>CM042035.1:12547500-22547500 GCA_023525975.1 Smallanthus sonchifolius | reverse complement strand
TAACTAAAAACTTTACAAGGGTAATGGAATTTCAACTAGTGTTGGAGTTTCGGGATAACTCTTGAGTTGCTTATTCTATTTTTGTATTTTTCTGTTTTAAGATGATGGAATCGATGACAAGCCTACTAGAACTTTGATTATGCAATAACTCCTCACTACTCACAATGCTCACTCAACTCTAGGGTTATATATATATATATATATATATATATATATATATATATATGGATAATGTAAGTGAAGTGGGACACTCGAGTTCAATCGAGTTATGCAATGGTCATAAGCTTGTATGCAAAATCAAGTCTCCACCAACTAACTAAGTAGTATGCATGAATCAAGAGGACTTTAAAGGGTTGTAATGTGGCTAAGGTAAAACTAAGGGTGAAAATGAAAATCTTTTTGGATTTTTTTTAGGGATTTTTATGGGGTTTGGAGGGCTGCAACTATCGCGAAACACTCAACTACGGCCTCATGGCTTAAAATGGAAAATGCTAAAAGGTTCCCTCTACAGTACTCAGATTATGAGGGTATAACTAATCTGAGGGCTCGTTTATGGTCAGATTGCCAAGACCAAGATCTCTCATCAAGTTCAACTCGTTCCTTATTGCGTAATACAAATTGCTGCCTTTTCGTACGGTTCCTTCGGCTAGCCGCCTAACAGCAACCTACTTCGATCAGGTATGTATATTCACTTTGGGCTCGAGTTTGATTCTTGCTACACTTTCCATCGTGGCTCCAGTTGCCACATTTTCTACATCTTCCGTATCTCTTAGCTCTTCTTTTAGCGACACTTTTTGACAAGCAGCAGAATGGTGGCAATTGTTCTTCCTTACGCCACCATTTTCTTACATCACTGGTTGCTTGAAAAATCTTTTCTCGGAGTTCGGTTGGTAATTCGGGCTTTGCGAAATGAAGGCAGGAAAGCAAATTGAAATCAAAGGAATGCATGTCCAGTTCTTTAAGGTCTCCCGGTAAAAGACCAACTTTTTTTTTAACAAGACAAATTCTTCAATAGTCCTTCTTTCTCAATTTCTTTGAAATAATATTTCCTTGATTTTCCTGCAGATAGTTCGGATAATTTCCTAATGCATCCATCATTTGTATATTCCAATTCTTCTGAGTAGGGCAGATTCTTTCCAAAATTGTCTCGATGATAATGAACTTGGAATGACAATATAGGATAATTTTCTCATTTTGAAGACAGTCATTCAATAATTGGTGTTTGCGAAAAGCTGGTTGGGTGATAAGTATGGGTTTTTGGAAAAGAAAAGGCTAAGGCTCAGATGGCTATCTAGGCGGATAATATTTTTGTGATATTTGGGATTTTATGGATAATAATAGGTTCACGAGTTGGGTCTTGGGTCGGCCATGGGTCGAGAACATATATATGTGCTTAGAATAGTATAAATACATGTGTTAGTCTAATTGTATAGGGTTAGCAGTTAGACGTGTGGAGAGCCGGTTAACGGTTTTTGATTGTTTTTCTCTGTAATTCTCGATAGCAATAAATCGTGTTTTACCTTGAGTTCTTTGTTCTTGAATCACCATACTTAGTAGTTTTCGCCTACTTGAGTGTGGAAGTTGATATCGTGCTAATATTCGTTTTGTATTCGAAGATCCATATAGAGATTGGGACATAAACCTCTTCTTCTCAAAGAGAACGAGGGTGCCGCAAGGCGAGACAATCGGGCGTATAAAGACCGTATCGAGTAACTCTTGAAGTTCAACCATTAAATTCCTTCATTTTCGGAGGTTCCAACCAATATGGTGCTTTAGCTATCGACTTAGCTCCCAGGATTAAGTCAACCCCAAACTCTACCTCTCTCTCTCATGTGGGACCCCTCCCCCCCCCCCCCCCGATAATTCGTAAAAGAATACATCGAAAAATTTGTTCACCATTGCACGTCATGTATCTCAAAAATACCCCAGTTAGTATCCGTGACACAAGTCATGTACGCTGATGTGCCATCATTTATACATGTTTTACATGCACAATTATCCCCATATCTAGCATAATTATAGGTAAAATGACAAGATATGATACTTAATCTACTTAATTGTGTTACAACGGGATAATTATCCCTTGCATACAAAAACATGAAGAAATCACTCAAAAAGTAGGGAAAATCAGCATCCGGGAGCCAATCGGATGTTCATGCACAAGGAGTCAACCTTGAAGGTCAAAATCAAGCAAAAGTCATAATTATGGATTGCAAGGTCGTACATCCCATTCCACGGCCATGCAAATAGTGACACGTGGCTCTGTACTCTCATGCTCTGCCAGATTCCCTCATGTGTAAGAAATGACTGCTTTGCACGACCGTGCATCACCAAAATCTCAGTCTATAAACAGTAAGCTCATTATAGTGTTTTAGGTGGCCAAGACCAAGAGTTGGGAAGGCCTTAGAACTCTGCTAAGAGCCGGAACTCTCTCGGATTTGGTCCATTTAGCTTTTCTTTGTTTATGTTCTTTTTAAAGTCTTGTAATATGAAATGATTCTCCTCGTTCGAGTAAATAAGAGGCAACCTATACCCACTCTCCCTTGGTGTTGGTATACTTCCACACATTATCTAAGGGTTAGTGGAGTCACTTGTATGGTCATTCATGGCTAGTTCTCTTGAGTTGCTCGGGTTGATTGTGTGCGCTTCAGAATGGCTAGACATTGGTATGAAATGTCACTGGCACAGTTTGGGGTAAAAATGGGATTATGTAGGTATAGGGAGAAAACGGATCCAATCTTTACTGAAAGTAAAGGGGAGTTTTCCGAGGGAGAAGCATCAACGTTTTGGCATAGGATTAGTTCGGGACCCTTTGACCCACATGTTTAGAATAGCACCAAGATCAGACACCCTCTTCATCGTTACCTACATCGATGTATTTTCCTTTCCATCGGGGGAAGGAAAGATAGCACATGGGTGGTGAGTGCGAAAGACCTCCTCCATCTACACTGTTTGATTGATGGGGTTCCTTGTAACCGTGCCTACAGCTTGTCCAAATCCTTTACTCGAGCCACAGGTTACTGTTCCAATAGCCATATCTTTAGAGGGCCATACATCACCCACCCGGCTTCATACTTGGGTGTTTTGACTCCTGTAAATCTTAGTATACTTCAAGAAATGGACTTACCCATTCTACCAATGGATACCCAAGTATTGATCAACATGCACATGATGAAGAAGTTCAATTGGGTATACTGATTAGTAGGGAATCGGGGAAATATCTAGACTAGTGAGGTTGAAGAGTCAGAGGACAAGGAAGCACCTACGGGTCAACTAGGGCATCAAGGCCCAGGTATGTACCATACTACTGCTGACCCCATGATGCTACATTTGATGATCTGTATGGGTCAATTGGGACACACGATGGATGGATGGCTTTGCACGACCGTAGATCCCATTGCACTGCCGTGCATCACCAAAATCTCAGTCTATAAACAGCAAGCTCATTCTAGTGTTTTAGGTGTCCAAGGTCAAGAGTTGGGAAGGACTTAGAGCTCTGCTAAGAGCCGGAACTCTCTCGGTTTTGGTCCATTTAGCTTTTCTTTGTTTATGTTCTTTTTTAAAGTCTTGTAATATGAAACGATTCTCCTCGTTCGAGTAAACAAGAGGCAACCTATACCCACTCTCCCTTGGTGTTGGAATACTTCCACACATTATCTAAGGGTTAGTCGAGTCACTTGTATGGTCATTCATGGATAGTTCTCTTGAGTTGCTCGGGTTGGTTGAACTTTAATTAATTAATGAAATATTTTTAGTATGTTATGTTTTTAAAGTCTTTACTATGATTAATCTTAAAAAGACAAGAATAAGCGATCTTAAACAATCTAATAATCTTAAATCTTGTGAATTACATAAGCAAGACTTCTTGGTTGGGAAACTTATTCGAGTTTGTACGGTCTATATATAAATCTTGGTGCTACCAAGGGCCCGGTTAGTATAGATTTAATATTATGGGTTGACTGGAGGTTTGGGTATTCAACGAGTCGTTTGAGTCCTAACTAGACCTTGCGGTTTGTGTCGGTATTTCTTTACTTCTCTTGTGTCGGCTTGCAGAGTACTTCTAGCGGGAGCCATGGGGTTTGATCTTGAGAATTAAAGTCTTATTTATTTAAACTAATATTATAAGTAAAGACAACTATTTTAAGAACATAATTTGTTAGGTCCGAGCGTTCATAAAGTACCTTTGTAGGAAGTCGTGCATTCCGACTTACCGGAAGAAGTTACAAGACAGGACGTACGTCAGTAATTGGATAATCCTAGTCCGAATAATGAATCACGAGATAACTGGCAGACTTGAGACCCCGTTCAGGGTCCCGAGATTTATTAGGAACAGTTGGCCGACCGTATCCACTATTCCGTTACGAAATATTAACTCCCCTATCGAAAGGGCTAGTACTAGTAACTATGACCAACCTTACTTTAAATATAGCGTTAATTAATAAGGGATAACAACTAGAGTAACATCTTAAACGGGATAACATTTCTAATTACATTTCTTACCCTCTTTTTATTTTTCCTTTTTAAACAAAACCCATTTTCCAACTTATTATCGTAGTCAGACAATAGGAGGGTTGAGTATGAGATCCGTGTCCATGGTTCGATACTTGGTTTTTACCCAGACTGTAGTACGTTGCGATAAGTACACTTGCCTATTGTGTGTGTTTAGTTGAAGTATTTATCATTTTAATTTATAAATTTAAAACCTGATTTTGTGTAACTCTAAATAGAATATATTTATACACTAAAAACACGCTATCATACGCCTTACACCCGTGCACCAAACACTTCACCTCCTTGAGATAAGAACATAAGCACCTCATCTTTTCTTTCGCCCTAAATAAGGATAGACTTCCCCGTAGGAGAAGTAAGTTGAATTGCCTTTGGTCCACAAAAAATATTAGCTTTGTATTTAGAAGGCCAATTCATCCGTACAATCACATTAAACTCTCATAAAGTATTGGGAATTAGATCTATAGGAAAAGTCTCATCTTCAACCTCCAATCTACAATCTTTATAGACGTAAAACACCAAAAAGCTCTTATAATTAGCCACCTCAATTTCTAACAGTTTGTCTAACCTCTTACTTAGGAATGAAGTATGATTGGCAAATTTCAAATATATAAACAACCGAGATGCACCAGAATCAAATAAATTAAGTGCATGAAATGAATTAATTATAAAGGGACCTTTCACTACATCTGGTATCTTCTTAGCCGCGTCAGCAGTAATGTGGAATGCTCGGTCCTTGGGTCTTGGAACTTCCACTTTTCTTTCTCCACCATCCTTGTGTTTCAACTCGAGACACTAACTCGAGACATGTCCCAGTTTATAGAAATTATAACACAAGTTTATAGGACTTGAATACTGTTGAGCAATGTGTCCTACCTTCCCCGCTATGCTCCTTCCCATAAGTTCTACAATGTCTAGCATTAGTCTTTCTTGCTAGGGCTCGCAAGTTTGGTTTCTTAGAAACCACATCCACCTCTTTAAACAGTCAACTGAAAGCATTGAGTTGATTCTATCAATCTTAATCTTCTCCATGCTCACCACTCTAGGTAGACCTGGCTTTTATCATAAAACATACCTGCAAGGTCATCAACAAATTCGCTCGATTGCCTCACGCGGAGGAATTCTTCAGTAATGCAGTCCACCACCGCTTGTCGATAGAAGTATTTCAAGAATATTTCTTTGAACTCGTCCCATGACATTACCGCTACACCACCCTTTCCTTTCTCCTTACATAGATTTTGTAACCAATCCTTAGCCCGCCCCTTAAGTTAATTTACCGTGAATATCACTGGATCCTCCGGATCACAGTAGCTAGTTTCAAAGGTCGCCTCCATCTCAATGATCCACCTTTGAGTAATCAACAGGTCAATCTCCCCATTGAATTATTAGGTTTACGTAACATATAGTCCTTGTAAGTACAAGGCTTCTTCTCCTTCTCCTTGCCCTTATCTTTCTCTCATCCTCCCGTATTCGCATCCTCCACATTTTTCCTTTCTCCTCCCTTTCCACAAACACCAATCTTAACCGCATTATGTATCTCCGCCAAGAAGATTGACATTGTTTGGTCAAATGCCTTAGTTACTTGCTCGAAAATTCGCCTCCCGGTCTCCTCATCTAAAACATTCTACCTATCATCTTCAGGTGGAGTATGTACGGATTCATTTGATCCCAACACATTTTTATTGCCATCATAAGATCCCTTTCTCTATTTGAGTTCCCTTCGTCATCCATTCTTCAGCTGAGATGTAAAATAAGCGACTTTTCATACGTGTATACATGTAACTACGAGCATACAATTATAAGTATTTACATACACACGTACATAACCACCTTTACCTACTGTTTGTCAGTGTTCATCATTGTATAGTTATAATGAAGGCACTTAAACATGTTACCTTACCAATCAAACTGACCAAACATGACTGTTAATGTAATATGACCAATTGCATTCATTATCTCCATATAACAAGTCCCATGAAAAGTTTCCAAACATATAAGTTCACCTTGGACACCACAATTAAACAACTAACAATATTAATCATTATTAACATTCACCTTAAGTTCCAAGCCTCGGTCAAGTCTCCATTGGATTCTGATTACTCCCACCCTTATCATGAGCATTATAGGTTTGAGTTTCGTGGCTCGCACACCCAAATCCGTCAACCGTTGCTCTGATACCAAGTTGTAGCATCCGGAATTTCAAACCAATAAAAACTTTTACAAACACGCGAAAGTTGGTCCCGTTCTCATTTTCTCAAGAAAAAACATAAGGTTTAACATCAAAACGACACCACGAATAAAGTTTCCATCACCAAAACCTAGCTAAGGAATAAATCACCAACATTTTTTATTAACAAAACATTTGTTTGAAACACCTCACTAGGAGGTTAAGTTTAAACACCACCCAAAAACATGACTTAGTCTTCATGAGAATCCAATCCCACTTGACTTGCATCCCGAGGTTAGACCGGAGCTTTAACTACACACAAAACACCCCAAAACATCATTAGTAATAATATAAATCTATAAGAAAAAAACCCCAAGATAATAAGTCAAAACCTAACCCCAAACACGAAACCACCACCATTCAGCATAGGGAAGGGCGCAGCTCAGAGGGGGTCAGCGTAGGCTATGCCCGCCCCTAGACTTCCTTGGCTTTTTATTATTTTTCAACCATCCTACCCTTACAACTCACACCGCTTTGAGTTTTAAGCCACCAATTGACCCCAAACCTATTCATTTAACACCCATAAGTACCCCCTTTTTGTTAACTTGTGTTCACCCATCCAAACCATACAAATTCTATGAGATTCAATGATCTTAATTCACAACATTACCCTTTGTGAAGATCAAGGACTACAATGCTCAAAACATGTGAAGTCAAGATTTCAAACACTCTCACACCCTTGTGAGGCTCTTGACCTTAAGTTGTTATCACCCTTGTGAGATTCAATGATCCCAATCCACCCACCTTACATCCCATTGTCCACCAACAGGTGAAGTTCAAATGACTTCAATGTAACACAATTTCACCCCACCTTATGCATAAGCAACACATTTAATTGAACACCAAATCAATATACTAACAAATATTTGTACATAGCAACAACATTCAACACATATACATATATACATAACGTAAAACCCTATCATTTACTAAGTAAGTGTAAAAATGCTTACCTTTTTCCATAGTTGAATTGATCTTCAACCTTAATAACCCGTTCACCTAAACAATTACCCCTATATTTAGCAACCAATGATCTCAATACATTCACCTAGTGAGATTCCAACATACACCCAAGATTTAATGACCTACTGATGTACCATCATTTATACATGTTTATTATGTATAATAATCCCCGTATTATGATACTAATCGAACAATAACCTTGCAATTGGTACTTAAAACGCTTATATTTTGTAATTGCAGGTTATTCAGTGTTGAAAACATAAATCAAGCTAAATCCTATCAAAAACACCAAGAAATCAAGCTTCTAGAAGGATAATTTCCAAGCTTTGACCCCCAAGAAGTCAAAATTGGTCAACGAAAGTCAACAATGAGCTAAAAGACAAAGCAGGAGAGCAGGAAGGGTGATGCACGACCGTGCATCCCATTGAACGGTCGTGCAAATCCTTCCTTGCTCCCCAAGGACCCAGTAGACTATCCTCTATACCCGTTTTGATTCGCGAGGCCTTTGCACGACCGTGCAACCCAATGCATGGTGGTGCATTACTCAATTTGAGGCATATAAAGAGAGGGCTTGGGTTCTTGGTTTCACACACCACACCAGACCTACGAAACTCAGCGTTACGCTAGTTAGTATGGCCATTCGTGGCTAAACTCTTCGTATTGCTAGGGTGAAGATGAAGTTTGGTGCATGTTAATGTTTGACGTATTAATTTAGTGGTATGTTTATGTCTTTATTTATTCGTCATTAAAACCACCATTTGGTGGGCTTTTATTATTGTCTAAATCCGTCTTTTATCTGTGAGTGTTCTTGATTTTAAAGTGTAAGATCATAAAATCTTTTTAATCAAACTAACTTTGAAGCTCTTACGTCTATATACAAGCCGAGATTGATAAGCCAAGGCTTGGTCTACACTATTAAGGTCGTGCGTCTTTATACGAACTTATTATGCGACAAAGAATTGGTGAACTAATGTTTGGAACGTTACGTATTTATACTCGGTCCCATTGTTACACCGCCTCCTGGTGAGCAAAATATAATCACATATTTAACTATAATATAAAGCATTTAAGTTTGATGTTTTAAACCAACCTGGAGATAACGTTCAAAGGGTTGAGGGTAACTGTTGTCCCTAGCGGAAGGCACTACTACTTTAATTTAAAGATTTTAATTCATGAATCAAATGTCGTGAGGATGAGGCTCTAGCGGTGACCTGGTTACAAGATTGTAGTAGTCATACCACTAAATTAGTCAACTTAATATTATAACGTACCAAGCCGATTCGAAGCCCGAAGCAATACTATCCGTGACCTGATCATTTATGAGATATTTACTTTTATGCTATTTACTATTCTGTTTGTTATATTTCTGTTACAGACATCACACACGTTTTTACTTTTCTGTTATTTACTTTACCATCATTTACTTTTCTGTCATTTACTTATCTGCTTCACAAGCACACAAAACTCACTCACTAATTAATCCGGCTAAACGATAACAAAAGTTGAGTATTGGAACTCGACCATGTCCATTGGTTCGATAATTGGTTTTTACATAGTTAATATTACGCTGCGATAGGTACACTTGCCTATTGTGTGTGTTTTAAGTTAAAGTAATTATCATTTTATAAATTTAAAAACTGATCTCGTGAAACCATCTCAAAAATATATTTATTATATTTTTACTTATCACACGACACATCATCTACACTCTTTCATACTTGGTTAATTACGCTTAACTAAACCCCCAAACCCTCATTCACCATTTAACCTAAACTACGGACTTGTGACACATTAAGGTTTTTATCCATATTTCACCTGAAATCCCAAATTATTGATTCACCATATTGTTTAAGTATTTCACTAGGTTTGTGTTATGGACACAACAGACACTTACAAACCTTTAATACATATTTTAAACACCGCATATCAACCCCCCCCACCCAATTTGAACCTCAATAATCCTAATTTTATAATTCCAAATTAGGTGTTATAATCATAAAAATGTTTAACCTTTAGTTGTAGATAAACTAAATAATCACTTCTTTTCAAGTGTTGACTTATCAAACCCCCAATTTCAGCAATTAGGGTTTACCAACCTAAAACCCACCCTTAAATCATCACTTCCTACCCTCCATCAAGGAAATACTTCACTTTTAATTTTTTTATTCAAAAACCTATATATATGTAAGGGAAAGATGAAAAAGTTGGCAAGGAGATTCCCCCGCTTCCCTTCACTCTAACGGCGCCTCTAAAGACTGGGTTGGTAACCCCTATGGCCACCTCATCCCTTTCGTGGCGAGGAGCGGCTCATATGGTATAGTCTAACTAAACCTTATGAGGACAAAGAAGTCATTATGTGTCATATATGAACAAACTCATGAGTTCTTTCTCATTAAATAAACAACGTGAGGACACCATACAAATAAAAACTTTTGATAAACATTAAAGGGGGCATATCCTACATCCTTGAAAAAACAATCCATTCAAGGTTTCCACTTTTATAAATAGCACACGAACTTTGTAAATCAGCGAGCTAGGTACACTTTTATTCACCCCGCGAAAAAAATTCACATAACTCGGCTTTTATTTAAACTTTTATCCAAACAAAGAACATAAGCAAAAAAAAATTTAAAGAATAGATGGCTTTGAGAATAAGGCCAATGACCAGCTCTTGTTTCAAACCCGATTCCATACTAAAAAAGGGAAATGCAATTGGGGTGGGGTGGGGGGGTGTGTTTCAAACCTGGGCCAAATGGGTGAGCTTGTGAAGCGCGGACTTCAAACCTAATTCCGTACTCATAGATATAAATTCCAAAGATAAATTGATCTTCAACCTTAGTAACCCGTTCACCTAAACAATTACCCCTATATTTAGCAACCAATGATCTCAATACATTCACCTAGTGAGATTCCAACATACACCCAAGATTTAATGACCTACTGATGTACCATCATTTATACATGTTTTTTATGCATAATAATCCCTATATTATGGTACTAATCAAACAATAACCTTGCAATTGGTACTTAAAACGCTTATATTTTGTAATTGCAGGTTATTCAGTGTTGAAAACATAAATCAAGCTAAACCCTATAAAAAACACCAAGAAATCAAGCTTCTAGAAGGATAATTTCCGAGCTTTGACCCCCAAGAAGTTAAAATTGGTCAACGAAAGTCAACAAGGAGCTAAAAGACAAAGCAGGAGAGCAGGAAGGGGGATGCACAACCGTGCATCCCAATGAACGGTCGTGCAAATCCTTCCTTGCTCCCCAAGGACCCAGTAGACTATCCTCTATACCCGTTTTGATTCGCGAGGCCTTTGCACGACCGTGCAACCCAATGCATGGTTGTGCATTACTCAATTTGAGGCATATAAATAGAGGGCTTGGGTTCTTGGTTTCACACACCACACCAGACCTACGAAACTCAGCGTTACGCTAGTTAGTATGGCCATTCGTGGCTAAACTCATTGTATTGCTACGGTGAAGATGAAGTTTGGCGCAGTTAATGTTTGACGTATTAATTTAGTAGTATGTTTATGTCTTTATTTATTCGTCCTTAAAACCACCTTTTGGTGGGCTTTTATTATTGTCTAAATCCGTCTTTTATCTGTGAGTGTTCTTGATTTTAAAGTGTAAGATCGTAAAATCTTTTTAATCAAACTTCCTTTGAAGCTTCTACATCTTTATACAAGCCGAGATTGATAAGCAAGGCTTGGTCTACACTATTAAGGTCGTGCGTCTTTATACGAACTTATTATGTGACCAAGAATTGGTGAACTAATGTTTGGAACGGTACGTCTTTATACTCGGTCCCATTGTTACACCGCCTCCTGGT
The DNA here is from genome assembly GCA_023525975.1 of Smallanthus sonchifolius. NCBI lineage: Eukaryota > Viridiplantae > Streptophyta > Magnoliopsida > Asterales > Asteraceae > Smallanthus > Smallanthus sonchifolius. The sequence continues at coordinate 22,535,963 of CM042035.1, read as the reverse complement.
GAGCAAAATATAATCACATATTTAACTATAATATAAAGCATTTTAAGTTCGATGTCTTAAACCAACCTAGAGATAACATTCAAAGGGTTGAGGGTAACTGTTGTCCCTAGCGGGAGGCACTACTCTTTAATGTAAAGATTTTAATTCATGAATAAAATGTCGTGAGGACGAGGCTTTAGCGGTGACCCGGTCACAAGTTTGTAGTAGTCATACCACTGAATTAGTCAACTTAATATTATAATGTACCAAGCCGATTCGAAGCCCGAAGCAATACTCTTCGTGACCTGATCATTTCTGAGATATTTACTTTTATGCTATTTACTATTCTGTTCGTTATATTTCTGTTACAGACATCACGCACAATTTTACTTTTATGTTATTTACTTTATCATCATTTACTTTTCTGTCATTTACTTATCTGCTTCACAAGCACACAAAACTCACTCACTAATTAATGCGGTTAAACGATAACAAAAGTTGAGTATTGGAACTCGACCGTGTCCATTGGTTCGATACTTGGTTTTTACATAGTTAATATTACGTTGCGATAGGTACACTTGCCTATTGTGTGTGTTTTGAGTTAAAGTAATTATCATTTTATAAATTTAAAAACTGATCTCATGAAACCATCTCAAAAATATATTTATTATATTTTTACTTATCACACGACACATCACCTACACTCTTTCATACTTGGTTAATTACGCTTAACTAAACCCCCAAACCCTCGTTCACCATTTAACCTAAACTACATATTTGACACATTAAGGTTTTTATACATATTTCACCTGAAATCCCAAATTATTGATTCACCATATTGTTTAAGTATTTCACTAGGTTTGTGTTATGGACACAACAAACACTTACAAACCTTTAATACATATTTTAAAGAATAGATGGCTTTGAGAATAAGGCCAACGACCAGCTCTTGTTTCAAACCCGATTCCATACTAAAAAAAGGGAAATGCAATTGGGGTGGGGGGGGTGTGTTTCAAACCTGGGCCAAATGGGTGAGCTTGTGAAGCGCGGACTTCAAACCTAATTCCGTACTCATAGATAAAAAAAAAATCAAAAAAAGAATACAATTCATACGAACTCCAGGTTTAGTAAGAACTCAAACCGACTCGAACACCCCTCATCCTCTTGTTAAGAGGTACGCGTGGCTAATACCATAATGAGCTTCATTTTTGATGATTTGTATTGTTTTCATAACTATTAATGTAGTAGAAAGAACAAAAAAAACATAAAACTAGTGGGTTATCACCTGCGCTCCGCGACGGGTTCGAAACATAGATAAAACAAAGCAAATCATGACGTTACATTCTATGTGACGTTTAAAAAAATCACATCGCATCGGTATATTTGATAGTCACGAAAAAGCTACCTCGTTGTATACGAAACTGAAGTTATTCGAAAAAAATTACATCGAAACGTAGATAAAAATAAGCATGCCGGCGACGCATTATAGCTAGCGGGTCATGTAACATCCATGATTTTTGCATGTATTATCTTATTTCATTTTATACAATAATAACATTTTGTTTCCATCCCGTACTTAGACATTACAATGTGTCATATCAATTATTATTTAAATATGTTTAACCTCGTAGGCATGTTAATTTTTCTGTATGTATATTTTTGTATATATATATATATATATATATAACTATGTTTCAATAAATAAATCAGATATAAAACTTTTGAGCCTAAATCATGTATGCATATCTTTTAAGTAAATACATATGCATAATTGTTTGTTTGTATTAATCAAAGCAAATATACAACTTGTAGTTTTATAAAAATGGAGTTTTCTATATAAAATAATTTGAATAAAATAAATAATGTTTAGGTTTTTATAAATTTATTAAAATTATTTTTAAAGTACTAATTTTTTTTTATTTAAATTGAGTCTTGGACCTTCTCATTAAGCCTTGAATATATATATATATATATATATATATATATGGGACGTATCAAATGAAAACCCTGAGTTGTTGTGAAAACCCTTAAACTCTATATGAACCACACATTATTTTTATTGATTTCTTGTATATTTTAAACCTGAAAGGGCTTTTTAGTAATTTTACAATTAATCTGGATCTGGAAGAGAGTTTTAATATTTAAGTGATCATTCTCTCTCTCTCACACACACAGACTTCTCATCTCCTTCCTCTCTTTCATCTTTTTGTCATGTGGATTTCCGGGAATCACATCTTACTTCCGATCTAGGGTTTTTCTTCAATTTCAGTTTTTGAAGCAAATGACCACCGACGACAAAGAAGAAGGCTCAGTTCAGGTGTACAGCAAGAAGGTTGAGCATTTTTATTCTTTAGTGTTACATGCTTTGGGGTTTTTTTCTTTCAACAGAGGTAGCTTTATTTTCCAACTATTTTCCCAATTTGCACAAGCCATCCACATACCACAAATCTATGATTCGGTTTGCTCCTACTAGTGTTCGAATCAAGTTCAGATCTGGTTTGCTCTGGCTTCGATTCGTTTTGTAGGTGGTGGTGGGCCTGGTGGCAGGCTCGCTTCCCTCTCTAAAGACCACAGATCTAAGTCGTTGAGGAGGAGAGCTAGATCTATGTCACCATTATGATCTAACACCGAGTTTCAATGGCTGGAGGAGTTCGAAGATGGAAGAGAATCGACTGAGAAATTAGACTTGAAGGATAAGATGAAAATAAGAAGAGGCCATAGCGAAACTTCGGTATCCCCATCTCTTGAACTAGTTATTATTTGATTTTTTTAGAACTTGAAAACAATATAAACTTAATTTCCGTTAAGATTGCATTTGGCATCATCTTTGTTAGGGGAATTACTTAATTAAAATGAAACTCATGTGCTGCTGTGATTGAAAATTTTCTTTGTATATAATTTTTAATTATTAGGATTCAACATTTTGAAATACCTTTTCATATATGCTGGTAAAATTTCTTTTTTTAATTTTTACTCTTTGTTATCTAAATTATGTGCAGGTTGCTGCACATATGTTTTCCCCTTTATGGTGTGCTTTATGAGTATTCACAATCAGTTATTTTCTTTTAAAAATAACCACCATAACTAATATTTGTGCGTTTTTTTGCAAAAAAATGGATTTTTATTGGTAGATCTGGTTTAATTTATCAATTTCACAGATCTGTAGCCTATGTGTATTTTGATTTTACACTTGTGTATTTTATTTTTACACTTGCGTAATTTGTTTTTACACATATGTATTTTGATAATACACTTGTGTATTTGTGTATTTGTATGTAGGCTTTTAATAAGTTGAGGTTTAACGTCTACACTTCTAAACGTTGTTTATTGGTTTGATTTTATTGTTTTCATTATGAATTCAGTTTTTGAATCTTTTAACTTTGTTTCGTTCTTAAACATGTGTAACTAAACTTTTACTACTTAGGTTCGATGAATGTTTGATTGAATTGTGGATTTCTTTCGGTTTATGTTATTTATTGATGGATTCGTGTTAAAGTAAAGAACTTGATTTCAATTGGTATGATGTTTATGCATGTTTAATTCTGATTTGCTATTGGTTTGTGTTTTCACATGTGTTTTGTTGAATGTCTTTTAAATAATAGATGCATGTTAGGTTGCTTACTTTGTGTTTGTCACTAGTTTGTGGATAATTGATATCATCTTTCATAGAAACACAGATTGAGAGTGTCTTAGGACTAAATGTTCTTCCTACTTCAATAGCTGAAAGGTGCGAAGTTTCGGGTATTCTTTGGTGTTAGGGTTTTTAGGTCAATTTCTCTGAAAGGAGGGTTTCGTAGCATTATTGATATTCTGTGTCATACCGAGAGTTCTTTATTGTGTATTTTGATTTTACTAGGTAGTTTGATTATCATCTGATCTAGTTTTATTTTTTTAATAATGCTAAACAAGATCATGTACATACTGAAATTTAATTGTATTTTTAATCGATCTTGAGTATCATAACAATATTTTTATCGTTGATTGTATTATTGTCATTTTTTTTACCATGAAAGATCAATTAACTAATTTCATCACTAATTATTTTAGGGTTTTATTACCAGGTCGTCATCTTCACTCCTACAATCGTCGGATCTGCACTTGTCGGTGATTATTCTGTGGTTTTATAGATTTACACGTGTATATTCGATTTACACACGTGTATATTCGATTTACACTTGTGTATATTCGATTTACACATGTGTATGTTTGATTTACACAAGGTAAGTTACACATGTTTATATTCGATTTACACATATAAATAATTTTAGTGCATCTTGATTCTATTTTTTGAATTTCAGGTAGAAGATCTACAAGGTTTGATACTGGGTAGTTTCATTTTACAATTGATTTTTTTATTTTCTACATGTGTATTTTGATTTTACACATGTATATTTTTTTTTCTGGTTTGTAAAGATGTTTTTTGAATTTCACCTTATGGTTTGTTCTTGATTTTTTTTTTGTTCCAACTATTATTAAAAAAGAAAAAAAAATGTGTATATGATTTTGAAAAGAAAGTCTAGAGAGAGAAGGATAGTCTAGAGAGAGAGAGAGAGTGTGTAAATCTAGAGAGAGAGAAATAAATGATTTTTTAAAATAAGATTTACTAAAAAAATGTATAATTACATTTATACCCCTGCAATAAATAGGGACCACATGATTTTCTTAATTTAAAATAAAAAAAGTCAGATTCAATATCATCCACATATTAAAATAAAGGAAAATGGATGTGTGGCTAAAATTGAGTTTAAGGGTTTTCACAATAAATCAGGGTTTTCATTTGATACGTCCCCTATATATATATATATATATTACATTTAAACCCTCCCAAAAACCTTAATTTTAAACCCTTCCTCTTGTGATTGAACCTTGGTTTGAACTAAAGCATGAGTTTGACTTGTGAAAGTCAAAACCCCCAAAACCTCCTCTAATTCCGTCAAATCCTCAATCAAAAACTTTCCTTTTTGAATTCTAAACAATCATGATCGTTTATTGACCTCGTATCCAGCTTCAATTTGACCGATTAGGATTGACATCAAAGGATTTGATAAACCACTTTAGCATTTAGCGAAAATGAGGAATTCGTGTTTAATTCCGGAAATCAAGCCCGCAATTCCCGTCAATTAACAAATGTAAACGCGTCCACATCAAACCCTTTATATATCTAACTCGTTCACGACTCAAAATCACACTCAAAATCGAAGTTTCTCTGCGTTTTCTATCATCTCTGTCACGACCTGCATAAGGGGATTATAGCTCTCTATTTCAGTCCCATTTCAGGTAATCGAACCATTTTACATCTTGTTTGTACATTACTTCTCAAAGCCCTATCGTTTTGTGCGTGATCTGTGAGTAATCAGAGTTTGTTTGGGGCTAGGGTTTGGGTTTTTGATTTGGGGAAGATGAGTGGCTGTGACTAAGTAATAAGGGCTGTTCGTTTCTGCTTATTAATAAAGCTTGATGCCCAGACTAACTTGTTAAGACACTCCACTCTTACAGCCCGGGTCATGGGTTCTATCCCTGGCAGATCCGAATTTTTTTGCTTTATTTTTATTGTTTTGTCTCAAGCCTACACACCACACACAGTAATATATCTATATATATTGTCAATCATATCATCTGTTTCTTTTTACAAATAAATCTAAACTGATCATTTTCTTTTTCTAAATTTCCAATATTTAGATATGGTTTGGTTAAATTAAAATTTCATTAAAAACACTAATAAGGAATAACTTGTATCCAACTCATGTGTTTTATTTAATGTTAAAAGTAGGAAAACTTTTTATATTTTATAAGTTATATAGGTATTATTAAAAGCATAAATAGTCATTTTTATTTTAAAAGACATGATCCTACTCGTTGGAGCCGCTTAGTATTATATTTATTAAGACATATAACGAGATCATAAAGTTTGGCCATTAATGTTTTGCATACCAATAATAATATTTAAAAGTGTCGATTTTCTTCTAATAACATGATTTTTGTCACTTTTGACATTATATTAATAATATAATTATGATATAAATATAATTAGTATTTTTAATATATTAGGAAATAATATTTATTGTTGACTCCAAGTTTTATTTATAAATAACATTTATAAAACATTATTTCATTGATATATTACCACTTTTATTTAACTTCGTTTGTTCGATCGTTCCAAACCCTAATACCCAACTCATTCCATTTTAATTGTTCTTAAACCGGCTTTACATTATAATAACGTATCACATTTAACTTAGGAAATTCTTGAATTTTATTACTTCAAGTTACAAGTCCAACCTTCTACTTATTAAGGTGCGTTTTACATAGCCTCTTTTACACTGTTTTACATTTTTGGGGTGAAACATGAACATTATATACAATCATTTGCACAAACTACACCATACAAATCCACTTTACATTCATGTGTGCAATTTGAGCTTTATGTTTGAGTACTAGGTGTGTTAACTACTTTGTGTGCAATTACATGTGCAATCATTAACTATACAAGCCGACGGTTAACAATGATAGATCTATTGAGTCTGACAAACCCACCCAGTTAGGGTGATTGTTACCGACAACACATTTTGTTTTGCATGCTAGTTACAAAGGTTTGATTGTACAAATTGGTTACACAATAGTTATTCTCCATAATTGCCTTATTAACCATGATATGTATGGATTGTATACACACAACACTTTGATGCTATTTTAGAGTCAAAACCTATGTATGTTTACCAACTTTTTAGTTGACCTCGTTTTCATCATGTTTCAGGTACAAAAGTTTGAGTTGATCAAGTTTGCTTCACTTAGGTTGTGGACCTTGTTAATTGAATAAATTGAACATGTTATGTATTTCAAAACTCTTGTATTATTGAATTTGTTTGTTTTGAATTATGAAATGAAATTGGGATGTTTAATATATTACAATTTAGTCAACCATGTGCTCATGAACAGTCTACATGTCCCACCCCGACGTATTCCGCCGTCGGTTGGGGTGTGACAGGTCAGTTTAAACGTAGAAAACAACGCCGCTACGGTGTATTTTGAGATAAGCGCCAGACGGTTTAAAAAATGTTTAAAACAACCGATTGATTTAAAAATAATGTTACGAAAATTCACGCCGAAGGGTAAATAAAAATAGGCATGTCGCAATGTCAATTTTGAAATTCTATAAAACATCATAGTTTAAAAGTTGTAAGAGTAAATCATTTTTTTTTATTAAAATGACGAATTCATTGGCAGGTTCGAAATGTAGATACGGATGAGGTTAGAGTTATGCGCAACGCGGCTGGGTAGCAAAAAGAACTTTAAAACAAACGAAAAAGAATAAAAAAATGTCATAGTAAAAAGAAAAAAAATGTTTAAAAAGGAAATTCCACCGAGGGGATCGAACCAGGGTGAATCCTGTCTATATCTTATGTAGTAAACCGATAATAACCAACCCACCTAGACGCAAGTTATGTTAAATATTGAGAAACGCTTTTTATAAAGTAAAGAAGTTTAGGTTTAAATTAAAAAATAAAAAAAACACTCCACCAACCATACAAGGACACATGCATGGCCACCTACAAAAGCCCAATCAAACCTTCTCACGTGGGCCAACCGTCAAAAGCAACCAATTATGAATTACTACTGTGTATCTCATCTTCAAATGTTATTAGTTTCAATATCCAAATCAGTTAAACTTATGACATAAAACAGATTTTTAAATTAAAATACCTAACCAATTTCAGACAAAAACCCTATTATTTTGTTATTATTTAGTAATTATTAGTATTATATATTATTTTTTAATAATGTTAACGATAAAAAATTAACACTATACTATAAAATAATAAAATGAAATATTATAAACTCTTAATAATACTAATAATAATAACTAAAAATAACTAAAATATAAAAAAATAATAAGGTTTTGTTGAATTTTTTTTGGAAATTTCTAACTGACAAAAACCTTATTATTTTGTTTTTTTATATATAATTAGTATTATATATATTATTATTATTTTAATAATGTTATTATTAAAATATAATACTTTTTATATGAATTTTTTTATTTTTACTTTTTTTTTGAAAGGCAAACTTCTTTATTCACGTGGAAGTGATAATTAAATTCATAACTTTCTCAAACTTTGATGTTTCTAGAGGATTTTCATGTACCACTGAACCACCATATAAACTCTTAATAATAAAAATAATAATAACCAAATAAATAAAAAATAACAAACAAATAAGGTTTTTTTTGGGAAACTGGTTGGAAATTACCGACCGTCTTGGACGAACTATAAAATTATATTTTTAAACGACTTTTGTCTGAAATTTCTAACACTTTTTCAACAGAAAGAAATTCGGTCGGTTTTTTGTTAGAAATAGGACGCTGATTTTATGGTTTTCTTTTTCTCGAAAGTTTGGCGGAATTTTGGAAAAAAAAACTGTTTTCGTCAGAAATTTTGATCAGAAAATCAGCTTTTTTTCTAGTGGTGGACGCCCGTTAAAGATGCAAACAAAGATCACAAATAATAAAACATTCAACTGCAGGCAAACAAAGACTTAAATAATAAAAAGAAAACATAGGAAAACAGCCAACAAACAAAAGGCATGCTAGCAAAGAAAACCAAAACGGCAGCCGTCTACAGGCCTGCGTGGATCGCAACTCCACTCATCCTAGTTAAACAGTCCATTCTTGACTGAAAAACCTTAGTCAATATTGTCATTCAATATGTACTTTAACCTAGGACTACTAAACTCATTTTTTTTAATACTATTTCATTTTGTTATTGTGTTATTACTCTTTGAGACTATTCAACAAGAATACCATATTTTCTTAGTACCGGCCTGCTCATTGAATTTAATATTGTCTATTTAAGGTATGGATGGCTAAAGAATAATCCAAGTAGAGTTTGAACACTTCATGTTTGATCACCTTCAGAATTTACCTAATATTAAATTATTAAATAAAGAATTAGAAAACTATTGTTTTAAAGTATTTTAATTGATTAATGAACTAGCTTAGAATCCCGTGTATCAAGTGTTGAATAAATGTAATATTATATATTTACTAATAAAAGTTTTATTTCTTAAAAAACCCGTGTATTACATGGGTTGAATCAAATGCAATGTAATCTTTTAACATATACGCTCGTCAAAATGGAACAATGTGAATCTATATCTATACTACATAATAAACAAGTAAAATATTAGGACCCTTGTCATAATTCTAGGCTTCCTCATTCTCATTTTATCGCATCTCTCTCATATTAATAATCAACTCCATTATTTTAGGCAACTAAATTAATTATTTGTTTCAATTTTTATCTACACATTTTTTAATTTAAAATTGTGTTTATCATTAATTAATTTGTTCAATCATATTTTTATGAACTCTACAAAATGAAAACAATTTTATAGCCAGCTAGGATTCAAATATAAACTTTTAAACATATTCACATTATTCCATTTTGACAAGTGTATGTGTGAATAGATTACATTATATTTTATTCAACCCGTGTAATACACGGGTTTATTCAACCTGTGTATTACACGGGATTAAAAAACATACATTTTTATTACTAGGTATTTAACATTACATTTATTCAACCCGTTTAATACACGGGATTCTAACCTAGTATGTAAATATATGATTAAATGTTTTTTATTCTGATCCTACCTTCCTATAAAATTGTTTTCAGTTTGTAAATTTATATAAAATATGATTGAACAATTTAATTGATGATAAACATAGTTTTAAAGTAAAATTCTATAGATAAAAATTAAAACAAATAGTTAATTTAGTTGTCTAAAATAGTGAAGTTGATTATTAATAGAAGATACAGATGCGGGAGAATGAGAATGAGGAGGTTCAGAAATATGACAAGTGTACTCATACTTTAGTTGCTTATTAAGTAATATAGAGATAGAAGTATAGATTAATATTCATTTATATTTATTTTACTTTTCAAAGAAATATCTTAAGATTTTGAAATATTTCATGTTTATCTACACTACTATATAATACATACCAGGTTAGAATCTCGTGTATTACACATGTTAAATAAATATAACGTTATTAAATATAATATAATAAAAAAATACGTTTTTAAAAACCCGTTTTTTACACGGGTTGAATAAAATATAATGTAATCTTTTAATATATACACTCGTCAAAATATGTCTACTTTAACGTGACAGTTATAAGTTATATTAAGTTAATTTTTAAAACATTTTTTAACTTGGTATTAATTTTTTTTATGTAATTGATAAATGGTAATCCATATTAAATTCATTTGTTTAATAATATAATAACAATTCATAGTTAAATAAAAAGTATCCATAATTAGATTGATATTAAATATTTAAACATATGTTCTTTTAATATAGTATTTAATAGCAGAGAGAGGCGGAAAAATCATGCTAAATATGCACCAGAAGATGATACGTGTCCCATAATTTTATTTGTTTATTAAGTATTATAAGATTAGAAGGACATGTTTGTGTATAAAGTACAACTTACCAATGCATAAAATGCGTTCACTTACCATTTAATCTCATCTTTACAATTAGAGCTCAACACTCAATAATTACCATTATTTAATACACATGAAATTATTTAATTCACTAATTAAGTATTATTTTATTTATGATACTTAAAATTAAGATTTAAATTTACATTTACTATTTATATTTTTATAACTAAATACTATTTAAATTAAATATTATTTTATTTAAATGCTTAAGTATATAATTACTAAATATTTACATAGTTATAATAATAGTAATAATAATACCCAAATATAATAAGTGTTTAAGACAGTTCGGGTTAGATTGTGATTTCCAAAAAAGACTCGGTGATACCCGACGCTTTGTGCGTGGCAACGCACTAGTACAAAATAAATCAAATCATTCAGTATTTATTTAATCAATTAAAAATACGAATTTATTTTTAGTTTTGTATTTAATATATAAAATAGTAATTACTTATTAAAAATACAAGACTAATAATGTAAATTTTTTTTTATTTAACATTAAGTTTAATACTTAAATAGCTGTCAATTATTTTTTGTTTTCTAAATTTTACCATGTGTTTCGCGGGGGAGGGCGGTCGTTTTTTCTCCGCATAGCGCGGTATGATTCTGGTCTTCATCGGTTCACCTGGTCAAATACCATAAAATAAACACCGAGACGATACAAGGTTCGATGAAACAAAACACTACTAACGATGTTGTTCGCTCATAATTAAGAGGGTGGTTTTGTCACGGCATCTAAACGGTTCGGGTGCTCGATATAGCGTACGACATAAAAAACACTCGATTTTCAATTGTATTCGCGGTGGGAGCTTCGATGTTTTTTCCCCGCATTACGCGACAGGAGTTTGTTCGTTGTCGGTTACTCTCGTTGAGAACCATAAAAGCGACGACGAATATCGGTTACGGTGAGACAAAAGCACCCACATGGATTTTTTTCCGCTCTTAAGCGTTTGGGTATTTCACGGCTACTCAACGTTAACGTCGCTAGCTACATCGTAGGATAAAAAAACACCATCGATTAAAAAAACGACTCCGTTTAAAAAAAACTATGCATGAAAATTCAAAAAATAAAACTTCGACCACTTAGAGAGAATTACGCGCAACGCAGCGTGGTAGTAAAACAAAGTGTTAAAACGAACAGAAAAAAACTGAAACGAAAAACCAACGACAGGGATCGAACAGGCGTGGATATGTGGCTTCCCTTCTTAAACAAGAGAAATCAGATGGAGTGTTTTCTTCTCAGCAATTCTTTATATATCATAGATAAGTTTTTGATGAGAAAAAAAAAGAATAATATAGCCGCCACCCACAACAACCAATGAAACTCATTACATTGCAATTTGTTTTAGTAAGGTTAGTAAGATTATATTAAAAGTTTACAAAATCCAATTACATAGTATAAAGTTGACTATTCATGCTAACTAGTTTTTTTTTTCCGCGCTCTTCTTTTTTCGGCTTGTCCACGAACGTAGGTGTAACGGTAAAAATAATGTTAATAAAAAAGAAAAATAAAACTAAATGATAAAAAAGGAAAAAAAATGACTGGTTCGAGTTGTCGAAAACCATATAAGCGAAGACCGATACGGGTTCCGATAATACCAACACCAACAATGATGTTGTTCGCTCATAATAAGTTCGGCTCGTCACGGTACCACAACGGTAACGACACTCGCTAAATGAAAAAATAAAATAAAACTAAAACGTAAGTGCAACGATAAAAATAATATTAATCAAAAGGAAACATAAAACTAAATAATAAAAAATGAAATAAACAAAATAAAAAAATTAATGATTCATGTCGTCGAAAACCATAAAAGAGTATACCGATACGATTTTCGATAATATCAATATCGAAAATGATGTTGTTCGCTCATAACAGGTTCGGCTCGTTACGGTACCACAACGGTAACGGCTCTCGCTATAGGTAACGAAAAAAAAAACTTTAGGTTTTAAACACACTACGTTTAAAAAAAATATCGGAACGTTGAAAAAAAAAACTAAAAACAGTCGCGCCCTCCGTATTTTGAAAAAAGTTAACGAACGAAAGTTATTAAAGGAAAACAAAACCAATAGAAAATAAAACGGGCTAAAAGCGTATATTATATACTATAAGGGTTGAAAATGAAAATATTGAAAAAGTAAAAAAAAGAAAAAAAAAAGTAGAAAACTTTGGTGAAAGTAAAAAGAAAAAAAAATAGAAAACTTTGGTGGCCAAAATCGAAAGAAGCAAAAGTATACTATTCATGACTTGGTCTTTAATTATTATTATTCAAAGGGAAACATAAAACTAAATAATAAAAAAATAAAATAAACAAAATAAAAAAATTAATGATTAAGGTCGTCGAAAACCATAAAAGCGAATACCGATACGGTTTCCGATAATATCAATATAAAAAATGATGTTGTTCACTCATAACAGGTTCGGCTCGTTACGGTACCACAACTGTAACGGCTCTCGCTATAGGTAACGAAAAAAAAACCTTAGGTTTTAAATACACTACGTTTAAAAAAAAAATATCGGAACGTTGACAAAAAAAACTAAAAACAGTCGTGCCCTCCGTATTTTGAAAAAAGTTAACGAACGAAAGTTATTAAAGGAAAATGAAACTAATAGAAAATAAAACGGGCTAAAAGCTTATATTATATACTATAAGGGTTGAAAATGAAAATATTAAAAAAGTAAAAAAAAGAAAAAAAAAAGTAGAAAACTTTGGTGGCCAAAATCGAAAGAATCAAAAGTATTAAGGGTTAAAAATGAAAATATTGAAAAAGTAAAAAGAAAAAAAAAGTAGAAAACTTCAGTGGCCAAAATCGAACGAAGCAAAATTAAAACGGGTTAAAAGCGTATATTATATATTATAAGGGTTGAAATGAAAATATTGAAAAGGTAAAAAAAAAAGTAGAAAACTTTGGTGGCCAAAATCAAAAGAATCAAAAGTATTAAGGGTTGAAAATAAAAATATTGATAAAGTAAAAAGAAAAAAAAAAGTAGAAAACTTTGGTGGCCAAAATCGAAAGAAGCAAACGTATACTATTCATGAGTTGGTCTTTAATTTATAAAACGGGCTAAAAGCGTATATTATATACTATAAGGGTTTAAAATGAAAATATTGAAAAAGTAAAAAAAAGAAAAAAAAAGTAGAAAACTTTGGTGGCCAAAATCAAAAGAATCAAAAGTATTAAGGGTTGAAAATAAAAATATTGAAAAAGTAAAAAGAAAAAAAAAGTAGAAAACTTTGGTGGCCAAAATCGAAAGAAGCAAAAGTATACTATTCATGAGTTGGTCTTTAATTTAGTTAATAATTAGAAATTTTGCCACACGCACTTGGTGGTGGGAAAGCTTTTTAAACAGTTAAGGCGGTAATATTAATATGCGTATGTATAAAAAGAACAGTGGTTAAATAATTTTTCCACACTTTAAACGGTTAAGGCGGTGATATCAACGTTGACATTAAGCACAAAAAAGAAATCGTAGTTAAATACATAAAAGAAAACGAAACTCAAAACATTATAAACTTGAGAGGGTCAAACTGACATTTTATTAAATTTGGGCTAAGTTTGATGTTTGATCAAAGTTTGGAGGGAGAGGTGATCAAAGGCCACCTACACTTGCTTTTAAGAGTACTTATAATGTTATTCACGAGAAAAGAAAATACTTTTTCGAACATATGTTTTTAATATTTTATTTAGCGTAACCTACGATTTTAGTATCTGGGGTTTGGACTAATTTACTATTTTAGTACATTTGTTTCAATTTCATCTTTTTAGTCATTGTGGTAACCGATTTGTCTCACTCAACTACCTCCCTTAACACCGTCTAACTTTTCTACTAGTTTTATTTTATAAAAAAGATTAAAATACTCAAATATGTTCGATAAACTCACCGGATCAACGACTTCTCGTTGATGCTTTCACGATTATAACTAACCATGTTCTTCAACTGAAAAATATAACAAAATCGACCCCTAAATCTGTTAGGTTAATCGGGTCTGTTCACTGGTCACGGGTCCAGGGTCCAGCATACGGGTCGCTGGTCATGGTTCATGGATTATTTGAATGGGTCGTCATGTAGTTAACAGGTAAGGAATTGGTAAGGAGTTGACCGGGCTTTGTGGAATTGAAAATGAACGTTGGATTTGTTGCTTATTGAAAGAAGGAGCATGTTGTAATATACAGGGTTTTTCGATGCATCAATTCCTGTTATCAGTTGTAATCCTTTTTAACCTATCTATTTTAATATTTAATGAATGTACCATTTCAAAATCTTTGCACATATTATTGATTTAAAACTTGATTCTTATCCTTGGAATAATAAATATAAAATCAATAGATTTATATTTAATACATATATATATACCTAAATATATGTGTAATTAAAGATATATGTGTATCCTACAAAAAAATAGATTAAACCCCTAAAACTTTATAAGTTTATATATTTTTTTTTGTAAATAATATAAATAATAAACTTATTAACTTTAAATACTTAAAATTTATAAAACTATTAATTATTACAAACTTAAAAAGTATAAAACTTATCAAACTCATTTGATGTTATAAAATAAAACATTTTGTTTTTTTTTATAAAGTCCAGGGGCTAATCTGTCAATTTCAGAAACTTGTTTTAAACTAAATCTCAGGTTCTAGCATAAAAATAATAAACTTATAAACATCAGGGACTGTTGTGCAAATAACCCAAACTTCCAGAAATCAAAACCGGTCGCGAGTTCGATCCCATCCAAGCCCGGTTTTCATTCCCGATTTATCAAAAACGCGTTTCCGGCCAGATTCGTTGCACCTCGAACTCCTACTCGAGCGTGCAACCCAAACCCAAGAAGTTTAAGTGCTTGAATTTAACTCTAAACACCGCGTGAGTCGGAATTAAACCCGTTTTGCTTAACCGTAAACTCCCCAACTAATCGAGCATTAAACATTGAAATTGGTTATAAATACTAGTTGAAACACCTCAACGACACTACAACCTAAGGGGAACCGGTATACATGCCACAAAAACGCCGTGATCCTACCTGGTGCTACTAATCACGCCGTGATCCAAGCGAAACACCGCCCCCTTGTTTTTTGAATCACGCCGTGATCCAAGGATGTGATTTATTTCACGCCAGTTTTTGCTTGATTTCGAACGTTGAACGGTAATTTTACCGTTGAAAAATAATAAATATTAAATAAATAATAATAATTATTAATATTAAATTATACTCACTATAAATACCCAATTTATATACCATAATATTCATACTTTTAACCATTTTATCTCATCTTCTCTATACTACAAAAAAACTTATAAAATGATCTATGGTTTTGGCATGCATTTTTTGGCGTTGCCGGTGCGAACAATGACATTAACGTTCTTAATCAATCGCCTATATTCGACGATATGATTAACGGAACCGCACCAGACTCATCGTTTGAACTTAGAGGATCGCATTACAAGCGAGGGTATTATCTAGCCGATGGAATATATCCGGAATATGCAACAATTGTCAAGTCTCTTACGTGTCCGGAAGGTATTAAACGTAATAATTATAAAAAGGCTCATGAGGCGGCAAGAAAAGATATTGAAAGAGCGTTCGGTCTATTAAAGAATAAGTGGCATATAATAGAAAGGCCGGCTCGATCTTGGTCTCAAATCAAAATCCGGAACATTATGTATGCTTGTGTGATTTTGCATAATATGATTTTAGAGGATCAATGAGCGACAATTTGTCAATACAACCCAAATGAGGAGGAGGTTACGTACGAAGAAATTGATGAAGATCAAAAGCGAGTAAACCGTCAAGAAATACGCAATCGAGAAATTCATAACGCACTAAAGGCGGACTTGATTGAGTATATTTATGAAAAATCAAATCATTAGTAATGTAATTTATTTTATTATTAATGTAATTTTTTTTATTATTAATGAATATTATGTTTTATTTTATTTAAATATTATGTTTTATTTTATTTAAATAAAAATTCAAAAATAAACATTAAATTATCACACCACCACAATCACATGGGTATACCCCTTGCCATGTGATTATGGTGTGATTTTTCCAGAATATGACGTGGCGCCACGTGGCGTGCACTTTATTATCACATCACACCATAATCACATGGGTATACCCCTTCCCCTAACTCTATAAACCTTCAATTCGTTCAAATCGAACCTACATTGCCCGATTGAAGCCCGCGTCTGCCGATTCTGAACTCGAACTCGATCTCCCTCATCTCGACTCCATTTCAGGTAATTCGAATGGCCAATATTGTCGTTTTCATTCAAGGAACAAAATCCCTTTGTCAATTTACAATGACAGAGGGGATTTCGATTCGTATTCAGGGATTGAAATTCTAGGGTTTATACAGGAATTAGGGCGGATTCGATATCGTGTTTAAAACATTTCTTTTTCAGATCTAATCCCAGCGAGGCCCGTAACCGGGTGGTTAGTGCATGTGTGTGTGGACTTGGGTGGCCCGGGTTCGAATCCAGCCAACCCAAGTTTTGTGTTTTCATTTTTTTATGCTTTTATATAAGTTTTAAAAAAAACTCCCATTTATTTTTATAAAACCTTTTATGTTTTTATAAACTTTAAACTAAATTTTATTTATACTTTTATTTACAGAAAACCTTTATTTAATTAAAATTTAGCTAAAATGTATAAGAATTTAATCTTTAATATAAATTTTAAATTCTTAAAAACTATAAAAATACTCCAAACTTTTATAAAACTTATAAAATTATTTGGAATTATTTTATAAAGTCAGAAAAACTAAATTACTATTTATTTTCTATAATAACTAAAATGTTTTGTTTTAAACTTTAATAAAAATTATAAAACTTTAATTAAACAGAAACTTATATAAATTTTATAAATTCAGAAAAGAAATTTATAAAACTTATATTTTCACTTTAGAAATCAGAAACTTGTAAACTTGTATATTTTTATAAAATTTATATTTATTTAAAAACTCAAAGTTTAGTTATTTATTAAATTAAAACAGAAAAATAAATACACTTTATTTATTTAAAAACTTGAATATTTATAAAATTAAAAACTTTATAAAAACTTCAAAACATTTATAAATAAAAACATAAACTTATACTTGTACACTTGTAATTTACAAGAAACCTTTTTTTTTATAAACTTATATTTGTAGTTTATTTATTTAAACTTTTAAACAAACCTTTTAAATATTATTTGGAATATTTACAAGTTATTCTTAATGCTTAAACACTTTAAATAATTTTAATTGATTATGTTAATCATTTTAATTAGATAAAGTAAGTAAATAATTATTAATTATCTTTAATAATTATTCATTCATTTAAATGATTATTATTTATCCTTAATAATTATTATTTACTCATTTAGATAATTATTATTTATCCTTAATAATTATTATTTATTCCTTTAGATATACTATTATTTATTATGTGTAGACTATAATTATTTAACTTAAAATTCATTTAAACCTCAAACTTACTAAACTTTATAATACTTATTTAAAAACTTGATATAACTTGAACCTTATAACACAATCATCCCCGCTTTACCATTTGAAACCCTAATCAATCTTAAATCTTGGATCCTTGTCATAGATTTTAGAATCGAAACTTAAACTTTAGACTTGTCATTAGGCTTGTTGTGAGGATATTCTCCCTCAAAGTTTTGCTACTCTTAATCTTTGTTGGACACTCTTGCATAATTCCAGGTGAGTATACTTAGCCCCCTTTTGTTTTGTTTTGTTTATAAACTTGGGGTGGAACATGTATCAAACTTTTAGACCTATACAATTCAAACATAACTATGTCTATATGCTTATTCTTTGTGTTATGTGCTTTGAGACTTGCATGCTTAAATTAAACTTAAAACTAGCATATTCATTAACTTTGGCCGAGCCTACAGTAACAATGATAGATCTATTGTATTTGACCAATCCACCTAGATTGATTGACCCTTCGGGGGGAGCCCACGGTGTTTGTTACTGCACCTAAACTTTTAAGGGTAACCTGCGTGTTATGCTTAAACTTGGTTGGAGGGTTGATATGCACAATGTTTAACTTGTTTGTTTCTCACACTTATACCATAGAATGCATGTACATAGTGAATTGTAAAACTTTCAAAGACTTTGTTAAACTGTGTCAAAACCTTCGTATCTCACCAACTATTTTTAGTTGACAATTTACTTAGGGCATGTTTGGGATTACTTATTTAAGCTACTTATTGACTTTTCTAAAAAGTTAATAAGGAGTTTTGAGAAGTAACTTCCCCTTACTTCTCAAAAACTCCATTTCATTCTCTTTAAAAAGCTAAAAGTAGTATCAAAAGTCATTTTACCCAAACACCTTTTTAACTTATAAAAGTTAATAAGTTAATAAGTAGTTTTAATAAGTAATCCCAAACACCCCCTTAACATGTTTCAGGTGCTCAAGTTTGAGGCTTTCTTGTAATCATGTAGGATGCTTGGACCTATAATACCTATCAATTTAAACTTACGCTATTGTTATGGGCTAAATTTCAATGCAGGATCCTGAATGATGAGTAATACAGAATCCGGTATCCTGGTATTTTCAGTATCCTGAATATTGTTATTAACGGTTACTTGTCTATTATTTTCTTTATTGATGACAACTAAAACACTCGTAACGTAATACTCACCTGAAGACTCAGTCAAGAGAAGTGGATCACGTATTGAATACGTGTGAATCAGCTTGCAACGGTCACAAGAAGAAGATAGGGTTAAGACCATATCTTTCGGATAGTTAGTTGAGATCATTTTTTATATTTAATACGCAATAGATCGTATCGAAACACACAACAACACACTCGCAAACCACTGTAACACTTAGCCTACGATCTTATTTGCTCTCTTTGTACTCAACAGTTTCAATTTTATAAAAGTCATCAAGGCAGCCCGACTTTCGTCAACTACCGAGGTTTTATGCCGGAGGTCATCAAGGATCAAGGGCTTTCCTCGTAAACACTCGTGTTGATTTTACTGTTTTACGTTCATAGATTTAACAAGCACGCTACCTCACTCTCAAAATATGGTTACAAAGTTAGTTCGTATAATTTTTACCCAAAACAATTTGGCGCCCACCGTGGGGCAAGTGGTGCTTTTTATGTTCAAATCTTTATTAAAATTTTTGTTTAATCACTATCTTTCGAAACTGATTTCAAAAATGTCGTCCCAATCCAAAAACGTTTCTGTCTCTGCTCCATCTTCAACCTCCGGGCTAGTCAGCCCTATTCCTCCCCTTCCTTCATTCCAGAAAAAGAATGATAGTCAGCCCCGGAAGACTGTTTCTGTGGGTTTTTCGGGATCCGGAATATCCGCTAGCCCACCTGTGCTCGCTTCAAATGATGAAATTCTCAAAGTATTATCCGAAGTGAAGCAGCAGATGGAACAACAGAAAATGACTAATCAAGCAATATTCATAGAGCTTGAAAGAATCAAAGACTCAAAGAAACCGGTGGAAATGACAACTCCATTGCAACCCAGGGCTTTGAACTTTGACTATCCGGCATATTCGGGGGTCCATCAGGGAGATTTCCTACCCATGCGGACCGGAGTCACAACTCTTGGTCCAACTCCGGCTATCAGGGTTACTGCAAGTCAAGATCTTGGATTTACCTCGGGATCATCTCTCGGAGATACCGGCATGGGTAACACATTTAATAATTTTTCGAATGCTAACGAATCTGTGTAGGATACAGGGATCACTCCTTCCATGGCGAAAGAATTGAAGAAGCTGAGATA
Source organism: Smallanthus sonchifolius (assembly GCA_023525975.1). NCBI lineage: Eukaryota > Viridiplantae > Streptophyta > Magnoliopsida > Asterales > Asteraceae > Smallanthus > Smallanthus sonchifolius. The sequence goes on along the minus strand of CM042035.1, from coordinate 22,515,717 downwards.
GATGATCTCCAGTGTGCCTGGTGTGGTACAACCCATACCCGAGATATCCGCTACCAGCCACAGGACTTCCAGATTCGCTCCTTCCATTTGTGATGTTGAGATCCCCAAGCATTTCCAAACTCCCAACATGAAGCTGTATAATGGGATAACGGATCCTGAGGAGCATGTGGCGCAATATAGAGAGAGAATGGAGATCAACCCCATTCCCTTAGACTTGAAAGAGGCTTGCTTATGCAAGGGCTTCGGTTCTACCTTAACAGGATTAGCTTTAAAATGGCTACTTAATGTTCCTCCATACTCTATTACTTCGTTTGCTCATTTAATTAATTTATTTAACAGTCAATTCTCTTGCAATAGAACTTTTGAAAGATGGACTAGTGACCTATACAGGGTAATTAAAAATCCTAGGGAATCCCTCCAAGACTATGTCAACAAGTTTGGTAAAGAATCCCCGATATCCTGAATCTCGACGTAGCCATAGCATTCCAAGCCTTCAAAATGGGATTAAGGAAGGATTCTCAGTTTTATGAGGACCTTGTCATGAATCCTTGCAGGAATCTTGACGAAGTCAGAAACATGGCACTAAGGTTTTTCAGACTCAAAGAGGATAAGAAGATTCAGCAAAGGATGGATGCCCCAACCAGTTATAGTCAACCTAATCGAAATACTGAGATTGCACCTTTCAAACCATATATATCCAAACCATATTCTAAACCCGACAATCACAGGGTCAATGCTGTGGAAGATGACGAGGAAGAAGAAGAATATCCTAAGTTATCTAAATATTGTTTTTCACTAGATACAACTGGTTTGTTATATGTAATGCAGGATCTTAGAGATAAAGTTAGGTGGCCCCGTAAATTCGAAAAGACTATTGGGGGAAAAGACAAATCCAAATGGTGTGCCTTCCATGAAGATTTTGAATTCATAGGCAAAGGAAAGAAGCAAGTTAGGGATCATGTCAAAATCCCACAAAGAGCCAAATCTCCGCCGCCCGACACCAAGGTAATAGGTTTTACTTCTGGTGGTTGTGACATCTGTGGTACTTCTTATTCTGCAGCCAAGAGGAATGCCAAAGAGGCCAAAACAGAGAAAGGTGACAGACCTGTCAAAACTTCCAGTTTAACAGAAGAGAAGGTAATCTCCTTCAACGAAGAGGACAGGGATAACGTGCAAGATACTCATCATGATGGCCTGGTGATCACCCTATATGTTGCGAATCACTTCATTCGAAGGATACTGATCGATGGAGGAAGCTCGATAAACATAATTCAGCATGATGTTTTGAAAAGGATGGGGATACCAGATTCCGAAATCATCTCCAAATCAGCAGTGCTAGTAGGATTCTGCAGAGTAGTAAAAAACACAGACGGAGAGATAAAGCTAGCTAATGTAGTGGTGGTCCAGAAGAAAAATGGGAAATGGAGAGTCTGTGTAGACTTCATAGACTTAAACAAAGCATGTCCGAAAGATCCCTTCCCTCTACCACACATAGACTCAATGGTTGATGCTACAGCAGGCCACGAGATGTTAACCTTCATGGATGCTTCATCAGGATTTCAACAGATCCAGATGAAACCCTCAGACCAGGAGGATACTGCCTTCATGACCCCGACAGGTATCTATTGTTATATTGCTATGCCCTTTGGTCTAAAAAAATGCAGGTGCTACATACCAAAGGCTGGTAAACATGATGTTTAAAGACAAACTTGGGGACACAATGGAAGTCTATATTGATGACATGGTGGTGAAATCAAAGAAATCTGAAGATCATCCCAGAGATCTCGAAGAGGCATTGGATATCCTGGATCACTATAACATGAAGCTTAACCCTTCCAAATGCCACTTCGGAGTGGGGGCTGGAAAATTTCTAGGATATATGGTAACTAAAAGAGGGATAGAGGCCAGCCCTGAGCAGATCAAGGCAATAATAAACCTGAAATCCCCAAGCATTACCAAAGATGTCCAAAGGCTAACCGGTAGAGTAGCAACACTCAACAGATTCATCTCAGGATCCTCCGAGAGATGTAAAGAATTTTACAATATCCTAAAGAAAATTAAACGATTCGAATGGGAAGAGAAGCATGAACAAGCACTCCAATCATTTAAGAAGTATTTGTCCACAGCTCCTCTATTAATAAAGCCTGAAGACGGCGAGCCATTATCCTTATACTTAGCAGTATCAGGACACACTGTAAGTGCTGTCTTAGTTAAGGATCATGAAGGTCAACAACATCCAGTATACTGTGTAAGTAAAAGTCTACTTCCGGTAGAAACCAGGTATTCTCTTTTAGAAAAAAATGATATTAGCTTTAATAATGGCATCTACTAAACTTAGACATTATTTTAAAACTCATGCTATACATGTTAAAACTAACTATCCAATCAAGTGTGTTTTTAGAAAGCTAGAAATGTCTGGAAGAATGGCTAAGTGGCCAGTCAAACTCAGCGCATACGACCTCATATATGAGCCCTGGACATCAATAAAGTCTCAGGCACTAGCAGACTTTGTGGCTGATTTCAGTAGTGATATCCAGCAAGAAGCAGATCTTGAAGTTTAACAACCAGAGGAATCCAAGGATAAATGGATTTTATTGACGTATGGTGCATCAAATATAAGAGGAACAGGTCTAGGAATCATACTAAAATCACCACAAGGGGACATACTACCTCAGTCGATAAGTTGTGAATTCCAGGCAACTAACAACGAGGCAGAGTACGAGGCGCTGATAGCAGGATTACAACTTGCTTACGATATGAAGATCAGGTATCTCCAGGTATATGTGGATTCATTATTGATTACTAACCATTTCAATGGCTCATATGCAGAAAAGGGTGAAAGATTAATCAAATAACTCGAGATAGTTAAACAATTATCTGTGAAGTTCGAAATCTTTAGTATAATACAGGTACCAAGAGAAGACAACGCTGAAGCTGATGCCTTAGCAAATCTTGCCTCAACCCTCAAGATTTCGGAAGGAACCACAATACCGATCATATATATCCTAAGTCCAACAACTGAAAAGAAAAACGAAGTATCCAATACAGAATATGAAGAAGCAGATATTCGGGATCTCGAGCCAAGCCAAGGATCCTTTTTCACACCTATTAAAAAATATTTGCAGGATGGTGAAGTCCCAAATGGTTAAAAGAATCACACGACTTTTCGCATAAGAATATCTCGTTTTATAATATTACATGGTGTTTTGTACAGGAAATCTATTGCAGGTCGTTATATAAGATGTTTAGAAGATCCTGAAGCACTTGAAGTCCTCAAAGATATACATGAAGGCGATTGTGGAAATCACACTGGAGGCAGAGCACTCTTCTCGAAGATCCCGAGGACAGGATACTATTGGCCAACCATGAGGAAAGATGCCCTGGACTATTCCCAAAAGTGTGATGCATGCCAGAGACGTAGCAACATCCTTCACCAGCTAGCAGAACCCTTATACCCAATTATTTCTTCGTGGCCATTTATGAAGTGGGGAATGGATATAGTTTGCAAGCTCCCAAAGGCACCAGGAGGAAAAGTATTTTTGTTAGCAATGACAGACTACTTCTCCAAATGGATCGAAGCTGAAGCATTTGTTCAAGTCAGAGAAAAGGAAGTTATATCCTTTATCAAGCGCAATATCCTGACGAGATTCGGTATCCCAGCGGAAATAACGTCTGACAACGGATCTCAATTCATTGGCAAAAGAACAACCAACTTCTGTGCTAGCTGGGGTATCAAGATGATAACTTCTACCCCTGTACATCCTCAAGCCAACGGACAAGCAGAATCCAGCAACAATATCATCATAAACAACCTCAAGAAAATATTGGGAGCAAAGAAAGGAAAATGGGCCGAAGAACTGCCATTTGCACTATGGGCAGATAGAACAACTGCAAAAAATACGACAGGTCGAACCCCATTCTCTTTGGTGTTTGGCACTAAAGCTATGATCCCCACAGAAATGGTTATCCCTACAGCCAGAACCAGTCTTCGAACTCAGGAAAATAATAGTGAAGCTCTCTCAAATGATCTTGACACCATTGATGAACTCAAAGACCTTGCCAAGGTTCGCATTACAGCCTATGAATAAAGGATATCAAGGTCATATAACAAAAACATAAGGATCAGGTGGTTTCAAGTGGGTGATCTCATATTGAGAAAAGCATTCCAGAACACTACCAATCCTAGCGACGAAAAACTCGCACCAAAATGGGAAGGCCCATATGTGATTGATTCAGAAGCAGGCAAGGGTGCTTATTGGTTAGCAACTCTGGAAGGAGATATATTGCCAAGATCCTGGAACGCTATTCATCTAAAAGCTTATTTTATGTAAGTTAGAATTTATATTCTAACTTAGAATGATACGTATTCTTTCCATTTCAATTAATTTTATTATTATTATCATTTCATATCAATATACTGACTTGAGCGTCGGAGGGGTGTTAGCAAGAATTCCTGTCTTCTAGGAAGTATCTCTAGGGATCCCAACACAAGACAGAGATTGGCCATCTCTCCTACGTTAAGGTATCCTACATACCTTCTAAGGTTTAAAGGTTTTCACCTTTCTACGATTTGAGTTTAAACACTCCGCCAGTAGCGCACGATGTTCGAGTATAGTTCAAGGTGGTGCGAGCAGTCCATGTAAAAGTGGCTGACAATTTCATCACTATTGGCTATAACTTGTTCTCTACGATTGTAACAGACATGTTAATCCTAAGGTTTTTAGCGTTCTAATGCTAACCCAAATTCTGGCTTAGCCCACGTAATCTGGCTTGTCCCGCGTAATCTGGCTTGGCCCACGTTTTACTGGCTTGGCCCACGTTTATAAACAATTTTCACAGATGTTTAATACTTATGTATTAAATCAAGTGTCAAGCATAGATATGCCAATTCAAGACTCATAATCGAATCGAAGACTTATACGAATTCTGAAGTTATACTACTGATCATACGATATGATTGGCAAACATACACAGGGAACAACCCGAGGTTACAACGCTTCCTAAAATATTCATCAAAGTTCGGTATGTGTATCTATCTATTTCAATTTTTATTTCTTGATTCACCATTAAAGGTAGAATAAAAATTTGTTTGACTAAGTCATGATTTGCACGATTTATCAAAACTAAACTGTGTTTCTCTAAGCTTAAGTTTGATAAATTATCCTTAAGGATCCTAAATCCCGAAGATGTATTTAAATCTATTTTTCCTAAAGGCAAATCTTGGTTTTCTACAAATACATTCAAACTCAGAAACAATCATGGCAGATAAGACAAAGGTACTAATATTAAAAGTGCAGAAAGGAAAATGTCCTGGGCTTTATCCGAAAAAGGAACCATCCACCCAAGACAGAAGTTATCAAATTGTTTATCCCATATAGGGATCCCATCAGCAAGAAAATTGAATTGTTCAACAGTCAAAGACATTCATATTAAAACCATAAATATCAGGGCTCGGGCCTAAGGAAAATGTCCTGGGCTCCTCATCCACCTGTGCCGAACCTTGAACATCCTCCTCAGCCATCACTTTCCCTGCATCCTTCTCCGATATCAGCTCTCCTCCCAGCTCGGCTACTAGCCTCTTCCACTCTTCAACATCCCAAGTGCTCCTGTCAAAATCTTTGTCCTCGGCTTCTTTGGCCATCTTGATTCTAGACTGAAAGATGGAGATAGTAGCGGAATCTTGGGCCTGCTCATTAGATTCATCAATGTCCCGAGCATGTTGAAGATGTACCTCTTGCAGTTCAGCCTTGATTTGATGGAGTTCTTTGGTGACATCCAGCAGCTTCTTGCCTTTGGCAGCCTCATTCTTCTAGGAATCAGCAAGCTTCTGTTTGCACAATTCAATCTCCTTAACCAGCTGTTCATGGAATCCAATCATCTTGTCTAAAGTATGTTATACATAATATAAATGTTATTTAAAATGCAGGATTATAATCGAACTCCAGGATAGTGAGATCTTCTTACTAGATGGTTAAAGTTATGCAACTTCTTGTGAGCATCAAAGAAATCGGTGCAATCCCGGATGTTCAGATCAACAGGATCCTGGATCTTGCGCTTCTTGCTAGAACAGGGCTTAATAGTGGAAGCATCAGGCTTGGGAGCAGTTGGCTAGGCGACTGGACCAGAAACGGCTTTGGCTTCCTTCTTGACAACTTTACCCTTAGGGACCATGCTATTAATGTCGTCAAGGGCAAATTTGGAGCTTGATTTACGAATGCCTATTTCAAAAAAGCAGGTTAGTTTATTTTTATTGTTTTATAACCAATAAGAGAAAATGTTGCTATTTTTCTTACCAGACATAGTCGATTCAGAGAAAGAGACTTCTGAGTTAATCTCAAGTAGTGGAGCCTTGAATCTAAAGGTCTGCTCAATGGTCAAAACTGAAAAAAGCAGCAACCTTCTTAGTAGTGTCCGGAGTAGGAGGAGCGAGAATATCAAATTTCGGCGCTGAAACAAAAATCAAGTGTTAATATCCTGGATATCAAAACTGAAAAAAGCAGCAACCTTCTTAGCAGTGTCCAGGGCATCTTTCCTCATGGTTGGCCAATAGTATCCTGTCCTCAGGATCTTCGAGAAGAGTTCTCTGCCTCCGGTGTGATTACCACAATCGCCTTCGTGTATACCTTAGATAAGGACCTGCAATAGATTTCCTGTACAAAACACCATGTAATATTATAAAACGAGATATTCTTATGCGAAAAGCCTTGTGATTCTTTTCGCCATTTGGGACTTCACCATCCTGCAAATATTTTTTAATAGGTGTGATCCAGGATCCTTGGCTTGGCTCGAGATCCCGAATATCTGCTTCTTCGGCTTCTGTATTGGATACTTTGTTTTTCTTTTCAGTTGTTGGACTTAGGATATGTATGATCGGTATTGTGGTTCCTTCCGAAATATTTAGGGTTGAGGCAAGATTTGCTAAGGCATGAGCTTCAGCGTTGTCTTCTCTTTGTACCTGTATTATACTAAAGATTTCGAACTTCACAGATAATTGTTTAACTATCTCGAGTTATTTGATTAATCTTTCACCCTTTGCTGCATATGAGCCATTGAAATGGTTAGTAATCAATAGTGAATCCACATATACCTGGAGAACCTGATATTCATATCGTAAGCAAGTTGTAATCCTGCTATCAGCGCCTCGTACTCTGCCTCGTTGTTAGTTGCCTGGAATTCACAACTTATCGGCTGAGGTAGTATGTCCCCTTGTGGTGATTTTAGTATGATTCCTAGACCCGTTCCTCGTATATTTGATGCACCATCCGTGAATAAAATCCATTTATCCTTGGATTCCTCTGGTTGTTGAACTTCAAGATCTGCTTCTTGTTGGATATCACTACTGAAATCAGCCACAAAGTCTGCTAGTTCCTGAGACTTTATTGATGTTCTGGGCTCATATATGAGGTCGTATGCGCTGAGTTTGACTGACCACTTAGCCATTCTTCCAGACATTTCTAGCTTTCTCAAAACACACTTGATTGGATAATTAGTCTTAACATGTATAGCATGAGTTTTAAAATAGTGTCTAAGTTTAGTAGATGCCATTATTAAAGCTAATATCAATTTTTCTAAAAGAGAATGTTGGAACCTAATAGTCCATAGAAATCAATTAGTTTTAGTTTTGTATAATTTTAGAGTTTTCGGTCGAAAACATTTTTCGATCAAGAGATTTCGATCGAAACTTATTTAGTATAAATAGTTGTGTCTTTTGTATTTCAAGTAACGATTCTCATTTGTACTGTGATTTGCAAATTAATCAAAGAGAGTTTCTGTGTGTTTCTTCTGTTAATACTTGATTACATTGCTGGATTAATGAAGATAATTATCATGATTATATGCATTTTGTGTGATTGATAGTATCCATATTGTTCATATTTGATTTGATCATTTCGGTTTGATTTGGATTTCTGAATTGATTCCGCCAATTCAGAGAGTAATTGAAGATTTTATCCTTGAATATCAGCAGATCTGAGGGAATCACAGAGAATACCTGGTTTCTACCGGAAGTAGACTTTTACTTACATAGTATACCGGATGTTGTTGACCTTCATGATCCTTAACTAAGACAGCACTTACAGTGTGTCCTGATACTGCTAAGTATAAGGATAATGGCTCGCCGTCTTCAGGCTTTATTAATAGAGGAGTTGTGGATAAATACTTCTTTAATGATTGGAGTGCTTGTTCATGCTTCTCTTCCCATTCGAATCGTTTATTTTTCTTTAGGATATCGTAAAATTCTTTACATCTCTCGGAGGATCTTGAGATGAATCTGGTGAGTGCTGCTACTCTATCAGTTAGCTTTTGGACATCTTTGGTATTGGTTGGGGATTTCAGGTTTATTATTGCCTTGATCTGCTCAGGGCTGGCCTCTATCCCTCTTTTAGTTACCATATATCCTAGAAATTTTCCTGCCCCCACTCCAAAGTAGCATTTGGAAGGGTTAAGCTTCATGTTATAGTGATCCAGGATATCCAATGCCTTTTCGAGATCTCTGGGATGATCTTCAGCTTTCTTTGATTTCACCACCATGTCATCAATATAGACTTACATGGTGTCCGCAAGTTTGTCTTTGAACGTCATGTTTACCAGCCTTTGGTATGTAGCACCTGCATTTTTTAGACCAAAGGGCATAGCAATATAACAATAGATACTTGTCAGGGTCATGAAGGCATTATCCTCCTTGTCTGAGGGTTCCATCTGGATCTGTTGAAATCCTGATGAAGCATCCATGAAGGTTAACATCTCGTGGCCTGCTGTAGCATCAACCATTTAGTCTATGTGTGGTAGAGGGAAGGGATCTTTCGGACATGCTTGGTTTAGGTCTGCGAAGTCTACACAGACTCTCCATTTCCCATTTTTCTTCTGGACCACCACTACTGTCACAACCCGACCAGGGGGCTAGGCGTGATGATCGAATACCAACACAAAACATAGCAGAAATAACGTGACATATAATTTATAAATGTCATTGGTCCAACTAAGTCAAATTATACATTTGCAAAGGTTCATATCAACTAAACACTAACTAAAAATATAATAAAATAATGGATTCTATCTTCTCATCAAAGTTTTCTCGGGTGGAATCTATTGTAACATTCCTGATTTTCCGACCCTATTTTAACTTATTTTAATGACAATACAACACTAGACCCTATACTTATTCAACCTTCACCTCATTAATCGTTAGCCGATCGTATTCAATTCAAAGATTTAGAACTCATAATCATGTGGTAACACTCCTAGAGTTAATCCAGTTAGTAATCCCGTCAGGTGTTCTGTTAAATCCTAACCAGGCTAATTATGTCAAAGCTGAAGTTGCAAGGGCTGATTTTGTAAATAACCAGGAACCCTAGTAGGCACGGTCGCGCCACGTTTTGGCACGGTCGCGCCTCGTCTGGCACGGTCGCGCCTAGTTTGGGCACGGTCGCGCCTAGCATCAGTTAAAACGTAAAAACAGTCTTTAATCACAAATCTGTTCGATTCCAAAATTTGTAACGCTTATTGTGCCGTTTCAAACCAATCATTTCGAATTAATCACTTTCTAATAACCGCGTAGTGATTAGGAAACCAAAACCGTCACCTCTCCATTCCTTTCTCTCAATCTCGTCCAATTCACGAAACACTCCCGAAATCAATCATATGCGCATGATCTTCAAGCTCCTGTAATCACATTCCTCACATCAATTTTGCCAGAATCCCAACAGGAGACGCCAGGGATCAACACGTCAAAATCGGAACTCCGTTTGGTCGAACTCCACCAATTCGATATCGTTTAAGGTAATTAAACACATCCTCAGACTCATTTCAATCCCGTGAATGAAAGCCCTAACCTATTCAGGGCTTATACCACCGAATTAAACTCAAACAGAATCTAGGGTTCATCACGTTTTTGGCTTAGTCGAACTACACCCTAGACACGATATACATTCAATTAAAATACATGGTTAGATTCGCAATCAGTCGTTCTTTGAAAACCCTATAAATTCAGCCATTTTTAATACAAGAATTTGTCATATTAGGTTCTGGAAAATCCAGACACGATCGTGCTAATCGCTTAGCACGGTCGTGCCTCTTGTCTAGGCATGGTTGTGCCCCATGCCTAAGCACGGTCGCGCTCCATGCCCAAGCACGGTCGCGCCCCAAGCCTAAGCACGGTCGCGCCCCGTGCCTAAGCGCGGTCGCGCCATACCCTTGGCACGGTTGTGCCCAACCTTTGGTCAGAATCTGTTTCTTCTGTTATTTTAATATAAACTCAATTCCTTTTATAAAAAAATTATTATTTTATAAAACTCCAAAGCCCAGAATTGTTTTCATAAACTAAATTATCAACTTGGAAATCTTAAACAAATTAATTAAATCATTTCTAATGGATTAAAAAGTAGTAAATTTTAAATAAGAAGTTCACATATAATTGTCTTATTCCAAACTCAAACCATATTCAAAATGTTGTAAAAATATTCATTTCAAATCTTCCGTTTTATACAATACCTCCAAGTACCAATCACTAACTTTATCCAATTCAACCTTAGACTTAGACTTAGACTATTGTGCATTATTAATGCAATATACATTACACTCTAGGTTAACATTGTGCGATACAAGGATCACATTACTATCTAGTATCTCGTGTTAGCTACGCCTTCGATACAAGTGAGTATTCACAACCCCTTTTTACTCTTTTACATTTTTGGGGTGAAACATGAACACTATTCAACTTACATGTTTACATTTACGCAAACAACACAAGTACAAATCCTATTTACATTCATGTGTGCAATTTGAGCTTTATGCCCGAGTGCTAGGTGTGCTAACCTCTTGTATGCGATTATGTGCAATCATTAACTTTTCAAGCCGACGGTTTTCAATGATAGATCTATTGAGTCTGACAAACCCACCCAGGATGCGCGGTGATTGAAACCGACAACACACTTTATTTTGCATGCTAGTTACAAAGGTTTGATTGTACTTGGTTACACAATAGCTGCTCCCCATAAACGCCTTATTTATCATGTTATGTAAAGGATTTGGTTTACAAACTATATGCTATCTATATACAAACATGTGTTATACTCACCAACTTTTTAGTTGACCTTATTTTATTCATGTTTCAGGTGCTTTCATATGAGTTTGATCAAGACATGCTACACATAGGCTTTGGACCTAGTTAATCTTAATTCAAAAACAAATTGTATTTCATTATGTACTTGGAACTTGATTCATGTTTGTTTGAATGGAAATGGATTTAACATATTACAATTTAGTCAACCTTGAGCTCATGAACAGTCTACATGTCCCGCCCCGATGATTCCGCCATCGGTCGGGGTGTGACAGATTGGTATCAGAGCCTTGGTTATAGGGAACTAGGTTATTAGACACTCTTGACCTAGACTATAACTTTAGGACACCCATACAATGCCATGTTACTACATGTTACATTAGAAATTCTTGTGGAAGTATTTTTATATGCTATTATAAGTAATTACACTACATGACACAATACATAATGACTTATGTGTCACACTACTCGATAACTCTTGTGCTTACCCTCATTACTACCTACATGCTATATGATTATCCTCCTATGTGAATATTTTTACATGTTATACTATATGATTACATCACATTATACAATACTCAATAGTTTGTGTGTCACATTACCTGCCAACTTTTTCTTCTATTCATTGCTACCTACTTAATTTATTTAAAACACTATCCTAAGTTTAACACACACACATACACACCAAAATTTTTCATACTCCTTTGGACCCAAATACATGATACCATCACCCTTTATGAGCAAAGACTTAAACTATTGGGCCTAATGCCCATCAACAATAAACTAAGAAGCCCACCTATTTCCAAGAAGAAGAAGCCCGCTGAAATGCATAAACCTTACCTTAGGGCCTCAAAGCCCAGTCCACAACAATTCTCATCATGACCATGAGCCTAACAATAGTATTATTAAATACATGATGGATGAAAGAGTGTGTAGACCCATGAGGAATTCTGGCTAAGGAAAGACAGGGTACTTAAGTGTGTCTTATTGACCCACCCCTCTTTCCTGGGGATCCTCCTCAGGGATACATTACTTATAGGTCAAGTGTACTTCTAAAATACTATCGTGAAGGTTCGGTGTTATGACTAGTCAAACTCTAAAACCTATAAGTACTCCTATGTCTAACCCGCAATATTTCATTATCACTTACAAATTGTTTTCTTCTAGACATGGACTCCTACCCTCCTCCCTCTCCGGTATTCCATCCCGGAACAGAATCTGATTGGGAAGAAGACACTGAGACACCCGTTTATCGGTCACCAACACCCCCAACTGCTAGGCCAAGGTTTGAGGTAAGGGCGGACTGGATTAGGAACACCGACCCGAGACTTCGAACACCTGGATCACCCGCACCCACAAACCCGTATCATACACCCCATATCCACAATCAATTCCCACCCACACAAAGAGAACTATATCTAATGCCCGACCCGTACCTTCCTAACCCTTGGGTATGGCATACCATGGCACCCCCTGGTGTTATGGGAATTCCAACCAATGACTTCCATCAATATGTAAGGAATTCAGAATTTGAGAGGCAAAGGATAGAGCAGGGAGTGATACATGACTTGCAAAGACAAAGAATGGATAGCCTAGCAAACCAATTAGGATACCAAAAGGAGTTAATCTCCATCCTCGAAAAAGAAATACAAGATCATCGCACGGAGACCGCCAGAACTGAAGCCAGATCTACTACTCGAGTGACTATAGCGGTGCTCATCTTGGCGATTATCTTCTTCCTAATGGAAAGCTACTAGAGACGTTAGAAGGAGCTTCTACTGATTTCCTTTAAATTTTTGATTTGAGGACTTGAACCTAACTACCACATTATGCTAGAACGCCAAACAACACGTTCGTCCGCAACACTCGATCACATGCAAGACCCATTAGTACACATCGCACGCGAAGTTCAATACTCATGTATACACGTACACAATATATTCAACGCAATCTCATGGTACATGAAACTCAATTATCCTCGATATATCCAATTCTACACAAATTACATAATACATGAAACTAGTTTGCCTACAAATCACAATTTGCTCGAATAATCACGTAATGCACGAAACATGTTTAATTGCAATACACATGCTACTGGTTTGAGCACATGATACACGAAACTTAATTGTTTGCAATATACGTGATACATAAGAATTGTGTCATTGATACATAGTTCTAGATTGACCACACTATACATGAAACTCATTTTGTTACAAAGCACTTTATACTAAACGGTGTACATTATACAAAATACATGATGCTAAGTTGCTAACACTATACATGAGATCCATTTCCTACAATACACATAATACTATGTTGTTATACAAACTACGTGACACTAGATCATACATGAGACTTATGTGCTTACTATATACTCGAAACAGAATTTGCTTACAATTATTGCAAAGGATTGATTACATTATACACAAGACATGGTCATGCACTTTGTACACCAAAGTGAAGACCATATTACATTGAAACGACTCGGGGTTTGACGTATTCTTGTTCAAACACGAGCAACTAAGAAACTTTAAGTGTTACTACTTTACTACTCTTTTGTTGCGAACGACCTGATTAGAGACTTAGTTCTTGTTAGCGACTTTTTATGTGTAAACAATAGACGTGATCATAGTGAAATTGTGCCCCCCTTACCCGCACACAACGAAAACGATCTATACGGACCATACGATGATTTGAATAATTACGGGTGCACACGGAATTATAAAAATCAGCGCATGGGAACTATAGGGAAATTTTGTCATGTGATGTGACCTAAAACTTATCATGATATGTAATAACGAAACTGATGTGATATGACAAGGGCATGGTGGATACGCCGATGGTACTTCCTATATATAAGTGGCCTATCATATTATCAGAAGTGGCGTTGTTCGTGTCACGTGAAGTTTTGACCCAGACCATTATTTATGAAATCTCTTACCCACTAACAATTATGAGTATATTAGACTATATCTTACACAAACTCTAAATGTCAAAATCCCATCGAATCCATTTCAAATAATACATCTCACATTTAGAATTCAAATTACTATTCGACAATCTTCTCCTTAAATTCATTTCAAAACAAAAATTCATTATCACCTTCATATTTAACTTTGAGTATCAGGCCTAAACAATGTCAACGGTTACACTCCCCAAAAAAAAAAAAAAAAAAAAAAAATCCAACAGTCAAAACTCACTGAACCCAAATCCTACACCTTCTTTTTGATTTTGCAGCCTCCATTAGTTAAATTTCGGGACGAAATTCTCTTTACATGGGGAGACTGTAACATTCCTGATTTTCCGACCCTATTTTAACTTATTTTAATGACAATACAACACTAGACCCTATACTTATTCAACCTTCACCTCATTAATCGTTAGCCGATCGTATTCAATTCAAAGATTTAGAACTCATAATCATGTGGTAACACTCCTAGAGTTAATCCAGTTAGTAATCCCGTCAGGTGTTCTGTTAAATCCTAACCAGGCTAATTATGTCAAAGCTGAAGTTGCAAGGGCTGATTTTGTAAATAACCAGGAACCCTAGTAGGCACGGTCGCGCCACGTTTTGGCACGGTCGCGCCTCGTCTGGCACGGTCGCGCCTAGTTTGGGCACGGTCGCGCCTAGCATCAGTTAAAACGTAAAAACAGTCTTTAATCGCAAACCTGTTCGAATCCAAAATTTGTAACGCTTATTGTGCCGTTTCAAACCAATCATTTCGAATTAATCACTTTCTAATAACCGCGTAGTGATTAGGAAACCAAAACCGTCACCTCTCCATTCCTTTCTCTCAATCTCGTCCAATTCACGAAACACTCCCGAAATCAATCATATGCCCATGATCTTCAAGCTCCTGTAATCACATTCCTCACATCAATTTTGCCGGAATCCCAACAGGAGACGCCAGGGATCAACACGTCAAAATCGGAACTCCGTTTGGTCGAACTCCACCAATTCGATATCGTTTAAGGTAATTAAACACATCCTCAGACTCATTTCAATCCCGTGAATGAAAGCCCTAACCTATTCAGGGCTTATACCACCGAATTAAACTCAAACAGAATCTAGGGTTCATCACGTTTTTGGCTTAGTCGAACTACACCCTAGACACGATATACATTCAATTAAAATACATGGTTAGATTCGC
Source organism: Smallanthus sonchifolius (assembly GCA_023525975.1). Classification (NCBI taxonomy): domain Eukaryota; kingdom Viridiplantae; phylum Streptophyta; class Magnoliopsida; order Asterales; family Asteraceae; genus Smallanthus; species Smallanthus sonchifolius. Next base: position 22,500,507 of record CM042035.1, on the reverse strand, counting down.
AATCAGTCGTTCTTTGAAAACCCTATAAATTCAGCCATTTTTAATACAAGAATTTGTCAGATTAGGTTCTGGAAAATCCAGACACGATCGTGCTAATCGCTTAGCACGGTCGTGCCTCTTGTCCAGGCATGGTTGTGCCCCATGCCTAAGCACGGTCGCGCTCCATGCCCAAGCACGGTCGCGCCCCATGCCTAAGCACGGTCGCGCCCCGTGCCTAAGCGCGGTCGCGCCATACCCTTGGCACGGTTGTGCCCAACCTTTGGTCAGAATCTGTTTCTTCTGTTATTTTAATATAAACTCAATTTCTTTTATAAAAAAATTATTATTTTATAAAACTCCAAAGCCCAGAATTGTTTTCATAAACTAAATTATCAACTTGGAAATCTTAAACAAATTAATTAAATCATTTCTAATGGATTAAAAAGTAGTAAATTTTAAATAAGAAGTTCACATATAATTGTCTTATTCCAAACTCAAACCTTATTCAAAATGTTGTAAAAATATTCATTTCAAATCTTTCGTTTTATACAATACCTCCAAGTACCAATCACTAACTTTATCCAATTCCACCCTAGACTTAGACATAAACTATTGTGCACTATTAATTCAATATATATATTCCACACTAGGTTAACGTTGTGCGATACAAGGATCACATTACTTTCTAGTATCTCGTGTTAGCTACGCCTCCGAATCAAGTGAGTATTCACAACCCCTTTTTACTCTTTTACATTTTTGGGGTGAAACATGAACACTATTCAACTTACATGTTTACATTTACGCAAACAACACAAGTACAAATCCTATTTACATTCATGTGTGCAATTTGAGCTTTATGCCCGAGTGCTAGGTGTGCTAACCTCTTGTATGCGATTATGTGCAATCATTAACTTTTCAAGCCGACGGTTTTCAATGATAGATCTATTGAGTCTGACAAACCCACCCAGGATGCGCGGTGATTGAAACCGACAACACACTTTGTTTTGCATGCTAGTTACAAAGGTTTGATTGTACTTGGTTACACAATAGCTGCTCCCCATAAACGCCTTATTTATCATGTTATGTAAAGGATTTGGTTTACAAACTATATGCTATCTATATACAAACATGTGTTATACTCACCAACTTTTTAGTTGACCTTATTTTATTCATGTTTCAGGTGCTTTCATATGAGTTTGATCAAGACATGCTACACATAGGCTTTGGACCTAGTTAATCTTAATTCAAAAACAAATTGTATTTCATTATGTACTTAGAACTTGATTCATGTTTGTTTGAATGGAAATGGATTTAACATATTACAATTTAGTCAACCTTGAGCTCATGAACAGTCTACATGTCCCGCCCCGATGATTCCGCCATCGGTCGGGGTGTGACATCTATGGCTCGACATAAGTCTTCTAAGGAATCATCTATCTTCAAGCAAGCTCGTGTCTAGGTTGCTAATTCCCAAACTCGAGAATGGTACCTGAATACATTCTTAAAAATATTGTGTCAACTAAAAAGTTGGTGAGTTCACGAGTTTAGATAATAGAGCATTTATATTGAGAATCCAAATATGTATGGTGTAAAACTAAACAAGTTCACAATTAACCCTGTGCCCACAACTCGTGGACATCTAGAAATAATAATAGTATCCCCTAACCCATACCCCTTATTGTTATGGGTCTAAATACTCATGACTGCCAACATAAGTTTAAGCTGTTAAATGAATATATGTCACAAGATATATATTATCATTATATAATTATAATTCCATGGGAGGTTGTCCCCGTTACGTCGGGCCCATGGTGTGCGGGGGTTTCACCAGATAGTACTACCCATATATTCACTGGCTCCAAAGGAGTTAATGATTGTGTGCTAAAGTTCGGGGATTCGTTATTGTAGGATCGAGAAAGTACAAGATGGTTCTGTTCTTAGTTGAGATTGGCGGAAACAATAGCAACTACACAATATAATCTAGTAAACAGGAAGAATACTGTTAAGACACTGTTGTATTAAGCTTCGGTGAATACACGATTACAAAGAAAACTCTATTTCAAAAGCACAAACAAGCACTCTTACTATGAAGTGTTTACAAGGTATTTATACTAACTTAGAATCAAGACAGACCCTTGATTCTAAGGATCAGATCAAACACAGACCGTTGATCTTGTTTACAAAGCTTATACTATACGTTAAGTCTAAACTAGCTAACTTTTGTTGAAGCGTCTTCTGCTTTATGCATCATTACTTGCATGCTTGGGAAGCGCATTGTTGTCCATTATTGGTTGCACCATTGAGGTTCCTTCTTCTTTAAGTGTGTCAGTTGCTTTTGCAGAAAGTTGTTAGTGACGCTTGGCATGGATAGTCAGCTGCAACGATTTATCTTCAAGGCATAAGACTGTCAGCAGCAAAGTTGAGGATCAGCAGCAAGACTGAGTCCAAAGCTACTGAGGATATGCCTGTCAGCAGCAACAAGTGTTGAACGCTGCTGACAAGCCTATCAGCAGCAACTTTGGTCTTCAGCTGGTAAAGCTGTCAGCAGCTACTTTGGTCTTCAGCAGGAGACTAAGTATCAGCAGCAACTTTGGTCTTCAGCAGGAGACTAAGTATCAGCAGCATTCTTGTGCTATCAGCAGCAGTTGTACTTAGAGTAATTTTGTAGCAAACAGTCTTTGATTCTACAAACTCCCCCTAGACTGATGCTACCAAAATTCTTCTAGTCCCTTTGTTGCTGAAGCTTTTGCATGTGGCAGACTATCCTTGCCACTTCATACCCTCTTGGATCCTTGCTGGGGTTGTGTAGGGGGAGTTCAGACAGAGTCTTGATATCCTTACTTGGCATCTTGAAAATTGTCTTGCTCGAACATCTCATCTGATATTCCTTAACGTCTGTCAAGGTGAACTCGTCCTTCTCAGCATTATAGGACCATCTTGCAATTGGATAGTGGGACAGAAGAGGTTTGACATCTAGGACAGCATCTTTGTTAGGGTTAAAGTGATGTTTGATCACTAGCACAAGATGCTTCCCACCATCGTTTTGCAGGTATGAGAGCTTCACCCAACTCCAGAATTCTTCTAAGGTCTGAATCTGGCAGTTGTAGAACCTCATCAACAGATCTTCGTTTTTCAGTTCTCCCCCTGAACACTTCAAACCACTGATCTTGTGCATTGTAGAACCAGTCGACTATTTCTCTGGAGTCTTCTGGTTTTAGGTGTGGATTTGGATTTCTTCAGGAGAGGCTGTTGATGAGAAGGAGTTGGGTGAGATGGTTTGGACTTTTTGGGAGGAGGAGAGGAAGGTTTAGGGATATTTGTGTAAGGTGTTTGGATAGTGGAAGTAGTTTCTGGGGCAGAGGTTCTTTGTTTCTTGACTGGTCTTTTGTCTTCATCATCTGTGACCCTTGTCTTAGAAACTTTCTTTCCCAGTTTTTCTTCTTCTTCCTTCTTGACTTTTGTATATAGGTCTTGTAGGTTCATGAAGGACATGGGACCTAGCCTTCTTCCACTTTCTCCCCTTACCTTAAGGAAGTCAATCATTACTTTCCTCTCTTCATGGGTCCTTTGCCTTCTTTGACTTCTGTCGAGCTTTCTCTTCCTCTTCAGCTCTCTTCTTCTTTGCCAATTGCCCCTGCTGACTCATGAAGGCTCTATAGATCTCTTTGTTTGAAAGTTTTTCAAGGTAGTCTGCATCCTCACCTTGAGAGATCAGAGCTTTAATCCACTCCTCCCTCATTTCTTTTGCTAATTCAGAATCAGTAATTCTGAATTTGGCATCTTCCTTCTTCTTCTTTTCTTCCTCCTCTTCTTCCTTGTTTATCTGTTCCTGCAGCTGTATAGCAAGTTCTTCATCTTCATCAACTTGAGACACTGTATGGAGTTTAACTTTCATTTCATCCAGCTGTTTGGCATACAGCTGGATTTGTTGTTCTCTGAAGAGCATGGCTGCTTTTCTTTCTTGATGCCTTTTTAGATAAGCTATCTCTTCTTCTTCTCTCTTTCTCCTTCTTTCTTCTTTCTCCTTCTTTTCTTTTAGCAACCTCTCTTCATCCTATTTTGTCATAATGCCCTTCCCTTTACTTACATTAGATGCCTCTGCTCTGGCTTCACTGATCACAGCAACAGCTGATTGTGGTGCTGTTGGGATCTCTGCCTCGGCTTCATTGGCAATTTGAGAGGTTGACAAGGGAAGGTCATTGTCTTCATCAAGTTTGTACTCAGGACTTGTTATTTCTCTCAGTTGATCCTAAATTGTAGATCTTGACCCATAGGCTGCAGATGTGATGTCTACTCTAGGAGAAGCTGAGTTTGAGTCAGTATCAGAGGTTGACACAGACTCTTCCTCAGGAATCCGTCCTTCTTCTTCAAGGTGGGCTTTGATAGTGACCATCATTGCCTGGCTTTCTAAAGAGTTGACATTGCAGATGTTGTCTCTGAGCTGAAAGATCTGGAATAAGAAGTCTGAGGACAACTGGAGGATGTTCCTCGTGTTGATGGTAAGAGAGGTGCCGTTGCTTAGTAGGAAGGTATGGTCAAGGCTCTTATTGCTTACCCATCCAAGCACATCTAGGTCCTTGACCAATGATTTGTACAGAAGTCTTCTTAGGCACAGACCTTATTCTTCAGTGAGAAGACTGCTCCTTATGATTTCAAGATTATTGGGAGACAGTCTTCTTTCTGCTGCATGGGAAGACTCAGGAAACGCTACCCTTTTAGCTGCTTGGATTAGTCGTTCAAAGTTTGGTAGGTTATCTTCCATCAAGTCGTAGAACCTGCCAATGGCAAGTTCTGCTGAGAGGTTTGATGAATTGTTGATGCAGTCAAGATGATATAGGTGGAGGACTTCTATGCCGTTGATGAAGTCCCAGTTTAGCTCTTCCACTCCGCTAAACTCCCGACCTATCCAGAACCTCTCAGTCTTTCCATCATACCCCCAAGTTAGTATAGGATCACACTCTAGTTGTGATGAAGTCAGCGAGAATTGGGGGGCAGTGGATTGACGGATGATGGCTGCAGCTGATGGAATGATGCTGAATGATGTATCTGTTTGTTCTTCCTCTTCCATCAGCACGTCATCTATTGCCCGAACAACCAGCTTCCAGTCTTCAGTAGTCTCTTCTTCTTCACTATCTGAGTCTGGCAAGTCATGAACTTGGACGAAGGCTGGCTTGAAAAGTGTTCTTTGAAAGGCTGCCTGCTCTTCAATCCAGTTGTCTAGGCTCTCTGTGTCTTCTTCCATAGGGACTATCTCCCCCTTTTTGGTTGCATCAGTGGACAGATAGACATCAGTTTGGATGCCCACCGAGACAAGAGAGGGAGTAGCCATAGAGGGGCATTGATGGGCTTCATGCTTGAGGAGTTGGTGTTTGAGTTTGGACACCTAAGCCTCAAGCATAGCTACCCTTTCCGTCAATTCCAAATTTTTAAGTTGCAGGCTGTCCTCATCCACAGTTGTGGAATCCTTGGACCCAGATGGGGCCGTAGGACGAGCCTCAGCATCCCCACCACCCATGGTTTCTTGGCGCCTGGGATTCCTCTCAGTGAGGGGAGTTTCCAAGGAAACACCCTCACCATGAGTAGCCGTGGTTGAGGTCTTAGTAATGTTGTCACTGTCCTCCTGGTCATTTGATGGACCAGCAGTAGTGACAGCTTCTTCCACATCCACTCTTTCATAACTCCTAGAGTGGACCTTCGGGGGTGAAGAACTTGGGATGGGTGTTTTGGAAGCAAGATCAATCAGTACCTCCGAGATTGTGGCAGTTGGAGGAGGTACATCATCTTGATTAGGTTCCTCAACACTGAAGTTCAGAAGAGATAGAAATGGCTCAAAGGGCTTATCTATGGATCCGGGAAGTGATCCTAATCCTAATAGAGAGACTTCCGACGGAGTCTCCCTAACAATTTGGCTTTCCCTTATGATATTCTCACCAGAATTTTGGGATTCTGGGTGAGGGATGTTGGCTTGGGTTTGGGCCTTGGAGGCAGGGAAGAAGGAATTCTCTTGCCCCTCTTCCTGGTATACTTAGCTGCAACCGGGGCCCTTTGTTCCGGTTGAGCAATCACACTGGGGTTAAGTAATATATGTGCCTGTGCATCCTGAGTAGAATGCACAGGGGTTCGATCAAGGGAAATAATTGTTTGTGATTGTGGCAGTGAGGAGGAGGGTGTGGGATCAGTATCAGCTGGGTTTGCTGAACTGTCACCCTGGGCACTCTGTGTGTTCAGCATTGTAGATAACAATGGAACATCGGCCCCTGAGAAATTTGCAGAAACTGTTCTCAAGCTTTGAAAAATATTGTTCTTATGTCCCAGCATTATGTAGATTCTTGCAGATTTTGAAAGATCTTGGTGCTCAAGATTGAACACTTCCTGCAAGAATTGGGTACATAAAGAACTGTGATTTCACCCCTTCTTAAAGGTTGTATCTCAAACCTTCAAGAACGAGGTGGGAAAAATTGAAACCCGACCCAGTTACCATACCGTGAAATGCCGATGCAAGTCCGGAACTGAGCTGGTTCCAGCCACTTCTCTTCTGAGATATGCATTGAAGAAGAGTGTGACAGAGATACTTCCACTTGGGACCCATAAGCGCCTTCTCTATAGTATACTCTGTTTGATTCCCAGTGTACCCTATGGATACAAAGGTCCTCATGTATACGTCTCGTGGGTAAGAGATGGCGTCCCCTTCATCCTGAAGCTTTAGGTGTTGGCGGAGTTTTGCTTCAGTGATGATCATTTCCTTGCCGTCTACTGTGGCCTTGATTTGGGGAGTGCCCTGTTCAGTAGAATACACGGCTGTGCTCCAAAAATCCTCCACGTGAGGAATGTAAATGGTTGGTTTTAAGGTTAGGGCATAGTGAATCTTTGATCGACAAAGGAAGTCGATCATGTCCTCAAATCCGTTTGATTTCTTACCCTTGACTAGATAAGCAGTGAGGTTGTGGTATGGGGAAAACTTGTCAGTTGGGTTGTTTATGTCTGCTGCTGCCATTTTTGTTGGATTTGGAGGGAAAATGGAAGGTATTTGAGTGGCGGTTAAGTATGGAAAGCTTTGAATGTTGTGGGGGTTTGAGAGAAGGTGATGGGGTTTAGGTTGAAGTTGAATGTGAAGAGGTGATGGTAAAATTTGATTTGATGATATAGCGGCAGACGAGGGAAAAAGCTAACTTACTTGTATAGTACAACCCTTTTCACTTTTCACTGTTACAGCTGTAAAACACTCGAGCAGTCATGGTAAAGACTGACAGTAATTTTTACAGCGGTTAAAAGTTAATGTAGACTTGTTTTTACCCATTAGCAGCAAACTTGGTTGCTGCAGATGGATTGAGATATCCGCTGCAAACTTGGTTGCAGCTAATAGTTAAGTCTTTCAGCAGTAGATTTGGATGCTGCTGATGGATGTATTCATCCCGCAGCAAAAATGTTGCTGCTGACTGCCTTAAAGCCATCCGCAGGAAACTTGTTCCTGCTGATAACTTAAAGTGGTCAGTTGCAAAAACTTTGCTGCTGAAGATTAAATCTATCAGCAGCGACAAAGATGTTGCTGACTATAACTTTTATTAAGAACAAAAACATAGACATATTTACAAGGATAAATAAAAATTTAGAGACGTGTCTTATTCAAAGTTCATCATGCCAATTGATTCAACCAGATAACGAAATCTCGCTTCATCAAAAGGTTTAGTGAACAAATCAGCATATTGCTCATTTGTGTGAACCTTGGATAAGACAATTCTCTTTTTCTCAGCTTGATCCCTGATAAAGTGATACCTGATGTCAATGTGCTTAGTCTTGGAGTGCTGCACTGGATTGTTCGTGATAGAGATAGCACTTATGTTGTCAATGTGAATTGGAGTCTACATGAAGGTCATTCCATAGTCAAGCATTTGATTTTGGATCCAGATGACCTGTGCGCAGCAACTTGAAGCTGCAATGTATTCTGCTTCAGCTGTTGAAGTAGAGACACATGTTTGCTTATTGCATTGCCAAGAGATGAGCCTTCCCCCAAGAAATTGACATCCCCCAGATGTGGAATTTTTGTCCAAGTTACAACCCCCATAGTCACTGTCAGTGTAGGCATAGAGATTGAGATTTTCATTCTTTGGATACCATAGCCCAAGTTTTAGAGCTCCCTTTAGGTATCTAAAGATCCTCTTGACAGCTTGCAGATGAGAAACTTTTGGAGCTGCTTGAAATCTTGCACAGAGGCAAACTGCAAACATGATATCTGGCCTTGAGGCAGTGAGATACATGAGGGACCCTATCATTGCTCGGTACTGATGTTGATCAGTGTCTTGGCCATCTTTATCCAGAGATAGTTGATGATGCACTTGCATAGGAGTCCTTGCAGCAGAGCAGTCAACCATTTTGAACCTCTCCAAGATGCTTTTGACATACTTGGATTGACTTATGAAGATTCCATTTGGTACCTGTTTGACTTGAAGTCCCAAAAAGAAATTTAGTTCACCCATTGAACTCATTTCAAATTTGGAATGCATCAGGACTACAAAGTCTTTGCAGAGCTTCTTTCTTGTAGATCCAAAGATAATGTCATCAACATAAATCTGGACCAACAAGATTTCTCCCCCTTCATCTTTGATGAATAATGTCTGATCAATGGCCCCCCTTCTGAAGTTGTTGCTAAGTAGATATCCAGATAAGGTTTCATACCAGGCTCTTGGGGCTTGATGTAAGCCATAGAGAGCTTTGTCCAGTTTTAAAACCTTATTTGGATGTGCAGGATCCACAAAGCCTGGAAGCTGTTTGACATAGACCTCTTCACCAATCTTTCCATACAGAAAGGCACTCTTCACATCCATTTGATAGATCATGAAGTTCTTGGATGCTGTATATGCCAGAAAGATTCTGATGGCTTCCAGACGGGCAAAAGGAGCAAAGACTTCATCGTAGTCAATGCCTTCTTCTTGAGTGTAGCCTTGAGCCACAATTCTGGCTTTGTTCTTGACTACAATCCCCCTTTTATCTTGCTTGTTCCTGAAGACCCACCTTGTTCCAATGGTTGTTTGTCCAGGTGGAAGATCAACAAGCTTCCAAACATCTTGCCTTTTGAATTGTAGCAATTCTTCCTGCATTGCTTCAATCCAGCTGCTGTGCTTGAGAGCTTCATCAATCTTCTTGGGTTCCACCTGAGATAGAAAGCAAGAGAACAAACAAATATTTGCTTCATGAGACTTACTTCTTGTTTGGATGTGTAGGTCCCCGGGTGTCTCGGATCGTTACGTGCGGGTGTGTGCGACTAGTCGGACCGGGTGCGGAATACCCGTGACTAGGTGGAGAACAATAAAACACAAAGTAAACCGACAAGAGAATCACTTTAAACTTTCGTCTATTATCAACACTTGAAGGTTACAGAGAGAAATACTGATCATACAATGTCTGCGTACTTAACATCTGTCAACCTATCCTATTTATACAAGACCTGATGCCAGCGCACTTAGCAAGTGCGCAGGGCAAAATGCTCTTGCGTACTTATCAAGTACGCAAAGGTATTCTTGCGTACTTGCTAAGTACGCAGGAGCTTTCTCCTGCGCACTTACAAGTGCGCAAAACACTTAGAGAATTTTGCAACATTCAATATGTAAGAGTAAATACAACTCGATAAACTAATACATAAAGACTCTTACATACAAAGACAATTACAAACAAGAAAATACAAACTAAGACTCTATCCAGAGTGTTTGTCACAGGAAAGTGCTTCAACAAACTCCCCCTTGACAACAGCTCTGGATTATCATCGTCTTCGGTCTTCATTCTTCAGTCTTCACAGCACTTGATCTTTAGCTTCCATCTTCTTCTTGTAATCAAGGCAGAACTTAATCATCTTGTCATATTTAGAAGCAAGGAGCTTTGTCCATTCATCAGTGTACACGCAGTATCTGACTGCTAGTGCCTCTAGATATTTCACAGAAAAGTTGATGAAGCAGACTTCATCAAATATTCTGATCAGTTCCTTTGGCACTATGTTTTCACTGACTAAACGTACCTTTCCCATGATCACAGCCTCGCCCGTCTTTGGATCTACGTACCAGTACCACATGTCACCAAGAATATCCTGAGATAACTTGCTCAGGGGAATATTCGTTTCACATCGCACTGGCTTGTATACCAATTTCTTTAAGTGCTTCTTAGTCACAGGATGTCTAACGTGCTTATCCTTGACTCTCTTGGGCACTTGAGACTTGAACATCTCGAATTTCCCAGATCTTACTTCTCGCTGCAGAACCACCCACAAACCCATCGCCACTACGTGATTGGAATGACCCAGCAGCTCTCGGTTTGCTAGGTTCACAAGGTCGTATTTGGGTAAGGAGCTGAACGCTTCACTGTTGGGTTTCAAGTATTGAACCCCGCCAGATCTCTTGATTGCGAACAGCTGCTTATCCTCCTCGAACCTTACAGCCAAGATCATCCCTATTGCTCCGTGTTTGTCTATTATAGACGTATTTTGCCACATAGGAGCTGGACCCTTTGATGAAGTAGAAGGCATATATGTTTCTTTCGGTGCCTCTGGGTCCACAGGTGTAGGGTCAACCGGGGAGGCTTCAGTCGAGGCTTCCACATTACCAGCATGTTCGACTGACCCTGTGTAGAGCGGAGCTTCGAAGGATGGAAATTCAAAGATTTGTCCATCTTCTAACTCGTACTCTCCTTCCCCGTCACCCTTGGGAATTTCGATCACAACGTCCTCATCATCATCATCCCAATCATCACCAGAGTCGATCTGTCATTCTTCCAGATTAAAGAGAGCATCGATCTGTGCTTCATTGGAATAGTCCGGCTCTAGGTATAGGAGCTCATCATCAGATAAGTCCTTAAGCACTTCAGCTACTGACTTTCCTTTGTCACCACCACCACCACCACCAGAGGTATCACCACCCTCTTGATGAGTAGACTCCCCCTGAGCCATTGGAACAGCAGAGATGGGCACGATTGCTAAAGCTTGGTGCTCACCTCCACTAGGACCGGCTTCGGGATCCGTGTCCTTGTCTTTATCCTTAGTCAAGTCAACAGGATGACACGCCTCATCACCAATAGTCCTCTTTTCTTTCTCTTTCTCCTTTTCTTTCTCTTTCTACCCCTGAGCACCAAGCTTCTTCGTCAGATCAGCAATGAGTTTGACCATCATATCATGTTCTTTTCTCTACATATCAAACCGAAGCTCAAGAGACGACCTGTGAGCTAGAATCATGTTGTTAGTCTTGATCATCAGCTCGTTCTGTGCCATAACATTGGCAAGTCTCTCCTGTGTCCTAGTCCTTTGGCTTCTTAAAATAGTAACCTCGTCCACCAAAGAATTTACCTGCGCTTGTTGAGCCGCAGACTCCTCATTTGATTTCCGAACTGTTTCAAGTAAAGTAGCGACCTGGGTTTCCAGTGTATCAATCCTTGCAGCATTTGTATCAGGATGTCTGGATGATGACGCCTCGGCATTGTGAATAGGGGAGGAGAATATGGTATCAAAGTCAAACCCTTGTGTGAAATCTCCGTAATTGAAGGGTTGACTTAAAGGCTCAGTGGTGGTGGATGGTATTGAGGATGTGATGAGTGTTGTAGGGGTAATGGTAGGGGTGATGGTGACTGACTCCGTGAGAATTGGAGTAGTCACCGCCACCTGAGTAGTTGTGGTAGGGAGGGTCACTATCACAGGAATCCCCTCTGTGATTGTAGTGACGGCCACTTCACGTTGCACTTGTGGCCTCCTCCTCCTACGATACAGTTGCTGTGAAGGTGGGGTGGTGGCTGAATCAGGACTAACAGCTGAAACTTGTACTTGCTGTTGAGCCTCCACCTCACTGGGGATAGCAAGCTGTTTTCTATCGCCCCTGTTCTTGTGAATGCTTTCCTGTCTTTGTCTTTGTATAGTAGCGTCAGAGTCAGAGTCTGGCTCGTATTCGCTGCTAGAAGACTGTCGCTTTCTCTTGGAGGACGTCTCAGGTAGGGTTACCTTTGCTGTTCTCCTTGGGTGTACCTGCGATGGTGCATAATCGGAATCAGAAGAATCTGACTCAGTCTCTTCAGAGTCGGATCCCTCAGCACCATCATTTCCTCCTTCATCGTCTCCATAATTAGACGATCCATCATCACTTTCCACTTCCTCCGCTTGTTGTTGCTGTTGTTCGTCGGAGTGTTCACTCAATTCAGGCTCCGAGTCATGACTGTACCATCTCCAGTCACCTGGGGCCACATATGCTTCATTGATGAGGTGTCCAAAGAGTTCTGTATGCTCAGGGGTAGGATCTACACTGCCTGGCTTTTGGAATTGTGCGAATACTCTTTTGTCCACCCTCTTTACTTGCAGCCTCTCCCCTATAGCAGGTAGGTCTGGCAACGCTTCATTAATCAAAAGTTGCACAAACCTAGGGTATAGTAAGAACCTAAAACTCTCCGCTGTGTTGATCTGGTCATTGATGGCTTTGAAAATGTAGCGGGAGAAGTTGTAGCCCTTATTGAGAGGAAGGCCGACCATGGCTGCTGCAAGGTCATGACCCATCGCATCTTTACCAGCTTTCCTTGATGAGATGCACATGATCATGACGTGCGCGAAATATCTCCATTGGTCTAACACCCACATCTTCTTGTATGAAGCATAGTCCCTCGCACCTACATAGCCCATTCTTTGTCTCCAACAGCCGTCCACAAAGTAGTCTGGATAGGCTGTCGGGTCGGTCGAAAGATCTCTGAATTGAAGGACCCTTCTTATAGTATCTTCAGAGAAAGCGATAGCATGACCAGCAACGGTAGCCCTTAAAACATTGGGGGTTACCGTGCAATCGTGCTCCGTAGTCTCCCAAAACTGCTCGAGATAGGGTCTTGACACGATCGGGTCAGCAGAAATGGCGTAGCTGATTCTTGAACGGTTCAAGAAATCAACTATGTCTCTGTACTACAATGCTGCACCCTTCCATTCTGGTTCAGTGTTAGCTAACAGGTTGAATGCGTTAGTAAACGCCCGAGCCATGATACTGCCAGGAAACCAGTCTGTCTCCCAAGAATTGACATCCACCTGAAGTTGACTTTCTATCAAGGTTACAACCGCCATAGTCTGAATCAGTGTAGGCTTTGAAGTCAAATGACTGCTGCTTAGAGTACCAAAGACCCAATCGGGGTTTCCCTTTTAAGTATCTGAAAATCCTCTTCACAGCTATCATATGGGACTCCTTCGGTTGTGACTGAAACCTTGAGCACAAGCACACAGCAAACATTATATCGGGTCTTGAAGCTGTGAGATACATAAGTGATCTGATCATCCCACGGTACAATCTGCAATCCACATCCTTTCCATCTTTGTCAGGATGCAGACCATGATTTGCTGGGATAGGTGTGCCATAAGTACTGCTATCATTCATCTTGTATTTTGACAAGATGTCCTGCACATACTTTGTTTGATGTAGATAAATGCCATCCTCTCTTTGACTGACTTGCAGACCCAGGAAGAACGACAATTCACCCATGTTACTCATTTCAAACTTGGACTTCATCACCTGTTCGAATTCCCTACACATCCCTTCATTTGTAGATCCAAAAATAATGTCGTCGACATATACTTGTACAAGAAGAATGTCACCTCCTGCTTTCCTAATAAAGAGGGTCGAGTCAATCTGTCCACGGTCGAAACCATTTGACAGTAGATGTTTAGATAATGTCTCATACCATGCCCGAGGAGCTTGATGAAGACCATAAAGTGCTTTGTCGAGCTTATACACTTTATTGATATTATGCGGATCTTCAAAGCCGGGAGGTTGAGTGACATAGACCTCTTCATGAACTTTTCCATACAGGAAAGCACTCTTCACATCAAGTTGATAGACCTTGAAGCCAACATATGAGGCATAAGCCAGAAACAGTCGAATGGCTTCAAGTCTAGCAACTAGGGCATATACTTCTGTGTAATCCAAGCCCTCTTGTTGATAAAAACCCTGTACTACCAACCTTGCTTTATTTTTCACCACAACATGATGATCATCCGTCTTACATTTGAACACCCATCTGGTGCCAATTGGTTGTATGCCTCGTGGAAAGTCAACCAAATCCCACACATGCAACTTTTGGAATTGAGACAATTCATCTTGCATCGCCTCAATCCAACAGTTGTCAGCGAGAGCCTCTTTCACATTTTTCGGCTCTAATTGGGACACGAATGCAGCATGCAGACATGTTTCCATGACACCAGTGTCAAGTATCTCCGTGTACAGACTAGTGTTCTCAGTAATGGTTCGATGACGAGTCTGAACACCGGCATTAGGATCACCAATGATGTTGTCAATTGGATGATTCTTATGCACTCTCGTCTCCGGTACATCAGGTTCCTGCAGATTTGATCCTAGATTCGTGCTCAACTCCCCCTCATCCTGTGATCTAGAAGAAGATGATTCAATGTTGATTGGATCAGCTGTAGCGTCATTTCCTACACGAGTGTTAGGATTAGCTGGAGCGTCATCTCCATCATCATGAACCACTTCAACATCATCACTGTCATGAGTTCCAGATGCAGATGCAGCATTGGAATCAGGAGTTACAATTGGTACAGTAGCACGAGTGGAGAAAGTAGAGTCATCACCGCCTCCAAATAATTCATATACATTTGCGGCATCATCAGCAGACAAATCAGGAAGATTAAACGATTTGAATAGCGCATCATAATCAAAACCCCAAGCTGGACCAATTGGTTCTGGTGGAATGCTGTGTTTACTACAATCCACTTCAAACCATTCCTCGACGGTACGAGTTCCTATGTTGTACACTCTCTTGCAAGGCGAGTTGGCAACATATCCTAAGAAGATGCCTTCCACCGCTTTTGCATGAAACTTAGACTTGCGGTCTTTGTATTGTAGCAACAAGGAACAGGGACTACCAAAAGGAACTAGGTAGTCAAGATTGGGAGTTCGATTGTTGATCAACTCGTAGCACGTCTTGTTGTGCCTCTTTACAACCAGAACTCTGTTCAAAACGTGACAAGCTGTATTAACTGCTTCTGCCCAGAAAGTGACAGGAAGCTTTGCATCCGACAGCATAGTCCTTGCAGTCTCGATCAGTGTTCTGTTCTTCCGTTCTGCAACTCCATTCTGCTGAGGTGTGTACGGGGCGCTAAATTCGTGACGGATCCCTTTCTTGAGACAGAAAAGCTCCATCAAATTATTCTTGAATTCAGTTCCGTTGTCACTCCTTATTCTTCTAACTTTCAGCTTGCAAAGAGTTTCCAAGCTCAGGATTAGGTATTGAAGAATATCAGCAGTCTCGTCCTTTGTACCTAAAAAATGCACCCAAGAAAAACGTGAGAAATCATCAGTTACAACTAGACAGTATGACTTACCTCCAATACTCCTGATACTTATGGGGCCAAAAAGATCCATGTGTAAGAGCTCCAAAGGGGTATCGATAGAGTTTTGGAGCTTGGGCTTGTGAGACTTCCGTTGCTGTTTGCCCTTTTTACAAGGCATACAGTCATCTGCAACGGTAAATCTCAGCTTAGGAACACCGGTTACTAAGCCGTTTCGGACAAGATGATTCATTTTTCGATAAGAAATGTGTCCGAGTTTCCTATGCCACAAGATTGAGTCAAGCTCTGTCGCTTTTGTAAGCAAACAAGTAGCAACTGATGAGGTGGTTGTCGCCACGCTCATATCGATCTGATAGGTATCGTTTATCTTTAGCGCTCTCATCAGAATCCAGTCTTCAGGAACTTCAAAACCAGGTTTGAAAATCAGGCATTCTGACTTGTCAAACATCACCGAGTACTCCTTGTCGCACATTTGGGAGACACTCAACAGGTTATGCTTCAGCTGCTCGCAAAAGTTGACATTGTCAAAACTGACACAACCATTTGACACCACGCCTTGACACGTGATACTGCCGCCTTTCTCTCCAGCAAAGGCCACATAGCCGCCTCTAAATGGTTTCACGTCTTGAAGCAAGGCCATGTTTCCTGTCATGTGCCGGGAGCATCCACTATCTACATACCAGCGGTTAGAGATAGTACCCTTCGGATGTCCCTGCACGAGTCACAAAAAGAATTAGTTAGATTTGGAGACCCAAGCCATAGTGGTCTTAGGTCGTCCGTCTTTTTCAAAATAAACAACCTCTTTTAACTCACAGTCGTGACTGTTGAAAATGGATGAATCTTTAGAAGAATTAGGATCAGGAGATTGAGAACTTTTAGATTTGGAAGTCCAAGATCTATTCTGTTTCTTAACTGGAACAGTAGACTTAGGTTCAACCACAGCCGGTGAACTAATGGAAGCTTCACCTGATTGAACTCCAGTCAGCTGTTCTAGCTTTCTCAACCTCTTATTCCTTCTTCTTCTCTGTGGCTTAGAGAGTTTCACCACAGATTTCTCACCAGTATATGTACCACCAGAGGTAGATACACAAGGTATAGCAGGATGCTTTCCCTTTCTTGAAACAGATGGTTTAGCCACAGAGATTATCCTTGGCTTTACCATTGGTTTTACTGATGGTTTCACCACATTTGCTTTTGGACTTTTGGGATGGTTCACTGGTGGTGACTTAGGGATAACGGCTGGTTTTGAAACAATTGGCCGCTTCCCTTGGTTCTTATCAGGACAGTTCACCATAATGTAACCTACCATACCACAGTGAAAGCAAGTCCTCTTGACTGTGTAAGTCCTCCTGTAAGGCTCATTTGATTTGATATTTGAGGACTCGACATGATGAACATGAGAATTTGTTTGGTGAACAGTTGGTTTACTCGAGGGTGATTGGCCTTTAGGAATATAATACTTTTGTATATTTTCTTTATAGCCAAGCCCATAATGAGCTCCAAAAGCTTCTTTCTTTTCTTGGTTAATGTTTTTATAACCCTCATATAACATTACTTTTAATTTTTCATTAGTTTCAATAATGTCGGGTTCAGTTAAAATGCAATTATCACGCTCAGTGACAGTTTTTATTAACCTTCTGTTCACCTAACAACTCCTCTGAAACTACTCCTTCAGGGCAGGTGTTCTCAGACCCATCATCAGAAGCAGTAAAGAACTCTTCATCAGATGTAGAGTTAGCCTTACTTGAGGAATCATCCTTGTTAGAGGAATCATCCTTACCTGAGGACTCATCAAGACAAGTTAGATCAATGTCTACTAAGCCGTTGACAAATTTCCCGCTAACTGGTGGAGGAATGGCATTAGTACCCAACCCTAAGCCATTCATTTGTCTTACTACAGATTCGTAGTGTTCCACCACAAAACGATAATTTTTCAACTTCTCATTAGTACATTTCAGCTGTAAGATCTCATTTTGCAGCTTGTTAATTTCATTGTTCCTTTTTTCTAACCCCTTGTATGCAATATCCAAATGAAGCTGTTGATCGCTCATTTTTAATGAATAATCACGCTTTTCCTTTTTTAGCGTTTCAATTGAATCTTTAAAACGTTTTTCGTTTTCTTTGTAGCTTAACGCTGCAATACGAAGGGGTTCGACCTTGTCTTGAAGCTTAGAATTATCAATTTTTAAACTTAGACATTTGGAACAAGAAATAACAGAAAAAGGATTAGAATCTACCTCAATCGATGAACTTGTTACCTCTCCAATCGCCATGAGAGCAACAACAGTAGTAGATTCTTCTAGGTCAGCCTCAGAAGCTTCCTTTTCTTTAGCTTCCCTGTTCTCAGCTTCCTTTTTCTCATTTTCCATCATCTCCATTATCTCAGCCATGAGACCAACCTGAGTTTGTGCAATGATGGCATCCTCCAGATGAACACCCCAATCAAAGCTTTCGTCCTGTTGAGCTACCAGTGCATTGGACGTTCCATTTTGGCTTTGATTGTGGTTGTTTGAGTTGTTGTAGCCATGGGTGTTTCCTTGGCTAGGTCTGGTGAAACCCGAAGCCGGTGCTCTGTCTTTTTGACATTCACGAGCAAAGTGTCCATAGTTCAGACACTTGTAGCACTTGGCCTTGGATTTGTCAAAACCAACCTTGGCATTAGAGTGCCCGCCAATGAACTTTCTTCCTGTTCTGTTCAGGAAATGCTTGGCTCTTCTCAAGATCATGGCCATATTCCACTGAATGTCCATGTCCTCCATATCATCAGGATCCACCTGATTGAAGTCTTCTTCTATTGTCTCAGGATCCGTTAGCTTGCCACCAATGAAGTTCTCATAGGCAAGCATGCAAGAAGAGAATAGTGCCACATGATCTTCAGCTATTTTGGCTATTGCAGTTTGATTAGCTGAAGATGTGGGTGAAGGATTTCTTGAGGGATTCTGGTGATGAGATCCAGAACCAGAACCAGATGCTGCATAGCATGCATGACCACCACAACCTTTTACAGTTTCTTCCTCATGAGAGTTTCCAGAGAAAAGGGCAATTCCAGAGCCCGAAGACTTGGGTGTAGAAGACGTCCCATGATACATTGAAGGGTCTTGTATCTGAGGTCTTCCTGAGCTCTCCTTCCTTTTTAGGTTCATGGCATGAGCTTGAACCTTACCAATTACTTCATCAATTGTCATCTCATAGAACCTAGGATTCTCTCTCATCAGGGTAGTATACATCTCAAACTTGGGAGGCAAAGCATCCAGAAACTTTTCAACTAATTCTTCATCAGGATACTTTAGCTCAAAAGCTTTCAACTCGGTCTGCAGATGATAGAATCTAGAGATGAGCTCGTCTATAGATTCATTCTCCAGAAATCTGAAGCACTCATACTGCTTCCTGAGAAGACCCCGTTTACTTTTCTTGATGTCACTATTACCCTCGAATCTTTTCTGTAACGCCTTCCAAAGATCCTTAGAGTTATCATAACCTCTGAAACTGTGGAATAACTCTCTAGTCAGGGCCATAGTGATAGAACCGTGAGCCTTCTTTTCTCTGTCATAGATTTTCTTTTCTTCTTCATCGAGTTTAGAAATAGGCTTGGGCATTTCTTCATCAAGAAAAATGTGTGTGGGATGATTATATCCCTCTAGGATTGGTATCCATAACGAAGAATCGGTATAAGATATGTAATGCTCAAAGCGTGCTTTCCAGTTAGAATAATCATTTACATTTAGCAACTTTGGCGGTTTCTGAGGTGTTCCGATCTCGTTGTCATAGTTCAAAAGGTTACCGAGGTTCTGAAGATTCGACATGGTGAACACTTAGTCAAATTTCAGAAAAATCACGGAAACTTGCGCACTTGAGATTAGCCTTGCGCACTTAACAAACTGGTCTTGCGAACTTAAGATTTGCTCGTGCGTACTTAATAAGTACGCAGGAGTAAAGAATAAGTACGCAGGAAGAAAATTAAGTACGCAGCAAGAATGGTCTTGCGTACTTGTTAAGTACGCAGGAAGACTGTCCTTTTTGCCAAATCAGGTAAGTACGCAGAACACCTTTTCACCAACTCTCACCAAACTTTTCCGGTCACCTGAAACTCGCCGGAGATGGTAAAAATTGACGATATCAGCAAACAAAGATAGCCAAAGGGTCAAAAACACGTTTCTAACCAACCTTTGATGTTCAAATCACTCAAATACACAACAAAAAGTCGGATTTTGAAGGATTTTTGCTTCTAAAATAGTGCTCAAGAGCTTCCCCTATTTTATCACAAAAATCACCCAAAAACACTCTTTTTGCTTGTAATCTGTGTAGAGATACTCCTAACACACTCACAACACTCGAAATCAAGAGCAAAGCTCTGATACCACTTGTAGGTCCCCGGGTGTCTCGGATCGTTACGTGCGGGTGTGTGCGACTAGTCGGACCAGGTGCGGAATACCCGTGACTAGGTGGAGAACAACAAAACACAAAGTAAACCGACAAGAGAATCACTTTAAACTTCCGTCTATTATCAACACTTGAAGGTTACAGAGATAAATACTGATCATACAATGTCTGCGTACTTAACATCTGTCAACCTATCCTATTTATACAAGACCTGATGCCTGCGCACTTAGCAAGTGCGCAGGGCAAAATGCTCTTGCGTACTTATCAAGTACGCAAAGGTATTCTTGCGTACTTGCTAAGTACGCAGGAGCTTTCTCCTGCGCACTTACAAGTGCGCAAAACACTTAGAGAATTTTGCAACATTCAATATGTAAGAGTAAATACAACTCGATAAACTAATACATAAAGACTCTTACATACAAATACAATTACAAACAAGAAAATACACACTAAGACTCTATCCAGAGTGTTTGTCACAGGAAAGTGCTTCAACAGGATGCCTTGGTGGACTTGGCCAATGATGTTTTCCAGCGGATGCTCTTTGTTTATTCTCTGTGCTGGTATCACATCCAGCCTTATTCCTTCTTCAAGATTACTCTGGTTTAGATCAGTAGAGTCTTCAGATGTGAGGAGAGGATCTTGGAGGTTCTGAACATAGTTTTCCACATCATTAGCAGCATCTGTATCAGAGGCCTCTTCATCATGGACTGAGGAGGCTTCATTGAAGATTTCTTGGTCAGAGAGATTGCTGTTGGAGGTGTTGGAAAGACCGGCTTCACCTGAACTGGCTTCAATAGCTTCTGCCATTGATGGAGGATCAATGGATGGCCTTTTCATCCTGATGTAGGGACTGGGAAACTCCAGTCTGTAATCAGAAGAAGAGGGTGAGGTAGAAGCTTTTGACTTTGAAGAAGAAGACTCCATATTTGAGAATATGAGGGGCTCAAATATCTGGGTGAAGGAGTCTATATCAAAGAGCCAGTCAGGACCTTTGCCTTGTTTAAAGACAACGTGTTCCCTGCATTCCATATTAGCAGACTCTTCCACAATCCGAGTCCTAGAATTGAACACTCGGTAGGCCTTTGATTGAGAGGAGTAGCCCACAAAGTATCCTTCATCGGACTTTGCACCGAATTTCGGAAGAACTCCATGTGTGATGAGAATGGTACATGGACATCCAAAGGGCTTCAGGAAGCCAATGTAGGGAACCCGTTTGAACCAAAGTTCATAAGGTGTTTTCTGGAGAGGCTTAACAATGAGGACTCTATTCTGCACATAACAGGCTGTGCTGACTGTTTCTGCCCAGAATGTAAGGGGCAGCTTTGAGTCAGCTAGCATAGATCTTGCTGATTCAATCAGAGTCCTATTTCTTCTTTCAGCAACCCCATTTTGCTGAGGAGTTCTTGGAGCACTGTATTGCCTTTCAATGCCTTTGCTCTCACAGAAACTGTTCAAAGTGTGATTCTTGAACTCTGTCCCTTGATCACACCTTATGATCTTTACCTTTAGATTGCTTTGATTCTCTACCCTAAGAATATAGGATTTGAGAATCTCAGCAGTTTCATCTTTTGTTCTCAAGAAGTATACCCATGAGAATCTGGTGAAGTCATCAGTTATCACCAGACCGTATGACTTCTTGCCCATTGACGTGACATTTGTAGGACCAAAGAGATCCATATGCAACAGCTGGAGAGGAGTGTCATTTGTGTTTAAAGTCTTGGGCTTGTGAGAACTCTTGTGTTGTTTCCCCTTTAAGCAGGCAATGCAGTGATCATCCAACTGGAATTCTTTATCAGGAAGCCCTCTGACAAGATTGTCCTTCACTAATTTATTGATAATTTTAATGTTGACATGGTTTACCTCCTGTTCCAGAGAGCGGATTCATCAACTGATTCCTTTGACAGAAAACATGAAACACTACCAGATGGAGTGACTTCATTCATGTCAAACACATATAAGTTGTCCTTTCTTTGAGCAGTTAGGAGAATCTTTTCTGGAGGAGGTTTGGATAAGCCAGGGGATAACACAAAACATTCTTTGTCTGTGAAGAGCATCCAATGTTTTTGATCACATACTTGGGAAACACTCATGAGATTGAAGTCTAATTCCTTAACATAGTTGACTATTTCAATACTCATTCTTTCATTGGACACAGTTCCCTGTCCAGTGATTGAACCACCCTTTAAGTCACTCCCAAAGGCAACATATCCTCCATTGAAGTGTCTGAAGTTGGAGAGAATGGACCTGTTGCCTGTCATGTGCTTGGAACAGCCGCTATCTACCACCCAAGTATTGTTCTTATGACCTTGCTGTCCCTGCACATGAGAGATAATTAATTAGTGGGAGGGACACTGGAGTTTGCAGATTTGAAGAAGATTTTTGCTAATTTGTTCTTGTCAGCATGCTTGCAGTCAATGGAACCAATGATAATGCTTGGGGATGTTTTTGCTTTCCATTGCTGTGTTGGTGGTTTTCCAGGTTTCTTCATTCTGTCAGTAGCAGTCTTTGCCACTGATGATTCTGGCTTATCAGCAGCGGATTTTGCTGCTGATGACTTTGCTGGAGCATCACCATTTTTGGCTGCTGAAGGCTTTGCCTTGGTTTTTGTTTTATCAGCAGTAGACAATTTTGCTGCGGCTTAACTTTTGTTTTTCCACCCTTTACAAGGTCAGCAGCTGTTTTGTTCACTGCTGATTGAGTAAATCCAGATGAGCAGTTTGCTATCTGGTTGAAAGATTAAACCTGCATTTGGCAGCAAAGTGGTTTGATTCCCCACATATGATGCATGTTGATTGAGGCTTTTGCACCTTCACTCTTTGAGGAGATAGAGACTCCCTGAACTTAGTTGCCTTTGCCTCATAGCTTCTCACCTGTTTGTTTCTGTTTGTTTTCTCAAAGGCATGCTGCTTTGACTGCCTTTGATATTCTAGGTAATGAAAGCAGGTACTGGCGGTATGATTGTACATGCCACAGACAAAGAAAGACAGAGCTGTTTTGTCCCTCTAAAAGTACACATAGTCCTTTCTTTGGAACAGATCTTTGAAGTTCCCTGGATGTGCTTTGTTATATTTAAAGGTGCCTTCTTCTAGCGTCCTTTGAACATAAGGAACCCTTTTCCCAGGTGTATGACAGATGTCAAACACCTTCCTCATTGTGATTGACTTTGATGGAGGCTTTGTGAGGGTGAAACCGGATGTTTCTCCCTTTTCAATGTTCAGCTTTCTTCCATTTGAAGGATAGCTGATCTTTATCTGTTTGAATGGAACTGGAGTTGGGATAGTTGACATGGCTGTAGAGACTTCATCCTTATTCGGAACCATTTCAGAGACGAAAGCAGATAGAACAGCACTGGTTTCACAGTGGTCTGAGCAGGTTGACTCAGACCCTGATGAAGTAGAGAAATCTTCCACGAAATATTCATCTATTAAAGGATCTAGGTTTCGGTTTGCAGTGTCAAGATTTGCAGTATTGAAGCTTGGTTCGTGAATGGCAACGTAATCAGCAGGAAGAGGAACTGTCCTGTACTGGTCATTATGATACCCAAGTCCAGTTTTTACCTTTTCGTGGACTTGAATATCTAACAATCTTTGCAACTTTTTAGAAGAAAATTCATATTTTTAACATGAACTTTCTGTTCAGCCAGTTCAGCTCTGGTAGCTTTAAGTTTTACTAATAGATCATCAATCTGAGTTTCAAGATTGGTTTGTTCATGTTTTAAGGATGAAATCTCTTTCTTAAGGCAGTCAATCTTTTCTTTGTAAGTATTTTCGACCTTTTTGAATTCAGACTTCATTTGATGAAACTCTTCATTTTGATCTATCAGATTTTGATTATGCTTTCTGTAACCTAAATCTTTGTCAATGCAAGCTTGAGAGCAAAGATGTTCAAATACCTGAGGTGGTATCTCTGCAGTGTCTGCCATTAGAGCTTGGTTGGAGGCAGGAACATCTTCATATTGAAAACTCCAGTCAAAGTCTGGAGTTCCAACATTTGCACAGGCTGCAGTTTGTGCTGGAGGAGTTCCTTGCTGCTGCTGTTGCTATTTCTGTTGCCTGGGCTGACCTTGGTAGGCTTGTCTTTGATGGCTGGCACCCGGATTGGCTTTCGGTGCCTTGCACTCCCTAGCAAAGTGACCCATTTGGTTACAGTTGTAACACCGGATCTTGCTTTTATCCAATCCAACTCTGGTGTTTGAGTTGTTGTTTGGAACAGATCTCCCTGTTCTAGAGTAGAACCTTTTTGCTCTAAGGGAGAGCATGGCATATGAGTGCTGAATATCCATTTCTTCAAGATCATCTGGATGAAAGCATTCCAGATCCTCCTTTATGAAATACATGCTGCTTGAGTTGTCAGAGACAAAAGCAGTAGAGGTAGATTGTTGAGGAGGGGCTTCAAGAAGAAATGGTGATGAGTTAGATTGTGAAGCAGTTGGTGTTTGGGGATGTGTGACGATGGGTGGATAGTAGTTGCTTGCACTAGAACCAGAATGATCAGAGTGAAGTGCTAAGGTGGTGGTGGAAGAAGAAGAAGCTGATTGATGACTGGAGCTCCTTTCTTTGGCTTGAATCATTTCTAATTTATAGGTTTTGAGCATGCCAAAGAGCTCAGTCATCTGGAGAGTCTTCAGATTCTCCGTTCTTCTGATAGACACTGTGTATAGTGTCCAACAGCTGGGGAGGGATCTTATGAACTTCTTGAGAATGTCTTCATTCTCCAGCTTCACCTTGGAGCACTGCAGTTCTCCAACCAGATAAGTGTACCTGTTATATAAAACTGTTAGTGACTCACCTTCCTTCCAGACGAAGTTCTCATACTGCTGCTTGAGGATGTCACACCTGTTTTCTTTGACTTCCTCAGATCCAGCAAACATCTTCTCCAGGGCTTCCCATAACTCCTTAACGGTTTTGTGAACCCTGAAATTATGAAAAACTTCATTTGGAAGGCACATTTGAATGGCTCCCAGTGCCTTGAAGTCCACCTCCATTTTCTTGATGTCTTCTTCAGAATACTTGGAGGGTTCCTTTGGGACTAGTGTACCTCTGGAATCAGCAGAGGTCACCATGGGAATGTAAGGTCCATCCCTTATGGATTTCCACATTCCGTATTCCTGATAGCAGAAGAAACTTTCCATACGGTTCTTCCACATATCATAGTCCTCCCCAGATACCAACCTTGGTGGTCGGTTGATGCTGCCAATGTCTTCAAATCCATTTCTTTGTGCCATTTCTGTTTTATGGCTTTGAATGACTTGATCAAAGAGAGAGTTTAGAATAGAACTAGAAAATGATTAAACAAGTGTTAGTTTGTTTAATCTGAGCCAAAGCTCTGATACCACTTGTAGGATCAAGAAAGTACAAGATGGTTCTGTTCTTAGTTGAGATTGGCGGAAACAATAACAACTACACAATATAATCTAGTAAACAGGAAGAATACTGTTAAGACACTGTTGTATTAAGCTTCGGTGAATACACGATTACAAAGAAAACTCTATTTCAAAAGCACAAACAAGCACTCTTACTATGAAGTGTTTACAAGGTATTTATAGTAACTTAGAATCAAGACAGACCCTTGATTCTAAGGATCAGATCAAACATAGACCGTTGATCTTGTTTACAAAGCTTATACTATACGTTAAGTCTAAACTAGCTAACTTTTGTTGAAGCGTCTTCTGCTTTATGCATCATTACTTGCATGCTTGGGAAACGCATTGTTGTCCGTTATTGGTTGCATCATTGAGGTTCCTTCTTCTTTAAGTGTGTCAGTTGCTTTTGCAGAAAGTTGTCAGTGACGCTTGGCATGGATAGTCAGCTGCAACGATTTATCTTCAAGGCATAAGACTGTCAGCAGCAAAGTTGAGGATGAGTAGCAAGACTGATCTGTCCAAAGCTGCTGAGGATATGCCTATCAGCAGGAACAAGTGTTGAACGCTGCTGACAAGCCTATCAGCAGCAACTTTGTTCTTCAGCTGGTAAAGCTGTCAGCAGCTACTTTGGTCTTCAGCAGGAGACTAAGTATCAGCAGCAACTTTGGTCTTCAGCAGGAGACTAAGTATCAGCAGCAACTTTGGTCTTCAGCAGGAGACTAAGTATCAGCAGCATTCTTGTGCTATCCGCAGCAGTTGTACTTAGAGTAATTTTGTAGCAAACAGTCTTTGATTCTACAGTTATGGCAGCTAAAAATGACTTTATTTAATTAAAACACCAAGTATGTAAACAAAATAGAAGCATGTAATTACCCCAAAAAGTTTAAGTAAAAGAGGAGAAAAAGCACATGAACTCACCTGGTAATCTTGTATATGCCAAATAATATGCTAAAGTTGCGAGCTTGCTATCGTGTGCAGTTGTGAAAACAAATCCTAATTATAATGGTGACATTAGTATATTGTTCTAGAGTAATGTCATTAACCGTGTGGTTGAGCTCGACCAATTCGTTAAAGTGTTGGGGTCGTTTTGGTAAAAGTCTCGGGTTGTAAACCTCCAATTATTATTCTAAGTAGTTGTAGCATAAAAGTATTTGGTTCCTATTAGTACTCTTGTATAGTAGCGATACTTGTATTTATGCCCTAATGAAAGTAGTAAAATAATGGTTCGACCCGAATCAAAGTAATGCTAAGTATTATAATAATTGTTCGATTCAAACAAAGTAAAACTAAATATTATTTACTTATACGATGTTTATATAATATATGTAGAAACAAATATATATATATATATAAGAGTAGTTATGTTTGTTTAGAAAATAATAATCAAGATTTATAGTTACATATATATAACTAAGCATAAAGGTCATCAAAATATACTTGTATATTATGGATCATAAGTATTAAAGTAAGTAATTATGGTCGTCTTATATTCAAATAGTCATAATGCTTGGTTTGTAAACACTAGTAAAAACTAAGTTCATAATTATATAAAACCACAAAAAAAATATATTTATATCGAAAATAAATGTTTGAAGTTTATAAAGGTGTTTGTATATATATACATAATATATGTATAAAGTGTCGTGTCAAGTATCATTTTTGTAAACTAATTATAAGTAAATTAAGATATGGTTAAGTACGTATATCAATAATATATAATTTATAAAACTTTAATCATTATATAACAAGTCCTAGCAAATATACGTGTATACTATGTCTATTATAAAAAGTAGCTAATACATAGTATCTTTAACTATACACATTCGTATTAAAATAAATGTTTAGATTTTCTAAATATCGATACATGTTCAACTCGAATAAATACATATTACTAGTATAGGTATGTTTGTATTTGAAACTAGGTATCTATATTTATAAATAAAGTTGATATTTATAATATTATGTTAAAAATAACTTTAGTGATAATAATAATATTAATAATAATAATGTAATAATTAATAAAAGTAATGATAATAATGACAAATCTTTAATAACTATAAAAGTAATAATGTTAATAATAAGTGTAACTTCGTTAATAAGGAAAATGTCGATTTACAAAGTTTTAACATGAATACATTTTTAATAACAATAGTGATGAACATAAGATTTTAATAAAATTAACAGCTTGTATAATATAAGTATTACTTAGTTTTAAATAAGTTAACAATAATAATAACTATAGATAATAAAAATAATATAACTCTTTTAATAAAAATAACAATTTATACCGTATTAATATTAATTAGGTTTACATAAATACTTATAACTAAATAACCTAATAATAATAATGATAGTGATATTATGTTATCAAAATACTAGTATTTATAAATATGTTTACGTTAGAGATCGTATGTTTTTAATATGTATATACATATTAATGCACTAATAAAGTAACTATATGAATATGTCTATGAATATTTTCGTATCTCTAAGTTTTATATATAAATATTCGTATTTAGGTTGTTTATACCAATATGCTTATAGTAGTTTTATAATTTTACTTTTACTCCATAATAAATATATACATGTATATTTATACACTTTATATTTCTAAATAAACCATTTAGTATTTAATATTTTCAACTAAATGTATATACATAAGTCTATATCTCCAGTTTTAATAAGTTTTTGGCTTCTAAATGATCATATAAATGTATATATATATTTCTAAGTAATATGTTTTAGGTTTGTAGTTACATGTACATATATGGATATGTATATAATTTTTGTATTTTCTTATTGTTAGGACGGAGAACCGGTTTACAAATACGATCACACAAACGATGTTGGGTGTTACATCAAAATCCAGAGGGGTCGGGATCGAGTCGGTTTAGCTCAACTAACTATTACACACGTTACATATTACAAAAATACAAAGTTAATACAAAGCATAGCGCGTGTTTATACCTC
Organism: Smallanthus sonchifolius; assembly: GCA_023525975.1. Classification (NCBI taxonomy): domain Eukaryota; kingdom Viridiplantae; phylum Streptophyta; class Magnoliopsida; order Asterales; family Asteraceae; genus Smallanthus; species Smallanthus sonchifolius. Next base: position 22,472,515 of record CM042035.1, on the reverse strand, counting down.
ACTACATGCACGCGAACCCGCTCATAAATGACCCGTTTAGCTTGGTATCACACCCCCGTTCGTTTCTCCCCTTGCCGTTTCTTCCGTGGACCACCTTTGACTGCCTTTGAATCTCGTTGATCGAAAACCCGGGAATGAAACCCGACCACGTTATATCACCCGGTTTAACAGAAAACTTGGCCAAAATTTCAAAAATGAAACTAATATTAGGACGGGTGTGTTTATTCGAAACTATGACTTGTAAAAGGAAAAAGGAGCTCACAGGAAACACGGGTTCGCCGGAAACTCACGTTGGCCGTCGTCTGCATCCTGAGATGCGGATGAGCCGTCGCCGCTTTCCCTTGCCGGAAGACGGGTCTGAGGAGAGCTTGCCGAAAACCGATCCCAGCCGCCACATCCCACCAGACCCGTCGCCGCTGCCGTCGTCCCCACCAGCACCACCATCATTCCTGCCGCCGAGACACCGCCGGGATGTGGCCGGCTCTTTCTTCCAACCTCCTTACGGGTCTCTCTCTCACTCCTGTCTCTCATGGATTTAGGGTTTGTGACAAAAATATAGATGTAGGGATGAAGTGGAGAGGGAAAGGTGAAAGGGATGATGGTGGGGCTGCTTAGTCGCCGTCGCGAATTCCTCCGTGAGGGGTGGTCAGAGCAGGAGGCTCCCCCTCACTCTCTCGTATTCCCTCTGCACGTGTGTGTGTTTCAGTTGAAAAAAACAAAGAATGGCGAGAAGATAGATAAAGGAAATGAAAAGAAAATGAAAAAAAATCAATTATTGGTTTTGGTGAGGATTGTGTAGAATTGATTTTGAAGATATCCTAAAGATTGTAGCTAATCTTAAAAAAAACATCCTATCAGATTTTCAATTTCTTGGGAAGTGAAGCAAAATAAATAAAAAATATTAATAATATTGTAATGTCTAGAATGAACTAGATAAATATAAGTATAATCTGGACTGGTTTTGAAATATCGCGTTTTTACTTGATTCTCTGTATCGCCCGATAAATTTGTATCCTAATTCTATAATTTTTATAATAATAAGACGCGTTAATAAAAATAATTTGAATATTTATCTCGTAAGATTTCTGTTCCTACTGATGTCCAGACCGGTATGCGTCGACACCGCATGTCTCGTACGTGTCCGCCTAAATAAACGTTTCATGCTTCGTTTAAATAGTATTATTAATAGTAATATTCAATAAATATAAATAATGATTTAATTTATTTACTTAACCACGTAGTTCTAGAATAGTCGGATACTTTCCTGTACTGTGTGTCTAACCGCGTATGCTCAAACTAATAATCCGCGCTCCGATAATTTCTACTATTTATTAATACTAATATTATAACCTATAATAATAAGTAGTTATATATTTTATTATGTTATTTCTAAAATAGCCGGTATCGCTCTTGTACCGCGTGCTCACACACGCCTGCTCCGGTTAAAGCGTGTCGCGTTCCACATGTAGGTATTAATTCTTAATTAAAAATAATAATTAATATTTAATACAAAAATATTTGTTTATATTATTTAGTTATACCGGATCTAGCAAAACCAGTTGACGTCCACACCGGTATTTGTCGTAGTCGCGCATCCAACGTCGAATATCTTGTGTATAACTCCTAATCAGTCGGCCAAATATATACTAGTATTTATTGACATTATTTATTTGAGATTTTTCGTCTAAAATGTTTATCACGTCGGATAACCGGTAATAACCCGCATGAACGCGTTAATCAAACGAATTAGTTCGTAATCATTTATAAATTATATCGAATCGTGTACGATCCGTCAAAATAAAGGTTTATTAGTTTGTTTTGGATTCGGTTCATATGTTGGGCCTTTAGTTGGGTCGTTAATGAGCCGAGTCTGTTTATCTACAGTTGGGCCGAGCCCAATGGGCCTAGTTCACTTGCAATCACAATGTGTTCATTGGGTTCTAAATGGTAATCCAAAGTGTTCGGGTTTGATTTACAACAGTTAAGTATCCATATAGGTAGCAAGTAATTAAAAAAAAACCAGGCCCTAAATTTGGGGTTGTTACAACTACATTAGCTAGTCATCTTGGGAATTTTACTTCCCTTATCATTCTTGCTTTAAACAGTCTTTCGACTTCTTCTTGAATGACTGTGTGTCTCTCTGGAGAGAATTTTATTCTATTTTGGTGTATAGGCCTGAAACTGTTATCAAGTCCTAATTTATCTGTAATAACGTCTTTAGAAATACCCGTCATGTCTTCATTCTTCTAAGCAAAAATTAAAATTCTGCTCTTTAGTAATCTTATGAGGCTTTGCTCAATATCCTTGGGGATACTGTTCCAATAAGCACCTTGACGTCAGGATCCTCTGGACTTAGAGATAATTCCTTGACATCATGCTCCTTGGCTTCTAGGACGTCTCTAGCCTGTTTCTTTAATTGCTATGCTTGTCTAGTCTTTGCCGAAGCTTTCATTGAAGAATTATTACAATCTTTTGCATCTTGCTGATCGCTGTTGATCTTCACTACTCCCCCAAAGAGTTGGCATCTTGACACATTGGTGGTAAGTCGAGGGTACCGCTTTCATGTCGTGTATCCAGGGTCTCCCTAGTATAACATTGTAACAGGATAAAGAATCAATTATGCAAAATTTTGTATAGTGTTTACCTCTTTGATATATATCGGAAGCTTTATCTCTTCGACTGTGTTTTTGACTTCTCTGCGGAATCCTACTAGCACTGCTGATTCGGAGATGATTTCGGAATCTGGGATCCCCATCCTTTTCAAAACATCATGCTGAATTATGTTTACCGAGCTTCCTCCATCGATCAGTGCCCTTCGAATGAAGTGATTCTCAACATATAGGGTGATCACCAGGCCATCATGATGAGGATCTTGCACGTTATCCATGTCCTCTTTGTTGAAGAAGATTACCTTCTCTTCTGTTAAACTGAAAGTTCTGACAGGTCTGTCACCTTTCTCTATTTTGGCCTCTTTGGCATTTCTTTTGGCTGCAGAATAAGAAATACCACAGATGTGTAACATCCTAATTTTTAAGGAAATAAAAGTCCAGGGGCTAAAATGTAATTAGCCCAAAGTTAAGGGACTTAAAAATAAAACAAAATTGGAAAGTTTAGGTGGTAGCGGACCGCTACCAAAGTCTTAGCGGTTCGCTAGTTGCAATTAATCCGGACAAAGGGAAGGCGACACGTGTATGGTGACTCACGCAGAAGGATTGGGTAGCGGACCGCTACCCAAAGTCATAGCGGTCCGCTACGTGGTGAGCAAGTTGGACGGTTGGCAAGAGGCGGTAGCGGTCCGCTACGGGTTGCGAAGGCAGCCTATAAATAGATGGTATTTCCCGTTCAAATGGAGAAGCAACAACAACATTCCAACTAACCATCACACACATACACACGACTCCCGAGGAGCTTTGAACGACGGTTACGAGCGCGGTGGTTACGAGTGTGGTACGTTAAGAGTGCGGTTCGAGTCAAAGAAACGTCTAGACGAGGAACGAACTTAGGAACTATCCGAGGATAATGTAAGTACACTGGACCCGTACCTTGGACAAAAATATGTGAATTATGTGTTAAAATGATACGTGATATGTGTCACACCCCCGCTAAAGCGGAAACACGGGAATGTAACGAAACTGTAATCAAGAACACATTGCTTGCAAGAGAAACTAACTTGTATTACGTTCAAAAGCTTAAGGTACATCTAATATATGATTTAAGTACAACATTTGTAATTCCTCAAAAACCTAGTCTAAAATAACAAGAGATAATATGTAAAACTCTCCTCAAGTACTCCTATCCATAGATGCCTTTATAAATCGTTAATTGTTACCTGAAAAACTTGCTAAAAAGTTGGTAAGTTCGTAGGTTTAAGATATGAGCAAACAACAAGTTTGTTAAATAATATTCATAAAATCGCATTTATGAATATATACGTTTGAAGTATGTGCGGGAGGAAAGGTAATGCAATTTGAGCCCACAATAACTAAACCTGTTGACTGAGTTTGCCCCAATGAGTATTCATGCCCTATCACGAGGCATATTGTTTGTTTCGGTAATAATCATCCAATATAGTTGTCTGTTGATTTACGCGTTCAACACACTAGAGAATGGGGATTGTCATTCCCGATAGTAATATCTATATTAAACCAAGACTCGATCCATGAGTTAAATAGTTGTGTGTAACGGGGTCTTAATGTGATAGCGAAACTCATACAATTAACATTTCGGGTGGCACATATATATGAAAACGGGTTTGTTTAAATAAGCATGTTTTTCCCCCAAAACAAGTAAATATAAAAAGGGGCTACGAGATCTCACCTTTCGATGATTGTGAGTGGTAATTTCTCCGAGTAAGCTTGTGGTTGACCTAACGTATCCTACAAATCATGAGGATGCTAATGAGGTCTTATGAATTAAGTTTGTTGTGAATGTCGGGTGGTATCCTTTAGTTTACCAAGTCCTCAACTTTTTATGAAAATATATAATAATATTTTTGTAAAGTTCGACAATATTTATAAACTAATTTGGCCTAATGATCATTTAGTGTAAAAAGATAAGTTTTTAAATATTTCAATTCGAACATGATTTATATATGTAATTTTGCAAAATATGCCTAACGGTAAGTTTTTTAAGGAACTAGGTTTTTATATATATTTTTTTGGATGTCTTATTATTTGTAAACGTTTTTAATATAACTATAACTTTATAGTCATTTTAGTAAGAGATGGTATTAATAGTATTTTATATATATATATATATATATATTTTATAGTAAAAGTAATATGTACACATTTATATGTCTAGAGAAATAATATATTTATCCTTTTTGTGACTATTTTATGAATGTATGTTGTATTTCAATGTGGTCATGACTATATTAACATAAAACTATCTAAACATTTATTTCTTAGTTCAACTTTGTGTGTACTACATACTAAGTATTTAGATAAAAACCATCTTTTAATTTAATAAAACTTACTTCGAAATATGTACATGAATTTATAACTATGACATAATAATTTTATGGTCCTAGTAATTATAAAAGTTAACTTAATCTAACCATTGTTTTAAATAGTTAATTTCATAAGTCTTTGAGGTCAAAGTTTGATTTATAATAAAACTATAAATATGAATATGATTCTAAAATGGAAAGATCATGAGTCTATATGTGTTAAATTTTCAAAATGATCATACATATAAACATATATTAAAACGTTGGAGTCTATGAGTCTTGAATCAAGGTTTGGTTTCTATAAATTTATAAAACTAAAAACATGTATTTGATGTATATGTGAAAGAATCATGAGTATAGGCCATCTTAAATTCTAAAGCATATTGTATGTACCACAAAAATTGTTACTTATATGTTTAACTCTTTAACATGTGATTATAAAGTTATGAAAATGAGACTTTAACGTGTATAAATCTTAGTATGGAAGGCAGGAAAAATGAGTTTAAAGATGGTGATCATACCCACTTAGGAGAAGGAACAAAGATGAACTTGAAGCTTAAACTTGTCTTGAGGTGTAGAATTTGAATCCAATACAGGAACAAGAACTTTCAACCAAGTTTTGTTGATGGAGTTTTTAGTGCGTGGTTTGATTTCTAAAGAATAGGTTATTTATAGTGGTGTTGGGTGTGGTGTTACTTCATGTCAATGGGAGAAAGTATACCATCCTTGTATTGGAAATGGAAGTGTATGGGGTGTCTCTAATCGGTCCTGACAAGAAGGAAGAAATAATGAGTTTTAGTATGGCTTAGTTGAGGATAAGATATGTAGATATTTGTATGGGATGGGGGTCCCACTTGAAGTCGAGAATGTGAAAAGAAAAGAATAGATGGTAGATTGCTTTGTTTATTTGGCTAAGACATTTAGGTGTGGGCATGGCCCCCCCTGTGTGAAAAGGGGGTCCTCTTTATTACCGTAAACAACAAGAATAAAGGAGTGGTGATAGCATTTTTATTATTGAAAGTTCAAAGTAAATAGGGGGGTCCTCTTGCCGTAAACAGGAAGAAATGATTGTATGGATTTTTTGATGAGATGGTTCAATGAATTGGATAAGGTCTTAGATGTGGTTATGGATTTGATAATGATTTTAACTCAAGTGTATGGGGGGTCCTTCCATGGCAGAATTGATATGGGTGAAAGGAAAGGTGTGTTCCAATGCCTTGGCTAATTCAAATGGAAATTTTGAGGTGTGCATGGCACCTTCAAGTGACGTAAATAGGAAGAAAAAGGTGGAGGCATGGCTCTTATTACTAGATTATGAAAGTTAAAAATTGTGTATAGCGGTGTTCTTATTCAGCCGTAGATCAGAAGAAAAGAAAAAGAAAGGAAAATCCATTCTTTGTATTAGTTAGTCATTTTCAAGGTTTTAGAAATGTATTTTTGGAAGGTCCCATGGATAATGTGAATCAAGGAGTAAAAATAATAAATGGTATTTAAGATATATACTAGATAAAATAGAGATGGGTATGGGGTGTTGTCTTTTGTCATAAATAAATAAATGAGAAATTATATAATGAGGTGGTTAAAGTTAGTTAAATGCGGGTATGACAATAGTTATATGTGTATATGGTATCCATCGAATATATATGTAATGTTTTTAACTAGACATGTAGGTGTAGACAGTCATGGAACTAATTTAAAGAGTCTACAAATAAGCCTTAAGCGATTATATATTTGGTCATACGGGAACATGTAAAAAGTGTATACATGTTTGAATCTTGTGAATACTTACACACACACATATATATATACATATACATATATATATATATATATATATATATATATATATCTATATATCTTGAATTAATTTATTCGAGAGGGCAACTCACGATGTGTTCATATAATGATATCATATAATGCTTGTAAGTCAAGAATATATGTAGGTTCATACGAATTTAATTTATGTATCTATATATTTGATATTAATAATATATTAAATCAAAAGTATGACCTGAAATTTTGACGAATGTTACAGTCTCCCCTAGTTGAAAGAATTTTGTCCCGAAATTCAACTGGTAGAGTCCTAGGGGTCGTCCTTGAAGAGTTGTGGATGTTTGGGTATTCACTTGTTGATGTGAGTGGGTAATTTAGAAATGCGAGTTTATATGAGACAACTTATACTAGCCTTAGGCACTAAGCGTGATTTGAATCCTCCAATCATCAATTGTTTTGCAATACGAGAGTAAGTGATGTTGAAAACGGAAATTTCTTTTCAAGAGTTTAAACATCGAGATGTCATATATTGGCATGGGAATGCCGGTATATCTGTGTTGCCGTTGATAAGAGAAATTGATAGCTGAAAAAAATGAAAAGGTTGATATTCACGGTAGTTTAAACGACAACATTCCTGACTAGACGGGATGTATGCTTATTATAGAATACATATATAGAATGTCTGTTAGGTTAATTTGTTAAGGGACAATCTATCCCATACTATTGAGTGTATTAGCTACCCTAGGTCTGTGTCTGAAACGAAAGATCAAGAACGAAGACTAAATTAGGATTTTATTAAGAGGATTTGCATAGGAGTGAATCACTTCATCCTTCCGGATGTTGTGAGCATAAACGAAGGTTGAGTCAGATTAACGAAATGAGTGTTACTAATGATCAAATATTTATGAAATCGCACCACGGTGTATGAGAACTGCTGCTAACTGCGTTGGTCACCATAGCCAAAGAAAGATGATGATTTTATCGAATGAGATAACTCATTGAGAAAACGTTTGAGTATACATTGCTCGAGGCTAGTGATAAGTTCACAAAATGTCGAGTCATGGAAAGAGTTAGATTTAGGAGTTAAGATAAGTTCATCGAGTAAGTCACTTAGAAGACTAGTCCAAAGTCAGGTTTTGGACCATAATCATAGGGAGTTAAGGTCTTGATTCTTTTGCCATCAAAAGAATTTGGTTTTCTAACCTAGTCGATTGTAGTCGAGTAGATAACGTTGGTTATTTAATCAGTTTAGAGCTAGGTTTTTATGGAACAGATGTCGGATATTCTTCTATGAGCAAGTAAAACTTTAAGAACTGTTACGTGTGAAACTGTTAGACTCTTGGGGATGTATAGGTGTGCAACGAAGCAAGAAAGGAGTAAAACATGAAGAAGCTATGAGACTTTAAAAAAATGTAAATAGAGTTGGAAGACTTTAGTTGTCTAAATGAATAGGATTTGAAGTATTTGATGTAATTTAATGCTTTAGTGTTCATTGAAAAATTAATTAATTCATCTCTGTAAAATTAGAAAAGATTTGAACTATCAAAAGTACTCGGGCATATACTAAAAAGGAAATAGAATATTTGAGCAAAGTAAGAGATGTATCGCTTGAGTAAAATAATGTAAATCAAGTTAGATGAGATATTGGATAATTCGCTAGAATTGATGAAAATTATATAAAGATAAAATGGTGAGTAGAATAAGTGTAAAACTAAGTTTAGTATTCATATGAATCATGAGAAAATACGATGATGATTTTCTACGCTAAAGTAGTTAGACTAGCGGTGTTTAAAAGTATAGTAAGTGTAAGAATGAGTTTTGTGATAACTGGAATTTAGTAGGAAATGAAACCTCAGACTAGTAATGAAAAGTTCAAAAAGTGTAGAGATGAGATTTGTAACAACCGTTGTTATAAAAAATAGTAGCTTAGAATCAACGAAAAGAGAATCGATTGAAAATGGATTAAAACATTGCAGTTTAGTGTAACTGGATGAGTTAGTAAGTACAAGTGGCGTTTTGCGAAGCAAAGGATGGAGGGTGAGGTAGTAAAAAAATAATAAAATAAATGAATTGCCAGAGTATGAAGAAAAACGAAATTGATTTTAGGAAAATGGTTTGACACGACACATGGGTGATGATTAAAAACTGCTAATATGATTTTGATATTGTAAAGAAACTAATTCTTTTTTTTAAAGAACATAACGTAGAAAAGAAACATAATGTGTCTACGCAAGTAAAAGTCGTACGTTCAAAAACGTTTTATTATTTGATTTGTGAAGGTAGAAATGATTTAAATTTTCCAATACATGAAAATAGGTAGTAAAGAGGATAGAATTCTCACCAACCTATATTTATAAAATTGGATGAACTTTGTTTGCTAAATATTTGGTAAATGATGTAAATGGATGAGATATAGGTCTTTGTGGTGACTCGGTAGTAGAAAATTTATTCATTTATTTAATTTTTTTTTGATGAAACGAAACAAAACATAACAAAAAATGAGTATTGTGAATCAAGTAAAAGAAATCACGAGGAATCCATTTGAAGTGTGAAAATAAGTTTGGTGACGACATGAATTGAATTGAAGAAAAACGATGCAAATAAAGTTGGATTAATTGGATTCGGAGGTTTGCTAGATAGAGAATAAATTCGAGCAAGGAAATGAGGGTAAGTGAAATTTAAGATGGAAGGAGTTCAATTATTCGGGTGTAGGTACACCAATAAGAGTGAATATGTATGGTGTTTCCAAGAAACTAAGTGAGGGTAAGTGAAATTTAATATGGAAGGAGTTCAATTTATTTTCAAGTATCAAACACCGAATAACAGTTCCACCTTTGTTTGATATGAAACAGTGTCTTTAACACTTTGCAATCATCAGGTAGTGGGTGATTTAACACGGCTTGAATCCTCATAAAATTTGACTATAAGGATGTATGGTCATGAATTACGTATTTGTGACCTTACAACATAAAAATCTCGTATCTGTATATGACAATCGTTGTCATGGCCTTTATCACAGATGATTTAGGCAATAGGTATGGCACATATATGTGCCAAATGTTAAATATGAGCATTTTGTAAAGGAGTATTTCCTGATTTTCAGTCTTATTCTTGCGATTAGTATTTGACGTCGAAATGGGTCGACTTTCTAATTGCAAGAGTTAAGAGTTATATTCAATAATTTAGAATCGCGAGATTCTGATTTTATCTCAAAGGATTAAGGGTGGTAATATTTCCACTATCAAATTTAGCAAATCTAGGCTTGCCTCTTTGAGGTGGAGTATGATAAGTTGATGTTTGTAAAGGATGTCATGGCTCGGAAGCAGTATTACCGTTCATAACCTTTGTAACTAATTAGTTGTCGAAGAAATCTTTCTTTTCATTAAGCGAAAAGAATCAAGTATCAAAGGGGTCGACACCATTGCACGTGGACGTGATATGTCTTGTATATGATAGGTTAGTTCTAGATGTGCAAGACAAGAATAGATAATTCATATTCGCCTTATGCATAAGTAAGACATAAGGATTGTCAAGGGAGATTTATAATAAACGTTCATTTCAAAGCTTCGTGGTTTTGAGTCGAAGACCTCTACACTAATTTTCAATGAGAGTTGTGATGGCCAATTCTCTCTGTTTACGTTTTTTTATACTGTAATAGTCGTTGCTCAACAACAAAGATGACATCCGTTAAGGTGTAACGAAAAAAGAATATGAATGGCATATCGAAGTATGATTTGTATCCGGTGCGTACCAATTAGAATAGTACTGAAATGTGTTAGGAAAATCGGTAATAACGGGCCAAATGAAAGAGACGTAAATGGATATGCAAAAAGGCAGGTGAATAAAGATTATTCGATGTCACAGGTTAATAGGAAAACAACAAGGTCGCTACAGCTCCAAATGGTGGAATGTACTTGTAATCGGGTTTAATACGAGTCACGAGTAGAGTCAGATGGTTCTATCCTATCTATTATAAATAGGTATGTTGAAGATGTAATTATCAATGGCTATTATGAGCCAATATGAGATTTATAGACGGGATAGTCTCACGAAATTTGTGAATTAGCAGATAGGAGATTTATAGATGGGATAGTCTCACGAATTGACAAGTCTTTGATGTTCTTGATCAAGTGAAGTCCTTGGTGTAGCAATCTAGCTCTCTGGTCTATGCACGGTTGTGCATGTTCAGTCGATGAAGTTGAGATACGCCATATGCTCGACAGAAGGTCATCGTAAATATCGGTTCGAAGGAATGATTTTAAGTACGTGAGTATCTATGTGAGGCATCATGGTTGTGGCATTGGAAGGTTCTATGATAGTCCTCGAATTAGAAAGATCGATTAAACTGAACGCAAGGAATTGATGAACCTCTAAACAAGGTTACTGTCATGCACATAATTTGATAGGATAGTTCTTCTTTGTTGCAGCTTGAGACGAGGATCAATTGCGGAGATGACGACGACATGACTGAGCTGGACGTGATAAATATTTAAGTATATAAGTATAATATGTATATAGACATAGTTCCTGTAACTATATGCATGGTATGTTATGCATTGCGCTCAACTTCCTATGATTCAAAGGTTCGAGCTTAAAATTGTACTGAATGTCATGTCTTAAATATAGCTCACACAACAAGATTATCCAAAATTCAAGTGTACCGTAAATTCACCATTACGGTTGTACACCCATAATCGTAAATTTACCTTACACAATTATCCTAGTTTTTCCATCATCTGTTTCCTAATGTTCAAAGAGTTTGAGCTTAAGGTTATAGTCTAGGCCTTACTATGGGTAACCTAATTCTCTATAACCAATGACTCTGATACCAATCTGTCACACCCCCGCTAAAGAGGAAACAAGGGAATGTAACGAAACTGTAATCAAGAACACATTGCTTGCAAGAGAAACTAACTTGTATTACGTTCAAAAGCTTAAGGTACATCTAACATATGATTTAAGTACAACATTTGTAATTCCTCAAAACCTAGTCTAAAATAACAAGAGATAATATGTAAAACTCTCCTCAAGTACTCCCGTCCATAGATGCCTTTATAAATCGTTAATTGTTACCTGAAAAATATGCTAAAAAGTGTCAACTAAAAATTTGGGGAGTTCGTAGGTTTAAGATATGAGTAAACAACAAGTTTGTTAAATAATGTTCATAAAATCACATTTACGAGTATATACATTGGAAGTATGTGCGGGAGGAAAGGTAATGCAATTTGAGCCCACAACAACTAAACCTGTTGACTGAGTTTGCCCCACTGAGTATTCATGCCCTATCACAAGGCATATTGTTTGTTTCAGTAATAATCATCCAATTAAGTTGTCTGTTGATTTACGCGTTCAACACACTAGAGAATGGGGATTGTCAATCCCGATAGTACTATCTATATTAAACCAAGGCTCGATCCATGAGTTAAATAGTTGTGTGTAACGGGGTCTTAATGTGATAGTGAAACTCATACAATTAACATTTCGGGTGGCACATATATATGAAAACGGGTTTGTATAAATGAGCATGTGTTTCCCCCAAAACAAGTAAATATAAAAAGAGGCTACGAGATCTCACATTTCGATGATGGTGAGTGGTAATTTCTCCGAGTAAGCTTGTGGTTGACCTAACGTATCCTACAAATTATGAGGATGCAAATGAGGTCTTATAAATTAAGTTTGTTGTGAATGTCGGGTGGTATCCTTTAGTTTACCAAGTCCTCAACTTTTTATGAAAATATATAATAATATTTTTGTAAAGTTCGATAATATTTATGAACTAATTTGGCCTAATGATCCTTTCGTGTAAAAAGATAAATTTTTAGATATTTTGATTCGAACATGATTTATATATGTAATTTTATAAAATATGCCTAACGGTCAGTTTTTAAGGAACTAGGTTTTATATATATATACATATACATATATATATATATATATATTTGGATGTCTTATTATTTGTAAACGTTTTTAATAGTATTTTATATATATATATATATATATATATATATTTTGTAGTAAAAGTAATATGTACACATTTATATGTCTAAAGAAATAATGTATTTATTCTTTTTGTGACTATTTTATGAATGTATGTTGTATTTCAATGTGGTCATGACTATATTAACATAAAACTATCTAAACATTTATTCCTGAGTTCAACTTTGTGTGTACTACATACTAAGTATTTAGATAAAAACCATCTTTTAATTTAATAAAAGTTACTTCGAAATATGTACATGAATTTAAAACTATGACATAATAAGTTTATGGTCCTAGTAATTATAAAAGTTAACTTAATCTAACCATTGTTTTAAATAGTTAATTTCATAAGTGTTTGAGGTCAAAGTTTGATTTATAATAAAACTATAAATATGAATATGATTCTAAAATGGAAAGATCATGAGTCTATATGTGTTAAATTTTTAAAATGATCATACACATAAACATACATTAAAACGTTGGAGTCTATGAGTCTTGAATCAAGGTTTGGTTTCTACAAATTTATAAAACTAAAAACATGTATTTGATGAATATGTGAAAGGATCATGAGTATAGGCCATCTTAAAGTCCAAAGCATATTGTATGTACCACGAAAATTGTTACTTATATGTGTAACTCTTTAACATGTGATTCTAAAGTTATGAAAATGAGACTTTAACGTGTATAAATCTTAGTATGGAAGGCAGGAAAAATGAGTTTAAAGATGGTGATCATACCCACTTAGGAGAAGGAACAAAGATGAACTTGAAGCTTAAACTTGTCTTGAGGTGTGGAATTTGAATCCAATACACGAACAAGAACTTTCAACCAAGTTTTGTTGATGGAGGTTTTAGTGTGTGTTTTGATTTATAAAGAATAGGTTATTTATAATGGTGTTGGGTGTGTGTTACTTCATGTCAATGGGAGAAAGTATGCCATCCTTGTATTGGAAATGAAAGTGTATGGGGTGTCTCTAATTAGTATGGCTTAGTTTAGGATAAGATATGTAGATATTTGTATGGGATGGGGGTCCCACTTGAAGTCTATAATGTAAAAAGAAAAGAATAGATGGTAGATTGCTTTGTTTATTTGGCTAAGACATTTAGGTGTGGGCATGCCCCCCTGTGTGAAAAGGGGGTCCTATATATTACCGTAAACAACAAGAATAAAGGAGTGGTGATAGCATTTTTATTATTTAAAGTTCAAAGTAAATAGTGGGGGTCCTCTTGTCGTAAACAGGAAGAAATGATTGTATGGATTTTCTGATGAGATGATTCAATGAATTGGATAAGGTCTTAGATGTGGTTATGGATTTAATAATTATTTTAAATCAAGTGTATGGGGGGTCCTTCCATGGCAGAATTGATATGGGTGAAAGGAAAGGTGTGTTCCAATGCCTTGGCTAATTCAAATGGAAATTTTGAGGTGTGCATGGTCCCCTTCAAGTGACGTAAATAGGAAGAAAAAGGTGGAGTCATGGCTTTTATTACTAGATTATGAAAGTTAAAAGTTGTGTATAGGGGTGTTCTTATTCAGCCGTAGATCAGAAGAAATGAAAAAGAAAGGAAAATCCATTCTTTGTATTAGTTAGTCATTTTCAAGGTTTTAGGAATGTATTTTTGAAAGGTCCCATGGATAATGTGAATCAAGAAGTAAAAATAATAAATGGTATTTAAGATATATACTAGATAAAATAGAGATGGGTATGGGGTGTTGTCTTTTGTCATAAATAAATAAATGAGAAATTATATTATGAGGTGGTTAAAGTTAGTTAAATGCAGGTATGACAATAGTTTTATGTGTATATGGTATCCATTGAATATATATATAATGTTTTTAACTAGACATGTAGGTGTAGAGAGTCATGGAACTAATTTAAAGAGTCTACAAATAAGCCTTAAGCGATTATATATTTGGTCGTACGGGTACATGTAAAAAGTGTATACATGTTTGAAGCTTGCGAATACTTACACACACACACACACACACATATATATATATACATATGTATATATATATATATATATCTTGAATTAATTTATTCGAGAGGGCAACTCACGATGTGTTCATATAATGATATCATATAATGCTTGTAAGTCAAGAATATATGTAGGTTCATACGAATTTAATTTATGTATCTATATATTTGATATTAATAATATATTAAATCAAAAGTATGACCTGAAATTTTGACGAATGTTACAATATGTGATATGACGAGGGTATGGGGTAATGACGGATTAGTCTAAACACTAAACGGGAGTATTGGAGTAATCACGACGTATCCAAGGGGTGGTGGATACGCCGCCGGTACTTCCTACATATAAACCTCTTGTGTACTTTGTGGTGAAACCATTATGAATGTTTAGGACTATAGACTAATAAAGAATAAAGAAATATAGTAAACGTACGGGAGAACATCCAACCGGTATGTAGTTATCTGACAAACAGAATGTCCTGTCTAGGAAAGAGCGGTGTATAAATCTCTCCTAGACCCGTCGCTCTTTTCTGGGACATCTCTGTTGGAGGTACTGCTCTGGAAGGAAAATCACCCCAGTTTACAATATATAATGAATAGACAAATGAGATGAAAGTATACCATGCATAATGAATGTGAACACGTGATGAGTATGAATACGTTAAATGCATGATGAATATGTGAATGCATGATGATACGTGCAAATATGAATGATTATGATGGAACGAGTCTAAACCCTAAAATGAAATAACAGAGTACTCATGAAATGTTAGAGGGGTGGTGGATACGCCGCTGGTACTTCCTATATATAAACCCTTCTAATGCATCGTGGAGAAACCGTTACGAAGTTTTAAGGTAAGGACTGGTTGGTGAATAAATCAAGCATATACATGAAATGAAAACAAATGCTTGATACATTTGGGAGGCTGTGAGTCAAAGATACTCAAGGTCCCAAATGAAATGATATACCCGGCCTGTAAGGTGGATCTCAATAAACAAAGAAGAAAAGAAAAGATAAAGGAAACTCTAGGCCTACGGGGTTTAAAGAGTAAAGGATTCCCAGCCTAAGGGGCTGAGGAACGAATGAGTCTTCGTGACAAATGCAAGGATGTCTATACTGACGAGTATAAGGACCTTGCCAATGCTCGGACCGGAGGTACGGCCTGTGATGGTTGCGTGGGGGTTAGCACACCCATAAAATATACGAAAAGCGTGGTCGGAGGTACGTCCGGAGATGGTCACGTGGGCTTGAGAGCCCCAGAAAACTTGAACAATAAGAACCTAAAGGGTTCGTAATAAAATGAACGATGCAGTGTACTTACTTAGCGTAAGCGAATTCAAAAACGTTTTCCAAACACTGCAGAAAAGAAGCATGTGGATTAAAGCTTCATGTGGACAGAGCTATCGGAGTTGGAAAATCCCTATGTATAAAGATGTAATTATATCATCTTTTGTAAAATAATATATCATTATAAATGAAAAAGTTACCTTAGCCATTATGGCAAGGTTTTACTGATCTGGGACATGTTTTCCGCATTAAACTCTGATAAAATAATAGTAAGATAAGTAGGGTGTTACAAGATGTCAGAACCACCTAAAATAAAACCTATTACCTTGGCGTTGGGCGCCCGAGATTTGGCTCTTTGTGGGATTATGTCGTGATCCCTAACTTGCTTCTTTCCTTTGCCTAGAAATTCCTTAAGATATCACTTGCTCAGGAGATAGCTTATCTCTTTACGTAGGGCAATGCGATACTCAGTGTTATGTCCGAAATCTTCGTGAAAGGCACACCATTTGGATTTGTCTTTGCCCCAGTAGTCTTTTCGAATTTACGGGGCTACCTAGCTTTATCTACAAGATCCTGCATGACATATAACAAACCAGTTGTATCTAGTGAAAAACAATATTCAGATAACGTAGGAGATTCTTCTTTTTCCTCGTCATCTTCCACAGCATTGACCATTTGATTGTCGGGTTTAGAATATGGTTTGGATCTATATGGTTTGAAAGGTGCAGTCTCAGTCTTTCGATTATGTTGACTATAACTGGTTGGAGCATCCATCCTTTGCTGAATCTTCTTATCGTCATCGAGTCTGATGAACCTTAGTGCCCTATTTCTGACTTTGTCAAGATTCCTACAAGGATTCATGACAAGGTCCTCATAAAACTGAGAATCCTTCCTTAATCCCATTTTGAAGGCTTGGACTGCTGTGGCTACATCGTGATTCGGGATATCCAGGGATTCTTTACCAAACTTTTTGACATAGTCTCAGAGGGATTCCCAGTGATGTGAGGTTAAATATCCCATGTTTAAGAGTCGGTTTTTGCATAGTTTTAGTCGTTTTACTTTGTACTTTGAGTCGGGTTTATGTGGTTTTTGTATTTGAGTGCTACAGGTTTAATGTGCTAAGTGGACGGGAAAACACGAGCTTAAAATCATGAGGATAGTAGCATACAAGGGCCCCGGAGAAGTCAAAAGATAAAAAGTCAAAATTCTTGGAAATTAGGTTCTTCGCGGTACGCGAAGAACAAGAGGAGGTTTCACGCGGTACGCGAGGGGCTGGAAAAGCCCACCCGACTAATTTGGCCTTCGCGGTACGCGAAGGTTGCCCAGTTTCTTTCGCGGTACGCGAAGATTGGAAAATTCGACAAACTTAACCTAATTTCAATTATAAGCCATGGAGGAGTCTATTGTCGAATTAACTTGTCATTCTACGATCTAGAGCTTCCCTAAGGTGTTTTCCAGAGATAAAGTTTCAACCTTTTCAAGTTTTTGAAGAATCAATTATAAGCCTGATGCTAGATCAAGTTACACCATCTATTGAAGAATTGATGTCGATGTCGATGAGCGGCTAATCTCTTCGTTTCGTTTCCGGGTGTATGATCTGCTTGTAAGTGATATACTAAGGTTCATACTTGATTTGGTCTAGTATTCTTGTAATCGTTTGATTGTTTGAGTTCTAGGATTGACTTGATTGATTGAACAAATTTGGTTTATTGATTTATCGTATGCATCAGTTTTTCGGTTATCTATCGTGAACCATTGTGTATCTACGATTAGCATTCTGAATTGGTAATTGACTATTTGGTAATTAACTTGTGTCAAGCATTCGGTTTTACAATTGTTGCTCAGTGAAGTCGTTATTTGAATGTTAATTGTTTATCAATCTGATTAATGAGTAATGTCTATGTAACTTCCAATAAGTACAAACCAGTAATCACAATATTTGCAATCTGAACTCGAAAGCGATCCGTTTCCTTTTAATAGTTTTCAAAAGTTTAAAGTTAATTGCTTTTTCAACATCTGAAGAAGTTTTCATAAAATAAACACTTTCCACCAATTCTCTATGGATACAATACCCTACTTCACTATACTATAGTTTAAGGTAGCTAGGGATTATAATAATTGTTTTTGATTGACCTTGACACCGCGATCAAAATGTCGCCGTTGCCGGGGAATACGTGCGCTTAGTGTTTTTTTTAATTATTTTTTCCGGGGCTACTAATCTTTTGTTTATTTGAGTAGATCACATGTTTATGCATACTCGTAATTCAGGAAGGAAGTCACCATTATTATTCAATCCAGAAATAGAACAGGATGCTAGATCCAACCGTAAGATAAAGAACCAAGTTCAAACCATTCTAGAAAAACTCGCCAGCCCGAGAATGTCACAAAATCAACCACCAAACCCAGATCCAAACCAAGGTGGGGGACGAGTCCCACCTTTGCCAGACCTCCTATTTCCTAATCAACCACCACCAAATCAACAACCACAACCATAAAATCAATAACCACCACCACCATTCCATAACAACCAACCATATAATAGCTACCCAAGTTACTCAGATTTTGGGGAGGATGAGCATTTGTCAACCGGACAAAGCTATGAACCAGAACACAGTTCTCAACATGAGAACTAGGATGAAGACAAAGCATGGTATGACCTAAACCACCATCCCAGAAATCAAGGAACAAATGGGGTGAACAATTGGGTACAACTACCACCAAGGGCCGACTATGGGTATCAACCAAGAAATGAGGGTAACTTCGACCAAGAGAATAGGCACAGACAACCTCAAATGAACAGAACCAATTATCAAGAGGAACCACCTAGGAACAGGAACGTGCCCAGGCATGAACATGGGGTGGACAGTCACTTCCGCCCTGCATTAGCCCTAAGTGCTTCTCCCGTAATTACACCAGTTCGTAGGGGGAACGCATTTGAGATCAGACCGGGGTGTTTAGGGATCCTCCCACACTTCTTTGGGAGAGCTACCGAGGAGCCCTATACACATTTATCAGAGTATGAGGCTACATGTGGAACCATCGGTGGACAGGGATTAACTACAGACAGTGTTTAGGGATCCTCCCACACTTCTTTCGGAGAGCTACCGAGGAGCCCTATACACATTTATCAGAGTATGAGGCTACATGTGGAACCATCGGTGGACAGGGATTCACTACAGACGAGGTGAAATTGGTACTCTTCCAATTTTCACTAAATGACCGTACTAAAAAATGGTTCCTTTCTCTACCGTCTACTAGTATTGCTACTTGGGCAGAGCTTCAGCAACATTTTTTAGATGAGTACTTACCACCACACAAGACTAATGAGGCCAGAGCTGCAATCAGGGATTTCAGGCAACAGTCGGGGGAGCCATTCTATGAAGCTTTTAAGAGGTTCAAGGAGTTACTAAGGAATTGCCCACATCATGGTATAGAGAAGTGGGAATTGATCCAGACATTCTATGTTGGCCTTCTGCCTAAGGATGTCAGAGATGTTAACTCTACTAGTAACGGATCATTTTTCTATAACCATGTTGATGAGGATTGGGACATACTTGAGAGGATGGCGGTGATATCCAAAAGACAGGCTAATGCAAGCAGGAGGGTAAAGTCAACTTCATCAGTGAAGTCGGTTGATTATGAGATGCAGAAGTGGTTGGATGCCATGAAGATCCAGATGGCACGTCTTGGTAAGCCGAGTGGTAAAGAGGTGGCAAATGTGAACCAATCTTATCCGGTATGTGACAGATGTGAAGAGTTGGGGCATGTGTTAGAAAACTGCCCAAGAGAGCAAGCAAAGCCTGAAGAAGTGAACCAGCTTGGAGGAGACAAGGCCATTGCTACACACTATCATCTAGGACTCAGAAATCACCCTTTACTCAGGTATGGTAATGCATCTAATCAAATGAATCCGAACTTTCAGGGTGCTAATGCGCAGGGTAGAGGACAACCACAACAGCAACAATACCAAAACCGCCAACAAAATTATAATCAAGGCAGATACCCGAGATACCAAAGGGGCTATCAACAACAAAACCAGCAAGGAGGTAGTACAGGAGGTGAGGATATGGGGGCTTCCCAATTTAATGCTATTTTGGAGGCTATCAAGGAGCTAAAGAAAGACAATGAAGTCCGCGACAAGACAGTTGGTGCTCTTGCAAAGCAAGTGGGGCAAATAGCTGAAGAGTGGACGAGAAGAGAACTGGGAAAGTTACCAAGCAACACCCAAACCAACCCGAAACATCAAGGGTTGGGACCAAAGAATGCTCACGTAAGCCAGGTAAGTGTTTTGCGAAGTGGTAAGCAATATGACAACAAAGTTGTCCCTCCACAACTTCTAGTTGAAGGGTTGGTGGAGGATGGGGATGAGGAAAGTGATGGCAAACCGGTACTTATTGCATCTAAATCTAAACAACCTGTAATTTCTGAAAAACCAAACATTTCTAAAGCATCCACTAGTGCTCAAGGGATGGGTGTGGAGAATAATACCATCCTGTTTCCGAGAGCATTGGTTGATCCATCTAAACCGGTAAATAAAAGGGGCTCACAACAAGATGATATGTGGGAAATTTTTAGATAAGTTAAAATTAATCTTCCCCTAATTGATGCAATCAAACAAGTACCGGCATATGCAAAATATCTAAAGGATCTGTGCACTCAAAAGAGGAATCATAAGATGCCCAAAAAGCTTGATCTAACTGATAATGTGAGTGCGGTTTTGTCCGGTATTCTTCCACCTAAGCTCCAAGATCCAGGGGTGCCTTTAATCCAAATTCAAATAGGTGATTTTAAAATAGATAAGGCACTTCTGGATTTGGGAGCAAGTGTTAGTATCTTGCCGGGAAGCTTGTATGACAAATACGATTTCAGTCCTCTACAAAAAGCTGATACCACCGTGGTGTTAAGAGATTTAACTCTTAAGCTTCCCCGTGGGATATTAACATATGTGATTGTCAAGGTGGAAGACTTCTATTACCCAGTCGACTTCTTAGTGCTTGACTATGCAGCCCCTACTAAAGGGAGCCAACCCAATGTTATTTTGGGAAGGCCATTTTTTAAAACTGCTCACTGTGTCATAAACTACATGACAGGCACAGTCGACATGGCTTTTGGTAATAGGGAAGAAGCTCCCAAGGATTCGTTTGAATGTCTTCTCATTGATGGGTGCATTCTTCATGCAAATGAGGATGCTCCCAAGGAACCAATCATTGATGAATGCTTTAGTGTAGATATCATTGATGGGTGCATTCTTCATGCAAATGAGGATGCTCCCAAGGAACCGTGTGTTTTGTGTAACAGGGAAGAAGCTGAGTATGAGAATAAGCTAAAATCTGAAGAGGATAAATTGGAAGTGTGTGCCATCAAAGAGGGATGAACCACATGGACACTTCAAGTGGAAAGTTTGCCAGAGTCCATAGATACTCACTTAAAACCTTAGTTGGAATCACCACCTCAGGTAGAACTGAAAGAACTACCAGAAAGCTTGAAGTACGCCTTCATAGGAGAGAATGAAACTCTCCCGGTCATTATTGCATCAAATTTGACTGAGGCACAGAAAAGGCTCCCATGGAGGTTTTGGTTGCACATAAAGCAGCAATTGGGTTGACGATAGAAAATTTGAAAGGGATTAGTCCTTCGATTGTGATGAACAAGATTATCACTGAACCGGATGCAAAGCCGACAGGAGATGCACAAAGAAGGCTAAATCCGAACATGATAGAAGTTGTGAAGAAAGAAGTCTTAAAATGGTTGGATGCAGGGATCATCTATCCCATATCTGACAGCACCTGGGTGAGTCCAACACAGACAGTACCAAAGAAAGCAGGCATCCAGATCATAAGGGATGAGCAAGGAGAGCAGGTAGCCACTCGACCCATAACGGGGTGGAGGGTATGTATTGACTACAGGAAGTTGAACACAGCCACTTCCAAGGACCATTTTCCGTTACCCTTTATTGACCAAATCATCGAGAAATTATCTAACAGAAATTTTATTGCTTTTTAGATGGGTACTCAGGATATAATCAGATTGCTATTCATCCTGATGATCAACATAAGACCACGTTTACCTGCCCATATGGTACTTTTGCTTTCAGGCGAATGCCATTTGGGTTGTGTAATGCCCTAGCCACCTTTCAAAGGTGCATGATGAGTATCTTTTCAGATATGATTGGGGTAGTCTTTGGAAATTTTCATGGATGGCTTTTCAATCTTTGGTCAGTCATTTCTTGCATGTTTAGAGCAATTGACTAAAGTATTGAAAAGGTGTGTCGAAACAAACCTAGTCCTTAGTTGGGAGAAAAGCCATTTCATGGTTCAAGAAGAGATTGTTTTGGGACACATAGTGTCAAGTAGGGGGATGGAGGTAAATAGAGCAAAAATCAAAGTAACTTCAACACTACCTCCCCCTACTAATGTCAAAGGGGTAAGATCATTCTTGGGCCATGCAGGATTTTACCGCCGGTTTATTAAGGGTTTTAGCACAATCACAAAACCGCTTTGTAATCTACTTTTAAAAGACGTCCCTTTTGAATTTGATAATGAGTGTTTAAAAGCGTTCAATATTTTAAAAGAAAAATTGGTAGACACCCCGATCTTGCAAGAACCTAATTGGTCACTACCTTTTGAAATCATGTGCGATGCAAGTGATTTTGGAATTGGGGCAGTCTTGGTTCAAAGGGTGGATAAGAAACCGGTGGCAGTTTATTATGCTAGCAAGACCCTGGATGGGGCACAATTGAACTATACTACTACTGAGAAAGAATTACTTGCAGTTGTATATGCTCTTGATAAGTTCAGGTCCTACATCTGGGGAAGCAAAGTGATAGTATATTCAGATCACAATGTAGTGAAATATATCATGGAGAAGAAAGACGCAAATCCTAGGTTAATCAGATGGGTCCTATTATTACAGGAGTTCAACCTAGAGATCCACAATAAGAAAGGAACAGAGAATGTGGTCGCAGACCACTTGTCAAGGGTTGTGAACACCGAAGAGGATTTTACTGAAAGAATCGGGGAGACATTCCCAGATGAGAAAATTTTAGGTGTTTCTACTGACCCATGATATGCTAACATTGTCAATTACTTGGCTGCAGGCAAATAAAGGAGATTTTACAAAAGACGGTACGGCCTGATCGTAAGGATTGGTCAACAAAACCAAACGATGCTTTATGGGCCTACCAAACAGCTTACAAAACTTCGATTGGTACCACACCCTACCGACTAGTTTATGGAAAAGGATGTCATTTGCCAGTTGAAATAGCTCATCGTGCATTATGGGCAGTTAAATCTGTTAATCTTGATTATGACAATGCAGGTAAGGAGCGGAAGTTGAAATTATGTGAGTTGGAAGAGCTGATGGATGAGGTGTATGAGTGTGCATCTGCATACAAGGCAAAGATGAAAGCAGTGCATGACTCCAAGTTAAAGAAAAAGGTCTTTGAGGTAGGCCAGAAGGTGTGTGATGTGTTGCAAAGCACACATACATTTCCTTGTAATTTCGTGTCATTTTTACGTAGTTTTAGAGTCATTACGAGTAAATTATAGTTGGTATTGATTCATGCAATGTTTTGTAGGTTATCGGGTGAGTTTGGAGCTTAAACGAACAAGAAACGGGAAAGCACGAGCCCACGAGAACACGAGATGAGAAACGGAGAAAGTCAGAAAATTGTCCAACCTTAAAAGAGGCATATCTCGGGCTAGAAAATGAGTTACGGGGCCCATTTTATAACGATTTGGGGTAGCTCGACGAGAGGAATACAATGAAACATTCTGTTACCACCCCATCTTCGCGCCACGCGAAGATGTGACCCCAAATGTTCACGACAGGCCAAGATTTTCGGGCAGGAACTTTTTCGCGGCACTTTTGTCTCTCGCGACACGCGAAGAAATGGCCCTCTGGCTTTAGGGACATGCGAGGGACCCCAGTTACGTGAATTTTAACCTATTTTCAAGGCTAAATAGATGAGGACTCTTCGATCTTGGATAAGCGATTCTAGACGTAAAGAAGCAAGCTTTTGGGCGATTTCAAGTGAGAGAAGTCACAAGGGATCAAGGATTGAAGCATTGGATGTGTGGATCGATTGGATTATCGTCTTTTCGGTTTATGTTTCTTATCTTTTATTATTTGATTCATCTATCCTGCACTATGATTCTAAATATTAGACTTTGTGTTGATGTTTTGATGATGGTAGTAGGCTAGATTCCTTGAACTACCTAGATTTTGATGATTATGTTTTGTTGATTGGTTTGATTTCGGATTTTAGATATTTGTTGATGGATTATCATTAAAGTAAAGAACTTGTTTCATTTGATTAGATGTGTATGCATATTTAATCTTGATTTATGATCTATTAAATGTTCCATATGCTTCTTTGTGAATGTCTTTCATGTATGGTTGCGTATTAGGTCACTAGCTGTGTGCATGTGATTAGTTTATGGTCTACTGACGTCGTATCCATAGGAACATCGATTGAGAATCTGTTAGGGTTAAGTATTCTGCCTGTTTCAATAGCTGAGAGGTGAGAAGCAGACGGGTAATCTTTGGTGTTAGGGTATTTAGGTTGACGACTCTGAAAGGAGGGTTTCCTAGCGTCATTGTTATTCCGTGTCTTGTCAAGTGAATTCAAGTTACTCCTAGCACTGAGAGGTGTATAGAGATAGTGAGACTTATAGGTAATCTATCTAGCGAGTACTTTAGTGTTGTTGGAGATAGTTGAGAGGTGATCTGACTAACTGGTGAGTTTACACGTCCCTTAGGGTTTCCTCTTTGGTCACACCTGGAGAATGATCCGGGATCCACTAGGTTGTCTAAGTGTGTCGTATTCTAAGAGCCCGGTTCCATCATAGTTTCTGTATCCGAGAGAATTCTAAGGTACATGAATAGGATTCATGGTCTAGGTAGTGCTTTCCCCATTTGTGAGTTCGCCTAAAGTCTGTTGCTTTATATTTGGTTATTGTTAGTTAGAGGTTTCATTAGTTATAATCACAACACAAATCCCCAATATAATTCAGTTCAGTTAGTTGAGTCAGAGTTTAGGTTAGTTGTCACTAGTGTCTCGTGGGTTCGATATACGGACTTCATTAGACTTTACTACATTGATCGGTACACTTGTCGGTTGTGTGGTCTAGTATTAGGTTGAGTCTAGATTTATAAATTTAAAGCTAGAGTGTCTAGGTTAGGTTTTATTATAGTATTTATAGACCGTACAACACACATCAGTGTGGCTATACAATTCAAGAATGAAGTTGTTCCCTGGTAAACTGAAGAGTAAGTGGATGGGTCCTTACTTGGTGATCAGAGTTGGAGAGTTTGGAGAGGTCGAGATCGAAGACTTTGACGATCACCTCGGGAAAGTAGTGAATGGGCATACACTGAAACCCTAGTTTTGTCATGCATGCATCTGCATATGAATAACCAAAGTAAGGTACACCGGGTCTAGCTGAAGACGTTAAACTTAGCGCTCATAGGAGGCAACCTAAGCTTTACTTTTATTGTCTAGATTAAATGAACGTTGTGGGTGTGTTCTCTAGAAACCCTCACGAGACTAAACTCGTCTACTCGGGCTAGCGAGGGGTTTAAATGGCTTGATGCATGTGCTAAATGCATCCGTGATTCCTACGAAAATGAGTTAGGTTTTATTTCGTTTTTGTGCTTTAAATCTGGGAAAAACCCAAGTGTGGGGAGGTTCTCGGAACGTTGAGGCTTATATTAATGCAACGGAGGCCATGCATCATTCTCTGGGGGGTAGGATACCGTGTGTAGAGTTTGTAGAGTCTTGAGTCTTCATTTTTAGTGTTTTCGGTATGTTTTCGCGTATTTTTGATGTTTTCCCTGGGATTTAGGGCCATACGAGTGTGAAAAACCATCACAAATCTCGTTCCAGGTATATACGAACTTAATTGGAGAGTTGGAACAAATTTTGAAAAAGTTGAAAATTTTGACTTGAAAAACTCAAAAAATTTTCTAAGGCAAAGAGTTGGAAAAACAAGTAATCTTTCTGTGATGAAGTGGTCTTCACGGTACGCGAAGAACAAATTAAAAGTCGGACAGATTGTTTGTCTCTCGCTGTACGCGAGGGACTGGCCCCAGGTCTTCGCGGTACGCGAGGGAGTCCTGAATAATACTTGTGGGTATGTTTCAAGTCCGTTAGGTATTTTTATTTTCTTTGAGTCATCTTATTGAGTTGATGCAATACTTGTGGGTATGTTTTGAGCTTAATTTTGCAGGTTTGGATTTAATTTCTCGTATGTAATCTCCATTCAAGAGACGATAATCCGATCTTGAATGTTCTTGTTCAAAGCAACCCGCTAGTATTCATGGGGCACGATCGCGAATGAAATGCTATACAATCGCATATCTAGCTAAGTTTTTCTTACTTTTTGTATTTTGTTTTCGTTTTTGAGTCGCTCTTCCTACATTGAGGACAATGTCGAGTTTAAGTGTGGGGAGGGGAGACCTTGTCCAGGTCTGTGTCTGAGTCTTCTATTTTGAGTCAGAAAAATACATAAAAATTTAAAAAATTTCAAAAATGTCCCTAGATTAGATGTTTGCAATTAAATGGAAAATGATAGTACAATCAGGAATTTGCTAATGTGGAATTGAATTGAATAATAAAGATGATCAAACATGTCTAACTTGTAATGTTTTGGTAGACCCAACCGACTTAAGAGCTTAAATATCCTGATAGTGAATCTTAGTTTAAATGAATAATTAATTCAGGATATCTTGTGAGTTCTCATCTTAGGGGTGTCGGTAAGGTCGAAACTGTCAATATAGGGTGATAGGTACCTTTATAAACAAAAATTTATAAGTGTAGAACCAAAGACTGTTTGCTACAAAATTATTCTAAGTACAAATGCTGTGGACTGCACAAGATTGCTGCTGATCAACTCTGCTGCAGATACTTGTTCTTCTGCTGAAAACCAAAGTTGCTGCTGATAGGCATATCCTCAGCAGCTTTGGATAGATCAGTCTTGCTGCTAGTCCTCAACTTTGCTGCTGATCCTCAACTTTTCTGCTGACAGTCTTATGCCTTGAAGATCAATCGCTGCAGCTGACTGTCCATGCCAAGCGGCACTGACAACTTTCTGCAAAAGCAACTGACACACTCAAAGCAGAAGGAACCTCAATGGTGCAACCAATAACGGATGACAATGCTCTTCTCCAAGCATGCAGGTCATCATGCATAAAGCAGAAGACGCTTCAATAAAGTTTAGATAGTTTAGACTTAGCTTGTATAATAAGCTTTGTACAAAAGATCAACGGTCTGTGTTAGATCTGATTCTTAGAATCAAGGGTCTGTCTTGATTCTAAGTTAGTATAAATACATGTGTAAACACTTCATTGTAAGTGTGCTTTTTCAATAGAGTTTTTCACTTGTAATCGTTTTATTCACAGAAGCTTAATACAACAGTGTTCTCAATAGTATTCTTCTTGTTTACTCGATTATCTTTGTATAGTTGATTTTGTTTCCGCCAATCTCAACTAAGAACAGAACCATCTTGTACTTTCACGATCCTACAAGTGGTATCAGAGCTTTGGCTCAGATTAAACAAACTAACACTTGTTTAATCACTTTCTGGTTCTATTCTAAACTTTCTCTTTGATCAAGTCACCCAAAATCACAAAAAACAAAGATGGTACAGAGCAATGGATTTGAAGACATCGGCAGCATCAACCGACCACCAAGGTTGGTATCTGGGGAGGACTATGACATGTGAAAGAATCGCATGGAAAGCTTCTTCTGTTATCAGGAGTACGGAATGTGGAAATCCATTAAAAATGGACCATACATTCCCATGGTGGCCTCTGCTGATTCTGGAGGACCACTAGTCCCGAAGGAGCCCTCCAAATACTCAGACGAAGACGTAAAGAAGATGGAGGTGGACTTCAAGGCACTAGGAGCTATCCAAATGTGCCTTCCAAATGATGTTTTTCACAACTTCAGGGGTTATAAAACTGCTAAGGAGCTATGGGAAGCTCTGGAGAAGATGTTTGCTGGGTCTGAGGAGGTTAAAGAAAACAGAAGAGACATCCTCAAGCAGCAATATGAGAACTTTGTCTGGAAGGAAGGTGAGTCACTAACAGTTTTATATAACTGGTACACGTGCCTGGTGGGAGAACTGCAGTGCTCCAAAGTAAAGCTAGAAAATGAAGATATTCTCAAGAAGTTTATTAGATCTCTCCCAAGCTGCTGGACACTATATACAGTGTCTATAAGAAGAACGGAGAATCTGAAAACTCTCCAGATGACAGAGCTCTTTGGCATGCTGAAAACATATGAATTAGAAATGATTCAAGCCAAGGAAAGGAGCTCCAATCATCAATCAGCTTCTACTTCCTCCACCACCTCATCTTCGCTTCACTCTGATCACTCCGGTCCTAGTGCAAGCAATTACTATTCCTCCATCGTCACTCATCCCCAAACACCAACTGCTTCACAATCCAACTCATCACCATTTCTTCTTGAAGCCCCTCCTCAACAGTCAACCTCTACTGCTTTTGTCTCTGACAACTCAAGCAGCATGTACTTCATAAAGGAGGATTTGGAATGCTTTCATCCAGATGATCTTGAAGAAATGGATATTCAGCACTCATATGCCATGCTCTCCCTCAGAGCAAAAAGGTTCTATTCTAGAACCGGGAGATCTGTTCCAAGCAACAACTCAAACACCAGAGTTGGATTGGATAAAAGCAAGATCCGGTGTTACAACTGTAACCAAATGGGTCACTTTGCTAGGGAGTGCAAGGCACCAAAAGCCAATCCGGGTGCCAGCCATCAAAGACAAGCCTACCAAGGTCAGCCCAGGCAACAGCAGCAGCAGCAAGGAACTCCTCCAGCACAAACTGCAGCCTGTGTAAATGTTGGAACTTCAGACTTTGACTGGAGTTTTCAATATGAAGATGTTCCTGCCTCCAACCAAGCTTCAATATTTCCAACCTTGACATGGCAAACCGAAATCTTGATCCCTAAAAGAATGAACCCTTCGTGGAAGATTGCACTACGTCATCAGAATCTGAGTCAACCTGCTCAAACCATTGTGAAACTAATGCAGTCCCATCTGCTCCTATCTCTAAAGCTGTTCTGAACAAAGCTGAAGCTCCTGTTGTTATTCCCGCTATTCCAGCTCCTGTCCCATTCAAACAGATCAAGATTAGCTATCTTCCAGACGGAAGAAAACTAAACATTGAAAAGGGAGAGACATCAGGCTCCACCAACCCCAAGCCTCAGTCAAAGCCGATCACAAAGAGCAAGGTGTTTGATATTTTTTATGCACCTTGGGAAAAAGTTCCATATGTTCAAAACACCCTAGAAGAAGCCACTTTTGAACATAACAAAACTCATCCATGGAACTTCAAGGATCTGCTCCAAAGAAAGGACTATGTGTATCTTAAAAGGGACAAAACAACTCTATCTTGTTTTGTTTGTGGCAGATATAATCACACTGCCAGCACTTGCTTTCATTACCTGGAATACCAACGAAACTCAAAGCAACATGCCTTTGAGAAGACCAACAGAAATAAATAGGTGAGAAGCTATGATGCAAAGGTAACAAAGTTCAGGGAGTCTCTATCTCCTCCAAGAGTGAAGGTTCCTAATCCCAAACAAACCTGCATCATATGTGGGGAATCAAACCACTTTGCTGCAAAATGCAGGTTTCATCCCTTCAATCAGATAGCAAACTGCTCATCTGGATTTACACCATCAGCAGTAAACAAAACAGCTGCTGACCTTGAAAAGGCTGGAAAAACAAAAGTTAAGCCTTCAGTAGCAAAAATGTCTACTGCTTATACTGCTTATAAAGGGACATCAAAGGCAAAACCATCAGCAGCAAAAATGTTTACTGCTGATAAAGCAAAATCCAAGGCAAAGCCTTCAGCAGCCAAATATGCTGCTGCTCCAGCACAGCCATCAGCAGCAAAATCTGCTGCTGATAAGCCAGAAACGTCAGCAGCAAAATCTGCTTCTAACAATTTGAAGAAAGCTGGAAAACCACCAACACAGCAATGGAAAGCCAAACCATCTCCAAGCATAATCATTGGTTCCATTCACTGCAAGCATGCTGACAAGGATAAATTAGCAACAATTTTCTCCAAGTCTGCAAGCTCCAGTGTTCCTCCCACTAATTAATTATCTTTCTTGTGCAGGGACAGCAAAGTCATAAGAACAATACTTGGGTGGTAGATAGCAGTTGTTCCAGGCACATGACAGGCAACAGGTCCATTCTCTCTAACTTCAGACACTTCAATGGAGGATATGTTGCCTTTGGGAGTGACTCAAAGGGTGGTTCAATCACTGGACAGGGAACTGTGTCCAATGAGAGACTGAGTATTAAAAGAGTCAACTATGTTAAGGATTTAGACTTCAATTTCATGAGTGTTTCCCAAGTATGTGATCAAAAACATTGGATGCTCTTTACAGACAAAGAATGTTTTGTGTTATCTCCTGGCTTATCTAAACCTCCTCCAGAGAAGATTCTCCTAACTGCTCAAAGAAAGGACAACTTATACGTGCTTGACATGAATGAAGTCACTCCATCTGGTAGTGTTTCATGTTTTCTGTCAAAGGCATCAGTTGATGAATCCGCTCTCTGGCACAGGAGGTTAAGCCATGTTAACCTTAAAACAATCAATAAATTAGTAAAAGACAATCTTGTCAGAGGGCTTCCTGACAAATAATTCCAGCTGGATGATCACTGCATTACCTGCTTGAAGGGGAAACAACACAAGAGTTCTCACAAGCCCAAGACATTGAACACGAATGACACTCCTCTCCAGCTGCTGCACATGGATCTCTTTGGTCCTACAAATGTCATGTCCATGGGCAAGAAGTCATACTGTCTGGTGATAACTGATGATTTCACCAGATTCTCATTGGTCTACTTCTTGAGAACAAAAGATGAAACCGTTGAGATTCTCAAGTCCTATATTCTTAGGGTAGAGAATCAAAGCAATCTAAAGGTAAAGATCATAAGGTGTGATCAAGGGGCAGAGTTCAAGAATCACACTTTGAACAGTTTCTGTGAGAGCAAGGGAATTGAAAGGCAATACAGTGCTCCAAGAACTCCTCAACAAAATGGGGTTGCTGAAAGAAGAAATAGGACTCTGATTGAATCAGCAAGATCTATGCTGGCTGACTCAAAGCTGCCCCTCACATTCTGGGCAGAAGCAGTCAGCACAGCTTGTTATGTGCAGAATAGAGTCCTCATTGTTAAGCCTCTCCAGAAAACACCTTATGAACTTTGGTTTAAACGGGTTCCCTACATTGGCTTCCTGAAGCCCTTTGGATGTCCATGTACCATTCTCATCACACATGGGATCCTTCCTAAATTCGGTGCAAAGTCTGATGAAGGATACTTTGTGGGCTACTCCTCTCAATCAAAGGCCTACCGAGTGTTCAATTCTAGGACTCGGATTGTGGAAGAGTCTGCTAATGTGGAATGCAGGGAACACATTGTATGTGAACAAGGCAAAGGTCCTGACTGGCTCTTTGATATAGACTCCTTCACCCAGATATTTGAGCCCCTCATATTCTCAAACATGGAGTCTTCTTCTTCAAATTCAAAAGCTTCTACCTCAACCACTTCTTCTGACTACAGACTGGAGTTTCCCAGTCCCTACATCAGGATGAAAAGGCCATCCATTGATCCTCCATCAGTGGCAGAAGCTATTGAAGTCAGTGCAGGTGAAGCCGGTCATTCCAACATCTCCAGCAGCAATCTCTCTGACCAAGAAATCTTCAATGAAGCCTCCTCAATCCATGATGAAGAGGCCTCTGATACAGATGCTGCTGATGATGTGGAAAACAATGTTCAGAACTTCCAAGATCCTCTTCTCACTTCTAAAGACACTCCTGATCTGAACCAAAGTAATCTTGAAGAGGGGATAAGGCTGGATGTGATACCAGCACAAAGAATAAACAAAGAGCATCCTCTGGAAAACATCATTGGTCAAGTCCACAAAGGCATCCAAACAAGAAGTAAGTCTAATGAAGCAAATATTTGTTTGTTTTCTTGCTTTCTATCTCAGGTGGAACTCAAGAAGATTGATGAAGCTCTCAAGCACAGCAACTGGATTGAAGCAATGCAGGAAGAGTTGCTGCAATTCAAAAGGAAATATGTTTGGAAGCTTGTTGATCTTCCACCTGGTCAAACAGCCATTGGAACAAGATGGGTCTTCAGAAACAAGCAAGATGAAAGGGGCATCGTGGTCAAGAACAAAGCCAGACTGGTAGGTCAAGGCTACACTCAAGAAGAAGGCATTGACTATGATGAAGTCTTTGCTCCTGTTGCCCGTATGTAAGCCATCAGAATATTTCTGGCGTATGCAGCATCCAAGAAATTCATAGTCTATCAAATGGATGTCAAGAGTGCCTTTCTGTATGGCAAGATTGGTGAAGAAGTCTATGTCAAACAGCCTCCAGGCTTTGTGGATCCTGCACATCCTAATAAAGTTTTAAAACTAGACAAAGCTCTTTATGGCTTACATCAAGCCCCAAGAGCCTGGTATGAGACTTTATCTGGATATCTTCTTAGCAACAATTTCAGAAGGGGGGCAATTGACCGGACTTTGTTCATCAAAGATGAAGGGGGAGAAATCTTGTTGGTTCAGATTTATGTTGATGACATTATCTTTGGATCAACAAGAAAGAAGCTCTGCAAAGACTTTGAAGTCCTGATGCATTCAAAGTTCGAAATGAGTTCAATGGGTGAACTAAATTTCTTTCTGGGTCTTCAAGTCAAACAGGTACCCAATGGAATCTTCATAAGCCAATCCAAGTATGTCAAAAGCATCTTGGAGAGGTTCAAAATGGCTGACTGCTCTTCTGCAAGAACACCTATGCAAGTGCACCATCAACTATCCCCGAACAAAGATGGCCATGATACTGATCAACATCAGTACCGAGAAATGATAGGATCTCTCATGTATCTCACTGCCTCAAGGCCAGATATCATGTTTGCAGTTTTCCTTTGTGCAAGATTTCAAGCAGCTCCAAAAGCCTCTCATCTACAAGTTGTCAAGAGGATCTTTAGATACCTAAAGGGAGCTCCAAAACTTGGGCTATGGTATCCAAAGAATGAAAATTTCAATCTCTATGCCTACACTGATAGTGACTATGGGGGTTGTAACTTGGACAAAAAGTCCACATCTGGGGGATGTCAATTTCTTGGGGGAAGGCTCATCTCTTGGCAATGCAAGAAGCAAACATGTGTCTCTACTTCAACAGCTGAAGCAGAATACATTGCAGCTTCAAGTTGCTGTGCACAGGTCATCTGGATCCAAAATCAAATGCTTGACTATGGAATGACCTTCATGCAGACTCCAATTCACATTGACAACATGAGTGATATCTCTATCACGAACAATCCAGTGCAGCACTCCAAGACTAAGCACATTGACAGCAGGTATCACTTTATCAGGGATCAAGCTGAGAAAAAGAGGATTGTGTTATCCAAGGTTCACACAAATGAGCAATATGCTGACTTGTTCACTAAACCTTTTGATGAAGCGAGATTTCGTTATCTGGTTGAATCAATTGGCATGATGAACTTTGAATAAGACATGTCTCTAAATTTTTGTTTGTCCTTGTATATATGTCTATGACTTTGTTCTTAATAAAAGTTACAGTCAGCAGCATCTTTTTCGCTGCTGACAGATTTAATCTTCAGCAGCAAAGTTTTTGCTACTAACCGCTTTAAGTTATCAGCAGGAACAAGTTTCCTGCAGATGGCTTTAAGGAAGTCAGCAGCAACATCTTTGCTGCGGGATGAATACATCCATCAGCAGCATCCAAATCTGCTGCTGAAAGACTTAAGTATCAGATGCAACCAAGTTTGCAGCGGATAGCTCAACCATCTGCAGCAACCAAGTTTGCTGCTGATGGGTAATAACTAGTCTACATTAACTTTTACCCGCTGTAAAAATCACTGTCAGTCTTTACCATGACTGCTCGAGTGTTCTACAGCTGTAACAGTGAAAAGTGAAAAGGGTTGTACTGTACAAGTAAGTTTGCTTTTTCCCTCGTCTGCCGTTATATCATCACTCAAATTTCTCCATAACTTCTTCATATTCAATTTCAACCTAAACCCCATCACTTTCTCTCAAGCCCCCACAGCATTCAAAGCTTTCCATTCTTAACCGCCATTCAAATACCTTCCCTTCCCTCCAAACCCTCATTATTCTCCATATCATCATCAACATCATACTTTACCTCCACACCAACAAAAATGGCAGATGTTCATAACAAGTTCTCCTCATACCACAACCTCACCGCTTACCTAGTCAAGGGAAAGAAATCAGAAGGCTTTGACGACATGATCGACTTCCTTTGTCGATCAAAGATTCACTGTGCCTTAACCTTAAACCCGACTATTTACATTCCTCACATGGAGGATTTTTGGAGCACAGCCGTCTACTCTACCGAACAGGGTACTCCCCAACTCAAAGCCACGGTAGACGGAAAAGAAGTTATCGTCACTGAAGCCAAACTCCGCAAACACCTCAAGCTTCAGGATGAAGGGGACGCCACCTCATACCCAAGAGATGTGTACATGAGGTCCTTTGTATCCATAGGGTACACTGGAAATCAAACAGAGTACACCATAGAGAAGGTGATCATGGGTCCCCAATGGAAGTACCTCTGCCACACTCTTCTCCAATGCATATCTCAAAAGAGGAGTGGCTAGAATCAACTCAGTTCCGGTCTTGCATCTGCATTTCACGGTATGGTAACTGGGACTGGTTTCAATTTTTCCCACCTCATTCTTGAAGGTTTGAGATATAATCTTCAAGAAGGGGTAAAATCATAATTTTTTATGTACCCACGATTCCTGCAGGAGGTTTTTAACAAAGAGCACCAAGATCTTTCAAAACCTGCTCGAATCTATATTATGCTGGGTCATAAAAATAACATTTTTCAAAGTATGAGGACTGTTTCCACAAAGTTCTCAGGGGTCGATGTTCCATTGTTATCTACAATGATGAACATGCAAAGCACCCAGGGTGACAGTTCAGCAAACCCAGCTGGTACTGATCCCACACCCTCCACATCACTGCCTGAAACACAAACATCTGCTTCACTTGATTGAACCCCTGTGCATTCTACTGAGGATGCACCGGCACATAAATTACTCACACCTCTTTTGGATGTTATTGCTCAACCGAAACACAGGGCCCCGGTTGCAGCCAAGTATACCAGGAAAAGGGTCAAGAGAACTCCGTCTTCTCTTGCCTCCAAGGCCCAAACCAAACCTAACAGCCCTCACCCAGAATCACAACATTCTGGTGATAATATCATAAGGGACAGCCACATTGCTAGGGAGACTCCTTTGGATGTCTCTCTATTAGGATCAGGATCACTTCCCGGATCCATAGAACAGCCCCTTGAGCCATTCCTATCTCTTCTGAACTTAATTGTTGAGGAATCTGATCAAGATGATGTACCTTCTCCAACTGCCACTATCTCGGAGGTACTGATTGATCTTGCTTCCAACACACCCAACCCAAGTTCTTCACCCCTGAAGGTCCACTCTAGGAGTTATGACAGAGTGGATGTGGAAGAGGCTGTCACTACTGCTGGTCCATCAAATGACCAGGAGGAAAGTGACAACATTGCTAAGACCTCGACCACAGCAACTCATGGTGAGGGTGTTTCCCTGGAAACTCCCCTAACTGAGAGGAATCCCAGGCGCCAAGAAACCATGGGTGATGGGGATGCTGAGGCTCGGCCTACGGCCTCATCTGGGTCCAAGGATTCCACAACTGTGGATGAGGACAGTATGCAACTAAGAAATCAGGAATTGACGGCCAGGGTGGCTATGCTTGAGGCTGAGGTGTCTAAACTTCGACACCAACTCCTTATGCATGAAGCCCATCAATGCCCCACCATGGCTTCTCCCTCCCTTGTCTCAGTGGGCACCCAAACTGATGCTTATCTGTCCACTGATGCAACCCAAAAGGGGGAGATAGTCCCAATGGAAGAAGACTCAGACAATCTTGACGACTGGATTCAAGAGCAGGCTGCATTTCAAAGTACACTATTCAAGC
Organism: Smallanthus sonchifolius; assembly: GCA_023525975.1. Lineage (NCBI taxonomy): Eukaryota > Viridiplantae > Streptophyta > Magnoliopsida > Asterales > Asteraceae > Smallanthus > Smallanthus sonchifolius. Next base: position 22,436,497 of record CM042035.1, on the reverse strand, counting down.
CAGCTTTTGTACAAGTTCATGACTTTCCAGCTTCAGCTGAAGAAGAAGAAGAGACTTCTGAAGACTGGAAGTTAGTCGTCAAGGCTATTGATGAGGTGCTGATTGATGTTGAAGACAAAGAACAAACATATACATCTTTCAGCATCATCCCTAAAGCAGCAGCCATCATTCGTCAATCCACTGCCCCCCAATTCTCACTGACTTCATCACAGCTAGAGTGTGACCCTATACTAGCTTGGGGGTATGATGGAAAGACTGAGAGGTTCTGGATCGGTCGGGAGTTTAGCGGAGTGGAAGAGCTAAACTGGGACATCCTTAATGGCATAGAAGTCCTCCACCTATACTATCTTGAATGCATCAATAACTCAACAGACCTCTCAGCAGAACTTGCTATTGGTAGGTTCTACGACTTGATGGAGGATTACCTACCCAATTTCGAAAGACTAATTCAAGAACAAAGAGGGTAGCGTATCCTGAATCTTCTACAGCAGCAGAAAGAAGGCTGACTCCTAGAAGACTTGAGCTAATAAGGAGCAGTTTTCTCACTGAAGAAGAAGCTCTGTGCTTAAGAAGATTCCTGTATAAATCAATGGTCAAGGACTTAGATGTCCTTGGATGGGTAAGCAATAAGTGCCTTGACCACACCCTCCTGCTGAGCAATGGCTCCTCTCTCACCATCAACACCAGGAACATCCTGCTCTTGCCTACAGAGTTTCTTTAAAAGATCTTCCAACTCAGGGAAAATATCTGCAATGTCAACTCCTTTGAAAGCCAGGAAATGATAGCTACTGTCAAAGCCTATCTTGAACAAGAAGGAAGGATTGCTGAGGAAGTATATGTGTCAAATTCTGATACTGATTCTGACTCAGCTTCCCCCAGAGTAGACATCTTTGCTGTAGCATATGAATCAAGATCCACTGTCAAAGAAATGCTGACAGCAATAACAGGTCCTGAGTGTAAACCAGATGAAGCTAATGACCTTCCCATGTCAATCTCTCAACTTGCCAATGAAGCTGAGGCTGAGATCTCAATAGCACCACAATCATCTGCTGTTGTGATCAGTGAAGCCAAAGCAGAGGCATCCAATGTAAACAAAAGGATGGGAATTATGACCAAAGAAGATGAAGAGAGGTTGCTCAGAGAGAAGAGAGAGAAGGAAGAAAGAAGGAGGAAGAGAGAAGAAGAGGAGATGGCTCACCTGAAAAAGGCTTAAGAAAGAAAAGCAGCCATGCTCTTCAGAGAACAACAAATCCAGATGTATGCCAAACAGCTGGATGAAATGAAAGTCAAACTCCATGCAGTGTCTCAAGTTAGTGAAGATGAAGAACTTGCTAGACAGCTGCAGGAACAGATAAACAGGGAAGAAGAGGAGGAAGAAAAGAAGAAGAAGGAAGATGCTAAATTCAGAATTACTGATTCTGAATTAGCAAAAGAAATGAGGGAGGAGTGGATTGAAGCTCTGATCTCTCAAGGTGAGGATGTCAACTACCTTGAAAAACTGTCAAATAAAGAGATCTATAGAGCCTTCATGGGTCAGCAGGGGCAACTGGCAAAGAAAAGGAGAGCTGAAGAGAAAGAAAAAGCTCGCCAAAAATCAAAGAAGGCCATTGCATTCAACAGAAGGACCCATGAAGAAAGGAAGGTGATGATTGACTTCCTTAAGGCAAGGGGAGAAAGTGAAAAAAGGCTAGGTCCCATGACTTTCATGAACCTACAAGCCTTGTACAGACAAGTGAAAAAGGAAGAGGAAGAAAGACTGGGAAAGAAATCATCCAAGACAAGGGTCACTGAAAAGGAAGACAAAAGACCAGTCAAGAAACAAAGAACCTCTGCCCCAGAAACTACTTCCACTGTCCAAACACCTTCCACAAATATCCCTAAACCTTCTTCTCCTCCACCCAAAAATTCTAAACCATCTCACCCAGCTCCTTCTCATCAACAGCCTTTCCTGAAGAAATCCAAACCCACACCTAAACCAGAAGACTCCAGAGAAATAGTTGACTGGTTCTACAGTGCACAAGATCAGTGGTTTGAAGTATTCAGGGGGAGAACTGAAAGAAGAAGATCTGTTTATAGGTCTGTTGACGAGGTTCTACAATTGCCAGATTCAGATCTTAGAAGAATTCTGGAGTTGGGTGAAGCACTCATACCCGCAAATGATGGTGGGAAGCATCTTGTGCTAGTGATCAAACATCACTTTAACCCTAGCAAAGATGTTGTCCTAGATGTCAAACCTCTGCAGTCCCACTATCCAATTGCAAGATGGTCCTATAATGCTGAGAAGGACGAGTTCACCTTGACAGACGTCAAGGAATATTAGATGAGATGTTCGAGCAAGACAATTTTCAAAATGCCAAGTAAGGACATCAAGACTCTGTCTGAACTTCCCCTTCACAACCCCAGCAAGGATCCAAGAGGGTATGAAGTGGCAAGGATAGTCTGCCACATGCAAAAGCTTCAGCAACAAAGGGATTAGAAGAATTTTGGTAGCATCAGTCTAGGGGGAGTTTGTAGAACCAAAGACTGTTTGCTACAAAATTATTCAAAGTACAAATGCTATGGACTACACAAGATTGCTGCTGATCAACTCTGCTGCAGATACTTGTTCTTCTGCTGAAAACCAAAGTTGCTGCTGATAGGCATATCCTCAGCAGCTTTGGATAGATCAGTCTTGCTGCTGATCCTCAACTTTGCTGCTGACAGTCTTATGCCTTGAAGATCAATCGCTGCAGCTGACCGTCCATGACAAGCGTCACTGACAACTTTCTGCAAAAGCAACTGACACACTCAAAGCAGAAGGAACCTCAATGGTGCAACCAATAACGGACGACAATGCTCTTCTCCAAGCATGCAAGTCATCATGCATAAAGCAGAAGACGCTTCAATAAAGTTTAGCTAGTTTAGACTTAGCTTGTTTAATAAGCTTTGTACAAAAGATCAACGGTCTGTGTTAGATCTGATCCTTAGAATCAAGGGTCTGTCTTGATTCTAAGTTAGTATAAATACATGTGTAAACAGTTCATTGTAAGTGTTCTTTTTCAATAGAGTTTTTCACTTGTAATCGTTTTATTCACATAAGCTTAATAAAACAGTGTTCTCAATAGTATTCTTCCTGTTTACTCGATTATCTTTGTATAGTTGATTTTGTTTCCGCCAATCTCAACTAAGAACAGAACCATCTTGTACTTTCACGATCCTACAATAAGTTTTTAAAATTTTTGGCACACGGCTTTTTTTATGAAAATAAACCAGAAAGTTGGTGGCGCCTGCAATCCATAATTCATCAATTGAATGAGCTTAATTAATTAAATTGAAAGCTTAGGTTTAGCCTACGTGTTACCCTCCGGGATAGTGACTTAGTTGATACACCCATTGGCGGAACTTAAGTGATTAATATTATACATCTGAGTTAGGATTATGTTTTTCCCTTCGGGATGGCGACTTGAAGGATACACCCTTATTCCGAAGCTTATGAGTTTCAGTGCTTAAAATTGTAGCCTATAGATTGATTGAAACACCATTGGGTTAGGTTTAATCGTATAAACATTAATGAAAGCTAAATCATTCATCCATCGATCCATTATTCATCTGATTTCAAAAACATATAAATTCGTGTTTATAATGGTGCAAAATCTATAAGGTTTAACCCAAGCCTAAACATGACCTTAAGAAGGGATTAGGCTGAGCTGTAACTTCCTGAGTGTGAGACCCATAGATAGACTGATTGTTTGGTAATGAATAATATAATAGATCACAAAATTTGGGGCTCAAGAGTCGGTGGTTGGGTTTAATCGGACAGAAATACCGATTGTTACGGTTAACATGTTGAGAAATCAAAAGATATAAAAGAATGGAAATAAAAAGCAAAATTTTCTGATTATGATTCCATTGCATAATTCTTTTTCGGGACGAAAAAGGTCAAGTGTGGGGATGTGATATGAGGTTAAATATCCCATGTTTAAGAGTCGGTTTTGTATAGTTTTAGTCGTTTTACTTTGTACTTTGAGTCGGGTTTATGTGGTATTTGTATTTGAGTGCTATAGGTTTAATGTGCTAAGTGGATGGGAAAACACGAGCTTAAAATCATGAGGATAGTAGCATACACGGGCAACGGAGAAGTAAAAAGATAAAAAGTCAAAATTCTTGGAAATTAGGTTCTTCGCGGTACGCGAAGACCAAGAGGAGGTTTCTCGCGGTACGCGAGGGGCTGGAAAAGCCCACCCGACTAATTTGGCCTTCGCGGTACGCGAAGGTTGGTCCAGTTTCTTTCCGGTACCCGAAGATTGGAGAATTCGACAAACTTAACCTAATTTCAATTATAAGCCATGGAGGAATCTATTGTCGAATTAACTTCTCATTCTACGATCCAGAGCTTCCCTAAGGTGATTTCCAGAGATAAAGTTTCAACCTTTTCAAGTTTTTGATGCTAGATCAAGTTACACCATCTATTGAAGAATCGATGACGATGTCGATGAGCGGCTAATCTCTTCGTGTCGTTTCCGGGTGTAGGATCTGCTTGTAACTGATATACTTAGGTTCATACTTGATTTGGTCTAGTATTCTTATAATCGTTTGATTGTTTGTGTTCTAGGATTGACTTGATTGATTGAAAACTTTGGTTTATTGATTTATCGTATGCATCAGTTTTTCGGTTATCTATTGTGAACCATTGTGTATCTATGATTAGTATTCTGAATTGGTAATTGACTATTGGGTGATTAACTTGTGTCAAGCATTCGGTTTTACAATCGTTGATCAGTGCAGTCGTTATTTGTATGTTAATTATTTATCAATCTGATTAATGAGTTATGTCTATGTAACTTCCAATAAGTACAAACCAGTAATCAAAATATTTGCAATCTGAACCCGAAAGCGACCCGTTTCCTTTTAATAGTTTTCAAAAGTTTAAAGTTAATTGTTTTTTCAACATCTAAACAAGTTTTCATAGAATAAACACTTTCCACCAATTCCCCATGGATACGATACCCTACTTCACTATACTATAGTTTAAGGTAGCTAGGGATTATAATAATTGTTTTTGATTGACTTTGACACCGCAATTACCCAGGATTTTGAATTACCCTGTATAGGTCACTGGTCAATCTTTCAAAAGTTCTGCTACAAGAGAATTGACTGTTAAATACATTAATTAAATGAGTAAACGAAGTAATATAGTATGGAGGAACATTAAGTAGCCATTTTAAGGTTGATCATGCTAAGGTAGAACCGAAGCCCTTGCATAAGCAAGCCTCTTTCAGGTCTAAGGGAATTGGGTTGATCTCCATTCTCTCTCTATATTGCGCCACATGCTCCTCAGGATTCGTTGTCCCATCATACAGCTTCATGTTGGGAGTTTGGAAACGCTTGGGGATCTCAGCATCACAAATGGGAGGAGCGAATCTGGAAGTCCTGTGGCTGGTAGTGGATATCTCGGGTACGGGTTGTACCACACCAGGCACACTGGAGATCATCTCTCTCAGCTTCTTCAATTCTTTCGTCATGGAAGGAGTGATCCCTGTATCCTGCACAGATTCGGTAGCATTTGAAAAATTATTAAATGTGTTACCCATGCCGGTATCTCTAAGAGATGATCCCGGGGTAAATCCAAGATCTTGACTTGTAGTAACCCTGATAGCCGGAGTTGGACCAAGAGTTGTGACTCCAGTCCGCATGGGTAGGAAATCTCCCTGATGGACCCCCGAAGATGCAGATAGTCAAAGTTTAAAGCCCTTGGTTGTAATGGAGTTGTCATTTCCACCGGTTTCTTTGAGTCTTTGATTCTTTCAAGCTCTCTGAATATTGCTTGATTAGTCTTATTCTGCTGTTCCATCTGCTGCTTCGAGAATTTCGTCATTTGAAGCGAGCACATGTGGGCTAGCGGATATTCCGGATCCCGAAAAACCCGCAGAAACAGTCTTCCGAGGCTGACTATCATTCTTTTTCTGGAATGAAGGAAGGGGAGGAATAGGGCTGACTAGCCCGAAGGTTGAAGATGGAGAAGAGACCGAAACGTTTTTGGATTGGGACGACATTTTTTAAATCAGTTTCGAAAGATAGTGATTAAACAAAAAATTTAATAAAGATTTGAAGATAAAAAGCACCACTTGCCCCACGGTGGGCGCCAAATTATTTTGGGTAAAAATTATACGAACTAACTTTGTAACCAAATTTCGAGAGTGAGGTAGCGTGGTTGTTAAATCTATGAATGTAAAACAGTAAAATCAACACGGGTGTTTACGAGAAAACCCCTTGATCCTTGATGATCTCCGGCATAAAACCTCGGGAGTTGACGAAAGTCGGGCTGCCTTGATGACTTTTATAAAATTGAAACTGTTGAGTACAAAGAGAGCAAATAAGATCGTAGACTAAGTGTTACAGTGGTTTGCGAGTGTGTTGTTGTGTGTTTCTATACGATCTATTGCGTATTAAATATACAAAATGATCTCAACTAACTATACGAAAGATATGGTCTTGACCCTATCTTCTTCTTGTGACCATTACAAGCTGATTCACACGTATTCCACACGTGATCCACGTCTCTTGACAGAGTCTTCAGGTGAGTATTATGTTACGAGTGTTTTACTTGTCATCAATAAAGAAAATAACAGACAAGTAACCGTTAATAACAATATTCAGGATACCAAAAATACCAGGATACCGGATTCTGGATTACACATCATTCAGGATCCTGCATTCAAATTTATCCCGTAACAACTAGGATTCACATCTGCCTTTGATTGAGTTTTCATACAACAACAGCTATCATACCAGCATCAACATGGCACCTTTTGAAGCTCTCTATGGTCGTAAGTGTCGTTCTCCTGTTTGTTGGAACGAGATCGGTGAAGCACAAATCACCGGACCCGAACTTATTCAGGAAACATCCGATAAAGTCCTCCTTATTCGTGATAATCTTCTAGCAGCTAGAAGTAGGCAAAAGAGTTATGCTGACAAACGAGGAAAGCCTTTAGAATTCCAAGTCGGTGATCTCGTACTTCTCAAGGTATCTCCTTGGAAGGGAGTAGTTTGGTTTGGAAAGAAAGGCAAACTAGCACCTCCTTTTGTGGGTCCTTTTAAGATTCTCGAGAGGATCGGAAAGGTGGCCTACAAGCTTGAATTACCAAAAAATCTCAGCAACATTCATCCAACTTTTCACGTCTCTAATCTCAAGAAATGTCTTGCTGATGAGAACCTCCACATACCTCTTGATGAAGTGCGCATTGATGAAACTATGCACCTCGTAGAGAAACCCGTGGAAATCATGGATCGTGAAATCAAGCAACTCAAGCGTCGTCGCATTCCTATCGTCAAAGTTCGTTGGGAGTCTAAACATGAGCAGAGTTTACTTCAAGACCAAATGAAAGTCAAGTACCCACATCTTTTCTCTGGACCCTCCTCTTAAATTTGGGATTAAATTTTCTAAAGTAGGGGAGACTGTAATATCCAGGGTTTTCCGATGCATCAATTCCTTTTATCAGTTGTAATGCTTTGTAACCTATCTATTTTAAGATTTAATGAACGTACCATTTCAAAATCTTTGCACATATTATTGATTTAAAACTTGATTCTTATCCTTGGAATAATAAATATAAAATCAATAGATTTATATTTAATACATATATATACCTAAATATATGTGTAATTAGAGCATTCCCAGCCCGTTCTTTATATTCCATATCTTTATCCTTATAATTACACTAAAAACACTACTTTTTCTACCTTTTTTCTCTACTTTTCTCTCTTCTTATCCGTATCGTTATAATTATACTAAAAACCACTACTTTTATCCTTATATTTACAAAAACCTTATATCTTTTCTCTCTCCTCCACTCACAACCACTTTAAACCACTCCATAAAATATACAAAACTCACTCACATAATTATACCAAACGGGTTGTGAATGCTCTTAAAGATATATATGTATCCAACAAAAAATAGATTAAACCCCTAAAACTTTATAAGTTTATATTTATTTTTGTGTAAATAATATAAATAATAAACTTATTAACTTTAAATACTTAAAATTTATAAACCTGCAAATTATTACAAACTTAAAAAGTATAAAACTTATCAAACTCATTTGATGTTATAAAATAAAACATTTTTTTTTATAAAGTCCAGGGGCTAATCTTTCAATTCCAGAAACTTGTTTTGAATTAAATCTCAGGTTCTAGCATAAAATGATAAACTTATAAACATCAGGGACTATTGTGCAAATAACCCAAACTTCCAGAAATCAAAACCGGTCGCGAGTTCGATCCCAGCCAAGCCCGGTTTTCATTCCCGATTTATCAAAAACGCGTTTCCGGCCAGATTCGTTGAACCTCGAACTCCTACTCGAGCGTGCGACCCAAACCCAAGAAGTTTTTGTTATGGGTTAAAATTCAGAGCAGGATCCTGAGCAACATGTGATCTAAGATCCGGTATCCCGATAAGGTCAGTATCCTGAATATTACTAACAGCTACTTGTTTATTGCTTTATTATTCGCAGGAAAAACGTGTGCAACCACTAACACCTAAAGACTCAGACGTGAAGCTAAATGAAACGCGTGGAATGTGCGTAGAAGGCCTTGCAACGGTCACAAGAAGAAGATAGGGTCAAGACCATATCTTTCGGATAGTTAGTTATAGATGATTTGTATTTAATTACCGATGAGATCGTTTAGAAAGACACAAAACCCGCACTTGCAATCATTATAACACTTAGCTCACGATCTCTTTGTACTCGACAATTTCCTGTTTTATAAAATTTATTAAGGCAGCCCGACTTTCGTTGGCTCCCGAGGTTTTGTGCCGGAGATGATAAAGGATCAAGGGCTTTCCTCGTAAACACTCATGTTGATTTTACTATTTTATATTTGTAGATTTAACAAGCACGCTACCTCACTATCTAAATTTGGTTACAAAGTTATTTTACATAATTTTTAACCAAAACAATTTGGCGCCCACCGTGGGGCAAGTGGTGCTTTTTATCTTCAAATCTTTATTAAAATTTCTGTTTAATCATTCTCTTTCGAAACTGATTTCAAAAATATCGTCCCAATCTAAAAATGTTTCTGTCTATACTCCATCTTCAACCTCCGGGCCAATCAGCTCTATTCCTCCCCCCTCCTTCATTCCAGAAAAAGAATGATGGTCAGCCTCGAAAGACTGTTCCTACGGGTTTTTTGGAATCCGGAATATCCGCTAGCCCGCCTGTGCTTGTTTCAAATGATGAACTTCTCAAAGTGTTCTCCGAGGTAAAGCAGCAGATGGAGCAACAGAAAAAGACTAATCAAGCAATATACAGAGAGCTTGAAAGGATCAAAGACTCAAGAAACCGGTGGAAGTGACAACTCCATTGCAACCAAGAGCTTTGAACTTTGACTATCCGAGATTTTCGGGAGTCCATCAGGGAGATTTCTTACCCATGCGAACTGGAGTCACCACTCTTGGTTCAACTCCGTCTACCAGAGTTAATACAACTCAAGACCTTGGATTTACCCCGGGATCATCTCTCAGAGATATCGTCATGGGTAACACATTCAATAATTTTGCGAATGCTAACGAATCTGTGCAGGATACAGGGATCACCCCTTCCATGGCGAAAGAATTAAAGAAGCTGAGAGAGATGATCTCCAGTGTGCCTGGTGTGGTGCAGCCCATACCTGAGATGTCCGCTACCAGCCACAGAGTTTCCAGATTCGCTCCTCCCATTTGTGATGCTTAAATCCCCAAACGTTTTTAAACTCCCAACATGAAGCTATATGATGGGACAACGGATCCTGAGTAGCATGTGGCACAATATAGAGAGAGAATGGAGATCAACCCCATTCCCTTGGACCTAAAAGAAGCTTGCTTATGCAAAGGCTTCGGTTCTACCTTAACAGGATCAGCCTTACAATGTCTACTTAATGTTCCTCCATACTCTATTACTTCATTTGCTCATTTAATTAATCTATTTAATAGTCAATTCTCTTGCAGCAGACTTTTGAAAGATTGATAAGTGACCTGTACAGGGTAATTCAAAATCCCAGAGAATCCCTCCGAGATTATGTCAGCAAGTTTGGCAAAGAATCCCTGGATATCCCGAATCTCGATGTAGCCACAGCAGTCCAAGCCTTCAAAATGGGATTGAGGATAGATTTTTCAATTTTATGAAGACCTTGTCATGAACCCTTGTAGGAATCTTGAAGAAGTCAGAAACAGGGCACTAAGGTTCATCAGGCTCGAAGACGATAAGAAGATTAAACAAAGGATGGATGCTCCGACCAGTTACAGTCAACCTAACCGGAAGACTGAGACTGCACCTTTCAAACCATATAGATCCAAGCCATATTCCAAACCTGATAATCACAGAGTCAACGCCGTGGAAGATGACGAGGAGGAAGAAGAATATCCTAAGTTATCTGAATACTGTTTTTCACTTGACACAACTGGTTTGTTATATGCCATGCAGGATCTTGGAGACAAAGCCAGGTGGCCCCGTAAATTCGAAAAGAATACAGGGGGCAAAGATAAGTCCAAGTGGTGTGCCTTCCATGAAGATTTCGGACATATCACTGAGGATTGCATTGCCATACGTAAAGAGATAAGCTATCTCTTGAGCTAGGGATGACTTAAAGAATTTCTAGGCAAAGGAAAGAAGCAAGTTAGGGATCACGACAAAGTCCCACAAAGAGCTAAATCTCCGCCGCCCGATGCCAAGGTAATAGGTTTTATTTCTAGTAGTTCTGACATTTGTGGTACTTCTTACTCTGCAGCTAAGAGAAATGCCAAAGAAGCTAAAACAGATAAAGGTGATAGACCCCTCATAACTTCCAATCTAACAGAAGAGAAGATAATCTACTTCAATGAAGATGACAGGGATAACGTGCAAGATCCTCATCATGATGGCCTGGTGATCACCCTATATGTTGCAAATCACTTCATACAAAGAATACTAATCGATGGAGGAAGCTCGTTGAACATAATTCAGCATGATGTCTTGAAAAGGATGGAGATCCCGGATTCCGAAATTATCTCCAAATGTGCAGTGCTAGTGGGATTCAGCGGAGAAGTCAAAAACACAGTCGGAGAGATAAAGCTTTCGATATATATCGAGGGGGTAAACACTATACAGAAATTTTGCATAATAGATTCATTATCTTGTTATAATGTTATTATAGGGAGACCCTAGATACACGACATGAAAGCGGTACCTTCGACATATCACCAATGCGTCAAGATGCCAACTCCTTGGGGAGTAGTAAAAATCAACAGCGACTAACAAGATGCAAAAGATTGTTATACTTCCTCAATGAAAGCATCAGTGAAGACTAGACAAGCATAGCAATTAAAGAAACAGGCTAAAGACATCCTAGAAGCCAAGGAGCAGGATGTTAAGGAATTATCCCTAAGTTCAGAGGATCCCGACGTCAAGGTGCTCATCGGAACCAGTATCCCCGAGGATATCGAGCAAAGCCTCACAAAATTACTAAAGGGCGGAATTTCAACTTTTGATTGGAAGCATGAAGACATGACAGGTATTTCTAAAGATGTTATTACACATAAATTAGGACTTGATAACAGTTTCAGGCCTATACACCAAAAAAGAAGAAAATTCGCTCCAGAAAGAAATACAATCATCCAAGAAGAAGTCGAGAGATTATTAAAAGCAGGAATGATAAGGGAAGTAAAATTCCAAGGTGGCTAGCCAATGTAGTAGTGGTCTAAAAGAAGAATGGGAAATGGAAAGTTTGTGTAGACTTCACAGACTTAAACAAAGCATGTCTAAAAGATCCCTTCCCTCTACCACATATAGACTCAATGATGGATGCTACAGCAGGCCGTGAAATGTTAACCTTCATGGATGCCTCCTCAGGATTTCAGCAAATCCAGATGGTACCCTCTGACCAGTAGGATACTGCCTTCATGACTCCGACAGGTATCTATTGTTATATTTCCATGCCTTTTGGTCTAAAAAATGCAGGTGCTACATACCAGAGGCTAGTAAACATGATGTTTAAAGAAAAACTTGGGGACACCATGGAAGTCTATATTGATGACATGGTGGTGAAGTCAAAAAAAGCTGAAGATCATCCCAGGGAACTTGAAGAAGCGTTGGACATCCTAGATCATTATAACATGAAGCTCAACCCTTCCAAATGCCACTTTGGAGTGGGGGCAGGAAATTGTTTAGGATATATGGTAACCAAAAGAGGGATAGAGGCTAGCCCCGAGCAGATCAAGGAAATAATCAACCTGAAATCCCCAGCCAATACCAAATATGTCCAGAGGCTGACCGGTAGAGTAGCAGCGCTCAATAGATTTATCTCAAGATCCTCAGAGAGATGTAAAGAATTTTATGATATCCTAAAGAAAAACAAAAGATTCGAATGGGAAGAAAAGCATGAACAAGCACTCCAAGCACTAAAGGAGTATTTATCTACAGCTCCTCTACTAATGAAACCTGAAGATGGCGAACCATTATCATTGTACTTAGCAGTATCTGGACATTCTGTAAGTGCTGTCTTAGTTAAAGATCATGAAGGTCAGCAACATCCAGTATACTATGTAAGTAAAAGTCTACTTTCAGCGGAAACCAGGCATTCTCATTTAGAAAAATTAATATTAGCTTTAATAATGGCATCTACTAAACTTAGACATTATTTTGAGACCCATGATATACATGTTAAAACTAATTATCCAATCAAGTGTGTTTTGAGAAAGTCGGAAATGTCTGGAAGAATGGCTAAATGGTCAGTCAAACTCAGCGCATATGATCTCAAGTATGAGCCCATGACAGCAATAAAATATCAAGCACTCGCAGACTTTGTGGCTGATTTCAGCAGTTATATCCAACAAGAAGCAGATCTCGAAGTTCAACGACTAGAGGAATCAAAGGATAAATGGATTCTATTCATAGACGATGCTTCTAATATAAGAGGTACAGGTCTTGGAATCATACTAAAATTGCCACTAGGGGACATACTACCCCAGTCAATAAGCTGTGAGTTCCAAGCAACCAACAATGAGGCAGAGTACGAGGCACTGATAGCAGGATTAAAACTTGCTTGCGATATGAAGATCAGGTATCTCCAGGTATATGTGGATTCACTATTAATTACTAACCATTTCAATGGCTCCTATGCAGCAAAGGGTGAAAGATTAATCAAGTACCTCGAGATAGTCAAACAATTATCTGTGAAATTTAAAATTTTTAGTATAATACAGGTACCAAGGGAAGACAATGTTGAAGCTGATGCCTTAGCAAATCTTGCCTCAGCACTCAAGATCTCGAAAGGAACCACAATACCGATTATACATATCCTAAGTCCAGCAATTGAAAAGAAGAACGAAGTATCCAATACGGAAGCTGAAGAAGTAGATACTCGGGATCCAGAACTAAGCCAAAGATCCCGGATCCCACTTATTATAAAATATTTACACGATGGAGAATTCCTTAAGGATGAGAAAATCACATGGCTTTTCGTATGAGAATATCTCGCTTCATAATATTAGATGGTGTTTTGTACAGAAAATCTATTGCAGGTCCTTATTTGAAATGTTTAGAAGACCCCGAAGCACTTGAGGTCCTCAGAGATATACATGAAGGCGAATGTGGAAATCACACCGGGGGCAGAGAACTCTTCTCAAAGATTCTAAGGACAGGATACTATTGGCCAACCATGAGGAAAGATGCCATGAAGTATTCCCAAAAGTGTGACGCATGCCAGAGACATAGCAACATCCTTCACCAGCCAACAGAACCCTTATACCCAATTATTTCTTCCTAGCCATTTATGAAGTGGGGAATGGATATAGTTGGCAAGCTACCAAAGGCACCAGGAGAAAAAGTATTTATGTTAGCAGTGACAGACTACTTCTCCAAATGGATCGAAGCCGAAGCATTCGTTTAAGTCAGAGAAAAGGAAGTTATATCCTTTAACAAGTGCAACATCCTAACGAGATTCGGTATCCCAGCGGAAATAACATGTGATAACGGATCTCAATTCATTAGCAAAAGAACTACCAACTTTTGTGCTAGCTGGGGAATTAAGATGATAACTTCTACCCCTGTGCATCCTCAAGCCAATGGACAAGCGGAATCTAGCAACAAGATTATTATCAATAACCTCAAAAAGAGATTGGGAACAAAGAAAGGGAAATGGGCCGAAGAAATACCATTTGTACTATGGGCAGACAGAACAACTACAAAAAATGCAACGGGTCAAACCTATTTCTCTTTGGTGTTTGGCACTGAAGCTATGATCCCTACAGAGATGGTTATCCCTACATCTAGAACCAGTCTTCAAACTCAGAAAAATAATAGTGAAGCTCTCTCAAGTGATCTTGATACTATTGATGAAATCAGAGATCTTGCTAAAGTTCGCATTGCAGCCTATCAGCAAAGGATAGCAAGGTCATATAACAAAAATATAAGGATCAGGAGATTTCAAGTGGGTGATATCGTCTTGAGAAAAGCATTCCAAAATACCATTAATCCTAGCGACGGAAAAGTCATGCCAAAATGGGAAGCCCATATTTGATTGATTCAGAGGCAGGCAAAGGTGCTTATTGGCTGGCAACTCTGGAAGGGGATATATTACTAAGATCCTGAAAAGCTATTCATCTAAAAACCTACTTCATGTAAGTTAGAATTTATATTCTAACTTAGAACGGTACGTATTCTTTCCATTTCAATTAATTTTATTATCATTCCATATCAATATACTGACTTGAGCGTCGGAGGCGTGTTAGCCTAGCTAACATCCATCTTCACCAAGAGTTCCTGTCTTGCAGGAAGTATCTCCAGGGATCCCGACACAAGACAGAGACTGGCCATCTCTCCTACGTTAAGGTATCCTGCATACCTTCTAAGGTTTAAAGGTTTTCACCTTTCTACGAATTGAGTTTAAACACTCCGCCAATTGCACACGATGTTCGAGTATAGTTCAAGGTGGTGCGACCAGACCATGTAAAAGTGGCTGACAATTTCATCACTATTGGCTATAGCTTGTTCTCTACGATAATAACAGACGTGTTACTCCTAAGGTTTTTAGCATTTTCATGCTAACTCAAGTCTGGCTAGGCCCATGTTATTATGGCTTGGCCTACGTTATTCTGGCTTGGCCCACGTTAATCTGGCTTGGCCCATGATAATTTGGCTTTGCCCATGTTATTTTGACTTGATACAATTTATTTGTTTACTCAGCAAATGCTTATCATTGGTATACTAGTTCAAGAGTCGCGATCGAATCAAAGACTTATACCAATTCTGAAATTCCACTACTGATCGTACAATATGATTGGAAAACATACATAGGAGACAACTCGAGGTTACAACACTTCTTATAATATTCATCAAAGTTCTGGTATGTATATCTATCTATTTCAATTTTTAAACTTAAGATTATTTCTTGATTCACCATTAAAGGTAGAATCAAAATTTGTTTGACTAAGTCATGATTTGCTCTATTTATCAAAACTAAACTATATTTCTATAAGACAAAGTTTAATAAATTATCCTTAAGGATCCTGAATCCCGGATGAATACTTAGATCTATTTTTTCTATAAACAAACCTTAAGTTTCTAAAAACACATTCAATCTCAAAAAACAATCATGGCAAGATAGTCAAAAGCTACTAATATTATAAGTGCAGGAAACCAAAATATGTCTCGGGCTTCATCCAAAACAGGACCCATCCACCCGAGACTTAAGTCAAGAAATTGTCTATCCTATTCCGGGATCCCATCAACAAGAAAATTAAATTGTTCATAGTTAACAAGTTAAAGACAACCACATTAAAAACCATAAACATCAGGGCTCGGGCCTAAGCATCATTACCTTCATTGCCCTGATCCACCTGCTTCCCTGCACCCTCAGCCTCATGCTCCTCAGCCACTATTGCAGAACCTTGAACCTGACCCTTAGCCACCGCTTTCCCAGCATCCTTCTTCGAAATTATCTCTCCTCCCAACTCAATCACCAGTCTCTTCCACTCCTCAACATCCCAAGCACTCCTGTCAAAATCCTTATCATCAGCTTCCTTGGCCCCTTGATTCTAGACCGAAAGATGGAGATGGCAGCAGAAGTTTGAGCTTGCTCGTTGGACTCATCAATATTGCGAGCATGCTGAAGGAGCATCTCTTGCATTTCGGCTTTAACCTGAGCGAGTTCCTTGGAGATATCTGAAAGCTTCTTATCTTTAGCAGCCCCGCTCTTCTGCAGTTCCTGGATCTTTAATTTGTTCGCGTCAGACTCTTTCAGGAGTTGGTTGTGGAACGTAGCCATTTTTTTCAGAGCCTGTTTCACTTAACGTATTAGTTGATATGTAGGGTTGATCCTATTATGTAGAATATTGAATTTTACTCACCAGATGACTAAGATTGTGCAGGATCCTATGAGCATCGACAAAGTCTATGCAATCTTGGATGGACAGTTCGGCAGGATCCGAGATCTTCCTTTTCTTATTGGACGATGGCTTAGCAGTGGAAGCTTCAGGCTTAGGAGCATTAGGTTTAGCTACTGGAGTGATGGCTTGTTGAGGTTCATTCTTGACAGCTTTACCCTTAGTGAACATGCTGTCAATGTCATCAAGGGCAAATTTAGAGCTTGATTTGCGAACGCCTATTTCAAAAGAACAGGTTAATTTATCATTAATAATTAACAAAATAAAAGATTACTGTGTTTCTTACCAGACATATCCGAGTTGGAAGAAGAATATTCAGGAATATCCTCCCCCTGAGGAGCTCTGAACCTGATAGTCCGCTCGATGGGCTCAAAGCTAAAAAAGGCAGCTACCATCTTGGCAGTATCCGGAGAAGGAGGAGCAAGGATGTCAAACTTCGGCACTGAAACAAAAATAAACAGTCAGTATCCCAAATATCAAGTTTCTAAAAAATCCTACAAGACAAGATCCTACCCTTCATGATCCACTTTATTGGCAACTTATCCCCAGCAGGAATCGAATCTCTTCTCACGAAAAAGAAATTGTTTTTCCATCTCTAATCATTCTGAGTGGTTTTCAAGATTAAGTGGGTCATGCCGGTTTTGATTTGAAAGAGAAATCGAGAAGAGCCGTGGCTCCGAAGATTGTAAACATGGGCTAATTCGGAAGCAGAAAATTCTATGGCGTGATGTTGAATCAGGAACTCAAGGGTGTGCAAGGTTCTCCAAACCATAGGCATGATCTGGGCATAACTAAGACCACTTTTTTGGAAGAAATAAGTGGTAAGAGGAGGGAAAGGATAAGTGAACCCTAGAGAAAAAGGGAAGAACGGAAAGCAAACCCAACTCTCCGAGGTGAAATCGACTCTGGTTTTGGGATCAAAGGGCCTAAATACGGTATTTTCAGGGAAAAAGCCTCCAGATTTGAGGGATTGGATATCAAGATCCGTAAATGTGCATCTTTCGGAATATGGATTAACTATCAAGTTTTGGCTATGGAGATCGTCAGAAGGAGTAGAAGAGCGTGTATGCTTTTTAGCCATTTTTGGAGCAAAAAAACAGAAAAGACGAGAGAGGGATAAGGTTCTTACCTGGAGATAGCAGAGAAAACTCGGAGAGGATGACTTTGGATTAATGAAAAAAAAAGAGTGATTATAACCCTAATAATAACCGCCTCGGTCCACGATGTTTCACTCCCTCGTTTCCCGCACCAAGTCTTATCAAGCAGCCGTATTAAGTTAAAATTCAAAATTTGAAAATTTCACAGCTGTAAATCATTAATACAGCTGTCAAATTTTGGGGACAATTGTTACGGGTTAAAATTCAGAGCAGGATCGTGAACAACATGTGATCAAAGGTACGGTATCCCGATAAGGTTAGTATCCTGAATATTACTAACGGCTACTTGTTTATTGCTTTATTATTCGCAAGAAAAACGTGTGCAACCACTAACACCTAAAGACTCAGACGTGAAGCTAAATGAAACGTGTGGAATGTGCGTAGAAGGCCTTGCAACGGTCATAAGAAGAAGATAGGGTCAAGACCATATCTTTCGGATAGTTAGTTGTAGATGATTTGTATTTAATTACCGATGAGATCGTTTAGAAAGATACAACACCCGCACTTGCAATCATTGTAACACTTAGCTCACGATCACTTTGGCTCTCTTTGTACTCGACAAATTCTAGTTTTATAAAACTTATCAAGGCAGCCCGACTTTCGTCGGCTCCCGAGGTTTTGTGCCGGAGATCATCAAGGATCAAGGGCTTTCCTCGTAAACACTCATGTTGATTTTACTATTTTATATTCGTAGATTTAACAAGCACGCTACCTCACTATCGAAATTTGGTTACAAAGTTAGTTTACATAATTTTTACCCAAAACAGTTTTAATGCTTGAATTTAACTCTAAACACCGCGTGAGTCGGAATTAAACCCGTTTTGCTCAACCGTAAACTCCCCCTACTAATCGAGCATTAAACATCGAAATTGGTTATAAATTCTAGTTGAAACACCTCAACGACACCACACCCTAACTCTCTAAACCCTTAATTCGTTCAAATCGAACCTACATTGCCCGATTGAAGCCTACGTCTGTCGATTCTGAACTCGAACTCAGTCTCCCTCATCTCGACTCCATTTCAGGTAATTCGAATGGCCAATATTGTTGTTTTCATTCAAGGAACAAAAGCCCTCTGTCAATTTACAATGACATAGGGGATTTTGATTCGTATTCAGGGATTGAAATTGTAGAATTTATACGGGAATTAGGGCGGATTCCGGATCGTGTTTAAAACATTTGTTTTCAAGATCTAATCCCAGCGAGGCCCGTAGCCGGGTGGTTAGTGCATGTGTGTGTGGACTTGGGTCGCCCGGGTTCGAATCCGGCCAACCCAAGTTGTGTTTTCATTTTTTTATGCTTTTATATCAGTTTTAAAAAACTCCCATTAATTTTTATAAAACCTGTTATGTTTTTATAAACTTAAAACTAAATTTTATTTATACTTTTATTACAGAAAACTTTTATTTAATTAAAATTTAGCTAAAATGTATACGAATTTAATCTTTAATATAAATTTTAAATTCTTAAAAACTATAAAAATACTCCAAACTTTTATAAAACTTATAAAATAATCTGGAATTATTTTATAAAGTCAGAAAAAATAAATTACTATTTATTTTCTGTAATAACTAAAATGTTTTGTTTTAAACTTTAATAAAAATTATAAAACTTTAATTAAACAGAAACTTATATAAATTTTATAAATTCAGAAAGAAATTTATAAAAGTTATATTTTCACTTTAGAAATCAAAAACTTGTATATTTTTATAAAATTTATATTTATTTAAAAATTCAAAGTTTAATTATTTATTAAATTAAAACAGAAAAATAAATACACTTTATTTATTTAAAAACTTGAATATTTACAAACTTAAAAACTTTATAAAAACTTCAAAACATTTATAAATAAAAACATAAACTTATGCTTGTACACTTGTAATTTACAAGAAACCTTTTTTTATAAACTTATATTTGTAGTTTATTTATTTAAACTTTTAAACAAACCTTCTAAATATTATTTGGAATATTTACAAGTTATTCTTAATGCTTAAACACTTTAAATAATTTTAATTGATTATGTTAATCATTTTAATTAGATAAAGTATCAAAATAAATATTAATTATCTTTAATAATTATTCATTCATTTAAATAATTATTATTTATCCTTAATAATTATTATTTATTCATTTATATAATTATTATTTATCCTTAATAATTATTATTTATTCCTTTAGATAAACTATTATTTATTATGTGTAGACTATAATTATTTAACTTAAAATTCATTTAAACCTCAAACTTACTAAACTTTATAATACTTATTTAAAAACTTGATATAACTTGAACCTTGTAACACAATCATCCCCGCCTTCCCATTTGAAACCCTAGTCAATCTTAACTCTTGGATCCTTATCATAGATTTTAGAATCAAACCTTAAACTTTAGACTTGTCATTAGGCTTGTTGTGAGGATATTCTCCCTCAAAGCTTTGCTACTCTTAATCTTTATTGGACACTCTTGCATCATTCCAGGTGAGTATACTTAGCCCATTTTTGTTTTGTTTATAAACTTGGGGTGGAACATATATCAAACTTTTAGACTTATACAATTCAAACATAACTATATCTATATGATTATTCTTTGTGTTATGTGCTTTGAGACTTGCATGCTTAAATTAAATTTAAAACTAGCATATTCATTAACTTTGGCCGAGCCTACCGTAACAATGATAGATCTATTGTATTTGACCAATCCACCTAGATTGATTGACCCTTCGGGGGGAGCCCATGGTGTTTGTTACTGGAGCTAAACTTTTAAGGGTAACGTGCGTGTTATGCCTAAACTTGGTTGGAGGGTTGATATGCATAATGTTTAACTTGTTTGTTTTTCACACTTATACCATAGAATGCATGTACATAGTGAATTGTAAAACTTTCAAAGACTTTGTTAAACTGTATCAAAACCTTCGTATCTCACCAACTATTTTTAGTTGACAGTTTACTTAACATGTTTCAGGTGCTCAAGTTTGAGGCTTTCTTGTGATCATGCAGGATGCTTGGACCTAGAATACCTATCAATTTAAACTTACGCTATCGTTATGTTTGTTGAACAATATGTTTCTTATTTCTTGTATTTGAATTTTGAAACCTATTAATGAAATATTTAATCTTTAATAGTCAACCTTGTGCTGTTGAACAACCGCGTCCGTCCAGACGTATAATCCATCGTCAGTTGGAGTGTGACACATGTGGGTTTTTTGGTTAAGTTTTGTATTTCTATTTAAGTAGTAGCAGTAGTCTTTTAATTGTAATTTCCTTTTGAGTATTCAATAAACACAAAAACATTTCGTACCTTTGTGTGTAGTGTGTGTGTTTCAAAACGGTCTAAACCAACATTTGGTATCAGAGCGGAGGTTAAAGGAGTCAGTTTGAGAGTTAGTATTAAAGAAGGGTGTAGCGCTTGGCTGCGTGGCAAACGCAACATCAGGAACCGAGCAAACTGAAGGGATGATCATACAAGAATGTGAGGGACAGCAGGTGCTGTTACGGGGCAACTTTTCAGCAGAAGACGGAGACGTTAAAGTGTTTCGGTTCAACCGTTGTCGTGGTGGAAGTGCCGTTTGGGACTACGGGGATGACAGGTGACAAATATATGTGCTCCACGGTGTTAGAGGTTGTCAAGAACAGGTTTTGTTTCCAGAAAGAAAGAGGCGTGGGCGGGACGTCTTGTTCTGTGAGTTTAACCGAAGGTGTTGGAGAATCCGGCGGTAGGTTGTGGGTATGTCACGGGAAAATGGAGAACTTAACCGAGTCACGGGAAAAACATGCAGAAAGGATTCGTCAAAGCGGGTGGCTTTGGATTCAGTTCGTTTAGCGGGTGAAAGAAAACTTTAAAAGCATGTGGCTTTGTTTTCTTAATCGGTGAAAGAAGGCTCTCATGGCACAGAAGTGTTAAGCACGAACGGGTTCTGTGTGGTGACAAACAACATCCGGTTGTGGACAACGTTGGACGTGGCGAAGGTGGTGGCCGGGGTGTCCGGGATAGGTCGAGTTGAGGGAAGACTTTGGTCGTGACCGAGGTGGAGGTCGGGTGTCCGAGAAAGGTCTGGTTGAAGAAGATGGTGATTTGATACTGTTGTGAGTAAAGGTGTGAATAAACCGATTAAGGGGGTGATTGTTGGGTTAATCGGGTATGTTCACGGCTCACGGTTCCAGCATAGGGGTCGCGGGTCATGGTTCATGGATTATTTGAATGGGTCGTCATGTAGTTAATGGGTAAGGAATTGGTCAGGATTTGACCGAGCTTTGTGGATTTGAAAATGAACCTTGTGTAATCCCAGGAAATTCCGGCCTATATTTTAACTATTCTGGCACTTGTATTTTCATTATTTCATGACTTGTACTTCCCTATTTAAATGAGAACTATCATAATTGGCTATTTCATTACATGAGCATACATACATACATACATTGGGTACAATTGTTTCATTTCAAAAATAACAAATATTTATATAAGAGATTATGTAAATAATTGTCTAATGTTCAATGAAATAAATATATATATGCTAGGTTATTTCTAAACTTATATATATGCAACTTATAAAAATTAAATTATAAATTATATGAAAATTAAGGTTTATAAAGATCTATATTGTTTATTTTCAAAGAAAATGATTTTTAATAGAAATAAAACTATTTCTATATTACAAATTATTTTTTTGTGTTTATAACATTTAAATATAATATAAAGAATTACTAGATTTTATTAAAAATTGTAAAATTTAATAACCCTATGTTTTATAAAAGTTTAGGGTCGATTATGTAATTTCTTAAACTTTGATTTCAATTTAAAACAAGGTTTGAGCATAAAATGTTAACTATTGAAACTACAGGGACCTGTTTTGCCAAATCCGGAACTTCCCCCTCCCCCATTCAGTCATGGGTTCGAGTCCTGCACAAACCGGTTTTGAGACCATTGTGCTCGAACTCGATCCTTGACCCGATTACACGCAAAAACCTCAACGGCTTTACGTGCAGGCCATTCAAACGATTCGATCCCCATGTTTAATTGAACTTTCACGAGCTAATCAATGACTAACTCGTAACCGATTTAACCTTGAATTACATTTAAGCGATCGACCAGTTCTTGTACAAATTGCGTATAAATAGAAGTCCCTAATCATTAGCGAGACTCACTACAAACTCCCCGCACCCTCAATGGCATCGAATTTCACCTCTGTAACCCCGTGATTAGCCGAAGAACACGAACCTAGTTCATCGAGTCGTTCTCATCCTCTACGCATTCGTTTCAGGTAATACTTGCACCCATAGACTCGTCTCAATCCTAGGAATGAAATGTCACACCCTCAAAATCCACTAACGGAGTTTTACCGCTAGGAGTGTGACAACCCAGGATCTCAGTCATTATTTAAGTCAAACGACACTATATGAGTTTAAACAAATCCATTAAATGTTCAGAGTTAAATGTAGAAGCGATTTATGTCAAGTAGTTATTGCGCAAAACAAACGCGTCGAAGTCAAGTTTAATAAAAGCAAGTAAATTGTTAAAATGTTTGCATATGAATGAAATGATAATAGGACTCCTTGCATGTCCTAGATGTGCAACCTGTGCCTTAGCGACCTGAGAAAACATGTAAGAAAAAGTGTCAACACTAGGTTGGTGAGTTCATAGGTTCCAGTTTGAAATAACGATTGCCAGATTATGTACATTCAATATATATATATATCAATAGGTAGCTAGCCTATGTTCATGTTTACTAAAGTGCTCGCAACCGAAGTTAACTGTTTGTTTGTGTTTGAATGCCTCCCACCATGTCTATCAACAATGTAAAAAAATAGGTGCCGTGTTTAGGTCAATATTACACCCGTTCGACCTCCAATAGAGTTAGCACGACTAACGCAGGTGGGGTTTGTCAAACCCAGTAGTACTACTCAAGATTACATCGCTATGTTCATATTAAACGGCTCGATGTGTAAGGACTTTCAGGATAGAGTGTTACGCTTAGTCTTAACAAGTGATAATATATGAATTACAATAATCAAAAGTGTTTGCGTCATGTTTTCTCCGCCAATTTAAAAACAGTAAAGGGGCCGTGAAACTCACCTGAGTTTGAGTAAAGCGTAGTGATTAACACCACACAAGGATGCAACAAAACCACAAATGAATTGCACGCGTACAGTCTACGAATGCCCTAGAATATAACTTATGATTGTTAGGAACGCGTATGGGTTTGTGACAACGACACGGAAAGAGTCGGGTGTCCTAAAATATACTTAGGAACAAAGAATAAATGTTTTGTTATCGGGACGAGAATCCCTAGTTTAATAGTTGATATGGATGTGGTACGTATCAAACGTCACCAAATACGAACTAATAATCTATACTATATAATAAATAAAGTTTTCTCAATGCCACGTGTCGCCTCCATATCCATCCTCATAAAAATTTTCCCGCCTCTCTCTCATAATAAATACATTTCCATATTTTCAATAATAATATATTTTTAAACAAATTATTAATTATACTAATAAAATACATTTATTTTAAATTATCTCATATTATAAGAAACTTTGAAATGTAATTATTTAGCTAATGTTTTTAATCAAATTGTAAATGAAAGTCAAATTAAATTGAATAATATTTAATGTATTTTTAAACTTAATTATATATTAATTTTTAAATATTTTTTGATTTTGTATTCTATTGTTACTATATGTAATACATTTTTCCACTTTTAATATACATATATAAAGATTTAAAATTTTATGTATTGATATTTTTCACCCTGTGTAGTACACAAGTTTTAAGCTAGTATATTATATATCCTCGTATGTTTTATGAATTAAATAATAGTTTAAGGAAATAATATAAATAATTATATTATTTTTAATATGGAAGTAACACTTAAAATAGATTATAAATTCCATCCCGAGCGTACGGGTGTTTTTCGGTATCAAAACTCATTTACATATTATTATAATAATATAGGAAATGATTTTGTTTAAAAAATAATACTTAAAAGCTGCTCAAAAAATAAAAGGGGCTAGAGAGACTCGAACACGTGTCTTCACCCCAACAACACTAAGCCTTAACCAATTCCACCGCTAAGACAACTGCAACAACTATAGGATCCTATTGATTTTAACACATAGACGCACTGTGTTCTTCCCCCCTATCGAACCCGAATCAAATCCAGTCTCAAACCCATCGATTTCGGATACGATTGAACATAAATGATTAGGGGTTCTGTTAATCGGTATTATACGAATCTGTTGGCAAGTTTAATTGCAAAAACACCAAGTTTTGAATCCTTTAATTGCGGATTGAATGGCCGAAACCCTAGATTAAGAACATGGGATCGAATTGATTAAAACTGATAGTGTTATGGCTGGATTCATGGGGCTTTCAAAGAGTAGGTGATGGCGAATCTGTTTATGCAGTTTAATTGTATTGAGATCGAGTCTAGGATATAAATCGATTAAACCGGAAATCACATGAATCCTAGAATCAGTACTTGACCAATTCGATGTTTTAAGCCACAATTGTGATAGGGCTTTTGATCTACATATTCAAACGAAAGTAAAGGTATGATCAATTACTAGAATGGGATACGAATTGAAGGTGCTCGACCAAATGGACCTCCGACTACGATCGGATTAGTCCCTGGCGCCTCTGGTTCCTTCTCCGGTTGAATTGACGTGTGCAGAGTGTTTTCTTGCGTAAGCCAAATGATCGAATTCGATGGACTAAGATGCGAGGGTCGGCGGTTTCGACTTGAATGTCCATAATTGGGATTAATTCGAATCAATGATGGTGTTAAAGGATCTAATGACGATCGTTTATGGTGTTAATGTGCATTTCAGTTACAAATTTGGACATTTATTAGGTTAAGAATGCGAATTTAGACCAAGCACAAATGGGGGTTTGACTTTTAAAAGTCAACAGAACATAAATCGTCTTAATTTTGACTTTTTAAGTTAACATATTTGGTTTAGGATAATTACAACTTTGTTCCCTACAGTTTTAGGTGTGTTTGAGTTTGGATATTGACAGAATTAGTCCCTAAGGTTTCTAAGATAACGAGGTTTGAGTTAACGGGGTTAACCGGGATTTATCGGGTGTCACATGAAAGCCCGATGGATTTAGAGTCGATCGGGTTGCAGAAGCGGGTCAATTTGGGGGCTAGGGTTACGTGTTCATTTGGGGAAGAAGATGAACTTGGGGTTATTGTATTTAATTTAAGCGCATCAGGTTAAGACCAAGGCATGAGCCCTCGTCTGATGGTTAAGAAAGCGTATGTGTGTAGCCGGGCTCGACACGGGTTCGAGTCTTGGTAGCCGGTTTTTAATTTTTATTTCCATTTTAATTTTTTTAATACATAATTTTATGTTTTAAAAGTATAATTTCATTTTTATAAATCTAATAAATACGTCCTCTAATTTTTATAAAAACAGAAAATATAAATCTATGTTTTAACTATTTTATTTTATTAAAAGCATATTAAAACACTTATAAATTCTTATATAAAAAATATAAATAATTTGTTTAGACAAATTTAATTATGTTCGTTTATCTGTAAAATAGTAATGTTATTAAACAAATTATGATTATTTGTTTAGGCATTATTAAATTCATTTTAAAACATAAATAATTATTTTGCAAGAGTAATTATTTCAAAACATTTTAATCTATAAAAATATACTTATATAATTATTTTAGATAAATAATTATACAAGTTCACTTAATTTCATTTAAACATTTATATTTATTTATTACCTCTTTCATAAATCATTTAAATTTAATTAGTTTAATTAATTAATTATCTTATTTACATAAAATAAATTATTTAAACCGTTTTCCATTCCATAATTTATTTATTAATTATATTATATTAATAAATCCAAATGTATTATTATTTAAACTTATCCCGTCCCATAATTTCATTTATTAATTATCTTTAGAATAATTATATAAATAAATTCAAACCTATTTACTATACAATTGATTAGAAATCTTAATTAATTCTAATTAATGTTATAAACTATTTTTATTATTATTTCAATACTAGTCATGAACTTATATTTTCCTACAAAATATATACAATCTCAAACCCTATGAAACTCTAAATTCTTAGAATTTTCTTATTTCCATTAAACATACATTGAGTTGAAATACAATTATCCATGTAGGTTGACTGTGAGAAATCCTCACGAGGCCTATCCACCATTAAAAAATTCATATCATTACTGCTTCATCACATGTGAGTTTACATAGCCCATTTTTCCTTTTTATACTTTTGGGGTGAAACATGTCTACAATTACATTACATACACAATTCAATTACCTATGTTCTTATGAAAAAGTGTATGTGCCTTATGTCTTAAAATGCTTGGTGATCATACATGTGTTCATGTTTAGTACAATCATTAACTTGTGTGGGAAGCCTAAGGTAGTACCTAACATTATCATTTATACGGGAATCTGATTCATTACTTAACATCAACCGTGGTGTAATATCCCGAATTTTTCCGACTTCTTGACACGTGTTAAAAAAAAATTTAGTTTATAATTATATAAATATTATATATTTTTATACTAAAATTTTATAAACTTGAGTCTCATAAAAATTATAAAATAATAAAACTTATCAAACTTATTTGGCTTTATAAAAATAAACCATATTTATTTGTTTATAAAGTTCGGGGACTAAAACTGCAAATTTCAGAACTTGTTTTAAACTTAAAATTCAAGTTTTTACACAAAATAATAAAGGCTGGAAACTATAGGGACCTGTCGTGTAATTACTCCAAACTTCCGAAACACAGAACCAGTCATGGGTTCGAGTCCCGCATCGACCGGTTCCCGTCCTTTTTCATCGAAATCACGTTTTCGTCCAGATTCAATGGACCTCGGTCCTCGCCTTGCGCATGCGACCCTAACCCTATGACATTCAATGCGCGACTTCGAGTTTGGCACCCGCGTGACTCGCGAGTTAACCCATTCGGCCCAACCGTAATCTCCCTAACGGTATGCGCATTTAACGCCGTAATTGGCTATAAATAGCACTCGTACTACCTCAACGAAATCACACACAAACTTCCTAAACCTTCAATTCAGTAAATTCGAACCTGCGTTGCTCGATTTGGAACCGAAGACAGCCGCTTCCGTTTCGAGCTCGTTCTCCCTCAATCCCAAACCATTTGAGGTAATTCTTGTGACTAACATTATCGTTGTACTCTGAGGATCGAAAGCCCTCTGTTTAATTGCATTAACAGAGGGCAAATCGACATGAATTTGGCGAGATTGATTCTAGGGTTCATATGGATTTGGGGGTGGTTTGAACATGTGTTTATTAATTTATTTTTACAAGTATAACACTAACGAACCCGTAGTCGGGATGGTTAGTGCTAGTGTGTGTATACGGTGACCGGGAACAGGCGCGGGTTCGACCCGGCCGACCCCCATCTTTATGTATTTCATTTTTTTTATGCTTATTAAATCAGATTTAATTTTCCTAAAAATTGTTATAAAAGCTGTTTAACTTTTACATTCTGAAACCATTTTATTTAATTTAACTTAGATATAAACTTATAAAAAGTTAAATCTTTAAATATAGTTTTAAATACTTAAAATATATAAAAGATACTTTTAAAACTTTATAAAATTTATGCAAATTTATAAAAACAGAAAACTTAATTTACTATTTAATTTCTAGTAAATAAATTCTTTTGTTTTAAAACTTTAAATAATAATTATAAACTTTAATAAACAGAAAACTTGTATTCATTTGAAAACAAACATTTTTCTAAATTTATAAACTTCATAAAACTTATAAGAAACTTATTTAAAACATTTATAAACTTATAATTTAAAACATAAACTTTATAAGAAATTCTATTTTATAAACTTATGGAAACTTGACATTTATTTAAACTTATAAACGTTATTTATTACAAGATAACTTGTAAAATAAATGTTTAATACTTAAAACTCTAATAAAACCTAAATGATTATATTGTTTATTCTTATAAATATCCATTTATCCTTAATAATTATTTACTTTTTAAAAGTACTATTAATCCTTATTTATCCTTTAAGTATTATTGTTAATTACTCTTTAAACACTTATTTATCCTTACAATAATTATTAGTAATCTTTAATAATTATCATTATATATATATCCTTTAAAATAATTATTATAAATCTTTAATAATTATTTATTTCTTGAATAATTATTGTTAAACCTTAATAATTATTTAGTCTTTCATTTAACAAATACTTCAACTTCATTTACAAACACTTAGAAAACTATTTTGACTATTATCACCTAACATGAGTTGTAAAACTTTTGAATAATTATTTTAGTTATTCTAAGCTATAAACTTATTTAAACTTTGATACATAAGTCTTGAATCATTCATTCAAAAACCTTTGTTTTGAACTTGATTTAAAATGTCATGAACACAACCAACCCGTCACCCGTTTGGAACCCTAGTCGAATCTCGAAATCCTAGATCTTTGCCTTAGACTCGTAGAAACAAACTTAAGTCCTTAGACTTGTATTCTTAGGCTTATTATGAGGATATTCTCCCTCTCCAAGTCTTGTAAATACTTATCCGTGTCGGATACTCTTCATCGATCCAAGTGAGTATACTTAGCCCATTTTTCCTTTCTATACTTTTGGGGTGAAACATGTTCAAACACATTAAACTTATACAATTCTTGTACAACTATGACTAGATGCTTATTCTTATGTTAAACTTGAGACTTGTATGCGTAGATTAAACTTAAAACTAGCACATTCATTAACTTTGATCAAGCCTATAGTAACAATGATAGATCTATTGCATTTGACCAATCCACCTTGATTGATTGACCCTTCGGGGGGAGCCCTTGGTGATTGTTACTGAATTAAACTTTTAAACTTGAGACTTATAAAGGTAACCTGCGGGTTATGCCTAAACTTGGTTGGAGGGTTGATGTGCACAATGTTTAAGATATTTGTTTCTCATACTTACATTATAGAATGCATATATCATAGTGAATTGTAACTCTTTTCAAATGCTTGTTAAACTATGTCAAAACCTTTGTATCTCACCAACTATTTTGTAATTGACAGATTCTTTCACATGTTTCAGGTTCTACATCATGAGACTTATTCGTGATCACATAGGATGCTTTGGACCTAGACTATTTATAAATTAAATGTTGTATTTCTTGTTATGTTCCTTGTAATGAATCTTAATTTATTATTTAATAAAATATCGAAACTTTAATAGTCAACCTTGTGCTGTTGAACAATCGCGTCCGCCCCGACGTATAATCCGCCGTCGGTTGGGGTGTGACAGATTGGTATCGGAGCTTTGGTTATAGGGAATTAGGTTATTAGACACATGACCTAGACTATAACTTAGGAGACCCAAACATGAGTTATCTCATGTCCTTTACTAGGAACTTTTCTCCTCATTCTATTCTTAATTCTTATACGTGAACGCTTGGAAATTCTACGCTTCTACTTACCTACGTGCTACAAGAGTCTACTACATCGAGGATACGTTCTTAGGCTTCAAGCCTAATCCTCCACTAAAATCTCGTCAAGAGTATTTAAGTTCTAGACAATGTAGGAGAACTCGTGCGGACCGGAAGGGTGGATACCTGTATTCTGGGAAATTCTGTCAAGGAAAGCATTTCGTACAAATCCAAATCAACCGATGGACCCGTATGCTTTCCTGGGAATTCTTGGGATGAGTATCCACTTATAGGAATGCATGACTTCTCTAAACATTAGTGAGCTTAAATTTATCTTGATATGTCAAAGTACTCACTTAGTAATATGCACTAAATGAGTACCATCTTGAATACTTTACGCTTCATAAACTCATGCTTCAAAAACTTTCCTCTATAACCTTTATTCTATGATTCTTAAGTCCCGTCTTGTCACATGACGGCATGCTTACTCGTCATGACCTAAAGGAGTTACCTTCAAGGAGAAATCCTTACGAGATTATACTTAAAAACTACATACATAAACTTATATTTATAGATACTACCCAATAAACTTCGTGATCGTTGTAATATAACCCTTAAAACTATGTATTACCCTACAAATTCTTCTACGAAACTTCATTATTTTATAAATATGACACCTAAGAGGTAACCCTTGTATTTTTACCTTACCTCCTTAACACTTGACCAAGTTTCATTTGATAACTAACTCAAAACTTTTGTTACACTTTTATGCATCTCAAAATTTTCATACGTCCTTAAACTTCATGATCCTTGTAATACTAGCACATTTAAAACCATGTATTACCCTACAAGTTCCTTTACAAACTGCATTATTTTATAAACTTGACACTAAAGGGGAAACTCTTGTGTTTTCATTTTATCACTCACAACTTCATTTGATGAATTACTCAAACCTTGTTACACTTTTATACATCCCGAAACTTTCATACGTCTTTAAAACTTACACATCACCGTTTCTTGTAAACAAAACTTAACGTCTTTTAAATCTAAAATACATTAACAAAGGGATTAGTAACCTGATCGTTTTCCCCGCAAGAGAAAAAGCCTACCATGGAATAGACAAGCTCCACGTTTAAAGACTCTAAGCCCACGATGAAACCTTAACATAGTACCATAACCCCAAGCATCGGTGACAATAACTAAGAGAAGTTGTAGGCCCACGAGGAAATTCTAGCTAGGGAAATGGGGTACATAAGTGAGTCCTTGTGACCCACCCCTTCTTCCGGGAATTCTCTTCGTGAGCCCACCAACTTCAAGCCAACAACCATTTTTTATATATTACTGTGATGACTCAGTATTATGAATAAAAACCTTTTGAACATATTAAATCAACTTACTTACATACCTTAAATTTTCCGTTTAAATTGTATTATGTAAGGGCTAGAAGTCCCAATTTTGAAACATTTAACGAAAGTTATTTTGAAATTTATCTTGTTATCACTTACTAGCTTGACTTTCCTTCTAGCACTACAAACTTAACACTTCTACCCAAGCACTTTCGTCAAGAGTATATCACGTTAGTACTCGAGATAATTAACAACGTTGCATTAAACTATAAAAATCCTAAGTGACACACGCATAATTGAAGAATAAACTTTGAACAAACCTTCTAATTCGTAAGCACCCTTTTAAAACAACACGACTTACGAACCACTGCCGTAATCAACTATGATCCTTACCCCTTATATAGACTTAACACTTCTAAACTTGACCTATTTTTCGTTTGGCAATCATACAGACCTTTTATAAAGTCCTACTGATACTACTTATCGTTGCCTAACTCGTCATTTTTGAACCTCTTGATTACATTCTATACAAAAGAAAACTATGCCTGTTGTTATGAAACAAGATAAATCATTTGTAAACACACTATCATAAACCTTATCGAAACTTATCCCGTTACCCTATGCTTGGAGACTTTCCTCATTCAACTCTTGTCACGTAAAAGACTTACCATAAAACACGATGGGAATTAAAGACTTAAAAGCACGTTACTAAGACATTAAACTTCGTATACACAAGGTCAGAAACTTTTGAGTCATTGAAGAAAAACTTATACGAATACTCAAACCCGTATTCTTAAAACTAAACATGATCAATAAAGGATCATGTAAAGCTTAATATTGAAACTTGAATTCAACTGACTTATTCTACTTTCAAACTCATACGTGGATTCTTAGTCTTGAAAACTTTTGTGTTCGTCTCAACTAAACCTTATAAGACTTGATAAAACGTTCATTTACATATACACGAGAAAACTTCACTCTTGATACTAGAAACTAGCACGAAGGAGGACATTGCTCTCTTTAGTAGAGTACCTCCCCTGACTCCTATCTAAACCAAACATCGGGAGCCACCTAACCTTCTGGTCAACTCGAATCTTCTATAAGGGAGCGTATAACGGTTAATCCTGTTCCAAACGCTGTCCCACACCTCTCATAAATACTAGAGTATTTGAATGACCACTTTATACTCAAAGCGTAATCGTATACTTCTATACACTGAAGCTAAACTAAAAAACTTTAAACTATTCTATGTTTGACTTATTCTTGTTCAAACACAATTTAAACTATCCTATGTTTGACGTATTCCTGTTCAAACACAATTTAAACTATTCTATGTTTGACGTATTCTTGTTCAAACACAATTCAAACTATTCTATGTTTGACGTATTCTTGTTCAAACACAATTCAAACTATTCTATGTTTGACGTATTCTTGTTCAAACACAACCTAAACTATTCTATGATTGACGTATTCTTGTTCAAACATGATGAACGTATGAGACTTTAAACTACTCCATGTTTGACGTATGCTTGTTCAAACATGATGAACGTATAAGACCTTTAAACTACTCAAGGTTTGATGTATTCTTGATCAAACACGAGGAAAGTGTAAAGACTTTAAACTACTCAATGATTGAAGTATTCTTATTCAATCACGAGGAAACTTTGAAACTCTAAATCTTGTCACATCCTTTTCTCTTTAATCATTGAATGACGCTTCTCTCTGAGGGACTCGTTAATCAATGATCACTCTTATGTGGAAACTTTAGTCAGGTGTTAAACAAATTCTTATACTCTTTCATGATCCACACACAAATGGAAGGACCTATGCGGACTATGCGACGATTTAAATGCTTGCGGGTGCACACGTAAGTATGAAAATCAACGTATGGGAAGGCATAGTAAACTCTGTCGTGTGCTATGATCTAAGACTTATCGTAAAAGGTAGCCACGGAACTTAGGTACCGTAGAAATCCCTAGACGTATTAGTCTACAAACTCAAATCAATACACTATCATCGAATCCATCCAAAGTGATGCACCTCACTTTAAATCTTGAACGAAAGTTCATCAGTTATCCTCTCAAATGCATTTCTGAAAACAAATCTTCTTATATTTCAATGAAACTATATGCTTCTTAGGAAAACTCTTGGCAACCCTAGACTTTGAAAACTTAGAAACTTGAGCGTAATCTTATTCCTGCCATTCCATTTAGAATTCTAAACGTAACCAAGGGTTACTTGGGGGACGTGAAGTACCTTCCTCTTTATCCTTGCACGTGTCATAAACTTAAATCTTGAAAACAGAAACCTTCTACTTTAATTTCGGGATGAACTTTCCTAAAGTAGGGGAGACTGTAATATCCCGAATTTTTCCGACTTCTTGACACGTGTTAAAAAAAAAATTTAGTTTATAATTATATAAACATTATATATTTTTATACTAAAATTTTATAAACTTGAGTCTCATAAAAATTATAAAATAATAAAACTTATCAAACTTATTTGGCTTTATAAAAATAAAACATATTTATTTGTTTATAAAGTCCGGGGACTAAAACTGCAATTTCAGAACTTGTTTTAAACTTAAAATTCAAGTTTTTACACAAAATAATAAAGGCTGGAAACTATAGGGACCTGTCGTGTAATTACTCCAAACTTCCGAAACTCAGAACCAGTCATGGGTTCGAGTCCCGCATCGACCGGTTCCCATCCTTTTTCATCGAAATCACGTTTTCGTTCAGATTCAATGGACCTCGGTCCTCGCCTTGCGCATGCGACCCTAACCCTATGACATTTAATGCGCGACTTCGAGTTTGGCACCCGCGTGACTCGCGAGTTAACCCATTCGGCCCAACCGTAATCTCCCCAACGGTACGCGCATTTAACGCCGTAATTGGCTATAAATAGCACTCGTACTACCTCAACGAAATCACACACAAACTTCCTAAACCTTCAATTCAGTAAATTCGAACCTGCGTTGCTCGATTTGGACCCGAAGACAGCCGCTTCCGTTTCGAGCTCGTTCTCCCTCAATCCCAAACCATTTGAGGTAATTCTTGTGACTAACATTATCGTTGTACTCTGAGGATCGAAAGCCCTGTGTTTAATTGCATTAACGGAGGGCAAATCGACACGAATTTGGCGAGATTGATTCTAGGGTTCATATGGATTTGGGGGTGGTTTGAACATGTGTTTATTAATTTATTTTTACAGGTATAACACTAACGAACCCGTAGTCGGGATGGTTAGTGCTTGTGTGTGTATACGGTGACCGGGAACAGGCGCGGGTTCGACCCGGCCGACCCCCATCTTTATGTATTTCATTTTTTTTATGCTTATTAAATCAGATTTAATTTTCCTAAAAATTGTTATAAAATCTGTTAAACTTTTATAAACTCAAAAATGGTTTTTATTTATACTTTTACATTCTGAAACCATTTTATTTAATTTAACTTAGATAAAAACTTATAAAAAGTTAAAATCTTTAAATATAGTTTTAAATACTTAAAATATATAAAAGATACTTTTAAAACTTTATAAAATTTATGCAAATTTATAAAAACAGAAAAATTAATTTACTATTTAATTTCTAGTAAATAAATTCTTTTGTTTTAAAACTTTAAATAATAATTATAAACTTTAATAAACAGAAAACTTGTATTCATTTGAAAACAAACATTTTTCTAAATTTATAAACTTCATAAAACTTATAAGAAACTTATTTAAAATATTTATAAACTTATAATTTAAAACATAAACTTTATAAGAAATTCTATTTTATAAACTTATGGAAACTTGACATTTATTTAAACTTATAAACGTTATTTATTACAAGATAACTTGTAAAATAAATGTTTAATACTTAAAACTTTAATAAAACCTAAATGATTATATTGTTTATTCTTATAAATATCCATTTATCCTTAATAATTATTTACTT
Source organism: Smallanthus sonchifolius (assembly GCA_023525975.1). NCBI lineage: Eukaryota > Viridiplantae > Streptophyta > Magnoliopsida > Asterales > Asteraceae > Smallanthus > Smallanthus sonchifolius. The sequence continues at coordinate 22,401,245 of CM042035.1, read as the reverse complement.
TTTAAAAGTACTATTAATCCTTATTTATCCTTTAAGTATTATTGTTAAGTACTCTTTAAACACTTATTTATCCTTACAATAATTATTAGTAATCTTTAATAATTATCATTATATATATCCTTTAAAATAATTATTATAAATCTTTAATAATTATTTATTTCTTGAATAATTATTGTTAAACCTTAATAATTATTTAGTCTTTCATTTAAAAAATACTTCAACTTCATTTACAAACACTTAGAAATCTATTTTGACTATTATCACCTAACATGAGTTGTAAAACTTTTGAATAATTATTTTAGTTATTCTAAGCAATAAACTTATTTAAACTTTGATACATAAGTCTTGAATCATTCATTCAAAAACCTTTGTTTTGAACTTGATATAAAATGTCATGAACACAACCAACCCGTCACCCGTTTGGAACCTTAGTCGAATCTCGAAATCCTAGATCTTTGCCTTAGACTCGTAGAAACAAACTTAAGTCCTTAGACTTGTATTCTTAGGCTTATTATGAGGATATTCTCCCTCTCCAAGTCTTGCAATTACTTATCCGTGTCAGATACTCTTCATCGATCCAAGTGAGTATACTTAGCCCCTTTTTCCTTTCTATACTTTTGGGGTGAAACATGTTCAAACACATTAAACTTATACAATTCTTGTACAACTATGACTAGATGCTTATTCTTATGTTAAACTTGAGACTTGTATGCTTAGATTAAACTTAAAACTAGCACATTCATTAACTTTGATCAAGCCTATAGTAACAATGATAGATCTATTGCATTTGACCAATCCACCTTGATTGATTGACCCTTCGGGGGGAGCCCTTGGTGATTGTTACTGAATTAAACTTTTAAACTTGAGACTTATAAGGGTAACCTGCGGGTTATGCCTAAATTTGGTTGGAGGGTTGATGTGCACAATGTTTAAGATACTTGTTTCTCATACTTACATTATAGAATGCATATATCATAGTGAATTGTAACTCTTTTCAAATGCTTGTTAAACTGTGTCAAAACCTTTGTATCTCACCAACTATTTTGTAGTTGACAGATTCTTTCACATGTTTCAGGTTCTACATCATGAGACTTATTCGTGATCACATAGGATGCTTTGGACCTAGACTATTTATAAATTAAATGTTGTATTTCTTGTTATGTTCCTTGTAATGAATCTTAATTTATTATTTAATAAAATATCGAAACTTTAATAGTCAACCTTGTGCTGTTGAACAACCGCGTCCGCCCCGACGTATAATCCGCCGTCGGTTGGGGTGTGACACGTGGCGGGTTTGTGTTTACATTTGGTACTTCACGCAATCCGGGGGATTGTGCATACATATTAACATGGCTTGATTGTACGCTTTGGAGCCCTGTACGTTTTCACATTTATGCTTTATACTTGCTTGAACATATTGAATTGTAAAACATACTTAAGTTTGTTTGGTGTCACAATCTATGTTACTCACCAACTACTTATAGTTGACATTTACTTACATGTTTCAGATGCACCTGTTTGAGGACCATATTTGATCACATAGGGCTATGGACCTAGCAATAATAACTTTAATTTTGTCATGTTGTGAACAATATGTTTTAAATTTCCCTTTGTAACAAATACTTAATTTTGATGATTAATTATAGTAACACATTTAATAGTCAATCATGTGCTTATGAACAATCGCGTCAGCCTCCGCGTATAATCCGTCGTCGGCCGGGGTGTGACACGTTGGATTTGTTGCTTTTGTATTTCTATTTATGTAGTAGTTGTAGTCTTTTAATTGTAATTTCCTTTTGAGTATTCAATAAACACAGAAACATTTCGTACCTTTGTGTGTAGCGTGTGTGTTTCAAAAGGGTCTAAACCAACAAAATCTATCACCAGTGATTAGAAATTCCGCTGCCACCTACACGCCCCTCCCTCTAAACTCGGATTTCTTGTGTTCCCCTCCACTCCCCCACCCCCTTCTGGACAAAAAATTAGAACCAAAGTAATTCAATAGTGTCATTACAAGTATATCTGAAGTGGGGAGAAGCATTGAAATCTAAATTTTGTGCCTTAAAATGGAAACAGATCTCTAGTTGGATCTCACGACATCATGGAGTGGTCGGAGTTGGTACCACCATGGTGGTCTATGGTTTCTGGTTACTGGTCTTCGAACTCCTGCTCGCCCTATACGATGGTGGTAACGGTTTTCTGTTATTAGGGAATGGATAGTTTTTTTTTTGAAAGACAACACCAAGATATCTTAGGATAATTGAGTTTTTTCGGCGCAACACGTAGAACATCTAGGGCAGCCCACCACAGGAGCAACCCCCCAACTGGGTAAACCCCCTGACCTGGTCACAGACCCCCTTTTTTGTTGTTGCTAGGATTCGAATCCAAGACCTCCACTATGGGAAGTCTTGGGGCTACGATTGCACCAAATGGCCAACGGTAGGGAATGGATAGTTGCCAGCTTTAGTTATATATGTTTTTTTTAGCATCTTGGAAAATTTTGTCTTTTCATAATAAAAATTAACAGCAGACTTGGATGGAGTTATATGCCTGGCTTCAAATAAAACAAAAATAAAACCATAGTGAATAAAGAAGTGAAATTAAAAATAATGGATAAAAAACAGTATTTGTACCAAATCACATTGACTAAAACCGTACTTTACTTTTTTATTTAAGATTAATAATGTAATAAAATATATTAAGTAGGTGTAATATTATTTAATTAGAAACACGTATAACTAAAACTTTATTATGAAATTTAATGAAAAATATAAATTTTGATATTTAAAATTTTAATTTTCCTTCAAACCATTAATTTTCAAAAGCGAAAGTAACTTTTAGTTTTGAAATCTTATTCCCCTTTTAATTTTCAACAACTTTATTTATTAGTTCTAACTATTAATTATCATACTAAAAGTAAATAAGTCAAGTTTGTTAATTGTAAACGATATATAAAAAAACAAAAACTATTATAAGGACACCAATTTTTTTTTCATTTGAGCAACAATAACTTGTTTTTTAAGAATTAACATGCAAAAACTATCAAATCTAAATTGTGTCGCCCATAGTGTTGCCTGACATAAAATGCCGTCGAACACCGAAGTGTCGCACCTAGTGTCGCCAAATGACCGTAGCGACACTCTCATTGTCTCCTACACGTGTCACCGATCATTGGCACACCTTAGGCATCACCCCTCCTTCCCATCGTCACCGATTACTGTCGCCACTAGAGGTAGTGTCATGTCTAGTGTTGCCACATGAACACCAAATCCAAAACGTTTATCTAGCTTCCATGAAGCTAGCACTGGACTTTACTTGTCCATTAACATGTAAAACCCTTGTATTTGGGATGAAAACTCTAGTTTTACCCCCCAAACCCATTATAAACATAAAACAAAGATTTTGGGTTCGATTCTTACCTCAAACCAGACGTTTCTTAGTGAAGTGGTGCGCTACGGATCCTAAGTCGGCCTATAAACCGGAGCCTTGAGCTCGACCATTTGCACAAACACCACACACACTACACACCTTTCTCTACACACACATAAGATCTGGTCTAGCATTTCCAAGCTCGGTTCACATAACACACAAGTACGGTTTTTCGCGAATCTTCTACTAATTACCGTAGATAGTTCTAAGGTAAGGTTCCAACCCACTATTTAAGTTCAGTTAATTACCATTGAGCTAGGATAATATAACTAAGTAATATCATTATAAATTTAGGACTTTGTCCAAGGAGTTTGTGATAATATATTAAGCCGAAGTGCGAGTTGTGAAACAGTGATGTGTAAAACTAACCATGGCCCTACTATACTCCAATTTTTGCATGGTTAGCTTATGAAAACATTTTGGATATATTGAAACGATTGTATTCCATGATTATATGTATATAACACATTATAAGCGCTTATTATGTTTCATGTGACCTCCGGAAAGGCACGTTTGACGAGACCCATGGAACGGTCGTCGGTTATATGTATACCGATTTGATTCCTCATAGTTTTTTTATGAGAGGGGCACTCCATGACTGTGTTTAAGAAACTTTGGTGGGTCATTTTTGAAAGATGATTTGTATCACCAACTTTATGTTAACCCATTTTCTTTAAAATTTTTTGAGAACATCATAAGTAATCATTAGAGGTTGCATTCCAGGGCAAGAAGAGCATATTATATATACCAGATGAAGGCTTGTCGGGAGATAATAAGTCCTGAAATGTTATGTTCCTTGTGAGGAACAATGATGAAACAATTTGTTACATTTTGACTGTTTATAAAACAATGTTTAATTATGAAATGAAAGAATGAGGTTTTAAGTTTTCGCTGTGTGTTATGTACCCTTCGTCACCACTAACCAGTACCTAAGACTGGGTATGACAAAACGTTAGACTAGGACAAGAGTTTTGATGGAATCATAAAGGTGATCAAATAGAAACCAAGAGGTTATGTAATGGTTAATTGTAGATCGCCAGTGTATATTAACATCTTAAAATACTTGTTGTGTTCTACTAGTTAACTAGTGTGATGACATTAGATTATTTGTTCTTATAGGAATAAATGGTAGGACGTCGTCATGGATGGTTAATTGTAGAACGCCAGTGTATATTAACATCTTAAAATACGTTGCGGTAGGATGCTCGTTAACCAAAAGCAAAACGATGAAGAAAGTGTGCATGTCGGCTCAGTAGTAATCCAACATGAACCCGACGACACCCCCATGGTCGAACAACAGTTTAGTTCGAGCCTGAGGTGAAGAAGGCACTGGCTCGGGAAATTATCAAGATAATGAAGGCCACCCTACCGACTATGTTGACTGACCCGATGAAAAGCACGAATGGGTCGGCGGGCACTAACCCGGGCTCCCAAGGACCTGTCATCACTTTGAATGGCAGAACGCCTACTCACAGTTGCGACTACAAGTCCTTTAAGGCATGCGACATGCCGATACTTACTGGTAAAAAGGACGAGGTGGCAACGTTTGAATGTGTGATCCGAATGGAAGCTGCCAACCGTCTTAGCGAGTGCCGAGTGGATCAGATTGTTAAGTTTGTTGCAAACTCACTGAGGGAAGAGGTATCCCACTTTTAGGAAGGGGTGACATAGGCTAAGGGGGACAGGGTCTTTAATTCGATGATTTAGAATGAGTTGAAGGAACTGGTGATCAAAAACTTCTGTGCGAGGAACGAGATTGAGAAAGTGGAGAGGGACTTTCCGGGTTAAATGTCGCTCATATGATGCACCGTCAATACACCACAAGGTAAAAGAAGTTGGCGCGTCTGGTGCCACACTTAATCACCACTAAAGATCGGAGGACTGTTTGTTATGTCTAAGGCTGCCTCCTAAGGTTCGCATGTTTGTTAAAGAGAACACCCCTTGGATATTCGATTTGGTGGTGGAGCTGAGCAATGTGGTGTATGATGATCTGGACTTGGATGATATGGTTATAGAGGAGACCAAGAAAAAGCTGACCTTGCCTGGTAAACGCACGTATGAGAAGTTGTTCAGACCAAATGATAAAAAGGCCAGAGTGGGCGGACAGACTGTTTGTGAGAAATGTGGAAAGGAAAATCCGGGCGAATGTCGACAGGGGTCGAATATGTGTTTTAAGTGTGGAAAGCAAGAAGGTTATTGAAGTTGTAGATAATTGCCTGATATAGATAGGTGACCATAGGTTCCCTGCTAGTTTTTTTGTCATAGCATTGGGAGGGTTCTATGTGGTACGGGGAATGGATTGGCTCTTTGCCAACGAGGCGCGAAGTCTGTAAACGGAAGGTCATCCCACTCAAGGCTCCTGATGGTAGCGAAGTCACGATTTATGGGGATAGAGATATCCCAAGGCTAAACATCATTTCGATGATCAAGGCGGAAAGTTATATGAGGCACGGATGCGATGCCTATCTAGCGCACGTGATTTATAACGATAAATAAGTGATGGAACTGAACGATGTACCCATGGTGTGTATTTATTCGGAGTTGTTCTGTAGGTCCCGTGGGTCTCGGATCTTTCACGTGCAAGTGTGTGGGCTAGTCGAACAGGGTGCGGAATCCTCTGTGACTAGGTGGACAATCACAACAAGGAAAACAATAACAAACACGTGTAACAAAAGCTCGGTCTATTATCATCCAACAACCGGTTACAAGTTTGCTTTCCAAATAATCTCCGAACAATACAACGAAAGCGTACTTAGCAAGACTCATAACTGGATACTTACTAGCCTAAGTACGCAGGAAAACCCTCCTGCATACTTGCTTAGTACGCACAAGTACTTACAACTGAAACGAGAAGTAAAAAACATGTTCTAACAAACAATTACAACTCGATAAGACGATTACAACAGAGAGTGAAATACACAAAACATAAAAAAGACATAAATAAATACATCAAGATCTTCAAAGTGTCTGTCACTACGAAATGCTTCTACATACTCCCCCTTGACAGCAGCTCTGGAAATGTTTTCAGCCTCTACAAATCCTCAGCTCGACAGTCGCTTCCCATCCACCTTTTGTTGTCAAAGCAGAACTTGACTAACTTGTCATATTTCGATGCTAGAAGATTCGTTCATTCATCTGTGTTGATGTAGTACCTGTCTTGCAGAGCCTCCAAGTCTTTCACAGAGAAGTTGATAAGGTTGATTTCAACAAAAACGATGATCAACTCCTTCGGTTCTACTATTGTCTTCGGATCAGCCTTCTCCATCATCATGGCCTCGCCAGTAATCGGATCCACATAATACCGATTGGTAGACCAGTAATACAGTGACTCATATTCCCAAGAATATCCTCTGGAATCTTCTTCAAGGGAATATTAATATGTAAGACCTCAATCCAGACATCCTACAGTTGGTTCTCATAACGGGTCATTCGCATTTAAAAACGCATTTATTATTAATTCAATTACAGCGGAAGTTTTTCTAAATTCTTTAGTTGTTATTTAATGATATTAAATTACCTCACGAATGCCTGCACACCGATCCTAGTAACACCGCACCAAAGCCAAGATACGTCAGCCCTACGCTTACCTGCAAAACCATCTAACGTACACACAAAGTCAGCTACGCTGAGTGAGTTCTAATAGTTTAATTTAAACAAAAACCATCACGTCATATTCTTTAGTTTATTCCACTCAGAACCCTCCGGTCCTTATAAAATAGTTTTACGATTCTTTAACGAATAGTTAACCCTATGATATCCCATGGCATCCCATACCCGTTCATCACCCGGGACTCAGCCCGTACTACCAATAATAATAATAATAACCTTACAATCACATCGACATAGACTCAACATACTATGCTAACAACTCATACCCAAGAATACGCATTAACTCGACTCTGGGTTAACACAACCTACCCTAGACATTAACACATCCGGCCTTAACCAAGGCTCTCACAATTAAATGACACGACACTTATACACGTCACGTCACAAATCCTGACTCAACGGTCAGTCTAAATCTACATGTCACATTACTATCATCAACACATCACATTAACACTATCTCACACATAATAAATATAACTCATTACTAGCATGCAAATTAACACATATATAAGCACGCAAACATATACCTTATCACTGCACCCTCGTTAGAGTTACCCTCGTCAGGGCGTTCAACACACCCCGAGCTCATCATCAACATGTTAAATAAACGTCACCGTTGGTGACTTCCCAAAGGACTTCATCCTTCGCAATACCATTTGCTGTGCCATAATGACACGATGGAAACATATAACGACGAACACACAACACAAACAACATACTAGCAAACACATGACTCATTAACTATACTTGCACCTCACGCATAACCCTAGAACAACATATTTCTCACGCAATATATCATAAACATTTCATGTACGACATGACTCTTTCCGTGTGGCCCTTAATACGACACGCATTAATAACCCATACCCTTAACTCACACTTTCCCATGATCCCACCCTAGACCCTACGATCGCTTAACAATTATTTTATATTCAAAACGCATCGGGTTAGAACCCGAGATCCTTAACATATTCAATAGAGTAAAATTTTTTCATAAGTGTGTACGATAGCCCCAAAACGTTAAAAACATTTAAAGAGGGGGATTAGAAACTCACCGGTTGAGAAGCTTTCCTTCCGAAGTCGCATACCCGTAAACTCGTAGTCCAACGCGAATCTGTTGTCAAATGAACTACTCAGGTCCATCATATTACCGCAAAAACACTAACGCATCTATTCTCGACCAGCAACTACAAACTCGGTCTAAATCGTCCCAAACCGTACAACCGACGCGCTTGCTCGCGTACAAAAACCCCTAAATTAACGCTACCGGAAAACGTTCCCGAATGCCGTCCCCAACAATTTTCTCACATCCCAAAATACCCCCCAACAATGAATATAAAGTTCTATGGGGTTATACCTTTGCGTACAAGCCGTTCTAAGCGGTTTTGTATGAAACTACTGAGCACCACGCGTGAAGAAAACTTGTTTTGCTCATATCTCGACCATACGAGCTCCGTTTCGCGCGATCCACCTATCCACACGTTCTTCTTGATACAACTGACCTCAAAAAATTAATGGTGTCAGCCGCCGCCGCTACCGCTGCTGCCAGAACGCAGACTCGACCTTCAGCATGTTCGGTTGTCAAAATGCGAGTAGCTTAAAACCGACCCAAATGAACTTTGGTTTAGGCGAATCATATGTCCACGCGTCCGTATCACTGAACCCTTTCAAACCCAGCAGTCGCCGTCGCCGAAAAACGAAACAGTCACCGGAATTGCCAAATGCATGTGTCTGTCTTTGCGCTGCTCGAATCCCTATCAAACGAACTCGGAATTGGACAAATATTATATCCACACGACCGTGTCGCCAAGCACTTCGACCTCCTACCATCGCCGCCTCCGGAAAAGCGAATAGTGGCCGGAACTTCTCACCGGATTCTCATCATTCACTCGATTCCTTCATCAATGGCTTCCAATTCACCACCTACGGCTATCACTTGCCATCGCCGTGACACCACAGCCTTACGGCTGCCACCCCTCCCCAATACTATTTTACGCAACTAAACGGAATCAAAAACTGAGATTAAAACATTGAACAGGAATTACCTTCTCGAGTTATCAAGGTTGCGCACGCCGGAACACCACGCACCGTCGTCCTCCTCCACCCATTGCCGCCGGTTCTCCCTTGCAGCTTTCCTTTGCTGCTGTCGAACCCTCCCTAGCCGAATGGCTAGGGTTTGAAGTTTAGGTGGTATATAAAACCCCTTAAAGTTTCGATCGGGTCCCTCTAAAACCGTCTTGTACGTATCGATCCCGAACTATCTCTTTAAACAACTAACCGACTCCTTTTCGTTGATAAAACGCACCATAAATAATTCATCTTATAAATTTTCTTGTTAAATAAATAGTCGGGTTGCCTACAAGTTCGAATCATTACTTTACGGATTCTATGATGTTACAGGTCTACCCTCCTTAAAAGAGGATTCGTCCTCGAATCCTGTGTTGGTACGAACAACACACCATATTCTTCTGTTTAACTAGTTCATCCAATCCTTTAGTGCTATCCACCGCCGTACATATCAACACGGTCACTTTACTCTATAACTTGGTCACCATCCTTGGTGTTCAAGAAAGTCCTTCCCCTTACCCGTTTTCAACCTTGGGACTTGTGGGTTTCACCTAGTTACTCCTTTATCACATGTCCTTTCAACTTTTGCTTAGACGGTACCACATCGTCAATTAACTGCTTCACCGTACCTATATCTTCATTTCTTGCGTAGCCCTAACGATCTCGTCATTCCGATGGTCATTCTCAAATAAGGCTCCTTGCCTTTAATAATTAGATTCGTTCGTCACCCTTCTAATCTCGTACTATAATTGTCACACCCCCAATTTCAACTAACGGAGTTTTACCGTTTGGGAAGTGACAAACCAGGATCTCAGTCATTAGTTACATTGAACGAAACTATATGGGACTAAAATGAAAATATATTATAAATGATCAAAGTAAGTGCGGAAGCGTAAAACGAAAGTAAATGCGCAAAACAAACGCGCCCAAGAAAAGTCCCAAAGTGTCCAGTCCAAACGAAGTCCAAAATAAAACAAAGTACAAGCCATTCAACAATATAATTTTATAAATAAGTCATAAGACACCATGCATGCCCTATGCGTGCACCTGTGCCTTATCTTAAGCGACCTGAGAAAACATGTAAGAAAATGTCAACACGAGGTTGGTGAGTTCACAGGTTTCAGTTTGCAACAAAGTTCAATAGGTTAATGTAAATTCAATATATAAATCAAGAGGTAGCTAACCCATAAGCATGCTAACTAATGCGCTCGCAACCGACAGCTGGCTGTTTATGTTTTTGCCTCCCACCAGGCCTATCAACCATGGTGCATGTTTAGGTCAAGACTGCACCCGTTGGACATCCAGTCGGGTTAGCGCGACTAACGCGGGTGAGGTTTGTCAAACCCAGTAATACTACTCAACTTACCTCGCTATGTTCATATTAACGGTCCGATGTGAGGACTTAGTGATAGATGTGTACGCATAGTTAAACAAGTGACAACATATATGAATTACATAACCAAAAATGTTTACGTCATGTTTTCTCCCCCAAATTGTAAAACGGTAAAAAGGGGCCGTGAAAACTCACCTGAACGGCGTAGGTAGGTTCACACCAGATTAAGATTGGAACCACGAGTGTTAGCCTGCAACGGCTTACGTATGCCCTAGAATTATACACATAACAATTAGGGATACAATGGGATATGTGACGACAACACTGAAGATTGAACGTCCTAAAGAAACGCTCTAATAATCAAGAGTAGACGAACGTGTCCACGGGAATAAGAGTTCTTTAATTAATAATTAAGATATATACGTTACGCGACGGATGACAAAAATATATAATAAATATATTTGAGCGTTTTGTCATTAACTAGAAGTCTAGGAAAATAATATAATTTATTATATTATTTTTAAGTTTAGCGAAGTAACATAAATAATTAACTTGCGTGACAAAAATAATAAATTTATTATTTTTATTCGAGGATATAAACGAGTGTAAATAATATAGATAATTATATTATTTATAACTTTGAAACGTTACAAAAATGTTTATAATATGGAGGAAATAATATATAAAATATATTATTTTTAATTTGTGTCACGGTACAAAAATAATGTGAATATATTATTTTATAAATAGATTTTAATAATAAATACGGTTTGCAAGAACAAACCCGAGTCCACGGGTGATTTCCGGGCTCAAAACATTTTTATATATTAATATAATAATATGGGGTTTGATTTTATATTAAATTAATAGTGGAAAAATGGTTTAAAAATAAAACAGTGGGGAGGGATTCGAACTCGGGTCTCTCCCCTACCAGCACCAAGTCTTAACCAGTCCACCCGCAAAGGCAATCGCAACAAAACTCAACCAGAAATACTTTTAATCATTAATTCCAGTGAATTCACTTCCCATATTAGCACACGATCGAAACCAGTCCCAAAACCCTCGAATTCGGTCGCGATCAAATAATATAACACAGGAGTTTTGCAAATCGAGTAACCACGAATCTGTGGTGGGTTTTAATTTGAAAATCGCTGAGTTTGGGTAAGTTTAATTTCTGTTTCAAAAACTCGAACCCTAGATTAAACTTAAAATCGATTTGATCAAATTGGATATTAAAAGGTGTTGAATTCATAGGGCTTTTGATAATCGGGGGTTTTCGAATTCAACCCTGTGGTTCAATTTGATTGAAACAGTGTTTAAGATTGAAACCCCCAAATTGAGATATGAACAAACCCTAGGTTACGGATTGTGATCAATTCGATGTTAATTGATAAAATAAACATAGGGTTTTCGATGAGTGACTGATTACGAAGCTAAACATGTGAATTAATTGAATTGTGATCGAGTCCAGAATCAAAAGCCCCAAATCTATTTTAGAACGAACCCTAGATTATGGATTGGGTTCAATTCGATGTTAACCGATCGAATTATCATAGGGCTTTTAATTTACGAGTAACAACGAAACTAAGGATGAAAACAATTACCAGAAAGGAGATCGAATTGAAGGAGAACGGCTAGAACTTGTTCCGACGGCGACGGGTTAGACCCTCCGGCGACTTCGACTGCTACTCCGGCCAATTTGGTATACGAAAAATCTTCTGGGAGGCTCGTCTAACGTGTGCGGTTGTTTGATTTGAGAGAATGATAGACGAACTGATCGAATTGGTGCCGTATAGAGGGGCTCGACGGTTTCAATACGAATTCCCATTATTGCGATTTAATTTCGAATCAATGTGTGCGATTACTGCGATAATGATGATCGATTAATGCTGTTAACACTGCCTTCAGTTACGAATTTGGGTAGATTTCGGTTATAGGTTTGAATTTGAATCAAGGTTTGTGAGTTTGACTTTACAAAGTCAAACAGGAACAAATTCAATTGAATTTTGACTTCATAAAGTCAACAGAGTGAATTTAGAGTAATTACGCAATTAGTCCCTGCTGTTTTAAATCAAACAATGACAGAAACAGTCCTCGGAGTTTTAGATTAGGCTAACTGGATTAGGATTTAACAAAATTTATTAACGGAATTACTAACGGGATTAACTTGAAAAGTCGGATTGTCACATCATCCCCTAGTTGAATAAATTTTCGTCCCGAAAATTAAAATAATAATAAAAAAAATTCCGGATGTCACATCATCCCCTAGTTGAAAGAATTTTCGTCCCGAAAATTAGAATAGTACCTTCAAAATTTGACGTGGAGTGCTTGAATAGATGAGGATACTTGCGCATCATCTGATCCTCACGCTCCCATGTGAATTCCGGTCCGCGTTTCAAGTTCCAACGGAATCTAACAATAGGGATTTTACTGCGCTTTAACGTTTTGACTTCCCTATCCATAATTTCCACAGGTTCTTCGATGAAACGATACTGTTCATCAATGTGTAGTTTCTCAAGAGGAACCACGAGTGACTCGTCTGCTAGACATTTCTTCAAGTTTGAGATGTGAAAGACGTTGTGTACAACACTAAGTCTTTCGGGTAGGTCCAGTTGATACGCTACTGGACCAATTCTCTTCACTATCTTGAATGGCCCAACATAACGAGGATTCAGCTTGCCTCGTTTCCCAAAACGAATGACACCCTTCCAAGGTGAGACTTTTAACAAAACCATATCCCCTACTTGAAATTCTAACGGTTTACGACGCTTATCAGCATAGCTCTTTTGACGATCACGAGCTGCTTCCATACGGTTTCTAATTTGAATGATTTTCTCAGAAGTTTCAAGTACGAGTTCAGGACCTGTAAGTTGACTATCCCCAACCTCTGCCCAACAAATACGAGAACGGCATTTCCGTCCGTTTAATGCTTCAAATGGAGCTGCCTTGATGCTAGTGTAATAACTGTTGTTGTAGGAGAACTCCACCAACGGTAGGTGAGACTCCCAAGTGTTACCGAAATCAAACACACAAGCTCGTAGCATGTCCTCCAGGGTTTGAATAGTACGCTCCGTCTGGCCATCAGTTTGAGGATGGTATGCTGTGCTCATATCTAGGCGCGTGCCTAAAGCTTTATGTAACGATTGCCAGAAACGAGAGGTGAATCGTGCATCACGATCCGAAATGATAGATATTGGCACCCCGTGCCGAGAGACTACTTCTTTCAAGTAAATACGAGTAAGCTTCTCCATTTCGGTTTCCTTGATTGCTAAGAAGTGAGCGGACTTTGTTAAACGATCAACGATTACCCAAATGGTATCACATCCGGTAGGAGTTCATGGCAATTTTGTGATAAAGTCCATGGATATCTGCTCCCATTTTCACATGGGAATTTCTGGTTGTTGGAGAAGACCAGAAGGCTTTTGATACTCAACTTTGACCTTCGCGTAAGTCAGGCACTTGCTCACATAGGTGGGTATATCGGCCTTCATCTTTGGCCACCAATACATCACTTTTAGATCATGGTACATCTTGTCGGAACCTGGATGAATAGAGTAACGAGATTTATGAGCCTCATCCATGACTAGTTCCCTTATGTTTCCGAATACTGGAACCCATATTCGCTCGGCGAAGTAGCTAATACCGTCAGATTTTACCTCGAGTTGTGCTTCCATACCGCGTGTACCTTCCAGCGGTAGGTTTTCCTCTTTCAGGGCTTCAAGTTGAGCACTTTGGATTTTGTCTGGTAATCCGGGGTGAATTGTAAGCTGTAATGCTCGAACTCGTTTGGGATTGGTTTCCTTTTGACTTAGGGCATCAGCTACAACATTTGCCTTACCCGGATGATATCGGATCGCACAATCCTAATCATTCAAGAACTCGACCCAACGACGCTGTCTCATGTTCAGCTCTTTCTGCTCGAAGTAATGCTGAAGACTCTTGTGATCGGTGTAGATGGTGCACTTGGTACCGTACAAGTAGTTTCTCTATATCTTAAGTGCGAAAACTACAGCTCCCAACTCTAGGTCATGAGTGGTGTAGTTTTTCTTGTGATACTTTAGTTGACGCGAAGCATATGCGATCACCTTTTCTTGTTGCATCAACACACAACCCAGACCTTGAATGGAGGTGTCATAATACACCACAAAGTCATCCATTCCCTCCGGAAGAGCTAGAATAGCTGCACTGCAAAGTTTCTGTTTAAGGAGTTGAAATGCTGACTCCTGGTTATCACCCCAGTTATAGGCTTTACCCTTCTGAGTTAATGCAGTGAGAGGTTGTGCAATCTTTGAAAATCCTTCGATGAATCGACGGTAATAACCAGCCAATCCTAGAAATTGTCGCACCTCAGTCGGAGTCATCGGTGCTGCCCAATTCTTGATGGCTTCTATCTTTGATGGATCGACATGTATTCCTTTCTCATTAACTACATGTCCTAAAAATTGAACTTCCCGGATCCAAAATTCACACTTGGAAAACTTAGCATATAGCTGCTCCTGCTTAAGTAATTCCAGAATTAAGCGTAAATGTTCCTCATGTTCCTCCTTGTTCTTGGAATAAATGAGGATGTCGTCGATGAAAATAATGACGAATTGATCGAGGTATGGCTTACACACACGGTTCATGAGGTCCATGAACACTGCGGGTGCGTTGGTTAATCCGAAAGGCATGACCATAAACTCATAGTGGCCGTACCTTGTCCTGAAAGCAGTCTTAGAGATATCCTCATCTCGGACTCTCAATTGATGGTAACCGGACCTAAGATCTATCTTGGAATAGAAACTTGATCCTTAGAGTTGATCAAAGAGAACATCTATACATGGCAGAGGATAACGATTCTTTATTGTCACTTTATTTAGTTCACGGTAGTCGATCCACATACGGAAAGTCCCGTCCTTCTTCTTGACAAACAGAACTGGAGCTCCCCATGGCGATGAGCTAGGTCAGATGAAACCTTTATCCAACAATTCCTGTAACTGAGTAGATAGTTCTTGCAATTCACTAGGTGCTAGTCTATAAGGTGCCCGAGCAATCGGTGCCGCTCCGGGTGCTAGATCGATTTGGAATTCAACTTGACGGTGTGGTGGCAGACCAGGCAAATCCTCGGGAAACACTTCCAGAAAGTCACGAACGATGGGTATATCATCAATTTTCTTCTCTTCTGATGGTTGCTCGGCAACGAGTGCTAGAATAGCAGTATGACCTTTACGCAGGCACTTCTACGCTTTCATGAATGATATGATGCCTATGACTGCACCACTCTTCTCGCCTTGAACGGAAAGGATTTCTCCACTAGGGAGAGGAATGCGAACAATTTTCTCACGACAGACAATTTCAGCTTGGTTTTTAGATAACCAATCCATACCAACAATTACATCAAAACTACCAAGTGTGACCGGCATAAGGTCGATATCAAGTTTATGACTAGCCAACTCAATCTTACAACCCTTAAGAATGTGGGTTGCTTCAATTATTTGGCCATCAGCTATCTCTATTATATACTTAGCTTCTAACAGAGCTGGAGTTCCTTTTATCATATCAATAAGCTTCTTATATATAAAACTCCTATCAGCACCGGTATCAAATAGGACATAAGCAAGGTAATTATTTAAGAGAAATTTACCGGTGACCACATTATGATCATATCGAGCTTCACCAGATCCTAGTACGAAGGCTCATCCTTTCGCACCATTCCCTCCATTATTGGCATTATTGCCACCATTGTTGTTGCCTTGATTGTTGTTGTTACCATTGTTGCCCAGATTAGTGCCGTTACCGTTACCATTTCCATTTCCATTTCCATTACCACCCCTCTTCGAGTGAGGACAATCCCTCAGAATATGTCCCTCCTTACCGCACTGAAAACATCCTCTTGTGGACCCTTGCGGTCGGAATGGTTGCTTGTTTTGAAGATCAACTCTACAATCTTTTGCAGCATGGCCCATCTTGCCACACCGTTGACAACGGTTACAAGCACCGACATGGTGGTAATTGCACTTGTTGCACTTGGGGGCTCTTCCCGCATAACTACCTTGATTTTGACCTGAAGAGGTCGTCTGGTTGAAGTTCTTAGCAGGCTCAAACTTTCGCTGCTGCTGCTGAGGTTGATTAAACTGGGATCCCTTGGGGTTGGAGTGAGAGTTGGAGTTGTGATCAAACTTGTGCTTATGATTATCAGTAGCTTTAGAAACTGAACCCCTCGGGGGTAGAGTCCCTTGAGTTACCGCCTGGTCAGTTAACTTGTGGGCAAGTCTGATAGTCTGCTGGATGGTAGTGGGGTTGGATGAAGTAACCATACTCTGAATCTGAGGCACTAAACCTCCAATGTATAGCTTACTTCTCTTGTAATCAGGAGTCACCATATGCGGGCACATGGTAGCAAGCTCATGGGAACGAGTGGTATAAAGCTCAATTTCTGAACCTTCCATCTTCAGGTTCCAGAATTCTCCTTCCAACTTTTGAATTTCATCCCGAGGACAATACTCCTCCTTCATCATTGTCTTAAACTCCTCCCACGGCAGTGCATTGGCCATAGCCAAACCCAACATCTGGACCTGTGCATTCCACCAAGTGAGAGCCGGGCGCTCTAAAGTTCCAGAAGCAAATTTGACCTGATTGGCCAATGTGCAGTTGCACATAGCGAATACCGATTCTACTTTTTCGAACCACCGGAGTAGTCCGACAGCTCCTTCGGCTCCACTAAAGGTGTGGGGCTTACAGTCCATAAATGTCTTGAATGTGCATGCTGGTTGCTGATTCTGCTGGCCTAGATTTAGAAGCATAATATAGGTTCGAGGTTATAAAGCTTAGGAAAGGCGCTTTGAGAGATGAATTGACCTTACTAGTCAATGGTTATAGCATTTACCTGCAGCATTCTGTGCTGCTAGAGTCTCAGCCACACTATCGTTGATTAGTGCCGCCAGCTCCGCTGCTGTTATGTTAATGGTACCTCGGCCACCAGCACGACCTCCACGTCCTCTTCCCGACATGATTCTTCACAATCACAAATACAAAACAATGAGAAATATATCACATATTAAACATTATTTATGTACAAGTAAAGAAATACAACATCTAACATTTTGAAAATTAAATAATTGTAAAGCTACAAAATAAATAACTCAAAACATTAAACTTCTCACGCTTTTATTGAATGGGAACAACCTTACCCATCTAGGTTTGAAAAGAGAAATAACATAAACGAAACGTGAATGAAAAGGAAAGATAGAATAGAAAGATCATCAAACATCCTCGTCATCGGAAGAAACACATGATAGTGCATCATCAATCTCAACCAGCTCCTCCTCGGGTGGCTCCTCCCCTAAGGGCTCATCCTCGAAGGGCTCCTCCTCGTCGTCCGAAAGTGGAATGTCCTCTGGAAATAGGGCTGCTTGTAGTTGGGCTTCTAAGTGGGTCACTCTCTCCCGAAGTCCTTCAGCAGCATGGTCTTCTACTTGTAGTTGGGCTTCCAGATGAGTCACTCTCTCCAGAATCCCTCCTATATCATGGTCCGAGGTGTCCACCCTCGTCTCCAAATGTGATACCCGATCCACCAGATGGTTATGGACCTGATCCGTTACTGCTAGCTCAGCGGTCAAAAGCTCTATCCCTACCTTATTCTCTTTTATTTGTGGCTCTCGTTCTAGAATGCCGGGTATCTCGTTAGTGGCTTCCTTCATCTCTTTTAACTCCTTAGTTATGATAAACACAAAAGCTGCAAAATCTTGTTCCATGGTGCATGGCAAACTTGGCAAAGTAGAGGATGAGGAAGTTGAACAAAAATAAGGTGATGGAACATTTCCCATCTCGATCCATCTTTGGATCATCTTCGGATATGAATTCCAATTAAGTGTTTTGTTCCTTGCTTGTGTATTACTTGGTTCACCCTGTTCTACCGAGTTGTCACTAGAACTAGTCTGGCGCCTTTTGGGCTCCGGGGATGATAAGGTAGATGCCTTAGGTGATGGTGGGGTTGACGACATGATCCTGTAACGTAATACATAAGTGCCAATACATAACGCTTATGATGTGTAACTAATGTGTGAGGTTATAGTCTAGTATGCAATCCTAGTTCTCTATAACCAATGGCTCTGATACCAATCTGTCACACCCCCAATTTCAACTAATGGAGTTTTACCGTTTGGGAAGTGACAAACTAGGATTTCAGTCATTAGTTACATTGAACGACACTATATGGGACTAAAATGAAAATATATCATAAATGATCAAAGTAAGTGTGGAAGCGTAAAACGAAAGTAAATGCGCAAAACAAACGCGCCCAAGAAAAGTCCCAAAGTGTCCAGTCCAAACGAAGTCCAAAATAAAACAAAGTACAAGCAATTCAACAATATATTTTTATAAATAAATCATAAGACTCCATGCATGCCCTATGCGTGCACCTGTGTCTTATCTTAAACGACCTGAGAAAACATGTAAGAAAATGTCAACACGAAGTTGGTGAGTTCACAGGTTTCTGTTTGCAACAAAGTTCAATAGGTTAATGTACATTCAATATATAAATCAATAGGTAGCTAACCCATAAGCATGCTAACTAATGCGCTCGCAACCGACAGCTGACTGTTTATGTTTTTGCCTCCCACCAGGCCTATCAACCATGGTGCATGTTTAGGTCAAGACAGCACCCGTTCGACATCCAATCGGGTTAGCGCGACTAACGCGGGTGAGGTTTGTCAAACCCAGTAGTACTACTCAACTTACCTCGCTATGTTCATATTAACGGTCGATGTGAGGACTTAGTGATAGATGTGTACGCATAGTTAAACAAGTGATAACATATATGAATTACATAACCAAAAATGTTTACGTCATGTTTTCTCCCCCAAATTGTAAAACGGTAAAAAGGGGCCGTGAAAACTCACCTGAACGGCGTAGGTAGGTTCACACTAGGATAAGATTGGAACCACGAGTGTTAGCCTGCAACGGCTTACGTATGCCCTAGAATTATACACATAACAATTAGGGATACAATGGGATATGTGACGACAACATGGAAGATTGAACGTCCTAAAGGAACGCTCTAATAATCAAGAGTAGACGAACGTGTCCACGGGAATAAGAATTCTTTAATTAATAATTAAGATATATACGTTACGCGACGAATGACAAAAATATATAATAAATATATTCGAGTGTTTTGTCATTAACTAGAAGTCTAGGAAAATAATATAATTTATTATATTATTTTTAAGTTTAGCGAAGTAACATAAATAATTAACTTTCGTGACAAAAAAAATAAATTTATTATTTTTATTTGAAGATATAAACGAGTGTAAATAATATATAAAATGTTTTATAACTTTGAAACGTTACAAAAATGTTTATAATACGGAGGAAATAATATATAAAATATATTATTTTTAATTTGTGTCACGGTACAAAAATAATGTGAATATATTATTTTATAAATAGATTTTAATAATAAATACATTTTACAAGACCAAACCTGAGTCCACGGGTGATTTCCGGGCTCAAAACATTTATATATATTAATATAATAATATGGGGTTTGATTTTATATTAAATTAATAGTGGAAAAATGGTTTAAAAATAAAACAGTGGGGAGGGATTCGAACCCGGGTCTCTCCCCTACCAGCACCAAGTCTTAACCAGTCCACCCGCTAGGGCAATCGCAACAAAACTCAACCAAAAATACTTTTAATCATTAATTCCAGTGAATTAACTTCCCATATTAGCACACGATCGAAACCAGTCCCAAAACCCTCGAATTCGGTCGCGATCAAACAAATTAACACATGGGTTTTGCAAATCGAGTAACCACGAATCTGTGGTGGGTTTTAATTTGAAAATCGTTGAGTTTAGGTAAGTTTAATTTCTGTTTCAAAAACTCGAACCCTAGATTAAACTTGAAATCGATTTGATCAAATTGGATATTAAAAGGTGTTGAATTCATAGGGCTTTTGATAATCGGCGGTTTTCGAATTCAACCCTGTGGTTCAATTTGATTGAAACAGTGTTTATGATTTAAACCCCCAAATTGAGATATGAACAAACCCTAGGTTACGGATTGTGATCAATTCGATGTTAATTGATAAAATAAACATAGGGCTTTCGATGAGTGATTGATTACGAAGCTAAACATGTGAATTAATTGAATTGTGATCGAGTCCAGAATCAAAAGCCCCAAATCTATTTTAGAACGAACCCTAGATTATGGATTGGGTTCAATTCAATGTTAACCGATCGAATTATCATAGGGCTTTAATTTACGAGTAACAACGAAACTAAGGATGAAAACAATTACTAGAAAGGAGTTCGAATTGAAGGAGAACGGCTAGAACTTGTTCCGAAGGCGACGGGTTAGACCCTCCGGCGACTTCGACTGCTACTCCGGCCAATTTTGTATACGCAAAATCTTCTGGGAGGCTCGTCTAACGTGTGCGGTTGTTTGATTTGAGAGAATGATAGACGAACTGATCGAATTGGTGCCGTATAGAGGGGCTCGACGGTTTCAATACGAATTCCCATTATTGGGATTTAATTTCGAATCAATGCTTACGATTACTGCGATAATGATGATCGATTAATGCTGTTAACACTGCCTTCAGTTACGAATTTGGGTAGATTTCGGTTATAGGTTTGAATTTGAATCAAGGTTTACGAGTTTGACTTTACAAAGTCAAACAGGAACAAATTCAATTGAATTTTGACTTCATAAAGTCAACAGAGTGAATTTAGAGTAATTACGCAACTAGTCCCTGCAGTTTTAAATCAAACAATGACAGAAACAGTCCTTGGAGTTTTAGATTAGGCTAACTGGGTTAGGATTTAACGAAATTTATTAACGGAATTACTAACGATATTAACTTGAAAAGTCGGATTGTCACAATAATCGCCACCCAACGATGATTCCTTAAAACTCAGGTACCACTGTCTTGCCCACATAGGTGATACATCTCTTGCTCTCAAATGACCTCCAATAACTGGGGCCAATCTTTACTGAACTCTCCAAATGGTTCCCCACCACAGTATTCCTTTACTTCTTTATCACGCGTTCAATAAGCCCTTTAAGTAAGCTCGTACTACTCAAGGCTAGAGTCTTAATCATCAATCTTCGTTGATCCTTAAAGGTCCACTTGTCACCATCATGACTGCCTCGGAAATAAAACATCCACTTTATTTGACACTCCACTAGAGTTTCCTTAAACTAGTCATATGCTTACCAACGAAGGCACTTCATTTCCAAGAACTTAGGTGCAAACCTGGACTTAACTCTCCTTCCCTCCACTCTTCCCATTGTTGCTCAGATGTTACCACTCGATCACCTATCGCGTTTCATTCATCAAATGCGAACGTGAAGTCCGTCTTGTCACAAACCTCAGCTACCCCATGTCATGTTTAGAGTAAATATTTCCACTCTCTTGAATCCTATTTTGACAAAATTCTCTATATGGAACGCATTCCATGGAGATCCTTCTGTCACCACTTTTACCTCGTGCTGGAATCTTCAGCGTCGTCATCTCGATCACGTCATAACTATCGCCGATCAAGTGCCCACGTATTGTTTTCATCATCACTCTCACAGCTCCACCTATTGGCTTCGTGCTCCGAATTATTGAGATATAAGCGTAGGCATCTCATAAGAGCACCTCGCCGACCGTCCAGAAAGACGTCAAAACTCCTCGCACCACCCCGATGTACCAACGTTGAGAAAACGTCAAGATAGAAATACTATTCTTGAACATGCCGACCATCCGTCCTATGCACGTCTAAGCGTGTACTACAGGGACACACCGACACAACATAGCTACAAAATATACAATGTTCTACATGTGTACTAATGATCTAACCTTCTAACTCGCATGAAGTGTACACAACTAGCTGGACCTTAGCAACTTTACATGCATACAAAAAGACCTCACCATTTATAAACACACGAACTCTTGAACTCTACCTTCTATTCATTATAACGGTAGCCCATGCCACACGTCATCACATACTCACATATAATTCACACAGTCGTACCTCTACGGATAGTATTAATAGTTTAAGGCAACACACTACTCGACCTAGAGACAAGTCAACATTCTACACAATCATACACATAATATTTATAATCATAATTTTTCCACATGACCCTGCCCTGCATATTCACGCAAGATGCAACGCACCAATTACACTTCAAACCATCACCCATGACACGGACCAATTCAAAATTCACGTTTATGCATATTCACGTCTACACAAGTCTACTCACACCATCTAATCAACCACATCAGAATTTACATTTAGTATGGACTCACGCCATGCAAAATATAATTATCACATTACACCATACTGCATGTAGCTTCCTATTTCAAGCACCATACCACCCATCCATGCACACAATTATTGTTAACCATGCCCAAATCTCATCACGACAAGCAACAGTCAATATCGAAACTAAATAGTCAACATTCTAGTCAAACACCGCGCCACATCAGCATCTAATCAAACAGTTCACCTCGCAATACCTCGTGGTAATTGTCACTATCACCGATCATTCAGAAAATCGAGCATTTCAAATAGTGTTTTGCGAAGTTACTACTCAACTGCGTCTGGTGCATCTACTGCATCCTCCTCTGGTTCTTCCTCATCGGATCCCGAATAAATCATCGGGTCCTCTTGAAGTAAAGCTCTCTTAGCTGTTAGTCTAGGTTGGTCCTTCAGCCATGCAGGTCCACATCCTGGAGGGAAATCGCGTACAGCTCGCACTGCTCTCTTTTTCCATTCCAGGTTTCCAATCATAGCTCCACGCGGTATGTCGCTGACCGAAGCTCTAGTCACACTTGGCGCGAAAAGCACCAACATCACCCCACCTCACTATCAGCTCTATCTACGGTAGTCATCGGCTTGACCCGTCAATCTGCAATCCTCTTAGTAGGAGTTTCACGCTTGCTCGATCTCGTACGCTTTGTCTTAGCCACCTAATCCTACTCAAGATAGAACGCTAGAGTGATAACTATGGGCACAAATCCAGAATATGAGAATAATCATAGACTGCCAAATCACGGTGATCAAATGCAATTTGGTAGTCCACATCACTGCTCGGATTCTAAACCTCTCCCATCATACCCACACTAACTTTGTACCTTCACGCACACTGGATGCAAATGCATCCCACACAACTCACATAGCATCACACAATGATCTAGCACATCATCATAATAATACAGGTGCACACCATATGTAGTTACACACGAATTCATTACACTACGCAAACACACCAAGCTATGTCACATAACGCAATTAATTCTACTCTACATTAATTAGTTCACAAAACCCGATTTCACCAAATCACACCACACACTTCCCATAGTTCTACATACTACTCAACATATATCACACATCATGTTCCCACACGGAACCATAAATCATTCACTCACATTAATCGCTTTACCTATCGTAACGCTACATTGATGGTAAATAATAATTACTGCTCAACTGGAAAGACGTACCTCTTAGCTCGCGGTTACACGTGGTGGGATTCGTTTCACCCTCGTCCCATTTTTGGTTTAAGTTAAAGTATTTTATTTGTTTAAAATACCAGTTTTCTCTTAAACCACAGCTCTGATACCAACTTATAAGACCCCAACCCGGGCATCCTACAGTTGGTTCTCATAACGGGTCATTCGCATTTAAAAACGCATTTATTATTAATTCAATTACAACGGAAGTCTTTCTAAATTCTTTAGTTGTTATTTAATGATATTAAATTACCTCATGAATGCCTGCACACCAATCTGAGTAACACCGCTCCCAAGCCAAGATACGTTAACCCTACGCTTACCTGCTAAACCATCTAACATATACACAAAGTCAGCTACGCTGAGTGAGTTCTAATAGTTTAATTTAAACAAAAACCATCACGTCCTTATATTCTTTAGTTTATTCCACTCAGAACCTCTTCGGTCCTTATAAAATAGTTTTACGATTCTTTAACGAATAGTTAACCCTATGATATCCCACGGCATCCCATACCCGTTCATCACCCGGGACTCAGCCCGTACTACCAATAATAGTAATAATAACCTTACAATCACATCAACATAGACTCAACATACTATGCTAACAACTCAAACCCAAGAATACGCATTAACTCGACTCTGGGTTAACACAACCTACCCTAGACATTAACACATCCGGCCTTAACCAAAGCTCTCACAATTAAATGACACAACACTTATACACGTCACGTCACAAATCCTGACTCAACAGTCAGTCAAACTCAACATGTCACATTACTATCATCAACACATCACATTAACACTATCTCACACACAATAAATATAACTCATTACTAGCATGCAAATTAACACATATATAAGCATGCAAACATATACCTTATCACTGCACCCTCGTCAGGGTTACCCTCGTCAGGGCGTTCAACACACCCCGAGCTCATCATCAACCTGTTAAATAAACGTCACCGTTGGTGACTTCCCGAAGGACCTCATCCTTCGCAATCCCATTTGTTGTGCCATAATGACACGATGCAACATACAATGACGAACACACAACACAAACAACATACTAGCAAATACATGACTCATTAACTATACATACACCTCACGCATAACCCTAGAACAACATATTTCTCACGCAATATATCATAAACATTTAATGTGCGACATGACTCTTTCCGTGCGCCCCTTAATACGACACGCATTAATAACCCATACCCTTAACTCACACTTTCCCATGATCCCAACATAGACCCTAAGATCGCTTAACGATTATTTTATATTCAAAACGCATCGGGTTAGAACCCGAAATCCTTAACATATTCAATAGAGTAAACTCATTTCATAAGTGTGTACGATAGCCCGAAAACGTTAAAAACATTTAAAGAGGGGGATTAGAAACTCACCGGTTACGAAGCTTTCCTTCCGAAGTCGCATACCCGTAAACTCGTAGTCCAACACAAACCTGTCGTCAAATGAACTACTCAGGTCAATCCTATTACCTCAAAAACATTAACGCATCTATTCTGGACCAGCAGCTACAAGCTCGGTCTAAATCGTCCCAAACCGTACAACCGACGCGCTCGCTCGTGTACAAAAACCCCTAAATTAACGTTACCGAAAAATGTTCCCGAATTTCGTCCCCAACAATTTTCTCACATCCCAAAATAGTCCCCAACAATGAATATAAAGTTCTATGGGGTCATACCTTTGCGTACAAGCCGTTCTAAGCGGTTTTGTACGAAACTGTTGAGCACCACGCGAGAGGAAAACTTGTTTTGCTCATATCTCGGCCATACGAGCTCCGTTTCACGCGATCCACCTATCCACACATTCGTCTTGATACAACTGACCTCACAAAATTATTGGTGTCGACCGCCGCCGCCACCGCTGCTGCCAGAACGCAGACTCGACCTTCAGCACGTTCGGTTGTCAAAATGCGAGTAGGTTAAAACCGACCAAAATGAACTTCGTTTTAGGCGAATCATATGTCCACACGTCCGTATCACCGTACCCTTTCAAACCCAGCAGTCGTCGTCACCGAAAAATGAAACAGTCACCGGAATTGCCAAATGCGTGCGTCCGTCTTCGCGCTGCTCGAATCCCTATCAAACGAACTCGGAATTGGACAAATATTATATCCACGCGACCGTGTCGCCAAGCACTTCGACCTCCTACCATCGCCGCCGCCGGAAAAGCGAATAGTGGCCGGAACTTCTCGCCGGATTATCGTCATTCACTCGATTCCTTCATCAATGGCTTCCAATTCACCTACGGCTATCACTTGCCATCGCCGTGACACCACCGCCTTACGGCTGCCACCCCTCCCCAATAATATTTTACCCAACTAAACAGAATCAAAAACTGAGATTAGAACATTGAACAGGAATTACCTTCTCGAGTTATCCAGGTTGCGCACGCCGGAACACCACGCACCGTCGTCCTCCTCCACCCATCGTCGCTGGTTCTACCTTGCGGCTTTCCTTGGCTGCCGTCGAACTCTCCCTAGCCGAATGGCTAGGGTTTAAAGTTTAGGTGGTATATAAACCCCCTTAAAGTTCCGATCGGGTCCCTCTAAAACCGTCTTGTACGTATCGATCCAGAACTATCTCTTTAAACAACTAACCGACTCCTTTCCGTTGGTAAAACGCACCATAAATAATTCATCTTATAAATTTTCTTGTTAAATAAATAGTCCGGTAGCCTACAAGTTCGAATCATTACTTTACGGATTCTGGGATGTTACATAATCTCACATAATACCGGTTGGTAGACCAATTTCTTCAAATACTTGTTAGTCACGGGATCTTTTCTGGTCTTTTCCTGACTCTCTTTGTCATTTGCGGCTTGAACACATCAAAGTTTCTAGAATTTCCTTATTTATATAGTACTCCCCACAAACCTCTAGCAGCAGCAACAAAAGTTTCACCAATAAGCTCTCTTTGTGCCAGGTTTACCAGGTCGTACTTGGGCAATGAGTTGAATGCCTCGGTGGTTTGAAGTACTGAACCCCTCAAGCTCGATTGATGGCAAACAGACCCATATCATCCTCAAAGGTAATAGAAAGAATCATCCCTGCAACTCCATGCTTGTCCACATAATGAGCCTTTTGCAAAGCAGGAGGTTGACCCTTTTTGATCCATTCACCCGGAAGCTTTCTTCTCTAGGCATCAGTTTGATCAACAGCAGGACTCAGTTCGGTCGGGGGAGCATCAGTTGAGATTGCTGCACCACTAGGCTCGGCAATCTTTTTCAGAATCATCATCAACTGTGCTATCACCATCTCAGAGATAAGGAGCTTGAAAATTTTCCCCATCCTCCAATTCATAGACACCCTCTCCTGAACCCTTCGGAGACTCTATCAACATATCCTCGCCATCCACATTCCATTCATCACCATCATAATCAATCTGTCATTCTTCAATCTCAGCAAAACAATAACTATTTACGTTTACAAAAGAAAAAGGGCAAAACATGAAAAACTAAATACTTACTCATACCATCCCAGAATTGGGGTTGACCAAAGAGATCAACCTAGTGGATGTTATTTACCCACGGAAGATAAGTATACATAAAGTTTGATCAAATATTTATACTCGTTCCAGATCCAGTTGGGCATGGCGGGGTTGGTATGTATGTTCGGGTGATTGCGTAAATGATGTCGTCCAGACGGTCTATATAAAAACTAACAAAACCTAACCTAGACTCCTCAGTAATAAATGGAAAACCTATGAACTAAATCGCACTGACAGGCAAGTGTACCTATCGAGTGTAGCACAACTTAATGGTAAACCGAGTATCGAACCCTAGAGAGACTACGAAATAATACTAGACTCTGACTCGGACTAAAGATTGATTTGGTTTGGGGGGTTTACTACACTAAGAATTAACTAAGAATGCAATAAACAATGTCAACTCAAGCTATCAAGACAGAAGCTAAGGTAGATATCAGAATGGGAAGAATACAACCTAGGTCGGAATCCTACTTGCAAAGCACAACTTCTGCCGGTTCTGGAAACTAATGATGGATCTGGGTTTCTATGGATGACAACTAAAGACTACCTAGTGGATCCCTAATCACTCTCAGGGTGTCACCAACTAAGGAACCTAAAGCGTACTAAACTCACCAGATGGTTGGATCACCTCTCGGTCTCTCCAACTATGACAATGTACCCGAATAAACAGATCACCCCTCAGTCTCACTGTCCACGATACATTAAAGGAATGGCACGGGGTAATCCTATGATACCTAAACCAACTTCCTCTCAGACAGTTGACACTCGAATTCCTAATGACAAAGACTAAACGACTAACTCTCACCTCTCGGGTATTGAACTAGGACACACACTCACTTCTAATCAGTAATCAAACACAATCACTATGGTCACTATCTCTAGCTAACCACAGGAAATCACCACCCCTAGAATCTATTATCACAATACGTTAATCAAACTAGCAGACAACCACAATCAACATACGGAATTGAAATCAATCACACAATCAGAATTAGAACATGCATATTCATCATAATTATTAACTAAGATCGTTTATTATTAATCCATTCAAATTACCAAAAACCAGTAAAAATTACAACTTTAACAAATATTCATCCATTGACCTAGGCAGTATTAATGTTTTATCCTAGGCAGGGGCGGCCCAGAGGGGGGGCGGGGTGGGCGACCGTCCAGGGCCCAGTATCTCGAGGGGCCCGTAGTTTTTAAATTTTTTTATATATATTATAAATATACATATATTTTTTATAAAACAGACCCAATCTTATTAACATTAGTTAAAAAAAGGCCCAAGTTGTATTTACCATTTATCTCATTAACCCACTTCAAAATTGTCGTATTAAGGTTTTTTTTATATAATATGATGATTATATTATAGGGGCCCACTTTTTTTTTACATGTCCAGGGCCCAGAACCTCTTGAGGATTCTCGGGACCGGGCCTGATCCTAGGATCATATTCAAACAACCAAAACAGAAGTAATAAACATTCACCATGGTATCAAACATAGAAATCAAACACAAAGATTTGAACTTTAAAACCGAATAAGCTAAACTACACAAATCCGGAATCAAAAGCTTCGATCTTGCAATCCAATCACCTTCCTATTCTCCAAAATCGCCTTTGGAACTCTTCTAGACGGCAATAAAAATCAAACTCCTGAACTAATGGGTATCAAATTCTTTTAATTCCCAATTTAGGGTTTTTTCACAGATTACTCCTCTCTCGCGTACCGCGAGAGAAATGGTCAAGCCCCTTGCGTACCGCGAGGGCCAAAATAGTCGCGGTCGGATTTTCTTTCCCTCGCGTACCACGAGGGATCTTCCTCTAGTCTTCGCGTATCGCGAGAGACATGTTTTCATCATTTTTGACTTTTGATCCTCGGGTTTCATTCTCGTGCTCGGTTTCTTTGGGTTTTCACTCATTATTACCTCGAGCACCTTTAAACACATAGTAGACTCAATATATAACAAAAACGACTCAAAACAAATAGAAAACTAATTAAAACGCACGAAAACAATATGAATAAAGATGTGTGCTTTGCACTACATCAATAAAACGCAGAAGTGCCAGTTAGGCCGCGTAGCCCCCGAGTACGTGGCTGATGTATAAAAATGAAAAACAGAAATAAGTGATATGTTCACTAGATTCCCAAGAAGAAGAAATGTTTAACTATTTAATTGAACTGTTTTGCCATGATTATGAAATGATTAAAGGTCATAAAGTATTCACCAACTTATAGCTGACGTTCATTTACAATTGTTTTCAGGAATAGAATGAAACGATTTCATCATACTAAGACCAGCTACAGCCTAAGCCCGAGGACAGTTTTGTTGCACAGCCGGGTCGGGCCACACACCTAGACCCGGTGCAACCCAAAATTATGTTAAACACATTCGTGCTATGCACAAAAAGAACCTAAGAAAAGACAAGCTTAAAGTGCCCAAAGGATTATGACTGCCTAGGCAGAATAGCTTCTAAATGTTTACTGAATTTGTGTCAGATTTGATTTCAAATCCAATGTACAAATGATCGGACTTTTTTACTAATTTTATGTCAGATTTGATTTCAAATCAAATTTTTACTGAATTCATGTTCATTAGGCGACACTGCCTAGTGTCTCCATCTTCAAGTGGGGACACTAAGCAGGGAAGAAAGTGGGGGAAGTGGCGTAGTGGATAAGATTTTCAATGATTGGGGCACGTTTCATTATCTAGCGACATTAACGTGTGTCGCCAATGACACTAGCAACACTATGGTAGGCGACAATCAAGTTTCGCGACACTAAGTCCTTAACGCAAGTTCTGGCAACGCTGTGTGTGCGCCTAGCGACACTTGCCTGGCGACACTGACCATGTCCCGACGACACTGTTAGGCGACACTAGTAAAATGATAGAATTCGTATGTTCACTAATGTGCAGATCGGATAGCAAGTTAGCACCAATTAAACATCCGATTCAAGTTTAATTACGAACGATTAGGCGAGTCAAGAATCCATATTTACTTGTTGTTAGGGTGATGTTTATACTTAACGGATGCTTATAAAAATGTTTATGAAACGAAAAACAAATGAAATGAAATGTTTTTGAATGAATGATTTACGAAAGGAAGATGTTTGAAACAAGAACTTTTATGAAATGAAATGAATGTTTATGAAACAAAATGTTATTAAGGAATGGTTTTATATGAATGAAAAGGGTTTTGCGAATGTATGGAACGTTTTATGAAAAGAAATGGGCAAGTGTTTTGAATAAAGTCATGACATGTCTAATCTGTGAAATGTACGAATTGACGCACGAAGTCAGGGGATGTAAGCTCCCATCCTTATCGCATGTTTGAGCCATAAGTATAAATAGGGGTAGCGCCTATGTGGTCTATCAATGGGTATAACGGTTGTGTAATTGGCGAGGAAAGGGTGACGACGGTCACTCGAGGTTAACGTGACCCGTAAATGGTGAAAATACCTCATTGTGTATTTTTACTGAATTTGTGTCAGATTTGATTTCAAATAAAATGTACAAACGATCGGATTTTATACCCAAGTATTGAAATAAAATAATCTTTTGTCTACACGACGAGATTATGATATTTACAAAACCGACCCTTGATGTGTTGCAAAATACATAGGTTTATTTGGAGTATTTTAGCACATATGGAGTGATTTTGGTAGTGAATTCGTTTTTATATGGTACTTATGTTCATATATGTTGATATTGTAGGTATTATACGAGAAACAAAAAGAATAAGCGAGTAAACGAGTTGCGGGAATAAACGGAATCGACTGGAAAATGTCCAAACTTCAGATGGGCATATCTCGGGCTAGAAAATGAGTTACCGGGCCCATGATATATGAATATTGGGTGTCTTAGAAATTCCTACAGCCCATCGCGGATAAAATCCCATGATTTCACCCATAGCGGACCGTTGTGGGGCTTTTTAGCGGTCCGCTAACCTCCTTTGCGGGTAGATTACAGGAATTACGTTATAAAAACGATTTTTGATGGCTTTTTGAAGAGAGTTTGATTGGAGGCAGCCTAGGGACGATAGGAGATAATAAGGAGCAATAGGAATTGATATTTGGAGCTTCCTAGAAGCCTCGGAATGAAGATTGAAGATCGTTTTCGGTTTAGAAACATTCGGTTTGTGTTTATTCGTTTGATTTCTGGAACTATTGTTGACTATGCTTGTTTTTTATCTTAGTTTTATGATGTTTTGGAGTTGTATGAGTAGCTAAACCTGTTTGCTACCTAGGTTTGATGATTGCTTTCGTGTTTTGACGCTTTTGCGGGTTTTTATCGTATGATTTGTTGTGTTGATCTTAGAATCTCTATCTTTACTGCTTGTGAATGGATATGAATACTGATTTGATATGATTGCTATTGCCATGACCATGTTTGAATGATGTTTGGTTGATTTTGTGTCTTCTAGATTGATTCTTACATGTTAGGACGATTACTTTGTGTTTTGTCCGATTAGATAACTGACTAGAGATAGTGGTTAGTGTCTTGGCCTTGGTTTGAGTATTATTTTAGTGTCCTACCTAGTATTGAGACTGAGAGGTGATAGATTAGCCTAGAACCTCCTACCCGTTATGTGTTAGGTCGAGCCTGCGCGAGAGCGAGATTTACCTTTCATTCATGGATTAGTGTTCTTAGGGTTTCCTTTAGGTTTTAGCTAGAGATTTTCCTCTGCTCTTGGGTTGGACCACAACCTTTAACAACATTGTGAAGGTGAGGCCGAGAGGTGATCCTCCATTAGACATTTTGACATCGCCCGTCCTGTTCTTTACACAAGTTTATTGTTTTCTTAGGAAGTCGGTGACACGCCAAGTCGACCCTAGATTCGTACCTTTAGAGACGGTCATACGTATAAATTCCCTTTGTCATTGCATGTTAGTAGGATTCTTACCTAGGTAGTTGCTTTCTTTCTGATCTTATCCTTACGTCCGGTCTCCGTGTTCTTAGTTGTTTGTTAGAGTTCATAGTCGTCTTGTGTTTCGTTCTCCGTAGTTAGAATCATTCATTTATATTCTAGGTTAGGACTCGATAGAGGTTTAGTTTTGAGAGCCGCCATAGGTGTCCATGGATTAATATCCGGTCTTGCCTACGCTTATTACATACCGACTGGTACACTTTCTGTTTGTGTGTTTTAGGATTGGTAATTACTTTTTAAAACCGTTTTTTGAATTGACTTAATTATATATATATATATATATAATTTACACACATCAAGTTTTTGGCGCCGTTGTCGGGGACACTGCATTGGCGATTTCGAGAACGACCCGAGTCGGGGACCAGTCGTTTTTCTACAGAATTGTGTTAATTTTTTTTTCTTTTATAGGATTAGTTTATTTTTCTTTTATTTTGTTTTTATTTTATTTTATATTTTTAGGATTAGATTTCGCGTGATTTTTTTTTTTGTGTAATTTTTTGTTTCTAGGATTTGTTTATGATTCTTTTCTTTTCTTTTATTTTGTTATTATCTCACCTGCTCCGTTGAGTATGTACAAACAACAGGTCTGGCGGTTCGAGGAACCCTGGTGCGAACTTTGTGGAGAAAATCATTGGATACAAGACTGTCCTTATGAGAAGATGGAGGCAATACTCGCTTATATGATCCGTAGGCATGATCTCAGGGATGCTGAAGAACTAAAGATTGAAGCTGAACAACGTAAGCTCCGTATCAAGGAATCTGAGGAACAACTCCGTAGAATAGAGGCATTGGGCCTGAAAATTCACGAGATCTGTTCTAATTATCAACGGGAGACGATAATGGACGAGGTGCAATCACCAAGCTCACAGAGTACCGCACAAGTCCCACCTCCTCTTCAGCATGAGTTCAGTTACAATATCGAAGTAGAGCATCTATCCAGCCTTGAGTCAGGTAAGTGTCCTACCTCTAGCTATATTTTTCATGAGTGTGTGGATGATATGCATTTGCCTGCATCTAGTTCCATACATGATTCATTTATCCCACTCGATATGTCATACTTGCTTTGGGAGGATGACTTGATGCAGGATTCAAATATCGAGGACACACAGGAGGATGTGGAGGTGGTTGATGCGATTGAGGATGCTGAGTTGGTTGCTGATGATATCGAGGAGGAGTATGTTCCCTCGCTGCTAGCTGAGATCGGCGATGAGTTGGTGGATCTACCAACTGCAGACGGAGGAGAGTATGACCCTTTTGGTGACCTTGCTGAGTTAGAAACATTAGTGTTCGGGGAGCTAGAGAGGGAGACTGAAGAACCACCGCACCACGGTAAGGTAGAAAATAAGATAGAGAGACAAAGGAAGAAGAAGGAAAGCAGGAGGAACTGGCTGAGGAACCAGAGCAACCACTTCATGTTAAAGATACCCGACATGTGGAGGTGGGAGATGGTGGATCCCCACCTCGATCGACACCACCACGGGATAAGGCACAGAGACGTATGGACCGACAGACGTTGAGGGTGGTTAGATGGTCACACAGGGACCATAGGATTGCACCATACTGTAGAGATGACCGGATCCCTCATTACATGCCTTACATCAGATTTGGTCCAGGTAGGTTTAAGAACCGATGGGTCGACTCGGATACATCTGTCCGAGTCTGTTTGAGCCTTACCGTAGCATTCTTCCCAGCAGACGGTAGGAGGCGAAGACTGAGCCAGGTGAGTGGGTAGAGGATAAAGGAGAAGACACCTGATTGTGGTTTTGGTTTTGAGTCCGGCTGAAGACTCGTCTGTAAACTTAGCGGTTCCGGGAGGCAACCCGGTGGTGAATTTTTATTTTCTTTTTATTTTGTTTTGTTTTCTGTTTTGTTTGTTTTGTGTGCAGGTTTTCATTCTTAGCTCTAGGAGGTTGTGAAGTCTAAGGTTTGCATGTTCGAGGTCGCTTAATATCATGGAGCAGAGTTTGCTACATCCGTAGGGAAGTCCTGCTCTATCCTTCTACTTTTTATGCATTTGCATCAATTTTTTTGCTTTACTTTGTTTTCAATTATACATTGAGGGCAATGTACAGTTTAAGTGTGAGGATGGGAACATGACGTATTTTGGGCATTTTATATTTTTACCCCTTTCGTTAGACACATTAGGGACAATGTGTGTTTCAAGTGTGAGGATGTTAGCTTGTTAGAAAAAATGAAAATTAAAAAAAATAATAAATCAATAAATGAAAGAATGTTTTTGCGAGTCCTGAAGTTACACATTTTTTGAGTTCTAATGCACACAAAAGACCGGTTTTATTCAATGTAAATCGAAAGCAACAGGCGATTCGGGTGCGGGTTTGCGTTTCTTTAGCGCGTTATTCTTTAAGTATCGGGATTAAGTAGGCTTAACAGAGTCATTTTTCATGTAATAAAATTAGTTGGGATGCCTAGGATAGTGTAGCAAGCTGGATAGTGATAAAGGTGCATGGCTTATATCGGTAACCCGATTCCACACGTTTTCAGTGAGTTTTTGAGCCTTTCTTTTTTCATATATATTCACTGTTTCGTTTGTTGAGTGTTTACCTACATGGTGCACTTTGTTAGAACTTGGACATTTTGATGGATTTTGAGACCCTAGGTCGAGATGATATACAAACATGATAGAGGCACTAGGATTTAGCCAATTTGTTAGCCTTTTTTGTTTGTTTTCCCTACCCGAACATTATCCCTTACTGAACCCAGTTTGAGCCTTATTCCCTTTCGTTTGATTAACCCACGTATTACACCTTGAGCCTTTTAGCCTTTTTATTTTTAAACCCGTGTTATAAATCCGGTTCGAGTTAGTTTCGTAGTTTGTGTTAGTAATTGTTTGTGAATATCAACAATATAGCTTATCGGTTCGAGTTGGTGTCTTAGTTTGTGATAATAATTAATTGTGAGTATAGCATCATAACTTATGTAATCAGCAAAAGAAGCTTAATAGTGTGTAAAAAAAATAGAAAAAAAGAAAAAAAAAATCTATATAGTTATATAAAAAAATGAAAAAGAAAAAAAAGAAAAAAAATATAGATATTTAAGAGATTAAGTGTGAGGATCATAGATCCTCAAATGTTTAGTAATTGTGATTGTGTTTTGTTTTGTTTTGTTCTGTTTAGTTTGTTCCTAGTTTAACTAGTCCGGATTATGATCACTTTAGCCACTTTTATACCCTTTATCCATACCATTAGCCATAGCCTTACATTATAACCCGTTAAAGTCCTTTTGATCTGTATGTTCGTCTTAGCATTTGGGTGGAGGTTTGATTGATGTTCAAGCATATGACATAAATGTTTCATTGTTGGGTTTTGAAAGTATAGATTAGACACTGGCACATCATTTGCTAGTTACAAATACAAACCGAGTGGAGAGTACCATTATGAGGGGTATGAGCCGTGTATGATTAGATCTTGAAAGTAGGTGAAGCTTGAATAGGTATGCCCATGTTTTTCAAAATTTAGTACCATCTTGACTTGTTGGGTCGTAAATCTATTGAACGTGTAAATCTTGGGGAATTAACTGTGTCTTTGGATTTCGTGGCCTGTGTTTGATCTTTGCTAGATGTGAACGTATTTGTTTATATATATAGTTGGATGTGTTTCATAGGGCTTTGCTTAGGGACAAACAAACTTCAAGTGTGAGGATATTTGATGTGTTGCAAAATACATAGGTTTATTGGGAGTATTTTAGCACATATGGAGTGATTTTGGTAGTGAATTCGTTTGTGTATGGTACTTATGTTCATATATGTTGATATTGTAGGTATTATACGAGAAACGAAAAGAATAAGAGAGTAAACGAGTTGCGGGAATAAACGGAATCGACCGGAAAATGTCCAAACTTCAGATGGGCATATCCCGGGCTAGAAAATGAGTTACTGTTAGGACATAGATTTGAATGACAATATCTTTGTAATAGTTTTAGATCTTATTGTCTTTATGTTTTATGTAATGTTTTCTAAGTGTAAACAAGTTTCTACTAGAGGCGAACTTGTCTAGTTCGCCTTGTCTATCAGAGGCGAACTTAGTAAGTTCGCTTAGTCCAGTAGAAGCGAACTTGTTAAGTTCGCTTATACTCTGAGAGGCGAACTTGATAAGTTTGCTTATATCAGAACTTGTGTTTATAAATAGAGTTTACAATTCAGTTTTTAGTATGGAACAGAATAGAACAGAAGTTAGAACTTGTGATTGTAAACTCTGTGTGATTTGGAATATAACGAGAAGTTTATTTACACAGTGTTGTTTCTATTATCAATTAGTATTCAATCGTTAACATGAAGGATTCCGCACTTCGTGTTAACTAGCCGTCCTGTCACGAGTCCGATCGGTAGTCGAGTCACCTGGACCTACAAGTGGTATCAGAGCTATTGCTCGTGATTTGCGTACGATTCTTGGTGATTAGTGACGTTTTTGTGTACAATTCGACAAGAAATTCAACATTTTTGAAGTTTCTGCATCCATGGAGTTTTTCAAGTTCTTGAAGATCGTTTCTCTGCTGAATTCGTGATTTTGGAAGTGATTTTGATGAAATTAGTCCGATAGAAGTGTTCTATTGATAAAATTCGTAATCCTACGGTTCAATTTCATCAAATTCCATCAATTTGTTGAGAAATCATGATTTTTGGAGTTCTTGGTTCGTGTTTGGGCTGAAAAAGTGTTCCGAGTTTGTTACAGCAGTTTAAGCGAACTTGTTGAGTTCCTGTGCAGGCGAACTTATTAAGTTCGCTTCTCATAGTTTAGGAAAACTTAATCAGCAGGCGAACTTACCTGATTTCCTCCTTAAGCGAACTTGTCTTGTTCGCTTGATCTCAAGTTCGCTTGGTACTCACTGAAGCAAACTTATTATCTTCGCCTAAGGGGTGTTCAGCTTCAATACTTGGAAATTTTTCAGAAATTATTTTTTTTAAAATGGCAAATATGGTGCAAGTGACGAATATGTTCAACTATGATAACGAGATTGGTACATCTCAGAAACCACCAAAGTTGTTAAGTCTTGCAGATTATTCTAATTGGAAAGATAGGTTTGATCAGTTTGTGTCTTTTACTGATACGAGTTTATGGATTCCAATCTTGGAAGGCTATACGCATCCGACGTATACTTGGATGGGTCAGGATAATGTTCCAAAACCGGTATCTTCTTTGAGCATAGAGGAGAAACTACTGTTTGACAGAGAAAAGAAGGCTATGGCTAGTATTTCTATGTCTTTACCTAAAGAAATTTATCACAGTTTTAAACAATTCAAGTCTTCTCAACAGCTGTGGGAAGCTTTGCAAAAGAGATGTGAAGGGAGTTTGGATGCCAAGAAGAGCCGGAAAGAGTTACTGAAAAAGCAGTTCTTAGTTTTCAAACATTTTCAAAATGAATCTTTGGATGATATTGCCACAAGATTTTATCATCTGCTGAGTGAATTATCGAGTGCTTCAGTTGTTTATGAGCCTGAAGAGATCAATGATAAGTTCTTGGAGGCATTACCATCAAAATTTGATGTGTATACAGTGTTGATAAAGGAAAATGTGAAGTATAAGACTTTGTCTCTTGAAGAAGTTCTTGGGAAGCTACAATCTCATGACTTGAATATGAAGAAGAAAGAAACTAATATGGAGCATATTCAAGATCCTTCGATGTATTTTGCAAAGACTTCGGGTAAAACTGGTGCTGGGGTTGCGTTCTTTTCTGGAGATACTCAAGATGGTTCTACTGATCATTGTTCTGGTGTTCCAATTCATTCGGGTTTTTCTGCTAATATCGCTTCTTCATCTTCTGGATCACATAATGTGAATCAAAGAGTTGCTGATGATTATTTGGCAATGTTTTCTTCTTTCATGGCGTCTTATGAAAATTTTATTGGAGGGAAGATTCATGATCCGGAGGTTATTGAAGAGGATTTTAGACAGATTGATCCGGTTGATCTAGAGGAGATGAACATTCAATGGAATATGGCTATGCTGATGAGACAGGCAAAGGATTTCTTGAAGAGGACGGGAAGAAAGTATATTGGGTCTAACAGTCGTTCTCGTATGGGGTTTGATAAATCAAAAGTTCGTTGCTACAATTGTCAAGAGTATGGTCATTTTGCTAAAGAGTGTGTGAAGCCTAAAGTTGATTTTGATTCTCAAAAAAAGCCAAATACCTTTCAGAACAATCGTAATCAGTCACATGGCTCATCTGGTTCAGGAAATTCTAATTATGCGTCTGCATCATCTGCATTGGTAGCCCAGAATGATGAAAATTATGACTGGGGTATTCATCTTGAAGATTTGGTTGGTACTGTGAGTCAAGCCTTTGTTGCTGAAATTCATTCTGAAAAAATCTGAAGAGGCAACTGATGATGATAGTTCAAGTGATGGTGAGAGTCTGCAGAGTGCTGATGAAGAGCATGTTACTGATGAACCTGAGATTGCATCTGGTGTATCTGAAGAAGAGATTGCTTTAACTCCAAATCTTTTTGTTGGTGCTGATTCTGAAGCTATACTCATTGCTAAAGTCTTCATGGCAGATATGTCAGATCCGACAAAGGTAAAAGATTATGTCTGTCCAATTTATTGTTCTAATTGCATCCGTGTTAAAGATAAATTGCAGAAAGTTATGGATGATAACACAAATCTAATTTGTGATATGAAATCCATGCACACAGTTAATCAGAAATTGAAAGATAATGATAAATTGTGTATAGATAGAATTGAATCTTTGAAAAGAGATTTGAACTCTTTGGGGTTGAAAAATAAGGAACAAGCATATCATCTGGATATGGCTTATGCTGATATCGAAAAGCGTAATGAAATTGTTGCTCAAAAGAACAAGGAGATTTCTGATAAAGAATCTGAGGTGATAAGATTATATAGAAAGCTGGAACAGTTTGAGAATTCATCTGTAGTTTTGGATTGTTTCAATGCTAATGCTGATCCTACAAAGAGGGTTGCTGGTATTGGGTTTGTTCCTCCATCGTTCAATGCAAATTATGTGGTTGAGCCTGAAATCATTCATGAAAAGGAAATTGATCCTAAGACAGTATTGAAAGTGAATCCAGTGACGGGTGAAGAAATGGTGTATGATTCTGATATTGAAGATGAGGTGTTTGATGAAACAAAGGTTGAAGGCATTCCTAAAGAGGTGAAAATTGATGAACCGAAGGTTGTGAAGAATGTTACCCGTGATAGGTGTATTCTGACAGAACCTGATGAGATGCAAGTTGTTCAACCTAAGCTGTCAAAAGTGTTACAAGCTAGTTGTTTTGTGGTTGTTGGTTTTCAAAAGAAGAATTCATCAACAGTGACTAAACAGGTTTATGTTCCAAAGAAGCCAGTCGACTGTTCAGTGAAATCTTCTGAATCTTGTTCATCCAACAGCTCTTCAAATTCCACAAAAGCTCCTTATATCAGAAGTCATCATGATAAAAGAGTTTGTTTTCATTGTAATGAGGCTGGTCACATTCTGATTCATTGTCCATATAAGAATAAGGGAAAATTGAAGAGTGAAATTTCACAACAAAGAGTGGTGGAAATCTTGAAAAGACCGACTGTGGAAAAGTCAACATCGTGTGGTGTAAAGAATGTGTCTTATCAATCTTTTGCTAAATCTTCGGGTTTTAAGCAACAGGATAAGAAACCTGCTTTTATTCAGAAGAAGTTTGAAATTCCACATGTTGAAAGTTCAAAAAAGTCTCAACCTGAAATTAAACTTTCTAGACCTCAACGAAGGAGACGTAACAGAAAATTAAAGAAACTTTTGGAAACATCTGAATCTGATAATCATATATCTCATAATGTTTTTCCAATTAATCAATCTGTGTCTTCATTGCAAGGGTCTAAAACTGCACTTTATGTTCCGAAGGTTGATGATAAAGTAGATTGTGAGTTGCTAGAAGTTGTTTATTTTGATCCATCTGGATGACCCAAGACCACAATGGCTTGGGTTCCCATTTCTAACTGATTGTCTTTGTTTATGTAGGGACAACCAAGGAGGACTATCAACAATACATGGTATGTGGATAGTGGTTGCTCTCGACATATGACAGGGAATGTTCGTTTGTTGGAAGATGTGATTAAGATTGATGGAGGTTATGTCGCTTTTGCTGGTAATAAAGGCGGGTACATAACTGGTCAGGGTACATTGAAGAATGATAAAGTCAAGTTTGAGAAAGTAAACTATGTGGAGCAGCTTGAACACAATCTTTTGAGTGTATCTCAAGTGTGTGACAAAAATCTTTCATTCCATTTCAATGATTCTGAATGTTATATTTTGAAACCGGGCTTTGTTATTCCTGATGAATGGATTCTAATGAAGGTTCCAAGGAGAAATGACACATATGTCCTCGACATGAGTGTGGCTACTACAACGGATTCAATTCCTACATGTTTACTCTCCAAGGCGTCTGAATCGGATTCTATTTTGTGGCACAGGAAACTTGCTCACATCAATTATCGGAAAATGAATTATCTTGTAAAGAATGATCTGTTTATTGGTGTTCCGAAGATGACATTTTCTGTTCCTGATGACTGTATTCCGTGCAAGAAGGGGAAACAACATAAGAAGTCCCACAAATCTAAGACAAAGAATTCAATTGTAACTCCTTTGGAATTACTGCATATGGATTTGTTTGGACCGATTAGTATTAAGAGCATTGGCGGTAAATCTTACTGTCTGGTTGTGACAGATGACTTCTCTAGATTTTCATGGGTTAAGTTTCTTGCTTCTAAAGCCGAAACCACTGAGTTGGTACAATTCTTAATCCTGGGTTTGGAGAGTTTGTGGAAACTAAAAGTCAGAAGAATTAGGAGTGACAATGGCAGCGAATTTAAGAATAGTAAGATGGGTTTATTCTATCTTCAAAAGGGAATTCATCATGAATTCAGTGCGCCATATGTACCTCAACAAAACGGTGTTGCTGAACGAAAGAACAGGACTTTAGTTGAAACGGCTCGTACGATGCTTGCGGATTCTAAGCTTCCAGTTACTTTTTGGGCTGAGGCTGTGAATACTGCGTGTCACGTTTTGAACAGAGTCTTGACCGTGAAGCGACACAACAAGACATGCTATGAGTTGCTTAATAATCGAAAGCCGAATCTGGATTAGTTACTACCTTTTGGTAATCCATGCACCCTGTTGAAAGTTCGAGATGTCCCAACTAAGTTCAGTGCTAAGGCTATTGAAGGGATATTTTTGGGGTATGATGCAAATTCTACTACCAAGAGGGTTTATAACAAAGAGACTCGCCAAGTTGAAGAATGGTTTCATATTGACTGTTCTAATCGATCTTTACCTCAAATGGCGATTGGACCAGACTGGGCTTTTGACTATGACAACTTATTCAAGTCTTTTCATTTACCTTCTGATATTTCTCCTGAGGAAGCTGCTGTGTTATATGATTTTTCTCAGGATGCACAGACTAGTGGTTTTCTACTTACTGCAGTTCCACATTCTTCCGTTCCCTCAACATCGGCTCCAGATCCTAATGTTGCTTCTTGTTCAGGACCACAAGAGTCTGATAGTGAAGAAGAGAATGTTATCTTTCAAGATTCTTCTGCTGATCCTTTGATTATTGATGAACCGTCTTCTTCGTCACAGGCTCAGGGGGAGATTCCTACAAATTTGGACTCGGCAATCCCAATTAATCCAGATATGTCTTATCAAGTTGATTCAACTCAAGTTGATGTGTTGCCGGTTCCTGAGGTTGCATCTATAAAGGAACTCAAAGATCATCCGGTGACAAATATCATTGGGAATTTGCGTGATGGAGTGCAAACGCGTTCTATTGTTGAAAACACTTGTTTGTATACAGGTATAAAAGATACTGGTGTTCTTGATGTATGCTCACATTCATGTTTTATTTCTCAGGTTTAACCAAAGAATGTTGAAATGGCGTTAAGTGATAACAATTGGATAGAAGCCATGCAGGAAGAACTTGCTCAGTTTGATAAACTCAAGGTTTGGAATCTTGTAGATCTTTCGAAGGGTGTGTATCCGATTGGTACAAAGTGGGTGTTTAAATGCAAGAAAGACGATCGAGGTGTCGTGGTGCGTAATAAGGCAAGATTAGTTGTACAAAGCTTCAATCAACAAGAGGGAATTGATTACACCGAGGTCTATGCTCCTGTTGCGAGGCTTGAAGCTATTCGATTGTTTCTTGCTTTTGCATCTTTCAAAGGTTTTAAGGTGTTTCAATTAGACGTCAAAAGTGCTTTTTTATATGGTAAGGTCAAAGAGGAAGTTTATGTGTGTCAGCCGCCGGGGTTTGAAGATCCAATTCATCCGTCTAAAGTTTTCAAGCTTGATAAGGCCCTCTATGGTCTTCATCAGGCTCCCCGTGCGTGGTATGAAACGCTGTCTACACATCTTATGGCTAATGATTTTGTTCGTGGAAAGATTGACTCGACCTTATTCATAAAGAAATCAGGGGGAGATTACCTACTAGTGCAGATATATGTCGACGATATTATTTTTGGCTCTACAAATGAAGGATTATGCAAAGAGTTTGAGAGTGTTATGAAATCGAAGTTTGAAATGTCAGCTATGGGAGAGTTATCATTTTTCCTAGGTTTACAAGTTAATCAGAAGGAAGATGGTTTCTTTATTCATCAGTCCAAGTATGTCAAAGACATCTTGAGCCGGTTCAAGATGGAGGACTGTACCCCATACGATACTCCGATTCCAGTCAATAATAAATTGAATTCTGATCCTGATGGAAAAGAAGTTGATTGCCAACTCTACAGGGCAATGATTGGATCTCTCATGTACTTAACCGCTTCAAGGCCGGATATAATGTTCGCTGTGTGTATCTGTTCTAGATTCCAAGCAAAGACAAAAGAGTCTCATTTGATTGCAGTAAAAAGAATTTTTCGGTATTTGAAAGGAAAACAAAGATTGGGACTATGGTTTCCACATGGTTCTAACTTTGAATTTAATGCATATACTGACTCTGATTTTGGTGGTTGTTGTTTGGACAGGAAGTCTACTACAGGTGGTTGTCAGCTTCTGGGTAATCGTCTAGTTTCCTGGCAATGAAAAAAGCAAACCACAGTCTCAATTTCAACATGCGAAGCAGAATACATTGCTGCTGCAAGTTGTTGTTCACAGATCTTGTGGATCCAACATCAATTAAGAGATTACGGTTTGAACTTTACAGGAACCCCCATGTTCATTGATAATAATGCTACAATGTCTATCACAAATAATCATGTTAAGCATAGTAAAACAAAGCACATTGAAATTAGATATCATTTTATTCGTGATTGTGCAGAGAAAAAGTTGATTGAGCTGGTGAAGGTACATACAGATGATAATTTTGCTGACCTGTTTACCAAGGCATTTGATCGTACCAGGTTTGAGTTTCTTATCAAAATGATCGGTATGATCAATCCCGAATAAAAGTTTTCAAAAACAATTTTCATGGGAGATTTTGTTTTTAAATTTCTTTTATTGCTTTATTA
Organism: Smallanthus sonchifolius; assembly: GCA_023525975.1. NCBI lineage: Eukaryota > Viridiplantae > Streptophyta > Magnoliopsida > Asterales > Asteraceae > Smallanthus > Smallanthus sonchifolius. The sequence goes on along the minus strand of CM042035.1, from coordinate 22,357,442 downwards.
CATTTCTGCATTTTAAATTTCAGTCAAAAATTGTTATTTATAAAAATTCAAAACAAAGTGAAAAAGATAAAATTTGACATCATTTGAAGTTAGAGAATAAATGATAGTACATCAGTGAATAGTTCATTACACATGACCATAGTGGACCTTTGATTTATAAGTTTAAAGAAAATTAATTTGATCTAAATTTCAAAGTCTGTATAAATGAGAAATGATAGTGTTTTGAATGCTCTAATCTTGATAATTTGTTTAAATTTGAATATGAGTTTGAAACTTAAATTGTCAGTAGACTAGAAGCGTTTTTAAACCAATAGTAGTGTGAAAATTAAATAAGATATGATTACATATGTGATTTGAATCCATTTTATGCCTGGGTGTGTGTGTAAAAGATCATTATCAGATAAAGAATATATAGTTTTAAGAATTTCATGAGACCAATATCGAATTATATCTTTAGCACAAACTCTTTCAGTTCACTTCACTGCCCATGCCCCGAAAAACATGCAATGTGTTGCTGAACTAAGATATGCTTTCAAACAACATCTGTTGAAACATATATTCACCCTTGGATCAGTTAGATACATCATCTAGTCTGATTTCATTGAAATTTATCCAGATAATAGTTGGATCCTCCTTACCTGAATCTATTGATTCTCATTATCAAGCCAATTCATTAGAATCTTTTGATTCTGAATCATTCTGATTCATATATCCTTTGGGATCTGCTATTCTATACTTGTGCTAAAAGAGATAATTTCATCTTGGAAATTGATCTAATCTTGCAAATAAACTGTATATGTCTTGAAGATAGTGCAAATTTAAATTTCTGTTGGCATATATGTGGGGTACACGATGTTTTTCATCTAAATGGTACTAACTCACATGAATTTGGAAGAAAAACGCTTATAGTTTCAAATTATATAATATTGACAACTTAAACTTTCATGCTTTGTATTAAAAATTCGGTATGAATAATTGAGCATTTCATAACCTGATCTTGTTTACTTTGAAATTTATCGCGTATCATTTCAAGTGTGTGTTATGAAAAGTTGAAAAGAAAAGTGATTATTTGAATTGGAAAAGAAGTAAATATGTTCAAAATATGTGAAAAGAAAAGTGCAAATTTGGAAAAGTAGAAAAGAAAAATAAAAATTCATTGCAAAATTGAAAAACAAAAAGATATGAGTAAGTATGTGTCTGAGTTGAATTATTTCATATCATAGGTTACCCATAGAGTGTATTAGACTGTGTGATGAAATATATTCATATACTAATATGATCTTCTTACTCATGATGTTCATCCAAAAATATTTGTTTGTTAGTTTGCTTATATAAAATCCAAAAATATGTGATTTTCAATTTGTTCAGATAAAAACCAAAAATATGTGATTCCGTTTGTACAGATAAAATCCAAAAATATTTTGTTTTTCCCTTCCATGAAAATTTTATTTTTTATTAAAATGTTCGGGATTGGATCGGATACATGCTGCAGATGGAAGTTCACAAGGAAAGTGGAGTGTTGACGGTTGTCAAATTGGTTCAAAGAACTTGTTGGATTTTTGTTTTTTGTTAAGCGAACTTAATATGTTCGCCTAGCTTTTGTTAAGCGAACTTAACAAGTTCGCCTAAGTAAGCGAACTTAATTGTGAGTAAATATCTCTATCAGGCGAACTTAACCCTTTTATCCCAAAATTTTCTGGAGCGAACTTATCTTGAGCGAACTTACGGCTTTTTCAAGATTTGATCAAATTCGTTGTGTAATCGATATTTTTCGTGACATTCTTACTCGGTTTCATTTTGCGAGTATAAAGAAGGTATTATCATGGATTATTGTCCGTTAAATCGACGGGAAATGTCCGATTTTGACTTGTGTTCTTAGCGGTTTGACTGTTGACTGATTTGAACTGATTCGTTGTTGATTAGTGGATAAATCTTGAAATTGACTATTGTATTTGGTTTGAAATGATAAATCGATGTTGTTGATATGTTTGTTATGATAAATCGTTGTAAATTTGACCAATTTGTGTTTTTGAAAATCGAAGCTGTAACGACACTCAGGTTCAGGCGAACTTATTCAGGCGAACTTGTTCAAGCGAACTTGAGTAGGCGAACATAATAAGTTCGCCTCTTGCAACACTAAGCGAACTTATTAAGTTCGCCTAAGGGCTCAGGAGTGTGTGGACTTGTGAATTTTTGTGAAAATTTTTTTTGTTTGAAAATTTTTTTTTGTTTTGTTTAATGTGTATATTTTTAGTATATGTTTAGTATATGTGAATTTCTAAGTGTGTGTTTCATATATGTGTACGTTTACTAACGTTTGTTGTGTTGTCCACTATATTCACAGATGGCTCGTCGTGTAGAATATAAACATAATCAAGTGGCATTGTTAGATCCTAACATGTCCGAAGCTGCAAATTTTAAAGGAATCATTAATTTTCTGAATAGTTCAAGACTGCATGTTGCTTTATCTACAGATCCATACATCAGCTTGGTGTATATCCAACAATTCTGGGATACAGTACATCAAGATACCGATGTGGAACCACATGTTCTTCGTGCTACGGTAAACAATACTGAAGTTGCTATTTCAGAGGAAACGATTCGTGCTTCTTTAGGATTAGGAGGTGCTCCTGAAGATCCTATGTCTTATCCTGGAACAATGATTATGGGTTGTTTTCAGAGGATGGGATACCGAGGCAAACAAAATGATACACAAGCACGCAAAGGCGGATTAGTTGGAGAATGGAGATATTTCATGCACGTGATTATTCAGTGTTTATCCCCGAGAAAGGCAGGCACTGATGGACTGAAGAGTGCTCTCCAGGCTGCAATGGTTGCACTGACTCTTAACAAACGGTTCAATTTTGCTTTGTACATATACCGTGAGTTAGTCATGCAAATAAATCCTCCAGAGGGTCAAGGGTTTCTCATGTACCCTAGGTTCGTGCAATTGATTTTGAATCATCTTATACCGGGTCTTCCACAGCATCCTATTCGGTTGACGTTGACTCCTATGTCTAAAAGAATCTTTACAGATTGTACGAAGGTTAAACAACAGAATGCTGCATTGATTCATGTACCTACTCCGTTGTTTGGTCACTTAATCAATCCTGATTATGTTGAACCACCAAATGACAATTGGTTTCATCCAGAGGAATTAGTTCAAGGTCAAGTTCCACTACAACAACAAGTTCAACAGCCAGTTCCACAGCAAGTACAAGCTCAACAACAAGTTCCTCAACCACAAGTACAAGTTCCAATAGTTCAACAACAACAACAACAACAAGTACCGCAAAAACCACAACAAGTTCCACAACAACAAGAAGTTCCTATTCCACAAGTCCAGGTTGATGAACCTGTGATTAATCCAGTTCATGAGGACGTTGCTCATGCTCATGCTCATGATTTGGGTATGAATATGGATGATTTTTTTGATGAAGCTGTGAACTCACCAATTCATGCAACTGAAGGGAATGTGGTGGCTTCTAGTTCCAGCTCAAGTGATACTCATTTACCTGATTCTGAGGCTACTGATTCTGATTCATCTAAGGATTTTAGCTCTGATCATTATGAGCGTTTGGCTACGTTGCCACTGGCTAATAGAGGAACACGTGTTAAATCTAGTGCCAGACGAACACGAAGAAAGACTGTTCGGAATCCTCCTTCCAGTTCAGTTCTTGGAAAGAGAACATTAGTTGATGAGAGCTCAGACTCGGATTTCACTGTGAATCCAGTTCCAAAAGCACAGAAGCTTATGTCTGCTTCTACTGCTGCTGCTCAATCTTCTCAAGGTGTCGAGGACGCTTCATTTGTTGCATCCTTGTTAGTTACACCTCCTGTATCAAGACATACTTCTCCTGTAATTTCTCCAGTTCCTACAATTCCTACCGTTCATACTGATCCTACTATTCCTACTTCCTCTCCTACTACTCCAAAACCGTCTGATTCTGATCGGATAGCCTTTCTTGAATCCCAAGTCATTGCTTTACAATCTCAACTTACAACTCTTGTAACTGCTGATTCTCAACGACAGTTGGTGATTAGGGATCAAGCTACTCAGTTAGCTACTCAAGCTTCTCATATTGCTGATATGCAATTGTTGGTGTCTAAGCTTGTTGAGCGTCTTGACGCTCAGGGGGAGTTAAGGATCCATGATAAATGTCATGACGATTCTATTCAACGAAAAGATGATGAAGGCAATGATCCTAGTGGAAATGTTGAGGGTGATCGTCAAGTCACTACTGACGTGAATCCTTTATCAAGTGTTCAAGGGGAGTCAACATAAAAAACAATTGAAGGAGATAAGACGGATTCTGGTGTGAATGAAGAAGAGATTCTATTATTAGAATTCTTTGCTAATTCAGAAGAAGAAAGTGCTGAGAAGTTGGAATGTCTAGATGATTTAGATGACTTGTTTAATGATAGTGACATGTCGGACACGGAAATAGAAGAAGGGGAGATAGTAGAGATTGAGATTGAGAAAAGTAAAGAGAATGTGACATATGAAGGCGGTGATGGTCTGAATATTCCTTATAACTTATAACTGATTCTATGGACTCAGCTGAAGACATCAATATGCCTGAATCTGATACTGCTCAATCAAAGACAGATACTGAAACTGAAACGGCTCATCTAGTGTCTCCAAAGCTGAATGAAGAACCTGTGATGTATAGAGATACATGTATGACTAGAGAACAATTGAGAGAAGTGGTTAATAGCTGGATGAAAGTACTTCCTAAGTCACAAGAACAACCTGCTCAGAAAGAAAGATATGTGAATAAAGAGCGGTGTATCGGAAGAATCATAAGTTGGTTCTATGATGATGATACAAAGTTGTTTGCTTTGAAGAGATCTGATGGTGTTCAATACTTAAAGCCTAGGATCAAGTATTTCAATACCTTGCCAAGGTCTGAAATGAATGGTCTAACTACAAAACCATTGATTAATAGATCAAATTGTGGTTTAGCAAATGCTATTGCAAACTTGATTAAGAGAGAAGGTGGATCAGGGAAGTATGAACGGTTAAAACCACAGAAAGGAAGAAGAGTAAAGATAGTTGATAAAACAACTGGGATTGTGACATGGAAATACAAGTTCAAGCCAGTTCGTGCTGTTCAAAAGATTCCATTGAAGAAAATACCACAAGATTTTCTAGGAAATATGAAATGGTGGTATGTCGATGTGAATACCGGTGAAGCCAGAATTGAAGATAAAGAGAATAAGGTCATTGTAAGTTTCTACGATGCAATGAGTCTTATTAACTTTTCCAAGAAAGATCAGAGAACATTAAGAAAGAACGTATGAATGGAGAGAACAAGGACTTCAGTATAAGAGAGTTTTGGAGATATGTCACAGATACTGTGTGCATGCAGGAAGCAGATTACCAGACAACTGGAAGAGCTCATCATAAAGACTGAAGACAGAAGATCAAGCTATTGTCAAGGGGGAGTCTGTTAGGACATAGATTTGAATGACAATATCTTTGTAATAGTTTTAGATCTTATTGTCTTTATGTTTTATGTAATGTTTTCTAAGTGTAAACAAGTTTCTACTAGAGGCGAACTTGTCTAGTTCGCCTTGTCTATCAGAGGCGAACTTAGTAAGTTCGCTTAGTCCAGTAGAAGCGAACTTGTTAAGTTCGCTTATACTCTGAGAGGTGAATTTGATAAGTTCGCTTATATCAGAACTTGTGTTTATAAATAGAGTTTACAATTCAGTTTTTAGTATAGAACAGAACAGAATAGAACAGAAGTTAGAACTTGTGATTGTAAACTCTGTGTGATTTGGAATATAACGAGAAGTTTATTTACACAGTGTTGTTTCTATTGTCAATTAGTATTCAATCGTTAACATGAAGGATTCCGCACTTCGTGTTAACTAGCCGTCCTGTCACGAGTCCGATCGGTAGTCGAGTCACCTGGACCTACAGTTACCGGGCCCATAATATATGAATCATGGGTGTCTTAGAAATTCCTATAGCCCTACGTGGATAAAATCCCATGATTTCACCCATAGCGGACCGTTGTGGGGCTTTTTAGCGGTCCGCTAACCTCCTTTGCGGGCAGATTACGGGAATTACGTTATAAAAATGATTTTTGATGGATTTTTTAGGAGAGTTCTATTGGAGGCAGCCTAGAGACGATAGGAGACAATAAGGAGCAATAGGAATTGGTATTTGGAGCTTCCTAGAAGCCTCGGAGTGAAGATTGAAGATCGTTTTCGGTTTAGAAACGTTCGGTTTGTGTTTATTCGTTTGATTTCTGGAACTATTGTTGACTATACTTATGTTTGATCTTAGTTTTATGATGTTTTGGAGTTGTATGAGTAGCTAAACCTATTTGCTACCTAGGTTTGATGATTGTTTTCGTGTTTTGACGCTTTTACGGGTTTTTATCATATGATTTGCTGTGTTGATCTTAGAATCTCTATCTTTACTGCTTGTTAATGGATATGAATACTGATTTGATATGATGGATATTGCCATGACCATGTTTGAATGATGTTTGGTTGATTGTGTCTTCTAGATCGATTCTTGCATGCTAGGACGATTACTTTGTGTTTTGTCTGATTAGATAACTAACTAGAGATAGTGGTTAGTGTCTTGGCCTTGGTTTGAGTATTATTTTAGTGTCCTACCTAGTCTTGAGACCGAGAGGTGATAGATTAGCCTAGAACCTCCTACCGTTGTGTGTGAGGTCGAGAGTGCACGAGAGCGAGATTTACCTTTCATTCGTGGATTAGTGTTCTTAGGGTTTGCTTGGGTTTTAGCTAGAGATTGTCCTTTGCTCTTGGGTTAGACCACAAACTTTAACAGCATTGTTAAGGTAAGGGTGAGAGGTGATCCTCCATTAGACATTTTGACATCGCCCGTCCTGTTCTTTACACGAGTTTAGTGTTTTCTTAGGAAGTTGGTGACACGCCTAGTCGACCCTAGATTCGTACCTTTAGAGACGTTCATACGTATAAATTCCCTTTTTCATTGCATGTTAGTAGGATTCTTACCTATGTAGTTGTTTTCTTTCTGATCTTATCCTTACGTCCGGTCTCCGTGTTCTTAGTTGTTTGTTAGAGTTCAGAGTCGTCTTGGGTTTCGTTCTCCGTAGTTTGAATCATTCATTTATATTTCTAGGTTAGGACTCGATAGAGGTTTAGTTTTGAGAGCCGCCATAGGGGTCCACAGATTGATATCCGGTCTTGCCTACGTTTATTACATACCGACCGGTGCACTTGTCGTTTGTGTGTTTTAGTATTGCTAATTCCTTTTTAAAACCGTTGTGTGAATTGACTTAATTTTATATATACTTTACACACATCAACCCTCGAGGTTGAGATGATTTTTGAAACGATCCATTTTTAAACTTTATTCCACTGCACAAAAACAAACTCTGAAATCCATGTAGGTGACGAAGGTCCCAACGGATGTCCCCGGGGGTGCCCGGGCGAGGTGTGACAAGAATCCATGAAGAAACGTCGTTTTTGAGGTAAGAATCCAACCTAAAACCTTTGTATTCATTTTAAACGGGTTTTGCGGTAAAAAAGTGGGGGAAGTGGCGTAGTGACCAAGATTTCCAATGATTGGGCACGTTTCATTATCTAGAGACATTAAAGTGTGTCGCCAATGACACTAGCAACACTATGGTAGGCGACAATCAAGTTTCGCGACACTAAGTCCATAACGCAAGTTCTGGCGACGTTGTGTGTACGCCTAGCGACACTTGTTAAATGATAGAATTCGCGTGTTGACTTATGTGCAGATCGGTTAGCAAGTTAGCACCAATTAAACATCCGATTCAAGTTTAATTATGAACGATCAGGGGAGTCAAGAATCCCTATTTACTTGTTGTTAGGGTGATCTTTATACTTAACTAATGCTTATAAAAAGGTTTATGAAACGACAAATGAATGAAATGAAATGTTTATGAATTGAACGATTTACGAAAGGAACGATGATTGAACCAAGAAATTTATGAAATGAAATGAATGTTAATGAAACATAATGTTATAAAGGAATGGTTTTAAATGAATGAAAAGGGTTTTGCGAATGTATGGAAAGTTTTATGAAAAGAAATGGGTAAGTGTTTTAATAACGTCATGAGATGTCTAATCTGTGAAATGTACGAATTGACGCACGAAGTCTGGGGATGTAAACCCCCATCCTTATTACATGTTTGAGACATAAGTATAATAGGGGTAGCGCCTATCTGGCCTATCAATGGGTATAACGGTTGACGACGGTCACTCTGGGTTAACGTGACCCGTAAATGATGAATGTTATTACTTTATCAACTTATAAGTCGTAAGGGAGATGTTATTACCAAAGCGATCGATGAGTCGTTAGGACGTTGTTATTACCTTATCGACCGATGAGTCATAAGGGCGATGAAAGGAAACGGATGAACATTAATACAAATTTACACAAATAAATGTATGACTTAAATGAATGTTGAATGATGAATGAATGTTATGCCCTAATTTCTTCTGAATGTATAAACCCAAATGAATGATTGATCAAACGATAAACCATTTCCTAAAATGAACGAAAGACTTGAACTCACCAGCGTTAACTGACTTTTAGTATGTATGCCAGGTTAAGGTTGAGATGGATGATGAGTGGTTGTTGCTACTCTTAAGAGTTACACGTCACGAGAAATCAGGCATCCCGTTGTGAATGACTTTTGAATGATGACAAACAATATTTTAACCGGTTGTGTTTTTATGACAGGGTAATTACATTAATTTATGTTGTTAATGTACGTTTGAAGTTTAGGAACTGTTTGTTAATGTGTAAAACCAACACGCGTGAGGCCTCCCGGGTTTCGGACATTACATCGATGGTAATCGTTGTAACTTCCAGAGAAAACCCCTACGGTTGATGAAGACCATTGTGAGATAGTAGCATACGATTTCTTCATTTTCCTCAAACGGTTATGAAGTAGGTTATATGTGGAGGTTGCGGGCAATTGATGAAGACGATTTCAATGAAGAACCCTACGGTTGTAATCTCCCTTTCGGAGAAAAAATGGAGGAGGTGGGGGAGACATGGGGAGGGATTCATGTGATTGGAAGAAATAAGGTAACTGTCAAATTTTGTGAATTATAATGGCTGAGATTTAATTTGAGGGTGGTTTTTCCTATTTTGAACGGTTATGATTTAATTTCAAAAAACTCGAATGATAGTTGACTCTACGCTGTTTATATATTTATAATATGTTGCACAATATTTATAACTAGTAGGTAATTACCCGCGCTCCGCACCGGGTTTAAAACGTAGATAAAAAATAAACAAAAAAGTAGACGTATATTAAAAAGTTATGTTCTAATTACAAAAATTAATAATTATTAGTTTGATTTGTACCATAAAATTTTAGTATAATATACGATATATTTTTCTTTTTATCGTTTAAAAAGAAAGAAGAAATTCTTTTAGTGACAACTACAGTTTTTTTTTTTTTTTTTTTTTTTTGAAGGAAAGTTTCTTAATTCCTGTTGAGAGGGGAACTTGAACCTATGACCTCTATAAACCTTGATGTTTCTTAGAGGATTTTCCTCTATCATTGGGCCACCAATCTCAATATTTACAATAAGAGATTAAGAGAGAGTAAATATATGTATATTAATTACGTGAACATATACATTGTCAAATTGCTGTCTAAACATTTTATATTGTTGGCGGCCCCATTTTTTTCAAAGTAATCCATTTTTGAATATCTCTTAGGACCGATTTTTTCTTTTTAAAAGACAAAAAGAAACAAAAAAGAAAACATAGTATCGAATTTGAGATTCTCTTCTATATACCTCCACAAGAATAAAAAGGAGCTATGTACAAAACCAGAAAGTTTTTGCAATCAAAACATAACCTTTCTGAATCTACATCCATTCAAATTCCATGGCAACAATGAACGCAGTGCCTGTCTCTGAAGCTGTAACTCCACCAAGGTACAAAACTTTCTCTTAATTGTATATTCGATCACTTCCGTCTTCTTCATTCACAAACTATGCATAGAATAGCAGACTATTCTAAGCAAATATATGTTTTGGTTGCTAGATTGGCATGTTTCGCCAGTGGAACTGAAAGTATTAGACCGTGTTCGGTCAGATTTTATATGAAAAGTGTTTTTCATGTGCATTCCAACTTCATCAACAAACCCGAAAAATTAAGATCAACTGTTACTCATGTGCATAACCCAATTTCATATTCCATGGGAAACAACCTAGATTTAGAATCTGGAGCTACACCAAGGTAAAAGATATTCTTATAGTTCCCAAACTATTGTTTGTTTTAGGTAAAATGTTTTTCATGGACAAAATTTAATCAAAAAATCACCAAATGTAAAATTGATAAATCTGCAAACAATTATGATTTAAAAGAAATGCTGTGTAAAAAGTGGGACACAAAAGAAAAAAAAAGGGCGTATGTGGCCAGGTCAGAGGGTTTACCTGGTTAGAGGTTCCTCTTGGGGTTGGCTGCCTGGATGTTTTAGGCGTTGCCCCGGGAAAAGCTATTTAGCCTAGAATATTTAGGTGTTGTCATTAAAAATAAACCAATGTTATTACCATAGTCACAATTATTATTCAACTTGGATCTTGTGGTTTTTCTCTAGCTTGGTAATGTTGAAAGCAATCTTATAGTTTGGTTATTTAGATTGGCAGGTAAAGTAGCTCTTATAACGGGTGCGGCTCAAGGGATTGGAAAAACTACTGTCGAACTTTTCGTTAAGCACGGGGCCAAAGTTATTGTTGCCGATATCCAAGATGAGTTGGGTCAATCTGTGTGTGAAGATATAGGCCTTGAAAACGCGTCTTATGTTCACTGTGATGTTACTCAAGAAGCTGATGTTGAAAATGCTGTAAACTTTGCGACGAAAAAGTACGGTAAACTAGATATTATGATCAACAATGCTGCTATTCTAGGAAAAGCGAAGCTCAGCATTCTAGACAACGATAAATGTGACTTTGATCGTGTTGTAAACGTCAACCTAACAGGCGTTTTCCTAGGAATGAAACATGCTGCTCGTGCCATGATCCCAGCAGGGCGTGGTAGCATTATTTCGATTGGGAGTGTGTCTTCTTCTATTGGTGGTGTTTCCCCACACGCGTATACGAGTTCCAAACATGCAATTTTTGGACTCACCAAGAATGTTGCGGCTGAGCTTGGCAAACATGGAATTCGTGTCAACTGCGTGTCACCGTACCTTATCCCACCATCTGTGCCGGCCGAGATAACTGATTTGTATCCGGATATATTTGCAAATATATATTCAAACATCAAGGGAGTAGCTCTCAAGGAAGAAGATGTAGCACAAGCTGCTCTATTCTTTGGAAGTGATGAGTCCAAGTATATAAGTGGGCATAACCTAGCAGTTGATGGAGGGTTTACCACAATAAATCCTGGTTTTGGGTTGTTTGCACCAGCTAAATCGTCTTAATTTGGTTATGATAAGTCCCTTTGGATTTCTTTTGATGTATTTTTGGCAAGATGACAAATTCTTAAGAATAAATTCAAATTTCAGCAAACGAATTTCACTACTAGAAAACATGCATATTTCCTACAAAAGTTTCCGACATGTTATCAACAAAAGAAATTTCCCACAAGTTAGCGACAAATTTCCGACAAAACAAAAACAAAAAAGTAACTATACGATTTCCTACAATTTTCCGACAAATTTATTAAATAAGTTAACTTATTTATTTAATATAATCGTCGGAATATTGTCAGAAATTACCGACGAAAGGCTTTTGTCGCTAATTCTTTGGAAAATTAGTCGAGACTTTGTCGGAAAAAACATTTCTTACAGGGTTTTTTTTTTCCGACAAACACTTTTTTGTCGGAAACTTGTCGTTAACGACCAATTCCGACAAATTTCTCACGAAATCTCACTACTAAAAAAATGAAAAACTTGCGACAGCATTTTTGTGGAAAATTTGTCGGAATTGGCCGTTAGCGACAAGTTTCCGACAAAAAGTGTTTGTTGGAAAAAACCCCGTAGGAAATGTATTTTCCGACAAATTCCCGACTAATTTTCCGACAAATTAGCAACAAAAGCCTTTCGTAGGTAATTTTCGACAATCTCACGATTATATTAAATAAACAAGTTAACTTACTTAATAAATTTGTCGAAAAATTGTAGGAAATCTTATGGTTACTTTTTTGTTTTTGTTTTGTCAGAAAGTTGTCACAAACTTGTGGGAAATTTCTTTTGTTGGTAATTTGTCGGAAACTTTTGTAGAAAATATGCATGTCTTCTAGTAGTGTTTGACATGTGATCTTTTGTTTTTTGGAGTCTTGAATAAATGTATCGGTATGAATTAGTCCTACTCTATAACAAAAATAAACTTTCGTATCTCTATCTTTTTATTGAATACAAAACTTTCTAGACATAAAGTAACAAGGCAAATCCACGTGTTCCAATCGACACCGTGATTGTAAATTCAAGGAAAACTATCGGGGATAATTAATAAGGAATTATCGCTTGACAATTTGGGATAAATAAGTTCAATATGTATATTTTTCTCGTCTAAGAGAATTCATAGTTGGCACATGTCCGTTCCGTTGTATAATCAAAGGTAAAATATTGATAAGGACAAGATGAAAACGATTCGATACCAATTGGAATTTTCAATACAAATTTATACCTTGATATTGACATTGTTCCTAGAGTTTTATAGTTCCGAACCGGTGCCTCTAATCGGCACAATCGATTTATAACTTTGACACTTTACAAACTAGGAGATGGTTCAATTCAGAACACTAAATATTGCGAGAACATATGGAACAAATTTTTCAATCTTAAAAAGTTTTGAAATATAAGAAAATGTTAGAAATGCAATATTTATTCATTTCTTAATAAATTTATAAAAAAAATATGAATAAATTTCGTTTATTTAAACAACCTACACATGCGTAATTTATGTGTAGGATGTATAGGTTATTTTATCTACACATAATCTACACATGTATAGGTAAACTTTTAAATGTATAAAAACATATTCAAAAAATTGTTTAATGGGTTTTTATATATATAAACATGCATATTTATATGTATGAGATACAAATTTTTAAAAATATAAATCATAGATCAAGAAATTAAACGATTTAAGTTTGTTCTTTTTGTTCTCGCAATAATCTAGTGTTCTGTAATGAACCTCTCCCTTACAAACGGATAACCATACAAATTTACAATATCACACTTGACTCCTAAACATAGTTTACAACAATAACACGATGACCTTATACTAACAAATAAATATGTTTAATTTATATATTCAATACTCCCCCTTAAAGTAAACTTAGTTTAAGTGAGGTCCTCATCTTTCTTTGAGATCCGGTTTATCTTCACAACAACGTAGGTTCATCATCCTCGTGCCGGATTAGGTTTACCTCATCTTCTCTTCCCATTTTGGACACTCATGTTTAAAGTGTCCATGTTCGTTACACCGATAGCATCTTATGTGTTCCTTACTTTGTTGGAATCGGTTCCCATGTTTATTTCTCCATGGCTTCCAAGTTTTGCCTCGGCCTCGACCTTTGTTCTCTTGATTTGAATCCAATGACCACAACATTCACATTTATGTTCCTTGACTTTCTGCATTCCTTGATCTTCTTTGGTGAACAGAAGTTTGTCATGCATGTCTTCCTCCTTGATTTGTGTCTTGATACGTTCTTCATAAGCTTTTAGTCTCCCAATGGCATCTTGAAACGACATGGTAATGAGATTAGCAAATTGTTCAATTGCACATACAATTTGAATAAACATTGCCCGTACATATCCAAGAAGTTTTCAAACTATTCTCTTATTGTCAATTGTGGATCCAAGATTGTTGGCTTTTGACATAAGTTGACTGATCTTCACGGTGAAGTCATCAAGTGAATTAGATTATTAATCTAGTTGTCTAAAAAAATAGAGTTTATTAAAATGTAAAAATAATGTTGATGATATAATAACTACCCATAATACAAATTAATTTCATATTTACTTTACACACACACACAAACACACACACACACACACACACACATATATATATATATATATATATATATATATTCAACAACAAACTCACACACTAATTTGTCCACTATGAGACTTGAACACTCAAACTATTGGGGATAGACACCTTTTGTTAACACCTTAGCATCATTGGGCTAGAAGCTCTTTGGTTATTAAATTTATATTAAGTATCTGAAATATATTGTTTTAATATCATTATTATTTAATATCATCGTTTAATGGAAGAGAGAAACGGTAGCTCATTTAATTGGAGAGATGGGCAGAAAAATAAGTGTGAAGAGACACCAGAGAGTGACACATGTCATTCTAGTTACTTATTATTATAATAAAGATAAGGATATGTATCTTTTGAAAACCACTATTTATAGAAAAACACAAAAAACTAAATCTGAGCCACACACTCATTTTTATATATTTTAAGATGTTAGTATAATTAATTCTGGATTTTTTATTATATTTTAAAAATAAATGCGTGGCTTAGATTAAATAGAGGGGTAAAAAGGTCATTTCATTTTTTTTCTTTTTGTTTTATAAAATCAGAATTTAAACTCTCTCCAGATCAATGGAACAAGTTGAAGAACACTCTCTTTACACATGTTTAAAGAGCAAATACACATGTGTAAGAATCAAAATACAAACGTGTAATAATCAAAATAAACATGTGTAGAACTCATATAGACAAAACCGAAAAAAAAATTCTACATCCAAAATACACGAATATCTTTACAAATCAGGAAAAAAATTTATACATAATTACACTGTGTAAAAATCAAAACACATGTGTAAATTCTATTACATCATCTAAAAATAATACATTGTTTGTAAAATCAAACTAAATGTCAAAAAATCAAACCCTTACTTGTAAAATCTTGTAGATGTAGAGAAATCTCTGTAGAGTCATGTATTTTGTCAGCTGATAGCATCATTGTATTTTAAACAATATTAGTTTAGTTTCATTATTTGTAATTTCAGTATTGTAATTTCAGTTTTGTAAGTTTCTGTTTTTGTCTAAGTCTGGGCTATCGAAACTACTAGTTTCGATTGATTCAATCGAAACTAGTAGTTTCGATAGATAGTAAGTTTCGACAGGCTGTTCTATCATTTGCAAATACTCAACCGAAACTAGTAGTTTCGGTTAGCATAGTTTCAATACCTGTTGGCATACTATAAATAGCTTAGTTCGAGAATGTTTAGGGTGTGAGTAGCGGCTGTAACCCTGAATTCTCTCTTTTACTGTTCTTGAAGAATCAATATAATTTGCATTTGTCTTATACATTGTTCTTACACTTTCATACATGTTTTGGATTGATTCTGAGTGTGGTTGGCCTGTTATCTTCATCAAATCTGTTTCATTCCTCTGTTTCACCACACATAGATTCCGCCCGTGTGTGTGAGTAATCGATCTGTTTTGTGATTTCTGGCTGAAATCAGGACCTACAATCTCTGTAGATATTGGGTTCTTGAGCTTGTGTTTTTGAGATATGAGTAAATAAACATAAAATAACAATGAATTAGCAAGCTAAAGAAGAAGAAATGAAGATTTAACCTTGTTTACACATGTGTAAACTCAGTTTACGCATGTGTAAAATTCAAATAAAGGATCTTTAAAATGTTCATGTCTTAATCAAGAGCTAAAAAACCATTAATTTCATGGTTCAAAACAAAATTCACATAAATCAGATGAATTCTAAACAAAACTAAAAGAAATCAAATGCTACAACTGAGGAATTTCAGCAATTTTACGGTAAACACACATGAATAACAACTCATTACACATGTGTAGAAAATAAATCTATTGTAAAATTGAAATTTTTGGTTAGAAAGAAAAACCTATAACTTCACCTTATAACGCAAACTATACAATTGAATGTAGTGATAGGTCATCTAATTTGTCCAACGGTTAAATCTAACCCAAACCATGCAACTAAATGAAAAAGTACTAATCTACGACACAAACCTATAATACAAAACATACAACTAGATGCAAAAGAACCAAGCAATTAATCAATCTAACCATCAATCAACTAATTTACATAAAACCTAACTGCTAAAAACTAAACATTACAAAAGCCCTAGAAGTATAGAAGAGGAAACAAAACCAAATGTTGCAGCTTTACTAAACTTCAATCTTGAATATGAAAAGCGAATCAGAAACAAATACAAAAGGTGTTTTCAGGAGGTGTAATGCATACGGTGGTTTCAGACGCCGTTGGATGACGGTGTGGATTGATTCTGGCAGCCGATTATGGTGATGATGATGGTGGTTCTTGGTGGAGAAGAAAGAGAGTAGAGAGCTAACCCTCAATCATCTGGAATTTGTGAAGAGCTTGAACCAGAATCTGAATAGAGAATTAGATACTAATGTAGACGGTGGTTTCAGGTGGCGTGACGCAGACGATGGTTTCAATCGGGGTCGGTCGGTGGCGAGGAGAGATTCTAGCAGCCGATAATGGTGATGATGATTGTGGTTCTCGGTGGAGAAAAAAGAGAGTAGAGATGGGAGGGTGGGGGATTGTTTTGAAGCAGATGAAAGATCTGGAAGGGAGGAGAGTTATTAGGGAACTACGGATTCATGGAAAATATACCATAATGCCCTCAAAAGTTAAAATAAATCCTAAAATAAATGAAAATAAACATGTTGTCCAGATTTGGTTTAAAAGTTTTCTCCATCAGATTTGGTTTATTTCTTTCTCAAATCTCAAACACACACACACACACAGAAACATATATATATATATGTATATATATATATATATATATATATATATATATATATATATATAGGGAAAGGTTAAAATGGAAATCCATTTGAATTGAAAAAACTCATGAAAACTCAATGTAACTTATTTTTTTCATTTTTTTAGCCTTTATATTACTATTTTCGTCACCAAAAAACCCAAAAAACCAAAAAAGCGCCGAGTACTTTTAAAAAAAATATATTAAAAAATAGTTGAAATTAACGTTTTTTAAATATTGGTCAGCATGACGTCAGCAGTAACGTATGTAACAAATGAAAAAATAACAAAAATTCACGTTTTACATACGTAACAACGTTCAACATTTTTTTAAAAAAAAATTTATTAAAAAAACCACTCGGCGCTTTTTTGTTTTTTTTTTGCCAAAGGTTATAAAATTAGATATAGAATCTATCTAAACTTTTTTTATTATTTTTTTAAAGTTTTAGCTGTTACATACGTTAGTAGAGAGTTTCCATAGTTTTCTCAACTCAGTGGGTTTTCTCCATATACTTACCCTATATATATATATATATATATATATATATATATATATATATATATATATATATATATATATATATATAAGGGTAGGGTTCAAATGATAACCACAATTTTAAGCGAAAATCATGATAACCAGATCTCAACCAATCATATAATTTTGAAATATTTTTTATTTTATTTTTTTAAAAGGGCATTTTAGTACCAAGAAAGAATCACCATGATTTCCTTAATAATCTCCCCTCCTACTTTATTTTAGCCCTAATTGAATTCTAACTTTAATATATCATCCCATCCTTGTTCCGCAACCGGGGGAGTTTTTGTTAGTGGAAGGGGATCCAACGGGGCGGTGCTCACGCACGGAGTCTTCAAGGCCACAGTTTTTGTCAAGACCACTGTATGGAGTTTTCAAGGCTGTCAACACCACCGTATGGAGTCTTCAAGGCTGTCAAGACGACTGTCTATAGGGGATCTTGGTCTGCCCGGCTCGCTCGCTTGGCTAGTGCTGCTTCAGGGTTGTAGGTTTGAGAGGCTAACTTAGGTTAAATTGGTCATAGCATCCAAGGGGGCGAGGCTCACGCATGAAGTCTTCAAAGCCACCGTCGCTAGGGTTCAAGGCTGTCAAGACCACTGTATGGAGTCTTCAATGTTGTCAAGACCACCGTCGTTAGGGTTCCTACGGTCTGCCCGGCTCGCTCGCTTGGTTGGTGCTCTTCAGGGTCGTAGGTTTGAGAGGCTAAATAGGTTAAATCGGTCACAACATCACCTATTAGAGGCCGTGTGGTGGCTTGTTCTTGTAAACACATTGCTGCAACTGCAAGTGCTTGGTAAAGCTCTCTTACTAGATAACCACCTTAAAGTAATGGATCAACCATTTTTGGGAATTTTCGTATATGTAAAGCTCTTTTTTGAGACGTATATGTAACACAATCAGTACATATACATAACACATGTGTTCCGTATACGTAAAGCCCTCTTTTGATACGTATATGTAACACGGTCGGTACGTTTACGTAACACATGTGTTACGAAATTGTTACGTATACATATCAAGAAGGGATGATTTTGCTTACATAGGGAAAAAATTCAACAAAATAA
This sequence comes from Smallanthus sonchifolius, assembly GCA_023525975.1. Taxonomy (NCBI): domain Eukaryota; kingdom Viridiplantae; phylum Streptophyta; class Magnoliopsida; order Asterales; family Asteraceae; genus Smallanthus; species Smallanthus sonchifolius. The sequence goes on along the minus strand of CM042035.1, from coordinate 22,339,099 downwards.
ACATAAAATTTGATATGATTACTGCATTTTTAACCGTTGTATATGCTAAGTTTTACTATCTTTTGGTTATATTTTATCAATATTCAATGCAGTTTTGTCATTTGTTAATTTTTTTATTGTAAAAAATAAGGAATTGTTGGTATGGTTTGAGTACTTACTCAAGGTCTATGTAATCGGTTATTCAAGGAAACGTAGGTTGCAATATAAAGTTGAAAAAAAAAATTAGCTACGGAGTTGGCAGAAAGCATTGCTGTCTATTAACGAAATGAGGTGAACATGATAACATACAAACTTGTTTATATTGTTTCTTGCTTTTAGTTTTGTTTTTAATTCAAGGTTGTGAAATGATGGAGAAATAGGAGAGAGAATGAAGAAAACAAGAGACAGATTGAGAGATTTGTGAGATTTTCAAAAATAAAAAATGGTAATCTACCCAACATACCTCTAGCCATAATAAATGAACACAAAACTTTTAATAGAGTAAATTACACAGACTGTTTTTTAATTATACTTGAAATTACACTCTCTGTCCTTTAACTTCAATAAGTATACCACAAGTACTTTTTTTTAGATAATTGTGCACGCTCTATGTCCTTTACACTAACTGGTGTAAAGTTTTTCAGTTAAGTTTTGACATATGCCTAGCACATGAGGGTATAATGGTGTTTTTATCCATTAAAGGACAATTTATGTAATTTCTAAAAAAACATTCCCCCCATCTACTTCTTCTTTCCCAAACCTTTTACGCAAATTACTAATAATAAATCTCAACTATAGATAAAAAAATCAATGGTTGAAAGATGGTTTACATGGTTTTTACATAAAATGTGGTTAGTATTTGAACCACACCCAATAAATATATATATATATATATATATATATATATATATATATATATATATATATATATATACACACACAGGGTTAGGATCAAATGAGAACTCATAAATACTTGAGAACTCGTCAAAATATCAATTAAAACCATTTTTCTTTGTTTTCAATACCTTTATTATTAAAATACAACATAAAAAATAATTTATCTCTCCAATTAATTCATCTATTCTTTCTAAATTATTATTAAAAAAATTTAAACACATATGTAAATGGTTAACACTTACATATGTGTAAGTGGTAAACTTATAAATGTGTAGATTTTTTTAATAAATAAATACATGTAAATTTACATACATAAATTCATTTTTTTATGTTGTATTCTAATAATAAAGGTAGTAAAAATAAAAAAAATTGTTTTGATTGGTTTTTTGACGAGTTCTCAAAATATTTAAGAGTTCTCAAATGATCTATTCCCTATACACACACACACACACATATATATATATATATATATATATATATATATATATATATATACACACACACACACATATAGGGTTGAGTTCATGAGAAAAACAAAAAAAACTCCTCATTAAAGGTACTACATATGTGTACTACCACCTCAAAAGCCTAACCCACCCCCAAAAACTTAAACCCCCCACCCCACCCAAAAACCTAACCCCACCCCACCCACCCCCCCAAAAACCTAAACCCCCACACATATGCAGTATTGAAAATAAGAAGGGAAAAAAACGAGTTAATTCTTATTTTTATAACGTTATTTATACTCAAATGGAAGGTAAAAAAATTCTTGATTTAATAGTGCAATTTAAAAATAATAATAACGTATGCAAATAATAATGTTTAAAGATTTATATATTTTAACTTCCAATTTTACCCTTCCTCTTTAAAATTCTACTATTTTTTAGTGGTTCTCTAGTTCTTTCATGAACCTAACCCTATATATAGTGTTAGGTTCAAATGAGAACTCATAAATATTTGAGAACTCTCGAGAACTCGTCAAAAAATCAATTAAAACCATTTTTTTTGTTTTCAATACCTATATTATTAAAATACAACATAAAACATGATTTATCTTTCCAATTAATACATATCTTCTCTTTAAACTATTAATAAAAAAAATTTATACATATGTGTAAATGGTAAACACTTACACATGTGTAAGTAGTAAACTTACACATGTGTAGATTATTTTTTTAATAAATTAATACATGTAAATTTACATATATAAAATCATTTTTTTATGTTATATTTTAATAATAAAGGTAGTAAAAACAAAAAAAAATTATTTTGATTGGTTTTTTGACGAGTTCTCAAAATATATAAGAGTTCTCAAATGATCCATTCACTATATATATATATATATACACACACACACACATATAGGGTTAGGTTCATGAGAAAACTAATTATAATTAGAGAACTAGAAAACCACTAAAAAGGGAAGAGGTGGAATTTTAAAGAGGAATGTAAAATTGAAAAATTAAATATATAAACTTTTAAACATTTCTATCTTTTGTATACGTTATTTTTTTTTAAAATTGCACCATTAAATCAAGAATTTCTTTATCTTTCATTTGAATTAACTCCTTTTTTTTCTACTTATTTTCAATACTGTATATGTGTAGTATCAACTCAAAAACCTAACACACCCCGAAAAACCTAAACCCCCACCCCACCCCATCCAAAAACCTAACCCCACCCCACACACCCCCACCCATAACCAAAAAACCTAAACCCCCCCACACCCACCCCTAAAACCTAAACCCCCACACCCACTCCCAAAAACCTAAACCCCCACCCACCCCCTACCCTCAAAAACCTAACCCTAAAAACTAAAACCATAAAATCTAAACTAAACCCTAAAGCTAAGCCTGGCCTTTTTTACGGGTTTTTTTTTAACGAGGACGACGTGAGATCCATGGTCTGCGAAACAATTTTTTTGTTTTTGATTTATGTTTTGAGTTATCATTTTTTTATTATTTTTGTTTTGTATTTAATGGGGAGTTCTCTAATTCTCCCACTAAGGAGGAGTTTTCTCATTAACTTCTCCCTCTCTCTCTCATATATATATATATATACGTGTGTGTGTGTGTGTGTTAATGACATCAATCCTAACATGCAATATAAAAATCGTGTAGTGTTTCGTGTTAATTCTTTTAATGTTCATTTACGAATATACTAATAGCTCATTACTTATTAGCAGTGTTGTAAAAATCAGGATTAATCGGTAATCGTTGGATTACCTTGTAAATTTGGGATAGTCGGACAGTTAATCGGTAATCGGGATTAATCGGCCCTAATTGGACCTAGTCAGGATTAATCGGCCCAAATTGAAATGTGGGTTTTAAATTGACTTAAGTCTTGATAACGACCTGATCCATGGATACATGGGTTTTTATTTAACCTAATTGCAAAACTGAAGGCTGTTCTCCACCTCCGACTTGTTCTCGCTGCTGCTTTAACCTAATCGCTACCTACGGCTTCAAATCGACGACAACCTATCCTAATACAGACAAGACGATGTGAATTTTAAGGTATTTAATATTACAAGTATTTGATTTTTGAAGTATTTGAACTATTTTATCTTTGAAGTATTTAAACTATTTGATCTTTGAAATATTTGAGATTTTCAACTAATATAATAATATGTTAATGTTTGTATTTGTGTATATATATATATATAGGGGTATGTTCTTTTGAGAACTAAACATATGTTGAGAACCGAAAGAACCGTACAAAACGTGTACATATCGTTTCGGTGAAAAAAGTAAAATCGATCAATTATGTTTTATTTATCTCTTCTCACTCTTAGTTTGAGTTTTATCTCCTCTCTCTTGAACTTTTTTACAATACGTATAAAAATATGCCTATATGCATTCATTTGTGCATATAGTGTGAGTGCATATATATGCATTTAAAAAAATGACTAAAAATTCCAGCTGTTTTAAAAGCAAAACTTAAACATATTGAAATATACATGAATAATAGTCAATTTATAATATAAATAGTGCAAGATTTAATACGGTTCTCACGGTTCTTAACATATTGTTGGTTCTCAAAAGAATGTCTATAAGTTTGAAAAATTACTTGTAAATTCCAATCCGATTAATCCCGACTGATCCTGATTAATCTCTAACGATTAACGTCCGACTAGTGTCTAACGATTTTTACAACACTGCTTATTAGTAGTTTAAACAAACAATTATTAGTAGTTTAAATAAACAATTACTCAAGCTTAAATTGACTTTCTTAGTTGGGACTTTTTAATTTTTTTAATTCATTGTTGAAATTAGGTTGTATAATGAGTCGGTAAAAGTTGAATATCAAAAAGGTTAGTTTCACTTTATAAATGAATAAAAAGTGGGAACACTAGTATCAAATATGATTTTTAAGACGGTTATTTTTGTTAAATAAAGGGGTTTATGAACCGTTTTAAATTTATGCGTCGTAAAAAATAATCATATCTTCATAACTTTTTACAGCGGTTATGAACTTTTTTACAGCGGTTCTAAACATTTTACAACGGTTCAGAACCTTTTATAGCGGTTCTAAACCTTTTACAGTGGTTTATTTACAAAAATCATTTACAACGGTTTGTTAATAACCGTGGTAAATGATATGTACCCTAATCACGAAAAAAGCCTCCAACCGCTATTAATAATTCATATCCTAATAACCGCTATAAATTAATCTCCAACCACAGTAAAAAGTATCATTTACAAAGGCTATTGATAATCGTTGTAAATGATATGTTTAATAAAAAGAGACGTATGTTTTATAGCGGTTTTAATTAGAACGGCTTTAAAAGAACTTTTTGTACTAGCAGAAAACTAAAAATCATATTACCAAATTTAAGTATGAAAACTTTTAAATAACTCTTTTAGGATCTTTTATAAACCCTTAAACTTTAACAAGAAAACACGTCAACTCATTTATTAAATGTGTGTGTTTGGATTAACCCATTTAATAACATTTCCCTTTCAGGATGATCTTTTTGATAAAAAAATGTTATATTAGTTTACATAAAACATGGATTATTTTTATGCCGTAAATAGTTGTCACTATCCGGCGATTCGTTGAAGTCGTGTCCTTTCACTTCAAAATTTTCTAATTTAAAATATTAATTATTGTTCCACCAACTCACTTTCTTCACCATTCAACATTCGTCAGTTAAGCTAACCTATATAAGTTTAGCCACCATTCAACATTCAACATGATGTTTATTAACATGTTTCTTTTTTCATCTAAAACTAATTTTTTTCTTTATTTGCCATCCGGGTCAAACATGCACCATAAAGCAATTGTCATGTAATGAAAAAAGCAGTCAACCAATAAAGGTATGTTTGGATCTTTTCATGACACAAATTTAAGTGTACCAGTAAAATCCAAGATTAATAACTACGTTCAAACAATTTAAATTGTCACTAAACGACATTTCTACATGATCAATGTTAAGATATTTTCTTTTATCATCTAAAACTATTTTACTTTAGTAGACATCGGGTCAAACAGTTACCACAATGAAATTAATTGTCATTCAATAAACAATTACTACAATGAAATTGTCATTCAATGAGAAAGGCACCAAGTGAAGGCATCGACTTGCCAATTAGTGTGTCTGCCGGATCACACTAAAATTTAGACAATAGTTTTTAATGATTCTAAACTCTTACTTTATTTATACTTTCATTCATACTAAAAAACATACGTCGGATCAAAACCGTGTGATGCAAATTAAAGAACTATCTTACCTATGGATTACGTGCAGAGCAAAGCTGAGAAACATTATTTGGGAGGACTGGATAACATTCCAGATTAGTATTTCTTAAAGGACGTTATTGTATTTGGTTCGGCCAATTATTGGTTTGGTTTGTAATTCCCGTTCCCTCTTAGCCACTGGCTTCTGAGGGGTTCTGGTTTTTAATGATTTCGCTTACTTTTCAAAAAAAAAAAAAAACTAAAAAAACATACATAAATAGGAAATAAATCATTGCACCTAATGTAAGGCCCCGATCATAAGAGATCTCACTTATTGGGTTTAGTCTTTAACTAATAGTTTTTAAACATAGAATTTATTGAAGCAGCGGAAAATAATTTGTAACGATGAACAAATTTGTCCAGAACTATCATATGATTGTCTTAACAACTCAAACATGTAAATTCGTAAACATAACGGGATGCCAAACCATCGTTACCTTGTATTGCCCTTTGGCAAGCCAAACACGCATCCGCTATCCATAAACCTACACTTAACCTGATATGCATACTAAAAGTCAGCTAACCCTTAGTGAGTTCCATTTTTCATAAACATAAGGAAAATAGTTTCATCATAAGATAAGAACAAAGGGTTTCATCATCTGTCATTCAACATACATAATATTCGTAAACATAGTTTAACGAAACATACTTTAACATACATAACAAGTCATATAATTTGTGTCTAAATTCACGTCATCGCCCATTACAATCGCTACCATATATTTCCCTTTGGCTCAAGACACATAGACCGCCAATATGGATCGACAACTATGGACACTTATCCGTAACACCCTCGGGTTATACTTTAACATGACGGGTGATGTTAAGCCCAAGTGACCATCATCACTTTATTCCTAGTTGTACAAAGCTTAACCATTGACATGCCATAAAGGCATTTCCCTTGTTATGGCACTAGGGGTCGCTAACCATAAACTACCATAAGGCTTGTGATACGCTCAGTCACGTGGTCTGCACTGCTATCTCAAGACTTCATACCCAAAACATTCATTCCCTCAACATATTAGACATGTATTGACTTCATAAAACATTACCCTTTTTCTTTTCATAAAACATAGCTTTTCATTACATAATCCCTTTTGTTGATACTGGTTTATAAAAACTTCTATAAACCTTTAATTTCCATAACCATACCCTCCCAAACGTTTCATTTCAAAAACATGACGTTTCGTAAAAGTTTCATTTCATAAACATATTCGTTCATAAACATTTCATTTCATAAACATACGTGTCTCATTTGTAAAACATCTTTCTCGTAAAACATTCGTTTTGAGTATGCATACCACCTTAAAACAGTAAATAGGGATTCTTGACTCTCATGGTTATTTAAACTATCCGAAGTTGGAGCGTCTAAGCTAAGTCGATTGCTATATGATTTGCATGAAAATCAACACGTGAAACTATCAATTATGGCTATTGTTGCCTGACACTAGTGTCGTCAATAGTGTCACTTGACGTTAGTGTCGCTATAACTTGCATTATGGACTTAGTGTCGTCTAGGATAGTGTCACCACTTGTTAATGTCGCCACTCATCAGTGTCGCCTCCTAGATCATATTCCAACTAAGGTCGAGACGAGTGTTGCCTAAGGAACACAAGCGTCACCATTAGTGTCGTCCCAAGAACATGAAGCCAACACAGGCACCATTAGTCAGGATCAGATTTGCTTAACAATATACACTGGTTACTAGGTGTATGAATGGCGGAAACAGACACATACTAAAAAACTCACTAAAACACAAAGTAATTAAGCTCCATTTTGTATTAGATATGAACTGTAATGTTTACAATCAGGAAGTAAGAAAAGTTACAATCAGACAGACTCAAAGGCACTCAGAAAGAAAAGTACAAACTAACCGATCTTCCTCATTCGTACTACATACAAACACACTACAACTATATTTACTAACACAAACAAAAAGTAAACAAAAGTCTTCATCTGAGTTAATACCTTTAGCATGATTCTTCACTTTATCTTCATCAGACGTTGCATTAGTTCATCAGAGGTTATATGAATTGAAAATATCTGAACTTTATTGTTACCTTAGATGAACATTGGTTCACCCGGGTTATCATACTTGATAAATAATCTTCAAACACCGTAACCTCGGATACTATGTTTTCTCATCCGAGTTAACACACTTGTATAAAACTTGTAAGGTCTGATATTCAGATAACTCAAACATTTGTTGTACACTCGGATATTGTACAGATAAACAACAAATTCTATGCTGCAATCTGGTATGCATCAACCTTAAAGAACTTGTCTCTACAATCTGCCCCAAAGGTTGATGCTACCAAAAATAATCTAGAACTCATTTATACTTCTCAAGCTTTCTTATCCATTCCAAAAATTTATTTGCTTTTTCAACATCTTCAGATTTGCACATTCAACTTTCATCTCCAACAGAGGATGTAAATCTTCTTTCCATAACACATGAGAATTCACTTGCTTTTTTTTTTATGATGAACACCCTATTCTTCTAATCATAACTCCATTAAGAGATATAATTTTGACACAGTCTTTTAATATTTACATCTTCAATTATCAGTTGAAATTCTAATGAATCCCTCTATGTGCTTCTTGATTTATTGTAACATCCCAAAAATAAAACGACAGTTATAATAACGGGATAGAATGCGAGAACGAACGGAATAAACGAACGAGGCATGACGGGCCGGGCCGGATGGGCCGGCGGGATAGAAGAGGCGAACATAGGGGAGCCTCCCCTATAAATAGCCTGAGTCACCACCCTTTTCTCTCATTTGCAACATCTAGAGAGAGAAACCATAGAGAGAGAAAGTTGGTGGATCGACCCGAGATTTCAGCCAAGTGTTGCTCCATAGCTCGTGAGAAGAACCTCCGGATCAGAAGCTCGATACAGGTAACGATCTGGCCTAGATCCGAGTTTTTGTTCGTTTTGGGGTTTTTCGGGTTTTGGATGAAAATGTAACGTTTTTACGGATGAAACTGGAAGAAAAACATAGATTTGAGTTCTAAAACGAAAAGCAAAAGTTTTGAATGTAAACAAGTTCGGGATCTTGACATGATCAGATCCGCATGCGAAAGTTATGGTTTTTGCGGGGAAGCAGGTCATGCGTAGTTATCAAGTACGCAAGAAGCTGATCCTGCGTACTTATCAAGTACGCAAGAAGAAGGTACTGCGTACTTATCAAGTACGCATGAAGCAAAGCCTGCGTACTTATCAAGTACGCATGAAGCAAAGCCTGCGTAGTTATCAAGTACGCATTAAACGAATCTGCGCACTTATTAAGTACGCAAGAACAAGGCCCGGCGCACTTGCTAAGTGCGCAAGCATCAGGCTGGTTAGTAAAGTTAGTATAGTCGCCTAAATCAGAATGGTTAAACCGTTAGAGTCAGGATTAGGTCTGATGTGTATTTAACTAATCAATTCAGATTGGAAGTGACGTTGTTGGACTTTTTTTTAGGACAACCCAGATTAGCTTATCAGGTGAGTTCTAGAGCCCTCTTTTAAATGTTTTATTAATGTTTTGGGCTGGTGTGCATACTTACGAAATGATGTTTTATGAAATGATGTTTACGAAAGGAAAGTTAAAAGGTGTTTATAAAGTGTTTTGCCAAAGAGGTTTATGAATGGTTTACGGACAGTTTAATAATGAAATGTTTTATAATAAAACGTACGAATGCTTTAACTAAAATGATGTAAAGGCGGTAACTGATATTTTTATGAAAGTCACGAAATGAACGAATCTGCCACGAGTTCCTACGGGAACTAAGGTATGTATGCATGAATGGGCCTTACCCTTATGGGGGCCTTTGTGGCTGGCTAACGGTTGTACAACTGGGTGGATAAAGGGGTGACGACGGTCACCATGTGATTACCGGGATCCCTATTGAAGGTACTATTCCCTACGAGGGAACAGTGCTTAAGGTGAAGGTACGTGCTGTCCTTTGGGACGCCGTACGTAAGGTGAAAGTGCGTGTATCCTTGTGATACTGTTCCTAAGGTTCTGGTGTCGAACGGATTTGGGGTATCGGGCCCTAGGTTTCTCCGCCTACAGGTAAAGTACGGTGTCGAAGGGCCTAGTGGTGGCGTGCCTCGGGGTTTCTCCGCCAGTATGGGATGAATGGAATTGATGGTTATGAAAAAGCGCATATTCGGTTCATGTTGACTTATGTTATGATGATATGATTACGAGGTTTTGATGATGTTAAGTTATTGCATGTTTTTACGTACGGTTTTATTAAATGAATGAATGTTATGTTTTTGGCAAATGTAAATGTTAAAGTTTTATGTAATGCTAGAACTCACCAGCGTAGCTGACTTTTTAGTATGCACATTCAGGTTAAGGCAGGTTATGAGGATGGACGGTGATGCTTGGCTAGCGAGATGAGTTACTCGACTGATTATGAAGACTGGCATCCCGTTATGTTTTATTTACGATGTATTTATGTTTTAGACAATGTTTACGCTTCGACATGTTTAAACAATGTTGACGTTATGTTTGAATGAAATTTTTCGGTGCGTTATTTGATAGTCAAGTTCAAGAACTGTTTGTGAATGAGTAAATCCAACAAGTGAGGCCTCCCTGGTTTAGGGCCTTACAAGTTTGTATCAGAGCAATAGTTTGAGAGATTCGGACACCCCCAGTGTCTGAACTTAAACTGTAAATGGGACCGAAAGTGGATGCCAGTACGGGTAACTCGAGCCACAGCATCAGGTATTAAGGTAGTATATATTTACATATATAATATGCCTTAGAAAGGGTTAGGTAAGGACTTATGTTCTGATGGAATCACAAAGGTGGTCAAATAGAAATCGAAAGGTAGTGTAATGGTTAATTGCAGATGGCCAGTGTATATTAACATCTTACAGTGCTTGTTGAATTCTATTTGTTAACTAGCGTGATTACATTGGATTCCTTGTTTTATAGAACGAAATGGCAAGGAGAGGAAACGGAAGGCGTGGTGGGGGCCATACCGGTGGTCGTACCGGTGGTCTGACCGGTGGTCGTAACGATGGGCGCGGCAGGACCCGTGCACGCCAAGAGTACAGTGAAGAAGGAAGTGTTCACACTGAGCCAAAAGTTAGTGTGCACGGGACTGAGCCGACTCATCTCGAAGAACAACAATTCACTTTTGAACCGAAAGTGAGAGCGGCTCTAGCACGCGAGTTCACTGAGTTGATGAAGGTTTCTCTGCCAGGACTGTTGGCAGAAGCATTAAAGAAGGCTAGTGAGGCGGGTGGGTCTAATACAGCGGTTGGTAACCCGAACACTGAGGCAATCAACACACAGCTTAACCGTGGTTGCGACTATAAGTCCTTTAAGGCATGTGACCCGCCGGTCCTGATTGGGAAGAAGGACGCGGTGGCTACTTTTGACTGGGTGATACTTATGGAAGCCACCATCCGTCTGAGCGAGTGTCAAGCAAATCAAGTTGTGAAATTTGCTGCTAACTCCTTGAGAGATGAAGCATCCCATTGGTGGGAAGGTGTACGTCAAGCTAAGGGGGACGAGACGGTTGACGCAATGCTGTGGAACGATTTGAAAACATTGGTGATTAAGAACTTCTGCCCGAGGAATGAAATCGAGAAGGTGGAAAGAGAGTTTATGGGATTTAAAGCCGGAAGTAAAACACATAGCAAATCACTACCAGATTCAATGAATTGGCACGTCTGGTGCCGCATCTGATCACGACTGAGGAGAGAAAGATTGCTTGCTACATCTAAGGTTTGCCGGATAAGGTCCGTACTTTCATCAAAGCAAACGCCCCAAGCACCTATGATTCGGTGGTGGAACTCAGTGGTGTAGTGTATGATGACCTGGCACTAAATGATGTCGCCATTGAGGAACCCAAAAAGAAACCGAGCTTCCAAAACAAACGAATAGGTGGAAAGATGTATGGGGCTCGTGAGAAGAGGGCTCGGGTGGAGGAGATAGCGATGTGTAATAAGTGTGGGAAGGAGCATATGGGGGAGTGCAGACTGGGATCTAATCTATGCTTCAAGTGTGGCAAAACTGGACACTACTCACGTGAATGTCCCCAGCTCCACAAGTGCTATAATTGCGGGGGAACCGGGCATCTGAGTAGGGACTGCACAAATCCAAGAATGGGGGAAACTGGGAAAGGGAAGAACACCGAAAAGAAGGATGAAACGCCCCGAATAAGGACCCGAGCGTACGCACTGACGCAGGACCAAGCCAGGGCAGACCTCGATGTGGCGTCAGGTACGTTCATCCTTAACAACACTTTTATTTCTGTATTATTTGATTCGGGTGCCAGTAAGAGTTTTATATCTGTGACTTTTTGTAAACGAGTGAAGTACACTGTCAGTAAGCTAGAAAGGGCTTTTAGCGTAGAAACCGCTAAGGGTAGAACTGTGAGAGTGACCGATGTAGTTGACAACTCCACGATAAAAGTATAAGGTCATAGGTTTCCTATCATATTGTTTGTTATGGTTTTGGGAGGGTTTGATGTCGTGTTGGGTATGGATTAGTTAACTGCCAACGAGACACAAATCATATGTAAACGAAAGATAATCCGACACAAGGCTCCGGATGGTAGTAGAGTCGAGGTCTTTGGAGATCATGACCCCCCGATGCCAACGTCATCTCGATGATTAAGGCAACAGATTACTTGAGGCATGGATACGAGGCTTATCTGGTGTACGTAATTGACAAGTGTAAGGAAGTGAAGGAACTAGACGATGTACCCATGGTACGCGAGTACCCGGAGGTGTTTCCAGAGGATTTTCCTGGGATACCACCCGACAGAGAGATTGAATTCCGAATCGACTTAGTACCAGATGCCCAGCCCGTGGCTAAGGCACCATATCGACTAGCACCAGTGGAGATGAAAGAACTAACGGCACAACTAGACGAGTTACTTGAGAAAGGATTTATCCAACCGAGCATCTCGCCGTGGGGTGCTCCGATGTTGTTTGTGAAGAAGAAAGACGGTTCGATGAGAATGTGTATTGATTATCGCGAGTTGAACAAACGTACGGTGAAGAACAAGTACCCTTTACCAAGGATCGACGACCTGTTCGATCAATTGCAAGGCGCAAGTTGGTTCTCAAAAATCGACCTTCGACCCGGGTACCATCAGTTGATGGTGAGGGAAGAAGACATACCGAAAACTGCATTTCGCACGTGTTATGGACATTTTGAGTTCCGCGTAATATCTTTCGGATTGACGAACGCCCCCGCAACGTTCATGGATTTGATGAATAGGGTTTGTCGACCAATGCTGGATCGATCGGTAATCGTATTCATCGATGATATCCCCATCTACTCTAAGAATGAGGGTGATCACGCATGTCACTTAAAGGAGGTGTCGGAGGCTCCGAAGAAGGAAAAGTTGTATGCTAAGTTCTCCAAATGCGCGTTCTGGCTTAGGGAAGTCCAATTCCTAGGTCACGTCATTAACCCGAACGGCATTATGGTTGAACCAGCAAAGATAATGACAGTAAGGGATTGGAATATTCCTAAGACGCCAACTGAAATCCGAAGTTTCTTGGGATTGGTAGGCTAATATCGGAGATTCATCCAGGATTTCTCGAAAATAGCTTCGCCGTTGACAAAGTTGACTCGGAAGGAGGTAAAGTACGAATGGGGTTCGACCCAGGATGAGGCGTTTAAGGAATTGAAGGAGAAGCTAACCCAAGCTCTAGTCTTGGCCCTTCCCGAGGGCAATGAAGACTTAGTGGTATACTCTGACTCTTCGGGTCAGGGATTAGGATGCGTGTTGATGCAACGCGGGAGAGTGATCGCGTATGCGCCACGGCAGTTGAAGATTCACGAAGCTAATTATCCGACTCATGATTTGGAACTTGATGATGTCGTATTCGCATTAAAAATCTAGAGGCACTACCTTTATAGGGTGAAGTTTACTATATACTCCGACCACAAAAGTTTGAAGTACTTCTTCGAACAAAGGGAACTTAATATGAGGCAGAGACGATGGTTGGAACTATTGAAAGACTATGACTTTGAAATCATATACCATCCTGGAAAGGCAAACGTGGTGGCTGACGTTCTAAGCCGAAAGGATGTGCCTGCTCCTATTAGAGTGAAAGCTTGCCAGTTGCTGATAACATCATATGTGATGAGGGAAATTGAAAGAGCTCAAGATGAAGCACTTAAGGAAAAAAACATAATGAAGGAAAGGATGGTTGGCCAACAAGACAAGTTGGAATATAACACCCTTGGTGTTAGGACACGTTTTGGACGGGTATGGATACCTATGGGTGGCGAGCTTAGAACCAAAATATTGGATGACGCTCATAAGTCTCGGTACTCTATCCATCCCGGTACCAACAAAATGTACCAAGATCTGAGGAGGGAATACTGGTGGCATGGAATGAAACATGAAATGACAAAGTATGTAAGCAAGTGCTTGACTTGCTTACAAGTAAAGGCCGAACACCAGAAACCGTATGGAAAGATTCAACCACTTGATATACCGGAATGGAAGTGGGAACACATTACCATGGACTTCATAACCAAGCTACCTCGCACAACTAAAGGTCATGACATCATTTGGGTAATCGTGGACCGTTTAACGAAGAGTGCTCATTTCCTACCTATTCGCGAGACGTTCTCGTCAGAAAGGTTAGCGGAAGTATTTATTAACGAAGTAGTAGCACGACATGGGATGCCTTTGACGATCGTATCTAACCGGGACACACGATTCACATCGAGGTTCTGGAAAAGATTTCACGAAGCGATGGGCACGAGGCTCAATGTTAGCACGGCATACCACCCACAAACGGATGGTCAGTCCGAAAGGACCATTCAGACATTGGAGGATATGCTTCGTGCTTGTATTATCGATTTTGGCGGCAGTTGGGACAGTCATCTGCCGTTAGCCGAATTCTCCTACAACAATAGTTATCACACGACGATAGGCATGCCACCTTACGAAATGTTGTATGGGAGAAGATGCAGGACCCCGGTTTGTTGGGGTGAGATTGGACAGAAGGAATTAGGAAGTCTTGAAGTCGTAAGAGAAACGTCGGAAAGGTTTGATCAAATCAAAGCACGAATGAAGGCCGCACAAGATCGTCAGAAATCCTATGCGGATAAATGATGAAGGCCTATTGAGTTTGATGTTGGGGACAGAGTAATGTTGAAAGTGTCACCCTCGAAGGGAATCATACGATTCAGGAAGAGAGGAAAGTTAAGTCCGAGGTTTGTCGGTGTTAGGACATGTTTTGTAACTATTGATAAAATTCTGTGTAAGTTATCTTTAGAAGTGAACTTGTTAAGTTCTCCTAAGGTGTTGAGACATAGAGAGGCGAACTTAATAAGTTCGCCTAGCTTCATGAGAGGCGAACTTGTTAAGTTCGCCTATATCAGGTCTGGGTCTATATATAGAGTTTTACAGATTCTGTTGTAGAGGGATTCAGAGCGTGAGATCAGAGAGGGGCTTGAACGATTGTCTTGTAAACTCTGTGTTTGGTGGTATACAAAGAGAAGATTATTTACGTGCTGTTTCTATTGTCAATTCGTATACATACGTTAACACGGTTGGATTCCGCACTCCGTGTTATCAAGACGTCCTGTCACGAGTTCGAACTGTAGACGAGTCATGTGGACCTACAAGTGGACCATTTAGGATAATGGCACGGGTTGGTGAAGTCACTTATCGGTTAGAGTTGCCTGATGAGTTAAGTGGGATTCATCCTACCTTCCATGTATCACACTTGCGAAAGTGTTTGGCGGATGAATCGGCTCACGTACCACTCACTGACATCGAGGTCAACAACAGCCTTAACTACATCGAAAACGCGTGGCAATCTTAGACAGAAAGGAGAAGCGTTTGCGTAATAAGATTACTCAATTGGTTAAAGTCCAATGGAAGCACCGAAAAGGATCGGAATCTACTTGTGAAACGGAGACGGAAATGACGGAGTCGTACCCTTATGATAGGTTTCGGGGACGAAACCTATTGTAAGGGGGTAGACTTGTAACATCCCAAAAATAAAACGACAGTTATAATGACGGGATAGAATGCGAGAACGAATGGAATAAACGAACGAGGCATGACGGGCCAGGCCGGATGGGCCGGTGGGCTAGAAGAGGCGAACATAGCGGAGCCTCTCCTATAAATAGCTTGAGTCACCACCCTTTTCTCTCATTTGCAACATCTAGAGAGAGAAACAGTTAGAGAGAGAAAGTTGGCGGATCGACCCGAGATTTCAGCCAAGTGTTTCTCCATAGCTCGTGAGAAGAACCTCCGGATCAGAAGCTCGATACAGGTAACAATCTGGCCTAGTTCTGAGTTTTTGTTCGTTTTGGGGTTTTTCGGGTTTTGGATGAAAAGGTAACGTTTTACGGATGAAACTTGAAGAAAAACATAGATTTGAGTTCTAAAACGAAAAGCAAACGTTTCGAATGTAAACAAGTTCGGGATCTTGACATGATCAGATCCGCATGCGAAAGTTATGGTTTTTGCGGGGAAGCAGGTCATGCGTAGTTATCAAGTACGCAAGAAGCAGATCCTGCGTACTTATCAAGTACGCAAGAAGAAGGTACTGCGTACTTATCAAGTACGCATGAAGCAAAACCTGCGTACTTATCAAGTACGCATTAAACGAAGTCTGCGCACTTATTAAGTACGCAAGAACAAGTCCCTGCGCACTTGTTAAGTGCGCAAGCATCAGGCTGGTTAGTAAAGTCAGTATAGTCGCCTAAATCAGAATGGTTAAACCGTTAGAGTCGGGATTAGGTCTGATGTGTATTTAACTAATCAATTCAGATTGGAAGTGACGTTGTTGGACCTTTGTTTAGGATAACCCATATTAGCTTATCAGGTGAGTTCTAGAGCCCTCTTTTAAATGTTTTATTAATGTTTTGGGCCGGTGTGCATACTTATGAAATGATTTTTAACGAAATGATGTTTTATGAAATGATGTTTACGAAAGGAAAGTTGAAAGGTGTTTATGAAGTGTTTTGCTAAAGAGGTTTATGAATGGTTTACGGACAGTTTAATAATGAAATGTTTTATAATAAAACGTACGAATGCTTTAACTAAAATGATGTAAAGGCGGTAAAGGATATTTTTATGAAAGTCACGAAATGAACGAATCTGCCACGAGTTCCTACGGGAACTAAGGTATGTATGCATGAATGGGCCTTACCCTTATGGGGGCCTTTGTGGCTGGCTAACGGTTGTACAACTGGGTGGATAAAGGGGTGACGACGGTCACCATGGGATTAATGGGATCCCTATTGAAGGTACTATTCCCTGCGAGGGAACAATGCTTAAGGTGAAGGTACATGCTATCCTTTGGGACGCCGTGCTTAAGGTGAAGGTGCGTGTATCCTTGTGATACCGTTCCTAAGGTTCTGGTGTCGAACGGCTTTGGGGTATCGGGCCCTAGGTTTCTCTGCCTACAGGTAACGTACGGTGTCGAAGGGCCTAGTGGTGGCGTGCCTCGGGGTTTCTCCGCCAGTATGCAATGAATGGAATTGATGGTTACGAAAAGGCGCAGATTCGATTCATGTTGACTTATGTTATGATGATATGATTACGAGGTTTTGATGATGTTAAGTTATTGCATGTTTTTACGTACGGTTTTATTAAATGAATGAATGTTATGTTTTTGGTAAATGTAAATGTTAAAGTTTTATGTAATGCTAGAACTCATCAGCGTAGCTGACTTTTTAGTATGCACATTCAGGTTAAGGCAGGTTATGAGGATGGACGGTGATGCTTGGCTAGCGAGATGAGTTACCCGGCTGATTATGAAGAATGGCATCCCGTTATGTTTTAGTTACGATGTATTTATGTTTTAGACAATGTTTACGCTTCCGCATGTTTAAACAATGTTGACGTTATGTTTGAATGAAATTTTCCGCTGCGTTATTTGATATTCAAGTTCAAGAACTGTTTGTGAATGAGTAAATCTAACAAGTGAGGCCTCCCGGGGTTGGGGCCTTACATTTATGTACATACCTTTTTGATTTATTAATTTTAATTCTTTTAGAGGAAGTTTCTTCAACATCTTCTTCTCCTCCTTCACTGTTTGTCCAAACGTCTTTGTTATCTTTTACAACACTTTTGAATTTGGGAACTTCAGAAACATTATCAAATTGCAAAGATACATACAAATCATATGATAAAGATGATGCAGGATTAATAGAAAATTGTGAATATTGGTTCCACCAACTTACCCTATCATATTATTTCTTGATTTGCTTGTAAAAGTATTTGTGCAACTTTCAAATCCAAGTATGGGCATTACATGACCCCGTTTCAACACACATCTGGTGGTGCCCCCTAGTTACTTGGCCCACACTCGTTCATCCAATCTCATCCCCTAGTTACCGAGAATCCTACTGGGAATGCTACGATCTTTCTGTGACATACTATAGGGCCGCATAACCCTAAGATGACCCTGTCAAATTTCCAGTTGTACAACCGTTAGCTATTCACATAGGCTCCTATACATGCATTGCCATTCATCTCATAACATTTGTTCTCAAGGAACCATCGACATATTCGATTATAGTGACTTTCGAAATTTTTACCTTCCTTCATTTCCTCGGTTTAAGCATTTTGAACATTTTAGAAAACAAACTCTCGTTCATAAACTATTCTTAAACTATTATGGCAAAACATTTCATAAACTTCCTTTCATAAATCTTATTTCATTAACATTTTGTGTAACATCCCGAAAATTTTCATAAGAACGATTCGGGTTAACGGGTGACCCAGCTCTTTACTAAATGTGAGGATTATTAGGAGTTGTCGTTAAAGAAGCTTTTAATTAACGAAAAGAGATGGTTAGCCGTCGAAGGGGACAGTTTAAGATCGTACTGCGCTAAACAAAAACTCAGGGACCCAGATATAAAAGCTTAAGGGTTTAAATACCATGTTTAGGGAAAACCCTAGGCCATTCCAACTAGGAGTTGCGTACAGCGGCAGAAGCGAGAGAGGGGGGTAACCGGGGAGGAAGACGACCCCGGTCACGGTGGTTCTAGATGACGTTCGCACAACGAAGGCCAAGGGCTCGATCAGGTAATACCCGTTTTCATTTATGCACGATCGTATATTCTTTTCTTGCATAGTAGGGTTTAGGATGGTGGTATGGTGGACGACGACGAGCAACGGGGAAGGTGAAGGTGGGTGCGAAGGGGTTGTAGCAACATCCATGGTAGAGGCTGACCCGATGGCGAGTACGTTCTGGCGGCAGGGTCATGATGTTGGAGATGACCGACGAGGAGGAGGGGGGATGCTGTGGCGGTGGCGAACGGCGGAGAGCGTTAATGGTGTAGCGGCGGTGGTGTTAGCCAATTGGGGTTAGTCGCAGAAAGGATTAAGAAGACGGTGTTCATAGTGATGCTTGGTGATGGCCGTGAGGGTGGTACAAGACGAAGACGGCTAGCATGTGATGGTTGTGACTTCGGCGGTGGAGCATGGTGGAACACGAGCGGCCGACATAGTAGTAACCGACCATGATGATGGTTGTGCGGTGACACATGAAGGTGCACGGTGGTGGATGGACGGGCTCGGCAAGAGTTAGTGTCAGGTTAGGGTTTGCATGACCATGCACGTACACATGCATGCATGAATCCTGGTTCGTGAATTTGGATTCTAATGAGTCAAAGACGATCAGACATGTGTAACTACGGAGCTAAGGGTTTGGTGAATCGGCATAAGAAGCAGAGGAGACGAGTGTCAGGGTTTTATTTTTGTACACGTTATTCGACGTATGTTTATAGCGTACATGATCATGTGATCGAACGTTTGACTGGTTTGGGATTCGAGCGTGAACGGATGGGTTGTAGAGCAAGGACTCGGACTTAGCGTAACCGGTGAGTTTCTAATTCCCATATTTAAATGTTTTTGGGGCTATAGTCCATGCTTATGAGACAAGTGATGTCGTCCAGATGGTCAATAAAATAAACTACTAAACCTAACCTAGACTCCTAAGTAATAAATGGAAAACCTATGAACTAAACCGCACTGACAGGAAAGTTGACCTATCGAGTGTAGCACAGCTTAAGGTTAAACCGAATTATCGAACCATAGAGACACTAGGAATAACAAAACAGACTCTGACTAAAGATTATTTGATTTGGGGGGTTGACTACACTAAGGTGAATTAACTATCAAGAGACAGAACTAAGGATGAAATCAAGATACGGGAACGACACTACCTAGGTCGGAATCCTACTTGCAAAGCACAATATCTATCGGTTCTGGAACTACGATAGATCTGGGTTTCTAAGGAAACAGCTTTAGACAACGGATGTAATGACTCACCAGATTGTTGGATCTCCTCTCGGGTATTTCCAACTATGATAGAGTACCCTAATGGACAGATTACCTCTCAGTCTCACTATCCACAATACATTCAAGGAATGCACGGGGTAATCTCAGAATAATAACCATGATTTGACCTAGCAACAATCACTAGACATCTAATATTAACGCCCTCTCAGACTGCTAACACTTGGATTCCTAATAACGAAGACTAGGCAACTAATTCTCACCTCTCGGGTATTGAACTAGGATGAACACTCAATTCTAATCAGCAGTCAAATCACAACTTCTATGATCACTATCTCTAGCTAACCACACGCAATCACAAACCCTAGAATCTATGATCAAGATACGCAAATTGAACTGGCAGACAACCACAATCAACATATGGAATTGAAATCAATCATACAATCATAATTAAGCATATATATCATCACAATTATTAACCAAGATCTTTACAAAAAATCATAAAATCATCATATGAATCCAAAACCGACAAAAATCAATACTTTAACAAAGTAATCATCAATTGACCTAGGCAGCATTAATGTTTTAGCCTAGAATCATGTCAATAACAACTAGAACATAAGCAAAAGACATAAACATGGTCTCAAACATTAATTCAAACACAAAGATGCAATCTTGAAAACCGAATTAAGCTATTACACAAACCTCGGAATCCAAAGCTTTGATCTTTAACCTTCAATCGCCTCTAGAACTACCAAAATCGCCTAAACTTCTTCTCTGGACGGCTAAGAGCCGAACTCTTCTGATTATGGGATTACAATTTGATTTAAATCGATTTTAGGGTTTTTTTCACGGAATCCGACTCTCTCGCGTACCACGAGAGAATTTGGCCGGCCCCTCGCGTTCTGCGATGGCCAAATTAGTCGGGCTGGTTTCTTCTTTTCCTCGCGTACTGCGAGGACTTGGTCCATGTTCTTCGGTTATCGCGAGAGAACCAATTTCATCATTTTTTTCCTTTCAAACTTGGGACTTCATTCTCGTGCTCGGTTTCTTCGTATTTTCACTTGTAATCAACACAAGCTCCTGTAAACATAACAAAGACTCAATATGTAACAAAAACGACTCAAAACAAATAAAAAACAAAGTAAAACAAAGTAAAACCCTAAGAATAAAGATGTGTGCTTTGTACTACATCAAACATCCCCACACTTAACCTTTTTTCGTCCTCGAAAAAGTCTGAAATGGAATCATAACTGAAATCTAACTTTAACATCAATTAGCAATTCACAGTTCAATATACTCACGCGTTAAAAAGCAATAATCAGTATTTCTATCCGGTTAAACCCAACAGCCAACTATCTAGCCCCCGTGATGTGTTCTAATTCCAATTTGTACAATAATCAATCAACCTCTAAATATTGCTTAACGTGGTACCTATCACCCTATATTGACAGTTTCAGTATTACCGACACCCTAAGATGAGTACCCACAAGATTTCATGACTTTATTACGTGATTAATCCTAAGTAACACTCACAGGTTATTTAAGCTATTCAAGCTGGCTGGGTCTACCAAAACATCGCTAATTAGAAGTGTTTTCTATTATTTTATATCATTTAAACTCAACAAGCAGATCCAGTTGTACTATCATTTTCCATTTATTATGCAAAACGTTTAATTTCAAAGGACATTTTTTAAAAAAAAAATTAATTTTTTTTTGAATTTTTATAAAAGACACAAACTTAGACTACTAAACACTCACATACCCACACTTGAAAGACACATTGTCCTCAATGTGAAGCAAGACACAACTAAAAATAAAAATATAAAAATAAAAACAGGAAGCGACTTAGCTAGTAATGAAGATGCAAACAAATGTATCCAACTTCGTTCTTCCTTGTGTGCAACGTATAACATTTCGGTCACGGTTGCATATTCTGAAGGGTTGCCTTTACAAAGTGATAGAAGCATCGGTCACGCCCCAATGGAGATTGAGTACGGACAGGATGAACAATACCTGCAAAATAAACCTCACAACAAACCCACAGCATTAAACTGACTCAAATAAAATAAAAAGACTCACTGACTCAAACTAGACTCTGGATAGAATGCAAGGACACGTACCCGATATGTGACAAACACATAGACATGAATGTCACGGAATGATGGATCATCGGTTACGAACGGTTCCTGAGTTTCCCATGGTCAGCGGTCAGTGAATGATATGGATGATGATGGGTGGCAATTTTGGTGGATCATAGTAATGGATGCTGGATATGATAATGATGATATTAATGGTTGATGATAGTGATGGAAATGATGGAGGAGGGGTGGATGATGGTGCGTGAATGCTAGTCGGGGAAACCATGGGAAACAGGGCAAGAGGGCAAATCCAGTGATGCCTCACGTACCGCGAAGACTCCTGGACCGTTCCAAACGTACCGCGAGGAACAAATTTTTACGCCGGCTTATTCTTTTGTCTCTCGCGTACTGTGAGAGACTTCTGTTCAACCTTCGCGTACCGTGAGGGAGTGTCCATCACAGAAAGTTAAGAATTTTTTTTCACTTTTATACTTAGAAAAATTTTGACCCTTTAAAATTATTTTTCACCCAAAACCTTTAAACCCTGTTCCAATGATCAAACCAATGTAAAACATACCTGAAACTTCGTTCCCAATGATTTCCTTTGCTAATTCGAGCATGAATTCCTGCATGACACGACACACACAAACATACATACCGAAAAACACAAAAATTGACACGGACTCAAACTAAATAAAGCATACACACTCTACATTCTAGGCACTTGCCCGAGACTCGAGCAAGCCTACCAGGAGGCTTCTCCTTGATCCTGACCGGCACTTCCTTCATTCTACGCGGCCTACCGGTCCTCCACATTACCAGCAAATAAATACAACCCATGAGCATCGAAACTCCATCACATCTAACAATTAAGTCTTTCCACCATAGCTTAAACCTAACAGGTCCGAAGATAACACTGTTCAAATATCCTAGCAAGCTGTCACCCTTAAACATCCCCACACTTGGGGTTTGAATTATCCTTAAATTAGATGAATCTATCAAAGTACAAGTTCTCTTACGGGGTAGCCTAGACTTAGGGGCAGTAAAACTAGGGCTCCGCTCACGGGTTTTACCCTCAGGATGCACAACGGTGAAGGGTAAAAGTTCAGGAATGGGTTTAGCTATAGCCATGACCTCTAAAATTTCACCAAGATAATCAGGATCCTCTACAATCTCCACTAACTTCCCCACACTTGGGGTTTTACCTATGATTGCGTCTAGCTCTGCCATCATCCCTAGCAGATCATCAGGCATCTCATCGCCGTATTCGTCCGGCTACTCTAACAACTTTTCTAACTCTACCGCCCAATCAGATGGTTCTTCTAAATTAGGGACGGGTTCACCAACTTCTAACACAGGATTAGAGTCCGGATGGCAGTCTACGAAGGCATCAAGCACGCACACGGAGTGGCTGTGCTTGCCAACATCCTTCATGGACTTTGTGGCATCAAAAGTAACCGACCCATTCCCCACACGAAGTGTGGGCTTTCAGTCAAAGACATCGATCAATGCATTGGTGGTGCGCAAGAATGGGCGCCCGAGGATGAGTGTGACTCTGTCATCCGCATCCATGTCTAGAATGACGAAATCCACGGGGAAGACAAAAATGCCTACTTTTACTAACATATTTTCCACAATTCCCCGTGGATACTTGACTGAACGGTCAGCCAAGAATATGCTCATGCGCGTCGGATGTGGTTCACCTAGGTCTAGCTGATTATATATAGAGTATGGCATCAGATTGATGCCAGCACCTGAGTCAGCCAACGCGTGGTGCAAGGGCAAACTACCTAGGAGACACGGGATTTTGAAACGCCCTGAATCTCCCAATTTCTCGGGCAGCTTGTTCTGCACCACCGCAGAGCATTGTTCACTAAATGAGACTTTTGAGACCTCCTCAAGCTTCTTCTTGTTGGAAAGAAGATCTTTTACGAACTTTCCATACTTTGGCATGCACTGGAGGGTCTCAATGAGCGGGAGATTGACCTTAAGTTGTTTAAACATATCAAGGAAGTGACCGTGTTCCCTAGCTTGTTTATGTGGTATCAAGCTCTCTGGGTATGGAACACGACTCAAGTCAATCTCGGGGGTCTTCATCTCTGCCCCTTCTTCTTCTCCTCTGCCTTCTCGGCAGGCACCTCAACTATTTTCTCCTCGTCAGCCTGTTCCTCGGCCATCTTAGTCGATCTCAGTGAATCGAGCTCTCCGGTCAATCTGCTTGACCTCTTCAGGTGATGGGATGTGATGCTTACTGGAGTGGGAGTCATCCTCTACAGTCTCTTTCTTCTCCACTCCTAACCGATACGGCCATCACTGAAGCGTGGGAGCTTGAAAATGGACCTCCCTGTCGATCCTTCAAGCTCTTAGCGATGTCCTCAACCGTGCGTTGCAAATCATGGAAAGCTGACTGCTGATTCTTAAGAAGAGTGTCATGGCTATCCAATCTCTGCCTAGCATACTTGTCTTGCTGGACTAAGTGGGCAAGCAGTTGTGTCTGATTCTTAAGCATCTCTTCGATCTTCCTTGTGTTGACACTGCTTCCTGAGCTAGCTCCAGCTTCTCATCCTCCTTGCTGCTGGCATCCATTATACCTAGGCGAGTTATTTCCAGATCTCCATCCCGAGCCAAATGACTTGTAATTTTTATGCTCGCGGTTCTGGTATTGGTTGCCAGCAAAGCTCACCTGCTTTGGATTATTTACTGGGCAGTCACGGGTGTCGTGGCCTCCCCTGTACACTTCACACCGCTGAGCATTGAGCTTCAGCTCCTTAATCTCGTTGGCCATTGAGGCGAGTGTAGCAGCCACACTAGAATCAGGGGTGACATGATGCATGCCTATGGAGGATGAGGTAGATGATCTAGCACTAGGAATGGAAGTCCTAGTAGATAGATACTGTTGTTAGGCTTGAGCGAAGGTCTCGAACATTTCCTCGCACTCAGCGGGCTCGAGTCTCTCCATGATATGGCTGGATTGAACATTTGTTGCTTCTCGAAAGTGAGACCATTGTAGAATTTCTCAACTATAGCCCAGTCAGATAGACCATGCTGGGGACATCAGCTCAAAAGCGTGTTGAACCGCTCCCAGGCCATGTGATAAGGCTCGTCAGGATCCATCCGGAAGGAGTGGATTTGATCCCTTAAGAGAGCGGCCCTGGAAGGTGGATAATATTTCTTATAGAACTTAGCTTGAAGATCCTCCCAAGTGGTGATGGAATTGTCCGGGAGGGTGTCAAGCCAAGTAGATGCACGCATAGAGAGCGAGAATGGAAATTGACGCAAGTAGATAGCGTCCTCGAACACACCCGTGATATTAAACGTATCACATATACGAACAAAACGGGACAAGTGTTCGGGCGCATCCTCATCCTCGAGGCCATGAAATTACGTGGCATGAGTGATCGTACTCATGACATGCGATGTGATCTGCCAAGAATTGGCGTTTGGAATGGCGGGGCTAGTGATCGAAGATCTCGTCCCAGTGACTCCATTACTGGCTCTCTGGTGTACAATACGCCTCAGTGGTGGATCAGCGTCTCCCATAGTAGGAAATGAAACTGGGCTAGTAGGACGTACCTGGTTGGTGCACAACTCTTTCAAACACTCCCGGAAGTCGCGGGGTGCGCTCGTGAGGCTTTCGCTCGGGCTCTAAGAAAGTAGAATACGGTGGTGATCCCTGTGAGCGAGTATGATGCATAAACAGAAAGACTCAATAGGAAAAACAAAACATAGACTCAAGAACAGAAAGACTTAATCGTAAACTAGACACACAAGTATGCATAGAAGACAAACACACAGAACAGACTCAAAGAAAACAAAACAAACCAAAAATCAAACAAAGAACTAACCAGAGTTAATATTGCTATTGCCAAGTGTCCCCAGCAACGGCGCCAAAAACTTGATGTCGTCCAGACGGTCTATAAAATAAACTACTAAACCTAACCTAAACTCCTAAGTAATAAATAGAAAACCTATGAACTAAATCAGACTGACAGGCAAGTGGACCTATCGAGTGTTGCACAACTTAATGGTAAACCGAATTATCGAACCCTAGAGACACTACGAATAACAAAACAGACTCAGACTCAGACTAAAGATGATTTGGTTTGGGGGGTTGACTACACTAAGGATTAAACTAATAATGCAGTAAAGAAGGTTAAATTAAGGATGAAATCAAGATACGGGAAGAACACTACCTAGGTCGTAATCCTACTTGCAAAGCACAACTTCTATCGGTTCTGGAACTACGATGGATCTGGGTTTCTAAGGAAACAACTATAGACAACCTAGTGGATCCGTAATCACTCTCAGGGTGTCACCAACTAAGAGACCTACGGATGTAATGACTCACCAGATTGTTGGATCACCTCTCGGGTATTTCCAACTATGACAGAGTACCCTAATGGACAGATTACCTCTCAGTCTCACTATCCATAATACATTCAAGGAATACACGGGGTAATCTCAGAATAATAACTATAATTTGGCCTAGTAACAATCACTAGATACCTAATATTAACGCCCTCTCAGACTGCTAACACTTGGACTCCTAATAACGAAGACTAGGCAACTAATTCTCATGTTTCGGGTATTGAACTTGGATGAACACTCAATTCTAATCAGCAGTCAAATCACAACTCCTATGGTGACTATCTCTAGCTAACCACACGCAATCACAAACCCTAGAATCTATGATCAAGATAAGCTAATGGAACTGGCAGACAACCGCAATCAACATATGCAATTGAAATCAATCATACAATCATAATTAAGCATGCATATATCATCACAATTATTAACCAAGATCTTTACAAAAATCATAAAATCATCATATATCCAAAACCGATAAAAATCAATACGTTAACAAAGTAATCATCAATTGACCTAGGCAGTATTAATGTTTTAGCCTAGAATCATGTCAAAAACAACTAGAACAGAAGCAAAAGACAAAAACATGGTCTCAAATATTCAATTCAAACACAAGGACGCAATATTGAAAAATGAATTAAGCTATTACACAAACCCGGAATCCAAAGCTTTGATCTTTAACCTTCAATCGCCTCTAGAACTCCCAAAATCCCCTAAACTTCTTCTCTGGACGGCTAAGATCCGAACTCTTCTGATTATGGGATTACTTAAATCGATTTTAGGGTTTTTTCATGAAATCCGACTCACTCGCGTACCGCGAGAGAATTTGGCCGGCCCCTCGCGTACCGCGAGGGCCAAATTAGTCGGGCTGGTTTCTTCTTTTCCTCGCGTACCGCGAGGACTTTGTCCATGTTCTTCGCGTACCGCGAGAGAACCAATTTCATCATTTTTTTCCTTTCAAACTTAGAACTTCATTTTCGTGCTCGGTTTCTTGGTATTTTCACTTGTAATCTACACGAGCTCCTGTAAATACAACAAAGACTCAATATGTAACAAAAATGACTCAAAACAAAGATAAAACGAAGTAAAACCCTAGGAATAAAGATGTGTGCTTTAATCTAACAAACCCGGATGCAAAGTCTTTGACTTTCTTCTTCAATTGACCTCCTCTACTCCAAAGCGCCTCTTTTCTTGTCTAGAACGGCTGAGAATCGATAATTAGAATAATGGGAGAGTCCTAAACTTTTAAACCCTGAAAATAGGTTAAAAATTTCATAACTAGGGTCCCTCGCGTACCGGGAGGGCCCTTGGCCTAACCTCTCGCGTACCGAGGGCTAAACAAACTTATTTTATAAACTCCTCTTGTCGTGCTACCCCAAATCGATATAAAATGGACACCGTAACTAATTTTCCAGCTCGAGATTTGGCCCTTTTAAGTTTGGACTCTTTCCCGACCTTCTCCGTTTCTCATCTCGAGTTCGCGTGCTCGTTTCTTTCACACTTCTTGTTCGTTTAAGCACAAAAGTGACCCGATCACCTATAAAACAAGGTAGAACTCAATACTAACCATATTAGACTCAAAACGACTCTAAAACTATATAAAAACGACACGAAACACGACGGAAAGGCTTGTGTGCTTTGCAACACATCAACAACTTAAATCTATTAAACGTGTTGAGGGTTTCGGGCTCTAATTCGATGTGTTTTTGAAATAAAATGATTATTTAGGAGTCGTATGGTCTATGGTGTGTCCAGGGGATTAAGTGAGCTAGGGGTAAGAGTTATCAACGTGATACGAGTTAAAGGATCGATCGGGAAGAGTCGGACGTCAGGCTAAATGCTTATGGTTACATATGAGATATATTATCCTAGTGTTATGTGTGAGATGAAACTGCAGTTAATGAGTCATGTAAATGATAGCATGATGTTATTTATTATGTGTTTATATCTGTGTTGTGTGTTTATGTCGCTGTCGCTGTGGCACGACGGGTATTGTGTTTACGCCCTTGTCATTAAGACATGGCAAACGGGATTGTGAAGGACGAAGTCATTCTGGAAGTCACTAACGGTGATATTGTATAACAGGTAGGTGATGAACACGGGGTGTATTTAATGCCCTGATGAGGTATGTGTTTGTGTGCTTACGTATATATGTTAAATTGCATGCAAATGTTGAGTTATATTTATTGTGCATGAGATGATATTAATGTGGTGTAGATATGATATTAATGTGACGTGTAGACGATATTATTGTAGTCGGTAGAGTTAGACCGATAATTGTGTCAGAATTGTGATGTGGTGTTTACGACAGGTGTCACTCGGATTTGTAAAACAAAGTTTAGGGATTTGTTGTGTTAATCAGGTGTCGAGTTAATGTGTGATATGGGTCATGAGTTTATAGTAGAGTAAATTCAATCCAGATCGGTGATTCTGGATGGTGAATCGTTATGGGATAACGTAAGATGATAAGGGTTATTTATTGGTTAATAAATGTCAAAAACTATTTTACTAAGTACCGAAGACTCCAGGGTGGAAATAAATATTAAATGTGACAAGTCGGTTTTTATTTAAATTAAACTATTAGAACTCACTCAGAGTAACTGATTTTGTGTGTACGTTAGATTATTTTGCAGGTGAGCTTTGTATCGACGTATCATGGCTTGGGAGTGGTGCCACTCGGATTGGTGTGTAGGTATTCATGAGGTAAGCTCAATAATGATAAAGAGATTAAGTAATAGTTATTTTTTTAGAAAGATTTCCGCTGTAGTTAGATTAATAACAAGAATATTTTAAAGAGGATAACCCGTTATGAAAACCAACTGTAGGATGCTCGGGTCGGGGTCTTTCAAGTTGGTATCAGAGCCGTGGTTTAAGAGAAAACCGATGTTTTTATAAAATAAAATACCTTAACTTAAACTGAAAATGGGACGAGGGTGAAATGAATGCCACCACGAGTAACCGCGAGCCAAGAGGTACGTCTTTTGAGTTATGAATTAATTGTTAGAAGTATTAATTGTGTAGTGTAACACTACGTGGAGTCGTGTGGTGTGATTAAGTGAAGTCGTGTGTGAGTTAAGTAATGTGGAGTAACATTAATTGCGTTATGTTAGATAATTTGGTGTGTTCAGGAGTGTGTGTCTATAAATAACGACGTCATATTGTATACACGTAGATTTGCTTAGGTCTAGCTAGTTATGTGTGCACTTAGTGCGAGTTAGAGAGTTGAGGTGCTATACCTATATATACTTTGAGCATGATAAGTTTTGTTGTTATGACCTGACGTTACGAGTCCTGGTAGTACACGCTTAGTCGTGCATAGGACGGGTGGCAGGGATGCTCAGGCATAGTCTTTCTATCATGAAGGTTCCTTAATGTTGATACATCGAGGTGATACGAGGAGTTTTGACGTCATTCGAGACGATCGGCGAGGTGCTCTTATGAGATACCAATACTTATATCTCGGGAATGCGGAGCACAAAGCCAAGGGGTGCAAAAGTGAGAGTTGATGATGAAAGCTTTACGTGGACGCTTGGTCGACGATAGTTACGGGGTGATCGAGATGACAACGCTGAAGATTCAAGAATGAGCTTAAAAGCGGTGAAGGAAGGATCTCCATGGAATACATTCCATATATAGAATTATGTCAAGGTAAGATACAAGAGGAGTGGAAATATTTACTCTAATCAGGAGAAGAGGTAGCTGGGGTTTGAGATAAGACGGACGTCACATTCGTATTTAATGAATGAGACGCGATCGGTGATCATGTGGAAATGATAGAGAAATGACGAGAAAAGTGGAACAGGAGAAGGGTAAGTGCATTATTACACATAAGTGACTAAGAAGAAAGGGCCTGCGCTGGCAAACTTATGACTGGCTTAGAGGGAGCTCTGGTGGAGCATTCGAGTAAAGCAAATGTTTAGTTATTGAAACAGACATGACGATGGGGGTGAGCTTTTGAGGACATCGAGGGCTGATGAGAATGACCCTAGTGTTGGGTGTATGTACATACTTAAAGGGCGTATTAAACAGGTGATAAAGAAGTAAAGAATTATTGTGGTGTGGAACCATTAGGAGAGATCAGTAAAGTTTGACACCAGTTCTTGGAGGTTATTGAAGAACGAGAGATGTATCACATATGTGAGTAACACAGTGGTACCTAAGTTTTTAAGGAATCATCTCTTGGTGGCGATTAGAGTTGGAAATTAGAAGGGTAGCAAATGATCCTAATTATGAAAACCAAGGAGCTTTACCTAGGG
This sequence comes from Smallanthus sonchifolius, assembly GCA_023525975.1. Classification (NCBI taxonomy): domain Eukaryota; kingdom Viridiplantae; phylum Streptophyta; class Magnoliopsida; order Asterales; family Asteraceae; genus Smallanthus; species Smallanthus sonchifolius. Next base: position 22,308,537 of record CM042035.1, on the reverse strand, counting down.
ATAACCATCAGAACGATGAGATCATCGGGGTTATAAAAAGAGTGACGACATGGATGTCGTGATCAGATAAGGAAGGGAGAATAAGTAAGCAGGTAATTGTTGATGTGGGACATAGAATTGAAAGTTTGAGAACGAGTAATAACGGAATAGGTATATGAAATCTACAAGTCCCAAAGTTGGAAACAGGCTATGGAAAGGATCTCTTGGAAAGCTAAGATGGTGATCGAGATGTAGAGTAAAAATGACCACATTAATGTGTACAAAGAGTGGATGGCACCAAAATGGATGCACCATTTGGAACCAAAAGAATTTTAGGTCCCTCCGGGTGGGTGTGTCGGATCGTGATCGTGTGAGTATGTAGCCTAGTCACCAGGTGCGGAATCCCCGTGATTAGGTGGAACAAATTACAATGGCAAAAGTAAACATAAGAAACAACACAAGCTCGTACAATAAATACACGTTCTATTATAACGAGGTGTTGCAACACAAGTACAAACACACGAAGAATGACTTCTGGACTGATGCACTACTGACTCGTGCATACTTGTGATGGTGGTTACATCTGTGTGAAAAATGAAACAAACCAAGCTATTTATAGAACCTGGGTCATGCGTACTTGTAAGTACGCATGAACATCCTTCATGCGTAGTTATAAGTATGCATGCCTCTTGTGTACTTGACAAATACGCAGGAACATCCTCCATGCGTATTTGTTTAGTACACAACCAAAAGATATAAACGTTTATAAATACAAGTTCAAGACATTACAACTCGATAACAACAAAGACAAATACGTAGAAAGACAAGACTGAAAGATAAATAAGAAAAGCTTGATCATGATCTAGAGTGCCTGTCACCAAAGCATGCTTCAACAGGCTCCCCCTTGACAGCACCTCTGGATGTCTTCAGTCTTTTTGGCAGCTACCAGCTTGACTCCCGCCACTTAGCTTTGACTTGTAGTCATGGCATAATTTCACCAATATGTTGTAACGAGTGGCTAGCAGCTTGATCCACTCATCTGTATGCAAACAATACTTTTCCACCAACACCTCCAAATCCTTCACAGAAACATTAATGAAACAGATTTCATCAAACACCCTCACTATCTCCTTCAGACTCATTTTCTCAATCATTACAGCCTCACCGGTCAATGGGTCTACATACCAATACCACATGTTTCCCAATACATCTTGAGGAATTCTCCTCAATGATATGTGAGTCTCGCAAAGTACGGGCTAGTAGACGAGCTTTTTCAACGACTTGCGTGTCACCGGATGAATCTTGGTTTTGTGTTTGACACGCCTCGGTACTTGAGGCTGAAACATTTCAAACTTCCCTAAACGTCCTTCCTTTTGTAGCAACTGCCAAAGACCTTTAGCTACCGCATAAGATGTATCGCCACAGAGTTCGCGGTTAGATAGATTGACCAGGTCATACTTGGGTAAATAGTTGAATGCTTCTGTTGTTGGCTTTAGAAATTGCACCCCACCAGAACGTTTAATTGCAAACAATCCTTTATCATCTTCAAATCTGACAGAAAGAATCATGCTTGCAGCACCATGTTTGATAGTGTATTGTGGTTTGTACCACGGAGCTTGCTTAGTCTTCTTAAACCACTCCTGAGGAACCCTCCTCTAGGAGCTACTACCTTCGCCTTCAACATGAACTATGTAGGATTGGGGAACCTCAACTATTGTTTCGATCACACTAAAAATGGGAACTTCAGTCTCAGCCGGTTCTTGTATTTTAGGGGCTTAAAAAATCTCCTCGTCTTCAAGTTCATACATCCCCTCATCATCTCCTTTGGGAAATTCGATCACAACATCATCACCTTCCTCATCCCAGTCGTCACATGACTCTATATCACCTTCTTCTAATTCCTCCAACACTCCAATCATGGCTTCATTATACAATTCAGGGCTTGCAGATAATTCATCTAATACCTCGGCCACTGATTTTCCTTTGTCCGTACCACCACCACCTTCTCTTTGTGTAGAATCCCCCTGTGCCGCTGGTGTGACTAGTGGTGTAGCTAAAACAACTTATGTCACCACCAGCACCACCTCACCATCTGCTTTGGGAAATTCAATCACCACATCATCACCTTCCTCATCCGAGTCGTCATCTGACTCTATCTCACATTCAATTAATTCCTCCAACGCTCCAATCATGGATTCATTATACAATTCAGGGCATACAGATAATTCTTCTAATACCTCAGCCACTGTTTTTTCCTTTGTCAGTACCACCACCACCTCCTCTTTGTGTAGACTCCCCCTGTGTCGATGGTGTGACTAGTGGTGTAGCTAAAACATCTTGTTTCTCACTACCAGCACCACCTCACCATCTCCTTTGGGAAATTGGATCACCACATCATCACCTTCCTCATCCCAGTCGTCACCTAACTCTATCTCACCTTCATCTAATTCCTCCAACGCTCCAATCATGGCTTCATTATACAATTCAGGGCATACAGATAATTCTTCTAATACCTCAGCCACTATTTTTCCTTTGTCAGTACCACCACCACCTTCTCTTTGTGTAGACTCCCCCTGTGCTGCTGGTGTGACTAGTGGTGTAGCTAAAACAACTTGTTTCTCACCCCCAGCACCACCTGAGGGGCCGGCACCAGGATCCTGGTCTTGATCCTTCTCACCAGTAAGGTCAATGTGGTGACATGCTTCTTCCTTAGCTGCTTTCTTGCTTGTCTCCCCTGAGACGCAAGCTGGTTTGTCAGTTTTCCGACCATATCAACCATAATCTATTGTTCACCTCTCTGAATTTCCATAGCCTTCCGGTTAACAAAGATAGTATCATTGACTTTGAATTGAATGGTTTGAAGTTCAAAGAATGATTTCATTTGCTCTTGCATGCTTTGCCATTGATTTGTAAGTTTGGTGGTCTCATCGATCGGAGAGTTGATTTGTGCTTGTTGTGTTTCAATTTGAGATCTTAAGATGGCAGCATCTTTGAGTAGTGCTTCAACCTGAGATTCTAATTGTCTAATGTGTGCCTCTCTCGGATCAATTTCCCTTGCTGTAGATGCCTCACCAGTCTCATGGATTGTGTCAGCAAATAATTCAGAAATATCAAAATGGTGACCCATATCACCAAACTCTATGTAGTGAGTCATGGGTGGTAAAGTGCCAGAAGTAACAGATACTGGCATGGATGTTGTTGGGATCATAGTGGGTGGTGCTGTTGTGGACACTATAATGGACTCAACCATTATAGGTTGTAGGGTTGTTGTTATGATTGGGTTTGATGTAGCATGAAGAGAGATTATCGGTTGAGTCACCTCTTGTATGGTTGGAATAACTATAGGTGTAATTGTTCTTCTTCTGCGTCTGCTATAAAGTTGTGTTGGTTGTTCTGGGGCTCGCTGTGCTTCGACACGTGCGTTAATTTCCTCCATCACCACATGCTACGGACGATCACATCTGAACTTCTTTCTCCGTTAAATCATGTGTGCCTCTACATTCTCGCTCCCAGAACATTCATCTTCGAGTTGAAACTCACTCTCCGAACTATCTCTTCATCTAGTTTTGGATGAGGATTCAGGAAGGGATTCCTGAATGTTCCTCCTTGGATGTCTTTGATCATGTGCATCATCGGAATCATAAGATTCGGTTAAATTTCGTTCAGAATCACTATCCTCTACACCGTTACCACCGTCACCACTATCACCATCACTACTATCACCAGCATTTCTATCACCATGAGAATCATCATCACTATCACTGTCATGTCCAACCTCCTCCTCATCAGAATGTTCACTTAATTCTGGTTCAGAATTTACACTGTATCATCTGTCATCAATAGGAGCAATATAAGCTTCGTCAATTAAATGCCCAAACAAAGGTGTGTGAACGGGTATCAACTCTTCAGTTCCAGCCTTCAAGAATTATACAAAAACCCTCTTATCCATACGTTTCACTTGTAACTGTTGTCCAATTGGTGGAAGGTCTGGCAAAAAGTGATTGATTAGCAATTGGACAAAGCGCGGATACAGTAGAAATCTAAATCTCTTAGTTGAATTGATTTGATCCAAGATTGAGTTGTACACATAGCGTGAGAAGTTATAACCTCTGTTTAATGAAAGCCAACCATGGCAGAAGCCAAATCATGGCCATGGAATCCTTTCCTGCTTTGCGAGCTGAAATGCACATAATCATAACGTGTGTAAAGTATCTCAATTGGTCTAACAGCCACATTTTCTTGTATGAAGGGTAGTCTCTACGTCCAACATATCCCATCCGCTGTCTCCAACACCCGTCAATAACATACTCCGAATAGCTTATCATGTCTGTCGCTTGATCATGGAACTGCATCACTTGACGGATTGTTTCTTCATAAATAGCTATCCTATGATTAGCCACAGTTGTTGTAATCACATTTGGAATTTGTCTGCAATCTAATTCGGCTGTCTCCCAAAATTGTTCAAGATAGGGACGGGAGACAACAGGATTTGCAGAGATTCCATATGAGATCTTTGACCTATTAAAAAATGTGACTATCTCTTGATAGTTAAGAGTTGCACCCTTCCACTCTAGGTCGGTAAGTGCTAATAGGTTGAACTCATCCGTGTACGGTCTTCGTGCCATATCTGCAATAAACACAATAAAACAAGATTAGAACAGTTTAATGATCATAATACAACAGCAATAACAGTTAACGTATAATAGACATTTAATGAAACACTTGGACTTAGAAAAATTTCATGGACTTAGAAAAATTTCACAACACTGCCTCATGCGTACTTGTGTAAGTACGTATAGACAAAACTTGTCATGCGAACTTATCAAGTACGCATGAACAAAATCCTTCATGCGTACTTGTAAGTACACATGGTCAGCGTGAAGTTTAGTTTTTATGCAAGTCCGAATGAGTCTATTGAGGTCCAATGTCCGTAAATCTTGTCCTAAAGTTGTCAAAATAGACAAAGAAACTCAATGTGACGTTGGTTAGAGCTAGTATGGAACAACACAAGACTCATTTTGATTAAACAGGGGCTGACGCTAGGTTACGGGCCAAACCATGATCAAAATCCAAATTTGTAAGATAAAATGTTGAATTTTGTGTTAAACGACTTAAATTGATGACTAGAAACATGAATGGTTGTCCAATTTTACATGCAAACATCATTTTGATCACAAAAATCGATCATCACAAACCCTAGTCTAAAGAACACCAAATCACTGAACTTTTGAATGATTTAACGGTTGGAATTGATTGAGATTCTCACTAGATGATCTAGAGATGGTTTTACAACTGATTTTGTGGTTCAGAAAGGTTTAGTAACACAGAAATTTTAGAGGTAAAATGAGCAGTGGAGTTGTGTAGAAGATGAATGTTTGAATGAGGAGCAAATGCGTATTGCCATTATATATACCCCACCATTCAGGTCGTGCGTACTTATCTAAGTGTGCATGTATAACCCCATGCATACTTAACAAGTGCGCATGACTTAAGTCATGCGTACTTAACAAGTACGCATGGGTTAAGGTATGCACACTTGAATAAGTACGCATGACTTATCAGCATTTCAAACTTTAACTCAAATCCTTTGTTTATGAAGTATTTTGAGACGAACATGATAGATACATTCAATTTGTTGTTGTAACAAACACATTTCCAGAAGTTATGAAAATATTTTTGATTTTTCTAAGGAATTAGAAACGAACTGTGCAAGAAATCTTTTTGTCTTTTTGTAAAGTTATGCTAAAACACATTGAAAATATTTTTGTTGTTTTTCTAAGTGTATGAACAAGATACAAAATATGTTAATACTTACAGTGAACGTCTTTTTTTTTTTGGTCAAGTCATGATAGAGGGTAGATTTCAAAGAAATTGGGATCATATCATGACGTAATTTTGTAGAATCAATTTTGAAATACGTATCATGTTAATTCAGATTGTCAATATTATATGATTTGAAACTATAAGCATTCTTGGATCAAATTCATGTGAGTTACTCTACCATTTAACGTTCTACAATGTGTACCCCACGATTATGTTAACAGAAAGTAAATGCATTATCTCAAGACATCTAAGATTTTCCCTAGGATTATCAGTCTCTCTAGGTTGAAGTTATATCGTTTAGCACAGAGAAATCAAGCAGAATCCATAAGGATTATCAAGAATCATACGATTCAGAAACGATTGATTCATTGTCTTGGCTCGTGAGGTTTATCTTTGTGAATTTTTGTAATGATTCAGGCTAATAGATATAGAATCCGAAGATTCAGGTAATGGGATCCAACTATTATCTGGATGTCTTCAATGGAACAGATGTGATCCAAGGGGGTAGTGTATGCTCAACGGTTGTTGTTAAGACATATCTTAGCTCAACTTCTCATTGCATACTTGTGAGTATGGGCAGTGAAGTGAACCTAAAAATTGTGCTTAACACATAACCCGAAGCTGGTCTCAATGGATAATACTAGCCAAAATCTTACATTATATATCTGATAATTATCTTTTTGTTGATCTTTTACGCACACACTTAGTATAATATGGGTTCAAATCATAATTGTAGTAAAGATATTTAGATTTTTACACAACTAATGAATTAATGAAAGCTTCTAGCCTACTGGCAATTTATACTAAATGACAATTTGCAATCATTTCCTAATTGTGCAATCTAAGTAGTTTAGATCACTTACTGATGTGCAATCATTTCCTCTTGACTTCAAATGACATTGAAATTTTGAAAGTTTTATATTTTGTTTTCTTTTTCTTAAGAGTTTTAACAGAAATAAAATTTTAAAAGAAAAGAAAAGTAACTTCCAAGAAACAAGTTTGTTTTGAAAAATGTTTTCCATTCAGGATTGAACATTCCTATCATGTTGACAAGATGTTCAAAACAGGTACGATCAAATGCTTTAGTGAAAAGTTCGGCAAAATTATCATCCGTGTGAACTTTTACAAGTTCAATTAAGTGCTTTTCAGCACAATCACAGATGAAGTGATGGCGTATTTCAATATGTTTAGTTTTGGAATGTTTCACCGGGTTGTTCGTGATGGACATGGTGGCAGTGTTGTCAATGAACATAGGAGTTCTAGTGTAGTTCAAGCCATAGTATCTCAATTGTTGTTGAATCCACAAGATCTGAGAACAGCAGCTTGCAGCAACAATGTATTCGGCTTCACATGTTGATATAGAAACTGTTGATTGCTTTTTACACTGCCAGGAGACTAGTCTGTCTCCTAAGAATTGACATCCACCAGAAGTTGACTTTCTATCGAGGTTGCATCCTCCATAATTAGAATCTGTATAAGCGTTGAATTCAAAAGACTGTTGCTTGAAGTACCACAGACCCAAACGGGGTTTCCCATTTAGGTATCTTAAGATCCTCTTTACAGCAATCAAATGAGATTCCTTCGGTTGAGATTTAAACCTCGAGCATAAGAAAACTATAACATTATGTCAGGTCTTGAAGCTATGAGATACATAAGAGAACCAATCATCCCATCGTACAACTTGCAATCCACATCCTTTCCATCTTTGTCCGGATGTAGACCATGATTGACTAGGATAGGTGTGTCATAAGCTTTACAATCTGTCACACCCCCAAATTCCACTAACGGAGTTTTACCGCTTGGTGCGTGACAAACCAGTATCTCAGTCATTAGTTAGATCAAACGACACTATATGGGACTTAAATGAAATATCATAAACGTTCAGAGTAAATGCGGAAGCATTTAAACAAGAGAGTAAATGCGCACAACAACGCGCCCAAGTCTAACAATAACGGAAACATAATAAATGTTCAATAGATTGACAATTATTGAATATATCAAGTTGACACCATGCATGCCCTAACGTGCACCTGTTTAACGTCCTGAGAAAACATGTAAGAAAAAGTGTCAACACAAGGTTGGTGAGTTCACAGGTTTCAGTTTATAGTAGCGTTTGTCAGATTAATGTACATTCAATATATATATATATATATATATATATATTAACATGTAGCTAACCCATATTCATGCACACTAATGCGCTCGCAACCGTAAACTGACTTTTTATGTTTGAATGCCTCCCACAAAGTCTATCAACAATGGTTCAATGTTTAGGTCAATATTACACCCGTTCGACCTCCAATCGAGTTAGCGCGACTAACGCGGGTGAGGTTTGTCAAACCCAGTAGTACTACTCAACATTCCTCGCTATACTCATATTTAAACGGTTCGATGTGAGGACTTTCATGATACAGTTTACGCATAGTCATAACAAGTGATAACATATATGAATTACAAAAATCAAAAGTGTTTGCGTCATGTTTTCTCACCCAATTTAAAACAGTAAAAGGTGCCGTGAAAACTCACCCGAGTTGCGTAGCAGGTAGATTTACACAAGATTGAGATTGGGACCACAAGTGTTAGCCTGCACGGCTTACGTATGCCCTAGAATAATACTCATAACAATTAGGGATACAATGGGATTTGTGACGACGACACGGAAGATTGAACGTCCTAAAACGCTCTAATGATCAAAGAGTAGACGAACGTGTCTACGAGAATATGGATTTCTTAATTAAATAATTTGGATAAATACGTTACGTGTCGAACGTTTCTAATTACGAATAATAATATATAATATATATATCCGTACGTTTGTACCATCAAATAATGACTTAGGTAAATAATATATTATTTTTTAACTTAGAGAATTAACAAGATCAATAAAACGCATGGCAAAAATAATAAAACTATTATTTTTATTCGAATCATAATAACGTGGATAATAATATAAATAAATATATTATTTATTAGTTTGAAACGTTACACATTGCTTATAAACGTGGTGAAAGTAATATATAAATATATTATTTTTAGTTGGAGTCGTGGGATGAAAATAATATAAATATATTATTTTGTAAGTGGGTTTTAATAATAAATATAGGTTACAAACCAAACCTGAGTCTACGGGTGGTTTTTCGGGCTAAAACACTTTAATATATTAATATAATAATATGGGGATTGGTTTTATATTAAATTAATAGCAAAAAAAAATGATTTAGAAAGAAAACCGGTGGAGGGACTCGAACCCGGATCTCTCCCACACAAGCCTAACTCCGCCCGCTAGGGTATCGCATCAGGATCCGGATCCGAAAGTTTTTAACAAGCACACACACTAGGTTCTCCCCCCTTATCGATGCTGAATGAAATCCAGTCCAGATTCCATTGATTTCGACGATGATTTGCAACAAAGGTTTAGGGGTTTTGATTATAAATCTAAAGCGAATCTTATCACAAGTTTAATTTGAAAAGCATCAAGATTAAGATCGTTTAATTCTTATTTAAAATTGCAGAAACCCTAGGTATGAACATGGAATCAATTTGATCGAATTTGATATTAAAACATGTTGGATTCGTAGGGCTTTTAACAAGTAAAAGATTGCGAGACTACCCATATAAGTTAATTATATTGAGATCGTGTCTAGAATGGTCTAGAATGATGGGGATCGAGTAAAACCAGTGCCGACTGTGAATGGCTTGGTCTTCGGTGATCGTGACTGCTTATTCGGTCGAATTGGTATATGAAACAGGTTCTGTGAGTCTCGTCTAGTGTGCGCAGGGGTTTGATTTGTGAGAATGATAACTGAAACGAACGAATTTGATGGCTTCATGATGAGGAATCGACGGTTATAGTTTGATTACCCATTATTGGGTTCAATTCGAATCAATGCCATGGTTTAAAGCCTTATTAATGGTCGTTAATGTCATGGAAGTGCTTAACGGTTACGAATTGCAACGAAAATCAGATGTGGAGTTCCAATTTGAGTCAAGAACATCCGGTTTTTGACTTTCGAAAGTCAACTGAAGCCAAAACATTTGATTTTGACTTTTCTGAGTCAACAGGATGGGTTTATGTTAATTACACAACTAGTCCCTACAGTTTCATGTAAAAAAGTTTGGATTTTGACAGAATTGGTCCCTGAGGTTTGAATTTGAGTTAACTAGGTTAGTATTTAACTGGATTTAGTTAAAGGAGTTAACTTGGAAAGTCCGGATTGTCACACAATCTATCCTTTTGAATTTTGACAAAATGTCCTGTACATAATTAGTTTGATGTAGATAAATGTCATTCTCCCGTTGACTGACTTGCAGACCCAGAAAGAATGATAATTCTCCCATATTGCTCATTTCAAACTTAGACTTCATTACCTACTCGAATTCCTTACACATCTCTTCATTTGTAGACCCAAAGATAATATCATCAACGTATACTTGTACGAGTAGAATATCACCTCCTGCTTTCCGTATGAAGAGAGTCGAATCAATTTGCCCTCGGTTGAAACCATTGGACAATAAATGCTTCGATAGAGTCTCATACCACGCTCTTGGTGCTTGATGAAGACCATAAAGTGCTTTGTCAAGCTTGTACACTTTATGAGAATTAAGCGGATCTTCAAAACCGGGTGGTTGAGTGACGTAGACTTCTTCATGTCCTTTTCTGTACAGGAAAGCACTCTTTACGTCAAGTTGAAAGACCTTGAAGCCAACAAAGGAGGCATAAGTCAAGAACAGTCTTATGGCTTCAAGTCTAGTAACTGGGGCATACACCTTAGTGTAATCCAGGCCCTCTTGTTGATAAAACCCTTGAACAACCAATCTTACTTTATTTTTCACCACAACGTGTATATCGTCTGTTTTACATTTGAACACCCATCTGTTTCCTATAGGATGTACACCTTTAGGAAGGTTAACCAAATCCCATACACGCAAATTTTGGAATTGAGACAATTCATCTTGCATAGTCTCTATCCAACAGTTGTCAGCTAGAGCCTCCTTCACATTCTTAGACTCTATTTGGGATACGAAAGCAGCTTGCAAACATGTTTCCATGATACCTGTGTTGAGAATCTCAGCATAAAGACTTGTATTTTCAGCAACGGTTTTGTGACGAGTTAGAACACCAGCATTAGGATCACCAATGATATTGTCAATTGGATGATTCCTATGAACTCTCATCTCTGGTACAGTGGGTTCTTGGATATCTGTTTCAAGGTTAGTGCTCACCTCCCCCATATCATTTGTACCTGAAGAAGATTCTATGTTGATTGGATCAGTTGGAGCTTTATCTCTTACACGAGTGCTCAGATCAATTTGAGCTCCATCTCCTTCACCATGAGTATCTTCTTCAGTGTAACTTTCATGCGTTCCAGATGCAGATGCAGCATTGGAATTGGGAGTTGGAATAGGTGCAGTTGTTCTTGTTGAGAAATTTGAGTTGTCGTTGCCACTACAGTACTGATACAAATATCCAGCGTCTTCAGCAGATAGATCAGGAAGGTTGAAAGACTTAAAGAGAGTATCATAATCGAATCCCCAAGATGGACCTGTTGGTTCTGGTGGAGTGCTGTGTTTACTGTGATCTACTAAGGACCATTCTTCGACATATCGATTTTCAATATTGTATACCCTTTTGCATGGTGAATTGGCAACATATTGTTAGAAGATGCCTTCCATTGCTTTTGCATGAAATTTGGATTTACGATATTTGTATTGTAGCATAATGAACATGGACTACCAAATGGAATTAGGTAGTCAAGATTGGGAGGTCGATTATTGATCATTGAAAACGTGGCATGCTGTATTAACAGCTTCCACCAGAAATGTAACATCCCAAAATCCACCTATTGTGGGTTCGGGCTAATAGGTGAACCGAAACTCTAGTAAACGAGATAGGTGAGGAGGATCTCCTGTAAAACCGGATTTAAGTAAATAAAAAGACCCGTTTAGCCATTTACTTAGCAGTTCAAATATTAATGCACAATAAAGGATAGCAAGGGGACCTGAATGTAAATACGAGGAGATTTAAATACTCCTTTATGTGAAAACCCTAGGTCACGCAGGACCTAGGGGACGTGAACGGAAGCCGAGAGAAGGAAGAAGAGTGGGACGCCGGAGAGGACGGCGAACGGTGGTTTCCACGATGGTTTCAAGCGGGAGACTCCACCCTTAGCCGAAGGTAACTCTCGATTTTACCTTTTCATTTGTTTTAGTTATCTTTTTAGTTGGAAACCGATTAGGGTGTAGGGAGGTAGTCATGGCCGGCAGCAAAGGTGGAGGAGGAGGGGTAGTCGGCTATGGTGATGATCACGGATGGCATGACAGGGATGGTCGGGTGGTAGCTGTGACGGTGGTTGGCGACATCGGAGGCTACGGCTGGGACAGTAGTGGTTTTGAGGAGAAACGTGTGACGGTGACGCTTCGTGATGGCGTTTCACGGTGGCAGTAGACAAGGAGGGAAAGGCACGAGGAGACCCGTGAGGTTGGAATCCGACGGCCGAACGGAGGCAGCGACGTGGGGCTGTGGTGCTCGAAGACTATCACGGTGGCATCAGGGGTGGCGCACGGCGGTGGATAGCGGTGGACAATGACGAGGTGTTGCCGGGCATGTGTGGGCATGGAGAGGATGTTAAGGGGTGCGACCATGGCGTGGTGGCTCGACAGTGAGAGTGAGGATAAGGTGATTATGGTGGTGACCGGTTAGAACCATTCCTGAGTAGGATTCAGCATGGCGGGTTCACGTGCAGGCATGAGGACCCGACTCGAAGTTCATACGTTTCGATGGGTAGGGTTTCTTCGTAGTACGGCTTGTGTTACATGGCACGTGTAAGTGCATGCGAGGCGCCGGTTCCTGTACGCGAGTTCTGATCGAGTCGAGCACGATCCCATGCGTGTGTTGGTAAAGCTAAGGGTTTGGTGAATTAGAATGACGAGCAGATGAAGCCGAGGGCTGTATTTAGTTATATTTGTATGTTTTAACGTACATTTAGAACGTGATCTGATCCTTGGATCATACGCTTGACAGGTTTTTGATTTGAGCGTGGACGGATGAGTTGCCGGGCTAGGACTGAGGTTCATCATAACCGGTGAGTTTATAATCCGCCACTTCTTTTAAATGTTTTTATTACTTTTGGGGCTATCGTACATACATGTAAGACATGTTTATATATAGAGTAAAATGCAATGCTTTGGAGTTTAACTAAACATGTTATTGAGCTATAATAATCATTAATGAGATAAAGGGTTTTGGGTGTTTAACTTGATTAGGTGAGTAAGAGATAAGGGTTATTAATGTGAGTCTTGTTAAGAGTTAGTCAGGTTGGGTTGAGACATAATCCGAACAATTATGATGGCATGTAGACCACGCCATTCTAGGGATTTGTGCGGGGTGCGGTAGTAGTTAAGGAGTCATATACGTGTAGATTGATATTACATGTTTATATTTGAGTTGTGTGTTTGTATGTCGTTGTCCTTGTACACGGCGGGTGATGTATTTGCATTGTCATATTTATAATAAAGCAAACAGGAATTGTGAAGGGCGAGGTCCTTCGAAAAGTCACCAACGGTGACAATACTAGCAGGTTAATGACGAGTTCAGGGTGTGTCGATCGCCCTGACGAGGGTAACCCCCGACGGGGGTGCAGTGATAAGGTATGTGTTTGCATGCTTATATATGTGTTAATTTGCATGCTAGTGATGCGTTATATTTATTGTACGTGAGATAGTGCTAATGTGATGTGTTGATGATAGTAATGTGACAGGTAGAGTTATATTGACCGTTGTGTCAGTTGATTGGTAAAAGCCTTAGTAAAGGCCGAGTAAGTCAAGGTCTAGGGTTTTGTTGTGGTTAACCAAGTGTCGAGTTAATACACGTGCTAGACTACGAGTTATTAGTTTAGTAAGTTCGACCTATTTCGATGAAACTGCGGAATTAATATTATTATGGGATGAGTCTCGGGTGGTGATTGGTTATGGGATATTGAGTGATAACAGGGGTTATTCATTTGTTAAGGAATTGTGAAACTATTTTATAAGGACCGAGGGTCCTGAGTAAAGTTTAAATAACTTTTGTGATGAGTTGGCTTTTAATTAAAATAAACTATTAGAACTCACTCAGCGTAGTTGACTTTGTGTGTATGTTAGATTGTTTTGCAGGCTGGCTTGTGGTTAACGTATCTTGTCTTGAGCACGGTACTACTCCGATTGGTGTGCAGACATTCGTGAGGTAAGTGTGTTAACGTAATAAATAACGTTTTCAGAAAGACTTCCGCTGTAGTTTAGTTAATAACTTATTCATTTTAATGTGAATAACCCGTTATTAGATCCAACTGTAGGATGCCCGGGTTGGGGTCTTATAAGAAAGTTACTGGCAGCTTAGCATCTAACAACATCATCCTTGCAGTTTCAATCAAAGTTCTGTTCTTGCTTTCTGCCACTCCGTTCTGCTGAGGTGTATACGGCGCACTGAATTCATGACGAATACCCTTCTTGAGACAAAAAAGCTCTATCATGTTGTTCTTGAACTCTGTGTCGTTGTCACTCCTTATTCTTCTAACCTTTAGCTTGCATAAATATTTCAGATTCAGGATCAGGTATTGAAGAATTTCAGCAATCTCATCCTTTGTACCTAAAAAATGTAACCAACAAAAACGTGAGAAATCATCAGTTACGATCAAACAATATGACTTACAACCAATACTCCTGATACTTATGGGCTCAAACAAATCCATATGTAAGAGCTCCAAAGGGGTATCAATGGAGTTTTGGATCTTTGGCTTGTGGGATTTCCGTTGTTGTTTGCCCTTTTTACAAGGCATACATGCATATACAACGTCAAATCTCAGCTTAGGAACCCCGGTTACCAAACCGTTTTCAGACAAGCTGATTATTTTTTCTATAAGAAATGTATCCGAGTTTCCTATGCCATAAGATTGAGTCAATTTATGTTGCTTTGGTAAGTAAACAAGTTGCAACTGATGTGGTGGTTGTTGCCAAACTCATATTAATCTGATAAGTGTCATTAGTTCTTGTTGCATGCATAAGAATCCATTCTTCTAGAACCATGAAACCGGGCTTGAGAACCAAACATTCAGATTCGTTAAACATAACCGAGTATTCCTTGTCACACATCTGAGAAACACTTAACAGGTTGTGCTTTAGCTGCTAGCAATAGTTGACATTTTGAAAGCTGATACATCCATTAGAAACCACGCCTTGACATGTTATGCTTCCACCTTTTTCTCCTTCAAAGGCCACATACCCGCCTCTGAATGGTTTAACTTCTTGAAGCAATGCCATGTTGCCTGTCATGTATCACACCCCGTCTAGGGAGGAAACACGGGTTAAGACAATTGTTTGGAAATCATGAACACATTGTTTACAAGAGAAATACTAATTGTATTCATTTCCAAAATATTACATAAAACTTAGTTCTAAGTACATCTTGAAGATTTATAAGTGTAGATTAACTATCCAAAAGCAATCTCCTCTAAATCTTCTATAGTACTTCATATCCTATTTTCTCGTATGCTAAACATTTGTTACCTGAAAAATATTCTTAAAAGGTCAGCTATAAAACTGGTGAGTTCGTAGGTTTAAGTATACGGTAATAGAATAAATAGTTAAGTATCAATAGTATATGAAAGATCGTCATGACGTGTTGACAAAATATGCATATGAACAAGATAATATAAACATTGAGCCCGCAACTAAACCTGATGACCTAGTATGTTTGCCCCTGCGTAATGCCTTATCACAAAGCATTAATTCTTGTTTCTAGAATTGGAAATAAACATTCATTACATTTTCTGCGGTTTTAAACGCGTCAGACAGAAGGATGAACGGTGCGTCACCCCGATAGATGTATCAATATTTAACCGTCGCTTAGCAAAGTTACCTAGTTGCGTTTCTGGTAAAAGGGGACTTGAGAAGTGATAATGATTCTAGTTCAACTCAAGTTATATAGTCAAATAGACAAGTGAGTAGTCAATATAATAAATAGTAAAAATAGTTAGAGCATATTTTCCCCCCAAAAGTTTAAGAGAAAAAGGGGTTACGAAGACTCACGTATTATTAAATACGTCAAGTAAAGTGTAAGGAGTTTTAAGTATAATGTTTAGAAAATATGTCAAACTCTTGTTAGGTTTTACATAGATCGGATGGATGGAAATAAGTAGAAGCCACACATGCGTTAAAAAGTCTTTTAAAAGCTTTGTTCTTGAAATTACGCAAACCGTTTTAAAAATGGATGTAACGTTTTGTTGGTTAAACTTAGTAAAACTCATAACTTATGATCAAAAGTATATGTTTTAAGTTTTATAAGGTTTTGAACCCTCAAATAGTCTTGAAGAATGTTATTCTTAAAATTAGTTGTTTCACGACAGTTTTTGATGTATTAAACATACAAAAAATAATATGGTCGTGATTCTTGATAAAATAGTAGTTTGATTACTTGAGTAGACTTATATTATTTACAAGAAGAGTTTCAAAAGTTGGTCAAGTCAAGAATGTGAGTTTAAAGACGTTTTTATCATTTGTTTCGATCGTAAATACCCCAAATAAGTTATAATTTAGAAAGTATAGCTATCCAACTCCAATCCTTATGAAATTTGGTTTGTAGGTTTGATAAAACCTTAGGAAGTTGCTGGAATTTTGTAAACTCATTTGAAATAATTTAGTATTTTTCTAAAAATCATTTAAGATAGACAATTTTTGGAAGGATGGCTAATTATGTCCAAAAATTAAGATTATTATTTTATAACAACCTTATGACCAGTTGGTCACTTGGTAAAATTTTGAGAATTTTATAAAAAGCCTAAGTATAAAAACGATCTTTGTTTACGTAAGATTTATTTTATTAACATAATTTTAATATGGAGTCTTTTTATAGTCGATCGAAGTTATTTGCAAAATATGGAAATTTTTAGAAGTCAGGAAGTTAAAGTCATATTTTTGAGTTAAAAACTAGGTTTTTAAACGGTGTCCGTTGTTGTTTAAGTTGCATGTGACTATTTCAAGCTTATTTGACTCTTCCAACCTTTTAAATATATGTTATATAATGTAATAAAAGTAAATCTAACAAGTTTTCAAGTGTTTGACATTTAAGGAGAAAGTCACCACATGATGCATGGTTTCAAGTCCACATAAGGCATCTTGTGTGAATATTTTGTTATTATGACTTTAGAGATTTGATTTTTATGTTTTCCCAAACTATATTATGTCCATGTAGTTATTAATAGTGTAAGAACAAAGAACATGAAAAATAAAGTGCATAATAAAGTAAGTAAATGAATTTAAATGGACTAGTTCTTGTGTGTTGAAGTTATGTTTATGGTTTGGCTCTAGCCATAGATTACCACAAGTATGATGGTATCATAACACCCATAAACCTTTTTGTTATCAAGATCTAGAGAAATGTAAAGCAAAAACATAAAGTATATGGACTAGTTCTTTGATCTTTTAAGGTGTGTTTATGGTTTGACCTTAGTCATAGATTACCACTTGTTATCACAAGTATATGGTATCATAAAACCCATAAACCTTCTTGTTATCAAAGATCATGATCTAGAATGAATGAAAGAAAGAAAGATAGAAACTAGATGAAAGGAATGCTTACAAGCTTGAAAGATTCAAGGCTTTTGGATTTGGTCTTGCACCCTTCCTTGAGCTGAGATTTTTAGAAAGAAAGAAAGATGAGAGTGTTGGTGAATTGGTACAAGAAAAAGTGAGTGAGTGAGGCTTGTATTTATAGTGAAAAGGGGGTATGGTTTGTTCAATATAAAATTAGTTCTTGAGATCGCATTAGGATAAGTTTGTAAGAAAGAAATGGGAGGTTGAGTGTTGGGTGAGTTTGTAAGGAAATGGAATGATGATGTTGGTGTTTCTTGTACAAAAGTTTATAAAATGTTAGGGTTTTTTTTTATTAAAGTGGGGATATTTTATTAATGTTGTAAGAATTCTAGTATTTCATAAGTGTGTGTATATATATATATATAAGTGTCAAATAAAATAGATGAGAAGTATTTATATAGTTATATAAGAAAGGTTCATAAAATGATTTATATAAAATTATTTATTTAAATTTGACATGGAAAAGTTAAAGTCGGGTTTTTAAATGATGTAAATATGATATGGTTTTACATAAAATATAGATGAACATAGTTTGGGTATAATCATCAAGTTTAATGAAATTAAAATAGTAATTATACATAGTTTAGCTAATTATACCTAGATTAGGGTATAATTAAGTTAATTAACATGGAATTAGACCTAATTAAGTTAATTACACTATGATTAGTGTATAAATGAGTAATTAGTGTAGAATTAGACATAGTTTAACTTATTATAGGTGATCTTATGTCATAGATCATAGTTTAGAGTCTTGAACTCTCATTATTTCATGATTTTAGCATAGAATAGTTGGTGCACATAGTTTGTTGACCTAGTTTGATGTTAATTAATACCTAATGAATGCACATAGAATAATAACCTAGTTTGTGTTCAACTAAGTTTTGGTGACATCCTATTCACCTATGCTACATAAGTTTACAAGAGACAAAGTTTGTATCCTTGATCACATAATAAAATGGATATTTAGACCTATTGTTTGAGAATAATATCTTCCATAATTTTGGTACCAGTAGTATATTGACCTAGTTCTTAATTCACTAAGTCTTAATGATGTACCTTGTCCAGAATTTCAATAGGGGTATAAATCTGAAAATTTTGGTGGATGTTATAGTCTCCCCTAGTTAAGAGAATTTCGTCATGAAATTCAACTAGTGTTGACTTTTGAAAGGCCATAGTGGCAATATGTCGTAACGATTTAGGATTTTCCAATAGTCCTCTATGGACAACAACTTGGTCCTTAGGTTGCTCAAGTCTAGGGATATGATCAAGATATAGGTGGTGTTAGAAAAGTCTATCTCCTATAACATAGGTCAGTAATCTACTACTGATAATATTTGTTATAAATACGTTCGAGTGAGAATTAAGTCGATTGGACTAGTTATAAAATAAGAGTCGTCGTAAAACAAGGAGTAGTCTAGACTACTATGAACCACTGGGGATCTTATTATAGTGAGAAGTGACGCGTGATATTCTCAATCCGTGTACTCAAGTGAGAGTAGTTGTTTATAAAATGTATTTTCACAGTTTAACTTGCCGTACATGTGATGGGAAAAGGTATACCAGAGAACACACTCTGACAGGAGTGGTGTTGTTCCTGTGCTAAGGTCTGACTAGCTCATAGATTTCTAGTTGTCAATAGTTTATAGGTAAGTGATGTCATAACCCGTTTTGTTTGGTAGCAGCGATTACCCACGAGGGTTATGTTATTAATATGTTATAAGGCGAAATACTTTTCCTGTGATGTATGCCATTTGACATTCAGAACATGTTCAAGGATGCTTGATAAACAGATCCTCACAAGATTTAAGTTCTTATGTTTGCCCGTCTAGGGTGGAAACACGGGTTGAGACAGTTGTTTCGAATCATGAATACATTGTTTACAAGAGAAATACTAATTGTATTCATTTCCAAAATATTACATAAAACTTAGTTCTAAGTACATCTTGAAGATTTATAAGTGTATATTAACTATCCAAAATCAATCTCCTCTAAATCTTCTATAGTACTTCATATCCTGTTTGCTCGTATGCTAAACATTTGTTACCTGAAAAATATGCTTAAAAGGTCAGCTATAAAGCTGGTGAGTTCATAGGTTTAAGTATACTGTAATAGAATAAATAGTTAAGTATCAATAGCATATGAAATATCGTCATGATGTGTTGACAAAATATGCATATGAACAAGATAATATAAACATTGAGCCCGCAACTAAACCTGATGACCTAGTATGTTTGCCCCTGCTTAATGCCTTATCAAGGAGCATTACTTCTTGTTTCTAGAATCAAAAATAAACATTCATCACATTTTCTGCTGTTTTAAACGCTTCGGACAGAAGGACGAACGGGGCGTTACCCCGATAGATCTATCAATATTTAACCGTCGGCTTAGGAAAGTTAACTAGTTGCGTTTCTGGAAAAAAGGGACCTGAGAAGTGATAATGATTCTAGTTCAACTCAAGTTATATAATCAAATAGACAAGTGAATTGTCAATATAGTAAATAGTAAAAATAGTTAGAGCATATTTTCCCCCAAAAGTTTAAGAGAAAAAGGGGCTATGAACACTCACGTATTATTAAATACGTCAAGTAAAGTGTAAGGAGTTTTAAGTAGAATGAGTAAGTATAAAAGCATAGTAAGCGTATTTTTCCCCTAAAAAGTAAGCAAAAGGGGGCCACGAAAACTCACCTAGTGTTGATGAAATTGCGTTCTTGCAGTCAAAGAATGGTTCTACTCGGGTCCTACAATGGTGGGACTCTATGAGTTTTGTGGACTTTATTCTAGTTTAAGTTGGATTGCGATGTCACTTTGTACAAATGTTGGTTCTTGGTTTCTTGTAAATTATATAAAGACATGTTTGGATTTACGGCGGTACTCGCCAAAATATTAGGAGTTTAGTTGTTGAATAAGATTGACTTGTAATGGTAATATGGTTTAGAAAATATGTCAAAATCTTGTTAGAGTTTAGAAAGATCAGATGGATGGAAATAAGTAGAAGCCACACATGCGTTAAAAAGTCTTTTAAAAGCTTTGTTCTTGAAATTACGCAAACCGTTTTAAGAATGGATGTAACGTTTTGTTGGTTAAACTTAGTAAAACTCATACCTTATGATCAAAAGTATATGTGTTAAGTTTTAGAAAGTTTTGAACCCTCAAATAGTCTTAAAGAATGTTATTCTTAAAATTAGTTGTTTCACGACGGTTTTTGATGTATTAAACTTACAAAAAATAATATGGTCGTAATTCTTGATAAAATAGTAGTTTGATGACTCGAGTAGACATATATTATTTGCAAGAAGAGTTCCAAAAGTTGGTCAAGTCAAGAATGTGAGTTTAAAGACGTTTTTATCATTTGTCTCGATCGTAAATACCCAAAATAAGTTATAATTTTGAAAGTATAGCTATCCAACTTCAATCCTTATGAAATTTGGTTTGTAGGTTTGATAAAACCTTAGAAACTTGCTAGAATATTTGTAGACTTATTTGAAATAATTTAGTATTTTGCCAAAAGTCATTTAAGATAGACAATTTTTGGAAGGATGGCTAATTATGTCCAAAAATTAAGATTATTATTATATAACAACCTTATGACCAATAGGTCACTTGGTAAAATTTTGAAAATTTTATAAAACGACTAAGTATAAAAACGACCTTTGTTTACGTAAGATTTATTTTATTAACATAATTTTAATATGGAGTATTTTTATAGTGGGTCGGAGTTATTTGCAAAATATGGAAATTTTTAGAAGTCAGGAAGTTAAAGTCATATTTTTGAGTTAAAAACTAGGTTTTTAAACGGTGTCCGTTGTTGTTTAAGTTGCATGTGACTATTTCAAGCTTATTTGACTCATGCAACCTTTTAAATATATGTTATATAATGTAATAAAAGTAAATCTAACAAGTTTTAAAGTGTTTGAAATGTTAGAGAAAAAGTCACCACATGATGCATGGTTTCAAGTCCACACATGGCATCTTGTGTGAATATTTTGTTATTATGACTTTAGAGACTTGATTTTTATGTTTACCCAAACTATATTATGTCCATGTAGTTATTAATAGTGTAAGAACAAAGCACATGAAAAATAAAGTGCATAATAAAGTAAGTACTTGAATTTAAATGGACTAATTCTTGTGTGTTGAAGTTATGTTTATGGTTTGGCTCTAGCCATAGATTACCACAAGTATGATGGTATCATAACACCCATAAACCTTTTTGTTATCAAGATCAAAATCTAGAGAAATGTAAAGAAAAAACATAAAGTATATGGACTAGTTCTTTGATCTTTTAAGGTGTGTTTATGGTTTGACCTTAGTCATCGATTACCACTTGTTATCACAAGTATATGGTATCATAAAACCATAAAACTTCTTGTTATCAAAGATCACGATCTAGAATGAATGAAAGAAAGATAGAAACTAGATGAAAGGAATGCTTACAAGCTTAAAAGATTCAAGGCTTTTGGATTTTGTCTTGCACCCTTCCTTGAGCCAAGATTTTTAGAAAGAAAGAAAGATTAGAGTGTTGGAGAATTGGTGCAAGAAAAAGTGAGTGAGTGAGGCTTGTATTTATAGTGAAAAGGGGGTATGGTTTGTTCAATATAAAATTAGTTCTTGAGATCGCATTAGGATAAGTTTGTAAGAAAGAAATGGGAGGTTGAGTGTTGGGTGAGTTTGTAAGGAAATTGAATGATGATGTTGGTGTAGGTGTTTCTTGTACAAAAGTTTATAAAATGGTAGGTTTTTTTATAAAAGTGGGGATATTTTATAAATGTTGTAAGAATTCTAGTCTTTCATAAGTGTGTGTATATATAAGTGTTATATAAAATAGATGAGAAGTGTTTATATAGTTATGTAAGAAAGGTTCACAAAATGATTTATATAAAAATATTTATTTAAATTTGACATGGAAAAGTTAACGTAGGGTTTTTAGATAATGTACATATGATATGGTTTTACATAAAATATAGATGGACATAGTTTGGGTATAATCATCAAGTTTAATGAAATTAGAGTAGTAATTAGACATAGTTTAGCTAATTATACCAAGATTAGGGTATAATTAAGTTAATTAGCATGGAATTAGACCTAATTAAGTTAATTACACTATGATTAGTGTATAAATGAGTAATTAGTGTAGAATTAGACATAGTTTAACTTATTATAGGTGATCTTATGTCATAGATCACAGTTTAGAGTCTTGAACTCTCATTATTTCATGATTTTAGAATAGAATAGTTGGTGCACTTACTTTGTTGACCTAGTTTGATGTTAATTAAGTCCTAATGAATGCACATAGAATAATAACCTAGTTTGTCTTCAACTAAGTTTTGGTGACGTCCTATTCACCTATGCTACATAAGTTTACAAGAGACAAAGTTTATATCCTTGATCACATAATAAAATGGATATTTAGACCTATTGTTTGAGAATAATATCTTCCATTATTGTGGTACGAGCAGTATATTGACCTAGTTCTTAATTCACTAAGTCTTAATGATGTACCTTGTCTAGAATTTCAATAGGGGTATAAATCTGAAAATTTTGGTGGATGTTACATCATGTGCCGGGAGCATCCACTATCAACATACCAACGACATGTAATAGATCCCTTTGGATGTCCCTGCACGAGTAAAAAGAAATTAGTTAGATTTGGAGACCCAAGCCATTGTGGTCTTCGGTCGTCCGTTTTTCTCAAAATAAACGACTTCTATTAACTCGCAATCATGAAGGTCAAAAATGGGTAACTCTTTTGGATAGTCGGAATCAGAGACTTAAGAAATATCGAGTTTCTTTCTCCATACTTGTTTCCTTTGAACAACAGGCTTGCTAATGGCAATTGGTGAACCAGTAAAGGTTCTGTCTAGTTGATTACTAGCTAGCTGTTTTCCAAATTTTCTCAATTTCTTATTCTGTCTCCTTCTTTGTGGTCTTGAGAGTTTCACCACAGACTTCTCACTAGACTGTGTACTACCAGGGGTAGATACACAAGGAACAACAGGTTGCTTATTCCTTTTCATAGCAACTGGTGCAGCCATGTGTTTTGGCTTAACCATATGCTTGACTGGCGATGTTACCAATTTTGAAAATTTATTTTTAAATTGCTTTACTAGTGGATTTTTCAGGGATACGACATGTTGTTGTACAACCGGTCGTTTCTCTTGATTCTTATAAGGACTGTTCACAAGAATGTGACCAAAAGTACCACAGTGAAAGCAATTCCTTCTTTCTTTAAAAAATATTCCGTAAGGTTCACTGGTTTTGAATGTTGATGATTTATTCTGATGTGTATCCGGACTGGTTTGATGAACCGTAGGTTTTGCTTGACCTGATTTTGATTGATTCTTGGGAGTATAGTGTTTATTAATGTTTTCTTGAAAATTCTTTCCCAATTTGTTAGCAAATGTTTCTTTATTAGCTTGCTTTATGGTTTTGAAGCTCCCATAAAGCATCATTTTCAATTTATCATTTGACTCAATCATGTCGGACTCAGTTAAAATGCAATTGTCATGGTTGCTAACAATGTTTTTTGTTAACTTTTGGTTCATCAAGCAATTCCTCTGAGACAACACCTTCGACTTTGTTGTTCTCGTGTCACACCCCGCCCCAGGCACCCCCTGGACGTGTGCGATCCCGATTGGTATCTTTTTGTTACTTGATTTCAGAGTTTTATAAAATACAGCGGTAGTCTTTTTCAAAGGATCTTTCAACCTCGAGGGTTGCAATTGTAAATACCAAAACTCAGTTGGAAAACAAAAGCCTTGTATTTACTTCATAAACATAGGGTTTCAATACCTTTTTTGTTTGATTACAAAACATTGTTTGAAATCAAATATATGATGAGCCACTGGAAATAGTACAACACATGGTTGATCAGTTCCCTAGTCCTATCTCATTTCTTTAGGATTTCTCTTTACACGAGGCCTAAGAATCCTACGTGTATTCCATCCTTTTTCCTGGGACAGATCTTACGTCTGCCCGTACACACTTCTCATCATATTTTAATCATTACCTGGAAAGTATTTTGAAAATAAAACGTCAGCGCGAACGCTGGTGAATACAATATCTTGACCTAAAATCATTTTGGCATAAATAAATATTAATTACATAATCACAACTTCATGTGCAATCTACACACTCAGCAGGCCCGTCCTGTTCTATCGCACCATAGTATACATTGGCGTCATAGCTTATAACAATGAGAACTCCATGTCCTTCATTTGTTATAAGATAAGCACCTGCCGCAATCCGGGAATTTCACCCGAGACCCGTGTATCCCTTGCAAGTTTTACGTATAGCTATGGCCTGAATGCTTGTTCGTAGAGGAACGTTGAGCATTACTTCATTAACCTTTATTTGGCCATTTTCTCAAAAAAAAATATTTAACATAAGTTTTGAAGGAGATAAAGTATTCACCTTGTTTGTTGGAATGAGCCTCTAAAGTCAAAAGCTTAGCTTCTAGCTTCTTAACTTGATTTCTCTAGCGTTACGTCCCTTCTAAGAGCGTTTCTTCTTACACCGGGCATTAGAACAAGCGGGAATCAAACCGGGAACGTCGAGAGTCATCTAAGAAGGCTTGGGAACGAGTTTTGGAAGTTGAAAAAGGTCTGAGGTGTGAAAATTCGAACGAGATCGATCAACTATATATAGGGGTGAAACCAGGTCCATAGTGGACCGTTATGCTTGGGCGTAGCGGTCCGCTACTGCCCATGCATGACGTCAGCCCTACATGTCCCTTTCTGATTGGATCGAACATAAGATTGCGGCTAGCGGATCGTTACCGCTAGGCGTAGCGGTCCGCCACCCTGATACGTGGCGAATTCTGAGAGTTTTGCGGCTGGCTGACCGTTACCATCTGGCGTGGCGGTCCGCCACGAGTATGCGTGTCACAAGCTTCGACCATTAGTCACTATACACGTGGAATCACCGGATTGTTTGCTTAACCAATAAGTAGCGGACCGTTACCTAGGTCATGGCGGTCCGCCACCCAACTTTTCCCTCTTAGCGGACCGTTAGACTTAACCTTAGCGGTCCGCTAAGGTCTTAAATCCTTAATTTTTCAATTTAAACCCTGAACTTTAAGATAATTGCACTTATAGTCCATAAGGCTTTACCTTTTGTCAAATCTCGGACATTTTTGGGGCAGGCGTTACATCCTCCCCACCTTGTTTGAAACTCGTCCTCGAGTTTATTCGAACAGGTGTGGCTATTTCTTTTTCATTTCAGACTCCAGTTCTCACATGTACTCAGGTCCACATCTGGAGTTCCATTTCACTTTCACAATAATCAATTTCTTTCTTTTCAATATCTTTTCCTGCCTGTCCTCGATTTGCAAAGGTTGCACCACAAATCTTAACTTTTCATCTACCTCTACATCTTGTAGGGGTATTACCAGAGACTCATCTGCCAAACACATGCACAGATTTGACACATGGAATACATCGTGTACTCCATTCATTTCATCTGGTAGTTCGAGTTGATAAGCCACAGGCCCAACTCTTTTCAGAATTTTAAATGGTCCTACAAATCTAGGAATTAATTTCCCTCTCTTTCCAAATCTTACAACGCCTTTCCATGGTGAAACTATCAACAGAACGTTATCACCGACGTTGAATTCTAATGGTTTTCGTCTCTTATCAGCATAACTTTTTTGACGATCACGAGCCGCTTTCAATCTATCTTTTATCTGGATAACTTTTTCAGTTGTTTCCAAGACTATTTCAGGTCCAGACAATTGATTTTATCCTATTTCAGACCAACAAATTGGAGTTCGACATTTACGACCGTATAAGGCTTCAAAAGGAGCGGCCTGTATACTCGTATGATCGCTATTGTTATAGGAGAATTCCATTAGAGGTAAGTGGTCGTCCCAACTTCCTCCAAAATCAATAACACAAGCTCTTAACATATCTTCGAGAGTTTGAATTATTCTTTCGCTCTGTCCATCAGTCTAAGGATGGTACGCAGTGCTAAGATTCAATTTCGTACCAAGAGCTTTCTGGAAACTTTGCCAGAATCGGGATGTAAATCTACTATCTCTATCTGACACGATAGATAGTGGCACTCCGTGTAATGTTACGATTTCATTAACGTATAACTGTGCCAACTTATCCATGCTGAATGTTTCTCTCATCGAATGAAAATGAGCGGATTTAGTTAGCCTGTCAATGATAACCCAGATAGTATCATTTCCTCGACTTGTTTGGGGAAGTTTCGTGATAAAGTCCATGGTTATCATTTCCCATTTCCAGACATGAATTTCAAGTTGCTGTAACAAACCAGACGGCTTATGATGTTCAGCTTTTACTTGAGAACATGTCAGACACTTTGCAACATAGATAGCGATATGTTTTTTCATTCCTATCCACCAGTAATTGGCTTTTAGGTTTTTGTACATCTTATCGCTTCCAGGATGCATCGTATATTTAGATTTATGGGCTTCCTCAAGAATTTCTTGACGAATATTCCCATAGACAGGAACCCAGATTCTTTTATTCATTCTAAGAATTTCATCATCTCCTTTAATCAACTGATCAATCATGCCTCCCAATCCTTATTTCTCAAGGTTGGGTTCTTGCAAGGTAAGTTTATGAGATTCCTTAATGCGAGTAATATGATCGATTTTGAGATCGAGGCATAACGCACTAACTTGTTTAGGTTTCTCATGTTCTTTTCTGCTCAGAGCATCGGCTACAACATTGGCTTTTCCTTCATGATAACAGATTTCACAATCATAATCATTAAGGACTTCCATCCAACGTCTTTGCCTCATATTCAGTTCCTTCTTACTGAATATATACTTTAGACTTTTGTGATCAGTAAAGATAGTGAATTTGACTCCA
Organism: Smallanthus sonchifolius; assembly: GCA_023525975.1. NCBI lineage: Eukaryota > Viridiplantae > Streptophyta > Magnoliopsida > Asterales > Asteraceae > Smallanthus > Smallanthus sonchifolius. The sequence goes on along the minus strand of CM042035.1, from coordinate 22,281,274 downwards.
TATAGATAATGCCTCCATAACTTCAGTGCAAATATTATGGCGCCCAATTCTAAATCATGAGTTGTATAATTCTTTTCATGAGTTTTTAGTTGACGAGAAGGATAAGCAATGACTTTACTTCTCTTCATTAATACACAACCAAAGCCGGTGTATGAAGCATCACAGTAAACTGAGAAGCCTTCATTTCCATCTGGCAAAGCCAGTATGGGTGCTTGAGTCAATTTCTGTTTTAGAATTTCGAAAGCTTCAGATTGTTTGGGACCCCATTCATACTTAACTGAATTACGTGTCAGAGAAGTTAATGGTACTACAATTCGAGAGAAATCTTGAATAAATCTCTGATAGTAACCGGCTAAACCGAGAAAACTTCGGACTTCAGTTAGTGACTTCGGGAATTCCCATTTAGATATGGCTTCAATTTTGACAGGGTCAACTTGAATACCATTGGCATTGATTACATGACCAAGGAATTGAACTTATGATAGCCAGAATTCACATTTCGAGAACTTAGCATACAGCTTCTCTGTCCTCAGAATTTCAAGTAGGATTTTTACGTGATTGGCATGATCTTCCTTACTTTTGGAATAGATGAGGATATCGTCAATGAATACGATAACTAATGTGTCTAAATAAGGTTTACAAACTCGATTCATCATATCCATGAATGCAGTTGGAGTAATAGTAAGTCCAAATGGCATAACCGTAAACTCATAATGACCATATCGAGTTCTGAAAGCAGTTTTAGGAATATCTTCTTCCTGAACTTTCAATTGATGGTAGCCAGATCGAAGATCAATCTTAGAAAAGCAACGAGCTCCTTGGAGTTGATCAAAAGGTCGTCTATTCGGGGGAGTGGATAACGATTCTTTATCGTAACATTGTTAAGTTCACGATAATCAATGCACATACGCATTGATCTGTCCTTCTTCTTAACAAACAAGACTGGGGCTCCCCAAGGTGATGAGCTTGGTCTTATGAATCCTTTCTCCAATAATTCGTCTAATTACTTCTTTAATTCTGCCATTTTGTTTGGAGCTAATCTGTACGTGGCTTTTGCAATCGTTGCCGTACCGGGTAGAAGATTTATTCTAAACTCCACTTCTCTTTTAGGCGGAATTCCATGCAGTTCATCAGGGAAAACATCAGGGAATTCAGCCACAACCGGCACATCTTCCATTTTTATCTTAGTGTCGGTGGTAACAAAAATAAGGTATGCTAAGCATCCTTTTCTTAAATACTTTGTGTATTTTACCATAGAAATTATTCCAATGGAGTTGGATAATTTATCGCCATTGATTATAAGAGTATTGCATTTTGGCGAACGAAGTTCTATTGCCTTTTTATCACACAGGATACGGGCTTGGTTAGATGCTAACCAATCCATTCCTAAGACAATGTCAAAACCAGCCAAAGTCATTGGCGACAATCTTGCAGGTATAGCATGTCCTGATAATGTGATAGGACAATTATCGAGGATTTTAGAAATTTGGACGAGGTCACCGTTGGCAGTCTCTACCACATATTTCTTGTCTAATTTAGCTAAAGTTTTATTTAACAGTCTACATAATCTATGATCTATAAAACTTTGGTTTGCACCATAATCAAATAAAACTCGAGCATCAATATAATCAACAAGAAATGTACCCGTAATGACATCGGGCATACATGCGGCTTCGTGAGTGTTAAGAACGAATGCTTGTGCATTTTTCTTCACTCCATCTGCAGGTTTGGGACCTGTCCCGTCTGCTTTCTTCTGCTTCGGATAATTGATTTTGATGTGACCAGCTTCGCCATATCCAAAACAAGTGATGGATTTCTTTTTATAACAGTCTTCTGCTTTGTGTCCAGGCATCTTACAATAATTGCAGAAAATTCCAGCACGACATTGTCCCAGGTGCCTCCTTCTGCACTTTGGACACTCAGGGATAGATGAGTTGTTATTTCGAGGAGTATAATTAGATTTCTTTGATCCACTTGGGCCTTGCCCAGTTATCTCCTTCTTCTTCTTTCCTTCTTCCTGATTTCTTATCAGGCTGGTAGTTAATGATGCTCCTAACTCCATGGTATCATCCAGAGTTTCACAATTCGCGACTTTCACCATGTCGAGGATTTCACCAATCAAACCCCAGATATAACGTTTGATCAAATTTGACTGACGGGTTGCAAGATGAGGAACTATTCTTGCATATTCTAGGAGTTTTGTAGCATACTCCTGATGGTTCGTTCCGATCGTCCTTAAACTTAAAAATTTTCCTTCGATTTGTTCCCGTTCGTTCTAGGGAACATACTTCTTCTCAACTCTTGTCCTAAAGGTATTCCAGCCCATAGCATAGGCTGTTTCTCTGCCTTTGGCAGCAATGATGTTGTTCCACCACTATAAAGCTTGATCTTTAAATAAATTAGAGGCATATAAAACCTTATCTTCCTCAGCACATTTGTTGATAGCTAGCACAGACTCGGTCTTCTCAATCCATCTTAGTATGGCAATCCCACCTTCTTTTCCAGAGAAATTGTATGGTTTACAATCCTGGAACATCTTATAAGTGCACCCTACTATCTTTTTCTTCTTTTCTATATGACCATAATTATTACCCATACTCTCGTCTTCTAAGGAGTTATGGTAATATTCTCCCTTTTCAGTCTTCTTAGATTTGTGAGAAACAGAACCGTTTGGTTCTAAAGTAATAGTTTTTGATTGGGTCACTGTTCGAGTTTGACGAGAATGAATAGATTGAGGAACTGAAGGTTGAACATAAATTCGGTCAGCTTGTCTCTTTTCAAGCTTCGTAAAAATCATTGGAAGAGAATCCTTGATTCCTTCCGTTATCATCTTTTGAAGTTCAACACGAGAATTATTATTTTTAGCAGCATTTTCTGCTTGCTTCCTTTTTCCCCTCGTGTTTTGAGATGGTCCAGTTTGTTTTGACATACTATAAAAAGAACAGGAATTGATGTAAAACACAATTTTTTATTAAAATATGTTACAAGGATAGTTCATATAAAATATATTCAGAAATTTCTAAAGTTCTTGTCTTCAAGAGCCTGAACTAGTAGAGCTTTTCGAGCTTCGACTTCAGCTTTTTCTCTTTCAAGTTCGGCTATTCGGTTTAACAACATTTGCTCCCTCTCATTTCCTGACGCATTCTCATTTTTATGCGGAGCAGGAATATGAATCGTCTCATAATATGGAACATAAGGTATATTAGAATCAGCGCGTTCTTCTTCTTCAGGATCACATTTATTTTCATAAGGGATTTCAGCGTATCTCTCATGAAAATTTTGCGGATAAGCAGGAGTGATATTATAGCTTCCAATGGTTGGAGTAGAATGAAAACTTATAGAAGGATTATAGGGAACACCATGGTTTCCTATATCTCGGAGGCTTCTGAAAGTGGAACTTTCAGTTTCCTCATTAAGTTCTATAGTTGTTTCATTTGTCTTACGGTCAAAGTAATTAGCAGGAGCGAATTTTTGAAGAAAGCTAGGACCTTTGCCCTTTCCAACCATTTTGAAAATTACAAACAAAAGATACTTTTATTATTACAAAATATATTACAATATAAAAGTAAAACACAATAAGATCTTAATTATTCATCAGCTCTTTCCCCAAGGTCTTCAGATCCTTTCCATACTCATATACTTGATTCCCATAAAACTGGGTTCTTTTCTTATCCAGGATTCTATTTTTGTTAATCTCATCTGTTTGGTGTAACGAACGATCTAAACATCCAAGATGGGAAGAAGGCATAGTATACTTATAACCATATTTAGGTGGAGGATCACGAATACCCATTAACATATCATTATAAGCATGATGGCATTCGGGTGGTGATTGGAAATAAACTTGATAAGGATCAACATATGGATCATATGTGACCGGGGATCCAGAATCATAGGATTGATAATCAGAACTATTTGAGATAGGGTTATTGAAAGGATAGTAGTGAGGGTTTTCAGAAGCGGATTGATATTGGGGATCTTCCGAAGGATCTTCTTCAGGTGATTGAATCTGACTGGATTGTGCTTCATTCCCTTACACAGACTGGGCAACAGTATTCCAATTGCTAAAGTCTGAACCCGCATCCATCCACTAGCTGGATGAGTGTTGGGATTGAGGGTGGTATTCGGGAGAATTAGGGAGTACAGCAAATGGGTCATCATTATAGTATGACGAACAAACAGGATTCTGTTGTGACCCTAATGGATAATATTCTGGGGATTCTTGCTTAATAGGACGATTGGGATCATAAATGGAATTTCCTCCAGACATCTGTAATCTTAATATATTAGTACTTATTTTATTTGTAAGACTTAGATACTAAATCCAGTATCTTAATTTTAGATATAGTTCTACAAGGATGGTTATCTTCCCAGAGTAGTACCTCCAACAGTCATGTTCGCAGGTAAGAGCGACGGGTCTAGGAGAGATTAATACACCGCTCTTTCATTAGACAAAACACTTCCATTTGTCAGATAACTACATACCGGTCAGAAGGTTACCTTGTTTTCTTATCTTAAAAGAATTATGGTTAAACCTTATTTTTCTTAAAACATTCATGGTTAAAGCTTAGATACTAGATCCAAGTATCTAATTCGCTAGAACCTGTGGCTCTGATACCAACCTGACACACCCCGCCCCAGGCACCCCCTCGACGTGTGCGATCCCGATTGGTATCTTTTTGTTACTTGATTTTAGAGTTTTATAAAATACAGCAGAAGTCTTTTTCAAAGGATCGTTTCATCATTCTTTCAAACTCGAGGGTTGAAATTGTAAATACCAAAACTCAGTTGGAAAACAAAAGCCTTGTATTTACTTCATAAACATACGGTTTCAATACCCTTTTTGTTTGATTACAGAACATTGTTTGAAATAAAATATATGATGAGCAACTGAAAATAGTACAACACAGGGTTGATCAGTTCTCTAGTCCTATCTCCTTTCTTTAGGATTTCCCTTTACACGAGGCCTGAGAATCCTACGTGTATTCCATCCCTTTTCCTGGGTCAGATCTTACGTCTGCCCGTACACACTTCTCATCATATTTTAATCATTACGTGGAAAATATTTTGAGAATAAAACGTCAGCGCGAATGCTGGTGAATACAATATCTTGACCTAAAATCATTTTGGCACAAATAAGTATTAATTACATAATCACAACTTCATGTTCAATCTACACACTCAACAGGCCCGTCCTGTTCAATCGCACCATAGTATACACTGCGTCATAGCGTATAACAACGAGAACTCCATGTCCTTCATTTGTTATAAGATAAGCACTAGCCGTAATCCGGGAGTTTCACCTGAGACCCGTGTATCCCTTGCAAGTTTTACGTATAAGATATGGCCTGAATGCTTGTTCGTAGAAGAACGTTGAGCATTACTTCATTAACCTTTATTTGGCCATTTTCGCAAATAAAATATTTGACATAGGTTTTGAAAGAGATAAAGTATTCACCTTGTTTGTAGGAATGAGCCTCTAAAGTTAAAAGCTTAGCTTCTAGCTTCTTAACTTGATTTATCTAGCGTTACTTCCCTTCTACGAGCGTTTCTTATTACACCGGGCACTATAACAAGCGAGAATCGAACCAGGAACGTCGGGAGTCATCTAAGAAGGCTTGGGAACGAGTTTTGGAAGTTGAAAACGATTTGCGGTATGAAAATTTGAATGAGATCGATCAACTATTTATATGGGTGAAACTAGGTCTGTAGCGGACCGTTATGCTTAGGCGTAGCGGTCCGCTATCGCCCATGCATGACGTCAGCCCTACATGTCCCTTTCTGATTGGACCGAACATAAGATTGCGGCTAGTGGACCGTTACCGCTAGGCATAGCTGTCCGCCACCCTGAAATGTGGCGAATTCTGAGAGTTTTGCGGCTGGCGGACCGTTACCATCTGGCGTGGTGGTCCGCCACGAGTACGCGTGTCACAAACTTCGACCATTATTCACTATACACATGGCGTCACCGGATTGTTTGCTTAACCCACAAGTAGTGGACCGTTACCTAAGTCATGGCGGTCCGCCACCCAACTTTTCCCTCTTAGCGGACCGTTATGCTTAACCTTAGCGGTCCGCTAAGGTCTTAAATCCTTAATTTTTCAATTTAAACCCTGAACGTTAAGATAATTGCACTTATAGTCCCTAGGGCTTTACCTTTTGTCAAATCTTGGATATTTTTGGGGCAGGCGTTACACCTCGGAACATTCATCAGAGGAAGAATTAGCCTTACCATAAATTTCATCTAAGAAAGACAAATCAATGTCGACTGGCCCGTTGACAAATTTCCCGTGAATAGGTGGAGGAATGGCATTAGTACCTAAAACTTTGTCATTCACTTGTTGTATGACTTATTCATAGTGTTTCACCACAAAACGAGAATTTTTCAATTTCTCAATTTTGCCACTTAACTTCAGAATTTCATTTTGAAGTTTGGCAATTTCGACATTCCTTTTCTCTAGCTCTTTGTAGGCCACATCTAAATGAAATTGTTGTTCGCTGATTTTAATTGAAAAATCTTGTTTATCTTTTCTAATATTTTCAATTGAATCGTTAAATCGTTTCTCATTTTCTTTATAGTTTAAAGCTGCTCAACGTAGAGGTTCGATTTGATCATGAATTCTATCATTCTCGGCTTTTAATGTTAAACAATTAGCACAAGAAACAACAACAAAAGAGTTAGAATCTACGTCGGTTGATGAATTTGACGCTTCTCCAATTTCCATTAGAGCGAATGCGGATTCCTATTGATCAGCAGCAACAACTTCCCTCTTTTCATCTTTCATTATCTCAACGATTTCTGCCATCAAACCTATATGAGTTTGTGTAATTATGGCATCTTCAAGGTGAACTCCCCAGTCATAGCTGTCATCCTATTGAGCTACTAGTGTATTGGACGGCGCTCCTTGATTTTGACTGCGGTTGTTGTTGAAGTTCTGCTTGTTGAAATTTTGCTTGTTTCCTGGACTTTGTCCAGTAAAGCCTGAGGCCGGTGCTTTATCTTTCTGGCATTCTCTTGCAAAATGTCCATAATTCAGACATTTGTAACATTTAGCTTTTGATTTGTCAAACCCAACTTTAGAATTGGAATGCCCACCGATAAACTTTCTACAGGTTCTGTTCAGAAAATGTTTTGCCCTTCTCAGGATCATCCATGTCATCTAGATCTACTTGATTGAAATCTTCCTCAACTGTTTCAGGATCAGTCAGCCTCCCACCGATGAAATTCTTATAGGCCAACATCCACAATGAGAATAATGCTACATGATCTTCTGAAGCGGCAAAATAGGTATGACTACCACAACCATTAGAGTTTTCTTCCTCTTGAGTGGTATTCCCTAATAATAAAGCAATTCCAGATCCTATGGTTTTTTCTGTGGAAGAGTTTCCAAAGTACATTGACAGTTCTTGCACTAGAGGTCTGCTAGTGGTTTCTTTCTTTCTTAAGTTCATGTCATGTGCTTGAACTTTTCCAATTGCTTCATCAATAGTCATTTCATAGAACTTAGGGTTTTCTCTTAACAGGGTTGTGTACATGTCAAACTTAGGCGGTAATGCATCAAGGAACTTTTCAACAAGTTCATCATCGGGATATTTCAATTCTTAAGACTTAAGTTCAGTCTTAAGATGATAAAATCTGGAGATAAGTTCGTCAATGGATTCATTTTCCAGATATCTGAAACATTCATATTGTTTCCTTAATAACTCCCTCTTGCTTTTCTTGAAATCACTGTTTCCCTCAAACCGTTTATTTAAGACTTTCCTCAGATCTTGTGAAGTATCATAACCTCTGAAGCTGTGAAATAAGTCTCGGGTTAGTGCCATGGTTAATGAACAATGTGCTTTCATTTCTAGATCATACACCTTCTTTTCATCAGCATCAAGCCTAGAAATTGGTTTGGGTTGGTTTTCACCAAGAAATTCAAGGGTCGGATGTTTATACCCTTCTAAAATAGGTATCCACATGTTCAAATCTGTGTATGAAACGTATTCCTCAAATCTAGTTTTCCAGTCGGAATAGTCATTTACATTTAATAACTTAGGTGGTTTCTATTGAGTACCAATTTCATTGTCATAGTTTAACAGGCTAGTGATGTTTTGGAGATTTGCCATTTTGGTAAGTTTTAGAATGGCACTTGGAGTTTCAGACTAATTTTGTCTTACGTACTTGTTTAAGTACGCATGAACAAAACTAATATTGCGTACTTATAAGTGTGCATGAACAACTACGCACAAGACTGGTAGTGCGTAATTTTCTAAGTACGCATGAAGAACAAATACGCAGGCTGATAAGCACGCATGGAACAGAATGTTGGGTCACCTTTTGAATAAGTGTGTCGACTTGTCTGATCAGAAGGTAATCAAAACTGGTTATTAGGTATGAACAATGTGGTATAATACAATGATCAGATTTGTGATTCTAATCAGTTGTTGATGAATGGATCATCCAAACAACAACAACACAAAGATGGATGTGGGATTCTTCTAATATGAACAAGTGTATGGAACAAAACTTCTAAGAATCACCAAGGTAGACGTAATCAGAACAACATGTCAGAAAGTGTTCCGAACATGCTCACAACACTCGAAAACAAGAGCATTCGCTCTGATACCACTTGTAGGTCCCTTCGGCTGGGTGTGTCGGATCGTGATCGTGTGAGTATGTAGCCTAGTCACCAGGTGTGGAATCCCCGTGACTAGGTGGAACAAAGTACAACGACAAATGTAAACATGAAAAACAACACAAGCTCGTACTATAAATACACGTTCTATTATAACGAGGTGTTTCAACACAAGTACAGACACAAGAAGAATGACTTCTGGACTGATACACTACTGACTCGTGCGTACTTGTGATTGTGGTTACATATGTGTGAAAAATGAAACAAACCAAGCTATTTATAGAACCTGGGTCATGCGTACTTGTAAGTACGCATGAACATCCTTCATGTGTAGTTATAAGTACGCATGCCTCTTGTGTACTTGACAAATACGCAGGAACATCCTCCATGCGTATTTGTTTAGTACACAACCAAAAGATACAAACGTTTATAAATACACGTTCAAGACATTACAACTCGATAACAACAAAGACAAATACAAATACATACAAAGACAAGACTGAAAGATAAATAACAAAAGCTTGATCATGATCCTGAGTGCATGTCACCAAAACATGCTTCAACAAGAATGTGTGGTGTTGGTTTGTACCGATGCAGGATTCGAGGACGAATCCTCTTTTAAAGGAGGTAGACTTGTAGCATCCTGGAATTTTTCATAAGAATGATTCGGGTTAACGGGTGACCCGGCTCTTTACTAAATGGGAGGATTATTAGGAGTTGTCGTTAAAGAAGCGTTTAATTAACGAAAAGAGATGGTTAGCTGTCGAAGGGGACAATTTAAGATCGTACTACGTAAAACGAAAACCCGAGGACCCAGACGTAAAACCTTACTGGTTTAAATACCAAGTTTAGGGAAAAGCCCAGGACATTCAGCCTAGGAGTTGCGCACAGCGGCTGAAGCGAGAGAGGGAGGTAACCGGGGAGGAAGACGAGGCCGATCACTGTGGTTCCAGGAGACGTTCGCACTACGAAGGCCAAGGGCTAGATTAGGTAATCCTCATTTTCATTTATGCACGCTCGTATATTCGTTTCTTGCATAGTATTGTTTAGGGTGGTGGTATGGTGGACGACAATGAGCAATGGGGAAAGTGACGGTGGCTGCGACAGGGTGTGGCAACAACCATAGTGGAGGTTGTCCCGGTGGTGAGTACGATGCGGGAGCAGGGTCACAGTGTTGGAGATGTCCGGGAAGGAGGAGGGGGCTGATGTGGCGGCGGCAATAGCTGTGCGCTACGGTGGCGAACGACGAAGAGCGGTAATGGTGTTGTTTCCGACGGGCAATGATATTTGGATGGAGACCTTAGGCATAGCGGCGGTGGTGTTAGCTAATGGGGTTGGTCGTAAAAAGGATGAAAAAGACGGTGTGCATAGTTATGCTTGGTGGTGACCGTGAGGGTGGTGCAAGACGAAGACTGCAAACTGTTGGATCGGGATCTACCTTGATCCAATGATTCAACACATTAACCGAACCAAATCGTGCGGAATCCGATTTGATTGGCAATCCAATCTATGACACGGATCGGGTCGTAAGAAACGAGCGGATTAGACGACGAATCGAAGGTTTCTATCGACCCTTTGGTGTAGAGAAGTTGGATACAAGACCTAGAAACTCTCAACGGACATATATTAGACAATACAGGTGAAGAGAGTTTTTGTGTGTTCTGTTCTTAGTCTTGTTCTACTCTGGACAGTATGTGTATATGTGTTCTCTTCTGTGCTCATGAAGTGAAAGTTCTATATATTGTGCAGAGGCCATTCGTACGAATGAGCCATGTGAATGGACTCATTCGTGCGAATGAATCAGCAGAATGGTTCATTCGTAAGAATGAATCATTAGAATGGTTCATTCGTACGAATGAATCATTCTCATGACTTATTCTAGCGAATGAATCATTCTCATGATCTATTCGTGTGAATGGATCATTCTCATGATCCATTCGTGCGAATGGGCCTTTCAATAGCACGATTGATCAACGTTATCGATATTTATCAGAACGTTTAATACACAGTCGTTATATATGAGTAAACATTAAGGATAAACATGTAATTTCATTAATATATCAAATAGTTACATTAAACATAGATGAAATACATATTACAAGGGATTAGGGACATATTATGCATCTACACAAACATGTGACGGTTATGACTCTGGCGGTGGAACACGATAGGCCAACATAGTAGTAACCGACCCTAGTGATGGTTGTGCGGTGACACACGAAGGTGCATGGTGGTGGATGGACTGGCTCGGCAAGAGTTAGTGTCAGGCTAGGGTTTGCATGAGCATGCATGTACACATACATGCATGAAGCCTGGTTGGTGAATTCGGATTCTAACGAGTCAAAGACGATCCGACATGTGTAACTTCAGAGTTAAGGGTTTGGTGAATCGGCATAACAAGCAGAGGAGACGAGTGTTGGGGTTTTATATTATTGTAGCGTGCCTGATCATGTGATCAAACGTTTGACAGGTTTGGGATTCGAGCATGAACGGATGGGTTGCAGAGCAAGTACTTTGACTTGGCGTAACCGGTGAGTTTCTAATTCCCCTCTTTAAATGTTTTTAAAGTTTTTGGGGCTACCGTACATGCTTATGAGATAAGTTAAATCTTTTAAACATGTTGAGGGCTTCAGGCTCTAATCCGATGTGTTTTTGAAAGAAAATGATTATTTAGGAGTCGTAGGGTCTCTGGTGTGTCCATGGGATTAAGTGAGCTAGGGGTAAGAGTTATCAACGTGAGACGGGTTAAGGGATCGATCGGGAAGAGTCGGGCATTAGGCTAAATGATTATGGTTACATATGAGATATATTATCCTAGTGTTATCCGGGAGATGAAAGTGTAGTTAATGATTATGTAAATGATAGCATGATGTTATTTATTATGTGTTTATATCTGTGTTGTGCGTTTGTGTCGTTGTCGTTGTGGCACGACGGGTATTGTGTTTACGCCCTTTTCGTTATGACATGGCAAACGGGATTGTGAAGGACGAAGTCCTTCGGGAAGTCACCCACGGTGATATTATATAACAGGTAGGTGATGAACTTAGGGTGTGTTAAATGCCCTGACGAAGGTGCGGTGATGAGGTATGTGTTTGTGTGCTTACGTATATTTATTGTTTATATATGTTAAACTTTTACGCAAGTGAGTTATATTTATTGTGCGTGAGATAATATTAATGTGGTGTAGATATGATATTAATGTGACGTGTAGACGACTGAGTTAATCCGATAGTTGTGTCAGAATTGTGATGTGGTGTTTACGACTGTCGTGTCAGATAATTTGGTGAAAGCCTTGGCCTAGGCTGAGTAAATCGATGTTTAGGGTTTTGTTGTGTTAATCAGGTGTCGAGTTAATGTGTGAGATGGGTCATGAGTTAACAGTATAGTAAATTCAATACAGGTCGGTGAATCTGGATGGTGAATCGTTATGGGATATCGTAAGATGATAAGGGTTATTTATTGGTTAATAAATGTGAAAAACTATTTTTTGAAGGACCGGAGGGTCCTGAGTGGAAATAAATACTAAATGTGACAAGTCGTTTTTATTTAATTAAACTATTAGAACTCACTCAGCTTAGCTGATTTTGTGTGTACGTTAGATTGTTTTGCAGGTGAGCTTCGTATCGACGTATCTTGGCTTGGGAGTGGTGCCTCTCGGATTGGTGTGCATGCATTCGTGAGGTAAGCTCCATAATGATAAAGATATTAAGTAATAATTATTGTTTTAGAAAACTTCCGTTGTAGTTAGATTAATAACTAGAATATTTTAAAGAGAATAACCCGTTATGAAACCAATTGTAGGATGCCCAGGTCGGGGTCTTACATTTTGTGTATGCACATCAGCCCAAAACATAGTAAAGCTTTATAAAGAGATGGCATCTAGAACTCACTTGAATAAGGTAGCTTTAACATACTAAGCACAGAATACGACTTTAGTAACCCAAAATTTGGATAATAGATAAACATCATCAAACTCACATCATTTAGCCTAAGCGCAAGTAGGCACTAGCGACTAAGTTAACTATGCAACAATACATACGATCGTAACTATTCAGTCGTAAGTAGGTACTTTCGATACCTCATGTCTATCGCAATTGGGGCACTTGTGATAGCCTAGGTGTCGCAAGTTGAATACTTGCGATCCATAGGCTAAGTTATGATAAGTCTTTCAATCATAACTCCCTAATAGCAAGTAGTACTTGCGATTAAACCTTCTTCTTCATCTAGAAACCCTAAGCATGGAGCTATGAATTAGGTCCCTTAAAACTAATGAAGCTTTAAGGTAACCCCACCGTTAAAGTCTAAAGAATAGTGATTTGAAAGGCCACTCATACCTCAAACAACGTTCTTAACACCAGTGACGGTCTCTTCTTCGAACTCGGGTTAAATCCACGCTCTTTGCTCCTTCTAGTATGACGGAAATGGGTATGACTTGAAGGAAAAAAAAAACTTTTATAGGCAAACCCTACTCCATATTTACTCTTTCAACCCCCACCCTTTTTTCTTTTAAAACAACTCCTCGCACCCAATTCTTTGTTTGATTACTATACATGATAAAACGAGATGTTATAGAAAATTAAGGAATTTAAATTAAAAATATACAAATATCTAAAATAATGGGATGGAAGTTTATTATAATATCCTTGTAAGGCCTCAAACCTGGGCGACTTCACTTGTCGGATTTACTCATTAACATAGTGATCAAAATACCGAACTTAAATTAAAACATGCAAACGTAGTGGAAGCATACATCATTCAATTACATAAACAACGAAAGTCTTAACATTTAAAAACATTGTCTTAACACATAATTAAATAAACAGGATATTAATCCTAAGCCAGATAGCCTTCACACCTTTGCCCGTCCTTTCCTTTTGCTAACTTAAGTGCATACTAAAAGTCAGCTAACGCTGTTGAGTTCTAGTTTAAACAAACTAGGTATAAAATCATTCATTTGTACGTAAACATATACGTGTATATATATATATATATATATATATATATAAGGGTGATCAGCCGACCATTGATTACGTAAGTCACAAAGACAGACGTTCCGTCCTACCGTCGTAGTCTGTCATTCATACCGTGTCTACCGAAGTATTCCGTCCTTCATTACTGTCCGGCTACCTTTCTAGCCGTCTGTCATACCGTGTCTACCATCGTAGTTCGTATTTTCACATATCTGCCTTATGGAATCCATTTCTCATACGAACTATATATGTAGCTGTGCTTCTATTAAGGGCCTCTCTCTACCGTAGTAGTCCGTATTTAGTCTACCTTTCTAGACTTTAACATACCGTCTGCACAATAGACTTATAATCGTCCGTCTACCGTAGTAGATGTCATTAACATTTAGTACATTCATAACATGCAATATATAAATATAAAGCAAGATTTCATTCGTTTAACGTTAAATCATACATTCGTTTCATTCTTGTAAGTCCCAGCGTGTCTAACGGTCGATCTCTGCTGTAAAACACGTGATACGTACACGAAGTGCGGAATCCTTATGTATACGTATGTCTCGAATACTCACACACGCAATATACTCACACAAGACAAGATATCATAAAAAGCTCCTTGTATTCAATCAGTAAACAGTACACACAGAGTAGTTCTAGAGAATACAAAAAAAAATTTAAATGAGAACAACTCCTGCACTATTTATAGACAATACAAACAGAATCAGGCGAACTTAACATGTTCGCCAATCTTTAAAGTTCGCCTCAACTAGATCAGGCGAACATACTAAGTTCTCCTGTGCAAACTTAATAAACTACAAGACTAACATAAAGACTATTCTATTACAAAGCTTATTGTCACAAAACATGCACCAACAGACTCCCCCTTAACAACAACTTGGTCTTTATCTTCAAGTCTTTTTCTTCCAATTCTTTGGCAACCAGCTCCCTGCACAAATCTTGTGTTTCAAACACACATACAACACCTTCTTGTACTGTAACGTCTACTCTCTGCTTTCATCTGTTTACATGATCTCTCTACGTTTCAGCATCTTCTGATCAGACCTTGAGAAGTTAACAAGGTTCATAGCATCAAAGAATCTTACTATAACCTTGCCACTCATGTCTTCTATCACTGCTTCGCCCGTATACACATCCACGTACCACCATTTAAGATCATGTAAACAATCATATGCAATCAGTTTCAACGGAATCTTTGGTACTGATCTCACAAGTTTAAATTTATATCTCTAAGTCACATTTTGAGTAACCGGATCCACTTCTTTTATTCTCTTTCCCTGTTGAGGTTTCATTTTTTCATACTTTCCAGAACATCCTTCCATTCTTATCAACTTGGCAATTAAGTCAGCTATTCCATTATTCGATCTGTTAATCAATATTGACTTCACATCTCGGTAAAGAGTTAAAGTATTTAATCCTTGGCTTCAAATACTGAACTCCATCTGATCTTTTCAATGCAAATAACTTGAACTCAGCCTCATAAAACCAACTTATTATCCTGCCTGAGCATTTCTCCTTGTTCACATATCTCTGTTTTTAAACTGGAGCAGCTGGAGAGACTGGAACAGCAGTTTTCCAACTCTTCACCAACTCTGCCCATTGTGCCTTCGTCATTCCTGTATTTTTATACATTTCATTCTCATTAGGAAGACTCTCAGCAGTACCAGGGTTTTGTTTATCCTGAGTAGGATCAGATTCATCAGATTCTACAACTCCTTCTGATAACTCTTCAGGAATTACTTCATCATCAAAAACATCCGTATCAATTAAACCATCACACCCTTCATAAACAACTTTCTCGTTATCACACTCCACCTCTACTTCGACAATCTCTCCTTCCTATAACCCTTCCTCATCTGTATCATCATCATTAGAAAAATCATCCAAATCTAATAAACATTCAATTTTGTCTGGCATCATCTATGTCAGAGTCTTCAAAGATTGAATTATCCAACATATCAGCATCATCAACTGCAGTTGGTTCTTTTTCACCATCGCCTGTCATCATATTGGCTTCAATACTTGTCTCTGACTCCCCCTGAGTTAATGATGGGTTAGTATCAGAGTGTTGACGCTCACCTAAACCATCACCAGCATCTGGTTCGTCATCATCTAAATCCTTTTGAACACCAACATTATGACAAGCACTCTTATCAGCCTTCTCCCCCTGAATATGCTAACAAGGATCTGCATCTCTGCAAGCACCTTGTTTTGATCATTAATAGTCTGAGCATGCTGGGCTTCTCTAGCATGCAAATCATCTACCTGAGATTGTAAGCCTGAAACCTGTGTTTCCAAGGCTTGTATTCTTTCATCACGAACATCTCTTGTAGAAGGACCAGCCTCATCTTGTGCTTTAGATATAGTAGGGGTCACCTGAGGGGTGTTAGATTGTGAAGAAGTAGGAGTTATAATCAAGGAATCAACAAACTCTCTATCCAGTGCAGATTGAGCAGCATTAATATTCGAAGCCATCAATTTAGGTCCTTTGGTTGCAAGATCTTCATCATCGTCAGAACTCGAAGATTCATCTTGTACTTTTCTTTTTCCAAGTACTACATCGAGAGGAGGACCCCTTACATACTTGTGTCTTGGTAAAGTCACTTTATTTTTACCAAGAGACTTCTAACATTTTTCATATACATTCCGAGTAACTCGAGGAACTTTAGCTAACTGAGCATAATGTTCAGGGCCAAAATCTTGAGAACTCTCATCGTGTTTGTCAGAGCCACCAGATCCAGATGAACTGGTGCTAGTCTCCTTAACCTCTACATCATCAACATGAGGTTCATTCATATCGGCATGTAGATTCACATTATCACCGTCATTTCCATCATCAGCATGATCATCATCATTGTCATCACCATCATCCTCTTCACTTTCAGTTTCCTCACTATCATTATTATCACCACCTTCCTCTTCCTCTTCCTCCTCATCTTGATCATCAGCTAGAGGTAATTCCAAGGCTGGATCATCATGTATCTAATTGTTGTTTGGCGGTGTAACATAAGCATGATTGATTATGTGCCCAAACAATGGTGTAGCAACTGGAATTAAGGCAGGATTCTGCTGCTTGACATTCAAGCAATTTGTAAAGATCCTCTTTGTCATCGGTGTGAGAATTAATCTTGGATTCACTGGTGGCAAATTTGGAATCAAAGATACCGAAAATAAAATCTTGCACATAACATGATATGTCTGTTGGAACATGTTACGTGACAATGAGCTTGAAGAATGTTTGTGTTATTGTATCTGATCAAGTTCTCTTAGTCTTTATCTAAGTGTCTAAGTTTGTTCTAGAACACTTAGTAAGTATGCTTGAAGGTGTTCAAGCACACTTAGCTAAGTATGCTAGAAGGATTGTGTTTACTATAAATAGGGGTTACAAGTTCTTATTTCATTAGAACACTAGAGAAGAAAAGGTGTAGTGTGTGTTTTTGGAGAGAACTTTTGTAATCAAAGATTATAGTAATACAACCTAGTTTAATTTAGATCTTGCGTGTTACTAGTCGATCGTTCATGTCTACGTGATTTGGATTCCGCACTCGTCTCGTAGATTCGTCAGTTCGTATACGAGATCCGTAGACCCCGGGGACCTACAAGTGGTATCAGAGCCTCGCGCTCTTGATTCGAGTGGATACGAAGTGATTCTGGATGATTTCTAACTTGTACTAGTGTTGATTACAAGTTTTTTGGAACGAATTTGGTGAAAATTGATGGAAATTTGATGTTCAGATCTGAGTTTTGATCACTTAGGGTTGTTTAGATTTTGTTTTTGATCATTCCTAATGGATCAATTACACAATTACATCACTGTTTGAGGATTTTAGTAAAAAAACAATTTGTCAGAGGTTTCTTAGTTCTTGCGATGGTTTAGACTGAATTTTCAGAAATTAGACTTTATTAAGTGTTTGAATTGAAGAATTGATCGGTTAGGGTTGTTTAGTTTTGTCTCTAGATCAATCCTATTGAAAAAATTATTCGATTTCATCAAGTTTTGAGAATTTGAAAAATTCTGGGTTTAAGGTTCTAAGTAGAGATGAAGTACGCTTGTTAACAGATTGCCAAGTTCGCCAATTGCCTTATCAAATGCGCTTGAACAGAATTTCAATTAAATGCGCTTGAAAATTTAGTTATGTGCACATGATTTCAATGGTCTATTTCAAATGCTCCAGAACACCAATTCAGTTTGATAAGTTCGCTACAATTCAGTATTATCAAGTTCGCTTGATTATCTGATTGAACAAATTCGCCTGACTTGAACAAAAACTAAGTTCGCTCGAAATCTGAGAGGAAGTTCGCCTTGATCATTTTTATGTTCGCCTGAAATAAATCAACTACGCTTGAACCTACAATTGATTTTTCACAGATATTATTTGATGTGTTTTGCGGCCTAGTTTTCGGGACTTTAACGTCCTCGTTCGGGAAAATGAAAGTGATCTCAATTATCTTGGATGTGATACGCATTGGATCGGGAAAATTTTGAAAGATTTCGAACTCGTTTCGAGTAGCTCAAAAACGTGTCATTGAAGCGTGAAAGTGATTTTTCGAGATTTTCGGACGTGGTTTTTCGGTGGTTTAACGTTGTTTCCGGGAAATACGAATTGGTTTTCTAGAGACTCGAGCACGACTTGTAGCTGTTCGGAAAATTTTTGGATTTTTCAGAACTCGTTTAAAGCTGTTTCAGTTGGTCTCAAAGTGCGACAATAAAATGTTCATTATTTCTAAAAACTACTTTTCGATATTTTCGACCGTGGTTTCCGGGGTGATAACGACATCTCCGGTTGAATCAAATAACTTTTGGTGAAACTAGAACGTGATTTTTAGTTTAACGGGAAAATCCGAGATTGTTTCTGTTTCGTTTTAAATCGGTTTGGACGTTTTTAGAAATTGTTGAAGATTTTGATTTCGTCAAAGTTTATATCATGTTGACACTCAACAATATGTTAGAAACTTCGTCGCCTCCTAGAATCGTTTCTCTCGCGGTTTTTTCTACCTGGAAAGCTCAATTTGTGGAATATGTTTTTTTGTCCGATACAGATTTTTGAAGACCAATAGCACAAGGGTATACTCATCTGACGTATGCATGTATGGGTATCTCCAATGCACTTAAGCCAGTGTCAGCTTTAACTGAAAAAGAGAAGAAAGTATATGATCGACAGAAAAATACCCTTGCGATTCTAACGATGTCTTTATCAAAAGAACTATTATATACTTTAAAAAATTTTAAGATTTCAAGAGATTTATGGGAAGCATTGATGATGCGATGTAAAGATAATTTTGATGTGAAGAAGAGTAGGAGAGACTTGTTGTAGAAACAATTCATGGTTTTCAAGTATTTGGAGGATGATTCTGTTGATGATATCGTTACCAGATACTACCATCTATTGGGAGAGTTGGTAAAATGTGATGCTTCTTACACTAATACGTGAATGAGACGTTGTTGGATGCTCTTCCACCTAAGTTTGAGAAGTACTCAGTGCTCATCAAGAAAAATGTGAAGTTTGCCGATATGCCTGTAGCTGACTAGATTGGTAAAGTTCATTCTTATGAAGAAGGTGGTGTGACTGAAGTTAGTGACAAGAGTGATTCTGAAAGTGATTGTTTTACAGAATCAAGTGAGAGTGAAAGTTTTCACTATTCGTCTTCAAAGGTAAAAGTTGAGGTTCATACTGATGCTGGTTCTGATAATAGTTCTTTCGTCAATGATTCGAGTGATTCTGGCAGTGTTGCTGAAAGTGAAGAGCATATTTGTCAGAATGTGGAAGCAAAAGAATCTATTGAAGAATTGATGAATGATAATGTGGCTGCCACGAAGGTTACTGAAAAAATTGCTAAGATGTTATCTGAAGAAAATGCATTCATGGTCGATTCGAAACAGGTACAGGAGGTTGTTTCCTGTTCAAAATGCGTTGAATCTAATCTTAAAATAATTAGATTGTGTGATGATAACACAAATCTGATCTGTGACATGAAGGCAATATACACATCAAACCAAGTTTTGAAAGAAAATGAAAAGGTTTTAAATGCAAGAATTGAATCATTGAAAGATTATATAAAGGTTTTTACAGTTTAAAGTAAATGAACAAGCTTTTCATCTTGATGTTGCTTACTCTGAATATGAAAAGAAAATTAATGAATTTTCCCAGTCACAGACAGAAGTAACAAAGTTGTTACGAAAGCTTGAAAGTTATAAGAATTCCAGTTTTCTATTGGAATATTATAATGAAAAATCCTCAAGTGATAAAGTTGTTGGGGGCATAGGTTCTTGTCCATCATTTGATGATAAGAATGTTGGTGGGGGTGTTGGTTTCTTTCCTCTGTTTAATGGCAATTATGCAACTCGAAGCATTGAAACAGTGAATGAAGAAGAGTTAGAGCCTAAAACCGTCCTCAAAGTTAATCCTGTTACAGGAGAGGATATGGTTTATGATGATTCCAGTAATGATGAATCTTTTGATCTAGAAAAGGCTGAAGGAAATGTGAAAGAATGTAAGGTTGATGAACCCGTTGTTGTCAAGAAAGTAACCAGAGATCGGTGCATCTTGACAGAACCTGATGAGGATGTTGAACAATAAAAAACTAAACCTTTAAAACCTTTTGTTAGTAGTGGGTTTGATTTTTAAGAAATTAATACTATTGAGAAAACATCAAACGTTGATTTTGTTAAAGAGAAAGCTAATTGTGATAAACCCAAGGTTGTTCAATCAATTAACGTTGTTCATCAGTGTGAATCATCAAGTTCAAGTGGTGTTCCGAAAGAACGATATGTTCGGGTATACAAGGAAAAGCGTGCATGTTTTCACTGTTGTTTAGTTGGTCATACTGTGAAGAATTTCCCAAATAAGAAGGCTGGAAAAAGATTGGAAGATCCAAAGTTGGCTAGACCGTTTGTTGAACCAAAGACAAAACCAATGGTTAAACCAAAGTCACAAATTCAGCCATCAAATGTTGTGAATCAAAATGAACCGTCTAGTTCAAGAGTTATGACTCCTAAAGATCCTTACATAAGGATGTTTATTGAGAGGAGAGCTTGTTTTCATTGTGGTGTCGTGGGACACATTTGTGTGAATTGTCCTTCAAAGGCTGGGGGTACAAAGTCTTATGAGACACCGAAGACTAGACCGTTTGTGACAAGATCTGTTGGTACACAATCTCTTGATTCAAAATCCGAGGTGCAGTTATCTAAACCTCAAAAGAGAAGAAGAAATAAAAGATTGAGAAAACTTTTAGAAAAACAAGAGGTTTCACAATCTAAACATGTTTCAAATGAACCAGAATGTTCAAACACTTCACATTTTAAGAAGAAAGAACTTAATGAACAAAAGAGTGTTTAGAAAAGAAAAGTTATTGTTTCTGATTCGTCGGAGCAATCTCAAAAGATTGATGAGAGATTCGAATGTGAATTGCGTGAAGTGGTTTACGTTGATAAAGATGGACGACCCAAAACCACTATGGCTTGGGTTTCCATTTCAAACTAATGTTTGTCGCTATGTGCCATGAAACAACCACTATCAACACAACTAATCAATGTCAATAAAGAAAAGTTAGCAGCCAATAGAATGCTGGATAATCAAAGAGAACTATTGGCTGCTAACTTTTCTTTATTGACATTGATTAGTTGTGTTGATAGTGGTTGTTTCATGGCACATAGCGACATGACCTAGACTTTGCACTCAATGAGTTGTTGATTGTGGTTCAACGACTTGATGCTCAAGAGGAGAAATTGAAGGAGCTACTCGTTTCTTTTGTCACACAGTGGATGAGTCTAAGATGACAAAGAATCTTGAGATACATGAAGTAGGTGTGTGAGCATCAAGCTCTTGATGTTGAACCTAGTTCTAATGTTCAGGGGGAGTCATCTAGATAGGTGGAGTCTACTCAGGTGATAAAGGTTTGATTGTGATAACTTCTAATGATATCTTTGAACCCGTTTTGAGTATGTGGTGAAAATGATTAGTACCCGAGTAAAAATATTTTCAAAAAGGTTTTTCATGGAAGCCTTTATTTTTTAATTTTTAACTTATTTTATGCTTTAGTTTTCTTTAGTCTGCTTGCTTTCTGAAAAACCCAAACAAATTTGAAAAAGATAAAATCGACATTGCTTGAAGTTAGAGAAGATATGATAGTACATCAGTAGGTGATCACATACACATGACCATAGATTGACTACCTGGTTTCTGTATTTATGTTTGTGCTTATATGATTTGATCTAGACTTCTTTGTTTGCATAAACAGGAAATGATAGCTTCATGACTACTTGACATTGTTGTATATAATATTTTAATTTGGATATTTGCATGTAATTTGAATTGTCAGTAAGCTAGAAGTGATTTCAGTCCATTAGTAGTGTGAAAACATAATGGTCTATGTTACAATTGTGATTTGAACCCATGGTATGCCGGGTGTGTGTGTTAAAAGATAATTATCAGATAAAGAATATGAGGCTTCAAGTATTTCATGAGACCAGTATCGGACTATATTGATTAGCACAATTTTTCAGTTCACTTCACTGCCCATGTCCCGAAAAACATGCAATGTGAAGTTGGACTAAGATATGTTTCTGAAAACATCTGTTGGAAGATATACTCGCCCTTGGATCATTTATCTTGATTCCATTGAATATATCCATATAACAGTTGGATCACGCTATCATATGTCATTGAATCAATCGATTCCTTGATCATTCTTATTGTTGAAGAATACCACTAGTACCATCTTTCTATTATATTGAATCATGATACTTCATCCAAGACCAAGAAATATGAATCTTTCGATTCTGAATCATTCTGATTCTATACATCCTTTGGGATCTGCTTCTTTTCTCTGTGCTAGTTGAGATAGTTTCATCCTGGAGATTGATCTTATCTTTGCATAAGTCTCAAATGTCTTGAAGATATTGCAATTTAAATTTCTGTTGGCATATTTGTGGGGTACACATTGTTTTCATATAAATGGTACTAATTCACAAGAACGTGGGATAAAAACGCTTGTAGTTTCAAATCTTATAATGCTGACAACTTGAATTGACATGTAGTTTATTGCAAATTCGGTATGAATAAGTTAGCATGTCATGATCTGATCTTGTTTACTTTGAAGTTTATCGCGTATCATTACATGAAAATTGTCAAGTAGTGATCAAAATGAAAAGATATTAAAAAGGAACTAATGCAAAGATCAAGAAAAAGAAAGTTGTGAAATCTGTGTGAGCTAATATTTGATTAGAAATATCAAAAGAATTGATAGTTTATGAAATCATGAAGTGTTAGTTCTAAGAGATTATTTGCGGAGATGTCATACAGTGTAGCACAAAGTGCTTGTTTGCTGAGCCAAAAATCTGTGAATATGCAGAATGCCATAGGTCAACCCTTAGATCTGCTAGGGAAGTTTAGATCCGGAATGTGTGTGTGATTCATCAAAGATACTGATATAATTTTCTTACTCGTAGTGTTCGACCAAAAATATGTGATTATGTATGTACAGTGAAAAACCAAAAATATTTTGATTTTAGTTGTTTTTAGTTTTTTACTGCTTTAATTCATTAAGAAAATGTCCAAAAAGATTTTATGTTTGTTATTTTTGAAAAATTAAAAAAAAATTGTCTTTACGTTTCATATTTTTTTGGTATTTTTAATTCAAAAATTCCAAAAAAATATTTTCGGTATGTTTTCATATAAAATTTCAAAAACTCAAAAAGATTTTATTTATGTCTGTTGGATCAGACCCAAAAAGAACGATAATTCTCCCATGCTTCTCATCTCGAATTTCAACTTCATCACTCTCTCAAAGTCTTTACACATATCGACATTCGTTGATCCAAAAATTATGTCATCCACATAGATCTGAACAAGTAATAAATCTCCCACTTCTTTTCTGATGAAAATGGTAGAATCAATTTGACCACGTTCAAATCCATTATCAAGTAGATGCACCGACAAAGTTTCGTACCAAGCACGAGGAGCTTGATGAAGACCATATAATGCTTTATCTAATTTAAAGACTTTATTAGGAAACTTGGGATCTTCAAAACCAGGCTGCTGTTTCACATAAACCTCTTCCTTTACCTTTCCATACAGAAAATCACTTTTTACATCCAATTGAAAAACCTTGAAACCCTTGAAAGAGGCATATGCTAGAAACAATCTGATCGCCTCAATCCTCGCAACTGGTGCATAAACTTTAGTGTAATAAATTCCCTCTTGCTGATTAAATCCTTGAACAACAAGTCTTTCCTTATTGCGTACCACAACAACACGATCATCACGTTTACATTTGAAAACCCACTTTGTACCAATAGATCTTGAGCCTTTGGGTAAGTTAACCAAGTCCCAAACATGCAACTTATCAAATTGAGCCAATTCCTCTTGCATGACCTCAATCCAACAATCATCATCTAGAGCCTCAACCACATTTTTAGGTTCTGTTTGAGAAATGAAGCAAGCATGTAAACACGTATCCAAGATACCTGTATCAACAATTTGAGCATACAAACATGAATTTTCAGCAAGTGTACGATGTCTTGTTTGAACACCTGCATGCAAATCACCAATAATATTGTCAGTGGGATGGTGCTTATGCACACTGGATTGGGGAATATCCGAAGTTTGAATAACAGCATCAAGATTAGAAGGCAACTCCCCCTCAAGCGATGCCGGTGTAGATGAATCATCAACGATTCTTGGAACACAGCTTCATCATCTTCACTGTCACCTTCTTGTGTTAAACCCGAAGTTGAAGCTACATTCGGGTCAACTTGAGAAGGACCCACAATCGGAATAACCGAACGCGGATCGATAATTGAATCATTATTGCAGTAAGGCAGATAAAACATTTCTGCTTTGGCTGGAGAAACTGCAGGAGAGACATTGAAAGATCTGAATAACGCATCATAGTCAAAAGCCCAATAGGGACCTTTTGCATCTTGAGCAACAGAACGATTATCACAATCAATTTGAAACCATTCTTTAATTTGACGTGATTATTTGTTAAAGACTCTCTTGTTATGAGAATTTGCAACGTATCCCAAGAAAATTCACTCAATTGCTTTGGAGCTGAATTTAGTAGGAACATCGCGAGTCTTCAACAAAGTACAAGGATTTCCAAAATGCAAAAGATATGCCAAGTTATGTTTTCGATTGTTTAGCAATTCATAACAAGTCTTTTTGTGTTTCTTTACGGTCAAAACCCTATTGAGAACATAACAAGCTGTATTTACCGCCTCAGCCCAAAAGGTAATAGGCAGCTTTGAATCAGATAACATAGTACGAGCCGTCTCAATAAGAGTTCGATTTTTCCGCTCAACAACACCATTTTGTTAAGGAACATAAGGAGCACTGAACTCATGATGGATGCCCTTCTGTAAACAGAATAAACCCATTAGTTCCATTCTTGAACTCCATGCCATTATCACTCTGAATCCTCCTGGCTTGCAATTTGAATAAAGTCTCAAGCCCCACAATCAGGAACTTAAGAATTTCAGCCGTTTCATCCTTAGAAGCAAGAAACTTGACCAAAGAAAACCTTGAGTAATCATCTATCACTACTAGACAATAAGATTTGCCGCCTTCACTTTTGATACTAATAGGTCCGAATAAATCCATATGTAACAACTCTAAAGGAGTCACAATAGAAATAATCAACTTTGATTGATGAGATTTCTTGTGCTGCTTCCCTTTCTTGCATGGAATACAGTCTTCATTCACATGAAACCTCATAGCAGGGACACCAGAAACCAACCCATTCTTGATAAGATAATTCATTTTTCTAAAATGTATATGAGCCATTTTCTGGTGCCATAAAATTGATTCGGATTCAGAAGCTTTCGAAAGAAGACAGGTGGGAACAGACGAAGTAGTCATCGCAGTGCTCATGTCGAGCATATATGTATCATTCTTTCGAGGAGCTCTCATAAGTATCCAATATTCAGGTATCACAAATCCCGGCTTCAACACCAAACACTCTGACTTATTAAAGTAAAAGAGAAATCTTTATCACAGACTTGCGAAACAGATAACAGATTGTGTTCCAACTGCTCCACATAGTTGAATTTCTTAAAACTATCTTCCATTTGACACTGTGCCTTGGCCAGAAATATTTCCTCCTTTCTTTCCTGCAAACGCAACATATCCTCCTTGGATTTCTTTAACATTTTCCAATAAGTTAAGATTTCCTGTCATGTGCCGAGAGCATCCACTATCAACATACCAATGGTTACCGACAGTCCTCCTTGGAGTTCCCGGCACACAAACAGAAATGATTGGTTAGTAATAGAGACTCAATCCATTGTGGTCTTGGGTCGGCCAGATTCATCAAAATAAACAATTTCTTTCAAAACACAATCATATTTCTCCACTACTTTAGGAGATTGTTTCTCAGAAACAGAAACTGAAGACTTTGGAATCCATTTTGATTGATAATTAACCACCTCAGTCTCCTTTGATGACTTATCACTTTCAACATCTTTGTTTACCACAGGTTGTTCCAAAAGCTTTTTCAACTGTCTATTTCGTCGTCGACGTTGTGGTCTTGACAATTTCACTTATGGTTGTGTAATTTCACCAGAAGAACCAACCTTCTCAACTTTCTTTACTAACTCAGAAGCAATCTGAACAATTGGCTTCTTACCACCTTTATCCTAAGTATGATTTACATCAACAGACTTTACCGCTGATTTCACCGGTGGATTCACAAATGGTCTAGCCGATTTTGGATTCTCTAGTCGCTTCCCCAAATTCTTGTTTGGACAATCTTTCAAAATATGACCAACAACACTACAATGAAAGCAAGAACCTATTTCTTTGTAAACTCTCACATATTTCTCCTTTTGAACCTTATTGGTGCTTGATGAAGAACACTGCGATGTAGTGTTTGAAGTTTGACCAACCCTTTGAATATCATTCTCCACTTTCTTTTTGCAAAAGTCTAGAGTGGAAACCTTTTCAATCTGATGTGTTTCATGAGCATCTAAACCACCACTCACAAAAGGTCTTGCTGGTTGATATGCCGATTTAGGTTTTGGTTGAGCAATTTTCTTATCCGGTTCAGTTAAGATACACCTATCTCTGGTCACATTCTTCACAACGATTGGTTCAACATACTTACAATCTTTAACTGTACCTTCAACTTTGTTTGAGTCAAACACATCATCATCAGATGAATCATCATATATCATATCCTCACCAATAACAGGATTGATATTCAATATAGTTTTCGATTCCAAATATTCATCCGAAACAACCTCAGTCAAACACGGGGTATAATTTATATTAAAAGGTGGACAATATCCAACACCTCCCCCAATATCTATGTCATCAAAAGAAGGACAAGAACCAACACCTCCAATAACCTTTGCACCTGAAGCTTTTTCATTATAATATTCTAACAAAAAATTAGAATTCTTATAACCCTCGAGCTTTCGTAACAATTTTGTTACTTCTGTCTGTGACACAACAAGTTCATTAATTTTCTTTTCATACTCAGAGTATGACACATCGAGATGAAATGCTTGTTCATTCACTTTTGTTTGCAAAACTTTAATATCATGTTTTAAAGATTCAATTTTAGCTTTCAAAATTGTTTCGTTTTCTTTCAAAGTCTGGTTCGATGTGTACATTGCTTTCATGTCACAGATGAGATTGGTGTTATCATCACACAATCTCGTAATTTTGAATTCAGAGTCAATACATTTTAAACAAGATATAACCTGTTGTACCTGCTTAGTATCGGCCATGAATGCATTCCCCTCAGCTAACATCTTAGCAATCTTCTCTGTAATCTTTCCAGCAGCTCCATCATTGAGCAAATCTTCATTTGAAAATTTCGGTTCAAACTTCAGAGAAACTGACTCTTCACTTTCATGTAAACTCCCAGAATCTGTAAAGTCACCATCAGAAGAACTGTTTTCACTTCCATCTTCATTTCGAACTTCAGCTAGACAAGCTTGACTAACATGAGCCACAATATCTTCCAAATGAATACCTTAGTCATAATTTTCATCTTGTTGAGATATCGAAATTGTGGAAGTAATTTGTTTGTTTTGATTTCCTTGAGAATTTGAGGATCCTTGATTCTGATTTCTTGGTTTTGTTCATTCCCGAGCAAAATGACCAAACTCTTGACAATTATAAAATTTGACTTTGGATTTATCCATCCGCATCTTAATCTTACTTGATGCTCCAATGAACTTCTTTCCAGTTCTCTTCAAGGGATCTTTACCTTGTCTCATCCATAATGCCATATTCCACTGAAATATTCATTTCTTCCAAATCATCTTTATCAAACTGCTTAAAATCCTCCTCAATCATATCTGGATCAGTGATCTTGCCACCAATAAAATTTTCATATGAGGTTAAGAATGATGCAATCATAGCCATCATATCATTAGCTGCAGAAGAAGACACTTTAGTAGAACAAGAACGAATTTCATTCTTACTATGTGTTGAACATCCAGAATTGAAAGCAACAAAGCATGCACCATCTTCACAAGAACTTTCTTTTGGAACTTCAGAAAATTCTCCAAAAAACAATGCAACTCCACCAGATTTCTGTGCCGATGTACCTTTTCCAAAATAAATGCTTGGATCTTGATAGACTGTGTCTTTCTTTTGTTTATGCAAATCATATGATTTAATCTTTCCCATTAAGTCTTTAAGACTCAGATCATCAAATCCAGATTGTTCTTTTTTATCACAATAGTGTACATCTCAAAATGAGCTGGTAAAGCATCCAAAAACTTTTCAAGAATCTTCTTGTTTTTGTAAGTAATGTCATTGTTGACCATTTCACATAGAAGATGATAATATCTAGACATGAGTTTATCCACCGATTCACCATCAAAATGTTTAAACACACTAAATTGTTACTTTAACAGTTCTTTTCTGCTCTTCTTGATGTCAGTGCTACCCTCACATCTTTTAGCTAAACCTTCTCAAAGTTGACGAGAAGTCTTCAACTTCTTGAAAGTATGATAGATGTCCAGTGGTATACCCATGGATAAAGCTGCAAGAGCTTTCTTTTCACGATAATATAACTTCTTTTCACGATAATATAACTTCTTTTCCTCATCACTAAGAGCTGAAATTGGTTTCGGTGTATCTGAAACACCCATATGACAATGAACAGGATGCTCATATCCCTCACTAATAGGAATCCACAAACTTGTGTCATTGATATTAACATAATTCTCAAATCGAATTTTCCAATTAGAATAATCTTTGAGATTCATAAGCCTCGGTGGCTTGGTTGGAGTACCAATCTCATTATCATGATTCAACAGATGAGTCATGTTGTTCACACTCACATGAGTAGAAGTAGCCATCTTTGAAACAAATCAACACTTAGAAAATTTTGACAAGTTTCTGTCTGTAGCGAACTTAACAAGTTCGCCTAAGTGTGATGTAGCGAACTTAACAAGTTCGCTTGACAAGTTCGCCCGAAACTGATCAGACAAGTTCGCCTGTTTCAGCTGAAGAACAAGGAGGAAAAGTTCTAGCACCCAAACACACGAACATATCTGAAATTTTCCATATCTCTCGATTTTGAATGAATTATAGAAATTCCTTTCGTAGAAATCTTAAAATGATGATTTAGAACACTTCTAATGGAACAATTTTGGTAAAACAACACCAAAAATGAAGAAATCAATCAAAATCCACTCTCCAAAATCGCTAAACACTCAAGAATACAGAAACTTCTGAAAATCTTCATATTGTTGTGCAAATTCAATCGAAACAATGTTAAACAACAGTAGCTAATCAAGAGCCTCTGATACCACTTGTAAGTCCCAGCGGGTCTAACGATCGATCTCTGCTGTAAAACACGTGATACGTACACGAAGTGTGGAATCCTTACGTATACGTATGTCTCGAATACTCACACACGCAATATACTCACACAAGACAAGATATCATAAAAAGCTCCTTGTATTCAATCAGTAAACAGTACACACAGAGTAGTTCTAGAGAATACATAAATTTTTTTAAATGAGAACAACTCCTGCACTATTTATAAACAATACAAGCTGAATCAGGCGAACTTAACATGTTCGCCAATCTTTAGTTGAGGCGAACTTAAACATAAAGACTATTCTATTACAACGCTTGTTGTCAGAAAACATGCACCAACATTTCTTTATAAACATTCATTTGCCATTTCATAGTTCATCATTTACTTTCATATAACACCTATGGTCATATTATTATTCATAACATTCATTCACTTTGCATGTATTTACTTCAGCCCCAAAAAATTAGAAACTATTTGCACATAACACATAAAGGGCACATAGAACTCACCCGTTGAGCGGGTTCCTGGACGCTAGGGGTCACGCACAATCTGTATAATCAAGAAATACAAGATAAGATAACAAACCTAACCGACACTAGACGCTTCTTTCGTTAGGGCTTGGTGAACTTAGATAAGTTCGCCATCCTTAGCTTAAGTGGACATGGTATGTTCACTACCTTGAACTTGGCGAAGATGTGATAGGGTCGCTATATTGGTGTTAAGCGAACGTGATAGGTTCGCCATATTAGTGCTAAGCAAAAATGATAAGTTCGCTACTTTGGCATCAGCGAACATGCTTTAGCGAAGATGTTAAGTTTTCCCGGATTAGCGTACCTACGCTAAGTTCGCATGAAAACGGTTTCAGGCGAACTTGACAAGTTAGCCCGCATGATCTATTTCCCCACCATAACACCTAGATCTAGCCCATTGATTCTAATCACTCAAGCTTCAAACTTTTTAGGTTTAAAATGTTCCATTTCCATCCATGAGTCTAGATTTATGATTTGTTTGAAGTTTCATACGTACAAACTTAACATTTTTGTAACTTTTAACCCGAAACCCCCAAACCACAAATACTTTGATTTAGAGAAGGTAATATACCTTAGGAGGTCCGGTTTTAGCTGCTCAATGATGTAGTGTTGATTTCCGACGTTTTCCGAGATTCCGGTATCGTTTCCTTGCTTTTTCTCTCTAAACTGCGAGCTTCCTCTCTCTCTCTCTAAAACTTACACATGAAATGAAATGAGGATGGAGGGTTGGAGGCTGCTTGGTAAATGGGGTATTCCTGCCTTGTTCACGGGCTATAGACCACCTCATGCCCAAGCCCATTCACTTCCCATCTGACCCGTGTTATAATACTCTTTGTTTTACGTTTATTCGTTTATTCATTTTTTGGATGTTACAAGTCTACCCTCCTAATAAAGGTTTCGTGCTCGAAACCGGTTACAAGTTAAACAATTTCGGGTAAAACTCCTTCATCTCGTCCTCTTTTTCCCATGTAGCTTCTGATCCTTTTATATGTTTCCATTGTACTTCGACTAGATGAATTGATTTGTTGCGTAGCCGTTTCTCTTCTCGGTGTAGAATTGCTATCGGTTCCTGTACATAGTTCAACTTGTTATCCACTTCGATGTCATCACATGGATGTGAGCCGTGTCATCATCTAGGCATTTGCGTAAGTGTGACACATGGAATGTAGAGTGAATTTCACTAAACTTGTTGGGTTGATCATGTCGGTAAGCTACTTCACTTACTTTTGTTATGATTTTGAAAGGTGTGACAAACCTCGGGCTTAGTTTGCCCCTTTTCGGAATCGGATGATCCCTTTCCAAGGTGACACTTTCAGCAGTACCATGTCTTTCACTTGAAATTCTAAATCTCTTCGTCTATAGTGGATTTCATGCGAGCTTTGATCAGTTCAAACATCTCGGAAGTAGCTTTGAGCCCTTCGAGACTCGCGAAGTCTTTATATCCAATTTCCACAAACAAACTAGGGTTCTACACTTTTTTCCGTACAACATTTCAAATGGTGGCATGTCGATGGTTGACTGGTAGTTGTTATATGAGAACTCTGTTAATGGCAGATGGCTATCTCAACTCCCACCGAAATCAATAATCCAGGCCCGTAGCATGTTCTACAAGGTCTAAATGATTCCTGCGGATTGACCATCGGTTTGAGGGAGGTAAGTGGTGCTGAATTTTAGCCTAGTACCCATTGCTTCATTGAACCTCTTCCAGAATCTCGATGTGAATCGAGTGTCCCTATCCGACACAATCGATAATGGCATGCCGTGTCTACTTACTATCTCGTTGATAAATAATACTGCCAACTTCTTAGATGAAAAATTCTCACGTATCGGTAATAAGTGAGCACTTTTTTGTTAAGCGGTCGACGATCACCCAAATGGTGTCATTGCCTTTAGCTGGTCATGGTAGGTTGATAATGAAGTCATCTCTTCCAACTTCCACTCTAGTATTGGGAAAGGTTGCAGTTTACAATATAGCTTCTGGTACTCGGTCTTAACTACTCAAAAAGTCAGACACTTACTTACGTATTCGGTCATGTCATTCTTAATGTCGGGCCATGGGTAGCTTTTCTTCATGTCCTGATACATCTTGTGTGTGTTCCGGGGTGCATAGAGTAGCGAGACTTATATGCCTCATCAAGGTTTTTTGCTCTAAGCTCACCGATCTTGGGTATCCACATGCTGTCAAATCGGGTTCATACTCCGTACGTATTAGTTCCCAGCGTTGCTTGCTGACCAACCATTCTCTCCTTTTTTAAGTTCCTTTCTAACAGCACCTCTTCATGTACCTTGTTTATTCCCCCATCAAGTCTGTCGTTATAATCAGCTGACATGCCTTAACCCGAATAGGAGTCAGGTCTTCTTTTCGACTTAAGGAATCAGCCACTACGTTTGCCTTACCTGGGTGGTATAATATTTCACAGTGGTAATCTTTTAGTAATTCTAGCCACCTTCGTTGCCTCATGTTCAACTCTTTCTACTCAAAGAAGTACTTTAGGTTCTTATGATCGAAGTAAATGGTACATTTAACTCTGTTCAGGTAG
This sequence comes from Smallanthus sonchifolius, assembly GCA_023525975.1. Taxonomy (NCBI): domain Eukaryota; kingdom Viridiplantae; phylum Streptophyta; class Magnoliopsida; order Asterales; family Asteraceae; genus Smallanthus; species Smallanthus sonchifolius. The sequence continues at coordinate 22,248,818 of CM042035.1, read as the reverse complement.
TGCTGCCAAATCTTTAATGCGAAAACTATCGCCGCCAAATCTAGATCGTGAGTCGGGTAGTTAACCTCGTGAACCTTTAACTGTCGTGAGGCTAAGTGATTACCTTTCCTCATTTGCATCAGTACATAACCCAATCCCTGACCCAAAGCGTCAGAGTAATCTACCAAGTATCCGTTTCCCTCAGGGAAGGTCAAGATTGGAGCTTGGGTTAGCCGTGTGTTTAATTATTCAAACACGTTGTCTTGGGTTGGACCCCATTCAAACTCTATCTCTTTACGCGTTAAATTTTCAGTGGCGAGGATATTCTCGAGAAATCCTAAATGAATCTTCGATAGTAACCTACCAAGCCAAGAAAACTCCGTATCTCTGGCGGTGTTTTCGGGACGTTCCATTCTTTCACTGTTACGATCTTGGAAGGGTCTACCATAATCGTTCTAGTTTATAACATGACCAAGGAAGTGGACTCCCAAAGCCAGAATGCGCATTTGGAGAATTTTGCATACAACTTTTCTTGCTTCAGAACCTCTAATACTTCCCTTAGGTGACAGTGGTACCGATCAATCCAACATTGGTTAGCACACCCTGTTCATTAAATCCATAAACGTCACAGGGGCGTTGGTTAGCCCGAAGGACATCACGAGGAATTCGAAATGCCCATAGCGTGTGCGAAACACGGTTTTTGGTACGTCTTCCTCCCTTACTTTCAATTGATGGTATCCCGACCTAAGATCAATCTTCGAAAATCAGCTTGCGCCTTGTAATTGATCAACAAGGTCATCTATTCTCGGTAGGGGGTATTCATTCTTAACCGTTCGTTTGTTCAGTTCTCGGTAAACGATGCACATGCACATGCACATGCTACCGTCTTTCTTCTTTACAAAAACTAATGGAGCGCCCCATGGTGAGATGTTCGACCTAATGAATCCCTAATTCGTGAGTTCTTCTAGTTGAGACATCAACTCTTTCATTTCTGACGGAGCCAATCGGTAGGGTGCTTTGGCGTCGGGCTGAGCTACTGGTAGTATGTAAATTTGAACTTCTATTTCCCGGTCGGGTGGCACGCCATGTAAGCCCTTGGGGAACACCTTTGGAAAGTTGCACACCACGGGTACGTCTTTGGGTTCCTTACCTTTCATTCTGTCATCCATAACATACGCTAGTTAAGCTTCGCAACCACGCCTCATATAATTTTCGGCCTTGATTATCGAGATGACGTTCGGCATCGTGCAATTCCAATCACCATAAGACAAGACCATAAGACAAGAAAATATTTTATATACTTCTAGTTTATTTTTATGAGATGAAAAGCAATGGGCTATTGAAATGTTTGATTAACACAACTGTGAATATAATTGTATGAAAGATCTTATATGAGCTTATTAGGGATCTTAATGTACCAGTTTACATTTTTGCATGCTTTTCGTTTTCACATATTTATAGATACATAACCGTTTGAAGAAGGGTTTATGTGTTTGGAATATATTTTTGATATATTTGGATAGCTAGTTATTCTTAACGTCTTGTTTTATGCTTCTTTGGACTAAATTTTATGTAAGGGTCCAATAAAGCCTAATTAACCGTAAAATCAAACTGGAACCAAACCGTCCAATTTTTTTATAATAAAATACCGTTAATAACAGTTTGGCTCACTGTTTAACCTAAAAATCGTTAAAGCGGACCGTAAACACGCTTTGAGAGTAGATTTGGATCCTTGCACGTCACCATTTTATATGTTTCAATAGAACCTAAAACTTGATTAAAAACTAGGTTTTCTGACATTTCAATTTGTATCACTAAATGAGTAAATGTCATTCAACATGATCTATGTTAATATATTTAAATTTTATGGAATTAGCTGATTTAAAAATGCTAACCAACAAAATAGAAATTTGACTTTTTAAATTCGCCAGCTAAGCCGGCATTTTCCGGCGGTTAAAAAGTAAGGTTGCTAGATGTCGGTTAAAAGGTGAAAATTTCTAGCTGACGGACATGTGAATTGATTAGTTTGGCTATTTTCGTGGACCTGTTGTACCTTTTCAATATATTTTGTGCCCGCTAAAATTTAACCGAGTTAGCCGACGGTTTGAATGTCAAATGTCTAGTTTAGTGATATTTTTTTTTTTTTTTGATAGCCAACCAATACCCTACTAACCGGACAGAAAAAGATAAATTACGACCTAAAACAGGTAGATGACCTTATAAAGATACTAGAACCCAAAATCTCATATTTGTGAGTCATAAGCCTTATCACTTACATCACTTCACATTGTCACAATATTTAGTTTAGTAATTTTAATGGTTAAGATATCTATATCGGTGATGTTCCGTTTTTTTATTAACTAAAACTGTTTTCTTTACTGGCCATCACGTCAAACATGTCCCACTAAAAAATGTAAATTAAAGAGAAAAGCAATCACTAAAGGTGCCGTTTGTCGTTTTTATATATATAAAAGCCGGTAAAGGTGATTTTAATTCGTAATAGTATGAGCATGTGAGAGTAGGTTTGAATCCATCACCACAAAGATGGAAGGCAGCCCTGAGCAGGTACATAGGCTCAGGACTCAAATTTTTTACAGGCTTAAAAATATATTTTTTTGTTTCATGTACCATGTGTTGATTAAAATATTTAAAAGAGTTTATAAACTTGTTAGTACATAATAATTACTGCATTCTTGATGAAGCACAATAAATTAATAAACAAATCAAAACACAATAACATATTATATAGAACCCTAATTAACCCAATAAATTAATAAACATAATATGTGGGCTCAATTAACCTAACAAATTTATAAACACATTATAACTCAATAACATATTATATAAGGGCCCAATTAACTTAATAAATTAATCAAAATAAACTAACTCAATAACATATTATACGAATCGCCGGCGGTCGCTACTTCCTGCCCCTACCCCCTTCGACAATCAATCTTCCGAGTTCCGACCTGAGTCCTATCAAGGTGAAGCCGTGAAGCCATCGTTCGATTTAGATACTCACCCAGGCAGCCCCGTGTAAGTTTGTTTTACTTTTTATTGTTTTCAATTTTTCATGATTTTGTCTTTTTGAGTGCCACTCTTACGTCATTTGATGACTAATGAGATGTTTATGTTTTTTATTATGGTTTTTCTATTTTCAAATTATTATTTATTTTTATCAGTTTACGTTTTTAATTTTCATTTAATGTTTAAATCCTCAATTGTTTATACTTTATCTATTTAAATTTTTGTACGCCACCCGAAACCTCATGGAGGACCCTTAAAGACAAAGGCAGTCACTAATAATATCCAATTGTTGTTTTTAAACATAGATAAGAGCTGGTGAATGCGCTTTAACTCTTAAATCTTAATAGTGTGAGACTGAGATCGGGTTTGCATGTTTTCCTGATAATTTTAAATGTAAATTGTATGTATGGATTAAAATCTAGGCTCTGGCAATTGAATTTGTATCCCTAATTTACATTTCAACATGTAGTGAAGCTTGAAGAAAAAACACAAGGGTCCGTGGCGACGGGGTAGGGGAGAACTTAATAGCTATAAAATTTTCAGAGGGGACCGGAACTTAATTATTATAAAATTTTCGGTCAAATACTTTGCCAAAAATCAGGGAGGCCGAGGCCCCTGGGCCCTAATGAAGCTTCGCCGTTGAGCATGATCATGATCATTATTAATATATTTTCTTTTATTTTCTATAACTGTTTTTCCATACTAGCCTTCCTAACACCATAAATGGTTTAATAAATTATATGAGACTTTCCTAACACCATAAATGGTGTAATAAATTATATTAGACTTTCCTAACACCATATATGGTTTAAACATGTATCACAAATAAATTATCATTTGTCCATTAAAGTAAAAAAGCAGTTGCTAAAGGCAAGTGACATATATGAGATTTTCCTAAGACCATTAATGGTCGACTAAATTACATAAAATAATCTTTAACTATATATTAAATTACACTCAAAGCCTTTTATTTTCATTAATTACGCTAGACATCCTTTTTCTAAATGGTTTGTATCAAATTATAACCTTTAGACTATCAGAGGTTAGATTTTTTAGTTAGTTTTTTATAAACGAACAAATTACCCTTACTATTATAGAATAAAAAAAATTTAAAATCATTGTGGGCCCAATCCATTATGCCTTCTTCCTAAACAAAAACCCAAAACCTACAAATCAAATTCTCATACTTCAAAAAGCTTACATTCAATTGGCAAAATTCAAATCCAAAATGAAACCGACTGGTGTTTGGCCGGCAGTACAAATCCAAATTGACCAATAACCCAATTGTTGGGCAAAAATCCAAATCCAAAAATACAGAAGCTTACAATCGGCCAATAACCCAAATCGCTTGTAAGCTTCAACCGAAATATAGAAGCTTACAATTGGTGGGCAAAATCCAAAATGAAATTGATTCAATGGAAACCAAATTAGGGTTGGATGTGTTGAGCAGAGGGGAAAGTCGGAGAACAGAGAGGGAGGCAGAGGGGGTTCGGTTGTTCCGACAGGCTGACCGTGGGAGGGCGATGGTATGTGTCTGTGTAGACGATGGAAATGAGAGGGAGCGAGAGAGAGAGTAAGAGGAGACTAGGGTAGGAAGAGAGGCTATAAACTTATCGGTGAAGAGGTGAAGGGGCGGGTAGGTGGCGGTTAATTTGTTAATCCCAGCCGTCGGTTGGTGACTGCGGTGGTGTGGCTTTTACTTGCTACAGAGCTTGAGAGAGTAATATATATATATACACACACATATATATCTCTCTCTCTCTGTGTGTGTATATATATATATATATATATTATAAATGTCAAACTGTAAAGAATTGCGATAATACATTATGTTGGTAATTTTAGTGTTATCGACAGACATTTTAGTGTATTGGATTAACTTGTAGATCGATGAAATAACGTTAGAGATTAAACGAGTTAGGTGACGCGGGAGTGCGGGCTCGATTTAATCCTAAACATTATTTGGTTTATTATTTATTTGGGCTTGACTCAAGTATTTGATTAATGTTATTTAGGCTTCTATTAAAAGTTAATAGGCTCATTTAGCATATTGGTATTGGGCTTATTATTTTGTCCATATATATGCGTACATACGCATCAGATCGAACATATAGAACGATGAGCATATGGTTACGGAGTTCTGGTTCTCCATCGACATACACACATAATCAAAATCCGATTTCATAGAAGAAATTCTTTGTCATATCCGATAAATCATTGAGTGTAACACACAAATAGGTTTATCTGAAAGTGATTCACGATTCAGAGACAATCCAGGCTAGTGAAGTCTTTATGAAGACACAAATCAAGATCACAGGTTTGCATAATTTTGATCGAAATCATCATCCAGGTACGCAGTAATACAACACATTATTCAAAATATAATTGTTTAAATAAAAAATGGGATGACGCCAACGAAGAAAACAATAACTTCCTTGTTTAGTATTCCTCATCTTTTAATAGAAGTTGGCAGCCTGCAAAGAAGTTGATAACTTTTTTATTGTTTTTTTTAAAAGGCAAGTTGATAGTTTATACACACACATAAAAATAGTTTATCCAAACACAATGTTATGATTCAAAATTTAACAACATTCATCTTGATTTAAAACAGAGAGAGTAAGAGTAACAAAGAAACACCAGATTTCACAACAAATTATAAGAGTATCAGATTTCACAACAAATTATAAGAGTTCTTTCACGGATTACCAACAGTGGTGAACCGGAATTTTTTTCATGGAGTCGAAAATTTTAAAGGTTGATGTCCATCGCTAAATATTAGTTTTTTTTTAGTTACGGTTCAGGTCTGGTCGGATCACATAATACACACATTGTCACTAATTACAAGAATCAAATAATCACTACTAGTATACTACAAAATCAAAAATCAAAATACACTTACATATAGGGTTGTCCAAAAAGTACGTGGCTCATGGCTTGCTCGAGAAAAGCTCACTCGAAATCTGCTCCTTTGAAAATGAGCTGAGCACGAGCCAAGGTAATTAGCTTGGTTTATAAACGAGCCGAGCCACTGCTTCGATTTTTTACTAGGTTAAATTGCTTAAATATTTAATTAGGTAATGGGTTAACTACATCTGGCTTAATTTTCTAATGAGTAATGGGTTAAGAAAATGTGGCTTAATTGTTTAAATGGCTATGTTTTTAGTCCAAATATCCAATGAATTATTACTTTAAACGAGAGTCGGCGTTAAAAAATATTTTTTCTTGGGGTCAGTTAAATATTATGGGGTCAGTTTCAAATATTTTTGTGGGTCGGTCGAGATTATTTCACGTACATAACAGATATATTTTTTCATGCTGTCGGCCGACCCCTGTGGGTAGGATTACGTCCGCTATTGATTACCAACGAAATGCTTCATTAGATTTCATAGACATTGATGTTCTTATCATGTGTTAATAACTTATTTAAAGTTACATCAACACATTTTATATCACAAGTCATTTAGGTAATGACATATGTTTGACTTAATAGTATTTATCATGTTTAAGCAACTGTTTTTTAGATTATATTAAATCAAATTACGTTATAACAAGTCATTTAGGTGTTAATCATATTTGATGATAAGTCTACGAATGTGTTGTTAATGGATAATATCAAATGTTAGAGACTTGTTTTAGGTTACACCAAATTATTTTAGACAAAACAAGCAATTTAGGAGTTAATTATCCACATTTAAAGATAGTTAACTAATCGGTTACCGACGGGATCCAACAACGTTACATTCATAAAGAAAATAATAAAGATACAGATGGAATACCAACACGTTACCACCGAACAATTATGGCATCAGTTTTGCAAACAAATACTGAGACGTCCCGATTCCCGGGTTGCCTCGTACGTCGTATTTACTCTTTGGCATCATAGTTTAATAGTGGAAATGATTATTTTTTTGCAACGGAAGCTGTTTTGTTACATACAGTTTAACAAAAACTATTTAAATATGTTCGTAATTATTTCTATGCCGGATGGCAGTCTTCGACATGCATCAGCTTAATCCTTTCCTATACCTGATGGACATACTTAAAACAGGTCAGCTAACGTTGGTGAGTTCTATCTTTATCATTTACCGAATCGTAGTCCGGATACATTAAAAACATTTCGTTGATATGTTTATCTTTCTAAAGTCCTTGTACTTATACAAGACTTATATTGATGTTGTTGGCAAGGTTCAACAAACCACTGCTAACACGATCTTCGGACTTGTATTCATACAATACTCTTTCCTGAGTTTAAGTTAGAAACTCGAACTCCTTGTTCTCTTTCTTGTGCTGACATGGTTAGTACTATACAGTACCCGACTAGGTAATATACCTGGACATTTCTTTCCTTCTTTCATGTATGGACATTACCATACTAATATACTATACTGTGCTAGGTGATATACCTAGACTTTTAATATAAATTATAGTCTATATATACATATCTATCTAGTAAGCAAGCCACAAAGCCACTGTCGGGGTCTCTCTTATTGTGACACCCCTGAACTCATGGATCATGTGGTATGTCACCAATCATGAGTTACGTATCACCTTCTATGACTCCAGCGTTGTAGCGTCTTAATCAAGAAGTACATCTCAATGATCTCAGCCCATTCAACGTTGTTGAGACTTCGGTGGGTTCTATCACCGATCTAAACTTTTAATGCTTATGATGACCTCATAACCGAAGCCATGGGAATCTCCATTAACATTGGTCTGTGTGTTATCATCATCCCTTAATTCTATATCACTATATAGTGTAGTCTGTTTTTATTGTGGCATAAAGAGAAAATCTTTCATAAGGTTATTTAGCCGATAATGGCAAACCTTTTATTTCAACCTAAGAGGTCAAAAGATTCCTTAATATGGCAATGCATGCCAAAACTTTATCATTGTTACCCAAACATTTAAAATGTTTAAAAATGGGCATCATAATCTTTCTCATAAACTTTTCATAACAATTGCACTGGCTCAAAACATTTAGAATCAGATCCTTATAACTTTCATAACTTTAACATAGCATGTATGTCAGCCAAAAACATTAAAACATATAAACGTGGGCGTTATAGAACTCACATTTAGTGGCTTTAATGTTTACAACCTACGATCAAGCAAACCCAGCACTGGATTTAGTAACCACACAATCCTATAGAAATATAATACCGATTAGTGTAAATATTTAGATAACATAACTCTCCATCGGGGATGAACCGTCATCCTTATCCTAATACCTATCTTTGTTTGGCATTTTTCGGGCATTTCCCCATGACTATGCCAACCCTCCGGGTATAGCCTCTACTAGTTGGAACTTCTCGAGCATTTACCTTTAGCCTGTGCCAACCCTTGGGGCTACCCGATATTAACTAAGGGAGAGGACTTACTGAAAGACTATCTACGGCACGCTGATGTAAAATTTCCCCGTCCCTTGCTCCTAAAATGACTTTCTTATAACTCGCAAAGGGGTATTTCAAGCTCGGGATTTTCAAAATAGAGCGTTCCCGAAGAACTAGAACTGATATCCCATTTGAAACACTTCAAATTCTATATATAAGTTGTCTAGGGGACCTTAGCGGACCGCTAAGGGTTATGGTAGCGGTCCTCCACCACCTCAACTCAGGTTAGTCAACTGCCACGTGTCAGATTCTGAGTTTATGTTTCCTGCGCACGTAGCGAATCGTTATGCCATGTGGTTGCGTTCCACTACCGACCCACCTTATATGTTTTTCACTTTTTCCTCGTCGAGAAACACCTTTTTCATATATTATTGTTACCGTAACTCCTTTATTAGCCCGAGATATATTCATTTGAAGTATTAGGCTATTTCAGGCCGAATAGTCTTTCAGTTTCACGCCCGGTTACGTTCAATTGTCGTGTTTCTTAACCGACATTCGTCCTAACTTATGTTTAGGATTTTGGGGTGTTACAAATCTTCCTCCCCTAAATAGTTTTCGTCCACGAAACCTATTATTGCTTGAATAAGAAAGGATATGCCTTTAGCATATCCGCTTCTGTCTCACATGTGGCTTCTGATCCGTTTTGGTGCTGCCACTGAACTTTTACTAGTTTGATTACCTTATTTCTTAAGTGTTTTTCCTTTTGATCGAGAATTGCTATAGGTTTCTCCATATAGTTCAACTTCTCGTCTACTTATATGTCGTTCAGTGGTACATGGGATTCTTCATTTTCTAGGCACTTTTGTAAGTGCGATACATGGAATGTTGGGTGAATTCCATGTAATTCTTCGGGCAATTTCAAACAGTATGCCACTTCACCTACTCGAGCTAAGATCTAGAAAGGTCCGATAAATCGTGGACTTAACTTTCCACTTTTCTCGAATTTTATAATTTTTTTCTAGGGAGACACTTTTAGCATTACATAATCTCCTTCCTGGAACTCAATAGGTTGACGTCTCTAATCGGCATAAGATTTTTGTCCATCGTGGGAAACTTTCATAAAATCTTTGATTCGTCTTAACTTTTCATTTGTCGTTTGGACAATCTCTAAAGGACCCAACTGTTTTTGTCCAACCTCACCCCCACCAAATAGGAGTCCTACATTTTCAGCCATATAGCGTTTCACAGCGTGCATTGCTATGCTAGAGTGATAGCTATTATTGTGTGAAAATTATGCCACTAGTTAGTGGCTATTAACTTGTATGTTGTTACCCGGATAGGAAGGCGTCCTTCCTTTCTACTCAGGGCTTCAGCTACCAAGTTTTCTTTGCTTAGATGGTAAAGTATTTAACAATAACAGTCCTTTATTAAATCTAACCATCGCCTTTGCCTCATATTCGGATCCTTTTCTTCAAAGAAATATTTTAAACTCTTATGATATGAATAAACTGTATACTTAACTCCGTAGAGATAGTGTCTCCATATCTTCAAGGCAAAAACTACCGCGTCTAGCTCCAAATCATGAGTTGGGTAGTTAATTTCATGGGTTTTGAGTTGGTGTGAGGGATAAGCTATCACTTTTCCTCTTTGCATAAGTATGCACCTCAAACCTCGTATGAGGCATCAGAATAAACTATCAGATCCTTATTCGATTTCGGTAAAGTCAATACTGGAGCATGGGTTAACCTTTTCTTTAATTCTTGAAACAAATTATCTTGTTCTTTATTCCAACTGAACTCCGTTTCCTTGTTGGTAAGCTTTGTCAAAGGTGAAGCGATTTTGGAGAAATTTTGTATAAATTTCCTGTAGTCACCAGCCAAACCTAAGAAACTACGAATTTCTGTAGGCGTTTTTTTGGCGGGTTCCATTTCATTATTGCTTCCACTTTTTATGATCTACCATAATACCGTCTACGTTTATAACGTCGCCTAAGAATTGAACTCCTCGAAGCCAAAACACACATTTAGAGAACTTTGCATACAACTATTCTCACTTTAGTGTCTGTTGGTGCAGATTTGAGACTGATGATTTATCAAAGATTGTTAGAATTGAGAGCATCATTCAAGGGGGGAGTTTGTTGGTTCAATTCCTGTGAATGAAGCTGCAATTCTAAGTAGCGAACCTAGAGGTAGTCTCGCTGAGACTAGCTAGCCGAAACTAATCAGTTTCGCTATAGCATGCCTAGCGAAACTACATGGTTAGTTTCGTTAGGACCAGACTCACGTGTTTGTCATTTCATTTGTAATTAGAGCACAGTTCAGAAGTAGAGCTAAGAGAAGGCTTAGTTATGGTGTGAGTCACCACCCCTAGGTAGAGCTCACCTAGGGGTTGAACATGAGCTTAAACAAGATATATGTGAAATCCTTTGATATTGTACTCGTATGACGGGATAATCGTTTTGTAATGAATATCAATATCGTTTTTGTTTCATCTCATCTATGTTTATGTTCGTGTTTCATGTTTGTATTATGATTGACTCGACACTACGTATCTACGCTATGAATCAAGAGTGATTGTTATCGATTCGAGCAGAAGTGTAGACGCTCGCGTTCTTTCAGGTGGAATCAGAGCTACGGCTCAGAACCGGAGGGACTAACCGCCTATTCAGTTCAGTTTTACTCTTGACTTTGGTTATCTTTTCCGCATATTCATCATAGAGACGTGCTTTTTCTTCAAATTCAAACATCACAGAAGTGTTGTGATGATTATTGGATGTTTCGGTTCGAGTTTGGAGCGTTGGAAATGAAGATTTTTCCCCAAAATCGGTCATTTTCAGTTGCAGGCGAAACTGCTGTGGTTTTTGCAGTACAGGAGAAACTAGTTTCTGTTTTTCAGTTACTGAGCGAATCTACCAGCGAAACTCGATTGGGCGAAACTGATACATTCGCTTCAGGCAAAACTAGTATTGTTCACAGTTTCGCTAATGTCCACCAGGCGATACTATTTCCCCATACTCAAATTAAAAAAAAAAAAAAAGAACACACATTTAGAGACCTTTTCATACAACTATTCTTACTTTAGTTTCTCCAACACTTGTTTTTGATGACAATCGTCCTCATTCTTTGAGTAGATCAAGATGTTGTCTATAAATACTAATCATTGAGTCCATGGATGCTGTTGGAGCATTCGTCAATCCGAAAGACATTACGCGTATGTCCTTCTCATTCTATCCGACCTGTTTACATTATCTAGTTTTCGATTTTGTTTCGAGCGACTTTTCGACCATATTGTTTCTCACGAGTTTGCTTTCATCACATGTACGAATAAACAAGGATTGAACGAGTTTTAAGACTTATCTATATTCCTGAATTTTTTGAAGTTTTCAATTGTTCAAAATCTATTGAATGGTCCGAAAACGGATTTCGAACGAAGATGAAAAGTCAAGTTAAAACTAGACCGAAATGTTTTTCGACCAAAAAATTTCCAAACATTTATGCTATTGAGTTTTGTCCGGAATATAATCTATCCGAAAAAGAATTCGACTGAAAATCTTTTCGGCCAAAATCTTAAAAGTTGTGAGTTTTTTTTATTTTTGTTATTTGATCGGTTTTGCAGTTATGGAGTGTTTGAAAGCTGAACCATGGCACAACATATGTGCATGTCTTACAGCGAACGGCAAGAAGGCCAAAGATTACAAGGAAATTGTTACATTCTTATCCAAATCGAGGACCAAGACGGTAGTTAAAGTGTATGATGAACAAGTCATAGAATTTTGGAACAATGTAGATTACCATCATGAAAACAAGAAGATATGGATACTAAGCAAGGTACAAGACAAAGTGATAAAGATTTATGAGCAGGTTATTCGTAAGTGTTGAATTTTAGGGACTCGTCAACATTCCCATATCGTTTGAACTATGACAAGTCGCATCAATAATAGTAAAAATGGGATACGAAAGAATGTTCCCAAGGAAGCAAATTACAAAAACACTATTCGGAAGGCAGTTGAGGTATTTTGTTCATGTGTTCATTCACTAATGTAAGACCACAAACCGGGCATCTTAAAGTTGGTTCTCATAACGGGTCATTCTTTTTAAAACACATTTATTATTAATTGAATTACAGCGGAAGTCTTTCAAAATAATTTATTACTATTTAATGTCATTGAGTTTACCTCATGAATGCCTACACACTAATTCGAGTAGCACCGCTCCCAAGCCAAGATACGTCAACACAAAGCTTACATGCAAAACAATCTAACGTACACACAAAGTCAGCTATGTTGAGTGAGTTCTAATAGTTAAATTTAATTAAAAGCTAACTAGTAACAAAATTCATTTGAACTTACTAAGGACCAACGGTCCTTAAAGTAGTTTACCAATTCGTTAACAAATAGATAACCCCTGGATCTTAATTTTTCATTACCCAAGACCCGTCCCATAATAATAATAATCCCACACTCTCGTCGACATAGGTCGAACTTGCAACACTAATAACTCATACTCTAGAACACGTATTAACTCGACACTTGTTTAACACAACAAATCCCTAGACATCGTCTTACTCAGCCTTAACCACGGCTCTTACAATTCAACTGACTCGACAGTTGTACACGTCGCGTTACAATCCTTACACTACGGTCAATCTAACTCTACGTACCACGATAATATTATCTACACATCACATTAACATTTCTACATTAATATCATCACATGCATAGTAAATATAGGTCAACGTTTGCATGCAATTTGACACACATGTAAATTTACACGGAAACACATACCTGGTCACCGCACCCTCGTTAGGGCGTTCGACACACCCTGAGCTTATCACTAACATGTTAAATAAACGTCACCGTAGGTGACTTCCCGAAGGACCTCGTCCTTCAAAATTCCTGTTTGCCGTGTCATAAGAATGACTATGTAAACACATCATTCTCCGTGCCACAAGGACCATGACACAAAACACGCAACACAAATAATGACCTAGAATATCACACTATACGTATATGACTCGTTTATTACACATACGCCTCGCACATAACCCTAGAACAATATATATATATATATATATATATATATATATATATATATATATATATATATCCCACATGAAATCATAAGCATTTAGCTTCAGGCCCGACTCATCCCGATCCACCCTTATCACATCACATATTAATAACTCATACCTTTAGCTCACACATTTCCACGGACAAACCGTAGACCCTATGACTCCTTAATAATCATTTTATATTAAAAACGTATCGGGTTAGAACCTGAAACCCTTAAGACGACTAATTATGTTAACACCTCTTTACAGTATGTACGATAGCCCCAAAACAGTAAAACATTTAAAAAGTAGGGGATTAGAAACTCACTGATTACAAAGATCCAAGCCCTGCTCTGCAACTATCCTCTTGCTCGAAACCCGAACCTGTAAGACAAATGATCACATGAATAGGATACATGCTAAACACGCGTCGAATATGCGTAAATATAAGAAACCCTACTCCTCGTCTTGACTACTTGATACCGATTCAACGAATCCTTAATTCCTCGGACACCTGCACCAGGTCGTCCTTTACACATATGGAGTCCGATCACACGAACCGGGTCTCGTCCCATACATGCACGTACGCGTGATCACGCAAACACTAGTCCCACGAGAATATGCAAGCTCGAGCTATGTTTCCCCCGTGCGTGCAAGTCATGCAACTTTGATCGGGAAAAACCTCATTCGGCCGCCCTTCCGTCCCTCATCTCCACCATCGAGCACCACCGTACACATTCTCCTCATCCTCCTCGTCACGAAAAACCCTAGCCGAGTCTCTTATCATGTCGGAATTAAAGCCACGGTCGTCTCCAGCAGCTCACCGCCATGAAACACCACCACCATAGTCACCGGCAGCCACTACACGATGCCGCCCTCTTCTCGCCGCACGCTGCCACCCGTCACCCTCGTGTTCATGCTACTTCTTTTTCTCGGCAAGTGATCGCTTCAAGAGTTGGGCACCTCCTTGCCCATCCCTGCCGTCGTCAGCCGCCAAACACCACCGCGGTGCGCCACCAAAGTTGCCACAACCGCCGTACTCCAGTCGCTAGCCACCCTCTCTCTTTCCCTTCTCTATCCAGAACCCGATCACCACACCAACCGGCCACCGTCATCTCCCTCACCACATCATCGGCCGTGAACATGAAACCCAAAACCCTAACCACAACCGCCGTACTCCAGCATAAGCCAGAATCAATCTTCAACAGTATAAGTTCAAGGAGAAAGACAAGTACTTTTAGTGACAAGAGTACTCCTTTGTCCCAAACATGCTAGCTGACAACCCAGATCCTGCGTTTATGGTTGAAGATGAGATTGATGATTTGTTTAGTGACAATTATGGATTGAATGATGATGATGATGTAGAAGACGGTGATGATGGAGGAGATTGTAACATCCGACAATTCTCAGGTTATTTACCGTATAACCTTAGAACGCGTTTATAATTTAATTATGTATGTCTTAGACTTAATTTCAGTTAATTAGGTCATTATAAAGTCTAGCAAAGCCTTTCGTATGCATAGGTTTGCATTTCATGAAATTTTGGAGATTCCGGTACCGCGTATCGGTAAAATGCTGTAATAAGCGTTGGTGACGACCCAGTTAATTTAATAACATCAGTTTTTGTCTAAATTACATAGACAGACTTATATTAGTGGATTATATGTGAAAACTATGTGCTACTTGTTAAATATCGATTTCGGTGATTTTCGTTGCGTTTTACCCTGTGCAATCGCGTACCGGATGAGTTAAAATGAACTGTTAGCAAAAGTTTATATTTTAACTAATTATGATAGCAAATAATTAGTGGGTATTTTATTTTGATAAAAAACCATGTTTAAGGTGGTAAAATTTTATAAAAGTGTTGTGGTTTTTATAAAAGATCTCCTACATGTGTGTAGAAGTTTAAAAACAAAAAGATTGCATCTTTTCTCTTTCCTTAAATGCAGCCATAAAGTGGGTCCCACACCCAAATCAAGTATTAAACATACTCATTTGATTACTTACAACTTTTATTCAAAACTACACTCCACAAATTTTTTATTTTTTATTTTTTTATTTTTTTGTAAAGGGTAGTGCCCTGGTAAACTTTTATTCCTGAAAAAAGAGATTACAAATAAAGTGCATTCCACAAACACCAAAGAAACAAACTAAACAAGTAAACAAACAACCACACTAGAAAAAAAACAAGCTAGCCTAATAAACCATAAGGAGGCGCTTCATCAGTATCAGAACCAACTACCTCATCATCCTCAATGACCTTACTAGGCCCACCCGGATCTGTGCTATCAGCCTCTGTCAAATGAGAAAAATATGCTTTGAGCTTTGGAGACTAGTTCTCAAAGACAAAGTCAGGTGGTTTGAAATAATACTCAATGTAATAGTGGGCAGTCTGGCATTCACTCTCCCAAAGGACAATAACACCATCAAAATAATCATCCAAAACTGGCCCACTAAGAGAAGCATGCTGATTAGAGACAGGGATTTTACCCTTGTCTGTCAAACTGCCCTTAGGCAAAGGTAATGGGCCTGCAACATGTGTAGCACTCACTTGAGTGACCACCACCCCAACCTCCTTTGGGCCCAAAGAGACAACAGGCCCAACAGGGACAGAGGCAACATCAACATCAGAAGTCATAACACTTGGCCCACCAGTATTAGGCTTCTTTTTCCCCTATTTCTTGCCTTTAACAGCCAGAAAATCATCATCAACATTGGTGGGCGGTTCACATGTAGAAACCACAATACTAGGCTCCTTAGTCACTACAACCTCCTCAGTCACAAAAACAGGAGCACTTTGAACCTTAGGTTCATGATAATCCAATACATGTCCAAAAACACAACAAGTAGAACAAATAGGTGGAGTCCACCGATAAGACAGATCAAGATAAGCAACCTACCCGGGCAAAGAATTACGAGACGGAAATTTGTTGGAGCATGTTATGTGACAACAAGCCTTGTAATAGATTAGTCTTTATGTTTAATGTTTTATATGTTTTTGTCTTGTATTTTTTTAAGTTTGCACATGCGAACATAACATGTTCGCCTGATATAGTTGAGGCGAACTTAACAAGTTCCCCTGAACTAATGTTTGCGAACATGATAAGTTCGCCTATACTAGTATGTGTTGTCTATAAATAGCGCAGGAGTTGTTCTCATTTGTAACATTCTGTATTTTCTAGAACTACTCTGTGTGTACTGTTTACAGGTTGAATACAATAAGTTTTTTATGTTATCTTGTCTTGTGTGTGATTGTATTGCGTGTGTGAGTATTCGAGACGTCCGTATGCGTTAGGATTTGTTGGTGCATGTTTTGTGACAACAAGCCTTGTAATAGATTAGTCTTTATGTTTAATGTTTTATATGTTTTGTCTTGTATTTGTTTAAGTTTGCACATGCGAACTTAGCATGTTCGCCTGATCTAGTTGAGGAGAACTTATAAGATTGGCGAACATGTTAAGTTCGCCTGATCCAGTATGTGTTGTCTATAAATAGTGCAGGAATTGTTCTCATTTGTAAGATTCTGTATTCCCTAGAACTACTCTGTGTGTACTGTTTACAGATTGAATACAAGGAACTTTTTATGATATCTTGTCTTGTGTGAGTGTATTGCATGTGTGAGTATTCGAGACGTACGTATACGTTAGAATTCCGCACTTCGTGTACGTATCACGTGTTTTATAGTAGAGATTGATCGTTAGACCCGTTGGGACTTACAAGTGGTATCATAGCCATTACTCTCGATTAGCTACTATTGTTTAACATTGTTTCGATTGAATTTGCACTACAATATGAAGATTTTTAGAAGTTTCTGTGTTCTTGAGTGTAGGATCGTAAGATTACAAGGTGATTCTATTCTAGTTGATATTGGCGGAAACAATAGCAACCAACAAAGTAAACAAGTAAACAGCAAGAATACTGATAAATGCACTGTTGTATTAAGCTTGAGATTACAAGATTACAAGTAAAACTCTATCAAAAAGCACGGCGAAAGCAAACGAAAAGCACTAGAAAGTCACGAAAAAGCACACTTATTATGAAGTGTTTACACAGTATTTATAGTAACTTAGAATCAAGACAGACCCTTGATTCTAAGGATCAGATCGAACACAGACCGTTGATCTTGTTTATTAATCTAAATGACACGCAAAGGCTAATCTAGATAACTTTATTGAAACGTCTTCTTAGGCATCATTGTTTGCATGCTTGGAGACGCGCAACCTGGTCCTTTATTGGTTGCACCACTGAGGTTCCTTCTGCTTGGAGTGTGGCAGTTGCTTTTGCAGAAAGTTGTCAGAGACGCTTGGCATGGATAGTCAGTTGCAACGTTTGGTCTTCAGTGAATAAGGCTATCAGCAGCAGAGATGAGAATAGTGCTGCTGATAAGCCCATCAGCAGCAACTTATGTTGAACGCTGCTGATAAGCTCATTAGCAGCAACTTGTGTTGAACGCTGCTGATAAGCCCATCAGCAGCAACTTGTGTTGAACGCTGCTGATAAGCCTATCAGCAGCAACAAGTGTTGAACGCTGCTGATAAGCCCATCAGCAGCAACTTGTGTTGAACGCTGCTGATAAGCCTATCAGCAGCAACAAGTGTTGACTGCTGCTGATAAACCTATCAGCAGCAACTTGTGTTGAATACTGCTGATAAGCCTATCAGCAGCATTTGTACTTAGAATAATTTGGTAGCAATCAGTCTTTGGTTCTACAAACTCCCCCTAGACTGATGCAACCAAAATTCTTCTAATCACTTTGCTGCTGAAGCTTTTGCATGTGTCTGACTATCCTTTCAACCTCATATCCTTCATTGGGACCATCTCCCCCTTTTTGGGTGCATCAGTGGACGAATAAGCGTCAGTTTGGGTGCCCACGGATACGAAGGAGGGAGTAAGAAAAGTTGGGCATTGATGTGCCTCAATCATATTCACCCTGGCCGTCAGTTCCAAGATATGAAGTTTCAGTCTGTCCTCATCCACAGTTGTGGAATCCTTGGATCCAGATGGGGCCTTAGGCCTAGCCTCTTCATCCCCATCACCCATGGTTTCTTGGCACCTGGGATTCCTCTCAGAGGACATACATATTTACAACAAAGGATAGACGCATTCAACTGAACCGATGAGGATGCTTGGTGGTTTCTTTTCTTTCCATTGTTGAGTTGGTGATTTTCCAGCTCTCTTTGCCTTTTTAGCAGTGGAAGCTGCATCTGAGGGCTTTGACTGATCAGAAGTAGATTTTGTTGCTTCTGATGATTTTACTTGAGCAGCTCCAGACTTTGCTGCTGAAGGCCTTGCCTTGGATTTTGCCTTATCAGCAGTGGACACTCTTGCTGCTGATGTCTTTGCCTTATCAGCAGCAGATTTTGCTGCGGAGGATTTTAGCTTATCAGCAGCAGACTTGGTTGCTGCTGAAAGCTTCTGCTTTGTTTTCTTGGGCTTAACTGGACTAACAACTGATGTATGCTGATCCTTCTTTACCCTTTGTCTTTGAGGGGCTTGATGAAGGATCTGGTTGAAAGGGTTAAACTTACAGTTTGTAGCAAAGTGGTCTGATTCACCACAAATGATGCAAGTTTGTTGAGATTTAGGCAGCTTCACTCTTGAGGGAGATAGAGACTCTCTGAACTTAGTTGCTTTGTCTTTGTAGCTTCTTACCTTCTTATTTTTGTTAGTCTTTTCAAAGGCATGCTGCTTTGAATTTCTTTGGTATTCCAGGTAATGAAAGCAAGTGCTGGCAGTGTGGTTATATCTGCCACACACAAAGCATGATTTTGCCAGTTTGTCTCTTGAAAGGTAGACATAGTCCTTTCTTTGGAACAGATCCTTGAAGTTCCATGGATGAGCTTTGTTATGTTCAAAGGTGGCTTCTTCTAGGGTCCTTTGAACATATGAAACTTTTTCTTCAGGCTTACGACGTATATCAAATACCTTCCTTTTTGGGATCGGCTTTGACTGAGGGTTGGGGTCTGTAGGTCCTGATGTCTGTTCCTTTGCAATGTTTAGCTTTCTTCCACCTGGAGGATAGCTGATCTTGATCTTTGCTCTCAAGCCTGTATTGATCTTGATCTGTTTGAATGGTACAGGGGCTGGAACACATTAGAGGTATCCTCTCTAACTTCAGACACTACAGAGATACCACCTCAGGTATTTGAACATCTTTGCTCTCAAGCCTGTATTGATAAAGTTTTGGGTTATAGAAAGCACAACCAAAACCTCATAGATCAAAATGAACAGTGCATTTATCAGCAGCACTATTCTCATCTCTGCTGCTGATAGCCTTATTCACTGAAGACCAAACGTTGCAGCTGACTATCCATGCCAAGCGTCTCTGACAACTTTCTACAAAAGCAACTGCCACACTCAAAGCAGAAGGAAACTCAGTGGTACAACCAATAACGGACGACAATGCTCTTCTCCAGACATGCAAGCAATGATGAATAAAGAACACGCTTCAATAAAGTTAGCTAGTTTAGCTTTAACGTGTATTATTAGCTTTTGTATAAAAGATCAACGGTCTGTGTTCGATCTGATCCTTAGAATCAAGGATCTGTCTTGATTCTAAGTTAGTATAAATACTGTGTAACCACTTCATTGTAAGTGTGCTTCTTCACTGAGTTTTCATTTGTAATCGTTTATTCACAAAGCTTAATACAAAAGTGTTCTTATCAGTATTCTTTCTGTTTACTCGATTGTATTTGTGCAGTTGATATTGTTTCCGCCAATATCAACTAGAATAGAATCACCTTGTAATCTCACGATCCTACAAGTGGTATCAGAGCTTTGGCTCAAAGATTAAACAAACTAACATTTGTTTAATCACTTTCTGATTCTATTCAAAACTCTATTCTTGATCAAGTCACATCAAAACAAAATGGCACAAAGCAACGGGCTTGAAGACATCCTGAAGCAGCAATACGAAAACTTTGTCTGCAATGAAGGTGAGTCACTAACCAGAGTGTATAACAGGTACACTTACTTGGTAGGAGAGCTGCAGTGCTCTAAGGTGAAACTGGAGAATGAAGACATTCTCAAAAGGTTCATCAGATCTCTTCCTAGTTGCTGGACACTTTACACAGTGTCAATAAGAAGAACTGAGAATCTGAAGACTATGCAGATGACCGAGCTCTTTTGTATGCTAAAAGCCTATGAATTAGAAATAATTCAAGCCAAATAAAGAAGCTCAAGCCATCAATCAGCCTCTTCCAGCACCTCTCCCGCGCTTCACTCTAACCACTCAGGTCCTAGTTCAAGCGACTACTATCCTACCAGACAAGCACACCAAGCTCAGCCAAGACACCAACAACAGCAACAAGTCAATCCTCCAGCACAAACTGCAGCCTGTGCAAAAGTTGGAACTACTGACTTTGACTGGAGCTTCCAGCCTGAGGATCTTTCTGCCAATAATCAAGCTCTCATGGCAGACACATTAGAGGTATCCTCTCTAACTTCAGACACTACAGAGATACCACCTCAGGTATTTGAACATCTTTGCTCTCAAGCCTGTATTGATAAAGTTTTGGGTTATAGAAAGCACAACCAAAACCTCATAGATCAAAATGAAGAGTTTCATCAGATGAAATCTGAGTTCAAAAAGGTTGAAGATACTTATAAAGAAAAGGTTAACTGCCTTAAGAAAGAGATTTCATCGCTAAAACACGAACAAACTAATCTTGAAACTCAGATTGATGATCTACTGGTCAAATTAAAAGCTACCAGATCTGAACTGGCAGAACAGAAAGTTCATGTTGAAAAATATGAATTTTCCTCCAAAAAGTTACAAAGACTTTTAGATATTCAAGTCCATGAGAAGGTAAAGACTGGACTTGGGTATAACACTGATCAGTACAAATCTGTTCCTCCTCCTGCTGACTATATTGCCATCTACGAACCAAGCTTCAATATTGCAAATCTTGACTCTGCAAACCGAAATCTTGATCCTTCAACGGATGAACCCTTCGTTGAAGAATGCACTACCTCATCGGAATCTGAGTCAACCTACTCAGACCATGATGAAACCAGTGCATCCTCATCTGAAGCTACTCTGAATAGAGTTGCAGTTCTTGCTGTTCTTCCAGCTGTTATAGCCCCTGTACCATTTAAACAGATCAAGATCAGCTATCCTCCAGATGGAAGAAAGCTAGAAAAGGGACAGACATCAGAACCCACAAACCCCAAGCCTCAGTTCATGCCAATCACAAAGAGAAAGGTATCTGATGTATGCTGTAAGCCTGAAGAAAAAGTTCCATATGTTCAAAGGACCCTAGAAGAAGCCACCTTTGAACATAACAAAGCTCAACCATGGAACTTCAAGGATCTGTTCCAAAGAAAGGACTATGTCTACCTTTCAAAAGACAAACTGGCAAAATCATGTTTTGTCTGTGGAAAATATAACCACACTGCCAGCACCTGCTTCTACTACCTACAGCAGCAAAGAAACCTCAAGCAACATGCTTTTGAGAAGACAAAGAAGAACAAATAGGTAAGAAGTTTTGAAGCTAAGACAACTCAATTCAGAAAATCTCTTTCTCCACCAAGGGAGCAGTTGCCTAAATCTCAACAAACTTGCATCATTTGTGGTGAATCAGACCACTTTGCTGCAAACTGTAAGTTTAACCCTTTCAACCAGATTCTTCATCAAGCCCCTCAAAGACAAAGGGCAAAGAAAGATCAGCATACATCGGTTTTTAGTCAAGTCAAGCCCAACAAAACAAAGCAGAAGCTTTCAGCAGCAACCAAGACTGCTGCTGATAAGCTAAAATCATCCGCAGCAAAAACTGCTGCTCATCAGGCAAAGCCATCAGCAGCAAAAGTGTTCACTGCTGCTAAAGCAAAATCTAAGGCAAAGAATGCTGACACTTCATCAAAGCCATCAGCAGCAGGATCTACTGTTGACAAGCCAGAAACATCAGTAGCAAAATCTGCTGATGACAATGCGAGGAAAACTAAAAAATCACCAACAAAGCAATGGAAAGCCAAACCATCTCCAAGCATTGTCATTGGTTCCATTTACTGCAAACATACCGAAAAGGATAAACTAACAACCATCTTTTTCAAGTCTGCAGACTCTTGGGTTCCTCTTACCAATTAGAAATCTATCATGTGCAGGGACAGCCAGGTCACAAGAATAACACTTGGGTAGTAGATAGTGGTTGTTCCAGGCACATGACAGGTAACAGATCCATCCTCTCAAATTTCAGACACTTCAATGGAGGATATAAGGTTGAAAGGATAGTCAGAAACATGTAAAAGCTCCAGCAACAAAGACAGTAAGAGAATTTTGGTAGCATCAGTCTAGGGGGAGTTTGTAGAAACAAAGACTGATGACTACAAAATTCTATAAGTACAAATGCAGCTGATCTCAGCGTTTGCTGCTGACCAACAAACTGCTGCGGATATTTGTTCTCCTACTAAAGAACAAATCTGTTGCGGATAGCCTTATCTGCTGAAGACCAATGTTGCTGCTGATAGGCTTATCAGCAGCATCATTCTCATTCTTGCTGCTGATAGCTATGTTCCTGGAAGACAAATCGTTGCAGCTGACTATCCATGCCAAGCGTCACTGACAACTTTCTGCAAAAGCAACTGACACACTCAAAGCAGAAGGAACCTCAGTGGTACAACCAATAACGGACGACAATGCTCTTCTCCAGACATGCAAGCAATGATGAATAAAGAACACGCTTCAATAAATTTAGCTAGTTTAGCTTTAACGTGTATTATTAGCTTTTGTATAAAAGATCAACGGTCTGTGTTCGATCTGATCCTTAGAATCAAGGATCTGTCTTGATTCTAAGTTAGTATAAATACTGTGTAACCACTTCATTGTAAGTGTGCTTCTTCACTGAGTTTTCATTTGTAATCGTTTATTCACAAAGCTTAATACAAAAGTGTTCTTATCAGTATTCTTTCTGTTTACTCGATTGTATTTGTGCAGTTGATATTGTTTCCGTCAATATCAACTAGAATAGAATCACCTTGTAATCTCACGATCCTACACCTTTATTTTCAGTTCAATGTAACATATTTCAAATCCAATTCTAGTGCAATGTTTTAAATTCACTCGTGCAAGCAACTAAACCCTAGGTTTCAATGCAAACTCATGAGATTTACACTTAAATGCATCATTCAAACCCTATATATATATATATACAAATGTATATATATATATATATATGTATGTATAATTATATTTATACAAATTCATGCACAACTATATGCTAATATCCATAGTTACAACCAATTAACAAGGTTTACACATTGGTTTGAACCCCCAACTATTTGAACCCTCAAGTTTTGAACCCCCACCCGTGATCTTCAACTTTCAAACTCAAAATGTGGTCAAAATTCAAATAAAATGACCTATTTGACTTTTAAAAGTCAAACAGGGCCGATTACACAAATCCAACACAAAGAATCGACCCAAATCAAGTGCTACGGGTTTTCCATGTCGTATACAATCAACAATCGACCCAATCCAGGCCCAATCATCAAGCCAATCCAAGCAATCATGCGGCCAATTCAAAATTTGAAAGAATTTGACTCTGCATAGTCAAATCCATATCAATCACATTCAATTCAAGAAATTAACGCGTCTTAATCCCGCGATTCACTCACCAGTCAATCTCGAGTGTACATTGACCATTATCAAGACCTAATTCATTCCTAAATCGATGAATTAACGTGTAATCACTCGTCCGCGACCATGGCGGTCAAATTGAAATCGATTTGGTCATTACAAGCGAAATTAAACGAATTAAATCTTCCTCCCACTTTCGTATACGTCCACTCAAACTCTCCCAACCTATGGACAAGCCGCATACTGCTTCTGGATTCCTGTTGATCACCAAGAACAGTCAGAACAAACTCGAAGCCATTTGCATTCGTGCCCAAATCATTTCAAGTAAGAATTGCATCATTCGATTCGTAATTCCATTATTATCGAAAGCCCTCTGCCAATTCGTGATGGCAGAGGGTATCAAGATCGATTGGGATTAGGGTTCATGGCGGGTTAATACGTATTCGAAATTGGGTTTTGTTTTAATTTCACGTTTTAATTTAATGAAATCAGTAATCTACCAGCGAAACCACCTGGTCCGGCCGGTAAGTCACTGCGCAGCCGAACCAGGTGGCGTGGGTTCGAAACCCACGGCCCACATAACCGGCCTGTTCTTTTTGCGCAGACCCTAAAGCGAGGCCTGGCTCCCATGTTCTTTCATGTTAATACGAACCCGAATCACATAAACTACAAGTACCAGTCCCTTGGCCCAGTGGTTTACTCATCCGGCCTACACAACGCAGACCCGGGTTAGAGTCCCTGTGGCCTGTTTATTTTTTTTAAAACTTCAAAAATTTTATAAAAATTATTTTTATAATCCTTGCAACATTTTGGATAGAATAGAAACCAAAACTTTCAATTTTCAATATAAATTCTTTTTATTACAAATTGTATTGTTAAAACTATATATTAATTATTTTAAAACAAAAATTTAGATATTTAAATAATTAAAGGAAATTAATTTCCAAATAGGATATTTGTTTTATACAATATCTCTCAAATTTATAAAGTTTATAAAACTTTAACCTTATTTTCAAATATTTATTTTTAAATGATAATTAGCTAAATAAATTCATTTATTTTAATCTACACAAAAGAAATATTTACTATTAATTTTATACATCAACATTATTTACATATCTTTATAAATAAATAAATAAAGTAAAATTATTTATTTAATTTATATCTAATATAATTCACACATTATTTTTGTAACTAATAAATAAATAACAATTATTTAATTTATTTAGTTATTCAAACCCATACCCTAATTAAAATATTTTAAAACTATTCATTCAAATCTTTCATTTTATACAACACCTTTTCAAGTACAAACCACAATTTCCTACACTCCTATACATACTACAACACAACTCTTTGTACACACATTCAATTAAATCCTAGACTTAGAACTAGACTATTGTACACATTATTAATTTACTATATATTACACACTAGGTTAACGTGGTGAGTTACAAGGATCACTTTGCTACCTAGACTCTCGTGTTAGCTACACCTTTGATTCAAGTGAGTATTACATAGCCCATTTTCTCACTTTTACACTTTTTGGGGTGAAACATGAACACTATACATACAATGATTTACATTTACACAAACTACACAAATACAAATCCACTTTACATTCATGTGTGCAAATTTGAGCTTTATGTTTGGGTACTAGGTGTGTTAACAGTTTTGTGTGCAATTACATGTACAATCATTAACTAATCAAGTCGATGGTTAACAATAATAGATCTATTGAGTCTGACAAACCCACCCAGTTAGGGTGATTGTTACCGACAACACACTTTGTTTTTGCATGCTAGTTACAAAGGTTTGATTGTACTACTTGGTTACACAATAGTAACTTTCCATAAATGCCTTATTTATCATGATTTGTAAGGATTTGTTTACTCACATCTATATACTATCTATGTATGCTCACCAACTTTTTAGTTGACTTTATTTTATTCATGTTTCAGGTGCTAATGTGTGAGTTTGATCAAGGCATGCTACACTTAAGTTTGGACTTAGATAATTTTAAACAATGAACCCTATGTATTTCATTTTATGTACTTGGTGAATTTGGTTTGTGTTTGTTTTGTTTGAAATGAAATTTAATGATTAATATATTGCAATCTAGTCAACCTTGTGCTCATGAACAGTCTACATGTCCCGCCCCGACGTATTCCGCCGTCGGTTGGGGTGTGACACTTGAAGTCCAGTAGTTATTCAAATCGTTAAGTCACCTAGATTATTATTTATTGTGTAACAATTCAAATTTCAAATTTTTATTTAACATATGAGTGTACATTTATGTCGGTATATTTTAAATACTTTTATGTTGATTAAATCGAAACTTATGAGCTTTAATAACATAATTACGTCTTTTATATACATATATATTTGCTTATAAACATTAATTATAATTATGTATATACTTAATCATCTTAAATAAACTTTTACAGAAACCTCCTTATTAAATATTCATAGTTAAACAACTAATAATTAAGTTTATATATTTTATAAAAACAATTCTGTTAGATAAAGTAAATCAAATAAAAAGGATTTTTGTAATTATAAGTTTAGAGGTTTTATAAAGTTAAAGATGTACAATTTAAAAGTGTTATTTCTATAGTTAAGGGACCTAATTGCTTCTCTATCAAAGTACAAGGGAAAAAAGTGAAACAACTCAAAAACCCATTTCTTTTTCCTGCTACCTTCGTTTTTCCGGCGTCCGAGTCCGGCCACCTCATGTTTTCCGGCGAAGATGTTAAAACTCCTAATTCGCTAGTCAAAGGGGCCCAGTACTCATCTTCAGCCGAACCGAGAATCGCGGAATCCGATTTACGGGTTTAAAGTTGTCAAATTCCAATCAACGCGTGCTTAATAACGACCAGAAAATTTCAGGATTTCCAAATTTATGAAAGGCGTATTTAACCTTATAAATACTTATGAAATCGCTCGTTTCTGATCACACCACACTCGATAATCCCTACCTCCGCTCGAAATCGTTCGTCTGTGACCCTGTATAACCACCGCCACCACCGGAACTCCGGCCCTAGCCGCCGACGAACAATTCACGCACCATTTTCAGGTTTGTAACCATATTTCTACTCGTTTTTACACCACGATTCAAAGCCCTAAATTGTTGTTTCCAATCTGTGCTTAATCGTTAGTGATTTTGGTGGTTAGGGTTTTGAATGGATGGTTGGGGAAGAAGGGTCTCAGAACCCATTTAATAAAAGAATTTTGTTTCTAAATCATAACAAGGCATAAGCCAAGTCAAGCCGGTTAAATCTCTTCCCATACACGGGTGTGGTCGCGGGTTCGAACCCGGTCAGACCCGGTTTTACTTTTTTTGTTATTTTCTTGTTTACACACACACACCCATTTATATACTATAACCATTATTGTTAAACTATGATTAATAAACAAATCTTTTTTTGATAATTATTATCCCTTATTAAAAGAAAAACATATATTAGTGTCTCTAAATTTATAATTATTTTATTTACATAATTATCACATTATTAAGATTATCACAATTAACATAATATTAGTAGCAAAAACTATGATTTCTAGTCAAATAAATAATCTTACGAAATAGAATTTTCTCATTAATAGTAATAATACAAATTCATATTTGTTTACTTATTATTATGTTTTAAAATTTATATCATATCGCTTTTGACATTGTCCTATTAATATAAGTATTACAATAATACATTTAATATATTAATATATTTTGCAAATAATGTTTACTATTGCACCTAGCTTGCTTTTATAAATAAAATTTAAAAAATCTTTTACACGCTCTATTCGTACTTCCCACCCTAAAATCACAAATCATTCCATTCCTTTTTCCTTTAATTATTTCAATGTATTAAATATTATGACTATTTATTTAGGGCATTGTTAACCCGGATCACTTGCCCTCACAATCTAGTTCAATTATGAATCACAATATCAAGGTGAGTTTTACATAGCCCCTTTCCCTTTTTACATTTTTAGGGTGAAACATGATTACACAACAAACATTATTTGCAATTACACATGTACAATTCTACAATATGATCATATGTGTTTATTTATGCTTTATGCTTGAATGCTATTTGTTAAGGCTATATATACATAATACACTCGTGCAATCACTCTTTACATCAGGATAACATGTGTTGTTATGCCCTACATTTACATCAGGATAACATGTGTTGTTATGCCCTACGTTTACATCAGGATAACATGTGTTGTTATGCCCTACGTTTACATCAGGATAACATGTGTTGTTATGCCCTACATTTACATCAGGATAACATGTGTTGTTATGCCCTACATTTACATCAGGATAACATGTGTTGTTATGCCTTACATTTACATCAGGATAACATGTGTTGGTATGCCCTACATTTACATCAGGGTAATGATGTCGTCCAGACGGTCTATAAAAACTATCAAATAAAACCTAATCTAGACTCTCTAGCTTTAAATTTATAAAACCTAGACTCGACCTAAAACTAGACCACACAACCGGCAAGTGTACCGATCAATGCAATATAGCCTAACGAAGTCCGGATATCGAACCCAAAAGACACTGAATAACTAAATTAGACTCTAACTAGGACTTAATATGATTAATTGATTGGGGGGTTTACTACACTAAAGATTAACTAAGAATGCAATAAACTAAGGACAATTCAAGCTATCAAGAGTAAACTAAAGATGAAATCAAGAATGGAGAAGTCACTACCTAGGTCGGAATCCTATGTGTAAAGCTCAACTTCTATCGGTTTTGGAACTAGGTTGGATCTGGGTTTCTAAAGATATAACACCTAAAAGATATCTAGTGGATTCCCGATCACTCTCGGTCTCGGGATGTGACCAGAAGACAACCTAAGGATATTAACTCACCAGATGATCGGATCACCTCTCGGGTATTTCCTACTATGACAAGTACCCTAATAAACGGATTACCTCTCAGTCTCACCGCTTACCATACACTCAAGGAATGCATGGGGTAGTTCTAGAATGGATACTATGATTCGGATAGCAACTATCACTAGACACCTAATACCAACTTCCTCTCAGACAGCTGACACTCGGATTCCTAATGACGAAGACTAAACGACTAATTCTCACTTCTCGGGTATTGAACTAGGACACACATTCACTTCTAATCAGTAATTAACTAGGTTTTCTATGGCTACTACGTCTAGACACCACTCTAATTCATAAACCCTAAAGTCTATGAACCAGAAACGAAGATCAAACTGGCAGACAACCACAATCAACGCAGAAAAGCATAATCAACCACATAATCAGAATTAAACATGCACTAACATCACACATAAACAAACTCAAACCTTTACTAAATCATAAATCCAACATTCAAATCCAAAAACCGAATAAAAATCGAAACTTTAACACATAATCATCATATTGACCTAGGTAGATCAAGGATCTAGCCTAGAATCATACTAAGAACATCTACACAGAAGTAAATAGCAAGATCCATAGGTTCAAAACACAAAATCAAAGATAAAGTTTGAATCTTTAAACCCTAGAATGCAACTACACAAACCCGGAATCCAAAAGCTTCAATCTTCAGCTTCAATTGACTTCCAAGCTCAAAATCGCCTCTTTTCTTCCCTGGAACGGCTTAGAATCGAACTCTTTCATAATGGCCGTTTAAATCTTTTTAATTTAGAAAATTAGGGTTTTGCGGAAAACGGCCCTCTCGCGTACCGCGAGAGAATGTTGACTGGATCCTCGCGTACCGCGAGGACCAAAATAGTCGGGCGAATTCCTGGAGCTTCCCGCGTACCGCGAGAATTATTACACTCGTCTCTCGCGTACCGCGAGAGACCTAAATTTCAGAAAATTGTCTTTTTATCTTTGGACTTTTCCGGGCTTGGTTCCTTTGCTCGTTTTCTTCATGTATTCACTTGTATTCCATACGAACTCCTACAAATATGATAAAGACTCAATTGTACATAAAAACGACTCAAAACTAATATAAAACTACTTAGAACACATTAAAACAACGGAATAAAGACATGTGCTTTCGCACAATATCAAATATCCCCACACTTAACCTTTTTTCGTCCTCGAAAAATATGCAAATGGAATCATAACTGGCATCTAACTCAACAAACATAAATTTCAATTTTCAAAACATACTCACGTGTTAAAAAGCAACAATTAGTATTTCTGTCCGATTAAACCCAAGCACTAACTTTCAAGCCCCCGTTACGTGTTCTAAATCCATTTTATACAACATATCAATCAATCTATGTGACTCACACTTAGAAGTTACAGCTCTACCTAATCCCGTCTCAAGGTCATGTTTAGGCACGGATTAAACCATATAGATTTACCCTACCACGTTAAACTACTATTTACAGGTTTTTAGAAATCAGATGAAATCATGAATGAATGGATGATAATGAGCATAATAAGCAAAAGAACTTTCGTCTAGAGGCGTTTCAACCAAGTCACTATCCCGGAGGGTAACACATAGACTACATTCTATCAATGAAGCACATAAATCTTACTTAGGGGTGTATCCTCCAAGTCACTATCCCGGAGGGAAACACATAAGCAAAACTCAGTATAGCTCATAAATTATGGAATAACATGGATTATGGAATGCGGGCGCCACCGAAACTCGGATTTATTCTCATAAAAAGAGAATGGTGTGCCATAAAAATTTCAAAAACCTTTAAATTTTAACTTAATCGTGGTACCTATCACCCTATATTGACAGTTTCAGTATTACCATTACTCTAAGATGAATACCCACAAGATATCATGATTTTATTCCGTGATTAATCCTAAATAACACAAACAGGATATTTAAGCTCTACTAGTTAGCTGGGTCTACCAAAACATCACTAATTAGACACGTTTTCAATTATTTAATCTTTTAAACTCATAAATAGATCCAGTTCTACTATCATTTTCCAAATAAATGCAATTATTTTCAAGAACATTTTTCAAATTTTTCAATTTTTTTTTTTTTTTTTTTTTTTTTTAAAGACACAAACTAAACAAACTAGACACTCACATCCCCACACTTGAAAGACACATTGTCCTCAATGTGAAGCAAAACAAAACTAAAAATGAAAATGCAAAAATAAAAACAAACAAAACAGAACAGGAAGCGACTTAGCTGGTAATGTAGATGCAATCTAGTATGCAGCTTCGTTCTTCCTTGTGTGCACCGTATAGCATTTCGGTCGCGGTTACACATCAGCTGTTGGGTTGCCTTTACAAGATAGTAATGGTAATCATCAATTCCTCCCGAATGGAGATTGAGTACGGGTGGAATGATAAACCTGCAAAATAAGACTAAACATACCCGCAGCATTAAACTGACTCAAATAATAACTCAACTACTAACTCAACTAGACACTTAAAAGACTCAAGATAGATAGATGCAGAGAAAACATACTCAACGTGTGGCAAACACATAGACATGAATACCACAGCAAGGTCGAACATCGGTCATAAACAGTTTCTAGTTTCCCATGGTCATGGTGGTCGGTGAATGAAGTGAATGGTAGTAGATGATGATAATGGATGATAATGATAATTGTGGATATGGATGGTGATAGGGGATTATGTTGATGTATGATGATGTTGATGAGAGTGGTGGTGATGGAAAACGGGGACAGAAACGGGTACGGGAAACCATGGGAAACAAAGGAAATAGGGTGACACCAGCCGTCCCTCGCGTACCGCGTAAGTCTAAGGGGATATTCTTCGCGTACCGCGAAGGCCAAAAAGTTAGGCCGGCCGAGAATTTTGTCTCTCGCGTACCGCGAGAGATTTCCATATCGTTCTTCGCGTACCGCGGGAGGGTGTCGTTAACAGAAAGTTTTGAAGAATTTTCAAGTTTTATACTTAGAATATTTTTGGTCATTTAAGAAAAAATTTTCACCCAACTTCCTTAAAACCTTGTCCCAAGGATAAAAACACATGTAACCATACCTGGGGCTTCATTCCCGACGATTTTCCTTACCGAATCGAGCATGGATTCCTGCAAAACTTGACACAAACAAAACACAAACCGAAAAACAAAGAAAAAGACATGGACTCATACCAATGAACGCACACAAACTTTACATCCCGGGCACTTGCCCAGGACTCAAGCAAACCTATCAGGAGGCTTCTCCTTGATCCTAACCGGTACCGCCTTCATCCTTCGCGGCCTACCGGTTCTCCACAGCCTCAGCAAACAACTACTCCTACCGCACCATGGATTTCTATCCTTCATCTCCTTCCACCACAACTTAAATCTACCCGGTCCGAAGATAATACGCATTAAATAACCAAGTAGTTTGTCACTCCTCGATATCCCCACACTTGGGGTTAGCACTCTATCTACGTTGCCTAAGTCAATTAACTCTCGAGTCCTCTTACGAGGCGGCCTAGACCTAGGGGGTGACTCGATCTTTCTCCCCAAAGCACAAACAGTGGTGAAGATATGTAGGGGTTTTGGAATGGGCACTTCTAAAGGAATGACCTTCACAATCTCACCAGGATCCTCGGGATCCTCAACAACCTCCACCAACTTCCCCACACTTGGGGTTTTGCCTATGACCTCTTCAAACTCTGCCATCATCTCCAGCAAATCATCAGGCACCTCATCTCCATAATCGTCTGGCTCATCTAGCAATCCTTCTAACTCCAAGGCCCAATCATATGGTTCTTCTATATTCGGGGCGGGTTCACCTACTTCTATCACCGGATCGGGGTCCCAAAGGTGGTCCATGAAAGAATCGAGCATGCACACGGAGTGGCTGTGCTCGCCAACATCCTTCCCGGACTCTACAGCATTGAATGTAAGGACCTCATCCCCCACACAAAGTGTGAGCTTCCCGTCAAAGACATCAATCATCGCCTTTGCGGTTCGTAGGAACGGGCGTCCTAAGATGAGTGGGACCTTGTCATCCACCTCCATATCTAGAATCACAAAATCCACGGGGAAAACAAAATTGCCCACTTTCACTAATAGATTTTCCACTATTCCCCGTGGATACTTGACTGAGCGGTCAGCCAAGGAAATGCTCATGCGCGTTGGTTGTGGTTCACCTAGGTCCAGCTGCTTGTACAATGAATAGGGCATCAAATTGATGCTAGCACCTAGGTCGGCCAACGCGTGGTGTAATGGTAGGTTGCCCAACAAGCACGGGATCGTGAACCGACCCGAATCAGACAACTTTTCTGGCAAATGATTTTGCACCACTGCCGAGCATTGCTCACCAAGTGAGACTCCAGAGACCTCCTCAAGTTTCTTCTTGTTGGAAAGAAGGCCTTTTAAGAACTTGGCATATTTGGGCATATGCTGGAGGACCTCTACAAACGGGAGATTGACCTTGAGTTGTTTGAACATATCAAGGAAGTGACCGTATTCCTTAGCATGTTTATGTGGCAACACACGTGTGGGATAAGGAATACGGCTCAGGTCAATCTCGGGGGACTTCATCTCCACCCCCTTCTTCTTCTCCTGTGCCTTCTTGGTAGGCACCTCAACCACTATCTCCTCCTCCACCTGCTCTTCTTCTACTACTACCGGTGGGCTCTCATCCTCCTTCTCTATCATGCTCCTCGTCGAAACAGCATTCGACTCGGTCTCTTTTAGCATCCTAGCATCGATCTCAGCAAATCGAGCTTCCCAGTCAATCTTGTTCACCTCCTCCACTGAGGGAATATTATGCTCCTTAGAGTGGGGGTCAACCTCTTCAACTACTTTACTCTCCACACTCTCTATAGACACGGCCATCACTGAAGCGTTCGGGCCCGTAGAAGGGCTTCCTTGTCTATCATGTATGCTCCTAGCAATGTCTCCTACCGTGCGTTTCAAATCCTGGAACGCCGATTGCTGATTCTTCATCAAAGTGTCATGGCTATCCAGTCTTAGCCGAGCATCCTTGTTATTCTGCACTAGCTGGGCAAGCAACTGTGTCTGAGTCTCCATCATCTCCTCAATCCTTCGTGACCCAACAGTGCTCCCAGAACTCGCTCCTTCTTCTGCTCCTCCATACTGTTGCTGACGACCAGTGAATCCAGATCTCCATCCCGAACCAAAAGTATTAGAATTGTTGTAATTTCGGTTCTGGTATTGGTTGCCAGCATAGCTCACGTGCTCTTGATTATGAACAGGGCAATCTCGGGTGTCGTGTCCTCCCCTGCACACCTGACACCTCAAAGCACTGAGCTTGAGCTCCTTTATCTCATTCGCCATCGAGGCGAGGGCAGCAGCCACGCTAGTATCAGGAGTGACCTGATGCACACCTCTAGGAGAAGAGGCGTGTGACCTAGCAGTAGGGATGGAATCCCTAACAGAACGTGGGTGCTGCTGTTCGGCTTGAGCGAAGCTCTCGAACATATCCTCGCACTCCTCAGGCTCGAGTCTATCCATGATATGGCCTCCTGCAGCTGTGTTGAACATTTGCTGCGTCTCGAAGGTGAGGCCATTATAGAACTTCTCCACTAGTGCCCAGTCGGGGAGACCGTGCTGGGGACATCGGCTCAACAGCGCGTTGAACCGCTCCCAGGCCATGTGGTAAGGCTCGTCGGGATCCATCCGAAACGAATGGATCTGGTCCCGAAGGCGAGCGGCCCTGGAAGGTGGAAAGTATTTCTTGAAGAACTTGGCTTCGAGATCCTCCCATGTGGTGATAGAATTGTCGGGAAGAGTGTCGAGCCAAGTAGATGCACGCCCAGAAAGAGAGAATGGAAAGAGACGCAAGTAGATTGCGTCCTTAGATACACCCGTGATATTAAATGTATCACATATCCGCGCGAAGCGGGACAAATGTCCGGGTGCATCCTCATCCTCGAGGCCATGGAATTGAGTGGCATGAGTGATCGTACTCATGACATGTGATGGGATCTGCCAAGAATTGGTGTTCGGTATAGTGGGGCGTGTGATCGAAGATCTCGCGCCCGTGACCCCCTCACTGGCCCTCTGGTGTACTGTACGCCTCGCTGGAGGATCAGCGTCGCCCATGATAGAAATTGGGACTGGGCTAGTAGAACGTACCTTAGATTTAACCAGCTCCTCTAAACGCTCCCGAAAGTCGCGGGTGCGCTCGTGAAGCTCTCGTTCGGGCTCTTGAAAAGATGCAAAAGATGGTGATCCTTGCGAACGAGTATTGGGCATAAACAGAAAGACTCTAAGAAGGAAACAGAATAAAGACTCACAAGTAGCACACAAGACTCAAAAGAAAACAAAAGACTCAAATAAACCAAAAATCAAACAAAGAACTAGTCAAAGCTAATATTGCTATTGCCAAGTGTCCCCGGCAACGGCGCCAAAAACTTGATGTCGTCCAGACGGTCTATAAAAACTATCAAATAAAACCTAATCTAGACTCTCTAGCTTTAAATTTATAAAACCTAGACTCGACCTAAAACTAGACCACACAACCGGCAAGTGTACCGATCAATGCAATATAGCCTAACGAAGTCCGGATATCGAACCCAAAAGACACTGAATAACTAAATTAGACTCTAACTAGGACTTAATATGATTAATTGATTGGGGGGTTTACTACACTAAAGATTAACTAAGAATGCAATAAACTAAGGACAATTCAAGCTATCAAGAGTAAACTAAAGATGAAATCAAGAATGGAGAAGTCACTACCTAGGTCGGAATCCTATGTGTAAAGCTCAACTTCTATCGGTTTTGGAACTAGGTTGGATCTGGGTTTCTAAAGATATAACACCTAAAAGATATCTAGTGGATTCCCGATCACTCTCGGTCTCGGGATGTGACCAGAAGACAACCTAAGGATATTAACTCACCAGATGATCGGATCACCTCTCGGGTATTTCCTACTATGACAAGTACCCTAATAAACGGATTACCTCTCAGTCTCACCGCTTACCATACACTCAAGGAATGCATGGGGTAGTTCTAGAATGGATACTATGATTCGGATAGCAACTATCACTAGACACCTAATACCAACTTCCTCTCAGACAGCTGACACTCGGATTCCTAATGACGAAGACTAAACGACTAATTCTCACTTCTCGGGTATTGAACTAGGACACACATTCACTTCTAATCAGTAATTAACTAGGTTTTCTATGGCTACTACGTCTAGACACCACTCTAATTCATAAACCCTAAAGTCTATGAACCAGAAACGAAGATCAAACTGGCAGACAACCACAATCAACGCAGAAAAGCATAATCAACCACATAATCAGAATTAAACATGCACTAACATCACACATAAACAAACTCAAACCTTTACTAAATCATAAATCCAACATTCAAATCCAAAAACCGAATAAAAATCGAAACTTTAACACATAATCATCATATTGACCTAGGTAGATCAAGGATCTAGCCTAGAATCATACTAAGAACATCTACACAGAAGTAAATAGCAAGATCCATAGGTTCAAAACACAAAATCAAAGATAAAGTTTGAATCTTTAAACCCTAGAATGCAACTACACAAACCCGGAATCCAAAAGCTTCAATCTTCAGCTTCAATTGACTTCCAAGCTCAAAATCGCCTCTTTTCTTCCCTGGAACGGCTTAGAATCGAACTCTTTCATAATGGCCGTTTAAATCTTTTTAATTTAGAAAATTAGGGTTTTGCGGAAAACGGCCCTCTCGCGTACCGCGAGAGAATGTTGACTGGATCCTCGCGTACCGCGAGGACCAAAATAGTCGGGCGAATTCCTGGAGCTTCCCGCGTACCGCGAGAATTATTACACTCGTCTCTCGCGTACCGCGAGAGACCTAAATTTCAGAAAATTGTCTTTTTATCTTTGGACTTTTCCGGGCTTGGTTCCTTTGCTCGTTTTCTTCATGTATTCACTTGTATTCCATACGAACTCCTACAAATATGATAAAGACTCAATTGTACATAAAAACGACTCAAAACTAATATAAAACTACTTAGAACACATTAAAACAACGGAATAAAGACATGTGCTTTCGCACAATATCAGGTAACATGTGTTGTTATGCCCTACATTAAGATAACATGTGTTGTTATGCCCTTCAGTTACAAGGTTTGATTTGTGCAACTAGCTTAACATAGATTCTCCATAAATGCTTTATAAACCATGTATCATATGAATTGTACACAAAACATTTGAACTTTACTTGTGGTGTCAAAACCTATGTATGCTCACCAACTATTTATAGTTAACCCTTTCATTTTATCATGTTTCAGGTACGGATGTTTGAGTTAAGATTCAAGTTGCTTCACTTAGGATTGAGGACCTAGTTTTAAACTTAATAAAGATATACATGTATTTATGACTCTTGTAAATGTTGTAATTGTTTATTTGAGCTATGAAATGAAATTAATTATGTAATTATTACAACTATTAGTAACCATGAGCTTATGAACAGTCTACATGTCCCGCCCCGATGTTTCCGCCGTCGGTTGGGGTGTGACAATTAGGGTTGGAGACAAAGGCAGGGGAAGAGGGTTCAACACCCGAGGTGGTCTCCCCCTGGACTGCAGAAGTGGTTGCTTGTTGCTGAACAGGCTTGACTAGAGAAGCCTTGAGTTGTTCAACAAGTTCAATCAAAGCTTTGAATTCCTCTTGTTGTTTTGAGATGAGTTTCTGTTGGGTTTCAAGTTGAGTTTGTTGTACATCAAGTTTGGTATGTAAACCCCCAACCTCTAGTTTA
Organism: Smallanthus sonchifolius; assembly: GCA_023525975.1. Lineage (NCBI taxonomy): Eukaryota > Viridiplantae > Streptophyta > Magnoliopsida > Asterales > Asteraceae > Smallanthus > Smallanthus sonchifolius. The sequence goes on along the minus strand of CM042035.1, from coordinate 22,211,203 downwards.
AGATCCTTGACCTCTTCTTTGCATTCATTTAACTCGGTTGTTAAACCTTCAATCACCTTGTCCTTTTCTTGAATGTGATCATGCAGTTTCTTTACTTCCAGACTCAAGGTTTTCACTCTTGGCACTTCAGATGTTGGTTCATGGGAGGGTTATGTAGGTGGTGTAGGAATGTGTATATGTTGAGGAGATGGTGGTGGTGTAGGTTGTGGTGTTGGCTGAGGTGATGGTGGTGGTGTAGGTTGTGGTGTTGCTTATGGAGTGTCAAACAAAGACTCAGAAGAAGATGACAAGTCTTCAACTTCCATCTTAATTTTCTTGGCTCTTGGTTCTTCCAATTCATAATCTGATCCTGAATCATCTTGTCTTGAGGATGCAGGGGGCTCAATCCTTTCATCAGACTCAGACTTGTAATAATCAGAGCCATAGATCCCTGCATCTAGAATCCCACTGGACTCTACAACTTCTTCTTCAACATTAACCACAGGTTCAATTTGAACTTGTACTTCCTCCTCTTGAACATCAATTGCAGTATTAATAAAAAGAGCTTCAACAATAGACTCAATGATAGGTTGTTCTTCTTCTTGATCATGAGGAATCTCTATTTCAATATCCGGTTCAGCCACGTGTTGGTTACCCTGATCTTGTTCACCCTCTTCTTCTTCCTCTGATGATAAGTCTTCTACCTCCAGATCTGGGTCAATATCAGGGATAAACTCTTCATCTTCACCAATAACATGACCAAACAAGGGAATGTCAGCAATAGCTCTTTTTGTTTGTACTCCTCATGTAGCTGAGAGTCTTGGCAATCATGTGGTAAAAAACAAATACGTGTCCACCTTGTTGAAGCTAGGGATGAAGGTGGTTGATGATGATCTGCAGGAATCTTGGATATATGAGAAACTTCTCTTTAACAGCTCCTGTCAAGTTATCCTTGAGCTGTCTAAATATCAGCCCAGAGAATTTATAGTCTCTTCCCTTGATCAGACCTAATACTGCTGATGCCACCATGGCATTGGCTGAATCAAATCCACCCTTTCTGATGGATAGGCAGTGTATAAATACATGCATGAAGTATCTCCAGTGACTTGGTAGAGAATTCTTTATGGTTTGGCCACTCTTGAATTCATCGGGATGACCCAAACTTTTGAAGCATTCCTTGATGTAAAAACTTGGAAACTCAATAGGTGCCTCTGGATTATCATTGAGATGTAACACTTCTCTAATAGTAGCTTCAGAGAATACAACTTCTTGACCTCAAACGATTGCTCTGATGTGCTCCACATTCTCAACGGTTACTATCTCTACCGTCTCTCAAAACTCCCTTATCATTGTTTCGAAGACTGGAAGATTGTGACCTATGGCAAAACTGATGTTTGAGTTGGCCAAAAAAGTCAAGACTGGAACAAACTCGGCACTCTTTGGATCATTAGCATCAAGGAAAGCACAAACATTGTGCCTTTTAACAAATAGTAGATCCATATCTGCAAACACATAAGATTAACCAGTTTGATACTTAGAGAAATTTCAGAATAAACCTGATCGAAACTCTTTGACCCAACACTTAGAAAATTTCTGAAACAAGCCCTATCAAAACTACTAGTTTCGGGTGAATGAACTCAATCGAAACTATAAGTTTCGGTCAACACTTAGAAAATTTCAGAAAAAGCCTTATTGAAACTACTAGTTTCGGGTGAAGACACTTCAATCGAAACAACAAGTTTCGATCCAAACACTTAAAACTTTTATCATCAACCGAAACTAGGTAGTTTTGGGCAGAGAAACTTGGTCATGAATTCAGTCTTTGGCACATTTGGGTATCGAAACTACTAGTTTTGATTGAAAACCTGTTTAAATTTTGAAAACCCTTTTAAAAGAGAAACACCCTTTTTAACGAAACTCCTAGTTTCGATGCCCAAACCCTTGAACAGATAAAGAAGATTCAAGGACAAACGAATGACATTTAGCACTTATACACAGACTTAACAATCAAAACTAAAAATAGAACAAGATTTAAGGATGAGGAACAAGAGCCTGAGGGTCGAAACTCCTGCTTACCGATGATTCAATGATAAATCTGCAAGTATGAACAAACAGATCTAAGTTATCGACAATGGTAAGTTTATGATCAAGATTTAAGCCCTAATCTGCCATTAAAATGAGGTGACAGTCGTAAAAACCCTCAGATTTCAAACCCTAGGTCTGTATTTTGTAAGACCACACATATACGAAAAGGAATCAGTACCTGATGAAGACGATGACGGTGACGATGGGGGAATCAGATGAGAAACACTGATTTTGCAAACTGTTGGAGCATGTCATGTGACAACAAGCCTTCTAATAGATTAGTCTACTAATATTATGTTTTATGTTTTGTATTGTATTTTGTTAAGTTTGCACAGGCGAACTTAACATGTTCGCCTGATCTAGTTGAGGCGAACTTGTAAGTTGGCGAACATGATAAGTTCGCCTGATCCAGTTGCATTGTCTATAAATAGTGCAGTAGTTGTTCTCATTTGTAACATTCTGTATTTCTAGAACTACTATGTGTGTGCTGTTTACAGACTGAATACAAGAAGCTTTTTATGATATCTTGTCTTGTGTGTGATTGTATTGCGTGTGTGAGTATTCGAGACGTACGTATGCGTTAGGATTCCGCACTTCGTATACGTATCACGTGTTTTACAGCAGAGATCAATCGGTAGACCCGCTGGGACTTACAAGTGGTATCAGAGCCATTGCTCTTGATTAGCTACTGTTGTTTAACATTGTTTCGATTGATTTTACACAACAAGATGGATATTTTTTGAAGTTTCTGTGTTCTTCAAGTTTTTAGCGACTTTGGAGATGAATTTCGATTGATTTCTTCATTTTGGTGTTGTTTTACCAAAATTGATCAGATAGAAGTGTTCTAAATCATCATTTGAAGAATCCTACGAAAAGAATTTCTCTAATTTCTTCAAAATCGAGAGATATGGAAATTTTCAGATCTGTTCGTGTGTTTGGGTGTTAGAACTCTCCTCCTTGTTATTCAGCTGAAGCAGGCGAACTTGTCTGATTAGTTACGGGCGAACTTGTCAAGCGAACTTGTTAAGTTCGCTATACTTCACTTAGGCGAACTTGTTAAGTTCGCTATAGGCAGAAACTTGTCAAAATTTTCTAAGTGTTGAATTGTTCCAAAGATGGCTACTCCTACTTATGTGAGTGTGAACAACATGACTCATTTGTTGAATCATGATAATGAGATTGGTACTCCAACCAAGCCACCGAGGCTTATGAATCTCAAAGATTATTCTAATTGGAAAAGTCGGTTTGAGAATTATGTTAATATCAATGACACAAGTTTATGGATTCCTATTAGTGAGGGATATGAGCATCCTGTTCATCATCATATGGGTGTGTCAGATACACCATAGCCAGTGTCAGCTCTTAGTGATGAGGAAAAGAAGTTATATGATCGTGAAAAGAAAGCTCTTACAACTTTATCCATGTGTTTACCACTAGACATATACCATACTTTCAAGAAGTTTAAGACTTCTCGTGAACTTTGGGAAGGTTTAGCTAAGAGATGTGAGGGTAGCAATGATATCAAGAAGAGCAAAAAAGAATTGTTAAAGAAATAGTTTAGTGTATTTAAACATTTTGATGGTGAATCTGTGGATGACCTTATGTCAAGATATTATCATCTTCTAAGTGAAATGGTAAACAATGACATTACTTACAAAAACAAGAAGATTCTTGAGAAAATTTCTAGATGCACTACCTGCACATTTTAAGATTTACACTATTGTGATAAAAAAACAAACTGGATTTGATGATCTGAGTCTTGAAGATTTAATGGGAAAGATTCAATATTATGATTTGAACAAACAAAAGAAAGATACAGTGTATCAAGATCCAAGCATTTATTTTGTTAAAAGTACATCTGCACAGAAATCTGGTGGTGTTGCATTATTTTCTGGTGAATCTTCTGAAAGCTCTAAAGAAAGTTCGTGTCAAGATGGTGCATGCTTTGTTGCTTCTAATTCTGGATGTTCTAAGAATACTAAGAATGAAAGTCATTCATGTTCTACAAAGATGTCTTCTTCAGCAGCTGATGATATGATGGCTATGATTGCATCATTCTAAACATCATATGAAAACTTTATTGGTGGCAAGATCACTGATCCAGATATGATTGAGGAAGATTTTAAGCAGTTGGATAAAGATGCTGTCACACCCCGACCGATGGCGGAATCATCGGGGCGGGACATGTAAGACTGTTCATAGCACAAGGTTGACTAAATCGAAATATATTAAAGTCAAATTTCCATTACACAAAATCCAAGTACAAAATCAAATTCAAACAAGAAACATAATTAGTTCATAAAATTCTTGATTCATATTGCTAAGTCCAAGTCCTATGTTGAACATGTCTTGTATCAATCTCACATATTGGGGCCTGAAACATGAATAAAATAAAGTCAACTAAAAAGTTGGTGAGTATAACACAAGTTTGTACATAGATAGCATATAGTTTGTAAACCAAAATCCTTTACATAACATGATAAATAAGGCATTTATGGGGAGCCACTATTGTGTAACCAAGTACAATCAAACCTTAGTAACTAGTATGCAAATTGTGTTGTCGGTATCAATCACCTCCACTTGGGTGGGTTTGTCAGACTCAATAGATCTATCATTGAAAACCGTCGGCTTGAATAGTTAATGATTGTACATAATAGCATGCAGAAGTTAGCACAAATAGTCCTCAGGCATAAAGCTCAAATTGCACACATGAATGTTATAGGATTTGTAATTGTGTTGTTTGTGTAAATGTAAACATGTAATTTGTATATAGTTCATGTTTCACCCCAAAAGTGTAAAAGAGTAAAAGGGGTTGTGAATACTCACTTGGTATAGAAGTGAAGCTAACAAGGAATATAGATAGCAATAAGATCCTTGAAATGCACACTTTAACCTAAAGAGTAATATGTATTGAATCACATAGGTGCATAAAGTTTAAGTCTAAAATGAAAGTTGAATTTGTATATAAAACCATTGATTTGCATTTAAAAAGTATTGGATAAAATATATAAAGTTTGAGGTAAAATATGTTTGAAACAATTTAATTAGGTTTGAATTAAATAAATAAGTGTATAACTATAGTTTATGAAATAATGTAAATATTAATTGTAATTAAGTATAAATAAATGATTTTGATTTAAAATGTAAATTGAATAAATCATCATTATTTATAAATTTTGTAACTTAATTATTTAAAATATCATTTAAGTGTAAGAATGATAAATATAAATTTAATTTTTATAAACTTTTCAATAAATTACATTTATGCCAAGATTAAACTTTTAATCTATTTTTAAATACAGAAAACATATTTTTATAAAATCTGAAACATTTACTGATTAAAATATAAAAATTTTAATTCTGTTAAAAGTTCTGTGTCTAGCACGACCGTGCCTCGGAAGGGCACGATCGTGCTCAAGCCACGGGCGCGACCGCGCTAGTCGGGGCGCGACCGGGTTGATCAACAGGAGCACAATCTAGACAAGTTTGACAGGCACGACCGTGCCTTAGCCCGGCACGGTCGTGTCTATGATCTTTAGACACAACAGGGACTAGCCCAGAGGGCATGACAAGGTCTGTTCAGGAGGCCACAACCGCGCTGCTAATCGGCACGACCGCACTAAATGAGGCACGGCCGCGCTAGATGATTAGTGCGACCGTGTCTATTCCAAATCAGACACGAATTGACAGATTCTTGTATTTTAATAGGTGGAATTGTTAGGGCTTTTCATTTATGGGTTATTACGAGTGTTCTGAGATATTTTAATTGTATTAACAACATGATTAGGAGCGATTCCGATTAAATCATTTTTCTTATAAAAAGGATTCTGGTTCTGAACGATTTCTGTAATGAAAGCCCGAATTGACAGAGGGCTTTTGTTACATGGACCGAAACGAAAGAGAGGGATGATTCAATTAACCTGAACAGTAGCGAATCGATAGGGAATGGTAGAACTTAGTTCCGGCGACGACAAGACTGGCTTCCGGCTACCTCTGCTGCGGTTCCGAATGCTTCAGCGGCTTCGGATGATTCAGAGATGCTTTGGGAAAACGCTTGACCGGATTTCTTGAGGTAATTCTGGTCGAAAGAGCTTGGGAGAATTTTCTTGAATTGAGAGAGTTTTTCTTGAATTAATGAAATGAACTGAGGCGTTTGGAATTTGAAAAGTGGTAATACAATTGTTAAGGGAAAAGGAAACGTACGACTGTTACGGATTCGAACGATCGGGTGATTAAAGTTGCAGTTACGTTTCAGCTGTTACACAGGCGCGACCATGCCAAGGAGAGGCGCGACCGTGCCTAGGCACCGGGCGCGATCGTTCCAGAGCAGGTCGCGCGACCGTGCCAAAGCACTTGGCGCGACCGTGCTAGAACGAAGCACGACCGTGCTAACTAGGGTTTCTTGATATTTTTAAATTTTAGTCCTTGACTTTTCAGGTTTTATAAGTTTGTACCAAATAGTTTCTTGTATAGCGTTTAAATGTATATAATCTAGTAAAACTTGCGAATTTATATAGAATCATTGCATTAAATTTTACGGCGAAAGAAAAAAAATAATGAGACATTGCATGAGTATAGAACTTGAAATTGCATTACATTGAATTGAAATAGGAATACTAAATTCCGAAATGTTACAGTCTCCCCATGTTGAGAGAAGTTCGTCCCGAAATTTAGCTAGAGGAAACAACATTATTAGTAAAAAGGTGAGGGTACTTGAGCTTCATTTGGTCTTCTCGTTCCCAAGTGAACTCAGGACCACGCTTAGATTCCCAACGAACTTTAACGATAGGTATACGACTTCGCTTGAGTTGCTTGACTTCACGATCCATAATTTCCACCGGTTTCTCAACAAAGTGCATCTTTTCATCAATGCGCACGTCGTCAAGCGGTATATGGAGATTTTCATCGGTGAGACACTTCTTTAGATTAGATATATGAAATGTAGGATGCACATTGCCAAGAGATGGAGGTAACTCGAGCTTGTAAGCCACTTTCCCAATCCTTTCAAGGATTTTGAACGGACCAACATAACGAGGCGATAACTTGCCTTTCTTTCCGAAACGGATCACACCCTTCCATGGAGATACCTTAAGAAGAACGAGATCACCGACTTGGAATTCCAAGGGTTTTCGACGCTTGTCGGCATAACTCTTTTGCCGACTCCTCGCTACTCGAATATTGTCACGGATTTGAATAATCTTGTCGGAAGTTTCTTGAATTAACTCAGGACTGATGATTTGTGCTTCACCAATCTCGTTCCAACAGATAGGAGAACGACACTTGCGACCATAGAGAGCTTCGAATGGAGCCATGTTGATACTTGTGTGGTAGCTATTGTTGTAAGAAAACTCAACGAGGGATAAATGTGAATCCTAATTGCCACCAAAATCGATTACACAAGCTCTAAGCATGTCTTCAAGAGTTTGGATTGTTCGCTCGGTTTGACCATCAGTTTGGGGATGGTAAGCCGTGCTCAAATCCAAACGAGTACCAAGAGCAGATTGGAGAGATTTCCAAAATCGAGAAGTGAACCGAGCGTCTCTATCGGATATTATGTTCAAGGGAACGCCATGACGGCTCATAATTTCATCAATGTAAATTCGGGCTAATTTCTCCACTTTGAAGTCTTCACGAATAGGCAAGAAGTGGGCAGATTTGGTGAGTCGATCAATGATCACCCAAATACTATCATAACCACTCGAGGTGCGAGGGAGCTTGGTAATGAAATCCATAGCTAAATTTTCCCATTTCCACACGGGAATTTCCGGTTGTTCAAGCAAACCAGAAGGACGTTGATGTTCGGCTTTGACTTTGGAGCAAGTTAAGCATTTGGCAACATAAAGAGCAATGTCCTTCTTCATACCGGGCCACCAATAAAGTTGGCGAAGATCTTGGTACATTTTATCCGCACCAGGATGAATAGAATAACGAGTCTTATGAGCCTCGTTCATGAGAATAGCACGGAGATCATCGCGATCGGGAACCCAAATACGGTTCAAATAATGTAGTAAGCCATTGGGTTTTGATTCAAGAAGAAGTTCAACACCACACGACATTTCTTCATACATGTTACCCTCGGTTACCGAGACGTGTTGAGCTTCCAAGATACGGGTTTGAATATCGGATTGAATACGGGCACAATGAAGCATAACATGGTCCTTTCGACTCAAAGCATCGGCTACAACATTCGCTTTGCCGGGATGGTAACGAATCTCGCAGTCGTAGTCGTTAAGGAGTTCGACCCATCGTCGTTGCCTCATATTGAGTTCTTTTTGGTTGAAGATATGTTGGAGACTTTTGTGGTCGGTGAATACCACACATTTCGTGCCATATAAGTAATGTCTCCAAATCTTTAACGCGAATACGACCGCACCCAACTCGAGATCGTGCGTCGTATAATTCTTTTCATGAATTTTGAGTTGTCTTGATGCATAAGCGATTACTTTTCCTCGTTGCATGAGGACACAACCAAGACCTTGATTAGAAGCATCACAATAGACAACTAGATCATCATTTCCATCGGGAAGAGTCAAAATGGGAGCATTGCACAACTTATGCTTAAGAGTTTGAAAAGCTTCTTCTTGTTTCGGTCCCCATTCATAAGTCTTACCCTTATGGGTCAAGGCGGTAAGAGGGACATCAATCTTTGAGAAGTTTGAGATGAAACGACGATAATAACCTGCAAGACCAAGAAATGAACGAACTTCAGTAGGAGTCTTCGGGGCATTCCAATTCTTCACCGTTTCAATCTTAGCAGGATCAACATGAATACCCTTGTCGTTGACGATGTGACCAAGAAATTGAACTTCTTTTAACCAAAATTCACATTTGGAGAACTTGGCATATAGTTGTTCTTTCTTTAAAAGGTCCAAAACCAATCTAAGGTGTTCTTCATGGTCGGCTTTAGTCTTGGAATAGATTAAGATATCGTCAATGAAAACGATCACGAATTTATCAAGGTACGGTTTGCACACACGATTCATGAGATCCATGAAAACTGCGGGTGCATTGGTTAACCCGAAAGGCATAACCATGAACTCGTAATGACCATACCTTGTTCGAAAAGCAGTTTTAGGAATGTCATCTTCTTGAACACGAAGCTGATGATAACCGGATCGAAGATCGATCTTTGAGAAACAAGTAGAGCCTTGAAGTTGATCAAAGAGATCATCGATTCTAGGTAAGGGATAACGGTTCTTGATAGTAAGCTTGTTGAGTTCGCGGTAGTTAATACACATGCGAAATGATCCATCCTTCTTCTTAACAAATAAGACGGGTGCACCCCACGGTGAGTGACTCGGGCGAATGAACCCTTTGTCGGAGAGTTCTTGAAGTTGACTTGCGAGTTCTTGCATTTCAGAAGGTGCAAGACGATAAGGAGCTCTAGCAACGGGGTTAGCTCCGGGTATAAGATCAATACGGAATTCTACTTGACGAACGGGAGGAGGACCGGATAAATCCTTAGGAAAAACTTCGGGGAAATCCCGAACGATCGGAATGCCTTGGATACTTTTCTCCTTGATATCCTTTTGAACAATATGAGCTAGGAAAGCAATGTACTTCTTTCGTAAGTACTTTTGAGCAGTAGTACATGACATCAACTTAAGTCCTTTGCAAGGCTTTTCACCAAAAACCCTTAAGGTTTCTCCCGATGGTAGCGGAATTCGGATACACTTTTCAAAGCAAATGACTTCGGCATGATGATTTGATAGCCAATCCATACCTATGATAACATCAAAGCTTCCTAGTGGCATTGGAACAAGGTTGATTGGGAACGCATGATCATTAAGTTCTAAAGAGCAATCATAGATAATAGACTCAATTGTAAGGGAGTCACCATTTGCTATTTCAACGGTGAAGGTTTTCTCTAATTGAGATCGTGTCTTTGCAAGTAAAGGCTCAAAATTAAGTGACACAAAACTTTTATCGGCACTGGTATCGAACAAAATGGAGGCATAATGACTATTTACAAGGAACGTACCATTAACCACGTCATTGTTGGCTTGAGCTTCGTTGGCATTTATGTTGAACGCACGCCCACGAGCTCCACCTTGTGTAGCATTTGCAAGTCTTGGACATAGATTACGAAAATGGTTCGGGTCACCACACTCATAACAAGCACGCCTATTAGCAATGGCGGGAGCACCTTGATTAGCCACTCGCGGGTTGAGTTGATTCGGTGGATTGACTTGACCCGCAAAAGCTTTGGCCCTACAAATATTGATAGTGTGGCCATATATCCCACAATGAGTGCAAAGGCGACATGGGATATTTTGAGGGTGGTGAAAATTGCAGGTGGCACAAAGAGGATAAATCCCAACATATGGCTTTTTAGCCGGTGCTTGAACTATGGGTGCAACTTGATTAACGGGCACAGCAGGAGTAACCACAGCAAAGTTTCTAACCTTCCTCTTTTTGTTATTGCGAGAGGGTTCAGTTATGGCTTCTTTGTTGTGGGTAGAAAGGGTTACGGCTTCAGCAGTTTTCTTAGAACCCTTTTTAGTAAGAGTTCCAGCTTTCACATGATTATCAGTCAAAGTTGCAGACAGGCGGATGGCATCTTCCAAGGTAGCAGGATTTCTACCTAAGACAGTATCTTGGATTTGTCTTGGTAGTCCACCAATATACTTCTCGATACAACGGGACTAAGGAGTGACCATGTGGGGCACAAGAAGACTCAACTCATGGAACCGAGTTGTATATGCTAAGCTTTCCCCACTATCTTGGGCAAGATCCCAAAATTCAGCTTCTAACTTTTTCACTTCATTTCGAGGACAGAACTCCTCGGTCATAAGCCTTTTGACCTCATCCCAAGGTAAGGCCATTGCTACCTCTATGCCCCTATTCCTTCTTTCCCCATTCCACCACGTGAGTGCCCGTTTTTGAAAGACACTTGTGGCATGACGAACACGGAGGTTATCGGGACAGTCACTATTCAGGAAGGTGCCCTCAATACTTTCAAACCATTACAGTAATCCTGTGGCTCCCTCGTTACCATAGAACATGAGAGGATTACACGAGTTGAAGTGTTTGAAGGTGCATTGTGGTGGGTTGGCACCACCACCACCATTAGTTCTAGGGTTACCATGTGCGGCTCCATTAGCTTGAGTGAGTTGAGTTACTAGTTGAGTAAGGATAGCAGCGATATCGGTGTTGTTGTTGACCACGGGAGCGCAACGGGGAGGCATTCTACAGATTTTCACAAGACAAGAAAGATTGTAAGAACTCATGAGATTTGACAGGATTTAATAGAATGAGATAATAAAAATAGATATTCTTAGTTTGGATTGTACTCAAAAGTGACAAAATCACTTGAATACTATGGCATATTAAGGTTAATTTAAACTTATATAAATTTCAAGGAGACATGGTTTAGCCTATAAGTAAACACTCATCTCGGGAATTCCCAGGAAAGCATACGGTTCCCTCGGTTGATTGGGATTTATGCGAAATGCTTTCCTAGACAGAAAACCCATAATACATGTGTCACCCTTCCAGATTGCACGTGTCCTCAATTAATTTAACAAGTTTAAAAAACCTTAACGAAGAAATAAAAATTTTAAAGAGATTTTTTTTTTTTTTTTTTTGCTTCAAGAATTTTCCACATGCTTAGAAAGGATAAAGATAGAAAAGGGGATAGAAATATTATGAGGTTTTAGGATATAGGAAAGGAGATTATTTGTTAAATCTTTATTTAAAAATATTCAAATAAGTCATGAATTTCTAACAAGTAAGGTATAAAATATAACAACAATTTTTCATGGTAAGCATGTAGCACATAGCATGTAACACATAGCACAAAATCATGAAGCATAGTATAAGTGGGTGTCCTAAAGTTATAGTCTAGGTCAAAATGTCTAATAACCTAATTCCCTATAACTAAGGCTCTGATACCAATCTGTCACACCCCGACCGATGGCGGAATCATCGGGGCGGGACATGTAAGACTGTTCATAGCACAAGGTTGACTAAATCGAAATATATTAAAGTCAAATTTCCATTACACAAAATCCAAGTACAAAATCAAATTCAAACAAGAAACATAATTAGTTCATAAAATTCTTGATTCATATTGCTAAGTCCAAGTCCTTTGTTGAACACGTCTTGTATCAATCTCACATATTGGGGCCTGAAACATGAATAAAATAAAGTCAACTAAAAAGTTGGTGAGTATAACACAAGTTTGTACATAGATAGCATATAGTTTGTAAACCAAAATCCTTTACATAACATGATAAATAAGGCATTTATGGGGAGCCGCTATTGTGTAACCAAGTACAATCAAACCTTAGTAACTAGTATGCAAATTGTGTTGTCGGTATCAATCACCTCCACTTGGTGGGTTTGTCAGACTCAATAGATCTATCATTGAAAATCGTCGGCTTGAATAGTTAATGATTGTACATAATAGCATGCAGAAGTTAGCACAAATAGTCCTCGGGCATAAAGCTCAAATTGCACACATGAATGTTATAGGATTTGTAATTGTGTTGTTTGTGTAAATGTAAACATGTAATTTGTATATAGTTCATGTTTCACCCCAAAAGTGTAAAAGAGTAAAAGGGGTTGTGAATACTCACTTGGTATAGAAGTGAAGCTAACAAGGAATATAGATAGCAATAAGATCCTTGAAATGCACACTTTAACCTAAAGAGTAATATGTATTGAATCACATAGGTGCATAAAGTTTAAGTCTAAAATGAAAGTTGAATTTGTATATAAAACCATTGATTTGCATTTAAAAAGTATTGGATAAAATATATAAAGTTTGAGGTAAAATATGTTTGAAACAATTTAATTAGGTTTGAATTAAATAAATAAGTGTATAACTATAGTTTATGAAATAATGTAAATATTAATTGTAATTAAGTATAAATAAATAAATGATTTTGATTTAAAATGTAAATTGAATAAATCATCATTATTTATAAATTTTGTAACTTAATTATTTAAAATATCATTTAAGTGTAAGAATGATAAATATAAATTTAATTTTTATAAACTTTTCAATAAATTACATTTATGCCAAGATTAAACTTTTAATCTATTTTTAAATACAGAAAACATATTTTTATAAAATCTGAAACATTTACTGATTAAAATATAAAAATTTTAATTCTGTTAAAAGTTCTGAGTCTAGCACGACCGTGCCTCGGAAGGGCACGATCGTGCTCAAGCCAGGGGCGCGACCGCGCTAGTCGGGGCGCGACCGGGTTGATCAACAGGAGCACAATCTAGACAAGTTTGACCGGCACGACCGTGCCTTAGCCCGGCACGGTCGTGTCTATGATCTTTAGACACAACAGGGACTAGCCCAGAGGGCATGACAAGGTCTGTTCAGGAGGCCACGACCGCGCTGCTAATCGGCACGACCGCGCTAAATGAGGCACGGCCGCGCTAGATGATTAGCGCGACCGTGTCTATTCCAAATCAGACACGAATTGACAGATTCTTGTATTTTAATTGGTGGAATTGTTAGGGCTTTTCATTTATGGGTTATTACGAGTGTTCTGAGATATTTTAATTGTATTAACAACATGATTAGGAGCGATTCCGATTAAATCATTTTTCTTATAAAAAGGATTCTGGTTCTGAACGATTTCTGTAATGAAAGCCCGAATTGACAGAGGGCTTTTGTTACATGGACCGAAACGAAAGAGAGGGATGATTCAATTAACCTGAACAGTAGCGAATCGATAGGGAATGGTAGAACTTAGTTCCGGCGATGGCAAGGCTGGCTTCCGGCTACCTCTGCTGCGGTTCCGAATGCTTCAGCGGCTTCGGATGATTCAGAGATGCTTTGGGAAAACGCTTGACCGGATTTCTTGAGGTAATTCTGGTCGAAAGAGCTTGGGAGAATTTTCTTGAATTGAGAGAGTTTTTCTTGAATTAATGAAATGAACTGAGGCGTTTGGAATTTGAAAAGTGGTAATACAATTGTTAAGGGAAAAGGAAACGTACGACTGTTACGGATTCGAACGATCGGGTGATTAAAGTTGCAGTTACGTTTCAGCTGTTACACAGGCGCGACCGTGCCAAGGAGAGGCGCGACCGTGCCTAGGCACCGGGCGCGATCGTTCCAGAGCAGGTCGCGCGACCGTGCCAAAGCACTTGGCGCGACCGTGCTAGAACGAAGCACGACCGTGCTAACTAGGGTTTCTTGATATTTTTAAATTTTAGTCCTTGACTTTTCAGGTTTGATAAGTTTGTACCAAATAGTTTCTTGTATAGCGTTTAAATGTATATAATCTAGTAAAACTTGCGAATTTATATAGAATCATTGCATTAAATTTTACGGCAAAAGAAAAAAAATAATGAGACATTGCACGAATATAGAACTTGAAATTGCGTTACATTGAATTGAAATAGAAATACTAAATTCCGAAATGTTACAGATGCTTTGGAAGAAATGAATATTTAGTGGAAGATGGCTTTATGGATGCGACAAGGTAAAGATCAGTTGAAGAGAACTAGAAAGAAGTTTATTGGAGCATCAAGTAAGACTAAGATGGGGATGGATAAATCTAAAGTCAAGTGTTATAATTGTCAAGAGTTTGGTCATTTTGCTCGGGAATGTACCAAACCAAGAAATCAGAATCAAGGATCCTCAAACACTCAAGGCAATGAAACCAAGCAGAATACTTCCACAGTTATAATATCTCTGTAGGTCCCCGGGTGTCTCGGATCGTTACGTGTGGCTGTGTGTGACTAGTCGGACCGGGTGCGGAATACCCGTGACTAGGTGGAGAACAATCAACACAAAGTAAACCGACAAGAGAAATCACTTTAAAATCCCGTCTATTATAACTTGAAGGTTACAGAATAAGAATGAATCCGTACTTACATTCTGTCAACCATTACTATTTATACTAGACCTGCTATCTGCGCACTTTACATTTTCTCATGCGTACTTAGCAAGTACGCAGAGTATTCTTGCGTACTTGCTAAGTATGCAAGAACTAATTCCTGCGCACATACAAGTGCGCAAAACACTTAGAGATTTCAGCAACTATCAACATGCATTAGTAAATACAACTCGATAACTAATACATACAGACACTTACAAACAAAGACAAATACATGAAATGAAAGTACAAAACTAAGACTCTATCCAGAGTGTTTATCACACAAATGTGCTTCAACAAACTCCCCCTTGAAAACAGCTCTGGATCGTCTTTGGTCTTCAATCTTCAGTCTTCACAGCTCTGTATCTTTAGCTTCCATCTTCTTCTTGTAGTCAAGGCAAAACTTGATCACCTTGTCATATTTAGAGGCAAGGAACTTCGTCCATTCGTCCG
Organism: Smallanthus sonchifolius; assembly: GCA_023525975.1. Classification (NCBI taxonomy): domain Eukaryota; kingdom Viridiplantae; phylum Streptophyta; class Magnoliopsida; order Asterales; family Asteraceae; genus Smallanthus; species Smallanthus sonchifolius. Next base: position 22,195,841 of record CM042035.1, on the reverse strand, counting down.
TATGCATGCAATACCTGTCTGCTAGTGCCTCCAGATCTTTCACAGAGAAGTTAATGAAGCAGACTTCATCAAATACTCTGAATAGTTCCCTCGGCACTAAGCATCCACTTTCTGATCGTACCTTTCCTATCACCACAACCTCGCCCGTTTTTGGATCTACGTACCAGTACCACATGTCACCGAGGATATCCTGAGATAACTTGCTCAGGGGAATCTTGGTTTCACATAGCACTAGCTTGTATACCAATTTCTTTAAGTATTTCTTAGTCACAGGATGTCTAGCTTTCTTATCCTTGACTCTCTTGGGCACTTGAGGCTTAAACACTTCAAACTTCCCAGATCTTGCTTCCCGCTGTAGAACCGGCCACAAACACATCGCCACTGCGTGATTTGAGTGCCCCAGCAGCTCTCGGTTTGCTAGGTTCACAAGGTCGTATTTAGGTAAGGAGTTGAACACTTCACTGGTTGGTTTCAAGTATTGAACCCCCCCAGATCGTTTGATTGCAAACAACTGCTTATCTTCCTCGAACCTTACAGCCAAGATCATCCATGTTGCTCCTTGTTTGTCTATGATAGAAGTCTTTTGCCAAACAGGAGCTGAACCCTTTGATGAACTAGCAGGCATATCTTTATCTTTCGATGCCTCTAGATCCACAGGTGTAGGGTCAACTAGGGAGGCTTCAGTCGATGCTTCAACATTACTAGCAAACTCGACTGAACCTATGTCGAGCTGAGATTCGAAGGATGGAACTTCAATAACTACATCATCATCATCTTCATCCCAATCATCACCAGAGTCGATCTCTCCTTCTTCAAGATTGTAGAGACCCTCGATCTGTGCTTCCTTGGAATAGTCAGGCTCTAAGTATAAGATCTCATCGTCAGATAGATCCTTTAGAACGTCAGCCACTGACTTTCCTTTGTCACCACCAGAAGTATCACCACCTTCCTGATGAGTAGACTCCCCCTCAGCCATTGGAATAGCAGAAATGGGCACGATTGCCAAAGCTTGATGCTCACTTCCACTAGGACCGACTTCGGGATCCTTGTCTTCGTCATCATCCTTCGTCAAATCAACAGGATGACAAGGCTTTTCACCGGTAGGTTTAGATGTCTTCTCCTTCTCTTTCTCTTTATCTTTCTCCACTTGAGCATCAAGCTTCTTGGTCAGATCAGCAATTAAGTTGACCATCTTGTCATGCTCTTTTCGCTGCAGATCAAACCGAAGCTCAAGAGACGACCTGTGTCCCAGAATCATGTTGTTTGTCTTGATCAGTAGCTCGTTCTGGGCCATTACATTAGCTAGTCTCTCCTGCGTCCCAGCCCTTTGGCTTCTCAGAATGGTAACCTCGTCCACCAACGAATTTATCTGAGCCTGTTGAGCCTCAGACTCCTCCTTTGATTTCCGAACGGTTTCAAGTAGAGCAGCGACTTGGTTTTCCAGAGTTTCTATCCTTGCATCATTTGGATCAGGATGTCTGGATGTAGATGCTTCAGCATTATGAATTGGGGATGAGAAGATAGTATCAAAGTCAAATCCCTGAGTAAAATCTCCATAGTGGTAGGGTTGACTGATAGGTTCAACGGTGGCAGTTGGGATTGTGGATGTGATGATGGTTGTAGGAGTGATGGAAGGTGTGATGGTGACTGACTCTGTAAGAATCAGAGTAGTCACCGCCACAAGGACAGATGATACAGGGAGTGTCACTATCACAGGAACCTCCTCTGTGCTAGTAGAGACCGCCACATCAGGTTGTACCTGTGGCCTTCTCCTCTGTCGCCTGTATAATTGCAGTGAAGGTGGGGTAGATTCTGAATCAGTACATCCAGCCAAAACTTGTACTTGCTGCTGAGTACTAACCTCTACCTCACTGGGAATAACATGTTGCTGCCTATCCCCCTATGTTTGTTTACACTTTCACGTCTTTGTCTTTGAATAGCAGCGTCAGAGTCAGAATCTGGCTCGTATTCACTGCTTGTTGACTGTCGCTTTCTCTTCGAAGACGACTCAGGAAGGGTCACCTTAATCTTTCTTCTCGGGTGTGCCTGTGATGGCGCATCATCAGAATCAGAGGAATCAGGCTCTGTAGCTTCGGAGTCGGATCCTTCAGCACCATTATGAACTGCTTATTCGTCTCCACTTTCAGACGATTCATCCACACTTTCAACTTCCTCCTCTTCTTGTTTTTCATCTGAGTGTTCACTTAGTTCTGGCTCTGAGTCATGGCTAAACCATCTCCAGTCAGCCGGTGCCACATACGCTTCGTTTATCAGGTGGCCAAAGAGTGCTTTGTGCTCAGGGGTAGGTTCTACACCTCCTGGCTTTAAGAATTGTGCAAACACCCTCTTGTCCACCCGCTTGACTTGCAATCTCTCCCCAGTAGCAGGCATATTTGGCAACGCATCATTTATCAGTAGTTGCACAAATCTTGGGTATAACAGGAACCTAAACCTCTCAGCCGTATTTATCTGATCATTTATGGCTTTGAAGATGTATCTTGAGAAGTTGTAGCCCCTGTTGAGAGACAGACCAACCATGGCTGCAGCAAGATCATGACCCATTGCATCCTTTCCAGCCTTTCTTGATGAGATGCACATGATCATGACGTGGGCAAAATATCTCCATTGATCGAGCACCCACATTTTCTTGTATGAAGCATAATCTCTTGCACCGACGTATCCCATACGCTGCCTCCAACATCCATCCACAAAGTAGTCAGGATAAGCTGTTGGGTCGGTGGAGAGATCTCGGAATTGTAAGACCCGTCTAATGGTGTCCTCAGAAAAGGCGATGTCATGACCCGCCACGGTAGCCCGTATAACATTAGGGTTTACCGTGCAGTCATGTTCCGTGGTCTCCCAGAACTTCTCCAGATACAGTCTTGATACTATCGGGTCTGCAGAAATAGCATAGCTGATTCTTGAACGGTTCAAGAAATCAACTATCTCTCGGTACTGTAGTGCAGCACCCTTCCACTCTGGTTCTGTGTGTGCTAGAAGATTGAACTCATTTGTAAACGCACGAGCCATACCTGCAAAAACACACAGAAAACACAATAAGAACAACAAGTTTCATTGGAATTGAAAACACATGACTCAGTATAGCAGTTACTCATTGAACTGAAAGTTCAGACTTAGAAATTTTTCACAAGTGTTGGTCCTGCGTACTTAGCAAGTACGCAGGAATTTGTTCTTGCGTACTTAACAAGTACGCAAGAATTACTTCTTGCGTACTTGTTAAGTGCGCAAGAAACGCACTTGTTCAATTTTTCAGAAATCCAACTTTTTCAACAGATTCTAAAAATTGATGTAGATTAGGTCACCAGAAGGTCGAAATATATGATTCTAGCCTATGGGACCAATATCAACACCAATCAACTGCTACATTTGTCACAATTTTGACCTAATTGACAACCCAGATGAACCGTCGGTCAATCGAGGGTCAAAGGTCAAAATCAATGGCTATTAAGGACTGAATAAGGGTCGATTACGGATTCTAAACAAGTTTTAATTATCATGTTTTACCAAAACAACCAAACATTTGACTAAAATCACGAATTAAACCCTAAAATTTTTATAGTCTGAATCGGTCCATAATTTGTGATTTTGTGGATGGAATGTCCTTAGATTCTCACCAAGAGATTGTAATACGATGATGGAACTAGACACGGGACGAAAAATCGGTTAGGACACTCGAATTTTTTTTTGAATGAAAATCGAATGGGAGCAAATGGCGTTTGAATGATATGAAATGAAGAAAAAATCCTAACACCTGTTTATATACCCACGCCACAACAGTCGTGCGTACTTGTTAAGTGCGTAGGACTTAACTCCTGCGTACTTGATGTACGCATGGGTTAACCCTTGCGCACTTGTTAAGTACGCAGAGACTTCTGTGAAGACAATTTCCAACTCAAATTATGAAGAATTCAAAGTCAAATCACGCACATGATAAGTACATTCAATCAAGAGGATTCAAATACAATTCACGAAGGTTAAACACAAAATACTTTTGGTTTTTCTAAATATATTGAACTGTTCATAAACTTAAAATCTTTTTGATCTTTTCTGAATAAGGATATATACATATTAACATACAGGCTATTTTAGTTCAAAGACACGAGTAGAGGATCATATCAGGCTAAATTATAGCAAAAATGATACAAGATAAACATCAAAGAATATGGGATCATGTCATGGATTACAATTTATTCATACGTAATAAGCAGATAAACAAGTAATTCAAGTTGGCAATATTATAAGATTTGAAACCATAAGCATCTTTATATCACGTTCTTGTATGTTAAGGTAATAGTTATAGTTATGATCATACAACGTGTACCCCACAGTTATGCTATGAATTTACTTTGCACTAATCTCAAGGCATCTAAGATTTTCCCAATGATTTTCTAGATTTCCAGAATGAGGCTACATCAATTAGCACAGGAAAAATCAAACAGAATCCATAAGGATTATCAGGAATCATAAGATTCAGAATCGAGTGATTCATTTGTCTTGGTTTCATGTGATTTCTTCAATGAATATCGGTATGATGATTCAGGATAATGAATATGGTGTTTGTAAACTTAGGTAAGGGGAACTTTTATCTGGATTTGATTTCAATGAATCAGGAGTGATTCAAGGGTGAATACATGCTCCACGGTTGATGTAAAGACATGTCTTGATTCAATCTCTCATTGCATACTTGTGAGTATGGGCAGTTAGATGAACCGCATTAATTGTGCTAACGACCTAACCCGAAACTGGTCTCAGAAGAAAATAATTGCCAAAATCTAACATCCTATATCTGATAGTGATCTTTTGCATTCTTTTACGCACACACACTAGCAAACATGGGTTCAAATCACAGTTGTAGTATTGATTTACTTTCCACACTACTAATGATTCAAAGATGCCTATAGCCTACTGACAATTCAAATTACTTGTAAATAAGCAGATTAAAAACACAACAATTTAAACAATTAAGTAAGCATGACGCAATCATTTCCCACACATGCAGTCTATGGCGTTTAGATCATTTCTGATGTACTATCATTTCCTCTTTTCTCAAGATAACTTTGAAGTTTTCTCCATTTTCTATTTTGTTTGGATTTTTGTAAAATATTTGAAAATTTTAAAAGAACTATACAGAAAACATTTAAAGAAAATAAAATTTAACTTTCATGAATTGAATTGATTTAAGAAAAACAAGTTTTCACTCTGGATTGAACATTCCTATCATGTTGACAAGATGTTCAAAACGAGATCGATCAAATGCCTTAGTGAAAAGCTCAGCAAAGTTGTCATCCGTGTGAACCTTTACAAGTTCAATTAAATGCTTTTCAGCACAATCACGGATGAAATGATGGCGAATTTCTATATGTTTAGTTTTGGAATGTTTCACCGGGTTATTTGTGATGGACATTGTGGCATTGTTGTCAATGAACAGAGGAGTTCCAGTGAAGTTCAAGCCGTAGTCTCTCAATTGCTGCTGAATCCACAATTTTGAGAACAACCGTTGACTGCAGCAATGTATTCTGCTTCACAAGTTGAGACAGAAACCGTTGACTGCTTCTTACACTGCCAGGAAACCAGTCTGTCTCCCAAGAATTGACATCCACCAGAAGTTGACTTTCTGTCAAGGTTACAACCACCATAGTCTGAATCAGTGTAGGCTTTGAAGTCAAATGACTGCTGCTTAGAGTACCAAAGACCCAATCGGGGTTTGCCTTTTAAGTATCTGAAATACCTCTTCACAACTATCATATGGGACTCCTTCGGTTATGACTGAAACCTTGAGCACAAGCACACAGCAAACATTATGTCAGGTCTTGAAGCTGTGAGATACATAAGTGATCCGATCATCCCACGGTACAATCTGCAATCCACATCCTTTCCATCTTTGTCAGGATGCAGACCATGATTTACTGGGATAGGTGTGCCATAAGTACTGCTATCATTCATCTTGTATTTCAACAAGATGTCCTGCTCATAATTTGTTTGATGTAGATAAATGTCATCCTCTCTTTGACTGACTTGCAGACCCAGGAAGAACGACAATTCACCCATGTTACTCATTTCAAACTTGGACTTCATCACCTGTTTGAATTCCCTACACATCCCTTCATTTATAGATCCAAAAATAATGTCGTCGACGTATACTTGTACAAGAAGAATGTCACCTCCTGCTTTCCTAATGAAGAGGTTCGAGTCAATCTGTCCACGGTCGAAACCATTTGACAGTAGATGTTTAGATAATGTCTCATACCATGTCGGAGGAGCTTGATGAAGACCATAAAGTGCTTTGTCGAGCTTATACACTTTATTGATATTATGCGGATCTTCAAAGCCGGGAGGTTGAGTGAAATAGACCTCTTCATGAACTTTTCCATACAGGAAAGCACTCTTCACATCAAGTTGATAGACCTTGAAGCCAACATATGAGGCATAAGCCAGAAACAGTCGAATGGCCTCAAGTCTAGCAACTGGGGCATATACTTCTGTGTAATCCAAGCCCTCTTGTTGATAAAAACCCTGTACTACCAACCTTGTTTTATTTTTCACCACAACATGACGATCATCCGTCTTGCATTTGAACACCCATCTAGTGCCAATTGGTTGAACGCCTCTTGGCAAGTCAACCAGATCCCACACATGCAACTTTTGGAATTGAGACAGTTCATCTTGCATTGCCTCAATCCAGCAGTTTTCAGCTAGAGCCTCCTTCACATTCTTTGGCTCCAGCTGGGACACGAATGCAGCATGCAAACATGTTTCCATGATACCTGTGTCAAGTATCTCAGCGTACAGACTAGTATTCTCAGTAATGGTTCTATGACGAGTCTGAACACCGGCATTAGGATCACCAATGATGTTGTCAATTGGATGATTCTTATGCACTCTCGTCTCTGGTACATTCGGTTCCTGCATATTTGTTTCTAGATTCGTGCTCAACTCCCCCTAATCCTGTGATCTAGAAGAAGATGATTCAATGTTTATTGGATCAGCTGTAGCTTCATTTCCTACACGAGTGTTAGGATTAGCTGGAGCGTCATCTCCCTCAACATGGACCACTTCCACATCATCACTGTCATGAGTTCCAGATGCAGATGACGCATTGGAATCAGGAGTTACAATTGGTACAGTGGCACGAGTGGAGAAGTTTGAATCATCACCGCCATTAACGAAATCATACACATTTGCGGCTTCATCAGCAGACAAATTAGGAAGATTAAAAGATTTGAATAGCGCATCATAATCAAAACCCCAAGCTGGACCAGTTGGTTCTGTTGGATTACTGTGTTTACTGCAATCCACTTCAAACCATTCCTCGACAGTACGAGTTCCTATATTGTACACTCTCTTGCATGGCGAGTTGGCAACATATCCTAAGAAGATGCCTTCCACCGCTTTTGCATGAAACTTAGACTTGCGGTCTTTGTATTGTAGCAATAAGGAACAAGGACTACCAAAAGGAACTAGGTAGTCAAGATTGGGAGGTCGATTGTTGATCAACTCATAACAAGTCTTGTTGTGCCTCTTTACAACCAGAACTCTGTTCAAAACATGACAAGCTGTATTTACTGCTTCTGCCCAGAAAGTTACAGGAAGCTTTGCATCTGACAGCATTGTCCTTGCAGTCTCGATCAAGGTTCTGTTCTTCCTTTCTGCAACTCCATTCTGCTGAGGTGTGTACGGGGCGCTAAATTCGTGACGGATACCCTTCTTGAGGCAGAAAAGTTCCATCAAGTTATTCTTGAATTCAGTTCCGTTATCACTTGTCACACCCCAACCGACGGCGAAAACGTCGGGGCGGGTCATGTAGACTGTTCATGAGCACATGGTTGACTAAAATTTAATATATTAAAACGTTACATTTTCCATTCATAATCCCAAATGCAACAGTACAAGAATACTGGGAATACATAACATATTCATTTGTTTCAATTATCTAGGTCCACAACCTAAGTGTAGCAAGCTTGTTCAATTCACTTTTGTACCTGAAACATGAATAAAATAGGGTCAACTAAAAAGTTGGTGAGCATACACAGGTTTGTACATAGATGGTATATAGATGTGAATAAACAAATCCTTACATAACATAATAAAATAAGGCATTTATGGGGATAAACTATTGTGTAACCAAAGTACAATCAAACCTTTGTAACTAGCATGCAAATTGTGTTTTCGGTAACAATCACCCCAATCTGGGTGGGTTTGTCCGACTCAATAGATCTATCATTGTTTACCGTCGGCTTGAATAGTTAATGATTGCACATAAATTGCACATAAGTAGTTAACACACCTAGCACTCAAACATAAAGCTCAAATTTTGCACATGATTCAAGGGTGTAGCTAGCACGCGATACTAGGTAGCAATATGATCCTTGTAACTCACAACGTTAACCTAGAGTGTAATATATATGAATCTAAATTAATAACATGTACAATAGTCTAAAGTCAAGTCTAGGGTTGCAATGGAAGTGTGTACAAAGGATTTGAGTTGTAGTAGGTGATTGTGGTTTGTACTTGAAATGGGTGTTTTACAAAAAGAAAGAATTGAAACGAACAGTTTTAAAATAATTAGGGTTTGGGTTTGAATAACTAAATAAATTTAAATAATTGTTATTTATTAATTTAGTTACAATAATAATGTGTGAATCATATTAGATATAAATTAAATAAATAATTTTACATTATTTATTTATTTATAAAGATGTGTAAATAATGTTGATGTATAAAATTAATAATAAATATATTTTTTTTTGTAGATTAAAATAAATATTTGAAAATAGGGTTAAAGTTTAATAAACTTTATAAATTTAAGGGATATTGTATGAAACAAATATCCTATTTGGAAATTAATTTCCTTAAATTATTTAAATACCTAAATTTTTGTTTTAAACATTTAATATACAATTTTAACAAGGAAATTCAAAATAAAAAATGAATTTATATTGAGAATTGCCAAATTTGGTTATATTCTGTTAAAAATATTGTAAGGTTTATAAAAACAATTTTTTATATAAATTTTGGGGCTTTAAAAACGGTTTTAAAAATTAAATGGGGCTTGCCCAGGTCGAACCCGGGTCTGCCCGTCATAGGGATTGAGTACCAACCACTGGACCAAGGACGCATTTGTGATACAGAACAAGACCTTTATATATTAACAGGGAGCAACAGTGGAACCGGGTCTGGGTTTAAAGGGTTGCGCAAAAAGACTGGATATGCGGGTTTCGAACCAGGGACCATCCGCGTAGAAGCCAAGCGGAGTAGCCAGTGGGTCTGGGCAGGTGTTTTGACAAAAAACCGGGTTTGAATTTAGAAAACAGTTAAGCCCTTAGTCCCTTCGTCCCCAATCGTCCCCGTTCCAAACCCTAACCCCAATACCACCCAATTCGCATTCGATTGGACAAGAAAACATAGGGCTTTCAATGCTTACAACAAAACGAAACTAAGGGTACCGATTTTACCTGAAATGGTTTGGTATTGAAGGCTGGCGGCTGGAGGGACATATGCGAATTCCTTGGTGCTTGATCGGTAGGCAGAGGTGTAATGGAGATCGATACAGGGTTTAGCGAGTTTGAATGAGTTTATGCGAAAGTGTGTGAATGGTTTTTGCAATTCAATTTTGTGTTAAACACTTCGATTTGATTCTGGCTTGACCGAAATAGTTACGGGCTTGACTGGGCAATCAATTCATTTAATTCACTATGTATTGGGTCACGATTTGGGTTTGTAAACATGCGAGACAAGTCTAAGCGTGATTTACGGATCTGAAACGCGTTTTATATCTATGATTTGAATCCGATTTTCTGGGTTTGACTCTGAATAGTCAAATCAGTTTGAATTTCGAATTTGATTGACATTCAAGATAAATTTATTGTTAATTGGGTGAGAATTTGATCGATAATTAGTTATTTAAACAAGGAAAGTATAACGATTTCAGGTATTGATCGAATTAAGTGCTGAATTGCAAGAATCCATTGCTGTTGACTTTCTATAGTCAAAATAGGGCCAATTTCTTTGAATAGAATCAAGTTGATGTGTAAAGGTCCAAGTTAAAGGGTGGGGGTTCAAAGTTGGGAGTTCAAGCTTAATCCCATGGGTTTCAAGACCTATTTTATTTGCTTTTTTTGTTTTTTTTTGTTTATTATTACAAAGCGGATATATATATAAATGTACACATATTTGCTATTTGAATCCAACTAGGAAAATAATATGTTTACGTACAGATGAAACTTCAAATTGCTACGTGTTAAAATAATTATTAGTGTTCCATATGTTGTCGGGCGAAAACAGGTTTGAAATAGTGAGTCATTACAAATTAAAATAGTATCAGAAAATCATGGATGTTACATCACTCCTTATTCTTCTAACTTTCAGCTTGCACAGAGATTCCAAGCTAAGGATCAGGTATTGAAGAATGTCAGCAGTCTCGTCCTTTGTACCTAAAAAATGCACCCAAGAAAAACGTGAGAAGTCATCAGTTACAACTAGACAGTATGACTTACCTCCAATGCTCCTGATACTTATGGGGCCAAACAAATCCATATGTAATAGCTCCAAAGGGGTATCGAAGGAGTTTTGGAGCTTGGGCTTGTGAGACTTCCGTTGCTGTTTGCCCTTTTTACAAGGCATACAGTCATCTGCAACGGTAAATCTCAGCTTAGGAACACCGGTTACCAAACCGTTTCAGAGCAAATGATTCATTTTACGATAAGAAATATGTCCGAGTTTCCTATGCCACAAGATTGAGTCAAGCTCTGTCGCTTTTGTAAGCAAACAAGTAGCAACTGATGAGGTGGTTATTGCCACGCTCATATCGATCTGATAAGTGTCGTTTGTCCTTGGTGCTCGCATCAGAATCCAGTCTTCAGGAACTTCAAAACCAGGTTTGAGAATCAGGCATTCTGACTTGTCAAACATCACTGAGTACTCCTTGTCGCACATTTGGGAGACACTCAACATGTTATGCTTCAGCTGCTCGCAGTAGTTGACGTTGTCGAAGCTAACACATCCATTCGACACCATGCCTTGACATGTTATACTGCCACCTTTCTCTCCTGCAAAGGCCACATAGCCGCCTCTAAATGGTTTTACGTCTTGAAGCAGTGCCATGTTGCCTGTCATGTGCCGAGAACATCCACTATCTACATACCAACGGTTGAAGATAGTCTCCTTCGGATGTCCCTGCACGAGTCACAAAACAAATTAGTTAGATTTGGAGACCCAAGCCATAGTGGTCTTGGGTCGTCCATCTTTCTTAAAATAAACAACCTCAATTAATTCACAATCGTGACTATCAAGGATGGATGAATCTTTTGAAGCTTTCGGATCAGATGATTGAGAAACTTTTGATTTCTTGTTCCAGGATCTTTTCTTTTTCTTAACTGGAACATTTGGCTTACATTCAACAACAGCAGGTGAACTCGTGGAAGCTTCACCTGATTGAACACCAACCAGCTGTTCCAGTTTTCTCAATCTTTTGTTCCTTCTTCTTCTCTGTGGTTTGGAGAGCTTAACCATAGATTTTTCACCAGTTGGTGCTCTTCCAGAGGTAGAAGCACAAGGTTGAGCAGGTTGCTTGTTCGTTTTTGAAACAGATGGTTTAATCTCAGAAAGGATCTTTGGTTTAACCATCGGTTTGACTGGTGGTTTCATCACATTTCCCTTAGAACTTTTGGGCTAGTTCACTGGTGGTGACTTAGGGATAACGGCTGGTTTTGAAACAATTGGCCGTTTCCCTTGGTTCTTATCAGGACAGTTCACCAGAATGTGACTGACCAAACCACAGTGAAAGCAAGTTCTCTTCTCTCTGTAAGTTCTCCTGTAAGGCTCATTTGATTTGCTATTTGAGGACTCGACATTATGAACAGGAGAATTTGTTTGGTGAACATTTGGTTTACCCGATGATAATTGGCTTTTGGGAGTATAGTATTTTTGCAAATTTTCTTTATAGCCAAGCCCGTAATGAGCTGAGAAGGCTTCCTTCTTTTCTTGGTTAATATTTTTATAACCCCCATATAACATAACTTTTAATTTTTCATTAGTTTCAACAATGTCTGGTTCAGTTAAAATGCAATTATCACGCTCAGTGACAATGTTTTTATTAACCTTCTGTTCACTTAGCAACTCCTCTGAAACTAATCCTTCAGGGCAGGTGTTCTCAGACCCATCATCAGAAGCAGTAAAGAACTCTTCATCAGATGTAGAGTTAGCCTTACTTGAGGACTCATCGAGGCAAGACAAATCAATGTCAATTAAGCCGTTGACAAATTTCCCATTTACTGGTGGAGGAATGGCATTAGTACCCAGCCCTAAGCCATTCACTTGCCTCACTACAGACTCGTAGTGTTCCACCACAAAACGAGAGTTTTTCAACATCTCAATATTTCCCTTAAGCTGCAAGACCTCATTTTGCAGCTTGGTGATTTCATTGTTCCTTTTCTCTAACCCCTTGTATGCAACATCCAAATGAAACTGTTGATCACTGATTTTAAGTGAATAATCACGTTTATCCTTTTTCAAAGTTTCAATTGACTCTTTATAACGTTTTTCATTTTGTTTGTAGCTTAGAGCTGCAACACGAAGGGGTTCGACTTTGTCTTGAAGCTTAGAATTTTCATCCTGCAAGCTAAGACATTTAGAACAAGAAATAACATCAAAAGAGTTAGAATCTACCTCATTTGACGAACAAGATGCCTCTCCAATTGCCATGAGAGCAACAGCTGTGGTAGATTCTTCCTGATCAGCTACAGAAGCTTCCCTTTCTTCTGTTTCCATCATCTCCATGATCTCAACCATGAGACCAACCTGTGTTTGTTCAATGATGGCATCCTCCAGATGAAGACCCCAATCAAAGCTGTCATTTTGTTGAGCAACCAAAGCATTTGAAGCACCACCTTGGCTTTGCTTGTGGTTGTTTGAGTTGTTGTAGCCATGGCTGTTTCCTTGGCTAGGTCTGGTGAAACTAGAGGCCGGTGCTCTGTCCTTTTGACATTCACGAGCAAAGTGTCCAAAATTCTGACACTTGTAGCACTTGGCCTTTGATTTGTCAAAACCAACCTTGGCATTTGAATGCCCGCCAATGAACTTTCTTCCTGTTCTGTTCAGGAAACGCTTGGCTCTCCTCAAGATCATGGCCATATTCCATTGAATATCCATATCCTCCATATCATCCGGATCCACCTGATTAAAGTCTTCGTCGATGGTTTCAGGATCAGTTAGCTTGCCGCCAATAAAGTTCTCATAGGCAACCATGCATGATGAGAATAACGCCACATGATCTTCAGCTATCTTGGCTATTGATGTTTGGTTGGCTGAAGATGTGGGAGAAGTATTTCTTGAGGAGTTTTGATGATGATATCCAGTACCAGATGCATAACATGCATGACCACCACAACCCTTTGGTGCTTCTTCTTCATGAGAGCTTCCTGTAAAAAGGGCAATTCCAGAGCCCGATGACTTTGCTGTTGAAGACGTCCCATAATACATAGAAGGGTCTTGTATTTGAGGTCTTCCTGAGCTTTCTGTTCGTTTTAGGTTCATATCATGAGCCTGAACCTTTCCGATTGCCTCATCAATCGTCATCTCATAAAACTTGGAATTCTCTCTCTTGAGGGTTGTGTACATCTCAAACTTTGGAGGCAACGCATCCAAAAAATTCTCTACTAACTCCTCATTTGGATAAATGAGGTCATAAGCCTTCAACTCAGTCTGCAGATGATAGAATCTGAAGATGAGTTCATCAATGGATTCGTTCTCCAAAAATCTAAAGCATTCATACTGCTTCCTGAGAAGATCCCGTTTGCTTTACTTGATATCACTGTTCCCTTTGAATCTCTTTTGCAATGCCTTCCAGAGATCCTTGGAGTTATCATAACCTCTGAAACTATGAAATAACTCCCTTGTCAAGGCCATTGTAATAGATCCGTGAGCCTTCTTTTCTCTGTCATATACTTTCTTCTCTTCCTCATCAAGCTTAGAGATAGGCTTAGGAACTTCATCATCAAGATAAGGGTAAGTGGGATGCTTATATCCCTCTAAAATGGGTATCCACAGTGAAGAATCAGTATAAGAGATGTAATGTTCAAAGCGTCCTTTCCAGTTAGAATAGTCATTTACATTTAGCAGCTTTGGTGGTTTTTGTGGTGTTCCAATCTCATTATCATAATTTAGGAGATTACCAAGGTTCTGAAGATTTGCCATTGTTGAACACTTAAACAAATTTCAGAAAAATCACAGAAACTTGCGCATTTGTAATCAGCCTTGCGCACTTAATGAACAGACCTTGCGAACTTAAAGTTTTCTCTTGCGTACTTAGTAAGTACGCAGGAGTAAATAATAAATACGCAAGTTTCAAGTTAAGTACGCAGGAGGATTTGTCTTGCGTACTTGGCAAGTACGCAGAAAGACTCCTTTTTGCAAAATCAGGTAAGTACGCAGTTCACTTTATCACCAACTCTCACCAAACTTTTCTGGTCACCTGAAACTCGCCGGAGTCGGTAAAAACTAACGATATCAGCAAAGAAAGATAGCCAAAGGGTCAGAAACATGTTTCTAACCATCCTTTGATGCTCAAAACACTCAAATACACAACAAAAAGTCGGTTTTTGAAGGATTTTTGCTTCTAAAATAGTGCTCAAGAGCTACCCCTATTTTATCACAAAAATCAACAAAAACACACCCTTTTTAGTTGTAAAAAACTCTGGTATCTGTGTAGAAATTGCTCCTAACACACTCACAACACTCGAAATCAAGAGCTAGGCTCTGATACCACTTGTAGGTCCCCGGGTGTCTCGGATCGTTACGTGCGGGTGTGTGTGACTAGTCGGACCGGGTTCGGAATACCCGTGACTAGGTGGAGAACAATCAACACAATGTAAACCGACAAGAGAAATCACTTTAAAATCCCGTCTATTATAACTTGAAGGTTACATTATAAGAATGAATCCGTACTTACATTCTGTCAATCATTCCTATTTATACTAGACCTGCTATCTGTGCACTTACCAAGTGCGCAGGTACATTTGCTCATGCGTACTTAGCAAGTACGCAGAGTATTCTTGCGTACTTGCTAAGTACGCAGGAACTAATTCCTGCGCACATACAAGTGCGCAAAACACTTAGAGATTTCAACAACTATCAACATGCATTAGTAAATACAACTCGATAACTAATACATACAGACACTTACAAACAAAGACCAATACATGAAATGAAAGTACAAAACTAAGACTCTATCCAGAGTGTTTTTCACACAAAAGTGCTTCAACAATCTCAACAGGATGAAAATTATGATTGGGGTATTCATTTGGAGGATATTGTTGCTCATGTTAGTCAAGTTTTTCTAGCTGAAGTTCACACTGAAGATGGAAGTGAAAGCAGTTCTTCTGATGGTGACTCTACAGATTCTGGGAGTGTAAATGACAGAGAGGAGTCAGTTCCTCAGAAAAGTGAACCGAAGTTTTCAAATGAAGATTTGCTCAGTGATGGAGCTGCTGGAAAGTTTACAGAAAAGATTGCTGAGATGTTAGCTGAGGGGAATGCATTCATGGCAGATACTAAACAGGTTAATTCTTGTTTGAAATGTATTGATTCTAAATTCAAAATTACGAGATTGTGTGATGACAACACGAATCTCATCTGTGACATGAAAGCAATATACACATCGAACCAAACTTTGAAGGAAAACGAAACACTTTTGAAAGCTAAAATTGAATCTTTAAAAGATGACATTAAAATTTTGCAAATCAAAGTTAATGAACAAGCATTTAACCTCCATGTGTCATACTCTGAGTATGAAAAGAAAATTAATGAACTTGCTATGTCACAGACAGAAGTAACAAAATTGTTACGAAAGCTTGAGGGTTATAAGAATTCCAGTTTTTTGTTGGAATATTATAATGAAAGAGCTTCAGGTGCAAAGGTTATTGGAGGTGTTGGTTCTTGTGCTTTTTTTGATGACACAGATATTGGGGGAGGTGTTGGGTATTGTCCACCTTTTAATGAGAATTATACCCCGTGTCTGACTGAGGTTGTTTTGGATGAAGATTTGGAACCGAAAACTGTATTGAATATCAATCCTGTTACTAGTGAGGATATGATATATGATGATTCATCTAATGATGATGTTTTTGATTCAAACAAAGTTGAAGGTACAATGAAAGAATGAAAGTATGTTGAACCAGTTGTAGTGAAGAATGTGACTAGAGATAGATGTATCCTAACTGAACCGGATAAGAAGATTGCACAACCAAAACCTTAATCTGCTTATCAACCAGCAAGACCTTTTTGTAAGTGGTGGTTTAGATTCTCATGAAACAAACCAGATTGAGAAGGTTTCCACTCTTGATTTTTATAAAAAGAAAGTTGAGAATGAAACTCAAAAGGTTGTTCAAACTTCAAACACTACTTTACAGTGTTCCTCATCCAGCACAACCAAGGTTCAAAGGGAGAAGTATGTGAGAGTATACAAAGAAAGACATTCTTGCTTTCATTGTGGTGTTGTTGGTCATATTCTGAAAGATTGTCCAAACAAGAATTTGGGGAAGCGTCTAGAGAATCCAAAATTGGCTAGACCATTTGTGAATCCACCTGTGAAAACAGTTGTAAAGTCTGTTGATATGAATTCTTCTGAGAATAGAGGTGGTAAGAAGCCAGTTGTCCAGGTTGCTTCTAATTCAGTGACGACAGTTGAAAAGGTTGGTTCTTCTGGTGAACTTACTCAACCAAAGGTGAAATTGTCAAGACCACAATGTCGACGATGAAATAGACGGTTGAGAAAGATTTTGGAACAACCTGTGGTTAATGAAGCTGTTGAAGTTGATAAGTCATCAACGGAGAATGAAATGGTTAAGGTTCAATCAAAATGGATACCAAAGTCTCAAGTTTTTGTTTCTAAGAAACAATATCCTAAAGTAGAGGAGAAATTTGATTGTGTTTTAAAAGAAATTGTTTATTTTGATGAATCTAACTGACCCAAGACCACAATGGCTTGGGTCTCTATTACTAACTAATCATTTATGTTTGTGTGCAGGGAAGTCCAAGGAGGACTGTCGGCAACCATTGGTATGTTGATAGTGGATGCTCTCGGCACATGACAGGAAATCTTAACTTATTGGAGAATGTTAAAGAAATCCAAGGAGGATATGTTGCTTTTGCAGGCAAGAAAGAGGAACTATTTATGGCCAAGGCATAGTTTCAAATAGGGGATTGAGCTTTGAGAAAGTCAACTATGTGGAGCAGCTGGAACATAATCTGTTATCTGTTTCGCAAGTTTGTGATAAAGATTTCTCATTTCACTTTAATAAGTCAGAGTGTCTGGTGTTGAAGCCGGGATTTGAGATACCTGAAGATTGGATACTTATGAGAGCTCCTCAAAAGAATGATACATGTATGCTCGACATGAGCACTGCAAAGACAACTTCGTCTGTTCCAGCTTGTCTTCTTTCGAAAGCTTCTGAATCCGAATCAACTTTATGGCACCGGAAAATGGCTCATATACATTTTAGAAAAAATGAATTATCTTGTCAAGAATGGGTTAGTTTCTGGTGTCCCTGCCATGAGGTTTCATGTGAATGAAGACTGTATTCCATGCAAGAAAGGGAAGCAGCACAGGAAATATCATCAATCAAAGTTGATTAATTCTATTATGAATCCTTTAGAGTTGTTGCATATGGATTTGTTCGGACCTATTAGTGTCAAAAGTAAAGGCGGCAAATCTTTTTGTCTAGTGGTGACAGATGATTACTCAAGGTTCTCTTAGGTCAAGTTTCTTGCTTCTAAGGATGAAACGGCTGATATTCTTAAGTTCCTGATTGTGGAGCTTGAGACTTTATTCAAATTGTAAGTCAGGATGATTCAGAGTGATAATGGCACAGAGTTCAAGAATGGAAATATGGCTTTATTCTGTTTACAGAAGAGCATCCATCACGAGTTCAGTGCTCCTTATGTTCCTCAACAAAATGGTGTTGCTGAGCGGAAGAATCGAACTCTTATTGAGACGGCTCATACTATGTTATCTGATTCAAAGCTGCCCATTACCTTTTGGGCTGAGGCGGTGAATACATCTTGTCCTGTTCTCAATAGGGTTTTGACCGTGAAGAAACACAACAAGACCTATTATGAATTGCTGAACAATCGAAAACCTAACTTGGCGTATCTTTTGCCTTTTGGAAATCCATGTATCTTGTTGAAGACTCGCGATATTCCTACTAAATTCATCTCCAAAGCAATTGAGGGAATTTTCTTGGGATACGTTGCCAATTCTCATAACAAGAGAGTCTTTAACAAAGAATCACGTCAAATTACTTAGATCAGAACTAGTTTATTCTCTTTCGCCTATCGGTCGGCCGGCTTTAAGCAGCATTGATTGGGAAGGAAGGAACTAGTAATCCATTCAAGTGGTTTCATATTGATTGTGATAATCGTTTTGTTCCTCAAGATGCAAAAGGTCCCTCTTAGGCATTTTATTATGATGCGTTATTCAGATCTTTCAATGTTCCTCCTGCAATTTCACTGGCCGAATCAGAAATGTTTTATCAGTCCTACTGCAATAATGATTCAACTGTCGATCCACGTTCAGTTATTCCGATTGTGGGTACTTATCCAGTTGACCCGAATGTAGCTTCAACTTCGGGTATAACACAAGAAGGTGACAGTGAAGATGATGAAGCTATGTTCCAAGAATCGTCTGACAACATTTAGGACATAGTTGATGATTCATCTGCATCGACATCACTGTAGGGGGAGTTGCCTTCTAATCTTGATGCTGTTATTCAAACTTCGGATATTCACCACCTCGTGTGCATAATAACCATCCCACTGATAATATTATTGGTGATTTGAATGCAGGTGTTCAAACGAGACATCGTACATTTGCTGAAAATTCATGTTTGTATGCTCAAATTGTTGATACAGGTATCTTGGAGACGTGTTTGCATGCTTGCTTCATTTCTCAAAAAGAACCTAAAAATGTGGTTGAGGCTCTAGATGATGATTGTTGGATTGAGGCCATGCAAGAGGAATTGGCTTAATTTGATAAGTTGCATGTTTGGGACTTGGTTGACTTACCCAAAGGTTCAAGATCCATTGGCACAAAGTGGGTTTTAAAATGCAAACGTGATGATCGTCGTGTTGTGGTACGCAATAAGGCAAGACTTGTTGTTCAAGGATTTAATCAGCAAGAAGGTGTTGATTACACCGAAGTTTATGCACTAGTTGCGAGGATTGAGGCGATCAGATTGTTTCTAGCATATGCTTCTTTCAAGGGTTTCAAGGTTTTTCAATTGGATGTAAAGAGTGCTTTTCTGTATGGAAAGGTTAAGGAAGAGGTTTATGTGAAACAGCCGCCTGGTTTTAAAGATCCCAAGTATTCTGATAAAGTCTTTAAATTGGATAAAGCGTTAAATGGTCTTCATCAGGCTCCTCGTGCTTGGTACGAAACTTTGTCGGTGCATCTACGTGAGAATGGATTTGAGCGTGGTGAAATTGACTCTACCCTTTTCATCAGAAAAGCAGGGGGAGATATATTACTTGTTCAAATCTATGTGGATGACATAATTTTTATTGAAGCACTTTTGTGTGACAGACACTCTGGATACTGTCTTAGCTTTTGTACTTGTCTTTTAAGTATTTGTATTTGTATTGTAATATCTGTATGTATTGATTATCACTTTTGTATGTACGTTGTGTCTGTTTCTTCTAAGTGTTTTGCGCACTTAGCATGTGCGCAGGATTTATATCCTGCGTACTTAGCAAGTACGCAAGAACAGTCTGCGTACTTGCTAAGTACGCATGAACAAATGGTCCTGCGCACTTGTTAAGTACGCAGGAGTAAGGTCTAGTATAAGTAGCAGGTCTTGATAGAAATTAAGTACGCATTCATTTTGTAACATTTCTGTAACTGGCTAAGTTTATAATAGACGAAGTTTGAAAGTGCTTTTGTTGTCGGTTTACTTTGTGTTGTTTGATTCTCCACCAAGTCACGGGCATTCCGCACCCGGTTGGACTAGTCACACACCCACACGTAACGATCCGAGACACCCGGGGACCTACAAGTGGTATCAGAGCATAGCTCTTGATTTTGAGTGTTGTGAGTGTGTTAGGAGCATCTTCTACACAATCTACAGACTTTTTACAAGCAAAAGTGAGTGATTTTTGTGATAAAATAGGGGTAGCTCTTGAGCACTATTTTAGAGGCAAAAATCAGTCAAAATCCGACCTTTTGTTGTTTGTTTGAGTGTTTTGAGCATCAAAGGTGTGTTAGAAACAAGTTTCTAACCCTTTGGCTTGATTTAGTTGGTTTGATCTTCAATTTTTTGAAGATCCGGTGTTTTTCCATTGACCGGAAAAAGTTGGTGAAAAGGTGACCTGCGTACTTACCTTATTTGGCAACAAGTACAGTCTTCCTACGTACTTGCTAAGTACGCAAGACCATTCTTGCTGTGTAATTAAATTTCTTCCTGCGTACTTATCCTTTACTCCTTGGTACTTGTTAAGTAAGCAAGAGGAAATCCTAAGTGCGCAAGACCAATCTTTTAAGTGCGCAAGGCAAGTCTTAAGTGCGCAACTTGTGCTGATTTTTCTGAATTTTGACTAAGTGTTTCACTATGGAAAATCTTCAGAACCTTGGAAACCTACTTAACTATGACAATGAAATTGGAACTCCACAGAAACCACCAAAGCTGCTTAATGTTAATGATTATTCAAATTGGAAAGCACGCTTTGAGCATTATATATCATACACCGATTCCTCACCGTGGATACCCATTCTTGAAGGTTATAAGCATCCCACATATACATATCTTGATGAGGTTGTTCCCAAGCCTATCTCTAAACTGGATGAAGAAGAGAAGAAATTTTATGACAGAGAAAAGAAGGCACATGGATCTATCACAATGGCCTTGACTAGGGAGGTTTTTCACAGCTTCAGAGGATACGATAACTCTAAAGATCTCTGGAAGGCATTGTAGAAAAGATTTGAGGGAAACAGTGACATTAAGAAGAGTAAGAGGGATCTTCTTCGAAAGCAGTATGAGTGCTTCAGATTCATGGAGAATGAATCTACAGATGAACTTATATCTAGATTCTATCATCTGCAAACTGAGTTAAAAGCTTATGATCTAACGTATCCTGATGAGGAGTTAGTTGAAAAATTTTTGGATGCTTTACCACCAAAGTTTGAGATGTACACCACCTTGATGAGAGAGAACCCAAAGTTCTATGAGATGACAACTGAAGAAGCAATCGAAGAGGTTCAAGCACACGATATGAACCTGAAAAGAAAAGAAATCTTAGGGAGACCTCAAATCCAAGACCCTTTTATGTATTATGGGGTATCTTCCACAGCTAAGTCATCGGGTTCAGGAATTGCCTTATTCTCAGGCAACTCTCAAGAAGAAAACTTAAATTTTTGTAGTGGTCATGCATGCTATGCAGCATCTGGTTATGGATCTGGCTCTCACCACCAAAATTCCTCAAGAAATTCTCATCCCACATCTTCAGCTAACCGATCTGTAATAGCCAAGATAGCTGAAGATCATGTGGCTTTGTTTTCATCTTGTATGCTTGCCTGTGAGAACTTCATTAGTGGCAAGCTAACAGATCCTGAAACCATAGAAGAAGATTTTAATCAGGTGGATCCAGATGATATGGAGGACATGGATATTCAGTGGAATATGGCCATGATCTTAAGAAGAACCAAACGTTTCTTGAACAGAAAGGGAAGAAAGTTCATCGGTGGGCATTCAAATGCCAAAGTTGGTTTTGATAAATCCAAAGCCAAGTGCTACAAGTGTTAGAACTTTGGACACTTTGCTCGTAAATGTCAAAAGGACAAAGCACCGGCTTCTGGATTCACAAGACCAAGCCAAGGAAATGGTCAAGGGTACAACAATTCTAACAACCGCAATCAAAGTCAAGGTGGAACGTCCAATGCCTTGGTGGCACAACATGACGATAACTTTGATTGGGGTGTTCATTTGGAGGATTCCCTTATAGCTCAAACACAGGTTAGTCTCATGGTTGAGATCGTTGAGATGATGGAAGTAGAAGAACGGGAAGCTTATGTGGCTGACCAAAGGGAGTCTACAACTGCATTTGCCCTCATGGCTATTGGAGAGGCGTCATGTTCATCAAATGAGGTAGATTCTAATTCTTTTGCTGTCATTTCTTGTTCTAAATGTCTATGCTTGAAGGATGAAAATTCTAAGCTTCAAGACAAGGTCGAACCCCTTCGTATCGCAGCTTTAGGCTACAAAGAAAACGAAAAACGTTACAAAGATTCAATTGAAACTTTAAAGAAAGAAAGACGTGATTTTTCACTTAAAATCAGTGATCAACAGTTTCATTTGGATGTTGCGTACAAGGGGTTGGAAAAGAGAAATACTGATATCACCAAACTGCAAAATGAGATCTTGCAGTTGAATGGGAAAATTGAGAAGTTGAAAAATTCTCGTTTTGTGGTGGAACACTACGAATCTGTAGTGAGACAAGTGAGTGGCTTAGGGCTGGGTACTAATGCCATTCCTCCACCAGTAAGCGGGAAAATTATCAACGGCTTAATTTATATGATTTGTTTTGCCTTGATGAGTCCTCTAGTCAGGATGATTCCTCTAACAAGGATGATTCCTCAAGTAAGGCTGACTCTGCATCTGATGAAGAGTTCTTTACTGATGAAGGCTCTGAGAACACCTGCCCTGATGGTGTAGTCTCAGAGGAGTTGCTCGGTGAACAAAAAGTTAAGAAAAACAATGTCACTGATCGTGATAAATGCATTTTACCTGAACTCGATACTGTTGAAACAAATGAAAAATTAAAAGTTACGCTTTATGGGGGTTATAAAAATATTAACCAAGTTAAGAAAGAAGCCTTTGCAGCTCATTACGGGCTTGGCTATCAAGAAAATTTGCAAAAATATTATATTCCCAAAAATCAATCACCATCGGGTCAAACCAATGCTACTGTTCATCAAAAAACTCCTCCTGTTCATCATACTAAGTCATCTAATGTCAAATCTATGGAGCATCTCATATTGAAACAACCCGGTGAAACATTCTAAAACTAAACATATTGAAATTCTCCATCATTTCATCCATGACTGTGCTGAAAAGCATCTCATTGAAATTGTAAAGGTTCACACGGATGACAACATTCTAGACCTTTTCACTAAGGCGTTTGATCGAACACGTTTTGAACATCTTGTCAACGTGATAGGAATTTTCAATCCAGAGTGAAAATCTTATTTTCAAAATCAATTCAATTCATGGAAGTTAAATTTTCTTTCTTTTAAATATCTTCTGTATAGTTCTTTTAATTTTCAAATATTTTACAAAAATCCAAGCAAAATAGAAAACCACAAAATTTCAAAGTCTTTTGAGAAAAGAGGAAATGATAGTACATCAGAAATGATAGTACATCAGAAATGATCTAAACGTCTTAGATTGCACATATGGGAAATGATTGCGTCATGCTTACTTGATTGTATAAATTGTTTGTCTTTTTAATCGGCTTATTTACAAGTAATTTGAATTGTCAGTAGGTTGTAAGCGTCTTTGAATCATTAGTAGTGTGGAAATTAAATCAATACTACAACTGTGATTTGAACCCATGTTTGCTAGTGTGTGTGCGTAAAAGAATGCAAAAGATCACTATCAGATATAGAATGTAAGATTTTGGCAATTATTTTCTTCTGAGACTAGTTTCGGGTTAGATCGTTAGCACAATTAATGCGGTTCATCTCACTGCCCATACTCACAAGTATGCAATGAGAGATTGAATCATGATATGTCTTGACATCAACCGTTGAGCATATAATCACCCTTGAATCACTCCTGATTCATTGAAATCAAATCCAGATAAAAGTTGGATCCCCTTACCTAAATCATCAAACACCATATTCATTATTCTAAATCATCATTCCGATATTCACTGAAGAAATCATATAAAACTAAGACAAATGAATCACTCGATTCTGAATCTTTTGATTCCTGATAATCCTTATGGATTCTGTTTGATTTTCCCGTGCTAATTGATGTAACTTCATTCTGGAAATTTAGAAAATAATTGGGAAAATCTTAGATGCCTTGAGTTAGTGCAAATTTAAATTCATATAGCATAACTGTGGGGTACACGTTGTATACTTATAACTATTACCTTAATACACAATAACGTGATACTAAGATGCTTATGGTTTCAAATCTTATAATATTGCCAACTTGAATTACTTGTTTATGTGCTTATTAGGTATGAATAAATAGTAATCCATGACATGATCCCATATTCTTTGATGTTTATTGTGTCATTTTTGCTATATTTTAGCCTGATATGATCCTCTGCTCGTGACTTTGAACAAAAACAGCTTGTGTGTATATACTTGTATATCGCTATTCAGAAAAGCTCAAAAAGATTTTAAGTTTACGTACAGTTCTATCCTAATCAGAAAAGGCAAAAATATTTGTGTTTAACTCCCTTGAATTGACTTTGAATCCTCTTGATTGAATGATCTTATCCGGTTCGTTATTTGACTTGACATCTTCATAATTTGAGTTGAAATTTGTGAAACACAAGGGTTTCTGCGTACTTATCAAGTGTGCAGAAATTAAACCTTGCGTACTTGTAAATACGCAAGACTTAAGTCATGCGTACTTACTAAGTAGGCAAGATTTAAGTCTTGCGCACTTGTTAAGTACGCAAGACCCGAATGTGCGGGGGTATATATACAGGCCTTAGCAGTTTTTTCTTGGTTTATCTCATTTCAAACCTTCGACACTGTTGTATAACCCCTGATCATTTTTCACTCAAAATCTCGTGTGTTCCTAAATGGTTTTTCATCCCAATCTTAGTTTTAACAAAATTAAACTAACACTTGGTGAGAATCTCAGAGCATTTCATCCGTTAAATTGATGGTTTTGGACCAACTTGTAAACTTGAAGAACTAGGGTTTTGAAATTTGATTTTTCACTCATTTTGGTTGTGTTTGTCTAACATTACGACTTAAATCCTGTCTAAAATCATTAATCGAAGCTTGATCATCACTTAATCGTCATTAACTATCTTGGATTTTGTTTTTGACCCCTTGTGCGACCGTGGGTTAGCGTCGGTCAAAAGTTAGGTCAAAATGACCGGGTGATAGCATAAATTTGGTTTGGGTTTGGTTCCAGTAGTCGTAAACAAGGTTTTTGACTTAGTGGCAACCAACATTCTCATCAAAATCCCACAATCTACTGATTTTGGACTTTTGAAAATTGCATAAGTGTTAAGCCATACGTACTTAATAAGTACGCTGTTGAAGCACTTTTGTGTGACAAACACTCTGGATATTGTCTTAGCTTTTGTACTTGTCTTGTATGTATTAGTCTTTGTATGTTAGTGTTTGTATGTATTAGCTATCGAGTTGTAATTACTAATGTATGTTCTAGTCGTCTGTTTTCTCTAAGTGTTTTGCGCACTTAGCATGTGCGCAGGAATTACTTCCTGCGTACTTAGCAAGTATGCAAGAATACTCATGCGTACTTGTTAAGTATGCAGGAACAATTTTCCATGCGCACTTGTTAAGTGTGCAGAGACCAGGTCTAGTATAAATAGGTTGTGGTGACAGAAGTTATGTACGCACTCATTTGTAACATCTCTGTAACCTACAAGTTTTATAATAGACGAAGTTTGAAAGTGTTTTCGCTGTCGGTTTACTTTGTGTTACTTGATTCTCCACCTAGTCACGGGTATTCCACACCCGGTCCGACTAGTCACACACCCACACGTAACGATCCGAGACACCCGGGGACCTACAAGTGGTATCAGAGCATTGCTCTTGATTTAGAGTGTTGTGAGTGTGTTGGAGCATCTTCTACACATCCTACAGAGTTTTACAAGAAAAAGAGAGTGTCTTTTGGTGATTTTTGTGATAAAATAGGGGTAGCTCTTGAGCACTATTTTAAAAGCAAAAATCACTCAAAAACCGACCTTTTGTTGTGTATTTTAGTGTTTTGAGCATCAAAGGTTGGCTAGAAACGATTTTCTGACCCTTTGGCTCATTTTGTTTGGTCATATCTACAACTTTTTCTATCTCCGGTGAGATTCCAGTGACCAGAAAAAGTTGGTGAGGGTTGGTGAAAAAGTGATATGCGTACTTACCTTTTTTGAAAACAAGTACAGGCTTCCTGCGTACATACCAAGTACGCAAGACCATTTCTTGTTGCGTACTTAACTCCTTCCTACGTACTTGTCATTTACTCCTGCGTACTTGTTAAGTACGCAAGAGCAAATCTTAAGTGTGCAAGACCAATTTCTTAAGTGCGCAAGGCCAGAACTTAAGTGCGCACATTGCTTTTATTTTTCTGAAATTTGACCAAGTGTTTCACCATGGCAAATCCTCAGAACCTCGGTAACCTTCTGAATTATGACAACGAGATTGGAACCCCACAGAAACCACCAAAGCCGCTTAACGTAAATGATTACTCAAACTGGAAAGCACGCTTTGAACATTATATCTTATACACCGATTCTTCACTTTGGATACCCATTCTAGAGGGTTATAAGCATCCCACATATACATATCTTGATGAGGAAGTTCCCAAGCCTATCTCCAAACTCGATGAAGAAGAAAAGAAAGTTTATGACAGAGAGAAGAAGGCACACGGATCAATTACTATGGCCTTGACCAGGGAGTTATTCCATAGCTTTAGGGGATACGATAACTGTAAGGATTTCTGGAAGGCTTTGCAGAAGAGATTCGAGGGAAACGGCGACATCAAGAAGAGTAAGATGGATCTTCTTAGGAAGCAGTATGAGTGCTTCAGATATCTGGAGAATGAGTCCATAGATGAGCTCATCTCTAGATTCTATCATCTGCAAACTGAGCTGAAAGCTTTTGACCTCATCTATCCAAATGAGGAGTTAGTGGAGAAGTTTCTGGATGCCCTACCACCAAAACTTGAGATGTACACTACCTTGATGAGAGAGAACTCAAAGTTTTATGAGATGACTATTGATGAAGCAATCGAAAAGGTTCAAGCACATGATATGAACCTAAAAAGAAAGGAGAGCTCAGGGAGACCTCAAATACAAGACCCTTCAATGTATTTTGGGACGTCTTCCACAGCCAAGTCATCGGGTTCTGGAATTGCCCTTTTCTCAGGGAACTCTCACGTGGAGGATAATTCAAAGTTTGTGGTGGTCATGCTTGCTATACAGCATCTGGATTTGGTTCTGGATCTCATCACCAGAATTCCTCAAGAAATCCTTCTCCCACATCTTCAGCTAACCAATCTGCAAAAGCCAAGATAGCTGAAGATCATGTGGCTTTGTTTTCATCCTGTATGCTTGCCTATGAAAACTTCATTGGTGTAAGCTAACGGATCCTGAAATCATAGAAGAAGACTTTAATCAGGTGGATCCGGATGATATGGAGGACATGGATATTCAGTGGAATATGGCCATGATCTTGAGAAGAGCCTAGCGTTTCCTGAAAAGAATAGGAAGAAAGTTCATTGGTGGGCATTCAAATGCCAAGGTTGGTTTTGATAAATCCAAATCTAAGTGCTATAAGTGTCAGAATTTTGGACATTTTGCTCGTCAATGTCAAAAGGACAAAGCACCGGCCTCGGGTTTCACCAGACCTAGCCAAGGAAACAGTCAAGGGTACAACAACTCCAACAACCGCAATCAAAGTCAAGGTGGTACATCCAACGCTTTGGTAGCTCAATAGAACGATAGCTTTGATTGGGGTGTTCATCTGGAGGATGCCATTATTGCTCAAACACTGGTTGGTCTTATGGCTGAGATCATGGAGATGATGGAAGCAGAGGAACGGGAAGCTTCTGTGGCTGACCAAGAAGAGTCTACAACTGCAGTTGCCCTCATGGCTATTGGAGAGGCATCATGTTCATCAAATGAGGTAGATTCTAACTCTTTTGCTGTCATTTCTTGTTCAAAATGTCTGAGCTTAAAGGATGAAAATTCTAAGCTTCAAGACAAAGTCGAACCCCTTCGTATTGCAGCTTTAAGCTACAAAGAAAACTAAAAACGATACAAAGATTCAATTGAAACTTTGAAGAAAGAAAAACATGATTATTCACTTAAATCAGTGATCAACAGTTTCATTTGGATGTTGCATACAAGGGGTTGGAAAAGAGAAACAATGAGATCACCAAGCTGCAAAATGATATCTTGCAGTTGAAAGGCAATATTGAGAAGTTGAAAAACTCTCGTTTTGTGGTGGAACACTACGAGTCTGTAGTGAGACAAGTGAATGGCTTAGGGCTGGGTATTAATGCCATTCCTTCACCAGTAAGCGGGAAATTTGTCAGCGGCTTAATTGACATTGATTTGTCTTTCCTTGATGAGTCCTCAAGTAAGGATCATTCCTCAAGTAAGGCTAATTCTGCATCTGATGAAGAGTTCTTTACTGCTTGTGATGATGGGTCTGAGAACACCTGCCCTGAAGGAGTAGTCTATGAGGAGTTGCTCGGTGAACAGAAATTTAAGAAAAACATTGTCACTGATTGTGATAATTGTATTTTGACTGAACCCGATATCGTTGAATCAAATGAAAAATTAAAAGTGATGCTTTATGGGGGATATAAAAACATTAATCAAGTTAAGAAAGAATCCTTTTCAGCTCATTACGGGCTTGGCTATCAAGAAAATATGCAAAAATATTATATTCCCAAAAAACAATCGCATCGCGTCAAACTACTGTTCACTAAACAACTTCTCCTGTTCATCATGCTGAGTTATCAAATTTCAAATCAAATGAGCCTTACAGGAGGACTTACAAAGATAGGAGAACCTATTTTCACTGTGGTACTATCGGTCACATTATTGTGAACTGCCCGAATAAGAACCAAGGGAAACGGCCAGTTATTTCACAGCCAGCTGTTGTTCCCGAGTCACCACCAGTGAAACAGACCAAGAGTCCAAAGAAGAATTAGGTGAAACCACCAGTGAAACCGTTGGTGAAGCCAAAGACCACATCTGAGGCTAAACCAACTGTTCCAAAAAGGGAAAAGCTTCCTGCTAAACCGTGTGCATCTACCTCTGGTAGTGCACCAACTGGTGAGAAAACTGTGGTAAAACTCTCCAAAGCACAGAGGAGACGAAGGAACAAGAGATTGAGAAAGCTGGAACATCTAGCTGGAGTTCAGTCAGGTGAAGCTTCCACTAGTTCACCTGCTGCTGTTGAATGTAAGCCTACTGTTCCAGTTAAGAAAAAGAAGAGGTCCTGGAACAAGAAATCCAAAAGTTCTCAATTTCCTGATCCCAAGTTTTCAAAAGATTCATCCATTTTTGACAGTCACGACTGTGAGTTAATAGAGGTTGTTTATTTTGAGAAAGACGGACGACCCAAGACCACTACGGCTTGGGTCTCCAAAACTAACTGATCTGTTTTGTGACTCATGCAGGGACATCCGAAGGGTAGTATCTCTAATCGTTGGTATGTAGATAGTGGATGCTCCCGGCACATGACAGGTAACATGGCCCTGCTTCAAGATGTCAAACCATTCAGAGGCGGCTATGTGGCCTTTGCTGGAGAGAAAGGCGGTAGTATCACGTGTCAAGGCGTGATTTCGAATAGATGTGTTAGCTTCGACAACGTCAACTACTGCGAGCAGCTGAAGCATAACCTGTTGAGTGTCTCCCAGATGTGCGACAAGGAGTACTCAGTTATGTTTGACAAGACAGAATGCATGATTCTCAAACCTGGTTTTGAAGTTCCTGAAGACTGGATTCTGATGCGAGCACCAAGGACAAACGACACTTGTCAGATCGATATGAGCGTGGCAACAACCACCTCATCAGTTGCTACTTGTTTGCTTACCAAAGCGACATAACTTGACTCAATCTTGTGGCATAGGAAACTCGGACACATTTCTTATCGAAAAATGAATCATCTTGTTCGAAACGGTTTGGTAACCGGTGTTCCTAAGCTGAGATTTGCCGTTGCAGATGACTGTATGCCTTGTAAAAAGGGTAAACAGCAACGAAGTCTCATAAGCCCAAGCTCCAAAACTCTATCGATACCCCTTTGGAGCATTTGCATATGGATCTGTTTGGCCCCATAAGTATCGAGAGTATTGGAGGTAAGTCATACTGTCTAGTTGTAACTGATGACTTCTCACGTTTTTCTTGGGTGCAATTTTTAGGTACAAAGGACGAGACTGCTGACATTCTTCAATACCTGATCCTGAGTTTGGAATCTCTTTGGAAGTTGAAGGTTAGAAGAATAAGGAGTGATAACGGAACTGAATTCAAGAATAATTTGATGGAGCTTTTCTGTCTCAAGAAGGGTATCCTTCACAAATTTAGTGCCCCGTACACACCTCAGCAGAACGGAGTTGCAGAAAGAAAGAACAGAACCTTGATCGAGACTGCAAGGACAATGCTGTCAGATGCAAAGCTTCCTGTAACTTTCTGGGCAGAAGCAGTAAATACAACTTGTCACGTTTTGAACAGAGTTCTGGTTGTGAAGAGGCACAACAAGACCTGCTATGAGTTGATCAACAATTGACCTCCCAATCTTGACTACCTATTTCCTTTTGGTAGTCCCTGTTCCTTATTGCTACAATACAAGGATCGAAAATCTAAATTTCATGGAAAAGCAATGGAAGGCATTTTCTTAGGATATGTTGCCAATTCACCATGCAAGAGAATGTACAATATAGGAACTCGTACTGTCGAGGAAAGGTTCGAAGTGGATTGTAGTAAACACAGCATTCCACCAGAACCAACTGGTCCAGCTTGGGGTTTTGATTATGATGCGCTATTCAACTCTTTCAACCTTCCTGATTTGTCTGCCGATGATGCCGCAATTGTGTATGACTTCTTTAATGGCGGTGATGATTCAAATTTCTCCACTCGTGCCATGGTGCCCATAGTAACTCCTGATTCCAATGCTGTATTTGCATCTGGAACTCATGACAGTGATGATGTTGAAGTTGTCCATGTTGATGGAGATGACGCTCTAGCTAATCCTAACACTCGTGTAGGAAATGAAGCTCCAGCTGATCCAATCAACATCGAATCATCGTCTTCTAGATCACAGGATATGGGGGAGTTGAGCACGAATCTAGACACAAATCTCCAGGAACCGGATATACCAGAGACGAGAGTGCATAAGAATCATCCAATTGACAACATTATTGGTGATCCTCATGCCGGTGTTCAGACTCGTCATAGAACCATTGCTGAGAACACTAGTTTGTACGCTGAGATACTTGAAACTGGTATCATGGAAATATGTTTGCATGCTGCATTCGTGTCCTAGTTGGAGCCGAAGAATGTGAAGGAGGCTCTCGCTGACAACTGCTGGATTGAGGCGATGCAAGATGAACTGTCCCAATTCCAAAAGTTGCATGTGTGGGATTTATTTAACTTGCCAAGAGGCGTACAACCAATTGGAACCAGATGGGTGTTCAAGTGCAAAACAGATGATCGTCATGTCGTAGTGAAGAATAAAGCAAGGATGGTTGTTTAAGGATTTTATCAACAAGAGGGCCTGGATTACACTGAAGTATATGCCCCTGTTGCTAGACTTGAGGCCATTCGTCTGTTTCTGGCGTATGCCTCCTATGTCAGCTTCAAGGTCTATCAACTTGATATGAAGATTTCTTTCCTGTATGGAAAAGTTCATGAAGAGGTCTATGTTAATCAACCTCCCGGCTTTGAAGATCCGCATAATATCAATAAAGTGTATGAGACGTTATGGTCTTCATCAAGCACTTCGGGCATGGTATGAGACGTTATCAAAACATCTACTGTCAAATGGTTTCGATCATGGACAGATTGACTCGACCCTCTTCATTCGGAAAGCAGGAGGTTATATTCTACTCGTACAAGTGTATGTCGACGACATTATCTTTGGGTCTACAAATGAAGAGATGTTTAGAGAATTCGAACAGGTGATGAAGTCCAAGTTTGAGATGAGCAACATGGGTGAATTATCATTCTTCCTAGGTCTGCAAGTCAGTCAAAGAAAGGATGGCATCTATCTACATCAAACTAAGTATGTGCAAGACATATTGTCGAAATACAATATGAATGATAGCAATACTTATGGCACACCTATCCCCGTCAATCACGGTTTGCATCCAGACAAAGATGGAAAGGATGTGGATTGTAAATTGTACCGTGGGATGATCGGTTCTCTCATGTATCTCACAGCTTCAAGGCCCGACATAATTTTTGCTGTATGTTTGTGCTCAAGGTTTCAGTCACAACCAAAGGAGTCTCATATGATAGCTGTCAAGAGGATATTCAGATATTTGAAAGGGAAACCCCGATTGGGTCTTTGGTACTTAAAGCAGCAGTCATTTGACCTCAAAGCCTATACTGATTCAGACTATGGCGGTTGTAACCTTGATAGAAAATCAACTTCAAATGGATGTCCATTCTTGGGAGACAGGCTGGTTTCCTGGCAGTGCAAGAAGCAGTCAACAGTTTCTGTCTCAACATGTGAAGAAGAATACATTGCTGTAGCGAGCGGTTGTTCTCAGATATTGTGGATTCAGCAGCAATTGAGAGACTACGGCTTAAACTTCACTGGAACTCCACTGTTCATTAACAACAATGCAACCATGTCCATCATAAACAACCCGGTGAAACATTCCAAAACTAAACATATTGAAATTTGCCATCATTTCATCCGTGATTGTGCTGAAAAGCATCTCATTGAACTTGTAAAGGTTCACACGGATGACAACTTTGCTGACCTTTTCACTAAGGCGTTTGATCGAACACGTTTTGAACATCTTGTCAACATGATAGGAGTGTTCAATCCGGAGTGAAAACTTGTTTTTCTTAAATCAGTTCAATTCATGAAAGTTAAATTTTATTTCTTTTAAATGTTTTCTGTATAGTTCTTTTAATTTTCAAATATTTTACAAAAATCCAAACAAAATAGAAAACCAGAAAATTTCAAAGTTCTCTTGAGAAAAGAGGAAATGATAGTACATCAGAAATGATCTAAACGTCCTACATTGCACATATGGGAAATGATTGCCGTAACAGCCCAAGCAAACCATACCAAGATATTGTCCGCTTTGCCCCCGATGGGTTGCTCATCCAGAAACTCACAGTTTTGTTTTCACCTGACGATTTGCTCGCCCAGGCAAAACCCGTCTTGATAGAGAAGGTATCCACCCCCTTATAAGGAAGGCTTCGTTCTCCCCCTCAACTGATGTGGGATATTACAATCCACCCCCCTCAACTGATGTGGGATATTACTTTGTGGATGGGTGTTGGAGACAACGTATGGGATACGTCGGTGTGTGGGATTATTCATCTTACAAGAAGATGTGGGTGCTGGATCAGTGGAGGTACTTTGCCCACATTATGATCGTGTGCATGTCTTCCAGGAAGGCAGGGAAGGATGCCATGGGTCATGATCTAGCAGCAGCTATGGTTGGGCTGTCTCTCAACAAGGGCTACAACTTCTCCCATTACATCTACAAGGCTATCAATGATCAGATTAACACAGCGGAGAAGCATAGGTTCTTGTTATACCCCAGATTTATGCAACTATTGATAAATGATGCGTTGCCTAATCTACCTGCTATTGGGGAGAGATTGCAAGTTAAGCGGGTGGCCAAGAGAGTTTTCTCACAGTTCTTAACACCAGCCAGTGTAGAACCTACCCCTGAGCATACTCCACTCTTTGGCCACCTGATCAATGAAGAGTACGTGGCGCCTGCAGATTGGAGATGGTGTAGTGCAGAGTCTGAGCCTGAACTCAGTGAACACAGTGATGAACAACAGGATGAAGAGGAAGCTAAATCTGAGGATGAAGTGTCTGAAGAAGGAGGAGACGAAGAACAGGGAAGTGGGGGTGCTGAAGAATCCGACTCAGAAGCGACCAAGTCAGATTCATCTGATTCTGATGATGCACCATCCCAGGCACACCCAAGGAGATTGATGAAGGTGACCCTTCCCGAGTCATCTTCCAAGAGAAAAAGACAAGAGACTAGTAGTGAATATGAGCCCGATTCTGATTCGGATGCTGCTATACAGAGACCCAGACGGGAAAGTATCAACAAGCGTCGGGGGGATAGGCAACATCAGCCTATTCTTCGTGAGATGGAAGTAAGTGCTCAGAGGCAAGTAACAGTGGCAGCTGCGAGCACTGAATCGACTTCTACTTCACCTTCACATCAGCTTTATCGACGACAGAGGAGGAGGCCATTGGTAACATCTGTTGAGGCTACTACTACTATCACAGAGGAGGTTCCTGTGATAGTTACATTCTGTCCAGGTGGCGGTAACGACTCCAATTATGATCGAGTCTGTCACCATCAACCCAACCACCATCCAAACAACCACCATCCCTACCTCAATTCCCACAACCACTCTCCAACACATCAGTGAGCCATTTCCTGAGTTGGATTTTACTCATGGATTTGATTTTGATGAAATCTTCACCTTCCCAACTCATCAAGCCAAAGCATCATCGTCTAGGGGTCCTGATCCTAGAGATGCCAGGATCACTACTCTAGAGACTCAAGTCGCTGGATTACTTGAAATGGTATGGAAATCATGTGAAGAATCTGACAAGAAACAGGGCTTGATAAACTCACTGATTGATGAAGTAGCCGCTTTGAAGAAACAGCAAGCGGTTGATGAAAAGCAGCGCAAGGAGCATGATACTATGATTAAAATGGTATGTGACTTGGCCAAGACGCTTGCTGCTCAGGGGGAGAGATTGAAAGAATTGTTGGAGAAGCAACCACCTAAGCCTAGCAGTGAAGAGGCTTGTCACTTAGTTGATCTAACTAAGGGTGATGATCAGGACAAGGATCCTGAAGCCGGACCGAGTTGAAGTGAGCAGCAATCGTCAGCTTTGGCGATTATTCCCATTTCTGCCGTGCCTATGGCTGAGGGGGAGTCTACTCGGAGTAAAGGTGGAGGTGATGCTTCGGGTTGTGGTAAAGGAAAGTCTGTGGCTGACGTATTGAAAGATCTATCTGACGACTTGTCGGACGATGACATGTCGGATGATGTGATCTTATTATTAGAGCCAGACTATTCCAAGGAAGCACAGATCGATGCTCTCTGCAATTTGGAAGAGGGAGAGATCGAGTCTAGTGATGACTGGGATGAGGAGGATGAGGATGTTGTGATTGAAGTTCCCAAGGTCGACGGGGAAGGAGAATATGAGTTTGAGGATGGAGAGATTTTCGAAGCTCCATTCTTTGAAACTAATCTTGACACAGGTTCAGTCGAGCCTGTAAGTACTGTTGAGGCGTCGACTGAAGCCTCTCCTACCGACCCTACAGCTGTGGATCCAGAGGCGCAGAAAAGCAAACATACGTCTACCAGTTCATCAAAGTATGACCTTGTGAACCTAGCAAAACGAGAGCTGCTGGGTCACTCAAATCAAGCAGTAGCGATGGGTTTGTGGCAGGTTCTATAGCGAGAGGTAAGATCTGGGAAGTTCGAAATGTTTAAGCCTCAAGTGCCCAAGCGAGTCAGGGACAAGAATGTTAGACATCCCGTGACTCATAAAAGCTTAAAGAAACTGGTATACAAGCCAGTGCTATGTGAAACCAAGATTCCCCTGAGCAAGTTATCTCAGGATATCCTCGGTAACATATGGTACTGGTACGTAGATCCTAAATCGGGTGAGGTAGTGGTGATTGGAAAGGTGTGGTCCGAGAGTGGAAGCTTAGTGCCAAAGGAACTGATCAGAGTTTTTTATGAAGTCTGCTTCATAAACTTTTCTGTGAAAGATCTGGAGGCGCTAGCTGACAAGTACTGCATGTACACGGACGAGTGGACAAAGTTCCTTGCTTCTAAATACGACAAGGTGGTCAAGTTCTGTCTTGACTATAAGAAGAAGATGGAAGTTAAAGCTGGGGACCAGTGAAGACCGAAGACAATCCAGAGCTGTTGTCAAGGGGGAGTTTGTTGAAGCACTTTTGTGTGATAAACACTCTGAATATTGTCTTAGCTTTTGTACTTGTCTTGTATGTATTAGGCTTTGTATGTAGTTTCTGTATGTATTAGCTATCGAGTTGTAATTACTAATGTATGTTCTAGTCGTCTGTTTTCTCTAAGTGTTTTGCGCACTTAGCATGTGCGCAGGAATTACTTCCTGCGTACTTAGCAAGTACGCAAGAATACTCATGCGTACTTGTTAAGTACGCAGGAACAATTTGCCCTGCGCACTTGTTAAGTGCGCAGAGATCAGGTGACCCTTCCTGAGTCGTCTTCTAAGGGAAAGAGACAAGAGAGTACTAGTAGTGAGTACGAACCCGATTCTGATTCGGATGCTGCTATATAAAGACGCAGAAGAGAGAGTATAAACAAACGTCGGGGGGATAGGCCACATCAGGCTATCCTTCTTGAGGTAGAAGTCAGTGCTCAGAGGCATGCACTGTAATGGCTGCGAGTACTGATTCCACTTCTACTTCACCTTCACAACAGCTTTATCGGAGACAGAGGAGGAGGCCACATGTAACACCTGATGTGGCTACAACTTCTATCACAGAGGAGGTTCCTGTGATAGTGACCCTCCCTGTACAATCTGTCTAGGTGGCGGTGACGACTCTAATTCTCACTGAGTCTGTCACCTTCACCCCAACCACCATTCAAATAACCACCATCCCTACATCAATCCCCACAACTACCCTTCAACCCATCAGTAAACCATTTCCCGAGTTTGACTTTACTCATTGATTTGATTTTGACGAAATCTTCACCTTCCCAACTCATACAGCCGAAGCATCTTCGTCTAGGGGTCCTGATCCTCGTGATGCCAGGATCACTACCTTAGAGACTCAAGTCGCTGGATTACTTGAAACGGTATGGAAATCGAGGGAATAATCTGACAAGTAGCCGCGTTGAAGAAACAGGGCCAGATAAACTCTTTGATTGATAAGTAACCGCGTTGAAGAAACTGCGGGTGGCTGATGAGAAACAGCGTAAGGAGCATGATGTAATGGTTAAATTGGCCAGCGATATGGCCAAGACGCTTGCTGCTCAGGGGGAGAGATTGAAGGAGCTATTGGAGAAGCAACCACCAAAGCCTAGCATTGAAGAGGCTTGTCACTTAGTTGATCTAACTAAGTGTGATGACAAGGACAAGGATCCTGAAGCTGGACCGAGTGGAAGTGAGCAGCAATCGTCAGCATTGGCGATTGTTCCCATTTCTGCCGTGCCTATGGCTGAGGGGGAGTCTACTCGGAGTGAAGGTGGAGGTGATGCTTCGGGTCGTGACAAAGGAAAGTCTGCGGCTGACGTGCTGAAAGATCTTTCTAACGAAGTGATCCTATTGCTAGAGCCAGACTATTCAAAAGAAGCACAGATCGATGCTCTCTGCAATCTAGAAGAGGGAGAGATTGATTCTGGTGACGACTGGGACAAGGAGGATGAGGATGTGGTGATTGAATTTCCCAAGGGCGACGGTGAGGGAGAATATGAGTTTGAGGATGGAGAGATATTTGAAGCTCTAGCCTTTGAAACTAATCTTGACACAGGTTCAGTCGAGCTTGTAAGTACTGCTGAGGTGTCGACTGAAGCCTCTCCTACCGACCCTACACCTATGAATCAAGAGGCGCATAAAAGCAAACACTGAAATTTCTTCAAAGGATCCGGCTCCTGTCTGGCAGAAGACGTCCATCATTGACAAACATGGAGCGACAGGTATGATCTTAGCTGTAAGGTTCGAGGACGACAAGAAGCTGTTCGCCATTAAGCGAGCTAGGGGGGTTCAACACTTGAAACCAACCAGTGAATCTTTCTTCTCCTTGCCCAGGTACGACCTTGTGAACTTAGCAAACCGAGAGCTGCTAAGTCACTCAAATCACGCGGTGGCGATAGGTTTGTGGCAGGTTCTATAGCGTGAGGGAAGATCAGGGAAGTTTGAAGTGTTCAAGCCTTAAGTGCCTAAGAGAGTCAGGGATAAGAACGTCAGATATCCCGTGACTCACAAAAGCTTGAAGAAACTGGTATACAAGCCAGTGTTGTGTGAAACCAGGATTCCCCTGAGCAAGTTATCTCAGGATATCCTCGGTAACATGTGGTACTGGTACGTTGATCCAAAAACGGGCGAGGCGTGGTGATTGGAAAGGTCTGGTCCGATAGAGGAAGCTTAGTGTCAAGAGAACTGATCAGAGTGTTTGATGAGATCTGCTGCATCAACTTCTCTGTGAAAGATCTGGAGGCGCTAGCTGACGAATGAGTGGACAAAGTTTCTTGCTTCAAAATATGACAAGGTGGTCAAGTTCTGCCTTGACTAAAAAAAGAAGATAGAAGCTAAAGCTGGGGAGCCGTGAAGACCGAAGACAATCCAGAGTTGTTGTCAAGGAGGAGTTTGTTGAAGCACTTTTGTGTGACAGACACTCTGGATACTGTCTTAGCTTTTGTACTTGTCTTTTATGTATTTGTATTTGTATTGTAGTATCTGTATGTATTGATTATCGAGTTGTATTCACTTTTGTATGTACGTTGTGTCTGTTTCTTCTAAGTGTTTTGCGCACTTAGCATGTGCTCAGGATTTATATCCTGCGTACTTAGCAAGTACGCAAGAACAGTCTGCGTACTTGCTAAGTACGCATGAACAAATGGTCATGTGCACTTGTTAAGTACGCAGGAGTCAGGTCTAGTATAAGTAGCAGGTCTTGACAGAAATTAAGTATGCATTCATTTTGTAACATTTCTGTAACCGGCTAAGTTTATAATAGACGAAGTTTGAAAGTGCTTTTGTTGTCGGTTTATTTTGTGTTGTTTGATTCTCCACCTAGTCACGGGCATTCCGCACCCAGTTGGACTAGTCACACACCCACACGTAACGATCCGAGACACCCGGGGACCTATAATTTTTGGATCGACGAATGTTGATACGTGTAAAGACTTTGAGAGAGTGATGAAGTTGAAATTCAAGATGAGCAGCATGGGAGAATTATCATTCTTTTTGGGTCTTCAAGTTGATCAAAAGGAAGATGGTTTTACATTCATCAAATGAAATATGTTGTTGATATTCTCAAGAAGTTTGATATGGAAAATGCTTCAACTTTCAATACTCCAATTCCTGTTAATCACAAACTAGATTCTGACCTGAAAGGGAAAGAGGTGGATTGTCGGTTATACAGAGGAATGATTGGGTCTTTAATGTATCTGACAGCGTCATGTCCGGATATTATGTTTGCAGTATGCATGTTTTAGTCTAAACCAAAGGAATCTCATCTGATTGTTGTTAAGCGAATCTTTCCATACTTAAAGAGTACACCAAAGTTAGGATTGTGGCATCCCATTAATTCTGATTTTGAGTTCAAAGCTTATACATATTCAGATTATGGAGGTTGTGGTTTGGATAGAAAATCGACATCGGGTGGTTGTCAATTCTTAGGGAATATACTTGTGTCCTGGTAATGCAAAAAAGCAAACCTCGGTTGCAATTTCAACGTGTGAGGCAGAATACATTGCAGCAGCCAGTTGTTGTTCCCAAATACTATGGATTCAACAGCAGTTGATGGATTATGGTTTGAACTTCACAGGGACACCAATGATGATTGATAACACAGCTACCATGTCGATCACAACAAATCATGTCAAACACTCAAAAACCAAACACATTGAGTTTCGACATCATTTCATTCGTGATTGTGCAGAGAAGACGTTGATTGAGCTGGTGAAAGTCCACACGAATGATAATTTTACTGATTTGTTTACCAAAGCATTCGATCTTACACGGTTTGAATTTCTTACTCAAATGATTGGTATGCTGAATCCAATGTGACAAAGGTTTTTCAAAAAGGTTTTTCATGGAAGTTTTTCTTTTAGTTTTCTAGATTATTTAAAGTAAATAGTTTTATGCTATATTTTTACTAGTTTTACTTGCTTTCTGAAAAACCCAAACAAATTTGAAAAAGATAAAATCGGCACTGCTTGAAGTTAGAGAAGAAATGATAGTACATCAGTAGGTGATCACATACACATGACTATAGAATGACTACCTGGTGTCTGTATTTATATTTGTGCTTGATGTGTTGCAAAGCACACATGTATTTCTGTCATGTTTCGTGTCGTTTTTATATAGTTCTAGAGTCGTATTGAGTCGTTTTTAGTTAGTATTGATTCATACGTGGTTTTGTAGGTGATCGAGTCACTTTTGGGCTTAAACGAATAAGAACCCGGAAAGAAACGAGCACGAGAACCCGGGATGAGAAACGGAAAAAGTCGGGAAAAAAGTGAAATCTTAAAAGGGCCATATCTCATGCTAGAATATGAGTTACGGGGCCCATTTTATATCGATTTGGGGTAGCTCGACGAGAAGAATCCAAAAATCCAGTTACCTCCTCGCGGTATGTGAGGCTTGGGTCCGTTTTCTCGCGGTACGCGAGGGACCAGAAATCCTGCGCGACTATTTTGTCTCCGGCGGTACGCGAGGGACTTGCCAGAACCCCCGCGGTACGTGAGAGACCCCATATACGGGCTTTTTGGCCTATTTTCAAGGTAAAAAAGGTTATGTTCGATCCTAGGATTTAATATTCGATTCCTGGCGTAAAGTTGAGAGCTTTGTGGTGATTCTAAGTGGGAGAAAGCTTCTAGGATCAATTGGGAGTGTTAATTGAAGCTGGAGATCGGAGATCGGGTCGATTACGTCATCCGATTCACGTTTTCTTTCTTTGTTTTACTTTTCTAGAATTGAAACCATGTTATCCATGTTTGATTCTTCTGTTATTGATTTTTTTGTATGATTCTTGGCTAGAACATTAAATACTGCCTAGGTTCATGATGAATGCTTGTTAAAGTTTAAGTTTTTTTCGGTTTTTGGATTCATATGATGATTTGATGATTTTGTAAAGATCTTGAGTTAATAATTATGATGATATATGCATGTTTTCTTCTGATTTGTGTTTGATTATTGATTCCATGCGTTGATTGTGGTTGTCTACCAATTCAATTATCGTATCTAGGTCATAGATCTTAGGGTTTGTGATTTTGGTGGTTTGCTAGACGAAGTGACCATAGGAGTTGTCTTTGATTGCTGATTAGAAGTGAATGTGTGTCCTAGTTCAATACCCGAGAGGTGAGAATTAGTTGTCTAGTCTTCGTTATTAGGAATCCGAGTGTTAACAATCTGAGAGGACGTTAGTATTAGGTGTCTAGTGATTGTTGCTAGTCAAGTCATAGTTGTTATCGTAGGATTACCCTGTGCATTCCTTGAATGTATGGTGGATAGTGAGACTGAGAGGTAATCCGTCCATTAGGGTACTTGATCGTAGTTGGAAATACCTGAGAAGTGATCCGACCATCTAGTGAGTTATTACACCTTTAGTTAGCTTAGTCGGTGACACCCTGAGAGTGATTAGGGATCCACTAGGTTGTCTAGAGCTGTTTCCTTAGAAACCCAGATTCATCATAATTTCCATAACCGGTAGAAGTTTTTCTTTACAAGTAGGATTCCGACCTAGGTAGTATTCTTCCCATCTCTTTATTTCACCTTTGTTCTTGTCTCTTGATAGTTTGAATCGACCTTTGTTTACAGCTTTCATTAGCCTAATAAGTAGTGTAGTCAACCTCCCCAAACCAATCAAATCTTAAGTCCGAGTCAGAGTCTGTTTTGTTATTCGTAGTGTCTCTAGGGTTCGATAACTCGGTTTACCATTAAGCTGTGCTACAGTCGATAGGTCCACTTGCCTGTCAGTGCGGTTTTGTTCATAGGTTTTCCATTTATTACTTAGGAGTCTAGGTTAGGTTTTCATATTAGTTTTTATAGACCGTCTGGACGACATCAATGCTTATATGATTTGATCTAAACTTCTTAGTTTGCACAAACAGGAAATGATAGCTTCATGACTGCCTGACATTGCTGTATATAATTTTAATTTGGATATTTGCATGTAATTTGAATTGTCGGTAGGCTAGAAGCGTTTTTAGTCCATTAGTAGTGTGAAAACATAATGGTCTATGTCACAATTGTGATTTGAACCCATGGTATGCCGGGTGTGTGTGTTAAAAGATCATTATCAGATAAAGAATATGAGACTTCAAGTATTTCATGAGACCAGTATCGGACTATATTGATTAGCAAAATTTTTCAGTTCACTTCACTGCCCATGCCCCGAAAAACATGCAATGTGAAGTTGGACTAAGATATGTTTCTGACAACATGTATTGGAACATATAATCACCCTTGGATCAATTATCCTGATTCCATTGAATATATCCAGATAAGAGTTGGATCACGCTACCCTATGTCATTGAATCAATCGATTCCTTGTCAATCTTATGTTGAAGAATTTCATCGGTACAATCTTTCTGTTACATTGTGTAGAGATAAAGACTGATGGCTACAAAATTCTCTAAGTACAATTGTTGCAGACTCCACAGTTATGTTGCTGACTTACAAGTTGCTGCGGATAAGGCTAAGTGCTGCGGATAGTTATGTTCTCCTGCTGATGAACAACTATGCTGTGGATAGCCTTATCTGTTGAAGTCCAGAGTTGCTGCTGATAGGCTTCTCAGCAGCATCAAACACTTGATGCTGCT
Organism: Smallanthus sonchifolius; assembly: GCA_023525975.1. Classification (NCBI taxonomy): domain Eukaryota; kingdom Viridiplantae; phylum Streptophyta; class Magnoliopsida; order Asterales; family Asteraceae; genus Smallanthus; species Smallanthus sonchifolius. Next base: position 22,153,352 of record CM042035.1, on the reverse strand, counting down.
GATAGGCAAATCATTAACAGCTTTGACTTTGCTACTGATACCTCTGCTGCAATACTGACACATCTATCAGCAGAAGGAATGTTATTGGTGCAGATGATTAAAGACAAAGCTACTACTTCTGAAGTCTCGTGCAAAGATTCCTATGAAGACTTTTGACCTAAACAGAATTGTTTGCAACAACTTGTCTTTTAGTTGTCTACCAATTGTAGTGCAGCTTGTAACTGTCAAAGATCAACGGCTTGTGTTTGATCTGATCCTTAGAATCAAGAGTCTGTCTTGATTCTAAGTTCCTTTATATGTATTGTATCTTCCATTTGTACAAGGGTGCTTCCTAAGTGTTTTCTCTGTAACTTGTAAACCTTGAAGATTAATACAACTTGCATTTATCTGTATTATCAATGTTTCCTTGTATACATTGATTAGTTGTTATTGTTTCCGCCAATCTCAACTAGAACAGAATCATCTTGTAAACAGTGATCCTACAAGTGGTATCAGAGCTTTGGCTCTCATATTAAAGAAACTCACACTTGGTTAATCACTCTCGGGTTGTGTTCATTACTATCTCTTTGCTAAACTCCATTTTTTCAGAAATGACACAAAACACTGGTTTTGATGTTATTGGAAACCTCACCAGACCACCAAGACTAGTGTCTGGAGAAGACTATGACATGTGGAAAAACAGAATGGAAAGTTTTTTCTGTTATCAAGAATATGGATTGTGGAGATCCATAATTGATGGTCCGTATGTACCCATGGTGGCCTCTGCTGATTCTGGAGGTCCATCAGTTCCTAAAGAAGTTTCAAAGTACTCAGAGGAAGACATGAAGAAGATGGAGGTAGATTTCAAAGCTGTGGGATCCATTCAGATGTGCTTGCCAAATGAAGTTTTCCATAACTTCAGAGAATACAAGACTCCCAAGGAGCTACGGGAAGCTCTTTAGAAGATGTTTGCTGGATCAGAAGAAGTGAAGAAAAATAGAAGAGATATCTTGAAGCAACAATATGAAAATTTTGTCTAGAAGCAAGGTGAGTCTCTTACTGTTCTATACAATAGGTACACCTATCTTTTGGGAGAGTTACAATGCTCCAAAGGGAAGCTGGAGAATGAAGACATTCTGAAAAAGTTTATCAGATCTCTTCCTAGTTGCTAGACACTCTATACAGTGTCAATCCGAAGAACTGAAAATTTGAAGACCTTGCAGATGACTGAGCTGTCCGGTATTCTTAAGACATATGAGCTAGAAATGATTCAAGGAAAAGAAAGAAGCTCAGGTCATTCATCAGCCTCATCATATACCACCACTTCTTCTGCACTACACTCTGACCACTCAGTTCCCAGTTCAAGAAACTACTATCCTCCCATTGTTACCTACCCTCACACCCCCCAAATCACAGTCAAACAACTCACCATTCCTCCTTGAAGCCCCACCTCAGACAACTTCTGCTAATTTTGTCTCTAAAAACCCAAGCAACATGTCCTTTATCAAGGAAGATTTGGAGTGTTTCCATCCAGATGACTTAGAAGAAATGGACATACAACATTCTTATGCCATGCTATCTCTCAGAGCTAAACGGTGCTACTCTAGAACTGGAAGACCTATTCCAAGAAACAACTCTAACACAAGAGTAGGGTTGGACAAGAGCAAGCTCAGATGTTAAACTGCAACCAAGTTGGTCACTTTGCCAGAGAATGCAAGGCACCAAAGGCAAATCCAGCTGCTGCTCAGCCAAGACAAGCTCATCAAGGTCAAGCAAGTCAAGGTAACACCCCTCCTGCTCAAACTGCAGCTTGTGCAGCAGTTGGAACAGCTGATTTTGACTGGAGCTTTCAGTATGAAGATCTTCCTACCAACAACCAAGCACTCATGGCAGACACAAAAGAGATACCACCTCAGGTATATGAACATCTTTGTACTCAAGCTTGTATTGATAAGGTTCTAGGATACAAAAAACATAACCAGAATCTTATAGATAAAAATGAAGAGTTTCATCAAATGAAATCTGAATTTAAAAAGGTTGAAAACAGTTACAAAGAAAAGATTAATTATCTAAAGAAAGAGATTTCATCATTAAAACATGAACAGACAAATCTTGAAACTCAGATGGATGATCTTCTGGTTAAGTTAAAAGTTACAAGGGCTGAGTTGGCAGACCAAAAGGTCCATGTTGACAAGTATGAGTTTGCATCCAAAAAGCTGTAAAGACTTTTGGATGCTCAAATTCATGAAAAAGTGACTACTGGTCTTGGGTTTCAAGTTGAAAACCCCTACAATGTTGTACATCCACCTGCTAACTATGTAGCTATCCATGAACCAAACTTCAATCTTTCTAATCTTGACCTGGCAAACCGAAATCTTGATCCTTCAAAGGAAGAACCATTTGTGCAAGAATGCACTACCTCATCTAAGTCTGAGTCCACATGCTCCGACTCCACTGAAACAAGTGAAGCTCCATTACTTCCCACAAATGAAGTAATTCTCAAAACCACCAAGTCTGGCAAAGTGATCCAAACCAATGGTCCAAGCCCTTTCATTCCCTCAATACCAGTACCCCAACCCACTAAACAAATCAAAATCAGCTATCCTCCTGTTGGAAGAAAGTTAAATGTTGAAAAGGGACAATGTTCAACCTCCATTCAACCAAGGAAGGTGTTTGACATCTGTCATGCACCTGGAGAGAGACATCCATATGTTCAGAAAACATTGGAGGAAGCCACTTTTGAACACAACAAAGATCATCCTTGGAACTTCAAAGATCTATTCAAAAGAAAAGATTATGTATACTTTCAAAGGGATAAATCAGCTAAATCTTGTTTTTCTATGGCAAATACAATCACACTGCCAGCACCTGCGTTTACTATCTTCAGCAGCAAATAAATCTTAAGCAACATGCTTTTGAGAAAACAAACAAGAACAAGAAGGTAAGAAGGTATAAAGCTAAGACAACTCAGTTCAGAAACTCTCTCTTGTAACATTTCTGATTTTCATCATGTAATCGTTTGATTTCAATAAACAAACACATTTCAGTTTCGATTCGTGTACAAACAAACTACGATGCAGTTACATATACAAACTATTCTATTACAATAACAAATTAAACAAAAACGCAATTATCTCACAAGCCCCGAGGACCAAAACTGACAAAACTCAAAAACTACAAAACTAGGCAAGCACGGTCGCGCCTTGGACTAGGCACGGTCGCGCCTAAAGTAGGCACGGTCGCGCTGATGAACCCACTTGACTGCAGAAAGTCAAACCATACCATACCTTCTGAATTCGTGAAAATTAAAATAAAGAAAAGCCGGTCTTCGCGCGTCAGACCATACTCGACTGAAATTCGTCTAAAACACGCATCAATTGTCGTCCAATTTGCACAATTAATTAATCCCATTCACACCACAACCGAGCCTCTCAAATTCGTCGATATAGAGTCAGTTGCACGCTTCCTACACCCTTATATACACCCACTCAATCTCTCAGAACTCTCATTCGACGCTCACAACACCTCTGTCGTCCGATTGATCGCCAAGAAACGAAGCCGCTCGACCCGTAGCCGACCGCATTCAATTGCCCACTTTCAACAAGTAAGTAACACGTCTTCAGCTTTGTATCTACCTCTACTTCGAAAGCCCTATGTCAATTCGTTGTAGAAACACTCAAATCGATCCGATTTTGAACCAAAAAGCCGAAACATAAATTTTACTCGAACTACACTCTAGACAAGATATAAATACAATTAAACTATGTAGAAACATTCGTAATCATCCACTAAGTGAAAGCCCTAAGAATCCAGAAGCTATTAATATAAGAATCGATCGAATTGCGTCTGAAAAAGGCCCGACACGGTCGCGCTCATCCCTGAGCGCGGTCGTGCCTGACCAAGCACAGTCGTGCCCCAGGTGTGGCCCGGTCGTGCTTACCGAGCAAACAAGTCTTGACCAAAAACAAACACTAGACGCGGTCGTGCCAGATACGAGCACGGTCGTGCTCTATGTCCAGAACCTAGGAAGTACCTTCTGACTCGACCACGGGCGCGCTCAGACCACCACGGTCACGCCCGGCAACGAGCGCGGTCGTGCCCTACTTGAGCACGGTCGTGCTCCTTGACCAGAAACTTTAATTTTATTATTTTCAAACTTAATTTAATATGTTTTTATTTAAACATTTCAAAACTTGTTTATAAAAATTTAAGTTATAAAATCCCAAAACCCGGGAATCATTTATATACCAAATCGCTGATTTAAAATTTTAAAACGATTAATTCCCGATAGTTTCAAAACCGATGAAATCGTGAATTTATATAATCATTTTTATTTATACAAATATATATATATATTGATTTAAACAAATATCGTTTAATTAAATTTTATTTAAATAAATATATATATATATATATATATCGCTACTAATTTATTATTCCAAAACCAACCCTAAACACACAAACCACCAACGAACCCACTTTGGACACAAAATAACACAAACAGTGACACGCGTTATACCCTCATTCAATAGGTCAAACGTAGCGACCTACAACACGCTTGGTATTTTTGTTGATCTGTGCAAACTACACGCTCCAACACAAGTGAGTTACATAGCCCCTCTTTTACTCTATTTACAAACTTTTGGGGTGGAACATGCGTTCTATTTACTATGTTTACAAACTACACAATATACAATTCCACCCTACAATCATGTGTTACAATTTTGAGCTTTGTGCTTGAGTACTAGGTGTGTAGACCAACACGCAGTTTGCTATTCACGTGCAATCATTAACTATTTTATAGCCTACAGTAAACAGTGATAGATTATTGAGTCTGACAAACCCACCCAGGTAGGGTGACTGTTACTGCCAACACGTGTTTGTTTTGCATGCTAGTTACAAAGGTTTGATTGTACTACCAGGTCACACGATGGTATCTCTCCATAAATGCCTTAATTGCCATGTTTGTATGAATTGTATACACACAATACTATATTCTATTACATGACACGAAAACCTATGTATTCTCACCAACTTTTTTAGTTGACTTTGTTTTTAACCATGTTTCAGGTGACAATGTTTGAAGTATTACAAGCTGCTACATATAGGATTTGGACCTAGCAATTAATCTAAACTATTTATATTTTGTAATCGCTACATTTGGTTCTTGTATGGTATGAACTTGCTACGTGTAATGAAAATGAATGTTTAAATTATTCAAACTTTAGCAACCATGAGCTATGGACAGTCTGCACAGCTTCACGCCCCGACGTTTTCCGCCGTCGGTCGGGGTGTGACAGATTGGTATCAGAGCCTTGGTTATAGGGAATTAGGTTATTAGACACCATTGACCTAGACTATAACTTTAGGACACCCAACAATGCCATGCTACATGTTTTATGTGATACGTGCTATTTGCTATATGTCACATGCCTTATGTGTTAGTTATTTGATACTTAAATTGTTTAGACTACAAGACTTAATAAGCATACGTAAATAATAAAATAAATCGTATCCATACCCGTATCCTAAGCCGCATATCCTCCTTAACTGCTTCTATGTCATCATCGCCATAACTTGTGGAAAAACTCATACTCGTGGACCTATGCCTATCAAAAATATTTTTCATACCCGTTAAGGTTTTAGACTCTGTTAATTATTAGAGGACACGTGCAATCTGGAAGGGTGACACCTGTATTCTGGGTTTTCTGTCTAGGAAAGCATTTCATATAAATCCCAACCAACCGAGGGATCCGTATGCTTTCCTGGGAATTCCCGGGATGAGTGTTTACCTATAGGCTAAAGCACGTCTCCTTGAAAATTATATAAGTCTAATTAACCTTAATATGTCATTGTGTTCAAGTAGAAATGTGATTACTTGAAAACAATCCGAACTATGAAATAAATGTGTTATTATTCCTCCTATCCTAAATTTCAACGGATTTTTATAAATTCTCACAACACTTTTGTATCATTCTCTTTTTATAGAATGCCTCCTCGTCGTAACATCAACCGCAACAACACCGACAACGCCAACGATAGCACCAACACCAATACCAGCAATGCCAACAACAACAATAATACCGACCTTACTGCTCTCCTCACTCAGCTGGTAACTCAACTAACTCAAGCCAATAACAACAACAATGGGAACGCCAGTGGTAGTGCTAATACTGGTGGTGGCGGTGGTGCCAACCCGCCACAATGTACCTTCAAGCATTTCAACTCTTGCAATCCCCTGAAGTTTTATGGTACCGAAGGAGCCACGGGACTCCTTCAATGGTTCGAAAGTATTGAGGGCACCTTCCTCAATAGTGACTGTCCGGACAATCTGCGTGTCCGCCATGCCACTAGTGTCTTCCAAAAACGGGCACTAACCTGGTGGAATGGGGAAAAGAGAACAAGGGGAGTAGAAGTAGCAATGGCTCTGCCATGGGATGAGCTGAAAAGGATCATGACCGAGGAATTCTGTCCTCGAAATGAGATGAAGAAACGATCTTACCCAAGATAGCGGTGAAAGCTTGGCGTACACCAACCGTTTTCACGAACTCAGCATGCTGGTACCGCACATGGTTACACCTTTGTCTAGGTGTATTGAAAAATATATCGGTGGTCTACCGAGACAAATCCAGGACACTGTTTTGGGAAGAAATCCTGCAAACCTAGAAGATGCTATTCGTCTAGCTGCCACACTGACCGATAATCACGTTAAAGCAGGTACTCTTACCAAAAAGGGGGCCAAGAAAGTTTCTGACACCACAACTCCTCCTACTCATGTCAAAGAAGTTCAAAACGAACAGCATCGAAACACCAGGAAGAGAAAGGCGAAGAATTTTGCAATAGTCACTCCAGCCGCCCCAATTAATCAAGTTGCACCCTTGGCTCAAAATCCAGCCAAGAAAGCTTATGGAGGTACCTACCCACTCTGCAACAACTTCAACTATCATCACCCACAAACTGTCCCATGTCGCCTTTGCAATCATTGTGGGAAACTTGGCCATACGGCCAATATCTGCCGACAAAAGGCACTTACTACTCAAGCCAACCCGGTTAATCAACCCGGAGCTAATCAAGTGGTTCCAATCAATGCAAATGGACGGGCTTGCTTTGAATGTGGCAACCCGAACCACTTCCGAAACCAATGTCCAAAACTTGTGAACAATAATCAGGGCGGAGCTCGTGGACGTGCTTTCAACATCAACGCCAATGAAGCTCAAGCCAACGATCATGTGGTCAACGGTACGTTTCTTGTAAATAAAAAAATTACATCTATACTATTTAATAACGGAGCCGATAAGAGTTTTGTGTCACTTAACTTTGAACCTTTACTTGCAAAAACACGATCCAAACTCGAGAAAACCTTCACCGTTGAAGTAGCGGATGGAAACTCCATCACTATTGACTCCATCATTCATGACTGCTCACTAGAACTCAATGGTCACACGTTTCCAGTCAACCTTATACCAATGTCGTTGGGAAGCTTTGACGTCATCATTGCATGGATTGGTTATCTAAAAACCATGCCGAGGTCATGTGCTTTGAAAAGTACATCCGAGTACCTCTTCCACCGGGAGACATATTGAAAGTCTTTGGCGAGAAACCCTGCAAAGGACTCAAACTAATGTCATGCATAACTGCCCAGAAATACATTCGAAAGAAGTGCATGGTTTTCCTAGCTCATGTGATTCAAAAAGAAGACAAGGAGAGAAGAATAGAAGATATTCCCATCATTCGGGAGTTTCCCGAAGTCTTTCCCGACGACTTACCCGGTCTTCCACCTGTTCGGGAAGTAAAGTTTCGAATCGATCTTATACCCGGAGCAAACCCTGTGGCTAAAGCTCCATACCGGCTTGCACCTTCTGAATTGCAAGAACTTGCAAGTCAACTTCAAGAACTCGCTGACAAAGGTTTCATACGGCCAAGTCATTCACCGTGGGGTGCACCAGTCTTGTTTGTTAAAAAGAAGGATGGTTCATTCCGCATGTGTATTGACTATCGAGAGCTCAACAAGCTTACAATCAAAAACCGCTACCCGTTACCTAGGATTGACGACCTATTCGATCAACTCCAAGGTTCTACTTGTTTCTCGAAGATTGATCTTCGATCTGGTTATCACCAACTGCGTTTCCGAGAAGAAGATATTCCAAAGACAGCCTTCCGAACAAGATATGGTCATTACGAGTTCACGGTTATGCCTTTTGGGTTGACCAATGCACCTGCTGTCTTTATGGACCTCATGAACCGCATGTGCAAACCATACCTTGACAAATTCGTGATCGTTTTCATCGATGACATCTTGATCTATTCCAAGACTGAGGAAGAACATGAACAGCACCTTAGACTGGTTTTGGATCTCCTGAGAACCGAACAATTATACGCCAAGTTCTCCAAATGTGAATTTTGGCTAAAGGAGGTTCAATTTTTGGGTCTGTTGTCAATAAAAAGGGAATACATGTCGACCCTGCCAAGATCGAAGCTGTCAAGGATTGGAGTGCTCCTCAAACCCCTACCGAGGTTCGTTCGTTTCTTGGTTTAGCGGGTTATTACCGAAGGTTCATTTCTAATTTCTCCAAGATTGTTGTTCTCCTCACCGCCTTGACACATAAAGGTAAACCTTATGAATGGGGGCCAAAACAAGAAGAAGCTTTCCAAACTCTTAAACAGAAATTATGTGATGCTCCTATTCTGACTCTTCCAGAAGGAAACGATGATCTAGTCGTCTACTGCGATGCCTCTAACCTAGGCCTTGGTTGTGTTCTCATGCAACGAGGCAAGGTAATCGCTTATGCATCAAGGCAACTCAAGATCCATGAAAAGAACTATACGACGCACGATCTGGAGCTAGGTGCAGTCATATTTGCCTTGAAGATTTGGAGACATTATCTATATGGCACGAAATGTGTGGTATTTATCGACCACAAAAGCCTCCAACACATCTTCAATCAAAAAGAACTCAACATGAGGCAACGACGTTGGGTTGAACTACTCAATGACTACGATTGCGAGATTCGTTATCATCCCGGTAAGGCTAATGTTGTAGCCGATGCGCTGAGCCGTAAAGAACGCGTCATGCTCCAAAGTGTCAAGATTCATTCCGACATTCAAACCCGTATTCTAGCAGCTCAACACGTCTCGATTACCGAGGGCAATATGTATGAGGAAATGTCGTGTGGTGCTGAATTCCAACTAGTGACTAAAAACAATGGCTTGCTTTATTTCTTGGATCGTATTTGGGTTCCCAATCGCAATGATCTCCGAGAATTCCTCATGACTGAAGCACACAAGTCTCGGTATTCTATCCATCCCGGTGCGGATAAAATGTATCACAATCTTCGACCACAGTATTGGTGGCCTGATATGAAGAAAGACATTGCACTCTATGTTGCTAAATGCCTAACCTGCTCTAAAGTCAAAGCCGAACATCAACGTCCTTCCGGTTTACTTGAACAACCGGAAATCCCCGTGTGGAAATGGGAAAATCTAGCCATGGACTTCATTACTAAACTCCCCCGTACTTCAAACGGCTATGATAGCATTTGGGTAATCATTGACCGTCTCACAAAGTCCGCACACTTCCTGCCCATCCGTGAAGACTATCGGGTTGAGAAATTGGCCCGAATCTACATTAACGAAATTGTGAGTCGACACGGTATACCTTTGAACATAATCTCCGACAGAGATGCTCGTTTCACTTCCAGATTTTGGCAATCTCTACAAAAGGCACTTGGCACACGATTGGATTTAAGCACAGCCTACCATCCCCAAACTGATGGCCAGACTGAATGAACAATCCAAACGCTCGAAGACATGCTGAGAGCCTGTGTCATAGACTTTGGTGGCAACTGGGATTCACATCTAGCACTTATTGAATTCTCCTACAATAACAGCTACCACACCAGCATCAACATGGCTCCATTCGAAGCTCTTTATGGTCGCAAATGTCGTTCTCCTATCTGTTGGAACGAGATTGGTGATGCACAAATCACCGGTCCCGAGTTAATTCAGGAAACATCAGACAAAATCCTTCAAATCCGTGACAACATCCGAGTAGTGAGAAGTCGACAAAAGAGCTATGCCGACAAGCGACGAAAACCCTTGGAATTCAAAGTGGGTGACCTTGTGCTTCTCAAAGTATCCCCTTGGAAGGGTGTGATCCGCTTTGGAAAGAAAGGCAAACTAGCACCTCGTTACGTAGGCCCGTTCAAGATCCTTGAAAGAATCGGGAAAGTGGCTTACAAACTTGAGCTACCTCCAGCACTCAACAATGTTCATCCAACCTTCCACGTGTCCAACCTGAAGAAATGTCTTGCTGATGAGAACCTCCACATACCTCTTGACGACGTGCGCATTGATGAAACGATGCACTTTGTCGAGAAACCGGTGGAAATCATGGACCGTGAGATCAAGCAACTCAAACGCAGCCGCATTCCTATAGTCAAAGTCCGTTGGGATTCTAAACGTGGTCCTGAGTTTACTTGGGAACGTGAAGACCAAATGAAACTCAAGTATCCTCACCTATTCACCAATTCTGCAGCCTCAACTAGTTGAATTTCAGGACGAAATCCCCTCAACAAGGGGAGACTGTAACATTTCTGATTTTCATCATGTAATCGTTTGATTTCAATAAACAAACACATTTCAGTTTCGATTCGTGTACAAACAAACTACGATACAGTTACATATACAAACTATTCTATTACAATAACAAATTAAACAAAAACGCAATTATCTCACAAGCCCCGAGGACCAAAACTGACAAAACTCAAAAACTACAAAACTAGGCAAGCACGGTCGCGCCTAGGACTAGGCACGGTCGCGCTGATGAACCCACTTGACTACAGAAAGTCAAACCATACCATACCTTCTGAATTCGTGAAAATTAAAATAAAGAAAAGCCGGTCTTCGCGCGTCAGACCATACTCGACTGAAATTCGTCTAAAACACGCATCAATTGTCGTCCAATTTGCACAATTAATTAATCCCATTCACACCACAACCGAGCCCCTCAAATTCGTCAATATAGAGTCAGTTGCACGCTTCCTACACCCTCATATACACCCACTCAATCTCTCAGAACTCTCACTCGACGCTCACAACACCTCTGTCGTCCGATTGATCGCCAAGAAACGAAGCCGCTCGACCCGTAGCCGACCGCATTCAATTGCCCACTTTCAACAAGTAAGTAACACGTCTTCAGCTTTGTATCTACCTCTACTACGAAAGCCCTATGTCAATTCGTTGTAGAAACACTCAAATCGATCCGATTTTGAACCAAAAAGCCGAAACATAAATTTTACTCGAACTACACTCTAGACAAGATATAAATACAATTAAACTATGTAGAAACATTCGTAATCATCCACTAAGTGAAAGCCCTAAGAATCCAGAAGCTATTAATATAAGAATCGATCGAATTGCGTCTGAAAAAGGCCCGACACGGTCGCGCTCATCCCTGAGCGCGGTCGTGCCTGACCAAGCACAGTCGTGCCCCAGGTGTGGCCCGGTCGTGCTTACCGAGCAAACAAGTCTTGACCAAAAACAAACACTAGACCTGGTCGTGCCAGATACGAGCACGGTCGTGCTCTATGTCCAGAACCTAGGAAGTACCTTCTGACTCGACCACGGGCGCGCTCAGACCACCACGGTCACGCCCGGCAACGAGCGCGGTCGTGCCCTACTTGAGCACGATCGTGCTCCTTGACCAGAAACTTTAATTTTATTATTTTCAAACTTAATTTAATATGTTTTTATTTAAACATTTCAAAACTTGTTTATAAAAATTTAAGTTATAAAATCCCAAAACCCGGGAATCATTTATATACCAAATCGTTGATTTAAAAATTTAAAACGATTAATTCCCGATAGTTTCAAAACCGATGAAATCGTGAATTTATATAATCATTTTTATTTATACAAATATATATATATATATATTGATTTAAACAAATATCGTTTAATTAAATTTTATTTAAATAAATATATATATATATATATATATATATATATATATCGCTACTAATTTATTATTCCAAAACCAACCCTAAACGCACAAACCACCAACGAACCCACTTTGGACACAAAATAACACAAACAGTGACACGCGTTATACCCTCATTCAATAGGTCAAACGTAGCGACCTACAACACGCTTGGTATTTTTGTTGATCTGTGCAAACTACACGCTCCAACACAAGTGAGTTACATAGCCCCTCTTTTACTCTATTTACAAACTTTTGGGGTGGAACATGCGTTCTATTTACTATGTTTACAAACTACACAATATACAATTCCACCCTACAATCATGTGTTACAATTTTGAGCTTTGTGCTTGAGTACTAGGTGTGTAGACCAACACGCAGTTTGCTATTCACGTGCAATCATTAACTATTTTATAGCCTACAGTAAACAGTGATAGATCTATTGAGTCTGACAAACCCACCCAGGTAGGGTGACTGTTACTGCCAACACGCGTTTGTTTTGCATGCTAGTTACAAAGGTTTGATTGTACTACCAGGTCACACGATGGTATCTCTCCATAAATGCCTTAATTGCCATGTTTGTATGAATTATATACACACAACACTATATTCTATTACATGACACGAAAACCTATGTATTCTCACCAACTTTTTTAGTTGACTTTGTTTTTAACCATGTTTCAGGTGACAATGTTTGAAGTATTACAAGCTGCTACATATAGGATTTGGACCTAACAATTAATCTAAACTATTTATATTTTGTAATCGCTACATTTGGTTCTTGTATGGTATGAACTTGCTACGTGTAATGAAAATGAATGTTTAAATTATTCAAACTTTAGCAACCATGAGCTATGGACAGTCTGCACAGCTTCACGCCCCGACGTTTTCCGCCGTCGGTCGGGGTGTGACATCTCTCTCCTTCAAGAATGCAGCTTCAAAAACCTCAAAAATCATGCATCATATGTGGTGAATCAGACCACTTTGCTGCAGATTGTAAATTCAATCCTTTCAACCAGCCTCCACAGCAGCTCAAGTCACTCCTAAAAAGAAGCCTCTCTATAGAAGAACTCTTACTGAGAAACCCACTTTCAATCGGAAGGTAAAGAAGGAGAAGCAAGTATCTGTTGAACAATCAGCAGCCAGCAAAAATGCTGCTTATCAGCTAAAGAAAAAGGAGCCCAGAAACAAACCTTCAGCAATAATCAAAGTTGCTGCTGATCAAGTAAAGCCATTAGCAGCAACCAAGTTTGCTGCTGACTAGCCGAAGTCTTCAGCAGCAAAGTTTGCTGCTGATCATGCAAAGCCATCAGCAGCCAAAGCAACATCGGCTGCTGATCGAGTAAAAAAGTCTGGAAAACCACCTCCACAACAATGGAAAGCCAAGTCCACAGCTTCTATCTCTCAAAGCATCATCATTGGGTCCATTGAATGCAAGCATACTGATGCTATTGGTCCAAAGTCACACTCACCCAAGTCTGCAAGTTCTTGGGTTCCTCCCTCTAACTAGATCTCTCTCATGTGCAGGGACAACCAGGTCAGAAGCATAACACATGGGTTGTAGACAGTGGTTGTTCCAGGCACATGACCGACAACAGGTCCATCCTCTCCAATTTCAGACATTTCAATGGAGGCTATGTTGCCTTTGGGAGTGATTCAAATGGAGGATCTATAACAGGACAAGGAACCATGTCCAATGAAAGAATGAGTATTGAAAGGGTAAACTCTGTCAAAGAATTGGACTTCAATCTCATGAGTGTGTCTCAAATCTGTGATAAAAACATTGGATGCTTTTCACAGACAAAAAATGTTTTGTGCTCTCCCCTGGTTTAAGCAAACCTCTTCCAGAGAAGATTTTATTGACTACTCAAAGAAAAGATAACCTATATGTGCTTGACATGAATAAGGTCACTCCATCTGGTAGTGTATCTTGTTTTCTGTCCATGGCATCAGTTGATGAATCAGCACTCTGGCACAGAAGATTAAGCCATGTCAATGTAAAGACTATCAATAAGTTGGTAAAAGGAAATATTGTCAGAGGTCTTCCTGACAAGGAATTTCAACTTGAAGATCACTACATTGCATGCATGAAGGGGAAGTAACACAAGAGTTCTCACAAGCCCAAGACATTGAATTCAAATGACACTCTCCTACAGCTGCTGCATATGGATCTTTTTGGTCCTACAAATGTCATGTCCATTGGCAAGAAGTCATACTGTCTGGTGATAACTGATGACTATACCAGATTTTCATGGGTATACTTCTTGAGAACAAAAGATGAAACTGCTGAGATTCTTAAATCCTATATTCTTAGGGTACAGAATCAAAGCATTCAGAAAGTCAAAATCATAACGTGTGATCAAGGTACAGAGTTCAAAAATCACACCTTGAACTATTTTTGTGAGAGTAAGGGCATAGAAAGAGAATACAGTGCTCCAAGAACTCCTCAACAAAATGGGGTTGCTGAAAGAAGAAACAGAACTCTAGTTGAGTCTACAAGATCAATGCTGGCTGACTCAAAACTACCTCTCACATTCTGGACTGAGGCAGTTAGCAAAGCTTGCTATGTGCAAAATAGAGTTCTCATTGTCAAGCCTCTCAACAAAACACCTTATGAACAGTGGTTCAAAAGAGTTCCCTACATTGGATTTCTAAAACCCTTTGGACGTTCATGTGCCATTCTCATTACACATGGGGTTCTTCCTAAGTTTGGTGCCAAATCAGATGAAGGATACTGTGGGCTATTCCTCTCAATCCAAGGCCTACAGAGTATTTAACTCAAGAACAAGAATTGGAGAAGAATCCGCAAATTTTGAATGTAGGGAACACATTGCATGTGAAAAGGGTAAAGGACCATACTAGCTCTTTGATATAGACTCCTTCTCCCAAGTATTTGAGCCTCTCATATTCTCAAATGTGGAGTCTACCTCTTCCAAAGAACCAGCTTCCACATCATCAACTGATTACAAATTGGAATTCAATAGTCCCTCTATAAGAATCAAAAGACCCATCTGTTATGGAAGCTATTGAAGCCAGTGAAGCAAGAACAAGTCTCTCTATTGTCACCAGCAGTAGTCTCTCTGAAAATGAAAATCAGGATGCAGTTCATGACATCTCTGCAGATGGTGTAGAGGCATCTGCTGCTGATGCTGCTACAGATGATGTTGATGCTACTGATGATATTGAAGACCCTTCCACCATAAATGAAGAGTTTCCTAATCAAAATCAAAGCAATCTTGAGCAAGGAATACAGTTGGATGTTGTTCCAGCACAGAGAATCAACAAGGAACATCCATTGGAAAATATAATTGGCCAAGTTCAGCAAGGAGTCCAAACAAGAAGCAAGACTCATGAGGCCAATATATGTTTGTATTCTTGCTTTCTGTCTTAAGTAGAACCAAAGAAGATAGATGAAGCTTTGAAACATAGCAGTTGGATTGAAGCAATGCTGGAAGAGTTGCCGCAATTCAAAAGACAAGAAGTGTGGACCCTGGTTGATCTTCCACCTGGTCAAACTGCTATTGGCACAAGATGGGTATTCAGGAACAAGCAAGATGAGAGAGTTGTAGTCAAGAACAAAGCCAGACTTGTTGCTCAAGGCTACACTCAGGAAGATGGAGTTGACTATGACGAAGTCTTTGCTCCTGTTGCTAGACTGGAGGCTATCCGAATCTTTTTAGCTTATGCTACATCCAAGAGCTTTACTGTTTATCAAATGGATGTCAAGAGTGCCTTTCTGTATAGGAAGATTAGTGAGGAAGTCTATGTCAGACAACCTACAGGCTTTGTAGATCCTACCCATCCTGACAAAGTATTCAAACTAGACAAAGCCCTCTATGGCTTACATCAAGCTCCAAGAGCCTGGTATGAAACTTTGTCAGGCTATCTACTCAGCAACAATTTTAGAAGAGGTGCCATTGATCAGACCTTGTTTATCAAAGATGAAGGGGGAGAAATCCTACTTGTATAAATCTATGTTGATGACGTCATCTTTGGATCAACAAGGAAGAAGCTGTGCAAAGACTTTGAGATCCTGATGCACTCAAATTTGAAATGAGTTCAATGGGTGAACTAAATTTCTTCTTGGGACTCCAAGTCAAACAAGTTCCAAATGGAATCTTCATCAGCCAATCTAAATATGTCAAGAGCATTTTGGAAAGATTCAATCTGGCTGACTGCTCTGCTGCAAGAACTCCTATGCAAGTGCACCATCAACTAACTCCAGATAAAGATGGACAAGACACTGATCAACATCAGTACCGTGCAATGATAGGATCACTCATGTATCTAACTGCCTAAAGGCCAGATATCATGTTTGTAGTATGCCTTTGTGAAAGATTCCAAGCAACTCCAAAGAATACACACCTTCAAGCTGTCAAGAGAATTTTTAGATACCTAAAGGGAGCCCCAAGACTTGGGCTATGGTATTCTAAAAATGACAAGTTCAACATGTATGCATACACTGACAGTGACTACGGAGGATGCAACTTGGATAAGAAGTCCACGTCAGGGGGATGTCAGTTTCAGGGAGGAAGACTGATTTCATGGCAATGCAAAAAGCAAACTTGTGTATCAACCTCTTCAGTAGAAGCAGAATACATTGCAGCTTCCAGTTGCTGTGCACAAGTCATCTGGATACAAAATCAAATGCTGGATTATGGGATGACTTTCATGGCAACTCCCATTCACATTGACAACATAAGTGCTATATCAATTAAAAACAATCCTATGTAGCACTCCAAGACAAAGCACATTGACATCAGGTATCATTTCATAAGAGATGAAGCTGAGAAAAAAAGAATCATTTTAACCAAAGTTCATACCAATGAGCAATATGCTGACTTGTTTACAAAACCTTTTGATGAAGCTAGATTTAGATATTTAGTTGAATCCATTGGCATGATGAACTTTGATTAAAATTTGTCTTTAAAATTTTTAAATAAATGTGTTTGTCTTTTGTTGTAAATAAAAAGTTAACAATCAGCAGGAAACATTTTTGCTGCTGACATGTTTAGTCATCAGCAGCAAAGAATTTACCACTGACTGCCTTAAGTTATCAGCAGGAACAAGTTTCCCGCGGATAACTTTAAGGCAATCAGCAGCAACATTTTTGCTGCGGACCAATGCATCCATCAGCAGCAACCAAGTTTGCTGTTGATAGACTTAACCATCAACAGCAATCAAGTTTGATGCTATTGGTCCAAAGTTACACTCACCTAAGTCTGCAAGTTCTTGGGTTCCTCCCTCTAACTAGATCTCTCTCATGTGGAGGGACAACCAGGTGAGAAGCGTAACACATGGGTTGTAGACAGTGGTTGTTCCAGACACATGATCGGCAACAGGTCCATCCTCTCCAATTTCAGACATTTCAATGGAGGATATGTTGCCTTTGGGAGTGATTCAAAGGGAGGATGTATAACTGGACAAGGAACCATGTCCAATGAAAGAATGAGTATTGAAAGGGTAAACTTTGTCAAAGAATTGGACTTCAATCTCATGAGTTTGTCTCAGATCTGTGATAAAAAAACATTGGATGCTTTTCACAGACAAAAAATGTTTTGTGCTTTCCCCTAGTTTAAGCAAACCTCCTCGAGAGAAGATTTTATTGACTGCCTAAAGAAAAGATAACCTATATGTGCTTGACATGAATAAGGTCACTCCATCTGGCAGTGTATCTTGTTTTCTGTCCATGGCATTAGTTGATGAATCAGCACTCTAGCATAGAAGATTAAGCCATGTCAATGTAAAGACTATCAACAAGTTGGTAAAGGGAAATATTGTCAGAGGTCTTCCTGACAAGTAATTTCAACTTGAAGATCACTACATAGCATGCCTGACGGGGAAGTAACACAAGATTTCTCACAAGCCCAAGACATTGAATTCAAATGACACTCCCTTACAGCTGCTGCATATGGATCTTTTTGGTCCTACAAATGTCATGTCCATTGGCAAGAAGTCATACTGTCTGGTGATAACTGATGACTATACCAGATTTTCATGGGTATACTTCTTGAGAACAAAAGATGAAACTGCTGAGATTCTTAAATCCTACATTCTTAGGGTACAAAATCAAAGCAATCAGAAAGTCAAAATCATAAGGTGTGATCAAGGTACAGAGTTCAAAAATCACACCTTGAATTGTTTTTGTGAGAGTAGGGGCATAGAAAGACAATACAGTGCTCCAAGAACTCCTCAACAAAATGGGGTTACTGAAAGAAGAAACAGAACTCAAATTTAGTCTACAAGATCAATGATGGCTGACTCAAAACTACCTCTCACATTCTGGACTGAGGCAGTTAGCACAGCTCGCTATGTGCAAAATAGAGTTCTCATTGTCAAGCCTCTTAACAAAACACCTTATGAACTGTGGTTCAAAAGAGTTCCCTACATTGGATTTCTAAAGCCCTTTGGATGTTCATGTACCATTCTCATTACACATGGGGTTCTTCCTAAGTTTGGTGCTAAATCAGATGAAGGATACTTTGTGATCTATTCCTCTCAATCCAAGGCCTAAAGAGTATTTAAATCAAGAACAAGAATTAGAGAAGAATCCGCAAATGTTGAATGTAGGGAACACATTGCATGTGAAAAGGGTAAAGGACCAGATTGGCTCTTTGATATAGACTCCTTCTCCCAAGTATTTGAGCCTCTCATATTCTCAAATGTGGAGTCTACCTCTTCCAAAGAACCAGCTTCCACATCATCAACTGATTACAGATTGGAATTCAATAGTCCCTCTATAAGAATCAAAAGACCCTCTATTGATCCTCCATCTGTTGTGGAAGATATTGAAGCCAGTGAAGCAAGAAAAGTCTCTCTAATGTCACCAGCAGTAGTCTCTCTGAAAATAAAAATCATGATGCAGTTCATGACATCTCTGCAGATGGTGTAGAGGCATCTGCTGCTGATGCTGCTACAGATGATGTTGATGCTAATACTGATATTGAAGACCCTTTCACCATGAATAAAGAGTTTCCTAATCAAAATCAAAGCAATCTTGAGCAAGGAATACAGTTGGATGTTGTTCCAGCACAGAGAATCAACAAGGACCATCCATTGGAAAATATAATTGGCCAAGTTCATCAAGGAGTCCAAACAAGAAGCAAGACTCATGAGTCCAATATATGTTTGTATTCTTGCTTTCTATCTCAAGTAGAACCAAAGAAGATAGATGAAGCTTTGAAACATAGCAGTTGGATTGAAGCAATGCTGGAAGAGTTGCCGCAATTCAAAAGACAAGAAGTGTGGACCCTGGTTGATCTTCCACCTGGTCAAACTGCTATTGGCACAATATGGGTATTCAGGAACAAGCAAGATGAGAGAGTTGTAGTCAAGAACAAAGCCAGACTTGTAGCTCAAGGCTACACTCAGGAAGATGGAGTTGACTATGACGAAGTCTTTGCTCCTGTTGCTAGACTAGAGGCTATCCGAATCTTTTTAGCTTATGCTACATCCAAGAGCTTTACTGTTTATCAAATGGATGTCAAGAGTGCCTTTCTGTATGGGAAGATTAGTGAGGAAGTCTATGTCAGACAACCTACAGGCTTTGTAGATCCTGCCCATCCTGACAAATTATTCAAACTAGACAAAGCCCTCTATGGCTTACATCAAGCTCCAAGAGCCTGGTATGAAACTTTGTCAGGCTATCTACTCAGCAACAATTTTAGAAGAGGTGCCATTGATCAGACCTTGTTTATCAAAGATGAAGGGGGAGAAATCCTACTTGTACAAATCTATGTTGATGACATCATCTATGGTTCAACAAGGAAGAAGCTGTGCAAAGACTTTGAGATCCTGATGCACTCAAATTTGAAATGAGTTCAATGGGTGAACAAAATTTCTTCTTGGGTCTCCAAGTCAAACAAGTTCCAAATGGAATCTTCATCAGCCAATCCAAATATATCAAGAGCATTTTGGAAAGATTCAAGCTGTCTGACTGCTCTGCTGCAAGAACTCCTATGCAAGTGCACCATCAACTAACTCCAGATAAAGATGGACAAGACACTTATCAACATCAGTACCGTGCAATGATAGGATCACTCATGTATCTAACTGCCTCAAGGCCAGATATCATGTTTGCAGTATGCCTTTGTGCAAGATTCCAAGCAGCTCCAAAGAATACACACCTTCAAGCTGTCAAGAGAATTTTTAGATACCTAAAGGGAGCCCCAAGACTTGGGCTATGGTATTCTAAAAATGACAAGTTCAACCTGTATGCATACACTGACAGTGACTACGGAGGATGCAACTTGGATAAGAAGTCCACGTCATGAGGATGTCAGTTTCAGGGAGGAAGACTGATTTCATGGCAATGTAAAAAGCAAACTTGTGTATCAACCTCTTCAGTAGAAGCAGAATACATTGCAGCTTCCAGTTGCTGTGCACAAGTCATCTGGATACAAAATCAAATGCTAGATTATGGGATGACTTTCATGGCAACTCCCATTCACATTGACAACATGAGTGCTATATCAATTACAAACAATCCTGTGTAGCACTCCAAGACAAAGCACATTGACATCAGGTATCATTTCATAAGAGATCAAGCTGAGAAAAAGAGAATCATTTTAACCAAAGTTCATACCAATGAGCAATATGCTGACTTGTTTACAAAACCTTTTGATGAAGCTAGATTTAGATATTTAGTTGAATCCATTGGCATGATGAACTTTGATTAAAATTTGTCTCCAAAATTTTTGAATAAATGTGTTTGTCTTTTGTTGTAAATAAAAAGTTAACAATCAGCAGCAAACATTTTTGCTGCTGACATGTTTAGTCATCAGCAGCAAAGAATTTACCACTGACTGCCTTAAGTTATCAGCAGGAACAAGTTTCCTGCGGATAGCTTTAAGGCAATCAGCAGCAACATTTTTGCTGTGGACCATTGCATCCATCAGCAGCAACCAAGTTTGCTGTTGATAGACTTAACCATCAGCAGCAATCAAGTTTGCTGCTGATAGGCTTAACCATCCGTAGCAACCAAGTTTGCTGCTGATGGGTAAAATGAGTCCAAATTAACTTTTACTCGTTGTAAAAACCACCTTCAGTCTTTACCATGGCTGCTACAGTGTGTTACAACTGTAAAACAGTGAAAAGTAAATGGGTTGTACAGTACAAGTAAATTTGCTTTTTCCCTCCTTTGTCGTTACAAATCAAATTTCTTCCTTCACCACTTCACATTCAATTCTGACCTAACCCGCACCATGGTCTCTCAAGCATTCAAAGCTTTCCATACTTAACCACCTTTCAAAAAAAACTTCCTCTTTCCCTCCAAACCTAACTATAATGGCAGAAGTTGATATCAACAACCCCGATGACAAGTTCTCAACCTACCATAATCTCACCGCATATCTTGTCAAAGGAAAGAAATATGAAGGGTTTGATGACATGATCGACTTCATTTGTCGATCGAAAAACTCACAGTCAACCCCACAATCTATATCCCCCACATGGAGGACTTCTGGAACTCTGCCGTCTTCTCTACAGAACAAGGGACTCCCCAAATCAAAGCCACGGTAGACGGCAAAGACATCACCATCATGGAAGCCACACTCAGAAAACACCTCAAGCTTCAGGACGAGGGGCCGCCATCTCATACACCAAAGACGAATATATGAGGACCTTTGTATCCATAGTGTACACTGGAAATCAGGACGAGTACACGATTAAGAAGGCACTGATGGGTCCTCCTTGGAAGTTCTTATGCCACACTCTTCTTCAATGCATATCTCAGAAGAAAAGTGGATGGCATCAAGTGAGCTCTGCCCTTGCTTCTGCATTTCATGGTATGGTAATTGGGCAGGGTTTCAATTTTGCTCATTTGATATTTGATGGTTTGAGATATAACCTTTAGGAAGGAGCAAGTAAAACCTTGTTTATGTACCCACGGTTCTTGCAGGAAGTTTTTAATCATGAAATAAAAGTTCTTTCAAAACCTGCAAGAATCTAGTTGATTTTGGGTCATAAAAATAACATTTTTCAAAGCATGAGAACAGTGTGAAAGAAGTTCTCAGGGTTTAATGTTCCATTGTTATCTACAATGTTTAACATACAAAGTACCCAGGGTGACAGTTCAGCAGTCCCAGCTGATACTGATCTCACACCGTCCACTTCACAGCCTGAACATACAATAGTCTCCCTTGATCGAACCCCTGTGCAGCCTATTGAGGGTGCACAGGCACAACAAATACTTACCCCAGTTCTTCAAGCACAACTGGAACACAGGGTCCCAGTTGAGGTAAGCTATACCAGAAAGAGAAAAAGGAGCAAGAAGACTTCTTCTATTCTTGTCCCACAGGCCCAATCCCAACCCAAAAGCCCTCATTCAGAATCCTAACATTCTGATGAGAATGTCAAAAGGGATAGCCTCATTATTATGGAGACTTCCTTGGAAGTCCCTCTATTAGGATCAGGATCACATCCCGGATCCATAGAACAACCCCTTGAGCCTATACACTCTTCTTTTTCTTTGAACTTAAGTACAGAGGCACCTTGTCAAGATGATGTACCTTCTCCAACTGCCACTATCTCGAAGGTACTGATTGACTTGGCCGCCAAAGTACCTAGCCTAAGTTCATCACCTGAGAAGGTTCACTCTGGGAGTGATGAAAAAGTGAATGTAGAAGGGGCTATCACTACTACTGGTCCATTAATTGACCAGGATGACAGTGATAACAGCACTAAGTCCCCAACTACATCAACTCACAGTGAGAATGTTTCTTTTGAAACATTCTTTACTGAGAGGAATCCCAGGAGCTAAGAAAACCAGGGTGATGGGGAAGCAGGGGCTAGGCCTAAGGCCCCATCTAGTTCCAAGGATTCCACAACTGTGGATGAGGACAGACTGATACTAGAAAATCTAGAATTGACGGCTAGGGTAGCCATGCTAGAGGCTGAAGTGTCCAAATTAAGGCACCAAGTCTCTATGCATGGGGCCCATCGATGCCCACCAGTGACTTCTCCTTCTCTTGTATCAGTGGGAACCCAAACAGAACAAAATATATGCACTGATGCAACCAAAAAGGGGGAGATAGTTACTATTGAAGATGACAAAGATAGTCTTGATGAATGGATACAAGAGCAGGCAGCCTTTCAAAGCACACTGTTCAAGCCTGCTTTTGTTCAAGTTCATGACTTGCCAGACTCAGAAGATGAAGAGGAAGAGATCTCTGAGGATTGGAAGTTAGTTTCCAGGGCTGTAGATGAAGTGTTCCCTGAGGAGATGAAGATAAATAATGAAGATAAGGATGTGCCTCACTCAGTCACTATACTTCCAGCTGCAGCCAGCATCTCAAGACAAGTCATATCCCCTCATTTCCCATTATTTGCACATAATCCGGAATATAACTCAATTCTATCTTGGGTATATGATGGTCTATCAGAAAGATTTTGGATTGGATGGGAATCTGGTAAAATTGAAGAGTTCAACTGGAATACTCTAACTCCCTTTCATATCTTGGATCTCCATCTTACAGAATGCATCAACACTTCAACTGATCTTCCTGCTGAACTTGCCATTGAAAGATTTCATGACCTAATGGAAGACAACATGCCCTGGTTTGAGTGGTTTCTCGAAGAATCAAACAGGGTGGCTTATCCTAAACATAACAATCAGAAACAAATAGCCAAAGATCTTGCTGCATTTCAGGCCTTTATGGAAGATGACATGCCTTTAACCACTGCAGAGTCTTCAAGAGCAGTTGAACAAAGACAAGCTGAAAGACATGAATTAATAAGAAGCAGGGTTTTGACAGAAGAACAAGTTCTATGCTTGAGAAGATTCTTGTACAATGAAGTTGTCAGGGGATTGGAGGTGTATGGATGGTCGGATATTGTGCCATCAGGATTCAGATTTTTCTTGAGTGATGGATCTACATTTATAATCAACAATGCCCAAGAGATCCTTCTACTCAACCCAGACTTCCTCTTCAAGGTTTTTAAACAAAGATCACAGATCTACATCACCAACTCCAGAAGCAGTCAAAACACGATCCTTATTGTTAAAGATTTTCTTGAAAAAGAAGGATGAATTGCCATGGAGGAACTAGACTCAGACATGTCCCTTCCTTCTTCTCCAACTGTTGTATTAAACACAGAAGAAGAATAAAAAAGAATGGCTGAACAGAAGGTTAAGGAGGCATGGAAGGCTGAAACTGAAGAGGAAGGGGAGATGGGTAAAAATGAAGAAGTCCCTCCACCTTTGTCTGTTACTCAAATTGCCAATGAAGCTGAAGCTGAGGTCTCAATAGCATCTCTTACATCTGCTGTTGTGATCCATGAAGCTGAAGCAGAGGCATCTAATAAAGACAAAGGGAAGGGTATCATGACTGCAGAGGAAGAAGAAAAGATAGAGAAAGAGAAGAAAAAAAGGAGAAAAGAAGAAGAGAAACGGAAGAGGAGGAGATGGCTGAACTAAAAAAGGCTTAAGAAAGGAAAGCTGCCATACTCCTCCGAGAACAGCAAATCCACTTGCATGCTAGGCAACTGGATAAATTAAAAGTTAAAGTTTATGCAGCCTTTCAAATAAAAGAAGATGAAGCTTTATCTCTTCAGCTGCAGGAACAACTGTATAAAGAAGAAGAAGAAGAAGAAGAAGAAAGATAGAAGAAGAGAAGAGAAGATGCTAAGTTCAGAATCACTGATTCTGAACTAGCAAAAGAAATGAGAGAGGAGTGGATTGAAGGTCTAATTTCTCAAGGTGAGGATGCAGACTACCTTGAGAAATTATCCAATAAAGAAATATACAGAGCTTTCATGGGTCAACAAGGTAAAGTGGCAAACAAGAAGAGAGCAAAAGAAGAAGAAAGGCCAGACAAGCCATTGCCTTCAATGTTAGATCCCATGAAGAAAGGAAGGTCATGATGGACTTCCTAAAGGCTAGAGGCGAGAGTGGAAAGAGGCTGGGTCTCATGAGCTTCATGAACCTGCAAGCCCTCTATGTCAAATTTAAAAAGGAAGAGGAAGAAAGACTGGGGAAGATAGGATCAAAGAAAAGGGTAATCACACAGACATCAGAAAGAAAATCAAAGAAACATATGCCTACTTCCTCATCCACTCCTTCCTCTGTCCAACAACCCTCCACTTTCCCTCCTATACATCCCTCCTCTCCACCCAAAGAGTCCAAATCCTCTCATCCAGCTCCCCTTCATCAACAGCCTCCCAAGAAGAAAACAGAACCTACTACCACAGCAGAAAACTCAAGAGAAATTGTAGTATGGTTTTACAGCAATCAAGACCAATGGTTTGAAGTCTTCAGGGGAAGGGCAGAAGTAAAAAGATCAATTTATACATCTGTTGATGAGGTGATGCAACTTCCAGATTCTGATCTTCAAAGAATGATGGAGCTGGGTGAAGCTCACGAGCCTAAGAATGATAGTGGAAGACATATGTTGCTAGTTATCAAGCATCACTTCAACCCCATCAAAGATGTGATTATAGATGTTAAACCACTTCAATCCATTCATTAGTTGGTCCTACAATGCTGCTCAGGATGAGTACACTTTGATAGATGTCAGAGGATAGAAGATGAGATGTTCAAGCAAGGCCATCTTCAGCATGCCAAGCAAGGATATCAAGACTCTATCTGAGCTCCCTCTTGACAATCCAAGCATAGACCCCAGAGGTTGTGAGACAGCACGGATTGTTGCTCACATGCAAAAGCTTCAGCAACAAAGGCAGTAAGAGAGTTTTGGTAGCATTAGTCTACGGGGAGTTTGTAGAGCTAAAGATTGATGGCTACAAAATTCTCTAAGTACAATTGCTGCGGACTCCACAGTTTTGCTGCTGACTTACAAGTTGCTGCGGATAAGGCTAAGTGCTGTGGATAGTTATGTTCTCCTGCTGATGAACAACTATGCTGCAGATAGCCTAATTTGCTGAAGTCCAGAGTTGCTGCTGATAGGCTTCTCAGCAGCATCAAACACTTGATGTTGCTGATAGGCAAATCATCAGCAGCTTTGACTTTGCTACTGACACTTCTGCTGCAACACTGACACATCTATCAGCAGTGTTAGAGCATAAATTTGTAACTGTAGCAAACATTCTGTGCAAGTTCGTAGATAGGCGAACTTAACAAGTTCGCCTAAGCATCTTTAGGAGCGAACTTGTTAAGTTCGCCTATGGTCCAAGAGTCATTAGTGTTTACTATAAATAGGATTACAAGTTCATATTCCATAGAACACTAGAGAAGAAAAAGGTGTAGTGTGTGTTTTTGGAGAGAACTTTTGTAATCAAGAATTATAGTAATGCAAAGAGTTTATTTAGATCTTGCGTGTTACTAGTTGATCGTTCATGTCTACGTGATTTAGATTCCGCACTCGTTGCGTAGATTCGTCAGTTCGTATACGTGATCCGTAGACCTCGGGGACCTACAAGTGGTATCAGAGCCTCGCGCTCTTGATTTGAGTGGATACGAATTGATTCTGGATGATTTCTGACTAGTACCGTTGTTGATTACAAGTTTTCTGGATCGAATTTGGTGAAAATTGATGGAAATTTGAGGTTCAGATCTGAGTTTTTGTTCATCACGTGTTCTTCATATTTTTTGGTTATGATTCGTCATTTTTGGAATCATTTGATGTTTGGATTGGAGTTTTGATCACTTAGGTTGTTTAGACTCTGTTTTTGATCATTCCTAGTGGATCAATTACACAATTACATCACTATTTGAAGATTTTAGTAAAAAAAAAAATTTGGTCAGAAGGGTACGACGTTCTTGACATTTTCGGACTGAAATTCTTCAAATTGGACATCAAAACGTGTTTTAATGGAAGATTTGTTCGTTTAAGGTTCTTTAGTTTTGGTTCCAGGTCAATCCTATTGAAAGAATTATTCGATTTCATCAAGTTTTGAAGATTTGAGATTTTCTGGTTCGTTGGTCTGCACAGTTCAACAAGTTCGCTTGATTTGGCTAGACCTGTTCAACAAGTTCGCTTGATTTGATTTGTTGAGATATTGACCAAGTTCGCTTGAGTTGATTGTTATCTGCACTTGAGATATTGACCAAGTTCGCTTTGAACAAGCCTTATCAAATGCGCCGAAACAATTTACAAATTCGCCAGACTTTTTATGCTCCTGGTCAAATTTATTTTTCGCCTGAACAACTTCTCAAATTCGCTTCATGAACAAAGCATATGTTCGCCTGAACAAATTTACAAGTTCGTCGACCAATTTCAAAGTATTTCAGTCAAGTGCGTATGACCAAGTACTATTGAAAAACAAAGTCAAGTGCGCATGACCAAGTGCTATTGAAAAACAAAATCAAGTGCGCATGACCAACCAAGTGCTATTGAAAAACAAAATCATGTTCGCCTGAACAAAGCATATGTGCGGCTGAGATCAGATTACTAAATACGCTTGAATAAAAGTTCAGATTGGTAAATTGCGCTTGAGCTCAGTAGCTTCTTTATTTGGTCACAGAGTTGTAATATGCGAATGTTTTTACGGTGTTTTGCGGACTAGTTTTCGGGACTCTAACATGTACATTCGGGAAAACGAAAGTAATCTCAAGTGTCTCGGATATGATGCGCATTGGGTCGGGAAAATTGTGAAATATTTCGAACTCCTTTCGAGCTGTTTCGAATAGCTTAAAAAACATGTCATTGAAGCTTAAAAGTGATTTTTCGAGATTTTCGAACGCGGTTTTCGGTGGTTTATCGTTGTTTCCAGGGAAAGACGACTTGGTTTTCTAGAGACACGAACACGACTTCTAGTTGTTCGGAAAATTTTCGGATCATTCGGGACTCGTTTAAAGCTGTTTCGGTTGGTCTCAAAGTGTGACAAGAAAGTGTTCATTATTTCTAAAAATTACTTTTTGAGATTTTCGACCGTAATTTCCGGGTTGATAAGGACGTCGCCGGTTGAAAAAAATAATTTTTGTTGAAAGTAGAACGTGGTTTTTAGTTGGACGAGAAAGTTCGAGATTGTTTCGGTTTCATTTTAAACCGGTTGGACGTGCTCTAAGTTGGTTCAATTGTTGAAGATTTTAATTCCGTCAAGCATTACAATCATGTTGACGTTCAACAGTATGTTAGGAACTCCGTCACCTCCTAGACTCGTATCATTCGCGGATTATTCTACTTGGAAAGCTCGGTTTTTGGAGTATGTTTCTTTGTCCGATATAGATTTTTGGAGACCAATAACAGAAGGATTTGTGCATCTTAAATATAACTTTATGGAATATCATGATGTTCCTAAACCAATGTCAGCTCTTACTAAAGTTGAAAAGCAGATGTTTGATAGAGAGATGAAGACGCAAAATACTTTAAAATTGTCTTTACCAAATGAAATCATTCATAGTCTCGGGAAGTGTCCATTTTCAAGAGATCTATGGGAAGCATTGAATACAAAGAGTGAAGCAACTACTCAAGCGTTTGTGGTCTTGATCAGAGAAGAATTAGTAAAGCATAGTAGTGACTCTGAAAGATCTTCTTCTGTCGACTTAACTGATAGTGAGAGTATTCATTCTGGTGAAAGTACTCAATCTACTGAGACTGATGTGATGACTGAAGAAAGCTTTCAGACAGTTGAAGATGATCTGAGTGAATCAGAAATTGATACAGAGCCTGTCATTGTTGCTCAAAAGGGTGAAGCTGATGATGACGTATTCATGGCTCCTGGTGCATCTTCTTCAAAAGAAAAGGCTGAGGTAGTTTCTAACTCTGAAACGTTTTGTTCTAACTGTATTTCAGTGAAGGATAAAATGATGAGGGTTATGGATGACAACGTAAACCTCATTTGTGATATGAAATCGATGCACACGGTAAATCAGAAATTAAAAGATAATGAAAATGTGTGTATTGAGAGAATTGAATCACTGAAGAGGGATATAAGTTCTCTGACTTTGAAGATCAAAGAGCAGGCATATCACCTGGATATGGCCTTTGCAGAAATTGAGAAAAGAAATAATGATTTTGCTGAGAAAGATAAGGAACTAGCTGCATCTAAAGCAGAGGTGATCAGATTGCATAGAAAGTTAGAAAGCTTTGGAAATTCATCATTCTTATTAGGATATTATATTGATAATACTGAAGAGGGGAAGGGAACTAGTGGTATTGGTTATGTTCCTCCACCATTCAACGGAAATTATTCTGTTGCACCTGAGATTATAAAAGATGAGGATTTAGATCCTAAGACTGTGTTGAAGGTGAATCCAATCATAGGTGAAGATATGGTGTATTCTGATGAGAGTGATGATGAATATTTTGATGAAGCTAAGGTAGAGGGGATACCGAAAGAGGTTAAGAAAGAGGACTCAAAGGTTGATTCTAATTCATCTAGAAATTATACATTTGGAAGTTCTTCACACTCAAGGAGAGTTCCATATGTCAGAGATGATAAAGACAGGCGTACATGCTTTCACTGTAATGAGATGGGACACATTGTGTTGAACTGTCCTTACAAAAATAAAGGGAAGAAGCATGTAGTTCCTGAGAAGATGAAGCCTGAATCAAGACCTGTTGAGAAAAAGTTTGTTCTGTCTCAAACCCCAAAAGAAGTTCATGTAGGAGAATCTTCTTCAAGTGCATCTTATCGTGTGAAGATTCCTTATATGAGAGAATATCGTGAGAAGAGATCTTGCTTTTACTGTGGTCTTATGGGTCACATTCGGATGGATTGTCCTCACAAAGACAAAGGTAACCGACATGTTACTCCAGAAAAGGTAAGAACTCCTGGTAAGCCTTATGTTAACCCAAATGTGGTTAAACCTCGTGATACACCAAAGGGTAATTCAAAATCTGAGGTTAGGCTTTCTAGACCTCAAAGACGGAGGAGAAACAAAAGATTGAGAAAACTTTTAGAAAAACAAGAGTTTTCACAATCAATTCAATTTTCAAATGAAAGAAAATGTTCAAACACTTCACATTTTAAGCAAAAAGAACTTAATAAACAGAAGTATGTTTGGAAATCTAAAGTTTCTGTTTCTGACTCGTCGGAACAATCTCCGAAAATCGATGAGAGATTCGATTGTGAATGGAGTGAAGTTTATTATTTTGATACAGATGGACGACCCATGTCTACCATGGCTTGGGTCTCAATTTCAAATTAATGTTTCTTGTTAGATGTGCAGGATTGACCAAGAGGGACTATTAATAACATTTGGATGTTAATAGTGGTTGTTCATAGCACATGACAGGGAATGACATCTGCAAAAGAAATGAGTCATTACAGAAGTTGGTAAATCTATTTGTTTCAACGACTTGATGCTCAAGGGGGAGATAATGTCCCACACAATGTTTTGGAAAGAATTTTACCAAGTCTAAATGATAACCTGAAACTTAGGATGACGATGGTGAGCATAAAGTTGTTGATGCAACCAGTTGACTAGTTGAGGGGGAGTCTACAGGACAGGGGGAGTACAGAACTGTGTTGATGACAAAGGCAAAGGCATTCAACTACAGCATTACATCGGTTTGAGTTTTTAATTGATTGAATTGCTTAATCTTGAGTAACCAAGAAAAATGTTTTTCTTAAAATGTTTTCATGGAAGATTTTATTTTCGTTTGTTTTACTTTCTTTGAAAAAGATTTTGAAAAAGCTAAACAAATTGAAAAAGATAAAATCGACATTACTTGAAGTTATAAGGAGAAATGATAGTACATCAGTAGATGTTCAGTCACACATGACCTTAGTTGGACTTTATGATTGCTTATCTAATATATCTGTGATAAATGTTTTGATCAGAACTTCTTAGACTGCACAGTATGGGAAATGATAGCTTCATAACTGCTTATGCTTAACAAAAATTGATGCTTGATGCTTATATTTTAATTTGGATACTAGAATGTAGTCTGAATTGTCGATAGGCTATGAGTATCTTTGGTCCATTAGTAGTGTGATAACATAATGATCTTTGTGACAACTGTGATTTGAACCCATGGTATGCTGGGTGTGTGTGTAAAAGATCATTATCAGATAAAGAATATAAGATCTAAAGTACTTCATGAGACCAGTATCGGTTATGTCGTTAAACATAATTTTTCAGTTCACTTCACTGCCCATGCCACGAAAAACATGCAATGTGAAGTTGGACTAAGATATGTTTCTGACTACATTTGTTGGAACATATACTATCCCTTGGATCAATATCCTGATTCCATTGAACATATCCAGATAACAGTTGGATCACGCTACTCTATGTCATTGAATCAATCGATTCCTTGATCAATCTTATGTTGAAGAATTCTATTGGTACAATCTTTCTGTTACTATGAATCATGATACTTCATCCAAACCAAGACATTTGAATCATTCGATTCTGAATCATTCGATTCTGAATCATTCGATTCTGAATCATTCGATTCTGAATCATTCTGATTCTCTGCTTGACATTTTCCTGTGTTTATCGGTATAATTCATCCTGGAGATTGAATATTATCTTGCAATGATCTTATATGTCTTGAAGATAATGCACATTTATTTTTCTGTTGGCATATTTGTGGGGTACACGTTGTAATACAAAATAAATGGTACCTTAATTCACAAGAACATGGGACAAAGATACTAATGGTTTAAATTCTTATAATATTGACAACTTAGATTGACATGTTATGTGTTGCAAATTCGTATGTGATTTACTATAAGCATGTTATGATCTGATCCCATCTTCTTTGAAGTTCTTCGCGTATCATTACATGTTTTTGGTTGAAGCTTAAAAGATTTGATCTTATCTGATATAAAGAAATGATGAATCTGGATAGGATACCCTTAGAATGTTTAGGGATGTTTATCCAAAATGTGTGATTGATGCATTGTTTTTACTGATATGATCTTCTTACTCGTGATGTTCGACCAAAAAGATGTGATTCTGTATTTTACATTTCAGTTTATATAGAGAAAAACCAAAAATATTTTGTGTTTCTTATGTTTGAAAAATCAAAAATATTTTATTTTTCCATCTTCCATGGAAATCTTAATTGTTGGTTATTCTTGGTTGTTCTCCTTTGCATAAACTGAATATTGCAGACAGAAGTTGACAAGGGGTCCTTCTCCCAAGTTTTCTTCTAGAAATAAAGAGCGAGTGTGCAGATGAACAAGACGAAGACTACAACTTGTTTGATGATATTTGAAGACGGATGAAAATCTTTTGAAGCTGTTGTCAAGGGGGAGTCTGTTGGAGCATATTCTGGTGACAACGAGCTTGAAGATATTATGTCTTAGTCTTAGAGTCTTTGACTTGTAATTGATAGAATAGTTTGCAACAGTTAAGAGGGAGTCTGTTAGAGCATAAATTTGTAACTGTAGCAAACATTCTGTGCAAGTTCGTAGATAGGCGAACTTAACAAGTTCGCCTAGGCATCTTTAGGAGCGAACTTGTTAAGTTCGCCTATGGTGCAAGAGTCATTAGTGTTTACTATAAATAGGATTACAAGTTCATATTCCATAGAACACTAGAGAAGAAAAAGGTGTAGTGTGTGTTTTTGGAGAGAACTTTTGTAATCAAGAATTATAGTAATGCAAAAAGTTTATTTAGATCTTGCGTGTTACTAGTTGATCGTTCATGTCTACGTGATTTGGATTCCGCACACGTTGCGTAGATTCGTCAGTTCGTATACGTGATCCGTAGACCTCGGGGACCTACAAGCAGAAGGAATGTTATTGGTGTAGATGATTAAAGACAAAGCTACTACTTCTGAAGTCTCCTACAAAGATTCTTATGAAGGCTTCTGACCTGAACAGAATTGTATGCAGCAGCTTGTCTTTTAGTTGTCTACCAATTGTAGTGCAGCTTGTAACTGTCAAAGATCAACGGCTTGTGTTTGATCTGATCCTTAGAATCAAGGGTCTGTCTTGATTCTAAGTTCCTTTATATGTATTGTATCTTCCATTTGTACAAGGGTGCTTCCTAAGTGTTTTCTCTGTAACTTGTAAACCTTGAAGATTGATACAACTTGCATTTATCAGTATTATCATTGTTTACTTGTATACATTGATTAGTTGTTATTGTTTCCGCCAATCTCAACTAGAACAGAATCATCTTGTAAACACCGTTCCTACACATTGAATCATGATACGTCATCCAAAACCAAGAATTATGAATCTTTCGATTCTGAATCATTCTGATACCATATATCCTATTTCTTTTCCTGTTCTAGTTGAGATAGTCTCATCCTGGAAATTGATCTAAGCTTTGCATAAGTCTCATATGTCTTGAAGATAGTGAAATTTAAATTTCTGTTGGCATATTTGTGGGGTACACATTGTTTTCATATAAAATGGTACTAACTCACAAGAAACGTGGGATAAAAACACTTGTAGTTTCAAATCTTATAATGCTGACAACTTGGATTGACATGTAGTATATTGTAA
Source organism: Smallanthus sonchifolius (assembly GCA_023525975.1). Lineage (NCBI taxonomy): Eukaryota > Viridiplantae > Streptophyta > Magnoliopsida > Asterales > Asteraceae > Smallanthus > Smallanthus sonchifolius. Next base: position 22,120,090 of record CM042035.1, on the reverse strand, counting down.
ATTTTGTATGAATAAGTTAGCGTGTCATGATCTGATCCTGTTTACTTTGAAGTTTATCGCGTATCATTTCATGAATTTCTGAGTATTTGAAAAAGAAAGTTGTGATATCTGTGAGATAGAAGTTGAATAGAATATTCAAAAGAATTGATAGTTTATGAACGCATGAAGTGTTAATTCTGAAAAATGATTTGCTGAAATATCATAGAGTGTTGTACAAAGTGCTTGTTTGCTGAGCCAAAAATCTGTAAATATGCAAAATGTCATAGGTCAACCCTTAGATCTGCTAGGGATTTTATATTCAGAATGTATGTGTGATTTATCAAAGATACTGATATGATCTTCTTACTTGCAGTGTTCGACCAAAAATATGTGATTCTGTATGTACAGAGAAAAACCAAAAAGATTTTGATTTTAGTTGTTATATTTTTTTTCTGCTTTAATTCATTTAGAAAAAGTCCAAAAAGATTTTAGTGTGTTTTAGCATAAATTTTGAAAAATCCAAAAATATGTTCTTTACTTGTTCATTTAGTTTTTTAAGAAAAATCCAAAAAGATTTTGTTTCTATGTTCCATGAAAAGTTCTTAATTATTTGGATTGAGTTGATGTACAGGTTGCAAAGTGTTTGGATCAAGAGAAGGATTTGAATTGAAAAATTCAAAATTTTTGGCTAAGTGTAGATTAGGCGAACTTGCTTAGTTCGCTTAATATGTTCGCCTGGGGTGGCGAACTTGTTAAGTTCGCTTGAATTGGCGAACTTAATCTGTTGAGTATATATAGAATCATGCGAACTTGACCACTTCACTTATTCTTTGACTAGTACGAACTTATCAGGCGATTTGATCAAATTGCGTGATTTTTTTTAGTTTGAATTCATGTTAGTGAAAGTGGTTATTTGTTCCTGTTTCTAATCGAAATCAGTTTGCGAATTGATTGAAGGTATACTCATCTCATTTCATCCGATAATTTGTTCAGAATCATTGGTTTATCATCGGGTTTCTATCATGACTGTCGTTCTGATTGGTTCATCATCGGTTTGAACATAAACACTGAAATTTAATGTTTGTTTGCATTAATCGAGTGTTGACGAGTTGCTGAATATGCTTGATTATGGGTTTTAACATCAAATTGATGGAATTCGATTTCTGTGACCGTTCAAGTGTTGGGTCTGAATATATGTGGCACACGCTTATCAAATAAGTATAACTACTGGTGTCACCGAATAGATGGATATTCGGGATGTGTAACCGTGAACTGCGTTCACGGTTTGGGTCTTGGGCCGGCCATGGGCCGAGAACATGTATTATGGGCTTAGTTTGTTTAGGCTTAGTATAAATACATGTGTTTGTGACCTAAATGAGGTTACACGTGAGTTAGACAGATTGATAGCCGTCTAGAGAGAGTTAGACGAGTGAAAAATCTGTCTATTGTGTTAGCGATTCTTTATGTTTTTGTGTGTAATTCACTCAAGAAATCTAACGAGTTATTACATTGATTCCTTGTGTTCTTGAATCACCACAATCAATAGTTTCCACCTATTGATTGCGAGACTTGATATCATAGTTGTTATTGTGTGTTAATCGAAGATCCATAGAGATTTGGGACTTACAATTGGTATCAGAGCCATTGAAGTCATTCAAGGCTCGGTTTTGGATATCAACGATTCAAGAAAAAGATTTGAGGTATTTTGAAGTCTTTTTGGTTGGTTATTATTGCTAACAAGTTGCTGTGTGACAGATTAGTATTGATTTCGTGTCAAAAAGCAAAGTTTATCGAGAAAACTTTGATAGTCTTCTGCTTGAGATTCAAAGTTTTACTGTGAAATCATTGGTATTTTGCTGTTGTGAGACAAATCGATTGTGGAATAGTCATAAAACCTTCTTCGTGTTCTTAGGGTTTGATTTTGAATTCGAAATTTGAATCCCATAAATCTGGGGATTCATTATAGAAACAAGATCAATTCGCGGGTGTCCATTCACTGGAAAGGAAAGTTACAACTGATTTCTGGAAATTCAAATCTTGAAATCCCTTAAATCTCGGGATTAAATTTGGAAACCAAATCACTACTTCACGGGTTCAGTTCACGGCTGGGATCACGACTAAGCTACTCGGGTTTCTTTCATGGCAGACTTCACTGGATTTTGAATATTCACGGTTTCATGGACCATGTTGAAAATTAACGGTTTTAGTACTGGTTCACGGGAGATCATAAGTTCACGACATCTGAACAGTTCACGGGTCCTCTATAGTTCACGGCTCAGTTAAAGCTCACGGTTTATGTTCACGGTTTTAATCTAGTTCTCGGCATCACATTTGTTCACGGTTAAAAAAAATTAAAATAAAAAATTGGCGGGAAAAGTGATCTTAGCCAAATTTTTGAGAGGACGTTTATACTTCTATTTGGAGTTGTTTTTGAAAAGTTGACGACATCGGATTATTTTGTGAAAATTTTGGCGGGAAATAATTTGAAATTTTTCCTGGTCAAATTTTTGAGAGAAAGGTTACACATCTATTCGGATCCATTTTTGAGAAGTTGACAATAGTGGATTTTCAGTGAAAATTTTGGTGGGAAAGTTCAGGAAATCTGTAACTGAATGTTTTCTATATTTGGAGCAGTAGGAACAACTTCATCATCTTCAATTTCAATTCCACCAGAGGTAACATCTAATCTTTGTTCTCAATTGTGTATTGATAAGGTGGAGAAGTTTATAAAAGAAAATGCTGATTTGAGGCTTGAAATTGAAAATCTTAAATATCACAAAACTAAGTTTCTCATGTCTGAAAAGGATTATAAAGAACTAATTGAAGCAAATAAAAGGACGTAAAGTTGCTTAAATCTCAATTGAGTATTAAATGTTGTTGGCTAACCGATGCTAATCACGAAGTTGCTAGATTGACCATTGAATTAGAAAAGGCAATATCAAATTTTAATGAAGCAAAATTCAAAGTAGAATTCTTTGGTCAGTCGAGCAAGGTTGTTGATATTCTTGAAGATCAACTCCACAAGCCGGGTAATGGGAGCAAAGGGCTTGGGTATAATAACGTGCCTCCTCCGTTCAACGAAAACTTTACCATTGTTCCTCCCTCTATTGAGGAACAAGTAAGGGAGTTCTTCATGTTTACTCCCGGTAGCACGTCATGCACTGATGAATCCAAATCATCGTCATCATCATCATCAGCTTCTAATGTTAAATGTGTGAACAATTCTGATGCTTCTACTTCATGTGCAGAAAAAGTAGAGATTGAGAAATATGCTAGTGAAAATGAGGAGTATGAAGAGACTTGTTTTTGCAAGAATAAAACTAATGTTAATTCTGGTTGCAGAATAAAACTGATACTTCTAAGGGACTGCTTCTAAGAGCAACAAACACTATGTGCAGGCTTGGAAAAATGTTTCTAAAAATTCAAAATTACCGGCATATAGTGATGGAAAAACTAGATTTGTTAAACCTGTCATTGATAATGCTGTTAAGTATTCCGACGGGGACCTGTATAAGCTGAAGGAGAAAAACAAGCAGGTTGAAAAACCCAGGGTCAGTGTTCAAGCCTCAAGTTCTTTACCTAAGCACTTCACCAAAGCTTAGTTTTATACAAAGTATGTAGGTCCCCGGGTGTCTCGGATCGTTACGTGCGGGTGTGTGCGACTAGTCGGACCGGGTGCGGAATACCCGTGACTAGGTGGAGAACAATAAACACAAAGTAAACTGACAAGAGAATCACTTTAAACTTTCGTCTATTATCAACACTTGAAGGTTACAGAGAGAAAATACTGAACATACAATTGCCTGCGTACATAACTTCTGTCAACCTATCCTATTTATACAAGACCCTATGCCTGCGCACTTAGCAAGTGCGCAGGGCAAAATGCTCCTGCGTACTTATCAAGTACGCAAAGGTATTCTTGCGTACTTGCTAAGTACGCAAGAGCTTTCTCCTGCGCACTTACAAGTGCGCAAAACACTTAGAGAATTTTGCAACATTCAATATGTAAGAGTAAATACAACTCGATAAACTAATACATAAAGACTCTTACATACAAAGACAATTACAAACAATAAGATACAAACTAAGACTCTATCCAGAGTGTTTGTCACAGGAAAGTGCTTCAACAAACTCCCCCTTGACAACAGCTCTGGATTATCATCGTCTTGGTCTTCATTCTTCAGTCTTCACAGCACTTGATCTTTAGCTTCCATCTTCTTCTTGTAATCAAGGAAGAACTTAATCACCTTGTCATATTTAGAAGCAAGGAGCTTTGTCTATTCATCAGTGTATACGCAGTATCTGACTGCTAGTGCCTCTAGATCTTTCACAGAAAAGTTGATGAAGCAGACTTCATCAAATATTCTGATCAGTTCCTTTGGCACTATGTTTCCACTGACTGAACGTACCTTTCCCATGATCACAGCCTCGCCCGTCTTTGGATCTACGTACCAGTACCACATGTCACCAAGAATATCCCGAGATAACTTGCTCAGGGGAATCTTCGTTTCACATCGCACTGGCTTGTATACCAATTTCTTAAGTGCTTCTTAGTCACAGGATGTCTAACGTGCTTATCCTTGACTCTCTTGGGCACTTGAGGCTTGATCATCTCGAATTTCCCAGATCTTGCTTCTCGCTGCAGAACCACCCACAAACCCATCGCCACTGCGTGATTGGAATGACCCAGCAGCTCTCGGTTTGTTAGATTCACAAGGTCGTATTTGGGTAAGGAGCTGAACGCTTCACTGGTGGGTTTCAAGTATTGAACCCCGCCAGATCTCTTGATTGCGAACAGCTGCTTATCCTCCTCGAACCTTACAGCCAAGATCATCCCTGTTGCTCCGTGTTTGTCTATTATAGACGTCTTTTGCCACACAGGAGCTGGACCCTTTGATGAAGTAGAAGGCATATCTGTTTCTTTCGGTGCCTCTGGGTCCACAGGTGTAGGGTCAACCGGGGAGGCTTCAGTCGAGGCTTCCACATTACCAGCATGTTCGACTGACCCTGTGTCGAGCGGAGCTTCGAAGGATGGAAATTCAAAGATTTGTCCATCTTCTAACTCGTACTCTCCTTCCCCGTCACCCTTGGGAATTTTGATCACAACGTCCTCATCATCATCATCCCAATCGTTACTAGAGTCGATCTCTCCTTCTTCCAGATTAAAGAGAGCATCGATCTGTGCTTCATTGGAATAGTCAGGCTCTAGGTATAGGATCTCATCATCAGATAAGTCCTTAAGCACTTCAGCTACTGACTTTCCTTTGTCACCACCACCACCAGAGGTATCACCACCCTCTTGATGAGTAGACTCCCCCTGAGCCATTGGAATAGCAGAGATGGGCACGATTGCTAAAGCTTGGTGCTCACCTCCACTAGGACCGGCTTCGGGATCCTTGTCCTTGTCTTTATCCTTAGTCAAGTCAACAGGATGACACGCCTCATCACCAGTAGTCCTCTTTTCTTTCTCTTTCTCCTTTTCTTTCTCTTTCTCCCCATGAGCATCAAGCTTCTTCGTCAGATCAGCAATGAGTTTGACCATCATATTATGTTCTTTTCTCTACATATCAAACCGAAGCTCAAGAGACGACCTGTGAGCTAGAATCATGTCGTTAGTCTTGATCATCAGCTCGTTCTGTGCCATAACATTGGCAAGTCTCTCATGTGTCCCAGTCCTTTGGCTTCTTAAAATAGTAACCTCGTCCACCAAAGAATTTATCTGCGCTTGTTGAGCCGCAGACTCCTCCTTTGATTTCCGAACTGTTTCAAGTAAAGTAGCGACCTGGGTTTCCAGAGTATCAATCCTTGCAGCATTTGGATCAGGATGTCTGGATGATGACGCCTCGGCATTGTGAATAGGGGAGGAGAATATGGTATCAAAGTCAAACCCTTGTGTGAAATCTCCATAATTGAAGGGTTGACTTAAAGGCTCAGTGGTGGTGGATGGTATTGAGGATGTGATGAGTGTTGTAGGGGTAATGGTAGGGGTGATGGTGGCTGACTCCGTGAGAATTGGAGTAGTCACCGCCACCTGAGTAGTTGTGGTAGGGAGGGTCACTATCACAGGAATCCCCTATGTGATTGTAGTGACGGCCACTTCACGTTGCACTTGTGGCCTCCTCCTCCTACGATACAGTTGCTGTGAAGGTGGGGTGGTGGCTGAATCAGGACTAACAGCTGAAACTTGTACTTGCTGTTGAGCCTCCACCTCACTGGGGATAGCAGGCTGTTGCCTATCGCCCCTGTTCTTGTGAATGCTTTCCCGTCTTTGTCTTTGTATAGTAGCGTCAGAGTCAGAGTCTGGCTCGTATTCGCTGCTAGAAGACTGTCGCTTTCTCTTGGAGGACGACTCAGGTAGGGTTACCTTTGCTGTTCTCTTTGGGTGTACCTGCGCTGGTGCATCATCAGAATCAGAAGAATCAGACTCAGTCTCTTCAGAGTCGGATCCCTCAGCACCATCATTTCCTCCTTCATCGTCTCCATCATCAGACGATCCATCATCACTTTCCACTTCCTCCGCTTGTTGTTGCTGTTGTTCGTCGGAGTGTTCACTCAATTCAGGCTCCGAGTCGTGACTCTACCATCTCCAGTCACCTGGGGCCACATATGCTTCATTGATGAGGTGGCCAAAGAGTTCTGTATGCTCAGGGGTAGGATCTACACTGCCTGGCTTTAGGAATTGTGCGAATACTCTTTTGTCCACCCTCTTTACTTGCAACCTCTCCCCTATAGCAGGTAGGTCTGCCAACGCGTCATTAATCAACAGTTGCACAAACCTAGGGTATAGTAAGAACCTAAACCTCTCCGCTGTGTTGATCTGGTCATTGATGGCTTTGAAAATGTAGCGGGAGAAGTTGTAGCCCTTATTGAGAGAAAGGCCGACCATGGTTGCTGCAAGGTCATGACCCATGGCATCTTTACCAGCTTTCCTTGATGAGATGCACATGATCATGACGTGGGCGAAATATCTCCATTGGTCTAACACCCACATCTTCTTGTATGAAGCATAGTCCCTCGCACCGACATAGCCCATTCTTTGTCTCCAACAGCCGTCCACAAAGTAGTCTGGATAGGCTGTTGGGTCGGTCGAAAGATCTCTGAATTGAAGGACCCTTCTTATAGTATCTCCAGAGAAAGCGATAGCATGACCAGCAACGGTAGCCCTTATAACATTAGGGGTTACCGTGCAATCGTGCTCCGCAGTCTCCCAAAACTGTCCGAGATAGGGTCTTGACACGATCGGGTCAGCAGAAATGGCGTAGCTGATTCTTGAACGGTTCAAGAAATCAACTATTTCTCTGTACTGCAATGTTGCACCCTTCCATTCTCGTTCAGTGTTAGCTAACAGGTTGAATTCGTTAGTAAACGCCCGAGCCATGATCTGCAAAAACATACAGAAAACATAATCAGAACAACTCGTATCATTGGAAATGGATAAACATGACTCAGAATAGCAGTTATACATAGAAGTGAAATTTTCAGACTTAGAAAATTTTATAAGTGTTGGTCCTGCGTACTTAGCAAGTACGCAGGAATTTGTTCTTGCGTACTTAACAAGTACGCAGGAATTACCTCTTGCGTACTTGTTAAGTGCACAAGAACTAGCACTTAGTCGAACTCCAAAAATCCAAAAATTTCAACATTTGAGAGGCATTGCCATGGATTAGGTCACCACAAGGTCGAAATACACTATTAGGACCTATGGGACCACTATCAATCGCAAAGAACCGCAAAACTCGTCAATTTTGACCTAGCCTTGGTCTGAAGGTAAACTACGGTCAGTCAAGGGGTCAAAGACAAAATCAAACCCTGTTTAGGACATTGTAGGTCTTAATTTTAGGTCTTAATTTTCATTTAATACACTATTAGGACCTAGGAGTCAATAAGCTTCGATTAGTGATTATTAACAAGTTTTAGGTCTTAATTTTCATTAAAAACAACTAAAATCGGTCATTAGATTCACTGTCAAACCCTTAGACGAATCGGTCAAAAACAAAAGATTTATCGGATGGAATGGACTGAGATTCTCACCAACTGAGTGTAATACGATGATGGTACTCAACACGGGACGAAAAAATGGTTTGGGAACACATGAAATTTTGAGGAAAATGGTCGGAGGGAATAACAACAGTTGAAAATTTTTGAATGGGATAAAATCTCTGAAAATTTTCTAAGTGTTGAATTTATACCCAACACAAATTGGTCTTGCGTATTTACTAAGTGCGCAGGACTTAACTCCTGCGTACTTACTAAGTACGCATGACTTGAGTCTTGCGTACTTGTTAAGTACGCAGGGTTTACCTCATGCGCACTTATCAAGTACGCAGAGACCCTTATGTGCGCACACTTTCAACTCAAATTATGAAGATTTCAAGTCAAATAACGAACAAGATAAAAAACATTCAATCAAGAGGATTCAAAATCAATTCAGGAAGGTTAAACACAAATATTTTTGGCTTTTCTGATTAATCATGAACTGTACACAAACTTAAAATCTTTTTGATCTTTTCAAGATAGAAATACACACATATTCACACAAACTATTTTTGATCAAAGACACGAGCAGAGGATCATATTAGGCTAACATATAACAAAAATGATACAATATAAACATCAAGGAATATGGGATCATGTCATGGATTACCTTTTATTCATACGTAATAAACACATAAACAAGTAATTCAAGTTGACAATATTATAAGATTTGAAACTATAAGCATCTTTGTATCAAGTTCTTGTGTGTTAAGGTATTTATTATATTATATACAACGTGTACCCCACTGATATGCTACAGTAATGTAATTTGCACTATCTCACGGCATCTAAGATTTTCCCAATTATTTTCTAAATTTTCAGAATGAAACTACATCAATTAGCACAGGAAAAATCAAGCAGAATCCATAAGGATTATCAGGAATCATAAGATTTAGAATCGAGTGATTCATTTGTCTTGGTTTCATTTGATTTCTTCATTGAATATCGGTATGATGATTCAGGATAATGAATATGGTGTTTGTAAACTTAGGTAAGGGGATCCAACTTTTATCTGGATTTGAATTCAATGAATCAGGAGTGATTCAAGGGTGAATACATGCTCCACGGTTGATGTTGAGACATGTCTTGATTCAATCCCTCATTGCATACTTGTGAGTATGGGCAGTGAGATGAACCGCATTAATTGTGCTAACGACATAACCCGAAACTGATCTCAGAAGAAAATTATTGCCAAAATCTAACATCCTTTATCTGATAATGATCTTTAGCATTCTTTTACGCACACACACTTGCATACAAGGGTTCAAATCACAGTTGTAATTTAGATTTAATTTCCACACTACTAATGATTCAAAGACGCATACAGCCTACTGACAATTCAAATTACTTATAAACAAGCAGATTAAAAACTTAACAATTTAAACAATTAAGTAAGCATGACGCAATCATTTCCCATACGTGCAGTCTATGGCGTTTAGAAAATTTCTGATGTACTATCATTTCCTCTTTCCTCAAGTTAACTTTGAAATTTTTCTCCATTTTCTATTTTGTTTGGATTTTTGTAAAATATTTAAGAAATTTAAAAGAACTATACAAAAAATTTAAAAGAATAAATTTTAACTTTCATGAATTGAATTGATTTAAGAAAAATAAGTTTTTCACTCAGGATTGAACATTCCTATCAAATTGACAAGATGCTCAAAACGAGATTGTAGATGCATATTATGTCCCTAATCCCTTGTAATATGTATTTCATCTATGTTTAATGTAACTATTTGATGTATTAATGAAATTACATGTTTATCCTTAATGTTTACTCATATATAACGACTGTGTATTAAATGATCTGATAAATATCGATAACGTTGATCATTCGTGCTATTGAAAGGCCCATTCGCACAAATGGATCATGAGAATGATCCATTCGTGCGAATAGATCATGAGAATGATTCATTCACTAGGATATGTCATGAGAATGACTCATTCGCACGAATGAAACATTCTGATGATTCATTCTTACGAATGAACCATTCTGCTGATTCATTCGCATGAATGAGTCCATTCACATGGCTCATTCGTACGAATAGCCTCTGCACTATATATATAACTTTCACTTCATGAGCACATAACAGAATAGAATACACAACACATATACACATACTGTCCAGAGTAGAACAAGACTAAGAACAGAACACACAAAAACTCTCTACACCTGTACTGTCTAATATCTGTACGTTTAGAGTTTCCAGGTCTTGTATCCAACTTCTCTACACAAAAGGGTCGATAGAAACCTTCGTTTCGAAGTCTAATCCGCTCGTTTCTCTCGACCCGATCAGTGTCATAGATTGGATTGCCAATCAAATTGGATTCCGCACGATTTGGTTCGGTTAATGTGTTGAATCATTGGATCAAGGTAGATCCCGATCCAACAAAGTGGTATCAGAGCCTGATTGTGCTCTAGATTCAACATAGAAAATCTAATCTTGCTTTCTAGCTTCTTGAATGTTATAAAGATCACTTGATCGTTGTTTAGCCATGTTCAAATCTTGTGTTTATTGCTTCTGAGTGATCTGATCGGATCAAGTTTCCAGATCTGATAAAAGGCTCAATCATTGGTGCTTTTTGGTGCAAAAAAGTCAAACTGCCCTTTGTCGTACGAATGGCTACTATGATGAACTTCATTCGTACGAATGGCTCCTACCATTCGCACGAATAGATCAAGTCTCCCGCTCATTTGTTCAAGCTTCCAATCGCATGAATAGAAAATTCCATTCGCACGAATAGAAAATTCCAATCGCACGAATAGAAAATTCCATTCGCACGAATAGGAAATTCCAATCGCACGAATAGAAAATTCCATTCGCACGAATAGAAAATTCCAATCGCACGAATAGAACCCATTCGCACAAATCTCTTCTGAATTTTGTTTAAGTGTCGAAAAACTTCGTTTTTTACCATGTCGGACTTAGCCTTTGTTGCCAGTCAGAACAGTAAAATCCAAAACTTGTTATTAATCGATAATGAAGCTGAAAATGCTAACAAGGCTCCAAAACTCATGACAATGGACGAATATCATCACTGGAAAAACAGGTTTGAGATACACATTAATGGAGTTGATACAAACTTATGGATGATGATAGAGAATGGATATCAGAAAGTGTTGAGTGAGGATGGAACTCCTGTTTTGCTTTCCCTTTTAAGCGAACAACAAAGAAAAGATTATGACTTAGAAAAGAAGGCATATGCTATCCTATCTCAGGCCATATCAAGAGAAATATTTCATCAATTTAGGCAGTTTACATCTTCAAAATATCTGTGGGTTGCCTTAGAACAACGTCACGAAGGAAATGCTTCGTTGAAAGCTATCAATGCTAAGGCCATTAAGAAGGAATTTGATAATTTCATGTATATTGGGAATGAGTCCTTAGATGATCTATTTGATAGATTCTATCACTTGATGAGTGAATTGCATGCTCATGAGATCAAAACAACGAAAGAAGAAAAGGTTCAATGCATGGCAGATGCGCTACCACCAAAATGGGATTCATTCTTGATTGTTCTCAAACAGAACAATACTCTTGAAACCATTGATATCAATGAATTTCTACAGAAATTGAGAGAACAAGAGGTGATGAATAAGTGGAAGCTAAAGAGAGGCGTACAAGCTCAGGATCCTTCATTGTACTATTCTACATCAACTCAACAAAATGTTCCTTTGCAGACTGCGTTTGTATCAAACATGTCAAATGTTTCAGCCAGCCAGTCTTCAACAGCTCATGCTTCAGTTTCATCAAGCTCGGTTCCAAAGCAGGGAAATACTGCTAGTATTCCTCCACCAAGCCCCATTAAATTGCAAACAGACAACTTCGACAAGGTTACTATCGAAGTGGCCAAGGAACACATGGCACTGTTGTCTACCGTTGTCAATTCATATGACAGTCTTGTTGCTGGACAGGTTGGAAACAGTCATCTGACAGCAGAAGACTATGCTCAGATTGATAAGGATGAAATGGATCGAATTGATATAATGTGGGCTCTTGCAAGTGCAGTCAGAAGAGCGAGAGATTATGTAAAAAGGACAGGAAAAACTCTCGAAGGGAACAAAGACACTACTTATGGTTTTGATCTGTCTGCTGTTGTTTGTTTTAACTGTGGTGAGAAAGGGCATTTTGCTAGGCAATGTGAAAAGCCTAAACAGACTGGAAACCGCAACCCTTTCAACAACCGTCAAAGCCAACCGAAGCAACAAACTCAAAATACAGAAACAAACCTTGTTCCAGTTACTCTTGCACAAGATAAGGGCACCTCAAGTGGAACAAAAGCTATGGTTGTTCAAACAGATGAGACTGTTGATCGGTCTTTTAAATTTGGAACTGATGGCAGTTCAGGGGATAGAGCTTACATGGCACAGGCTGTAGAAGTCAATGAAGAATCAGATTCTGATGCTGAGAGAGAGATTGCTTCAGAAAGTTCATCAGCTGCAGACGACACATCTTCAAACAGTTATGGCTTCACAGCTGAGAATGAAGATAAATCATCTGTTTTCTCTTCTAGTCAATCGACAGCTGATGTGGATGATAACAATTCCTCTTCTGAATCTACCTGTAACTGTGCTTTTATGGTAAAAACATCCACAGACATTCAGGTAAATTCTGACAGTTTTGAAAGTGAGTCTGAATCTCAACCGTGTTTAATTTGTGATGAACTTGAGAAGAAAGTTGAGACACTTAAAAGTCACAACACAGACTTAATTACTGATTTAACTGCTTGTCTTGAAGCAAACCGTGTTTTAAAGGGAAACGAACTTGCCTTCAAAAACAAAATTGATCTTTTAAATAGGCAAGTTCATGAATTAGAAATCTGTGTTATCAAAAAACAAAATGCCATCACTTTTTATTTAAACACGATTGATGAAACAAAGAAAAAGCTGGCGCTTGTCGAATGTGATTATGAAACTTTAAATCAAAAGCTGAAAAGTTATTCAGATTCTTCTTACCTTCTTGATTACATGATTTCACGTCGTCCAGGAAAGAAAAATGCTGGAATAGGGTATAAAAATTGTCCTCCACCGGTGTTGAATACTATGGTAAACACACCGGATGATAACCCAATCATTGACTTTAAGGTCAAAACGCCACTTGTCGTTGATCCAACCGAAAACAAAATTTCTCAATCAAAGGTTAACGATAATGGTGCTTCGACCTCGAAGTCCCAGTGTGTTGATGGAATGGTAGAAGAGTGGGATGAAGACGACGATGAGTGCCCTACTCGTGGTTTGGGACACAATAGCTCGTCTGCTCCACAGAATGACAGCATTGGTATTTCAAAATCTGCTTCTAAAACTGTTTTTAAAATTAAACAAACCAATTGCCGTCCATCTTATCCCACTACTTCTAATCAGAAGAGTCAAGTAACCAAAGCCTCAATCAAAAAGGTTAATTTTGTTAAAGCTGGAGAGTCTGTTAAATCAAACAAGTCACTCTCTTCAGCTGAACAAAAAGAAACTAAGGCTGGTGGTTCAAAATCTCACCAAAGTGAAAATCAATACACATCTCCGAGGATGGTTGAGCGGAGATACTGTTTTGAGTGCGGTACAAAAGGACACATTGTTGTCAACTGTCCTTATCTTCAGAAGCCAAGTAAAAGAGTTAACCATTTTCCAGAAAATAAACAAAAGGTTTTAAAGTCAAAATCTAACTCTTTTACCCAACAACAAGTGCATCAAAAGAAAGTTAAACAAAAGATGCATGACTTGTTGGTCTCTGATTCGAGTTCCACACCTGTACAAATCGTTAAGTAATCTACTGTTTACCACAAACAGTCGTTGCACAAAGAACATGTGTGGAAAGCAAAATCAGATGATGCTTCTGATGACGGTACTTCAAAGTCAGGTGGTTGTTCCAAAAGTCCACAAGGACAATGGATGGATTGTACGGTTGTATATGAGTCTGGAAAATCCAAGACCGTAAAGGCTTGGGTTCCTAATCTAAACTAATTTTTATCAATTACGTTCCTGTATATATTTTCTTTCTTGCGTTTATTAAAAATCTCAAAAACTCAAAAAAAAATTTTCATTTTGAAATTTTAGGGGGAGAAAATGTCAGTAAGAAAATGATCTCTCACTGAGAAAAATGATAGTACACAGACGCTAGTTATCTGAGACTCCAAAAAGATTTCTATATTGTGTACAGTAAAAAAAATGATAGTACACAGACGCTAGTTATCTGAGACTCCAAAAAGATTTCTATATTGTGTACAGTAAAAAAAAATAAAAAAATTAAAAAATTAAAAAAAAAAGATTTTCCATTTTTGTACAGTCTAAAACCCAAAAACATCTGAAAATCTCAAAAATGAGAAATCGTATCCAACCTTTGGGAAGTGATGGCACACTAACCATATGTATGAAGCACATTGCATTTATTGTCATAGTGAATAGTCACACTAAGTCGACATGTGATGCATTGATAGGCTTATCTTACTGAATCTCGACCATTGATGATTGATCTATACCATATTAGATATTGTCTTGTGAGTCACATAATGGTGAAAGGATTGACGAAAATCAACAATAGAAACTGAAGGTGTTTCTCATTCTGTGCACACCAGTTATCATCGGTTTAATGAGATATCAGAAAGTAGTTATAAAATTAAAAAAATTAGATTCCGAAGTCGTATACGTGCCATATTGCCTTGTAAATACCTGGCTGAAGCCGTCCATGCGATTAAGAATAAAATAAAAGTATGAATCCGAATCCGTATATGTGCCATATTACCGGGTTGCAGCCTGGTTGAAGCCATCCATGGGATAGGATGAACACAAACACCGTTAGCTGTATACGTGCCATATTGCCTTGTAAATACATGGCTGAAGCCGTCCATGAGCTGATAGCCGTCACTGTGAATACTAAAAAAAAAAAAAAAATTTGGTGTAGTAAAGAAGTAACAGGGAATAACTGAGATCTCATGAACTTATGATGACTGGTTAAGTAAGTTGTGTTGATTTGAAACATTAACATGTTTTGAAAAGTAATTCAAGTCAATTCTTAACTAGTGTGGGACACACAGATAATGGACTTAATCCTTCAAGATCATCTTGTAAGTATGGAGAAAAGATCTGCATAAGTTTAAGATGGACAAACATATCAATGATCGCATTTTGACTAAGTGTACTTAAAGCTCAGATAATTTGCAATGTTGATGATTGCTATGAGTCTAGTACTGATCCCATGTTCGGATCTTTCTCACAAAAAGATGTGTAAATACCATTGTATAGTTGTATCTACAAAATTCAAAATGTCTCAGATCATTAGTCATTAAGTCTGTATGATTTCTCATAAGGATCATTCTTACTAAGACATGTGTGTATATATCTTGTTGATATTATTTTCAGTATTACATATTCAAAAAAAAAAAAAAAAAAATCCAAAAAGATTTTAATTTTTCTAAATTTTAGATTATTCGATAAGACTCGAACGACTGTTATCAACCAAATTTGAAAACCGCTTGACTTACTGATTGATCAAATCGTTCCTTTACTTCATAACCTATTCCAAAACTTCATAATTGATCCCTCACTTCATAATTAAATGTAAATTACTTCATAATCAAATTGTTGTCAAGACCAATGTGGTCGGATATCCCATTTAACCTGAAAAGTTTAATTTGCATAAGGGGATTGTCCCATTCGTACGAATGGATGAGAAGAATGGCTCACTCGTACGAATGGATGAGAAGAATGGCTCACTCGTACGAATGGATGAGCAAAATGGCTCACTCGTACGAATGGATGAGAAGAATGGCTCACTCGTACGAATGGATGAGCAAAATGGCTCACTCGTACGAATGGATGAGAAGAATGGCTCACTCGTACGAATGGATGAGCAGAATGGCTCACTCGTATGCATGGATGAGGAGAATAGATCATTCACACGAATGGACTGACCAGAATGGTCCATTCGTACGAATGAGTGGCAGAATGAATCAAGTCTGGTCCACTCGCACGAATGGACTGACCAGAATGGTCCATTCGTACGAATGAACAGGCCATCTTATAAATATGCCATTCATTCGCATGTGCAGTCTCATTCGCACATTTCAGAAAGCATTCGCACGTCTGTTTGATTGAAATTCTGATTTTGAACAAAACTCCGTCCAATCACCGATCTAATCATTTGATTTCATTTTACAGGTATAACCCCACAAGTATTCATCAAATGTATAATGATAAAGAGGAAGGGGAAATCGTACACTGCTTGTCAAAAGAACAGATTGCCGAGCTATTTCAAATGAATCCCGACGAAGTCATTACTGAAGAGGCATCTGTTCCTACAACTGATTATCCCTCCTCTGACGAACTAGAAGACGTTGATAAGGTTGAAGTCGAAGACATCACTGATCAAGAATATCCAAAGTACACATCAGTAGATGGTGATGATCTTCCCTCCTTCGCGGACTTATTCACTCAGCAGTCCGACGAGGAGGTCAACCGCATTATCGACAACAAAGAGGATGAAGCCGGTCCCTCCACTTTTGACATTGACGAGCTGAATGAACGTAAAAGTCAGTGGATGGAATACATGGCTGAACTAAAGAAGAACTCAAAGCCCTCTCCTCCAACCAAGTACACTAAAGTTTATCGACTCAAAGGACACAAGTCTGATGGTCGTATAATCAGTTGGGCATACTTCAACGACTTAAGCTGCTATGCTATAAAAAGAGAGAAGGGCATACAATATTTCAGGTACCCTCATGACTTCAAGACGCTGCCCGCATTTGAAGTAAATCAATTGGCGCGTCTAAAGCTTCTATACAGCGAATCTTCCGGTCTGTCCGAATGGTTTGAACGTCAATTACAGTATGAATACCGGAAGAATTGGGTGAACTTCAAGCCACAAATGCCTACACGTTACATTCACAAGGAAAAGGTTCATCCAATCACCAAGAAGCCCCTAATTGTATTAAAGTGGAAACCTCCAACGATCATGAAGAAGATTCCTTTAAGGAAAATGATCCAGGACTTCTCAGATCAGTTCAAATGGTGGTACTATGATGGGCGTACTGGTGAAGCTGTAATAGTGCTTTGTAAAGAAGGGTCATGGGAGACCATCAGGGTCTTTGATCCGTTGTGGCTGACCAACTTGTCTGAACAAGATGTTACCACTTTATACAAGTGTCAGCCGTTTTTTGAAGTTGAAGATATAGACCAGGCGTTGCAGTATGTGAAGGTGATACGTATATGCGTTGCTTTTAACATACACGCCGGGGTCAACTGGAAAACTCGTTCAAAAGAGATGTTGAAGACCAACTAATGTTAGTTAGGTCATTTTGAAGGGATCTAGGTCCAAGGGGGAGTATGTAGATGCATATTATGTCCCTAATCCCTTGTAATATGTATTTCATCTATGTTTAATGTAACTATTTGATGTATTAATGAAATTACATGTTTATCCTTAATGTTTACTCATATATAACGACTGTGTATTAAATGATCTGATAAATATCGATAACGTTGATCAATCGTGCTATTGAAAGGCCCATTCGCACGAATGGATCATGAGAATGATCCATTCGTGCGAATAGATCATGAGAATGATTCATTCACTAGAATATGTCATGAGAATGACTCATTCGCACGAATGAAACATTCTGATGATTCATTCTTACGAATGAACCATTCTGCTGATTCATTCGCACGAATGAGTCCATTCACATGGCTCATTCGTACGAATAGCCTCTGCACTATATATATAACTTTCACTTCATGAGCACATAACAGAATAGAATACACAACACATATACACATACTGTCCAGAGTAGAACAAGACTAAGAACAGAACACACAAAAACTCTCTACACCTGTACTGTCTAATATCTGTCCGTTTAGAGTTTCCAGGTCTTGTATCCAACTTCTCTACACAAAAGGGTCGATAGAAACCTTCGTTTCGAAGTCTAATCCGCTCGTTTCTCTCGACCCGATCAGTGTCATAGATTGGATTGCCAATCAAATCGGATTCCGCACGATTTGGTTCGGTTAATGTGTTGAATCATTGGATCAAGGTAGATCCCGATCCAACAGAGATCGATCAAATGCCTTAGTGAAAAGGTCAACAAGATTGTCATCCGTGTGAACCTTTACAAGTTCAATCAAATGCTTTTCAGCACAATCATGGATGAAATGATGGCGAATTTCTATATGTTTAGTCTTGGAATGTTTCACCGGGTTATTTGTGATGGACATTGTGGCATTGTTGTCAATGAACATAGGAGTTCCAGTGAAGTTTAAGCCGTAGTCTCTCAATTGCTGCTGAATCCACAATATTTGAGAACAACCGCTCGCCGCAGCAATGTATTCTGCTTCACAAGTTGAGACAGAAACCGTTGACTGCTTCTTACACTGCCAGGAAACCAGTCTGTCTCCCAAGAATTGACATCCACCTGAAGTTGACTTTCTATCAAGGTTACAACCGCCATAGTCTGAATTAGTGTAGGCTTTGAAGTCAAATGACTGCTGCTTAGAGTACCAAATACCCAATCAGGGTTTCCCTTTCAAGTATCTGAAAATCCTCTTCACAGCTATCATATGGGACTCCTTCGGTCGTGACTGATACCTTGAGCACAAGCACACAGCAAACATTATAT
Organism: Smallanthus sonchifolius; assembly: GCA_023525975.1. Lineage (NCBI taxonomy): Eukaryota > Viridiplantae > Streptophyta > Magnoliopsida > Asterales > Asteraceae > Smallanthus > Smallanthus sonchifolius. The sequence continues at coordinate 22,101,478 of CM042035.1, read as the reverse complement.
CGGGTCTAGAAGCTGTGAGATACATAAGTGATCTGATCATCCCACGGTACAATCTGCAATCCACATCCTTTCCATCTTTGTCAGGATGCAGACCATGATTTACTGGGATAGGTGTGCCATAAGTACTGCTATCATTCATCTTGTATTTTGACCAGATGTCCACACATACTTTGTTTGATGTAGATAAATGCCATCCTCTCTTTGACTGACTTGCAGACCCAGGAAGAACGACAATTCACCCATGTTACTCATTTCAAACTTGGACTTCATCACCTCTTCGAATTCCCTACACATCCCTTCATTTGTAGATCCAAAAATAATGTCGTTGACATATACTTGTACAAGAAGAATGTCACCTCCTGCTTTCCTAATGAAGAGGGTCGAGTCAATCTGTCCACGGTCGAAACCATTTGACAGTAGATGTTTAGATAAAGTCTCATACCATGCCCGAGGAGCTTGATAAAGACCATAAAGTGCTTTGTCGAGCTTATACACTTTATTGATATTATGCGGATCTTCAAAGCCGGGAGGTTGAGTGACATAGACCACTTCATGAACTTTTCCATACAGGAAAGCACTCTTCACATCAAGTTGATAGACCTTGAAGCCAACATATGAGGCATAAGCCAGAAACAGTCGAATGGCCTCAAGTCTAGCAACTGGGGCATATACTTCTGTGTAATCCAAGCCCTCTTATTGATAAAAACCTTGTACTACCAACCTTGCTTTATTTTTCACCACAACATGACGATCATCCGTCTTGCATTTGAACACCCATCTAGTGCCAATTGGTTGAACCCCTCGTGGCAAGTCAACCAAATCCCACACATGCAACTTTTGGAATTGAGACAATTCATCTTGTATCGCCTCAATCCAGCAGTTGTCAGCGAGAGCCTCTTTCACATTCTTCGGCTTTAATTGGGACACGAATGCAGCATGCAGACATGTTTCCATGACACCAGTGTTAAGTATCTCCGTGTACAGACTAGTGTTCTCAGTAATGGTTCTGTGACGAGTCTGAACACCGGCATTAGGATCACCAATGATGTTGTCAATTGGATGATTCTTATGCACACTCATCTCCGGTATATCTGGTTCCTGCAGATTTGTGTCTAGATTCGTGCTCAACTCCCCCTCATCCTGTGATCTAGAAGAAGATGATTCAATGTTGATTGGATCAGCTGTAGCGTCATTTCCTACACGAGTGTTAGGATTAGCTGGAGCGTCATCTCCTACAACATGGACCACTTCCACATCATCACTGTCATGAGTTCCAGATGCCGATGACACATTGGAATCAGGAGTTACAATTGGTACAGTAGCACGAGTGGAGAAGTTTGAATCATCACCGCTATTAAATAAATCATATACATTTGCGGCGTCATCAGCAGACAAATCAGGAAGATTAAAAGATTTGAATAGCGCATCATAATCAAAACCCCAAGCTGGACCAGTTGGTTCTGGTGGAATGCTGTGTTTACTACAATCCACTTCAAACCACTCCTCGACAGTACGAGTTCCTATGTTGTACACTCTCTTGCAAGGCGAGTTGGCAACATATCCTAAGAAGATGCCTTCCACCTCTTTTGCATGAAACTTAGACTTGTGGTCTTTGTATTGTAGCAACAAGGAACAGGGACTACCAAAAGGAACTAGGTAGTCAAGATTGGGAGGTCGATTGTTGATCAACTCGTAGCACATCTTGTTGTGCCTCTTTACAACCAGAACTCTGTTCAAAACGTGACAAGCTGTATTAACTGCTTCTGCCCAGAAAGTGACAGGAAGCTTTGCATCTGACAGCATAGTCCTTGCGGTCTCGATCAGTGTTCTGTTCTTCCGTTCTGCAACTCCATTCTGCTGAGGTGTGTACGGGGCGCTAAATTCGTGACGGATCCCTTTCTTGAGACAGAAAAGCTCCATCAAATTATTCTTGAATTCAGTTCCATTGTCACTCCTTATTCTTCTAACTTTCAGCTTGCAAAGTTTCCAAGCTCAGGATCAAGTATTGAAGAATATCAGCAGTCTCGTCCTTTGTACCTAAAAAATGCACCCAAGAAAAACGTGAGAAATCATCAGTTACAACCAGACAGTATGACTTACCTCCAATACTCCTGATACTTATGGGGCCAAACAGATCCATGTGTAATAGCTCCAAAGGGGTATCGATAGAGTTTTGGAGCTTGGGCTTGTGAGACTTCCGTTGCTGTTTGCCCTTTTTACAAGGCATACAGTCATCTGCAACGGTAAATCTCAGCTTAGGAACACCGGTTACTAAGCCGTTTCGGACAAGATGATTCATTTTTCGATAAGAAATGTGTCCGAGTTTCCTATGCCACAAGATTGAGTCAAGCTCTGTCGCTTTTGTAAGTAAACAAGTAGCAACTGATGAGGTGGTTTTCGCCACGCTCATATCGATCTGATAGGTGTCGTTTGTCCTTGGCGCTCTCATCAGAATCCATTCTTCAGGAACTTCAAAACCAGGTTTGAGAATCAGGCATTCTGACTTGTCAAACATCACTGAGTACTCCTTGTCGCACATTTGGGAGACACTCAACAGGTTATGCTTCAGCTGCTTGCAAAATTTGACATTGTCAAAACTGAAACAACCATTCGACACCATGCCTTGACACGCGATACTGCCGCCTTTCTCTCCAGCAAAGGCCACATAGCCGCCGCTAAATGGTTTCACATCTTGAAGCAAGGCCATGTTTCCTGTCATGTGCCGGGAGAATCCACTATCTACATACCAACGGTTAGAGATAGTACCCTACGGATGCCCCTGCACGAGTCACAAAAGGAATTAGTTAGATTTGGAGACCCAAGCCATAGTGGTCTTGGGTCGTCCGTCTTTTTCAAAATAAACAACCTCTTTTAACTCACAGTCGTGACTGTTGAAAATGGATGAATCTTTAGAAGAATTAGGATCAGTAGATTCAGAACTTTTAGATTTGAAAGTCCAAGATCTCTTCTGTTTCTTAACTGGAATAGTAGACTTAGGTTCAACCACAGCCGGTGAACTAATGGAAGGTTCACCTGATTGAACTCCAGTCAGCTGTTCTAGCTTTCTCAACCTCTTATTCCTTCTTCTTCTCTGTGGCTTAGAGAGTTTCACCACAGATTTCTCACCAGTAGATGTACTACCAGAGGTAGATACACAAGGTATAGCAGGATGCTTTCCCTTTCTTGAAACAGATGGTTTACCCTCAGAGATTATCCTTGGCTTCACCATCGGTTTTACTGGTGGTTTCACCACATTTGCTTTTGGACTTTTGGGATGGTTCACTGGTGGTGACTTAGGGATAACGGCTGGTTTTGAAACAATTGGCCGCTTCCCTTAGTTCTTAGCAGGACAGTTCACCAGAATGTGACCTACCATGCCACAGTGAAAGCAAGTCCTTTTGTCTGTGTAAGTCCTCCTGTAAGGCTCATTTGATTTGCTATTTGAGGACTCGACATGATGAGCATGAGAATTTGTTTGGTGAACAGTTGGTTTACTCGAGGGTGATTGGCCTTTAGGAATATAATACTTTTGCATATTTTCTTTATAGCCAAGCCCATAATGAGCTCCAAAAGCTTCTTTCTTTTCTTGGTTAATGTTTTTATAACCCCCATATAACATTACTTTTAATTTTTCATTAGTTTCAATAATGTCGGGTTCAGTTAAAATGCAATTATCACGCTGTGACGTTTCGGATTTTTCATTCGCGCACTTATAATATAATTATCGTGTAATCATTCTCAAATTAAATAAAATACGAGTATTTTATTTAGTTTTATACAAATGGGTATTTTCATTTTACGGATTTAAGTTAATTAAAATTTTATAAGTTTTAAAACTTATATAAAATTTTATACAAAAATCTAAATTTAAAAGTTTCATATTTAATAAAATAACCTATTTAAATAAGATAACTAACTTTTATAAAAAATACTTATAACAATAATAATAATATAAGTTTATAAAATATATTTAAAAATTAAAAGAAATTAAATTAATTATTTTATAAAAGTTAAGGGGTTATTTAGAAACTTTTCAAACTAAAAGGTTTTAAGCTAAAATCAGTTAAGGGACTATTTCTGTACAAATAAAACTACAAGGACTCATCCGTAATTATCTCAGGGGCCGAATTAATTCAAAACCAAACTACAAGGACCAAATCTGCCAAACCCCAATTCGCATTTCCGGTCGTCCCCTACGTTGTCCGGCGGGTAAAGCATTTTTCCGACGAACACCCCGACAGAGCTGTCCCCTGCACCTCAACAGCCGCTAAAGGCATGTCTGGCCTCGTCTCTCCCACGCGAACAAGACCCCCCGACCAATTGGTCTCCCCAACATAAGGATCGTCTGATCCTGTTGGTGGCTGAGAAACCCACGTTCGAATTCGCGCCCGCCAGACCACCTCCACGCGTGTTGAATGTCTGGTTAGTTTCGTCTTGTCCAGACTAGTGTCGGAACGTGCCCAATTGCACGTTTTAACATAGAAATCAAGCTCGGCTATAAATAGCCATGGTCGGCCCTGCGCGAGCTCGCTACCCCTCTTCCACCCAATCTCACTCCAAATTGAAGGCACCATTTCAATCGCCATCTCTGTGTCAAGCTGTGACCAAGGTTGTAGAGGCTAATCCCATCCAGAAGCTCAATTCTCATTCTGGACATTCTCGGATTTTAAACTCTGCCGTCCAGTCCCTTTGCGACCACGTAAGAATCCTCAAACTTCGTTTCTTTACCTTCTGTTATCATAAGACAAGCTGAACCAATCGAAGTCACGACTCCAAACCATCGATTACCGGACAAACTATTGTTTTGAAAAAAATTAATGCTTTATTTTCTAAAGTCTGGGCCATCGAAACTATTTAGTTTCGATTGAGTAAATGGTCAATCGAAACTAGTAGTTTCGATAGATGGTAGTTTCGACAGCCTGTGTATCACTTATAAATGATCAATCGAAACTAGTAGTTTCGATTGAACACAGTTTCGATACCTGTCACAACTATAAAACAGTTTCGATCAAATCAGTAATTTCAAGTAAATCTGGACCAACTTTTATGCAAATAACACTGAGAAATGCTATTATAAACCTATACACAATTAAATACTAATACGCACATGTAAACATACAATGATACCCATTTATCTACATAGGGTTTCAACGTGCTTAGACTTCAACATCTTTATCACCTACACGCGTGGAAAAAAACCCGCTTGCAAGGTGAGTTACATAGCCCCTATTTTGCATTTTTATACGTTTTGGGGTGAAACATTATACATGCTACTCACATTGTTTATACGTTTTATACATGAGACTATATGCTTATTCTTTGGATGTACATACATTTAATACAAGACAACCAACTGTAATATTGATAGATCTATTATGCCTGACCAGCCCACCCGGTTAGGGTGTTTATTACTGCATACTCGGATATAACCGCGTGTTATATTCAAACATATCGGATATAGTGGGTAACTATATTCAAACATACCGGACTTAGCTGTTGTGCTTTGTTCAAGCGCGTCAAACTCGGTTTGAATTGTGATTAAATAAATGATACATCATATATACTATGTTTAACAAGATGAACAATGAGTTGCAAAACGATTTACAACTACTATTTACCGGAATTACTAAACCTATGTACTCACCAACTTTTTAGTTGACACTTGATTTAAATAATGTTTCAGGTTTGGATATGTGACTACTTGTCGAAGATTTCTCCACTTAAGGACTATGGACCTAGTTAAATAAATCAATGTTTTGAACTAGACTAGGTTATTTGGAATGTATTATATTTGGATCTTGTTGTCTTTCAATTTAATTAATGAATTATGCAACCTTTTAGCTATCATGTGCTTTTGAACAATCATTTCATTGTCCGCCTCGATGATTCCGCCATCGGTCGGGGTGTGACAGATTGGTATCAGAGCCATGGTTATAGGGAATTAGGTTATTAGACACAATGACATAGACTATAACCCTAGGACTCCCTTTTATGTGTTATGTGCTAAATGATAAATTGCTATGTGAATTATTTGTAGTTAGGTATTATTTGAATTTTCCCGAGTTTGGTACATGAGACTTATACACATACATACAAGACTTTGATACATGATACATACTTTACATACACATTTGACAAACAAACTTATGCAAACAAATACACTACCCATCCTTATCCATACTCTTTCCTAATCCATGTTAATTGCAACATTCCTACACATTTTATACTCATAGACTCTCAAGTCTATTAAAATCTTGAAAATCTCTTCAACGACTTAATTTCTTGAAACCAGTAAAGGACACGTGCAATCTGGAAGGGTGACACCTGTACATTGGGTTTTCTGTCTAGGAAAGAATTTCGTATAAATCCAAATAAACGGACCCGTATGCTTTCCTGGGAATTCCTGAAGTGAGTGTTTACCTATAGGCTAAAGCATGTCTCCTTGAAAGTTTTGAGGAATTATTTAACGTTGATAAGTCAATATATTCGCAAGGATACGATCCGAACTTAAACTCAAAATTTGGGGACATTATAGCAAGATGGGAAGAACTAGACGAACATGCAAAGTGAATCATTATTACGGGTTCACACGTAATAACGATTTGTAGTGCATGCAAGTCCCGGCAATTCCTATTACGCAAATAATGATCTATAACATCATGTCCTACCCGGAAAAGATGACTTAGTTTCCCCTATCAACTCAGAATAAATACACATGCACTGGCACGCGTCATGATAAATCTCGTATTTCTGCTTACATTATTTCCCCGCTATAACTCATATTTATCCGTCTTATCTAAAATATCATTGTCTTTTCTTATGGTGTTAGAATGCCTCCTCAACGTGCAAACTCTAGCACTTCCAACCCGGATCTTGCTACTCTCCTTGCCCAGCTAGTAGGGCAAATGACCCAAGCAAATAACAACAGTGACGGGTCTCACAACATCCAAGGGAACGGTGGTACCAACCGGCCTCATTGCACGTTTAAGCACTTTAACTCGTGCAATCCTACTAAATTCTTCGGGACTGAAGGTGCTACCGGCCTACTTCAATGGTTTGAAAGCATGGAAAGCACATTCCTAAACAGCGACTGTCCCGATAATCTTCGGGTTCGTTATGCCACAAGTGTACTCCAAAAGAGAGCCCTCACCTGGTGGAACGGTGAGAAACGCACTCGTGGTGCTGAGGTTGCTACATCCTTATCATGGGATGATCTGAAGAAGGCCATGACTGATGAATTCTGCCCTCGGAATGAAATGAGGAAGCTCGAGGCTGAGTTTTGGGATCTTGCCCAAGACAGCGGGGATAATCTGGCCTACACCACCCGGTTTCAAGAGCTAAGTCTGCTGGTGCCTCATATGATCACTCCCCTTGCTCGGGGGATTGAAAAATACATAGGCAGCCTGCCTATGCAAATTCAAGATGCTGTGCTAGGAAGCAATCCTCCTACACTTGAAGCTGCTATCCGTCTATCTGCTACACTATCCGACAACCATGTCAAAGCCGGAACCTTAACAAGAAAGGGTTCCAAGAAGGTTGTTTCTACTCTTGCGGCCGTCAAAGATGTAAAACCCGAGTCTTCTAGCCGCAACAAGAAACGAAAGGGTCAAAACTTCGCAGCCGTAACTCCCGCTGTGCCTGCTATTCAAGCGGCCCCTTTGGGTCAAAACCCGAAAACTTATCAGGGCCCGAATCCCCAATGCCAGACCTGCAAGTACCATCATCCTGCCAACCTACCATGCCGATTGTGTTCAAGCTGCGGACGATATGGACACGTGGTCACTACTTGCCGTACTCGTCCTCCCATCCATCAAGCTGCTCCAGCCAACCGCCCAATCTATCCGGCACCTCTCAATGGTCGGGCATGTTACGAATGTGGAGACCCAAACCATTTCCGTGACCGATGCCCAAAACTTCATCATCAAGGTGGTCCTCAAGGACGAGCGTTTAACATAAACGCTAATGAGGCACAAGCAAACAACGACGTGATAAACGGTACGTTTCTCGTAAACAATCATTATGCATCCATTTTATTTGATACCGGTGCCGATAGGAGTTTTGTGTCTCTTACCTTTGAATCTCAACTTGCTAAACAAAGAACGAAACTTGACAATTCTTATTCCGTGGAGATAGCAAATGGAAAATCTATTACTATAAATTCGGTTATCCGCGACTGCAATCTCGCGCTTAATAATCATGAATTCTCGGTTAATCTCCTTCCAATGCAATTGGGAAGCTTCGATATTATAATTGGCATGGACTGGTTATCCAAGCACCATGCCGAGGTTATTTGCTACGAAAAGTGCATTCGTATACCTCTCCCTTCGGACGACACGTTAGTTATTTTCGGTCAAAAACCGTGTCATGGTCTTCAAATCATGTCTTGCACATTGGCACAAAAGTACTTGCGGAAAAGGTACGTTGCCTTCTTGGCCCACATAGTTGACACGAAAGAAAAGGGTAAGAAATTGCAAGACATTCCAATCATCCGAGATTTTCCCGAGGTATTCCCCGAGGATTTACCTGGTCTTCCTCCCACTAGACAAGTGGAGTTTCGTATCGACCTTGTGCCCGGGGCAACTCCCGTGGCAAAAGCCCCCTATCGTCTTGCGCCTTCCGAGATGCAAGAGCTTGCAAGTCAATTACAAGAACTCTCATCCAAAGGATTCATCCGCCCGAGCCATTCACCTTGGGGTGCTCCCGTACTGTTCGTAAAGAAAAAGGATGGATCGTTTTGAATGTGCATCGATTATCGTGAACTCAACAAACTTACAATTAAGAACCGATATCCTTTACCCCGTATCGACGATCTTTTCGATCAGCTTCAAGTTTCAACATGTTTCTCCAAGATTGACCTTCGTTCCGGGTACCATCAACTTCGTGTTCTCGATGAAGACATTCCGAAGACTGCCTTTCGGACTAGATATGGTTACTACGAGTTCATGGTCATGCCCTTCGGTTTGACTAATGCACCTACGGTCTTCATGGACCTCATGAACCGTGTATGCAAACCATATTTGGACAAGTTCGTGATCGTGTTCATTGACGACATTCTCATCTATTCTAAAACGAAAGCGGAGCATGAACAACACCTTTGTTTGATTTTGGAGCTCTTGAAGAAAGAACAACTATACGCAAATTCTCCAAGTGTGAATTCTGGCTAAAGGAGGTTCAATTTTTGGGACACATAGTCAACGATAAGGGAATTCATGTGGACCCGACAAAGATCGAGGCGGTAAAGATTTGGAATACTCCTAAGACTCCTACCGAGATTCGTTCATTCCTTGGACTAGCAGGTTACTATCGTCGTTTCATCTCAAATTTCTCCAAGATTGCGGTTCCGCTCACTGCCTTGACTCACAAAGGTAAGCACTACGAGTGGGGACCCAAGCAAGAGGAAGCTTTCCAAACTCTAAAGCACAAGCTCTGCAATGCTCCTATTCTAACTCTTCCTAGTGGTAATGACGACTTTGTCGTTTATTGTGATACATCCAACCAAGGTCTTGGTTGTGTTCTTATGCAACGAGGTCAAGTAATTGCATACGCATCACGTCAGCTCAAGATCCACGAGAAGAACTACACGACCCATGATCTCGAGCTTGGTGCTGTCGTTTTCGCCTTGAAAATTTGGAGACACTATCTATATGGCACCAAATGCGTGGTTTTCACCGACCACAAAAGTCTCCAACATATTTTCAATCAAAAAGAGCTTAATATGAGGCAACGACGATGGGTTGAACTTCTAAACGACTACGACTGCGAGATCCGCTACCACCCCGGCAAAGCAAACGTTGTAGCCGACGCCTTGAGTCGTAAAGAACGTATCATGCTTCATAGTGTTCATATTCATAACAATATCCAAGCCCGTATTCTCAAAGCACAACACACCTCGGTTACCGAGGGAAACATGTATCAAGAGATGGCATGTGGCGTAGAACTCTTGCTTGAAACCAAAGCCAACAGTCTATTGTATTACTTGGACCGTATCTGGGTTCCCGATCGCGACGATCTTCGTATATTTTTGATGAACGAGTCCCACAAAACTCGATATTCGGTACATCCCGGGGCTAATAAGATGTACATGGGTCTTCGTCAACAATATTGGTGGCCCGGCATGAAAAAGGATATTGCCCTCTTTGTGGCAAAATGCTTAACTTGTTCTAAAGTGAAGGCCGAACACCAAAAGCCTTCCGGACTCCTCGAACAACCAGAAGTTCCCATGTGGAAATGGGAGAACCTTGCTATGGACTTCATCACCAAACTTCCAAAAGCCTTACAAAGTCTGCTCACTTCTTACCTATTCGTGAGGACTATCGAGTCGAGAAATTGGCTCGGATCTACATTGATGAGATCGTAAGTCGTCACGGAATCCCTTTGAACATCATCTCCGATCGTGATTCGCGTTTTACTTCCCGATTTTGGCAATCATTACAATCCGCGCTTGGTACTCGTTTGGATCTAAGTACGGCTTACCATCCTCAAACCGATGGACAAACCGAGCGAACAATCCAAACTCTCGAGGATATGCTTAGAGCTTGTGTCATTGACTTTGGTGGCAATTGGAATTCTCACCTACCACTGATCGAATTTTCCTACAACAACAGCTACCACACAAGTATTAACATGGCACCGTTTGAAGCTCTTTATGGATGAAAATGTCGTTCACCGATTTGTTGGAATGAAATTGGTGAAGCACAAATCACCGGTCCCGAGCTTATCCAAGAGACCATCGATAAAATCTTTCTTATTCGTGACAACATTCGAGTAGCAAGGAGTCGGCAAAAGAGCTATGCCGATAAAAGACGAAAACCCTTGGAATTTCAAGTTGGGGATATGGTTCTCCTAAAGGTATCACCTTGGAAGGGCGTAGTCCGATTTGGAAAGAAAGGAAAACTTGCACCTCGATATGTGGGTCCATTCAAGATACTCGAAAGGGTAGGAAAAGTGGCCTACAAACTCGATCTTCCTTCAGAACTCATCAACGTTCATCCGACCTTTCATGTATCTAATTTGAAAAAGTGTCTAGCCGACGAAAATCTCCACATCCCTCTTGATGAAGTGCGTATTGACGAGAAAATGCACTTTGTTGAAAAACCCGTGGAAATCATGGACCGAGAAGTCAAGAAACTCAAGCGTAGCCGCATCCCTATTGTCAAGGTCCGTTGGGAGTCTAAACGTGGACCCGAGTTCACTTGGGAACGTGAAGACCAAATGAAGACCAAGTATCCACATCTCTTTTCATAGCCTCCACTAGTTGAATTTCGGGGCGAAATTCCTTTAACACGGGGAGACTGTGACGTTTCGGATTTTTCATTCGCGCACTTATAATATAATTATCGTGTAATCATTCTCAAATTAAATAAAATACGAGTATTTTATTTAGTTTTATACAAATGGGTATTTTCATTTTACGGATTTAAGTTAATTAAAATTTTATAAGTTTTAAAACTTATATAAAATTTTATACAAAAATCTAAATTTAAAAGTTTCATATTTAATAAAATAACCTATTTAAATAAGATAACTAACTTTTATAAAAATTACTTATAACAATAATAATAATATAAGTTTATAAAATATATTTAAAAATTAAATTAATTATTTTATAAAAGTTAAGGGGTTATTTAGAAACTTTTCAAACTAAAAGGTTTTAAGCTAAAATCAGTTGAGGGACTATTTCTGAACAAATAAAACTACAAGGACTCATCCGTAATTATCTCAGGGGCCGAATTAAATCAAAACCAAACTACAAGGACCAAATCTGCCAAACCCCAATTCGCATTTCCGGTCGTCCCCTACGTTGTCCGGCGGGTAAAGCATTTTTCCGACGAACACCCCGACAGAGCTGTCCCCTGCACCTCAACAGCCGCTAAAGGCATATCTGGCCTCGTCTCTCCCACGCGAACAAGACCCCCCGACCAATTGGTCTCCCCAACATAAGGATCGTCTGATCCTGTTGGTGGCCGAGAAACCCACGTTCGAATTCGCGCCCGCCAGACCACCTCCGGTTTCTTCTATCACTCCTTTGGGGTATCAAAACTCCACCAAAAATCGTGAAACCACTTGGGATGGATAGAGGACACTTTAAACTTAATTTTAAACACAAGAAACGTTCGATTTGGTTTAGTTTTGACCAGGATATGACCTTCCAAACTGGACACAAAAATCTGCCAGCAACATGTATGTTTCAAATGGTGTGTTTTCTTTTGGAGTAAGCACTATTTGGATGATCTTACAACATAAATCAATACGAAATCTTAAAACAATACTAAGTTTTAGTAAAACACTTACTTAAGGCAATCAAGGAGAAGGGTGAGGGAGTCCGATGGAGGGGGTGTTGCTGCTGTTTTCTTGGAGTCGAAAAGGAATCAAGGAGTGAGGGTGACGTAGTTGACGTGAGACCCGGTTTCTTCTCGGGACGTCCCGTATGGCTCGGTGAGTTCCCGAAATGATCTGTAAGCTTCGCGTAAACGTAATACGGTGACCGTAGTTGAGAAATGGTGACCCGAAATGGTAGGTTCTTGTTTCGAAAGAACCCGTAAAAGGTGGGGAAGCCGTTACGGTTGGAAGCGGTGTACGGTGGTGGTTTGGCTTGCGATGGTGTTATGGTTATGGAGGTTGCCGTGAGAACAAGGGAGAGAGGTGGTGTGGCTTTGTGTAGGATGGTGGTGATGGGAGTGATGTTGCTGATGTTAGCGAAAACCGAAGGGATCAAGGGTGGTGGAGGGGTTCTCGGGTGAGAGAGAGCCGAAGGAGAGGAGGATGAGAAGGTGTGATTTAGGAGTGGGTTGTGTGTTATGAATTGTGGTGTACCTAGCATTCGCTTATACATGTATAAATACCCACAAGCTTGGATAATAACCCATGGTTCAAGTGTTTGAGAGGAGACACTAATGTCTCAAAGATGGGAACAAGGAAGAAACAAGCACATCCATGCATGCTTGGCGGCTGGATGTTTGGTCGTGAGAGGGAAAGGGGTGTAGGGTAGGTGTAGGCGGAGGTGTTAAGTGGTACCCGCTAGTACGAGTCCGGTATAATACCCGCTAAGTGTAACCCGGTTATTAATAGTCATTATATGCCAGTAGGGTACGGGTCGGGTATATATAAAAATACAAGTCTAATAGTTTCGACATAATACGAGTATGTGTAAAACACTTAGAATTAGTTTTTATATAGTTAGGTATTCCTAAAAAAATAAAGAGAATGTTTTCGAGCGGTTTGTTTTATTAAATTTTAAATGTTTTTTTTATAAACTTATTTTATTAAAATACATCAACTCAATTTTTGTCAAATCATTTTATTTGTTTTCAAAGTCATTTATTTTTATAAACTTTTTAAAAATGGTTTTAACTTACAAAAATATATATAATATTGATAATATAAATGAATAAATAGAACTTTTTATAAATACATAATAACTACTTATTTAATTCAATCGAAACTAAGTAGTTTCGATAGAAGATAATTTCGACAGCTCTATGATCAATCGAAACTAGTAGTTTCGATTGAACATAGTTTCGACAGTTCTATGATCAATCGAAACTAGTATTTTCGATTGAACATAGTTTCGATACTTTATACTACCAAAAATAGTTTCGATCAAATCAGAAATTCCAAGTAAATCTGAAGCTACATTTTACGAAAAAAAAAATTTTAAAATATATTAAGACTGAAATTTTGAAATGTCACAGTCTCCCCATGTTGAAGGAATTTCATCCCGAAATTCGATTTACGAAGGTTATAGAAGCGGGAAAGAGATGACAAAAGACTTAGGATGGAATTACTTCACAAGAGAAAGATTCAGCGGGGAAATATCGTATGATAACGGATGACGATGCTAATTCGAGTCGAGTTGTCAACTAATTGCTCTAATAGTATAGTGAGACTTATGCATACAATTGTTCATACACGCATGAATGTAAACTACATGAAACCATACTTAACACTATTGGTGCCAATCACCTCGTGACATGGAATTTTCCTTTAAAACTCTACCCCACGGGTGTTCATATTTTAAAATTATGCAAAAACATTTTCAAAAACCGGTCCTCCTCCTAGTACTTATGCATTGTTTATACTCGTTATATCAAGTGGGTTTATGTATAGGGTGTACCAGCGGCTAACCCACCACCCCTTTGATATACCGGGGATTCCCCGTGCATAATTACTAGGATTTAGAACTTCAACAATTTAAGTAAACTTTAACAGAGCTAGCAAGTTATATGACTGGATTTAAACATAATAGGTTTGTTTCACAAAAGTATAGGAATGAGATGAATGGTGATAGCATAGCTGTTATATGTAATCACGGGTTATAGGACTCATAGCAATGAATTTCCCACCCGCTATTTCCATGATATACGAGTTATCAAGATTGGTTGGTTGTTTAGCAAATAGTTGGTTAAAAGCAAGAGACACAATTTTCCTATTGGCATGAATATTAAATAAAACGGATGTATAAAGATAGTGAACAAAGGAACGTAACGTTGACAGTGTCATCATTGGCCGGAGCCTCGTTAGCATTTATATTAAATGCTCGTCCACGAGGACCACCTTGATTTTGAAGTTTTGGACATTGGTTTCGAAAGTGGTTTGGGTCTCCACATTCGTAACAGGCCCGTCCATAGGTGACAGTGAGAGGCACTGGATGATTGCCTTGAGTAGCTTGATTAACGATAGTGCGAGCACGGCAAGTAGTAACAATGTGTCCGTAGCGTCCACATTTTGAGCATAGACGGCATGCAGCATGCGGGGCATGGTGATACTTGCAAGTAGGGCATTGGGGAAATGAACCTACATAATTTCTCAGAATTTGACCCGCAGGAGTAACTTGGGTCACAGGTACGGCAGGAATGATGGCCGCAAAGTTTTGGGCCTTACGCTTCCTATCATGATGGGAAGATTTGGGTTCTTCATCTTTGTCGGACACGGAAGTAGCAGCTTTGTCGACCACTTTCTTGGTACCCTTCCTGGATAAGGTACCCGCTTTGACGTGATTGTCAGTCAACACAGCAGACAAGCGGATAGCGTCTTCGAGAGTGGAGGGATTACTTCCCAATACGGTGTCTTGGAGCGGCATAGGCAGTCCACCTATGTATTTCTCAATTCCCCGCGCTAAGGGAGTAACCATGTGGGGCACGAGCAGACTTAGTTCTTGAAAACGAGTGGTGTAAGCCAAATTCTCTCCGCTATCTTGGGTGAGATCCCAAAACTCAGCTTCGAGCTTCCTCATTTCGTTGCGAGGACAGAACTCGTCAGTCATAAGTCGTTTCATTTCGTCTCAAGACAAGGACATAGCGGATTCGTTGCCTCGAGTACGTTTCTCACCGTTCCACCAGGTGAGAGCTCGTTTTTGGAAGACGCTGGCAGCATAACGGACCTTGAGACCGTCGGGACAATCGCTGTTTAGGAAAGTACTCTCCATACTTTCAAACCATTGAAGAAGGCCAGTTGCACCTTCCGTCCCGAAGAATTTGGTGGGGTTGCAAGAATTGAAATGCTTGAATGTACAGTATGGTGGGTTTGCGCCATTCCATTGCGTGTTAGACCCATTACTGTTGTTGTTAGCTTGGATCATTTGGCCTATTAGTTGAGTAAGTAGTGCAGCAAGGTCAACGTTGGAGTTGCTAGAGTTAGCATTAACCGCGCGACGGGGAGGCATTCTATAAGTACCACAAGAAAGACAAGAATTTATGAGACTTCGGATAAAATAGGCATGTATGTGCCACAGTTGGTAGACTGTTCACAATAATACAAGCAGGAACGTGAGATGACACTCATCATGTCGCGTGATAATGTATGTAAGTTCTGACTAAAACTGATCACATAATTCATTCAAAATTTATAACACTAAAGGATAGGGGAAATAAGCCATGAAATCTATTCCTGGGAGGATATGATAACATAGATCATTATTCGCGCAATAGGAATGGCCGGGATTCGCATGCACTACAAATCGTTATTACGTGTGCACCCGTAATAATGATTTTTTTGCATGTTCGTCTAGTTCTTCCTATCTTGCTATAATATCCCCAAATTTTGAGTTTAAGTTCGGATTGTATCCTTGCGAATACATTGACTTATCAACGTTAAATAATTCCTCAAAAATTTCAAGGAGACATGCTTTAGCCTATAGGTAAACACTCACTTTAGGAATTCCCAGGAAAGCATACGGGTCCGTTTACTTGGATTTATACGAAATGCTTTCCTAGACAGAAAACCCAATGTACAGGTGTCACCCTTCCAGATTGCACGTGTCCTTTACTGGTTTCAAGAAATTAAGTCGTTGACGAGATTTTCAAGATTTTAATAGTCTTGAGAGTCTATGAGTATAAAATGTGTAGAAACGTTGCAATTAATATGGAGTAGGAAAGAGTATGGATAAGGATAGGTAGTGTATTTGTTTGCATAAGTTTGTTTATCAAATGTGTATGTAAAGGATGTATCATGTGTTTAAAGCCTTGTATGTATGTGTATAAGTCTCATGTACCCAACTTGGGAAAATTCAAATAATACCTAACTACAAATAATTCATATAGCAAATAATCATTTAGCACATAACACATAAAAGGGAGTCCTAGGGTTATAGTCTAGGTCATCGTGTCTAATAACCTAATTCCCTATAACCATGGCTCTGATACCAATCTGTCACACCCCGACCGATGGCGGATTCATCGAGGCGGACAATGAGATGATTGTTCATAAGCACATGATCTACTAAGGTTACATAATTTATTAATAAGATTTAAATACCAAATATCCAAATACAATTCAAGTTACAACACCCTATTCTAGAATATTACACATAATTATTTTACTAGGTCCAAAAGCCTTATGTGTAGCACCTTCAACACATAGTCATACAATCACATATCTTCACCTGAAACGTAATCCAAAACAAGTGTCAACTACGAGAGTTGGTGAGTTTACATATGTTTAAATAAAGTAAAAGTTTAGTTAAAAACGTTTATACAATTCATAGTTTGACATGGTATGATATGGCATAATGTGGAGAATTCACTATATATATACCAATTGTAAGCATGTAATTATGTATATAAGCATAAAGGTTTAACGTGATAGGCATAACATACCGCTACCCTAAA
Source organism: Smallanthus sonchifolius (assembly GCA_023525975.1). Classification (NCBI taxonomy): domain Eukaryota; kingdom Viridiplantae; phylum Streptophyta; class Magnoliopsida; order Asterales; family Asteraceae; genus Smallanthus; species Smallanthus sonchifolius. The sequence continues at coordinate 22,084,373 of CM042035.1, read as the reverse complement.
AGTGATAGGCATGGAATCAAGACTATGTGGGTTACACATAATTTAAACCATCCTAAAAGTATAGATAGCATAACAAGTGACCATGCACAAAAGCACAATAATCTACACATGTAAACACAAGTTGAATTGTATGTAAGTATGCACAGATTACGTTTCACCCCAAAATGTATAAAAATGTAAATAGGGGATATGTAACTCACCTGTGCAAACAAGGTAGTGATACGGTATGTAGCAAAGTCCAATAGTGTATTCCGACCTACTCGTGTCCTAAATATTTAAGATGCCATAAAGTCTATGTAATGATTCTACCGTGTGTTGATCATACATTCAATTCATCCAACTAGGCTCGACAAGAATCCGATTTAGGTTTTCAAGTGGTTTGACACGACGATCGTGGGTGACGGTTTGGTGATAACAAAATACATTTATATGCTAAGATGTGTATTTCAAATCATGTCATTATAGTGTTATATCATCATTACTAGGTTGGAGGGTTAAATATACATACTATTGGAAATAAAGCTTTTTGATATCAAACTAGTCATCTAGGAAATACTCGGGTTTTTAAGTCCACTTCATGTTTTTAGTTATTTAATAAATTCAATAAATTTTGGGGTTCAAGATATGTATATCTATAGGTCATGGGTCTATAAAAATGTCGGGTTTATAATATTTGGAAGGGTTTAAGGGTTTCAAATATTCATAATAACATAGGCATATTAACAGATTTGGTTTTGCTGGATTGGCCTCGGAAATACGGCTGTTTGGGAATCCAAATGTTAGTTTCAAGGCAAGAAGCCATATGGGTTTTAAAGAGGACACAAAATGCTAACGTTTGACAGAAAAATCAAATTATTTGGACCTTTATTGAGCAAGTTATGGCCTTATCAAGTTAAGCTTAGAATTCTGTTATAAAACTCATATTAGGTCCGGTTTCTTCTATCACTCCTTTGGGGTATCAAAACTCTACCAAAAATTGTGAAACCACTTGGGATGGATAGAGGACACTTTAAACTTAATTTTTGACTCAAGAAACGTTCGATTTGGTTTAGTTTTGACCAGGATATGACCTTCCAAACTGGACACAAAAATCTGCCAGCAACATGTATGTTTCAAATGGTGTGTTTTCTTTTGGAGTAAGCACTATTTGGATGATCTTACAACATAAATCAACACGAAATCTTAAAACAATACTAAGTTTTAGTAAAACACTTACTTAAGGCAATCAAGGAGAAGGGTGAGGGAGTCCGATGGAGGGGGTGTTGCTGCTGTTTTCTTGGAGTCGAAAAGGAATCAAGGAGTGAGGGTGACGTAGTTGACGTGAGACCCGGTTCCTTCTCGGGACGTCCCGTATGGCTCGGTGAGTTCCCGAAATGATCTGTAAGCTTCGCGTAAACGTAATACGGTGACCGTAGTTGAGAAATGGTGACCCGAAATGGTAGGTTCTTGTTTCGAAAGAACCCGTAAAAGGTGGGGAAGCCGTTACGGTTGGAAGCGGTGTACGGTGGTGGTTTTGCTTGAGATGGTGTTATGGTTATGGAGGTTGCCGTGAGAACAAGGGAGAGAGGTGGTGTGGCTTTGTGTAGGATGGTGGTGATGGGAGTGATTTTGCTGATGTTAGCGAAAACCGAAGGGAGCAAGGGTGGTGGAGGGGTTCTCGGGTGAGAGAGAGCCGAAGGAGAGGAGGATGAGAAGGTGTGATTTAGGAGTGGGTTGTGTGTTATGAATTGTGGTGTACCTAGCATTCGCTTATACAAGTATAAATACCCACAAGCTTGGATAATAATCCATGGTTCAAGTGATGGAGAGGAGACACTAATGTCTCAAAGATGGGAACAAGGAAGAAACAAGCACATCCATGCATGCTTGGCGGCTGGATGTTTGGTCGTGAGAGGGGAAGGGGTGTAGGGTAGGTGTAGGCGGAGGAGTTAAGTGGTACCTGCTAGTACGAGTCCGGTATAATACCCGCTAAGTGTAACCCGGTTATTAATAGTCGTTATATGCCAGTAGGGTACGGGTCGGGTATATATAAAAATACAAGTCTAATAGTTTCGACATAATACGAGTATGTGTAAAACACTTAGAATTAGTTTTTATATAGTTAGGTATTCCCAAAAAAATAAAGAGAATGTTTTCGAGCGGTTTGTTTTATTAAATTTTAAATGTTTTTTTTTTATAAACTTATTTTATTAAAATACATCAACTCAATTTTTGTCAAATCATTTTATTTGTTTTCAAAGTCATTTATTTTTATAAAATTTTTAAAAATGGTTTTAACTTACAAAAATATATATAATAATGATAATATAAATGAATAAATAGAACTTTTTATAAATACATAATAACTACTTATTTAATTCAATCGAAACTAAGTAGTTTCGATAGAAGATAATTTCGACAGCTCTATGATCAATCGAAACTAGTAGTTTCGATTGAACATAGTTTCGACAGTTCTATGATCAATCGAAACTAGTAGTTTCGATTGAACATAGTTTCGATACTTTATACCACCAAAAATAGTTTCGATCAAATCAGAAATTCCAAGTAAATCTGAACCTACATTTTACGAAAAAAAAATTTTTAAAATATATTATAACTGAAATTTTGAAATGTCACAAGCCTTGATGGTTGAAATTGAAGTTTTAAAGAAACCAACTGAGATTGCCAGTGTTTTTGCGCTCAAAACCGATTCCAAAGGAAAGGGCATAGCTGTTGATTCTGATTAAACTTCATCTGAGAGTGAGGTAAATTCTGATAATGAATCTGATATATGTTCCTCTTTGTGCATAGAAAGAATGTAGAATTATCATGCAGCAAACACATTCTTACTTGCTGAAAATGATAAGCTAAAAAGGGTAAACAAAGAATTAAAACAAAATGAAGTTAATTTTACATGGAAAATTAAAGCACTTTTGAAAGATAATGTAACATTTAAAGAATATCTGGATAAAAAGGACGTTTTAATAAAAGATCTTTCAGAAAAACTTGTCACATCTGAAACTGAGTTAATAAAAGAACGGGTTGTAGTTGCAAAGTGGAAGATGCAACAAAATGTCTTTGATGAATGTGTGATTAAACAGAGAAATGTTTATATCAAAGACGGGTTGGGTTATAACAAAGTTCCACATCCTGATAACTTTGTACCATTTCCTGAACCGCATGAATCAAATGACTTGATAAATGCGGGTAACTCTAACTTTCATGATATGTATATAAGTGCAGATGTAAACTCAGGGTGTGTGTATGATGATAGTGAACTTGATGGAGTGAAAGTTTTTATGCTATCAATAATCAGTACACTAGGGAGTTTATAAGGGACTGCAAACAGTACCTAGATGTTGACTGTAATCTAAATAGATTTGTTTCAGTTTCTAGTGTTGATGTTGATGTAAAAAATTTCCATGTTTCTGATTCTGATTCTGATGCTTTTTATGTTTCGGCATGTTCTACTAACGTTTGTGATGATTCTGATTGTGTGTCTGAAGTGTCATCAACATCCACTTTCTTTGATAAAGTGGTGCATACAGCTAGAGATTATGTCCCACTTCATAAAGTCTCAAGTCTAGCGGGTGATGTTGTCTTAGATGAGTTTGGAAATCCATGAATTCAAGAATATGATTTGTCAAGTGAAAGGCCAAAGAAAAATGATGTCATAGCACCAGAGAATCATATTCTTACTAGTGAGACAAAGAGTAATAAATTTGTCAAAGTTAAAGTCAATGTACCAACAAATGTTCATAGAAAGTCTTGGTGTGTCAAAGGCAAATCCATTGATGTCAAAGACCAGTTCATTGATGCCAAAGATAAGCCTGCTCAAAGCAAAGGACACTTAAGAAGGAATGTTTGTGGATCAAAGAGTGAAGTAGGTGAGTGTTCAAAGTCAGGGTCAAAGTTAAAGACTAAAAGCTACAATTGCTTTGTGTGTGGTCAAGTTGGACACTTTGCGAGAAATTGCAAACACAACTCAAGTGAGTCAAGACTCACAAAGAACAAAGAGAGAGTTAAGAGCAAAATTACAAAGCATTTCAGGAGAGCGTCTGAGAACGTCAGTGTGTCTGAGTTCGGAGTGAAACAACGATACAGTTGTGCTTACATGATTTCTAGGAATTGTCATGATTTTTATTCAAATGCTTGTCGTGATTATGTGTTACCTAATTTTGTGGACACAAGTGTTCCGGCAGGTTCAAAATATGTGAAGAAACATAACCAACCAATCTATTTTTCTAAAGAAAAAATGACTAAGAAATATGGGAAAAATGTTGGTTGTTTTTGGAGAATTAAAAATGAACAATCTTCACATATAGTTGGAACAAAGAATGATGTAAACTTGAAGGAACAAGTCGTTGTGACTAAGACTGCAAAAAGTCAAAGTCAACCCGGGTCAAAGATGATATGGGTCCCTGTTTTTCATTGAGTTTGTCTTGAATGTGCAGAGTTTAACCGGGAGGACTATTAATAATGCTTGGCATGTTGATAGCGGTTGCTCAAGGCATATGACTGGACAAAGAGAGATTCTGAAAAATTTTCGATCTTTTGATGGTGGTTTTATTGCTTTTTCTGGAGACAAAAAGGGAGGGAAAGTTACTGGTCATGGAACAGTGTCAAATGATCTTATCACGTTAGAGAAAGTTAATTTTGTGTGTCAGTTGGAATTCAATCTACTCAGTGTTTCTCAAGTGTGTGACAAAGACATACCAGTCCATTTTACAGCAACGGAGTGCTTATTCTTAAAGCCCGGACTAGTTATTCCAGAAGACATGATTCTGATGCGTGCTCCAAGAAAATTCAACACATATGTGGTTGATATGAATGATCATACTACACCAGTTAATGTTTCATGCTTGTTATCAAAAGCGACTGGTTCAGAATCTTATTTGTGGCATCGACGAATGGGTCATGTGAACCTGAAAAACATGAATAACTTGGTTCATAAAGATTTGGTACGAGGATTGCCCAAGAAAGAATTCATAATTGATGAGAGTTGTATGTCATGTGCAAAGGGAAAACAGTACAAGAAGTCTCATCCAAGAAAAACCATTACAACTTTTACTAGACCTTTATTTCTGATACATATTGATTTGTTTGGTCCAGTTTGAGTTAAAAGCATCGCGAAGAAATCATATTGTCTTGTTATCACAGATGACTTTTCAAGATTTTCATGGGTGTTTTTCCTTGCAACAAACGATGAAACACCTGAAACAATCATTGAATTTGTCAAAAGGATTGAAAACATCTATGATAGCAAAGTATCAATTATTCGTAGTGATAATGGAACAGAGTTTAAAAATCAACTCATAAATTATTTTTATGCAGAAAAAGGAATAACACATCAGTATAGTGCTGTGAGAACACCACAACAGAATAGCGTGGCTGAAAGGAAGAATAGAACCTTAATAGAAGCTTCTCGCACAATGGTTGTAGATCCAAAATTGCCCATTATTTTCTGGGCTGAAGCAGTCAACACGGCATGCTATGTTTTGAACAACATTCTAATGGTGAAGCAACTTACAAAGACTTCATATGAATTGTTTTTTAAATGAAAGCCGTACATCAGTTCTTCAGGGCATTCGGGTGTTCTTGTACACTTTTAAACACACAAGATTCATTGCCAAAATTTTCAGCTGTTGGTGATGAATGCTATTTCCTGGGTTACTCTTCATATCAGAAGGCTTATAGAGTATACAACAACAGAACCAAAATTGTTCTGGAGTCATACTATGTGGAGTGGCAAGAATTGAATACTCCTCCAGAGCAAAATGAACCTGACTGGTTCTTTGATGCTGAAGAAATTTTCAAGACTTTTGATCAGCAACTTCATATAGATTCTGATGGAGCAAGTACTTCGGGTACTGTCACTGAGTCTCCTACAATTGGGGATCAAGTTGTTGAAAGATTCATGGTTGGTTCACAAAATGTGATTGTTCAAAATGAGATTTCCGACAATGTTACTTCATCAACTCAAACACAAGAAGATTTTTTTGACAATTCAGTCACTAATGTTGATTCTGAAGTGCAAGAAGTTCAAGTTACAAATGATGAATCAACAATGAGTAAAGTTCAGTTGGATCGCATAAATGATCAGACTGAAGATGTTATTCAAACAAGTTCTTCAAGTGTTGAGGATTCAAGTGATCAATCACCAGATTTGAATGTTTCAAATATGCTAGAGTCTCTGCAAGTTGATACTATTCCAGTTCATAGAATCCATTCTGTCCATCCAGTTGAGAATATAACTGGATATCTTGAGGATGGAGTTAAAACAAGAAGTCAAGCTGGAAATATTAATGTATGTTTGTACTCCTGTTTTTTATCTCAAGAAGAACCCAAAAACGTTACAGTTGCATTACAAGATCCAAGTTGGATTAAAGCTATGTAAGAAGAACTCCTTCAGTTTAAAAAGTTAAACATGTGGCATCTTGTGGATTTACCTGAGGGAAAATATCCAATTGGAACAAAGTGGGTTTTTAGAAACAAAAGGGATGATCGTGGGATTGTAGTTCGTAACAAAGCACGTCTGGTTATACAAGGTTTTTTTCAAGAGGAAGGACTGTATTATGATGATGTCTTTGCTCCGGTTGCACGAATTGAACCCATACGTATCTTTTTGGCTTATGCATCGTACAAGAAGTTTACTGTATATCAAATGGATGTGAAAACAACCTTTCTTTATGGGGTGGTAAAGGAAGATGTTTACGTGAATCAACCACCGGGTTTTGAAGACCAAGCTCATCCATTTCAGGTGTATAAGCTTGATAAAGCATTGTACGGGTTACATCAAGCGCCTCGTGCGTGGTATGAAACCTTGTCATCACATCTTACATCGAATGCCTTTGTTCGTGGAACAATTGACAAGACTTTATTCCTGAAGAAATTAGGTGATGATTTGTTAATTATACAAGTTTATGTTGATGACATTATCTATGGTTCAATGAATAAAGCTCTTTACAAGGAATTTGAAGAAGTTATGAAGTTGAAATTTGAAGTGAGCTTAATGGGAAAAATGCAGCTCTTTCTGGGGTTACAAGTTGAACAGTCTGACGCTGGGATTCTTATCCATCAGGCTAAATATGTGAAAGATATTTTAACAAAGTTCAAGATGAATAACTGCAATCAGCTTCAACACCAATTGCTCCCCATTAACCTCTCACTGTGGATTTGTCTAGAGTTGAAGTTAATCAAAAGATGTATCGATCAATGATTGGCTCGTTGATGTATGTGACTGCAAGCCGACCGGATATCATGTTTGCTATTTGCTCCTGTGCCAGATATCAGGCAGCTCCAAAGGATTCTCATGAATTGGATGTTAAACGAATATTTCGATATCTTAAGGGTCGATTAAATTTAGGTTTATGGTACCCTTCTGATTCTGAATTTAACTTCTTTTCTTATACTGACAGCGATTATGGAGGTTGTAACTTGGATAGGAAGTCAACATCAGGCGGATGTCAATTTTTTGGGGAGAGACTGGTCTCTTGGCAGTGTAAGAAACAAACGAATGTATCCACATCAACTGCTGAAGCTGAGTATACTGCTGCCTCGAGCTGTTGTTCACAAGTTATCTGGATTCCACATCAAATGCTAGATTTTGGAGTGAATTTCCTAGAAACTCTGATTTTTTGTGACAACGAGGCAGTGCTAGGAATAGTCAAAAATCCCATTCAGCATTCCAAAACAAAGCACATTGCGATCAGGTTACATTTCATTCGTGATTGTTTTGAGAATGGGCTGATTAAAGTGGTCCATGTCGATACCCTAGAGCAAAAAGCCGATATTTTTACAAAACTTTTTTCAACTGATCGGTTTAACTCTTTGGTTGAGATGTTGGGGATGATTTCATTTTAAAAAGTAATTGCAAAAAAAAAAGGGGGGGGGGGGGTTTCAGAATAATAAATAGTCTATTTTTGAACTGAAAGACCTTAGAAATCTGTTCATCAAAAAGATTTTCTTTTAAGTGTTAAAATTGTGTTGTATGCTTTATATGTGTGTTAGCTTAATAAATGTTTGTGTTAGTATAGTAGAGTATATGTTTGTTCTTATGGTGTTATGCGAAATAAATAAAGTCACATCACAATTTTAAAGGGAGAATAAAAGAAAAAGAAAAATATGCTGAATATGATGAGTTTATTTGATTCTAAGTGTTTGAAATAATGTTTGAAATAAAGTCTTCTGATTCTCCTGATAAAAAAAATAAAAAAAATTGATGAAGTATGTGACTATGTGAAGTATATGACTATGTGATTTATATTGAAAGTAAGAAAAGGCTGAAAATAAAAAATTAGTGTGTCTGATTGACATTATAGGAAATGATAGTACAAGTGTGTGCTGACCTTATGCATGAATTGGATATGATGGTGACATATGTTACAATTTTTGATATGCTGGCAGGCTCCGCATATGTAAATTAGGTAATATTTGTGTGATTAACTAAATTGCAATCTTAGTGTTATCCTCATCGAATATCAGTACTTTCATTTTTCGAATGCTAAGTGAATCCATGCATACCATGAGACCAGGATTTTGATGGGTTTTTAGCACAATTCGTTTACTCTATTGACTATACCCGTCAAATATACGATTTAGAGTTAAACACCTTTATACAGCTGATGGTTCTGGTGAAAATCTAGGATAGAAACCAGGAAGTCAGTCTGTTTCGCCCTTTGAATCAATCGTGATTTCAATTGACATATCCAACATCCTATGGATATCCGCATACCCGAATCAAAACTGATTCAAATTGTTCATCATCAAAATATCACAACCATATTCTTTCACCTGAATCAAACATGATTCTTGACACATTTCATCTCATATGAATCAACATGATTCAATTTTCATTTCATCAGAAACCAAGACCAAAGAATCAATTGATTCAGAATCAAAAAGAATCATATCAAATCCATTTGGATTACTTTTTCTGTGCTAAGAACGCTACCCTCATGCTGGTGATTGGATTATGTTTTGGTGAAACTTTGTGTTGCATATTAGTTCAATCCATCTCGATGTATGGATACACTTTGTATTGATTAATATTACCTTAAATGTCACACAGTATTTGCTGAAATATAATGTTTGAGTTTAAGCTGAAGAATATACTGGCAATCAAGGTTGAACTGTTTATATCCTGATTTTGTAACATCCCAAAAAGGGAAAATAAATAAATAATAACACGATCGGGATTATTATCGTCTAAATGAGAGAAACGATGGATGGGCTAGGGCTCGGCTCCAACGGGCCGAAGGAAGCCCAGGTATATAAGGGCCAAGGCTGCCACAAACTCCACTTTCTACCACTTGCAATTCTAGAAAGAGAAAGGGGAGCTCGGGCCTAGAGAGAGAAAGTTGACGGATCGACTCGGGATTTCAGGAGCACCTTACGGCTGAGCTCGTGAGCGAAATCTCCGGATCAGAACTCCAATCCAGGTAATAATCCGACCTTAAACTGAGTTTTTGTGTTACTTTGGGATTTTCGGGTTTTAGCTAAATAGGTAACGTTTTATCGGATGAAACTTGAAAATGAGCTTAGGTATAGCATCTAGAATGAAAACCGAACATTTTGATCAAAGAAAATTGAGATATTGACACAATCTTATTAGCATGCAAAAATCTCAGACTTCTTGGGGAAGATGACTGCCGACAGGCGAACTTGTTAAGTTCACCTGGCAAGGTGGGGCGAACTTATTAAGTTCGACTGGCAAGTTCGCTTATGGCATCAAGAGGCGAACTTGATTAACTTCGCCTAACTGATTAAGTTCGCCTAACTGATTAAGTTCGCCTAACTGGTTAAGTTCGCCTGGCTAAGTTCGCCTGGCCAAGATAAGCGAACTTAGGACAAGTTCGCCTATATGTTCGCCTAGGCTATGGGCAGCGAACTTAAGCAATAAGTTCGCCTATATCAGCTAGAATAAAAGTATAACTTAAACTAGGTCTGATGTGTGTGTAATTAACCAATTCAGATCGTGTGTGTGGCGCCCATTGGACCGTTGTTAGGACAAGACGGGATTAGCTGATCAGGTGAGTTCTATGTGCCCCTTCTATGTTATGTGCAAATCATTTTAAATGTTTTGGGGCTGAAGTGTATACACTAAATGAATAAGTTATGAATGTCAATGTGATCATACGTGATATATACATATATATATGAAAATGAATTATGAACAAAGTATAAAACCTATGTTACCAAGAATGAATGAAAGAATGAAAATCTTGCTTTATATTATACATATATTGCTTGTCATGAATGTATGTAAATGTTATGGACGCTTCGTGAACAACGGCTACTTCGGTAGACGGACGACCTCGTGACTATCTTGCAACCGGGACAACAGCGTTCCTTCATCAGCTAGGACGTATGAAAGGCATTAATGGACGGTCGAAGCAAATGCCTTATTACATGTAGAACGGTTGCATACATGGTAGCCACATGGGAAACGGATGCCTTAGGGCAGACGGGCGAATATACGGACTACGACGGTAGGACGGTTAAGACGGACGGCCGAAGGTTTGCCGGACGGTTTAATGGCGGACGGTTTCTAGGACCGGACGAGTAAAGGGGCTACGACGGTAGCCTAATGGCGTATGTCTTTGTGACATACGTAGTAAAAGACGGGTTGATCACCCTTATGTGTATGACCAATAAATGTTCTCACCAATGGAAGTATGTATATACATATATATGCTCAGTATGAATGATATGTGAGAACAGTAAAGCAAAGAATAAAAAAATGTACGTATTATATAAGTATATACTTATTGATAAGGTAAATATTATGTCTGATTGTTTATAAACTAGAACTCACCAGCGTTAGCTGAGTTTTAGTATACATTTCAGGTAACAAAGGGAAGGGCCGTGCGAAGGCGTGATGACTACCCGGCATTTGACTGACATCCCATTGTTAAATATGATAGGACAATGTTATGTTTTAAATTGTTAAGACTTCCGCTGTTACATTATGTTACTCTTGAATTTTTTAAATTTAAAGTTCAGTATTGATGACTTTGTTTATGAGTAAATCCAACAAGTGAGGTTACCCAGGAAAGGGGCCTTACAAGTTGGTATCAGAGCAATAGTTTGAGAGATTCAGACATCCCTAAATGTCTGGACTCAAGCTGATTATGGGACCAACGCACGGATGTCAGTCTGGGTAGCCAACGCCAACATGGTAAGTAAGTACTAAGGTTAATACACTTGGATAGGGATAGATACCTTAACTTAGAACAAATAGATGTCAATGTCACAACCGATTTGAAGAGTTTTGAACCAGAAAAGCAATGTAAATTTCTAATCACAAACCGGTCACTGTAATTAAAAATTTACCTTGTTCGTACTGTTCTAAGACTATGATCTGAGAGAATGACATTGATGTATACCCTTTATGACTATCAGGAAAACTAAGAATTATGGCTGGTGGGGGGAAGAACTGGACGCCGAGGCGGTCGCACCGGCCGAGTCGGCAGACCTCCACTGAATCAAAGACATCAAGAGGAAGAGGATGTGCACACAGAGAACACGGAAAGTGTGAACCAAACTAATGTGACCCCAACCGGGGGCGACCATCAAGGGTCTCTACAATTGGAACCCGAGGTCAGAGATGCTATTGCCCGCGAGGTCGTGCTCACTTTGAAGAATGTATTGCCTGACCTACTATCCGAGGCATTAAAGAAAATCAAAGAAGATGATGAAGGAAACAATGAGGAAAAAGTATATAAAAGTGATGGGGATGAAGTAAAGGTGGGGTCAAGCAATCGAGGGTGCACTTATAAAGGTTTCAAGGACGGAGACCCACCCAAATTTGATGGAAACAAGGACTCGGTGGCTACATTCGAATGGATTGAGAGGATGAATTCCGTAATCAACATCAGCGAGTGCCGACCGGACCAAGCTGTTAAGTATGTTGCTCATTCTTTCACCAACGAGGCACTGAGTTGGTGGAGGAACATCCAAAGGAATAAGTCGCCAAACGCTATCAACAGGATGACATGGGAAGACTTGAAGAAGCTTATAATCCAGAAGTTCTGCCCATAAAACGAGATCGATCGTGTGGAGAATGAATTCCTAAACTTCAAGGCTGGCAGCAAAACTCATCGCCAGTATACTTCGAGATTCAATGAACTGGCCCAACTGGTACCACACTTGGTGGAAACTGAAGACCGTCTGATCAAATACTATGTCAAGGGTCTGCCACAAAGGGTCCGTGTCCACGTGAAAGCTAACCTACCATCGACCTTCGAGTCGTTAGTGAATTTGAGCGGAATCGTCTACGACGATTATGCGAATGAGGACCCGGCACCTGAGACACAGAAGAGAAAGTTGGAGAACCCGTCTAGGGGAAATGGGAAGGGGACGACAGTGCCTGAGACTAAGAAGTTGAGAACGAATGAAAACGAAACATGCTCGAAATGCGGAAAACTGCACCGTGGTGAATGCCTAGTTGGCTCAACCATGTGTTTTAAGTGCGGGAAACTGGGGCATTACTACCGAGACTGTTTAAAGGACGTAAAGTGCCAAAGTTGTGGAAGATATGGGCACCTGACAAGGGATTGCAGGAAGGCCGGCTGTCACACCCCAACCGACGGCGGAATCTTCGGGGCGGGACATGTAGACTGTTCATGAGCACGAGGTTGACTAGATTGCAATATTTTAATCATCAAATTTCATTGCATAGTTTCAAACAATTCAAACGCAACCAAATTCAAACAAGTACGAAATTGAAATACATAATATTCTTTATTTAAATTTAACTAAGTCCAAAGCCTATGTGTAGCATATCTTGATCAAACTCACACGTTAGTACCTGAAACATGAATAAAATAAGGTCAACTAAAAAGTTGGTGAGCATACACAGGTTTGTACATAATAGTATATAGATGTGAGTAAATCAATCCTTACATAACATGATAAAATAAGGCATTTATGGGGAGTAACCATTGTGTAACCAAAGTACAATCAAACCTTTGTAACTAGCATGCAAATTGTGTTGTCGGTAACAATCACCCCAATCTGGGTGGGTTTGTCAGACTCAATAGATCTATCATTGTTTACCGTCGGCTTGAATAGTTAATGATTGCACATAAGTAGTTAGCACACCTAGCACTCCAAACATGAAGCTCAAATTTTGTACACATGAATGTAAAGAGGATTGTATTTGGGTAGTTTGTGTAAATGTAAACAATTGTGTGTATAGAGTTCATGTTTCACCCCAAAAGTGTAAAAGAGTAAAAGGGGCTATGTAATACTCACTTGTATCAAATTGTAGTAGTTAACACGAGCTTTGGATAACTCAAGTGATTTGCTAATCACTAAGTTTGACCTAGAGTAAAATAGTATAACTTTGGATTAATAGTATGCACAATGTCTAAGGAAATTCTAAGGCTTCAATAGGAGTGAGTGTAAGGACTTATACAAAGGGTTATGTTTGCGTTTACATTTGTAGGTTCAAATTTAGTTATGAAAGGTTTGTGGTTTAATTTTGAATAATTAACTAAAATAATAATTAATTTCTTTTTGTTTATTTGTTCATGAAAATGTGTCAAGAGGCATTATAAACATATATTAGTATATAAAATAGTTTGTGTAAGTTTTGAATAACACAATTATATGTAAACCTTTTATTTAAAATTTATTACTTTTTAATCCATTAGAAACGATTTAATTTATTTGTTTAAGATTTCCAAGTTGGTAATTTAGTTTATGAAAACAATTCTGGGCCTTGGGGTTTTATAAAATAATTTTTATAAAGGAAATTGAGTTTTTTTATTAAAATAACAAAAGAATCAGGTTCTGACCAAAGGTAGGGCACAACCGTGCCAAAGGTATGGTGCGACCGCGCTTAGGCACGCGGCGCGACCGTGCTTAGGCATGGGGCGCGACCGTGCTTGGGCATGGGGCGCGACCGTGCTTAGGCATGGGGCGCGACCATGCCTGGACAAGAGGCACGACCATGCCTGGACAAGAGGCACGACCGTGCTAAGAGATTAGCACGATCGTGTCTGGATTCTCCAGCAAACTAATTTGACAAATTTCTGTATTGAAAAGGGTTTAATTTATAGGGCTTTCAAATATTGATTGTTTGTGAATTTAACCATGTATTTTAATTGAATGGAGATCGTGTCTAGGGTGTAGTTCGACTAAGCAAAAAACGTGATGAACCCTAGATCTTATTCATGTTCAATTCGATGGTATAAGCCCTGAATAGGTTAGGGCTTTCATTCACGGGATTGAAATGAGTCTGAGGATGTGCTTACTTACCTTAAACGATATCGAATTGGTGGAGTTCGACCAAACGGAGTTCCGACTTCGGTGTGTTGATCCTTGGCGTCTTCTGCTGGGATTCTGGCACGATTGATGAGAGGAATATGATTACAGAAGCTTGAAGATCATGTGCAGAGGTTTGATTTCGAGAGTGTTACGCGAATTGGACGAGATTGAGAGAAGGAGATGAAAATATGACGGTTTTTGGTTTCTAATTACTAATGTGGTTATTCGAGAGTGATTAATTCGTAATGAATGGTTTGAAACGGCACAATGAGCGTTACAATTTCGGATTCGAACAGGTTTGCGATTAAAGACAGTGTTTGCGTTTCAAATGGGTTTCAGGCGCGACCGTGCCAGTGCATGGCGCGACCGTGTTTACGGGGCGTGACCGTGCCAAGTGATATTTTGATAATTTTCAAAACTAGTCCTTGTAGTTTGTGAGATAGCGTAGGTTTGTTTCAGTTGTTATTGTAGCAATGTAAAATGTGTGTATGTACTTATAATATTATGATAATACTCCCTATTTGCACATGAAAATTGTAAATGATGTGACACTACGTTTTGAATGTGAACATGAGATTGAAATTGTCATTTATTGCACAATATGAAATATCAAGAAAAACATGGATGTTACAGTATCCCCTAGTTGAGGGAATTTCGTCCCGAAATTTAACTAGTTGAGGCTACTGAATCAGCAAAGTGGTGTGGATACTTGAGTGATAGCTATTGTTGTAAGAGAGCTCAATTAGGGATAGATGTGAATTCCAATTGCCACCAAAATCAATTACACATGCTCTAAGCATGTCTTCAAGAGTTTGGATTGTTCGCTCGGACTGACCATCAGTTTGGGGATGGTAAGCCGTGCTCAAATCCAATCGTGTACCAAGAGCAGTTTGGAGGGATTACCAGAAACGGGAGGTGAAACGAGCATCTCTATCGGAGGTTATGTTTAATGAAACACCGTGACGACTCACAATTTCGTCAATGTAAATTCGGGCCAATTTCTCAACTTGATAGTCTTCACGGATAGGCAAGAAATGATGGTTGTGAATTTAGTTTTGAAATGAACTTAAGAAGAAAATCTGTCGAATAATAATTTGGATCCTAAAGGTGAAATGCATTACCTGGAATGGATTCGATGGGAATTTGATGATTAGGGTTTGTTTTAGATTGTAGTCTAATATGCTCAAGGATTGTTAGTGGATAAGGGAATTCATAAACATTGGTCTAGGTCAAAACTTCACGTGACACGAACAACGCTACTTCTGATAATATGATAGAGCATTTATATATAGGAAGTACCATCGCCGTATCCACCATGCCCTTGTCATATCACATTATTTCCGTTGCTATATATCACGATAGGTTTTATAACATTACACACGACAAAATTTACTATGTTTTCCATGCGCTGATTTTTATAATTCCGTGTGCACCCGTAATTACTCAAATCATCGCATGGTCCGTATAGATCATTCCGTTGTGTGCTGGTCAAGAGGAGGCACAAATTCACTTAGTTCTGTATATTGCTTTCACATATGAATTGCTAACAAGTAACTATATCCTTAAATAGGCAAGTCAGTTAGCAGCTAAGGATAATAAAGTAGTATAATCTAAAGTCCCATAGTTTACTCGTGTTTGAACAAGAATACGTCAAACAATGAGTTGTTTTAAAGTGTTTCAGCTTCCTCGTGTTTGAACAAGAATACGTCAAACCACGAGTAGCTTCGATGTGTTATAGCTTACAACTTTGTGAACAACGTGTATGACCATTTTTGCGTATAATGCGATCAATCAATTGCAACAATTTTAAGCAATTTGGTTTCGTGCATAAAGTAAACACACAAGTTTCATGTATGATCTAGTGTCATGTAAGCTGTAATCAAATAGGTTTCACATGTAATGTGAGCAACTTGACATCATGTATTATGTAAAGCAATAGTAATGTAACCAATGTGGTATCATGTGTATTGTAAGAAATGGATTTCATGTATGGCGTTAAGACCTAGTGTCATGTATTTTGGTAACCCAATAATCTTTGATGTGTAATGTAAGTAATGTAATATCGTGTACTTTGTAACCAAGTAAGTTTTATGTTCAATATGGTCAATCAAGTATTGTATATAAAACAATCAATTGTTATGCACCATTTATATTTCAAACAACTAAGTTTCATGTATTATGTGTTCAAGCCAGTAGCATGTGCATTGCAAATAATCAAGTTTCATGGGTTATGGGATTAATCCAGTAAATTGTGATTTGCACATAAACTAGTTTCATGTATTATGTGATCGTGTTGTGTATCTTGAGAACGTGCATACGTAAGTTATTGAATTTCGTTTGTGACACATACTAATGAGTGTTGCATGTGATCGAGTGTTGCGGAGAAGCGTGTTGTTTGGCGTTTGTGAAAAAATGTGGTGGTTAGGTTCTAGTTCTTTAAATCTCGTTAAGGTTTGTAGAGAAGGTTAATGTCTACACGAAATGAGTCGTCTCTTGAAGCGGCAAGTGAAAGGTAACGAGGGAGGTTTTGAAAACACTCGGGGAAATGTGTTTATGAATAACCGATCTTTGTTTGAAAATGGGAAGTTGTAAATTGTTCTTGATTATAGTTATATAAAGTAGTGAAACTGTTGGGTTAAATAATCTAAGTAAATGGACAATTTATAGGAAAAACCTTTTTTTTAAATTATCAATTATTATAAGGAGAATATTTTTAAGAGAAATTATTGGCTAAACAAGTAATTGTATATTAATTTAGCCAGGGTTTAGAAATAATTACTTTAATGAGGAAAATCATAATTATTTATCAATTCAAAATACTATTTTTATAAAATAGGTTGTATTAAGTTCCCTTTCATAGTGAAAATGTTTATGGAAGAATTTATATTTCTGATACTCTTAAAAGTTTGATAAACGTTTGGTTTGAAAATAACGAGGTTGTTTAAATCTAATAGGATAAGTTGTTTACGAAGGAGATTGTCGGTAGTGCACTAAATTGTAGTGAATGAAGAAGGTGATACTTGGAGAATTCTGATGAAAATATTACAGGTGTAATTTACACTCACTGTGTTAAATCAATGAATAATAACTTTAGAGTTGTAATATAAAATTTATTAAATGCTGAAATGTTAAACATTACTCAAAACATAGAGAAATGGTTCTCAAACTGGAAATTTAAAGACAATAAATAAAAATTTCTGTTAACGCCTCTGGTAGCTTTCCACTAGAAGGAAGATAATTCCCAAGACGAGCACCGCTATGGTCATTCGGGTAGTCGATCTGGCTTCAGCTCTAGCTGTTTCTGTGCGATTCTCTGTAGGTCCTCATGGCGCGTCTACGGATCGATCTCGTGATAAGACGTGACGTTAATTCGGAGTGCGGAATCCAACGAATCAACGTTTATACGCAAAGTAGACAGTCAAGACAAACACGTAAATAAACTTCTCCAATATATTCAAATTCACAATGGTTTACAGACTCAATCAGACAATTCGATATCTCTCTGTTCTCTATGTCATCGACTGACTCTGTAAACCTATTTATAAACTACTAATCTGATATAAGCGAACTTATTAAGTTCGCCTTTGATAGACCAGGCGAACTTAACAAGTTCGCCTCTAGGCTATACTTGAAAAACACTTAGTGACTTTTAACATTTACATAACAAAAACATAAAGACATAAGATCTAAAACTATTACAAAGATATTGTCATTCAAATCTATGTCCTAACAGACTCCCCCTTGACAATAGCTTGATATTTTGTCTTCAGTCTTTAAGATGAGCTTTTCCAGTTGTCTGGCAATCTGCTTCCTGCATGCACACCGTATCTGTGACAGATCTCCAAAACTCTCTTGTACTGAAGTCCTTGTTCTCTCCATTCATCAGTAAACATGAGCTCGTTCTTTCTTAATGTTCTCTGATCTTTCTTGGAAAAATTAATAAGACTCATTGCATCGTAGAAACTCACAATGACCTTATTCTCTTTATCTTCAATTCTTGCTTTACCAGTATTCACATCGACATACCACCATTTCATACTTCCTAGAAAATCTTGTGGTATTTTCTTCAATGGAATCTTTTGAACAGCACTAACTGGCTTGAACTTGTATTTCCATGTCACAATTCCAGTTGTTTTATCAACTATCTTTATTCTTCTTCCTTTCTGTGGTTTTAACCGTTCATACTTCCCTGATCCACCTTCTCTCTTTATCAAGTTTGCAATAACATTTGCTAACCCACAATTTGATCTATTAATCAACGGTTTTGTAGCTAGACCATTCATTTCAGACCTTGGCAAGGTATTGAAATACTTGATCCTAGGCTTTAAGTATTGAACACCATCAGATCTCTTTAAAGCAAACAACTTTGTATCATCATCATAGAACCAACTTATGATCCTTCTGATACACCACTCTTTATTCACATATCTTTCTTTCTGAGCAGGTTGATCTTGTGACTTAGGAACTACTTTCATCCAGTTATTAACCACTTCTCTCCATTGTTCTCTAGTCATACCTGTATCTCTATACATCACAGGTTCTTCATTCATCTTTGGAGACTCTGGATGAGTAGTTTCAGTTTCAGTATCTGTCTTTGATTGAGCTGTATCTTCCGGCATGTTGATGTCTTCAGCAGAGTCCATAGAATCAGTTATTCCATCATAAGAGAACTCAAGAATAACATCCTCTTGGATGAAGTTATAAGGAATATTCAGACCATCACCGCCTACATATGTCACACTCTCTTTTCTTTTCTCAATCTCAATCTCTACTATCTCTCCTTCTTCTATCTCCGTGTCAGACATGTCACTGTCATTAACCAAATCGTCTAAATCATCTAGACATTCCAACTTCTCAGCACTTTCTTCTTCTGAATTAGCAAAGAATTCTAATAATAGAATCTCTTCTTCATTCACACCAGAATCCGTTTTATCTCCTTCAATCGTTTTTTATGTCGACTCCCCCTGAACACTTGATAAAGGATTCACGTCAGTAGCGACTTGACGATCACCCTCAACATTTCCACTAGGATCATTGTCTTCATCATCTTTTCTGTGAATAGAATCATCATGACATTTATCACGGATCCTTAACTCCCCCTGAGCGTCAAGGCGCTCAACAAGCTTAGACACCAGCAATTGCATATCAGCAATCTGGGAAGCTTGAGTAGCTAACTGAGTAGCTTGATCTCGAATAACCAACTGTCGTTGAGAATCAGCAGTTACAAGAGTTGTAACCTGAGATTGTAAAGCAGTGACTTGAGATTCAAGAAAGGCAATCCGATCAGAATCAGATGGTTTAGGAGTAGCCGGAGAGGAAGTAGAAATAGTAGGATTAGTATGAAAGGTAGGAACAATAGGAACTGTAGGAATAGTAGGAATTGTATGAACTGGAGATGTATGTCTTGACTCAGGAGGTGTAATAATCAAGGAAGCAACAAACGAAGCGTCCTCAACACCTTGAGAAGACTGTGCAGCAGCAATAGAAGCAGACATAAGCTTCTGGGCTTTTGGGACTGGATTCACAGTGAAATCCGAGTCGGAACTCTCATCAACCAATGTTCTCTTTCCAAGAACTGAACTGGAAGGAGGATTCCGAACAGTCTTTCTCCTTGTTCTTCTGGCACTAGATTTAACACGAGTACCTCTATTAGCCAGTGGCAATGTAGCCAATCTCTCATAATGATCTGAGCTAAAGTCCTTAGATGAATCATAATCAGTAGACTCAGAATCAGGTAAATGAGTATCACTCGAGCTGGAACTAGACTCCACCACATTCCCTTCAGTTTCTTGAATTGGTGAGTTCACAGCTTCATCTACAAAATCATCCATATTCATACCCAAATCATGAGCATGATCATGAGAAGCATCCTCATGAACTGGATTAATCACAGGTTCATCAACCTGGACTTGAGGAATAGGAACTTCTTGTTGTTGTAAAACTTGTTCTGGTTGTTGAACTTGGACTGGCTGTTGAACAATGGGAACTTGAACTTGTGGTTGTGGAACTTGTTGTTGTTGTGGAGGTTGACCTTGAACTAATTCCTCTGGATGAATCCAATTGTCATTTGGAGGTTCAACATAATCAAGATTTATTAAGTGCCCAAACAATGGAGTATTGACTGGTATTAATGCAGCATTCTGCTGTTTCACCTTCGTGCAATCGGTAAAAATACGCTTTGACATCGGAGTTAACGTTAATCTTATTGGATGTTGTGGAAGATCCGGAATAAGGTGATTCAAAAGCATTTGAATAAAGCGAGGATACATCAAGAATCCTTGACCTTCAGCTAGATTAATCTGCATGACTATCTCCCGATAGAAATAAAGTGGAAAATTGAATCGCTTATTCAACGTTAAAGCCACCATAGCCGTTTGAAGAGCCATCTTTAAACCATCAGTTCCAGCTTTACGAGGAGAGATGCATTGAATAATCACATGCATGAAATACCTCCATTCATCGACTAAGCAACCTTTACGTGCTTGAGTATCATTCTGTCTCCCACGATAACCCATTCTTTGAAAACAACCCATAATAAAAGTTCCTGGATAAGATAATGGATCTTCAGCATTGCCACCCAAATCAAGAGCAGCACGAATTGTCTCTTCAGAAATGGCAATCTCGGTATTATTAACAGTGGCACGAAGAACATGGGGTTCAACATCCGTATCTTGATGTACTGTGTCCCAAAATTGCTGTATGTACATGAGACTTATATAAGGATCAGCAGATAAAGTAACGTGAAGACGTGATCTGTTCAAAAATCCTATAATGCCTTGAAAATTTATAGCCTCGGACATGTTAGGATCTAACAATGCAACTTGATTATGTTTATATTCGACACGTCGAGCCATCTGAAAACATTCGGACAACAAACACATTAGTAAAAACCACAAACACAAACAAAAAAAAATTTAAACAAAAACAAACAACAAAAAAAAAATTCGAACACAAAAAAAGTTCACAAGTCCAAATTCTCTCTGACCCCTAGGCGAACTTAATAAGTTCGCTTAGTGTTGCAAGAGGCGAACTTAATAAGTTCGCCTGACAAGTTCGCTTCGAACAAGTTCGCTTGGAACAAGTTCGCCTGAACCTGTGACGATTCAAATTCAAACATAGTCGATCAAAAATCAGCAAGTCGAGATAAAATCATGGGATAAGCTATGAACGTCAGTCGAATATCAATTTACAACCAAATAAAATGATCAATTTTATAAAGCCGGTCAAAATCCGTCCTTTTAAATGTTCGAGGAAAACCGAGATAAAAAAATATCAAATACTCACAATTTATCGGATGAAATTCAACGAAATTGTTTTGGTTGAGTTCGCAATTCAATTTGGATTAAGATAGAACCGGTAAACAACTCCCAACAACAAATTTTAAGAATATCGAAAAATCAGTCAAGTTCGCCTAAAAATGAAGAAGACGATGAACTGATAAGTTCGCTTGTTCTAGATCCTTAAACCCATTAAGTTCGCTTAATTAGGCGAACTTGTTAAGTTCGCTTAACAAGCCTTCGGCGAACAAGATAAGTTCGCTTCACCCCGGATAATCAGATTAAGTTCGCTTCACTGTTTTAAGCGAACAAATTAAGTTCGCTTCACTGTACACAGGCGAACTTAATAGCTTTTTTGCTTTTTTTTTTTTTTTTTAACCTTTTTGCTTTGAACAAAAATTTTATCAACTTCAACCTGTCAAATCTTGAACTTCCGTAAGCAACAAGTATCCGATCCAATCCCGAACAATTTTAATAAAAGTTTAGAATTTTCATGGAAAAAAAAAACAAAATCTTTTTGAATTTTATCTATACAAACGGAATCACATATTTTTGAATTTCATCTGAATAAACTGAAAACACATATTTTTGGTTTTATCTGTACAAACTAAAACACATATTTTTTGTTTTTATCTATACAAACTGAAACACATATTTTTTAATGAACATCATGAGTAAGAAGATCATATCAGTATTCAATTAATTCATCACACAGTTTATCAATAACAAAGGGTAACCTATAGTATGAAACCATCTAACTCAGTCTTGTGCACTTTGCATCTTTTTCATTTTGAAACTCATTCAATTTGAATAATATTTGAAATGATACGCGATAAATTTCAAAGTAAATGAGATCAGGTTATGAAATGCTCTTTTATTTATACCGAATTTGAAATATAAAGCATGAACTCTTAAATTTGTCAATATTATATTATTTGAAACTATAAGCGTTTATTATCCAAATTCATGTGATTTAGTACCATTTTGATGAAACACATCGTGTACCCCACATATATGTCAAATAGAAATAGAAATTGCACTATCTTCAACACATACAGTTTTTTTTTTTTTTTTTTTTTTTTTTTTTTTTTTTTTTAAGATTAGATCAATTTCCAAGATGAAATTATCTCATTTAGCACAAGTATAGAAGCAGATCCCAAAGGATATAAGAATCATGATGATTCAAAATCAGAAGATTCTAATGAATTGGCTGTATAATGAGAATCAACAGATTCAGGTATGAGGATCCAACTATTATCTGGATAAGTTTCAATGAAGTCAGACTAGATGATGTATCTAACTGATCCAAGGGCGAATATATGTTTCAACAGATTGTGAAAGCATATCTTAGTTCAACAACACCTTGCATGTTTTTCGGGGCATGGGCAGTGAAGTGAACTGAAATAAATTTATGCTAAAGATATAATTCGATATTGGTCTCATGAAATTCTTTAAAACCATATATTCTTTATCTGATAATGATCTTTTACACACACACACAGGCATATAATGGATTCAAATCACAGATGTAATCATATTATATTTAATTTTCACACTACTATTAGTTTCAAAACACTTTTAGTCTATTGACAATTTAAGTTTCAAAACTCATACACAAATTAAAAAAATTATCAAGATTAGAGCCTTCACAACACTATCATTTCTCATTTATGCAGACTATGAAATTTAGATCAAATCAACTCAATTTAAACAATCATTTATCCAAGGTCTACTAAGGTCGTGTGAAAAGAACTAATCACTGATGTACTATCATTTCTTCTCTAACTTCAAATGATGTCAAATTTTATATTTTTCAATTTGTTTTGACTTTTTATAAATTAAAAACTTTTTGACTGAAATGTAAATGCAGAAAATTAATAAAGCAATAAAAGAAATTAAAAACAAAATTTTCCATGAAATTCTGATTTTGAAAAGCTTTTATTCGGGATTGATCATACCAATCATTTTAATTAGGAATTCAAACCTGGTACGATCAAATGCCTTAGTAAACAAATCAGCAAAATTATCGTCAGTGTGTACCTTGACTAGCTCAATCAACCTTTTCTCTGCACAATCACGAATAAAATGATATCGAATCTCGATGTGCTTAGTTTTACTATGTTTAACAGGATTATTAGTTATGGACATAGTAGCATTATTATCAATAAGCATAGGGGTTCCTGTGAAATTCAAACCGTAATCTCTTAATTGCTGTTGTATCCACAGGATCTGTGAACAACAACTTGCAGCAGCGATATATTCTGCTTCGCATGTAGAAATCGAGACTGTGGTTTGCTTTTTGCATTGCCAGGATACAAGTCGATTACCTAAGAACTGGCAACCACCTGTTGTAGATTTCCTGTCCAGACAACAACCACCAAAATCAGAATCAGTATAAGCATTGAAATCAAAGTTAGAACCATGAGGATACCATAGCCCTAAACGTTATTTTCCTTTCAAATATCGTAAGATTCTTTTCACAGCAATTAAGTGAGATTCTTTTGGCTTTGCCTGGAATCTGGAACAGATGCACACGGCGAACATTATATCCGGCCTTGAAGCGGTTAAGTACATGAGGGATCCAATCATAGCTCTGTAAAGTCGACAATCCACATCTTTTCCATCCGGGTCAGAATTCAACTTATGATTGACCGGAATTGGAGTATCATATGGGGTACAGTCCTCCATCTTGAACCGGCTCAAGATGTCTTTGACATACTTGGACTGATGAATAAAGAAACCATCTTCCTTTTGATTTACTTGCAAACCTAAGAAAAACGATAACTCTCCCATAGCAGACATTTCAAATTTCGACTTCATAACACCCTCAAAATCTTTGCATAACCCTTCGTTTGTCGAGCCAAAAATAATATCATCCACATAAATCTGTACCAGTAGGAAATCTCCCCCTGATTTCTTTATGAATAAGGTCGAGTCTATGTTTCCACGAACAAAGTCATTTGACAAAAGATGTGTGGATAATGTTTCATACCACGCACGAGGAGCCTGATGAAGACCATAGAGGGCCTTATCAAGCTTGAAAACCATGTTCGGATTCAGTGGATCTTCAAACCCCGGCGGCTGACACACATAGACTTCCTCCTTGACCTTTCCATATAAAAATTCACTTTTGACGTCTAATTGAAACACCTTAAAACCTTTAAAAGAAGCAAAAGCTAGAAACAGCCTTATATCTTCGAGCCTCGCAACAGGCGCATAAACCTCGGTGTAATCAATTCCCTCTTGTTGATTGAAGCCCTGGACAACTAATCTTGCTTTGTTGCGTACCACGACACCTCGATCGTCTTTTTTACATTTAAACACCCATTTTGTTCCTATCGGATACGCACCCTTCGGAAGATCAACAAGATTCTAAACCTTAAGTTTGTCAAATTGAGCAAGTTCTTCCTGCATAGCTTCTATCCAATTGTTGTCATTTAAAGCCATTTCAACATTCTTGGGTTCAACCTGCGAAATAAAGCAAGAATGTGAGCAATCATCAAGAACACCAGAATCTTTAATGCAGGTATACAAACAAGTATTGTCAACTAGAGAACGCGTCATCACTCCATCCTGCAGGTTCCCAATTATATTTGTCACCGGAAGATCTTTAAGTTCCTTGATGGATGCGACCTCAGGAACCGGCAACACTTCAACTTGAGTAGATTCAGATTGATAAGAATAATCATGATTAATAGGAATTTCCGAGTCTAAATTTGTAGGAATCTCTCCCTGAGCTTGTGTCGAAGGTAATGGATCATCACCCATCAACGGATCAGCAGAAGAATCTTGAAAAATAGCATTATCCTCCTCACTCTCTGAATCTTGTGGACCTGAACAAGAAGCAACATTAGGATCGGGAGCAGAAGTAGATGGAATCGAAGAGTTTGGAACCGCATTTGGTAGAAATCCATTGTGCTGTGCATCCTGACAAGAATCATAAAGAACAGCAGCATCTTCATCAGAAATATCAGAATGTAAATGAAAAGACTTGAATAAGTTTTCATAATCGAATGTCCAATCCGGACCAATCGCCATTTGTGGTAAAGACCGATTTGAACAGTCAATATGGAACCATTCTTCAACTTGGCGCGTCTCTTTGTTATAAACCCTCTTGGTAGTCGAATTAGCCAC
The DNA here is from genome assembly GCA_023525975.1 of Smallanthus sonchifolius. Classification (NCBI taxonomy): domain Eukaryota; kingdom Viridiplantae; phylum Streptophyta; class Magnoliopsida; order Asterales; family Asteraceae; genus Smallanthus; species Smallanthus sonchifolius. The sequence continues at coordinate 22,058,709 of CM042035.1, read as the reverse complement.
ATACCCCAAAAAAATCCCTTCAAAAGCCTTCGCACTGAACTTTGTTGGGACATCTCGAACTTTCAATAGGGTGCAAAGATTACCAAAAGGTAGTAAATAATCCAGATTCGGCTTTCGATTATTCAGCAATTCATAGCAAGTCTTGTTATGTCGCTTGACGGTCAAGACCCGGTTCAAAACGTGACACGCAGTATTCACAGCTTCAGCCCAAAAAGTGACTGGAAGCTTAGAATCTGCAAGCATCGTGCGAGCCGTTTCGACCAAAGTCCTATTCTTTCGTTCAGCGACACCATTTTGTTGAGGAACATATGGCACATTGAACTCATGATGAATTCCTTTTTGTAGACAGAATAAGCCCATTTTGCTATTCTTAAATTCGCTACCATTGTCACTCCTAATTCTTCTGACTTTCAGATTGAATAAATTCTGCAAACCCAGGATTAAGTATTGTACTAACTCAGTGGTTTCAGCTTTAGAGGAAAGAAACTTAACCCATGAAAATCTGGAGTAATCATCAGTTACTACTAAGCAGTACGATTTTCCACCAATGCTTCTGATACTTATAGGACCGAACAAATCCATATGCAGCAACTCCAAAGGAGTTACGATATCATTCGTCGATTTAGATTTGTGAGATTTCTTTCTTTGTTTCCCCTTCTTGCACGGAATACAGTCATCAGGAACTGAGAATTTCATTTTCGGAATACCAAGAACCAGATCATTCCTAACAATGTAGTTCATCTTTCTATAGTTAATGTGAGCTAGCTTCCTGTGCCACAATATTGAATCAGATTCGGACGCCTTGGAGAGTAAACAAGTAGGAATTGAATCCATTGTAGTGGTGACACTCATGTCAAGGACATACGTGTCATTTCTCCTTGGAGCCTTCATAAGAATCCATTCAGCAGGAATCACGAAGCCCGGTTTCAAAATATAGCATTCAGCATCGTTGAAATGGAACGAAAACTTCTTGTCACAAACTTGTGATATACTTAAAAGATTGTGCTCAAGCTGCTCAACATAATTCACCTTCTCAAATTTTACTTTGTCATTCTTTAACGTTCCCCCAGTTATGTACCCGCCTTTATTCCCCGCAAAAGCGACATAACCACCATCAATTTGTTTTACATCCTCAAGCAATCTAACATTCCCTGTCATATGTCGAGAGCAACCACTATCCACATACCATGTATTGTTGATAGTCCTCCTTGGTTGTCCCTACATAAACACCGAGAATCAGTTAGAAAGTGGAACCCAAGCCATCGTGGTCTTGGGTCGTCCAGATTGATCAAAATAAACAACTTCTTGTAATTTACAATCAATCTTATCATTCACTTTTGGAACAGAAGTTTGACAATCAGACTTTTTCAAAGAAGAACCATTTTTATTATTTTGAAAAACATTATTTGATATATTATTGTCAGATTTAGATGTTTCCAAAATTTTCTTCAATTTTCTGTTTCGTCTTCTCCTTTGATGTCTAGACAATTTAACTTCCTGCTGAGAATCTTTTGAAGTTCCAACATTATGAATCTCAAGTTTCTCTTTGCATACAAAAGATTTAGAATTCAATTTTTCAGAGATGTTATTATCCTGTTGTTTAAATCCAGAGGATTTAACAAAAGATCGACCAGGCATATTTTTCTCCAAACTAGAAGACGACTTTCCTTCATCTTTTCTTTTCAGAATCTTCACCACTTTCGGTTGTGAAGGAACAGTCTTCATTTTACCCTGGTTCTTATAAGGACAATTGATCAGAATGTGACCAGCCTCGTTGCAATGAAAACACACTCTTCTTTCTTGATAAGTTCTGAAATAAGGTGTTTTCTTTGAATTTGAGGATCCATCAGAGGAATAAGCTTCAGAGGAATGTCCAGAACAGTTTATCGGCTTCTTTGGAACATAAGCCTGTGTTGGCACCTTTGAAGAATGAACTTTTTGATAACCAGCAGCGACAAACCCACTTGACTGTAAGATTGGAGAAAGCTTAGGGGTAACAACCTTCACCTCATCAGGTTCAGTCAGAATGCATCTATCACGGGTAACTACTTTTACAACTGTTGGTTCATCAAGTTTCACCTCTTTTGCAATACCCTCAACTTTCTTTTCATCAAATTTCTCATCTTCAGAATCATACTCATACACCATATCCTACCCAGTTACCGGATTCACCTTTAATACTGTTTTTGGATCTATTTCCTCTTCATGAATGATTTCAGGTTCCACCACATAATTTGCATTAAACGGTGGAGGAACAAATCCAATACCAGCAACCCGTTTAGTAGGATCAGCATTTGAGTTAGAATATTTCAAAACAACCGAAGAATTTGTAAAATTTTCCAACTTTCTATGAAGTTTGACCACCTCAGACTCTTTGTCAGAAATTTCCTTATTCTTTTGAGCAATAACCTCAGTTCGTTTTTCTATTTCAGCATAAGCCATATCCAGATGATAAGCTTGTTCTTTATATTTCAACCCCAGAGAATTTAAGTCTCTTTTCAAAGACTCAATTCTATCGATGCACAATTTATCATTATCTTTTAGTTTCTGATTAACAGTATGCATCGATTTCATGTCACAAATCAAGTTTGTGTTATCATCCATGACCCTTTGCAATTTATCTTTAACAGTAATGCAGTTAGAACAGAAAATATTACAAACAGAGTCTTTTACCTTTGACGGATCAGACATGTCTGCCATGAATACTTTGGCAATGGGAATATTTTCTGAATCAGCACCATCAGAAACATTTTGAGTAAGAACAATATCCTCCTCAGCAACACCTGATGCAGCATCAAAATCAATATTCTGCACTTGTTCTACCTCTTCATCAACAACCTGCACACTGTCACCATCACTCGAACCATCACTTGAACTATCACTTGAATCATCATTTGAACTATCATCATCAACCACCTCCTCTGGTTTTTCAAAATGAATTTCTGCTACAAAAGCCTGACTTACAGCACCCACCAAGTCTTCCAGATGAATGCCCCAGTCATAGTTTTCGTCGTTTTGAGCAACCAATGCCGATGAAGCAGATGCATGATTTGTATTACCAGATGATCCATGTGACTGATTCCTATTATGCTGATAGTTAGACTGCTTCTTTTGAGAATCAAATTCTACCTTCGGCTTCACACACTCCTTAGCAAAGTGACCATACTCTTGGCAGTTGTAACAACGAACTTTGCTCTTATCAAAACCCATACGAGATCGACTATTTGAACCAATATATTTTCTGCCTTTTTCTTTAAGAAATCTTTAGCTTGGCGCATCAACATGGCCATATTCCATTAAATATTCATTTCTTCCAGATCAACAGGGTCAATCTGTCTGAAATCTTCTTCTATAACCTCAGGATCATGTATTTTACCTCCAGTGAAATTTTCATATGATGCCATGAATGAAGAAAACATAGCAAGATAATCATCAGCAACTTTCTAATTCAAATGAGATCCAGATGATGTTGAAGCTGTAGTTGCAGAAAATCCAGAATGGCTTGAATGACCAGAATAAATTGGAACTCTAGAACACTGATCATTTGAAGACTCTTGAGCATCACCAGAAAAGAATGCCACTCCAGTACCAGATTTACCAGTAGATTTGGCAAAATACATTGAGGGATCCTGGATATGCTCCATATTAGTCTCTTTCTTTTTCATATTCATGTCATGCGACTGAATCTTCCCTAGAACTTCTTCAAGAGACATGGTTTTGTACTTAATATTCTCTTTGATTAAAACCGTATACACATCAAATTTTGATGGTAAAGCCTCCAAGAATTTATCATTGATTTCCTCAGTCTCATATACCACAGATGCACTAGCCAGTTCACTAAGAAGATGATAGAATCTTGTAGCAAGATCATCCAAAGATTCATTTTGAAAATGTTTAAAGACAAGAAACTGCTTCTTTAGTAACTCCTTTCTACTCTTCTTCACATCCAAACTCCCTTCACACCTTTTCTATAATGCTTCCCACAGTTGTTGAGAAGACTTGAACTGTTTAAAACTGTGATATATTTCCTTCGGAAGAGACATCGAAATACTAGCCATAACCTTCTTTTCTCTATCAAACAGCAGTTTCTCCTCAGTGCTCAAAGCAGATATCGGTTTCGGAACATCATCCTTTCCCATCCAAGTATACGTCGGATGAGTATATCCTTCCAAGATTGGAATCCATAAACTCGTATCGGTAAAAGACACAAACTGATCAAACCGATCTTTCCAATTAGAATAATCTGCAAGATTCAACAACTTCGGAGGTTTTTGAGATGTACCGATCTCATTGTCATAATTGAACATATTCGTTACTTGAACCATATTAGCCATTTTCTTAAAAAATTTCCTGAAAAATTTCCAAGTGTTGAACTCCTCTTTACCCTCAGGCGAAGATACTAAGTTCGCCTCAGATACACCCAAGCGAACTTAATAAGAAGCGAACTTAATAAGTTCGCTTAAACCTGTGAGAAGCGAACTTGACAAGTTCGCCTGCTGCTAAGTTCGCCTGCACAGAATTCAGCAAGTTCGCTTGCCGTAACAGAATCTTGATCAAGAACTTCTTCAGACCACAGCCGCGAACCAAGAACATTCAAAAATCATCATTAAACACAGAATTGAAGGAATTAAACAAAATTGGACCGTAGGATTGTGTAATTTGTCAATTAGAAGCTTTCTATCGGATCAATTTCATCATAATCCTCTTCAAAAACACCAAATCAGATCAAAATCAGTCTTGCAAACTCCATTGAAATGAAAAACTCAAAAATGATGAATTTGATGTCAATTTGCATATAAAATTGTCTAGAATTAACAAGAATCACGAGCAAGAGCTCTGATACCACTTGTAGGTCCTCATGGCGCGTCTACAGATCGATCTCGTGATAAGACGTGACGTTAATTCGGAGTGCGGAATCCAACGAATCAACGTTTATACGCAAAGTAGACAGTCAAGACAAACACGTAAATAAACTTCTCCAATATATTCCAATTCACAATGGTTTACAGACTCAATCAGACAATTCGATATCTCTCTGTTCTCTATGTCATCGACTGACTCTGTAAACCTATTTATAAACTACTAATCTGATATAAGCGAACTTATTAAGTTCGCCTCTAACAGCTTAAGCGAACTTAACAAGTTCGCCTCAGTTAGACCTAAGCGAGCTTATTAAGTTCGCCTTTGATAGACCAGGCGAACTTAACAAGTTCGCCTCTAGGCTATACTTGAAAAACACTTAGTGACTTTTAACATTTACATAACAAAAACATAAAGACATAAGATCTAAAACTATTACAAAGATATTGTCATTCAAATCTATGTCCTAACATTCTCCAGTATTTCTTTTTCGAGGATGGAGATTAACTCCTTTTGGTACCCTAATTGGTTTGCTAGGCTATCCATTCTTTGCCCTTGCAAGTCGTTTATTATCTCTTGCTCCATCCTTTGCCTCTCAAACTCTGAGGTCCTTACATATTGATGAATGTCATTGATTGGAATTCCCATAGCACTAGTGGGTGCCCTGGTATGCCTTACCCAAGGGTTAGGATGATACGGGTCGGGCACCATATACGGGTCTCTTAGTGGGGGTGGTAATTGGGTGTGTGGGTGGGGTGTCTGGTACTGGTTTCTGTGTGGGGGTGATCCAGATGTTCTAAGTCTTGGGCCGGTGTTCCTAATCCAATCTGCCCTTACATCAAACCTTGGTCTAGCAGCTGGGGGTGTTGGTGACCGATACACGAGTGTACCGATGTCTTCTTCCCAATCAGACTCTGCTCCAGGACGGTAATTCGGGGAGGAAGGAGAGTAGGAGTCCATGTCTAGCAGAAAGCAATGAAAAGGTTGTAAGTGATAACGAAATATTGAGTGTTAAATATAGGAGTTCTCATGGATTTAGAGTTTGACTAGTCATAACACCGAGTCTTCACAATAGTATTTTAGAAATACACTTGACCTATAAGCAATGCATCCCTGAGACGAATTCCCAGGAAAGAGGGGTGGGTCACTAGGACACACTTAAGTACCCTGTCTTTCCTTAGTCAGAATCCCTCATGGGCCTACACACTCTTCCAACCATCGTATATTAATAACACTATTGTTGGGCTCATGGTCATGATGAGAATTGTTGTGTACTGGGCTTTAAGGCCCGAAAGTGAGGTTTATTTATTGCAGCGGGCTTCTTCTTCTTGGAGGGTAAGTGAGCCTCTAAGTTTATTGTTAATGGATATTAGGCCCAATGGTTTAAGTCTTCGTTCACAAGAGGTGATGGTATTATGTGTGTGGGTTCAAAGGTGTACGAAGAATTTGGTGTGTATGTGTGTGTGTTTAAAATTTAGGATAGCACTTAATGAAACACATAGGTAGCATGTAGATAGTAATGAATGTAAGCACAAGAGTTATCAAGTAGTGTGACACATAAACTATTAAGTATTATAGCATGTATTAAAATTACTTAGGATAACATGTAAAATATTCACATAAGAAGTAATCATGTAACATGTAATAGCATGGCATAGTAGGGGTGCCCTAAGGTTATAGTCTAGGTCAAGAGTGTCTAATAACCTAATTCCCTACAACCAAGGCTCTGATACCAATCTGTCACACCCCAACCGACGGCGGAATCATCGGGGCGGGACATGTAGACTGTTCATGAGCACGAGGTTGACTAGATTGCAATATTTAATCATCAAATTTCATTGCATAGTTTCAAACAATTCAAACACAACCAAATTCAAACAAGTACGAAATTGAAATACATAATATTCTTTACTTAAATTTAACTAAGTCCAAAGCCTATGTGTAGCATATCTTGATCAAACTCACACGTTAGTACCTGAAACATGAATAAAATAAGGTCAACTAAAAAGTTGGTGAGCATACACAGGTTTGTACATAATAGTATATAGATGTGACTAAATCAATCCTTACATAACATGATAAAATAAGGCATTTATGGGGAGTAACCATTGTGTAACCAAAGTACAATCAAACCTTTGTAGCTAGCATGAAAATTGTGTTGTCTGTAACAATCACCCCAATCTGGGTGGGTTTGTCAGACTCAATAGATCTATCATTGTTTACCGTCGGCTTGAATAGTTAATGATTGCACATAAGTAGTTAGCACACCTAGCACTCCAAACATGAAGCTCAAATTTTGTACACATGAATGTAAAGAGGATTGTATTTGTGTAGTTTGTGTAAATGTAAGCAATTATGTGTATAGAGTTCATGTTTCACCCCAAAAGTGTAAAAGAGTAAAAGGGGCTATGTAATACTCACTTGTATCAAATTGTAGTAGTTAACACGAGCTTTGGATAACTCAAGTGATTTGCTAATCACTAAGTTTGACCTAGAGTAAAATAGTATAACTTTGGATTAATAGTATGCACAATGTCTAAGGAAATTCTAAGGCTTCAATAGGAGTGAGTGTAAGGACTTATACAAAGGGTTATGTTTGCGTTTACATTTGTAGGTTCAAATTTAGTTATGAAAGGTTTGTGGTTTAATTTTGAATAATTAACTAAAATAATAATTAATTTCTTTTTGTTTACTTGTTCATGAAAATGTGTCAAGAGGCATTATAAACATATATTAGTATATAAAATAGTTTGTGTAAGTTTTGAATAACACAATTATATGTAAACCTTTTATTTAAAATTTATTACTTTTTAATCCATTAGAAACGATTTAATTTATTTGTTTAAGATTTCCAAGTTGGTAATTTAGTTTATGAAAACAATTCTGGGCCTTGGGGTTTTATAAAATAATTTTTATAAAGGAAATTGAGTTTTTTTATTAAAATAACAGAAGAATCAGGTTCTGACCAAAGGTAGGGCACAACCGTGCCAAAGGTATGGCGCGACCGCGCTTAGGCACGGGGCGCGACCGTGCTTGGGCATGGGGCGCGACCGTGCTTGGGCATGGGGCGCGACCGTGCTTAGGCATGGGGCGCGACCATGCCTGGACAAGAGGCACGACCATGCCTGGACAAGAGGCACGACCGTGCTAAGAGATTAGCACGATCGTGTCTGGATTCTCCAGGAAACTAATTTGACAAATTTCTGTATTGAAAAGGGTTGAATTTATAGGGCTTTCAAATATTGATTGTTTGCGAATTTAACCATGTATTTTAATTGAATGGAGATCGTGTCTAGGGTGTAGTTCGACTAAGCCAAAAACGTGATGAACCCTAGATCTTATTCGTGTTCAATTCGATGGTATAAGCCCTGAATAGGTTAGGGCTTTCATTCACGGGATTGAAATGAGTCTGAGGATGTGCTTACTTACCTTAAACGATATCGAATTGGTGGAGTTCGACCAAACGGAGTTCCGACTTCGGTGTGTTGATCCTTGGCGTCTTCTGCTGGGATTCCGGCACGATTGATGAGAGGAATATGATTACAGAAGCTTGAAGATCATGTGCAGAGGTTTGATTTCGAGAGTGTTACACGAATTGGACGAGATTGAGAGAAGGAGATGAAAATATGACGGTTTTTGGTTTCTAATTACTAATGTGGTTATTCGAGAGTGATTAATTCGTAATGAATGGTTTGAAACGGCACAATGAGCGTTACAATTTCGGATTCGAACAGGTTTGCGATTAAAGACAGTGTTTGCGTTTCAACTGGGTTTCAGGCGCGACCGTGTTTACGGGGCGCGACCGTGCCAGGTCATGGCGCGACCGTGCCAAGTGATATTTTGATAATTTTCAAAACTAGTCCTTGTAGTTTGTGAGATAGCGTAGGTTTGTTTCAGTTGTTATTGTAGCAATGTAAAATGTGTGTATGTAGTTATAATATTATGATAATACTCCCTATTTGCACATGAAAATAGTAAATGATGTGACACTACGTTTTGAATGTGAACATGAGATTGAAATTGTCATTTATTGCACAATATAAAATATCAAGAAAAACATGGATGTTACACCGGCCAATCTGGTTCGGGAAAAAAAGAGGGAACAGGAACAGCCAAAGGCAAGGACTCGGGCCTATGCCTTAACTGAGGAAGAAGCAAGGGGAAACCCTGATGTTGTGTCAGGTACGTTTCTAGTTAATGATGAACATGCTGCTATTTTATTCGACTCTGGTGCTAGTAAAAGCTTTATATCAAATGCATTCAGTCGTAAACTAGATTGCACTATCAACACCATAGTAAAGGCCTTTAGCGTACAAACTGTCGTTGGTAAAAATTCGACAGTATTCCTAGTAACAGAGGATTGCATCATAGAGATAGAAGGCCATAAGTTTCCTTCTAGATCATTCCTTCTCACCTTAGGAGGATTCGATATAGTATTGGGTACGGATTGGCTAGCTGCCAACGAAGCTCAAATCATATGTAAACGTAAGAGGACACACCTCAAATCTTCTAGCGGCAATCCAGTTACGGTGTATAGGGATTGGAATTGCACGATGCCGAACGTCATCTCGATGATCAAGGCCGAAAGTTACATGAGGCGCGGTTGCGAAGCTTATCTGGCGTATGTTATTGACGATAGAATGAAAACGAAGGAACTCAAGAATGAACCTGTGGTGTGCAACTTTCCGGAAGTGTTCCCTGAGGACCTACCTGGGTTGCCTCCCGATCGGGAAATATAATTTCAGATTGACTTAGTGCCAGGAGCTGAGCCCATTGCCAAAGCCCCTTACCGATTGGCTCCGTTAGAAATGAAAGAATTGATGTCTCAATTAAAGGAATTAACAGAAAAAGGATTTATTAGACCTAGCATTTCACCATGGGGCGCTCCGGTACTATTTGTAAAGAAGAAGGACGGCAGCATGCGCATATGCATTGACTACCGCGAACTAAACAAGAGGACAGTAAAGAAGAAACACCCACTGCCTAGAATAGACGACCTTTTTGATCAACTGCAAGGTGCGAGTTGGTTCTTAAAGATCGATCTTAGGTCGGGTTACCATCAGTTGAAAGTGAGAGAAGAAGACGTACCAAAGACCGCGTTTCGCACGCGTTATGGGCATTACGAGTTTCTAGTGATGTCTTTCGGGTTGACCAACGCACCAGCATCATTCATGGACTTGATGAATAGAGTATGTGGACCAATGTCGGATCGATCAGTGATAGTTTTTATAGACGACATTCTGATTTATTCGAAAAACGAGGGTGATCACCACTGTCACCTAAGAGAGGTTTTGGAAGTGCTAAAGCAGGAAAAGTTATACGCAAAATTCTTCAAATGCGCGTTCTGGCTTAGGGAAGTCCAATTCCTAGGTCATGTGATAAACACAAAAGGCATCATGGTAGATCCTGCAAAGATCGAGACCGTAAAGGAATGGAACGTCCCAAAGACACCAACAGAGATACGAAGTTTTCTAGGATTGGCAGGCTACTATCGGAGGTTCATTCAAGATTTCTCAAGAATAGCCTCGCCATTAACTAAACTAACACGGAAGGAAGTAAAATATGAATGGGGACCAACCCAAAACAACGCGTTTGAGGAACTGAAGACACGATTAACCCATGCTCCAGTCTTGACTCTACCTGAGGGAAATGAAGACTTGGTAGTCTACTCTGACGCTTCAGGTCAGGGTTCAGGTTGTGTACTTATACAACGAGGAAAGGTAATTGCTTACACCTCACGACAACTAAAGATTCACGAGGTTAACTACCCAACTCACGATCTGGAGTTAGCGGCAGTAGTTTTCGCATTGAAAATAAGGAGGCACTATCTGTATGGAGTTAAATGCACCATTTACTCCGATCACAAGAGCCTGAAGTACTTTTTCGAGCAAAAGGAATTAAACATGAGACAAAGGAGGTGGTTAGAACTACTGAAAGACTATGACTGTGAGATATTGTACCATCCAGGAAAGGCCAACGTGGTGGCTGACGCTTTAAGCAGAAAGGAAGAAACGGAACCTATCCGGATCAAAGCGTGTCAGCTGATTATAACGCCAGATTTGATGAGTGAAATATCAAAGGCACAAGATGAAGCACTATTAGAAAGAAATATAAAACGAGAAAGAATAGTAGGACGACAAGGGAATTTGGATACAAATGCTTACGGTGTACGAACTAGGTTTAGCCGGATGTGGATACCTAAGATTGGCGATCTTAGAGCCAAAATCCTCGATGAGGCCCACAAGTCTCGCTATTCTATCCACCCCGGGACAAACAAAATGTATCAAGACTTGAAGAAAGGGTACTGGTGGCCTGGCATGAAGAATGATGTGACTGAGTACGTGAACAAGTGCCTAACGTGTTCACTAGTTAAAGCCGAGCACCAGAAACCATGTGGTAAAATGCAACCTTTACCAATCCTTGAATGGAAGTGGGAGGAGATCACGATGGACTTCATTACCAAGCTACCGCGAACAGCTAAAGGCAATGATACCATCTGCGTGATCGTTGACCGCTTGACAAAGAGTTCTCACTTCTTGCCAATACGTGAGACTTCTTCATCCGAAAAGCTAGCAGAAATATTTATCAAGGAAATTGTGAGCAGACATGGTATGCCGCTGTCGATTGTGTCCGACAGGGATACTAGATTCACGTCAAGGTTTTGGAAGAAATTCAATGAAGCGATGGGCACTAGACTGAACATCAGCACCGCTTACCACCCTCAAACCGATGGTCAATCTGAAAGGACCATTCAGACCTTGGAGGACATGCTCCGGGCCTGTATCATTGACTTCGGTGGGAGCTGGGACAGCCATCTACCATTGGCAGAATTTTCATATAACAACAGCTATCACTCAACTATTGGCATGCCGCCATTTGAAATGTTGTACGGAAGGAGATGTAGGACCCCGATTTGTTGGGGGAAATTGGACAGAAGGATTTTGCAAGTCTTGAAGTGGTCAAGACTACTTCCGAGAAATTTGATCAAATCAAAGCTCGAATGAAAGCCGCAAAAGACAGACAGAAATCATACGCGGATAAGAGAAGAAGGGATTTAGAGTTCCAAGTAGGGGACATGGTACTATTAAAGGTATCACCATGGAAAGGAATCATCCGATTCAGAAAACGTGGCAAACTAAGTCCAAGGTTTGTCGGACCTTTCAAGATTTTAGCGAGAGTGGGTCAAGTTGCCTAGCTGACGACACGGCTCACATACCTTACGACGAGATCGAGGTGGATAACAGTCTAAACTATGTAGAAAAACCAATAGCTATACTTGACCGAGCCGAAAAACGACTACGCAATAAGTCGATTCCTTTAGTCAAAGTGCAATGGAAGCACAGAAAAGGGTCAGAAGCTACATGGGAGAAGGAAGACAAGATGAAGGGACTATACCCTCAGCTGTTTAACGTATAAATTGGTTTCGAGGACGAAACCTTTCTAAGGAGGGTAGACTTGTAACATCCCAAAAAGGGAAAATAAATAAATAGTAACACGATCGGGATTATTATCGTCTAAATGAGAGAAACGATGGATGGGCTTGGGCTCGGCTCCAACGGGCCGAAGGAAGCCCAGGTATATAAGGGCCAAGGCTACCACAAACTCCACTTTCTACCACTTGCAATTCTAGAAAGAGAAAGGGGAGCTCGGGCCAAGAGAGAGAAAGTTGACGGATCGACTCGGGATTTCAGGAGCACCTTATGGCTGAGCTCGTAAGCAAAATCTCCGGATCAGAACTCCAATCCAGGTAATAATCCGACCTTAAACTGATTTTTTGTGTTACTTTGGGATTTCGGGTTTTAGCTAAATAGGTAACGTTTTATCGGATGAAACTTGAAAATGAGCTTAGGTATAGCATCTAGAATGAAAACCAAAAGTTTTGATCAAAGAAAATTGAGATATTGACACAATCTGATTAGCATGCAAAAATCTCGGACTTCTTGGGGAAGATGACTGCCCGACAGGCGAACTTGTTAAGATCGCCTGGCAATGTTGGGGCGAACTTATTAAGTTCGCCTGGCAAGTTCGCTTATGGCATCAAGAGGCGAACTTTATTAAGTTCGCCTAACTGATTAAGTTAGCCTAACTGATTATGTTCGCCTGATTAAGTTCGCCTAACTGATTATGTTTGCCTGATTAAGTTCGCCTAACTGGTTAAGTTCGCCTGGCTAAGTTCTACTGGACAAGATAAGCGAACTTAGGACAAGTTCGCCTATATGTTCGCCTAGGCTATGGGCAGCGAACTTAAGCAATAAGTTCGCCTATATCAGCTGAAATAAAAGTATAACTTAAACTAGGTCTGATGTGTGTGTAATTAACTAATTCAGATCGTGTGTGTGGCGCCCATTGGACCGTTGTTAGGACAAGACGGGATTAGCTGATCAGGTGAGTTCTATGTGCCCCCTTCTATGTTATGTGCAAATCATTTTAAATGTTTTGGGGCTGAAGTGTATACACTAAATGAATAAGTTATGAATGTCAATGTGATCATACGTGATATATACATATATATATGAAAATGAATTATGAACAAAGGATAAAACCTATGTTACCAAGAATGAATGAAAGAAAGAAAATCTTGCTTTATATTATACATATATTGCTTGTCATGAATGTATGTAAATGTTATGGATGCTTCGTGAACAACGGCTACTTCGGTAGACGGACGACCACGTGACTATCTTGCAACCGGGACAAAAACGTTCCTTCATCAGCTAGGACGTATGAAAGGCATTAATGGACGGTCGAAGCAAATGCCTTATTACATGTAGAACGGTTGCATACATGGTAGCCGCATGGGAAACGGATGCCTTAAGGCAGACGGGCGAATATACGGACTACGACGGTTAAGACGGACGGCCGAAGGTTTGCCGGACGGTTTAATGGCGGACGGTTTCTAGGACCGGACGAGTAAAGGGGCTACGACGGTAGCCTAATGGCGTATGTCTTTGTGACATACGTAGTAAAAGACGGGTTGATCACCCTTATGTGTATGACCAATGAATGTTCTAACCAATGGAAGTATGTATATACATATATATGCTCAGTATGAATGATATGTGAGAACAGTAAAGCAAAGAATATGAAAATGTACGTATTATATAAGTATATACTTAATGATAAGGTAAATATTATGTCTGATTGTTTATAAACTAGAACTCACCAGCGTTAGCTGACTTTTAGTGTACATTTCAGGTAACAAAGGGAAGGGCCGTGCGAAGGCGTGATGACTACCCGGCTTGTGACTGACATCCCACTGTTAAATATGATAGGACAATGTTATGTTTTAAATTGTTAAGACTTCCGCTGTTACGTTATGTTACTCTTGAATGTTTTAAATTTAAAGTTCAGTATTGATGACTTTGTTTATGAGTAAATCCAACAAGTGAGGTTACCCAGGAAAGGGGCCTTACAAGTTGGTATCAGAGCAATAGTTTGAGAGATTCAGACATCCCTAAATGTCTGGACTCAAGCTGATTATGGGACCAACGCACGGATGTCAGTCTGGGTAGCCAACGCCAACACGGTAAGTAAGTACTAAGGTTAATACACTTGGATAGGGATAGATACCTTAACTTAGAACAAATAGATGTCAATGTCACAACCGATTTGAAGAGTTTTGAACCAGAAAAGCAATGTAAATTTCTAATCACAAACCGGTCACTGTAATTAAAAATTTACCTTGTCCGTACTGTTCTAAGACTATGATCTGAGAGAATGACATTGATGTATACCCTTTATGACTATCAGGAAAACTAAGAATTATGGCTGGTGGGGGAAGAACTGGACACCGAGGCGGTCGCACTGGCCGAGTCGACAGACCTCCACTGAATCAAAGACATCAAGAGGAAGAGGATGTGCACGCAGAGAACAATGTGACCCCAACCGGGAGCGACCATCAAGGCAAATCCCACATCGGCCGTGCACAAGAGAGATCCTTGGTTCATAAGAAATGCCCCGCCTCGTAAATCAACAACGCGTTTTGGGGCTTAATGTAGTGGATGAGAGGAGAACTCCACAGTTAAGCGTGCTTGGGTGGGAGTAATCCAGGGATGGGTGACCCCCTGGGAAGTTTTCACCCGGGTAACCGAAAACAAATCCGTGAGCTCTTAGGGGGCAAAGCGGACAATATTGTTGGTATGAGAGGCCGGATGTCACAAATGGTATCAGAGCCACTCTTGTGTCGTTCGGGATGGTGGGGCAAACCTCAGCGATCACGGTTGAGTCCCCGGGGGTGTTCAGGAGGACACCTTAGGCAAATCCCACATCCCTGAATTGGATGGTGGGGCAAACCTCATCGAGGACGATGAGTCCAAAAGGGGGGGTGATTGTAACACCCTAGGCAAATCCCACATCGGCCGTGCACAAGAGAGATCCTTGGTTCATAAGAAATGCCCCGCCTCTTAAATCAACAACGCGTTTTGGGGCTTAATGTAGTGGATGAGAGGAGAACTTCACAGTTAAGCGTGCTTGGGTGGGAGTAATCCAGGGATGGGTGACCCCCTGGGAAGTTTTCACCGGGGCAACCGAAAACAAATCCGTGAGCTCTTAGGGGGCAAAGCGGACAATATTGTTGGTATGAGAGGCCAGATGTCACAGATTTGATATGAAGTGTAGTTAAGACAGTTTACATTTATGATCCTATGTCAGTGTAGTTAACCAAAAGGAAATAAAAATAAAAATAAAATAAAGTGTTGTAATATGTTGAGAAAAAGTCAAAAAGAGATTAGTCGGTTTATAAATGAATAACTATGAATTTCACTAAGTGTTTAACTGTTTTCTGTGTTTGAAAAAGAATAATAAGTCATTTTTGATAAAAATTAATGTGCAAGTGTGTATTCTTACCTGGTTATGTTTGTGATTGTGAAAATTATTTAAAAAAATTGGAACATGTCTTAATGATGTCAAAATGGACTTAAATAAATAAATAAAAAATTAATAAAAAAAATAAAATAAAGTTGGTTTGTAAATTTTCAAAATTCAATAAGGTTGGAGTTTTCAGTCGAAATCTCTTGACCGAAAAAGTATCATCCGAAAAAGTTTTCGATCGAAAAGTTACAACCGAAGTTTTCGGTCAGATTTGAAAAATCTATGTATTAATTTTTTTTTGATTGAAAACCTTTTTCCCACTATTGTTTTCTCTCTACTGTGCTGATTCAAAATTCATCGACTTTTTTACAAGTGTTGAGGTTTCGTACGAAAAAGTGTTGGATTGTGACATCATCGTGTTCCTCAGTTGATTTCGATCATCCATGTATGTTCTTGTGATTCGTAGAGGTTGATAGGTTAGATCCAAAGCCTTAGTTTAAGTTTGATTGTATGAATATTTTAATTGCCCGAAATCTTAGTTGAATGGATCGAAAAGTCTCATAAATGGTCCGAAAAGTGTTTCGGATGGATATGAAGAGTCGTCTGATTCATCCGAAATGAGTTTTCAACCAAAAAGTGTTTTCGATCGAAAAGTCCGTGCTTGAAATATTTTTTAAAAAATCAGAGTTTTTGATCGAAAAGTCAGGGTTTGGTTATTGGTAGTATTAATGAAGGTTTTCTATCGAAAAGTTGTAAGTTGTTAAAATTCTAAGTTTTTGATCAAATAGATAACTAAGAGTTTTCGATCGAAATGTTAGAATGTTGATAGAGTTTTCGATCGATATGTTCAAAGTTGTGAGGATTTCATTTTGTCTGATAAACGTGGTTTTAAAGGGTTTTGATCGAAAAAGTTGTACATAAGGGAGTTTTCGATCGAAATGTCAAAAGTTCAGAATTTTTTCAGAAATTTTCTAACTTGTTTTTTTTCCAGATATGAACAGGTTAAAGTTTGAGCCTAAGCACAACATCTGTGCCTGTTTAACTACAAACACAAAGAAGGCACGTGGCTATGAGGAGATTGTGAGGTTTTGTAAGTCCCAGCGGGTCTATCGATCGATCTCTGCTGTAAAACACGTGATACGAATACGTAGTGCGGAATCCTAACGTATACGTATGTCTCGAATACTCACACACCCTCAGTAATCACACACGACACAAATTCATAAAAAGCTTCTTGTATTACCCTGTAAACAGTACACACATGGAAGTTCTGTAAATTCTGAACATTACAAATGAGAACAACTACTGCACTATTTATAGACAACACATTCTATAACAGGCGAACTTAACATGTTCGCCACTTTTAGTTTAGGCGAACTTATTAAGTTCGCCTCAACTATACCAGGCGAACATGTTAAGTTCGCCTGTGCAAACTTAACTAAATTACAAATACAAAACAGACAAAAACATTAAACATAAAGACTAAAACTATTACAAGGTTGTTGTCACACAAACATGCTCCAACAGACTCCCCCTTGACAACAGCTTGGTCTTTATCTTCAAGTCTTGTTCTTCCAATTCTTCGGCAACGAGCTCCCTGCACAAATTCTATGTTTCAAGCACACATACAATACCTTCTTGTACTGCAACGCCTGTTCTCTACTCTCTTCTGTGTACATGATCTATCTACGTTTCAGCATGTTCTGATCAGACCTTGAGAAGTTAACAACATTCATAGCATCAAAGAACTTAACTATGACCTTGCCACTCAAGTCTTCTATCACCGCTTCCCCCGTATAGACATCAACATACCACCATTTAAGCTCGTTCAGACAATCATAAGCAATTAACTTCAAAGGTATCTTCTGTACTGATCTCACAGGTTTGAACTTGTATCTCCAAGTTACCTTTTGAGTAACTGGATCAACCTCCTTCAATCTTTTCCCCTGTTGAGGTTTCAGCTTGTCATATTTACTTGATCCACCTTCTACTCTTATCAACTTGGCAATTGAGTCAGCTATCCCGTTATTCGATCTGTTAATCAAGGGTTTAGTTGATAACCCACTGACTTCACATCTCGGTAAAGAATTAAAGTATTTAAGCCTTGGCTTCAAATACTAAACTCCATCTGATCTTTTCAAAGCGAATAGCTTGAACTCAGCCTCATAAAACCAACTTATTATTCTTCCTGAGCATTTGTCTTTGTTTACATATCTCTGCTTTTGTACTGGTGTAACTGGAGCAACTGGTAACTTATCTCTCCAGCTCTTCACCATCTCCACCCATTGTGCCTTTGTCATACTTGTATTCTTGTATATCTTTGTATCTTCAGGCAGACTTTCAGCAGTATCAGGGTTATTCTAATTAGGATCAAACTCTTCTGAATCTGCAACTCCTTCTGACACATCTTCAGGAATCATATCATCATCAAAGACATCCATATTAATTAATCTGTCACACCCTTCATACACCACATTCTTCTTATCACTCTCTACCTCCACTTCAATCAACTCCCCTTCCTCTAACTCTTCCTCTCCCATCTCTTCATCATCTGACAAGTCATCCAAATCCAATAAACACTCTATCTTGTCAGCTTCATCCATATCAGAGTCTTCAAACAAAGAAGTATATAACATGTCAGCATCTATCTCAGCTTCGTTGTCATTCTCTGCTTCATTAGTAGTACAAGTCATCATATTGGCTTCCTCAATTACCTCAGATCCCCCCTGAGTTAATGAAGGATTAGATGCAGCGTGTTGACGCTCACTTAAACCATCACCAGCACTTGGTTCATCATCATCATCTGGATTCTTTTGGACACCAATACTGTGACAAGTGGTTTTATCTTTTGAATCCTTCTCCCCTTGAGCGTCAAGACGCTCAACCAACCGAGTAACAAGGATTTGCATTTCAGTAAGAACCTTGTTTTGTGCATTCAAAGTTTCAACATGTTGAGCCTCTCTACTGATCAGCTCATCCAATTTAGATTGTAATCCTGAAACCTGTGTTTCCAAGGATTGTATTCTCTCATCTCTAGAATCTCTCATGGAAGGACCAGCTTCATCATTTGTTTTAGACACGATGGGAGTATGTTCATCAAAAATTTAACTTTGAAAAAATTTTGAAAAATCTCCAAGTCCAAATCACTACTGACCCCCTAGGCGAACTTAACAAGTTCGCTTAGAGTTACAAGAGGCGAACTTGTTAAGTTCGCCTGCGCAAGTTCGCTCAAAAACTTGAACAACCACAGAATTTGAAATCCAACACTTTGATGTTATTAACCCAAATCAACCATGTACACATGATCTTCAACACTTGTTGAATGTATAACAACATTCAATTTCAGTGATTAAGTACAAACGATGATGAATCAATGAAGGCGACTAAGGCCGTGAAATGCGATGAGGAACTTTCAAATTTTGGAACGAATTAATGGATGATAACCTATAAGAATACCTTGGTTAGAATCACAATCAAAATTCGATCAAGAATCAGTCTTCAAATTACTATGGTCTCACGATATCAATCGAAAACAGAAGTAAAAATCACAAACTGATAAACTCGCCTTACAAGTTCGCAAGAGTCAAAGGTAAAGAAGACTGACCAAGTTCGCATGGTTATATATATACTCATCAGGTTAAGTTCGCTAGATTAAGCGAACTTAACAAGTTCGCCAGAGGGGCTAACATCTCATGCGAACATACCAAGCGAACATATCCAGAGAACTTAACAAGTTCTCCTATTTCACACTTAGCCAAAAAATTTGAACTTTTTAATTTTTCATTCTCTTTTTGACAAACCGACCATCTTGCAACATGTACACAACTTAATCCAAAAATAATTAGGACTTTTTCATGGAAGATAGAAACAAAATCTTTTTGGATTTTTCAAAATTTATACTAAAATGTACGAAAATATTTTTGTACTTTTCTAAATGACATAACGCAGTAAATCTAGAAACAACTACAAAATAAAATCTTTTTGGTTTTTATCTATACATACTGAATCACATATTTTTGGTCGAACACTGCGAGTAAGAAGATCATATCAGTATCTTTGATGTATCACATACCCATTCTAAACATCAAAACCCTAGCAGATCTAAGGTTTTACTTATGGCATTCTGTATGTACACAGATTTTTGGTTCAGACACTTGATATTTTCATAAACTCTTAACTCTTTTAAACTTTCTATTCAAATTTTCATCTCAAAGAAATCACCACGATCTTTTTATGATCTTTTCTACCACTTGTTATTCAATTTCCATGAAATGATTCACGATAAACTTCAAAGTAAACAAGATCAGATCATGACATGATAACTTATTCATACCGAATTTGCAATATAATACATGTCAATCCAAGTTGTCCGCATTATAAAATTTAAAACAACAAGCGTTTTTATCCCAAATTCTTGTGAGTTAGTGTAACATCCATAATTTTCAGACCATAATTTTTCTTTATTCATTCTTATGAACAAGAGTTAACACATGATGTCCTGTACTTGTTCAAACTTAATATGTCACAGTGATTATTACCTAAACATACATAAATTCAAACTTTTCGAACCTTACATTTGCACATTATTTTCCTTATATATATAACACATGTGCCTATATATATATAAGCAAACATTTTGGTTATAACCAAAGTAAAACATACGAGTTTTAAACCATGCTTTTTGCACCTTTTTAAATATACACACGTACTTATTAACAAATATAAATATGTATATTTTACCTTATTGAATGAATCATCATTACCAATCATAGAAATGGGACTTTTTGCAAAAGAATACATACATACATTTTGATCTAAATATAAAGGATTTAATATATATATAGTGATTTTACATATGTAATACAGACACATGCAAGGCAATTTTATAAAATATTAAAACATTTCAAAGCTTGTTTATTGTAAAGTTTTAAACAAAAAAAAATCAAATTATAAATATAGACATATACATATTTACAATTTAAATAATCTAGTTTGAACCCTCTAGACATGGGAACTCTCAATTTGAACCCTCACTATTTGAATTTGAACCCCAAACTGAACCTATTAAAGAGGTTGGAGCCTTTAAACTCGTCCCCTTTGACTCTCGGAAGTCAACCATTACGATTTCATGCGATTCAACTTCAAAATCGATAAAAAACCAGAACTAAAGGACTTGCCATAGATGCTGGATCGATTTTCGACTGTTTCTAAACCCATTGGACGCATTATTTCGAGACTATTTCAAATTCAAATCCATTTGGACAAGTTTGACTCCCCATAGTCAAACCGAGCCAAATCGCAGCCTCAAATCCAGGAATTAGACATGTTCAATCCCGCAAATCACGCATAGTATAGTCTCGAATGTATCCAGACCTTAAGCACGACCAAATTCATCATCAATCGATTGAATTCACGCGTAATTCATGATGCCAACTATCGTCCACGCCTATCGGACCTACATTGACTTAGGGTTCTTATTCATGTTCAAACGATTATGAAATTGGGGAAAGCAACTCGATTCAGTAAGCGTTGTATTATTTTAAGTTTCATATCTTAACAGCGAAACCACCTGGTCCGGCCGGTAAGCCACTGCACTGCCGAACCAGGTGGCATGGGTTCGAAACCCACTGTCCACACCCTTTTTTGCTTAATATCAGTACCAAACCTCGGCCCCTTTGCAATTGCGTGTTAAAACGAATTCAAATCAGTCTATTTCCAATAGTCAGTCCCTGTTCTAGTGGTTAAGGCTCTAAGCCTTCTCTGGGTAGACCCGGGTTCGACCCGAGCAAGTCCCATCTATTTTTTTAAAGCTGTTTCACAACTCCATTTGTGTTATACAGATTATTTTATAAAAGGTTATACCATTTGGAACTAATTAGTACCGTTAATAAACAGTTTTTAACATAAAACAATTATTTGTACAATTTGAATCTTTTTTTTTACTCCTGCTCTCAATATAAAAAAAATCATTTAAAAAAAATTATTATTTTAGATAAAGTAGTTGATTAAAAAAAAATAAAAGCATTTAAACTACTCGTTTAAACCACAAATTTTGTCAAGATTTTTATAAACATTATCTATTCGTTTTGTACCCTGCAAAATCATACATATACCCATTATTGAGATACATTGTTTTAAATATAAATGAAAAGAATTTGTTTATTTAAATTAACTATCTTTTTACAAAAATCTATAAAGGTTTAAATTATATTTATGTAAATGTAATTTCGCACTACTAATAAAAGACAAAATTTTCTATTAAATAAAAAGGATTTATTAATTTAATTTATTTAATCACTTTACTACAACCCTAAGTCAAATACTATTTTGTTTAATCCTTATACATTGAATTTATGTTTTATACTTTTATTTAAATCCAAACACTAACATACACGCACCCTTTACATAAAATAACAAAACCCTTTTGTACAAGTCCCTACACTCAAATCCCGTTGGACCTTAGACTTTGTGCACATCATTGATTAGATGCATATAATTCAATTATAGGTTGATTAAACTAATCACTTGTGCATCCTCTTGTTCGCGTTATCTACAAACAACTTCTACAAGTGAGTTTACATAACCCATTTTTCCTTTTGTACATTTTTGGGGTGAAACATGATTACACAACAAATACTATTTGCAATTACACACGTACAATTCTATAATATGATCATATGTGTTTATTTGTGCTTTATGCTTGAATGCTATTTGTTAAGGCTACATATACATAATACACTCGTGCAATCATTACCTTTTTACATCAGGATAACATTTGTTGTTATGCCCTACACTTATATTAGGATAACATGTGTTGTTATGCCCTACATTTACATCAGGATAACATGTGTTTTTATGCCCTACATTTACATCAGGATAACATGTGTTGTTATGCCCTAGATTTACATTAGGATAACATGTGTTGTTATGACCTTCAGTTACAAGATTTCATTTGTGCAACTAGCTTAACTTAGATTCTCCATAAATGCTTTATAAACCAAGTATCATATGAATTGTACATAAAAAATTTGAACTTTACTTGTGGTGTCAAAACCTATGTATGCTCACCAACTATTTATAGTTGACCCTCTCATTTTATCATGTTTCAGGTACGGATGTTTGAGTTAAGATTTCAAGTTGCATAACTTAGGATTGAGGACCTAGTTTTAAACTTAATAAAGACGTACATGTATTTATGACTTTTGTAAATGTTGTAATTGTCTATTTGAGCTATGAAATGAAATCATTTGTGTAATTATTACAACTATTAGTAAACCATGAGCTTATGAACAGTCTACATGTCCCGCCCCGACGTTTCCGCCATCGGTTGGGGTGTGACAGATTGGTAGCAGAGCCTTGGTTATAGGGAATTAGGTTATTAGACACTTTTGACCTAGACTATAACCTTAGGACACCCATCAAATGCCATGCTCTATGATTATATGATTTTTGCCACATTGCTACGTGCTATATGTTCACTACTATGTGTGATTTTCTTACATTTTATTCTAAGTGTTACATCACATGATACAATACACGATAGTTTATATGCTACACTACTTGATAACTCACATGCTTAAAAACACTACTACCTAATACATTATTTACCATTGCTTGATCTCATGCTACTTATTTAAGGCCATTAAATGCTATCCTAAGTTTTACCACACACTTATTTATATCTAAGTCTTTATACACCTTCACCCTTATACATTGAGATTTATGTCACCATCATCATCTGTGAACAAAGGGATAAACTCTTAGGCCTAAAGCCTATTAAGATTTTAAAATCCCGTCAAAGTTTTGAGTTCTGAAAATCAGTAAAGAACATGTGCAATCCGGAAGGGTGAGTGCCTGTACTTTGGATCTTCTGTCTAGGAAAGCATTTCATATAAATCCAAATCAACCGAAGGATCCGTATGCTTTCCTAGGAATTCCCGAAGTGAGTGTTCACCTATAGGCTAAAGCATGTCTTCTTGAACGTATAAGAATTTGAATCACTTTGATTTTTCAAAGTATCCATTTGATTATATTATCAAATGAGTACAATCTAAACACCATCGTTTTACAATTCAGTACACGTACCTAAGCCTTCTTTGTAACTAATCATTTTATTTTCTGAATTAAACAACATAGTTATTTTGTTCAAACAAGACCTTTATCATACCTTTAGATAGTATTCGAAATAGAAATTTTCTATAAACATTTTCACCGTGTAAGGAAACTTAGTACAACTTGTTTTATAAAAGCATTACTTTTAATTGATAATTAATTATGACTTTTCTCGTTAAATTAATTATTATTAAACCTTGGCTTAATTATTAAATAATTTAGCCATTATTTTCTCTTAAAATATTCTCTTTATAATAACTTAAATTTTAACAAAAAGGTTTTCATTTAATTATCCATATGGTTAATTATCCAACTATTTTTCATCATTTTATTAATTTACAAACAAGAATAAATTGCAACTACTTTTGTAAGCACACTGCTCTGAATATCTACACAACCTACTCGTTACCCTACACCTTCAGAAATGTATGATTGAACTAGGCACTGCAATGAGATGAACCAGTTTGCGTAGGCATTAGCCATCCATATAAACCTCAACAAGATTTAAAAGTTAAAATCCAACTACCCACGTTATACATGAACGCCAAAATAACACGCTTGTCTGCAACACTCGAATACCTGCAAAAATTCAATAGTATACATTACTCATGAGACCTAATAACTTACATATGAACATTCACATGATACATGAAACTTAGTTGTCTACCATATGCATGATACTAGGTTAATCACATGATACATGAAACTTGTTTCTTTAATACATGATTGAACACATTATACACGATCACATAATACATGAAACTTAGTTGGTTGCAATATATATAACGTTACACTGATCACATAATGCATGAAACTTGTTTGTTTGCAATATACACTATACTGGATTGATCACTTAATACATGAAGCTTATTTGTTTACAAAATACATGTTCACACTATACAATATATATGATATTACATCACACACATTATACCTGAAACTCATTTGTATACAAAATATATGATACTAAATTGTTCACCCTATGCAATATACATGATAGTACATTGTTTACATTATACATGAATCTTGTTTGGCTACAAAATACATACATACTAAATTGCTCACCTTATACATGAAACTCATTTGTTTACTATATACATGGTACTAAACTATTCACAGTATACATGAAACCTATTTGCTTACAATGTACATAACACTAGATCATACATGGAAACTTGAGTGCTTACATTATGCACGGAACCAGATTGGTTACATTGTTGCAATTGATTATGTACATCATACACAAGGCATGATTATTCACCTTATCCATGAAAGCTACTCGGGTTTGATGTATTCTTGTTCAAACACGAGGAAGCTATGGAACCCTAAATTATGCCACGTTATTACTCTTTAGTACCTAATTGACTCTACTATCTATGAACATAGTTATTTGTTAGCAACACATACGTGAAAATAATAGTTACGAATTAAGTGATTTTGTGTTACCCCCTGGACCCACACACACAATGGGATGAACTATACGGACCATGCGACGATTTGGATAATTACGGGTGCACACGTAATTATAAAAATCAGCGCATGGAAAACATAGCAAATTCTGTCGTGTGTTATGACATAAAATCTGTCATGATATATAATAACGAAACTAATGTGATATGAAAAGGGCATGGTGGATACGCCGCTGGTACTTCCTATATATAAGTGTTCCTATTGTATTTTCAGAAGTATCGTTATTCGTGTCACGTAAAGTTTTATGTTGTTTGACGGGCCAATGTTTGTGAAATCTCTTATCCACTGACAATACTTGAGCATATTAGACTACATCTTAAACAAACCCTGATCATCAAATTCACATCATTCTTGCTCCTAGTGACGTATTCCATCCTTGGAATTTCGAGCATCCTTCGACAGTTTTCCCCTTAATTCTCTTAAACCTAAATCCACTATTATCGTTCATACCTAACTTGAGCGTCAGACCTAAATCTTGTTACCTATTGTATTCCTCAGACCGACAGTCAAGGCTCGTTTAGAATCCAAACCCTCACTTATTTCCTAATTCAGTAGACTCCCCTAGCTAAATTTCGAGACGAAATTCCCTCAACATGGGGATACTGTAACATCCATGATTTCCAGTCCATAATTTTTCTTTATTCATTCTTATGAACAAGAGTTAACACATGAAGTCCTGTACTTGTTTAAACTTAATATGTCACAGTGATTATTACCTAAACATACATAAATTCAAACTTTTCGAACCTTACATTTGCACATTATTTTTCTTATATATATAACACATGTGCCTATATATATATAAGCAAACATTTTGGTTATAACCAAAGTAAAACATACGAGTTTTAAACCATGCTTTTTGCACCTTTTTAAATATACACACGTACTTATTTACAAATATAAATATGTATATTTTACCTTATTGAATGAATCATCATTACCAATCATAGAAATGGGACTTTTTGCAAAAGAATACATACATACATTTTGATCCAAATATAAAGGATTTAATATATATATATAGTGATTTTACATATGTAATACAGACACATGCAAGGCAATTTTATAAAATATTAAAACATTTCAAAGCTTGTTTATTGTAAAGTTTTAAAAATAAAAAATCAAATTATAAATATAGACATATACATATTTACAATTTAAAAAATCTAGTTTGAACCCTCTAGACATGGGAACTCTCAATTTGAACCCTCACTATTTGAATTTGAACCCCAAACTGAACCTATTAAAGAGGTTGGAGCCTTTAAACTCGTCCCCTTTGACTCTCGAAAGTCAACCATTACGATTTCATGCGATTCAACTTCAAAATCGATCAAAAACCAGAACTAAAGGACTTGCCATAGATGCTGGATCGATTGTCGACTGTTTCTAAACCCATTGGATGCATTATTTCGCGACTATTTCAAATTCAAATCCATTTGGACAAGTTTGACTCCCCATAGTCAAACCGAGCCAAATCGCAGCCTCAAATCCAGGAATTAGACACGTTCAATCCCGCAAATCACGCATAGTATAGTCTCGAATGTATCCAGACCTTAAGCACGACCAAATTCATCATCAATCGATTGAATTCACGCGTAATTCATGATGCCAACTGTCATCCGCGTGAGAGAATCAAATCGGGCCTTTATGATGAAATCAATCAATTTAAACCGCCCCCGCACCTTCGCGTAGACCAGTGTAAACACTCTAAACCTTCCATTTATCCACATTTCACCTCTAGCCGACGGTCAAACACCAAGAACAACGCAACTGCTATCCTAGTCGTCGAGACTCAGTACTACACCAAAACACGTAAGTTTTATGCCGTTCGATTCGTTACTGAATATTCTTCATTAACCCCTTATCAATTCGTACTAACAGAGCCTATCGGACCTACATTGACTTAGGGTTCTTATTCATGTTCAAACGATTATGAAATTGGGGAAAGCAACTCGATTCAGTAAGCGTTTTATTCTTTTAAGTTTCATATCTTAACAGCGAAACCACCTGGTCCGGCCGGTAAGCCACTACACCGCCGAACCAGGTAGCATGGGTTCGAAACCCACTGTCCACACCCCTTTTTGCTTAATATCGGTACCAAACCCCCGCCCCTTTGCAATTGCGTGTTAAAACGAATTCAAATCAGTCTATTTCCAATAGTCAGTCCCTGTTCTAGTGGTTAAGGCTCTAAGCCTTCTCTGGGTAGACCCGGGTTCGACCCGGGCAAGTCCCATCTATTTTTTTAAAGCTGTTTCACAACTCCATTTGTGTTATACAAATTATTTTATAAAAGGTTATACCATTTGGAACTAATTAGTACCGTTAATAAACAGTTTTTTGACATAAAACAATTATTTGTACAATTTGAATCTTTTTTTTTACTCCTACTCTTAATATAAAAAAAATCATTTAAAAAAAAATAAAGCATTTAAGATACATTGTTTAAAAAAATCATTTAAAAAAAAATAAAGCATTTAAAATAAAGTAGTTGATTTAAAAAAAAATAAAGCATTTAAACTACTCGTTTAAACCACAAATTTTGTCAAGATTTTTATAAACATTATCTATTCGTTTTGTACCCTGCAAAATCATACATATACCCATTATTGAGATACATTGTTTTAAATATAAATGAATAAATGAAAAAAGATTATTTATTTAAATTAACTATCTTTTTACAAAAATCTATAAAGGTTTAAATTATATTTAAGTAAATGTAATTTCGCACTACTAATAAAAGACAAAATTTTCTATTAAATAAAAAGGATTTATTCATTTAATTTATTTAATCACTTTACTACAACCTTAAGTTAAATACTATTTTGTTTAATCCTTATACATTGAATTTATGTTTTATACTTTTATTTAAATCCAAACACTAACATACACGCACCCTTTACATAAAATAACAAAACCCTTTTGTACAAGTCCCTACACTCAAATCCCGTTGGACCTTAGACTTTGTGCACATCATTGATTAGATGCATATAAATCAATTATAGGTTGATTAAACTAATCACTTGTGCATCCTCTCGCTCGCGTTATCTACAAACAACTTCTACAAGTGAGTTTACATAGCCCCTTTTTCCTTTTGTACATTTTTGGGGTGAAACATGATTACACAACAAATACTATTTGCAATTACACACGTACAATTCTATAATATGATCATATGTGTTTATTTGTAATGCTATTTGTTAAGGCTACATATACATAATACACTCGTGCAATCATTACCTCTTTACATCAGGATAACATTTGTTGTTATGCCCTACACTTACATTAGGATAACATGTGTTGTTATGCCCTACATTTACATCAGGATAACATGTGTTGTTATGCCCTACATTTACATCAGGATAACATGTGTTGTTATGCCCTACATTTACATTAGGATAACATGTGTTGTTATGCCCTTCAGTTACAAGATTTCATTTGTGCAACTAGCTTAACTTAGATTCTCCATAAATGCTTTATAAACCAAGTATCATATGAATTGTACACAAAACATTTGAACTTTACTTGTGGTGTCAAAACCTATGTATGCTCACCAACTATTTATAGTTGACCCTCTCATTTTATCATGTTTCAGGTACGGATGTTTGAGTTAAGATTTCAAGTTGCTTAACTTAGGATTGAGGACCTAGTTTTAAACACCTAGTTTTAAACTTAATAAAGACGTACATGTATTTATGACTTTTGTAAATGTTGTAATTGTCTATTTGAGCTATGAAATGAAATCATTTGTGTAATTATTACAACTATTAGTAAACCATGAGCTTATGAACAGTCTACATGTCCCGCCCCGACGTTTTCGCCATCGGTTGGGGTGTGACAGTTAGTACCATTTATATGAAAACAATGTGTACCCCACAAATATGCCAACAGAAATATAAATTTGCACTATCTTCAAGACATATGAGACCTACGCAAAGATAAAATCACTCTCCAGGATGAAACTATCTTAATTAGCACATGAAAAGAACCAGATCCCGAAGGATATATGGAATCAAAATGATTCAAGTTGCTTGGCTTTGGATGAAATATCATGTTTCATATTAACAGAAGAATGATCAAGGAATCGATTGATTCAATGACATAGGGTAAAGTGATCCAACTGTTATCTGGATATATTCAACGGAATCAAAATAATTGATCCAAGGGTGAGTATATGTTCCAACAGATGTTGTCAGAAACATATCTTAGTCCAACTTCACATTGCATGTTTTTCGGGACATGGGCAGTGAATTGAACTGAAAAATTGTGCTAACCAATATAGTCCGATACTGGTCTCATGAAATACTTAAAGTCTCATATTCTTTATGTGAATCCCTCTGATCTGCTGATATTCAAGGATAAAGTCTTCAATCACTCTCTGAATTGGCGGAATCAATCCAGAAATCAAAGTTACACCGAAATGATCAAATCAAATATGAAAAAGAAGGATAGAATCAATCACACAAGATTCATTCAAACATGTTGATAATCTTCATTATACCAGCAATGTAAATCACAGAATAACAACAAAACACACAGAAATTCTCCCTGGTAGATTTTGAATCAAACAATACAAATGAGAATAGTTACTTGAAAATACAAAAGACAAGACTATTTATACCAAAGAGTTTCGATCGAATTCTTCTGATCGAAAAGTGTTTTCAACCGAAAACACTTTCCGAACAAAAACTTAAAGTTTTCGACCGAAAACTCTAAAGTTATACAAATCTAAACCTAATTGATTTCTATGGACTACTAGGTTCCAACAATCTCCCCCTAGTCCACAGAACATCAATTCTATACGTGTTGTCTTTTGCAGGCTTGGTCTTGACTTTAACATTCAGCTTCTTAGCATCCAGAGCAGCAAGTCTCTTCTTGATCACTTCAGCTTCATGTCTTCTTGACAAACATCGAGCCACGACTCTCATTTACAACTTTGCCTCAGCTTTAATCTTCGTGCTCATATCACACCTGATATGATTCTTGTACAAAATCTTCAGATCTTCATCAGAAAAGCTAAACAAATCAACTGGATCAAAGACTCTGAATTCTGGTGACTTATCCTGCACGATCACAGCTTCATGTGTTTTGCTGTCATACATCCACTTTTTGAAGCTTTTGATGAACGTCTCTTTTCTTGCTGGAATGTATACAGTTGAAACTGTATCTGCTGGTTTCACAATGTACCTGAATATTCTTTTTCCATTATTGTCTTTTCCTTTTAACTGTCTACAATCAGGCACTTGTGGTTTGAAGTTTTCAAACTTATTTTTTCCACATTCCTTCTTCAAATATTTTTCAAAGTTAGCAGCAAATGTATTATTTGATGGATTGATCATCTTCAAGTGACTTAGCTCTCTAATATCCTAGTATGGCAATGTATTTAACTTTGAGCTTCTATCAAAATACTAGATATTCCCGTCACCTCTCTTAATCACATACATCTTCTTAGCATCATCATACATCCAAGCCAAAATTTCTCCAGTCAACGCTTGTTCTGGATTCTTGATTGTCTGTGTAAGCCTCTCAACAATAGATGGCTTTTCAGTCACTATCCACCAAGAAGTTTTGTCTATCTTTGTAGCCTTTGACTATGCAACTTGTGGTTCAACATCTTCAGGAACGGTAAATGGTTATCGTTCATCTACAAGCTTATCCATCTTCCCGATTACTGAACCATCTTCTTCTACATATGTTTGCTGTTGTTCATATTCATACTTTTTATATTCAATGTTGGTCTGAGTGTCTTGTTCAGCATCTTCAGTTGTTCTTTCACTTCCACCAACACCTCCAGCACCACCACTATTATTGTCATCATCTGAAGAATGATTATCATCTTTCTTTTCTCCAGTGATTACAACTCCTTCATCATCTTCTTCCTCCTTCTCTGTATCTTCTTGATTTTCATCAGTTCTCTCCAATCCTTCACCTTCATCATTTAGAAGCATATCAATGTCAAACAAAGTGTTGTCTTCATACATGTTTGCTTCAAAGATTGGAGTTTGAACTTGTCCACTTGTAGAAGGAATTGGTTCAGTGGCTGCCGGACTTTGTACATCTTCAACATTCTCGTCTTGATTAGTAACAATTGGAGCACCATTCTGAGCTATCAAATCTTGAACAATCTTTTGAAGTTGATCAATTTGCTGTTGTTGCTGTGCAAGTAAACCCTTTTGTTTATTACTTTCGGTTTTCAACTCTCTGATCTCTCTAGTATTTGCAGCTTCTTTGCTTTGCAGGTTGGAGATTTGAGTCTTCAGTTGACTAACTACATCTGCAGTTTCTCTTGTAGCATAATTCAGAAACTCTTCATCAACCAATCCATAACTCTTTGATTTCTTTGACTTTTTTCTTCTCTGGTACTTCCTTTGCCTTACCCTTGCCTTTATCAAGTTATGTTGTTGTTGTTTTCTTCTTCTTTTTCAATTCTGGATCTGTAAACACGATACCCTTAGACGGAGGAGGTCTAGAAGGTTCGGTTTTTGACTTTTCAGGCTCTTTCCTCTTCTTTGATGGGGTTGTTGCTGTTGCTGTTAACTGTTCATCATGAACTTCCAACACTTCAGTATTTACACTTAAAATATCTTCAGTTTCAGCTATGAATTCTTCTGTGTGACTCAACAACAGTTCTATAAGCTCTCCATTCACCTCAGGAACTCTGTTATCTTCAAAAATCAGGTCATGTGCTTCATACTCACCCATATGTGTATCAACCCTCGGTTCTTCAACTTGAACTTGAACTTCTTGCTGAATTTCTGGTAACACATTTCTTTGACCATCATCATGACCTTGATCGTCATCATTTCCCTGATCATCATTATTACCTTGATCATTTTCATCATTGTCACTATCAACTCCATCCTCTATATCTTCAGCCATCAAGTCATCAATTTCATCTTCAAGATTGAAATCTGGATCAGGATTTTCTTCAAGCATATTTGGAAATAAAGGTGTTACAGTTCCACTGAACTTGCTTGTCTTTCTGACATTATTCATACTACTAAAGATTACTTCTTGCATTGTCTCTAACGGCAGTTCAACACCATCATTTTCTAAACTAACGCGCTGCTGAAAACTTCACCAATCTGATCAAAAGCAGACGATCTTGGACTCAAGCAATGAATTAGAACATGAACCAGATATCTCCACTGTTTCCCAAACATAGTCTTTGTGACTTGCCTTCTTAAGAAAGTTCCTTCATACCCCATGGTCATAATAATTCCAGATACTGCGATGTGATTGATCTTGTAAGGAAAGTCTGCTGCATCTCTGAAGTTTAATACTTCTCTTATCACCTGTTCAGTAACTTTAATCTTGTTTCCTCCAACTAAACTCTCAATCCCTATCTCTTTATTCACATGCTTGTATTCTACATTATCCCAAAACTCCCTCACGTGTTTTTCAAACACACGCACTTGTGTAGATATAGCTGTATTAATTCTTGAGTTTGCTAAAAATCTAGCAATCTCTTCATATCCACGTGCCTTTTTTGTATTTGTAGTTAAACAGGCACATATGTTGTGCTTAGGTTCAAACTTTAACCTGTTCATATCTGTAAAGAAAAAAACAAGTTAGAAAATTTCTGAAAAAATTCTTAGCTTTTGACATTTCGATCGAAAACTCCCTTATGTACAGCTTTTTCGATCGAAAAACATTTAAAAAAACTTATGTCAGTCAAATAAATTCTCACAACATTGAACATTTCGATCGAAAACTCTATCAAAACTTTCCATCATTTCGATCGAAAATTACTACATATGATCAGATTCAAAAACAAACGTTTTGAAACTTTTCGATCGAAAACTCTAATCAACATATCACCTTTTTCGATCGAAAACTCTGATTTTTCAAAAAGTTTCAAGCATGGACTTTTTGATCGAAAACACTTTTCGGTCGAAAACTCATTTCGGATGAATCAGACGACTCTTCATTTCCATCCGAACCCCTTTTCGGACCATTCAAGAGACTTTTCGGTCCATTCATACGAGATTCCGATCCATTCAAACATTCAAATATTCAAAGTTAAACTAAGGCTTTGGATCTAACTTATCAACCTCTACGAATCACGAGAACATACATGGATGGTCGAAATCAACTGATGAACACAATGACGCACAATCGAACACTTTTTCGCACGAAATATCAACACTTGTAAAACACGATGAAACTTGAAGCGATGCGGTCGAGAGAAAAATACGAGTGGGAAAAAGCTTTTCAATCGAAAAATTTGAATATAAAGACTTTTCAAATCTTGACCGAAAACTTCAGTCATGACTTTTCGATCGAAAACTTTTTCAGATGATATCTTTTCGGTCAAGAAAAATTTCGATCGAAAACTCCAAACTATAAATTTTGAAAAATTTTCAAACCAATCTTTATCTTTTATTTTATTTTATATATATATATATATATTTTTTATTATTAAATTTTTTTTAATTTTTTTTATTTAAGTCTATTTTGACATCATTAAGACCAGTTCCAATTTTTTTTAATAATTTTCACAATTTCACTCATAATCAGGAAAGAAAACACACTTGCATACTAATTTTATCAAGAATGACTTCATATTCTTTTTTCAAACACAGAAAACAATTAAACACTTAACAAAACACATAGTTATACATTTATTTCTACTATTTTCCTTTTGAATTTTTCTCAACATGTTTCAACAATTTATTCTATTTTTTTTATTTTTTCTTTTGGTGAACTGAACTGACATAGGATCATAAGTGTATACTGTCTTAACTACACTGCATATCAAATCAGGATCTAAACAGTTCAACCTTGATTGCCAGTATAATTTTCAGCTTAAACTCAAACATCATATTTCAGCAGATACTGTGTGACATTTAAGGTAAGATTTATCAATACAAAGTGTATCCAAACATCAATATGGATTAAGCCAATACGCAGCACAAAGTTTCACCAAAACATAATCCAATCACCAGCATGAGGGTAGCGTTCTTAGCACAGAAAAAATAATACAAATGGAATTTATATGAATCTTTTTGATTATTTTGTCTTGGTTTCGGATGAAATGAGCATTGAATCATGTTTATTCATATGAGATGAAATTCGTCAAGAATCATGTTTGATTCAGGTGAAATAATATGGATGTGATATTTGATGATGAACAATTTGAATCAGTTTTGATTCGGGTATGCACATATCCATAGAATGTTGGATATGTCAATTGAAATCACGAATTATTCAAAGGGTGAAACAGACTGACTTCCTGGTTTCCATCCTAGATTTTCACCAGAACCATCAACTGTATGAAGATGTTTAACTCTAAATCGTATATTTGACAGGTATAGTCAATAGAGTAAACATAATGTGCTAAGAACCCATCAAGATCCTGGTCTCATGGTATGCATGGATTCACTTAGCATTAGAAGAATGTAAGTATCGATATTCGATGAGGATAACACTAAGATTGCAATTTAGTTAATCACACAAATATCGCCTAATTTACATATGCAGAGCCTACCAGCACATAAAAATTTGTAACCGATGTCACCATCATATCTAATTCATGCATAAGCTCAATACACACTTATACTATCATTTCTTATATATACGTCAATCAGACCCATAATTTTCTTTATTTTCAGCCTTGTGTTACTTTCCAAATTTTTAATCACATAATAGTCATATACTTCACATAGTCACATATATTTCAAACACATTATTTCAAACACTTAGAACCAAATAGACTCAGCATATTCAGCATTTTTTTTTCTTTTATTCTCCCCCTAAAATTGTGATGTGACTTTATTTATTTTGCATAACACTATAAGAACAAACATATACTCTATTATACTGACACAAAAATTTATTAAGCTATCACACATATAACACATAAACAACACAATTTTAACACTTAAAAGAAAATCTTTTTGAGGAACAGATTTCTGAGGTCTTTCAGTTCAAAAATGGACTATTTATTATTCTAAAAAACCCTTTTTTTATTTTTATTTTAAAAAGAAATCATCCCCAACATCTCAACCAAAGAGTTAAACTGGTCAGTTGAAAAGGCTTTTGTAAAAATATCGGCTTTTTGCTCTAGGGTATCGACATGGACCACTTTAATCATCTCATTCGCAAAACAGTCACGAATGAAATGTAACCTGATTGCAATGTGCTTTGTTTTGAATGCTGAATGGGATTTTTGACTATTCCAAGCACTGCCTCGTTGTCACAATAAATCGGAGTTTCCAGGAAATTCACTCCAAAATCTAGCATTTGATGCTGAATCCAGATAACTTAGGAACAACAGCTTGAGGCAGCAGTATACTCAGCTTCAACAGTAGATGTGTATACATTCGTTTGTTTCTTACACTGCCAAGACACCAGTCTCTCCCCCAAAAATTGACATCCGCCTGATGTTGACTCCCTGTCCAAGTTACAACCTCCATAATCGCTGTCCGTATAAGCAAAGAAGTTAAATTCAGAATCAGAAGGGTACCATAAACCTAAATTTACTCGACCCTTAAGATACCGAAATATTCGTTTAACAGCCGATTCATGAGATTCTTTTGGAGCTGCCTGATATCTGGCATAGGAGTAAACAACAAACATGATATCCGGTCGTGTTGCAGTCAGATACATCAACAAGCCAATCATTGACCGATACATCTTTTGATTAACTTCAACTCCAGACAAATCCATAGTGAGAGGTTCATGGGGAGCAATTAGTGTTGAAGCTGATTTGCAATCATTCAACTTGAATTTTGTTAGAATATCTTTCACATATTTAGCCTGATGGATAAGAATCCCAGATTCAGACTGTTCAACTTGTAACCCCAAAAAGAACTGCATTTTTCCCATCAAGCTCGCTTCAAATTTTAATTTCATGACTTCTTCAAATTCCTTGTAAAGAGCTTCATTTGTTGACCCATAGATAATATCATCGACATAAACTTGTACAATTAATAGATCAGCATCATATTTCTTCAGGAATAAGGTCTTGTCAATTGTTCAACGAACGAAGCCATTCGATGTAAGATGTGTTGACAAGGTTTCATACCACGCACGAGGTGCTTGATGTAACCCGTACAGTGCTTTATCAAGCTTATACACCTGAAATGGATGAGCTGGATCTACAAAACCCGGTGGTTGATTCACATAAACCTCTTCCTTTACCACCCCATACAGAAAAGTTGTTTTTCGCATCCATTTGATATATATAGTGAACTTCTTGTACGATGCATAAGCCTAAAAGATACATATGGCTTCAATTCGAGCAACAGGAGCAAAGACATCATCATAATCCAGTCCTTCCTCTTGATAAAAACCTTGTACAGCCAGACGTGCTTTGTTACGAACTACAATCCCACGATCATCCTTTTTGTTTCTGAAGACCCACTTCGTTCCAATTGGATATTTTCCCTCAGGTAATTCCACATGATGCCAAACATTTAACTTCTTAAACTGAAGGATTTCTTCTTGCATAGCTTCAATCCAACTTGGATCTTGTAAAGCAACAGTAACATTCTTTAGTTCCTCTTGAGATAAGAAGCAGGAGTACAAACAGACATTAATATTTCCAGCTTGACTTCTTGTCTTAACTCCATCCTCAAGAAATCCAATAATATTCTCAACTGGATGAGCAGAATGAATTCGATGATTTGGAATAGCTTCCACTTCCAAAGACTCTGGCATATTTGAATCATTCAACTCAGGTACTTGATCATTTGAATCTTCAACACTTGAAGAACTTGTTTGAATTACATCCTCAGTCTGATCATTTACAGGATCCAACTGAACTTCATTAACTGTTGGTTCATCATCAGTACTTGGAACTTCTTGTACTTCAGAATCAACATTAGTAACAGAGTTATCAACAAGATCTTCTTGTGTTTGAGTTGATGAAGTAACATTTTCAGACATCTCATTTTGAATCTTCACATTCTATGGTCCAACCAAAAACTTTCCAATAAATAGATCATTGCTTGTAAAAGGTTCAGTTACAGTAGCCGAAGTACTTGCTTCATTAGAATCCATTTGAAGTTGTTGATCAAAGGTCTTGAAGATTACTTCAGCATCAAAGAACCAGTCAGGTCCATTTTGATCTGGAGGAGTATTTAGTTCTTGCCACTCCACATAGTAAGATTTTTGAAGAATTTTGGTTCTCTTGCTGTACACTATATAAGCTTTCTGATACGAAGAATAACCCAAGAAGTAGCATTCATCACCAACAGCTGCGGATTTTGGCAATAAATCTTGTGTGTTTAACAGTGTACAAGAACAACCAAATGCTCTGAAGAACTTGATGTACGGTTTTCGTTTATAGAATAGTTCATATGAATTCTTTGTAAGTTGCTTCACCATAAGAACTCTATTCAAAACATAGCATGCTGTGTTTACTGCTTCAGCCCAGAAAATAATAGGCAACTTTGAATCGACAAGCAATGTTCGAGCAGCTTCTATTAAAGTTCTGTTCTTCCTTTCATCCACTCCATTCTGTTGTGGTGTACTTGGAGCACTATACTGATGTGTTATTCCTTTTTCTGCACAAAATGAATTTATCAGTTTATTTTTAAATTCTGTTCCATTGTCACTGCGAATGATTGAAAATTTGCTATCACAGATGTTTTCTTTTCTTTTGATAAAATCAACGATTGTTTCAGGTGTCTCATCCTTTGTTGCAAGGAAAAACACCCATGAAAATTTTGAAAAGTCATCTGTGATAACAGGACAATATGACTTTTTCGCAATGCTTTTAACTCGAACTGGACCGAACACTCGAACTGGACCGAACAAATCCATATGTATGAGAAATAAAGGTCTAGTAAAAATTTACATGACCCATTCTTCGGTGCCACAAATAAGATTCTGAACCAGTCGCTTTTGATAACAAGCATGACACATTAACTGGTGTAGTATGATCATTCATGTCAACCACGTATGTGTTGAACTTTCTTGGAGCACGCATCAGAATCATTTCTTCTGGAATAACCAGTCCGGGCTTTAAGAATAAGCACTCCTTTGCAGTAAAATGGACTGGTATGTCTTTATCACATACTTGAGAAACACTGAGTAAATTGAATTCCAATTGAGACACAAAATTAACTTTCTCTAATGTGATTAGGTCATTTGACACTGTTCCTTGACCAGTTATTTTTCCTCCCTTTTTGTCTCCAGCAAACGCAACAAAACCACCATCAAAAGCTCGAAAGTTTTCTAGAATTTCTCTTTGTCCAGTCATATGCCGTTAGCAACCGCTATCAACATGCCAAGCATTATTAATAGACCTCCCGGTTAAACTCTACACACTCAAGACAAACTTAATGAGAAATAGGTACCCAGCTCAACTTTGACCCGGGCTGACTGTGACCTTTTACAGTCTTAGTCACAACGACTTGTTTCTTCAATTTTATATTCTTCTTTGTTCCAGCCATATGTGAAGACTGTTCATTTTTAACTTTCCAAACATAACCAACATTTTTCTCATATTTCTTACTCATTTTTTCTTTAGCAAAATAGATTGGTTGGTTAGGTTTCTTCACATATTTTGAACCTTTTGAGACACGTGAGTCCACAAAATTAGGTAGCACATAAGCACGACAAGCATTTGAATAAAAATCATGATAATTCCTAAAAAGCAAGTAATCACGACTGTATCGTTGTTTTACTTCGGACTCTGACACACTGTCGTTCTCAGACGCTCTCCTGAAATGCTGTGTAAATTTGCTCTTAACTCTCTCTTTGTTCTTTGTGAACCTTGACTCACTAGAGTTGTGTTTGCAATTTCTCGCAAAGTATCCAACTTGACCACACACAAAGCAATTGTAGCTTTTAGGCTTTGACTTTGACTTTGAACACTTGCCTACTTCACTCTTGAGGTCACAAACTTTCTTTCTTAAATGTCCTTTGCTTTGAACAGGCTTATCTTTCACATCAATGAACTGGTCTTTGACATTAATGGATTTGCCTTTGAAACACCAAGACTTTCGTTGCACAGTTGTTGGTACACTAACTTTGACTTTGACAACTTTATTGCTCTCTGTCTCACTGGTAAGAATATGATTCTCTGGTGCTATGACATCATTTTTCTTTCGTCTCTCACTTGACAAATCATACTCTTGAATCAAAGGATTTCCAAACTCATCTAATACAACATCACCAGCTAGACTAGAGACTTTATGAAGTGGGACATAATCTCTAGCTGTATGCACCACTTTATCAAAGAAAGTGGATGTTGATGACACTTCAGACACATAATCAGAATCATCACAAACATTAGTAGAATATGCTGAAACATAAGAAGCATCAGAATCAGAATCAGAAACATGAACATTGTTTACATCAACATTAACACTAGAAACTGAAACAAATCTATTTAGATTACAGTCAACATCTAGGTACTGTTTCCAATCCCTTATAAACTCCATAGTGCACTGTTTATTGAAAACTGAAAAACTTTTCACTCCATCAATTTCACTATCATCATCCACACACCCTGAGTTTATATCTGCACTTATATACATATCATGAAAGTTAGAGTTACCCGCATTCATCAACTCATTTGATTCATGCGGTTCAGGAAATGGTACAAAGTTATCAGGATGTGGAAATTTGTTGTAACCCAACCCGTCTTTGATGTAAACAGTTCTCTGTTTACTCACACATTCATCAAAGATATTTTTTTGCATCTTCCACTTTGCAACAATCACCCTTTCTTTTATTAACTCGGTTTCAGATGTGACAAGTTTTTCTGAAAGATCTTTGATTAAAACGTCTTTTTTATCCAAATATTCTTTAAATGTTACATTATCTTTCAACAGTGCTTTAATTTTCCTTGTAAAATTTACTTCATTTTGTTTCAATTCTTTGTTTACCCTTTTTAGCTTATCATTTTCAGCAATTAAGAACGTGTTGGCTGCATGATAATTCTACATTCGTTCTACACACAATGAGGAACATATGTCAGATTCACTATCAGAATTTACCTCAATCTCAGATGAAGTTTCACCAGAATCAGCAGCTTTGCCTTTTTCTTTAGCATCGGTTTTGAGTGCACAATCACTGGCAATCTTAGCTGGTTTCTTTGAAACTTCAATTTCAGCCATCAAGGCTTCATCCAGTTCATCTTCAGCATCCTCGATCTCATCATCCCATTCTGTTGAAGCACTTTCCTATGACAAACACTCTGGATAGAGTCTTAGTTTTGTATTTTCATTACTTGTATTTGTCTTTGTTTGTAAGTGTCTTTATGTATTAGTTATCGAGTTGTATTTACTAATGCATGTTGATAGTTGCAGATTTCTCTAAGTGTTTTGCGCACTTGTATGTGCGCAGAAATTAGTTCCTGCGTACTTAGCAAGTACGCAAGAGTATTCTGCGTACTTGCTAAGTACGCAAGAGCAATTTGTCCTGCGCACTTGCTAAGTGCGCAGATGTCAGGTTGTGTATAAATAGGATAGGTTGACAGTAGACAAGTACGCAGACATTGTATGATCAGTATTTCTCTCTATAACCTTCAAGTGTTGATAATAGACGAAAGTTTAAAGTGATTCTCTTGTCGGTTTACTTTGTGTTTATTGTTCTCCACCTAGTCACGGGTATTCCGCACCCGGTTCGACTAGCCACACACACCCGCACGTAACGATCCGAGACACCCGGGGACCTACAAGTGGTATCAGAGCTTTGCTCTTGATTTTGAGTGTTGTGAGTGTGTTAGGAGAATCTCTACACAGATTACAAGCAAAAAGAGTGTGTTTTTTGGGTGATTTTTGTGATAAAATAGGGGTAGCTCTTGAGCACTATTTTAGAAGCAAAAATCCTTCAAAATCCGACTTTTTGTTGTGTATTTGAGTGATTTGAACATCAAAGGTTGGTTAGAAACGTGTTTCTGACCCTTTGGCTTTCTTCGTCTGCTGATATTGTCAATTTTTACCGACTCCGGCGAGTTTCAGGTGACCGGAAAAGTTTGGTGAGAGTTGGTGATAAAGTGTTCTGCGCACTTACCTGATTTGGCAAAAAGGACAACCTTCCTGCGAACTTGCCAAGTACGCAAGACCATCCTTGCTGCGTACTTAATTTCCTTCCTGCGTACTTATTCTTAACTCCTGCGTACTTGTTAAGTACGCAAGAGCAAATCCTAAGTGCGCAAGACCAGTTTGTTAAGTGCGCAAGGCTAATCTCAAGTGCGCAAGTTTCTGTTATTTTTCTGAAATTTGACTAAGTGTTCACCGTGTCAAATCTTCAGAACCTCGGTAACCTCCTGAATTATGATAATGAGATAGGAACACCATAGAAACCGCCAAAGCTGCTGAATGTAAATGACTATTCTAATTGGAAAGCACGCTTTGAACATTACATCTCTTATACTGATTCTTCTCTGTGGATACCAATTTTGGAGGGATATAAGCATCCCACTTATACTTATCTTGATGACGAAGTAGCTAAGCCTATCTCTAAACTTGACGAAGAAGAGAAGAAAGTATATGACAGAGAAAAGAAGGCTCACGGATCTATCACAATGGCCTTGACAAGGGAGTTATTTCATAGTTTCAGAGGCTACGATAACTCCAAGGATCTCTGGAGGGCATTGCAAAAGAGATTCGAAGGGAACAGTGATATCAAGAAAAGCAAACGGGATCTTCTCAGAAAGCAGTATGAATGCTTTAGATTTTTGGAGAAGGATTCCATCGAAGAACTAATCTCCAGATTCTATCATCTGCAGACTGAGTTGAAGTCTTATGACCTCATTTATCCGAATGAGGAGTTAGTAGAGAAATTTTTGGATGCGTTGCCTCCAAAGTTTGAGATGTACACAACCCTCATGAGAGAAAATTCCAAATTTTATGAGATGACGATTGATGAGGCAATCGGAAAGGTTCAGGCTCACGATATGAACCTAAAACAAAAGGAAAGCTCAGGAAGACCTCAAATACAGGACCCTTCTATGTATTATGGGACGTCTTCAACAGCAAAGTCATCGGGCTCTGGAATTGCCCTTTTTCACTGGAAGCTCTCATGAAGAAGAAGCACCAAAGGGTTGTGGTGGTCATGCATGTTATGCATCTGGTTCTGGATCTCATTCACAGAACTCCTCTAGGAATCCTCCTCCCACATCTTCAGCAAATCAAACTGCAATTGCCAAAATTGCTGAAGATCATGTGGCATTATTCTCATCTTGCATGCTCGCATATGAAAACTTCATTGGCGGCAAGCTAACAGATCCCGAAACCATCGAAGAAGACTTTAACCAGGTGGATCCAGATGATATGGAGGACATGGACATTCAGTGGAATATGGCCATGATACTGAGGAGAGCCAAGCGTTTCCTGAACAAAACAAGAAGAAAGTTCATTGGCGGGCATTCAAATGCCAAGGTTGGTTTTGACAAATCAAAGGCCAAGTGCTACAAGTGTCAGAATTTTGGACACTTTGCTCGTGAATGTCAAAAAGACAGAGCACCGGCTTCTGGTTTCACCAGACCTAGCCAAGGAAACAACCATGGCTACAACAACTCAAGCAACCACAATCAAAACCAAGGCGGTGCTTCAAATGCTTTGGTAGCTCAACAAAATGACAGTTTTGATTGGGGTCTTCATCTGGAGGATGCCATCATTGAACAAACACAGGTTGGTCTCATGGCTGAGATCACAGAGATGCTGGAAGCAGAAGAAAGGGAATCTTCTGAAGCTGATCAAGAAGAATCTACCACTGCTGTTGCTCTCATGGCGATTGGAAAGGCATCTTGCTCGTCAAATGAGGTAGATTCTAACTCATTTACTGTTATTTCTTGTTCTAAATGCCTTAGCTTGCAGGATGAAAATTCTAAGCTTCAAGACAAAGTGGAACCCCTTCGTGTTGCAGCTTTAAGCTACAAACAAAATGAAAAACGTTATAAAGAGTCTATTGAAACTTTGAAAAAGGATAAACGTGACTATTCACTTAAAATCAGTGATCATCAGTTTCATCTAGACGTTGCATACAAGGGGTTAGAAAAAAGGAACAATGAAATCACCAAGCTGTAAAATGAGGTCTTGCAGCTTAAGGGAAATATTGAAAAGTTGAAAAACTCTTGTTTTATGGTGGAACACTACGAGTCTGTAGTGAGGCAAGTGACCGGCGAAGGGCTGGGTGCTAATGCCATTCCACCACCAATAAATGGGAAATTTGTCAACGGCTTGATCGACATAGATTTGTCTTGCCTCAATGAGCCCTCAAGTAAGGCTAACTCTACATCTGATGAAGAGTTCTTTACTGCTTCTGATGATGGGTCTGAGAACACCTGCCCTGAAGGAGTAGTTGTGACACCCGACAATTCAGGTCAATATCCGTACATGGTCTCATTTCATATTTTGGTAATTCTAGGAGTTACCGGTTCACGTACCAGGATAACCCGACTAAATACGAACACTAGTGGTTAAATTTACACTTAAATCAAATGGTTTGATTTATTTAACCCCAACCCACTTGCTTGACTTTTCGACCGAAATTCAGAGAAGCCATTCCCCCACTTGCTAATACACTCAAATTCAGATAAAAACCATACCTCCTCAGTCGAAATCCCACAATCCCTTCCATACTTCTCATTTTCATACGGCAATTTCCCAATTCTCCTTCTAGTCGAAGTCCAGTTTAAGGCAGAAATCCACCACAATTCGGTATTTTAAGAAGAT
Organism: Smallanthus sonchifolius; assembly: GCA_023525975.1. Lineage (NCBI taxonomy): Eukaryota > Viridiplantae > Streptophyta > Magnoliopsida > Asterales > Asteraceae > Smallanthus > Smallanthus sonchifolius. The sequence continues at coordinate 22,014,823 of CM042035.1, read as the reverse complement.
TTCAAGTGTTCTAAAGAAAGTTTAACAGAAGATTCAAGACTCTTCTCTGTTTTCTTTCATCATCTTCATCTCGGTTTTAAGGTAAAAACTCGATATTATCCACCTTATTTTCTTTAAAACCGTATCTAAGCCTACAAAAGGTTCAATCGCAAGTAAGATAACAAGAAAAGTGTGTCAAATTCAAGATTTGAACATAAAAATATACAGGACGAATTCTGTCAATCAAAGTGCAGTAATCGAAACTAGGAGTTTCGATACCTGTTATTCAATCGAAACTAGGAGTTTCGATACCTGTTATTCAATCGAAACTAGGAGTTTCGATACCTGTTCAATCGAAACTAGGAGTTTCGATACCTATTCAATCGAAACTAGGAGTTTCGATACAAGTTTACTCAATCGAAACTAGGAGTTTCGATACTAGTTGTTCAATCGAAACTAGGTAGTTTCGATACATATTGCTCAATCGAAACTAGGTAGTTTCGATACCCTTCTTGCCAATCGAAACTAGGTAGTTTCGATACCAGTTTTTGCTCATTCGAAACTAGGAAGTTTCGATATCTAATCTGCGCAATCGAAACTAGGAAGTTTCGACATCTGTTCATCAGTCACTTTGGGCAGTAGCTAAGATCTGTTTATAACAAAACAAGTATTGAACAACTTACGTATAAGACGGGTAGTTTAACACATTAGTACCCTTGTGTGATTAGGGTACGGATATACAAGAACTAGCACAAGTTGGTTTGCTAGGATTTCATCGGACACAAGGTGAGTTCACGGCCCCCTTTTAACTATTTACTGTTTTGTAAACATCGGGGGAGAAACATACTTACTCATTATGTTTTGAAAACATGAATTACATTGCTTATACATTTGACAATATAAACATTTTGGTTTAACTCCTTGTGAGTTTCACTAATCCCCCTTTTTCTAAGTTTTTGAAATGATTTGGGGTGGAAACATACTTGTAAAAGACTTTTGTGTATAAATGAATGGAACTAATGATCTGACCGTATGTATGTATTGAGGGAACAATAAAGCGCTTAAAGTCCTCGTAATAAATTAGTAACCATTAGCTATGGATTTAGCCCGGGATTATATGAATAGTACTATTGGGGGTGACGCCTCCGGTCATGGTTAGTCGCGCTAACCAGGGGTCAAAATGGCCGAATGACCGCATATTGTCTTACTCGCAGAAAGGCGAGGGGAGGCACAGAAAGTTGGGGTTTGGTTACGGTCTCGTACATTACATACTATTTTGTATTCCTTGCAAGCTTACAAATGGGGTCAATAGATCGGATTAGTAATCATATTCATTGGTAATACATACAAAAGGGTTCTGATCAGGTTAAAATGATCAGGTTTTACACAAAAGGGTTCTGATCAGGTTAAAATGATCAGGTTTTACACAAAAGAGTTCTGATCAGGTTAAAATGATCAGGTTTTACACAAAAGTGTTCTGATCAGGGTAAAGTGATCAGGTTTAAAGTAAAGAATTCTGATCAGGTTAAAGTGATCAGGTTTAAATGAAAGAGTACTGATCAGGTTAAAATGATCATGTTAAACATTGGAGTTATGACGATTAAGTCATGGTAATGTTTTCAAAGGAGAACTACATATTTTATGACGGCTAAGTCATGGCAATGTTTTCAAAGGAAAACTACTTATTTCATGACGGATAGGTCATGAGCATGTTTTCAAAGGAAAACTACTTATTTTATGACGGTATAGTCATGGGCATGTTTTCAAATGAAAACTACTTAGTTTTATGACAGTAAAGTCATGTACATGTTTTCGGGAAAAACTATAAGCACGGATATAACTAACTCTGTGAACTCACCAACCTTTGTGTTGACAATTTTAAGTATGTTTCTCAGGTGACCTTTAGCCATGGCGCGGTTGGAATAGGCTAGCTATGCCTGAGCAATTCCTAGTAGCTGGAAGGACGTAGGATATCAAGTCTCAAGTCTGTCGTTGATCTAGAAGAACTTAGATCACAGTATTACTTAGTTTTAGTAATTGTATATGTAATCAAGTCTTAGAAATCATTATTACAGCTTCCGCTATCGTGTAATGAACCAATCGTTGCAACCTGTATTTATTTAATAAGTAAATAAAATATGGGGGTGTGACAGATTGGTATCAGAGCAATGGTTTTAGCGAATTAGGTGTCCTTAGTGATACCTAGGCTCTAACCGGACTCATTTAGGGACCAAGAATTCTAAGACTTGCATCACACTAAAAACACCCAAGACTTGAGCATAGGAATTCCAACCGTTGCCGAACAATTTGTGTAGACTATTAGTGTATGGAGTTACACTAGGGTACCATTAGCTACACTAATACAATTACATGGCACATGTAATGAACACTTAAACACATACAACGATGTGAAAATAATAAATACTTACAACATGTTACTATTCGGATTACGAGTCAAGAATAACGGGTACTCATCATACTGCAACCATAGAAGATCGAGTTACGAGCTAAGCTTGAACGACGACGGCGGCGATCGTCAGTTACCGATATTGGTATCACAACAGGTTGAACTCGTACCAGGATCTGTACCTATACCTGCACCACAACTACTCCAGCCATGGAGGCAACTATCCTTCTAACGTATTTGCGGTATAAATACTCTCCTTCATAAGTTGTCGGATCGGATGCCTAGACTCTCGCCATGATATATGGCAGGCATGATTGCCCAGACAAAAGGGAATTCAAGGTGAATAAGCAGGACTAAATGGGAGAGAACTCCAAGGGTCAGGAGACCCAGACATACATCAGGATCATGTGGATCCATGCATATATACAGACTTGGAGCATGAGTTGCTCGACACTCGTTTGAGGATCTCTGCCCAACACATAGTGCCTGAATTTCACCATACACATTTTTTTAAGAGACACTGGTGGTGCCTCTCTACCCTTAGCCTCATCCGACAACTGCCATATTCAGCAGATTCATGAGTATTGGTACACATAATTAACAGTAATCCGATAAAACAATACACACTCTTGTACAAATGAGCAAACGCAATCTAATGATCGTTTCAAATCACTTTTGATTAAAAGCTAGGGATAGAAGAAACACTATAGGGACCAGGCAAGGCAAATCATCATTTCGGGTGCACACGTAATCATAATTTGCAGTGCATGGGAACTTTAGTGAGTCTTGCTGTCTAAGCTGATGATCAACTCATGTTCTCAATCACTTGATTAAGGATTAGATCTTAACAAATCAAACTTCTCAATAAGGTGCTCACAAAACAGTCTCCTAGTTTTGGAGGAACGAGAGAAATTCAAATTGAATTCAACCAATCCTTAGTAAATCCTGAACGACGAAGAAATTCGCACATCTCTTTGAGATTCTACTTGTCAGGAATGCTTCAAATTGAGCGTTACCACAACTAACACTTACAGTAATTGCACAACTATTGTGGGAGATTATAGCATAATCTCAGGATCCATCATACAGTTCAATCTCACAATTGATTGAAAGTTACGCCAAGAGTGTTATGCACTAACTTCAGTAATAGGGCAGGATATTATTCCGACCCGCATACACATGGCACCTATGGATATTGTGGAAGCTCGACATGAGACAAGTAGGAAATTGGACATTTCAGAATGTCGGTCAATCAGGATTGCTCTCGCAGCCATTGACATTCAATATACCTTTAAGTCTAAGTATTCTCTCGGTAATGGATAAGCCGGGTTTGATGCTCAAGCGAATGCCAAAGAAACCTAAGTGTGGACTAACGACTATTGTCGCACTAACCAAAACGACATGCAAAACTCTTAAAGGAGTCCCAAATGCAGAATTTCATGCTAATCTCCTTAGTTCATGTTATGCGTAAGGGATGTAAGCTCGAGCTATTCACAACAGGCCACTGTCCACAAAGAATTGAGAAGAATAATTTATTACTCTTTTGTACTAGCACTTCCTCAAAGTTCATCTTGTTGGATGGATCCCAGATTTAGCCTAGAAAAGATGTGTGATTGCATCTTTCACTCCTAGTTTTCTATAATTGGGAAGCTCTAGAGCATCTATTGTTAAGAAATGATCTCTTGGAGTAGACTCAGTTAGAATATAAAAGTCTCGACGTTCAACACTCACTACCTCCAGTTTATCCTTGTGCTAAGGATTTTGAGGCTATAACCTGAATGAGTGGAATACGTAATGGTATGTCACCAAAGTACCATTCAAACCCTAAGGAAGTGCAGATACACTGAATGACTACAAAATGGAAATTGTGATACTCCTAAAACATCTCAGCCAACTCAATGGGTGGACAAGCCCAAAGCCCATTTTGGGGAAAGCACTAATTCGATGAGACCATTCTCACAGTATTACCATTCATTCCCTCAGCTAGACGGAATGTGGATATTCCAAACAAACATCGAACTTCGTATGGCTTACATTCTTCGAAGGTATGGTAGTCGAGACATGAGTTTACATATCAAGACGCTACAACCCAAAGGCTAGTATGCCTTGAAAAGTAGTGCAAACAAAGGGGTAAAGTAGTGATTAGACTCGAAGTTTGCAAATAAGAGCTCCCAAGGAACATCAATTCCTAGCTCCATGAAGGCACATAGAGAGGAAAATCATAGAAAACATGAAACCTGAAATAAGAGAAAAGTCTTAGTCCGGGAAAATGCTTTCGAAAAGCATAAGAGGGACAAACATAAAGTTTCATTTTCATATTTTTTCATTTCTACCCAATATACAACAAAAACTTGGACACCTCGTCGAGTAATTTTTTTTTCATAAGACCGAGTTTCTCACCATGGGGAGTTCCGGTCCTGTTTGTAAAGAAAAAGGATGGAACCTTTAGAAGGTGCATCAATTATCGGGAGTTGAACAAGCTGACAATCAAAAACCTGTATCCTCTTCCTCGAATAGACGATTTGTTTGATCAACTTCAAGGGTCCAGTTTCTATTCTAAAATTGATCTACAATCAGGATATCCTCAACTGAAAATTCAGGAAGAAGATATACCAAAAACGACTTTTAGGACTCGTTACGGTCACTACGAGTTCCTAGTTATGCCATTTGGCTTGACTATTGCACCGGCCGTTTTCATGGATCTAATGAACCGCGTGTGCAGGCTATATTTGGATAAATTCGTGATTGTATTTATCGATGACATATTAATATATTCACAAACCAAGGAGGAACATGAACATCATTTGAAATCAATCTTTGAACTACTCCGGAATGAGAAGCGTTATGCCAAATTCTCTAAGTGTGAGTTTCGGATTCGAGAGGTTCACTTTCTCGGACACGTCATCAATAAGAAGGGTATTCACGTAATCCCAACCAAGATTGAAGCTATCAAAAAAAAAAAAAAAAACTGGGAAGCACCAAGAACTCCGACTGAGGTGCGTCAATTTTTGGGTTTGGCCGGCTATTACAAACGATTCATCGAGAATTTTTCGAAAATAGCCTTGCCTTTAACCACATTAACCCAGAAAGAAAAGAAGTATGATTGGAGTGACAAGCAGGAGTCAGCTTTCCAATTACTGAAGCAGAAGCTGTGTAGTGCACCGATCTTATCCCTTCCGGAGGGAATCGACAATTTTGTTGTGTACTGCGATGCATCACACCAAGGACTTGGTTGTGTGTTAATACAAAAAGACAAAGTCATCGCATATGCCTCACGACAACTAAAAGTGCACGAAAAGAATTATACGACCCATGACTTGGAATTGGGCGCAGTTGTATTTGCACTCAAAATTTGGAGACATTACCTTTACGGTACAAGATGTACTATCTTTACAAACCACAAGAGTCTCCAGTACATCTTTAATCAGAAAGAACTCAACATGAGTCAACTTCGTTGGGTAGAACTACTGAATGATTACGACTGTGATATCAAGTATCACCCTGGTAAGGCAAATGTCGTAGCAGATGCCTTGAGTCGTAAAGAACGGGTTAAAACTCTCCGTGTTTGTGCCCTAGGATTGACAATTCATGCGAGTCTCACGATTCAAATCCGGATGGCACAACAGGAGGCAATCAAAGAAGAAAACATTCAGAGTGAAGCTATACGAGGAATGATCAGACAATTAGAGCCAAAATCAGATGATACTTTATACTTTACAAATAGAATTTGGGTGCCATGTTTTGGTAACTTACAGGAGTTGGTTATGGACGAAGCCCACAAGTCCAGGTACTCCATTCACCCAGGTTCGGATAAAATGTATAAGGATCTGAAAGAACTCTACTGGTGGCCGAACATGAAAGGAGAAATTGCTATTTACGTCGGTAAATGCCTGACATGTTCAAAGGTAAAGGCAGAACATCAGAAACCGTCGGGATTGTTATAACAGCCCGAGATACCTCAATGGAAATGGGAACAAATTTCAATGGATTTCATTACAAAGTTACCCAGAACACCTAGCAACTATGATACTATATGATAATCGTCAGTCGTTTGACGAAATCCGCGCATTCCCTACCAATAAAGGAGATAGATAAAAGTAAGACGCGTGCAAGGCTAAATATTAAGGGAATTAAGGCTAGGCATGGTATGCCAGTTTCCATTTTCACAAAAAGGGACAGTCGATTCATGTCAAGAACCTGACAGTCTGTACAAGAAGCCTTGAGCACACGCCTTTACATGACCACTGCATATCATCCCCAGATGAACGGTCAAAGTAAAAGGACTATCCAAACTTTAAAAGATGTGCTCCGTGTGTGTATAATCGATTTCAGAGGAAATAGGGATACTCACCGCCGTTGGATGAGTTTTCATATAATACCAACTACCATACCAACATTAAAGCCGCTCCGTTGAGGCTTTGTATAGTTGTAAGTGTCACTCATCGCTATATTGGGCGGAGGCTAGCGAAAAACATTTGACTGGTCCTGATATTGACTAGGGAACCGTTGACAAAATCTTCGAAATAAAAGATCGTCTGAAAGTCACTCAAGACAGACGAAAGAGAGTTGAGATAGCAACAGACGAAAACCATTAGAATTCTAAGTGGGAGACAAAGTCATGTTAAAGGTCTCTCATTGGAAAGGGGTTGCAAAATTTGGCAACCGTGGCAAGCTTAATCCTAGGTACGTTAAACCATTTGAACGAGAGGATCAAATGAAAACAAAAATACCCATCCTTGTTTAAGGATACAACAGTTCAAGAGGACACAAATTGAATTTCGGGACGAAATTCTTTTAACATGGGGAGAATGTGACACCCGACAATTCAGGTCAATATCCGTACATGGTCTCATTTCATATTTTGGTAATTCTAGGAGTTACCGGTTCACGTACCAGGATAACCCGACTAAATACGAACACTAGTGGTTAAATTTACACTTAAATCAAATGGTTTGATTTATTTAACCCCAACCCACTTGCTTGACTTTTCGACCGAAATTCAGAGAAGCCATTCCCCCACTTGCTAATACACTCAAATTCAGATAAAAACCATACCTCCTCAGTCGAAATCCCACAATCCCTTCCATACTTCTCATTTTCATACGGCAATTTCCCAATTCTCCTTCTAGTCGAAGTCCAGTTTAAGGCAGAAATCCACCACAATTCGGTATTTTAAGAAGATTTCAAGTGTTCTAAAGAAAGTTTAACAGAAGATTCAAGACTCTTCTCTGTTTTCTTTCATCATCTTCATCTCGGTTTTAAGGTAAAAACTCGATATTATCCACCTTATTTTCTTTAAAACCGTATCTAAGCCTACAAAAGGTTCAATCGCAAGTAAGATAACAAGAAAAGTGTGTCAAATTCAAGATTTGAACATAAAAATATACAGGACGAATTCTGTCAATCAAAGTGCAGTAATCGAAACTAGGAGTTTCGATACCTGTTATTCAATCGAAACTAGGAGTTTCGATACCTGTTATTCAATCGAAACTAGGAGTTTCGATACCTGTTCAATCGAAACTAGGAGTTTCGATACCTATTCAATCGAAACTAGGAGTTTCGATACAAGTTTACTCAATCGAAACTAGGAGTTTCGATACTAGTTGTTCAATCGAAACTAGGTAGTTTCGATACATATTGCTCAATCGAAACTAGGTAGTTTCGATACCCTTCTTGCCAATCGAAACTAGGTAGTTTCGATACCAGTTTTTGCTCATTCGAAACTAGGAAGTTTCGATATCTAATCTGCGCAATCGAAACTAGGAAGTTTCGACATCTGTTCATCAGTCACTTTGGGCAGTAGCTAAGATCTGTTTATAACAAAACAAGTATTGAACAACTTACGTATAAGACGGGTAGTTTAACACATTAGTACCCTTGTGTGATTAGGGTACGGATATACAAGAACTAGCACAAGTTGGTTTGCTAGGATTTCATCGGACACAAGGTGAGTTCACGGCCCCCTTTTAACTATTTACTGTTTTGTAAACATCGGGGGAGAAACATACTTACTCATTATGTTTTGAAAACATGAATTACATTGCTTATACATTTGACAATATAAACATTTTGGTTTAACTCCTTGTGAGTTTCACTAATCCCCCTTTTTCTAAGTTTTTGAAATGATTTGGGGTGGAAACATACTTGTAAAAGACTTTTGTGTATAAATGAATGGAACTAATGATCTGACCGTATGTATGTATTGAGGGAACAATAAAGCGCTTAAAGTCCTCGTAATAAATTAGTAACCATTAGCTATGGATTTAGCCCGGGATTATATGAATAGTACTATTGGGGGTGACGCCTCCGGTCATGGTTAGTCGCGCTAACCAGGGGTCAAAATGGCCGAATGACCGCATATTGTCTTACTCGCAGAAAGGCGAGGGGAGGCACAGAAAGTTGGGGTTTGGTTACGGTCTCGTACATTACATACTATTTTGTATTCCTTGCAAGCTTACAAATGGGGTCAATAGATCGGATTAGTAATCATATTCATTGGTAATACATACAAAAGGGTTCTGATCAGGTTAAAATGATCAGGTTTTACACAAAAGGGTTCTGATCAGGTTAAAATGATCAGGTTTTACACAAAAGAGTTCTGATCAGGTTAAAATGATCAGGTTTTACACAAAAGTGTTCTGATCAGGGTAAAGTGATCAGGTTTAAAGTAAAGAATTCTGATCAGGTTAAAGTGATCAGGTTTAAATGAAAGAGTACTGATCAGGTTAAAATGATCATGTTAAACATTGGAGTTATGACGATTAAGTCATGGTAATGTTTTCAAAGGAGAACTACATATTTTATGACGGCTAAGTCATGGCAATGTTTTCAAAGGAAAACTACTTATTTCATGACGGATAGGTCATGAGCATGTTTTCAAAGGAAAACTACTTATTTTATGACGGTATAGTCATGGGCATGTTTTCAAATGAAAACTACTTAGTTTTATGACAGTAAAGTCATGTACATGTTTTCGGGAAAAACTATAAGCACGGATATAACTAACTCTGTGAACTCACCAACCTTTGTGTTGACAATTTTAAGTATGTTTCTCAGGTGACCTTTAGCCATGGCGCGGTTGGAATAGGCTAGCTATGCCTGAGCAATTCCTAGTAGCTGGAAGGACGTAGGATATCAAGTCTCAAGTCTGTCGTTGATCTAGAAGAACTTAGATCACAGTATTACTTAGTTTTAGTAATTGTATATGTAATCAAGTCTTAGAAATCATTATTACAGCTTCCGCTATCGTGTAATGAACCAATCGTTGCAACCTGTATTTATTTAATAAGTAAATAAAATATGGGGGTGTGACAGTAGTTTCAGAGGAATTGTTAGGTGAACAGAAGGTTATTAAAAACTTTATCACTAAGCATGATAATTGCATTTTAACTGAACCAGACATTATTGAAACTAATGAAAAATTAAAAGTAATGTTATATAGGGGTTATAAAAACATTAACCAAGAAAAGAAAGAAGCTTTTGGAGCTCATTATGGGCTTGGCTATAAAGAAAATATGCAAAAGTATTATATTCCTAAAGGCTAATCACCCTCGGGTAAACCAACTGTTCACCAAACAAATTCTCCTGTTCATCATGTCGAGTCCTCAAATAGCAAATCAAATGAGCCTTACAGGAGAACTTACAGAGAGAAGAGAACTTGCTTTCACTGCGGTCTGGTCGGTCACATTCTGATGAACTGTCCTGATAAGAACCAAGGGAAACGGGCAATTGTTTCAAAACCAGCCGTTATCCCTAAGTCACCACCAGTCAAACCGATGGTTAAGCCAAAGATCTCTTCTGAGGTTAAACCATCTGTTTCAAGAAAGGGAAAGCAACCTGCTCAACCTTGTGCTTCTACCTCTGGTAGAGCACCTCCTGGTGTAAATTCTGTGGTTAAGCTCTCCAAACCATAGAGAAGAAGAAGGAATAAGAGATTGAGAAAACTGGAACAGCTGGATGGTGTTCAATCAGGTGAAGCTTCCACGAGTTCACCTGTTGTTGCTGAATGTAAGCCAAATGTTCCAGTTAAGCGAAAGAAAAGATCCTGGAACAAGAAATCAAAAGTTTCTCAATCATCTGATCCGAAAGCTTCAAAAGATTCATCCATCCTTGATAGTCATGATTGTGAATTAATTGAGGTTGTTTATTTTAAGAAAGACGGACGACCCAAGACCACTATGGCTTGGGTCTCCAAATCTAACTAATTCTTTTTGTGACTCGTGCAGGGTCATCTGAAAGGTACTATCTCTAACCGTTGGTATGTAGATAGTGGATGCTCCCCACATATGACAGGAAACATGGCCTTGCTTCAAGACGTGAAACCATTTAGAGGCGGCTATGTGGCCTTTGCTGGAGAGAAAGGCGGCAGTATCACGTGTCAAGGCGTGGTGTCAAATGGTTGTGTCAGCTTTGACAATGTCAACTTTTGCGAGCAGCTGAAGCATAACCTGTTGAGTGTCTCCCAAATGTGCGACAAGGAGTACTCAGTGATGTTTGACAAGTCAGAATGCCTAATTCTCAAACCTGGTTTTGAAGTTCCTGAAGACTGGATTCTGATGAGAGCGCCAAGGACAAACGACACCTATCAGATCGATATGAGCGTGGCGAAAACCACCTCACCAGTTGCTACTTGTTTGCTTACAAAAGCGACAGAGCTTGACTCAATCTTGTGGCATAGGAAACTCGGACACATTTCTTATCGAAAAATGAATCATCTTGTCCGAAACGGCTTAGTAACCGGTGTTCCTAAGCTGAGATTTACCGTTGCAGATGACTGTATGCCTTGTAAAAAGGGCAAACAGCAACGGAAGTCTCACAAGCCCAAGCTCCAAAACTCCATCGATACCCCTTTGGAGCTATTACACATGGATCTGTTTGGCCCCATAAGTATCAGGAGTATTGGAGGTAAGTCATACTGTCTAGTTGTAACTGATGATTTCTCACGTTTTTCTTGGGTACATTTTTTAGGTACAAAGGACGAGACTGCTGATATTCTTCAATATTTGATCCTGAGCTTGGAATCTCTGTGCAAGCTGAAAGTTAGAAGAATAAGGAGTGACAACGGAACTGAATTCAAGAATAATTTGATGGAGCTTTTCTGTCCCAAGAAAGGGATCAGTCACGAATTTAGCGCCCCGTACACACCTCAGCAGAATGGAGTTGTAGAACGGAAGAACAGAACACTGATCGAGACTGCAAGGACTATGCTGTCGGATGCAAAGATTCCTGTCACTTTCTGGGCAGAAGCAGTTAATACAGCTTGTCACGTTTTGAACAGAGTTCTGGTTGTAAAGAGGCACAACAAGACGTGCTATGAGTTGATCAATAATCGACCTCCCAATCTTGACTACCTAGTTCCTTTTGGTAGTCCCTGTTCCTTGTTGCTACAATACAAAGACCGCAAGTCTAAGTTTCATGCAAAAGCTGTGGAAGGCATCTTCTTAGGATATGTCGCCAACTCGCCTTGCAAAAGAGTGTACAACATAGGAACTCGTACTGTCGAGGAATGGTTCGAAGTGGATTATAGTAAACACAGCATTCCACCAGAACCAACTGGTCCAGCTTGGGGTTTTGATTATGATGCGCTATTCAAATCTTTTAATCTTCCTGATTTGTCTGCTGATGACGCCGCAAATGTATATGATTTATTTAATGGCGGTGATGATTCAAACTTCTCCACTCGTGCTACTGTACCAATTGTAACCCCTGATTCCAATGCGTCATCTGCATTTGGAACTCATGACAGTGATGATGTGGAAGTGGTCCATGTTGTAGGAGATGACGCTCCAGCTAATCCTAACACTCGTGTAGGAAATGACGCTACAGCTGATCCAATCAACATTGAATCATCTTCTTCTAGATCACAGGATGAGGGGGAGTTGAGCACGAATCTAGAAACAAATCTGCAGGATCCAGATATACCGGAGACGAGAGTGCATAAGAATCATCCAATTGACAACATCATTGGTGATCCTAATGCCGGTGTTCAGACTCGTCATAGAACCATTACTGAGAATACTAGTCTGTACGCTGAGATACTTGACACAGGTATCATGGAAACATGTTTGCATGCTGCATTCGTGTCCCAGCTGGAGCCAAAGAATGTGAAGGAGGCTCTAGCTGACAACTGCTGGATTGAGGCAATGCAAGATGAACTGTCTCAATTCCAAAAGTTGCATGTGTGGGATCTGGTTGACTTGCCAAGAGGCGTTCAACCAATTGGCACTAGATGGGTGTTCAAATGCAAGACGGATGATCGTCATGTTGTGGTCAAAAATAAAGCAAGGTTGGTAGTACAGGGTTTTTATCAACAAGAGGGTTTGGATTACACAGAAGTATATGCCCCAGTTGCTAGACTTGAGGCCATTCGACTGTTTCTGGCTTATGCCTTATATGTTGGCTTCAAGGTCTATCAACTTGATGTGAAGAGTGCTTTCCTGTATGGAAAAGTTCATGAAGAGGTCTATTTCACTCAACCTCCCGGCTTTGAAGATCCGCATAATATCAATAAAGTGTATAAGCTCGACAAAGCACTTTATGGTCTTCATCAAGCTCCTCGGGCATGGTATGAGACATTATCTAAACATATACTGTCAAATGGTTTCGACCGTGGACAAATTGACTCGACCTCTTCATTAGGAAAGCAGGAGGTGACATTCTTCTTGTACAAGTGTATGTCGACGACATTATCTTTGGGTCTACAAATGAAGAGATGTGTAGAGAATTCGAACAAGTGATGAAGTCCAAGTTTGAGATGAGCAATATGGGTGAATTGTCGTTCTTCCTGGGTCTGCAAGTCAGTCAAAGAAAGGATGGCATCTATCTACATCAAACTAAGTATGTGTAGGACATCTTAACAAAATACAAGATGAATGATAGCAGTACTTATGGCACACCTATCCCCGTCAATCACGGTTTGCATCCAGACAAAGATGGAAAGGATGTGGATTGTAAATTGTACCGTGGGATGATTGGATCTCTTATGTATCTCACAGCTTCAAGGCCCGACATAATGTTTGCTGTATGCTTGTGCTCAAGGTTTCAGTCACAACCGAAGGAGTCCCATATGATAGCTGTGAAGAGGATTTTTAGATACTTGAAAGGGAAACCCCGATTGGGTCTTTGGTACTCTAAGCAGCTGTCATTTGACTTCAAAGCCTACACTGATTCAGACTATGGCGGTTGTAATCTTGATAGAAAGTCAACTTCAGGTGGATGTCAATTCTTGGGAGACAGACTGGTTTCCTGGCAGTGTAAGAAGCAGTCAACGGTTTCTGTCTCAACTTGTGAAGCAGAATACATTGCTGCGGCGAGCGGTTGTTCTCAAATATTGTGGATTCAGTAGAAATTGAGAGACTACGGCTTGAACTTCACTGGAACTCCTATGTTCATTGACAACAATGCCACAATGTCCATCACAAATAACCTGGTGAAACATTCCAAGACTAAACATATAGAAATTCGCCATCATTTCATCCGTGATTGTGCTGAAAAGCATTTAATTGAACTTGTAAAGGTTCACACGAATGACAATCTTGCTGACCTTTTCACTAAGGCATTTGATCGTTCTCGTTTTGAGCATCTTGTCAACTTGATAGGAATGTTCAATCCTGAGTGAAAACTTGTTTTTCATAAATCAATTCAATTCATGAAATTTAAAATTTGCTTCTTTTCAAATTTCTGTATAGTTCTTTTAAATTTTCTAAATATTTTATAAAAAAAAAATCCAAACAAAATTGAAAATGGAGAAAAATTTCAAAGTTAACTTGAGATAAGAGGAAATGATAGTACATCAGAAATCATCTAAACGCCATAGATTGCACGTATGGGAAATGATTGCGTCATGCTTACTTAATTGTTTAAATTGTTATGTTTTTAACCTGCTTGTTTACAAGTAATTTGAATTGTCAGTAGGCTGTATGCGTCTTTGAATCACTAGTAGTGTGGAAACTAAATCTAATATTACAACTGTGATTTGAACCCATGTATGCAAGTGTGTGTGCGTAAAAGAATGCAAAAGATCATTAACAGATAAAGGATGTTAGATTTTGGTAATAATTTTCTTCTGAGATCAGTTTCGGGTTATGTCGTTAGCACAATTAATGCGGTTCATCTCACTGCCCATACTCACAAGTATGCAATGAGAGATTGAATCAAGACATGTCTCAACATCAACCGTGGAGCATGTATTCACCCTTGAATCACTCCTGATTCATTGAATTCAAATCCAGATAAAAGTTGGATCCCCTTACCTAAGCTTACAAACACCATATTCATTATCCTGAATTATCATACCGATATTCAATGAAGAAATCACATGAAACCAAGACAAATGAATCAATCGATTCTAAATCTTATGATTCCTGATAATCCTTATGGATTCTGCTTGATTTTTCCTGTGCTAATTGATGCAGCTTCATTCTGAAAATTTAGAGAATAATTGGGAAAATCTTAGATGCCTTGAGATAGTGCAACTTACATTACTGTAGCATATCAGTGGGGTACACGTTGTATATCTTATAATCAATATTTTAACACATAAGAACGTGATACAAATATGCTTAGAGATTCAAATCTTATAATATTGTCAACTTGAATTACTTGTTTATGTGCTTATTATGTATGAATAAATAGTAATCCATGACATGATCCTATATTCTTTGATGTTTATCATTTTTGCTAGATGTTAGCCTGATATGATCCTCTGCTCGTGTCTTTGATCAAAAATATTCTGTGTGAATATGTGTGTATTTTTATCCTGAAAAGATCAAAAAGATTTTAAGTTTGTGTTCAGTTCTTGTTTAATTAGAAAAGCCAAAAAAAAAATATTTGTGTTTAACCTTCCTGAATTGATTTTGAATCCTCTTGATTGAATGTTTTTATCTTGTTCGTTTTTTGACTTGAAATCTTCATAATTTGAGTTGAAAGTGTGCGCACATAAGGGTCTCTGCGTACTTGATAAGTGCGCATGAGGTAAACCCTGCGTACTAAACAAGTACGCAAGACTTAAGTCATGCGTACTTAGTAAGTACGCAGGAGTTAAGTCCTGCGCACTTAGCAAGTACGCACGACCAGTTTGGGTTGGGTATAAATACAACACTTAGGGAATTTTTCAGAGTTTTACCGCTTTCAAAAGTTTTCAACTGTTGATTATTCCCCCCGACTTTCTTACCCAAAAAATCGTGTGTTTCCTAACCAATTTTTCGTCCCGTGACTAGTTCCATCATCTTATTTCCATCATTTGGTGAGAATCTCAGTGGATTTCATCCGTAAAATCGTGTTTTTGGACCTATTCAGACTATAACTTTTTAGGGTTTGAATTCATGACTTTAGGCAAATGTTTGGTTGTTTGGGTAAAACTTGATAATTAAAACTTGCTTAGAATCGGTTATCGATCCTTAATCAGTCCCTAATAGCCTTTGACTTTGACCTTTGATCCTCGATTGACCTCGGTTAGTCTGGGTCGTCATTTAGGTCAAAGTTTGACACATATAGCAGTTGATTGGTGTGGATATTAGTCCCATAGGCTAGAATCATATGTTTCGACCCTCTGGTGACCTAATCTACATCAATTTTGAACATTATGTTGAAATTATGGATTTCTGAAATTCGGCTAAGTGAAAGTTCTTGCGCACTTAACAAGTACGCAAGAAGTAATTCCCGCGTACTTGTTAAGTACGCAAGAACAAATTCCAACGTACTTGCTAAGTACGCAGGACCAGCACTTAGAAAAATTTCTAAGTCTGAAATTTCACTTCAATGAGAAACTGTTATACTGAGTCTTGTGTTTTCAATTCCAATGAATCTTGTTGTTCTTATTGTGTTTTCTGTGTGTGTTTGCAGGTATGGCTCGTGCGTTCTCGAGTGAGTTCAATCTAATCGCACTTACACAACCAGAATGGAAAGGTTCCGCCCTCCAATACAGAGAAATAGTTGAGTTTCTAAACCGTTCGAAACTCAGCTATGCTATATCGGCGGATCCCGTTGTGTCAAGACCATATCTAGAGCAGTTTTGGGAAACTGCAGAGCATGATTGCACAGTAGATCCTAATGTCATTCGGGCTACTATTGCAGGCCATGACGTTTCTTTCTCAGAACAAACTATCAGACGTGTATTGCAATTCCGTGACCTACCCACCGATCCAACTGCTTATCCAGACTACTATGTGGATGGGTGTTGGAGACAGCGGATGTGTTATGTTGGCGTTACCGATTACTCATCATACAAGAAGATGTGGGTTCTGGACCAATGGAGATACTTCGCGCATGTGATTGTCGTGTGCATCTCTTCCAGAAAGGCAGGGAAGGATGCAATGGGGCACGATCTCGCTGCAGCCATGGTTGGCCTTTCGTTGAACAGAGGGTATAACTTCTCCCGTTTTGTCTACAAAGCCCTGATAGATCAAATCAATGCAGCGGCAAGGAACAGATTCTTGTTATATCCTAGGTTTGTGCAACTTCTGATCAACGACGCGTTGCCAAACCTACCGGCCATTGGTGAAAGATTGCAAGTGAAGACGGTGGCCAAGAGAGTATTTTCCCAGTTCCTAACGCCAGGCAGTGTAGAACCTACCCCTGTGCATACACCTCTCTTTGGCCATCTGATTAATGAAGCGTACGTGGCACCAGCTGATTGGAGTTGGTTTAGCCACGTCTCTGAGCCAGAACTGAGTGAACACTCGGATGAGCAACAACAAGAGGAGGACGTTGAAAGTGAAGATGAATCTTCTGAGAGTGGAGACGAAGAAGCTGGTCATGATGGTGCTGAAGGATCTGACTCTGAAGCTACTGAGTCTGACTCTTCGGATTCTGATGATGCACCATCACAGGTACATCCAAGAAGAACGGCGAAGGTAACCCTTCCTGAGTCGTCTTCAAAGAGAAAGGGACAATCAACGAGAAGTGAATACGAGCCAGATTCTGACTCTGACGCTGCTATACAACGACAAAGACGTGAAAGTACAAATAAACGTCGGGGGGATAGGCAGCAACTTGCTATTCCCAGTGAGGTGGCGGTTAGTACTCCGCAGCTAGTACAAGTTTCAGCTGCAAGTCCTAATTCCGCATCTACCCCACCTTCACAGCAGCTATACCGAAGACAGAGAAGAAGGCCACAGGTACAACTTGAGGTGGCGGTCACTACTAGCACAGAGGAGGTTCATGTGATAGTGACCCTTCCTGTTTCATCTGTCCCTGTGATGGTGACTACTCCGATTCTCACAGAGTCAGTCACCATCACACCTTCCATCACTACTACTACAGTCATCACATCCACAATCCCAACCACCACCGTTGAACCTTTCAGTCAACCCTATAATTATGGAGACTTTACACAGGGTTTTGACTTTGATGCTATCTTCTCATCCCCACTTCATAATGCTGAAGCATCTTCATCCAGACATTCTGATCCTAATGCTGCAAGGATAGAAACTCTGGAAACCCAGGTCGCTACTCTACTTGAAACCGTTCGGAAATCAAAGGAGGAGTCTGTGGCTCAACAGGCGCAGATAAATTCATTGGTGGATGAGGTTACTATTCTAAGAAGCGAAAGGACTGGGACACAGGAGAGACTTGCCAATGTTATGGCCCAGAACGAGCTGATGATCAAGACTAACAACATGATTCTGGCACACAGGTCGTCTCTTGAGCTTCGGTTTCATATGCAGAGAAAAGAACATGACATGATGGTCAAGTTAATTGCTGATCTAACCAAGAAGCTTGATGCTCAGGGGGAGAAAGATAAGGAGAAAGAGAAGGAGAAGATGTCTAAACCTACCGGTGATGAGTCTTGTCATCCTGTTGACTTGACGAAAGATGACGACAAAGACAAGGATCCCGAAGTCGGTCCTAGTAGAAGTGAGCGCCAAGCTTTAGCAATCGTGCCCATTTATGCTATTCCAATGACTCAGGGGGAGTCTACTCATCAGGAAGGCGGTGATACTTCTGGTGGTGACAAAGGAAAGTCAGCGGCTGATGTTCTAAAGGATCTGTCTGACGATGAGATCTTATACTTAGAGCCTGACTATTCCAAGGAAGAACAGATCGAGGCTCTCTTCAATCTTGAAGAAGGAGAGATCGACTCTGGGGATGATTGGGATGAAGATGATGATGATGTGGTTATTGAAGTTCCCAAGGGTGACGGGGAAGGAGAGTATGAGTTCGAAGATGGAGAGATCTTTGAAATTCTATCCTTCGAGTCTCAGCTCGACACAGGTTCAGTCGAGTCTGCTAGCAACGTTGAAGCATCGACTGAAGCCTCCCCAGTTGACCCTACCCCTGTGGACCCAGAGGCACCGAAAGATAAAGATGTGCCTGCTAGTTCATCAAAGGGTTCAGCTCCTGTTTGGAAAAAGACTTCTATCACAGACAAACAAGGAGCAACAGGGATGATCTTGGCTGTAAGGTTCGAGGAAGATAAGCAGTTGTTCACAATCAAACGATCTGGGGGGGGGGTTCAATACTTGAAACCAACCAGTGAAGCGTTCAACTCCTTACCTAAATACGACCTTGTGAATCTAGCAAACCGAGAGCTGCTGGGTCACTCCAATCATGCAGTGGCGATGGGTTTGTGGCAGATTCTACAACGGGAAGCAAGATCTGGGAATTTTGAAGTATTCAAGCCTCAAGTGCCCAAGAGAGTCAAGGATAAGAAAGCCAGACATCCTGTGACTAAGAAGTACTTAAAGAAATTGGTATACAAGCCAGCGCTATGTGAAACCAAGATTCCCCTGAGCAAGTTATCTTAGGATATCCTCGGTGACATATGGTACTGGTACGTAGATCCAAAGACGGGCGAGGCTGTGGTGATAGGAAAGGTAAGGTCCGAAAGTTGATGCTTGGTGCCGAGGGAACTACTCAGAGTATTTGATGAAGTCTGCTTCATTAACTTCTCTGTGAAAGATTTGGAGGCACTAGCAGACATGTATTGCATGCATACGGACGAATGGACGAAGTTCCTTGCTTCTAAATATGACAAGGTGATCAAGTTTTGCCTTGACTACAAGAAGAAGATGGAAGCTAAAGATGCAGAGCTGTGAAGACTGAAGTTTGAAGACCGAAGACGATCCAGAGCTGTTGTCAAGGGGGAGTTTGTTGAAGCACATTCCTGTGACAAACACTCTGGATAGAGTTTTAGTTTTGTATTTTCATTACTTGTATTTGTCTTTGTTTGTAAGTGTCTTTATCTATTAGTTATTGAGTTGTATTTACTAATGCATGTTGATAGTTGCAGATTTCTCTAAGTATTTTGCGCACTTGTATGTGCGCATGAATTAGTTCCTGCGTACTTAGCAAGTACGCAAGAGTATTCTGCGTACTTGCTAAGTACGCATGAGCAATTTGTCCTGCGCACTTGCTAAGTGCGCAGATGTCAGGTTGTGTATAAATAGGATAGGTTGACAGTAGATAAGTACGCAGACATTGTATGATCAGTATTTCTCTCTGTAACCTTCAAGTGTTGATAATAGACGAAAGTTTAAAGTGATTCTCTTATCGGTTTACTTTGTGTTTATTGTTCTCCACCTAGTCACGGGTATTCCGCACATGGTTCGACTAGCCACACACACCCGCACGTAACGATCCGAGACACCCGGGGACCTACACATTCACAGTTGCTGAGCTGTTTAGACATGAGTGCGGTTGGAGCCTTCTTTGATTTGTCAGTTTCATCAATCATCTCTACTAGCTTAACTCCGCTTCCCTCAACCTTCTTTTTCTTGTCCTTAGTACACTCACGAGCGAAGTGACGAAGTTGTTCACAGTTGTAGCACCAGAGTTTTGCTTTTTCAAAACCAACCTTTTTCCCAAACTGAAGCTTGTCCTTCCCAACTTTCTGCAGATACTTTTTATCCCTTACAACTATCATGGCCATTTTCCATTGCAAGTCCGTATATTCCAAGTCACCAGGATTGATATGAACAAAATCCTCTACATCATGCACAGCAGGTTGCAACTTTTCAGTCACCAATGCATCATAATTGCTCATGAAAGCTCCGAACAGAGCAATCTGATCTTCAGGGATTTGTCCAGATGACCTGACTTTCTCACCAGAGGAGTGTTCACAACAACCTTTGCTTTTCTCAGATTTTGCTCCACTACTTCCTTCACTGCTTCCAGAGAATAGTGTTGTATTTGTTGAACCTGGATAGTTTTGTTTATCCTAGTTGTTCAGTTCTCTCTTCTTTGCTTCCAATTCATAAGACTCGAGCAGACAGATAATATCATCAAGGGTTTTACTCTTCAGATCTGGAGTTGTGTTCTTGATTAGCATACAAGGTATGCTCCAGCAATATGGCAATGAGTCTAACAACTTCTTCCCTAGATCATACTCTTCAAATTTCACTCCCATTTTTCTCAATCTGTTTATCATGGTTGTAAACCTGGTCACCTGCTCACTGAGAGTCTCATTCTTCTTATAACTAAACATGTTGTATTGCTTCAGTAGAAGATCGGTTCTGCTTTCCTGAAGAGATGCATTTCCTTCAAATCTTAAGCACAAAGCATTCCACAAACCCTGAGTTGTTTCATGTTGCTCAAAATTCAAATACAACTCAGTCGAAAGTGCTAGAATAATAGAACCCAATGCTCTGTTATCCCTCTCGATTAACTTCTTATCTTCCTCAGAATAAAGATCAGGATCTGCAATCGGGACTAACCAATCAACATTTGCAGTGTTGGGAATATGAGGACCCTTCACAATTGATTCTCAAAGTGTGTGTTCAGTAAACTTGAAGTACGCCTTCATCATTATTTTTCAATTTGAAAATTCTAATATTGATTTCAGCATCGGTGGTGATTTCCCAATAACCCTCTCAGTATCGTATACCTTTCCAGCCATTTTGTACTTGTAATTTGAAACATGGTCGAAATCTGAAAAATTTTCCCAATTTAGAACTTTTCGGTCGAAAACTTGAATGGTCGAAAACTCTTTTCGGACAATACTTTTCGGTCGAAAAGTATGAATATTTCGAACACAGATGAAATTTATCCCAAGACTTTTGGCACTAATTTTCGATCGAAAATATAGGCTTTTCGGTTGAAAAAAGAATTCTACTTCTTCAACAAGACTTTTCAGGCAATTCAACAGAAGAACACTTGAATTGACCAAAAACTTTCTGTGATGATCCGAATAAAAAATCAAGCCTCCAAACTTGATGCAAACTTCATCTCCATCAATATTAGCTTCAAATCAACAACAATTGCACCCAAATTACTCCAAATTGATCAATTTTTGACTAAAATTCTTCTTGAATACCAATAGCTTTTAACCAACAGCTCTGATTCTTTATGTGAATCCCTCTGATCTGCTGATATTCAAGGATAAAGTCTTCAATCACTCTCTGAATTGGCGGAATCAATCCAGAAATCAAAGTCACACCGAAATGATCAAATCAAATATGAACAAGAAGGATAGAATCAATCACACAAGATTCATTCAAACATGTTGATAATCTTCATTATACCAGCAATGTAAATCACAGAATAACAAAACACACAGAAATTCTCTCTG
This sequence comes from Smallanthus sonchifolius, assembly GCA_023525975.1. NCBI lineage: Eukaryota > Viridiplantae > Streptophyta > Magnoliopsida > Asterales > Asteraceae > Smallanthus > Smallanthus sonchifolius. The sequence goes on along the minus strand of CM042035.1, from coordinate 21,992,930 downwards.
ATAGATTTTGAATCAAACAATACAAATGAGAATAGTTACTTGAAAATACAAAAGACAAGACTATTTATACCAAAGAGTTTCGATCGAATTCTTCTGATCGAAAAGTGTTTTCGACCGAAAACACTTTCCGACCGAAAACTTAAAGTTTTTGACTGAAAACTTTAAAGTTATACAAATCTAAACCTAATTGATTTCTATGGACTATTAGGTTCCAACACTTTATCTGATAATGATCTTTTAACACACACACCCGGCATACCATGGGTTCAAATCACAATTGTGACATAGACCTTTATGTTTTCATACTACTAATGGACTAAAAACACTTCTAGCCTACTGACAATTCAAATTACATGCAAATATCCAAATTAAAGATTATATACAGCAATGTCAGACAGTCATGAAGCTATCATTTCCTGTTTATGCAGACTAAGAAGTTTAGATCAAATCATATATGCACAAACATAAATACAGACACCAGGTAGTCAATCTATGGTCATGTGTATGTGATCACCTACTAATGTACTATCATTTCTTCTCTAACTTCAAGCAGTGCCGATTTTATCATTTTCAAATTTGTTTGGGTTTTTTCAGAAAGCAAGTAAACTAGAGAAAAATAAAGCATAGAACTATTTACTTTAAATAACCTAGAAAACTAAATGAAAAACTTCCATGAAAAACCTTTTTGAAAACCTTTATCACGTTGGATTAAGCATACCAATCATTTAAGTAAGAAATTCAAACCGTGTACGATCGAATGCTTTGGTAAACAAATCAGCAAAATTGTCATCCGTATGAACTTTCACCAACTCAATCAGCTTCTTCTCTGCACAATCATGGATGAAATGATGCCGAATTTCAATGTGCTTCATCTTTGAATGTTTTGCAGGATTAGTTGTGATCGACATGGTGGCTGTTATCAATCATCATTGGTGTCCCTGTGAAGTTCATACCAAAATCCCTCAACTGCTGTTGAATCCATAGGATTTGGGAACAACAACTGGGTGCTGCAATATATTCTGGTTCACACGTTTAAATTGCAACCGATGTTTGCTTCTCGCATTGCCAGGACACAAGTCTATTTCCTAAGAATTGACAACCACCAGATGTTGATTTTCTGTCCAGACCGCAACCTCCATAATCTGAATCTGTAAAAGCTTTAAAATCAAAGTCAGAATTAATTGGATACCATAATACCAACCTTGGTTTACCCTTTGAGTATCGAAAAATCCACTTTACAGCAATCAAATGAGATTCCTTCGGATTAGACTGAAATCTTGAACATAAGCATACTTCGAACATAATATCTGGACGTGACATTGTCAGATACATTAAAGACCCGATCATTCCTCTGTATAATCTATAATCCACTTCTTTTCCTTTAAGGTCAGAATCTAGTTTGTGATTAACTGGAATTGGAGTGTTGAAAGCTGAAGTATTTTCCATATCAAACTTCTTTAGAATATCAGCAACATACTTTGTTTGATGAATATAAAAACCATCTCCCTTTTGATAAACCTGAAGACCCAAAAAGAACGATAATTCTCCCATGCTGCTCATCTCGAATTTCAACTTCATCACTCTTTCAAAGTCTTTGCCCATCTCGACTTTCGTCGATCCAAAGATTATATCATCCACATAGATTTGAACAAGTAATATATCTCCCCCTGCTTTTCTGATGCAAAGGGTCGAATCAATTTGACCACGTTCAAATCCATTCTCAAGTAAATGCACCGACAAAGTTTCGTACCAAGCACGAGGAGCCTGATGAAGACCATATAACGCTTTATCCAATTTAAAAATCTTTTTAGGAAACTTGGGATCTTCAAAACCAGGAGGCTGTTTCACATATACTTCTTCCTTTACCTTTCCATAGAGAAAAGCATTCTTGACGTCCAATTGAAAAACTTTGAAACCCTTGAAATAAGCATAAGCAAGAAACAAACGTATTGCCTCAATCCTCGCAACGAGAGCGTAAACTTCGGTGTAATCAACACCTTTTTGCTGATTAAAACCTTGGACAGCAAGTCTCGCCTGATTACGTACCATAACTCCACGATTATCACGTTTGCATTTGAATACCCATTTTGTGTCAATAGATCTTGAACCTTTGGGTAAGTCAACCAAATCCCAAACATGTAGTTTATCAAATTTAGCCAATTCTTCCTGCATGGCCTCAATCCAACAATCATCATCTAATGCCTCAACCACATTCTTAGGTTCTGTTTGAGAAATAAAGCAAGCATGTAAACATGTCTCCAAGGTACCTGTATCCACAATCTGAGCATACAAACATGAATTTTCTGCAAGTGTACGATGCCTCGTTTGAACACCTGCATTCAGATCACCAATAATATTGTCAGTTGGATGATTCTTATGCACACGAGATTGAGGAATATCTGAAGATTGAATAACAGCATCAAGATTTGAAGGCAACTCCCCCTCAACTGATGCCGATGCTGATGAATCATCAACTATGTTCTGGATATCATTTGAAGACTCCTAAAACACAGCTTCATCATCGTCAGTGTCATCATGTTGTGTTGTACCCGAAGTTGAAGCTACATTCGGATCAACTGCAGGAGTATCCACAATCGGAATAACCGAACGAGGATCGACAGTTGAATCATCATTGCAGTAGGACTGATAGAGTATTTCAGCTTCAATAAGAGAAATTGCAGGAGTAACATTGAAAGATCTGAATAATGCATCATAATCAAATGCCCAAGAGGGACCTTTCGCATCCTGAGGAACAGAACGATTATCACAGTCAATATGACACCATTCTTCAATTTGACGTGATTCTTTGTTAAAAACTCTCTTATTATGAGAATTTGCAACGTATCCCAAGAAAATTCCCTCAATCGCCTTCGAGCTGAATTTAGTAGGAACATCGCGAGTCTTTAACAAGGTACATGGATTCCCAAAGGGCAAAAGATACGCCATATTAGGTTTTCGATTGTTCAGCAATTCATAACATGTTTTGTTGTGTTTCTTCACGGTCAAAACCCTATTGAGAACATGACAGGCTGTATTTACTGCCTCTGCCCAAAAAGTAACCGGAAATTTTGAATCAGATAACATAGTACGAGCCGTCTCAATAAGAGTTCGATTCTTTCGTTCAGCAACACCATTCTGTTGAGGAACATAAGGAGCACTAAATTCATGACGGATGCCCTTATTCAAACAGAATAAACCCAAATTTCCATTCTTGAACGCGGTGCCATTGTCACTACGAATTCTCCTGACTTGCAATTTGAACAATTTCTCAAGTCCTACAATTAGGAACTTAAGAATTTCAGCTGTTTCATCCTTAGAAGCAAGAAATTTGACCCAAGAAAACGTCGAGTAATCATCAGTCACTACCAAACAATAAGATTTGCCGCCTTCACTCTTGACACTAATAAGTCCGAACAAATCCATATGCAACAACTCTAAAGGAGTCACAATTGAATTAGTCAACTTTAAAGGATGAGACTTCCTGTGCTGCTTCCCTTTCTTGCATGGAATACAATATTCATTCACATGAAATCTCATAACTGGGACACTAGAAATCAACCCATTTTTGACGAGATAGTTCATTTTTCTGAAATTTATATGAGCCATTTTCTGGTGCCACAAAGTTGAATCGGACTCGGAAGCATTCGAAAGAAGACAAGTTGGGACAGACGACGTTGTCGTTGCTGTGCTCATGTCAAGCATATATGTATCATTCTTTCGAGGAGCTCACATAAGTATCCAATCTTTAGGTATCACAAATCCAGACTTCAGAACCAAACATTCTGATTTGTTAAAATTAAATGATAATTCTTTATCACAGACTTGCGAAACAGATAACAGATTATGTTCTAGCTGCTCAACATAGTTGACTTTCTCAAAGCTCATTCTCCCATTCGACACAGTTCCTTGGCCAGAAATATTTCCTCCTTTCTTGCCTGTAAAAGCAACGTATCCTCCTTGAATTTCTTTCACATTTTCCAATAAGTTAAGATTTCCCGTCATGTGCCGAGAGCATCCACTGTCAACATACCAATGGTTGCCAACAGTCCTCCTTGGAGTTCCCTGCACACAAACAGAAATGATTAGTTAGTAATAGAGACCAAGCCATTGTGGTCTTGGGTCGGCCTGATTCATCAAAATAAACTATTTCCTTCAATACACAATCAAATTTCTCCTGAATTTTAGGAGATTGTTTCCCAGAAACAGTAACAGTGGATTTAGGTTTCCACTTTGATGTAACCTGAACCTTGTCAGTCTCTGTCGACACCTCAACCTTGTCATTTACCACTGGTTGTTCGAGAAGTTTTCTTAACCGTTTATTTCTTCGACGTCTTTGTGGTTTTGACAATTTTTCTTTTGGTTGGGTAGTCTCACCAATTGACTCAATCTTCTTCACAATTTTCACTGAATCAGAAGCAGTCTGGACACTTGGCTTCTTTGCACCACTATCCACATTCTTACTTACAGATTTTGCTCGTGGATTCACAAAAGGTCGTGCCAACTTTGGATTCTCCAGACGCTTCCCCAAGTTCTTATTTGGACAATCTTTCATGATATGACCAACATCACCACAATGAAAACAAGCACGTTTTTCCTTGTAGACAAGAACATACTTTTCTTTCTGAACCTTGAGTGAAGTGGATGATGAACACTGAGAAATAGTGTTTGAAGAATGAACAACCTGATGAGTTTCCTTTTCAAGTTTCTTTTTACAAAAATCAAGAGTTGAGATTTTCTCAATCTTGTTTGTCTCTTGTGAATCAAAACCACCACTTACAAAGGGTTTAACTGGTTTAAAAGTAGATTTAGGTTTTTGTTGTTCCCTCACATCATCTAGTTCAGTTAGAATGCACCTGTCTGTGATCACTGTTTTCATCACGACTGGTTCCACATACTTACAATCTTTCACTATGCCTTCAACTTTCTCTGAATCAAACACTTCATCATCAGTTGAATCATCATATACCATGTCTTTACCAGTAACAGGATTGATGTTCAAAACAGTTTTTGGTTCCAGATCTTCAACCAAAACTTCTTCAATCAAAGATGGGGTATAATTTGCATTAAACGGTGGACAATAACTAACACCTCCTCCAATCTATGTATCATCAAAAGAAGGACAAGAACCAACCCCACCAATAAACTTTTCACCCGAAGCTTTGTCATTATAATATTCCAACAAGAAACTGGAATTCTTATAACACTCAAGCTTGCGTAACAATTTTGTTACCTCTGTCTGTGACACAGCAAGTTCATTAATTTTCTTTTCATACTCAGAGTATGACACATCGAGGTGAAATGCTTATTCATTTACTTTGGTTTGCAAAACTTTAATATCATCTTTTAGAGATTCAATTTTAGCTTTCAAAACTGTTTCATTTTCCTTCAAAGTTTGGTTCGATGTGTACATTGCTTTCATGTCACAGATGAGATTCGTGTTATCATCACACAATCTCATAATTTTGAATTCAAAATCAATGCATTTTAAACAAGTGTCAACCTGTTTTACCTGCTTAAAATCGGCCATAAATGCATTCCCCTCAGCTAACATCTCTGCAATCTTTTCTGTAACCTTTCCAGCAGCTCCATTAATTAGTAAATCTTCATTTGAAAACTTTGGTTCACTCTTCTGAGGCACTGACTCTTCACTTTCATGTAAACTCCCAGAATCTGTAGAGTCACTATCAGAAGAACCACTTTCAATTCCATCTTCATGATGTACTTCAGCCAGAAAATCTTGACTAACATGAGCCACAATATCTTCCAAATGAATACTCCAGTCATAATTTTCATCTTGTTGAGATATCAAAGATGTGGAAGTACTCTGTTTGTTTTGATTTCCTTGAGAGTTTGAAGGTCCTTGATTCTGATTTCTTGGTTTTGTACATTCTCAAACAAAATGACCAAACACCTGACAATTATAACGCTTCACCTTAGACTTATCCATTCCCATCCTGGTTTTGCTTGATGCCCCAATGAACTTCTTTCCAGTTCTCTTCAAGTGATATTTTCCTTGTCACAACCATAATGCCATGTTCCATTGAATATTCATTTCTTCCAAAGTATCTTTATCCAGCTGTTTAAAATCATCCTCAATCATATCAGGATCAATGATCTTACCACCAATAAAATTTTCATAAGAGGTTAAGAATGATGCAATCATGGCCATCATATCATTAGCTGCAGATGGAGACACTTTAGTAGAACACGAATGACCTTCATTCTTGCTATGAGTTGAACATCCAGAGTTTGAAGCAACAAAGCATGTATTTTCTTGACAAGAACTTTCTTTAGGAACGTCAGACGACTCTCCTGAAAATAAAGCAACTCCACCAGATTTCTGTGCTGATGTACCTTTCCCAAAGTAAATGCTTGGATCTTGATAAACTGTGTCTTTCTTTTGTTTATGCAGATCATATGATTAAATGCTTCCCATCAAATCTTCAAGACTAAGATCATCAAATCCATATTGTTCTTTGATCACTATGGTGTACATCTCAAAATGTGTTGGTAAAGCATCCAAGAACTTTTCAAGAATCTTCTTATTTTTGTAAGTGATGTCATTGTTGACCATTTCACTTAGAAGAGGATAATATCTTGACATGAGTTCATCCACTGATTCACCATCAAAGTGTTTAAAAACACTAAACTGTTTCTTTAACAATTCTTTTCTGCTCTTCTTGATATCAGTGCTACCCTCACATCTTGTAGCCAAGCCTTCCCAAAGTTGTCGATAAGTCTTAAACTTCTTGAAAGTATGATAGATGTCCAGTGGTAAACACATGGATAAAGCTGCAAGAGCTTTCTTTTCATGATCATAAAGCTTCTTTTCCTCATCACTAAGAGCTGAAATTGGTTTTGGTGTATCTGAAACACCCATATGACTATGCACTGGATGCTCATATCCTTCACTAATAGGAATCCACAAACTCATGTCATTGATATTAACATAATTCTCAAATCGACTTTTCCAATTAGAATAATCTTTGAGATTCATAAGCCTCGGTGGCTTGGTTGGAGTTCCAATCTCATTGTCATGATTCAGTAAATGAGTCATATTGTTCACTTGATTTGAAATAGATGATATTCTTGAACACACTTCAACACTTAGAAAAATTTTCAAAAATTCTATATTAAGCAAACTTAACAAATTCGCCTACTAAGTTCGCCTGAATGAAATCCAGCGAACTTAATAAGTTCGCTTGACAAGTTCGCCCATAACTGATCAGACAAGTTCGCATGTTTCAGCTGAAGAACAAGGATCAATTTCTCGATTTCCATATTTCTCGATTTTGAATGAATTAGAGAAATTCCTTCCGTAGGATTCTTCAAATGATGATTTAGAACACTTCTAACGGATCAATTTTGGTAAAACAACACCAAAAATGAAGAAATCACTCAAAATCCATCACAAAAATCGCAAAACTCTCAAGAACACAGAAACTTCTGAAAATCTCCATCTTGTTGTGAAAAATCAATCGAGACAATGTCAAACAACAATAGCTAATCAAGAGCAATAGCTCTGATACCACTTGTAAGTCCCAGCGGGTCTACCGATCGATCTCTGCTGTAAAACACGTGATATGAATACGTAGTGCGAAATCCTAACGTATACGTATGTCTCGAATACTCACACACGCTCAGTAATCACACACAAGACACAAATTCATAAAAAGCTTATTGTATTACTCTGTAAACAGTACACACGTAGAAGTTCAGTAAATTATGAACATTACAAATGAGAACAACTACTGCACTATTTATAGGCAACACATTCTGTAACAGGCAAACTAAACATGTTCGCCACTTTTAGTTTAGGCGAACTTATTAAGTTCGCCTCAACTATACCAGGTGAACATGTTAAGTTCGCCTGTGCAAACTTAACTAAATTACAAATACAAAATGGACAAAAACATTAAACATAAAGACTAAAACTATTACAAGGTTGTTGTCACACAAACACGCTCCAACAGGTTTCTAACAAACTCTAGAATTCATACTGCAATATCTACACAAGTGCGTGTGTTTGAAAAACATGTTAGGGAATTTTGGGACAACGTGGAATACAAACATGTTAATAAAGAGATCTAGATAGAAAGCACAGTTTTAGGAAACAAGATTAAAGTTACAGAACAAGTGATTAGAGAAGTGTTAAACTTCAGAGATGCAGCTGATTTTCCTTACAAGATCAATCATATTGCAGTCTCAGGAATTATAATGACCATGGGATATGAAGGAACATTTCTAAGAAGACAAGTCACTAAAACAATGTTTGGGAAACAATGGAGGTACCTTGTTCATGTTTTAATACATTGCATGAGTCCCAGAACGTCTCCTTTCGATCAAATAGGTGAAGTATTCAGCAGGGCGTTGGTTTTTCTGGCAACTCATAGAAGATTTAACTTTTCAAGGATGATATTTGAAGCAATGATTAGCAACTTTGTGGGACCAAGGCAGGATTACAAGTTTCTAATGTACCCAAGATTTGTACAAATGATTATCAACACATTGCTGTCAAATCTTGAAAATGATGGTGTTGAACTACCTTTAGAGTCAATGCAAGAAGTGATTTTCAGCAGCATGAATAATGTGAGAAAGACAAGCAGGTTTAGTGGTACTGTGACACCACTATTTCCTAATATGCTTGAAGAGAATCCTGATCCAGACTTTAATCTTGAAGATGAAATAGATGATCTAATGGTTGAAGATATAGAAGATGGAGTTAATAGTGACAGTGATGCAAATGATCAAAGCAATAATGATGATCAAGGGAATGATGATGATCAAGGTCATGACGGTGGTCAAAGTAATGTTTTACCTGAAATCCAGTCAGAGGTTCAAATTCAAGCTGAAGAACCAAGGGTTGATATTCATATGGGTGAATATGAAGCACCTGATGTGACTATTGAAGAAAACAGGGTTCCTGAGCTTAATAAAGAACTTACTGAACCATTGATGAGCAATACAGAAGAATTCATTGCTAAATCTGAAGATATTTTAAGTGTTAATACAGAAGTCTTGGAAGTTCCTGATGAACAGATAACAGCAACAGCAACAACCCCATCTAAAAAAAGGAAAGTGCCTGAAAAGTCAAAGACCGTACCTTCTAGACCTTCTCCGTCTAAGGGTATCGTGTTTACAGATCCAGAATTGAAAACGAAAAAGAAAACAACAACAACAACACTTGATAAAGGCAAGGGCAAGGCAAAGGAAGTACCAGGTTATGGATTGGTTGATGAAGAGTTTCTCAATTATGCAACCAGGGAAACTGCAGATGTGGTTAGTCAACTGAAGAATCAAATCTCAAACATGCAAAGCAGAGAAGCTGCAAATACTAGAGAGATCAGAGAGTTGAAAACCGAAAGCAATAAACAGAAGGGTTTACTTGCACAACAACAGCAGCAGATTGATCAACTTCAAAGGATTGTACAAGATATGATAGCTTAGATTGGTGCTCCAATTGTTACAAATCAAGAAGAAAATGTTGAAGACATTCAAAGTCCGGAAGCTACTGAACCAATTCCTTCTACAAGTGGACAAGTTCAGACTCCAATCTTTGAAGCAAACATGTATGAAGATAATGCTTTGTTTGACGTTGATACGCTTCTGAATGACGAAGGTGAAGGATTGGAGAGAACTGATGAAAATCAAGAAGATACATAGAAGGAGGAAGAAGATGATGAAGAAGTTGTAATCACTGGAGAAAAGAAAGACGATAATCATTCTTCAGATGATGACAATAATAGTGGTGGTGCTGAAAGAACAAATGAAGATGCTGAACAAGATACTCAAACCAATACTGAATATAAAAAGTATGAATACGAACAACAGCAGACATATGTTGAAGAAGATGGTTAAGTGACCGGTAATATGGATAAGCTTGTAGATGAACGAGAACCATTTACTGTTCCTGAAGATGTTGAAACGCAAACTGAAAAGTCAAAGACTTCAAAAACAGACAAGAGTTCTTCATGGACAGTGAATGAAAAGCCATCCATTATTGAGAGACATACACAGACGATCAAGAGTCCAGAACAAGAGTTCACTAGAGAAATATTGGCATGGATGTATGATGATGATAAGAAGATGTATGTGGAAAAGAGAGGTGACGGGAATATCTAGTATTTTGATAGAAGCTCAAAGTTAAAGACATTGCCATACTGGGATATTAGAGAGCTAAGTCACTTGAAGATGATCAATCCATCGAATAATACATTTGCAGCTAACTTTGAAGAGTATTTGAAGAAGGAATGTGGAAAAGATAAGTTTGAGAACTTCAAACCACAAGTGCCTGAATGCAGACAGTTAAAAAGAAAGGACAGGAATGGAAAAAGAAGGTTCAGGTACATTGTGAAGCCAGCAGATACAGTTTCAACTGTATACATTCCAGCAAGAAAAGAGACGTTCATCAAAAGCTTCAAAAAGGGGATGTATGACAGAAAAACACATGAAGCTGTGATCGTGCAGGATAAGTCACCAGAATTCAGAGTTTTTGATCCAGTTGATTTGTTTAGTTTATCTGATGAAGATCTGAAGACTTTGTACAAGAATCCAATTAGGTTTGATATGAGCACGAAGATTAAAGCTGAGGCCAAGTTGTATATGAGAGTCATGGCCCGATGTTTGTCAAGATGACACGAAGCTGAAGTGATCAAGAAGAGACTTGCTGCTCTGGATGCTAAGAAGCTAAATGTTAAAGCCAAGACCAAGCCTGCAAAAGACAACACGTTAAGAATTGATGTTCTGTGGACTAGGGGGAGATTGTTGGAACCTAGTATTCCATAGAAATCAATTAGGTTTAGAATTGTATAACTTCAGAGTTTTCGGTCAAAAACTTTAAGTTTTCGGTCGAAAAGTGTTTTCAGTCGAAAACACTTTTCAATAAGAATATTTAGACTTAAAGAAATCAATTAGGTGTTGTATGTGTGTTTGAAACACAAAATTTGAGCAGGGAGCTCATTACCGAAGAATTGGAAGAACAGGACTTAAAGATAAATACCAAGCTGTTGTCAAGGGGGAGTCTGTTGGAGTATGTTATGTCACAACAAGCCTTGTAATAGATTAGTCTTTATGTTTTATGTTTTGTATGTTTTGTATTGTATTTTGTTAAGTTTGCACATGCGAACTTAACATGTTCGCCTAATCTAGTTGAGGCGAACTTAACTAGTTCGCCTGATCTAAAGTTGGTGAACATGATTAGTTCGCCTGATCCATTTATATTGTCTATAAATAGTGCAGTAGTTGTTCTCATTTGTAACATTATGTATTTCTTGAACTACTATGTGCGTGCTGCTTACAGACTGAATACAAGAAGCTTTTTATGATATCTTGTCTTATGTGTGATTGTATTGCGTGTGTGAGTATTCGAGACGTACGTATGCGTTAGGATTCCGCACTTCGTATACGTATCACGTGTTTTACAGCAGAGATCTATAGGTAGACTCGTTGGGACTTACACAAACTTAGACCGAGGTAATGAGGGATTTTGTGTGTGAAAATGGAGGTGTAAATGGTTTGGAGAGTGTAAAGTGAGGCTTGACGAAGACGAAACTTGATTATGAAGTCATTTATTTCCTCATGTGACAAAAGACCCAAATGCCCCTGTCGAAACTACCAGTTTAGATAGGGCAATGTAGTTTCGGGTGGCTGGTAATTTCGGGTGAGTTAGTAGTTTCGATTAACTCATGAAGTTTCGATAGCCATAGAGCAGATATAGCTTTAAAAATAAAATAAAATAAAAACTATTCACAAGATATTTACACTTATCTCCTTGGAAAAGATCCAACATGAGATCAGATCTGGTCAGTCTCTTGAAACACTTCCTTTTGCAATCAACTACTGTGAGTCCCTGAAGATAGCTGATATTTGTGCAAAGTAAACCCGAACATTTGTTTGTACATAGTTTTCATGTGATTATAGGGTACTATTTAAACAAAATACAAGGTGTACCCCACATATTGAAATAAAATGGTTTTGAAGACCTATCAATCCTCAAGGTACCAAGGTACCATCTTAGTAATACCCATATTCATTCTATCATCTCTTTCTGATTAACCAAGGTACCATCTTAGTAATTTCAAAATACCACCAAAATAAAATAAGACCTCCAAGTGGATTAGAAACGTACGAACATTCTAGATCTTTGCGTAAGCAAAACAGAAGAAGTCGTAAAATTATCCAAGCGGATAGGAAAAAGTTGAACACCCGAGATCTTTGCGTAAGCAAAACAGACAGGGTCAAATCATCCAAGTGGATGGGAAAAGGATGAACACCCGAGATCTTTGCGTAAGCAAAACATACGGGGTCATCGGCGCTAAATATCGTTACTTTGACGGTCACCTGGCGTATGAATAGGAATCCAACACGTAGGACTGTATCTGATTGAATTGGTTTACTTAGATAAATAAAATGGGTTAGATGTTTCAATAATGGGTTCAAACACACAAGTATGAGAAAAGATTTAGGTTTTTCACACTACTTATAGGTTTTAACCATATGCTGGGCCTACCAGCTATACCTCAGTAAACACCATCACTTTTGGTCCATTCCATGTTCAAGAGATGTGATCAGACACTATAATTTCTCAAAGGTCAGATTCAATTTTCCTTAAACATAGAATTTTGATACCACTTGAAAGGTTAGAAAGTATAGAACTATGTTCAAGGCACAAAGATGCAGTTTGTTTTCCTTTTCCTTTTCTTTTCTTGCAAAACTATACACAAAGCAATTCTTTTCAAATTTGTCATACCAAATTCTTATTTCTCCCTCAAAAGATTTGCTTGTAAATAAAAATTAACTGTACAGAAAAATAAAATCTTTTTGGTAATTTTCTTGACAATTAAGCATAAACATAAAACACACTAATATTCATAAGGATTACTGAAAATTGATTATGCCAAGCATCTCCACCAGTTGGGCAAATCTGGCAGAGTCAAAAGCTTTTGTGAAGATGTATGTGGTTTGCTTGTCGGTTTTGACTTCAACGATTTGGATATGTTTCTTTTCAACACAGTCACGAATAAAGAGATGATTGATCTCAATGTATTTGGTTTTGGAGTGCTGAACTGGGTTTTTGGTGATATGGGGAACGACAGTGTTATCACAAAGGATTGCTGTCTCATGGAATGTGATCCCATAGTAAAGCATATGATGGTGTATCCATCTGACTTGGGAATAACAAAGGGTTGCGGCAATGTATTCGGCTTCGGCGGTGGATTGGGAAACGGTGGATTGTTTCTTACATTGCCATGAGACAAGGCGGTTGCCAAGGAACTGACAACCTCCAAAAGTGGATTTGCGGTCTACGTTGCATCCCCCGTAGTCTGAATCTGAATAAGCCACAAGATCAAACAAATCATTTTTAGGATACCAAAAACCCAATTTTGGCTTATATTTTAAATATCGCAAAAGACGTTTGACAGCAGATAAATGAGAGAGTTTAGGATTAGCCTAAAAACTTGCACACATGCACACTACAAACATGATGTCGGGTCTGCTGGCAGTGAGATACATGAGAGATCCTATCATAAAGCGATAGAGGTGCTGATCAACGCTTTCGCCATCCAAATCGGGAGACAGACAATGTCGAACTTCCATAGGAGTTTTGACTGGATGGGACTCAGCCATTTTGAACTTGGTCAGGATTTCCTTGACATATTTCTCTTGATGAATGAGATTTCCTGACTCGGACTGATCAACTTGCAGTCCCAAAAAGAACTTCATTTCTCCCATAGAGCTTATTTCAAACTTAGAACGCATCACTTCTTCAAATTCTTTGCACAGACGATGATTGGTGGATCCAAAGATGATATCATCATCATAAATTTGCACCAAGATTGTATCCTCTCCATCCTTCCATTTAAACAAATTTTGGTCAATTGTTCCTCGTGTGAAACCATTTTCAAGCAGATGCTTAGATAACGTCTCATACCACGCACGAGGTGCTTGATGAAGACCGTACAATGCCTTGTCTAATTTGTAGATACGGTATGGGATGTTAGGATCAATGAAACCCTGTGGCTGCTTGACATAGACTTCCTCTTGAACCTTTCCATACAGATTTGCGCTTTTGACATCCATTTGATGAACAGTAAAGTCCATATAGGCTGCATAGGCGAGAAACATTCTGATGTCTTCCAAGAAAGCCACTGGTACAAAAATTCCTCAAAGTCAATCCCTTCTTCTTGATAGAAACCTTGAACAACCAACCGAGCTTTGTTCCAAACCACAATTCCTCCTTCATCCTTTTCGTTGCGAAATACCCAGCGAGTGCCGATTGGAACTTTGTTCTTGGCAAGATCCACCAAATTCCACACATTCAGTTTTGAGAATTGTTGTAACTCTTCTTGCATTGCTTCCACCCAGCTGTTCTTGTTGAAGCACTTTTGTGTGACAAACACTCTGGACATTATCTTAGCTTTTCGTACTTGTTTTGTATGTATTAGTCTTTCTATGTTAGTGTCTGTATGTATTAGTTATCGAGTTGTATTTACTATTGTATGTACTCGTTGTCTAATTTCTCTAAGTGTTTTGCGCACTTAGCATGTGCGCAGGAGTTATCTCCTGCGTACTTAGCAAGTACGCAAGAACTCTCTGCGTACTTGCTAAGTACACAGGAATAATTTGTCCTGCGCACTTGTTAAGTGCGCAGAGATCAGGTCTAGTATAAATAGGATAGGTTGACAGAAGTTATGTACGCAGACATTTGCACTCAGTTGTATTATTTCTGTAACCTTCAAGTTTATAATAGACGGATTTTGAAAGTGATTTCGTTGTTGGTTTACTTTGTGTTGCTTGATTCTCCACCTAGTCACGGGCATTCCGCACCCGGTCCGACTAGTCACACACCCACACGTAACGATCCGAGACACCCGGGGACCTACAAGTGGTATCAGAGCATAGCTCTTGATTTCGAGTGTTGTGAGTGTGTTAGGAGCATCTTCTACACAATCTACAGAGATTTTGCAAGCAAAAGTGGGTGTTTTTTTTGTTGATTTTTGTAATAAAATAGGGTTAGCTCTTGAGCACTATTTTAGAAGCAAAAATCACTCAAAAACCTATTTTCGTTGTGTATTTGAGTGTATTGAGCATCAAAGGTTGGTTAGAAACGAGTCTCTGACCCTTTGGCTCATTTTGTTTGGTCATATCATCAACTTTTCTATCTCCGGTGAGATTCCAGTGACCAGAAAAAGTTGGTGAGGATTGGTGAGAAAGTGACCTGCGTACTTACCATTTTTGGCAACAAGTACAGTCTTGTTGTGTACTTACCAAGTACGCAAGACCATATTTGCTGCGTACTTAATTGATCTCCTGTGTACTTGTCATTTACTCTTGCGTACTTATTAAGTACGCAAGAGCAAATTCTAAATACGCAAGACCAGTTTTTTAAGTGCGCAAGGCCAGATTCAAGTGCGCAAGTTGTTTTCATTTTTCTGAAATTTGACTAAGTATTTTACTATGGCAAATATTCAGAACCTCGGTAACCTTCTGAACTATGACAATGAGATTGGAACCCCGCAAAAACCACCAAAGCTGCTAAATGTTAATGATTATTCAAATTGGAAAGCACGCTTTGAACACTATATTTCTCATACCGATTCTTCATTGTGGATACCCATTCTAGAGGGCTATAAGCATCCCACATACACATATATTATTGAGGAAGTTCCCAAGCGTATCTCTAAACTTGATGAAGAAGAAAAGAAAGTTTATGATAGAGAGAAGAAGGCACACGGATCTATCACTATGGCCTTGACCAGGGAGTTATTCCACAGCTTCAGAGGATATGATAACTCCAAGGATCTCTGGAAGGCGTTGTAGAAGAGATTCGAGGGCAATAGTGACATCAAGAAGAGTAAAAAGGATCTTCTGAGAAAGCAGTATGAGTGCTTCAGATACCTGGAGAATGAATCTACTGATGAACTTATATCTAGATTCTATCATCTGCAGACTGAGTTAAAAGCTTTTGAGCTAAAGTATCCTGATGAGGAATTAGTTGAAAAATTTCTGGATGCGTTACCACCAAAGTTTGAGATGTATACCACTCTGCTGAGAGAGAATCCGAAGTTCTATGAGATGACGATTGAAGAAGCAATCAGTAAGGTTCAAGCTCACGATATGAACCTGAAAAGAAAAGAAAGCTCAGGAAGACCTCAAATCCAAGACCCTTCTATGTATTATGGGACGTCTTCCACAGCTAAATCATCTGGTTCAGGAATCGCCTTATTCTCAGGGAACTCTCATGAAGAAGATAACTCGAATGGTTGTGATGGTCATACATGCTTTACATCATCTGGATCTGGTTCTCACCACCAACATCCCTCAAGAAATCCTCCCTCCACATCTTCAGCTAACCAGACTGCTATAGCCAAGATAGCTGAAGATCATGTAGCATTATTTTCATCGTGTATGCTTGCCTATGAGAACTTCATTGGTGGCAAGCTTACAGATCCTGAAACAATTGAAGAAGATTTTAATCAGGTGGATCCAGATGACATGGAGGACATGGATATTCAGTGGAATATGGCCATGATCTTGAGAAGGGCCAAGCGTTTCTTGAACAGAACTGGGCGAAAGTTTATTGGTGGGCATTCAAATGCCAAGGTGGGTTTTGACAAATCCAAGGCAAACTGCTACAAGTGTCAGAACTTTGGACACTTTGCTCGTGAATGTCAGAAGGATAAAGCACCTGCCTCAGGATTCACTAGGCCAAGCCAAGGAAACAATCAAGGGTACAACAACTCTAACAATCGCAATCAAGGTCAAGGTGGAACGTCCAATGCATTGGTAGCTCAACAAGACGACAACTTTGATTGGGTTGTTCATCTGGAGGATGCCATTATTGCACAAGCCCAGGTTGGTCTCATGGCTGAGATCAAGGAGATGATGGAAGCAGATAAACGGGAAGCTTCTGTGGCTGACCAGGAAGAGTCTATAACTGCAGTTGCCCTCATGGCTATTGGAGAGGCATCATGTTCGTCAAATGAGGTAGATTCTAACTCTTTTGCTGTCATTTCTTGTTCTAAATGTCTAAGTCTGCAGGATGAAAATTCTAAGATTCAAGACAAATTCGAACCCCTTCGTATTGCAGCTTTAAGCTACAAAGAAAACGAAAAACGATACAAAGATTCAATTGAAACTTTGAAAAAGGATAAACGTGATTATTCACTTAAAATCAGTGATCAACAGTTTCATTTGGATGTTGCTTACAAGGGGTTAGAAAAAAGGAACAATGAGATCACCAAGCTGCAAAATGAGATCTTGCTGTTGAAGGGCAATATTGAGAAGTTGAAAAACTCTCGCTTTGTGGTGGAACACTGCGAATCTGTGGTGAGGCAAGTGAATGGATTAGGGCTGGGTACTAATTCCATTCCTCCACCTGTAAGCGGGAAATTTGTCAACAGCTTAATTGACATCGATCTGTCTTGCCTTGATGAGTCCTCAAGTAAGGCTAACTCTGCATCTGATGAAGAGTTCTTTACTGCTTCTGATGATGGGTCTGAGAACACCTACCCTGAAGGAGTAGTTTCTGAGGAGTTGCTAGGTGAACAAAAAGTTAAGAAAAACTTTGTCACTGATAGTGATAACTGTATTTTGACTGAACCCGATATTGTTGAATCAAATGAAAAATTAAAATTGATGCTTTATGGGGGATATAAAAACATTAATCCAGTTAAGAAAGAAGCCTTTTCAGCTCATTACGGGCTTGGCTATCAAGAAAATTTGCAAAAATACTATATTCCCAAAAATCAATCACCATCGGGTCAAACTACTATTCACCAAACAATTTCTCCTGTTCATCATGCTGAGTCATCAAATTTCAAATCAAATGAGCCTTACAGGAGGACTTACAGAGAAAAGAGAACTTATTTTCACTGAGGTATGGTTGGTCTCATCTTGGTGAACTGCCCTAATAAGAATCAAGGGAAACGGCCAATTGGTTCGCAACCAGCTGTTGTCCTAAGGTCACCACAAGTGAAAAAGCCAAAAAGTCCTAAGGCAAATGTGATGAAACCACCAGTAAAACCTATGGTAAAGCCAACGATCTCATCTGAAGTTAAACCATCTGTTTCAAAAAGGGGAAAGCTACCTGCTAAACCTTGTGCATCTACCTCTGGTAGTGCACCAACTGGTGAGAAATCTGTGGCAAAACTCTCCAAACCATAGAGGAGAAGAAGGAACAAGAGATTGAGAAAACTGGAACAACTGGCTGGAATTCAATCAGGTGAAGTTTCCACTAGTTCATCTGCTGTTGTTGAATGTAAGCCTACTGTTCCAGTTAAGAAAAAGAAGAGGTCCTAGAACAAGAAATCCAAAAGTTCTCAATCTCCTGGTCCCAAGTCTTCTAAAGATTCATCCATTTTTGACAGTCACGACTGTGAGTTAATAGAGGTTGTTTATTTTGAGAAAGACGGACGACCCAAGACCACTATGACTTGGGTCTTCAAATCTAACTGATCTGTTTTGTGACTCGTTCAGGGACATTCGAAGGGTACTATCTCTAATCGTTGGTATGTAGATAGTGGATGCTCCCTGCACATGACAGGTAACATGGCCTTGCTTCAAGATGTCAAACCATTCAGAGGTGGCTATGTGGCCTTTGCCGGAGAGAAAGGCGGTAGTATCACGTGTCAAGGCGTGGTTTCAAATGGTTGTGTTAGCTTCGACAATGTCAACTACTGCGAGCAGCTGAAGCATAACCTGTTGAGTGTCTCCCAGATGTGTGACAAGGAGTACTCAGTTATGTTTGTCAAGTCAGAATGCATGATTCTCAAACCTGGTTTTGGAGTTCCTGAAGACTGGATTCTGATGCGTGCACCAAGGACAAACGACACTTATCAAATCGACATGAGCGTGGCGAAAACCACATTTTCAGTTGCTACTTGTTTGCTTACCAAAGCGACAGAGCTTGACTCAATCTCGTGGCATAGGAAACTCGGACACATTTCTTATCGAAATATGATTCATCTTGTCCGAAACGGTTTGGTAACCAGTGTTCCTAAACTGAGATTTACCGTTGCAGATGACTGCATGCCTTGTAAAAAGGGCAAACAGCAACGGAAGTCTCACAATCCCAAGCTCCAAAACTCCATCGATACCCCTTTGGAGCTATTACACATGGATCTGTTTGGCCCTATAAGTATCAGGAGTATTGGAGGTAAGTCATACTGTCTAGTTGTAACTGATGATTTCTCACGTTTTTCTTTGGTGCATTTTTTAGGTACAAAGGACGAGACTGCTGATATTCTTCAATATTTGATCCTGAGCTTGGAATCTCTGTGCAAGCTGAAAGTTAGAAGAATAAGAAGTGAGAACGGAACTGAATTCAAGAATAATTTGATGGAACTTTTCTGTCTCAAGAAGGGGATCCGTCACGAATTTAGTGCCCCGTACACACCTCAGCAGAATGGAGTTGCAGAACAGAAGAACAGAACACTAATTGAGACTGCAAGGACAATGCTGTCAGATGCAAAGCTTCCTGTCACTGTCTAGGCAGAAGCAGTAAATACAGCTTCTCATGTTTTGAAAAGAGTTCTAGTTGTGAAAAGGCACAACAAGACTTGCTATGAGTTGATCAACAATCGACCTCCCAATCTTGACTACCTAGTTCCTTTTGGTAGTCCCTGTTCCTTATTGCTACAATACAAAGACCGCAAGTCTAAGTTTCATGCAAAAGCGGTGGAAGGCATCTTCTTAGGATATGTTGCCAACTCGCCTTGCAAGAGAGTGTACAATATAGGAACTCGTACTGTCGAGGAATGGTTTGAAGTGGATTGCAGTAAACACAGCATTCCACCAGAACCAACTGGTCCAGCTTGGGGTTTTGATTATGATGCGCTATTCAAGTCTTTCAACCTTCCCGATTTGTCTGCCGATGATGTTGCAAATGTGTATGAATTATTTGATGGCGGTGATGACTCCAGTTTCTCAACCCGTGCAACCGTACCAATTGTAACTCCCGATTCCAATGTCGCATCTGCATCTGGAACTCATGATAGTGATAACTTTGAAGTTGTTCATGTTGACGGAAATGACGCTCAAGCTAATCCTAACACTCATGTAGGAAATGAAGCTCCAGCTGATATAATCAACATTGAATCTTCTTCTTTTGGAACACAGGATATGGGTACGAACCTTGATTCAAAAATTCAGGAACCAGAGATACCAGAGACTAGAGTGCATAAGAATCATCCAATTGACAACATTATTGGTGATCCTCATGCCAGTGTTCAGACTCGTCATAGAACCATTGCTGAGAACATTAGTCTGTACTCTGAGATACTTGACACTGGTGTCATTGAAACATGTTTGCATGCTGCATTCGTGTCCCAGTTAGAGCTGAAGAATGTGAAGGAGGCTCTCGCTGACAACTGCTGGATTGAGGCGATGCAAGAAGAACTGTCTCAATTCCAAAAGTTGCATGTGTGGGATTTGGTTGACTTTCCAAGAGGCATACAACCAATTGGAACCAGATGGGTGTTCAAGTGTAAAACAGATGATCGCCATGTCGTAGTAAAGAATAAAGCAAGGTTGGTTGTTCAAGGATTTTATCAACAAGAGGGCCTGGATTACACTGAAGTATATGCCCCTGTTGCTAGACTTGAGGCCATTCGACTGTTTCTGTCTTATGCCTCCTATGTCGGCTTCAAGGTCTATCAAATTGATGTGAAAAGTGCTTTCCTGTCTATGTCACTCAACCTCCCGGCTTTGAAGATCAGCATAATATCAATAAAGTGTATAAGCTCGACAAAGCACTTTATGGTCTTCAACAAGCACCTCGGGCATGGTATGAGACGTTATCAAAACATCTACTGTCAAATGGTTTCGACCATGGACAGATTGATTCGACCCTCTTCATTCGGAAAGCTGGAGGTGATATTCTTCTTGTACAAGTGTATGTCGACGACATTATCTTTGGGTCTACAAATGAAGAGATGTGTAGGGAATTCGAACATGTGATGAAGTCCAAGTTTGAGATTAGTAACATGGGTGAATTGTCATTCTTCCTGGGTCTGCAAGTCAGTCAAAGAGAGGATGGCATCTATCTACATCAAACTAAGTATGTGCAGGACATCTTGTCAAAATACAAGATGAATGATAGCAGTACTTATGGCACACCTATCCCCGTCAATCATGGTCTACATCCAGACAAAGATGGAAAGGATGTGGATTGCAAATTGTACCGTGGGATGATCGGATCTCTTATGTATCTCACAGCTTCAAGGCCCGACATAATGTTTGCTGTATGCTTATGCTCAAGGTTTCAGTCACAACCGAAGGAGTCTCATATGATAGCTGTCAAGAGGATATTCAGATACTTGAAAGGGAAACCCCGATTGGGTCTTTGGTACTCAAAGCAGCAGTCATTTGACCTAAAAGCCTATACTGATTCAGACTATGGCGGTTATAACCTTGATAGAAAGTCAACTTCAGGTGCATGTGAATTATTGGGAGACAGGCTGGTTTCCTGGCAGTGTAAGAAGCAGTCAAAGGTTTCTGTCTCAACATGTGAAGCAGAGTACATTGCTGCAGCGAGTGGTTTTTCTCAGATATTGTGGATTCAGCAGCAATTGAGAGACTACGGCTTAAATTTCACTGGAACTCCACTGTTCATTGACAACAATGCCACCATGTCCATCACAAACAACCCGGTGAAACATTCCAAAACTAAACATATTGAAATTCACCATCATTTCATCCGTGATTGTGCTGAAAAGCATCTCATTGAACTTGTAAAGGTTCACACGGATGACAACTTCGCTGACCTTTTCACTAAGGCGTTTGATCGAACCCGTTTTGAACATCTTTTCAACTTGATAGGAATGTTCAATCCAGAGTGAAAACTTGTTTTTCTTAAATCAATTCAATTCATGAAAGTTAAATTTTATTTCTTTTACGTTTTCTGTATAGTTCTTTTAGTTTTCAAATATTTTACAAAAATCCAAACAAAATATAAAATGGAGAAAATTTCAAAGTTATTTGAAGAAAAGAGGAAATGATAGTACATCAGAAATGATCTAAACGCCATAGACTGCATGTATGGGAAATGATTGCGTCATGCTTACTTGATTGTTTAAATTGTTGTGATTTTAATCTGCTTATTTACAAGTAATTTGAATTGTCAGTAGGCTGTAGGCATCTTTGAATCATTAGTAGTGTCGAAACTAAATCTAGACTACAACTGTGATTTGAACCAATGTATGCATGTGTGCGTGTATAAAAGAATACAAAAAGATGATTATCAGATAAAGGATGTAAGATTTTAGCAAATATTTTCTTAAGAGACTAGTTTCGGGTTATGTCTTTAGCATAATTTTTCGGTTCACTTCACTGCCCATACTCACAAGTATGCAATGGGAAGTTGGGCCAAGATATGTCTTGACATCAACCGTTAAGCTTATATTAACCCTTGAATCATACCTGATTCATTGAAATACGACCTCGTGAACCTAGCAAACCGAGAGCTGCTGGGTCACTCAAATCACGCAGTAGCGATGGGTTTGTGGCAGGTTCTACAGCGAGAGGTAAGATCTGGGAAATTCAAAATGTTTAAGCCTCAAGTGGCCAAGCGAGTCAGGGACAAGAACGCTAGACATCCTGTGACTAATAGAAGCTTGAAGAAACTGGTATACAAGCCAGTGCTGTGTGAAACCAAGATTCCCTTGAGCAAGTTATCTCAGGATATCCTCGGTAACATATGGTACTGGTACGTAGATCCTAAATCGGGTGAGGCAGTGGGGATTGGAAAGGTGTGGTCCGAGAGTGGAATCTTAGTGCCAAGGGAACTGATCAGAGTGTTTGATGAAGTCTGCTTCATAAACTTCTCTGAGAAAGATCTGGAGGCTCTAGATGACAAGTACTGCATGTACACGAACGAGTGGACAAAGTTCCTTGCTTCTAAATATGACAAGGTGATCAAGTTCTGCCTTGATTACAAGAAGAAGAAGGAAGCTAAAGCTGCGGAGCTGTGAAGACCGAAGACAATCCAGAGCTGTTGTCAAGGGGGAGTTTGTTGAAGCACTTTTGTGTGACAAACACTCTAAACATTGTCTTAGTTTTTTGTACTTGTTTTGTATGTATTATTCTTTGTATGTTAGTGTCTGTATGTACTAGTTATCGAGTTGTATTTACTATTGTATGTACTCGTTGTCTAATTTCTCTAAGTGTTTTGCGCACTTAGCATGTGCGCAGGAGTTATCTCCTGCGTACTTAGCAAGTACGCAAGAACTCTCTACGTACTTGCTAAGTACGCAGGAACAATTTGTCCTGCGCATTTGTTAAGTGCGCAAAGATCAGGTCTAGTATAAATAGGATAGGTTGACAGAAGTTATGTACGCAGACATTTGCACTCAGTTGTATTCTCTCTGTAACCTTCAATTTTATAATAGACGGATTTTGAAAGTGATTTCGTTGTTGGTTTACTTTGTGTTGCTTGATTCTCCACCTAGTCACGGGCATTCCGCACCCGGTTCGACTAGTCACACACCCACACGTAATGATCCGAGACACCCGGGGACCTACATTTCTCAAGCAAAACTGCTTTCATGTTCTTAGGTTCGACTTAAGATATAAAACACGAGAACATACTGTTGTCTAATGCATCACATGCACTCCGGGTATGAACACCCACATTGAGCTTACCAATGATGTTGTCGGTGGGATGATTCTTGTGAATTCTCAACTGAGGAATCTCATCTTCTTCCAAGAGTTCATCCAGATTTGTGATATTTTCAGCAGGAGGATCAGCTTCATCACCAATAGGATCTTCATCAGTTCATTGTGGGGCAACATCTACTATTGGAATGGCGTTGTCTTCAACAGTTTCACTTGTTGCACCAGAACCGAAAGAGTCCATATTAGATTCAGCATCAGCAGGTGCAGGGATTTCATTTTGAGTGGATGAGGAAGAACTTTGATCATTTATGTGCCCTATATTGTTCACAGAAAAGTAAGGATTAGCAGGAGTTAATTCATTTGCAAACACAGGAAAATTAAATGACTTAAACAAAGATTCGACATCAAAAAGCCAATCAGGATCGTCCCTAGCGTCCGAATGATTGCTTTCATGCCAATTGATATCAATGGACTCCAACACCATTCTTCTTTGCTTCTTGTAAACACGAAACGCTCGTTTATTAGATGAATATCCCACAAAATAGCATTCATCAGCTTTGGCTTCAACCTTGTTTAGCTGATATGAAGTATTTAGCACACACACGTGAACTTTCTGATGAAATCAATGACTAGCTTTTTCTTGTACATGATCTCATAAGGTGTCTTGTTGTAGCTTTTGGTGATAAGAACTCGGTTTTGCATAAAACAAGCGGTGTTAACTACCTCAGCCCAAAACGTGACAGGATACTTGGAATCAACGATCATTGTTCTTGAATCTTCAATCAACATGCGATTTCTCCTTTCAGCTACACCATTCTGTTGAGGAGTAGGTGGTGCACTGAATTGCCGAGAAATTCCTTTGCTTTCACAGAAGGAATCAAGAGTGTCATTCTTGAATTCTGTTCCATGATCACTACGGATAGTCTTCACACTCAGATTAAAGAGGTTCTCAATTTGAAGCAGATAAGTCTTCAGAATCTCTGGCGTCTCATATTTCTTAGCCAGGAAGAACACCCAAGTAAACCGTGAGAAGTCATCAGTTAATACTAAACAGTAGGATTTGCGTCCAAGACTCGTGGCACTCACAGGACCGAAGAGATCCATGTGAAGTAATTGGAGAGGGGAGTCAATGGAATTTGTGTTTTTGGGCTTGTGAGATGATTTGTGATGTTTTCCCTTGGAACAAGAGATACAGTGTTCCTTAGGAGAAAAGTCTTTGAGAGGCAAACTGGTGACAAGGTTTCCTCGGACCAGATGGTTCATGGTTTTTGAAATTTACGTGTTAGGATTTACACATCTTTTTGGCATAAAACTTCTCTCATTTCACGATCAATTCTTGGTTATTTTCAATGTTTAGACACTTATTTGCTTCATTTCTAGTTTTGTAGGTTTTTTTGAAGCTTGGTGAACAAACAAGATGATTCCAGGACAAAAGTTGAAGTTTTATGATTTTTGTGATGGAGGCACGGTCGTGCCCCCTACTTGGCACGGCCGTGCCAATCTTGCAAACCCTAGGCACGGTCGCCCCCACATCTTGCACGACCGCGCCAAGCCAAAATCCAAGGCACGGCTGTGCCTTGACTTCCCACGGTCGCGTGTCAACCCGTGAGTCTGAACAACCGTACTTTCTCATTAAGTGGGACCCAATAGAAGCTCCGGATCGTTCAACTCTCTGCACGACGACCGCGCCCTGACCTAGACACGGTCGCACCTAAGAATGAGGCACGGTCGTGCCTCCCCATTTCTATATAAACAGAACTTAAACTCTCATTCAGACATTCAGCAACCAGAGAGAAAAGCCCACTGTTCTAGCTCATATCATCCTTGTTCCAGCCACATTTCAAGCTTGTTGGAGAGGATACACATCAAGAGGATCACCATACATCAACAAAAACATGTAGGCTTGGAGGTGTGGTTTGATTCTTGTTTTCATACCATGTTTATTGCTATTTTTCCCTGCTAATTTGTAATTCTTGTGCTCATGATGAGCTAAAACTCTTGTTCACTTTGGTTTAGATGAAGTTTAGATACATTTGACAACATTAATGGACTATTGGCAATTATTGTGTTAATGTTATGACAACCGTATGATTATTCTTCAATGAAATTATGTATTCAAGTATTTTGGGTTGTTTACAAGACTTGTATTTGTGTATGCCATATTATGTTGGAAAACTTGTGGTTTATGCTTATATTCATGGATTGGTGTATGTATTTATGCTAGTTTATGGCATTTGACTAGGAATGGTGAATGGAGTCTTGTTTATGAATCATTATATTTGTATGTGTATCCTTATGCTTATGTTTGGAAAGACAAAGTGTTTGTTATGATGTTTCATGCTTAGTTTTATGTATATCTAGGAATTTTTGACACATTCTCCTAACTTATATAATCTTTGTATGAACTTTGTATGTTGAAGAAATGCATATTGTTGTCTAATTTAATCAACTTGAGGTGGGTAGTGTGTTGTTCATATTATCTTTCCAACCAGTTGTTGGATTAGTGTACCTTAATTGGAAGCTAGTTCAATCTTTATAAACATTGTCATGATTGTTAAACACATGAGCTTCATTGTATGACTTTAGGTGGTTGGTTTGTGTAATTCATGCTAGCTTTCCGAATGGTCATTTGATTAGATGTCTTTGACGAGAATTTAGTCAATTTCTGTTTCGTGTATTTGCCATGTTTCTATGAGTGTATTGAATGTATTCTAGATGGATTCGACACCGAAGTGATACTTTCTCCTTGATTGTTTGATTCGTGATTTTAGCCTACTTTTATATATTTGCATGTTAGATAATTAAAACCAACTCTTCAAAACATCTTTTTACCATCACTTGATTGAATCTTGGTTCCGGTTTATTATCGCATCCCACCGTGTCCACGGATTAATTTCCGGTTCTTACCGTTACTATATTACTATCCAACGGGTACACTTGCCCGACGTGTGTGTGATTAGTCTTTGGTAAAAACCCATTTTATAACTCAAATTGTGTGAAAAATACTTATAAAAATATATGTATAGTTTACACGCATCAGGCTTGTGAGATGATTTGTGATGTTTTCTCTTGGAACAAGAGATACAGTGTTCCTCAGGAGAAAAGTCTTTGAGAGGCGAACTGGTGACAAGGTTTACTTGAAACAGACGGTTCATGGTTTTGAAATTTACGTGTCCCAACCTCTTATGCCACAGAAATGATTCATCTTCAGAAGACTTTGAAAGAAAACACGATTCGATTCCCGATGGGTTGTTCATATCCAAGCTATAGGTGTTGTATCTTCTTGGAGCACGCATGAGAATGAGTTCTTCTCGAATCACCACTCCAGGTTTCAAGATCAGACATTCTCTTGAATTGAACAAGGCACAAAAGTCTTTATCACAGATCTGAGAGACGCTCATCAGATTGTACTTCAATTGGGGAACGTTGTTGACATGCTCCAGACTATTTACACCATTAGAGACTGTTCCTTGACCTTCAATCTTTCCTCCCCTTGGATTGCCAGCAAAAGCCACATAATCTCCATCCATAGTATGATAATCTTGCAGCAAGTTAAATTGATCGGTCATATGTCTGGAACAGCCACTATCTACATGCCAGATATTATCTTTGGTTCTTGTTGGTTGACCCTATACACAACAAATCATTTAGACATTTTGACCAAGACCATTGCTATCAAGAAGTTTCTTGTCAAGATAAGACATTTTATGGAAATTATAATCAGAATCCTCCTTAAATGAAGCATGATCATCAAATAGAACATTATTTTTAATTTTCCAGGTTCTTTTCAAACTATTTTTAGCATTTTTAATTCTTTTACGCCTACATTTTCTACAATGAGGAGACTTAGACGGCTTAATTGAATTCAAGAAAATTTTGGGAGTCGATTCTTCATTACAATGTTTTGTTGTCAAATTATAACTTTTTGAAACATGATTAGTCTTTGGTAAAAACCCATTTTAAAACTCAAATTGTGTGAAAAATACTTATAAAAATATATATAGTTTACACGCATCAAGTTTTTGGCGCCGTTGCCGGGGATACGGTTTTGCGAGAACGATTGGAATTAATTTTTAGTCATTTAGTATATATTTTTGTGCATATCGTGTTTTCTTGCTTGTTATTTTGCAATTTTTGTGTATAGATATTTTGCATTTTTACTTGTTATTTTTAGTTGCATTTGTATATATATTTTAGTAAATTTTTAATTCCATTTTATTTTTCATTTTTATTTTTATTTTCAATTGTTTTATTTTATTTTATCTTTGTTTTTGTCTAACTTGTATCTTCTTTGTCCTAGGTTCGTGCATTTAAATCTAACTTGTCGTGCAGATCGTGTATGTTCTCAACTCCCGTCGAGGAGGTTCCTGAGCCGTCTTCCGAGCCGGAGCGTGATCTTCATCGGAGATTGCGAGCGCGTTCCCGATTTGTGGCCCGGTTACTCGAGTTTGACGAGGTAGAGGAGATGGCGGACGAGTATGCGGGTCAGACGCTTTCGGATTTTGGCAAACCGACACTTGAGGGTTTGGAGTCGAGCATCAATAGGCCTACGGTTGGACCACATCAGTTCGAGATCAAATCCAGCATTATACAGATGGTGGAGAACATGTGGCAGTTTGATGGCAAGGATCACGAGGATCCTAATACTCATTTGGCCGGTTTCTTAGAGATTTGCGCCACTTTCAAAATTCGTGACACTACTGACGATGCTATTCGGCTCCGGTTTTTCCCACTTTCCTTACGGTATCGAGCCAAAGCTTGGTTACTGTCACTTCCCCCTAGGTCCATTAGTACTTGGGACCAGATGGCTGCTAAATTCTTAGAGAAGTACTTCCCTCCGGAGAA
Organism: Smallanthus sonchifolius; assembly: GCA_023525975.1. Lineage (NCBI taxonomy): Eukaryota > Viridiplantae > Streptophyta > Magnoliopsida > Asterales > Asteraceae > Smallanthus > Smallanthus sonchifolius. The sequence continues at coordinate 21,964,472 of CM042035.1, read as the reverse complement.
AACAGCAAAGTTGAGGGCTAGGATTCTTTCTTTCCAGCAGGACGACGGGGAGACGATCTATGAGGCGTGGGAGAGATTCAAGGAACTGATGAGGAAGGCTCCCCACCATGGATTGCTGAAGTGGCAGCAATGTGAGACCTTCTACAATGGTCTAGATATGACAGGGAAGCACCTGATCGACGCATACGCAGGTGGAGACATTGGAACGAAGACACCCCAGGAGGCGTATGACTTGCTAGAGAAGGTGGCGTCGAAGAGCTACACTCAGCACACTTCCCGAGCGAGGACTCAGAGGTAGGGTGTTCATCAAGTGGATGGAATTACCTCTTTAGCTGCCCAGTTGGAAGCAATTTCCACCAAGATTGGTCAGATGCACGTCCACAAGGCCCAGTCCTTGTGTGAGTTATGTGGTGGGGCGCATCCCATGAGTGCTTTTCAGGTTGGGGATCAGGGGGCCCACGAGCAGGTTGATTTCATGTCCAACCAGAATCGTCCACAGAATAATCCTACAGCAACACATATAATCTGGGGTGGAGGAATCACCCGAATTTCAGTTGGAATTCTGGCAAAAATAGCCAGCAACCACCCGGATTCACTCAACGCCCCCATTCCAGCATCAGTCCCACCAGTCTCAGGGATAGAGTTCCCAGTTTCGACCTCAGCATGGCCAGTTTTAAGGCCAAGGTTCTAGCAGCGGTCCACCGCCCGCACCCGAGGGTAAATCCAGTTTGGAGGACATGGTTGCACGGCTACTTGCCAACTCAGAGAGTCAGAATCAGTTGGCAGATAAGCAGAACCGTTACATGGAGGAGCGTTTTCATACGCATGAGACTGAGTTGAGGAATCAGAAAGCTTCCATCCAGACCATAGAGAACCAGGTCGGGCAAATAGCGAAGCTTCTTTTTGAGAGACCGCCAGGTGGCCTGCCTAGCAACACTGAGCCCAATCCTAAGGCTCATGTGAAGGCCATCACTTTGCGGAGCGGTAGAGACACCAGACCATATCCATAGGTCCCTGTGCATGAGTCATCCGAGGAGGAGGTCGTCATTGAGATTCCGGATGAGACACCGTCGAGGGGTAAGCCGGCGAGCACATCGCGCCCTCGTGAGCCTGTGAGAACTCCCGCCGTTCCATACTCTGACAGATTGAAGAAGTAGAAGATGGAGGAGCAGTATGGTAAGTTTTTAGGGTTGTTTAAGCATTTGCATATCAACTTGCCATTTGTGGAGGCTCTAGCTCAGATGCCTAAGTATGCGAGATTCTTGAAGGATATCCTCACGAATAAGAGGAAATTGGAGGAGTTGTCTCAGGTGACGCTGAATGAGGAGTGCTCGGCGGTGATTCAGAACAAGCTACCGGAGAAGGGACGAGATCCGGGGAGGTTCACCATCCCATGTTTGATAGGTAGCTTGTCGGTTAGCAATGCCTTAGCTGACCTTGGTGCTAGCATTAATCTCGTGCCATATGCGGTCTTTGCTAAGCTTGAGTTGGGAGAACCTACACCGACACACATGAGTATCCAGCTAGCCGATCGTTCGGTCAAGTATCCGCGAGGAATAGTGGAGAATATGTTGGTTAAGGTTGATCGTTTTGTGTTTCCTGTAGACTTTGTGATTCTAGACATGGATGAGGATAAGAATGTCCCTATTATCCTAGGTCGACCGTTCCTGGCCACCGCCAAGGCCCTGATTGATGTGTATTCGGGGAGGCTTACATTGAGGGTGGATGAATAGGAGGTGACGTTTGATGTTGGTAGATCCATGCAGCACACCTAGAATCAGGATGATTCACTTTACTTCGTTGAGACTGTTTATTCTTGTGTAAGTGATCATCTCCAGGACACAGCTGAGGAGGAGTCCCTGGACACCCAGATTGTGGGTGGGGAGACATTTGATCCAGTTGGTGAGGATCACTTTGATGAGCAGTTGCATAGCCAGGAGAGCTATGAGTTTCCCTAGTGTTAAGCGGTTTTTGCGATGGCGGATAGAGAGTCTGAGCCGATTGAGCGGCCTTCTGTTGAGGACCCACCACCTGTTGAGCTTAAGGAGCTCCGGAGCCATTTGGAGTATGCCTTTTTAGATGGTGAGTCTCGATTACCTGTCATTATCGCCTCTGATTTGACGAGTAATGAGAAAGATAGGTTGTTAGAGATGCTGAAGCAGCACAAGCGGGCTATTGCATGGTGGATTATGGACATTAAGGGAATTAATCCCTCTTTTTGTACCCATAATATCTTTATGGAGGATGACTACAAGCCCGTTATGCAGAACCAGATGAGGTTTAACCCGAACATGCAGGAGGTAGTGAAGAAGGAGGTGATTAAGTTACTTGACACTGGTTTGATTTATCCCATCTCCGATTCACCTTGGGTTAGCCCGGTTCAGGTTTTCCCTAAGAAGGGAGGCATGACTTTTATCACCAACGAGAGGAATGAGCTGATTCCTACTCGTACAGTCACAGGTTGGAGAGTTTGCATCGATTACTGCAAACTCAATGATGCTACTCAGAACGACCATTTTCCCTTCCCGTTCATTGATCAGATGATGGAGAGATTAGCGGGGAAGATGTTCTATTGTTTCCTAGATGGCTTCTCTGGCTACTTCCAGATCCCGATTACTCCTGAGGACCAGGAGAAGAAGACATTCACATGTCCCTATGGCACATTTGCTTATCGGCGGATGCCCTTTGGATTGTGTAATGCTCCGGCCACTTTTCAGCGTTGCATGGTGGCCATTTTCCATGATATGATTGAGGACTCCATGGAGGTTTTCATGGATGACTTTTCTGTGTTTGGGAGTTCCTTTCATCATTGTCTTGGGAATCTGGAGAGGATGTTGGCCAGGTGTGAGGAGGCCAATCTAGTGTTGAACTGGGAGAAGTGCCACTTCATGGTGAAGGAGGGCATTGTGCTTGGGCACAAGGATTCACACGCGGGGATTGAGGTTGATAGAGCTAAGATTGACACCATATTTAAGTTGCCCCGGCCCACTTCTGTGAAATCTACTTGGTGTTTCCTTGGTCACGCGGGCTTTTACAGACGCTTCATTAGAGATTTTTCTAAGATTGCCCGACCGATGACCCAGCTTCTTGAGAAGGAAGCCTAGTTCGTGTTCTCCGACGATTGCCTTAGTGCATTCAATTTGTTGAAGTATCATGGTGGCTCCTGATTGGAAGCTGCCATTTGAGATCATGTGTGACGCGAGTGACTTCGCTGTTGGGGCGGTCTTAGGATAGAGGAGAGAGAAGGAGTTTCACCTGATTTATTATGAGAGCAAGACACTCAATGATGCACCGGAGTACTACACCACGACAGAAAAGGAGCTCCTAGCCGTTGTCTTCGCTTTCGATAAATTCCGATCTTATCTCGTCCTATCAAAGACCATTGTATTCACTGACCATGTAGCTCTTCGGCACCTGTTCAGCAAACAGGATGCCAAAACCCGACTGATCCGGTGGGTTTTGCTGCTTCAGGAGTTCGACATTGTGATCCGCGATAAGAAGGGCGCGAAGAATGTCGCAGCGGACCACTTGTCCCGTCTTGAGTGCTCAGCTTCATCTGAACTTGTGGGGTTATCCATAAATGACAATTTTCCCCACGAGTTTCTCATGCATATACAGACACAGGATGAGGAGTGTCCATGGTTTCCTGATTTTGCAAACTTTCTTGCTAGTGGGATTTTGATTAAGGGCTTAACGCATCAGCAGAAGCGAAAGTTCTTTGTGGATGTGAAGCACTATCTTTGGGAGGATCCCTATTTGTTTTGTGTCGGCGCGGATCAGATCGTGCGCATGTGTGTGTTTGGAGATGAGGCACGTCAGGTGCTTAGACACTACCACGAGGGCCCGACAGGTGGACATCATGGAGCTACCTTGACCGTGAAGAAGGTCTTTGACGTTGGTTTATTCTGGCCTACCATCTTCCGGGATGCTCATGAGATGATACGAGCTTGTGACGCTTGCCAGAGGGCGAGCAACATTCCGTCCAGGAATGAGATGCCTCATAACAACATCCAGATTTGTGAGATTTTTGATGTTTGGGGTATTGACTTTATGGGACCTTTCCCAGCTTCTCATGGCAACCGGTATATCCTAGTGGCTGTTGACTACGTGTCTAAGTGGGCCGAGGCTCAAGCCTTGCCTACTAACGATGCTAGGGTGGTTGTTCGATTTTTTGAAGAAGCTGTTCCCCTGGTTTGGCGCCCCCAAGGCTCTTATTAGTGACCGTGGAACCCACTTCTACAACTCCCAGTTAGAGAAGGCACTATCACGATATGGTGTGAACCAAAGATTCTCCACAGCCTACCATCCACAGACCAGTGGATAGGTAGAGGTCACGAACCGGGGCATAAATCGGATTCTTGAGAAGACGGTTGGTCAGAACTGTAAGTATTGGTCGGATAGTTTAGATTAAGAACTTTGGGCCTTCCGGAATGCGTATAAGACGCCTATTGGTACCACACCATTTAGGTTGATCTAATGGAAGCCAAGTTCGTGTTCTCCGACGAGTGCCTTAGTGCATTCAATTTGTTGAAGGAGAAGTTGGTGAATGCTCCTATCATGGTGGCTCCTAATTAGAAGCTGCCATTTGAGATCATGTGTGACGCGAGTGACTTCGCTGTTGGGGCAGTCTTAGGACAGAGGAGAGAGAAGTAGTTTCACCTGATTTATTATGCTAGCAAGACTCTCAATGACGCACAGGAACACTACACCACGACAGAGAAGGAGCTCCTAGCCGTTGTCTTCGCTTTCGATAAATTCCGGTCTTATCTCGTCCTATCAAAGACCATTGTATTCACTAACCATGTAGCTCTTCGGCACCTGTTCAGCAAACAGGATGCCAAACCCCGACTGATCCGGTGGGTTTTCCTGTTTCAGGAATTCGACATTGTGATCCGTGATAAGAAGGGCGCGGAGAATGTCGCAGCGGACCACTTGTCCCGTCTTGAGTGCTCAGCTTCATCAGAACTTGTGGGGTTATCCATAAATGACAATTTCTCCCACGAGTTTCTCATGCACATACAGACACAGGATGAGGAGTGTCCATGGTTTCCTGATTTTGCAAACTTTCTTGCTAGTGGGATTGTGATTAAGGCCTTAACGAATCAGAAGAAGCGAAAGTTCTTTGCGGATGTGAAGCACTATCTTTTGGAGGATCCCTATTTGTTTCGTGTCGGGGAAGATCAGATCGTGCGTAGGTTTGTGTTTAGAGATGAGGCAAGTCAGGTGCTTAGACACTGCCACGAGGGCCCGACAGGTGGACATCATGGAGCTACCTTGACCATGAAGAAGGCCTTTGACGTTGGTTTCTTCTGGCCTACCATCTTCCGGGATGCTCATGAGATGATACGAGCTTGTGACGCTTGCCAGAGGGCGAGAAACATTTCGTCCATGAATGAGATGCCCTAGAACAGCATCCAGATTTGTGAGATTTTTTATGTTTGGGGTACTGGGTTTATGGGACCTTTCCCATCTTTTCGTGGCAACCGGTATATCCTAGTGGCTGTTGACTACGTGTCTAAGTGGGCCGAGGCTCAAGCCTTGCCTACTAACGATGCTAGGGTGGTTGTTCGATTTTTGAAGAAGCTGTTTACCCACTTTGGTGCCCCCAAGGCTCTTATTAGTGACCGTGGGACCCACTTCTACAACTCCCAGTTGGAGAAGGCACTATCACGATATGGTGTGAACCATAGATTCTCCACAGCCTACCATCCACAGACCAGTGGATAGGTAGAGATCAGGAACCGGGGCATAAAGCGGATTCTTGAGAAGACGGTTGGTCAGAACCGTAAGGATTGGTCGGATAGGTTAGATTATGCACTTTGGGCCTTCCGGACTGCATATAAGACGCCTATTGGTACCACACCATTTAGGTTGATCTTTGGGAAGCCCAGTTCGTGTTCTCCGACGAGTGCCTTAGTGCATTCAATTTGTTGAAGGAAAAGTTGCTGAATGCCCCTATCATGGTGGCTCCTGATTGGAAGCTGCCAATTGAGATCATGTGTGACGCGAGTGACTTCGCTGTTGGGGCGGTCTTAGGACAGAGGAGAGAAAAGCAGTTTCACTTGATTTATTATGCGAGCAAGACGCTCAATGACGCACATGAGCACTACACCACGACAGAGAAGGAGCTCCTAGCCGTTGTCTTTGCTTTCGATAAATTCCGGTCTTATCTCGTCCTATCAAAGACCATTGTATTCACTAACCACGTAGCTCTTCGGCACCTGTTCAGCAAACAGGATGCCAAACCCCGACTGATCTGGTGGGTTTTGCTGCTTCAGGAGTTCGACATTGTGATCCGCGATAAGAAGGGCGTGGAGAATGTCACAGCGGACCACTTGTCCCGTCTTGAGTGCTCAGCTTCATCTGAACTTGTGGGGTCATCCATAAATGACAATTTCCCCCACGAGTTTCTCTTGCACAAACAGACATAGGATGAGGAGTGTCCATGGTTTGCTGATTTGGCAAACTTTCTTGCTAGTGGGATTTTGATTAAGGGCTTAACGCATCAGCAGAAGCGAAAGTTCTTTGCAGATGTGAAGCACTATCTTTGGGAGGATCCTTATTTGTTTCGTGTCGGGGCCGATCAGATTGTGAGCAGGTGTTTGTTTGGATATGAGGCACGTCAGGTGCTTAGACACTGCCACTAAGGCCCGACAGGTGGATATCATGGAGCTACCTTGACCGTGAAGAAGGTCTTTGACGTCAGTTTCTTCTGGCCTACCATCTTCCGGGATGCGCATGAGATGATCCGAGCTTGTGACGCTTGCCAGAGGGCGAGCAACATTTCGTCCAGGAATGAGATGCCCAGAACAGCATCCAGATTTGTGAGATTTTTTATGTTTGGGGTATTGACCTTATGGGACCTTTCCCAGCTTCTCGTGGCAACCGGTATATATGTAGATATAAAGACTGATGGCTACAAAATTCTCTAACTACAACTGTTGTGGACTCCACAATTTTGCTACTGACCAACAAGCTACTGTGGATAAGGTTAGTTACTGCGGATAGTTGTTCTCCTGTTGATGAACAACTATGCTGCGGATAACCTTATCTACTGAAGACCAGAGTTGCTGCTGATAGGCTTCTCAGCAGCATCAAACACTTGATGCTGTTGATAGGCAAATCATCAGCATCTTTGACTTTGCTACTGACACCTCTGCTACAACACTGACACATCTATCAGCAGAAGGAATGTTATTGGTGCAGATGATTAAAGACAAACCACTTTCTGAAGTCTCCTGCAAAGATTCCTAAGAAGACTTTTGACCTGAATACAATTGTTTGCTGCAGTTTGTCTTTTAGTTGTCTACCAATAGTAGTATAGCATGTAACTGTCCAAGATCAACGGTCTGTGTTTGATCTGATCCTTAGAATCAAGGGTCTGTCTTGATTCTAAGTTCCTTTATATGTATTGTATCTTACATTTGTACAAGTGTGCTTCCTTAGATTTTTTCTCTGTAATCTTGTAAACATTGAAGATCATTACAATTTGCATTTATCATTATTCTCTTTGTTTATCTGTTTACATTGCATAGTTGTGATTGTTTCCGCCAATCTCAACTAAAATAGAACCATCTTGTAATCACCGATCCTACAAGTGGTATCAGAGCTTTGGCTCTCAGATTAAACAACTCACACTTGTTTAATCACTCTCTGGTTCTATTTACTACTATCTCTTTGCTAAAACACCATATATCATAAATCCTAAAATGGCACAAAACAATGGTTTTGATGATACTGGAAGCATCAACAGACCACCAAGACTGGTGTCTAGAGAAGACTATGATATGGGGAAGAACATGATGGAAAGTTTCTTCTGCTATCAAGAGTATGGATGTGGAGATCCATTAAAGATGGACCATATGTACCCATGGTGGCCTCTGCTGATTCCGGAGGTCCATCAGTCCCCAAAGAACCCTCAAAGTATTCAGATGAAGATATCAAGAAGATGGAGGTAGACTTCAAAGCCTTGGGAGCCATTCAGATGTGCTTTCCAAATGAAGTTTTCCACAACTTCAAAGAATATAAGACTGCCAAGGAGCTATGGGAGGCTCTTTAGAATATGTTTGCTGTGTCAGAAGAGGTGAAAGAAAATAGAAGAGATATTATGAAGCAATAATATGAAAACTTTGTCTGGAAGGAAGGTGAGTCTCTTACCGTGTTGTACAACAGGTACACCTACCTTGTGGGAGAGCTACAGTGCTCAAAAGTGAAGCTGGAGAATGAAGACATTCTCAAGAAGTTTATCAGGTCTCTGCCAAGCTGCTGGACACTTTACACAGTGTCAATCAGAAGAACTAAAAATTTAAAGACTCTGCAAATGACTGAGCTGTTTGGCATGCTGAAGACTTATGAATTAGAAATGATTCAAGCCAAAGAGAGAAGCTCAAGTTACTCAACAGCCTCATCATCCACCACCACTTCCCCTGCACTTCACTCTGACCACTCAGTTCCTAGTTCAAGCAACTACTACCCTCCTATTGTTACCCATCCCTAGACTCCAACATCACAATCAAACAACTCACCATTTCTTCTTGAAGCCCAACCTCAAACAAACTCTACTGCCTTTGTCTCTGAAAACTCAAGCAATATGTCCTTTATCAAGGAAGACCTGGAATGTTTCCATCCTGATGATCTAGAAGAAATGGACATACAACACTCCTATGCCATGCTTTCTCTTAGCGCAAAACGGTTCTACTCTAGAACAGGAAGACCAATCCCAAGCAACAACTCCAACACCAGAGTTGGATTGGATAAAAGCAAACTGAGATGTTATAACTGCAACCGACTTGGTCATTTTTCTAGAGAATGCAAGGCACAAAAGGCAAACCCAGCTGCTGCTCAGCCAAGACAAGCTCACCCAGCTCAACCAAGACAGCAACAACAGCAACAAGCCACTCCTCCTGCTCAAACTGCAGCTTGTGCAGCTGTTGGAACTGCTGAATTTGACTGAAGCTTCCAGTATGAGGATCTTCCTGCCAACAACCAAGCTCTTATGGCAGAAACCATAGAGATACCACCTCAGGTATATGAACATCTTTGTACTCAAGCTTGTATTGATAAGGTTCTAGGATACAGAAAACATAAACAGAATCTCATAGATCAAAATGAAGAGTTTCACCAAATGAAATCTAAATTCAAAGAGGTTGAAAACAGTTACAAAGAAAAGGTTAACTGTTTAAAGAAAGATATTTTGTAGAAACAAAGACTGATGGCTACAAAATTCTCTAAGTACAAATGCAGCTGATCTCAGCGTTTGCTGCTGACCAACAAACTGCTGCGGACAAGCTTATCTGCTGCGGATACTTGTTCTCCTACTGAAGAACAAATCTGCTGCGGATAGCCTTATCTGCTGAAGACCAATGTTGCTGCTGATAGGCTTATCAGCAGCATCATTCTCATTCTTGCTGCTGATAGCTATGTTCCTGGAAGACAAATCGTTGCAGCTGACTATCCATGCCAAGCGTCACTGACAACTTTCTGCAAAAGCAACTGACACACTCAAAGCAGACGGAACCTCAGTGGTGCAACCAATAACGGACGACAATGCTCTTCTCCAGACATGCAAGCAATGATGAATAAAGAACACGCTTCAATAAAGTTAGCTAGTTTAGCTTTAACGTGTATTATTAGCTTTTGTATAAAAGATCAACGGTCCGTGTTCGATCTGATCCTTAGAATCAAGGGTCTGTCTTGATTCTAAATTAGTATAAATACTGTGTAACCACTTCATTGTAAGTGTGCTTCTTCACTGAGTTTTCATTTGTAATCATTTATTCACAAAGCTTAATACAAAAGTGTTCTTATCAGTATTCTTTCTGTTTACTCGATTGTATTTGTGCAGTTGATATTGTTTCCGCCAATCTCAACTAGAATAGAATCACCTTGTAATTTCACGATCCTACAAGTGGTATCAGAGCTTTGGCTCAGATTAAACAAATTCACACTTGTTTAATCACTTCTGGTTCTATTCTAAACTCTCTCTTTGATTAAGTCACCAAAAACAAAGATGGCACAAAGCAATATGGTTGAAGACATCCTGAAGCAACAGTATGAAAACTTCGTCTGGAAGGAAGGTGAGTCTCTAACTATTTTATACAACAGATTTACTTATCTTATAGGTAAGTTGCAGTGCTCAAAAGTAAAGTTGGAGAATGAAGATATTCTTAAGAAATTCATCAGATCTCTACCTAGTTGCTGGACACTCTACACAGTGTCCATCAGAAGAACTGAGAATCTGAAGACTCTTCAGATGAATGAGCTATTTGGTATACTCAAAACCTATGAATTAGAAATGATTCAGGCCAAGGAAAGAAGCTCAAGCTACCAAACAGCCTCAACATCCACCACCACATCCTCTGCCCTACATTGTGAGCACTCGGGTCCTAGTTCAATTCAAACTGCAGCATGTGCAACTGTTGAAACTTCTGAGTTCGACTGGAGCTTTCAATATGAAGAACTGCCCGTCAACAATCAAGCCCTTATGGCAGACACAACTGAGATACCGCCTCAGGTATATGAACATCTTTGTTCCCAAGCCTGTATTGATAAAGTTTTGGGTTATAGAAAGCATAACCAAAACCTTATAGATCAAAATGAAGAGTTTCATCAGATGAAATCTGAGTTCAAAAAGGTTGAAGACACTTATAAAGAAAAGACTAACTGCCTTAAGAAAGAGATCTCATCACTAAAACACGAACAAACCAATCTTGAAACTCAGATTGATGATCTATTAGCCAAACTTAAAGCTACCAGAGCCGAACTGGCTGAACAGAAAGTCCATGTTGAAAAATATGAATTTTCGTCTAAAAAGCTACAAAGATTGTTAGATATTCAAGTCTATGAAAGGGTAAAGACTGGACTTGGATATCATGATGACCAGTATAAGACAGTTCCTCCTCCTGCTGACTATGTTGCCATTCACGAACCAAGCTTCAATACTGCAAATCTTGACACGGCAAACCGAAACCTTGATCCTTCAATGGATGCATGTTTTGTGGAAGACTGCTCCACCTCTTCAGAATCTGAGTCAACCTGCTCAGACCATTGTGAAACTAGTGCAGTCCCATCTGCTCCTATCTCTGAAGCTGTTCTAAACAAAGCTGAATTTCCTGTTGTTACTCCAGCTATTCCAGCTCCCATCCCATTCAAACAAATCAAGATTAGCTATCCTCCAAATGAAAGAAAGCTAAACATTGAAAAGGGAGAGACATCAGGTTTCACCAACCCCAAGTCTCAGTCAAAGCCAACCACAAAGAGAAAGGTGTTTGATATTTTTCATGCACCTGGAGAAAAAGGTCCATATGTTCAAAAGACACTAGAAGAAGCCACTTTTGAACATAACAAAGCTCATCCCTGGAACTTTAAAGATTTGTTTCAAAGAAAGGACTATGTGTACTTTCACAGGGACAAGACAGCACTATCTTGCTTTGTGTGTGGCAAATACAATCACACTGCCAGCACCTGCTTTCACTACCGTGAACACCAAAGAAACTCAAAGCAGCATGCCTTTGAGAAAACAAACAGAAACAAACAGGTGAGAAGCTATGATGCAAAGGCAACAAAGTTCAGAGAATCTCTATCCCTTCAAAGAGTGAAGATGCAGAAACCTCAACAAACTTGCATCATATGTGGGGAATCAAACCACTTTGCTGCAACGTGCAAGTTTAATCCTTTTAACCAGATTGCAAATAGTTCATCTGTGTTCAACCCATCAGCAGCAAACAAAATCGCTGCTGATAGAGTAAAGTCCAGGAAACCTAAGGCAAAGCCTTCAGCAGCAAAAGTCTCTGCTGCTGACAAAGCAGAATAAAAAACAACGGCATCAGCAGCAAAAGTATCTGCTGCTGACAAAGCAAAATCCAAAATAAAGCCTCCAGCAGCAAAAACTGCTACTGCTCCAGCAAAGTCTTCAGCAGCAAGATCGGCTGCGGATAGGCCAAAATTGTCAGCAACAACATCTTCGGCCGACAATGTAAAGAAAGCTGGAAAACCTGTAACTCAACAATGGAAGGCAAAGAAACCACCAAGCATCATCATCGGTTCAGTTGAGTGTATCTATCCTTTGTTGTAAATATGTCTGTGTTTTTTTATAAAAGCTATAGCCATCAGCAACGTTTTCACTGCTGACAGATTTAATCTTCAGCAGCAAAGTTTTTGCAACTGACCGCTTTAAGTTATCAGATGCACCCAAGTTTGCAGCGGATAGCTTTAAGGCAGTCATCAGCAACATCTTTGCTTCAGATGAATACATCCATCAGCAGCATCTAAATCTGCTGCTGAAAGACTTAACTATCAGCTGCAACCAAGTTTGCAGCGGATAGCTCAACCATCTGCAGCAACCAAGTTTGCTGCTGATGGGTAAAAACGAGTCTACATTAACTTTTACCCGCTGTAAAAAATACCGTCAGTTTTTACCATGACTGTCTCGGTGTATTACAGCTGTAACAATGAAAAGTAAATAAGGTTGTACGGTACAAGTCATCTTGCTTTTTCTCACCTCTGCCGTTATAAAAACAAACTCAAATTTCCTTACCACCTCTTCACCCTCCTCCATAAACCAACATCTCCTTCTCATGGAAGTTCCCACCAATCTCCACCCACCAGCATCACTTTCTCACAAGTCCCAACCAACCCTCATCTACCAACCTACAAACTTTCCCTCAATGGAAGTATCTCTGAAAATCAATCGGGTACACTGGAAATCAAAGTGGGTACACAGTAGAGAAGGCGCTGATAGGCCCTCCATGGAAGTATCTCTGTCACACTCTTCTCCAATGCATATCTCAGAAGAAAAGCAGATGGCATCAAGTAAGCTCCGCTTTCGCCACCACAGAGAAGAAGGACAAGGTGGAGAGTTGACTCCTTCTGGATGTTGTAATCGGTTAAGGCTCTGCCATCCTCAAGCCGTTTTCCGGCGAAGATTAGAGGCTGCTGGTCTGACGGGATGCCTTCCTTGTCCTGGATCTTTGCCTTCACGTTGTCGATTGTGTCAAAGGATTCGACCTCAAACGTGACCGTCTTACCAGTTAGGGTTTTCACGAAGATCTGCATTTTCACCGATTTGGAGTGATAAGATGAAGATGTTTCCAAAAAGGTACTCAGGGGTCAATGTTCCATTGTTATCTACAATACCGAACATACAAAGTACCCGGGTGACAGTTCAGCAATCCCAGCTGATACTGATCCCACACCCTCCACCCACAACCTGAACAAACAGTCTGCTTCTACCATTCGAACCCCTGTGCATACCACTAAGGATGCACAGGTACAAAAAATCACTTCACCTCTTTTGGATGTTATCGTTCAACCGGAATACAGGGCCCCGGTTGCGACGACTAGGAAAAGGGGCAAGGAATCTCCTTCTTCTCTTGCCTCAAAGGCCCAAACCCAACCTAACAGCCCTTACTCAGAATCATAACATTCTGGTGAGAATATCATAAGGGACAGCCACATTATTAGGGAGACTCCTTTGGATGACTCTCTATTAGGATCAGGATCACTTCCCGGATCCATAGAATAGCCCCCTGAGCCTTTCCTTTTTCTTTTGAACTTAAGTGTTGAGGAACCTGATCAAAATGATGTACCTTCTCCAACTACTACTATCTCGGAGGTACTGCTTGATCTTGCTTCCAACACACCCAACCCAAGTTCGTTTACCCTGAAGCTTCTAGTATGATGATCTTCCTGCCAACAACCAAGCTCTTATGGCAGAAACCATAGAGATACCACCTCAGGTATATGAACATCTTTGTACTCAAGCTTGTATTGATAAGGTTCTAGGATACAGAAAACATAAACAGAATCTTATAGATCAAAATGAAGAGTTTCACTAAATGAAATCTATATTCAAAGAGGTTGAAAACAGTTACAAAGAAAAGGTTAACTGTTTAAAGAAAGAGATTTCATCATTAAAACATGAATAAACAAATCTTGAAACTCAGATTGATGATCTTCTGGTTAAGTTAAAAGCTACAAGGGCTGAATTGGCAGAAAAAAAGTCCATGTTGAAAAATATGAGTTTGCATCTAAAAAGCTGCAAAGACTTTTGGATGCTCAAATTCATGAAAAAGTAACTGCTGGGCTTGGGTTTCAAGCTAAAAAACCCTACAATGTTGTGCCTCCACCTGCTGACTATGTAGCCATTCATGAACCAAGTTTCAATCTTTCCAATCTTGATCTGGCCAACCAAAATCTTGATCCTTCCAAGAAAGAACCACTTGTGGAAGAATGCACTACCTCATCTGAGTCTGAGTCCACATGATCAGACTCCACTGAAACCAATGAAGCTCCATCACTACCTGCCTTTGAAGTCATTCGAACCAAGGGTCCAAGCCCCTTCATCCCTTCAATACCAGTACCAGTACCTCAACTCACCAAACAGATTAAAATTAGCTATCCTCCCAAAGGGAGAAAGTTAATTGTTGAAAAGGGACAATCCTCAACCTCCACCAATTTTCAAGCAAACCAAACCATTCAACCCAGAAAGGTGTTTGATATCTGTCATGCACCTGGAGAGAGAGCTCCATATGTTCAAAAGACATTGGAGGAAGCCACCATTGAGCACAGCAAAGCCCATCCTTGGAATTTCAAAGACTTATTCAAGAGAAAGGACTATGTGTACTTTCAAAAGGTCAAATTGTGTCACACCCCAACCGACGGCGGAAACGTCGGGGCGTGAAGCGTGCAGACTGTTCATTGCTCATGGTTTGCTAAAGTTTGAATATTAAATAATTGTTTTCATTGCAATCAACAAGTTTAATCAAAACACAACCAATCCATAAAACAAAAATGTAAATTACATAGAATAAACTGGTTTAATTGAATTCTAGGTCCAAAAATCCTATGTGTAGCATATCTTGATTACTTCAAACATTGGTACCTGAAACATGGTTAAAACAGGGTCAACTAAAAAGTTGGTGAGAATACATAGGTTTTATTGTGTGATAGCAAAATACGTGTTGTGTGCATACAGTTCAATACAACATGACAATTAAGGCAATTATGGAGAGAAACTATCGTGTGACCTATACAATCAACCCTTTGTAACTTGCACGCAAAATTGTGTTGTCAGTAACAGTCACCCTACCTGGGTGGGTTTGTCAGACTCAATAGATCTATCACTGTTTACTGTCGGCTGATAGTTAATGATTGTACATGAAGAGCATAATAATTGGCCTACAACTAGTACTCAAGCACAAAGCGCAAAATTGTATACATGCATAGGATGAAACTGTATATGTGTATAATTGAAAACATGTAAATAGAACGCATGTTCCACCCCAAAAGTTTGTAAAATAGAGTAAAATAGGGGCTATGTAACTCACGTGTTATGTAGCGTATAGATTGCACAAGCAAATGGGAACCGACGGCGGAAACGTCGGGGCGTGAAGCGTGCAGACTGTTCATTGCTCATGGTTTGCTAAAGTTTGAATATTAAATAATTGTTTTCATTGCAATCAACAAGTTTAATAAAAACACAACCAATCCACAAAACAAAAATGTAAATTACATAGAATAAACTGGTTTAATTGAATTCTAGGTCCAAAAATCCTATGTGTAGCATATCTTGATTACTTCAAACATTGGTACCTGAAACATGCTTAAAACAGGGTCAACTAAAAAGTTGGTGAGAATAAATAGGTTTTATTGTGTGATAGCAAAATACGTGTTGTGTGCATACAGTTCAATACAACATGACAATTAAGGCAATTATGGAGAGAAACTATCGTGTGACCTATACAATCAAACCTTTGTAACTTGCACGCAAATTTGTGTTGTCAGTAACAGTCACCCTACCTGGGTGGGTTTGTCAGACTCAATAGATCTATCACTGTTTACTGTCGGCTGATAGTTAATGATTGTACATGAAGAGCATAATAATTGGCCTACAACTAGTACTCAAGCACAAAGCGCAAAATTGTATACATGCATAGGATGAAACTGTATATGTGTATAATTGAAAACATGTAAATAGAACGCATGTTCCACCCCAAAAGTTTGTAAAATAGAGTAAAAGAGGGGCTATGTAACTCACGTGTTATGTAGCGTATAGATTGCACAAGCAAATGGGAACCGACGGCGGAAACGTCGGGGCGTGAAGCGTGCAGACTGTTCATTGCTCATGGTTTGCTAAAGTTTGAATATTAAATATTTGTTTTCATTGCAATCAACAAGTTTAATCAAAACACAACCAATCCACAAAACAGAAATGTAAATTACATAGAATAAACTGGTTTAATTGAATTTTAGGTCCAAAAATCCTATGTGTAGCATATCTTGATTACTTCAAACATTGGTACCTGAAACATGCTTAAAACAGGGTCAACTAAAAAGTTGGTGAGAATAAATAGGTTTTATTGTGTGATAGCAAAATATGTGTTGTGTGCATACAGTTCAATACAACATGACAATTAAGGCAATTATGGAGAGAAACTATCGTGTGACCTATACAATCAAACCTTTGTAACTTGCACGCAAATTTGTGTTGTCAGTAACAGTCACCCTACATGGGTGGGTTTGTCAGACTCAATAGATCTATCACTGTTTACTGTCGGCTGATAGTTAATGATTGTACATGAAGAGCATAATAATTGGCCTACAACTAGTACTCAAGCACAAAGCGCAAAATTGTATACATGCATAGGATGAAACTGTATATGTGTATAATTGAAAACATATAAATAGAACGCATGTTCCACCCCAAAAGTTTGTAAAATAGAGTAAAAGAGGGGCTATGTAACTCACGTGTTATGTAGCGTATAGATTGCACAAGCAAATGGGAAACGACGGTGTGTTGCGGATTGCTAGATTCGACTTATGAACAATATATGATTACGTATTTTTGAGTTGCGTTATTCGATGTCGGAAGCGGATTTGTTTAAGTTTAAGGTTTAAATATACTATTTATTTATTCAATAGAAATAGAATATACATTTATTTAAAATATAAGTTTAAATAAATAATATTTGTTAAAGACAAAACGTATGGAATATATTGTTGTTTATAAAAATAATTATATAAACTTGTAGTATTTTATTGATTTTAATTTAAAGAGTAATCAATCTTTAATAAACAATACTTGGTTCTGGATATTTTATAAAATAATTTTTATAACATTAAAACTGATTAAAATATAAAATATATTAAATAAAAGATTCTGTTAAAGGATGAACACGACCGTGCTCGTATACGGCACGACCGTGCTCAGCTCGTACGCGACCGCACTTGGTCGGTAACGCGCCCGTGGTTGGTCAGAAGTCACAACAAGAGTCTGTTCATAAGACACGACCGTGCTCGTACCCGGCACGACCGCGTCTAGGGTTTGACTAGGTCAGGACTTGGTTTGTTCGATAAACACGACCGGGCCTTTCTCGGGCACGAGTGTGCTTGGTCAGGCACGACCGCGCTCATAGGTTAGCGCGACCGTGTCTGGTCAATTTCAGAAGCAATTCTTCTAGTTCTTGTAATAAAACTGATTAGAAACTTAGGGTTTTCAATGAGAGAGTGTTTGCGAATCGAATTACACTAGTTAATTAGATTTATCTCCTGTTTAACGTGTCGATCGTTTAAAATCATTTTTTATCAAAACTCAGATTCAAATTGGTAATATCGTGTATTATTGATTCAAATCAGATTTGGGCTTTTGATTTACGTGGAGAGACGATTCTAATGACCTATTACTAACCTGTTCTGAATGGGCAACAAGTGCAGACGGCTACGGTGAGACTTCGCGGCTTTTTCTTGATCGACAGACGAGATAGAGGCGATGTAATGATGGATTTAGGGTTTAAGGAAGCTTATATAGGTCGCGGGTAGGTATTGGATTACTTAATTCGTTTGATTTCTTGCCCCAATTACTTGATTCGGTTTAAAAAGGAAGTCGGTTTAGAATTTGCGAGTATTCGGACGATTGCATGTGTATTTGGTCGGGTATACGTCGCAACTGGTCGAGTAACTTCTTCTACAAGTCCCGCGGTTTCTAAAACTCGTTTGAATTCTATTTTTGGACAAGATTTGAGTCGGTTTGACTTTGCGGAGTCAAACTGTATCTCAGGCGCGACCGTGCTTAAAGTTAAGCACGACCGTGGTCGTTGGTTTAAGCGCGACCGTGCTTAGGACTAAGCACGACCGTGCTTGTGCACTTTTTGATATTCACAAGAATGGTCCCTGCAGTTTTGTAGTCTTTATGTTGTTTTGAGTTTTGGTCAAGTTTGGGTCCTCGAGGTTTGTAAGATTGTTTTAGTTAATATTGTAATATAATAAACGCGTGTATGCTTGTTATTGCACATGAACAATGAATGTATGGTTGGAATCGGAATCGTCTTTTATTGCACGGCATAAAATAAATAGGAAAAAAATGAAAATCAGAAAGGTTACAGTATCCCCATGTTGAGGGAATTTCGTCCCGAAATTTAACCAATGGAGGCTACTGAACCGGAAAAGAGTCGAGGGTTTGGATTCTCAACGCGTCATGATGGTTGGTTCGAGGAGTATAACTGATGATAAGATTTAGGTTTTGATACTCAAGGTCAGGTATGAATGTTGGTGATGAATTATGTTTTGAAGGTATTTAAGAAAGAACTGTCAAATGATGTTTTGGATGCTAAGTATGAAATATATTGCATGGAATGGGATTGATAGAAAATTGATGATTAGGGTTTGTTTAAGATGTAGTCTAATGTGCTCAAGAATTGTTACTGGCTAAGAGATTTCACAAACATTGGTCAATGTCAGAATATCATAAAACTTCTCGTGATACGAACAACGCTACTACTGACAATATGACAGGAACACTTATATATAGGAAGTACCAGCGGCGTATCCACCGTGCCCTTGTCACATCACATTAGTCTCGTTGTTATATATCATGATAGGTTTTAGGTCATAACACACGACAAAATTTCACTATGCTTTCCATGCGCTGATTTGTATAATTCCGTGTGCACCCGTAATTATTCAAATCATCGTATGGTCCGTATAGATCGTTTCGTTGTGTGCGGGTAAGGGGGCACAATTTTCACTATGATCACGTCTATTCATTACACATAAAAGTCGCTAACAAGTAACTATGTCCCTAATCAGGTCAGTTCGCAACTAAAGAGTAGTAAAGTAGTAACACTTAGAGTTTCTTAGTTTGCTCGTGTTTGAACAAGAATACGTCAAACCCCGAGTCGTTTCAATGTATTATGGTCTTCAACTTTGGCGTACAAAGTGCATGACTATGTCTTGTGTATAATGTAATCAATCTATTGCAATAATTGTAAGCAATTTTGTTTCGAGTATATAGTAAGCACACAAGTCTCATGTATGATCTAGTGTCACGTAGTTTGTAATCAAATAGGTCTCATATATAGCGTAAATAATTTAGCGTCTTGTATTTTGTAAATCAATAAGCTCTAATGTGTAATGTAAACAACATAGTATTATGTGTATTGTAGGAAATGGATCTCATGTATAGTGGTAGCAACTTAGCATCATGTATTTTGTATAATGTACACCGTTTAGTATAAAGTGCTTTGTAACAAAATGAGTTTCATGTATAGTGTGGTCAATCTAGAACTATGTATCAATGACGCAATTCTTATGCATCACGTATATTGCAAACAATTAAGTTTCGTGTATCATGTGCTCAAACCAGTAGCATGTGTATTGCAATTAAACCTGTTTCGTGCATTACGTGATTAATCGAGCAAATTGTGATTTGTAGGCAAACTAGTTTCATGTAGTATGTAATTTGTGTAGTATTGGATATATTGAGAATAATTGAGTTTTATGTACCATAAGATTGCATTGAATATATTGTGAACGTGAGTATTGAACTTCGCGTGCGATGTGTACTAACGTGTTTTGTATACGATCGAGTGTTGCGGAGCTCTTTAAATATCGTTGAGGTTTGTGGGGATGTTTAACATCTACGCGGTACGGATCGTCTCTTGAAGCGGCAAGTGAAAAGTAACGAGGAGGTACTGAAAACACTCAGGGGAATGTGTTTACAAATAATTGATCTTTGTTTGAAAATAGGAAATTGTAAATTGTTCTTGGTTATAGATGTATAAAGTAATGAAACTATTGAGTTAAATAATCTAAATAAATAGACAATTTACAGGAAAAATCTTTAAATTTAAAATTTTTAATTATTATAAAGAGAATATTTTAAGATGACTTATTGGCTAAACAAGTAGTCGTATATTAATTTAGCCAATGTTTAAAAATAATTACTTTAATGAGGAAAATCATACTTGTTTATCAATTTGAAGTAATATTTCTATAAAATAGGTTGTATTAATTTCCCTTGTAAAGTGAAAATGTTTATGGGAAATTTATGTTTCTGATATTCTTTTAAAAGTTTGATAAACGTTTGGTTTTGAAAATAACGAGGTTGTTTAAATCTAATATGATGATTTGATTACGAAGAAGATGAAATCGTATTGAATGAAGAAGGTGATACTTGAAGGATCTTGATGAAAATATGATGGATAAACAATGAATAATAACTTTAGAATTTGGAAAAATATAAAATTTATTAAATGCTGAAATGGTAAACATTATTCAAAAACATAAGGAAAGGTTCTCAAGTTGAAAATTTAAAGACAATAAATAGAAATTTCTGCTAACGCCTCTGGTAGTTTCCCACTAGAAGGAAAATAATCACCAAGACGAGCACCGCTATGGTCATTCGGGTAGTTGATCTGGCTTCGGCCCTAGCTGTTTCCGTGCGATTCTCAAGCATTTCTCTTTCGAGGATGGAAATTAACTCCTTTTGGTGCCCTAATTGATTCACTAGGCTATCCATTCTCTGTCCTTGCAAGTCATGTATTACCTCGTGCTCCATCTGTCACACCCCGCCAGGGCGGAAACACGAGGCGCGACTTTCACTGGTTTCCAAAGCATATGATTACCACAAACACATACATGTAATTGGATACCTAACTGAATTTAAAATATTTACATTACAAAATATCAATTTGAGTTTACAAATGTTTAAGATTTCGCAAATATGACTCAAGACCATAAGTTATACAAGAGAAATCCTCCCAAAAGCCGTATCCACGTGCATGCATGTAACCTACATTGCTAACCTGATGACCACGTTCAATTTCCTGAAAACATACTTAAAACTGTCAACACGAGGTTGGTGAGTTCACAAGTTATTATAAAGAGTTATCATAAACCCAATGTTTAAATTTGATCTTTTTGCCGATCAAAACTCTTTGTTAAACCTGATCATTTTAACCTGATCAGTACTCTTTCGTTTAAACCTGATCACTTTAACCTGATCAGAAATCTTTACTTTAAACCTGATCACTTTACCCTGATCAGAACTCTTTTGTGTAAAACCTGATCATTTTAACCTGATCAGAACTCTTTTGATAAAACTGATCACTTTACCCTGATCAGAACTCTTTTGTGTAAAACCTGATCATTTTAACCTGATCAGAACTCTTTTGATAAACCTGATCACTTTACCCTGATCAGAACTCTTTTGTGTAAAACCTGATCATTTTAACCTGATCAGAACTCTTTTGATAAACCTGATCACTTTACCCTGATCAGAACTCTTTTGTGTAAAACCTGATCACTTTACCTTGATCAGAACTCTTTTGTGTAAAACCTGATCATTTTAACCTGATCAGAACCCTTTTGTGTAAAACCTGATCATTTTAACCTGATCAGAACCCTTTTGTGTAAAACCTGATCATTTTAACCTGATCAGAACCCTTTTGTATGTATTACCAATGAATATGATTACTAATCCGATCTATTGACCCCATTTGTAAGCTTGCAAGGAATACAAAATAGTATGTAATGTACGAGACCGTAACCAAACCCCAACTTTCTGTGCCTCCCCTCGCCTTTCTGCGAGTAAGACAATATGCGGTCATTCGGCCATTTTGACCCCTGGTTAGCGCGACTAACCATGACCGGAGGCGTCACCCCCAATAGTACTATTCATATAATCCCGGGCTAAATCCATAGCTAATGGTTACTAATTTATTACGAGGACTTTAAGCGCTTTATGTTCCCTCAATACATACATACGGTCAGATCATTAGTTCCATTCATTTATACACAAAAGTCTTTTACAAGTATGTTTCCACCCCAAATCATTTCAAAAACTTAGAAAAAGGGGGATTAGTGAAACTCACCTCTACAGTATGAATGCTAGCAAAAATTTGAATGACGGCAGATTCGCCTATCCGTATCCTAATTACACAAGGATAACATACACGTTAAGACTACTCGTCTTAAACGCAATTTGTTCATTTGACTTAGCCGATCTGATTACTTTTGTTTTAATTATCTATTTAGTTTTTCCAACATTGTTTTGTTATGAAAATAGTTCTGAGTTACTGCCTTATGGGGCTGATGAACAGGTATCTAAGCTTTCTTAGTTTCGATTGAACAGAACAGATGTCGAAACTTCCTAGTTTCGACTGAGTGAAATAGGTATCGAAACTACCTAGTTTCGATTGGCAAGAATAGTATCGAAACTACCTACACAGGTATCGAAACTTCCTAGTTTCGATTGAGTAAATAGATATCGAAACTCCTAGTTTCGATAGAACAACCGGTATCGAAACTCCTAGTTTTGATTGAATAACTGGTATCGAAACTCCTAGTTTCGATCAATAGGTATCGAAACTCCCAGTTTCGATTGACTAACAGGTATCGAAACTATAGTTTCGATATCTGCACTTTGATTTACAGAATTCACTCTGTATATTTTTATGTTCAAATCTTGAGTTTGACATAGTTTTCTTGTTATCTTACTTGCGTTTGAACGATTTGTATGTTTAGTTACGGTTTTAAAGCAAATAATATGGATGGTATCGAGTTTTTACCTCAAACCGAGAATGGCGATCTTTAGAGAAAAACAGAGAAGTAGTCTTGAATCTTTTGCTAAGCTTTCTTCAAGAACACTTGAAATTTTCCTTATGACACCGAATTATGGTGATTTTCGCTTTAAAACTGGACTTCGAGATGAAAGAGAATTGTGAAATTGCCGTAAGAAAAGAGAAGGTTTGAAAGGAATGGTGAAGTTTCGTCTGAAGGGTATGGTTTTCATCTGAATCAAAGTGAATCAGACAAGTGGGAGCATGGCTCCCCTGACTCTCGGCCAAGAAAGTCAAGAAGTAGTTTAGGGGTTAATGATAACCAATTTTTTTAAATATTAATTTATTATGGTATTAGTATCAATTAGAGTTTTAAGGGGTAATTTAATTCAGTTTCGATTCTTCACGGTATTATAATTTTTAACCATTTTATGGCTCGTTGAAGAAAATATTAGAATCTTGGCTCAACGTAAATTTTGTGTAATATATATATATATTTTTCTGGTTATTTTATTTAACCATTTACGTTCGCATTAAGTCGGGTTATCCTGCTTACTTTTCTAGTAACTCTTTACGGTTTACTAGACTTGGAACAAACTTCTTTGCTAGACTTCTTGACTTTACTTAGTCAAAATAAAATATCAGGAAATAATAATTATGAACGTACGTTTATGAAATGTGGATATTGACCTGAAATGCTGGGTGTCACACCATCCTTTGCCTCTCAAACTCTGAGGTCCTCACATATTGGTGAATGTCATTGATTGGAATTCCCATAGCATTAGTGGGTGCCATGGTATGCCTTACCCAAGGGTTAGGATGATACAGGTCGGGCACCAGATATGGGTCTCTTAATGGGGGTGATCTAGGTGTTCGAAGTCTTGGGCCGGTGTTCCTAGTCCAATCTGCACTTACATCAAATCTTGGTCTAGCAGCTCGGGGTGTTGGTGACCGATATACGGGTGTCCCGATGTCTTCTTCCCAGTCAGACTCTGCTCCAGGACGGTAAACCGGGGAGGAAGGAGAGTAGGAGTCCATGTCTAGTAGGAAAACAATGAACAGGTTGTAAGCGATAATGAAATACCGAGTGTTAAGTACAAGAGTTCTCATAGGTTTTGAGTTTGACTAGTCATAACACCGAGTCGTCACAATAGTATTTTAGGAGTACACTTGACCTATAAGTAGTGTATCCCTGAGGAGAATTCCCAGGAAAGAGGGGTGGGTCACTAAGACACACTTAAGTACCCTGTCTTTCCTTAGCAAGAATCCCTCATGGGCCTACATACTCTTCCAGCCATCATGTACTAATAACACTATTGTTGGACTCATGGTTATGATGAGAATTGTTGTGGACTAGGCCTTGTGGCCCGAATGTAAGGTTTATGCATTTTAGTGGGCTTCTTGTTTATTATTGATGGGTGTTAGGCCCAATAGTTTAGATTTAAATCACAAGAGGTGGTGGTATTATGTGTGTGAGTTCAAGGGTGTATGGAGAATTTGGTGTGTATGTGTGTGTTTTAAAACTTAGGATAAAACTTGATGAAACACATAGGTAGCATGTAAATAATAATGAGTGTAAGCACAAAAGTTACCAAGCAGTGTGACACATAAGTCATCATGCATTGCATCGTGTAGTGTAATTACCTATGATAGCATATAGAAATATTTATACAAGAATTAATCATGTAACATGTAGTAGCATGGCATTGTATGGGTGTCCTAAGGTTATAGTCTAGGTCAAGAGTGTCTAATAACCTAATTCCCTATAACCAAGGCTCTGATACCAATCTGTCACACCCCAACCGACGGCGGAAACGTCGGGGCGTGAAGCGTGCAGACTGTTCATTGCTCATGGTTTGCTAAAGTTTGAATATTAAATAATTGTTTTCATTGCAATCAACAAGTTTAATCAAAACACAACCAATCCACAAAACAAAAATGTAAATTACATAGAATAAACTGGTTTAATTGAATTCTAGGTCCAAAAATCCTATGTGTAGCATATCTTGATTACTTCAAACATTGGTACCTGAAACATGGTTAAAACAGGGTCAACTAAAAAGTTGATGAGAATACATAGGTTTTATTGTGTGATAGCAAAATACGTGTTGTGTGCATACAGTTCAATACAACATGACAATTAAGGCAATTATGGAGAGAAACTATCGTGTGACCTATACAATCAAACCTTTGTAACTTGCACGCAAAATTGTGTTGTCAGTAACAGTCACCCTACCTGGGTGGGTTTGTCAGACTCAATAGATCTATCACTGTTTACTGTCGGCTGATAGTTAATGATTGTACATGAAGAGCATAATAATTGGCCTACAACTAGTACTCAAGCACAAAGCGCAAAATTGTATACATGCATAGGATGAAACTGTATATGTGTATAATTGAAAACATGTAAATAGAACGCATGTTCCACCCCAAAAGTTTGTAAAATAGAGTAAAAGAGGGGCTATGTAACTCACGTGTTATGTAGCGTATAGATTGCACAAGCAAATGGGAAACGGCGGTGTGTTACGGATCGCTAGATTCGACCTAATGAACAATATATGATTACGTATTTTTGAGTTGCGTTATTCGATGTCGGAAGAGGATTTGTTTAAGTTTAAGGTTTAAATATACTATTTATTTAATCAATAGAAATAGAATATACATTTATTTAAAATATAAGTTTAAATAAATAATATTTGTTAAAGACAAAACGTATGGAATATATTGTTGTTTATAAAAATAATTATATAAACTTGTAGTATTTTATTGATTTTAATTTAAAGAGTAATCGATCTTTAATAAACAATACTTGGTTCTGGATATTTTATAAAATAATTTTTATAACATTAAAACTGATTAAAATATAAAATATATTAAATAAAAGATTCTGTTAAAGGATGAACACGACCGTGCTCGTATACGGCACGACCGTGCTCAGCTCGTACGCGACCGCGCTTGGTCGGTAACGCGCTCGTGGTTGGTCAGAAGTCACAACAAGAGTCTGTTCATAAGACACGACCGTGCTCGTACCCGGCACGACCGCGTCTAGGGTTTGACTAGGTCAGGACTTGGTTTGTTCGATAAACACGACCGGGCCTTTCTCGGGCACGAGTGTGCTTGGTCAGGCACGACCGCGCTCATAGGTTAGCGCGACCGTGTCTGGTCAATTTCAGAAGCAATTCTTCTAGTTCTTATAATAAAACTGATTAGAAACTTAGGGTTTTCATTGAGAGAGTGTTTGCGAATCGAATTACACCAGTTAATTAGATTTATCTCCTGTTTAACGTGTCGATCGTTTAAAATCATTTTTTATCAAAACTCAGATTCAAATTGGTAATATCGTGTATTATTGATTCAAATCAGATTAGGGCTTTTGATTTACGTGGAGAGATGATTCTAATGACCTATTACTAACCTGTTCTGAATGGGCAACAAGTGCAGACGGCTACGGTGAGACTTCGCGGCTTTTTCTTGATCGACAGACGAGATAGAGGCGATGTAATTATGGATTTAGGGTTTAAGGAAGCTTATATAGGTCGCAGGTAGGTATTGGATTACTTAATTCGTTTGATTTCTTGCCCCAATTACTTGATTCGGTTTAAAAAGGAAGTCGGTTTAGAATTTGTGAGTATTCGGACGATTGCATGTGTATTTGGTCGGGTATATGTCGCAACTGGTCGAGTAACTTCTTCTACAAGTCCCGCGGTTTCTAAAACTCGTTTGAATTCTATTTTTGGACAATATTTGAGTCGGTTTGACTTTGCGGAGTCAAACTGTATCTCAGGCGCGACCGTGCTTAAAGTTAAGCACGACCGTGGTCGTTGGTTTAAGCGCGACCGTGCTTAGGACTAAGCACGACCATGCTTGTGCACTTTTTGATATTCACAAGAATGGTCCCTGCAGTTTTGTAGTCTTTATGTTGTTTTGAGTTTTGGTCAAGTTTGGGTCCTCGTGGTTTGTAAGATTGTTTTAGTTAATATTGTAATATATTAAACGCGTGTATGCTTGTTATTGCACATGAACAATGAATGTAAGGTTGGAATCGGAATCGTCTTTTATTGCACGGCATAAAATAAACAGGAAAAACATGAAAATCAGAAAGGTTACAAATTGGCTAAATCATGCTTTGTCTATGGCGAAAACAACCATACTGCCAGCACCTGCTTCTACTACCTTCAACATCAAAGAAATCTCAAGCAACATACCTTTGAGAAAACAAACAAGAACAAAAAGGTAAGAAGCTATGAAGCCAAGACAACTGAATTCAGAAAATCTCTTTCCCCTGCAAAGAAGCAGCTTCCAAAATCCCAACAATCTTGCATCATTTGTGGTGAATCAGACCACTTTGCGACAAATTGTGAATTCAATCCTTTCAACCAGATCCTTCAACAAGCCACTCCTAAACAGAAGCCAATATACAAAAGAACTTCCAGAGAGAAACTCTCTATTAGAAAGGTAAAGCAGGAGAAGCAAGTATCCGTTGTTGAACCATCAGCAGCCAGCAAAAATGATGCTGATCATGTGAAGCTGAAGAAATAAAAAAACAAACCTTCAGCAGCAACCAATTCTGCTGCTGATCATGTAAAGCCATCAGCAGCAACCAAGTCTGCTGCTGATAAGCTAAAATCTTCAGCAACAAAATCTACTGTTGATCAAGCAAAACCTTCAGCAGCCAAAGTAATAGCAGCTGCTAACGGGGCACAAAGATCTGGAAAACCATCCCAACAATGGAAAGCCAAGACCCCAGCCTCTATCCCTCAAAGCATCATCATTGGCTCCAATGAGTGCAAGCATACTGATGCTGCTGATCCAAAGACACACTTACCCAAGTCTGCAAGTTCTTGGGTTCCTCCCTCTAACTAGATCTCTCTCATGTGTAGGGACAACCAGGTCACAAGGATAACACCTGGGTTGTAGACAGTGGTTGTTCTAGGCACATGACCGGCAACAGGTCCATCCTCTCCAACTTCAGACACTTCAATGGAGGATGTGTTGCATTTGGGAGTGATTCAAAAGGAGGATCAATTACTGGACAGGGAACTGTGTCCAATGAGAGAATGAGTATTGAAAGAGTAAACTTTGTCAAGGAATTGGACTTCAATCTCATGAGTTTATCTCAGATCTGTGATCAAAAGCATTGGATGCTTTTCAAAGATAAAGAATGTTTTATGTTATCCCCTAGCTTAAACAAACATCCTCCAGAGAAGATTCTATTGACTGCTCAGAGAAAAGATAACCTATATGTGCTTGACATGAATGAGGTCACTCCATCTGGTAGTGTATCTTATTTTCTGTCAAAGGCATCAGTTGAAGAATCAGCTCTCTGGCACAGGAGATTAAGCCATGTCAATGTAAAAACCATCAACAAGTTGGTGAAAGGAAATCTTGTCAGATGGCTTCCTGATAAAGAATTCCAACTTGAAGATCATTGCATCGCATGCCTGAAGGGGAAGCAACGCAAGAGTTCTCACAAGCCTAAGACATTGAATTCAAATGACACTCCATTACAGCTGCTGCATATGGATCTCTTTGGTCCTACAAATGTCATGTCAATGGGTAAGAAGTCATACTGTCTGGTGATCACTGATGACTATACCAGATTTTCATGGGTATACTTCTTGAGAACAAAAGATGAAACTGCTGAGATTCTTAAATCTTACATTCTTAGAGTTGAAAATCAAAGCAATCAAAAGGTGAAAGTTATAAGGTGTGATCAAGGTACAAAGTTCAAAAATCACACCTTGAACTATTTTTTGTGAGAGAAAGGGCATAAAAAGATAGTACAGTGCTCCAAGAACTCCTCAACAAAATGGGGTTGCTGAAAGGAGAAACAGAACTCTAATTGAATCGGCAAGATCAATGTTGGCTGATTCAAAACTGCCTCTCACATTCTGGGCAGAAGCAGTTAGCACAGCTTGCTATGTGCAGAATAGAGTTCTCATTGTCAAGCCTCTTAACAAGACAGCTTATGAACTCTTGTTCAAAAGTGTTCCCTACATTGGATTTCTAAAACCTTTTGGATGTCCATTCACCATCCTGATCACACATGGGGTTCTTCCTAAGTTTGGTGCCAAATCTGATGAAGGATACTTTGTGGGATATTCCTCTTAATCCAAGGCCTACAGAGTATTCAACTCAAGAACAAGAATTGTGGAAGAATCAGCCAATGTGGAATGTAGGGAACACATTGCATGTGAACAGGGAAAAGGCCCAGACTGGCTCTTTGATATAGACTCCTTCACCCAAATATTTGAGCTTCTCATCTTCTCAAATATGGAGTCTACCTCTTCCAAAGCACCAGCTTCCCCATCTTCCACTGACTACAGATTGGAGTTCACTAGTCCCTCTATAAGACTAAAAAGGCCATCTATTGATCCTCTATCTGTTGTGGAAGCTATTGAAGCTAGTGAAGCCAGAACCAGCCTCTCAAATGTCAGCAGCAGCAGCCTCTCTGAGAATGAAAATCAGAATGAACTTCAAGACACATCTGTAAATGATGTAGAGGCATCTGCTGCTAATGCTGCTGCTAATAATGCTGAAGCTGCTGCTGATATTGAAGACTCTTCCACCACAGAATAATCCTACAGCAACACATATAATCTGGGGTGGAGGAATCACCTGAATTTCAGTTGGAATTCTGGCAACAATAGCCAGCAACCACCCGGATTCACTCAGCGCCCCCATTCCAGCATCAGTCCCACCAGTCTCAGGGATAGAGTTCCCAGTTTCGACCTCAGCATGGCCAGTTTTAAGGCCAAGGTTCTAGCAGCCGTCCACCGCCCGCACCCGAGGGTAAATCCAGTTTGGAGGACATGGTTGCACGGCTACTTGCCAACTCAGAGAGTCAGAATCAGTTGGCAGAGAAGCAGAACCGTTACATGGAGGAGCGTTTTCATACGCATAAGACTGAGTTGAGGAATCAGAAAGCTTCCATCCAGACCATAGAGAACCAGGTCGGGCAGATAGCGAAGCTTCTTTCTGAGAGACCGCCAGGTGGCCTGCCTAGCAACACTGAGCCCAATCCTAAGGCTCATGTGAAGACCATCACTTTGCGGAGCGGTAGAGACACCAGACCAGATCCACAGGTCCCTGTGCATGAGTCATCCGAGGAGGAGGTCGTCATTGAGATTCCGGATGAGACACCGTCGAGGGGTAAGCCGGCGAGCACATCGCGCCCTCGTGAGCCTGTGAGAGATTACACTCCCGCCGTTCCATACTCTGACAGATTGAAGAAGTAGAAGATGGAGGAGCAGTATGGTAAGTATTTAGGGTTGTTTAAGCATTTGCATATCAACTTGCCATTTGTGGAGGCTCTAGCTCAGATGCCTAAGTATGCGAGATTCTTGAAGGATATCCTCACGAATAAGAGGAAATTAGAGGAGTTGTCTCAGGTGACGCTGAATGAGGAGTGCTCGGCGGTGATTCAGAACAAGCTACCGGAGAAGGGACGAGATCCGGGGAGTTTCACCATCCCATGTTTGATAGGTAGCTTGTCGGTTAGCAGTGCCTTAGCTGACCTTGGTGCTAGCATTAACCTCGTGCCATATGCGGTCTTTGCTAAGCTTGAGTTGGGAGAACCTACACCGACACGCATGAGTATCCAGCTGGCCGATCGTTCGGTCAAGTATCCGCGAGGAATAGTGGAGAATATGTTGGTTAAGGTTGATCGTTTTGTGTTTCCTATAGACTTTGTGATTCTGGACATGGATGAGGACAAGAATGTCCCTATTATCCTAGGTCGACCGTTCCTGGCCACCGCCAAGGCCCTGATTGATGTGTATTCGGGGAGGCTTACATTGAGGGTGGATGAAGAGGAGGTGACGTTTGATGTTGGTAGATCCATGCAGCACACCTAGAATCAGGATGATTCACTTTACTTCGTTGAGACTGTTTATTCTTGTGTGAGTGATCATCTCCAGGACACAGCTGAGGAGGAGTCCCTGGACACCCAGATTGTAGGTGGGAAGACATTTGATCCAGTTGGTGAGGATCATTTTGATGAGCAGTTGCATAGCCAGGAGAGCTATGAGTTTCCCCAGTGTTAAGCGGTTTTTGCGATGGCGGATAGAGAGTCTGAGCCGATTGAGCGGCCTTCTGTTGAGGACCCACCACCTGTTGAGCTTAAGGAGCTCCCGAGCCATTTGGAGTATGCCTTTTTAGATGGTGAGTCTCGATTACCTGTCATTATCGCCTCTGATTTGACGAGTAATGAGAAAGATAGGTTGTTAGAGGTGCTGAAGCAGCACAAGCGGGCTATTGCATGGTGGATTATGGACATTAAGGGAATTAATCCCTCTTTTTTTACCCATAAGATCCTTATGGAGGATGACTACAAGCCCGTTGTGCAGAACCAGATGAGGTTTAACCCGAACATGCAGGAGGTAGTGAAGAAGGAGGTGATTAAGTTACTTGACGCTGGTTTGATTTATCCCATCTCCGATTCACCTTGGGTTAGCCCGGTTCAGGTTTTCCCTAAGAAGGGAGGCATGATTGTTATCACCAACGAGAGGAATGAGCTTATTCCTACTCGTACAGTCACAGGTTGGAGAGTTTGCATCGATTACTGCAAACTCAATGATGCTACTCAGAACGACCATTTTCCCTTCCCGTTCATTGATCAGATGATGGAGAGATTAGCGGGGAAGATGTTCTATTGTTTCCTAGATGGCTTCTCTGGCTACTTCCAGATCCCGATTACTCCTGAGGACCAGGAGAAGAAGACATTCACATGTCCCTATGGCACATTTGCTTATCGGCGGATGCCCTTTGGATTGTGTAATGCTCCGGCCACTTTTCAGCGTTGCATGGTGGCCATTTTCCATGATATGATTGAGGACTCCATGGAGGTTTTCATGGATGACTTTTCTGTGTTTGGGAGTTCCTTTCATCATTGTCTTGGGAATCTGGAGAGGATGTTGGCCAGGTGTGAGGAGGCCAATCTAGTGTTGAACTGGGAGAAGTGTCACTTCATGGTGAAGGAGGGCATTGTGCTTGGGCACAAGGATTCACACGCGGGGATTGAGGTTGATAGAGCTAAGATTGACAGCATATTTAAGTTGCCCCCGCCCACTTCTGTGAAATCTACTTGGTGTTTCCTTGGTCACGCGGGCTTTTACAGACGCTTCATTAGAGATTTTTCTAAGATTGCCCGACCGATGACCAAGCTTCTTGAGAAGGAAGCCTAGTTCGTGTTCTCCGACGATTGCCTTAGTGCATTCAATTTTTGAAGTATCATGGTGGCTCCTGATTGGAAGCTGCCATTTGAGATCATGTGTGACGCGAGTGACTTCGCTGTTGGGCGGTCTTAGGATAGAGGAGAGAGAAGGAGTTTCACCTGATTTATTATGAGAGCAAGACACTCAATGACGCACCGGAGTACTACACCACGACAGAAAAGGAGCTCCTAGCCGTTGTCTTCGCTTTTGATAAATTCCGGTCTTATCTCGTCCTAACAGAAAAGGATGCCAAAACCCGACTGATCCGGTGGGTTTTGCTGCTTCAGGAGTTCGACATTGTGATCCGCGATAAGAAGGGCGCGAAGAATGTCGCAGCGGACCACTTGTCCCGTCTTGAGTGCTCAGCTTCATCTGAACTTGTGGGGTTATCCATAAATGACAATTTTCCCCAGAGTTTTTCATGCACATACAGACACAGGATGAGGAGTGTCCATGGTTTCCTGATTTTGCAAACTTTCTTGCTAGTGGGATTTTGATTAAGGGCTTAACGCATCAGCAGAAGCGAAAGTTCTTTGTGGATGTGAAGCACTATCTTTGGGAGGATCCCTATTTGTTTTGTGTCGGCGCGGATCAGATCGTGCGCATGTGTGTGTTTGGAGATGAGGCACGTCAGGTGCTTAGACACTACCACGAGGGCCCGACAGGTGGGCATCATGGAGCTACCTTGACCGTGAAGAAGGTCTTTGACGTTGGTTTATTCTGGCCTACCATCTTCCGGGATGCTCATGAGATGATACGAGCTTGTGACGCTTGCCAGAGGGCGAGAAACATTCCGTCCAGGAATGAGATGCCCCATAACAGCATCCAGATTTGTGAGATTTTTGATGGTTGGGGTATTGACTTTATGGGACCTTTCCCAGCTTCTCATGGCAACCGGTATATCCTAGTGGCGGTTGACTACATGTCTAAGTGGGCCGAGGCTCAAGCCTTGCCTACTAACGCTGCTAGGGTGGTTGTTCGATTTTTTGAAGAAGCTGTTCCCCCGGTTTGGTGCCCCTAAGGCTCTTATTAGTGACCGTGGAACCCACTTCTACAACTCCCAGTTGGAGAAGGCACTATCACGATATGGTGTGAACCAAAGATTCTCCACAGCCTACCATCCACAGACCAGTGGATAGGTAGAGGTCACGAACCGGGGCATAAATCGGATTCTTGAGAAGACGGTTGGTCAGAACTGTAAGGATTGGTCGGATAGTTTAGATTAAGCACTTTGGGCCTTCCGGAATGCATATAAGACGCCTATTGGTACGCACAGGAGCACTACACCACGACAGAGAAGGAGCTCCTAGCCGTTGTCTTTGCTTTTGATAAATTCTGGTCTTATCTCGTCCTATCAAAGACCATTGTATTCACTAACCATGTAGCTCTTCGGCACCTGTTCAGTAAACAGGATGCCAAACCCCGACTGATCTGGTGGGTTTTGCTGCTTCAGGAGTTCGACATTGTGATCCGCGATAAGAAGGGCGCGGAGAATGTCACAGCGGACCACTTGTCCCGTCTTGAGTGCTCAGCTTCATCTGAACTTGTGGGGTCATCCATAAATGACAATTTCCCCCACGAGTTTCTCTTGCACAAACAGACATAGGATGAGGAGTGTCCATGGTTTGCTGATTTGGCAAACTTTCTTGCTAGTGGGATTTTGATTAAGGGCTTAACGCATCAGCAGAAGCGAAAGTTCTTTGCGGATGTGAAGCACTATATTTGGGAGGATCCCTATTTGTTTCGTGTCGGGGCCGATCAGATCGTGAGCAGGTGTGTGTTTGGATACGAGGCACGTCAGGTGCTTAGACACTGCCACTAAGGCCCGACAGGTGGATATCATGGAGCTACCTTGACCGTGAAGAAGGTGTTTGACGTCGGTTTCTTCTGGCCTACCATCTTCCGGGATGCTCATGAGATGATCCGAGCTTGTGACGCTTGCCAGAGGGCGAGCAACATTTCGTCCAGGAATGAGATGCCCCAGAACAGCATCCAGATTTGTGAGATTTTTGATGTTTGGGGTATTGACCTTATGGGACCTTTCCCAGCTTCTCGTGGCAACCGGTATATATGTAGATATAAAGACTGATGGCTACAAAATTCTCTAACTACAACTGTTGTGGACTCCACAATTTTGCTACTGACCAACAAGCTACTGCGGATAAGGTTAGTTACTGCGGATAGTTGTTCTCCTGTTGATGAACAACTATGCTGCGGATAGCCTTATCTGCTGAAGACCAGAGTTGCTGCTGATAGGCTTCTCAGCAGCATCAAACACTTGATGATGTTGATAGGCAAATCATCCGCATCTTTGACTTTGCTACTGACACCTCTGCTACAACACTGACACATCTATCAGCAGAAGGAATGTTATTGGTGCAGATGATTAAAGACAAACCACTTTCTGAAGTCTCCTGCAAAGATTCCTAAGAAGACTTTTGACCTGAATACAATTGTTTGCTGCAGTTTGTCTTTTAGTTGTCTACCAATAGTAGTATAGCATGTAACTGTCCAAGATCAACGGTCTGTGTTTGATCTGATCCTTAGAATCAAGGGCCTGTCTTGATTCTAAGTTCCTTTATATGTATTGTATCTTACATTTGTACAAGTGTGCTTCCTTAGATTTTTTCTCTGTAATCTTGTAAACATTGAAGATCATTACAATTTGCATTTATCATTATTCTCTTTGTTTATCTGTTTACATTGCATAGTTGTGATTGTTTCCGCCAATCTCAACTAAAATAGAACCATCTTGCAATCACCGATCCTACAAGTGGTATCAGAGCTTTGGCTCTCAGATTAAACAAACTCACACTTGTTTAATCACTCTCTGGTTCTATTTACTACTATCTCTTTGCTAAAACACCATATATCACAAATCCTAAAGTGGCACAAAACAATGGTTTTGATGATACTGGAAGCATCAACAGACCACCAAGACTGGTGTCTAGAGAAGACTATGATATGGGGAAGAACATGATGGAAAGTTTCTTCTGCTATCAAGAGTATGGATGTGGAGATCCATTAAAGATGGACCATATGTACCCATGGTGGCCTCTGCTGATTCCGAAGGTCCATCAGTCCCCAAAGAACCCTCAAAGTATTCAGATGAAGATATCAAGAAGATGGAGGTAGACTTCAAAGCCTTGGGAGCCATTCAGATGTGCTTGCCAAATGAAGTTTTTCACAACTTCAAAGAATATAATACTGCCAAGGAGCTATGGGAGGCCCTTTAGAAGATGTTTGCTGTGTCAGAAGAGGTGAAAGAAAATAGAAGAGACATTCTGAAGCAACAATATGAAAACTTTGTCTGGAAGGAAGGTGAGTCTCTTACCGTGTTGTACAACAGGTACACCTACCTTGTGGGAGAGCTACAGTGCTCAAAAGTGAAGCTGGAGAATGAAGACATTCTCAAGAAGTTTATCAGGTCTCTTCCAAGCTGCTGGACACTTTACACAGTGTCAATCAGAAGAACTGAAAATTTAAAGACTCTGCAGATTACTGAGTTGTTTGGCATGCTGAAGACTTATGAATTAGAAATGATTCAAGCCAAAGAGAGAAGCTCAAGTTACTCAACAGCCTCATCATCCACCACCACTTCCCCTGCACTTCACTCTGACCACTCAGTTCCTAGTTCAAGCAACTACTACCCTCCTATTGTTACCCATCCCTAGACTCCAACATCACAATCAAACAACTCAACATTTCTTCTTGAAGCCCAACCTCAAACAAACTCTGCTGCCTTTGTCTCTGAAAACTCAAGCAATATGTCCTTTATCAAGGAAGACCTGGAATGTTTCCATCCAGATGATCTAGAAGAAATGACATACAACACTCCTATGCCATGCTTTCTCTTAGAGCAAAACGGTTCTACTCTAGAACAGGAAGACCAATCCCAAGCAACAACTCCAACACCAGAGTTGGATTGGATAAAAGCAAACTGAGATGTTATAACTGCAACCGACTTGGTCATTTTGCTAGAGAATGCAAGGCACAAAAGGCAAACCCAGCTGCTGCTCAGCCAAGACAAGCTCACCCAGCTCAACCAAGACAGCAACAACGGCAACAAGCCACTCCTCCTGCTCAAACTGCAGCTTGTGTAGCTGTTAGAACTGCTGAATTTGACTGAAGCTTCCAGTATGAGGATCTTCCTGCCAACAACCAAGCTCTTATGGCAGAAACCACAGAGATACCACCTCAGGTATATGAACATCTTTGTACTCAAGCTTGTATTGATAAGGTTCTAGGATACAGAAAACATAAACAGAATCTCATAGATCAAAATGAAGAGTTTCACCAAATGAAATCTAAATTCAAAGAGGTTGAAAACAGTTACAAAGAAAAGGTTAACTGTTTAAAGAAAGAGATTTCATCATTAAAACATGAATAAACAAATCTTGAAACTCAGATTGATGATCTTCTGGTTAAGTTAAAAGCTACAAGGGCTGAATTGGCGGAAAAAAAGTCCATGTTGAAAAATATGAGTTTGCATCTAAAAAGCTGCAAAGACTTTTGGATGCTCAAATTCATGAAAAAGTAACTGCTGGGCTTGGGTTTCAAGCTGAAAAACCCTACAATGTTGTGCCTCCACCTGCTGACTATGTAGGCCATTCATGAACCAAGTTTCAATCTTTCCAATCTTGATCTGGCCAACCAAAATCTTGATCCTTCAAAGAAAGAACCACTTATGGAAGAATGCACTACCTCATCTAAGTCTGAGTCCACATGCTCAGACTCCCCTGAAACCAATGAAGCTCCATCACTACCTGCCTTTGAAGTTATTCAAACCAAGGGTCCAAGCCCCTTCATCCCTTCAATACCAGTACCAGTACCTCAACTCACCAAACAGATTAAAATTAGCTATCCTCCCAAAGGGAGAAAGTTAATTGTTGAAAAGGGACAATCCTCAACCTCCACCAATTTTCAAGCAAACCAAACCATTCAACCCAGAAAGGTGCTTGATATCTGTCATGCACCTGGAGAGAGAGCTCCATATGTTCAAAAGACATTGGAGGAAGCCACCATTGACCACAGCAAAGCCCATCCTTGGAATTTCAAAGACTTATTCAGGAGAAAGGACTATGTGTACTTTCAAAAGGACAAATTGGCTAAATCATGCTTTGTCTATGGCAAAAACAACCATACTGCCAGCACCTGCTTCTACTACCTTCAACATCAAAGAAATCTCAAGCAACATGCCTTTGAGAAAACAAACAAGAACAAAAAGGTAAGAAGCTATGAAGCCAAGACAACTGAATTCAGAAAATCTCTTTCCCTTCCAAAGAAGCAGCTTCCAAAATCCCAACAATCTTGCATCATTTGTGGTGAATCAGACCACTTTGCGACAAATTTTGAATTCAATCCTTTCAACCAGATCCTTCAACAAGCCTACAGAGTATTCAACTCAAGAACAAGAATTGTGGAAGAATCAGCCAATGTGGAATGTAGGGAACACATTGCATGTGAACAGGGAAAAGGCCCAGACTGGCTCTTTGATATAGACTCCTTCACCCAAATATTTGAGCTTCTCATCTTCTCAAATATGGAGTCTACCTCTTCCAAAGCACCAGCTTCCCCATCTTCCACTGACTACAGATTGGAGTTCATTAGTCCCTCTATAAGACTAAAAAGGCCATCTATTGATCCTCTATCTGTTGTGGAAGCTATTGAAGCTAGTGAAGCCAGAACCAGCCTCTCAAATGTCAGCAGCAGCAGCCTCTCTGAGAATGAAAATCAGAATGAACTTCAAGACACATCTGTAAATGATGTAGAGGCATCTGCTGCTAATGCTGCTGCTGATAATGCTGAAGCTGCTGCTGATATTGAAGACTCTTCCACCATGAATGAAGAGTTTCCTGATCAGAATCAAAGCAATCTTAAGCAAGGAATATAGTTGGATGTTGTACCAGCACAGAGAACCAACAAGGAACATCCCTTAGAAAATATCATTGGCCAAGTTCAACAAGGAGTTCAAACAAGAAGCAAAACTCATGAGGCCAATAGATGCCTATATTCCTGCTTTCTATCTCAGGTAGAACCAAAGAAGATAGATGAAGCTCTGAAACACAACAGTTGGATTGAGGAAACACAGGAAGAGTTACTGCAATTCAAGAGACAGGATGTCTCGAAACTTGTTGATCTTCCACCTGGTCAATCTGCTATTGGCACAAGATGGGTATTCAGGAACAAGCAAGACGAGAGAGGCATTGTAGTCAAGAACAAAGCCAGACTTGTAGCTCAAGGCTACACTCAGGAAGAGGGAATTGACTATGATGAAGTCTTTGCTCCTATTGCCAGGCTGGAGGCCATCAGAATATTCCTGTCATATGCTGCATCGAAGAATTTCATAGTTTATCAAATGGATGTCAAGAGTGCCTTTCTGTATGGGAAGATTGGTGAGGAAGTATATGTCAGACAGCCTCCAGGCTATGTAGATCCTACACATCCTAACAAAGTGTTTAAACTAGAGAAAGCTATCTATGGCTTACATCAAGCTCCAAGAGCCTGGTATGAAACTTTTTCCGAATATCTACTAAGAAACAACTTTCGAAGAGGTGCCATCGACCAGACCTTGTTTATCAAAGATGAAGGGGGAGAAATCCTACTGGTACAAATCTATGTTGATGACATCATCTTTGGATCAACAAGGAAGAAGTTGTGTAAAGACTTTGAGCTCCTGAGGCACTCAAAGTTTGAAATGAGTTCAATGGGTGAACTAAATTTTTTTTAGGTCTTCAAGTCAAACATGTTCCAAATGGAATCTTCATCAGCCAATCCAAATATGTCAAGAGCATTTTGGAAAGATTCAAAATGGCTGATTGCTCTGCTGCAAAAACTCATATGTAAGTGCACCATCAACTGACTCCAGACAAAGATGGACAAGACACTGATCAACATCAGTACCATGCAATGATAGGATCACTCATGTATCTCACTGCCTCAAGGCTAGATATCATGTTTGCAGTATGCCTTTGTGCAAGATTCCAAGCAGCTCCAAAGAATACACATCTTCAAGCTGTGAAGAGAATTTTTAGATATCTAAAAGGAGCCCCAAGACTTGGGCTATGGTATTCTAAAAATGATAAGTTCAACCTGTATGCATACACTGACAGTGACTATGGGGGATGCAACTTGGACAAAAAGTCCACATCAGGGGGATGTCATTTTCTGGGAGGAAGACTGATTTCATGGCAGTGCAAGAAACAAACCTGTGTATCAACTTCTACTACAGAATCAAAATACATTACAGCTTCAAGTTGTTGTGCACAAGTCATCTGGATACAAAACCAAATGCTGGATTATGGGATGACTTTCATGGCCACTCCCATTCACATTGACAACATGAGTGCTATATCAATCACAAACAATCTGGTGCAGCACTCCAAGACAAAGCACATTGACATCAGGTATCACTTCATAAGAGATCAAGCTGAGAAAAAGAGAATTATTTTAACCAATGAGCAATATGCTGGCTTGTTTACAAAACCATTTGATGAAACTAGATATAGATATTTAGTTGAATCCATTGGTATGATGAACTTTGACTAAAATCTGTCTCTAAAATTTTTTGAATAAAAATGTGTTTGTCTTTTGTTGTAAATAAAAGTTATAAGTCAGCAGCAACCATTTTTGTTGCTGACAGGTCTAATCATCAGCAGCAAAGAATTTGCCACTGACTGCTTTAAGTTATCAGCAAGAACAAGTTTCCTGCGGATAGCTTTAAGGCAATCAACAGCAACATCTTTGCTGCGGACCATTATATCCGCCAGCAGCAATTGAGGTTGCTGCTGACAGACTTAACCATCCGCAGCAACCAAGTTTGCAGCCGATAGGCTTAACCATCCGCAGTAACCAAGTTTGCTGCTGATGGGTAAAAATAAGTTCAAATTAACTTTTACCCGCCGTAAAAAGTACTGTCAGTCTTTACCATGACTGCTACAGTGTATTACAACTGTAAAACAGTGAAAAGTGAATGGGTTGTACTGTACAAGTAACTTTGCTTTTTCCCTCCTCTGCCGTTATAAAACAAATCAAATTTCTCCTTAACCTCTTCACATTCAATTCCGACCTAACTCTCACCATTTTCTCTCAAGCATTCAAAGCATTCAAAGCTTTCCATACTTAACCACCTTTCAAAAACTTCCTCCTTCCCACCAAATCCAACGACAATGGCAGAGGTCGACATAAACCATCCTGATGACAAGTTTTCAACCTACCACAATTTCACTGGATACCTGGTTAAAGGAAAGAAGTCTGAAGGGTTTGATGATATGATCAATTTTCCTTTGTCGATCAAAGATCTATTTTGCACTCACCGTCAACTCCACCATCTATATCCCTCATATGGAGGATTTCTGGAACACAGCCGTCTACTCTACCGAATAGGGGATTCCCCAAATCACAGCCAATGTAGACGGAAAAGACATCATCGTCACTGAAGCCACACTAAGAAAACACCTCAAACTTCAGGACGAGGGAGCCGCCATCTCATACACCAAAGACGAGTATATGAGGACCTTTGTATCCATAGGGTACACTGGAAATCAAAACGAGTACACCATTGAGAAGGCGCTGATGGGTCCACCATGAAAGTTTCTATGCCACACTCTTCTTCAATGCATATCCTAGAAGAGAAGTGGATAGCATCAAGTGAGTTCCGCCCTCGCCTCTACTGTCCATGGTATGGTTACTGGCTAAGGATTTAATTTTGCACATCTGATATTTGAAGGTTTGAGATATAACCTTCAGGAAGGTGCAAAACAGACATTTTTTATGTACCCAAGGTTCTTGCAGGAGGTTTTCAATAATAAACTAAAAGATTTATCAAAACCAGCAAGAATCTACCTGATGTTGGGGCATAAAAACAACATTTTTCAAAGCATGAGAACTGTTTTCAAAAAGTTCTTAGGGGTCAATGTTCCATTGTTATCTACAATGATGAACATACAAAGCACCCAGGGTGACAGTTCAACAATCCCAGCTGATACTGATCCCACACCCTCCACTTCAAAACCTAAACAACAAACTGCTTCCATTGCTCGAACCCCTGTGCATCCTATTGAGGGTGCACAGGCACAACAAATACTTACACATGTTTTGTAAGCCAAACTGGAACACAGGGCCCCAGTTGAGGCAAGCTATACCAAAAAAAGAAAAAGGAGCAAGAAGACTCCTTCTATTCTTGTCTCGCAGGCCTAATCCCAACCTAAAAGCCCTCATTCAGAATCTC
This sequence comes from Smallanthus sonchifolius, assembly GCA_023525975.1. Lineage (NCBI taxonomy): Eukaryota > Viridiplantae > Streptophyta > Magnoliopsida > Asterales > Asteraceae > Smallanthus > Smallanthus sonchifolius. The sequence goes on along the minus strand of CM042035.1, from coordinate 21,923,193 downwards.
AACATTCTGATGAGAATATCAAAAGGGATAGCCAAATTATTAGAGAGACTTCCTTGGAAGTTCCTCTATTAGGATCAGGATCACATCCCGGATCCATAGAACAACCTTCTGAGCCCTTTCATTATTTTTCTTCTCTAAACTTAAGTGCAGAGGCACCTAGTCAAGATGATATGTCTTCTCCAACTACCACTATCTCGGAGGTATTGATTAACTTGGCTGCTAATATACCCAGCCCAAGTTCATCACCTAAGAAGGATCACTCTGGGAGTGATGATAGAGTGAATGTGGAAAGGGCTATCACTACTACTGGTACATCAATTTACCAGGAGGATAGTGATAACATCACTAAGTCCCCAACCACGGCAACTCACAGTGAGGATGTTTCTCTTGAAACACTCTTCACTGAGAGGAATCCCAGGTGCCAAGAAAACCAGGGTGATAGGGATGCAGAGGCTAGGCCTAAGGCCCCATCTAGTTCCAAGGATTCCACAACTGTGGATGAGGACAGACTGAAACTTGAAAACATGGAATTGACGGCCAGGGTGGCAATGCTAGAGGCTGAGGTGTCCAAACTAAAGCAATAAGTCTCTATGCATGAAGCCCATAAATGCCTACCTGTGACTACTCCTTCCCTTGTATCAGTGGGAACTCAAACAGATGAAACTCTATTCATTGATGCAACCAAAAAGGGGGAGATAGTTACTGCTGAAGATGATGTTGACAGTCTAGATGACTGGATACAAGAGCAGGCTGCATTTCAAAGTACACTCTTCAAGCCTGCTTTTGTTCAAATCCAAGACTTGCCAGACTCAGTAGATGAAAAGGAAGATATCTCTGAGGATTGGAAGTTAGTGGTCAGAGCTATTGATGAGGTGCTGGAAAATAAAAGTGAAGATGAAGACAAACCTCTATCATTCGGCATATTGCCAGCTGCTGCAAGTATATCAAGACAGAACATTGCCCCTCAATTCACACTGACTGCACATAAGCTATAGTTTGACTATATCCTAGCTTGGGGGTATTATGGTCTATCTGAGAGATTCTGGATTGGATGGGAATTTGGTAGGAATAGAAGAGCTGAATTAGAATACACTGAATCCACTCAAAGTCCTTGAACTGTACTTAACAAAATGCATCAACACTTCCACAGATCTCTCAGCAGAACTTGCAATTGATAGATTCTGCATCTTGATGGAGGATAATATGCCCTGGTTTGAATGGTTTCTTCAAGAAGCAACTAAATTGGCTTATCCATCAACTGCAGAGTCTTCAAGAACAGCAGAACAAAGACTAGCTCCAAGACTTGACTTGATAGGGAGCAGGGCTTTAACAGAAGAACAAGTTCTATGTTTGAGAAGATTCTTCTATAATGAAGTGGTCAGGGGCCTGGAAGTGCAGGGATGGTCAAGCACTGGGTCCTCTGGTTTTCAGTTCTTCTTGAGTGATGGATCATCCTTCAAAACTAACAACATTCAAGAAATCCTGCTCCTCAATCCAGATTTCCTGTATAAGGTCTTTGAGCTCTGGACACACATCTGCAACATCAACTCCTTAGAAATTCAAGCAATGATCAAGATTATCAAAGCTTTTCTTGAAAAGGAGGGATGGATTGCAATGGATGACTCTGACTCAGATCTATCCCTTCCCTCCTCACCAACTGTTATACTGAATGCAGCAGTAGAGTCAAGAAAAGTAGCTGCTCAGAATGTCAAAGAGGCTTTTAAAGCTACATATGGGAATGAATGGGAAAAGGAAGAGAGTGAAGCAGTCCCTTCCACTTTATATGCTCCTAAGATTGCCAATGAGGCTAAAGCTGAGATCTCAACAGCATCTCTCACCTCTGTTGTTGTGATCAATGAAGCTGAAGCAGAGGCATCCAATAAAGATAAAGGGAAGGGCATCATGACAGAAGAAGAAGAAAGAATAGATAAAGAAAAGAAAAAAAAAGAGAAGAGAAGAAGAGAGAGAGAGAGAGGAAGAGGAGATGGCCGAGCTTAAAAAGATCCAAGAAAGAAAAGCTGCCATACTCCTCCGAGAACAGCAGATCCAGTTGCATGCTAGGCAACTGGATAAGTTAAAGGTCAAAGTTTCTGCAGCTGAACAATTAAAAGAAGATGAAGCTCTAGTCCTTCAGCTGCAGGAACAACTTAATAAAGAAGAAGAAGAGAAGAGAAGAGGCTAAGTTCAGGATAACTGACTCTGAACTAGCTAAAGAGATGAGAGAGGAGTGGACTGAAGCTCTGATTTCTCAAGGTGAGGATGCAGACTACCTTGAGAAATTATCAAATAAAGAAATTTATAGAGCCTTCATGGGTCAGCAAGGTCAACTGGCAAATAAGAAAAGGACTGAAGAAGAAGAAGAAGAAAAAGCCAAAAAGAAAACCAAGAAGACCATTGCTTTCAACATAAGAACCCATGAAGAAAGGAAGGTTATGTTGGACTTCCTAAAGGCTAGAGGATAGAGTGGAAAGAGGCTTGGTCCCATGAGCTTTATGAACCTGCAAGCCTTATATGTCAAAGTCAAGAAGAAAGAGGAAGAGAGATTGGGGAAGACAGGCTCAAAAAAAAGGGTAAACACTCAAACTGATGATAGAAAACAAAAGAAACCCAAGCCTACTCCCTCATCCACTCCTTCCTCTATCCAACAATCTTCCACTCTCCCTCCTAGACCTCCCTCCTCTCCACCCAAAGAGTCCAAATCCTTTCACCCAGCTCCTCCTCATCAACAGCCTCCCAAGAAGAAAACCAAACCTACAACCACACCAGAAGATTCAAGAGAAATTGTTACCTGGTTCTACAGCAATAAAGATCAATGGTTTGATGTTTTCAGGGGAAGGACAGAGGTAAAGAGATCAATCTACAGATCTGTTGATGAGGTGATGCAGCTTCCAGATTCTGATCTTTAGAGAATAATGGAGCTGGGTGAAGCTCATGAGCCAGAGAATGAAAGTGGGTGGCATATGTTGCTAGTGATCAAACATCACTTCAATCCTAGCAAAGATGTGATCATTGATGCTAAACCTATCCAATCCCACTTTCCATTCACTAATTGGTCCTACAATGCTGAGAAGAACGAATACACTATAACAGATGTCAGAGATCAGAAGATGAGATGTTCTAGCAAGGCCATCTTTAGCATGCCAAGCAAGGACATCAAGTCTCTATCTGAACTTCCTCTTGACAATCCAAGCAAGGACCCTAGAGGCTATGAGACAGGAAGGATTGTTGCACACATGCAGCAACAACAGCAGTAAGAGAGTTTTGGTAGTATCAGTCAAGGGGGAGTTTGTATATATAAAGACTAATGGCTATAAATTTCTCTAAGTACAACTGCTGCGGACTCCAGAATTTTGCTACTGACCAACAAGCTACGGCGGATAAGGTTAGTTACTGCGCATAGTTGTTCTCCTGTTGATGAACAACTATGCTGCGGATAGCCTTATCTGCTGAAAACCAGAGTTGCTGCTGATAGGCTTCTCAGCAGCATCAAACACTTGATGTTGCTGATAGGCAAATCATCAGCAGCATTGACTTTGCTACTGACAACTCTGCTACAACACTAACACATCTATCAGTAGAAGGAATGTTATTGGTGCAGATGATTAAAGACAAACCACTTCTGAAGTCTCCTGCAAAGATTCCTAAGAAGACTGTTGACCTGAATACAATTGTTTGCTGCAGTTTGTGTTTTAGTTGTCTACCAATAGTAGTATAGCTTGTAACTGTCCAAGATCAACGGTCTGTGTTTGATCTGATCCTTAGAATCAAGGGTCTGTCTTGATTTTAAGTTCCTTTATTTGTATTGCATCTTACATTTGTACAAGTGTGCTTCCTTCGAGTTTTTCGCTGTAATCTTGTAAACATTGAAGATCAATACAATTTGCATTTATCAGTATTCTCTTTGTTTATCTGTTTACATTGCATAGTTGTGATTGTTTCTGCCAATCTCAACTAAAATAGAACCAACTTGTAATCACCGATCCTACAATATCCTAGTGGCTATGGACTACATATCTAAGTGGGCCGAGGCTCATCCTTGCCTACTAATGATTCTAGGGTGGTTGTTTGATTTTTGAAGAAGCTGTTCACCCGCTTTGGTGCCCCCAAGACTCTTATCAGTGATCGTGGGACCCACTTCTGCAACTCCCAGTTGGAGAAGGCAATATCACGATATGGTGTGAACCATAAATTCTCCACAGGCTACCATCCACAGACCAGTGGGCAGGTAGAGGTCACGAACCGGGGTATAAAGCGGATCCTTGAGAAGACGGTTAGTCAGAACCGTAAGGATTGGTCGGATAGGTTAGATGATGCACTTTGGGCCTTCCGGACTGCGTATAAGACGCCTATTGGTACCACACCATTTAGGTTGATCTAAGGGAAGCCCAGTTTGTGTTCTCCGACGAGTGCCTTAGTGCATTCAATTTTGTTGAAGGAGAAGTTGGTGAATTCCCCTATCATGGTGGCTCCTGATTGGAAGCTGCCATTTGAGATCATGTGTGACGCGAGCGACTTCGTTGTTGGGGCGGTCTTAGGACAGAGGAGAAAGAAGCAGTTTCACCTGATTTATTATGCGAGCAAGACGCTCAATGACGCACAGGAGCACTACACCATGACAGAGAAGGAGCTCCTAGCCATTGTCTTCGATTTTGATAAATTCCGGTCTTATCTCGACCTATCAAAGACCATTGTATTCACTGACCATGTAGCTCTTCGGCACCTGTTCAGCAAACAGGATGCCAAACCCTAACTGATCCGGTGGGTTTTGCTGCTTCAGGAGTTCGACATTGTGATCTGCGATAAGAAGGGCGCGGAGAAGGTCGCAGCGGACCACTTGTCCTGTCTTGATTGCTCAACTTCATCTGAACTTGTGGGGTCATCCATAAATGACAATTTCCCCCACGAGTTTCTCATTCACATACAGACACAGGATGAGGAGTGTCCATAGTTTGCTGATTTTGCAAACTTTGTTTCTAGTGGGATTGTGATTAAGGGCTTAACGCATCAACAGAAGCGAAAGTTTTTTATGGATGTGAAGAACTATCTTTGGGAGGATCCCTATTTGTTTTGTGTCGGGGCGGATCAGATCATGCGTAGGTGTGTGTTTGGAGATGAGGCACGTCTGTAGGTCTAGATTTCAGCTTGAAATCTCACAGATGATCGATTTTCCACACACAAAGGTGGAAACAGTGTGTATGGAGGTGAAACAGAAGATAAAAACATATTTTGGTGAAGATAACAGGCTAAACACACTCACAATCAATACAAATTAGATATGAAATTGTAAGAACAGGTATGAAATAAGTACGCAAGATATATTGATTGAAGAACAATGTGAAAGAGAAATTCAGTGTTACAGCCGCTACTCACACCCTAAAATTTCTCAAACTAGGCTATTTATAGTAAGTCAACAGGTATCGAAACTATGCCAACCGAAACTACTAGTTTCAGTTGAGCATTTACAAGTGATTGACTAACCTGTCGAAACTTACTATCTATCGAAACTACTAGTTTCGATTGAAGAAACTCAATCGAAACTAAGTAGTTTCGATGGCCCAGACTTAGCTAAATAAAACAGTAAATTACATAAACTGAAATTACAAATAATGAAATGACAGAAAGTAAACTAAGTTAAAATTGTTCAAAATACAATAATGACAACAGCTTATACAGAAAAACATGTCTCTACAATCTCCCCCTAAGCTGTTGCATTACTGTCTTCAGCTCTCCACTAAGCAGCTGGACCTTCAGTAGTTCTTGGAATGTAAGTTTTGACATGAAGAGACACAACCCGTTGATAGGCCTTGGCATCCGCCTCATCTTCATCAGTGTAAGCCTGAATGTGATTCTGGAATAGCACCTCCAGATCTTCAGGTTGAAACTTTAACAGCTCCATAGGCTCAAAGATGACAATGTCTTCCTTGCCTTCACACTCGATCACGGCACTGCCAATGTTTGGATTGTAGTACCATTTTCTGAAAGTTTGTAGTTGGACAGGCATGGTCTTGGGAATAGTGATGGTCTTGTGAGTTTGGGCAGGCTTGTACCTTAAGAAGACATATGGTTTCTTTGTCTTGGGATGAAACCTGGTTTTTGAAATCTTTTTCTTGGTCTTTCTTGGCTTTATCCCCTTGAAGTCACAGTTCACCTGTGTATGCAGGAAGTGTTCAAAATCTGAGGCCATCATCACATTCCCTGTATTCTGAAGGGGAAGTTTGGCCAGATCTCTAAGGTCATAGAAGGGGAGAGTCTGGAAGTCAGTCATGTTCTTGAAGTGCTGAGCTCCTCCCTTGTATCTTCTAATTATGAACAACTTCCTCTCTACATCATACTTCCAACCAACATGAGGCCTTTTGAGCTCTTGGTGTTCAGCTATCCATTCGTATGTTTGAGGGCTCTCCTCTGGTATAATCCTTCTCAACCAAGGTTTCTTCGGGTTTGGGTATTCAGGAGCAATGGGAGGTTGAGTTGAAGCTTGAGTGGCTTCAGATATTTTGGGAGTTGGTTCATCAGTGACAGTAGGCTTTACAATATTCACTTGGACCTCTTCCTCTATTTCTCTTCATCAGACAGGGCTTGAATTTCATCTCCCTCCTCTGTGAAGTACCTCGTCTTTGCAGTCTCTCGTTCTTCCGTAGGAAGGATCTCTGGATAGAGTTCGTTGTAGCCAAAATTGTCAATCTCATCTAGGAGGGGATTGAGCTCATCATCAGACGGTATATCCTCTTCATCTAGAATCACCGTTTCAATCTCAGTCTTAGTTCCCTACCCTCTTTTCCTAGCTTCCCTTCTTTCACTAGCTTAGGGAAGGTCCAACTCTTGCTCTTCTATTTTAACCTCCACTACTTCCTTTGGCTTAGTGGCAGGTTCAGAGAAGATGGTCAAAGCAGATTCAGGATTCGTGACCAAAGCAGGGGAAGAGGGTTCCACACCCGAAGTAGTCTCCCCCTGAGTTGTGGAGGTGGTTGCTTGTTGCTGAATAGGTTTTGCCATAGAAGCCTTGAGTTGCTCAACGATTTCAGCTAAGGCTTTGAATTCTTCATGTTGTTTTGAAATAAGCTTTTGTTGGGTTTCGAGTTGAGTTTGCTGAACTTCAAGCTATGTATGTAAGCCCCCAACTTCTAACTTCAAGTCATTAACTTCTTCTTTGCACTCATTCAACTCGGTTCTTAAACCTTCAATTACTTTCTCCTTTTCTTTGAAATGATCCTGTAGCTTCTTCACTTCAAGACTTAAGGTTTTGACTCTTGGCACATAAGAAGTTGGTTCATGTGATGGTGATGTAGGTGGAGTAGGGATGTGTATTTGTTGAGGTGATGGTGGTGGTGTAGGGATGGGTGCTTGTTGTGGAAATGTAGGAGGTGTAGCAACTGGAGTGTCAGTGCTAGAATTAGAAGAAGATGACAAGTCTTCATGTCCTATTTTGATCTTTTTGGCTCTTGGTTCTTCCAATTCGTAGTCTGAACCAGAATCAGCTTGCCTTTTAGAGGAGGATGCAGGAGGCTCAGTCCTTTTATCTGACTCGGACTTGTAATAATCAGAGCCATAGATACCTACATCCAGAGTTCCACTTGACTCTGCAGCCTCTTCTTCCACATTAACTTCAGGATCAACTTGAGCTTGTAACTCTTCATCTTGAACAATAATCTCAGGATCAATAAAAGGAGCTTCAATAACTGGTTCATTGATAGGTTGCTCTTCTTCTTGATCATGAGGAATCTCCATCTCAACATCGATCTCAGCTTCAGCCTCAGCCTCTTGCTGATTTCCTTCATCTTGTTCAATCTCTACCTCTTCTTCCTCAGATGATAGATCTTCTTCTTCTAGATCAGGGTCAATGTCTGGAATGAACTCTTCTTTATCGCCAATAACATGACCGAACAGGGGAATGTCAGCGATAGCCCTGTTGGTTCTCTTGTTTGTACTTCTCATATAACTGAGAGTCTTGGCCAGCATATGATCGAACACAATGGTGTTTCCACCTTGTTGAAGCTCGGGATGAAGATGATTGATGATAATCTGTAGGAATCTTGGATATGCCAGAAATTTCTCCTTCACTGCTCCTGTCAAGTTGTCCTTTAATTGTCTGAATATTAAACCAGAAAAATTGTAGTTCCTGCCCTTGGTTAAACCCAAAATTGCTGAGGCTATTGTAATATTTGCTGAATCGAAGCCACCCTTTCTGGTTGATAGGCAGTGAATGAACACGTGCACTATATATCTCCAGTGACTTGGCAAGGAGTTCTTGATAATCTGACCACTTTTGAACTCGTCCGGGTGACCCATTCTTCTGAAGCATTCTTTGACATAGAAGTTTGGAAACTCAATTGGTGCAGCTGGGTCATCATTTAGATTCAAGGCTTCTCTAACTGTTGCTTCAGAAAATGCAACCTCTTGATTGTGAACAACAGCCCTAATGTGCTCCTCATTGTCAATGGTTATGATCTCAGCTGTGTCCCAGAATTGCCTGATTGATGTTTCGAAGACAGGTACATTTTGACTGATGGCAAAGCTAATGTTGGAGTTTGCCAGGAAAGTTAAGACTGGGACAAACTCTGCAGCCTTTGGATCATTAGCATCCAGAAATGCACAGACATTGTGCCTTTTGACAAATAAGAGATCCATATCTGCAAACACACAAGATTAATCGAGCTTGATACTTAGAAATATTTCATATCAAAACCTGGTCGACACAATTTCAAACCAACACTTAGACGAATTCTGAGACAACCCCTATCGAAACTACTAGTTTCGATCGAAACAACAATTTTGATTAACACTTAGAAACATTTCAGAGAAAAGACCTTATCAAAACTTCTAGTTTCGATCGAAACAACTAGTTTCGATCACCACTTAGACTTTCACAGAAGACTTATCGAAACTTCTAGTTTCGATCGAAACAACTAGTTTCGGGTAGAGATACTAGGGCAAGTTTGGGTATCGAAACTACTAGTTTCGATTGATAACTGTTTATAATTTTGAAAAAGGTCTATTTTGAAAGATAATCACCTTTTTATCAAAACTTCCTAGTTTTGATGCCCAAACCCTTGAATCAAACATAACAATCCCAGACATCAGACTCATTATGAACAGAAAATGACTAAACATATAAAGTAGGGATCAAGAGTGGCCTGTGAGAGTCGAAACTTCTTCTTACCAGTGATTCACGAATAAGCTGCAAATATGTACACAAAGAAGTAAGTTATTGATAATGGTAAAATTTCAAAGATAATAAGAAGCCCTAATCTTCAAAACGATGACGTAACAGTCGTAGACTTTCAAACTGAAACCCTAGGTGAATTCGACTGAAATCTCAAAGCAAAAACCTCAAACATTGTTACCTGATGATGAAGACGACGGAGGAATCAGATGAAAAACACTGATTTTGCACACTTAGACCGACAGCTTGAGAGGTTTTGTGTGTGTAAGAGAAGGTGTAAAATGATCGGAGACGGTAAAATTAGGCTTGACGAAGAAGAAACTTGATTATGAACACATTTAATTTTCTCATGACAGTAATGACCAAAATGCCCCTATCGAAACTACTAGTTTCGATGGGCAAAAGATAGTTTCGGGTGAGTTGGAGTTTCGATAGGCAAAGGATAGTTTCGGCTGACTTTGTAGTTTCGATAGGCAAAAGATAGTTTCGGCTGACTTTGGAGTTTCGATAGACAAAAGATAGTTTCGGCTGACTTTGGAGTTTCGATAGGCAAAGAACAGATAAAAAAATAAAATAATAAAACACAAACAGTTCACAAGATGTTTACACTAATCTTATTGGAAAAGATCCAACATGAGATCAGATCTGGTCAGTCTCTTGAAACACTTCCTTTTGCAATCAGCTACTGTGAGTCCTTGAAGATAGCTGATATTTGTGCAAAGTAAACCCGAACATTTGCTTGTAAGGTACCATTTAAGCAAGATACAAGGTGTACCCCACATATTGAAATAAAATGGTTTTTGAAAACCTATCAATACTCAAGAAATACCCATCTTCATCCTATCATCTCTTTCTGATTAACCAAGGTACCATCTTAGTAATTTCAAAGTACCACAAAAGAAAAATAAGAAATCCAAGTGGATTAGAAGATTAAAATGAAAAATATCCAAGTAGATATTAAAAATGTATGAACATTCTAGATCTTTGCGTAAGCAAAACAGAAGAAGTCGTAAAATTATCCAAGCGGATAGAAAAATGTTGAACACCCGAGATCTTTGTGTAAGCAAAACAGACGGGGTCGAATCATCCAAGTGGATGGGAAAAGGATGAACACCCGAGATCTTTGCGTAGGCAAAACATATGGGGTCATCGGTGGTAAATATCGTTACTTTGACGGTCACTTGGCGTATGAATAGGAATCCAACACGTAAGACTATATCTGATTGAATTGGTTTTCTTAGATATATAAAATGGGTTAGATGTTTCAATAATGGGTTCAAACACACAAGTACGAGATATGTTTTAGGTTTTCACACTACTTACAAGTTTTAACCATATGCCGGGCCTACCAACTATACCTCAGTAAACACCATCGCTTTCGGTCCATTCCATGTCAAAGAGATGAGATCAGACACTATCATTTCTCAAAGATCAGATTCAATTTTCCTGAAACACAGAATTTTGATACCACTTGAAAGGTTAGAATATACAGAACTATGTTCAATGCATAAAGATGAAATTCCTTTTTTTCTTTTTCTTTTCCTTTTTCTTGCAAAACTGTACACAAAGCAATTTTTTTTTATTTTTGAAATATCAATTTCTCATTTCTCCCCCAAAAGATTTTCTTCAAATAAGAAAAATAACAAAATAAAAAAATAAAATATTTTTGGTGAATTTTCTTGACAATTTAAACATAAACATGATGTAACTAATATATACAAGGTTTACTGAAAGTTTATCATGCCAAGCATCTCCACCAGTTGGGCAAATCTGGTAGAGTCAAAAGCCTTGGTGAAGATGTCTGTGGTTTGCTTGTCGGTTTTGACCTCAACGATTTGAATATGCTTCTTTTCAACACAATCACGGATAAAATGATGTTTGATTTCAATGTGTTTGGTTATGGAATGCTTAACTGGGTTTTTGGCGATATGGGGAATGGCAGTGTTGTCACACAGAATGAGTGTCTCATGGAATGTGATCCCATAGTCAAGCATCTGATGGTGTATCCATCTGAATTGGGAACAACAGAGGGCTGCGGCAATGTATTCGGCTTCAGCGGTGGATTGGGAAACGGTGGATTGTTTCTTACATTGCCATGAGACAAGGCGGTTGCCAAGAAACTGACAACCTCCAGAAGTGGATTTTCGGTCTAAGTTGCATCCCCCGTTGTCTGAATCTGAATAAGCCACAAGATCAAACAAATCATTTTTAGGATACCACAGACCCAATTTTGGTTTATACTTTAAATATCTCAAAATACGTTTGACAGCAGATAAATGAGAGAGTTTAGGATTAGCCTGAAAGCGTGCACACAGCAAACATGATGTCGGGTCTGCTTGCAGTGAGGTACATGAGAGAACCTATCATTGAGCGATAGAGGTGCTGATCAACGCTTTCACCATCCAGATCGGGAAACAAACAATGTCGAACATCCACGGGAGTTTTGACTAGGTGAGAATCAGCCATTTTGAACTTGGTCAGGATCTCTTTCACGTATTTCTCTTGATGAATGAGGATTCCTGACTCAGACTGATCAACTTGCAGTCCCAAAAAGAACTAAGTTTCTCCCATAGAGCTCATTTCAAACTTAGAACGCATTATGTCTTCAAATTCTTTGCAAAGACGAGGATTGGTAGATCCAAAAATGATATCATCCACATAAATTTGCACCATGATTGTATCCTTTCCATCATTCCGTTTGAACAAAGTTTGGTCAATTGCTCCTCATGTGAAACCATTCTCAAGCAGATGCTTTGATAAAATTTCAATACCCACACGAGGTGCTTGGTGAAGACCATACAGTGCCTTGTCTAACTTGTAGACACGGTCTGGAAAGTTAGGGTCAATGAAACCCGGTGGCTGCTTAACATATACTTCCTCTTGAACTTTTCCATACAGAAATGCGCTTTTGACATCCATTTTATGAACAGTGAAGTCCATATAGGCTGCATAGGCGAGAAACATTCTGATGGCCTCTAAGCGAGCCACTGGTGCAATGACTTCCTTAAAGTCAATCCCTTCTTCTTGATAAAAGCCTTGAACAACCAAACGAGCTTTGTTTCGAACCACAATTCCTCCTTCATCCTTTTTGTTTCGAAATACCCAACGAGTGCCGATAGGTACTTCGTTCTTGGGAAGATCCACCAGATTCCACACATTCAACTTTGAGAATTGCTGTAACTCTTCTTGCATAGCTTCCACCCAGCTATTCTCAAGCAAAGCTGCTTTGATATTCTTAGGTTCGACTTGAGATATGAAACATGAGAACATGCTGTTATCTAAAGCATCACATACACTCCGGGTACGAACACCCACATTGAGTGGGCTAATGATGTTGTCGATGGGATTATTCTTGTGAATTCTCAACTGAGGAATCTCATCTTCTTCAAAATTTGTAATATTTTCAGCAGGAAGATCAGCTACATTATCAATAGTATCTTCAGCAGGTGATTGTGGTGCAACATCTACTATTGGAATTCTGTTGTCTTTAACAGTTTCACTTGTTGCACCAGAACCTGAAGACTCCATATTGGATTCAGCATCAGCAGGTACAGGAATTTCAATATGAGCGGATGAGGAAGAACCTTGATCATTTATGTTCCCTAGATTGTTCACAGAGAAGTAAGGATTAGCAGGAGTTGATTCATTAGAGAGCTCAGGAAGATTAAATGACTTAAACAATGAATCGACATCAAAAAGCCAATTAGGACCGTCTCCTACGTCCGTATGATAGTTTTCATGCCAATTGATATCAATGGACTCCAGCACTATCCTTCTCTTCTTATGGTAGACACGAAAAGATCGTTGATTGGATGAGTACCCCACAAAATAGCATTCATCAGCTTTGGCTTCAAACTTGTTAAGCTGATCTGAAGTATTCAGCATTGTGCACACACACCCAAATTTTCTGAAGAAATCAATAACTGGCTTGCACTTGTACATGATCTCATAAGGTTTCTTGGTGCAACTTTTGGTGATGAGAACCCGATTTTGCACAAAACATGCAGTGTTGACTGCCTCAGCACAGAAAGTCACGGGAAGCTTAGAGTCAACAATCATAGTTAGTTCAGCTTCAATTAAAGTGCGGTTTCTCCTTTCAGCTACACCATTTTGTTAAGGAGTACGAGGTGCACTGAATTGCCGAGAAAATCCTTTGCTTTCACAGAAGGAATCAAGAGTAGCATTTTTGAATTCTGTTCCATGATCGCTACGGATAGTCTTCACACATAGATTGAAGAGGTTCTCAATTTGAAGCAGATGGGTTTTCAAAATCTCAGGCGTCTCATCTTTCTTAGCTAGGAAGAACACCCAAGTAAACCGATAGAAATCATCGGTTACCACTACGCAGTACGACTTTTGTCCAAGAATCATGACACTCACAGGACCGAAGAGATCCATGTGAAGTAATTGGAGAGAAGAGTCAATGGAATTTGTGGTTTTAGGCTTATGAGAAGATTTGTGCTGTTTTCCATTGGAACATGAGATGCAGTGTTCCACAGGAGAGAAATCTTTAAGAGGTAATCCAGTGACGAGGTTTCCTCGAACCAGTCGGTTCATAGTTTTTAAATTTACGTGTCCCAACCTCTTATGCCACAGGAATGATTCATCTTCGGAAGCTTTTGAAAGAAAGCACGATTCAATGCCCGATGGGTTGTTCATATCCAAGCTGTATGTGTTGTATCTTCTGGGACCACGCGTGAGAATAAGTTCTTCTGGAATCATCACTCCAGGATTCAAGATTAGACATTCTCTTGAATTGAACAAGGTACAGAAATCGTTGTCATAAATCTGAGAAACACTCATCAGATTATACTTCAATTGAGGAACAAAGTTGACAAATTCCAGACTATTTACACTGTTCGATACCGTTCCTTGTCCTTCAATCTTCCCTCCTCTTGGATTGCCAGTAAAAGCTACATACTCTCCATCAATTGGATGATAATCTTGCAGCTAATTAATATGACCAGTCATATGTCTTGAACATCCACTATCTACATGCCAAATGTTATCTCCGGTTCTTCTTGATTGACCCTATACACAATGAACCATTTAGAAGTTTGACCAATACCATTGCTATCAAGAAGTTTCTTATCAAGATAGGACATCACATTGGAATCATAATTAGAATCCTCCTTAGATGAAGCATGGTCATCAAATAGAACATAATTTTTAATTTTCCAGGTTCTTTTCAAATAATTTTTAGCATTTTTAATTCTTTTACGCCTAGATTTTCTACTGTGAGAAGACTTAGATGACACATTTGAATTCAAGGAAATTTTGGGAGACGATTCTTCATTACAATTGGTGGTTGTCAATTTACAACTTTTTGAAACATGATTTGAAGCACCACAACTAAAACAAACTTTTTCATAAGATATCTTAGCCTGATAATTGTCATCACAAGATGAAGATGATTTTGATGTTGAGGCATCTGAACATGAGACGGTTCTCTCATCAATAACTTTGTCTTGAAGACGATGCTCTTCCTTTAATCTGAAAAAGTCCATGTTGCTCATGGTTTCACGTGGTACATCATTCACAATAATTCCTACACTTTTAAACTTGGTAACACATGGCACAACATTCAAAGATTTAGGAACAAAAGGTAAAGCATTTTTAAATTTAAAAATATCACATCCCAATCCTGTATGCTTAGCAGGCATAGAATCAAAATACAAGTTTTCAATGTGTTCACAAATATCTGGTTTTGACACGGACATATTACTACATTCATCCGACTCAAGTTCATTTAAAACATTTCTAACATTGGTACTATCATCACAATCATCTTCGGAAGTTACACAATTTGATTCTGCACATGAAGCAAAACTGTTAGAATAAGAGGATGTAATATAATCATCAGGAGATAAAGTGCACACAAAAGGGGTAGGAACATGAGCAACAGACATGTCAGCAAATCTACCTGATTTGGAATAAGGTGGTGTATGAGAATTATAACCAAGACCCTCAGTGCCTTTTCTGTTAAATTGTTTATCAATTATACCAAACAAAATTTTCTGATCCATATCCATGTGGTCAACTTGTAATTTAGCCTTTTCTACCTTTTGGACTCTTTCACTCAAAATTTTATTATTAATGGTTTGAGTATTAAGTTGCACAATTAAAGAACCGTTTTCACCAAAAATATCACGAATTTTCTTTAAGTATAGTTTCTCATTTTTGGCTACAGAGTCATACATCACCTTAATATGATCTCGTTCATCAATCAAAGCTTGATTAATGAATCTGTATTTTTGAATTTCATTTAAGCAAGATCCAGCACTACAAAGTTTAGAAATAACCTCAGCAGGCACAGCAGTGAGATCCACAGCAGGTTCAATCATGACACACTTGCCCTTGTCCTCCACATCAGCCATCAAGGCTTTATCAGCAGCTTCCTCAGCTTGTTCTCCCCAATGATAGTGTCCATCAGCTTGACACACAAGAGCTGTGGAACTTGAAGATGTGTTTGTCTTGGGAGGATTAGCAGCTTGTTTTCCAGAGGAAATCTTCTTTTCTTGCTGATCCTTGGAGGACGGCTCTTTGTAGTTTCTCGCAAAGTGACCCGGCTGATCACAATTGTTGCATCTCACCTTCTTGATATCAAACCTAAGTGTCTTCCCCTGCTTGAATCTGTCTAAACCGGTCCTTTTTATGAATCTTTTGGCTCTTAAGGTCAGCATGGCCATACACCAATCAATGTCCATTTTCTCCAAATCATCAGGATTGATCTGCTCTAAGTCATCAGGTTGAAAGCTAACGGTGTTAGGTTTCCAGAAATCAGTGCATCATAGCACGACATGAAAGCGGTCATGATTGGGACATATTCATCTGGAATCATGGTAATGGACTTCTGAGGGGCAGAGGAGCTGGTAGGTTGAATTGCAGCAGCCGAAGGAGGAACATCAGTCTGAAAGTATGGGCTATTGGAAGAGCTTGATCCAGCAATAAGAGCTGTGTTTCCAGATTGATTGGTGGGAGTAACTGCTCCTTTCTTGATCTCAATCTCATATGATTCAAGGATGCTGTAGACTTCTTGTTGAGATAAGGCACTCATATTCTCAGTCTTCTTGATCATGATAGGATACATATTCCATTCCTTAGGGAGAGCATCTAGGAGTTTCTTGTTTAGCTCAAGAGTAGGGTACTCAACACCCATTACCTTCAGCCTAGACACAATGCTTGAGAAACGGTTGATCAAATCAGACATTAATTCACCTCTAACACTGCTGAACATCTCATACTGCTTTTTGATCAGATCTCTCTTACTCTCCCTGACATCAGCACTTCCCTCAAATCGGGTGCACAAGGCTACCCATAAGTCTTTGGCAGTGGTGTACTAGCAAAGATATTGAAGATATCCATAGGAAGAGCCATAGCAATAGTCCCATAAGCCTTGTTGTCTCGGGCAATCAAAGCAAGATCCTTCTCATCATATTCAGCTACTATCTTAGGACGTTGAACATTAGCAGTAGTGATAACAGGCTTGTAAGGACCATCAGTGATAGAGTTCAGCAAAGTATGATCGTGAAATTGGAAGAAAAACTTCATCTTCTTTGTCCAGTCATCAAATTCCCTTGTAGACACAAGAGCAGGTGGTTTGTTTCCTCCAGAGTACTCAGTTGAACTTGAAGTTGCCATAATATCAGGAATCAAAACTAAAACAGTAACTAGTTTCGGGTGAGTAACCTTGATCAAAACTACTAGTTTCGATAGAGAAATACTTGATCGAAACTCCTAGTTTCGATTGAAGAAAAAGCTGCCCGAAACATATAGTTTCGATTGAAGAACAGATACCAAAACAACTAGTTTCGATGAAGAATCCCTTGGTCAAAATAAGCAGAATTCCCGTAAAAACAACTAGTTTCGATGTCCAAGTTTCGGTTGAAAAGCTGCACACAGTAGTTTCGATGAGAACAAGATAAACAATGCTAGTTTCGATTGTACCTCTACCAGACAGGGTGCAGACAGAAAGATTTGATGATCAACAGAATGTTCCCCAGAGTAGTTTCGATGTCTTCTTCCCCAAGTTAGAAAACCTCCATTGATGATCAATCTCAGAAATCAATATCTTCAAAATAACAATCCAATCCAGCAAAAAGTCTCGTCAAAAGGTCCTGATTGCAAATCCAACCTCCGATTTTGAAACCACTATCAAAACACGTCGGAAATCGATGAAACAGTACCGATGGTGATGAAATAGTGCTCGTAGAGTCCAGATGCATAAAACTTTAATAAAAACGCAGTAAACAACTAGAATCGATCACAAAAACCGGATAATACTCAGAAACAAGAGCATAAAGCTCTGATACCAATTGTAGGTCCAGATTTCAGCTTGAAATCTCACAGATGATCGATTCTCCACACACAAAGGCGGAAACAATGTGTATGGAGGTGAAACAGAAGATAGAAACAGATTTTGGTGAAGATAACAGGCTAAACACACTCACAATCAATACAAATTTGATATGACATTGTAAGAACATGTATCAAACAAGTACGCAAGATGTATTGATTGAAGAACAATGTGAAAGAGAAATTCAGGGTTACAGCCGCTACTTACACCCTAAAATGTCTCAAACTAGGCTATTTATAGTAAGTCAACAGGTATCGAAACTATGCCAACCGAAACTACTAGTTTCGGTTGAGCATTTACAAGTGATTGACTAACCTGTCGAAACTTACTATCTATCGAAACTACTAGTTTCGATTGAAGAAATTCAATCGAAACTAAGTAGTTTCGATGGCCCAGGCTTAGGTAAATAAAACAGTAAATTACTAAAACTGAAATTACAAATAATGAAATGACAGAAAGTAAACTAAGTTAACATTGTTCAAAATACAATAATGACAACATCTTATACAGAAAAACATGTCTCTACAACGTAAGGTGATTAGACATTGCCACGAGGGCCCGACATGTGGACATCATGGAGCTACCTTGACCGTGAAGAAGGTCTTTGACGTCGATTTCTTCTGGCCGACCATCTTCCGGGATGCTCATGAGATGATCCGAGCTTGTGACGATTGCAAGAGGGCAAGCAACATTTCATCCAGGAATGAGATGCCCCAGAACAACATCCAGATTTGTGAGATTTTTGATGTTTGGGGTATTGACTTTATTGGACCTTTCCCAGCTTCTCGTGGCAACCGGTATATCCTAGTGGTTTTTGACTACGTGTCTAAGTGGGGCGAGGCTCAAGCCTTGCCTACTAATGATGCTAGGGTGGTTGTTCCCAGTTGGAGAAGGCACTATCATGATATGGCTCTTAATAGTGACCCTAGGACCCACCTCTGCAAATCCCTGGACCCAGTTAGAGAAGGCACTATTACCAATAGGCTCTTAATAGTGACCCTGGGACCCACTTCTGTAACTCCCAGTTGGAGAAGGCACTATCACGATATGGTGTGAACCAAAGATTCTCCACAGCCTACCCTCCACAGACTAGTGGACAGGTAGAGGTCACGAACTGGGGCATAAAGAGGATTCTTGAGAAGACGGTGTCAGAACCGTAAGGATTGGTCGAATAGGTTAGATGATGCACTTTGGGCGTTCCGGCCTTCGTATAAGACGCCTATTGGCACCACACCATTTAGGTTGATCTATGGGAAGCCCAGTTCATGTTCTCCGATGAGTGCCTTAGTGCATTCAATTTGTTGAAGGAGAAGTTGGTGAATGCCGCTATCATGGTGGCTCCTGATTGGAAGCTGCAATTTCACATCATATGTGACGTGAGTGACTTCGCTGTTGGGGCGGTCTTAGGACAGAGGAGAGAGAAGAAGTTTCACCTGATTTATTATGCAAGCAAGACGCTCAATGACGCACATTAGCACTACACCACGACAGAAAAGGAGCTCCTAGCCGTTGTCTTCGCTTTTGATAAATTCCGGTCTAATCTCGTCCTATCAAAGACCATTGTATTCACTGACCATGTAGCTCTTCGGCGCCTGTTCGGCAAAAGGTTGCCAAACCCTGACTGATCAGGTGGGTTTTGCTGCTTCAGGAGTTCGACATTGTGATCTGCGATAAGAAGTGCGCGGAGAATGTCGCAGCGGACCAGTTGTTCCGTCTTGAGTGCTCAGTTTCATCTGAACTTGTGGGGTCATCCATAAATGACAATTTCCCCCACGAGTTTCGCATGCACGTACAGACACAGGATGAGGACTGTCCATGGTTTGCTAATTATGCAAACTTTCTTGCTAGTGGGATTGTGATTAAGGGCTTAACACATCAGTAGAAGCGAAAGTTCTTTACAGATGTGAAGCAATATCTTTGGGAGGATCCCTATTTTTTTCGAGTCAGGGCGGATCAGATCGTGCGCAGGTGTGTGTTTGGAGATGAGGCACGTCAGGTGCTTAGACACTACCACGAGGGCTCGACAGGTGGACATCATGGAGCTAGCTTGACCTCGAAGAAGGTCTTTGACGCCGGTTTCTTCTGGTCTACCATCTTTCGGGATGCTCATGAGATTATCCGAGCATGTGACGCTTGCCAGAGGGCGAGCAACATTTCGTCCAGGAATGAGATGCCCCAGAACAACATCCAGATTTGTGAGATTTTTGATGTTTCGGGTATTGACTTTATGGGACCTTTCCCAGCTTCTTGTGGCAACCGGTATATCCTAGTGGTTGTTAACTACATGTCTAAGTGGGCCGAGGCTCAAGCCTTGCCTACTAATGATGCTAGGGTGGTTGTTCGATTTTTGAAGATGCTGTTGACCCGCTTCGGTGCCCCCAAGGCTTTTATTAGTGACCGTGGGACCCACTTCTGCAACTCCCAGTTGGAGAAGGCACTATCACGATATGATGTGAACCATAGATTCTTCACAGCCTACCATCCACAGACCAGTGGACAGGTAGAGGTCACGAACCGGGGCATAAAGCGGATTCTTGAGAAGACGGTTGGTTAGAACCGTAAGGATTGGTCGGATAGGTTAGATGATGCCCTTTGGGCCTTCCGGACTGCGTATAAGATGCCTATTGGTAGCACACCATTTAGGTTGATCTATGGGAAGCCCAGTTCGTGTTCTCCGATGAGTGCCTTAGAGCATTCAGTTTGTTGAAGGAGAAGTTGATGAGTGCCCCTATCATGGTGGCTCTTGATTGGAAGCTGCCATTTGAGATCATGTGTGACGCGAGTGACTTCGTTGTTGGGGCGGTCTTAGGACAGAGGAGAGAGAAGTTGTTTCACCTTATTTATTATGCGAGCAAGACGCTCAATGACGCACAGGAGCACTACACCACGACAGAGAAAGAGCTCCTAGCCATTGTCTTCGCTTTCGATAAATTCCGGTCTTATCTCGTCCTATCAAAGACCATTGTATTCACTGACCATGTAGCTCTTCGACAACTGTTCAGCAAACACGATGCCAAACCCCGACTGATCCGGTGGGTTTTTCCTGCTTCAGGAGTTTGACATTGTGATCCGTGGTAAGAAGGGGGCGAAGAATGTCGCAGCGGACCACTCGTCCCGTCTTGAGTGCTCAGCTTCATCTAAACTTGTGGGGTCATCCATAAATGACAATTTCCCCCATGAGTTTCTCATGCACATACAGACACATGATGAGGAGTGTCTATGGTTTGCTGATTTTGCAAACTTTCTTGCTAGTGGGATTGTGATTAAGGGCTTAACGCATCAGCAGAAGTGAAAGTTCTTTGCGGATGTGAAGAACTATCTTTGGGAGGATCCCTATTTGTTTCGAGTTGGGGCGGATCAGATCGTGCGCAGGTATGTGTTTGGAGATGAGGCACGTCAGGTGCTTAGACGCTGCCACGAGGGCCCGACAGGTGGACATCATGTCACTACCTTGACCGCGAAGAAGGTCTTTGACGCCGGTTTCTTCTAGCCTACCATCTTCTGGGATGCTCATGAGATGATCCGAGCTTGTGACGCTTGCCAGAGGGCGAGCAAAACATTTCATCCAGGAATGAGATGCCCAAGAACAGCATCCAGATTTGTGAGATTTTTGATGTTTGGGGTATTGACTTTATGGGACCTTTCCCAGCTTCTCGTGGAAACCGGTATATCCTAGTGGCTGTTGACTACGTGTCTAAGTGGGCTGAGGCTCAAGCTTTTCCTACTAATGATGCTAGGGTGGTTGTTCAATTTTTGAAGAAGCTGTTGACCCGCTTTGGTGCCCCCAAGGCTCTTATTAGTGACCGTGGGACCCACTTCTACAACTCCCAGTTGGAGAAGGCACTATCACGATATGGTGTGAACCATAGATTCTCCACAGCCTACCATCCACAGACCAGTGGACAGGTTGAGTTCACGAACCAGAGCATAAAGCGGATTCTTTAGAAGACGGTTGGTCAGAACCGTAAGGATTGGTCGGATAGGTTACATGATGCACTTTGAGCCTTCTGGACTACGTGTAAGACACCTATTGGTACCACACAATTTAGGTTGATCTATGGGAAGGCGTGCCATCTTCCGGTGGCGTTAGAGCACAAGGCTTATTGGGCGTTGAAGGTGGTGAATCTTGACTTGGTGAGCGCGGGTGAGAACCGGTTCACTCAGATTCATGAGCTTGATGTGTTAAGGAATCAAGCCCATAAAAACTCCATGATCTACAAGGAGCGCACTAAGAGTATACATGACCGACGCTTGAAGTATAAGAAGGAATTCCGAGTGGGTGGTCGTGTGTTGCTTTACAACTCTAGGTTGCGATTGTTTCCAGGGAAGTTGAAATCCCGATGGACGGGTCCCTACACAGTTAGGGAGGTGTTTTCTTATGGGACCGTCGAGATTGAGCATGAAGATGGGAGGATCTTCAAGGTCAACGATCATTGTCTTAAACCATACATTGACGAACCGGTTCACCCAGCATTGGAGGTAGTTGACCTCCACCCCAAGGACAAATGAATTCGGGAATTTGAGTCTGGCTAATGACTCGTTAATAAACTTAGCCTGTTTCGGTATCATCTTGGGTAACATTTCTTAGATTTTATTTCTATGTTGATTTTCCTGTTTTTATTTTCTATTTTTCTAGGATTTTATCAATTATTTTTGAGTTTAGGTAATCGGAACGTGTTTTAGATCGAGCGGATCTTGGTTGATGATTGGAATGTCTCAGGTATGTCTTCTGATTTTTTTGAAATTTTAGTTTAGAAGGATCGCAGGCGGGTTTGGAATTCTCTGTAAAAAAACAGGGTTCTATGTCTGTTGGACAAGGGACACGGTTGTGCCTCCCAATGAGGCGCGGTCATGCCATTAACCCTAGGCGCGGTCGTGCCATAGCACGAGGCGCGGTCGTGCCTCTTTTTTTAGGGGTCGATATAAATAGCTTTTTTCACTTCAAACTTTTCAAACACCCCCCCACCCCAAATAACCTTCCGGCAGACCGAACCCCCCCTTCGGCGATTTTGTTCCCTATAACCACTTCCAGCTTCCTTTCATTCGTTCTTCGATTTAAGGTACACCCCGACTTCCCTATTCTCTTTGTTTTCATGTTCAGATTTAGGATCATGTTGTGATTTCGTGTTTATAGACTTAGGTTTTTCTTTACAAATGTTCGATTCATAGTGATTTAAGTTTGTAAATACGATGTAATACGTCGTAATTGCACCCTGGGATGCCAAGCTATGAAAGCCTCTTCATAAAACTTGTTTAGTCGATGAATTTTGAAACTGGAAAACCCTAAATTGGGTTGGGCACGGTCGCTCCAAAACCAGGCGCGGTAGTGCTCGGCTTTCAGCATCCCAGGACTGGTTGTGTTTGTACAGGCACGGTTGTGCCCCTATTAAAGCGCGGTCGCGTCCTTCCATTTTGCCTTGGTACGGTCATGCCTTGACCAGGCCAGACGCGTTCGTGGGCTTGATTTCTAACCTAGGCACGGCCGTGCCCCTTCCTAGGCACGACGGTGCCGCTTCATAAATTTGGGCAGAAACTTCATAATTTTGTCTAGCACTTTCATACCTGTCCTGATTTTTGAATTTTCTTGCAGATGGCAGGAAACAGGAACCATCCATACCTCGCGTTTGACCCAGATGAGCACGACTACGAGCAGCGTTTAGAGGCTTTATGGCCATGTCGGCACCGGATATTGGCCGAGCGACGTCTTGACTTTGGGGCGTTTGATTCCACCGGTCAGAGGGACCGATGGAATGACTTCGTTACCGCCCCCTAGCGCCGCTGTGTATCAAGCTCAAGCGGCGCCCTGGCGTTTTTCTCGTGGCTGTGTATCAAGCTCAAGGGGTAATCGAACTCGTAGGTCGAGAAAAACTCCATCACAGCGGGGGTACTTATGCCACGAGAAAAACTCCACCAGTCTCTGGCTGCCCATACACCGTTTGATTCCCCCTGGCCCCCTGGCGTTTGATTCCACTACTCTAAGTCTCAAGCTCGTGATGGAGTTTTTCTCGACCTACGAGTTCGATTACCCCTGCGCAGACTTAGAGCAGCCAGAGACTGTGAGATTTAGACTTGGCGGGGAGTGGCGCGTGATGTCAGTCACCAGGTTTGGGCGTTTGTTGGGTTTGTACACGCAAGATGAGATCCCGACTGAGTTGTTTACCGAGGGTATCACTGAGTTTCCATCTGAGGAGGATAAGGATAAGTTTTGACATGAGTTCGGTTTTGGTATTTAGGACCCGAGTTTGACAAAGGCTTCAAGCCTTAGAGATCCTTTGCACCGTATTCTGCATCACTGTATTGTGTATTCCATATCCGGTCGAGGTCAGTGGGAGATAGTTGTGAACCTAAGGGAGTTATTCTATCTTTACTACCTTGTACGCCCGCGCAATTGCAACCTTGCGCACTCTATCGCGGGGTACTTATGCCACGAGTGCCATCTGAGGCAGTCAGTTTGTGACCAAGATCGCCAGGCACAATCATTTGCTGAAAGATGCGTTGATTGCAGATTTGACCCCGGTGGCAGAGACCCTCGTGATGACCATGCAGGCATTGAGGAACATGCACGTGGTTCGTCGTGGAGACGGAGGATTTAGATTGGTTGACAGATGGGGACGGATATGGGATCCAGACCGTCCGGGCCCCGATCCAGATGTTTTATTGGCTGAGGCCGAGGCCATAGCCGCCGTCCACCAGGCGTATGCGGCTCAGCAGGAGCAGGAGTATCACGAGCACCATGTCGAGGATCCGTTTATTCCACCACCTCCTCCTCCTCCGCCTCCTCCTCCACCACCACCTCCGGTTACCGTCACTCACGATTTGTTTATGCGCTACTGGGCCTGGCAGTATGAGGTCCAGTGCGCCGCTGCTGCTGCTAGCGGAGCCCCATATGTGGTTCCTTTACCTTTTTCATGCAGCCAGAGCACCAGCCACAGCCACCACCGTCAGCTCCGCACCAGCCACCACCACCGCATCATCAGTCACCACCCGGAGGAGGTGGAGCCGAGGGGGACGAGGGTGCCGGCCTTGCTATTAAGGATTTTGAGATGGAGGAGTAGTGCCCTCCATTGTTTTAGTATCACCTTTTGTTGAGTTGTACTTTTGTTGTATCTTGTACAAACTCTTATATCACGCTTCGACGTTTGTTGTTGTTTCCTTGTACTGTTGTATATATTTGTCTTTACATTTCTGTTTATATTTTGGCTTGATGTTACTGATCTGTTAGACCTATATATTTTGTTATGATTAAGCTTAGTTATTAATGTCTATGATGTAACCGTGAACTAAAGGATCACGGGTTGGGTAGATATGGGCCGGCCATTAGGCCGAGTATGGGTATTTAGGCCTATCACGGTTTGTATGGGTATAAATATCTCTAAACCCTAACCATGTGTGGTAAGCGGTTGTTTTGTCTTCATTGTAATTCTCTTGATTAATACAAGTATTATTACGAGTGTCTTTGTGTTCTTGAATCACCATACTTGATAGTTTCCACCTATCAAGTGTGACAATTGATATCTTGTGTGTGTGTTAGAAGATCCACGAAGTTTGGGACTTACAATTTGAATCAGAGCCATTGAAGTCATTCAAGTCTAGGTTTCGATATCAACGATTCAAGACAAAGTTTTTGGTTAAGGTATTGTTTATTGCTTTCGTTTGAGTTTTTATTACTAATAAGTTGCTGTGTAATATAAGAGCAAAGTTTTTTGGCTGAGAATCAAGAGTTCGTCTGAAAGTTCTTGATATTTTGCTGTTGTGAGAAAGGATCTCTGTGAAAGACTTGAGAACGATTGATGGAAATCGTGTTCAAGAAGATTGAAGATCATCTCTGTGTTCATCGAAATTCTTGCTGATTTTTCGGGATTCAAAATTTTAAAATCCCAAGATTTTCGGATTTTAAAATTGGCAAGTCAATATGCTGTATTTGGACTAGTTCACGGTTTGAGTGATTGTAGGTCCCGGGGGCCTCGGTTCGAGCACAGCGGAAGACTGATTAGTGCAATGTAAGACCTGCTCGTTGATTCATGGGGAGAACAGATGAAGAGAAATGATATTGACATTGTAAGAACAGAGACACAAACAAGAGAATCGATAATCCATAACAACGTTATCATCACAGATTACATACCGAAGGATTATACATCTCTAGTTTAAGCTCACGGTCCAGGGGTCGGGAGAGCTCGTCCCGACCCGACCTCTCTCAGAATCTCACATTTGTTCTATGCCCTTAACAAATGAGCCCAACAGCTCTATTTATAGAGGCAGGAACAACTTGTCATGCGCACTTAACAAATACGCATGACATTTGGTCATGCGTACTTATTAAGTACGCAAGGCAAATGCCTTGCGCACTTGTTAAGTGCGCATGAACAATTGGTGAACTTGCTAAATATGAAGAAACATTCTCCTGCTTACTAGCTGAGTGCACCGATACATAGAATTTTATCTATAGTTACCAAAACATGCATCAACAAACTCCCTCTTAACTATAGCATCAAATTCTATCTATCACTAACACTGATATTTATCAGTTTACAAAGAATGTCCTAACAGACTCCCTCTAAAGTAATGTTATCACATGTCTTCTGGCAAGACTTGATCTTCTGGTATTCACTTGAAATCTTCAAATGTTCAAACTTCAGTCTTCAGTTGTCGTGCGATGACAAACACGACTCCCTCTTGACTGTAGCTTTCTTTGTAGACCAAAACAAGTGCTTCAATAAGAACCAACTAACCTAATACAACTCATTGTAGTTCACCTTCTTAGCAGTAGCTTGCTCCACCCTGACTATCCTGCAAATCAGCTGGCATATGATAGAGAGTTTGAATTTCCAATAATCTGTATTACACTAATCAACTCCCATAGGAATTCCAGTAAGACAAACTATAGTCTTTAAGCCAGATGTGTTAACTCTATATTGTATCTTCACGAGTTAACCAAATTCTCGAAGATGTTCATATCCAATTTCCCTTTTCCATGTAAGCTCCATCTGACTAGACCAGAAATAAGAGATTGTTTCCTATCCCGTCAACAAATGATAAAGGTTATGTCTTCAACTAATAATCCCACAGATATCCAGCGTTATCTTGAAAACACTCGATAAAATTAAGCACAAATTCATGCTCAGTAGTGATCATCATGTATCCAATCTCCAATATTCTTTAGTTAGATCTTCATTCCTGGTTAACATCTCCTAATCGGTAACATTCAGCACGATGAAGTCCCATAACTAGGTTGTCTATCCGGATTCCGCCCAGATCCCAAATGAGAAATCCAATCATAACTAAAACACACCAAATCTTGAACACACTCTTGACCAATGAGCATGGAAAAGGAAAATAAAATATAGTTTACACGAGAAATCATAGTCCCATGAATACTCTTAAAAAATTTATCCCCCTCATTTCTGTGTAAACTATGACCAGTTTCATCACCGCTTCACCCGATTCCTCAAAAACCACGTCTAGTCAAAATTAGGATTTTATTTCTTTGCAAAGATGTAATAGCGAAACTATGGGTTCAAATTGTTATATTATTCATCCCCTATTAAATAAGTATCCCGGATACTCGTTGCCTACGTTTTCAGGTTTGAATACACAAACAATATGATTCAAAGACCCAGAGTAGCACATCTTCACAAACAAATCAAGACCTTTAGCCGATGACGACCCAGTTGTTTAAATTGATTTAGCAGCCATTCCCTGTTATAGAAGTATGCAAGATACTCGTAGCCAACATTTTCAGGTTTGAACAACTTAGCAAAATGACAACTGGTATCATCTAGCAAAAATCTCGACCTTGTTTCGCCATGATACTTTTTTTTTTGATCCCAGACGATAACTGACAAGCAAATACGCATGTTTGATATTTCTTGCGTATTTAGTAAGTAAGCACAACAGTGAGTCATGCGTACTTGTCTTCATGCATACTTGCCTTCATGCGAACTTATAAGTACGCAGGGTTGTTTACTCCTACGTACTTAACCAGAAGTATACGAACGCACTTGTCTGAGCTTTGAGGGAGATTTCAGAAACTGTTGGATTTCTGAAATTGATGTTTCCAAAGGCTTAGTAATCATATTCTAGCAAACCAGTAGCCTTCCAAACATCAAATGAAGCTATAACGAAGAAGAATTTTAGGATTCTGTTACGAACAGGTTGAAACTTTTATAAGTACGTAGAAGCTGAAATTCGAATCTGAAGCATAAATCAACGAACACCGAGGCTCTGATACCAGTTGTAGGTCCTGGGGCCTCGGTTTGAGCGCAACAGAAGACTGAGAATACACAATGTAAGACCTGTCCGTTGATTCGTGGGGAGAACAGATGAAAGAAACGATGGACCAGAGCATATGAACAATAAGAACAGATAAACAAGAGAATCGATAATCCATAACAACGTTATCATCACAGATTACATACCGAAGGATTATACATCTCTAGTTTCAGCTCACGGTGCAGGGGTCGGGAGAGCTCGTCCCGACCCGACCTCTATCAGAATCTCACATTTGTTCTCTGCCCTTAACAAATGAGCCCCCAACAGCTCTATTTATAGAGGCAGGAACAACTTGTCATGCGCACTTACCAAGTACGCAAGACATTTGGTCATGCATACTTATTAAGTATGCAAGGCAAATGCCTTGTGCCCTTGTTAAGTGCGCATGAACAAGTGGTGAGCTTGCTAAATATGCAGAAACATTCTCCTGCGTACTAGCTGAGTACACCGATACATAGAATTTTATCTATAGTTACCAAAACATGCATCAACACTAATTCTCGGGGTACTTCACGGTTCATCATCTCGGGTTTAGGTTCACGACAAGGATTCACGAGAGAATCATGTTAGAACTTAGTAGTCCATAGAAATCAATTAGGTGCTGAAATGTATAACTTCCGAGTTTTCGGTTGAAAACTTAGTTTTCGATCGAAAAGTATTTTCGGTCGAAAACACTTTTCGATCAGGAGTTTTCGATCGAATCCTGATTAGTATAAATATGTTGTCTTTTGTAATTTCAAAGTAGATTTCTCATTTGTATCATTTACCTAGTTTTGATCAGAAGCATTCTAAAGAGAAATCAAAGTTAGTTGTTTGTTGTTTTGATTCTGTAAATCACAAGGTTTATCAATGGAGATTATCAGTTTGATTGTGCATCTTATGTGTGTGATTTCATCCTTTCTTTTTCGTGCTTGATTCGATCTTCTTGATGTTGTTCGATTTCTGGATTGATTCCGCCAGTCCAGAGACTGTTTGAGGTGTTTTTTCTTGGATATCAGCAGATCAGAGGGGATCACAAGTGGTATCAGAGCTGTTGGTTAAAACTCTTGGTATTCAAGAAGAATTTTAGTCAAAATTGATCGAATTGAAGTAAATTGGGTGCCATTGTTGTTGATTTAAAGCTTTTATTGATGGAGATGAAGTTTGCATCATGTTTGGAGGCTTGATTTTTGATTTGGATCATCACAGAAAGTTTTTGGTCAATTCAAGTATTCTTCTGTTGAATTGCCCGAAAAGTCTTGTTGAAGAAGTCGAATTCATTTTTCTACCGAAAAGCCTATCCTTTTCGATCGAAAAGTAGTGCCAAAAGTCAGGATAAATTTCATCTGTGTTCGAAATATTCAGACTTTTCGACCGAAAAGTTCTAAGTGGGGAAATTTTTTTTTGTGATTTCGACCAAGATTCAAATTACAACTACAGAATGGCTGTAAAGGTATAAGATACTGAGAGGGTTATTGGGAAATCACCACCGATGCTGAAATCAATATCAGAATTTTTAAATTGGAAAATAATGATGAAGGCGTACTTCAAGTTTACTGAACACACACTTTGGGAATCAATTGTGAAGGGTCCTCATATTCCCAAGACTGCAAATGCTGATGGGTTAGTCCCGATTACAGATCCTGATCTTTATTCAGAGGAAGATAAGAAATTAATCGAGAGGGATAACAGAGCATTGGGTTCTATTATTCTAGCACTTCCGACTGAGTTGTATTTGAATTTTGAGCAACATGAAACAGCTCAGGGTTTGTGGAATGCTTTGTGCTTAAGATTTGAAGGAAATGCAGCTCTTTAGGAAAGCAGAACCGATCTTCTACTGAAGCAATACAACATGTTTAGCTATAAGAAGAATGAGACTCCTAGTGAGCAGGTGACCAGGTTCACAACCATGATCAACAGATTGAGAAAAATGGGAGTGAAATTTGAAGAGTATGATCTAGGAAAGAAGTTCTTAGACTCATTGCTAGATTGTTGGAGCATACCTTGTATGCTAATCAAGAACACTACTCCAGATCTGAAGAGTAAAACCCTTGATGATATTATTTGTCTGCTCGAGTCTTACGAACTGGATGCAAAGAAGAGAGAACTGAACAACCAGGATAAACAAAACAATTCAGGTTCAACAAATGCAGCACTATTTTCTAGAAGCAGTGAAGGTTGTAGTGGAATAAAATCTGAGAAAAACAAAGGTTGCTGTGAACACTCCTCTGGTGAGACAGTCAAGTCATCTGGACAAATCCCTGAAGATCAGATTGCTCTATTAGGAGCTTTCTTGAGTAGTTATGATGCATTGGTCACATGTAAGCTACAACCTGCCGTGCATGATGTAGAGGATCTTGTTCAGATCAATCCTGATGACTTGGAATACATGGATTTGTAATGGCAAATGGCCATGATAGCTGTAAGGGCTAAAAAGTATCTGTAAAAAGTTGGAAAGGATAAGCTGTAGTTTGGGAAAAAAGTTGGTTTTGACAAAGCAAAACTCCGGTGCTACAACTGTCAACAACTTGGTCACTTCGCTCGAGAGTGTACCAAGGACAAGAAAAAGAAGGTTGAGGGAAGCGGAGTTAAGCTAGTAGAGATTATTGATGAGACTGACAAATCAAAGAAGGATCCAACTGCACTCATGTCCAAACAGCTCAGCAATTGTGAATGGGAAGATGAGATCGAGGATGCTGATGATGAACTGGATGAAGTCTTGATGGCTGAAATTGAAGATTCAAAGAAACCAGCCGAGATTGCCAGTGTTTGTGCGCTCAAAACCGATTCTAAAGGAAAGGGAAAAGCTGTTGATTCTGATGAAACTTTGTAATATCCCACATCGGTTGAGGGGTAGAACGAAGCCTTCCTTATAAGGGGGTGGATACCTTCTCTATTAAGACGCGTTTTGCCTGGGCGAGCAACTCGTCAGGTGAAAATAAAACTGTGAGTTCCTAGATAAGCAACCCATCGGGGGCAAAGCGGACAATATCTTGGTACGGTTTGCTTAGGCTGTTACAGACGGTATCAGAGCTAGGGCCGGACTGGTGTGCCAGCGAGGACGCTGGGCTCCGTAAGGGGGGTGGATTGTAATATCCCACATCGGTTGAGGGGGAGAACGAAGCCTTCCTTATAAGGGGGTGGATACCTTCTCTATCAAGACGCATTTTGCCTGGGCGAGCAACTCGTCGGGTGAAAACAAAACTGTGAGTTCCTAGATGGGCAACCCATCAGGGGCAAAGCGGACAATATCTTGGTACGGTTTGCTTGGGCTGTTACAAACTTCATCTGAGAGTGAGGTAAATTCTGATAATGAATCTGACATATGTTCCTCATTGTGTGTAGAACGAATGCAGAATTATCATGCAGCAAACACGTTTTTACTTGTTGAAAATGATAAGCTAAAAAGGGTAAACAAAGAATTGAAACAAAATGAAGTTAATTTTACAAGGAAATTTAAAGCACTGTTGAAAGATAATGTAACATTTAAAGAATATTTGGATAAAAAGGACATGTTAATCAAAGATCTTTCAGAAAAACTTGTTAAATCTGAAACTGAGTTAATCAAAGAAAGGGTGATTGTTGCAAAGTGGAAGATGCAACAAAATGTCTTTGATGAATGTGTGAGTAAATAGAGAACTGTTTACATCAAAGACGGGTTGGGTTACAACAAAGTTCCACATCCTGAAAACTTTGTACCATTTCCTGAACCGCATAAATCAAATGAGTTGATGAATGCGGGTAACTCTAACTTTCATGATATGTATATAAGAGCAGATATAAACTCATGGTGTGTGGATGATGATAGTGAACTTGATGGAGTGAAAAGTTTTTCTGCTTTCAATAAACAGTGCACTAGGGAGTTTATAAGGGATTGCAAACAATACCTAGGTGTTGACTGTAATCTAAATAGATTTGTTTCTGTTTCTAGTGTTAATGTTGATATAAACAATGTTCATGTTTCTGATTCTGATTCTGATTCTGATGCTTCTTATGTTTCGGCATGTTCTACTAATGTTTGTGATGATTTTGATTGCGTGTCTGAAGTATCATCAACATCCACTTTCTTTGATAAAGTGGTGCATACAGCTAGAGATTATGTTCCACTTCATAAAGTCTCAAGTCTAGCTAGTAATGTGGTGTTAGATGAGTTTGGAAATCCTTTCCTTCAAGAGTATGATTTGTCAAGTGAGAGACCAAAGAAAAATGATGTCATAGCACCAGAGAATCATATTCTTACTAGTGAGACAGAGAGCAATAAAGTTGTCAAAGTCACAGTTAGTGTACCAACAACTGTCCAAAGAAAGTTTTGGTGTGTCAAAGGGAAATCCATTGATGTCAAAGACCAGTTCATTGATGTTAAAGATAAGCCTGTTCAAAGCAACGGACATTTTAGAAAGAATATTTGTGGGCTAAAGAGTGAAGTAGGCGAGTGTTCAAAGTCAAAGTCAAAGTCTAAAAGCTACAATTGCTTTGTGTGTGGTCAAGTTGGACACTTTGCGAGAAATTTCAAACACAACTCTAGTGAGTCAAGGTTCACAAAGAACAAAGAGAGAGTTAAGAGCAAAGTTACACAACATTTCAAGAGAGCGTCTGAGAATGAAAGTGTGTCAAAGTCTGGAGTGAAACAACGATACAGTCGTGATTACTTGATTTCTAGGAATTGTCATAATTTTTATTAAAATGCTTGTCGTGCTTATGTGCTACCTAATTTTGTGGACACACATGTCCCAAAAGGTTCAAAATATGTGAAGAAACATTATCAACCAATCTATTTTGCTAAAGAAAAAATGACTAAGAGATATGAGAAAATTGTTGGTTCTGTTTGGAAAGTTAAAAATGAACAGTCTTCACATATGGTTGGAACAAAGAAGAATATAAACTTGAAGGAACAAGTTGTTGTGACTAAGACTGTAAAAAGTCAAAGTCAGTCCGGGTCAAAGATGATCTGGGTACCTGTTTCTCATTAAGTTTGTCTTCAATGTGCAGAGTTTAACCGGGAGGACTATTAATAATGTTTGGCATGTTGATAGCGGTTGCTCAAGGCATATGACTGGACAAAGAGAAATTCTGGAAAACTTTCGAGCTTTTGATGGTGGTTTTGTTGCGTTTGCTAGAGACAAAAAGGGAGGAAAAATTACTGGTCAAGGAACAGTATCAAATGATCTTATCACATTAGAGAAAGTCAATTTTGTATCTCAATTGGAATTTAATTTACTCAGTGTTTCTCAAGTATGTGATAAAGACATACCAGTCCATTTTATAGCAAATGAGTGCTTATTCTTAAAGCCCGGACTGGTTATTCCCGAAGAAACGATTCTGATGCGTGCTCCAAGGAAGTTCAACACATATGTGGTTGACATGAATGATCATACTACACCAGTAAATGTTTCATGCTTGTTATCGAAAGTGACTGGTTCAGAATCCTATCTGTGGCATCAAAGAATGGGTCATGTAAATTTGAAGAACATAAATAACTTGGTTCATAAAGATTTGGTGCGAGTATTGCCAAAGAAATAATTCATAATTGAAGAAAGTTGTATGTCATGTGCAAAGGGAAAACAGCACAAGAAATCTCATCCAAGAAAAATCATAACAACTTTTACTAGATCTTTAATTCTCATACAAATGGATTTGTTTGTTCCAGTTTGAATTAAAAGCATTGCGAAAAAGTTATATTTTCTTGTTATCACAGATGAATTTTCAAGATTTTCATGGGTGTTTTTCCTTGCCACAAAGGATGAGACACCTGAAACAATCATTGATTTTATCAAAAGAATAGAAAACATCTGTGATAGCAAAGTTTCAATCA
This sequence comes from Smallanthus sonchifolius, assembly GCA_023525975.1. Classification (NCBI taxonomy): domain Eukaryota; kingdom Viridiplantae; phylum Streptophyta; class Magnoliopsida; order Asterales; family Asteraceae; genus Smallanthus; species Smallanthus sonchifolius. Next base: position 21,889,614 of record CM042035.1, on the reverse strand, counting down.
TTCACAGTGACAATGGAACAGAATTTAAAAATAAACTGATAAATTCATTTTGTTCAGAAAAAGGAATAACACATCAGTATAGTGCTGCAAGAACACCACAACAGAATGGAGTAGCTGAAAGGAAGAACAGAACTTTGATAGAAGCTGCTCAAACAATACTTGTCGATTCAAAGTTGCCTATTATTTTATGGGCTGAAGCAGTCAACACGGCATGTTATGTTTTGAACAGAGTTCTTATGGTGAAGCAACTTACAAAGACTTCCTATGAATTATTCTTTAAAAGAAATCCGTACATCAAGTTCTTCAGAGCATTTGGTTGTTCTTGTACATTATTAAATACACAAGATTCATTGCCAAAATTTGCAGCTGTTGGAGATGAATGTTACTTCCTGGGTTACTCTTCGTATCAGAAAGCTTACAGAGTATACAACAAGAGAACCAAAATTGTTCAAGAATCTTACTATGTGGAGTGGCAAGAACTAAATACTCCTCCAGATCAAAATGGACCTGACTGGTTCTTTGATGCAAAAATAATCTTCAAGACTTTTGATCAATAACTTCAAATGGGTTCTAATGAAGCAAGTACTTCACGTACTGTAACTGAGTCTTCTACAAGCAGCGATCAATATGTTGAAAAGTTTTTGGTTGGACCACAGAATGTTATTGTTCAAAATGAGATGTCTGAAAATGTTACTACATCAACTCAAACACAAGAAGATTTTGTTGACCATTCTGGCACTAATGTTGATTCTGAAGTACAAGAAGTTCCAAGTACTAATGATGACTCAGTAGTTAATGAAGTTCAGTTAGATCCTGTAAATGATCAGACTGAGGATGTAATTCAAACAAGCTCTTCAAGTGTTGAAGATTCAACTGATAATGTACCAGATTTGAATGATACAAATATGCCAGAGTCTGTGGAAGTTGAAACTATTCCAAACCATCGAATTCATTCTGCTCATCCAGTAGAAAATATTATTGGATCCCTTGAAGATGGAGTTAAAACAAGAAGTCAAGCTGGAAATATTAATGTTTGTTTGTACTCCTGCTTCTTATCTCAAGAAGAACCAAAGAATGTTACTTTTGCATTACAAGATCCGAGTTGAATTGAAGCTATGCAAGAAGAACTGCTTCAGTTTAATAAGTTAAACGTGTGGCATCTTGTGTATTTACCTGATGGAAAATATCCAATTGGAACGAAGTGGGTTTTCAGAAACAAAAGGGATGATCATGGGATTGTAGTTCGTAACAAAGAACGTCTGGTTGTACAAGGTTTTTATCAAAATGAAGGACTAGATTATGATGATGTCTTTACTCCTGTTGCACGAATTGAAGCCATACGTATCTTTTTGGCTTATGCATCGTACAAGAAGTTTACTGTATATCAAATGAATGTGAAAACAGCTTTTCTATATGGGGTGGTAAAGGAAGAGGTCTACGTGAATCAACCACCGGGTTTTGAAGACCCAGCTCATCCATTTTAGGTGTATAAGCTTGATAAAGCATTGTACGGGTTACATCAAGCGCCTCGTGCGTGGTATGAAACCTTGTCATCACATCTTACATCGAATGGCTTTGTTCGTGGAACAATTGACAAGACCTTATTCCTGAAGAAATTTGGTGCTGACATGTTAATTGTACAAGTTTATGGCGATGATTTTATCTACGGATCAACGAATGAAGCTCTTTACAAGGACTTTGAAGAAGTCATGAAATTGAAATTTGAAGTGAGCTTAATGGGAAAAATGCAGTTCTTTTTGGGGCTACAAGTTGAACAGTCTGAAGCTGGGATTCTTATCCATCAGGCTAAATATGTGAAAGATATTTTAACAAAATTCAAGATGAGTTATTGCAAATCAGCTTCAACACCAATTGCTCCCCATTAACCTCTCACTGTGGATTTGTCTAGAGTTGAAGTTAATCAAAAGATGTATAGGTCAATGATTGGCTCGTTGATGTATCTGACTGCAAGCATACCGGATATCATGTTTGCTGTTTGCTCCTGTGCCAGATATCAGGCAGCTCTAAAGGAATCTCATGAATCAGCTGTTAAACGAATTATTTGATATCTTAAGGGTCGAGTAAATTTAGGTTTATGGTATCCTTCTGATTCTGAATTTAACTTATTTGCTTATACTGACAGCGATTATGGAGGTTGTAACTTGGACAGGAAGTCAACATCAGACGGATGTCAATTTTTGGGTGAGAGATTCGTGTCTTGGCAGTGTAAGAAACAAACAAATGTATCCACATCAACTGCTGAAGCTGAGTATACTGCTGCCTCAAGCTATTGTTCACAAGTTATCTCGATTCAGCATCAAATACTAGATTTTGGAGTGAATTTCCTGGAAACTCCGATTTATTGTGACAACGAGGCAGTGCTCGAAATAGTCAAAAATCCCATTCAGCACTAAAAAACGAAGCACATTGCAATCAGGTTACATTTCATTCGTGATTGTTTTGAGAACAGTCTGATTAAAGTGGTCCATGTCGATACCCTAGAGCAAAAAGCCGATATTTTTACAAAAGCCTTTTCAACTGATCGGTTTAACTCTTTGGTTGAGATGTTGGGGATGATTTCCTTTTAAAAAATAAAAAATAAAAAAAGGTGTTTCAGAATAATAAAAAGTCCATTTTTGAACTAAAAGACCTTAGAAATTTGTTCCTCAAAAAGAGTTTCTTTTAAGTGTTAAAATCATGTTGTGTATGCTTTATATGTGTGTTAGCTTACTGCATGTTTATGTCAGATATGTTTGCTCTTATAGTGTTATGCAAAATAAATAAAGTCACATCACAATTTTAGGGGCAGAATAAAAGAAAAAGAAAAAATATGCTGAATATGCTGAGTTTATTTGGTTCTAAGTGTTTGAAATAATGTTTGAAATAAATTCTCTCCTATGTGACTATGTGAAGTATATGACTATTATGTGATTAAAAAGAAAAGGCTGAAAAAAAATTATGTGTCTGATTGACGTATATATAGGAAATGATAGTACAAGTGTGTGCTGAGCTTATGCATGAATTGGATATGATGGTGACATCGGTTAAAATTTTTTATGTGCTGGTAGGCTCTGCATATGCAAATTAGGCGAAATTTGTGTGATTAACTAAATTGCAATTTTAGTGTTATCCTCATCGAATATCGGTACTTTCATTCTTCGAATGCTAAGTGAATCCATGCATACCATGAGACCAAGATCTTGATGGGTTCTTAGCACTTTTAGTTTACTCTATTGACTATACCCGTTAAATATACGATTTAGAGTTAAACATCTTTATACAACTGATGGTTCTGATGAAAATCTAGGATGGAAACCAGGAAGTCAGTCTGTTTCGCCCTTTGAATCATTCGTGATTTCAATTGACATATCCAATATCCTATGGATATCCGTATACCCGAATCAAAACTGATTCAAATTGTTCATCATCAAAATATCACATCCATATTATTTCACCCGAATCAAACATGATTCTTGACGGATTTCATCTCATATGAATCAACTTGATTCAATGGTCATTTCATCAGAAACCAAGACTAAAGAATCAAATGATTCAGAGTCAAAAAGATTCATATCAAATCCATTTGGATTACTTTTTCTGTGCTAAGAACGCTACCCTCATGCTGGTGATTGGATTATGTTTTGGTGAAACTTTGTGTTGCGTATTAGTTTAATCCATCTTGATGCTTGGATACACTTTGTATTGATAAATCTTACCTTAAATGTCACACAGTATCTGCTGAAATATAATGTTTGAGTTTAAACTAAAAATTATACTGGCAATCAAGGTTGAACTGTTTAGATCCTGATTTGATATGCAGTGTAGTTAAAACAGTATACATTTATGATCCTATGTTAGTTCAGTTACCAAAAGGAAATATAAATAAAATAAAATAAAGTGTTGTAATATGTTGAGAAAAAGTCAAAAAGAGATTAGTCGGTTTATAAATGAATAAATATAAATATTGTTATGTGTTTTAGTATTGTCTGTGGTTGATAGTTTGTAATAAGTCATTTTGATAAAATCAATGTGCAAGTGTGGTTGTATCTGGTTATGTCTGTTAATGTGAAAAAAAAATATTAAAAAATTATATATTGGAACAGATCTTAATGATGTCAAAATGGACTTGAAAAATAAAGATGGTTGTTTAAATTTTCAATATTCAATAAAGTTTTAAGTTTTCGGTCGAAATCTCTTGACCGAAAAACATCATCCGAAAAAGTTTTCGATCGAAAAAGTCTATACCGAAGTTTTCGGTCAAAATTGAAAAGCTTATAAATTCAAGAATTTTCGATTGAAAAGTTTTTCCCACTTTAAGTTTTTCTCGACCGTACATTTTCAAAATTCATCGAGTTTTTACAAGTTCGAAGATTTCGTGCGAAAAAGTGTTCGAATGTGACGTCATCGTGATTTTAATCATCCAGGTATGTTCTCGTGATTCGTAGAGGTTGATAGGTTAGATCCAAAGCCTTAGTTTAAGTTTGAAATTATGAATATTTGAATTGCCCGAAAACTTAGATGAATGGATCGAAAAGTCTCATAAATTGTCTGAAAAGTGTTTTTGGATGGAAATGAAGAGTCGTCTGATTCATCCGAAATGAGTTTTCGATCGAAAAGTCTATGCTTGAAACTTTTTTAAAAATCAGAGTTTTCGATCGAAAAGTCAGGGTTTGGTTATTGGTAGTTTTAATTAGAGTTTTCGATCGAAAAGTTGAAAGTTGATAAAATTCTATGTTTTTTTATCAAAAAGGTAACTCAGAGTTTTCGATCGAAAAAGTGGTATACTGATAAGAGTTTTCGATCAAAAAGTTCAAAATTTGGTTTAAATCTCTAGTCATGAGTTTAAGAGTTTTCGATCGAAATGTTGAAGTGTTGATAGAGTTTTCGATCGAAAAGTTCAAAGTTATGGGATTTCAACTTGTCTAAAAAAAAGGGGATTTAAAAGTTTTCGATCGAAAAGGTTATGTGTAAGGGAGTTTTCGATCGAAATGTCCAGAGTTAAGGTTTTTTTCAGAAATTTTCTAACTTGTTTTGTTTTTTTCACAGATATGAATCGTTCGAAATTTGAACCTAAGCACAAAATTTGTGCTTGTTTAACCACAAACACAAAGAAAGCACATGGCTATGAGGAGATTGCTCGGTTCCTGACAAACTTAAGAATTCATACTGCAATATCTACACAAGTCCAATTGTTTGAGAAACATGCTAGAGAGTTTTGGGACAACGTAGAATACAAACATGTTAATAAAGAAATATGGATAGAGAGCACAGTTGGAGGAAACAAAATTAAAGTTACTGAAGAAGTTATAAGGGAAGTGTTGAACTTTAGAGATGCAACTGATTTTCCATACAAAATCAATCATATTGAAGTCTCAGGGATTATTATGACTATGGGTTATGAAGGAACCTTTCTGAGAAGACAAGTCACTAAAACTATGTTTGGGAAACAATGGAGATATATGGTTCATGTTCTAATACATTGTCTGAGTCCCAGGACGTCTACTTTTGATCAAATACGTGAAGTATTCAGCAGAGCATTGGTTTGTCTGGCAACTCACAGAAGGTTTAACTTTTCAAGAATGATATTTGAAGCACTGATCAGTAACTTTGTGGGACCAAGGAAGAATTACAAGTTCTTAATGTACCCAAGATTTGTACAAATGATCATCAACACCTTGCTGCCAAACCTTGAAAATGATGGTGTTGAACTACCGTTAGATTCAATGCAAGAAGTTATATTCAGCAGCATGAACAACGTAAGGATGGCAAGTAGGTTTAGTGGTACTGTGACACCACTATTTCCTAACATGCTGGAAGAGAATCCTGATCCAGATTTCAATCTTGAAGATGAAATAAATGATCTAATGGCTGAAGATATTGAAGATGGAGTTGATAGTGATACTGAGGCTAATGATCAAAGAAATGATGCTGATCAAGGGAATGATGACGATCAAGGTAACGACGGTGGTCAACGTAATGTCTTACCTGAAATCCAGCCAGAGGTTCAAATACAAGTTGTAGAACCAAGGATAGATACTCATATGGGAGAAGATGAAGCAACTAATATGAATAGGGTTCCTGAAGCTAATGATGAAGTTAATGAACCTTTTGTTAGGACCGTGTACGTACGGATTACAATAGATTCAACGTGAAACCGATTGATAAACGTTATGAACGTGTAGGAATCGATCCGGGAACGAACTATGAAGTTGGACAAAGTCTCTGGACGATTTCGTGCGGCTAGGGTTGATTGATATGACTTCGTTTTTTAACAACACGATTTAAGATGTATTTATAGTCTGCAGGTTCCAGTCGTACGAATGGCTCATACGGATGATCCATTCGTGCGACTGAGTCATTCGGCAGATTGAACCATCCTTATGGTTCATTCGTACGAATGAGCCATACTTATGACTCATTCGTGCGACTGAGTCCATTCTGACTCATCAGCATGAACAACTTCTGCATAAGTATTATTTAAACATGTTAACCATAAATACTCAAAACACACTGTTTTATATCACAACTGACTGATTACATTTGACTCGAACGCTTACAATGAACTGGGGACATATGTGTACCAACAAACTCCCCCTTGGACCTAGTTCATTCTATCTTCAATCAGTCCTCAGAAATTCCTTTGTCTTCTCCTTCCATGAAACTCCAGCGTGTATCTCGTACGCAAAGCACACTTCGATAACACGTTGAAATTGTAGCGCTTGCTCCATATCCCATATATCTGAAAATATTGGACGCTTGTACAAAGTATAAACATCTCGTTCTGACAAGTTTGTGAGCCACATGGGATCATACACTCGAATTGTTTCCCAATCATCACCTTTATCCAATACAATAACAGCTTCACCCGTTCTTGAATCGTAATTCCACCACTTGAAATACCTCGAGAAGTTCTGAGGTAATTTTCGAAGTTGGATCTTCTTCATTGTAGTCGGTGGCTGCCATTTCAATGTTACCTTGGGGCGCTTTGTGATCGGATTGATTTTGTTCTTGTGAATAATACGTTGTGGTCTTTGAGGCTTGAAGTTTACCCATTTATTGCGGTACTCGAACTTCAACGCTCTTTCCAACCAACCCGATCTACCCCCTTCTTCAGCATATAATAATTTCAAACATGCTAACCGGTTCATCTCGAATCCTGGCAGCGTCTTTAGCTCGTGTGCATATCTGAAATACTGGACTCCACCTTCTCTTTTGACAGCGTAAACGTTAAGATCAGAGAAGTAAGCCCAGCTGATGATTTTTCCCCATTCGTGGCTCCCCCTAATGTTATAAAACTTTGTATATTCGACAGGGGGAGGGGGCATTAGGGTTTTGCGACTGAGTAGTTTGAACGATAGGGGAACAGTTGCGATTGAGTGGTTTATATACTTACCTGACCTTCATTCGTGCGAATGGGCCAATCGCACTCACCATTCGTGCGAATGGACCAACCGCACTCACCATTCGTGCGAATGGACCAACCATATGTTCCAATCGTGCGACTGATATCCAGTCGTGCGAATAGACTCAATCGCATGGACCAATCGTATGACTGAACCATACTTATGGCTCATACGTACACCAGAGTTTCATACGTCTGAATGGACCAACCGTATGGTCCATTCGTGCTACTGAGTGAATCCATCGGTGTGTGACATGTTCGATTCACTCTTGCACTCGGTCACCTCAGTCGTGACCCTTTTACCTCAAACATTTTACTTAATTTGATCACCTCAGACGTGATCCTTTTACCCAGTCTTCCCAGTTTCCTAACTGGTCACCTCAGACGTGACCCTTTTACCCAGTCTTCCCAGTTTCCTAACTGGTCACCTCAGACGTGACCCTTTTACTTTTTCAAAATTTTGACAAGCTGTCTTGTTTGGATTCAGAATTTTAGTTTCAAGGAGTCTTGTCTTGTCGCACAGTCCAATAATAAAAATAAAATCAAAACCTTTAAAGGAAATAAAGCAAACTGAGATTTAAACGAAACAAACATTTAAAATTTTCTCCCCCTCAACAGGACACCCGTTCTGATGTCACAGACTAAAGGAAAGATCCATGTGGAATCATACAGGCATTGACACTAGTATTTGAGACTTTTCAAGTAATTTTAACTTTAAAAAATAAAATACTGTACACAAAATTAATAGAAGCTGTAAAAACAGAAAGCACATTCTTTTTGTGAGACTTGTAATTTTGGGGAATCATATCAGTATACGAAGCGGTTGACATCATGTTTTGTTCAAGTTATAATATGTTAGCACACTGCCGATCCAGTCGATTACCAGTATATAATCCATTTAAACTCACCAAAATCGGAACAATCAGCACTTGTGATATTCGAATGGTTCCCACTGCTCAACATACTTTCGTATCCAGGTATGCACAAGAATTCCGTTATACCAGTGATTATGTTGTATTCATTCAACTAAATATGTGTGAGATAAGGGAGATTTAGGCTAGGTTTTGGGTACTTGGGCATTTTTGGTAATTTGGCTTTTGAGCTTTTGGAGTGTTTGAGCTTTGAAGGATGAAGAACTTTTGATTTGTTCTTTGAGATTTGACTTTGGGCTTGAGAACTTTTTACCAGTTCTTTGAGATTTGACTTTGGGCTTGAGAACTTTTTACCAGTTCTTTGAGATTTGAGAAGCCTTTGGCTCTTTGTGTGATAGGACTTTGTGGAGCCTTTGGCTCTTTGGGAGATTTGGGCTTATGAACTTAATACCAGTTCATTTGAAGTTTGACCTAGAGGGTATTTTCTCAGAGTCACTATCCCCAAGGGTAATACCATAGGCCATTTGGGAACTCCACCTAGAGAGTATATCCTCAGAGTCGCTATCCCCAAGGGTAATACACTAGATTTCGTTAAGGTATGGGTGATGGGTAGGTTTACGGGATTTGAAGAAAGAGGCATTGATTGAATACAACACAACGACCAAGTACATTAGTTCTCGGCAATCTTAGACCCGAAATTACCACCAAAGACATATGTCAGTGCAGTGTTCACCCACTCGACGCAAAAGATTGTTATCTTTTTATCGCGTTGAGCTTCCTGTCCGATTGAGAGAGCCTACCAATATATCGAACTGGACGTAGTATATGGTGAATCATTTAGGTTTAGACATAATATCAACCGTCCACTGATATACAATCATTTCCCCACCATTTAACACAAGCTCATTTTTTTTTCAATTTTATATTGTTTTTGAATTTTCTTAAAAAATAAACTTTAACTCATAAATTTTTTTTTTTTTTTTTTTTTTTTTTTGTCTCAAATACCTCGATGCCTGTGTACTATCATTTTCCACAGACCAGGATCAATTTCCCCCAATCTGCCCTTCCCAAAGTTTTGTTATCTTTTTTTTTTTTTTTTTTTTTTTTTTTTTTTTTTTTTAATAAACTTAGAAATATCTCCCCCTAAAATTTTAAAACAGAAAATCTTTTTGTGTTTTTGAATTTTAAATAACGACTAGAAAAAGAAAAAGAAAAAAAACAAAAAATTAAATTTGGACTATGAACTCGACTCATCCGAAACGACTTCATTTTTCTTCTTGACACCATTTACCTCTAGCAGATAGAAAAACCGTGGTTTATCAAAAGCTTTAGTGTAGAGGTCGGCTCTTTGAAAATCAGTGTTAATTTTGATCACATCAATTAAGTTCTTTTCAAAACAATCACGTATAAAGTGATATTTAATGCCGATGTGTTTTGTTTTTGGATGGTGCACGGGGTTTTTAGTGACGGCAATAGCAGCTGTGTTATCAACATATGCTTCGGATGTTGACCGGACCAAACAGATCCATGTGGAGGAGCTCAAGTGGTATGTCAACGGAAAAAACTTTCTTCAACTTGTGAGCCTTTTTCGTTTGTTTTCCTTTCTTGCAAGAGATACAGAAATCAGGCAAGTGGAAATTTTTGCATGTGACTCCTTCAACCAGGCCATTGTGAACCAGATGGTTCATTTTCCTTAAGTGTATGTGCCCCATCCTCCTATGCCATGAGATTGATTCTTTCTCTGTGGCTTTGGACATGAAGCATTGTACTGTTGATTCTGATGTTGCAGCTTGAGACATACTCAAAACATATAAGTCACTCATTCTAGGGGCCGACATTAATACCAAATCTTCAGGAATCTCAAAGTTTTTCTTCATTATGTAACACTTCTTGTCATCGAAGAGTACCTTAAACTTTTTGTCACAAATTTGAGAAACTGACAGCAGATTGTTCTCTAGTTGCTGAACATAGTTCACTTTATCAAAGCTGACTTTCCCATTTGAAACTTCACCTTGAGCAGTAATAAACCCTCCTTTATCACCAGCAAAAGAAACATGTCCTCCTTTTATATTTTTGACATTTGACAGGAGTGACAAATTTCCTGTCATGTGCCTGGAAGCCCCACTATCAACAATCCACGTGTTTGTAGAAGCAGTGTAGCGGACAACCTGCACACAACAAAGAAACTCAGTTTAGGTTAGGTACCCAAGCCCTCATGGTCTTGGGTTTGCCGTCAGCATCGCGCAATAGGAAATCAACCCATTGTCCCTTCTCAGTGGTTAACTCAGGGGATTTTCCTTTATCTTTGTTCTCAGACACATGATCCGACTTAACTTTCCACGAACCAGTTTTGTGCAGTGATCGCTTGTGATAAACGGTCGACTGGTTTACTGGGTATGCACGTGGTTTGTTGTCATCAGTATTCACCATGTTGTTCATTACAGGTTTGTGAGGAACATTCCTATAATGTACTTGATGGTGTAAGGGAGAGGTTGAGTTAAACTTGGAATAATGAGTTTTTTTATAAAAATTTTCAACCTTCCTCTTTGGTGTCTTAGAATTAGGACAATTTTGTGCTAAGTGTCCCCTTTTCCCACATCCATAGCAGGATCTCCGCTCTACAATCCTCGGAGATCTACTTTGATGCGCATTGTGGTGATTCTGAAACCCATCCTTTTTCTCAATATTAGGTTTTTGGCCCTCCTTGAGGAATTGGATGGATTTGCTCAAGTTCGTGACCACTGCCTTTCCTTTCTCAAGGCTAGGACGAGGCTGAGGATTGGTCTGCCTTGGTTTGGGATTCTGAATGGTTTGAGTTCCCAAACAAGGTCTTACATAATCCTCTTCCTCATCCCTTTTTCCAATAGTGAATATATCTTTAACGCAGGAAGATGTTCCACAATTTTCAGTGATCGGTTGTAATGGTTTTACAAGAGTGTCCGGATCACTGACAAGTGGAGTTGTCACAACATGGTCTTTCACTGGGTTGTCATTTAAAGGTTTGCTTTTCGTGTTCAAAAGACCCTCAAGAGGTGGTGGAACCTCTCGATAACCAATGCCCTCTCCCCCCTTTCTAACATTCACCAGATTCTTCAAGATGTGAGAAGAACTGGCAACACTGTGTAACTTTTGTTTGAGAGAGTCATACTCAACTTGGAGAAGAGCGAGTTCTTTCTTTGCTTGTTCAATTGATTTTAAGTAAAAATTGATGTCATTTGACTGATTAAAAACTACAACTTCAGTTTCCTTAAGTTGTTTCTTCAACACTTCAATTTGTTCTTTAAAACCGCTTTCATTTTGTTTTAGAACTCGATTCGCTTCTGTACATTGTTGTAGGTCAGTTACCAGGCTTTCATTATGATCTAATAACCTAGCAAATTTCAGGTCAATTGTTTCCCGGAATTTTTCACAATCATTGCAAGCATGTTTATTAAACAGTTCATCTTTGGAACATACCTGAGTCTCACTAGCGGTGTTTGTCATGAAAGCGCATGTGGAATCAGCATCTTCCACCGGTTCGGATCTTGAAACAAACTGGGCGTCTTCGGCAGCATCTTCTCCATCTGAGTTAGCACTATCAGAAGAGTTATCCCTTTCACTCGCAGAGTCATCATTCAACTCTTCTACATTTGCCATGTTTGCCTCAGTTGCTGGTCCAAATCTGAATGACCAATCTTGTCCCTCGTCTCCTTGAGCTGCCATGGCTGCTGTGTTTGATTTAGGAGTAAGAGTAGCAGTTGTGTTTTCCCTAGCATTTGAGTTAAAAGGATTACTGTTCCCTGTCTTCTTTGGCTTCACACACTCTCTTTTGAAATGGCCCTTTTCCCCGCAATTGAAGCACGTAACTTTGGATTTGTCGAAGCCAAACTTGGTTCCTTTGTTGGCTATCAGCTCTTCTCCAGTCTTCTTGACGAACTCCTTTGCTCGTCGTACAGCACTTGCGAGAGCCCAAGAAATGTCCATTCTCTCCATCTCCACAGGGTCTACTTGTTCGTAATCCTCGTCAGTAAGGTGGCAATTTCCTATTTGCCCTGCCACCAACCCATTATATGAAACTACCATTGCTGCAAGCAATCCCATATGTTCCTTTGCCACTTCCACAGTCACGTTCCCAAGGTTGTCAGTTTTTAACTTTGCGGTTGAATCGGATGTATTCTTCTGTGAAGATGTGCCCGACGAACCACCAGTGGATGTGGTGTTCTGAGGAGAGCCCGAGGTGTTTGATACAAACGCGGTTTGAATAGGAGTACCAGATGATGCGGAAGCAGGAGTTGCATTGTATAAAGCTGGATTCTGATTATACGTTCCTCTTTGGGCCTTGTATTTTTCTACCAGCGCCTGTTCTCTCAGCTTGATGGTGAACTCATTTATATCCAACATCTCCAGAGTGCCATTTTGTTTCAAGATAGTGATAAAGGAGTCCCATTTGTCTGGCAAACCATCAGCAAGGCTCAACACTTTTTCTTCCATAGTAGTCACTATCCCATGAGTATGCAACTCACTCATTAGATGATAAAAACGATCAAGTATTTCATCTAACGTTTCTCTTCCAATCGCAGCAAAGTTATCAAATTCCTTTTTCAGTGCCTTGGCCCTCATATTCTTTAGAGCTGCATTCCCTTCATATCTCTTTTCTAAAGCATCCCATAAAGGTTTGGACAGTCTATTTTCTGAAAATTGGTGAAAAATATCCTTTGGAATGGATTGTGTGAGGAGAGCATATGCCTTCTTCTCAGCATTATATGTAGTCTTCTGGGCTTCAGACATCCCAGTCAACGTTAGTTTGACTCCATCAGCTCCCACAGGAACAGTGTATCCTGTTTCAATTGATACCCAAAGCATTGGATCTACCCCGTTGAGATAGATCTCAAAACGATGTTTCCAGTGTGGGTAGTCATCAAGTGACACAAGTTTCGGAGCTTTCTGTCCATTTCCCGCTTCATTTTCTATTATCATCATGTTTTGAAGTCTTGCGTTCTGCCCGGCTGTATAGGCTGAGTGCTCGTCAGTCATTTTTAAAAAAATTTTGGATTTTCAACACTTAGAAAAATTTTGGAAGGATAGAACCGATTGAGTCCAGTCGTACGAATGAGTTCACCGAAAGAGCTATCCGTGCGATTGAGTTGTACGAATGAGAGAAAATTGATGCGGATGGTCTATGCGTACGAATGGAGAAGCGACTGAGGTCAATCGTGCGAATGGAGTCCACGAATGACTCAGTCGCACGAATGTGCTACAGGACGCGCAGAAACCCTAAAAACGTGAAAATTTTCGAAAAAAACGAGATTTTGATCGAGTTTTTGGGGCTGCAAAAGATGTAGAACTTTAGAAAACAAGAACTAAGTGTAAAGCAATGACTTTTTCGCAAAAACACAAGTAAAACAAGATTTAACCACGAAAAATTTAGCTTTTGAACAAAAACGAGAATTTTATACCAAAACAAGATTGAATACACGAAGAATCACGAGCCAAAGCTCTGATACCACTTGTTAGGACCGTGTACGTACGGATTACAATAGATTCAACGTGAAACCGAATCAAATAGCGCGGAATTCTATTTGATTGGCGATCCAATCAGTGAGAACGACAACCCGGATCAATCTAACGATTGATAAACGTTATGAACGTGTAGGAATCGATCCGGGAACGAACTATGAAGTTGGACAAAGTCTCTGGACGATTTCGTGCGGCTAGGGTTGATTGATATGACTTCGTTTTTTAACAACACGATTTAAGATGTATTTATAGTCTGCAGGTTCCAGTCGTACGAATGGCTCATACGGATGATCCATTCGTGCGACTGAGTCATTCGGCAGATTGAACCATCCTTATGGTTCATTCGTACGAATGAGCCATACTTATGACTCATTCGTGCGACTGAGTCCATTCTGACTCATCAGCATGAACAACTTCTGCATAAGTATTATTTAAACATGTTAACCATAAATACTCAAAACACACTGTTTTATATCACAACTGACTGATTACATTTGACTCGAACGCTTACAATGAACTGGGGACATATGTGTACCAACACCTTTGTTAAGTCATACAGAAGAATTTATTGCTGAAATTGAAGACATTTTGAGTGTTAGTACAGAAGTTTTGGAAGTTCCTGATGAACAAGTAACAGAAACTGCAACAACCCCATCTAGAAAGAGGAAAGAGCCTGAAAAGACAAAGACCGTACCTTCTAGACCTCCTCCGTCTAAGGGTATCGTGTTTATTGATCCAGAGTTAATGAAGAAAAAGAAAACAACAACAACAACACTTGATAAAGGCAAGGGCAAGGCTAAAGAAGTACCAGAAAAGCACAAGTCTAAAAGATCAAAAGGTTATGGTTTGGTTGATGAAGATTTTCTTAACTATGCAACTAGGGAAACTACAGATGTTGTAAGTCAATTGAAGACTCAAATCTCAAACTTGCAAAGTAGAGAAGCTGCTAATACCAGAGAGATCAGAGATTTGAAAACTGAAAGTAATAAACAGAAGGGTTTAATTGCACAACAACAGCAGTAGATTGATCAACTTCAAAAGACTGTACAAGATTTAATAGCTCATATGGGTGTTCAACTTGGTATAAATCAAGATGAAAATGTTGAAGATGTTCAAAGTCTAACAGCTACTGAACCAATTCCTTCTACAAGTGAACAAGTTCAAACACCAATCTATGAAGCAAACATGTATGAAGATAACACTATGTTTGATGTTGATATGCTTCTAAATGATGAAGGTGAAGGATTGGAGAGAACTGATGAGAAGAAAAAAGATACAGAGAAGGAAGAAGAAGATGATGAAGAAGTTGTAATCACTGGAGAAAAGAAAGAAGATAACCATTCTTCATATGATGATAATGATAGTGGTGGTGCTGGAGGTGTTGGTGGAAGTGGAAGAACAACTAAAGATGCTGAACAAGATACTAAAACCAACACTGAATACAAAAAGTATGAATATGAACAACAACAAACGTATGTTGAAGAAGATGGTTCAGTTATCGGTAAAATGGATAAGCTTGTAGATGAAAGAGAACCATTTACTGTTCCTGAAGACATTGAAACACCATTTGAAAAGTCAAAGACTTCAAAGAATGTTAAGAGTTCTTGGTGGACAATTACTGAGAAGCCATCCATTGTTGAAAGGCTTACACAGACAATTAAGAGTCCAGAACAAGCTTTGACTGGAGAAATATTAGCATGGATGTATGATGATGAGAAGAAGATGTATGTGTTAAAGAGAGGTGATGAGAATATCCAGTATTTTGATAGAAGCTCAAAGTTAAAGACATTGCCATACTGGGATATTAGAGAGCTAAGTCACTTATAGATGATCAATCCATCGAATAATACATTTGCTGCTAACTTTGAAGAGTACTTGAAGAACGAATGTGGAAAAGACAAGTTTGAGAACTTCAAGCGACAAGTACCTGAATGTCGACAGTTGAAGAGAAAAGACAAGAATGGTAAAAGAAGATTCAGGTATATAGTGAAGCCAGCAGATACAGTTTCTACTGTATACGTCCTAGCAAGAAAAGAAACATTCATCAAAAGCTTCAAATAGTGGACGTATGACAGCAAAACTCATGAAGTTGTGATCGTGCAGGATAAGTCACCAGAATTTAGAGTTTTCAATCCAGTTGATCTTTTCAGCTTTTATGATGAAGATTTGAAGACTCTGTACCAGAATCCAATCAAGTGTGATATGAGCACTAAGATGAAAGCTGAAGCAAAGTTATATATGAGAGTCGTTGCTCGATGTTTATCAAGAAGACATGAAGCAGAAGTGATTAAGAAAAGACTTGCTGAACTGGATGCTAAGAAGGTGGATGTTAAAGCCAAAGCCAAGCCTGTCAAAGACAACAAGTGAAGAATTGATGTTTTGTGGACTAGGGGGAGATTGCTGCAACCTAGTAGTCCATAGAAATCAATTAGGTGCTGAAATGTATAACTTCAGAGTTTTCGGTCGAAAACTTAGTTTTCGATCGAAAAGTATTTTCGGTCGAAAACACTTTTCGATCAGGAGTTTTCGATCGAATCCTGATTAGTATAAATATCTTGTCTTTTGTAATTTCAAAGTAGATTTCTCATTTGTATCATTTGTCTATTTTTGATCAGAAGCATTCTAGGGAGAAATCAAATTTAGTTGTTTGTTGTTCTAATTCTGTAAATCACAAGGTTTATCAATGGAGATTATCAGTTTGATTGTGCATCTTATGTGTGTGATTTCATCCTTTCTTGTTCATGCTTGATTCGATCTTCTTGGTGCTGTTCGATTCCTGGATTGATTCCGCCAGTCCAGTGACTATTTGAGGTGTTTGTTCTTGGATATCAGCAGATCAGAGGGGATCACAAATCACTCGGGTTCTAACTTCACGGCTGAAAGGCTCAGTGCGAAAGGTTCACAGTTGTGACCCCAGTTCACAGGTTCTGTTTAGTTCACGACTCATTGCAGGTTCACGGTTGTGACCCAGTTCACGGGTTCTGTTTAGTTCACGGCTCAATGCAGGTTCACGAGGTTCTTAATAGTTCACGGGCTCATTCAAGTTCACAGTTTGAATTTGACTACTCAGAGTCAGTCTAGTTCACAACATTAAAGTTTTAGGTTTTTGATCAAGTACCTCACACTCTGATAAAATGAATTCTCAACAAGTCACCATGAATTTAAATAGTCTGCTTGATCTACAAATTGGTACAAGCACCAAACCTCTAAGACTGACTTGTGCTGAAGATTATGTGGACTAGAAATTTAGGTTCATGAATCATGTACTGCTTTTTGAAGCAAAGATGTGGAGAAGTATACTCAAGGGACCTCAAATCCCTATGTTTGATAAGGCTGATGGTACTAAAGCACCAAAACAGATTGAGAATTATACTGATGAAGATTTTGATCTTGTTGAAAGAGACTTAAAAGCTTTAGCATCTCTGACTATGTCACTGTCACCTAATATAGCCCATAATTTTAAAGAATGCACTTCTGCTAAGCAACTTTGGGAGACTTTAGCTCAGGCATTTGAAGGGAATGATGATATAAAGGCAAGTAGAAAGGAAATGATTTTACAGCAGTTTAACATGTTTAATCACGTTTTGGGTGAAACACTTGAAGCACAATTGTAGAGATTTACTAAACTGGTTTCACAGATGAGGGGTGCTCAGATTGTAATGAGTGATGGTGATCTAAATAGGAAACTGTTAAATGGTTTGCCGCAAAGCTGGGATTGGAACGTTTCTTTGCTAAAACAAACCAAAGATTTGAATAAGATCACTCTAAATGATCTGATTTCTATTATCTAATCCTATGATCTGGATGACTAGCAGAGGAAAGTCAATCACGTTAATACAATAAACTCTGCAGGTGCACAAAGCAGTAATAGTGCTTTTCTTTCAAGTGTTTCACAGGGAGGTTCTGGATCTGGAGATGTGACCCCTGATGTTTCTGCTACAGCTAAAACAGCTGTTCCTGAGCAGCAGGCATATTCTGCTTAAAAAGCTAAGCTCATTGAAGTAAATACTTCTGTGTGCACTGGAATCATGAATTTTTACGCAGCTTTTATCTCAGGAAACTTTTCACCTTCAGAGGTTCTTACTGCTGAACTCAATCAAATTCATCCAGAGGATGTGGAGGAACTGGATATATCTTGGCAACTAGCAATGGCTGTTTTAAGGGCCAAGAACTTCATTAATAAGACTGGCAAGTTTAGATGGAGTGAAGACACAGAGGAAAAGATTGGTTTCAACAAATTAAATCTTCGTTGCTACAATTGCCATGAACCAGGTCACTTTGCAAGAGAATGTTCTAAACCAAAGGAACAAAGAGGAGGTGAGGCTGGATCATCTTCAGGGGGAAATAATGCTGCTAACTCAAAGGCCTGATTAGTCAACAAACTGGTGGATATGACTGGGGAGATCAAATAAAGGAGCTAAATCTGAATCATGCGTTTATGGCAGACATTATTGGAGAGTCTTCTCAATCCCCATCTTCTGATACTCCACTTGAGGTAATTTCTGCCCTATGTTCTCAATCGTGCATAGATAAAGTAGAACTTTATAGAAAACATAATGCTGATCTAATTTTTGAGATGGAAAATTTAAAATATCGTAAAAAGAAATTTCTTAAAACTGAAAAGGATTATAAAGAAGTAATAAAGGCTGGTAAAAAGGATTTTTCTTTACTCAAATCCCAACTCAGCAATACATGTTGTTTGCTTACTGATGCTAAGCAAGAAATTGATAGATTAACTACTGATATGGAAAAGGCAAAATCAAACTTTTCCGAGGTCAAATTTAAAGTAGATTTCTTTGGACAATCTAGTAAATTAGTTGGCATACTTGAAAATCAACTCCATAAACCGGGCAATGGGAGCAAGGGTCTTGGGTATAATAATGTGCCTCCTCCGTTTAATGGAAATTGTACTACTGTTCCTCCCTCTATAGAGGAACAAGTTAAGGAGTTTTTCATGTTTACTCCTGGGAGCAAACCATGTGGTGGTGATCCCAATCATCATCTTCAACCCCTAAATGTGTGAACAATTCTAAATCTTCAACCTCATGTGCAGAACAAATAGAAATACAGGATTGGTCAAGTGAGGATGATGAAGATGATAAGTCACAAGTTTGCAGTCTTAAGTTAAATCATAAAAAATCTGAAAACAATGTTTTTGTTCCTTCTATTTTGAAAAACTCTAAGTCGTCTATGTGTGATGTGATTGGTTTGAATGTTCCTAGTTCTAAATCTACTTGTTCTAAAACTGCTAATATTCTAAAAAATAATGTGTTTGTTAAACATTTAGCTAATGGAAACACTGAGAAGCATGTTTTCCAGAAACCAAAATTTGTGACTAAACAAAAGGTCACTAGTCAAACCTCAAATGCCTTGCTAAAACATTTCACAAAAGATCAATTTTATGCTAAATATGATCATCACCATTTGAGGTTTGAGCAGAGACATGCTCATCAACAGCTTAAACTTAAGCAGGTTTACAAGCAGGATAATTCCTACTATCATAAATCTGACAAGTTCGGATCTGCACCTTATCTCACGAAACAGTGTTGTTATACATGTGGAAAGCCCGGACACCAAGCAAAACATTGTGTTCATCGTCCTTATATTCCATATTATGCTAAAAATCAGTAGGAGTCACATAGGCTGATGTATTCTAAGCCAGTGAAGACAGCTGTTCCTGAGCAGCAGGCATATTCTGCTTAAAAAGCTAAGCTCATTGAAGTAAATACTTCTGTGTGCACTGGAATCATGAATTTTTACGCAGCTTTTATCTCAGGAAACTTTTCACCTTCAGAGGTTCTTACTGCTGAACTCAATCAAATTCATCCAGAGGATGTGGAGGAACTGGATATATCTTGGCAACTAGCAATGGCTGTTTTAAGGGCCAAGAACTTCATTAATAAGACTGGCAAGTTTAGATGGAGTGAAGACACAGAGGAAAAGATTGGTTTCAACAAATTAAATCTTCGTTGCTACAATTGCCATGAACCAGGTCACTTTGCAAGAGAATGTTCTAAATCAAAGGAACAAAGAGGAGGTGAGGCTGGATCATCTTCATGGGGAAATAATGCTGCTAACTCAAAGGCCTGATTAGTCAACAAACTGGTGGATATGACTGGGGAGATCAAATAAAGGAGCTAAATCTGAATCATGCGTTTATGGCAGACATTATTGGAGAGTCTTCTCAATCCCCATCTTCTGATACTCCACTTGAGGTAATTTCTGCCCTATGTTCTCAATCGTGCATAGATAAAGTAGAACTTTATAGAAAACATAATGCTGGTCTAATTTTTGAGATGGAAAATTTAAAATATCGTAAAAAGAAATTTCTTAAAACTGAAAAGGATTATAAAGAAGCAATAAAGGCTGGTAAAAAGGATGTTTCTTTACTCAAATCCCAACTCAGCAATACATGTTGTTTGCTTACTGATGCTAAGCAAGAAATTGATAGATTAACTACTAATATGGAAAAGGCAAAATCAAACTTTTCCGAGGTCAAATTTAAAGTAGATTTCTTTGGACAATCTAGTAAATTAGTTGGCATACTTGAAAATCAACTCCATAAACCGGGCAATGGGAGCAATGGTCTTGGGTATAATAATGTGCCTCCTCCGTTTAATGGAAATTGTACTACTGTTCCTCCCTCTATAGAGGAACAAGTTAAGGAGTTTTTCATGTTTACTCCTGGGAGCAAACCATGTGGTGGTGATCCCAATCATCATCTTCAACCCCTAAATGTGTGAACAATTCTAAATCTTCAACCTCATGTGCAGAACAAATAGAAATACAGGATTGGTCAAGTGAGGATGATGAAGATGATAAGTCACAAGTTTGCAGTCTTAAGTTAAATCATAAAAAATCTGAAAACAATGTTTTTGTTCCTTCTATTTTTGAAAAACTCTAAGTCGTCTGTGTGTGATGTGATTGGTTTGAATGTTCCTAGTTCTAAATCTACTTGTTCTAAAACTGCTAATATTCTAAAAAATAATGTGTTTGTTAAACATTTAGCTAATGGAAACACTGAGAAGCATGTTTTCCAGAAACCAAAATTTGTGGCTAAACAAAAGGTCACTAGTCAAACCTCAAATGCCTTGCTAAAACATTTCACAAAAGATCAATTTTATGCTAAATATGATCATCACCATTTGAGGTTTGAGTAGAGACATGCTCATCAACAGCTTAAACTTAAGCAGGTTTACAAGCAGGATAATTCCTACTATCATAAATCTGACAAGTTCGGATCTGCACCTTATCTCAAGAAACAGTGTTGTTATACATGTGGAAAGCCCGGACACCAAGCAAAACATTGTGTTCATCGTCCTTATATTCCATATTATGCTAAAAATCAGTAGGAGTCACATAGGCTGATGTATTCTAAGCCAGTGAAAACAGCTGTTCCTGAGCAGCAGGCATATTCTGCTTAAAAAGCTAAGCTCATTGAAGTAAATACTTCTGTGCGCACTGGAATCATGAATTTTTACGCAGCTTTTATCTCAGGAAACTTTTCACCTTCAGAGGTTCTTACTGCTGAACTTAATCAAATTCATCCAGAGGATGTGGAGGAACTTGATATATCTTGGCAACTAGCAATGGCTGTTTTAAGGGCCAAGAACTTCATTAATAAGACTGGCAAGTTTAGATGGAGTGAAGACACAGAGGAAAAGATTGGTTTCAACAAATTAAATCTTCGTTGCTACAATTGCCATGAACCAGGTCACTTTGCAAGAGAATGTTCTAAACCAAAGGAACAAAGAGGAGGTGAGGCTGGATCATCTTCAGGGGGAAATAATGCTGCTAACTCAAAGGCCTGATTAGTCAACAAACTGGTGGATATGACTGGGGAGATCAAATAAAGGTGCTAAATCTGAATCATTGTTTTATGGCAGACATTATTGGAGAGTCTTCTGCATCCCCAACTTCTGATACTCCACCTGAGGTAATTTCTGCCCTATGTTCTCAATCATGCATAGATAAAGTAGAACTTTATAGAAAACATAATGCTGATCTAATTTTTGAGATGGAAAATTTAAAATATCATAAAAAGAAATTTCTTAAAATAGAAAAGGATTATAAAGAAGCAATAAAGGCTGGTAAAAAGGATGTTTCTTTACTTAAAATTCAACTCAGCAATACATGTTGTTTGCTTACTGATGCTAAGCAAGAAATTCATAGATTAACTACTGATCTGGAAAAGGCAAAATCAAACTTTGCCTAGGCCAAATTTAAAGTAGATTTCTTTGGACAATCTAGTAAAGTAGTTGACATACTTGAAAATCAACTCCATAAACCGAGCAATGGGAGCAAGGGTCTTGGGTATTCAAGCAACTCATAGTATTTCAACGTCTGCTGAGTGATTACCGCCTCCCGCAAAAAGGCCTTGAACTAACGCCGTGGCTATCACTTTCAAGAACGGCTTGGTCTCCTTCTCGTTTTCTTCTGGCATGAACAATTTATGCTTAGACAGTCTCATCATATCTTCCTTCCCAAACTTCATTAAATCCATAGGATCAGCTATTGTGAACTCTCTATCAATACAGTGAATGTCTAGAAGACCAGTCACAAGACTGTAAGACCAGCACACCAGCTTACTCAATGAGTTATCTGGCAGTCCCTTATGAACAGGGACACAGTCAACTGTTTTGGGAGGAGGATAGACTTCCATTATAAGCGGCTTCTGGGTGATCCTGTCGATCATGTACTTTGATGTCACCCTCTTGCATTTAGCCGTTTTCATTACCTTGAAGTCATTGTCACATTCTCTTTTAAGAAATTCGACGAAGTTACTTGCATCTCCATCGTTCCCCAAGTTATAGAAGGGAACCTTGATTAAAGTTCTGAGATCATATTTGGGCAAGGATTGAAAGTCGTGCTTATCAGCAAAATACTCGACCCTCCCATTTTTCCTCTTGATCAGGTAGAGATGCTTCTCACAATCATACATCCATCTTAAAATGAGAGAACGATCATTCTTCTTTGCAAGTGCATTGGATGCTGTGACATAATGAACTTCTGGTGGAGGAATGAAGTTGAACCAACTTTCCTTTTTGTCTGCACTGCCTGTGGAAGATGTCGCTTCAGAGGCGTCTTTAGGTTTAGCCACAGGGTCAGCAGTTTCCTCTATTTAGGGAGGTGAATTACCTTCGGCGAATATATCGCTGTCAATGCCGGTAATCACCTTTCCCTAAGTATTGATGTATGTAGGAGAGGTAGGCATATTTACGTCAAAGAAATCTTCGGCCTCAAAGATATCTTCTCGTGCAAAATCATCATCCAACACAGCTGAATCCCTTTCATATGAGAATGCGGAGTCTGATTTAAGAAAATCATCCAGACCCTGTTCAAAGTCAAATGAAAGATCATTTTCAGACTGTTGTGCTCCCTTATCTTCTGACATAGGAACGTAAACGACCATTGCTCTGGACATATCTTCTTGTGAGCTTGGTCTTTGGTCTTCCTGGTCTTTACTTTGATTGTTGTCATCCTTTTTGCCTTCATTATCATCACTATCACCATCATCATCATCATCATCACCTTTATCATTATTATTGCCACTACAGCCATCTTCTTTCTTCTTTTTCTTTTTCTCTTTCAATTTCTTCAACTCTTGAAGCACATACTTGATGTTGTCTCTGAGACTTTGGATCTGACCACTTTGGATGTTGATGGTAGTCCTGAGAGTGTTGTTGTCTGCAGAGAGCTTTTCAATCTTTTAATATTTGGCCAAAGAGTCTTGTTCTAAGCTTAAGACTCGTTGCTGCAGGGCTTGAACATCCACTGGCTCATAAGCAGTCTTTTCTTTATCTTTGTCAGGCTTTGCTGGAACGGTGGGTGTGATGATTGGTGTGGACTTCTTTGGGAGTTGTACAGAAGCTTTTGCTCTCTTCCTCGGAACTAGATCAGCTTCATAATCATAGTCTTCATCCGAAGTATCACTCTTTTGTTTAGATCGGTTGATGAGAGGAGGTTTCCCAGCAGCCTTTCTTTTGACCAGTAAGCTTCGGTGATATTTGTTAATGGGCACTTCTTCTTTCTCACTCTCTGTTTTTGAGGAATAAATGCCATCTGATCCATCTTCAGACTCACTTTCCTTTTCTTCCACATTTTCCGTACTTGAGCTCTGAGCTTCATCTCCCTTTTCACTGGCAACACTCTGAGTTGCAGTGTCAGAGAACATCAAGTCATCTAAGTTAAGATCGGCCATATCTTCTGTATTCTCTTGATTTTCAAAATAAATTGTCCCTTCAATGTTGAAGTTTAGATCAGCCTAGTGTTCATCAGCAAGTTGTACATTTGGAATCACATGGTCATTTACGATTGGAACTTCAGCTAGATTTTGAGCCTGTTGACACACACGTCTCTGTCTACGACAAGGCTGAGGTTGTTGTTGTGGATGTGGAGGTGGTGGTGGTGGTGGTGGTTGTTGTGGATTTGGAGGTGGTGGTGGTTGTTGTTGTGGATGTGGAGGTGGTGGTGGTGGCTATGGGTGAGGCTGCTGAGGCTGGTTACCGTCGGTCTCTGGAAAGACACCGAATTTCTCCAACGGTCTCTGGCCGGCATAGAAACCTTGCTTGTTCATGCACATATAGGACAGAATTCTTTTGTCCATCACTTTTACGTGCAGCCTTCTTTGAGTCATAACTAACTCCGGATGTTCTCTGTTAATGATCATCTGTAGGAATCGAGGATACATCAAGAAGACATACTTCTTCTTTCCAGTTAAATTACTTTTCATTTCTTCAAACACCACCCTTGAGAAATTAAAGTTCTCCCCCGTGACAAGTGCATATACCATTGATGTCATGTTGGCACTTATCTCATCATAGCCTCCTTTTCTTCCCGAAATACATTGATTTACCACATGTGCCAAGTATCTCCAATACATTTTCAAAATTCATCGAGTTTTTACAAGTTCGAAGATTTTGTGCGAAAAAGTGTTCGAATGTGACGTCATCGTGATTTTAATCATCCAGGTATGTTCTCGTGATTCGTAGAGGTTGATAGGTTAGATCCAAAGCCTTAGTTTAAGTTTGAAATTATGAATATTTGAATTGCCCGAAAACTTAGATGAATGTATCGAAAAGTCTCATAAATTGTCTGAAAAGTGTTTTTAGATGGAAATGAAGAGTCGTCTGATTCATCCGAAATGAGTTTTCGATCGAAAAGTCTATGCTTGAAACTTTTTTAAAAATCAGAGTTTTCGATTGAAAAGTCAGGGTTTGGTTATTGGTAGTTTTAATTAGAGTTTTCGATCGAAAAGTTGAAAGTTGATAAAATTCTATGTTTTTTATCAAAAAGGTAACTCAGAGTTTTCGATCGAAAAAGTGGTATATTGATAAGAGTTTTCGATCAAAAAGTTCAAAATTTGGTTTAAATCTCTAGTCATGAGTTTAAGAGTTTTCGATCGAAATGTTGAAGTGTTGATAGAGTTTTCGATCGAAAAGTTCAAAGTTATGGGATTTCAACTTGTCTAAAAAAAGGGGATTTAAAAGTTTTCGATCGAAAAGGTTATGTGTAAGGGAGTTTTCGATCGAAATGTCCAGAGTTAAGGTTTTTTTCAGAAATTTTCTAACTTGTTTTGTTTTTTTCACAGATATGAATCGTTCGAAATTTGAACCTAAGCACAAAATTTGTGCTTGTTTAACCACAAACACAAAGAAAGCACATGGCTATGAGGAGATTGCTCGGTTCCTGACAAACTTAAGAATTCATACTGCAATATCTACACAAGTCCAATTGTTTGAGAAACATGCTAGAGAGTTTTGGGACAACGTAGAATACAAACATGTTAATAAAGAAATATGGATAGAGAGCACAGTTGGAGGAAACAAAATTAAAGTTACTGAAGAAGTTATAAGGGAAGTGTTGAACTTTAGAGATGCAACTGATTTTCCATACAAAATCAATCATATTGAAGTCTCAGGGATTATTATGACTATGGGTTATGAAGGAACCTTTCTGAGAAGACAAGTCACTAAAACTATGTTTGGGAAACAATGGAGATATATGGTTCATGTTCTAATACATTGTCTGAGTCCCAGGACGTCTACTTTTGATCAAATACGTGAAGTATTCAGCAGAGCATTGGTTTGTCTGGCAACTCACAGAAGGTTTAACTTTTCAAGAATGATATTTGAAGCACTGATCAGTAACTTTGTGGGACCAAGGAAGAATTACAAGTTCTTAATGTACCCAAGATTTGTACAAATGATCATCAACACCTTGCTGCCAAACCTTGAAAATGATGGTGTTGAACTACCGTTAGATTCAATGCAAGAAGTTATATTCAGCAGCATGAACAACGTAAGGATGGCAAGTAGGTTTAGTGGTACTGTGACACCACTATTTCCTAACATGCTGGAAGAGAATCCTGATCCAGATTTCAATCTTGAAGATGAAATAAATGATCTAATGGCTGAAGATATTGAAGATGGAGTTGATAGTGATACTGATGCTAATGATCAAAGAAATGATGCTGATCAAGGGAATGATGACGATCAAGGTAACGACGGTGGTCAACGTAATGTCTTACCTGAAATCCAGCCAGAGGTTCAAATACAAGTTGTAGAACCAAGGATAGATACTCATATGGGAGAAGATGAAGCAACTAATATGAATAGGGTTCCTGAAGCTAATGATGAAGTTAATGAACCTTTGTTAAGTCATACAGAAGAATTTATTGCTGAAATTGAAGACATTTTGAGTGTTAGTACAGAAGTTTTGGAAGTTCCTGATGAACAAGTAACAGAAACTGCAACAACCCCATCTAGAAAGAGGAAAGAGCCTGAAAAGACAAAGACCGTACCTTCTAGACCTCCTCCGTCTAAGGGTATCGTGTTTATTGATCCAGAGTTAATGAAGAAAAAGAAAACAACAACAACAACACTTGATAAAGGCAAGGGCAAGGCTAAAGAAGTACCAGAAAAGCACAAGTCTAAAAGATCAAAAGGTTATGGTTTGGTTGATGAAGATTTTCTTAACTATGCAACTAGGGAAACTACAGATGTTGTAAGTCAATTGAAGACTCAAATCTCAAACTTGCAAAGTAGAGAAGCTGCTAATACCAGAGAGATCAGAGATTTGAAAACTGAAAGTAATAAACAGAAGGGTTTAATTGCACAACAACAGCAGTAGATTGATCAACTTCAAAAGACTGTACAAGATTTAATAGCTCATATGGGTGTTCAACTTGGTATAAATCAAGATGAAAATGTTGAAGATGTTCAAAGTCTAACAGCTACTGAACCAATTCCTTCTACAAGTGAACAAGTTCAAACACCAATCTATGAAGCAAACATGTATGAAGATAACACTATGTTTGATGTTGATATGCTTCTAAATGATGAAGGTGAAGGATTGGAGAGAACTGATGAGAAGAAAAAAGATACAGAGAAGGAAGAAGAAGATGATGAAGAAGTTGTAATCACTGGAGAAAAGAAAGAAGATAACCATTCTTCATATGATGATAATGATAGTGGTGGTGCTGGAGGTGTTGGTGGAAGTGGAAGAACAACTAAAGATGCTGAACAAGATACTAAAACCAACACTGAATACAAAAAGTATGAATATGAACAACAACAAACGTATGTTGAAGAAGATGGTTCAGTTATCGGTAAAATGGATAAGCTTGTAGATGAAAGAGAACCATTTACTGTTCCTGAAGACATTGAAACACCATTTGAAAAGTCAAAGACTTCAAAGAATGTTAAGAGTTCTTGGTGGACAATTACTGAGAAGCCATCCATTGTTGAAAGGCTTACACAGACAATTAAGAGTCCAGAACAAGCTTTGACTGGAGAAATATTAGCATGGATGTATGATGATGAGAAGAAGATGTATGTGTTAAAGAGAGGTGATGAGAATATCCAGTATTTTGATAGAAGCTCAAAGTTAAAGACATTGCCATACTGGGATATTAGAGAGCTAAGTCACTTATAGATGATCAATCCATCGAATAATACATTTGCTGCTAACTTTGAAGAGTACTTGAAGAACAAATGTGGAAAAGACAAGTTTGAGAACTTCAAGCGACAAGTACCTGAATGTCGACAGTTGAAGAGAAAAGACAAGAATGGTAAAAGAAGATTCAGGTATATAGTGAAGCCAGCATATACAGTTTCTACTGTATACGTCCCAGCAAGAAAAGAAACATTCATCAAAAGCTTCAAATAGTGGACGTATGACAGCAAAACTCATGAATTTGTGATCGTGCAGGATAAGTCACTAGAATTTAGAGTTTTCGATCCAGTTGATCTTTTCAGCTTTTATGATGAAGATTTGAAGACTCTGTACCAGAATCCAATCAAGTGTGATATGAGCACTAAGATGAAAGCTGAAGCAAAGTTATATATGAGAGTCGTTGCTCGATGTTTATCAAGAAGACATGAAGCAGAAGTGATTAAGAAAAGACTTGCTGCACTGGATGCTAAGAAGGTGGATGTTAAAGCCAAAGCCAAGCCTGTCAAAGACAACAAGTGAAGAATTGATTTTTTGTGGACTAGGGGGAGATTGTTGCAACCTAGTAGTCCATAGAAATCAATTAGTGCTGAAATGTATAACTTCAGTGTTTTCGGTCGAAAACTTAGCTTTCGATCGAAAAGTATTTTCGGTCGAAAACACTTTTCGATCAGGAGTTTTCGATCGAATCCTGATTAGTATAAATATCTTGTCTTTTGTGATTTCAAAGTAGATTTCTCATTTGTATCATTTGTCTATTTTTGATTAGAAGCATTCTAGGGAGAAATCAAATTTAGTTGTTTGTTGTTCTAATTCTGTAAATCACAAGGTTTATCAATGGAGATTATCAGTTTGATTGTGCATCTTATGTGTGTGATTTCATCCTTTCTTGTTCATGCTTGATTCGATCTTCTTGGTGCTGTTCGATTCCTGGATTGATTCTGCCAGTCCAATGACTGTTTGAGGTGTTTGTTCTTGGATATCAGCAGATCAGAGGGGATCACAAATCACTCGGGTTCTAACTTCACGGCTCAAAGGCTCAGTGCGAAAGGTTCACAGTTGTGACCCCAGTTCACAGGTTCTGTTTAGTTCACGACTCATTGCAGGTTCACGGTTGTGACCCAGTTCACGGGTTCTGTTTAGTTCACGGCTCAATGCAGGTTCACGAGGTTCTTAATAGTTCAAGGGCTCATTCAAGTTCACAGTTTGAATTTGACTACTCAGAGTCAGTCTAGTTCACAGCATTAAAAATTTAGGTTTTTGATCAAGTACCTCACACTCTGATAAAATGAATTCTCAACAAGTCACCATGAATTTAAATAGTCTGCTTGATCTACAAATTGGTACAAGCACCAAACCTCTAAGACTGACTTGTGCTGAAGATTATGTGGACTAGAAATTTAGGTTCATGAATCATGTACTGCTTTTTGAAGCAAAGATGTGGAGAAGTATACTCAAGGGACCTCAAATCCCTATGTTTGATAAGGCTGATGGTACTAAAGCACCAAAACAGATTGAGAATTATACTGATGAAGATTTTGATCTTGTTGAAAGAGACTTAAAAGCTTTAGCATCTCTGACTATGGCACTGTCACCTAATATAGCCCATAATTTTAAAGAATGCACTTATGCTAAGAAACTTTGGGAGTCTTTAGCTCAGGCCTTTGAAGGGAATGATGATATAAAGGCAAGTAGAAAGGAAATGATTTTACAGCAGTTTAACATGTTTAATCACGTTTTGGGTGAAACACTTGAAGCACAATTGTAGAGATTTACTAAACTGGTTTCACAGATGAGGGGTGCTCAGATTGTAATGAGTGATGGTGATCTAAATAGGAAACTGTTAAATGGTTTGCCACAAAGCTGGGATTGGAACGTTTCTTTGCTAAAACAAACCAAAGATTTGAATAGGATCACTCTAAATGATCTGATTTCTATTATCAAATCCTATGATCTGGATGACTAGCAGAGGAAAGTCAATCACGTTAATACAATAAACTCTGCAGGTGCACAAAGCAGTAATAGTGCTTTTCTTTCAAGTGTTTCACAGGGAGGTTCTGGATCTGGAGATGTGACCCCTGATGTTTCTGCTACAGCTAAAACAGCTGCTCCTGAGCAGCAGGCATATTCTGCTCAACAAGCTAAGCTCAATGAAGTAAATACTTCTGTGTGCACTGGAATCATGAATTGTTACACAGCTTTTATCTCAGGAAACTTGTCACCTTCAGAGGTTCTTACTGCTGAACACAATCAAATTCATCCAGAGGATGTGGAGGAACTGGATATATCTTGGCAACTAGCAATGGTTGTTTTCAGGGCCAAGAACTTCATTAACAAGACTGGCAAGTTTAGATGGAGTGATGACACATGGAAAAAGATTGGTTTCAACAAATCAAATCTTCGTTACTACAATTGCCATGAACCAGGTCACTTTGCAAGAGAATGTTCTAAACCAATGGAACAAAGAGGAGGTGAGGCTGGATCATCTTCGGGGGGAAATAATGCTGCTAACTCAAAGGCCCTGATTAGTCAACAAACTGGTGGATATGACTGGGGAGATCAAATAAAGGAGCTAAATCTGAATCATGCGTTTATGGCAGACATTATTGGAGAGTCTTCTGCATCCCCATCTTCTGATACTCCACTTGAGGTAATTTCTGCCCTATGTTCTCAATCGTGCATAGATAAAGTAGAACTTTATAGAAAACATAATGCTGATCTAATTTTTGAGATGGAAAATTTAAAATATCGTAAAAAGAAATTTCTTAAATCTGAAAAGGATTATAAAGAAGCAATAAAGGCTGGTAAAAAGGATGTTTCTTTACTCAAATCCCAACTCAGCAATACATGTTGTTTGCTTACTGATGCTAAGCAAGAAATTGATAGATTAACTACTGATATGGAAAAGGCAAAATCAAACTTTTCCGAGGTCAAATTTAAAGTAGATTTCTTTGGACAATCTAGTAAATTAGTTGACATACTTGAAAATCAACTCCATAAACCGGGCAATGGGAGCAAGGGTCTTGGGTATAATAATGTGCCTCCTCCGTTTAATGGAAATTGTACTACTGTTCCTCCCTCTATAGAGGAACAAGTTAAGGAGTTTTTCATGTTTACTCCTGGGAGCAAACCATGTGGTGGTGATCCCAATCATCATCTTCAACCCCTAAATGTGTGAACAATTCTAATTCTTCGACCTCATGTGCAGAACAAATAGAAATACAGGATTGGTCAAGTGAGGATGATGAAGATGATAAGTCACAAGTTTGCAGTCTTAAGTTAAATCATAAAAAATCTGAAAACAATGTTTTTGTTCCTTCTATTTTGAAAAACTCTAAGTCGTCTGTGTGTGATGTGATTGGTTTGAATGTTCCTAGTTCTAAATCTACTTGTTCTAAAACTGCTAATATTCTAAAAAATAATGTGTTTGTTAAACATTTAGCTAATGGAAACACTGAGAAGCATGTTTTCCAGAAACCAAAATTTGTGACTAAACAAAAGGTCACTAGTCAAACCTCAAATGCCTTGCTAAAACATTTCACAAAAGATCAATTTTATGCTAAATATGATCATCACCATTTGAGGTTTGAGCAGAGACATGCTCATCAACAGCTTAAACTTAAGCAGGTTTACAAGCAGGATAATTCCTACTATCATAAATCTGACAAGTTCGGATCTGCACCTTATCTCAAGAAACAGTGTTCTTATACATGTGGAAAGCCCGGACACCAAGCAAAACATTGTGTTCATCGTCCTTATATTCCATATTATGCTAAAAATCAGTAGGAGTCACATAGGCTGATGTATTCTAAGCCAGTGAAGACAGCTGTTCCTGAGCAGCAGGCATATTCTGCTTAAAAAGCTAAGCTCATTGAAGTAAATACTTCTGTGTGCACTGGAATCATGAATTTTTACGCAGCTTTTATCTCAGGAAACTTTTCACCTTCAGAGGTTCTTACTGCTGAACTCAATCAAATTCATCCAGAGGATGTGGAGGAACTGGATATATCTTGGCAACTAGCAATGGCTGTTTTAAGGGCCAAGAACTTCATTAATAAGACTGGCAAGTTTAGATGGAGTGAAGACACAGAGGAAAAGATTGGTTTCAACAAATTAAATCTTCGTTGCTACAATTGCCATGAACCAGGTCACTTTGCAAGAGAATGTTCTAAACCAAAGGAACAAAGAGGAGGTGAGGCTGGATCATCTTCAGGGGGAAATAATGCTGCTAACTCAAAGGCCTGATTAGTCAACAAACTGGTGGATATGACTGGGGAGATCAAATAAAGGTGCTAAATCTGAATCATTGTTTTATGGCAGACATTATTGGAGAGTCTTCTGCATCCCCAACTTCTGATACTCCACCTGAGGTAATTTCTGCCCTATGTTCTCAATCATGCATAGATAAAGTAGAACTTTATAGAAAACATAATGCTGATCTAATTTTTGAGATGGCAAATTTAAAATATCATAAAAAGAAATTTCTTAAAATAGAAAAGGATTATAAAGAAGCAATAAAGGCTGGTAAAAAGGATGTTTCTTTACTTAAAATTCAACTCAGCAATACATGTTGTTTGCTTACTGATGCTAAGCAAGAAATTCATAGATTAACTACTGATCTGGAAAAGGCAAAATCAAACTTTGCCTAGGCCAAATTTAAAGTAGATTTCTTTGGACAATCTAGTAAAGTAGTTGACATACTTGAAAATCAACTCCATAAACCGAGCAATGGGAGCAAGGATCTTGGGTATTCAAGCAACTCATAGTATTTCAACGTTTGCTGAGTGATTACCGCCTCCCGCAAAAAGGCCTTGAACTAACGCCGTGGCTATCACTTTCAAGAACGGCTTGGTTTCCTTCTCGTTTTCTTCTGGCATGAACAATTTATGCTTGGACAGTCTCATCATATCTTCCTTCCCAAACTTCATTAAATCCATAGGATCAGCTATTGTGAACTCTCTGTCAATACAGTGAATGTCTAGAAGACCAGTCACAAGATTGTAAGACCATCACACCAGCTTACTCAATGAGTTATCTGGCAGTCCCTTATGAACAGGGACACAGTCAACTGTTTTGGGAGGAGGATAGACTTCCATTATAAGCGGCTTCTGGGTGATCCTGTCGATCATGTACTTTGATGTCACCCTCTTGCACATAGCCGTTTTCATTACCTTGAAGTCATTGTCACATTCTCTTTTAAGAAATTCGACGAAGTTACTTGCATTTCCATCGTTCCCCAAGTTGTAGAAGGGAACCTTGATTAAAGTTCTGAGATCATATTTGGGCAAGGATTGAAAGTCGTGCTTATCAGCAAAATACTCGACCCTCCCATTTTTCCTCTTGATCAGGTAGAGATGCTTCTCACAATCATACATCCATCTTAAAATGAGAGAACGATCATTCTTCTTTGCAAGTGCATTGGATGCTGTGACATAATGAACTTCTGGTGGAAGAATGAAGTTGAACCAACTTTCCTTTTTGTCTGCACTGCCTGTGGAAGATGTCGCTTCAGAGGCGTCTTTAGGTTTAGCCACAGGGTCAGCAGTTTCCTCTATTTGGGGAGGTGAATTACCTTCGGCGAATATATCGCTGTCAATGCCGGTAATCACCTTTCCCTGAGTATCGATGTATGTAGGAGAGGTAGATATATTTACGTCAAAGAAATCTTCGGCCTCAAAGATATCCTCTCGTGCAAAATCATCATCCAACACAGCTGAATCCCTTTCATATGAGAATGCGGAGTCTGATTTAAGAAAATCATCCAGACCCTGTTCAAAGTCAAATGAAAGATCATTTTCAGACTGTTGTGCTCCCTTATCTTCTGACATAGGAACGTAAACGACCATTGCTCTGGACATATCTTCTTGTGAGCTTGGTCTTTGGTCTTCCTGGTCTTTACTTTGATTGTTGTCATCCTTTTTGCCTTCATTATCATCACCATCACCATCATCATCATCATCATCATCATCACCTTTATCATTATTATTGCCACTGCAGCCATCTTCTTTCTTCTTTTTCTTTTTCTCTTTCAATTTCTTCAACTCTTGAAGCACATACTTGATGTTGTCTCTGAGACTTTGGATCTGACCACTTTGGATGTTGATGGTAGTCCTGAGAGTGTTGTTGTCTGCAGAGAGCTTTTCAATCTTTTAATATTTGGCCAAAGAGTCTTGTTCTAAGCTTAAGACACGTTGCTGCAGGGCTTGAACATCCACTGGCTCATAAGCAGTCTTTTCTTTATCTTTGTCAGGCTTTGCTGGAACGGTGGGTGTGATGATTGGTGTGGACTTCTTTGGGAGTTGTACAGAAGCTTTTGCTCTCTTCCTCGGAACTAGATCAGCTTCATAATCATAGTCTTCATCCGAAGTATCACTCTTTTGTTTAGATCGGTTGATGAGAGGAGGTTTCCCAGCAGCCTTTCTTTTGACCAGTAAGCTTCGGTGATATTTGTTAATGGGCACTTCTTCTTTCTCACTCTCTGTTTTTGAGGAATAAATGCCATCTGATCCATCTTCAGACTCACTTTCCTTTTCTTCCACATTTTCCGTACTTGAGCTCTGAGCTTCATCTCCCTTTTCACTGGCAACACTCTGAGTTGCAGTGTCAGAGAACATCAAGTCATCTAAGTTAAGATCGGCCATATCTTCTGTATTCTCTTGATTTTCAAAATAAATTGGCCCTTCAATGTTGAAGTTTAGATCAGCCTCGTGTTCATCAGCAAGTTGTACATTTGGAATCACATGGTCATTTACGATTGGAACTTCAGCTAGATTTTGAGCCTGTTGACGCACACGTCTCTGTCTACGACAAGGCTGAGGTTGTTGTTGTGGATGTGGAGGTGGTGGTGGTGGTGGTGGTGGTTGTTGTGGATTTGGACGTAGTGGTGGTGGTTGTTGTGGATGTGGAGGTGGTGGTGGTGGCTATGGGTGAGGCTGCTGAGGCTGGTTACCGTCGGTCTCTGGAAAGACACCGAATTTCTCCAACTGTCTCAGGCCGGCATAGAAACCTTGCTTGTTCATGCACATATAGGACAAAATTCTTTTGTCCATCACTTTTACGTGCAGCCTTCTTTGAGTCATAACTAACTCCGGATGTTCTCTGTTAATGATCATCTGTAGGAATCGAGGATACATCAAGAAGACATACTTCTTCTTTCCAGTTAAATTACTTTTCATTTCTTCAAACACCACCCTTGAGAAATTAAAGTTCTCCCCCGTGACAAGTGCAAATACCATTGATGTCATGTTGGCACTTATCTCATCATAGCCTCCTTTTCTTCCCGAAATACATTGATTTACCACATGTGCCAAGTATCTCCAATACGGTGGAAGATATCTCTTTAAAACCGAAGGTAGTTCTCCTTTATAACTCATCCGTTGAAAGGTTTCAGTCATTTGTTCAGCAGTATAACTTGTACGGTGTTCGGGATTATCACCAAAATTCAAGCAAGTTCTTATCACATCTTCAGTTATTACAATACGCTTTCCAGACACTGTACCAGCTATCCCTTCCACATCATTCTCTGTGACAATATCTGAGTTGCTCTAGAAATCTCTGATGAAGTCTTCACATATGTCTGGATGTTGAGATAGAGTATGAAACACCCTAGACGCCCATAATCCCACTATCATGGACCGAAAAACATTGTGATTCTGTGGTGGGTCCTCCAAGTATGCCGGTTCATTGTGATCCTTAACAAGTTTTAAGTTTGCAATTTCCTGCAATCAACAAGTCAAGTTAGATTACGGAAACGAATTAACACACTTGAAGTAAGCGGTTAAGTGATTACACCGCAAACTTCAAGATTATACCACAAACTTCAGGTAATACGCAAACTTCGTTTAACAACCGCAAACTTAAATAACATCGCAATGTTCATGACACCGCAAAGTTCGAGATACCGCAAACTTTGTTTACATCGCAAACTTTTGATTCAACCGCAAACTTGAACAAAATCAAAATTATAGGATTTCTAGTGCAACAGAACCGCCTAGTGATTTCGATCAAGATTAGAGAACCAATTTCAAGTTTTTCATGAGTTTTAAAGGCCAATTTGGTCAAAAGTCCAACTTAGTTTCGGTTTTCAAACACGAACATCTCTCACACTCAATTTGTATGAATCCAAGGCCAAAACCCTTACCGTTAAGGTCGCCTACACTTGTTGAGCACAACTAAAGCAACAACATTACAATGAGATCAAGTAAACGGTTAATTTGGACCCAAATCGAAGTATGTGGCTGAGAGAACAAGTGAAGTATGCGGTTGAGATGATTCTTGAACCGCAAACTTCAGAGCTATTTATAGAAATTCTTCAAGTATGCGGCCCCGCATCAAGTATGCGGCCGCATACTTTTGCTATGCCTTGAAATTTCAGAAACTCCTTTATTTGAAATATTGGGTCAAGCAGGAATGGTCATTTTGATACTTATGAAATAAGAGAACTTAATCTAAGTTAAAAACACAACATAAAATATTTTTGTTCTTTTCAAAATAATAGACTGCTTTAAAACAATATTTTTTATAGAGACTCTGTTATGGGATCATATCATACTAGGGTAGACTACACTATACTTATCAGCCGTTCATTTTCTTAGACAGGTCTTGGTGATTGCCAATATATTGTCCTTCTAAACTCAAGCCTTTATACCTTAGATGGCAAGCAGCAGTGAATGAATTTATCATGTTTTCTGGGTAAGTGTTATTCAAGACTTAGTGGGTCCCACACTCATATCTCAGAAACCTGCATTTATTTTAGTGTAAATTAGATGAGTTTTTAATGAACTGACTAGACCCCACAACTTATCGGATAAGCCTTCCTTCCTCATGATCTTTTGAGCACCTAAATATAACTAAATGAGCATAACTAGCACGGGTCAATGGACTGTTCAGGAAATATCTGACAAATTTGATTACAAACATAGCCTAACGGACTTACATGTTCACAAATAGTAAATGCTCAGGGTCATTACACTATGGACTTACATGCCTTGATAAGAGATTCCTTCCCAGACCCACGTTCCCAAACAGAAAAATATTTACAAGTATACTAATATGTACATCTTTTGACATATCTTTTTGAATTTTCCTATAGCACGACATTAACATTGCGTGTCTTTTTGCTCACAGTTTTGTTTTGCACTTTCTTTGAGTGTCTTTTCACCTAATGCATGTCATTGCATGTCTTTTATCTATATACATATATATATGGACTTGTATCAAGTCGGCTCGCAACCCCTTTGTGAAGGGTCTCGGCTCGTGCAATCCAGAAATAGTATGTTCGTCCACAGTTCATCAACCTTTATGTGTAAGTGTTCAATTATTAACAGGAAATTAATATTCTACCAATCTATGATATGTTCCCCACTAAAGTAATGATCTTTATGTTTAAGTGAAACACTATCATGCTATCCTTTCAGTTTTAGTAGAGCCTATCGACATATCACTCTAAGATCCTGATCTTTTCAACTATAGGCCTTACATAAGATGATCCAACCTCTAGAATGATGTACTATCATTTCCCAATAGACAAAGTTCTAAATTTTTTTTAATAGAAAGACTTTCTTAACAAGCACAATATTTATGTATTTTTCTGATTTTTATTTAAATTTAAAGATAAAACTAAAACTTAAACCGATAATCTTTTTGGCGTTTTTAGGAAATTTCTCTCCCTAAACTTTTGTATTTATGAAATAAATCAAAATTTAAACAAGCTAAAAACTAAGAAAAATATTTTTGGAGACCGAGCCTGCGAACTTTTAATCAAAATAAACCATTTTCAAACATTCAACCAGAAAGTTGAATCTTGCCAAATCAAAAGCCTTTGTAAAAATGTCAGCGACATTCTTATCAGTAGATACCTGCTCCAGATGCATGAGTTTTCTTTCAAAACAGTCACGAATATGATGCACTCTGATGTCTATGTGTTTAGTTTTAGAGTGTTGGACCGGATTCTTAACAATTTGCAATGCAGCCTCATTATCACAGAAAATAGTAGAGTCATAGAAATTCAAACCGTAATCCAGCAATTGGTGTTGCATCCATATAACCTGGGAGCAACATGCGGATGCGGCGACATATTCAGCTTCAGCAGTAGAAGTCGAAACGGTGGTCTGTTTCTTGCACTGCCATGAGACGAGTCTCTCCCCCAGAAACTGACACCCTCCAGTTGTGGATTTTCTATCCAGATTGCATCCTCCATGATCACTGTCAGTAAAAGCAAACAAGTTAAATTCCGAATCTTTTGGATACCAAAGGCCTTGCCGAGGCTTGCCCTTCAAGTATTTAAAAATTCTTTTGACAGAATTAAGGTGAGAGAGTTTCGGATTAGCCTGATATCGTGCACACTGGCAAACCGCAAACATGATGTCTGGACGGCTAGCTGTCAGGTACATTAACGAGCCAATCATTAACCTATAGAGATGTTCGTCAATCCCTGGTTCACCTAGATCTGGAGTAAGAACATGACGTGTTGCCATAGGTGTTGAGGCTGGTTTGGAGTCAGTAAAATTGAACTTGAACAGAATGTCCTTGACATATTTTTCCTGGTGAAATAAAATGCCACCATCACTCTGTCTAACCTGCAACCCTAAAAAGAAAGCCATCTCTCCCATTAAACTCATTTCAAACTTTTTCTTCATAATTTCTTCAAACTCTTTGCACAGTTCAGCATTCGTTGATCCAAAGATGATATCATCAACGTAGATTTGAACAAGAATAAGATCGTTCCCCAGCTTCTTGATGAACAGTGTATGATCTATGGCTCCCCGAGTATAACCATTTGCAAGAAGGTGCTCTGTCAGAGTGGCATACCATGCACGTGGTGCTTAATGTAAGCCATACAAAGCTTTGTCTAGTTTGTAGACATGATGTGGATGATTTGGGTCTTCAAATCCCGGTGGTTGACACACGTAGATTTCTTCTTAAACCTTTTCGTATAAAAATGTTGTCT
This sequence comes from Smallanthus sonchifolius, assembly GCA_023525975.1. NCBI lineage: Eukaryota > Viridiplantae > Streptophyta > Magnoliopsida > Asterales > Asteraceae > Smallanthus > Smallanthus sonchifolius. Next base: position 21,850,943 of record CM042035.1, on the reverse strand, counting down.
TCACATCCATTTGAAATACCTTGAAATTCATATACGAGGCATAGGCCAAAAAGATTCGGATGGCCTCGAGTCTTGCAACCGGTGCAAACACTTCTTCATAATCTATCCCTTCTTGCTGATAAAATCCTTGCACAACCAGTCGTGCTTTGTTCCAAATAATGATGCCACTGTCATCTTTCTTGTTTCTGTAAACCCAATGAGTACCGATGGGCAACTTGCCGTGTGGTAGCGGCACAAGTTCCCAAACATTCAATTTTTCAAACTGCATCAGCTCTTCCTGCATAGGCTCCACCCAACTTGCCTCACTCAAAGCCATTTTAATGTTCTTTGGCTCAACCTGAGATATAAACGCAGAGTATAGGCAGATATTGATTACTCCGGATTTGCTTCTTGTTCTCACCCCGTCAGAGAGAGGACCAATGATGTCCTCTACAGGATGATCTTTATGAATTCTTGATTGTGGAATTTCTTCTTCCTGTATCATTTCAGGTAAGTTGGTGATATGCTGATCTGCTTCTCAGTTATGGGAACCGGCTCCTCAATAACATTTGTTTCAGGAAGTAAGGCTTGTGATGAATGATCACTACAAGATGTATCATCTTCCTATGAAGCAGTGCTGCTGCTAGATGCAACAGTCTCTTGAGAGATAGGATTGCTGCCTGATGCAATATTTTCTTATGAGAGTGATTTGGAAGCTCTAGAAAGCGAAGATGATGCATGATCAGGGCTTTCATCTATTCTGTAATCTTCTATGCTGTATTTGTAGAAGCTATCATCTATCACGTCACAAGCATCAGAATAAACATTAAACAGCTTAAAAACATAATCATAATCAAATAACCAATTTGGACCAGAATCCGCATCGGTTTTGTTGAGCTCCTGCCATTCAATGTAGTATGATTCCACAATCTGCTTTGTTCTCTTATTGTACACTCTGTAAGATGTCTTGCTGGACGAGTATCTAACAAAATAACATTCATCGGCTTTTGCATCAAACTTGGACCCAACAGTATCATTATGCAACAGCGTGCATAGGCATCCAAATGCTCTAAAGTGACAAACTTTTGGCTTTTGTTTAAACATGATCTCATAGGGAGTCTTCAATTGATGCTTGTTGAACAGCACCTTGTTCTGCACATAACATGCAGTGTTGATTGCTTCCTCCCAAAAGAATACTGGCAATTTGGAGTCGGAAATCATGGTTCTTGCAGCCTCTATGAGGGTATGATTTCTCCGTTCAGCAACTCCATTTTGTTGAGGAGTTCTAGCAGCACTGAACTGTCATGCAATTCCCTTTTCAGCACAAAAGCTATCAAGGACTTCGTTACGAAATTATGTCCCGTTATTGCTTCTGATAATATTGATCTTCAAGTTTAGTTGATTTTCAACAAGTATCATGAACTGCTTAAGAATTTCTGCAGTCTCACTTTTCTTACTCAAAAAGAACACCCAAGTAAATCGTGAGTAATCATCAGTAACAACAAGACAATAAGATTCTTCCCAAGACTCATCACACTTACGGGACCAAACAGATCCATGTGAAGTAACTCTAAAACAGATTCTATTGAATTAAACAGCTTCGGTTTGTGTGGTCGTTTATGCTGTTTGCCTTTAGCACAAGAAATACATTTTTCAACCTCACAAAATTCTTTTAAGGGCAAACCGACCACGTGTGCTCCTTTAGCAATTCTATTTAGGTTTTTCAAATTTATGTGACCTAAACGACGATGCCAGAGCATGGAATCATTTTCAGAGGCTTTTGAAAACAAGCAAGTATTTGTTAAAGCTGACTCAATATTCATATCCAACAAATATGACTCCTTACACCTCGGTGTTCTCATTAAAATCCACTCCTCAGGGATGACAAACCCAGGTTTTAAAATCAGACATTCTTTATAAGTAAAATGAGTTGAAAACTGTTTGTCATAAATTTGAGACACACTTAGCAAGCTGTGATTCAATTCAGACATGTAATTCACATCTTCAAAACAGAGAGTACCATTAGTAACAGTACCTTTCATGGTAATTTTCCCACCTTTATCTCCTGCAAAGGAAACATTCCATCAAACATTTTAATATCATGAAGCTGAGAGATGTCTCATGTCATGTGCCGGGAACAACCACTATCAACATACCAGAGGTTGTTGACAGGCCTCCTAGGTTGTCCCTGCATGGTAGAACACATTAGTTAGTAACTGGAACCCAAGCCATGGTTGTCTTGGGTTGCTCTAAATCATCCATGTATGAAACCTCTTGAAATTTCATATCTCTTTTGTCATTGAACTCAACTAGTGTTGTTTGCACAATAGGTTTTCTTTTCCACACAGCCTTTTGTTTTTCAAAATTTGAGCTTACTGTTGGAGTGACTACCTTTTCTTTACCCTTTTCAGATTTTATGGGTTTCTCAACTTTCTTTTGTTTATGTTTGAAAGCATTATTTTCTTTAACAGGACGTTGAGATTTGCGACAAAACCAGTTCTTTAATCCGATTGTTTATCATTGGTCCTTTTGTAAAGTTGGGCCATGTGTCCTTTAGACATCTGTGGCCTTTTAAAATTTTTATCCCTTTGATTAACATTCGGACATCTACCAGAGTGTTCACGATTGTGAACGCAGTTTCGAGGAAAGTGTCCAGGATTTCCACAGACATAACACGTTTGCCTTCTCGGATACGGGGCATAGTATCCGGTGTCCATGATGATGACCATTAAGGAGAACTGGTGAAGTAACCTGCAGTTTCACAGTTCCTAGAAAACCTTTTATTTTGCATTTGATCATCATTATAATTTCTATGATTTGACTTGAAATTATTTCTATCAGCATTCCTAACGTTTTGTTCAAAAGCATGATGATGATTATCAAATTTAGCATAAAACTTGCTTTTGGTAAAACGTTGAGGCCTTTTCTTTGAATCACACTGACTTATGGATGGTTTACTGCTTTCATGATTTGATGAGCAGTTTTTGTTTTTGATAAATTTTTTATTCTTACCATTCACAAACTGTGCCTTTTCATTTTCTAAAGTCCCACAATTCACAAAGATGGATTTTTTGTTATTCTTAATAGCACAATTTTCAAAACCAACATTCACACGAGAATTAACAAAAGCAGCAGACTTAGAAAAACCAGAATTAGAACAACCAGATAGAGTATTTTTGAAAGACAAAAACTTTGAATTAAAAACACGATCCTCCTCCTCATCATCACTCCCACAATCCTCCACTATGCCCTCTACTAATCCTTTTGCTGCACAAGACTTAGATGAGTTAGAAACGTTCACATGTTGTGCTGAAGGACCACTAGTCACGGGAGTGGACTGTGTGGATGAAGAAGATTGAACTGGTTTACGGCCTACACCATACTCCATTTCAACATCTTCATGTTGAACACTTGGCATTGCACGGCCAGTTCTGGAAGCTGATACAAATGGAGTTGCTGTTAATCAGAAACAATATCGATCCATGATCGGATCCTTAATGTACCTGACAGTCAGTCGTCCAGATATCATGTTTGTTGTGTGTCAGTGTGCTCGTTATCAAGCAAATCCTAAGATGTCCCACTTAACTGCTGTTAAACGTGTCTTTCGATATCTAAAGGGCAAGCCTCGGCATGGCCTTTGGTATCTGTAGGTCCCTCCGGGTGGGTGTTTCGGATCGATATCGTGTAAGAACGTAGCCTAGTAAACAGGTGCGGAATGCCCGTTACTAGGTGGAACAATGTAAGAATGAACGTATGACAATCAACACGAGATGATACTAATAAATACACGGTCTATTGATTTCATAGTGTTTCAAACAAGTACAGAAACAGATTGAATGACTTCTGGACTGATACAATACTGATTTGTGCGTACTTGTGTGTGTCAATACATATGTGTAAAAATAAAACAACTCTATGCTATTAATAGACCTGGGCCATGCGCACTTATTAAGTACGCATGACCAACCTTCATGCGTACTTGCTAAGTACGCATGACCATTGTACTTGACAAATACGCAGGAACACATCCTTGCGTATTTGTTTAGTACAATATCAAAATACAACAAGTTCAAACATAAACAGACATAATACAACTCGATAAGAAAAGTACAACAAATACTAAATACATACAAGACTGAACTAGATAATAACAAAAAGCTTCAGCTTGAACCAGAGTGCCTGTCACAAAACATGCATCAACAGACTCCCCCTTGACAGCATCTCTAGATGTATTCAGTCTTCACGAGCTACCTGCTTGACTACCACCGCTGACCTTTGACTTGTATCCAAGACAAAACATCACTAACTTATCATACTTGGTGGCCAGCAGCTTTCTCCACTCGTCTATATGCAAACAATTTTTGTTGACGAGGACCTCCAAATCTTTTGCTGAAAATTTGATGAAAACAATTTCATCAAACACTCTAATAATCTCCTTCAAGCTATCCTTTTTTATCATAACTGCCTCTCCGTTTACTGGATCTATGTACCAGTACCACATGTTCCCCAGGATGTCTTGAGGTTTTCTCCTCAAAGGTATCCTTGTTTCACACAGAACCGGTTCATAGATGACCTTTCTTAAGAACTTGCGTGTCAATGGATTCATCATTGTTTTGTCTTTGACACGCCTCGGAACTTGAGGCCGAAAGATTTCAATGTTCCCCATCTTTCCTCTTTCTGCAAAGCACCCCACAAACCTCTAGCCACACCATTCGATGTGTTACTGCATAATTCACGATGTGCAAGATTGACCAGGTCGTATCTCGATAAAGAATTAAATGCTTCGGTTGTTGGTTTTAAGTATTGAACTCCCCCTGACCTTTTTATAGCAAATAATCCCTTGTCATCTTCAAAACGCACTGACAAGATCATCCCTGCAGCACCATACTGGTCTGTGTATTGTTGTTTGTACCACGGTGCTTCAGCTTCTTTTATCAACCATTCCTGAGGAATCTTCCTCGAGGAAGTACCACTCGTACCCACTTCAGGAACTTTAGCTGATGATTCATTGACATCTTCAGCCTGAATGGTCTGTTCAGTTTGTTCCTTAATGGCTGGGGCCTCAAAAATTTCACCATCCTCCAACTCATAAATACCCTTTCCATCTCCTTTCGGGAATTCCACAATAACATCATTCCCGCATTCGTCCCAATCATCACCGCTGTCTATTTCTCCTTCTTCAATCTCTGCTAAAGCCCCTATCATGATTTCATCATTTAAGTTGGGACTTGTAGCCAAATCTTCGAACACTTCAGCATGTGTTTTTCCCTTATCAGCACCACCGCCCTGTTGTTGTTGCTGAGTGGACTCCCCCTGAGCCATAAGTGTGGCTTGTGTTGGCAAGACAGCTTGAGTCTCACCACCACCAGCACCTGAAGGCCCAACATTTGGATCTTTGTCCTGGTCTTTATCTTTTGTAAGGTCGACCTGATGACAAGCTTCTTCTTGAACTTTCTGCCTTGTCTCCCCCTGAGACGCAAGCTATTTGGTCAACTTAGCCACCATGTCGACCAACACCTGATGTTCACCCCGTTGTATCAACATTTGATTCTCCATTACTGAACTGGTGGTGAAGAAGGATTCATTCAGGTTGAATTGCATCCTTTGAAGGTCAAAGAATGACTTCATTTGCTCTTCCATGGCCTGCCACTGATGTGTTAATCTTGTGTTAGATTCAACAAGCAGATTAATCTGCGTTTGTTGGGTGGCAACCTGTGTCTCTAAGGATGCAATCCTTTGATCCCTAGGATCAACAACCCTAGCGGTAGAGGGTTCTCCAGTCTCATGAATTGTGTCTGCAAACAACTCTGACAAATCAAAGTGATGGCCCATGTCTCCAAATTCCAGTGAGTGTGTCATCGGTGGTAGAGTACCAGCGGTGACAGTGAATGGTAAGGTTGTTGTTTGGAGAACAGTGGGTGCTATTGTTGTTGAGACAAGGACTGATTCAATCAAAATGGGAAGTATTGTGGAGGTTGGGAGCTGAATAGTGGTAGCCGGAAGAGATACAACTACAGGAAGAGGTTCTTCAGTTGTTGGAATAGCAACTGGTGTTATCGTTCTTCTTCTTCATCGGCTATACAATTGTGTCTGTTGAGTGGGAGCTTGTGTTACTTGATCGGTAGCTTGTTGTGCCCGTAATCTGGCATTTATGGCATCCATCACCTCTTGCCATGGGCGGTCATTCTTGGTTTTCTTCCTTCGCTCAATCACATGAGGTGCCTCTCGATCCGTGTCTGAACTTTCAACTTGAAAGTTCGAGTCTGAACTTTCTTTTCGTCGTTTTCTCGACGATGATTCAGGACGTGGATCCTGAATATTTTTTCTTGGATGACGTTGGTCTGGTGTGGGTTCAGAATCTGATGAATCTGTTATAGTTCTTTCCGATTAACTGGTATCTTGCCTTTGAGCATAGCCAGGACCACCATCATCATCATCACCTTCATCATTATCACCTTCATCATCATCACCTTCATCATTATCACCTTCATCATCATCACCTTCATCACTGTCATCATCATCACCATCACTATCTTCATTGTCATCATCACCTTCTACCCCCTCATCTGAGGTTCACTGTCAAGATGGTACCACCTATCTCCTTAGGGTGCAATGTAGGCTTCATCAATCAAGTGGCCAAATAAAGGTGTGTGCATGGGAATTGGTTCATCAGTACCAGCAGTAAGGAACTGCACAAACACCCTTTTTGCTATTCGTTTGACTTGTAGCTGCTGACCTATTTGAGGTAGATTTAGCATGAAATGATTGATTAGAAGTTGAATGAAGCGGGGGTATAGGAGGAAGCTGTGTCTGGGAGAAGCATTTATCTGATCACGGATTGCGTTGTAGACATATCGTGAAAAGTTGTAACCCTTGTTCAACGACAATCCAACCATAGCTGATGCTAAGTTGTGCCCCATAGCATCCTTTCATGCCTTTCTTGCTGATATGCACATGATCATAACATGTGCGAGATACCTCCATTGATCTAAGAGCCACATTTTCTTGAATGATGGATAATCTCTACGCCCAACATACCCCATTCGTTGTCTCCAACATCCATCTGTTATGTATTCCGGATATTGGACTGGATCGGTGTCTCTCTCTTGAAACTGCAATACTTGTCTTATAGTATCCTCTGAGATAGCAATCCGATGATTAGCAACAGTAGCAGTAATCACATTAGGAGTTTGTTGTACTCCAACGCAGCTGTATCCCAAAATTGCTCCAAGTAAGGTCGTGATACTACTTGGTAGCATTTGAAATCTTGAATCGATTCAGGAATGTGACTATCTCCTACAAGTGGTATCAGAGCTTTGGCTCACAGATTGAACAAACTAACACTTGTTTAATCAATCTCTGGTTCTATTCAAAACTATCTCCTTGCAAAAGACCCATCTTCAAATCAAAAATGGCACAAAACAATGGATTTGAAGATATTGGAAGCATCAACAGACCACCAAGACTGTGTCTGGAGAAGATTACGATATGTGGAAGAACATGATGGAAAGTTTCCTCTGCTATCATGAATATGGAATGTGGAAATCCATTAAAGATGGACCATACATTCCCATGGTGGCCTCAGCTGATTCTGGAGGCATACTGGACCCCAAAGAACCCTCCAAATTCTCAGAGGAAGACACCAAGAAAATGGAGGTGGACTTTAAGGCACTCTGAACATCCAGATGTGTCTACCAAATGAAGTTTTTTACAACTTCAGAGGCCACAAAACCGCAAAGGAGCTATGGGAAGCTCTGGAAAAGATGTTTGCTGGTTCAGAGGAAGTCAAGGAAAACAGAAGGGACATCCTTAAGCAGCAATACGAAAACTTCATCTGGAAAGAAGGTGAGTCACTAACAGTTTTGTATAACAGGTACACGTACCTAGTAGGAGAGTTGCAGTGCTCCAAGGTGAAGCTGGAGAATGAGGACATTCTCAAAAAGTTTATCAGATCTCTCCCTAGCTGCTGGACACTATATACAGTGTCCATTAGAAGAACTGAGAATCTGAAGACTCTTCAGATGACTGAGCTATTTGGTATGCTTGAAACCTATGAATTAGAAATGATTCAGGCCAAGGAAAGGAGCTTAAGCTACCAAACTACTTCAACATCTAGCCCCAACTCTTCTGCTCTTCACTCTGACCACTCAGGTCCTAGTGCAAGCAACTATTATCCTCCCATAGTCACTCATCCCCAAACACCAACAGTTTCCCAATCCAACTCCTCACCATTTCTTCTTGAAGCTCCTCCTCATTCATCAACCTATGCTGCTTTTGTTTCTGATAACTCAAACAACATGTCTTTTATCAAGGAGGATCTGGAATGCTTTCACCCAGATGATCTAGAGGAAATGGACATACAGCATTCCTATGCCATGCTCTCTCTAAGAGCATAAAGGTTCTACTCAAGAACAGGCAGATCTGTTCCAAGCAACAACTCTAATACCAGAGTTGGCTTGGATAAAAGCAAAATAAGGTGTTACAACTGTAACCAAATGGGTCATTTTGCTAGGGAATGCAAGGCACCCAAGGCAAACCCAGTTGCTGGTCAACCAAGATAAGCCTACCAAGCCCAGCCAAGACAACAACAGCAACAAGCTACTTCTCCAGCACAAACTGCAACTTGTGCCGCTGTTGGAACTTCTGACTTTGACTGGAGCTTTTTAATATGAAGATGTTCCTACCACCAACCAGGCACTTATGGCAGACACTGCAGAGATACCACCTCAGGTATTTGAACATCTTTGCTCTCAAGCTTGTATTGACAAAGTTTTAGGTTATAGAAAGCATAACCAAAACCTTATAGATCAAAATGAAGAGTTTCATAAGATGAAATCTGAGTTCAAAAAGGTTGAAAATACGTATAAAGAAAAGATTAACTGCCTTAAGAAAGAGATTTCATCATTAAAACACGAACAAACTAATCTTGAAACTCAGATTGATGATCTACTTGTCAAACTAAAAGCTACTAGAGCTGAACTGGCAGAACAAAAAGTTCATGTTGAAAAATATGAATTTTCTTCTAAAAAGTTGCAAAGACTTTTAGATATCATAATGACCAATACAAAACAGTTCCTCCTCCTGCTGATTACGTTGCCATCCATAAACCAAGCTTCAATCTTGCAAATCTTGACATGTCAAATCGAAATCTTGATCCCTCAAAGGATGAATCTTTTACTGGAAGATTGCACTACCTCGTCAGAATCTGAGTCAACCTTCTCAGACCATTATGAAACTAGTGCAGCTCCATCGTCTCCTGCCACTGAAGCTGTTTTGACTGAAGTTGAAGTTCCTGTTGTTATTCCAGCTATTCCAGCTCCTGTCCCATTCAAACAGATCAAGATTAGCTATCCTCCAAATGGAAGAAAGCTAAACATTGAAAAGGGAGAGACATCAGGCTCCACCAACCCCAAGCTTCAGTCAAAGCCGATCACAAAGAAGAAGGTGTTTGATATTTTTCATGCACCTGGAGAAAAAGTTCCATATGTTCAAAAGACATTAGAAGAAGCCACTTTTGAACATAACAGAGCTCATCCATGGAACTTCAAGGATCTGTTCCAAAGAAAGGACTATGTGTACTTTCAAAGGGAGAAAACAGCTCTATCTTGCTTTGTTTGTGGCAGATATAATCACACTGCCAGCACCTGCTTTCATTACCTGGAATACCAAAGAAACTCAAAGCAACATGCCTTTGAGAAGACCAACAGACATAAAAAGGTAAGAAGCTACGAAGCCAAAGCAACAAAGTTCAGGGACTCTCTATCTGCACCAAGAATGATTGTGCCAAAACTTCAACAGACTTATATCATCTGTGGTGAATCAGACCACGTTGCTGCCAAATGCAGGTTCAATCCGTTTAACCAGATTGCAAATCGTTCATCTGTGTTCAAACCATCAGCAGCGAACAAAATTGCTGCTGATAGAGTAAAGTCCAGGGAACCAAAGAAAAGGGCTTCAGCAGCAACCAAGTTTGCTGCTGCTCAAGTTAGACCATCAATAGCAAACAAAATTGCTGCTGATTAAGTAAAATTCAGGAAGCCAAAGGAAAAGTCTTCAACAGCAACCAAGTTTGCTGCTGCTCCAATAAAACCATCAGCAGCAACACAATCTGCTACTGATAAGCCAAAATCCTCAGTTGCAACATTTGCAACTGGCAAAGCAAAGAAAGCTGGAAAATCACCGATACAGCAATGGAAAGCCAAACTTCCATCAAGAATTATCATTGGCTCAGTTGAATGCACACATACTGCTTCTGATAAACCAAGAACACATTTTTTCAAGGATACAAGCTCTTGGATTCCTCACACTAACTAGATCTCTCTCATGTGCAGGGACAGCCAGGTCACAAGAATAATACCTGGGTGGTAAACAGTGGCTGTTCCAGGCATATGACAGGCAACAGATCCATCCTCTCCAATTTCAGACACTTCAATGGAGGATATGTTGCCTTTGGGAGTGACTCAAAAGGAGGATCTATTACTGGACAAGGAACTGTGTCCAATGAAAGAATGAGCATTGAAAAGGTGAACTATGTCAAAGAATTGGACTTCAATCTCATGAGTGTTTCTCAAGTCTATGATCAAAAGCATTGGATGCTCTTCACGAATAAAGAATGTTTTGTGTTGTCTCCTGGCTTATCCAAACCTCCTCCAGAGAAGATCCTACTCAATGCTCAAAGAAAAGAGAATTTGTATGTGCTTGACATGAACAAGATCACTCCATCTGGCAATGTATCGTGTTTTCTGTCAAGAGCCTCAGTTGATGAATCATCTCTCTGGCACAGGAGATTAAGTCATGTTAACGTCAAAACAATCAACAATTTAGTGCAAAATAATCTTGTTAGAGGGCTTGCTGACAAAGAATTCCAATTAGAAGACCACTGCATTGCTTGTTTGAAAGGGAAGCAGCACAAAATAATCTTTTTGGTCCTACCAAGGTCATGTCAATGGGCAAGAAGTCATACTGTCTGGTAATAACTGATGACTACACCAGATTCTCTTGGGTATACTTCTTGAGAACAAAAGATGAAACAGCTGAGATTCTTAAATCCTATATCCTTAGGGTAGAGAATCAGAGCAATCAGAAGGTCAAGGATCATAAGGTGTAACCAAGGGACAGAGTTCAAGAATCACACTTTGAACAGCTTCTGTGTGAGCAAGGGCATTGAAAGGCAATACAGTGCTCCAAGAACTCCTCAGCAAAATGGGGTTGCTGAAAGAAGAAATAGAACTCTAATTGAATCAGCAAGATCTATGCTGGCTGACTCAAAACTGCCCCTCACATTTTGGGCAGAAGCAGTTAGCACAGCCTGTTATGTGCAGAATAGAGTTCTTATTGTTAAGCCTCTAAACAAAACACCTTATGAACTTTGGTTCAAAAGAGTTCCCTACATTGGATTTCTAAAACCCTTTGTATGTCCATGCACCATTCTGATTACACACGGGGTTCTTCCTAAATTCGGTGCAAAGTCAGATGAAGGATATTTTGTGGGATATTCTTCTCAATCAAAAGCCTATATAGTTTTCAACTCTAGAACACGAATTGTGGAAGAATCAACAAATGTAGAGTGTAGGGAACAAATTGCATGTGAACAAGGAAAAGGCCCGGACTGGCTCTTTGATAAAGACTCCTTCACCCAAATATTTGAGCCGCTCATCTTCTCAAATATGGAGTCTACCTCTTCAAAGTCACCAGCTTCCACTTCCACTGCTGACTACCGACTGGAGTTTCCCAGTCCCTATATCAGAATGAAAAGGCCATCCATTGATCCTCCATCAATGGTAGAAGCTATTGAAGCCAGTGCAGCTGAAACCAGACCTCCAAATGCCACCAGCAGTAATCTCTCTGATCAAGAAATGCTCAATGAAGCCTCCTCAGTCCACGATGAAGAGGCATCTGATACAGATGCTGCTGACGATGTGGTTGTAAATGCTCAGAACTCTCAAGATCCTCTCAACATAACTGAAGACTCTCCTGATTTGAACCAGAGTAATCTTGAAGAGGGGATACGGCTGGATATGATACCAGCACAGAGAATAAACAAAGAGCATCCTCTGGAAAACATCATTGGCCAAGTCCACAAAGGTATCCAGACAAGAAGTAAATCTCATGAGGCAAATATTTGTTTTTTTTCTAGCTTTCTATCTCAGGTGGAACCAAAGAAGATAGATGAAGCTCTCAAGCGCAGCAGTTGGATTGAAGCAATGCAGGAAGAGTTGCTGCAATTCAAAAGGCAAGATGTCTGGAAGCTTGTTGATCTTCCACCCGGCCAAACTGCCATCGGCACAAGATGGGTATTCAGGAACAAACAAGATGAGAGAGGCTTCGTCGTTAAGAACAAAGCCAGACTTGTAGCTCAAGGCTACACTTAGGAAGAAGGCATTGACTACGATGAAGTCTTTGCTCCTGTTGCCAGATTGGAGGCCATCCGAATCTTCCTGGCATATGCTGCATCTAAGAACTTCATGGTTTATCAAATGGATGTCAAAAGTGCCTTTCTGTATGGGAAGATTGGTGAAGAAGTCTATGTCAAACAGCCTCCAGGCTTTGTGGATCCTGCACATCCTAATAAATTTTTAAAACTAGACAAAGCTCTCTATGGCTTGCATCAAGCCCCAAGAGCCTGGTATGAAACTTTATCTGGATATCTGCTAAGCAACAACTTTAGAAGGGGGGCCATTGACCAAACTTTGTTCATCAAAGATGAAGGGGGAGAAATCCTACTGGTAAAAATTTACGTTGATGACATCATCTTTGGGTCAACAAGAAAGAAGCTGTGCAAAGACTTTGAGGTCCTGATGCATTCAAAGTTTGAAATGAGTTCAATGGGTGAACTAAATTTCTTTCTGGGTCTTCAAGTCAAACAGGTACCAAATGGAATCTTCATAAGCCAATCCAAGTATGTCAAAAGCATTTTGGAAAGGTTCAAGATGGCTGACTGCTCCGCTGCAAGAACTCCTATGCAAGTACACCATCAACTATCTCCTGATAAAGATGGCCAAGACACTGATCAACATCAGTACCAAGCAATGATAGGATCTCTCATGTATCTCACTGCCTCAAGGCCAGATATCATGTTTGCAGTATGTCTTTGTGCAAGATTCCAAGCAGATCCAAAGGTCACACATCTACAAGCTGTCAAGAGGATTTTTAGATACCTAAAGGGAGCTCCAAAACTTGGGCTATGGTATCCAAAAATTGAAAGCTTCAACTTATATGCCTACACTGACAGCGATTATAGAGGCTGTAACTTGGACAAAAAGTCCACATCAGGGGGATGTCAATTTCTAGGGGGAAGACTCATCTCTTGGCAATGCAAAAAGCAACTGTGTGTATCAACTTCTACAGCAGAAGCAGAATACATTGCAGCTTCAAGTTGCTGTGCACAGGTTATCTGGATCCAAAATCAAATGCTTGACTATGGAATGACCTTCATGCAGACTACTATTCACATTGACAACATGAGTTCAATTTCAATCACGAACAATCCGGTGCAGCACTCAAAGACAAAACACATTGACATCAGGTATCATTTCATAAGAGATCAAGCTGAGAAAAAGAGAATTATTTTAACCAAAGTTCATACTAATGAGCAATATGCTGATTTGTTTACAAAACCTTTTGATGAAGCTAGATTTCGATATTTAGTTGAGTCCATTGGTATGATGAACTTTGAATAAAATCTAACTCTAAGATCTGTTTTTGTAAATATGTCTATGTTTTTGTTCTCAAATAAAAGGTATAAGTCAGCAGCAAAGAATCTGCCACTAACTGCTTTAAGTTATCAGCAGGAACAAGTTTACTGCGGATAGCTTTAAGGCAGTCAGCAGCAACATCCTTGCTGCAGATCTATGTATCCATCAGCAGCAACCAAGTCTGCTGCTGAAAGACTTAACTATCCGCAGCAACCAAGTCTGCAGAGGATAGCTCACCATCTGCAGCAACCAAGTTTGCTGCTGATGGGTAAAACCAAGTCTAAATTATCTTTTACCCGCTGTAAAAATTCCTTTCAGTCTTTACCATGACTACCAGAGTGTTTTACAGCTGTAACAGTGAAAAGTGAAAAGGGTTGTACTGTACAAGTAAGTTTGCTTTTTCCCTCCTCTGCCGCTATAACACAAATCAAATTCCTCCATAACCTCTTCATATTCAATTTCAACCTAACTTCCATCACTTTCTCTCTAGTCCCCACAGCATTCAAAGCCTTCCATACTTAACCGCCATTCAAATACCTTCCCTTTCCCTCCAAATCCAACAAAAAAAAAATGGCAGGAGCAGAAATAAACAACCCTGATGACAAGTTTTCCCCATACCACAACCTGAGTGCGTACTTAATAAAAGGAAAGAAATTTGAAGGTTTCTATGACATGATCGACTTCCTTTGTCGATCTAAGATTCACTACGCTCTGACGGTAAACCCAATAATTTATATTCCTCACATGGAGGATTTCTGGAACTCTGCCGTTTACTCTACCGAACAGGGGACGCCCCAAATCAAAGCCAAGGTAGACGGCAAGGAAATCATCATCAGTGAAGCTACCCTCCGCAAACACCTCAAGCTTCAAGATGAAGGGGCCGCCATCTCATACTCAAAGGAAGAATACATGACGACCTTTGTATCCATAGGGTACACTAGAAATCAAAATGAGTACACAATCGAGAAGGCTCTAATGGGACCCCCATGGAAGTACCTATGCCACACTCTTCTTCAATGCATGTCTCAGAAGAGAAGTGGATGGCATCAAGTAAGCTCTGGTCTTGCCTCTACCTTCCATGGTATGGTTACTGGATCTGGCTTTAACTTTTGACACCTTATTCTTGAGGGTTTGAGATATAACCTTCAAGAAGGGGTAAAACAACTATTTTTTATGTACCCAAGATTCTTGCAGGAAGTGTTTAATAAAGAGCACCAAGATCTTTCAAAATCTGCAAAAATCTATATTATGCTGGGGCATAAAAATAACATTTTTCAAAGCATGAGAACTGTTTCCAAAAAGTTCACAGGGGTCAATGTTCCATTGTTATCTACAATGCTGAACATACAAAGCACCCAGGGTGACAGTTCAGCAAACCCAGCTGACACTGATCCCACACCCTCCACTTCAATTCCAGAACAATAATCCGCTTCCCTTGATCGAACCCCTGTGCATTCTACTGAGGATGCACAGGCACATAAATTACTTACACCTCTTTTGGATGTTATCGTTCAACCGGAACATAGGGCCCCGGTTGCAGCGAAATACAGCAGGTAAAGGAGCCAGAGAACTCCTTCTTCTCTTGTCTCCAAGGCCCAAACCCAAGCCAACAGCCCTCATTCAGAATCACAACATTCTGATGAGAATACCAAAGGGGATAGCCACATGACTAGGGAGACTCCTTCGGAAGTCTCTCTATTAGGATCATGATCACATCCCGGATACATAGAACAACCAACAGAGCCTTCCCTTTCTGTTCTGAACTTAAGTGTAGAGGAACCTGGTCAAGATGATGTACCTTCTCTCACTGCCACTATCTCGAAGGTATTGATTGACCTTGCTTCCAACACACCCAACCCAAGTTCCTCACCCGTGAAGGTTCACTCTAGGAGTCATGAAAGAGTGAATGTGGAAGAGGCTGCCACTACTTCTGGTCCATCAATTGACCAAGAGGACAGTGACAACATCATTAAGACCTCAACCACGGCAACTCACAGTGAGGACGTTTCTTTGGAAACTCCCCTCACTGAGAGGAATCCCAGGCGCCAAGAAACCAAGGGTGATGGGGATGCAGAGGCTAGGCCTAAGGCCCCATCTGGATCCAAGGATTCCACAACTGTGGATGAGGACAGTCTGAAACTCAAAAATATAGAATTGACGGCCAGGGTGGCTATGCTAGAGGCTGAAGTGTCCAAACTAAGGCACCAAGTCTCTATGCATGAAGCCCATCAATGCCCAACTATGCCTACTCCTTCCCTTGTATAAGTGGGAACTCAAACAGATGCAACCAAAAAGGGGGAGATAGTTGCAGCAGAAGATGATGCTGACAGCCTTGAAGACTGGATACAAGAGCAGGCTGCATTTCAAAGTTCCTTATTCAAACCTGCCTTTGTTCAAGTTCATGACTTGCCAGCCTCACTAGATGAAGAGGAAGAAATCACTGAGGATTGGAAGTTGGTTGTCCGAGCCCTTGATGAGGTGTTGACAAATGCAAGTCACCATGAAGACACACCTTCATCAGTCAGCATACTTCCTGAAGCAGCAGCCATCATAAGTCATTCATCTGCCCCCCAATTCTCAGTGACTTCAAAGAAGCTAGAATTCAACTCCATACTAGCTTGGGGGTATGATGGTCAATCTGAGATATTCTGGATTGGGAAAGAGTTCAGCGGAGTAGAAGAGCTAAACTGGGATGAACTAAATCATCTTCAAGTATTTGAACTGTATTTATCCAGCTGCATCAACACCTCGTCAGATCTCTCAGCAGAGCTTGCAATCGGCAGGTTCTATGACTTGATGGAGGATAATCTACCCTGGTTCGAAAGACTATTACAAGCAGCAAATAGGGTAGCTTATCCTGAATCTTCAGCAGCAGAAGAGAACAGACTGGCTCCAAGAAAACTTGACATAATCAGGAGCAGTTTCTTATCTGAAGAAGACATTCTCTGCTGGAGAAGATTTCTGTACAACCTTATGGTCAAAGGCGTAGACATACTAGGATGGATAAGCACTAAGTCCTTTGACTTCACCTTCCTACTGAGCAATGGATCGTCTCTTACCATCAACATCAGGGACATTCTTCTCCTACACTCAGACTTTCTATACAAGATCTTTCAACTCAGATTTCATATCTGCAATATCAAATCCTCAGAAAGCCAAGCTATGATAGCTATTGTCAAAGCCCAGCTTGAAAAGGAAGGAAGGATTGCAGAAGAAGTCTCTGACTCTTATTCTGATTCATTCCTAAACTTAACAGACAACATCCTCACATCTGCAGCATATGAATCAAGAGCAAGAGAAAACATGATGAGTACAATGTCAGGACCTGAATGGACACTGAATGAAGAAGATGACCTTCTTTTGTCAACTCCTCAAATTGCCAATGAAGCTGAGGCTGAGATTCCAACAGCACCACAAACATCTGATGTTGTGATCAATGAAGCTGAAGCAGAGGCATCCATCAAAAACAAAGGCAAGGGCACTATGACAGAAGAAGATGAAGAGAGATTGCTCAGAGAAAAGAAAGAGAAGGAAGAGAGAAGAAGAAAAGGAGAAGAAGAGGAGATGGCTGATCTAAGAAAGGCACAAGAAAGAAAAACAGTCATTCTCCTCAGAGAACAACAAATCCAGCTGTATGCCAAGCAGCTGGATGAAATGAAACTTAGAGTTCCTGCAGCTTCTCAAGTTCAAGAAGATGAAGCACTAGCTAGACAGCTACAGGAACATTTAAACAAAGTAGAAGAAGAGAGAGAAAAGAAGAAGAAATAAGAGGCTAAGTTTAGAATCACTGATTCTGAACTAGCCAAGGAAATGAGGGAGGAATGGATTGAAGCTCGGATTTCTCAAGGTGAGGATGCTGACTACCTTGAGAAACTATCCAACAAAGAAATATACAGAGCCTTCATGGGTCAGCAGGGGCAATTAGCTAAGAAGAAAAGAGCAGAACAGGAAGAAAAAGCTCGACAAAAATCCAAAAAGGCCATTGCTTTCAACAGAAGAACCCATGAAGAAAGGAAGGTCATGATTGACTTCCTAAAGGCAAGGGGAGAAAGTGGAAAAAGGATAGGTCCCATGTCATTCATGAACCTACAAGCCTTGTATACAAAAGTCAAGAAGGAAGAAGAAGAAAGACTGGGAAAGAAAGTTTCTAAGACCAGGGTCACAGATCATGAAGATAGAAGACCAGTTAAGAAACCAAAGACCTCTGCCCCAGACACTACTTCAACTATCCAAAAACCTTCCACTCACATCCCTAAACCTTCCTCTCCTCCTCCCAAAAAGTCCAAACAATCCCTCCCAGCTCCCTCTCATCAACAGCCTCCCATGAAGAAATCCAAACCCACCTCTAAACCAGAAGACTCGCAAGAAATAGTCATCTGGTTCTACAACTCTCAGGATCAGTGGTTTGAAGTCTTCGGGGGGAGGACTGAAGCAAGAAGATCAATTTGCAAAACTGTTGATGAAGTGATGCAACTGCCAGATTCTGATCTAAGAAGAATTCTGGAGCTGGGTGAAGCTCATGAGCCTGCAAATGAGGGTGGGAAACATCTTATGGTAGTAATCAAACACCATTTCAACCCTAGCAAAGATGTGATCATAGATGTCAAACCCCTTCAGTCCCACTCTCCATTTGTAAGTTGGTCCCACAATGCTGATACGGATGAGTTCACCTTAACTGATGTTAAGAAGCAGCAGATGAGATGTTCAAGAAAGACAATTTTCAAAATGCCAAGTAAAGACATCAAGACTCTGTCTGAGCTTCCACTGAACAATCCCAGCAAGGATCCAAGAGTCTATGAGGTTGCAAGGATAGTCTGCCACATGCAAAAGCTTCAGCAACAAAGAGATTAGAAGAGTTTTGGTAGCATCAGTCTAGGGGGAGTTTGTAGAATCAAAGACTGAAAGCTACAAAATTCTCTAAGTACAAATGCTGCGGACCACACAGTTTTGCTGCTGACCAACAACTGCAGCGGATAAGCTTGTTTGCTGCTGATGCATGTTCCTCTGCTGATGAACAAAGTAGCTGCAGACAGCCTTATGTGCTAAAGACCAAAGTTGCTGTGGATAGGCTTATCAGCAGCGTCCAACACTTGTTGCTGCTGATAGGCAAATACTCAGCAGCTTTGGATTGTTGAGTCCTGCTGCGAATCCTCAACTTTGCTGCTGATAGCTTTATTTCTTGAAGATCAAACGTTGCAGCTGACTATCCATGCAAAGCGCCACTGACACCTTTCTGCAAAAGCAACTGACACCTTCTGCAAAAGCAACTGACACACTCCAAGCAGAAGGAACCTCACTGGTGTAACTAATAAAGGACAATAACGTTCTTCTCCAAGCATGCAAACAATGATGCCTAAGAAGACGTTTCAGTAAAGTTAACTAGATTAGTCTTTACGTGTTATTTAGCTTCATAAACAAGATAAACGGCTTGTGTTAGATCTGATCCTTAGAATCAAGGGTCTGTCTTGATTCTAAGTTACTATATATACCATGTAAACACTTCATACACAAGTGTGTTTTTCATAGAGTTTTTCATTGTAATCTTGTAACCTTGAAGCTTAATACAAACTGCATTTATCAGTATTCTTCCTGTTTACTTGTTTTACTTTGTTTGGTTGTTATTGTTTCCGCCAATATCAACTAGAATAGAATCACCTTGTATCTTCCGATCCTACAGATAGCAATCCGATGATTAGCAACAGTAGCAGTAATCACATTAGGAGTTTGTTGGCAGTCCAACTCAGCTGTATCCCAAAATTGCTCAAAGTAAGGTCGTGATACTACTGGGTAGCATTTGAAATCTTGAATCGATTCAGGAATGTGACTATCTCCTGATAGTTAAGAGTTGCACCTCGCCATTCCGGGTCTGTTAGTGCTAATAGATTGAAGTCTGGAGTGAACGCGCGTCTAGCCATATCTACAAACAAAACAAAACAAGATTAGAACATATTACATATAACAATTAAGTATTACAGACATTGAATATCAATTTGGACTTAGAAGAATTCTCAAAAACTGCCTCAAGCGAACTTGGCTAAGTACGCACCCACATAGTCTGTCATGCGTACTTAGCAAGTACGTATGAACAAGATCCTTCATGCGTACTTGATAAGTACGCATGGTCTTTGAAATGTTCAATTTTCAACAAGTCCGAAATCCAAATTCATGTTTGAAAGTTCGTAATTCCTGTCCTAATGGTATCGAAAATGTCATAGGAGCTTAATGTCACATGTTCTAAAGTTGGTTTTGTTCAACACAAGGGTCATTTTGATCAAACAGCGGCCGAACGCTACTTTTGTTCAAACGTAGGATCAAAAATCCGAAATTTGTGGGTTTAAGGTATGAAATTTGTGTTAAACGGCAGTGGATGATGATTAGAAACTTGTTTTGATACTCAATTTAACATGCAAACACATTTTCTCTTCAAAATTTGAGTATCAAGAACCCTAGTCTCAAGAACACTAAAACTCACTCAATTTTGATAGATTTAACGGTTGAAATTGGTCAATATTCTCACCAAATGATCGTTGAGTGAAGTAGTAACTGAATGTGTGATGAAAAATCGGTTTGGTAACACATAAATTTTCGAGCGAAAATGATCAGGGCGTTACTGTGTGAGCGGGTGTTTGAATGAGGAGTAAATGCTTATTTGTCGTTTTATATACCCCGCATTTCAGGTCGTGCGTACTTGATTAAGTGCGCATGAATTACTTCATGCTTACTTAACAAGTACGCATGAGTTAAGTCATGCGCACATAATTAAGTTCGCATGGCTTAACCCCTGCACCATTTTCAAACACAAAAAAATCTCTGATTTTATGAAGAACTTGTAAGACGAACATGATAGATAAGTTCAATTTGTGGTTGATAACAAAAATGTTTCTGGAAGTTATGAAAATCTTTTTGTTCTTTTGAATTCTGGGAAATGAACTGTACAAGAAATCTTTTTGTTATTTTGTAAAGTTTATGTTAAAACAAACTGAAAATCTTTTTGAAGTTTTTTTTTTTTTTTTAATGAATAAGCATAAAAATGAGTGATTGAATACTTACAGTGAACGTCTTTTTGGTCAAGTCATAAGCAAAGGATCATATCAGACTAACAGGTAGCAATAGTGATCATGATAAACTTTCAAAGAATTTGGGATCATATTATGACATACAAAAAAAAAATTTGAAATGCAAATTGTCCATATTTGAAACTATAAGCATTCTTGGATCAAATTCATGTGAGTTATGGTACTATTTAGAGTTCTACAATGTGTACCCCACGGTTATGTAGACAGAAAAGTAAATGCATTATCTCAAGACATCTAAGATTTTCCCAAGGATTATCAATATCACCAGGTTGAGGTAATATCATTTAGCACATAGAAATCAAGTAGAGTCCAAAAGAATTATCAAGAATCAATTGATTCATTTGTCTTGGCTCGTGAGTATTTTGTGAGTATTTTGTGATGATTCAGGCTAATATATATGGAATCTGAAGATTCTTGGGTAGCGGGATCCAACTGTTATCTAGATGTCTTCAATGGAACAGATGTGATCCAAGGGCGAATATATGCTTGGCGGTTGTTGTCAAGACATATCTTGTGAGTATGGGCAGTGAAGTGAGCTGAAAATTGTGCTAAAGACATCACCCGAAATTGTTCTCAAAAGATAATACTAGCCAAAATCTTACATTCTATTTCTGATAATGATCTCTTGTTAATCTTATACACACACACAACTCATAACAAGGGTTCAAATCACATTTGTAGAAAAGATATTTAGTTTTCATACTACTAATGATTTAGCGAATGCTTCTAGCTGACTGACAATTTAACAAAGAATATTTGAAGTATATCAAGGTGCAATCATCTCCCTGGTTATGCCATCTAAGAAATTTAGATCACTAACTGATGTGCAATCATTTCCTCTAAATTTAAATGACATTGAGATTTTGAAAGTTTTATATTTTTTTTGGATTTTTCTTAACAGAAAATAAATTAAATGTAAAACAAAAAAATAAATGTAACTTCCAAGAAATAAGATTGTTTTGAAAACGTTTATCATTCAGGATTGAACATTCCTATCATGTTGACAAGATGTTCAAAACGAGTACGATCAAAAGCTTTGGTGAAAAGATCAGCAAAATTATCATCCGTGTGAACTTTTACAAGTTCAATTAGATGCTTTTCAGCACAGTCACGAATGAAATGGTGTTGAATTTCAATATGCTTAGTTTTGGAATGTTTCACCGGGTTGTTGGTGATAGACATGGTGGCTGTGTTGTCAATGAACATAGGAGTTCTAGTGTAATTTAAGCCGTAATCTCTCAATTGCTGTTGAATCCATAAGATCTGAGAGCAGCAGCAGCAATGTACTCTGCTTCACATGTTGTGATAGAAACTGTTGACTGCTTCTTACACTGCCATGAAACCAGCCTGTCTCCTAGGAATTGACATCCACCCGTGGTTGATTTTCTATCGAGATTACAACCGCCATAATTAGAATATGTGTAAGCTTTGAAATCAAACGACTACTGCTTGGAGTACCATAGACCTAATCGGGGTTTTCCTTTCACGTATCTAAATATTCTCTTTACAGCGATCATATGTGATTCCTTTGGTTGTGACTGAAACCTTGAACACAAGCAGACGGCAAACATAATGCCAGGTCTTGAAGCTGTGAGATACATAAGGGATCCAATCATTCCACGGTACAATCTACAATCCACATCCTTTCCATCTTTATCAGGATGTAAACCGTGATTGACAGGAATAGGTGTACCACAAGATGTACAATCATTCATTTTGTATTTGGACAAAATGTCTTAGACATACTTAGTTTGATGCAGATAAATGCCATCTTCCCTTTGACTGACTTGCAATCCTAAGAAAAAGGACATTTCACCCATGTTGCTCATTTCAAACTTGGACTTCATCACCTGCTCAAATTCCTTAAACATCTCTTCATTGGTAGACCCAAAAATGATGTCATCAACGTACACTTGTACAAGTAGAATATCACCTCCTGCTTTCCGTATGAAGAGAGTCGAGTCAATTTGTCCTCGATCGAAACCATTGGACATTAGATGCTTTGACAGAGTTTCATACCACGCTCTTGGTGCTTGATGAAGACCATAAAGTGCTTTGTCAAGCTTGTACACTTTATCAGGATATAACGGGTCTTCAAAAACCAGGTGGTTGAGTGACATAGACTTCTTCATGCACTTTACCATACAGAAAGGCACTTTTTACATCTAGTTGAAAGACCTTGAAGCCGACAAAAGAGGCATAAGCCAAAAAAAATCGGATGGCTTCAAGTCTAGAAACTTGTGCATATACTTCTGTGTAATCCGGGCCTTCTTGTTGGTAAAACCCTTGAACAACCAATCTTGCTTTATTTTTCACCACAATGTGTCGATCGTCAGTTTTACATTTGAACACCCATCTAGTTCCAATGGTATGTACACCTCTTGGTAAATCAACTTGAGCCCAAACATGTAGTTTTCTGAATTGAGACAGTTCGTCTTGCATTGCCTCAATCCAACAGTTGTCAGCTAGAGCCTCTTTGATGTTTTTAGGCTCTATTTGGGATACAAAAGCAGCTTTTAAACATGTTTCCATGATTCCTGTGTTAAGAATCTCAGCAAAAAGACTCGTGTTTTCAGTTACAGTTCTGTGACGAGTTTGAACACCGACATTAGGATCACCAATAATGTTGTCAATTGGATGATTCTTATGAATTCTTGTCTATGGTACAATGGTCTCTTGAATATTGGATTCAAGATTCGTGCCTATCTCCCCCATATCATTTATACCTGAAGATGTTTCATTATAAATAGGATCAACTAGAACTTCGTTTCTGATTTGAGCTCCGTCTACTTCAGTATGAGTACCTTCTTCAGTGTCACTTTCATGTGTGCCTGATGCAGATGCAACATCGGAATAGGGGCTTGGAATAGGTACAGTTGTTCTTGTTGAGAAATTGGAGTTGTCTTCGCCACTACAATATTGATACAGCTTTGCAGCATCATCAGCAGATAAATCAGGAAGATTGAAAGACTTGAAAAGATTATCATAATCAAAACCCCAAGCTGGACCTGCAGGTTCTGGTGGACTGCTATATTTACTGTAATCCACTTCGAACCATTCTTCGACAGTACGACTTTCAGTATTGTACACTCTTTTGCAAGGTGAGTTGGCAACATATCCTAAGAAGATGCCTTCTACTGATTTAGCATGAAACTTCGACTGTCGATCTTTGTGTTGTAACAATAGAGAACATGGACTACCAAAAGGAATTAGGTAGTCAAGCTTAGGAGGTCGATTATTGATTAGTTCATAGCTTGTTTTGTTGTGTCTTTTCACTACCAGAACTCTATTCAATACGTGACAAGCTGTATTAATAGCTTCTGCCCAAAAAGTGATTGGAAGCTTGGCATCTGACAGCATTGTCCGGGCAGTGTCAATTAGAGTTCTGTTCTTCCGTTCTGCAACTCCATTCTGCTGAGGAGTGTACGGTGCACTAAATTCTTGATGAATACCTTTCTTGAGACAGAAAATAGCCATCAAATTATTTTTAAACTCGGTGCCATTGTCACTCCGAATTCTTCTAACCTTTAGTTTTCATAAGGATTCTAGATTCAGAATCAAATATTGAAGAATTTCAGAAGTGTCATCTTTAGTACCTAAGAAATATACCCAAGAAAAACGTGAGTAATCATCAGTAACAACCAAACAGGACTTTCCTCTAATACTCTTGATACTTATGGGCCCAAACAAATCCATATGTAAGAGCTCCAAAGGGGTATCAATAGAGTTTTGAGTCTTTGGCTTATGAGATTTCCGTTGTTGTTTGCCCTTTTTGCAAGATATACAGAATCTCAATTTAGGAACACCGGTTACCAAACCGTTTCGTACAAGATGATTCATTTTTCTATATGACAGGTGTCCGAGTTTCCTATGCCATAAGATTGAGTCAATTTCAGTTGCTTTAGAAATTAAACAAGTTGCAACTGAGGAAGTGGTTGATGCCACACTCATATCGATCTGATACGTGTCGTTTGTTCTTGGTGCACGCATCAAAATCCATTCTTCTGGAATCACGAAACCAGGCTTGAGAATCAAACATTCAGATTTGTTGAACATCACCGAATACTCTTTGTCACGCATCTGAGAAACGTTTAACAAGTTGTGCTTTAGCTGCTCACAGTAGTTGACATTTTCAAAACTGATACAACCATTAGTAACCACGCCTTGACGTGTTATACTTCCACCTTTCTCGCCTGCAAAGGCCACATAGCCACCTCTGAATGGTTTAACGTCTTGTAGAAGGGCCATGTTGCCTGTCATGTGCCGAGAAAAACCACTATCAACATACCAACGATTAGAAACTGATCCCCTTGGTTGTCCCTGCACATATCACACAAACTAGTTAGATTTGGAGACCCAAGCCATTGTGGTCTTGGGTCGTCCATTTTTCTCAAAGTACACAACTTCAATTAATTCACAGTCATGGTGATAAAAAATGGGTGACTCTTTTGGTGAGTCGGAATTAGAAGCTTGAGAACCAACTATTTTCTTTCTCTAAATTTGTTTTTGTTGACCAACAGGTGTTCTAAGGTTAGAAAAAGTTTTGCTGAGTTGATTACCTATTAACTGTTGTCCTAATTTTCTCAAACTTTTATTCCGTCTCCTCATATGTGGTCTAGACAATCTTACCTCATAAGATCATGTATTACCAAGGGTAGATACACGCGGAACCACAGACTCTTTGTTCCTTTTCTCAGTAAATAGCTTAGTCACAAATCTGGACTTAACCATATAATGGACTGGTGATTTTGAAACTTTAGTTTTGAATTGTTTTCTTGGTGGAGTTTTCAAGGATACGGCCTGTTTTGGAACAATGGGCCGTTTCTCTTGATTCTTATAAGGACAATTCATCAAAATATATCCAAACGTTCCACAATGAAAACAGTTCCTTCTTTCTTTGAAAGGTCTCCTGTAAGGCTCACTGGTTTTGGATGTAGAAGGTTTATTCTGACCAGTGGTAGAATTAGTTTGATGAACCATAGGTGAAGTTTTACCAGATGTTAATTGAATTTTAGGAGTGTAGTGCTTATCAATGTTTTCTTGAAAATTCTTTCCAAGTTTATTAGCAAATGTCTCCTTTTTAGCTTGCTTTATAGTTTTGAAATCTCCATAAAGCATCTTTTTCAATTTATCATTTGATTCAGTTAAATCAGGTTCAGTTAAAATACAATTATCCCGATTGTTGACAACGTTTTTGTTGATTTTAGATTCATTAAACAATTCTTCTGAAACAATACCATCAATTTTGTTGTTTTCTGAACATTCGTCAAAATAAAACTCTTCATCTGAAGATGTGTTATCCTTACTTGACGATTCATCAAGAAAGGATAGATCAATGTCGACTGGCCCGTTGACAAATGTCCCGTTAACTGGTGGTGGAATGGCATTACTACCTAAACCTATGCCATTTACTTGTCGTACAACCGATTTATAATGTTCCACCACGAAACGAGAATTTCATTCTGATGTTGGATATTTCGACATTCTTTTTCTCTAACTCTTTGTAGGCAACATCTAAATGAAATTGTTGTTCACTTATTTTTATTGAAAATCATGTTTGTCTTTTCTGAGATTTTCAATTGGTTCTTTAAAACGTTTTTCATTTTCTTTATAGCTTAGAGCTGCACTACGTAGAGGTTCGAGTTGATCCTAAATCTTATCATTTTCACCTTTTAGTTTTAAACAAATATTACATGGAATAACAATAAAATAATTAGAATCTACCTCAGTTGATGAACTGGATGCTTCTCCAATAGCCATCAAAGCAAATGCTGATCCATGTTGCTCTGCAGCAGCAACTGTTTCCCTCTCTTCAGCTTTGATCATCTCTATGATTTCTTCCATCAAACCCATCTGAGTGTGTGCAACAATGGCATCTTCAAGATGAACTCCCCAGTCAAAACTATCGTCTTGTTGAGCTACTAGTGCATTAGATGAAGCTCCTTGATTTTGACTGCGGTTGTTGCCGAAGCTCTGTTTGTTGTAATTCTGGTTGCTTCCTGAGCTTGGTTGAGTGAAACCAGAGGCTGGTGCCACGTCTTTCTGAAACTCTCGTGCAAAGTGTCCAAAATTCAGGCATTTGTAACACTGAGCCTTTGATTTATCAAAACCAATTTTAGCAATAGAATGCCCACCGATAAACTTTCTGCCGATTCTATTTAGAAACCGTTTAGCCCTTCTCAAGATCATGGCCATATTCCACTGAATATCCATATCTTCCATGTCATCTGGATCCACCTGATTGAAATCTTCTTCAATGGTTTCCGGATCAGTTAGTTTGCCACCAATGAAGTTTTCATATGCCAACATGCATGATGAAAACAGTGCTACATGATCTTCTTTAATATTTGCAAATGCAGGTGTCGGTGTAGGTGTTGGACTTCTAAGTTGATGTGAATTTGAACTTGTAGCAGCAAAACAGGTATGACTATTGCAGCCATTACCTTCTTCTTGTGCAGGATTCCTTGAGAACAAATCAATACCCAGTCCTATGGTTTTTGGTGTGGAAGAGGCTCCAAAGTACATTGACGGTTCTTGTACTAACGGTCTGCTGGTGGTTTCTTTCTTTCATAAATTCATGTCATGTGCTTGGACTTTACCTATTACCTCATCAATGGTCATTTCAAAGAATTTAGAGTTTTCTCTTAAAAGGGTTGTGTACATGTCAAATTTGGGGGGTAATGCATCAAGAAATTTTTCAACTAGTTCATCATCTGGATATTTTAATTCATAAGACTTGAGTTCAGTCTGAAGATGATAGAATCTAGAGATAAGTTCATCAATGGACTCATTTTCAAAGTATCTGAAACATTCATATTGTTTTCTTAACAATTCCCTTTTAGTTTTCTTAACATCATTGTTACCCTCAAACCGTTTTTCCAACACCTTCCACAGGTCTTTAAAGGAATCATACCCTCTGAAACTGTGAAATATATCTCTTGTTAGTGACATGCTTAAAGAACCATGTGCCTTCTTTTCTAAATCATATGCTTTCTTTTCTTCAGCATCAAGTCTAGAGATTGGTTTGGGTTTAGTTTCACCAAGGAATTCATGGGTTGGATGTTTATAACCTTCTAAAATAGGTATCCACATGTTTGAATCTGTGTATGAAACATACTCCTCAAATCTAGCTTTCCAGTTGTAGTAGTTATTCAAATTTATTAACTTTGGGGGTTTCTGTGGAGTGCCTATTTCGTTGTGATAATTCAACAAGCTACTAAGATTTTGAAGGTTTGCCATTTGTGAAAAGTCTCAGAAGTCTGAATATTTGGCTTTAAGTACGTATGAACAGAAAGGCCTTGCATACTTATAAGTGCGCAAGAACACAAATACGCATGAACTTAAGTACGTATGGACTTAAGTACGCAAGACAATTAAGTATGTAGAAATTGTGACAAGTATGCAGGAATTGTGACAAGTACGAAGGAGACAGAAAGATGGTTTTTGACAACTGTATCCACTTGTCCTGATAAAAAAGTGAGCTGACCAAGTTGTAGTGTATGAACAATGTGGTTTAAACAAATGACCAGATATTTAAAACTAGACAGAAAATGATGATTGTAACAACAAAATAAGAATAACACAATGATGGAATGGTATTCTTTCAAGATGAATAAGTTATGAAACAAAACTCAAGAATCATCAATGCAGATGTAAACAGAAACACATATGGATGACAAATGTTCCTAACATTCTCACAACACTCGGAAATAAGAGCAAATGCTCTGATACCACTTGTAGGTCCCTCCGGGTGGGTGTTTCGGATCGATATCGTGTAAGAATGTAGCCTAGTAAACAGGTGCGGAATGACCGTTACTAGGTGGAACAATGTAAGAATGAACGTATGACAATCAACACGAGATTATACTAATAAATACACGCTCTATTGATTTCATAGTGTTTCAAACAAGTACAGAAACAGATTGAATGACTTCTGGACTGATACAATACTGATCTGTGCGTAGTTGTGTGTGTCCATACATCTGTGTAAAAATATAACAACTCTATGCTATTTATAGACCTGGGCCATGCGCACTTAGTAAGTACGCATGAACAACCTTCATGCGTACTTGCTAAGTACGCATGACCATTGTACTTGACAAATACGTAGGAACACATCCTTGTGTATTTGTTTAGTACAATATCAAAATACAACAAGTTCAAACATAAATAGACATAATACAACTCGATAAGCAAAGTACAACAAATACTAAATACATACAAGACTGAACTAGATAATAACAAAAACTTCAGCTTGATCCAGAGTGCCTGTCACAAAACATGCATCAACAGTATCCTAAAGAATCTAGTTTTGACCTGTATGCTTTTTGTAACATCCATGATTTTCAGACCGTAAAATTTTCTTTGATATTTTTATTATCTAAGCACTTGAAATCCTATACTTGTTCAACACAATATGTCACAATTATTTATTATTTTAAACACATATTTATTATTTCAACCTCACTTTTACATCCTACATTCCATTATATATATGTTATATATACATGTATTTAGTTATAAACAAATATATAAATACACATACATTTGATTAAAAGAACCACTTATACAATTTGTAATTTTATTAAAATGAAAATTTATTTGCTATATAAATAATAATATTAGATTTTTATATAAGTGTTATAAATAAATAAAATAGTATTTAAATCAAATAAGTATAGTCTTGAACCCCATCTTAATTTCATTTGAACTCCCACTCAAGCAAATGAACCCTCAACTTGAACCCTCCACCTTTGAATTTGAACCCTTCATCCAATTTTGACCCCATTTCCCAAATTTTGACCATATTTGACTTTCAAAAGTCAAAAGGACAAGCATTCACTAATTCGTGAAGGGTTTGGATCGAACTAGACTATTTTGGACCTGATATAAGACTTTGATCGTCTACCGACCTCATTCTGGCCCAATATCGTCTCCATTCGACCAAATCATCGGCAAATTTCAAACTAAACTAAAAATTGAGACGCGTTCAATCACGCAAATCACACGTAGACTAATTTCATCCGTATTCAGACCACTTTTGCGACCCAATTCATTCCCATTTGACGCGTAATTCAATCTACAGCTGTCGCATGCGAGACCTAATCGAATCGAGCAATTAAGATGAAATTAATCAAATTAAATCACTCCCTCTCACTCGCATACTCTCACACAACCTCTCTGAACACTCGCACGATCCACATTTCATGCCTGGAACCCTGTCGAGCACCAAGAACAGTCAGGATTTTGCGCTAGCCGTCCACAATCAATACCCAACCAAATCGAGTAAGTCTTGTGTCTGTAGTTTCGTAATTTTGTAGGGATCAATAGCCCTCTGTCAATTTCATACGACAAAGGGCATTGAACACAATTGCGTATGAAATCAAAGCCTGTTCATACGATTTTTAATTGGGGGATTTTGTTTTCATCCTCTTAACATATTTTAATAAACGGATCAATACTTAACCAGCGAAACCACCCGGTCCGACTGGTTAAGAACTTGCACCATCGGACCCGGTGGCGTGGGTTCGAAACCCTCCGGTTCCCCTATCCAGATTTTATTAAGAACTCATGGACCGGTTTTGTTATCAGTAACAGCCCTTCAGCCCAATGGTAACACTCGATGCACACCCAGAAACCACCCGGGTTCGAACCGGGTGGTCTACATTCCTTTTTTTATAACAGTTTCAGCAACTATAAATATTTTATAAAAATTATTTTATAAAACATATACCAATGGGAACTATTTGGTGCATTAATAAACAAATTCTTACAGAGAACTAATACTTTTACAATTTAAATGAATTTTGAAACCACATTTACAACATAAATAAGTCATGTTAATAAAAATTAGTAGTTTTAATTAAAGCTTTTATATTACCTATTTTCTTTTACATTACCATTTTATAATCAAATTCTTTTCATCACTTCTATAAATTATAAACTTGAGGGTTCAACTCCTATTCAAACAAACATATTTTCCTAAAAAAATATACTTATGTTTACACTCCCCAAATTTTTAAGAACAAACTATTTATTAGTTATATTGTTACACTAACAAATTCAGTTTGGGTTTTAAATTGTACTAATATATATTTTACCCTATATTCTGGACGCATTATTATAAATAAATAAATAAAACAAATTAATTTATTTAGATTTCAAATATAATATCACACTACTTTTAAAGACTCCTTTTTTTAAATAAATATTTAAAAGGTTCATTTACTTAAAGTATTAAAACCTAAAACCCCAAGACAAGTAATATTTCTCTTTGAAATTTATATATACTTCAAAACCTACATTTTTATATCATACTTTTATTTGATACAAACGTCAACTTACCTACATCTTTATACATTAAATGGCATAACTTTTGTACAAATCCATGTGCATCAAAACCATTGAACCCAAGATCTTGCCTTAGACTTTGTACACGTTATTGATCCAAGTTCATACATTTCATTCTAGGTTAAACTTGTGATTGAGAATCACTTGTGCTTCATATTTGCTCGTGTTATCTACACAATTTGTACAAGTGAGTTTACAAAGCCCCTTTTCACATTTGTATATATTTTGGGGTGAAACATGATTACACTTTGAACTCTTTGCAATTACACACGTACAATTCTACAATATGATCATATGTGTTTATTTGTGCTTTATGCTTGAATGTTAATTGTTAAGGCTACATATACATGACACACCGTACAATCATAAACTCTTTACATCAGGATAACATGTGTTGTTATGCCCTACATTTACATCAGGATAACAGGTGTTGTTATGCCCTACATAAGGATAACATGTGTTGTTATGCCCTTCAGTTACAAGGTTTCATTTGTGCAACTAGCTTAACTTAGATTCTCCATAAATGCTTCATAAACCATGTATCATATGAATTGTACACAAAACATTTGAACTTTACTTGTGGTGTCAAAACGTATGTATGCTCACCAACTATTTATAGTTGACCCTATCATTTTATCATGTTTCAGGTACGGATGTTTGAGTTAAGATTCAAGTTGCTTCACTTAGGATTGAGGACCTAGTTTTAAACTTAATAAAGATGTTCATGTATTTATGTCCTTTGTAAATGTTGTAATTGAATATTTGAGTTATGAAATTAAAATGATTGTTTAATTATCACAACTTTAGTAAACCATGAGCTTATGAACAGTCTCTATGTCCCGCCCCGACGTTTCCGCCGTCGGTTGGGGTGAGACACTTTTTGTGACAGTGATTATTGTAAGACCCTAACCCGGGCATCCTATAGTTGGTTCTCATAACGGGTCGTATTCATTAAAAAAAAATTTATTGTAAATCGAAATACAGCGGAAGTCTTTCAAAACTCATTTATGACCATTTATTGTTATTAGGTTTACCTTACGAATGCCCGCACACCGACCCGAGTAGCGCCGCTTCCAAGCCAAGATACGTCCATACCCGCTTACCTGCAAACAATCTAACGTACACACAAAGTCAGCTACGCTGAGTGAGTTCTAATAGTTTAATTTAAAGAAAAACCACCACACCAAGTTCTTTCGCTTTAATTTACTTGGACACTCCGGTCCTTATAAAGTATAATTACTCTTTATTAAGAAATGACTAATCCCGTGTCATCCCATGACATCCCGTAACCGTTTATCACCCGAGACTCAACTCGTACTACCAATATAAATAGTAATAACCTTACCGTCACAACCGCATAGACTCAACATGCTATGCTAGCAACTCGTACCCAAGAATACATATTGACCCGACTCTGGGTTAACACAACCTACCCTAAAACACTAACACATCCGGCCATAACCAAGGCTCTCACAATTAACCGACACGACTCTTATACGCGTCACTTCACAAGTCCTGACTCAACGGTCAGTCTAACCCTACACGTCACAATTCAACACGTCACAATTCAACACGTCACAATAACACTAACTCATACACAATAAGTACAATTAATCATTAGCATGCACATTAACACTTATATATATACGCATGCAACATACCTCATCGTTGTACCCTCGTCAGGGTTACCCTCGTCAAGGCGATCAACACACCCCGAGCTCTTCATTAACCTATCAAATAACTGTCACCTTTGGTGACTTCCCGAAGGACCTCGTCCTCCACGATCCCGTTTGCCGTGGCACATGGACAACGAAGCAAACCCGACATTTAAATATAAACAAGTAATATCATACCTATGCACATAACTCACTAACCACACACACTTCACGCATAACTCTAGAATAACATATTTAATATGGCAAGCTCATTAGCATTTAATACAGGGCACTACCGTTCCCGTTCGACCCTTAACACGTCACGCACTAACAACCCATATCATTAACTCACACATAAAATCGTAGGCATCTAACTTAAAGCCCGACTCTTCCCGATCCACCCTTATTACGTCACATAATAATGACTCATGCCCCCGATCTACCCTTATCACCCCATTGACCCTACGACTCTTAATAATCATTTTATACTCAAAACATAGCGGGTTAGAACCCGAAACCCTTGACATGATTTATTATATTAACACCACGTGAACGTATGTACGTTAGCCCCAAAACAGTAATATGTTTAAAAGAGGGGGATTAGAAACTCACCGGTTACGAGACAATCCAAGTCCTAGCTTTTACACTTCGCCCGATCACGCTCGAAACTCGAACCTGACAATGTATAATCATCTGATCAGACATGATCTAAACATGCGTCTAAATACGTAAACATATAAAACCCCCACGTCGGCTCGCCCCTTTCATTCCAAGGAACCCTAATCCCTCGATTTCGCATAAACCGGATCACCTTCGACCCGTTAGAAATTGGATACCCGACCGGGTTCCCATGCATGCACGTATGTGTGCATGCCAAGGCATGCAAAACCCTAGTCGGGTGTGCCCAAACCGCTTTCCCGCTATCCACCGTGAACCACCACCATCACCACTGCCGTCGACTGCCACTACTCGGGACCACCGCATGCTAGCCACCGTCACAGCCGCGTCTGCCATCGGCCATTCACTCGCTTAGCACCCTCTTCACCGGCTTCCACCTTGTCTCCCATGCACCACCGTGAACCATCGCACCGCCACCACCATAGTCGCACGTTGCAACCCGTCACCCCCTGTTCACGCCACTTCTTCTCCTCGGTCGGTGGTCGCTACCAAAGTCGGACACCGTCTGGATCTCCCCTGCTGTCGCCGCCGAACGCCACCACGGTGCGCCACTCCGCCATACTCCGGTCACTAGTCACCCTCTCTCTCTCCCTTCCAGTCATGGAACCCGATCACCACACCAACAGTCACCACCGTAACCCTCCCCTGTTGTCCGTCCTAATCACGCGCAACCACTACTACGGCCAACCACCGTCGTCCCCACCACTGCATCGCCGGTCTTGATCTTGATACCCCAACAACCCTAACCGGTTCCCAAACAAGAAAACAAGAATAAACCAACAAGGGTTCGGGGATTACCTTAGTTCGGCGTCTTCCCTGCTTGGCACAACCGTGCGACCACCGTGGGACTCGCGCAGCCTCCCCTTCTCTTTTCCAGAGTCTTTTCCCCGTCCCTGCTTCTTGCCGTCGCACACCTAGGTCAAGTAATGACCTAGGGTTTGCACATAACATGCCTTTATATAGCGACTAGTTTCGTATCGGGTCCCTTTACTTTATTCTCGCACATATCGATCCCGAATCTTTATTTAAACGACTATCCGTGGTAATCCTGGTAGTTAAACGCACCCAACACAAAAGTCTTTTTAATTTCTTCACATTTAGTACAGGCTCGGGTCGTCCTCTAACCCGCACTACTAGTTTAGAAATTTCCGGGATGTTACAAGTCTACCCCCCTTAAAAGAGGATTCGTCCTCTAATCCTATGCCGACACAAACTCACACGACTTATCCTTTCGTTCCCAATTGTGCACCAGCTCCTTCTGGAGTCAAGAATTCATCTTCATATTTACCAGGTCCATCACTTTGTTCGCCTTTCGACCACCCCCTTGTATTCGAAGGGGTCTCCTTATCGCCTGCTTTCAACTTTAGGACTTGTAGGATCACTTACATATTCTCTTATTACTCAACTTCGCATCCGCCATTACTCAGGCGTTCATTGTCACTTATTGCACCTCTTGATCCCCTTGCCTTATTCATGACGTCACTACTTTTTTCATTTTGAGTGACCCCGTTTACTCCGACAGTCATACTCTGGTAGGGTCCTTAACTATTCCATTAGTGGTTCCTTCACCGTCATTCTCGTCTTCTATCACATTCGCCACATGGCGACGATCCCTAAAAACTCAGGCCCCACAGTCTCTCATAGACGCTAAACATCTATCCCTCCCATTGATCACTAAGAGCCTGTGCTAAGCTTCGCTAATCCTATCTCAGGATTCGCGGCTATGGCACCTTCTTACTACCTTACCTTATGCTCGTTACACATCATTGGTAAGCATGTGCCGCTTATCATTAGCCTTCGGTCACCGTCCTCTAATGAATTTGCTAAATCAAGCATGCTTGTTTTAAACTCATAACATTATCTCCTTTGATACTCCGTAGGAGCTTGCCTCTTATAAATTCGTCGTATGCGGACCAGCATAAACATTTCCTTTACAGTCACTTGTGTGCAAACTTGCAATTACCCTTATCCCGCTCCACTGTTCTCGTCATTGCTCGGTCATTTGCCACACGATCACCGATCGCGTCCTGTTCATCGAGTACGTACAGAAAATCCATCCTAGCATAAGCTTCGGCTATTCATTGACTCGTTCCGAGTAAACATCTGTATCCTCTGGTATCCCACATCTAGCAGTATTCTCAATGCGGAACGTAATCCATGAAGATCTCCTTGTCACTTCATTTGCTCAGTGCCGACATCTCCAGTGTCATCACCTCAATCGCGTCATACTAGCTTCGATCAAGCATCCACGTAACGCTCTTATCATCAACCTTCGCATCTGCACTCCATGGCTCTGTGTTCTAAATTCACGAGATATATGAATAGGTATCTCATAAGAACACCTCACCGATCGTCTCGAATATCGTCGAAACTCCGCGTACCGCATCGATGCATCACCGTTGAGAAAATCGTATAGATAAAAACACTATACCTGAACTCACCGATCATTTTTCCTATGCACGATTAAGCATGCACTTCAAGGACACACTGACACAACATAACTAAAGATCATACTATGTTCTACACGAGTACTAATGTCCACACTTTCTGGCTCACACGAAGTGCACATAATTAACTAGGCCTGAATAATTTCTATGCATATAATAAGACCTGACCATTTATAAATACACGAACCCTTAACCCTACCCTCTATTTATTATAACGGTAGCTCCTGCCACACGTCATCACATATTCTCACAGTCTCACCTCTACGGGTAGCAATAATGATTTAAGGCAACACTCTACTTGATCTAGACACAAGTCAACTCTCTACACATGCATACATACAATATCTATAAGCATTATTTTCCACAGGGCCTTGCCCGGTTATTCACACAAGGTGTAACACACCCCTTATACTTCACACCCCCACCTGGCCCTTAACTCATAGATGACACTATCACACGTTTGTTAACACAGAGAATTTCATAACCCATAGTTACACAAGTCTACTCACAATATCTAATCAATAACATCGGCATTTACTTTTGGTATGACTGACACCATGCAAAATCAAATTACACCACACTGTGTATAGCTTCCTATTGCAAGCACCATACAACACAATTATCGTTAACCACGCCTAAATCACATCACGATAGGGCAAACCTCAATATCAAAATCACATAGTCAACATTCCAGTCAAACACAGCACCACATAAGCATCTAATTCACAATAAGAAACCCAAAACAAATATCTCATCACAAAATCAAACTACTACTACTAAAAAATGCCAGCCCTCTCATGGAAATATATGAACACTCTACTCCTCGAACAACTCGAAGTTGTCGCCCACCTGCTCCTCGTCGTTTGACTCCTCAAGCCATCCGTTGCTCGATCCCGCATCATGTCTCGGTGGTTGATGCCTAACTGCAAATGCACTACCTCCTAACCAGCTGCTCCTCCTATAAAAGGAACTAGTGAGTCCCATCGCAGCTGCCCTAGTAGCACTGGGCGCACTAGGCGCTGGGAGCGCCAAAGTCACCTCCTGTTTCTGTAGCTCACGCTCCTCCTCGACTGTCGGTGATACTGCTGTCAATGGAACCGGTGCTGATATCCACCTCCTGCCGACCACTATTGCCCGTGTAGCAGCCAAACGTCTAGCTCGACGCTCTGTCGCCCTCCTGATAAGAGCCCCTTGTCTGATCCACCTCGTCTTGATCGTCATAGCCATCAGTACCTGCACAAGATAGAACGTTGGAGTGATTACTATGGGCTCAAATTCAGAATATGAGAGTAATAATAGACTGTCAAATTACGGTGATCAAATGCAATTTAGTGGTCCACATTACTGCTCGTACTCTAAACCTTTCCCATCATCTTCACACTAGCTTTCTATCTTTCCCACACGCCAGATGCACATGCATCCCACACCACTCAGTTAACACCACAAAATCATATAGCAAATCATATATATCACACTTGCACATTACATGCAGTTACACACAACTGCATTACACTAAGCTAACACACCAAGCTATATCACAGAACGCAACTAATGCTACTCCACATTATTCAACTCACAATTATAATTTCACCAAATCACACCATGCAATTTCACATAATTCTACATGCTACCAAAACACGTATCACACATCATGTTCCCACACGGAACCATAGATTACCCATTCACACTAACCGCTCTACCTATCGTAATACTACATAAATAGTAAATAATAATTACTGCTCAACTTGAAAGACGTACCTCTTAGCTCACGGTTACTCGTGGTGGCATTCGTTTCACCCTCGTCCCATTCTCGGTTTAAGTTAAAGTATTTTATTTGCTTAAAAATACCAGTTTTCTCTTAAACCACAGCTCTGATACCAACTTGTAAGATCCCAACCCGGGCATCCTACAGTTGGTTCTCATAATGGGTCGTATTCATTAAAAACACATTTATTGTAAATCGAAATATAGCGGAAGTCTTTCAAAACTCACTTATGACCATTTATTGTTATTAGGTTTACCTTACGAATGCCCGCACACCGACCCGAGTAGCGCTGCTTCCAAGCTAAGATACGTCAATACCGCTTACCTGCAAACAATCTAACGTACACACAAAGTCAGCTACGCTGAGTGAGTTCTAATAATTTTATTTAAAGAAAAACCACCACACCAAGTTCTTTCGGTTTAATTCACTTGGACACTCCCGTCCTTATAAAGTATAATTACTCTTTATTAAGGAATGACTAATCCCGTGTCATCCCATGACATCCCGTAACCGTTTATCACCCGAGACTCAACTCGTACTACCAATATAAATAGTAATAACCTTACCGTCACAACCGCATAGACTTAACATGCTATGCTAGCAACTCATACCTAAGAATACATATTGACCCAACTCTGGGTTAACACAACCTACCCTAAAACACTAACACATCCGGCCTTAACCAAGGCTCTCACAATTAGCCGACACGACTCTTATACGCGTCACTTCACAAGTCCTGACTCAACGGTCAGTCTAACCCTACACGTCACAATAACACTAACTCATACACAATAAATACAATTAATCATTAGCATGCACATTAACACTTATATATATACGCATGCAAACACATACCTCATCGTTGTACCCTCGTCAGGGCGATCAACACACCCCGAGCTCATCATTAACCTGTCAACTAACTGTCACCTTTAGTGACTTCCCGAAGGACCTCGTTCTCCACGATCCCGTTTGCCGTGCCACATGGACAACGAAGCAAACCCGACATTTAAATATAAACAAGTAATATCATACCTATGCACATAACTCACTAACCACACACACTTCACGCATAACCCTAGAACAACATATTTAATATGGTAAACTCAGTAGCATTTAATACAGGGCACTACCGTTCCCGTTCGACCCTTAACACGTCACACACTAACAACCCATATTATTAACTCACACATAAAATCATAGGCATCTAACTTAAAGCCCAACTCTTCCCGATCCACCCTTATTACGTCACATAATAATGACTCATGCCCCGATCTACCCTTATCACCCCATTGACCCTACGACTCTTAATAATCATTTTATACTCAAAACATAGCGGGTTAGAACCCGAAACCCTTGACATGATTTATTATATTAACACCACGTGAATGTATGTACGTTAGCCCCAAAACAGTAAGATGTTTAAAAGAGGGGGATTAGAAACTCACCGGTTACGAGACAATCCAAGTCCTAGCTTTTACACTTCGCCCGATCACGCTCGAAACTCGAACCTGACAATGTATAATCATCTGATCAGACATGTTCTAAACATGCGTCTAAATACGTAAACATATAAAAACCCCCACGTCGGCTCGCCCCTTTCATTCCAAGGAACCCTAACCCCTCGAGTTCGCATAAACCGGATCACCTTCGACCCGTTAGAAATTGGATACCCGACCGGGTTCCCATGCATGCACGTACATGTGCATGCAAACACATGCAAAACCCTAGTCAGGTGTGCCCAAACCGCTTTCCCGCTATCCAGCGTGAACCACCACCATCACCACTGCCGTTGACTGCCACTACTCGGGACCACCGCATGCTAGCCACCATCACAGCCGCGTCTGCCATCGGCCATTCACTCGCTTAGCACCCTCTTCACCGGCTTCCACCTCGTCTCCCATGCACCACCGTGAACCATCGCACCGCCACCACCATAGTCGCGCTTTACAACCCGTCATCCCCCCTTGTTCATGCCACTTCTTCTCCTCGGTCGGTGGTGGCTGCCAAAGTCGGACACCGCCTGGCTCTCCCCTGCTGTCGCCGCCGAACGCCACCACGGTGCGCCACTCCACCGTACTCCGGTCACTAGTCACCCTCTCTCTCCCTTCCAGTCCCGGAACCCGATCACCACACCAACAGTCACCACCTTAACCCTCCCCGTTGTCCGTCCTAGTCACGCGCAACCACTACTACGGCCAACCACCGTCGTCCCCACCACTGCATCGCCGGTCTTGATCTTGATACCCCAACAACCCTAACCGGTTCCCAAACAAGAAAACAAGAATAAACCAACAAGGGTTCGGGGATTACCTTAGTTCGGCGTCTTCCCTGCTTGGCACCACCGTGCGACCACCGTGGGACTCGCGCAGCCTCCCCTTCTCTTTACCGGAGTCTTTCCCCGCCCCCGCTTCTTGCCGTCGCACACCTAGGTCAAGTAATGACCTAGGGTTTGCACATAACATGCCTATATATAGCGACTAGTTTCGTATCAGGTCTATTTACTTTATTCTCGCAGATATCGATCCCGAATCTTTATTTAAACGACTATACGTGGTAATCCCGATAGTTAAACGCACCCAACACAAAAGTCTTTTTAATTTCTTCTCATTTAGTACGGGCTCGGGTCGTCCTCTAACCCGCACTACTAGTTTAGAAATTTCCGGGATGTTACAATTATGGAGGGTGTCAGCTGGACAGAAAATCTACAGGTGGGGGCTGTCAATTTCTGGGAGATAGGCTAATCTCTTGGCAATGCAAGAAACAACACACGGTCTCTACTTCTATTGCTGAAGCTGAATACGTTGCTGCATCAGCTTGTTGCTCACAAGTCATCTGGATGCAACATCAATTGCTGGATTACGGTTTGACCTTTCTTAATACTCCTATTTTTTGTGATAATGAGGCTACTGTGCTAATTGTGAAAAATCTGGTTCAACATTCTAAAACCAAGCATATTGATATCAAGGTGCATTTCATTCGCCACTGCTTTGAGAGAATTCTCATATGTCTTGAAAGGGTTGATTCTGACAACAATGTTGCAGATATCTTCACTAAAGCATTTGATACATCTCGATTCAATGTGCTTGTAGAGTCCCTGAAAATGATTGGTTTCAAAGATTAAATTGGTCACCAAAAATATTTTTCTTCGTAGTTAAAATTGTACAGTTTGATTTTATGCACAAATTTAGGGGGAGAATCAAGAAAAATACAAAAAGAGTCGGCTTTAAATCTTTAGAGTCAAGAAAAATACAAAAAGAGTTTGCTTTCAGTTCATTTAAAAGAAAATTTCAAAAATATTGTTTGTGTCTACGTCGAAAGTTTTTGCAATTAAATGGGAAGTGATATGAATGTTCGTCTCTTAAGGCTAGGATCAACACATGTAAGGCATTAAATTGAAAAGGCTAGGATCAATGTTAGATATGTTGATAGGCTCTGCATGTGATGCAATTGAACAAAATAATCTTATGGCCTTAGAGGGGAACATCTCATAGATTAGTGTAATTTGCTATTCCTGTTAATAATCGAGAACTTAAACATAAAGGTTGATGAACTGTGGATAACCCTTGTTTTATTGGGATTGCACTAACCGGGACCCTTCACAAAGGGGTTACG
This sequence comes from Smallanthus sonchifolius, assembly GCA_023525975.1. Classification (NCBI taxonomy): domain Eukaryota; kingdom Viridiplantae; phylum Streptophyta; class Magnoliopsida; order Asterales; family Asteraceae; genus Smallanthus; species Smallanthus sonchifolius. The sequence continues at coordinate 21,809,687 of CM042035.1, read as the reverse complement.
AGCTTGACTTGATACAAGTCAGTAACTATTATATATCTATATAGTTAAAAGACATGCATTGACATGCAATAGGTGAAAAGACACTCAATGATAGTGCAAAGCTAATCTGCAAAGTAGATCTCTGAGCAAAAATACACGCAATGTTAATGTCGTGCTATAGGAATAAATTCAAAAGATATGAAATGCCATACATCAAAAAGATATGTCTAAAGACATACATATTATTATTGTAAATATATTTTTATTTTTGGGAATATGTGACTGGGAAGGGATCTCCTGTCAAGGCATGTAAGTCCGTAGTGCTATGACCCTGAGCTTTTGCTGATTCTGAACATGTAAGCCCGTAGTGCTATGGTTTTGATCAAATTTTGTCAGAGACTCCCCGAAAAGTTGCATAAACCCATGCTAGTTATGCTCATTTAGTTATTATTTAGGTGCTCAAAAGATCATGAGGAAGGGAAGGTTTACCTGATAAGCTGTAGGGTCCATTAAAGTTCATCAATAATTCACAGAACTCATAATTCCTAAAATTACAGGTTTCTGAGATATGAGTGTAGGACCCATTAAGTCATAGCTAACTCTACCCAAAACATGATAAATTAAATCACAGTGTAAAACTTAGGTTTGAAGCTAAAGCATGAGTTTGGAAGGATCAGAATAGTAGCAATCTTCTTGAAACATCTTAGTAAATATACATGCTGAAAAATGTTCCTTGGTATGCCTATAGAACGATTTGATCTCATTGCAAACTTCACAAAGGCTTGTCTTTAGAAAGAGTATGTTTTATGTTCTTTTATTTTATTTTTATTTTATTTTTCTTATGTTATTTTATTTAATTAATTTTTCTAAAATGACAAAGTTTAATCTTTAAAATAAATCGTTTAAGGGACTAACTTTGTTTGTGAGTTTACGGGTTAAAGGAGAGGCCCACCACTCTTCACGGTGGGCCCCCACTTTCAAAAGTTTAAAACGGGTTTCATACTAAGTTTTAATTTAAACCCTTATTCGGTTCACGGCAAACTCTCTCTCTCTCGAAGATTGTTGAAGGAATTTGTTGATTCTGTGTCTCCTCTTACCTGACTTGCTTTACAAGTTTCTTGAATCTACAGGTACAACTTCTGAACCCTTAAGCTGCTTAATGAACTCATGGGAGCCGTGTTTAACCATAGAGATACTCATATAGGCGTCTGTGATCAATGACATCAATTCCCGTGGGTAGAATCTGAAATTGAAGGGCCGATTAGGGTTGTATTAGGTTGGCGAGCACCATTACAATAGTGAAAGTCGATAATCTGATTCTTAGATGCTTCAATTTGGGGATTAAGTCTGTTTCGGCATCACCCGGGAACCAAAGGATCACGGTTTCAATTTCTAGACACCGTGAACCTGTTGGTCTTCCCGTGAACTGTTGGTATTGTCGTATACGGTTGGCTAGCCGTAAACCCCATCTTAGCCGAGAACCCTGTCGTAGCCGAAAACCCCAATTTAGCTGAAAACCCCATGTTAACCGAGAACTATTGATATGCCGAGAACCATAATGGGGCCGTAAACCCGTGATATGCCGAAAACCCTAGAACCGTGTTGCTTTATTAAATTAATTTATCTGTTTCTACACTAAGTTAATTAGTTTTCTGCAGATATGGCAGAAATGAAATTTGTTGCTGATCATAACGCTTGTGCATTCACTCTAGACCCTCCATAAGAGTTTGAATTATTCAGATCTATGGTTGTAGGGTTGACACTTTCCCCTATCAACTTTGCGGTGATGGAAAATCCTATCATCTATAGAACACACATTCAGGATTTCTGGTCCACTGCAACAATACACCCAAACGACAACGGAGAGGAATGCATAATTGGAACAGTTCAAGCTAAAAGAGTTAAACTTTCGAAAGCAATAATCAGAAATGCTCTACAGTTTAGTGATCTACCCCGCTTATCCAACCAAACTAAATCCAGACGTAGTTACACCAGTTCTCACAAAAATGGGTTATGAAGGTCCTTATCCACCACTGTACAAGAAGCTATTACATCCCTACTGGAGATATCTCGCACATGTGTTTATCAGGAAGAAAATGAGGATTTTATGAGCTAAACACCACCATTTCTTCAGCTATAGTTGCTTTGACTATGAGCTTAGACTACAACTTCTCAAAGATGGTGTTTGAAGAATTTAAAAGCAATTTGAAAGGAGGAAAGAAGGAGGTCTTCCTCATGTATCCTACGTTCTTACAGATCATCCTCAACAGAAATCATGCTGATCTGGAACCTACTATTGAAACATTGGACATAAAGGGTATGGGTCCTTTGATTTTCAAGTTCAAGAATGCCAACAAGCATGGAAAAAGAGTGTATCAAGGGCTGCGTCCCCTTGAAAAATTTGGTAGATTTTCTGCCCTACACGATGAAGAAATTAATGAACCGGCTGTGCATGTACAAGCCGAGGTTGCTGAAGAACAACTGCTACCAGTTCAACCATAGATTGAACAGCAACTTGAACCAAAACCCAAGATCCAATTGAACCTGAGTTAGAAGATGCTGAAGTCATATCTTCTTCTGACGATGAAGGCACTCCTGAAAGACCACCAGTGCCAATAAATCGGTATGTCAGTGAGATGGAAAGCAAAAGACGTAGAGTTGAGAATCCTCCTCTCACTTCCTCGTCTAATCAAGATGACACCGATGCTGATTACACACCGGATCAAGATTTACCTTCCAGACCACGGAAGCGAAGAGATCCGAGAAATGTGAGAATGCCACCACTCACACCAAACCCAACACCTACACAAAATCCCACCCCAACAACTTCCTTAACCACTCAAGTGCCACACTCACCTACAATCTCCTTATCCTAACCTCAATCCTCATCTCATGATAATCTCAATCCAACTTCAGAGGATTTTGATTATGATCAATTCTTTGTCTTCCCAAGTGAAGCTTATAGAGAGCTAAGAAAGCTAAAGGAAAAATCCCTATTGATTCGTCTACACCTACTCCTGTAGATCCACATGTTCTGCAAGAGAGGGTGTTCGAGTTGGAACAGCAGGTAGCCAGACAGAACTCAAAGATTTTGACCCTAGAAGCTAATCAGGGTTACCTTATTACCCTAGTATATGAGCTGAAGAAGCAGATTGATGATATCAAGGGAAAGAAAGGTGAACAATCCACTACTGGTACAAGCAATGATAAGAATGATCAAGGAGATGGAGATGATCGAAGTAATTATAAAGGTGGCTATAAAGATGACACTCAAGGGAATGATCCATTCAACCTTGAGTTTAAAGGAGATCTTACCGATCCAAAGGAAAATGACTTTTCTCAACACTTGGATTCAGATCAAGCCAAAGACATTCAAGATAACAGAGTTGAAAGTTCATTAGATTCAAAGATGGAAAGACTGAATCAAGACATCGATGAAGAAGTGAATGTTTCAGTCTCAACTGCAGATATATCTGAGAATGCTACTGCAAGCAAGCCATCTAAGAAAGAGCGACCTCCTTGGAAATTGCCCCCTAGTCCAAGCTCCTATGACAGTCAAGATTGTCCCAGTTCATAAGAAGATGCCAGTGAATACTTTGAGAGACTTCCAATACTGAGCATACGATCCAATTACCACTGAAGCTCTAATTGTTACTGATCAAGCAGAGTTGAGAATAATGGATCCTTTTGATCTGTCGAAGTTTAGTGAACCAGACATCAAAGTCTTAGCAAGAAGCCAGATTCGGCATAAGCAACTATGGGAAGAACAAGAAAAGATATTTACTGTTGCTGCTGTTGATATCTTGAGGAAGAAGTTGTATGCATGGAGTGGAGATCATGGTGAAGACATCAATTTTTGAAGTAAAGAAAGCTTAATCCTAGGGGGAGATTGTTAGACCTCGATAGTTTGTTATGATTAAGATTAGTTATTAATGTCTTTATATGATGTAACCGTGAACTAAAGGATCACGGGTTGGGTAGATATGGGATGGCCATTTGGCAGAGTAGGGGTATTTAGGCCTATTACGGTTTGTATGGGTATAAATATCTCTAAACCCTAACCGGTGTGTGGTAAGCGGTTGTTTTGTGTTCATTGTAATTCTCTTGATTAATACAAGTATTATTACGAGTGTCTTTGTGTTCTTGAATCATCATACTTGATAGTTTCCGCCTATTAAGTGTGAGAATTGATATCTTGTGTGTGTGTTAGAAGATCCACGAAGTTTGGGACTAACATTATCTGTGTTTGATGTTGTTAGTTTTGATTAGATCTTGGAATTGTGGAACTGCGTGGAACGCCATTTTTGTGGTTAGGATTTTTGCGTGTGCCATGATAGACACGATGGAAGTTTCAGTTCTCCCTTCACACTTCATTGCACTGCATTCCATTTCGCATAGCATGTTTTTGTATACATTGAGGGCAATGTAGGTTTCCAAAGTGTGGGGTTGGGTGTTTATTCTCCACTTTGCATTATTTTTTTGTTGTACATTGAGGACAATGTACGATTCTAAGTGTAGGGTGGGAATGTACTCACACGATGTTTGTCCTTTTGAACATTTTATCACTTCATTTTTTTGCAAAATCTTCCTTCATAATTTTTATTGGCATTAAATCAATGTTAAAAATTAAAAACATAAAAATATAATAAAAGTTAACCGTTTGGCATTCACAATTTTTAGTAAATAATAGAGGTTTGATTTTTCGAAAGCAATTAAGATAGAAATTCCATCGAGTCAAACCTATTTTTTTGTGATGACTATGAGTTTTAATGGGATAAACGAATGAATTGCATGTAACCATTTGCTTACACCCATTCCTTTCTGTTTCCGTTAGTTTATTTTTTAGCCTTGATAGCTTTAGACATTGTTTGCTCTCGTTTTTGCGGATTTGAGTGTGTCGGATGTTTCATGCTTATTAGAACTTGATTTTAGTATACATTTCGAAATCATGAACATAAATATTGCATAAAAATGATTGAGGCATTAGGATAAACCCCCTTTGTAAGCCGTTTTATTTTTATTTCCCCTCACCCGAACACATCCACTAGTTAGCCACGTTGAGCCTATCCCGTCTTTTTCTTTTATTACTGTAAGTGCCAGCGGGTCTAACGATCGATCTCTGCTGTAAAACACGTGATACGTATACGAAGTGCGGAATCCTAACGCATATGTATGTATCGAATACTTATACATGCAATAGAATCACACACAAGACAAGATATCATAAAAATCTTCTTGTATTCAATCATTAAACAACATACACGTAGTAGTTCCAGAAATACAGAATGCTACAAATGAGAACAACTACTACACTATTTATAGACAATACAACTGGATCAGGCGAACTTATCATGTTCGCCAACTTTAGTTCAGGCGAACTTATTAAGTTCGCCTCAACTAGACCAGGCGAACATGCTAAGTTCGCCTGTGTAAACTTAAACTAATACAAGACAAAAACATACAAAACATTAAACATAAAGACTAATCTATTACAAGGCTTGTTGTCACATAACATGCTCCAACATACTCCCCCTTGACAACAGCTTGGTCTTTATCTTCAAGTCTTGTTCTTCCAATTATTCGATAATGAGCTCCCTGCACAAATCCTGTGTGTCAAACACACATACAACACCTTCTTGTACTGTAACTCCTGCTCTCTGCTTTCATCTGTATACATGATCTCTCTACGTTTCAGCATCTTCTGATCAGACCTTGAGAAGTTAAGAAGATTTATAGCATCAAAGAACTTTACTATAACCTTGTCACTCAAGTCTTCTATCACTGCTTCACCCGTATAGACATCTACATAACACCATTTCAGATCCTTCGGGCAATTATAAGCAATCAGCTTTAAAGGAATCTTTGGTACTGATCTCACAGGCTTGAACTTGTATCTCCAAATCACCTTTTGAGTAACTGAATCAACTTCTTTCATTCTCTTGCCCTGTTGAGGTTTCAGTTTCTCATATTTACCAGATCCTCCTTCTATCCTTATCAGTTTAGCTATCGAGTCAGTTATCCCATTATTTGATCTATTAATCAAAGGCTTAGTTGATAACCCATTGAATTCACATATTGGTAAAGAGTTAAATATTTTAACCTTGGCTTCAAATAATGAACTCCATCGGATCATTTCAAAGCGAATAGCTTGAACTCAGCCTCATAAAACCAACTTATAATCCTGCCAGAGCATTTTTCTTTGTTCACATACCTCTGTTTTTGAACTGGTGCAGTTGGAGAGACTGGAAACTTTGTTCTCCAACTCTTCACCATCTCTGCCCATTTGTAGGTCCCTCCGGGTGGGTGTTTCGGATCGATATCGTGTGAGAACGTAGCCTAGTAAACAGGTGCGGAATGCATGTTACTAGGTGGAACAATGTAAGAATGAATGTATGACAATCAACACGAGATGATACTAATAAATACACGGTCTATTGATTTCATAGTGTTTCAAACAAGTACAGAAACAGATTGAATGACTTATGGACTGATACAATACTGATCTGTGCGTACTTGTGTGTGCAATTACATCTGTGTATTAAAATGAAACAACTCTATGCTATTTATAGACCTGGGCCATGCGCACTTAGCAAGTACGGATGACCAACCTTCATGCGTACTTGCTAAGTACGCATGACCATTGTACTTGACAAATACGCAGGAACTCATCCTTGCGTATTTGTTTTGTACAATCTCAAACCCATACAAGTTCAGACATAAACAAGACATATTACAACTCGATAAACAAAATACAACAAGTACTAAATACATACAAGACTGAAATAAATAATAACAAAAGTTGTAGCTCAATCCAGAGTGCCTGTCACAAAACATGCATCAACAGACTCCCCCTTGACAGCATCTCTGGATATCCTCAGTCTTTATGAGCTTCCCGCTTGACTACCACCACTAATCTTGGACTTGTATCCATGACAGAATTTCACTAACCTGTCGTATTTGGTGGCAAGTAGTTTCGTCCACTCGTCAGTATGCAAACAGTTCTTGTTGACGAGAACCTCCAAGTCCTTGACAGAAAAGTTGATGAACGCAATTTCATCAAATACCCTAATGATCTCCTTCAAGCTCTCCTTCTCAATCATGACAGCCTCTCTGGTTAGTGGATATATGTACCAGTACCACATGTTTCCCAGGATATCTTGAGGTATTTTCCTCAAGGGTATCCGAGTTTCACATAGAACTGGTTCATAAATGAGTCTTTTCAAGAACTTGTGTGTCAACGGATGTATCATTGTTTTGTCCTTTACATGCCTCGGAACTTGAGGCCGAAAGATCTCAAACTTACCCGATCTGCCTTCTCGCTACAGCACTCCCCACAAACCTCTAGCAATTCCGTTTGATGTTTCACTACATAACTCACGGTGTGCAAGGTTGACTAAGTCATATTTAGGTAAGGAATTAAATGCTCCTGTTGTTGGCTTCAGGTATTGAACTCCCCCTGATCTTTTGATAGCAAATAATCCTTTGTCGTCTTTGAAACGTACCGACAAAATCATCCCAGCAGCCCCATGTTGGTCTGTGTACTGAGGTTTGTACCAAGGCGCTTCAGCTTCCCTGATCAACCATTCTTGAGGAATCTTCCTCGAGGAAGTACCACTGGTGCCAACTTCTCTGTTGGGTTCAGGAACTTTAGCTGAAGTTTCATTGACATCTTCAACTGGAATGGTCGGTTCAGCTTGTTCCCTAATAGCTCGGGCCTCAAAAATTTCACCATCCTCTAACTCATAAATACCCTCTCTATCTCCTTTAGGGAATTCCATAATAACATCATTCCAGTATTCGTCCCAATCATCACCGCTATCTATTTCTCCTTCTTCAATCTCTGCTAAAGCCCCTATCATGATTTCATCGTTTAGGTTGGGACTTATAGCCAAATCTTCTAACACCTCGGCAGGTGTTTTTCCCTTATCAGCACCACCGCCCTGTTGTTGTTGCTGGGTGGACTCCCCCTGAGCCATAGGTGTGGCTTGTGTTGGCAAGATTGTCACACCCCCAATTTCAACTAACGGAGTTTTACCGTTTGGAAAGTGACAAACCAGGATCTCAGTCATTAGTTACATTGAACGACTCTACATGGGACTCAAATGAAAATTTCATATCAATCAGAGTTTAATGCGGAAGCGTAAAGAAAAGTAAATGCGCAAAACACACGCGCCCAAAAAGTCCAAAAGTCCAAACCAAACATAATTAAAAATAGAACCAAGCAATATAACAAAACATCATTCAATAGGAGAATCCCATGCATGTCCTATATGTGCACCTGTGCCTTATCTTAAGCGACCTGAGAAAACATGTTAGAAAAGATGTCAACATTCACAGATTTCAGTTTATAGAAGCGTTTAACAGATTAATGTAAATTCAATATATAAATCAATAGGTAGCTAACCCATAAGCATGTTAACTAATGCGCTCGCAACCGACAGCTGACTGTTTATATGCCTCCCACCATCATGGTGCATGATTAGGTCAATATTGCACTCGTTCGACCTCCAATTGAGTTAGCGCGACTAACGCGGGTGAGGTTTGTCAAACCCAATAGTACTACGCAAATTACCTCGCTATGTTCATATTAACGGTCTGATGTGAGGACTTTAAGGATAATGTGTACGCATAGTCATACAAGTGATATCATATATGAATTACAAAAATCAAAAGCGTTTACGACATGTTTTCTCCCCCAGTTTAAAAACAGTAAAAAGGGGCCGTGAAAACTCACCTGATCTGCGTAGGTAGTAGTCACACAAGTACGAGACTGAAATCTCAAGCGTTAGCCCGACACGGTTCACAAATGCCCTAGAATTACAACATAACTTATTAGGGATAAAATGAGAATTATTGGGATATGTGGCGACGACACGGAATGTTGAATTCTTAATATAATAATTAAGATTAAAGTATTATGTGTCGCACGATAATAATTTCGTACGTTCGAGTCGTTTACAAAAGTTAGGAAAATAATATAATTTAATAAATTATTTTTAAGTTCTTAGGTTTAACCAAATAATCATTTGTGGCAATAATAAATATATTATTTTTATTCGAGGTAATAAAAAGAGTAAATAATATACATAAATATATTATTTATAAATCTTAAACGTTTTCATAACGTTTATAATTGTGGCAAAAAAATAATATAAAAATATTATTTTTAATTGAGGTCACGATGCTAAAATAATACTAAAATATTATTTCATTTTAAGTTGCGGTTTGAAAATAATAAAAATATATTATTTTATGAGTGGAAATAGGTTATAATTTTAAAACCGAGCCTACGGGTAGTATACGAGGCTAAAACATCATAATACATTATTATAATAACATGGGGTAAGTTTTTATATTAAAATTAATAGTTTAAACTTGATTTAAAAAGAAAAAGGGGGTGGAGGGATCGAACTCGGGTCTCCTCCCCCACACACCAACGCCTTAACCACTACGCCCGCTAGGGTTTTAATCAAAAACTCCCGAGAGCTCCCTCCCTCATTCATAGCCGCGATCGATCCCAGTCCCAAATACACAAAATCGGTAACGATCGATCCAAAAGTCCTAGGGGTTTTGCAAGTCGAGTATAGGCGAGTCTGGGGTTGAGTTTAATTGTGAAATAAACGTGTTTAGGTTTGTTTAATTCCAGATTCAAGAGTCGGAACCCTAGATATGAACTCAAAATCAATTTGATAAAATCTGATAGTACAATTTGATGAATCCATGGGGCTTTTACAGAACAAGGTATTGCGAATCTATCCCTGTAGCTTAATTTGATTGAGATTGGGTTTGGGGTCAAAAACCCCAAATCATTTTTATGAAGAACCCTAGATTAGGATCGTGACAGATTCGATGTTCTGAGATTAAATTGATATAGGGCTTTCACTACACAGATGGTTACGAGTCTAACGATATAAGTTAATTGGATTTAAACAAGTTTTAAGGTAGGGTTCGATTAAACCGAAAATGATAAGAACCCTAGAATTCGATCTTGATCGGGTTGATGTTATAAACCCCAATTAGCATAGGGTTTTCAATCCATGAATAAAAACAAAGCTATGGATGAGATTTATTACCAGAATGCGATATGAATTGAAGGTTCCCAACTAAAACTTGCTCCGACGCTAACGAGTTCGATCTCCGGCAACTTGGACAGCTTCTCCGATTAAGATGAGTAGTGTAGCTGGTTCTAACTGATGCGACTAAGGTGTTTGTACGCTCAATTCAAGAGGATAATACATGAGTCCATCGAATTTGATGATAATCGATAAGGAGGTCGACGATTACGAAAGTAGTGATCATAATTGGGATTTATTCACGAATAATGGTGGTGTAATGGTTCTAATGATGGTCGTTTATGACATGAATGCGTATTTCAGTTACAAACTCAAACGAATTCGATGATAAAGGATTCGAAATTGGATCCAATGATCACACGGGTTGACTTTCGAAAGTCAACAGGAATGCAACACTTTCAATTTTGACTTTGAAAGTCCAAATTCCGTTTTGGGACTTGGCAGAACTAGTCCCTGCAATTTGAGAGCAGTTTGAAATTAAGAAATGACAGAATAAATCCCTGGGATTCAAGATTAGATTAACTGGGTTAGGATTTAACGGAATAATTAACTGGATTGCTAACGGGGTTAACCCTAAAAGTCCGGATTGTCACATCATCCCCTAGTTGAAGGAATTTTCGTCCCGAAAATTAAAATAATAATAAAAAAAAATTCTGGATGTCACATCATCCCCTAGTTGAAAGAATTTTCGTCCCGAAAATTAAAATAGTACCTTAAGGATTTGACGTGGAGTGCTTGAACAGATTAGGATATTTGCGCATCATCTAATCCTCGCGCTCCCACGTGAATTCCGGTCCGCGCTTCGAGTTCCAACGAACTCTGATAATAGGGATTTTACTGTGTTTTAACGTTTTGACTTCCCTATCCATGATTTTCACGGGTTCTTCGATGAAACGTAACTGTTCATCAATGTGTAATTCCTCAAGAGGAACCGCGAGTGACTCGTCTGCTAGACATTTCTTCAAGTTTGAGACGTGAAAGACGTTGTGTACACCACTAAGTCCTTCAGGTAGGTCTAGTTGATACGCTACTGGACCAATTCTCTTCACTATCTTGAATGGCCCAACATAACGAGGATTCAGCTTGCCTCGTTTCCCAAAACGAATGACACCCTTCCAAGGTGAGACTTTTAACAAGACCATATCCCCTACTTGAAATTCTAACGGTTTACGACGCTTATCGGCATAGCTCTTTTGACGATCACGAGCTGCTGCCATACGGTTTCTAATTTGAATGATTTTCTCAGAAGTTTCAAGTACGAGTTCAGGACCTATAAGTTGACTATCCCCAACCTCGGCCCAACAAATATGAGAACGGCATTTCCGTCCATATAATGCTTCAAATGGAGCTGCCTTGATGCTAGTGTGATAACTGTTGTTGTAGGAGAACTCCACCAACGGTAGGTGAGACTCCCAAGTGTTACCTAAAATCAATCACACAAGCTCGTAGCATGTCCTCCAGGGTTTTAATAGTACGTTCTGTCTGGCCATCAGTTTGAGGATGGTATGCTGTGCTCATATCTAGACGCGTGCCTAAAGCTTTATGTAACGACTGCCAGAAACGAGAAGTGAATCGTGCATCACGATCCGAAATGATAGAAATTGGCACCCCGTGCCGAGAGACTACTTCTTTCAAGTAAAAACGAGTAAGTTTTTCCATCTTGTCGGTTTCCTTGATTGCTAAGAAGTGAGCGGACTTTGTTAAACGATCAACGATTACCCAAATAGGAGTTCGTGGCAACTTCATGATAAAGTCCATGGATATCTGTTCCCATTTCCACATGGGAATCTCTGGTTGTTGGAGAAGACCGGAAGGCTTTTGATACTCAACTTTGACCTTCGCACAAGTCAGGCACTTGCTCACATAGGTGGCTATATCGGCCTTCATCTTTGGCCACCAATACATCACCTTTAGATCATGGTACATTTTGTCAGAACCTGGATGAATGGAGTAACGAGATTTATGAGCCTCATCCATGACTAGTTCCCTTAGGTTTCCGAATACTGGAACCCATACTCATTCGGCGAAGCAGCGAATACCGTCAGATTTGACCTTGAGTTGTGCTTCCATACCGCGTGTGCCTTCCAGCGGTAGGTTTTCCTTTTTCAGGGCTTCGAGTTGAGCACTACGAATTTTGTCAGGTAATCCGGGGTGAATAGTAATATGTAATGCTCGAACTCGTTTGGGTTTGGTTTCTTTTCGACTTAGGGCATCAGCTACAACATTAGCCTTACCCGGATGATACCGGATCGCACAGTCGTAGTCATTCAAGAGCTCGACCCAACGACGCTGTCTCATGTTCAGCTCTTTCTGCTCGAAGATATGCTGAAGACTCTTGTGATCAGTGTAGATTGTACACTTGGTACCGTACAAGTAGTGTCTCCATATCTTAAGTGCGAAAACTACAGCTCCCAACTCTAGATCATGAGTGGTGCAGTTTTTCTCGTGAATCTTTAGCTGACGCGATGCATATGTGATCACCTTTTCTCGTTGCATTAACACACAACCCAGACCCTGAATAGATGCGTCACAATACATCACAAAATCATCTGTTCCCTCCGGAAGAGCTAGAATAGGTGCACTGCAAAGTTTCTGCTTAAGATGTTGAAATGCTGACTCCTGGTTATCGCCCCAGTTATAGGTTTTACCCTTTTGAGTTAAGGCAGTGAGAGGTTGTGCAATCTTAGAGAATCCCTCGATGAATCGCCGATAATAACCAGCCAATCCCAGAAATTATAGCACCTCAGTCAGAGTCGTCGGTGCTGCCCAATTTTTGATGGCTTCATTCTTTGATGGATCGACATGTATTCCCTTCTCGTTAACCACATGTCCTAAGAATTAAACTTCTCGGATCCAGAATTCACACTTGGAAAACTTAGCACACAGCTGCTCCTTTTTAAGTAACTCCAAGATTAAACGTAGATGTTCCTCCTTGTTCTTGGAATAAATGAGGATATCGTCGATTAAAACGATGACAAATTGATCGAGGTATGGCTTACACACACGGTTCATGAGGTCCATGAACACCGCGGGTGCGTTGGTTAATCCGAAAGGCATAACCATAAACTCATACTGGCCGTACCTTGTCCTGAAAGCAGTCTTAGAGATATCCTCATCTCGGACTCTCACTTGATGGTAACCGGACCTAAGATCTATCTTGGAATAGAAGCTTGATCCTTAGAGTTGATTAAATAGATCATCTATACGAGGCAGAGGATAACGATTCTTGATCGTCACTTTGTTCAGCTCACGATAGTCTATGCACATGCGGAAAGTCCCGTCCTTCTTCTTGACAAACAGAACCGGAGCTCCCCATGGCGATTAGCTTGGTCGGATGAAACCTTTATCCAACAATTCCTGTAACTGAGTAGATAGCTCTTGCAATTAACTAGGTGCTAGTCTATATGGTGCCCGAGCGATCGGTGCCGCTCCGAGTGCTAGATCAATTTGGAATTCAACTTGACGGTGTGGTGGCAGACCAGGCAAGTCTTCGAGAAACACTTCCAGAAAATCACGAACGATGGGAATATCATCAATTTTCTTCTCTTCTGATGGTTGTTCAGCAACGAGTGCCAGAATAGCAGTATGACCTTTACGCAGGCACTTCTGTGCTTTCATGAATGATATGATGCCAACGACTACACCACTCTTTTCACCTTGAACGGAAAGGATTTCTCCACTAGGGAGAGGAATGCGAACAATTTTCTCATGACAGACAATTTCAGCTTGGTTTTTAGATAACCAATCCATGCCGACAATTACATCAAAACTACCAAGTGTGACCGGCATAAGGTCGATATAAAGTATATGACTAGCTAGTTCAAGCTTACAACCCTTAATAATGTGGGTTGCTTCAATTATTTGGCCATCAGCTATCTCTATTACATATTTAGCTTCTAATAGAGTTGGAGTTCCTTTTATCATATCACTAAGTTCCTTAGATATAAAACTCCTATCAGCACCAGTGTGAAAAAGGACAGAAGCAAAGTAATTATTTAAGAGAAACTTACCGATGACCACATTATGATCATATCGAGCTTCACCAGATCCTAGTACGAAGGCTCGTCCCTTCGCACCATTCCCTCCATTATTGGCATTATTACCACCATTGTTGTTTCCTTGATTGCTGTTGTTACCATTGTTGCCCTGGTTATTACCGTTACCGTTACCATTGCCATTACCACCCCTCTTCGACTGAGCACAATCCCTCTGAATATGTCCCTCCTTACCGCACTGAAAACATCCTCTTGTGGACCCTTGCGGTCGGAATGGTTGCTTGTTCTGCAGATCAAGTCTACAATCTTTTGCAGCGTGGCCATCTTGCCACACTGTTGACAACGGTTACAAGCACCGACATGGTGGTAATTGCACTTGTTGCACTTGGGGGCTCTTCCCACATAACTACCTTGATTTTGACCTGAAGAGGTCGTCTGATTGAAGTTCTTAGCAGGCTCAAACTTTCGCTGCTGTTGCTGGGGTTGATTGAACTGGGGTCCCTTGGAGCTGGAGTGAGAGTTGGAATGGTGATCAAACTTGCGCTTATGATTGTCGGTGGATTTAGAGACCGAATCCCTCGGGGGTAAAGTCCCTTGAGTCACCGCCTGATCGGTTAACTTGTGGGCTAGTCTGATCGTCTGTTGGATGGTGGCAGGGTTGGATGAGGTGACCATACTCTGAATCTGAGGTACTAAGCCTCCAATGTACAGTTCGATCCTCTTGTAATCCGGAGTCACCATGTGTGGGCACATGTAGGTCCAGGTGACTCATATACAGATCGATCTCGTGACAGGACGTATCGATAACACGGAGTGCGGAATCCTTCGTGTTAACGTTTGTATACTAACCGACAATAGAAACCACACGTAAATAATCTTCTCTTTTATATCATCAAACACATAGAGTTTACAGATCACACGAATACAATTTTGCTATCTCTCTGTTCTCTCTTCTCTGTCTGTCTGTTCTGAATCTGTAAAACTCTATTTATAGACACAAGATCTGCAGTAGGCGAACTTAACAAGTTCGCCTCTCAGAGACTAAGCGAACTTAACAAGTTTGCTTCTACTGGGCTAGGCGAACTTAACAAGTTCGCCTCTAGCAGAACTTGTACTAATACTTAGAAAACATTAACAATACAAAAACATAAAGACAATAAGACCTACACTATTACAAAACTTTTATCATACAATCTATGTCCTAACAGACTCCCTCTTGACAATAGCTTGATCTTCTGTCTTCAGTCTTTATGACGAGCTCTTCCAGTTATCCGGTAATATGCTGCCTGCGTACACTCCATATCTCTGACAAATCTCCAACACTCTTTTATATTGTAACCCTTGTTCTCTCCATTCATCAGTAAACATAATCTCATTCTTTCTTAATGTCCTCTGATCTTTCTTAGAGAAGTTAATAAGATTCATTGCATCATAGAAACTAACAATGACCTTATTATCTTTATCATCAATTCTAGCTTCACCGGTATTCACATCTACATACCACCATTTCATATTCCCCAGAAAATCTTGTGGAATTTTCTTCAATGGTATCTTCTGTACAGCACGTACTGGCTTGAACTTATACTTCCATGTCACAATCCCAGTCTTTTGATCTACATTCTTCACTCTTTTTCATTTCTGTGGCTTTAAGCTTTCATAATTCCCTGATCCACCTTCTCTTTTAATCAGGTTTGCAATCACATCGGTTAAACCAAACTTTGATCTATTAATTAGTGGTTTCATAGCTAGACCATTCATTTCACACCTTGGTAAGGTATTGAAATACTTGATCCTAGGCTTTAAGTATTGAACACCATCAGATCTTTTAAGAGCAAACAACTTTGTGTCATCATCATAAAACCAACTGATGATTCTTCCAATACACCGCTCTTTATTCACATATCTTTCTTTCTTAGCAGGTTGTTCATGTGACTTGGGTAGTACTTTCATCCAACTGTTAACTACTTCTCTCCACTGTTCTCTAGTCATACCTGTATTTCTGTACATCACAGGTTCTTCATTCAGCTTAGGAGACACAGGATCAACATTATCAGTATCTGTCTTGGATTGAGCAGTATCATCAGTGTGACAACCGTGACTTTTTCAGGTCAACACCACGTTCGACGAGTTCATATAATAGTAATAGTATTATTTTGTTGAAGAATACTTTCTAACGAAAGGAACTCCTTAATGAACGAAAAATAATAGCAAGATTTATTTGGGTGTTATAACGTCAAATTTTTGATCAAGTTCGGGTCTATACGCGTTAACACCCAAGTCGAGCGGTTTCGTAAAATTTAATTTATATCCGAAAGGATATATATTTACGAGACGCAAGGACTCGAGGGAAAATTATAAATTTTAACGAGTTATTTTTGGGTAAAATAACGCCGCTATTTTTATCGGGTTCGTTTAAGCGAAAAACCGACACGCGATCGGAGATCATGGGGGCTATAAATACTCAACTCTAACTCCACTAGCTCATTTGAAAGAATTCAGAGAAATTTTAGAGAGAGAGAGTGGAGAGGGCTGGAGAGGTTTCCGACGAGTAGTGGTGGTCCGGCGGTGGTGCGTGGCGGTCAACGGTGGTCCGGCACGGTGGTCGGTGGCGGCCGAAGCCCGTTTTTCACCTGGAATCATTTCTCGACGCTACGAACGCAATGGTAATCTCATATTTGTCTAAATCCTTTCTTAAATTCGTTTAAAAGGTCAAATATGAATCTGTCCAAAATGTTGTTGCATGTACAGTCTCAACGATCGGATGATCCCTGGAAATCCGACCGTTAGAAATGCATGAATTTTGGATATAATGTTGAAAACTCAGACGCAAAACCCTACCGGAGGGATTTTTGATCAGAGCTCTGTAGATATGCTTTTTGTGCCCTCAAATACGACTGATCGGATTTTCGGATTCGAAAACTGGGTCTCAAGGAATCGTCGATCCCCGGAGATCCGACCGTTAGATCGTGACGATTTTTGGACAGTAGTTGTTTAACACATATATGAATGTGTTCACCAAAGAAAATTCCGATCAGATGTTGGAAATTATATTTTTGAATACGAACAGATTGTAACAGTTTCTAGGATCGAAAACAGGAAATTGATCGGGTTGCATGGCCATCCAAACGGCATTGCATGTCGACTTTGAGCATGTGGAAATGCTCGGGAGATAAAAACGATCCTAATGGTAGTTTTGATTCGTAATGCATGTTAAATACGGGAGGTTCCGCGTACACGAACCATTTATACGGAAGGTATAAAATTACCCGTTAATCTTTAGTTTATTTATAAAATAGTTTTATTAGTCATTGGTAAGGAATTGACCATAAAGATATTTATTATTAGGATATTTGGTATTTGTAGTGGTTATTGTTTATAAACCCAACCCCGGTCCACGTGAAACAAATAATGAAACTAATATATATTTATTTTTAGACAACAAATGTTTTAACAGATTTTTTTCATTGTGTGTTAGTTGCATTTGATATTTTTATTTTGAAGAGTATATTATAAGATTAAGATCTGAAAAATTTGAGCTCTTAACTCAAAATGGTTGATTTATTAAAAATTTTGCAAGATATATTGTGTTTTAATGGCCAAAATTAGGGAAATATACCTACTGATGTTGAAAATATATACCCATGTCACACCCCGCCAAGGTGGAAGTATGAGATGTAACCGGTATATCGCATTGAACACAAGTACAAGAGAAACTAAAAGGAAAATTGTGCATTACATTGAACCATACTACATGCTTCTAACAAAAGTACAAAAACAAAAATCCCAAATCGGTACAATGTATCTAAAATTCCTGGCTAAACCAAGTACATATTCAAAACTAAAAACAATAATTCTAATCCAAAAGCGAGCCCCCATAAAAATCTCTTCTTCAATTTTGTTTACCTGAAAGCATGTTTCGAAAACGGGTCAACTATATAAATAGTTGGTGAGTTCGCAAGTTTGCGACACAACAAAAAGTTTATGATAAAATTCTAAAAGTTAAGTCCACATGTATTAGATAACATATTACCATGAGCCGCAATCAAAGCCTCGACAAAATAAAATAAAGTACCCCATACGGAAGTCTAATGCAAACAACCGCCTAAAAATTGGCTAACTTTGCGCCCAAGTGACCCTACAAGTCTGGTTGGCGTGACCAAACCATGAGCGGGGGTGTCAACCCAAGTATTACTACCCAAAATTCCAAACGGCTACGCTCAGCTAATTGATTGCCCAAAATTGGGGACTTTAAGGCATTAAAAAAAATAACTCATGTATCAATTTATCATATAACATGTGACTAAAAATAAATAAAGAAACAGCTTTCCCTAAAAAACAGTAAACAGTAAGTAAAGTGGGGCCACGAAACTCACCTGGACCATGCGGGCGAGTGATGCGACACAGTCGACAAAAACCGATAAAATCCGAGTCCTAACAGGGTCCTACTAGTCAATTGGACACAAACGATGCGGTTAGGACTCCTAAAGATTGTGACCAAGTCAACAAAACAAAACGTGGCTATGTTGTCGGTTGCATACCCAAAACCCGTGCATACGCGTACGAACTGTTAGAAATTGTAAACCCGACTTTTATATAAATTTGTGACCTTAAAACCTTAAGTTTTAGATTTTAATAAATAACATCTGTAGTTATAAAGTCATATATAATAAAATCTCAAGTCAAGGTTTGGTTTGATCAAAAACGCGGTTACGCGCGTAAATTCCGGTTTACGGTTTGAAAATCCGATCCGTTCGAAATTAGGGTTTTAGTATGATATTAACATCCAAATTAGAATTCTAAAATTATATATAAAAACTTTTCTACCAAAAACTTATATTTTTTTTTAACAAACACTTTTCATACATAAAACCAACAAAACCTAGATTTTTATAAACTTAATAACACTAAAAATATAAAAATATATTAAAATAGATTTTTAATGACCAAAACTTTTAATATAACTCCCTTTCTATAAGAAATAATTTTTAGTAAATTTTTATAATTTCACTTTTCCATAATATTTACTTTGATTATTATACTACCAAAAATCAATAAAAATACATTTTTATTATCTCAAATAGAGCAAAAATTACAAAAAATATACTTTTACAAATTATAAACGTCCAAAACTTTTATTCCAAGCTTATACATATGAAATATATTTTCTGAGAAAAAAATCATATTTTTCACATATATAGAATATTTTTAATGATTATTTCATTACAAAGTACAAGGAAATTCGAGGAAAAAGAAAAACAATTCACAAATTAATGAAAATTTCAAAAACATAGTTTTTCATCAACAT
The DNA here is from genome assembly GCA_023525975.1 of Smallanthus sonchifolius. Classification (NCBI taxonomy): domain Eukaryota; kingdom Viridiplantae; phylum Streptophyta; class Magnoliopsida; order Asterales; family Asteraceae; genus Smallanthus; species Smallanthus sonchifolius. The sequence goes on along the minus strand of CM042035.1, from coordinate 21,790,335 downwards.
GAAGCTACTGTGAAATTTTCAAATCCAGATAACATACAAAAGTATTTTTCCTTATTTTCATGCCTTTAAACATAAATAAAATTTTATAAATAGCTAGACCCTTTAATAAATCACGAATTTTCTATAGAAATTCTTTTATATCAGAGAACATCTTTTCTGAAATTTTAAATATATTTTCAACATCAGTAGGTATATTTCCCTAATTTTGGCCATTAAAACACAATATATCTTGTAAAAATTTTAATAAATCAACCATTTTGAGTTAAGAGCTCAAATTTTCCAGATCTTAATCTTATCATATACTCTTCAAAATAAAAATATCAAATGCAACTAACACACAATGAAAAAAATCTGTTAAAACATTTGTTGTCTAAAAATAAATATATATTAGTTTCATTATTTGTTTCACGTGGACCGGGGTTGGGTTTATAACCAATAACCACTACAAATACCAAATATCCCAATAATAAATATCTTTATGGTCAATTCCTTACCAGTGACTAATAAAACTATTTTATAAATAAACTAAAGCTTAACGGGTAATTTTATACCTTCCGCATAAATGGTTCGTGTACGCGGAACCTCCCGTATTTAACATGCATTACGAATCAAAACTACCATTAGGATCGTTTTTATCTCCCGAGCATTTCCACATGCTCAAAGTCGACATGCAATGCCGTTTGGATGGCCATGCAACCCGATCAATTTCCTGTTTTCGATCATAGAAACTGTTACAATCTGTTCGTATTCAAAAATATAATTTCCAACATCTGATCGGAATTTCCTTCGGTGAAAACATTCATATATGTGTTAAACAACTACTGTCCAAAAATCGTCACGATCCAACGGTCGGATCTCCGGGGATCGACGATTCCTTGAGACCCAGTTTTCGAATCCGAAAATCCGATCAGTCGCATTCGAGGGCACAAAAAGCATACCTACAGAGCTCTGATCAAATATCCCTCCGGTAGGGTTTTGCGTCTATGATTTTCAACGTTATATCCAAAATTCATGCATTTCTAACGGTCGGATTTTCGGGGATCGTCCGATCTTTGAGACTATGCATGCAACAACATTCTGGACAGATTCATATTTGACCTTTTAAACGAATTTAAGCAAAGATTTAGACAAATCTGAGATTACCATTGCGTTCGTAGCATCGAGAAATGATTCCAGATGAAAAACGGGCTTCGGCCGCCACCGACCACCGTGCCGGACCACCGTTGACCGCCACGCACCACCGCCGGACCACCACTACTCGCCGGAAACCTCTCCAGCCCTCTCCACTCTCTCTCTCTCTCTCTAAAATTTCTCTGAATTCTTTCAAATGAGCTAGTGGAGTTAGAGTTGAGTATTTATAGCCCCCGTGATCTCCGATCGCGTGTCGGTTTTTCGCTTAAACGAACCCGATAAAAATAGAGGCGTTATTTTACCCAAAAATAACTCGTTAAAATTTATTATTTTCCCTCGAGTCCTTGCGTCTCGTAAATATATATCCTTTCGGATTTAAATTAAACTTTACGAAACCGCTCGACTCGGGTGTTAACGCGTATAGACCCGAACTTGATCAAAAATTTGACGTTATAACACCCAAATAAATCTTGCTATTATTTTTCGTTCATTAAGGAGTTCCTTTCGTTAGAAAGTATTCTTCAACATAATAATACTATTACTATTATATGAACTCGTCGAACGTGGTGTTGACCTGAAAAAGTCGCTGTTGTCACATTCTCCCCCAGTTAACAGAATTTTGTCCCGAAATTCAACTGGTATAATAGTTGACAAGTTCTTTTTCGTAACTTGATTCATGTATAATAATCAAGGGAAATCTAGTTTCCTAGATATAGAATGGAGATTTGACAAATCGAGATTTAAGAATAACAGAGAGTAGGTTACACACGACTCATTGAGAATAAAACGTGCCACATTAGTAAGCAATGTCGAAGGTCATGAAGAATGATCATATCATGTAGTTAGAATACAGAGAGAACACCTCATTAAAATGAATGTTGTCGTCAATACGAACTTCCTTGGGTGGTATTACGGATTCATTGGCTAAACACTTATACGATAAGTATCGTATACACCGTTAAGTTGTTGAAGTAGTTTCAGTTCGTACATAACAAGACTAATCAAATGATTATTACCAACCTCAACTCACCAAATAGGTGATCAAAATTTGTGTTAAAACAGAGCTTCCAGTGGCGCTTATATGATGCTAGTGTGATAACTGTTAGTGTAAGAAAATTCGACCAAAGGTAAAAGAGTATCCAAATTACCTCCAAATTCTATCACACAATCCCTGGTCATATCCTTCAATGTATGAATAGTTCGTTCACTTAGACCGTCAGCTTGAGGATAGTAAGCGGTGCTCATATTTAAGCGCGTTCTCAAAGTTTTCTAAATCAGAAATGGGATGTAAAGCGACTATCCCTATCGGAGATAAAGGAAACAGGCACTCCATGCCTTGCTCAAATTTCACTACTATACAATCGAGCTAGCTTTACCATCTAGAAGTTCTCTCGGATAAGTAGGAAACGTGAAGAGTTCGTTAATTGGTTAACAATGTCCCAAAATGAATCATAGCCGCCCAATGTTCTAGGCAGGCCTAGTAACGAAATCTATTGAAATTTGTTCCCACATCTCTTTGTGGAATCTCGGGTTGTTGTATCTACTTTATTATGGTAATAGTAATTACTAATAAAGGTCAGTACATTGTTGCGTCATAAGGTGACACAACATGGTTGGTGTGAATACAACATATTCGTAAAAGTAGATACAAGGAAATTTTGAAAATCAACGAAACAAAAGGACGAGATTCACACTTCTTATATAAGAATTGAAGAGTGGCGATTATTCATTAGAGAATGAATTAAAAAAGAGTAATCCAAGCTTAAAGCTTTACAAAGAAAATATATATTGAGTACCAAACTCGAGTCGTGAAACTGAAGATTAACAAAGATAGGATATTATACTAAGATTCTGACGAGAAAATTTTGCTAAGAGTCAAAGTTACTCAATCCTATCAATGGTACAGGAAATGAGTCATCATAAAATAGATGTCACCGATGACCCGTTCCTATATAACCTCATCATAAAGCATTGGGATTGGTACTAACTCGAGTGTTAGTCTCAATATAATATAACCATGTTTGATGATTTTCAACTAAAGGTTCATATTCCTATTACCGAAGTTAGCAATGGGTTATATGATAATCAAGTCACCATAAGATCTAGATAGAAAAAGTGACTAGAAATCCAGAATGATCTAATCAAGTAGATTAGTTAAAAGACTAGGTGCAAGTTCAATATTTGGACATTGAATTGACTACCACCAGAAATCGAATTTGATTAACGGTTAGAAAAGGAATTCTGAAATTTTAACAAGAATTCCATATAAAAAAAATGGTCTACTCCACAAATCGAGTCGTCCAAATTTGATAGGATAACATTAGATGTCTACATCTTTCTTGATGTGAATTGAAATGATTCGGAAATAATCCGCTATTCATCTAGAAGGGGAAATAAACAGTCACCTTGAGGAGATAATCTCATAATAATTATGTCCCTCGAAAATGATTACGAGATTGCTAACCCACAAAATGGGTAGACTTTGATGTAATATCATTGTCAATTTAGCCTGGGGTTTGATTCTCATAAGGTAGACATCAGAAAATAGGAGAGATGATCAAGTAAACTTCAGGAATTTGCCAAATGTGAGGACGTCATGCTCATAGGTCCCTTAAAGATAATGCAATCCCAAGCGGATCTTCAAGAGAGCAAAGTCAACTATGATTCGTCACGTGTTCCTCTTCCTAGTAGCGTACTGCTTTAATCGGTTAAGAATCGTAAAACATGTAAATAAATTCAAAATTGTCCTCCTCTGATTTTAGGACACATCTTTCAAATGATAAGGTTTTCAAATTTCAACTTAGGTCCTCGCTTTCCATTAAAGTCGGTGAAAATGGACCATAAGGTTTAAGAGTTTGTCCTTAGATATCGCGTTGAAGAGCGTCGAATTGATTATCTGCCAATAACTGGTAGTACAGTATGCCTACAACTTCCTTGGCTTTCAAACGGTACCATTATGACTTACCATTTCGTATTTCACCCATACTGGTTATAGCCTTAAAATCTTTTGCATAAGGGTTTAAGCCATAAAGTTGATGGAATGAGTGTTTGAATGCCATAGATTTGTATTCCCTCAGGGCATGTGTTAAGAAGTTGTTTCTAAACAGTAGTTGCTCTAAGGCTTTCTAGTTACAGGAGATTGAGAATAAGGGATGCGTATACGTCTCTACCTACTTGGAAACCAGAAAGTCAATCAACAAAGTGGCCTTTGAGATAGAGTAAGTACAAAAAGGATATGAGACTATCCTATTCGGATCTATAAGGACAGTATACGAAGAGTAACAAATAGGGATAATCACCATAAATAAACTTTAAATGATGACCAAAATTTTTTTCGCTACACAAAGAATCATTCCAACATAAAGTTTCATTTTCTCCATCAAAATGGTTTTCAATAAGAAATCGAAGCACAAGGAGAAATCAAGATTTGCAAAACATACGTGGCAATGTTCACCAAAAAGGGCATTAGTTTCATGCTAAGCCATAGTTATCCCAAAATGAAAAGTTTCTGTAAATCCAACCAAAAGAAACCTGAGCACAAGACGCTCAGTGAACATAGTAGAAATACAACATGATAGAAGTCAGCACGACAATGAACGTCATAAAGATGGCTCCTCCCAAGTAAACAAATCTCTCAGGTCAGGTTTCCACATTATGAATGTGGTGGTTAAGAGAATCGGGATTGAGTGTACCAAATTACCATAGTGAGTGCAGAGCAATCGCAATGAGAATTTCAAGTAGGTGTGAAACTGAATTACTAAGAATATATATATCATGAGTATAGTGAGAATGACAAACACCGAAATGGGATTTATACGAATGATCGTATAGAAAGGTTGTATTGCTCAAGAAAAGAAGCTTAAATTGCTTTAAGGAATTTCTCCATCCTATTGTTATTCCATCGGTGTTAGAGTGCGCTTGGATTATAAGATAAAATCCAAGATTATGTCGGGACCTCCGACGATAGTTGTACACTTACTGCAAGTGTCAAGCATTGTAAAGACCCATATTGAATTCACATGGCGAGTAAAATCTCAAAAGATGTGATTTAGTAAGTAAAAAAAATGGATGAAATATAATCTTCGTTGCTCAAGGTTCACTAAGGAATCTATTAGATCAAATTCGAATTTATCTTGTTCCTTCAGAACTATGAGAACAGTACACAAAGATCCATTAGGGGAGTCAGAAATGTCGAGGTCTGATTCACGCTAGACCGAGAGTCGGTCACATGCGTCGATAGACAAGTAACGAAATCGAAAACATAAAATTTCTTCAGCTGGATCTCCAAGGTGAAGCAATACTTAACAAATAATTGTCAAATCCGGTCCAAATACTGAGGTTAAATCAACTGAGAACATATTTCTTCAGTGTCTCGGTCTAAATTGTCATGCAAAAAAAATCTTGATAAGAGTTTTGGATCCATTACGATTTAACGATAAAAGAGACAATATAAATCCACATGTCACATGAGGTAGCCCATCGCATCATTGGTGCCTTTGGCTCAACCTTAAGGTGACGCTAGTTTTGATCAATATTCAAATGATTTGGAATTGGGGTTAGAAATGTAGATTAATCATGAACATTAACTCGGACAATAAGGCTCACTAGAGTTCTCATGCACTGCAAATTATGATTACGTGTGCACCCGTAATGATAATTTACTTTCCATGATTGCTATAGTGTTTCTCCTATCTCAAGCTCTCAGTTAAAAGGGATCTGAAATGTTCATTAGATCGTGTCATCGTGTTGCACTTTTGCTTAAAAGTGTAAATGTTCTATCTGATCACTTTTAATTATTTGCATCAATACCTATGGATCTGCCGACTAAGGCTTTTGCTGGATGGAGGCAATGGTGGAGGGGCACAATCGGGGTCCTCTGATAAAAGAAAAAGTGTGTGGCGAAAGTCAGGTAGTAATAATAGGGCAGAGATCCTCAAATCATAGTCGAGCAAGTCATGCTACAAATTTGTACATATACGTGGATCCAATGATCCAACAAAATAAAAAAAATCAATGGGTCTCCTGACCCGTAGAGTTCTCCCCCGTTTAGTCCTGCTTCCCCACCTCGGGTTCCCTTTAGATCGAGCAATTCTGTATGCCATATCTCATGGCGAAAGTTCTAGCCATCTAATCCAGCAGATCACGAAAGGAAGTATATACCGCACATAGTGAAAACAATAGATGTCAACAAGAAAGCCGACTCCACAGTTGAAGTAGATGCAGGTGTGGTGCAGGTACAGGTACAACCCATGGTAACACTAAGACAGATAGAGAAGGATATAGATTACTGCGAACGTTAACGAAATCATCGAAGAATACGCATAGTGCTGTGATGACAACATGACTATGACGAAGCAATATGTCATAGATAAGCAAGAGGTAGTATGCAATGCACATATAATTCCTACGGTTCAATGCAATAAAATTAGAGTTATAGTCTAGGTCTAGTCTCGGGTAAACCTAATTCTCTATAACCAGTGCTCTGATACCAAGTCTGTCACACCCCGCCAAGGCGGAAGTACGAGATGTAACCGGTATATCGCATTGAACACAAGTACAAGAGAAACTAAAAGGAAAATTGTGCATTACATTGAACCATACTACATGCTTTTAACAAAAGCACAAAAACAAAAATCCCAAATCGGTACAATGTATCTAAAATGCTTGGCTAAACCAAGTACATATTCAAAACTAAAAACAACAATTCTAATCCAAAAGCGAGCCCCCTTAAAAATCTCTTCTTCAATTCTGTTTACCTGAAAGCATGTTTCGAAAACGGGTCAACTATATAAATAGTTGGTGAGTTCGCTGGTTTGCGACACAACAAAAAGTTTATGATAAAATTCTAAAAGTTAAGTCCACATGTATTAGATAACATATTACCATGAGCCGCAATCAAAGCCTCGACAAAATAAAATAAAATACCCCATACGGAAGTCTAATGCAAACAACCGCCTAAAAATTGGCTAACTTTGCGCCCAAGTAACCCTACAAGTCTGGTTGGCGCGACCAAACCATGAGCGGGGGTGTCAACCCCAGTATTACTACCCAAAATTCCCAACGGCTACGCTCAGCTAATTGATTGCCCAAAATTGGGGACTTTAAGGCATTAAAAAAAATAACTCATGTATCAATTTATCATATAACATGTGACTAAAAATAAATAAAGAAACAGCTTTCCCCAAAAAACAGTAAACAGTAAGTAAAGTGGGGCCGCGAAACTCACCTGGACCATGCGGGCGATACGGAAGTCTTATGCCAACAACCGCCTAAAAAAAATAATTGGCTAACTTTGCGCCACGTGACCCTACAAGTCTGGTTGGCGCGACCAAACCATGAGCGACTCATGGTAATATGCTATCTAATACATGTGGACTTAACTTTTAGAATTTTATCATAAACTTTTTGTTGTGTCGCAAACCTGCGAACTCACCAACTATTTATATAGTTGACCCGTTTTCGAAACATGCTTTCAGGTAAACAGAATTGAAGAAGATATTTTTATGGGGGCTCGCTTTTGGATTAGAATTATTGTTTTTAGTTTTGAATATGTACTTGGTTTAGCCAGGCATTTTAGATACATTGTACCGATTTAGGATTTTTGTTTTTGTACTTTTGTTAGAAGCATGTAGTATGGTTCAATGTAAAGCACAATTTTCCTTTTAGTTTCTCTTGTACTTGTGTTCAATGCGATATACCGGTTACATCTCATACTTCCGCCTTGGCGGGGTGTGACAATCAGGCATAGTGATATCTTCAACAGAGTCCATAGAATCTGTTACACCATCATAAGAAAACTCAGGAATAACATCATCTTGGATGAAGTTATACGGTACTTTCAAACCATCACAGCCTTCATATGTCACTTTATCTTTACCCTTCTCTATCTCAATCTCTACAATCTCTCCTTCTTCAACTTCATTATCAGTCAAATCATCTTCAATAACATTAATTAGATCATCTAGACACTCTAACTTCTCAGCATTCTCTTCTTCAGAATCAGCAAAGAATTCTAATAATAAAATCTCTTCATTCACACCAGAATCAGTCTTGTTACCTTCAATAGGTTGTGATGTTGACTCCCCCTGAACTCTTGATATAGGATTCATGTCAGCAGCGTATTGACGATCACCTTCAACATTACCACGAGGATCATTGTCATCATCATCCTTTCTTTGAATAGACTCAACATGACAAGTATCATGTATCTTTAACTCCCCTGAGCGTCAAGACGCTCAACAAGTTTGGACACCAATAACTGCATGTCAGCAATCTGAGTAGCTTGAGCTTAAAGGACCAACTGTCTTTTAGTATCTGTAGTTACAAGAGTATCTACCTGATTCTGTAAAGCAAGCACTTGTGATTCAAGGAAAGTACTCCTTTCAGAATCAGAAGGTTTTGAAGGACCAGCAGATGATGTAGGAACAGTACGAACAGGAGTGTTCATAGGAGACTGATGAGTAGATAAAGGAGGTGTAACCAGCAAAGATGCAACAAAAGTAGCGTCTTCAACACCTTGAGATGAATGAGCAGCAGCAATATAAGCAGACCTAAGCTTCTGAGCTTTTGGAACTGGATTAACATCACTATCTGAATCAGAACTCTCATCAACTAATGTTCTCTTACCAAGTACTGAACCGGAAGGAGGATCCCGAACAGACTTACGTCTCGACTTTCTGGCTTTAGATTTAATACGCTTCCCCCTATTTTCCAATGGAAAAGAAGCCAACCTGTCATAATGATCTGAGCTAAAATCTCTAGACGAATCAGAGTCAGTAGCTTCAGAAACAGGTAAAATTGTTTCACTTGAACTGGAACTCGTAACCACCACATTCCCTTCAGCTTCATGAATGGGTGAGTTCACAGCTTCATCAATAAAATCTTCCATATTCATTCCCAAATTTTGTTCATTATCATGAGCAACGTCTTCCTGAACAGGTTCATTAAGAGGTACATTAACCTGTAATTGAGGAATAGGAACTTGAACTTGTTGTATAGGAACTTGAGCTTGTTGTGGCTGTTGATTCTGGACTTGGCCTTGAACTAACTCCTCGGGATGAAACCAATTATCATTAGGAGGTTCAACATAATCAGTATTGATTAAGTGACCAAACAAAGGAGTTGTGTAACATCCAAAAAATAGTAATTAAATAAATAATAACGCGATCGAGATTTAATCGTCAAAAAAAAATGAATGAAAGGAAAATGGATGGGCTTGGGCTAGGCTCCAACGGGCCGAGGGAAGCCCAGCTATATAAGGGTCAAGACAGCCTCAAATTTCCAAACTTCCACCATTTGCAAAGTTAGAGAGAGAAAGGAGAGCTCGGGCCTAGAGAGAGAAAGTTGACGGATCGACCCGAAATTGAAGGAGCACTTTACTACTGAGCTTGTGAGCAAAACCTCCGGATCAGAAGCTCGATACAGGTAACGACCTCGCCTAGATCTGAGTTTTTGTTCGTTTTGGGGTTTTTCGGGTTTTGGATGAAAATGTAACGTTTTTACGGATGAAGCTGGAAGAAAAACATAGATTTGAGTTTTTAAACGAAAAGCAAACGTTTTTAATGTAAACAAGTTCGGGATCTTGACGTGATCAGACCCGCATGCTTTAGTTAGGGTTTTTTTATGGGGAAGAAGGTCCTGCGTACTTATCAAGTACGCATAAAGTAAAGTATGCGTACTTATCAAGTACGCATGAAGCAAAGTCTGCGTACTTATCAAGTACGCATGAAGCGAAGTCTGCGCACTTATTTAAGTACGCAAGAACAAGGCCCTGCGCACTTGCTAAGTGCGTAGGCATCAGGCTGGTTAAGTAAAGTCAGCATGTTTAGAATGGTTAAACCGTTAGAGTCGGGATTAGGTCTGATGTGTATTTAACTAATCAATTCAGATCGGAAGTGACGTTGTCGGACCTTTGTTTAGGACAACCCAGATTAGCTTATCAGGTGAGTTCTATGTGCCCCTTTCTATGTTATGTGCAAACCGTATTAAATGTTTTGGGGCTGAAATGTATACGCTACATGAATAAATGTTATGAATGCCAATGTGATCATACGTGATATATACATATATGTATCAAAATGAATGATGAACAAAGAATGAAACATATGATTATAAAGAATGAATGAAAGAATGACATAACGTGAATGAATGAAATCTTGCTTTATATTTTATATATTGCATGTTATGAATGTATGTAAACGTTATGGACGCTTCGATGACAACGGCTACTTCGGTAGACGGACGACCACGTGACTATTTTGCAACCGGAAAAAAAAGGACGTTCCTTCATTAGCTAGGACGTATGAAAGGCATTAATGGACGGTCGAAGCAATTGCCAAATAATAGTAAAACGGTTGCATAAACAATAGTTCGCGTGGGAAACGGATGCCTTCGGGCAGACGGGCGAATATGACGGACTACGACGGTAGGACGGTTAAGACGGACGACCGAAGGTTGGCCGGACGGTTTTAAGGCGGACGGTTTCTAGGACCGGACGAGTCAAAGGGTTACGACGGTAGCTTAAGGGCGTATGTCTTTGTGACATACGCAGTAAAAGACGGGTTGATCACCCTTATGTGTATGACCATTGAATGTTAAGGAAAGTAAAGGTGAATGCATATCTATGTAATCACATAAGAATGATGAAAGAAAAGCAAAAGTTATGAATACGTATTTATGTACTCGCATATGAACGACAAATGAAGGTCAATGATTTGTTAATGTGTATATATATATATATATTTATATTTATACATACTATTAAAGAAATAATGTTTATACATAATCGCTTTAAACTATAACTCACCAGCGTTAGCTGACTTTTAGTATACATTTCAGGTAAAGAAAGGAAGGGTCGTGCGAAGGCGTGAAGGCTGCCCGGCATGAAACTGACATCCCATTTTATTTTATGTCTAGATAATGGTTAATGTTTTAAATATTAAGACTTCCGCTGATATGTACTCAAATGTTGAATGTTTCCGCTGTGTTTGAATGTTTTAAATTTAAAGTTCAGTATTGATGACTTTGTTTATGAGTAAATCCAACAAGTGAGGTTACCCGGGAAAAGGGGCCTTACAAGTTGGAACCGGAATCAACGCAGCATTTTGTTGCTTAACCTTTGTACAATCAGTAAAGATTCTTTTTTGACATCGGAGTCAAAGTCAAACGAATTGGATGCGGTGGTAAAACTGGAATCAAATTGTTCAGAATCATTTGCACGAACTGTAACATCCCAAAAATAATAAAACGAATAAATATAGCAAGACCGGTGATTTAGTCGGAATATTTAAACAAAAGGGAGCGGGCTTGGGCTCGGCTTCAATGGGCCGAGGGAAGCCCAGGTACATAAGAGGCATGGCAGCCCTCTTCTCTGCTCATTCCCCCACTCACGCAACTTCTAGAGAGAGATAGGAGAGCTCGGGTCTAGAGAGAGAAGGTTGACGGATCATCCCGAAATTTTGGGAGCACATTACTGCTAAGCTCGTGAGAAGAACCTCCGGATCAGAATCTCGATATAGGTAATAATCTTGCCTAAATCTGAGTTTTTGTTCGTTTTTGGGATTTTCGGGTTTTGGCTAAAAAGGCAACGATTTTGCGGATGGAACTTGAAAATGAGCTTAGGTATAACATCTAGATTGAAAACCGAACGTTTTGATCTAAGAAAAGTTGAGATACTGACTCGATCAGACTCGCATGCAAAAGCTTCGAGTTTTTGGGAAGACAATCTGTGCAGGTCCATCGAAACTACAAGTTTCGATATGTGCAGGTCCATCGAAACTACAAGTTTCGATATGTGCAGGTCCATCGAAACTACAAGTTTCGATATGTGCAGGTCCATCGAAACTACAAGTTTCGATATGTGCAGGTCCATCGAAACTACTAGTTTCGATATGTGCAGGTCCATCGAAACTACCTAGTTTCGATATGTGCAGACCCATCGAAACTACAAGGTTTAAGCATAGGGATGTCTAGTGTCATCTAGGAGCACTACCTTACACGTATGGCTTTATTATAACAGATCGTGAGTGACATTAGGGACGCGCAGTAGCCAGCTAAGAGTATTTCAGAAACTACTTATCTGGTGAGTTCTAGAAGCCCTCTTTTAAATGTTTTAATAATGTTTTTGGGCTGGTGTGCATACGTAACGATGTAACGATTTTATAAAACGATGTTTATGAAGGTTGTATGTAACGTTTTATAAAATGATGTTTATGAGTGATGTTTTAGAAGGAAAGGTTATGAAGGAAGTGTTTATGAAATATTTTGCCAAAAGAAGTTTATGAAGTGTGTTAATGAATGAATGAATGTTTTTAATAAAACGTACGAATGTTTTAACTGAAGTTTTTGAAGTAAAAGAAGCGAAGGTTTATGAAAGTCACAAACGAACGAATCTGCCAATATTCCTTAGGGAATGAAGGTTAAGGGATGGGAAGTATGTTATGGGCCTTTACCTTTTAGGGGCCTTTGTGGCTGGCCAACTGTTGTACAACTGGGGCGATGACGGTCGTCAAGGGGATTATCGTGATCCTTGAAGTTTGGTACGATTTACCTTACGGGGTAGTCGTGCTTGAAGTTTGGTACTTGCGCCCTACGGGGTGCAGTGCTTGAAGTTTGGTACGCGCTATCCTTTGGGACGCCGTGCTTGAAGGGTTGGATGACCTAAGTATCGGGCCCTAGGAGTTCCTCACTCGAAGGACAGTACGGTGATGATGGGCCTAGTGGTGGTGATCCTTAGTTCATTCAACCAGTATGTAACGTATGGATTTGACGGTTACGAGAAGGCGCAGATTTGATATGTTCGTTGACTTATGTTTATGATGTTATGTTTTGTTATTGCATTATTTTACGTACGCTTTTTATTAAATGAAGTATGAAGTTATGTTTTTGGCAAATTATTTGAAGTTAAGGTTTTATGTTAAAACTAGAACTCACCAGCGTAGCTGACTTTTTAGTATGCACATTCAGGTTAAGGCAGGTATGGATGATGGACGGTGATGCTTGGCAAGCGAGAAGAGTTACCCGGTTAATCATGAAGACTGGCATCTCGTTATGTTTAGTTGTGATGTATTTATGTTTTAAACAATGTTTACGCTTCCGCATGTATGAACAATGATGATGTTATGTTTGAATGAAATTTTCCGCTGCGTTTTTGATATTCATGTTTAAGAACTGTTTGTGAATGAGTAAATCCAACAAGTGAGGCCTCCCGGGTTTGGGGCTTTACACGAACATAGGGTACATGAGAAACCGTTGACCTTCTGGAGGATTGATTTGCATGACCAACTCACGGTATATATATAAAGCAAAGTTAAACCGTTTGTTGAGAGTCAGTGTAACCATTGCAGCTTGTAACGCACTCTTCAAACCATCAGTGCCTGCCTTTCTTGGGGATAAACACTGGATAATAACGTGCATAAAATACCTCCATTCTCCAACTAAACCACCTTTTCGTGCTTGAGTATCATTCGGTCTGCCCCATTCTCTGAAAACATCCCATAATTAGCGTTCCAGGATAAGACATAGGATCTTCATAAGCACCTCCCAAAGCTAAAGCAGCACGAATAGTTTCCTCTGAAATAGCCACCTCTGTATCATTCACCGTAGCACGAAGTACGTGAGGTTCAACATCCGTATCTTGATGAACTGTATCCCAGAATTGTTGGATATACGTTAAGCTGATGTACGGATCTGTGGATAAAGCCACATGTAAACGTGAACGATTCAAAAAATTTATAATTCCTTGAAAATGAGCAGCCTCGGACATATTTGGATCTAATAACGCCACTTGATTATGTTTGTACTCAACACGACGAGCCATCTGTAAATATATTGGACAATGTTTCAAACATTAGTAACAGTACACACACATATATAATACACACACGAGATACACACACAAGACACACACACAATGACAGAAACAACAAAAAATCAAATACAAACAAAAAAAAATTTCACACAAAAAGAAAAATCACAAGTCCAAACACTACTGAGCCCTTAGGCGAACTTAATAAGTTCGCTTAGTGTTGCAAGAGGCGAACATAATAAGTTCGCCTACACAAGTTCGCTTGAACAAGTTCGCCTGAACCTGTGTGTCGATACAAATTCAACAGCAGAATCCAAAATTTCTCAAATCATCGAATCTGGTCAAATTAAACACATCATAAGCATCGATTAACAATTTCAAACTACTATTAAGCATCAATTTCAAGCTTTCCCATCAAATAAACACGATTCAAACAAGAAATCAAGCGGATATGAAAAACTCGTAAAACCCGAATACAAACAACGATTTTCCGATGATTTAACGGATGAAAAACCTTTAAATTACCTTATACAAACTCGTAATCCAAAACCGATCAAAAATCAACCCGTAAATTTCAAACCTAGACAACTCGAATTCAAAATCTCACAAGTTCGCTAAAACCCTGACAAGTTCGCTCAATAAGTTCGCTCACACAGGAAAAGGTAAAATGAATAAGTTCGTCTGAACAAAGTATTTAAGCACACAATTAAGTTCGCTTCATTAGGCGAACTTGTTAAGTTCGCTTAACAAGCCCCAGGCGAACATATTAAGTTCGCTTAAATAGTAACCGGCGATCATATTAAGTTCGCTTCAATCCTTTTGCCTTGAACAAATTTTGTCAAATTTCAACCCGTCACATTCTTGTGAAATTCCATCTGCAGCATGTATCCGATCCAATCCCGAATCATTTTAATAAAAGATAAAAATTTTCATGGAAAATTGAAACAAAAATATTTTTGGATTTTATCTGTAGTAACAGAATCACATATTTTTTGATTTTTATCTGAGCAAACTGAAAACACATATTTTTGGATTTTTATCTGAGCAAACTGAAAACACATATTTTTTGATTTACATCATGAGTAAGAAGATCATATCAGTATATGAATAATTTCATCACACAGTCTAATAACAACTATGGGTAACCTATGATATGAAACAATCAAACTCATTTTTATGCACCTTGAATATATTTTTTTCATCTTTATGTAATTTTTTGCAATGAAAATTTATAATCCAACATATTCATGTCTTGGACATATTTGTCTCTTTTCTTTTCTAATGAATCACTTTTCTTTTCAACTTTTCAATCAATTTGAACAATACTTGAAATGATACGCAATAAATTTCAAAGTAAACAAGATCAGGTCATGAAATGCTTAATTATTCATACCGAATTTGTAATACAAAGCATGAAATTTTAAGTTGTCAATATTATATAATTTGAAACTATAAGCGTTTTTCCTCCAAATTCATGTGAGTTAGTACCATTTAGATGAAAAACATCGTGTACCCCACATATATGCAAAAATAAATTTAAATTTGCACTATCTTCAAGACATACACAGTTTATTGCAAGATTAGATCAATCTCCAAGATGAAATTATCTCTTTTTAGCACAAGTATAGAACAGCAGATCCCAAAGGATATAAGAATCATGATGATTCAGAATCAGAAGATTCTAATGAATTGGCTTTATAATTAGAATCAAAAGATTCAGGTAGGATGATCCAACTATTATCTGGATAAACTTCAATGAAATCAGACTAGATGATTTATCTAACTGATCCAAGGGCGAATATATGTTCCAACAGATGTTGTTAGAAAGCATATCTTAGTTTAGCAACACATTGCATGTTTTTCGGGGCATGGGCAGTGAAGTGAACTGAAAGAGTTTGTGCTAAAGACATAATTCGATATTGGTCTCATGAAATTCTTAAAACCATATATTCTTTATCTGATAATGATCTTTTACACACACACCTAGGCATATAATGGATTCAAATCATAGATGTAATCATATCATATTTAATTTTCACACTACTATTGGTTTAAAAACGCTTCTAGTCTATTGACAATTCAAGTTTCAAACTCATATTCAAATTTAAAACATATTATCAAGATTAGAGCATTCAAAACACTATCATTTCTCATTTATGCAGACTTTGAAATTTAGATCAAATCAATTTACTTTAAACTATCATATATCAAAGGTCTACTATGGTCATGTGTAATGAACTATTCACTGATGTACTATCATTTCTTCTCTAACTTCAAATGATGTCAATTTTATATTTTTCATTTTGTTTTGAATTTTTATAAATAACCATTTTTGACTGAAATTTAAAATGCAGAAATGTAATAAAGCAATAAAAGAAATTTAAAACAAAATCTCCCATGAAAATTGTTTTTGAAAAACTTTTATTCGGGATTGATCATACCGATCATTTTGATCAGAAACTCAAACCTGGTACGATCAAATGCCTTGGTAAACAGATCAGCAAAATTATCATCTGTATGTACCTTCACCAGCTCAATCAACTTTTTCTCTGCACAATCACGGATAAAATGATATCTAATTTCAATGTGCTTTGTTTTACTGTGCTTAACAGGATTATTTGTGATAGACATTGTAGCATTATTATCAATAAACATGGGGGTTCCTGTAAAATTCAAACCGTAATCTCGTAATTGCTGTTGGATCCACAAGATCTGTGAACAACAACTTGCAGCAGCAATATATTCTTCACGAGATAATTCATGAGGAATTGAATCCGTTGTAGTAGCAACACTCATGTCTAGGAACTCATGGGTTGGATGTTTATAACCTTCAAACCGTAAGCACCTTGTTTTGATCATTTACAATTTGAGCACGCTGGGCTTCTCTATTAATCAAATCATCTACCTGAGATTGTAACCCTGAAACCTTTGTTTCCAAGGCTTGTATTCTTTCATAACGAACATCTCTAGTAGATGGACCAGCCTCATTCTGAGTCTTGGATACAGTCGGAGTAGCTTGTGGAGTATTAGATTGTGAAGGAATAGGAGTTATTATCAAAGAGTCCACAAACTCTCTATCCTCTTGTGCAGATTTAGCAGCGTGAATAGTCGAAGCCATCAATTTAGGACCCTTAGCTGCTGGAGCCTCATCATCTTCAGAACTCAAAGATTCGTCTTGTAACTTTCTTTTTCCAAGTACTGCATCGGGAGGAGGACCCCTAACAGACTTGCGTCGTGGTAATTTCACTTTCTTCTTACCAAGAGACTTCTGACGTTTTTCATATACATTCCGAGTAAGCCTAGGAACTTTAGCTAACTGAGCATAATGATCAGGACTAAAATCTTGAGAACTCACTTCATCATTGTCAGAGTCACCAGATCCAGATGAACTGGTGCTAGTCTCTTCAACCTTTACATTTTCATCTTGAGGTTCATGTTCATCAGCATTCACATCAGCATGTATACTGACATCATCACCATCATTTCCACCATCAGCATTATCATCATCATTGTCATCACCATCATCATCTTCACTTTCTGTCTCCTCACTATAATTATCATCTTCCTCTTCCTCTTCCTCCTCATCTTGATTGTCAGCTGGAGGTAATTCCAAAGCAGGATCAGCATGAATCCAATTATTGTTTGGCGGTGCAACATAAACAGGATTGATTATATGCCCAAACAACAGAGTAGCCACTAGAATTAAAGCAGGATTCTGCTGCTTAACATTCAAGCAATCCGTAAAGATCGTGTTTGTCACAGGAGTGAGATTTAATCTTGGATTCACCGGAGGCAGGTTGGGAATCAAATGGTTCAAGATAACCTGCAAGAATCTAGGGTAAATTAAGAAACCCTGACCCTCACGTGGTGTAATCTGCATGACCAGCTCTCGGTAGATGTACAAGGCAAAGTTGAAACGCCTGTTCAATGTCAGAGCAACAATAGCTGCTTGTAATGAAGTTTTCAAGACGTCAGTTCCAGCTTTCCTTGGGGATAAACATTGAATGATCACATGCATAAAGTATCTCCATTGATTGACAAGACTACCCTTCCTGGCTTGTGAATCATTTGGTCTACCCCTATAACCCATTCTCTGGAAACAACCCATGATCAGTGTAGTTGGTAAACTAATAGGGTCATCATTCACTCCACCCAATTGTAAAGCTGCACGAATGTTATCAGCAGATATAGCAATGTCTTGATTGATCACTGTAGCCCGAATCACATGTGGTTCAACATTGGTATCTTGTTGTGCTGTCTCCCAAAATTGTGGGATGTATAACAGGCTAATATGAGGATTAGCTGAGAGAGCAACATGAATCCTTGACCGGTTGAGAAAATTGATAATCTCCTGATAATTTGCTGCCTCGGCCAACTCTGGATCAAGCAACGCCACTTGATTGTGTTTATACTCAACATGACGATCCATGACCTGCTCAGAACAAAAGATTAGACACCACAATTTTTCAAACAACAAAAAAATTAAACAAATAAAAACAAAATAGAAGTAAAAATAAAGAAAAAAAAATTACAACTTTGAAAAATTGCTAAGTCTTTCAACACTGGTGCCCTGGGCGAACTTAACAAGTTCGCTTAGAGTTACAAGAGGCGAACTTGTTAAGTTCGCCTGATCAAGTTCGCTAAAACCCTTGAATCAATCACAGATTTCAATTTCGACAAATCTAATGTTATAATCCCCAATCAAGCAAACACGGTAACTCGACAACACTCGATTAGTTTATAGAAACAAACAATTTCAGTGTTTAACTTCAAAATGATGATGACCAAGATGATGCGACAGATTCTATGAAAAGCCGAGTATAAAACCAACGATTCCGATCGATTCAATGGATGAAATGAGGAGATTTTACCTTCAATGAAATCGCAATCTGATTTTGAATCGAAAACAGGAACAATTTACCACTCTCACTATCTGAGAAATCAAAATCAGACAACTGTATGATAAGGAATAAATTCGCCTGAGTAAGTTTGCTCAAGTCAACAAATGAGGTAAACTAGTCAACTTCGCATGATTCCTTTATATACTCAGCAAGTCAAGTTCGCTAAATTCAAGAAAAATTAACAAGTTCGCCCCCTAGGCGAACATGTTAAGCGAACAAGACAAGTTCGCCTAACTCACACTTAGCCAAAAAAATTTTTGAAATTTCTTTTCAATTTTCACCTCTTTCCGACAATCCGATCACCTTGCAACCTATACAACAACTTGATCCAAAATCATTAAGAATTTTTCATGGAAGTTAGAAACAAAATCTTTTTGGATTTTTTTTCTAAAGCTAAAAGAACATATTTTTGAATTTTTCAAAATTTATGCTAAAACACACTAAAATCTTTTTGCACTTTTTCTAAATGAATTAAAGCAGTAAATCTAGAAACAACTAAAAATAAAATCTTTTTGATTTTTATCTATACATACAGAATCACATATTTTTGGTCAAACACTGCGAGTAAGAAGATCATATCAGTATCTTTGATGAATCACACACACAATCTGAATATAAAATTCCCTAGCAGATCTAAGGGTTGACCTATGACATTCTGCATATTTACAGATACTTGGCACTTTGTGCAACAATCTATGATATCTCAACAAATTATTTTTCAGAATTAACACTTCATGCGGTCATAAACTATCAATTCTTTTGAATATCTATTCAAACACTATCTCAAAGATATCACAACTTCCTTTTTCATGATATTTTCATTTTGATCTTTTTATACCATTGTCTTTCTCACATATTTTCATTATGATCACAACACGTTTTATTTCATGAAATGATACGCGATAAACTTCAAAGTAAACAGGATCAGATCATGACATGCTAACTTATTCATACCGAATTTGCAATAAACTACATGTCAATTCAAGTTGTCAGCATTATAAGATTTGAAAATACAATCGTTTTTATCCCACGTTCTTGTGAGTTAGTACCATTTATATGAAAACAATGTGTACCCCCACAAATATGCCAACAGAAATTTAAATTGCACTATCTTCAAGACATATTGAGACTTATGCAAAGCTTAGATCAATTTCCAGGATGAGACTATCTCAACTAGCATAGGAAAAGAAACAGATCCTGAAGGATATATGGAATCAGAATGATTCAGAATCGAATGATTCATAATGCTTGGCTTTGGATGCAAAATCATGATTCAATAGTAACAGTGAGATTGTACCGATAAAATTCTTCAACAATAAGATTGATCAAGGAATCGATTGATTCAATGACATAATCTAACGTGATCCAACTGTTATATGGATATATTCAATGGAATCAAGATAATTGATCCAAGGGAGAGTATATGTTCCAACAGATGTTGTCAGAAACATATCTTAGTCCAACTTCACATTGCATGTTTTTTGGGGCAAGGGTAGTGAAGTGAACTGAATAATTGTGCTAATCAATAAAGTCCGATACTAGTCTCATGAAATCCTTGAAGTCTCATATTCTTTATCTGATAATGATCTTTTAACACACACACACCCGACATACCATGGGTTCAAATCACAATTGTGACATAGACCATTATGTTTTCACACTACTAATGGACTAAAAACGCTTCTAGCCTACTGACAATTCGAATTACATGCAAATATCCAAATTAAAGATTATATACATCAATGTCAAGCAGTCATGAAGTCATCATTTCTTGTTTATGCAGACTAAGAAGTTTAGATCAAATCATATAAGCACAAACATAAATACAGACACCAGGTAGTCATTCTATGGTCATGTGTATGTGATCACCTACTGATGTACTATCATTTCTTCTCTAACTTCAAGCAGTGCCGATTTTATCTTTTTCAAATTTGTTTGGGTTTTTCAGAAATCAAGTAAAACTAGTGAAAAATAAATCATAAAACTATTTACTTTAAATAATCTAAAAAACTAAAAGAAAAACTTCCATGAAAAACCTTTTTGAAAACATTTTTCATGTTGGATTAAGCATACCATTCATTTGAGTAAGAAATTCACACCGTGTACGATCGAATGCTTTGGTAAACAAATCAGCAAAATTATCATTCGTTTGGACTTTCACCAGCTCAATCAACTTCTTCTCTGCACAGTCACGAATGAAATGATGTCGAATCTCAATATGCTTAGTCTTTGAGTGTTTCACAGGATTTGTTGCGATCGACATGGTAGCTGTGTTATCAATCATCATTGGTGTCCATGTGAAGTTCAAACCATAATCCCTCAATTGATGTTGAATCCATAGGATTTGGGAACAACAACTGTCTGTTGCAATGTATTATGCCTCACACGTTGAAATTGCAACCGAGGTTTGCTTTTTGCATTGCCAGGACACAAGTCTATTCCCTAAGAATTGACAACCACCAGACGTCGATTTTCTATCCAAACCACAACCTCCATAATCTGAATCTGTATAAGCTTTGAAGTCAAAATCATAATTAATGGGATACCACAATCCTAACTTTGGTGTACTCTTTAAGTATCAAAAGATTCGCTTAACAGCAAGCAGATGAGATTCCTTTGGTTTAGATTGAAACCTTGAACACAAGAGTACTGCAAACATAATATCCGGACGTGACGCTGTCAGATACATTAAAGACCCAATCATTCCTCTGTATAACCGACAATCCACCTCTTTCCCTTTCAGGTCAGAATCTAGTTTATGATTAACAGGAATTGGAGTATTGAAAGTTGAAGCATTTGCCATATCAAACTTCTTGAGAATATCAGCAACATATTTTTTTTTTGATGAATGTAAAAACCATATTCCTTTTGATCAACTTGAAGACCCAGAAAGAACGATAATTCTCCCATGCTGCTTATCTCGAATTTCAACTTCATCACCCTCTCAAAGTCTTTACACATATCGACATTAGTCGATCCAAAAATTATGTCATCCACATAGATCTGACAAGTAATAAATCTCCCCCTGCTTTTCTGATGAAAAGGGTAGAATCAATTTGACCACGCTCAAATCCATTATCAAGTAGATGCACCGACAGAGTTTCGTACCAAGCACGAGGAGCCTGATGAAGACCATATAATGCTTTATCTAATTTAAAGACTTTATCAGGAAACTTGGGATCTTCAAAACCAGGCGGCTGTTTCACAAATACCTCTTCCTTAACCTTTCCATACAGAAAAGCACTCTTTACATCCAATTGAAAAACCTTGAAACCTTTGAAAGAAGCATATGGTAGAAACAATCTAATCACCTCAATCCTCGCAACTGGTGCATAAACTTTGGTGTAATCAATTCCCTCTTCCTGATTAAATCCTTGAACAACAAGTCTTGCCTTATTGCATACCACAACACCACCATCATCACGCTTACATTTGAAAACCATCTTTATGCCAATGGATCTTGAACCTTTGGGCAAGTCAACCAAGTCCCAAACATGCAACTTATTAAATTGAGCCAATTCCTCTTGCATGGCATCAATCCAACAATCATCATCTAGGGCCTCAACCACATTTTTAGGTTCTGTTTGAGAAATGAAGCAAGCATGCAAACACGTCTCCAAGATACCTGTATCAACAATTTGAGCATACAAACATGTAACACCCCAATTTTTAAAAGAATATAAGTATAAGGGTTAAAAGGTCATTTGATGAAACCCTATGGGGTTTAAATGACATTTTGTTAAAGTACAAGGGGTCAGGTTGCAATTAGATTAAATTTTAGGAACTAAAAATGAAAGTTTTGGAAAGTGGACGGATGTCGGACCGACATCTTGAGGATAACGGTCCGCTACGTAAGGGACAAGGGATCATTTAGAAGTTGACACGTGTCGGGTGACTAATTGCTGAAGTCTGCCATGTGGGAGAATGATAGCGGACCGATATAAGATCTGTTGCGGTCCACTAGCCGCAATTCATTCATAGCGAACCGACATGGAAAAGGATAACGGTCCGTTATGTGCCTATAAAGCAAAATTACACCGCCACACTAGATAGCGGACCGACATGGCTGGGGATAGCGGTCCGCTACGGACCCGACGGGCAGTCTATAAATAGTTGGACATGTTGGTCGACTTTAGACCATTCACACAGCCCCAACACCTCATAAAACACATACATTACCTAGGGAAGCGTGTTCCGAGCCCCGGTTCATGTAGAGAAGTCTGGTTTCCAGCTTTTCGATCCCAATACATAGGAGATAGTTTTGAGGTAAGGTTCTGACCAGTTCCTAATGGCTGAGTTACTTTCACTAAGCTAGGAACTTGCAGTTAAGTAATGTTATAATGACTTAGGACTCTGATCCAAGTCGTTGTGCTATCACATAAAAGTTATCTGATCTGGAAGGAAGTTAGAGCTGAGTTCTATGAGGCCCTCTTAATGTTTTATTTTAAATGTTTGGGTCGGTATGCATGCTAAAAAGATTTACATAAATGCTATATACCTTGATTTAAATATTTGGATTAACATTCATGTTGCAAGAAGTTATGTATAAAAGATGTCTAAATCTTCAAGCTAAGTAACGGAGTATTCATGATATATTAAAGGAATGTTGGGTAACCATCTGACCGGTATGTAGTTATCTGGCAAACAGAATGTTCTGTCTAAGGAAAGAGTGGTGTATAAATCCCTCCTGGACCCGTCACCTTTCCTGGGAACATTTTTGTTGGAGGAACTACTCTAGAAAGATAACCACCTTATTTCTTTGAGGTACCATGGTGAAAACCTTTACGAGAGTTTGAGATAAAGAATGATTTTGAAAGAAAGAAAGAAAGGAATCCTTGTCTTTTGACATGATTTCATTTTGAGAAAGAAAATGGTTTTGACACGTAAAACATTTTAGAACTTATTATGGTGCGCCCAGATAAGTAATGGCAGAGAAGTTAGGGTTTTACCATGACTTGTAAAGGTCTTGACAATCATTGTCTTGACAAATAGTAAAGGAAAGGAAATAGAGTTTTGGCATATTTTGCTATGTCAAATGTTTTGAGCATATTGGTCTGTAAAGAAAGGTTTTGCCACGTCTGGCCAAATGCCACATAATATCTTGCAACTTAAGACGTAGAGACGTATTGCATTCCTTTGTCGAATGTAGTATGGACACCTTGTGCAAGGGTATGTATAAGTGGTGACGACCACTTGGAGGTTAACGTGACCTCGGAAGGAAGATAAGTGTGCAAGTATAAAATATTATGTTTGGGCAAGAAGTTAATGTGATGTTTTACTACGTGTCATATAAACCCATTTATGTATGAGACAGGGGTCAAAGATATTTGGACTAAAACTTAGAATTCACCAGCGTAAGCTGACATATGTTTTAAGCATGTGTATCAGGTAAGGATGTAGCTTCCTGCAGTAAAGGCAAGGGGCTAGAGTAGAGACATCTGGCAGGCTATCTGACATCCTCTGATGGAGTGGCATTAGTATCGTTATGTTGTATTTTCTTTAGAATGTACATTAAGACTCGTTTATGATATAAATATAGTATTTTTAAAGTCTTCCACTGTGTATGATCTCTGTTTACTATATGTTCATGAGTAAATCCGACAAGTGGCCGGCATCTCGGGAGATCCGGGATGTGGGTGTCACAAGTTGGTATCAGAGCTATAGTTTAAGAGATTTAGATACTTGCCCAAGTATCTAGACTTAAACTAGGATTAGGGATAGTAAGAATGCCAGTAGAGATGCCAGTTAAGATAGCCTGATGCCAAGGGTAAAGAGAAAAGTGTGGGTATTTTAGTACGAACATAATAGAACGATAACTAGAGCACCGAAAGTGGCGTAAATAATTAATTTCATTGTGGCCACAGTTATTAATATTTACAATACACTTGTGTTCTAGCTATCAATCCATCATGTGAATACTAAAACACTCCATGTCTTTTGTAGAAAATGGTTGGTAGAGGTAGAGGAAAGGGTAAAAGAGGAGGAAGGGTTAATCCCAATACCTCCAGAAGGCAGACGCGGTCTACCGCCAATACCGAACCAGAAATAAGACATGTAGAGAGAGAAGAAAATGTAGAGGAACCTGTGATAGATCCTCAACTTAAAAATCTTGTAGACTTGGCTGTTGCCAAAGCACTAGACATGGCTCTGCCAATTTTATTGACAAGCTTAGAGGAAAATAGACAGAAGAATAATGAAACTCAACCGGCAGAAAGAACGAATAATCTAGATGATGAGGATGAAGATGATTTTGATTATGATTATGAATCTGATGATTTATACGAGGCTAGACCTCGTAAGAAAGGAAAGAAGGGATGTCATTACAAGGCATTCAAAGATGGAAACCCTCCTAAATTTAAAGGAACAAAGGATGCCACTGTTACTCATCAGTGGATAAGGGAAATAGAAGCGGTAATCAAGATCAGTGAATGTAGAGATAACCAAAAGGTCAAGTATGCAGCCCACTCATTTGTGTCAGAAGCACTATGCTGGTGGGAGAACTTGGTCATAGCTATGGGAGATAAAGCTATTGATCGGATGACTTTGGAGGAATTGAAAAGATTGTTGATAGAAGAGTTTTGTCCAGATAATGAAATGGACAAAATCGAGAGAAATTTTCTTAGATTAGAAGCTGGTAGTATGACTCACAGAGAGTATACTGCCAAATTTAATAGAAAGACTCGATTGGTACCTCACTTGATAACCCCTGAATCAGTACGCATCAAGCGGTACGTACAGGGTTTACCATATGAGATACGGAGGTTAGTAAAGACTTCAGACTTAAAAACTTTTCGGTCTGCCGGAAAGTTGGCTTCGACCATGTACGATGAAGTCTTCGGTTCCCGCCCTGTGGAATCAACGTGAAAATGGTCTGATATTTCTAAAATCAGAATAAGAAGAATGGAGGAGGAAAGAAGCAGGAATAGAGTGGTGGTTCTAAATGTACCAAATATGGTAAACTACACACTAGAGAATGCAGGTATGGGACAAATACTTGCTACAGTTGTGGTAAGCCAGGACATATATGTAACATTTATGATTTTCTTGCCTTTATTTTCAGTTCAATAAAACATATTTTGAATCCAATTCTAGTGTAATGTTTTAATTAATTCATGCAAGCATTTAAGACCAAGGATACATTAGTAGAACCCTATATATATACATGTGTATGCATATATCATACAATTTCATACCCACATTTATACAATTATGCAATTAACAAGATGTACACACTGATTTGAACCCGAATCATTTGAACCTTCAAGCATTGAACCACCACCCTTGATTTTGAACCCTAAAAACGCATTTGTTGACCAATTTCATCAAGACTTGACATGTTTGACTTTTAAAAGTCAAATAGGGTTGATTTCACAAATCCAACACCAAGAATCGACCCAATTAATCGCTACGGGTTTCCCATATCGTATACAATCATCAAACGACCTAATCCAGGCCCAATCATCAAGTTAATTCAATCATTCTCGCGGCCAGTTCAAAATTCGAACGAATTTGACTTTGATAGTCAAATCCGTATCAAATCTCCATTAATTAATGAAGATCAACGCGTTTAAATCCCTTAAATCATGCGTAAACGTTTCTTGGATGAATGTAGACCCTGTTCGCGATCCAATTCATTTCTAAATCAGTGATTCGATGCGTAAATCCCGTCCGCTAACTATTACGGCCAACTCATAATCAAATCGGCTAAATTAGACGAAATTAAACAAATCAAATCAGCCTCACACCTTCACGCACCCTCATACAAACCCTCTGAAACCGCAATCGCATTCCACTTCACGTCTGGACAGCAATCGAGTCTCAAGAACCTCAAGACAAAAACCGTAGCCCACTGCATTCGTGCCCCATCCAAAACAAGTATGATTACCCTCTTTCGGTTCGTAATCGAGTCCTGATCATTAGCCCCTTATCAATTCGGAGTAACAAGATTTATCGAAACCGATTTTGATTTAGGGTTCATGCTCGGTTCATACGTATTTGAATCTGGAAATTTTCCTAATCTAATAAATGTTTTAATATTTTTAGATTCAATACTTAACCAGTGAAACCATCTAGCCCAGCCGGTTAAGCCACTGCACCGCTGGACTGGATGGCATGGGTTCGAAACCCATTCACCGCCGGTTCTTTTTCGCGTACTTAAAACCCAAACCCGGCTCACTGTAGGTTTCATGTTAAGGTTGTTCTGTTTCGGGTTTGAGCAGGGATGCGCCCCTCGGTCTGGTGGTTAGGACGTATGCCTCGCACAGCAGCCACCTGGGTTCGAACCGGGTGGACTGTTTCCTTTTTTAATCAACTTTTTACAACTCCAAATTTATAAAAAAAATTATTTTTATAACCTTGCAACATGTTGAGCAGAATAAAAACAAATTTTCTAATTTTCAACATAAATTCATTTTTATTATGAATTTTATTGTTAAAATTGTATATTAAATGTTTAAAACAAAATTTTAGATATTTTACAAATTAAAGGAAATTAACTTCAAAATAAAAATATTTGTTTTTATAAAGTTTATAAAATTTTAACTTTATTTAAAACAATCAAATACTTACTTTTAAAATGATAAATAAATAAATAAAATTTATTTATTATAACCTACATTAAAAAGTTAAATGTATATTTATTAGAAGTTATATATAAATATTATTTACATATCTTCATAAATAAACAAATAAAGTAAAATTATTTATTTATTTTATATTTAATATAATTCACACACTATTTTTATAACTAAATAAATAAATAACAATTATTTAATTTATTTAGTTATTCAACTCAAACCCTAAATTCAATTATTTTAGAACTATTCATTTCAGTCTTTCATTTTATAAAACACTCATTCAAGTACAACCACAATAACCTACACACTCCTTTTCAAACTACAACTCAAACCCTTTGTACACACATCCATTTCAATCCTAGACTCAGCCATAGACTATTGTGCACATTATTAATCTAGATTCATATACAATTCACTCTAGGTTAACGTTGTGAGTTACAAGGATCACCTTGCTACCTAGTCTCTCGTGCTAGCTACACCTTTGATTCAAGTGAGTATTACATAGCCCCTTTTTACACTTTTACACATTTTGGGGTGAAACATGAACACTATACATACAATGATTTACACAAACTACACAAATACAAATCCACTTTACATTCATGTCTGCAATTTGAGCTTTATGTTCGAGTACTAGGTGTGTTAACTATTTTGTGTGCAAATTCATGTGCAATCATTAACTATTCAAGCCGACGGTTAACAATGATAGATCTATTGAGTTTGACAAACCCACCCAGTTAGGGTGATTGTTACCGACAACACAATTTGTTTTGCATGCCAGTTACAAAGGTTTGATTGTACTTATTGGTTACACAATAGTAACTCCCCATAAATGCCTTATTAATCAAGATTTGTAAGGATTTGTTTACTCACATCTATATACTATCTATGTACAAACCTATGTATGCTCACCAACTTTTTAGTTGACTTTATTTTACTCATGTTTCAGGTGCTATTGTGTGAGTTGATCAAGGCATGCGACACTTAAGTTTGGACTTAGTTAATTTTAAATTAAGAACCTCATGTATTTCATTTTACGTACTTGTTTGAATTTGGTTTGTGTTTGAATTGTTTGGAATGAAATTTGATGATTAATATATTTCAATCTAGTCAACCTTGTGCTCATGAACAGTCTACATGTCCCGCCCCGATGTATTTCGCCGTTGGTTGGGGTGTGACAATATAGACACCAATTTTCCAAGTAAGTCAGGACTGAGGTGTTTCAAGTGTGGATAACTTGGACACCGAATCATAGAATGCCTAACCTTGAAGATTTCAGCACCAGTAGTGATTAAAGATGGAAAGGAAAAGGAAGCTCCAAAGGCTAAGACTAGGGCCTACACTTTAACAACCGACGAAGCTAAGGCATTGCCTGACGTATTATCAGGTACATTTCTCGTTAATAACGTGCCTGCTACTGTGTTATTTGACTCAAGAGCTAGTAAAAGTTTCGTATCTCTAGATTTCTATCCTTCCTTAGATAGACCTACTGTAAGATTAAACGAAACTTTTGAAGTCAAAACGACTATTGGGAAGACGATGAAGGTGGCAGAAGTCATTCATGATTGTTTCATCAATCTTGAGGGACATAAATTTCCCGTTAGACTATATCCAATGATCCTCGAGGGATTTAATGTAGTCTTAGGAATGGACTGGTTAGCAGCAAACGATGCCCAAATCATTTACAACCAGAAAGCAGTTCGGATATAGACCCCTGGTGGCAATTGGATTACAATTCACGAGGATAAGTTAGGATCAACCGTTAAAATCATTTCGATGGTAAAGGCCATCAAGTTTATGACTCAAGGCAATAAGGCCTACCTGGCATACGCTATTGATTCCAAGGTGAAAACTAAGGAATTAAAGGATGTGCCAGTAGTCTGTAACTTTCCTGATGTCTTCCCAGAAGAATTACCAGGAATACCTCCAGAAAGAGAAGTGGAGTTTCGAATCGACTTAGTGCCTGGTGCTAAGCCTGTATCTAAGGCACCATATCGTTTAGCTCCATCAGAAATGAAGGAATTAATGTCACAACTACAAGAGTTGTTAGACAAAGGTTTCATAAGACCGAGTATCTCGCCTTGGGGTGCTCCGGTTCTTTTCGTGAAGAAGAAATATGGTAGTATGCGTATGTGCATAGACTATAGAGAACTGAACAAGCTTACAATCAAGAACAAATACCCGTTACCAAGGATCGATGACTTGTTCGATCAATTACAAGGAGCAAGCTGGTTCTCCAAAATCGATCTAAGGTCAGGTTATCATCGGTTGAAGGTTAGAGATGAAGATATTCCAAAGACAGCCTTCCGTACAAGATATGGACATTATGAGTTCTTCGTAATGTCATTTGGTTTGACTAATACCCCCACTGCATTCATGGACCTCATGAATAGGGTTTGTCGACCAATGTTGGACCGATCTGTGATCGTGTTCATTGATGATATTCTAATCTACTCAAAGAATGAAGGTGATCATGCATGTCATCTTAAAGAAGTACTGGAAACACTTAGAAAAGAAAAGTTGTATGAAAAATGCCCGAAGTGTGTGTTTTGGCTTCGAGAAGTTCAGTTCTTGGGTCATGTGATAAACGCCGAAGGAATTCTTGTAGATCCATCAAAGATAGAAACTGTAATGAAATGGAACCCGCCAAAGACACCTACAGAAATAAACAGTTTCTTAGGTTTGGCTGGTTACTATAGAAGGTTTATTCAGGATTTCTCCAAGATTGCAACCCCATTAACAAAACTCACGAAGAAGGAGACAAAGTTTGTATGGGGAGTAGAGCAAGATAACGCTTTTCAAAAGCTAAAGGAGAAATTGACTCAGGCTCCGGTGTTGTCTTTACCAGAAGGAACAGAGGATCTGGTAGTTTACTCTGATGCTTCCTATCAGGGAGTGGGGTGCGTACTAATGCAGAGAGGCAAGGTTATAGCCTATGCTTCACGACAGCTCAAACCCCATGAAGCTAACTTCCCGACCCATGATTTAGAGTTAGCTGCTATAGTATTCGCGCTTAAAATATGGAGACACTATTTGTATGGAGTTAAGTGCACAATCTACAAAGATCATAAAAGCTTAAAGTATTTCTTTGAGCAAAAAGATCTCAACATGAGGCAGCGAAGATGGTTAGAGCTGATAAAGGATTATGATTGTGAAATCCTGTATCATCCAGGGAAAGCCAATGTAGTGGCAGATGCTCTAAGCCGTAAAGAAGAGCATCCTCCTATTAGAGTGAAGTCATATAAGTTAGTTGTAACTCCTGACTTTATGACACAGCTCAAGAATGTTCAGATAGACGCATTGAAAGTAGAAAATGTTAAGAAGGAGAGAATGGCTGGACAAGAAAAATACTTGGAAGAGAATGAGTATGGGGTTAAGATTCGATTCGGCCATATGTGGATACCACATATAGGTGAATTCAGAATTAAAGTTTTAGATGAAGCTCATAAATCTCGATATTCAATTCATCCGGGTACTACAAAAATGTACCAAGATCTACGCCAAGATTATTGGTGGCCCGGTATGAAATTCGATATCATGAAATATGTGGCTAAATGCTTGACTTGTTCTCAAGTGAAAGCAGAGCATCAAAAGCCTTATGGCAGATTACAGCCACTAGATATTCCAGAATGGAAGTGGGAACATATCACTATGGACTTCATAACTAAGCTACCGAAAACAGCTAAAGGTTATGATACCATATGGATGATAGTTGATAGGCTAACTAAGAGTGCTCACTTTTTACCAATACGTGAGACATACTCTTCTGAAAGGTTAGCAGAAACATTTATTAAAGAAATTGTTTCACGGCATGGAGTTCCGGTTTCAATAGCATCTGACAGAGACACACGTTTTACGTCAGGTTTCTGGAAGAAGTTCCATGAAGAAATGGGAACTAAGTTATGGATTAGCACGGCGTATCATCCTCAAACGGATGGACAAAGTGAAAGAACGATACAAACACGTGAGGATATGTTGCGTGCTTGTATTATTGACTTCGGTGGAAGTTGAGATTGTCGTCTACCTTTAGTAGAATTCTCGTATAACAACAGCTATCATGCAAGTATTGGCATGCCGCCATATGAGATGTTATACGGAAGGAGATGTAAAACTCCCATATGTTGGGGAGAAGTTGGACAAAAAGAACTGGGAAATATAGAAATTGTCCAAGCGACAGGTGTAAAGTTAGATCATATTAAAGCTCGTCTAAAGGCTGCTCAGGATAGACAAAAGTCCTATGCAGATAAAAGACGAAGACCGATAGAATTCCAAGTTGGAGATTATGTTATGTTGAAAGTATCTCCATAGAAAGGAATCATTAGATTTAGAAAGAGAGGAAAGTTGAGTCCAAGATTTATTAGACAATTTAAGATTATGGCTCGAGTGGGGAAGGTTGCATATAGATTGGAATTACCAGAAGAGTTGAGTGGAATTCACTCGACATTCCATGTATCACACTTGCGAAAGTGTCTAGCAGACAAAACCTCTCATGTACCACTGAATGATATAGAGGTAGACGAAAGATTGAATTATGTCGAGAAGCCAGTGGCTATACCTGACTGGAAAGAAAAGAGATTACGAAATAAGGTAATCAAGCAAGTTAAAGTTCAGTGGCAACATCGAAAGGGATCTGAAGCCACATAGGAGACAGAGGAAGAAATGAAGCAATCCTATCCTTACTTATTCGAGTAAGTAACAGGTTTCGAGGACGAAACCTTTATAAGGGGGATAGATTTGTAACACCCCAATTTTCAAAAGAATATAAGTATAAGGGTTAAAAGGTCATTTGATGAAACCCTAGGGGGTTTAAATGACATTTTGTTAAAGTAAAAGGGGTCAGGTTGCAATTAGATTAAAGTTTAGGGACTAAAAATGAAAGTTTTGGAAAGTGGACGGATGTCGGACCGACATCTTGAGGATAACGGTTCGCTACGTAAGGGACAAGAGATCATTTAGAAGTTGACACGTGTCGGGTGACTAATCGCTGAAGTCCGCCACGTGGGAAAATGATAGCGGACCGATATAAAATCTGTTGCGGTCCGCTAGCCGCAATTCATTCATAGCGGACCGACATGGAAAAGGATAACGGGCCGTTATGTGCCTGTTAAGCAAAATTACACCGCCACACTAGATAGCGGACCGACATGGCTAGGGATAGCGGTCCGCTACGGACCCGACAGGCAGTCTATAAATAGTTGGACATGTTGGTCGACTTTAGACCATTCACACAGCCCCAACACCTCATAAAAAGCATACATTACCTAGGGAAGCGTGTCTCGAGCCCCGGTTCATGTAGACAAGTTTCGTTTCCAGCTTTTCGATCCCAATACACAGGAGATAGTTTTGAGGTAAGGTTCTGACCAGTTCCTAATGGCTTAGTTACTTTCACTAAGCTAGGAACTTGCAGTTAAGTAATGTTATAATAACTTAGGACTCTGATCCAAGTCGTTGTGCTAGCACATAAAGGTTATCTGATCAGGAAGGAAGTTAGAGGTGAGTTCTATGAAGCCCTCTTAATGTTTTATTTTAAATGTTTGGGCCGGTATGCATGCTAAAAAGATTTACATAAATGCTATATACCTTGATTTAAATATTTGGATTAGAATTCATGTTGCAAGAAGTTATGTATAAAAGATGTCTAAATCTTAAAGCTAAGTAACGGAGTATTCATGAGATATTAAAGGAATATTGGATAACCATCTGACCGGTATGTAGTTATCTGGCAAACAGAATGTTCTGTCTAAGGAAAGAGTGGTGTATAAATCCCTCCTGGACCCGTCACTCTTTCTTGGAAACATTCCTGTTGGAGGTACTACTCTGGAAAGATAACCACCTTATTTCTTTGATGTACCATGGTGAAAACCTTTACGAGAGTTTGAGATAAAGAATGATTTTGAAAGAAAAAAAGAAAGGAATCCTTGTCTTTTGACATGATTTCATTTTGAGAAAGAAAATGGTTTTGACACGTAAAACGTTTTAGAACTTATTATGGTGCGCCCAGATAAGTAATGACAGAGAAATTAGGGTTTTACCATGACTTGTAAAGGTCTTGACAATCATTGTCTTGACAAATAGTAAAGGAAAGGAAATAGAGTTTTGGCATATTTTGCTATGTCAAATGTTTTGACCATATTGGTCTGTAAAGAAAGGTTTTGCCACGTCTGGCCAAATGCCACATAATATCTTGCAACTTAAGACGTAGAGATGTATTGCATTCCTTTGTGGGATGTAGTATGGAAACCTTGTGCAAGGGTATGTATAAGTGGTGTAACATCTATGATTTTCCAAGTATTATTTCACTTTATTTTCCTTATTTTACAATAATGACAGTTCCATTTTCGATCTTGTACTCGTTCAACACAATATTTCACAATATCTCACTATCTTAAGCGTGTATCAATACATATAGATATATATAACATATGCATATATATATTTATATAAATATATATATATATATATATTTAAATTGCTTAAATCAAAATAAAACTTATAAAGTTCTTACATATTTTATATATATATAAATATATGTTACTTATGGATAATTATGTAAATATATGTATATATATAAATTTATTTATACATTCAATTATTTTATAAAAAATAATATATATACTTATCTTTTTATAAAATAAGTATAACAAACTAGGGTTCCATGAAAGAAAATAGGAATTTTATACTTGAACCTTTCAAATCCTCCTAAACCACTTTGAACCCTTGGATCTTGAACCGTAGGTCACATTATGGACCAATTCAAAAGATTTCTTCCCTGTTTGACTTTTAAAAGTCAAACCGGGCCAAATCCTCAAATACACCACCAAGAAGTGATCGGATCATAGACCGTGGGCTTTCCCTGGCTTGTACAAGCGATAGTCGACCCAATCCCGACCCAATCTTCACGCCAATTCGTCCAATTAGGCGGGCATGATTCGAAATTCAAACGGATTTGACTCCCCATGTCAAACCATATCAATCAACGTTTAATTCATGAAATTGACGCGTGATGGACCCCGGAAATCATGCGCAATTGGTCTTGAATGAATTCAGACCTCAAGCATGACTCGATTCATCCGAAAATCGAATCAAAATCACGTAATTTGTTCCCGACAGCTATCATCTATTAATCGTAATCAAATCGCACAAACAGAATGAAATTAAACAAATTAAACTACTCCCACACGATCGCATAACCTCGTACGAACATTCTGAACCCGCAATCGCATTCCATTTCGCCTATGGATTCCTGTCGATCACCAAAAACAGTCGGAGAAATCGCTTAGCCGTCTGCATTCGTGCCTCAATCTTTTCAAGTAAGTTTTACATCAATCGATTCGTATTTGAACCCTGGTCAAAAGCCCCTTATCAATTTGCGTTCATATTACACAACAGATTCGATTACGTCTTGATTTCATGACCTGTTCTTGCATATATCAATTTGGGGATTTAACCCGTTTTAAAAATATGTTATACATTTTTTTTAGACTTTGAAACCAGCGAAACCACCCGATCCAGATGGTAAGTCATTGCACCACTAGACCCGTTGGCGCGGGTTCGAAACCCGCATACCCGACATTTTTTTGGGGTTTCTGTGGTACCTGACCGATCCCCTCTCCAGCCCACGCGTAAAACCCAAAGGACCAAAGCAATTAACGCGACCAGTCCCTTGGTCCAGTGGTTTGTTCATCTGGCCCACACATCACAGACCCGAGTTCGAGTCCCGGTGGACTGCTTATATTTTTAAACCGGTTTTTAAAGCCCCAAAAATCTTATAAAAATTATTTTTATAATATTTTTAACAGAATAAAACCAGATTTGTTTATTTTTAATATAAATTCATTTTATTATGAATTTTATGGTTAAAAGGGTATATTAAAAGTTTAAAACAAAAATTTAGATATTTAAATTAATTTTCCAATAAAAATATTTATTTTTATAAAGTTTATAAAATGTTAACTTTATTTAAAACAATCAAATACTTATTTCTAAATGATAAATAAATAAATAAATTTATTTATTATAACCTACACTAAAAAGTTAAATGTATATTTATTAATAAATTTTATACATAAATATTATTTACACAACTTTATATTTACACATCTTTATAAATAAATAAATAAAGAAAAAAAATTATTTATTTTATTTATATTTGATATAATACACACACTATTTTTATAACTAAATAAATAAATAAAAATTATTTAATTTATTTAGTTATCCAACCCAAACCCTAAATCAATTATTTTTCATTTCAATTCTTTCTTTTGTAAAACACCCCCTTTCATGTACAAACCACTAACACCTACAACTCCAACTCTTTGTAAACACATCTAATTCAATCCTAGACTTAGACATGGACTATTGTACACACTTTTAATTCAATATACATTACACACTAGGTTAACGTGGTGAGTTACAAGGATCATTTTGCTACATAGTCTCTCGTGCTAGCTTCACCCTTGATTCAAGTGAGTATTACATAGCCCCTTTTCATACTTTTACACTTTTTGGGGTGAAACATGAACACTATACATACAATGATTTGCATTTACACAAACTACACAAATACAATTCCAATGTACATTCATGTGTGCAAATTTGAGCTTTATGTTTGAGTAGTAGGTGTGTAAACTGTTTGTGTGCAAATTCATGTGCAATCATTAACTATATAAGCCGACAGTTAACAATGATAGATCTATTGAGTCTGACAAACCCACCCAGTTAGGGTGATTGTTACCGACAACACAATTGTTTTTGCATGCTAGTTACAAAGGTTTGATTGTACTACTTGGTTACACAATAATAACTCTCCATATTTGCCTTATTTTATCATGATTTGTAAGGATTTGTTTACTCACATCTATATACTATCTATGTACAAACCTATGTATGCTCACCAACTTTTTAGTTAACGTTATTTTATTCATGTTTCAGGTGCTAATGTGTGAGTTTGATCAAGACATGCTACACTTAAGTTTGGACTTAGTTAAATTTAAACAAAGAATATTATGCATTTCATTTACGTACTTGTTTGAATTTGGTTGTGTTTGATTTGGTTTGAAATGAAATTTGATGATTAATATATTACAATCTAGTCAACCTTGTGCTCATGAACAGTCTACATGTCCCGCCCCGACGTATTCCGCCGTCGGTTGGGGTGTGACATATTGGTATCAGAGCCTTGGTTATAGGGAACTAGGTTATTAGACACCCTTGACCTAGACTATAACTTTAGGACACCCATTATGCCATGTTTCGTTATTATATGTTATGTGCTACATGCTATGTGTTACATGCTTATTATGTTAATTATTATTTCATTTTGATCCCTTATTTGTTAAAAATTCATGACTTATTAGACTATACTTAAATAATAAATTAAATAAACAATATCCCCACTGTAGAACCAAAGACTGAATGCTACAAAATTGTTCTAAGTACAACTGCTGCGGACAACACAAGATTGCTGCTGACCAAAACAGCTGCTGATACTTTGTCTGCTGCTGAAGACCAAAGTAGCCGCGGATAGGCTTATCAGCAGCATTCAACACATGTTGCTGCTGATAGGCATATCCTCAGCAGTTGCGGACAGATCAATCTTGCTGCTGGTCCTCACTTCTGCTGCTGATAGCTTTATTCACTGAAGACCAAACGTTGCAGCTGACTATCCATGCAAAGCGTCACTGACAACTTTCTGCAAAAGCAACTGACACACTCAAAGCAGAAGGAACCTCAGTGGTGCAACCAATAAAGGACAATAACGCTCTTCTCCAAGCATGCAAAAAATGATGCCTAAGAAGACGTTTCAGTAAAGTTAACTAGATTAGCCTTTACTTGTAACTTAGATTAATAAACAAGATCAACGGCTTGTGTTAGATCTGATCCTTAGAATCAAGGGTTTGTCTTGATTCTAAGTTACTATATATATCTTGTAAACACTTCAAACAAAGTGTGCTTTTACACAGTGTCTTGATAGAGTTTTATTTGTAATCTTGTAATCTCAGAAGATTAATACAACAGTGCATTTATCAGTATTCTTGCTGTTTACTTTGTTAGTTGCTATTGTTTCCGCCAATCTCAACTAGAATAGAATCACCTTGTAATTTCATGATCCTACAAGTGGTATCAGAGCTTTGGCTCAAGATTAAACAAACTAACATTTGTTTAATCACTTTCTGATTTTATTCAAAACTCTATTCTTGATCAAGTCACACAAAACAGAAATGGCACAAAATAATGGATTTGAAGACATCGGCAGTATCAACCGACCACCGAGGTTGGTATCTGGGGAGGACTATGATATGTGGAAGAACCGTATGGAAAGCTTCTTCTGCTACCAAGAATACGGAATGTGGAAATCCATAAGGGATGGACCTTATATTCCCATGGTGGCCTCTGCTGACTCCGGAGGACCACTAGTTCCGAAGGAACCCTCCAAGTATTCTGAAGAAGACATCAAAAAAATGGAGGTGGACTTCAAGGCATTAGGAGCTATCTAAATGTGCCTTCCAAATGAAGTTTTTCACAACTTCAGGGTTCACAAAACTGCAAAGGAGTTATGGGAAGCCTTGGAAAAGATGTTTGCCGGATCTGAGGAGGTCAAGGAGAACAGACGTGACATCCTCAAGCAACAGTATGAAAACTTCGTCTGGAAGGAAGGTGAGTCACTAACAGTTTTATATAACAGGTATACATACCTTGTTGGAGAACTGCAATGCTCCAAGGTAAAGCCGGAGAATGAAGACATTCTCAAGAAGTTCATAAGATCTCTTCCTAGCTGTTGGACATTATATACAGTGTCCATCAGAAGAACAGAGAATCTGAAGACTCTTCAGATGACTGAGCTCTTAGGCATGCTCAAAACCTATGAATTAGAAATGATTCAAGCTAAAGAAAGGAGCTCCAGTTATCAATCAGCCACCACTTCCTCCACCACCACCTCAGCACTTCACTCTGATCATTCCGGTCCTAGTGCAAGCAACTACTATCCTCCCATTTTTACTCATCCTCAAACACCAACTGCTTCACAATACAACTCATCACCATTTATTCTTGAGGCACCTCCTCAACAGTCTACCTCTACTGCCTTTGTCTCTGACAACTCAAGCAGCATGCACTTCATAAAGGAAGATCTGGAATGCTTTCATCCAGATGATCTTGAAGAAATGGATATTCAGCACTCATATGCCATGCTCTCCCTCAGAGCAAAAAGGTTTTATTCTAGAACCGGGAGATCAGTTCCAGGCAACAACTCAAACACCAGAGTTGGGCTTGATAAAAGCAAGATCCGATGTTACAACTGTAACCAAATGGGTCACTTTGCTAGAGAGTGCAAGGCACCTAAGGCCAATCAGGGTGCCAGCCATCAAAGACAAGCTTACCAAGGTCAGCCCAGGCAGCAGCAGCAGCAGCAAGGAACTCCTCCAGCACAAACTGCAGCCTGTGCAAATGTTGGAACTACAGACTTTGACTGGAGTTTTCAATATGAAGATGCTCCTGCCTCGAACCAAGCACTTATGGCAGACAATGCAGAGATACCACCTCAGGTATTTGATCATCTTTGCTCTCAAGCTTGCATTGACAAAGTTTTAAGTTATATAAAGCATAACCAAAATCTGATAGATCAAAATGAAGAGTTTCATCAAATGAAGTCTGAATTCAAAAAGGTCAAAAATACTTACAAAGAAAAGATTAACTGCCTTAAGAAAGAGATTTCTTCATTAAAACATGAACAAACCAATCTTGAAACTCAGATTGATGATCTATTAGCCAAACTTAAAGCTACTAGAGCCGAACTGGCTGAACAGAAAGTCCATGTTGAAAAATATGAATTTTCGTCTAAAAAGCTACAAAGATTGTTAGATATTCAAGTCCATGAAAGGGTAAAGACTGGACTTGGATATCATGATGACCAGTATAAGACAGTTCCTCCTCCTGCTGACTATGTTGCCATTCACGAACCAAGCTTCAATACTGCAAATCTTGACACGGCAAACCGAAACCTTGATCCTTCAATGGATGCATGTTTTGTGGAAGACTGCTCCACCTCTTCAGAATTTGAGTCAACCTGCTCAGACCATTGTGAAACTAGTGCAGTCCCATCTGCTCCTATCTCTGAAGCTGTTCTAAACAAAGCTGAATTTCCTGTTGTTACTCCAGCTATTCCAGCTCCCATCCCATTCAAACAAATCAAGATTAGCTATCCTCCAAATGAAAGAAAGCTAAACATTAAAAAGGGAGAGACATCAGGTTTCACCAACCCCAAGTCTCAGTCAAAGCCAACCACAAAGAGAAAGGTGTTTGATATTTTTCATGCACCTGGAGAAAAAGGTCCATATGTTCAAAAGACACTAGAAGAAGCCACTTTTGAACATAACAAAGCTCATCCCTGGAACTTTAAAGATTTGTTTCAAAGAAAGGACTATGTGTACTTTCACAGGGACAAGACAGCACTATCTTGCTTTGTGTGTGGCAAATACAATCACACTGCCAGCACCTGCTTTCACTACCGTGAACACCAAAGAAACTCAAAGCAGCATGCCTTTGAGAAAACAAACAGAAACAAACAGGTGAGAAGCTATGATGCAAAGGCAACAAAGTTCAGAGAATCTCTATCCCTTCAAAGAGTGAAGATGCAGAAACCTCAACAAACTTGCATCATATGTGGGGAATCAAACCACTTTGCTGCAACGTGCAAGTTTAATCCTTTTAACCAGATTGCAAATAGTTCATCTGTGTTCAACCCATCAGCAGCAAACAAAACCGCTGCTGATAGAGTAAAGTCCAGGAAACCTAAGGCAAAGCCTTCAGCAGCAAAAGTCTCTGCTGCTGACAAAGCAGAATCAAAAACAACGGCATCAGCAGCAAAAGTATCTGCTGCTGACAAAGCAAAATCCAAAATAAAGCCTCCAGCAGCAAAAACTGCTACTGCTCCAGCAAAGTCTTCAGCAGCAAGATCGGCTGCGGATAAGCCAAAATTGTCAGCAACAACATCTTCTGCCGACAATGTAAAGAAAGCTAGAAAACCACCAACACAGCAATGGAAGGCCAAACAATCTCCAAGCATAACTATTGGTTCCATTGACTGCAAGCATGCTGAAAATGGCAAATTAGCAACGATTTTCTATAATGTTGCATGCTACAATGTACCTTCCACTAATTAGATATCTCCCATGTGCAGGGACAGCCAGGCAATAAACACAATACTTGGGTGGTAGATAGCGGCTGCTCCAGGCACATGACAGGCAACAGGTCCATCCTCTCTAACTTCAGACATTTCAATGGAGGATATGTTGCCTTTGGGAGTGACTCAAAGGGTGGATCTATCACTGGACAAGGAACTGTGTCCAATGAAAGGATGAGTATTGAAAGAGTCAACTATGTTAAAGAACTTGACTTCAATCTCATGAGTGTTTCCCAAGTATGTGATCAAAAGCATTGGATGCTCTTCACTGACAAAGAATGTTTCGTGTTAGCTCCTGGCCTATCTAAACCCCCTCGAGAGAAGATTCTCCTAACTGCTCATAGAAAGGACAACTTATATGTGCTTGACATGAATGAAGTCACTCCATCCGGTAATGTTTCATGTTTTCTGTCAAAGGCATCAGTTGATGAATCCGCTCTCTGGCACAGGAGGTTAAGCCATGTTAACATCAAAACAATCAATAAATTAGTGAAGGACAATATTGTCAGAGGGCTTCCTGACAAAGAATTCCAGCTAGACGATCACTGCATTGCCTGCTTGAAGGGGAAACAACACAAGAGTTCCCACAAGCCCAAGACATTGAACACAAATGACACCCCTCTTCAGCTACTGCACATGGATCTCTTTGGTCCTACGAATGTCATGTCAATGGGCAAAAAGTCCTACTGTCTGGTGATAACTGATGACTTCTCCAGATTCTCATGGGTATTCTTCCTAAGAACAAAAGATGAAACTGCTGAGATTCTCAAATCCTATATTCTTAGGGTAGAGAATCAAAGCAATCTGAAGGTAAAGATCATAAGGTGTGATCAGGGAACAGTGTTCAAAAATCACACTTTGAACAGTTTCTGTGAGAGCAAGGGCATTGAAAGGCATTACAGTGCTCCAAGAACCCCTCAACAAAATGGGGTTGCTGAAAGAAGAAATAGGACTCTGATTGAATCAGCAAGATCTATGCTGGCTGACTCAAAGCTGCCCCTTACTTTCTGGGCAGAAGCAGTAAGCACAGCTAGTTATGTGCAGAATAGAGTCCTTATTGTTAAGCCTCTCCAGAAAACACCCTATGAACTATGGCTCAAAAGAGTTCCCTACATTGGCTTCCTGAAGCCCTTTGGATGTCCATGTACCATCCTCATCACACATGGAGTTCTTCCTAAATTCGGTGCAAAGTCTGATGATGGTTACTTTGTGGGTTACTCCTCTCAATCAAAGGCCAACCTAGTGTTCAATTCTAGGACTCGGATTGTGAAAGAATCTGCTAATGTGGAATGCAGGGAACACGTTGTCTGTGAACAAGGCAAAGGTCCTAACTGGCTCTTTGATATAGACTCCTTCACCCAGATATTTGAGCCTCTCATATTCTCAAATATGGAGTTTTCTTCTTCAAAATCAACATCTTCTGCCTCCACCTCCTCTTCTGACTACAGACTGGATTTTCCCAGTCCCTACATCAGGATGAAAAGGCCATCCATTGATCCTCCATCAGTGGCAGAAGCTATTGAAGCCAGTACAGGTGAAGCCGGTACTTCCAACACCACAAGCAGCAATCTCTCTGACTAAGAAATCTTTAATGAAGCCTCCTCAATCCATACTGAAGAGGCCTCTGATGCTAATACTGCTGACAATGTGGAACACAATGATCAGAACCTCCAAGCTCCTCTCCTCACAACTGAAGACAATCCTGATCTAAACCAAAGCAATCTTGAAGAGGGAATACGGCTGGATGTGACACCAGCACAGAGAATAAACAAAGAGCATCCTCTGGAAAACATCATTGGCCAAATCCACACAGGTATCCAGACAAGAAGTAAGTCTCATGAAGCCAACATTTATTTGTTCTCTTGCTTTCTATCTCAGGTGGAACCCAAGAAGATTGATGAAGCTATTAAGCACAACAGCTGGATTGAAGCAATGCAGGAAGAATTGCTGCAATTCAAAAGACAAGATGTTTGGAAACTTGTTGATCTTCCACCTGGTCAAACAGCCATTGGAACAAGATGGGTCTTCAGAAACAAGCAAGATGAAAGGGGCATCGTGGTCAAGAACAAAGCCAGACTGGTAGCTCAAGGTTACACTCAAGAAGAAGGCATTGACTATGATGAAGTCTTTGCTCCTGTTGCCCGCCTGGAAGCCATAAGAATCTTTCTGGCATATGCAGCATCCAAAAACTTTATGGTCTATCAAATGGATGTGAAGAGTGCCTTTTTGTATGGCAAAATTGGTGAAGAGGTCTATGTCAAACACCCTCCAGGGTTTGTGGATCCTGCACATCCAAATAAAGTCTTAAAACTGGACAAAGCTCTCTATGGCTTACACCAAGCCCCAAGAGCCTGGTATGAAACTTTATCTGGATATCTACTTAGCAACAACTTCAGAAGGGGGGCCATTGATCAGACACTTTTCATCAAAGATGAAGGGGGAGAAATTTTGTTGGTCCAGATTTATGTTGATGACATTATCTTCGGATCTACAAGAAAGAAGCTCTGCAAAGACTTTGAAGTTCTGATGCATTCCAAATTTGAAATGAGTTCAATGGGTGAACTAAATTTCTTTTTAGGACTTCAAGTCAAACAGGTACCAAATGGAATCTTCATAAGTCAATCCAAGTATGTCAAAAGCATCTTGGAGAGACTCAAAATGGCTGACTACTCTGCTGCAAGAACTCCTATGCAAGTGCACCATCAATTATCTCCGGATAAAGAAGGACAAGACACTGATCAACATCAGTACCGAGCAATGATAGGGTCTCTCATGTATCTCACTGCCTCAAGACCAGATATCATGTTTGCAGTCTGTCTCTGCGCAAGATTTCAAGCAGCTCCAAAAGTGTCTCATCTTCAAGCTGTCAAGAGGATCTTTAGATACCTAAAGGGAGCTCCAAATCTTGGGCTATGGTATCCAAAGAATGGAAATGTCAATCTCTATGCCTACACTGACAGTGACTATGGGGGTTGTAACTTGGACAAAAAGTCCACATCAGGGGGATGTCAATTTCTTGGAGGAAGGCTCATCTCATGGCAATGCAAAAAGCAAACATGTGT
Source organism: Smallanthus sonchifolius (assembly GCA_023525975.1). Taxonomy (NCBI): domain Eukaryota; kingdom Viridiplantae; phylum Streptophyta; class Magnoliopsida; order Asterales; family Asteraceae; genus Smallanthus; species Smallanthus sonchifolius. Next base: position 21,746,677 of record CM042035.1, on the reverse strand, counting down.
CTCTACTTCAACAGCTGAAGCAGAATACATTGCAACTTCAAGCTGCTGTGCACAGGTCATCTGGATCCAAAATCAAATGCTTGACTATGGAATGACCTTCATGCAGACTCCAATCCACATTGACAACATGAGTGCTATCTCTATCACGAATAATCCAGTGCAGCATTCCAAGACTAAGCACATCGACATCAGGTATCACTTTATTAGGGATCAAGCTGAGAAAAGGAGAATTGTCTTATCCAAGGTTCACACAAATGAGCAATATGCTGATTTGTTCACTAAACCTTTTGATGAAGAAAGATTTCGATATCTGGTTGAATCAATTGGCATGATGAACTTTGAATAAAACATGTCTCAATTTTTATTCTTGTCCCTGTAAATATGTCTATGTTTTTGTTCATAATAAAAAGTTATAGTCAGCAGCACTTTTTCGCTGCTGAAATATTTATTCTTCAGCAGCAAAGCCTTTGCCACTGATCGCTTTAAGTTATCAGCAGGAACAAGTTTCCTGCGGACAGCTTTAAGGTGGTCAGCAGCAACCTTTTTGCTACGAAATGAATACAACAGTCAGCAGCACCCAAATCTGCTGCTGAAAGACTTCACTATCCGCAGCAACCAAGTTTGCAGCGGATAGCCCACCATCGGCAGCAACCAAGTTTGCTGCTGATGGGTAAAACAAGTCTACATTAACTTTTACCCACGGTAAAAACTACTCTCAGTCTTTACCATGACTGCTCGAGTGTTTTACAGCTGTAACAGTGAAAAGGGTTGTACTGTACAAGTAAATTTGCTTTTTTTTCCTCGTCTGCCGTTATATCAAAAACCCAAACCTCCCCACAACCTCTTCATATTCAATTTCAAACCTATCTCCCATCACTTTCTCTCCCGTCCCCACAGCATTCAAAACCCTCCGTAATTAACCACCATTCCAACACCCTTCCCTCTTCCCTCCAAATTCATAACAATGGCAGGCGCGGACATAAACAACCCCAATGACAAGTTTTCCCCATACCACAACCTCACTGCATACCTAACAAAGGGCAAGAAATCCGAAGGTTTCGATGATATGATCGACTTCCTTTGTCGGTCCAAAATCCACCATGCCCTAACAATCAACCCAACCATCTATATTCCCCATATGGAAGATTTTTGGAATACAGCTGTATTCTCTACTGAACAGGGCACTCCCCAAATCAAGGCCACAGTAGATGGAAAGGACATGGTAATCACTGAAGCAAAACTCCGTCAACACCTCAAGCCTCAGGATGAAGGGGACGCCACCTCCTACCTGAGAGATGTGTACATGAGGACCTTTGTATCCATAGGATACACTAGAAATCAAACAGAGTACACCATAGAGAAGGCGCTCATGGGTCCCCAATGGAAGTACCTCTGCCACACTCTTCTCCAATGCATATCTCAAAAGAGGAGTGGCTGGAATCAACTCAGTTCCGGTCTTGCATCTGCAGTTCACGGTATGGTAACTGGGTCTGGTTTCAATTTTTCCCACCTCATTCTTGAAGGTTTGAGATATAACCTTCAAGAAGGGGTAAAATCACAATTTTGTATGTATCCACGATTCCTGCAGGAAGTTTTTAACAAAGAGCACCAAGATCTTTCAAAACCTGCTCGAATCTACATTATGCTGGGGCATAAAAACAATATTTTTCAAAGACTGAGAACAGTTTATCAAAATTCTCAGGGGCCGATGTTCCATTGTTATCTACAATGTTGAACACACAACGTGCCCAGGGTGACAGTTCAGCAAACCCAGCTGATACTGATCCCACACCTTCCACCTCACTGCGACAAACTCAAACTGCTGCTTCCCTTGATCGAACCCCTGTGCATTCTACTGAGGATGTACAGGCACATACATTACTCACCCCCAGTTTGATTGCTCAATCGGAACACAGGGCCCCGGTTGCAGCCAAATATACAAGGAAGAGGGGCAAGAGAACTCCTTCTTCTCTTGCCTCCAAGGCCCAAACCCAAGCCTTCATCCCTCACTCAGAATCACAACATTCTGGTGAGAATATCATAAGGGAAAGCCACACTGTTAGGGAGACTCCTTCGGCAGTCTCTCTATTAGGATCAGGATCACTTCCCGGATCCATAGAACAGCCCTTTGAGCCATTTCTATCATCTCTGGACTTAAGTGTTGAGGAACCTGACCAAGGTGATGTACCTTCTCCAACTGCCACTATCAAGGAGGTACTGATTGGTCTTGCCTCCGAAACACCCAACCCAAGTTCTTCACCCTTGAAGGTCCATTCTGGGAGTCATGAAAGAATGGATGTGGACGAGGCTGTCACTACTGCTGGTCTATCACATGACCAGGAGGACAGTGACAACATCATTAAGACCTCAACCACGGCAACTCATGGTGAGGGTGTTTCCTTGGAAACCCCCCTCACTGAGAGGAATCCCAGGCGCCAAGAAACCACGGGTGATGGAGATGCTGAGGCTCGGCCTACGTCCCCATCTGGGTCCAAGGATTCCACAACTGTGGATGAGGACAGTCTAAAACTAACCAATCTGTAATTAATGGCCAGGGTGGCTATGCTTGAGGCTGAAGTGTCCAAACTACGACACCAAGCCTTGATGCATGAAGCCCATCAATGCCCCTTCACGGCCTCTCCCTCTCTTGTCTCAGTGGGCACTCAAACAGATGCCTATTTGTTTACTGATGCAACCAAAATGGGGGAGAAAGTCCCTATGGAAGAAGACACTGAAAGTCTCGACAACTGGATTCAAGAGCAGGCTGCCTTCCAAAGTACTCTATTCAGACCAGCTTTTGTCCAAATTCATGACTTGCCAGTCTCAGATGACAATGAAGAAGAATCTACTGAAGACTGGAAGCTAGTTGTCAGAGCTATAGATGAGGTGCTGATGGATGAAAACAACCAAGACGAAACATCTACATCCTTCAGCATCATCCCAGAAGTTGCAGCCATCATAAGTCATGCAGCTGCCCCCCACTTCCCACTGACATCAACACAGCTAGAGTTTGACATTATACTAGCTTGGGGGTACGATGGGAAGACTGAGAGGTTTTGGATAGGTCGGGAGTTTAGCGGAGTAGAAGAGCTAGACTGGGATTTAATTCATCCATTTGAAATCCTTGACCTATATGATCTTATCTGCATCAACAACTCATCAGACCTCTCAGCAGACCTTTCCATTGACATGTTCTATGCCTTGATGGAGGACAACCTACCCAACTTCATAAGACTAATCAAAGAACTAAAACGGGTAGAGTCTCCTGAGTCATCTCAGGCTGCAGAAAGAAGACTGTCTCCCAAAAATCTCCAAATCACAAGGAGCGGTCTTCTCAATGAAGAAGAAGTTCTGAGCCTGAAAAGACTCCTGTACAACCTAATGGTCAAGGACTTAGATGTGCTAGGATGGATAAGCAATAAGTGCCTTGACCATACCTTCCTTCTAAGCAACAGCACCTCTCTCACCATCAACACCAGGAACATCCTCCAGCTGCCCTCAGACTTCCTATTCAAGATCTTTCAGCTCAGAGCCAACATCTGCAATGTTAACTCATTAGAAAGCCAGGCAATGATGGTCACCATCAAAGCCCATCTTGAAGAAGAAGGACTGATTCCTCAGGAAGAGTCTGTGTCAACTTCTGATACTGACTCCAACTCAGACACTCCACAAGTTGATGCCACATCTGTAGCATTTGGCACAAGATCTACACTTAGGGATCAACTGAGAGAAATAGAAGGTCCTGAGTACCAACTTGATGAAGACAGTGACCGTCCCTTGTCAATTTCTCAACTTGCCGATGAGGCCGAGGCAGAGATTCCAACAGCTCCACAATCAGCTGTTGCTGTGATCAGTGAAGCTAGAGCAGAGGCATCCAATGCTGATAAAGGAAAGGGCATTATGACTGATGAAGATGAAGAGAGGATGCTAAAAGAGAAAATAGAAAGGGAAGAGAAGAGAAGAAGAAGGGAAGAAGAGGAGATTGCTGAGCTTAAAAAGGCTCAAGAAAGGAAAACAGCCATTCTCCTCAGAGAACAAAACTTCCAGCTGTATGCTAGACAGCTGGATGAAATGAAAATAAAAATCCATGCAGTATCTCAAGTTGAGGAAGATGAACAACTTGCCAGACAGCTGCAGGAACAGTTTGCAAAGGAAGAAGAAGAGGAAAATGAAAAGAAGAGAAAGGAAGATGCTAAGTTTAGAATCACTGATTCTAAATTAGCAAAAGAATTAAGGGAGGAGTGGATTGAAGCTCTGATCTCTCAAGGTGAGGATGCATACTACCTTGAAAAACTTTCAAACAAAGAGATCTACAGAGCCTTCATGGGTCAGCAGGGGGAATTGGCAAAGAAGAAGAGAGATGAAGAAAAAGAGAGAGCTCGACAAAAGTCAAAGAAAGCCATTGCCCTTAACCAGAGGACCCATGAAGAAAGGAAGGTGATGATTGACTTCCTCAAGGTAAGGGGAGAAGTGGAAAAAGGTTAGGTCCCATGTCCTTCATGAACCTACAAGCCCTATATACAAAAGTGAAAAGGGAAGAGGAAGAAAGACTGGAAAAGAGACCAGTCAAGAAACAAAAAACCTCTGCACCAGAAACTACTTCCACTTTCCAAACACCATCCACAAACATCCCCAAGTCTTCCTCTCCTCCACCCAAAAAGTCCAAAACATCCCACCCAGCTCCTTCTCATCAACAACCACTCCTGAAGAAATCCAAACCCATATCCAAACCTGAAGACTCCAGAGAAATAGTCCAATGGTTTTACAGTACTCAAGATCAGTGGTTTGAAGTATTCAGGGGGAGAACTGAACGAAGAAGGTCGATCTACAAGTCTGTTGATGAGGTTCTACAACTTCCAGATTCAGATCTAAAGAGAATCTTGGAGCTGGGTGAAGAAATCATACCTGCAAATGATGGTGGGAAACATCTTGTGCTGGTGATCAAACATCACTTTAACCCCATCAAAGATGTTGTCTTAGATGTTAGACCTCTACAATCCTACTATCCATTTGCACGATGGTCCTACAATGCTGAGAAGAATGAGTTCACCATCACAAATGTCAAGGGTAACCAGATGAGATGTTCAAGCAAGGCAATCTTCAAAATTCCAAGTAAGGACATCAAGACTCTGTCTGAACTTCCTCTTGACAACCCCAGCAAGGATCCTCGAGGGTATGAAGTATCAAGGATAGTTGACCACATGAAAAAGCTTCAGCAACAGAGGGACTAGAAGAATTTTGGTAGCATCAGTCTAAGGGGAGTTTGTAGAACCAAAGACTGATTGCTACAAAATTGTTCTAAGTACAACTGCTGCGGACAACACAAGATTGCTGCTGACCAAAACAGCTGCTGATACTTTGTCTGCTGCTGAAGACCAAAGTAGCCGCGGATAGGCTTATCAGCAGCATTCAACACATGTTGCTGCTGATAGGCATATCCTCAGCAGCTGCGGACAGATCAATCTTGCTGCTGGTCCTCACTTCTGCTGCTGATAGCTTTATTCACTGAAGACCAAACGTTGAAGCTGACTATCCATGCAAAGCGTCACTGACAACTTTCTGCAAAAGCAACTGACACACTCAAAGCAGAAGGAACCTCAGTGGTGCAACCAATAAAGGACAATAACGCTCTTCTCCAAGCATGCAAACAATGATGCCTAAGAAGACATTTCAGTAAAGTTAACTAGATTAGCCTTTACTTGTAACTTAGATTAATAAACAAGATCAACGGCTTGTGTTAGATCTGATCCTTAGAATCAAGGGTCTGTCTTGATTCTATGTTACTATATATATCTTGTAAGCACTTCAAACAAAGTGTGCTTTTACACAGTGTCTTGATAGAGTTTTACTTGTAATCTTGTAATCTCAGAAGATTAATACAACAGTGCATTTATCAGTATTCTTGCTCTTTACTTGTTTACTTTGTTAGTTGCTATTGTTTCCGCCAATCTCAACTAGAATAGAATCACCTTGTAATTTCACGATCCTACAAGTGGTATCAGAGCTTTGGCTCAAGATTAAATCAAATCAACTTTTATAAGTTCTTACATCTTTTCTTGTGTTGTGCAAATCTGTAGAATGCCTCCCCGTCGTGCTAACGAGATCAACAACAACACTGATATTGCAACTATCCTTGCACAACTTGTGACCCAACGCACTCAAGCTAATGGGGCCACCAATGGTACCCATGGAACTAATGGTGGTGGTGGTGCCAACCCGCCACAATGCACCTTCAAGCACTTCAATTCATGCAATCCTCTCAAGTTCTATAGAACTGAAGGAGCCACAGGGTTCCTCCAATGGTTTGAAAGTATTGAGGGCACTTTCCTCAATAGTGACTGCCCCGACAACCTTCGTGTTCGTCATGCCACATGCGTCTTTCAAAAACGGGCACTCACGTGGTGGAATGGGCAGAGAAGGACTAGAGGCGTAGAGGCAGCAATGGCCTTACCATGGGATGAGGTTAAAAGGCTAATGACCGAGGAGTTCTGTCCTCGGAATGAGGTGAAGAAGTTAGAAGCTGAATTTTGGGATCTTGCCCAAGACAGCGGCGAGAGTTTGGCCAACACAACTCGGTTCCATGAGTTGAGTCTCCTTGTGCCCCATATGGTCACACCACTATCCCGCTGCATTGAGAAGTATATTGGGGGACTGCCCAGGCAGATTCAAGACTCTGTCTTAGGGAGAAATCCCGCAACACTCGAAGATGCTATCCGTCTATCTGCTACTTTGACCGACAATCATGTGAAAGCAGGGACCTTGACTAGAAAGGGCACCAAGAAGACTCCCGACACCACAACACCCTATGCACCTATCAAAGAAGCCAAAGTTGAACCCTACCACAATAATAAGAAGAAAAGCTAAGAATTATGCTGTGGTCACTCCTGCTACCCCCGTTAACCAAGTCACACCCATGGCTCAAGCTCCAGCCAAGAAACCATATGTGGGAATCTACCCACTTTGTAACACCTGCAATTATCACCACCTCCAGAATATTCCCTGCCGCCTTTGCACCCATTGCGGGAAATATGGCCATACGGTCAATGTTTGTAGAACCAAGGCCCTTGCAAGTCAAACCAACCCACCAACCCGAGCCAACCAACAAGTGGCTACTCAAGGTGTTCCCGCCATTGCAAACGGGCGTGCTTGTTATGAATGTTGCAATCCGAACCATTTCCGTAACCAGTGCTTGAAGCTCATCAATGCTAACCAAGGCGGAGCTCGTGGGCGTGCTTTCAACATAAACGCCAATGAAGCTCAGGCCAACAATGATGTGGTCAGCGGTACGTTCCTTATAAATAGTCAATATGCCTCCATATTATTTGGTACCGGTGCAGATAAAAGTTTTGTATCACTTCACTTTGAACCATTACTTGCAAAAACACGATCCAAACTAGAGAAAACTTTCACCGTCGAAGTAGCAAATAGTGACTCCCTTACAATTGACTCCGTTATCCATAATTGTTCTCTAGAGCTCAACGATCATACATTTCCAGTCAACCTCGTACCAATGCCACTAGGGATTTTTGAAATCATCATAGGCATGGATTGGTTATCAACTCACCATGCGGAAGTCATCTGTTTTGAGAAATGTATTCGAATACCCCTTCCGTCAGGAGAAACACTAAGAGTCTTTGGTGAAAAGCCTTGTAAAGGACTCAAGTTAATGTCGTGCACAACTGCCCAAAAGTACTTACGAAAGAAGTACGTGGCCTTCTTAGCCAATGTTGTTCAAAAGGATGTCAAAGAGAAGAGTATTCAAGAAATTCCCATCATCCGGGACTTTCCCGAAGTATTCCCCGAAGATCTATCCGGTCTTCCACCCGTTCGACAAGTAGAATTTCGCATTGACCTTGTACCCGGAGCTAACCCCGTGGCTAGAGCTCCATACCATCTTGCACCATCTGAAATGCAAGAGCTTGCAAGCCAACTCCAAGAGCTCTCCGACAAGGGTTTCTTCCGTCCAAGTCATTCACCGTGGGGTGCACCTGTCTTATTCGTCAAGAAGAAGGATGGATCATTCCGCATGTGTATTGACTACCGTGAACTCAACAAGCTTACCATAAAAAACCGTTATCCCTTGCCTAGAATTGATGATCTCTTTGATCAACTTCAAGGTTCTACTTGCTTCTCGAAGATTAATCTTCGATCTGGTTATCACCAACTCCATGTGCAAGAGGAAGATATTCCAAAGACTTCCTTCCGAACAAGGTATGGTCACTACGAGTTTATGGTCATGCCTTCCGAACAAGTTTTGAAAATTCATTTTTGCTTGCTTCAATTGTATCTTTTAAAACATTTTCTAATCGTTTGTGTTCTGAATTGGAATATCTAAGCTTTGATATTTCTTGATTTAATATATCGTTATCATGTTTGTAACAATTGACTTTCTCACTACAAATAGAAGAGCAAAGATATTTGATTACCTCAGTGTCAGTAACCTCAACCACGAAGACATGATGTTGTTTCACTTCCAAATCTTGAACTTTATCACTCATGTCCTGCTGGCTCACAAATGTCTTTGATTTACATGAAGAAGATGTACTAGATCTAGCAATTTCAGAAATATCTATTGAACTGATATGATTAAGAGGGCACTGTTTGTTATCCATATCATAAGAGTATAAAATAGAGATCAGCTCACTCAAGGATGTCTGATACATATCCTTGGTTTTCTTGATGGCAGTGCAGTTGAAGTTCCAGGTTATTGGTAAAGAATTGAGCAACCTTTTGTTGATTTCTACCTTTGTCAACTCTATTTCAACACTCTTCATCTCCGTCATCAAGTGGGTGAATCTGTTAATCTGAGCTTCCAAATTTTCACCTCTAACATGATTGAACGTATTAAACTCTTGCTTCAGCATCTCCTTTCTAATTTCTCCCATGTCACAAGTTCACGTAACAAAAATTATTCACACCCGATGACGAGTACTTTGAAAAATCGCAACCTTTGAAAAACCGCGAACTTTGAAAACCGTATACTTCAAATACCGCAAACTTGTGAACACCGCAAACTTTGGAACACCGCAAACTTTGGAACACCACAAACTTTGGAATACCGCAAACTTGGGAACACCGCAAACTTGGGAACACCGCAAACTTGGGCGACCGCAAACTTTGGTGACCGCAAACTTGAGTGACACCGCAAACTTTGGTGACACCGCAAACTTGAGTGACACCGCAAACTTTGAGTGACCGCAAACTTTGAGTGACCGCAAACTTTGAGTGACACCGAAAACTTTGAGTGACCGCAAACTTTGAAGGTTCCAAATCTTCAACGAAAACGACAGAAACGAGATCCAAAACCGGTGAATCTGTCCAGAAACTCTTCCAAAACAAACAAGTCAGTTATTCAAACGAAAACAGTAACTTTGATACCTCACGAGTCAAAGAAATCAGTTGTCAGCTTCATCGAATGAGCACTAAGGCTCTGATACCAATTGTAAGGTCCGGATTCTTGAGGATTTTCAATCAACGATTTCAACAGCGTGTTGAACCTGGCGGAAACAGACTCGACACGTGAATTGTAGGTATAATATGTCTCTCTCGTCCAACCTGAATACTATTACAAACACATCTATGTATACTAAAACAGAAAGTATTCGGTGGGCCTGGGCCTGGACTGCATACTTCAAGTATGCTGCTCGGACCGCATACTTCAATATGATGCCGGGACCACATACTTCAAGTATGCTGCCTGACCACATACTTCAAGTATGCGGCCGCATACTTCAAGTATGCTGCCTGACCGCATACTTCAAGTATGCTGCTGACACTGAAGTATGCTGCCAGATGAAGTATGCTGCTAGAAGAAGTATTCTGCTGCATAATTTCTTGCTTCTTCCAATCTTCATCTTCTGAACTTCTGAATAACTCGGTGATTCTTTTAATGCGTCAGCCTATTATATTTTTGGTCCTTACAATCTCCCCCTTGGCTGATGCATTCAAAGAAGTCTTCAAATTTCTAAATTGACTGAATGATCACCACCTCTTGCAATAACTTCTTTCCCATAGCCATTCCCAAAACCTTCACGAATGACTTTGCGGTTGTTGAGGCTGTTGTTTTGTTCACTTGCTTTCGTTCTTTTCTTTGGAGTTTGATCCGCCCAGAGATCATTATCAGCATCATTAAAATCATCATTTTGTTGAGAATAGTTGTTAGGAGGAGGATTCCCAATAGCCTTTCTCTTTTGCATTCACTTTTATGATGTTTGTTGATCGGTACTTTCTCTCTGTCACTTTCGGTTTCTAAAGAGTTAACATCTTCTTGTGCTTTTCGGCATTGATGACACTTGGTGCAACAATTTGATCTGTTCTTCATCATCCCTTGGATAAGGATTGTTATCTTGTTGCTCCTGAAAGTTCACTCAGATACAAGTATGTGCAAAATGCATGTATGCTCAAACTTATAAAATTATGAAACTTTCCAATTTTCAATAAAACCTCATTTGTTTATAAAGCCTCTTTTTCATGATTATTGAATCAAAAAAGAACGGTCAATTTTGATACTTATAAAATACACACAAAGATAAAAATAAAATAACTTCAACTAAGCTAAAAACACAAAATCTTTTTGTTCTTTTCAATATATCGGACTGCCTTGAAACAATAGAACACAATAATTTTGAGAGAAACTCTGTTATGGGATCATGTCATTCTAGGGCAGATAAACTATACTTATCAGCCGCTCATTTTATTAGACAGGTCTTGGTGATTGTCAATATATAGTATCCTTCTAAACTCAAGCCTTTATACTTTAGTTGACAAGCAAGCAGTGCATGAATTTATCATGTTTTCTGGGTAAGTGTTATTCAAGACTTAGTGGGTCCCACACTCATATCTTAGAAACCTGCATTTATTTTAGTGTGAATTAGATGAGTTTTTGATGAACTGAATGGAACCCACAACTTATCGGATAAACCTTCCCTTCCTCATGATCTTTTGAGCACTAAAAATAACTAAAAGAGCATAACTAGCACGGGTCTGTGAACTGTTCAGGAAATCTCTGACAAATTTGATTAAGAACATAGCACGACGGACTTACATATTCAGAAACAGTAAATGTTCAGAATCATCGCACTACGGACTTACATGCCTTGATAAGAGATTCCTTCCCAGTCACACATTCCCAAAAAGAAAAATATTTTACAAGTATTTATTAATATGTACGTCTTTAGATAAATCTTTTTGAATTTTCCTATTGCACGACATTAACATTGCGTGTCTTTTTTCTCACATTTCTATTTTGCACTTTCATTAAGAGTCTTTTCACCTATTGCATGTCTTTTATCTTTGTACATATATATACAGACTTTAATCAAGTCAGCTCGCAACCCCTTTGTGAAGGGTCTCGGCTTGTGCAATCCAGAGATAGTATGTTCATCCACAGTTCATCAACCTTTATGTGTAAGTGTTCAATTATTAACAGGAAATAAATATTCTACCAATCTATGATATGTTCCCCACTAAAATGATGACATTTGTGTTCAAGTGAAACACTATCTTGCTATCGTTTCAGTTTTAGCAGAGCCTATCAACATATCACTCTATGATCCTGATCATTTCAACTACAGGCCTTACATAAGATGATCCAACCTCTAGAATGATGTACTATCATTTCCCACTAGACAAAGTTCTCAGATTTTCTCAATAGAACGACTTATTTAAGAACCATAATTTTTTTTTTCTGATTTTTATTTAAAGATGAAACTAAAAACTTAAACCGAAAATCTTTTTGGCGTTTTTAGGAAATTTCTCCCCCAAAACTTTTGCTTTTATACAACTAATAAACAAAACAAAATTTGTATCCTAAGAAAAATATTTTTGGTGACCGAACTTGTGACTCGTTAATCGAAGCAGAACATTTTGAAAAACTGATACCAAAGTGAATCTGGTCAGATCAAAGGATTTTTTTTAAAAACATCATAAATGTCATCCTCAAAGCATAGAGTACCATTAGTGACCATACCTTTCATGCTGGTCTTACCTCATTTATTTCATGCAAAGGAAACATACCCTCCATCAAAGTGTTTGATATCATATCGTAGAGAGATGTCCCGCATTATGTGCCTGGAACAACCACTATCAACGTACCATAGGTTGTTGATAGTCCTCCTTGGCTGTTCCTGCATGATTCAAGCAAGTTAGTTAGACAGAGGTACCCAAGCCATAGTGGTCCTAGGTACGCCCAAAGCATCAATGTAAGATACTTCTTGTAAACACATATCCTTATCATTCTCTAACACTGGTGATTCAGCTGCTTTTGATTTCGTTTTCCAAATTGGTGTTGGTTTAACAAACTTTTTTGTTGCTTGAGGAGTACCAACTTTAGGTTTTTCTTCCTCTTTAGGTTTTTTACATTGCTTGTTTTCACGAAAAACCTTTTGTTTGTTCTTAGCAGCATTCCAATCACCATCAGAAGGCTTAACTTTGGGATGCTTATTCTTCATTGCCTTAAGTTTTTTAACCTTCATTGGCTTAGAATAATGCTTTTCCCTTGATGTAGCCCTCTGATTTTGCAAATAATAGGGCTCATAAGGATGATGTGTGCAGTTTCTTGCAATGTGACCAGCTTTGCCACATGTGTAGCATTTCCGTTTCCTAGCATACGGAGTATAGCCTGATCTGTCAAACCATGATGATGACTGCTGAGGAGAGCCTGTGAAGTAATCTGCATTTTCACAGTTCCTAGAAAACCTTCTATCAAACACTTGCTCATCATATCTATCACAATTTCTGTGATTCGATCTAAAACAATTCCTATCAGAATTCTTAACATTTTGTTCAAAAACATGATGGTTATCAATTTTTTAATAAAATTCATTTTTGGTAAACCGTTGAGGCAATTGTTTAGAGCTTGACTGACTTGTAGATGGTTTGCTACTTTCTCTATTAAGGGAACGGTTTTTATTTTTGACAAAATGATGATTTTTACCGTTGACAATTTGTTTTTCTTCCCTTTCTAAAGTACCACTTTTAACAAATGTGGATTTCAAACTCCCTTTCAACTTATCCCCTTTTGAAAAAGTACCATTTTGAAAACAAGACGATTTGTTTTTAAATGGCGCAGACTTAGACTAAAAAACGTGACCATCCTCCTCATCATTACTCCCACATTCCTCCATTATGCCCTCTACTAATCCTGTTGCTGCACAAGAATTAGATTGGTTGGTAACGTTCACACATTCTAATACAGGACTAGCAGTCACAGGCATTGACTGCTTGGATGATGAAGGTTGATTCGGCTTACGACCCACACCATATTCTATTTCAACGTCTTCATGTTGATCACTGGGCCTTGAGGTAAAATTTCCATTGAACGGATGTTCAACAACATGATAACCAATCCATGTATTCCCTTTCTTTCTGACTTGGGAATCTATCATGTCATACACCACTGATCGAGAGTGTTCAATTTTCTCGATTGTTAGTTTGGTGTTTTCCAGTTGAGTCACAACATCATTTAATTTTAAGCTAAGGTCGTCTATCCGTTTTAATGCATCACGATAAAGACATTCCTTATTGCTATAATCCATTTCAAGTATTGAAAAATCATTTTTGCTTGCTTCAATTATATCTTTTAAAACCTTTTCTAATCGTTTGTGTTCTGAATTGGAATATCTAAGCTTTGATATTTCTTGATTTAATATATCGTTATCATGTTTGTAACGATTGACTTTCTCACTACAAATAGAAGAGCAAAGATCTTTGATTACCTCAGTGTCGGTGACCTCAACCACGAAGGCATGATGTTGTTTCACTTCCAAATCTTGAACTTTATCACTCATGTCCTGCTGGCTCACAAATGTCTTTGATTTACATGAAGAAGATGTACTAGATCTAGCAATTTCAGAAATATCTATTGAACTGATATGATTAAGAGGGCACTGTTTGTCATCCATATCATAAGAGTATAAAATAGAGATCAGCTCACTCAAGGATGTCTGATACATATCCTTGGTTTTCTTGATGGCAGTGCAGTTGAAGTTCCAAGTTATTGGTAAAGAATTGAGCAACCTTTTGTTGATTTCTACCTTTGTCAACTCTATTTCAGCACTCTTCATGTAAGGCCGCAAACCCGGGAGGCCTCACTTGTTGGATTTACTCATTCACAAACAGTTCTTAAACATGAATATCAAAAACGCAGCGGAAAATTTCATTCAAACATAACATCATCATTGTTCATACATGCGGAAGCGTAAACATTGTTTAAAACATAAATACATCACAACTAAACATAACGAGATGCCAGTCTTCATGATTAACCGGGTAACTCTTCTCGCTTGCCAAGCATCACCGTCCATCATCCATACCTGCCTTAACCTGAATGTGCATACTAAAAAGTCAGCTACGCTGGTGAGTTCTAGCATTCCTAAAAACTTTAACATAAACTTTTGCCAAAAACATAACATACATTTGTTTAGTAAAACCGTACGTAAAAATATGTAATAACCTAACCTCTTCAAAATCTCGTAACCATATCATCATCAACATCATAAACATAAACACCGTTAAACGGGTCGTTCGTTAAAACTTTTAACATTCATTTAAGTCATACATTACTATCTACAATCTGTATCTCTCGTTAAGCGTCTCTATGTCCCCGAGGGAACCTTTGGTGTTGTGGGCAACCGCTACGTATCGCCGTCATTGCCACAACCATTCAATACGTGGGGTTAACCGTTACGAATCACCGTCATTGCCCAACACGCATCTTTCCTTTGGGAATCAACCGATACGTATCGCCGTCATTGATTTCCCCTTACCTCGTTCTCTTTGGATGATCGTCATCACCCGAGTAACCGTCGTTACTCCCTTACCAGTTGTACAACATCAAAACCATTGACATGCCACAAAGACACTGCCCCTGTTGTTCTCATGGTAACTATGGCTCGCTGTCCATAATCTACCATAAGGCTGGGAATTACATTCCCAGACTTCATTCGTCAATTCCATTCATTCTACAGATTAGATTTGTAATGACTTCTTTAAAACCTTTACCTCCTTTCCTTTTCGTTAAAACATTCGTACGTTTTATTAAACAAAACATCATTTCTTTCGTAAACCTTTCGTAAACTTTATTTGGCAAAACATTTCATAAACATCATTCCGTAAACATCATTTCGTAACATCATTTCGTAAACATCGTTTCCTAAACATCATTTCATAAACCTTACTATAAAACATCATTCCGTATGTATGCACACCAGCCCAAAAACATTTAATTAAAACATTTAAAAGAGGGCTTCTAGAACTCACCTGATAAGCTAATCCGGGCTGCCCTAATCAAAGGTCCCACTACGTCACTTCTGATCTGAATTTGATAGTTAAGTACACATCAGACCAAATCCCGACTCTAACGGTTTAACCTTCTAAACATGCCGACTTTACCTAATCAGCCTGATGCCTGCGCACTTAGCAAGTGCGCAGACCCTGCTGCCTGCGCACTTAGCAAGTGCGCAGACCCTGCTACCTGCGTACTTGATAAGTATGCAGTGCCCCTCTTCCTGCGTACTTGATAAGTACGTAGGACCTGCTCCGTGCGTACTTGATAAGTACACACGATCTGTTTCTTCGCAAAACCCTAACTTTCGCATTCAGGTCTGATCACGTCAAGATCCTGAACCTGCTTACATTCAAAACGTTCGTTTTCCATTAAGGGACTCAAATCTATGTTTATCTCTCAGTTTTATCCGTGAAAACGTTACTTTTTCACCCAAAACCCGAAAAACCCAAAAACGAACAAAAACTCAGATTTAGGGCCGATCGTTACCTGAATCTAGTTTCTGATCTGGAGGTTCTTCTCACGAGCTCTGGAGCAACACACTTCTCAAATCTCGGGTCGATCCGCCAACTTTCTCTCTCTACGGTTTCTCTCTCTAGAAGTTGTAAATGAGAGAAATGGTGGAGGTCTAAGCTATTTATAGGGGAGGCTCCCCTTCCAGCCCGCCGGCCAATCCGACCCGACCTGACATGCCTCGCTCGTTTATTTCGTCATTTCAACTGTCGTTTTATTTTTGGGATGTTACAAGTCTACCCCCCTTACAATAGGTTTCGTCCCCGAAACCTATCATAAGTCAAATAGTTGAGGGTACGACTCCCTCATTTCTGTCTCCGTTTCCCAAGTGGCTTCCGATCCCTTTCGATGTTTCCATTGGACTTTAACCAATTGGATTACTTTATTACGTAAACGTTTTTCCTTCCGATCTAGGATGGCCACGGGTTCTTCGATGTAGTTAAGGCTGTTGTCGACCTCGATGTCAGTAAGTGGTATGTGAGCCGATTCATCCGCCAAACACTTTCGCAAGTGTGATACATGGAAGGTAGGATGAATCCCACTTAACTCATCAGGCAACTCTAACCGATAAGCGACTTCACCAACCCGTGCCAATATCCTGAACGGTCCGACGAACCTCGGACTTAACTTTCCTCTCTTCCTGAACCGTATAATTCCCTTCCAGGGTGACACTTTCAACATTACTCTGTCCCCAACATCAAACTCAATAGGCCTTCGTCGTTTATCCGCATAGGATTTCTGACGATCTTGTGTGGCCTTCATTCGTGCTTTGATTTGATCAAACCTTTCCGACGTTTCTTTTACGACTTCAAGACTTCCTAACTCCTTCTGTCCAATCTCGCCCCAACAAACCGGGGTCCTACATCTTCTCCCATACAACATTTCGTAAGGCGGCATGCCTATCGTCGTGTGATAACTATTGTTGTAGGAAAATTCGACTAACGGCAGATGACTGTCCCAACTGCCACCGAAGTCGATAATACATGCACGAAGCATATCCTCCAACGTCTGAATGGTCCTTTCGTACTGACCATCCGTTTGCGGGTGGTATGCCGTGCTGATGTTAAGTCTCATGCCCATCGCTTCGTGAAATCTTTTCCAGAACCTCGAAGTGAATCGTGTGTCCCGGTCAGATACGATCGTCAAAGGCATCCCATGCCGTGCTACTACTTCGTTAATAAATACTTCCTCTAACCTTTCTGACGAGAACGACTCGCGAATAAGTAGGAAATGAGCACTCTTCGTTAAACGGTCCACAATTACCCAAATGGTGTCATGACCTTTAGCTGTGCGAGGTAGCTTAGTTATGAAGTCCATGGTAATGTGTTCCCACTTCCATTCCGGTATATCAAGTGGTTGAATCTTTCCATACGGTTTCTGGTGTTCGGCCTTTACTTGTGAGCAAGTCAAGCACTTGCTTACATACTTTGTCACCTCATGTTTCATTCCAGGCCACCAGTATTCCTTCCTCAGATCTTGGTACATTTTGTTGGTACCGGGATGGATAGAGTACCGAGACTTATGAGCCTCATCCAAGATTTTGGTTCTAAGCCCGCCACCCATAGGTATCCATACTCGTCCAAAACGTGTCCTAACACCAAGGGTGTTATATTCCAACTTGTCCTGTTGGCCAACCATCTTTTCCTTCTTTATGTTTTCTTCCTTAAGTGCTTCATCTTGAGCTCTTTCGATTTCTCTCATCACATCTGATGTTACCACCAACTGGCAAGCTTTCACTCTAATAGGAGCAGGCACATCCTTTCGGCTTAGAGCATCGGCCACCACGTTTGCCTTTCCAGGATGGTATATGATTTCACAGTCATAGTCCTTCAATAGTTCCAACCATCGTCTCTGCCTCATATTAAGTTCCTTTTGTTCGAAGAAGTACTTCAAACTTTTGTGGTCGGAGTAAATAGTAAACTTCACCCCATAGAGGTAGTGCCTCCATATTTTCAATACAAATACGACAGCAGCAAGTTCCAAATCATGAGTCGGATAGTTGACTTCGTGGACTTTCAACTGCCGCGACGCATATGCGATCACTCTCCCGCGTTGCATCAACACGCATCCCAATCCCTGACCCGAAGCATCCGAGTATACCACTAAGTCTTCATTGCCCTCGGGAAGGGCCAAGACTGGAGCTTGAGTTAGCTTCTCCTTCAATTCCTTAAACGCCTCATCTTGGGTCGAACCCCATTCGTACTTTACCTCCTTCCGAGTCAACTTTGTCAATGGCGAAGCTATCTTTGAGAAAACCTGGATGAATCTCCGATAGTAGCCTGCCAATCCCAAGAAACTGCGGATCTCAGTTAGTGTCTTAGGAATATTCCATTCCTTTACCGTCATTATCTTTGTCGGATCCACCATAATGCCGTTCGGGTTAATGACGTGACCTAGGAATTGGACTTCCCTAAGCCAGAACGCGCATTTGGAGAACTTAGCATACAGTTTCTCTTTCTTCAGAGCCTCTAACACCTCCTTTAAGTGACATGCGTGATCACCCTCATTCTTGGAGTAGATGAGGATATCATCGATGAACACGATTACCGATCGATCCAGCATCGGTCGACACACCCTATTCATTAAGTCCATGAACGCTGCGGGGGCGTTCGTCAATCCGAAAGACATTACACGGAACTCAAAATGTCCATAACGCGTGCGAAATGCAGTTTTCGGTATGTCTTCTTCCCTCACCTTCAACTGATGGTACCCAGACCGAAGGTCGATTTTTGAGAACCAACTTGCGCCCTGTAATTGATCGAACAGGTCATTGATCCTTGGTAAAGGGTACTTGTTCTTCACCGTTCGTTTGTTCAACTCACGATAATCAATACACATTCTCATCGAACCATCCTTCTTCTTCACAAACAACACCGGAGCGCCCCACGGCGAGATGCTCGGTTGGATAAATCCCTTCTCAAGTAGTTCATCTAGTTGGGTCATTAGTTCCTTCATATCTACTGGTGCTAGTCGATATGGAGCCTTAGCCACGGGCTGGGCATCTGGTACTAAGTCGATTCGGAATTCGATCTCTCTGTCGGGTGGTATCCCAGGCAAATCCTCTGGAAACACCTCCGGGTACTCGCGTACCACGGGTACATCGTCTAGTTCCTTCACTTCCTTACACTCGTCAATTACGTACACCAGATAAGCCTCGCATCCGCGCCTCAAGTAATCCGTTGCCTTAATCATCGAGATGACGTTTGGCATCGGGACGTCACGATCTCCAAAAACTTCGACTTTGCTACCATCCGGAGCCTTAAGTCGGATTATCTTTCGTTTGCATATAATTTGCGCTTCATTGGCAGTTAGCCAATCCATACCTAACACGACATCAAACCCTCCCAAAACCATAACAAACAATCTGACAGGGAACCTATGACCTTCTATTTTTATCGTGGAGTTGTCAACTACATCGGTCACTCTCGCGGTTCTACCCTCAGCGGTTTCTACGCTAAAGGCCCTTTCTAGCTTGCTCACAGTGTGTTTCACTCTTTTACAAAAAGTCGCAGATATAAAACTCTTACTCGCACCCGAATCAAATAACACAGAAATGAAAGCGTGGTCAAGGATGAACGTACCTGACGCCACGTCGGGGTCTGCCCTTGCTTGGTCTTGCGTCAGCGCGTACGCACGAGTCTTTGCTCGGGGCCTCTCTTCTCTCTTCTCCGGGCCTTTCCCTTTCCCGGCTTCACCCATTCTTGGTCTGGTGCATTCCTGGCTCATGTGGCCGCTTTCACCACAATTAAAGCATTTAATGCCTTGCGGGCATTCACGGGAGTAGTGCCCAGTCTTGCCACATTTAAAGCACAAGTTAGATCCCAGTCTACATTCGCCAGTATGCTCCCTTCCACACTTCTTACAAACAGTCGACTCATCCACCCGAGCCCTCTTATCACGAGTCCCAAACATCTTTCCACCAGTTCGCTTGTTTGAGAAGCTCGGTCTCTTCTTCGGTTCCTCAATGGCGGCGACATTCAGCGCCAGATCATCAAATACCACGCCGCTCAGTTCTACTACCGAATCATAGGTAGTAGGGGCGTTTGCCTTAACATAGGTGCGGACCTGGTCCGGCAACCCTTGAATGTAACAGGAAATCTTTCTTTCCTCAGTCGTGATAAGGTGTGGCACCAGACGTGCCAGTTCATTGAATCGTGTGGTGTACTGCCGGTGCGTCATGCTCCCGGCCTTAATCCCCAGAAATTCCCTCTCTACCTTCTCAATCTTGTTCCTCGGGCAGAAGTTCTTGATTACCAGAGTTTTCAAGTCGTTCCACATCATCGAGTCAACAACCTCATCCCCCTTAGCCTGACGTACACCTTCCCACCAGTGGGATGCTTCCTCCCTCAAGGAGTTAGCAGCAAACTTCATTACTTGATTTGCTCGACACTCGCTCAGACGGATGGCGGCTTCCATACGTATCACCCAGTCAAAAGTAGCCACCGCGTCCTTCTTCCCAGTCAGGACCGGCGGGTCACATGCCTTAAAGGACTTATAGTCGCATCCGCGAGCAGGCGGTGCGTTAACTGCCTCAACGATCGGGGCATCATTTGTCGTGTTGGACCCACCTTCCCCATTAACCTTCTTCAACGCTTCTGCCAATAGACCTGGCAGAGAAGTCTTCATCAACTCTGTGAACTCTCGAGCTATAGTTGCTCTCACTTCTGGTTCAAAAGTGAAAGGTTGTTCTCCAACCGGTGTCTGCTCAGTTTCATGCACACTGACTTCTGGCTCAGTGTGAACACTTCCTTCTTCACTGTATTCTTGGCGTGCAGGGGTCCTGCCGCGCCCACCGTTACGACCGCCGGTACGACCACCGGTACGGCCTCCACCACGCGTTTCGTTTCCTCTCCTCGCCATTTCGTTCTATAAGACAAGGAATCCAATGTCATCACGCTAGTTAACAAATAAAATTCTACAAGCACTGTAAGATGTTAATATACACTGGCCATCTGCAATTAACCATTACACTACCTTTCGATTTCTATTTGACCACCTTTGTGATTCCATCAGAACACAAGCCCTTACCTAACCCTTTCTAAGGCATACTACACGTGTAAATATATACTACCTTCATACCTGATGTTGTGGCTCGAGTTACCCGTACTGGCATCCGCTTTCGGTCCCATTCACAGTTTAAGTTCAGACACTTGGAGTGTCCAAATCTCTCACTATTGCTCTGATACCAACTTGTAAGGCCCCAAACCCGGGAGGCCTCACTTGTTGGATTTACTCATTCACAAACAGTTCTTAAACATGAATATCAAAAACGCAGCGGAAAATTTCATTCAAACATAACATCATCATTGTTCATACATGCGGAAGCGTAAACATTGTTTAAAACATAAATACATCACAACTAAACATAATGAGATGCCAGTCTTCATGATTAACCGGGTAACTCTTCTCGCTTGCCAAGCATCACCGTCCATCATCCATACCTGCCTTAACCTGAATGTGCATACTAAAAAGTCAGCTACGCTGGTGAGTTCTAGCATTCCTAAAAACTTTAACATAAACTTTTGCCAAAAACATAACATACATTTGTTTAGTAAAACCGTACGTAAAAATATGTAATAACCTAACCTCTTCAAAATCTCGTAACCATATCATCATCAACATCATAAACATAAACACCGTTAAACGGGTCGTTCGTTAAAACTTTTAACATTCATTTAAGTCATACATTACTATCTACAATCTGTATCTCTCGTTAAGCGTCTCTATGTCCCCGAGGGAACCTTTGGTGTTGTGGGCAACCGCTACGTATCGCCGTCATTGCCACAACCGTTCAATACGTGGGGTCAAATGTTACGAATCGTCGTCATTGCCCAACACGCATCTTTCCTTTGGGAATAAACCGATACGTATTGCCGTCATTGATTTCCCCTTACCTCGTTCTCTTTGGATGATCGTCATCACCCGAGTAACCGTCGTTACTCCCTTACCAGTTGTACAACATCAAAACCATTGTCATGCCACAAAGACACTGCCCCTGTTGTTCTCATGGTAACTATGGCTCGCTGTCCATAATCTACCATAAGGCTGGGAATTACATTCCCAGACTTCATTCGTCAATTCCATTCATTCTACAGATTAGATTTGTAATGACTTCTTTAAAACCTTTACCTCATTTCCTTTTCGTTAAAACATTCGTACGTTTTATTAAACAAAACATCATCTCTTTCGTAAACCTTTCGTAAACTTTATTTGGCAAAACATTTCATAAACATCATTCCGTAAACATCATTTTGTAACATCATTTCGTAAACATCGTTTCCTAAACATCATTTCATAAACCTTACTATAAAACATCATTCCGTATGTATGCACACCAGCCCAAAAACATTTAATTAAAACATTTAAAAGAGGGCTTCTAGAACTCACCTGATAAGCTAATCCGAGCTGCCCTAATCAAAGGTCCCACTACGTCACTTCCGATCTGAATTTGACAGTTAAGTACACATCAGACCAAATCCCGACTCTAACGGTTTAACCTTCTAAACATGCCGACTTTACCTAATCAGCCTGATGCCTGCGCACTTAGCAAGTGCGCAGACCCTGCTGCCTGCGCACTTAGCAAGTGCGCAGACCCTGCTGCCTGCGTACTTGATAAGTACGCAGTGCCCCTCTTCCTGCGTACTTGATAAGTACGTAGGACCTGCTCCGTGCGTACTTGATAAGTACGCACGATCTGTTTCTTCGCAAAACCTTAACTTTCGTATTCAGGTCTGATCACGTCAAGATCCTGAACCTGCTTACATTCAAAACGTTCGTTTTCCATTAAGGGACTCAAATCTATGTTTATCTCTCAGTTTTATCCGTGAAAACGTTACTTTTTCACCCAAAACCCGAAAAACCCAAAAACGAACAAAAACTAAGATTTAGGGCCGATCGTTACCTGAATCTAGTTTCTGATCCAGAGGTTCTTCTCACGAGCTCTGGAGCAACACACTTCTCAAATCTCGGGTCGATGCGCCAACTTTCTCTCTCTACGGTTTCTCTCTCTAGAAGTTGCAGATGAGAGAAATGGTGGAGGTCTAAGCTATTTATAGGGGAGGCTCCCCTTCCAGCCCGCCGGCCCATCCGACCCGACCCGACATGCCTCGCTCGTTTATTTCGTCATTTCAACTGTCGTTTTATTTTTGGGATGTTACTCTTCATCTCCGTCATCAAGTGGGTGAATCTGTTAATCTGAGCTTCCAATTTTTCACCTCTAACATGATTGAACGTATTAAACTCTTGCTTTAGCATCTCCTTTCTAATTTCTCCCATCTCAGAAGTTCACGTAACAAAAATTATTCACACCCGATGACGAGTACTTTGAAAAATCGCATCCTTTGAAAAACCGTGAACTTTGAAAACCGTATACTTCAAATACCGCAAACTTGTGAACACCAGAAACTTTGGAACACCGCAAACTTTGGAACACCGCAAACTTTGAGTGACCGCACACTTTGAGTGACCGCAAACTTTGAAAATTCTAATATTCAACGAAAACGACAGAAACGAGATCCAAAACAGGTGAATCTGTCCAGAAACTCTTCCAAAACAAACAAGTCAGTTATTCAAATGAAAGCAGTAACTTTGATACCTCATGAGTCAAAGAAATCCGTTGTAAGCTTCACCGAATGAGCATTAAGGCTCTAATACCAATTGTAAGGTCCGGATTCTTGAGGATCTTCAATCGACAATTTCAACAGCGTGTTGAACCTGGCGGAAACAGACTCGACACGTGACTTGTAGGTATAATCTGTCTCTCTCGTCCAACCTGAATACTGTTACAAACATATCTATGTATACTAAAACAGAAAGTATTTGGTGGGCCAGGCCTGGACCGCATACTTCAAGTATGCTGCCCGGACCACATACTTCAAGTATGCTGTGACATCCGGCATTTTCAGGGTAACTCCGTTAACTCAAACATCGTTAGTCAAACTTTATTTAATTGAAAACTCAGTTATCTCAGTTAGTCGCATGTACATTGCATTTAATTAGGATTAATTAAATGTGTCAGTTAGTTCGCACACATCGGATCGCACTCGAGTCTAACCCGGAACGTTGGTGATTAATCGAAATTAACATTACGAACAATAAATGATTTACATTTAATATAAATTATGAGTTTTATGTGAATTTTATGTGATTACGTGAATTTACGTGAATTATGTGAATATTATTGTTCTCGTACGTGTTTATCGTGTTTTAATCGTATTTAGTATTTTTATAAATATTAGAGTTTTATAAAAATAATAATTGGAAGTTTTTAATTATTAGTTTAGTTAGTAATTAATTAATTAGACTTATGGGCCTTAATTAAGCCCGCAGGCCAATCTAATTACCCATTAAGGATTAGATGAAGATAAAACTTTAAAAAAAAATATATATCAAAACCCTACCACCACCCTATTGCCGTCGACCTCAAGAACCCCCCCCCCCCCATCGACCGAACCAAGAAAGCAACCATAGGACCTTCGTTCGAGCCCCGATCGTGAATCCGGAAGTAGATACGAGCTAGTCTAGGCGTTTCTAACGTCTCTACGTAAGTCATTTCATCTGATTCCGTCACTTTTTGATTTCTAAATTTGAGATCGAAACCCTAGTTCATCCAAACTTAATATTTTCGAAATATAATAATGAATTGGTTAATTGATTGATAGTATTGTATCGATTTGGTGATTTTATGAAAATATGTGAAACCCTAGTTGTCATACGATGTGAAAATTGAATATTGTTGATTATGTGACGAATAGAAATCGCATGTTAGACGTGAAATATGATTAATATAGTTGTAATTATATTAGTTGAAAGATTTAAGATTGATTTGATGTGTTAATTGTGTGAATAAAGCGTGTAATGGACGAGTTACTAAAAAAGGAAACTTTTTATGATTTCTTTCTTGCATGCTAGACATGATTAGGATGATGTGATTATGGCTATATGTTACTTGATGCATGTTTAGATGATTTGTGAAATCAGATTTTGAATACATAACCCGATTTTACCAACTTTCCAAATAAGGAAACTTTAATTGTTAAAAGTGGTTATAACTTGCTATTTAGACATGCATGATATGGTTTGATGATAGATCTATGTTAGATAGGACACAATAACTTGTTGTAACGTGTTAGGTGTTTGAAATCACGCATGCTAGTCATAGGTTACTAAAGTTGGAAACTTTGTCTTGAATTATGATTTGCATGTTTAAGTTCTAGACAATTGTTATGTGATGTGATGATCTAGAACATGTTATAGTAATCTTACAAGCATATTAACGATGATAGTTTCCAGGAAACACGAGTCCCGAAAAACCTGCTATTTTTGGAAACTTTCTATTTATGGAAACCTGCTATTTTTGGAAACTTTCTATTTATAGAAACCTGCTATTTTTGGAAACTTTCTATTTTTGGAAACCTTCTACTTTTGGAAACCATGCTTGTTTGTTAGAACAATAAGGAATTGTTGCTAAGTGTTACCTGCATGATTTTATGTGTGTAATATGGAAGTATTATACTAATCAAACACTATTTCATACATTGAGTCACCAACGGGTCGTCGGGTCAAACTTGGTCAAACATGAGTCAAACTTACAAACCTTTTCTAAACACTTAAAACAATGGGATTGTTTGGATACTTAGGGTTCGAATCATCTTGCACAAACACCCACTTATAAACCGGTGTTTATAGGTGGCAGTTAGTCGTCAAGCATTCTAAGTTCGCTTTCTTTCGCACGCACTCTAAGGTGAGTTTCACGGCCCCTTTTCTTATGGTTTAAACTTGGGGGAGAAAACATGGGTACGAACATTTAGATCTTACATTTCTTTTATATCACTTGTGTACTAAGCGCAAACATATCATGCAAGTCCTTACTTATCGAACCGTTAGTATATGGGTTAGCGAGGTAATCTTGAGTAGTACTACTGTGCATTGACAAGCCCCACCCGCGTTAGTCGCGCTAACACGACGGGAAGTCGAACGGGTGTAACATTGACCTAAACATTTACCAATGATTATGATAGTCATGGTAGGAGGCAGTTCAAACATAAACAGTCAGCTTCGGTGTCGAAACGCTTTAGTAACATGTAACTAGGTTAGCTACCTATTGATATAACTGTAAATTGTTTTATCTAGTAAACTTTACTAATATTTGAAACCTGTGAACTCACCAACCTAGTGTTGACACGTTTTAGCATGTTTTCTCAGGTCATTAAGGTACAAGCACAAGCTAAGGCATGCATGCATTCGAAGTCCATCGTTTTCAAACTCAAGAACTATTTATTTTATTTATTGTTGAGTTATTTATTTTTGGCGCGACTGTTTTGGCGCATGCTTTTCATTTAACTTTTCGCTTCCGCAGTCTTACATTAAATCAGTGTTTTCATTACTAGTGTTGCATCGTGATTATGAGCAATACTAGTGGTTTTCTTAAACTCATATAGAGTCGTTCAAAGTAACTAATGACTGAGATCCTGTTATGTCACGCTCCTAACGGTAAAACTCCGTTAGTGGATTTTGGGGGTATGACAGATTGGTATCAGAGCCATTGGTTATAGAGAACTAGGAAATGCATACTAGACTATAACCACGAACATGCATTAGTTACACAGCACTTACACTCATACATGGCACTCACTCATCCCATTACAGGAAATGTCAACCCCACCCAATTCACCAGCATCCCCAGTTGTTCAGGAGCACGATGTTCCTACCGTACCTTTGCCAAAGCCGAGGAGACGTCGACTCAACCCGATCAACACCACTGTAGGGTATGATGAGCCTATTCATGTGCGTGTCAGAGGCAACACGCAGGACTGGGATTGGTATCCCGATAGGATCAGGAGCTGGACCCGCGAGGAGGAAGTCCCACCTCCACTCACTACTGATATTGCTTCTTATTCTTCATCATCTTCTGTACGAGCTTTGCCACCATTGCAGTACCCCTTTGAGCAGGTGTTAGCTGCCTTTGTAGCTAGGATGGACTGGCAGATCCGGAACATGAGGGACGCAGCGGTGGAGATTACTGGCATATTAGAGCGAGATATTCTGATGAACGAGAAGATCGCCAAACTGACTTCAGATTTAACAGCCACTGATAAAGCTCTTGAGATGACAAACGCATTGCAATGGGAAGAATTTAAGACTATGCTGCGGGAGGAGTATTGTCCCCGCGATGAAGTGCAGAAACTTGAGAGTGAACTCTGGAACCTCAAGATGGAAGGATCGGAAATTGAGGCCTACACTACTCGTTCGCATGAACTGGCGAACTTATGTCCACAAATGGTAACACCTCCCTACAAGAGGATCGAGAAATTCATCGATGGTTTAGTCCCACAAATCCAGAGCATGGTGACATCTTCTAATCCTACTACAATCCAGCAGACTATCAGGTTGGCTCACAGGTTAACCGACCAGGCAGTCGCTCAGGGCACTCTACCCCTTAGAGGCGCGTTATCAAAAACAACTGACAACAAGCGGAAGTTTGACAGTTCATTCCCCAAAACCTTCCAGTCAAACCCACCTTCCCAGCAACACCAACAACAGCACCGTAAGATTGAACCTTCAAAGAAAAACAATCAGTCTAACTCTTCTCAGCAGAATCAGGGTTCTTATATTGGCAAGTACCCGAAGTGCAACAAATGTAACTTTCACCATCATGGGGCGTGTGACCGGTACCGTTGCCACAGGTGTGGAAAGATGGGTCATTCGGCCAAAGATTGTAGGGTAGATCTGCAGAACAAACAGACACCACCTGGAGACGCACCCAAAGGCTGTTTTGAGTGCGGTAAAGAAGGGCATTTCAAGAAAAATTGCCCGCAGTTGAGGAGAAACGGAAACGGGAATGGAAATGGCAACAATCATCAGGGCGGGTAACGAAAATGGAAATAATAACCAGGGTGGAAATGGCAATAACAACGGGAATGGTGCAAAGGGTCGAGCATTCGTCATTGGGTCGGGAGAAGCTCGGAATGATCGGAATGTTGTTAACGGTATGTTTCTCTTAAACGATCATTTTGCTTCTGTACTTTTTGATACTGGCGCCGATAGAAGTTTTATATCTAGAGAACTTAGTAGTCGGTTAGGAATAAACCCAACTTTATTAGAAAACCATTATACCATAGAAATAGCAGACGGTAAAGTAATCGAGGCAACCCACATTCTCAAGGAATGTAAATTAGAACTATCTGGTCGCAAACTTGACATCGATCTCATGCCAGTTACACTCGGCAGTTTTGACATAATTGTGGGCATGGATTGGTTGCCTAAAAACCAAGATGAGATCATCTGTAGTGAGAAGATCATTCGTATACCCCTTCCTAGTGGAGAGATCCTATCCATTCAGGGCGAAAGAAGTGGTGAAGTCATGGGCATCATATCCTTCATGAAGGCTCAGAAATGTCTGCGTAAGGGTCATACCGCAATTCTAGCCCTTGTCACTGACAAGTCTTCCGAGGAGAAAAAGTTAGAAGATATCCCTATCGTTCGTGAATTCCCAGAAGTATTTCCTAAAGACCTACCTGGTCTTCCACCTCATCGTCAGGTCGAGTTTCAGATTGACCTAACACCCGGAGCAGCGCCTATTGCTCGAGCACCATATAGACTTGCACCAAGTGAATTGCAGGAGCTGTCCACTCAACTGCAAGAGTTGTTGGATAAAGGTTTCATCCGACCTAGCTCATCGCCATGGGGAGCCCCTGTCCTATTTGTCAAAAAGAAAGATGGGACTTTCCGTATGTGCATTGATTACCGAGAGTTAAACAAGGTAACAGTCAAGAACCGCTACCCCTTACCCCGCATTGACGATCTATTCGACCAACTTCAAGGGTCAAGTTTCTACTCAAAAATCGATTTAAGATCTGGTTATCATCAGCTGAGAGTTCGAGATGAAGATATATCTAAGACTGCATTCAGAACCCGGTACGACCATTTCGAGTTTTTGGTCATGCCATTTGGATTAACCAACGCACCCGCGGTGTTCATGGACCTCATGAAACGTGTGTGTAAACCTTACCTTGACCAATTCGTCATTGTCGTCATTGACGATATCCTCATATATTCTAAGAGTCAGGAAGAGCATGAAGAGCATCTACGTTTGATCCTTGAGCTACTGAAGCAGGAACAGTTGTACGCAAAGTTTTTCAAATGCGATTTTTGGATTCGCGAGGTTCAATTTTTAAGACATGTGATCAATGAGAAAGGAATACATGTCGATCCATCCAAAGTGGAAGCTATTAAGAATTGGGCAGTACCAACAACTCCGACCGAAGTTCAGCAATTTCTAGGATTGGCCGGATACTACCGTCGTTTTATCGAGGGATTCTCAAAGATTGCCCAACCCCTCACCGCCTTAACCCAAAAAGATAAACTCTATAATTGGAGCGAGACTCAAGAATCAGCATTCCAGCTACTGAAACAAAAACTATGTAGCGCACCTATCCTATCTCTGCCAGAGGGAACAGATGACTTCGTGGTGTATTGCGATGCCTCCATCCAAGGTCTCGGTTGTGTGTTGATGCAACGCGACAAGGTTATCGCATACGCTTCTCGACAGTTGAAAATCCACGAAAAGAACTACACGACTCACGATTTGGAGTTAGGAGCCGTGGTGTTTGCACTCAAAATATTGAGACATTACTTGTACGGTACCAAGTGCACCATTTACACCGATCACAAGAGTCTTCAGCATATTTTTGAGCAGAAAGAGTTGAACATGCGTCAACGTCATTGGATCGAGTTGTTAAACGATTATGATTGTGCAATCAAGTACCATCCGGGCAAGGCTAATGTAGTAGCCGATTCCCTAAGCAGAAAAGAAACCAAACCCCGACGGGTTAGAGCATTACAACTCACTATTCATACAGGATTACCCGAACAGATCCGTAATGCCCAACTCGAAGCCTTAAAAGAGGAGAACTTATCATTAGAATCCACTCGTGGTATGGAGAAACAACTTGAGGTTAAAGCAGATGGTATTCGCTACTTCGCGGAACGAATATGGATACCAGTGTATGGAAACTTAAGAGATCTAGTCATGGATGAAGCTCACAAATCCCGATACTCTATCCATCCGGGATCTGACAAGATGTATCACGATCTCAAAGTTTTGTATTGGTGGCCGAACATGAAAGCCGACATAGCCACCTATGTGAGCAAGTGTCTGACTTGTTCCAAGGTCAAGGTGGAGTACCAAAATCCATCCGGATTACTTCAACAACCGGAAATTCCAATGTGGAAATGGGAGCCGATTTCCATGGATTTCATCACCAAGTTACCCCGAACCCCTTCTGGATGTTACACAATCTGGGTGATAGTGGATCGTCTAACCAAATCCGCTCATTTTCTTGCTATCAAAGTGACAGACAAAATGGAAAAGTTAACTCGCCTCTATCTTAAAGAAGTAGTATCCCGACATGGAGTGCCAATCTCCATCATTTCCTATAGAGACGCCCGATTCACCTCACGTTTCTGGCAATCATTACAGAAAGCTCTAGGCACGCGCCTGGATATGAGCACAGCGTATCATCCTCAAACAGATGGCCAGAGTGAGCGTACCATTCAAACCCTAGAAGACATGCTACGAGCTTGTGTGATCGATTTCGGTAACAGTTGGGAGACTCATCTGCCTTTAGTGGAATTCTCTTACAATAACAGCTATCATACTAGCATCAAAGCAGCACCGTTCGAAGCCTTGTACGGGCGAAAGTGTCGATCACCACTTTGTTTGGCTGAAGTTGGAGATAGCCGGCTTACGGGTCCTGAACTTGTGCACGAAACCTCAGAGAAAATAGTGCAAATCCGAAACCGTATGGCGGCAGCTCGTGACCGTCAAAAGGGCTATGCAGACAAGCGTAGAAAACCGCTAGAATTCCAAGTGGGCGACAAAGTTTTATTAAAGGTCTCACCGTGGAAAGGTGTGATTCGTTTTGGAAAACGAGGAAAGTTAAACCCGCGTTATGTTGGACCATTCGAGATAGAGAAAAGGATTGGTCCAGTAGCATATCAACTGAACCTGCCAGATACACTCAATGGAGTGCATAATGTCTTTCATGTCTCAAACCTAAAGAAGTGCCTATCAGATGAGACACTTGTAGTTCCACTCGAGGAGTTGGAAATTGACGAACAGCTACGTTTTATTGAGGAACCAGTTGAAATCATGGACCGAGAGGTTAAAACCCTCAAGCGCAGTAAGATACCTATTGTCAGAGTTCGCTGGAACTCGAAACGTGGACCGGAGTTCACGTGGGAACGCGAGGATCAGATGATGAAAAAGTATCCTCACCTGTTCAAACATTCAACGGCAAACACGGAAGGTACTAACTAAATTTCGAGACGTAATTTCTTTCAACAAGGGGATGATGTGACAAACCTAAACTTTTTGTTTCAGACGTTACTGACTTTGCTTAATTTTTGGGACGAAAATTCTTTCAACAAGGGGACGATGTGACATCCGACATTTTCAGGTTAACTCCGTTAACTCAAACATCGTTAGTCAAACTTTATTTAATTGAAAACTCAATTATCTCAGTTAGTCGCACGTACATTGCATTTAATTAGGATTAATTAAATGTGTCAGTTAGTTCGCACACATCGGATCGCACTCGAGTCTAACCCGGAACGTTGGTGATTAATCGAAATTAACATTATGAACAATAAATGATTTATATTTAATATAAATTATGAGTTTTATGTGAATTTTATGTGATTACGTGAATTTACGTGAATTATGTGAATATTATTGTTCTCGTACGTGTTTATCGTGTTTTAATCGTATTTAGTATTTTTATAAATATTAGAGTTTTATAAAAATAATAATTGGAAGTTTTTAATTATTAGTTTAGTTAGTAATTAATTAATTAGACTTATGGGCCTTAATTAAGCCCGCAGGCCAATCTAATTACCCATTAAGGATTAGATAAAGATAAAACTTTAAAAAAAATATATATCAAAACCCTACCACCACCCTATTGCCGTCGACCTCAAGAACCCCCACCCCCCCCCCATCGACCGAACCAAGAAAGCAACCATAGGACCTTCGTTCGAGCCCCGATCGTGAATCCGGAAGTAGATACGAGCTAGTCTAGGCGTTTCTAACGTCTCTACGTAAGTTGTTTCATCTGATTCCGTCACTTTTTGATTTCTAAATTTGAGATCGAAACCCTAGTTCATCCAAACTTAATATTTTTGAAATATAATAATGAATTGGTTAATTGATTGATAGTATTGTATCGATTTGGTGATTTTATGAAAATATGTGAAACCCTAGTTGTTATAAGATGTGAAAATTGAATATTGTTGATTATGTGACGAATAGAAATCGCATGCTAGACGTGAAATATGATTAATATAGTTGTAATTATATTAGTTGAAAGATTTAAGATTGATTTGATGTGTTAATTGTGTGAATAAAGCGTGTAATGGACGAGTTACTAAAAAAGAAAACTTTTTATGATTTCTATCTTGCATGCTAGACATGATTAGGATGATGTGATTATGGCTATATGTTTCTTGATGCATGTTTAGATGATTTGTGAAATCAGATTTTGAATACATAACCCGATTTTACCAACTTTCCAAATAAGGAAACTTTAATTGTTAAAAGTGGTTATAACTTGCTATTTAGACATGCATGATATGGTTTGATGATAGATCTATGTTAGATAGGACACAATAACTTGTTGTAACGTGTTAGGTGTTTGAAATCACGCATGCTAGTCATAGGTTACTAAAGTTGGAAACTTTGTCTTGAATTATGATTTGCATGTTTAAGTTCTAGACAATTGTTATGTGATGTGATGATCTAGAACATGTTATAGTAATCTTACAAGCATATTAACGATGATAGTTTCCAGGAAACACGAGTCCCGAACAAACCTGCTATTTTTGGAAACTTTCTATTTATGGAAACCTGCTAATTTTGGAAACTTACTATTTATAGAAACCTGCTATTTTTGGAAACTTTCTATTTTTGGAAACTTTCTATTTTTGGAAACCTTCTATATTTGGAAACCATGCTTGTTTGTTAGAACAATAAGGAATTGTTGCTAAGTGTTACCTATATGATTTTATGTGTGTAATATGGAAGTATTATACTAATCAAACACTATTTCATACATTGAGTCACCAACGGGTCGTCGGGTCAAACTTGGTTAAACATGAGTCAAACTTACAAACCTTTTCTAAACACTTAAAACAATGGGATTGTTTGGATACTTAGGGTTCGTATCATCATGCACAAACACTCACTTATAAACCGGTGTTTATAGGTGGCAATTTGTCGTCAAGCATTCTAAGTTCGCTTTCTTTCGCACGCACTCTAAGGTGAGTTTCACGGCCCCTTTTCTTGTGGTTTAAACTTGGGGGAGAAAACATGGGTACGAACATTTAGATCTTACATTTCTTTTATATCACTTGTGTACTAAGCGCAAACATATCATGAAAGTCCTTACTTATCAAACCGTTAGTATATGGGTTAGCGAGGTAATCTTGAGTAGTACTACTGGGCATTGACAAGCCCCACCCGCGTTAGTCGCGCTAACACGACGGGAAGTCGAATGGGTGTAACATTGACCTAAACATTTACCATTGATTATGATAGTCATGGTAGGAGGCAGTTCAAACATAAACAGTCAGCTTCGGTGTCGAAACGCTTTAGTAACATGTAACTAGGTTAGCTACCTATTGATATAACTGTAAATTGTTTTATCTAGTAAACTTTACTAACATTTGAAACCTGTGAACTCACCAACCTAGTGTTGGACGTTTTAGCATGTTTTCTCAGGTCATTAAGGTACAAGCACAAGCTAAGGCATGCATGCATTCGAAGTCCATCGTTTTCAAACTAAAGAACTATTTATTTTATTTATTGTTGAGTTATTTATTTTTGGCGCGACTGTTTTGGCGCATGCTTTTCATTTAACTTTTCGCTTCCGCAGTCTTACATTAAATCAGTGTTTTCATTACTAGTGTTGCATCGTGATTATGAGCAATACTAGTGGTTTTCTTAAACTCATATAGAGTCGTTCAAAGTAACTAATGACTGAGATCCTGTTATGTCACGCTCCTAACGGTAAAACTTCGTTAGTGGATTTTGGGGGTGTGACATATGCTGCCGGGACCGCATACTTCAAGTATGCTGCCTGACCGCATACTTTAAGTATGCTGCCTCATACTTCAAGTATGCTGCCTGACCACATACTTCAAGTATGCTGCCTGACCGCATACTTCAAGTATGCTGCTGACACTGAAGTATGCTGCTGACACTGAAGTATGCTGCCAGATGAAGTATTCTGCTGCATAATTTCTTGCTTCTTCCAATCTTCATCTTCTTAACTTCCGAAAAACTCGGTGATTCTTTTATTGTGTCAGCCTACTATATTTTTGGTCCTTACAGGTAACATGTACGATGAAATTTCGTGTGGTTTTGAACTTCAGCTTGAATCTAAACCCAATGGCTTACTTTATTACTTGAACCGTATTTGGGTTCCCGATCGCGATGATCTCCGTATGGCTTCAGCTTGAATCTAAACACAATGGCTTACTTTCTCATGAATGAGTCTCACAAGACTCGTTATTCTATTCATCCTGGTGCGGATAAAATCTATCAAGATCTCCGCCAACAATATTGGTGGCCCGGTATGAAGAATGACATTGCTCTCTATGTTGCCAAATGTCTAACTTGCTCCAAAGTCAAAGCCGAACACCAACGTCCATCCGGTTTACTTGAACAACCGAAAATCCCCATGTGGAAATGGGAGAATTTAGCCATGGACTTCATTACCAAACTCCCTCGCACCTCAAGTGGTTATGATAGCATTTGGGTGATCATTGACCGTCTCACCAAATCTGCTCACTTCTTGCCTATCCGTGAAGACTATCAGGTTGAGAAGTTGGCCCGAATTTACATTGATGAAATTGTGAGTCGTCACGGTGTTCCACTAAACATAATCTCCGATAGAGATGCTCGTTTCACCTCCCGTTTCTGGCAATCCCTCCAAACTGCTCTTGGTACACGACTGGATTTGAGCACGGGTTACCATCCCCAAACTGATGGTCAGACCAAGCGAACAATCCAAACCGTTGAGGACATGCTGAGAGCTTGTGTAATTGATTTTGGTGGCAATTGGGATTCATATCTATCCCTAATTTAGTTCTCCTACAACAATAGCTACCACACAAGTATCAATATGGCTCCATTTGAAGCTCTCTATGGTCGTAAGTACCGTTCTCCTATCTGTTGGAACGAGATTGGTGAAGCACAAATCACCGGTCCCGAGTTGATTCAAGAAACATCCGACAAGATCCTTCAAATCCGTGATAACATTCGAGTAGCGAGGAGTCGGCAAAAGAGTTATGCCGACAAACGACGAAAACCCTTGGAATTCCAAGTTGGTGACCTTGTACTTCTAAAGGTGTCTCCGTGGAAGGGTGTGATCCGTTTTGGAAAGAAAGGCAAATTAGCACCTCGCTATGTGGGTCCATTCAAGTTCCTTGAAAGGATTGGGAAAGTGACTTACAGACTCGAGTTACCTCCATCACTTAGCAATGTGCATCCTACCTTTCATGTGTCCAATCTAAAGAAATGTCTTGCTGATGAGAATCTCCATATACCTCTTGACTATTGTAACATCCATGTTTTTCTTGATATTTCATATTGTGAAATAAATGACAATTTCAATCTCATGTTCACATTCAAAACGTAGTGTCGCATCATTTACTATTTTCATATGCAAATAATGAGTATTATCATAATATTATAAGTACATACACACATTTTACATTGCTACAATAACAACTGAAACAAACCTACGCTATCTCACAAACTACAAGGACTAGTTTTGAAAATTATCAAAATATCACTTAGCACGGTCGCGCCATGACCTGGCACGGTCGCGCCCCGTAAACACGGTCGCGCCATGCACTGGCACGGTCGCGCCTGAAACCCAGTTGAAACGCAAACACTGTCTTTAATCACAAACCTGTTCGAATCCGAAATTGTAACGCTCATTGTGCCGTTTCAAACCATTCATTACGAATTAATCACTCTCGAATAACCACATTAGTAATTAGAAACCAAAAACCGTCATATTTTCATCTCCTTCTCTCAACCTCGTCCAATTCGCGTAACACTCTCGAAATCAAACCTCTGCACATGATCTTCAAGCTTCTGTAATCATATTCCTCTCATCAATCGTGCCGGAATCCCAGCAGAAGACGCCAAGGATCAACACACCGAAGTCGGAACTTCGTTTGGTCGAACTCCACCAATTCGATATCGTTTAAGGTAAGTAAGCACATCCTCAGACTCATTTCAATCCCGTGAATGAAAGCCCTAACCTATTCAGGGCTTATACCATCGAATTGAACACGAATAAGATCTAGGGTTCATCATGTTTTTGGCTTAGTTGAACTACACCCTAGACACGATCTCCATTCAATTAAAATACATGGTTAATTTCGCAAACAATCAATATTTGAAAGCCCTATAAATTCAACCCTTTTTAATACAGAAAATTGTCAAATTAGTTTCCAGGAAAATCCAGACACGATCGTGCTAATCGCTTAGCACGGTCGTGCCTCTTGTCCAGGCATGGTCGTGCCTCTTGTCCAGGCATGGTCGTGCCTCTTGTCCAGGCATGGTCGCGCCCCATGCTGTCACACCCCGACCGATGGCGGAATCATCGGGGCGGGACATGTAGACTGTTCATGAGCTCAAGGTTGACTAAATTGTAATATGTTAAATCTATTTCCATTCAAACAAACATGAATCAAATTCAAAGTACATAATGAAATACAATTTGTTTTTGAATTAAGATTAACTAGGTCCAAAGCCTATGTGTAGCATGTCTTGATCAATCTCATATAAAAGCACCTGAAACATGAATAAAATAAGCTCAACTAAAAAGTTGGTGAGTATAACACAGGTTTGTATATAGGTAGCATATAATTTGTAAACCAAATCCTTTACATAACATGATAAATAAGGCGTTTATGGGGAGCAGCTATTGTGTAACCAAGTACAATCAAACCTTTGTAACTAGCATGCAAAACAAAGTGTGTTGTTGGTTTCAATCACCGCGCATCCTGGGTGGGTTTGTCAGACTCAATAGATCTATCATTGAAAACTGTCGGCTTGAAAAGTTAATGATTGCACATAATCGCATACAAGAGGTTATGTCACACCCCGACCGATGGCGGAATCATCGCGGCGGGACATGTAAGACTGTTCATAGCACATGGTTGACTAAATTGAAATATATTAAAGTCAAATTTGCATTACAAATAATCCAAGTACAAACCAAATTCAAACAAGGAAACATAAAACAACTCATAGAATTCTTGATTTAAATTGCTAAGTCCAAATCCTATATTGAGCACGTCTTGAATCATTCTCACATATTAGGGCCTGAAACATGAATAAAATAAAGTCAACTAAAAAGTTGGTGAGTATAACACAGTTGTATATAGATAGCATATAGTTGAAAATAAAACCTTTACAAAACATGATAAATAAGGCGTTTATGGGGAGCAGCTATTATGTAACCAAATGTACAACCAAACCTTGTGACTAGCATGCAAAACAAAGTGTGTTGTCGGTTTCAATCACCGCGCATCCTGGGTGGGTTTGTCAGACTCAATAGATCTATCATTGAAAACCGTCGGCTTGTATAGTTAATGATTGCACATAAGAGCATACAAAGGTTAGCACACCTAGCACTCGAGCACAAAGCTCAAATTTTACACACATGTATGTAAATAGGATTTTTGCACTTGTGTTGTTTGTGTAAATGTAAATGTAAATATGATCCTCGAAATGCAGAATTTAACCTAAAGAGTAATGTGTATTGAATCAAATAGATGCATAAAGTTTAAGTCTAAAATGAAAGTTGAATTTGTGTATAAAACTATTGATTTGTATTTAAAAAGTATTGAATAAAATACATAGAGTTTGAAGTAAAATATTTTTGAAACAATTTGATTAGGTTTGAATTGAATAATTGAATAAATATATAATTATAGTTTATGAAATAATGTAAATATTAATTGTAATTAAGTATAAATAAATAAATGATTTTGATTTAAAATGTAAATTAAA
The DNA here is from genome assembly GCA_023525975.1 of Smallanthus sonchifolius. NCBI lineage: Eukaryota > Viridiplantae > Streptophyta > Magnoliopsida > Asterales > Asteraceae > Smallanthus > Smallanthus sonchifolius. The sequence continues at coordinate 21,708,791 of CM042035.1, read as the reverse complement.
TAAATAATCATTATCTCATTTATTTATAAATTTTGTAACTTAATTATTTAAAATATCATTTAAGTGTAAGATAATAAATATAAATTAAATTTTCATAAACTTTTAAATAAATTATATTTATGCCAAGATTAAACTTTTAATCCATTTTTAAATACAGAAAACATATTTTTATAAAATCTGAAACATTTACTAAAAATTTATAATTCTGTTAAAAGGTTCTGAGTCTCACACGACCGTGCCTCGGAAGGGCACGATCGTGCTCAAGCCAAGGGCGCGACCGCGCTAGTCGGGGCGCGACCGGGTTGATCAACAGGAGCACAATCTAGACAAGTCAACAGGCACGACCGTGCCTTGGCCTGGCACGGTCGTGTCCAAGATTCTTAGACACAACAGAGATTAGCCCAAAGGGCATGACTTGGTCTGGACAGGAGGACACGACCGCGCTGCTACTCGGCACGACCGCGTTTCATGAGGCACGGCCGCGCTAGATGATTAGCGCGACCGTGTCTCTTCCAAATCAGACACGAATTGAACAGATCTTGTATTTATAGCGTTGGAATTGATAGGGCTTTTGATTATTGAGTCATTACGAGACTTTTCATATAATTTAATTGTAGGTAAATCGCGTTTAAGTAGGTGTTCGATTAAATCATTTTTAATAAAGCATGAGTTCTGATTCGGATCGATTTCTATAATGGAAGCCCAAATTGAATAGGGGCTTTCGATACAGATACTGAAATGAATGAATTAATGGATTCAATTACCCTGAACAGCAGCGAATTGATAAAGAATGGTAGGGAGGAAGTTCCGGCGACGGCAAGACTGGTTTCCGGCGACCTCTGCTGCGGTTCCGAATGCTTCAGTGGCTTCGGATGATTCAGAGATGATTTGGGAAACGTTTGACTGGATTGCTTGAGATAATTCTGATCGAAAAAGCTTGAGAGAGTTTTTCATGAATTGAGAGAGTTTTTCTTGAATTGTTGAAATGAAACTGAGGCGTTTTGAGAATTTGAAAAAGTGGTAATACAATTGTTAAGGGAAAACAAACGTATGACTGTTACGGATTCGAACGATCGGGCGATTAAAGTTGCAGTTACGTTTCAGCTGTTACATAGGCGCGACCGTGCCTAAATATGGCACGACCGTGCCTAGGCACCGGGCGCGATCGTTCCAAAGCAGGTCGCACGACTGTGCCAAAGCACTTGGCGCGACCGTGCTAGGACGAAGCACGACCGTGCTAGACTAGGGTTTCTTGACATTTTTCAACTTTAGTCCTTGACTTTTCAGATTTGATAAGTTTGAATAAAATAGTTTCTTGCATAGTGTTTAAATGTATATAACCGAGTAAAATTTGCGAATTTGTATAGAATCATTGCATTTAATTTACGGCGAGAAAATAATGAGACAGTGCACGAGTATTGAATTCGAAATTGCATTACATTGGATTGAAATATGAATACTAAAAATCAGGAATGTTACAGTCTCCCCATGTTGAGAGAATTTCGTCCCGAAATTTAGCTAGAGGAAACAACATTATTAGTAAAAAGATGAGGGTACTTGAGCTTCATTTGGTCTTCTCGTTCCCAAGTGAACTCAGGACCACGCTTAGATTCCCAACGAACTTTAACGATAGGAATGCGACTTCGCTTGAGCTGCTTGACTTCACGATCCATAATTTCCACCGGTTTCTCAACGAAATGCATCGTTTCATAAATGCGCACGTCGTCAAGCGGTATATGGAGATTTTCATCGGCGAGACACTTCTTTAGATTAGATACATGAAATGTAGGATGCACATTGCCAAGAGATGGAGGTAACTCGAGCTTGTAGGCCACTTTCCCAATCCTTTCAAGGATTTTGAATGGACCAATATAACGAGGTGCTAACTTGCCTTTCTTTCCAAAACGGATCACACCCTTCCACGGAGATACCTTAAGAAGAACAAGATCGCCGACTTGGAATTCCAAGGGTTTTCGACGTTTGTCGGCATAACTCTTTTGCCGACTCCTCGCTACTCGAATGTTGTCACGGATTTGAATAATCTTGTCGGATGTTTCTTGAATTAACTCGGGACCAGTGATTTGTGCTTCACCAATCTCGTTCCAACAGATAGGAGAACGACACTTGCGACCATAGAGAGCTTCGAATGGAGCCATGTTGATACTTGTGTGGTAGCTATTGTTGTACGAAAACTCAATAAGTGATAAATGTGAATCCCAATTGCCACCAAAATCAATTACACAAGCTCTAAGCATGTCTTCAAGAGTTTGGATTGTTCGCTCGGTTTGACCATCAGTTTGCGGATGGTAAGCCGTGCTCAAATCCAATCGAGTACCAAGAGCAGTTTGGAGAGATTGCCAAAATTGAGAAGTGAACTGAGCATCTCGATCAGATATTATGTTCAAAGGAACACCATGACGGCTCACAATTTCATTGATGTAAATTTGGGCTAGTTTCTCAACCCGATAGTCTTCACGGATAGGCAAGAAATGAGCAGATTTAGTGAGTCGATCAATGATCACCCAAATACTATCATAACCACTCGAGGTGCGAGGGAGCTTGGTAATGAAATCCATAGCTAGATTCTCCCATTTCCATACTGGAATTTCTGGTTGTTCGAGTAAACCAGATGGACGTTGATGTTCGGCTTTGACTTTGGAACAAGTTAAGCATTTGGCAACATAAAGAGCAATGTCTTTCTTCATACCGGGCCACCAATAAAGTTGGCGAAGGTCTTGGTACATTTTATCCGCACCAGGATGAATAGAATAACGAGTCTTATGAGCCTCGTTCATGAGAAATGTACGGAGATCGTCGCGATCGGGAATCCAAATACGGTTCAAGTAATAAAGTAAGCCATTGGGCTTTGATTCAAGAAGAAGTTCAACACCACACGACATTTCTTCATACATGTTACCCTCGGTTACCGAGACGTGTTGAGCTTCTAAGATACGGGTTTGAATATCGGTTTGAATACGGGCACAATGAAGCACAACATGGTCCTTTCGACTCAAAGCATCGGCTACAACATTCGCTTTGCCGGGATGGTAACGAATCTCGCAATCGTAGTCGTTAAGGAGTTCGACCCAACGTCGTTGCCTCATATTGAGTTCTTTTTGGTTGAAGATATGTTGAAGACTTTTGTGGTCGGTGAATACCACACATTTTGTACCATATAGGTAATGTCTCCAAATCTTTAACGCGAATACAACCGCACCCAACTTGAGATCGTGCGTCGTATAATTCTTCTCATGAACTTTGAGTTACCTTGATGCATAAGCGATTACCTTGCCTCGTTGCATAAGAACACAACCAAGACCTTGGTTAGAAGCATCACAATAGACAACTAAATCATCATTTCCATCGGGGAGAGTCAATATGGGAGCATTGCACAACTTTTGCTTGAGGGTTTGGAAAGCTTCTTCTTGTTTTGGTCCCCATTCATAAGTCTTACCCTTGTGGGTCAAAGCGGTAAGAGGGACAGCAATCTTTGAGAAGTTTGAGATGAAACGAAGATAGTAACCCGCAAGACCAAGAAATGAACGAACCTCGGTAGGAGTCTTCGGGGCATTCCAATTCTTAACCGTTTCAATCTTAGCAGGATCAACATGAATACCCTTATCGTTGACGATGAAACCAAGAAATTGAACTTCCTTTAGCCAAAATTCACATTTGGAGAATTTGGCATAAAGTCGTTCCTTCTTTAAGAGATCCAAAACCAATCTAAGATGTACTTCATGGTCGGCTTTAGTCTTGGAATAGATTAAGATATCATCAATGAAAACGATCAAGAATTTATCAAGGTACGGTTTGCACACACGATTCATGAGATCCATGAAAACTGCGGGTGCATTGGTTAACCCGAAAGGCATAACCATGAACTCGTAATGACCATACCTTGTTCGAAAAGCAGTCTTAGGAATGTCATCTTCTTGAACACGAAGCTGATGATAACCGGATCGAAGATCGATCTTTGAGAAACAAATAGAGCCTTGAAGTTGATCAAAGAGATCATCGATTCTAGGTAAAGGATAACGGTTCTTGATAGTAAGATTGTTGAGTTCGCGGTAGTCAATACACATGCGAAATGATCCATCCTTCTTCTTAACAAATAAGACGGGTGCACCCCACGGCGAATGACTTGGGCGAATGAAACCTTTGTCGGAGAGCTCTTGAAGTTGACTTGCAAGCTCTTGCATTTCGGAAGGTGCAAGACGATAAGGAGCTCTAGCAACGAGGTTAGCTCCGGGTATAAGATCAATACGGAATTCTACTTGACGAACGGGAGGAAGACCGGATAAATCCTTAGGAAAAACTTCGGGGAAATCCCGAATGATCGGAATGTCTTGGATACTTTTTTCCTTGATATCCTTTTGAACAATATGAGCTAAGAAAGCAATGTACTTCTTTCGTAAGTACTTTTGAGCGGTAGTACATGACATCAACTTAAGTCCTTTGCAAGGCTTTTCACCAAAAACCCTTAAGGTTTCTCCCGATGGTAGCGGAATTCGGATACACTTTTCAAAGCAAATGACTTCGGCATGATGATTTGTTAGCCAATCCATACCTATGATAATATCAAAGCTTCCTAGTGGCATTGGAACAAGGTTGATTGGGAATGAATGGTCATTTAGTTCTAAGGAGCAATCATAAATAATGGAGTCAATTGTAAGGGAGTCATCATTTGCTATTTCAACGGTGAAGGTTTTCTCTAATTGGGATCGTGTCTTTGCAAGTAAAGGCTCAAAATTAAGTGACACAAAACTTTTATCGGCACCAGTATCGAACAAAATGGAGGCATAATGACTATTAACAAGGAACGTACCATTAACCACGTCGTTGTTGGCTTGAGCTTCGTTGGCGTTTATGTTGAACGCACGCCCACGAGTTCCACCTTGTCTAGCATTTGCAAGTCTTGGACATTGATCACGAAAATGGTTCGGGTCACTACACTCATAACAAGCACGCCCATTAGCAATGGCGGGAGCACCTTGGTTAGCCACTTGAGGTACAGTTCGGTTTGGAGGGTTGACTTGGCCCGTAAGGGATTTGGTCCTACAAACACTAACCGTATGACCATATCTCCCACAATAAGTACAAAGGCGACATGGGATAGTTTGAGGATGATGAAAATTGCAGGTGGCACAAAGAGGGTAAATTCCACCATATGCCTTTTTGACCGGCGCTTGAACCATAGGTGCAGCTTGGTTGATGGGAACAGCAGGAGTAACCACAGCAAAATTTCTAACCTTCCTCTTTCTATTATTGCGAGAAGGCTCGGTTGTGGCTTCTTTGTTGTGAGTAGGAGGGGTTATGGTTTCAGAAACTTTCTTAGAACCCTTTTTGGTAAGAGTTCCAGCTTTCACATGATTATCAGTTAGGGTAGTGGATAGTCGAATAGCATCCTCCAGAGTAGCAGGATTTCTACCTAAGACAGTATCTTGGATTTGTCTTGGTAGCCCACCAATATACTTCTCGATACAACGGGACAAAGGAGTGACCATGTGGGGCACTAGAAGACTCAACTCATGGAACCGAGTTGTATATGCTAAGCTTTCCCCGCTATCTTGGGCAAGATCCCAAAATTCAGCTTCTAACTTTTTCACTTCATTTCGAGGACAGAACTCCTCGGTCATAAGCCTTTTGACCTCATCCCAAGGTAAGGCCATTGCTGCCTCTATGCCTCTATTCCTTCTTTCCCCATTCCACCACGTGAGTGCCCGTTTTTGAAAGACACTTGTGGCATGACGAACACGGAGGTTATCGGGACAGTCACTATTCAGGAAGGTGCCATCAATACTTTCAAACCATTGCAGTAATCCTGTGGCTCCCTCGTTACCATAGAACTTGAGAGGATTACACGAGTTGAAGTGTTTGAAGGTGCATTGTGGTGGGTTGGCACCACCACCACCATTAGTTCCAAGGTTACCATGTGCGGCTCCATTAGCTTGAGTGAGTTGAGTTACTAGTTGAGTAAGGATAGCAGCGATATCGGTGTTGTTGTTGACCACGGGAGCGCGACGGGGAGGCATTCTACAGATTTTCACAAGACAAGAAAGATTGTAAGAACTCATGAGATTTGACAGGATTTAATAGAATGAGATAATAAAAATAGATATTCTTAGTTTGGATTGTACCCAAAAGTGACAAAATCACTTGAATACTATGGCACATTAAGGTTAATTTAAACTTATATAAATTTCAAGGAGACATGCTTTAGCCTATAAGTAAACACTCATCTCGGGAATTCCCAGGAAAGCATACGGGTCCCTAGGTTGATTGGGATTTATGCGAAATGCTTTCCTAGACAGAAAACCCAAAATACAGGTGTCACCCTTCCAGATTGCACGTGTCCTCAATTAATTTAACAAGTTTAAAAACCTTAACGAAGAAATAAAAATTTTAGAGATTTTTTGCTTCAAGAATTTTTTTCCACATGCTAAGAAGGATAAAGATAGAAAAAAGAAAATAAAAATATTATGAGATTTTAGAATATAGGAATGTATATTATTTGTTTAATTATTAAGAATATCCTAATAAGTCATGGGTTTAAAACACATAAGTCATCAAAATGAAATAATGAGTAATCATATTAAGCATGTAACATATAATATGTAGCACATAGCACATAATCATGAAGCATAGTATAAGTGGGTGTCCTAAAGTTATAGTCTAGGTTAAGAGTGTCTAATAACCTAATTCCCTATAACCAAGGCTCTGATACCAATCTGTCACACCCCGACCGATGGCGGAATCATCGGGGCGGGACATGTAAGACTGTTCATAGCACATGGTTGACTAAATTGAAATATATTAAAGTCAAATTTGCATTACAAATAATCCAAGTACAAACCAAATTCAAACAAGGAAACATAAAACAACTCATAGAATTCTTGATTTAAATTGTTAAGTCCAAATCCTATATTGAGCACGTCTTGAATCATTCTCACATATTAGGGCCTGAAACATGAATAAAATAAAGTCAACTAAAAAGTTGGTGAGTATAACACAGTTGTATATAGATAGCATATAGTTGAAAACAAATCCTTTACAAAACATGATAAATAAGGCGTTTATGGGGAGCAGCTATTGTGTAACCAAATGTACAACCAAACCTTGTGACTAGCATGCAAAACAAAGTGTGTTGTCGGTTTCAATCACCGCGCATCCTGGGTGGGTTTGTCAGACTCAATAGATCTATCATTGAAAACCGTCGGCTTGTATAGTTAATGATTGCACATAAGAGCATACAAAGGTTAGCACACCTAGCACTCGGGCACAAAGCTCAAATTTTGCACACATGTATGTAAATAGGATTTTTGCACTTGTGTTGTTTGTGTAAATGTGTAATGTGTAATGAGTATAGAGTTCATGTTCCACCCCAAAAGTGTAAAAGAGTAAAAAGGGGTTGTGAATACTCACTTGGTATGGAAGTGTAGCTAACAAAGATTTTAGATAGCAAATATGATCCTCGAAATGCACAATTTAACCTAAAGAGTAATGTGTATTGAATCAAATAGATGTATAAAGTTTAAGTCTAAAATGAAAGTTGAATTTGTGTATAAAACTATTGATTTGTATTTAAAAAGTATTGAATAAAATACATAGAGTTTGAAGTAAAATATTTTTGAAACAATTTGATTAGGTTTGAATTGAATAATTGAATAAATATATAATTATAGTTTATGAAATAATGTAAATATTAATTGTAATTAAGTATAAATAAATAAATGATTTTGATTTAAAATGTAAATTAAATAAATAATCATTATCTCATTTATTTATAAATTTTGTAACTTAATTATTTAAAATATCATTTAAGTGTAAGATAATAAATATAAATTAAATTTTCATAAACTTTTAAATAAATTATATTTATGCCAAGATTAAACTTTTAATCCATTTTTAAATACAGAAAACATATTTTTATAAAATCTGAAACATTTACTAAAAATTTATAATTCTGTTAAAAGGTTCTGAGTCTCACACGACCGTGCCTCGGAAGGGCACGATCGTGCTCAAGCCAAGGGCGCGACCGCGCTAGTCGGGGCGCGACCGGGTTGATCAACAGGAGCACAATCTAGACAAGTCAACAGGCACGACCGTGCCTTGGCCTGGCACGGTCGTGTCCAAGATTCTTAGACACAACAGAGATTAGCCCAAAGGGCATGACTTGGTCTGGACAGGAGGACACGACCGCGCTGCTACTCGGCACGACCGCGTTTCATGAGGCACGGCCGCGCTAGATGATTAGCGCGACCGTGTCTCTTCCAAATCAGACACGAATTGAACAGATCTTGTATTTATAGCGTTGGAATTGATAGGGCTTTTGATTATTGAGTCATTACGAGACTTTTCATATAATTTAATTGTAGGTAAATCGCGTTTAAGTAGGTGTTCGATTAAATCATTTTTAATAAAGCATGAGTTCTGATTCGGATCAATTTCTATAATGGAAGCCAAATTGAATAGGGGCTTTCGATACAGATACTGAAATGAATGAATTAAAGGATTCAATTACCCTGAACAGCAGCGAATTGATAAAGAACGGTAGGGAGGAAGTTCCGGCGACGGCAAGACTGGTTTCCGGCGACCTCTGCTGCGGTTCCGAATGCTTCAGTGGCTTCGGATGATTCAGAGATGATATGGGAAACGTTTGACTGGATTGCTTGAGATAATTCTGATCGAAAAAGCTTGAGAGAGTTTTTCTTGAATTGAGAGAGTTTTTCTTGAATTGTTGAAATGAAACTGAGGCGTTTTTAGAATTTGAAAAAGTGGTAATACAATTGTTAAGGGAAAACAAACGTATGACTGTTACGGATTCGAACGATCGGGCGATTAAATTTGCAGTTACGTTTCAGCTGTTACACAGGCGCGACCGTGCCTAAATATGGCACGACCGTGCCTAGGCACCGGGCGCGATCGTTCCAAAGCAGGTCGCACGACTGTGCCAAAGCACTTGGCGCGACCGTGCTAGGACGAAGCACGACCGTGCTAGACTAGGGTTACTTGACATTTTTCAACTTTAGTCCTTGACTTTTCAGATTTGATAAGTTTGAATAAAATAGTTTCTTGCATAGTGTTTAAATGTATATAACCGAGTAAAATTTGCGAATTTGTATAGAATCATTGCGTTTAATTTACGGCGAGAAAATAATGAGACAGTGCACGAGTATTGAATTCGAAATTGCATTACATTGGATTGAAATATGAATACTAAAAATCAGGAATGTTACAGGTTAGCACACCTAGCCCTCGGGCATAAAGCTCAAATTGCACACATGAATGTAAATAGGATTTGTACTTGTGTTGTTTGTGTAAATGTAAACATGTAAGTTGAATAGTGTTCATGTTTCACCCCAAAAATGTAAAAGAGTAAAAGGGGCTATGTATACTCACTTGATTCGAAGGCGTAGCTAACACGAGATACTAGAAAGTAATGTGATCCTTGTATTGCACAATGTTAACCTAAAGTGTAATGTATATTGCATTAATAATGCACAATATTCTAAGTCTAAGTCTAAGGTTGAATTGGATAAAGTTAGTGATTGGTACTTGAAGGTATTGTATAAAATGGAAGATTTGAAATGAATATTTTTAGAATATTTTGAATAAGGTTGGGAATTGAATAGTAAAATAGAATATTTATAAAATCATTGATTATGAAAATAAAGTATGTGTTAAATGTAATTTAATAAATAAATAAATGTTTTTATTTAAAATGAAGAATAAATAAATAATCTTTATTTATTTATTTATAAAGTATGTAACTTACAAATAAAATGTTTTAAATGAAAAGTTTAATAACAAATTAAATTTTATAAAACTTTTAATTAAATGATTTTTCATTATTCCAAGATTAATTATTTGATTTTCAAATACCTTTTTATAAAACTAACTATTTTTATTTAAAAACTTAATCTGGAATTTTTACAGATTAAAATAAAACAACAATAATTCTGATCAAAGACTCTGACCTAGACACGACCGTGCCTGGGAAGGACACGACCGCGCTCGAACCACGGGCGCGACCGCGCTAGTCGGGACGCGACCGGGTTTGATCAAACAGAGGCCAACTTGGACAATTCACGAGGCACGACTGTGCCTTAGCTCGGCACGGTCGTGTCTATGATTCTTAGACACAACAGAGACTAGCCCAGAGGGCATGACTAGGTCTGGACAGGAGGACACGACCGCGCTGCTATTCGGCACGACCGCGTTTCGTGAGGCACGGCCGCGCTAGATGATTAGCGCGACCGTGTCTCTTCCAAAACAGACACGAATTGAACAAATCCTGTATTTATAGTGTTGGAATTGATAGGGCTTTTGATTACTGAGTCGATACGAGTCTATTAATATAAATTAATTGTATGTAACTCGTGTTTAAGAGTGGAATCGATTAAAATCATTTTTATTAAAATAAGAGTTCTGATTCGGACGATTTCTGTAATGAAAACCCAGATTAATAGAGGGCTTTTGATATTGATACTGAAGCGAATGAGATGGAGAGTATACTTACCCTGAAGCGTATCGAATCGATGAAGAACGGTAGAATGGAATTCCAACGACGGCAAGATCAACCTCCGGTGACTTCTGCTGCGATTCCGACTGCTTCAACGGCTTCGGTCGTTCCAGAGAGGGTTGAATGTCGTGTGGTGATGGAATGCTCGAGAGTATTCGGATCGATTTTGAGGATTCGAGGCTTGGGAGGAACTTGACGGTTTCTTGAGAGGAAAACGTAATTGGATTGATGAAACTCGTAATGGACTGAGATATTTTCTTTGTCAAAGAAACTAAAATGTAATCGGTTTCGAATTTCAAACGATCGGGCGTTTTGAAACTGCATTTACGTTTCGACTGTTACGCAGGTGCGACCGTGCCAAGATAGGCGCGACCGTGCTTAGGCACCGGGCGCGATCGTTCCTGGACTAGTCGCGCGATCGTGCCGAGGCACTTGGCGCGACCGTGCCAGGACGAAGCACGACTGTGCTAATTAGGGTTTCTAGATAATTTTTCAACTTTAGTCCTTGACTTTTCAGGTTTGGTAAGTTTGAATGAAATAATTACTTGTATAGTTTTTAAATGTATATAATTGCGTAAAACTTGCGAATTTGTATCGAATCATTGTGTTTAGTTTACGGTAAGAAAAATAATAAGGCGGTGCACGAGTATCGAGTTCGAAATGCATTACATTGAATTGAAAATATGAATACTAAAATCAGAAATGTTACAGTCTCCCCATGTTGAGAGAATTTCGTCCCGAAATTTAACTAATGGAGACTACTAAATCAAGAAAGAGGTGGGAGTTTGGGTTCTCGGTGAGCTTTGATTGTTGGACATGGCTTAGGCCTGATCATCGAGGTTGAATATGAATAATGACAATGAATTTAGTTTTTGAAATGGACTTAAGGAGAAGATTGTCGAATAGCAATTTGAATTCTAAATGTAAGATGTATTACTTGGAACAAATTTGATGAGATTTTGAAATTTTGAGTTTGTGTAAGATGTAGTCTAACGTGCTCAAAATTGTTAGCGGGTAAGAGGTTTCATAAACATTGGTCTGGGTCAAAACTTCACCTGACACGAACAACGCTACTTTCGGTAATATGATAGGACACTTATATACAGGAAGTACCATCGGCGTATCCCCCATGCCCTTGTCATGTCACATCAGTTTCGTTGTTACACATCATGATAAGTTTTAGGTCACAACACACGACAAAATTTCTCTATAGTTTCCATGCGCTGATTTTTATAATTCCGTGTGCACCCGTAATTATTCAAAATCATCGTATGGTCCGTATAGATCGTTTTCGTTGTGTGCGGGTAAGGGGGGCACAATTTCACTATGATCACGTCTATTGTTTACACATAAAAAGTCGCTAACAAGTAACTAAGTTCCTAATCAAGTCAGTTCGCAACTAAAGAGTAGTAAAGTAGTAACACTTAAAGTTTCTTAGTTTGCTCGTGTTTAAACAAGAATACGTCAAACCCCGAGTCGTTTCAATGTATTATGGTCTTCAACTTTGGTGTACAAAGTGCATGACCATGTCTTGTGTATAATGAAATCAATCCATTGCAATAATTGTAAGCAAATTTTGTTTCGAGTATATAGTAAGCACACAAGTCTCATGTATGATCTAGTATCACGTAGTTTGTAATCAAATAAGTCTCATATATAGCGTAAATAATTAAGCGTCTTGTATTTTGTAGGTCAATGAACTCTGATGTGTAATGTAAACAACATAGTATTATGCGTATTGTAGGAAATGGATCTCATGTATAGTGTTAGCAACTTAGCATCATGTATTTTGTATAATGTACACCATTTAGTATAAAGTGCTTGTAACCAAATGAGTTTCATGTATAGTGTGGTCAATCTAGAATTATGTATCAATGAAGCAATTCTTATGTATAACATATATTGCAAACAACTAAGTTTCGTGTATCATGTGCTCAATCCAGTAGCATATGTATTGCAGGTAAACATGTTTCGTGCATTACGTGATCAATCGAGCAAATTGTGATTTGTAGGCAAACTAGTTTCATGTATTATGTAGTTTGTGTAGAATTGGATATATTGAGGATAATTGAGTTTCATGTACCATGAGATTGCGTTGAATATATTGTGTACGTGTATACATGAGTATTGAACTTCGCGTGCGATGTGTACTAACGGGTCTTGCATGTGATCGAGTGCTGCGGACGAACGTGTTGTTTGGCGTTCTTGCATAATGTGGTAGTTAGGTTCAAGTCCTCGAATCTCATTGAGGTTGGTGGGAAGAGTTAACGTTTACGCGGTATGGATCGTCTCTTGAAGCGTCAAGTGAAAGGTAGCGAGGAGGTTTTGGAAATATTCGGGAATTTGTGTTTACAATTACGGGTCTTTGTTTGAACATAGAAAGTGGGAAATTGTTCTTGGTTGTAGATATATAAAGTAGTGAAATCATGGAATCGCATATTTTAAATGAATATGAAATTTTGTGAGAAAATATTTTTAATTTAAAATTTCAACTATTGGTTAAACAAGTAGTAGCATATTAATTTTTGCCAAAGTTTAGAAATATTCACTTTAATGGATAAAAATCATAATTATTTATCAGTTTTAAAAAAATATTTTTATAAAATTGATTGCATTAACTTTCCTTATTAGGTGAAAAAGTTTTATAGGAACCTTATGTTTTTGATATTATCTAAAAATTTGTTAAACATTTTGTTTAAACAAGATAACGAGGTTTTGTTTAAATCACATAATAGGATGATTTATTTATGAAAGAGATTGTTGGTAATGTACTAAACCATGTTGAATGAAAGAAGTGATATTTGGGAAAATTTGATGGGAATATAACAGGTGTAATTTACGCTCCACGGGTCAAATCAATGAACAATAACTGTAGAGTTGAAATATATGGAATTGACTAGATGCTGAAATGTTAGACATTACTCAAAACATAAGGAAATGGTTCTCAAATCAAAAATTTAAAGGAAATCAGTAGAAGCTCCTTCTAACGTCTCTGGTAGCTTTCCACTAGGAAGAAGATAATCGCCAAGATAAGCACCGCTATAGTCACTCGAGTAGTAGATCTGGCTTCAGTTCTGGCGGTCTCCGTGCGATGATCTTGTATTTCTTTTTCGAGGATGGAGATTAACTCCTTTTGGTATCCTAACTGGTTTGCTAGGCTATCCATTCTTTGTCTTTGCAAGTCGTGTATTACTCCCTGCTCTATCCTTTGCCTCTCGAATTCTGAATTTCTTACATATTGATGGAAGTCATTGGCTGGAATTCCCATAACACCAGGGGGTGCCATGGTATGCCTTACCCAAGGGTTAGGAAGGTACGGGTCGGGCATTAGGTATGGGTCTCTTAGTGGGGGTGGCAATTGATTGTGGAGGTGAGGTGTATGATACGGGTTTATGGGTACGGGAGATCCAGGTGTTTGAAGTCTCGAGTCGGTGTTCCTAATCCAGTCCGCCCTTACATCAAACCTTGGCCTAGTAGCTGGGGGTGTTGGTGACCGGTACATGGGTGTCTCAGTGTCTTCTTCCCAATCAGATTCTGATCCAGGACCGTAAACCAGGGAGGGAGGAGGGTAGGAGTTCATGTCTAGCAGAAAAACAATGAAAAAGTTGTAAGTGATAATGAAATATTGCGGGTTGGACATAGGAGTACTTATAGGTTTTAGAGTTTGACTAGTCATAACACCGAACCTTCACGATAGTATTTTAGAAATACACTTGATCTATAAGCAATGCATCCCTGAAGAGGATTCCCAGGAAAGAGGGGTGGGTCAATAAGACACACTTAAGTACCCTATCTTTTCTTAGCCAGAATTCCTCATGGGTCTACACACTCTTCCAGCCATCATGTATTTAATAATACCATTGTTGGGCTCATGGTCATGATGAGAATTGTTGTGGACTGGGCTTTGAGGCCCAAGAGTAAGGTTTATGCTTTTCAGCGGGCTTCTTCTTCTTGGAGGATATATGGGCTTCTTGGTTTATTATTGGTGGGTATTAGGTCCAATAGTTTAAGTCTTTGCTCATAAAGGGTGATGGTATCATGTATTTGGGTCGAAAGGTGTATGAATAATTTTGGTGCGTATGTGTGTGTGTTAAACTTAGGATAGTGTTTTAAATAAATTATGTAGGTAGCTATGATTAGAAGAAGAAGTGGGCAGGTAACGTGACACATAAACTATTGGGTATTGTATCATGTGATGTAATCATATAGTATAATATGTAAAAATATTAACATAGGTGAATAATCATATAGCATGTAGGTAGTAATGAGTGTAAGTACAAGAGTTATCAAGTAGTGTGACACATAAGTCATTATGTATTGTACCAGGTAGTGTAAGTACTTAGGATAGCATGTAGAAATAATCACACATGAATTGATAATGTAACGTGTAGTAGCATGGCATTGTATGGGTGTCCTAAAGTTATAGTCTAGGTCAAGATTGTCTAATAACCTAGTTCCCTATAACCAAGGCTCTGATACCAATCTGTCACACCCCGACCGATGGCGGAATCATCGGGGCGGGACATGTAGACTGTTCATGAGCTCAAGGTTGACTAAATTGTAATATGTTAAATCCATTTCCATTAAAACAAACATGAATCAAATTCAAAGTACATAATGAAATACAATTTGTTTTTGAATTAAGATTAACTAGGTCCAAAGCCTATGTGTAGCATGTCTTGATCAATCTCATATAAAAGCACCTGAAACATGAATAAAATAAGGTCAACTAAAAAGTTGGTGAGTATAACACATGTTTGTATATAGGTAGCATATAATTTGTAAACCAAATCCTTTACATAACATGATAAATAAGGCGTTTATGGGGAGCAGCTATTGTGTAACCAAGTACAATCAAACCTTTGTAACTAGCATGCAAAACAAAGTGTGTTGTCGGTTTCAATCACCGCGCATCCTGGGTGGGTTTGTCAGACTCAATAGATCTATCATTGAAAACCGTCGGCTTGAAAAGTTAATGATTGCACATAATCGCATACAAGAGGTTAGCACACCTAGCCCTCGGGCATAAAGCTCAAATTGCACACATGAATGTAAATAGGATTTGTACTTGTGTTGTTTGTGTAAATGTAAACATGTAAGTTGAATAGTGTTCATGTTTCACCCCAAAAATGTAAAAAAGTAAAAGGGGCTATGTATACTCACTTGATTCGAAGGCGTAGCTAACACGAGATACTAGAAAGTAATGTGATCCTTGTATTGCACAATGTTAACCTAGAGTGTAATGTATATTGCATTAATAATGCACAATAGTCTAAGTCTAAACCTAGAGTGTAATGTATATTGCATTAATAATGCACAATATTCTAAGTCTAAGTCTAAGGTTGAATTGGATAAAGTTAGTGATTGGTACTTGAAGGTATTGTATAAAATGGAAGATTTGAAATGAATATTTTTAGAATATTTTGAATAAGGTTGGGAATTGAATAGTAAAATAGAATATTTATAAAATCATTGATTATGAAAATAAAGTATGTGTTAAATGTAATTTAATAAATAAATAAATGTTTTTATTTAAAATGAAGAATAAATAAATAATCTTTATTTATTTATTTATAAAGTATGTAACTTACAAATAAAATGTTTTAAATGAAAAGTTTAATAACAAATTAAATTTTATAAAACTTTTAATTAAATGATTTTTCATTATTCCAAGATTAATTATTTGATTTTCAAATACCTTTTTATAAAACTAACTATTTTTATTTAAAAACTTAATCTGGAATTTTTACAGATTAAAATAAAACAACAATAATTCTGATCAAAGAATCTGACCTAGACACGACCGTGCCTGGGAAGGACACGACCGCGCTCGAACCACGGGCGCGACCGCGCTAGTCGGGACAAGACCGGGTTTGATCAAACAGAGGCCAACTTGGCCAATTCACGAGGCACGACCGTGCCTTAGCTCGGCACGGTCGTGTCTATGATTCTTAGACACAACAGAGACTAGCCCAGAGGGCATGACTAGGTCTGGACAGGAGGACACGACCGCGATGCTATTCGGCACGACCGCGTTTCGTGAGGCACGGCCGCGCTAGATGATTAGCGCGACCGTGTCTCTTCCAAAACAGACACGAATTGAACAAATCCTGTATTTATAGTGTTGGAATTGATAGGGCTTTTGATTACTGAGTCGATACGAGTCTATTAATATAAATTAATTGTATGTAACTCGTGTTTAAGAGTGGAATCGATTAAAATCATTTTTATTAAAATAAGAGTTCTGATTCGGACGATTTCTTTAATGAAAACCCAGATTAATAGAGGGCTTTTGATATTGATACTGAAGCAAATGAGATGGAGAGTATACTTACCCTGAAGCGTATCGAATCGATGAAGAACGGTAGAATGGAATTCCGACGACGGCAAGATCAACCTCCGGTGACTTCTGCTGCGATTCCGACTGCTTCAACGGTTTTGGTCGTTCCAGAGAGGGTTGAATGTCGTGTGGTGATGGAATGCTCGAGAGTATTCGGATCGATTTTGAGGATTCGAGGCTTGGGAGGAACTTGACAGTTTCTTGAGAGGAAAACGTAATTGGATTGATGAAACTCGTAATGGACTGAGATATTTTCTTTGTCAAAGAAACTAAAATGTAATCGGTTTCGAATTTCAAACGATCGGGCGTTTTGAAACGGCATTTACGTTTCGACTGTTACGCAGGCGCGACCGTGCCAAGATAGGCGCGACCGTGCTTAGGCACCGGGCGCGATCGTTCCAGGACTAGTTGCGCGATCGTGCCGAGGCACTTGGCGCGACCGTGCCAGGACGAAGCACTACCGTGCTAATTAGGGTTTCTTGATAATTTTTCAACTTTAGTCCTTGACTTTTCAGGTTTGGTAAGTTTGAATGAAATAATTACTTGTATAGTTTTTAAATGTATATAATTGCGTAAAACTTGCGAATTTGTATCGAATCATTGTGTTTAGTTTACGGTAAGAAAAATAATAAGGCGGTGCACGAGTATCGAGTTCGAAATGCATTACATTGAATTGAAAATATGAATACTAAAATCAGAAATGTTACACATGCCTAAGCACGGTCGCGCCCCGTGCCTAAGCGCGGTCGCGCCATACCTTTGGCACGGTTGTGCCCTACCTTTGGTCAGAACCTGATTCTTCTGTTATTTTAATAAAAAAAACTCAATTTCCTCTATAAAAAGTATTTTATAAAACCCCAAGGCCCAGAATTGTTTTCATAAACTAAATTACCAACTTGGAAATCTTAAACAAATAAATTAAATCGTTTCTAATGGATTAAAAAGTAATAAATTTTAAATAAAAGGTTTACATATAATTGTGTTATTCAAAACTTACTCAAACTATTTTATATACTAATATATGTTTATAATGCCTCTTGACACATTTTCATGAACAAATAAACAAAAAGAAATTAATTATTATTTTAGTTAATTATTCAAAATTAAACCACAAACCTTTCATAACTAAATTTGAACCTACAAATGTAAACGCAAACATAACCCTTTGTATAAGTCCTTACACTCACTCCAATTGAAGCCTTAGAATTTCCTTAGACATTGTGCATACTATTAATCCAAAGTTATACTATTTTACTCTAGGTCAAACTTAGTGATTAACAAATCACTTGAGTTACCCAAAGCTCGTGTTAACTACTACAATTTGATACAAGTGAGTATTACATAGCCCCTTTTACTCTTTTACACTTTTTGGGGTGAAACATGAACTCTATACACACAATTGCTTACATTTACACAAACTACACAAATACAATCCTCTTTACATTCATGTGTGCAAATTTGAGCTTTATGTTTGAGTGCTAGGTGTGTTAACTATTTATGTGCAATCATTAACTATTCAAGCCGACGGTTAACAATGATAGATCTATTGAGTCTGACAAACCCACCCAGATTGGGGTGATTTTTACCGACAACACAATTTGCATGCTAGTTACAAAGGTTTGATTGTACTTTTGTTACACAATGGTTACTCCCCATAAATGCCTTATTTTATCATGTTATGTAAGGATTGATTTACTCACATCTATATACTATTATGTACAAAACTGTGTATGCTCACCAACTTTTTAGTTGACCTTATTTAATTCATGTTTCAGGTACAAAAGTGAATTGAACAAGCGTGCTACACTTAGGTTGTGGACCTAGATAATTGAAACAAATGATTATGTTATATATTTCAAATATTCTTGTACTGTTGTATTTGGAATTATGAATGGAAAATGTAACGTCTTAATATATTAAATTTTAGTCAACCATGTGCTCATGAACAGTCTCAATGTCCCGCCACGACGTTTCCGCCGTCGGTTGGGGTGTGACAGATTGGTATCAGAGCCTTGGTTATAGGGAATTAGGTTATTAGACACTTTTGACCTAGACTATAACCTTAGGACACCCATACAATGCCATGCTACTACATGCTATATGATTTCTCCTAGTGTGAATATCTCTATATGCTATCATAAGTAATTACACTACGTGATACAATATTCAATAATTTATGTGTCACACTGCCTGATAACTTTTGTGTTATATTCATGCTATCTATTTGATTCATATAAGTGCTATCCTAAGTCCCAACACACACTTATACACACTTAGTTCTTCATGCACCCTTAAACTCAAACACACAATGTCACCACCTCTTGTGATCTAAATTTAAACCATTGGGCCTAATGCCCATTAATAATAAACAAAAAGCCCATTTATCCCCCAAGAGGAAGAAACCTGCTGCAATAAATAAACCTCACTTTCGGGCCTTAAAGCCCAGTACACAACAATTCTCATCATGACCATGAGCCCAACAATAGTGTTATTAATATACGATGGCTGGAAGAGTGTGTAGGCCCATGAGGGATTCTGACTAAGGAAAGACAGGGTACTTAAGTGTGTCCTAGTGACCCACCCCTCTTTCCTGGGAATTCTCCTCAGGGATACATTGCTTATAGGTCAAGTGTATTTCTAAAATACTATTGTGAAGACTCGGTGTTATGAATAGTCGAACTCTAAACTTACAAGAACTCCTATGTCTAACACTCAATATTTCGTTATCACTTACAACCTTTTCATTTTTTTTCTGCTAGACATGAACTTCTACTCTCCTTCCTCCCCGGTTTACCGTCCTGGAGCAGAGTCTGATTGGGAAGAAGACATCAGGTCACCCGTGTATCGGTCACCACCACCCCCAGCTGCCAGGCCAAGGTTTGATGTAAGGGCAGATTGGGCTAGGAACACCGACCCAAGACTTCGAACACCTAGATCACCCCCACTAAGAGACCCGTATCTAGTGCCCGACCCGTATCATCCTAACCCTTGGGCAAGGCATACCATGACACCCACTAGTACTATGGGAATTCCAATCGATGACACTCACCAATATGTGAGGGCCTCAGAGTTTGAGAGGCAAAGGATGGAGCACGAGATAAGACACGACTTGCAAGGACAAAGAATGGATAGCCTAGCAAACCAATTAGGGTACCAAAAGGAGTTAATTTCCATCCTCGAAAAAGAAATGCTTGAGAATCGCACAGAAACAGCTAGAGCTGAAGCCAGATCGGCTACCCAAGTGACCATAGAGGTGCTCGTCTTGGTGATTATCTTCTTTCTAGTGGAAAGCTACAAGAGACGTTAGCAGAAAAAAAAAATTTATTTATTGTCTTTAAATTTTCAGTTTGAGAACCATTTCCCTATGTTTTTGAGTAATGTTTAACATTTCAGCATTTAATCAATTTTATATATTCCAACTCTAAAGTTATTATTCATTAATTTGACACGCTGAGTGTGAATTACACCCATCATATTTTCATCAAAATTTCCCAAGTATCACCTTCTTCATTCAATACGATTTAGTACACTCCGACAATCTCCTTCGTAAACAACTCATCCTATTAGATTTAAACAACCTCGTTATTTTCAAACCAAACGTTTATTAGACTTTTAGAGAGTATCAGAAATATAAATTTTTCCATAAACATTTTCACTATGAAAGGGAACTTAATACAACCTATTTTATAAAAATATTATTTCGAATTGATAAATAATTATGATTTTTCCTCATTAAAGTAATTATTTCTAAACCCTGGCTAAATTAATATACAATTACTTGTTTAGCCAATAATTTCTCTTAAAAATATTCTCCTTATAATAATTGATAATTTAATAAAAAGGTTTTTCCTATAAATTGTCCATTTACTTAGATTATTTAACCCAACAGTTTCACAACTTTATATAACTATAACCAAGAACAATTTACAACTTCCCATTTTCAAACAAAGATCGGTTATTCATAAACACATTTCCCCGAGTGTTTTCAAAATCTCCCTCGTTACCTTTCACTTGCCGCTTCAAGAGACGACTCATTTCGTGTATACATTAACCTTCTCTACAAACCTTAACGAGATTTAAAGAACTAGAACCTAACCACCACATTTTTCACAAACGCCAAACAACACGCTTCTCTGCAACACTCGATCACATGCAATACTCGTTAGTATGTGTCACAAACGAAATTCAATAACTTACGTATGCACGTTCACAAGATACACAGCACGATCACATAATACATGAAACTAGTTTATGTGCAAATCACAATTTACTGGATTGATCCCATAACCCATGAAACTTGATTATTTGCAATGCACATGCTACTGGCTTGAACACATAATACATGAAACTTAGTTGTTTGAAATATACATGGTGCATAACAATTGATTGTTTTATATACAATACTTGATTGACCATATTGAACATGAAACTTACTTGGTTACAAAGTACACGATACTACATTACTTACATTACACATCAAAGATTATTGGGTTACCAAAATACATGACACTAGGTCTTAACGCCATACATGAAATCCATTTCTTACAATACACATGATACCACATTGGTTACATTACTATTGCTTTACATAATACATGATGTCAAGTTGCTCACATTACATGTGAAACCTATTTGATTACAGCTTACATGACACTAGATCATACATGAAACTTGTGTGTTTACTTTATGCACGAAACCAAATTGCCTAAAATTGTTGCAATTGATTGATCGCATTATACGCAAAAATGGTCATACACGTTGTTAACAAAGTTGTAAGCTATAGCACATCGAAGCTACTCATGGTTTGACGTATTCTTGTTCAAACACGAGGAAGCTGAAACACTTTAAAACAACTCATTGTTTGACGTATTCTTGTTCAAACATGAGTAAACTATGGAACTTTAGATTATACTACTTTATTATCCTTAGCTGCTAACTGACTTGCCTATTTAAGGATATAGTTACTTGTTAGCAATTCATATGTGAAAGCAATATACATGAACTAAGTGAATTTGTGCCTCCTCTTGACCAGCACACAACAGAATGATCTATACGGACCATGCGATGATTTGAGTAATTACGGGTGCACACGGAATTATAAAAATCAGCGCATGGAAAACATAGTAAATTTTGTCGTGTGTAATGTTATAAAACCTATCGTGATATATAGCAACGGAACTAATGTGATATGACAAGGGCATGGTGGATACGCCGATGGTACTTCCTATATATAAATGCTCAATCATATTATCAGAAGTAGCGTTGTTCGTGTCACGTGAAGTTTTGACCTAGACCAATGTTTATGAATTCCCGTATCCACTAACAATCCTTGAGCATATTAGACTACAATCTAAAACAAACCCTAATCATCAAATTCCCATCAAATCCATTCCAGGTAATGCATTTCACCTTTAGGATCCAAATTATTATTCGACAGATTTTCTTCTTAAGTTCATTTCAAAACTAAATTCACAACCATCATTTCTTGCCTATCCGTGAAGACTATCAAGTTGAGAAATTGGCCCGAATTTACATTGACGAAATTGTGAGTCGTCACGGTGTTTCATTAAACATAACCTCCGATAGAGATGCTCGTTTCACCTCCCGTTTCTGGCAATCCCTCCAAACTGCTCTTAGTACACGATTGGATTTGAGCACGGCTTACCATCCCCAAACTGATGGTCAGTCCGAGCGAACAATCCAAACTCTTGAAGACATGCTTAGAGCATGTGTAATTGATTTTGGTGGCAATTGGAATTCACATCTATCCCTAATTGAGTTCTCTTACAACAATAGCTACCACTCAAGTATCCACACCTCTTTGCTGATTCAGTAGCCTCAACTAGTTAAATTTCGGGACAAAATTCCCTCAACTAGGGGATACTGTAACATCCATGTTTTTCTTGATATTTCATATTGTGAAATAAATGACAATTTCAATCTCATGTTCACATTCAAAACGTAGTGTCCCATCATTTACTATTTTCATATGCAAATAGGGAGTATTATCATAATATTATAAGTACATACACACATTTTACATTGCTACAATAACAACTGAAACAAACCTACGCTATCTCACAAACTACAAGGACTAGTTTTGAAAATTATCAAAATATCACTTAGCACGGTCGCGCCATGACCTGGCATGGTCGCGCCCCGTAAACACGGTCGCGCCATGCACTGGCACGGTCTTTAATCGCAAACCTTTTCGAATCTGAAATTGTAACGCTCATTGTGCCGTTTCAAACCATTCATTACGAATTAATCACTCTCGAATAACCACATTAGTAATTAAAAACCAAAAACCGTCATATTTTCATCTCCTTCTCTCAACCTCGTCCAATTCGCGTAACACTCTCGAAATCAAACCTCAGCACATGATCTTCAAGCTTCTGTAATCATATTCCTCTCATCAATCGTGCCGGAATCCCAGCAGAAGACGCCAAGGATCAACACACCGAAGTCGGAACTCCGTTTGGTCGAACTCCACCAATTCGATATCGTTTAAGGTAAGTAAGCACATCCTCAGACTCATTTCAATCCCGTGAATGAAAGCCCTAACCTATTCAAGGCTTATACCATCGAATTGAACACGAATAAGATCTAGGGTTCATCACGTTTTTGGCTTAGTCGAACTACACCCTAGACATGATCTCCATTCAATTAAAATACATGGTTAATTTCGCAAACAATCAATATTTGAAAACCCTATAAATTCAACCCTTTTTAATACAGAAATTTGTCAAATTAGTTTCCTGGAAAATCCAGACACGATCGTGCTAATCGCTTAGCACGGTCGTGCCTCTTGTCCAGGCATGGTCGTGCCTCTTGTCCAGGCATGGTCGTGCCACTTGTCCAGGCATGGTCGCCCCCCATGCCTAAGCACGGTCGCGCCCCATGCCCAAGCACGGTCGCGCCCCGTGCCTAAGCGCGGTCGCGCCATACCTTTGGCACGGTTGTGCCCTACCTTTGGTCAGAACCTGATTCTTCTGTTATTTTAATAAAAAAAACTCAATTTCCTTTATAAAAAGTATTTTATAAAACCCCAAGGCCCAGAATTGTTTTCATAAACTAAATTACCAACTTGGAAATCTTAAACAAATAAATTAAATCGTTTCTAATGGATTAAAAAGTAATAAATTTTAAATAAAAGGTTTACATATAATTGTGTTATTCAAAACTTACACAAACTATTTTATATACTAATATATGTTTATAATGCCTCTTGACACATTTTCATGAACAAATAAACAAAAAGAAATTAATTATTATTTTAGTTAATTATTCAAAATTAAACCACAAACCTTTCATAACTAAATTTGAACCTACAAATGTAAACGCAAACATAACCCTTTGTATAAGTCCTTACACTCACTCCTATTGAAGCCTTAGAATTTCCTTAGACATTGTGCATACTATTAATCCAAAGTTATACTATTTTACTCTAGGTCAAACTTAGTGATTAACAAATCACTTGAGTTACCCAAAGCTCGTGTTAACTACTACAATTTGATACAAGTGAGTATTACATAGCCCCTTTTACTCTTTTACACCTTTTGGGGTGAAACATGAACTCTATACACACAATTGCTTACATTTACACAAACTACACAAATACAATCCTCTTTACATTCATGTGTGCAAATTTGAGCTTTATGTTTGAGTGCTAGGTGTGTTAACTATTTATGTGCAATTTATGTGCAATCATTAACTATTCAAGCCGACGGTTAACAATGATAGATCTGTTGAGTCTGACAAACCCACCCAGATTGGGGTGATTGTTACCGACAACACAATTTGCATGCTAGTTACAAAGGTTTGATTGTACTTTGGTTACACAATGGTTACTCCCCATAAATGCCTTATTTTATCATGTTATGTAAGGATTGATTTACTCACATCTATATACTATTATGTACAAACCTGTGTATGTTCACCAACTTTTTAGTTGACCTTATTTAATTCATGTTTCAGGTACAAAAGTGAATTGAACAAGCGTGCTACACTTAGGTTGTGGACCTAGATAATTGAAACAAATGATTATGTTATATATTTCAAATATTCTTGTACTGTTGTATTTGGAATTATGAATAGAAAATGTAACGTATTAATATATTAAATTTTAGTCAACCATGTACTCATGAACAGTCTCAATGTCCCGCCCCGACGTTTCCGCCGTCGGTTGGGGTGTGACAACTATGTGCGCATTGACGAAACGATGCACTTCGTTGAGAGACCTGTAGAGATCATGGATCGTGAGATCAAGCAACTCAAGCGAAGCCGTATCCCCATTGTCAAAGTTCGTTGGGAATCTAAACGTGGACCTGAGTTTACTTGGGAGGGTGAGGACCAAATGAAGCTTAAGTACCCACATCTCTTTACTGATTCAGTCGCCTCAACTAGTTGAATTTCGGGACGAAATTCCCTTAACATGGGGAGACTGTAACATCTATGATTTTTCGAGTATTATTTCACTTTATTTTCCTTATTTTACAATAATGACAGTTCCATTTTCGATCTTGTACTCGTTCAACCCAATATTTCACATTATCTCACTATCTTAAGCGTGTATCAATACATATAGATATATATATTTATATATATTTATATATATATATATATATATATATATATATATATTTCAATTTCTTAAATGAAAATAAAACTTATAAAGTTCTTACATATTTTATATATATATAAATATATATTACTTATGGATAAATATGTAAATATATGTATATATATATAAATTCATTTATACATTCAATTATTTTGTAAAAACTAATATATATACTTATCTTTTTATAAAAAAAGTATAACAAACTAGGGTTCCATGAAAGAAAATGGGAATTTTTTACTTGAACCTTTCAAATCCTCCTAAACCACTTTGAATCCTTGGATCTTGAACCGTAGGTCACATTATGGACCAATTCAAAAGATTTCTTCCCTGTTTGACTTTTAAAGTCAAACCGGGCCAAATCCTCAACTCCGACACCAAGACGCGATCGGATCATCGACCGTGGGCTTTCCCTGGCTTGTACAAGCTATAGTCGACCCAATCCCGGCCCAATCGTCACGCCAATTCGTCTAATTAGGCGGGCATGATTCAAAATTCAAACGGATTTGACTCCCCAAGTCAAACCGTATCAATCAACGTTTAATTCGTGAAATTGACGCGTGATGGACCCCAGAAATCACGCGCGATTGGTCTTGAATGAATTCAGACCTCAAGTGTCACACCCAAACCGACGACGGAATACGTCGGGGCGGAACATGTAGACTGTTTATGAGCTCAAGGTTGACTAAATTGTAATATATTAATCATTAAATTTCGTTTCAAATCAAACAATCACAAACCAAATTCAACCAGTACATAAGTGAAATACAAATCGTTCTTTAATTAAAATTAACTAGGTCCAAAACTTATGTGTAGCAAGTCTTGATCAAAATCACACATTAGCACCTGAAACATGAATAAAATAAGGTCAACTAAAAAGTTGGTGAGCATACACAGGTTTGTACATAGATAGTATATAGATGTGAATAAAAAAATCCTTACATAACATGATAAAATAAGGCATTTATGGGGAGCTACTATTGTGTAACTAAAGTACAATCAAACCTTTGTAACTAGCATGCAAATTGTGTTGTCGGTAACAATCACCCCAATCTGGGTGGGTTTGTCAGACTCAATAGATCTATCATTGTTAACCGTCGGCTTGAATAGTTAATGATTGCACATAAATTGCACATAAACAGTTAACACACCTAGTACTCAAACATAAAGCTCAAATTTGCACACATGAATGTAAAGAGGATTTGTGTTTGTGTAGTTTGTGTAAATGTAAACAATTGTATGTATAGAGTTCATGTTTCACCCCAAAAAGTGTAAAAGTGTAAAAAGTGGCTATGTAATACTCACTTAAATCAAGGGTGTAGCTAGCACGGGAGTCTAGATAGCAAAGTGATCCTTGAAATCTCACAACGTTAACCTAGTGTGTAATGAATATTAAATTAATAGTGTGTACAAAAGTCTATGTCTAAGTCTATGATTGAATTGGATGGGTGTACTAAGAGTTGTGTCGTAGTTTAAAAAAAAGGATGTGTAGGTTGAGTGTTTTATAAATTGAAAGATTGAAATAAACAGTTTAAAAATAATTGAATTTGGGTTTGGGTTAGTTAACTAAATAAATTAAATAATTGATACTTATTTATTTAGTTATAAACATCGGGTGCGCATTATATCAAATATAAATTTAATAAATAATTTTTACATTATTTATCTATTTATAAAGATGTGTAATAGAGTTGTGTAAAATAATAATTATGTATAAAATTTAATTTAACTTTTTAGTGTAGGTTAAAATAAATAATTTATTTATTTATCATTTAGCAATAAGTATTTGTTTGTGTTGAATAAAACTAATATTTTATGAACTTTTATAAAAACATTTAGGATTTAATTTAAAGATCAAAAATCTTTTTGTTTTCACTTTTAATATTCTTTTTTTAACCTTAAATACATAATAAAAATGATATTATATTAAAAATTATTATGTTAAAAACGTTGCAAGGTTTATAAAAATAATTTTTATAAAATTTTTTGGAGCTTTAGAAATTGATTTAAAAAGGAAACAGACCAGGGGGTTCGAACCCGGGTCTGTGCTGGGGAGTCCATCAGTGATTACCAGTAGACCAAAGGTCTTATCATGTTACTGGTTCGCATTCCTTGAGTCTTAGGCGTAGACTGAGAGGGGTCGGGTTCAGGTATCAATAGGAAACAACAAAAATAAAGGTGCAGGTGTAGGTTTATAACCCGCGACTTTTCGAAAGTCGGGTTAGGGTCTTAACCATTAGAGCTGGGCTTATGCCTTGGTCAGTATTAGACACGAAATTGATTTAACATCCAACCCCAGATCGTCTCCCTCCCAAATCGTTCCCGTCCAAACCCTACTTCCAAATCAGCCCGATTCGTCATTAATCGATTCCAAAAACATGGGGCTTTTATTCCTCAGACCAAAACGAAACTAGTGAGGTAAAGATTACCTGGAATGATCGCGAATTGAGGGCCGACGGCTTGCGGATCAGAGACGAAAATCTTGTTGCTCGATTGAGACGCAGAGGTGAAATGAGGGTCGATTGCGGGTGGGGAGAGTTTGTAAATGGTTAAGCGAAGGTGTGTGATTGATTCTTACAATTTAATTCTGTTTTAAAAGCTCATTTTAATTCGGGTTTGATAGAAAACGATTACGGGAATGATTTTCAAGTTAATTTACTCAATTCGAAATGAATTTGGTTAGGATTTGGGTCTGTAATCATGCGTGTGTCGTCTGCGCGAGATTTGCGGCTTCTAAATGCGTTAATTCCCGTGATTTGAGGATCAAATCAACGCGGTTTGACCCTGATATGGTCAGCTTCGTTTGAATAGATTTGAACTTCAAAATTCGTCGCGCCAGAATCAATTGATAGTGTTAAACGTGTTTGAAACAGTCGAGTATTGTCCTTGTATACATGACAAGTACGTATACATTGATTGGGACGCCCGATTGTATAGATTTGGCCATGTTTGACTTTTGAGGGTCAAAATCGGTCAAATGTTCTTGAGTGATGGTCAAAATTGAAATTAAGGAGGGGGGTTCAACTTGAGAGTCCATGAGTATCAAAGTGTTCAAAACAAGTTTATTAAACTTCGTAAATATTTATATGAAGATATTTATAAATTTATGTTTTTGTTAAAAACCATAAAACTTTATAAACTAATTTTTTTATAAATTAAAAAAAACGGTTTATTTAAAATGTTGAATACATACATATATATATATACATATATATATATATATATATATTTGTATAAAACTTAAACCAACATTTTTACATGGTTTAATTTAATAACTTCAAAATGTATAAATGTATTTGCACCTAAAATTTTTATAAATAGTTTTATATATATATATATATAAATATATGTACATATACGTATATACACATTCAAAATCATACATCTATAAGGAAAATATTATATGATGCAAGGTTTGAAAAAAAAAGAATTACATTGCTATATGTGTAACAACAAAATAAGGAATGTGACATGATAAGTTTGAACAAGTATGAGACTTCTTGTGTTAATTATTGTTAATAATAAAATAAAAGAAAAATAAGGAAAAATTATGGTCTGGAAAAATCGTGGATGTTACATCAAGCATGACTCGATTCATCCGAAAATCGAATCGAAATCGCGTAATTTGTTCCCGACAGCTATCATCTATTAATCGTAATCAAATCGCACAAACAGAATGAAATTAAACAAATTAAACTACTCCCACACGATCGCATAACCTTGTACGAACCCTCTGAACCCGCAATCGCATTCCATTTCGCCTCTTGATTCCTGTCGATCACCAAGAACAGTCGGAGAAATCGCGTAGCCGTCTGCATTCGTGCCTCAATCTTTTCAAGTAAGTTTTACATCAATCGATTCGTATTTGAACCCTGGTCAAAAGCCCCTTATCAATTTGGATTCATATTACACAACGGATTCGATTACGTCTTGATTTCATGAACTGTTCTTGCGTATACCAATTTGGGGATTTAACCCGTTTTAAAAATATGTTATACATTTTTTTAGACTTTAAAACCAGCGAAACCACCCGGTCCAGATGGGAAGTCATTGCACCACTGGACCAGGTGGCGCGGGTTCGAAACCCGCATACCCGGCATTTTTTTGGGGTTTCTGTGGTACCTGACCGATCCCCTCTCCAGCCCACGCGTAAAACCCAAAGGACCAAAGCAATTAACGCGACCAGTCCCTTGGTCCAGTGGTTTGATCATCCGGCCCACACATCACAGACCCGAGTTCGAGTCCCGGTGGACTGCTTATATTTTTAAACCGGTTTTTAAAGCCCCAAAAATCTTATAAAAATTATTTTTATAAACCTTATAATATTTTTAACAGAATAAAATCAAATTTGTTAATTTTCAATATAAATTCATTTTATTATGAATTTTATGGTTAAAAGGGTATATTAAAATTTTAAAACAAAAATTTAGATATTTAAATTAGTTTACAAATAAAAATATTTGTTTTTATAAAGTTTATAAAATGTTAACTTTATTTAAAACAATCAAATACTTATTTCTAAATGATAAATAAATAAATAAATTTATTTATTATAACCTACACTAAAAATTTAAATGTATATTTATTATTAAATTTTATACATAAATATTATTTACACAACTTTATATTTACACATATTTATAAATAAATAAATAAATAAAGAAAAAAAAATTATTTATTTAATTTATATTTGATATAATACGCACACTATTTTTATAACTAATAAATAAATAACAATTATTTAATTTATTTAGTTATCCAACCCAAACCCTAATTCAATTATTTTTCATTTCAATTCTTTCTTTTGTAAAACACCCCCTTTCAAGTACAAACCACTAACACATACAACTCCAACTCATTGTACACACATCCAATTCAATCCTAGACTTAGACATGGACTATTGTACACACTTTTAATTCAATATACATTAAACACTAGGTTAACGTGGTGAGTTACAAGGATCATTTTGCTACCTAGTCTCTCGTGCTAGCTTCACCCTTGATTCAAGTGAGTATTACATTGCCCCTTTTCACACTTTTACACTTTTTGGGGTGAAACATGAACACTATACATACAATGATTTACATTTACACAAACTACACAAATACAAATCTAATTTACATTCATGTGTGCAAATTTGAGCTTTATGTTTGAGTACTAGGTGTGTTAACTGTTTGTGTGCAAATTCATGTGCAATCATTAACTATACAAGCCGACAGTTAACAATGATAGATCTATTGAGTCTGACAAATCCACCGAGTTAGGGTGATTGTTACCGACAACACAATTGTTTTTGCATGCTAGTTACAAAGGTTTGATTGTACTACTTGGTTACACAATAGTAACTCTCCATATTTGCTTTATTTTATCATGATTTGTAAGGATTTGTTTACTCACATCTATATACTATCGATGTACAAACCTATGTATGCTCACCAACTTTTTAGTTGACGTTATTTTATTCATGTTTCATGTGCTAATGTGTGAGTTTGATCAAGACATGCTACACTTAAGTTTGGACTTAGTTAAATTTAAACAAAGAATATTATGTATTTCAATTATGTATTTGTTTGAATTTGGTTGTGTTTGATTTGGTTTGAAATGAAATTTGATAATTAATATATTGCAATCTAGTCAACCTTGTGCTCATGAACAGTCTACATGTCCCGCCCCGACGTATTCCGCCATCGGTTGGGGTGTGACAAGTGGTGGCGACCACTTGGAGGTTAACGTGACCTCGGAAGGAAGATAAGTGTGCAAGTATAAAATATTATGTTTTGGCAAAAAGTTAATGTGATGTTTTACTACGTGTCATATAAACCCATTTATGTATGAGACAGGGGTCAAAGATATTTTGACAAAAACTTAGAATTCACCAGCGTAAGCT
Source organism: Smallanthus sonchifolius (assembly GCA_023525975.1). Lineage (NCBI taxonomy): Eukaryota > Viridiplantae > Streptophyta > Magnoliopsida > Asterales > Asteraceae > Smallanthus > Smallanthus sonchifolius. The sequence goes on along the minus strand of CM042035.1, from coordinate 21,677,421 downwards.
GACAAATGTTTTAAGCATGTGTATCAGGTAAGGATGTAGCTTCCTGCAATAAAGGCAAGGGGCTAGAGTAGAGGCATCTGGCAGGGTATCTGACATCCTCTGATGGACTGGCATTAGTATCGTTATGTTATATTTTCTTTAAAATGTACATTAAGACTCGTTTATGATATAAATATAGTATTTTTAAAGTCTTCCGCTATGTATGATCTTTGTTTACTATATGTTTATGAGTAAATCCGACAAGTGGCCGACATCTCGGGAGATCCTGGATGTGGGTGTCACAAAACATGAATTTTCAGCAAGTGTACGATGTCTCGTTTGAACACCTGCATTCAAATCACCAATAATATTGTCAGTGGGGTGGTGCTTATGCACACGGGATTGGGGAATATCCGAAGTTTGAATAACTACATCAAGATTAGAAGGCAACTCCCCCTCAAGTGATGCCGGTGTAGATGAATCATCAACTATGTCCTGCATGTCGTTAGACGATTCTTGGAACACAGCTTCATCATCTTCACTGTCACCTTCTTGTGTTATACTCGAAGTTGAAGCTACATTCGGGTCAACTGCAGAAATACCCACAATCGGAATAACCGAACGCGGATCGACAATTGAATCATTATTGTAGTAAGACTGATAAAACATTTTTGCTTCGGTTGAAGAAACTGCAGGAGGAATATTGAAAGATCTGAATAACGCATCATAATCAAATGCCCAAGAGGGACCTTTTGTATCTTGAGGAACAAAACGATTATCACAATCAATATGAAACCATTCTTCAATTTGACGTGATTCTTTGTTAAAGACTCTCTTGTTATGAGAATTGGCAACGTATCCCAAGAAAATTCCCTCAATTGCTTTGGAGCTAATTTACTAGAAACATCGCGAGTCTTCAACAAGGTACATGGATTTCCAAAAGGCAAAAGATACGCCAAGTTAGGTTTTCGATTGTTCAGCAATTCATAACATGTTGTCACACCCCCAATTTCAACTAACGGAGTTTTACCGTTTTGGGAAGTGACAAACCAGGATCTCAGTCATTAGTTACATTGAACGACTCTACATGGGACTCAAATGAACATGTCATATAAATCAGAGTTTAAATGCGGAAGCGTAAAGAAAATAAATGCGCAAAATACACGCGTCCAAAGGAAAGTCAAAACGTCCAAGTCCAAACAAATATTGAAAACAAAACAAAGTAACACGACATCATTTTATCAGAAGAGTCCCATGCATGATCCTAGTTGTGCACCTGTGTCTTAACTTAGCGACCTGAGAAAACATGTAAGTAAAGATGTCAACACGAGGTTGGTGAGTTCACAGGTTTCAATATATAAATAAACGTTTACCAAATTTATTGTACAATCAACATATATATACCAACGGGTAGCTAACCCATGTTCATGTTTGCTATTACGCTCGCAACCGTAAACTGACTGTTTGTATTTCCTCCCACCAGGTCTATCAACCACGGTGCACGTTTAGGTCAATATTGCACCCGTTCGATATCCAATCGAGTTAGCGCAACTAACGCGGGTGAGGTTTGTCAAACCCAGTAGTACTACCCAACATACCTCGCTATATTCATATTTAAACGGTTCGATGTGAGGACTTTCATGATAGAGTTTACGCATAGTCATAACAAGTGATATAATATGAAGTATAAAAATCAAAAAGTGTTTGCATCATGTTTTCTCCCCCAGTTTAAAAGCAGTAAAAGGGGCTGTGAATACTCACCTGAACGGCGTAGGTAGTAATCACACAAGTACGAGATTAAAATCTCAAGCGTTAGCCCGACACGGCTCACGGATGTCCTAGTATTACAACATAATCATTAGGGATAAAAATAAATGGGAATTGTGACGACGACACGGAATGAGAAACGTCCTAAGAGAAACGTTCTAAAGATCAAAGAGTAGACGAACGTGTCCACGAAAATAAAAGGATTCTTAAATCAATCAATTAAGAAAATAAGATTTGCGACGAGTGACAAATAATAACATATAATAAATGTATTCGAGCGTTACCGCCATTAAATAATGACCTAAGAAAAATAATATAATATATATACATTATTTTTAGATTTAACAAAGTTTCACAAAAAAAACAATTGCGCGACAAAATAATAAATCTATTATTTTATTCGAGGATAACTACGAGTGTATAAATAATTACATTATTTATTATTTTAAAATGTTACACGAAGTTTATAAATGAAACAATAATAATATAAAAATATATATCGTTTTTAATTGAGATCAAGGGTTGGAAATTATTTTACAAACGAGTTTTAAATAACGAATACGAGTTACAAGACTAAACCCGAGCTTACGGTTGGTTTTCTGAATTAAAACATAATAATATAATATAATAATCATTGTTTTGAAAACATAATATATTAATCAAACATTCTGACACAAGGGTTTACTCACACACGACCGCGCCTAAGGCAAGGCACGATCGTGTTAAGGACTCGGGCACGACCGTGCTGGTCGGAGGCGCGACCGTGTTGATCAAACAGAAGACACAACAAGGCTGACCACTAGGCACGACCGTGTCTGAGTCAGGAACGACCGTGTCTAGGGTTCTGAGGCACAACCAGGTCTAGCCAAGAGGCACGACCAGGTTAGAGGGTGAGGCACGACCGTGCTAGAACCTGGCACGACCGTGTCTCCCTGATTTACAGACCTTCTTTTTTTTTAACAGAATAACCCAATAAATTCCAATTTTCTTGGTTTCGATTAAAATTGATCAAAGAACATGGGGTTTTTACAAAACAGGACATTGCTAATAATACAGAATAGATTAATTTGATTAAAAACATGATTAAGATTGAAATCTCCAAATTCGAATATGAACAAACCCTAACTTATGATTTTTGATAAATTCGATAAGGATTGATTCAATTGATAGGGGGCTTTCATAGAACAGATGATTGCGAGTCTAAACATACAGATTAATTGGATTTAGAATACGTCAAAGATTAAAAGCCCCAAATTGCCAAATGAACGAACCCTAGATTAACGGTTGAGTTCAATTCGATGATAAACGATTCAATTATCATAGGGTTAATGATCTAGGCAAAGAAACAAAACCGAGGGAGTGTTTAATTACTAGAACGATGAATGAATCGACGGTGAACAGCTAGAATGACTTCCGACGGTGACAGGATCGACTTTCGGCGACTTTTGCTACAACTCCGTCCAAATCAACGCGTGCAGGAGCTTCAGAGAGATGCGATAGAGGTGTGTGCTCGTTCAATTCGTGAGAGGATTAATAGAATTGATCGAATGTGCTGATATTTGATAAAGGGTCGACGGTTACGGTTTGATATACCATAATTGAGGTTTAATTCGATTAATTCGATAGTTAAAGTCCTAATGATGGACGTTAATGGTTACTGCGTGCTAAAACGGTTACGAAATTGGATAGGTTCTTGTTTAAAGACTGCATTTACGTTACAACTGATAGGAGGCGCGACCGTGCCCATAAGTGGCGCGACCGTGCCAAAGCACCTGGCGCGACCGTGCCAAAAGCAAGGCGCGACCGTGCCGAGTAGGGTTTTTGGATATTTACAAAATCAACCCTTGCAACTTCAATTTGGACAGAAAGGTCCCTTGGTTTTAAAATTGGGTTGACTTGGCTAGGATTTAACAGAATATTTAACAGAGTTACTAACGGTGTTAACTTGAAAAGTCGGATTGTCACATCATCCCTTAGTTAAAAGAATTTTCGTCCCGAAAATTAAATAAAAAAAAAAAAAAAATTCCGGATGTCACATCATCCCCTAGTTAAAAGAATTTTCGTCCCGAAAATTAAAATAGTACCTTAAGAATTTGACGTGGAGTGCTTGAACAGATTAGGATATTTGCGCATCATCTGATCCTCGCGCTCCCACGTGAATTCCGGTCCGCGTTTCGAGTTCCAACGAACTCGGACAATAGGGATTTTACTGCGTTTCAGCGTTTTGATTTACCTATCCATGATTTCCACCGGTTCTTCAACGAACCGCAGTTGTTCATCGATGTGTAGTTCCTCAAGAGGAACTGCGAGTGTTTCGTCTGCTAGACATTTCTTCAAGTTTGATACATGAAAGACATCGTGTACACCACTAAGTCCTTCAGGTAGGTCCAGCTGATACGCTACTGGGCCAATTCTCTTCACTATCTTGAATGGTCCAACATAACGAGGATTCAGTTTGCCTCGCTTCCCGAAGCGAATTACACCTTTCCAAGGTGAGACGTTGAGTAGAACCATGTCGCCTACTTGAAACTCTAACGGTTTACGACGCTTATCGGCGTAGCTCTTTTGACGATCACGAGCTGCCTCCATACGGTTTCGGATTTGAACGATCTTTTCAGAGGTTTTGAATACAAGTTCGGGACCTGTAAGTTGGCTATCCCCAACTTCATCCCAACAGATAGGAGATCGGCATTTACTTTCGTACAATGCCTCGAATGGTGCCGCTTTGATGCTCGTGTGATAACTGTTGTTGTAGGAGAACTCCACTAAAGGTAAGTGAGACTCCCAGGTATTACCGAAATCGATCACACAAGCTCGTAGCATGTCCTCTAATGTTTGGATGGTACGTTCCGTTTGACCATCGGTTTGCGGATGATATGCTGTGCTCATGTCTAGACGTGTGCCTAGGGCTTTTTGCAATGATTGCCAAAACCGAGAGGTGAATCGTGCGTCTCGATCTGAAATGATTGAAATTGGCACACCGTGCCGAGAGACTACTTCCTTCAAATAAATATGAGTGAGTTTTTCCATCTTGTCGGTTTCTTTGATTGCAAGGAAGTGTGCAGATTTTGTTAAACGATCCACGATCACCCAAATGGTATCACATCCCGTAGGAGTTCGTGGTAATTTCGTGATGAAGTCCATGGATATCTGTTCCCATTTCCACATGGGAATCTCTGGTTGCTGGAGAAGGCCGGAAGGTTTTTGATATTCAACTTTGACCTTCGCGCAAGTCAGGCACTTGCTCAGATAGGTAGCTATATCGGCCTTCATCTTTGGCCACCAATACAGTACCTTTAAATCGTGGTACATTTTGTCAGAGCCTGGATTAATAGAGTAACGAGACTTATGAGACTCATCCATGACTAGTTCCCTTATATTCCCGAACGCTGGAATCCATATTCGTTCCGTAAAGTAGCGAATACCATCTGATTTGACCTCAAGTTGTGCTTCCATACCACGCGTACCTTCTAGCAGTAGATTTTCCTCTTTTAAGGCTTCGAGTTGAGCACTACGGATTTTTTCAGGTAATCCGGGGTGAATAGTAAGCTGTAATGCTCGAACTCGTTTGGGTTTGGCGTCTTTTCGACTTAAAGCATCTGCTACAACATTAGCCTTTCCCGGATGATACCGGATCGCACAGTCGTAATCATTCAAGAGTTCAACCCAACGACGTTGTCTCATATTCAGCTCTTTTTGTTTGAAGATATGCTGAAGACTCTTATGATCGGTGTAGATAGTGCACTTGGTACCGTATAAGTAATGTCTCCATATCTTAAGCGCAAAAACTACGGCTCCCAACTCTAGGTCATGAGTTGTGTAGTTTTTCTCGTGAATCTTTAGCTGACGCGATGCATATGCGATCACTTTCTCCCGATGCATCAAAACACAACCTAAACCCTGGATAGATGCATCACAATATACTACGAAGTCGTCCGTTCCTTCCGGAAGAGCTAGTATAGGTGCACTGCAAAGTTTCTGTTTAAGGAGTTGAAATGCTGACTCCTGTTTATCACTCCAGGTATAGGCTTTACCCTTTTGAGTTAAAGCAGTAAGGGGTTGTGCGATCTTAGAAAATCCTTCGATGAAACAACGGTAGTAACCAGCCAATCCCAGAAATTGTCGCACCTCATTAGGAGTTGACGGTGCTGCCCAATTCTTGATGGCTTCTATCTTCGATGGATCGACATGTATCCCTTTCTCGTTAACTACATGCCCTAAGAATTGAACTTCCCGAATCCAAAATTCACACATGGAAAACTTGGCATAAAGCTGTTCATTCTTAAGCAGTTCCAGAATTAATCGAAGATGTTCTTCATGTTCCTCTTCACTTTTGGAGTAGATCAAAATGTCGTCGATGAAAACGATAACAAACTGACCAAGATAAGGTTTACACACACGGTTCATGAGGTCCATGAATACCGCGGGTGCATTGGTTAACCCGAAAGGCATAACCATGAACTCATAGTGGCTGTACCTTGTCCTGAAAGCAGTCTTAGAAATGTCCTCATCTCGGACTCTCAATTGATGGTAACCGGACCTAAGATCTATCTTGGAATAGAAATTTGATCCTTGGAGTTGATCGAAGAGGTCATCAATACGCGGCAGAGGATAAAGATTTTTTATTGTAATCTTGTTCAATTCCCTGTAATCAATGCACATACGGAAAGTACCGTCCTTCTTTATAACAAACAGGACTGGAGCTCCCCATGGCGATGAGCTAGGTCGGATGAAACCTTTATCCAACAATTCCTGTAACTGAGTAGACAACTCCTGCAATTCACTAGGTGCTAATCGATAAGGTGCCCGAGCGATCGGGGCTGCTCCTGGTGCAAGATCAATTTGAAACTCAACTTGACGATGCAGTGGTAAACCGGGTAAATCTTCGGGAAATACTTCCAGGAATTCCCGTACGATTGGGATATCTTCAATCTTCTTCTCTTCGGATGGTTGCTCGGCAACGAGAGCTAAGATAGCGGTATGTCCTTTCCGAAGGAATTTTTGTGCTTTCATAAAGGATATGATACCCATGACGGTACCAACCCTTTCGCCCAGAACAGAAAGGATTTCTCCACTCGGGAAAGATTCAAGATGGCTGACTGCTCTGCTGCAAGAACTCCTATGCAAGTGCACCATCAACTGACTCCAGATAAAGATGGTCAAGACACTGATCAACATGAGTACCGTGCAATGATAGGATCACTCATGTATCTAACTGCCTCAAGGCCAGATATCATGTTTGCAGTATGCCTTTGTGCAAGATTCCAAGCAGCTCCAAAGAATACACATCTTCAAGCTGTCAAGAGAATTTTTAGATACCTAAATGGAGACCCAAGACTTGGGCTGTGATATTCTAAAAATGACAAGTTCAACCTGTATGTATACACTGACAGTGACTATGGAGGATGCAACTTGGACAAGAAGTCCACATCAGGGGGATGTTAGTTTCTGGGAGGAAGACTGATTTCATAGCAATGCAAAAAAGCAAAACTTGTGTATCAACTTCTACAGCAGAAGCAGAATACATTGCAGCTTCACGTTACTGTGCACAAGTCATCTGGATACAAAATCAAATGCTGGATTATGGGATGACTTTCATGGCAACTCCCATTCACATTGACAACATGAGTGCTATATCAATTACAAACAATCATGTGCAGCACTCCAAGACAAAGCACATTGATATCAGGTATCATTTCATAAGAGATCAAGCGGAGAAAAAGAGAATCATTTTAACCAAAGTTCTTACCAATGAGCAATATGCTGACTTGTTTACAAAACCATTTGATGAAGCTAGATTTAGATATTTAGTTGAATCCATTGGCATGATGAACTTTGATTAAAATTTGTCTCCAAATTTTTTGAATAAAATGTGTTTGTCTTTTGTTGTAAATAAAAAGTTAACAGTCAGCAGCAAACATTTTTGCTGCTGATAGGTTTAATCATCAGCAGCAAAGAATTTGCCACTGACTGCCTTAACTTATCAGCAGGAACAAGTTTCTTGCGGATAGCTTTAGAGCAATCAGCAGCAAACATTTTTGCTGCTGACAGGTTTAATCATCAACAACAAAGAATTTGCCACTGACTGCCTTAACTTATCAGCAGGAACAAGTTTCCTGCGGATAGCTTTAAGGCAATCAGCAGCAACATTTTTGCTGTGGACCATTACATCCATCAGCAGCAACCAAGTTTGCTGCTGATAGACTTAGCCATCAGCAGCAGCCAAGTTTTCTGATGATAGGCTTAACCATCCGAAGCAACAAAGTTTGCTGCTGACGGGTAAAATGAGTCCAAATGAACTTTTGTCCGCTGTAAAAACCACCTTCAGTCTTTACCATGACTGCTACAGTGTGTTACAGTTGTAAAACAATAACAAGTAAATGGGTTGTACAGTACAAGTAAATCTGCTTTTTCCCTCCTTTGCCGTTATAACACAAATTAAATTTCTTTTTTCACCACTTCACATTCAATTCTGACCTAACCCTCACCATTTTTTCTCAAGCATTCAAAGCTTTCCCATACTTAACCACCTTTCAAAAGCTTCCTCCTTCCTTCCAAATCTAACCATAATGGCAGAAGTCGACGTCAACAATCCTGATGACAAGTTCTCAACATACCATAATCTGACGGCATATCTTGTGAAAGGGAAGAAATCCGAAGGGTTCGACGAAATGATTGACTTCCTATGTCGATCGAAAATCCACTTTGCACTCATTGTCAACCCCACAATCTATATACCTCACATGGAGGATTTCTGGAACTCTGCCGTCTACTCTACCGAACAGGGGACTCCCCAAATCAAAGCCACGGTAGACGGCAAAGACATCACCATCACGGAAGCCACACTCAGAAAACACCCCAAACTTCAAGACGAGGGTGCCGCCATCTCATACACAAAGAGTGAATACATGAGGACCTTTGTATCCATAGGGTACACTAGAAATCAGGATGATTATACAATCGAGAAGGCACTGATGGGTCTTCCCTGGAAGTTTCTATGCCACACTCTTCTACAATGCATATCCCAGAAGAGAAGTGGATGGCATCAACTAAGCTCTGCTCTTGCCTCCGCTTTCCATGGTATGGTTACTGGTCAAGGCTTCAATTTTGCACATTTGATATTCAAGGGTTTGAGATATAACCTTCAAGAAGGTGCAAAACAAGCTTTCTTTATGTGCCCAAGGGTCTTGCAGGAAGTTTATAATCATGAAATAAAAGATCTTTCAAAACCTGCAAGAATCTACTTGATTTTGGGTCATAAAAATAATATTTTTCAAAGTATGAGAACAATTTCCAAAAAGTTCTCAGGGGTCAATGTTCCATTGTTATCTACAATGTTGAACATACAAAGTACCCAGGGTGACAATTCAACAGCCCCAGCTGATACTGATCCCACACCCTCCACTTCACAGCCTGAACATACAACCGCTTCCCTTGAACGAACCCTTGTGCAACCTACTGAGGGTGCACAGGCACAACAAATACTCACCCCGGTTCTTCAAGCCCAACTGGAACAAAGGGCCCCAGTTGAGGCAAGCTATAGCCGCAAAAGAAAGAGGAGCAAGAAGACTCCTTCTATTCTTGTCTCCCAGACCCCATCCCAACCTAAAAGTCCTCATCCAGAATCCCAACATTCTGGTGAGAATATCATAAGGGATAGCCATGTTATTAGAGAGACTTCCTTGGAAGTTCCTCTATTAGGATCAGGATCACATCCCGGATCCATAGAACAACCCTCTGAGCCTTTTCTCTATGTTTCTTCACTGAACTTAAGTGCAGAGGCACCTAGTCAAGATGATGTACCTTCTCCAACTGCCACTATCTCAAAGGTACAGATTGACTTGGCTGCCAAAGTACCTAGCCCAAGTTCATCACCTGAGAAGGTTCACTCTGGGAGTGATGATAGAGTGAATGTAGAAGGGGCTATCACTACTATTGGTCCATCAATTGACCAGGAGGACAGTGATAACAGCACTAAGTCCCCAACTACGGCAACTCACAGTGAGAATGTTTCTTTTGAAACATTCTTCACTAAGAGGAATCCCAGGAGCCAAGAAAACCAGGGTGATGGGGATGCAAAGGCTAGGCCTAAGGCCCCATCTAGTTCTAAGGATTCCACAACTGTGGATGAGGACAGATTGAAACTAGAAAATCTGGAATTGACGGCCATGGTAGCTGATGTGTCATGTGATAAGTATATAAAAATATAAGTAAATATATTTTTAGGGTTGATTGATTTCATGAGATCAGGTTTTAAATTTATAAATTAAAATGATAATTACGTTAACTTAAAACACACACAATAGGCAAGTGTGCCTATCACAGCGTAATATAGTTAGGTAAGAACCAAGTATCGAACCAATGGACACGGTCGAGTTCCAATACTCAACTTTTGTTATCGTTTAGCCGGATTAATTAGTGAGTGGGTTTTGTGTGCTTGTAAAGCAGAAAAGTAAATGACGGTAAAGTAAATAACATAAAAGTAAAAATGTGCGTGAAGTGTGTAACAGGAATGTAAATAGCAGAATAGTAAATAGCAGAAAAGTAAATAAGGTGAAAATGATCAGATTACGAAATGTATTTCTTCGGGATTCGAATCAGCTTGGTACGTGATAATGTTAAGTTAACTAATTCAGTGGTATAACTACTACAAACTTGTGACCCGGGTCACCGTTAGAGCCTTGTCCTCACTACATTTGATTTGCAAATTATATTCTTTAAAAAGTGGTAGTGCCTCCCGTTAGGGACAACATTTACCCTCAACCCATCGAATGGTCATCTCCGGGTTGGATAAAGACATCGAACTCAAAATGCTTTATATTAAGTTAAATAGGTGATTATATTTTGCTCACCGGGAGGCGGTGTAACAATGGGACCAAGTATAAAGAAGTACCGTTCCCAACATGAGTTCACCAATTCTTGGTCGCATAATAATCTCATATAAAGACGTACGATCTTAGAAGTATATACCAAGCCATGGCTTATCAATCTCTGCTCGTATAAAGACGTACGAGTTTCAAATGATGTTTGATTAAAAAGGGTTTTACGATCTTACTCTTTAAAATCAAGACACTCACAAATATAAAGACGGATTTAGACAATAATAAAAGCCCATCAAAAGATGGTTTTTGAGAACGAATTAGTTAAAGACATAAACATATCACTTCATTAATAAGTTAAACATTAACATGCACCAAACATCATCTTCACCCTAGCAATACAAAGAAGTTTTAGCCACGAATGGCCATAACGACTAGCGTAATGATGAGTTTCGTAGGCTCCCCTATTGTGGAACAAGGAGGGAGAGCCCCTCTACTCTCTACTCTCTACTCTAACTACGAGAATGCTCTCTTCTTGAGTGTTATTTTGCTCTGGATTGGTGTGTGGAATGAAGAACCCAAGCCTCCTATTTATAGGCCTCAAAATATGCAATGCACGGCCGTGCAATGAGTTGCACGGTCATGTAAAGGCCCAGGGAATCAAACAGGGTACAGAGGACACGGTACCGGGACGTGGCGAGCAGAGAAAGGCAATGCACGACCTTGCATTGAGATGCACGGCCGTGCAACCCACCTTTTTCTCTCAGCTTTGTCTTGTAGCTTCTTGTTGCCTATTGTTGACCAATTTTGACTTTTTGGGGGTCAATGCTCCGGGGATAAACCTTCTAGAAGCTTGAATACTTGGTGTTCTTGATAGGATTTAGCTTGATTTGTATTTTTAACACCGAATAACCTGCAATTACAAAATATTTGTGTTTTAAGCATAAATTGCAAGGTTATTATTCAATTTAGTACCATAATGTGGGATTATTATGTATGTAAAATATGTATAAATGATGACATATCAGTAGCTATGCTAGAGGCTGAAGTGTCCAAATTGAGGCACCAAGTCTCTATGCATGAGGCCCATCGATGCCCACCTGTGACTTCTCCCTCCCTTGTATTAGTGGGAACCTAAACAGACCAAACCCTATGCACTGATGCAACCAAAAAGGGGGAGATAGTTACTGTTGAAGATTACAAAGATAGTCTTGATGAATGGATACAAGAGCAGGCAGCCTTTCAAAGCACACTATTCAAGCCTGCTTTTGTTCAAGTTCATGACTTGCCAGACTCAGAAGATGAAGAGGAAGAGATCTCTGAGGATTGGAAGTTAGTTGCCAGGGTTGTAGATGAAGTGTTCCCCGGGGAGATGGAGATAAACAATGAAGATGAAGATGTGCCTCACTCACTCACTATACTTCCAGCTGCAGCCAGCATCTCAAGACAAGTCATATCCCCTCATTTCCCATTAATTGCACACAATCTGGAATTTAACTCAATTCTATCTTGGGGATATGATGGTATATTAGAAAGATTTTGGATTGGATCGGAATCCGGTAAAATTGAAGAGCTCAACTGGAACAATCTAAATCCTTTTCATACCTTGGATCTATACCTTACAAAATGCATCAACATTTCAACAGATCTCCCTGCTGAACTTGCCATTGAATGATTTTATGACCTGATGGAATACAAGATGCGCTGGTTTGAATGGTTTCTAGAAGAAGCAAACAGGGTGGCTTATCCGAAACACAAGAATCAGAAACATATAGCCAAATATCTTTCTGCACTTCAGGCCCTTATTGAACATGACATGCCTCCAAACATTGCAGAGTCTTCAAGAGCAGTTGAACAAAGACAAGCTCAAAGATTTGATTTGATAAGGAGCAGGGCTTTGACTGAAGAACAAATCTTATGTCTAAGAAGATTTTTGTACAATTAAGTTGTCAGGGGATTGGAAGTTCATGGATGGTCCAGCATTGAGCCTTCGGGGTTTCCAATTCTTTCTATGTGATGGACCATCCTTCATCATCAATCACATTCAAGAAATCTTACTCCTAAACCCAGACTTCCTGTACAAGGTGTTTGAGCTCAGGTCACACATCTGCAACATCAACTCCAAGAGAAGCCAAGAAATGATCCAAATTATTAAAGATTTTCTTAAAAAAGAAGGATGGATTGCCATGGAGGAACCAGATTCAGACCTGTCCCTTCCTTCTTCTCCAACTGTTAAATTAAACACAGAAGAAGAATCAAAAAGAATGGCTGAACAGAAGATTAAGGAGGCATGGAAGGCTGAAACTGGAGAGGAATGGGAGATGGGTGAGAATGAAGAAGTCCCTCCCCCTTTGTCTGTTCCTCAAATTGCCAATGAAGCTGAAGCTGAGGTCTCAACAGCATCTCTCACATCTGCTGTTGTGATCCATGAAGCTGAAGTAGAGGCATCCAATAAAGACAAAGGGAAGGGTATCATGACTGAAGAGGAAGAAGAGAAGATAGAGAAATAGAAGAAATAAAAGGAGAAGAGAAGAAGAGAAAGAGAATTGGAGGAGATGGCTGAGCTAAAAAAGGCTCAAGAAAGGAAAGCTGACATACTCCTCCGAGAACAGCAAATCCAGTTGCATGCTAGGTAACTGGGTAAATTAAAAGTTAAAGTTTCTGCAGCCTCTCAAATAAAATAAGATGAAGTTTTAGCTCTTCAGCTGCAGGAACAATTGAATAAAGAAGAAGAAGAAAGAGAGAAGAAGAGAAGCGCAAAAGAAATGAGAGAGGAGTGGATTGAAGCTCTAATTTCTCAAGGTGGGGATGCAGACTACCTTGAGAAATAATCCAATAAAGAAATATACATAGCTTTCATGGGACAACAAAGTAAATTGGCAAACAAGAAGGGGGCAGAAGAAGAAGAAAAGGCAAGACAAAAGGCCATAAAAGCCATTTCCTTCAATGTTAGATCCTATGAAGAAAGGAAGGTCATGATGGACTTCCAAAAGGCTAGAGGTGAGAGTGAAAAGAGGCTGGGTCCCATAAGTTTCATGAACCTGCAAGCCCTATATGTCAAAGTTAAGAAGGAAGAGGAAGAGAGACTGGGGAAGATAGGCTCAAAGAAAAGGGTAGACACTCAGACAACAGAAAGAAAACCAAAGAAACTTAAGCCTACTCCTTCATCCACTCCTTCCTCTGTCTAACAACCTTCCACTTTCCCTCCTAGACCTCCCTCCTCTCCACCCAAAGAGTCCAAATCCTCTCACCAAGCTCCTCCTCATCAACAGTCTCACACCCCGCCAAGGCGGAAGTACGAGATGTAACCGGTATATCGCATTGAACACAAGTACAAGAGAGACTAAAAAGAAAATTGTGCATTACATTGAACCATACTACATGTTTCTAACAAAAGTACAAATACAAAAATCTCAAATCAGTACAATGTATCTAAAATGCATGGCTTAACCAAGTATATATTCAAAACTAAAAATAATAATTCAAAACTAAAAATAATAATTCTAATCCAAAAGCGAGCCCCCATAAAAATCTCTTATTCAATTCTGTTTACCTGAAAGCATGTTTCGAAAACGGGTCAACTATATAAATTGTTGGTGAGTTCGCAGGCTTGCGACACAACAAAAAGTTGATGATAGAATTCTAAAAGTTAAGTCCACATGTATTAGATAGCATATTACCATGAGCCGCAATCAAAGCCTCGATAAAATAAAATAAAGTACCTCATACAGAAGTCTAATGCAAACAACCGCCTAAAAATTGGCTAACGTTGCGCCCAAGTGACCCTACAATTCCGATTGGCGCGACCAAACCGTGAGCGGGGGTGTCAACCCAAGTAGTACTACTCAAAATTCCCAACGGCTACGCTCAGCTAATTGATTGCCCAAAATTGGGGACTTTAAGGCATTAAAAATAAAATAACTCATGTGTCATATCATGTAACATGTGACTAAAAATAAATAAAGAAACAACTTTCCCCCACAAAAAGTAAAGTGGGGCCGCGAAACTCACCTGGACCATGCGGGCGATTGATGCGACAGTCGACAAATACCGATAAAATTCGAGTCCTAACAGGGTCCTACTAGTCAAGTGGACATAAACAATGCATTTAGGACTCCTAAAGTTTGTGACCAAGTCAACAAAACAAAACGTGGCTATGTAATCGGTTGCATACCCAAAACCCATGCATACGCGTACGAACTGTTAGAAATTGTAAAACGGACTTTTATAAAAAATTCGTGACTTTAAAACTTAAAGTGTAAGTTTTTAATAAAGTATAACAGAACTTATATAGTTGTATGTGATAAAATCTCAAATCACGGTTTCGTTTGTCCAAAAACGCCATTACGCGTGTAAAGTCCGGTTTTCGGTATAAAAGTCTGATTCGTCCGAAATTAGGATTTTAGTGTGATATTAGCTTCCAAATTAAAAGTCAAAACTTAAGTTTTTAATATGTCATAAACTTCTGTCCAAAACTTATAAAAGTTTTATATATAAATCTTTATACCAAAAATCCTATAAATGGTCATTTTTATAAAGATTTAATGGTTCATAATTTCAAAACCATACTTAGACACAAAATAAATATTTGAAACCTTTAATATATATGAAATATAATTACTGACCAAGTTTCATAATTTTTAAATATCCAGATTATTTATTATGAATATAATATTGTTAAAACGTAACAAATTCGGAAAAAAATAGTTAAACTTGTCCAAACTTCACCAAAGTTTTACCGGATAGTTTTAGGTCCATACAAAATTTCAAGTCCAGAAGTTGTCCAGAAGTATATGATCCTAAATTCATTTGTTAAAACTTTATAAATACTAAACACCTACTTAAACAACTCCAGTTTTCACGAAATTTGGACAGCAGTCATAATTTATGATATACTAACCATTGTCCAAATTCCAGATTTTTATAATACTCATATGTATTTTTTACAATTTATGTATTAATCTTGTACGAATTTTAATAAATAATCCATAAAGAGTTTGGTTACCAAAATTTCCAAATCTTCATTTTAAAACACACCCTACTGTTTAAAAACAATTTTGGGTGCCAAATCAACATTTTTTTTAAACAAAATCCATCAAGAACAATTGTTGTATAAAAATAAATATATTAATTCCATTATTTATTACAAGTGAACCGGGGTTAGGTTTATAACCTAATAACCACTCAAAATAAAAATATCTAAATACTAAATATTTTGGGTTCAATTCCCAACCAATGACTTATAAAACTATTCTAACATAAAATCAAAACTTAACGGGTAAAGTTTATACCTTTCGTATAAATGGTTCGCGTACGCGGAACCACCCGTATTTCACATGCAATATGAACCAAAATCACCATTAGGATCATTTTTATCTCCCGAGAATTTCTATATACTCAAAATCAACATGCAATGCCGTTTGGATGGCTATGCAACCCGATCAATTTCCTGTTTTCGATCCTACAAACTGTTACAATCTGTTCGTATTCAAAATTATAGTTTCCAACATCTGATCGGAATTTCCTTCAGTGAAACCATTCATATATATGTTTAGAAACTACTGTCCAAAAATCGTCACGATCCAACGGTCGGATCTCCAAGAATCGACGATTCTTTAAGACCTAGTTTTTCAGATCCGAATTTCCGATCATTCGCGATTGAGGGTATGAATAGCATACCTAGATAACTCTAATCAACGATTCCTGCGGTAGGGTTGTGCGCCTGTGCGTTGGCAACATTATATCCGAAATTCATGCATTTTTTAACGGTCAGATTTCCGGGGATCATCCAATCTTTGAGACTGTGCATGCAACAACATTCTGGACAGATTCATTTTTGATGTTTTTAACGAATTTAAGCAAGGATTTAGACAAATCTGAGCTTATCATTGCGTTCGTAGCATCGAGAAATGGCTCCAGGTAAAAAACCGCATCTCAGGCCACCTTCGGCCACCACCGGACCACCGCCGGAATACCATCAGCTCCAGCCCTCTCTCTCCTTCTCTCTAAATTTTCTAAAAATTCTTTCAAATTAGCTAGTGAAGTTGGAGTTGGGTATTTATAGCCCCCGTGGTCTCCGATCGCGTGTCGGTTTTTCGCTTAAACGAACCCGATAAAAAATAACGACGTTATTTTACCCAAAAATAACTCGTTAAAATTTATTATTTTCCCTCGAGTCCTTGCGTCTCGTAAATATATATCCTTTCGGATTTAAATTAAATTTTACGAAACCGATCGACTCGGGTATTAACGCGTATAGACCCGAACTTGATCAAAAATTTGACATTATAACACCCAAATAAATCTTGCTATTATTTTTCTTTCATTAACGAGTTCCTTTCTTTAGAAAGTATTCTTCAACATAATAATACTATTATTATTATATGAACTCGTCGAACGTGGTGTTGACCTGAAAAAGTCGCGGTTGTCACATTCTTCCCCAGTTAAAAGAATTTCGTCCCGAAATTCAACTGGTATAATAGTTGACAAGTTCATTTTCGTAACTTGATTCATGTACGATCATCAAGGAAAATCTTGTTTCCTAGATAAAGCTGGGAGATTTGACAAATCGAGATCTAAGAATCATAGGGAGTAGGTTACACCTAGTTAGGCTCAAGAGCAAATTGAATAATGATGAGAGAAAAATCCTTCGAATTCCAAAGAATCTATATATCATTGTTTTACTGAATCAGTCAAACGGTACACTGTTGGTGTTATTCGGAAGATTAAGAAATCTGCCAAAGGATTGATATACACAGGTATACAAAGTTGGTACAAATCAAATCTATAATGATATTATGATACAAAATCCCGGTGATTCAGTATCCGTTTATGAGAAAGGAAAAGTATCATTCTGCGTATTGCCATTAAGGAATACTATTATAAATAGCAACCATAAAATTATAGTACGAGAGTTGCTATTAAGATCCAAAGAGTTGGTAGAATCACCACGACTCATTGGAATAAAAATGGGTCACAACGATAACAAACACCATAGGTTATGAAGGATGATCATATCATGTACTTAGAATACAGAGAGATAACACCTCGTTAAAATGAAACTTGTCGTCAATACGAACTTCCTCAGGTGGTATAATTACGGATTCGTCGGATAAACACTTTTTGAGACTCGATATACGATAAGCATTGTATATACCATTAAGCTACTAAGGTAGTTCCAGTTTGTACACAACAAGACCAATCAAATGATTATTACCATTTCACCACGACAAAATGGTGATCAACATTTGTGTTAAAACAGAGTTTTCAATGGCACTCGTTTAATGTTACTATGATAGCTATTAGTGTAAGGAAATTCGACCAAAGGTAAAAGAGTATCCAAATTACCACCAAATTTTATCAAACAAGCCCTGAGCATATCCTCCAAGGTCTGAATAGTTCGTTCACTTAGACCGTCAGATTGAGGATAGTAAGGGGTGCTCATATCTAAGCGTGTTCTCAAAGCTTTTTGTAGTGTCTGCCAGAAATGGGATGTAAAGCGACTATCCCTATCGGAGATAAAGGAAACAAGCACTCCACGCCTTGCTAAAATTTCACTAATATATAGTCGAGCTAGATTTACTATCTAGAAGTCCTCTCGGATAAGTAGGAAACGTGAATAGTTCGTTAATTGGTTAACAATGTCCCAAAATGAATCATAGCCGCCCAAAGTTCTAGGTAGGCCTAGCAACGAAATCTATTGAAATTTGTTCCCACATCTCTTTGTGGAATCTCGGGTTGTTGTATCTACTTATTTATAGTAATAGTAATTACTCATAAAGGTCAGTACATTGTTGCGTCATAAGGCGACACAACATGGTTGGTGTGTATATAACTTAACCGTAAAATTAGATACAAGAAAATTTTGAAAATCAACAACACAAAAGGACGAGATTCACACTTCTTGTACTAGAATTGAAGAGTGGTGATTAGTCATTAGAGAATGAATTAATAACGAGTAATCTAGGCTTAAAGCTTTATAAAGCAAGTATATATAGAGTACCAAACTCGAGTCGTGAATCCGAAGATTAACAAACATAAGAGACTATACTAAGATTATGACGAGAAAAATTTGCTAAGAGAAAATTTTACTCGCATGTTAGTCTCGATATAATATAACCATGTTTGGTGATTTTCAACTAAAGGTTCATATACCTATTGTCGAAAGTTAGCAATGGGCTATATGATAATCAAGTCACCACAAGATCCAGATAGAAAAAGTGACTAAAGATCCAGAATGATCTAAGCAAGTAGATTAATTAAAAGCCTAGGTGTCAGTTCAATGGTTGGACATTGAATTGACAACCACCAGAAGTCGAATTTGGTTAAGGTCAGAAATGGTATTCTGAAATTTTAACAAGAAGTCCATATTAAAAAGATGGTCTACTCCTTACACCGAGTCGTCCAAATTTGATAGGACAACATTAGACATCTACATCTTTCTTGATTTGTATTGAAATGATTCGGAAGTAATCCGCTATTCATCTAGAAGAGGAAATAAACAGTCACGTTGTGGAAATAATCTCATAAAAATAGTGTCCCCCGAAAATGATTATGAGCTTGCTAACCCACAAAATGGGTAGACTTTGATGTAATATCATTGTCAATTTAGCGTGGGGTTTGATTCTCATAAAGTAGACATCAGAAAATAGGAGAGAGGATCAAGTAAAACTTCAGGACTTTGCCAAATGTGAGGACGTCGTGTTCATAGGTCTCTTAAAGATAATGCAATCCTAAGCGGATCTTCAAGAGAGAAAAGTCAACTATGATTCGTCACGTGTTCCTCTTCCTGGTAGCGTACAGCTTTAATAGGTTAAGAATCGTAAAACACATAAATAAATTCAAAATTGCCCTCCTTTGATTTTAGGACACATCTTTCAAATGATAAGGTTTTCAAATTACAACTTAGGTCCTCGCTTTCCATTAAAGTCGGTGAAAATGGACCATAAGGTTTAAGAGTTTGTCCTTAGATATCGCGTTGAAGAGGGTCGAATTGATTATCTGCCAATAACTGGTAGTACAGTATGCATGCAACTTCCTTGGCTTTCGAACGGTACCATTATGACTTACCATTTCGTATTTCACCCATACTGGTTATAGCCTTAAAATCCTTTGCATAAGGGTTTACGCCATAAAGTTGATGGAATGAGTGTTTGAATGTCATAGATTCGTATTCCCTCAGGGCATGTGTTAAGAAGTCGTTTCTAAACAGTAATTGCTCTAAGGCTTTCTAATTACAAGATACTGAGATTAAGGGATGCGTATACGTCTCTACCTAGTTGGAGATCAGAAAGTCAATCAACAAAATGACCTTTGAGGGAGAGTAAGTACAAAAAGGATATGAGACTATCCTATTCGGATCTAAAAGGACAGTATACGAAGAGTAACAAATAGGGATAATCACCATAAATAAACTTTAAATGATGACTAAAAAAAATTTCGCTACACAAAGAATCATTCTAACATAAAGTTTCATTTTTTCCATCAAAATGGTTTTCAATAAGAAATCGAAGCACAAGGAGAAATCAAGATTTGCAAAACATACGTGGCAATGTTCACCAAAAAGGGCATTAGTTCCATACTAAGCCATAGATATTCCAAACATGAAAGGAAAAGAAAAAAAAAATTGTAAATACAACCAAAAGAAACTTCAGCATAAGCCACTCAGTGATCATAGTAAGAATACAACATGATAGAAATAAACGTGACAATGAACGTCGTAGAGATGGCTCCTCCCAAGTAAACAAGTTTTTCAAGTCAGATTTCCACAATATGAGTGTCACGGTTAAGAGAATCAGGATTGAGTATACCAAATTTCCATAGTGAGTGCAGAGCAATCGCAATGGGAATTTCAAGTAGGTGTGAAACTGAATTACTACAAATATATATATCATGAGTATAGTGAGAATGACAAACACCGAAATAAGGATTTATACGAATGATCGTATAGAAAGTTTGTATTGCTCAAGAAAAGAAGCTTAAATTACTTTAAGGAATTTCTCCATCCTTTCGTTATTCCATCGATGTTAGAGTGCGCTTGCACTACAAAAAAGAAGGTTATTTGGGACTAAAATTTTAGTCTCTGATATCCCTGTTTCAGTACTTAATGGTTATCAGGGACTGATTTTGCAAGTCCCCAGTCAGTGACGGATACTTAGTCCTAAATAGTTAGGTTAGTAACTGAAAATCAGTCCCCATTGTCTGTCACCAACAGGGACTAATATTTAGTCTCGATACAAAAAAGTCACTCCTTAATTTGTTCCCCGAATACCACGTTATTTCAGTCCCCAATACATTTACTTTGCGACTGAAAATCCGTCTCGGATAATAAGGTATTTCAGTCGCTAATGTGTAACTTTAGGGATTGAGACTCAGTCCTAAAAAAAATTCTATATTGTCCCTGGTATGTTTTGTTAGGTTCATGATTCCATATCAAATCAGTCTCTAATAAGATGTTTTAACCACTAAGGATTAGTCCCCGTACCATGCGATTTCAGTCGTTAATATCCTTGTTGTCAGGACTGAAAATCAGTCTCAGATAGCATATTATTTTAGTCCCTAATATGTACTTTTAGATTCTGGTAATCAGTCTAAGATAACAATTTATCTGTTTCCAATGTGTTTCTTTATATTTTTTAGTTTCTGAATGTTTATCTTTTACAAACTGAAAAATGGCTTTCGATACAATTTAATTCAGTCCCGAACATGTATTCAAAATCCGTAACAAATTTCTTTAAGAACTGAAAAGCAATCCCATTACAGGTGTTATATTACAGATTTATAGTTTTATATATTAAATTTCAGTCACTTAACAATAAATCTGTTTTCTTGCGTTCCCACAATCTTTCAAGCATTAATATCATAAAAATAACCAAGTTCAAAATAATACCAGTTCATCAATTCTAAAGTTTAAAAGAGAATTAGATGTCCAAAAAATGTACTAAACGTCATAACCAACATCCTAGGTCTAGCTATCACTATGCTAAATGGATCATCTGAAACAACTCTCGCAAGTGTGGTGGATGTTGTGCTCTCGAATTCAAGAAATTTTGTGTTTATGAACTCTGACATCCTTTCCATTTTCTCGTCACTCTGTTTGTGTTTCTTTAGGTATGCAATAACCTGGTTTCTCTGATCTTCGTTGGTCTCACTTGAATCCCGTTGAGATGATTCGACTGTCGATTTCATCCAGTTATCTTTTTTCTTCAACACGGGCCCAACACCTGTTTCCCATCCTGATTGTATTGTTTTTTGCCTTCAATAAACACTTTTTATGACTTCTTTTTTCTCAAACTTGTGTTCCATGGCAGTATCAATGGTGGTTCCTTCAGAATTGGATTCATCCATGGCCGCCTTCTTATGCTAAAGAATATTTTCCTAACATAATATAATGTACTAGGAGAACATTTAAAGCTAGTAGTAACCTAAAATCAACATTTGAAAAAAAATAAAATTCATAAGTCAGAAGCTTTTAACAAGGAGATGCTTACATATTGAATACGTGAATGATCATTTAGCCATCCTTCTTTCTCGGCTCTAATGTAGGTTGTACCATATTCTAAAGGGCTTGACGACATTTGAGTCTCGGGATTTGTCTGTCATAATAAAAATTATAATAATGAAGAAAAAATATATTCTAAAAAAAAGATTAAAATCAGTCTTGTTTAACAAATATAAACCTAAGATAAAGTCAAACCAATATTTGTGATTCATAGATGATTATATATCTTACTACTGGTTAGGGTGAGCAAAGAAAACCCCTATCAGTAAGAATTCATGAAGTGAAAACCCCTAAAAAAACTGGGGCTCCGTGGAGGCCCAGAGCCCTTACTTGAGTTGCTTGACCCTTGGGCCGCCCCTGACTAAACTGATATAACCTTCTGTTCCAAATACAACAACGCCCCTGAATAGATGAAACAATTAAAACAAGTTAACTGATGCAAAACTTATAGGATCAAATTTGTTGTAACAAGCTGAAAATATCACTCTCTTTATTAAAAAGGTAAGAGTTACTGAATAGACTTTATGTATGTAATTCTACCGGCTAACAGATTTTTGTATGATCATGATTCTGACATCAACACAACATCATCAGTAGGAAAAATCATCATACCTGATGGTGATTCTTCGATCATTGCTGCAATATCCTCATCCTGATTTTCAATGTCAACGTCATCAAGAATGCTACAGGCTGATTCAGAATTTGTTCTTCTGGACCCGCACATTTCGTCATGCTATCTAACATACCTTGCCCATTTCATAGATAGGAAAACATAATGAAGAGGCGTAAGGAATTTAGAGCAAATCCATATACGGCCAAATGAGTCTAGCAGGCCTGGAATGTGTTGGGTTAATTGGGTTAGTTCACGGGTCATGGGTCCAGCATACAGGCCACGGGTTATTTGAGTTTAATCACTGCACATTTGAAGCAATCTTTGTTGACCGAGTTCTATGGATATGAACGTTAGACCTGGGGAACAAGTGGGCTTTGAAGTCTGTTGCTGAAATAGAGGAGTACTTGGTCATATTTAGCATGTGTTTTTTTATTATGAATAGGATAGTTTCTTCCTTTCATTGGTAGCTTTTTGTAATCCAATTTCAAGATAAATTATACAAAAGTACGTAAGTTCACTTTGTGTGTAGTGTGTAAATTAAAGAACCTAAACCAACATAATGAAATACAACCTACTATTTGTTTATATAACATCTGATAGGTACAAAAAGTTTGCTAACAATCAAATTGGGTTGTAAAGAAACTCTAGTATCTCCTTTGATGAATAGAATCCTAAGAGAACTAAATACTGAGAAATAGTAACTAACCATCTCTCAAGCTTTTGAGTTCAAAGATTTTCTAACCATCCACCCTATGCACTTCCTCTTGTTTTTCACCATGGACATGTTTCTTCAGCTCATCAAATGCAGCAATAGGAATCACACTCACAAGAAACCAAAAGACATTGAAACCTGGTTGAAAAAAAAATGCATACCGACAGTAATACAAACTCGTACATTAAATTGCAGCAAATATATTCAATAAACATTAGTTTTACTAAATGTCAATGGTTCAAATACACTCAAACAAAACAAAAGAATGTGTAAATAAGCTACACAATCTCATTCATTCACTTAGGCGTTTATCTAAAACATCAAGCAAGCTGTCAAAACCATTTATTCCATTACAGACCAGATTAGAACACTCATAGTGCTTGTAAACTCATTATGTAATTTTCACATGTAAACAGAAATGTATATCATGAGCCTAGTAAACAGCATTATGAAGAAATAATGGTGTTTCATGCTGCAAGAGAAAAGTAAAAAAAGAAACACAATATCTTATAAGTGTATGTATGCAATAAGGAAAAAAAAAGTTGTAGACCTTAATAGATTTAGGATCAAGCTGAACAACCATCTTATAGTCCTCAAATCTTGCACATTCACTGTACACAAAATATAATATAAAATTAGTCATAATAGAAAACTGATAGAAAACAATGGCACTTCCTCAAGCGTATTCATAATCAACTTTAAAATTGACATGAATTCTAAACATTGACAAACAAAATTCAATTCAAATTTGCATTTAAGAAAGTTAGGTTTGAGTGCGAACTATTTCTTAATTCTTACTCTTCCTTTTCGTATAATCGAGTAGAATGGGAACCATAAATAACACAATGTATTGATGCGTGGCTCAAGTCTAACCAGTCGTGTCCGCTTTGCCGGTCGACGGTGAACCCTACGGAAGCCGATATTCTGAACAAAATAGCCTCCGTTGGCGGTGGTGAAAACAGGAACAGCGAGATTGAAAACAAACAAATATATCCAGTTAAATTGCAAAAAAAAAATGGCAAAAAATGCAAGTACAATCAGAGCAAGAAAACATGAGTCGATTGCTTGAATCAAACCACAAACCACTTTCTTGAATCAGAGAGCCGATTGCTTGAATATGTCGATTACTTGATGAAACTTGATGTCCTAACCGAATACCAATCAGAGGTACGTCATCACCAATTACTTGAATCAGTCGATTGCTTGAATGAAATTAACTTGATGTCCTACCCGAATACGAATTGATTGAATAAGTGACCCAATTGCTTGAAACGGAGAATTTGATTGAAAGAATAAAGAAGGAATGGAAATTAGAAAGGCGTGATCGATCCTAATTTTTGGGAATTCAGTAAATGGGGAATGAAAATTAGGGGGGATTTTCAATTTTTTTAGTAAAAATTGGGAGGGAACAAGCGATTAAGGAAAAAATATATAATTTTGAGACAAATTATATATTAATTAAATTTTAGGTAAATTAGAATGTTATAAATCTAGTGAAATATTTTTAAGAACGAGTTATCATTTTAAGATTTTTATAATAAACAAAAAGTTAGTTTTATAGAATGAACTTACATTATAAAAATAATAAGTATATATACATTGAATTATGATGAAGTAAGGTTAACGATCATTGTTTAAGGACATTAACGGCATATTAGGGTGCTTGATGGTCAATTTCGATCATTGTTGGTCATATATGGTTATTCATGGTCACTTATACTCATTGACTCTTAGATATGGTTGCTTCGGGTGAGTAAGGGTCAATTAGCGTCATTGATGCTCAGTTAGGGTTAATATGGTTATTAATGACAAAACATGATTCATTTGGTCAGTTGGGGTCATTGACGGTCATTAAAAGTTGTTTTTAGGTAAACCACGGTCAATTAAGGTTAACGGCATTGCTTAGGGTCATTAACAACATGTTAGGGTGACCGATGGTCAATTACAGTCATTGTTTGTCAAATAGGGTTATCCATGGTCACTTATGCCTATTGACGCATAGATATGATAATTTATGGTCGGTTCGGATGAGTAAGGGTCAATTTGTTTTGATTCGTGCTAGGGTTTCAAAACTATTTTAAAACACGCAGAGAAAAAAAAACAAGCACGGGACCGATCTAGACCAAAACTCTAAATCGCCCACTAGAAGTCTAGAGGCAAACAAATAATCAATAAAAAAAACAAACGTAGGATGTTTAGGGTTATACCTTTCGCGAGTAGGAGACGGGTACCGAAGATGAGACACCACGTGACAACAATCCGGTCGCTAGATCCGACTCACGAACTAAAACCAAAACTCTAATCCACCTATACGAACCCGGATTTCTATCCGTCTCGTCTCTAAATCCCCCATCATCAAAACGAACCCAGTTAGTTTATTTGGTCAGTTGGGCAGATATGTCCAACACAATTAGTGTCATTGATGCTCAGTTAGGGTTAATATGGTCATTAATGACCAATCAGAGTTAATTTGGTCAGTTGAGTTCAATCAGAGTTATAACTTCGATGTTTTTGAAGTTACGATGAATTTACTACCTTACTCCGTGTCTCGGAAGTACACTCTGTAGGATCGGTAGATACAAGGTGGTTCTATTCTTAGTTGATATTGGCGGAAACAATAACAACCAACCAAAGTAAAACAAGTAAACAGGAAGAATACTGATAAATGCAGTTTGTATTAAGCTTCAAGGTTACAAGATTACAATGAAAAACTCTATGAAAAGCACACTTATGTATGAAGTGTTTACATGGTATTTATAGTAACTTAGAATCAAGACAGACCCTTGATTCTAAGGATCAGATCTAACACAAGCCGTTGATCTTGTTTATGAAGCTAAATAACGTAAAGACTAATCTAGTTAACTTTACTGAAACGTCTTCTTAGGCATCATTGTTTGCATGCTTGGAGAAGAACGTTATTGTCCTTTATTGGTTGCACCAGTGAGGTTCTTTCTACATGGAGTGTGTCAGTTGCTTTAGCGGAAAGTTGTCAGTTGCTTTTGCAGAAAGGTGTCAGTGGCGCTTTGCATGGATAGTCAGCTGCAACGTTTGATCTTCAAGGAGTAAAGCTATCAGCAGCAAAGTTGAGGATCAGCAGCAGGACTCAACAATCCAAAGCTGCTGAGTATTTGCCTATCAGCAGCAACAAGTGTTGGATGCTACTGATAAGCCTATCCACAGCAACTTTGGTCTTCAACAGATAAGGCTGTCAGCAGCAACTTTGTTCATCAGCAGAGGAACAGGAATCAGCAACAAACAAGCTTATCCGCTACAGTTGTTGGTCAGCAGCAAACTGTGTGGTCAGCAGCATTTGTACTTAGAGAATTTTGTAGCTTTCAGTCTTTGATTCTACAAACTCCCCCTAGACTGATGCTACCAAAACTCTTCTAATCCCTTTGTTGCTGAAGTTTTTGCATGTGGCAGACTATCCTTGCTACTTCATACCCTTTTGGATCCTTGCTAGAATTTTGCAGTGGAAGCTCAGACAGAGTCTTGATGTCCTTACTTGGCATTTTAAAAATTGTCTTGCTTGAACATCTCATCTGATACTCTTTAACATCTGTCAAGGTGAACTCATCTTTCTCAGCATTATAGGACCAGCTTGCAAGTGGATAGTGGGATTGCAGAGGTTTGACATCTAGGACCACATCTTTGCTAGGGTTGAAATGGTGTTTGATCACTAGCACAAGATGCCTCCCACCATCATTTGCAGGTATGAGAGCTTCACCCAACTCCAGAATTATCCTAAGATCTGAATCTGGCAATTGTAGAACTTCATCAATAGACTTGTAAACAGATCTTCTTCTTTCAGTTCTCCCCCTGAAGACTTCAAACCACTGATCCTGTGAACTGTAGAACCAGTCAACTATTTCTCTGGAGTCTTCTGGTTTAGGTGTGTGTTTGGATTTCTTCAGGAGAGGCTGTTGATGAGAGGGAGCTGGGTGAGATGGTTTGGACTTTTTGGGTGGAGGAGAGGAAGGATTGGGGATATTTGTGGAAGGTTTTTGGATAGTTGAAGTAGTGTCTGGGGCAGAGGTCTTTGGTTTCTTAACTGGTCTTCTGTCTTCATGATCTGTGACCCTTGTCTTAGAAACTTTCTTTCCTAGTCTTTCTTCTTCTTCCTTCTTGACTTTTGTATACAGGGCTTGTAGGTTCAAGAATGTCATGGGACCTAGCCTTCTTATACTTTCTCCCCTTGCCTTTAGGAAGTCAATCATGACCTTCCTTTCTTCATGGGTTCTCTTGTTAAATGCAATGGCCTTCTTGGATTTTTGACGAGCTTTTTCTTCCTCTTCAGCTATCTTCTTCTTAGCCAATTGCCCCTGCTGACCCATGAAGGCTCTATAGATCTCTTTGTTTGAAAGTTTTTCAAGGTAGTCAGCATCCTCACCTTGAGAGATCAGAGCTTCAATCCACTCCCCCCTCATTTCTTTTGCTAATTCAGAATCAGTGATTCTGAATTTAGCATCTTCCTTCTTCTTCTTTTCTTTCTCCTCTTCTTCCCTGTTTAGCTATTCCTGCAGCTGTCTAGCAAGTTTTTCATCTTCATCAACTTGAGACACTGCATGAAGTTTGACTTTCATTTCATCCAGCTGTTTGGCATACAGCTGGATTTGTTGTTCTCTAAGGAGTATGGCTGCTTTTCTTTCTTGAGCCTTTTTCAGGTGAGCCATCTCCTCTTCTTCTCTCTTCCTCCTTCTTTCTTCCTTCTCTCTCTTCTCTCTGAGCAACCTCTCTTCATCTTCTTTGGTCATAATTTCCTTCCCTTTGTTTACATTGGATGCCTTTGCTTTAGCTTCACTGATCACAACAGCAGATGATTGTGGTGCTGTTGGGATCTCAGCCTCAGCTTCATTGGCAAATTGAGAGGTTGACAAGGGAATGTACTCAGGACCTGTTATTGCTGTCAGCATTTCTTTGACAGTGGATCTTGATTCATATGCTGCAGCAAAGATGTCTACTCGGGGGGAAGCTGAGTCAAAATCAGTATCAGAATTTGACACAGATACTTCCTCAGCAATCCTTCCTTCTTGTTCAAGATGGGCTTTGACAGTAGCTATCATTGCCTGGCTTTCAAGGGGGTTGACATTGCAGATATTTGCCATGAGTTGGAAGATCTTGTAAAGAAAATCTGTAGGCAAGAGCAGGATGTTCCTGGTGTTGATGGTGAGAGAGAAGCCATTGCTCAGCAGGAAGGTGTGGTCAAGGGACTTAGTGCTTACCCATCCTAGCACATCTAAGTCCTTGATAATGGATTTGTACAGAAATCTTCTTAAGCACAAAACTTCTTCTTCAGTGAGAAGACTGCTCCTTATTATTTCAAGTCTTCTAGGAATCAGTCTTCTTCCTGCTGCTGTTGAAAATTCAGGATAAGCTACCCTCTTTGCTGCTTGTATTAGTCTTTCGAACTTGGGTAGATTATCCTCCATCAAGTCGTAGAACCTGCCAATAGCAAGTTCTGTTGTGAGGTCCGTTGAGTTTTTGATACATTGTAGATGGTATAGGTGAAGGACTTGGATGCCATTGAGGGAGTCCCAGTTTAGTTCTTCCACTCCGCTAAACTCCCATCCAATCCAGAACCTCTCAGACTTTCCATCATACCCCCAAGCTAGTATGGTGTCAAACTCTAGCTGTGATGAAGTCAGTGGAAATTGGGGGGCAGTGGATTGACTTATGATGGCTGCTGCTTCAGGGATGATGCTGAAAGATGTATATGTTTGTTCTTTGTCTTCAACATCAATCAGTACCTCATCAATAGCCCTTGCGACTAACTTCTAGTCTTCAGAAGTCTCTTCTTCTTCATCATCTGAAGCTGGCAAGTCATGAACTTGTACAAAAGCTGGCTTGAATAGTGTACTTTGAAATGCAGCCTGCTCTTGAATCCAGTCGTCAAGACTGTCTGAGTCTTCTTCCATTGGGACTATCTCCCCCTTTTTGGTTGCATCAGTGGACAGATAAGCATCAGTTTGGGTGCCCACTGAGACAAGGGAGGGAGAAGCCATGGAGGGGCATTGATGGGCTTCATGCAGAAGGACTTGGTGTCATAGTTTTGACACCTCAGCCTCAAGCATAGCCACCCTGGCCGTCAATTCCTGATTTTTAAGTTGCATACTGTCCTCATCCACAGTTGTGGAATCCTTGGACCCAGATGGGGCTGTAGGCCTAGCCTCAGCATCCCCATCACCCATGGTTTCTTGGCGCCTGGGATTCTTCTCAGTGAGGGGAGTTTCCAAGGAAACACCCTCACCATGAGTTGCCATGGTCGAGATCTTAGCAATGTTATCACTTTTCTCTTGGTCATTTGATGGACCAGCAGTAGTGACAGCCTCTTCCACATCCACTCTGTCATAACTCCTAGAGTGGACCTTCAGGGGTGAAGAACTTGGGTTGGGTGTGTTGGAAGCAAGATCAAACAGTACCTCCGAGATAGTGGCAGTTGGAGAAGGTACATCATCTTGATCAGGTTCCTCAACACTTAAGTTCAGAAGTGATAGGAATGGCTCAGGGGGCTGTTCTATGGATCCGGGAAGTGATTCTGATCCTAATAGAGAGACATCCGAAGGAGTCTCCCTAACAATGTGGCTGTCCCTTATGATATTCTCACCAGAATGTTGTGATTCTGGGTGAGGGCTGTTGGGTTGGGTTTGGGCCTTGGAGGCAAGAGAAGAAGGAGTTCTCTTGCCCCTTTTCCTGGTATACTTGGCTGCAACCGGGGCCCTGTTTTCCGGTTGAGCAATCAAACTAGGTGTGAGTAGTGTATGTGCCTGTGCATCCTCAGTAGAATGCACAGGGGTTCGATCAAGGGAAGCAGATGTTTGTGTTTCAGGCAGTGAGGTGGAGGGTGTGGGATCAGTACCAGCTGGGTTTGCTGAACTGTCACCCTGGGTGCTTTGCATGTTCATCATTGTAGATAACAATGGAACATCGACCCCTGAGAACTTTGTGGAAACAGTCCTCATACTTTGAAAAATATTGTTTTTATGCCCCAGCATAATGTAGATTCGAGCAGGTTTTGAAAGATCTTGGTGCTCTTTGTTAAAAACCTCCTGCAGGAATCGTGGGTACATAAAAAATTGTGATTTTACCCCTTCTTGAAGGTTATATCTCAAACCTTCAAGAATGAGGTGGGAAAAATTGAAACCAGACCCAGTTACCATACCTTGAAATGCAGATGCAAGACTAGAACTGAGTTGATTCCAGCCACTCCACTTTTGAGATATGCATTGGAGAAGAGTGTGGCAGAGGTACTTCCATTTGGGACCCATGAGCGCCTTCTCTATGGTGTACTTTGTTTGATTTCCAGTGTATCCTATGGATACAAAGGTCCTCATGTACACATCTTTCGGGTATGAGGTGGCGTCCCCTTCATCCTGAAGCTTGAGGTGTTTGTGGAGTTTGGCTTCAGTGATGATAACTTCTTTGCCGTCTACCGTGGCTTTGATTTGGGGAGTGCCCTGTTCGGTAGAGTAAACGGCTGTGCTCCAAAAATCCTCCATGTGAGGAATGTAGATAGGCGGGTTTATGGTTAAGGCATAGTGAATCTTTGATCGACAAAGGAAGTCGATCATGTCATCAAAGCCTTCTGATTTCTTGCCCTTGACTAGGTAAGCAGTGAGGTTGTGGTATGAGTAGAACTTGTCATGAACGCCTGCCATTTGTGTTGGTGTGGAAGGAAAGGTTTGAAAGTTGGTTAAGAGGTAAAGTATGATGGAATATGATGATATGGAGAATAATAAGGGTTTGAGTGAAATTGAATGTGAAGAGGTTGTGGAAACGTTTGAGTTTTTGATATAGCGGCAGACGAGGGAAAAAGCAAATTCACTTGTACAGTACCACCCTTTTTACTTTTCACTGTGACAGTTGTAGTGCACTGTAGCAGTCATGGTAAAGACTGACAGTAATTTTTACAACGGGTAAAAGTTAATGTAGACTTGTTTTTACCCATCAGCAGCAAACTTAGTTGCTGCGGATGGTTAAGCTATCCGCTGCAAACTTGGTTGCTGCGGATAGTTAAGTCTTTCAGCAGCAGATTTGGATGCTGCTGATGGTAACTTTTATTAAGAACAAAAACACAGACATATTTTCAAGGACAAACAAAAATTTAGAGACATGTCTTATTCAAAGTTCATCATGCCAATTGATTCAACCAGATATCGAAATCTCGCTTCATCAAAATGTTTAGTGAACAAATCAGCATATTCCTCATTTGTGTGAACCTTGGATAAGACAATTCTCTTTTTCTCAGCTTGATCTCTGATAAAATGATACCTGATGTCAATGTGCTTAGTCTTGGAGTGCTGCACTGGATTGTTCGTGATAGAGATAGCACTCATGTTGTCAATATGAATTGGAGTCTGCATGAAGGTCATTCCATAGTCAAGCATTTGATTTTGGATCCAGATGACCTGTGCACAGCAACTTGAAGCTGCAATGTATTATGCTTCAGCTGTTGAAGTAGAGACACATGTTTGCTTCTTGCATTGCCAAGAGATGAGCCTTCCCCCAAGAAATTGACATCCCCCAGATGTGGACTTTTTGTCTAAGTTACAACCCCCATAGTCACTGTCAGTGTAGTCATAGAGATTGAAACTTTTATTCTTTGGATACCATAGCCCAAGTTTTGGAGCTCCCTTTAGGTATCTAAAGATCCTCTTGACAGCTTGTAGATGAGAGACTTTTGGAGCTGCTTGAAATCTTGCACAAAGGCAAACTGCAAACATGATATCTGGCCTTGAGGCAGTGAGATACATGAGAGATCCTATCATTGCTCGGTACTGATGTTGATCAGTATCATGGCCATCTTTGTCTGGGGACAGTTGATGGTGCACTTGCATAGGTGTTCTTGCAGCAGAGCAGTCAGCCATTTTGAACCTTTCCAAAATGCTTTTGACATACTTGGATTGGCTTATGAAGATTCCATTTGGTACCTGTTTGACTTGAAGACCCAGAAAGAAATTTAGTTCACCCATTGAACTCATTTCAAACTTTGAATGCATCAGGACTTCAAAGTCTTTGCAGAGCTTCTTTCTTGTTGATCCAAATATGACGTCATCAACATAGATCTGTACCAATAAGATTTCTCCCCCTTCATCTTTGATGAACAAAGTCTGGTCAATGGTCCGCCTTCTGAAGTTGTTGCTTAGCAGATATCCAGATAAAGTTTCATACCAGGCTCTTGGGGCTTGATGTAAGCCATAAAGAGCTTTGTCTAGTTTTAAAACTTTATTAGGATGTGCAGGATCCACAAAGCCTGGAGGTTGTTTGACGTAGACTTCTTCACCAATATTTCCATACAGAAAGGCACTTTTAACATCCATTTGATAGACCATAAAGTTCTTGGATGCTGCATATGCCAGAAAGATTCTGATGGCTTCCAGACGGGCAACAGGAGCAAAGACTTCATCGTAGTCAATGCCTTCTTCTTGAGTGTAGCCTTGAGCTACAAGTCTGGCTTTGTTCTTGACCACGATGCCCCTTTCATCTTGCTTGTTTCTGAAGACCCATCTTGTTCCAATGGCTGTTTGACTAGGTGGAAGATCAACAAGCTTCCAAACATCTTGCCTTTAAAATTGCAGCAACTCTTCCTGCATTGCTTCAATCCAGCTGCTGTGCTTGAGAGCTCATGAGATTGAAGTCTACTTCCTTAACATAGTTGACTCTTTCAATACTCATTCTCTCATTGGACACAGTTCCCTGTCCAGTGATTGAACCACCCTTTGAGTCACTCCCAAAGGCAACATATCTTCCATTGAAGTGTCTGAAGTTAGAGAGGATGGACCTGTTGCCTGTCATGTGCCTGGAACAGCCGCTATCTACCACCCAAGTATTGTTCTTATGACCTTGCTGTCCCTGCACATGAGAGATAATTAATTAGTGGGAGGGACACTGGAGCTTGCAGACTTGGAGAAAATTGTTGCTAATTTGTCCTTGTCAGCATGCTTGCAGTCAATGGAACCAATGATTATGCTTGGAGATGGTTTGGCTTTCCATTGCTGTGTTGGTGGTTTTCCAGCTTTCCTCACATTGTCAGCAGCAGATTTTGCTACTGACGTTTCTGGCTTATCAGCAGCAGATTTTGCTGCTGATGGCTTTGCTGGAGCAGTAGACATTTTTGCTGCTGATGGCTTTGCCTTTGATTTCCCTTTATAAGCAGAAGACATTTTTGCTGCTGAAGGCTTAACTTTTGTTTTTCCAGCCTTTTCAAGGTCAGCAGCTGTTTTGTTCACTGCTGATGGTGTAAATCCAGATGAGCAGTTTGCTATCTGGTTGAAGGGATTAAACCTGCATTTTGCAGCAAAGTGGTTTGATTCCCCACATATGATGCAGGTTTGTTTGGGCTTAGGAACCTTCACTCTTGGAGGAGATAGAGACTCCCTGAACTTTGTTGCCTTTGCGTCATAGCTTCTCACCTGTTTATTTCTGTTGGTCTTCTCAAAGGCATGTTGCTTTGAGTTTCGTTGGTATTCCAGGTAATGAAAGCCAGTGCTGGCAGTGTGATTATATCTGGCACAAACAAAGCAAGATAGAGCTGTTTTGTCCCTTTGAAGGTACACATAGTCCTTTCTTTGGAACAGATCCTTGAAGTTCCATGGATGAGTTTTGTTATGTTCAAAAGTGGCTTCTTCTAGGGTCTTTTGAACATATGGAACTTTTTCCCCAGGTGCATGAAAAATATCAAACACCTTCTTCTTTGTGATCGGCTTTGACTGAGGCTTGGGGTTGGTGGAGCCTGATGTCTCTCCCTTTTCAATGTTTAGCTTTCTTCCGTCTGGAGGATAGCTAATCTTGATCTGTTTGAATGGGACAGGAGCTAGAATAGATGGAATAACAACAAGAGCTTCAGCTTTGTTCAGAACAGCTTTAGAGACAGGAGCAGATGGGACTGCATTAGTTTCACAATGGTCTGAGCAGGTTGACTCAGATTCTGATGACGTAGTGCAATCTTCCACGAAAGGTTCATCCGTTGAGGGATCAAGATTTCGGTTTGCCATGTCAAGATTTGCAAGATTGAAGCTTGGTTCGTGAATGGCAACATAGTCAGCAGGAGGAGGAACAGTTTTGTACTGGTCATTATGATACCCAAGTCCAGTCTTTACCTTCTCATGGACTTGAATATCTAAAAGTCTTTGTAACTTTTTAGAAGAAAATTCATATTTTTCAACATGAACTTTTTGTTCTGCCAGTTCAGCCCTGGTAGCTTTTAGTTTGACCAGTAGATCATCAATCTGAGTTTCAAGATTAGTTTGTTCGTGTTTTAACGATGAAATCTCTTTCTTAAGGCAGTTAATCTTTTCTTTATAAGTATTTTCAACCTTTTTGAACTCATATTTCATCTGATGAAACTCTTCATTTTGATCTATAAGGTTTTGGTTATGCTTTCTATAACGTAAAACTTTATCAATACAAGCTTGAGAGCAAAGATGTTCAAATACCTGAGGTGGTATTTCTGCAGTGTCTGCCATAAGTGCCTGATTGGTGGCAGGGACATCTTCATATTGAAAGCTCCAGTCAAAGTCCGAAGTTCCAACACTTGCACAGGCTGCAGTTTGAGCTGGAGGAGTGCCTTGTTGCTGTTGTTGCCTTTGCTGGGCTTGGTAGGCTTGTCTTTGTTGACCAGCAGCTGGGTTTGCCTTTGGTGCCTTGCATTCTCTAGCAAAATGACCCATTTGGTTGCAGTTGTAGCACCTTATTTTGCTTTTATCCAAGCCAACTCTTGTATTAGAGTTGTTGCTTGGAACAGATCTGCCTGTTCTTGAGTAGAACATTTTTGCTCTTAGAGAGAGCATGGCATAGAAATGTTGTATGTCCATTTCTTTCAAATCATCAGGATGAAAGCATTCCAGATCCTCCTTAATGAATGACATGTTGCTTGAGTTATCAGAAACAAAAGCAGCAGAGGTTGAGGGTTGAGGAGGGGCTTCAAGAAGAAATGGTGAGGAGTTGGATTGGGAAGCTGTTGGTGTTTGGGGATGAGTGACGATGGGGGAATAGTAATTGCTTGCACTAGGACCGGAGTGATCAGAGTGAAGCGCAGATGAGGTGGTGGAGGAAGTAGAAGCTGATTGATGATTGGAGCTCCTTTCCTTGGCTTGAATCATTTCTAATTCATATGTTTTCAGCATGCCAAAGAGCTCTGTCATCTGGAGAGTTTTCAGATTCTCCGTTCTTCTTATAGACACTGTATATAGTGTCCAGCAGCTTGGGAGAGATCTGATAAACTTCTTGAGAATATCTTCATTTTCTAGCTTTACTTTGGAGCACTGCAGTTCTCCCACCAGGTACGTGTACCTGTTATACAAAACTGTTAGTGACTCACCTTCCTTCCAGACAAAGTTCTCATATTGCTGCTTGAGGATGTCTCTTCTGTTTTCTTTGACCTCCTCAAACCCAGCAAACATCTTCTCCAGAGCTTCCCATAGCTCCTTAGCAGTTTTGTAAACCCTGAAGTTGTGAAAAACTTCATTTGGAAGGCACATTTGGATAGCTCCTAGTGCCTTGAAGTCCACCTCCATCTTCTTTATGTCCTCGTCTGAGTACTTGGAGGGCTCCTTCGGGACTAGTGGTCCTCCAGAATTAGCAGAGGCCACCATGGGAGTGTAGGGTCCATCCTTGATGGATTTTCACATTCCGTACTCCTGATAACAGAAGAAGCTTTCCATGCGATTCCTCCACATGTCATAGTCCTCCCCAGACACCAACCTTGGTGGTCGGTTGATGCTGCCGATGTCTTCAAATCCATTGCTCTGTGCCATCTTTGTTTTGTGATTTTGGGTGACTTGATCAAAGAGAAAGTTTGGAATAGAACCATAAGTGATTAAACAAGTGTGAGTTTGTTTAATCTGTGAGCCAAAGCTCTGATACCACTTGTAGGATCGGTAGATACAAGGTGGTTCTATTCTTAGTTGATATTGGCGGAAACAATAACAACCAACCAAAGTAAAACAAGTAAACAGGAAGAATACTGATAAATGCAGTTTGTATTAAGCTTCAAGGTTACAAGATTACAATGAAAAACTCTATGAAAAGCACACTTGTGTATGAAGTGTTTACATGATATTTATAGTAACTTAGAATCAAGACAAACCCTTGATTCTAAGGATCAGATCTAACACAAGCCGTTGATCTTGTTTATGAAGCTAAATAACGTAAAGACTAATCTAGTTAACTTTACTGAAACGTCTTCTTAGGCATCATTGTTTGCATGCTTGGAGAAGAACGTTATTGTCCTTTATTGGTTGCACCAGTGAGGTTCTTTCTACATGGAGTGTGTCAGTTGCTTTAGCGGAAAGTTGTCAGTTGCTTTTGCAGAAAGGTGTCAGTGGCGCTTTGCATGGATAGTCAGCTGCAACGTTTGATCTTCAAGGAGTAAAGCTATCAGCAGCAAAGTTGAGGATCAGCAGCAGGACTCAACAATCCAAAGCTGCTGAGTATTTGCCTATCAGCAGCAACAAGTGTTGGATGCTGCTGATAAGCCTATCCGCAGCATTTGGTCAGTTGGGCAGATATGTCCAACACAATTAATGTCATTGATGCTCAGTTAGGGTTAATATGGTCATTAATGACCAATCAGAGTTAATTTGGTCAGTTGAGTTCAATCAGAGTTATAACTTCGATGTTTTTGAAGTTACGATGAATTTACTACCTTACTCCGTGTCTCGGAAGTACACTCTCTATGGAAAACGATGTTCGAAACCCGGGCTACAAAAAACTTGTGGTTGTAGTTGCTAGTGGCGGAGCCAGGATTTTTCTCACTTTAACCGCCTCAAGTTTTAGAAGTTTTAAGTTTACCCCTATAATATATATGACTTTTTTTTTTCAAACTAGTGTTGTTAGAAAACTTATTTACTAAAATGGGTGATTTAAAAAATATTTACTAAAATGAGTGTTTTTCTGGAAAAATGCATTTTCACTCCAAATCTGGAAAAAAAAAGGTCTGCTTTTTAAAAAAAATACCTTTAAGAACCAATATTACCATTAAATTCCTAATTTCAAATAAGTTGTTTTTAACATCAAGTGTGATTGCTTATTTACCTCGAAAAATGTTTTTTGTTAAAAGTGTTTATTGACTTATGAATTTTTCAAAATGAGTTTTTAAAAAAGTATTTGGATTAGCTTTTGTGGTGGAAATAGCCAATAAGTTGTCTTTTAAAAAGTGTTTGGCTTAACTTATATTTATTGTAGAGTAAAGGGTGATAGATTGATAATATTTTATTGCAAAAGCCAAAAGCCATTTGAAAAGCCAGAAATTTATGGCTTCTTAAAAAACAACTTTTTAGCTTTATCAAAAAGTTAAAACAAAAAGTGCTTTTATGTTTGCCAAAAATTTTTTTTTAGTTTATTGGATTTTGAAAAAGCCAATAAGTCAAAAAGTAGTTTTCCAACGCAATCCCAAACATAATAAAGATTAAATGACAAACCAATTTTTTATTTTCACGTATTATATTTTAACTCGTTTAATTTTCTAATAATTTCGTTTATTTTAATAACTTTCGTTCGTTAACTTTTTTCAGAAAACGAAGGTGTTATTAGTTTTTTTTTGTAACGTTCCGATATAAAAATTTTAAAATATAAGAGGTGAAAATAATTATCAGGAAACGTTCAGATGCAAAACCTAACGGCAACATATATATTCTTTAATTACCAGGAAACCAATTAAATAAAAACGTTTTAAAATATATATAATTATTTAAAAAAACGTTTTAAAGAAATACTAGTCCGAGGAGAAAAATGAAAGTCTAAAAATGTTTACATTAATTGTTATACATTTTAATCAAAATACTTAAAATTATAAAACTGAATATACGAGGACTGAGGAGTATCACTTTTTTATACACAACAAAATATAATAAGTGATTTTGTAAACATGTTTAAAACTTAAAAGTTAAGAATATATGTAAATATAACTTTTTTAACTAATAAGATTAGGAGTAAGAAAAATAAAAATTTAAAAAAACCCATTTTGATAAATATTTTTCAAATCACCCATTTTAGTAAATAAGTTTTCTAAGAACACTAGTTTAGAAAAAAAAAACTCTAGTATATATAATCTGATTTTTTTCTAAATAATTTGCGAACGTTAATTAAAAAAACAAATTTGTGGTTGTGTTTAGTTTTTTCTTGGCGTCCCGATATAAATTCTATTAAAAACGGAGTTGTGTTCAAAATATGGTACTTTTCAGGTATCGTGAGTTATATCGACTGACGTTAGTGTGTTGGTAGTGGGAAGAATGAGACCGACGCTGACTAAAGAACATCTGTACCGTTATATAGTTTTTTTTTCTAAAATATGTTTCAATCTCCACAACCGAGTCGCAATAACTTTATACGTTTTCTTTATGTATTTAACAACTTTTTTTTGCTTAGTCACGTTAATGTCACTGTCTCAACTGTTTAAGGTCCATCTCTCGAAGCAAAGCGCGGCATAACTTTCTCGTTAAAACTAAAACCAAAATTCATGAGAGTTATACTTAATATTGTTTGAATTAAATAGCTCATTATGCTTAAGCCCATGTCAGAGATGGACTAGAAATATAATGTGTACTGGGCAGTGGCAGAAAAATAAAGAAAATGAAGCCCGTCTCATTATCCCAAAACAAGGAAAGGAAAAAATGGAAGAAAAAACCAAAGAAAAGGAATCGAACTTGCGTCTATGACGTAATAAAACAAGCTCTAACCACTCTAGTAACTATGGAAGCAAATTATTTTTATCTCAATTTTGATCATTTACTTATAAAAGTGTGATTTATCTGAAACAATTCAAATAAAAAAAAGCTAACTAAAAAGCAGGGCTAGAGCTAAGGATTTAGGGGCCCGGGGCGATCTAGAAAAGTGGGCCCCAAATGACAGAAATTTTAAATAAAAAATTCTTTATGAAGACAATTTTTTTTTAAAAAATAACATACTGTAATAGTTTTAAAAATTATATATGTAATATATATTAAAAAATTAAAATTTTGGGCCCCTTCGTGAGAGCGGGCCCTGGGCAGTCGCCCTCCTCGCCCATGGTCAGCTCCGGCCTTGCTAAAAAGAGGAACGGGTTAAACTATAAAGTCCATCCAAGTTTAATGCATACAAACTCATAATGACATATGAATAAGGTGTCAATCTTGTTTATTATCTATTTATGTGAAGTTTATGTTTATTTTCGATACACAACTACCCTAGAGGATATTTACCCTAGAGGATATTATACCATTGGTAAGTCAACAAAAGCCAACAGAAAACAAAGGATATGCCAAATAAATCTATGATAGTTCCTATTTCTTTCCAAAAAAAAGGTTCGGTATCGGTTCGGGTATTACCCGAATGGACAGAGTATACCCGATTTGCTCAGCCCTCAACGCCCAAAAATTTCGGCTCGCTCAAAATTTCGATAGTTTACGCTCTACTGATTTTCAGCCTCTTATTCCTCTTTTATAACGGTTGAATTGACGATAACGTATGAGACACTAAATATCAGTCTCTAATCTTAGTCCCCGGTATTGTTTGTTTCAAGAATAGTGATGACTGATTTTGACTCTATAATATATTTCTTTGAAATTGGTGAACATATTTCGATTATTGGAGACTGAATATCAGTCTCTAGTTCTTTCGTCTATATAACAATTCGGAGACTAAATATTAGTTCCGAATAAGGTTACGAAAAAAATATCTTGACACTAATTTTCAGCCCCCGGTACCTCTTATCAAATTGTAGAATTTGCGTAACATAATTGGAGACTGAAAATTAGTCACTGAACATTTCCTATACCAAAAGGCTATCGAGACTGATTATCAGTCCCTAGTTAGGTTCGTATTGAAAATATTAAATAAAGATATGCAGTCCCTAATACATTCCCTCTATATTACAGACTGAAGATTAGTCTCTAACACATTTGCGCCATTACATATTATACAAGGAATATATTTGGTACTGAAATTCAAAAAAACTTTATGACACACACATATTTGCACCTGAAATTTAGTGTCAAATAAGGGGCCTAAATATTAGCGACTAATTATTAGTTGTAAAATATGTTGGAAAAAAATTAGTCTCCAATACCACCAGCAACTGATAAATCAGTCCTAGATACTACTTATTTGATACTGATAAATCAGTCCCTAAGACTGATAAATCAGTCACTGAGACTTTAGTCCCTAATGGTCACTTTTTATGTAGTGTTGGATTATAAGATAAAATCCAAGATTATGTCGGGACCTCCGATGATAGTTGTACACTTACTGCAAGTGTCAAGCATTGTAAAGACCCATATTGAATTCACATGGCGAGTAAAATCTCAAAGGATGTGATTTAGCAAGTAAAATAGATGAGAGAAAATCTTCGTTGCTCAAGATCCACTAAGGAGTTGACTAGTTCAAATTCGAATCACGAAGATCCATTAGGGGGGTCAGAAATGTCGAGGTATGATTCACGCTAAACCGAGAATCAGTCACATGCGTGGATAGATAAATAAATAAATTGAAACAAGAAAATCTTTAGTTGGACCTCTAAGGTGAAGCGGTACTTTATAAATAGTTTTCAATAATCCAAATACCGAGGTTAAATCAATTGAGAACAGATCTCTTCAGTGTCTCGGTCTAAATTGTCATGCAAAAGAAATCTCAATAAGAGTTTTGAATCCATTAGGATTCAAAGATGAAAAAGACGATATAAATTCCCATGTCACCTGAGGTAGCCCATCGTATCATTTGATGTCTTAGGTCAACCCTAAGGTGATGATAGTTTTGATTAATATTCGAATGACTGAGAATCGGGGTTAGAAATACAGATAAATCATGAACATTAGCTCGGACAGTAAGACTCACTAGAGTTCTCATGCACTGCAAATTATGATTATGTGTGTACCTGTAATAATAATTTACTTTGCATGGTCCCTATAGTGTTTCCCCGGTCCCTATAGTGTTTCCCCTATCCCAAGTTCTCAGGTAAAAGGGATCTGAAATGTTCATTAGATTGTG
Organism: Smallanthus sonchifolius; assembly: GCA_023525975.1. NCBI lineage: Eukaryota > Viridiplantae > Streptophyta > Magnoliopsida > Asterales > Asteraceae > Smallanthus > Smallanthus sonchifolius. The sequence goes on along the minus strand of CM042035.1, from coordinate 21,636,073 downwards.
TCATCGTGTCGCACTTTTGCGTAAAAGTGTGAATGTTCTATCTGATCACTTTTAATTATTTGCATCAAAACCTATGGATCTGCCGACTAAGGCTTTTGCTGGATGGAGGCAATGGTAGAGGGGCACAACCGGCGTCCTCTAATAAAAGAAAACGTGTGTGGCGGAAGTCAGGTAGTAATAATAGGGCAGAGATCCCCAAATCAGAGTCGAGCAAGTCATGCTACAAATTTGTGCATATACGTGGATCCAATGATCCAACAAAACGAAAAAAAGTCAATGGGTCTCCTGACTCGTAGAGTTCTCTCCCGTTTATTCCTGTTTCTCCACCTCGGGTTCCCTTTAGATCCAGCAATTCTGTATGCCATATCTCATGGCGAAAGTTCTTGCCATCTAATCCAGCAGATCACGAAAGGAAGTACATACCGCACAGAGTGAAAACAATAAATGTCAACAAGAAAGCCGACTCCACAGTTGAAGTAGATGCAGGTGTGGTGCAGGTAGAGGTACAGCCCTTGGTAACACCAAGACAGATAGAGGCGGATATAGATTACCGCAAACGTAACGGAATCATCAAAAAGTACTTTTAGTGATGTGACGACGACATGATTATGACGAAGCAATGTGTAGAAGATAAGCAAAAGGTAATATGCAATGCACACACAATTCCTAAGGTTCAACGCAATAAACTTAAGAGTTATAGTCTAGGTCAAATCTCGAGTAAACCTAATTCTCTATAACAAGTGCTCTGATACCAAGTCTGTCACACCCCGCCAAGGCGGAAGTACGAGATGTAACCGGTATATCACATTGAACACAAGTACAAGAGAAACTAAAAAGAAAATTGTGCATTACATTGAACCATACTACATGCTTCTAACAAAAGTACAAAAACAAAAATCTCAAATCAGTACAATGTATCTAAAATGCCTGGATAAACCAAGTACATATTCAAAACTAAAAATAATAATTCTAATCCAAAAGCGAGCCCCCATAAAAATCTCTTCTTCAATTCTGTTTACCTGAAAGCATGTTTCGAAAACGGGTCAACTATATAAATAGTTGGTGTGTTCGCAGGTTTGCGACACAACAAAAAGTTTATGATAAAATTCTAAAATTTAAGTCCACATGTATTAGATAGCATATTACCATGAGCCACAATCAAAGCCTCGACAAAATAAAATAAAGTACCCCATACGAAAGTCTAATGCAAACAACCGCCTAAAAATTGGCTAACGTTGCGCCCAAGTGACCCTACAAGTCCGGTTGGTGCGACCAAACCGTGAGCGGGGGTATCAACCCAAGTAGTACTACTCAAAATTCCCAACGGCTACGCTCAGCTAACTGATTGCCCAAAATTGGGGACTTTAAGGCATTAAAAATAAAATAACTCATGTGTCAATGTATCATGTAACATGTGACTAAAAATAAATAAAGAAAGAGCTTTCCCCCAAAAACAGTAAACAGTAAGTAAAGTGGGCCCGCGAAACTCACCTGGACCATGCGGGCGAGTGATGCGACACAGTGGACAAATACCGATAAAATTCGAGTCCTAACAAGGTTCTACTAGTCAAGTGGACACAAACAATGCATTTAGGACTCTAAAGGTTATGACCAAGTCAATAAAACAAAACGTGGCTATGTAATCGGTTGTATAACCAAAACCCGTGCATACGCGTACGAACTGTTAGAAATTGTAAAACGGACTTTTATATAAATTCGTGACTTTAAAACTTAAAGTTTAAGTTTTTAATAAAGTATAACAGAACTTATATAGTTGTATGTGATAAAATCCCAAATCACGGTTTCGTTTGTCCAAAAACGCCATTACGCGTGTAAAGTCCGGTTTTCGGTATAAAAGTACGATTCGTCCGAAATTAGGATTTTAATGTGATCTTATCTTCCAAATTAAAAGTCAAAACTTAAGTTTTTAATATGTCATAAACTTCTGTCCAAAACTTATAAAAGTTTTATATATAAATTTTTATACCAAAAATCCTATAAATGGTCATTTTTAAATATATATGAAATATAATTACTGACCATGTTTCATAATTTTTAAATATCCAGATTATTTATTATGAATATAATATTGTTAAAACGTAACGAATTCGGAAAAAAGTAGTTAAACTTGTCCAAACTTCACCAAAGTTTTACCAGATTAGTTTTAGGTTCATATGAGATTCCATACAAAATTTCAAGTTCAGAAGTTGTCCAGAAGTATATTATCCTAAATTCATTTGTTAAAACTCTATAAATACTAAACACCTACTTAAACAACTCCAATTTTCATGAAATTTGGAAAGCAGTCATAATTTATAATATACTAACCACTGTCCAAATTCCAGATTTTATAATACTCATAGGTATTTTTTATAATTTTCATGTATTAATCTTGTAGGAAATTTAATAAATAATCAATAAAAAGTTTGGTTAACAAAATTTTCAAATCTTCATTTTAAAAAACACACTACTGTTTAAAAACAATTTTGGGTGCCAAATCAATATTTTTTTTTAAAACAAAATCCATTAAGAACAATTGTTGTATAAAAATAAATATATTAGTTCAATTATTTGTTCCACGTGAACCGGGGTTGGGTTTATAACCTAATAACCACTCAAAATAACAAATATCTAAATACTAAATATTTTGGGTTCAATTCCCAACCAATGACTTATAAAACTATTCTAACATAAAATCAAAGCTTAACGGGTAAAGTTTATACCTTTCGTATAAATGGTTTGCGTACGCGGAACCACTCGTATTTCACATGCAATACGAACCAAAACCATTAGGATCGTTTTTATCTCCCAAGAATTTCTATATGCTCAAATCAACATGCAATGCCGTTTAGATGGCCATGCAACCCGATCAATTTCCTGTGTTCGATCCTACAAACTGTTACAATCTGTTCGTATTAAAAATTATAGTTTCCAACATCTGATCGGAATTTCCTTCTGTGAAAACATTCATATATATGTTTAGGAATTTCCTTCTGTGAAAACATTCATATATATGTTTAGAAACTACTGTCCAAAAATCGTCACGATCCAACGGTCGGATCTCCGGGAATCGACAATTCTTTAAGACCCAGTTTTTCAGATCCGAATTTCCGATCAGTCACAATTGAGGGTATGAAAAGCATACCTAGAGAACTTTGATCAATAATTAATCCGCTAGGGTTGTGCGCCTTTGCGTTGGCAACATTATATCCGAAATTCATGCATTTTTAATGGTCGGATTTCCGGGGATCATTGCATACAACAACATTCTGGACAGATTCATTTTTGATCTTTTTAACGAATTTAAGCAAGGATTTAGACAAATCTGAGTTTACCATTGCGTTCGTAGCGTCGAGAAATGGCTCCAGGTGAAAAACCGCATTTTCGGCCACCTTCGGCCACCGCCGAACCACCGCGGACCGCTGTCGGCCGCCACCGGACCACCGCCGGAATACCATCAGCTCCAGCCCTCTCTCTCTCTAAGTTTTCTGAAAATTCTTTCAAATGATCTAGTGGAGTTGGAATTGGGTATTTATAGCCCCCGTGGTCTCCGATCGTGTGTCAGTTTTTCGCTTAAACGAACCCGATAAAAAATAGTGGCGTTATTTTACCCAAAAATAACTCGTTAAAATTTATTATTTGAGACTGTGCATACAACAACATTCTGGACAGATTCATTTTTTTTATCTTTTTAATAAATTTAAGCAAGGATTTAGACAAATCTGAGCTTACCATTGCATTCGTAGCGTCGAGAAATGGCTCCAGGTGAAAAACCGCTTCTCCGGCCCCCTTCGGCCACCGCCGGACCACCGCGGACCGCTGTCGGCCGCCACCGGACCACCGCCGAAATACCATCAGCTCCAGCCCTCTCTCTCTCTAACTTTTCTGAAAATTCTTTCAAATGAGCTAGTGGAGTTGGAGTTGGGTATTTATAGCCCCCGTCGTCTCCGATCGCGTGTCGGAAACGAACCCGATAAAAAATAGCGGCGTTATTTTACCCAAAAATAACTCGTTAAAATTTATTATTTTCCCTCGAGTCCTTGCGTCTCGTAAATATATATCCTTTCGGATTTAAATTAATCTTTACGAAACCGATCGACTCGGGTGTTAACGCGTATAGACCCAAACTTGATAAAAAATTTGACATTATAGCACCCAAATAAATCTTGCTATTATTTTTCGTTCATTAACGAGCTCCTTTCGTTAGAAAGTATTCTTCAGCATAATAATACTATTATTATATGAACTCGTCGAACGTGGTGTTGACTTGAAAAAGTCGCTGTTGTCACAAACAGCCTCCTAAAAAGAAAGTTAAACCTCCTACCACATCTGAAGACTCAAGAGAGATTGTGATATGGTTCTACAGTGAACAAGATCCGTGGTTTGAAGTGTTTAGGGGGAGGACAGAAGTTAAAAGATCAGTGTATAAATCTGTTGATGAGGTGATGCAGCTTCCAGATTATGATCAAACATTGATGCTGCTGATAGGCAAATCATCAGCAGCTTTGACTTTGCTACTGACACCTCTGCTGCAACATTGACACATCTATCAGCAGAAGGAATGTTATTTGTGCAGATAATTAAAGACAAAGCTACTACTTCTGAAGTCTCCTGCAAAGATTCCTAAGAAGACTTTTGACCTGAACCTTAATTTTTGCTGCAGCTTGTCTTTTAGTTGTCCTCCAATTGTAGTGTAACTGTCAAAGATCAACGGCTTGTGTTTGATCTGATCCTTAGAATCAAGGGTCTGTCTTGATTCTAAGTTCCTTTATATGTATTGTATCTTCCATTTGTACAAGTGTGCTTCCTTAGAGTTTTCTCTGTAATCTTGTAAACATTGAAGATTAATACACTTTGCGTTTATCAGTATTATCTTTGTTTGCTTGTATACATTGCATAGTTGTGATTGTTTCCGCCAATCTCAACTAGAACAGAACCATCTTGTAATCACCGATCCTACAACCAACAAATTGAAGAGAATGTTTCCCCAAGTAGTTTTGATGCCTTCTTCCCCAAGTCAGAAAACCTCCATTGATGAACAACCTTAGAAATCAATATCACCGAAAAAGCAATCCAATCTAGCGAAAAGTTTCCTCTAATACTTCTGATCACTAAACCAGCCTCCAATCTTGAAACCACTAACAAAATAAGCCGGAAATCGATGAAACAGTGCTTGTAGAAACCAGATACAGAAAAATTCAATAGAACCTAGAAAAACACCTAGAATCGATCACAAAAATCTGATAACACTCAGTAACAAGAGCATAAAGCTCTGATACCAATTGTAGGTCCAGATTTCACAAAGAAATCTCACAAATGATCGATTATCCACACACAAAGGCGGAAACAGTGTGTATGGTGGTGAGACAGAGGATAGAAACAGATTTGGTGAAGATAACAGGCTAAACACACTCACAATCAGCACAAATTTGATATGAAAATGTAAGAACAGTGCAAATACTGAAAATGCAGATTATATTGATTGAATAACAATGAAAGAGAAGGTTCAGGGTTACAGCTGCTACTCACACCCTAAACATTCTCTAACTAGGCTATTTATAGTAGTAGACAGCTATCAAAACTATGCTAACCGAAACTAGTAGTTTCGGTTGAGCATTTACAAGTGATAGAACAAACTGTCGAAACTACTATCTATCGAAACTACTAGTTTTGATTGAACAAATCTCAATCGAAACTAAGTAGTTTCGATGGCCCAGACTTAGACTATTAAAAACAGTAAATTACATCAAATAAAATTACAATACTGAAATGACAAATAAGTAAAACTAAGTTAACATTGTTCAAAGAGTTTTTTACATATTTCCCCCTCTTAACCTCCTTAATAACATATATACCCAACCATAAAAATCAATTACATATTTACCCAATGCTTACACAATTACCTATTTTACCCTTATATGTAAATTGACATATTTATAAAAGGGATATATGTAAATAGTACTTTAATTGGTTCATTAAGGGTAAAATAGTAATTCAATAAGTTATTTTAAATGAATTGGGTAAATATGTAATATATAAGCTTTAGGAAGGGAAAATATGTAATTAAAATTTGGGTTTGGGTAAATATGTAATAAATGAACTTAGAAAGGGGATATATGTAAATTACCCTTGTTCAAAATACATTGATGTTATCAGCTTAAATAATCTGACTCTACATCAATCGTTATGACATTTTAATTTTATGCATGAGATTACTACGTTAAGTGAATCAAGGATTACACTAAAGGAGGATGAATGTTGGTGATAGTGTCATCAAGGCCATTATAGTATAATTGGATTTAGTTAAGACCAAATGTGAAATTAGAATACACATCTATATGAGTTAGGAGGTGTGGAGTGCACTCATTCAAGAATGTTCTAATTTATGGAACTAAGTATCCTATGTCGTTCAAAGGGAGCGAAGCCCCCTAGACTACAAGGATCCAGGGGCGGAGCCCCTAGTAACGGCGTCTGGGACACCACCACCGATACTTATGGAGGTTATAACCACCACCGGTAGTTTTGGAGATTATAGAATTACCGGTGGTAGTTATGATATTTGTGGTGGTTATATAACTTCCAATGGTAATTATGACGGTTATATACCTACTAACCATTCAACCACTATATAAAGGCTTCTATAGTGTGCAATTCGTAATGTAAATAACTTAGGGAATTCCTTGAACAAGCTGAGTTTTAATGATAATCACTAATAACCAAACTACACACGTACAGGCAGTGCACCTATCGCATGCGGTATATCATATAGTAAGTACCAAATATCAACCTATGGACTCGATGTCTCCTGATACTCAACCCTCTATCAATATCTAGCCTAATGTAACATCCCGATAATCCGTAACCTAATGGTTCGGGTTAGTGGACTAACCGACTCTTTAATTAATGTCCTGGTTAGTGGGGATTGCCACGTAACATTTGATTTGATGAGGATAAAAGGACCGACTAACCGTTTAACATCTAGTTAGGATTAAAAACATGCGAGATGATTTTTAGAAGGACCCGATCGGAACTATAAGGGGGTTTATATACCACCTAAACTACAAACCCTAGCCATTCGGCTAGGGGGAAGTCACGACGGCAGCCGCGAGAAAGGAGAGGAGCGGGACGCCATGGACGGTGCTCTCACGATGGTTCATGGCAATAGCAGTAGGGGGAGGACCACACATCTTGAAGGTAATCCTTGTTATTGTTTCCTTATCATGCATACTATACATTCTAGTTAAAGACCCGGTTAAGGTTTAAGGTAGAGGTCTCGGCTAGTAAAGAGGATGCGTAGGTGAGGATGGTTGACGGTGGTGGAATTCACGGAGGGACTGTGGAAGCCGCACAGGTAGTGGCGGCGATCGGAGAGGAGGCTAGGAGATGGTGACAGTAAAGGAGGTGGAGTAAGGGTGGCCGCCGGTAGCAGCATGGGTGATTAACCCGGTGGCAGGAACGACTCGATGGTGGTGCGATGGTGCTGCGTTGACCCATTAGGGTTGGTATTCGACGGCGGAGTACGGGGAACATTGGAAACCAGCAGGGTGGCAGCCGTGGTGAGGTGATGACAACGTATGGTGGTGACGGGCTGAAGTGGTGGTTGAGGTGACGGCATGCAACCACAGCAGTGGTGTCTCCGGCGAGTAGGATGGCTCGGGTGGCGGGACATCGCTGAAGCGGGGGTGGTGTTGGCCGGCTAATAGCTATCACGAGAAGAAGGATGGTTAAGTGGTGGTACGCGGTGGCGCACGACGGGTTCGACTAGGGTTTAACTAGGTGCATGCAATAAGGACTCTACATGAGTTCGTATGTTCGTATGGTGGAACTTTCACGTAGCATGGCCACATGGACGTGTGGAATAAGGGTTTTTACAGGAATGATATGGCGAGCGAATATAACTGAGTATCGAAGCCTATCTTATTTATACGTTATGCGAACGTGTTCTAATCATGTGATCACGCGCGTGACAGGTTTGGGATTCGAGCGTGGAGGGACGAGTTACAGAGCAAGGAATGAGGCTCAGCATAACCAGTGAGTTTCTAATCCCCCTCTTTTAAATGTTTTACTATTTTGGGGCTATCGTAAATACCTTCACGTGGTGTTAATATAATTAATCGTGTTAAGGGTTCGGGTTCTAACCCAATATGCTTTGAGTATAAAATGCTTATTTAAGAGTCGTAGGGTTTATGGTGTGTTCATAGAAATGTGTGAGCTAGAGAGATGAGTTATTAATGTGTGACGTGTTCAGGGTTGGTCAGGGAAAGTCGGGCTTAAAGTTAAAGGGTTATGATTGCATGTGGGATATGTGGTTCTAGAGTTATGCGTGAGGTACAGGTGTAGTTAATGAGCCATGTAAATGATATGTTTATATTTATGTGTCGTGTTTGTATCATTGTCATTATGACACGGCAAACGGGATTGTGAAGGATGAGGTCCTTCGGGAAGTCACCAACGGTGACATCTATTTAATAGGTTAATGATGAGCTCAGGGTGTGTTGAATGTAGGTCCAGATTTCAACATGAAATCTCACAGATGATCGATTCTCCACACACAAAGGCGGAAACAGTGTGTATGGAGGTGAAACAGAAGGTAGAAATAGAAATGGTGAAGATAACAGGGTAACCACGCTCACAATCAACACCAGAATGATATGAAAATGTAAGAATAATGCATCAAACAAGTGCGCAAGTTGTATTGATTGAAGCACAATGTGAAAGAGAAATTCAGGGTTACAGCCGCTACTCACACCCTAAAATTTCTCAAACTAGGCTATTTATAATAAGACAACAGGTATCGAAACTATGCCAACCGAAACTACTAGTTTCGGTAGTTTCGGTTGAGCATTTACAAGTGATTGAAAAACCTGTCGAAACTTACTATCTATCGAAACTACTAGTTTTGATGGCCCAGACTTGGCTAATTAAAACAGTAAATTACATAAACTGAAATTACAATAGAGAAATGACAGAAAGTAAACTAAGCTAACATTGTTCAAGATACAATAATGACAACAGCTTAAATAGAATAACATGACTCTACAATCTCCCCCCTAATCTGTTGCATTACTGTCTTCAACTCTCCACTAAGTAGCTGGACCTTCAGTGGTTCTTGGAATGTAAGGTTTTACATGAAGAGACACAACCCGTTGATAGGCCTTGGCATCCGCCTCATCTTCATCACTGTAAGCCTGAATGTGATTCTAGAATATCACCTCCAGATCTTCAGGTTGAAACTTTAACAGCTCCATAGGCTCAAATATGACAATGTCTTCCTTGCCCTCACACTCAATCACGGCACTGCCAATGTTTGGATTGTAGTACCATTTTCTGAAAGTTTGTAGTTGGACAGGCACGGTCTTGGGAATAGTGATGGTCTTGTGAGTTTGGGCAGGCTTGTACCTCAAGAAGACATATGGCTTCTTTGTCTTGGGATGAAACCTAGTCATTGAAATCTTTTTCTTGGTCTTCCTTGGCTTCATCCCCTTGAAGTCACAGTTTACCTGATTGTGCAGGAAGTGTTCAAAATCAGAGGCCATCATGACATTCCCAGGGTTTTGAAGGGGAAGTTTGGCCAAATCTCTAAGGTCATAGATGGGGAGAGTCTGGAAGTCAGTCATATTCTTGAAGTGCTGAACTCCTCCCCTATATCTTCTGATTATGAACAACTTTCTTTCTACATCATATTTCCACCCAACAGGAGGCCTTTTAAGCTCTTGGTGTTCAGCTATCCATTCGTAAGTTTGTGGGCTCTCCTCTGGTATAATCCTTCTCAACCAAGGTTTCTTCGGGTTCGGGTATTTAGGATCAATGGGAGGTTGAGTTGGAGCTTGAGTAGTTTCAGATGATGTGGTGGCTGGTTCAGGAATAACAGGCTTAACAATGTTAACCTGAACAATTTCTTCTGTTTTCTCTTCATCAGACATGGCTTGAATTTCATCTCCCTCCTCTGTGAAGTATCTTATCTTTTCAGTCTCTCTTTCCTCAGTAAGTAGAATTTCTGGATAAAGGTCATTGTACCCGAAATTGTCAATTTCATTAAGGAGGGCATTAAGCTCATCATCAGATGGTACATCCTCTTCATCCAGAACCACAGTCTCTACCTCAGCCACAGTTCCCTTCCCTCTCTTCCTTGCTTCTCTTCTCTCACTTGCTGAGGGAAGGTCGAACTCTTGTTCTTCAACCTTAACTTCAACAGCCTCCTTTGTCTTGGCAGCATGGCCAGTATAGATAGTCATTGCAGACTCTGGATCAGTGACAAAGGCAGATGTAGTCTCCCCTTGAGCTGTTGAAGTGGTTGTTTGTTGTTGAACAGGCTTGACTAAGGATGCCTTGAGTTGCTCAACAATCTCAGCCAAAGCTTTGAACTCTTGTTGTTGTTTTGAAATGAGCTTCTGTTGAGTTTCCAGCTGAGTCTGTTGTACATCAAGTTGGGTGTGCAAACCCCCAACCTCTAGTTTCAGATCCTTGACCTCGTCTTTGCATCCATTTAACTCGGTCGTCAAGCTTTCAATCACCTTGTCCTTTTCTTGGATGTGATCATGTAATTTCTTTATTTCCAAGCTCAAAATTTTCACTCTTGGTACTCCAGATGTTGGTTCATGGGATGGTGAGGTAGGTGGAGTTGGAATATGTTCATGTTGAGGTAATGGTGGTGGTGTAGGGATATGAACTTGTTGAGGTGATGGTGGTGGAGTAGGGATAGGTGCTTGTGGTGGAGATGGAGGTGGTGTGGGTTGAGGTGTTGGTTGTGGTGTGTCAGTACTTGAGTCAGAGGAGGATGAAACATCTTCAAATCCAGTTTTGATTTTCTTGGCCTTAGGCTCTTCAAGTTCATAGTCTGAGTCTGTGTCAGCTGGCCTCTTGGAGGATGATGCAGGTGATTCAGTCTGAGTATTGGAATCAGACTTGTAGTATTCTGACCCGTAGATTCCCGCATCTAGACTCCCACTTGACTCTGCAACCTCTTCCTCACCTTCTTGAACACTAGCATCTACGTTGGCCATTGGCTTAACCGGAATCTGAATTTCCTTAACAAATGCAGCCACTTGCACGGGCTCATCATCAGGCTGTTCTTCTTCTTGTTCATCGGGCATTTCAATTTCAACTTCAGCTTCAGCCTCAGCCTCATGCTGGTTTCCCTGATCCTGTTCAGCCTCTTCTTCTTCTTCTGAAAGATCTTCTACTTCTAGATCAGGGTCAATATCCGGAATGAACTCTTCTTCTTCGCCAATGACATGACCGAACAGGGGAATGTCAGCAATAGCCCTGTTGGTTCTCTTGTTTGTACTTCTCATATAAATGAGAGTCTTGGCTAACATATGTGTAGGTCCCTTCGTGTGTGTCGGATCGTCACATGCAAGTGGTCTACTAGTCAAACCGGGTTGCGGAATACCCGTGACTAGGTGAAGAGTCTTACTAAACAAGGTAAACCAAACACGAGAGTCACAATAAACGTTCTTTGTATTATAAACACTCGACGGTTACAGAGAGAATACAAGCTGCGTACTTAGCAAAACTGAGTTCGTCTGAACAAATGGTTCTGCGTACTTAGCTTCTGTGAACCTATCCTATTTATACTGACCTGATGCCTGCGCACTTAGCAAGTGCGCAGCACCAATTGCTCTTGCGTACTTAACAAGTACGCAGAGGTGTTCTTGCGTACTTGCTAAGTACGCAGGAGCTTTCTCCTGCGCACTTGTAAGTGCGCAAAACACTTAATAGAAAAACAACAAACATTATGTAAAAGTAAATACAACTCGATAAACTATTACATAATGACTCTTACATACAAAGAAAAATTACAGACATTAGAAATACAAACTAAGACTCTATCCAGAGTGTTGTCACAGGAAAGTGCATCAACAAACTCCCCCTTGACAACAGCTCGGGATCTTCATCGTCTTCAGTCTTCATTCTTCAGTCTTCACAGCACCTGTTCCTTAGCTTCCATCTTCTTCTTGTAATCAAGGCAGAACTTAATCACCTTGTCATATTTAGAAGAGAGAAGCTTTGTCCATTCGTCAGTGTGGATGCAGAATTTGTCTGCTAGTACCTCCAGATCGTTCACAGAGAAATTGATGAAGCAGACTTCATCAAAAACCCTGATCACTTCCTTTGGTACTGTGTTTCCACTATCTGACTTACCTTTACCCATAACCACTGCCTCGCCCGTTTTTGGATCAACGTACCAGTACCACATGTCACCAAGAATATCCTGAGGTAACTTGCTCAGGGGAATCTTAGTTTCACATCGTACTGGCTTGTATACCAATCTCTTTATGGGCTTCTTAGTCACAGGATGCACAACGTGCTTATCCTTGACTCTTCTGGGCACCTGAGGCTTAAGGTATTCAAAGTTCCCTGATCTTGCTTCCCGCTGTAGTGTTACCCACAAACCCATTGCTACTGCATTACTCGAGTGACTTAGCAGATCGCGGTTTGCAAGGTTAACTAGGTCGTACTTGGGCAAAGAGTTGAACGCCTCACTGGTGGGTTTCAAGTATTGAACCCCCCCAGATCTTTTGATGGCGAACAGCTGCTTGTCCTCCTCGAACCTAACAGCCAAGATCATACCTGTCGCTCCGTGCTTGTCTGTGATAGACGTCTTTTGCCACACGGGAGCTGGACCCTTTGTAGATGCAGAAGGCATGTCTTTTTCTTTTGGTGCCTCGGAGTCCACATGTGTAGGGTCGACTGGGGAGGCTTCAGTTGTAGCTTCAACATTACTTGCCATGTCAACTGAGCCTGTGTCTGTTTCGAGCAGAGATTCGAGCGATGGTATTACCAAGATCTCACCATCCTCTAACTCGTACTCTAGTTCCCCGTCGCCCTTGGGAATCTCGATTATCACATCATCGTCATCATCGTTCCAGTCATCACCAGAGTCGATCTCTCCTTCTTCCAGATTAAGGAGAGCATCTATCTGTGCCTCTTTGGAATAGTCAGGCTCTAAATAAAGGATCTCATCATCAGATAAGTCCTTGAGCACGTCAGCCACTGACTTCCCTTTATCTCCGCCACCACCACCTGAGGTATCACCACCCTCTTGCTGAGTAGACTCCCCCTCAGCCAATGGAACAGAAGAGATGGGCACAATCGCCAAAGCTAGGTGCTCACCTCCACTAGGACCGACTTCAGGATCCTTGTCTTTATCATCATCCTTAGTCAGATCGACTGGATGACAAGACTCGGTACCGGTGGATTTCTTTTCTTTGTCTTTATCTTTCTCTTTCTCTGTCTCCTTCTCCCCCTGAGCACCTAGCTTCGCGGTCAGTTCACCAACTAATTTGACCATCGATGCATGCTCCTTTCTCTGCAAGTCCATCCTCAGCTCAAGTGAAGTTCTGTGGCCTAGAATCATTTCGTTAGTCTTCATTAACAGTTCATTCTGTGCCCAGACATTCTTCAACTGTTCATCAGTCCCCGTTCTCTGGCTACGCAGAATCTTAACTTCATCCGCCAGAGAGTTTATCTGTGCTTGTTGAGCATCAGAATCCTCTTTTGACTTTTGAATAGTCTTCAACAAGCCAGCAACTTGGGTTTCTAGCACATCGATCCTAGCTTCATTTGGATCCGGATGCCTAGATGATGAGGCTTCGGCGTTGTGGATGGGGGAAGAGAAGATTGTGTCAAAGTCGAACCCCTGTGAGAAATCACCGTAGTTGAAGGGTGGGGGATGTAATGATGGGAGTTATGGTTGGGGTGATGGTGACTAACTCCGTGAGAAGTGGAGCAGTCACCGTCACCTGGACGGTTGGAGTAGGGAGGGTCACCGTCACAGGAATCACCTCTGTGACCGCCGTGACTGCCACATCCGCCGTGATAGCAACCTCTTCCCTATCGCCCCTTTTCTTGTTGATACTCTCATGCCGTTGTCTTTGTAGAGCAGCGTCAGAGTCGGAATCCAGCTCGTATTCGCTACTCGAGCTTTGTCGTTTTCTTTTTGAAGACGACTCAGGCAGGGTTACCTGTGCCGACCTTCTCGGATGTGCCTGTGATGGTGCGTCATCGGAATCAGAAGAATCTGATTCTGTTGCCTCCGAATCGGATTCCTCAGTACCACCAACACCACCTTCATCATCACCTTCATGTTCATCATCACCTTCATCTTGTTCTTCATCAGAGTGATCACTCATCTCTGGTCCCGAGTTGGGACTATACCAGTTCCAGTCCTCCGGAGCGACGTATGCTTCGTTGATTAGGTGGCCAAAGAGTTCTGTATGCTCAGGGGTAGGATCTACACTGCCTGGCGTGAGGAATTGTGCAAATACTCTTTTGTCCACCCTTTTTACTTGCAGCCGCTCACCAATGGCCGGTAGGTTTGGCAACGCGTCATTAATTAACAGTTGCACAAACCTAGGGTACAATAAGAATTTGTTTCTTGCCGCTGCATTGATTTGGTCATTGATTGCTTTGAAGATGTAGCGGAAGAAGTTGTACCCCCTATTGAGAGACAGCCCGACCATGGCTGCTGCAAGGTCATGACCCATGGCATCTTTACCAGCTTTCCTTGATGAGATGCACATGATCATGATGTGGGCGAAATATCTCCATTGGTCCAACACCCACATCTTTTTGTATGAAGCATAGTCCGTCGCACCGACATATCCCATTCTTTGTCTCCAACAGCCGTCCACAAAGTAGTCTGGATAGGCTGTCGGGTCGGTAGAGAGGTCTCCGAACTGCAGGACCCTTCTTATTGTATCTTCAGAGAAGGCGATATCATGACCAGCAACGGTAGCCCTTATAACATTGGGGGTTACCGTGCAGTCATGCTCTGCCGTCTCCCAGAATTGTTCCAAGTAAGGTCTTGAGATGGTCGGGTCAGCAGAAATGGCGTAGCTGATTCTTGAACGGTTCAAGAAGTCAACTATGTCTCTATACTGCAATGCTGCACCCTTCCATTCTGGTTCCGTAATAGCTAACAGGTTGAATTGGTTAGTAAACACCCGAGCCATGATCTGCAAAAACACACAGAAAATATAATCAGAACAACATGTATCATTGGAAATGAACAAACATGACATGGTATAGTAGTTACTCATTGAACAAAAATTTCAGACTTAGAAAAGTTTCTAAGTGTTGGTGCTGCGCACTTAGCAAGTGCGCAGCTTTTTCTTCTTGCGTACTTAACAAGTACGCATGAATTGCTTCTTGCGTACTTGTTAAGTGCGCAAGAACAACACTTAAGAAAAAATTCAGAAGTTGATTGATCGTTCAAAAAACGGGTCAATTAGGTCGCCACTAGGTCGGAATCAAGGATGCTAACCTATGGGACCATTATCAACACCACAAACTACCAACATTTCACCAATTTTGACCTAACACACCCACAGTCGAGTAAGCTTCAACCGACGGCTCAAATCGAGGATCAAAGGGTGATTAGAGAATCGATTAAGGTCCTTTTTGCATGAGACACACAATAAGTTACCCAAACAACCCCAAATTGTACCCAAAGATTCAAAATTTTAACCTAAAGTTTTCTAAGTCACAAATCGGTCGAATGTCACGATTTTATGGATGGAATCGGTCTAAATTCTCACCAATGCGATGTAATGAGATGATGAAAGTATAGACGGGACGAAAAGATGGTTAGACACAATCGATTTTGAGTAGAAAATTGCAGAGGGAAAACTCTTAGGTTTGAAAGCGTGAAACTCAGAAAAAGTTCTAAGTGTCACTTTTATACCCATCACTCATCGGTCGTGCGTACTTGTTAAGTGCGCACGAGTTAACTCTTGCGTACTTAACAAGTGCGCAAGGCTTAACTCTTGCGTACTTGTTAAGTGCGCAAGTGTTACTTCGTGCGTACTTGACAAGTGCGCACAACCCTTAAGTGCGCAATTTACAACTCAGAATTTATGAAGATTTTCAAGTCAAATAACGAACAAGATAAAAATATTCAACGAAGAGGATTCAAATACAATTCATGAAGATTAAACATGAAATATTTTTGGCCTTTTTCTGATTTAAACTTGAACTATGCATAAACTAAAAAACTTAAAATCTTTTTTTTTTTTTTTTTTTTTTCAAGATAGATATATACAATCATTTACACAAGCTATTTTTTAATCAAAGACACGAGCAGAGGATCATATCAGGCTATCTTTTAGCAAAAACGATACAAAATAAACATCAAAGAATATGGGATCATGTCATGTATTACTCTTTATTCATACGTAATAAGCACATAAACAAGTAATTCAAGTTGACAATATTATAAGATTTGAAACTATAAGCATCTTTGTATCACGTTCTTGTGTATTAAGGTATTAATTAAAAGATATACAACGTGTACCCCACTGATATGCTATGATATTTTGCACTATCTTCAAGGAATCTAAGATTTTTCCAATGATTTTCTTAATTTTCAGAATGAAGTTACATCAATTAGCATAGAAAAATCAAGCAGAATCCATAAGGATTATCAGGAATCATAAGATTCAGAATCGAGTGATTCTTTTGTCTTGGTTTCATGTGATTTTCTTCTTTGAATATCGGTATGATGATTCGGGATAATGAACATGGTGTTTGATTATAGGGTAAGGGGATCCAACTTTTATCTGGATTTGATTTCAATGAACCAGAAATGATTCAAGGGTGAATACATGCTCAACGGTTAATGTAGAGACATGTCTTGATTCAATCTCTCCTTGCATACTTGTGAGTGTGGGCAGTGAGATGAACCGCATTAATTGTGCTAACAACATAACCCGAAACTGATCTCAAAAGAAAATTATTGTCAAAATCTAACATCCTTTATCTGATAGTGATCTTTTCTAATCTTTTACTCACACACGCCTGCAAACATGGGTTCAAATCACAGTTGTAGTTTAGATTTAGTTTCCACACTACTAGTGATTCAAAGACGCATACAGCCTACTGACAATTCAAATTACTTGTAAATAAAAAGATTAAAAACATAATAATTTTAAACAGATAAGTAAGCATGACGCAATCATTTCCCATATGAGCAGTCTATGGTGTTTAGATCATTTCTGATGTACTATCATTTCCTCTTTTCTCAAGTTAACTTTGAAATTTTTCTCCATTTTCTATTTTGTTTTTGGTTTTTGTAAAATATTTTAAAGACTAAAAGAACTATACAGAAAATTTAAAAGAATTAAAAATTTAACTTTCATGAATTGAATTGAGTTAAGAAAACTTAGTTTTCACTCAGGATTGAACATTCCTATTAAGTTGACAAGATGCTCAAAACGGGATCGATCAAATGCCTTTGTGAAAAGGTCAGCAAGATTGTCATCCGTGTGAACTTTTACAAGCTCAATTAAATGCTTTTCAGCACAATCACGGATAAAATGATGGCGAATCTCTATATGTTTAGTTTTGGAATGTTTCACCGGGTTATTTGTGATGGACATGGTGGCATTATTGTCAATGAATAGAGGAGTTCCAGTGAAGTTTAAGCCGTAGTCTCTCAACTGCTGCTGAATCCACAGTATCTGAGAACAACCGCTAGCTGCAGCAATGTATTCTGCTTCACAAGTTGAGACAGAAACCGTTGACTGCTTCTTGCACTGCCAGGAGACCAGCCTGTCTCCTAAGAATTGACATCCACCAGAAGTTGACTTTCTGTCAAGGTTACAACCGCCATAATCTGAATCAGTGTAGACTTTGAAGTCGAATGACTGCTGCTTAGAGTACCAAAGACCTAATCGGGGTTTCCCTTTCAGATATCTGAAAATTCTCTTCACAGCTATCATATGTGACTCCTTCGGTTGAGACTGAAACCTTGAGCACAAACATACAGCAAACATTATATCGGGTCTTGAAGCTGTGAGATACATAAGTGATCCGATCATCCCATGGTACAACCTGCTGTCAACATCCTTTCCATCTCTGTCGGGATGCAAACCATGATTGACTGGGATTGGTGTGCCATAAGTAGTGCTATCATTCATCTTGTATTTTGACAAGATGTCCTGCACGTACTTAGTTTGATGTAGATAAATACCATTCTCTCTTTGACTGACTTGCAGACCTAGAAAGAATGACAGTTCACCCATATTGCTCATTTCAAACTTGGACTTCATCACCTTCTCGAATTCCCTACACATCCCTTCATTGGTCGACCCAAAGATAATGTCGTCGACATATACTTGCATAAGAAGAATGTCACCTCCTGCTTTCCGTATTAAGAGAGTCGAGTCAATCTGTCCACGGTCAAAACCATTAGACAGTAAATGCTTAGATAATGTCTCATACCATCCCGCGATGCTTGATGAAGACCATAAAGTGCTTTGTCGAGCTTGTACACTTTATTGATATTATGCGGATCTTCAAAATCGGGAGGTTGAGTGACATAGACTTCTTCATGCACCTTACCATAAAGGAAAGCACTCTTCACATCAAGTTGATAGACCTTGAAGCCGACATATGTGGCATAAGCCAAGAACAGTCGAATGGCCTCAATTCTAGCAACTGGGGCATATACCTCATTGTAATCCAAGCCCTCTTGTTGATAAAAACCCTGAACAACCAATCTTGCTTTGTTCTTCACAACAACATGACGATCGTCCGTCTTGCATTTGAACACCCATCTGGTACCAATTGGCTGAAAGCCTTTTGGCAAGTCAACTAAATCCCACACGTGCAACTTTTGAAATTGAGACAGTTCATCTTGCATCGCCTCAATCCAGCAGTTGTCAGTGAGAGCCTCCTTCACATTCTTCGGCTCTAACTGGGACACAAATGCAGCATGCAGACATATTTCCATGACACCAGTGTCGAATATCTCTGTGTAAAGACTGGTGTTCTCAGTGATGGTTCTATGACGAGTCTGAACACCGGCATAAGGATTACCAATAATGTTGTCGATTGGATGATTCCTATACACCCTCGTCTCCGGTAAATCGGTTCTTGAATTTCTGGATCTAGATTCGTGCTTAACTCCCCCATTTCCGGTGATCCAGAGGAAGAAGATTCAATGTTTATTGGATCAGCTGGAGCTTCATTTCCTACAGTTGTGTTAGGATTGGCTTGAGCGTCATCTCCAACAATATGAACATTTTCGCTGTTATCACTGTCATGAGTTCCAGATGCAGATGCAACATTGGAATCAGGAGTTATAATTGGTACAGTAGCACGAGTAGTAAAACTGGAGTCATTGTCGTCACGCAATAAATCATAGACATTTGCGGCGTCTTCTGCAGATAAATCAGGAAGATTGAAAGACTTGAATAGCGCATCATAATCAAAACCCCAAGCTGGACCTTTTGGTTCTGGTGGAGTGCTATGATTACTACAGTCCACTTCAAACCATTCCTCGACAGTACGAGTTCCTATGTTGTACACTCTCTTGCAGGGCGAATTGGCAACATATCCTAAGAAGATGCCTTCCACCGCTTTCGCATGAAATTTAGATTGACGGTCTTTATACTGTAGCAACAAGGAACAAGGACTACCAAAAGGAACTAGGTAATCAAGATTGGGAAGTCGATTGTTGATCAACTCATAACATGTCTTGTTGTGCCTTTTCACAACCAGAACCCTGTTTAAGACGTGACAAGCTGTATTAACTGCCTCTGCCCAGAAAGTGACAGGAAGCTTTGCATCAGACAACATAGTCCTTGCAGTCTCGATCAGTGTTCTATTCTTCCGTTCAGCAACTCCATTCTGCTGAGGTGTGTACGGCGCGCTGAATTCGTGACGGATCCCTTTCTTGAGACAGAAAAGTTCCATCAAATTATTCTTGAACTCAGTTCCGTTGTCACTTCTTATTCTTCTAACTTTCAGCTTGCAAAGAGATTCCAAGCTCAGGATCAGGTATTGAAGAATATCAGCAGTCTTGGCTTTTGTACCTAAAAAATGCACCCAAGAAAAACGTGAGAAATCATCAGTTACAACTAGACAAAATGACTTACCTCCAATACTCCTGATACTTATGGGGCCAAATAGATCCATGTGTAATAGCTCCAAAGGGGTATCGATAGAGTTTTGGAGCTTGGGCTTGTGAGACTTCCGTTGCTGTTTGCCCTTTTTACACGGCATACAGTCATCTGCAACGGTAAACCTCAACTTAGGAACCCCGGTTACCAAACCGTTTCAGACAAGATGATTCATTTTACGATAAGAAATATGTTCGAGTTTCCTATGCCACAAGATGGAGTCAAGTTCTGTCGCTTTTGTAAGCAAACAAGTAGCAACTGATGAGGTGGTTTTTGCCACGCTCATATCGATCTGATAAGTGTCGTTTGATCTTGGTGCTCTCATCAGAATCCAGTCTTCGGGAACCTCAAAACCGGGTTTGAGAATCAGACATTCTGACTTGTCAAACATCACTGAGTACTCCTTGTCACACATTTGGGAGACACTCAACAGGTTATGCTTCAGCTGCTCGCAAAAGTTGACATTGTCAAAGCTAACACAACCGTTTGAAACCACGCCTTGACACGTGATACTGCCGCCTTTTTCTCCGGCAAAGGCCACATAGCCGCCTCTGAATGGTTTAACGTCTTGAAGCAAGGCCATGTTTCCAGTCATGTGTCGGGAGCATCCACTATCTACATACCAACGGTTAGAGATAGTACCCTTCGGACGTCCCTGCACGAGTAACAAAAGAATTAGTTAGATTTGGAGACCCAAGCCATTGTGGTCTTGGGTCGTCCATCCTTCTCAAAATAAACTACTTCTTTCAACTCACAGTCATGATGACTGTTCAAAATTGGTGAATCCTTGGATGAAAATGGAGCAGGAGATTGAGAACTTTTAACTTTCTTGTTCCAGGATCTCTTTTGATTCTTAACCAGAACAGTAGACTTTGGCTCAACCACAGCCGGTGAACTTGTGGAAGCTTCACTTGATTGAGTCTTAGTCAGCTGTTCCAGCTTTCTCAACCTCTTATTCCTTCTTCTTGTTTGTGGCTTAGAGAGTCTAGCCACAGATTTCTCACCAGTGCGTGTACTACCAGATGTAGACACACGAGGTACAGCAGGTTGCTTTACCTTTCTTGCAACAGATGGTTTGGCCTCAGATTTAATCTTAGGTTTTCCCATGGGTTGTACTGGTGGTTTCACCACATTCTGCTTTGGACTTTTGGGAGATGGTTTCACTGGTGGCGACCTGGGGATAATAGCGTGCTGTGAAACAACCTGCCGTCTCCCTTGGTTCTTAGAAGGACAGTTCACAACAATGTGACCAACCAAGCCACAGTGAAAACAGTTCCTCTTGTCTACATAAGTTCTCTTGTAAGGCTCATTAGATCTGGCCTTAGATAACTCTCCATTATGAGCAGGAGGAGTTGGTTTATGAACAGAAGTCTGACCTTTTTCAGTTTGGTTTTTGGGGGTATAATACTTTTGCAAATTCTCTTTGTAACCAAGCCCATAATGAGCTGAAAAAGCCTCTTTCTTAACTTTGTTAATATTTTTATAACCCCCGTAAAGCATTACCTTAAGTTTATAATTTGTTTCAATGATATCAGGTTCAGTTAAAATGCAGTTATCACCATTAGTGATAATGTTTTTGTGGACTTTCTGTTCAGTCAGCAACTCCTCAGAGACTACTCCTTCAGGGCAAGTGTCAACCGACCTATCTTCAGAGGCAGTAACATACTCCTCACTAGATGTGGAGTTAGCCTTACTTGAGGATTCATCCTTTTTAGGGGAATCACCCTTATCAGAGGACTCATCTAGACAAGTGAGATCAATGTCTATCAAGCTATTGACAAACTTTCCACTTATTGGTGGAGGAATGGCATTGGTACCAAGACCTATACCCTTCATTTTCCTCACTACTGATTCGTAGTGCTCCACCACAAAGCGATAGTTTTTCAACTTCTCATTTGTACATTTTAACTGCAGGATCTCATTTTGCAGTTTGTTGATTTCATTGTTCCGTTTTTCTAACCCCCTATACGCAATATCCAAGTGAACTTGTTGCTCACTTATTTGTAAAGAATATTCACATTTTTCCTTTTTTAATGTTTTAACATATTCTTTAAAACGTTTTTCGTTTGCTTTGTAATTATGAGCTGCCATAGTTAGGGGTTCGATTTTGTCTTGGAGCTTAGAAATTTCATGCTTTAGCTCTAGACATTTAGAACAAGAAATAACAAAGAAAGGGTTAGAATCTACCTCAGAAGATGAACTCTGTGCTTCTCCAATGGCCATGAGAGCAACGGCAGTGGTAGACTCCTTTTCAACAGCTATAGAAGCTTCCTTCTCCATCAGCTCCATGATCTCAGCCATGAGACCAACCTGTGTTTGAGCAATGATGGCGTCCTCTAGATGAACACCCCAATCAAAGTTTTCGTCATGCTGAGCTACCAGTGCATTTGACGAACCACCTTGGTGTTAATTGTGGTGGCTAGTGTTGTTGTGGTCGTGGCTGTTTCCCTGGCTAGGTCTGGTGAAACCAGAGGCCGGTGCTCGGTCTTTTTGACACTCACGAGCAAAGTGTCCATAGTTCAGACACTTGTAGCATTTGGCCTTGGATTTATCAAATCCAACCTTGGCATTAGAATGTCCACCAATGAACTTTCTTCCTGTTCTGTTCAGGAAATGCTTGGCCCTCCTCAAAAGCATGGTCATATTCCATTGAATATCCATGTCCTCAATATCATCAGGATCCACTTGGTTAAAGTCTTCTTCAATAGTTTCGGGATCCGTTAGCTTGCCGCCTATGAAATTCTCATACGCAAGCATACATGATGAAAACAATGCTACATGATCTTCAGCTATTTTGACTATTGTAGAATGGTTAGCTGAAGACGTAGCTGGAGGATTTCTTGAGGTGTGTTGATGATTAGTTCCCAACCCTGATCCGGATGCATAACAAGCATGACCACCACACCCATTTGAGTGGTCTTCTTCATTGGAGTGTCCAGTAAAGAGGGCAATTCCAGAGCCCGATGATTTGGAAGTGGAAGTCGTCCCATGATACATGGAAGGGTCCTGTATCTGAGGTCTTCCCGAGCTCTCCTTCTTCATAAGATTCATGTTATGAGCTTGAATCTTACCAATAGCCTCATCTACTGTTAACTCATAGAATTTAGGATTTTCCCTCATCAGGGTTGTATACATCTCAAACTTTGGTGGCAAAGCATCAAGAAATTTTTCCACCAGTTCTTCATCGGGATATTTCAGTTCAAAAGCTTTCAACTCTGTTTGTAAATGATAGAATCTAGAGATGAGATCATTTAACGATTCATTTTCCATAAAATTGAAGCATTCATACTGCTTCCGGAGAAGATCCCGCTTACTCTTCTTAATGTCACTGTTCCCCTCAAATCTTTTCTGAAGTGCTTTCCAAAGATCCTTGGAGGTGTCATAGCCTCGGAAGCTGTGAAACAATTCCCGAGTTAATGACATAGTGATTGAGCCAAGAGCCTTCTTTTCCCGATCATAAGCTTTCTTTTGTTCTTCATCAAGCTTAGAGATCGGCTTTGGAACCTCTTCATCAAGATAGATGTGTGTGGGATGCTTATATCCCTCAAGGATTGGTATCCATAATGATGAGTCGGTGTATGAAATGTAGTGCTCAAAACGCGCCTTCCAATTGGAATAATCGTTTACATTTAATAGTTTAGGCGGTTTCTGAGGTGTACCGATCTCATTATCATAGTTTAACATGTTTCCAAGATTCTGAAGGTTCGACATAGTGAATTACTTGGTCAAAAATCAGAATAATCAGACACTGTTGTGCACTTGTTTTTGGCCTTGCGCACTTAAGAAATGGTCTTGCGTAGTTAAGATTTGCTCTTGCGTACTTGTAAGTACGCAGGAGGAAATATTAAGTACGCAGGATATAGCTTAAGTTCGCACAAGTTCAGTCTTGCGCACTTGTAAGTACGCAGGAGATAACTCTTGCGTAGTTAGTAAGTACGCAGAAAACTGTCCTTTTTACCAAAAATGGTAAGTACGCAGGACACCTTTTCAGCAACTCTCACCAAACTTTTCCGGTCACCTGAAACTCGCCGGAGATGGTGAAAAAAAAAAGGCTGATGATCAATGCAATCGAGCCAAAGGATCAGAAACAAGTTTCTAACCAACCTTTGATGCTCAAACCACACAAATACACAACAAAAATCGGTTTTTGAGAGATTTTTGCTTCTAAAAAAGTGCTCAAGAGCTACCCCTTTTTTATAACAAAAATCAACAAAAATACCTCTTTTTGCTTGTAAAACTCAGTAAAACGTCTCCAAACTCACTTACAACACTCGAATTCAAGAGCTAAGCTCTGATACCACTTGTAGGTCCCTTCGTGTGTGTCGGATCGTCACATGCAAGTGGTCTACTAGTCAAACCGGGTTGCGGAATACCCGTGACTAGGTGGAGAGTCTTACTAAACAAGGTAAACCAAACACGAGAGTCACAATAAACGTTCTTTGTATTATAAACACTCGACGGTTACAGAGAGAATACAAGCTGCATACTTAGCAAAACTGAGTTCGTCTGAACAAATGGTTCTGCGTACTTAGCTTCTGTGAACCTATCCTATTTATACTGACCTGATGCCTGCGCACTTAGCAAGTGCGCAGCACCAATTGCTCTTGCGTACTTAACAAGTACGCAGAGGTGTTCTTGCGTACTTGCTAAGTACGCTCCTGCGCACTTGTAAGTGCAGAAAACACTTAACAGAAAAACAACAAACATTATGTAAAAGTAAATACAACTCGATAAACTATTACATAATGACTCTTACATACAAAGACAAATTACAGACATTAGAAATACAAACTAAGACTCTATCCAGAGTGTTGTCACAGGAAAGTGCATCAACAATATGATCGAACACAAAAGTGTTCCCACCTTGTTGAAGCTCGGGATGAAGGTGGTTTATGATAATCTGCAGGAATCTTGGATATGCAAGAAATTTCTCCTTCACTGCTCCTGTCAGGTTGTCCTTTAACTGTCTGAATATTAAACCAGAGAAATTGTAGTTTGTGACAATCCGGACTTTTCAGGTTAACCCCGTTAACCAAACCCAGTTAAAATTAACCTAATTAACTTAACTCAAACCTTAGGGACTGTTTCTGTCATTATCTAAACCTAAAACTGCAGGGACTAATTATGCATTTAACATAAACTCAACCTATTGACTCTGAAAAGTCAAAATCAAGAGTCTTGGTTCCTGTTGACTTTTGCAAGTCAAACCTCCTACTCTCTTGATTCAATTTCGATTCAATGCATCAAATTCGTCCGAATTGTAACGGCTATGCACGACTAATGCCATTAAAAATCATCAATAGTACTTTAATCATCGTTAATGATTCGAATTAAACCAAGTTATGGTCATTTAACCTATAACCGTCGACCTCTTGACAAACATTCACCAATTCGATTATTTGGCCTAAAATCTTGGAAGTCTAGCGCCCTGCGCACCTATGTCGAGCCTCTCTGATCATTTTCCCCACATCAACTTCGCCGGAATCGCAACAGGAGATGTCGGGGACCAATTCGTCGGACTCGCGACTGGGTTCTAAGCGAACTCTATCAATTCAAACTCAAATTAGGTAACCAAATACATCCTCAGACTCTTTTCGTTCTCTAGAACGAAAGCCCTAAACTAATTAAGGCTTATAACATCAAATCGATGATGAACCGAATCTAGGGTTCATCATATATTCGGGTTTAATCGAATACCATCCTAGATTTGATCTCAATCCAATTAAATTATATGGTTAGATTCGCAATTCAACACTTGTTAAAAGCCCCATGTTTTCAACAGATTCCATTATCAAAATTGTTCAATTCGATTTCGTGTTCTTGATCTAGGGTTTCGACTTTTTGAAACAACGATTAACGATTCAAAAGTTGATGCTTTTGCAATTAAACATACCAATACATTCGAATATCACTATCAAACGAAACCCCTATGTTGTTAGAACCTGTTGCGATCGATTTATGTGTGAATCGATGGAGTTTTTTTTTTTGGATCGCGACTTGGGGAAAAATCATGGTGTCTTTTAATGTTAAAATCATATGTCTTGGGTTTTGTTCACAAGTTGTGTCCCAGAACAGGTGGTTAAGGCGTTTGGCCTACACACAGGAGACCCGGGTTCGAATCCGATCTCCTGTGATATTTTTATTAAGGGCCTTTTTATGCTATCCTTTTTATACAACTAAACCCTATATTATTTCAATAATATAATAATGTGTTTTGACACCAGAAAATACCCGAGGACTCGGGATTGAATGTAGAACACATTTTTGAGCATTTTGGTTAAATTAAAATAATATAATTTATTATTTCATAAGGCTATTATTAAATTCATAAAATCGTGCAAACTATGGTTTTAGATGCGGGTTTAGATTTATAACCCATTTTTAATTATTATTTCCCATATTTTAAAATAATATAATTATTTATTACCTTAGCATACGAGTTCGAATAAAAATAATATTTTTATTATTTTTACGTATTTAATTATCGTATTATCTCTCCAACTTAAAAATAATATAATAATATTATTTTCCCTAAACCATTATTTTAATGGTAAAAACACACGAATATATATTTGATAATATTATCCGTAATTAGAAACTTTCGATACAAATCGCATCTATCTTAATTATTAAATTAATAAATTCTATAAACCTGAGGACACGTTTGTCTAACCGTTGATCCTAAGTATATTTTAGGATGTTCGATCTTTCCGTATCGTTGTCGCAAACTCTTACGTGTTCCTAACTGTCACATCTTATTCTATGGCATTCATAGATTGTCTGTGTGCAATCCATTCGTGGTTAGTGTTGCATCCTTGTGTGGTGCCAATTACTACGCTTTACTCGGACTCAGGTGAGTTTCACGGCCCCTTTTTACTTGTTTTCCTATTGGGGGAGAAACATGCATATACACAAATATCATTTTACTTGTTTTCCCATTGGGGAGAATCATGCATACAAACAAACAACATTTTACTTGTTTCCCATTGGGAAGGAACATGCATACGAACAGACATCCGTTCACTAGTCTTCCCGCCGGGGAGAGACATACATATGAACGTACATGGATCACATAGTATTTCACTACCATTTGTTTACCTAAGTGAAAACTTAACATGCAAAGTCCTTACACACTCGGACCGTTAATATATGGAGTATAGCGAGGAAATTTGAGTAGTACTACTGGGTTTGACAAACCCCACCCGGGTTAGTCGCGCTAACTTGATTGGAGGTCTAACGGGTGTAAATTGTCCTAAACATTTGCCATTGTTGATGTTAGCAATGGCGGAAGGCACCCAAACACAAACAGTCAGCTTCGGTTGCGAACGCTTAGAGTAACTTGTACATTGACTAGCTAGCAATAGGTGTGACTTACGTATGTGGATCCTGCAAACACTCAAACAGTTTATTTACTTGTAAACCTGTGAACTCACCAACCTTGTGTTGACACTTTTTCTTACTTGTTTCTCAAGTCGCTAACGCACAGGTGGCACACTTAGGACATGCATGGAGTCCTACTATCATTTCATCCTCATGCAAACATTCAAAACAATTTACTTGTTTTATTAAACTAAACTTGGGCGCGCTTGTTTTGCGCATTTATTTTCTTATTTAAACGCTTCCGCATTAACTCTGGACTTTTATGATATTTCATTTATGTCCCATATAGTGTCGTTTGATGTAACTAAATGACTGAGATCCTGGTTTATCACACACTAAACGGTAAAACTCCGTTAGTGGAATTTTGGGTGTGACATAGTTCCTGACCTTGGTTAAAGCTAGAATTGCTGAAGCCATGGTGATATTTGCTGAATCGAAGCCACCCTTTCTGATTGATAGGCAGTGAATGAACACATGCACTATATATCTCCAGTGACTTGGCAAGGAGTTCTTGATAATCTGACCACTTTTGAACTCGTCAGGATGACCCATTCTTCTGAAGCATTCTTTGACATAGAAGTTTGGAAACTCAATTGGTGCAGCAGGGTCATAATTTAGGTGCAAGGCTTCTCTAATAGTTGCTTCAAAAAATGCAACCTCTTGATCATGAACAACAGCCCTAATGTGCTCCACATTGTCAATAGTTATGATCTCTGCAGTCTCCCAGAATTGCTTGATTGAGGTTTCGAAGAATGGTATATTCTGACTGATGGCGAAGCTAATGTTGGAGTTTGCCAGGAAAGTTAAGACAGGAACGAACTCTGCAGCCTTGGGATCATTAGCATCAAGAAATACACAGACGTTGTGCCTCTTTACAAATAAAAGATCCATATCTGCAAACACACAAGATTAATTAAGCTTGATACTTAGAAAATATTTCATATCAAAAATTGATCGAAACTGTTTCAAACCAGCACTTAGACGAATTCTGAGTCAAAACCTATCGAAACTACTAGTTTCGATCGAAACAACAAGTCTTGATCAATACTTAGAAAAATTCCAGAGAAAGGCCTTATCGAAACTACTAGTTTCGATCGAAAAAATAAGTTTCAACCACCACTTAGACAGTTTCAGAGAAGACTTATCGAAACTTCTAGTTTCGATCGAAACAACTAGTTTCGGGCAAAGAGACTAGGGCAGTTTTGGGTATCGAAACTACTAGTTTCGATTGAAAACTGTATATATATTTTTTTTAAAAGATAATCATCTGTTTATCGAAACTTCTTAGTTTCGATGCCCAAACCCTTGAACATACTTAATATTCCCAGACATCAGACTCATATATACAGATTCATAACGAACAGAAAATGACGAAACACATAAAATAGGGATTAAGAGTGGCCTGTAACAGTCGAAACTTCTTCTTACCAATGATTCACGGATAAACTGCAAGTATGTACACAAAGATATAAGATATCGACAATGGTAAGATTGCAAATACGATAAAAAGCCCTAATCTTCAAAACGGAGATGTAACAGTCGTAAAATTTTCAAAATCAAACCCTAGGTGAGTTCGACTGAAATTTCACTGCAACACCTCAAACATTGTTACCTGATGATGAAGACGACGGAGGAATCAGATGAAAAACACCGATTTCGCAAACTTAGACCGACGGCTTGAGAGGTTTTGTGTGTGTGAGAGAAAGTGTAAAGTGATCGGATATTGTAAAGTGAACCTTGACGACGAAGAATCTTGATTATGAACACATTTAATTTTCCCATGTGGTAAAAGACCAAATTGCCCCTATTGAAACTACTAGTTTCGATGGGTAAAAGAAGTTTCGGGTGATTTGAAGTTTCGATAGGCAAAAGATAGTTTCGGCTGACTTTAGAGTTTCAATAGGCAAAGAACAGATAAAAATTAAAAATTAAAATAATAAAACATAATCTGTTCACAAGATATTTACACTTATCTTCTTGGAAAAGATCCAACATGAGATCAGATTTGGTCAGTCTCTTGAAACACTTCCTTTTGCAATCAGCTACTGTGAGTCCCTGAAGATAGCTGATATTTGTGCAAAGTAAACCTGGACATTTGCTTGTACATAGATTTCATGTGATGATAAGGTACCATTTAAGCAAGATACAGGATGTATCCCACATATTGAAATAAAATGGTTTTTGAAAACCTATCAATCCTCAAGAAATACCCATCTTCATCCTATCATCTGTTTCTAATAAACCAAGGTACCATCTTAACAATTTCAAAGTACCACCAAAGAAAATAAGAAATCCAAGTGGATTAGAAGAGTTTAAAATAAAAAATATCCAGATATATATTAAAAAGGTATGAACATTCTAGATCTTTGCATAAGCAAAACAGAAGAAGTCGTAAAATGATCTGTCACACCCCAACCGACGGCGGAATACGTCGGGGCGGGACATGTAGACTGTTCATGAGCACAAGGTTGACTAGATGAAAATATATTAATCATCCAATTTCACTTCAAACAAATCAAACACAAACCAAATTCAAACAAGTACGTAAAATGAAATACAAAATGTTCTTTGTTTAAAATTTTCTAAGTCCAAACTTAAGTGTAGCATGTCTTGATCAAACTCACACATTAGCACCTGAAACATGAATAAAATAAAGTCAACTAAAAAGTTGGTGAGCATACATAGGTTTGTACATAGATAGTATATAGATGTGAGTAAACAAATCCTTACAAATCATGATAAATAAGACAATTATGGAGAGTTACTATTGTGTAACCAAGTAGTACAATCAAACCTTTGTAACTAGCATGCAAAAACAATTGTGTTGTCGGTAACAATCACCCTAACTGGGTGGGTTTGTCAGACTCAATAGATCTATCATTGTTAACCGTCGGCTTAAATAGTTAATGATTACACATGAATTTGCACACAAACAGTTAACACACCTAGTACTCAAACATAAAGCTCAAATGTGCACACATGAATGTAAAGTGGATTTGTATTTGTGCAGTTTGTGTAAATGTAAATCATTGTATGTATAGTGTTCATGTTTCACCCCAAAAAGTGTAAAAGTGTGATAAGGGGCTATGTAATAATCACTTGAATCAAGGGTGTAGCTAGCACGAGAGAATAGGTAGCAAAATGATCCTTGTAACTATTTAAAAATCTAAATTTTTGTTTTAAATATTTAATATACAATTTTAAAAATAAAATTCGTAATAAAAATGAATTTATATTGAAAGTTGACAATTTTGGTTTTATTCTGTTCAAAATATTGTAAGGTTTATAAAATAAATTTTATAAAACTTATAGAGTAGTAAAATAGTTTTTTTTTAATAATTGAGGCTTGCCCGGGTCTAACCCGGGTCTGCCCGGTGGAGGCCTCAAGTGTTAACCACTAGACTAAAGGCTGCCTATTGAACTAAAACCAGTTTCAATTCGATTTAACATGCAACTAAAAAGGGGCCGGATCCTGATAACAAAGAGAATTAAAAATTGTGTCGGGTATGGGTTTCGAACCCACGCCATGGGTCTAGTGGTGCAGTGACTTACCATTAGGCCCGGGTGGTTTCGCTGGTTATAACGAATCCCTAAATCTTAAATGTACATATTGAATGGAACGAAAACCCCAAATCAAATCCCGTATGAACAGGTCACGAACTCAACCTGAAATTGAATCTGATGAAGCCCGCTGTCACGAATTGATATGGGGCTTTCGATGTAGGGAAAAGAACGAATCGGATGATGTAACACTTACTTGGAATGGTCAAGTGTCGAGTGCAGTCGGCTAAGTCAAAGAGCCCGCTGTTCTTGATGCTTGATCGGAGACTAGAGACGTAATGCGGGTCGCGGGAGTGTTTAGAGGGTTTGAAATGATATGAGTGAAGGTGCTTTACTACTTTGATTCGTTTAATTCCATCTAATTTACCCGGTCCGATTGCGATTTGAATGTAACAACTGTCGGAGCGATTAACGCGTAGATTAAATCAATTGGAAGTGAATTGGGTCGTGTTATGGTGTTGGATACATGCGGGATTGATTAGGGCGTGATTTACGGGATTGAACGCGTTTCAATTTTGTGTTTTAGGAAGTGATTTAAGCTCGGTTTGACTCTGAGGAGTCAAACCTGCGCGAATTTGAAATCAGCCGCGGATTTGGTCAAGCTGGAATGATTACTGGGCCGAGATGAGTCGTTAATTTGATTCAGGGCTCAATGCAGGTCCATCCCAGCCGGTTTGATCAAATCTCATCACGAATTTGCAAACTTTTGGCCTGTTTGACTTTTGAAAGTCAAATATGGTCAACATTTGAGACTTGGGGTCAAGTCTAGGGGTTGAAGGTTCAAAAGGTTCAATTTCATGTGTGGGTTCACAAATTTGGGAGCTCAAAGACCATAGGGTTCAATATGAAGGTTCAAGGACTCAAAAGATTTTATATAACCTTTATAAATATATATTTATATACATTTATGAATTTATTCTTGTTTCAAAGCAAGGGGGTTATAAAACTTTACAAGTTTTATAAACATGCTTTATATAATATTAGCTTTTATTTTATATATGAATTTCTTATGTAATATACGCATACACACACATGTATATATATTTGTAAAGAATCATTCAACTACGTTTAACTTAGATTAGTATGTGTATATGTGATCACGTAGGAATCAAAGTTATATGGGTGAATCCTTGGAAATTGAAACTTAAGGTATGGGATTTGAAATAATGTTTATTGCACTAGAACCAGAGTATGAAAATTTAGAAATGTTACATTATCCAAGCGGATAGAAAAATGTTGAACACCCGATATCTTTGCGTAAGCAAAACAGACGGGGTCAAATCATCCAAGAGGATGGGAAAAGGATGAACACCCGAGATCTTTGCGTAAGCAAAACATACGGGGTCACCGGTGGTAAATATCGTTACTTTGACAGTCACTTGGCGTATGAATAGGAATCCAACACGTAAGAATGTATCTGATTGAATTGGTTTTCTTAGATATATAAAATGGGTTAGATGTTTCAATAGTGGGTTCAAACACACAAGTATGAGATATGTTTTAGGTTTTCACACTACTTACAAGTTTTAACCATATGCCGGGCCTACCAGCTATACCTCAGTAAACACCATCGCTTTCGGTCCATTCCATGTCCAAGAGATGAGATCAGACTCTATCATTTCTCAAAGGTCAGATTCAATCTTCCTGTAACAAAACCACTTATAAGACTATATACAAAGCAATTCTTTTCAATATTAAATTCTCATTTCTCCCCCAAAAGATTTGCTTGTAACGGAAAGTAACTATACAGAAAAATAAAATCCTCTTTTTTTTTTGGAATTTTCTTGACAATTAATCATAAACATGAAACACACTAATATTCACAAAGATTACTGAAAATTGATCATGCCAAGCATTTCCACCAGTTGGGCAAATCTGGTAGAGTCAAAAGCTTTTGTGAAGATGTCTGCGGTTTGCTTATCAGTTTTGACCTCAACGATTTGAATATGCTTCTTTTCAACAAAATCACGGATAAAATGATGTTCGATTTCAATGTGTTTGGTTTTGGAATGCTGAACTGGGTTTTTTGGTGATATGGGGAACGGCAGTGTTGTCACACGGAATGGGTGTCTCATGGAATGTGATCCCATAGTCAAGCATCTGATGGTGTATCCATCTGACTTGGGAACAACAAAAGGCGGCGATAATGTATTCGGCTTCGGCGGTGGATTGTTTCTTACATTGCCATGAGACAAGGCGGTTGCCAAGGAACTGACAACCTCCAGAAGTGGATTTTCAGTCTAAGTTGCATCCCCCGTAGTCTGAATCTGAGTAAGCCATAAGATCAAACAAATCATTTTTAGGATACCACAGACCCAATTTTGGCTTATACTTTAAATATCTCAAAATACGTTTGACAGCAGATAAATGAGAGAGTTTAGGATTAGCCTAAAAGCGTGCACATAGCAAACATGATGTCAGGTCTGCTTGCAGTGAGATACATGAGAGAACCTATCATAGAGCGATAGAGGTGCTGATCAACGCTTTCACCATCCAGATCGGGAGACAGACAATGTCGAACTTCCACGGGAGTTTTGACTGAGTGGAAATCAGCCATTTTGAACTTGGTCAAGATCTCTTTCACATATTTCTCTTGATGGATGAGGATTCCTGACTCAGACTAATCAACTTGCAGTCCCAAAAAGAACTTCATTTCTCCCATAGAGCTCATTTCAAACTTAGAACGCATCACTTCTTCAAATTCTTTGCAAAGACGAGGATTGGTAGATCCAAAAATGATATCGTCCATATAAATTTGCACCATGATTGTATCCTTTCCATCCTTTCGTTTGAACAAAGTTTGGTCAATTGCTCCTCGTGTGAAACCATTCTCAAGCAGATGCTTTGATAATGTTTCATACCACGCACGAGGTGCTTGATGAAGACCATACAATGCCTTGTCTAACTTGTAAACACGGTCTGGAAAGTTAGGATCAATAAAACCCGGTGGCTGCTTGACATATACTTTCTCTTGAACTTTTCTATACAGAAATGCACTTTTGACATCCATTTGATGAACAGTGAAGTCCATGTAGGCTGCATAGGCGAGAAAAATTCGGATGGCTTCCAAGAGAGCCACTAGTGCAAAGACTTCCTCAAAGTCAATCCCTTCTTGTTGATAGAATCCTTGAATCACCAAACGAGCTTTATTCCGAACCATAATTCCTCCTTCATCCTTTTTGTTATGAAATACCCAACGAGTGCCGATTGGAACTTTGTTCTTGGAAAGATCTACCAGATTCCACACATTCAGCTTTGAGAATTGTTGTAACTCTTCTTGCATTGCTTCCACCCAGCTATTCTCAAGCAAAGCTGCTTTGATGTTCTTAGGTTCAACTTGAGAAATGAAGCACGAGAACATGCTGTTTTCCAATGCATCTCAGGTACTCTGGGTACGAACACCCACATTGAGCGGACCAATGATGTTATCGGTGGGATGATTCTTGTGAATTCTCAACTGAGTAATCTCATCTTCTTCTAAGAGTTCATCTAAATTTGTGATATTATCAGCAGAAGGACTAGCTTCATCAATAATAGGATCTTCAGTAGTTGATTGTGGGGCAACATCTACTATTGGAATGGTGTTGTCTTCAACAGTTTCACTTCTTGCACCATAACCGGAAGACTCCATATTAGATTCAGCATCAGCATGTATAGGGATTTCAATATGAGTGGATGAGGAGGAACCTTGATCATTAAAGTTCCCTAGATTGTTCACAGAGAAGTAAGGATTAGCGGGAGTTGATTCATTTGAAAACACAGGAAGATTAAATGATTTAAACAAGGATTCGACATCAAAAAGCCAATCAGGACCGTCCCCAGCGTCCGTATGATTGCTTTCATGCCAATTGATATCAATGGACTCCAGCATCATCCTTCGTTGCTTGTTGTAAACACGAATAGCTTGTTGATTTGATGAATATCCCAAAAAATAGCATTCATCAGCTTTGGCTTCAAACTTGTTTAGCTGATCTGACGTATTCAGCATTGTGCATACACACCCAAATTTTCTGAAGAAATCAATAACTGGCTTTCGCTTATACATGATCTCATAGGGTGTCTTGTTGCAGCTTTTGGTGATGAGAACCCGATTTTGCACAAAACATGCGTGTTCACTGCCTCGGCCCAAAACGTGACAGGAAGCTTGGAATCAACGATCATAGTTCGTGCAGCTTCAATTAAAGTGCGATTTCTCCTTTCAGCTACACCATTTTGTTGAGGAGTACGAGGTGCACTGAATTACCGAGAAATTCCTTTGCTTTCACAAAAGGAATCAAGAGTGGCATTCTTGAATTCTGTTCCATGATCGCTGCGGATAGTCTTCACACTTAGATTGAAAAGGTTCTCAATTTGAAGCAAATAAGTTTTCAAAATCTCTAGCGTCTCATCTTTCTTAGCTAGGAAGAAAACCCAAGTAAACCGAGAGAAATCATCGGTTACCACCAAACAGTACGATTTTCGTCCAAGACTCATGACACTCACAGGACCGAGGAGATCCATGTGAAGTAATTGAAGAGGGGAGTCAATGGAATTTGTGGTTTTGGGTTTATGAGAAGATTTGTGCTGTATTCCCTTGGAACATGAGATACAGTGTTCTATACGAGAAAAATCTTTGAAAGGCAATCCGGTGACAAGGTTTCCTCAAACCAGGCGGTTCATGGTTTTAAAGTTTACATGTCCCAACCTTTTATGCCACAGAAATGATTCATCTTCAGAAGCCTTTGAAAGAAAGCACGATTCAATTCCCGATGGGTTGTTCATATCCAAGCTACAGGTATTGTATCTTCTAAGAGCACGCATGAGAATGAGTTCTTCTGGAATCACCACTCCAGGCTTCAAGATTAGACATTCTTTAGAATTGAACAAGGCACAAAAATCCTTGTCACAAATCTGAGAGACACTCATCAGATTGTATTTCAATTGAGGAACGAAGTTGACAAATTCCAGACTATTTACACCATTCGAAACTATTCCTTGTCCTTCAATCTTTCCTCCCCTTGGGTTGCCAGCAAAAGCTACATAATCTCCATCCATGGGATGATAATCTTGCAGCAAGTTAATTTGACCGGTCATATGTCTGGAACATCCACTATTTACATGCCAAATGTTATCTCCAGTTCTTCTTGGTTGACCCTATACATAACAACTCATTTAGACATTTTGACCAATACCATTGCTATCCAGAAGTTTCTTGTCAGGATAGAACATCACATTGGAATCATAATCAGAGTCCTCCTTAGATGAAGCATGGTCATCATATAAAACATTATTTTTAATTTTCCAGGTCCTTTTCAAGTAATTTTTTGCATTTTTAATTCTTTTACGCCTGGTTTTTCTACTATGAGAAGACTTAGACGACACATTTGAATTTAATGAAATTTTGGGAGACGATTCTTCATTACAATTAATTGTTGTCAAGTTACAACTTTTTGAAACATGATTTGAAGCACCACAACTAAAACAAACTTTATCACAAGACGCCTTAGCCTGATAATTGTCATCACAAGATGAAGATGATTGTGATGTTGAGGCATCTGAACATGGTACGATTCTTTCTATAATAACTTTGTCTTGTAGACTTTGTTCTTCCTTTAATCTAAAAAATTCCATGTTGCTCATGGTTTCACGTGGTACATCATTCACAATAATTCCTGCACTTTTAAACTTGGTAACACATGGCACAGCATTCAAAGATTTAGGAATAAAAGGTAAAGCATTTTTAAATTTAGAAATGTCACATCCCAAACCCATATGCTTAGAAGGTATAGAATCAAAATACAAATTTTCAACGTGTTCACAAATATCTGGTTTAGACACGGACATATTATTACATTCATCCAACACATGTTCATTTAAAACAGTTCTAGAACAAGTACTATCATCACAATCATCCTCTGAAGTTACACAATTTGACTCTGCACATGAAGAAAAACTATCAGAATCTGAGGATGAAATATAATTATCAGTAGATAAGGTACACACAAAAGGAGTAGGAACATGAGCAGCAGGCTTGTCAGCAAATCTTTCTGATTTGGAATAAGGTGGTGGATGAGAATTATAACCAAGACCCTCTGTGCCTTTTCTGTTAAATTGTTTATCAATTATACCAAACAAAATTTTCTAATCCATATCCTTGTGGTCAACTTGTAATTTAGCCTTTTCTGCCTTTTGGACTCTTTCACTCAAAATTTTATTATTAATGGTTTGAGTATTAAGTTGCACAATTAAGGAACGGTTTTATCCAGAAATGTCACCAATTTTCTTTAAGTATAATTTCTCATTTTTGGCCACAGAGTCATACATCACCTTAATGTGATCTCGTTCATCAATCAAAGCTTGATTGATGAATCTGTATTTCTAAATTTCATTTAAGCAAGACCTAGCACTACAAAGTTTAGAAATAACCTCAGCAGGTACAGCAGTGAGATCCTCGGCTGGCTCAATCATGATACACTTGCCCTTGTCCTCCACATCAGCCATCAAGGCTTTATCAGCAGCTTCCTCGGCTTGTTCTCCCCAGTGATAGTGTCCATCAGCTTGACAAACAATAGCTGTGTAACTTGAAGATGTGCTTGTCTTGGGAGGATTAGCAGCTTGCTTTCCAGATGAAGACTTCTTTTCTTGCTGATCCTTGGAGGACGGCTCCTTGCAGTTTCTTGCAAAGTGACCCAGCTGATCACAATTGTAGCATCTCACCTTCTTGATATCAAACCCAAGTGTCTTTCCCTGCTTGAATCTGTCTAAACCAGTCCTTTTGATGAATCTTTTGGCTCTTAAAGTCAGCATGGACATACACCAATCAATGTCTATTTTCTCCAAATCATCAGGATTGATCTACTCCAAGTCATCAGGTTGAAAGCTAACCGGTGTCAGGTTACCAGAAATCAGTGCATCATAGCATGACATGAAAGCAGTCATGATTGGGACGTATTCATCAAGAATCATGGTAATGGGCTTCTGAGGAGCAGAGGAGCTGGTAGATTGAATTGCAGCGGCAGAAGGAGGAACATCAATCTGGAAGTATGGACTACTAGAAGAACTTGATCCAGCAATAAGAGCTGTGTTTCCAGATTGATTGGTGGGATTAACAGCTCCTTTCTTGATCTCAATCTCATAAGATTCAAGGATGTTGTAGACTTCTTGTTGAGACAAGGCACTCAGATTCTCAGTCTTCTTGATCATGACACGATACATGTTACATTCCTCAGGAAGAGCATCTAGGAGTTTCTTGTTCAGCTCTAGAGTAGGGTACTCAACACCCGTTACTTTCAGTCTAGATACGATGCTTGAGAAACGGTTGATCAAATCAGACATTGATTCACCTCTAACACTACTGAACATCTCATACTGCTTCTTGATCAGATCTCTCTTACTCTCCCTAACATCAGCACTACCCTCAAATCCGGTGCATAAGGCTACCCATAAGTCTTTGGCAGTAGTGTATTCAGCAAAGATGTTGAAGATGTCCATAGGAAGATCCATAGAAATAGTCCCATAAGCCTTGTTGTCTCGGGCAATCAAAGCAAGATCTTTCTCATCATATTCAGCTACTGTCTTAGGACGTTGAACATCAGCAGTAGTGAGAACAGGCTTGTGAGGACCATCAGTGATAGAGTTCAGTAGTGTATGATCATGAAATTGGAATAAAAGCTTCATCTTCTTTGTCCAGTCATCAAATTCCCTTGTAGACACAAGAGCATGTGGTTTGTTCCCTCCAGAGTACTTATTTGAACTTGAAGTTGCCATAATATCAGTAATCGAAACTAAAACAGTAACTAGTTTTGGGTGAATAACCTTGATCGAAACTACTAGTTTCAATAGAGAAACACTTGATCGAAACTCCTAGTTTCGATTAAAGAAAACTGCCCAAAACTTCTAGTTTCGATTAGAGAACTGAATCCGAAACAATTTGTTTCGATGATGAATCCCTTGGTAAAAAATAAGCAGAGTCCCCGTAAAACACCTAGTTTCGATTATAACTAGTTTCGATGTCCAAGTTTCGGTTGAGATGCTGCACACAGTAGTTTCGATTAGAATAAGACAACAAAGCTAGTTTCGATTGTACCTCTACCAGACAAGGTGCAGACCGAGATATTCGATGATCAACTGAATGTTCCCTAGAGTAGTTTCGATGTCTTCTTTCCCAAGTTAGAAAACCTCCATTGATTATCAATCACAGAAATCAATATCTCCAAAATACCAATCCAATCCAGCAAAAAGTCTCGTCTAACGATCCGGATTACAAATCCAACCTCCGATTTTGAAACCACTAACAACACACGTCGAAAATCGATGAAACAGTACTGATAGCGATGAAACAGTGCTCGTAGAGTCCAGATGCAGAAAACTTCAATAAAACGCAGTAAAACACCTAGAATCGATCACAAAAAACCTGATAATACTCAGAAACAAGAGCATAAAGCTATGATACCAATTGTAGGTCCAGATTTCAACGTGAAATCTCACAAATGATCGATTCTCCACACACAAAGGCGGAAACGGTGTGTATGGAGGTGAAACAGAAGGTAGAAACAGAAATGGTGAAGATAACAGGGTAACCACGCTCACAATCAACACAAGAATGATGTGAACATGTAAGAATAATGCATCAAACAAGTGCGCAAGTTGTATTGATTGAAGAACAATGTGAAAGAGAAATTCAGGATTACAGCCGCTACTCACACCCTAAAATTTCTCAAACTAGGCTATTTATAGTAAGCCAACAGGTATCGAAACTATGCCAACCGAAACTACTAGTTTCGGTTGAGCATTTACAAGTGATTGAAAAACATGTCGAAACTTACTATCTATCGAAACTAAGTAGTTTCGATGGCCCAGACTTAGCTAATTAAAACAGTAAATTACATAAACTGAAATTACAATAGAGAAATGACAGAAAGTAAACTAAGCTAACATTGTTCAAGATACAATAATGACAACAGCTTAAATAGAATAACATGACTCTACATTGAACGCCCTGACGAGGGTAACCGTGACGAGGGTGCAGTGACAAGGTATGTGTTTATGAGTATATTCAGGTGGTGTTGAATTGCATGCAAATGTAGAGTTATAATTATTATGCATGTGATGATATTTATGTTATGACATTGATGTGGTAATGTTAGTGTGACGTGTAGATGTTATTATTGCGGTATGTAGAGTTAGACTAATCGTTGAGTCAGGATTTGTGACGTGACGTGTATAAGAGTCGTGTCAGTTAATTGTGAGAGTCTTGGTTAAGGCCGGACGTAAATGTCTAGAGTATATTGTGTTAACCAAGTGTTGAGTTAGTACTTGTCTTTAGTGTGAATGGTTTGTATAAGTAAGTTAAGTCTACGTCAACGAGATGTAATGTTATTACTATTATTATTATTATTATTATTATTATTTGTAGTAGCACGGGGTGAGTCTCGGGTGTTGAATGGTTAAGGGATGAAGTGGGATGACAGGAGGTTAACTATTCGTTAATAAATCATAAAACTATTTTGTAAGGACCGGAGGGTCCGGAGTGGATTAAACTAATGAATATGACTTGATGGTTTTCGTTCAAATTAAACTATTAGAACTCACTCAGCGTAGCTGACTTTGTGTGTGCGATAGGTTGTTTTGCAGGTAAGCGGTGTACTGACGTACCTTAGCTTGGGAGCGATGTTACTCGGATCGGTGTGCAGGCACTCGTAAGGTAAACGTAATAACATTAAATGGTTATAAATGTTTTTAGAAAGACTTACGATGTATTTTGATTTACAATAAATGTGTTTTAAATGCGAATGACCCGTTATGACAACCAACTGTAGGATGCCCGGGTTGGGGTCTTACACCTAAGAAATAGATGTGATTTTAACTAACCAATGTTGTGAACTAGACTCAAAACAGAAAGAATTAAAAAAAGCTTTAAAAAATCAGATTAAGGAGATAACCGTCTAGACTCGAATCAATTATGTTGGAAAGATGGACAGGTTAATTTGTTATGAAAACTGTTTTATGATTTAGATGAAGAATAAAATAGTGTGTGAAGTGCTAAAACGGGATAGAGCCCGTTAGGGTTAATCTCATGAAACAGGAATAGAAGTGCTACAAACACACACTAATACCATACTCACGTGAAGCTAGTTTTATTACCAATTCCTTATGACACAAATTTTCTATAATGATCTAGACAGATAAGTTCCCCAGCGATTTACAACCTGTCATTAGATGACTAGAGAAAACCCTATCGAGTTCCTAGATCCTTTTATTTAGATCTAATCCCTAGGTAGTTCACTAATTACCTTTTGTTCTGGTTAAGGTGTCAAGCCTTAGGTTATAAGTGCGCTTTTATACCCTAAAGAAAGAACAAGTTGGATTTAACATGCATAACTTCATATAAATACCCAAAAAGACCACATAAATCGGATCTAAGACCAATAACAAAGAGTAAACAAACACATCATAAGTTCAAGATAACAAACTACACTAATATCACACAATCATAACAAAGAAACCCCAATAATCAATCCAAACACAATAACATCTCATCAAAACGACTATGAAGATTTTAGCCAACCATAGGAATGGTGAACAAAGTGAAATCATAAGTAAACATGACTAGAAAAAGTTGGAAACTAAAGCAAGTAGTAAACCAAACCGAACTACGCGTGTATACGCAACCTGGAAGGCCAGATCTTCAAGCTTGTGGTCTATAAAGCTCCCAACCACGCCTTTTGCTCCAAATCAATGTCTTCAACCTCCAAAGCGCCTCTGGTCCAACTTGTAAACCCTAGCCAGTTAAGTTCTTTAAATATGCCAAAATTAGGGTTTCTGCTCGGTTCGAGTACGGGTCGTACCGTCATTTAATGGGTCGGGTCATTCTTCCTAAACTGTTTGTACCCTGTAAAGTGGATACGTGGCTTAATGCACATACGGGTCGTACCTTCATGAATCGTCATCTTTTTCTTCTATCTTCCATCCAGCAGCTTAGTCCATCCTCAATTCACTTCTTTTCCATCAAAACCTGCAAATCAAGGCAAAATATTAATATGTAACTATTCTTATCATATTTGCATTAAAAACAATTCGAAAGGTAAGGAATTATATTACTAAAACACGTGTTATTTAGAACACATCAACTTCATTTGGTTTGTTCAAGGTTACACGTTTCATATGCACTTTTCATAGGAAAGAACTGTGCTATTCGTTCTTGAATTGAAACTTTCTGTCTTATCCGATTGAAAATTTCGTATAAACGAAATACTTTAATATGAAAGAGATCTGCACTCGATTCAAAAAGCTATCCAGGGCTCGGAATTCAGAAATTACTACACAAAATACCCCAAAAGAAACCTAAACAACATTTGTTGCAGAAAAAATAATAAGTAAATTACAGGTTCCATTTAATCCATTTAGAGGATTTGATACCCATTTCTTTCAATCAAGAGAAATTTTATTCCCTTTTTATTCTTACCGATTGAACTATTGAAGGATAAGATCTTTGGTTACGTATGTGAAGTTAACTGATATTATATGTTATATGTTGTTCACTCTTAATTTTGTTATGTTCGTTTACTCATTTGTGGTTCCATTAGAACATTTTACATATATAAACATAGTTGATAATTACTCATTTTAACTTATTACATTTCTTAATCTTTTCAATTTGTCATAGCTTAACCTTAGTTAAACCAGATTCTGTTACAATAAAAATTTTAGAACTTAGAAAGAATGTTCTTTTAAAAAATTAAAATATGTCTTAAAGTTACGGTTTTTAAACTAATTGTTTGTTGTTAGACTTGTGTCTTCATCTTTTATAGCTTTTCAATCAACCGTATTCTTTTGTATTCGGGTTCTTAGGAAACAATAAGGTTTTTGAGTATACTTAGAATACATATTCTATGTTGTTGTTAGGATACAACACAGATTGTGTATTCTAAGTATACTAAAAAAGAAATCATAAGATTGTTATTAGATAATATTGAAGTAATTTTTTATTTTGTAAACTCTAGAATTTGAAAGATGATAACATGTTTGAATATCAATGAAGTCTAAAATTTACTTATCACTAACAATTATTAGTCTTTGCATCAATCCTATTTCAGGATGGTGTGCAATAATAAACAACTTAATAACCTTCAAACCTAAACATTGTACATCATGGTTTTCAAAAAGAATCAATATGAAAGTAGCAAATGCTTTGTAAATTTCCCCTTATGTCCTCCATGGGTTGCAAAGAAAAGGCCCTCTTGTGAACCTTTCAGCATGGCTACCTAAAGAGGATGAAGACGAAAACGATGAAGATTTTGAATCATGACAATGCCATCCCACAAACTCGGCATCTGAATCTCCATCGGAGTAATTAGTTGTATGCTTATTAAACCGCGTACAATGTCCTCTTTGATCATATGCTTGCAACCTAAACTTCTTGCTTAACCTCTTCCAAGAGCAAAACCTCCAAGACAACAAATTCTTCGAGCCACCATGATCAACAACTTTGGGGAGAGGAAGGGCTAGGCTTTGCACCGCTGGTGGTGGTGTTGGTGGTGGAATAACCTCTACTCGTGGCGGATTCAAGGGTGTGCCTGGTTGCATCTCCCATTTAAAGGGTACACCTTCATTGGTGGTGTTTTGATAGTATATTCGCGATGATTGGCCAACCGATGATTCTCTTGCGAGAATCTTGCTTATAGACAACTCTTCTCCTTTAAGAACAGAAAATAGGGTTTGGTTGTTTTGGAGATCTTGATTGTCCATTTTTGGCATGAATTTAAGCAATTGTTTGAAGTGTTTGATGTGAAACTTGATATGAGGATGGGAAGATTGATCATGTTGGTCTATTTATAGATGGTTATTAGAGTGCCAATCAGGTTGCTAAACCAAAGGAACTTTTATTTAAAGTTATAGAAAAATGAATGAAGTGACCGGTTTAATTACTTGTAATTATCATGCAAATTTTATACCATAGCAAGTACTTAAACTTGGATAATCCGAAGAAAACCGGATGCTTGCCAAACATGAAAAGTTGAAGTTAAGATTTCTCGAAGTTTTTTTAAAAGCTAAAATGTCCAATACGTCAATGTTGCAAATACTCTTCTAGGAATTAGATAAATCCTTCTAATTATCTTCATAATCATCCTAGTAATCGACATTTGGTTAGAAACCCTTTGATGTTTACCTTTAAAATCAAAGACTTCAATAATGTCGAAATAAACGACATGTCAGTTAAAAAAATCTTATTATTATTTATTATTATTATTATTATTATATA
This sequence comes from Smallanthus sonchifolius, assembly GCA_023525975.1. NCBI lineage: Eukaryota > Viridiplantae > Streptophyta > Magnoliopsida > Asterales > Asteraceae > Smallanthus > Smallanthus sonchifolius. The sequence goes on along the minus strand of CM042035.1, from coordinate 21,591,985 downwards.
GTTCTATGTATATATATATAGGGAGCGCTATTTTGAAAACCCACTTGAGTTAAGAAAACCCAAAAAAAACCTATGTAACAACTTTTTTAAAATAGGGTAGATTTGTTACAAATTTTCGTCACTTTTTATAATAAAAAATAAAAAAGCGCCGAATATATATATTTTTTAAATATTTAACAATTGGAAGAAAAATAAACCCGTTTTTTTATGTTGTTTACATATGTAACACATGCTTTACATATAAAAAAATGCAAAAAAAAATTAAAAGAAAAAACTGGTCGCCGTTTTTTTATAAAAAGTATTGAATATATGTAACAAAGCTATCCAAAAAAAAGGTTGTTACATAGAGTTTTTACGAGTTTTCTCGAACTCATCCAATATCAGATTTAACGAATATGTATTGCATTTTGTGTATTGAATTAGCCGACGACCATATCCTTAAGGCATGGGGTTTTACCCCTTTGCTTACAAAGTAGTATTTGAGTCATAGTTGACTTTATGGAACATATATAGGGTTAGGGTTTTTGACTTTAGCAAGCATATATTAGAGGTTGACCAAAATTTTAGTTAACATGTATTGTACGAGTAACTTGTGTTTTAATCAATATATCACTTACACATGCATGTATTTGCCGACTTCTTCTCTACAACTTTACTTCGGTAACAATCAAACAATAAAAAAATATGTATATCCTTCATATGTGGTTTCTATCTTAGGTCTTTTAGAAGCTCTTTTAAATTAATTTTACTTTAAAAATTAATTAGAAAAACATAAATATGTTTTTAACTTAAAAGGTTTAAGAAAATATCAACCGAGTAATTTATCACTTATATTTAAAAAATATTTATTCACCACAAAATGCATGTTAAGGTATCCTAACCGCGTTCTCAACTAGGCCTCCCAACAAACGCCATTGAAAAAACACCAACAAAAACTTAAAACGGTTGGACAACAAGTATATTTGAACATTCGAGCCTACCCGGTGTAATATATATGAACCCTTTAGGGGTAGGTATGAAAATAGTTTCATTGGTTATGTCCATCCAAATACCCAATGTTTTCTTATATAACGTGTGGAACATACTTTCATATGTTACACCTAACGTTAAAACATTATGTAGTTGCACATCTTTATGATTTCATCAAGTGTTCCACACTTCCACCTTGTGGTGACTGGTGGGTGATGAACTGATGATGGTGGTCAATTATCTTGAAATACTAAAATATATAAGCATGTTAAATAACAATAGTAATGACAATAATAGTATTATAGAAATGAAACAACTTAAAAACAAAAGAAGTTAACTACTTATTTTGATATAAAATTTAGGACGGTGATGTAAGAAACATAAGCTTAGCAATGCAAACATTAGTAGTTTTAAGAAGCCATCAGACGCGAGCGGTTGCTGCTCATCACGTAACTGATGGTAGGGTACGAGTTCCCACTGCTAGCAGTTGCTGCTGCTAAGCTCGGTTTCCACTCATGGGCAACAGACAACAGGTAAACACCATCTTTGACAGCATCTGTTACCCGAGCAGCCATTTTTCATGGTATAATCTAGGGGTTAATCGCGGTCTCAATAGAGGTTTTTGGTTAACAATTATATAAAGCCATCACTAATGACAAATAGAAGTAACGAATCACATTCGAGCGATACTTTCAAGACGACTAATCATTGCTTCATGATTGTAGCACATATTTAAGACTAGCTATATAAATATGATCGAATATGTCAAAAGGCTGGTGACATGAATAACTATTACTACACAACACAAGCTAGAAAATAAAACGAACCCGAATTGCACCGATAGCAAAAGAGCATCAAGTGAATTCATACACCCTGGAAATCACAAACAATCAAATCAAAAGATGTAAATTTGACCCGTTTCTTATTTAATTAGAGATAATTTCATATATTCCCATGAAAACTTAGTATAATATTTATATTACGGCATTTATACCCTTCTTTTAAAACCTGCATCACGATATGAGAGTATGGAGTGTAAGGAGAAAGAGAAGGGTATAACGGTTATACTATAAATTGTATTTAGTGTCTGGGAAATACAAAATTTTAAGTATTTTGAACATGTATACTTGATATTAATTTTTTTCGATTTGGTAAATATGACATTATGCAAGTTTTGAAGGGCATATATGAAATTGCCTCATAATTAAATTTTTTAGCTTTGACCCATTTGACCCGTTTAACATAAAATGTAATCCATATCGATCGTTTATAGGTAAACGAATTGCCACCTATGTTCTCATGAACTTATTTTTTTAAGTTTCAGGTTATGAACTAATTACTTAAATCGGAAGCAAACCTACAATTCTGTTTGATTTTCAAAATTATAGAATCAGGGTTTTCTTTTTCCAAGTTACCAAAAAAAGAATGATTAAAAAATTCAACTTCTATATCATTTTTTTTTAATTTTAAGAAGCTAATCTACACTAAGACAAGTCATTTTTACAGATGAATTCTTAGAAGTGGAAATAATATTGTTTACCTCAGCAGCTGATGATATGATGGAATCCCTTTCAGAATTCAAATGACCACTCAGCCTCCTGCACAAAGTTTTAACTGTTTAAGAGTTGGGAAATTTGGCCTGTTTATCAACAACACGTTAAACGGATTGAAAGTCGCCCAAAGTTTTATTTTCAGCACATAGATCTCCTAAATTATAATATTCAAAACAATGTAACTTTTGTGATTATATATGACAAGCTGATTATTTATAAGTACCCAAAAGTATCCGTATTTGACACAAACCCGTTTTGACGGGTTACCCAACCCGCCCCACTATCCATTTTGTCACGTCATTCATATGTAAAGAAGTACCTTGGTTTCTCGGACTTTGCAAGGTGCTTAGACATGATAGACGCCTGAAAAAAAAATAGTATATAAAAACGCTCGACCAGTAACATAAACTTGATTTCATATACTTGATTTATTATGTTGCTTATTCAAAAAGTTTGCACACAACTGTAAATGAGATTATTGAGCAAAACTTGAAACAGGTCAAATCGCCAAAAGTGTATTCACAGTGAATAAAACCTCCTGCATAGTTTTATATCAAAATTTATATTATCATTGTAACAATATAGTCTTCTTTAATCATATGTATAACATTAATTATTTTCACAGGAAATGATCAAAAAAGTAGTTTGTGTGTCAGGCTGACAAGATCACAAGACCCGACATCCCCACTCATTTTGGCGTGTAATAAAAGATAACATTTTGCCCCGTTACGGTGTTACGCAACCTGCCCTCCTGACCCACCCATTTTGCCACCTCTACAGCTAATACATTCTCTTTGTTACTTTCATGTAAAACACCAAACACTGGAACCGATAACCAATCAGATTTGGGTTATATTTCATCTCTAACGGGTCAAACTGATTGACAATCACCCAAAGTGTAATTTAATGCATATAAGCTCTAAAACCCTTTATCAAAAAGTTAAGATTATTATCGTAATGGAAGAGTTTTGTCTATTCATAGTTAACGTATTAATATCTATTAACATTTGATAAACAAATAAAGTGTCAAAAAAAAGTATGCACAGGTCAACCCAACCTTACCTCAGCAGTTACAAATCAAACAAAAAAGGTACCCGGTGTGGATTCTTACACAACCCGCTTGACCCGCCCATTTTTCCACATCTACTACAAACCTTTACAAGGCAGAAGTATAATGTAGCGTCCCTAACTAGTATTATAAATATTATTATTTCCTACGTAATAACTAAAAGAGTTTGTATCTACCACAACATGAAGCAGTACAGATATATAGAATTAAAAACTTCATAAACATACAGTTTTCAGATACGGTCATGCACATGAAACCTTCTAGTTTTTTAAGAAAGACTGATAACAATTTTAAACTTATAAAAATGGAAATAAAAGAAAGTGGATGTTGCAAGTCTTTGAGGTGGGGTATATAGTTTTTCAAAAACCAGAAGAGCAATTGTAGAAGAAAGATGTCAAGACTCAAGAGGCATATTCATGAATGCCAACTGAAGGTAAAATAAATTAAAAAAATAAATATTTTATATTTCATAATCTGAATCAAAAATACCTGCTCTTGAATAATGCTTCTTGCTTCAACAAGTTGAGCTTCTAACTCTAGCTCTCTCTCAGTTGCTTCAGAAGTCACTTCAGCTTCTTTTTGTGCATCTTGTAGCTGGCCCATACGCTCCTTCACAGTGCAAATCAAAAAATTCAGAAAGGGTCTATTCATGTTGTATTTTGTTAATAACGAGTCAAATTTATATCATTAACTAAAATGAATAGGTCAAGCGAGTTAAATGGGTCAAAAGTTGCCTAACGTGTATTTAAATGCTTACCATGTCCTACATTATTTAATTTAAATACAAATTATGCTATTATTTTAATAATGTCATTTTTGTAGTCATTTAATGCTTTGATCATTTAAAAAAATAAAGAAAATGGAAGGAAAAAAAGTGTTAGCAAGTCAATGAACTCATCCTGTTTTGGCCCGGACATAAAGTACTAGTACTGACCCGAACCCATTTGACCCATTACCCGGCCCGCATGTTTTGACACCTCCCCTAATCATTAATTCAGCATATCCACAAGGAGCACAGGGCGAGAGAAGTAACAAGAAACTACCTTTATTGAAGCCACCTTGTTTCGAAGAAATGCTTCTATTTGATCTCTACCCATATGAAATGGCAGGTCAAAGACATCCTGATATTGATGAACTTTCAGTTTATGCTTTTCATAATATACTAAATAGCTTGTAATGTAAAAGTCATCAATCTTGAAAATCTTTAGATATTGATCATACCGTCCTACCACCCAATGGGGATTGAGAGGGGTCAACATCCCTTTCATTAACTGGGGAAGGATGTTTGGACGAACCATTTGGAGCATTCAAGAAGTCCCGCATATCAACCTATAAACCGTTATATTTGTAAAAATATGTAAGAAACAATGCAGGTTTCTCATTACGTTATAAATGTGAATGTCACAAAAGAAACGTCAGAGATGTTTTAATAATAATCTGTGCTTTGTTGAAGCAGGTAGAACCAGTTCTGAATTGTGAGGTTGGTGGTTCTTGGCCATTGTTGCAATGTTGCTTAAACTATTACTTTTTTTATTGGAAATTGTTGGTTCCATGTTTAGATGTTCATAAGTTTAGCCTTGTTATAAGGAATTGACCATCACGCGACTCATTAATGTGAGCAGAACAGTTGTCTATACATTATTGTCTACATGACTCACAGAGATAAAATTCAGACCATTGTTTTTTACGATTTTTGTTCGGATATTAACTGAGCATTCCAACGCCAGTATTGAGAGTGCATAATATGTTGCACTGCTAGAGATTTTAGATACTTTGTTACTTTTCTCGATGATGATTCTAGAGTAAATTTTGGAATTATTTACTTCATTCCTGTATAAAGATTTTACTTTTCTGTTAAAATGAGTTTTATGTTCAAATCAGTTTGACCCACTTTGCTTCTTAAAACAACCGTATTTCATTATATTTGGGTTTTTTACATAGAACACCAATGTACTCTTATTTGTCCCAAACGGGACAATATACTAATTTTTGTGCCTCATGGTCATTAAAAGATGGTTTTTTGTCCTGTTTGGGTCATTTGGTATCCTCAAAACCGTGTAAGCAAGCCAAGATGCTGAGTTGGCATGGTGATGTATCATTTTCTTGATTAGTTGGCATTTTTTGTTATTTGAAAATGTTAATGTTGCTTCCTATTGGCAGAGATGCCACAGGCTACAAACAAATGTACACGGTCAAACTAAAGATAGGTCGTACACTTGCTAATTTTCATTTCGTTCCTGAAAAGGTAACAAGAACTTCTCTCGAACCTCATATCAAGACATTTTGAGTTTACTCTAGAGATCAACTTGATACTTAGAATGCACTACAAAGATATCGCATACCCTATATGTGACAAGTTAGACATGTTAGATATATTTGGTCCAACTTAGGGATTGTTCAAATTATTGGCTTATAACTAATCACATTATTATTCTACTATATTTCTCATGGTATTTATTGTAATCTTGGTCCTCGCCCACTTATGTAAACTATAAATGTATCATTTCATTTGAATAAGAGATATTAAAAACATCTTCTGGTAACATCTCTTACAATACATGAACCTATTATCTTAGTTTTTTTTGTTTCCACTCTCCCTCTCTCTTTCATTGCTTCTTTTTGTTATTTTTAGGTTAAATTTGCATTTGACTTTGCATTTTGTTACTTTTCTTGATGATGATTCTAGAGTAAATTTTGGAATTATTTACTTCATTCCTGTATAAAGATTTTACTTTTCTGTTAAAATGAGTTTTATGTTCAAATCAGTTTGACCCACTTTGCTTCTTAAAACAACAGCATTTCATTAATTTTTGGGTTTTTTACATAGAACACCAATGTACTCTTATTTGTCCCAAACGGGACAATATACTAATTTTTGTGCCTCATGGTCATTAAAAGATGGTTTTTTGTCCTGTTTGGGTCATTTGGTATCCTCAAAACCGTGTAAGCAAGCCAAGATGCTGAGTTGGCATGGTGATGTATCATTTTCTTGATTAGTTGGCATTTTTTGTTATTTGAAAATGTTAATGTTGCTTCCTATTGGCAGAGATGCCACAGGCTACAAACAAATGTACACGGTCAAACTAAAGATAGGTCGTACACTTGCTAATTTTCATTTCGTTCCTGAAAAGGTAACAAGAACTTCTCTCGAACCTCATATCAAGACATTTTGAGTTTACTCTAGAGATCAACTTGATACTTAGAATGCACTACAAAGATATCGCATACCCTATATGTGACAAGTTAGACGTGTTAGATATATTTGGTCCAACTTCGGGATTGTTCAAATTATTGGCTTATAACTAATCACATTATTATTCTACTATATTTCTCATGGTATTTATTGTAATCTTGGTCCTCGCCCACTTATGTAAACTATAAATGTATCATTTCATTTGAATAAGAGATATTAAAAACATCTTCTGGTAACATCTCTTACAATACATGAACCTATTATCTTAGTTTTTTTTGCTTCCACTCTCCCTCTCTCTTTCATTGCTTCTTTTTGTTATTTTTAGGTTAAATTTGCATTTGACTTTGCATTTTGTTCATAGTGATAAGTAAAACCATGCTAAGCTCATCCTTAGTTTAAAACTTAAATATCAATAATCAAACAAGGAAAAACAACTCTAAGCTCATGAAAGAAGCTCTTTTGTACTAAGACTCAGGCGTATGAAGGTAAGATATAGGTATATAAAAGCTGACCTGGTGACAACATTATTCCAAGTTGATTCAGTAAATTCACAAGTGTCACCAAAAGCACTATAATCGTAATAAGAATGATAATGTACCTGCATTGATCGTAACAATGCCCTTAGATCAGAATTCTCCGTAACCAATTCTTGATTTTTTGCCTCATATGCATCCACCTAAAATAGCATATGGACATATGATTAGATAAAAATTGAAGCAAGGAAAAAAGTAGATTTGAAACATACAATCTTTTTATAGAAGTCATTGTCAGCCTTCTTCCCATTCCATGTCCCACGTTGTCGCCCTTCTTTCTGTGGTTAAGGAAAAGTTATAATAAGAAATCCCATAATTTAATGTGCAAAACTATTTGAACATTGTCCATTTACCTGTAGTAAATTCATAATTTCCATTCCTGATCTAGATTCCTTCTTTTTCTCCATCATAACTTGATTTAGTCGCTCCTGCAAAGAAAGATAATTGCTCCTAGATTGGTTACCACTTGCGTTGCTCAAAACATACAAGCATATCCTAAGCAACTACCTAGGAAATATAAAATGCTAAACAAACAAATTCACATGCATTAAGAGAGCATCATACCTGCAACTTAATGTACTCTTTTTCTTTTTTCTTCATCTCATGTATCTGTTGAGTTCTGACTTGCTTTTGCAAGATGACATGTTGAAGATGCCAATTTATTCACAAAGGAAACAAAACAAGATGAGAAAATACAAAAAGGAGATGTCTAAAACTGTACCTGATTTCCAATAACCATCTTTTGATATTCATCTCTTTCCTGCTGCAACTTCTCAATTTGGGTCTTAAGACCAGCTTTTGCTTTAGCTTCCTGATCATAAGAAACATAAGCAAAGAAATAAGGATACAACCCAATATTAATACGTAGACACATATATACACAAACACACTCAATAATTACCGTCCGGGTAATAGTTGCTATTTCCCTATCTTTAGCTGACAACTGTAACTCCAGCCTCTCTACTTTAGCCTCTAATCTTGATATATCTGATGAAAGTCTGCAAGAAAACCCAAAATTTATCACCATTGACTAAAAATTTAAAACCAGAAACATCAGTGAACGCAATCTGCAAGAGAAGATAAACCTAATCTTAGTTTTACAAAATAGCATTTTTGGCTTTTTGATTCCCGTTGCATAAAATTAGCTTCATTCACATTTTTTTCCAGGTATTCACTATATCGTTGCAAAGTTTTTGGCATTTTGCATCTACTATGTTTATGACATTGTTAAAGTCCCATGTAAGCTACCACTGTGTATACCCAAACAATCATAATTTCAAGTCCACAAGTATTTTAATAACAACCCAGTCAAAAGAATGATGCAAACTAACGGAACTTCTTGTTTTACAATTCTGTTACATGTGACGCACATGCACAAGAACCAAGTTATCCACACCAATATAATGGCACTTCAATTAAATGTATGAATCATGAAAAATCCTAGTGCTTAGTAAAACTTGATAGTTGATATTTTACCTAACGTAGTTCAAGAGATTTCAAATGCCTCATTTGGCAATATAACAATAGTCCATACCAGAATAAGAGATCCATTAGTCCATTACATGACTTGTTTCTTAGATAATACATGACAGTGACAATAATATGGTCTAAATTTTGGATAAATTTTGTACCAGCTTTAAAATTCAGGACTTCACAGATTCATTTCCCAAATTGAAACTTCACCCCAATTTTACAGGGACACTTAATTAACAAAATTTCCTCTGTGAATCGAAGGCAAATTGGATTTTAATAATCCAAACTATGGCCCATTAGCCAATAATAATCCATACTGGCAAACCGGTGACAGCCCTAACTTACACTTTTGTTGCCAAAGACAGTACCAGTAACATAATCATCATAGATTTACACTACTTTTCGCTCAAAATGTTGATTTTCAACGAAATGGAGAATTGTACAAGCAAAATCGAGAGGAAATCATAAGTATATAGAGTGTAAATATATGATGATTATGATATTGGGATTGCTCATGGCGACCAAAATGAAAGTTAGGACTGTATCCGGTCGAATTGACAGTATGGTATGGTATAATGGTAATAGTTTAGATCATTAAAATCCAATTTGCCTAAATTGAAATACTTCTAGTAACAAAAACCTCACCGTTGCCTCTGATCATTAGTAGATTCTCGAAACTCGATATCACGCTGCCTCTGCTGCAACAGTGAGTATATACAATTGCAAGTGCGTGCGATTGAAACCTAACCAAAAAAAGAAACAATAAATACAGACAAAAATAGAACTCACACAACAAAATCGTACATAAAGCCAAAAATCCAAACCGGATCAGTTGCAAACAGATCAAGAGAAGCCGGAAATCCAAATGTGACTAGCGTCTGGTTCAAATACTTAGCACAATGATCCAAATTTCCGACATCAGCAAATGTGTACTCACTGCAAAATTGTACGGTGAATCTTACAAAAATGCGAAACCCTAACTTGTAGCAAAGTAAAAACGATGAAATTTTACCTAGCTCCGAAGCTTGACTGTGTAGATAACAGATCGAGAGAACGGATTCACGGAAAACGAACAAATAAGCATGAGAAATTAGAAGAAAAAAATGAAGATAAAATTGCGTTTAAAAGAGGAGGTACCGTACTCTGAGATCCAAATTCGTAGTGTCGCTTGAAGACATTGTTGCGATGTGAGGATCTACAGTAAGGCCGGAATGCAGAGAGAGTGAGAGTGACGGCGGTTGAAGGCGGTGGCGACCGGTGAAGTGTAAGGAGAGTGGAGGGGAATGGTGATAGATCAGGACGGTGGTTGCTTTTGATGTGATAAAGATCAAACGGTTTGGGAGTTTGAAAATTGAATTGCATAAAGTAACCGTGGATATTTTAAGAGCATCTTCAAAACTTAATAATTTTTGGACGGGGTAACGATACACAATAGTAACCAAGTTTTTAAGTATTTCATTTAAATACTTTAAAGTTTTTTTGTCTTTTTAAAGTCACTCAACTTTCAGTATGTGTTCCAATCCTATGTAATATTTTTATAAATGTTTAAATTTTTTAAAATTGAATGAGACAAGTGAAACATATATGAATCTTGTTTACTATTTAGCAATTATTTTTTTTCAATTCGACTTAAATATAACAATTTTGAAAGTTGTTTATTATTCAGTGAATTTTTTTTCTTCACTATTACCTACAATTTTAGATTAATTGGAATATAAATTTCACTTATTGCTTAACTAATATTCATATATATTTCATTTGCCTCATTCAATTTTAAAAAAATTAAACATTTATAAAAATATTACATAGGATTGGAACACCTACTGAAAGTTGGGTGACTTTAAAGAGACAAAAAAACTTTAAGGTATTTAAATAGAACACTTGAGAAACCTGGTTACTATTTGGTGAAGTTTTCCCTTTTTGTACACTAAAAGTTTCTTCAACATATGTATCAAAATTATTTTAATGATCTAAAATTGTACAAAAAGTTCAATGTTTTTTAAACCTATAATATGATTAAGATATTTTTGTAAATCATATAAAAATTAATTAATAAAAAAGATCATCCATGGAGTATTTAAAAATAACATTTATAGTTTACACTATTCACTAATTCACTGAGTCGTAACATATTTGGCTTTTGATATTGACATTAAAAAATCTATTTTTTTATAAAATAACTAGTTTTTTTTTAAATTACACTTACATCTAAGGCTGTAAACGAACCGAACGTTCAGCGAACAGTTCGTGAACCGTTTGGCAACTTTTCACATATAATTTGACACTTGGCATGATTTTAAGTTATGTTTCATACGGGTCAAACCCGTTTTCCTTTCTTTACCCGGTTTCAAATTTCAAACCCTACCCATACCACAACTCATCTTCTACCTTCATCTTCTTCTTTCCTCTTCCACTATCCAGACTTTTCAAACCCTACACTTACCTTTGCCATGCAACCTGTCCCCCCCTACCCACCACAACCACCATCGGTTACCACTTTCATTTTCCACCCTTTAGTGAAGAACCCTAAACCCCACCCGCCACAACCACCATAGGCGGCCACTATCATCTTCCAATAAACAGTCAATTGAGATCGTCTTCACCATCTTCGGGTAACCCCCATCCCCTTTCTTCCTACTCTCACCCACCGAAACCTCCACCCGCCATCCCCTTCATCTTCTCCTCTTCAATCCTAAACCCCCTAGCCGCCACAACCACCATCGATTGCTGCCGTTCCAGATTTGAACATCCACTCAACAAGTTAGTTTCAAGATGTCACTAATTTCTCTAGATCTGCTGTATTTCACACTTACTGAAACTTTTCTTTTTCTTACTTTTTACAGGTACACACTTGAAATACACAGATAATGTGTTATATGTTGTAAAAAAAATTGGGTTTTATTTGCTACATATCAAGATTGATGAATAGTTTACATTGAAGATACTTTATACGATCAAAAAAATCCAAGTAAGATGATATTTATATGTTTTCTTAAGTAGTTTATTTGGGGGTTATGAAATCTGTTCAACCTAATTCATTGGATTTTTAATATAATTTTTCATTGTGTTTTTTGGTTGAATCTTGAGTATTAACAAGATTGTTTTTTGGTTGATAACAGTTGTCAAGATTTTAAGCATTTTGGTGGTTAGTTTTTTTAAACTTTGCAAAAGTTTTTTAGTATGGTAGACACACTTGGCTAAAATGACTATTCTGGTGATTTTTTAAAAACAAATAAACCTTAATGCAGATAAGAATTTATCAAAATTATGTACTATCACTATCTAACCAAGTTACTTTATACTTTTGGTTAAATTCAGCATACCTCAAAACTAAAACAGTTTTTGATTGTCTTTTTTTTAAGTAAAACTTGAACATATCAACTTAAAAAAATCAGAAAAAAGTCTTTTACTTTTAACACTTTTTTTATGTCAACTATAGAAGACAAAATCAACCCTCTAACCAATTTCAGTAAGGCAAAACATCACGCATGCAATATATAATCCGATTCAGTGTATTTTATGGTAATCCTGATGCATAGACTGTTGTGTTTGTTCAACTTACTGATGCAACCAATATATCTTTTATTGTTGCGTTATTGGGTCACTATAACTAGGATAACCATTAAGATAACAATTTTGGACTTCTGTGAGATATTTACATAAATTGTTCCATGAACATATTTTCTAATTTTTGTTTTGCTTATATTTCCAGGAATACCATGTGCGTGCCGTGGACATCAAGAAGCAGAATGATGAAACGCTATATCTCTAAAATTAATTTGTGTAACTATGGATCTGCAGTTTTCAGGTTTGTTTCAAACTTGATGAGATTTGATGCATTTGGTATCCAGTTCTAATTCTATTGGTATGATATGATGTAGATCATCATTTTTTTATTCAATTGTTTCAAACGTCGAGGTCCATCTTAATTGCAAAGGAAAATCTCCTATGTTTAAAAGTTGTGTATAAGGATTTTTACAGAACTATAAATAGTTGAAGCAAAACATGATTGCAGCTTCTAAAACCAATCAAATAACAAAACCATAACACACAACATCTGTCAGATTCGTTTATATGCATGTATATTCGTATTATAATGAAAAATTAGGAAAATGTTAGAAAAATACTCAAAACTTATTATGAACATGAACGGATGGAACCTGTTTTAAGCTTTTGTTTTGTATGTATAATTGGTGAACAAAAATGTGGTAAAAGTAGACGTCTTCACTTAGATTGAACATGAATGGTATAGGTGACAATTTTGACCCGTTTACCACAAATGGGTCAGCATAGAGTGTTTTCAGTGAGAAGTAAACAAGTTTAAGATGATGCTAATTGTTGTTCATTTGTAAATAGAGAGAATAATGAGACGGGTCAAGATGTCCCGTATGAAACCAAGTGATTTTTAAGGGTATAAAACCCATATGATGATCTAACATTATGAGGACTATAAGAGGATCAAAGTGTTGGAGGCTCAAATCAAGACGCTAAGGTATCTTCTTACAAGGTGAGTGACTATATCTTCATTTAGTTCTTGCAAAGGTAAGTAGTTCTTAAACTCAACTACTATCATATATATATATATATATATATAGGGGGAGGTTCAAATAAGAAGTAGGTTTTCGCTAAGAAATCTAAGGAATGACCAAAATGTAATAACTGGGATTTTCCGACCTATCTTTTTTCCTAAATCTTTGCACATGTTATAAACTTAAACCCTGGAAACCTATTAAAGACCAATTTTCTTAAAATAATAAAAATTAATTTGGTTAATATGAAAAACGCTTATACTTGGGATATATATAAATAGATATATATGAGACTTATTTAAATATATATATAAATGTATCTTATGGGTAAAATGTATTAAATCCTTAAAACTTTATTGGTTTATAATTATATAAATATTATAATTTATAAACTTATTTTTTTATACTTAAACATATAAATCTTATAAATTATTTTATAAAATTATAAAATAATAAAGATATAAAACTTATAGAAACTTAGTTGGATTTTATAAAAATAAAACATATTTATAAAGTCTAGGGTCTGAACTGTCATTTATTAAAACTTGTTTTTAAACCAAAACTAATGTTTGTGCATAAAATAATAAGGGCTTGAAACTTCAGGGACTGGAAATACAATTAACCCTAACTTCTGAAACTGAAAACGATCGCGCGTTCGAGTCCCACCGAAACCGGTTGTCGCCCTCTTTAATTCGAAAACGCGTTTTCCGGCCAAATGCAATGCACCTCGAGCTCCGACTCACGCATGCGACTCAGACCCAAGACAAATCAATGCACGAATTCAATTCTAAACCCCGCGGGATTCGAATTTGAATTTGTTTTGTTCATCCGTAAACTCCCCAACTGTTTTAGCATTTAAGGATAAAATTAACTATAAATACTACCTACAATCCTTCGACGACAACACCCTACAACTCTCTGAACTCACAATTCCTTCAATACGTGCCTGTATTACTCGATTTGATCTGTGGACAGCCGACCCTGAACCCAGACTTGTTCTCCCTCTATTCGGCTTCAATCCAGGTAATTCGTATGGCCAAATCTTTCGTTTTTATTCATAGATCATTAGCCCTCTGTCAATTTGCATTAACAGAGGGTTAATCGAGTCGTATTTGGAGGATCATGATTCCAGGGTTCATACGAAATTAAGGGGCAGATTGGGATTGTGTTTAACTAATTGATTTTCCATGATTTTAATCAGCGAGGCCCGTAGCCGGGTGGTTTGTTCGGTTGTGTGTAGACTCGGTGTTGGAGCACGTTTGTGTGATAGACACTCTGGATGTTGTCTTATGCTTTTGTACTTTACTTTCTGTACTTGTATTTGTATTTAGTATATGTATGTATTGGTTTATCGAGTTGTAAACGTATATGCAGGTACTTATACTTGTGTTGTCTTTGTAAAGTGTTGTGCGCACTTAACAAGTGCGCAAGATGTTTGTCATGCGTACTTAGCAAGTACACATGAGCAAAAGGCTGCGTACTTGCTAAGTACGCATGAGTTAATTCCTGTGCACTTGACAAGTGCGCAGGTAACAGGTCTTAGTATAAATAGCTGGTCTTAGAAAATATGTACGCAGGAGTTAATTCTCTGTAACCGGCTGTGATTATCAATAGACGAAGTTTGAAGTATTTCGTGTTTGTTGTCGGTTTACTTTGTTGTGTTGTCTGATATTCCACCTAGTGACGGGCATTCCGCACCCGGTCCGACTAGCCACACACGCTCGCACGTAACGATCCGAGACACCCGGTGACCTACAAGTGGTATCAGAGCATTGGCTCTTGATTTCGAGTGTTGTGAGTGTGTTAGGAGCATTTTCAACACAATCTACAGCCTTTTACAAGCAAAAAGTGACCGATTTTGGTGATTTTTGTGATAAAATAGAGGTAGCTCTTGAGCGCTATTTTAGAAGCAAAAATCCTTCAAAATCCGACCTTTTTGTTGTTTGTTTGAGTGTTTTGATCACCAAGGGTTTGTTAGAAACAAGTTTATAACCTTTTGGCTTGATCAATTTGTTCAAAACTTCAATTTTTGAAGATTTGAGCATATTCCGGCCATCGGAAAAAGTTGGTGGAGCATGTGGATAAAGTGAACTGCGTACTTACCATTTTTGGCAAAAAGGACAGTCTTGCTGCGTACTTGTTAAGTACTCAAGACCAACTTTGTGCGTACTTGTCATTTGTTCCTGCGTACTTAACACTTGTTCCTGCGTACTTACTAAGTACGCAAGAACAAAAGTCAAGTGTGCAAGACCATTTTACTAAGTGCGCAAGGCCAGTTTCTAAGTGCGCAAGTTGTGATGATTTTCTGATTTTTGTCTAAGTGTTACACCATGGCAAACATTCAGAACTTAAGTAGCCTGTTTAATTATGACAACGAGATTGGGACTCCTCAGAAACCACCAAATCTGCTTAATATAAATGATTTTTTGAACTGGAAAACACGCTTTGAGGAGTACGTCTCATATACTGATTCTTCACTATGGATACCTATCCTTGAGGGATATAAGCATCCAACTTATGTGTTTCTTGAAGAAACTATTCCTAAACCTATTTCCAAACTAGACGAAGAAGAAAAGAAAGTATATACCGTGAAAAGAAGGCTCATGGGTCTATTACTATGGCGTTGTCTAGAGATCTTTTTCATTGCTTCAAGGGTTATGATAATTCTAAAGATCTATGGAAAGCAATTCAGAAGAGGTTCGAAGGGAACAGTGAAGTCAAGAAGAGCAAGAGAGAGCTTCTGAGGAAACAATATGAGTGTTTCAGATACTTGGAGAATGAATCAACTGATGAACTTATTTCTAGATTCTATCATCTTCAGACTGAGATGAAGTCATATGATCTCAAGTATCTTGCAGATGAGTTGGTGGAGAAGTTTCTGGATGCTTTACCACCCAAGTTTGACATGTATACCACATTACTGAGAGAGAACCCAAAGTTCTATGAGATGACCGTTGAAGAAGCTGTAGGCAAGGTTCAGGCACACGATATGAACCTGAGAAAGAAAGAGAGTTCTGGTAGACCTCAAATATAAGATCCCTCCATGTATTTTGGGGTGAACTCTACCGCAAAGTCATCTGGTTCAGGAATTGCCTTATTTCTTGGGAGTCCTCAGGAATAAGAACATGCATTTGGTGGTGGTAACCATACTGGTTTTATTGCATCAGGATCTAGTCAACACCATCAATCCTCATCAAGAAACACTACATCTACCTCTTCTGCAAACCAGAATGCCATAGCTAAGATTGCTGAAGATCATGTGGCCTTGTTCTCGTCATGTATGCTTGCCTACGAGAACTTCATTGGTGGGAAGCTTACAGATCTAGAGACCATTGAGGAAGACTTCAATCAGGTGGATCCAGATGACATGGAGGACATGGATATTCAGTGGAATATGGCCATGATCTTAAGAAGAGCGAAGCGTTTCCTGAACTGAACTGGCAGGAAGTTCATTGGTGGGCATTCAAATACCAAGGTTGGATTTGATAAATCCAAAGCTAAGTGCTACAAATGTCAAAACTTTAGACATTTCGCAAGGGAATGTCAGAAGGATATAGCACCAGCTTCGGGTTTCACCAGACCGAGCCAGGGGAGCAGCTCAGGAAACAACCAAGGATTCAACAATAAGAACAACCGCAATCAAAGTCAAGGTGGAACGTCAAGTGCTTTAGTGGTTCAGCAGGACGACAGCTTTGATTGGGGTGTTCATCTGGATTATGCCATTCTTTCACAGACTCAGATGGGTCTCATGGTAGAGATTGTTGAAATGATGAAAGCAGAAGAAAGGGAAGCTTCTGTAGCTGACCAAAGAGAATCTACTCCTGCTCTTACCCTCATGGCTATTGGAGAGGCGTCAAGCACGTCAACTGAGGTAGATTTTAATTCTTTTGCTGTTATTTCATGTTCAAAATGTTCAGACTTAAAGGAAGAGAATGCTCGACTTCAAGACAAAGTCGAACCCCTTCGTATTGCAGCGTTAAGTTACAAAGAAAATGAAAAACGCTTTAAAGAATCAATTGAAACTCTTAAGAAAGAAAGACATAATTTTTCAATTAAGTTCAGTGAACAACAGTTTCATTTGGATGTTGCATACAAGGGGTTGGAGAAAAAGAACACTGAAATTGCCAAACTGCAAAATGAGGTCCTGCAGTTAAGTGGCAAGATTGAGAAGTTGAAAAATTCTCGTTTTGTGGTGGAACACTATGAATCTGTAGTGAGGCAAGTGAATGGATTGGGGTTAGGTACTAATGCCATTCCTCCACCAGTGAGCGGGAAATTTGTCAACGGTTTGATTGACATTGACTTGTCATGCTTAGATGAATCATCAAGCCAGGATGATTCTTCTAACAAGGATGATCCTCAAGTAAGGCTGACTCAGCTTCTGATGAGTTCTTCTCTGATGAGGGCTCTGAGAACACTAATTCTGAGGGAGCTGTCTCAGAAGAGTTGATTGGTGAACATAAAGTTGTGAAAAACATTGTCACTAATCGTGATAATTGTATTTT
This sequence comes from Smallanthus sonchifolius, assembly GCA_023525975.1. Taxonomy (NCBI): domain Eukaryota; kingdom Viridiplantae; phylum Streptophyta; class Magnoliopsida; order Asterales; family Asteraceae; genus Smallanthus; species Smallanthus sonchifolius. The sequence goes on along the minus strand of CM042035.1, from coordinate 21,574,161 downwards.
AACTGAACCTGACACCGTTGAATCAAATGATAAACTCAAGTTAATGCTTTATGGAGGTTTCAAAGCCATAAAAACAATCGCAGATCTTAATGACTTGGGTAAAAGTTTTCAGAAAAACATCGACAAATATTATACTCAAGGTCCTAGTTATGTTCATCAAACAACCATTGGCACTCCAAAAGCTGAGTCATCTGCATTCAAAAGCAGAGAGCCTTATAAGAGGGTTTATAAAGACAAACAGATGTGTTTTCACTGTGGTACGGTCGGTCACATTCTGGTGAACTGCCCCGATAAGAACCAAGGGAAACGGCCAATGTTTCCACAACAAGTCGCTTCCCATAGGACACCATTAGTGAAGCAACCCGTGAAACCCAAATCAGATGTGGTGAAGCCAAAGACAATGTCTGAGGCTAAACCATCTGTTCCAAGACGGGAAAAGCAACCTGCTAAACCCAGTGTATCTACCTCTGGTAGTACACCAACTAAAGAAAAGTCTGTGGTGAAGCTTTCTAAGCCACAAAGAAGAAGAAGGAACAAAAGGTTGAGAAAGCTGGAACAACTGGCGGTCAGTCAACCAGGTGAAGCTTCTACTAGTTCACCTGTTGTTGATGAATGCAAGCCTAATGTTTCGGTAAAGAAAAAGAAAAGATCCTGGAACAAGAAAACCAAAAGTTCTCAACCTTCTAATCCTAAGTCTTCTAAGGATTCACCCATTTTTGACAGCCATGATTGCGAATTAATAGAGGTTGTTTATTTTGAGAAAGACGGATGACCCAAGACCACTATGGCTTGGGTCTCCAAATCTAACTAATATGCTTGTGACTCGTGCAGGGACATCCAAAGGGAACTATCTCTAACCGTTGGTATGTGGATAGTGGATGCTCCCGGCACATGACAGGAAACATGGCATTGCTTCAAGATGTTAAACCATTTAGAGGCGGCAATGTAGCCTTTGCAGGAGAGAAGGGCGGTAGTATCACTTGTCAAGGTATGGTTACAAATGGATGCATTAGCTTCGACAATGTCAACTACTGCGAGCAGCTGAAGCATAACCTGTTGAGTGTCTCTCAGATGTGCGACAAGGAGTACTCGGTTATGTTTGATAAGTCTGAATGCATGATTCTCAAGCATGGTTTTGAGGTTCCTGAAGACTGGATTCTGATGAGAGCACCAAGAACAAACCACACCTATCAGATCGATATGAGCGTGGCGACAACCACCTCATCAGTTGCTACTTGTTTGCTTACAAAAGCGACAGAGCTTGACTCAATCTTGTGGCATAGGAAACTCGGACATATCTCTTATCGTAAAATGAATCATCTTGTCCGAAACGGTTTGGTAACCGGGGTTCCTAAGTTGAGATTTGCCGTTGCAGATGACTGTATGCCATGTAAAAAGGGCAAACAACACCGGAAATCTCACAAGCCCAAGCTCCAAAACTCCATTGATACCCCTTTGGAACTCCTTGACATGGATTTGTTTGGACCCATAAGTATCAGGAGTATTGGAGGTAAGTCATACTGTCTAGTTGTAACTGATGATTTCTCACGTTCTTCTTGGGTGCGTTTCTTAGGTACAAGGACGAGACTGCTGAAATTCTTCAATACTTGATCTTGAGCCTGGAATCTTTATGCAAGCTGAAGGTTAGAAGAATAAGGAGTGATAACGGAACTGAATTCAAGAATAACATGATGGAGCTTTTCTGTCTCAAGAAGGGTATTCGTCACGAATTTAGTGCCCCTTACACCTTAGCAAAATGGATTTGCAGAAAGGAAGAACAGAACTTTGATCGAAACAGCAAGGACTATGCTGTCTGATGCTAAACTTCCGGTGACTTTCTGGGCGGAAGCAACACAGCTTGTCACGTTTTGAACAGAGTTTTGGTGGTTAAAAGGTACAACAAAACTTGTTATGAGCTGATCAACAATCGACGTCCCAATCTTGACTACCTAGTCCCTTTTGGTAGTCCTTGTTCCTTATTGTTACAGTACAAGGATCGCAAATCCAAATTTCATGCAAAAGCGGTAGAAGGCATCTTCTTAGGATATGTTGCCAACTCACCCTGCAAGAGAGTGTACAATTCAGTAACACTCTCAGTTGAAGAATGGTTCGAAGTGGATTGCAGTAAACACAGTATTCCACCAGAACCAACAGGTCCAGCGTGGGGATTCAATTATGATGCTCTATTCAAGTCTTTTAACCTTCCTGATTTATCTGTCGAAGATGCCGCCCATTTGTACGAATTCTTTAATGGCGGTGATGACTCAAATTTCTCCACTCGTGCAACTGTACCAATTGTAACTCCTGATTCCAATGCTGCATCTGCATCTGGAACTCATGCAAGTGATGTTGATGAAGTTATTCATGGTGATGGAAATGACCCTCCAGCTGATCCTAACAATCGTGTAGGAAATGAAGCTCCAGTTGATCCAATCAACATTGAATCGTCTTCATCTGGTTCACAAGATTTGGGGGAGTTAAGTACGAATCTTGATACAAACCTCCAGGAACCGCATGTACCAGAGACGAGAGTGCATAAGAATCATCTAATTGACAACATTATTGGTGATCCTCATGCCGGTGTTCAAACTCGTCACAGAACCATTACCGAGAACACCAGTTTGTATGCTGAGATACTGGACACTGGTATCATGGAAGCATGTTTGCATGCTGCATTCGTATCCCAATTGGAGCCGAAGAATGTGAAAGAGGCTCTCGCTGACAACTGCTGGATTGAGGCTATGCAAGATGAGTTGTCTCAATTCCAAAAGTTGCATGTGTGGGATTTGGTTGACCTTCCGAAGGGTATGCATCCGATTGGAACCAGATGGGTGTTCAAATGCAAGACGGACGATCGACATGTCGTGGTGAAAAACAAAGCAAGGTTGGTTGTTCAGGGTTTTTATCAGCAAGAGGGCTTGGATTACACTGAGGTGTATGCCCCAGTTGCTAGACTTGAAGCCATTCGACTGTTTCTGGCTTACGCCTCCTTTGTCGGCTTCAAGGTCTACAAACTTGATGTGAAGAGTGCTTTCCTATACGGAAAAGTGCATGAAGAGGTCTATGTCACTCAACCACCCGGTTTTGAAGATCCGTATAATATTGATAAAGTGTACAAGCTGGATAAAGCACTTTATGGTCTTCATCAAGCACCTCGGGCATGGTATGAGACTTTGTCAAAACATTTACTGTCCAACGGTTTCTATCGTGGACAAATTGACTCGACCCTCTTCATACGGAATGTAGGAGGTGATATTCTACTTGTGCAAATGTATGTGGATGACATTATCTTTGGGTCTACCAATGAAGAGATGTGTAGGGAATTCGAAAGGGTGATGAAGTCCAAGTTTGAAATGAGCAATATGGGTGAACTGTTATTTTTCTTGGGTCTGCAAGTCAGTCAAAGGGAGGATGACATTTATCTACATCAAACTAAGTACGTACAGGACATTTTGTCGAAATACAAGATGAATGATTGTAGTACTTATGACACACCGATCCCAGTCAATCACGGTCTGCAACCAGATAAAGATGGAAAGGATGTAGACTGTAAATTGTACCGTGGGATGATCGGATCTCTTATGTATCTCACAGCTTCAAGGCCCGACATAATGTTTGTTGTCTGCTTGTGCTCGAGGTTTCAGTCACAACCGAAAGAATCTCATATGATTGTTGTGAAGAGGATTTTCAGATACCTGAAAGGGAAAGCCCGATTAGGTCTTTGATACTCCAAGCAACAGTCGTTTGACTTCAAAGCCTACACTGATTCTGATTATGGCGGTTATAACCTCGATAGAAAGTCAACCTCAGGTGGATGTCAATTCTTGGGAGACAGGCTGGTCTCCTGGCAGTGTAAGAAGCAGTCAACGGTTTCTGTCTCAACATGTGAAGCAGAGTACATTGCTGCCGCGAGCTGTTGTTCTCAAATATTGTGGATCCAGCAGCAAATGAGAGATTATGGCTTGAACTTCACTGGAACTCCATTATTCATTGACAACAATGCCACCATGTCCATCACAAGTAACCCGGTGAAACATTCCAAAACTAAACACATTGAGATTCGTCACCACTTCATCCGTGATTATGCTGAAAAGCACTTAATTGAACTTGTAAAAGTTCACACGGATGACAACTTTGCTGACCTTTTCACTAAGGCGTTTGATCGAACCCGTTTTGAACATCTCGTCAACATGATAGGAATGTTCAATCCTGAGTGAAAACTTGTTTTCAAAATCAAAACTTTTTTCTTGGAAGTTAACTTTTATTTCTTTTAAGTTTGTACAGTTTGTATTTCTTTCCAACTATTTCAGAAAAACCTAAACAAAATAGAAAACCAAAAAAATTTCAAAATCATTTGAAGAAAAAAGGAAATGATAGCACATCAGTAATGATCTAAACGTCTTAGATTGCACATATGGGAAATGATTGCATCATGCTTACTTGATTAATTACATTGTTTGACTTGTTAATCTGCATATTTACAAGTACTTTGAATTGTCAGTAGGCTATAAGCGTATTTGAATCATTAGTAGTATGGAAACTAAATCAATACTACAACTGTGATTTGAACCCATGTTTGCTAGTGTGTGTGTGTGTAAAAGAATGCAAAAGATCACTATCAGATATAGGATATAAGATTTTGGCAAGTATTTTCCTCTGAGACCAGCTTCGGGTTAGGTCGCTAGCACAATTACTACGGTTCATCTCACTGCCCATACTCACAAGTATGCAATGAGAGATTGAACCAAGATATGTCTTGACATTAACTGTTGAGCATATATTCACCCTTGAATCATTCCTGATTCATTGAAATCAAATCCAGATAAAAGTTTGATCCCCTTACCTAAATCCTCAGACACCATATTCATTATCCTGAATCATCTTTTCAATATTCACAGAAGAAATCCTATGAAACCAAGACAAATGAATCACTCGATTCTGAATCTTATGATTCCTGATAATCCTTATGGATTCTGCTTGATTTTTCTGTGCTAATTGATGTAACTTCATTCTGGAAATTTTGAAAATAATTGGGAAAATCTTAGATGCCTTGAGATAGTGCAAATTTAAATATAGATAACATAACAGTGGGGTACACGTTGTATACTTATAATTAATACCTTAACACACAAGAAAGTGATACTAAGATGCTTATGGTTTCAAATCTTATAATATTGCCAACTTGAATTACTTGTTTATATTGCTTATCACGTATGCCTAAGTAGTAATCTATGACATGATCCCATATTCTTTGATGTTTATATTGAATCATTTTTGCTGTTAATAGCCTGATATGATCCTCTGCTCATGACTTTGACCAAAAAGGGATTGTATGTATATACTTGTATATCTTCATTCAAAAAAAGATCAAAAAGATTTTACGTTTATGAACAGTTCAGTTTTTGTACAGTTAATCAAAAATTTAAGAAAAGCCAAAATTTTTGTGTTTAACTTCCTTGATCTGTTTGTGAAACCTCTAGATAGAACGTTCATATCCGGTTCGCTATTTGACTTGACAAAACTTCATAATTTGAGTTGAAATCTGAGCACACAAGGGTTTCTGCGTAGTTAACAAGTACGTAGGAATTAAACCTTGCTTACTTACAAGTACGTAAGACTTAAGTCATGCGTACTTGCTAAGTACGCAGGAGTTAAGTCCTGCGTACATGCTAAGTACGCACGACCCTGTGTGTGGGGTATATATACCAGTGTTAGAAAACTTTCTTCAGTTCATCTCATTTCAAACAAACGACACTGTGCTATACCTTGGCTCATTTTTCCTCAAAAATTTGTGTGTTTCCAAACGAGTTTTTTCGTCCCGATCTTAGTTTCATCTTCATCTAACTAACAGTTGGTGAGATTCTCAGACGATTTCATCCACAAAATCGACTAGTTTGGACCGATTCTTGAACTTGAAAAACCTAGGGTTTTGATGTTGGATTTGTGACAGATTTTGGTTCTTTTAACCTAAATTATGACCTAAAACTTGTTTTAAATCATTAATCGAAGCTCATTGATCTCATAATCGTCCTTAACATGGTTTGATTTTGGATTTGACCTCTTGGTTGGCCGTGTTTTACCGTCACACTGGGTTAGGTAAAAAATGACCAGTTTTATCATGATATTGTTGTTGATTTTGGTCCCGTTTGTCCTAAACATTGTTTTTGACTATGTGGTGACCATAATCCACAACAAAATCACACATTCTTGGATTATGGAAATTTGAAAAATTGTCTAAGTGTTGAGTTCCTGCGCACTTAACAAGTACGCAAGGAATATGTCCTGCGTACTTGCTAAGTACGCAAGAACAACCACCTGCATACTTACTAAGTACGCAGGAAGGGCAACTCAGAAATTTTTCTAAGTCTGAAAACCAATTCAATGTGCAAGTGCTATACCAAGCCATGTTTATTCAATTCCAATGAGCCTATTTGTTCTTATAGTGTTCATTGTGTGTTCTTGCAGTGATGGCTCGTGCATTTACCAGTGAGTTCAATCTTCTTGCTTTCACAAATCCGAAATGGAAGGGTGCTGCACTACAATATAGAGAGATTGTGGACTTTCTGAATCGTTCCAAGATCAGCTATGCCATTTCTGCTGATCCAATCGTTTCAAGACCTTATCTGGAACAGTTCTGGGAGACAGCAGATCATGACTGTACGGTAACCCCAAACTTCATTAGGGCTACTGTAGCGGGTCATGATATTGCTATTTCCGAAGACACCATCAGGAGAGTTCTACAATTTAGAGATCTAGCAACCGACCCAGTTACTTATCCTGATTACTTTATGGATGGGTGCTGGAGACAGAGGATGGGATACGTCGGTGCTAGAGATTATGCCTCTTATAAGATGTGGTTACTAGACCAATGGAGGTACTTTGCCCACGTCATGATCATGTGTATCTTGTCACGAAAAGCAGGAAAGGATGCCATGGGTCATGACTTGGCAACTGCAATGGTTGGGTTGTCTCTCAACAAGGGCTACAACTTCTCCAAATACATCTACAAAGCCTTAACCGATCAGATCAATATAGCGGAGAGGTTTAGATTCTTGTTGTACCCAAGATTTGTACAGTTGCTGGTAAATGATGTATTACCAAATCTTCCGGAAATTGGTGAAAGATTACAAGTCAAGACTGTGGCCAAGAGAGTGTTTACTCAATTCCTTACGCCAGGCAGTGTAGAACCTAACCTTGTGCAAACTCCTCTCTTTGGCCACCTAATCAATGAAGCATATGTGGCCCCTATAGATCTAAGATGGTTTAGTGCAGAGTCTGAGCCTGAACTGAGTGAAAACTCAGATGAACAAGTAGAGGAGGAAGCAGACAGAGATGAAGAGTCTGAGAGTGATGATTCTGGTGAAGGCGGTGATGAAGAAAAAGAAGGAGGAGATTGTACTGAGGGGTCAGATTCTGAAGCCACTGAATCTGATTCATCTGACTCTGATGATGCACCAGATAAATCACATCCAAGGAGGACGGTGAAGGTTTCCCTTCCCGAATTGTCTTCCAAAAGATAAAGACAAGAAAGTACTGGCATCGAATATGAACCCGATTCTGATTCAGATGCTGAATTGCAAAGACAGAGACGAGAAAGAAGTGTAAAGCGTCGGGGGGATAGGCCATTTGCGGCTGTCCCTAGAGAAGCTGAAGCTAGTGTTGCACGGCAACCAGTGACTGAGGCCGTGAGTACTGCTTCAACCTCTACTTCAACTTCTGGCCAGCTGTATCAGCGACAGCGGATGAGGCAGCCACATGTTAGTGCTGAGGTGGCTGCCACTACCATCACAGAGGAGGTTCCTGTGATAGTATCCCTCCGGTTCCAATCTGTCCAACATGTGATGGTGTCGAGTCCAATTCAGACGGAGTCCCCAACCACTTTTGAAACCACTACCATTCCAACTTCCATCCCAACCACCATTCCCACAACCACCTTACAACCACTTAGTCAATCCTTTGCGTTGTGATTTTACTCATGGGTTTGAATTTGATGAGATCTTTACTTTTCCCACCCATACAGCTGAAGCTTCTTCGTGCAGGGATCCTGATCCTCGTGATGCTAGGATTGCTACCCTGGAAACTCAGGTAGCCGGTCTACTTTAAACGGTACAGAAGTCAAGGGAGGAGTCTGATAAACAACAGACAAGGATCCTGAAGCCGGTCCTAGTGGAAGTAGTGAGCAACAAGCGCTAGCTATTGTTCCTATCTCTGTTGTGCCTATGGCTGAGGGGGAGTCTGGTCAAGGTGATGCATCGGGTAGTGGGGGTAATAAAGGAAAGTCTCCGGCTGATGTGCTTTATGACCTATCTGATGAGGTTATACTTATGATAGAGCCAGACTATTCCAAAGAAGCTCAGATCGATGCTCTCAGCAACCTTGAGGAAGGAGAGATCGAGTCTGATGATGAGTGGGATGTGGAAGATGAAGATGTTGTGGTGGAGTTTCCCAAAGGGGATGGTGAAGGAGTTTACGAGCTTGAGGATGGAGAGATCTTTGAAGCTCCAGCCTTTGAAGCTACATTCAACATAGGTTCAGTCGAGCCTGAAACTGTTGCTGAGGCTAGTTGTGCAGCAACCTCGACTGAAGCCTCTCCCACCGATCCCGAGCCTGTCGATCCTGAAGCTTAGAAGAGTAAATATCCTAGCGGATGGTTTACTAAGGATCAAGCTCCTGTCTGGCAAAAGACATCCATTATAGACAAACATGGAGCTACAGATATGATCTTGTCTGTCAAGTTCGACGACGACAAGAAGTTGTTCGCTATCAAATGAGTTGGTGGGGTTCAATACTTGAAACCTACCAGTGAGGCGTTCAGCTCCCTGCCGAAGTACGATCTGGTGAATCTTGCAAACCGAGAGCTGCTTGGTAATTCTAAGCACGCAGTAGCAATAGGTTTGTGGAATACACTACAGCGAGAGGGAATACCAGGAAACTTTGAAGTTTTCAAGCCTCAGATGCCCAAGAGAGTCCGGGATAAAACTGTCAAACATCCCGTGACTAACCGAAGCCTAAAGAAGCTGGTTTACAAGCCAGTGCTGTGTGAAACCAGGATTCCCCTGAGCAAGTTATCTCAGGATATCCTTGGTAATATATGGTACTGGTACGTAGACCCAATGATGGGCGAGGCGGTGGTGATTGGAATAATGCGGTCTGCAAGTGGATGCTTGGAACCGAAGGAACTAATCAGGGTTTTTGATGAAATCACTTTCATCAACTTCTCTGTGAAAGATCTGACGGCTCTCAATGAGAGATACTACATCTACACGGACGAGTGGACGAAGCTTCAAGCATCAAGGTACGGCAAGCTAGTCAAGTTCTGTCTTGACTACAAGCTGAAGATGGGAAGCTAGAGCTGCAGGAGGTTGAAGACCGAAGACAATCCAGAGCTGTTGTCAAGGGGGAGTTTGTTGGAGCACGTTTGTGTGACAGACACTCTGGATGTTGTCTTATGCTTTTGTACTTTAGTTTCTGTACTTGTATTTGTATTTAGTATCTGTATGTGTTGGTTTATCGAGTTGTAAACGTATATGTAGGTACTTGTACTTGTGTTGTCTTTGTAAAGTGTTGTGCGCAGGATGTTTGTCATGCGTACTTAGCAAGTACGTAGCAGGAGTTAATTCCTGCGCACTTGACAAGTGCGCAGGTAACAGGTCTTAGTATAAATAGCTGGTCTTGACAGAAAATATGTACGCACTCATTCTCTGTAACCGGCTGTGATTATCAATAGACGAAGTTTGTAGTATTTCGTATTTGTTGTCGGTTTACTTTGTTGTGTTGTCTAATATTCCACCTAGTCACGGGCATTCCGCACCCGGTCCGACTAGCCCACACACGCTCGCATGTAACGATCCGAGACACCCGGGGACCTACACTCGGCTGGCCCGGGTTTGAACCCGGCCAGCCTGAGTTTTTGTATTTCTATTTTTTTTATGCTTTTTAATCAGTTTTAAATCCTTTAAATATTCTTATAGAATCAGTTAAACTTATATATACTTAAAACTGATTTTTAACTTTACTTTTATATTCCAGAACTATTTTATTTAATTAAATTTAGTTAAAAACCTATAAAGATTTAATCTTTAAAATTGGTTTTAAATACTTAAAAACTATAAAAATTTTTATAAACTTTATAAAACTTACACTTTAATCAGAAACTATTTTATAAGAGTTAGAACTTAATTTGTTATATACTTTCTGCAATAAACAGATTAATTTGTCTTAAAACTTTAAATTAATTATTAAACTTTAATTAAAACAGAAACTTATACGTTTTATAAAATTTAAATTAACTTGAATTTTTTATTTATTTAAATGAAACAGAAAACTTATCTAATTATTTATTACAAGAAAATAAATATACATTTATAAACTTGTAAACTTATAAATACAGAAAAACTTTAATATAATAAATTACAAACCTAAACCTTTTATAAAACTTATATTCTATATAAACATAAATTTATTTGTTTATATAAATATAAATAGGGTAAATAGACTTTATTTATTTACTAAACATATACAAACTTATAAATTAAATAGAAACTTTAAAACATATATAAACTTGTAAACTTTATTTAAATACTTATAATCCTATAAGAAACTTACTTAAGAAATTTATAAACTTATAGACTTTAAAACTTATAATTTGAAATATAAGCTTTATAAATTCTACTTATACATATTTGTTTAAACTTATAAATTTATTTAGACTTATAAACACACTTTTAAACATTGGTTAATTACAAGATGAATTATGAAACAAATACTTAATACTTAAATACTTTAATAAATCTTAAAAGATTTATATTGATTGCTCTAAATAAAGTAATTATTTTTATAAGATAATTATTTATCATTAATAATTATTTATGATTTAAATAATTATTATTAATCTTTAATCATTATTTACTCCTTAAATAATTATTTATCCTTAATAATTATTCATTCTTTTATTATTAATCCTTGTTTATTCTTTGAATAAATCCTTAATAATTATTTATCCTTTAAATGATTATCATAAATCTTTAATGACTATTTATTCCTTAAACATTTATTATTAATCTTAAATAATTATTTAGTCTAGCACTTAACTATTATTTTAACAACACTTATAAATACTTAGAAAACTATCTAAGATTATTGTTACCAATCTTGTGTAATTAATAATTGTAAGGTTTCTAAATAATTATTGTAAGTAGTAATCATTCTAAACCATAAACTTATTAAACTTTGATAATCAAGTCTTGTGTCATTAATTCAAAACCTTTATTTGAAACTTGATTTAAACTTTATAGACACAATCATTCTCATCTTCTATTTAAAACCCTAGTCAATCTTAGAATCCTAGATACTTACTATAGACTTATAGGATCAAACTTGAAACTTTAAACTTGTATTCTTAGGCTTGTTGTGAGGATATTCTCCCTCAAAACTCTTCCTACACTTAATATTGTTGGACACTCCTTCATCAATTCAAGTGAGTATACTTAGCCCTTTTCGTTTTGTTTTGTTTGTAAACTTGGGGTGGAACATGTATCAAACTTTCAGACTTATACAATTCTTGTACAACAATGTTTATATGCTTATTCTTGTGTTATGTGCCTTTGAAACTTGCATGCTTAGATCAAACTTAAAACTAGCATATTCATTAACTTTGATAAAGCCTACAGTGACAATAATAGATCTATTGTATTTGACCAATCCACCTAAATTAATAGTTAACCTTGTGCTTTTTGAACAACCGCGTCCGCCCCGACGTATAATCCGTCGTCGGTTGGGGTGTGACACAAAATGCTTAGAAACGATATCAAACGAACTCCGATTGAGCTCATTTTAGCGGCGTTGGAACCGTCTCGTCGAACACTACCATCTTAACTTTTAGGGTTTATCTTTTAAGGTTTAGATTTTACGTTTGAATTTTATGGTTTTAGCCTTATGGTTTAGCTTTTAGGGTTTAGATTTTATGGTTTAGGTTTTTTTGGGGGTGGGGGTGGGGGGTTTAGTTTTTTAGGGGAGGCGGGGTTTAGGTTTTTGGGGGTGCGGGTGGTGGTTTTAGGCTTTTTGGGGTGGGGTTGGAGGGGGGTTTAGGTTTTTGGGGGTGCGGGTGGAGGGGAGATTAGGTTTGTAGATGCATAATATGTCCCTAATCCCTTATAATATGTATTTCATCTATGTTTAATGTAATTATTTGATGTATTAATGAAATTACATGTTTATCCTTAATGTTTACTCATATATAACGACTGTGTATTAAATGATCTGATAAATATCGATAACGTTGATCAATCGTGCTATTGAAAGGCCCATTCGCACGAATGGATCATGAGAATGATCCATTCGCGCGAATAGATCATGAGAATGATTCATTCGCTAGAATAAGTCATGAGAATGATTCATTCGTACGAATGAACCATTCTAATGATTCATTCTTACGAATGAACCATTCTACTGATTCATTCGCACGAATGAGTCCATTCACATGGCTCATTCGTACGAATGGCCTCTGCACTATATATATAACTTTCACTTCATGAGCACACATAGACAACACATATACACATAGAGAGACTGACCAGAGCAGAACCAACAGAACAAAAACTCTTTTCACCTGTATTGTCGAATCTCTGTCCGTTTAGAGTTTCCAGGTCTTGTATCCAACTTCTCTACACAAAAGGGTCGATAGAAACCTTCGTTTCGAAGTCTAATCCGCTCATTTCTCTCGACCCGATCAGTGTCATAGATTGGATTGCCAATCAAATCGGATTCCACACGATTTGGTTCGGTTAATGTGTTGAATCATTGGATCAAGGTAGATCCCGATCCAACAAAGTGGTATCAGAGCCTGATTGTGCTCTAGATTCAACATAGAAAATCTAATCTTGCTTTCTAGCTTCTTGAATGTTATAAAGATCACTTGATCGTTGTTTAGCCATGTTCAAATCTTGTGTTTATTGCTTCTGAGTGATCTGATCGGATCAAGTTTCCAGATCTGATAAAAGGCTCAATCATTGGTGCTTTTTGGTGCAAAAAAGTCAAACTGCCCTCTGTCGTACGAATGGCTACTATGATGAACTTCATTCGTACGAATGGCTCCTACCATTCGCACGAATAGATCAAGTCTCCCGCTCATTTGTTCAAGCTTCCAATCGCACGAATAGAAAATTCCATTCGCACGAATAGAAAATTCCAATCGCTCGAATAGAAAATTTCATTCGCACGAATAGAAAATTCCAATCGCACGAATAGAAAATTCCATTCGCACGAATAGAAAATTCCAATCGCACGAATAGAACCCATTCGCACAAATCTCTTCTGAATTTTGTTTAAGTGTCGAAAAACTTCGTTTTTTACCATGTCGGACTTAGCCTTTGTTGCCAGTCAGAACAGTAAAATCCAAAACTTGTTATTAATCGATAATGAAGCTGGAAATGCTAACAAGGCTCCAAAACTCATGACAATGGACGAATATCATCACTGGAAAAACAGGTTTGAGATACACATTAATGGAGTTGATACAAACTTATGGATGATGATAGAGAATGGATATCAGAAAGTGTTGAGTGAGGATGGAACTCCTGTTTTGCTTTCCCTTTTAAGCGAACAACAAAGAAAAGATTATGACTTAGAAAAGAAGGCATATGCTATCCTATCTCAGGCCATATCAAGAGAAATATTTCATCAATTCAGGCAGTTTACATCTTCAAAATCTCTGTGGGTTGCCTTAGAACAACGTCACGAAGGAAATGCTTCGTTGAAAGCTATCAATGCTAAGGCCATTAAGAAGGAATTTGATAATTTCATGTATATTGGGAATGAGTCCTTAGATGATCTATTTGAGAGATTCTATCACTTGATGAGTGAATTGCATGCTCATGAGATCAAAACAACGAAAGAAGAAAAGGTTCAATGCATGGCAGATGCGCTACCACCAAAATGGGATTCATTCTTGATGGTTCTCAAACAGAACAATACTCTTGAAACCATTTATATCAATGAATTTCTACAGAAATTGAGAGAACAAGAGGTGATGAATAAGTGGAAGCTAAAGAGAGGCGTACAAGCTCAGGATCCTTCATTGTACTATTCTACATCAACTCAACAAAATGTTCCTTTGCAGACTGCGTTTGTATCAAACATGTCAAATGTTTCAGCCAGCCAGTCTTCAACAGCTCATGCTTCAGTTTCATCAAGCTCGGTTCCAAAGCAGGGAAATACTGCTAGTATTCCTCCACCAAGCCCCATTAAATTGCAAACAGACAACTTCGACAAGGTTACTATCGAAGTGGCCAAGGAACACATGGCACTGTTGTCTACCGTTGTCAATTCATATGACAGTCTTGTTGCTGGACAGGTTGGAAACAGTCATCTGACAGCAGAAGACTATGCTCAGATTGATAAGGATGAAATGGATCGAATTGATATAATGTGGGCTCTTGCAAGTGCAGTCAGAAGAGCGAGAGATTATGTAAAAAGGACAGGAAAAACTCTCGAAGGGAACAAAGACACTACTTATGGTTTTGATCTGTCTGCTGTTTTTTGTTTTAACTGTGGTGAGAAAGGGCATTTTGCTAGGCAATGTGAAAAGCCTAAACAGACTGGAAACCGCAACCCTTTCAACAACCGTCAAAGCCAACCGAAGCAACAAACTCAAAATACAGAAACAAACCTTGTTCCAGTTACTCTTGCACAAGATAAGGGCACTTCAAGTGGAACAAAAGCTATGGTTGTTCAAACAGATGAGACTGTTGATTGGTCTTTTAAATTTGGAACTGATGGCAGTTTAGGGGATAGAGCTTACATGGCACAGGCTGTAGAAGTCAATGAAGAATCAGATTCTGATGCTGAGAGAGAGATTGCTTCAGAAAGTTCATCAGCTGCAGACGACACATCTTCAAACAGTTCTGGCTTCACAGCTGAGAATGAAGATAAATCATCTGTTGTCTCTTCTAGTCAATCGACAGCTGATGTGGATGATAACAATTCCTCTTCTGAATCTACCTGTAACTGTGCTTTTATGGTAAAAACATCCACAGGCATTCAGGTAAATTCTGACAGTTTTGAAAGTGAGTCTGAATCTCAACCGTGTTTAATTTGTGATGAACTTGAGAAGAAAGTTGAGACACTTAAAAGTCACAACACAGACTTAATTACTGATTTAACTGCTTGTCTTGAAGCAAACCGTGTTTTAAAGGGAAACGAACTTGCCTTCAAAAACAAAATTGATCTTTTAAATAGGCAAGTTCATGAATTAGAAATCTGTTTTATCAAAAAACAAAATGCCATCACTTTTTATTTAAACACGATTGATGAAACAAAGAAAAAGCTGGCGCTTGTCGAATGTGATTATGAAACTTTAAATCAAAAGCTGAAAAGTTATTCAAATTCTTCTTACCTTCTTGATTACATGATTTCACGTCGTCCAGGAAAGAAAAATGCTGGAATGGGGTATAAAAATTGTCCTCCACCAGTGTTGAATACTATGGTAAACACACCGGATGATAACCCAATCATTGACTTTAAGGTCAAAATGCCACTTGTCGTTGATCCAACCGAAAACAAAATTCCTCAACCAAAGGTTAACGATAATGGTGCTTCGACCTCGAATTCCCAGTGTGTTGATGGAATGGTAGAAGAGTGGGATGAAGACGACGATGAGTGCCCTACTCGTGGTTTGGGACACAAAAGCTCGTCTGCTCCACAGAATGACAGCATTGGTATTTCAAAATCTGCTTCTAAAGATGTTTTTAAAATTAAACAAACCAATTGCCGTCCATCTTATCCCACTACTTTTGATCAGAAGAGTCAAGTAACCAAAGCCTCAATCAAAAAGGTTAATTTTGTTAAAGCTGGAGAGTCTGTTCAATCAAACAAGTCACTCTCTTCAGCTGAACAAAAAGAAGCTAAGGCTGGTGGTTCAAAAACTCACCAAAGTGAAAATCAATACAGATCTCCGAGGTTGGTTGAGCGGAGATACTGTTTTGAGTGCGGTACAAAAGGACACGTTGTTGTCAACTGTCCTTATCTTCAGAAGCCAAGTAAAAGAGTTAACCATTTTCCAGAAAATAAACAAAAGTTTTTAAAGTCAAAATCTAACTCTTTTACCCAACAACAAGTGCATCAAAAGAAAGTTAAACAAAAGATGCATGACTTGTTGGTCTCTGTTTCGAGTTCCACACCTGTACAAATCGTTAAGCAATCCACTGTTTACCACAAACAGTCGTTGCACAACCAACATGTGTGGAAAGCAAAATCAGACGATACTTCTGATGACTATACTTCAAAGTCAAATGGTTGTTCCAAAAGTCCACAAGGACAGTGGATGGATTGTACTGTTGTAGATGAGTCTGGGAAACCTAAGACCGTAAAGGCTTGGGTTCCTAACCTAAACTAATTACTTTCTTTCTTGTGCAGGTTGTCCTTTACAATCCTATTAGCAATAATTGGATTGTTGATAGTGGGGCATCCAGGCACATGACTGGGAACTTAGCTCTCCTTTTCGACGTCAGAAATATCAAAGGGGGCTATGTTTCATTTGCAGGCGATAAAGGTGGTTTTATCTCAGCTCAGGGAACACTGTCGAACGGAGCTGTCAGTTTTGAGAAGGTCAACTTTGTCAAACAGTTGGATAACAACTTACTTTCTGTTTCTCAAATCTGTGATAAGGAGTTCAAGGTTCTTTTTGATGACAAGCATTGTTATATCTTGAAAAGGGAGTTTATGATTCCAGAAGACATGGTGGTTATGTCTGCTCCAAGAGTGAATGACCTTTATATTCTTGACATGTCACAAGCATCATCCTCAGTATCCACAGCATCATGTTTTGTTTCAAAAGCCACTGAGAAGGATTCTATTTTATGGCACAAAAGAATGGGACATCTTAGTCTCAGAAAAATGAATCATTTGGTGCACAAAAATCTTGTTGAAGGAGTCACTGTGAAAAGTTTTCATCTTCCTGACGTGTGTGTTTCTTGCAAGAAAGGCAAACAAACCAAGAAATCTCATAAACCCAAATCTCAACATTCCATCACTATACCACTAGAGCTCTTACACATGGACTTGTTTGGTCCTATCAACCGGAAGAGCATTGCTGGAGACTTATATTGTTTGGTTGTGACTGATGAGTATTCAAGATATTCTTGGGTGATGTTCTTAAAAGAAAAATCTGAAACTTTTGAATATGTGGAGATTCTGATTACCAAATTAGAGTCTCTGTATAAGTTAAAGGTTAGGAGGATCCGTTCTGACAATGGTACTGAATTTAAAAATCACCTTATGGAAACTTTCTGTCAAAAACTTGGTATTCACCATGAATTCAGTGCGCCATATGTTCCACAAATGAACGGTGTTGCTGAGAGAAAGAATCGGACCTTGATAGAAGCGGCAAGGACTATGCTCGCTGACTCACACTTACCCGTGCAGTTCTGGAATGAAGCTATTGCTAATGCGTGTTACACGCTCAACCGGATTCTAGTTGTCAAGCGTCACGATAAAACTTGCTTTGAATTGTTGCATCGAAGGAAACCGAACTTACAGTATCTTGAACCGTTCGGCGCTCCATGTACCATGTTGAAAAAGGATGCTCATGGCAAGTTTAACGAGAAAGTAGAGGAAGGTTACTTCTTAGGGTACATCACTCCCAATAAAAGAGTTTACAACAAAGCTTCTGGGAATGTAGAAGAATGGTACCATGTTGATGTTCAAAAGTATACCTCTCCTGCTGCTAGAAAAGGTCTTCCTTGGATGTTTGATTATGAAGAACTTTTTGCCTCGTTTAATCTTCCTCCAAAATGTTCAGATGAGGAGGTTGCTGTTCAAATGATGTATGATGCTCAAAACGCACCTGATGAACATGTGCAACCTACTTCCTCATCATCTGACATTCCTGAGTCCTCAAATAACACACAAGTCACACAGGATGATGACTCTTCTTCTTCTTCTTCAGAGTATGAGGGTTCTCGACAAGAAATAGACCAGGAAATTGAAGATACTTCCCATGATGCTGTAC
The DNA here is from genome assembly GCA_023525975.1 of Smallanthus sonchifolius. NCBI lineage: Eukaryota > Viridiplantae > Streptophyta > Magnoliopsida > Asterales > Asteraceae > Smallanthus > Smallanthus sonchifolius. Next base: position 21,556,157 of record CM042035.1, on the reverse strand, counting down.
AATTGAGTGATGATGTTTCACATTCTGTGGCAATTGAACAGAGTATCACAAACCTTGATCAAACTGTTGAGGTTCCTGCTCATCCTGTGGGTAGGATTGATAGAATTCATCCTCAACAGAACATTATTGGTGATCCCACATCTGGTGTTAAAACTAGGGGTCAGATCAACTCTGGAGTCTACTCAGAAATCATGGAATCTGGTGTAGTCAACGATTGTGCGCATTCATGTTTCGTCTCGCAAATCGAACCACGGTCTATAACAGATGCTTTAAAAGAAGAATCTTGGGTAAATGCAATGCAGGAAGAACTACTCCAATTTCAGAAGCTCGGAGTTTGGAAGTTAGTTGATTTACCAAAAGGAGCTAAGAAAATTGGTACTCGATGGGTTCTTCGTTGCAAAAGGGATGATCAAGGAATAGTCATAAGAAATAAGGCTCGTTTGGTCGTTCAGGGATTTAGGCAAATTGAAGGTATAGATTACAATGAAGTGTTTGCACCGGTTGCTCGTCTGGAAGCAATTCGAATTTTTCTTGCTTATGCATCCTACAAAAGGTTCAAAGTCTATCAAATGGATGTAAAGAGTGCATTCCTTCATGGAGAAATCAGTGAAGTCGTATACGTCAGTCAACCTCCCGGGTTTGAAGATCCTATGCATCGTGACCGTGTCTACAAATTGGACAAGGCACTGTACGGATTGCACCAAGCTCCGCGAGCGTGGTACGAGACACTTTCCACTCATCTTCTGAACAATGGATTTAGAAGAGGTGTCATCGACTGCACGTTGTTTATTCGAGAAAAGGGTGGAGAACTTTTAATGGTACAGGTATACGTGGATGACATTATTTTTGGATCGACGAATGATGTTCTGTGCAAAGAATTTGAAAGAGTTATGCAGGACAAGTTCGAGATGAGTTCCATGGGAGAGATGAAGTTCTTTCTAGGGCTACAAGTAGATCAATCTGAGACAGGGATTTTCCTTCATCAAACAAATTATGCTGGAGACATACTGAGCCGATTCAGTATGACTGATGCCAAACCTGCTAGTACTCCATTGGCGATCAATCACGGGATTTCGCCTGATGACAAGGGGGAGTATATTGATGCTACTCTCTATCGAGCCATGATAGGATCTCTCATGTATCTCACGGCATCTCGACCAGACATCATGTTCGCCACGTGTCTCTGTGCCCGATATCAGTCAAAACCAAAAGTCTCCCACTTAATTAATGTCAAAAGGATTTTTCGTTATCTGAAGGGTACTCCTGATCTTGGATTATGGTACTCTTATGATGATAACTTTGAGCTTACTGCATATAGTGATTCTGATTATGGTGGTTGCAAAACAGACTTCAAGTCTACATCTGCAGGGTGTCAGTTCTTTGGAAACCGTCTTGTGACATGGCAATGCAAAAAGCAGACTTCAGTGGCTACATCTACATGTGAAGCTGAATACATCGCTGCTGCCAGTTGCTGTTCACAGATTATCTGGATTCAACAGCAACTTCGGGACTACGGTTTGCAATTCTCTAACACTCCTATTTATGTAGATAATTCTGCTGCCATAGCTATCACTAAGAATCCGGTTCAGCATTCAAAAACCAAACACATCGGCATAAAATATCACTTCATTCGTGATTGTTTTGAAAAGAAACTTATTAATATGGTTCAAATTAACACTGATTTCCAAAAGGCCGACCTCTATACAAAAGCCTTTGACAAACCAAGATTTTTATTCTTGTTAGAGGTAAACGACATGAAAAAGAAGGAAGACGTTGTTCCGGACCAAGAGTCGAGTCAATAATCATTTTTATCAATTGCGTTCCTGTATATATTTTCTTTCTTGCGTTTATTAAAAATCTCAAAAACTCAAAAAGATTTTTCATTTTAAGATTTTAGGGGGAGAAAATGTCAGTAAGAAAATGATCTAAATGTCAGTAAGAAAATGATCTCTCGCTGAGAAAAATGATAGTACACAGACGCTAATTATCTGAAACTCCAAAAAGATTTCTATATTGTGTACAGTTATTTGTGTACAGTTTGTTATTAAAAAAAAAAAAAAAAATTTCCCATTTTTGTACAGTCTGAAACCCAAAAACATTTGAAAAACTCAAAAATGAGAAATCGTATCCAACCTTTGGGAAGTGATGGCACACTAACCATATGTATGAAGCACATTGTATTTAAATGTCATAGTGAATAGTCACACTAAGTCGACATGTGATGCATTGATAGACTTATCTTACTGAATCTCGACCATTGATGATCAATCTATACCATATTAGATATTATCTTGTGAGTCACATAATGGTGAAAGGATTGACGAAAATCAACAATAGAAACTGAAGGTGTTTCTCATTCTGTGCACACCAGTTATCATCGGTTTAATGAGATATCAGAAAGTAGTTATAAAATTAAAAATTAGATTCCGAAGTCGTATACGTGCCATATTGCCTTGTAAATACCTAGTTGAAGCCGTCCATGCGATTAAGAATAAAATAAAAGTATGAATCCGAATCCGTATATGTGCCATATTACCGGGTTGCAGCCTGGTTGAAGCCATCCATGGGATAAGATGAACACAAACACCGTTACCTGTATACGTGCCATATTGCCTTGTAAATACCTGGCTGAAGCCGTCCATGAGCTGATAGCTGTCACTGTGAATACTAAAAAAAAAAAAAAAAAAAAATTTGGTGTAGTAAAGAAGTAACAGGGAATAACTGAGATCTCATGAACTTATGATGACTGGTTAAGTAAGTTGTGTTGATTTGAAACATTAACATGTTTTGAAAAGTAATTCAAGTCAATTCTTAACTAGTGTGGGACACACAGATAATGGACTTAATCCTTCAAGATCATCTTGTAAGTGTTGAGAAAAGATCTGCATAAGTTTAAGATGGACAAACATATCAATGATCGCATTTTGACTAAGTGTACTTAAAGCTCAGATAATTTGCAATGTTGCTGATTGCTATGAGTTTAGTACTGATCCTACGTTCGGATCTTTCTCACAAAAAGATGTGTAAATACCATTGTATAGTTGTATCTACAAAATTCAAAATGTCTCAGATCATTAGTCACTAAGTCTGTATGATTTCTCATAAGGATCATTCTTACTAAGACATGCGTGTAAATATCTTGTTGATATTATTTTCAGCATTACATATTCAAAAATCCAAAAAGATTTTACTTTTCCTGAATTTTAGATTATCTGATAAGACTCGAACGACTGTCTGAAAATCAAAATTTGAAAACCGCTTGACTTCCTGATTTATCAAATCGTTCCTTTACTTCATAAACTATTCCAAAACTTCATAATTGATCCCTCACTTCATAATTAAATGTAAATTACTTCATAATCAAATTGTTGTCAAGACCGATGTGGTCGGATACCCCATTTAACTTGAAAAGTTTAATTTGCATAAGGGGATTGTCCCATTCGTACGAATGGATGAGCAAAATGGCTCACTCGTACGAATGGATGAGGAGAATAGCTCATTCACACGAATGGACTGACCAGAATGGTCCACTCGTACGAATGAGTGACAGAATGAATCCAGTCTAGCTCATTCACACGAATGGACTGACCAGAATGGTCCACTCGTACGAATGAGTGACAGAATGAATCCAGTCTAACTCATTCACACGAATGGACTGACCAGAATGGTCCACTCGTACGAATGAGTGACAGAATGAATCCAGTCTAGCTCATTCGCACGAATGGACTGACCAGAATGGTCCATTCGTACGAATGAACCAGGCCATCCTATAAAAAGGCCATTCATTCGCATCCTCAGTCTCATTCGCACAAAACAGAAATCGCATTCGCACGTCTGTTTCATCCAATTCTGTATTTGAACAAATCTCCGTCCAATCACCGATCTAACGCTTGATTTTTGTTTACAGGTATACCTTCAAGAGATTAATCGTTTGTATACTCGATTCCTGAATGACTCGACTAGATTTAGGGTTCAAAACCGAAAACCAAACCTAAAAACGTAAAAAGTGACTTAATAAACCAATTAAAATGCTAAATATTGGTTGAAAATCATAGTCGAGTGTGTTGGTGTCTTTTTCGGAAAATATTTTCAAGTCTTGATCGAATTTTTGGACAAGTTGGATCGTAACCCGTCTGTTATACGAATGGACACACTCTTCATGTTCATTCGTACGAATGAAAGCTCATTCGTACGAATGAGAACTCATTCACACGAATGAGCACTCATTCACATGAATGAACACTCATTCGTACGAATGAATACTCATTCATATGAATGAAACTCATTCGCACGAATGAATAGGCAGAATGATCCATTCGCACGAATGAACCAACTTTTAGGGTTCATTCGTACAAAGGGAAAATGGTCCAAAAGTTCATATTTCCAAAATCTTGCATGTACTGATCTGATGTGCTTCATGTTTTTGTGTTTGCAGACTGATCGTTATGGCGAACAGAGCTCCAGTTGTTCTTAAGGCTTCCATTAAAAGCAACATATGTGCGTACATGATTCCTACATCAAAGAATGCACGACCGTTTGTCGGAATGATCGAATTTCTGTCTAGATCAAGGATTGCTCATGCTATATCCTATCACTGCACTCCATATATGTCGCACCAAAGGGAGTTCTGGGCATCTGCCGAGATTGACTGCGAGGTATCTCCACCGGTCATACGCGGGAAGATCGCAGGTCAAGATGTGGTTGTATCGGCAGCTCACATTCGCCGATTGTGTCAATTCGGTGATCACCCTGAAGATCCAGTGACACTGGATAAATATCTGGTCCGCGGATGCTTCATGAGAATAAAGTACGACGGGAATGTAGCCGAAGGAGTTTTAAACAAAGCGAACCTCTGTCCTCAGTACAAGTATCTAGGACATGTTCTTCTACATTGCCTCGGTTCCCGTCGTGGCGGATTTGATGATACGCGCGAAACAATTCAGAGCGCATTCGTTGCATTGGTGTTGAACATTCCGTTCAACTTTTCCGAGATGGTGTTCACACATCTTAAGGAAAACATCTATCTAAAAGGGGACAATGCGTATCTTATGTACCCCAGATTCTTACAGATGATAATAGATGACCAACTTCCTCTTCTGCCAAGGTCAGACATCGACATGATCAAGCTAGAACACATGACGGATGTCACTCTCAACAGGGTACAGACCTACAGGGGAAGACCAACAAATCCACCTCACAAAAGACTTATTGGACATACGGCAAATCCAGATTATGTGGCACCAACAAATAGAAAATGGCGTCACGATAACAGTGATTCTGACAGGGAGGATATTGTTGTACCTCCAGCTGACGACCAAGATGATGACGACCAAGATGGTCAGGGAGATGGTGGCAATGCTCCTAATGTTCCATCTACCGCTGCCACCACCCACACTGTTGCTGCTATTGATTCTTCCCTTCCAACTAACCCAGAAGACGTTAACCTGGACACCGTCTTGTTTACTGATTCTGAGGACACTGAAGACGAATTTGTAATCAGTCAACAAGGGGCAAGATTGGTCGCAACAAAACGAAAAAGGGGAGCAGATCAAGGAAGCTCAAGGGTTGATGATGACGTCAGGGATGCTGATTTTGTCCCTGACTGTCCACAAGTATCTGCTGCTCCTTCTTCCCAATCTACCCCAGTCAAGAAAGGAAGAGGAAAGAGAATGGCCAAACACCAAAAGTTTAAACTTGTTAGAAGGACGGAGAGCACCTCTGCTACTACAGCAACTGCCACCAGGTCTAAGGCTCCAATGTCAACATCTATGCCTCAGACACAAACTGTGCCTCCTCCCATCTACACGACTGCTCCTACATCACAGCCATCAACTATTCGAGCTGAATCTTCAATGTCACTGCCGACTGTTTCTCTACACGACCAGATCAGTACTTTAAACAGTTTGGTACTTCGTTTACTGGCTCAGAATGAAGAGCAATCAAAGCGTATTGACCAACAGGGCTCGCAGATCAGTCAGTTGACTCTGCAAAATACTGAACAAGCCCAAGCCATCACAAGTCTTTCCACTAGGTGTAATGATCAACAAGCTCTTCTTCTCACTGCTACAAACCAGAATCAACAGTTGTCTAAAACTGTTGATGCACATGCTCAGAGGATACAAAGGCTTGAGGAGGATAATAAGAGACTGTTGGAAGACTTAGAAAGCAGAAGAGACCCGACACCCATAATTGAGGGTGCTCGCGATGATGGTGACGATGATGATGATGATGATGACGATGATGATGATGATGACGATGATGATGATAGTGATGATGATGATGATGAAAATAATGACAAAGATAAGGATGATGGTGCCAATGCTGGTGCTGCATCAAGTGCTTCAAAGACAGCTGAAGCAGAGGTACGCACAAAGCAAAAATCAGACAAGTCAGAAGGCCCATCATCAGATACACAAAAGGGCACTGAAGTTTTGGATGTGATGCCTCTCAAGCAACAACCTTCAAAGTTAACTTATGTGCTTGACATGCAAGGGATCATCCAACATTCCGTTATTTATGACAAAGAGGAAGGGGAAATCGTACACTGCTTGTCAAAAGAACAGATTGCCGAGCTATTTCAAATGAATCCCGACGAAGTCATTACTGAAGAGGCATCTGTTCCAACAACTGATTATCCCTCTTCTGACGAACTAGAAGACGTTGATGAGGTTGAAGTCAAAGACATCACTGATCAAGAATATCCAAAGTACACATCAGTAGATGGTGATGATCTTCCCTCCTTCGTGGACTTATTCACTCAGCAGTCCGACGAGGAGGTCAACCGCATTATCGACAACAAACAGGATGAAGCCGGTCCCTCCACTATTGACATTGACGAGCTGAATGAACGTAAAAGTCAGTGGATGGAATACATGGCCGAATTAAAGAAGAACTCAAAGCCCTCTCCTCCAACCAAGTACACTAAAGTTTATCGACTCAAAGGACACAAGTCTGATGGTCGTATAATCAGTTGGGCATACTTCAACGACTTAAGCTGCTATGCTATAAAAAGAGAGAAGGGCATACAATATTTCAGGTACCCTCATGATTTCAAGACGCTGCCCGTATTTGAAGTAAATCAATTGGCGCGTCTAAAGCTTCTATACAGCGAATCTTCCGGTCTATCCGAATGGTTTGAACGTCAATTACAATACGAATACCGGAAGAAGTGGGTGAACTTCAAGCCACAAATGCCTACACGTTACATTCATAAGGAAAAGGTTCATCCAGTCACCAAGAAGCCCCTAATTGTCTTAAAGTGGAAGCCTCCAACGATCATGAAGAAGATTCCTTTAAGGAAAATGATCCAGGACTTCTCAGATCAGTTCAAATGGTGGTACTATGATGGGCGTACTGGTGAAGCTGTTATAGTGCTTTGTAAAGAAGGGTCATGGGAGACCATCAGGGTCTTTGATCCCTTGTGGCTGACCAACTTGTCTGAACAAGATGTTACAACTTTATACAAGTGTCAGCCGTTTTTTGAAGTTGCAGATATAGACCAGGCGTTGCAGTATGTGAAAGTGATACGTATATGCTTTGCTTTTGACATACACGCCGGGGTCAACTGGAAAACTCGTACAAAAGAGATGTTGAAGACCAACTAATGTTAGTTAGGTCATTTTGAAGGGATCTAGGTCCAAGGGGGAGTATGTAGATGCATAATATGTCCCTAATCCCTTATAATATGTATTTCATCTATGTTTAATGTAATTATTTGATGTATTAATGAAATTACATGTTTATCCTTAATGTTTACTCATATATAACGACTGTGTATTAAATGATCTGATAAATATCGATAACGTTGATCAATCGTGCTATTGAAAGGCCCATTCGCACGAATAGATCATGAGAATGATCCATTCGCGCGAATAGATCATGAGAATGATTCATTCGCTAGAATAAGTCATGAGAATGATTCATTCGTACGAATGAACCATTCTAATGATTCATTCTTACGAATGAACCATTCTACTGATTCATTCGCACGAATGAGTCCATTCACATGGCTCATTCGTACGAATGGCCTCTGCACTATATATATAACTTTCACTTCATGAGCACACATAGACAACACATATACACATAGAGAGACTGACCAGAGCAGAACCAACAGAACAAAAACTCTTTTCACCTGTATTGTCGAATCTCTGTCCGTTTAGAGTTTCCAGGTCTTGTATCCAACTTCTCTACACAAAAGGGTCGATAGAAACCTTCGTTTCGAAGTCTAATCCGCTCATTTCTCTCGACCCGATCAGTGTCATAGATTGGATTGCCAATCAAATCGGATTCCGCACGATTTGGTTCGGTTAATGTGTTGAATCATTGGATCAAGGTAGATCCCGATCCAACAAGGTTTTTGGGTCCGGATTAGAGTTCGATGAGACGGTTCCAATGCCATTGAAATGAGCTCAATCGGAGTTCGTTTGTCCCACTTCTTAGCGTTTTTTTAACGAAAAACCACTTTCTAGTGAAACCTTTCCCTATATATATATATATCTATATTTAACAAGGGAATTAAAAACAAAAGTATTGAATTTAAGCTTGTGTTGTAGTATAGAGAATTGGTGATATTAGTATCGTTTTATGCGGTTTGTTACCGTTAAATTAGTGCAGTTTTTTGCACTATATAGTTGCAAAACAGTGTTGATTTATGTAGTTTATTGCTGTTTAATTAGTGCAGTTTTTATGCACTATATAGCTACTAAAACAATGCAAATTTGTGCAGTTTATTGTCTTAAATTTGTGCAGTTTTTAACTTTTTATGCACATTAAGCTGCCATAACAATGTAGATTTATGCAGTTTGTTGCTGTGTAATTTGTGCAGTTTTTTATGCATTATATAGCTGTCAAAAGATTGTAGATTTACGGAGATGCGATTATATTGGCATGTTTTTAGAAGCTTTGACAGAATGTAGAGTTTCTTTATGTTATGCTTACATGTAACATTTATTAAATTTTGCTAGTTGATACTATTACTATTATAACTTACTGTATTTAAAGCAAAAAAAAGTTAAGTGAGTGGTTTTGTAGTTGTTTTGGATTAGGTACTAAATTGGAATGCAAGACGATATGTAAAATATAATTTAAGTAATAAGAACAATGTACTCATCATCAATATTGAAATGAAGTTGATTATATTGATTTGTGTTCATAAAATTCATATTTTTTCTCGATTTGTATATTATTATTTATAACTTAAAGTTGTTGGCTATACATAATTTAAATCATATGTTATCTAAAAAAAGACATTTAATGATTCCTAAACCTTAATTAATATATGTTTGATCTAATATATATATATATATATATTTTCATTTAACCCGTGTATATAACCCCTTTAATTTAATTGCTTGCATGTTTTATTATTATTATTTTCTAAACAAATGTGTCACACGGGTATATAGACTAGTATATATATATATATATATAGGGAGGATCAAATAAGAAGAATGTTTTCGCTAAGAAATCTAAGAAATGATCAAAACGCTTAGAAACGATATCAAACGAACTCCGATTGAGCTCATTTCAGCGGCGTTGAAACCGTCTCGTCGAACTCTACCATCTTAGCTTTTAGGGTTTAGCTTTTAAGGTTTAGATTTTACCTTTGAATTTTAGAGTTTTAGGCTTATGGTTTAGCTTTTAGGGTTCAGATTTTATGGTTTAGGTTTTTTTTTGGGGTGGGGGTGGGGGGTTTAGGTTTTTGGGGGTGGGTGGGGGTGGGTTAGGTTTTTTTTTGGAAAAGGGAAATGTCCTAGGTAAATATTTATTAAAAAAGAACCCGAGATTACATACTGAGTGCATCCCCCCCTTCGTGGGCATTTGTACCATGGAGGGAAACCACGAAAGCAAGCCAAAAAACAAATTACATCAATTAAAAACAAACAAACACAAGCTATCGTCTAGCTGTTGCCATGAGTCTACTTGTGCCCTGTGACGGATCCATGAATTTTTTTGAGTGGGGGTAAAAAATGGGTCGGGTCAAAAATGTTGGTTTGAATAGCGAAAACTAAAATTGATTTAACCTGATCGTTCTAATCATAGAAACAAAAAAATGATTTAGCTATTCATTCGAATCATAGAAACTAAAACTGATTTAACTTGTTTTTTAGAAATTTTCAATAAAAATATAAAGATTGTAAAAACCAAAAATGAAACCTATTCCTTTGATGGGATAGGCTTCAAGGGCCTTGATATAAATAAATTGAAAATAGAATTCATGAGTAAATGATGGGCCTCATTTAAAATATTTGAGATCAAAGTGGCATTTAAACATCAAGATGGGGCCTTTTAAAAATTAAGATGGGGCACTGTTCGGTTTGATAAAGAAAAGTCATACATTTTACCCTAACTGAGTTTGGTTGAGTGGGGGCATAGGACCCCCTGGCTTCCAAATGTATCCGTCCCTGCTTGTGCCATCCGTTTCTGAATCAACTTCCTCAATAACATCATCTTCTATGTTAGTGATATGCTCCTTTTTAATTTCACATGTTTCAGATTTACACAAACCAAAAAAATATGATCTAAGTGAATCCGACCATTTGGAGAAAATATCATAAGGTGGGGGAACTTTTGAGTCATAGTATTTTTGGGCCTCTAATTTTTCACTATCCCACAGTTTGTACTTGCCATCATAAAAATCATCAACTTTCCATCAAGCTCATCCGAATTGTTTAACGCATCAAATTTATTTGAAACAATAATTGACTTCAACACCGGCTCCCTATGTTTCGTATGGATCAAACCCGAGCCCAAAGGAGGGAATTCTTCCTCCCTAAATTCCGAATTGGCCAAAGCGGCCTGAGTTCTAGAAGATGGTCCAGCAACCGAAGAGGCTTGTGGGCGAGAAATTCCATGACCATAATGGCCAAACTCCACGTGGGCTTTATGGTTGCTTATAGGACAAGAAGCTGCATGGGCCTGATGGCGTATAGATGGACCAGCCCCTTGATGGGCCTGCTGCCGAGAAGAACAGCCAACGCATCCCAAATTGTTTTGGGCCATGTCTACTGGGCTTGGTATTTCGTCCAACATTAAATCCTATTCCAGACTTTTTCTTTCTTCGAACAACTTTCACAAATCCATCTTCATCTATAATTTCATTATTGTTTGGTTTTTGAGCTTCCAAAATAGGCCCATGACCAACACTGTTTTTCATTTGCACGACATGATCCAAAGGAATTTTGATGGGAGCTTCTTTAACGGGCACATCATGATCCTCCCTAGCATAACCTAAGTAGTACAACATGGTGGTTTCCACCTATAAGATAATTCAAGATAGCTAGACTTACCCGGGAGGTTTCCACGAGATGGAAACTTGACTTTAACCCAATCCGGTAATCCATTGGAAGCAAATGCATCAACTAGTACCCGAGCATAATTCATTGGGCCCTCTTTTTTTTCACATCTTTCATATGTTGAGTGGTCAAGCATGAGGGGCTTATCCACACAACTAATTATTTGTCCTATGTTACCCCCATTCCAAAGACAAAGCGGTAAGTCCTTAATGGCAACCCAGACCAGAACAGATTTTGGATTCGGTTTAATTATCACTGTATCCGGTTCCCAAAGTTGGAGAACAAGAGGGATATTATCCACTAGCCACGGGTTCCTCTCAAGCACTTGTAACATTCCATCCTCCGTGTCAAATTTAAAGAAGTAAAATCCCCCTTTTTTTTTTAACATAAATAGACTTGAGACCATACTTATGCCACATTTTTATAAGGTTTTCCTTAACCACATAAAACGGAAGAGTGGCACCTATAAAGTAACCATAAAGTTGAATGTGATGGGCTTGAACACTCTTAGCCATAAAGTGAGCATCTAGTGTGACTATAGGTTCGCCCTTCTCATCCAAACTCGGGGGGGTGATATAATAACCGGGTTTCACCATCCTCAACCCCCTCCCCATTCACCAACTTTTGGAATAGGGAATTAGGTATTGAATTCTTGATATATGTCTGGAGATTCCTTTAGTGAATATGTCGGCGTACTGCATAGAAGCCGGAATATGTAACACCCGGATATGGCCAATGCGAACCTTTTCCCGAACAAAATGAATATCAATCTCAATGTGCTTGGTACGTTGATGTTGAACCGGATTGTCTGAGAGGTAAACGGCTGAAACATTATCACAGTAAACGACTGTTGCCCGTTGGAGAGGAACGTGAAGCTCCAGTAGCAGGTTACGGGTCCATGTGGCTTCGGCAACTGCATTAGCGACACCCCTATATTCAGCTTCGGCGCTAGAGCGAGATATCGTGGGTTGCCGTTTGGATGACCACGAGATAAGATTATCACCTAGAAACTCACAATAACCACTAGTGGATCTGCGAGAGTCCGGACAGCCTCCCCAATCGGCATCTGAATAAGCCACTAAGGAGTGAGTAGGCGAGTGAATGAGCCGAAGTCCATAATCGGGTGTTCCCTGAAGATATCGAATGATCCGTTTCATGAACGCAAAATGTGCCTCTCGTGGTCATGCATAAACAAGCAAATCTGTTGAACCGCATAAGATATATCTGGCCTCGTAAACGTGAGGTATTGCAACGCCCCAGCCAAGCTTCGGTAAAGAGATGGATCAGCAAATAAAGGACCATCCATGGTGCTAAGCTTGGCAGAAAGATCCACAGGTGTGGCACACGGCTTACAAGCTGTCATGGAAGCCCGAGCTATGATATCTTTAGTGTACTACGATTGAGATAAAAACAGCCCGTGGGGTGTCCGGGTGACTTTGATGCCCAAAAAATGATGCAAGTGTCCCAAATCAGTCATAACAAACTCTCGTGAGAGTGTAGTAATGATGCGACGAAGAAGGTCGGAGGAGGAGGCTGTAAGAACTATGTCATCGACATACAGGAGCAGGTAAGCTAACTCAGAGCCGTGTTTGTAGATAAACAAGGAATTGTCACAGGCACTAATAACAAACCCGCGAGATGTGATGAACGTAGCGAACCGTGTATACCAAGCCCTAGGTGCCTGCTTTAACCCATACACATATTTCTTGAGTCGACAGACCAAATCGGGGTGGCGGCGATCAACAAACCCCGGTGGTTGATGCATAAATACCGTCTCCTGTAAATGCCCATGTAAAAACGTGTTCTTGACATCTAACTGCTGAATGGGCCAAGAACGACTGACTGCTAATGACAAAACAGCCTGAATGGTGGCCAATTTTACAACCGGGCTAAATGTATCCTCACAATCAATCCCCATTTTCTGTGACTTTCCATGACAACCAACCGAGCCTTATATCGTTCCAAGGAACCATCAGATTTAAATTTATGGCGAAAGAGCCACATGCAACGAATAATAGGGCGATCAACCGGGCGTGGAACCAAATCTCAAGTCTCATTTTCCTGTAACGCATTAAATTCAGTTTGCATAGCATGTAACCAATTAGGGTCGACAAAGGCGTTGGCATATGATTTTGGAACAGGAGAGATGATGGTAGTATGAAGGTTGACAGGTTTGGTTTGCTGGGTGGCGCTCGTTTTTGAACGAGTGACCATTGGGTGAGTGTTGACAGGAGGAGTGGGGGCGACGCCAGGAGGGGTGGGAGCTGCCGGTCGGGGTTGGGCAGTAGGTAAGGTGGCATGATGTTTGGCCGGCGTATCGGTGGTGTCAGGATGACGCGGACGTCGAGAATAGGTATACTGGAGTGGCGGTGTGGCAGATGTAGGTGGGTTGGGGACGGTAATGGGTGGGTTTGTCGTAGGGTTGGTGACACGGTGTTGAAAAGTGAATCCGGGAGGGATGGAGGAATCGAGAAATTGATACTCGTGATTAGCACGTGGCTCCCCATACGGAAAATTGGGTTTCGTCAAATATTACATGACGGGAGATGTGAACTTTCCTAGTGGAAGGGTCTATACACCGGTATCCCCTGGAGTCGTGAGGATAGCCCAAGAAAATGCAACGAATGGATCGGGTGTGTAGTTTATGTGGTTGGGGTAGCACGCACACCCGAACACTCGTAAGTGATCATAGGTGGGGTGGCGTGACAATAGGGCAAAGGTAGGGGCATAGAAGTTTAGACGTTTGGTAGTGAGTATATTGTGAAGGTATGTGGCCATGTGTAGGGCTTCTACCCAAAATTTGGGTGGTAAGTTGGCATGGATTAGAAGTGACCGTATGATGTCGTTAAGGAGACGGATCATACCTTCAGCTCGGCCGTTTTGGGAGGATGTTTGAGGGCATGAGAACCAAAAGAGAAGGCCGTGTGTATGGGCAAAGGATTTAAAGTCATTATTGGGAAATTCGCCGCCTAAATCACATTGAAATGTTTTAATTGATCGGTTAAATTGGGTGAAAATAAGGCGGTGAAATTTGGCAAAATTGGTGAAAGCTTCAGATTTAAATTTTAGAGGGTAAACCCAAACAAAATGAGGGAAATTATCAATACGTACCATATAATATTTGTAGCCGGATGCGCTACTGACTGGGGATGTCCAAAGATCACAATGAATAATATCAAATGCTGCAAATGTAAAAGAGATGGATTCATAAAACGGTAGAAGTTTACTATTAGATAGTTGACAAGAATTGCAAATGTTTAAATTTTTATTCCTATTATAATGAAGATTGAAACGACTATTTAAAATATCAAAAACTTGAGTTCCGGGATGTCCGAGTCGGTTATGCCACTGAGTTGAAGGGGAGACCAAAAAGCATGACGGAAGTGAAGATTATGGAGGTGTGAACGGGTAGAGATCCCCGGTACTATTGTGGCGGGACAGAATCCTTCCAGTGCGAAGATCCTTCAAAGAAAAACCGAAAGGGTCAAATTCGACTGATAAATTATTTTCACGAGAAAAACGTCTTAACCGATAAATAATTTTTGATAATTTGAGGGCTATATAAAATGTTGGGTAGGATGTATGTGCGGTAGGGTAGGGTGTGAAAACCTGTCCCGGACCCTTTTATTGGTAAACAGTGGCCATTGCCAACCAAAATATTGCGTACATTAGATGAGATAGGTTTTTGAATCTTACCTGGGTCGGATGTAATATATGATGAGGCCCCCGTGTCCATGTACCAATTTGGGTCGGGCTGATTAAACTGCATGCTAGAAAAGGCAGCTTGTAAGTCAGACAAGCTTAAAGCATTATACCCGGGAGAAGCTGCTGCTGGTCCAGAATAGTGGGCCTGTTGCATCTGGTCATGGGCCGAAGGTGGGGCTGTAGGTGGTTGGTAACCACTGAAGTTGGCCGTATGAGATGGGACAGCAGGTTGCGAGTAGTTGTTGTTGGGCTTCCATGCGGTTTGTGTTGGATATGGGCAAGGTGGGGTGTTCCACCAAGCCCAGTTTGGATACGGAGTGTTAGGGTGGACCTGTGATCCCGAAGCAACCTGATTTAGATATCGTCCTCTGCCACGACCGCCCCTGTTGTAGCGGGAAGGCCCGCGTCCACGTCTCCGAGCCCGGTAGTTCCAGGGGTGGCGCTGAAGTGTTTTGAGGTTGTTCCGGCGCTGAAGGAGCCGCGAGAACAGATGAAGATGTCTTTTGGTGTGCCGCAAGACGTTGGATTTCCATTTGAAGCATGCTACATGCTGTATCCCATGTAGGAGTGCTTTGATTGATGAAAGTCACCACAGGGTCATATTCAACCGGCAAGCCGCGTATAAGTTGAAGAACACGTCGGGATTCAGAGACTGGATTATTCACTTCGCCTAATTGATCAGCGATATTTTTGAGACGCTGACAGTAGTCATCCATGGACGAACAAGCATTGAGGGTGAGGTTGTATAACTCACTTTCAAGGGCAGCGGCACGGGAGGCTTTGTTGCTGAGAAAAATCTTTTCAATTTTCAACCAAGCGGCTCGAGCGGTGGATTCAGTGTCAAGGACTCGAGCCAGGTGTTCGTCCGATATCGTGCTATAGATCCATTGAAGAACTAGAGCATCGATTTCCTTCAAAGAACCGTAGTCCTCGGAATCAGGATCGGGTGGTGTGGTATCATCAAGGTGGTCAAGAACCTTATAGGCAGTAGCATGAAGACGAAAGAGTTTCGTCCTTGATGAGTATGTGACTTTCAAACCGTCAAGGTTTCGAACCTTCGTCTGGATGTTGGTGACGGATTATGCGGGGTGCAAGCTAGCCGGCTTTGTGTCAGAAGAGCCGGAGTTTGAATCTTGTTTGGGTGAGTTTTCTTTGGATTCCACCATGGTGGATATCGGCTAGGGCTGATCGGCAATAAGAAACAGAAACCGAAGAGGTCGGCGATAAGGGTGAAGCCGACTAGGGTTTCAAGATGGTTAGAACCGTAGCTCTGATACCATAAGAGTGTTTATGGTATTGAATTCTTGATCATCTTTATTGATACCAATCAACCCTATATATAGGAGAATTACATATAAACAACCCTAGCTCTATTTTAGGAAGAGATTTATACAATCAAATAATATATACTAAATAATAATATATATCGGCTAAGACTTTGGTGTCGCCATCTCCATGGTCAGTTGCAGCTTCATCCTTTAATCCATCAACTTGGGTGAATCAGGAATGTTCTTTTGCTACTATTGATATTACTGGCCATGCTCATGTTCTAACCAAATTTGAACAGAGGTGACAGTTTCTACTTCTGCTTAAATCCTTTCTGTATATCACCTATTAAAACCATAATACTTCTGTTGAAACTCAATTTCATCTAATGGATTGTGTAGTTTGAAGAAACAGACTACAAGAGCCTGCAAGTTATAACACATTCAATGAATATGCTCATCTTTTGATTAATCAGGGATCCTATATTCATATTCTTTTATGTTATTTGATTCATCCTAGTTAGAGGAAGATAAATGTAGGTTCTTTATACGTTCTTTTCTATTTAAGAAAATGGGACAACATGCCACGTCATAACTGGTAGGGTAAAAAAGTGTGTTATACCGTAACAAAAAAAAATAGGCATCCATTCTTGCAAGAAATTAGTGGAATTGGTACATGCGTATGGAGATACACGCCTTGCTTGAAAACAATAGGTTTATCAAGGGGAACTTCAACTGAAGGAAACTCACTTTCAACCAGTATAACACTATTGCAGGTGTGGCTACCATATCTCAGACACTATTTTCACCAAAACTAAAACAAATTAGCACACAAACAGCTCAATGAACACTATTCAGTTTATGTTATGCGAGGGTGTTTAACCTATGTTTATAATGTTTAAATACATGTTTTTATGTGTTTAGTGGTGTGGAACATCCTTATTTTGTGTTACTTATGGAATGCAGGTGTTGTGAGCAAAGATGAGTGAAAAAAAGCAGAGAACTGGACCTGTCAGCCTACCCTCGCAAATTGCTAGGGGTACCACGCAAATTGCGTGTGTCCTGGGAAGTATTTCAGTGCAAACACCCACGCAACTCAGTAAGGAATTAAGAGTTATCAGCCTACCCACGCAAATTGTGTGGGTAGGGTCGCAAATTGCGTGGTCTGCCGGGCCAACTCCGAAAATTTAGGATTTTGACCCCTTTTTAAGCCAAACACTTAGGGTTTCGTAAGGGTTCTTCTCCAAGCCATTTTTTGGAGTTTCCAAGGAGATTTTTGAAGAACAATACATCATTCCATCACCATCTTTCATGTTGGATTGATTTCTAATCATTGTTGAAGATCGTATGACGTCAATGAGCGGCTAATCCACCCGTGGTTGTTTACGGGTGTAGGATTGTTTATGTAAGGTGACTTTTACATGGTTCATACTTTGATTTGGTTTAGACTTTGTTTAATCTTTAGGTTATTCCAATTCTATAGTTTACTTTGTTTGATTAAAACGATTTGGTTTTTTAGATTTAATCCATTCATCAGTTTTTCGGTTTCACATCGTGAACCATTGAGTGTTTATGTTTGATGTTCTAAATCGGTAATTAATTATTGGGAATTCAACTTGTGTCAAGTATCCGGTTTTTACAATCGTTGCTCAACACAGTCAATTATCTTGGTTATTAGTTATTTATCAAACTTGGTAGTTCAACGAGTCATGTCTATGTGATTTCCAATAAGTACAAACCAGTAATCACCGCACTTGCAATCTAAACCCGGAAGCATTCCGTTTTCTCATTATTGTTTTAAGAGTTTTAAAGTTTGTTGCTTTTTAATCTGAATCTAAATAGTTTTCATAATTAAACACTTTCCACCAATTCCCTATGGATACGACACCCTACTTCACTATGCTATAGTTTAAGGTAGCTAGGGATTAGAATTAATATTGTTTTTGATTGACCTTGACAACGGGATCAAAATGGCGCCGTTGACGGGGAATACGTGCGCTTAGTGTTTTAGTTTAAATTATTTTGTTCGGAGCTTCTAATCTTTTGTTTATTCGTGCAGACCACAGGTTTATGCATACTCGTAATTCAGGAAGGAAGTCACCACTTTTTTTCAATCCAGAAATAGAACAGGCTGCTAGAGCCAACCGTAAGATAAAGAACCAAGTTCAAACCATTCTAGAAAAACTCGACAGCCTGAGAATGTCACAAAATCAGCCATCAAACCCAGATCCAAACCAAGGTGGGGGACCAGTCCCACCTTTCCCAGATCTCATATCCCCTAACCAACCACCACCAAATCAACAACCACCCGCACAACCACAACCACAACCACAACCACAACCACCACCACCATTCCATAACAACCAACCATATAACAGCTACCCGAGTTACTCAGATTTTGGGGATGATGAGCATTTGTCAATGGGACAAAGCTATGGGACAGAACACGGTTCTCAACATGAGAACTGGGATGAAGATGAAGCATGGTATGACCTAAACCACCATCCCAGAAATCAAGGAACAAATGGGGTGAACAATTGGGTACAACCACCACTAAGGGCCGACTATGGGTATCAACCAAGAAATCAGGGTAACTTTGACCAAGAGAACAGGCACATGCAACCTCAAGTAAACAGACCCAATTATTAAGAGGAACCGCCTAGGAACAGAAACGTGCCAAGGCACGAAAAGAGAGTAGACAGTCACTTTCGCCCTGCTTTAGCCCTAAATGCTTCCCCCGTGATTCCACCAGTTCGTAGGGGGAACACATTTGAGATCAGACCGAGATGTTTAGGGATCCTCGCACACTTCTTTGGGAGAGCTACTGAGGAACCCTACACACACTTATCAGAGTATGAGGCTACATGTGTAACTATAGGTGGACATGGATTCACTACAGACGAGGTGAAGTTGGTACTCTTCCAATTTTCACTAAAGGACCGTGCTAAACAATGGTTCCTATCTCTACCGTCTGCTAGTATTGCTACATGGGCAGAACTTCAACAGTAATTCTTGGATGAGTATTTCCCACCACACAAGACTAATGAGGCCAGAGCTGCAATCAGAGACTTTAGGCAACAGTCGGGAGAACCATTCTATGAAGCCTTCAAGATATTTAAAGAGTTGTTGAGGAATTGCCCACATCACGGTATAGATAAGTGGGAATTGATCCAGGCATTCTATGATGGCCTTTACCTGAGGATGTCAGAGATGTTAACTCCACTAGTAACAGATCATTCTTCTATAACCATGTGGATGAGGATTGGGACATACTTGAGAGGATGGCGGTGATATCCAAAAGACAAGCTATTGCAAGCAGAAGGGGAAAGTCAACTTCATCTGTGAAGTCGGTTGATTATGAGATGCAGAAGCGGTTGGATGCTATGGAAATTCAAATGGCACGTCTTGGTAAGCCGAGCGGTAAAGAGGTGGAAAATGTGACTCAAGCATATCCGGTATGTGACGGATGCAAGGAGTTGGGGCATGTGTTAGCAAACTGCCCAAAAGAGCAAGCAAAACCTGAAGAAGTGAACCAGCTTGGAGGAGACAAGGCCACTGCTACACATTATCATCTAGTACTTAGAAATCACCCTTTATTCAGGTATGGTAATGCATATAATCAAATGAATCCTAACTTTTAGGGTGCTAATGTGCAGGGTGGAGGACAACCACAACATTAACAATACCAAAACCGCCAGCAAGGATACAATCAAGGCGGATACCAGAGGTACCAAAGGGGCTATCAACAGCAAAATCAGCAAAGTGGAAATGTAGGTGGTGATGCACCAGGGGGTAGCCAGTTTAATGCTCTAATGGATGCTATCAAGGAGCTAAAGAAGGACAATGAAGTTTGGGACAAAACAGTGAATGCTCTTGTAAAGCAAGTGGGTCAATTAGTAGAAGATCTGTCGAGAAGAGACCCTGGAAAACTCCCAAGTAATACTCAGACCAACCCACAACATCAAGGGTCTAGTTCAAATAATGCTTTTGTGGGCGCAGTAAGTATAGACAAGGACAGTGAGGAGAGTGATTCAGAGGAGGAAAATGAGCAAGAGGCACCTCTTATCCCTATTGAGGTTGGGGGAGTAAAGGCCAACCAGGCACTCTTGGATTATGGGGTAACTCTCAGCATCCTCCTAGGGAGCTTATATGATCAGTCAGACCTAGGTCCTCTCCAGCAAGTTGACACCACCGTGGTGTTAGCCGATTTAACATGGAAACGTTCACGGGGAATGCTTAGGGGAGTAGCGATGAAGGTTGGGGAATTCTATTAGCTCAAAGTTTCTTGGTGCTTGATTATGAACCTATTCAGAAGAAAGAACAATCGAGAGTCTTACTTGGAAGACCGTTTTTGGCAACTGCCGATGCTCAGATCATCTGTAGAGACAACACAGTGAGCATGACATTTGGTAACCGGGATTTTAACTTAGATATGCTTACAAATTCATTTACTTATTTTTCTAAAGTTAAATCTTCTAAAGCAGGTAAGACTAATAAGTGTCCTCCTCGTTCCAAAGTGGATGAGGGTGGCACAAAAGAGAAAGGTGTTGTTTTTTACAGGTATGAGTTGAAGGATGAGAAGGAGACGGTAGATGCAGCAATCCCCAAGTGTGGGGATGAGGGAGTGCAAGTAGAAAAGCCACCATGGAAACAACAGGTGGAAAGTTCATGTAGTCACAGCAAATCGGGAACAGGATCATCAGGATCACCGGTGGGGTCAAAGAAACCTCCTAAGTTTGTCAGGTATTCATATGAAACTGGTGAAATGAGAGATGAAGAAGAGTTCTTTACCGAGGAACACATGAGAAAGTTAAGTTTAAAGGGAAAGGACAACCGAGCAGGTGTGGTAGCATTTGGTAAGGAGTTTGTGTTTCAACCACCATAAGAACTAAATCAGGTACGGTCTGGCTGAAGACCTTAAAACTTAGCGCTAACCGGGAGGCAACCCAGTTATTTGCATTTGTTTTTGCTTTGTTTGTGTTTTTGTTTTAGTTCGTTGTCAATATAGCAAGACCCAAGTGTGTGGAAGGCTCATGGAGGCAAATAGGAACTTTGTGGGTGTGTTCACTACAAACCCTCACGAGACTTCACTCGTCCACTCGGGCTACTGAGGGGTTTAAAAGGCTTGTTGCATACGGTAAATGCAACCGTGATTCCTACAAAAGTGAGTTTAGGAGTTTGATGCACACACGAGGACCTCGACATGAGATATAATCAAGTCATGTGCTCTTTTCTAGTTTTATTTTGCTTTATTTATTTTCTTTTTAGTGTGTTTAGTCGTTAAATTTTGGTGTTTAATTAAATGAGTAGTCGACACTTCTTGCATTGATTGGGTAGGATGGTGTGGGTTTGAGAATTGAGTAATTGTGTAAAGTCCTCGTCCTTTAAAATTGTAGGTCCCCGGGTGTCTCGGATCGTTACGTGTGGGTGTGTGCGACTAGTCGACCGGGTGCGGAATGCCCGTGACTAGGTGGAGAAACAACAACACAAAGTAAACCGACAAGAAGAGTCACTTTAAAATCCGGTCTTTTAAAACTTGAAGGTTACAGAATACAAATGAGTGCCTGCGTACTTACATTCTGTCAACCATTCCTATTTATACTAGACCTGCTGTCTGCGCACTTAGCAAGTGCGCAAGTACATTTGCTCATGCGTACTTAGCAAGTACGCAGAATATTCTTGCGTACTTGCTAAGTACGCAGGAACTATTTCCTGCGCACTTACAAGTGCGCAAAACATTTAGAGAATTTAGCAACTATCAACATGCATTAGTAAATACAACTCGATAACTAATACATATAGACACTTACAAACAAAGACAAATACATGTAATGAAAGTACAAAACTAAGACTCTATCCAGAGTGTTTGTCACACAAAAGTGCTTCAACAAACTCCCCCTTGACAACAGCTCTGGATCATCTTCGGTCTTCAAACTTTAGTCTTCATAGCTCTGTATCTTTAGCTTCCATCTTCTTCTTGTAGTCAAGGCAAAACTTGATCACCTTGTCATATTTAGAAGCAAGGAACTTTGTCCATTCGTCTGTATGCATGCAATACCTGTCTGCTAGTGCCTCTAGATCTTTCACAGAGAAGTTAATGAAGCAGACTTCATCAAATACTCTGAGTAGTTCCTTCGGCACCAAGCATCCACTTTCTGACCTTACCTTTCCTATCACCACAGCCTCGCCCGTTTTTGGATCTACGTACCAGTACCATATGTCACCGAGGATATCCTGAGATAACTTGCTCAGGGGAATCTTGGTTTCACATAGCACTGGCTTGTATACCAATTTCTTTAAGTATTTCTTAGTCACAGGATGTCTAGCTTTCTTATCCTTGACTCTCTTGGGCACTTGAGGCTTAAACACTTCAAACTTCCCAGATCTTGCTTCCCGCTGTAGAACCTGCCACAAACCCATCGCCACTACGTGATTTGAGTGACCCAGCAGCTCTCGGTTTGCTAGGTTCACAAAGTCGTATTTAGGTAAGGAGTTGAACGCTTCACTGGTTGGTTTCAAGTATTGAACCCCTCCAGATCGTTTGATTGCGAACAACTACTTATCTTCTTCGAATCTTACAGCCAAGATCATCCCTGTTGCTCCTTGTTTGTCTATGATAGTCGTCTTTTTCCAAACAGGAGCTGAACCCTTTGATGAACTAGCAGGCACATCTTTATCTTTCGGTGCCTCTGGATCCACAGGGGTAGGGTCAACTGGGGAGGCCTCAGTCGATGCTTCAACGTTGCTAGCAGACTCGACTGAACCTGTGTCGAGGTGAGATTCGAAGGATGGAATTTCGAAGATCTCTCCATCTTCGAACTCATACTCTACTTCCCCGTCACCCTTGGGAACTTCAATTACTACATCGTCATCATCTTCATCCCAATCATCACCAGAGTCGATCTCTCCTTCTTCAAGATTGTAGAGAGCCTCGATCTGTGCTTCCTTGGAATAGTCAGGCTCTAGGTATAATATCTCATCATCAGATAGATCCTTTAGAACATCAGCCGCTGACTTTCCTTTGTCACCACCAGAAGTATCACCGCCTTCCTGATGAGTAGACTCCCCCTGAGCCATTGGAATAGTAGAAATGGGCACGATTGCCAAAGCTTGGTGCTCACTTCCACTAGGACCGACTTCGGGATCCTTGTCTTTGTCATCATCCTTCGTCAAGTCAACAGGATGACAAGGCTCATCATCGGTAGGTTTAGACGTCTTCTCCTTCTCTTTCTCTTTCTCCTTATCTTTCTCCCCCTGAGCATCAAGCTTATGGGTCAGATCAGCAATTAACTTGACCATCATGTCATGTTCTTTTCTCTGCAGATCAAACCGAAGCTCAAGAGACGACCTGTGTGCCAGAATCATGTTGTTAGTCTTGATCATCAGCTTGTTCTGGGCCATAACATTGGCAAGTCTCTCATGTGTCCCAGTCCTTTGGCTTCTTAGAATAGTAACCTCGTCCACCAATGAATTTATCTGCGCCTGTTGAGCCGCAGACTCCTCCTTTGATTTCCGAACGGTTTCAAGTAGAGTAGCGACCTGGGTTTCCAGAGTTTCTATCCTTGCATCATTTGGATCAGGATGTCTGGATGAAGATGCTTCAGCATTATGAAGTGGGGATGAGAAGATAGCATCAAAGTCAAAACCCTGTGTAAAATCTCCATAATTGTAGGGTTGACTGTCAGGTTCAACGGTGGCTGTTGGGATTGTGGATGTGATGATTGTAGTAGGAGTGATGGAAGGTGTGATGGTGACTGACTCTGTGAGAATCGGAGTAGTCACCGCCACAAGGACAGATGATACAGGAAGGGTCACTATCACAGGAACCTCCTCTGTGCTAGTAGTGACCGCCACATCAGGTTGTACCTATGGCCTTTTTCTCTGTCTACGGTATATTTGCTGTGAAGGTGGGGTAGATGCTGAATCAGTAGTTGCAGCTGAAACTTGTACTAGCTGCGGAGTACTAACCGGTACCTCACTGGGAATAGCAAATTGCTGCCTATCCCCCCGATGTTTGTTTGCACTTTCACTTCTTTGTCGTTGAATAGCAACGTCAGAGTCAGATTCTGGCTCGTATTCACTGCTTGTTGACTGTCGCTTTCTCTTTGAAGACGACTCAGGAAGGGTCACCTTCGCCGTTCTTCTCGGGTGTACCTGTGATGGTGCATCATCAGAATCCGAGGAATCAGACTCAGTAGCTTCGGAGTCGGATCCTTCAGCACCATTATGACCTTCTTCTTCGTCTCCACTCTCAGACGATTCACCCACGCTTTCAACGTCCTCCTCTTGTTGTTGTTCATCTGAGTGTTCACTTAGTTCTGGCTCTGAATCTGGGCTAAACCAACTCCAATCAGCTGGCGCCACATACGCTTCATTAATCAGATGGCCAAAGAGAGGTGTATGCACAGGGGTAGGTTCTACACTGCCTGGCGTTAGGAACTGGGAAAATACTCTCTTGGCCATCGTCTTTACTTGCAATCTTTCACCAATGGCCGGTAGGTTTGGCAACGAGTCGTTGATCAGGAGTTGCACAAACCTAGGATATAACAAGAATCTGTTCCTTGCCGCTGCATTGATTTGATCTACGAGGGCCTTGTAGATAAAGCGGGAGAAGTTATACCCTCTGTTCAAAGACAGGCCAACCATGGCTGTAGCAAGATCGTGCCCCATTGCATCCTTCCCTGCCTTCCTGGAAGAGATGCACACGATCATCACATGTGCGAAGTATCTCCATTGGTCAAGAACCCACATTTTCTTGTATGAGGAGTAATCTGTATCGCCAACATAACCCATCCGCTGTCTCCAACACCCATCCACATAGTAGTCCGGATAAGCAGTTGGATCGGTGCGTAGGACTCGGAATTGCAATACTCGTCTGACAGTTTCTTCTGAAAAGGCAATGTCATGGCCTGCAACAGTAGCCCGAATGACATTAGGATCTACCGTGCAGTCATGCTCCGAAGTTTCCCAAAACTGCTCCAGATACGGTCTTGATACTATGGGATCCGCCGATATAGCATAGCTAAGTTTCGAACGGTTTAGAAACTCAACTATTTCTCTGTATTGGAGGGCGGCACCTTTCCATTCCGGTTGTGTAAGCGCGATTAGATTAAACTCACTGGAGAACGCACGAGCCATACCTACAAACACACACAGAAAACACAATAAGAACAACAAGTTTCATTGGAATTGAAAACACATGACACAGTATAGCAGTTACTCATTGAAGTGAAATTTCAGACTTAGAAATTTTTCTAAGTGTTAGTCCTGCGTACTTAGCAAGTACGCAGGAATTTGTTCTTGCGTACTTAACATGTACGCAGGAATTACTTCTTGCGTACTTGTTAAGTGCGCAAGAACTTGCTCTTAGCCGAATTCCAGAAATCCAAAATTTCAATCATAGGAGAGGCATTGCCATGGATTAGGTCACCACAAGGTCGAAATACACTATTAGGACCTATGGGACCACTATCAATCGCAATGAACTGCTAAACTAGTCAATTTTGACCTAGGCTTGGTCCGAAGGTAAACTAAGGTCAATCAAGGGGTCAAAGACAAAATCAAACCCTATTAAGGACAATTTAGGAGTCAATAGGCTTCGATTAGTGATTAATAACAAGATTTAGGTCTTAATTTTCATTTAGAACACCAAAAACGGTCAAAATTTTCACTATCAAAAACTTCGATGAATCGGTCAATAACAGGAGATTTAATGGATGAAATGGACTGAGATTCTCACCAACTAAATGTAATACGATGATGGTACTAAACACGGGACGAAAAAACGGTTTGAGAACACACAATTTTTGAGGAAAATGGTCGGAGGGAATAACAATAGTTGAAAACTTTTGAAAGTGATAAAACTCTGAAAATTCTCTAAGTCCTGCTTTTATACCCAACACAAAATGGTCTTGCGTACTTACTAAGTGCGCAGGACTTTACTCCTGCGTACTTACTAAGTACGCATGACTTAAGTCTTGTGTACTTGTTAAGTACGCATGGTTTACCTCATGCGCACTTATCAAGTACGCAGAGACCCTTATGTGCGCACACTTTCAACTCAAATTATGAAGATTTCAAGTCAAATAACGAACAAGATAGAAACATTCAATCAAGAGGATTCAAAATCAATTCAGGAAGGTTAAACACAAATATTTTTGGCTTTTCTAATTAAACAAGAACTGTACACAAACTTAAAATCTTTTTGATCTTTTCAGGATAGAAATACACACATATTCACACAAACTATTTTTGATCAAAGACACGAGCAGAGGATCATATCAGGCTAATATATGGCAAAAATGATACAATATAAACATCAAAGAATATGGGATCATGTCATGGATTACTTTTTATTCATACGTAATAAGCATATAAACAAGTAATTCAAGTTGACAATATTATAAGATTTGAAACTATAAGCATCTTTGTATCACGTTCTTGTGTGT
The DNA here is from genome assembly GCA_023525975.1 of Smallanthus sonchifolius. Taxonomy (NCBI): domain Eukaryota; kingdom Viridiplantae; phylum Streptophyta; class Magnoliopsida; order Asterales; family Asteraceae; genus Smallanthus; species Smallanthus sonchifolius. The sequence goes on along the minus strand of CM042035.1, from coordinate 21,529,442 downwards.
TAAGGTATTGATTATAAGATATACAACGTGTACCCCACTGATATTCTACAGTAATGTAAGTTGCACTATCTCAATGCATCTAAGATTTTCCCAATTATTTTCTAAATTTTCTGAATGAAGCTACATCAATTAGCACATGAGAAATCAAGCAGAATCCATAAGGATTATCAGGAATCATAAGATTTAGAATCGAGTGATTCATTTGTCTTGGTTTCATTTGATTTCTTCATTGAATATCGGTATGATGATTCAGGATAATGAATATAATGTTTGTAAACTTAGGTAAGGGGATCCAACTTTTATCTGGATTTGAATTCAATGAATCAGGAGTGATTCAAGGGTGAATACATGCTCCACGGTTGATGTTGAGACATGTCTTGATTCAATCTCTCATTGCATACTTGTGAGTATGGGCAGTGAGATAAGCCGCATTAATTGTGCTAACGACAAAACCCGAAACTGATCTCAGAAGAAAATTATTGCCAAAATCTAACATCCTTTATCTGATAATGATCTTTTGCATTCTTTTACGCACACACACTAGCATACATGGGTTCAAATCACAGTTGTAATATTAGATTTAGTTTCCACACTACTAGTGATTCAAAGACGCATACAACCTACTGACAATTCAAATTACTTGTAAACAAGCAGATTAACAACATAACAATTTAAACAATTATGTAAGCATGACGCAATCATTTCCCATATGTGCAGTCTATGGCGTTTAGATCATTTCTGATATACTATCATTTCCTCTTTTCTCAAGTTAACATTGAAATTTTCTCCATTTTCTATTTTGTTTGAATTTTTTTTATTTATAAAATATTTAGAAAATTTAAAAGAACTATACAGAACATTTAAAAGAAATAAAATTTAACTTTCATGAATTGAATTGATTTAAGAAAAATAAGTTTTCACTCAGGATTGAACATTCCTATCAAGTTGACAAGATGCTCAAAACGAGATCGATCAAATGCCTTAGTGAAAAGGTCAGCAAGATTGTCATCCGTGTGAACCTTTACAAGTTCAATTAAATGCTTTTCAGCACAATCACGGATGAAATGATGGCGAATTTCTATATGTTTAGTCTTGGAATGTTTCACCGGGTTATTTGTGATGGACATTGTGGCATTGTTGTCAATGAACATAGGAGTTCCAGTTAAGTTCAAGCCGTAGTCTCTCAATTGCTGCTGAATCCACAATATTTGAGAACAACCGCTCGCCGCAGCAATGTATTCTGCTTCACAAGTTGAGACAGAAACCGTTGACTGCTTCTTACACTGCCAGGAAACCAGTCTGTCTCCTAAGAACTGACATCCACCTGAAGTTGACTTTCTATCAAGGTTACAACTGCCATAGTCTGAATCAGTGTAGGCTTTGTAGTCAAATGACTGCTGCTTTGAGTACCAAAGACCCAATCGGGGTTTCCCTTTCAAGTATCTGAAAATCCTCTTCACAGCTATCATATGGGACTCCTTCGGTTGTGATTGAAACCTTGAGCACAAGCATACAGCAAACATTATGTCGGGCCTTGAAGCTGTGAGATACATAAGAGATCCAATCATTCCACGGTACAATTTACAATCCACATCCTTTCCATCTTTGTCTGGATGCAAACCGTGATTGACGGGGATAGGTGTGCCATAAGTACTGCTATCATTCATCTTGTATTTTGTTAAGATGTCCTGCATATACTTAGTTTGATGTAGATAGATGCCATCCTTTCTTTGACTGACTTGCAGACCCAGGAAGAACGACAATTCACCCATATTGCTCATCTCAAACTTGGACTTCATCACCTGTTCGAATTCTCTACACATCTCTTCATTTGTAGACCCAAAGATAATGTAATCGACATACACTTGTACAAGAAGAATGTCACCTCCTGCTTTCCTAATGAAGAGGGTCGAGTCAGTTTGTCCATGGTCGAAACCATTTGACAGTAGATGTTTAGATAATGTCTCATACCATGCCCGAGGAGCTTGATGAAGACCATAAAGTGCTTTGTCGAGCTTATACACTTTATTGATATTATGCGGATCTTCAAAGCCGGGAGGTTGAGTGACATAGACCTCTTCATGAACTTTTCCATATAGGAAAGTACTCTTCACATCAAGTTGATAGACCTTGAAGCCAACATATGAGGCATAAGCCAGAAACAGTCGAATGGCCTCAAGTCTAGCAACTGGGGCATATACTTCTGTGTAATCCAAGCCCTCTTGTTGATAAAAACCCTGTACTACCAACCTTGCTTTATTTTTCACCACAACATGACGATCATCTGTCTTGCATTTGAACACTCATCTAGTGCCAATTGGTTGAACGCCTCTTGGCAAGTCAACCAGATCCCACACATGCAACTTTTGGAATTGAGACAGTTCATCTTGCATCGCCTCAATCCAGCAGTTGTCAGCGAGAGCCTCTTTCACATTCTTCGGCTCTAACTGGGACACGAATGCAGCATGCAAACATGTTTCCATGACACCAGTGTCAAGTATCTCCATATACAGACTAGTGTTCTCAGTAATGGTTCGATGACGAGTTTAAACACCGGCATGAGGATCACCAATAATGTTGTCAATTGGATGATTCTTATGCACTCTCGTCTCTGGTATATCTGGTTCCTGCAGATTTTTTTCTAGATTCGTGCTCAACTCCCCCTCATCCTGTGATCTAGAAGACGATGATTCAATGTTGATTGGATCAGCTGTAGCGTCATTTCCTACACTAGTGTTAGGATTAGCTGGAGCGTCATCTCCTACAACATGGACCACTTCCACATCATCACTGTCATGAGTTCCAGATGCAGATGACGCATTGGAATCAGGAGTTACAATTGGTACAGTAGCACGAGTGGAGAAGTTTGAATCATCACCGCCATTAAATAATTCATATACATTTGCGACATCATCAGCAGACAAATCAGGAAGATTAAAAGATTTGAATAGCGCATCATAATCAAAACCCCAAGCTGGACCAGTTGGTTATGGTGGAATGCTGTGTTTACTAGAATCCACTTCAAACCATTCCTCGACAGTACGAGTTCCTATATTGTACACTCTCTTGCAAGGCGAGTTGGCAACATATCCTAAGAAGATGCCTTCCATAGCTTTTGCATGAAACTTAGACTTGCGGTCTTTGTATTGTAGCAACAAGGAACAGGGACTACCAAAAGGAACTAGGTAGTCAAGATTGGGAGGTCGATTGTTGATCAACTCGTAGCACGTCTTGTTGTGCCTCTTTACAACCAGAACTCTGTTTAAAACGTGACAAGCTATATTAACTGCTTCTGCCCAGAAGGTGACAGGAAGCTTTGTATCTGACAGCATAGTCCTTGCAGTCTCGATCAGTGTTCTGTTCTTCCGTTCTGCAACTCCATTCTGCTGAGATGTGTACGGGGCGCTAAATTCGTGACGGATCCCTTTCTTGAGACAGAAAAGCTCCATCAAATTATTCTTGAATTCAGTTCCGTTGTCACTCCTTATTCTTCTAATTTTCAGCTTGCACAAAGATTCCAAGCTCAGGATCAAATATTGAAGAATATCAGCAGTCTCGTCCTTTGTACCTAAAAAATGCACCCAAGAAAAACGTGAGAAATCATTAGTTACAACTAGACAGTATGACTTACCTCCAATACTCCTGATACTTATGGGGCCAAACAGATCCATGTGTAATAGCTCCAAAGGGGTATCGATGGAGTTTTGGAGCTTGGGCTTGTGAGACTTCCGTTGCTGTTTGCCCTTTTTACAAGGCATACAGTCATCTGCAACGGTAAATCTCAGCTTAGGAACACCGGTTACCAAACCGTTTCGGACAAGATGATTCATTTTTTGATAAGAAATGTGTCCGAGTTTCCTATGCCACAAGATTGAGTCAAGCTCTGTCGCTTTTGTAAGCAAACAAGTAGCAACTAATGAGGTGGTTTTCGCCACGCTCATATCGATCTGATAGGTGTCGTTTGTCCTTGGCGCTCTCATCAGAATCCAGTCTTCAGGAACTTCAAAACCAGGTTTGAGAATCAGGCATTCTGACTTATCAAACATCACTGAGTACTCCTTGTCGCACATCTGTGAGACACTCAACAGGTTATGCTTCAGCTGCTCGCAAAAGTTGACATTGTCAAAGCTGACACAACCATTTGACACCACGCCTTGACACGTGATACTGCCGCCTTTCTCTCCAGCAAAGGCCACATAGCCGCCTCTAAATGGTTTCACGTCTTGAAGCAAGGCCATGTTTCCTGTCATGTGCCGGGAGCATCCACTATCTACATACCAACGGTTAGAGATAGTACCCTTCGGATGTCCCTGCACGAGTCACAAAAAGAATTAGTTAGTTTTGGAGACCCAAGCCATAGTGGTCTTGGGTCGTTCATCTTTCTTAAAATAAACAACCTCAATTAATTCACAATCGTGACTATCAAGGATGGATGAATATTTTGAAGCTTTCGGATCAGATGATTGAGAAACTTTTGATTTCTTGTTCCAGGATCTTTTCTTTCTCTTAACTGGAACATTTGGCTTACATTCAACAACAGCAGGTGAACTCGTGGAAGCTTCACCTGATTGAATACCAGCCAGCTGTTCCAGTTTTCTCAATCTCTTGTTCCTTCTTCTTCCCTATGGTTTGGAGAGCTTAACCACAGATTTTTCACCAGTTGGTGCTCTACCAGAGGTAGAAGCACAAGGTTGAGCAGGTTGCTTTCCCTTTCTTGAAATATATGGTTTGGCCTCAGAGATTATCCTTGGCTTTACCATCGGTTTTACTGGTGGTTTCACCACATTTCCCTTAGAACTTTTGGGCTGGTTCACTGGTGGTGACTTAGGGATAACGACTGGTTTTGAAACAATTGGCTGTTTCTCTTGGTTCTTATCAGGACAGTTCACCAGAATGTGACCGACCAAACCACAGTGAAAGCAAGTTCTCTTCTCTCTGTAAGTTCTCCTGTAAGGCTCATTTGATTTGCTATTTGAGGACTCGACATGATGAACGGGAGAATTTGTTTGGTGAACAGTTGGTTTACCCGAGGGTGATTGGCCTTTAAGAATATAATACTTTTGCATATTTTCTTTATAGCCAAGCCCATAATGAGCTCCAAAGGCTTCTTTCTTTTCTTGGTTAATGTTTTTATAACCCCCATATAACATTACTTTTAATTTTTCATTAGTTTCAATAATGTCGGGTTCAGTTAAAATGCAATTATCACGCTTAGTGACAAAGTTTTTATTAACCTTCTGTTCACCTAACAATTCCTCTGAAACTACTCCTTCAGGGCAGGTGTTCTCAGACCCATCATCAGAAGCAGTAAAGAACTCTTCATCAGATGTAGAGTTAGCCTTACTTGATGGCTCACCGAGGCAAGACAAATCAATGTCGATTAAGCCGTTGACAAATTTCCCATTTATTGGTGGAGGAATGGCATTAGCACCCAGCCCTTCGCCGGTCACTTGCCTCACTACAGACTCGTAGTGTTCCACCACAAAACGAGAGTTTTTCAACTTCTCAATATTTCCCTTAAGCTGCAAGACCTCATTTTGGAGCTTGGTGATTTCATTGTTCCTTTTTTCTAACCCCTTGTATGCAACGTCTAAATGAAACTGTTGATCACTGATTTTAAGTGAATAATCACGTTTATCCTTTTTCAAAGTTTCAATAGACTCTTTATAACGTTTTTCATTTTGTTTGTATCTTAAAGCTGCAACACGAAGGGGTTCCACTTTGTCTTGAAGCTTAGAATTTTCATCCTGCAAGCTAAGACATTTAGAACAAGAAATAACAGCAAACGAGTTAGAATCTACCTCATTTGACGAGCAAGATGCCTCTCGAATCGCCATGAGAGCAACAGCAGTGGTAGATTCTTCTTGATCAGCTTCAGAAGCTTCCCTTTCTTCTGCTTCCAGCATCTCTGTGATCTCAGCCATGAGACCAACCTGTGTTTGTTCAATGATGGCATCCTCCAGATGAAGACCCCAATCAAAACTGTCATTTTGTTGAGCTACCAAAGCATTTGAAGCACCGCCTTGGCTTTGATTGTGGTTGCTTGGGTTGTTGTAGCCATGGTTGTTTCCTTGGCTAGGTCTGGTGAAACCAGAAGCCGGTGCTCTGTCCTTTTGACATTCACGAGCAAAGTATCCAAAATTCTGACACTTGTAGCACTTGGCCTTTGATTTGTCAAAACCAACCTTGGCATTTGAATGCCCGCCAATGAACTTTCTTCCTGTTCTGTTCAGGAAACGCTTGGCTCTCCTCAGTATCATGGCCATATTTCACTGAATGTCCATGTCCTCCATATCATCTGGATCCACCTGGTTAAAGTCTTCTTCGATGGTTTTAGGATCCGTTAGCTTACCGCCAATGAAGTTTTCATATGCGAGCATGCAAGATGAGAATAATGCCACATGATCTTCAGCAGTTTTGGCAATTGCAGTTTGATTTGCTAAAGACGTGGGAGGAGGATTCCTAGAGGAGTGCTGTGAATGAGATCCAGCACCAGATGCATAGCATGCATGACCACCACAACCCTTTGGTGCTTCTTCTTCATGAGAGCTTCCAGTGAAAAGGGCAATTCCAGAGCCCGATGACTTTGCTGTTGAAGACGTCCCATAATACATAGAAGGGTCTTGTATTTGAGGTCTTCCTGAGCTTTCCTTTCGTTTTAGGTTCATATCGTGAGCCTGAACCTTTCCGATTGCCTCATCAATCGTCATCTCATAAAACTTGGAATTTTCTCTCATGAGGGTTGTGTACATCTCAAAATTTGGAGGCAACGCATCCAAAAATTTCTCTACTAACTCCTCATTTGGATAAATGAGGTCATAAGACTTCAACTCAGTCTACAGATGATAGAATCTGGATATTAGTTCTTCAATGGATTCGTTCTCCAAAAATCTAAAGCATTCATACTGCTTTCTGAGAAGATCCCGTTTGCTTTTCTTGATATCACTGTTCCCTTCGAATCTCTTTTGCAATGCCCTCCAGAGATCCTTGGAGTTATCATAGCCTCTGAAACTATGAAATAACTCCCTTGTCAAGGCCATTGTAATAGATCCGTGAGCCTTCTTTTCTCTGTCATATACTTTCTTATCTTCTTCGTCAAGTTTAGAGATAGGCTTAGGTACTTCCTCATCAAGATAAGTATAAGTGGGATGCTTATATCCCTCCAAAATGGGTATCCACAGAGAAGAATCAGTATAAGAGATGTAATGTTCAAAGCGTGCTTTCTAGTTAGAATAGTCATTTACATTCAGCAGCTTTGGCGGTTTCTGCGGTGTTCCTATCTCATTATCATAATTCAGGAGGTTACCGAGGTTCTGAAGATTTGACATGGTGAACACTTAGTCAAATTTCAGAAAAATAACAGAAACTTGCGCACTTGAGATTAGCCTTGCGCACTTAACAAACTGGTCTTGCGTACTTAGGATTTGCTCTTGCGTACATAACAAGTACGCAGGAGTAAAGAATAAGTACGTAGGAAGGAAATTAAGTACGCAGCAAGAAAGGTCGTGCGTACTTGTCAAGTACGCAGGAAGATTGTCATTTTTGCCAAATCAGGTAAGTGCGTAGAACACTTTATCACCAACTCTCACCAAACTTTTCCGGTCACCTGAAACTCGCCGGAGTCGGTAAAAATTGACAATATCAGCAAACGAAGATAGCCAAAGGGTCAGAAACACGTTTCTAACCAACCTTTGATGCTCAAAACACTCAAATACACAACAAAAAGTCGGTTTTTGAAGGATTTTTGCTTCTAAAATAGTGCTCAAGAGCTACCCCTATTTTATTCCAAAAATCAACAAAAACACACCCTTTTTGCTTGTAAAAACTCTGTAATCTGTGTAGAAATTGCTCCAAACACACTCACAACACTCGAAATCAAGAGGTATGCTCTGATACCACTTGTAGGTCCCTAGGTGTCTCGGATCGTTACGTGTGGGTGTGTGCGACTAGTCGACCGGGTGCGGAATGCCCGTGACTAGGTGGAGAAACAACAACACAAAGTAAACCGACAAGAAGAGTCACTTTAAAATCCGGTCTATTAAAACTTGAAGGTTATAGAATACAAATGAGTGCCTGCGTACTTACATTCTGTCAACCATTCCTATTTATACTAGACCTGCTGTCTGCGCACTTAGCAAGTGCGCAGGTACATTTGCTCATGCGTACTTAGCAAGTACGCAGAATATTCTTGCGTACTTGCTAAGTATGCAGGAACTATTTCCTGCGCACTTACAAGTGCGCAAAACACTTAGAGAATTTAGCAACTATCAACATGCATTAGTAAATACAACTCGATAACTAATACATATAGACACTTACAAACAAAGACAAATACATGTAATGAAGGTACAAAACTAAGACTCTATCCAGAGTGTTTGTCACACAAAAGTGCTTCAACAAACTCCCCTTGACAACAGCTCTGGATCGTCTTCGGTCTTCAAACTCTTATCCCGATTGAGGTTGGGGGAGTAAAGGCCAACCAGGCACTGCTGGATTATTGGGTAACTCTCAACATCATCCTGGGGAGCTTATATGATCAGTCAGACCTAGGTCCTCTCCAGCAAGTTGACACCACCGTGGTGTTAGCCGATTTAACACGGAAACGTTCACGGGGAATGCTTAGGGGAGTAGCTGTGAAGGTTGGGGAATTCTATTACCTCAAAGATTTCTTGGTGCTTGATTATGAACCTAGTCAGAAGAAAGAACAATCGAGAGTCTTACTTGGAAGACCGTTTTTGGCAACTGCCGATGCTCAGATCAACTGTAGAGACAACACAGTGAGCATGACATTTGGTAACCGGGATTTTAACTTAGATATGCTTACAAATTCATTTACTTATTTTTCTAAAGTTAAATCTTCTAAAGCAGGTAAGACTAATAAGTGTCCTCCTCGTTCCAAAGTGGATGAGGGTGGCACAAAAGAGAAAGGTGTTGTTTTTTACAGGTATGAGTTGAAGGATGAGAAGGAGACGGTAGATGCAGCAATCCCCAAGTGTGGGGATGAGGGAGTGCAAGTAGAAAAGCCACCATGGAAACAACAGGTGGAAAGTTCATGTAGTCACAGCAAATCGGGAACAGGATCATCAGGATCACCGGTGGGGTCAAAGAAACCTCCTAGGTTTGTCAGGTATTCATATGAAACTGGTGAAATGAGAGATGAAGAAGAGTTCTTTGCCGAGGAACACATGAGAAAGTTAAGTTTAAAGGGAAAGGACAACCGAGCAGGTGTGGTAGCATTTGGTAAGGAGCTTGTGTTTCAACCACCATAAGAACTAAATCAGGTACGGTCTGGCTGAAGACCTTAAAACTTAGCGCTAACCGGGAGGCAACCCAGTTATTTGAATTTGTTTTTGTTTTTGCTTTGTTTGTGTTTTTGTTTTAGTTCGTTTTCAATATAGCAAGACCCAAGTGTGTGGAAGGCTCATGGAGGCAAATAGGAACTTTGTGGGTGTGTTCACTACAAACCCTCACGAGACTTCACTCGTCCACTCGGGCTACTGAGGGGTTTAAAAGGCTTGTTGCATACGGTAAATGCAACCGTGATTCCTACGAAAGTGAGTTTAGGAGTTTGATGCGCACACAAGGACCTCGACATGAGATATAATCAGGTCATGTGCTCTTTTCTAGTTTTATTTTGCTTTGTTTATTTTCTTTTTAGTGTGTTTAGTCGTTAAATTTCGGTGTTTAATTAAGTGAGTAGTCGACACTTCTTGCATTAATTGGGTAGGATGGTGTGGGTTTGAGAATTGAGTAATTGTGTAAAGTCCTCGTCCTTAAAAATATAAGCTTAATGTACACCATACATTGGGGACAGTGTATCCCAAGTGTGGGGATGGGGAACTTCAAGGAAAAAGTAGTTGAAAAATGAAAAACTTGACAAAATAAAAAAAATGTTTTCAAAAGCAGGTTCAATTATGCTTGAAAGCAAGATTTCCATTGTAAATCACCAGCTTAAACCTGCCGAACTTGGTCTAGGTCCTTAGTCATGGTCATACTTTGTTGGAAAGAATAAGTAAGTGTGTTAGGACATGTTTTGTAACTGTTGATAAAATTCTGTGTAAGTTCGTAGAGAGGCGAACTTAACAAGTTCGCCTAAGCACCTTTGGAAGTGAACTTGTTAAGTTCGCCTATAGTGCTGAAGTTCACAGAGAGGCGAACTTAACAAGTTCGCCTAAGCATATTTAGGAGCGAACTTGTTAAGTTCGCCTAAGGTGCTGTGTGCCTATAAATAGGAGTTTCAAGAACATAATAAGAGAGAGGTGTATTAGTGTGGATCAGAGTTGATCAGTGTCTTGTAAACTGATATTCTGATTGGAAATACAAAGAGGATTATTTACACCGTGTTGTTGATTGAGTTACACGTTGCACGTTGATCATGGATTCCGCATGTTATCACCGTGTCATACCGCGAGTCTAGAGATCCGTCACGCACCGAACAGGGACCTACAAGTGGTATCAGAGCTTTTGCTCTTGATTAGCAGAAGATTTGTGGTGTTTTCGTGTACAATCAACATCAAAAATCACTGAATTTGAAGGATTTTTCATGATTTTCGTTTCTTGACAAAAATGGAAGATTTTTGATCAATTTGGATTCATTTTGGATTTGTTTGAAGAAATTGATCCGATAGAATTGTTCCTAATCAGTTTCTACACATTCCTACGGATCAGAATTGTCTAATTTGATCATAAACATCAGAAATCATGATTTTTTCAGATCTGAGTTCGAGTTGTCTTCTTCCTGTGTTCGTTCAGCGCTTCAGGCGAACTTGCTGAATCTGTTACGGGCGAACTTGTGGGGCGAACTTATTAAGTTCGCTTGAAGATTCCCATGCGAACTTATTAAGTTCGCTTGAGGTTGTTCAGTGACGAACTTGTTATGTTTGCTGACACTGTGTTGAGCGAACTTGTTGATAAAAAAAAAGTATTTTGGCGGGAAAATTCTTCTTGTCCATACTTTTTAGGGAAAGTTTATATGCTTGTTTTGAATCATTTTTGAAATTTTGTTTGATTTTTGTTGGTTGTTTTTTAAATAATTGTGTGTATCTCGTGTGTGTATTATATATGTGTGTGTACTGTTACTAATGTTTGAAACATTATCCAATACATTTACAGATGGCTCGTCGTGTTGAGTACAAACATAATCAAGTGGCGTTGTTAGATCCAAATATGTCCGAGGCTGCTCATTTTCAAGGAATTATCAATTTTTTGAATCGTTCACGTTTACATGTGGCTTTATCCACAGATCCGTACATCAGCTTACCGTATATTCAACAATTCTGAGATACAGTTCATCAAGATACGGATGTTTAACCTCACGTACTTCGTGCTACGGTGAATGATACAGAGGTGGCTATTTCAGAGGAAACTATTCGTGCTGCTTTAGCTTTGGGAGGTGCTCATGAAGATCCTATGTCTTATCCTGGAACGCTGATTATGGGATGTTTTCAGAGAATGGGATACCGAGGCAGACCGAATGATACTCAAGCACGTAAAGGTGGTTTAGTTGGAGAATGGAGGTATTTTATGCACGTTGTTATCCGGTGTTTATCCCCGAGAAAGGCAGACACTGATGGTTTGAAGAGTGCGTTACAAGCTGCAATGGTTGCACTAACTCTCAACAAACGGTTTAACTTTGCTTTATATATATACCGTGAGTTAGTCATGCAAATCAATCCTCCAGAAGGTCAAGGGTTTCTCATGTACCCTAGGTTCATGCAAATGATTCTGAACAATTTGATTCCAGATTTACCACAGCATCCAATTCATTTTCAAGGAATTATCAATTTTTTGAATCGTTCACGTTTACATGTGGCTTTATCCACAGATCCGTACATCAGCTTACCGTATATCCAACAATTCTGGGATACAGTTCATCAAGATACAGATGTTGAACCTCACGTACTTCGTGCTACGGTTAATGATACAGAGGTGGCTATTTCAGAGGAAACTATTCGTGCTGCTTTAGCTTTGGGAGGTGCTCATGAAGATCCTATGTCTTATCCTGGAACACTGATTATGGGATGTTTTCAGAGAATGGGATACCGAGGCAGACCGAATGATACTCAAGCATGTAAAGGTGGTTTAGTTGGAGAATTGAGGTATTTTATGCACGTTATTATCCAGTGTTTATCCCCGAGAAAGGCAGACACTGATGGTTTGAAGAGTGCGTTACAAGCTGCAATGGTTGCACTGACTCTCAACAAACGGTTTAACTTTGCTTTATATATATACCATGAGTTGGTCATGCAAATCAATCCTCTAGAAGGTCAAGGGTTTCTCATGTACCCTAGGTTCGTGCAAATGATTCTGAACAATTTGATTCCAGATTTACCATAGCATTCAATTCGTTTGACTTTGACTCCTATGTCAAAAAGAATCTTTACTGATTGTACAAAGGTTAAGCAACAAAATGCTGCGTTGATTCCGGTTCCAACTCCTTTGTTTGGTCACTTAATCAATCCTGATTATGTTGAACCTCCTAATGATAATTGGTTTCATCCTGAGTAGTTAGTTCAAGGCCAAGTCCAGAATCAACAGCCACAACAGCAACAACAAGCTCAAGTTCCACAACAAGTTCAAGTTCCACAACAAGCTCAAGTTCCACAACAAGTTCAAGTTCCTATACAACAAGTTCAAGTTCCTATTCCTCAAGAACAGGTTAATGTACCTATTAATGAACCTGTTCAGGAAGACGTTGCTCATGATAATGAACAAAATTTGGGAATGAATATGGAAGATTTTATTGATGAAGCTGTGAACTCACCCATTCAAGAAGCTGAAGGGAATGTGGTGGTTACGAGTTCCAGTTCAAGTGAAACAATTTTACCTGTTTCTGAAGCTGCTGACTTTGGTTCGTCTAGATATTTTAGCTCAGATCATTATGACAGGTTGGCTTCTTTGCCATTGGCAAATAGGGGGAAGCTTATTAAATCTAAAGCCAGAAAGCCGAGACGTAAGTCTGTTCGGGATCCTCCTTCCGATTCAGTACTTGGTAAGAGAACATTAGTTGATGAGAGTTCTGATTCAGATAGTGATGTTAATCCAGTTCCAAAAGCTCAGAAGCTTATGTCTGCTTCTATTGCTACTGCTCATTCATCTCAAGGTGTTGAAGACGCTACTTTTGTTGCATCTTTGCTGGTTACACCTCCTTTATCTACTCATCAGTCTCATGTGAACACTCATGTTCGTACTGTTCCTACATCATATGCGCGTCCTTCAAAACCTTCTGATTTTGAAAGGATTACTTTCCTTGAATCACAAGTGCTTGCTTTACAGAATCAGGTAGATACTCTTGTAACTACAGATACTCAAAGACAGTTGGTCCTTCAGGCTCAAGCTACTCAGATTGCTGACATGCAGTTATTGGTGTCCAAACTTGTTGAGCATCTTGACGCTCAGGGGGAGTTAAGGATACATGATACTTGTCATGCTGAGTCTATTCAAAGAAAGGATGATGATGACAATGATCCTCGTGGTAATGTTGAGGGTGATCGTGAATACGCTTCTGACGTGAATCCTATATCAAGAGTTCAGGGGGAGTCAACATCACAACCTATTGAAGGTAACAAGACTGATTCTGGTGTGAATGAAGAGATTTTATTATTAGAATTCTTTGTTGATTCTGAAGAAGAGAATGCTGAGAAGTTACAGTGTCTAGATGATATAGATGATCTGTTTAATGATATTGAAGATGATTTGACTGATAATGAAGTTGAAGAAGGAGAGATTGTAGAGATTGAGATAGAGAAGGGTAAAGATAAAGTGACATATGAAGGCTGTGATGGTCTGAAAGTACCGTATAACTTCATCCAAGATGATGTTATTCTTGAGTTTTCTTATGATGGAGTAACAGATTCTATGGACTCTGTTGAAGATATCACTATGCCTGATGATACTGCTCAATCCAAGACAGATACTGATACTGCTCATCCTGTGTCTCCTAAGCTGAATGAAGAACCTGTGACGTACAGAAATACAGGTATGACTAGAGAACAGTGGAGAGAAGTAGTTAATAGTTGGATGAAAGTACTACCCAAGTCACATGAACAACCTGCTCAGAAAGAAAGATATGTGAATAAAGAGCGGTGTATTGGAAGAATCATCAGTTGGTTTTATGATGATGACACAAAGTTGTTTGCTCTTAAAAGATCTGATGGTGTTCAATACTTAAAGCCTAGGATCAAGTATTTCAATACCTTACCAAGGTGTGAAATGAATGGTCTAGCTACGAAACCACTGATTAATAGATCAAAGTTTGGTTTAGCCGATGTGATTGCAAACCTGATTAAAAGAGAAGGTGGATCAGGGAATTATGAAAGGTTAAAGCCACAGAAAGGAAAAAGAGTGAAGAATGTAGATCAAAAGACTGGGATTGTGACATGGAAATATAAGTTCAAGCCAGTACGTGCTGTACAGAAGATACCATTGAAGAAAATTCCACAAGATTTTCTAGGGAATATGAAATGGTGGTATGTAGATGTGAATACCGGTGAAGCTAGAATTGATGATAAAGATAATAAGGTCATTGTTAGTTTCTATGATGCAATGAATCTTATTAACTTCTCTAAGAAAGATCAGAGGACATTAAGAAAGAATGAGATTATGTTTACTGATGAATGGAGAGAACAAGGGTTACAGTATAAAAGTGTGTTGGAGATTTGTCAGAGATATGGAGTGCACGCAGGTAGCAGATTACCGGATAACTGGAAGAGCTCGTCATAAAGACTGAAGACAGAAGATCAAGCTATTGTCAAGGGGGAGTCTGTTAGGACATGTTTTGTAACTGTTGAAAAATTCTGTTTAAGTTCGTAGAGAGGCGAACTTAACAAGTTCGCCTAAGCATCTTTAGAAGCGAACTTGTTAAGTTAGCCTAAGGTGCTGTGTCTCAGAGAGACGAACTTAATAAGTTCGCCTAAGTATCTTTAGAAGCGAACTTGTTAAGTTCGCCTAGCCTATTAGACGTGAACTTACTGCAGAACTTGTGTCTATAAATAGGTGTTTACAGATTCTGTTCTAAAGGGCTTGAACGATTATCTTGTAAACTCTGTGTTTGGTGGAATACAAAGAGAAGATTATTTACCTGCTGTTTCTATTGTCGGTTAGTATACAAACGTTAACACGGTAGGATTCCGCACTCCGTGTTATCGAGACGTCCAGCCACGAGATCTATCTGAGATGAATCACCTGGACCTTCAAGATGCTTGTTTTGAATCATTTTTGAAATTTTGAATTTTTGAAATGTCACACCCCAACCGACGGCGGAATACGTCGGGGCGGGACATGTAGACTGTTCATGAACTCAAGGTTGACTAAATTGTAATATATTAAATTTATTTCAATTCAAACAAACATAAACCAATTCCAAAGTACATAAATGAAATACAAATTGTTCTTGAATTAAAATTAACTATGTTCCAAAACCTATGTGTAGCAAGCCTTGATCAAAATCACACATTAGCACCTGAAACATGAATAAAATAAGGTCAACTAAAAAGTTGGTGAGCATACACAGGTTTGTACATAGATAGTATATAGATGTGAATAAACAAATCCTTACATAACATGATAAAATAAGGCATTTATGGGGAGCAACTATTGTGTAACCAAAGTACAATCAAACCTTTGTAACTAGCATGCAAATTGTGTTGTCGGTAACAATCACCCCAATCTGGGTGGGTTTGTCAGACTCAATAGATCTGTCATTGTTAACCGTCGGCTTGAATAGTTAATGATTGCACATAAATTGCACACAAACAGTTAACACACCTAGTACTCAAACATAAATCTCAAAGTTGCACACATGAATGTAAAGAGGATTTGTGTTTGTGTAGTTTGTGTAAATGTACAGAGTTCATGTTTCACCCCAAAAAGTGTAAAAGTATGAAAAGAGGCTATGTAATACTCACCTTGATAAGTAGAGGGTTGGACTTGTAACTTGTCGCACAATAATTAAGGGTATCCTAAGTTAAATAAAACATGTTATTATAATGTAGAAACGGTCAAGAGAAACAACAAGGAAAACGATTTGGGGACTTTAGGGTTTTGGAATGGACGAGTGATCGAAGATATGAATAGGGTTTATAAATGATGTTTTATAAAGTTTATTTATAAACGGAGGACATGTGTCAATAATAAGTATCATTTGTAAAAGAAATATTAATATAATAATTACAATAACTACATTATTAATACAAAGACAAGGGTGACCAAAATCAAGTTATTAATGATCATCACTTTCAAATATTATTATTAGTAAATCTATTAGTATGACAGAGTCATTAACGATCAAAACTAATTTATTAATAAGTAGTAATCACGTTTAAAATTAATATTTGCATGTAAAACACTAACCGATTCCAAAGAATAAGATCATGCCATTTTAGGTAAAACGTTTAGGTTAATAACATATTGTTTTAAAACGAATTATAAAATTTAATAGTGAAGTCACTAATTATAAAATGACAATACTCAAAAGTGTATGAATTAAAATACGTAAATAAATTAGCTATGCGAATTGTGATGAAAATCCAACTATGTATCATTCTAATAAATTACTACTCTTAGTGTTTGAACGTGAATGTGACTTCTACTAAGTGGGTGATTTAAAGTGTTTTAGATGAAGTAAAAGATTGTAACAGACGTCAAAACCCGGTTTAAAATTCTTGTGTGGAATTAGACGTCATGAAAATCCACCATTATTATTATCGTAACTTATCTTTTAAAATCCCATCGATTGTTTGTGAACAAAATTTTTGAACGTATGCTACATAAAATATTTATGACTTTATTATTATTATTATTATTATTTTTATTATTATTTTTACAAGTTAAAGAGTATATATTTATATATATTGACATTTAGAATTTGTGTACATAATCGAAGCATTCATTTATGTAACAGTTTTAGTGATCTTATGTTCTTTCGATTAATTGCCCAAAGGGAAAATAAATAAATGAATAAAAATAAGGTTCAGTTCATCTGTTTAAAAAAAATCATATTTGAATCTGATGTTAGCATAACCATGAAAATATATTTGTATATGAATATGAATGTGTACTAGCATGTGTGTGCTTAATTAAATTAAACAGAAAAAAAGGAAAGGGGTGCAAGGGGTTTAGAACCCGTGACCTATGTTATGTAAGGGGAGTGACTTAACCATTTGATCTCGGCAACATCTTGAAAAACAAAACAGAACTATATACTTTTATAAAACAACCTGTCGTTGTCCTTTTCTTCCTCATTTCAGTTGCAATACCCAGCTCACCCATACCCAAACCTAATCGATTGTAAGAAGAAATCAAGACCAGAGGTGTGAAGTATTGTTACCTGGAGTGAGACCTAGGGTCGTCGCCGATTGAGAGACCTCCCCTCCCCCTTGCAGATTGTAAACCGGAAGAAGGCAAAGAAAAAAAAGACGGGTTTGTGTTGCTTTCGATTTGCGAAGTGATAATGGAAATTGATAAGGGTGATAACCAATGATTAGGACGCGTTACAGCTTGCAAATCGAACGAAAGTCGCGGATTTATTACCATGAATTGCCATTCGTTACCCACTCATGCGACTTACCAAAATTGGGTTTCAATCCCTTTGAATTCGGTTCCAATCTTTCGAATTAAAGGTTGATACGTAGTCAAAACTTGGTCACAAATGATTTTGATCCAAAAAGGAAATGTTTTGATTGCTGATTAAAGGGGATTGGAAGATGCTTTACGAGCTTTGACTTTAACAAGTCAAACATTCGTCTGATTTCTTAGCAAGGGTTCAAATTAATAGGAGGGGGTTCAAGGTGGGGGGTTCAACCACTTTGAAGGGTTTTTAAATGTAAAAGATAAGGTTCAAGGCTAGTTAAATTGTAATTTTTGTTATAAAATAGTTTTTTTATAAAACTTGTAATAAAGACTATAAAATATTAATTATTTTATTTTAAACTATTTTGTGTACGAACTTCCATATTTATAATATAACAAATTTTGATAAATTGTTTATTTGATATAAATAAATATATATATTTACATATATTTATATATTTTAGTACATGTGTATATATACATATAATGGGAAACAATATGTTAGTGTAAGGTTGAAATTTGGAATTTATATACGTTTAAATAATAATTAATGTGACATAATGTGTTGAATAAGTGCGGGATTTCAAGTGTTTATTATTGTACTTACGAAAATGAATAAAGAAAATTTATGGCCTGAAAATTATGGATGTTACATGAAAATTTTTAAACAGAGTATTTTGGCGGGAAATTTTTTTTCCGGATATTTTCGCAAAAATTTCAAAATGTCAATTTCATGTGCTGATAATGAGATTGGAATTATGCCACCGAGGCTTTTGTGCATATCAGATTACCGTAGCTGGAAAGTCCGGTTCGAACAGTTCGTATCAGACACTGATAAAAACTTTTGGACACCCATATTTGAAGGATATGTGCATTCTACTTTTGACTTTCTAGAATTTCAAGATGTTCCTAAACCACTGTCAGCTCTTACTAAAGTAGAAAAGCAGATGTTTGATCGAGAGATGAAGACGCGTGAATCTTTAACGATGTCTTTATCAAAAGAAATCATTCATAGTCTCGGGAAGTGTTCACTTTCAAGAGATCTATGGGAAGCTTTGAAGAAAAAGGGTGAAGCTAATTCTCAAGCGTTTGTGGTCTTGATCAAAGAAGTATTGGAGAAGCCGAGTTATTCTCAAAGTGATTCTTCTGAAGATTTAACTGATAGTGAGAGTATTCGTTCTGGTGAAAGTACTCAATCTACTGAGACTGATGTGATGACTGAAGAAAGCTATCAGACAGTTGAAGATGATCTGAGTGAATTAGAAATTGATACAGAGCCTGTCATTGTTGCTCAAAAGGGTGAAGCTGATGATAACGTTTTCATGGCTCCTGGTGCATCTTCTTCAGAAGTAAAAGCTGAGGTAGTTTCTAACTCTGAAACTTTTTGTTCTAACTGTGTTTCAGTAAAGGATAAAATGATGAGGGTTATGGATGACAACGTAAACCTCATTTGTGATATGAAATCGATGCCCACGGTAAATCATAAATTAAAAGATAATGAGAATGTGTGTGTTGAAAGAATAAAATCACTGAAGAGGGATATACATTCTCTGACTTTGAAGATCAAAGAGCAGGCATATCACCTGGATATGGCCTTTGCAGAAATTGAGAAAAGAAATAATGATCTTGCTGAGAAAGATAAGGAACTAGCTGAATCTAAAGCAGAGGTGATCAGATTGCATAGAAAGTTAGAAAGCTTTGGAAATTCATCATTCTTATTAGGATATTATATTGATAATACTGAAGAGGGGAAGGGAACTAGTGGTATTGGTTATGTTCCTCCACCATTCAATGGAAATTATTCTGTTGCACCTGAGATTATAAAAGATGAGGATTTTGTTGAAGCACTTTTGTGTGACAAACACTCTGGATAGAGTCTTAGTTTTGTACTTTCATTTCTTGTATTTGTCTTTGTTTGTAAGTGTCTGTATGTATTAGTTATTGAGTTGTATTTACTAATGCATGTTGATAGTTACTGAATTCTCTAAGTGTTTTGCGCACTTGTATGTGTGCAGGAATTAGTTCCTGCGTACTTAACAAGTACGCAAGAATACTATGCGTACTTGCTAAGTACGCATGAGCAATTTGCCCTGCGCACTTGCTAAGTGCGCAGAGTTCAGGTCGTGTATAAATAGGATAGGTTGACAGTAGACAAGTACGCAATCAGATACTCAGACTTTGTATACTCATTATTTCTCTCTGTAACCTTCAAGTGTTTATAATAGACGAAAGTTTAAAGTGATTCTCTTGTCGGTTTACTTTGTGTTGTAAGACTCTCCACCTAGTCACGGGTATTCCGCACCTGGTGCGACTCAGGAACACACTTGCATGTGATGATCCGCCACACCCGAGGGACCTACAAGTGGTATCAGAGCATTGCTCTTGATTTCGAGTGTTGTGAGTGTGTTTGGATAGTTCTCTACAGAGATTTTACAAGCAAAAGTGGGTATTTTTGTTGATTTTTGTGATAAAATAGGGGTAGCTCTTGAGCACTATTTTAGAAGCAAAAATCACTTAAAAATCGACTTTTGTTGTGTATTTGAGTGTTTTGAGCATCAAAGGTTGGCTAGAAAAGTGTTTCTGACCCTTTGGATGTCTTTGATTGCTGATATCGTCAATTTTTACCGACTCCGGCGAGTTTCAGGTGACCAGAAAAGTTTGGTGATAAAGTGAACTGCGTACTTACCTGATTTGGCAAAAAGGACAGTCTTCCTGCGTACTTGCCAAGTACGCAAGACAAATCCTCCTGCGTACTTAACTTGAAAGTTGCGTATTTATTATTTACTCCTGCGTACTTACTAAGTACGCAAGAGCAAACTTTAAGTTTGCAAGGTCTGTTCATTAAGTGCGCAAGGCCAGTATCAAGTGCGCAAGTGTCTTTGACCTTTCTGAAATTTGACTAAGTGTTTACCATGTCGAATCTTCAGAACCTTGGTAACCTTCTGAACTATGACAACGAGATCGGAACACCTCATAAACCGCCAAAGTTGCTAAATGTAAATGATTATTCTAACTGGAAAGCACGCTTTGAGCATTACATTTCTTATACCGATTCTTCGTTATGGATACCAATTTTAGAGGGATATAAGCATCCCACACACATTTATCTTGATGAAGAAATGCCCAAGCCTATTTCTAAACTCGATGAAGAAGAAAAGAAAGCCTATGACAGAGAAAAGAA
Source organism: Smallanthus sonchifolius (assembly GCA_023525975.1). NCBI lineage: Eukaryota > Viridiplantae > Streptophyta > Magnoliopsida > Asterales > Asteraceae > Smallanthus > Smallanthus sonchifolius. Next base: position 21,508,693 of record CM042035.1, on the reverse strand, counting down.
GGCTCACGGTTCTATCACTATGGCCCTGACTAGGGAGTTATTCCACAGTTTCAGAGGATATGATAACTCCAAGGATCTTTGGAAGGCGTTACAGAAAAGTTTCGAGGGCAATAGTGACATCAAGAAAAGTAAACGGGATCTCCTCAGGAAGCAGTATGAGTGCTTCAGATTTCTGGAGAACGAATCTATAGACGAGCTCATCTCTAGATTCTATCATCTGCAGACCGAGTTGAAAGCTTTTGAGATAAAGTATCCTGATGAAGAATTAGTTGAAAAGTTTCTGGATGCTTTGCCTCCCAAGTTTGAGATGTATACAACCCTGATGAGAGAGAATCCTAAGTTCTATGAGATGATAATTGATGAGGCAATTGGTAAGGTTCAAGCTCATGACATGAACCTAAAAAGGAAGGAGAGCTCAGGAAGACCTCAGATACAAGTGTAACATCCATGTTTTTCTTGATATTTCATATTGTGCAATAAATGACAATTTCAATCTCATGTTCACATTCAAAACGTAGTGTCGCATCATTTACTATTTTCATGTGCAAATAGGGAGTATTATCATAATATTATAAGTACATACACACATTTTACATTACTACAATAACAACTGAAACAAACCTACACTATCTCACAAACTACAAGGACTAGTTTTAAAAATTATCAAAATATCACTTGGCACGGTCGCGCCGTGACCTGGCACGGTCGCGCCAAGTAGACCCGGTCGCGCCATGACCTGGCACGGTCGCGCCCCGTAAACACGGTCGCGCCATGCACCGGCACGGTCGCGCCTGAAACCCTGTTGAAACGCAAACATTGCTTTAATCACAAAGCCTATTCGAATCCGAAATTTGTAACGCTTATCGTGCCGTTTCAATCCATTCATTACGAATTAATCGTTCTCGATTAACCGCATTAGTGATTAGAAACCAAAAACCGTCATATTTTCATCTTCTTCTCTCAAACTCGTCCAATTCACGAAACGCTCTCGAAATCAAACCTCTGCGCACGATCTTCAAGCTTCGGTAATCATATACCTCTCATCAGTCGTGCCGGAATCCCAGCAGAAGACGCCAAGGATCAACACACCGAAGTCGGAACTCCGGTTGGTCGAACTCCACCAATTCGATATCGTTTAAGGTAATTAAACACATCCTCAGACTCATTTCAATCCCGTGATCGAAAGCCCTAACCTATTCAGGGCTTATACCATCGAATTAAACACGAACAAGATCTAGGGTTCATTACGTTTTGGTTTAATCGAACTACACCCTAGACATGATCTCCGTTCAATTAAAATAAATGGTTAGATTCGCAAACACCCAACAATCGAAAGCCCTATGAATTCACCCGTTATTAATACAGGATTTAGACAATTTAGCCTCTGAACATTCAGACACGGTCGTGCTAATCGATTAGCACGGTCGTGCCTCTTGTCCAGGCATGATCGCGCCCCATGCCTAAGCACGGTCGCGCCCCATGCGTAAGCACGGTCGCGCCCCGTGCCTAAGAGTGGTCGCGCCATACCTTTGGCACGGTTGTGCCCTACCTTTGGTCAGAACCTGATTCTTCTGTTATTTTAATAAAAACTCAATTTCCTTTATAAAAATTATTTTATAAAACCCCAAGGCCCAGAATTATTTTCATAAACTAAATTACCAACCTGGAAATCTTAAACAAATAAATTAAATCGTTTCTAATGGATTAAAAGGTAATAAATTTTAAATAAAAGGTTTACATATAATGGTGTTATTCAAAACTTACACAAACTATTTTATATGCTTATAATGCCTCTTGACACATTTTCATGATCAAATAAACAAAAAGAAATTTATTATTATTTTAGTTAATTATTCAAAATTAAACCACAAACCTTTCATAACTAAATTTGAACCTTAAAATGTAAACGCAAACATAACCCCTTTGTATAAGTCCTTACACTCACTCCTATTGAAGCCTTAGAATTTCCTTAGACATTGTGCATACTATTAATCCAAAGTTATACTATTTTACTCTAGGTCAAACTTAGTGATTAGCAAATCACTTGAGTTATCCAAAGCTCGTGTTAACTACTACAATTTGATACAAGTGAGTTTTACATATCCCCTTTTACACTGTTTTACATTTATGGGGTGAAACATGATCACAACATTACAATGATTTACACAAACTACACAATACAAATCCACTTTACAATTTATGTGCAATTTGAGCTTTATGTTTGAGTGCTGGGTGTGTTAACTACTTATGTGCAATTACAAGTACAATCATTAACTAATCAAGCCGACGGTAAACAATGATAGATCTATTGAGTTTGACAAACCCACCCAGATTGGGGTGATTGTTACCAACAACACAATTTGCATGCTAGTTACAAAGGTTTGATTGTACAACTTGGTTACACAATAGTAACTCCCCATAAATGCCTTGTTAATCATGACTTGTATGGATTTGTTTACACACAACACTTATATGCTATTTAGATTCAAAACCTATGTATGCTCACCAACTTTTTAGTTGACCTCGTTTTCATCATGTTTCAGGTACAAAAGTTTGAGTTGATCAAGTTTCTACACTTAGGTTGTGGACCTAGTTAATTGAAACAAATGAATATGTTATGTATTTTAAATATTCATGTATTGTTGTAATTGAAATTTGTGAAGGGAAATGTAACGTTTTAATATATTAAATTTTAGTCAACCATGTGCTCATGAATAGTCTACATGTCCCGCCCCGACGTTTCCGCCGTCGATGGGGTGTGACAGATTGGTATCAGAGCCTTGGTTATAGGGAATTAGGTTATTAGACACTCTTGACCTAGACTATAACCTTAGGACACCCATACTATGCCATGCTATTACATGTTACATGATTACTTCTTATGTGAATATTTTACATGTTATACTAAGTAATTACACTACATGATACAATACTTAAATAGTCTATGTGTCACACTACTTGCTAACTTTTGTGCTTATGTTCATTGCTATCTACACGCTACCTATATGATTCATTTAAGTGATATCCTAAGTTTTAACACACACTTATACACACTTAGCTTTTCATGCACCCTTAAACTCACACATATAATGTCACCACCCCTTGTGATCTAAATCTAAACTATTGGGCCTAACGCCCATTAACAATAAACAAGAAGCCCACTTACCCTCCAAGAAGAAGAAGCCTACTACAATATATAAGCCTCACTGTCGGGCCTCAAAGCCCAGTCCACAACAATTCTCATCATGACCATGAGCCCAACAATAGTGTTATTAATACATGATGGCTGGAAGAGTGTGTAGGCCCATGAGGGATTCTGACTAAGGAAAGACGGGTACTTAAGTGTGTCTTATTGACCCACCCCTCTTTCCTGGGAATTCTTCTCAGGGATGCATTGCTTATAGGTCAAGTGTATTTCTAAAATACTATTGTGAAGACTCGGTGTTATGACTAGTCAAACTCTAAACCTATGAGAACTCTTATATCTAACACTCAGTATTACATTATCACTTACAACCTTTTCATTGTTTTCTGCTAGACATGGACTCCTACCCTCCTTCTTCCCCGGTATACCGTCTCGGAGCAGAATCTGATTGGGAAGAAGACACTGGAACACCCATGTATCGGTCACCAACACCCCCAGCTGCCAGGCCAAGGTTTGATGTAAGGACAGATTGGACTAGGAACATCGGCCCAAGACTTAGAACATCTGGATCACCCCCACACAGAAACCAGAACCAGACACCCCACCTACACACCCAATTACCACCCCCACTAAGAGACCCGTATCTGGTGCCCGACCCGTATCATCCTAACCCTTGGGGAAGGCATACCATGGCACCCACTAGTGCTATAAGAATTCCAACCAATGACATTTACCAATATGTGAGGACCTCAGAGTTTGAGAGGCAAAGGATGGAGCACGAGGTAATGCACGACTTGCAAGGACAAAGAATGGATAGCCTAGCAAACCAATTAGGGTACCAAAAGGAGTTAATCTCCATCCTCGAAAAAGAAATGCTTGAGAATCGCACGGAAACAGCTAGAGCTGAAGCCAGATCGGCTACCCGAGTGACCATAGCGGTGCTCGTCTTGGTGATTATCTTCCTTCTAGTGGAAAGCTACAAGGGACGCTTACATAAATTTTTATTTATTGTCTTTAAATTTTCAATTTGAGAACCATTTCCCTATGTTTTAAGTAATGTTTAACATTTCAGCATTTAATCAATTTTATATATTCCAACTCTAAAGTTATTATTCATTGATTTGACACGTTGAGTGTGAATTACACCCATCATAGTTTCATCAAGATTTTCCAAGTATCACATTCTTCATTCAATACGACTTAGTACACTACCGACGACCTCCTTCGTAAACAACTCATCCTGTTAGATGTAAAAAACCTCGTTATTTTTCAAAACCAAACGTTTATCAAACTTTTAAAAGAGTATCAGAAATATAAATTTCCCATAAACATTTTCACTTTGCAAGGGAACTTAATACAACTTATTTTATAAAAATATTACTTCAAGTTAATAAACAAGTATGATTTTCCTCATTAAAGTAATTATTTCTAAACCTTGGCTAAATTAATATACGACAACTTGTTTAGCCAATAATTCATCTTAAAAATATTCTCTTTATAATAATTAAAAATTTAATAAAAAGATTTTTCCTATAAATTGTTTATTTATTTAGATTATTTGACTCAACAGTTTCACTACTTTATATAACTATAATCAAGAACAATTTACAACTTCCCATTTTCAAACAAAGATCGGTTATTCATACACACATTTCCCCGAGTGTTTTCAAAACCTCCCTCGTTACCTTTCATTTGCCGCTTCAAGAGACGACTCATTTCGTGTAGACATTAACCTTCTCTACAAACCTTAACGAGATTTAAAGAACTAGAACCTAACCACCACATTTTTCACAAACGCCAAACAACACGCTTCTCCGCAACACTCGATCACATGCAACACTCGTTAGTATGTGTCACAAACGAAATTCAATAACTTACGTATGCACGTTCACAAGATACACAGCACGATCACATAGTACATGAAACTAGTTTATGTGCGAATCACAATTTACTGGATTGATCCCATAACCCATGAAACTTGATTATTTGCAATGCACATGCTACTGGCTTGAACACATAATACATGAAACTTAGTTGTTTGAAATATACATGGTGCATAACAATTGATTTTTTTATATACAATACTTGATTGACCATATTGAACATGAAACTTACTTGGTTACAAAGTACACGATACTACATTACTTACATTACACATCAAAGATTATTGGATTACCAAAATACATGACACTAGGTCTTAACGCCATACATGAAATCCATTTCTTACAATACACATGATACCACATTGGTTACATTACTATTGCTCTACATAATACATGATGTCAAGTTGCTCACATTACATGTGAAACCTATTTGATTACAGCTTACATGACACTAGATCATACATGAAACTTGTGTGTTTACTTTATGCACGAAACCAAATTGCTTAAAATTGTTGCAATTGATTGATCACATTATATGCACAAATGGTCATACACGTTGTTCACAAAGTTGTAAGCTATAACACATCAAAGCTACTCGTGGTTTGACGTATCCTTGTTCAAACAAGAGGAAGCTGAAACACTTTAAAACAACTCATTGTTTGACGTATTCTTGTTCAAACACGAGTAAACTATGGGGCTTTAGATTATACTACTTTATTATCCTTAGCTGCTAACTGACTTGCCTATTTAAGGATATAGTTACTTGTTAGCAATTCATATGTGAAAGCAATATACACGAACTAAGTGAATTTGTTCCTCCTCTTGACCAGCACACAACGGAATGATCTATACGGACCATGCGATGATTTGAGTAATTACGGATGCACACGGAATTATAAAAATCAGCGCATGGAAAACATAGTAAATTTTGTCGTGTGTAATGTTATAAAACCTATCGTGATATATAGCAACGTAACTAATGTGATATGACAAGGGCATGGTGGATACGCCGATGGTACTTCCTATATATAAATGCTCTATCATATTATCGGAAGTAGCGTTGTTCGTGTCACGTGAAGTTTTGACCTAGACCAATGTTTATGAATTCCCTTATCCACTAACAATCCTTGAGCATATTAGACTACAATCTAAAACAAACCCTAATCATCAAATTCCCATCAAATCCATTCCAGGTAATGCATTTCACCTTTAGGATCCAAATTATTATTCGACAGATTTTCTTCTTAAGTTCATTTCAAAACTAAATTCACAACCATCATTTCTTGCCTATCCGTGAAGACTATCAAGTTGAGAAATTGGCCCGAATTTACATTGACGAAATTGTGAGTCGTCACGGTGTTTCATTAAACATAACCTCCGATAGAGATGCTCGTTTCACTTCCCGTTTCTGACAATCCCTCCAAACTGCTCTTGGTACATGATTGGATTTGAGCACGGCTTACCATCCCCAAACTGATGGTCAGTCCGAGCGAACAATCCAAACTCTTGAAGACATGCTTAGAGCATGTGTAATTGATTTTGGTGGCAATTGGAATTCACATCTATCCCTAATTGAGTTCTCTTACAACAATAGCTACCACTCAAGTATCCACACCTCTTTGCTGATTCAGTAGCCTCAACTAGTTAAATTTCGGGACGAAATTCCCTCAACTAGGGGATACTGTAACATCCATGTTTTTCTTGATATTTCATATTGTGCAATAAATGACAATTTCAATCTCATGTTCACATTCAAAACGTAGTGTCGCATCATTTACTATTTTCATGTGCAAATAGGGAGTATTATCATAATATTATAAGTACATACACACATTTTACATTACTACAATAACAACTGAAACAAACCTACATTATCTCACAAACTACAAGGACTAGTTTTAAAAATTAGCAAAATATCACTTGGCACGGTCGCGCCATGACCTGGCACGGTCGCGCCAAGTAGACTCGGTCGCGCCATGACCTAGCACGGTCGCGCCCCGTAAACACGGTCCCGCCATGCACCGGCACGGTCGCGCCTGAAACCCTGTTGAAACGAAAACATTGCTTTAATCACAAAGCCTATTCGAATCCGAAATTTGTAACGCTTATCGTGCCGTTTCAATCCATTCATTACGAATTAATCGTTCTCGATTAACCGCATTAGTGATTAGAAACCAAAAACCATCATATTTTCATCTTCTTCTCTCAAACTCGTCAAATTCACGAAACTCTCTCGAAATCAAACCTCTGCGCACGATCTTCAAGCTTCGGTAATCATATTCCTCTCATCAGTCGTGCCGGAATCCCAGCAGAAGACGCCAAGGATCAACACACCGAAATCGGAACTCCGTTTGGTCGAACTCCACCAATTCGATATCGTTTAAGGTAATTAAACACATCCTCAGACTCATTTCAATCCCGTGATCGAAAGCCCTAACCTATTCAGGGCTTATACCATCGAATTAAACACGAACAAGATCTAGGGTTCATTACGTTTTGGTTTAATCGAACTACACCCTAGACATGATCTCCGTTCAATTAAAATACATGGTTAGATTCGCAAACACCCAACAATCGAAAGCCTTATGAATTCACCCGTTATTAATACAGGATTTAGACAATTTAGCCTCTGGAACATTCAGACACGGTCGTGCTAATCGATTAGCACGGTCGTGCCTCTTGTCCAGGCATGGTCGCGCCCCATGCCTAAGCACGGTCGCGCCCCGTGCCTAAGCGCGGTCGCGCCATACCTTTGGCACGGTTGTGCCCTACCTTTGGTTAGAACCTGATTCTTCTGTTATTTTAATAAAAACTCAATTTCCTTTATAAAAATTATTTTATAAAACCCCAAGGCCCAGAACTATTTTCATAAACTAAATTACCAACTTGGAAATCTTAAACAAATAAATTAAATCGTTTCTAATGGATTAAAAAGTATAAAATTTTAAATAAAAGGTTTACATATAATGGTGTTATTCAAAACTTGCACAAACTATTTTATATGCTTATAATGCCTCTTGACACATTTTCATGATCAAATAAACAAAAAGAAATTTATTATTATTTTAGTTAATTATTCAAAATTAAACCACAAACCTTTCATAACTAAATTTGAACCTTAAAATGTAAACGCAAACATAACCCCTTTGTATAAGTCCTTACACTCACTCCTATTGAAGCCTTAGAATTTCCTTAGACATTGTTCATACTATTAATCCAAAGTTATACTATTTTACTCGAGGTCAAACTTAGTGATTAGCAAATCACTTGAGTTATCCAAAGCTCGTGTTAACTACTACAATTTGATACAAGTGAGTTTTACACATCCCCTTTTACACTGTTTTACATGTTTGGGGTGAAACATGATCACAACATTACAATGATTTACACAAACTACACAATACAAATCTACTTTACAATTTATGTGCAATTTGAGCTTTATGTTTGAGTGCTAGGTGTGTTAACTACTTATGTGCAATTAAATGTACAATCATTAACTAATCAAGCCGACGGTAAACAATGATAGATCTATTGAGTCTGACAAACCCACCCAGATTGGGGTGATTGTTACCGACAACACAATTTGCATACTAGTTACAAAGGTTTGATTATACTACTTGGTTACACAATAGTAACTCCCCATAAATGCCTTGTTAATCATGACTTGTATGTATTTGTATACACACAACACTTTGATGCTATTTAGAGTCAAAACCTATGTATGCTCACCAACTTTTTAGTTGACCTCGTTTTCATCATGTTTCAGGTACAAAAGTTTGAGTTGATCAAGTTGCTACACTTAGGTTGTGGACCTAGTTAATCGAAACAAATGAATAAGTTATGTATTTTAAATATTCTTGTATTGTTGTAATTGAAATTTGTGAAGGGAAATGTAACGTTTTAATAAATTAAATTTTAGTCAACCATGTGCTCATGAACAGTCTACATGTCCCGCCCCGACGTTTCCGCCGTCGGTTGGGGTGTGACAGATTGGTATCAGAGCCTTGGTTATAGGGAATTAGGTTATTAGACACTCTTGACCTAGACTATAACCTTAGGACACCCATACTATGCCATGCTATTACATGTTACATGATTACTTCTTATGTGAATATTTTACATGTTATACTAAGTAATTACACTACATGATACAATACTTAAATAGTCTATGTGTCACACTACTTGCTAACTTTTGTGCTTATGTTCATTGCTATCTACACGCTACCTATATGATTCATTTAAGTGATATCCTAAGTTTTAACACACACTTATACACACTTAGCTTTTCATGCACCCTTAAACTCACACATATAATGTCACCACCCCTTGTGATCTAAATCTAAACTATTGGGCCTAACGCCCATTAACAATAAACAAGAAGCCCACTTACCCTCCAAGAAGAAGAAGCCTACTACAATATATAAGCCTCACTGTCGGGCCTCAAAGCCCAGTCCACAACAATTCTCATCATGACCATGAGCCCAACAATAGTGTTATTAATACATGATGGCTGGAAGAGTGTGTAGGCCCATGAGGGATTCTGACTAAGGAAAGACAGGGTACTTAAGTGTGTCTTATTGACCCACCCCTCTTTCCAGGGAATTCTTCTCAGGGATGCATTGCTTATAGGTCAAGTGTATTTCTAAAATACTATTGTGAAGACTCGGTGTTATGACTAGTCAAACTCTAAACCTATGAGAACTCTTATATCTAACACTCAGTATTACATTATCACTTACAACCTTTTCATTTTTTTCTGCTAGACATGGACTCCTACCCTTCTTCTTCCCCGGTATACCGTCCCGGAGCAGAATCTGATTGGGAAGAAGACAATGGATCACCCATGTATCGGTCACCAACACCCCCAGCTGCCAGGCCAAGGTTTGATGTAAGGACAGATTGGACTAGGAACATCGGCCCAAGACTTAGAACATCTGGATCACCCCCACACAGAAACCAGTACCAGACACCCCACCTACACACCCAATTACCACCCCCACTAAGAGACCCGTATCTGGTGCCCGACCCGTATCATCCTAACCCTTGGGGAAGGCATACCATGGCACCCACTAGTGCTATGGGAATTCCAACCAATGACATTTACCAATATGTGAGGACCTCAGAGTTTGAGAGGCAAAGGATGGAGCACGAGGTAATGCACGACTTGCAAGGACAAAGAATGGATAGCCTAGCAAACCAATTAGGGTACCAAAAGGAGTTAATCTCCATCCTCGAAAAAGAAATGCTTGAGAATCGCACGGAAACAGCTAGAGCTGAAGCCAGATCGGCTACCCGAGTGACCATAGCGGTGCTCGTCTTGGTGATTATCTTCCTTCTAGTGGAAAGCTACAAGGGACGCTAACATAAATTTTTATTTATTGTCTTTAAATTTTCAATTTGAGAACCATTTCCCTATGTTTTAAGTAATGTTTAACATTTCAGCATTTAATCAATTTTATATATTCCAACTCTAAAGTTATTATTCATTGATTTGACATGTTGAGTGTGAATTACACCCATCATAGTTTCATCAAGATTTTCCAAGTATCACATTCTTCATTCAATACGACTTAGTACACTCCCGACGACCTCCTTCGTAAACAACTCATCCTATTAGATGTAAACAACCTCGTTATTTTTCAAAACCAAACGTTTATCAAACTTTTAAAAGAGTATCAGAAATATAAATTTCCCATAAACATTTTCACTTTGCAAGGGAACTTAATACAACTTATTTTATAAAAATATTACTTCAAGTTGATAAACAAGTATGATTTTCCTCATTAAAGTAATTATTTCTAAACCTTGGCTAAATTAATATACGACTACTTATTTAGCCAATAATTCATCTTAAAAATATTCTCTTTATAATAATTAAACACATCCTCAGACTCATTTCAATCCCGTGATCGAAAGCCCTAACCTATTCAAGGCTTATACCATCGAATTAAACACGAACAAGATCTAGGGTTCATTACGTTTTGGTTTAATCGAACTACACCCTAGACATGATCTCCGTTCAATTAAAATACATGGTTAGATTCGGAAACACCCAACAATCGAAAGCCCTATGAATTCACCCGTTATTAATACAGGATTTAGACAATTTAGCCTCTGGAACATTCAGACACGGTCGTGCTAATCGATTAGCACGGTCGTGCCTCTTGTCCAGGCATGGTCGCGCCCCATGTCTAAGCACGGTCGCGCCCCATGCCTAAGCACGGTCACGCCCCGTGCCTAAGCGCGGTCGCGCCATACCTTTGGCACGGTTGTGCCCTACCTTTGGTTAGAACCTGATTCTTCTGTTATTTTAATAAAAACTCAATTTCCTTTATAAAAATTATTTTATAAAACCCCAAGGCCCAGAATTATTTTCATAAACTAAATTACCAACATGGAAATCTTAAACAAATAAATTAAATCGTTTTTAATGGATTAAAAAGTAATAAATTTTAAATAAAAGGTTTACATATAATGGTGTTATTCAAAACTTACACAAACTATTTTATATGCTTATAATGCCTCTTGACACATTTTCATGATCAAATAAACAAAAAGAAATTTATTATTATTTTAGTTAATTATTCAAAATTAAACCACAAACCTTTCATAACTAAATTTGAACCTTCAAATGTAAACGCAAACATAACCCCTTTGTATAAGTCCTTACACTCACTCCTATTGAAGCCTTAGAATTTCCTTAGACATTGTGCATACTATTAATCCAAAGTTATACTATTTTACTCTAGGTCAAATATAGTGATTAGCAAATTACTTGAGTTATCCAAAGCTCGTGTTAACTACTACAATTTGACACAAGTGAGTTTTACATATCCCCTTTTACACTGTTTTACATTTTTGGGGTGAAACATGATCACAACATTACAATGATTTACCCAAACTACACAATACAAATCCACTTTATAATTTATGTGCAATTTGAGCTTTATGTTTGAGTGCTAGGTGTGTTAACTACTTATGTGCAATTACATGTACAATCATTAACTAATCAAGCCGACGGTAAACAATGATAGATCTATTGAGTCTGACAAACCCACCCAGATTGGGGTGATTGTTACCGACAACACAATTTGCATGCTAGTTACAAAGGTTTGATTGTACTACTTGGTTACACAATAGTAACTCCCCATAAATGCCTTGTTAACCATGACTTGTATGGATTTGTTTACACACAACACTTTGATGCTATTTAGAGTCAAAACCTATGTATGCTCACCAACTTTTTAGCTGACCTTGTTTTCATCATGTTTCAGGTACAAAAGTTTGAGTTAATCAAGTTGCTACACTTAGGTTGTGGACCTAGTTAATTGAAACAAATGAATATGTTATGTATTTTAAATATTCTTGTATTGTTGTAATTGAAATTTGTGAAGGGAAATGTAATGTTTTAATATATTAAATTTTAGTCAACCATGTGCTCATGAACAGTCTACATGTCCCGCCCCGACGTTTCCGCCATCGGTTGGGGTGTGACAACAAGACCCTTCAATGTATCATGGGACGTCTTCTACAACCAAGTCATCGGGCTCTGGAATTGCCCTTTTCACAGGAAGCTCTCATGAAGAAGAAGCACCAAAGGGTTGTGGTGGTCATGCATGTTATGCATCTGGTTCTGGATCTCATTCACAAAACTCCTCAAGAAATTCTCATCCCGCATCTTCAGCAAATCAAACTGCAATTGCCAAGATTACTGAAGATCATGTGGCACTATTCTCATCATGCATGCTCGCATATGAAAACTTCATTGGCGGCAAGCTAACGGATTCCGAAACCATCGAAGAAGACTTTAACCAGGTGGATCCGGATGATATGGAGGACATGGACATTCAGTGGAATATGGCCATGATCTTGAGGAGAGCCAAGCGTTTCCTGAACAGAACAGGAAGAAAGTTCATTGGCGGACACTCTAATGCCAAGGTTGGTTTTGACAAATCTAAGGCCAAGTGCTACAAGTGTCTGAACTATGGACACTTTGCTCGTGAATGTCAAAAAGACAGAGCACCGGCTTTGGGTTTCACCAGACCTAGCCAAGGAAACAACCATGGCTACAACAACTCAAACAACCACAATCAAAGCCAAAGTGGAACATCCAATGCACTGGTAGCTCAACAGTACGAAAGCTTTGATTGGGGTGTTCATCTGGAGGATGCCATCATTGCACAAACTCAGGTTGGTCTCATGGCTTAGATCATGGAGATGATGGAAGCTGAGAAAAAGGACGCTAAGGAAAAGGAAGCTGAAGAAAAGGAAGCTTCTGTGGCTGACCTAGAAGAATCTACTACTGTTGTTGCTCTCATGGCTATTGGAGAGGTAACAAGTTCATCGAATGAGGTATATTCTAATCCCTTTTCTGTTATTTCTTGTTCCAAATGTCTAGGCTTAAAAATTGAAAACTCTAAGCTTGAAGACAAGGTCGAACCCCTTCGTATTGCAGCGTTAAGCTACAAAGAAAATGAAAAACGATTTAAAGATTCAATTGAAACGTTGAAAAAGGAAAAACGTGATTATTCACTAAAAATGAGCGATCAACAGCTTCACTTGGATATTGCATATAAGGGGTTAGAGAAAAGGAACAATGAGATCAACAAGCTGCAAAATGAGATCTTGCAGTTGAAATGTACTAATGAGAAGTTGAAAAATTCTCGTTTTGTGGTGGAACACTACGAATCTGTAGTGAGACAAATGAATGGGTTAGGGTTGGGTACTAATGCCATTCCTCCACCAGTTAGCGGGAATTTTGTCAATGGCTTAGTAGACATTGATCTAACTTGCCTTGATGATTCCTCAAGTAAGGCCAACTCCGCATCTGATGAGGAGTTCTTTACTGCGTCTGATGATGGGTCGGTTAACACTTGCCCTGAAGGAGTAGTATCTGAGGAGTTTTTATCTGAACAGAAAGTCAAGAAAAACATTATCACTAATAGTGACAATTGTATTTTAACTGATCCCGATATCATTGAATCAAATGATAAATTAAAGGTAATGCTTTATGGGGGGTATAAAAATCTTAATCAAGTAAAGAAAGAGGCTTTTTCATCTCATTATGGGCTTGGTTATAAGGAAAATTTGCAAAAATACTATACTCCCAAAAACCAATCTATATCGGGTCAAACTTCTGTTCACAAGCCAACTCCTCCTGCTCATAATGCTGAGTCATCTAAGGTCAGATCTAATGAGCCTTACAGGAGGACTTACACAGACAAGAGGACTTGCTTTCACTGTGGTACGGTAGGTCACATCTTTGTGAACTGTCCTTCTAAGAACCAAGGGAAACGGCCTATTGTTTCACAACCGGCTGTCATCCCTAAGTCACCACCAGTGAACCATCCCAAAAGTCCAAAAGCAAATGTGGTGAAACCACCAGTAAAACCGATGGTAAAGCCAAGGATAATCTTTGAGGCTAAACCATCTGTTTCAAGAAAGGGAAAGCAACCTGCTATACCTTGTGTATCTACCTCTGGTAGTACACCTACTGGTGAGAAATCTGTGGTGAAACTCTCTAAGCCACAGAGGAGGAGAAGGAATAAGAGGTTGAGAAAGCTAGAACAGCTGACTGGAGTTCAATCAGGTGAAGCTCCATTAGTTCACCGGCTGTTGTTGAACCTAAGTCTACTGTTCCAGTTAAGAAAAAGAAAAGATCCTGGAACAAGAAATCAAAAGGTTCTCAATCTCTTGATCCCAAATCTTCAAAAGATTCATCCATTTTGAACAGTCACGACTGTGAGTTAAAAGAGGTGAAACCATTTAGAGGCGGCTATGTGGCCTTTGCTGGAGAGAAATGCGGCAGTATCACGTGTCAAGGCGTGGTGTCGAATGGATGTGTTAGCTTCGACAACGTCAACTACTGCGAGCAGCTGAAGCATAACCTGTTGAGTGTCTCCCAAATGTGCGACAAGGAGTACTCGGTGATGTTTGACAAGTCGAAATGCCTGATTCTCAAACCTGGTTTTGAAGTTCCTGAAGACTGGATTCCGATGAGAGCGCCAAGGACAAACGACACCTATCAGATCGATATGAGCGTGGCAACAACCATCTCATCAGTTGCTACTTGTTTGCTTACCAAAGCGACAGAGCTTGACTCAATCTTGTGGCATAGGAAACTCGGACACATTTCTTATCGAAAAATGAATCATCTGGTCCGAAACGGCTTAGTAACCGGTGTTCCTAAGCTGAGATTTACCGTTGCAGATGACTGTATGCCGTGTAAAAAGGGCAAACAGCAACGGAAGTCTCACAAGCCCAAGCTCCAAAACTCCATCGATACCCCTTTGGAGCTATTACACATGGATCTGTTTGGCCCCATAAGTATCAGGAGTATTGGAGGTAAGTCATTCTGTCTGGTTATAACTGATGATTTATCACGTTTTTCTTGGGTGCATTTTTTAGGTACAAAGGACGAGACTGCTGATATTCTTCAATACCTGATCCTGAGCTTGGAATCTCTTTGCAAGCTGAAATTTAGAAGAATAAGGAGTGACAACGGAACTGAATTCAAGAATAATTTGATGGAGCTTTTCTGTCTCAAGAAAGGGATCCGTCACGAATTTAGCGCCCCGTACACACCTCAGCAGAATGGAGTTGCAGAACGGAAGAAAAGAACACTGATCGAGACTGCAAGGACTATGCTGTCGGATGCAAAGCTTCCTGTCACTTTCTGGGCAGAATCAGTTAATACAACTTGTCACGTCTTGAACAGAGTTTTGGTTGTGAAGAGGCACAACAAGACTTGTTACGAGTTGATCAACAATCGACCTCCCAATCTTGATTACCTAGTCCCTTTTGGTAGTCCCTGTTCCTTGTTGCTACAATACAAAGACCGCAAGTCTAAGTTTCATGCGAAAGCGGTGGAAGGCATCTTCTTAGGATATGTTGCCAACTCGCCTTGCAAGAGAGTGTACAACATAGGAACTCGTACTGTCGAGGAATGGTTTGAAGTGGATTGTAGTAAACACAGCATTCCACCAGAACCAACTGATCCAGCTTGGGGTTTTGATTATGATGCGCTATTCAAATCTTTTAATCTTCCTGATTTGTCTACCGATGATGCCGCAAATGTATATGAATTATTTGGTGGCGGTGATGACTCTACTTTCTCAACTCGTGCTACTGTACCAATTGTAACTCCAGCTTCCAATGCTGCATCTGCATCTGGAACTCATGACAGTGATGATGTGGAAGTGGTCCATGTTGATGGAGATGACGCTCCAGCTAATCCTAACACTCGTGTAGGAAATGACGCTACAACTGATCCAATCAACATTGAATCATCTTCTTCTAGATCACAGGATGAGGGGGAGTTGAGCACGAATCTAGAAAAAAATCTGCAGGAACCAGATATACCAGAGACGAGAGTGCATAAGAATCATCCAATTGACAACATTATTGGTGATCCTCATGCCGGTGTTCAAACTCGTCATCGAACCATTACTGAGAACACTAGTCTGTATATGGAGATACTTGACACTGGTGTCATGGAAACATGTCTGCATGCTGCATTCGAGTCCCAGTTAGAGCCGAAGAATGTGAAAGAGGCTCTCGCTGACAACTGCTGGATTGAGGCGATGCAAGATGAATTGTCTCAATTCCAAAAGTTGCATGTGTGGGATTTGGTTGACTTGCCAAGGGGCGTACAACCAATTGGCACTAGAGGGGTGTTCAAATGCAAGACTGATGTTCGTCATGTTGTGGTGAAAAATAAAGCAAGGTTGGTAGTACAGGGTTTTTATCAACAAGAGGGCTTGGATTACACTGAAGTATATGCCCCAGTTGCTAGACTTGAAGCCATTCGATTGTTTCTAGCTTATGCCTCATATGTTGGTTTCAAGGTCTATCAACTTGATGTGAAGAGCGCTTTCCTATATGGAAAAGTTCATGAAGAGGTCTATGTCAATCAACCTCCCGGCTTTGAAGATCCGCATAATATCAATAAAGTTTATAAGCTCGACAAAGCACTTTATGGTCTTCATCAAGCACCTCAGGCATGGTATGAGACATTATATAAACATCTACTGTCAAATGGTTTCGACCGTGGACAGATTGACTCGATTCTCTTCATTAGGAAAGCAGGAGGTGACATTCTTCTTGTACAAGTGTATGTCGACGACATTATTTTTGGATCTACAAATGAAGGGATGTGTAGGGAATTCGAACAGGTGATGAAGTCCAAATTTGAAATGAGTAACATGGGTGAATTGTCGTTCTTCCTGGGTCTGCAAGTCAGTCAAAGAGAGGATGGCATTTATCTACATCAAACAAAGTATGTGCAGGACATCTTGTCGAAATACAAGATGAATGATAGCAGTACTTATGGCACACCTATCCCAGTAAATCATGGTCTGCATCCTGACAAAGATGGAAAGGATGTGGATTGCAGATTGTACCGTGGGATGATCGGATCACTTATGTATCTCACAGCTTCAAGACCCGACATAATGTTTGCTGTGTGCTTATGCTCAAGGTTTCAGTCACAACCGAAGGAGTCCCATATGATAGTTGTGAAGAGGATTTTCAGATACTTAAAAGGGAAACCCCGATTGGGTCTTTGGTACTCTAAGCAGCAGTCATTTGACTTCAAAGCCTACACTGATTCAGACTATGGCGGTTGTAACCTTGACAGAAAGTCAACTTCTGGTGGATGTCAATTCTTGGGAGACAGACTGGTTTCCTGGCAGTGTAAGAAGCAGTCAACGGTTTCTGTCTCAACTTGTGAAGCAGAATACATTGCTGCGGCGAGCGGTTGTTCTTAAATATTGTGGATTCAGCAGCAATTGAGAGACTACGGCTTGAACTTCACTGGAACACCTCTGTTCATTGACATCAATGCCACAATGTCCATCACAAATAACCCGGTGAAACATTCCAAAACTAAACATATAGAAATTCGCCATCATTTCATCCGTGATTGTGCTGAAAAGCATTTAATTGAACTTGTAAAGGTTCACACGGATGACAATCTTGCTGACCTTTTCACTAAGGCATTTGATCGATCTCGTTTTGAGCATCTTGTCAACTTGATAGGAATGTTCAATCCTGAGTGAAAACTTGTTTTTCTTAAATCAATTCAATTCATGAAAGTTAAATTTTATTTTCTTTAAATGTTTTCTGTATAGTTCTTTTAAATTTTTCTAATATTTTACAAAAATTCAAACAAAATAGAAAATGGAGAAAATTTCAAAGTTAACTTGAGAAAAGAGGAAATGATAGTATATCAGAAATGATCTAAACGCCATAGACTGCACGTGTGGGAAATGATTGCGTCATGCTTACTTAATTGTTTAAATTGTTATGTTTTTAATCTGCTTATTTACAAGTAATTTGAATTGTCAGTAGGCTGTATGCATCTTTGAATCACTAGTAGTGTGGAAACTAAATCTAAATTACAAATGTGATTTGAACCCATGTATGCTAGTGTGTGTGCGTAAAAGAATGCAAAAGATCATTATCAGATAAAGGATGTTAGATTTCGGCAATAATTTTCTTCTGAGATCAGTTTCGGGTTATGTCGTTAGCACAATTAATACGGTTCATCTCACTGCCCATACTCACAAGTATGCAATGAGAGATTGAACCAAGACATGTCTCAACATCAACCGTGGAGCATGTATTCACCCTTGACTCACTCCTGATTCATTGAAATCAAATCCAGATAAAAGTTGGATTTCCTTACCTTAATACTCAAACACCATATTCATTATCCTGAATCATCATACCGATATTCAATGAAGAAATCAAATGAAACCAAGACAAATGAATCACTCAATTCTAAATCTTATGATTCCTGATAATCCTTATGGATTCTGCTTGATTTTTCCTGTGCTAATTGATGTAGCTTCATTCTGAAAATTTAGAAAATAATTGGGAAAATCTTAGATGCCTTGAGATAGTGCAACTTACATTACTGTAGTATATCAGTGGGGTACACGTTGTATATCTTATAATCAATACCTTAACACACAAGAACGTGATCCAAAGATGCTTATAGTTTCAAATCTTATAATATTGTCAACTTGAATTACTTGTTTATGTGCTTATTACGTATGAATAAATAGTAATCCATGACATGATCCCATATTCTTTGATGTTTATATTGTATCATTTTTGCTATATGTTAGCCTGATATGATCCTCTGCTCGTGTCTTTGATAAAAAATAGTTTATGTGAATATATGTGTATTTCTATCTTGAAAAGATCAAAAAGATTTTAAGTTTGTGTACAGTTCATGTTTAATCAGAAAAGCCAAAAATATTTGTGTTTAACCTTCTTGAATTGATTTTGAATCCTCTTGATTGAATGTTTCTATCTTGTTCGTTATTTGACTTGAAATCTTCATAATTTGAGTTGAAAGTGTGCGCACATAAGGGTCTCTGCGTACTTGATAAGTGCGCAAGAGGTAAACCCTGCGTACTTAACAAGTACGCAAGACTTAAGTCATGCGTACTTAGTAAGTACGCATGAGTTAAGTCCTGCGCACTTAGTAAGTACGCACGACCATTTTGTGTTGGGTATAAATTCAACACTTAGAAAATTTTCAGAGAATTTATCTCATTCAAAAGTTTTCAACTGTTGAGCTTCCCTCCGTCACTTTTACTCAAAAAATCTTGTGTTTCCTAACTGTTTTTTCGTCCCGTGTCTAGTTCCATCATCGTATTACGATCATTGGGTAAGAATCTTAGGGGATTTCATCCGCAATTTCGTGTGGTTCTACTGATTTCTTGACCTAAACTTCTAGGGATTTGCTTTTGAGTTCTTGACTGATTTAAGTAAAATTTTCATGAAAATTGTAATCTAATTGTTGGTTAAAAGCTTTAATCGAACCCCTTTTAGTCTTGAAATTGTCTTATACATGTTTGATTTTGGGCTTGACCATGAGTTTGTCGCGACTGAGGGTCGGACGTGGTCTAGGTCAAAATCGTGACCAATGTAGCAGTGGATTGGTATTGATATTGGTCCCATAGGCTAGAATCGTTCATTCCGACCTTCTGGTGACCTAATCTACATCAATGTTGAAAGAATTTGATTTCTGAAAAATTTGAACAAGTGTGTTTCTTGCGCACTTAGCTAGTACGCAAGAAGTAATTCATGCGTACTTGTTAAGTACGCAAGAACAAATTCCTGCGTACTTGCTAAGTACGCAGGACCAACACTTGTGAAA
The DNA here is from genome assembly GCA_023525975.1 of Smallanthus sonchifolius. Classification (NCBI taxonomy): domain Eukaryota; kingdom Viridiplantae; phylum Streptophyta; class Magnoliopsida; order Asterales; family Asteraceae; genus Smallanthus; species Smallanthus sonchifolius. The sequence goes on along the minus strand of CM042035.1, from coordinate 21,488,493 downwards.
AATTTCTAAGTCTTAAATTTCAGTTCAATGAGTAACTGCTATACTGAGTCATGTGTTTTCAATTCCAATGAAACTTGTTGTTCTTATTGTGTTTTCTGTGTGTTTTTGCAGGTATGGCTCGTGCGTTTACAAATGAGTTCAATCTTCTAGCACACACAGAACCCGAGTGGAAGGGTGCTGCACTGCAGTACCGAGAGATAGTTGATTTCTTGAATCGTTCAAGAATCAGCTATGCTATTTCTGCAGACCCGATAGTATCAAGACCGTATCTGGAGCAGTTCTGGGAGACCGCGACACATGACTGCACGGTAAATCCTAATGTTATACGGGCTACCGTGGCGGGTCATGACATCGCCTTTTCTGAGGACACCATTAGACGGGTCTTGCAATTTCGAGATCTCTCCACCGACCCAACAGTTTATCCTGACTACTTTGTGGATGGATGTTGGAGGCAGCGTATGGGATACGTCGGTGCAAGAGATTATGCTTCATACAAGAAAATGTGGGTGCTCGATCAATGGAGATATTTTGCCCACATCATGATCATGTGCATCTCCTCAAGAAAGGCTGGAAAGGATGCAATGGGTCATGATCTTGCTGCAGCCATGGTTGGCTTGTCTCTCAACAGGGGCTACAACTTCTCAAGATACATCTTCAAAGCCATCAATGATCAGATAAATATGGCTGAGAGGTTTAGGTTCCTGTTATACCCAATATTTGTGCAACTATTGATAAATGATGCGTTGCCAAATCTGCCTGCTACTGGGTAGAGATTGCAAGTGAAGCGGGTGGACAAGAGGGTGTTTGCACAATTCTTAAAGCCAGGCAGTGTAGAACGTACCCCTGAGCACACAGCACTCTTTGGCCACCTGATAAACGAAGCGTATGTGGCCCCAGCTGACTGGAGATGGTTTAGCCACGACTCGGAGCCAGACCTAAGTGAACACTCCGATGAACAACAAGAAGAGGAAGAAGATGAAAGTGTGGATGAATCGTCTGAGAGTGGAGACGAAGAAGCAGTTCATGATGGTGCTGAAGGATCCGACTCCGAAGCTACAGAGTCTAATTCCTCGGATTCTGATGATGCACCATCACAGGTACACCCGAGAAGAATGAAGAAGGTGACCCTTCCTGAGTCGTCTTCAAAGAGAAAGCGACAGTCAACGAGCAGTGAATACGAGCCAGATTCTGACTCTGACACTACTATTCAAAGACAAAGACGTGAAAGTATAAACAAACGTCAGGGGGATAGGCAGCAACATGCTATTCCTAGTGAGGTAGCGGTTAGTACTCAGCAGCTAGTACATGTTTCGGCTGGAAGTACTTATTCAGCATCTACCCCACCTTCACAGCAATTATACAGGCGACAGAGGAGAAGGCCACAGGTACAACCTGATGTGGCAGTCACTACTAGCACAGAGGAGGTTCCTGTGATAGTGACACTCCCTGTATCATCTGTCCTTGTGGCAGTGACTACTCTGATTCTTACATAGTCAGTCACCATCACACCTTCCAGCACTCCTACAACCATCATCACATCCACAATCCCAACAGCCACCATTGAACCTATCAGTCAACCCTACAACTATGGAGATTTTACTCATGGTTTTGACTTTGATACTATCTTCTCATCCCCACTTCATAATGCTGAAGAATCTACATCCAGACATCCTGATCCAAATGATGCAAGGATAGAAACTCTGGAAACCCAAGTCGCTGCTCTACTTGAAACCGTCCGGAAATCAAAGGAGGAGTCTGCAGCTCAACAGGCTCAGATAAATTCGTTGGTGGACGAGGTTACCATTCTAAGAAGCCAAAGGGCTGGGATGCAGGAGAGACTGGCTAATGTAATGGCCTAGAACGAGCTGATGATCAAGACAAACAACATGATTCTGGGGCACAGGTCGTCTCTTGAGCTTCGGTTTGATCTGCAGCGAAAAGAGCATGACATGATGGTCAAATTAATTGCTGATCTGACCAAGAAGCTTGATGCTCAGGGGGAGAAAGATAAAGAGAAACAGAAGGAGAAGACATCTAAACCTACCGGTGATGAGCCTTGTCATCCTGTTGATTTGACGAAGGATGATGACAAAGACAAGGATCCCTGTCACACCCCGCCACGGCGGAAACGCGAGGCGTAACATTCACGGTTTTCAAAGCATATGATTATTGCAAACCCATACATGAAATTGGATACATAACCAAGTTTAAAGAATATTTACATCCCAAAATATAATTTAAGTATACAAAAGATTAAGATTTCGCATCATGACTCAAGACCATGAGTTTTATAAGTGAAACCCTTCCAAAAGCTGTATCCACATGTATGTATGCAACCTACATTGCTAGCCTGACGACCACGTTCAATTTCCTGAAAACATACTTAAAAACGTCAACACGAGGTTGGTGAGTTCACAAATCATTATTAAGAGTTATCATAAATCCTTTGTTTAAACCTGATCATTTACCGATCAAAACTCTTAGTATGTATTACCAATGAATCCGAATACTAATCCGATCAATAGACCCTATTTGTAAACTTGCAAGGAATACAAAATAATATGTAATGTACGAGACCGTAACCAAACCCCAACTTTCTGTGCCTCCCCTCGCCTTTCTGCGAGTTAAGACAATATGCGGTCATTCGGTCATTTGGACCCCTGATTAGCGCGACTAATCATGACCGGAGGCGTCACCCCCAATAGTACTATCCATAGAATCCCGGGCTAAGTCCATAGCTAATGGTTACTAATTTTTATTCCGAGGACTTTAAGCGCTTTATTCTTCCCTCAATACACACATATGGTCCGATCATTAGTTCATTCATTTACATACAAAAATTCTTTAAAAGTATGTTTCCACCCCAAAACATTTCAAAAACTTAGAAAAAGGGGGTTAGTGAAACTCACCTCGACTGAAGTAAATGCTAGCAAATATTTCAAATAAAAGCAGTCCCGCCTATCCGAATCCTATTTACACAAGGATTACTAAACACGTTAAGACTACCCGTCTTAAACGCAAGTTGTTCACCCGACTTAACTATTCCTGTTAAGTACGGCTTTGTTTATTTAAAACAATGTTTTCTTGAAATGACTCGTTGGTGATTATTATTCCAGTGTAGACACTTTACTTATTTTCCGGAAAAATTATATATTTTCATATTGGTGAATTATCATATGAACTCAAAAATAAATATTATTTTTGGCAATCTCTTGAAGTATTTCACCTTTATAATCACGTAAAAAAACATAATTATTTCTTTCTAATAATTATACAAAATCACAGATGTCGAACAAGTATATTATATGTATATCTACTCCTATGAGTACATAATCCATGTTAACATGCCCATATATGAATACTTGCTCCGAACGATATTTATTAACTTGACATATATTTATATTTTCACCATGTATTCACAAAAGTATACTTATTATTTTAACATATATTTAACTATGTCTTTTAATAATATATGTCCATATATACTTTTACCGAAACGTCTTAAATACTTTAATTATAACAAGTTTCATGTCAAACACATACCTATAAAATTTTGCAAGCTTTAATTTCTTTAAGTGTTTCAACTAACATATTCCATGATTTATTTTCAAGATTTGAATATATTTCATTATTTCATGCCTATGTACTTTTGATCATGCACATTTTTCTACTAATATCACAAAACATACTTTTAAATTACCAACTATACATCATCATATATATATCTTAAAGTTTTTGGCTTAACATGCATATATAAACATTTCTTAGACTTTATGTCACTAGTGTTCACTTTGTAATACAAATTTCATACCTTTTATTTAAAATCTACACTTTATCATCAAAATGATCAAACAATATTTATACACATTTATACAAACTACTCATGATTTCTTGTATGTATTCATTTATACACATTATTTTTCAATACATGCTACTCATACTTATAGTTCAACAATTCATAATTTATCATCATATAATTAAAACAACAATCTATGCACTTATATACACAATTTTCGGCTACATGTATGTATTCACAAGTAGATATGTATTATTACTAATTCAAGTCACTAAAATTAACAATATGCATATACATGTGTCCTCTATTATTTCAATCCTTTTGTTTATTTACACATATCTTTTAGTTTAACAATTTATAATCTAACATCATAATATCAAAATAACCAATATTTCATGAAACATGTTAAGACAATAATCTAAATTTATAAGCTTATCATTTTAGAATCACCTACATCCTTTTTTATAAAATTCTAGTTTTTGAACATAATAAAGTTAAATTTTATAAAACTCTTTAGCTTTTTAAATCTCTTTAATTATTAGGATGAACAACATGCTTAATTTGAATGAAGTAAAGAAAACATAAAAGATGGATAACGGTTTCGTACCACTAGACAAGCTAGGTGAAGAATTACAACAAAAGATGAGGAATGGCTTGTCCTGCTAGTGAAATTGACTCCTAAACCTCAAGAACTTCCTTGAATCTTCAAGCTTTTAGTTAATTTCTCTATGGTTTGCTCTTGGATTCATTTGAAAAGTTGTGTGTGTGTATATGCATGTGTGTGCCGTATGTGTGCATATATGTGGTATAGTGGAGGGTTGAGTGTGTAAGAGAGTGATTTTAATGTGATGGGAATTGCATGTGATGATGGTCTTGCAAGAAGGCTTGCATGTGTGCCATGTAGCATGGCATTTAATGAGTTGGTAGAGGAGGCTAGGCCTCTTTTTCCTTTTCTTTCGGCCGAGATAGGTGGGTGGGGGGTTGGGTGTTGTCAATTCCACTAATGGCTAGATAGGTGGGTTATTTTGGTGGTATAAATCCTCTAGATGGTTGTGTGATTTAATACTCGGTGTAAAAACTTTTGAATGGTTTAATACTTGTATGATTTTATGTGGTTTGTCTGGTTTCAATTAATCACTAGATAACCCGACATAATCACTACTATACTATAATATACATGTATACACATAAAATAACTTAGAGTTATGTAACAATTATTTATGTGTCAACTTTTTATAAAAGTTAGTCATTAATATTTACGTTTTTATACTTAACAGTGTCACTAGACTTTTCTAGAATGAAATTCTTTTTAATCACCAACGACTGTATTTTGCGGTTTATAATTGCTTACCTTTTTCTAGTAATTCTTTAATAATTACTAATCATGAAATAAGTTCTTTTGCTAGACTTCTTGACTTTACTTAGTCAAAATAAAATTTCAGGAAATATATGCTTATGAACGTGCATTTATGAAATATGGATATTGACCTGAAATGTTGGGTGTCACAATCCCGAAGTCGGTTCTAGTGGAAGTGAGCATCAAGCTTTGGCAATCGTGCCCATTTATGCTATTCCAATGGCTGAGGGGGAGTCTACTCATCAGGAAGGTGGTGATACTTCTGGTGGTGACAAAGGAAAGTCAGCGGCTGACGTTCTAAAAGATCTATCTGACGATGAGATCTTATACTTAGAGCCTGACTATTCCAAGGAAGCACAGATCGAGGCTCTCTACAATCTTGAAGAAGGAGAGATCGACTCTGGTGATGATTGGGATGAAGATGATGATGATGTAGTTGTTGAAGTTCCCAAGGGTGACGGGGAAGGAGAGTATGAGTTCGAAGATGGAGAGATCTTCGAAATTCCATCCTTCGAATCTCAGCTCGATACATGTTCAGTCGAGTCTGCTAGTAATGTTGAAGCATCGACTGAAGCCTCCCCAGTTGACCCTACACCTGTGGATCCAGAGGCACCGAAAGATAAAGATATGCCTGCTAGTTCATCAAAGGGTTCAGCTCATGTTTGGAAAAAGACTTCTATCATAGATAAACAAGGAGCAACAGGGATGATCTTGGCTGTAAAGTTCGAGGAAGATAAGCAGCTGTTCGCAATCAAACGATCTGGGGGGTTCAATACTTGAAACCAACCAGTGAAGCGTTCAACTCCTTACCTAAATACGACCTTGTGAACCTAGCAAACCGAGAGCTGCTGGGTCACTCAAATCACGCAGTGGCGATGGGTTTGTGGCAGGTTCTACAGCGGGAAGCAAGATCTGGGAAGTTTGAAGTGTTTAAACCTCAAGTGCCCAAGAGAGTCAAGGATAAGAAAGCTAGACATCCTGTGACTAAGAAATACTTAAAGAAATTGGTATACAAGCTAGTGCTATGTGAAACCAAGATTCCTCTGAGCAAGTTATCTCAGGATATCCTCGGTGACATGTGGTACTGGTACGTAGATCCAAAAATGGGCGAGGCTGTGGTGATAGGAAAGGTACGGTCAGAAAGTGGATGCTTAGTGTCGAGGGAACTATGCAGAGTATTTGATGAAGTCTGCTTCATTAACTTCTCTATGAAAGATCTGGAGGCACTAGCAGACAGGTATTGCATGCATACGGACGAATGGACGAAGTTCCTTGCTTCTAAATATGACAAGGTGATCAAGTTTTGCCTTGAATACAAGAAGAAGATGGAATCTAAAGATGCAGAGCTGTGAAGACTGAAGAGTGAAGACCGAAGACGATCCAGAGCTGTTGTCAAGGGGGAGTTTGTTGAAGCACTTTTGTGTGACAAACACTCTGGATAGAGTCTTAGTTTTGTACTTTCATTTCTTGTATTTGTCTTTGTTTGTAAGTGTCTGTATGTATTAGTTATCGAGTTGTATTTACTAATGCATGTTGATAGTTGCTGAATTCTCTAAGTGTTTTGCGCACTTGTATGTGTGCAGGAATTAGTTCCTGCGTACTTAGCAAGTACGCAAGAATACTATGCGTACTTGCTAAGTACGCATGAGCAATTTGCCCTGCGCACTTGCTAAGTGCGCAGAGTTCATGTCGTGTATAAATAGGATAGGTTGACAGTAGACAAGTACGCAATCAGATACTCAGACTTTGTATACTCAGTATTTCTCTCTGTAACCTTCAAGTGTTTATAATAGACGAAAGTTTAAAGTGATTCTCTTGTCGGTTTACTTTGTGTTGTAAGACTCTCCACCTAGTCACGGGTATTCCGCACCCGGTCCGACTCAGGAACACACTTGCATGTGACGATCCGCCACACCCGAGGGACCTACAGATTTACATCCTAAGACTGTGCTGAAGGTGAATCCAGTCACAGGTGAAGATATGGTGTATGATGATGAGAGTCATGATGAATATTTTGATGAAGCTAAGGTAGAGGGGATACCGAAAGATATTAAAGTTGAGGACTCAAAGGTTGATTCTAATTCATCTGGAAATAATACATTTGGACGTTCTTCAAATTCAAGGAGAGTTCCATATGTCAGAGATTATAAAGACAGGCGTACATGCTTTCATTGTAATGAGATAGGGCACGTTGTGGTGAACTGTCCTTACAAAAATAAAGGGAAGAAGCATGTAGTTCCTGAGAAGATGAAGCCTGAATCAAGACCTGTTGAGAAAAAAGTTTGTTCCGTCTCAAACTCCAAAAGAAGTTCATGTAGGAGAATCTTCTTCAAGTGCATCTTATCGTGTGAAGATTCCTTATATGAGAGAATATAGTGAGAAGAGATCTTGCTTTTACTGTGGTCTTGTGGGTCACATTCGGATGGATTGTCCTCACAAAGACAAAGGTAACCGACATGTTACTCAAGGAAAGGTAAGAACTCATGATAAACCTTATGTTAACCCAAATGTGGTTAAACCTCGTGATACACCAAAGGGTAATTCAAAATCTGAGGTTAGGCTTTCTAGACCTCAAAGACGGAGGAGAAACAGAAGATTGAGAAAACTTTTAGAACAACAAGAGTTTTCACAATCAAATCAATTCTCAAATGAAAGAAAATGTTCAAACACTTCACATTTTAAGCAAAAAGAACTTAATGAACAGAAGTATGTTTGGAAATCTAAAGTTTTTGTTTCTGACTCGTCGGAACAATCTCCGAAAATCGATGAAAGATTCGATTGTGAATGGAGTGAAGTTTATTATTTTGATACAGATGGCCGACCCATGACTAGCATGGCTTGGGTCCCAATTTCAAATTAATGTTTCTTGTTAGTTGTGCAGGATTGACCAAGAGGTACTTTAATACTATTTGGGTTGTTGATAGTGGTTGTTCATAGCACATGACAGGAATGACATCTGCAAGAGTAAAGAGTTGTTGATAATTGAGAATCTATTTGATTCAACGACTTGATGCTCAAGGGGGAGAATATGTCACACACAATGTTTTGAAAAAGATTTAAAAGTCCAAATGACAACCTGAAACTTAGGATGACGTTGGTGAGCATAAAGTCATTGATGCAACCATTTGACTAGTTGAGGGGGAGTCTACAGGACAGGGGGAGTACAGATGTGTGTTGGTGACAGAGGCAATGACATTCAATTACATTACATCGGTTTGAGTTTTTAATTGATTGACTTGCTTAATCCCAAGTAACCAAGTAAAATGTTTTTCTTAAAATGTTTTCATGGAAGATTTTATTTTCGTTTGTTTTACTTTCTTTCATAAAGATTTTAAAAAGCCAAACAAATTGAAAAAGATAAAATCGACATTACTTGAAGTTAAAGAAGAGATGATAGTACATCAGTAGATGTTTAGTCACACATGACCTTAGTTGGCCTTTAGATTGCTTATCTGTGATAAATGTTTTGATCAGAACTTCTTAGACTGCACAGTATGGGAAATGATAGCTTCATAACTGCTTATGCTTAACAAAAATTGATGCTTGATGCTTATATTTTAATTTGGATACTAGTATGTAGTCTGAATTGTCAATAGGCTATGAGTATCTTTGGTCCATTAGTAGTGTGACAACATAATGATCTTTGTGACAACTGTGATTTGAACCCATGGTATGCCGGGTGTGTGTGTAAAAGATCATTATCAGATAAAGAATATAAGATCTAAAGTACTTCATGAGACCAGTATCGGTTATGTCGTTAAACACATTTTTTCAGTTCACTTCACTGCCCATGCCCCGAAAAACATGCAACGTGAAGTTGGACTAAGATATGTTTCTGACAACATCTGTTGGAACATATACTAGCCCTTGGATCAATATCCTGATTCCATTGAATATATCCAGATAAAAGTTGGATCACGCTACCCTATGTCATTGAATCAATCGATTCCTTGATCAATCTTATGTTGAAGAATTCTATTGGTACAATCTCTCTGTTACTATGAATCATGATACTTCATCCAAACCAAGAAATTTGAATCATTCGATTCTGAATCATTCTGATTCTCTGCTTGATATTTTCTTGTGTTTAACGGTATAATTTCATCCTGGAGATTGAAAATTATCTTGCAATGATCTTATATGTCTTGAAGATAATGCACATTTATTTTTCTGTTGGCATATTTGTGGGGTACACGTTGTATTACAAAATAAATGGTACCTTAATTCACAAGAACATGGGACAAAGATACTAATGGTTTCAATTCTTATAATATTGACAACTTAGATTGATATGTTATGTGTTGCAAATTCGTATGTAATTTATTATAAGCATGTTATGATCTGATCCCATCTTCTTTGAAGTTCTTCGCGTATCATTACATGTTTTGGTTGAAGCTTAAAAGATTTGATCTTATCTGGTATAAAGAAAAGGAAGAAATGAAAGAATGAATCTGGATAGGATATCCTTAGAATGTTTAGGGATGTTTATCCAAAATGTGTGATTGATGCATTGTTTTTACTGATATGATCTTCTTACTCGTGATGTTCGACCAAAAAGATGTGATTTTGTATTTTATATTTTAGTTTGTACATAGAAAAAAAAAATATTTTGTGTTTCTTATGTTTGAAAAACCAAAAAAATTTATTTTTCCAGCTTCCATGGAAATCTTAATTGTTGGTTATTCTTGGTTGTTCTCCTTTGCATAAACTGAATATTGCAGACAGAAGTTGACAAGGGGTCCTTCTCCCAAGTTTTCTTCTAGATAGAAAGAGAAAGTGTGCAGATGAACAAGACAAAGACTACATAGTGTTTGATGATATATGAAGATGGATGACAATCTTCTAAAGCTGTTGTCAAGGGGGAGTATGTTGGAACATATTCTGGTGACAACGAGCTTGAAGATATAATGTCTTAGTCTTAGAGTCTTTGACTTGTAATTGATAGAATTGTTAGCAACAGTTAAAGGGGAGTCTGTTAGGACATGTTTTGTAACTGTTGATAAAATTCTGTGTAAGTTCGTAGAGAGGTGAACTTAACAAGTTCGCCTAAGCACCTTTAGAAGCGAACTTGTTAAGTTCGCCTATAGTGCTGATATTCTGATTGGAAATACAAAGAGGATTATTTACACCGTTTTGTTGATTGAGTTACACGTTGCACGTTGATCATGGATTCCGCACGTTATCACCGTGTCATACCGCAAGTCTAGAGATCCGTCACGCACCGAACAGGGACCTACAAAGTGAATGGTCTAGCTGGGGGTAGTAGGCTAGATTGGGACCTTTTATGCATGCTGTCACATTTGTATCTATTTTTGCTTGTCAAAATGGTATATTTCAAACATAAACCAGGGTGTGCATGAAAGTGATAAAGGCATTAGGAACCTATTCATATGATATTCGTGCTTTAAACATCCATTAAATGCCAAAATTTGAGCTTATAAGCATTATCCATATCATCAGCTATGAACCGTGGTTGTTCCGTATATCATTATCTATGAAACTTTGTCATATGTGTTATTTTTAACCTTATGTGGTGGAATCCAATGGTTATTTCAGAAAGAAAAATTATTCGGTCAAAGGCCATGCCTCGAGCTTCGGTAAGTCAATGTGTACATTTTCAAATTATATGTGAATATAGGCTGAAAAAAGGTTACATTGTTCAAAGAAAGAGAAGTTGGGCGAATGAGTCCAAGGGACAATGTTGTCCATGATTAAAAGAGGGTCGATGTTAGTGAACCTCAATTGAGAGGAGAGAAAAAAAATGGGGCCAATGTTTGCCCAAGTGAGGTGTTTGACTGTTGGATTTCATCATTGTAGCCACTTTAAAAGCTTTAATCCGCACCTTAACCTGAGCAACATATCAAATCCCATCAAAGTCCTTTTGATTCATGTGCATTCTGGATATAATGCGAGAAAGTGTGATGGTAGGTATAAGGGAAGCTTGAAAGTTTGCTAGGTCTAGCTAGATTGAGAGTTTTGAATATTAATTGATAATATGAAATTATTTACAAGTGGGGTATGACTTTGGACCTTAACTAGGAGTTGGTTAGGGATTAGTGAAGTGTAAATGTGAGATGATTGGATAGTTGCATGCGAGCTTTGCTTGAGGGCAAGCAAAAGTCAAGTGTGGGGATGTGATGAGAGGGTGTTTAACCTATGTTTATAATGTTTAAATACATGTTTTTATGTGTTTAGTGGTGTGGAACATCCTTATTTTGTGTTACTTATGGAATGCAGGTGTTTTGAGCAAAGATGAGTGAAAAAAGCAGAGAACTAGACCTGTCAGCCTACCCTCGCAAATTGCTAGGGGTACCACGCAAATTGCGTGGGTCTTGGTAAGTATTTCATTGCAAACACCCATGCAAATCAGTAAGAAATTAAGAGTTATCAGCCTACCCACACAAATTGTGTGGGTAGGGTCGCAAATTGCGTGGTCTGCCGGGCCAACTCCGAAAATTTGGGATTTTGACCCCTTTTAAGCCAAACACTTAGGGTTTCTTCTCCAAGCCGTTTTTTGGAGTTTCTAAGGATATTTTTGAAGAAGAATACAGCATTCCATCACCATCTTTCATGTTGGATCGATTTCTAATCATTGTTGAAGATCGTATGACGTCAATAAGTGGCTAATCCACCCGTGGTTGTTTCCGGGTGTAGGATTGTTTATGTAAGGTGACTTTTACATGGTTCATACTTTGATTTGGTTTAGACTTTGTTTAATCTTTCGGTTATTCCAATTCTATAGTTTACTTTGTTTGATTAAAACGATTTGGTTTTTTAGATTTAATCCATTCATCAGTTTTTCGGTTTCACATCGTGAACCATTAAGTGTTTATGTTTGATGTTCTAAATCGGTAATTAATTATTGGGAATTCAACTTGTGTCAAGTATCCGGCTTTTACAATCGTTGCTCAACACAGTCAATTATCTTAGTTATTAGTTATTTATCAAACTTGGTAGTTCAACGAGTCATGTCTATGTGATTTCCAATAAGTACAAACCAGTAATCACCGCACTTGCAATCTAAACCCGGAAGCAATCTGTTTTCTCATTATTGTTTTAAGAGTTTTAAAGTTTGTTGCTTTTTAATCTGAATCTAAATAGTTTTCATAATTAAACACTTTCCACCAATTCCCTGTGGATACGACACCCTACTTCACTATACTATAGTTTAATATAGCTAGGGATTAGAATTAATATTGGTTTTGATTGACCTTGACAACGCGATCAATGAACATATTAGTTAAAACCAAGATTGGAATTACCTCTTTTGAGTATCCCTGGATCAGAAGGGAAGAAGCCGAGAATCGCATCATCAATGTTCGATCAATGTTCTGAATTAGGGCTTTATGACTTGAACACGGGCATTGAATGGTTTTATGGCGGTTACCACGATGAAGCTTCTCCGGCGAAGGGAGATTGATGGTCGGCAATGTCTAGCGTCTTAAAAGGGTCAGCGATGTCTAGCGTCTTAAAAGGGTTATCACAATGAGGGTTATCGAAACTACTCACCTTCTCCTCATACTTGCAAGTTTTTGTAAACATTTGTCACAAAATTCAACTTCATGTTGATCCTTAGGTTGATGGAGAATACTCATGCTTTCCAAAGCAAACAAATCTTCGTCACTAAGCCATCTTAATTCTTGAGTAGCATAGGCTCTGATTTCTCCCTGATTACCTCTTTCTACTACAACTTAACTAGAAACTGAATCATAGTACATTCTGGTGAATGGTTGATCATGTATTCCTTATCATACTCTCATTGTATTGTGGAAGTATTGTAGTTGGTCTATGAGGAATTCTTCTTTGTAATGGTGATCCATATGGCAAAAGAGGATCAACCATTCTAGTAATATGTTTATTCCCTTCCACAAATACTTTCTTGACTTTCTTGTAACATCCATGATTTTTGTGCATAATATTTTGTTTATTCTTTATGTAATAACGACACTTCATTTCAAATCCTATACATATTCAACGTTTTATGTCACATTGATTATTATTTGAACGTATATTAATTTCAAATTTCAACCCTACAATAACATATTGTCTCCCATTATATATATAACATATGTATGTATATAAGCATATACTTATAAATATACTTTGTTATAAAAATTATGAGCTTTAATTTCGTATATAAATATATATGTAAATGTAAATATAATTATTTGTATCAAATAAACTATTTTACAAAAAAATATAAGGATGAAAGTTTCTATATAAAATAGTTTAAAATAAAATAAATAATATCTTAGATTTTATTACAAGTTTTATAAAAACTAACAAAATGTCAATTTAAATCGAACCTTGAACTCTCCTATAACAATGAACCCCTCCTATTGTCTTTGAACCCTAAATTTGAACCCCACCTTTGAACTTGAACCCCCCAAATCCTCAATTTTTACCTCACCCATAAGTTCTTGACCTATTTTGACTTTAGAAAGTCAAAGAGGCCCAAATCAAAGAAATTCAGCATAAAAAATCATTAAATACGTTATGGACTTCCCATTCATACGTAATCGTTCATAGACCACACCCAAGCCCATTTACAGTTTCAATTTGATCAAACTCGCGACGAGAATTAAAATTTCAAATAGTTTAACCTCGCAAAGTCAAAACAAGTTCAATCAGATTCTCAATCAAGAAATCAGACGCAATTAACACCCACCAATCACGCAAAATCTATCCTAGCTTGAATACAGACCATATACACGACCCAATTCATTCGCATTCGAGCGAATTAACGCGTATTCGATGCTAACAGCTGTCACCTCCAAACCCGCAATCGAATCATGCATTTAAGATGGAATTGGACAAATTAATTCACCACACACCATCACACAACTCCTCTGAAACTCTCTCAATTACCAATCGATCGTCATTGCGTCTTTGGAACTTTGTCGAGCACCAAGATCACCAATTCTGATCCCTTAGCTGTCAGCACACAATACTCGACCGATCCAGGTGAGGTTTATGTCATTTGATGCGTTTTTGATCATGCAACGATAGACCTTTATCAATTTACAAAACCGATTTGAATCGAAATCGATTTCTGTAATTTTCTAAAACCTGTTCATATGGATTTCTAATAGGAAAAATTCGATTTGATTCAGTTTTGTATTTAAGTTTGGCGGATTCGTGTTATACCAGCGAAACCACCCGATCCAACTGGTTAAGCCATTGCACCATTGGACCGGGTGGCGTGGGTTCGAAACCCACAAGCCCTGCCTTTTTACGCATTTCCTTAACCAGACCCGGCCAATGTTGTGTCCCTGTTATTACCCTAACAAACCGGATTTGTACGCGGACTAGTTCCTTGGCCCAACGGTTGAAGTGGTAGCCTCTCATAGCAGCCACCCGGGTTCGAACCGGGTGGACTGCTTTATTTTTTTAAAACCAATTTCTTTTCACAAATTTAGTTATAAAAATTATTTTATAAAACCTAACATCATTTAAAATTGTTTAATACAATAATCCACAATTTTAGACAAAAAATCTCTATTTTTACAATTCAATGGACTTAAAATCCCATCATTTCTTTTAAAAACATTTTAGAAATTTATTGTAAATTAAACCATTAAAATTTCAAAGCAAAATACCTATTTTATAAAATATTACTAAGATTTTATAGAATACTTTTACCATGTTTTATAAAACCATAAAGCTGTTTTAGAAAGAATTTATTTATTTAGACTTTCTTTTCATTAACAACTCCTTTAGGGTTTTTTCATACTAATATATATTTTACACTATATTTCTAACATATTATTATAAATAAATAATAAAATAGATTTATTTATTTTAAATAATTATAATATCACATTTCTTTTAAAGGCACATTGTTTTAAATAAATAGAAGAAATTTATTCATTTATTTAATTTATTTAAGCTAAAACCCTAAGACAATTATTATTTTTCACAAATGCTTTGAACTTATATTTTTATCAACTTACACCCTTTTTACATGAAATGACTCAACACTTGTTCAAATTCACACGTATCAAAACCCAATAAACTTTAGAACATGACCTAGACTTTGTGCACAATATTAATTCAAGTTCATACATTTCACTCTAGGTTAACTTGTGATTTTGAGAATCACTTGACCTACATAACTGCTCTTGCTGCCTAAACAATTCATACAAGTGAGTTTACATAGCCCCTTTTATTTTGGGGTGGAACATGAGTACAATTATACAATATTTACAAAATACACAATACAATTCCACCCTACATTCATGTGTGCAATTTGAGCCTTATGCTTGAGTACTAGGTGTGCAAACTACAATCTGTGTGCAATTTACATGTGCAATCATTAACTACACAAGCCGAAAGTGAAAACAATGATATATCTATTGAGTCTGACAAACCCACCCAGTTAGGGTGATTGTTGCTGACAACACAATTTGGTTATTTACATGCTAGTTACAAAGGTTTGATTGTACAACTTGGTTTCACAATTGTAACTCTCCATAATTGCCTTATTAACCATGATATGTATGGATTGTATACACACAACACAATGATACTATTTAGAGTCAAAACCTATGTATGCTCACCAACATTTTAGTTGACCTCGTTTTTATCATGTTTCAGTTACAAATGTTTGAGTTGATCAAGTTTGCTTCACTTAAGTTGTGGACCTAGTTAATTGAATAAAATGAACTTATTATGTATTTCAAAATTCATGTATTGTTGAACTTGGTTTGTTGGAATTATGAATTGAAATGTGATGATTTAATATATTACAACTTAGTCAACCATGTGCTCATGAACAGTCTCTATGTCCCGCCCTGACGTTTTCGCCATCGGTTGGGGTGTGACAGATTGGTATCGGAGCCTTGGTTATAGGGAATTAGGTTATTAGACACTTTTGAACTAGACTATAACCTTAGGACACCCATCAAGTGCCATGCTCTATGTACATGACATTAGTCACATTACTAAATGCTACATGATTACTACTTTGTGTAAATATTTGTACATGTTATTCTAAGTGTTACATCGCATGATATAATACGTGATAACCTATGTACTACACTACTTGATAACTCTTGTGCTTATAAGCATTGCTATCCACATGCTACCTATTTTGATTTCATTAAGTATTATCCTAAATCTTATCACACACACCTAATCCTTTATGCACACTCATTCTTGCACACATGTCACCATCATTATTTGTGAACAAAAATTTAAACTCTTAGGCCTAAAGCCTATTAAGATTTTAAAATCCAGTCAAAGTTTTGAGTTCTAAAAAATTAGTAAGTAACATGTGCAATCCGGAAGGGTGAATGCCTGTACTTTGGGTCTTCTGTCTAGGAAAGTATTTCATATAAATCCAAATCAACCGAAGGATCCGTTTGCTTTCCTGGGAATTCCCAAAGTGAGTGTTCACCTATAGGCTAAAGCATGTCTTCTTGAAAGTATAAGAATTTGAATCACTTTGATTTGTCAAAGTATCCATTTGATTTTATTATCAAATGAGTACAATCTAAACACCATCGTTTTGTTTATTAAAATTTAGTACACGTACCTAAGCCTTCTTTATTACAAATGTTTGAGTTGATCAAGTTTGCTTCACTTACGTTGTGGACCTAGTTAATTGAATAAAATGAACTTATTATGTATTTCAAAATTGTTGTATTGTTGAACTTGGTTTGTTGTAATTATGAATTGAAATGTGATGCTTTAATATATTACAACTTAGTCAACCATGTGCTCATGAACAGTCTCCATGTCCCGCCCCGACGTTTTCGCTGTCGGTTGGGGTGTGACATTTCTTCACTGGTTTGTTGATTGATCTGGAGTTGTTGTTAGGACATGTTTTGTAACTGTTGATAAAATTCTGTTTAAGTTCGTAGAGAGGCGAACTTAACAAGTTCGCCTAAGCATCTTTAGAAGCGAACTTGTTAAGTTCGCCTAAGGTGCTGTGTCATAGAGAGGCGAACTTAATAAGTTCGCCTAAGCATCTTTAGGAGCGAACTTATTAATTTCGCCTATAGCTGGTTTGTGTCTATATATAGATGTTTACAGGTTCTGTTCTGTAGAGCTTGAACGATTATCTTGTAAACTCTGTGTTTTGTGGAATACAAAGAGAAAGATTATTTACCTGCTGTTTCTATTGTCAATTCGTATACAACTGTTAACACGGTAGGATTCCGCACTCCGCGTTATCGAGACGTCCTGTCACGAGATCGATCTGTAGATGTGTCATGTGGACCTACAGTTGTCTCTAACTTGTTGTAAAAAAAAAAGCTTCAAAATCATTTCCTCTAGGGTAAGAACCATGATTAAACAAATTAATCATGGCCAAGGCTTTAAGAGCCGCTTCATGTTCCCTAGTTTCCTAGAACTGGCCAAGAACCAGAAATGAGAGAAAATCTTGTTCTTACCAAGTTTCCTAGAATTGAGAGATGAGTTCTCTCTAATTCTTCCACCATCCAAAACTTCATCTTTTTCTTACAATTTCTAAACACATAGTTTACCGGTGAGACCTCGGGTGCGTGGACATCTCCGATAGTACACATATTGTTCCGGTTGTTGTACCCTGGGAGACAGACACGTTCGTGTAACAGGAGGCGCGAAATCTGTTTTAAGGGAAGCGTGTTGAACACGTGCCTCAACCACAACTGTCAACGGCGTTTTCTCATTGTTTCATTTGAATATGTTATACTCAAGAATACTTCAAGAAAGCGTTATGTAGAACCAAAGACTGATTGCTACAAAATTGTTCTAAGTACAACTACTGCGGACAACACAAGATTGCTGCTGACCAAAACAGCTGCTGATACTTTGTCTGCTGCTGAAGACCAAAGTAGCCGCGGATAGGCTTATCAGCAGCATTCAACACATGTTGCTGCTGATAGGCATATCCTCAGCAGCTGCGGACAGATCAATCTTGCTGCTGGTCCTCACTTCTGCTGCTGATAGCTTTATTCACTGAAGACCAAACGTTGCAGCTGACTATCCATGCAAAGCGTCACTGACAACTTTCTGCAAAAGCAACTGACACACTCAAAGCAGAAGGAACCTCAGTGGTGCAACCAATAAAGGACAATAACGCTCTTCTCCAAGCATGCAAACAATGATGCCTAAGAAGACGTTTCAGTAAAGTTAACTAGATTAGCCTTTACTTGTAACTAGGTTAATAAACAAGATCAACGGCTTGTGTTAGATCTGATCCTTAGAATCAAGGGTCTGTCTTGATTCTAAGTTACTATATATATCTTGTAAACACTTCAAACAAAGTGTGCTTTTACACAGTATCTTGATAGAGTTTTACTTGTAATCTTGTAATCTCAGAAGATTAATACAACAATGCATTTATCAGTATTCTTGCTGTTTACTTGTTTACTTTGTTAGTTGCTATTGTTTCCGCCAATATGAACTAGAATAGAATCACCTTGTAATCTTACGATCCTACAAGTGGTATCAGAGCTTTGGCTCAAGATTAAACAAACTAACATTTTTTTAATCACTTTCTGATTCTATTCAAAACTCTATTCTTGATCAAGTCACACAAAACAGAAATGGCACAAAATAATGGATTTGAAGACATCGGCAGTATCAACCGACCACCGAGGTTGGTTTCTGGGGAGGACTATGATATGTGGAAGAACCGTATGGAAAGCTTCTTCTGATACCAAGAATATGGAATGTGGAAATCCATAAGGGATGGACCTTATATTCCCATGGTGGCCTCTGCTGACTCCGGAGGACCACTAGTTCCGAAGGAACCCTCCAAGTATTCTGAAGAAGACATCAAAAAAATGGAGGTGGACTTCAAGGCATTAGGAGCTATCCAAATGTGCCTTCCAAATGAAGTTTTTCACAACTTCAGGGTTCACAAAACTGCAAAGGAGTTATGGGAAGCCTTGGAAAAGATGTTTGCCGGATCTGAGGAGGTCAAGTAGAACAGACGTGACATCCTCAAGCAACAGTATGAAAACTTCGTCTGGAAGGAAGGTGAGTCACTAACAGTTTTATATAACAGGTATACATACCTGGTTGGAGAATTGCAATTCTCCAAGGTAAAGCTGGAGAATGAATACATTCTCAAGAAGTTCATAAGATCTCTTCCTAGCTGTTGGACATTATATACAGTGTCCATCAGAAGAACAGAGAATCTGAAAACTCTTCAGATGACTGAGCTCTTTGGCATGCTCAAAACCTATGAATTAGAAATGATTCAAGCTAAAGAAAGGAGCTCCAGTTATCAATCAGCCACCACTTCCTCCACCACCACCTCAGCACTTCACTCTGATCATTCCGGTCCTAGTGCAAGCAACTACTATCCTCCCATAGTTACTCAAACTCAAACACCAACTCCTCAAGCATGAAGCCCATCAATGCCCCTCTATGGCTACTCCCTCTCTTGTCTCAGTGGGCACTCAAACAGATGCCTATTTGTTCACTGATGCAACCAAAATGGGGGAGAAAGTCCCTATGGAAGAAGATACTGAAAGTCTCGACAACTGGATTCAAGAGCAGGCTGCCTTCCAAAGTACTCTATTCAGACCAGCTTTTGTCCAAGTTCATGACTTGCCAGTCTCAGATGACAATGACGAAGAATCTACTGAAGACTGGAAGCTAGTTGTCAGAGCTATAGATGAGGTGCTGATGGATGAAAACAACCAAGACGAAACATCTACATCCTTCAGCGTCATCCCAGAAGTTGCAGCCATCATAAGTCATGCAGCTGCCCCCCACTTCCCACTGACATCATTACAGCTAGAGTTTGACATTATACTAGCTTGGGGGTACGATGGGAAGACTGAGAGGTTTTGGATAGGTCGGGAGTTTAGCGGAGTAGAAGAGCTAGACTGGGATTTAATTCATCCATTTGAAATCCTTGACCTATATGATCTTATCTGCATCAACAACTCATCAGACCTCTCAGCAGACCTTTCCATTGACATGTTCTATGCCTTGATGGAGGACAACCTACCCAACTTCATAATACTAATCAAAGAACTAAAACGGGTAGAGTCTCCTGAGTCATCTCAGGCTGCAGAAAGAAGACTGTCTCCCAACAATCTCCAAATCACAAGGAGCAGTCTTCTCAATGAAGAAGAAGTTCTGAGCCTGAAAAGACTCCTGTACAACCTAATGGTCAAGGACTTAGATGTGCTAGGATGGATAAGCAATAAGTGCCTTGACCATACCTTCCTTCTAAGCAACGGCACCTCTCTCACTATCAACACCAGGAACATCCTCCAGCTTCCCTCAGACTTCCTATTCAAGATCTTTCAACTCAGAGCCAACATCTGCAATGTTAACTCATTAGAAAGCCAGGCAATGATGGTCACCATCAAAGCCCATCTTGAAGAAGAAGGACTGATTCCTCAGGAAGAGTCTGTGTCAACTTCTGATACTGACTCCAACTCAGACACTCCATAAGTTGATGCCACATCTGTAGCATTTGGCACAATATCTTCACTTAGGGATCAACTGAGAGAAATAGAAGGTCCTGAGTACCAACTTGATGAAGACAGTGACCGTCCCTTGTCAATTTCTCAACTTGCCGATGAAGCCGAGGCAGAGATTCCAATAGCTCCACAATCAGCTGTTGCTGTGATCAGTGAAGCCAGAGCAGAGGCATCCAATGCTGATAAAGGAAAGGGCATTATGACAGATGAAGATGAAGAGAGCCTGCTAAAAGAGAAAAGAGAAAGGGAAGAGAAGAGAAGAAGAAGGGAAGAAGAGGAGATGGCTGAGCTTAAAAAGGCTCAAGAAAGGAAAACAGCCATTCTCCTTAGAGAATAAAACCTCCATCTGTATGCTAGACAGCTGGATGAAATGAAAATAAAAATCCATGCAGTATCTCAAGTTGAGGAAGATGAACAACTTGCCAGACAGCGGCAGAAACAGTTTGCAAAGGAAGAAGAAGAGGAAAATGAAAAGAAGAGAAAGGAAGATGCTAAGTTTAGAATCACTGACTCTAAATTAGCAAAAGAATTAAGGGAGGAGTGGATTGAAGCTCTGATCTCTCAAGGTGAGGATGCAGACTACCTTGAAAAACTTTCAAACAAAGAGATCTACAGAGCCTTCATGGGTCAGCAGGGGGAATTGGCAAAGAAGAAGAGAGATGAAGAAAAAGAGAAAGCTCGACAAAAGTCAAAGAAAGCCATTGCCTTTAACCAGAGGACCCATGAAGAAAGGAAGGTGATGATTGACTTCCTCAAGGTAAGGGGAGAAAGTGGAAAAAGGTTAGGTCCCATGTCCTTCATGAACCTACAAGCCCTATATACAAAAGTTAAAAGGGAAGAGGAAGAAAGACTGGGAAAGAGACCAGTCAAGAAACAAAAAACCTCTGCACCAGAAACTACTTCCACTTTCCAAACACCATCCACAAACATCCCCAAGCCTTCCTCTCCTCCACCCAAAAAGTCCAAAACATCCCACCCAGCTCCTTCTCATCAACAGCCACTCCTGAAGAAATCCAAACCCATATCCAAACCTGAAGACTCCAGAGAAATAGTCCAATGGTTTTACAGTACTCAAGATCAGTGGTTTGAAGTATTCAGGGGGATAACTGAACAAAGAAGGTCGATCTACAAGTCTGTTGATGAGGTTCTACAACTTCCAGATTCAGATCTAAAGAGAATCTTGGAGCTGGGTGAAGAAATCATACCTGCAAATGATGGTGGGAAACATCTTGTGCTGGTGATCAAACATCACTTTAACCCCAGCAAAGATGCGGTCCTAGATGTTAGACCTCTACAATCCTACTATCCATTTTCACGATGGTCCTACAATGCTGAGAAGAATGAGTTCACCATCACAAATGTCAAGGGTCACCAGATGAGATGTTCAAGCAAGGAAATCTTCAAAATGCCAAGTAAGGACATCAAGACTCTGTCTGAACTTCCTCTTGACAACCCCAGCAAGGATCCTCGAGGGTATGAAGTAGCAAGGATAGTTGACCACATGAAAAAGCTTCAGCAACAGAGGGACTAGAAGAATTTTGGTGGCATCAGTCTAGGGGGAGTTTGTAGAACCAAAGACTGATTGCTGCAAAATTGTTCTAAGTACAACTGCTGCGGACAACACAAGATTGCTGCTGACCAAAACAGCTGCTGATACTTTGTCTGCTGCTGAAGACCAAAGTAGCCGCGGATAGGCTTATCAGCAGCATTCAACACATGTTGCTGCTGATAGGCATATCCTCAGCAGCTGCGGACAGATCAATCTTGCTGCTGGTCCTCACTTCTGCTGCTGATAGCTTTATTCACTGAAGACCAAACGTTGCAGCTGACTATCCATGCAAAGCGTCACTGACAACTTTCTGCAAAAGCAACTGACACACTCAAAGCAGAAGGAACCTCAGTGGTGCAACCAATAAAGGACAATAACGCTCTTCTCCAAGCATGCAAACAATGATGCCTAAGAAGACGTTTCAGTAAAGTTAACTAGATTAGCCTTTACTTGTAACTAGGTTAATAAACAAGATCAACGGCTTGTGTTAGATCTGATCCTTAGAATCAAGGGTCTGTCTTGATTCTAAGTTACTATATATATCTTGCAAACACTTCAAACAAAGTGTGCTTTTACACAGTATCTTAATAGAGTTTTACTTGTAATCTCAGAAGATTAATACAACAGTGCATTTATCAGTATTCTTGCTGTTTACTTGTTTACTTTGTTAGTTGCTATTGTTTCCGCCAATATCAACTAGAATAGAATCACCTTGTAATCTTACGATCCTACACGTTCGTTGGAGTACCCGCTAAATATATTGTGTGACAACCGCGACTCTTCGGATCAATACCGTTTCTCAACTTTTTATACGTTTATATTTTTAAATATTATGGTTCTATATATTTGATGTGTTTATAGGTATTCTAGAAACATTGCCTTAGATGAACACTAAGGTCCGGACTAGAAAACCCGGTTAAGTGCATAATATTTAAATTTAGTTTCTCGAAATTAATTTTTATATTTAAATTTAGTTGAAAAATATGTGTTATAATATTTATATGTGCTAACTTTTGTGATTCTTGATTAAACTAACGATCACATGTGGTTCTCCCGGTAAATAACCGGTATAACTTTTTAAAAGTTTTTGAGTTTTTATACTTTAAAATTTTCTAAAATTCATTATTTTAGATACTAGAATTTTATGTTTGGATAAAATTATTTATTAAGGTGTTTAGGGGTGTAATATTAATAAAAAGTGAGTATATTTTATAAAAATTTATCTTTAAAATGTAAGACCTCATTCTTGATTCCAATGGATTTATGAGCTTGTTCTTTGTAATTTGAAGGTATTTTAATATGTTTTCATCTTTGATTTTTCTGTTTTGATCTTGCATCTGCTCTTAAAAACACCAAGAACACACACACACTCACTCACTCACTCACTTTGATATTCAATTTTGATGATTTCAAGTTTTTAAGCTAAAATTTTGCATTTTTAACAAGGATTTGTGGATGGAAGCTTGTTATAATCTTCCACAATGAGTTATCTAATGAAAAACTTGCAAGATTTGATGTTCAAAATGTATGAACACTTGAGTGTTCATACTTGCATTTTTCTTGAAATTAAAGTGAGTTTTTGTTGATTTTGAGTTTTTGATCTTGGAATTGAACCACATTATGATTATAGGTTGTTAAGTTAAAGAATCATAGGAGAAAAACATCAAATTTCACCTTCAAATCTGATTTAGAAGGTATAATCTTGATTAAAACTTGTTAGTTTGTTTGAATGTTCAAGAAGATTCATGTTCTTGATGGATTTTTAAAAACTGTTGATCCAGCACCCAAACGTATTTTTAAATTGTAGATTATGTTTTAAATCGAGGATCTGGAAAATTTGGTAATCTAACTCTTTATAAATTATTTATTAAAATTCACACAAGTTTAAGACATGAAAATTGAGAATAATACCTATGGATTTTATAAAATTCTGGATTTTGGTCAGTAGTTAGTATATGATAAAATATGACTCCTGTCCAAATTTCGTGATAATTGAAGTTGTATAAGTAGGTTTTTGATATTTATAAAGATTAAACAAATGAAATTGGGATCGTATACTTCTGAACAACATCTGAACTTCAAACTTGTAATGGAATCTCATATGGATCTAAAACTAATTTGGTAAAAAATTAGTAAAGATTGGACAAGTCTAACTATTCTTCCCGAATTTATTAAAATTTAACAAATCTATATTCATAACAAATAATCTGAATATTGAAAAATTATGAATTTTGTTCAGAAATTATATTTTACATATATGATCAATTTTTAAAAGTTTAAAGCATTATCTTTATGTCTAAGTATGATTTTAGAATTATGGTCCATTAAAACTTTATAAAAAGTTACTATTTGGAAATTTTTGTATAAAAATGTTTTTATAAAAGTCTTAAGAAATGTTGGACAGAAGTATTAGCATTTTTAAAACTTAAATTTGGATATCTTATTTGGGTGCTAAAATCACACTATTTCGGATGAATCAGATTTTTAAACCATAAACCAGACTTTACGCGCGTAACCGCTTTTTTGATCAGACGAAACCGTGACTTGAGATTTTATCATATATTATTTTATAACTACTGATGTTATTTATTAAAACCTAAAACTTAAAGTTTTAAGGTCACAAATTTATATAAAAGCCGGTTTTACGATTTCTAACCCTTCGTACGTGTATGCAAGGGTTTTGGGTATGCAGTTGATTGCATAGCCACCTTTGGTTTACTTTGTTGACTTAGCATCACATATTAAGTTTCCTAAATTTATTTCATGTCTACTTGTTAGTAGGAGTCGGTTAAGATACCATCATTTGCGGTTTCTCTGTTTTACTATACTTTACGCGTTTCACTCCTAGGTGAGTTTCGCGGCCCACTTTTCAATTTTTACTGTTTTATGGGAGAAAAGCTGTTTCACACACTAAACGTTGTTACCTTGGTTTACTTATTAATGTATTAAGTCCCCACTTTAACGCAATCAATTAGCTTGGATAACCGATGAGAATTATGTATAGTACTATTTGGGTTGACACCCCCGCCCAGGGTTGGTCGCGCTAACTAGACTTGTAGGGTCATTTGGGTGCATAATTAGCCATAATAGGTATTCACATTCGACACTGGATATAGGGGCAACAACTAGTCTAACGGTTTTGATTGTGGCTCAGAGTAATTAAATCTTAACACATGTACTTGATCATCTGCGGATGGTTACGATTACATTTTAAAATTTATTTACTTACTTTTTTTTACCAAGTCGCAAAACCTGCGTACTCACCAACTATTTCTTTATAGTTGACCCGTTTTCGAAACATGTTTTTCAGGTAAACAGTTATGGGGATCATGAGCTTAAAATGGTTTGTTTTTGGGAAGACTTACTATTTTGTACCTTTGGTTGTAGTCAGACATTTTAGACACTTTGTATTGATTCGGAATTTTTCGTGTATTTGTACTTTCAATAGAGGCATGTAGTATGGTTCAATGTAATACACAACTTTCCTTTTAGTTCTCTTGTACTTGTGTTCAGTGCGATATACTGGTTACATCCCGTACTTCCGCCTTGGCGGGGTGCGACACATCGGTTCGATTCATTTGGAACATATAAATTGTATTTTATATCTTTTTTTATTTGGGTTTTTGTACGGTATTATACTATTTATTTTCCATGATTAATGAGAGTATCGTTAATATTATTTTATTATTATTTTATAATAAAAGGTGACCTATGTTCCTACAATCTTAAAACAAAATTTCGTGAGATTGTTGAGATAATCTTAAAAACCTTATTTCAAAGAATTTTGGGTTCACGGAATGTTTTAAAAATAAAAATATTTTAGAGATTTTCGTATAATCTTATAAATAATTTTTTTTGGGAAATAACGTGTGTAATACTTTTTACCGTGTTTGGATTTATAAATATTGGAATACAATCTTAAATCATTTACCCTGTGTTACAAAACGAATTGTTTGATTCAACCGTTTGGTTTTAAAACGATTTTGTAATCGTTTAATTTTTCTAACATGTTTGTTACTTCGGGTTTATTGATATAAAACATATGTTTTATGTAAACGTTAAATTCTATAACATGTGTGTTAGACCGAGTTTATTTTATAAACAATACGTTTTTTTGTAAACGTTTCATTTTTTTAACATGCGTGTTAGAAATGATTATATTTTATGAAATATTATGGTTTAAAACATTTATTTAAACATGTTGTTTCCTAGCGAGTGTTAGAAACAATTATTTTATAAAATAATCTGACATGCGTGTTGGGTATAGAATTGAGACTGATGTTGTCAATCGAAACTACAGTATCGAAACTTCTAGTTTTGGTTGAACATTTGTTCAATCGAAACTAGCTAGTTTCGATACCTGTTTTTTAGCCCTGTTTGGCAGGTGGCTTGGAAAAAAAGACATATGTGCTTGGCCTCCTATAAATAACAGATTATCTCATAAGAGGAGTGTGTGTCTATAGAGGGAATCACCACCCCAGGGGGAGCTCACCCTAGGGTGAGAATAATTGTGAGTGTGTGAGAAGCTTTTCAATTTCAAAATCAATGAAAGAATCATACGTTTTATGCTCCATTTATCTGTTCTTTTTCACTTTTATACATGTTTGTTCGTGTATGTTATTCCTGCACCCGTCTCTACCCTTTTCTGATTCGAGAGTGATACCGGATCCAGAGGTTTCGCCTCTCGATCCGGACTGTTTGGAGGACTTCTCCGCAGATCTGTGTCTACAGGTTTGATTAGGACCGACAACGCGCGTAAGATAACGGTTTATTGTATAAACCAACGGTTTTAAATACGTTTTGTCCAAACGTATTATTGTCTAAAGAGCGTATTAGAAAACGATTTATTGTATAGACGTTTTTGTAAATGTTTAACAATCTAACATGCGTGTTAGAGAGATGGTTTATATTTTCTAAGCCATATTTTTTGGAAAACGATTTTTGTGATCGTTTATTTTATTACGTGCGTATTAAAAACGGTTTATTGCGATTAACATTGTAACATCCATGATTTTTCGGCATAATTTTTCTTCGTTTCGTGTAATCTCGTACTCATTCAACACAATAGGTACATTAATTATTATTTATTGTGTAACAATTCAAAATTAAAATTTCAAACTACCATTTACAACGTACTATATATATATATATATATCTATATATATACACAACGTATGGGTGTATATTTATGTAAGTATAATTAAATACTTTTATGTTGATTAAATCAGAAAATATGATCATTATAACACAATCACATTTTTATATATCTATATATATTTGTTTATAAACATTGAATGTACTTAATCATAGTAAATAAACTTTTACAGAAACTTATGTTCCTTATTAAATATTCATAGTTAAACAAATGATAATTAAGTTTATATATTTTATAAAAACAATTCTTTTAAATAAAGTAAAAGAAATAAAAAGGATATTATAATTAAGTTTAACTCTTGTGTTTTAATTAAAAAGGTTTCTATAAAGGTTAAAATGTATAATTAAAATGTTATTTCTATAGTTAAGGGGCCTTGTTGTTTATCTAGCAAAGTGCAAGGGGAAAAGGGAAACATTTCAAAACCTCCCCTCCTCTTTCCCTACCACCCCTCGTTTTTCCGGCTAAGGATCCGGCCAACGCCACCCTTACTCTGGCGACATGAAACAAGCCCCGATTCTTACCAAATAAATTCCCATTGGACTCGTAATCACAATCCGAGAATCACCGGATCGCAGGTACGCGTTTTCAAGCCGTAAATTCCAGTCAATGAAGGTTAATTCCGACCCTAAAATCACGGAATCCCCATAACTTCAAAAACGCGTGTTTAACCCTATAAATGCGTTCGAATTGGCTTGTTATGATCACACCTTACTCTATAATCTTTCCCCTCACTAAAAAATCGTCCGTCTTTTGAGCTCTGAACCGCCGCCGTCGCTGCAACATATTCCGGCCAAGCCGCCGTCATCAAAACTGTATGGCCCCAAACCCGGGAGGCCTCACTTGTTGGATTTACTCATTCACAAACAGTTCTTAACTTGAATATCAAAATAACGTAGCGGAAAATTTCATTCAAACATAACGTCAACATTGTTTAAACATGCGGAAGCGTAAACATTGTCTAAAACATAAATACATCATAACTAAAACATAACGGGATGCCAGTCTTCATATCATCCGGGTAACTCATCAAGCCGCCCAGCATCACCGTCCATCATCATAACCTGCCTTAACCTGAATGTGCATACTAAAAACTGTCAGCTACGCTGGTGAGTTCTAGCTTTACATAAAACCTTAACATAAACATTCTGCCAAAAACATAACATACATTTGTTTAACAAAAACGTACGTAAAACATGCAATAACTTAACATCATCAAAACATCATCATAACATAAGTCAACATGAACCGAATCTGCGCCTTCTCGAAACCGTCAATTCCATGCATCGCATACCAGCGGATGAACTTAAGGCTCGTTACCTCTAAGTCATCTGTCACCAGGTCTCCTAAGGCTCGTTACCTCTAGGTGGACCAAATATATGTCTCCTAAGGCTCGTTACCTCTAGGAAGACAGAACAAAACATAGGCACTATTTCCCCGCAAGGAAAAGTACCTTCCATCGGGATCCCGGTAATCCCATGGGTGACCGTCGTCACCCCATCATCAACCAGTTGTACAACCGTTAGCCAGCCACAAAGGCCCCCCGTAAGGGTGAGGCCAATACATACGTACATACCTTAGCTCCCGTAGGAACTCCTAGCAGATTCGTTCATTCGTGACTTTCATAAAACCTTTACCTCATTTTAGTTAAAGCATTCATACGTTTTATTAAGAAAAACATCATCTCTTTCGTAAACCTTTCGTAAACTTCATTTGGCAAAACGTTTCATAAACATCATCTCGTAAACATCATTTCGTAAACATCGTTTCGTAAACATCATTTCATAAACATCATATCGTAAACATCGTTTCGTAAACATCATTTCGTAAACCTCATTTTAAAAACATCATTCCGTATGTATGCACACCAGCCCAAAAACATTTAATTAAAACATTTAAAGAAAGGCTTCTAGAACTCACCGGATAAGCTAATCTGGGTTGTCCTAAACAAAGTGTCACACCCCAACCGACAGCGGAATCATCGGGGCGGGACATGTAGACTGTTCATGAGCACAAGGTTGACTAGATTGTAATATATTAAATCCATTTCCATTCAAACAAACATGAAACAAGTTCAAAGTACATAATGAAATACAATTTGTGTTTGATTTAATATTAACTAGGTCCAAAGCCTATGTGTAGCATGTCTTGATCTAGCTCATATGAAAGCACCTGAAACATGAATAAAATAAGGTCAACTAAAAAGTTGGTGAGTATAACACAGGTTTGTATATAGGTAGCATATAATTTGTAAACCAAATCCTTTACATAACATGATAAATAAGGCATTTATGGGGAGCAGCTATTGTGTAACCAAGTACAATCAAACCTTTGTAACTAGCATGCAAAAATTGTGTTGTCGTTTCAATCACCGCGCACCTGGGTGGGTTTGTCAGACTCAATAGATCTATCATTGAAAACTGTCGGCTTGAAAAGTTAATGATTGCACATAATCGCATACAAAAGGTTAGCACACCTAGCCTTCGGGCATAAAGCTCAAATTGCACACATGAATGTAAATAGGATTTGTACTTGTGTTGTTTGCGTAAATGTGAACATGTAAGTTGAATAGTGTTCATGCTTCACCCCAAAAATGTAAAAGAGTAAAAGGGGCTATGTATACTCACTTGATTCGAAGGCGTAGCTAACACGAGAGACTAGATAGTAATATGATCCTTGTAATGCACAACGTTAACCTAGTGTGGAATGTATATTGAATTAATAATATGCACAATAGTCTATGTCTAAGTCTAGGGTTGAATTGGGTGTGTGTATAAGGAGTTGAAGTTGTAGATGTTAGTGGTTTGTATTTGAAAGGTGTTGTATAAAATGAAAGATTTGAAATGGATACTTTTAGAACATTTTGATTAGGGTTTGGGTTCGAATAACTAAATTAATTAAATAATTATTATTTATTCATTTAGTTATAAAAACAATGAAGGTGTTAGGTCTAGTTAAGTATAATCTAGATAAAAATTTTGTTTAAATATAAATTAAATAAATAATCGTTACTTTATTTATTTATTTATAAAGATATGAAATTTAGTCATTTAGTTATAAAGATGTATCGGGCGTATTATATTAAATATAAATTTAATAAATAATCTTTGCGCTATTTTTATAAAGGTGAGTAGATAAGTTGTGTAAATAATATTTATGTGTAGAGTTTAATGATAAATATAAACTTAACTTTTGTAGGTTAAGATAAATAGTTTTTATTTATTTAGAAATAGAATTTGATCTTTTTAAATAAAGTTAATATTTTATAAATTTTATAAAAAGATCAGTTGTTTTTATTTGAAATTTAATTTAAATATAAATACTTATTTGTTTTGAAAATATAAAAGTAAATCAGATAATTCTGACAAGATTTTCTCACACACACGACCGTGCCTGGGACAAGGCACGATCGTGCAAGAACCACGGGCGCGACCGTGCTAGTCAGGGACGCGACCGTGTTGATCAAACAGAAGACATATCTAGGCTGTACTCTAGGCACGACCGTGTCTAGGCCAGGCACGACCGTGTCTAGTGTTCTGATAGCATGACCAGGTCTAGCCGAGAGGCACGACCGGGTCAGAGTGTTAGGCACGACCGCGCTGGGATTAGCGCGATCGTGTCTCATGAAGCACGACCGCGCAAGAAGACTAGCGCGACCGTGTCTGTTCCAAAACAGAAACGAATTGACTGATTCTTATAATAATAGTGTTAGGAATCATAGGGCTTTCACCTATCATGTTATTACTAGTCTCTTTGTATAGTTTAATTGTATTTAAAACACGTTCAAAGTATGATTCGATTAAACCATTTTAGAACGAACCCTAGATTCGGGTTCGTGTTAATTTCTCTATTGCAAGCCCAAATTAGTTTGGGGCTTTTGATCTAGAGACTAAATCGAAAGTGTGGAAGATTTTAATTACCCGAAAAGATGATTAATCGATAGTGCGTGGTAGAAACGAGTTCCGGCGACGACGGTTTGATCTCCGGCGTCTTCTGCTGCAACTCCGGTTGTTTCAGTGCGTCCAGAAGTTTTAGAGAGGATGATAATGTGTTTGCTTGGGAGGATTGAAATCAGAATGGTGGATTCGATGAGCAAAAGATGAAAGGGTCGACGGTTATAACTTTGAATCGATCAATTGGGTTTATGTGTCGTAAATAAAATGATTAAAATTCTTAATTGGATTGTTAATGGTAGAGACGCGTGGAACGGTTACGAACTTAAATGATTCCGCGATTACAGGCTGCATTTACGTTTCAGTTGACAAGCGGCGCGACCGTGCCGAGAAGTGGTGCGACCGTGCCAAGGCACTGGACGCGACCGTTCCAAAGCAAGGCGCGCGACCGTGCTAAAGCACTTGGCGCGACCGTGCCAGAACGAGGCGCGACCGTGCCTATTAGGGTTCCTGGTTTATTTACCAAATCAGTCCTTGCAACTTCAGTTTTGACAAAATTAGATTGGTTAGGATTTAACAGAACACCTAACGGGATTACTAACTGGATTAACTCTAAGAAGTGTTACCACATGATTATGAGTTCTAAATCATTGAATTGAATACGATCGACTAACGATTAATGAGGTGTAGGTTTGAACAAGTATATGGTTCAATGTCGTGTTGTTATTTTATTAGTTAAAATAAATTAAAATAGGGTCGGAAAATCAGGAATGTTACAGTCTCCTCATGTTAAGGGAATTTCGTCCCGAAATTTAACTAATGGAGGCTACTAAAAATAAAAAAAAAGTGGGAGTTTTGGGTTCTTGGTGAGTTTTGATTGTTGGATTCTGGGGAGTGTAACCATTGACATGGCTTAGGCCTGATACTCAAAGTTGAATACGAAGGGTGATACTGAATTTTGTTTTGAAATGAATTTAAGGAGGAGATTGTCGAATAAAAATTCTGAATTCTAAATGTGAGATGTATTATTTAGAATGAATTTGATGGGACCTTGATCGTTAGGGTTTGTGCATGATGTAGTCTAATATGTTTAAAAATGTCAGTGGGTAAAAGATTTCATAAACATTGGTCTAGGTCAAAACTTCACGTGACATGAGCAACGTTACTTTTGATAATATTATAGGACACTTATATATAGGAAGTACCATCGGCGTATCCACTATGCCCTTGTCAATTCACATTAGTTTCGTTGTTACATATCATGATAAGTTTTAGGTCACAGCACACGACAAAATTTCACTATGCTTTCCATGCGCTGATTTTCATAATTCCGTGTGCACCCGTAATTACTCAAATCATCGTATGGTCCGTATAGATCATTCCGTTGTGTACGGGTAAGGGGGGCACAATTTCACTATTATCACGTCTATTGTTTACACATAAAAGTCGCTAACAAGTAATTATGTCCCTAATCAGGTCAGTTTGCAACTAAAGATTAGTAAAGTAGTAACACTTAAAGTTTCTTAGTTTGCTCGTGTTTGAACAAGAATACGTCAAACCCCGAGTCGTTTCAAGGTATCATGGTCTTCAACTTTGGTGTACAAAGTGCATGACCATGTCTTGTGTATAATGAAATCAATCCATTGCAATAATTGTAAGCAAATTTTGTTTCGAGTATATAGTAAGCACACAAGTCTCATGTATGATCTAGTGTCACGTGGTTTGTAATCAAATAGGTCTCATATATAGCGTAAATAATTTAGCGTCTTGTATTTTGTAAATCAAAAAGCTCTAATGTGTAATGTATACAACATAGTATTATGTGTATTGTAGGAAATGGATCTCATGTATAGTGTTAGCAACTTAGCATCATGTATTTTGTATAATGTACACCGTTTAGTATAAAGTGCTTTGTAACAAAATGAGTTTCATGTATAGTGTGGTCAATCTAGAAGTATGTATCAATGACGCAATTCTTATGTATCACGTATATTGCAAACAACTAAGTTTCGTGTATCATGTGCTCAAACCAGTAGCATGTGTATTGCAATTAAACATGTTTCGTGCATTACGTGATTAATCGAGCAAATTGTGATTTGTAGGCAAACTAGTTTCATGTATTATGTAATTTGTGTAGCATTGGATATATTGAGAATAATTGAGTTTTATGTACCATAAGATTGCATTGAATATATTGTGAACGTGAGTATTGAACTTTGCGTGCGATGTGTACTAACGGGTTTTGCATGTGTTCGAGTGTTGCGGACAAACGTGTTGTTTGGCGTTCCTGCATAATGTGGTAGTTAGGTTCAAGTACTCAAATCTCGTTATGGTTGGTGGGGAGGGTTAACGTCTACGTGGTATGGTTCGTCTCTTGAAGTGCCAAGTGAAAGGTAACTAGGAGGTTTTGAAAATATCCGGGAATTGTGTTTACAAATACGGGTCTTTGTTTGAACATAGAAAGTGGGAAATTGTTCTTGGTTGTAGATATATAAAGTAGTAAAATCATTGAATCGCATATTTTAAATGAATATGCATTTTATGAGAAAATATTTTTTATTTAAAATTTCAACTTTTGGCTAAACAAGTAGTAGCATATTAATTTAGCCAAAGTTTAGAATTATTTACTTTAATGAATAAAAATCATAATTATTTATCAGTTTAAAAAAAAAAATATTTTTATAAAATTGATTGCATTAACTTTCCTTATTAAGTGAAAAAGTTTTATAGAGAATTTATGTTTTTGATATTATCTAAAAAATTTAATAAACATTTTGTTAAACAAGATAGCGATGTTTTGTTTAAATCACAAAATAGGATGATTTATTTATGAAAGAGATTGTTGGTAATGTACTAAATCATGTTGAGTGAAAGAAGTGATGATTGAGAAAGTTTGATGAAAATATAACATGTGTAATTTACGCTCCACGGGTCAAATCAATAAACAATAACTGTAGAGTTGAAATATATGGAATTGACTAGATGCTGAAATGTTAACATTACTCAAAACATAAGGAAGTGGTTCTCAAATCGAAAATTTAAAGGAAATCAGTAGAAGCTCCTTATAACGTCTCTGGTAGCTTTCCACTAGGAAGAAGATAATCGCCAAGATGAGCACCGCTATAGTCACTCGAGTAGTAGATCTGGCTTCAGTTCTGGCGGTCTCCGTGCGATGATCTTGTATTTCTTTTTCGAGGATGGAGATTAACTCCTTTTGGTATCCTAACTGGTTTGCTAGGCTATCCATTCTTTGTCTTTGCAAGTCGTGTATTACTCCCTGCTCTATCCTTTGCCTCTCGAATTCTGAATTTCTTACATATTGATGGAAGTCATTGGCTGGAATTCCCATAACACCAGGGGGTGCCATGGTATGCCTTACCCAAGAATTAGGAAGGTACGGGTCGGGCATTAGGTATGGGTCTCTTAGTGGGGGTGGCAATTGATTGTGGAGGTGAGGTGTATGATACGGGTTTATGGGTACGGGTGATCCAGGTGTTCGAGGTCTCGGGTCAGTGTTCCTAATCCAGTCCGCCCTTACATCAAACCTTGGCCTAGCAGCTGGGGGTGTTGGTGACCAGTACACGGGTGTCTCAGTGTCTTCTTCCCAATCAGATTCTTATCCAGGACGGTAAACCGGGGAGGGAGGAGGGTAGGAGTCCATGTCTAGCAGAAAAAAAAAACAATGAAAAAGTTGTAAGTGATAATGAAATATGAAGTGTCAAATATAGAAGTTCTTATGGGTTTTAGAGTTTGACTAGTCATAACGCCAAACCTTCACGATAGTATTTTAGAAATACACTTGACCTATAAGTAATGTATCCCTGAGGAGAATCCCCAGGAAAGAGGGGTGGGTCAATAAGACACACTTAAGTACCCTATCTTTCCTTAGCCAGAATTCCTCATGGGTCTACACACTCTTCCAGCCATCATGTATTTAATAATACCATTGTTGGGCTCATGGTCATGATGAGAATTGTTGTGGACTGGGCTTTGAGGCCCAAGAGTAAGGTTTATGCTTTTCAGCGGGCTTCTTCTTCTTGGAGGATATATGGGCTTCTTGGTTTATTATTGGTGGGTATTAGGTCCAATAGTTTAAGTCTTTGCTCATAAAGGGTGATGGTATCATGTATTTGGGTCCAAAGGTGTATGAATAATTTTGGTGCGTATGTGTGTGTGTTAAACTTAGGATAGTGTTTTAAATAAATTATGTAGGTAGCTATGATTAGAAGAAGAAGTGGGCAGGTAACGTGACACATAAACTATTGGGTATTGTATCATGTGATGTAATCATATAGTATAATATGTAAAAATATTAACATAGGTGAATAATCATATAGCATGTAGGTAGTAATGAGTGTAAGTACAAGAGTTATCAAGTAGTGTGACACATAAGTCATTATGTATTGTACCAGGTAGTGTAAGTACTTAGGATAGCATGTAGAAATAATCACACATGAATTGATAATGTAACATGTAGTAGCATGGCATTGTATGGGTGTCCTAAAGTTATAGTCTAGGTCAAGAGTGTCTAATAACCTAGTTCCCTATAACCAAGGCTCTGATACCAATCTGTCACACCCCAACCGACGACGGAATCATCGGGGCGGGACATGTAGACTGTTCATGAGCACAAGGTTGACTAGATTGTAATATATTAAATCCATTTCCATTCAAACAAACATGAAACAAGTTCAAAGTACATAATGAAATACAATTTGTCTTTGATTTAATATTAACTAGGTCCAAAGCCTATGTGTAGCATGTCTTGATCTAGCTCATATGAAAGCACCTAAAACATGAATAAAATAAGGTCAACTAAAAAGTTGGTGAGTATAACACAGGTTTGTATATAGGTAGCATATAATTTGTAAACCAAATCCTTTACATAACATGATAAATAAGGCATTTATGGGGAGCAGCTATTGTGTAACCAAGTACAATCAAACCTTTGTAACTAGCATGCAAAAATTGTGTTGTCGTTTCAATCACCGCGCACCTGGGTGGGTTTGTCAGACTCAATAGATCTATCATTGAAAACCGTCGGCTTGAAAAGTTAATGATTGCACATAATCGCATACAAAAGGTTAGCACACCTAGCCCTCGGGCATAAAGCTCAAATTGCACACATGAATGTAAATAGGATTTGTACTTGTGTTGTTTGCGTAAATGTGAACATGTAAGTTGAATAGTGTTCATGCTTCACCCCAAAAATGTAAAAGAGTAAAAGGGGCTATGTATACTCACTTGATTCGAAGGCGTAGCTAACATGAGAGACTAGATAGTAATATGATCCTTGTAATGCACAACGTTAACCTAGTGTGGAATGTATATTGAATTAATAATATGCACAATAGTCTATGTCTAAGTCTAGGGTTGAATTGGGTGTGTGTATAAGGAGTTGAAGTTGTAGATGTTAGTGGTTTGTATTTGAAAGGTGTTGTATAAAATGAAAGATTTGAAATGGATACTTTTAGAACATTTTGATTAGGGTTTGGGTTCGAATAACTAAATTAATTAAATAATTATTATTTATTCATTTAGTTATAAAAACAATGAAGGTGTTAGGTCTAGTTAAGTATAATCTAGATAAAAATTTTGTTTAAATATAAATTAAATAAATAATCGTTACTTTATTTATTTATTTATAAAGATATGAAATTTAGTCATTTAGTTATAAAGATGTATCGGGCGTATTATATTAAATATAAATTTAATAAATAATCTTTGCGCTATTTTTATAAAGATGAGTAGATAAGTTGTGTAAATAATATTTATGTGTAGAGTTTAATGATAAATATAAACTTAACTTTTGTAGGTTAAGATAAATAATTTTTATTTATTTAGAAATAGAATTTGATCTTTTTAAATAAAGTTAATATTTTATAAATTTTATAAAAAGATCAGTTGTTTTTATTTGAAATTTAATTTAAATATAAATACTTATTTGTTTTGAAAATATAAAAGTAAATCAGATAATTCTGACAAGATTTTCTCACACACACGACTGTGCATGGGACAAGGCACGATCGTGCTAGAACCACGGGCGCGACCGTGCTAGTCAGGGACGCGACCGTGTTGATCAAACAGAAGACATATCTAGGCTGTACTCTAGGCACGACCGTGTCTAGGCCAGGCACGACCGTGTCTAGTGTTCTGATAGCATGACCAGGTCTAGCCGAGAGGCACGACCGGGTCAGAGTGTTAGGCACGACCGCGCTGGGATTAGCACGATCGTGTCTCATGAAGCACGACCGCGCTAGAAGACTAGTGCGACCGTGTCTGTTCCAAAACAGAATCGAATTGACTGATTCTTATAATAATAGTGTTAGGAATCATAGGGCTTTCACCTATCATGTTATTACTAGTCTTTTTGTATAGTTTAATTGTATTTAAAACACGTTCAAAGTATGATTCGATTAAACCATTTTAGAACGAACCCTAGATTCGGGTTCGTGTTAATTTCTCTATTGCAAGCACAAATTAGTTTGGGGCTTTTGATCTATAGACTAAATCGAAAGTGTGGAAGATTTTAATTACCCGAAAAGATGATTAATTGATAGTGTGTGGTAGAAACGAGTTCCGGCGACGACGGTTTGATCTCCGACGTCTTCTGCTGCAACTCCGGTTGTTTCAGTGCGTCCAGAAGTTTTAGAGAGGATGATAATGCGTTTGCTTGGGAGGATTGAAATCAGAATGGTGGATTCGATGAGCAAAAGATGAAAGGGTCGACGGTTATAACTTTGAATCGATCAATTGGGTTTATGTGTCGTAAATAAAATGATTAAAATTCTTAATTGGATTGTTAATGGTAGAGACGCGTGGAACGGTTACGAACTTAAATGATTCCGCGATTACAGGCTGCATTTACGTTTCAGTTGACAAGCGGCGCGACCGTGCCGAGAAGTGGCGCGACCGTGCCAAGGCACCGGACGCGACCGTTCCAAAGCAAGGCGCGCGACCGTGCTAAAGCACTTGGCGCGACCGTGACAGAACGAGGCGCGACCGCTCCTATTAGGGTTCCTGGTTTATTTACCAAATCAGTCCTTGCAACTTCAGTTTTGACAAAATTAGATTGGTTAAGATTTAACAGAACACCTAACGGGATTACTAACTGGATTAACTCTAAGAAGTGTTACCACATGATTATGAGTTCTAAATCATTGAATTGAATACGATCGACTAACGATTAATGTGGTGTAGGTTTCAACAAGTATATGGTTCAATGTCGTGTTGTTATTTTATTAGTTAAAATAAATTAAAATAGGGTCGGAAAATCAGGAATGTTACACAGAGGTCCAACAACGTCACTTCCGATCTGAATTGATTAGTTAAATACACATCAGACCAAATCTCGACTCTAACGGTTTAACCATTCTAAACACAGTGTCTTTACTTAACCAGCCTGATGCCTGCGCACTTAGCAAGTGCGCAGGGCTTTGTTCTTGCGTACTTAATAAGTGCGTACACTTCGCTTCATGCGTACTTGATAAGTACGCAGACTTTACTTCATGCGTACTTGATAAGTACGCAAACTTTACTTCATGCGTACTTGATAAGTACGCATACTTTGCTTCATGCGTACTTGATAAGTACGCATACTTTGCTTCATGCGTACTTGATAAGTATGCAGGAACTTCTTCATGCGTACTTGATAAGTACGCAGGACCTTCTTCCCCGTAAAAACCCTAACTTTCTCATGCGGGTCTGATCACGTCAAGATCCCGAACATGTTTCCATTCAAAACGTTTGCTTTTCGTTTAAGAACTCAAATCTATGTTTTTCTTCCAGTTTCATCTCTAAAAAACGTTACATTTTCATCCAAAACCCGAAAAACCCCAAAACGAACAAAAACTCAGATCTAGGCCAGATCGTTACCTGTATCGAGCTTCTGATTTGGAGGTTCTTCTCACGAGCTATGGAGCAACACACTTCTTAAATTTTGGGTCGATCCGCCAACTTTCTCTCTCTACGGTTTCTCTCTCTAGAACTTGCAAATGAGAGAATGGTGGAGTGTGTTGGCTATTTAAAGGGAAGGGACTCCTCCCCTCATGTTCGCCGGCCCATCTGGCCCGGCCCGTCACACCTCGTTCATTTATTCCTTTCGTCCTATGTATAACCCGTTATTTTAATCGTCGTCTTATTTTTGGGATGTTACAACTCCACCCCCTCTTAGAATAGGTTTCGTCCCCGAAACCTATCATAAGTCAAATAATTGAGGGTACAACTCCCTCATTTCCGTCTCCGTCTCCCAAGTAGATTCCGATCCCTTTCGGTGCTTCCATTGGACTTTAACCAATTGAATAATCTTATTACGCAAACGCTTCTCCTTTCGGTCTAAGATGGCCACGGGTTCTTCGATGTAGTTAAGGCAGTTGTCGACCTCGATGTCAGTAAGTGGTACGTTAGCCGATTCATCCGCCAAACACTTTCGCAAGTGTGATACATGGAAGGTAGGATGAATCCCACTTAACTCATCAGGCAACTCTAACCGATAAGCGACTTCACCAACCCGTGCCATTATCCTGAATGGTCCGACAAACCCCGGACTTAACTTTCCTCTCTTCCTGAATCGTATGATTCCCTTCTAGGGTGACACTTTCAACATTACTCTGTCCCCAACATCAAACTCAATAGGCATTCGTCGTTTATCCGCATAGGATTTCTGACGATCTTGTGTGGCCTTCATTCGTGCTTGGATTTGATCAAACCTTTCCGACGTTTCTCTTACGACTTCCAGACTTCCTAATTCCTTCTGTCCAATCTCACCCCAACAAACCGGGGTCCTACATCTTCTCCCATACAACATTTCGTAAGGCGGCATGCCTATCGTCGTGTGATGACTATTGGTGTAGGAGAATTCGGCTAACGGCAGATGACTGTCCCAACTGCCACCAAAATCGATAATACAAGCACGAAGCATATCCTCCAATGTCTGAATGGTCCTCTCGGACTGACCATCCGTTTGTGGGTGGTATGCCGTGCTAACATTGAGTCTCGTGCCCATCGCCTCGTGAAATCTTTTCCAGAACCGCGATGTGAATTGTGTGTCCCGGTCAGATACGATCGTCAAAGGCATCCCATGCCGTGCTACTACTTCGTTAATAAATACTTCCGCTAACCTTTCCGACGAGAACGTCTCGCTAATAGGTAGGAAATGAGCACTCTTCGTTAAACGGTCCACAATTACCCAATTGGTGTCATGACCTTTAGCTGTGCGAGGTAGCTTGGTTATAAAGTCCATGGTAATGTGTTCCCACTTCCATTCCGGTATATCAAGTGGTTGAATCTTTCCATACGGTTTCTGGTGTTCGGCCTTTACTTGTGAGCAAGTCAAGCACTTGCTTACATACTTTGTCACCTCATGTTTCATTCCAGGCCACCAGTATTCCTTCCTCAGATCTTGGTACATTTTATTGGTACCAGAATGGATAGAGTACCGAGACTTATGAGCCTCATCCAAGATTTTGGTTCTAAGCTCGCCACCCATAGGTATCCATACCCGTCCAAAACGTGTCCTAACACCAAGGGTGTTATATTCCAACTTGTCCTGTTGGCCAACCATCCTTTCCTTCTTTATGTTTTCTTCCTTAAGTGCTTCATCTTGAGCTCTTTCAATTTCTCTCATCACATCTGATGTTACCACCAACTGGCAAGCTTTCACTCTAATAGGAGTAGGCACATCCTTTCGGCTTAGAGCGTCAGCCACCACGTTTGCCTTTCCAGGATGGTATATGATTTCACAGTCATAATCTTTCAGGAGTTCCAACCATCGTCTCTGCCTCATATTAAGCTCTCTTTGTTCGAAGAAGTACTTCAAACTTTTGTGTTCGGAATAAATAGTAAACTTCACCCCGTAGAGGTAGTGCCTCCAGATTTTCAATGCAAATACGACAGCAGCAAGTTCCAAATCGTGAGTCGGATAGTTGACTTCGTTAACTTTCAACTGCCGCGACGCATATGCAATCACTCTCCCGCGTTGCATCAACACGCACCCTAATCCCTGACCCGAAGCGTCAGAGTATACCACCAAGTCTTCATTGCCCTCGTGAAGGGCCAAGACTGGAGCTTTGGTTAGCTTTTCCTTTAATTCCTTAAACGCCTCATCCTGGGTCGAACCCCATTCGTACTTTACCTCCTTCCGAGTCAACTTTGTCAACAGCGAAGCTATTCTCGAGAAATCCTGGATGAATCTCCGATAGTAGCCTGCCAATCCCAAGAAACTGCGGATTTCGGTTGGCGTCTTAGGAATATTCCATTCCCTTACCGTAATTATATTTGCTGGGTCAACCATAATGACGTTCGGGTTAATGACGTGACCTAGGAATTGGACTTCCCTAAGCCAGAATGCGCATTTGGACTTCCCTAAGCATAGCAAATTCTATAGTGTGCTATGACGCGAAACCTAGCATGATATACAATAACGAAACTGATGAAATACGACAAGGGCATGGTGGATACGCCGCTGGTACTTCCTATATATAAGTGTTCCTATCATATTATCAGCAGTAGCGTTATTCGTATCACGTAAAGTTTCATGTTGTTTAACGGGCCAATGTTTGTGAAACCACTTAACCACTGACAATACTTAAGCATAGTAGGTTACTTCTTGAACAAATTCTAATCATCAAATTCCCATCAACACTGTTCCCAGTAATGCATCTCACCTTTGGAGCCCAACGTATCCTTCCAACAGTTTCTCCTTAATCCTCTTAACCTAACTCATTAATACTACTCATACCTGACCTCGGGTAACAGACCTAAGCTGGTTGTTAATTACCATACCCCCCCCTAGTCAAATCCCCTACCTTAAATCCATCGGAAATTCCAGACGCGGTCCCGAGTTTACATGGGAACATAAAGACCAAATGGAACTCAAGTATCCTCACCTATTCACCAATTCTGCAGCCTCAACTAGTTGAATTTCGGGACGAAATCCCCTCAACAAGGGGAGACTGTAACATTTCTGATTTTCATCATGTAATCGTTTGATTTCAATAAACAAACACATTTCAGTTTCGATTCGTGTACAAACAAACTACTATGCAGTTACATATACAAACCATTCTGTTACAATAACAACTTAAACAAAACATCATGATCTCACAAACCTCGAGGACCAAATCTGACAAAATCTCAAAAACGATAAAAAGTGTCAGACACGATCGTGCCTCGATACAGGCACGGTCGCGCCTAAAGGGACGAAACACGATCGTGCCTAGAAACAAGCACGGTCGCGCCTGAAGACAAAGCACGGTCGTGCCTAATACAGGCACGGTCGCGCTGCTGAAACCACGTGACTCCGCAGTCAGTCAGTGGTCCATACTCGTTGAGTCAAATCGCATTAAGGCCGGATTTCACGCGTCCGACCATACCCAACTGTACACCATCTGAAACACGTCTCCAATTTCGTACTCCAATCGACCCTTTTCAAATCCACACCTACCCCACTCACAAATTCATGAGATTTCACGTTATAAGGAGAATCCAATGCCTCCTACACCTTCACATGCACCCTCTCGACCTCTCGGAGCATTCACTCGACACTCATACAACTTCTGGAGCCCGATCGATCGCCAAGACGCCCGAAAACGCGACCCGTAGCCGACCGCATTCAATTGCCCAATAATCTCAAGTAAGTAATACACCAATAGTTTCGTATCATCCTCTACTACGAAAGCCCTATGCCAATTCGTAGTAGAAACACTCAAGTCTGTCCGATTTTTGTACGAAAAGCCGAAACTAAACTTTTAGTCGAACTACCTTTTAAACACGAAATAAATCCAATTAAAACACATAGATAGCTTCGCAATCATCCACTAAGTGAAAGCCATAAGAATACAGAAACATTTAATATAAGAATCGACGGATTTGGGTCTGGAAAAGACCCGACACGGTCGCGCTCATCCCTGAGCGCGGTCGTGCCTGACCAAGCACAATCGTGCCCCAGGTGTGGCCCGGTCGTGCTTACCGAGCAAACAAGTCTTGACCAAAAACAAACACTAGACACGGTCGTGTCAGATACGAGCACGGTCGTGCTCCATGTCCAGAACCTCTGTAGTGCCTTCTGACTCGACCACGGGCGCGCTCTGACCACCACGGTCACGCCCGGCAACGAGCGCGGTCGTGCCCTACTTGAGCACGGTCGTGCTCCTTGACCAGAATCAATTATTTTTCTGTTTTAAAGTCTATTTAACATATTTTAGCTAAAAAATTTCAAAATGTAATTATAAAAATTATTTTATAAAATCCCAAGACCCGGGAATCATTTATAAACCAAATCCTTGATTTAGAGATTTAAAACGATTAATTCCCGATAGTTCGAAACCGATGAAATCGTGAGTTTATATAATCATTTTTATAAAACCATTTATGCAAATATATATTTTGACTTAAACAAATATTATTTGTTTAAATTTATATTTAAATAAATATAAATATATATCAGTTATTTAAATTTACATTTTAAAGAATATATATATCACTACTATTTAAAATGTACTAAATAGATAAATAAAATTATTTATTTATTTATTTCAAACAAACCCTAAACATACAAATCCATTTTTCGACATAAAAATAACACAAACAATGACACGCGTTATACATTTATCCAATAGGTCAAACGTAGCGACCTACAACACGCTTGGTATTTTTGTTGATCTGTGCAAACTACACTACCCAACACAAGTGAGTTTTACATAGCCCCTTT
Organism: Smallanthus sonchifolius; assembly: GCA_023525975.1. Classification (NCBI taxonomy): domain Eukaryota; kingdom Viridiplantae; phylum Streptophyta; class Magnoliopsida; order Asterales; family Asteraceae; genus Smallanthus; species Smallanthus sonchifolius. The sequence goes on along the minus strand of CM042035.1, from coordinate 21,444,606 downwards.
TCCTTTTTACACGTATTTTGGGGTGAAACATGTTCCTTCAACAACTCGCTATTTACAACTACGTGCGTACAATTCTACCATATGGTCATATGTGTTTATTTATGCTTTGTGCCTGAATACTAACTGTTAAGGCTACATACACATGACATACTCGTGCAATTATACAATAAATACACATGACATACTCGTGCAATTATACAACACATACACAGGACATACTCGTGCAATTATACAATACATACACATGACATACTCGTGCAATTATACTACACATACAACGGGATAGCATGTGTTGCTATGCCCTTCATTGGGCTAACATTGGTATGTTATGCCCTCCATTGGGCCAACATTGGTATGTTGTGCCCTTCATTTGGTTAACATTGGTATGTTATTCAATTACAAGGTTACATCTATGCAACTAGCTTAACTTAGATTCTCCATAAATGCTTCTTAAACCATGTATCATACGAATTGTACACAAAACATTTGAACTTTACTTGTGGTGTCAAAACCTATGTATGCTCACCAACTATTTATAGTTGACACTCTCGTTTTAAACATGTTTCAGGTACTAAGCTTTGAGCTCATATCCAAGATGCTACACATAGGAACTGGACCTAGTATCTAAATTGATAAAGAAATTTTGTATTTTGACTCTTGTAAACATTCTACTTGATTACTTGAACTATGAAATGGAATTGGTTATTTAATATATTACAACTTTAGTCAACCATGAGCTTATGAACAGTCTGCACGCTTCACGCCCCGACGTTTCCGCCGCCGGTTGGGGTGTGACAGATTGGTATCAGAGCCTTGGTTATAGGGAATTAGGTTATTAGACACTCTTGACCTAGACTATAACCTTAGGACACCCATACAATGCCATGCTACTACGTGTTACATGATTACTTCTTGTAGAAATATTTCTATATACTATCATAAGTAATTACACTACATGATGCGATACATGATGACTTATGTGTCACACTACCTGATAACTTTTGTGCTTACATTCATTACTATCTACATGCTATGTGTTACATGTTCATTAACTCAGGTGTTGGTTTACTTGCTACCTAAAATGTTTATTAGAATTCATGACATATTAGGTGTACCTAGGCAATAAACTGATCAAACAATATTCACACCCATAGCCTAAACCACATATCCCTCTTGCCTGCTTCTATGTCGTCATCATCATCGCTTGTGGGACATCATACTCATGGACGCTAGTCTATTAAATTTTCTTTTGCACCTCGTTAAGGATTTTAGACTTGGATAATTATTAAAGGACACGTGCAATCTGGAAGGGTAACACCTGTACCCTGGGTTTTCTGTCTAGGAAAGCATTTCATATAAATCCCAATCAACCGAGGGATCCGTGTGCTTTCCTGGGAATTCCCGGGATGAGTGTTTACCTATAGGCTAAAGCACGTCTCCTTGAAAATTTTATAAGTCTAATTAACCTTAATATGTCATAGTGTTCAAGCAGTAATGTGATTACTTGAATACCATCCGAACTATGAAATAAATGTGTTATTATTCCTCCTATCCTAAATTTCAACAAATTTTTATAAATCCTCACAACTCTTTTATATCATTCTCTTTTTGTATAGAATGCCTCCTCGTCGTAACAGCAACCGCCGCAACACCGACAACGCCAACAATAGCACCGACACCAATACCGACAATGCCAACAACAACAATAACACCAACCTTGCCACTCTCCTCACTCAGCTAGTAACTCAACTAACTCAAGCCAACAACAACAACAATAATGGAAACGCCAGTGGTAGTGCTAATACTGGTGGTGGCAGCGGTGCCGACCCACCACAATGTACCTTCAAACACTTCAACTCGTGTAATCCCCTCACATTTTATGGCACCGAAGGAGCCACGGGACTCCTTCAATGGTTTGAGAGTATTGAGAACACTTTTCTCAATAGTGACTGTCCCGACAACCTCCGTGTTCGTCATGCCACCAGCGTCTTCCAGAAACGGGCGCTCACCTGGTGGAATGGTGAGAAAAGAACTAGGGGCCTGGATGTGGCAATGGCCCTACCGTGGGAAGAATTGAAAAGGGTCATGACCGAGGAGTTCTGTCCTCGAAATGAAATGAAGAAGTTGGAAGTTGAGTTTTGGGATCTTACCCAAGACAGCGGTGAAAGTATGGCCTACACAACTCGTTTCCACGAGTTAAGTCTTCTTGTGCCCCACATGGTCACACCATTAGCCCGATGCATTGACAAATACATAGGTGGTTTACCTAGGCAGATTCAGGATACTGTCCTAGGAAGAAACCCAGCAACTCTTGAAGACGCTATTCGCCTAGCTGCCACATTAACTGATAACCACGTGAAGACGGGTACATTAACAAGGAAGGGTGCAATGAATGTCACTGACCCAGCAGCCCCTTTTGAACCCCCTAGAGAAGACAAACCCAAACTTCCCCAATACAATAAGAAACGAAATTTCGCGATCGCTATCCCTGCGGTACCAATTAACCAAGCTGCTCCACTAAACCATTTGAACCAGAATAAGAAACCATATATGGGCAACAACCCTTTGTGCAACACATGCAATTATCATCACTTCCTAAAAATGCCATGCCGTCTATGTGCCAACTGTGGGAGATATGGCCATACTACCAATGTTTGCCGATCTGGACCGCCCATTACTCAAACCAACCAAGGGAACAGGACCGTGCAGCAAGGGATAAACCCAGTGGTTCCGGCTATTACTGATGGACGAGCTTGCTTTGAATGTGGCGACCCAAACCATTTCCGTCACCGATGTCCCCGGATTGTCAACGTTGTCCAAGGTGGTGCTCGTGGACGTACTTTCAACATAAACACCAACGAAAATCAAGTCAACACCGAGACAGTGAATGAGACCAATTGAAGCTAGTGCAAGATGGAGTCAAATGATGAAGACCCAATCTAGAATAAAATTTCGCACTATAATCATTTACGTTATCTTGTCGTTGTTCGAACTATTTACACCTACCGCTGTTTGCCACTATTATTTAAAAAAAAAAAAAAAAAAAAAAAGGGGGTTGAACTTGCTAGCCAATTTCAAGAAGATGAGTCTTTCCGCATGAGCATTTACCATACATACAAACACCGACACCTTAAAACTCGTCTACCCGCATTTTTTTTCTTTCATGAATATCAAACAACACGCTTGTCCTCGACACTCGACCACCTATGCAAACAAATTCATTAATGTACGTCACTCATGAGATTCAATAGCTTACACACGAACATCCACAAATCACATGAGACGCAGTTATTCACAAACATACATGATACATGAAACGTAGTCGTTTACCATATACATGATTGATTACACGCTACATGAACCTTAGTTGTTTACAACATATACGATACAAGATCGATTACATGATACATGAAGCTAAGTTGGGTGCAATATACACAGTACTAGATTAACCACATAATACATAAAGCTTGGTTGCCCACGATACTCAATATGTTTACATCATACATGAAAAACTTATTTGTTTCCATTATACATGAAACTCATTTATTGCTACATACATGGTACAAAACTATTCACACTATACATGCTTACAATATACATAACACTAGATCATACATATAGTGAGTGCTTACATATTACACGGAACTAAATTGCTTACAATTGTTGCAATTGACCTTGCTATCTAGGTATACAATTATTTGCAACGCATACGTGAAAACAGTAGTTACAAATTATGTGATTTTGTGTTACCCCCTGGTCCCACACACAATGGGATGAACTATACGGACCATACGACGATTTGGATAATTACGGGTGCACACGAAATTATACAAATCAGCGCATGGAAAGCATAGCAAATTCTATAGTGTGCTATGACGCGAAACCTAGCATGATATACAATAACGAAACTGATGAAATACGACAAGGGCATGGTGGATACGCCGCTGGTACTTCCTATATATAAGTGTTCCTATCATATTATCAGCAGTAGCGTTATTCGTATCACGTAAAGTTTCATGTTGTTTAACGGGCCAATGTTTGTGAAACCACTTAACCACTGACAATACTTAAGCATAGTAGGTTACTTCTTGAACAAATTCTAATCATCAAATTCCCATCAACACTGTTCCCAGTAATGCATCTCACCTTTGGAGCCCAACGTATCCTTCCAACAGTTTCTCCTTAATCCTCTTAACCTAACTCATTAATACTACTCATACCTGACCTCGGGTAACAGACCTAAGCTGGTTGTTAATTACTATACCCCCCCAGTCAAATCCCCTACCTTAAATCCATCGGAAAATCCAGACGCGGTCCCGAGTTTACATGGGAACATAAAGACCAAATGGAACTCAAGTATCCTCACCTATTCACCAATTCTGAAGCCTCAACTAGTTGAATTTCGGGACGAAATCCCCTCAACAAGGGGAGACTGTAACATTTTTGATTTTCATCATGTAATCGTTTGATTTCAATAAACAAACACATTTCAGTTTCGATTCGTGTACAAACAAACTACGATGCAGTTACATATACAAACCATTCTGTTACAATAACAACTTAAACAAAACATCATGATCTCACAAACCTCGAGGACCAAATCTGACAAAATCTCAAAAACGATAAAAAGTGTCAGACACGATCGTGCCTCGATACAGGCACGGTCGCGCCTAAAGGGACGAAACACGATCGTGCCTAGAAACAAGCACGGTCGCGCCTGAAGACAAACCACGGTCGTGCCTAATACAGGCACGGTCGCGCTGCTGAAACCACGTGACTCCGCAGTCAGTCAGTGGTCCATACTCGTTGAGTCAAATCGCATTAAGGCCGGATTTCACGCGTCCGACCATACCCAACTGTACACCATCTGAAACACGTCTCCAATTTCGTACTCCAATCGACCCATTTCAAATCCACACCTACCCCACTCACGAATTCGTGAGATTTCACGTTATAAGGAGAATCCAATGCCTCCTACACCTTCACATGCACCCTCTCGACCTCTCGGAGCATTCACTTGACACTCATACAACTTCTGGAGCCCGATCGATCGCCAAGACGCCCGAAAACGCGACCCGTAGCCGACCGCATTCAATTGCCCAATAATCTCAAGTAAGTAATACACCAATAGTTTCGTATCATCCTCTACTACGAAAGCCCTATGCCAATTCGTAGTAGAAACACTCAAGTCTGTCCGATTTTTGAACGAAAAGCCGAAACTAAACTTTTAGTCGAACTACCTTTTAAACACGAAATAAATCCAATTAAAACACATAGATAGCTTCGCAATCATCCACTAAGTGAAAGCCCTAAGAATACAGAAACATTTAATATAAGAATCGACGGATTTGGGTCTGGAAAAGACCCGACACGGTCGCGCTCATCCCTGAGCGCGGTCGTGCCTGACCAAGCACAATCGTGCCCCAGGTGTGGCCCGGTCGTGCTTATCGAGCAAACAAGTCTTGACAAAAAACAAACACTAGACGCGGTCGTGTCAGATACGAGCACGGTCGTGCTCCATGTCCAGAACCTCTGTAGTGCCTTCTGACTCGACCACGGGCGCGCTCTGACCACCACGGTCACGCCCGGCAACGAGCGCGGTCGTGCCCTACTTGAGCACGGTCGTGCTCCTTGACCAGAATCAATTATTTTTCTGTTTTAAAGTCTATTTAACATATTTTAGCTAAAAAATTTCAAAATGTAATTATAAAAATTATTTTATAAAATCCCAAGACCCGGGAATCATTTATAAACCAAATCCTTGATTTAGAGATTTAAAACGATTAATTCCCGATAGTTCGAAACCGATGAAATCGTGAGTTTATATAATCATTTTTATAAAACCATTTATGCAAATATATATTTTGACTTAAACAAATATTATTTGTTTAAATTTATATTTAAATAAATATAAATATATATCAGTTATTTAAATTTACATTTTAAAGAATATATATATCACTACTATTTAAAATGTACTAAATAGATAAATAAAATTATTTATTTATTTATTTCAAACAAACCCTAAACATACAAATCCATTTTTCGACATAAAAATAACACAAACAATGACACGCGTTATACATTTATCCAATAGGTCAAACGTAGCGACCTACAACACGCTTGGTATTTTTGTTGATCTGTGCAAACTACACTACCCAACACAAGTGAGTTTTACATAGCCACTTTTCCTTTTTACACGTATTTTGGGGTGAAACATGTTCCTTCAACAACTCGCTATTTACAACTACGTGCGTACAATTCTACCATATGGTCATATGTGTTTATTTATGCTTTGTGCCTGAATACTAACTGTTAAGGCTACATACACATGACATACTCGTGCAATTATACAATACATACACATGACATACTCGTGCAATTATACAACACATACACAGGACATACTCGTGCAATTATACAATACATACACATGACATACTCGTGCAATTATACTACACATACAACGGGATAGCATGTGTTGCTATGCCCTTCATTGGGCTAACATTGGTATGTTATGCCCTTCATTGGGCCAACATTGGTATGTTGTGCCCTTCATTTGGTTAACATTGGTATGTTATTCAATTACAAGGTTACATCTGTGCAACTAGCTTAACTTAGATTCTCCATAAATGCTTCTTAAACCATGTATCATACGAATTGTACACAAAACATTTGAACTTTACTTGTGGTGTCAAAACCTATGTATGCTCACCAACTATTTATAGTTGACACTCTCGTTTTAAACATGTTTCAGGTACTAAGCTTTGAGCTCATATCCAAGATGCTACACATAGGAACTGGACCTAGTATCTAAATTGATAAAGAAATTTTGTATTTTGACTCTTGTAAACATTCTACTTGATTACTTGAACTATGAAATGGAATTGGTTATTTAATATATTACAACTTTAGTCAACCATGAGCTTATGAACAGTTTGCACGCTTCACGCCCCGACGTTTCCGCCGCCGGTTGGGGTGTGACACCAGACGTGCCAGTTCATTAAACCGTGTGGTGTACTGCCGGTGCGTCATGCTCCCGGCCTTAATCCCCAGAAATTCCCTTTCTACCTTTTCGATCTCATTCCTTGGACAGAAATTCTTGATCACCAAAGTTTTCAAATCAGTCCACATCATCGCATCCACAGCCTCGTGTTGGAGCATATTCTGGTGACAACGAGCTTGAAGATATTATGTCTCAGTCTTAGAGTCTTTGACTTAAATTGATAGAATTGTTAGCAACAGTTAAAGGGGAGTCTGTTAGGACATGTTTTGTAACTGTTGATAAAATTCGGTGTAAGTTCGTAGATAGGCGAACTTAACAAGTTCGCCTAAGCATCTTGAGAAGCGAACTTGTTAAGTTCGCCTAGGTGCTGTGCCATAGAGAGGCGAACTTAACAAGTTCGCCTAAGCCTCATGAGAGGCGAACAGGTTTGGGTCTATATATAGAGGTTTACAGTTTCTGTTCAGATAGACAAGAGACAGTATACAAAATATAGAAAGAAACATAGAGATATTGTAAACTGATATTGTGGTGGAAATACAAAGCGTTTATTTACACCGTGTTGTTGATTGAGTTACACGTTGCACGTTGATCATGGATTCCGCACGTTATCACCGTGTCGTACCGCGAGTCTAGAGATCCGTCACGCACCGAATAGGGACCTACAAGTGGTATCAGAGCTTTTGCTCTTGATTAGCAGAAGATTCGTGGTGTTTACTCTTTTTTTTTTAAATCTCAAGCGAACTTAATAAGTTCGTCTGATTAAATTCACTTGAAACTGCCTGAGCGAACTTGACCCCAAGCGAACTTGACCCGAGCGAACTTGTTAAGTTCGCCTAATCTTCACCGAGCGAACTTATTAAGTTCGCCTCCCTAAGTTCGCCTGCAACTGAATCAGCAAGTTCGCCTGGTTCAGCTGTTTAACCAAAACACGAACCAAAAATTCCGAAAATCATCATATCTTGCTGAATTGATGGAATTTGATAATTCTGAACCGTAGGAATGTGTAGGGACTGATTTGGAACACTTCTATCGGATCAATTTCATCAAAAGAATCCAAAATCAATCCAAAATGATCAAAATTCTTCCATTTTTTATCAAGAAACGAAAAAGATGAAAAATTCTTCAAAATCTCTGAATTTTGATGTTGATTGTACACGAAAACACCACGAATCTTCTGCTAATCAAGAGCAAAAGCTCTGATACCACTTGTAGGTCCCTATTCGGTGTGTGACGGATCTCTAGACTCGCGGTATGACACGGTGATAACGTGCGGAATCCATGATCAACGTGCAACGTGTAACTCAATCAACAACACGGTGTAAATAAACGCTTTGTATTTCCACCACAATATCAGTTTACAATATCTCTCTGTTTCTTTCTATATTCTGTATACTGTCTCTTGTCTATCTGAACAGAAACTGTAAACCTCTATATATAGACCCAAACCTGATATAGGCGAACTTAACAAGTTCGCCTCTCATGAGGCTTAGGCGAACTTGTTAAGTTCACCTCTCTATGGCACAACACCTAGGCGAACTTAACAAGTTCGCTTCTCAAGATGCTTCGCCTCTTTACGAACTTACACAGAATTTTATCAACAGTTACAAAACATGTCCTAACACCTCGTCCCCCTTGGCTTGTCGTACCCCTTCCCACCAATGGGATGCTTCCTCTCTCAAGGAGTTAGCAGCAAATTTCACAACTTGATTCGCTCGACACTCGCTCAGACGAATGGCAGCTTCCATACGGATTACCCAATCAAAAGTAGCCACCGCGTCCTTCTTCCCAGTCAGGACCGGCGGGTCACATGCCTTAAAGGACTTATAGTCGCAACCACGGTTAAGCGGTGCGTTGATTGCCTCAGTGTTCGAGGTACCAACCGCCGTGTTAGACCCACCCGTCTCACTAGCCTTCTTTAACGCTTCTGCCAACAGTCCTGGCAAAGAAACCTTCATCAACTCAGTGAACTCGCGTTCCAGAGTCGCTCTCACTTCCGGTTTAAAAGTGAATTGTTGTTCTTCGACATGAGTCGGCTCAGTCCCGTGTATACTAACTTCTGGCTCAGTGTGAACACTTCCTTCTTCACTGTACTCTTGGCGTGCAGGGGTCCTGCCGCGCCCACCGTTACGACCACCGGTACGGCCTCCACCACGCCTTCCGCTCTTTCGTCCCGCCATTTCGTTCTATAAGACAAGGAATCTAATGTCATCACGCTAGTTAACAAATAAAATTCAACAAGCACTGTAAGATGTTAATATACACTGGCCATCTGCAATTAACCATTACACTACCTTTCGATTTCTATTTTACCACCTTTGTGATTCCATCAGAACACAAGTCCTTACCTAACCCTTCCTAAGGTATACTATATAGGTAAATATATACTACCTTCATACCTGATGCTTTGGCTCGAGTTACCCGTACTGGCATCCGCTTTCAGTCCCATTCACAGTTTAAGTTCAGACACTGGGAGTGTCCGAATCTCTCAAACTATTACTCTGATACCAACTTGTAAGGCCCCAAACCCGGGAGGCCTCACTTGTTGGATTTACTCATTCACAAACAGTTCTTAACTTGAATATCAAAATAATGCAGCGGAAAATTTCATACAAACATAACGTCAACATTGTTTAAACATGCGGAAGCGTAAACATTGTCTAACACATAAATACATCATAACTAAAACATAACGGGATGCCAGTCTTCATATCATCCGGGTAACTCATCAAGCCGCCCAGCATCACCGTCCATCATCATAACCTCCCTTAACCTGAATGTGCATACTAAAAACTGTCAGCTACGCTGGTGAGTTCTAGCTTTACATAAAACCTTAACATAAACATTCTGCCAAAAAACATAACATACATTTGTTTAACAAAAACGTACGTAAAACATGCAATAACTTAACATCATCAAAAAATCATCATAACATAAGTCAACATGAACCGAATATGCGCCTTCTCGTAACCGTCAATTCCATGCATCGCATACCAGCGGATGAACTTAAGGCTCGTTACCTCTCAGTTGTCCGTCACCAGGTCTCTTAAGGCTCGTTACCTCTAGGTGGACAAAACATATGTCTCCTAAGGCTCGTTACCTCTAGGAAGACAGAACATAACATAGGCACTATTTCCCCGCAAGGAATAGTACCTTCCATCGAGATCCCGGTGATCCCATGGGTGACCGTCGTCACCCCATCATCAACCAGTTGTACAACCGTTAGCCAGCCACAAAGGCCCACCGTAAGGGTGAGGCCAATACATACGTACAAACCTTAGCTCCCGTAGGAACTCGTGGCAGATTCGTTCATTCGTGGCTTTCATAAAAACTTTACCTCATTTTAGTTAAAGCATTCGTACGTTTTATTAAGCAAAACATCATCTCTTTCGTAAACCTTTTGTAAACCTTTCGTAAATTTCATTTGGCAAAACGTTTCATAAACAACATCTCGTAAACAACATTTCGTAAACATCGTTTCGTAAACATCATTTCATAAACATCATATCGTAACATCATATCGTAAACATCGTTTCGTAAACATCATTTCGTAAACCTCATTTTAAAAACATCATTCCGTATGTATGCACACCAGCCCAAAAACATTTAAAGAAGGGCTTCTAGAACTCACCGGATAAGCTAATCTGGGTTGTCCTAAACAAAGGTCCAACAACGTCACTTCCGATCTGAATTGATTAGTTAAATACACATCAGACCAAATCTCGACTCTAACGGTTTAACCATTCTAAACACATTGTCTTTACTTAACAAGCCTGATGCCTGCGCACTTAGCAAGTGCGCAGGGCTTTGTTCTTGCGTACTTAATAAGTGCGCAGACTTCACTTCATGCGTACTTGATAAGTACGCAGACTTTACTTCATGCGTACTTGATAAGTACGCAAACTTTACTTCATGCGTACTTGATAAGTACGCATACTTTGCTTCATGCGTACTTGATAAGTACGCAGGAACTTCTTCATGCGTACTTGATAAGTACGCAGGACCTTCTTCTCCGTAAAAACCCTAACTTTCTCATGCGGGTCTGATCACGTCAAGATCCCGAACTTGTTTACATTCAAAACGTTTGCTTTTCATTTAAGAACTCAAATCTATGTTTTTCTTCCAGTTTCATCTGTAAAAACGTTACATTTTCATCCAAAACCCGAAAAACCCCAAAACGAACAAAAACTCAGATCTAGGCCAGATCGTTACCTGTATCGAGCTTCTGATTCGGAGGTTCTTCTCACGAGCTATGGAGCAACCCACTTCTTAAATCTCGGGTCGATCCGCCAACTTTCTCTCTCTACGGTTTCTCTCTCTAGAACTTGCAAATGAGAGAATGGTGGAGTGTGTTGGCTATTTAAAGGGAAGGGACTCCTCCCCTCAAGTTCGCCGGCCCATCTGGCCCGGCCCGTCACACCTCGTTCATTTATTCCTTTCATCTTACGTATAACCCGTTATTTTAATCGTCGTCTTATTTTTGGGATGTTACAAAAACGAACACCATTAGAGGTAAAACTTATACCATTCTACTCGTATTGTAATTCCGAACAAAAGCCCCATAATATTGATTGTTTTCTGGAATCATTGAACACCAATTCTGAGCGGGAAAATGGGGGCCGATTTCTAGGGTTTATTATGGGGAAGATGATGGATCAGACCAGTTGGTTAATACTATTTTCGTTCTGATTTGTTAAGCAAACTCGTATCTGGTCCAGAGGTTAAGTCCCTTCACAAACAGAAGGCAGGTCACGGGTTCTAACCTAGTGACCGCCATTTATTTATTTATTTTTCTTTCTTTTTGTGTTGGTTTGTCCCTTGTTATTCTCTCATACCCACTTATATATTATAATACATGTATTCATATAGAGAAAAAATGGTAAAATACACATCTTTATTTTATAACAAAACATGAACAATTAGTATTTGACATCACTACATTATCTTATTCTTTTAAAAATTTCGTGAATATATTTATATTCTTTTCTAAACAAACCACTTTTTTTTATAAAGCGTCCAAAGGTTTGTAATTAATATCTTTATTTATATATATATATATATATATATATATATATATATATATATATAAAAGAGTATTCATAAATTTGTTCGAATATTCTCTAAAACGTTTCGATTATCACAAGTAGGATAAGAGCATTATCATTGTTAAATATGTATTAATCCGTCACCACTACATATTTCAAGGACGTGAAAAACATTATTATTTTCATAAACCTTATTTATAATTATGTTAGTAAACTAAAGTGATGACTATATTAACCTATCATCTTAATAAAATAAATATTTATTAAAGTACAATTAATAATTATTGTTGTCACCCGAAAGTCTCATTTATAAATACAACTTATAAATGCATTGTCATTTTGTAAAGAATTACCTAAAACATCTTTTTATGATTTTCAAATAAATCATTTTACATTAAGTCTATTTAGGGTTGAAAAATTATATTTTCCTAAATACTATATAATTACACTCTCTTTTTTAAAACACGTTTTAAATAAATAAATAAAAAGAATTTATTTATTTAAATCACATCTCTATTTTAGTAAAACCCTAAAACAATTATTATTTTCTTTAACCCATACACATTTGATTTTTTTTACCAAACAAACACCAACTTACACACATTTATTACATGAAATCACACAAGCACGTTGGTACGAGCTACCACACTCAAATTCTGTTGAACCTTAGACTTTGCCTTACACTTTTGAGCACATCATTGATTAGACACATATAATTCAATTATAGGTTGACGTGTGATTAAACTAATCACTTGTGCCACCTACTGCTCGTGTTATCTACAAGTTATCCCTACAAGTGAGTTACATAGCCCCTTTTTCTTATTTACATATTTGGGGTGAAACATGATTACATTTAAACACTATTTGCAATTACACACGTACAATTCTACAATATGGTCATATGTGTTTATTTGTGCTTTATGCTTTAATGCTAATTGTTAAGGCAACATATACATGATATACACGTGCAAACACAAATACATTACTTCAGGCTAACATGTGTTGTTATGCCCTACATTTACATCAGGATAACATGTGTTGTTATGCCCTACATTAGGATAACATGTGTTGTTATGCCCTTCAGTTACAAGGTTTCATTGTGCAACTAGCTTAACTAGATTCTCCATAAATGCTTTATAAACCATGCATCATATGAATTGTACACAAAACATTTGAACTTTACTTGTGGTGTCAAAACCTATGTATGCTCACCAACTATTATAGTTGACCCTCTCAATTTATCATGTTTCAGGTACAGATGTTTGAGTTAAGATTCAAGCTACTTCACTTAGGGTTGAGGACCTAGTTTTAAATTTTAATATGGAGATTCATGTATTCCTTAATTCTTGTAAATGTTGTAATTGATTGCTTGAGTTATGAAATGAAATTGATTGTTTAATTATTACAACTTTAGCAAACCATGGGCTTATGAACAGTCCACTTGTCTCGCCCCGATGTTTCCGCCGTCGGTTGGGGTGTGATAGATTGGTATTAGAGCCTAGGTTATATGGATATAGGTTATTAGACACCTTTTGACCTAGACTATAACCTTAGGACACCCATTCATGCCATGCTCTATGATTATATGATGTACTACATGCTATGTGCTACATGCCTAATATATTCTGTGTGAACTTATTTAATACTTATTTGTTAGACTTCATATCTTATTAGGTTCCATCTAAATAATAAATAAATAAAAAAATATAATACTTATACCCTTATCCTAAGCCTCAATCCTCCTTCTATGTCGTCATCATCATAGCATGTGGAACGTCACAACTCATAGACACAAGTCCATTAAACTTTACTTTTACACCTCGTTAAGGTTTTAAACCTTGTTAATTAGTAGAGGACACATGCAATCTGGAAGGGTGACACCTGTATTCTGGGTCTTCTGTCTAGGAAAACATTTCATATAAATCCTAATCAACCGAAGGATCCATATGCTTTCCTGGGAATTCCCGGGATGAGTGTTTACTTATAGGCTAAAGCATGTCTCCTTGAAAGTTATATAAGTTTATTAACCTTAATATGTCATAGCATTTAAATGGTATTATCCCCATTTGAGTGCAATCCAAACTATGAATACTTATGTTTTAAATTATCCTTTGTTTTATATCCAAGAAATCCTCATAACCTCTTATATCTTTCCTCCTGTTTTGTTTAAACCTATAGCATGCGTCCCCGTCGCGCCAACGAGACCAATAACAACAACAATGACCTAGTTGCTCTTCTCACTCAACTTGTGAACCAACTCACTTAGGCCAATAACAACAATGGTGGCACTAACAGCAGTGCTAATAATGGTGGTGGTGGTGGTGCCAACCTACCCCCATGCACTTTCAAACACTTTAACTCATGCAACCCTGTCAATTTCTATGGCATCGAAGGAGCTACAGGCCTCCTTCAATGGTTTAAAAGTATTGAAAACACTTTTCTCAACAGTGATTGCCCTGAAAATCTCCGGGTTCGCTATGCCACCAGCGTCTTTCAAAAACGGGCGCTCACTTGGTGTAATGGTGAGAAGAGGAACCGGGGTGTGGATGTGACCATGGCCTTGCCATGGGATGAAGTTAAGAGACTCATGACCGAGGAGTTCTGTCCTTGCAAAGAAATGAAGAAGTTGGAGGCTGAGTTTTGGGATCTTACCCAAGACAGTGGTGAAAGTTTAGCCTACACAACTCGTTTCCATGAGTTAAGTCTTCTAGTACCCCACATGGTCACACCACTGACTCGGGGTATTGAAAAATACATCGGTGGTCTGCCCATGAAAATTCAAGATACTGTCCTAGGAAGAAATCCAACTACTCTTGAAGACGCTATCCGCTTAGCTGCCACATTAACTGATAACCATGTGAAGGTGGGTACACTAACAAGGAAAGGCGCAAAGAAAGTCACTGACCCAACAGCCTCTTCTGAACCCTCTAAGGAAGACAAACCCAAACCTCCTCACTAAAATAAGAAACGTAACTTTGCTGTCGTTATCCTTGCTGTACCAATAAACCAAGTAGCTCCCCTAGCCCAAAACCAGAATAAGAAACCATATGCGGGCAACAACCCTTTGTGCAACAAGTGCAATTATCACCACTTCCCAAACATGCCATGCCGTCTATGTGCCAATTGTGGAAGGTATGGTCATGTAGAAAACACTTGCCAATCCAGGCCACCTGTTAGTCAAACCCATAAAGGAAACCGAGCCAATCAGCAAGTTGCCAATCAAGTTGTACTGGCCATTACTAATGGGCGTGCTTGTTATGAATGTGGTAATCCAAACCACTTCAAAAACCAATGCCCAAGGATAGCCAATGCAAACCAAGGTGGTGCTCGTGGGCGTGCCTTCAACATAAACGCTAACGAAACTCAAGTCAATGCCGAGGCAGTAAATGAAACCAATTGAACCTAGTACAAGATGGAGTCGAATAGGGATCTAGTCTGGAATAAATTATGCATTGTAATCCTTTACGTTATCTTGTCATTGTTTGAACTATTTACACCTACTACGGTTTGTCACTATAAATTTGAGCTTGCTAGCCAACTTCAGAAAGTGAATCATTTCGCCATTAACCGTCCATATAAGCACTGACGAATTTAAAAGATAAAACTCATCTACCTACTTCGTACATGAACGCCGAGTAACACACTCGATCGCCTACAAAATCCGATAGTTTCCGAAACGCATAAGACTCAATAAACATTCACAAAATACATAATACTAGATTGATCACATTATACATGAAAACATATTTTCTTACAAAATACATGATTGTTCACACCATATATGAAACCTATCTGCTTACAATATGCATAACACCAGATCATACATGAAACATGAGTGTTTACATTCACGGAATTAGATTGTTTACATTGTTGCAATGGATTAAGTACATCATACAGAAGGCATGGTTATTCACCTTATCCATGAAAGCTACTCGGGGTTTGACGTATTCTTGTTCAAACACGAGGAAGTTATGGAACCCTAAATTATGCCACGTTATTACTCTTTAGTACCTGATTGACTCTACTATCTATGAACATAGTTATTTGTTAGCAACACATACGTGAAAACAATAGTTATGAATTATGTGATTTAGTGTTACCCCCCCCCTTGCCCCACACACACAATGGGATGAACTATACGGACCATGCGACGATTTGGATAATTACGGGTGCACACGTAATTATAAAAATCAGCGCACGGAAAAACATAGCAAATTCTGTCGTGTGTTATAACATGAAACCTATCATGATATATAATAACGAAACTAATGTGATATGACAAGGGCATGGTGGATACGCCGCTGGTACTTCCTATATATAAGTGTTCCTGACATATTATCAGAAGTAGCGTTATTCGTGTCACGTAAAGTTTTATGTTGTTTGGTGGGGTCAATGTTTGTGAAATCTCTTACCCACTGACCATTTCTGAACATATTAGCTTACATCTTAAACAAACCCTGGTTATCAAATTCCCATCATTATCATCTCAAATAATGCAATTTTACCTTTAAAGTCCAGAACATTCTTTGACGACTTTCTCCTTAAATCTCTTAAGCTAAGTCCGCTAACATCATTCGTGCCTGGTCTTGAGAAACAAACCTGAATCTTTTATCGATTGTACTCCTCAAATCGACAGTCAAGACTCGTTTAGAATCCAAAACCTCATCCCCTTTACTGATTCAGTAGCCTCGACCAGTTGAATTTCGGGATGAAATTCCCACAACTTGGGGATACTGTAATATCCATGATTTTTCGGTATAATTTTTCCTCGTTACCTGTAATCTCGTACTCGTTCAACACAATAGGTACATTAATTATTATTTATTGTGTAACAATTCAAATTTAAAATTTCAAACTACCATTTACAACTTACTACATATATATATATATATATATATATATATATATATATATATATATATATATATATATAACGTATGGGTGTATATTTATGTAAGTATAATTAAATACTTTTATGTTGATTAAATCAGAAAATATGATCTTTATAACACAATCACATTTTTATATATCTATATATATATATATTTGTTTATAAACATTGAATATACTTAATCATAGTAAATAAACTTTTACAGAAACTTATGTTCCTTATTAAATATTCATAATTAAACAAATGATAATTAAGTTTATATATTTTATAAAAACAATTCTTTTAGATAAAGTAAAACAAATAAAAAGGATATTATAATTAAGTTTAACTCTTGTGTTATAATCAAAAAGGTTTCTATAAAGGTTAAAATGTATAATTAAAATGTTATTTCTATAGTTAAGGGGCCTAGTTGTTTTTCTAGCAAAGTGCAAGGGAAAAAAGGAAACATTTCAAAACCTCCCCTCCCCTTTCCCTACTACCCCTCGTTTTTCCGGCCAAGGATCCGGCCAACTCCACCCTTACTCCGACGACATGAAACAAGCCCCGATTCTTACCAAATAAATTCCCATTGGACTCGTAATCACAATCCGAGAATCACGGGATCGTAGGTATGCGTTTTCAAGCTGTAAATTCCAGTCAATGAAGGTTAATTTCGACCCTAAAATCACAGAATCCCCATAACTTCAAAAGCGCGTGTTTAACCCTATAAATGCATACGATTTGTCTTGTTCTGATCACACCTCACTCTCTAATCTTTCCCCTCACTCAAAAATCGTCCCTCTT
Organism: Smallanthus sonchifolius; assembly: GCA_023525975.1. NCBI lineage: Eukaryota > Viridiplantae > Streptophyta > Magnoliopsida > Asterales > Asteraceae > Smallanthus > Smallanthus sonchifolius. Next base: position 21,426,884 of record CM042035.1, on the reverse strand, counting down.
TTGAGCTTTGAACCGCCGCCGTCGCTGCAACATATTCTGGCGAAGCCGCCGTCATCAAAACGAACACCATTAGAGGTAAAACTTATACCATTCTACTCGTATTGTAATGTAACATCCCAAAAATAATAAACGAATAAATATAGCGAGACCGGTGATTTAGTCGGAATATTTAAACAAAAGGGAGCGGGCTTGGGCTCGGCTTCAATGGGCCGAGGGAAGGCCAGGTATATATATAAGGCAAGGCAGCCCTCCTCCCTGCTCATTCCACACTCACGCAGCTTCTAGAGAGAGAAAGGAAAGCTCAGGTCTAGAGAGAGAAAATCGACGGATCGTCACGAGATTGGAGGAGCACGTCACAGCTGAGCCCGTGAGCAAAACCTCCGAATCAGAATTACAATCCAGGTAACGATTCGATCACATTATGAGTTTTTGTTCGTTTTGGGAAGTTTCGGGTTTTGGCTAAAAAGATAACGATTTTGCGGATGAAACTTGAAAGTGAACTTAGGTATAGCATCTAGAATGAAAAACGAACGTTTTGATCAAAGAAAATTTAGATATCGACATGATCAGATTCGCATGCAGAACATTCGGATTTTTGGGGAAGGCGATAAGTGCAGACCCATCGAAACTACCAAGTTTCAATATGTGCAGACCCATCGAAACTACTTAGTTTCGATATGTGCAGACCCATCGAAACTACCAAGTTTCGATATGTGCAGACCCATCGAAACTACCCAGTTTCGGTATATGCAGACCCAATCGAAACTACCATAGTTTCGATATGAGCCCCCGATCCGAAGCTAAGATAATACATAAGTTACTTATCGAAACTACCAAGTTTCGACATAAGAAACCTATCGAAACTACCTATCGAAACTACCAAGTTTCGACAGGAACAACCTATCGAAACTAAAGTTTCGATATAAGCTAATCAATCAAAACTACTAGGTTCAAGCATAGTAATGTCTAGTGTCATCTAGGAGCACTACCTTATGTGTATGACTTTATTATACAGATCGTGAGTGACATTAGTGACGCTCAGTAACCAGCTAAGTGTATCTCAGAAACTACTCATCAGGTGAGTTCTATGTGCCCCCTTCTATGTTATGTGCAAATCATTTTAAATGTTTTGGGGCTGAAGTGTATACACTAAATGATTAAATGTTATAAATGTCAATGTGATCATACGTATATATATAAATACTTATATATGAGAATGAATTATGAATAAAGAAAGAAGCGTATGATTTTAAAGAATGAATGAAAGAAGGACATAACGTAAAAGAATGAAATCTTGCTTTATATTACATATATATTGCATGCTATGAATGAATGTAAACGTTATAAACCCTTCTATGACAACGGCTACTTCGGTAGACGGACGACCACGTGACTATTTTGCAACCGGGACAAAAACGTTCCTTCGCAAGCTAGGACGTATGAAAAGGTATTAATGGACGGTCGAAGCACATGCCTTAACTAATGTAGAACGGTTGCATACATAATGGTCGCGTGGGAAACGGATGCCCTAGGGCAGACGGACAAAATGACGGACTACGACGGTAGGACGGTAAAGAGCGGACGGACAAAGGTTGCCAGACGGATTAATGAATGACGGACGGTTTTCTAGAGCCGGACGGTAATGAAATGGGCTACGACGGTAGTTCTGACAGCGATGTCTTCGTGACATTCGCGACAAGTATGACGGGTTGATCTCCCTTAAGATTATGGCCAATATGTGTTCTCTCAAAGAAAGTATGTATGTACATATGTATATACCCTCAATGAATGTTATGTGAGAACAGTAAAGTAAAGAATACTTAAAAGTATGAATATATATATATATACATTATATTCATGATAAGGTAAATATTATGTATGATTGTCTTTAAACTAGAACTCACCAGCGTTAGCTGACTTTTAGTATACATTTCAGGTAAAGGAAGAAAGGGTCGTGCGATGGCGTGAAGGTTACCCGACACAAGACTGACATCCCACTTTAATATATGTGTTAAGACTTCCGCTGTCAAGTTATGTTATATTATGTAATTGAATGACGAATGATTTGTAATTGAATGATGAATGTTTTTAATTTAAGTTCAGTATTTATGACTATGTTTATGAGTAAATCCAACAAGTGAGGTTACCCGGGAAAGGGGCCTTACAAGTTGGTATCAGAGCAATAGTTTGAGAGATTCAGACATCCCTAAATGTCTGGACTCAAACTGATTATGGGACCAACGCACGGATGTCAGTATGGGTAACCAACGCCAACGCAGCACGGTAAGTAAGTACTAAAGTTAATGCTCTTGGATAAGAATAGATAATTTAACTTAGAACTAATAGATGTCAATGTCACAACCCATTTGAAGAGTTTTGAACCCGAAAAGCAATGTAAATTAGTAATCACAAACCGGTCACTGTAATTAATAATTTACCTTGCTCGTACTGTTCCAAACTATGATCTGAAGAAATGACATTGATGTATTCCCTTTATAACTATCAGGAAATTAAGAATTTATGGCTGGTGGAGGAAGAACAGGACGACGAGGCGGTCGCACTGGCCGAGTAGGTAGACCTCCATTGAAGCAAAGACATGAAGAGGAAGAGAGTGTGCACGCAGGACACACTGAGAGTGTGCACGAAACAGATGTGACACCAACAGGGAACAATAGTCCAGGGCCTATACAGTTAGAACCCGAAGTCAGAGATGCTATTGCCCGCGAGGTCGTACTTACTCTGAAGAACATATTGCCTGACCTACTATCTGAGGCATTAAAGAAAAGCAAAGAAGAGGATGAAGGGAAAAATGAAGAGAAAATTTATGATAGTGATGGGGATGAAGTAAAAGTGGCATCAAGCAATCGTGGGTGTACTTACAAAGGTTTCAAGGATGGAGACCCACCTAAGTTTGATGGAACCAAGGATTCGATGGCTACTTTCGAATGGATTGAGAGGATGAACGCTGTAATCAACATCAGCGAGTGCCGACCGGATCAGGCGGTCAAATATGTTGCTCATTCTTTCACCAATGAAGCGCTAGGTTGGTGGAGAAACATCCAAAGAACAAAGTCGCCAAATGCTCTTGCTAGAATGACATAGGAAGACCTGAAAAAGCTCATAATCCAAAAGTTCTGCCCACAAAATGAGATTGATCGTGTGGAGAACGAGTTCCTAAACTTCAAGGCTGGCAATAAGACTCATCGCCAGTATACTTCAAGATTCAACGAGCTGGCCCAACTGGTACCACACTTGGTGGAAACTGAAGAACGTATGATCAAATACTATGTCAAGGGTCTGCCGCAAAGGGTCCGTGTTCATGTAAAAGCTAATCTACCATCGACCTTCGAGTCGGTAGTCAACCTGTCTGGAATCGTCTACGACGATTATGCCAATGAGGACCCGGCACCCGAGACACAAAAGAGAAAGTGGGAGAACCCATCTAGAGGCACCGGAAAAGGGAAAGAAACAGCTGAAATTAAGAAACCAAGGTTGGACGGATATGAAACATGCAAGAGATGTGGAAAGCAACATCTGGGCGAGTGTCGGATAGGCACCACCGTGTGTTATAAGTGCGGGAGGCCGGGGCACTACTCCTGAGATTGTTTGAAGGATGTCAAATGTCAAGTATGTGGATTGTTTGGACATCTGACAAAGAACTGCAGGAAGGCCGGCCAATCTTGTTCGGGAAAGGAGAGGGAACAGGAACAACAAAAGGCAAGGACTCGGGCCTATGCCTTAACTGAGGAAGAAGCGAGGGGAAATCCTGATGTCGTGTCAGGTACGTTTCTAGTTAATGATGAACGTGCTGCTATCTTATTTGATTCTGGTGCTAGTAAAAGCTTCATATCAAATGCATTTAGTCGTAAACTGGATTGCTCTATCAACACCATAGTAAAGGCCTTTAGCGTACAAACTGCCGTTGGTAAAAATTCGGCAGTATTCCAAGTAACAGAGGATTGCATCATAGAAATAGAGGGACATAAGTTTCCTTCTAGATTATTCCTTCTCACCTTAGGAGGATTCGATATAGTATTGGGTATGGATTGGCTAGCTGCCAACGAAGCACAAATCATATGTAAACGTAAGAGGATACACCTCAAGGCTCCAAGCGGCAGCCCAATTACGGTTTATGGGGATTGGAATTGCACGATGCCGAAAATCATCTCGATGATCAAGGCCGAAAGTTACATGAGGCGCGGTTGCGAAGCTTATCTGGCATATGTTATTGATGATAGAACGAAAATGAATGAACTCAAGAATGTACCCGTGGTGTGCAACTTTCCGGAAGTATTCCCCGAGGATCTACCTGGGTTACCACCCGATCGGGAAATAGAATTTCAGATTGACTTACTGCCAGGAGCTGAGCCCGTTGCCAAAGCCCCCTACCGATTGGCTCCGTCAGAAATGAAAGAATTAATGTCTCAACTAGAGGAACTAACCGAGAAAGGATTTATTAGACCGAGCATCTCACCATGGGGCGCTCCGGTACTATTTGTAAAGAAGAAGGACGGCAGTATGCGCATGTGCATCGTCTACCGCGAATTGAACAAGAGAACAGTAAAGAACAAATACCCACTACCTAGAATAGACGACCTTTTTGATCAACTGCAAGGTGCGAGTTGGTTCTCAAAGATCGATCTTAGGTCGGGTTACCATCAATTGAAAGTAAGAGAAGAAGACGTACCAAAGACCGCGTTTCGCACGCGTTATGGGCATTATGAGTTTCTCGTGATGTCCTTCGGATTGACCAATGCACCAGCAGCGTTCATGGATTTGATGAATAGAGTATGTCGACCAATGTTGGATCGATCGGTGATAGTTTTTATAGATGACATACTGGTGTATTCAAAAAGCGAGGGTGATCACCACTGTCACCTAAGAGAGGTTCTGGAGGTGTTAAAGCAGGAAAAGTTATACGCAAAGTTCTCCAAATGCGCGTTCTGGCTTAGGGAAGTCCAATTCCTAGGTCACGTAATAAACCCAAACGGAATCATGGTAGATCCTGCAAAGATCGAGACAGTAAAGGAATGGAACGTCCCAAAGACACCAACAGAGATACGAAGTTTTCTGGGATTGGCAGGCTACTATCGAAGGTTCATTCAAGATTTCTCAAGGATAGCCTCACCACTAACTAAACTGACACGGAAGGAAGTGAAATATGAATGGGGTCAAACCCAAAACAACGCGTTTGAGGAACTTAAGGCACGATTAACCCAAGCTCCAGTCTTAACTCTACCTGAGGGAAATGAAGACTTGGTAGTTTACTCTGACGCTTCGGGGCAGGGTTTGGGTTGCGTACTTATGCAACGAGGAAAGGTAATTGCTTATGCCTCACGACAACTAAAGATTCACCAGGTTAACTACCCAACACACGATCTAGAATTAGCAGCAGTAGTTTTCGCGTTGAAAATATGGAGGCACTACTTGTATGGAGTTAAATGCACCATCTACTCCGATCACAAAAGCTTGAAATATTTTTTCGAACAAAAGGAACTAAACATGAGGCAAGGAAGGTGGTTAGAACTACTGAAAGACTATGACTGTGAAATATTGTACCATCCAGGCAAAGCAAACGTAGTGGCTGACGCTTTAAGTAGAAAGGAAGAATCGACACCTATCCGGATCAAAGCGTGTCAGCTGATTATAACACCAGATTTGATGGGTGAAATAGCAAAAGCGCAAGATGAAGCACTGTTAGAAAGAAATGTGAAACGGGAAAGAATAGTAGGACGACAAGGGAACTTGGATGCAAATGCATACGGTGTACGAACTAGGTTTGGCCGAATGTGGATACCTAAGATTGGCGAGCTTAGAGCCAAAATACTTGATGAGGCCCATAAGTCTCGCTATTCTATCCACCCCGGGACAAACAAAATGTATCAAGACTTGAAGAAAGAATACTGGTGGCCTGGCATGAAGAATGATGTGACAGAATACGTGAGCAAGTGCCTAACGTGTTCTCTAGTTAAGGCCGAGCACCAGAAACCATGCGATAAAATGCAACCTTTACCTATACCGGAATGGAAGTGGGAAGAGATCACAATGGACTTCATTACCAAGCTACCGCGAACAGCTAAAGGCAATGATACCATTTGGGTGATCGTCGACCGTTTGACGAAAAGTGCTCACTTCTTGCCAATACGTTAGTCTTCTTCGTCAGAAAGACTAGCAGAAGTATTTATCAAGGAGATTGTGAGCAGACATGGTATGCCAGTGTCAATTGTGTCCGACAGGGATACTAGATTTACATCAAGGTTTTGGAAGAAATTCAATGAAGCAATGGGCACTAGACTGAACATCAGCACCGCTTACCACCCTCAAACCGATGGACAATCGGAAAGGACCATTCAGACCTTGGAGGACATGCTCCGGGCCTGTATCATTGACTTCGGTGGGAGTTGGGACAGCCATCTACCATTGGCATAATTTTCATATAACAACAGCTACCACACAACTATTGGCATGCCGCCGTTTGAAATGTTGTATGGGAGGAAATGTAGGACCCCGGTTTGTTGGGGGGAAATTGGACAGAAGGATTTTGCAAGCCTCGAAGTGGTCAAAGCTACTTCCGAGAAATTTGATCAAATCAAGGCTCGAATGAAAGCCGCAAAAGACAGACAGAAATCATACGCGGATAAGAGAAGAAGGGAGTTAGAGTTTCAAGTAGGGGACATGGTACTGTTAAAGGTATCACCATGGAAAGGAATCATCCGATTCAGAAAGCGTGGCAAACTAAGTCCAAGGTTTGTCGGACCTTTCAAGATTCTAGCAAGAGTGGGTCAAGTTGCTTACAGACTCGACCTACCCGTTGAGCTTAGTGGAATAAACCCTACGTTTCACGTGTCGCACTTACGCAAGTGCCTAGTTGACGACACAGCTCACATACCTTACGGCGAGATCGAAGTGGATAACAGTCTAAATTATGTAGAGGAACCGATAGCCATTCTTGACCGAGCTGAGAAACGACTACGCAATAAGTCGATACCGTTAGTCAAGATACAATGGAAGCACAGAAAAGGGTCGGAAGCTACGTGGGAAAAAGAAGACGAGATGAGGGGACTATACCCTTAATTGTTTAACGTATGAACAGTTTCGAGGACGAAACCTCTTTAAGGAGGGTAGACTTGTAACATCCCAAAAATAATAAAACGAATAAATATAGCGAGACCGGTGATTTAGTCGGAATATTTAAACAAAAGGGAGCGGGCTTGGGCTCGGCTTCAATGGGCCGAGGGAAGCCCAGGTATATATATAAGGCAAGGCAGCCCTCTTCCCTGCTCATTCCACACTCAAGCAGCTTCTAGAGAGAGAAAGGAAAGCTCGGGTCTAGAGAGAGAAAGTCGACGGATCGTCACGAGATTGGAGGAGCACGTCACAGCTGAGCCCGTGAGCAAAACCTCTGAATCAGAATTACAATCCAGGTAACGATTCGATCACATTATGAGTTTTTGTTCATTTTGGGAAGTTTCGGGTTTTGGCTAAAAAGATAACGATTTTGCGGATGAAACTTGAAAGTGAACTTAGGTATAGCATCTAGAATGAAAAACGAACGTTTTGATCAAAGAAAATTTAGATATCGACATGATCAGATTCGCATGCAGAACATTCGGATTTTTGGGGAAGGCGATAAGTGCAGACCCATCGAAACTACCAAGTTTCAATATGTGCAGACCCATCGAAACTACTTAGTTTCGATATGTGCAGACCCATCGAAACTACCAAGTTTCGATATGTGCAGACCCATCGAAACTACCCAGTTTCGGTATATGCAGACCCAATCGAAACTACCATAGTTTCGATATGAGCCCCCGATCCGAAGCTAAGATAATACATAAGTTACTTATCGAAACTACCAAGTTTCGACATAAGAAACCTATCGAAACTACCTATCGAAACTACCAAGTTTCGACAGGAACAACCTATCGAAACTACCAAGTTTTGATATAAGCTAATCAATCGAAACTACTAGGTTCAAGCATAGTAATGTCTAGTGTCATCTAGGAGCACTACCTTATGTGTATGACTTTATTATACAGATCGTGAGTGACATTAGTGACGCTTAGTAACCAGCTAAGTGTATCTCAGAAACTACTCATCAGGTGAGTTCTATGTGCCCCCTTCTATGTTATGTGTAAATCATTTTAAATGTTTTGGGGCTGAAGTGTATACACTAAATGATTAAATGTTATAAATGTCAATGTGATCATACGTATATATATAAATACTTATATATGAGAATGAATTATGAATAAAGAAAGAAGCGTATGATTTTAAAGAATGAATGAAAGAAGGACATAACGTAAAAGAATGAAATCTTGCTTTATATTACATATATATTGCATGCTATGAATGAATGTAAACGTTATAAACCCTTCTATGACAACGGCTACTTCGGTAGACGGACGACCACGTGACTATTTTGCAACCGGGACAAAAACGTTCCTTCGCAAGCTAGGACGTATGAAAAGGTATTAATGGACGGTCGAAGCACATGCCTTAACTAATGTAGAACGGTTGCATACATAATGGTCGCGTGGGAAATGGATGCCCTAGGGCAGACGGACAAAATGACGGACTACGACGGTAGGACGGTAAAGAGCGGACGGACAAAGGTTGCCGGACGGATTAATGAATGACGGACGGTTTTCTAGAGCCGGACGGTAATGAAATGGGCTACGACGGTAGTTCTGACAGCGATGTCTTCGTGACATTCGCGACAAGTATGACGGGTTGATCTCCCTTAAGATTATGGCCAATATGTGTTCTCTCAAAGAAAGTATGTATGTACATATGTATATACCCTCAATGAATGTTATGTGAGAACAGTAAAGTAAAGAATACTTAAAAGTATGAATATATATATATATATATATACATTATATTCATGATAAGGTAAATATTATGTATGATTGTCTTTAAACTAGAACTCACCAGCGTTAGCTGACTTTTAGTATACATTTCAGGTAAAGGAAGAAAGGGTCGTGCGATGGCGTGAAGGTTACCCGACACAAGACTGACATCCCACTTTAATATATGTGTTAAAACTTCCGCTGTCAAGTTATGTTATATTATGTAATTGAATGACGAATGATTTGTAATTGAATGATAAATGTTTTTAATTTAAGTTCAGTATTTATGACTATGTTTATGAGTAAATCCAACAAGTGAGGTTACCCGGGAAAGGGGCCTTACATGTAATTCCGAACAAAAGCCCCATAATATTGATTGTTTTCTGGAATCATTGAACACCAATTCTGAGCGGGAAAATGGGTACCGATTTCTAGGGTTTATTATGGGGAAGATGATGGATCAGACCAGTTGGTTAATACTATTTTCGTTCTGATTTGTTAAGCAAACTCGTATCTGGTCCAGAGGTTAAGTCCCTTCACAAACAGAAGGCAGGTCACGGGTTCTAACCCAGTGACCGCCATTTATTTATTTTTTTTCTTTCTTTTTGTGTTGGTTTCTCCCTTGTTATTCTCTCATACCCACTTATATATTATAATACATGTATTCATATAGAGCAAAAATGGTAAAATACACATCTTTATTTTATAACAAAACATGAACATATAGTATTTGACATCACTACATTATCTTATTCTTTTAAAAATTTCGTGAATATATATATATTCTTTTCTAAACAAACCAATTTTTTTTATAAAGCGTTCAAAGGTTTGTAATTAATATCTTTATATATATATATATATATATATATATATATATAAAAGAGTATTCATAAATTTGTTCGAATATTCTATAAAACGTTTCGATTATCACAAGTAGGATAAGAGCATTATCATTGTTAAATATTTATTAATCCGTCACCACTACATATTTCAAGGACGTGAAAAACATTATTATTTTCATAAACCTTATTTATAATTATGTTAGTAAACTAAAGTGATGACTATATTAACCTATCATCTTAATAAAATAAATATTTAATAAAGTACAATTAATAATTATTGTTGTCACCCGAAAGTCTCTTTTATAAATACAACTTATAAATGCATTGTCATTTTGTAAAGAACTACCTAAAACATCTTTTTATGATTTTCAAATAAATCATTTTACATTAAATCTATTTAGGGTTTAAAAATTATATTTTCCTAAATACTATATAATTACACTTTCTTTTTTAAAACACGTTTTAAATAAATAAATAAAAGAATTTATTTATTTAAATCACATCTCTATTTTAGTAAAACCCTAAAACAAATATTATTTTCTTTAACCCATACACATTTAATTTTTTTTACAAAACAAACACCAACTTACACACATTTATTACATGAAATCACACAAGCACGTTGTTACGAGCTACCACACTCAAATTCCGTTGAACCTTAGACTTTGCCTTAGAATTTTGTGCACATCATTGATTAGACACATATAATTCAATTATAGGTTGATGTGTGATTAAACTAATCACTTGTGCCACCTACTGCTCGTGTTATCTACAAGTTATCCCTACAAGTGAGTTACATAGCCCCTTTTTCTTATTTACATATTTGGGGTGAAACATGATTACATTCAAACACTATTTGCAATTACATACGTACAATTCTACAATATGGTCATATGTGTTTATTTGTGCTTTATGCTTGAATGCTAATTGTTAAGGCAACATATACATGATATACACGTGCAAACAAAAATACATTACTTCAGGCTAACATGTGTTGTTATGCCCTATATTAGGATAACATGTGTTGTTATGCCCTACATTTACATCAGGATAACATGTGTTGTTATGTCCTATATTAGGATAACATGTGTTGTTATGCCTTTCAGTTACAAGGTTTCATTGTTCAACTAGCTTAACTAGATTCTCCATAAATGCTTTATAAACCATGCATCATATGAATTGTACACAAAACATTTGAACTTTACTTGTGGTGTCAAAACCTATGTATGCTCACCAACTATTTATAGTTGACCCTCTCATTTTATCATGTTTCAGGTACAGATGTTTGAGTTAAGATTCAAGCTACTTCACTTAGGGTTGAGGACCTAGTTTTAAATTTTAATATGGAGATTCATGTATTCCTTAATTCTGTAAATGTTGTAATTGATTGCTTGAGTTATGAAATTAAATTGATTGTTTAATTATTACAACTTTAGCAAACCATGAGCTTATGAACAGTCTACATGTCCCTCCCCGACGTTTCCGCCGTCGGTTGGGGTGTGACAAACATCGTGAAAAAACAAGTTTTGTAAATGTTTATTTTCTAACATTCGTGTTAGAACCGGTTTAACTTATATAAACGGAAGCTTTAAAACGGTTGTTGTAATCATTTACGTCTAACAATCGTGTTCGAAACAGTTTATTTTACATAAACAGATAAAGCTATAAAAACCATTTTCGTAATCGTTCATGTCTAACAATCATGTTGAAATCGGTTTATTGTGTTAAACCTTACATTTTAAAGCGATTTGGAATCGTTTTATATTCTAACGAGCGTGTTAGATACCGGTTTGTTTTAATAAAACTATTGTGGAGTTTATGTTGTTAATTTTGTAATCAAAACATAAAATAAATATAGTTTGTTGTGTAACAACAGCCTATTAGCATCTAATATATAAAAAGTATACACATATGATCAAAGATAACAACAAATGTCATAGAGATTATAGAAATTAGGAGAGAATAGAGAATGGAAGAACTCATTTGATATACTATATCATGTACAAAAGCCACTATTTATTGGGCCATAATATTAATACAAACACAATGAAGAAATGAATAACCATTAGGAGTTTTAACCTACACTTAATTATATTAATAATAATATTAATAATCATACTTAATTGTATTTATAACACTCCCCATTGGTTATCAATTTAATACCTTTGGAGACGTTGCCTCATTAAAAAATGTGACATGAAAACCCAGTGGCACAAAACCATAGCTAAGAAAAAAAGAGTGCAACGCGTAATACTCCCCCTGATTTATGATAGGTTTCGATCTTCTGTGAAAGTTGCTTAAAAATTTTGTTGTCAACGATTTGGCGCTTGATCTTTTAATGTGGAACTCTTTATGTCGAACAATGATGTATTATCATCATAAGAATTCTAGTGTCTCCTCTCGTAAATAAATACCACAATATCCATGATTGTATTGTGTTACATTCCCTGCATGTACAAAACTAACCAAACTTGTTACGATGGGTTAGTAAAATATAATCTCATACCTTTTGCACCTTAATGGTATCCAAATATTTTATTTATCCATTCCAATGTCTCATTGATGAACATGAGCTAGCATGAAACAAAATGTACCAATTGTACTTACCTATGGTACTTATAGACCACGCATTTCTCATTCTTTGATAAGAGATTATAAGAGACAACGGTTGTCTAATATTTAACGTACTTAGATGGTAAGCTTTATCCATATTAAATGTCACAACATCTTCTAGATATATTTGATTAATGGATAAAATTATCATTATATAAATGCTCGGCATGCCGACTGAGACATAAATTGTAATACCATCTTTCATTACCATCTTTCATTTCATATACGTTCTTGAATTAATTAAACTCTTTTCAATCTCTTCGGGAGATACAATGATATCATCAACATATACTGTAATACTTGTAAACCCCAAATTGTTATTTTAATAAAACCATATGGACCAATTATATCATATGTTTATCTCTTTTTGAGATAATCACAGAGTCGATTATACATATTCCACATAACTATTTTAGTCCATATATAGAAATTGTTAACTTTATATGATATATTCGTTGAAGTTTTGATATCAATGCTCAAGCATTTACAATCATTCACAACCTTATTTCTGTTTTGACTGATTATTTATGTACATACATTTATCAACATTTTGGCACATAAACTTCCTCATTTGGCACATCAATTTCTATATCATATGCAAAGATTGCATTAACAAGTGTTTCATTTCCAAACTCGGTATTGCACCATTTCATAGTTTATGGAGATATCATACTCATCGAGTATAGTTTCTTCTATATGTATTCATTGGTGCACAAGAATTACATCCTTAAGATGTTTCAAGTTACCTTTTAAGCACTCAAATGCTTTAGGAACCTAATGAGGAATTCCAATTACATTCAAGTTATCAATGTATACAAGTAATCATAACGTATTTGGATCACAATGTTCTCGAGAACTTACTTTACATGATTTTAGTAGTTTAAATCCTTCAGTGATTTACATGTAAAGTTAGATATCATGTGAGTCACAATATCCATAAGACGCGATCAATTCTCTTTTTATATTACAAGACTAACGAGATATTAAAAGTCGTTGCATCTACCACTGGATGTATATATCCTCATAATCAATACTAGATCTTTGCAAACTCCATGTGCCACCAATTTCACCTTATATCGATTAATTTCATCTTCATATCATAATTTCGCACCTGTTCATATTCAACATGTTTTACAACTTCAGTTGTATGGACTACTAGTCCATTAACTTTCCTTTTAGTGAGAGAATTTACTTCTGCCTCATTTGCGTCTTTACATTTTGACCAATTGATATGTCATCATTTATACATGTTTTACATGCATATTCATTCCCATTATTGGTGCTTTATGGACATTATACACTAGAATTATTGTCTAAATCATTCCTTTGTGATAATTGTAGGTTTTCGGAAGAAATGAAGCAAAAACAGTCAAAACCGAAGAAAAACCGAAGAATCGAAGACCTTGCGGAGCCTTAGCAAAATCGACAAGGCTACGTACCATTTTCCAAGTCAATTGGGAGATTATTAGGCCTTAGAAAGCCGAACATCTCCAAAGAATTATCAAGAAATCATCAAAGTCAATGAAAGTCAAAGGCACTTATGGAGCACTCTCAGACCTATCCAAGACCCATGGATAGCCCAAGTACCCATGGGTACTATCCATGGATGATCCATGATCCTTTTTAGCCCATGCAGCCTTCTAGAAGAGTCAAATAAAGTCAAAAACGTAGGCTCCAAGCAAGAAGGAAGAAGAAGATTCTACCAGGTATGGGCGTGCCCGTGCCCCTTCCTGTACCAGGCGCGCCCGCCCTCCCCTCAGATCAGCTCTCCTATAAATACAATTCGATGTTTCTTTGTTTAGCATGCCTTGGTGAGCCAAAAAAGGGGTATTAGAAGATTGTTTTCACTCTCTAATTCCCCAATCACCTTGGTATCATCCTAGAACACCAATCCAGAGAAAAATTACACTCAAGAAGAGAGCATTCTCGTAGTTAGAGTAGAGAGTAGAGAGTAGAGGGGCTCTTCCTCCTTGTTCCACAATAGGGGAGCCTACGAAACTCATCATCATTACGCTGGTCGTTATGGCCATTCGTGGCTAAAACTTCTTTGTATTGCTAGGGTGAAGATGATGTTTAGTGCATGTTAATGTTTAACTTATTAATGAAGTGGTATGTTTATGTCTTTAACTAATTCGTTCTCAAAAACCATCTTTTGATGGGCTTTTATTATTGTCTAAATCCGTCTTTATATTTGTGAGTGTCTTGATTTTAAAAAGTAAGATCGTAAAACCCTTTTTAATCAAACTTCCTTTTAAACTCATACGTCTTTATACGAGGAGAGATTGATAAGCAAGGTCTATACTTCTAAGATCGTACGTCTTTATACGAGATTATTATGCGACCAAGAATTGGTGAACTCATGTTGGGAACGGTACGTCTTTATACTTGGTCCCATTGTTACACCGCCTCCCGGTGAGCAAAATATAATCACCTATTTAACTTAATATAAAGCATTTTGAGTCCGATGTCTTTATCCAACCCGGAGATAACCATTCGATGGGTTGAGGGTAAATGTTGTCCCTAACGGGAGGCACTACCACTTTTGAAAGAATATAATTTACAAATCAAATGTCGTGAGGACGAGGCTCTAGCGGTGACCCGAGTCACAAGTTTGTAGTCATACCACTGAATTAGTTAACTTAACATTATCACGTACCAAGCTGATTCGAATCCCGAGGCAATACATTTCGTAATCTGATCATTTTCGCTTTATTTACTTTTTTGCTATTTACTATTCTGCTAGTTACATTTCTCTTACACACTTCACGCACATTTTTACTTTTATGTTATTACTTTACCGTCATTTACTTTTATGCTTCACAAGCACACAAAACCCACTCACTAATTAATCCGGCTAAACGATAACAAAAGTTGAGTATTGGAACTCGACCGTGTCCATTGGTTCGATACTTGGTTCTTACCTAACTATATTACGCTGCGATAGGTACACTTGCCTATTGTGTGTGTTTTAAGTTAACGTAATTGTCATTTTAATTTATAAATTTAAAACCTGATCTTGTGAAATCAATCAACCCTAAAAATATATTTATTTATATTTTTATATATACTTATCACACTACATCAAGTTTTTGGCGCCGCTGCCGGGGACACGATGATTTCAAGAAAAATTCGAGTTAACGGATTAGCTTTTTTTTAACCTTAACACGTTTATGGTTTGTTTTGATTGTTCTTTACAACATCTTTCATGGATGACAACTACGAGAGTTGTTATGGAGGATACCAAAACGACTATGAGTACCACTATTCGGAGGTTTGGTGTGAGATATGTGGGGAACCACACTATACGCAAGATTGTTATCACTATCAAGGGTATTCCACGCATTTCCACCAACCCTACGGGCAACCATATGAGGAAACCACACCTCCCCAAGAAATTCAACACTCAGCTCTAGATTCCGACTCATAGACCCCAGGAAATTTGTTTCGTCATTTGGAAGAAATTAAGGTTCAACTCCTAAAGAGCTCTCCAATTGAACAACAAGTGTTTCGTCATTTGGAAGAAATTAAGGTCCAAATCCTAAAGAGCTTTCCAACTGAACAACAAGATGATTCCTTCAAAGTCCAAGAATCGGAGGTTATAGTTTCAACATCTTTAGTAGGGTCAAGTGACTCTAAGGAGCAAGAACCTTCCAACTTCACAAGCATGGATCAGTCGTAGGTGAGACCGGATGATTTAGAAGAGAGGTCTACTGTAACTTTACAATCACTTCCGGACTTCTCTGAGAAGCTTGAAGCTAAACCATCAAAGGAGCTAGAAGAGCGAAGATCTAAAGAAGAACTGGTGGGAGTCCTAAATATGGAAGCACAAGAGGATGTAATCACCAACAAACAAATGACAATGGTGGCACCTCTTCCTTTCAACAGTGATAGCTGGCCTGTGACCAAGCATATCAGTGAATCATTCCATGAATCACATAAGACACAGGATAGGGCACATCACTCTGAGGACCACTTCTCATGGAAGAAGCAACGTTCATCCAACAAAAACTACGTGATAAAATTAACATACCGGGGTGACCGTCTCCTTCACTACATGGGTTTCTTGAAGTTTGGTCCAGGAAATTTCAAATGGTGGTGGCGTGATTCAAGTACACCATTTTCTTTAGGTGCTCTTCTATAGAGCATTCTAAATTTGACAGGATGGACTCCACTAATTCCTCGATCAACTTATTATCATCGTACGCATGTTTATCAAATGGGTGGGATGAACCTCTCCATATTACAAGCCACCCATTTGACAGATTTAACACTAAATTGGAAATTCACGAAGCACGTACGGGTCGGGCTAAAGACCCTTAAATAAACGTAGCACTTCCGGGAGGCAACCCGATGATTATAAATAAATTGAGAAGTTGGTGCATACTCTAGAAAACATGGACCTCAGGTTTGGCTTTGTCACACCCCAACCGACGGTGGAATACGTCACGGAGGGACATGTAGACTGTTCATGAGCACAAGGTTGACTATATTGTAATAATTTAATTCATAAATTTCATTTCAAACAACCAAATACGATCAAGTTCAAACAGATACGTAAAATAAATGCATAATATTCTTTATTTAATTATCAACTAAGTCCAAGTCCTATGTGTAGCATATCTTGATCAACTCACACGTTAGCACCTGAAACATGAATAAAATAATGTCAACTAAAAAGTTGGTGAGCATACACATGTTTGTACATAAATAGTATATCGATGTGAAAGATCAAATCCTTACATATCATGAATAAATAAGGCATTTATGGGTAGTAACTAATGTGTAACCAAAGTACAATCAAACCTTTGTAACTAGCATGCAAATTTTGTTGTCGGTAACAATCACCCCAATCTGGGTGGGTTTGTCAGACTCAATAGATCTATCATTGTTAACCGTCGGCTTGAATAGTTAATGATTGCACATAAATTGCACATAAATAGTTAACACACCTAGCACTCAAACATAAAGCTCAAATTTTGCACACATGAATGTAAAGAGGATTTGTATTTGTGTAGTTTGTGTAAATGTAAACATTTGTGTGTATAGAGTTCATGTTTCACCCCAAAAAGTGTAAAAGTGTAAAAGGGGCTATGTAATACTCACTTGATTCAAGGGTGTAGCTAGCACACGAGACTAGATAGCAAAAATGGTCTTTGTAATTCACCACGTTAACCTAGAGTGTAATATACATTAAATTAATAATGTGTACGATAGTCTAGGTCTAAGTCTAGGATTTAATTGGATGCGTGTACGAAGGGTTTGTATGGAAGCGTAGGAAGTTATGATTTTACTTGAAAAAGTGTTGTATAAAATGAAAGATTTTAAATGAATAGTTTAATATTATTTTAATTAGGGTTTGGGTTTGAATAACTAAATAACTTAAATAATTATTATTTATTTATTTAGTTTAGTAAAATAGTGTTCAAATTATATTTAGAATTTAAATAATTTTTACTTTACTTATTTATTTATAAAGAGGTATAGATATTTGTTCGCAATAATAACCTTAAATAAAATTCGAACTCTAAGTGCGTTTGTAAAAGAAATTTTCATAAATGATAAATAAATTTATTTATTTATTTCTCATTTGAAATGGGTATTTTAAAATAAATAAATTTAATTAAAAATTTATATGTGTCATTTAAACATATAAAACTATTTATATATTTAGATGTAATTTTATTAGTTTTACATATATAATTTAAGGTTTATAAAATCTTGTATAGAGTGTTTATAAAACTTGTCACAAAATTTTATAAACAATTTACTCAAAATAATTAATATAGTTTAAATTGAGTGTTTTAATTTATAATATTAGAGGTTTTATGCAAAAATTGTAAAACTGGATTTATTCTGTTTTATTAAACGTTGGTTTTATAAAAATATATATATTTTTTTAATTTTTTTTTAAGCTTTAAAACGAGTTAAAAAAATATAACAGGTCAAGGGACTCGAACCCGGGTTTGAGTTGAGGTGTCCGGACGCACGAAACACTGGGCTAAGGCCTGAATACTGGTAATGCATGGTTTTAAATTACTTTATCGTGAAAACGGAGTGGGGCTGTGTCTGCCTTTAGTGTACGCGCAAAAAGGCCGGCCGGATGTGTGGGCTGTGGGTTTCGAACCCACGCCACCTGGTTCGGCGGCGCAGTGACTTGCCGGCTGGACCAGGTGGTTTCGCTGGTTTAATACGTAACCTAATTAATTTAAAACACGAAGATATGTTTGATCAAATCCCCAAATCAGAAATAACGATCATAAGAACAAGAACCCTAAATCGAATTCGTGTTTGATGGGTTGTGTTCTTACGATTGGATATGGGGCTTTCGATAAGGACTCGAAGACGAGTCGAATGATATCAAAACTTACTTGATTGGTATCGGCACGAATGCAGACGGCTACGAGTTTGTCTCGGCTGCTCCCGGTGTCAAATCGAAGTCCAGAGGGGAAAAGAGGTGCGTTTCGGGTTTCAGAGAGTTTGTTTGGGAATATGAGAACGTGTGAGAGCCGTTTAATTTGTTTAATTTCATTCCGATTATACGATTTGGTCACGATTAATGGAGGATAGCTGTCTGGATTAATTTCCGCGATTACGGTTTGGTTTTGGATGAATCGAGTCATGCTCGAGGTCTGAATTCATTCGCGATCAATCATTGCGTGATTTCCGGAGTCCATTACGCGTCAATTACACAAATTTAAACATGGATTGATACGGTTTTGACTATCCAAAGTCAATTTGGTTTGAATTTGAATCGCCCGCTCAAATAATCGGTTTTGTTGGTTGTTTGGGCCGGGATTGGATCGATTACTGCTTGTGAAATCACGAGGAGTCCAAACCAACAAGTATTCGGTCGAAGGCAGCCTTGGACTATCACGAATTTGGGCTGCTTTGACTTTTGGAAGTCAAACAGAAGCAAAGGAAGGTCAAAATTGGTGTTAAGAGTCAAAATTGAGAGTGTGGGGGTTCAATTGGGGGTTCAAATGGTTAGGGGTTCAATACTTGTTAATTTAATGTATATATGTGTATGTACTTGTAATATGTGTAAATATATGCATATGTATGTCTAAATATATATGTACATGTATTTGTATAGGGATTTTGAGATAAAGATGAGACGGAATTTGAGGGTTTTCATGAGTTAGAGTTCAAATTGTTTGTACGAATAGTATAAAATATTGCACTAGAACGGGTTTTGAACGTGTTACATTGAATTGCAATTAAATAAAAATCAGAAATGTTACAGGCTTTTCCAAATTTAAGTTTCTAATTATTTCAACCCCTAGGTATGCCTTCTCGATACTAGGGCCTTAGTAGCTTAACTTCTATCTTTTATTTTCCTTGTTCGTTTTTATGTTTTCTTTTATGTTTCAGGTAGAATAACATCACCAGATCATCTCTTTACTTTGAGGAGTTACACTCCAACTCTACGAGCCTGGTGCCGGAAACCACATCAAATTTCTGAGAAATTCGATGAAGTATTTGAAGCAACATGTTGACAAACAGCTGATAGGCACAACCTGACAGTAGCAATGATTTTTTGCCTTAGGTTATACACTGAATTGACCGGGGGAGTACCAGTTTCTTTTCCCTTAAAACTCCATGCATTTAAATTCCTGCATAGCATTCCATTACATGCATTTGTACATTGAGGGCAATGCACAGTTTTAAGTGTGGGGTGGGGAATTATAGATTCATGACTGCTTGTAACCTCAGAGCAGTAAAATTCAACTTGTGGTTTTCTACCCATTTAACTAAAACATTACAAAAACCTTCTTTTTATAAAACCTGAAAAATTTTAAATTTTTATTTTAAATCTAAACCTTTTTGAGTTCGCACCTAATTAAATAAAATGAAGACATGGCAAGTAGAAACAAATGGATATTATGCATAACAAATCACTAGACCTTATCCCATCCGTTTCAATGTGAGAATAATCTGAGCCTTTTCACGAGCATTATTATCATTATTTTTGCATGCTCTTTCGTTTGGTATATTGAGTGTTTATTCGATTGAATTCTATGTATAATTAGAACTTGTATGACTTATACATATCAAGACCATAAACTAGTGGAAGTATGAAAATGATTGAGGCACCTAGGACTATATTACCCTTATTATCCAAAAACCACAAAAATATTATCCGCCTAGATAGCCCTCTGAGCCTTAGCCTTTTCTTTTCTACTACCCATACTTATCACCCAACCAGCTTTTCGCAAAAACCGTTTATTGGCTGAATGTCTTTAAAATGGGAAAATTATCTTATGTTGTTATTTAAAGATTATTATCATTGAGCCAATTTTGGAAAAAAATATGTTCTACTCAAAAGAATTGGAATATACAAGAAGGTGGATGTATTAGAAAAATAGCCGAACTATCTGCAAGGGAAGTATGAAAACATTATTTCAAAGAAATTGAGGAAAAAGAATTATTGAAGAATGTCTTGATACAAAAAAAAAGAGAAAAGAAAAAGAAAGAGAGAAGTAAGTCTTTTACCGGCAAGACCTTAAAGAACTGGACATGCATTCCTTTGATTTTAATTTCGCAAAGCCTGAATTATCATCCGAACTCCGAGAAAATATTTTCCAAGCAACCGGTGATGTAAGAAAACGGTGGCGCAAGCAAGAACAATTACCACAATTCAGCGGCTTGTCTGAGAGATCTTGGTCTTGACAATCTGACCGTAAACGAGCCCTTAGACTAGATATTCCCTCATGATCTGAGTACTGTAGAGGGACCTACCGATATTTTCCATTTTAAGCCATGAGGTCGTAGCTGTGTGTTTCACGATAGCTGCAGCCCTTTCAAACCCTTTGAAATCCTTAAAAATCCAAAAAAGATTTTCATAATTTATTTTTATTTTAGCCACATTACAACCCTTTAAAGTCCTCTTGATTCATGCATACTACTTAGTTAATTGGTGGAGACTTGATTTGCATACAAGCATATGACCATTGCATAATTCGATTCGCACTTGAGTGTTCCACTTAACTTACATTATCCATACATATATAACCGTAGAGCTGAGTGAACATTGTGAGGAGTGAAAAGTTTATGCATAATGAAAGTTTTAGTAGGCTTGTCATGGATTTCATCGTAGAAAATACAAAAATAGAATAAGCAACTCAAAGAGCTATCCCAGATTTTCCAACTACTTGGAGCTCCATCACCTTTGTAAGTTTTTAGTTATGGGTATGATCATGCATGAGTTTGCTTGAGGACAAGCAAAGGTTAAGTGTGGGGTGTTATGATATGTCATCATTTATAGATGTTTTACATGCATATTGATTCCCATTATTGGTACTTTATGGACATTATACACTGGAATTATTGTCTAAATCATTCCTTTGTGATAATTGTAGGTTTTCGGGAGCTTTCGAAAGAAATGAAGCAAAAACAGTCAAAACCGAAGAAAAACCGAAGAATCGAAGACCTTGAGGAGCCTTAGCAAAATCCACAAGGCTACGTACCATTTACCAAGTCAATTTGGAGATTATTAGGCCTTAGAAAGCCGAACATCTCCAAAGAATTATCAAGAAATCATCAAAGTCAATGAAAGTCAAAGGCACTTATGGAGCACTCTCACACCTATCCAAGACCCATGGATAGCCCAAGTACCCATGGGTACTATCCATGGATGATCCATGATCCTTTTTAGCCCATGGAGCCTTCTAGAAGAGTCAAATAAAGTAAAAAACGTAGGCTCCAAGCAAGAAGGAAGAAGAAGATTCTGCCAGGTACGGCGTGCCCGCGCCCCCCTCAGATCGTTTCTTTGTTTAGCATGCCTTGGTGAGCCAAAAAAGGGGTATTAGAAGATTTTTTTCACTCTCTACTTCCCCAATCACCTTGGTATCATCCTAGAACACCAATCCAGAGCAAAATTACACTCAAGAAGAGAGCATTCTCGTAGTTAGAGTAGAGAGTAGAGAGTGGAGGGGCTCTTCCTCCTTGTTCCACAATAGGGGAGCCTACGAAACTCATCATCATTACGCTAGTCGTTATGGGCATTCGTGGTTAAAACTTCTTTGTATTGCTAGGGTGAAGATGATGTTTGGTGCATGTTAATGTTTAACTTATTAATGAAGTGGTATGTTTATGTCTTTAACTAATTCGTTCTCAAAAACCATCTTTTGATGGGCTTTTATTATTGTCTAAATCCGTCTTTATATTTGTGAGTGTCTTGATTTTAAAAAGTAAGATCGTAAAACCCTTTTTAATCAAACTTCCTTTGAAACTCATACGTCTTTATACGAGGAGAGATTGATAAGCAAGGTCTATACTTCTAAGATCATACGTCTTTATACGAGATTATTATGCGACCAAGAATTGGTGAACTCATGTTGGGAACGGTACGTCTTTATACTTGGTCCCATTGTTACACCGCCTCCCGGTGAGCAAAATATAATCACCTATTTAACTTAATATAAAGCATTTTGAGTCCGATGTCTTTATCCAACCCGGAGATAACCATTCGATGGGTTGAGGGTAAATGTTGTCCCTAACGGGAGGCACTACCACTTTTGAAAGAATATAATTTACAAATCAAATGCCGTGAGGACAAGGCTCTAGCGGTGACCCGAGTCACAAGTTTGTAGTCATACCACTGAATTAGTTAACTTAACATTATCACGTACCAAGCTGATTCGAATCCCGAGGCAATACATTTCGTAATCTGATCATTTTCGCTTTATTTACTTTTCTGCTATTTACTATTCTGCTAGTTACATTTCTGTTACACACTTCACGCACATTTTTACTTTTATGTTATTACTTTACCGTCATTTACTTTTATGCTTCACAAGCACACAAAACCCACTCACTAATTAATCCGGCTAAACGATAACAAAAGTTGAGTATTGGAACTCGACCGTGTCCATTGGTTCGATACTTGGTTCTTACCTAACTATATTACGCTGCGATAGGTACACTTGCCTATTGTGTGTGTTTTAAGTTAACGTAATTGTCATTTTAATTTATAAATTTAAAACCTGATCTTGTGAAATCAATTAACCCTAAAAATATATTTATTTATATTTTTATATATACTTATCACACGACATCACCAATCATTTCTATATTTTTATTCGTAGGCAGATACATTCTTGATCCTCATCATTTCGGTTATTTAAAGCGCTACTATATACAAAAGTATTTTTGTTGGAACCTGAAAAACCGATGCATTCCTGATAATCTATAAGGGCTTAGTTGTAACTTTTGTAAAGTTAGGTTTTTTGGTCAAGAGTCGCTAGCGACTCTTATGTCGGTTGCCGGCCGACTGTAGACAGTCGGCAATATTCATGGCGACTCTTGCTATCTTCTCTATAAATAGCAACCCAAAAACCTAATTAGAGAGCTCTAGCATCATACGTTGTTATTATAGTCTTTTGAGAGTCGGTAGGAGGTTGTTTTGGTTTATCTTTGTAATCCTAGAGCTGAATTATAATCCTTTCATTATGGATCTAATAGATTTGGGTATTTTATGTTTCTATTTGCGTTGCTCTTCATCTTGTGTTTACTTTATTATCAACAAATTAGCTCATCTATAGCAAGATTGTTGATTGTTTCCTGTTTAGAATCATTCTAGCACAGGGACCCTATCGTTAGGACCTAAAGTTTGGTATTAGAGCCTTCTGTGCTCTTGATTTCAGTGATTTTTGTGAAGTTTTGGGGGTTTTTGTTGACATATGAATTTCTTTGATTTCTGGCTTGATCTGTATCAAGATCAGAATTTGATATTGAAATTCACTCAGAAACTTGTTTGTGAAGAGTTTGATAGATCTGATTGTCATTTTGGTTTTGATCTGAGCATTCAGTGATTGATTTTGTGTTGTTTTATGAAAAAGAGTATGTTGATGTTCTTAAGCCGATTGTCCAGTGTCGACTCTCTTGCTTGAGCCGACTCTTGCGCGATCTGGCCGATTGTTCGGGCCGACTGTTAATATTTCCAGCGATTCTCTCAGTAAACGCAAGTTTACGACTCACTTGTGTGAGGTGGCGACTCTTCTGAGCCGACACTCCGAGTGAGATTCTCAATCACCTAGTGGTGGTGCCGCTTGTCCATTCTCATCAGTCGACTCTTACGAGCCGTCTGTGTTGCTTGTTCCGAGCCGACTCTCTGATTTTCTCTCTTCCTTTATTTGTTTGTGATTTCGTTGTTTCAAGATATCTATTACTTCTTTTACCCAAGCTGATTTAGAGACCGACTCCATGTCTAGACCTCCTTAGCTCTTATCCACCGATGATTTCTCTAATTGGAAGAACCGCATGAAAGCCTACTTTTACGTGACTGACTTCGGTCAGTCGGTCTCAACCACTAATGGTCCTCATTGTCCCATGAACACTGGAGCTGACGGCGTTGTAGCTCAAACTGACCCAGCCGCCTACACTGAAAATGACAAACTTTTGATTCTAAGAGATTATAAAGCTTTCGTTGCTATCAATATGGCTCTTCCTGCTGACATCATGAACATGTTTAAGGAATACAAGACTGCTCAAAATCTTTGGCAAGCGTTGTGTGATTTCTATGAGAGAAATTCTGACTTGAAAGAAGGAAAAAAATACATGCTCCAGAAACAATATGATACATTCGGTAGTATCAAAGGAGAAGGTTTGTCCAAACATATCTCAAGGTTCATGGAAATTTCAAGCAAATTGAAGCAAGCCGGGGTTGTCATCAGAAACTCTAATCTGATCAAGAAGCTGCTAGATTCATTGCCTCAAGTATGGAGCATAAAATGTATGTTGATTAAAAGATAGTATGTGAATGAAGCCTCCATCCTATCTGATGTAATCAATACCCTGAAGTCCTTTGAAATGGACATTGAAAAGCGTCAAATGAATCAATCAGGGTACACCAAAACCATGGCACCAACCAATGCTGCTTTTATTGCTCCAACCTCATCAAACAATGTTGCTAGCTCATTTGGAGCAATTCCTTCTATGGTCTAGCTCTTGTCACCACTCAGCAGACTTTGTCAAGCATTGAGCCAAAATGCAATCAAAATAGTACTTCTGCTCCAAGTCCATCAAGTGAACACATAGCTATGTATGGTTTATTCATGAATAGTTATCAAGCTCTCGTGTAAGACCCCAACCCGGGCATCCTACAGTTGGTTCTCACAACGGGTCATTCCCAATAAAATGCATTTATTATTATTCAAACTACAGCGGAAGTCTTTTTAAAACTCATTTATTACCTTTTAATGTTATTAGGTTTACCTTACGAATGCCTGCACACCGATCCGAGTAACGCCGCTTCCAAGCCAAGATACGTTAGTGCACCGCTTACCTGCAAACAATCTAATGTACACACAAAGTTAGCTACGCTGAGTGAGTTCTAATAGTTTAATTTAAATAAAAACCATCACGTCAAGTTCTTCAGTTTTATTCACTAAGGACCCTCCGGTCCTTATAAAATATTATTAGTATTTATTAACGAATGACTGATCCCCTGTCTTCCCACGACATCCCATAATCGTTTATCACCTGAGGCTCAACTCGTACTACCAATAACCTTACAATCACCACAACATAGACTCAACATCCTATGCTAGCAACTCATATTCAAGAATACACATTAACTCGACTTTGGGTTAACATAACCTACCCTAGACATTAACACATCCGGCCTTAACCAAGGCTCTCCCAATTAACTAACACGACCCTTATACACGTCATGTCACAAGTCCTGACTCAACGGTCAGTCTAATCTACACGCCACATTCAACACGTCACATTAACACTATCTCATACACAATAAATATAACTCGTTACTAGCATGCAAATTAATACATATATACATATGCATGCAAACACATACCTCATCACCGCACACTCGTCAGGGTCACCCTCGTCAGGGCATTAACACACCCCGAGCTCATCATTAATCTGTTAAATAAATGTCACCATTGGTGACTTCCCGAAGGACCTCGTCCTCCACGATCCCGTTTGCCGTGTCATGATGGCAGCGATACAAACACAATACCCGCCATGCCACAAGGACAATGACACAAATCATACAACACAATATAAACATATAATAACACACATCATATACGGGACTCATTAACCACACCTGCACCTTACACGCGACACTAACACAACATACCCCACATGCAATCATAACCCTTTTAACTTCAAGCCTGACTCTCCCAGTCCAACCCTTAACATGTCGCATATTAATACCTCGTCTCTATAACTCACACATTTCTAGGAACACGCCATAAACCCCTATGACTCTCAATTAAGCAATTTATACTTAAAACATATTGGTTTAGAACCCCTGACCCTTAACATGATTAATTACATTAATACCACGTGACTGTGTGTACGATAGCCCCAAAACAGTAAAACGTTTAAAAGAGGGGATTAGAAACTCACCGGTTGCAAAGCTTTCCTTCCGAAGTCGCATACCTGTAAACTCATAGTCCAACGCGAATATGTCATCAAATGAACTACCCAGATCAATCCTATTACCGCAATAACACTAACGCATCTACTCTGGACCAGCAGCTACAAGCTCGGTCTAAGTCGTCCCAAACCGTACAACCGACGCGCTCGCTCGCGTACAAAAACCCTTTAATTAACGTTACGAAAAACGTTCCCGAAAGTCGTTCCCGACATTTTTCCCATATCCCAAAATACTCCCCAACAATGAATATAAATTCCTATGGGGTCATACCTTTGCGTACAAGCCGTTCTAAGCGGTTTTGTACGAAACTGCTGAGCAACACGCGGGAGGAAAACTTGCTTTGCTCATATCTCGACCATACGAGCTCCGTCTCACGCGAACCACCTATCCGCGCGTTCGTCTCAACATGCCCGACCTCAGAAAATTATTGGTGTCGGCCGTCGCCGCCACCGCTGCTGCCAGAACATGAATTTGTCTTTCAGCTCGTTCGGTTTTAATTGTCAAATTACGAGTAGCTTAAAACCGACCCAAATGAACTCCGTTTTAGTCGTATTATATATCCACGCGTCCGAACCTTTTCAGACGAATCAGTCGCCATCGCCGGAAACCATCGCCACCGTCGCCGGAAAACGAAACAGTGGCCGGATTCGTCCAGTTTCACGCTCGAAACCCTATCAAACTGACTCGGAATTGGACAAATAATATATCCACGCGACCGTGTCGCCAAAATCTTTCACCTCCAACCATCGTTGCCGTCTGACGCCGCCGGAGCTGCCCTCGAAAACGTGAACAGTGGCCGGAATCCTCGCCGGATTCCTCGGTTTCGCTCCATTCTTTCACCGATTGCCTCCGAGTCACCTCCTAGTAGTCTTATCACTGAAATTAATCAATCCTAATCATAATCTCCATCAAAACCACCGCAAACACGTAAACAAAGTCCGTATCGCCGAACCTTTTCAGACGAATCAGTCGCCGTCACCGGAAACCGTCGCCGGAAAACGAAACAGTGGCCGGATTCGTCTATTTTCACGCGTCTATTTTCGCGCTGCTCGAAACCCTATCAAACGGACTCGGAATTGGACAAATAATATATCCACGTGACCGTGTTTCACCTCCAACCATCGTCGCCGCCGGAGTCGCCCTCGAAAACGCGAACAGTGGCCGGAATCCTCGCTGGATTCCTCGGTTTCGCTCCATTCTTTCACCGATTGCCTCCGAGTCACCTCCTAGTAGTCTTATCACTGAAATTAATCAATCCTAATCATAATCTCCATCAAAACCACCGCAAACACGCAAACAAAGTCCGTATCGCTGAACCTTTTCAGACGAATCAGTCTCCGTCACCGGAAACCGTCGCCTCCGTCGCCGGAAAACGAAACAGTGGCCGGATTCGTCCATTTTCATGCGTCTATCTTCGCGCTGCTCGAAACCCTATCAAATGGACTCGGAATTGCACAAATAATATATCCACGTGACCGAGTCACCCTCGAAAACGTGAACAGTGGCCGGAATCCTCTCCGGATTCCTCGGTTTCGCTCCATTCTTTCACCGATTGCCTCCGAGTCACCTCCTAGTAGTCTTATCACTGAAATTAATCAATCCTAATCATAATCTCCATCAAAACCACCGCAAACACGCAAACAAAGTCCGTATCTCCGAACCTTTTCAGACGAATCAGTCGCCGTCACCGGAAACCGTCGCCGGAAAACGAAACAGTGGCCGGATTCGTCCATTTTCACTCGTCTATCTTCGCGCTGCTCGAAACCCTATGAAACGGACTCGGAATTGGACAAATAATATATCCACGTGACCGTGTCGCCAAAATCTTTCACCTCCAACCATCGTCGCCGCCAGAGTCACCCTCGAAAACGCGAATAGTGGCCTGAATCCTCGCCGGATTCCTCGGTTTCGCTCCATTCTTTCACCGATTGCCTTCGAGTCACCTCCTAGTAGTCTTATCACTGAAATTAATCAATCCTAATCATAATCTCAACCAAAACCGTCGCAAACACGCAAACAAATAGAACTCAAAATTACCTGATCGCGTTCTTGGTCTTCGTCGTGCGAACACCACTCGGAACCACTGCCTTTCTCCCCTCCGGCTTCCTCTCTCTCGCGGCTTGTTCCTGCCGTCGCACCCCTAAGTCACCAAAAAGACTTAGGGTTTTTCCAATATGTAGTATTTAAACTCTAAAGAGTTCCACCCGGGCCCCTCAAGTTCCAATCTTGCGCATTTCTATCTTAAACCGTTCCTTTTTTTATTAAACGGGTCCTTTTAATACTACAAATAGGGTTTTACTTGAAAACCTTGCTAACCATTTTGGTTTGCCAGTGATTCGGGTTATCCATTAACCCGAACTAATAGTTTGTCGGTTTCCGGGATGTTACAAGTCTACCCTCCTTAAAAGAGGATTCGTCCTCGAATCCTGCATCGGCACAGTCCAACACGAGTTAATTTTCCGATCCCACTCGTGCACCAATTCCATTTAGTGTCAGGCATTCGCCTTCATATGTATTGAACCTATTACTTTGCTCTACAACTCGACCACCACCCTTGGTGTCCGTTGCCTGCCTTCAACTCTAGGGCTTGTAATTCTTGCCTACGCGTCCCTTCATGTCTTATTCCTCCAACCCTTACTCAAACGATATGACACCGTCCATTCCCTGATTACTTATCCCATATCTCCAGATCCGCTCACTACACTTAGGTTGTCTTTCCTTTTATAACCCTGATGATCTCGTCATTCCGTTGGTCACCCCTAAATAAGGCTCCTAACCTTTCATGAACAGGATCATTTGTCGACCTTCTCACCTCATACTCTAATCACTATCCAGCGATGTCTCTTCAACACTCAGGCACTGCTGCCTTGCTCCTAAACGTACTATTTTGTGTTCCTTTGATAATCTCCAGGAGCTTGTGCAAAGCTCTTCTCGATTCCATAGTCACAACGTGTCCCTCCCAAAATACTCTCTTACATCGCTATCATTCGTTCAACGCACCTCATCAATAAGCACGTAGTACTCCAAGTAGAGTCATTATCATCGGCTCTCGATGTTTCTCCAATAGTTTTCTCACATTTCAACCGCATATCCAATACCTTAACCTCCACCGAGGTTCCATCGAAAATCGTCTTTAGTCTTATCATGAGTCTACCAACATAGGCATTTCCTTCCCATTCACTTATGTGCAATCCCGCACTTACCTGTCCTTCGGTCCACTTTCCTCGTTCTTGCCCTATCAATACCACATGAATATCGACGCATATCACTCATCATGTATGAACATGGAATCTGTCTTATTACAAGCCTCAGTCGCCACTTGTCCCGTTCAGGGAAAACATTCCCACTCCTCATGTATCTTGCCTTGATAGAATTCTTCATATGGAGAGTATCCTTTGAAGACCCTTTCGTCACCTTGATTACCTAGTGATGAAGTCTTCAGCGACGTTGTCTCAATCTCGTCATAACTATCTCCGGTCAAGTGCCCATGTAACGCTTTCATCATTAACCTTCACAACTCCACTCCTTGGCTTCGTGCTCCGAATTCCCGAAATATAAGTATAGGCATCTCATAAGATCACCTAGCCGGTCGTCTCGAATGACGTCAAAACTCCTCGTATTACCACTATGTATCAACATGAAGAAACCTTCAGGATAGAAACACTATGCCTGAGCATTCCCGCGACCCGTCCTATGCACGATTAAGCGTGTTCTACCAAGACACATAACGTCATGTCATAATAACAAAACATATCATGTCCAAAGTATATACCCTTTTAACTTCAAGCCCGACTCTCCCAGTCCAACCCTTAACATGTCGCACATTAATACCTCGTCTCTATAACTCACACATTTCTAGGAACACGCCATAAACCCCTATGACTCTCAATTAAGCAATTTATACTTAAAACATATTGGTTTAGAACCCCCTGACCCTTAACATGATTAATTACATTAATACCACGTGACTGTGTGTACGATAGCCCCAAAACAGTAAAACGTTTAAAAGAGGGGATTAGAAACTCACCGGTTGCAAAGCTTTCCTTCCGAAGTCGCATACGTGTAAACTCATAGTCCAACGCGAATATGTCATCAAATGAACTACCCAGATCAATCCTATTACCGCAATAACACTAACGCATCTACTCTGGACCAGCAGCTACAAGCTCGGTCTAAGTCGTCCCAAACCGTACAACCGACGCGCTCGCTCGCTTACAAAAACCCTTTAATTAACGTTACCGAAAAACGTTCCCGAAAGTCGTTCCCGACATTTTTCCCATATCCCAAAATACTCCCCAACAATGAATATAAAGTCCTATGGGGTCATACCTTTGCGTACAAGCCGTTCTAAGCGGTTTTGTACGAAACTGCTGAGCACCACGCGAGAGGAAAACTTGCTTTGCTCATATCTCGACCATACGAGCTCTGTTTCGCACGAACCACCTATCCACGCGTTCGTCTCAATATGCAAGACCTCATAAAATTATTGGTGTCGGCCGTCGCCGCTACCGCTGCTGCCATAACACGAATTTATCTTTCAGCTCATTCGGTTTTGCTCGTCAAAATACGAGTAGCTTAAAACCGACCCAAATGAACTCCGTTTTAGGCGTATTATATATCCACGCGTCCGTATCGCCGAACCCTTTCCAGAGAACCAGTCACCGGAAAACGAAACAGTGGCCGGATTCATCCATTTTCACGCTTCTCTCTTCGCGCTGCTCAAAACCCTATCAAACGGACTCGGAATTGGACAAATAATATATCCACACGACCGTGTCGCCAAACTCTTTCACCTTCAACCATCGCCGCTGCCTGCCACCACTGGAGCCGCCGCCAGAAATGCGAACAGTGGCCGGAATCCTCGCCGGATTCCTCGGTTTCGCTCCATTTTTTCACCGATTGCCTCCGAGTCACCTCCTAGTAGTCTTATCACTGAAATTAATCAATCCTAATCATAATCTCAATCAAAACCGCTGCAAACACGTAAACAAATAGAACTCGAAATTACCTGATCGCGCTCTTTGTCTTCGTCGTGCGAACACCACTCGGAACCACCGCCTTTCTCCCCTCCGGCTTCCTCTCTCTCACGGCTTGTACGTGCCGTCGCACCCCTCAGTCACCAAAAAGACTTAGGGTTTTTCCAATATGTAATATTTAAACTCTAAAGAGTTCCACCCGGGCCCCTCTAGTTCCAATCTTGCGCATTTCGATCTTAAACCGTTCCTCTTTTGATTAAACGGGTCCTTTTTTAATACTACGAATATGGTTTTACTTGAAAACCCTGCTAACCATTTTGGTTTTCCAGAGATTCGGGTTATCCATTAACCTGAACTAATAGTTTATCAATTTTCGGGATGTTACATCTCGTCTAAGGTGAATTAAAGGCTGGGGTAAGCCATATTGAAGATGCCTTCCAAGTTGACCCGGATGACATGGAAGAAGTTGATTTGCAATGACAGATGGCCATGTTAACTCTAAGAACAAAATGGTTTATGGACAGGACTGGAAAGAAGCGTCTTGGTGGAAAGTCTGCAGGTTTTGATAAATCCAACTGAGATGCTACAACTGTAAACAACTTGGGCACTTCAAAAGGGAATGTCCCCATCTTATCACCGATGCTCTACCTCTTGCTACCATTGTTTCAATTACAGATGGTCAAGAACATACTGAAAAGGCTACAGAACCGGCTAATGCATTTGTAGTAAACGACTTTGACTGGAGCAATGAAATTGAAGAGGCTCAGGTTGAGGTGTGCAAGGCACTAGTGGCAAGCACTTCATCTACTTAGTTTGTGGTTCACGGGATGGAAGCAAGTCTGGTTGAAAACGAAAAGAATGAGGTGCTGAGAAGGATCATCGTGAACACTGACTCTATTGGTCCTACTGCCCTCCTAAGACAATTTGCTACTTAAGGGACAGAGAGTCAGGTTATTGACACTGAAGGACGTATGACTGAGAATGCCAACATCAAGATCAAGAATGTTGTGATGGTGAATGATCAGAAGAAGGATGCTTATCCTAGTTCCAGCCCAACAGATCGAGTTAACTCTCCGGAGAGTGCAAGTGATGGAACTCAAACCAATGGTGATGGAAGCTCTAATCAAGGATGTATTTGCAGGAAAACCAGTGCTGAGCTGATTCCACCTAAGATAAAATCTCGTCTCTGTTCCACTGATTGTGTTGATATGATTGTTCATTATCGCACATTGAACAAGCTCATTGTCACACCCCAACCGACGGCGGAAACGTCGGGGCGGGACATGTAGACTGTTCATAAGCTTGTGGTTTACTAAAGTTGTGATAATTAAACAATCAATTTCATTTCATAGCTCAAATATTCAATTACAACATTTACAAGGTCATAAATACATGATAATCTTTATTAAGTTTAAAACTAGGTCCACAATCCTAAGTGAAGCAACTTGAATCTTAAATCAAACATCCGTACCTGAAACATGATAAAATGAGAGGGTCAACTATAAATAGTTGGTGAGCATACGTAGGTTTTGACACCACAAATAAAGTTTGAATGTTTTGTGTACAATTCATATGATTCATGGTTTATAAAGCATTTATGGAGAATCTAAGTTAAGCTAGTTGCACAAATGAAACCTTGTAACTGAAGGGCATAACAACACATGTTATCCTAACGTAGGGCATAACAACACATATTATCCTGATGTAAATGTAGGGCATAACAACACATGTTATCCTGGTGTAAATGTAGGGCATAACAACACATGTTCTCCTGATGTAAATGTAGGGCATAACAACACATGTTATCCTGATGTAATGTGTTAATGATTGCACGAGTATGTCTTGTATAAATAGCCTTAACAAATAGCATTCAAGCACAAAGCATTAATAAACACATATGATCATATTGTAGAATTGTACGTGTGTAATTGCAAATAGTGTTTGTTGTGTAATCATGTTTCACCACAAAAATGTACAAAAGGAAAAAGGGGCTATGTAAACTCACTTTGTATCAATTGTGTAGATAACACGAGTAATAGGTCTCACAAGTGATTTTGCAATCACAGACTTGACCTAGAGTGAATTGTATGAACTTGTATTAATATTGTGCACAAAGTCTAAGTCATGATCTAATGTTCATCGGGTGTTGATATGTGTGGATTTGTACAAGAGTTTAGTCATTCATGTAAAAGGGGATTGACTTCAGGAAGTCAAAGGATTGGGTAATGGGTTCAAACACTTACAATGGGTTCAAATTGAGGGTTCCAAATGTTCAAAGGTTGATGAGGAGGTTCAAGACCTAATAAATAGAGATTTTGTTATAAAAATAGTTTTTATAAAACTTGTAATAAAGGCTAAAACATTATTTTATTTATTTTAAGCTACTTTATATAGGAACTCCATTTTTATAAAATTACAAATGGTTTAATAAATAAAAATATGACCATATGTATGTTTACATATATATATATATATATATATATACACATATATATTCTTAAGTGTATATATATTTATGTAATTATACATACACGTTATATATATTTAGTAGAAAATAATATGTTATTGAAGGGTTGGAAATTTCAAATTAATACACATTGAGATAGAAATTAGTGTGGCATGAGGTGTTGGGCAAGTACGGGATTTCAAGTGCTTAAATAATAAAATGATAAATTTATGGCCTGAAAATCATGGATGTTACAGTATCCCCAAGTTGAGGGAATTTCGTCCCGAAATTCAATTGTTGGAGGCTACTAAACTAGGAAAAAGGTGAGGGTTTGGATTCTCGATGAGTTTTGACTATCGGTTTGAGGAGTACCTTTGATAACAAGATTCATGTATGTTCCTCAAGGTCAGGCATGAAGGATGACAGTGGATTTAGTTTTGAAATGAATTCAAGGAGAAAGTCTGTTGAATAATAATTTGGATTCTAAAGATGAAATGTATTACTTGGAATGGAATTGATGGGAGCTAGATAATCAAGGTTTGTTTAAGATGTAATATAATATGTTCAGGAATTATCAGTGGATAAAAGATTTCACAAACATTGGCCCCGTCAAACAACATAAAACTTTACGTGGCAAGAATAACGCTACATCTGATTTTATGATAGGAACACTTATATATAGGAAGTACCAGCGGCATATCCACCATGTCCTTATCATATCACATTAGTTTTGTTACTATATACCACGATAGGTTTCATGTCATAACACACGACAGATTTCACTATGTCTTCCATGCGCTGATTTTTATAATTACGTGGTCACCCGTAATTATCCAAATCCTCGCATGGTCTGTATAGTTCATCCCATTGTGTGTGTGGGTCAGGGGGGGGGGGGTAAACACAAAATCACTTAATTCGTAACTATTGTTTTCACGTATTTGTTGCTAACAAATGACTATGTCCATAGATAGTAGAGTCAATCAGGTACTAAAGAGTAATAAGGTGGCATAATTTAGGGTTCCATAGCTTTCTCGTGGTTGAACAAGAATACATCAAACCCTGAGTAGCTTTCATGGATAAGGTGAATAATCATGCCTTGTGTATGATGTACTTAATCAATTGCAACAATGTAAACAATCTAATTCCGTGTATAATGTAAGCACTCAAGTTTCCATGTATGATCTAGTGTCATGTACATTGTAAACAAATAGGTTTCATGTATAACGTGAATAATTTAGTATCAAATAAGTTTTCATGTATGACGTAAACAATTTAGCATATTGTATTTTGTAAATGTAAACAATTTAGTATCACACATTTTGTAAACAAAGGAGTTTCAGGTATAATGTGAGCAATGTAGTATCATGTATATTGTATAGTGTGAACAACTCGGTATCATGTATTTTGCAAAACAAATAAGTTTCATGTATTATGTGATCAACCCAGTATAATGTATACTTCAAACAAACAAGTTTCATGTATTATGTGATCAGTGTAATATTATGTATATTGCAAACAACTAAGTTTCATGTATTATGTGATCGTGTATAATGTGCTTAATCATGTATCAAACGAACAAGTTTCATGTATCATGTGATTATCCTAGTATCAGGCATATTGTAAACAACTAAGTTTTATGTATCATGTGATCGTGTATAATGTGCTCAATCATGTATCAAACGAACAAGTTTCATGTATCATGTGATTATCCGAGTATTAGGCATATTGTAAACAACTAAGTTTTTATGTATCATGTGATCGTGTATAATGTGTTCAATCTTGTATCAAACAAGAAGTTTCATGTATCATGTGATTATCCTAGTATCATGCATATTGTAAACAACTAAGTTTTATGTATCATGTGAGTGTTCATTTGTAAGTCATTAGATCTCATGAGTAATGTAAACTATCTAATTTTGCAGGTAGTCGAGTGTTGCAGACAAGCGTGTTGTTTGGCGTTCATGTATAATGTGGGTAGTTGGATTTTAACTTTGAAATCTTGTTGAGGTCTATATGGATGGCTAATGCCTACATGAATTGATTCATCTCATTGCAGTGCCTAGTACAATCATGCATTTCTAAGGGAGTAAGATAACGAGAAAGTTGTGTAGATATTTAGAGCAGTGTGCTTACGAATAACTGATTTGTGCTCTTTTGTTTGTAAATAAACAAGTAGTTGAAATTTATTTTTGTTTGTAAATAAAATGGTGAAAAATAGTTGAATAATTAACTATATGGATAATTTAATGAAAACCCATTTTTTTTAAATTTTAAATTATTATAAAAAGACTATTTTTAAGAGAAAATAATGACTAAATTATTTAATAATTAAGCCAAGGTTTAAAAGTCATAATTAATTATCAATTAAAAATAATGCTTTTATAAAACAATTTGTATTAAATTTCCTTACAAGGTAAAAAGGTTTATTGAAAATTTATATTCCAGATACTATCTAAGAGGTTTGATGAACGTTTTGTTTGAACAAAATAACGATGTTGTTTAATTCAGATAATAAAATGATTAGTTACAAAGAAGGCTTAGGTATGTATACTAAATTGTAATAAACAAAACGATGGTGTTTAGATTGTACTCATTTGATAATATGATTAAAAGGATACTTTGACAAATCAAAGTGATTCAAATTCTTATACTTTCAAGATGACATGCTTTAGCCTATAGGTGACACTCACTTCGGGAATTCCCAGGAAAGCATACGGATCCTTCGGTTGATTTGGATTTATATGAAATACTTTCCTAGACAGAAGACCCAAAGTACAGGCATTCACCCTTCCAGATTGCACATGTTCTTTACTATTTTTCAGAACTCAAAACCTTGACGGGACTTTAAAATCTTAATAGGCTTTAGGCCTAAGAGTTTAAATTTTTTGTTCACAAATGATGATGGTGACATAATTCTCAATGTGTAAAAGTGAAGGTGTATAAAGACTTAGATATAAATAAGCGTGTGATAAGACTTAGGATAGCATTTAAATGTGATCAATTACGTAGCATGTAATCAAACAATTTGGTAAGGAAGGTATTACATAGATAGCAATGTCTATAAGCATGTGATTTATCAAGTATTGTAGCACATAAACTATCAGGCATTGTATCATGCGATGTAATAGTTAGAATAACATGTAAGATAATCACACAAGGTAGTAAACATGTAGCATTTAGTAATGTGGCAAATACCATGTAACATAGAGCGTGGCAATTGATGGGTGTCCTAAGGTTATAGTCTAGGTCAAAAGTGTCTAATAACCAAATTCCCTATAACCAAGGCTCTGATACCAATCTGTCACACCCCAACCGATGGCGGAAACGTCGGGGCGGGACATGTAGACTGTTCATAAGCTCGTGGTTTACTAAAGTTGTGATAATTAAACAATCAATTTCATTTCATAGCTCAAATATTCAATTACAACATTTACAAGGTCATAAATACATGATAATCTTTATTAAGTTTAAAACTAGGTCCACAATCCTAAGTGAAGCAACTTGAATCTTAAATCAAACATCCGTACATGAAACATGATAAAATGAGAGGGTCAACTATAAATAGTTGGTGAGCATACATAGGTTTTGACACCACAAATAAAGTTTGAATGTTTTGTGTACAATTCATATGATTCATGGTTTATAAAGCATTTATGGAGAATCTAAGTTAAGCTAGTTACACAAATGAAACCTTGTAACTGAAGGGCATAACAATACATGTTATCCTATTTTAGGGCATAACAACACATGTTATCCTGATGTAAATGTAGGGCATAACAACACACGTTATCCTGGTGTAAATGTAGGGCATAACAACACATGTTATCCTGATGTAAATGTAGGGCATAACAACACATGTTATCCTGATGTAATGTGTTAATGATTGCATGTGTATGTCATGTATATGTAGCCTTAACAAATAGCATTCAAGCACAAAGCATAAATAAGCACATATGATCATATTGTAGAATTGTACGTGTGTAATTGCAAATAGTGTTTGTTGTGTAATCATGTTTCACCCCAAAAATGTACAAAAGGAAAAAGGGGCTATGTAAACTCACTTTTTATCAATTGTGTAGATAACACGAGCAATAGGTCTCACAAGTGACTTTGCAATCACAGACTTGACCTAGAGTGAACTGTAAGAACTTGTATTAATATTGTGCATAAAGTCTAAGTCATGATCTAATGGTCATCGGGTGTTGATATGTGTGGATTTGTACAAGAGTTTAGTCATTTATGTAAAAGGGGATTGTAGGTTACATGTATTTAGATAAAGGTTTGGTAAGAAAATGTAAGTTCAAAGTATATTTGGATAAATCAATAATTGTTTTAGGGTTTGATTTAAAATAAATAAATTTCCTTTATTTATTTAAAATACCGTGTCTTTAAAAGAAATGTGATATTATATTTATAAATAAATCTATCTTGTTTATTCATTT
Source organism: Smallanthus sonchifolius (assembly GCA_023525975.1). Lineage (NCBI taxonomy): Eukaryota > Viridiplantae > Streptophyta > Magnoliopsida > Asterales > Asteraceae > Smallanthus > Smallanthus sonchifolius. The sequence goes on along the minus strand of CM042035.1, from coordinate 21,388,306 downwards.
ATAATGTGTCAAAATATAGGGTAAAACCCTAAATAAATTTGTTAACGTAAAAAGATAATTTAATAAATAAATTTTGTTTAAAAATGTAGTTATTAATATATATTAGAAAAAGTTTTTTTTGTTTAAACTCTAATATATATATAGAAAACAAATGATTTATGAGAATGTAATTTTATATAAAAATATCTTGTCACGATATTTATAAATTTAGGAAATTAAATACCTTGTTTAATTATTTAAAAATATATTTTTAAATAATTAAAATGAGATTTTAAACAATTAAATTTGTAGAAATAGATATTTTATGTTAAAATTTGTAAACTAGTGTTTTATTCTGATTTAAATAGTGTTGGGTTTATAAAAATAATTTTTAAAACATTTTTAAGCCTTAAAATCGGTTTTTTAAAATGAATGGGTACTGCCCGGGTCGAACCCGGGTCTGCCCGGCATAGGCGTTGAGTACCAACCACTGAACCAGGGATGTGTCCCTACCACAAGTCTGTTTCGAATTGGTTTTAACTCGTAATTGCAAGGGGGCCGGGTTCTGGTATCAGAAAACACGCAAAAAGCTTGTTGGATGTGGGTTATGGGTTTCGAACCCATGCCATCTGGTCCGATGGTGCAATGACTTAGCTAGTCGGACCAGATGGTTTCGCTGGTTAGTTATGGATTCTGAAGATTTAAAAACGTTAATTAAATTAAAACCAAATTCAAATCCCGTATGAACAGGTTATGAATCCGGCTCGAATTCGAATCCGATACGACCGGTCACAATGAAATGACATGGGGCTAATGATGTGCATACAAAAACGGATCGAATGACGCAAGTATTACCTGTTATGGTGGATTGTTAAGGGCTGTCGGCTAAACCGTCAGAGGCCGGTTTCTTGGGGTTCGATCGACGCACAGAGGTGATGTGGGGTGTGATTTTGGGTGCAGAGAGTTTGCAATGGTGTTGGCGAAGGTGTGTGACTGATTCTTACAATTCAATTTTGTTTTAAAACCTCAATTTAATTCGGGTCTGACAGAAAACGATTACGAGAATGATATTCAAATCAATTTATTCAATTCGAAATGAATTTAGTCGTGATTTGGGTCTGTAAACATGCGAGTGTCGTCTGCGCGAGATTTGCGGCCTCTAAACGTGTTAAATCCCGTGATTTGAGGATCAATTTGTCTCGGTTTGACTCAAGGAAGTCAAAACGTGCTTGAATTTGAAATCAACGACTTAAATTGTTAAATTAACGCGTTTATTGGGTCTAGGAAAATGATCGAGGGTCAATTATACGAACAAGGCAAGTCCATATAACCCGGGGGTGTCCGATTGAGACTCGAATTTGTACAAATTGTGTTTCTGTTTGACTTCAGGAAGTCAAAGGAGTGGGTAATGGGTTCAAACACTTGCAATGGGTTCAAATTGAGGGTTCCAAATGTTCAAAGGTTGATGAGGAAGTTCAAGACCTAATAAATTGATATTTTGTTATAAAAATAGTTTTTATAAAACTTGTAATAAAGTCTAAAATATTATTTTATTTTATTTTAAGCTACTTTATATAAGAACTCCATTTTTATAAAATTACATATGGTTTAATAAATAAAAATATGACCATATGTATGTTTACATATATATATATATATATATTCATAAGTGTATATATATTTATATAATTATACATACACGTTATATATATTTAGTAGAAAATAATATGTTATTGAAGGGTTGGAAATTTCAAATTAATACACATTGAGGTAGAAATTAGTGTGGCATGAGGTGTTGGGCAAGTACGGGATTTCAAATGCTTAAATAATAAAATGATTAAAGAAAATTTATGGCCTGAAAATCATGGATGTTACACTCATCATTCGTAAAAAAGATGACGCTCTTGCTATTCTTGATCAAATTAAAAGGAACGAGGTGACTCTCAAAGTTAGTTTGAACAAAGCTAATCAAGAAATCCAAACCCTAAAAGAGTTTGTTTACAGAAAAGTTTTTTAAGAACTGATTTAACCGAGAAACTAACTTCTTATAGAAGTGAAAATGTTAAATTACAAATTATTATTGATAAATGGAACGTTAGAAAAAAGGTACAAGATACCATGTTGGATTGCCAACATAGTCCTGGTTTTTTGAAAAAGGGGGTCGGATACTTAGATTCAAACGACTTTGAGAGGAAACTATTTCACCCGCCCACACATGGTCATTATGACCCAATTCCGTCTCCACATCCTGAAAATGATCTTGCAAAATTATTTGTGTCCGCTACTAATGTGAATACAGCAGGTTTAAAAGGACAGGATAAGGATGTAAGGGATGATTGTGGTGCTGGATTGGGCCACCAGGAATGCAACCGTGAATCGGTTTTATCTTCTTTTTTGAATATAAATTCCCAGAATCTAGAGCTATGTAATTCGGGCTCTGTTGATAGCAGTAGTGAATCATGTTCTAGGATAATTAACTCAACTTATGTTTGTAATGAACACAATAGCTGTAATGATTTCTCTTCTATGAATGATGTTTGTTTTAATGCTTCAATTGATACTGTTTCAAGAAATCAGTTCGAAAGATTCATGATACAAGAAATTCCAGTCTTCACACCCGCCTCAACAAGTCAATGTGAAAGTCAAAGTGACTCAAAGTATATGTCTACAAGAGATGGTGAAGAAAGTGTGTATGATTCGGATAGATTTATTGAAACGTCCAATGAATCTGATGGTGAAGTTCAACAAATGACCAATGAAAACAATAAATTTAATCAAGGATCATCAACCACTTCTATTGATCAAAAGAAAGAGAAGCTCATCAAAGGCAAAAGCAAATAAGAAAATCAAAGTGCCAGTTTAGCAACAACCATCCTCATCATCTTATCAGTCACCACATAAAAAATCCTATAAACATATTAATTGTTTTAATTGTGGGAAGGGTGGTCATACTGCCAGGCAATGCAGTAATGCATCTTATCATAAAAATTGGGTCAAATTTGAGAGACCTAAGATGCATAATGTGGGAAAGTATGATAGACATCAAGAAGATAACAAACCGTTTTATCACAAAATTGACAAAAAACGTCCAAATGTAAATCATTTTTTTAAAGGAACATGTAGGTAGAAAACCAGAACCGATAAAACCACTAAAATTGATGCTCCGCCCAAGTTGAAAAAGACTTGTGTTTTGGTTTCTCAATAAATTGTCTTGTGTATGACAGGGGCTTCCCAGGAGGACTATTGATAATGCTTGACATGTTGATAGTGGGTGTTATCATCACATGACCGGGCTAAAAGATCTGCTCACTGACTTCAGAATTATCGATGGGGGATGTGTCGCCTTTGCGGGTGATGAAAGGGGAGGAAAGATACCAGGACAAGGAATCATCTGTAATGGAACTCTTACCTTGGAGAAAGTCAATCTCGTTCAAGAATTTTGCTATAATCTCATGAGTGTATCACAAGTTTGTGATGAACAGCTATCCGTACTATTCAACAACACCGAATGCCTACTTCTCAAACCAGGAATTGTTGTTCCAGAATATCTAGTCCTGCTGAGGACTCCAGGAAGAAAAAACACTTACATCGTCGACATGAATGATCACGATACCAAAGCCTCTATGGCTTGCTTGTTATCAAAAGCCTTTGATTCACAATACCTGCTTTGGCATCGACGACTTGGCCATGTGAATTTTAAAAACATAAACCGTTTAGTGAAACATTACCTTGTGAGAGGTTTGCCCTACAAGGACTTCAATTTTTTAGAAAAATGCATGGACTGTGCTAAAGGCAAACAGCACAAAAATTCGCATAAGTCCAAAGGAATGAATTCCATTTCCGTTCCTCTTCAAGTACTTCATATGGACCTTTTTGGTCCCGTCAGTGTTAAAAGCATCTCTAAGAACTCTTATTGTTTGGTTGTGATAGATGATTTCTCCAGGTACCCTTGGGTTAATTTCTTAGCAACTAAGGATGAAACTGCTGAAAATTGAGAAGATCTGTGTAGAACCAAAGACTGATTGCTACCAAATTATTCCAAGTACAAATGCTGCTGATAGGATTATCAGCAGCATTCATCACATATGGCTGCTGATAGGCTTATCAGCAGCATTCAGCACATGTTGCTGCTGATAGGCTTATCAGCAGCATCATTCTCATTCTTGCTGCTGATAGCTATGTTCCTGGAAGACAAATCGTTGCAGCTGACTATCCATGCCAAGCGTCACTGACAACTTTCTGCAAAAGCAACTGACACACTCAAAGCAGAAGGAACCTCAGTGGTACAACCAATAACGGACGACAATGCTCTTCTCCAGACATGCAAGCAATGATGAATAAAGAACACGCTTCAATAAAGTTAGCTAGTTTAGCTTTAACGTGTATTATTAGCTTTTGTATAAAAGATCAACGGTTTGTGTTCGATCTGATCCTTAGAATCAAGGATCTGTCTTGATTCTAAGTTAGTATAAATACTGTGTAACCACTTCATTGTAAGTGTGCTTCTTCACTGAGTTTTCATTTGTAATCGTTTATTCACAAAGCTTAATACAAAAGTGTTCTTATCAGTATTCTTTCTGTTTACTCGATTGTATTTGTGCAGTTGATATTGTTTCCGCCAATCTCAACTAGAATAGAATCACCTTGTAATTTTACGATCCTACAATCTGCAAGCGTTTGGTTATTTCAATCAGAAGCGACAATGGCTCAGAGTTCAAAAATCATGTCTTGAATGAATTTTGCGAAAGCAAAGGAATTTCTCAACAATTCAATGCTGTCAGGACTCCACAGCATAATGGAGTTGCTGAAAGGAATAACCGAACATTAATTGAAGCTGCCAGAACGATGCTGGTAGATTCAAAGCTGCCAATCATTTTCTGGGCTGAAGTAGTTAACACTTCTAATTATGTCCTGAATCGTGCTCTTGTGGTTAAGGTTCACAACAAGACTGCCTATGAGCTGTTTCATGGAAGGTAGCCCGTGATCGAATTCTTCAGAGCTTTTGGTTGTTCATGTACTCTTGTTGTCGGTCAAATGGTCTATTAAATTAAACACAACCTAACCTAGACTCTCTAGTTAAAATCTAGACAAACCTACTAAACTAGACCACAAAGACAAGCAAGTGTACCTATCAGTTGTAACACAGCTAAAGGAAGTTCGGATATCGAACCCATGAGACACTGACTATAACACTAACTAGACTTTGACTAAGACTTAACTGGTTTATTTGATTTGGGGGGGGGGGGATTGTATGAACTAAGGTTAACTACTAAACTTAAGTGAACTAAATGAATACTACTACCAAGACAACTAACCAACAAGACTAAGGTTTGAGGGAAATCAGTAACGAAGGAAGACTCTACCTAGGTTGTGAATCCTGTTTACTAAACTTGGCTTATATTGGCTATGGAACATGCAATGGAACTGGGATCCTAAGATCCTCAAACTACCTAACGGATTCCTGATCAGTCTCAGAATGTGACCAGAATAAACTCAAGGGATACTAATAACACCAGTACTCGGATTACCTCTCGGCCTCACCGATTATGCTAAAGAACTCAAAAGACAGCTCACCTCTCGGTATCACTATCTTAGTACATCAAAGATGCAAAAAGCAGTCTGAATTCAACATGTTTAACACGAATTAACAACGACACTAGAACCCTAAAAAAATGTCCTCTCAGACTGTTCACTCTCAGAAACCCTAGAGCCGAAGACTAACCGATTATCTATCACTTTTCAGGTTTTTAGATAAGAAGAACACTTGATTTATTAAGTTGTTGATTGATAATCCTATGGTTACTACGTCTAGCAAACTACACACAAATCACAAACACAAAGTAGGCGATCTAATACACATCTATTTATGAAAGACATTCACCAAGACATGTACGGAACAATTCAACCAATCAAAGATCAAAATCAAGCATGCAAACTCATTAAACAAATAAAATCAGATCTGGTCTAAAACATAAAATCCAAAAGATAATCCATAAACGACAAAAAATGAATATCTTTAGCAAACATTCATCATTAACCTAGGTAGATCTATGATTTTAGCCAAGAAACATGGTAGAAACAGAAGGTTCAAAGTTAAATAAAGCAAACATAAGGTCCAGAATTAATTCAAAGCAAATACTACGATCAATCATGACCGAACGATTCAATGTCTAACCCGATTCGATGCAAAACTTCAATTCCTTGATCTAAAGCCTCTTCCTTTGCTCAAAATCGCCCAAAAACTCTATCTTGATGGGAATGTCTCGAATAAACAAGAAGATAGTCGTTTAAATTGATCACAACTAAAAATTAGGGGTTTTTACGGATTCTTGACCCTCTCGCGCACCGCGAGACATTTGGGGAGGTCCCTTGCGTACTGCGAGGGACAAACTATTCGGCGGCCTCCTAGTTTCCCTCGTGTACCGCGAGGGTTTGCTTCCTCTTCCCGCGTAACGCGGGGGCCTGATTTTCACAGAAAATTGAATTTTTCTCTTTTGCTTTCCGCTTTTCTTCCGTGTGCTTGATTTCTCCATGCTTTAGCTACATTTTCCGCTTCTTTTGCACACTATTACCTGCTAACATGATCCAGACTTAGAATGAACTAAAAATGACATAAAACGAGTACAAAACTATACAATTTCACATAATTAAAATAGGATAAATGCATGTGTTTTGCAACAAATCAAACATCCCCACACTTACTCTTTTTTCGTCCTCGAAAAAGATATCTGCAATGGAATCACAACTGGACATAAAATCAATTTATATTATTATTCAGCACAAATATAATCACGCATTAAAGTGCAATAACCGGTATTTCTATCCGACTAAACCCAAACACCAAATTTCAAGCCCCTGGGAAGTGTTCTAATTCCATTTTATACAGTATATCAATCTATCTATGGGTCTCACACTTAAAGGTTACAACTCGACCTAATCCCGTCTCACGGTCATGTTTAGCCCCGGGTTAAATCATGGAGATCTTCCCACCATGATAAACTCAAATTTACATGTTTTTAAAATCAATGGATTATGGAACGAATGTAATGAGTAGTATTAATTTTATATGAATCAACCTCACCTAGGGGTGCGTCTCCCAAGTCACCATCCTGGAAGGTAGCACATAGGATGCAGTCTATCAATTAAGCATATAAGAATCAACCCACAGGCGTATCCACATAGTCACCATCCCCATAGGAAACACGTAGGTCAATCTTATTTATCTAAGTACTGATCACTCAAATCCCAACCCATGGGTGTATCCACAGAGTCACTATCCCCATGGGAAACACGTAGGTCAAGACTCAAGCTTTCAGTTTATCAATTATACTCATTATTAGATGGAATTATGGATGCAGGCGCCATCAAACTCGGATTTATTTTCATAAACAGAGATTGGTGTGCTGTTAGAATTTTTAAAAACCTCTAAATTTCAGCTTACCGTGGTACCTATCACCCTATGTTGACAGTTTCAGTTTTACCGTTTCCCTAAGATGAGAACCCACGAGATTTCATGATTTAATTAAGTTATTAATCCTCAATAACACTCTCAGGATGTTTAAGCTTTTAATATTGGATGGCCCTACCGATTCATCACAACTGACATGTTTTCTATTGTTTATTATATTTCAGTTTAAAACACACTTTATGCCCAGTTTTAACTATCATTTTCCATGTGTTTGTAAGATTTCTAATTCAAAAGACATATTTTATTTTTTATTTTTTTAGACTCAAAGCACAAAACCTAAACTAATGTTTCCCATCCCCACACTTAAAATTCACATTGTCCTCAATGTGGACCGAGAAACGACGATAAAATAAAAGAAATTTAAAAAATTAAAATAAGAAAAAATTAAAATAAAAGAAAAAAATAAAATATACAAAAATCGAAACAGACTTCCCTGAAATAATGGTTGTGATATTCCCCGTAAGTCGTTTTCCATAGCCCTCCATTCGAACACGCTCAACTCACCAAGATTCCCATAATTCCTCACGAACGAAAGCGGCTGATTCCTAAACAAACTAGCAACCAATATCAAACAACCACGATAATATATAACAACACACCCAAACTTGCCGAGCCCCCAAGTACAAAATAATATATACATCAGAGTTAAGATACACGTCAAAATAAAATAAAAGAGATACATAAAAAGAAATACAGAATGAAAAATAAAAAAGACTATGTACAACCCGACAAAAGGTGCTGTCGATGATCACTGATCTCCACCCATATCTGGCTGATCCTGCTGATGCTGGTCTAGTGCCGTGAAAAATGGTGGGGTCTCTATACCCTGCTGTGTCATCATATATCGAATAACATCATCCTGCCTGTCTATCCTCGCAAACAACTGATCTCTGAGGTCCTCAAGAGTAAGTGGCACAGGTGGATGAGGGCGTAACGGATACTAAATCCGGGGGCGCTCTATATGGTGTGGAATGCGTTGGTGTGCTGTGGGCGCCCCCATCTGTAATGCCTGCTCAGCAGGCATCCTGACAGGTGGTGGGACCTGTGGACCCTTCCTAACCTCTACAAACCACGACGGATCATCCATGGTAATGATCCCCGCAAACCTCAACTCTACTAAACCGTACAGAATCGTATCCGGGCCCGGTGTGAGTAGACGGCCCGGATAACGATCAAAAACTCCCAAACGCTCCGCTAGCCTGCTGATATACGGTCCGAGCTCTAACCTAGCCTCCGGCCCACTGGCTATAGATGAAATCATGGATGCCAAGTTGGCCTCGTGGCGGCCAACTATGCAGTAGAGGCAGAATAAATCCAATTGGCTGCACTTCTCAATCCCGGACCGGCGTCCGATGAGAGTGCAGGCCAAAATTCTGTGTATGTAGCGGATGAGGGGTTCGCGAATGGACAACTCCAAGAGGGATGAAGAGTACGGTCCATCAGTGATGGAATGCCAAAAGTCACGTAACTGACTGTCGATGACCCCTTGGTCGTGTCGCCTCCCAAATAGATATCTAAGGCTCTACAAGAATGGCTGTGCTGCTACCTCGGCGTCGGTGTACCACCCCGTGGTAACCATAAACTGTGGGACCGACAGCCCGTCCACCTCGAACTGGCCTGTGACGTATTGGAATGTGGTATGGAACTCCACAGTGAGCTCCTGGTACTGTGTGGCGTCACAGGCCAATGCCGCAGTCCACCTATCCCCTAACATGCCATGTAATCTCTCCAGCTGCCCTAGTTCCTCGATGAACGGCCACTCGATGGTGCAATGCTGATATAAGTCCATGTCGATGAATTGATCTAGCCGCACCGACTCCTCAGTCATGAGCTCGAAACGGAGTAAGGTGTGGTGGCTAAGAACTCTGGCGTCCAACGGAATCGGCTGCGCGTCTGGTGTTTGTCGAACCTCGGGAACCGCGTATCGGATGACACGCGGCGCCCGACAAATCGTGAGCGGCTCCTCCGGCTCTCCCCTGGGGTGGGGCATCGGCCCACACCTGCGCTTGGCCCCACTGGCCGCCCTAGAAGACTGTTCTGGATCAGACATGCATGCAATCAAAAAGTTAGTACAACAAAAATTATACAATAACAAGAAAAGACCCGGCCAGGCGACCGTATAGCATTTCATTCGCGGTCGTCCGGCCTGTTAGTATACAATTAAGACGCTACAAAAATTAAAAAAAATTGAAAAATTCGGGATACCCTCTTTGTATATTTAAAAACAGACAACCTCGCCCGAATGGAGATTGAGTACGAGCAAGGCAGTCTAAACCTGCAAGAATAAAAATAGGGTATCCTAGCACACAAGTTACAATTCACTACAACAATTAGAACACATTACATGACTCGACAGACTCGAAAAAACGACATATATGCCTAATTGGACTCCTGCATATCAAACCTGATTACTACATAGTTCACATACACAATTCTACGGGGGCTCAGACATGTTTAAATGGTTAATTAAATTCGCCCCTGGTGCCCCAAACTCAACCGAACAAGAATGCAGTAATTGAAACCGATTGTGCGTTTGTAAATATCTTGATATGGTTTGCACTTTTTCGTCGGCACAATGTCATTATTTTTATTATAATGTTACCATATTACTGCCCACCACTTTCACACCTGATTTGCATATATGCCACATATCAATCAAATAAATCAAATTCATGCTTAGTGACGGCCAGGGCTCTACCAATTTACAGGACTCAAATTAAGCAATTATCAAACAACTTATCGGCTTAATCTACACAACCGACACTCAGAACGAATCCAACTAGACAATGTAACAGGGATACATACCTCAAGGACGAAAAAATTGATAACCAGAATGCGAAAATTGATTTGAACCCCCCTGCTGGTAGTGTGTGTGTGATGGTAGTGGGATTCCGGCGATGGTGAATGGTGTAGTGGTGGTGATTGAGGGTGGCAGGCTACGATGGTGGTGGTGGTCGGAGGTAGACGGTGGTGTAGTGGTGAGTGGGTGGACGGCTGGTGAATGATAAGCGATGGTGGTTAGGATTGGGGGTTTAATGGTGGTGAGTGGTGACAGATGGTGGTCGGTGGTGGAAGTAATGGTGGTAAATGGTGGTAGATGAGGTGGTGATGACTGGTGAGTGGTGGCTATGGGTGGTAGGTTGTGACTAGATGGCAACGTGTAACATCCTATTTTTCTTTATAAGATAACAGAGTTTGTAATTATGTAAATAAATAAAGAACTAGCGGGTATTTATTGAAATATCAAGTGGGCCTTGTTATAAAATGCAAACGAGGCCAAGCCCGAAAGACATGTGCACGCGTGGGCCAAAGCCGGCCCAAAGGAGGACACCCTTTAGGGTGCGACGCAAATGGGAAACCCCATTTGCTTTCTTACGGCAGCCGAGACCAAGGGAAGAAGGAGAAGAGCCGTTTGTCGCGTTTCGAGTTCGGTTTAAGGTATTTTCGATATCTCTAATCCTCCATTGCATGTTTTGATATACACGTTTATAGTTCTAGGTTTTATCCAAGGGTTGAGATTTCGTGAAGAAATCGAGCAAGAACGGGAACTCCGGCGAGGATTCCGGCCACTGTTTGGGTTTCCTCAAGCGGCGCCAGCGGCGGCAGGCGGCGGCGATGGTTGGAGGTCGAAGGGCTTGGTGAAACGGTCGCGTGGATATATTATTTGTCCAATTCTCAGTTCGTTTGATAGGGTTTTGAGCAGCGCGAAGTTAGACACGTAAAACACGCGAATCCGGCTACTGTTTGCGTCTCCGGCGACGGAGGCAGAGGATTCCGGAGACGGCGAATGGGGGGTCTGAAAGGGTTTGGCGATACGGACGCGTGGACATATGATTCGCCTAAAACGGAGTTCATTTGTGTCGGTTTTAAGCTACTCGTATTTTGACGAGCAAAACCGAACGCGTTCTGGCAGTAGCGGTGGCGGCGACTGCCGACACCTTAATTTTCTGAGGACGGGCATGTTGAGACGAACGCGTGGATAGGTGGTTCGCGTAAAACGGAGCTCGTATGGTCGAGTTATGAGCAAAACAAGTTTTCCTCTCGCGTGGTGCTCAGCAGTTTCGTACCAAACCGCTTAGAACGGCTTGTACGCAAAGGTATGACCCCATAGGACTTCATATTCATTGTTGGGGAGTATTTTGGGATATGGGAAATATGTCGGGAACAAAATTCGGGAACGTTTTTCGGTAACGTTAATTTAAGGGTTTTTGTACGCGAGCGAGCGCGTCGGTTGTACGGTTTGGGACGACTTAGACCGAGCTTGTAGCTGCTGGTCCAGAATAGATGCGTTAGTGTTATTGCGGTAATAGGATTGAACTGGGTAGTTCATTTGACGAAAGTTTCGCGTTGGACTACGAGTTAACAAGTATGCGACTTCGGAAGGAAACCTTCGCAACCGGTGAGTTTCTAATCCCCCTCTTTTAAACGTTTTACTGTTTTGGGGCTATCATACAAACTTTCATGAGGCGTTAATATATTTAATCATGTTAAGGGTTCGGGTTCTAACTCAATATGCTTTGAGTTTAAAATGCTTATTTAAGAGTCGTAGGGTTATGGTGTGTTCATAGAAATGTGTGAGCTAGAGAGATGAGTTATTAATGTGTGACGTGTTAAGGGTTGGTTAGGGAAAGTCGGGCTTAAAGTTAAATGGTTATGATTGTCTGTGGGATATGTTGTTCTAGTGTCGTGTGTGAGGTGCAGGTGTAGTTAATGAGTCTTGTATATGATGTGTGATATTATGTGTTTATATTGATGTGTCGAGTTTGCCTCGTTGTCGTTATGACACGGAAAACGGGATTGTGAAGGATGAGGTCCTTCGGGAAGTCACCAGAGGTGACATTTATTTAACTGGTTAATTTGAACGCCCTGACGAGGGTGCAGTGATGAGGTATGTGTTTGCATGTGTGTATATATATATACACACATACATATATATATATATAAATATATATATATATATATATATAGATGTGTGTGTGTGTGTGTTTTAATTTGCATGCTAGTAATGACTTATTTTTATTGTGTATGAGATAGTGTTAATGTGACGTGTTGAATGGGACGTGTAGAGTTAGACTGACCGTTAAGTCAGGACTTGTGACGTGACGTGTATAAGGGTGATGTCTGTTAATTGTGAGAGCCTTGGTTAAGGCTAGATGTGCTAATGTCTAGGGTAAGTTGTTTTAACCCAGAGTCGAGTTAATGTGTATTCTTGGATATGAGTTGCTAGCATAGTATGTTGAGTCTATGCTGTTGTGATTGTAAGGTAATTATTATCTATATTGGTAGTACGGGTTGAGTCTCGGGTGGTAAACGGTTATGGGATGTCGTGGGATGACAAGGGATTGGTTATTAGTTAATAAAGTGTAATAAGGTTTTATAAGGACCGGAGGGTCCTGAGTGAATTAAACTAATAATCATGACGTGATGGTTTTTATTTAAATTAAACTATTAGAACTCACTCAGCGTAGCTGACTTTGTGTGTACGTTAGATTGTTTATTGTTTTGCAGGTAAGCGTAGAGTTGACGTATCTTGGCTTGGAGGCGGTGTTACTCGGATTGGGTGCAGGCATTCGTACGGTAAGCATAATAACGTTAAATGGTATTAAATGAGTTTTGAAAGACTTCCGCTGTAGTTTGAATTGCAATAAATTTGTTTTAAATGAAAATGACCCGTTATGAGAACCAACTGTAGGATGCCCGGGTTGGGGTCTTACAAGTTGGTATCAGAGCTGTGGTTTAAGAGAAAACTGGTATTTTTAAACAAATAAAATACTTTAACTTCAACCGAAAATGGGACAAGGGTGAAACGAATGCCACCACGAGTAACCGCGAGCCAAGAGGTACGTCTTTTGAGTTATGCATAAATTGTTAATGTGTTAATTGTGTAGTTTAACACTATGTGAAGTTGTGTGGTGTGATTTGGTGAAATCATGTTCTGTGAGTCAGTTAAGGTGGAGTAGCATTAATTGCGTTAAGTGATATAGCTTGGTGTGTTAACATGGTTTAATGAATTTTTGTGTAACCATGTGTAGTGTGCAAGTGTGAGATATATGATGATTTGCTATGAATTTTTATGGTGTTATGTGAGTTGTGTGGGGTGCATGTGCATCCGGTGTGCGTGAATGTAGAAAGTTAGTGTGAGTATGATGGGAAAGGTTTAGAATCCGAGCAGTGATGTGGACCACCAAATTGCATTTGATCACCGTGATTTGGCAGTCTATGATTACTCTCATATTCTGAATTTGTGCCCATAGTAATCGCTCTAGCGTTCTATCTTGATTAGGATTAGGTGGCTAAGACAAAGCGTACGAGATCGAGCAAGCGTGGAACTCCTACTAAGAGTAATGCAGATTGACAGGTCAAGCCGACGACTGCCGTAAATAGAGCTGATGGTGAGGTGGGGTGATGTTGGTGCTTCTCGCGCCAAGTGTGACTTGAGCTTCGGTCGTCGACATACCGCGTGGAGCGTTGATTGGAAAGACGGAGCAGAGAAGGAGATCAGTGTCGGTTGTACGTGATTTTCTTCTAGGACGTGGACCTGCACGGTTGAGAGACCGACCACTTGTGATGGTTAAGAGAGCTCTGTTTCAGGAAGGACCAGAGGAGGGTGCAGCAGATACACCGAGGTGGTCAAGTAATAACTTTGCGAGCACTGTTTGAGATGTTTGATTTCTAAATGATAGGTGGTAGTGACATCTGTCACGATATATTGCGGTGTTTGACTTGAATGCTCACTATTGGGTCTTGATATTGACTTTTGCTTTACCATGATGTGATTTGGACATGAGTGGCGATAATTGTGTTCGCAACGACGTATGATTGTGTTTACAATAGTTGAATATGTGTGTATGGTGTGACTGTGTAATTGCATTCTAAATGACGTGAGTTGGAATTAAGAAGTGATTTTGTTGTGATACTAAAACGTGGTTGATTGGATGGTGTGAGTAGATTTGTATAGACGTGAATATACATAAACGTGAATTTTGAACTGGTCCGAGTCAAAGGTCGTATGATAGTATCACCTATGTGTTATGGGTGATGGTTTGAAGTGTAATGGGTGCGTTGCATCTTGCGTGAATATGCAGGGCGAGGTCCTGTGGAGAGATTATGCTTGTAAGTATTATGTGTATGAATGTGTAGGGTGTTGACTTGTGTCTAGATCGAGTAGTGTGTTGCCATAAACCAATAATACTACCCGTAGGGGTACGAGTGTGTGAATTCTGTGTATATATGTGATAACGAGTGGCAAGAGCGACCGATATAATAAACAGAAGGTAGGGTTTAAGAGTTCGTGTGTTTATAAATGGCGAGGTCATATGGTATGCATGTAAATTTGCTAAGGTCTAGCTAGTGGTGTGCGCTCTGAGCTAGTTAGAAGGTTGGGGTTATTAGTACATATGTAGAACATTGCATGTTCTGTAGTTACGTTGTGTTGGTGTGTCCTTGTAGTACACGCTTAGTTATGCATAGGACGGATGGTCGGTGCGTTCAAGTATAGTTTTCTATCTTTATGATTTCTCACCGACGATACATCGAAGCGAAATGAGGAGTTTGACGTCATTCGAGATGATTGGCGGGGTGCACTTATGAGATACCTATACTTATATCTTGGGAAATTCGGAGCACGAAGTTGAGAAGAGGAGCAGTGAGAGTTGATGATGAAAGTGTTACGTGGACGCTTGATTGGAGATAGTTACGACGGGGATCAAGGTGACGACGCTAGAGACTTCGACATGAAGCGGACGAAGTGACAATAGGGACTCCATGGAATATGTCCATACGAAGAGTTTTGATCAATGAAGGATACCAGGTGGCATGAATGTTTTCTCTGAACGAGATAAGGTGTGGCTGAGGCTAGTGACAAGACGGACTGCATGTGCGCACTTGATAAATGAGGCGCGGTCGGTGATTGCGTGGTAATGATAGAGCAACGACGAGGAAAGTGGAGCAAAGGGAGGATAAGTGCAGGATTGCATGTAAGAACTGGGTAGGAAATACCGACGTTGGTGGACGTATGACTGGTCTAAAGACGACCTACGGTGGAACCTCGGTTGAGGCTAATGTGTTGGATAGACGCTTAAGATGCGAGAAGATTTTGAAGAAAACATCGGGAGTCGATGATAATGACTTAGTTTGAGTAATATGTACTTGTTGATGAAGTGTGTTGAATGCATGATAACGATGTAGAGGAGTGTCCTGGGAGAGACACGTCGTGACTATAGAGACGAGAAGAGCTTTACGCAAGCTCGTAGAGATTATTAAAGGAGGACAACGGAAGTACCTTTATGAACCAGGCAGTGGTGCCTGAATTTCGAGAAGTCATTGCTGGATAGGAAGGACGACGAATGATCCTAATTATGAAAAACAAGGAAATTACTTGGGGATGACCATCAGAATGACAAGATGATCAGGGTTATAAAAAGGAGTGGCGTCATGTGTGCTATGAGCGTATTAGGGAAATGAGACATATGAGCAAGGAACTGATGGTATTGTACCGTCTGAGTTAAAGTGGCGAGACAGTCATAAAAGGACATGTAAGTAGGACCTACCGGTCCCAAGGTTGAAAACGATCATTGGAGAAAAACTTCCTTGAACACCAAAGATGGTGGCCGAGCTATAAAGTAAAGTGATCGGGACGATGTACACGAAAGTGAATGAATGGCATCAAAGGACTTTGGATGCACAAGTAGGAGCAAAAGAATGGGTGGTGTTGGTTTGTACCGACGCAGGATTCGAGGACGAATCCTCCTTTAAGGGGGGTAGACTTGTAACATCCCATTTTTCTTTATAAGATAACGGAGTTTGTAATTATGTAAATAAATAAAGAACTAGCGGGTATTTATCAAAAATTCAAGTGGGCCTTGTTATAAAATGCAAACGAGGCCAAGCCCGAGGGACATATGCACGCGTGGGCCAAACCCGGCCCAAAGGGGGACAACCTTTCGGGTGCGACGCAAATGGGCAAATGGGAAACCCCATTTGCATTCTTACGGCAGCCGAGACCAAGGGAAGAGAGAGAAGAGCCGTTCATCGCGTTTCGAGTTCGGTTTAAGGTATTTTCGATATCTTTAATCCTCTATTACATGTTTTGATCATCGAATCAAATATATAAACGTTTGTAGTTCTAGGTTTTATGCAAGGGTTGAGATTTCGTGAAGAAATCGAGCAAGAACGGGAACTCCGGCGAGGATACTGGCCACTGTTTGTGTTTCTGGCAGCGGCGCCGGCAACGGCAGGCGGCGGCGATGGTAGGAGGTCGAAGGTCTTGGCCACACGGTCACGTGAAAATATTATTTGTCTAATTACGAGTTCGTTTGATAGGGTTTTGAGCAGCGCGAAGTTAGACATGAAAAACACGCGAATCCGGCTACTGTTTGCGTCTCCGGCAACGGAGGCAGCGGATTCCGGCGACGACGACTGAGGGGTCTGAAAGGTTCCAGCGATACGGACGCGTGGACATATGATTCGCCTAAAACGGAGTTCATTTGGGTCGGTTTTAAGTTACTCGTATTTTGACGAGCAAAATCAAACGAGCTGAAAGACAAATTCGTGTTCTGGCAGCAGCGGTGGCGGTGACGGCCGACACCAATAATTTTCTGAGGACGGGCATGTTGAGACGAACGCGTGGATAGGTGGTTCGCGTGAAACGAAGTCGATATATGAGCAAAACAAGTTTTCCTCTCGCATGGTGCTCAACAGTTTCGTACAAAACCGCTTAGAACGGCTTGTACGCAAAGGTATGACCCCATAGGACTTCATATTCATTTTTGGGGAGTATTTTGGGATATGGGAAACATGTCGGGAACGACTTTCGGGAACGTTTTTCGGTAACATTAATTTAAGGGTTTTTGTACGCGAGCGAGCGCGCCGGTTGTACGGTTTGGGACGATTTAGACCGAGCTTGTAGCTGCTGGTCCAGAATAGATGTGTTAGTGTTATTGCGGTTATAGGATTGATCTGGGTAGTTCATTTGACGACAGGTTCGCGTTGGACTACGAGTTTACGGGTATGCGACTTCGGAAGGAAAGCTTCGCAACCAGTGAGTTTCTAATCCCCCTCTTTTAAACGTTTGAATTTTTGGGGCTATCATACATACTTTCATGAAGCGTTAATATATTTAATGTAGATATAAAGACTGATGGCTACAAAATTCTCTAAGTACAACTGCTGCGGACTCCACAATTTTGCTGCTGACCAACAAGCTGCTGCGGATAAGCTTGTTTGCTGCTGATAGTTGTTCTCCTACTGATGAACAACTCAGCTGCGGACAGCCTTATCTGCTGAAGTCCATAGTTGCTGCTGATAGGCTTCTCAGCAGCATCAAACACTTGATGCTGCTGATAGGCAAAACATCAGCAGCTTTGGATAGTTGAGTTTTGCTGCGGATCTTCAACTATGCGGCTGATAGCCTTATCTGCTGAAGATTAATCATTGCTGCTGATTGGCATATCAAAAGCATCAACTTTACTACTGATAACTTTCTGCTGCAACTCTGACACATCACATGCAGAAAGAATGTTACTGGTGCAGACAATAAAAGACAACGCTCTCCTTCCAAGTATCCAAGCAATGATGTCTAAGAAGATGTTTGATTAAAGTTAACTTTTGTAGTCTTTGTTGTCTTAACATGGAGTATAGCTTCTAGTATACAAGATCAACGGCTTGTGTTTGATCTGATCCTTAGAATCAAGGGTCTGTCTTGATTCTAAGTTACTATATAAGTAGTGTATCTGTTCATTGTACAAGTGTGCTTTCTTAGAGTTTTCTCTGTAATCTTGTAACCATTGAAGCTTAATACAATTTGCATTTATCAGTACTCTTTGTGTTTAGTTGTTTTCATTGCTTAGTTGTGATTGTTTCCGCCAATCTCAACTAGAATAGAACCATCTTGTATTCACCGATCCTACAAGTGGTATCAGAGCTTTGGCTCTCAGATTAAACAAACTCACACTTGTTTAATCAGTCTCTGGTTCTATTCACTACTATCTCTTTGCTAAAACACCATATATCACAAATCCAGAAATGGCACAAAACAATGGTTTTGATGATACTGGAAGCATCAAGAGACCACCAAGACTGGTGTCTGGAGAAGACTATGATATGTGGAAGAACAGGATGGAAAGTTTCTTCTGCTATCAAGAGTGTGGGATGTGGAGATCCATTAAAGATGGACCGTATGTACCCATGGTGGACTCTGCTGATTCCGGAGGTCCATCAGTCCCCAAAGAACCCTCAAAGTATTCAGATGAAGACATCAAGATGATAGAGGTAGACTTCAAAGCCTTGGGAGCTATTCAGATGTGCTTGCCAAATGAAGACTTTCACAACTTTAGAGAATATAAGACTGCCAAGGAGCTATGGGAGGCTCTTGAGAAGATGTTTGCTGGGTCATAAGAAGTGAAAGAAAATAGAAGAGACATTCTGAAGCAACAATATGAGAACTTTGTCTGGAAGGAAGGGGAGTCTCTTACTGTGTTGTACAACATGTACACCTACCTAGTGGGAGAACTACAGTGCTCAAAAGTGAAGATGTAGAATGAAGACATTCTCAAGAAGTTCATCAGATCTTTGCCAAGCTGCTGGACACTTTACACAGTGTCAATCAGAAGAACTGAAAATTTAAAGACTCTGCAGATGACTGAGCTATTTGGCATGCTGAAGACCTATGAATTAGAAATGATTCAAGCCAAAGAGAGAAGCTCAAGTTACTCAACAGCCTCATCATCCACCACCACTTCCTCTGCACTTCACTCTGACCACTCAGTTCCTAGTTCAAGCAACTACTACCCTCCCATTGTCACTCATCCCCAGACTCCAACCTCACAATCAAACAACTCACCATTTCTTCTTGAAGCCCCAGCTCAAACATCAACTTCTGCTGCCTTTGTCTCTGCAAACTCAAGCAATATGTCCTTTATCAAGGAAGATCTGGAATGTTTTTCATCCATATGATCTAGAAGAAATGGATATACAGCACTCCTATGCCATGCTCTCTCTAAGAGCAAAAAGGTTCTACTATAGAACAGGAAGACCCTTTCCAAGCAACAACTCCAACACCAGAGTTGGCTTGGACAAAAGCAAATTGAAATGTTACAACTGTAACCAACTTGGTCACTTTGCCAGAGAATGCAAGGCACCAAAGGCAAATACAGCTGCTGCCCAGCTAAGGCAAGCTCATCAAGGTCAAACAAGCCAAGCTCAGCCAAGACAGCAACAAGCTACCCCTCCTACTCAAACTGCAGCGTGTACAGCTGTTGGAACTGCTGAGTTTGACTGGAGCTTCCAGTATAAGGATCTTCCTGCCAACAATCAAGCTTTCATGACAGACACATCAGAGATACCACCTCAGGTATATGAAAATCTTTGTACTCAGGCTTGTATTGATAAGGTTCTTGGATACATAAAACATAACCAGAATCTCATAGATCATAATGAAGAGTTTCACCAAATGAAATCTGAATTTAAAAAGGTTGAAAACAGTTACAAAGAAAAGATTAACTGTTTAAAGAAAGAGATTTCATCATTAAAACATGAACAAACAAGCCTTGAAACTCAGATTGATGATCTTCTAGTTAAGTTAAAGGCTACAAGGGCTGAATTAGCAGACCAAAAGTTCCATGTGGAAAAATATGAGTTTTCATCCAAAAAGATGCAAAGAATTTGGATGCTCAAATTCATGAAAGGGTAACTGCTGGAGTTGGGTTTCAAGCTGAAAAACCCTACAATGATGTTCCTCCACCTGCTGACTATGTAGCCATTCATGAACCAAGTTTCAATCTTTCCAATCTTGATTTGGCCGAAATCTTGATCCTGCTGTCCAAGAAACCTCGGTGCAAGAATGCACTACTTCATCTGAGTCTGAGTCCACATGCTCAGACTCTACTGAAACCAATAAAGCTCCATCACTACCTTTCTTTGACGTTATTCAAATCAACAGTCTAAGCCCCTTCCTCCCTTCAAAAACAGTACCAGTATCTCAACTCACCAAACAAATCAAAATCAGCTATCCTCCAGAAGGAAGAAAGCTAACTGTTGAAAAGGGACAGTCTTCAACCTCCACCAACCCAAATCCTCAATCCAAATCCACCCAACCAAGGAAGGTGTTTTACATATGTCATGCGCCTGGAGAGAGAGCTCCATATGTTCAATAGACATTGGAATTTCAAATACTTGTTCAAAAGCTCACCCTTGGAATTTCAAATACTTGTTCAAAAGAAAAGATTATGTGTACTTCTAAATGGACAAACTGGCTAAATCATGTATTGTCTGTGGAAAATACAATCACACGGCCAGCACATGCTTCTACTACCTTCAGCAACAAAGAAACCTCAAGCAACATGCTTTTGAGAAGACAAACAAGAACAAAAAGGTAAGAAGCTTTGAAGCCAAGGCAACTCATTTCAGAAACTCTCTCTCCCCAACAAGGAAGCAGCTGCCAAAACCTCAACAATCTTGCATCATCTGTGGTGAATCAGACCACTTTGCTGCAAAGTGTGAATTTAATCCCTTCAACCAGATCCTTCATCAAGCCCCTCCTAAACAAAAGCCTATCAGCAAAAGAACTTCTACAGAGAAACCCTCTGTTAACAAGGTAAAGAAGGATACACATACATCTGTTGTTAAACCATCAGCAGCCAGCAAAAATGATGTTGATCAAGTGAAGGCCAAGAAACCAAAGGACAAGCCTTCAGCAGCAACCAAGTCTGCTGCTGCTCAAGTAAAACCATCAGCAGCAACAAAATCTGCTGCTGATAAGCCAAAGTCCTCAGCAGCAAAATCTGCTGCTGATAAAGCAAATCTGTCAGTAGCCAAAGCAACATCAGCTGCTGATATAGCAAAGAGATCTAGAAAACCACCTCATCAGCAATGGAAAGCCAAGATCCTAGCATCTATCCCTCAAAGCATCATCATTAGATCCATTGAATGCAAGCATACTGATGCTGCTGATCCAACGACACACTTATCCAAGTCTGCAAGTTCTTGGGTTCCTCCCTCTAACTAGATCTCTCTCATGTGCAGGGACAGCCAAGTCACAAGAATAACACCTGGGTTGAAGACAGTGGTTGTTCCAGGCACATGACCGGAAACAGATCCATCCTCTCCAACTTCAGACACTTCAATGGAGGATATGTTGCCTTTGGGAGTGATTCAAAAGGAGGATCAATTACTGGACAACGAATTGTGTCTTATGAAAGGATGAGTATTGAAAGAGTAAACTATGTCAAAGAATTAGACTTCAATCTCATGAGTGTGTCCTAGATCTGTGATCAAAAGCATTGGATGCTTTTCACATATAAAGAATGCTTTGTGCTATCCCCTGGCTTAAATAAACCTCCTCCAGACAAGATCCTATTGACTGCTCAGAGAAAAGATAACCTATATGTGCTTGACATGAATGAGGTCACTCCATCTGGTAGTGTATCTTGTTTTCTGTCTAAGGCATCAGTTGATGAATCAGCTCTTTGGCACAGGAGATTAAGCCATGTCAATGTAAAACCCATTAACAAGTTGGTAAAGGAAAATCTTGTCAGAGGGCTTCCTGACAAAGAATTCCAACTTGTAGATCTTTGCATTGCATTCTTGAAGGGGAAGAAACACAAGAGTTCTCACAAGCCCAAGAAATTGAATTCAAATGACACTCCATTACAGCTGCTGCATATGGATCTCTTTGGTCCTACAAATGTGATGCCAATGGGCAAGAAGTCATACTGTCTGGTGATCACTGATGACTATACTAGATTTTCATGGGTATACTTCTTGAGAACAAAAGATGAAACTGCTGAGATTCTTAAATCTTACATTCTTTGAGTTGAGAATCAAAGCAATCAAAAGGTGAAAGTCATAAGGTGTGATCAAGGTACAGAGTTCAAGAACCACACTCTGAACTGTTTCTGTGAGAGCAAGGGAATAGAAAGACAATACAGTGCTCCAAGAACTCCTCAACAAAATGGGGTTGCTGAAAGGAGAAACATAACTCTAATTGAATTAGCAAGATCAATATTGGCTGATTCAAAACTGCTTCTCACATTCTGGGCAGAAGCAGTCAACAAAGCTTGCTATGTGCAGAATAGAGTTCTCATTGTCAAGCCTCTCAACAAGACAGCTTATGAACTCTGGTTCAAAAGAGTTCCCTACGTTGGATTTCTAAAACCTTTTGGATGTCCATGCACCATTATGATCACACATGGGGTTCTTCCTAAGTTTGGTGCCAAATCTGATAAAGGATACTTTGTGGGCTATTCCTCTCAATCCAAGGCCTACTGTAGAATCAAAGACTGTTTGCTACAAAATTACTCTAAGTACAACTGCTGCGGATAGCACAAGAATGTTGCTGATCAAGTCTGCTGAGGATAAGCTGTTTTGCTGAGGACCAAAGTAGCTGCTAACAGCTTTACCAGCTGAAGACCAAAGTTGCTGCTGATAGGCTTATCAGCAGTGTTCAACACTTGTTGCTGCTGACAGCCTTGTGCCTTGAAGATAAATCGTTGCAGCTGACTATCCAGGCCAAGCGTCACTGACTACTTTCTGCAAAAGCATCTGACACACTCAAAGCAGAAGGAACCTCAATGGTGCAACCAATGATGGACAACAATGCGCTTCCCAAGCATGCAAGTAATGATGCATAAAGCAGAAGACGCTTCAATAAAAGTTAGCTAGTTTAGACTTAACATATAATATAAGCTTTGTAAACAAGATCAACGGTCTGTGTTTGATCTGATCCTTAGAATCAAGGGTCTGTCTTGATTCTAAGTTATATAAATACTTTGTAAACACTTAATAGTAAGTGTGCTTGTTTTGTGCTTTTGAAATAGAGTTTTCTTTGTAATCGTGTATTCACCGAAGCTTAATACAACAGTGTCTTAACAGTATTCTTCCTGTTTACTAGATTATATTGTGTAGTTGTTATTGTTTCCGCCAATCTCAACTAAGAACAGAACTATCTTGTACTTTCTCGATCCTACAAGTGGTATCAGAGCTTTGGCACAAGATTAAACAAACTAACACTAGTTTAATCACTTTCTGGTTCTATTCTAAACTTTACCCTTGATCAAGTCACCCGAAAACACAAAACAGAAATGGCACAAAGTAATGGATTTGAAGACATTGGCAGCATCAACCGACCACCAAGGTTGGTGTCTAGGGAGGACTACGACATGTGGAAGAACCGCATTGAAAGCTTCTTTTGCTACCAGGAGTATGGAATGTGGCGATCCATCAAGGATGGACCCTACACTCCCATGGTGGCCTCTGCTGACTCCGGAGGACCACTAGTCCCGAATGAACCCTCCAAGTACTCTGACGAAGACATCAAGAAAATGGAGGTGGACTTCAAGGCACTGGGAGCTATCCAAATGTGCCTTCCAAATGAAGTTTTTCACAATTTCAGGGTTTACAAAACTGCCAAGGAGTTATGGGAAGCCATGGAGAAAATGTTTGGTGGATCTGAGGAAGTCAAAGAGAACAGACGTAACATCCTCAAGCAGCAGTATGAGAACTTTGTCTGGAAGGAAGGTGAGTCACTAACAGTTTTATATAACAGGTACACGTACCTGGTTGGAGAACTGCAATGCTCCAAAGTGAAGCTGGAGAATGAAGACATTCTCAAGAAGTTCATAAGATCTCTACCTAGCTGTTGGACACTATACACAGTGTCTATCAGAAGAACGGAGAATCTGAATACTCTCCAGATGACTGAGCTCTTTGGCATGCTCAAAACCTATGAATTAGAAATGATTCAAGCCAAAGAAAGGAGCTCAAGTCATCAATCAGCTTCCACCTCTTCCACCACCACCTCAGCGCTTCACTCTGATCATTCTGGTCCCAGTGCAAGCAACTACTATCCACCCATCATCACACATCCCCAAACACCAACTGCTTCACAATCTAACTCATCAGCATTTCTTCTTGAAGCCCCTCCTCAACAGTCTTCCTCTACTGCTTTTGTCTCTGACAACTCAAGCAGCATGTATTTCATAAAGGAGGATCTGGAATGCTTTCATCTAGATGATCATGAAGAAATGGATATTCAGCACTCATATGCCATGCTCTCCCTCAGAGAAAAAAGGTTCTATTCTAGAACCGGGAGATCTGTTCCAAGCAACAACTCAAACACCAGAGTTGGATTGGATAAAATCAAGATCCGGTGTTACAACTGTAACCAAATGGGTCACTTTGCTAGGGAGTGCAAGGCACCAAAATCCAATCCGGGTGCCAGCCATCAAAGACAAGCCTACCAAGGTCAGCCCAGGCAACAGCAGCAGCAGCAGCAAGGAACTCCTCCAGCACAAACTGCAGCCTGTGCAAATGTTGGAACTCCAGACTTTGACTGGAGTTTTCAATATGAAGATGTTCCTGCCTCCAACCAAGCTCTAATGGCAGACACTGCAGAGATACCACCTCAGGTATTTGAACATCTTTGCTCTCAAGCTTGCATTGACAAAGTTTTAGGTTATAGAAAGCATAACCAAAATCTGATAGATCAAAATGAAGAGTTTCATCAAATGAAGTCTGAATTCAAAATGGTCGAAAATACTTACAAAGAAAAGATTAACTGCCTTAAGAAAGAGATTTCATCCTTAAAAAATGAACAAACCAATCTTGAAACTCAGATTGATGATCTATTAGTAAAACTTAAAGCTACCAGAGCAGAACTGGCTGAACAGAAAGTTCGTGTTGAAAAATATGAATTTTCTTCTAAAACGTTGCAAAGATTGTTAGATATTCAAGTCCACGAAAAGGTAAAAACTGGACTTGGGTATCGTAATGACCAGTACAGGACAGTTCCTCCTCCTGCTGATTACGTTGCCATTCACGAACCAAGCTTCAATACTGCAAATCTTGACACTGCAAAACGAAACCTAGATCCTTTAATGGATGAATGTTTCATGGAAGATTGCTCTACTTCATCAAGGTCTGAGTCAACCTGCTCAGACCACTGTGAAACCAGTGATGTTCTATATGTTCCTGTCTCTGAAATGGTTCCGAATAAGGCTGAAGTCTCTGCAGCCATGCCAACTATTCCAACTCCAGTTCCATTTAAACAGATAAAGATCAGCTATCCTTCAAATGGAAGAAAGCTGAACATTGAAAAGGGAGAAACATCCGGTTTCACCCTCCCAAAGCCTTCATCAAAGCCAATCACAACGAGGAAGGTGTTTGACATCTGTCATACACCTGGGAAAAGGGTTCCTTATGTTCAAAGGACGCTAGAAGAAGGCACCTTTGAATATAACAAAGCACATCCAGGGAACTTCAAAGATCTGTTCCAAAGAAAGGACTACGTGTACTTTCAGAGGGACAAAACAGCTCTGTCTTGCTTTTTCTGTGGCAGGTACAATCATACTGCCAGTACCTGCTTTCATTACCTGGAATACTAAAGGCAGTCAAAGCAACATGCCTTTAAGAAAACAATTAGAAATAAGCAGGTAAGGAGCCATGAAGCAAGGGCAGCTAAGTTCAGGGAGTCTCTATCTCCTCAAAGAGTGAAGGTGCAAAAGCCTCAACAAACTTGCATCATATGTGGGGAATCAAACCACTTTGCTGCAATGTGCAAGTTTAATCCCTTCAACCAGATAGAGAATTCCTCTTCTGGATTTATGCTTTCAGCAGTGAACAAAACTGCTGCTGACCTTGAAAAGGCTGGAAAAGCAAAAATTAAGCCTTCAGCAGCAAAAGTGTTCAGTGCTGTTAAAACAAAATCAAAGGCTAAACCCTCAGCAGGAAAATCTGCTGCTCCAGCAAATCCATCAGCAGCAAAATCTGCTGCTGATAAGCCAAAGACATCAGCAGCAAAATCTGTTGTTGATAAGTCAGAACCGTCAGCAGCAAAAACTACTGCTGACAATGTGAAGAAGGCTGGAAAACCACTAACACAGCAATGGAAGGCCAAACAATCCCCAAGCATAATCATTGGTTCCATTGACTGCAAGCATGCTGACAAGGACAAATTAGCAACAATTTTCTCCAAGTCTGCAAGCTACAGTGTTCCTCCCACTAATTAATTATCTCATGCGCAGAGACAGCCAGGTCACAAGAACAATACTTGGGTGGTAGACAGCGGCTGTTCCAGACACATGACAGGCAACAGGTCCATTTTCTCCAACTTCAGACACTTCAATGGAGGATATGTTGCCTTTGGGAGTGACTCAAAGGGTGGTTCAATCACTGGACAGGGAACTGTGTCCAATGAGAGAATGAGTATTAAAAGAGTCAACTATGTTAAGGAATTAGACTTCAATCTCATGAGTGTTTCCCAAGTGTGTGATCAAAAGCATTGGATGCTATTCACTGACAAAGAATGTTTTGTGTTATCTCCTGGCTTAGCTAAACCTCCTCCAGAGAAGATTCTCCTAACTGCTCAAAGAAAGGACAACTTATATGTGCTTGACATGAATGAAGCCACTCCATCTGGTAGTGTTTCATGTTTTCTGTCAAAGGCATCAGTTGATGAATCCGCTCTCTGGCACAGGAGGTTAAGCCATGTTAACATTAAAACAATCAATAAATTAGTGAAGGACAATCTTGTCAGAGGGCTTCCTGACAAAGAATTCCAGCTGGATGATCACTGCATTGCCTGCTTAAAGGGGAAACAACACAAGAGTTCTCACAAGCCCAAGACTTTAAACACAAATGACACTCCTCTCTAGCTGCTGCATATGGATCTCTTTGGTCCTACAAATGTCATGTCAATGGGCAAGAAGTCATACTGTCTGGTGATAAGTGATGACTTCACCAGATTCTCATGGGTATACTTCTTGAGAACAAAAGATGAAACTGCTGAGATTCTTAAATCCTATATTCTTAGGGTAGAGAATCAAAGCAATCTAAAGGTAAAAATCATAAGGTGTGATCAAGGGACAGAGTTCAAGAATCACACTTTGAACAGTTTCTGTGAGAGCAAAGGCATTGAAAGGCAATACAGTGCTCCAAGAACTCCTCAACAAAATGGGGTTGCTGAAAGAAGAAATCGGACTCTAATTGAATCAGCAAGATCCATGTTGGCTGACTCAAAGCTACCACTTACATTCTGGGCAGAAGCAGTCAGCACAGCTTGCTATGTGCAGAATAGAGTCCTAATTGTTAAGCCTCTCCAGAAAACACCTTATGAGCTTTGGTTCAAACGTGTTCCTTACATTGGATTCCTGAAGCCCTTTGGATGTCCATGTACTATTCTCATCACACATGGGATTCTTCCTAAATTCGGTGCAAAGTCTGATGAAGGATACTTTGTGGGATACTCATCTCAATCAAAGGCCTACAGAGTGTTCAATTCTAGGACTCGAATCGTGGAAGAGTCTGCTAATGTGGAATGCAGGGAACACATTGTTTGTGAACAAGGCAAAGGTCCTGACTGGCTCTTTGATATAGACTCCTTCACCCAGATATTTGAGCCCCTAACTTTCTCAAATATGGAGTCTTCATCCTCAAAGTCAAAATCTTCTACATCAACCTCTTTTTCTAACTACAGACTGGAGTTTCCAAGTCCATACATCAGGATGAAAAGGCCATCCATTGATCCTCCATCAGTGGCAGAAGCTATTGAAGCCAGTGCAGGTGAAGCCAGTCCTTCAAATACCTCCAGCAGCAATTTCTCTGACCAAGAAATCTTTAATGAAGCCTCCTCAATCCATGATGAAGAGGCCTCTGATACAGATGCTGCTGATGATGTGGAAAACAATGTTCAGAATCTCCAAGATCATCTCCTCACAACTGGAGACACTCCTGATTTGAACCAGAGTAATCTTAAAGAGGGGATACAGCTGGATGTGATACCAGCACAGAGAATAAACAAAGAGCATCCTCTGGAAAACATCATTGGCCAAGTCCACAAAGGTATCCACACAAGAAGTAAGTCTCATGAAGCAAATATTTGTTTGTTCTCTTGCTTTCTATCTCAGGTGGAACCCAAGAAGATTGATGAAGCTCTCAAGCACAACAGCTGGATTGAAGCAATGCAGGAAGAATTGCTGTAGTTCAAAAGGCAAGATGTTTGGAAGCTTGTTGATCTTCCACCTGGACAAACAGCCATTGGAACAAGGTGTGTCTTCAGGAACAAGCAAGATGATAGGGGCATTGTAGTCAAGAACAAAGCCAGACTTGTGGCTCAAGGATACCCTCAAGAAGAAGGCATTGACTACGATGAAGTCTTTGCTCCTGTTGCCCGTCTGGAAGCCATCAGAATCTTTCTGGCATATGCAGCATCCAAGAACTTCATGGTCTATCAAATGGATGTGAAGAGTGCCTTTCTGTATGGAAAGATTGGTGAAGAGGTCTATTGTAACCTTTCTGATTTTTAGTATTCATATTTCAATTCAATGCAATGCAATTTCGATTCAAATTCACACGTTTTACTCGATTATATACATTTAAACCCTATACAAGTAATTATTTAATTCAAACTTATCAAACCTAAAAAGTCAAGGACTAAAGTTGAAAAATGTCAGAAACCCTAATTAGCACGGTCGTGCTTCGTCTTGGCACGGTCGCGGCAAGTGCCTCGGCACGATCGCGCGACTGGTCCTGGAACGATCGCGCCCGATGCCTAAGCACGGTCGCGCCTCTATTAGGCACGGTCGCGCCTGCGTAACTGTCAAAACGTAAATACACTTTTAATCATCGATCGTCGAGAATCCGTAACAGTCCACCGTTTCTTTTCCATTTACGTGAGTAATACAACTTTCTAATTCACAAACGCTCCAACTTAATTCTATCAATCTCGAAAAACCTCTCAAAACATTTCAAGAAAATTCGGAATACGCCTTTCAACCCGAATTCTCTCAATCCAGCAACAGAGTCACGATACTCAATCATCCCTGAAGCTCACGGACTATCTGGATTGGCCGGATTTGCAGTAAAGGTCGCCGGAACTAAAGCCATCGACGCCGGAACTTCCTTCTACCGATCTCTATCAATTCTCTACTGTTTTGGGTAATTGAAACATTCCTCTAATTCATTTCAGTCCATATATCAAAAGCCCTAAAAATTCCATCATTTAAAATACAAGATTTATCCAATTCGTGTCTGATTTGGAAGAGACACGGTCGCGCTAATCATCTAGCGCGGCCGTGCCTCATGTAGCGCGGTCGTGCCGAATAGCAGCGCTGTCGTGTCCTCCTGTCCAGACCTAGTCATGCCCTCTGGGCTAGTCTCTGTTGTGTCTAAGAATCATAGACACGACCGTGCCGAGCTAAGGCACGGTCGTGCCTCGTGAATTGTCCAAGTTGGCCTCTGTTTGATCAAACCCGGTCGCGTCCCGACTAGCGCGGTCGCGCCCGTGGTTCGAGCGCGGTCGTGTCCTTCCCAGGCACGGTCGTGTCTAGTTCAGAATCTTTGATCAGAATTATTGTTGTTTTATTTTAATCTGTAAAAAATTCCAGATTAAGTTTTTAAATAAAAATAGTTAGTTTTATAAAAAGGTATTTGAAAATCAAATAATTAATCTTGGAATAATGGAAAATCATTTAATTAAAAGTTTTATAAAATTTAATTTGTTATTAAACTTTTCATTTAAAACATTTTATTTGTAAGTTACATACTTTATAAATAAATAAATAAAGATTATTTATTTATTCTTCATTTTAAATAAAAAAACATTTATTTATTTATTAAATTACATTTAACACATACTATATTTTCATAATCAATGATTTTATAAATATTCTATTTTACTATTCAATTTCCAACCCTATTCAAAATGTTCTGAAAATATTCATTTCAAATCTTTCATTTTATACAATAGCTTCAAGTACCAATCACTAACTTTATCCAATTCAACCTTAGACTTAGACTTAGACTATTGTGCATTATTAATGCAATATACATTACACTCTAGGTTAACATTGTGCAATACAAGGATCACATTACTTTCTAGTATCTCGTGTTAGCTACGCCTTCGAATCAAGTGAGTATTCACAACCCCTTTTTACTCTTTTACATTTTTGGGGTGAAACATGAACACTATTCAACTTACATGTTTACCTTTACGCAAACAACACAAGTACAAATCCTATTTACATTCATGTGTGCAATTTGAGCTTTATGCCCGAGTGCTAGGTGTGCTAACCTCTTGTATGCTCTTATGTGCAATCATTAACTATACAAGCCGACGGTTTTCAATGATAGATCTATTGAGTCTGACAAACCCACCCAGGATACGCGGTGATTGAAACCGACAACACACTTTGTTTTGCATGCTAGTTACAAAGGTTTGATTGTACATTTGGTTACACAATAGCTGCTCCCCATAAACGCCTTATTTATCATGTTATGTAAATGATTTGGTTTACAAATTATATGCTACCTATATACAAACCTGTGTTATACTCACCAACTTTTTAGTTGACCTTATTTTATTCATGTTTCAGGTGCTTTCATATGAGTTTGATCAAGACATGCTACACATAGGCTTTGGACCTAGTTAATATTAATTCAAAAACAAATTGTATTTCATTATGTACTTTGAATTTGATTCATGTTTGTTTGAATGGAAATGGATTTAACATATTACAATTTAGTCAACCTTGAGCTCATGAACAGTTTACATGTCCCGCCCCGATGATTCCGCCGTCGGTTGGGGTGTGACATCTATGTCAAACAGCCTCCAGGCTTTGTGGATCCGGCACATCCAAATAAGGTTTTAAAACTGGACAAAGCTCTCTATGGCTTACATCAAGCCCCAAGAGCCTGGTATGAAACCTTATCTGGATATCTACTTAGCAACAACTTCAGAAGGGGGGCCATTGATCAGACATTATTCATCAAAGATGAAGGGGGAGAAATCTTGTTGGTCCAGATTTATGTTGATGACATTATCTTTAGATCTACAAGAAAGAAGCTCTGCAAAGACTTTGAAGTCCTGATGCACTCCAAATTTGAAATGAGTTCAATGGGTAAACTAAATTTCTTTTTGGGACTTCAAGTCAAACAGGTACCAAATGAAATCTTCATAAGTCAATCCAAGTATGTCAAAAGCATCTTGGAGAGGTTCAAAATGGTTGACTGCTCTGCTGCAAGGACTCATATGCAAGTGCACCATCAAATATCTCCGGATAAAGATGGCCAAGACACTGACCAACATCAGTACCGAGCAATGATAGGGTCCCTCGTGTACCTCACTGCCTCAAGGCCAGATATCATGTTTGCACTTTGCCTCTGTGCAAGATTTCAAGCAGCTCCAAAAGTTTCTCATCTACAAGCTGTCAAGAGGATCTTTAGATACCTAAAGGGAACCCCAAAACTTGGGCTATGGTATCCAAAGAATGAAAATCTCAATCTCTATGCCTACACTGACAGTGACTATGGGGCTTGTAACTTGGACAAAAAGTCCACATCTGGGGGATGTCAATTTCTTCGGGGAAGGCTCATCTCTTGGCAATGCAAGAAGCAAACATGTGTCTCTACTTCAACAACTGAAGCAGAATACATTGCAGCTTCAAGTTGTTGCGCACAGGTCATCTGGATCCAAAATCAAATGCTTGACTATGGAATTACCTTCATGCAGACTCCAATTCACATTGACAACATGAGTGCTATCTCTATCATGAACAATCCAGTGCAGCACTCCAAGACTAAGCACATTGATATCAGGTACCACTTCATCAGGGATCAAGCTGAGAAAAAGAGAATTGTCCTATCCAAGGTTCACACAAATGAGCAATATGCTGATTTGTTCACTAAACCTTTTGATGAAGCAAGATTTCGATATCTGGTTGAATCAATTGGCATAATGAACTTTGAATAAGACATGTCTCTAATTTTTGTCTGTCTTTGTAAATATGTCTGTTTATTTTTGGTCTTAGTAAAAGTTATAGTCAGCAGCACCTTAGTCGCTGCTGACAGATTTAATCTTCAGCAGCAAAGTTTTTGCAACTGACCGCTTTAAGTTATCAGCAGGAACAAGTTTCCAGCGGATGGCTTTAAGTCAGTCAGCAGCAACATCTTTACTGTGGGATGAATACATCCATCAGCAGCATCCAAATCTGCTGCTGAAAGACTTAACTATCGGTAGCAACCAAGTTTGCTGCTGATGGGTAAAAACAAGTCTACATTAACTTTTACCCGCTGTAAAAATTACTGTCAGTCTGTACCATGACTGCTCGAGTGTTTTACAGCTATAACAGTGAAAAGTGAAAAGGGTTGTACTGTACAAGTGAGTTTGCTTTTTCCCTCGTCTTCCGTTATATCATCACTCAAAATTCAACACAACCTCTTGATATTCAATTTCAAACCTAACTCCCATTACTTTCTCTCCAGTCCCCACAGCATTCAAAGCCCTCCAGACTTAACCACCATTCAAATACCTTCCCTCTTCCCTCCAAATCCAACAAAAATGGCAGGCGCAGACATAAACAACCCAAATGAAAAGTTTTCCCCATACCACAACCTCACTACATACCTCATAAAAGGAAAGAAATCCGAAGGATTCGATGATATGATCGACTTCCTTTGTCGGTCTAAGATCCACCATGCCTTAACAGTCAACCCAACCATCTATATTCCCCACATGGAAGATTTTTGGAGCACAGCCGTGTATTCTACTGAACAGGGGACTCCCCAAATCAAGGCCACAGTAGACGGCAAGGAAACGATCATCACTGAAGCAAAACTCCGCCAACACCTAAAGCTTCAGGATGAAGGGGACGCCATCTCTTACCCACTCGACGTATACATGAGGACCTTTGTATCCATAGGGTACACTGGGAATCAAACAGAGTATACTATAGAGAAGGCGCTTATGGGTCCCAAGTGGAAGTACCTCTGTCACACTATTCTTCAATGCATATCTCAGAAGAGAAGTGGCTGGAACCAGCTCAGTTCCGGTCTTGCATCGGCAATTCACGGTATGGTAACTGGGTCGGGTTTCAATTTTTCCCACCTCATTCTTGAAGGTTTGAGATACAACCTTCAAGAAGGGGTGAAATCACAGTTCTTTATGTACCCAAGATTCTTGCAGGAAGTGTTCAACCTTGAGCACCAAGTTCTTTCAAAATCTGCAAGAATCTACATAATGCTGGGACATAAGAACAACATTTTTCAAAGCATGAGAACAGTTTCTGCAAAGTTCTCAGGGCCGATGTTCCATTGTTATCTACAATGCTGAACACGCAGAGTGCCCAGGGTGACAGTTCAGCAAACCCAGCTGATACTGATCCCACACCCTCCACCTCACTGCCACAATCACAAACATTTGTTTCGCTTGATCGAACCCCTGTGCATTCTACTAAGGATGCACAGGCACATATATTACTTAACCCCGGTGTGATTGCTCAACCGGAACAAAGGGCCCCGGTTGCAGCTAAGTATACCAGGAAGAGGGGCAAGAGAATTCCTTCTTCCCTTGCCTCCAAGGCCCAAACCCAAGCCAACATCCCTCACCCTGAATCACAACATTCTGGTGAGAATATCATAAGGGAAAGCCAAACTGTTAGGGAGACTCCTTCAGAAGTCTCTCTATTAGGATCAGGATCACTTCCCGGATCCATAGACAAGCCCTTTGAGCCATTTCTATCTCTTCAGAACTTAAGTGTTGAGGAACCTGATCAAGATGATGTACCTTCTCCAATGGCCACTATCTCGGTGGTACTGATTGATCTTGATTTCTCCACACCCAACCCAAGTTCTTCACCCCCGAAGGTCCACTCTAGGAGTTATGAAAGAGTGGATGTGGAAGAGGCTGTCACTACTGCTGGTCCATCAAATGACCAGGAGGACAGTGACAACATTACTAAGACCTCAACCACAGCAACTCATGGTGAGGGTGTTTCCTTGGAAACTCCCCTCACTGAGAGGAATCCCAGGCGCCAAGAAACCATGAGTGGTGGGGATGCTGAGGCTCGGCCTACGGCCCCATCTGGGTCCAAGGATTCCACAACTGTGGATGAGGACAGCCTACAACTTAAAAATTTGGAATTGACGGCAAGGGTAGCTATGCTTGAGGATGAGGTGACCAAACTCAAACACCAACTCCTCAAGCATGAAGCCCATTAATGCCCCTCTATGGCTACTCCCTCTCTTGTCTCGGTGGGCACACAAACTGATGCCTATCTGTCCACTGATGCAAACAAAAAGGGGGAGATAGTCCCTATGGAAGAAGACACAGAGAGCATGGACAACTGGATTGAAGAGCAGGCAGCCTTTCAAAGAACACTTTTCAAGCCAGCCTTCGTCCAAGTTCATGACTTGCCAGACTCAGATAGTGAAGAAGAAGAGACTACTGAATACCGGAAGTTGGTTGTCCAGGCAATAGATGAAGTGCTGATGGAAGAGGAAGAACAAACAGATACATCATTCAGCATCATTCCATCAGCAGCAGCCATCATTCGTCAATCCACTGCCCCCCAATTCTCACTGAATTCATCACAGCTAGAGTGTGATCCTATACTAGCTTGGGGGTATGATGGAAAGACTGAGAGGTTCTGGATAGGTCGGGATTTTAGCGGAGTGGAAGAGCTAAACTGGGACTTCATCAATAGCATAGAAGTCCTCCACCTATATCATCTTGACTGCATCAACAACTCATCAGACCTCTAAGCAGAACTTGCCATTGGAAGGTTCTACGACTTGATGGAGGATAACCTACCCAACTTTGAAAGACTAATCCAAGCAGCTAATAGGGTAGCGTTTCCTGAGTCTTCCCAGGCACCAGAAAGAAGACTGTCTCCCAACAATCTTGAAATCATAAGGAGCAGTCTTCTCACTGAAGAAGAAGTTCTGTGCCTAAGAAGACTTCTATACAAATCATTGGTCAAGGACTTAGATGTGCTTGGATGGGTAAGCAATAAGAGCCTTAACCATACCTTCCTACTAAGCAACGTCACCTCTCTCACCATCAACACCAGGAGTTAGGACATAGTTTGGAATGATAAAAGCTTGTAATAGTTAGATTTTATGTCTTTATGTTTTTGTTATGAAAATGTAAAAGTTACTAAGTGTTTAACTAGTGAGCCTAGAGGCGAACTTGTTAAGTTCGCCTGGTCTATCAGAGGCGAACTTAATAAGTTCGCTTAAGGATATCTGAGGCGAACTTGTTAACTTCGCTTAAGCTGTTAGAGGCGAACTTAATAAGTTCGCTTATATCAGATCAGTTGTTTATAAATAAGTTTACAGAGTCAGTCGATAAAAATAGAGATAGAACAGAGTGAACGAGAGAGAACAGAAAGTCTGATTGAGTCTGTAAACCTCATTGTTATTTGGAATATATTGGAGAAGTTTATTTACTTGTTTGTCTTTGCGTATAAACGTTGATTTGTTGGATTCCGCACTCCGAGTTAACGTCACGTCTTATCACGAGATCGATCCGTTGACGCGCCATGAGGACCTACAAGTGGTATCAGAGCTATTGCTCGTGATTCTTGTTGATTTGAGACGGTTTTATAGGCAAATTGACATCAAAGTCAACATTTTTGAGTTTTTCATTTCAATGAAGTTTCAAGACTGATTCAGGACTGATTTTTATGATTTTGAAGAGGATTTTGAAGAAATTTATCCGATAAAAACGTTCTAATTGAGAAATTACACAATCCTATGGTTTGATTTTGACTAATTCCTTCAAATCAGTGATTAATGATGATTTCAGTATATTTCTTGTTCGCGGTTTCTGTTTGAGCTGTTCTTGATTTTGAATCTGCTGAAGCAAGCGAACTTACTGAATCCGTGTGCAGGCGAACTTATCTTTAGGCGAACTTGTTAAGTTTGCTTCGTACAGAGTTAGGCGAACTTATTATGTTCGCTTCGTATTAAGTTCGCTTGGGTGTATCTGAGGCGAACTTAGTATCTTCGCCTGAGGTAAAAAGGAGTTCAACACTTGGAAATTTTTTCAGGAAATTTTTCAGAAAATGGCTAATATGGTTCAAGTAACGAATATGTTCAATTATGACAATGAAATCGGTACATCTCAAAAACCTCTGAAGTTGTTGAATCTTGCTGATTACTCAAATTGGAAAGATCAATTCGACCAGTTTGTTTCTTTTACGGACACCAGTCTGTGGATTCCGATTTTAGAAGGATATACGCATCCGACTTATTCATGGATGGGACAGGATAATGTTCCGAAACCGGTATCTGCTTTGAGCACTGAGGAGAAACTGCTGTTTGACAGGGAAAAGAAAGCGATGGCAAGTATTTCAATGTCTCTTCCGAAGGAAATATATCACAGTTTTAAACAGTTCAAGTCTTCTCAACAACTGTGGGAAGCATTACAGAAAAGATGTGAAGGGAGTTTGGATGTGAAGAAGAGTAGAAAGGAGTTACTAAAGAAGCAGTTTCTTGTCTTTAAACATTTTCAAAATGAATCTTTGGATGATCTTGCTACAAGATTCTATCATCTTCTTAGTGAACTGGCTAGTGCATCTGTGGTATATGAGACTGAGGAAATCAATGATAAATTCTTGGAGGCTTTACCTTCAAAATTTGATATGTATACGGTTTTAATCAAAGAGAATGATAAGTACAAAACTATGTCTCTTGAAGAAGTTCTAGGGAAGATTCAGTCGCATGACATGAATATGAAAAAGAAAGAGACTAATATGGAGCATATCCAGGATCCTTCAATGTATTTTGCCAAATCTACTGGTAAATCTGGTACTGGAGTGGCATTCTTTTCTGGTGATGCTCAAGAATCTTCAAATGATCAGTGTTCGGGAGTTCCAATTTATTCTAGTCATTCAAGCCATTCTGGTTTTCTGCAACTACAGCTTCAACATCATCTGGATCTAATTTGAATCAGAAAGTTGCTGATGATTATCTTGCTATGTTTTCCTCATTCATGGCATCATATGAGAATTTCATTGGAGGTAAAATACATGATCCTGAGATTATAGAAGAAGATTTCAGACAGATTGACCCTGTTGATCTGGAAGAAATGCATATCCAATGGAATATGGCCATGTTGATGCGCCAGGCTAAAGATTTCTTGAAGAAAACAGGCAGAAAATATATTGGCTCGAATAGTCGATCTCGCATGGGTTTTGATAAAAGCAAAGTTCGGTGTTATAACTGTCAAGAATATGGTCACTTTGCTAAGGAATGTGTGAAGCCAAAGGTCGAGTTTGATTCTGAAAAGAAGCAGTCTAATTTTCAGCATAATAGGAATCAATCACATGGTTCATCTGGTAATACAAATCATGCATCTGCTTCATCGGCATTGGTTGCTCAGAACAACGAAAACTATGACTGGGGTATTCATCTGGAAGACTTGGTGGGTGCTGTAAGTCAGGCTTTTGTAGCAGAAATTCATTCTGAAAAACTAGAGGAAGTGGTTGATGATGATAATTCAAGTGATAATTCAAGTGATGGTTCGAGTGATGGTGACAGTGTGCAGGTTGTTGATGATGAGGAAGAACAAAGGCAGAATATTGATTCTGATAATACATCAGGGGTTGCTGAGGACGAAATTGTTCTGACAGAAAATGCTTCAGTTGGTGATGACTCAGAGAATATTCCCATTGCCAAAGTATTCATGGCAGACATGTCTGATCCGTCAAAGGTAAAAGGCTCTGTTTGTCATATTTTCTGTTCTAACTGCATTACTGTTAAAGATAAAATGCAAAGGGTCATGGATGATAACACAAACTTGATTTGTGACATGAAATCGATGCATTCTGTTAATCAGAAACTAAAAGATAATGATAAATTGTGCATCGATAGAATTGAGTCTTTGAAAAGAGACTTAAATTCTCTGGGGTTGAAATTTAAAGAACAAGCTTATCATCTAGATATGGCTTATGCTGAAATAGAAAAACGTACTGAGGTTATTGCTCAAAAGAATAAGGAAATTTCTGACAAAGAGTCTGAGGTGGTCAAACTTCATAGAA
This sequence comes from Smallanthus sonchifolius, assembly GCA_023525975.1. Taxonomy (NCBI): domain Eukaryota; kingdom Viridiplantae; phylum Streptophyta; class Magnoliopsida; order Asterales; family Asteraceae; genus Smallanthus; species Smallanthus sonchifolius. The sequence goes on along the minus strand of CM042035.1, from coordinate 21,350,050 downwards.
AGATGGAACAATTTGAAAATTCTTCGGTTGTTTTGGAATATTTTAACTCAAATGCTGATCCTACTAAACGGGTTGCTGGTATTGGATTTGTTCCTCCACCATTTAATGCAAATTATGTGGTGGAACCTGAAATCATTCATGAAGAGGAAATAGATCCAAAAACAGTATTAAAGGTGAATCCGGTAACTGGGGAGGATATGGTGTATGAGTCTGATTCTGAAGATGAGGAATTTGATGAAAAGAAGGTTGAGGGTATTGCAAAAGAAGTGAAACTTGATGAACCAACAGTTGAAAAAGTTGTTACCCGTGATAGATGCATTCTGACTGAACCTGATGAGGTGAAAGTTGTTACCCCTAAGCTTTCTCCAATCTTACAGTCAAGTGGGTTTGTCACTGCTGGTTATCAAAAAGTTCATTCTTCAAAGGTGCCAACACAGGCTTATGTTCCAAAGAAGCTGATAAACTGTTCTGGACATTTCTCTGAAGCTTATTCTTCTGATGGATCCTCAAATTCAAAGAAAACATCTTATTTCAAAACTTATCAAGAAAGAAGAGTGTGTTTTCATTGCAATGAGGCTGGTCACATTCTGATCAATTGTCCTTATAAAAACAAGGTTAAAATGAAGACTGTTCCTTCACAACCGAAAGTGGTGAAGATTCTGAAAAGAAAAGATGAAGGAAAGTTGTCTTCTAGTTTGGAGAAAAATATGTCTGGTCGATCATTTGTTAAATCCTCTGGATTTAAACAACAGGATAATAACTTCTCTGAAAAATTGAATTCTAAATCTTTTGTATGCAAAGAGAAACTTGAGATTCCTAAAGTTGGAACTTCAAAAGATTCTCAGCAGGAAGTTAAATTGTCTAGACCTCAAAGGAGAAGACGAAACAGAAAATTGAAGAAAATTTTGAAAACATCTGAATCTGACTATAATATATCAAATAATGTTTTTCAAAATACTAAAAATGGTTCTTCTTTGAAAAAGTCTGATTGTCAAACTTCTGTTCCAAAATTGAATGATAAGATTGATTGTCAATTACAAGAAGTTGTTTATTTTGATCAATCTGGACGACCCAAGACCACGATGGCTTGGGTTCTACTTTCTAACTGATTCTCGTTGTTTATGTAGGGACAACCAAGGAGGACTATCAACAATACATGGTATGTGGATAGTGGTTGCTCTCGACATATGACAGGGAATGTTAGATTGCTTGAGGATGTAAAACAAATTGATGGTGGTTATGTCGCTTTTGCGGGGAATAAAGGCGGGTACATAACTGGACAGGGAACGTTAAAGAATGACAAAGTAAAATTTGAGAAGGTGAATTACGTTGAGCAGCTTGAGCACAATCTTTTAAGTGTATCACAAGTTTGTGACAAGAAGTTTTCGTTTCATTTCAACGATGCTGAATGCTATATTTTGAAACCGGGCTTCGTGATTCCTGATGAATGGATTCTTATGAAGGCTCTGAGGAGAAATGACACGTATGTCCTTGACATGAGTGTCGCAACTACAATGGATTCAATTCCTACTTGTTTACTCTCCAAGGCGTCCGAATCTGATTCAATATTGTGGCACAGGAAGCTCGCTCACATTAACTATAGAAAGATGAACTACATTGTTAGGAATGATCTGGTTCTTGGTATTCCGAAAATGAAATTCTCAGTTCCTAATGACTGTATTCCGTGCAAGAAGGGGAAGCAAAGAAAGAAATCTCACAAATCTAAATCGATGAATTCTATCGTAACTCCTTTGGAGTTGCTGCATATGGATTTGTTCGGTCCTATAAGTATCAGAAGCATTGGTGGAAAATCGTACTGCTTGGTCGTAACTGATGATTACTCCAGATTTTCATGGGTTAAGTTTCTTTCCTCTAAAGCTGAAACCACTGAGTTGGTACAATACTTAATCCTGGGTTTGGAGAATTTATTCAATCTGAAAGTCAGAAGAATTAGGAGTGATAATGGTAGCGAATTTAAGAATAGCAAAATGGGCTTATTCTGTCTACAAAAAGGAATTCATCATGAGTTCAGTGTGCCATATGTTCCTCAACAAAACGGTGTCGCTGAACGAAAGAATAGGACTTTGGTCGAAACGGCTCGCACGATGCTTGCAGATTCTAAGCTTCTAGTCACTTTTTGGGCTGAAGCTGTGAATACTGCGTGTCACGTTTTGAACCGGGTCTTGACCGTCAAGCGACATAACAAGACTTGCTATGAATTGCTGAATAATCGAAAGCCGAATCTGGATTATTTACTACCTTTTGGTAATCCGTGCACCCTATTGAAAGTTCGAGACGTCCCAACAAAGTTCAGTGCGAAGGCTATTGAAGGGATATTTTTGGGGTATGTGGCTAATTCGACTACCAAGAGGGTTTATAACAAGGAGACACGCCATGTTGAAGAATGGTTCCATATTGACTGTTCAAATCGGTCTTTACCACAAATGGCGATTGGTCCGGATTGGGCATTTGATTATGAAAACTTATTCAAGTCTTTTCATTTACATTCTGATATTTCTGATGAAGATGCTGCTGTTCTTTATGATTCTTGTCAGGATGCACAGCACAATGGATTTCTACCAAATGCGGTTCCAAACTCTTCGATTCCATCTACTTCTGCTCCCGATCCTAATGTTGCTTCTTGTTTAGGTCCACAAGATTCAGAGAGTGAGGAGGATAATGCTATTTTTCAAGATTCTTCTGCTGATCCGTTGATGGGTGATGATCCATTACCTTCGACACAGGCTCAGGGGGAGATTCCTACAAATTTAGACTTGGAAATTCCTATTAATCATGATTATTCTTATCAATCTGACTCTACTCAAGTTGAAGTGTTGCCGGTTCCTGAGGTCGCATCCATCAAGGAACTCAAAGATCATCCGGTGACAAATATAATTGGAAACTTACAGGATGGAGTGATGACGCGTTCTCTAGTTGACAATACTTGTTTGTATACCTGCATTAAAGATTCTGGTGTTCTTGATGATTGCTCACATTCTTGCTTTATTTCACAGGTTGAACCCAAGAATGTTGAAATGGCTTTACATGACAACAATTGGATTGAAGCTATGCAAGAAGAACTTGCTCAATTTAACAAACTTAAGGTTTGGAATCTTGTTGATCTTCCGAAGGGTGCGTATCCGATAGGAACAAAATGGGTGTTTAAATGTAAAAAAGACGATCGAGGTGTCGTGGTACGCAACAAGGCAAGATTAGTTGTCCAGGGCTTCAATCAACAAGAGGGAATTGACTACACCGAGGTTTATGCGCCTGTTGCGAGGCTCGAAGTTATAAGGCTGTTTCTAGCTTTTGCTTCTTTTAAAGGTTTTAAGGTGTTTCAATTAGATTTCAAAAGTGCATTTTTATATGGAAAGGTCAAGGAGGAAGTCTATGTGTGTCAACCGCCGGGGTTTGAAGATCCACTGAATCCGAACATGGTTTTCAAGCTTGATAAGGCCCTCTATGGTCTTCATCAGGCTCCTTGTGCGTGGTATGAAACATTATCCACACATCTTTTGGCAAATGACCTTATTCATAAAGAAATCAGGGGGAGATTACCTACTGGTACAGATTTATGTGGATGATATTATTTTTGGCTCGACAAACGAAGGGTTATGCAAAGATTTTGAGGGTGTTATGAAGTCGAAATTTGAAATGTCTGCTATGGGAGAGTTATCGTTTTTCTTAGGTTTGCAAGTAAATCAAAAGGAAGATGGTTTCTTTATTCATCAGTCCAAGTATGTCAAAGACATCTTGAGCCGATTCAAGATGGAGGACTGTACCCCATATGATACTCCAATTCCGGTCAATCATAAGTTGAATTCGGACCCGGATGGAAAAGATGTGGATTGTCGACTTTACAGAGCTATGATTGGATCCCTCATGTACTTAACCGCTTCAAGGCCGGATATAATGTTCGCCGTGTGCATCTGTTCCAGATTCCAGGCAAAGCCAAAAGAATCTCACTTAATTGCTGTGAAAAGAATCTTTCGGTATTTGAAAGGAAAACAACGTTTAGGGCTATGGTATCCTCATGGTTCTAACTTTGATTTCAATGCTTATACTGATTCTGATTTTGGTGGTTGTTGTCTGGACAGGAAATCTACAACAGGTGGTTGCCAGTTCTTAGGAAATCGACTTGTATCCTGGCATTGCAAAAAGCAAACCACAGTCTCGATTTCTACATGCGAAGCAGAATACATCGCTGCTGCAAGTTGTTGTTCACAGATCCTGTGGATACAACAGCAATTGAGAGATTACGGTTTGAATTTCATAGGAACCCCTATGCTTATTGATAATAATGCTACTATGTCCATAACTAATAATCCTGTTAAACATAGTAAAACTAAGCACATCGAGATTCGATATCATTTTATTCATGATTGTGCAGAGAAAAGGTTGATTAAGCTGGTCAAGGTACACACTGATGATAATTTTACTGATTTGTTTACTAAGGCATTTGATCGTACCAGGTTTGAATTCCTAATTAAAATGATTGGTATGATCAATCCCGAATAAAAGCTTTTCAAAATCAGAATTTCATGGAAAATTTTGTTTTTAATTTCTTTTATTGCTTTATTACATTTCTGCATTTACATTTCAGTCAAAAATTGTTATTTATAAAAATTCAAAACAAAGTGAAAAATATAAAATTGACATCATTTGAGGTTAGAGAAGAAATGATAGTACATCAGTGAATAGTTCATTACACATGACCATAGTGGACCTTTGATTTGATAGTTTAAAGTAAATTGAATTGATCTAAATTTCAAAGTCTGCATAAATGAGAAATGATAGTGTTTTTGAATGCTCTAATCTTGATAATTTGTTTTAATTTGAATATGATTTTGAAACTTAAATTGTCAATAGACTAGAAGCGTTTTTAAACCAATAGTAGTGTGAAAATTAAATATGATATGATTACATCTGTGATTTGAATCCATTATATGCCTGGGTGTGTGTGTAAAAAATCATTATCAGATAAAGAATATATGGTTTTAAGAATTTCATGAGACCAATATCGAATTATATCTTTAGCACAAATTTATTTCAGTTCACTTCACTGCCCATGCCCCGAAAAACATGCAAGGTGTTGTTGAACTAAGATATGCTTTCACAATCTGTTGAAACATATATTCACCCTTGGATTAGTTAGATACATCATCTAGTCTGACTTCATTGAAACTTATCCAGATAATAGTTGGATCCTCATTACCTGAATCTTTTGATTCTCATTATAAAGCCTATTCTTAAGAATCTTCTGATTCTGAATCATTCTGATTCATATAGCCTTTGGGTCTGCTATTCTATTCTTGTGCTAAAAGAGATAATTTCATCTTGGAAATTGATCTAATCTTGCAAATAAACCATGTATGTCTTGAAGATAGTGCAAATTTAAATTCTGTTGGCATATAGGTGGGGTACACGATGTTTTTTCATCTAAATGGTACTAACTCACATGAATTTGGAAGAAAAACGCTTATAGTTTCAAATAATATAATATTGACAACTTAATCTTTCATGCTTTGTATTACAAATTCGGTATAAATAATTGAGCATTTCATTACCTGATCTTGTTTACTTTGAGATTTATCACGTATCATTTCAAGTTATGCATGAATTGATTGACAAGTTGAAAAGAAAAGTGAATAGTTGAATTGGAAAAGAAATAAATATGTTCAAAATATTTGAAAAGAAAAGTGCAAATTTGAAAAATAGAAAAGCAAAATAAAAATTCATTGCAAAAATTAAAAAGCAAAAAGATATGAGTAAGTATGTGTTGGAGTTAAATTATTTCATTTCATAGGTTACCCATAGAGCATATTAGACTGTGTGATGAAATATATTCGTATACTGATATGATCTTCTTACTCATGATGTTCAAACCAAAAATATGTAATTTCAGTTTGTACAGATAAAAACAAAAAATATGTGATTTCAGTTTGTACAGATAAAAACCAAAAATATGTGTTTTCAGTTTATTCAGATAAAATTCAAAAATATGTGATTCCATTTGTATAGATAAAATTCAAAAAGATTTTGTTTTTTATTTTCCATGAAAATTCTAAACTTTTATTAAAATTGTTCGGGATTGGATCGGATACATGTTGCTGACAGAAGTTCAAGATCTGACAGGTTGAAGTTGATAAAATTTTTGTTCAAGGCAAAAAGGTTAAAAAGCTATTAAGTTCGCCTGTGTACAGTGAAGCGAACTTAATATGTTCGCTTAAAACAGTGAAGCGAACTTAATCTGTTTATCTGGGGTGAAGCGAACTTAAGAGTGAAGCGAACTTATCTTGTTCGCCGAAGGCTTGTTAAGCGAACTTAACAAGTTCGCTTAATTAAGCGAACTTAATGGGTTTAAGGATCTAGAATAAGCGAACTTATCAGTTCATCGTCTTCTTCATTTTTTTAGGCGAACTTAACTGAGTTTTTCGATTTTCTTCAAATTTGTTGTTAGGAGTTGTTTACTGGTTCTGTCTTAATCCAAATTGAATTGCGAACTCTACCAAAGCAATTTCGTTGAATTTCATCCGATAAATTGTGAGTATTTGATGTTTTTATCTCGGTTTTCGGTGAACCTTTTAAAGGACGGATTTTGACCTAATTTTGACCGGCTTTATAAAATTGATCATTTGATTTGGTTGTAAATTGATATTCGACAGATGTTCATTGCTTATCCCATGATTTTATCTCGAATTGCAGATTTTTGATATTCTGTGTTTGAATTTGAATCGTCATAGGTTCAGGCGAACTTGTTCCAGGCGAACTTGTTCGAAGCGAACTTGTCAGGCGAACTTATTAAGTTCGCCTCTTGCAACACTAAGCGAACTTATTAAGTTCGCCTAGGGGTCAGAATGGATTTGGACTTGTGATTTTTTGAGTGCTAAAAATTTTTTTTTGTTAAATTTTTTTTGTTTGTTTTGTTGTTCGTTCGTGTTTGTTGTTTTTACTAATGTGTTTGTTGTCCGAATGTTTTCAGATGGCTCGACGTGTCGAATATAAACATAATCAAGTGGCATTGTTAGATCCTAACATGTCCGAGGCTATAAATTTTCAAGGAATTATAGGATTTTTCAACAGATCACGTCTTCACGTTGCATTATCTGCTGATCCTTACATAAGTCTCGTGTACATACAGCAATTTTGGGACACAGTACATCAAGATACGGACGTTGAACCTCATGTTCTTCGTGCCACTGTTAATAATACCGAGATTGCAATTTCTGAAGAGACGATTCATGCTGCTCTTGATTTGGGCGGAAATGCTGAAGATCCGTTATCTTATCCAAGCACTCTTATTATGGGCTGTTTTCAAAGAATGGGTTATCGTGGGAGACAGAATGATACTCAAGCACGTAAAGGTGGCTTAGTCGGTGAATGGAAGTATTTCATGCATGTGATTATTCAATGCATCTCTCCTCGTAAAGCTGGAACTGATGGTTTAAAGATGGCTCTTCAAACGGCTATGGTGGCTTTAACGTTGAATAAGCAATTCAATTTTCCACTTTATTTCTATCGGGAGATGGTCATGCAGATTAATCCAGCTGACGGTCAAGGATTCTTGATGTATCCTCGCTTTATTCAAATGCTTTTGAATCACCTTATTCCGGATCTTCCAAAACATCCAATAAGATTAACGTTAACTCCGATGTCAAAGCGTATTTTTACCGATTGCATGAAGGTGAAATAGCATAATGCTGCATTAATACCAGTCAATACTCCATTGTTTGGGCACTTAATCAATCCTGATTATGTTGCACCATTGAATGACAACTGGTTTCATCCTGAAGAAATTGTTCCACAACAACAACCGCAACAACCTCAACAACCAGCACAACAACAGGTTCCACAACAACAGATTCCAATTCCACAAGCTCAGGTTGATATACCTGTTCATGAACCTGTTCAAGAAGAGGTCGTTCATGAACATGAACAAGATCTAGGGATGAATATGGATGATTTCGTTGATGACGCTGTGAACTCACCCATTCATGAAGCTGAAGGGAATGTGGTGACTGAAAATGAATCTAGTTCAAGCTCTAGTGATACGATATTATCTGTAAATGAAAGCACTGACTCTAATGCTTCTAGGGATTTTTCCTCTGATCATTATGAGAGGTTAGCAACAATTCCACTGGCAAATGCTGGAAAACGCATTAAATCTTAAGCCAGACGACCAAGAAGAAAGTCTGTTCGGGATCCTCCTTCCGGATCAGTACTTGGAAAAAGAACTTTGGTGGATGAGAGTTCTGATAGTGACTTTATTCCAGATCCTAAGAATCAAAAGTTAATGTCTGCTTCAATTGCTGCTGCACAATCTTCACAAGGAGTCGAGGATGCTAATTTTGTTGCTTCATTGATAGTTACTCCTCCACGATCTAAAGATACATCTCCGGTCGTACCTACTGTTCCTTCAATGTTTTCTCCTACGGAAAGACCTTCTATTCCATAGTCAACATCTGGTCCGTCAAAGCCTTCTGATTCTGATAGGATTACTTTCCTTGAATCTCAGGTGCTTTCTCTACAAACCCAGGTAAACACTCTTGTGTCTACTGATTCACAATGACAGCTGGTGATTCAGACTCAAGCTCAACAGATAGCTGACATGCAAGCATTAGTGTCCAAACTCGTTCAGCGTCTTGACGCTCAGGGGGAGTTGAGGATACCTGATACTTGTCACACAGAGTCTATTCAAAGACGTGATGATGACGACAATGATCCTGCTGGAAATATTGAGGGTGATCGTCAATACACTGATGCTAATCCTATATCTAGGGTTCAGGGGGAGTTGACAGCACAATCACTTGAAGGAAACAAAGGCAAAGATACTTCTGGTACTAATGAAGAAGAAATTCTGTTATTGGAGTTCTTTCAAGATTCAGAAGAAGAGGAAGCTGAAAAGATTGCATGTCTTGATGGCATTGATGATTTATTCAATGACATGGAAGATGATATGTCGGATAATGAGATAGAAGAAGGAGAAATAGTAGAGATTGAGATAGAAAAAGTTAAAGATAATGTCATCTATGAAGGCTGTGATGGTCTTAAAGTGCCGTATAACTTCATCCAGGATGATGTTATTCCTGTATTCACTTATGAAGGAGTAACAGATTCTATGGACTCTGCTGATGACATCACACTGCCTGAAGACACTGCCGATTCAAAGATAGATACGGATGATGAAACTATTCAATCCAATAAAGATGCTGAAACTGAAACTACTCACACTAAGTCTCCGAAGGTTAATGAAGAACCTGTGATGTACAGAAATACAGGGATGACACGAGAACATTGGAAAGAAGTTGTAAACAGTTGGATGAAGGTGCTACCCAAGTCTCCAGCACAACCCGCTCAGAAAGAGAAATATGTGAATAAAGAGCAGTGTGTAGGAAGGATCATAAGTTGGTTCTATGATGATGAATCAAAATTATTTGCAATTAAACGATCTGACGGTGTTCAATACTTAAAGCCGAGGATCAAGTATTTCAATACCTTGCCCAGGTGTGAAATTAATGGTCTAGCTTCAAAGCCTCTCATTAATAGATCGAAGAATGGTTTGGCTGATGTGATAGCAAACTTAATCAAGAAAGAAGGTAGTTCAGGAAAGTATGAACGGCTGAAACCTCAAAAGGGAAAGAGAGTGAAGAACACAGATCCAAAGACTGGGAAAGTAACCTGGAGATACAAGTTTAAACCAGTGCGTGCTATTCACAAGATACCGTTAAAGAAGATTCCTCAAGACTTTCTTGGGAATATGAAATGGTGGTATGTTGATGTGAATACTGGTGAAGCAAGGATTGAAGATAAAGATAATAAGGTCATTGTATGTTTCTATGATGCAATGAATCTTATCAATTTCTCAAAGAAAGATCAGAGGACATTGAGAAAGACTGAGATAATGTTCACTGATGAATGGAGAGAACAAGGTTTACAGTACAAAAGAGTTTTGGAGATATGCAGAAGATATGGAGTGCATGCTGGCAGCAGACTACCGGATAGCTGGAAGATTTCAAAATAAAGACTAAAGATAAAGCTATTGTCAAGGGGGAGTCTGTTAGGACATAGTTTGGAATGACAAAAGCTTGTAATAGTTAGATTTTATGTCTTTATGTTTTTGTTATGAAAATGTAAAAGTTACTAAGTGTTTAACTAGTGAGCCTAGAGGCGAACTTGTTAAGTTCGCCTGGTCTATCAGAGGCGAACTTAATAAGTTCGCTTAAGGATATCTGAGGCGAACTTATTAAGTTCGCTTAAGCTGTTAGAGGCGAACTTAATAAGTTCACTTATATCAGATCAATTGTTTATAAATAGGTTTACAGAGTCAGTCGATAAAAATAGAGATAAAACAGAGTGAACGAGAGAGAACAGAAAGTCTGATTGAGTCTGTAAACCTCATTGTTATTTGGAATATATTGGAGAAGTTTATTTACTTGTTTGTCTTTGCGTATAAACGTTGATTCGTTGGATTCCGCACTCCGAGTTAACGGCACGTCTTATCACGAGATCGATCCGTAGACGCGCCATGAGGACCTACACCAGGAACATCCTCCAGCTGCCCTCAGACTTCCTATTCCAGATCTTTCAGCTCAAAGACAACATCTGCAATTTCAACTCTTTAGAAAGCCAGGCAATGATGGTTACTGTCAAAGCCCACCTTGAAGAAGAAGGACGGATTGCTGAGGAAGTTTCTGTGTCAAACTCTGACACTGACTCTTACTCAGCTTCTCCCCAAGTAGACATCACATTTGCAGCATATGGGACAGGATCCTCAATCAAAGAACAGCTGAGGGAAATAACAGGTCCTGAGTACAAACTTGATGAAGACAATGACCTTCCCTTGTCAACCTCTCAAATTGCCAATGAAGTCGAGGCAGAGATCCCAACAGCACCACAATCAGCTGTTGCTGTGATCAGTGAAGCCAGAGCAGAGGCATCCAATGTAAGTAAAGGGAAGGGCATTATGACAAAAGAGGATGAAGAGAGGTTGCTAAAAGAAAAGAAGGAGAAAGAAGAAAGAAGAAGGAAGAGAGAAGAAGAGGAGATGGCTTTCATAACACAGGCTCAAGAAAGAAAGGCAGCCATGCTCCTCAGAGAACAGAAAATCCAGCTGTATGCCAAACAGCTGGATGAAATAAAAGTCAAACTCCATGCAGTGTCTCAAGTTGATGCAGATGAAGAACTTGCTAGACAGCTGCAGGAGCAATTGAACAGGGAAGAAGAAGAAGAAGAAGAAAAGAAGAAGAAGGAGGATGCTAAGTTCAAAATTACTAACTCTGAATTAGCAAAAGAAATGAGGGAGGAGTGGATTGAAGCTCTGATCTCTCAAGGTGAGGATGCAGACTACCTTGAAAAACTTTCAAACAAAGAGATCTATAGAGCCTTCATGGGTCAGCAGGGGCAATTGGCAAAGAAGAAGAGAGCTGAAGAGGAAGAGAAAGCTCGACAGAAGTCAAAGAAAGCCATTGCCTTTAACCAAAGGACCCATGAAGAGAGGAAAGTGATGATCGACTTCCTCAAGGCAAAGGGGGAAAGTGGAAAAAGGCTAGGTCCCATGAATTTCATGAACCTACAAGCCTTGTACAGACAAGTGAAAAGGGAAGAGGAAGAAAGACCGGGAAAGAAATCATTCAAGAAACAAAGAACCTCTGCCCCAGAAACTACTTCCACCTTCCAAACACCTTCCACAAACATCCCTAAACCTTCATCTCCTCCACCCAAAAAGTCCAAACCATCTCACCCAGCTCCTCCTCATCAACAGCCTCCCTTGAAGAAATCCAAACCCACACCTAAACCAGAAGACTCTAGAGAAATAGTTGACTGGTTCTACAGTGCACAAGATCAGTGGTTTGAAGTGTTCAGGGGGAGAACTGAAAGAAGAAGATCTGTTTATAGATCTGTTGATGAGGTTCTACAACTGCCAGATTCAGACCTTAGAAGAATTTGGAGTTGGGTGAAGTACTCATACCTGCAAACGATGGTGGGAAGCATCTTGTGCTAGTGATCAAACATCACTTTAACCCTAGCAAAGATGCTGTTCTAGATGTCAAACCTCTTCAGTCTCACTATCCAATTGCAAGATGGTCCTATAATGCTGAGAAGGATGAGTTCACCTTAACAGACGTTAAGGAATATCAGATGAGATGTTCGAGCAAGACAATTTTCAAAATGCCAAGCAAGGACATCAAGACTCTGTCTGAACTTCCCCTTCACAACTCCAGCAAGGACCCAAGAGGGTATGAAGCGGGAAGGATAGTCTGCCACATGCAAAAGCTTCAGCAACAAAGGGACTAGAAGAATTTTGGTAGCATCAGTCTAGGGGGAGTTTGTAGTATCAAAGACTGTTTGCTACAAAATTACTCTAAGTACAACTGCTGCGGATAACACAAGAATGCTGCTGATCAAGTCTGCTGAGGATAAGCTGTTTTGCTGCTGATACTTAGTCTCCTGCTGAAGACCAAAGTAGCTGCTGACAGCTTTACCAGCTGAAGACCAAAGTTGCTGCTGATAGGCTTATCAGCAGTGTTCAACACTTGCTGCTGATAGGCATATCATCGGCAACTGCAGACAGATCAGTCTTGCTGCTGATCCTTAACCTTGCTGCTGACAGCCTTGTGCCTTGAAGATAAATCATTGCAGCTGACTATCCAAGCCAAGCGTCACTGACTACTTTCTGCAAAAGCATCTGACACACTCAAAGGAGAAGGAACCTCAATGGTGCAACCAATGACGGACAACAATGCGCTTCCTAAGCATGCAAGTAATGATGCATAAAGCAGAAGACGCTTCAATAAAAGTTAGCTAGTTTAGACTTAACGTATAATATAAGCTTTGTAAACAAGATCAACGGTCTGTGTTTGATCTGATCCTTAGAATCAAGGGTCTGTCTTGATTCTAAGTTAATATAAATACTTTGTAAACACTTCATAGTAAGTGTGCTTGTTTTGTGCTTTTGAAATAGAGTTTTCTTTGTAATCGTGTATTCACCGAAGCTTAATAAAACAGTGTCTTAACAGTATTCTTCCTGTTTACTAGATTATATTGTGTAGTTGTTATTGTTTCCGCCAATCTCAACTAAGAACAGAACCATCTTGTACTTTCTCAATCCTACACCTACAGAGTATTCAACTCAAGAACAAGAATCGTGGAAGAATCAGCCAATGTGGAATGTAGGGAACACATTGCATGTGAACAGGGAAAAGGCCCAGACTGGCTCTTTGATATAGACTCCTTCACACAAATATTTGAGCCTCTCATCTTCTCAAATATGGAGTCTACCTCTTCCAAAGCACCAGCTTCCACATCTTCCACTAACTACATATTGGAGTTCACTAGTCCCTCTATAAGACTGAAAAGGCCATCTATTGATCCTCCATCTGTTGTGGAAGCTATTGAAGCTAGTGAAGCCGAAACCAGCCTCTCAAATGTCACCAGCGGCAGCCTCTCTGAGAATGAAAATCCGAATGAACATCAAGACACATCTGTAAATGCTGTAGAGGCATCTGTTGCAGATGCTGCTGATGCTACTGCTGATAATGCTGATGCTGCTGATGATATTGAAGACTCTTCCACCATGAATGAAGAGTTTCCTGATCAGAATCAGAGCAATCTTGAGCAAGGAATACAATTGGATGTTGTACCAGCATAGAGAATCAACAAGGAACATCCCCTGGAAAATATCATTGGCCAAGTTCACCAAGGAGTTCAAACAAGAAGCAAAACTCATGAGGCCAATATATGTCTGTATCCCTGCTTTCTTTCTCAGGTAGAACCAAAGAAGATAGATGAAGCTCTGAAACACAGGAGTTGGATTGAGGCAATGCAGGAAGAGTTGCTGCAATTCAAGAGACAGGATGTCTGGAAACTTGTTGATCTTCTATCTGGTCAAACTGCTATTGGCACAAGATGGGTATTCAGGAACAAGCAAGATGAGAGAGGCATTGTAGTCAAGAACAAAGCCAGACTTGTAGCTCAAGGCTACACTCAGGAAGAGGGAATTGACTATGATGAAGTCTTTGCTCCTGTTGCCAGGCTGGAAGCCATCAGAATCTTCCTGGCATATGCTGTATCCAAGAATTTCATAGTTTATCAAATGTATGTCAAGAGTGCCTTTCTGTATGGGAAGATTGGTGAGGAAGTATATGTCAAACAGCCTCCAGGCTTTGTAGATCCTGCACTTCCTAACAAAGTGTTCAAACTAGACAAAGCTCTTTATGGCTTACATCAAGCTCCAAGAGCCTGGTATGAAACTCTGTCTGGATATCTACTAAGCAAAAACTTCGGAAGAGGTGCCCTTGACCAGACCTTGTTTATCAAATATGAAGGGGGAGAAATCCTACTTGTACAAATCTATGTTGATGACATCATCTTTGGATCAACAAGGAAGAAGTTGTGTAAAGACTTTGAGGTCCTGATGCACTCAAAGTTTGAAATGAGTTCAATGGGTGAACTAAATTTCTTTTTGGGTCTTCAAGTCTAACAAGTTCCAAATGGAATCTTTATCAGCCAATCCAAATATGTCAAGAGCATTTTGGAATGATTCAAGATGGCTGACTGCTCAGCTGCAAGAACTCCTATGCAAGTGCACCAACAACTGACTCTAGATAAAGATGGTCAAGACACTGATCAACATCAGTACCGTGCAATGACAAGATCACTCATGTATCTCACTGCCTCAAGGCCAGATATCATGTTTGCAGTATGCCTTTGTGCAAGATTCCAAGCAGCTCCAAAGAATACAAATCTTCAAGCTGTCAAGATAATTTTTAGATACCTAAAGGGAGCCCCAAGGCTTGGGCTATGGTATTCTAAAAATGATAAGTTCAACCTGTATGCATACACTGACAGTGACTATGGAGGATGCAACTTGGACAAAAAATCCACATCAGGGGGGTGTCAGTTTCTTGGGGAAGACTGATTTCATGGCAGTGCAAGAAACAAACCTGTGTATCAACTTCTATAGCAGAAGCATAATTCATTGCAGCCTCAAGTTGCTGTGCACAAGTCATCTGGAAACAAAACCAAATGCTGGATTATGGAATGACCTTCATGGCCACTCCCATTCACATTGACAACATGAGTGCTATATCAATCACAAACAATCCTGTGCTGCACATTGACATCAGGTATCACTTCATAAGAGATCAAGCTGAGAAAAGGAGAATTATTTTAACCAAAGTTCATACCAATGAGCAATATGCTGACTTGTTTACAAAACCTTTTGATGAAGCTAGATTTAGATACTTAGTTGAATCCATTGGTATGATGAAATTTGACTAAAATCTGTCTCTAAAATTTTCTTTTAATGTGTTTGTCTTTTGTTGTAAATAAAAGTTATAAGTCAGCAGCAACCATTTTTGCTGCTGACAGGTCTAATCATCAGCAGCAAAGATTTTGCCACTGACTGCTTTAAGTTATCAGCAGGAACAAGTTTCCTGCGGATAGCTCTAAGGCAATCAGCAGCAACATCTTTGCTACGGACCGTTATATCCATCAGCAGTAATTGAGTTTGCTGCTGACAGACTTAACCATCCGCAGCAACCAAGTTTGCAGCGGATAGGCTTAACCATCCGCAGCAACCAAGTTTGCTGCTGATGGGTAAAAATAAGTCCAAATTAACTTTTACCGGCTGTAAAAAGTACTTTCAGTCTTTACCATGACTGGTATAGTGTATTACAGCTGTAACAGTGAAAAGTGAATGGTTTGTACTGTGCAAGTAACTTTGCTTTTTCCCTCCTCTGTCGTTATAACACAAATCAAATTTCTCCTTCACCTCTTCACATTCATTTCCAACCTAACTCTCACCATTTTCTCTCAAGCACTCAAAGCATTCAAAGCTTTCCATACTTAACCACCTTTCAAAAACTTCCTCCTTCCCTCCAAATCCAACGACAATGGCAGAGGTAGACACAAACCATCCTAATGACAAGTTTTCAAAGCATGAGAATCTACCTTATGCTGGGACATAAAAATAATATTTTTCAAAGCATGAGAACTGTTTCCAAAAAGTTCTCAGGGGTCAATGTTCCATTGTTATCTACAATGATGAACATACAAAGTACCCAGGGTGACAGTTCAGCAATCCCAGCTGATACTGATCCCACACCCTTCACTTCAAAGCCTGAACATCAATCTACTTCCATTGTTCAAACCCCTGTGCATCCTATTAAGGGTGCACAGGCACAACAACTACTTACACCTGTTTTGGATGTTATCACTGCCCAACTGGAACACAGGGCCCCAATTGAGGCAAGCTATACCAGAAAAAGAAAAAGTAGCAAGAAGACTCCTTCTATTCTTATCTCACAGGCCCAATCCCAACCTAAAAGCCCTCATTCAGAATCCCAACATTCTGATGAGAATATCAAAAGGGATAGCCAAATTATTAGAGAGACTTCCTTGGAAGTTCCTCTATTAGGATCAGGATCACATCCCGGATCCATAGAATAACCTTCTGAGCCCTTTCATTATTTTTCTTCTCTGAACTTAAGTGAAGAGGCACCTAGTCAAGATGATATGCCTTCTCCAACTACCACTATCTCAGAGGTATTGATTGACTTGGCTGCTAATGTACCCAGCCCAAGTTCATCACCTAAGATGGTTCACTCTCGGAGTGATGATAGAGTGAATGTGGAAAGGGCTATCACTACCACTGGTACATTAATTGACCAGGAGGACAGTGATAACATCACTAAGTCCCCAACCACAGCAACTCACAGTGAGGATGTTTCTCTTGAAACACTCTTCACTGAGAGGAATCCCAGGTGCCAAGAAAACCAGGGTGATGGGGATGCAGAGGCTAGGCCTAAGGCCCCATCTAGTTCCAAGGATTCCACAACTGTGGATGAGGACAGACTGAAAGTTGAAAATATGGAATGGACGGCCAGGGTGGCAATGCTAGAGGCTGAAGTGTCCAAACTATATCACCAAATCTTTATGCATGAAGCCCATTAATGCCCTCCAGTGACTACTCCTTCCCTTGTATCAGTGGGCACTCAAATAGATGAAACTCTATACACTGATGCAACCAAAAAGTGGGAGATAGTTACTGCTAAAGATGATGCTGACACTCTTCAGGACTGGATACAAGAGCAGGCTGCATTTCAAAGTACACTCTTCAAGGCTGCTTTTGTTCAAATCCATGACTTGCCAGACTCAGTAGATGAAGAGGAAGATATCTCTGAGGACTAGAAGTTAGTGGTCAGAGCTATTGATGAGGTCTTGGAAAATAAAAGTGAAGATAAAGACAAACCTCTATCATTCAGCATATTGCCAGCTGCTGCAAGTACATCAAGATAGACCATTGCCCCTCAATTAACACTGACTGCACATAAGCTAGAGTTTGACTCTATCCTATCTTGGGGGTATGATGGTCTATCTGAGAGATTCTGGATTGGACGGGAATTTGGTGGAATAGAAGAGCTTAATTGGAATACACTGAATCCAATTCAGGTTCTTGAACTGTACTTAACAAGATGCATCAACACTTCCACAGATCTCTCAGCAGAACATGCAATTGATAGATTCCGCGTCTTGATGGAGGATAATATGCCCTGGTTTGAATGGTTTCTAGAAGAAGCAAACAGGGTGGCCTATCCTAAACATACTGCAGAGTCTTCAAGAACATCAGAACAAAGACTGGCTCCAAAACTTGACTTGATAAGGAGCAGTGCTTTAACAGAAGAACAAGTGCTATGTCGGAGAAGATTCTTTTACAATGAAATGGTCAGGGGCCTAGAAGTGCAAGGATGGTCAAGCACTGGGTCCTCTGGTTTTCAGTTCTTCTTGTATGATGGGTCATATTTCAAAATCAACAACATTCAAGAAATCATGCTCCTCAATCCAGATTTCCTGCATAAGGTCTTTGAGCTCAGGACACACATCTGCAACATCAACTCCTTATAAAGTCAAGCAATGATCAAGATTATCAAAGATTTTCTTGAAAAGGAGGGATGGCTTACAATGGATGATTCTGACTCAGATCTATCCTTTCCCTCCTCACCAACTGTTATACTGAGTGCAGCAGTAGAGTCAAGAAAAGTGGCTGCTCAGAATGTCAAAGATGCTTTTAAAGCTATACATGGGAGTGAATGGGAAAAGGAAGAGAGTGAAGCAGTCACTTCCTCTGCGTCTGTTCCTCAGATTGCCAATGAAGCTGAAGCAGAGGCATCCAATAAAGACAAGGGGAAGGGCATCATGACAGAAGAAGAAGAAAGAATAGAGAAAAAGAAGAGAGAAAAAGAGAAGAGAAAAAGAGAAAGAGAAGAAGAGGAGATGGCTGAGATTAGAAAGATTCAAGAAAGGAAAGCTGCCATTCTCCTCAGGGAACAACGGATCCAGTTGCATGCTAGGCAACTGGATGCTTTCATGGGTCAGCAAGGTCAATTGGCAAACAAGAAAAGAGCTTAAGAAGAAGAAAAAGCCAAACAAAAGTTCAAAAAGACCATTGCATTTAACATAAGGACCCATGAAGAAAGGAAGGTCATGATGGACTTCCTGAAGGCTAGAGGAGAGAGTGGAAAGAGGCTAGGTCCAATGAGTTTTATGAATCTGCAAGCCTTGTATTTCAAGGTAAAGAAGGAAGTGGAAGAAAGATTAGGGAAGACAGGCTCAAAGAAAAGGGTAAATACTCAAACTGATGACAGAAAACAAAAGAAACCCAAGCCTACTCCCTCATCCACTCCTTCCTCTATCCAACAACCTTTCACTCTCCCTCCTAGACCTCCCTCCTCTCCACCCAAAGAGTCCAAATTATCCCACCCATCTCCTCCTCATCAACAGCCCCCCAAGAAGAAAACCAAACCTACTACCAAACCAGAAGATTCAAGAGAAATTGTTGTTTGGTTCTACAGTAATCAAGATCTATGGTTTGAAGTCTTCAGGGGGAGGGAAGAAGTAAAAAGGTCAATCTATAAAACTGTTGATGAGGTGATGCAGCTCCTAGATTCTGATCTTAGAAGAATAATGGAGCTGGGTGAAGCTCATGAGCCTGAGAATTAAAGTGGAAGACATCTGTTGCTAGTGATCAAACATCACTTCAACCCTAGAAAAGATGTAGTTATTGATGCTAAACCTCTCCAATCCCACTTTCCGTTCACTAGCTGGTCTTACAATGCTGAGAAGGATGAATTCACTATAACAGCTGTCATAGGTCAGCAGATGAGATGTTTTAGCAAGGCCATTTTTAAGATGCCAAGCAAGGACATCAAGTATCTGTCTGAGCTTCCTCTTGACAATCCCAGCAAGGACCCTAGAGGCTATGAGGTATCAAGGATTGTTGCACACATGCAAAAGCTTCAGCAACAACATCAGTAAGAAAGTTTTGGTAGCATCAGTCTAGGGGGAGTTTGTAGATATAAAGACTGATGGCTACAAATTCTCTAAGTACAACTGCTGCGGACTCCACAATTTTGCTGCTGACCAACAAGCTGCTGCGGATAAGCTTGTTTGCTGCTGATAGTTGTTCTCCTGCTGATGAACAACTCAGCTGCGGACAACCTTATCTGCTGAAGTCCAGAGTTGCTGCTGATAGGCTTATTAGTAGCATCAAACACTTGATGCTGCTGATAGGCAAATCATCAACAGCTTTGGATAGTTGAGTTTTGCTGCGGATCTTCAACTATGTGGCTGATAGCCTTATCTGCTGAAGATTAATCGTTGCTGCTGATTTGCATATCAAAAGCATCAAATTTACTACTAACAACTTTCTGCTTCAACTCTGACACATCACATGCTGAAATAATGTTACTCGTGTAGACAATAAAAGACAATGCTCTCATTCCAAGTATCCAAGCAATGATGCCTAAGAAGACGTTTGATTAAAGTTAACTTTTGTAGTCTTTGTTGTCTTAACTTGTAGTATAGCTTCTAGTATACAGGATCAACAACTTGTGTTTGATCTGATCCTTAGAATCAAGGGTCTGTCTTGATTCTAAGTTACTATATAAGTAGTGTCTCTGTTCATTGTACAAGTGTGCTTTCTTAGAGTTTTCTCTATAATCTTGTAACCATTGAAGCTTAATACAATTTGCATTTATCAGTACTCTTTGTGTTTACTTGTTTACATTGCATAGTTGTGATGGTTTCCGCCAATCTCAACTAGAATAGAACCATCTTGTATTCACCGATCCTGCATTTAAAATGCTTATTTAAGAGTCGTAGGGTTATGGTGTGTTCATAGAAATGTGTGAGCTACAGAGATGAGTTATTAATGTGTGACGTGTTAAGGGTTGGTCAGGGAAAGTCGGGCTTAAATTTAAATGGTTATGATTGTGTGTGGGATATGTTGTTCTAGTCTCGTGTGTGAGGTGCAGGTGTAGTTAATGAGTCTTGTATATGATGTGTGATATTATGTGTTTATATTGATGTGTCGGGTTTTCCTCGTTGTCGTTATAACACGACAAACGGGATTGTGAAGGATGAGGTCCTTCGGGAAGTCAGCAGAGGTGACATTTATTTAACAGGTTAATGATGAGCTCGGGGTGTGTTGAACGCCCTGACGAGGGTAACCCTGACGAGGGTGCAGTGATGAGGTATGTGTTTGCATGCGTATATATATATGTGTTAATTTGCGTGCTAGTAATTAGTTAAATTTATTGTGTATGAGATAGTGTTAATGTGACGTGTTGAATGGGACGTGTAGAGTTAGACTGACCGTTGAGTCAGGACTTATGACGTGACGTGTATAAGGGTGATGTCTATTAATTGTGAGAGCCTTGGTTAAGGTCGGATGTGCTAATGTCTAGGGTAAGTTGTGTTAACCCAGAGCCGAGTTAATGTGTATTCTTGGATATGAGTTGCTAGCATAGTATGTTGAGTCTATGCTGTTGTGATTGTAAGGTAATTATTATCTATATTGGTAGTACGGGTTGAGTCTCTGGTGGTAAACGGTTATGGGATGTCGTGGATGACAAGGGATTGGTTATTAGTTAATAAAGTGTAATAAGGTTTTATAAGGACCGGAGGGTCCTGAGTTAATTAAACTAATAATCATGACGTGATGGTTTTTATTTAAATTAAACTATTAGAACTCACTCAGCGTAGATGACTTTGTGTGTACGTTAGATTGTTTTGCAGGAAAGCGTAGAGCTGACGTATCTTGGCTTGGAGGCGGTGTTACTCGGATTGGGTGCAGACATTCGTACGGTAAGCATAATAACGTTAAATGGTAATAAATGAGTTTTGAAAGATTTCCGCTGTAGTTTGAATTGCAATAAATGTGTTTTAAATGAAAATGACCCGTTATAAGAACCAACTATAGGATGCCCGAGTTGGGGTCTTACACAACGTGTAGGTCCCCCGGGTGTCTCAGATCGTTACGTGTGGGTGTGTGACTAGTCCAACCGGGTGCGGAATTCCCGTGACTAGGTGGAGAATCAAGTAACACAAAGTAAACCGACAACGAAAGCACTTTCAAACTTCGTCTATTATAAAACTTGAAGGTTATAGAAATGTTACAAATGAGTGCGTAAATAACTTCTGTCAAACCATTCTATTTATACTAGACCTGATCTCTGCGCACTTGAAAAGTGCACAGGGCAAATTGTTCTTGCGTACTTAGCAAGTACGTAAGAACACGCAGAGTGTTCTTGCGTACTTGCTAAGTACACAGGAAGTAATTCCTGCGCACATGCTAAGTGTGCAAAACATTTACAGAAAACAGACGACTAGTATATACGTTAGTGATTACAACTCGATACCTAATACATACAAACACTAACATACAAAGACTAATACATACAAGACAAGTACAAAAAGCTAAGACAGTATCATGTGTGTTTGTCACACAAAAGTGCTTCAACAAACCCCCCCTTGACAACAGTTCTGGATTGTCTTCGGTCTTCAATGCTCCCCAACTTTAGCTTCCATCTTGTTTTTGTAGTCAAGACAGAACTTGACCACCTTGTCGTATTTAGAAGCAAGGAACTTTGTCCACTCGTCCGTGTACATGCAGTACTTGTCAGCTAGCGCCTCCAGAACTTTCACAGAGAAGTTGATGAAACAGATCTCATCAAACACTCTGATCAGTTCTCTTGGCATTAAGCTTCCACTATCGGACCACACCTTTCCAATCACCACCGCCTCGCCCGTTTTTGGATCAACGTACCAGTACCATATGTTACCGAGGATATCCTGAGATAACTTGCTCAGCGGAATCCTGGTTTCACACAGCACTGGCTTGTATACCAGTTTCTTTAAGCTTTTATGAGTCACGGGATGTCTAACATTCTTATCCCTGACTCGCTTGGGCACTTGAGGTTTAAAAACTTCGAACGTCCCAGATCTTCCCTCTCGCTGCAGAACCTGCCATAAACCCATTGCTACTACGTGATTTGAGTGACCCAGCAGCTCTCGGTTTGCTAGGTTCACGAGGTCGTGCTTTGGCAAGGAGCTGAAAGCTTCACTAGTTGGTTTCAAGTATTGAACCTCCCCAGCTCGCTTGATTGCAAACAGCTTCTTGTCATCCTCGAACCTCACAGCTAAGATCATACCTGTTGCTCCATGTTTGTATATGATTGATGTCTTCTACCAGACAGGAGTCGGATCCTTTGAAGAACTTGCAGGCGTGTGTTTGCTTTTCTGCGCCTCTGGATCCACAGGTGTAGGGTCGGTAGGAGAGGCTTCAGTCAACGCCTCAGCAGTACTTACAGGCTCGAATGAGCCTGTGTCAAGATTAGTTTCAAAGGATGGAGCTTCGAAAATCTCTCCATCCTCAAACTCATATTCTCCTTCCCCGTCACCCTTGGGAACTTCAATCACAACATCCTCATCCTCCTCATCCCAGTCATCACCAGACTCGATCTCTCCCTCTTCCAGATTGCAGAGAGCATCGATCTGTGCTTCCTTGGAATAGTCTGGCTCTAATAATAAGATCACATCATCTGACACCTCGTCAGATAGATCTTTCAATACATCAGCCACAGACTTTCCTTTATCACCACCTGAAGCATCACCTCCACCTTCACTCCGAGACGACTCCCCCTCAGCCATAGGCACGGCAGAAATGGGAACAATCGCCAAAGCCGATGATTGCTGCTCACTTCCACTCGGTCCGGCTTCAGGATCCTTGTCTTGGTCATCACTCTTAGTTAGATCAACTAAGTGACAAGCCTCTTCACTGCTAGGCTTAGGTGGTTGCTTCTCCAACAATTCCTTCAATCTCTCCCCCTGAGCAGCAAGCGTCTTGGCCATATCACAGACCAGTTTAAACATAGCATCATGCTCCTTACGCTGCTTTTCATCAGCCGCCCGCTGTTTCTTCAAAGCGGCTACTTCATCAATCAAGCGTCTTGTCCGATTCTTCACGTGATTTCCGTACCACTTCAAGTAATCTAGCTACTTGAGTCTCTAGAGTAGTGATCCTGGCATCTCTAGGATCAGGACCCCTAGACGACGATGCTTCGGCTTGATGAGTTGGGAAGGTGAAGATTTCATCAAAATAAAATCCATGAGTAAAATCAAACTCTGGAAATGGTTCATTGATGTGTTGGAGAGTGGTTGTAAGGATTGAGGTAGGGATGGTGGTTGTTTGGATGGTGGTTGGGGTGATGGTGACAGACTCAGTCAGAATTGGAGTCGTCACCGCCACCTGGACAGATTATACAGGGAGGGTCACTATCACAGGAACCTCCTCTGTGATAGTAGTTGTAGCTATATCAAGTGTTACACGTGGCCTCCTCCTCTGTCGCCTGTAAAGCTGTTGTGAAGGTGAAGTAGAAGTTGAATCAGTACTCGCAGCCGTCACAATTACATGCCTCTGAGCACTGACTTCTACCTCATGAAGGATAGCTTGTTGTTGCCTATCCCCCCGATGCTTGTTTATACTTTCTCTTCTGCGTCTCTGTATAGCAGCATCCGAATCAAAATCGGGCTCATACTCACTTATAGTACTCTCCTGTCTTTTTCCCTTAGAAGACGACTCAGGAAGGGTCACATGTGTCTGTCTCCTTGGGTGTGATGGTGATGGTGCATCATCAGAATCAGATGAATCAGACTCTGTTGCTTCGGAGTCGGATTATTCAGCACCCCCACTTCCCTGTTCTTCGTCTCCTCTTTCTTCAGACACTTCATCCTCACTTTCAACCTCCTCCTCTTCTTATTGTTAATCACTGTGTTCACTGAGTTCAGGCTCAGACTCTGCACTAAACCATCTCCAATCTGCAGGCGCCACATAAGCTTCATTGATCAGGTGGCAAAAGAGTGGAGTATGCACAGGGGTAGGTTCTACACTGCCTGGCGTTAGAAATTTTGAGAAAACTCTCTTGGCCACCCGCATCACTTGCAGTTTCTCCCCAATAGTAGGTAGATTAGGCAATGCATCATTTACCAAGAGTGGCACAAGTCTGGGGTATAACAAGAACCTAAACCTCTCCGATGTGTAAATCTGATCAGTGATAGCCTTGTAGACGTGTCGAGAGAAGTTGTAGCCTTTGTTGAGAGACAGCCCAACCATAGCAGCTGCTAGATCATGACCGATGGCATCCTTCCCCGCCTTCCTGGAAGATATGCACACGATCATAATGTTGGCAAAGTACCTCCACTGATCTAGCACCCACATCTTCTTGTAAGATGAATAATCTCGCACACCTACGTATCCCATACGTTGTCACCAACACCCATCCACAAAGTAATCAGGATAGGAGATTGGGTCGGTTGCAAGATCCCGGAACTGTAAGACCCGCCTGATTGTGTCCTCAGAAATGGCAATGTCATGACCTGCCATAGTAGCCCGAATGACATTAGGGGTTACCGTGCAGTCATGTTCTGCTGTATCCCAGAACTGCTCCAAGTATGGTCTTGATACAACAAGGTCTGCTGAAATAGCATAGCTTATCTTTGAGCGGTTCAAGAAATCGATGATCTCCCGGTACTCAAGTGCAGCACCCTTCCATTCCGGTTGTGTAAGTGCCAGCAGAATTCGCTTGTAAAAGCACGAGCCATCACTGCAAAAACAAACAGTAAACATAATAAGAACAAGAAGACTCATTGGAATTGAATATACATGACTAAGTATAGTACATTCACAAAGAACTGAAAATACAGACTTAGAAAATTTGAGAAATTCCCTTCCTGTGTACTTGGTATGTACGCAGAGTTTAGGTCTTGCGTATTTAGCAAGTACGCATGACTTATGTCTTGCGTACTTGTTAAGTACGCATGACTTAACACTTGGGCACAATTTTTAAAATCCAAAATCAAAAACTTGTGAGTTTTGATGGTAATGTTGGTTGCCACAAGGTCGAAAAACATGTTTAAGACCAATGGAACCTATTTCAACACCAAGGATGCACTATAACTTGGTCATTTTGACTTAAGTGTCGACCCACGTAACCCCACGGTCAAACCAAGGGTCAAAACCAAGATCAAATTAAGTAATGGACAAATTTGGTAAGATAAGGCTTCAAATGAGGTTATTAAACTAGTTTTAAGGCATAATTTCACTCAAAAACGCCCAAAATCGGTCTAAATTCCATCATCAAAACCCTAGTTTCTAAAGTTCAAGAAATCGGTCCAAACACCAGATTAAACGGATGAAATGGTCTTAGATTCTCACCAAATGTTAGTTGGTTGATGTTGAAACTAAGATCGGGACGAAAAACCGTTTAGGAACACACGAAAATTTTGAGGAAAAAGGTGATCAGGGTATACAATAGTGCACTCTTTTGAAATGGAATGAAACTCAGAAAAAATGTTCTAAGTGCTGTATATATACCCAACACATTTGGGTCTTGCGTACTTAGCAAGTGCGCAAGACTTAAAGCTTGTGTACTTCACAAGTATGCATGACTTAAGTCTTGCGTACTTACAAGTACACAAGGTTTAATTCCTGCGCACTTGTCAAGTACGCAGAAACCCTTGTGTTTCTCGAATTTGAACTCAAATTATGAAGAAGTCAAAGTCAAATAACGAACAGGATAAGCACATTCAATCAAGAGGATTCAAAGTCAATTCAAGAAGGTTAAGCACAAATATTTTTGGCATTTCTGATTAAAATTGAACTGTACGTAAACTTAAAATCTTTTTGATCTTTTATGAATAGAGATATACAAGTATACACTCACACACTACTTTTGTTCAAAGACACGAGCAGAGGATCATATCAGGCTAAACTATAGCAATAATGATACAAGATAAACATCAAAGAATATGGGATCATGTCATGGATTACTAGTTATTCATACGTAATAAGCACATAAACAAGTAATTCAAGTTGGCAATATTATAAGATTTGAAACCGTAAGCATCTTAGTATCACGTTCTTGTGTGTTAAGGTAATAGTTATAAGTATACAACGTGTACCCCACAGTTATGTTATTTGAATTTAACTTTGCACTAACTCAAGGCATCTAAGATTTTCCCAATGATTTTCTACATTTCCAGAATGAAGTTACATCAATTAGCACAGGAAAATCAAACAGAATCCATAAGGATTATCAGGAATCATAAGATTTCTTCAGTGAATATCGGAATGATGATTCATGATAATGAATATGGTGTCTGAGGATTTAGGTAAGGGGATCCAACTTTTGTCTGGATTTGATTTCAATGAATCAGGAATGATTCAAGGGTGAATATATGCTCAACGGTTGATGTCAAGACATGTCTTTGTTCAATCTCTCATTGCATACTTGTGAGTATAGGCAGTGAGATGAACCGGATTAATTGTGCTAACGACCTAACCCGAAACTGGTCTCAGAAGAAAATAATTTCCAAAATCTAACATCCTATATCTGATAGTGATCTTTTGCATTCTTTTACGCACACACACTAGCAAACATGGGTTCAAATCACAGTTGTAGTATTGATTAAATTTCCACACTACTAATGATTCAAAGACGCCTACAACCTACTGACAATTCAAATTACTTGTAAATAAGCAGATTAAAAACACAACAATTTAAACAATCAAGTAAGCATGACGCAATCATTTCCCAGATGTGCAATCTAAGACATTTAGATCATTTCTGATGTACTATAATTTCCTCTTTTCTCAAGAAAACTTTGAAATTTATCTGGTTTTCTATTTTGTTTGGATTTTTGTAAAATATTTGAATATTAAAAGAACTATACAGAAAACATTTAAAAGAAATAAAATTTAACTTCCATGAATTGAATTGATTTAAGAAAACAAGTTTTCACTAAGGATTGAACATTCCTATCATGTTGACAAGATGTTCAAAACGTGTTCGATCAAACGCCTTAGTGAAAACGTCAGCAAAGTTGTCATCCGTGTGAACCTTTACAAGTTCAATGAGATGCTTTTCAGCACAATCACGGATGAAATGATGGCGAATTTCAATATGTTTAGTTTTGGAATGTTTCACCGGGTTGTTTGTGATGGACATGGTGGCATTGTTGTCAATGAACAGTGGAGTTCCAGTGAAATTCAAGCCGTAGTCTCTCAATTGCTGCTGAATCCACAATATCTGAGAACAACCGCTCGCTGCAGCAATGTACTCTGCTTCACATGTTGAGACAGAAACCGTTGACTGCTTCTTGCACTGCCAAGAAACCAGCCTGTCTCCCAAGAATTGACATCCACCTGAGGTTGATTTTCTATCAAGGTTACAACCGCCATAGTCTGAATCAGTATAGGCTTTGAGGTCAAATGACTGCTGCTTTGAGTACCAAAGACCCAATCGGGGTTTCCCTTTAAAGTATCTAAAGATCCTCTTGACAACTATCATATGAGACTCCTTCGGTTGTGACTGAAACCTTGAGCACAAGCATACAGCAAACATTAAGTCGGGCCTTGAAGCTGTGAGATACATGAGAGAACCGATCATCCCACGGTACAATTTACAATCCACATCCTTTCCAACTTTATCTTGATGCAAACCATGATTGACAGGGATAGGTGTGCCATACGTACTGCTATCATTCATCTTGTATTTCGACAAGATGTCCTGCACATACTTAGTTTGATGTAGATAGATGCCATCCTCTCTTTGACTGACTTGCAGACCTAGGAAGAATGACAATTCACCCATGTTGATCATCTCAAACTTGAACTTCATCACCTGTTCGAATTCCCTACACATCTCTTCATTTGTAGACCTAAAGATAATGTCGTAGACATACACTTGTACAAGTAGAATATCACCTCCTGCTTTCCGAATGAAGAGGGTCGAGTCAATCTGTCCACGATCAAAACCGTTGGACAATAGATGTTTTAATAATATCTCATACCATGCCTGAGGTGCTTGATGAAGACCATAAAGTGGTTTGTCGAGCTTATACACTTTATTGAAATTATGCGGATCTTCAAAGCCGGGAGGTCAAGTGACATAGACCTCTTCATGAACTTTTCCATATTGGAAAGCACTCTTCGCATCAAGTTGATAGACCTTGAAGCCGACATATGAGGCATAAGCCAGAAACAGTCGAATGGCCTCAAGTCTAGCAACTGGGGCATATACTTCGGTGTAATCCAAGCCCTCTTGTTGATAAAAACCTTGAACAACCAAACTTGCTTTATTCTTCACTACGACGTATCGATCATCCGTTTTGCACTTGAACACCCATCTGGTTCCAATTGGTTGTACGCCTCTTGGCAAGTCAACTAGATCCCACACATGAAACTTTTGGAATTGAGACAGTTCTTCTTGCATAGCCTCAATCCAGCATGTAGAAATAAAGACTGATGGCTACAAAATTCTCTAAGTACAAATGCTGCGGACTTCACAGTTTTGCTGCTGACCAACAAGCTGCTGTGGATAAGCCTGTCTGCTGCGGACACTTGTTCTCCTACTGATGAACAATTCTGCTACGGACAGCTTTATCTGCTGAAGACCAGAGTTGCTGCGGATAGGCTTCTCAGCAGCATCAAACACTTGATGCTGCTGATAGGCAAATCATCAGCAGCTTTAGATAGTTGAGTCCTGCTGCGGATCATCAACTTTGCTGCTGATAGCCGTATCCGATGAAGATCAATCGTTGCTGCTGACCAGCGTTGCAAAAGCAAAAACACCACTGACAACTTTCTGCTACAGCTCTGGCACACCCCATGCGGAAGGAAAGTTAAGGGTGCAGACAATAAAGAACAACAACGCTCTTCTCCAAGCATCCAAGCAATGATGCCTAAGAAGACGTTTGAGTAAAGTTAACTAGTATAGTTGTTATTGTCTTTACGTGTAGTATAGCTTCATATATGTAGGATCGTGAGATTAAAAGGTGATTCTACTCTAGTTGATATTGGCGGAAACAATAGCAACCAACAAAGTAAACAAGTAAACAACAAGAATACTGATAAATGCACTGTTGTATTAAACTTGAGATTACAAGATTACACGTAAAACTCTATCAAAAGCACTAAAAGTCACGAAAAAGCACACTTACTATGAAGTGTTTACACAGTATTTATAGTAACTTAGAATCAAGACAGACCCTTGATTCTAAGGATCAGATCGAACACAGACCGTTGATCTTGTTTATTAATCTAAATTACACGCAAAGGCTAATCTAGATAACTTTATTGAAACGTCTTCTTAGGCATCATTGTTTGCATGCTTGGAGACGCGCAACATGGTCCTTTATTGGTTGCACCACTGAGGTTCCTTCTGCTTGGAGTGTGGCAGTTGCTTTTGCAGAAAGTTGTCAGAGACGCTTGGCATGGATAGTCAGCTGCAACGTTTGGTCTTCAGTGAATAAGGCTATCAGCAGCAGAGATGAGAATAGTGCTGCTGATAAGCCCATCAGCAGCAACTTATGTTGAACGCTGCTGATAAGCCCATCAGCAGCAACTTATGTTGAACGCTGCTGATAAGCCCATCAGCAGCAACTTATGTTGAACGCTGCTGATAAGCCCATCAGCAGCAACTTCTGTTGAACGCTGCTGATAAGCCCATCAGCAGCAACTTGTGTTGAACGCTGCTGATAAGCCTATCAGCAGCAACTTGTGTTGAACGCTGCTGATAAGCCTATCAGCAGCAACTTGTGTTGAATACTGCTGATAAGCCTATCAGCAGCATTTGTACTTAGAATAATTTGGTAGCAATCAGTCTCTGGTTCTACAAACTCCCCCTAGACTGATGCAACCAAAATTCTTCTAATCACTTTGCTGCTGAAGCTTTTGCATGTGTCTGACTATCCTTTCAACCTCATAGCCTCTTCGATCCTTGCTGGGATTGTTCAGTGGAAGTTCAGACAGAGTCTTGATGTCTTTGGGTTGCATTTTGAAGATTGCTTTGCTTGAACATCTCATTTGCTGCTTCTTGGCATCAGTCAGTGTGAACTCATCCAAGTCAGCATTGTAGGACCAAGATACAAATGGAGAGTGGGACTTGAGTGGTTTGATATCCATGACCACATCTTTGCTAGGGTTGAAGTAATGTCTGATTGCTAGCATAAGATGTTTCCCTCTCTCATTTGCAGGCTCATGAGCTTCACCCAGCTCCAAAATTCTTCTTAGGTCTGAATCTGGTAGTTGCAGAACCTCATCAACAGACCTGTATGTAGATCTTCTTCTTTCAGTTCTCCCCCTGAAGATCTCAAACCTTTGACCCTGTGGATTGTAGACCCATTCAACAATGTCTCTTGAGTCTTCAGGTTTAGATGAGGATTTTGATTTCTTCAAGGGAGGCTGTTGATGAGTGGGAGCTGGGTGGGATGATTTGGACTTGTTGGGTGGAGGAGTGGAAGGTTTGGGGAGGAGAGTGGAAGGATGATGGACTGAGGAAGAGGTAGGTGAGGGAGAAGGCTTGGGTTTCTTTGTCTTTGGTTTTTCTTCTTCTTTGATAAGTACCCTTTTCTTGGAGCCTTTCTTCCCTAGTCTTTCTTCCTCATCCTTTTTAACCTTGAAGTAGAGGGCTTGCAGGTTCATGAAATTCATGGGACCTAGCCTCCTTCCACTATCTCCTCTAGCCTTAAGGAAGTCAATCATGACCTTCCTTTCTTCATGGGTTCTTTTATTCAGTGCAATGGTCTTCTTGGACTGTAGCTTGGCTTTTTCTTCTTCTTCAGCCTTTTTCTTGCTAGCCAATTAACCCTGCTGACCCATGAAGGCTTTGTAAATCTCTTTGTTAGAAAGTTTCTCAAGGTAGTCTGCATCCTCACCTTGAGAGATCAGAGCTTCAGTCCACTCCTCCCATAATTCTTTTGCTAATTTAGAATCAGTGATTCTAAACTTAGCATCTTCCTTCTTCTTCTTTTCATTCTCTTCTTCTTCTTCCTTTGCAAACTTTTCCTGCAGCTGTCTGGCAAGTTGTTCATCTTCCTCAACTTGAGACCCTGCATGGATTTTAACTTTCATCTCATCCAGCTGTTTGGCATACAGCTGGATTGTTTGTTGTCTTAGGAGTAAGGCTGCCTTTCTTTCTTGATGCTTCGTTTGATAAGCCATCTCTTCAGCCATCTCTTCTTCTTCTCTCTTTCTTCTCCTTTCTTCTTTCTCCTTCTTTTCTTTTAGCAATCTCTCTTCATCCTCTTTAGTCATAATGCCCTTTCCTTTATCAAAATTGGATGCCTCTGCTCTGGCTTCACTGATCACAGCAACAGTTGATTGTGGAACTGTTGGAATCTCAGCCTCGGCTTCATCGGCAACTTCGGAGATTGACAAGGAAAGGACATTTGGTTGGTTGGTTTGGGACTCATGATCTGTTATCTCTCTCAGTTGATCCTTAATTGATGATCTTAACCCATAGGCTGCAGAATTGATGTCAACTCTGGGAGAAGATGAGTTGGAGTCAGTGTCAGAGTTTGACACAGACTCATACCCCTCAATCCAACCTTCATTTACAAGATGGGCTCTGACAGTTTGCATCATTCCCTGACTCTCTGATGAATTGATATTGCAGATGTTGAATCTGAGTTGGTA
Organism: Smallanthus sonchifolius; assembly: GCA_023525975.1. Lineage (NCBI taxonomy): Eukaryota > Viridiplantae > Streptophyta > Magnoliopsida > Asterales > Asteraceae > Smallanthus > Smallanthus sonchifolius. The sequence continues at coordinate 21,318,237 of CM042035.1, read as the reverse complement.
GATCTTTAGTAGAAAGTCTGAGGGCAGCTGAAGAATGTCCCTGGTGTTGATGGTGATAGAGGTGCCGTTGCTTAGAAGAAGATTATGGTCAAAGGACTTATTGCTAGACCATCCAACCACATCTAAGTCCTTGACCATTGTCTTGTACAGGAGTCTTTTCAGGCTTAGAACTTCTTCTTCATTGAGAAGACTGCTCCTTGTGATTTGAAGATTGTTGGGAGACAGTCTTCTTTCTGCAGCCTGAGATGACTCAGGAGACTCTACCCGTTTTAGTTCTTTGATTAGTCTTATGAAGTTGGGTAGGTTGTCCTCCATCAAGTCATAGAACATGTCAATGGAAAGGTCTGCTGAGAGGTCTGATGAGTTGTTGATGCAGATGAGATCATATAGGTCAAGGATTTCAAATGGATGAATTAAATCCCAGTCTAGCTCTTCTACTCCGCTAAACTCCCGACCAATCCAAAACCTCTCAGTCTTCCCATCGTACCCCCAAGCTAGTATAATATCAAACTCTAGTTGTGTGGATGTCAGTGGGAAGTGGGGGGCAGATGTATGACTTATGATGGCTGCAGCTTCAGGAAGGATGCTGAATGGTGTATTTATTTGTTCTGTGTCTTCAACATCATTCAGCATTTCATCGACAGCCCTGACGACCAACTTCCAATCTTCAGATGTCTCTTCGTCTTCGTTATCTGGGATTGGCAAGTCATGAACTTGTACAAAAGCCGGTTTGAATAGTGAGCTTTGAAGTACAACATGCTCTTGAATCCAGTCGTCAAGACTGTCTGTATCTTCTTCCATAGAAACCATCTCCCCCTTTTTGGTTGCATCAGCAGACAGGTAAGCATCCATTTGGGTGCCTACTGATACAAGAGAGGGAGTGGCTAGAGTTGGGCATTTATGGGCTTCATGCATAGCGACTTGGTGTCTTAGTTTGGACATTTCAGCCTCTAGCATAGCCACCCTGGCCGTCAATTCCAAGTTATGAAGTTTCAGTCTGTCCTCATCCACAGTTGTGGAATTCTTGGACCCAGATGGGGCCGTAGGCCTAGCCTCAGCATCCCTATCACCCGTGGTTTCTTGGCGCCTGGGATTCCTCTCAGAGAAGGGAGTTTCCAAGGAAACACCCTCACCATGAGTTGCCATGGTTGAGGTCTTAATGATGTTATCACTGTCCTCCTGGTCAGTTGATGGACCAGCAGTAGTGACAGCCTCGTCCACATACACTCTTTCAATACTCCCAGAGTGGACCTCCAAGGGTGAAGAACTTGGGTTGGGTGTTTTGGAAGCAAGACCAATCAGTACCTCCTGAATAGTGTTAGTTGGAGAAGGTACATCACTTTGGTCAGGTTCCTCAACACTTAAGTTCAAGGAAGATAGGAATGGCTCAAAGGGCTGATCTATGGATCCGAGAAGTGATCCTAATCCTAATAGAGAGACTTCCGAAGGAGTCTCCCTAACAATGTGGCTTTCCCTTATGATATTCTCACTAGAATGTTGTGATTCTGAGTGAGGGATGTTGGCTTGGGTTTGGGCCTTGGAGGCAAGAGAAGAAGGAGTTCTCTTGCCCCTCTTCCTTGTATACTTGGCTGCAACTGGGGCCCTGTGTTCCAGTTGAGCAATCAAACTGTGGGTGAGTGATGTATGTGCCTGTGCATCCTCAGTAGAATGCACAGGGGTTCGATCAAGGGAAACAGTAGAGTGAATTTGTGGCAGTGAGGTGGAGGGTGTGGGATCAGTATCAGCTGGGTTTGCTGAACTGTCACCCTGGGCACGTTGCGTGTTCATCATTGTAGATAACAATGGAATATCGGCCCCTGAGAACTTTGATGAAACTGTTCTCAGTCTTTGAAAAATATTGTTTTTATGCCCCAGCATAATATAGATTTGAGCAGGTTTTGAAAGATTTTGGTGCTCTTTGTTAAAAACTTCCTGCAGGAATCGTGGGTACATAAAAAATTGTGATTTTACCCCTTCTTGAAGGTTATATCTCAAACCTTCAAGAATGAGGTGGGAAAAATTGAAACCAGACCCAGTTACCATACCGTGAACTGCAGATGCAAGACCGGAACTGAGTTGATTCCAGCCACTCCTCTTTTGAGATATGCATTGGAGAAGAGTGTGGCAGAGGTACTTCCATTGGGGACCCATGAGCGCCTTCTCTATGGTGTACTCTGTTTGATTTCCAGTGTATCCTATGGATACAAAGGTCCTCATGTACACATCTCTCGGGTAGGAGGTGGCGTCCCCTTCATCCTGAAGCTTGAGGTGTTGACGGAGTTTTGCTTCAGTGATTACCATGTCCTTTCCATCTACTGTGGCCTTGATTTGGGGAGTGCCCTGTTCAGTAGAGAATACAGCTGTGTTCCAAAAATCTTCCATATGGGGAATATAGATGGTTGGGTTGATTGTTAGGGCATGGTGGATTTTGGACCGACAAAGGAAGTCGATCATATCATCGAAACCTTCGGATTTCTTGCCCTTTGTTAGGTATGCAGTGAGGTTGTGGTATGGGGAAAACTTGTCGTTGGGGTTGTTTATATCCGCGCCTTCCATTGTTATGGATTTGGAGGGAAGAGGGAAGGGTGTTTGAATGGTGGTTAAGTATGGAGGACTTGGAATGCTGTGGGGACGGGAGAGAAAGTGATGGAAGTTAGGTTTGAAATTGAATATGAAGAGGTTGTGGGGACGTTTGGGATTTTGATATAACGACAGACGAGGGAAAAAGCAAATTTTCTTGTACAGTACAACCCTTTTTACTTTTCACTGTTACAGCTGTAAAACACTCGAGCAGTCATGGTAAAGACTGAGAGTAGTTTTTACCGTGGGTAAAAGTTAATGTAGACTTGTTTTACCCATCAGCAGCAAACTTGGTTGCTGCTGATGGTGAGCTATCCGCTGCAAACTTGGTTGCTGCGGATAGTTAAGTCTTTCAGCAGCAGATTTGGTAGCTGCTGACTGTTGTATTCATTCCGCAGCAAAAAGGTTGCTGCTGACCGCCTTAAAGCTATCCGCAGGAAACTTGTTCCTGCTGATAACTTAAAGAGATCAGTGGCAAAGGCTTTGCTGCTGAAGAGTAAAACTGTCAGCAGTGAAAAAGTGCTGCTGAAAATAACTTTTATTTACAACAATAGACAGACATATTTACAACAGAAGACAGATGCATTCAGCTTAACCGATGACAATACTTAGTGTTTTCTTTACCTTCCATTGTTGAATTGGTGGTTTTCCAGCTTTCTTTGTCTTTTCAGCATCCGACGTTGTATCTGATGATTTTGCTTTCCATTGCATTATTGGTGGTTTTCCAGTTTTCTTTATTCTATCAGCAGCAGTTTTTGTTGCTGCTGATGGCTTTACTGGAGCAGCAGCAAGATTGATGGCTGCTGAAGGCTTTACCTTTGTTTTTACACTATCAGCAGATTTTGTTGCTGCTGAAGGCTTTGCCTTTGATTTCCCTTTGACAGTAGCGGCCATTTTTGCTGCTGAAGGCCTATCGTTTGTTATTCTGGCCTTTTCTGGATCAGCAGCATTTTTATTCATTGTTGTTGGAGTAAACCCAGATGACCACTTTGCAAACTGGTTGAATGGATTAAACCTGCATTTGCTAGCAAAGTGGTCTGATTCACCACAAATGATACAGGTTTGTTGAGGTTTTGGCACAGTCATTTTTGGTGGAGATAGAGAGTCTCTGAACTTGGTTGCTTTGGCTTCAAAGCTTCTTGCCTTTTTGTTTCTGTTTGTCTTCTCAAAGGCATGCTGCTTTGAGTTTCTTTGGTTTTTAAGGTTGTGAAAGCAGGTGCTGGCGGTGTGATTGTATTTGCCACACACAAAGCAGGATAGTGCTATCTTATCCCTGGCAGTGTGATTGTATTTGCCATATATATCAAACGTCTTCCTCGGTTTGATTAATTTGGATTGAGGCTTTGGGTTACTAGAGCCTGATGACTGCCCATTTTCAACATTTAGCTTTCTTCCATCAGGAGGGTAGCTAATCCTGATTTGTTTGAATGGAACAGGAACTGGAGCAGCTGGAGGAACAGCAGGAACTGCAACTCTATTTAGAGTAGCTTCAGATGAGGATGCACTGGTTTCATCATGGTCTGAGTAGTTTGACTCAGATTCCGATGAGGTAGTGCATTCTTCAACGAAGGGTTCATCCGTTGAAGGATCAAGATTTTGGTTTGCAGTGTCAAGATGTTCAACATTGAAGCTTGGTTCGTATATGGCAACGTAATCAGCAGGAGGTGCGACGGTTTTATACTGGTCGGCATGATATCCCAAACCAGTTTTTACATTTTCATGGATTTGAATATCCAAAAGTCTTTGCAGCTTTTTGGATGCAAATTCATATTTTTCCACATGGACCTTTTGGTCTGCCAATTCAGCCCTTGCAGCTTTTAACTTAACCAGAATATCATCAATTTGAGTTTCAAGGTTTTTTTGTTCATGTTTTAATGATGAAATTTCTTTCTTTAAACAATCATTCTTTTCCTTGTAACTATTTTCAACCTTTTTAAATTCAGATTTCATTTGGTGAAATTCTTCATTTTGATCTATAAGCTTCTGGTTATGTTTCCTATATCCAAGGACTTTATCAATGCACTCTTGAGTACATAGATTTTCATATACCTTTGGTGGTACCTCTGATGTGTCTGAAGTTAGAGAGGATACCTCTAATGTGTCTGCCATGAGAGTTTGATTGTTGGCAGAAAGATCCTCAGGCTGGAAGCTCCAGTCAAAGTCAGTAGTTCCAACTTTTGCACAGGCTGCAGTTTGTGCTGGAGGATTGACTTGTTGCTGTTGTTGGTGTCTTGGCTGAGCTTGGTGTGCTTGTCTGGTAGGATAGTAGTCGCTTGAACTAGGACCTGAGTGGTCAGAGTGAAGCGCGGGAGAGGTGCTGGAAGAGGCTGATTGATGGCTTGAGCTTCTTTCTTTGGCTTGAATTATTTCTAATTCATAGGCTTTTAGCATACAAAAGAGCTCGGTCATCTGCATAGTCTTCAGATTCTCAGTTCTTCTTATTGACACTGTGTAAAGTGTCCAGCAACTAGGAAGAGATCTGATGAACCTTTTGAGAATGTCTTCATTCTCCAGTTTCACCTTAGAGCACTGCAGCTCTCCTACCAAGTAAGTATACCTGTTATAGACTCTGGTCAGTGACTCACCTTCATTGCAGACAAAGTTTTCATATTGCTGCTTCAGGATGTCTTCAACCATATTGCTTTGTGCCATTTTGTTTTGATGTGACTTGATTAAGAATAGAGTTTATAATAGAATCAGAAAGTGATTAAACAAATGTTAGTTTGTTTAATCTTGATCCAAAGCTCTGATACCACTTTTAGGATCGTAAGATTACAAGGTGATTCTATTCTAGTTGATATTGGCGGAAACAATAGCAACCAACAAAGTAAACAAGTAAACAGCAAGAATACTGATAAATGCACTGTTGTATTAAGCTTGAGATTTCAAGATTACAAGTAAAACTCTATCAAAAAGCACGGTGAAAGCAAACGAAAAGCACTAGAAAGTCACGAAAAAGCACACTTACTATGAAGTGTTTACACAGTATTTATAGTAACTTAGAATCAAGACAGACCCTTGATTCTAAGGATCAGATCGAACACAGACCGTTGATCTTGTTTATTAATCTAAATTACACGCAAAGGCTAATCTAGATAACTTTATTGAAACGTCTTCTTAGGCATCATTGTTTGCATGCTTGGAGACGCGCAACATGGTCCTTTATTGGTTGCACCACTGAGGTTCCTTCTGCTTGGAGTGTGGCAGTTGCTTTTGCAGAAAGTTATCAGAGACGCTTGGCATGGATAGTCAGCTGCAACGTTTGGTCTTCAGTGAATAAGGCTATCAGCAGCAGAGATGAGAATAGTGCTGCTGATAAGCCCATCAGTAGCAACTTATGTTGAACGCTGCTGATAAGCCCATCAGCAGCAACTTATGTTGAACGCTGCTGATAAGCCCATCAGCAGCAACTTATGTTGAACGCTGCTGATAAGCCCATCAGCAGCAACTTGTGTTGAACGCTGCTGATAAGCCTATCAGCAGCAACTTGTGTTGAACGTTGCTGATAAGCCTATCAGCAGCAACTTGTGTTGAACGCTGCTGATAAGCCAATCAGCAGCATTTGTACTTAGAATAATTTGGTAGCAATCAGTCTTTGGTTCTACAATATACAAGATCAACGGCTTGTGTTCGATCTGATCCTTAGAATCAAGGGTCTGTCTTGATTCTAAGTTACTATATAAGTAGTGTATCGAGTCATTGTACAAGTGTGCTTTTCATAGAGTTTTCTTTGTAATCTTGTAATCTTCGAAACTTAATACAAATTGCATTTATCAGTATTCTTCCTGTTTACTTGTTTACATTGCTTAGTTGTTATTGTTTCCGCCAATATCAACTAGAATAGAACCATCTTGTATTCACCGATCCAACAAGTGGTATCAGAGCTTTGGCTCACAGATTAAACAAACTCACATTTGTTTAATCACTCTCTGGTTCTATTCTAAACTATCTCTTTGCTAAAGACACCCGCTATCACAAATCGATAATGGCTCAAAACAATGGATTTGAAGATATTGGAAGCATCAACAGACCACCAAGACTGGTGTCTGGAGAAGACTAGGATATATGAAAGAACAGAATGGAAAGCTTCTTCTGCTATCAGGAATATGGGATGTGGAGATCCATTAAAGATGGACCGTACATACCCATGGTGGCCTCTGCTGATTCCGGAGGTACACTAGTCCCCAAAGAACCCTCCAAATATTCAGATGAAGATATCAAAAAGATGGAGGTAGATTTCAAGGCACTGGGAGCCATCCAGATGTGCCTACCAAATTAAGTTTTTCACAACTTCAGAGGATACAGAACTGCCAAGGAGCTATGGGAAGCTCTTGAGAAGATGTTTGCTGGTTCAGAGGAAGTAAAAGAAAACAGAAGAGACATCCTGAAGCAGCAATATGAAAACTTTGTCTGGAAGGAAGGTGAGTCACTAACTGTGTTATATAACAGGTATACTTATCTTGTAGGTGAGCTACAGTGCTCCAAAGTGAAGATGGAGAATGAAGACATTCTCAAAAAGTTCATCAGGTCTCTACCCAGCTGCTGGACACTCTACACAGTGTCTATCAGAAGAACTGAGAACCTGAAGACTCTACAAATGACTGAGCTGTTCGGTATGCTAAAGACCTATGAATTAGAAATGATTCAGGCCAAGGAAAGAAGCTCAAGCTACCAAACAGCCTCAACATCCACCACCACCTCTTCTGATCTTCACCCTGACCACTCAGATCCCAGTTCTAGCAACTACTATCCTCCCATTATCACACATCCTCAAACTCTAACCTCTCAACCCAACATCTCACCATTTCTTCTTGAAGCTCCTCCTCAAGCCTCAACCTCATCTGCTTTTGTTTCTGAAAGCTCAAGCAACATGTCATTTATTAAATAGGATCTGGAATGCTTTCATCCAGATGATCTGGAAGAAATGGACATACAGCATTCTTATGCCATGCTCTCTCTAAGAGCAAAAATATTCTACTCCAGAACAGGCAGACCCGTTCCAAGCAACAACTCCAACACCAGAGTTGGCTTGAGTAAAAGCAAATTAAGATGCTACAACTGTAACCAACTGGGTCATTTTGCTAGAGAATGCAAGGCACCGAAGGCAAACCCAGCCGCTGGTCAATCAAGACAAGCTCACCAAGTCCATCCAAGACAACAACAAGCTACTCCTCCAGCTCAAACTGCAGCTTGTGCAGCTGTTGGAACTTCTGACTTTGACTGGAGCTTCCAGTATGAAGATCTTCCTGCCAACAACCAAGCTCTTATGGCAGACACAACTGAGATACAGCCTCAGGTATATGAACATCTCTGTTCCCAAGCTTGTATTGATAAGGTGTTAGGCTACAGAAAGCATAATCAAAACCTTTTAGATCAAAATGAAGGGTTTCATCAAATGAAATCTGAATTCAAAAAGGTTAAAAATAGTTATAAAGAAAAAATTAACTGCCTAAAGAAAGAGATTTCACTATTAAAACACGAACAAACCAATCTTGAAACTCAGATTGATGATCTACTGGTTAAATTAAAAGCTACCAGAGCAGAGTTGGCAGAACAGAAAGTTCATGTTGAAAAATATGAATTTGCATCCAAAAAGTTGCAAAGACTTCTAGATGCTCAAGTACATGACAAGGTAAAAACCGGCTTGGGGTACCATGCTGAACAGTACCAATCCGTTGCACCTCCTGCTGACTATCAAATCTTGAGAAGGCCAACCGAAATCTTGATCCTTCAAGGGATGAACCTCTGGTGCAAGAATGCACTACCTTATTAGAGTCTGAGTCAACTTGCACAGACTCCACCGAAGCTAATGAAGCTTCATCACCTCCTGCCCTTGAAGTCATTCAAACAAGTGCTCCTGTCCCTTTCATCTCTTCAGTACAGGTATCAGCTGTTCCAGTTTTTGTTCCCTCCAACCAAATCAAGATTAGCTATCCTACAGAAGGAAGAAAGCTAAGTGTTGAAAAGGGACAGTCTTTCAAACCTCAACACAATGCCAGTCAGCCAAGAGAGAAAGCTCCATATGTGCAAAACACAACAAAGCCAATCCCTGGAACTTCAAAGACTTATTCAAGAAAAGGGATTATGTGTACTCTCAAAGGGACAAAGTGGCTAAATCATGATTTGTGTGTGGCAGATACCACCACACTGCCAGCATATGCTTCTATTATGTCGAGCAACAACAAAACCTAAAGCAACATGCTTTTGAGAAGACAAACAAGTTCAGAAACTCTCAATCCCCACCAAGAAAGCATTTGCCAAAACCCCAAAATTTTGCATCATCTGTGGTGAATCAGACCACTTTGCTGCACATTGTCAGTTCAATCCGTTCAACCAAGTTCTTCATCAAGTTCCTCTTAAACAAAAGCCTATTAGCAAGATGAAGAAGGATAGGCATACATCTGTGATCAAACCATCTGTGATCAAACCATCAGCAGCAAACAAAACTGCTGTGGATCGATTAAAGCCCAAACAACCAAAGGAAAAGCCTTCAGCAGCAACCAAGACTGCTGCTGCTCAAATAAAACCATCAGCAGCAACAAAATCTGCTGCTGATAAGCCAAAGTCCTCAGTAGCAAAATCTGCTACTGATCAGGCAAATCTGTCAGCAACCAAAGCAACATCAGCTACTGACAAAGCAAAGAGATCTGGAAAACCTCCTCCTCAGCAATGGAAAGCCAAAATCCCTCCAAGAATCATCATTGGCTCTGTTGAATGCAAACATGCTGATACTGATAACCCTATAACACATTTTTCCAAGGATGCAAGTTCTTGGATTCCTCCCACTAACTAGATCTCTCTCATGTGCAGGGACAGCCAGGTCACAAGATTAACACCTGGGTTGTAGACAGTGGTTGTTCCAGGCACATGACAGGCAACAGATCCATCCTCTCCAACTTCAGACATTTCAATGGAGGATATGTTGCCTTTTGATGTGACTCAAAAGGAGGATCTATTACTGGACAAGGAATTGTGTCCAACAAAAGAATGAGTATTGAAAAGGTAAACTATGTCAAAGAATTGGACTTCAATCTCATGAGTGTCTCTCAGGTCTGTGATCAAAAGCATTGGATGCTCTTCATAAATAAAGAATGTTTTGTATTGTCTCCTGGCTTATCCAAACCTCCTCCAGAAAAGATTCTATTAACTGCTCAGAGAAAAGAAAACCTTTATGTGCTTGGCATGAATGAGGTCACTCCATCTGGCAGTGTATCTTGTTTTCTGTCGAAAGCTTCTGTTGATGAATCAGCTCTCTGGCACAGGAGATTAAGCCATGTTAACATCAAAACCATCAACAAGTTGGTGAAGGATAATCTTGTCAGAGGGCTTCCTGACAAAGAATTTCAATTAGAAGATCATTGCATTGCTTGTTTGAAGGGGAAGCAACACAAGAGTTCTCACAAGCCCAAGACCTTGAATACAAATGACACTCCACTACAGCTGCTGCATATGGATCTCTTTGGTCCTACAAATGTCATGTCAATGGGCAAGAAGTCATACTGTCTGGTGATAATTGATGACTACACAAGATTCTCATGGGTATACTTCTTGAGAACAAAAGATGAAACTGCTGAGATTCTCAGATCCTACATTCTCAAGGTAGAGAATCAAAGCAATCAGAAGGTAAAGATCATAAGGTGTGATCAAGGTACAGAGTTCAAGAACCACACCTTGAATTTTTTCTGTGAGAGCAAGGGTATAGAAAGACAATACAGCGCTCCAAGAACTCCTCAAAAAAATGGGGTTGCTGAAAGAAGAAACAGAACTCTAATTGAGTCAGCAAGATCAATGTTGGCTGACTCAAAACTGCCTCTCACATTCTGGACAGAAGCAGTAAGCACACCTTGCTATGTGCAAAATAGAGTTCTCATAGTCAAACCTCTCAACAAAACTCCTTATGAACTCTGGTTCAACAGAGTTCCCTACATTGAATTTCTAAAACCTTTTGGATGTCCATGCACAATTCTGATTACACATTGGGTTCTTCCTAAGTTTGGTGCCAAATCTGATGAAGGATATTTTGTGGGCTATTCCTCTCAATCCAAGGCCTACAGAGTATTCAACTCAAGAACAAGAATTGTGGAAGAATCAGCCAATGTGGAATGTAGGGAACACATTGCATGTGAACAGGGAAAAGGCCCAGACTGGCTTTTTGATATAGACTCCTTCACCCAGATATTTGAGCCTCTCATCTTCTCAAATATGGAGTCTACCTCTTCAAAGGCACCAGCTTCAACTTCCTCCGCTGACTACAGACTGGATTTTCCTAAACCCTCCATCAGACTGAAAAGACCATCCATTGATCCTCCATCTGTTGTGGAAGCTTTTAAAGCCAGTGAAGCTGGAACCAGACCCTCAAATGTCACTAGCAGCATCCTCTCTGAATAGGAAATACTGAATGAAGACTCCTCTATAAATGAGGAAGAGGCATCTGCTGCAGATGCTGCGGCTGATAATGCCAATGCCACTGCTGATATTCAAGATTCTTACACCATGAATGAAGACTTTCCTGATCAGAATCAGAGCAATCTTGAACAGGGAATACAGCTGGATGTGGTACCCGCACAGAGAATCAACAAGGAACATCCTCTGGAGAATTTCATTGGCCAAGTTCACCAAGGAGTTCTTACAAGAAGCAAATCTCATGAGGCCAATATATGTTTGTTTTCTTGTTTTCTATCTCAGGTGGAACCCAAGAAGATATATGAAGCTTTGAAGCATAGCAGTTGGATTGAGGCAATGCAGGAAGAGTTGCTGCAATTCAAAAGACAGGATGTCTGGAAACTTGTTGATCTTCCACCTGGTCAAACCGCTATTGGCACAAGATGGGTATTCAGGAACAAGCAAGATGAGAGAGGCATCGTCGTCAAGAACAAAGCCAGACTTGTAGCTCAAGGCTACACTCAGGAAGAGGGTATTGACTACGATGAGGTCTTTGCTCCTGTTTTTCCAGACTGGAGGCAATCAGAATCTTCCTGGCATATGCTGCATCCAAGAACTTCATGATTTATCAGATGGATGTCAAGAGTGCCTTTCTGTATGGAAAGATTGGTGAGGAAGTTTATGTCAAACAACCTCCAGGCTTTGTACTGCAAAGCTGCACCCTTCCATTCTGGTTCAGTGATAGCTAACAGGTTGAATTGGTTAGTAAACTCCCGAGCCATGATCTGCAAAAACACACAGAAAACATAATCAGAACAACACGTATCATCGGAAATGGATAAACACGACTCAGTATAGCAGTTACTCATTGAAGTGAAAATTCAGACTTAGAAAATTTTCTAAGTGTTAGTCCTGCGTACTTAGCAAGTACGCAGGCATTTGGTCTTGCGTAATTAACAAGTACGCACGAATTACTTCTTGCGTACTTGTTAAGTGCGCAAGAACTTGCACTTAGTAAAAATCCAGTAATCCAAATTTTCAAACAAACGAGAGACATTGCCGTTGATTAGGTCACCACACGGTCGAAATACATGATTCTATCCTATGAGACCATCATCAACATCAATCAACTACAACACTTGTCACGATTTTGACCTAATGACGACCCAGGCGAACCGACAGTCGACCGAGGGTCAAGGGTCCAAATTAAGAATGATTAAGGACTGAATAAGGTTCTAATACCGATTCTAACCAAGTTTTAATTATCAAGATTTACCACGACAACCAAAAATTTGACCAAAATCACTAGTTAAACCCTAAATATTTTAAAGTCTCAATCGGTCCAAGATTTGCGAGATTTAGCCGATGAAATCGACTGAGATTCTCACCAAGGGAATGCTATTTTAAAATTAAACAATGAGATGGACGAAGAATCGGGTAGGAACACTCGAAATTTTGAGGAAAAGTTCGGAGGGAAAATTCAACAGTAGAAAACTTTGAACTTGATAGAAATTTTGAAAATTTTTTAAGTGTTGTATATATACCCAACACAAAACGGTCGTGCGTACTTGCTAAGTGCGTAGGACTTAACTCCTGCGTACTTACTAAGTACGCATGACTTAAGTCTTGCGTACTTGTTAAGTACGTAGGGTTTACCTCATGCGCACTTATTAAGTACGCAGAGACCCTTAAGTGCGCAAACTTTCAACTCAAATTATGAAGATTTCAAGTCAAATAACGAACAAGACAAAAAACGTTCAATCAAGAGGATTCAAAATCAATTCAGGAAGGTTAAACACAAATATTTTTGGCTTTTCGGATTAAATATGAACTGTACACAAACTTAAAATCTTTTTGATCTTTTCAAGATAGAAATATACACATATTCACACAAACTATTTTTGATCAAAGATACGAGCAGAGGATCATATCAGGCTAACATATAGCAAAAATGATACAATATAAACATCAAAGAATATGGGATCATGTCATGGATTACTATTTATTCATACGTAATAAGCACATAAACAAGTAATTTAAGTTGACAATATTACAAGATTTGAAACTATAAGCATCTTTGTATCACGTTCTTGTGTGTTAAGGTATTGATTGTAAGATATACAACGTGTACCCCACTGATATACTATAGTAATATAATTTGCACTATCTCAAGGCATCTAAGATTTTCCCAATCATTTTCTAAATTTTTAGAATGAAGTTACATCTATTAGCACAGGAAAATTCAAGCAGAATCCATAAGGATTATCAGGAATCATAAGATTCAGAATCGAGTTATTCATTTGTCTTGGTTTCATTTGATTTCTTCATTGAATATCGGTATGATGATTCAGGATAATGAATATGGTGTTTGAGTATTAAGGTAAGGGGATCTAACTTTTATCTGGATTTGATTTCAATGAAACAGGAGTGATTCAAGGGTGAATACATGATGCACGGTTGATGTTGAGACATGTCTTGATTCAATCTCTCATTGCATACTTGTGAGTATGGGCAGTGAGATGAACCGCATTAATTGTGCTAACGACATAACCCGAAACTGATCTCAGAAGAAAATTATTGCCAAAATCTAACATCCTTTATCTGATAATGATCTTTTGCATTCTTTTACGCACACACACTAGCATACATGGGTTCAAATCACAGTTGTAATAATAGATTTAGTTTCCACACTACTAGTGATTCAAAGACGCATACAGCCTACTGACAATTCAAATTACTTGTAAACAAACAGATTAATCAACATAACAATTTAAACAATCAAGTAAACATGACGCAATCATTTCCCATACGTGCAGTCTATGGCGTTTAGATCATTTCTGATGTACTATCATTTCCTCTTTTCTCAAGTTAACTTTGAAATTTTCTCCATTTTCTATTTTGTTTGGATTTTTGTAAAATATTTAAAAAATTTAAAAGAACTTTACAGAAAATTTAAAAGAAATAAAGTTTAACTTTCATGAATTGAAATGATTTAAGAAAACAAGTTTTCACTCAGGATTGAACATTCCTGTCAAGTTGACAAGATGCTCAAAACGAGATCGATCAAATGCCTTAGTGAAAAGGTCAGCAAGATTGTCATCCGTGTGAACCTTTACAAGTTCAATCAAATGCTTTTCAGCACAATCACGGATGAAATGATGGCGAATTTCAATATGTTTAGTCTTGGAATGTTTCACTGGGTTATTTGTGATGGACATTGTGGCATTGTTGTCAATGAACAGAGGAGTTCTAGTGAAGTTTAAACTGTAGTCTCTCAATTGCTGCTGAATCCACAATATCTGAGAACAACCGCTTGCCGCAGCAATGTATTCTGCTTCACAAGTTGAGACAGAAACCGTTGACTGCTTCTTACACTGCCAAGAAACCAGTCTGTCTCCCAAGAATTGACATCCACCAGAAGTTGACTTCCTATCAAGGTTACAACCGCCATAATCTGAATCAGTATAGGCTTTGAAGTCAAATAACTGCTGCTTAGAGTACCAAAGACCCAATCGGGGTTTCCCTTTCAAGTATCTGAAAATCCTCTTCACGGCTATCATATGGGACTCCTTCGGTTGTGACTGAAACCTTGAGCACAAGCACACAGCAAACATTATATCAGGTCTTGAAGCTGTGAGATACATAAGTGATCCGATCATCCCACGGTACAATCTGCAATCCACATCCTTTCCATCTTTGTCAGTATGCAAACCGTGATTGACTGGGATAGGTGTGCCATAAGTACTGCTATCATTCATCTTGTATTTCAACAAGATGTCCTGCACATACTTAGTTTGATGTAGATAAATGCCATCCTCTCTTTGACTGACTTGCAGACCCAGGAAGAATGACAATTCACCCATCTTACTCATTTCAACCTTGGACTTCATCACCTGTTCGAATTCCCTACACATCCCTTCATTTGTAGATCCAAAAATAATGTCGTCGACATATACTTGTACAAGAAGAATGTCACCTCCTGCTTTCCTGATGAAGAGAGTCGAGTCAATCTGTCCACGGTCGAAACCATTAGACAGTAGATGTTTAGATAAAGTCTCATACCATGCCCGCGGTGCTTGATGAAGACCATAAACTGCTTTGTCGAGCTTATACAATTTATTGATATTATGCGGATCTTCAAAGCCGGGAGGTTGAGTGACATAGACCTCTTCATGAACTTTACCATAAAGGAAAGCACTTTTCACGTCAAGTTGATAGACCTTGAAGCCGACAAATGTGGCATAAGCCAAGAACAGTCGAATGGCCTCAATTCTAGCAACTGGGGCATATACTTCTGTGTAATCCAAGCCCTCTTGTTGATAAAAACCCTGTACTACCAACCTTGCTTTATTTTTCACCACAACATGACGATCATCCGACTTGCATTTGAACACCCATCTAGTGCCAATTGGTTGTACGCCACGTGGTAAGTCAACCAAATCCCACACATGCAACTTTTGGAATTGAGACAATTCATCTTGAATCGCCTCAATCCAGCAGTTGTCGGCGAGAGCCTCTTTCACGTTCTTCGGATCTAATTGGGACACGAATGCAGCATGTAGACATGTTTCCATGACACCAGTGTCAAGTATCTCCGTGTACAGACTGGTGTTCTCAGTAATGGTTCGATGACGAGTTTGAACGCCGGCATGAGGATCACCAATAATGTTGTCAATTGGATGATTCTTATGCACTCTCGTCTCCGGTACATCATGTTCCTGCAGATTAGTTTCAAGATTAGTGCTCAGCTCCCCCTCATCCTGTGATCTAGAAGAAGATGATTCAATGTTGATTGGATCAGCTGTAGCGTCATTTCCTACACTAGTGTTAGGATTAGCTGGAGCGTCATCTCCTACTCCATGGACCACTTTCACTTCATCACTGTCATGAGTTCCAGATGCAGATGACGCATTGGAATCCGGAGTCACAATTGGTACAGTAGCACGAGTGGAGAAGTTTGAATCATCACCGCCATTGAATAATTCATATACGTTTGCGGCGTCACTAGCAGACAAATCAGGAAGGTTGAAAGACTTGAATAGCGCATCATAATCGAAACCCCAAGCTGGACCAGTTGGTTCTCACGGAATGCTGTGTTTGCTGCAATCCACTTCGAACCATTCCTCGACTGTACGAGTTCCTATGTTGTACACTCTCTTGCAAGGCGAGTTGGCAACATATCCTAAGAAGATGCCTTCTACAGCTTTTACATGAAACTTAGACTTGCGGTCTTTGTATTGTAGCAATAAGGAAAAGGGACTACCAAAAGGAACTAGGTAGTCAAGATTGGGAGGTCGATTGTTGATCAACTCGTAGCACGTCTTGTTGTGCCTCTTTAAAACCAGAACTCTGTTCAAGACGTGACATGCTGTATTAACTGCTTCTGCCCAGAAAGTGACAGGAAGCTTTGCATCCGACAGCATAGTCCTTGCAGTCTCGATCAGTGTTCTGTTCTTCCGTTCTGCAACTCCATTCTGCTGAGGTGTGTACGGGGCGCTAAATTCGTGACTGATCCCTTTCTTGAGACAAAAAAGCTCCATCAAATTATTCTTGAACTCAGTTCCGTTATCACTCCTTATTCTTCTAACCATCAACTTGCAAAGGGATTCCAAGCTCAGGATCAGGTATTGAAGAATACCAGCAGTCTCGTCCTTTGTACCTAAAAAATGCACCCAAGAAAAACGTGAGAAATCATCAGTTACAACCAGACAGTATGACTTACCTCTAATACTCCTGATACTTATGAGGCCAAACAGATCCATATGTAATAGCTCCAAAGGGGTATCGATGGAGTTTTGGAGCCTGGGCTTGTGAGACTTCCGTTGCTGTTTGCCCTTTTTACAAGGCATACAGTCATCTGCAACGGCAAATCTCAGCTTAGGAACCCCGGTTACTAAACCGTTTTGGACAAGATGATTCATTTTTCGATAAGAAACGTGTCTGAGTTTCCTATGCCACAAGATTGAGTCAAGCTCTGTCGCTTTGGTAAGCAAACAAGTAGCAACTGATGAGGTGGTTGTTGCCACGCTCATATCGATCTGATAAGTGTCGTTTTTCCTTGGTGCTCGTATCAGAATCCAGTCTTCAGGAACTTCAAAACTAGGTTTGAGAATCATGCATTCTGACTTGTCAAACATAACTGAGTACTCCTTGTCGCACATCTGGGAGACACTCAACAGGTTATGCTTCAGCTGCTCGCAAAAGTCGACATTGTCGAAGCTAACACAACCATTTGACACCACGCCTTGACACGTGATGCTTCCGCCTTTCTCTCCAACAAAGGCCACATAGCCGCCTTTAAATGGTTTCACATCTTGAAGCAAGGCCATGTTTCCTGTCATGTGCCGGGAGCATCCACTATCTACATACCAACGGTTAGAGATAGTACCCTTCGGATGTCCCTGCACGAGTCACAAAAGAATTAGTTAGATTTTGAGACCCAAGCCATAGTGGTCTTGGGTCGTCCGTCTTTCTTAAAATAAACAACCTCAATTAATTCACAATCGTGACTATCAAGGATGGATGAATATTTTGAAGCTTTAGGATCAGATGATTGAGATGTTTTTGATTTCTTGTTCCAGGACCTTTTCTTTTTATTAACTGGAACACTTGGCTTACTCTCAACAACAGCAGGTGAACTCGTGGAAGCTTCACCTGATTGAACTCCAGCCAGTTGTTCCAGCTTTCTCAATCTCTTGTTCCTTCTTCTCCTTTGTGGTTTGCAGAGTTTTACCATAGGATTCTCACCAGTTGGTGCACTACCAGAGGTAGATGCACAGGTTTTAGCCGGAAGCTTTTCCCTTTTTGGAACAGTTGGTTTAGCATCAGATGTAGTCTTTGTCTTCACCAACGGTTTCACTGGTGGTTTCACCTCATTCTTCTTTGGACTCTTGGTCTGTTTCACTGGTGGTGACTTGGGGACAACAACTTGTTGTGAAACAACTGGCCGTTTCCCTTGGTTCTTATTCGAGTAGTTCACAATGATGTGACCGACCGTACCACAGTGAAAACGGGTTCTTTTATCTTTGTAATTCCTCCTGTAAGGCTCATTTGATTTGACATTGGATGACTCAGCATGATGAACAGGAGAAGTTGTTTGGTGAACAGTAGTTTGACCCGATGGTGATTGGTTTTTGGGAATATAATATTTTTGCATATTTTCTTGATAGCCAAGCCCGTAATGAGCTGAAAAGGCTTCTTTCTTAACTTGATTAATGTTTTTATATCCCCCATAAAGCATCACTTTTAATTTTTCTTTTGATTCAACGATATCAGGTTCAGTCAAAATACAATTATCACAATCAGTGACAATGTTTTTCTTAACTTTCTGTTCACCGATCAACTCCTCGGAGACTACACCATCAGGGCAGGTGTTCTCAGACCCATCATCAGAAGCAGTAAAGAACTCTTCATCAGATGCAGAGTCAGCCTTACATGAGGAATCATCCTTGTTAGAGGAATCATCCTGACTAGAGGACTCATCAAGGCAAGACAGATCAATGTCAATTAAGCCGTTGACAAATTTCTCGCTTACTAGTGGAGGAATGGCATTAGTACCCAGCCCTAAGCGATTCATTTGTCTCACTACGGATTCGTAGTGTTCCACCACAAACCGAGAATTTTTCAACTTCTCAATATTGCCTTTCAGCTGCAAGATCTCATTTTACAACTTGGTGATCTCATTGTTTCTCTTTTCCAACCCTTTGTACGCAACATCCAAATGAAACTGTTGATCGCTGATTTTAAGTGAATAATCACGTTTTTCTTTCTTTAATGTTTCAATTGAATCTTTGTATCGTTTTTCGTTTTCTTTGTAGCTTAAAGCTGCAATACGAAGGGGTTCGACCATGTCTTGAAGCTTAGAATTTTCATCCTTTGAGCTTCGACATTTGGAACAAGAAATGACAGCAAAGGAATTAGAATCTACCTCAGTTGATGAACATGATGCCTCTCTAATAGCCATGAGGGCAACTGCAGTTGTAGACTCTTCTTGGTCAGCCACAGAAGCTTCCCGTTCTTCTGCTTCCATCATCTCCACGATCTCAGCCATTAGACCAACTTGCGTTTGAGCAATAAGGGCATCCTCCAGATGAACACCCCAATCAAAGCTATCGTCCTGTTGTGCTACCAAAGCATTGGACGTACCACTTTGACTTTGATTGCGGTTGTTGGAGTTGTTTTACCCTTGACCATTTCCTTGGCTAGGTCTGGTGAAACCCGAAGCCGGTGCTTTGTCCTTTTGACATTCACGAGCAAAGTGTCCAAAATTCTGACACTTATAGCACTTGGCTTTGGATTTACCAAAACCAAACTTGGCATTTGAATGCCCACCAATGAACTTTCTTCCTGTTCTGTTCAGGAAACGCTTGGTTCTTCTCAAGATCATGGCCATATTCCACTGAATATCCATGTCCTCCATATCATCCGGATCCACCTGATTAAAGTCTTCTTCTATGGTTTCAGGATCCGTTAGCTTACCGCCAATGAAGTTCTCATAGGCAAGCATACATGATGAAAACAAAGCCACATGATCTTCAGCTATCTTGGCTATTGCTGATTGGTTAGCTGAAGATCTGGGAGAAGGATTTTTTGAGGAATTCTGGTGATGACATCCAGAACCAGATCTAGATGTTGCATAGCAAGCATGACCACCACAAACATTTGAATTATCCTCCTCATGAGAGTTCCCTGAGAAAAGGGCAATTCCAGAACCCGATGAATTGGCTGTGGAAGACGTCCCATAATACATAGAAGGGTCTTGTATTTGAGGTCTCCCTGAGCTCTCCTTTCTTTACAGGTTCATATCATGTGCTTAAACATTTCCGATTGCTTCATCAATCGTCATCTCATAAAATTTTGAGTTCTCTCTCATCAAGGTAGTGTACATCTCAAATTTTGGGGGTAGGGCATCCAGAAACTTCTCAACTAATTCCTCATTCGGATAGATTAAATCATAAGCTTTCAGCTCAGTTTGCAGATGATATAATCTAGAGATAAGCTCATCTTTAGATTCATTCTCTAGATATCTGAATCACTCATACTGCTTCCTAAGAAGATCCCTCTTACTCTTCTTGATGTCACTGTTTCCTTCGAATCTTTTCTGCAAACCCTTCCAGAGACCCTTGGAGTTATCATATCCTCTAAAGATGTGAAATAACTCTCTGGTCAAGGCCATAGAAATAGATCCGTATGCCTTCTTCTCTCTATCATAAACTTTGTTTTCTTCTTCATCAAGTTCGGAGATAGGCTTGGGAACTTCCTCATCAAGATATGTATATGTGGGATGCTTATAACCCTCTAGAATGGGTATCCAAAGTGAAGAATCGGTGTATGAGATATAATGCTCAAAGCGTGCTTTCCAGTTTGCGTAATCATTTACATTAAGCAGCTTTGGTGATTTATGTGGGGTTCCAATCTCGTTGTCATAATTCAGAAGGTTACCGAGGTTCTGAAGATTTGCCATAGTGAAACACTTAGTCAAATTTCCAAAAAATCAAGACAACTTGCGCACTTGAATCTGGCCTTGCGCACTTAAAGACTTGGTCTAGGATTTGCTCTTGCATACTTAACAAGTACGCAGGAGTAAAGACAAGTACGCAGGAGATATCTTAAGTATGCAGCAAATATGGTCATGCGTACTTGTAAAGTACGCAGCAAGACTGCACTTGTTGCCAAATATGGTAAGTACGCATATCACTTTTTCACCAACTCTCACCAACTTTTTTCGGTCACTGAAAACTCATCGGAATCTTCAAAAATTGAAGATATGACCAACAAAATCAAGCTAAAGGGTTAAAAACTTGTTTCAAACCAACATTTGATGTTCAAAACACTCAAACACACAATAAAAGCTGGTTTTTTAGTATTTTTGCCTCTAAAATAGTGCTCAAGAGCTACCCTATTTTATCACAAAAATCAACAAAAACACACTTTTTCTTGCAAAATCTTTGTAGATTATGTAGAAGATGCTCCTAACACACTCACAACACTCGAAATCAAGAGCAATGCTCTGATACCACTTGTAGGTCCCCCGGGTGTCTCGGATCGTTACGTGTGGGTGTGTGACTAGTCCAACCGGGTGTGGAATGCCCGTGACTAGGTGGAGAATCAAGTAACACAAAGTAAACCGACAAGGAAAGCACTTTCAAACTTCGTCTATTATAAAACTTGAAGGTTACAGAATTGTTACAAATGAGTGCGTACATAACTTCTGTCAAACCATTCTATTTATACTAGACCTGATCTCTGCGCACTTGACAAGTGCGCAGGGAAAATTGTTCTTGCGTACTTAGCAAGTACGTAGAGTGTTCTTGCGTACTTAGCAAGTACGCAGAGTGTTCTTGCGTACTTGCTAAGTACGCAGGAAGTAATTCCTGCGCACATGCTAAGTGCGCAAAACACTTAGAGAAAACAGAAGACTAGTACATACGTTATTGATTACAACTCGATACCTAATACATACAAACACTAACATACAAAGACTAATACATACAAGACAAGTACAAAAAGCTAAGACAGTATCCAGAGTGTTTGTCACACAAAACTGCTTCAACACAACGACGGTTGGTAGCAGGTGGGCGATGGTGTTGAGAGGGTGGTGGTGGTGTCGAGTGGAGAAGAAATACACAATTTGGGGTTTTGTTAATTTTATTTTTTTTCTGAAATCTTAAGACTCCCGCGTACCGCGAGGCACGAACATACCCCCCCACGCGTAGCGCGGGGACCTAAAACGGTGGTCTTGACTTCCCATCTCCCCGCGTACCGCGAGGAATTGGTTATCCCTTCTCGCGTACCGTGGGGGAACGAAAATTCGGGCAAGGTAATTTGTCTCTCGCGTAGCGCGAGAGATATCCCAAAACACCTCGCGTACCACGAGAACCCTTTATTCACAGAAAGTTAAGTCCGTTTTTATACTTTGAAAAATTTTCACCATTTAAGAATTTTTTCCAATTTGTTTTCTAAACTTGTTCTAGCCTTAGAATTTTGAGCAAACATACCTAGAACCTTGTTTTTGATGGTTTTCCTTTGCTATTTTGGTCACAATTCCCTGAAACAAATGAAAACACAAGAGCACACAAACCGAAAATATACAAAAAACTAAAAATGAAAAAGAACACAGAAGTTTACAAACTCTACACTCGGGTTTTTGCCCGAGGAATTTCCCTCACTTAGCTCTAGTTTCCTGGGTTGTCGAGGAGAATCTCATCCCCCTCACATTCTCAATCGGTCCTCCGATGTAATGCTTCAGTCTATGACCGTTTACCTTCTACGAGCCACCCTCACCATCATGTAACTCCACTGTACCGTATGGAAGTGCCTCTTTCACTGTGTACGGCCCTGTCCACCTAGACTTAAGCTTTCCTGTGAATAGTTTTAACCTAGAATTATATACCAAGACCTTATCCCCACACGTGAATTCTTTCACCCCTCTCAACCGACGATCGTGCAACGCCTTTCTACGCTCTTTGTAACTCCAAGAACGTGCGTATGCTTCGTCACGCAATTCATCCAACTCATGTAATCGGTGTTGTGCTGCTTTAGGCAAGTCAAGGTTGACTGCCTTCAAGGCCCAATATTCCTTGTGTTCTAGCTCTAACGGTAGATGACATGCTTTGCCATAGATCATCCTAAAGGGTGTGGTTCCTATAGGTGTTTTAAGAGCAGTTCTAAAGGCCCAAAGCGCGTCATCTAACTTGTCAGACCAATCTTTTCTGGTCTTTCCTACAGTTTTCTCCAAGATCCTTTTTACTCCCCTATTTGCATTTTCCACTTACCCACTAGTTTGTGGATGATAGGCAGTCGATAGCCGATGGGTGACCCCATAGCGTGACAACACCTTCTCCATCTGGGTATTACAAAAATTCGTGCCCCTATCACTAATCAGGGCTCTAGGAGTACCAAACCTACTAAACAATTTCTTTAGAAATCCCACCACTACTCGGGCATCATTTGTAGGCAAGGCTTGAGCCTCGACCCACTTAGAAACATAGTCAATCACCACAAGAATGTACCGGTTCCCTCGGGATGCAGGGAACGGACCCATGAAATCTATGGCCCATATATCAAATACTTCAACAACCTGGATTCGGTTCTGGGGCATCTCATTCCGGGATGAGATATTACCGGTGCGTTGACACGCATCACACCGTTTCACCAACTTATAAGCATCCTTAAACACTGTCGGTCAATAGAAACCAGAATCAAACACCTTTTTGGCGGTATAGGATGCTCCGTTGTGACCTCCCGTTAAGACTTCGTGACAATGCTTAAGGATTCCTTGCTCACACATCTCCTTAATACTCTATCAGCTCCCACACGAAACAAATGTGGAGCATCATAAATATAGTGGTTGGCATCGGCAAAGAATTTACGCCTCTGTTAGGATGTCATACCCTTAACCACTACACCATCAGCCAAGTAGTTTGCTAAGTCAGAAAACCATGGCAAACCTTGCGCCTCGGCACCCATGTAAAACACCAGCTTTTTGGCCGGTCCCACCTTCACCATCATCAAGGACTCATGGGGAAATGTGTCCCCTATGGCCTCCTCCCAGATCTCTTCTTTCCCGTGATCCTCCAATCTCGACAAATGATCGGCTGCTACATTCTCTGCTCCCTTTTTATCTTTAATTTCAATATCAAACTCAGAAAGCAAGAGAATCCATCGAATCAATCTAGGTTTGGCATCTTTCTTCGCGAATAGATATCGCAATGCCGCATGATCCGTGAAAACGATGGAATTAGAGAGCACTAAATAGGAACGGAATTTATCGAAAGCAAACACCACCGCTAACAACTCCTTCTCGGTAGTTGTGTAATTCTCTTGAGCATCGTTAAGAGTTTTACTCGCGTAATAGATCGGGTGGAAGTGCTTCTCTCTCCTTTGACCTAAAATAGCCCCGACAGCGAAATCACTCGCATCACACATGAGCTCAAAGGGTAAGCTCCAGTCGGGGGCTATCAAGATGGGAGCACAAACTAACTGCTCCTTCAAGAACTCAAACGCCTTAAGACAATCGGCATCAAACTCAAACTGGACTTCCTTTTCAAGAAGACGGGTCATGGGTCGGGTGATCTTTGAAAAATCTTTAATGAAACGCCTATAGAAACCTGCATGACCTAAGAAACTACGAACGAATTTGACACTGGTCGGCGGTGGAAGTCTACTAATGGTATAAATCTTAGCTCTATCCACTTCAATACCGGCATGTGAAACTTTGTGCCCTAACACAATCCCCTTGGTCACCATGAAGTGACACTTCTCCCAATTAAGCATCAACTTCGTATCTATGCATCTCTTCATCATCTTCTCTAAATTAAGCAAACAATGATCGAAAACCTCCATAGAATTCTCGATCATGTCCTAAAAGATAGCCACCATGCACCTCTGAAAGGTGGCTGGAGCATTACCTAACCCGAATGGCATACGCCGGTACGCGAAGGTACCGTACGGGCATGTAAAAGTGGTCTTCTCCTGATCCTCCAGTGCAATGGGACTCTGGAAATAATCCGAGAAGCCATCAAGGAAACAGTAGAACTACTGCCCCATAGGCGTTCCAGCATCTGGTCAATGAAAGGAACGGGAAAGTGGTCCTTCCTAGTGGCATCATTCAATCGCCTATAATCAATGCACACTCTTCAATCGGTGACTGTCCTAGTAGGGATCAACTCATCATTAACATTCTTCACAACTGTCATCCCACCCTTCTTCGGGATGACCTGAGTAGGGCTAACCCATGCTGAATCAGAAATAGGATAAATCAAACCAGCATCAAGGAGTTTAAGAACCTCCTTCTTCACAACATCATACATGTTGGGGTTAAGTCTCCTTTGAGGTTGCACAACAGGTTTGTGCTCCTCTTCCATCAAGATCCTATGCGTGCAGAAAGTAGGGCGTATGCCCTTTATATCTGTGAGTTTCCACGTAATGGCTTGTTTGTTATCCTTTAGAACCTCTATTAATCTTACCTTCTCCTCCTCCGTCAGTGCAGCAGAAATCACGACGGGTAAATCGGCCTCACCATCCAAGAATGCATACTCCAAATGGGAGGGTAGCTCTTTGAGCTCAATGGATGGTGGTACCTCAACCGAGGGTTTCTTCTCCTCCTCGGTGACCTCAACAACCTCAAATACCTCTGGGTACTCAGGAGGTGTACAAGCCGGGTGGCTCGGACATTGCTCGGGAAGAGCATCAGTCTCAACATCCTGGTCCTCCTCACCCAGGTGTTGTGTGTTAAGCAAATCAGCGCCACACACGTAGTCAAGGCAACGATCCATGTGAGATATTAAAGTGTTTAGAAAGAACACGGAATCGTCCTGACCACTAGAATTCTTCATCGACTTCATGACATCAAAGGTGACATTCTCATCCCCTATACGAAGTGTGAACTTACTGTCGAAGACATCAATAAATGCCTTGGCGGTGCGCAAGAAGGGGCGTCCCAAAATGATTAGAACTCTATCGTCAACCTCCATATCAAGAATGACAAAGTCCGCGGGGAATACAAACTTATCAACCTTCACCAACAGATTGTCTACTATTCCCCGTGGATATTTGACGAACGGTCAGCTAAAGATATGCTCATGCGCGTAGGGGCTGGATCTCCAAGGCCTAGCTTCTCGAAGAGAGAGTATGGCATCAGGTTGATGCTAGCACCGAGATCGGCCAACGCATGGTGCAGAGTCGAACTACCAAACAAACACGAGATCGTGAAAACACCCGGATCTGCTAATTTCTCCGGTAGCTTGTTCTGTACCACCGCAGAACATCTTTCATTCAGAGTGACTGTCGAAAGGTCCTCCAGCTTCTTCTTATTAGACAGAAGATCCATAAGGAATTTAGCATATTTAGGCATATGCTGGAGGGCTTCAACAAACGGATGATTTATTTTGAGCTGCTTAAACATCTCGAGAAAGTGTCCATAATCCTTAGCATATTTCTGTTGCATCAGGCGAGCAGGATATGGAACACGACTCAGATCAACATCAGGGGTCCTCTTCTTCCCCTCGTTCTCCTCCTTCTCAGTGGGAGACTCACCTTTTAGCACGGTACTCGCTGGGACTCGCCTCTCGTGTGCCCCTGCAAGTGTCTCCATCTCTATCTCCTCATCAATCGGCTCATCATCATCAGCTACCGGTGACTGCTCACTCTCTACACCCTTACCACTGCGCGTGGTCACAACCTTCAAACAGGCTTTAGGGTTAGTCTCAGTACTACCCGAAAAAGAACCTCCAGATCTGTCACTCAGCTGGCGTGCAATGTCTCCCACTGTACGCTGCAAATCTAAGAATGCAGATTGCTGACTCCTCAGTAATGTGTCATGCTCCTTCAACTTACCCTGAGTCTCATGATCTGTCCTCACCAACTGAGCAAGCAAATGAGTCTGGGTAGCCAACATCTCCTTAATCTCCTTCTCTCCCGAACTACTACCAGAATGCTGTCCTCCATCTCTATATCCACCATACTGATTTTGACGGGGTTGAAACCCAGGTGGGTTCCCGCCAGATCTCCAACTGAAGTTTGGGTTGTTTCTCCATCCAGAGTTAAACATAGGGGGTTTTTGGTTCCCCAGGAAGTCCACCTGTTCCTGTTGAGCGACAGGGTAATCGATGGTGTCATGACCTCCTCTACACACCTCACACTTCATAGCACTCATCTTCAACTCCTTAATCTCCCTTGCCATAGTTGCAAGTGCAGCAGCCATGCTAGTATCAGTGTTGACCTGATGAACACCTCTAGTGGCAGAAGTAGGTGTCCTAGCACCAGGAATGGAATTCCTAGTAGAAGGCTGCTGTTGCTCAGCTTGGGCAAAACTCTCAAACATCTCCTCACACTCCTTCGTCTCCTTCTTATCCATAATGTGACCTCCTACAGCAGTATTGAACATCTGTTATTTCTCAAATGTTAGACCATTGTAGAACTTTTCAACTAATGCCCAATCAAAAAGGCCTTTTTTAGGTCACTTACTAAGTAGAGTATTGAACCTTTCCCAAGCCATGTAGTAGGGCTCTTCGGGGTCCATATGGAACGAGTGGATCTGATCCCTCAGACGGTCGACCATAGTTGGTGGATAGTACTTCTTTAGGAATTTGGCCTTCAGATCCTCCCACAAGGTAATGAAATCCTGGGGCAGGGTATCCCACCAAGTGGCAGAGCGACTAGAGAGAGTGAACGGGAAAAGACGCAATAGGATGGCGACATAAGTAGCACTAGTAATGCGAATGGTATCGAAAACACGCACAACACGGGACAGATGTCCTCGCGCATCCTCGTCCTCGAGTCCGTGGAACTAAGTAGAGTTACTGATAGTGTTCATCACATGAGATGGTGTCTGCCAGTTATGAGCATTAGGTACAGCAGGACGGGTGATAGAGGACCTAGCACCCATGAAACCATGACATGCTCTCTGGTGAACAGTACGTCTAGCAGGGGGATTAGCGTCCCCCATGTCAGCAATAGGAATAGGAATGCGTACCTTTTTCTCGACTATCTCACACAAACGCTCACGAAACTTCTGACTGCGCTCGTGAAGTTCCCGCTCTGACTCTGAATAGGCTTCAAAGTCAGGTGATCCCTGCGAACGAGTACGTTGCATACACTGGATAGAAAACAAAGAAGAAAACAGAAGAAACTAAGAACACAAGAAAGACTCAAACTAGAACACAAATAGCACTCAAGACACTAATACAAAATAAACAAACTAAGGAAATAAACTAAAAATAGAAGAGAGAACAAAAACAAATAACCAAAGAAGAACTAATCAAAGCTAATTTTGTTATTGCCAAGTGTCCCCGGCAACGGCGCCAAAAACTTGTTGTCGGTCAAACGGTCTATTAAATTAAACACAACCTAACCTAGACTCTCTAGTTAAACTCTAGACAAACCTACTAAACTAGACCACAAAGACATGCAAGTGTACCTATCAATTGGAACACAGCTAAAGGAAGTCCGGATATCGAACCCACGATACACTGACTATAACAGTAACTAGACTCTGAATAAGACTTAACTGGTTTATTTGATTGGGGGGGAATTCTATGAACTAAGGTTAACTACTAAACTTAAGTGAACTAAATTAATACTATTACCAAGACAACTAACCAACAAGACTAAGGTTTGAGGGAAATCAGTAACAAAGGAAGACTCTACCTAGGCTGCGAATCCTGTTTACTAAACTTGGCTTCTATCGGCTATGGAACATGCAATGGAACTGGGATCCTAAGATATAACACCCTCAAACTACCTAATGGATTCCTGATCAATCTCAGAATGTGACCAGAAGAAACTCAAGGGATACTAATAACACCAGTACTCGGATTACCTCTCGGCCTCACCGATTATGCTAAAGAACTCAAAAGACAGCTCACCTCTCGGTACCACTATCTCAATACATCAAAGATGCAAGAAGCAATCTGAATTAAACATGTTTAACACGAATTAACAACGACACTAGAACCCTAAGAAAACGTCCTCTCAGACTGTTCACTCTTAGAAACCCTAGAGCCGAAGACTAACCGATTATCAATCACTTTTTAGGTTTTTAGATAAGAAGAACATTTGATTTATTAAGTTGTTGATTGATAATCCTATGGTTACTACGTCTAGCAAACCACACACAAATCACAAACACAAAGTAGGCAATCTAATACACATCTATTTATGAAAGACATTCACCAAGACATGTACGGAACAATTCAACCAATCAAAGATCAAAATCAAGCATGCAAACTCATTAAACAAGTAAAATCAGATCTGGTCCAAAACATAAAATCCAACACACAATCCATAAACGATAAAAATGAATATCTTTAGCAAACATTCATCATTATCCTAGGTAGATCTATGGTTTTAGCCAAGAAACATGGTAGAAACAGAAGGTTCAAAGTTAAATAAAGCAAACATAAGGTCCAGAGTTAATTCAAAGCAAATACAACTATCAATCGTGACCGAACGATTCAATGTCTAACCCGATTCGATGCAAAACTTCAATTCCTTGATCTAAAGCCTCTTCCTTTGCTCAAAATCGCCCAAAAACTCTATCTTGACAGCAATGTCTCGAATAAACAAGAAGATAGTCGTTTAAATTGATCACAACTAAAAATTAGGGTTTTTTACGGATTCTCGACCCTCTCGCGTACCGCGAGACATTTGGGGAGGTCACTCACGTACCGCGAGGGACAAACTAGTCGGGCAGCCTCCTGGTTTCCCTCGCGTACCGCGAGGGTTTGCTTCCTCTTCCCGCCTACCGCGGGGGCCTGATTTTCACAGAAAATTGATTTTTTCTCTTTTGCTTTCCGCTCTTTTCCTGTGTGCTTGATTTCTCCAGGATTTAGCTACATTTTCCACTTCTTTTGCGTACTATTACCTGCTAACATGACCCAGACTTAGAATGAACTAAAAACGACATAAAACGAGTACAAAACTATACAATTTCGCATAATTACAATAGGATAAACGCATGTGTTTTGCAACACATCAACTCTATTGAACACAATTGAGAATCTTGCAAAGTTTGGTGCAGTAGGTGATGAATGTTATTTCATTGGATATTCGTCATTTCAAAAGGCCTACCGTGTTTACAACAAAAGGACAAAGATCGTGCAGGAATCTTATTATGTTGACTGGCAAGAAGCTAATACTACAAATACTGGAACTTGTCCGGACTGGTTCTATAATGCAGATATTATCTTCAATAATTTCATTCCTCCTGCACCACTCATTTCTGAAGCATCCCCATCTACTGAACTGTCATTCATTCTAACCATCCAAGCAGGAGATGATTTCCTGCCTTTCTCAACAAGAATCACTCCTATCGTTGCCGATCCTTTCTCTGTTTCAACCAACAGTACAGTATTTGTGACATCCATAAAAAAATTTAATTATTTTAATTTTTGAGACAAAAATTCTTTCAACTAGGGGACGATACGACATCCAGAAAATGTTTTTTATTATTTTAATTTTCGGGACGAAAATTCTTTCAACTAGGGGATGATGTGACATCCGACAAATTCCAGTTAACCCCGTTAACTTTGTTACAAACCACAAAGATCAATTCTGTTAAAATCTCAAACAACTGTAATTATCCCAAACTCAATTAGTTGACTTTGTAAAGTCAAAATTGAGACTCTTGAATCCAAATCAAACCCGAATTATTCAAGAACCATTCGAATTCATAACATTAATGCATAACTATGATAATGTTGATCATCATTGAACCATTTAACACCATTATTGATCGCGAATTAATCCAATTATGATTATCAAACTCGTAACCATCGAACCCCAATCGATTACGATCGAATTCGCACCAATCCTCTATTCATTATGCAATCAAACCTCCAGCGCACCTTAAACGAATACCTCTACGTCTTTTTCACATCATAATCTGACCGGAGTCGTCAGAGACCAAGCCACGCAAGTCGCGACTGACTTTTAGTCGAGCACCATCAATGCAAAACCAATTCTAGTAATTTAACACACTCTCAGTTTCGTTTTAGTCTATTTATTGAAAGCCGTATAATATCCAGGGCTCACAACATCGAATCGATCATGATCAAGATCTATGGTTCATCGCATAGTCGGTTTAGTCCAACCCTGATCTAGACACGACTTAAATCAAATTAACCTATATGAGTAGTTTCGCAATGTCCTAATCAGTAAAAGCCCGATGAATCCAACACCAAATATTATCGAATTTAATCAAATCAATCCTAAGTTCAAACCTAGCGTTTTCGGTTTTCAAAACAAGAATTAACGATTCTAGACCTAATGATTTATTAATTAAACTTGTCCACAGATTCTCAATGGATCGATTAACAAAACCTCTAAACCCTTGTGTTTAATCGCGATTGAATTCAGTGTATTTGAGGATGGTTTTGGTTCGGATCGCGATAGTGGGAAGAACACTGGGAATGTGAGTGTTAAATTCAAAACGAACTGGTATTGGTCACGTTACATTAGCGGCAGGACTGGTTAAAGCCTTGGGCTGTTGTGGTTGAGACCCGAGTTCGAATCCCACAACAGTCTTTATTTTTTTGAGCAGCTTTTAAGCAACATTTTGAAATAAAAATCAATTCCTATATTATTATAATGTTATATTAACACGATTTGTAACCGGAAAACACCCGCATGATCGGGATTGGAGTTATAACTCATTTTTAAGTATTATTTACATTAAAAATAATATAATCATTTATATTATTCCCTAAACTATTATTTAATTCATAAAAACACGCAAACATTTATTTTGTATTAATATTTCGTGTTTGGTGACATTTTGTACGTTTTAGATATTAAACTAGGGATTCTCTAATCCCGAGGACAGAAATTTCTACTCGTTAATCTTAAGCATATTTAGGACATCCGACCCTATCTGTATCGTTGTCACAAAAATCCTATGTGTTCATAACTATCATAAATCATATTCTAGGGCATTCGTAGATTGTCCACGTGCTTGTTGTATCCTTGTGTGGTGCTAATTACTACGCTTTATACAACTCAGGTGAGTTTCACGGCCCTTTCACTGTTTTTAAATTAGAGGGAGAAAACATGACGCAAACATATGATTACTGTAGTTCTTATATTATCACTTGTTAAACTAAGCGTAACACTCTATCATGAAACTCCTTACATATCGAACCGTTTAATATGAACTTAGCGAGGTGATCTTGAGTAGTACTACTAGGTTTGACAAACCCCACCCGCGTTAGTCGCGCTAACTCGACGGGAGGTCGAACGGGTGTAATGTTGACCTAACACATCACCACTGTTGATAGACGTGGTGGGAGGCATTCAAACACAACAAACAGTCAGCTTCGGTTGCGAGCGCTTTAGTAAACATGAACATAGGTTAGCTACCTATTGATATATAATGAATGTACATAATCTGGCAAACATGATTACAAACTAAAACCTGTGAACTCACCAACCTAGTGTTGACACATTTTCTTACATGTTTTCTCAGGTCGCTAAGGCACAGGTGCACACTTAGTACATTCATTGGAGTCCTATTATTATTGCAAACATTAATCAAACATTAAACTATTTATCTGCTTTCATTAAACTTAACTTTTGGGCGAGTTTGTTTTGCGCATTAAACACTTTATTTATCGCTTCCGCATTTACTTTGAACATTAATGGTTTTTAATAAACGTTAATAGTGTCCTTTGACGTAACTAATGACTGAGATCCTGGTTTATCACACGCCTCACGCTAAAACTCCGTTAGTGGATTTTGAGGGTGTGACAGACTAGTATCAGAGACATTAGTTATAGAGAACTAGGATTGCATTGTAGACTATAACTACACACATTCGTTAGTTACACGACACAGACACTTGAACATGGCACTTACAACTTACGTAACAGGAAATGTCTACTTCACCTACTTCTTCGATTAACTAGGAACCTGATGTTCCTACTGTACCTTCACTGGAGCCTAAGAGGCATCGGATTGGCCCGATAGATGACACAATTGTGTACGATGAGCCATTCCATGTATGTGTTGACGATAACACGCAAGGCTGGGAGTGGTACCCTAACCTGCTCAGGAGTTGGATTAGGCAGTAGCGGGTCCAACTACCACGTGTTGCTGAGACTAGCTCTTCTTCCTCACATACTCTACCATCTTTATCCTACCCGCTTAAGCAGGCCTTCGCCGCCTTTGTAGCTACCATGGACCGAAAGATCCGGAATACGAAGGATGCTGCAGGGGAGATCACCGACCTGTTGGAACATGAAAGTCAGGCGAACGAGAAGATCGAAAGGCTGACAGTAGAGTTAGCCGAAACTGACCATTATCATGTGAATCTAGTGATATCATGTGACGAGATGGAAGCCCGAGTGAACGTGCTAGAGTTCAATCTGGGAGTAGCCCATATCAGGATCGTACAGTTGGAGGCGCAGCTTGACGCCGCCAATGCAGCGGGAGACGCACAAGGTGCGGAGCCCGAAGGAGGACCAACTGACGACGAGGATGACGGATCAGTTGTTTCTTCAACTAGCAGTGGCACTTGACATCTTACCTTATCTTTGTTTATTTCTTTTATTACTAAACCTAGATGGGCAAGGTTGTTCCCATCCAACAGATATTTCTGGATTTTGATGTTTGGTTGATTTATTTTGTAGCCGTTACAATTTATCTAATCAAGGATTATTATTGAAATATTAGATGTTGTGGTTTAGTTTTTATTTGTTTACTCGTACTTGTATGATGATAATATGCGATATACTTTCTCATTATTGTATTTGTGAATGTGAAGAATCATGTCTGGACACGGTCGTGGTCATGGTAACATCCGTATGACTACAGCCGAGCTTACGGCACTCATCAATGAACGTGTGGCAGCAAGCCAAGCTGCACAGAATGTTGCAGGTAAATTCGACATTCGTTGACTCTAGCAAGTCAATTAATCACTCCAAACTCTTTTTCAAACCTTGTATCCTCAATGGTGTAATTGTTTTCAATTCAGGCCAGGAAAATAACCAGCAGGCCTGTACCTTGAAGACTTTCATGGACTGCAAGCCCCACACCTATAATGGAGCTAAAGGAGCTGCCGGTTTGCTCCGCTAGTTTGAGAAGGTTGAATCGGTATTTGCTATGTGCAACTGCCCTCAAGCAAATCAAGTCAAATATGTATCCAGTACTCTAGAGGGTCCTTCCCTCACTTGGTGGAACTCTCAAGTTTAGATATTGGGTCTGGACATGGCTAACACCCTACCTTGTGAGGAGTTCAAGACTATGATGAGGGAGGAGTACTGCCCTCGTTATGAAATTCAAAAGCTAGAAGGAGAATTCTGGAACTTGAAGATGGAAGGTTCTAAAAAAAGGCTCTATACTACTCGTTTGCACGAGTATGTAGTCATGTGTCCTCATATGGTTACACCGACATATAAAAGGATCGAGAGGTACGTCGATGGTCTGGTACCTCAATTTCAGAGCATGGTCACTTCTTCTAACCCAGCCACCATTCAACAAACCAACTGACTTGCTCATAGGCTGACCGATAAGGCTGTAACTAAAGGTATCCTACCCCCGAGGGGCACAACTACCAAGGCTACTGATAACAACAAACATAAGTTTGATAGCAACACCAACACCAAGAGTTTTCATTCTAACCAACCTCAACAATAGCAGCGTAGGTTTGAGCCTACCAAAACCTTCAATCACTCAACCTCTTCATGTTAGAACCAGGGTAATTATGCTGTGAAATAACCTAAGTATAACAAATGTGGTTTTCACCACAATGGTGCTTGTGATAAACACTGTTTCCAGCGGTGTGGCAAAATGGGCCACGCTGCAAAGGACTGTAGGGGTAAGCTTCAACCAAAGCAACAGTTTCAACAACAAGGTTCTACCAAGGGATGTTATGAATGTGGCAAGGAAGGACACTTCAGGAAGGATTGTCCTCAATTGAAGAAAGTGGGAATGGCAATGGAAACGGCAACGGAAACGGTAACAATCAGGGCAACAATGGTAACAACAATGCAAATGGTGCGAAGGGAAGAGCCTTCATGATTGGATCAGGAAAAGCAAGGAATGACCACAACGTGGTTACTGGTAAGTTCCTTCTTAACGACTGTTTTGCTTCTGTCCTTTTTAATATTGGTGCTGATAGGAGTTTCATATCTAAGACTCTTAGTAATCTGTTAAAAGAAACTCCAACTCTGTTAGAAACTAAGTACACTATAGAGATAGCAGACGGTCAGATAATCGAAGCAACTCACATTCTTAAAGGATATAAACAAGGATTGGCTGGTCATAAGCTTGACATTGACCTCATGCCAGTCACACTTGGCAGTTTTGACATAATCGTTGGCATGGATTGGTTATCCAAAAACTGAGCCGAGATCATCTGCCGTGACAAAATTGTTCGCCTTCCTCTCCCTTGCGGAGAAGCCCTTTCTGTTCAAGGCGAAAATAGTGGTGCAGTCGTAGGTATCATATCCTTCATGAAAGCGCAGAAGTGCTTGCGTAAAGGTCATACTGCTATTCTGGCTCTTGTCGCTGAGCAACCATCTGAAGAGAAAAAAGATTGATGACATTCCGATCGTTCGTGACTTTTCGGAAGTATTTCTCGAAGACCTACCTGGTCTTCCACCTCATCGTCAACTCGAATTTCAAATTGATTTAGCACCCAGAGCAACGCCTATTGCTCGAGCACCGTATAGACTTGCACCTAGTGAATTACAAGAGTTATCTACACAACTGCAAGAGTTGTTAGATAAGGGTTTTATCCGACCTAGCTCATCACCATGGGGAGCTCCAGTCTTATTCGCCAAGAAGAAAGATAGGACTTTCCGTATGTGTATTGATTACCGTGAGCTGAACAAAGTGACTATCAAGAATCGTTATCCTCTACCCCGTATTGATGATCTGTTTAATCAACTTCAAGGATTAAGCTTCTATTCAAAGATCGATCTTAGATCCGATTATCATCAGCTGAGAGTCCGAGACGAAGACATCTCTAAAACTGCATTCAGAACCCGGTACGGCCATTACGATTTTTTGGTCATGCCATTCGGATTAACCAACGCACCCGCGGTGTTCATGGACCTCATGAACCGTGTGTGTAAACCTTACCATGTTTAGTTCATCATCGTTTTCATTGATGCCATCCTCATCTATTCTAAGAGCAAGGAAGAATATGAGGAGCATCTACGTTTAATCCTTGAACTGCTGAAATGAGAGCAGTTATATGCCAAATTTTCCAAGTACGAGTTTTGGATTCGTGAAGTTCAATTCTTAGGGCATGTAGTCAACGAGAAGGGAATACATGTCGATCCAGCTAAGGTAGAAGCCATCAAGAATTGGGGGGAACCAACAACTCTGACGGAGGTGCGACAATTTCTGGGATTGGCTGGATACTACCATCCATTCATTGAGGGATTCTCAAAGATTGGTCAACCTCTCACTGCCCTAACTCAAAAGGGTAAACCTTATAACTATAGCGAAACTCAGGAATCAGCATTCCAACTGTTAAAGTAGAAACTGTTAGGACATAGATTTGAATGACAATATCTTTGTAATAGTTTTAGATTTTATTGTCTTTATGTTTTGTAATGTTTTCTAAGTGTTGTAAACAAGTTCTACTAGAGGCGAACTTGTCTAGTTCGCCTATTCTATCAGAGGCGAACTTAGTAAGTTCGCTTAGTCCAGTAGAAGCGAACTTGTTAAGTTCGCTTATACTCTGAGAGGCGAACTTGATAAGTTCGCTTATATCAGAACTTGTGTTTATAAATATAGAGTTTACAGTTAGTTACAGATAGTGGACAGAACAGACTAGAACAGAGCAGAAGTGATTATCTTGTAAACTCTATGTGTTTTTGAATATAACGAGAAGTTTATTTACGTGTGTTGTCAATTAGTATACAAAAGTTAATATGAAGGATTCCGCACTTCCTGTTATCTAGACGTCCTGTCACGAGTCCGATCGGTAGTCGAGTCACCTGGACCTACAAGTGGTATCAGAGCTTTTGCTCGTGATTTGCGTACGATTCTTGGTGATTAGAGACGTTTTTGTGTACAATTCGACAAGAAATTCAACATTTTTTGAAGTTTCTGCTTTCATGGAGTTTTTCAAGTTCTTGAAGATCGTTTTGCTGCTGAATTCGAGATTTTTGAAGTGTTTTTGACGAAATTAGTCCGATAGAAGTGTTCTAATTGATCTAATTAGTAATCCTACGGTTCAATTTCTTCTAATTCCATCAATTCAGTGCGAAATTATGATTTTTGGAGTTCTTGGTTCGTGTTTGGGTGAAGATTCCTTCTGAGTTTGTTTCAGCTGTTTTAGGCGAACTTGCTGAGTTCCTGTGCAGGCGAACTTAGCAAGCGAACTTATTAAGTTCGCTTCTCACAGTTTAGGCGAACTTAATCAGTAGGCGAACTTACCAGATTTCCTTCTTAAGCGAACTTGTCTTGTTCGCTTGATCTCAAGTTCGCTTGGTAGTACTAGAGGCGAACTTATTATCTTCGCCTGAGGGGTGTTGTGATTCAACACTTGGAAAAAAAAAATTTCATAAATTTTTTTAAGAATGGCAAATATGGTGCAAGTGACAAATATGTTCAACTATGATAACGAGATTGGTACATCTCAGAAACCACCCAAGTTGTTAAGTCTTGCAGATTATTCTAATTGGAAAGATCGATTTGATCAGTTTGTGTCTTTTACCGATACGAGTTTATGGATTCCAATCTTGGAAGGATATACTCATCCTACATATACTTGGATGGGACAGGATAATGTTCCGAAACCGGTATCTGCTTTGAGCACAGAAGAGAAACTGCTGTTTGATAGAGAAAAGAAGGCTATAGCTAGTATTTCTATGTCTCTTCCTAAAGAAATTTATCACAGCTTTAAACAATTCAAATCTTCTCAACAACTGTGGGAAGCATTGCAAAAGAGGTGTGACGGGAGTTTGGATGTCATGAAGAGCAGGAAAGAATTATTGAGCAGTTATTAGTTTTC
Organism: Smallanthus sonchifolius; assembly: GCA_023525975.1. Classification (NCBI taxonomy): domain Eukaryota; kingdom Viridiplantae; phylum Streptophyta; class Magnoliopsida; order Asterales; family Asteraceae; genus Smallanthus; species Smallanthus sonchifolius. The sequence goes on along the minus strand of CM042035.1, from coordinate 21,280,811 downwards.
AAGCATTTCCAAAATGAATCTTTGGATGATATTGCAACAAGATTTTATCATTTGCTGAGTGAATTATCGAGTGCTTCAGTTGTTTATGAGACTGAAGAGATTAATGATAAGTTCTTGGAGGCATTACCATCAAAATTTGATGTGTATACAGTGTTGATAAAGGAAAATGTGAAGTATAAGACTATGTCTCTTGAAGAGGTTCTTGGGAAGCTACAATCTCATGACTTGAATATGAAGAAGAAAGAAACTAATATGGAGCATATTCAAGATCCTTCGATGTATTTTGCAAAGACTTCGGGTAAGACTGGTGCAGGGGTTGCGTTCTTTTCTGGGGATAATCAAGATGGTTCTAATGATCATTGTTCTGGAGTTCCAAGTCATTCGGGTTTTTCTGCTAATACCGCTTCTTCATCTTCTGGATCACATAATGTGAATCAAAGAGTTGCTGATTATTATTGGCAATGTTTTCTTCTTTCATAGCGTCGTATGAGAATTTTATTGGAGGGAAGATTCATGATCTGGAAATTATTGAAGAAGATTTCAGACAAATTGATCCGGTTGATCTAGAGAAGGTGAACATTCAGTGGAATATGGCTATGCTAATGAGACATGCAAAGGATTTCTTGAAAAGGATGGGAAGAAAGTATATTGGGTCTAACAGTCGTTCTCGTATGGGATTTGATAAAACTAAAGTTCGTTGCTATAATTGTCAAGAGTATGGTCATTTTGCAAAGGAATGTTCGAAGCCTAAAGTTGATTTTGATTCTCAGAAAAAGCCAAATACTTTTCAGAACAATCGTAATCAGTCACATGGTTCATCTGGTTCAGGAAATTCTAACCATGCATCTGCTTCATCTGCGTTGGTGGCTCAAAATGATGACAATTATGACTGGGGGATTCATCTTGAGGATTTAGTTAGTGCTGTGAGTCAAGCATTTGTGGCTGAAATTCATTCTGACAAATCTGGAGAATCAACTGAGGATGATAGTTCAAGTGATGGTGAGGGTTTGCCGAGTGCTGATGAAGAACATGATAATGTTGAACCTGAGATTGCATCTGGTGTATCTGAAGAAGAGATTGCTTTAACTCCAAATCTTTTTGTTGGTGCTGATTCTGAAGCTATACCTATTGCTAAAGTCTTCATGGCAGATATGTCAGATCCGACAAAGGTAAAAGATTCTGTCTGTCAGATTTATTGTTCTAATTGCATCAGTGTTAAAGATAAAATGCAGAAAGTTATGGATGATAACACAAATCTAATTTGTGATATGAAATCCATGCACACAGTTAATCAGAAATTGAAAGATAATGATAAATTGTGTATAGATAGAATTGAGTCTTCGAAAAGAGATTTGAACTCTTTGGGGTTGAAAAATAAGGAACAAGCATATCATCTGGATATAGCTTATGCTGATATCGAAAAGCGTAATGAAATTGTTGCTCAAAAGAACAAGGAGATTTCTGATAAAGAATCTGAGGTGATAAAGTTACATAGAAAGCTGGAACAATTTGAGAATTCATCTGTAGTTTTGGATTATTTCAATGATAATGCTGGTCCTACAAAGAGGGTTACTGGTATTGGGTTTGTTCCTCCACCGTTCAATGCAAATTATGTAGTTGAGCCAGAGATTATTCATGAAGAGGAAATTGATCCTAAAACAGTGTTGAAAGTGAATCCAGTGACAGGTGAAGACATGGTTTATGATTCTGATACTGAGGATGAGGTTTTTGATGAAACAAAGGTTGAAGATATTCCTAAAGAGGTGAAAATTGATGAACCAAAGTTTGTGAAGAATGTTACCCGTGATAGGTGTATTCTGACTGAACCTGATGAGGTGCAAGTTGTTCAACCGAAGCTGTCAAAAGTGTTACAAGCTAGTGGTTTTGTGGCTGCTGATTTTCAAAAGAAGAATTCATCAACAGTGAGTAAACAGGTTTACGTTCCAAAGAAGCCAGTCAACTGTTCAGTGAAATCTTCTGAATATTGTTCGTCCAACAGTTCTTCAAATTCCACAAAAGCTCCTTATATCAGAAGTCATCATGATAAAAGAGTTTGTTTTCATTGTAATGAGGCTGGTCACATTCTGATTCATTGCCCATATAAGAATAAGGGAAAATTGAAGAGTGAAATTCCACAACAAAGAGTGGTGAAAATCTTGAAAAGACCGACTGTGGAAAAGCCTACATCGTGTGGTGTAAAGAATGTGTCTTATCAATCTTTTGCTAAATCTTCGGGTTTTAAGCAACAGGATAAGAAACCTGCTGTTATTCAGAAGAAGTTTGAAATTCCACATGTTGGAAGTTCAAAAGAGTCTCAACCTGAAATTAAACTTTCTAGACCACAACGAAGAAGACGTAACAGAAAATTAAAGAAACTTTTGGAAACATCTGAATCTGATAATCATATATCTCATAATGTTTTTCCAATTAATCAATCTGTGTCTTCATTGCAAAGGTCTAAAACTGCACTTTATGTTTCGAAGGTTGATGATAAAGTAGATTGTGAGTTGCTAGAAGTTGTTTATTTTGATCCATCTGGACGACCCAAGACCACAATGGCTTGGGTTCCTATTTCTAACTGATTGTCTTTGTTTATGTAGGGACAACCAAGGAGGACTATCAACAATACATGGTATGTGGATAGTGGTTGTTCTCGACATATGACAGGGAATATTCGTTTGTTGGAGGATGTGATTAAAATTGATGGAGGTTATGTCGCTTTAGCTGGTAATAAAGGCGGGTACATAACTGGTTAGGGTACTTTGAAGAATGATAAAGTAAAATTTGAGAAAGTGAACTATGTGGAGCAGCTTGAACACAATCTTTTGAGTGTATCTCAAGTGTGTGACAAGAAGTTTTCATTTAATTTCAATGATTCTGAATGTTATATTTTGAAACCGGGCTTTGTTATTCCTGATGAATGGATTCTAATGAAGGCTCCAAGGGGAAATAACACATATGTCCTCGACATGAGTGTTGCTACTACAACGGATTCAATTCCTACATGTTTACTCTCCAAGGCGTCTGAATCGGATTCTATTTTGTGGCACAGGAAACTTGCTCACATCAATTATCGAAAAATGAATTATCTTGTGAAGAATGATCTGGTTATTGGTGTTCCGAAGATGAAATTTTCTGTTCCTGATGGCTGTATTCCGTGCAAGAAGGGGAAACAGCACAAGAAGTCCCACAAATCTAAGACAAAGAATTCAATTGTAACTCCTCTGGAGCTACTGCATATGGATTTGTTTGGACCGATTAGTATCAGGAGCATTGGTGGGAAATCTTACTGTCTAGTCGTAACAGATGATTTCTCTAGATTTTCTTGGGTTAAGTTTCTTGCTTCTAAAGCCGAAACCACTGAGTTGGTACAGTTCTTAATCCTAGGTTTGGAGAGTTTGTGGAAACTAAAAGTCAGAAGAATTAGGAGTGACAATGGCAGCGAGTTTAAGAATAGTAAGATGGGTTATTCTGTCTTCAAAAGGGAATTCATCATGAATTCAGTGCGCCATATGTACCTCAACAAAATGGTGTTGCTGAACGCAAGAACAGGACTTTGGTTGAAACAGCTCGTACGATGCTTGCAGATTCTACGCTTCCAGTTACCTTTTGGGCTGAGGCTGTGAATACTGCGTGTCATGTTTTGAACAGAGTCTTGACCGTGAAGTGACACAATAAGACGTGCTATGAGTTGCTTAATAATAGAAAGCCGAATCTGGATTATTTACTACCTTTTGGTAATCCATGCACCCTGTTGAAAGTTCGAGATGTTCCTACTAAGTTCAGTGCTAAGGCTATTGAAGGGATATTTTTGGGGTATGTTGCAAATTCTACTACCAAGAGGGTTTATAACAAAGAGACTCGCCAAGTTGAAGAATGGTTTCATATTGACTGTTCTAATCGGTCTTTACCTCAAATGGCGATTGGACCAGACTGGGCTTTTGACTATGACAATTTATTCAAGTCTTTTCATTTACCTTCTGATATTTATCCTGAGGAAGCTGCTGTATTATATGATTCTTCTCAGGATGTACAGACTAGTGGTTTTCTACTTACTAAAGTTTCACATTCTTCTGTTCCCTCAACATCGGCTCCAGATCCTAATGTTGCTTCTTGTTTAGGACCACAAGAGTCTGATAGTGAAGAAGAAAATGTTATCTTTCAAGATTCTTCTGCTGATCCTTTGATTGTTGATGAACCGTCTTCTTCGTCACAGGCACAGGGGGAGATTCCTACAAATTTGGACTCGGAGATACCAGTTAATCCAGATATGTCTTATCAGGTTGATACAACTCAAGTTGATGTGTTGCCGGTTCCTGAGGTTGCATCTATAAAGGAACTCAAAGATCATCTGGTGACAAATATCATTGGGAATTTGCGTGATGGAGTGCAAACGCGTTCTATTGTTGAAAACACTTGTTTGTATACAGGTATAAAAGATTCTGGTGTTCTTGATGTATGCTCACATTCATGTTTCATTTCTCAGGTTGAACCAAAGAATGTTGAAATGGCGTTAAGTGATAACAATTGGATAGAAGCCATGCAGGAAGAACTTGCACAGTTTGATAAACTCAAGGTTTGGAATCTTGTAGATCTTCCAAAGGGTGTGTATCCGATTGGTACAAAGTGGGTGTATAAATGCAAGAAAGACGATCGAGGTGTCGTGGTGCGTAATATGGCAAGATTAGTTGTACAAGGCTTCAATCAACAAGAGGGAATTGATTACACCGAGGTTTATGCTCCTGTTGCGAGGCTTTAAGCTATTCGATTGTTTCTTGCTTTTGCATCTTTCAAAGGTTTTAAGGTGTTTCAATTAGACGTCAAAAGTGCTTTTTTATATGGTAAGGTCAAGGAGGAGGTCTATGTGTGTCAGCCGCCGGGGTTTGAAGATCCAATTCATCCGTCTAAAGTTTTCAAGCTTGTTAAGGCCCTCTATGGTCTTCATCAGGCTCCCCGTGCGTGGTATGAAACGCTGTCTACACATCTTATGGCTAATGATTTTGTTCGTGGAAAGATTGACTCGACCTTATTCATAAAGAAATCAGGGGGAGATTACCTACTAGTGCAGATATATGTCGATGATATTATTTTTGGCTCTACAAATAAAGGGTTGTGCAAAGAGTTTGAGAGTGTTATGAAATCGAAGTTTGAGATGTCAGCTACGGGAGAGTTATCATTTTTCTTAGGTCTTCAAGTTAACCAAAAGGAAGATGGTTTCTTTATTCATCAGTCCAAGTATGTCAAAGACATCTTGAGCCGGTTCAAGATGGAGGACTGTACCCCATTCGATACTCCGATTCCAGTCAATCATAAATTGAATTCTGATCCGGATGGAAAAGAAGTTGATTGCCGACTCTACAGGGCAATGATTGGATCTCTCATGTACTTAACCGCTTCAAGGCCGGATATAATGTTCGCTGTGTGTATCTGTTCTAGATTCCAAGCAAAGCCAAAAGAGTCTCATTTGATTGCAGTAAAAAGAATTTTTTGGTATTTGAAAGGAAAACAAAGATTGGGACTATGGTTTCCACATGGTTCTAACTTTGAATTTAATGCATATACTGACTCTGATTTTGGTGGTTGTTGTTTGGACATGAAGTCTACTACAGGTGGTTGTCAGCTTTTGGGTAATCGTCTAGTTTCCTGGCAAAGCAAAAAGCAAACCACAGTCTCAATTTCAACATGCGAAGCAGAATACATTGCTACTGCAAGTTGTTGTTCACAGATCTTGTGGATCCAACAACAATTAAGAGATTACGGTTTGAACTTTACAGGAACCCCCATGTTCATTGATAATAATGCTACAATGTCTATCATAAATAATCCTGTTAAGCATAGTAAAACAAAGCACATTGAAATTAGATATCATTTTATTCGTGATTGTGCAGAAAAGAAGTTGATTGAGCTGGTGAAGGTACATACAGATGATAATTTTGCTGATTTGTTTACCAAGGCATTTGATCGTACCAGGTTTGAGTTTCTTATCAAAATGATCGGTATGATCAATCCCGAATAAAAGGTTTTTCAAAAACAATTTTCATGGGAGATTTTGTTTTTTAAATTTCTTTTATTGCTCACATTTCTGCATTTTAAATTTCAGTCAAAAATTGTTATTTATAAAAAGTCAAAACAAAGTGAAAAATATAAAAATTTGACATCATTTGAAGTTAGAGAAGAAATGATAGTACATCAGTGAATAGTTCATTACAGATGACCATAGTAGACCTTTGATTTGATAGTTTAAAGTAAATTGATTTGATCTAAATTTCAAAGTCTGCATAAATGAGAAATGATAGTGTTTTGAATGCTCTAATATTGATAATTTGTTTAAATTTGAATATGAGTTTGAAACTTAATTTGTCAGTAGACTAGAAGCGTTTTTGAACCAATAGTAGTGTGAAAATTAAATATGATATGATTACATCTGTGATTTGAATCCATTTTTATGTCTGGGTGTGTGTGTAAAAGATCATTATCAGATAAAGAATATATGGTTTTAAGAATTTCATGAGACAAATATCGAATTATATCTTTAGCACAAACTCTTTCAGTTCACTTCACTGCCTATGCCCCGAAAAACATGCAATGTGTTGCTGAACTAAGATATGCTTTCAAACAACATCTGTTGAAACATATATTTACCCTTGGATCAGTTAGATAAATCATCTAGTCTGATTTCATTGAAATTTATCCAGATAATAGTTGGATCTTCCTTACCTGAATCTATTGATTCTCATTATAAAGCCAATTCATTAGAATCTTTTGATTCTGAATCATCATGATTCATATATCCTTTGGGATCTGCTATTCTATACTTGTGCTAAAAGAGATAATTTTATCTTGGAGATTGATCTAATCTTGCAATAAACCGTGTATGTCTTGAAGATAGTGCAAATTTAAATTATGTTGGCATATATGTGGGGTACACGATGTTTTTCATCTAAATGGTACTAACTCACATGAATTTGGAAGAAAAACGCTTATAGTTTCAAATTATATAATATTGACAACTTAAACTTTCATGCTTTGTATTACAAATTCGGTATGAATAATTGAGCATTTCATAACCTGATCTTGTTTATTTTGAAATTTATCACGTATCATTTCAAGTTTGTGTTTTGAGTTGATTGAAAAGTCGAAAAGAAAAGTGAATATTTGGAAAAGAAAAGAGGAAAATATGTTCAAATTATGAATATGTTGGTAGTAAAAATTTTCATTGAAAAATTGCATGTAAAGGAAAAAGATATGAGATGAATATGAATGAGTTTGAAGGTTTCATATCATAGGTTACCCATAGAGGTTAATAGAATGTGTGATGAAATATGTTTATATACTGATATGATCTTCTTACTCATGATGCTCATACAAAAATATGTGATTTTCTGTTTGCTTATATAAAAATCCAAAAATATGTGATTTTCTGTTTGCTTATATAAAAATCCAAAAATATGTGATTTTCAATTTGTTCAGATAAAAACCAAAAATATGTGATTCCGTTTGTATAGATAAAATCCAAAAACATTTTGTTTTTCTCTTCCATGAAAATTTTATCTTTTATTAAAATGTTCGGGATTGGATCGGATACATGTTACAGATGGAAGATCACAAGAAAGAGGATTGTTGACAGTTGTCAAATTGGTTCAAAGAACTTATTTTTTTTTGGTTGGTTAAGCGAACTTATCTTGTTCGCCCGGGGTGTTTGAAGCGAACTTAATATGTTCGCCTGGCTTTTGTTAAGCGAACTTAACAAGTTCGTCTAAGGAAGCGAACTTATTTGAGAGTAAATATCTCTATCAGACGAACTTATCCTTTATCCCAAAATAATTTCGGAGCGAACTTATTTGAGCGAACTTACGGCTTTTTCCAGATTTGATCAAATTCGTTGTGTAATCGATATTTTTTGTGACATTCTTACTCGGTTTCACATTGCGAGTACAAAGAAGGTATTATCATGAATTATTGTCCGTTAAATCGACGGGAAATGTCGGAGTTTGACTTGTGTTCTTCGTCTTTTGACTGTTGTCTGTTTTGGAATGATTGTTGGTTATTTCGTGGATAAATCTTGAAATTGACTATTGTATTTGGTTTGATATGATTAATCTATGCTGTTGATATGTTAGTTATGCTAAATCGTTGCAAATTTGACCGATTTGTGATTTTGAAATTGAAGCTGTAACGACACTCAGGTTCAGGCGAACTTGTTCAAGCGAACTTGAGTAGAGTTCGCCTCTTGCAACACTAAGCGAACTTATTAAGTTCGCCTAAGGGCTCACGAGTGAATGTGGACTTGTGATTTTTTTTTTGTGAAAATTTTTTTTTAAATTTTTTTTTGTTTTGTTTACTGTGTATATTTTTAGTATATGTTTAGTATATGTGAATTTCTTTACAGTGTATATTTTTAGTATATGTTTAGTATAAGTGAATTTCTAGTGTGTGTTTCATTTATGTGTACGTTTACTAATGATTGTTGTGTTGTCCAATACTTTCACATATGGCTCGTCGTGTAGAATATAAACATAATCAAGTGGCATTGTTAGATCCTAACATGTCCGAAGCTGCAAATTTTCAAGGAATCATAAATTTTCTGAATCGATCAAGACTGCATGTTGCTTTATCTGCAGATCCATACATCAGCTTGGTGTATATCCAGCAATTCTGGGATACGGTACATCAAGATACCGATGTGGTACCGCATGTACTTCGTGCTACGGTAAACAATACTGAGGTTGCTATTTCGGAGGAAACGATTCGTGCTGCTTTAGGCTTAGGAGGTGCTCCTGAAGATCCTATGTCTTATCCTGGTACTTTGATCATGGGCTGTTTTCAAAGGATGGGATACCGAGGCCGACAAAATGATACTCAAGCACGCAAAGGCGGATTAGTTGGAGAGTGGAGATACTTTATGCACGTGATTATTCAGTGTTTATCCCCACGAAAGGCAGGCACTGATGGACTGAAGAGTGCTCTCCAGGCTGCAATGGTTGCACTGAATCTTAACAAACGGTTCAACTTTGCTTTGTACATATACCGTGAGTTAGTCATGCAAATAAATCCTCCAGAGGGTCAAGGGTTTCTCATGTACCCTAGGTTCGTGCAATTGATTCTGAATCATCTTATACCGGGTCTTCCACAGCATCCTATTCGATTGACGTTGACTCCTATGTCTAAAAGGATCTTTACAGACTGTACAAAGGTTAAACAACAGAATGCTGCACTGATTCCTGTTCCTACTCCGTTATTTGGTCACTTAATCAATCCTGATTATGTTGAACCTCCAAATGACAATTGGTTTCATCCAGAGGAATTAGTTCAAGGTCAGTTCCACAGCAAGTACAAGCTCAACAACAAGTTCCACAACCACAAGTACAAGTTCCAATAGTTCAACAACCAGTACAAGTTCAACAACCAGTACAAGTTCCACAACAACATGAAGTTCCTATTCCTCAAGTCCAGGTTGATGAACCTGTGATTAATCCAGTTCATGAGGACGTTTCTCATGATCATGCTCAAGATTTGGGTATGAATATGGATGATTTTGTTGATGACGCTGTGAACTCACCAATTCATGCAACTGAAGGGAATGTGGTGGATTCTAGTTCCAGCTCAAGTGTTACTCATTTACCTGATTCTGAGGCTACTGATTCTGATTCATCTAAGGACTTTAGCTCAGATCATTTTGAGAGTTTGGCTACATTGCCACTGGCTAATAGAGGAACACGTGTTAAATCTAGTGCCAGAAGAACAAGAAGAAAGACTGTTCGGAATCCTCCTTCCAGTTCAGTTCTTGGAAAGAGAACATTAGTTGATGAGAGTTCCGAATCGGATTTCACTGTGAATCCAGTTCCAAAAGCACAGAAGCTTATGTCTGCTTCTATTGCCGCTGCTCAGTCTTCTCAAGGTGTTGAGGATGCTACTTTTGTTGCATCCTTACTAGTTACACCTCCTGTGTCAAGACCTACATCTCCTGTAATTTCTCCAGTTCCTACAGTTCCTATAGTTCCTACCGTTCATACTGATTCTACTATTCCTACTTCCTCTACTACTACTACTCCAAAACCGTCTGATTCTGATCGGATAGCCTTTCTTGAATCTCAAGTCATTGCTTTACAATCTCAAGTTACAACTCTTGTAACTGTTGATTCTCAACGACAGTTGGTTATTAGGGATCAAGCTACTCAGTTGGCTACTCAAGCTTCCCAGATTGCTGATATGCAATTGTTAGTGTCTAAGCTTGTTGAGCGTCTTGACGCTCAGGGGAGTTAAGGATCCATGATAAATGTCATGACGATTCTATCAACAAAAAGATGATGAAGACAATGATCCTAGTGGAAATGTTGAGGGTGATCGTCAAGTCGCTACTGACGTGAATCCTTTATCAAGTGTTCAGGGGGAGTCGACATCAATAACCATTGAAGGAGATAAGACTGATACTGGTGTGAATGAAGAGCATATTCTATTATTAGAATTCTTTGCTAATTCTGAAGAAGAGAGTGCTGAGAAGTTGGAATGTCTAGATAATTTAGACGATTTGTTTAATGACAGTGACATGTCTGACACGGAGATAGAAGAAGGGGAGATAGTAGAGATTGAAATAGAGAAGGGAAAAGAGAGTGTGACATATGAAGGCGGTGATGGTCTGAATATTCCTTATAACTTCATCCAAGAGGATGTTATTCCCGAGTTCTCTTATGAAGGAATAACTGATTCTATAGACTCTGCTGAAGACATCAATATGCCGGAAGATACTGCTCAATCCAAGACAGATACTGAAACTGCTCATCCAGTGTCTCCAAAGCTGAATGAAGAACCTGTGATGTATAGAGATACAGGCATGACTAGAGAACAATGGAGAGAAGTGGTTAATAGCTGGATGAAAGTACTTCCTAAGTCACAAGAACAACCTGCTCAGAAAGAAAGATATGTGTATAAAGAGCGGTGTATCGGAAGAATCATAAGTTGGTTCTATGATGATGATACAAAGTTGTTTGCTTTGAAGAGATCTGATGGTGTTCAATACATAAAGCCTAGGATCAAGTATTTCAATACCTTGCCAAGGTCTGAAATGAATGGTCTAGCTACAAAACCATTGATTAATAGATCAACTTGTGGTTTAGCAAATGTTATTGCAAACTTGATAAAGAGAGAAGGTGGATCAGGGAAGTATGAACGGTTAAAACCACATAAAGGAAGATGAGTAAAGATAGTTGATAAAACAACTGGGATTGTGACATGGAAATACAAGTTCAAGCCAGTTCGTGCTGTTCAGAAGATTCCATTGAAGAAAATACCACAAGATTTTCTAGGAAATATGAAATGGTGGTATGTCGATGTGAATACCGGTGAAGCCAGAATTGAAGATAAAGAGAATAAGGTCATTGTGAGTTTCTACGATGCAATGAGTCTTATTAACTTTTCTAAGAAAGATCAGAGGACATTAAGAAAGAACGAGATAATGTTTACTGATGAATGGAGAGAGCAAGGGATTCAGTATAAGAGAGTTTTGGAGATTTTTCATAGATACGGCGTGCATGCAGGAAGCAGATTACCAGACAACTTGAGAGCTCATCATAAAGACTAAAGACAGAAGATCAAGCTATTGTCAAGGGGGAGTCTGTTAGGACATAGATTTGAATAACAATATCTTTGTAATAGTTTTAGATCTTATTGTCTTTATGTTTTGTAATGTTTTCTAAGTGTTGTAAACAAGTTCTACTAGAGGCGAACTTGTCTAGTTCGCCTAGTCTATCAGAGGCGAACTTAGTAAGTTCGCTTAGTCCAGTAGAAGCGAACTTGTTAAGTTCGCTTATACTCTGAGAGGCGAACTTGATAAGTTCGCTTATATCAGAACTTGTGTTTATAAATATAGAGTTTACAGTTAGTTACATATAGTGGACAGAACAGACTAGAGCAGAGCAGAAGTGATTATCTTGTAAACTCTATGTGTTTTGGAATATAACGAGAAGTTTATTTACGTGTGTTGTCAATTAGTATACAAAAGTTAATATGAAGGATTCCGCACTTCGTGTTATCTAGACGTCCTGTCACGAGTCCGATCGGTAGTCGAGTCACATGGACCTACAGAAACTCTGTAGTGCACCCATCCTATCTCTTCCAGAGGGAACGGAAGACTTTGTAGTGTATTGCGATGCTTCCATTCAAGGTCTCGGTTGTGTGTTGATGCAACGTGAGAAGGTTATCGCATACGCATCCCGTCAGCTGAAAATTCTTGAGAAGAACTACACGACCCATGATTTAGAATTGGGAGCTGTAGTGTTTGCATTGAAAATATGAAGACATTACTTGTACGGTACCAAGTGCACCATCTACACCGATCACAAGAGTCTTCAACATATCTTCGAACAGAAAGAGTTGAACATGCGCCATCGTCGTTGGATCGAACTCCTGAATGATTATAATTGCGCTATCAAGTATCATCCGGGCAAGGCTAACGTAGTAGCCGATGCCCTAAGCCATAAAGAAACTTAACCTAGACGAGTCCAAGCATTATAACTCACTATTAATACCGGATTACCTGATCAAATCCGTAAAGCTCAACTCGAAGCCATGAAAGAGGAAAACCTACCGTTAGAATCCACGCGTGGTATGGAGAAACAACTTGAAGTTAAATCTGACGGTATTCGCTACTTCGCAGAGCGAATATGGGTTCTAGTGTACGTGAACTTGAGGGAACTTGTAATGGATGAATCTCACAAATCTCATTATTCTATCCATCCTGGTTCCGATAAGATGTATCATGACCTGAAAGTCCTATACTGGTGGCCGAACATGAAAGCTGATATAGCCACCTATGTAAGCAAGTGCCTGACTTTTCGAAGGTCAAAGTCGAATACCAAAAGCCTTCTGGTTTACTCCAATAACCAAAATACCCGATGTGGAAATGGGAGCAAATTTCCATGGAATTTATTACTAAACTACCCTGAACTCCTAGCGGATGCGACACCATCTGGGTGATCATAGATCTTTTGACTAAATCTGCTCACTTTCTAGCAATTAGAGAGACCGATAAGATGTAGGGATGAGCTTTTGGTACCAGTACCCGTACCGAACGGGTACCGAAAAACCAAAACGGGTACCGCACGTTTCTGGCAATCATTACCTTAAAGAAGTAGTATCTTGGCACGGAGTGCCAATCTCAATCATTTCTGATCGTGACGCTCGATTCACCTCATGTTTCTGGCAATCATTACAAAAAGCTCTAGGCATGCGCCAGGATATGAGCAGAGCGTACCATCCTCAAACAGATGGCCAGACTGAACGTACGATTCATTTGGAGAAGTAGTCTATCATTGCTAACATAAATACTTTTCTTCCTGGTGCATTTGGGAGCTTGCCAACTATATCCATTCCCCAATTCATAAATGGCCAAGAAGAAATAACTGGGTACAAGGGTTCCGCTGGCTGATGAAGGATGTTGCTATGTCTCTGACATGCATCACACTTTTGGGAATAGTCCATGGCATCTTTTCTCATGGTTGGCCAATAGTATCTTGTCCTCATGATCTTTGAGAAGAGTGCTCTGCCCCCAGTGTGATTTATGTTAGGTATCACGAGTCGTTATCGCAGCGGAATCACACACATGCACACAATCGATAAACAGAAAGTAAGAGACACGAGAGATTTATAGTGGTTCAGCCCCGATTGGCCTACACTCACTTTGCAACTAGGGTTCTTTATTATTGGGTGCTCAAAGATACAAGTTACATAATAGGTTCTATTTATAATACTAGGATTAGGGTTAATGACTTAATTAACAAGAAACTAATAACCGGGCTCAAGCCCATTAAGGCCGACTCCCTCCTTATTTCCTACGCAAGCCTTCACAACCCAACAATTTCCACAATCGTCTTCGTGTATATCTTTGAGGACTTCAAGTGCTTCAGGATCTTCTAAACATTTCAAATAAGGACCTGCAATAGATCTTCTGTACAAAACACCATGTACTAGCATCAAGGTAGCACCATTCGAGGCATTGTACGAAACCAACTTACGGGTCCTGAACATGTGCACGAAAACCTCGAAGAAAATTGTGCAAATCCGAAATCGTATGGCGGCAGCCCGTGACCGTCAAAATATTTATGCCGATAAACATCGAAAACCATTAGAATTTCAAGTAGGCGACATGGTCCTATTGAAAGTCTCACCTTGGAAAGGTGTAATTCGTTTTGGGAAACGAGGCAAGCTAAATCCTCGTTATGTTGGACAGTTCAAGATAGTGAAAAGAATTGGCCCAGTAGCGTATCAACTGGGCTTACTTGAAGGACTTAGTGGTGTACACAACGTCTTTCACATCTCAAACTTAAAGAAATGTTAACAGACGAGACACTCGTGGTTCTATTTGAGGAAGTAGAAATCGACGAACAATTACGCTTCATTGAAGAACGGGTCAAAATCATGGATAGGGAAGTTAAAACGCTCAAACATAGTAAGATCCCTATTGTCAGAGTTCGTTGGAACTCGAAACATGGACCGGAATTCACATGGGAGTGCGAGGATCAGATGATGTGCGAGGATCCTCATCTTTTCAAGCAATCCAGGTCAAACACATAAGGTACTATTTAATTTTCGGGAAGAAAATTCTTTCAACTATCCGGGAATTTTTTTATTATTTTAGTTTTCGGGACAAAAATTCTTTCAACTAGGGAATGATGTGACATCCAGAATTTTTTTTAATTATGAAAATTCTTTCAACTAAGGGATGATGTGACACCCGAAAAATTCCAGTTAACCCCGTTAACTTTATTACAAACCACAAGGATCAATTCTATTAAAATCTCAAACAATTTCACATAAAACACAGGGACTATTTCTATAATTATCCCAAACTCAATTGGTTGACTTTGTAAAGTCAAAATTGACACTCTTGAATCCAAATCAAACCCGAATTCTTCAAGAACCGTTCGAATTCGTAACAGTAATGCATAACTATGATAATGTAGATCATCATTTGAACCATTTAACACCATTATTGATCGCGAATTAATCCCATTATGATTATCAAACCCGTAACCGTCGAACCCCAATCGATTACTATCGAATTCGCACCAATCCTCTATTCATTCTGCAATCAAACCTCCTGCGCACATCAAACGAATTGTTAGAGCATATTTTGTAACTGTCGCTGAAATTCTATGTTGTAAGTTAGCGAAGCTGTCAAGTTCGCCTAAGGAACTTAGAGCGAACTTGATAGGCGAACTTGCTAAGTTCGCCTAAACTTGTTTGGGGCGAACTTAACAAGTTCGCCTGTGGTCTTTGTGGTTTCCCTATAAATAGAGGCTTACTTGTCAGTTTTAGGAGAGCTGAGAGCCTAGATCAGAGTTGATCAGTGTAGAACAGAAACTGAGAGATCTTGTAAACTGATATTCTGAGTGGAAATACAAAGCGTTTATTTACACTGTTGTTGTTGATGGAGTTACACGAGCACGTTGATCATGGATTCCGCACGTTATCACCGTGTTGTACCGCGAGTCTAGAAATTCGTCACGCACCGAATCGGGACCTACAAAGTGGTATTAGAGCCTTTGCTCTTGATTAGCAGAAGATTCGTGGTGTTTTCGTGTACAATCAACATCAAAAATCACTTAATTTGAAAAGAATATGTCACACACAATGTTATTTTGAAAAAGATTTAAAAGTCCAAAAGACAACCTGAAACTTAGGATGACAATGGTGAGCATAAAGTCATTGATACAACCATTTGACTAGTTGAGGGGGAGTCTACAGGACAGGGGGAGTACAGAACTGTGTTGGTGACAAAGGCAAAGGCATTCAATTACATTCGATTACATCGGTTTGAGTTTTTAATTGATTGAACTGCTTAATTCCAAGTAACCAAGAAAAATGTTTTTTCTAAAAATGTTTTCATGGAAGATTTTATTTTCGTTTGTTTTACTTTCTTTGAAAAAGATTTTGAAAAATCCAAACAAATTGAAAAAGTTAAAATCGACATTACTTGAAGTTATAAGGAGAAATTATAGTACATCAGTAGATGTTCAGTCACACATGACCTTAGTTGGACTTTATGATGCTTATCTAATATATATGTGATAAATGTTTTGATCAGAATTTCTTAGACTGCACAGTATGGGAAATGATAGTTTCATAACTACTTATGCTTAACAAAAATTGATGCTTGATGCTTATATTTTAATTTGGATACTAGTATGTAGTCTGAATTGTCAATAGTCTATGAGTATCTTTGGTACATTAGTAGTGTGACAACATAATGAACTTTGTGACAAATGTGAATTGAACCCATGGTATGCCGGGTGTGTGTGTAAAAGATCATTATCAGATTAAGAATATAAGATTTAAAGTACTTCATGAGACCAGTATCGGTTATGTCGTTAAACATAATTTTTCAGTTCACTTCACTGCCCATGCCCCGAAAAACATGCAATGTGAAGTTGGACTAAGATATGTTTCTGACAACATCTGTTGGAACATATACTAGCCCTTCGATCAATATATTGATTCCATTGAATATATCCAGATAACAGTTGGATCACGGTACCCTTGGATCAATATCTTGATTCCATTGAATCAATCGATTCCTTGATCAATCTTATGTTGATGAATTCTATCGGTACAATCTTTCTGTTACTATGAATCATGATACTTCATCCAAACCAAGACATTTGAATCATTCGATTCTGAATCATTTGATTCTCTGCTTGATATTTTCCTGTGTTTATCGGTATAATTCATCCTGGAGATTGAATATTATCTTGCAATGATCTTATATGTCTTGAAGATAGTGCACATTTAAATTTCTGTTGGCATATTTGTGGGGTACACGTTGTATTACAAAATAAATGGTACCTTAATTCACAAGAACATGGGACAAAGATACTAATGGTTTCACTTCTTATAATATTGACAACTTAGATTGACATGTTATGTGTTGCAAATTCGTATGTAATTTATTATAAGCATGTTATGATCTGATCTCATATTCTTTGAAGTTCTTCACGTATCATTACATGTTTTGGTTGAAGTTCAAAAGATGTTACTTCATATAATTGATTGGAAATTCAAAAGAAAGAAGAAAGAAATGAAAGAATGAATCTGGATAGGATACCCATAGAATGTTTAGGGTTGTTTATCCAAAATGTGTGATTGATGCATTGTTTATACTGATATGATCTTCTTACTCGTGATGTTCGACCAAAAAGATGTGATTTTGTATTTTACATTTTAGTTTATACAAAGAAAAACCAAAAAGATTTTGTGTTTCTTATGTTTGAAAAACCAAAAAGATTTTATTTTTCTACCGTCCATGGAAATCTTAATTGTTGATTATTCTTGGTTATTCTCCTTTGCAAAAACTGAATATTGCAGACAGAAGTTGACAACGGGTCCTTCTCCCAAGTTTTATTCTAGATAGAAAGAGAGAGTGTGCAGATGAACAAGACGAAGACTATTGTGTGTTTGATGATATTTGAAGATTGATGACAATCTTCTAAAGCTGTGGTCAAGGGGGAGTCTGTTGGAACATATTATGGTGACAACGAGCTTGAAGATTCTATGTCTTAGTCTTAGAGTCTTTGACTTGTAATGTGTTAGAATTGTAAGCAAAAGTTAAGGGGGAGTCTGTTAGAGCATGTTTTGTAACTGTCGCTGAAATTCTATGTTGTAAGTTAGCGAAGCTGTCAAGTTCGCCTAAGGAACTTAGAGCGAACTTGATTGGCGAACTTGATAGGCGAACTTGCTAAGTTCGCCTAAGCTTGTTAGGTGCGAACTTAACAAGTTTGCCTGTGGTCTTTATGGTTTCCCTATAAATAGAGGTTTACTTGTCAGTTTTAGGAGAGCTGAGAGCCTAGATCAGAGTTGATCAGTGTAGAACAGAAACTGAGAGATCTTATAAACTGATATTCTGAGTGGAAATACAAAGCGTTTATTTACACTATTGTTGTTGATTGAGTTACACGAGCACGTTGATCATGGATTCCGCACGTTATCACCGTGTTGTACCGCGAGTCTAGAGATCCGTCACGCACCGAATCGGGACCTACACGAATTCCTCTAAGTCTTTTGCACATCATAATCTGACCGGATTCGAAGCCGGAGTCGTCGGAGACCAAGCCACACAAGTCGCGACTGAATTTTTGTCAAGCACCATCAATTCAAAACCAATTCTGGTAATTGAACACACTCTCAGTTTCTTTTTAGTCTACTGATTGAAAGCCCTATCTTATCCAGAGCTCACAACATCGAATCGATTATGATCAAGATCTAGGGTTCATCGCATAGCCGGTTTAATCGAACCCTGATCTAGACACGACCTCAATCAAATTAAACTATATGAGTAGTTTCTCAATGTCCTAATCTGTAAACGCCCCATGATTCTAGCTCCAAATATTATTGAATTTAATCAAATCAATCCTAAGTTCAAACCTAGGGTTTTCGGTTTTCAAAACAAGAATTAACGATTCTAGACCTAATGATTTCGTAATTAAACTTGTCCACAGATTCTCAATGGATCGATTAACAAAACCTCTAAACCCTTGTGTTTAATCGTGATTGAATTCAGTGTATTTAAGGATGGTTTTGGTTCGGATCGCGATAGTGGGGAAGAACACTGGGAATGTGAGTGTTAAATTCAAACCGAACCGGTATTGGTCACGTTACTTTAGCGGCAGGACTGGTTAAAGCCTTGGGCTGTTGTGGTTGAGACCCGAGTTCGAATCCCACAACAATATTTGTTTTTTTAAGCAGCTTTTAAGCAACATTTTGAAATAAAAATCAATTCCTATATTATTATAATGTTATACTAGCTTAGACCCCGTGTAATACACACGGGGTGAAAAATATCAATAAATAAATTTCTTAAATTTTATTTATATATTTACAGGTGTAAAAATGTATTGCATATACTAAGAATAGAAAACAGAATTCAAAATACGTAAAAAAATAATATATAATTCGGTTTCGAAAATACGTCTATTAGTATTTATTGCAATTTGATTTTCATTTAATATTTGATTGAAATTAAAAATTATGTAATTAAATTTCAAAGTTTCTTATAATAAAGGATAATTTAAAATAAATGTGTTTTATTAGTATAATTAGTAATTTATTAAAAGAATATATGTGTATTTAATAAGAGAGAGAGGCGGGAAAAAAATTGATGAGATTGAATATGTAGGCGACATGTGGCATACAAAAACCTTTATATATTATATAGTATAGATTAACACGATTTGTAACCGGAAAACACTCGTATGCTCTGGATTGAAATTATAACTCATTTTTAAGTATTATTTACATTAAAAATAATATAATTATTTATATTATTTCCTAAACGATTATTTAATTCATAAAAACACACAAACATTTATTTTGTATTAATATTTCGTGTTTGGTGACGTTTTGTACGTACCACGTCCATTTTAGATATTAAACTAGGGATTCTTTTATCCCGAGGACAGAAATGTCTACTCGTTAATATTAAGCATATTTAGGACATCCGACCCTTCTTGTATAGTTGTCACAAAAATCCTACCTGTTCCTAACTGTCATAAATCATATTCTAGGGCATTCGTAGATTGTCCACGTGCTATCAATTCGTGGTTTTGTTGCATCCTTGTGTTGTGCTTATTACTATGCTTTACACAACTCATGTGAGTTTCACGGCCCCTTTACTGTTTTTAAATTAGGGGGAGAAAACATGACGCAAACATATGATTACTGTAGTTCTTATATTATCACTTGTTAAACTAAGCGTAACACTCTATCATGAAAGTCCTTACATATCGAACTGTTTAATATGAACTTAGCGAGGTGATCTTGAGTATTACTACTGGGTTTGACAAACCCCACCCGCGTTAGTCGCGCTAACTCGAATGGAGGTCAAACGGGTGTAATATTGACCTAAGACATCATCACTTGTTGAAGCACTTTGTGTGACAAACACTCTGGACATTGTCTTAGCTTTTGTATTTGTCTTGTATGTATTAGTCTTTGTATGTTAGTATCTGTATGTATTAGTAATCGAGTTGTAATTACTGATGTATGTACTTGTTGTCTGTTTTCTCTAAGTGTTTTGCGCACTTAGCATGTGCGCAGGAGTTATCTCCTGCGTACTTAGCAAGTACGCAAGAACTCTCTGCGTACTTGCTAAGTACGCATGAGCAATTTGCCCTGCGCACTTGCTAAGTGCGCAGAGCCCAGGTCTAGTATAAATAGGCAAGGTTCACAGAAGTTATGTACGCAGTCATATGCACTCATTTGTAACATCTCTGTAACCTACAAGTTTTATAATAGACAAAGTTTGAAAGTGTTTTTGTTGTTGTTTACTTTGTGTTGCTAGATTCTCCCCCTAGTCACGGGTATTCCGCACCCGGTCCGACTAGTCACACACCCACACGTAATGATCCGAGACACCCGGGGACCTAAAAGTGGTATCAGAGCCTTGCTCTTGATTTTGAGTGTTGTGAGTGTGTTAGAAGCATCTTCTACACAATCTACAGAGATTTTGCAAGCAAAAGCGTGTGTTTTTGTTGATTTTTATGATAAAATAGGGGTAGCTCTTGAGCACTGTTTTAGAAGCAAAAATCACTCAAAAACCGACCTTTTGTTGTGTATTTGAGTGATTTGAGCATCAAAGGTTGGTTAGAAACGAGTTTCTGACCCTTTTGTGATATCTTCAACTTTTTCTGTCTCCGGTGAGATTCCAGTGACCGGAAAAAGTTGGTGAGGGTTGGTGAAAAAGTGATCTGCGTACATACCTTTTTTTGGAAACAAGTACAGGCTTCCTACGTACTTACCAAGTACGCAAGACCATTTCTTGTTGCGTACTTAATTCCTTCCTGTGTACTTGTCATTTACTCCTGCATACTTGTTAAGTACGCAAGAGCAAATCTTAAGTGCACAAGACCAAATCCTTAAGTGCGCAAGGCCAGAACTTAAGTGCGCACATTGCATTGATTTTTCTGAAATTTGACTAAGTGTTTCACCATGTCAAATATTCAGAACCTCGGAAACCTTCTGAATTATGACAACGAGATTGGAACCCCACAGAAACCACCAAAGCTGCTTAATGTAAATGATTACTCAAACTGGAAAGCACGCTTTGAGCATTATATCTCTTACACCGATTCTTCAATTTGGATACCCATTCTTGAAGGTTATAAGCATCCCACATATACATATCTTGATGAGGAAGTTCCCAAGCCTATCTCCAAACTTGATGAAGAAGAAAAGAAAGTATATGACAGAGAGAAAAGGCACACGGATCTATTACTATGGCCTTGACCAGGGAGTTATTCCACAGCTTTAGAGGATACGATAACTCCAAGGATCTCTGGAAGGCTTTGCAGAAGAGATTCGAGGGAAACAGCGACATCAAGAAGAGTAAGAGGGATCTTCTTAGGAAGCAGTATGAGTGCTTCAGATATCTGGAGAATGAATCCATAGATGAGCTCATCTCTAGATTCTATCATTTGCAAACTGAGCTGAAAGCTTTTGACCTCATCTATCCAAATGAGGAGTTAGTTGAGAAGTTTCTGGATGCACTACCACCTAAATTTGAGATGTATACTACACTAATGAGAGAGAACTCTAAGTTTTATGAGATGACAATTGATGAAGCAATCGGAAAGGTTCAAGCACATGATACGAACCTAAAAAGAAAGGAGAGCTCAGGGAGACCTTAAATACAAGACCCTTCTATGTAGTATGGGACGTCTTCTACAGCCAAGTCATCGGGTTCTGGAATTTCCCTTTTCTCAGGAAACTCTCATGAGGAAGATAATTCAAAAGTTTGTGGTGGTTATGCTTGTTATGCAGCATCTGGATCTGGTTCTGGATCTCATCACCAGAATTCCTCAAGAAATCCTTCTCCCACATCTTCAGCTAACCAATCTGCAATAGTCAAGATAGTTGAAGATCATGTGGCGTTGTTCTCATCCTGTATGCTTGCCTATGAAAACTTTATTGGTGGCATGCTAAAGGATCCTGAAACCAGAGAAGAAGACTTTAAGCAGGTGGATCCGGATGATATGGAGGATATGGATATTCAGTCGAATATGGCCATGATCTTGAGGAGAGCCAAGCGTTTCCTGAACATAACAGGAAGAAAGTTCATTGGTGGGCATTCAAATGCCAAGGTTGATTTTGATAAATCCAAAGCCAAGTGCTATAAATGTCAGAATTTTGGACACTTTGCTCGTGAATGTCAAAAGGACAGAGCACCGGCCTCGGGTTTCACCAGACCTAGCCAAGGACACGGTCAAGGATACAACACCTCCAACAACCACAATCAAAGTCAAGGTGGCACGTCAAATGCGTTGGTAGCTAAACAGAATGATAGCTTTGATTGGGGTGTTCATCTGGAGGATGCCATTATTGCTCAAACACAGGTTGGTCTTATGGCTGAGATCATGGAGATGATGGAAGCAGAGGAAAGGGAAGCTTATGTGGCTGACCAAGAAGAGTCTACAACTGCAGTTGCCCTCATGGCTATTGGAGAGGCATCATGTTCATCAAATCTCTAACTCTTTTGCTGTCATTTCTTTTTCTAAATGTCTAAGCTTGCAGGATGAAAATTCTAAGCTTCAAGACAAAGTCGAACCCCTTCGTATTGCAGCTTTAAGCTACAAAGAAAACGAAAAATGATACAAAGATTCAATTGAAACCTTACAGGAGGACTTACAAAGAAAAGAGAACATGTTTTCACTGTGGTATGGTTGGTCACATCTTCGTGAACTGCCCTAATAAGAATCAAGGGAAACGGCCAATTGGTTCGCAACCAGCTGTTGTCCTCAAGTCACCCCAAGTGAAAAAGCCCAAGAGTCTTAAAGCAAATATGATGAAACCACCAGTAAAACCTATGGTAAAGCCAAAGATCACATCTGAGGTTAAACCATCTGTTTCAAAAAAGGGAAAGCTACCTGCTAAACCTTGTGCTTCTACTTCTGTTAGTGCACCAACTGGTGAGAAACCTGTGGTAAAACTCTCCAAACCATAGACGAGAAGAAGGAACAAGAGATTGAGAAAGCTGGAACAACTGGCTGGAGTTCAAACAGGTGAAGCTTCCACTAGTTCACCTGCTGCTGTTGAATGTAAGCCTACTGTTCCAGTTAAGAAAAAGAAAAGATCCTAGAATAAGAAATCAAAAAGTTCTCAATCTCCTGATTCCAACTCTTCAAAAGATTCATCCATTTTTGACAGTCATGACTGTGAGTTAATAAATGTTGTTTATTTTGAGAAAGACGGACGACCCAAGACCACTATGGCTTGGGTCTCCAAATCTAACTGATCTGTTTTATGACTCGTGCAGGGACATCCGAAGGGTACTATCTCTAATCGTTGGTATGTGGATAGTGGATGCTCCCGGCACATGACAGGCAACATGGCTTTGCTTCAAGATGTCAAACCATTCAGAGGCGGCTATGTGGCCTTTGCAGGAGAGAAAGGCGGTAGTATCACATGTCAAGGCGTGGTTTCGAATGGATGTGTTAGCTTTGACAACGTCAACTACTGTGAGCAGCTGAAGCATAACCTGTTGAGTGTCTCCCAGATGTGCGACAAGGAGTACTCAGTTATGTTTGACAAGTCAGAATGCATGATTCTCAAACCTGGTTTTGAAGTTCCTGAAGACTGGATTCTGATGCGAGCACCAAGGACAAACGACACTTATCAGATCGATATGAGCATGGCAACAACCACCTCATCAGTTGCTACTTGTTTGCTTACCAAAGCGACAGAACTTGACTCAATCTTGTGGCATAGGAAACTCGGACACATTTCTTATCGAAAAATGAATCATCTTGTCCGAAACGGTTTGGTAACCGGTGTTCCTAAGCTGAGATTTGTCGTTGCAGATGACTGTATGCCTTGTTAAAAGGGCAAACAACAACAGAAGTCTCACAAGCCCAAGCTCCAAAATCCATCGATACCCCTTTGGAGATATTACATATGGATCTGTTTGGCCCCATAAGTATCAGGAGTATTGGAGGTAAGTCATACTGTCTAGTTGTAACTAATGACCTCTCACGTTTTTATTGGGTGCATTTTTTACATACAAAGGATGAGACTGCTGACATTATTCAATACCTGATCCTGAGCTTGGAATCTCTGTGCAAGCTGAAAGTTAGAAGAATAAGGAGTGATAACGAAACTGTGATCAAGAATAATTTGATGGAACTTTTCTATCTCAAGAAGGGTATCCGTCACGAATTTAGCGCCCCGTACACACCTCAGCAGAATGGAGTTGCAGAAAGGAAGAACAGAACCTTGATCGAGACTGCAAGGACAATACTGTCAGATGCAAAGCTTCCTGTAACTTTCTGGGCAGAAGCAGTAAATACAGCTTGTCACGTTTTGAACAGAGTTCTGGTTGTGAAGAGGCACAATAAGACTTGCTATGAGTTGATCAACAATCGACCTCCCAATCTCGACTACCTAGTTCCTTTTGGTAGTCCTTGTTCCTTATTGCTACAATACAAGGATCGAAAATCTAAATTTCATGCAAAAGCAAGGCATCTTCTTAGGATATGTTGCCAATTCACCATGCAAGAGAGTGTACAATATAGGAACTCGTACTGTCGAGGAATGGTTTGAAGTGGATTGCAGTAAACACAGTATTCCACCAGAAACAACTGGTCCAGCTTGAGGTTTTGATTATGATGCGCTATTCAAGTCTTTCAACCTTTCTGATTTGTCTGCCGATGATGCCGCAAATGTGTACGATTTCTTTAATGGCGGTGATGATTCAAATTTCTCCACTCGTGCCACTGTGCCCATTGTAACTCCCGATTCTAATGCTGCATCTGCATCTGGAACTCATGACAGTGATGATGTTGAAGTTGTCCAGGTTTATAGAGATGACGCTCTAGCTAATCCTAACACTCGTGTAGGAAATGAAGCTCCAGCTGATCCAGTCAGCATTGAATCATCGTCTTCTAGATCACAGGATATGGGGGAGTTGAGCACGAATCTAGACACAAGTCTCCAGGAACCGGATATACCAGAGACGAGAGTGCATAAGAATCATCAAATTGACAACATTATTGGTGATCCTCATGCCGGTGTTCAAACTCGTCATGGAACCATTGCTGAGAACACTAGTTTGTACGCTGAGATACTTGACACTGGTATCATGGAAACATGTTTGCATGCTGCATTCGTGTCCTAGTTGGAGCTGAAAAATGTGAAGGAGGCTCTCACTGACAACTGCTGGATTGAGGCGATGCAAGATGAACTGTCCTAATTCCAAAAGTTGCATGTGTGGGATTTAGTTGAGTTGCCTAGAGGCGTACAACCAATTGGAACTAGATGGGTGTTCAAGTGCAAAACGGATGATCGTCATGTCGTAGTGAAAAATAAAGCAAGGTTGGTTGTTCAAGGATTTTATCAACAAGAGGGCCTAGATTACACTTAGTATATGCCCCAGTTGCTAGACTCGAGGCTATTCGATTGTTTCTGGCTTATGCCTCATATGTCGGCTTCAAGGTTTATCAACTTGATGTGAAGAGTGCTTTCTTGTATGGAAATGTTCATGAAGAGGTCTATGTCACTCAACTTCCCGGCTTTGAAGATCCGCATAATATCAATAAAGTGTATAAGCTCAACAAAGCACTTTATGTAACATCCATGTTTTTCTTGATATTTCATATTGTGCAATAAATGACAATTTCAATCTCATGTTCACATTCAAAAATGTAGTGTCGCATCATTTACTATTTTCATGTGCAAATAGGGAGTATTATCATAATATTAGAAGTACATACACATATTTTTACATTACTACAATAACAACTGAACCAAACCTATGCTATCTCACAAACTACAAGGATTAATTTTAAAAATTATCAAAATATCACTTGGCACGGTCGCGCCATGACCTGGCACGGTCACGACAAGTAGACTCGGTCGCGCCATGACCTGGCACGGACGCGCCCCGTAAACACGGTCGCGCCATGCATTGGCACGGTCGCGCCTGAAACCCAGTTGAAACGCAGAAACTGTCTTTAATCGCAAATCTGTTCGAATCCGAAGTTGTAACGCTTATTGTGCCGTTTCAAACCATTCATTACGAATTAATCATTCTCGATTAACCGCATTAGTGATTAGAAACCAACAACCATCATACTTTCATCTCCTTCTCTCAATCTCGTCCAATTCATGAATCGCTCTCGTAATAAAACCTCTGCGCACGATCTTCAAGCTTCTGTAGTCATATTCCTCACATCAATTGTGCCGGAATCACAGCAGGAGACACCAAGGATCAACGCTCCGAAGTCGGAACTCCTTTTGGTCGAACTCAACCAATTCGATATCGTTTAAGGTAATTAAACACATCCTCAAACTCATTTCAATTCCGTGATCGAAAGCCCTAACCTATTCAGGGCTTATACCATCGAATTAAACACGAACAAGATCTAGGGTTCATTACGTTTTGGTTTAATCGAACTACACCCTAGACATGATCTCCGTTCAATTAAAATACATGGTTAGATTCACAAACACCCAACAATCGAAAGCCCTATGAATTCACCCGTTATTAATACAGGATTTAGACAATTTAGCTTCTGGAACATTCAGACACGGTCGTGCTAATCGATTAGCACGGTCGTGCCTCTTGTCTAGGCATGGTCGCGCCCCATGCCTAAGCACGGTCACGCCCCATGCCTAAACACGGTCGCGCCCCATGCCTAAGCACGGTCGCGCCCCGTGCCTAAGCGCAGTTGCGCCATACCTTTTGCACGGTTGTGCCCTACCTTTGGTCAGAACCTGATTCTTCTGTTATTTTAATAAAAACTCAATTTCCTTTATAAAAATTATTCTATAAAACCCCAAGGCCCAGAATTGTTTTCATAAACTAAATTACCAACTTGGAAATCTTAAACAAATAAATTAAATCGTTTCTAATGGATTAAAAAGTAATAAATTTTAAATAAAAGGTTTACATATAATTGTGTTATTCAAAACTTACACAAACTATTTTATATACTAATATATGTTTATAATGCCTCTTGACACATTTTCATGAACAAATAAACAAAAAGAAACTAATTATTATTTTAGTTAATTATTCAAAATTAAACCTCAAACCTTTCATAACTAAATTTGAAGCCTTAGAATTTCCTTAGACATTGTGCATACTATTAATCCAAAGTTATACTATTTTACTCTAGGTCAAACTTAGTGATTAGCAAATCACTTGAGTTATCCAAAGCTCGTGTTAACTACTACAATTTGATACAAGTGAGTATTACATAGCCCCCTTTTACTCTTTTACACTTTTTGGGGTGAAACATGAACTCTATGCACACAATTGCTTACATTTACACAAACTACACAAATACAATCCTCTTTACATTCATGTGTGCAAATTTGAGCTTTATGTTTGAGTGCTAGGTGTGTTAACTATTTATGTGCAATTTATGTGCAAGCATTAACTATTCAAGACAACGGTTAACAATGATAGATCTATTGAGTCTGACAAACCCACCCAGATTGGGGTGATTGTTACCGACAACACAATTTGCATGCTAGTTACAAAGGTTTGATTGTACTTTGATTACACAATGGTTACTCCCCATAAATGCCTTATTTTATCATGTTATGTAAGGATTGGTCTATTCACATATATATACTATTTATATATAAACCTGTGTATGCTCACCAACTTTTTAGTTGACCTTATTTTATTCATGTTTCAGGTGCTAACGTGTGAGTTTGATCAAGATATGCTACACATAGGCTTTGGACTTAGTTAAATTTAAATAAAGAATATTATGTATTTCAAATTCGTACTTCTTTGAATTTGGTTGTGTTTGAATTGTTTGAAACTATGCAATGAAATTTGATGATTAAAATATTGCAATCTAGTCAACCTCGTGCTCATGAACAGTCTATATGTCCCGCCCTGATGATTCCGCCGTCGGTTGGGGTGTGACACTTTATGGTCTTCATCAAGCACCTCGGGCATGGTATGAGACGTTATCAAAATATCTACTGTCAAATGGTTTCGATCGTGGACAGATTGATTCGACCCTCTTCATTCGGAAAGCAGGAGGAGATATTCTACTCGTACAAGTGTATGTCGACGACATTATCTTTGGGTCTACAAATGAAGAGATGTGTAGAGAATTCGAACAGGTGATGAAGTCCAAGTTTGAGATGAGCAACATGGGTGAATTGTCATTCTTCCTAGGTCTGCAAGTCAGTCAAAGAGAGGATGGCATCTATTTACATCAAACTAAGTATGTGCAGGACATCTTGTCAAAATACAAGATGAATGATAGCAGTACTTATGGCACACCTAGCCCTGTTAATCACGGTTTGCATCTAGACAAAGTTGGAAAGGATGTGGATTGTAAATTGTACCATGGGATGATTGGTTCTCTCATGTATCTCACAGCTTCAAGGCCCGACATAATGTTTGCTGTATGTCTGTGCTCAAGGTTTTAGTCACAACCGAAGGAGTCTCATATGATAGCTGTCAAAAGGATATTCAGATACTTGAAAGGGAAACCCCGATTGGGTCTTTGGTACTCAAAGCAGCAGTCATTTGACCTCAAAGCCTATACTGATTCAGACTAGGGCGGTTGTAACCTTGATAGAAAATCAACTTCAGGTGGATGTCAATTCTTGGGAGACAGGCTGTTTTCCTGGCAGTGCAAGAAGCAATCAACGGTTTCTGTCTCAACATGTGAAGCAGAGTACAATGCTACAGCGAGCAGTTGTTCTCAGATATTGTGGATTCAGCAGCAATTGAGAGACTACGGCTTAAACTTCACTGGAACTCCACTGTTCATTGACAACAATGCCACCATGTCCATCACAAACAACCCGGTGAAACATTCCAAAACTAAACATATTTAAATTCGCCATCATTTCATCCGTGATTATACTGAAAAGCATCTCATTGAACTTGTAAAGGTTCATACGGATGACAACTTTGCTGAACTTTTCGCTAAGGCGTTTGATCGAACACGTTTTGAACATCTTGTCAACATGATAGGAATGTTCAATCCGGAGTGAAAACTTGTTTTTCTTAAATCAATTCAATTCATGAAGGTTAAATTTTTATTTCTTTTAACTGTTTTGTTTTCTGTATAGTTCTTTTAATTTTCAAATATTTTACAAAAAAAAATAATCCAAACAAAATAGAAAACCAGAAAAATTTCAAAGCTCTCTTGAGAAAAGAGGAAATGATAGTACATCAGAAATGATCTAAACGTCTTAGACTGCACATATGGGAAATGATTGCGTCATGCTTACTTGGTTGTTTAAATTATTGTGTTTTTAATCTGCTTATTTACAAGTAATTTGAATTGACAGTAGGCTGTAAGCGTCTTTGAATTATTAGTAGTGTGAAAATTAAATCAATACTACAACTGTGATTTGAACCCATGTTTGCTAGTGTGTGTGCGTAAAAGAATGCAAAAGATCACTATCAGATACAGGATGTTAGATTTTGGCAATTATTTTCTTCTGAGAGCAGTTTCGGGTTAGGTCATTAGCACAATTAATGCGGTTTATCTCACTACCCGTGCTCACAAGTATGCAATGAGAGATTGAATCAAGATATGTCTTGACATCAACCGTTGAGCATATATTCACCCTTGAATCACTCCTGATTC
Source organism: Smallanthus sonchifolius (assembly GCA_023525975.1). Lineage (NCBI taxonomy): Eukaryota > Viridiplantae > Streptophyta > Magnoliopsida > Asterales > Asteraceae > Smallanthus > Smallanthus sonchifolius. Next base: position 21,251,199 of record CM042035.1, on the reverse strand, counting down.
ATTGAATTCAAATCCAGATAAAAGTTGGATTCCCTTACCTAAATCCTCAAACACCATATTCATTATCCTGAATCATCATACCGATATTCACTGAAAGAAATCACATGAAACCAAGGCAAATGAATCACTCGATTCTGAATCTTACGATTCCTGATAATCCTTATGGATTCTGTTTAATGTTTCCTGTGCTAATTGATGTAGCCTGATTCTGGAAATTTAGAAAATCATTGGGAAAATCTTAGATGCCTTGAGAACAGTGCAAAGTAAGTTCATAGCATAACTATGGGGCACACGTTGTATATTAAATAACTATTACCTTAACACACAAGAACATGATACTAAGATGCTTATGGTTTCAAATCTAATAATATTGTCAACTTGAATTACTTGTTTATGTGCTTATTACGTATGAATAAATTGTAATCCATGACATGATCCCATATTCTTTGATGTTTATCTTGTATCGTTTTTGCTATTATTTAGCCTGATATGATCCTCTGCTCGTGTCTTTGAACAAAAATAGTATGTGAATATGTGTATATCGTTATTCAGAAAAGATCAAAAAGATTTTCAAGTTCGTGTACAGTTCAATATTAATCAGAAAAGCCAAAAATATTTGTGTTTAACCTTCTTGAATTGACTTTGAATCCTCTTGATTGAATGTGCTTGTCATGTTCGTTATTTGACTCTGACCTCTTCATAATTTGAGTTGAAATTTTGGGTGAACACTGGGCTCTGCGTACTTGTTAAGTGCGCAAGAGTTAAACCTTGCGTACTTAGCAAGTGCGCAAGACAGAAGTCATGCGTACTTGTTAAGTACGTAGGAGTTACTTCATGTGCACTTACTAAGTGCGCAAGACGTAGTGTGTCGGGGTATATAAATATGTGTTAGAGATTTATCCTTAGTTCCTCCCATTCAAACGTTCTTCCACTGTTGTATACCCACTGCTCAATTTTTCTCAAAATTTTCGTGTGTTCCAAAGAGATTTTTCGTCCCGTTCATAGTTTCATCATCACCTATCTAACATTTGGTGAGAATCCAGGACCATTTCATCCATTCAAATCATGTGTTTGGATCGATTTTTGAACGTAGAAAAACTAGGGTTTTGATCGTGATTTTTCACCCATTTTTGGATATTCTTAAGTCAATTTAAGCTCTAAAACTGGTTCAAGATCATTAATCGAAGCTCTAACACACCAAATTTGTCCATAACACTCATTGATTTTGATTTTGACCCTTGGTTTGGCCGTGGGTTTACGTGGGTCAAAACTTAGGTCAAAATGACCAGCTTATGGTACATTATTGGTGATTGGAATAGGTTACATTGGTCGTAAACATGGTTTTCGACATAATGGCAACCATCTTCATCATCAAAATTCAAAAGTTTCTGATTTTGGATTTTCAAAATTTTGTCTAAGTGTTAAGTCATGCGTACTTAACAAGTACGCAAGACATTAGTCATACGTACTTGCTAAGTACGCAAGACCTAAACCCTGCGTACATGACAAGTACGCAGGAAGGCCAATTCTGAAATTTTTCTAAGTCTGGGTTTTCAGTTCAGTGTGAATGTACTATACTTGGTCATGTGTATTCAACTCCAATGAATGTTCTTGTTCTTATTGTGTTTACTGTTTGTTTTTGTAGTGATGGCTCGTGCATTTACAAGTGATTTCATTCTACTGGCACTTACTGAACCGGAATGGAAGGGTGCTGCACTTCAATACAGGGAGATAGTTGATTTCTTAAACCGTTCAAACATCAGCTATGCTATCTCAGCAGATCCGATAGTTTAAAGACCGTATCTGGAGCAGTTCTGGGACACAGCGGATCATGATTGCATGGTAACCCCTAACGTCATTCCGGCTACTATAGCGGGTCATGACATTGCTTTTTCTGAGGACACAATCCGAAGGGTCTTACAGTTCCGGGATCTCGCAACCGACCCAATTTCCTATCCTGATTACTTTGTGGATGGGTGTTGGAGGCAACGTATGGGATACGTTGGTGTACGGGATTATTCATCTTATAATAAGATATGGGTGCTAGATCAGTGGAGGTACTTTGCCCACGTTATGATCATGTGCATTTCTTCCAGGAAGGCGGGGAAGGATGCCATGGGACATGATCTTACAGCTGCCATGGTTGGTTTGTCTCTCAAAAGGGGCTATAACTTCTCAAGATACATCTACAAAGCCTTAACTGATCAGATCAATATGGCAGAGAGGTTTAGATTCCTGTTATACCCCATATTTGTGCAACTCTTGATCAATGATGCGTTGCCAAATCTACCTGCTATTGGGGAGAGACTGCAAGTGAAGCGGGTGGCAAAGAGAGTTTTCTCACAGTTTCTAACGCCAGGCAGTGTAGAACCTACCCCTGAGCATACTCAACTCTTTGGCCACCTGATCAATGAAGCGTATGTGGCACCATCAGATTGGAGATGGTTTAGTGTCGAGTCTGAGCCAGAACTCAGTGAACATTCTGATGAGCAACAAGGAGAGGAGGAAGTTGATAGTGAAGATGAAGTGTCTGAAAAAGAAGGAGATGAAGAAACGGGAAGTGGGGGTGCTGAAGAATCCGACTCCGAAGCAACAGAGTCTGATTCATCTGATTCTGATGATGCACCATCATAGGCACACCAAAGGAGATTGACGAAGGTGACCCTTCCCGAGTCATCTTCTAAGAGAAAGAGACAAGAGACTAGCAGTGAATATGAGCCCGATTCTGATTCGGATGCTGCTATTCAGTGAACGCAGACGGGAAAGTATCAAGGAGCGTCGAGGAGATAGGCAACATCAACCTATTCTTCATGAGGTGGAAGTAAGTGCACAGAGGCAAGTGACAGTGACAGCTGCGAGCACTGAATCAACTTCTACTTCACCTTCACAACAGCTTTTACAGGCGACAGAGGAGGAGGCCACGTGTAACACTTGAAATGGCTACTACTACTATCACAGAGGAGGTTCCTGTGATAGTAACCCTCCCTGTACAATCTGTCCAGGTGGCGGTAACGACTCCAATTCTAACCGAGTCTGTCACCATCACCCCATCCACCATCCAAACAACCACCATCCCTACCTCAATCCCCACAACCACTCTCCAACACATCAGTGAACCATTTCATGAGTTGGATTTTACTCATGGATTTGATTTTGATGAAATCTTCACCTTCCCAACTCATCAAGCCGAAGAATCGTCGTCTAGAGGTCCTGATCCTAGAGATGCCAGGATCACAACTCTAGAGACTCAAGTGGCTGGATTACTTGAAACGGTACGGAAATCGAGGGAAGAGTCTGACAAGAAACAGGGCCAGATAAACTTCTTGATTGATGAAGTAGCCGCGTTGAAGAAACAGCGGGCGGCTGATGAAAAGCAGCGTCAGGAGCATGATACTATGGTTAAACTGGTGTGTGACATGGCCAAGACGCTCGCTGCTCAGGGGGAGATATTGAAGGAATTGTTGGAGAGCAACCACCTAAGCCTAGCAGTGAAGAGGCTTGTCACTTAGTTGATCTAACTAAGGGTTATGATCAGGACAAGGATCCTGAAGCCGGACCGAGTGGAAGTGTGCAGCAATCGTTTTCTTTGGCAATTGTTCCCATTTCTGCCGTGCCTATGGCTGAGGGGGAGTCTACTCGGAGTGAAGGTGGAGGTGATGCTTCGGGTCATGATAAAGGAAAGTCTGTGGCTGATGTACTGAAACATCTATCTGACAACGTGTCAGATGATGTGATCTTATTATTAGAGCCAGACTATTCCAAGGAAGCACAAATCGATGCTCTCTGTAATCTGGAAGAGGCAGAGATCGAGTCTGGTGATGACTGGGATGAGGAGGATGAAGATGTTGTGATTGAAGTTCCCAAGGGTGACGGGGAAGGAGAATATGAGTTTGAGGATGGAGAGATTTTCGACGCTCCATCCTTTGAAACTAATCTTGACACAGGTTCAGTCGAGCCTGTAAGTACTGCTGAGGCGTTGACTGAAGCCTCTCCTACCGACCCTACACCTGTGGATCCAGAGGCACAGAAAAGAAAACACACGCCTGCAAGTTCTTCAAAGGATCCGACTCCTGTCTGGCAGAAGACACCAATCATAGACAAACATGGAGCAACAGGTATGATCTTAGCTGTGAGGTTCGAGGATGACAAGAAGCTGTTTGCAATTAAGTGAGCTGGGGGGATTCAATACTTGAAACGAACCAGTGAAGATTTCAGCTCCTTGCCAAAGTACGACCTTGTGAATCTATCAAACCGAGAGCTGCTGGGTCACTCAAATCACGCAGTAGCGATGGGTTTGTGGCAGGTTATACAGCGTGAGGTAAGATCTGGGAAGTTCAAAATGTTTAAGCCTCAAGTGCCCAAGCGAGTCAGGGACAAGAATGTTAGACATCCTGTGACTCATAAAAGCTTAAAGAAACTGGTATACAAGCCAGTGCTGTGTGAAACCAAGATTCCCCTGAGCAAGTTATCTCAGGATATCCTCGGTAACATATGGTACCGGTACGTAGATCCTAAATCGGGCGAGGCAGTGGTGCTTGGAAAGGTGTGGTCCGAGAGTGGAAGCTTAGTGCCAAAAGAACTGATCAGAGTTTTTGATGAAGTCTGCTTCATAAAATTTTCTGTGAAAGATCTGGAGGCGCTAGCTTACAAGTACTGCATATACACGGACGAGTTGACAAAGTTCCTTGCTTCTAAATATGACAAGGTGGTCAAGTTCTGCCTTGACTACAAGAAGAAGATGGAAGCTAAAGTTGGGGAGCAGTGAAGACCGAAGACAATCCAGAGCTGTTGTCAAGGGAGAGTTTGTTGAAGCACTTTTGTGTGACAAACACTCTAGACATTGTCTTAGCTTTTGTATTTGTCTTGTATGTATTAGTCTTTGTATGTTAGTGTCTGTATGTATTAGTAATCGAGTTGTAATTACTGATGTATGTACTTGTTGTCTGTTTTCTCTAAGTGTTTTGCGCACTTAGCATGTGCGCAGGAGTTATCTCCTGTGTACTTAGCAAGTACGCAAAAACTCTCTGCGTACTTGCTAAGTACGCATGAGCAATTTGCCTTGCACACTTGCTAAGTGCGAAGAGCCCAGGTCTAGTATAAATAGGCAAGGTTCACAGAAGTTATGTACGCAGTCATACGAAGTTTGAAAGTGTTTTTGTTGTTGGTTTACTTTGTGTTGCTTGATTCTCCACCTAGTCACGGGTATTCCGCACCCGGTCCGACTAGTCACACATCCACATGTAACGATCCGAGACACCCGGGGACCTACATCACTGTTGATAGACATGGTGGGAAGCATTCAAACACAACAAACAGTCAGCTTCGGTTGCGAGCGCTTTAGTAAACATGAAAATAGGTTAGCTACCTATTAATATATAATTACTGTACATAATCTGGCAAACACTATTACAAACTGAAACCTGTGAACTCACCAACCTATTGTTGACAAATTTTCTTACATGTTTTCTCAGGTCGCTAAGGAACAGGTGCACACATAGGACATGCATTGGAGTCCTATTATTAGTGCAAACATTAATCAAACATTAAACTATTTATCATCTTTCATTAAACATAACTTTTCAGCGCGTTTGTTTTGCGCATTAAACACTTTATTTATTGCTTCTGCATTTACTCTGAACATTAATGGTTTTTAATAAACATTAATAGTGTCGTTTGACGTAACTAATGACTGAGATCCTGGTTTGTCACATGCCACACGGTAAAACTCCGTTAGTGGATTTTGGGGGTGTGACAATAACCTCTTCTCATTCTAAGGCTGCTGATACTAATCATGTGAACACTTCTGGTGATGTCAGTTCTGGTATAAAGGCAACTGTAAATTCAAATGTTAACCAGAACTTGAAAAATGATCCCTCTGTTGAATCTGACAGTGATTCTGATAATAATGAAGAGCCATTTACTCCTGATGAAAATATAACGAACCTTCCTGCTTAAGTTGATGTTACTGATGAGCCATCGTTCAAAACATTATCTAATCATCCGCTGGAGAATGTGATTGGACAAATTACTGAAGGTGTTCGCACTAGAAGTTATTACACTCCTTACAACACGACCCTCTGTGCTTGTTTTCTCTCACAAGACGTTCCAAAGAATATCTCCATGGCACTATTGGACTCAACTTGGATTGATGCAATGCAGAAGGAGCTAGCTCAATTCAGAAAATTGAAAGTCTTGGATTTTGTTGATCTACCAAAGAATAAGTACCCAATTAATTGGTACCCGTTGGGTTTTCAGAAACAAGACTGATGAAAGAAAAGTAGTTATCAAGAATAAGGCATGTTTGGTTGTGCAAGGTTTTGCTCAAGAATGAGTGATTGATTATGAGGAAGTGTTCGCTCCCGTGGCTCGATTGGAAGCAATTAGGATTTTCCTGGCTTTTGAGTGTTTCAAGAACCTTAAGGTCTATCAAATGGATGTTAAAAGTGCGTTCTTATATGTGACACCCGACATTTCTAAGTCAACATCTATACACAACATTAGCGTGTTTACATTTTCACATATCCTAAATCAATTAGAATTATATTACTTGAACATTAAGAGTCTACAAAACGAAAACATTGCTCATATCATATCTTAGTATGCATAAGAATGACCGGTTCATGCGGATGTAAAACCCGCATAACGCAAACGATGACGATTAATTATTATAACAAGAAAAATTTTATAAGAATTATATATATTCTAATTAAAACGCTTATCTCTAGACGACTAAGTCCTTAATATTTAGTTTACAACACATACGAAGGATCCTCGTGAAAACATTCCTAGAGTTATTAGATATTATCCTCCTTAGATACCTTTGAATGATCAAGCCTGCACTCGAGAAAACATGAGACCTAAATATATATTTGCACTGCACTAATGTAACACCCGAACCAAATCACCATTTATCACCCTATGTAAAACCAAATCTCCTAATGATCTATCTACTTCCATCCAAACCTAACTAGAATTTTGGACCAAACCTACCCCACCCCCTTAACCCCTATTTACGGCCAAGACCTCCAATGGGAGGGGGTCCACCCACACAAAAATCCATTCCCTATTATTTGTGTCACATGATTATCATCATTCAACCCAAATCATACACTACCATAAATGCAAGTACTATACATTCATGTCATCTTCAATCAACCACTAAAGTCTCCATAATTCAATAACAAGGATGCATTGGATGGAACTTGTACTTTCACCACATCAACACTCAATCCATCGATAATTATATATGAACACACCTAGTACAAAGATCACATTCAAACTCTCCGTATATTTTATAAAAAAAAACACAAGATTATTTGTTATAATATCTTGCACATGCTAAATCTCCTACACTAAAAACCATGCAAGACAACTTGCACACTTCCACCAACTTGTCATCACTCTCCTTGTCCTCTCCCTTCCCTTCATTCACGGTTGTATACACACGCATACACCATCACATGTTGAACAATTGACTCATTAATGTTGAAGTAAGAACTTGACCTTTCAACCTATGATAAGGACACTCAAAGTTGCTATAAATAGCAAGCCATACAAGGATTAGAATTGCTCACACAACTCATAAAAAAACACACTCTACACCTTTCTTTCTCTCGGTTCTAATCAGCCCCAAAACCAAAAATGGAACAAAAATCCCGTAATCAACTTTCTGGCAGATTTTTACCCAACTTTGAAAGGCCATATCTCATTCGTTCCTTAGTCAAATCAGTGCATTCTTTTTCTAGAATGAAGCTCTATTTTAACAGAGGAGAACCCAAGTGGAATAACTCAAATCCATGGAGTATTCGACCTACAAACAGCCTACACAAAAACGTCACTTTGTGCAGGTCAAAGCTGGATAGTTCTTCCCATTTTCTTGTTTTGATCATCCAAGTAGGACATTCTAGTACGCTTCTAGCCTATTATCACACTACTCAAGACTAGAGGTGAGTTCACAGCCCCTCTTTTAACTTTTTAATATTTTGCAAACATCGAGAGAGAAACATACTTATATAACATATTTTCTTACACGTTTGGCATCACGAATATTTTGGTTTAACTGTCTGTGACACATTTACTTACAAATTTTAAAGCATGATAAATCAATGTTTGATACAAATAAGAAAACATGAAACATTCTAAAACTGTTTTTGTATGACAACAATTAAATAAGACCGAATATTATGTTTGCATAAGCACTACTAAGAGCTCAAAAAAGTCCCCTGGAACAATGCGTGTCACACCCCAACCGACGGCGGAATCATCGGGGTGGGACATGTAGACTGTTCATGAGCTCAAGGTTGACTAAATTGTAATATGTTAAATCCATTTCCATTCAAACAAACATGAATCAAATTCAAAGTACATAAAGAAATACAATTTGTTTTTGAATTAATATTAACTAGGTCCAAAGCCTATGTGTAGCATGTCTTGATCAAACTCATAAGAAAGCACCTGAAACATGAATAAAATAAGGTCAACTAAAAAGTTGGTGAGTATAACACAGGTTTGTATTGTAACATTTCTGATTTTTAGTATTCGTATTTCAATTCAATGTAACGCATTTTAAACCAAATTCTCGTGCATTGTCTTATTATATCTTCCGCCACAAATTAAATGCAATGATTCAATACAAATTCACAAGTTTTTACTCGATTATATACACTTAAACCCTATACAAGTAACTATTTAATTCAAACTTACCAAATCTGAAAAGTCAAGGACTAAAGTTGAAAATATCAAGAAATCCTAGTCTAGCACGGTCGTGCTTCGTCCTAGCACGGTCGCGCCAAGTGCTTTGGCACGGTCGCGCGACTTGCTTTGGAACGATCGCGCCCGGTGCCTAGGCACGGTCGCGCCTATTTTTGGCACGGTCGCGCCTGCGTAACAGTTGAAACGTAAATGCAATTTAATCACCCGATCGTTCGAATTCGAATCCGTTATACGTTTTGCTCCCAATAACTAAGAAATAATACTACCAAAACATCCTCTTTACGACCAATTAACCAGAATTCGTGAACCTTAAAGAACTCTCTCTCAAATATTTTCCAAGAAAACTCTCTCAAGCAATTCGATCAGAACCCCCTTAATCCAGCAACATCGTCACGCCATTCGATCTCTCCTGAAGCTACGGAACCGTTGAAGCAGACGGAATCGCAGTCGAAGTCGCCGGAAGCCGTTATCGCCGATGCCGGAACTTTCTTCTACTGCTTTCTATCAATCCGATACTCTCCAAGGTAATTATCACCTTTTTCTCAGTCGATTTAGTCCTCATATCGAAAGCCCTCTGTTAATTGGGGCTTCCATCATAGAAATCATCCTGAACCGGATTTCTCAGTTTAATAAAAATGATTTAATCGAATCCATACTTAAACACGATTTACATGCAATTAAATTATATGAAAAGACTCGTAATAACTCAATAATCAAAAGCCCTATCAATTCCATCATTTAAAATACAAGATTTATCCAATTCGTGTCTGTTTTGGAAGAGACACGGTCGCGCTAATCATCTAGCGCGGCCGTGCCTCATGTAGCGCGGTCGTGCCGAATAGCAGCGCGGTCGTGTCCTCCTGTCCAGACCTCGTCATGCCCTCTGGGCTAGTCTCTGTTGTGTCTAAGAATCATAGACACGACCGTGCCGAGCTAAGGCACGGTCGTGCCTCGTGAATTGTCCAAAATGGCCTCTGTTTGATCAAACCCGGTCGCGTCCCGACTAGCGCGGTCGCGCCCGTGGTTCGAGCGCGGTCGTGTCCTTCCCAGGCACGGTCGTGTCTAGTTCAGAATCTTTGATCAGAATTATTGTTGTTTTATTTTAATCTGTAAAAATTCCAGACTAAGTTTTTAAATAAAAATAGTTAGTTTTATAAAAAGGTATTTGAAAATCAAATAATTAATCTTGGAATAATGGAAAATCATTTAATTAAAAGTTTTATAAAATTTAATTTGTAATTAAACTTTTCATTTAAAACATTTTATTTGTAAGTTACATACTTTATAAATAAATAAATAAAGATTATTTATTTATTCTTCATTTTAAATAAAAACATTTATTTATTTATTAAATTACATTTAACACATACTTTATTTTCATAATCAATGATTTTATAAATATTCTATTTTACTATTCAATTCCCAACCCTATTCAAAATATTCTAAAAATATTCATTTCAAATCTTCCATTTTATACAATACCTTCAAGTATCAATCACTAACTTTATCCGATTCAACCTTAGACTTAGACTTAGACTATTGTGCATTATTAATGCAATATACATTACACTCTAGGTTAACATTGTGCAATACAAGGATCACATTACTTTCTAGTATCTCGTGTTAGCTACGCCTTCGAATCAAGTGAGTATTCACAACCCCTTTTTACTCTTTTACACTTTTTGGGGTGGAACATGAACATTTTACAATACTACTGTTTACATTTACACGAACAACACAAGTACAAATCCTATTTACATTCATGTGTGCAATATGAGCTTTATGCCCGAGTGCTAGTTGTGCTAACTCTTGTATGCGATTATGTGCAATCATTAACTCAGTACAAGCCGACGGTTTTCAATGATAGATCTATTGAGTCTGACAAACCCACCCATGGTACGCGGTGATTGAAACCGACAACACACATTGTTTTGCGTGCTAGTTACAAAGGTTTGATTGTACTTGGTTACACAATAGCTGCTCTCCATAAATGCTTTAATTATCATGTTATGTAAGGATTTGTTTTACAAACTATATGCTATCTATATACAAATCTGTGTTATACTCACCAACTTTTTAGTTGACTTTATTTTATTCATGTTTCAGGTACTAATATGTGAGTTTGATCAAGATGTGCTACACTTAGGCCTTGGACTTAGCTAATTTAAATAAAGAAGTCTATGTTTTAAAACTTTGTTTCATGTCTTGGATTTGGTTATGCTTGAACAATTGTAGTGGAATTTGAAGTTTAATATATTTCAATTTAGTCAACCTTGTGCTTATGAACAGTCTACATGTCCCGCCCCGATGATTCCGCCATCGGTCGGGGTGTGACATGTATATAGGTAGCATATAATTTGTAAACCAAATCCTTTACATAACATGATAAATAAGGCGTTTATGGGGAGCAGCTATTGTGTAACCAAATGTACAATCAAACCTTTGTAACTAGAATGCAAAACAAAGTGTGTTGTCGGTTTCAATCACCGCGTACCATGGGTGGGTTTGTCAGACTCAATAGATCTATCATTGAAAACCGTCGGCTTGAAAAGTTAATGATTGCACATAATAGCATACAAGAGGTTAGCACACCTAGCACTCGGGCATAAAGCTCAAATTGCACACATGAATGTAAATAGGATTTGTACTTGTGTTGTTTGCGTAAATGTAAACATGTAAGTTGAATAGTGTTCATGTTTCACCCCAAAAATGTGAAAGAGTAAAAAGGGGTTGTGAATACTCACTTGATTCGGAGGCGTAGCTAACACGAGATACTAGAAAGTAATGTGATCCTTGTATCGCACAACGTTAACCTAGTGTGGAATATATATATTGAATTAATAGTGCACAATAGTCTATGTCTAAGTCTAGGGTGAAATTGGATAAAGTTAGTGATTGGTACTTGGAGGTATTGTATAAAACGAAAGATTTGAAATGAATATTTTTACAACATTTTGAATAAGGTTTGAGTTTGGAATAAGACAATTATATGTGAACTTCTTATTTAAAATTTACTACTTTTTAATCCATTAGAAATGATTTAATTAATTTGTTTAAGATTCCCATGTTGATAATTTAGTTTATGAAAACAATTCTGGGCTTTGGAGTTTTATAAAATAATAATTTTTTTATAAAAGGAATTGAGTTTATATTAAAATAACAGAAGAAACAGATTCTGACCAAAGGTTGGGCAAAACCGTGCTAAGGGTTTTGCGCGACCGCGCTTAGGCACGGGGCGCGACCGTGCTTAGGTATGGGGCGCGACCGTGCTTGGGCATGGAGCGCGACCGTGCTGGGGCATGGGGCACAACCATGCCTGGACAAGAGGCACGACCGTGCTAAGCGATTAGCACGATCGTGTCTGGATTTTCCAGAACCTAATCTGACAAATTCTTGTATTAAAAATGGCTGAATTTATAGGGTTTTCAAAGAACGACTGATTGCGAATCTAACCATGTATTTTAATTGAATGTATATCGTGTCTAGGGTGTAGTTCGACTAAGCCAAAAACGTGATGAACCCTAGATTCTGTTTGAGTTTAATTCGGTGGTATAAGCCCTGAATAGGTTAGGGCTTTCATTCACGGGATTGAAATGAGTCTGAGGATGTGTTTAATTACCTTAAACGATATCGAATTGGTGGAGTTCGACCAAACGGAGTTCCGATTTTGACGTGTTGATCCCTGGCGTCTCCTGTTGGGATTCCGGCAAAATTGATGTGAGGAATGTGATTACAGGAGCTTGAAGATCATGCGCATATGATTGATTTCGGGAGTGTTTCGTGAATTGGACGAGATTGAGAGAAAGGAATGGAGAGGTGACGGTTTTGGTTTCCTAATCACTACGCGGTTATTAGAAATTGATTAATTCGAAATGATTGGTTTGAAACGGCACAATAAGCGTTACAAATTTTGGATTCGAACAGATTTGCGATTAAAGACTGTTTTTACGTTTTAACTGATGCTAGGCGCGACCGTGCCCAAACTAGGAGCGACCGTGCCAGACGAGGCGCGACCGTGCCAAAACGTGGCGCGACCGTGCCTACTAGGGTTCCTGGTTATTTACAAAATCAGCCCATGCAACTTCAGCTTTGACATAATTAGCCTGGTTAGGATTTAACAGAACACCTGACGGGATTACTAACTGGATTAACTCTAGGAGTGTTACCACATGATTATGAGTTCTAAATCTTTGAATTGAATACGATCGGCTAACGATTAATGAGGTGAAGGTTGAATAAGTATAGGGTCTAGTGTTGTATTGTCATTAAAATAAGTTAAAATAGGGTCGGAAAATCAGGAATGTTACAGTCTCCCCATGTTAAGGGAATTTCGTCCCGAAATTTAACTAATGGAGGCTGCAAAATCAAAAATAAGGTGTAGGATTTGGGTTCAGTGAGTTTTGACTGTTGGATTTTTTTTTTTTTTTTTTTTTTTTGGGGAGTGTAACCGTTGACATTGTTTAGGCCTGATACTCAAAGTTAAATATGAAGGTGATAATGAATTTTTTGTTTTGAAATGAATTTAAGGAGAAGATTGTCGAATAGTAATTTGAATTCTAAATGTGAGATGTATTATTTGAAATGGATTCGATGGGATTTTGACATTTAGAGTTTGTGTAAGATATAGTCTAATATACTCATAATTGTTAGTGGGTAAGAGATTTCATAAATAATGGTCTGGGTCAAAACTTCACGTGACACGAACAACGCCACTTCTGATAATATGATAGGCCACTTATATATAGGAAGTACCATCGGCGTATCCACCATGCCCTTGTCATATCACATCAGTTTCGTTATTACATATCATGATAAGTTTTAGGTCACATCACACGACAAAATTTCCCTATAGTTCCCATGCGCTGATTTTTATAATTCCGTGTGCACCCGTAATTATTCAAATCATCGTATGGTCCGTATAGATCGTTTTCGTTGTGTGCGGGTAAGGGGGGCACAATTTCACTATGATCACGTCTATTGTTTACACATAAAAAGTCGCTAACAAGTAACTAAGTCTCTAATCAGGTCGGTTCGCAACTAAAGAGTAGTAAAGTAGTAACACTTAAAGTTTCTTAGTTTGCTCGTGTTTGAACAAGAATACGTCAAACCCCGAGTCGTTTCAATGTATTATGGTCTTCACTTTGGTGTACAAAGTGCATGACCATGTCTTGTGTATAATGTAATCAATCCTTTGCAATAATTGTAAGCAAATTCTGTTTCGAGTATATAGTAAGCACACAAGTCTCATGCATGATCTAGTGTCACGTAGTTTGTATAACAACATAGTATTATGTGTATTGTAGGAAATGGATCTCATGTATAGTGTTAGCAACTTAGCATCATGTATTTTGTATAATGTACACCGTTTAGTATAAAGTGCTTTGTAACAAAATGAGTTTCATGTATAGTGTGGTCAATCTAGAACTATGTATCAATGACGCAATTCTTATGTATCACGTATATTGCAAACAATTAAGTTTCGTGTATCATGTGCTCAAACCAGTAGCATGTGTATTGCAATTAAACATGTTTCGTGCATTACGTGATTAATCGAGCAAATTGTGATTTGTAGGCAAACTAGTTTCATGTATTATGTAATTTGTGTAGAATTGGATATATTGAGGATAATTGAGTTTCATGTACCATGAGATTGCGTTGAATATATTGTGTACGTGTATACATGAGTATTGAACTTCGCGTGCGATGTGTACTAATGGGTCTTGCATGTGATCGAGTGCTGTGGACGAACGCGTTGTTTGGCGTTCTTGCATAATGTGGTAGTTAGGTTCAAGTCCTCAAATCTCATTGAGGTTGGTGGGAAAAGTTCACGTTTACGCGGTATGGATCGTCTCTTGAAGCGTCAAGTGAAAGGTAGCGAGGAGGTTTTGGAAATATTCGGGAATTTGTGTTTACAATTACGGGTCTTTGTTTGAACATAGAAAGTGGTAAATTGTTCTTGGTTGTAGATATATAAAGTAGTGAAATCATTGAATCGCATATTTTAAATGAATATGCAATTTATGAGAAAATATTTTTAATTTAAAATTTCAACTTTTGGCTAAACAAGTAGTAGCATATTAATTTAGCCAAAGTTTGGAATTATTTACTTTAATGAATAAAAATCATAATTATTTATCATTTTTTTAAAAAAATACTTTTATAAAATTGATTGCATTACTTTCCTTATTAGGTGAAAAAGTTTTATGGAAAATTTATGTTTTTGATATTATCAAAAAAATTCAATAAACATTTTGTTAAACAAGATAGCGATGTTTTGTTTAAATCACAAAATAGGATGATTTATTTATGAAAGAAATTGTTGGTAATGTACTAAATCATATTGAATGAAAGAAGTGATATTTGAGAAAGTTTGATGAAAATATAACAGATGTAATTAACGCTCCACGGGTCAAATCAATGAACAATAACTGTAGAGTTGAAATATATAGAATTGACTAGATGCTGAAATGTTAAACATTACTCAAAACATAAGGAAATGGTTCTCAAATCAAAAATTTAAAGGAAATCAGTAGAAGCTCCTTCTAACGTCTCTGGTAGCTTTCCACTAGGAAGAAGATAATTGCCAAGATGAGCACCGCTATAGTCACTCGAGTAGCAGATCTGGCTTCAGTCTTGGCGGTCTCCGTGAGATGTTCTTGTATTTCTTTTTCGAGGATGGAGATTAACTCCTTTTGGTACCCTAATTGGTTTGCTAGGCTATCCATTCTTTGTCTTTGAAAGTCGTGTATTACTCCCTGCTCTATCCTTTGCCTCTCGAATTCTGAATTTCTTACATATTGATGGAAGTCATTGGTTGGAATTCCCATAACACCAGGGGGTGCCATGGTATGCCTTACCCAAGGGTTAGGAAGGTACGGGTCGGGCATTAGGTATGGGTCTCTTAGTGGGGGTGGGAATTGATTGCGGATATGGGGTGTATGATACGGGTTTGTGGGTGCGGGTGATCCAGGTGTTCGAAGTCTAGGATCGGGGTTCCTAATCCAGTCCGCCCTTACCTCAAACCTTGGCCTAGCAGCTGGGGGTGTTGGTGACCGGTACACGGGTGTCTCAGTGTCTTCTTCCCAATCAGATTCTGATCCAGGACGGTAAACCGGGGAGGGAGGAGGGTAGGAGTCCATGTCTAGCAGAAAAACAATGAAAAAGTTGTAAGTGATAATGAAATATGAAGTGTCAAATATAGAAGTTCTTATGGGCTTTAGAGTTTGACTAGTCATAACGCCGAACCTTCACGATAGTATTTTAGAAGTACACTTGACCTATAAGTAATGTATCCTTGAGGAGGATTCCCAGGAAAGAGGGGTGGGTCACTAAGACACACTTAAGTACCCTATCTTTCCTTAGCCAGAATTCCTCATGGGCTTACACACTCTTCCAGCCATCATGTATTAATAATACTATCGTTGGGCTCATGGTTATGATGAGAATTGTTGTGGACTGAGCTTTGAGGCCCAAGAGTAAGGTTTATGCTTTTCAGCGGGCTTCTTCTTCTTGGAGGATAGATGGGCTTCTTGGTTTATTATTGGTGGGTATTAGGCCCAATAGTTTAAGTCTTTGTTCATAAAAGGTGATGGTATCATGTATGGGAGTCCAAATGTGTATGAATAGTTTGGTGTGTATGTGTGTGTGTTAAACTTAGAATAGTGTTTTAAATAAATTATGTAAGTAGCTGTGAATAGAAGGAGAAGTGGGCAGGTAACGTGACACATAAACTATTGAGTATTGTATCATGTGATGTGATCATATGGTATAACAATGTAAAAATATTCACATAGGAGGATAATCATATAGCATGTAGGTAGTAATGAGTGTAAGCACAAGAGTTATCAAGTAGTGTGACACATAAGTCATTATGTATTGTATCAGGTAGTGTAAGTACTTAGGATAGCATGTAAAAATAATCACACATGAATTTATAATGTAACATGTAGTAGCATGGCATTGTATGGGTGTCCTAAAGTTATAGTCTAGGTCAAGAGTGTCTAATAACCTAGTTCCCTATAACCAAGGCTCTGATACCAATCTGTCACACCCCAACCGACGGCGGAATCATCGGGGCGGGACATGTAGACTGTTCATGAGCTCAAGGTTGACTAAATTGTAATATGTTAAATCCATTTCCATTCAAACAAACATGAATCAAATTCAAAGTACATAATGAAATACAATTTGTTTTTGAATTAATATTAACTAGGTCCAAAGCCTATGTGTAGCATGTCTTGATCAAACTCATATGAAAGCACCTGAAACATGAATAAAATAAGGTCAACTAAAAAGTTGGTGAGTATAACACAGGTTTGTATATAGGTAGCATATAATTTGTAAACCAAATCCTTTACATAACATGATAAATAAGGCGTTTATGGGGAGCAGCTATTGTGTAACCAAATGTACAATCAAACCTTTGTAACTAGAATGCAAAACAAAGTGTGTTGTCGGTTTCAATCACCGCGTACCATGGGTGGGTTTGTCAGACTCAATAGATCTATCATTGAAAACCGTCGGCTTGAAAAATTAATGATTGCACATAATAGCATACAAGAGGTTAGCACACCTAGCACTCGGGCATAAAGCTCAAATTGCACACATGAATGTAAATAGGATTTGTACTTGTGTTGTTTGCGTAAATGTAAACATGTAAGTTGAATAGTGTTCATGTTCCATTAGAAATGATTTAATTAATTTGTTTAAGATTCCCAAGTTGATAATTTAGTTTATGAAAACAATTCTGGGCTTTGGAGTTTTATAAAATAATAATTTTTTTATAAAAGGAATTGAGTTTATATTAAAATAACAGAAGAAACAGATTCTGACCAAAGGTTGGGCACAACCGTGCCAAGGGTATGGCGCGACCGCGCTTAGGCACGGGGCGCGACCGTGCTTAGGCATGGGGCGCGACCGTGCTTGGGCATGGAGCGCAACCGTGCTTAGGCATGGGGCATAACCATGCCTGGACAAGAGGCACGACCGTGCTAAGCGATTAGCACGATCGTGTCTGGATTTTCCAGAACCTAATCTGACAAATTCTTGTATTAAAAATGGCTGAATTTATAGGGTTTTCAAAGAACGACTGATTGCGAATCTAACCATGTATTTTAATTGAATGTAGATCGTGTCTAGGGTGTAGTTCGACTAAGCCAAAAACGTGATGAACCCTAGATTCTGTTTGAGTTTAATTCGGTGGTATAAGCCCTGAATAGGTTAGGGATTTCATTCACGGGATTGAAATGAGTCTGAGGATGTGTTTAATTACCTTAAACGATATCGAATTGGTGGAGTTCGACCAAACGGAGTTCCGATTTTGACGTGTTGATCCCTGGCGTCTCCTGTTGGGATTCCGGCAAAATTGATGTGAGGAATGTGATTACAGGAGCTTGAAGATCATGCGCATATGATTGATTTCGGGAGTGTTTCGTGAATTGGACGAGATTGAGAGAAAGGAATGGAGAGGTGATGGTTTTGGTTTCCTAATCACTACGCGGTTATTAGAAAGTGATTAATTCGAAATGATTGGTTTGAAACGGCACAATAAGCGTTACAAATTTTGGATTCGAACAGATTTGCGATTAAAGACTGTTTTTACGTTTTAACTGATGCTAGGCGCGACCGTGTCCAAACTAGGCGCGACCGTGCCAGACGAGGCGCGACCGTGCCAAAACGTGGCGCGACCGTGCCTACTAGGGTTCCTGGTTATTTACAAAATCAGCCCTTGCAACTTCAGCTTTGACATAATTAGCCTGGTTAGGATTTAACAGAACACCTGACGGGATTACTAACTGGATTAACTCTAGGAGTGTTACCACATGATTATGAGTTCTAAATCTTTGAATTGAATACGATCGGCTAACGATTAATGAGGTGAAGGTTGAATAAGTATAGGGTCTAGTGTTGTATTGTCATTAAAATAAGTTAAAATAGGGTCGGAAAATCAGGAATGTTACAATGCGCAACACAACACAATTATTAACCATTAGCGAGGAAATGCCGAGATTCTATGAATATTACTATTTGGGATTGACACCGTCAGTCATGGCTAGTCGTGCTAACCTGGGTCCACATGGCCAATTGACCGCATATTGTCTTAACACATGCTCATGAGGAGCGGGGAAGGGGAGCTTTCACTTAGTCAGGATTGGTTAAAAGGATTATGTATGAACATAACGTTGTAAAGCTAGCTAGTTTACAAATAGGTCGATCAAATTTTCGTTAATCACTTTGTTTATTATATACAATGGAATTGGTTGCTTTGTTTAAACATATATATTTGGAACAACTTACAAACACTTGGATACGTAAGAACCTATTGATTAAAGCACATGAATTCACTACTTAATTTGATTAACGATTTTAAAGGGCTTATCACAAGTTTAAACTCATTTTATGACTGTTAAGTCATCACCATATTGTTATTGGGAAAACGACTCAATTTATGACTACGAGATTGTCAAATGTTTCCAAAGAAAATAATTTTATAATAAGCCCACGAACACGGTTTCAAGGTTTTGGAAAACGGTTTTATATTATGGTCACTAAATGTTTTCGGAGTAAAACGGTTTAATAATATGACCATATACACGATAATAATGCTTTCAAGGAAAACAACGTTACACTAAAACAACTAAACCTGTGAACTCACCAACCTTTGTGTTGACACTTTCAAGTATGTTTTTTAGGTATTACTTAGCCATGGCTCGGTTGGAATAGACTAGCTATTTGGATTAAACCCTAGTAGCCGAAGGAGCATAGATTGTCAAGACTCAAGTCTGTCATTGACCTAGGAGGATTAGATCATTGTATTACTTAATATTAGTAATTGTAAATGTACTCATTAATTTAGAAATCACTACTACAACTTCCGCTATTGTGTAATATTACCAATCGTTGCAACCTTTATTTATTTATTAAGTAAATAAATTTGGGGGTGTGACATTATATGGGAAGGTCAAGGAGGAAGTTTATGTATGCCAGCCTCCGGAGTTTGAAGATCCGGATTATCGGAGTCGAGTTTACAAGTTAGACAAAGCTCTGTACGTACTTCATCAGGCTCCAAAGGCTTGGTATGATACTTTGTCATCTTATCTGTCATCTCCAAAGGCTATCCCATCGACTTAATCCAGATACCGATGCAAGAATTTGACGTAATCATTGGAATGGACTAGTTATCTTCACATGCTGCAACAATTATATGTAATCAAAAGATCGTACGATTTACAACGTCTACAGGAAAGGAAACTAGCATTATTGGTGAACGACGAAACTAGATTACGTTATGAACGATGGGTAAAACAAATAGCTACATAAGACAAGGTCATGAGGCTTTCTTGATATACGTAGCTGACATAAAGATGAAAGGAAAGGAACTGGATCAAGTTCCAGTAGTGAAGGAATTCTCAGAAGTATTTTCAAACTATCTTCCAGGTGTTCCACCTGAGAGAGAGATCGAATTTAAAAGGTATTTAGTCCCTGAAGCTAAACCGGTGGCTAAGGCTCCGTACTAGATAGCACCAACTGAAATAAAGGAGTTGATGTCACAACTACAAGAATTGTTGGAGAAGGGATTTATACGCCCTAGTGTATCCCCTTGGGGTGTGCCCAATTCTGTTCGTGAAGAAGAAAACGGTAGTATGAGAATGTGCATAGACTACCATGAATTGAACAAGTTGACTATCACAGATCGGTATCCTTTACCTAGAATTGATGATTTGTTTGACCAATTGCAAGGGTCTTGTTGGTTTTCTAAAATCGACTTAAGATCCGGTTATCACCAAGTAAAGGTGCGAGAAGAAGATGTGCCTATGTAAGACCCTAACCCGGGAATCCTACAGTTGGTTCTCATAACGGGTCATTTTCCTTTAAAACACATTTATTGCAGTTCAAACTACAGTGGAAGTCCTTCAAAACTCATTTATTACTCTTTAACGTTATTAGCTTACCTCACGAATGCCTGAACACCAACCCGAGTAACGCCGCTTCCAAGCCAAGATACGTTAACCCTACACTTACCTGCAAAACAATCTAACGTACACACAAAGTTAGCTACGCTAAGTGAGTTCTAATAGTTTAATTTAAACAAAAACCATTACGTCAAGTTCTTTAGTTTTTTTCACTTAGGACCCTCCGGTCCTTATAAAATGATATTACAATTTATTAACGAATACTTAATCTCCTGTCATCCCACGACATCCCATATCCGTTTGTCACTTGAGACACAGCCCGTACTACCAACAATAATAATACCAACCTTACCATCACTTTGACATGGACTCACATACTATACTGATAACCCATACTCAGAACAAGCATTAACTCGACTCTTAATTAACACAACATACCCTAGACATTAACACACCCGACCTTAACCAAGGCGCTCATAATTAACTGACACGACTCTTATACACGTCACGTCACAAGTCCTGACTCAACGGTCAGTCTAACTCTACACGTCACAATTCAACACGTCACAATAACTCAATCTCATACATAATAAATATAACTATCACTAGCATGGAAATTAACACATATATAAGCATGAAAACACATACCTTATCACTGCACCCTCGTCAGGGTTACCCTCGTCAGGGCGTTCAACACACCCCGAGCTCATCATTAACCTGTTAAATAAATGTCACCTTTGGTGACTTCCCGAAGGACCTCGTCCTTCACAATCCCGTTTGCCGTATCATAACGACAATGAGGCAAACCCGACACATCAATATAAACACATAATATCAAACTCCATATACAAGACTCATTAACTACACCTGCACCTCACACACGACACTAGAATAACATATCCCACATGCAATCATAACCATTTAACTTTAAGCCCGACTTTCCCTGACCAGCCCTAAACACGTCACACGTTACTAACTCATCTCTCTAGCTCACACCTCTCTATGAACACACCATAAACCCTACGACTCTTAAATAAGCATTTTATACTCAAAGCATATTGGGTTAGAACCCGAACCCTTAACACGATTAATTATATTAACACCACGTGAATGTATCTATGATAGCCCCAAGGGGATTAGAAACTCACTGGTTATGCCAAGTCTAAGTCCTTGCTCTGTAACTCGTCCGTTGGCGCTTGAAATCCAAACCTGTCACACACATATGATCATATGATCAAAACACGTCCTAAACATACGTCAAATAACATATAACAATACAAAACCCCACGTCGTCTCGTTGGCTCGTCCTTTCATTCTGAGTCACTCTAACCCCTCACGCTCACATGAATCGGGTCGCCTTGGACCCGTTAGAAACTGAATGCTCGACCACGTTCCCATGCATGCGCGTACGCGTGCATGCGTACCCATTCAAAACCCTAATCGGGTGCAAAACCCCCACTCCACTCTCTTCCTCGTTATTCCCGTGAACCACCACCACCATGTACCGCTACCCGACGTCACCCGCCATGCACAAATGTCGGGTTCCGTCTCCATCCTCCACGTCGAACCATCGTTGAGTCGCCACCATTAACACAAGCCGCAGCCGGCCCTTGTCCCACCACAACTGTCATAACTTTGCACCACCGTGCGCCTCCGTCTCCAACTTCTTCACCGTACGCGTCTTTCCCTTCCTCCACGTGACCAAATCCTAACCGGGTAACATCACCCTTACCGTCTCCCTGCTCCACCGCCAATCACAGCCGTGAAGTCCCCCTTGTCTCCGCACCGCCCTGCTGCCATCGCCATAGCCGGGCATCATCATCGCGTCACCTAGTCCGACCGGAACAAAATTGCCATCTTCTTTCCTTTTCTCGGCCGTCAATCATCGCCACCAACGCTCTCCCTCCACAGCTTCATCGCACGCCACCGAGGACCACCATGCACCACCACCTAGCTATGGCCGTTCACACCTTCTTCATTCTTGCCATCATCCCAAACCAAGAAACCCATACCCTTATCAGGTTTTCAAACCAAAAACACAAACAACATGTGTAAACTAACGTAAAAGATGATTACCTTAACTCGACGTGCAGTCCTTTGCTTGAACCCGTCGTGAATTCACCGCTCTCCGGCCTCCTCGACGTCCCACTCTTCCTCTTTCTTTCCCGTTGCTGTCGTCCGATGCAAGCCTAGGCCGAATGGCCTAGGGTTTACGAAAGAGAGTTTTTAAACCTCTTAACGTTTCGCTTCGGGTCCCTCCGATACTCCTTTGGCGCGTTTCCAACCCGAACCTTTAAAATAACGGCTAAAGGGTCCTTTAACCCTATACACTAAGCACCACGTGAAACCGTTACAATCCATTTGTAAAGAAAATAAGGCCATGCCCCCTCATAGACCCGACCCGGTTAGATAGATAGGTTTTCGGGATGTTACAAGTCTACCCCCCTTAAAAGAGGATTCGTCCTCGAATCCTAAGTCGACACAACTCACACGACTTACCTTTCGTTCCCACTTGTGCACCAACTTCTTCCGGCGTCAAGAATTCGTCGTCACATTTCCCAGTTCTATCACTTGCTTGCATTTAGACCACCCTCCTGGTGTTCGAAGATGTTTCCTCATTTCCCGCCTTCAACTTTTGGACTTGTAGGATCACCTTCATTCCCAGCCGGTATTCCTAAGGCTCTCATTGCCAATTAGTTTCTTACTTATTGCACTCATTGATCTGCTCGCATCATACATGACGTCACCCCTTTTTATAATCTCGGGTGACCTCGTCACTCAGACGGTCATACCCCTGTAGGGTTCCTTGCTTCCCTTTATTGGACCACTCACCTTCCTTCTCGTCTCCCATTCTAATTGTCACCTAGTGGTGACTTCTCCAAAACTCAGACACCACAGTCTTTCTCACAGATGCTAGACATCTATCCCTCTCACGAGATCACTAAGAGCTTGTGCCAAGCTTGCTGGTCTTATCCCAGGTTTTGCCACTATGGTATTTCCTTACTACATTACTTCGTGCTCGTTGCATCTCTTTGTTAAGCACATGCCGCTTATCATTAGCCTTCGATCACCGTTCTCTGACGATTTAGCTTAGTTAATCATGTTTGTTTTAAAGTCCCAACATTATTTCCTCTGATACTCCGTAGGAGCTTGTTCCTTATAACTTCGTCGTATGCGTACCAGCGTAAGCATTCCTTTTACAGTCACTTATGTGCAAACCTGCACTTACCCTTCCCACGCTCTACTTTCCTCGTCGTTGTTCTATCATTTCCGCGTCAACTTCGATCGCGTCTCACTCCTCAAGAATGAACATTAAGTATGCTCTAGCAGGTGCCTCATCTGTCCATCGTCTTGTTCATAAGGAACACATCTGCCCCCCCCCCCCCCTTATATTTATAGTGTTTGAACTCCTCCACTGCAGTGTATCCCCTGGAGAACCTGTTGTCACCTTGTCCACTCCGTGCTGAATCTCTAGCGTCGTCACCTTGATCACTTCATAACTAGTTCCAATCAAGCGTCCACGTAACGCTTTCATCTTCATCTCGACCAGTTTACTCCTTGGCTCTGTGCTCCGCATCCCTGAGATATATGTGTAGGTATCTCATAATAACACCTTGACGATCATCTCAAATAACGTCGAAACTCCTTGTATCGCATCGATGTACCACTGTTAAGAAAATCATATAGATAGAAGCACTATAACCGATCTCACCGACCATCCGCCCTATGCACGATTAAGCATGCACTACAAGGACACATTGGCGCAACACAACTACGGATCATACCATGTTCTACATGGGTACTAACAACCACACCTTCTTGCTCGCACGAACTACACCCGATTAACTAGGCCTGACAAAATTTCTATGCACACAATAAGACCTCACCATTTATAAACATGCTAAATCTGGAACTCTACCTTCTATTTATTACCACGGTAGTTCCTGCCACACGTCATCCCGTATTAACACGGAATTCACACAGTCGTACCTTTACGGGTAGCATTAATGGTTTAAGGCAACACACTACTCGTTCTAGACACAAGTCAACCCTCTACGCATTCGTACACAAAATATATATAATCATTATTTCCCATAGGGCCTTGCCCTGGTCATTCACACAAGGTGTAGCACACCCCTTAAACTTCACACCCCCACCTAGACCTTAACTCATAGATGACACCATCACACATTCGTTAACACAGTGAATTTCATAATTCCTATATACACAAGTCTACTCACAATATCCAATCAATCACATCGGCATTTACTTTTGGTATGAACTCGCATCACGCAAAAATCAATTTACACCACACTGCGTATGGCTTCCTATTGCAAGCACCATACAACACAATTATGAACACAATTATTGTTAACCACGTCCAAATCACATCACGACAAAGCAAAACTCAATATCAAAATCAAATGGTCAACTTTCCAGTCAAACACCGCACCACATAAGCATCTATTTCATAATAAGAAACCCAAAACAAATATCTCATCACAAAATCAAACTACAACTACTCAAAACATGCCAGCCCTCACGTGGAAATATATCAACACTCTACTCCTCGAACAACCCGAAGTTGTCACCCACCTGATCCTCCTCGTCCGACTCCTCAAGCCATCCGTTGCTCGACCCCGAATCATGTCTCGGTGGTTGATGCCTAACTGCAAATGCATTACCTCCCAACCAGCTGCTCCTCTTGTAGAAGGAACTAGTGAGTCCCATCGCGGCTGCCCTAGTAGCACTAGGTGCATTAGGCGCCGGGAGCGCCAAAGTCACCTCCGGTGTCTGTAGCTCACACTCCTTCTCGAATGTCCATGGTACCGCTGTCAATGGAACCGGTGCTAATATCCGCCTCCGGCCGACAACTATCGCCTGTGTAGCATCCAAACATATCGCTCGACGCTCTGTCGTCCTCCTGATAAGAGCCCCTCGTCTGATCCACCTCGTCTTGTTCGTCATAGCCATCAGTACCTGCACAAGATAGAACGTTGGAGTGATTACTTGTAAGACCCCAACCCGGGCATCCTATAGTTGGTTCTTATCTCAGTTCGTTTTCATTAAAAACACATTTATTGTAATTCAAACTACAGCGGAAGTCTTTCTGAAGACATTTATAACCATTTAAAGTTATTAGGTTTACCTTACGAATGCCTGCACAACGATCTGAATGACACCGCTCCCAAGCCAAGATACGTCAATACACCGCTTACCTGCAAACAATCTAACGTACACACAAAGTCAGCTACGCTGAGTGAATTCTAATAGTTTAATTTAGGCAAAAACCATCAAGTCTTATTTCTTAGTTTAACCCACTCCGGACCCTCCGGTCCTTACAAAATAGTTTTTCGATTATTTTAACGAATAGTTAACCCTCTGTCATCCCACGACATCCCATAACCGATCATCACCCGGGACTCAGCCCGTATCAATAATAATTAATAATAGTAATGGTACCAACATTACCATCTTGTTGACATAGACACATGTTACTATACAAACCACTCATATCAAAGAACACCTACAAACTCAACCCTTGGATAACACAACATACTCTAGACATTAACACAACCGGCCTTAACCAAGGCGCTCACAAATAACTGACACGACACTTATATAAATCACGTCACAAATCCTGACTCAACGGCCAGTCTTACTCTGCATAACGCAATAATAACATCTACACGTCACACTAACATTACCACATCAATATCATCACATAAATATCATCACATGCATAATAATTCTAACTCTACATTTGCATGCAATTCAACACCACATAAATACACTCATAAACACATACCTCGTCACTGCACCCTCGTCAGGGCGTTCAACACTCCCCGAGCTCATCATTAACCTCTTAAATAAATGTCACCGTTGGTGACTTCCCGAAGGACCTCATCCTTCACAATCCCGTTTGCTGTGCCATAATGACAACGATGCAAACCCGACACATAAATATAAACACATAATATCACACATCATTTACATGACTCACTAACTACACATACACTTCACACATGACACTAGAACAACATATCCCACATGCAATCATAACCATTTAACTTTTAAGCCCGACTCTGCCTAACCAACCCTTAACACGTCACACATTAATAACTCGTCTCTATAGCTCACACATTTCTATGAACACACCATAAACCCTACGACCCCTTATTAATCATTTTATATCAAAACCCATCGGTTAGAACCCGAAACTCTTAACACGATCAAATATATTAACATCTCTTGAAAGTATGTACGATAGCCCCAATACACTAAAACATTAAAAGAGGGGGATTAGAAACTCACTGGTTTGACAATCCCACAAGCACTGCAACACCTCCTTGTGCGAACTCGAACCTGGTAACGTGTTATCACACAGTCAGTGTATATTCTAACCACGTGTTGTTTATATTTAGATATAAATGACTCCGCTTAATCTGGGTTATCCTGAACTCGTTTAGAACTCACATACACGTACCGGGTCCCATGCATGCATGCATGCAAACCCAATGCTCCCAAAACCCTAATCGGGTGTCACCGGAATCCGTACTCATCCCTGTTCACCACCGTGAACCACCATATGACCACATGTCGCCACCACAGCCACCACCTTGGTTCGGCTCCACCTCCATTGATTCTCCACCATGCTATGCCTAGTCTTAGCCGAACAACCCCCTTGCTTCACCCCGTCCTGCGCCACCGCACCATCACCACGGCAGCCCCTCTCTCAGCCGCATTTCGTCATCCCGTGTCACACCACTACTCCGGCCAGGTCACTACCGCGACCACTCCTGCCGCCGGCTACCACCACTGCTGCTGCCAACCACCATCGGCTCTCCACTCGCCCCCTCCGCTTCACACCACTCGGATACGTTGCTACTTCCACCACAACCCGTCAGCCTCACGCCGCTTGTTCCTGCACTCATGACCACCACCGTGGTCGGCCCCCCATCTCTACGTCCCTTCCGTCATTCACTGTGATCACAGCCGCAAAAACCCTAATCGGGTTTCCTCCCTATATGCTAACTAGAACACGTAACCAATGCATAAGGATATTAAACGATGATTACCTGGTAGCGATATGAAGTTCCGGCTCAACCGAAGTGGAACCACCGCCTACGGTCGTCTCCCTCTCCCTTTCTTCTTGATTCCTGCCGTCGCGAGCTCCCCTAGGCCGAATGGCCTAGGGTTTTTCCTCTAAATCTCTTTTTAAACCTTAAAGGTTTACAATCCGGTCCCTCTAGTTCCATTTCACCCTTTTTCGACCCTACGGTTCACTACTCGGCCAATCGGGTCCTCTAACTTTCGTGGATTCAAACTTTACTCGGTGATTCGAGTTAACCCTGTCCTTTATTAGGGCTTCGGGTTACCCATCAACCCGACCCGTTAGCTATTTGGTTTTTGGGATGTTACAAGTCTACCCTCCTTAAAAGAGGATTCGTCCTCGAATCCTGTGTCAGCACGTACCAACACTACTCATTCTTTTCATTCTTACTCGTGCACCAAAACCCTTAGAAGCAACCCGTTCTCTTTCGCACGTGCATCACCTTGGTCAACACTTTTCAACTCAACCACCAACCTTGGTGTTCAAAGAAAGTCTCCCCTATTGCCCGCTTTAAACTTTGGAACTTGTAGGATTATCTACATATTCTCTCATCCCTTGCTCTCGAATCTCTACTTCTAGGGCACATATCATCAAATACCTGCTTACTCATCCCATCTTCCTAATTTGCTCACACACGACGTCACTCCTTTGGATAATTGATGATCTGCTCATTCCGACGGTCATTTCCAAATAAGGCTCCTTGCCTTTTATAATCAGGAGCACTTGCCGTCCTTCTCATCTCGTACTATAAACGACATCCAACGATGATTCCTAAAGCTCAAGCACCACTGCCTTGCTCATATTTCCTTATCCTCCTTTGATAATCTCCAGGAGCTTGTGTAGAGCTCCTTACGTCCCTATAGTTACAGTGTGTGTCTCTCTCAAGACACTCTTTTACATTGTTATCATGCGATCAACGCATCTCATCCATAAGCACATCCTACTCAAACTATATTTGTTATCATCGGCTCCCGATGTTTTCTCCAAAATCCCTTCAAATCTCAATCACTTATCCAACAAATTAGCCTCAACCAAGGTTCCACCGTAGGTCATCCTTAGTCTAGTCATATGTGTACCCACGTATGCATTTTCTTCCCCGCCACTTAGGTGCAATCCTGCACGTGTCTTACCTTTCTTCCACTTTCCTCGTTGTTACCCTATCAATACCACGTGAATCTCGACGCATCTCACTCATCATGTATGAACATGGAATCCATCTTATCACAAGCCTCAGTCACCACTTGTCCCGTTCAGGGAAAACATTTCCACTCCTCATGTATCTTGCCTTGATAGAATTCTTCATATGGAGAGTATCCCTTGAAGACCGTTTCGTCAGCTTGATTACGTAGTGCTGAAGTCTTTAGCGTCGTTCTCTCAATCTCTTCATAAGTATCTCCGGTCAAGCGCCCACGTAACTCTTTCGTCATTAACCTTCACTGCTCCACTCCTTGGCTTCGTGCTCTGAATTCCCGAGATATAAGTGTAGGCATATCATAAGAGCACCTCGTCGGTCGTCTCGAATGACGTCAATACTCCTCGTATTACCTCTATGTATCAACATGAAGAAACCTTCAGGATAGAAACACTATGCCTAAGCATTCCCGCCACCCATCCTATGCACGATTAAGCGTGTACTACCAGGACACATAACGTCAGGTCATAATAACAAAACCTATCATGTCCAAAGTATATATACTTAGCATATCATCTCTCTAACTCGCACAAAGCACACACATAACTAGCTAGACCTGAGCAATTCAACATATTTACTATATGACCTTGTCATTTATAAACACACACACGCACCTAAGCTCTATCTTCTATTCACCCCAACAGGTCGTACCAATGATTCCGAGCAACACATTACTTTATCTAAACACAAGACATCGTTCTAATCAATTACACACATAATATATATAAATCGTAATTCCCCACAGGACCCTGTCCTGAATACTCACACAAGGTGCAACACACCCATTACACTTCAATCCATCACCCATAACACATAGGTGATACTATCATACGACCTTTGACACGGACTAGTTCAAAATTCACGTTTATGTATATTCACGTCTATACATATCTACTCACACCATCCAAACAACCACGTTTTAGTATCACAACAAAATCACTTCTTAATTCCAACTCACGTCATTTAGAATGCAATCACACAGTCACACCATACACACATATTCAACTATTGTAAACACAATCATACTTTCGCTGCGAACACAATTAGCGCCACTCACGTTCAAATCACATTATGGTAAAGCAAAAATCAATATCAAAACCAAATAGTCAACATTCCAGTCAAACACCACACTACATAAGTGTCTATTCAGTCCAACGTTAAGTCATCCCGCAATATCTCATGACAGGTGTCACTACCGCCTATCATTTGGAAATTAAACATCTCAAACAGTGCTCGTAAAGTTATTACTTGACCACCTCGGTGTATCTGCTGCACCCTCCCCTGGTCCTTCCTGAAACAAAGCTCTCTTAACGACCACAAGTGGTTGGTCTCTCAACCGTGCAGGTCCACGTCCTAGAAGAAAATCACGTACATCCGACACTGATCTCCTTCTCTGCTCCGTCTTTCCAATCACCGCTTCACGCGGTATGTCGACGACCGAAGCTCTAGTCACACTTGGCATGAAAAGCACCAACATCACCCTACCTCACCATCAGCTCTATCTACGGTAGTCGTCGGCTTGACCTGTCAATCTGTATTCCTCTTAGTAGGAGTTCCACGCTTTCTCGATCTCGTACGCTTTGACTTAGCCACCTAATCCTAATCAAGATATAACGCCAGAGTAATTACTATGGGCACAAATTCAGAATATGAGAGTAATCATAGACTGCCAAATCACGGTGATCAAGTGCAATTTGGTGGTCCACATCACTGCTCGGATTCTAAACCTCTCCCATCATACCCACACTAACTTTCTACCTTCACGCACACCGGATGCACATGCATCCCACACAACTCACATAGCACATAGCAATAATCTAACAAATTATCATATTCATCACAATTGCACACCACACATGGTTACACACAAAATCACTAACCATGCTAACACACCAAACCATTTCACATAAAGCAATTAATGCTAATCCACATTAGCTAACTCACAAAACATGATTTCACTGAATCACACCACGCAACTTCACGTAGTTCTACCTATTACTACAGCACATAACACACCTCAGGTTCTCACACGGAACCATACATCACTACCCACCCTAACCGCTTTACCTAGTGTAACATTACACAAATAGTAAATATTAATTACTGCTCAATTCGAAAGACGTCCCTCTTGGCTCGCGGTTACTCGTGGTGACATTCGTTTCACCCTCGTCCCATTTTTGGTTTAAGTTAAAGTATTTTATTTGTTTAAAAATACCAGTTTTCTCTTGAACCTGGCTCTGATACCAACTTGTAAGGCCCCAACCCGGGCATCCTACAGTTGTTTCTCATAACGGGTCGTTTTCATTAAAAACACATTTATTGCAATTCAAACTACAGCGGATGTCTTTCTGAAGACATTTATAACCATTTTGTAGGTCCCCGGGTGTCTCGGATCGTTACGTGTGGGTGTGTGACTAGTCGGACCGGGTGCGGAATACCCGTGACTAGTTGGAGAATCAAACAACACAAAGTAAACCGACAACTAAATCACTTTCAAACTCCGTCTATTATAAACTTGAAGGTTACAGAGAGAATACTGCTGAGTGCAAAATGTCTGCGTACATAACTTCTGTTAACCTAGACTATTTATACTAGACTTGTTGCCTGCGCACTTAACAAGTGCGTAGGACAAATTGTTCCTGCGTACTTAGCAAGTACGCAGAGAGTTCTTGCGTACTTGCTAAGTACGCAGGAGATAACTCCTGCGCACATGCTAAGTGCGCAAAACACTAAAGAGAAATTAGACAACGAGTACATACAATAGTAAATACAACTAGATAACTAATACATACAGACACTAACATACAAAGACTAATACATATAAGACAGGTACAAAAAGCTAAGACAATGTCCAGAGTGTTTGTCACACAAAAGTGCTTCAACAAACTCCCCCTTAACAACAGCTCTGGATTATCTTTGGTCTTCACAGCTTCCCAGCTTTAGCTTCCATCTTCTTTGTGTAATCAAGGCAGAACTTGATCACCTTGTCATATTTAGAAGCATGGAACTTTGTCCACTCGTCCGTGTACATGCAGTACTTGTCAGCTAGCGCCTCCAGATCTTTCACAGAGAAGTTTATGAAGCAGACTTCATCAAACACTCTGATCAGTTCCCTTGGCACTAAGCTTCCACTTTCGGACCACACCTTTCCAATCACCACTGCCTCGCACGATTTAGGATCTACGTACCAGTACCATATGTTACCGAGGATATCCTGAGATAACTTGCTCAGGGGAATCTTGGTTTCACACAGTACAGGCTTGTATACCAGTTTCTTTAAGCTTCTATTAGTCACAGGATGTCTAGCGTTCTTGTCACAGGATGTCTAGCGTTCTTTAAGCTTCTATTAGTCACCCGATTTAGGATCTTACCTCTAGCTGTAGAACCTGCCACAAACCCATCGCTACTGCGTGATTTGAGTGACCCAGCAGCTCTCGGTTTGCTAGGTTCACGAGGTCATATCTTGGCAAGGAGTTGAAAGCTTCACTGGTTGGTTTCAAGTATTGAACCCCCCCAGCTCGCTTGATTGAAAATTGTCACACCCCAACCGACGGCGGAATCATCGGGGCGGGACATGTAGACTGTTCATGAGCTCAAGGTTGACTAAATTGTAATATGTTAAATCCATTTCCATTCAAGCAAACATGAATCAAATTCAAAGTACATAATGAAATACAATTTGTTTTTGAATTAATATTAACTAGGTCCAAAGCCTATGTGTAGCATGTCTTGATCAAACTCATATGAAAGCACCTGAAACATGAATAAAATAAGGTCAACTAAAAAGTTGGTGAGTATAACACAGGTTTGTATATAGGTAGCATATAATTTGTAAACCAAATCCTTTACATAACATGATAAATAAGGCGTTTATGGGGAGCGGCTATTGTGTAACCAAATTTACAATCAAACCTTTGTAACTAGCATGCAAAACAAAGTGTGTTGTCGGTTTCAATCACCGCGTATCCTGGGTGGGTTTGTCAGACTCAATAGATCTATCATTGAAAACCGTCGGCTTGTATAGTTAATGATTGCACATAAGAGCATACAAAGGTTAGCACACCTAGCACTCGGGCATAAAGCTCAAATTGCACACATGAATGTAAATAGGATTTGTACTTGTGTTGTTTGCGTAAATGTAAACATGTAAGTTGAATAGTGTTCATGTTTCACCCTAAAAATGTAAAAGAGTAAAAAGGGGTTGTGAATACTCACTTGTATCGAAGGCGTAGCTAACACGAGATACTAGATAGTAATGTGATCCTTGTATTGCACAATGTTAACCTAGAGTGTAATGTATATTGCATTAATAATGCACAATAGTCTAAGTCTAAGTCTAAGGTTGAATTTGATAAAGTTAGTGATTTGTACTTGAAAGTATTGTATAAAATGGAAGATTTGAAATAAATATTTTTCCCACATTTTGAATAAGGTTTGAGTTTGGAATAATTAAATAAGTAAATTAATTAATTATTGTTTATAAGAATAATGTAAGTATTAGATGTAATTAAGTATAACTAAATAAATGTTTTTGTCTAAATATAAATCAGATAAATAATTATTACCTTATTCATCTATTTATAAAATGTATCTTAGACATTAAAATATTATTTAAGTGTAGGGTTTATAATTTAAAGGTTGAAACTTTAATTAAATAATTTCCATTTATTTTAAGATTAAATACTTGATCTTTTTAAATAAGGATAATACGCATTTTTATAAATTCAACTATTTTTATTTTGAAAATTAACTTGAAATACTAATTGTTTAAAAATATAGAAATTTTAAGGATTCTGTGAACACACACGACCGTGCCTAGACAGGGCACGATCGTGCTCGGGCCACGGGCGCGACCGCGCTAGTCAGGGCGCGACTGTGTTGATCAACAGAGGACATAGCTAGACAAATCACTAGGCACGACCGTGCCTTGTACAAGCACGACCGTGTCTATGCTTCTGGGGCACGACCAAATCTAGCCAACGAGCATGACTGGGTCTGAGCAGGAGGCACGACCGTGCTGGAAGTCGACACGACCGCGTCTCCCGAGGCACGACCGCGCTAGATGATTAGCGCGACCGTGTCTCTTTCAAAACAGAAACGAATTTATTGATCCTTATATTGATGGTGTCAGAATTGATAGGGCTTTCATTCACAAGGTCATTAAAAGTCTTTTGGTGTAGATTAATTGTGTTTAAAACATGTTTAGGACCGGATTCGATTAAACTATTTCGAATGAAAATATGGTTTCTGGTTCGAGTAGATTTTGATATTGCATGCCCAATTTAGATTAGGGCTTTGGATCTATAGAATAAATATAAGGTTTAGAAGGTTTCAATTACCCTGAACGACGATGGATTGGTAGCTTACGGTAGAAAGGAGTTCCGGCGTGACGAATTTTGTCTCCGGCGTCTCCTGCTGCAATTCCGGCTCAACTAGTGTACTCGTGAGTTTCAGTGAGGATCGAGTAGCGTGAGTATTCAGTTTGATTGGGGAAATTCGGATCGAAAGGGAGGATTTGTGTTCTCTTGAAAGGTTTCTGTGATTTTTCGAGAGTTGTAGGATTGAACGGAATTGATTTGTGTAATTGAAAAGGTTATTGCTTCGTTAATGGGAATAAAGTGTAAAACTGTTACGGAACTCAACGATCGGTGTTTAAAGTAACATTTACGTTTCAACTGGTACGCAGACGCGACCGTGCCCAAATGAGGCGCGACCGTGCCAAGGCACCGGGCGCGACCGTTCCAAAGCAAGGCACGCGACCGTTCCAAGGCACTTGGCGCGACCGTGCCTAATAGGGTTTCTGGTTTATTTACTAAATCAGCCCTTGCAACTTCAGTTTTGCCATAATTTACTTGGTTAGGATTTAACAATACACCCAACGGGGTCACTAACTGAGCTAACTCTAGGAGGTGTTACTGCGCGAAAATGAGTTCAAAATCTTTGAATTAAATATGATCGGTTAGTAATTAATGAGGCGTAGGTTGAATAAGTATAGGGTCTAGTGTTGTATTGTCATTAAAATAAGTTAAAATAGGGTCGAAAAATCAGGAATGTTACAGTCTCCCCATGTTAAGGGAATTTCGTCCCGAAATTTAACTAATGGAGGCTGCAAAATCGAGAAGGAGGAGGGAGTTTTTGATTTTCGGTGAATTTTGATTGTTGGATATGGCTTAAGCCTGATCATCACGGATGAATATGAATAATGACAATGAATTTAGTTTTTGAAATGGACTTAAGGAGAAGGTTGTCGAATAGCAATTTGAATTCTAAATGTAAGATGTATTACTTGAAATGGATTTGGAGGGATCTTGAAATTTAGAGTTTGTGTAAGATGTAGTCTAATGTGTTCAAAATTGTTAGTGGGTAAAAAGATTTCATAAATATTGGTCTAGGTCAAAACTTCGCGTGATACGAACAACGTTACTTCTGGTAATATGAAAGGACACTTATATATAGGAAGTACCATCGGCGTATCCACCATGCCCTTGTCATGTCACATCAGTTCCGTTGTTACACATCATGATAAGTTTTAGGTCACAACACACGACAAAATTTCACTATAGTTTCCATGCGCTGATTTTTATAATTCCGTGTGCACCCGTAATTATTCAAATCATCGTATGGTCCGTATAGATCGTTTTCATTGTGTGCGGGTAAGGAGGGCACAATTTCACTATGATTACGTCTATTGTTTACACATAAAAAGCCGCTAACAAGTAACTAAGTTCCTTATCAAGTCAGTTCGCAACTAAAGAGTAGTAAAGTAGTAACACTTAAAGTTTCTTAGTTTGCTCGTGTTTGAACTAGAATACGTCAAACCCCGAGTCGTTTCAATGTATTATGGTCTTCAACTTTGGTGTACAAAGTGCATGACCATGTCTTGTGTATAATGTAATCAATCCATTGCAATAATTGTAAGCAAATTTTGTTTCGAGTATACAGTAAGCACACAAATCTCATGTATGATCTAGTGTCACGTAGTTTGAAATCAAATAGGTCTCATATATAGCGTAAATAATTTAGCGTCTTGTATTTTGTAAATCAATAAGCTCTAATGTGTAATGTAAACAACATAGTATTATGCGTATTGTAGGAAATGGATCTCATGTATAGTGTTAGCAACTTAGCATCATGTATTTTGTATAATGTACACCGTTTAGTATAAAGTGCTTTGTAACAAAATGAGTTTCATGTATAGTGTGGTCAATCTAGAACTATGTATCAATGACGCAATTCTTATGTATCACGTATATTGCAAACAATTAAGTTTCGTGTATCATGTGCTCAAACCAGTAGCATGTGTATTGCAATTAAACATGTTTCATGCATTACGTGATTAATCGAGCAAATTGTGATTTGTAGGCAAACTAGTTTCATGTATTATGTAATTTGTATAGCATTGGATATATTGAGAAATATTGAGTTTTATGTACCATAAGATTGCATTGAATATATTGTGAACGTGAGTATTGAACTTCGCGTGCGATGTGTACTAACGGGTTTTGCATGGGTTCGAGTGCTGCGGACAAACATGTCGTTTGGCGCTCTTTCTTAATGTGATAGTTAGGTTCAAGTCCTCAAATCACATTGAGGTTGGTGGGAAAAGTTAACGTTTACGCGGTATGGATCGTCTTTTGAAGCGTCAAGTGAAAGGTAACGAGGAGGTTTTGGAAATATTTGGGAATTTGTGTTTACAATTACGGGTCTTTGTTTGAACATAGAAAGTGGTAAATTGTTCTTGGTTGTAGATATATAAAGTAGTGAAATCATTGAATCGCATATTTTAAATGAATATGCAATTTATGAGGAAATATTTTTAATTTAAAATTTCAACTTTTGGCTAAACAAGTAGTAGCATATTAATTTAGCCAAAGTTTGGAATTATTTATTTTAATGAATAAAAATCATAATTATTTATCAGTTTGGTTCGAGTCCCCTTATTATCAGTTTTTAAAAAAAATACTTTTATAAAATTGATTGCATTACTTTCCTTATTAGGTGAAAAAGTTTTATGGAAAATTTATGTTTTTGATATTATCTAAAAATTCAATAAACATTTTGTTAAACAAGATAGCGATGTTTTGTTTAAATCACAAAATAGGATGATTTTATTTATGAAAGAAATTGTTGGTAATGTACTAAATCATGTTGAATGAAAGAAGTGATATTTGAGAAAGTTTGATGAAAATATAACAGGTGTAATTTACGCTCCACGGGTCAAATCAATGAACAATAACTGTAGAGTTGAAATATATGGAATTGATTAAATACTAAAATGTTAAACATTACTCAAAACATAAGGAAATGGTCCTCAAATCGAAAATTTAAAGGAAATCAGTAGAAGCTTCTTCTAACGTCTCTGGTAGCTTTCCACTAGGAAGAAGATAATTGCCAAGATGAGCACCGCTATAGCCACTCGAGTAGCAGATCTGGCTTCAGTCCTGGCGGTCTCCGTGCGATGTTCTTGTATTTCTTTTTCGAGGATGGAGATTAACTCCTTTTGGTACCCTAATTGGTTTGCTAGGCTATCCATTCTCTGTCTTTGAAAGTCGTGTATTACTCCCTGCTCTACCCTTTGCCTCTCGAATTCTGAATTTCTTACATATTGATGGAAGTCATTGGTTGGAATTCCCATAACACCAGGGGGTGCCATGGTATGCCTTACCCAAGGGTTAGGAAGGTACGGGTCGGGTATTAGGTATGGGTCTCTTAGTGGGGGTGGCAATTGATTGTGGAGGTGAGGTGTATGATACGGGTTTGTGGGTGTGGGTGATCCAGGTGTTCGAAGTCTAGGGTCGGGGTTCCTAATCCAGTCCGCCCTTACCTCAAACCTTGGCCTAGCAGCTGGGGGTGTTGGTGACCGGTACACGGGTGTCTCAGTGTCTTCTTCCCAATCAGATTCTGATCCAGGACGGTAAACCGGGGAGGGAGGAGGGTAGGAGTCCATGTCTAGAAGAAAACAATTTGTAAGTGATAATGAAATATTACGGGTTAGACATAGGAGTACTTATAGGTTTTAGAGTTTGACTAGTCATAACACCGAACCTTCACGATAGTATTTTAGAAGTACACTTGACCTATAAGTAATGTATCCCTGAGGAGGATCCCCAGGAAAGAGGGGTGGGTCAATAAGACACACTTAAGTACCCTGTCTTTCCTTAGCCAGAATTCCTCATGGGTCTACACACTCTTCCAGCCATCATGTATTTAATAATACTATTGTTAGGCTCATGGTCATGATGAGAATTGTTGTGGACTGGGCTTTGAGGCCCAAGAGTAAGGTTTATGCTTTTCAGCGGGCTTCTTCTTCTTGGAGGATAGATGGGCTTCTTGGTTTATTATTGGTGGGTATTAGGCCCAATAGTTTAAGTCTTTGTTCATAAAAGGTGATGGTATCATGTATGGGAGTCCAAATGTGTTTGAATAATTTTGGTGTGTATGTGTGTGTGTTAAACTTAGAATAGTGTTTTAAATAAATTATGTAAGTAGCTATGAATAGAAGGAGAAGTGGACAGGTAACGTGACACGTAAACTATTGAGTATTGTATCATGTGATGTAATCATATGGTATAACAATGTAAAAATATTCACATAGGAGGATAATCATATAGCATGTAGGTAGTAATGAGTGTAAGCACAAAAGTTATCAAGTAGTGTGACACATAAGTCATTATGTATTGTATCAGGTAGTGTAAGTACTTAGGATAGCATGTAAAAATAATCACACATGAATTGATAATGTAACATGTAGTAGCATGGCATTGTATGGGTGTCCTAAAGTTATAGTCTAGGTCAAGAGTGTCTAATAACCTAGTTCCCTATAACCAAGGCTCTGATACCAATCTGTCACACCCCAACCGACGGCGGAATCATCGGGGCGGGACATGTAGACTGTTCATGAGCTCATGGTTGACTAAATTGTAATATGTTAAATCCATTTCCATTCAAGCAAACATGAATCAAATTCAAAGTACATAATGAAATACAATTTGTTTTTGAATTAATATTAACTAGGTCCAAAGCCTATGTGTAGCATGTCTTGATCAAACTCATATGAAAGCACCTGAAACATGAATAAAATAAGGTCAACTAAAAAGTTGGTGAGTATAACACAGGTTTGTATATAGGTAGCATATAATTTGTAAACCAAATCCTTTACATAACATGATAAATAAGCCGTTTATGGGGAGCAGCTATTGTGTAACCAAATGTACAATCAAACCTTTGTAACTAGCATGCAAAACAAAGTGTGTTGTCGGTTTCAATCACCGCGTATCCTGGGTGGGTTTGTCAGACTCAATAGATCTATCATTGAAAACCGTCGGCTTGTATAGTTAATGATTGCACATAAGAGCATACAAAGGTTAGCACACCTAGCACTCGGGCATAAAGCTCAAATTGCACACATGAATGTAAATAGGATTTGTACTTGTGTTGTTTGCGTAAATGTAAACATGTAAGTTGAATAGTGTTCATGTTTCACCCCAAAAATGTAAAAGAGTAAAAAGGGGTTGTGAATACTCACTTGTATCGAAGGCGTAGCTAACACGAGATACTAGATAGTAATGTGATCCTTGTATTGCACAATGTTAACCTAGAGTGTAATGTATATTGCATTAATAATGCACAATAGTCTAAGTCTAAGTCTAAGGTTGAATTGGATAAAGTTAATGATTGAAAACCGTCGGATTGTATAGTTAATGATTGCACATAAGAGCATACAAAGGTTAGCACACCTAGCACTCGGGCATAAAGCTCAAATTGCACACATGAATGTAAATAGGATTTGTACTTGTGTTGTTTGCGTAAATGTAAACATGTAAGTTGAATAGTGTTCATGTTTCACCCCAAAAATGTAAAAGAGTAAAAAGGGGTTGTGAATACTCACTTGTATCGAAGGCGTAGCTAACACGAGATACTAGATAGTAATGTGATCCTTGTATTGCACAATGTTAACCTAGAGTGTAATGTATATTGCATTAATAATGCACAATAGTCTAAGTCTAAGTCTAAGGTTGAATTGGATAAAGTTAGTGATTTGTACTTGAAAGTATTGTATAAAATGGAAGATTTGAAATAAATATTTTTACCACATTTTGAATAAGGTTTGAGTTTGGAATAATTAAATAAGTAAATTAATTAATTATTGTTTATAAGAATAATGTAAGTATTAGATGTAATTAAGTATAACTAAATAAATGTTTTTGTCTAAATATAAATCAGATAAATAATTATTACCTTATTCATCTATTAATAAAATGTATCTTAGACATTAAAATATTATTTAAGTGTAGGGTTTATAATTTAAAGGTTGAAACTTTAATTAAATAATTTCCATTTATTTTAAGATTAAATACTTGATCTTTTTAAATAAGTATAATACGCATTTTTATAAATTCAACTATTTTTATTTTGAAAATTAACTTGAAATACTAATTGTTTAAAAATATAGAAATTTTAAGGATTCTGTGAACACACACGACCGTGCCTAGACAGGGCACGATCGTGCTCGGGCCACGGGCGCGACCGTGCTAGTCAGGGCGCGTCTGTGTTGATCCACAGAGGACATAGCTAGACAAATCACTAGGCACGACCGTGCCTTGTACAGGCACGACCGTGTCTATGCTTCAGGGGCACGACCAAATCTAGCCAATGAGCATGACTGGGTCTGAGCAGGAGGCACGACCGTGCTGGAAGTCGACACGACCGCGTCTCCCGAGGCACGACCGCGCTAGATGATTAGCGCGACCGTGTCTCTTTCAAAACAGAAACGAATTTATTCATCCTTATATTGATGGTGTCAGAATTGATAGGGCTTTCATTCACAAGGTCATTAAAAGTCTTTTGGTGTAGATTAATTGTGTTTAAAACATGTTTAGGACCGGATTCGATTAAACTATTTCGAATGAAAATATGGTTTCTGGTTCGAGTAGATTTTGATATTGCATGCCCAATTTAGATTAGGGCTTTGGATCTATAGAATAAATATAAGGTTTAGAAGGTTTCAATTACCCTGAACGACGATGGATTGGTAGATTACGGTAGAAAGGAGTTCCGGCGTGACGAATTTTGTCTCCGGCGTCTCCTGCTGCAATTCCGGCTCAACTAGTGTACTCGTGAGTTTCAGTGAGGATCGAGTAGCGTGAGTATTCAGTTTGATTGGGGAAATTCGGATCGAAAGGGAGGATTTGTGTTCTCTTGAAAGGTTTCTGCGATTTTTCGAGAGTTGTAGGATTGAACGGAATTGATTTGCGTAATTGAAAAGGTTATTGCTTCGTTAATGGGAATAAAGTGTAAAACTATTACGGAACTCAACGATCGGTGTTTAAAGTAACATTTACATTTCAACTGGTACGCAGACGCGACCGTGCCCAAATGAGGCGCGACCGTGCCAAGGCACCGGGCGCGACCGTTCCAAAGCAAGGCACGCGACCGTGCTAAATTGAGGCGCGACCGTGCCTAATAGGGTTTCTGGTTTATTTACTAAATCAGCCCTTGCAACTTCAGTTTTGCCATAATTTACTTGGTTAGGATTTAACAATACACCCAACGGGGTCACTAACTGAGCTAACTCTAGGAGGTGTTACCGCGCGAAAATGAGTTCAAAATCTTTGAATTAAATATGATCGGTTAATAATTAATGAGGCGTAGGTTGAATAAGTATAGGGTCTAGTGTTGTATTTTCATTAAAATAAGTTAAAATAGGGTCGGAAAATCAGGAATGTTACACAAATAACTTCTTATCCTCCTCGAACTTGACAGCTAAGATCATACCTGTCGCTCCGTGTTTGTCTATGATTGATGTCTTTTGCCAGACAGGAGCCGGATCCTTTGAAGGGCTTGCAGGCATATGTTTTTCTTTCTCTGCCTCTGGATCCACAGGTGTAGGGTCGGCAGGGGAGGCTTCAGTCGACGCCTCAACAGTACTAGCAGGCTTGACTGAACCTGTGTCAAGATGAGTTTCAAAGGATGGAACTTCGAAGATCTCTCCATCTTCAAACTCATACTCTCCTTCCCCGTCGCCCTTGGGAACTTCGATTACAACATCATCATCCTCCTCATCCCAGTCGTCACCAGAGTCGATCTCTCCCTCTTCCAGATTACAGAGAGCTTCGATCTGTGCTTCTTTGGAATAGTCTGGCTCTAAGAATAAGATCACATCATCCGACACGTCGTCAGATAGATCTTTCAGAACGTCAGCCACCGACTTTCCTTTATTACTACCTGAAGCATCACCTCCACCTTCACTCTGAGTGGACTCCCCCTCAGCCATAGGCACGGCAGAAATGGGAACAATTGCCAAAGCCAACGATTGCTTCTCACTTCCACTCGGTCTGACTTCAGGATCCTTGTCCTGATCATCACCTTTAGTTAGATCAACTAAGTGACAAGCCTCTTCACTTCTAGGCTTAGGTGGTTGCTTCTCCAACAGCTCCTTCAACATCTCCCCCTGCGCAGCAAGCGTCTTGGCCATATCACAGACCAATTTCACCATAGTGTCATGCTCTAACCGCTACTTGTCATCAGCCGCCCGCTGTTTCTTCAATGCGGCTACTTCATCAATCAAAGAGTTTATCTGGCCCTGTTGCTTTTCAGATTCTTCTCTTGACTTCCGTACCATTTCAAGAAGACTCACGACTTGAGTTTCTAGGGTAGTGATCAGTGTATCATGAGGATCAGGTCCCCTGGAAGATGATGCTTCGGCTTGATGAGTTGGGAAGGTGAATATTTCATCAAAATCAAATCCATGAGTAAAATCTAACTCAGGAAATGGTTCACTGATGTGTTGAAGAGTGGTTGTGGGGATTGAGGTAGGAATTGTGGTTGTTTGGATGGTGGTAGGGGTGATGGTGACAGACTCAGTCAGAATTGGAGTTGTCACCGCCACCTGGACAGGTTATACAGGAACGGACACTATCACAGGAATCTCCTCTGTGATAGCAGTGGTAGCCACATCAGTTGTTACACTTGGCCTCCTCCGCGGTCGCCTGTAAAGCTGTTGTGAAGGTGAGGTAGAAGTGGAATCAGTGCTCGCAGCCGTTACACTTACTTGCCTCGGAGCACTGACTTCTACCTCACAAAGGATAGCTTATTGCGGCCTATCCCCCCGTTGCTTGTTTATACTTTCTCTTATATGTCTCTGTATAGCAGCGTCCAAATCAGAATCGGGCTCGTATTCACTGCTAGTCTCTTGTCGCTTTCTCTTGGAAGATGACTCGGGAAGGGTCACCTTTGTCAATCTTCTTGGGTGTGCCTGGGACGGTGCATCATCAGAATCAGAAGAATCTGACTCGGTAGTTTCTGAGTCGGAATCTTCAGCACCCCCAGTTCCTTGTTCTTCGTCCCCTACATCTTCAGACATATCATCTTCAGATCCAACTTCCTCTTCTTCTTGTTGTTCATCACTGTGTTGACTGAGTTCAGGCTCAGACTCTGCACTATACCATCTGAAGT
The DNA here is from genome assembly GCA_023525975.1 of Smallanthus sonchifolius. Taxonomy (NCBI): domain Eukaryota; kingdom Viridiplantae; phylum Streptophyta; class Magnoliopsida; order Asterales; family Asteraceae; genus Smallanthus; species Smallanthus sonchifolius. Next base: position 21,207,815 of record CM042035.1, on the reverse strand, counting down.
CAGCAGGGGCCACATATGCTTCATTAATTAGGTGGCCAAAGAGTGGAGTATGCTCAGGGGTAGGTTCTACACTGTCTGGCGTTAAGAACTATGAGAAAACTCTCTTGGCCACCCTTTTGACTTGTAGTCTCTCTCCAATGGCCTGTAGATTAGGTACAGCATCATTAATCAACAGCTGCACGAGCCGGGGGTATAATAGAAATCTAAACCTATCAGTAGCATTGATCTGATCGGTGATAGATTTGTAGATATACTTTGAAAAGTTGTAACCCTTGTTAAGAGAGAGGGCAACCATTGCAGCCGCCAAGTCATGCCCCATGGCATCCTTTCCCGCCTTTCTAGCAGACAGGCACATGATCATAACGTGCGCGAAGTAACGCCACTGATCAAGTACCCACATCTTCTTGTACCATGAGTAGTCCATGGTACCAACATACCCCATCATTTGTCTCCAGCATCCATCAACAAAGAAGTCAGGGTAGCTCACCGGATCAGTTGATAAGTCCCTAAACTGTAGCACGCGTCTGATGATGTCATCAGAAATAGCAATATCATGACCTTCTACAGTAGCCCTAATGACATTTGGGGTTACTGTACAGTCATGATCAGCAGTTTCCCAGAATTGCTCCAGATACGGTCTTGAGACAACAGGATTAGCAGATATGGCATAGTTGATCTTTGATCGGTTCAGGAAGTCGACTATCTCCCTATATTGAAGTGCAGCATCCTTCCACTCGGGTTGTGTTAGAGCCAGCAGATTGAATTCGGTGGTAAATGCACGAGCCATCACTGCAAAAACAAACAATAAACACAATAAGAACAAGAAGCATCATTGGATTGGATCAGACATGCCTAGATATAGCAATTACACAATGAACTGAATTTCAGACTTAGAAATTTTTCACAAGTGTCCTTCCTGCGTACTTAGCAAGTACGCAGGAGATAGTTCTTGCATACTTAGCAAGTACGCCTGAATTACTTCTTGCGTACTTGTTAAGTGCGTAGAAACTTGCCTTAGCCAAATTTCAAAATCCAGAATTCAACAAATGTGAAGAATTGCTGTGGATTAGGGTCACCACAAGGTCGAAATACGTGAGTATGACCTATGGAACCACATCAACAGCAATGAGTTGCTAAAACAGTCAATTTTGACCTAGCCTTGGTCCAACGGTAAACTACGGTCAAACAAGGGGTCAAAAGCAAAATCAAACCCTGATACAGACAAATTATGAGTCAATAAGCTTCGATTAGTGACTAATAACAGGTTTTAGGTCTAAATTTTCATGTAGAACAACCAAAATCGTTTAAAGCTTCACTATCAAGAACTTAAAGAATCTGTCAATAAGAGGAGATGTAACGGGTGGAATGGACTGAGATTCTCACCAAATGATTGTTATATGAAGATGGAACAATGAACGGGATGAAAAATCGATAAGGAACACACGAAAATTTTGAGAGAAAAATGAGCAGAAGGTATACGTTTGAAATGAGATGAAACTCAAGAAACACTACTAATGATTCAAAGATGCCTACAGCCTACTGACAATTCAAATTACTTGTAAATAAGCAGATTAAAATCACAACAATTTAAACAATCAAGTAAGCATGACGCAATCATTTCCTATACGTGCAGTCTATGGCGTTTAGAGCATTTCTGATGTACTATCATTTCCTCTTTTCTTCAAATAACTTTGAAATTTTCTCCATTTTCTATTTTGTTTAGATTTTTGTAAAATATTTTAAAACTAAAAGAACTATACAGAAAATTTAAAAGAAATAAAATTTAACTTTCATGAATTGAATTGATTACGAAAAACAAGTTTTCACTCTGGATTGAACATTCCAATCAAGTTGACAAGATGTTCAAAGCGGGTTCGATCAAACGCCTTAGTGAAAAGGTCAGCAAAGTTGTCATCCGTGTGAACCTTTACAAGTTCAATGAGATGTTTTTCAGCACAATCACGGATGAAATGATGGCGAATTTCAATATGTTTAGTTTTGGAATGTTTCACCAGGTTGTTTGTGATGGACATGGTGGCATTGTTATCAATGAACAATGGAGTTCCAGTGTAACATTCCTGATTTTCCGACCCTATTTGAATTTATTTTAATTAATAAAATAACAATACGACATTAGATCATATACTTGTTCAAACCTACACCTCATTAATTGTTAGCCGATTGTATTCAATTCGAAGATATAGAACTCTTAATCATGTGGTAACACCTCCTAGAGTTAATACAGTTAGTAATCCCGTTAAGTTTCCGTTAAATCCTAACCAAGCTAATTCTGTCAAAGTTGAAGTTGCAAGGGCTGAATCTGTAAATAACCAGAAACCCTAGTAGGCACGGTCGCGCCACGTGTTGGCACGGTCGCGCCTCGTCTGGCACGGTCGCATCTATTATTGGCACGGTCGCGCCTGAGTAACAGTCAAAACGTAAATGCAGTTTCAAAACGCTTGGTCGTTCGAATTCGAATCCTATGTGCGTTTCATTTCCTGTATCAAAGAAAATAATCGTCTATTTCGATTACTATCATCCAATTGCAAATTCTCTCAAGAAAAGCCATCCAATATTTCTCCCAAGCCTCGAATCATTATTTTCGATCCCGTTGCTACCAAATAATCAAGAAACTCAATCCTCCAATCATCTCTAAGGTTGCTGAAGGAGTTGGAACAGCCGGAATAGCAGCAGAAGCCGCCGGAAGCCACTTTCTCCGTCGCCGGAACTCCCTTCTACCGATCACTATCAATTCCTTTCTGTTTAGGTAATTGAATCATTCCTCTTGTTCGTTTCAATCCATATATCAAAAGCCCCATATTAATTTGGGCTTCCATTATAGAAATCATCCCGAATCAGAATCTATGTTTCATTCCAAAATGGTTTAATCGAATATGACTTTAAACATGTTTTAAAAGCAATTAATCTACACCAAAAGACTCGTAATAATCTTGTGAATGAAAGCCCTATCAATCCAGACTCCATCAATATAAGGATCAACCAATTCGTGTCTGTTTTGAAAGAGACACGGTCGCGCTAATCATCTAGCGCGGTCGTGCCTCGGGAGACGCGGTCGTGCCGACTTCTAGCGCGGTCGTGCCTCCTGCTCAGACACAGTCATGCTCGTTGGCTAGACTTGGTCGTGCCCCAGAAGCATAGACACGGGCGTGCCTGTCCAAGGCACGGTCGTGCCTAGTGATTTACTTAACTATGTCCTCTGTTGATCAACACAGTCGCGCCCTGGCTAGCGCGGTCGCGCCCGTGACCCGAGCACGATCGTGCCCTGTCTAGGCACGGTCGTGTGTGTTGACAGAATGTTTATAATTTTTATATTTTTAAACAATGAGTATTCCGGATTAATTTGTAAAATAAAAATAAGTGAGTTTTATAAAAATCTGTATTATCATTATTTAGAAAAGATCAAATATTAAATCTTAAAATAAATGAAAATTAAAGTTCAACATTTAAATTTATAAACCCTACACTTAAATGATACTTTTAATGTCTAAGTTACATTTTATAAATAAATGAATAAGATAATAATTATTTATTTGATTTATAATTAAACAAAAACATTTATTTAAGTTGTATATAATTACGTCTAATATCTTACATTATTTTCATAACTAAATAAACAATAATTATTCAATTTACATATTTAGTTATTCAAACCCAAACTATAATCAAAATGTTCTAAAAAGGTTTGTTTTCAAATCGTTCATTTCATACAATACCCTCCAAGTACAAATCTCAAACTTCATACACTCATCCAATTCCACCCTAGACTTAGACATAGACTATTCTGCACTATTAATCCAATATATATTCCACACTAGGTTAACGTTGTGCATTACAAGGACCACATTACTACCTACTATCTTGTGCCAGCTACGCCTTCGAATCATGTGAGTATTCACAACCCCCTTTTTTTTACTCTTTTACATTTTTGGGGTGAAACATGAACACTATTCAACTTACATGTTTACATTTACGCAAACAACACAAGTACAAATCCTATTTACATTCATGTGTGCAATTTGAGCTTTATGCCCGAGTGCTAGGTGTGCTAACCTCTTGTATGCTCTTATGTGCAATCATTAACTATACAAGCCGACAGTTTTCAATGATAGATCTATTGAGTCTGACAAACCCACCCAAGTGGAGGTGATTGATACCGACAACACAATTTGCATACTAGTTACTAAGGTTTGATTGTACTTGGTTACACAATAGCGGCTCCCCATAAATGCCTTATTTATCATGTTATGTAAAGGATTTGGTTTACAAACTATATGATATCTATATACAAACTTGTGATATACTCACCAACTTTTTAGTTGACCTTATTTTATTCATGTTTCAGGTGCTTTCATTTGAGTTTGATCAAGACATGCTACACATAGGCTTTGGACCTAGTTAATATTAAATCAAAGACAAATTGTATTTCATTATGTACTTTGAACTTGTTTCGTGTTTGTTTGAATGGGAATGGATTTAATATATTACAATCTAGTCAACCTTGTGCTCATGAACAGTCTTACATGTCCCGCCCCGATGATTCCGCCATCGGTCGGGGTGTGACAGATTGGTATCAGAGCCTTGGTTATAGGGAACTAGGTTATTAGACACTCTTGACCTAGACTATAACTTTAGGACACCCATACAATGCCATGCTACTACATGTTACATTATCAATTCATGTGTGATTATTTTTACATGCTATCCTAAGTACTTACACTACCTGATACAATACATAATGACTTATGTGTCACACTACTTGATAACTCTTGTGCTTACACTCATTACTACCTACATGCTATATGATTATCCTCCTATGTGAATATTTTTACATTGTTATACCATATGATTACATCACATGATGCAATACTCAATAGTTTATGTGTCACGTTACCTGCCCACTTCTCCTTCTATTCATAGCTACTTACATAATTTATTTAAAACACTATTCTAAGTTTAACACACACACATACGCACCAAACTATTCATACACATTTGGACTCCCATACATGATACCATCACCTTTTATGAACAAAGACTTAAACTATTGGGCCTAATACCCACCAATAATAAACCAAGAAGCCCATCTATCCTCCAAGAAGAAGAAGCCCGCTGAAAAGCATAAACCTTACTCTTGGGCCTCAAAGCTCAGTCCACAACAATTCTTATCATAACCATGAGCCCAACGATGGTATTATTAATACATGATGGCTGGAAGAGTGTGTAGACTCATGAGGAATTCTGGCTAAGGAAAGACAGGGTACTTAAGTGTGTCTTATTGACCCACCCCTCTTTCCTGGGGATCCTCCTCAGGGATACATTACTTATAGGTCAAGTGTACTTCTAAAATACTATCGTGAAGGTTCGGTGTTATGACTAGTCAAACTCTAAAACCTATAAGTACTCCTATGTCTAACCCGCAATATTTCATTATCACTTACAAATTGTTTTCTTCTAGACATGGACTCCTACCATCCTCCCTCTCCGGTATACCATCCCGGAACAGAATCTGATTGGGAAGAAGACACTGAGACACCCGTTTATCGGTCACCAACACCCCCAGCTGCTAGGCCAAGGTTTGAGGTAAGGGCGGACTGGATTAGGAACACCGACCCGAGACTTCAAACACCTGGATCTCCCGTACCCGTAAACCCGTATCATACACCTCACCTCCACAATCAATTACCACCCCCACTAAGAGACCCATACCTAATGCCCGACCCGTACCTTCCTAACCCTTGGGTAAGGCATACCATGGTACCCCCTGGTGTTATGGAAATCCCAACCAATGACTTCCATCAATATGTAAGAAATTCAGAATTCGAGAGGCAACGGATAGAGCAGGGAGTAATACACGACTTTCAAAGACAAAGAATGGATAGCCTAGCAAACCAATTAGGGTACCAAAAGGAGTTAATCTCCATCATCGAAAAAGAAATACAAGAACATCTCACGGAGACCGCCAGGACTGAAGCCAGATCTGCTACTCGAGTGACTATAGCGGTGCTCATCTTGGCAATTATCTTCTGCCTAGTGGAAAGCTACCAGAGACGTTAGAAGGAGCTTCTACTGATTTCCTTTAAATTTTCGATTTGAGAACCATTTCCTTATGTTTTGAGTAATGTTTAACATTTCAACATCTAGTCAATTCCATATATTTCAACTCTACAGTTATTGTTCATTGATTTGACCCGTGGAGCGTAAATTACACCTGTTATATTTTCATCAAACTTTCTCAAATATCACTTCTTTCATTCAACATGATTTATTACATTACCAACAATTTCTTTCATAAATAAATCATCCTATTTTGTGATTTAAACAAAACATCGCTATCTTGTTTAACAAAATGTTTATTGAAATTTTTAGATAATATCAAAAACATAAATTTTCCATAAAACTTTTTCACCTAATAAGGAGAGTAATGCAATCAATTTTATAAAAATATTTTTTTTTATACTGATAAATAATTATGATTTTTCCTCATTAAAGTAAATATTTCTAAACTTTGGTTAAATTAATATGCTCCTACTTGTTTAGCCAATAGTTGAAAATTTAAATTAAAAATATTTTCTCATAAATTGCATATTCATTTAAAATATGCGATTCAATGATTTCACAACTTTATATATCTACAACAAAAAAAAAACAATTTCCCACCTTCTATGTTCAAACAAAGACCCGTATTTATAAACACAAATTCCAGAATATTTCCAAAACCTCCTCGTTACCTTTCACTCGACGCTTCAAGAGACGATCCATATAGCGTAGACGTTAACCTTTCCCACCAACCACAACGAGATTTGAGAACTTGAACCTAACTACCACATTATGCAGGAACGCCAAACAACACGTTTGTCCGCAGCACTCGAACACATGCAAAACCCGTTAGTACACATCGCATGCGAAGTTCAATACTCACGTTCACAATATATTCAATGCAATCTTATGGTACATAAAACTCAATTATTCTCAATATATCCAATGCTACACAAATTACATAATACATGAAACTAGTTTGCCTACAAATCACAATTTGCTCGATTGATCACGTAATGCACGAAACATGTTTACTTGCAATACATATGCTACTGGATTGAGCACATGATACACGAAACTTAGTTGTTTGCAATATATGTTATACATAAGAATTGCTTCATTGATACATAATTCTAGATTGACCACACTATACATGAAACTCATTTGGTTACAAATCACTTTATACTAAACGGTATACATTATACAAAATACATGATGCTAAGTTGCTAACACTATACATGAGATCCATTTCCTACAATACACATAATACTATGTTGTATACATTACACATTAGAGCTTTTTGATTTACAAAATACAAGACGCTAAATTATTTACGCTATATATATGAGACCTATTTGATTACAAACTACGTGACACTAGATCATACATAAGACTTGTGTGCTTACTATATACTCGAAACAAAATTTGCTTACAACTATTGCAATGGATTTCATTATACACAAGACATGGTCATGCACTTTGTACACCAAAGTTGAAACCATAATACATTGAAACGACTCGGGGTTTGACGTATTCTTGTTCAAACACGAGCAAACTAAGAAACTTTAAGTGTTACTACCTTACTACTCTTTAGTTGCGAACTGACTTGATTAGGAACTCAGTTACTTGTTAGCGACTTTTTATGTGTAAACAATAGACGTGATCATAGTGAAATTGTGCCCCCCTTACCCGCACACAACGAAAACGATCTATACGGACCATACGATGATTTGAATAATTACGGGTGCCACACGGAATTATAAAAATCAGCGCATGGAAACTATAGTGAAATTTTGTCGTGTGTTGTGACCTAAAACTTATCATGATGTGTAACAATGAAACTGATGTGACATGACAAGGGCATGGTGGATACGCCGGTGGTACTTCCTATATATAAGTGTCCTATCATATTATCAAAAGTAGTGTTGTTCGTGTCACGTGAAGTTTTGACCTAGACCAATGTTTGTGAAATCTTTTACCCTTTAACAATTTTGAGCACATTAATCTACATCTTACACAAACTCAAAATTTTAAAATCCCCCCCATTTCCATTTCAAATAATACATCTCACCTTCATTTTATTATTCGTCCAATCTTCTTCTTAAACAATGTCAACCATTACACCCCTTTGAAATCCAACAATCAAAATTAAGCGAGAATCAAAAACTCCCTCCTCCTTCTTGATCTTAGCAGCCTCCATTAATTAAATTTCGGGACGAAATTCCCTTAACATGGGGAGACTGTAACATTCCTGATTTTCCGACCCTATTTGAATTTATTTTAATTAATAAAATAACAATACGACATTAGATCATATACTTGTTCAAACCTACACCTCATTAATTGTTAGCCGATTGTATTCAATTCGAAGATATAGAACTCTTAATCATGTGGTAACACCTCCTAGAGTTAATACAGTTAGTAATCCCGTTAAGTTTCCGTTAAATCCTAACCAAGCTAATTCTGTCAAAGTTGAAGTTGCAAGGGCTGAATCTGTAAATAACCAGAAACCCTAGTAGGCACGGTCGCACCTCGTCTGGCACGGTCGCGATATTATTGGCACGGTCGCGCCTGAGTAACAGTCAAAACGTAAATGCAGTTTCAAAACGCTTGGTCGTTCGAATTCGAATCCTATGTGCGTTTTCATTTCCTGTATCAAAGAAAATAATCGTCTATTTCGATTACTATCATCCAATTGCAAATTCTCTCAAGAAAAGCCATCCAATATTTCTCCCAAGCCTCGAATCATTATTTTCGATCCCGTTGCTACCAAATAATCAAGAAACTCAATCCTCCAATCATCTCTAAGGTTGCTGAAGGAGTTGGAACAGCCGGAATAGCAGCAGAAGCCGCCGGAAGCCACTTTCTCCGTCGTCGGAACTCCCTTCTACCGATCACTATCAATTCCTTTCTGTTTTAGGTAATTGAATCATTCCTCTTGTTCGTTTCAATCAATATATCAAAAGCCCCATATTAATTTGGGCTTCCATTATAGAAATCATCCCGAATCAGAATCTATGTTTCATTCCAAAATGGTTTAATCGAATATGACTTTAAACATGTTTTAAAAGCAATTAATCTACACCAAAAGACTCGTAATAATCTTGTGAATGAAAGCCCTATCAATCCCGACTCCATCAATATAAGGATCAACCAATTCGTGTCTGTTTTGAAAGAGACACGGTCGCGCTAATCATCTAGCGCGGTCGTGCCTCGGGAGACGCGGTCGTGCCGACTTCTAGCGCGGTCGTGCCTCCTGCTCAGACACAGTCATGCTCGTTGGCTAGACTTGGTCGTGCCCCAGAAGCATAGACACGGGCATGCATGTCCAAGGCACGGTCGTGCCTAGTGATTTACTTAACTATGTCCTCTGTTGATCAACACAGTCGCGCCCTGGCTAGCGCGGTCGCGCCCGTGACCCGAGCACGATCGTGCCCTGTCTAGGCACGGTCGTGTGTGTTGACAGAATGTTTATAATTTTTATATTTTTAAACAATGAGTATTCCGGATTAATTTGTAAAATAAAAATAAGTGAGTTTTATAAAAATCTGTATTATCATTATTTAGAAAAGATAAAATATTAAATCTTAAAATAAATGAAAATTAAAGTTCAACATTTAAATTTATAAACCCTACACTTAAATGATACTTTTAATGTCTAAGTTACATTTTATAAATAAATGAATAAGATAATAATTATTTATTTGATTTATAATTAAACAAAAACATTTATTTAAGTTGTATATAATTACGTCTAATATCTTACATTATTTTCATAACTAAATAAACAATAATTATTCAATTTACATATTTAGTTATTCAAACCCAAACTATAATCAAAATGTTCTAAAAAGGTTTGTTTTCAAATCGTTCATTTCATACAATACCCTCCAAGTACAAATCTCAAACTTCATACACTCATCCAATTCCACCCTAGACTTAGACATAGACTATTCTGCACTATTAATCCAATATATATTCCACACTAGGTTAACGTTGTGCATTACAAGGACCACATTACTACCTACTATCTTGTGCCAGCTACGCCTTCGAATCATGTGAGTATTCACAACCCTCTTTTTTTTACTCTTTTACATTTTTGGGGTGAAACATGAACACTATTCAACTTACATGTTTACATTTACGCAAACAACACAAGTACAAATCCTATTTACATTCATGTGTGCAATTTGAGCTTTATGCCCGAGTGCTAGGTGTGCTAACCTCTTGTATGCTCTTATGTGCTATCATTAACTATACAAGCCGACGGTTTTCAATGATAGATCTATTGAGTCTGACAAACCCACCCAAGTGGAGGTGATTGATACCGACAACACAATTTGCATACTAGTTACTAAGGTTTGATTGTACTTGGTTACACAATAGCGGCTCCCCATAAATGCCTTATTTATCATGTTATGTAAAGGATTTGGTTTACAAACTATATGCTATCTATATACAAACTTGTGATATACTCACCAACTTTTTAGTTGACCTTATTTTATTCATGTTTCAGGTGCTTTCATTTGAGTTTGATCAAGACATGCTACACATAGGCTTTGGACCTAGTTAATATTAAATCAAAGACAAATTGTATTTCATTATGTACTTTGAACTTGTTTCGTGTTTGTTTGAATGGGAATGGATTTAATATATTACAATCTAGTCAACCTTGTGCTCATGAACAGTCTTACATGTCCCGCCCAGATGATTCCGCCATCGGTCGGGGTGTGACATTCAGTGAAGTTTAAGCCGTAGTCTCTCAATTACTGCTGAATCCACAATATCTGAGAACAACTACTCGCTGCAGCAATGTACTCTACTTCACATGTTGAGACAGAAACCGTTGACTGCTTCTTACACTGCCAGGAGACCAGCCTGTCTCCCAAGAATTGACATCCACCTGAAGTTGACTTTCTATCATGGTTACAACCGCCATAGTCTGAATCAGTATAGGCTTTGAAGTCAAATGACTGCTGCTTTGAGTACCAAAGACCCAATCGGGGTTTCCCTTTCAAGTATCTGAATATCCTCTTCACAGCTATCATATGAGACTCCTTCGGTTGTGACTGAAACCTTGAGCACAAGCATACAGCAAACATTATGTTGGGCCTTGAAGCTGTGAGATACATAAGAGATCCGATCATCCCACGGTACAATTTGCAATCCACATCCTTTCCATATTTGTCTGGATGCAGACCATGATTGACGGGGATAGGTTTTACACTTGAACACCCATCTGGTTCCAATTGGTTGTACGCCTTTTGGCAAGTCAACCAAATCCCACACATGCAACTTTTGGAATTGAGACAGTTCTTCTTGCATCGCCTCAATCCAGCAGTTGTCAGCGAGTGCCTCCTTCACATTCTTTGGATTTAACTAGGACACGAATGCAGCATGCAAACATGTTTCCATGACACCAGTGTCAAATATCTCAGAGTACAGACTACTGTTCTCAGCAATGGTTCTATGACGAGTCTGAACACCGGCATGAGGATCACCAATAATGTTGTCAATTGGATGATTCTTATGCACTCTCGTCTCTGGTATCTCTGGTTCCTGAATTTCTGAATATAGATTCGTGCTCAACTCCCCCATATCCTGTGTTCCAGAAGAAGAAGATTCAATGTTGATTGGATCAGCTGGAGCTTCATTTCCTACACGAGTGTTAGGATTAGCTTGAGCGTCATTTCCGTCAACATGAACAACTTCAAAGTTATCACTATCATGAGTTCCAGATGTAAATGCGGCATTGGAATCGAGAGTTACAATCGGTACAGTTGCACGGGTTGAGAAACTGGAGTCATCACCGCCACCAAATAATTCATACACATTTGCGACATCATCGGCAGACAAATCCGGAAGGTTGAAAGACTTGAATAGCGCATCATAATCAAAACCCCAAGCTGGACCAGTTGGTTCTGAGGGAACGCTGTGTTTACTGCAATCCACTTCAAACCATTCCTCGACAGTACGAGTTCCTATATTGTACACTCTCTTGCAAGGTGAGTTGGCACATATCCTAAGAAGATGCCTTCCACCGATTTTGCATGAAACTTAGACTTGCGGTCTTTGTATTGTAGCAATAAGGAATAGGGACTACCAAAAGGAACTAGGTAGTCAAGATTGGGAGGTCGATTGTTGATCAACTCATAGCAAGTCTTATTGTGCCTCTTCACAACCAGAACTCTGTTCAAAACGTGACAAGCTGTATTTACTGCTTCTGCCCAGAAAGGGACAGGAAGCTTTGCATCTGACAGCATTGTCCTTGCAGTCTCGATCAAGGTTCTGTTCTTCCGTTCTGCAACTCCATTATGCTGAGGTGTGTACGGGGCACTAAATTCGTGACGGATCCCCTTATTGAGACAGAAAAGTTCCATCAAATTATTCTTGAATTCAGTTCCGTTATCACTCCTTATTCTTCTAACCTTTAACTTGCAAAGAGATTCCAGGCTCAGGATCAGGTATTGAAGAATGTCAGCAGTCTCGTCCTTTGTACCTAAAAAATGCACCCAAGAAAAACATGAGAAATCATCAGTTACAACCAAACAGTATGACTTCCCTCCAATACTCCTGATACTTATGGGGCCAAACAGATCCATATGTAATAGCTCCAAAGGGATATCAATGGAGTTTTGGAGCTTGGGCTTGTGAGACTTCCGTTGCTGTTTGCCCTTTTTACAAGGCATACAGTCATCTGCAACGGTAAATCTCAGCTTAGGAACACCGGTTACCAAACCGTTTCGGACAAGATGATTCATTTTTTGATAAGAAATGTGTTCGAGTTTCCTATGCCACAATATTGAGTCAAGCTCTGTCGCTTTGGTAAGCAAACAAGTAGCAACTGAAGATGTGGTTTTCGCCACGCTCATGTCGATTTGATAAGTGTTGTTTGTCCTTGGTGCACGCATCAGAATCCAGTCTTCAGGAACTTCAAAACCAGGTTTGAGAATCATGCATTCTAACTTGTCAAACATAACTGAGTACTCCTTATCGCACATCTGGGAGACACTCAACAGGTTATGCTTCAGCTGCTTGCAGTAGTTGACGTTGTCAAAGCTAACACAACCATTTGAAACCACGCCTTGACACGTGATACTACCGCCTTTCTCTCCAGCAAGGGCCACAAAGCCGCCTCTGAATGGTTTGACATCTTGAAGCAGGGCCATGTTACCTGTCATGTGCCGGGAGCATCCACTATCTACATACCAACGATTAGAGATAGTACCTTTCGGATGTCTCTTATTTGACGAACATGATGCCTCTCCAATAGCCATGAGGGCAACTGCAGTTGTAGACTCTTCCTGGTCAGCCACAGAAGCTTCCCGTTTCTCTGCTTCCATCATCTCCTTGATATCAGCCATGAGACCAACCTATGTTTGTGCAATAATGGCATCCTTCAGATGAACACCCCAATCAAAGCTGTCGTCCTGTTGAGCTACCAATGCATTGGACGTTCCACCTTGACCTTGATTGCGGTTTTTAGAGTTGTTGTACCCTTGATTGTTTCCTTGGCTTGGCCTAGTGAATCCTGAAGCAGGTGCTTTATCCTTCTGACATTCACAAGCAAAGTGTCCAAAGTTCTGACACTTGTAGCACTTAGCCTTGGATTTGTCAAAACCCACCTTGGTATTTGAATGCCCACCAATAAACTTTCGGCCAGTTCTATTCAAGAAACGCTTAGCCCTTCTCAAGATCATGGCCATATTCCACTGAATATCCATGTCCTCCATGTCATCTGGATCCACCTGATTAAAATCTTCTTCAATTGTTTCAGGATCTGTAAGCTTGCCACCAATGAAGTTCTCATAGGCAAGCATACACGATGAAAATAATGCTACATGATCTTCAGCTATCTTGGCTATAGCAGTCTGGTTAGCTGAAGATGTGGAAGGAGGATTTCTTGAGGGATGTTGGTGGTGAGAACCAGATCCAGATGCTGTAAAGCATGTATGACCACCACAACCATTCGAGTTATCTTCTTCATGAGAGTTCCCTGAGAATAAGGCGAATCCTGAACCAGATGATTTAGATGTGGAAGACGTCCCATAATACATAGAAGGGTCTTGGATTTGAGGTCTTCCTGAGCTTTCTTTTCTTTTCAGGTTCATATCATGAGCTTGAACCTTACCAATTGCTTCTTCAATCGTCATCTCATAGAACTTCGGGTTCTCTCTCAGCAGAGTGGTATACATCTCAAACTTTGGTGGTAACGCATCCAGAAATTTTTCAACTAATTCCTCATCAGGATACTTCAGCTCAAAAGCTTTTAACTCAGTCTGCAGATGATAGAATCTAGATATAAGTTCATCAGTAGATTCATTCTCCATGTATCTGAAACACTCATACTGCTTCCTGAGAAGATCCCTTTTACTCTTCTTGATGTCACTGTTGCCCTCGAATCTCTTCTGCAACGCCTTCCAGAGATCCTTGGAGTTATCATATCCTCTGAAGCTGTGGAATAACTCCCTGGTCAAGGCCATAGTGACAGATCCGTGTGCCTTCTTCTCTCTATCATAAACTTTCTTTTCTTCTTTATCAAGTTTAGAGATAGGCTTGGGAACTTCCTCGTCAAGATATGTGTATGTGGGATGCTTATAGCCCTCTAGAATGGGTATCCACAATGAAGAATCGGTATAATAAATATAGTGTTCAAAGCGTGCTTTCCAATTTGAATAATCATTAACATTTAGCAGCTTTGGTGGTTTTTGCGGGGTTCCAATCTCATTGTCATAGTTCAGAAGGTTACCGAGGTTCTGAAGATTTGCCATAGTAAATGTAGGATCGAAAGAGTACAAGATGATTCTATTCTAGTTGATATTGGTGGAAACAATAGCAACCAAACAGAGTAAACAAGTAAACAACAAGAATACTGATAAATGCACTGTTGTATTAAGCTTCTGAGATTACAAGATTACAAAGAAAACTCTATCAAGGCACACTTGTATATGAAGTGTTTACATGGTATATATAGTAACTTAGAATCAAGACAGACCCTTGATTCTAAGGATCAGATCTAACACTGTCACACCCCCATATTTTATTTACTTATTAAATAAATACAGGTTGCAACGATTGGTTCATTACACGATAGCGGAAGCTGTAATAATGATTTCTAAGACTTGATTACATATACAATTACTAAAACTAAGAAATACTATGATCTAAGTTCTTCTAGATCAACGACAGACTTGAGTCTTGATATTCTACGTCCTTCCAGCTACTAGGAATTGATCCAACATAGCTAGCTTATTCCAACCGTGCCATGGCTAACAGTTACCTGAGAAACATACTTGAAATTGTCAACACAAAGGTTGGTGAGTTCACAGAGTTAGTTATATTAGTGCTTATAGTTTTTCCCGAAAACATGTACATGACTTTACCGTCATAAATAATAAGTAGTTTTCATTTGAAAACATGCCCATGACTATACCGTCATAAAATAAGTAGTTTTCCTTTGAAAACATGCTCATGACCTATCCGTCATGAAATAAGTAGTTTTCCTTTGAAAACATTACCATGACTTAATCGTCATAACTCCAATGTTTAACATGATCATTTTAACCTGATCAGTACTCTTTCTTTTAAACCTGATCACTTTAACCTGATCAGAATTCTTTACTTTAAACCTGATCACTTTACCCTGATCAGAACACTTTTGTGTAAAACCTGATCATTTTAACCTGATCAGAACTCTTTTGATAAACCTGATCACTTTACCCTGATCAGAACTCTTTTGTGTAAAACCTGATCACTTTACCTTGATCAGAACTCTTTTGTGTAAAACCTGATCACTTTACCTTGATCAGAACTCTTTTGTGTAAAACCTGATCATTTTAACCTGATCAGAACCCTTTTGTGTAAAACCTGATCATTTTAACCTGATCAAAACCCTTTTGTGTAAAACCTGATCATTTTAACCTGATCAGAACTCTTTTGTTTAAACTCAATTGTTCGTAAATAGTTTCAGTTGTATGTGATAAACAGAATAAGAATTGTTGACCCATTTGTAAACTAGCTAGGAATACAAATAATATGTTCATACATGGGGCGTAACCAAACCTTGACATGTGTGAGCCCCTATTAAGCGTTATCAGATTCTATGCGGCCATAAATCCTCCAGATTGTGGTTAGCGCGACTAACCATGACCGGGAGACGTCACTCTCCATAGTACTATTCATAGGACCCTAGGCTACAGTTAATGGTTACTATGTTGTTCCAGGGGACTTTAGCGACCTCCAATGTGTTGTTCTCATCCCATGTAAACATAAAGTCGTGTCTTATTCTCTTGTTATCCCATGAAATAGTTGTAAGTATGTTTTTCCTTAAATCGTTGAGTGTTGTTCATCCGAACAATCGTTGTGTGTTGTTCATCCGAACAATCGTTGTGTGTTGTTCATCCGAACAATCGTTGTGTGTTGTTCATCCGAACAATCGTTGTGTGTACTTGTGTCCAGTTGTTTAGTTGAGAAAGTTTTCTTCCCGTTTGTTTAAAAACAATTTAAAAACAAGCAGTAAAAGTGGGGCTGGGAGACTCACAAGAAGTTAAACCAAAATGTTCATATTGTCAAACGTATAAGCAATGTAATTCATGTTTTCAAAACATAACAAGTAAGTATGTTTCTCCCCCGATGTTTACAAAACAGTAAAGAGTTAAAAGGGGGCCGTGAACTCACCTTGTGTCCGATGAAATCCTAGCAAACCAACTTGTGCTAGTTCTTGTATATCCGTACCCTAATCACACAAAGGTACTAATGTGTTAAACTACCCGTCTTATACGTAAGTTGTTCATCCGACTTAACAGATCTGATTGCCTTTGTTTTAACTATCTTTTTAGTTTTTCCACAATTGTTTCGTTATAAAATAGTTCTAAGTTACTGCCCCATGGGACTGATGAATGGGTATCGAAACTACATAGTTTCGATTGAACAGAACAGATGTCGAAACTACCTAGTTTCGATTGAGTAAATTGGGTATCGAAACTTCATAGTTTCGATTGAGTAGTTGGGTATCGAAACTACCTAGTTTCGATTGAGTAGTTGGGTATCGAAACTACCAAGTTTCGATTGAACAACTAGTATCGAAACTCCTAGTTTCGATTGGGTAAATTGGTATCGAAACTCCTAGTTTCGATTGAATAGGTATCGAAACTCCTAGTTTCGATTGAATAACAGGTATCGAAACTCCTAGTTTCGATTGAATAACAGGTATCGAAACTCCTAGTTTCGATTGAACAGGTATCGAAACTCCTAGTTTCGATTACTGCACTTTGATTGACAGAGTTCGTCCTGAATATTTTTATGTTCAAATCTTGAATTTGACACACTTTTCTTGTTATCTTACTTGCGATTGAACCTTTTGTATGCTTAGATACGGTTTTAAAGAAAATAAAGTGGATCATATCGAGTTTTTACCTTAAAACCGAGTAGAAGATGATGAAAGAAAACAGAGAAGAGTCTTGAATCTTCTGTTAAACTTTCTTTAGAACACTTGAAATCTTCTTAAAATACCGAATTGTGGTGGATTTCTGCCTTAAACTGCACTTCGATTTGAAGGATAATTGGGAATTTGCCGTAAGAAAATGAGAAAGCTTGAAAGGGATTGTGAGATTTCGATTGAAGAGGTATGGTTCTTAATCTGAGATTGAGTGAACTTGCAAGTGGGGGAATGGCTCCCCTGACTTTCGGTCGAGAAAGTCAAGCAAGTGGGTTGGGATTTAAATAAATCAAACCATTTGATTTAAGTGTAATTTTAACCACTAGTGTTCGTATTTAGTCGGGTTATCCTGGTACGTGAACCGGTAACTCCTAGAATTACCAAAATATGAAATGAGACCATGTACGGTTTTTGTTAGGCCTTAATGTCCTTGTTTGTGAAATTAAGTAAATCACAAAAACAATTATAATGTAAACTTGTTTATAACATGTACGGATATTGACCTGAATTGTCGGGTGTCACATTCTCCCCATGTTAGAAGAATTTCGTCCCGAAATTCAATTTGTGTCCTCTTGAACTGTTGTATCCTTAAACAAGGATGGGTATTTTTGTTTTCATTTGATCCTCTCGTTCAAATGGTTCAACGTACCTAGGGTTAAGCTTGCCACGGTTGCCAAATCTTGCAACCCCTTTCCAATGTGAGACCTTTAACATGACTTTGTCTCCCACTTGGAATTCTAATGGTTTTCGTCTGTTGCTATCTCAACTCTCTTTCGTCTGTCTTGAGTGACTTTCAGACGATCTTTTATTTCGACGATTTTGTCAATGGTTCCCTAGTCAATATCATGACCAGTCAAAAGTTTTTCGCCAATCACCGCCCAACATAGCGATGAGTGACACTTACAACGATACAAAGCCTCAACGGAGCGGCTTTAATGTTGGTATGGTAGTTGGTATTATATGAAAACTCATCTAACGGCGGTGAGTATCCCTATTTCCTCTGAAATCGATTACACACACACAGAGCACATCTTTTAAATTTGGGATGGTCCTTTTACTTTGACCGTTCATCTGGGGATGATATGCAGTGGTCATGTAAAGGCGTGTGCCCAAGGCTTATTGTAAAGACTGCCAGGTTCTTGACATGAATCGACTGTCCCTTTTTGTGAAAATGGAAACTGGCATACCATGCCTAGCCTTAATTCCCTTAATATTTAGCCTTGCACGCTTCTTACTTTTATCTGTCTCCTTTATTGGTAGTGAATACGCGGATTTCGTCAAACGACTGACGATTATCATATAGTATTATAGTTGCTAGGTGTTTTGGGTAACTTTGTAATGAAATCCATTGAAATTTATTCCCATTTCCATTGAGGTATCTCGGGTTGTTATAACAATCCCGACGGTTTCTGATGTTCTGCCTTTACCTTTGAACATGTCAGGCATTTACCGATGTAAATAGCAATTTCTCTTTTCATGTTCGGCCACCAGTAGAGTTCTTTCAGATCCTTATACATTTTATCCGAACCTGGGTGAATGGGGTACCTGGACTTGTGGGCTTCGTCCATAACCAACTCCTGTAAGTTACCAAAACATGGCACCCGAATTCTATTTGCAAAGTATAAAGTATCATCTGATTTTGGCTCTAATTGTCTGATCATTCCTCGTATAGCTTCACTCTGAATGTCTTCTTCTTTGATTGCCTCCTGTTGTGGCATCCGGATTTGAGTCGTGAGACTCGCATGAATTGTCAATCCTAGGGCACGAACACGGAGAGTTTTAACCCGTTCCTTACGACTCAAGGCATCTGCTACGACATTTGCCTTACCAGGGTGATACTTGATATCACAGTCGTAATCATTCAGTAGTTCTACCCAACGAAGTTGACTCATGTTGAGTTCTTTCTGATTAAAGATGTGCTGGAGACTCTTGTGGTTTGTAAAGATAGTACATTTTGTACCATATAAGAAATGTCTCCAAATCTTGAGTGCAAACACGACAGCACCCAATTTCAGATCGTGAGTCGTATGATTTTTCTCATGTACTTTTAGCTGTCTGGATGCATACGCTATGACTTTTTCTTCCTGCATCAATACACATCCCAGACCTTGGTGTGATGCGTCGTAGTACACAACAAAATTGTCGATTCCCTCCGGAAGGGATAAGATCGGTGCACTACACAGCTTCTGCTTCAGTAATTGGAAAGCTGACTCCTGCTGGTCACTCCAATCATACTTCTTTTCTTTCTGGGTTAATGTGGTTAAAGGCAAGGCTATTTTCGAAAAATTCTCGATGAATCGTTTGTAATAGCCGGCCAAACCCAAAAATTGACGCACCTCAGTCGGAGTTCTTGGTGCTTCCCAGTTTTTGATAGCTTCAATCTTGGTTGGGATTACGTGAATACCCTTCTTATTGATGAC
This sequence comes from Smallanthus sonchifolius, assembly GCA_023525975.1. Classification (NCBI taxonomy): domain Eukaryota; kingdom Viridiplantae; phylum Streptophyta; class Magnoliopsida; order Asterales; family Asteraceae; genus Smallanthus; species Smallanthus sonchifolius. The sequence continues at coordinate 21,187,901 of CM042035.1, read as the reverse complement.
GTGTCCGAGAAAGTGAACCTCTCGAATCCGAAACTCACACTTAGAGAATTTGGCATAACGTTTCTCATTCCGGAGTAGTTCCAAGATTGATTTCAAATGATGTTCATGTTCCTCATTGGTTTGTGAATATATTAATATGTCATCGATAAATACAATCACGAATTTATTCAAGTATGGCTTGCACACGCGGTTCATTAGGTCCATGAAAACGGCCGGTGCATTAGTCAAGCCAAATGGCATAACTAGGAACTCGTAATGACCGTAACGAGTCCTAAAAGTCGTTTTTGGTATATCTTCTTCCTTAATTTTCAGTTGCTGATACCCTGATCATAAATCAATTTTTGAATAGGAACTGGAACCTTGAAGTTGATCAAACAAATCGTCTACTCGAGGAAGAGGATACAGGTTTTTGATTGTCAGCTTGTTCAACTCCCGATAATTGATGCACCTTCTAAAGGTTCCATCCTTTTTCTTTACAAACAGTACCGGAACTCCCCATGATGAGAAACTCAGTATTATGAAAGAATTACTCGACGAGGTGTCCAAGTTTTTGTTATATATTGGGTAGAAATGAAAGAGTATGAAAATGAAACTTTATGTTTGTCCCTCTTATGCTTTTCCAAAGCATTTTCCCGGACTAAAACTTTTCTCTTATTTCGGGTTTCATGTTTTCTATGATTTTCCTCTCCATGTGCCTTCATGGAGCTAGGAATTGATGTTCCTTGGGAGCTCTTATTTGCGAACTTCGAGTCTAATCACCACTTTACACCTTTGCTCGCCCTACCTTTCGAGGCAGACTAGCCTTTGGGTTGTAGCGTCCTGATATGTAAACTCATGTCTCGACTACCATACCTTCAAAGTATGTAAGCCATACGAAGTTTGATGTTTGTTTGGGATATTCATATTCCGTCTAGCTGAGGGAATGAATAATAATACTGTAAGAATGGTCTCATCGAATTAGTGTTTTCCCCAAAATGGGCTATGGGTTTGTCAACTCATTAAGTTGGCAGAAAGAGTTGATAGTCAACTATTAGTCATACGGTGTGTATGCACTCCTTTAGTGTTTGAATGGTACTTTGGTGACTTACCATTACGTATTCCACTCATTCAGGTTATAGCCTTAAAATCCTTAGCACAAGGATAAACTTGAGGTAATGAGTGTTGAACGTCGAGACTTTTGTATTCTAACTGAGTCTACTCTAAGAGATCATTTCTTAACAATAGATGCTCTAGAGCTTCCCAATTATAGAAAACTAGGAGTGAAAGATGCAATCACATCTCTTTTCTAGGCTAAATCTGGGATCCATCCATCAAGATGAACCTTGGGGAAGTGCGAGTACGAAAGAGTAATAAATTATTCTCCTCAACTCTTTGTGGACAGTGGCCTGTTGTGAATAGCTCGAGCTTACATCCCTTATGCATATCATGAACTAAGGAGATTAGCATGAAATTCCGCATTTGGGACTCCTTTAAGAGTTTTGCATGTCGTTTTGGTTAATGCGACAATAGTCGTTAGTCCACACTTAGGTTTCTTTGGCATTCGCTCGAGCATCAAACCCGGCTTATCCATTACCGAGAGAATAGTTAGACTTAAAGGTGTATTGAATGTCAATGGCTGCGAGAGCAATCCTGTTTGACCGACATTCTGAAATGTCCAATTTCCTACTTGTCTCATGTTGAGCTTCCACAATATCCATAGGTGCCATGTGTATGCGGGTCAGAATAATATCCTGCCCTATTACTGAAGTTAGCGCATAACACTCTTGGCGTAACTTTCAATCAATTGTGAGATTGAACTGTATGATGGATCATGAGATTAAACTGTATAATGAATCCTGAGATTACGCTATAATCTCCCACAATAGTTGTGCAATTACTGTAAGTGTTAGTTGTGGTAACGCTCAATTTGAAGCATTCCTGACAAGTAGAATATCAAAGAGTGAATGTGCGAATTTCTTCGTCGTTCAGGATTTACTAAGGATTGGTTGAATTCAATTTGAATTTCTCTCGTTCCTCCAAAACTAGGAGAATGCTTTGTGAGCACCAAATTGAGAAGTCTGATTTGTTAAGATCCAATCCTTAATCAAGTGATTGAGAACATGAGTTGATCATCAGCTTAGACAGCAAGACTCACTAAAGTTCTCATGCACTGCAAATTATGATTACGTGTGCACCCGTAATGATGATTTGCCTTGCCTGATCCCTATAGTGTTTCTTCTATCCCTAGCTTTTAATCAAAAGTGATTTGAAACGATCATTAGATTGCGTTTGAACATTTGTACAGGAGTGTGTATTGTTTTATCGGATTACTCTTAATTATGTGTACCAATACTCATGAATCTGCCGAATATGGCAGTTGTCGGATGAGGCCAAGGGTAGAGAGGCACCACCAGTGTCTCTTAAAAAAAATGTGCATGGTGAAATTCAGGCACTATGTGTTGGGCAGAGATCCTCAAACGAGTGTCGAGCAACTCATGCTCCAAGTCTGTATATATGCATGGATCCACATGATCCTGATGTATGTCTGGGTCTCCTGACCCTTGGAGTTCTCTCCCATTTAGTCCTGCTTACTCACCTTGAATTCCCTTTTGTCTGGGCAATCATGCCTGCCATATAACATGGCGAGAGTCTAGGCATCCGATCCGAAAACTTATGAAGGAGAGTATTTATACCGCAAATACGTTAGAAAGATAGTTGCCTCCATGGCTGGAGTAGTTGTGGTGCAGGTATAGGTACAGATTCTGGTACGAGTTCAGCCTGTTGTGATACCAAGATCGGTAACTGACGATCGTTGTCGTCGAAGTCCAAGCTCAGCTCGTAACTCGATCTTCTAAGGTTGCAGTATGTTGAGTACCCATTATTCTTGACTCGTAATCCGAACAGTAACATGTTGTAAGTGTTTATTATTTCCACATTATTGTATGTGTTTAAGTGTTCACTACATGTGCCATGTAATTGTATTAGTGTAGCTAATGGTACCCTAGTGTAACTCCATACACTAATAGTCTACACAAATTGCTCGGCAACGGTTGGAATTCCTATGCTCAAGTCTTGGGTGTTTTTAATGTGATGCAAGTCTTAGAAATCTTGGTCCCTAAATGAGTCCGGTTAGAGCCTAGGTATCACTAAGGACACCTAATTCGCTAAAACCATTGCTCTGATACCAATCTGTCACACCCCCATATTTTATTTACTTATTAAATAAATACAGGTTGCAACGATTGGTTCATTACACGATAGCGGAAGCTGTAATAATGATTTCTAAGACTTGATTACATATACAATTACTAAAACTAAGAAATACTATGATCTAAGTTCTTCTAGATCAACGACAGACTTGAGTCTTGATATTCTACGTCCTTCCAGCTACTAGGAATTGATCCAACATAGCTAGCTTATTCCAACCGTGCCATGGCTAACAGTTACCTGAGAAACATACTTGAAATTGTCAACACAAAGGTTGGTGAGTTCACAGAGTTAGTTATATTAGTGCTTATAGTTTTTCCCGAAAACATGTACATGACTTTACCGTCATAAATAATAAGTAGTTTTCATTTGAAAACATGCCCATGACTATACCGTCATAAAATAAGTAGTTTTCCTTTGAAAACATGCTCATGACCTATCCGTCATGAAATAAGTAGTTTTCCTTTGAAAACATTACCATGACTTAATCGTCATAACTCCAATGTTTAACATGATCATTTTAACCTGATCAGTACTCTTTCTTTTAAACCTGATCACTTTAACCTGATCAGAATTCTTTACTTTAAACCTGATCACTTTACCCTGATCAGAACACTTTTGTGTAAAACCTGATCATTTTAACCTGATCAGAACTCTTTTGATAAACCTGATCACTTTACCCTGATCAGAACTCTTTTGTGTAAAACCTGATCACTTTACCTTGATCAGAACTCTTTTGTGTAAAACCTGATCACTTTACCTTGATCAGAACTCTTTTGTGTAAAACCTGATCATTTTAACCTGATCAGAACCCTTTTGTGTAAAACCTGATCATTTTAACCTGATCAGAACCCTTTTGTGTAAAACCTGATCATTTTAACCTGATCAGAACTCTTTTGTTTAAACTCAATTGTTCGTAAATAGTTTCAGTTGTATGTGATAAACAGAATAAGAATTGTTGACCCATTTGTAAACTAGCTAGGAATACAAATAATATGTTCATACATGGGGCGTAACCAAACCTTGACATGTGTGAGCCCCTATTAAGCGTTATCAGATTCTATGCGGCCATAAATCCTCCAGATTGTGGTTAGCGCGACTAACCATGACCGGGAGACGTCACTCTCCATAGTACTATTCATAGGACCCTAGGCTACAGTTAATGGTTACTATGTTGTTCCAGGGGACTTTAGCGACCTCCAATGTGTTGTTCTCATCCCATGTAAACATAAAGTCGTGTCTTATTCTCTTGTTATCCCATGAAATAGTTGTAAGTATGTTTTTCCTTAAATCGTTGAGTGTTGTTCATCCGAACAATCGTTGTGTGTTGTTCATCCGAACAATCGTTGTGTGTTGTTCATCCGAACAATCGTTGTGTGTTGTTCATCCGAACAATCGTTGTGTGTACTTGTGTCCAGTTGTTTAGTTGAGAAAGTTTTCTCCCCGTTTGTTTAAAAACAATTTAAAAACAAGCAGTAAAAGTGGGGCTGGGAGACTCACAAGAAGTTAAACCAAAATGTTCATATTGTCAAACGTATAAGCAATGTAATTCATGTTTTCAAAACATAACAAGTAAGTATGTTTCTCCCCCGATGTTTACAAAACAGTAAAGAGTTAAAAGGGGGCCGTGAACTCACCTTGTGTCCGATGAAATCCTAGCAAACCAACTTGTGCTAGTTCTTGTATATCCGTACCCTAATCACACAAAGGTACTAATGTGTTAAACTACCCGTCTTATACGTAAGTTGTTCATCCGACTTAACAGATCTGATTGCCTTTGTTTTAACTATCTTTTTAGTTTTTCCACAATTGTTTCGTTATAAAATAGTTCTAAGTTACTGCCCCATGGGACTGATGAATGGGTATCGAAACTACATAGTTTCGATTGAACAGAACAGATGTCGAAACTACCTAGTTTCGATTGAGTAAATTGGGTATCGAAACTTCATAGTTTCGATTGAGTAGTTGGGTATCGAAACTACCTAGTTTCGATTGAGTAGTTGGGTATCGAAACTACCAAGTTTCGATTGAACAACTAGTATCGAAACTCCTAGTTTCGATTGGGTAAATTGGTATCGAAACTCCTAGTTTCGATTGAATAGGTATCGAAACTCCTAGTTTCGATTGAATAACAGGTATCGAAACTCCTAGTTTCGATTGAATAACAGGTATCGAAACTCCTAGTTTCGATTGAACAGGTATCGAAACTCCAAGTTTCGATTACTGCACTTTGATTGACAGAGTTCGTCCTGAATATTTTTATGTTCAAATCTTGAATTTGACACACTTTTCTTGTTATCTTACTTGCGATTGAACCTTTTGTATGCTTAGATACGGTTTTAAAGAAAATAAAGTGGATCATATCGAGTTTTTACCTTAAAACCGAGTAGAAGATGATGAAAGAAAACAGAGAAGAGTCTTGAATCTTCTGTTAAACTTTCTTTAGAACACTTGAAATCTTCTTAAAATACCGAATTGTGGTGGATTTCTGCCTTAAACTGCACTTCGATTTGAAGGATAATTGGGAATTTGCCGTAAGAAAATGAGAAAGCTTGAAAGGGATTGTGAGATTTCGATTGAAGAGGTATGGTTCTTAATCTGAGATTGAGTGAACTTGCAAGTGGGGGAATGGCTCCCCTGACTTTCGGTCGAGAAAGTCAAGCAAGTGGGTTGGGATTTAAATAAATCAAACCATTTGATTTAAGTGTAATTTTAACCACTAGTGTTCGTATTTAGTCGGGTTATCCTGGTACGTGAACCGGTAACTCCTAGAATTACCAAAATATGAAATGAGACCATGTACGGTTTTTGTTAGGCCTTAATGTCCTTGTTTGTGAAATTAAGTAAATCACAAAAACAATTATAATGTAAACTTGTTTATAACATGTACGGATATTGACCTGAATTGTCGGGTGTCACAAACACAAGCCATTGATCTTGTTTATGAAGCTAAATTATACGTAAAGACTAATCTAGTTAACTTTACTGAAACGTTTTCTTAGGCATCATTGTTTGCATGCTTGGAGAAGAACGTTATTGTCCTTTATTGGTTGCACCAGTGAGGTTCCTTCTGCTTGGAGTGTGTCAGTTTCTTTTGCAGAAAGGTGTCAGTTGCTTTTGCAGAAAGGTGTCAGTGGCGCTTTGCATGGATAGTCAGCTGCAACGTTTGATCTTCAAGGAATAAAGCTATCAGCAGCAGAGTTGAGGATCAGCAGCAAGACTGATCTGTCCGCAGCTGCTGAGGATATGCCTATCAGCAGCAACCTGTGTTGAATGCTGCTGATAAGCCTATCCGCAGCTACTTTGGTCTTCAGCAGCAGACAAAGTATCAGCAGCTGCTTTGGTCAGCGACAATCTTGTGCTGTCCGCAGCAGTTGTACTTGGAACAATTTTGTAGCAATCAGTCTTTGGTTCTACAAACTCCGCCTAGACTGATGCTACCAAAATTCTTCTAGTCCCTCTATTGCTGAAGCCTTTTCATGTGGTCGACTATCCTTGCCACTTCATACCCTCGAGGATCCTTGCTGGGGTTGTCAAGGGGAAGTTCAGACAGAGTCTTGATGTCCTTACTTGGCATTTTGAAGATTGCCTTGCTTGAACATCTCATCTGTTGATCCTTGATATCTGTCACGGTGAACTCATCCTTCTCAGCATTGTAGGACCATCGTGCAATTGGATAGTAGGATTGTAGAGGTTTAACATCTAAGACCGCATCTTTGCTGGGATTAAAGTGATGTTTGATTACCAGCACAAGATGTTTCCCACCATCGTTTACAGGTATGAGTGTTTCACCCAGCTCCAGGATTCTCCTGAGATCTGAATCTGGAAGTTGTAGAACCTCATCAACAGACTTGTAAATAGATCTTCTTCGTTCAGTTCTCCACCTGAAGACTTCAAACCACTGATCTGGGGTACTGTAAAAACCATTCGATTATTTCTCTGGAGTCTTCAGGTTTGGGTGTGGGTTTGGATTTCTTCAGGAGTGGCTGTTGATGAGAAGGAGCTGGGTGGGATGTTTTAGACTTTTTGGGTTGAGGAGTGGAAGGCTTGGGGATGTTTGTGGATGGTGTTTGGAAAGTGGAAGTAGTTTCTGATGCAGAGGTTCTTTGTTTCTTGAAGGATTTCTTTCCCAGTCTTTCTTCCTCTTCCCTTTTTACTTTTGTATACAGGGCTTGTAAGTTTATGAAGGACATGGGACCTAGCCTTCTTCCACTTTCTCCCCTTACCTTAAGGAAGCCAATCATCACCTTCCTTTCTTCATGGGTCCTTTGGTTAAAGGCAATGGCTTTCTTTGACTTCTGTCGAGCTTTGTCTTCCTCTTCAGCTCTCTTCCTCTTTGCCAATTGCCCCTACTGACCCATGAAGGCTCTATAGATCTCTTTGTTTGAAAGTTTTTCAAGGTAGTCTGCATCCTCACCTTGAGAGATCAGAGCTTCAATCCACTCCTCCCTCATTTCTTTTTCTAATTCAGAGTTAGTAATTCTGAACTTAGCATCCTCCTTCTTCTTCTTTTCTTCTTCTTCTTCTTCTTCCCTGTTGAATTGCTCCTGCGACTGTCTAGCAAGTTCTTCATCTGTATCAACTTGAGACACTGCATGGATTTTGTCCTTTATTTCATCCAGCTGTTTGGCGTACAGCTGGATTTTCTGTTCTCTGAGGAGCATGGCTGCCTTTCTTTCTTGAGCCAGTGTTATGTATGCCATCTCCTCTTCTTCTTTTTTCCTTCTTCTTTCTTCTTTCTCCTTCTTTTCTTTTCACAACCTCTCTTCATCCTCTTCATCAAGGGACGGTCAATGTATTTATCAAGTTTGTACTCAGGACCTGTTATCTCTCTCAGTTGATCCTTAATTGAAGATCTTGTGCCAAAAGCTGCAGTTGTGATATCAACTCGAGGAGTAGCTGAGTTAGAGTCAGTTTCAGAATTTGACACATAATCTTCTTCAGCAATTCTTCCTTCTTGTTCAAGATGGGCTTTGACAGTAGCTATCATTGCCTGGCTCTCAACAGAGTTGACATTGCAGATATTTGCCCTGAGTTGGAAGATCTTGTAGAGAAACTCTGTAGGCAGTAGTAGGATGTTCCTGGTGTTGATGGTGAGAGAGGTGCCATTGCTTAGTAGAAAGGTATGGTCAAGGATCTTATTGCTCACCCATCCAAACACATCTAAGTTCTTGACCAGAGAGTTGTACAGAAGTCTTCTCAGGCACAGGACTTCTTCTTCAGTGAGAAGACTGCTCCTTATGATTTCAAGTTTGTTGGGAGACAGTCTTCTTTCTGCTGCATGGGAAGACTCAGGAAACACCACCCTTTTAACTTCTTCTATTAGTTTGTCAAACCGGGGCATGTTTTCCTCCATCAAGTCGTAAAACCTGTCAATGGCAAGTTTCGCTGAGAGGTCTGTTGAATTGTTGTTGCAGTTGAGATAATATAGGTGGAGGACTTCTATGTCGTTGATGAAGTCCCAGTTTAGCTCTTCCACTCCGCTAAACTCCTGACCTATCCAGAACCTCTCAGTCTTTCCATCATACCCCCAAGCTAGTATAGGGTCACACTCTAGCTCTGATGAAGTCAGTGAGAATTGGGGGGCATAGGATTGACGAATGATGGCTGCTGCTGAAGGAATGATGCAGAATGATGTATCTGATTGTTTTTCCTCTTCCATCAGCACTTCATCTATTGCCTGGACAACCAACTTCCAGTCTTCAGTAGTCTCTTCTTCTTCACTATCTGAGTCTGGCAAGTCATGAACTTGGACAAAGGCTGGCTTGAAAAGTGTTCTTTGAAAGGCTGCCTGCTCTTCAATCCAGTTGTTCAGGCTCTCTGTGTCTTCTTCCATAGGGACTACCTCCCCCTTTTTGGTTGTATCAGTGGACAGATAGGCATCAGTTTGGGTTCCCACTGAGACAAGAGAGGGAGTATCCATAGAAGGGCATTGATGGGCTTCATGCTTGAGGAGTTGGTGTTTGAGTTTGGACACCTCAGCCTCAAGCATAGCCACCCTTGCCGTCAATTCCAAGTTTTTAAGTTGCAGGCTGTCCTCATCCACAGTTGTGGAATCCTTGGACCCATATGGGGCCGTAGGCCGAGCCTCAGCATCCCCACCACCCATGGTTTCTTGGCGCCTGGGATTCCTCTCATTGAGGGGAGTTTCCAAGGAAACACCCTCACCATGAGTTGCCGTGGTTGAGGTCTTAATAATGTTGTCACTGTCCTCCTGGTCATTTGATGGACCAGCAGTAGTGACAGCCTCTTCCACATCCACTCTTTCATAACTCCTAGAGTGGACCTTCAAGGGTGAAGAACTTGGGTTGGGTGTTTCGGAAGCAAGACCAATCAGTACCTCCTTGATAGTGGCAGTTGGAGAAGGTACATCACTTTGGTCAGGTTCCTCAACACTTAAGTTCAGAAATGACAGGAATGGCTCCAAGGGCTGTTCTATGGATCCGGGAAGTGATCCTAATCCTAATGGAGAGACTTCCGAAGGAGTCTCTCTAACAGTGTGGCTTTCCCTTATGATATTCTCACCAGAATGTTGTGATTCTGAGTGAGGGATGTTGGCTTGGGTTTGGGCCTTGGAGGCAAGGGAAGAAGGAGTTCTCTTGCCCCTCTTTCTGGTATACTTAGCTGCAACAGGGGCCCTTTGTTCCGGTTGAGCAATCACACTGGGGTTAAGTAATATATGTGCCTGTGCATCCTCAGTAGAATGCATAGGGGTTCGAACAAGGGGAACAGTTGTTTGTGATTTTGGCAATGAGGTGGAGGGTGTGGGATCAGTATTAGCTGGGTTTGCTGAACTGTCACCCTAGGCACTCTGCATGTTCAGCATTGTAGATAACAATGGAAAATCGGCCCCTGAGAACTTTGCAGAAACTGTTCTCATGCTTTGAAAAATATTGTTCTTATGTCCCAGCATTATGTAGATTCTTGCAGTTTTTGAAAGATCTTGGTGCTCAAAATTGAACACTTCCTGCAAGAATCTTGGGTACATGAAGAACTGTGATTTCACCCCTTCTTGAAGGTTGTATCTCAAACCTTCAAGAATGAGGTGGGAAAAATTGAAACCCGCCCCAGTTACCATACCGTGAAATGCCAACGCAAGTCCGGAGCTGAGTTGGTTCCAGCCACTCCTCTTCTGGGATATGCATTGGAGAAGAGTGTGGCAGAGATACTTCCATTTGGGACCCATGAGTGCCTTCTCTATTGTATACTCTGTTTGATTCCCAGTGTACCCTATGGATAGAAAGGTCCTTATGTATACGTCTCTTGGGTAAGAGATGGCGTCCCCTTCATCCTGAAGCTTTAGGTGTTGGCGGAGTTTTGCTTCAGTGATGATCATTTCCTTGCCGTCCACTGTGGCTTTGATTTGGGGAGTGCCCTGTTCAGTAGAATACACGGCTGAGCTCCAAAACTCTTCCATGTGGGGAATATAGATGGTTGGGTTGATGGTTAGGGCATGGTGAATCTTAGACCGACACAGAAAGTCGATCATATCATTGAATCCTTCGGATTTCTTGCCCTTTATGAGGTATGCAGTGAGGTTGTGGTATGGGGAAAACTTGTCATTTGGGTTGTTTATGTCTGCGCCTGCCATTTTTTTGTTGGATTTGGAGGGAAGAGTGAAGGTATTTGAATGGTGGTTAAGTATGAAGGGCTTTGAATGCTGTGGGGACTGGAGAGAAAGTGATGGGAGATAGGTTTGAAATTGAATATGAAGAGGTTGTGGGGAGGTTTGGGTTTTTGATATAACGGCAGACGAGGGAAAAAGCAAATTTACTTGTACAGTACAACCCTTTTCACTTTTCACTGTTACAGCTGTAAAACACTCGAGCAGTCATGGTAAATACTAAGAGTAGTTTTTACCGCGGGTAAAAGTTAATGTAGACTTGTTTTACCCATCAGCAGCAAACTTGGTTGCTGCGGATGGTGAGCTATTCGCTGCAAACTTGGTTGCAACTGATAGTTGAGTCTTTCAGCAGCAGATTTGGGTGCTGCTGATGGATGTATTCATCATGCAGCAAAGATGTTGCTGCTGACTGTCTTAAAGTTTTCCGCAGGAAACTTGTTCCTGCTGATAACTTAAGACGATCAGTTGCAAAAACTTTGCTGCGAAAGATTAAATCTATCAGCAGCAAAAAAAATGCTGCTGACTATAACTTTTTATTAAGAACAAAAACATAGACATATTTACAAGGATTAACTAAAAATAGAGACATGTCTTATTCAAAGTTCATCATGCCGATTGATTCAACCAGATATCGAAATCTCGCTTCATCAAAGGATTTAGTGAACAGATCAGCATATTGCTCATTTGTGTGAACCTTAGATAAGACAATTCTCTTTTTCTCAGCTTGATCCCTGATAAAGTCATACCTGATGTCAATGTGCTTAGTCTTGGAGTGTTGTACTGGATTGTTAGTGATAGAGATAGCACTCATGTTGTCAATATGGATTGGAGTCTGCATGAAGGTCATTCCATAGTCAAGCATTTGATTTTGGATCCAGATGACCTGTGCACAGCAACTTGAAGCTGCAATGTATTCTGCTTCAGCTGTTGAGGTAGAGACACGTGTTTGCTTCTTGCATTGCCAAGATATGAGCCTTCCCCCAAGAAATTGACATCCCCCAGATGTGGATTTTTTGTCCAAGTTACAACCCCCATAGTCACTGTCAGTGTAGGCATAGAGATTGAAATTTTCATTCTTTGGATACCATAGCCCAAGTTTTGGAGCTCCCTTTAGGTATCTAAAGATCCTTTTGACAGCTTGTAGATGAGACATTTTTGGAGCTGCTTGAAATCTTGCGCAGAGACAGACTGCGAACATGATATCTGGCCTTGAGGCAGTGAGATACATGAGGGACCCTATCATTGCTCGGTACTGATGTTGATCAGTGTCTTGTCCATCTTTATCCGAAGATAATTGATGGTGCACTTGCATAGGAGTCCTTGCCGCAGAGCAGTCAGCCATTTTGAACCTCTCCAAGATGCTTTTGACATACTTGGATTGGCTTATGAAGATTCCATTTGGTACCTGTTTGACTTGAAGTCCCAAAAAGAAATTTAGTTCACCCATTGAACTCATTTCAAATTTGGAATGCATCAGGACTTCAAAGTCTTTGCAGAGCTTCTTTCTTGTAGATCCAAAGATAATGTCATCAACATAAATCTGAACCAACAAGATTTCTCCCCCTTCATCAGGCTCATGGGGCTTGATGTAAGCCATAGAGAGCTTTGTCCAGTTTTAAAACCTTATTTGGATGTGCAGGATCCACAAAGCCTGGAGGCTGTTTGACGTAGACCTCTTCACCAATCTTGCCATACAGAATGGCACTCTTCACATCCATTTGATAGACCATAAAGTTATTGGATGCTGCATATGCTAGAAAGATTCTGATGCCTTCCAGATGGGCAACAGGAGCAAAGACTTCATCGTAGTCAATGCCTTCTTCTTGAGTGTAGCCTTGAGCTACCAGTCTGGCTTTGTTCTTGATCACGATGCCCCTTTCATCTTGCTTGTTTCTGAAAACCCATCTTGTTCTAATGGTTTTTTGACCAGGTGGGAGATCGACAAGCTTCCAAACGTCTTGCCTTTTGAATTGCAGCAATTCTTCCTGCATTGCTTCAATCCAGCTGCTGTGCTTGAGAGCTTCATTAATCTTCTTGGGTTCCACCTGAGATAGAAAGCAAGAGAACAAACAAATGTTGGCTTCATGAGACTTACTTCTTGTTTGGATGCCTTGGTGAACTTGGCCAATGATGTTTTCCAGAGGATGCTCTTTGTTTATTCTCTGTGCTGGTATCACATCCAGCCTTATCCCCTCTTCAAGATTACTCTGGTTCAGATTAGGAGTGTCTTCAGTTGTGAGGAGAGGATTTTGGAGGTTCTGAACATTGTTATCTACATTATCAGCAGCATCTGTATCAGAGGCCTCTTCATCATGGACTGAGGAGGCTTCATTGAAGATTTCTTGATAAGAGAGATTGTTGTTTGAGGTGTTGGAAGGACCGGCTTCACCTGTACTGGCTTCAATAGCTTCTACCACTGATGGAGGATCAATGGATGGCCTTTTCATCCTGACGTAGGGACTGGGAAAATCCAGTCTGTAGTCAGAAGAGGAGGTTGAGGTAGAAGTTGTTGACTTTGAAGAAGAAGACTCCATATTTGAGAATATGAGGGGTTCAAATATCTGGGTGAAGGAGTCTATATCAAAGAGCCAGTCAAGACCTTTGCCTTGTTCACAGACAACGTGTTCCCTGCATTCCACATTAGCAGACTCTTCCACAATCCGAGTCCTAGAATTTAACACTCGGTAGGCCTTTGATTGATAGGAGTAACCCACAAAATATCCTTCATCAGACTTTGCACCGAATTTACGAAGAACTCCATGTGTGATGAGAATGGTACATGGACATCCAAAGGGCTTCAGGAAGCCAATGTAGGGAACCCGTTTGAACCAAAGTTCATAAGGTGTTTTCTGGAGAGGCTTAACAATGAGGACTCTATTCTGCACATAACAAGCTGTGCTGACTGCTTCTGCCCAAAATGTAAGGGGCAGCTTTGAGTCAGCCAGCATAGATCTTGCTGATTCAATCAGAGTTCTATTTCTTCTTTCAGCAACCCCATTTTGCTGAGGAGTTCTCGGAGCACTGTATTGCCTTTTAATGCCCTTGCTCTCACAGAAACTATTCAAGGTGTGGTTCTTGAACTCTGTCCCTTGATCACACCTTATGATTTTTACCTTCAGATTGCTTTGATTTTCTACCCTAAGGATATAGGATTTGAGAATCTCAGCAGTTTCATCTTTTGTTCTCAAGAAGAATACCCATGAGAATCTGGTGAAGTCATCAGTTATTACCAGACAGTAGGATTTCTTGATCATTTACATGACATTTGTAGGACCAAAGAGATCTATATGCAGCAGCTGGAGAGGGGTGTCATTTGTGTTCAATGTCTTGGGCTTGTGGGAACTCTTGTGTTGTTTCCCCTTCAAGCAGGCAATGCATTGATCGTCCAGCTGGAACTCTTTGTCAGGAAGCCCTCTGACAAGATTGTCCTTCACTAACTTATTGATTGTTTTGATGTTAACATGGCTTAACCTCCTGTGCCAGAGAGCAGATTCATCAACTGATGCCTTTGACAGAAAACATGAAACACTACCAGATGGAGTGACTTCATTCATGTCAAGCACATATAAGTTGTCCTTTCTTTGAGCAGTTAGGAGAATCTTCTCTGGAGGGGGTTTAGATAAGCCAGGAGATAACACGAAACATTCTTTGTCAGTGAAGAGCATCCAATGCTTTTGATCACATACTTGGGAAACACTCATGAGATTGAAGTCAAGTTCTTTAACATAGTTGACTCTTTCAATACTCATCCTTTCATTGGACACGGTTCCTTGTCCAGTGATTGACCCACCCTTTGGGTCACCCCCAAAGGCAACATATCCTCCATTGAAATGTCTGAAGTTAGAGAGGATGGACCTGTTGCCTGTCATGTGCCTGGAACAGCCGCTATCTACCACCCAAGTATTGTTCTTATGACCTTGCTGTCCCTGCACATGAGAGATAATTAATTAGTGGGAGGGACACTGGAGTTTGCAGATTTGAAGAAGATTTTTGCTAATTTGTCCTTGTCAGCATGCTTGCAGTCAATGGAACCAATGATAATGCTTGGAGATTGTTTGGCCTTCCATTGCAGTGTTGGTGGTTTTCTAGCTTTCTTTACATTGTCGGCAGACGATTTTGTTGCTGACGATTCTGGCTTATTAGCAGTAGATTTTGCTGCTGAAGGCTTTGCTGAAGCAGCAGCAGTTTTTACTGCTGGAAGCTTTATCTTGGATTTTGCTTTATCAGCAGCAGATACTTTTGCTGCTGATGCCGTTGCCTTTGATTTTGCTTTATCAGCAGCAGAGACTTTTGCTGCTGAAGTCTCTACTTTAGTTTTTCCAGCTTTCCCATGATCAACAGCTGTTTTGTTCACTGCTGATTGAGCAAATTCAGATGAGTAGCTTGCTATCTGGTTGAAGGGATTAAACTTGCACTTTGCAGCAAAGTGGTTTGATTCCCCACATATGATGCAAGTTTGTTGAGGTTTTTGCATCTTCACTCTTTGAGGGGATAGAGACTCCCTGAACTTTGTTGCCTTTGCCTCATAGCTTCTCACCTGTTTGTTTCTGTTTGTTTTCTCAAAGGCATGCTGCTTTGACTGGCTTTGGTACTCTAGGTAATGAAATCAGGTACTGGCGGTATGATTGTACATGCCACAGACAAAGCAAGACAGAGTTGTTTTGTCCCTCTGAAAGTACACGTAGTCCTTTCTTTGGAACAGATCTTTGAAGTTCCCTGGATGTGCTTTGTTATATTCAAATGTGCCTTCTTCTAGCGTCCTTTGAACATAAGGAACCCTTTTCCCAGGTGTATGACGGATGTCAAACACTTTCCTCGTTGTGATTGGCTTTGATGGAGGCTTTGGGAGGGTGAAGCCGGATGTTTCTCCCTTCTCAATGTTCAGCTTTCTTCCATTTGAAGGATAGCTGATCTTTATCTGTTT
This sequence comes from Smallanthus sonchifolius, assembly GCA_023525975.1. Taxonomy (NCBI): domain Eukaryota; kingdom Viridiplantae; phylum Streptophyta; class Magnoliopsida; order Asterales; family Asteraceae; genus Smallanthus; species Smallanthus sonchifolius. The sequence continues at coordinate 21,172,167 of CM042035.1, read as the reverse complement.
GAATGGAACTGGAGTTGGGATAGTTGGCATGGCTGCAGAGACGTCAGCCTTATTTGGAACCATTTCAGAGACCGGAGCACTGGTTTCACAGTGGTCTGAACAGGTTAACTCAGATTCTGATGAAGTAGAGCAGTCTTCCACGAAACATTCATCCATTGAAGGATCAAGGTTTTGGTTTGCCGTGTCAAGATTTGCAGTATTGAAGCTTGGTTCGTGAATGGCAACATAGTCAGCAGGAAGAGGAACTGTCTTGTACTGGTCATCATGATATCCAAGTCCAATTTTTACCTTTTCATGGACTTGAATATCTAACAATCTTTGTAACTTTTTAGATGAAAATTCATATTTTTCAATATGAACTTTCTGTTCAGCCAGTTCAGCTCTGGTAGCTTTAAGTTTTACTAATAGATCATCAATTTGAGTTTCAAGATTGGTTTGTTCATGTTTTAAGGATGAAATCTCTTTCTTAAGGCAGTCAATCTTTTCTTTGTAAGTATTTTCGACCTTTTTGAATTCAGACTTCATTTGATGAAACTCTTCATTTTGATCTATCAGATTTTGGTTATGCTTTCTATAACCTAAAACTTTATCAATGCAAGCTTGAGAGCAAAGATGTTAAAAAACCTGAGGTGGTATATCTGCAGTGTCTGCCATTAGAGCTTGGTTGGAGGCAGGAACATCTTCATACTGAAAACTCCAGTCAAAGTCTGTAGTTCCAACATTTGCACAGGCTGCAGTTTGTGCTGGAGGAGTTCCTTGCTGCTGCTGCTGCCTGGGCTGACCTTGGTAGGCTTGTCTTTGATGGCTGGCACTCTGATTGGCTTTTGGTGCCTTGCACTCCCTAGAAAAGTGACCCATTTGGTTACAGTTGTAACATCGGATCTTGCTTTTATCAAGCCCAACTCTGGTGTTTGAGTTGTTGCTTGGAACCGATCTCCCGGTTCTAGAATAGAACCTTTTTGCTCTGAGGGAGAGCATGGCATATGAGTGCTGAATATCCATTTCTTCAAGATCATCTGGATGAAAGCATTCCAGATCCACCTTTATGAAGTACATGCTGCTTGAGTTGTCAGAGACAAAAGCAGTAGAGGTTGACTATTGAGGAGGTGCCTCAAGAAGAAATGGTGATGAGTTGGATTGTGGAGCAGTTGGTGTTTGAGGATGAGTGACAATGGGAGGATAGTAGTTGCTTGCACTAGGACTGGAATGATCAGAGTGAAGCGTTGAGGTGGTGGTGGAGGAAGTGGTGGTTGATTGATTACTGGAGCTCCTTTCTTTAGCGTGAATCATTTCTAATTCATAGGTTTTGAGCATGCCGAAGAGCTCAGTCATCTGGAGAGTTTTCAGATTCTCCGTTCTTCTGATGGACACTGTATATAATGTCCAACAGCTGGGAAGAGATCTTATGAACTTCTTGAGAATGTCTTCATTCTCCAGCTTTACCTTGGAGCACTGCAGTTCTCCAACCAGGTACGTGTACCTGTTATATAAAACTGTTAGTGACTCACCTTCCTTCCAGGCGAAGTTCGCATACTGTTGCTTGAGGATGTCACGTCTGTTCTCTTTGACCTCCTCAGATCCAGCAAACATCTTTTCCAGGGCTTCCCATAACTCCTTTGCAGTTTTGTAAACCCTGAAATTGTGAAAAACTTCATTTGGAAGGCACATTTGGATAGCTCCCAGTGCTTTGAAATCCACCTCCATTTTCTTGATGTCTTCGTCAGAATACTTGGAGGGTTCCTTCGAGACTAGTGGTCCTCCGGAGTCAGCAGAGGCCACCATGGGAGTGAAGGGTCCATCCTTGATGGATCGCCACATTCCATACTCTTGGTAGCAAAAGAAGCTTTCCATACGGTTCTTCCACATGTCGTAGTCTTCCCCAGACACCAACCTCGGTAGTCGGTTGATGTTGCCAATGTCTTCAAATCCATTACTTTGTGCCATTTTTTTTTTTGGGTGACTTGATCAAGGATAAAGTTTTGAATAGAATCAGAAAGTGATTAAACAAATGTTAGTTTGTTTAATCTTGAGCCAAAGCTCTGATACCACTTGTAGGATCGAAAGAGTACAAGATGATTCTATTCTAGTTGATATTGGCGAAAACAATAGCAACCAAACAGAGTAAACAAGTAAACAACAAGAATACTGATAAATGCACTGTTGTATTAAGCTTCTGAGATTACAAGATTATAAAGAAAACTCTATCAAGGCACACTTGTATATGAAGTGTTTACATGGTATATATAGTAACTTAGAATCAAGACAGACCCTTGATTCTAAGGATCAGATCTAACACAAGCCGTTGATCTTGTTTATGAAGCTAAATTATACGTAAAGACTAATCTAGTTAACTTTACTGAAACGTCTTCTTAGGCATCATTGTTTGCATGCTTGGAGAAGAACGTTATTGTCCTTTATTGGTTGCACCAGTGAGGTTCCTTCTGCTTGGAGTGTGTCAGTTGCTTTTGTAGAAAGGTGTCAGTTGCTTTTGCAGAAAGGTGTCAGTGGCGCTTTGCATGGATAGTCAGCTGCAACGTTTGATCTTCAAGGAATAAAGCTATCAGCAGCAGAGTTGAGGATCAGCAGCAAGACTGATCTGTCCGCAGCTGCTGAGGATATGCCTATCAGCAGTAACCTGTGTTGAATGCTACTGATAAGCCTATCCGCAGCTACTTTGGTCTTCAGCAGCAGACAAAGTATCAGCAGCTGCTTTGGTCAGCGGCAATCTTGTGATGTCCGCAGCAGTTGTACTTGGAACAATTTTGTAGCAATCAGTATTTGGTTCTACAGTAAAATACTTAGCCAAATTTCAGAAAAATCAAAACAACTTGCGCACTTGAATCTGGCCTTGCGCACTTAAAAAACTGGTCTTGCGTATTTAGATATTGCTTTTGCGTACTTAATAAGTAGCAGGAGTAAATGACAAGTACGCAGGAGATCAATTAAGTACGCAACAAATATGGTCTTGTGTACTTAGTAAGTACGCAGCAAGACTGTACTTGTTGCCAAAAATGGTAAGTACGCAGGTCACTTTTTCACCAACCCTCACCAACTTTTTTCGGTCACTGTAATCTCACCAGAGATAGAAAAGTTGAAGATATGACCAAACAAAATGAGCCAAAGGGTCAGAGACTCGTTTCTAACCAACCTTTGATGCTCAATACACTCAAATACACAACAAAAGTCGGTTTTTGAGTGATTTTTGCTTCTAAAATAGTGCTCAAGAGCTACCCCTATTTTATCACAAAAACACCCACTTTTGCTTACAAAATCTCTATAGATTGTGTAGAAGATGTTCCTAACACACTCACAACACTCGAAATCAAGAGCTAAGCTCTGATACCACTTATAGGTCCCCGGGTGTCTCGGATCGTTACGTGTGGGTGTGTGACTAGTCGGACCGGGTGCGGAATACCCGTGACTAGTTGGAGAATCAAACAACACAAAGTAAACCGACAACAAAATCACTTTCAAACTTCGTCTATTATAAACTTGAAGGTTACAGAGAGAATACTGCTGAGTACAAAATGTCTGCATACATAACTTCTGTTAACCTATACTATTTATACTAGACCTGTTGCCTGCGCACTTAACAAGTGCGCAGGACTAATTGTTCCTGCGTACTTAGCAAGTACGCAGAGAGTTCTTGCGTACTTGCTAAGTACGCAGGAGATAACTCCTACGCACATGCTAAGTGCGCAAAACACTAAAGAGAAATTGGACAACGAGTACATACAATAGTAAATACAACTCGATAACTAATACATACAGACACTAACATACAAAGACTAATACATACAAGACAAGTACCAAAAGCTAAGACAATGTCCAGAGTGTTTGTCACCCAAAAGTGCTTCAACACATTTAGAGTTATTAGGTTTACCTTACCAATGCCTGCACACCGATCCGAGTAACACTGCTCCCAAGCCAAGATACGTCAATACACCGCTTATCTGCAAACAATCTAACGTACACACAAAGTCAGCTACGCCGAGTGAGTTCTAATAGTTTAATTTAGGCAGAAACCAGCAAGTCATATTTCTTAGTTTAACCCCCTCCGGTCCTTACAAAATAGTTTTTCGATTATTTTAACGAATAGTTAACCCTCTGTCATCCCACGACATCCCATAACCGATCATCACCTGCGACTCAGCCCGTATCAATAATAATTAATAATAGTAATGGTAACAACATTACCATCTAGTTGACATAGACACATGTTACTATACAAACCACTCATATCAAAGAACACGTACAAACTCAACCCTTGGAAAACACAACATACTCTAGACATTAACATACCCGGCCTTAACCAAGGTGCTCACAAATAACTGACACGACACTTATACACATCACGTCACAAATCCTGACTCAACGGTCAGTCTAACTCTGCATACCGCAATAATAACATCTACACGTCACACTAACATTACCACATCAATATCATCATACAAATATCATCACATGCATAATAATTATAACTCTACGTTTGCATGCAATTCAACACCACAGAAATACACTCATAAACACATACCTCATCACTGCACCCTCGTCAGGGCGTTCAACACACCCCGAGCTCATCATTAACCTGTTAAATAAATGTCACCGTTGGTGACTTCCCGAAGGACCTCATCCTTCACAATCCCGTTTGCTGTGCCATAATGACAACGAGGAAAACCCGACACATAAATATAAACACATAATATCACACATCATTTACATGACTCACTAACTACACCTGCACTTCACACATGACACTAGAACAACATATCTCACATGCAATCAGAACCATTTAACTTTTAAGCCCTACTCTCCCTAACCAACCCTTAACACGTCACACATTAATAACTCGTCTCTATAGCTCACACATTTCTATGAACACGCCATAAACCCTACGACCCCTTATTAATCATTTTATATCAAAACCCATCGGTTAGAACCCGAAACCCTTATTACGATCAAATATATTAACATCTCTTGAAAGTATGTACGATAGCCCCAAAACAGTAAAACATTAAAAGAGGGGGATTAGAAACTAACTGGTTTGACGATCCCCACAAGCACTACAATGCCTCCTCGTGCTAACTCGAACCTAGTAACGTGTTATCATACAGTCAGTGTATATTCTAACCACGTGTTATTTCTATTTAGATATAAACGACTCCGCTTAATCCGGGTTATCCTGAACTCGTTTAGAACTCACATACACGTACCGGGTCCCATGCATGCATGCATGCATGCATGCAAACCCAATGCTCCCAAAACCCTAATCGGGTGTCACCCGAATCCGTACTCCTCCCTGTTCACCACCGTGAACCACCGTATGACCACATGCCGCCACCACAGCCACCACCTTCGTTCATATCCACCTCCATTGATTCTCCACCATGTTATGCCTAGTCTTAGCCAAACAACCCCCTTGCTTCACCCCGTCCTGCGCCACCGCACCATCACCACGGCAGCCCCTCTCTCAGCCGCATTCCGTCGTCCCGCGTCGCACCACAACTCCGGCCAGGTCACTACCACGACCACTCCAGCCGCCTGCTACCACCACTGCTGCCGCCAACCACCATCGGCTCTCCACTCCCCCCCTCCGCTTCACACCACTCGGATACGTTGCTACTGCCACCACAACCCGTCAGCCTCACGCCGCTTGTTCCTGCACTCATGACCACCACCATGGTCGGCCCCCCATATCTACGTCTTTTCCGTCATTCACTGTGATCACTGCCGCAAAACCCTAATCGGGTTTCCTCCCTATATGCTAACTAGAACCCGTAACCAATGCATAAGGATATTAAACGATGATTACCTGGTTATGATATGAAGTTCTGGCTCAACCGAAGTGGAACCACCGCCTACGGTCGTCTCCCTCTCCCTTCCTCTTGATTCCTGCCGTCGCGAGCTCCCCTAGGCCGAATTGCTTAGGGTTTTTCCTCTAAATCTCTTTTTATAGCTTAAAGGTTTACAATCTGGTCCCTCTAGTTCCATTTCACCCTTTTTGGTCACTAACGGTTCACTACTTGGCCAATCGGGTCCTCCAACTCTCATGGATTAAAACTTTACTCGGTGATTCGAGTTAACCCTGTCCTCTATTAGGGCTTCGGGTTACCCATAAACCCGACCCATTAGCTATTTGGTTTTTGGGATGTTACATTACTATGGGCTCAAATTCAGAATATGAGAGTATTAATAGACTGCCAAATTACGGTGATCAAATGCAATTTGGTGGTCCACATTACTGCTCGTACTCTAAACCTTTCCCATCATCTTCACACTAGCTTTCTATCTTTCCCACACGCCGGATGCACATGCATCCCACACCACTCACTCAACACCACACAATCATATAGAAAATCACCATATATATCACACTTACACATCAAATGTAGTTACACACAAATTCATTATACTACGCTAACACATCAAGCTCTGTCACATAACGCAATTAATGCTACTCTGCATTAGTTAACTCACAATTATGATTTCACCCAATTCACACCACACATTTCAAATAATTCTACACACTATCACAACACATAGTACACCCCACGTTCCCACACGGAACCATAAATCACTTACCCACACCAATCGCTATACCTAGTGTAACACTACACAAATGTAATTAATAATTACTGCTTAACTCGAAAGACGTACCTCTTGGCTCGCGGTTACTCGTGGTGACATTCGTTTCACTCTTGTCCCATTTTTGGTTTAAGTTAAAGTATTTTATTTGTTTAAAAACACCAGTTTTCTCTTAAACCACAGCTCTGATACCAACTTGTAAGACCCTAACCCGGGCATCCTACAGTTGGTTCTCATAACGGGTCATTTTCATTTAAAACACATTTATTGCAGTTCAAACTACAGCGGGAGTCTAGCAAAACTCATTTATTACACTTTAACGTTATTAGCTTACCTCACGAATGCCTGCACACCAACCCGAGTAACGCCGCTTCCAAGCCAAGATACGTTAACCCTACACTTACCTACAAAACAATCTAACGTACACACAAAGTCAGCCACGCTTAGTGAGTTCTAATAGTTTAATTTAAACAAAAACCATTACGGCAAGTTCTTTAGTTTATTTCACCCAGGACCCTCCGGTCCTTATAAAATGATATTACAATTTATTAACGAATAGTTAATCCCCTGTCATCCCACGACATCCCATAACCGTTTATCACCAGAGACTCAGCCCGCACTACCAACAATAATAATAACAACCTTACCATCACTTTGACATGGACTCACATACTATACTGATAACCCATACTCAGAACAAGCATTAACTCAACTCTTAATTATCACAACATACCCTAGACATTAACACACCCGGCCTTAACCAAGGCGCTCACAATTAACTGACACGACTCTTATACACGTCACGTCACAAGTCCTGACTCAACGGTCAGTCTAACTCTACACGTCACAATTCAACACGTCACAATAACACAATCTCATACACAATAAATATAACTAATCACTAGCATGCAAATTAACACATATAAAAGCATGAAAACACATACCTTATCACTGCACCCTCGTCAGGGTTACCCTCGTCAGGGCGTTCAACACACCCCTAGCTAATCATTAACCTGTTAAATAAATGTCACCTTTGGTGACTTCCCGAAGGACCTCATCCTTCACAATCCCATTTGCCGTTTCATAACGACAATGAGGCAAACCCGACACATCAATATAAACACATAATATCATACACCATATACAGGACTCATTAACTACACATGCACCTCACACACGACACTAGAACAACATATCCCACATGCAATCATAACCATTTAACTTTAAGCCCGACTTTCCCTGACCAACCCTTAACACGTCACACATTACTAACTCATCTCTCTGGCTCACACCTTTCTATGAACACACCATAAACCCTACGACTCTTAAATAAGAATTTTATACTCAAAGCATATTGGGTTAGAACCAGAACCCTTAACACGATTAATTAAATTAACACCACGTGAATGTATGTACGATAGCCCCAAAACAGTAAAACGTTTAAAAGAGGGGGATTAGAAACTCACTGGTTATGCCGAGTCTAAGTCCTTGCTCTGTAACTCGTCCGTTGGCGCTTGAAATCCAAACCTGTCACACACATATGTTCATATGATCAAAACACATCCTAAACATACGTCGAATAACGTATAACAATACAAATCCCCACGTCGTCTCATCAGCTCGTCCTTTCATTCTGAGTCACTCTAACCTCTCGCGCTCACATGAACCGGATCGCCTTGGACCTGTTAGAAACTGAATGCTAGACCAGGTTCCCATGCATGCGCGTACGCGTGCATGCGTACCCATGCAAAACCCTAATCGGGTGCAAAACCCCCCACTCCACTCTCTTCCTCGTTATTCCCGTGAACCACCACCACCATGTACCTCCACCCGACGTCACCTGTCATGCACAAATGTCGGGTTTCGTCTCCATCCTCCACGTCGAGCCATCGTTGAGTCGCCACCATTAACACCAGCCGCAGCCGGCCCCTTGTCCCACCACAACTGTTTTAACTTTGCACCACCGTGCGTCTCCGTCTCCACCTTCTTTACCGTACACGTCTTTCCCGTCCTCCACGTGACCAAATCCTAACCGGGTAACATCACCCTTACCGTCTCCCTGCTCCACCGCCAATCACAGCCGTCAAGTCCCCCTTGTCTCCACCCCGCCCTGCTATCATTGCCATAGCCGGGCACCACCATCACGTCACCTAGTCCGACCGGAACAAAAATTGCCATCTTCCTTCCTTTTCTCGGCCTTCGATCATCGCCACCAACGCTCTTCCTCCACAGCTTCATTGCACGCCACCGAGGACCACCATGCACCACCACCTAGCTACGGCTGTTCACACCTTCTTCATCCTTCTCGTCATCCCCAACCAGGAAACCCATACCCTTATCGGGTTTTCAAACCAAAAACACAAACAACATGCGTAAACTAACGTAAATGTTGATTACTTTAACTCGACGTGCAGTCCTTTGCTTGAACCCGTCATGAATTCACCTTTGTCCGGCCTCCCCAACGTCCCACTCTTCCTCTTTCTTTCTCGCCGCTGCCGTCCGATGCAAGCCTAGGCCGAATGGCCTAGGGTTTGCGCAAGAGGGTTTTTAAACCTCTTAACGTTTCGCTTCGGGTCCCTCCTAAACTCCTTTGGCGCGTTTCCAACCCGAACCTTTAAAATAACGACTAACTGGGTCCTTTAACCCTATACACTAAGCACCACGTGAAACCGTTACAGTCCATTTATAAAGAAAATAAGGCCATGCCCCCTCATAGACCCGACTCGGTCAGATAGATAGGTTTTCGGGATGTTACAGCCGAAGACGGCATTCAGAACTTGTTATGGACACTATGAATTTGTAGTGATGTCTTTTAGAGTGACAAATACTCCGGCAGTTTTCATGGACCTCATGAATAGAGTATGACAGCCAATGTTAGACAAGTTTGTTATTGTCTTCATTGATGATATCTTGATTTATTCAAGGAATGAGGATGAACATGCATAACATCTTCATGAAGTACTTAGTACTTTACGAAAGGAGAAATTATACGTAAAATTACCAAAATGTGCATTTTGGTTTAGAGAAGTTCAATTTATTGGCCATTTTATAAATGCAGCAGGCATTTCAGTGGACCCGGCAAAGATAGAGGCTGTAATGAAATGGTCTCCGCTTAAGAATCCGTCAGAAGTTAGAAGTTTCTTGGGGTTAGCTGGTTATTATAGAAGGTTCATCTAGGCATTAAAAGAAAGGTCGACACAAGCTCCGATTCTAGCACTGCCAGAAGTAGTGGAAGATTTTGTGGTATATTATGATGCCTTAAAACTTAGATTAGGATGTGTTCAAATGCAAAGAGAAAAGGTAATAGCCTATGCCTCTTGACAATTAAAGACACATGAAACAAATTATCCAACCCATGATCTAGAATTAGCTGCAATGGTATTCGCACTAAAGATCTGGAGCCATTACTTGTATGGAACGAAAAGTAATATTTACAAAGACCAAAAATGTCTTAAATATTTCTTTGACGGAAAGACTTAAACATGAGGCAACGACAATGGCTGGAACTGGTCAAGGACTATGATTGTAAAATCTTTTTTCATCTCGGAAAGTCTAACGTAGTAGCCGATGCTCTGAGCCGTAAGGGAGAGCATCCTATTCGGGTGAAAGCATATAAGTTAGTAATAACTCCTGATTTTATGACCCTGCTTTGAGACCCACAAATAGAAGCATTAAAGGTTGAGAATGTAAAGAAAGAAAGAATGGTTGGTTAGGAGAATGTTTTAGAAGAAAGGAATACAAAGTCAAAACTAGATTTGGTCGTATGTGGATACCACGATCAAGTGAGTTTAGACTTAAGATTCTCGATGAAGCTTATAAATCATGATATTCGATTCATCCGGGTACTACGAAAATGTACCAAGATCTGCACAAAGATTATTGGTGGCCCTGTATGAAGTTTGATATCATGAAGTATGTAGCTAAATGCTTAACTTGTCTACAACTAAAACAGAACACCAGAAACCATATGGGAGATTACAACCATTAGAAATCCCATAATGGAAGTAGGAACATCTGTAACATCCATGATTTTTCCGGTACGATTTTAACTTATCTATTTATTCATTTTTAATCTTCGTTTGAACCTCGTACTCGCCCCACTGAATGCGTCACATTAATTATTATTTCAATTCGAAGTTTAAACTTTGCATTTACATAAAAATTTCTATAACACATGTTTTGTATATTTATATACATATGTATAAATATTTACTTATAAATGATTTTATAGAAATATATTTATATCTTTGACATTTTAAACTTATAGTTAATTTTTATAAGTTTATAAAAGAGAAAATCAAATTTTATATAAATACACATAGATTTGATTAAATGAACCACTTATACAATTTGTAATTTTATTGAAATTTATTTCTTTTATAAATAATAACATTAGATTTTTTTTATAATTGTTATAAATAAATAAAATATATAAATACAATTATTTAAAACTTGAACATTTGTTTTGAACCCTTTGTACAAGTCCCTACACTCAATCACAAGGTTGAACCCTCACCCTTGAATTGGACCCCTTCGACTTTCAATTTTGACACTATCTCTTTGTTTTGACCTAATTTGACTTTTTAAGTCAAACAACATCAATTTCTATGTAATTCTAGGCTAAAAACGATTAGACCCGATGGATATGGACTTCCCATACTTGCACAACCGAGTATCGACTATATCCTGACCCATATCACACTTCAATTCAATCAATTGAGCGGCCAATTTCAAATTTGAAACAGTTTGACCTCACAAAGTCAAACCGCGTTCAATTCGATACTCAATCAAACAATCAGACGCGTTTAAAAGCCCGAAAATCACGCACAATCAATCCTAGCATGAATTCAGAGCTGATTCGCGACCCAATTCATTCCCAATCGGGTGAATTGACGCGTAAACCTTTCGATTAGCTGTCACCTTCAAACCCGTAATCAAATCGTGCATTTAAGATAGAATTGAACGAATTAACTCACCACTCACCTTCGCAAACACCTCTACAAAGTCTCCCGACCCTCGGTCGATCCCCATTACACCTCTGGGCTTCGAACAAGCATCAAGAACACCGTCTCTATCCTTATAGTCGTCCACACTCAATACTCGGCCAAAACAGGTAAGTTCGATGTCGTTTGATTTGTAATTAGATCCCTGTCATTAGCCCCTTATCAATTACAGAAACCACTTTGGATCAAATTCGATTTTTGTAAATCCCTCAACCCTGTTCTTACGATTTTAAAAGGGGGAATTCGATTTGAATAAGTTAGTGTATTTAGGTATTTTGATTTCATGATTATATCAGCGAACCACCTGGTCCGACAGGTAAGCAACTGCGCCGAACCAGGTGGCATGGGTTTGAAACCCATACACAGCAGCCCTTTTTGACTTTAACTAATACCAGACCCGACCTCTACCTAGGGAGTGCTTGTCATGATTAAAAACCAATCTCATAACACGACTGGACCACTGGTTCAGTGGTTAGGCTCTTATGCTCACCCAGAACAAACCCATGTTTGAACCCGGTTCCCTGCAAACCTTTTTAAAACAAGTTTTTAACACTCAAAATATTTTATAAAATCCTATACCATTTAGAACATATTTGAACAATAATTTACAATTTTAGTCATAAAATGATTATTTTACAAATTAAATTGTTTAAAACCTCTTTTTTCCAATATGAAAACTATTTAAAATATATTTTAAATTAAATCAATGATTTACCAAAACAAAACATTTAAAATTACTTACTTTATAAAATTGTGACCAAGACTTTTATAAATCAATTATCATTTTTGTAAAAGAATTTCACAAAACAAAGTTTATAAATCTTTTTCTATTAAATTACATATATTAGGGTTTAAAATCCTCTTTAAACAAATAAAACCTTCTAAATATAAACATGTATTTATATTTTTCACATATTCATAAAAAAAACATACTATTTTTTATGACAAATAAATAAATAAAGTTATTTATTTTTTTACATTTACAATCCATTTAGAGTTTAAATCATAATTAATATAATTTCATATACTCATATATATTTACACCATTTTTTGACACATTTTCATATACAAATAAATAAATTAAATTTATTTATTTAAATTATACTTGAATAAATATAATCCCACACTACGAGAACTTATTTATTTAATTTACTTAATTATTCAGCCCTAAGTCATTTATTATTAAAATCATTTTTTCATTAAAACTATTATTCGAATACAAACACAAACATATAGACATCCCTTACATACTATAACACAAACCCTTTGTACAAGTCCCTACACTCAATCCCATTAAACCCTAGACATTACTTTAGACTATGTGCACGTTTTGATTCAAGTCCATACATTCCACTCTAGAAAATTTGGTGATTTGCAAGGATCACGTTTGCTACCTATTGCTCGTGCTATCTATCACAATATCAAGGTGAGTTTTACATAGCCCCTTTTCCTTTTTACATTTTTGGGGTGAAACATGATTACACAACAAACATTATTTGCAATTACACACGTACAATTCAACAATATGATCATATGTGTTTATTTGTGCTTTATGCTTGAATGTTATTTGTTAAGGCTACATATACATAATACACTCGTGCAATCATTAACTCTTTACATCAGGATAACATGTGTTGTTATGGTCTACATTTACATCAGGATAACATGTGTTGTTATGCCCTGCATTTATATCAGGATAACATGTGTTGTTATGCCCTTCAATTACAAGGTTTCATTTGTGCAACTAGCTTAACTTAGATTCTCCATAAATGCTTTATAAACCATGTATCATATGAATTGTACACAAAACATTTGAACTTTACTTGTGGTGTCAAAACCTATGTATGCTGACCAACTATTTATAGTTGACCCTCTCATTTTATCATGATTCAGGTACGGATGTTTGAGTTAAGATTTCAAGTTGCTTCACTTAGGATTGAGGACCTAGTTTTAAACTTAATAAAGATATTCACGTATTTTTGATTCGTGTAAATGTTGTACTTGATTACTTGTACTATGAAATGAAATTGGTTGTTTAATTATTTCAACTATAGTAAACCATGAGCTTATGAATAGTCTACATGTCCCGCCCCGACGTTTCTGCCATCGATTGGGGTGTGATAGATTGGTATCAGAGCCTTGGTTAAAGGGAATTAGGTTATTAGACACTTTTGACCTAGACTATAACCTTAGGACACCCATATTATGCCATGTTACTAATGCTACATGATTACTACATTGTGTGAATATTTCTACATGTTATTCTAAGTGTTACATCGCATGATACAATACGTGATAGCCTATGTACTACACTACTTGACAACTCTTGTGCTTATAAGAATTGCTATCTACATGCTACCTATTTGATTTCATTAAGTGTTATCTTAAGTCTTATCACACACTTATTCACACCTAATCCTTTATGCACCCTCATTCTTGCACACATATCACCATCATCATTTGTGATAAAAAATTTAAACTCTTAGGCCTAACGCCTATTAAGATTTTAAAATCCCGTCAAAGTTTTGAGTTCTGAAAATTAGTAAGGAACATGTGCAATCCGGAAGGGTGAATGCCTGTACTTTGGGTCTTCTGTCTACGAAAGCATTTCATATAAATCCAAATCAACCGAAGGATCCGTATGTTTTCCTGGGAATTCCCAAAGTGAGTGTTCACTTATAGGCTAAAGCATGTCTTCTAGAAAGTATAAGAATTTGAATCACTTTGATTTGTCAAAGTATCCATTTGATTATATAATCAGATGAGTACAAACTAAACACCCTCGTTTTGTTTATCACAAATTAGTACACGTACCTAAGCCTTCTTTGTAACTAATGACTTTATTATCTGAATTAAACAACATCGGTATTTTGTTCAAACAAAGCGTTTATCAAACCTTTAGATAGTATCTGAAATATAAATTTTTTATAAACATTTTCACCTTGTAAGGAAATTTAATACAACTTGTTTTATAAAAGAATTATTTTTAAATAATAATTAATTATGACTTTTTCTCGTTAAATTAATTATTATTAAACATTGGCTTAATTATTAAATAATCTAGCTATTATTTTCTTTTAAAAATAGTATCCTTATAATAATAAAAAAAAGGTTTTCATTTAATTATCTATATAGTTAATTATCCAACTATTTTTTACCATTTTATTTACAAACAAGAATAAATTACAACTACTTATTTATTTACAAACAAAGAGCACAAATCAGTTATTCGTAATCACACTAGTCTGAATATCTACACAACCTTCTCGTTATCTTACACCTTCATAAATGTATGATTGTACTAGGCACAGCAATGAGACGAACCATTTCGCGTAGGCATTAGCCATCCCTATAAACTTCAATAAGATTTATAAAATCCAACTACCCACGTTATACATGAACGCCAAACAACACGCTTGTCTACAACACTCGACTACCTGTAAAATTCGATAGTTTACATTACTCATGAGATCCAATAACTTACATATGAACATTTACATGATACATGAAACTTAGTTGCCTACAATATGTATGATACTAGGTTAATCACATGATACATGAAACTTGTTTGTTTGATACATGATACTAGATTGAGCACATTATACACGATCACATAATACATGAAACTTAATTGTTTACAAAATACATAATGTTACACTGATAACATAATACATGAAACTTGTTTGTTTGCAATATAAATTATACTCGATTGATCACATAATACATGAAACTTAGTTGTTTGCAAAATACATGATACTAAATTGTTCACACTATACAATATACATGACACTACACTGTTTACATTATACATGAAGCTTGTTTGTTTGTAAAATACATAAATTCTAAATTGTTCACCTCATACATAAAACTCATTTGTTTACTATATACATGGTACTAAACTATTTACAGTATACATGAAACATATTTGCTTACGACATACATAACACTAGATCATACATGGAAACTTGAGTGCTTACCTTATACACGGAATTAGATTATTTACATTGTTGCAATTGATTAAGTACATTATACACAAGGCATGATTATTCACCTTATCCATGAAAGCTACTCGGGGTTTGACGTATTCTTGTTCAAACACGAGGAAGCTATGGAACCCTAAATTATGCCACGTTATTACTCTTTAGTACCTGATTGACTCTACTATCTCTGGACATAATTATTTGTTAGCAACACATACGTGAAAGCAATAGTTACAAATTAAGTGATTTTGTGTTACCCCTTGGACCCACACACACAATGGGATGAACTATACGGACTATGTGACGATTTGGATGATTACGGGTGCACACGTAATTATAAAAATCAGCGCATGGAAGACATAGTGAAATCAGTTGTGTGTTATGACATGAAACCTATCGTGGTACATAATAACAAAAGTAATGTGATATGATAAGGACATGGTGGATACGCCGCTGGTACTTCCTATATATAAGTGTTCCTGTCATAAAATCAGAAGTAGCGTTATTTTTGCCATGTAAAGTTTTATGTTGTTTGACGGGGCCAATGTTTGTGAAATCTTTTATCCACTGATAACTACTGAACATATTAGATTACATCTTAAACAAACTTTGATCATCTAGTCCCCATCAATTCCATTCCAAGTAATACATTTCATCTTTAGAATGACTTTCTCCTTGTGTTCATTTCAAAACTAAATCCACTGTCATCATTCGTGCTTGATCTTGAGAAACAAACCTGAATCTTTTTTTCAATTGTACTCCTCAAACCGACAGTCAAGGCTCATTTAAAATCCAAACCCTCACCTTTTCTGCTTCAGTAGCCTTCAGTAGTTAAATTTCGGGATGAAATTCCCTAAACATGGGGATACTGTAACATCCATGATTTTTCCGGTACGATTTTAACTTATCTATTTATTCATTTTTAATCTTCATTTAAACCCCGTACTTGCCCCACTGAATGTGTCACATTAATTATTATTTCAATTCGAAGTTTAAACTTTGCATTTACATAAAAATTTCTATAACACCTGTTTTGTATATTTATATACATATGTATAAATACTTACTTATAAATGATTTTATAGAAATATATTTACATATTTGACATTTTAAACTTATAGTTAATTTTTATAAGTTTATAAAAGAGAAATTAAATTTTATATAAATACACGTACATTTGATTAAATGAACCACTTATACAATTTGTAATTTTATTGAAATTTGATTCTTTTATAAATAATAACATTAGATTTTTTTATAAATGTTATAAATAAATAAAATATATAAATACAATTATTTAAAACTTGAACATTTGTTTTGTACCCTTGGACTCTTGGACTCACAAGGTTGAACCCTCACCCTTGAATTTGACCTCTTTGACTTTCAATTTTGACACCATCTCTTTGTTTTGACCTATTTTGACTTTTTAAGTCAAACAACATCAATTTCTTTGCAATTCTAAGCTGAAATCGATTAGACCCGATGGATATGGACTTCCCATACTTGCACAACCGAGTATCGACTATATCCTGACCCATATCACACTTCAATTCAATCAATTGAGCGGCCAATTTTAAATTTGAAACAGTTTGACCTCACAAAGTCAAACCGCGTTAAATTCTATACTCAATCAAACTATCAGACGCGTTTAAAATCCCGAAAATCACGCACAATCAATCCTAGCATGAATACAGACCTGATTCGCGACCCAATTCATTCCCAATCGGCCGAATTGATGTGTAAACCTTTCGATTAGCTGTCACCTTCAAACCCGTAATCAAATCGTGCATTTAAGATGGAATTGAACGAATTAACTCACCACTCACCTTCGTAAACACCTCTACAAAGTCTCCCGACCCTAGGTCAATCCCCGTTACACCTCTGGGCTTCGAACAAGCATCAAGAACACCGTCTCTGTCCTTATAGCCGTCCACACTCAATACTCGGCCAAAAAAGGTAAGTTCGATGTCGTTTGATTCGTAATTAGATCCCAGTCATTAGCCCCTTATCAATTACAGAAACTACTTTGGATCAAATTTGATTTTTGTAAATCCCTCAACCATGTTCTTACGATTTTAAAAGGGGGAATTCGATTTGAATAAGTTAGTGTATTTAGGTATTTTGATTTCATGATTATATTAGCGAACCACCTAGTCCGGCCGGTAAGCAACTGCGCCGAACAGCAACTGTGCCGAACCAGGTGGCATGGGTTCGAAACCCATACACAGTAGCCCTTTTGACTTTAACTAATACCAGACCTGGCCTCTACCTAGGGAGTGCTTGTCACGAATAAAAACCACCCTCATAACACGTCTGGACCACTGGTTCTGTGGTTAGGCTCGTGTGCTCACCCAGAACCAACCTAGGTTCGAACCCAGTTCCCTGCAAACCTTTTTAAAACAAGTTTCTAACACTCAAAATATTTTATAAAAATTATTTTATAAAATCCTATACCATTTAGAACAGATTTGAACAATAATTTACAATTTTAGTCATGAAATGATTATTTTACAAATTAAATTGTTTGAAACCTCCTTTTTCCAATATGAAAACTATTTAAAAATTATTTTAAATTAAATCAAAGATTTACCAAAACAAAACATTTAAAATTAACTTACTTTATAAAATTGTGACCAAGACTTTTATAAATCAATTATCATTTTTGTAAAAGAATTTCATAAAACAAAGGTTATAAATCTTTTTTCTATTAAATTACATATAATAGGGTTTAAAACGCTATTTAAACAAATAAAGCCTTCTAAATATAAACATGTATTTACATTTTTCACACGTTATTAAAAGAACATACTATTTTTGATGATAAATAAATAAATAAAGTTATTTATTTGTTTACATTTACAATCCATTTATCATATAAATGCTTTATAAACCATGTATCATATAAATTGTACACAAAATATTTGAACTTTACTTGTGGTGTCAAAACCTATGTATGCTCACCAACTGTTTATTGTAACACCTCGAATTGGAATTAAATATCAAGAATTAAAGTCCTAGGGTTGAATTACAATTATTTCAAAGTTGGAGGGTTTAAAATAGAAAATTCCGAAAGTTGGCTGGTAGCGGAACGCTACCAAGGACCTTAGCGGTCTGCTACGTTTTGAGTAAGGAATTGATCAAGAGTTGACACGTGTCCCCGTGACTCACCATTTGGATCTGACGTGTGGAAGGGGTGGCGGACCGCCAGCCTTAACCGTAGCGGTCCTCTACGTAGGCACCAAGCCAAATAGGCCGACTCAAGGGGTGGCGGACCGCCACCACCCTGGTTAGCGGTCTGCTACGGGTCACATTTTGGCCTATAAATAGAATTCGGTGGCCAGAAGCTTTAGACATAGATTTCACTCACACAAACATTCACACTTAGCCTAAGGAATCGTGCCCAAGTGCCGGTACGCGTTTAGAAGTCCAATTTCTAGCCTTACGCCTTTAAAATTCAGAAGATAGTGCGGAGGTAAGGTGTCGACAACTTGGTTATTAACCATTAAACTTTGATTATATATTAAGCTTATTATAGATTTTGATTAAGCAGTTAAATATACGTTGAGGTGCTGTCTGAAGTATTTGTCATATTATTGATACAATAAGCTGAGATACTGTCGAGGTGAGTTCGTCTAACTGGGAAATCTTTTATAAATGGTTTTGATTATGAAATGTTATCAGTGCGTCAGATAAAAGCTTTCATGTAGTGGGGTGTATCATGATTGTGTATCATGATAGTAATTCCTGTGTCGACCAAGCCTTCAGTTTCGGGGCGGTCTACTGTTCAGTTTCGGCAGTAGACTATTGTCTAGTTTGGAAAGTATGGTCAGATTGCCATCTGTTTCAGTTATAGGGCAGTTGATGGAACGCTTGTTATCTAGCTATGATACAGATTATTTCAAGATATGTTTTCAATTGATGATATTGTGAACCCTGATTTCGAAACCAAATGATTTTAAAAGAGAACTCACCAACTTATGTTGACCCAGTTATTTTCTAAATCTTTTAGACAGGTTAGTAGACGGCATTCCAGATAGACGGTTATTACAAAGACTTGTTGACTGAATACTCTGATAAATGAAGGCACGCTTGGAAGAGCTATAAGTCATGTCAGATGGTTAAGTTGTAAAAGATATATGGTTTAGGATGTAAAACAGTTTAGTTATTAATGAAGAAGGTATTAATGATTTAGCTTCTGCTATATGTCTTTGGTATTAACGTCACAGTAACTAGAAGGCGACCTTCTGACCAGTATGTAGTTATCTGACAAATGAAATGTTCTGTCTAGGAAAGGACGGTTTATAAATCTCTCCTAGACTCGTCGTCCTTGCCTGGGAACATCTCCGTTGGAGGTACTACTCTAGTTAGATGACTGTCCTGTGTTACGGGCATATCAAGTTAAATGGTTTAGCTTCCGCTGTGTGTTCTGTACCATACGTTGTAACATTTCTGATTTTCACGTATTTGTTTCAGTGCAATAAACGACATTTCAATTTCCAATTCTAGTACAATACCCTATATTATCTATACGCACATTATAATTCAAGTTTCTCATAAAATTATTTTGTTTTGTGTACACACACATCTTTATTTTACATCCCTATTTATATATATATATACTTAATGTTTTAAACAAAAGTCACAAGTTGTAAATATATATAGCTCCAATATAAAGGAATTAAACCCAATTTAAAAAAAAAAAAAAAAAATCGATCTGTTTGACTTTTAAAAGTAAAACAGGGCCACATCCACAAGATCCAACTCCAATTCTTGATCAAAACGAACCCGAGGGCTTCCCACGACTTGGACAATCATTAATCGGCCCTATCCTGACCCAATTACCAGCCCGATTCATTCACATGCGCGGTACAATTGAAATTCAAACGAGTTTGACTCGATTAGTCAAACCCGTAGTAACTCACCCTCAATCCATGTAAATCAATGAGTAATCAGTCCCGCAAATCACGCTCGATCGTCCCTCGAATGTATTCAGACCTGAATACGACTCAATTCAATCCTAATCGACCTAATTGACGCGTGATTCTGCTCGACAGCCGTTACCTCCGAATCACAATCAAATCGTATGGGTTGAGTGAAATTAATCAAATTAAACCACTCATTCATCTTCGCAAACCTCATTACAAACTCTCTGAACTCTCTATCAATCTGCATATCACCTCTGGTCATCGATCGAGCTCGAAGAACAGTCGAAGCAAACCCGTAGCCGCCTGCATTCGCGCCCAAACCAAAACAAGTAAGATTACTCTCATTCGATTCGTTTTTGAATCCTTGTCAAAAGCCCCTTACCAATTCGTGTCCACATAACATATCGAGACCGATTGTGGCTAGGGTTCATGGCGGGTTGGATCGTATTTGAATTCTGGTTTGTTTTAATATCGTGTTTTAATTATTTAGAATCCGTATTCAATCAGCGAAACCACCTGGTCCGGCCGGCAAGTCACTGCGCCGCCGAACCAGGTGGCGTGGGTTCGAAACCCATAATCACCGAACCTTTTTGCCCAACCCTTAAACCCAAACCCGGTTCCACTGTGAGTCCATGTTAATACGTTTAGAAATTGTTCTGTTACACGGGTGAGTCCCCTGGTCTAGTGGTGCATGCGCGCTATCCATGCAGAAACCACCCGGGTTCGAACCGGGTGGTCTGCAATTCTTTTTTAAAAATCAGTTCTAAAACTTCAAAAAAAAATATATATTTTATAAACCTTGTAACAATTATGTCAGAATAAAAGTAGAATTCGTAATTTTCCATATAAAATTCGATTTAATCCAAATTAAAAGTGTTAAATTGCATATTAACCTTTTTAAATCAAAACTTAAAATATTTAAATAAATTCTAAATAGTTTAATTTTTATAAAAGTTATAAAAGATTAAATTTATTTAAAACAATCAAGACTTATTTTTAAAGAAAAAAAATATAAATAAATAAAAGTTAGTTATTACAAAGATAAATATATTTTATAAATAAATATCATTTTACATATCTTTATAAATAAATAAATAAATTATTTATTTAAATAAGATAAATCATACAACTAATTTTTATATAACTAAATCATTAAGTAATAATAATTATTTAAATCATTTAGTTATTCGAACTCAAAACTTGGTTTAATTATTTTAAAACTATTTATTTAAACCCCCTCACTTTATGAAACATTTCATTCAAGTACGAACCACTAATACTTACCACTCCAACACTTGTCACACATAACCGATTCAATCCTAGACTTAGACATAGACAATTGTACCCACTAATAATTCAAATATATATTATACATTAGGTTAGCGTGGTGAGTTGCAAGGATCAAATTTCAATCTAGTCTTCCGTGTTTAGCTACACCTCGAACCAAGTGAGTATTTCATAGCCCCTTTTACTCTTTTACACTTTTGGGGTGAAACATGAACTCTATCAAATTACATGTTTACATTTACACAAACAACACAAATACAAATCCTATTTACATTCATGTGTGCAATTTGAGCTTTATGCCTGAGTGCTATGTGTGCTAACTTTTGTGAACACTTATGTGCAATCATTAACTATTCAAGCCGACGGTTTTCAATGATAGATCTATTGAGTCTGACAAACCCACCTGGTTGAGGTGATTGATACCGACAACACAATTTGCATGCTAGTTACAAAGGTTTGATTGTACTTGGTTACACAATAGCTGCTCCCCATAAATGCTTTATTTATCATGTTATGTATGGATTTGTTTTTCAAACTATATGCTATCTATATACAAACCTGTGTTATACTCACCAACTTTTTAGTTGACTTTATTTTATTCATGTTTCAGGTCCTAATATGTGAGATTGATCAAGATGTGCTACATATAGGCTTGGACTTAGTTAAAATAAATAAAGAACTTATGTATTTCAATTATGTTTCTTTTCTTGGAATTGGTTTTGTTTGAATGTTTGTAATGAAATTTGATAATTAATATATTTCAATTTAGTCAACCTTGTGCTTATGAACAGTCTACATGTCCCGCCCCGATGATTCCGCCATCGGTCGGGGTGTGACATACGTCACGACTAACCGGTGCCTGGGACCGGGGTGTGACATTTATAGTTGACCCTCTCATTTTATCATGTTTCAGGTACGGATGTTTGAGTTAAGTTTTCAAGTTGCTTCACTTAGGATTGAGGACCTAGTTTTAAACTTAATAAAGATATTCATGTATTTTTTATTTATGTAAATGTTGTACTTGATTACTTGAACTATGAAATGAAATTAGTTGTTTAATTATTTCAACTATAGTAAACCATGAGCTTATGAACAATCTACATGTCCCGCCCCAACGTTTTCGCTGTCGGTTGGGGTGTGACAACATCTCACTAGGCATTTTATAACCAAGCTGCCCAAGACAGCTAGGGGTTATGATACCATTTGGGTGGTTGTAGATAGGCTAAATAAGAGTGCTCATTTATTAGCAATACGTGAGACATAATCTTCAGAAAAGTTACCTGACTTATTCATCAAAGAAATTGTTTCACGACATGGAGTGCCAGTCTCAATTGTTTCTAATCGAGATGCCCGTTTCACTTCACGTTTCTGGAAAAAGTTCCATAAAGAAATGGGAACTAGATTATTAATTAGCACGACGTATTATCATCGGACCGATGGTCAAAGTGAGAGGACAAAACAAACTCTTTAAGATATGCCGCGTGCTTGTATATTTGATTGCGGTGGAAATTGGGATAATCATTTGTCGTTTGCAGAATTCTTGTACAATAATAGTTACCATTCCAGTATTGGTATTCCACCATACGAGATGCTATATGGCAGAAGATGTAGGACTCCTTTATGTTAGGGAGAGGTCGGTTACAATGAATTAGGATGCAAAGAAATTGTTCAAACTACAGCTGAAAAGGTTGACCTAATCAAGGTACGTCTAAAAGCCACACAAGATAGATAGAAGTCATATGCTAATAAAAGACGTAGACCAATAGAATTCCAAGAAGGAGGTTATATCTTGTTAAAGGTATCTCTTTGGAAAGGTCTGATTCGATTCAAGAAACGTGGCAACCTAAGTCCACCATTCATCGGTCTTTTCAAAATCATCAAACGATTCGTAAAGGTGGCTTATCAACTAGAGCTACCTAAAGAATTGAATAAGATACACAATACGTTCCACGTATCTTATTTAAGAAAGTGTTTGACAGATGAGATTGGACATGTCCCTCTGGAAGAGATAGAAGTTGACGATAAGCTAACTTATGTTGAAAAACCTATCAAGATTCTGGACACTAAGGAAAAGCAATTACGTCACAAAATGATTAAACAAGTATTAGGGCAATTGAAGCACAGAAAAGGATCAGAGATGACTTGGGAGAGTGAGGATGAAATGAGGAAAAGTTATCCTCATTTATTTCAAGATTAACGGTTTCGAGGACGAAACCTAATTTAAGGGGGCAGAGACTTGTAATATCCCATTTTTATAGGATATAAAGTCTAGTGACTAAAGTGTAATTTCCCAAAGTTAAAGGACTAAATGTAAAGAAAATTAGCGTAACGGTCCGCTACGGGTGGCGAATTCAGCCTATAAAAAGATGCAATGAGTCGTTCATTTAAAACAACAACAAAAACATCACCACCACTTCCACACACACTTGCACACATACTGAGGCAAGGCAAGCGCGACGGTTACGATAACAGAGCGTTTAAGTTACAAGAAAGGAACATAGAGAAGTTTTAAGCAAGAAACGAACTTAGGGAACTATCCGAGAATAATGTAACTACACTGGATCCGTACCTTAGATAAAATGTTTATGTGATTTATATGATTACGTGTTATGTGATATGTGTAGAACTAAGGTACGGGATAATACAAGATTAGTCTAAACACTAAACTGGAATAATAGAGTAGCCATGAAATGTTAAAGGAGTGTTGGGTACGCCGTTGATACACCCTATATATAAGCCTCTTTAATAACTTAGGGTGAAACCATTAGGTTTAGGGGTGTAGACTAAAGAATAATGATATAAATGCATGATGAAGATGAATACGTGAATGCATGATGAAAGATGAATACGTGAATGCATGATGATACGTGCCAATATGAATGTGTACGATGGAACGAGTGTAAACCCTATAATGTAATAACGGAGTACTAACGAAGTATTAAAGGGGTGGTGGATACGTCGTTGGTACTTCCTATATATAAACATCTTTAGTGCATCGTGGAGAAACCGTTACGAAGTTTTAAGGCAGGGACTGGTTGGGAATAAATCAAGCATACATACATAAATGAAAATAAATGCTTGATACATTTGGGAGGCTATGTGTAAGACCACAACCCGGGCATCCTACAGTTGGTTCTCATAACGGGTCATTCTCTTTAAAAACGCATTTATTACTAATCAAATTACATCGGAAGTCTTTCTAAATTCTGTTGTTGTTATTTAATGATATTACATTAGCTCACGAATGCCTGCACACCAATCTGAGTAACACCGCTCCCAAGCCAAGATACGTCAACACTACGCTTACCTGCAAAACAATCTAACGTACACACAAAGTCAGCTACGCTGAGTGAGTTCTAATAATTTAATTTGAACAAAAACCATCACGTCACATTCGTTAGTTTATTTCACTCAGGACCCTCCGGTCCTTATAAAATAGTTTTACGATTCATCAACGAATAGTTAACCCCCTGTTATCCCACGGCATCTCATAACCGTTCATCACCCGGGACTCAGCCCGTACTTCTAATAATAATGATAATAATAATCCTATCACCTCGTTCACATAGACTTAACTTATCGTACTAATAGCTCATACCTAAGAACAAGCATTAACCCGACACTTGGTTAACACCACAAACTCTAAACATTAACACAACTGGCCTTAACCAAGGCTCTCACAATTAATCGACCCGACACTTATACACGTCATGTCATAATCCCGATGATGACATCTATACGTCACACTAACATTACCACATTATTATCACCACATGCATAATCAATATAACCCAACGTTTGCATGTAATACTACACATATATAAACACCCATGTAAACACATACCTCGTCACTGCACCCTCGTCAGGGTGTTCGACACACCCTGAGCTCATCAATAACCTATTAATAAATGTCACCGTTGGTGACTTCCCGACGAACCTCATCCTTCAAAAATCCTATTTGCTGTGCCATAATGACACGATGCAAACATACACCGACGAACACACAACACAACAACATACAAGCATTTACATGACTCGTTAACTATAATTGCACATCACGCATAACCCTACAACAACATATTTCTCACACAACATAACATAAGCATTTAATGTACGACACGACTCTTTCCTTGCGGCCCTTAACACGACACGCATTAATAACCCATACCCTTAACCCACACATTTCCATGATCCCACCATAGACCCTAAGATCACTTAACAATTATTTTATATTCGAAACGCATCGGGTTAGAACCCGAAATCCTTAACACATTTAATTGAATAAACCTTTTTTCGTAAGTATGTACGATAGCCCAAAACGTTAAAAACATTAAAAGAAGGGGATTAGAAACTCACCAGTTATGTCGAGTCTTAGTCCTTGTCTTGCAACTAGTCCTTCCACGCTTGAACCCCAAACCTGACAAACGCGCGATCACATGATTATAACACATTCTAGACACACGTCGAGTAACGTATAGTAATATAGCGAAGCCTCATCGTTTGTCTTTCGCTCTCCTCCCATGCATGCACACTCATGCAAAAAACCCAAATTCATAATTGTATCGGCCCGATGCGAGTTAACCTTGCATGTATGCAAAAAATGATGGCATCACCTTAGTCGGGCAAAACCCTAGCCGAGCCTACCTCCTTGCTCCACCGTATCACCACCACAGTTGTACCTCACTGCCACCGTCCCGGTCGTCATCCCCGTTCTCCACCACCACTACCGAGCACCACAGGAACTGTCGCGGTTGCCGTGGCCTGTTGCACCTCATCACATTTGACGCGCATCCTTCCTACCCGAGTTATTTCACACATCCGAAGCAACCCACCATCTTCCCCCGTCATTTTCAGCAGTGAAGGGCCACCACCGCTGCCGTAATCTCCATCGAACACCATCACTACCCAACTCTCTCTCTCATGGCAGACCCTCACCCCACTCAGCGGGCCACCCCGGGTTCTCGCTTGCCGACTGTGAACCACCGGGCATCACCACCAAGCCACTGTCGTAACTCCTTGATGTTGCCCGTTCCTGTCCCATGCAATCGCCACGCCGCCGGCCGCCTGACGTACCCGCACCCCCGCTACAGCCGGCCACCACCATCCTTCCTCACCAAGTCGCCGGCCACAATTATAAAGAAACTAAAAACCCTAGTCGGGTGTTTCTACCAAGCATGCAAACAATCACGTAAAATGGAACAAACGAGGATTACCTTGGTTTGATGTGTAGCTCTCCGCTCGAACCTGCCACGCGACCGCCGCTGGACCACCGAGCACCTACCTTTTCTTCCCGGCGACCCTCTCTCTAGGCTCTTTTCTGCCGTCCCCCAAAACCCAACCAAGAATGGATTAGGGTTTTGTAAACTATTGACTATATACCATCCAAAGTTACATTCGGGTCCTCGTTTCCTTTTAACTGTGCGTTATAAACCCGAACGGCTTAATGAGGATCATCCGGGTAAAAGTCGATAGTTTGATGTGAAATTTCGGCCAACACTATGTGTCGTCATGCTAACTAAGTGTTCGGGTTGTCCGTTAACCCGAATTGTTAGTTTCCGTATTTCTGGGATGTTACAAGTCTACCCCCCTTAAAAGAGAATTCGTCCTCGAATTCTATGTCGGTGCAACCCAACACGACCCATCATTATGTTCACACTGTCATGAAATCCAACTGGTGTCAAGCATTCCCCTTCCCCCTTATCGATCTTATTGCTTCGACTTGTAGTACGATCACCCCTTGGTGTTCGAAGAAACCTTCTCCACTGCCCGATTTCTACTTTAGGGCTTGTAGGCTTCACCTACCCATTCTTTGTCTCTCGTCCTTTTAGTCTTTACTCAATGGCACAATAACGTATGGCATGCCACCCGCTCTACACTCCTAACTAGCATTTCACTATGCCGTCTATCCAACTTTCGTTATTTTGGCATTTTCCGGGACTACTACCCCTAGGTCACTCTGGACACTACCCTTATCACGTAGGTTTTCATGGTTATTACATTACTCTTGCCTCATCGTACCTGCTATCTTTACTCGAGTTGTAAATAATGTCTCAAGTACTACATAGCACAACTCCCTTGAGAGCTCTATCACCTATCACGTTTCTAATCCAGCTACTTCACCCTTAAAGTTATTACATCTGCTCTTCCCGGATGATCTCCAGGAGCTTGTGCAAAGCTCTTCATGATTCTCTAATGTCACCTTGTGTTTTTATCAAAGCGCTTCTTTACTTTGTTATTATGCGTCCAATACGCCCATTAAATACACGCATAATATTCAACACGAGAGTCATCGTCATCAACTCTCGGTGTCTCTCAAAAGCTCACCTACCACCGTCATGTATGTTTCCATAGCCAAGCAATTGTCTTAATTGCATGCCCCATAGGAGCTCGCTTTACTCTAGTCACATGTTTACCATCGTAGACATCTCGTTCCCCAGAACTTATGTGTAATTCTGCACTTACCCTTCCTTCATTCCACTTTCCTTGCCATTGCTCTGTCATTATCATGAAATCACCGACCACGCCTCATCCATCAACTGCGAACATGAAGTTTGTCCTATTATAAGCCTCCTCCATTCTGTGTCTCTTTCGGAGAAATCATTCTCATTCCTCTTGTATCTTTCATAGTCAGAATTCCCTATATGAAACGTATTCCATAGAGAACCTATTGTCAACACCTTTACCTTGTGCTGGAATCTTCAGCATCGTCATCTCGATCAAGTCGTAGCTATCACCGACCAAGCGTCCACGTAACGCTTCCATCGTCATCTCTCACCGCTGCACCCGTTGGCTCTGTGCTCCACATTTCAGAGATATAAGCATAGGTATCTCATAAGAGCACCTCACTGATCGTCTCGAGTAACGTCCAAACTCCTCGTATCCCTTCGATGTTTCATCGTTGAGAAATTGTAAAAATAAACACCATTCTCGAGCGCACCGGCCATCCGTCCTATGCATAACTAAGTGTGTACTACAAGGACACACCGACACAACACAACTTCAGAACATGCAAGGTTCTATATATGTACTAATACCCCAACCTTCTAACTCTAACAAGGTGCACACAACTAACTAGACCTTGAGTAATTCTACATGCATTCAAAATGACCTTGTCATTTATCTACACATAAACTCCGGGATTCTACCTTTTATTCATTATAACGGTAGCCCCTGCCACATGTCATCACCTACTCACACAGAGTTCACCCAGCCGTACCCTATATGGGTCGTACCGGTGTTTCAAGATGACATACTACTCAATATAAACACAAGTCAACACTTTACACATTCATACACATAATATTTATAACCATAATCTTTCCATAGGACCCTGCGCTGCATATTCACGCAAGATGCAACACACCCATTATACTTCAAACCATCACCCATAACACATATGTGATACTATCATTCGACCGTTGATACGGACCAATTCCAAAATTCATGTTTATGCATATTCATATCTGTGCAAGTCTACTCACCCTGTCTAATCAACTATGTCCTTGTATCACGACAAAGTCACATTAATGCTAACTCACGTTATTCAGAATGCAATCACGTCATTGCATTTTACCGCACATATTCTATTGTTGAAATCGCAATCATACGCCGTCAAAAACACAATTAATATATTTAATATCACCCCACAATAAGACCCACAGTCAGTATCACCACCAAACAATAAGAAATCAAAACAAATATTGCGTCATGAAAATGTCAAACTACTCCTGCTCAAAACATGCTACCCTCATGTGGTAATATATCAACACCCTACTCCTCGAATAACTCAAAGTTGTCGCCCACCTGCTCCTCGTCGTCAGAATCCTTAAGCCATCAGCTACTAGACCCTGAACCATGTCTTGGTGGTTGATGCCTAACTGCAAATGTGTTACCTCCCATCCAACTACTCCTCTTGTAGAAGGAGCTAGTGAGTCCTCCTCTCGCGGCTGCCCTAGTAGCACTGGGTGCATTAGGCGCTGGGAGTGCCAAAGTCACCTCCTGCGTCTGTAGCCCACGCCCCTCCTCGACTGTCGGTGGTACTACTGTCAATGGAACCGGTGCTAGTATCAGTACCTACACAAGATAGAACGTTGGAGTTATTACTATGGGGACAAATCCAGAATATGAGAGTAATCATAGACTGCAAAATCACGGTGATCAAATGCAATTTGGTGGTCCACATTACTGCTTATACTCTAAACCTTTCCCATTATATTCACACTAGCTTTCTATCTTTCACACACACCAGATGCACATGCATTCCACTCCACTCACATAGCATCACACAATGATCTAGCACATCATCATAATAATCACAATTGCACACCACATGTAGTTACACACAAAGGCATTTACATGACTCGTTAACTATACTTGCACCTCACGCATAACCCTAGAACAACATAATTCTCACACAACATAACATAAGCATTTAATGTACGACACGACTCTTTCCATGCGGCCCTTAACACGACACGCATTAATAACCCATACCCTTAACCCACACATTTCCATGATCCCACCATAGACCCTACGATCACTTAACAATTATTTTATATTCGAAACGCATCGGGTTAGAACCCGAACTCCTTAACACATTTAATTGAATATACCTTATTTCGTAAGTATGCACGATAGCCCCAAAACATTAAAAAAATTAAAAGAGGGGGATTAGAAACTCACCGGTTATGTCGAGTCTTAGTCCTTGTCTTGCAACTTGTCCGTCCAAACTCTAACCCCAAACCTGACAAACGTATGATCACATTATCAGAACACATTCTAGACACACGTCGAATAACGTATAGTAATATAGCGAATCCTAATCGTCCGTCATTCGCTCTCCTCCCATGCATGCACACTCATGCAAAAAACCCAAATTCGTAATTGTATCGGCCTGGTGTGAGTTAACCTTGCATGTATGCAAACAATGCTGCGCACCACCTTAGTCGGGCAAAACCCTAGCCGAGCCCACGTCCTTGCACCACCGTATCACCACCACAATTGTACCTCACTGCCATCGTCCCGGTCATCCTCCCTGTTCTCCACCACCACTACCAAGGACCACAGGAACTGTCGTGGTTGCCGTGGCCAGTTGCACCTCATCACCTTTGACGCGTATCCTTTCTATCCGAGTTATTTCACACATCCGAAGCAACCCACCATCTTCCCCCGTCGTTTGCAGCCGTGAAGGGCCACCACCGTTGCCGTAATCGCCATCGATCACCATCACCACCTCTCTCTCTCTCATGGAAGCCGCTCACCCCACTCAGCGGGCCACCCCGGGTTATCGCTTGCCGCCTGTGAACCACCGGGCATCACCACCAAGCCACTTCCGTGACTCCTCGATGCTGCCCGTTCCTGTCCCGTGCAATCGCCATGCCGCCGGCCTCCTGACGTACCCGCACTCCCGCTATAGCCGGCCACCACCATCATTCCTCACCAAGTTGCTGGCCACAATCAAAAAGAAACTAAAAACCCTAGTCGGGTGTTTCTACCAAGCATGCAAACAATCACGTAAAATGGAACAAACAAGGATTACCTTGGTTTGATGTGTCGCTCTCCGCTCGAACCTGCCACGCGACCTCCACTGGACCACCGAGCTTTTCCCTTTTCTTCCCGGCAACCCTCTCTCTAGGTTTTTTTTCTACCGTCGCCCAAAACCCAACCAAGAATGATTAGGGTTTTGTAAACTATTGATTATATACCATCCAAAGTTATATTCGGGTCCTCATTTCTTTTTAACTTGGCGTTATAAACCCGAACGGCTTAATGAGGATCATGCGGGTCAAATTCGATAGTTAGACGTGAAATTTCGGCCAAGACTACGTGTCGTCATGCTAACTAAGGGTTCGGGTTGTCCGTTAATCCTAATTGTCAGTTTCCGTATTTATGGGATGTTACACTGTGAGTCTAAGATACTTAAGATCCCAAATGAAAAGAGATACCTGGCTTATAAGGTGGATCTCAATAAAATAAAATAAAAATAAAAATAAGAGGAAAGATCGAAAGCCTACATAACAGATCTATGAAATAAATGAGCCTTCGTGGCAATGAGTCTTCGTGACAAATTAAAGGGGCATATACTAACGAGTATAAGGACCTTTCCAATACAATGACCAGAGGTACGTCCTAAGATGGTCATGAGGGGGTTAGCATACTCATGAAATAAATACTATAATCAGAGGTATGTCTTAAGATGGTCATGAGGGGGTTAGCACGGGGTGCACCGAGAGCATGGAAAACTTGAAAAATAAGAACCTAAAGGGTTCTTAATAAATGAACGATGCAGTGTACTTACTTCGCGTAAGCTAATTAAAAAATGTTTTCCAAACACGGTAGGAAAGAGGCACATGGAATAGAGCTTCCTGAGGACATGCCCGCTCAGAGATGAAAATACCTATGTTACATGATGTAATATTTTATGTAAAGACAATGTTTATAACAAAATATGTCTCTGTCGCTTTTGTGGCAAGATTTTGAAAAATCTGGGACCCGTTTCGGTAATTAACTCTAATAAAATAATAAGAAATAAGGTGTTTCGGAACCGATGGTAGAACCCCACAAAAACCTAAACCGTCTCCCCAACCCCAAGAAAAACCTAACCCCTCCCTACACCCACCCCCTAAAAACCTAAACCTTCCCACTCCCCCTCCCCCCACCCCAAAAACCTATACCCTTCCTTCCCCCACCCTAACCCCAAAAAACCTAAACCGTAAAGCTAAAAAAATGGGGAACTAGCTCAAACGAACTTCGACTAAACTCATTCTAGAGGCTTCGAACTGGCTTGTCGTACCCTGGACCAGAAACCCTAAATACTAAATCTAAGCCCTGAACCCTATAGCTAAACTCTTAAATGTAAACTAAAACCCTAAAATCTAAAAGCTAAACCCTCCTCCCACTCCTACCCCCAAAAACCTAACCCTTCCCCCCCCCCCAAAAAAAAAAACCTAACCTCTCCCCCCACCCCCACCACTAAAAAAACCTAAACCCCTCCCCCCCCCCCCCCAAAAAAAAAAAACTTAAAGCTAAAAAAATGGGAACAGAGGGGAACCGACACAAACAAACTCCAATTGGATTTATTCTAACGGCGTTGTAACCGGCTTGTTGAAACGGTTCCAACGTCGTTGGAATGAGTTTAGTCAGAGTTCGTTTGTGTAGCTCCCAGCGGGTCTATAGATCTATATCAGTCGTAAAACATGCAATACGTACACGTAGTGCGGAATCCTAACATATACTCACGTATTGAATACTCACACACACGATAAGATCACACGCAAGGCAAGATATCATAAAGCTCCTTGTATTATCTCTGTAAACAGTGCATACAAGTTGTAGTTTCAGAAGTTACAAATGAGACAACTACAGTACTATTTATAGACAATACTACTGATATAGGCGAACTTAGCATATTCGCCAATATTTGTTCGCCTCAACCATATCAGGCGAACATGTTAAGTTCGCCTGTTACAAACTTAACATTTACAAGACAAAACAATACAAAACAGAACATAAAGACTAATCTATTACATAAGCTAGTTGTCACACTAAAAGTTCCAACAGACTCCCCCTTGACAAAAGCTCGGTCTTTATCTTCAAGTCTTGTTCTTCCAATTCTTCGGTAATGAGCTCCCTGCACAAATTCCATTCTTTAAATGAATATACAACACTCTCTTGTACTGCAACGCCTGCTCTCTGCACTCATCTGTGTACATGATTTCTCTTCTCCTTAGCATCTTCTGATCAGACTTTGAGAAGTTAACAAGGTTCATAGCATCAAAGAAATTTACTATAACCTTGCCACTCAAATCTTCTATCACTGATTCACCCGTATAAACATCAACATACCACCATTTAAGATCATTCAGGTAGTCATAAGGAATCAACTTCAGTGGAATCTTTGGTACGGATCTCAAAGGTTTGAATTTGTATCTCCAGATCACCTTTTAAGTAAATGGATCAACTTCTTTAATTCTCTTTCCCTGCTGAGGTTTCAGTTTTTCATACATCCCAGATCCACCTTCAATTCTAATAATCTTCGCTATTGAGTCAGTTATGCCATTGCCCGATCTGTTAATCAAGGGCTTTGTTGACAACCCATTGACTTAACATCTCGGCAAAGAATTAAAATACTTAAGCCTTAGCTTCATGTATTGTACACCATCAGATCTCGTTAAGGCAAATAGCTTGAACTCATCTTCATAAAACCAACTGATAATTCTGCCAGAGCACTTATCCTTGTTTACATATCTTTCTTTTTGGACTGGTACAACTGGAGAAACTGGTAACTTAGTTCTCCAGCTTTTCACCATCTCAACCCACTGTGCCTTTGTCAGTCCAGCATTCTTGTACATTTCTATATCTTCAGACACACTCTCTACAGTGTCAGGGTTTTGTTTATCAAGATTAGGATCAGACTCTTCAGATTTTGTAACCCTTTCTGACATGTCTTCAGGTATTACATCAACATCAAAGACATCCATATCAATCAATCCGTCACACCCTTCATATACAACCTTTTATTTATGATTTTCCAATTCAACCTCTACAATATCTCCTTCCTCTAACTCATCCTCAACTATATCCTCATCATCTGTCAATTCATCCAGATCCAATAAGCATTCTATTTTATCTGCATCATCTACGTCAGAATCTTCAAAGATTGAATAATCTAACATATCAGCATCAACATCTGCAGGTTCTTTATCATCTGTGCTTGTCATCATAGTAGCTTTAATTATAATCTCTGACTCCCCCTGAGTTAATGATGTAGGGTTATCAGCGTTTTGACGCTCACCCAAACCATCACCAACATCTGGTTCGTCATCATCATCATTTTGAGTACCAATACTATGACACGAAGCTTTTTCAACCATCACAGCCTTCTCCTCCTTAGCATCAAGATGCTCTACTAGCTGACTGATAAGGATATGCATTTCTGCAATCACCTTATTCTAATCATTCATGGCTAGAGCGCGCTGAGCTTCACTCTCAATCAACACATCCACCTGAGTTTGCAACCCAGAAACCTGTGTTTCTAAGGCATGAATTCTTTCATCACGAGGATCTCTTGTAGATGAACCTGCTTCATCTTG
Source organism: Smallanthus sonchifolius (assembly GCA_023525975.1). Lineage (NCBI taxonomy): Eukaryota > Viridiplantae > Streptophyta > Magnoliopsida > Asterales > Asteraceae > Smallanthus > Smallanthus sonchifolius. The sequence continues at coordinate 21,137,296 of CM042035.1, read as the reverse complement.
AGTTTTTGATACAGTTGGAGTAGCATGAGGAGTATTAGATTGGGAAGGAATAGGAATTATAATCAATGAATCCACAAACTCTCTATCTTGTTGTGCAGTAGATTGTGCAGCTTGAATAGCCGAAGCCATCAGTTTTGGTCCTTTGGCTGCAGGAGCTTCATCATCAGAACTGAATGATTCGGCTTGTAACTTTATTTTTCCAAGTACTGCATTGGGAGGAGGACCCCTAATAGACTTGCGTCTTGGTACAGTCACCTTCTTCTTACCAAGAGATTTCTTTCTCTGCTCATACACGTTCCTAGTAGTCCTAGGAACTTTTGCCAACTGAGCATAATGCTCAGGACCAAAGTCCGGTGAACCACTATCACCTCCATCAACATCACTAGAACCAGAGGAACTAGTACTTGTGTCTTCCACCTCAACTTGTTCTACCTGAGGTGACACAGGTTCATAGACAGCAACATTCACATTATCATCACCTCCATCATTTCCACCATCATCATTATTATCATCATTGTCATCATCATTAGCATTATCATCACCATCATCATCACTATCATTTTCATCATCACCCTCATCAGCACCTTCACCTTCATCTTCATCTTCCTCTTCCTCTTCCTCCTCATTGTCTTGAACATCAGCAGGAGGTAATTCCAAAGCAGGATCATCATGAATCCAATTGTTATTTGGCGGTGCAACATAACCAGGATTGATTACATGCCCAAATAAAGGAGTAGCAACAGGAATCAAAGTCGGATTATGTTGTTTAACATTCAAAAAATCGGTAAAGATCCTCTTTGGCATAGGTGTAAGAGACAGTCTAGGGTTCACCATTGGTAGGTTGGGAATCAGATGATTCAGAATGACCTGTAGTAATCTATGGTACATTAGGAAACCCTAACCCTCAGGAGGTGTAATCTGCATCACAAGCTCTCTGTATATGTACAATGCAAAGTTGAACGGTTTGTTCAGAGTCATAGCCACCATGACTGCTTGCAAAGAAGTCTTCAACCCGTCAATACCAGCTTTCCTCGGTGAGAGACATTGAATTATCACGTGCATGAAATATCTCCATTGCCCCACTAGACCCCCTTTCCTATCTTGAGAATCATTGGGTCTGCCTCTATACCCCATTCTTTGAAAACAACCCATAATTAGGGTATTTGGCAATCCGATAGGGTCATTATTCTCACCACCTAGTGCTAGAGTTGTTCGGATGTCTTGGACAGAAATAGCAATCTCTTGATTGTTCACGGTAGCTCTAATCACATGTGGTTCAACATCTGTGCCCTGTTGTGCAGTTTCCCAGAACTGCTGAATATATATCAAGCTAATGTGTGGATTAGTAGAAAGAGCAACATTCAATCTTGAACGGTTCAAAAAATTGATAATCTCTTGATAATTTGCCGCCTCTGCCAACTCCGGATCAAGTAGTGCCACCTGATTATGCTTATATTCAACACGACGATCCATAACCTGCTCAACAGAAATGATTAGACAAAATCAATCTTTCCAAACACAAACACAAAATAAAAAATAAAAGTAAACATCAAAATAAAAAAAATCACAAGTTTGAAAATTTTGCCAAGTCTTTGCCACACTGGACACCTAGGCGAACTTAACAAGTTCGCTTAGAGTTACAAGAGGCGAACTTGTCAAGTTCTCCTAATCATGTTCGCTGGAACACTTGAACAGTCACAGAATTCGAATCTCAAGATTTTGATGTTATAAACGACAATCAATCACAGACAACAATTCGTCAACACTTGATTAATAGAAATGATCACTCAATTTCAGTTATTAATCTCATATTGATGATGAATACTAAGGGTGACAGTCACGATGATAACCGATTACTAAAACATCGATTGTGAACAAATTATTGGATGGAATGAAGTGAACTTGGCTTCTAGCGACCTTATTTGAGCGAACTTGTCTGCGTGTTAGCGAACTTGTCTATTTCCGAGATTTTTCACAAGATTGTTGTTGTTAGGAACGGTTTTTTCGAATTCACTTTGCATCTAGAACTGCTTACCAAAATTTGGTGAGTAATTTTTGCTCATTTTATGCCCAAATTCATGGTTTTTCAGTTTGGCCTAGGGTGTTAATCTTGATGGGTTGGCGGGTTGAATTCTTCAACCCTAACCCAATTCGTATATTTATTCATGTCGTGTCGTGTCGACCCATTTAAAATCAGGTCGTGTTTCAAGTCGACCCATTTTGTAAATGGTAAACCGGTTTTAATATTTAAAACATAACTTTATAGAAGCAGATTTACTAATGAGGAAGCGTAAACAAAAGCACACAATAATAAAGTTCTGAACTTTAGCCGAAAGTGATCCGGTTACATAGCGTTTAGACAATAATAAATGTAAAACAACACAACCATATGGTGTTAGGGTTTTATTATATCTTTGACGAATAATCGGGTTGTAACACTCAGATACAAAGAACGTCACGCTAGATGACTCCAAACGAACTAGTCACACGAACGCGTCTCACAAAACACCTAGTCACAAAACCGGTCCTCAGGTGTCATCCGGTTCGACTCACGGGAAGCACACGACGGTGACAGGACCGGCTCAGGATGGCTACACAATCAACGAAGGGCGATATGACTCAGCGATGGGTGGTGGCTGTCCACAAGCGGCAGCACGTGGCCGGCCTGAAAAACCGGGGGGGCGGGGTTTGGTTTTACGGAAATCGCAAAAGAGGAGGAGAGGCCAAAGAACCATATTAGGGTTTAGAGTTAAGCAAGCATTTATAATCACACTATTTGCAACTCAACCTTTGATGTAATTCACATTTAATTGCCAACTAATTAACGCTTAATTAGTCTTAGTCCCCGTAGTTTATAATTACACTAATTATAAACAAAACTCGCTTAAAATTGAACATGTTTTATATTTAACAATTAAATATAAAAACCCCGTATATATATCACCAAAATATATATATATATATATATATATATATATATAACTCATTACGTTCATCGTTTGTTAATTATTCAAAATAATTAAGTATGAGATATCCATTAAATATTTCTCTAAATACTTAATACTTCTGAATCCTAAATTCGCGTTTCGTGAAACAACGTTCAACAATAAACTCTATGATTTGTTATTTGCCCAAAGTGTAACTCTTCGGATCATACCTCGTTAGCAACGTTTATATTTAACGATGATCGGACATCTAATATCCAACAATCTCCCACTCGGACGATTCATCTATTAATCGGTTCAACGTTGACTGTGGTGGACGCCTAGCTGCATCTCACTGCCCCTAGCAAGGTATGACGTATTTATAATCGTCAACTAATTCTTTGTGTTCAAGTAGAATTTACTTAACCAAGTACAATAGCCATGGCAAACATATCTATGTATCATTTCTGTTTAGGTTATCCGTTGAACATGAGACATAGATACTGGTCACTTCTCATATGTGTTCAGTTATTCTTGTTCTCGTTCTCCAATTCAAAGTGGTCTAAACAAACAACTCTTAGTTTGTGCGTGGCCATATGATTTATACCAGTTTGAATCAACGAGGGCGTCAGGATGTCCAACTCCTAATTAAAGGAGAACATAGTTCATTTGGTCACGTACAACTCTCACTTAACTTCATATTCATTCCTAATCATACCCTTATTGTTTCCTATTGAGGTACAGTGTTAGATAAGATTCAAGAACAAGCTTCAGTCAGAGTTAGTTCTAGTATGTGCCTTGGGTCGATGATCGATAGATCTTGCCATATTCAAAACTTCTCAAGACCTTGATCCATGAATATAGTTTTGAAGCGAGTTACGTTCAATAATCATTCCCTAATGAGTATCTGTGAATATGATCTCCAACTACTTGGACTTTCATTCCTAATGAACCAATCATCTAATTCACAATAGTCTTTCGTTCAGATTGATTCCCATGAATCTATCAACTACGAACATTTAGAATACAATATTCAGGGATTTCTAAAACGTACAAAATGTCGAACATAGAAACATCTATTTATAATGCATTTAACCATTAAATCAATATAAAACACTAATGTTTCTATATATAGTTCGAAAGCACCCAATACTAATATACAAATCAAACTCAAGTCTTGCAAATCTAAGACCTATCAACATGCTCCTCAAATACAGATTGAGGTATAGGCTTAGTTAACGGGTCAGCTAGATATTTATTTGTGTGAATTTTGTTCTAGCACGATGTCTCTAAGTTTCATGATCCCATTAATGAAACTTATGATGGAAAAACCTCTTTCGGATCTCCTTTCCAACTATTAGAAGTTATCTGAACTCTTTTCAGAATACTGTCTTCTAATGTTTTCAAGTCACAACATCTCATGTTTGTGTAATTGTTATTAATGAAACTCTTTCATCAGATGATCCTGATGTATCTTATGGTGTATTCATTTAATCATTCTCAATGATCGTCTTTTGGTGTATATAACTTTACATTTAAGAAAGTAGTGTTTGACTGACAAGTTGTCATAACTCTTATTAACTTATTATAAGAACCTTTTCTTGATAGTCAAAACTAAAACCCTAAATATCTTATCTGATAAGATAGCAGTATTGTAACACCTGCCACAAAAATGTCCAAGATTTGACAAAAGGTAAAACCCTGGGGACTATAAGTGTAATTGTACCAAAGCCTAGGATTGAAAATGAAAAATATTGGAAATCTAAGTTGATATCGAACCGACATTGATTATCATATCGGTCTGAAGTGAAGCTAAGCTTTGATAAAGGACCGATACTAAACTAAGTCCAATAGCGGACCGACATCTAGGCTCATATCGGTCTGAAGTGAAATAAGGTCAGATATCGGACCGACATCCATTCTCATATCGGTCCTCAATAGGTCCTATGTCAGTTATCGGACCCACATTCATTCATATCGGTCCGTAAACTTCCTCTCAGCCTCAATTTATGGTGCTAACACATGTCCAATGACTCAGCCCTAGTGATGGGACATGGTTCTGGATATCTTACTGACATGGTCCACATATCGGTCTGATATGCCATCAAATATGTTCGGTCCAATCAGATTAAGACATCTAGGGCTAACGTGGATTTGGGCGGATGTCGGACCAAAATCCCCAGCCATATCCGTCCGACATGGGTCTGAATGGCAGCCTAAAAATAACCGATCGACTTCAGTCGATTTTCCTCATCCCACAACTGATTCCAACTTCCAATTCTCATTCCAGGTGATCCCTAGCCCACTCCCGACGATTCCGGTCCAACTCCCGCTTGTTGTAGTGCTAGGATTAAGAAGAAACGCTTGTAAAGAGGTCGTAACGCTAGAGGAATCAAGCTTAGAAGCTAGACATTAAGCTTTCGACTCTAGAGGCTCATTCCAATTTAAAAAGGTGAATACTTTATCTCTTTCAAAACTTGTGTCAAACATTTTATTTACGAAAATGGCCAAACAAAGGTTAATGAAGTAATGCTCAACATTCTTCTACGAACAAGCATGCAGGCCATTGGTATACGTAAAACTTGCAAGGGATACACGGGTTACGGGTGAAATTCCCGGACTGCGGCTGGTGCTTACCTTATAACAAATTTGGAGGCGTAGACATGTCCGCTGTTATAAGTTATGACGCCAGTGTATACTATGGTGCGATTAAACAGGACATGCCTGCTGAGTGTGTAGATTGAACATAAAGTTGTGGTTATGAAATTAATACTTGTTTGTGCCAAATGATTTTCTGTCAAGATATTGTATTCACTAGCGTTCGCGCTGACGCTTTATTTTCAAAATGTTTTCATGTAACGAATAAAATATGATGTGAAGGGGAGATGGGCAGACTTAAGATCTGACCCAAGAAAACAAAATGTGAGAGGCAGACAACAGATCTGACCTATGAAAAGGATAACTTACACGTTGGATTCTCAGGCCTCGTGTATAGGAAATCCTAAACAAAGAAAGAGGAGTTAGAACCCGTAAACTGATCAACCCTAGATGGCTATTTCCCGTGGCTTGAAACTTTTCCATAAGAGACAAGAAATGTATTTGATTTCAACTTGGTTTTGTAATCAAATGAAAGGGTATTTAAATCCCTATGTTTATGAAAGTAAATACAAAGCCCTTGTTTTCCAACTGAGTTTTGGTATTTACAATTACAACCTCTGAGGTTGAGACAAATGTTGAAACGATCCTTTTGAAACGACTTCCGCTGTGTTTTATAAAAACTCTGAAATCAAAGAACAGATACCAATCGGGCTCGCACACGTCCACGGGGTGCCTGAGGCGGGGTGTGACAGGTTGGTATTAGAGCCACAGGTTTTAGCGAATTAGATACTTGGATCTAGTATCTAAGATTCAACCATAAATGCTTTTAAAATAAGAAAACAAGGTAACCTTCTGACTGGTATGTAGTTATCTGACAAACGGAAGTGTTCTGTCTAAATCTCTCCTAGACCCGTCGCTCCTACCTGGGAACATATCTGTTGGAGGTACTACTCTGGAAAGATAACCATCCTTGTAGAGCTTTAGCTAAGATTAATATGTTGACTTTAGTATCTAAGTCTTGACTAAAATAATAAGATAAGTACTAATATGCTAAGATAGCAGACGTCTGGAGGTAATTCCGTTCCCTACTATGATCCTAACCGTCCTATCAAGCAAGAATCCCCGGAATACCATCCACTGGGTTCAAAAATGAATCCTATCTCTTCGCCTTACTATAATGATGACCCATTTTATGTGCTCCCTGAGCATAATTCTCCCGAATACCACCCACAATCCCATAACTCTTCTAGCCAATGGATGGATGCTGGATCAGACTTCAGTAATTGGAATACTGGTGCCCCATATGTGTAAGGAAATGAGGCACAATCCAGACAAATCCAATCATCAAAAGAGGATCCCTCTGAAGATTCCCATTACTGCCAACCAGTTTCTGAAAGTCCTGACGATTATCCATTTAATAATCCTGTTTCAAACAGTTCTAATTGTCAATCCTATAACTCTGGATCCCATTCTTATATTATCCCTATATGTTTCCTGAACCTCATTATGATGGTCCTTTTAAGAACTATTTCCAAGCTCCACCTGAATACCAAAATGCCTATAATGATATTATGGTTGGACTCCGCGAGTCTCCGCCAAAATATGGTTATGGACAAGGCAAGGACCAAGTTCTATGGGAAACAAGTGTACGAGTATGGGGAGGATCTGATGACTTTGGGAAAAGAGCTTATGAAAGACTAAAATCTTATTGTATTTTGTTCTCGTATTGTACTATATTTTCCTATAATAATAAAATATCTTTTGTTTTAATTTCAGAATGGTTGGAAAAGACAAAGGTCCTAGCTTTCTTCAAAAATTTGCTCTTGCTAATTACTTCGAACATAAAACAAATGAAACAACTATAGAAATTAATGAGGAGACTGAAAGTTCTACTTTCAGAAGCCTCGAAGAAATAGGAAACCCTAGTGTTCCCTATAATCCTTCTATAAGTTTTCATTCTGCTCCTACTGCTGGAAGCTATAACATCACTCCTGTTTATTCACAAAATTTTCATGAGGGATACGCCGAAATGCCTTATGAAAATAAAGGTGATCCTAAAGAAGAAGAGCGTGCTGATTCCAATATACCCTACGTTCCTTATTATGAGACGGTTCCTCTTCCCGCTCCGCATATAAATGAGAATGCTTTGGGAAGCGAGAGGGAACAGATGTTGTTAAACCGAATAGCTAAACTGGAAAGAGAAAAGGCCAAAGTTGAAGCTCGGAATGCTTTACTAGTCCAGGCTCTTGAAGACAAGAATTTTAGAAATTTTTAGGAGAAATAATTCCTATATGTACTACCTCTTGTAATATATATTTTTTTATTAATAAAAAGTTTTGTTTTAAATCAATTTCGGTTTCTTAATAGTATGTCGAAAAATACTGGACCTTCTCAAAACACGAGAGGCAAGAAAAAGCAAGAAGTGATTGATAACGCTGCTGATAATGACGACTCTCGTAAAGAATTTAAAAAGATGATTGTGGGAGGAATCAAGGATTCTCTCCCAATGATCTTTGAGGAATTGGAAAAGATATAAGCTGACAAATTATCTATCCAGCCGTCAATTCCTCAATCTATTCATTCTCATCCTACCCAAAAGATTACTCAATCTAAACCCGTCACTCTTAAACCAGAAGGTTCCATTACTCACAAAACCAAGAAGACGAAGAGAGAAGAATATTATCACAATTCATCAGGAGATGAAGGAATGGGTAACAACTATGGTCATGTAGAGAAGAAGAGAAAGGTAGTTGGTTGTACCTATAAAATGTTCCAAGACTGTAAGCCTTATAACTTCTCTGGGAGAGAAGGATGAATAGCCACATTGAGGTGGATAGAAAAGACAGAGTCTTTACTGGCAATCAGCAAGTGTGCTGTAGAAGATAAGGTTTTATATGCTTCCAACCTGTTTAAGGATCAAGCTTTGGAATGGTGGAACAATATTGTTGCTGCCAAGGGAAGAGAAGCGGCCTATGCAATAGGTTTGAGTGCCTTTAAGGCAACAGTAGAGAAGAAGTATGTTCCCCAGAATGAACGGGAACAGATTGAAGGAAAATTTCTAAGTCTAAAGATGATTGGAACAAATCATCAGGAGTATGCTACCAAAATCATGGAATATGCTCGAATAGCTCCACATCTTGCTACCCCTGAATCCAATCTGATCAAACGATACATTTGGGGTTTAATCGGAGAAATCCGCGACATGGTGAAGGTCGCAAATTGTGAGAATCTTGATGATGCTATGGATTTGGGAGCATCATTAATAACCAGCCTGATAAGGAATCTGGAGGAAGGGAAGAAGAGGAAGGAGATAGCTGGGAAGACCCAAGCGGGTCAAGGAAATCTCGTTTTACTCCTCGAAACAACAACTCTTTCATCCCTGAATGTTCAAAGTACAAGAAAAGGCACTTAGTACAATGTCGTGCTGGACTTTTCTGCAATTTTTGCAAGATGTCCGGACATAAAGCAGAAGATTGCTTCAAGAGAAAGCAAATTGCTTGTTTTGGATGTGGTGAAGTTGGCCACATCAAAATCAATTGTCCTAAGAAAACCGATGGCACAGGTCCCAAGCCTGCAGATGGAGTGAAGAAGAATGCATGAACATTCGTTCTTAACACTCATGAAGCAACAGGTATGCCCGATGTCATTACAGGTACATTTCTTGTTGATGATATTTATGCTCGAGTTTTATTTGACTCTGGTTCAAACCAAAGTTTTTATATATCATAGATTCTGTAGACTGTTAAATAAAACTCTACATAAATTAAATAAGAAATACGTGGTAGAAATTGCCAATGGTGACCTCGTTCAAATCTCTGAAATCCTTAACGATTGTCATATCACATTATCAGGACATGTTATACCTTCAATCCTGTTGCCAATGACTTTGGCAGGTTTTGACATTTTCCTAGGAATGGATTGGTTAGCTTCTAACCAAGCCGGTATTCTATGTGATAAAAAGGCAATAGAACTTCGTTCGCCGAAAGACAATATCCATACGATCAATGGTGATAAATTATCCAACTATGTTGGAATAATTTTAATGTTAAAAGCAACAAAATACTTACGAAAAGGATGCCTTGCATACCTTGTACCTGTGACTACCGACACTAAAACGAAGATTGAAGGAGTGCCAGTTGTGGCTGAGTTCCCTGATGTCTTCCCTGATGAACTGCCTGGAATTCCACCCGGAAGAGAAGTGGAATTCATAATTAATCTAGTACCCGGTACGGCACCTATTGCTAAAGCCCCGTACAGATTAGCTCCAAATGAAATGGCAAAATTAAAGAATCAATTAGATGAACTAGTTGAAAAAGGTTTTATAAGACCAAGCTCGTCAACTTGGGGAGCTCCAGTTTTATTTGTTAAAAAGAAAGACGGTTCGATGTGTATGTGTATCGACTATCTTACCTGAACTCTTGAGGACAGAAAAACATTATACTAAGTTCTCAAAATGTGAATTCTGATTGTCAGAAGTTCAATTTCTTGGGCATGTCATTAATGAGAATGGCATTCTAGTAGATCCTGTTAAAATTGAAGCAATATCCAAATGGGAAATCCCGAAGTCACCAACTGAAATCCGTAGTTTTCTCGACTTAGTCGGTTACTATCAGAGATTATGTCACACCCCCATCCACAAATGGAGTTTTACCATTAGGCGTGTGACAAACCACGATCTCAGTCATTAGTTACGTCAAACGACACTATATGAGTTTAAACAAAATCATTAAATGCGGAAGCGATTTATGTCAAGTAGTTATTGCACAAAACAAACGCGCCCAAAGTCTAGTTTAATAACAGCAAGTAAATTGTTTTATAGTGTTTGCATATGAATGGAATGATAATAGGACTCCAGACATGTCTGTAGGATCGTAAAATTACAAGGTGATTCTATTCTAGTTGAGATTGGCGGAAACAATATCAACTGCACAAATACAATCGAGTAAACAGAAAGAATACTGATAAGAACACTTTTGTATTAAGCTTTGTGAATAAACGATTACAAATGAAAACTCAGTGAAGAAGCACACTTACAATGAAGTGGTTACACAGTATTTATACTAACTTAGAATCAAGACAGATCCTTGATTCTAAGGATCAGATCGAACACAGACCGTTGATCTTTTATACAAAAGCTAATAATACACGTTAAAGCTAAACTAGCTAACTTTATTGAAGCGTGTTCTTTATTCATCATTGCTTGCATGTCTGGAGAAGAGCATTGTCGTCCGTTATTGGTTGTACCACTGAGGTTCCTTCTGCTTTGAGTGTGTCAGTTGCTTTTGCAGAAAGTTGTCAGTGACGCTTGGCATGGATAGTCAGCTGCAACGATTTGTCTTCCAGGAACATAGCTATCAGCAGCAAGAATGAGAATGATACTGCTGATAAGCCTATCAGCAGCAACATTGGTCTTCAGCAGATAAGGCTATCCGCAGCAGATTTGTTCTTTAGTTGGAGAACAAGTATCCGCAGCAGATAAGCTTGTCCGCAGCAGTTTGTTGGTCAGCAGCAAATGCTGAGATCAGCTACATTTGTACTTAGAGAATTTTGTAGCCATCAGTCTTTGTTTCTACAAACTCCCCCTAGACTGATGCTACCAAAATTCTCTTACTGTCTTTGTTGCTGAAGCTTTTGCATGTTTCTGACTATCCTTTCAAACTTATATCCTCCATTTGGACCATCTCCCCCTATTTGGGTGCATCAGTGGACGAATAAGCATCAGTTTGGGTGCCCATTGATACAAGGGAGAGAGTAGGTAAAGTTTGGATTTTATGGGCTTCATGCATAGAGACTTGGTGTCTTAATTTGGACATTTCAGCCTCTAGCATGACCATCCTGGCCGTCAATTGCAAGATATGAAGTTACAGTCTGTCCTCATCCACAGCTGTGGAATCCTTGGATCCAGATGGGGCCTTAGGCCTGGCCTCTTCATCCCCATCACCCATGGTTTCTTGGCACCTGGGATTCCTCTCAGTGAGGGGAGTTTCTAAGGAAACATCCTCACTGTGAGTTGCCGTGGTTGAGGTCTTAATGATGTTGTCACTATCCTCCTGGTCATGTGATAGACCAGCAGTAGTGACAGCCTCGTCCACATCCATTCTTTCATGACTCCTAGAGTGGACCTTCAGGGTAGACGAACTTGGGTTGGGTGTGTTGGAAGCAAGATCAATCAGTACCTCCGAGATAGTAGTAGTTGGAGAAGGTACATCATTTTGATCAGGTTCCTCAACACTTAAGTTCAAAAGAAAATAGGAATGGCTCAAAGGGCTGTTCTATGGATCCGGGAAGTGATCCTAATCCTAATAAAGAGACATCCGAAGGAGTCTCCCTAATAATTTGGCTTTCCCTTATGATATTCTCACCAGAATGTTGTGATTCTGAGTGAGGGATGATGGCTTGGGTTTGGGCCTTGGAGGCAAGAGAAGAAGGAGTTCTCTTGCCCCTCTTCCTTGTATATTTGGCTGCAACCGGGGCCCTGTGTTCCGATTGAGCAAGCAAACTGTGGGTGAGTAAATTATGTGTCTGTACATCCTCAGTAGAATGCACAGGGGTTCGAACGGTGGATGCAGACTGTTGTTCAGGTTGTGAGGTGGAGGGTGTGGGATCAGTATCAGCTGGGATTGCTGAACTGTCACCCGGGGTACTTTGTATGTTCGGCATTGTAGATAACAATGGAACATTGACCCCTGAGTACCTTTTAGGAAACAGCTTCATCTTATCACTCCAAATCGGCGAAAATGCAGATCTTCGTGAAAACCCTAACTGGTAAGACGGTCACGTTTGAGGTCGAATCCTTTGATACAATCGACAACGTGAAGGCAAAGATCCAGGACAAGGAAGGCATCCCGTCAGACCAGCAGCGTCTAATCTTCGCCGGAAAACAGCTTGAGGATGGCAGAGCCTTAACCGATTACAACATCCAGAAGGAGTCAACTCTCCACCTTGTCCTTCTTCTCTGTGGTGGCGAAAGCCGAGCTTACTTGATGCCATATGCTTTTCTTCTGAGATATGCATTGGAGAAGAGTGTGACAGAGATACTTCCATGGAGGGCCTATCAGTGCCTTCTCTACTGTGTACCCATTTTGATTTCCAGTGTACCCGGTTGATTTTCAGAGATACTTCCATTGAGGGAAGGTTTGAAGGTTGGTGGATGAGGGTTGGTTGGGACTTGTGAGAAAGTGATGCTGGTGGGTGGAGATTGGTGGGAACTTCCATGAGAAAGAGATGTTGGTTTATGGAGGAGGGTGAAGAGGTGGTAAGGAAATTTGAGTTTGTTTTTATAACGGCAGAGGTGAGAAAAAGCAAGATGACTTGTACCGTACAACCTTATTTACTTTTCATTGTTACAGCTGTAATACACCGAGACAGTCATGGTAAAAACTGACAGTAGTTTTTACAGCGGGTAAAAGTTAATGTAGACTCGTTTTTACCCATCAGCAGCAAACTTGGTTGCTGCAGATGGTTGTGCTATCCGCTGCAAACTTGGTTGCAGCTGATAGTTAAGTCTTTCAGCAGCAGATTTAGATGCTGCTGATGGATGTATTCATCTGAAGCAAAGATGTTGCTGTTGACTGCCTTAAAGCTATCCACTGCAAACTTAGTTGCAGCTGATAACTTAAGGCGGTCAGTTGCAAAAACTTTGCTGCTGAAGATTAAATCTTTCAGCAGCGAAAACGGTGCTGCTTACTATAACTTTTATAAAGAGCAAAACCACAGACATATTTACAACACAAAGGACAGACGCATTTATAACAAAGGATAGAAGCATTCAATTGAACCAAAGATGATGCTTGGTGGTACCTTTTCCTTCCATTGTTGAGTTGGTGGTTTTCCAGTTTTCTTTGCTTTTTCAGCAGCAGTAGTTGCATCTGAGGACTTTGGCTTATCAGCAGCAGATTTGGTTGCTACTGATGGTTTCACTTGAGCAGCTGCAGACTTCGTTGATGTTGAAGGCTTTGCCTTGGATCTTGCCTTATCAGCAGTGGACACTTTTGCTGCGGACTTTGCTAGCTTATCAGCAGCAGACTTGGTTGCTGCTGAAAGCTTCTGCTTCGTTTTCTTGGGCTTAACGGGACTAACAACCGATGTATGCTGATCCTTCTTTATCCTTTGTCTTTGAGGGGCTTGATGAAGAATCTGGTTGAAAGGGTTAAACTTACAGTTTGCAGCAAAGTGGTCTGATTCTCCACAGATAATGCAAGATTGTTGAGGTTTTGACAACTGCTCCCTTGGTGGAGAACGACATTTTCTGAATTGAGTTGTCTTAGCTTCAGAACTTCTTACCTGTTTGTTCTTCTTTGTCTTCTCAAAAGCATGTTGCTTGAGGTTTCTTTGCTGCTGAAGGTAGTAGAAGCAGGTGCTGGCAGTGTGGTTATATTTTCCACAAACAAAACATGATTTTGCCAGTTTATCTCTTGAAATATACACATAATCCTTTCTTTTGAAAAGGTCTTTGAAGTTCCAAGGGTGAGCTTTGTTGTGCTCAAATGTAGCTTCTTCCAATGTCTTTTGAACATATGAAAACCTCTCTCCAGGCGCATGACATATGTCGAACACCTTCCTTGGTTGGACTGAAGTTGAGGACTGGCCCTTTTCAGTATTTAGCTTCCTACCTTCTAGAGGATAGCTAATCTTGATTTGTTTGAATGGTGTAGGAACTAGTACTGACATGGCTGGTACATGTGCTGAATGGACTTCATCTTTAGTCAGAGTGACTGGAGGAGCAGAAGGAGATGAAGCTTTACTTTTTTCAGAGGAGTCTGAATAAGTTGAATCAGACTCTGATGAGGTAGTGTATTCTTGTACCAAGGATTCATCCTTAGAGGGATCAAGATTTCTGTTGGCCATATCAAGATTTGCCAGATTGAAGCTTGGTGCATGAATGGTCACGTAGTCAGCAGGAGGTGCAACGGCTTGAAATTGTTCAGCATGATACCCCACACCAGTTTTTACCTTTTCATGAATTTGAGCATCCAAAAGTCTTTGGAGCTTTTTTGATGCAAATTCATATTTGTCAACATGAACTTTTTGTTCTGCCAATTCTGCTCTGGTAGCTTTTAATCTGACCAGTAGATCATCAATCTGAGTTTCAAGATTGGTTTGTTCATGTTTTAATGATGAAATCTCTTTCTTTAGGCAGTTAATTTTTTCTTTGTAACTTCGACCTTTTTGAATTCAGATTTCATTTGGTGAAACTCTTCATTTTGATCTATTAGGTTTTGATTATGCTTTCTGTAGCCTAAAACCTTATCAATACAGGCTTGGGAACATAGATGTTCATATACCTGGGGCGGTATCTCAGTTGTGTCTGCCATAAGAGCTTGGTTATTAGTAGGCAGATCTTCATACTGGAAGCTCCAGTCAAAGTCAGATGTTCCAACAGCTGCACAAGCTACAGTTTGAGCTGGAGGAGTAGCTTGTTGCTGTTGATGTCTTGGTTGGGCTTGGTAAGCTGCTGGGTTTGCCCTAGGTGCCTTGCATTCTCTAGCAAAATGACCCAGTTGGTTACAGTTGTAACATTTTAATTTGCTTTTATCCAAGCCAACTCTGGTGTTTGAGCTGTTGCTTGGAATGGGTCTTCCGGTTCTAGAGTAGAACCTTTTTGCTCTTATGGAGAGCATGGCATACGAGTGTTGTATATCCATTTCTTCTAGATCATCTGGATGGAAGCACTCAAGATCCTCCTTGATAAAGTGCATGTTGCTTGAGTTTTCAGAAACAAAAGCAGCAGTGGTTGAGGCTTGAGAAGGAGCTTCAAGGAGAAATGGTGATGTGTTTGTTTTAGAGGTGGGAGTTTGAGGATGTGTGACTATGGGAGGATAGTAATTTCTAGTACTAGGGCCTGAGTGCTCAGAGTGAAGAGCAGATGAGGTGGTGTTGGATGTGGAGGCTGTTTGGTAGCTTGAGCTCCTTTCCTTGGCCTGAATCATTTCTAATTCATAGGTTTTGAGCATACCAAATAGCTCAGTCATCTGAAGAGTCTTCAGATTCTCAGTTCTTCTGATGGACACTGTGTAGAGTGTCCAGCAACTGGGTAGAGATCTGATGATTTTTTTAAGAATGTCTTCATTCTCCAAATTCACCTTTGAGCACTGCAACTCACCTACAAGATAAGTATATCTGTTATATAAAACAGTTAGAGACTCACCTTCCTTCCGGATGAAGTTTTCGTACTGCTGCTTAAGGATGTCTCTTCTGTTTTCCTTAATTTCTTCAGATCCAGCAAACATCTTCTCGAGGGCCTCCCACAGCTCCTTAGCAGTTTTGTAACTTCTGAAGTTATGAAAAACTTCATTTGGAAGGCACATTTGGATGGCTCCTAGTGCCTTAAAGTCCACCTCCATTTTCTTGATATCCTCTTCTGAGTACTTGGAGGGATCCTTTGGAACTGTTGGTCCTCCAGAGTCAGCAGATGCCACCATGGGAGTGTAGGGTCCATCCCTGATGGATTTCCACATTCCGTACTCCTGATAACAGAAGAAGCTTTCCATGCGATTTTTCCACATGTCGTAATCTTCTCCAGATACCAACCTTGGTGGTCGGTTGATGCTACCGATGTCTTCAACACCATTGCTTTGTGCCATTTTTGTTTTGTGATTTTGGGTGACTTGATCAAAGAGAGAGTTTAGAATAGAACCAGAAGTGATTAAACAAGTGTGAGTTTGTTTAATCTGAGCCAAAGCTCTGATACCACTTGTAGGATCGTAAAATTACAAGGTGATTCTATTCTAGTTGAGATTGGCGGAAACAATATCAACTGCACAAATACAATCGAGTAAACAGAAAGAATACTGATAAGAACACTTTTGTATTAAGCTTTGTGAATAAACGATTACAAATGAAAACTCAGTGAAGAAGCACACTTACAATGAAGTGGTTACACAGTATTTATACTAACTTAGAATCAAGACAGATCCTTGATTCTAAGGATCAGATCGAACACAGACCGTTGATCTTTTATACAAAAGCTAATAATACACGTTAAAGCTAAACTAGCTAACTTTATTGAAGCGTGTTCTTTATTCATCATTGCTTGCATGTCTGGAGAAGAGCATTGTCGTCCGTTATTGGTTGTACCACTGAGGTTCCTTCTGCTTTGAGTGTGTCAGTTGCTTTTGCAGAAAGTTGTCAGTGACGCTTGGCATGGATAGTCAGCTGCAACGATTTGTCTTCCAGGAACATAGCTATCAGCAGCAAGAATGAGAATGATGCTGCTGATATGCCTATCAGCAGCAACATTGGTCTTCAGCAGATAAGGCTATCCGCAGCAGATTTGTTCTTTAGTAGGAGAACAAGTATCCGCAGCAGATAAGCTTGTCCGCAGCAGTTTGTTGGTCAGCAGCAAACGCTGAGATCAGCTACTTTTGTACTTAGAGAATTTTGTAGCCATCAGTCTTTGTTTCTACAATGTCCTAGATGTGCAACCTGTTCCTTAGCGACCTGAGAAAACATGTAAGAAAAAGTGTCAACACTAGGTTGGTGAGTTCACAGGTTTCAGTTTGTAATAGCGTTTGCCAGATTATGTACATTCAATATATATATCAATAGGTAGCTAACCTATGTTCATGTTTACTAAAGCGCTCGAAACCGAAGCTGACTGTTTGTGTTTGAATGCCTGCCACCATGTCTATCAACAATGGTGTCGTGTTTAGGTCAATATTACACCCGTTCGACCTCCAATCCAGTTAGATTGACTAACGCGGGTGGGGTTTGTCAAACCCATTAGTACTACTCAAGATTACCTCGCTATGTTCATATTAAACGGTTCGATGTGTAAGGACTTTCAGGATAGAGTGTTACGCTTAGTCTTAACAAGTGATAATATATGAATTACAATAATCAAACGTGTTTGTGTCATGTTTGTAACATCTAAAAAAACCAAATATCTAATAAGTCGGGTTAACGGGTAACCCGAGCTTCTAATAAATGACACAGTCGGTATAGATCAAGGAGTAAATCTCGGTTTAGCGAGATTAAGAGGACCCGGTTAGCCGTTTTTGCAAAGGTTAGAGATAGAAACGCGTCAAAGGAATCAGGAGGGACCCGAAGTGAAACCCGGAATGGTTTATAAACCATTTGTTCGCAAACCCTAGGCCATTCGGCCTAGGTGTGCATTTGACGGCAGCAGAGAACAAGGGGGACGCCGGGAAGCCGAAAGAGGAAGTTGCATGGTGGCGTTGGGCGTGGAAGTTCATATCTAGCCAAGGTAATCTATATTCTTACTTTTTCGTATTTTGTTTGAGTCTCGGTTTAGGAAAAAACCGATTAGGGTTTGGGTTTCATGCCCACGGTCGGCAATGGAGGAGGACAGGGAGTGGCTGGTTGTGGTGGTGGTTATGGAGACGGTTGAGGAGGCAGCAAGAGGCGGCAACAGCAGAGTTGCAGGTGGTCAGGTATGGCACGGTGGTGGCTTGAGACAGTGACAGGATACACGGGAGTTACAAGATGGCAAGGCGGCGGCTACAGTGGCTACTGTGGTGGAGCGCCGTGGCAGTGAACGGCGGGAGACGAAGGTCGGGATGTACCAGCCGGGTACGGCTACGCATGTGCGGGCCAATGACGTTGGTATAGGTAGTGTTAGCCGGTTGAAATTGTTCACAACAAGAAAGACGAAGACGGCCTGTGCGACTGGGAAGCCGGCGAGGGCCGGTGACGGCTAGGGTGCACGGTGGTGGAGTGTAGGTCCAGGTCACTCCACTACCGATCGGACTCGTGACTGGACAGCTAGTTAACACGAAGTGCGGAATCCTTCATGTTAACGATTGAATACTAATTGACAATAGAATCAACACGGTGTAAATAAACTTCTCGTTATATTCAAAATCACATAGAGTTTACAAGCTAATCACTTCTGCTCTGTCTCGTTACTCTCTGTTCTGTTCTGTATCCTTATGAGAAACTAACTGTAAACTCTATATTTATAAACACAAGTTCTGATATAAGCGAACTTATCAAGTTCGCCTCTCAGAGTTGAAGCGAACTTACTTCTACTGGACTAAGCGAACTTAACAACTTCGCCTCTGATAGACCAGGCGAACTAGACAAGTTCTCCTCTAGTAGAAACTTGTTTACACTTAGAAAACATTACATAAAACATAAATACAATAATATCTAAAACTATTACAAAGATATTGTCATTCAAATCTATGTCCTAACAGACTCCCCCTTGACAATAGCTTGATCTTCTGTCTTCAGTCTTTATGATGAGCTCTTCCAGTTGTCTGGCAATCTGCTTCCTGCATGCACGCCGTATCTGTGACAGATCTCCAAAACTCTCTTGTATTGAAGTCCTTGTTCTCTCCATTCATCAGTAAACATGAGCTCGTTCTTTCTTAATGTTCTCTGATCTTTCTTGGTAAAATTAATAAGACTCATTGCATCGTAGAAACTCACAATGACCTTATTCTCTTTATCTTCAATTCTGGCTTCACCGGTATTCACATCGACATACCACCATTTCATACTTCCTAGAAAATCTTGTGGTATTTTCTTCAATGGAATCTTTTGAACAGCACAAACTGGCTTGAACTTGTATTTCCATGTCACAATTCCAGTTGTTTTATCAACTATCTTTACTCTTCTTCCTTTCTGTGGTTTTAACCGTTCATACTTCCCTGATCCACCTTCTCTCTTTATCAAGTTTGCAATAACATTTGCTAACCCACAATTTGATCTATTAATCAATGGTTTTGTAGCTAGACCATTCATTTCAGACCTTGGCAAGGTATTGAAATACTTGATCCTAGGCTTTAAGTATTGAACACCATCAGATCTCTTCAAAGCAAACAACTTTGTATCATCATCATAGAACCAACTTATGATCCTTCCGATACACCGCTCTTTATTCACATATCTTTCTTTCTGAGCAGGTTGTTCTTGTGACTTAGGAAGTACTTTCATCCAGCTATTAACCACTTCTCTCCATTGTTCTCTAGTCATACCTGTATCTCTATACATCACAGGTTCTTCATTCATCTTTGGAGACTCTGGATGAGCAGTTTCAGTTTCAGTGTCTGTCTTTGATTGAGCTGTATCTTTCGGCATATTGATGTCTTCAGCAGAGTCCATAGAATCAGTTATTCCATCATAAGAGAACTCAGGAATAACATCCTCTTGGATGAAGTTATAAGGAATATTCAGACCATCACCGCCTTCATATGTCACACTATCTTTTCTTTTCTCAATCTCAATCTCTACTATCTCTCCTTCTTCTATCTCCGTGTCCGACATGTCACTGTCATTAACCAAATCGTCTAAATCATCTAGACATTCCAACTTCTCAGCACTTTCTTCTTCTGAATTAGCAAAGAATTCTAATAATAGAATCTCTTCTTCATTCACACCAGAATCCGTCTTATCTCCTTCAATCGTTTTTGATGTCGACTCCCCCTGAACACTTGATAAAGGATTCACGTCAGTAGCGACTTGACGATCACCCTCAACATTTCCACTAGGATCATTATCTTCATCATCTTTTCTGTGAATAGAATCGTTATGACATTTATCACGGATCCTTAACTCCCCCTGAGCGTCAAGGCGCTCAACAAGCTTAGACACCAACAATTGCATATCAGCAATCTGGGAAGCTTGAGTAGCTTGATCCCGAATAACCAACTGTCGTTAAGAATCAGCAGTTACAAGAGTTGTAACCTGAGATTGTAAATCTGTGACTTGGGATTCAAGAAAGGTAATCCTATCAGAATCAGATGGTTTAGGAGTAGCAGGAGAGGAAGTAGGAATAGTAGGATCAGTATGAACGGTAGGAACAATAGGAACTGTAGGAATAGTAGGAATTGTATGAACTGGAGATGTATGTCTTGACTCAGGAGGTGTAACAATCAAGGATGCAACAAACGAAGCGTCCTCAACACCTTGAGAAGACTGTGCAGCAGTAGTAGAAGCAGACAAAACCTTCTAGGCTTTTGGGACTGGATTCACAGTGAAATCCGAGTCGGAACTCTCATCAACCAATGTTCTCTTTCCAAGAACTGAACTGGAAGGAGGATTCCGAACAGTCATTCTCCTTGTTCTTCTAGCACTAGATTTAACACCAGTACCTCTATTAGCCAGTGGAAATTTAGCCAAACTCTCATAATGATCTGAGCTAAAGTCCTTAGATGAATCAGAATCAGTAGACTCAGAATCAGGTAAATGAGTATCACTCGAGCTGGAACTAGACTCCACCACATTCCCTTCAGTTTCTTGAATTGGTGAGTTCACAGCTTCATCAACAAAATCATCCATATTCATACCCAAATCTTGAGCATGATCATGAGCAGCATCCTCATGAACTGGATTAATCACAGGTTCATCAACCTGGACTTGAGGAATAGGAACTTCTTGTTGTTGTAAAACTTGTTCTGGTTGTTGAACTTGGACTGGCTGTTGAACTATGGGAACTTGAACTTGTGGTTGTGGAACGTGTTGTTGAGCTTGCACTTGCTGTTGAACTGGCTGTTGAACTTGTTGTTGTTGTTGAACTTGACCTTGAACCAATTCCTCTGGATGAAACCAATTGTCATTTGGAGGTTCAACATAATCAGGATTGATTAAGTGACCAAATAACGGAGTAGGAACAGGAATCAGTGCAGCATTCTGCTGTTTAACCTTAGTACAGTCTGTAAAGATCCTTTTAGACATCGGAGTCAACGTCAATCTAATAGGATGCTGTGGAAGACCCGGTATAAGATGATTTAGAATCAATTGCACGAACCTAGGGTACATGAGAAACCCTTGACCCTCTGGAGGATTTATTTGCATTACTAACTCACGGTAAATGTATAAGGCAAAGTTGAACCGTTTGTTAAGAGTTAGGGCAACCATTGCAGCTTGGAGAGCAATCTTCAGTCCATCAGTGCCTGCCTTACACGGGGATAAACACTGAATAATCACATGCATGAAATATCTCCATTCTCCAACTAATCCGCCTTTGCGTGCTTGAGTATCATTTTGTCGGCCTCGGTGTCCCATCCTTTGAAAACATCCCATGATCAAAGTACCAGGACAGGACATCGGATCTTCAGGAGCACCTCCTAATCCCAAAGCAACACGAATTGTTTCCTCTGAAATAGCAACTTCAGTATTATTGACCGTAGCACGAAGAGCATGTGGTTCCACGTCAATATCCTGATGTACCGTATCCCAGAATTGTTGTATATACACAAAGCTGATATAGGGATCGGCAGATAAAGCAACATGAAGTCTTGATCGATTCAGAAAATTTATGATGCCTTGAAAATTAGCTGCTTCAGACATATTAGGATCTAATAATGCAACTTGATTATGTTTATATTCGACACGACGAGCCATCTGTTAAAGTATTGGACAACACAACAAACATTAATACACGTACACATATATGAAACACATAATAGAAATACACATATACGAAACACACATTAAAAAGATACACAATTAACAAAATAAAAAAAATGTTAAAAAAAAATTTCACAAAAAAAATCACAAGTCCAACTTCACTTCTGAGCCCTTAGGCGAACTTAATAAGTTCGCTTAGAGTTGCAAGAGGCGAACTTATTATGTTCGCCTACTCAATTTCACTTGAAAAAGTTCGCTTGAACAAGTTCGCCTGAACTGAGTGTCGTTACAGATTCAATTTTAAAATCTCAGTTTGGTCAAATTTGCAACGATTTAGCATAAGAAACATAGCAACAGCATCGATTAACACCAACAAACTATATTCAATGGTCAATTTCAAGATTATAACCCGAAACAACAACAAATCAGTCAACAGTCAAATCACGAAGAACACGATTTAAAATCGGACATTTCCCGTCGATTTAACGGACAATGATCCACAAAATTACCTTCTTTTTACTCGCAAACTGAAACCGAGTACGAATCTATCAGTAAAATTCGGTTACACAACGAATCAGATCGAATCCGAAAAAATTCGTAAGTTCGCTCAAACTAAGTTCGCTCCAGAAAATTTTGGGGTAAAGGATAAGTTCGCCTGATAAGGATATTTACTCACAATTAAGTTCGCTTCCTTAGTCGAACTTGTTAAGTTCGCTTAACAAAAGCCAGGCGAACATATTAAGTTCGCTTAATACACCCCGGGCGAACATATTAAGTTCGCTTCCATTAAGTTCGCTTAACCAACCAACAAATCCAACAAGTTCATTGAACCAACATTCCACTTTCCTTGTGAACTTCCATCTGCAGCGTGTATCCAATCCAATCCAATCCCGAACAATTTAATAAAAATAAAATTTTCATGGAAGGGAAAAAAAAATATTTTTGGATTTTATCTGTACAAACGAAATCACATATTTTTGGTTTTTATCCGAACAAACTGAAAATCACATATTTTTTTGGATTTTTTATATAAGCAAACTGAAAATCACATATTTTTGGATTTTATATAAGCAAACTGAAAATCACATATTTTTGGATTGAACATAATGAGTAAGAAGATCATATCAGTATATGAATATATTTCATCACACAGTCTAATACATTCAATGGGTAACCTATGAAATGAAATAATTCAATTCAAACAAATACTTACTCATATCTTTTTGCTTTTCAATTTTGCAATGAATTTTTATTTTTCTTTTCTACTTCTCCAAATTTTGCATTTTTTTTATTCAAATATTTGAAACATATTTACTTCTTTTTCAATTCAAATATTCACTTTTCTTTTTAACTTTTCAATCAATTCATGCACAACTTGAAATGATACGCGATAAATTTCAAAGTAAACAAGATCAGGTTATGAAATGCTCAATTATTCATACCGAATTTGCAATACAAAGCATGAAATTTTAAGTTGTCAATATTATATAATTTGAAACTATAAGCATTTTTCTTCAAAATTCATGTGAGTTAGTACCATTTAGATGAATAACATCGTGTACCCCACATATATGCCAACATAAACTTAAATTTGCACTATCTTCAAGATATACACGGTTTATTTGCAAGATTAGATCAATTTCCAAGATGAAATTATCACTTTTAGCATAAGTATAGAATAGCAGATCCCAAAGGATATATGAATCAGAATGATTCAGAATCAGAAGATTCTTAAGAATTGGCTTTATAATGAGAATCAAAAGATTCAGGTAAGGAGGATCCAACTATTATCTAGATAAATTTCAATGAAATCAGACTAGATGATGTATCTAACTGATCCAAGGGTGAATATATGTTTCAACAGATGTTGGAAAGCATATCTTAGTTCAGCAACACATTGCATGTTTTTCGGGGCATGGGCAGTGAAGTGAACTGAAAGAGTTTGTGCTAAAGATATAATTCGATATTGGTCTCATGAAATTCTTAAAACCATATATTCTTTATCTGATAATGATCTTTTACACACACACCCAGGCATATAATGGATTCAAATCACAGATGTAATCATATCTTATTTAATTTTCACACTACTATTGGTTCAAAAACACTTATAGTCTACTGACAATTTAAGTTTCAAACTCATATTAAAATTAAAACAAATTATCAAGATTAGAGCATTCAAAACACTATCATTTCTCATTTATGCAGACTTTGAAATTTAGATCAAATCAATTTACTTTAAACTATCAAATCAAAGGCCCACTATGGTCATATGTAATGAACTATTCACTGATATACTATCATTTCTTCTCTAACTTCAAATGATGTCAAATTTTGAATTTTTCACTTTGTTTTGACTTTTTATAAATAACAATTTTTGACTGAAATTTAAAAAGCAGAAATGTAATAAAGCAATAAAAGACATTTAAAAAACAAAATCTCCCATGAAAATTGTTTTTGAAAACTTTTATTCGGGATTGATCATACCGATCATTTTGATAAGAAACTCAAACCTGGTACGATCAAATGCCTTGGTAAACAGATCAGCAAAATTATCATCTGTATGTACCTTCACCAGCTCAATCAACTTCTTTTCTGCACAATCACGAATAAAATGATATCTAATCTCAATGTGCTTTGTTTTACTGTGCTTAACAGGATTATTTGTGATAGACATTGTAGCATTATTATCAATGAACATGGGGGTTCCTGTAAAGTTCAAACCGTAATCTCGTAATTGCTGTTGGATCCACAAGATCTGTGAACAACAACTTGTAGCAGCGATGTATTCTGCTTCGCATGTTGAAATTGAGACTGTGGTTTGCTTTTTGCATTGCCAGGAAACTAGACGATTACCCAGAAGCTGACAGCCACCTGTAGTAGACTTCCTGTCCAAACAACAACCACCAAAATCAGAGTCAGTATATGCATTAAATTCAAAGTTAGAACCATGTGGAAACCATAGTCCCAATCTTTATTTTCCTTTCAAATACCGAAAAATTCTTTTTACTGCAATCAAATGAGACTCTTTTGGCTTTGCTTGGAATCTAGAACAGATACACACAGCGAACATTATATCCGGCCTTGAAGCGGTTAAGTACATGAGAGATCCAATCATTGCCCTGTATAGTCGGCAATCAACTTCTTTTCCATCAGGATCAGAATTCAATTTATGATTGACTGGAATTGGAGTATCGTATGGGGTACAGTCCTCCATCTTGAACCGGCTCAAGATGTATTTGACATACTTGGACTGATGAATAAAGAAACCATCTTCCTTTTGGTTAACTTGTAAACCTAGGAAAAATGATAACTCTCCCATAGCTGACATTTCAAACTTCGATTTCATAACACTCTCAAACTCTTTGCACAACCCTTCATTCGTAGAACCAAAAATAATGTCATCGACATATATCTGCACTAGAAGGTAATCTCCCCCTGATTTCTTTATGAATAAGGTCGAGTCAATCTTGCCACGAACAAAATCATTAGCCATAAGATGTGTAGACAGCGTTTCATACCACGCACGGGGAGCCTGATGAAGACCATAGAGGGCCTTATCAAGCTTGAAAACTTTAGACGGATGAATTGGATCTTCAAACCCCGGCGGCTGACACACATAGACCTCCTCCTTGACCTTTCCATATAAAAAATCACTTTTGACGTCTAATTGAAACACCTTAAAACCTTTATATGAAGCAAAGGCAAGAAACAAGCGGATAGCTTCAAGCCTAGCAACAGGAGCATAAACCTCGGTGTAATCAATTCCCTCTTGTTGATTGAAGCCTTGGACAACTAATCTTGCCTTATTGCGCACCACGACACCTCGATCATCTTTCTTACATTTAAACACCCACTTTGTGCCAATCGGATACACACCCTTCGGAAGATCTACAAGATTCCAAACCTTCAGTTTATCAAACTGTGCAAGTTCTTCCTGCATGGCTTCTATCCAATTGTTATCATTTAACACCATTTCAACATTCTTTGGTTCAACCTGAGAAATGAAACATGAATGTGAGCATACATCAAGAACACCAGATCTTTTATACCTGTATACAAACAAGTATTTTCAACAATAGAACGCGTTTGCACTCCATCACGCAAATTCCCAATGATATTTGTCACCGGATGATCTTTGAGTTCCTTTATAGATGCAACCTCAGGAACCGGCAACACATCAACTTGAGTCGTATCAACCTGATAAGACATATCTGGATTAACTGGCATTTCCGAGTCCAAATTTGTAGGAATCTCCCCCTGAGCCTGTGACGAAGAAGACGGTTCTTCAGCAATCAAAGGATCAGCAGAAGAATCTTGAAAGATAACATTTTCTTCTTCACTATCAGACTCTTGTGGTCCTGAACAAGAAGCAACATTAGGATCTGGAGCCGATGTTAAGGGAACAGAAGAATGTGGAGCTGCAGTAGGAAGAAAACCACTCGTCTGTGCATCCTGAGAAGAATCATATAATACAGCAGCTTCCTCAGGAGAAATATCAGAAGGTAAATGAAAAGACTTGAACAAATTGTCATAGTCAAAAGCCCAGTCTGGACCAATCGCCATTTGAGGTAAAGACCGATTTGAACAGTCAATATGAAACCATTCTTCAACTTGGCGAGTCTCTTTGTTATAAACCCTCTTGGTAGTAGAATTAGCAACATAACCCAGAAATATCCCTTCAATAGCCTTAGCACTGAACTTAGTGGGGACATCTCGAACTTTCAACAGGGTGCATGGATTACCAAAAGGTAGTAAATATTCCAGATTCGGCTTCCGATTATAAAGCAACTCATAGCATGTCTTGTTGTGTCGCTTTACGGTCAAGACTCTGTTCAAAACGTGACACGCAGTATTCACAGCCTCAGCCCAAAAAGTAACTGGAAGCTTAGAATCTGCAAGCATCGTGCGAGCTGTTTCAACTAAAGTCCTGTTCTTTCGTTCAGCAACACCGTTTTGTTGAGGTACATATGGCACACTGAATTCATGATGAATTCCCTTTTGAAGACAGAATAAACCCATCTTACTATTCTTAAATTCGCTGCCATTGTCACTCCTAATTCTTCTGACTTTCAGTTTCCACAGACTCTCCAAACCCAGAATTAAGAATTGTACCAACTCAGTGGTTTCGGCTTTAGAAGCAAGAAACTTAACCCATGAAAATCTAGAGAAGTCATCTGTTACCACAAGACAATATGATTTACCACCAATGCTCCTAATACTAATTGGTCCAAACAAATCCATATGCAGTAGCTCCAGAGGAGTTATAATTGAATTCTTTGTCTTAGATTTGTGGGACTTCTTGTGTTGTTTTCCCTTCTTGCACGGAATACAGTCATCAGGAACAGAAAATTTTAACTTTGGAACACCAAGAACCAGATCATTCTTCACAATATAATTCATTTTCCGATAATTTATGTGAGCAAGTTTCCTGTGCCACAAAATAGAATCCGATTCAGACGCCTTGGAGAGTAAACATGTAGGAATTGAATCTGTTGTAGTAGCAACACTCATGTCGAGGACATATGTGTCATTTCTCCTCGGAGCCTTCATAAGAATCCATTCGTCAGGAATCACAAATCCCGGTTTCAAGATATAACATTCAGAATCAATGAAATGGAATGAAAACTTCTTGTCACACACTTGAGATACACTCAAAAGATTGTGTTCAAGCTGCTCCACATAGTTCACTTTCTCAAATTTGACTTTATCATTCTTCAAAGTACCTTGACCAGTTATGTACCCGCCTTTATTACCAGCAAAAGCGACATAACCTCCATCAATTTTAATCACATCCTCCAACAAACGAATATTCCCTGTCATATGTCGAGAGCAACCACTATCCACATACCATGTATTGTTGATATTCCTCCTTGGTTGTCCCTACATAAACAAAGACAATCAGTTAGAAATAGGAACCCAAGCCATTGTGGTCTTGGGTCGTCCAGATGGATCAAAATAAACAACTTCTAGCAACTCACAATCTACTTTATCATCAACCTTTGGAACATAAGATTCATACTTAGACTTTCTCAATGAAGACTCAGAATGATTAATTGGAAAAACATTGTTAGATATATGCTTATCAGATTCAGATGTTTCCAAAAGTTTCTTTAATTTTCTGTTACGTCTTCTTCGTTGAGGTCTAGAAAGATTAATTTCAGGTTGAGACTCTTTTGAACTTCCAACATGTGGAATGTCAAACTTCTTCTGAATAACAGCAGGTTTCTTATCCTGTTGCTTAAAACCCGAAGTTTTAGCAAAAGATTGAGAAGACACATTCTTTACACCACACGATGTAGGCTTTTCCACAGTCGGTCTTTTCAAGATTTTCACCACTCTTTGTTGTGGAATTTCACTCTTCAATTTTCCCTTATTCTTATATGGGCAATTAATCAGAATGTGACCAGTCTCATTACAATGAAAACAGACTCTTTTATCATGATAACTTCTTATATAAGGAGCTTTTGTGGATTTTGAAGAACTGTTGGATGAACAAGATTCAGAAGATTTCACTGAACAGTTGACTGGCTTCTTTGGAACATAAACATGTTTAGTCACTGATGGTGAATTCTTCTTTTGATAACCAGCAGCCACAAACCCACTAGATTGTAATACCTTTGACAGCTTCGGTTGAACATCTTGCACCTCATCAGGTTCAGTCAGAATACACCTATCATGGGTAACATTCTTCACAACCTTCGGTTCTTCAATTTTCACCTCTTTAGGAATACCTTCAACCTTTGTTTCATCAAACACCTCATCTTCAATATCAGAATCATACACCATGTCTTCACCCGTCACTGGATTCACTTTCAATACTGTCTTGGGATCAATTTCCTCTTCATGAATGATTTCAGGCTCAACCACATAATTTGCATTGAACGGTGGAGGAACAAACCCAATCCCAGCAACCCTCTTTGTCGGATCAGCATTAGCATTGAAATAATCCAAGACTACAGATGAATTCTCAAACTGTTCCAGCTTTCTATGTAATCTTATCACCTCAGATTCTTTATCAGAAATCTCCTTGTTCTTTTGAGCAACAATTTCATTACGTTTTTCGATATCAGCATAAGCCATATCCAGATGATATGCTTGTTCCTTGTTTTTCAAACCCAAAGAGTTCAAATCCCTTTTCAAAGATTCAATTCTATCTATACACAATTTATCATTATCTTTCAATTTCTGATTAACTGTGTGCATGGATTTCATATCACAAATTAGATTTGTGTTATCATCCATAACTTTCTGCATTTTATCTTTAACACTGATGCAATTAGAACAGTAAATTGGACAGACAGAATCTTTTACCTTTGTCGGATCTGACATATCTGCCATGAAAACTTTTGCAATTGGAATTGCTTCAGAATCAGCACCATGAGAAAGATTTGGAGTTAAAGCAATCTCTTCTTCAGATACACCAGATGCCATCTCAGGTTCAACATTATCATGCTCTTCATCAGCACTCGGCATACTCTCACCATCACTTGAACTTCCATCATCAGTTGACTCATCAGACTTGTCAGAATGAATCTCAGCCACAAATGCTTGACTCACTGCACCAACTAAATCTTCAAGATGAATCCCCCAGTCATAATTGTCATCATTTTGAGCAACCAATGCAGATGAAGCAGATGCATGATTTGAATTTCTAGAACCAGAAGATCCATGTGACTGATTACGATTGTTCTTAAAAGTATTTGGCTTTTTCTGAGAATCAAAATCAACTTTAGGCTTCACACACTCTTTAGCAAAATGACCATACTCTTGACAATTGTAGCAACGAACTTTGGTTTTATCAAATCCCATACGAGAACGACTGTTAGACCCAATATACTTTCTTCCCGTCCTCTTCAAAAAATCCTTTGCCTGTCTCATAAGCATAGCCATATTCCACTGAATGTTCATCTCCTCTAGATCAACCAGATCAATTTGTCTGAAATCTTCTTCTATAATCTCCGGATCATGAATCTTCCCTCCAATAAAATTCTCATACGACGCCATGAAAGAAGAAAACATTTCCAAATAATCATCAGCAACTCTTTGATTCACATTATGTAATCCAGAAGATGACGAAGCTGTATTTGCAGAAAAACCCGAATGACTTGGAACTCCAGAACAATGATCATTTG
The DNA here is from genome assembly GCA_023525975.1 of Smallanthus sonchifolius. Classification (NCBI taxonomy): domain Eukaryota; kingdom Viridiplantae; phylum Streptophyta; class Magnoliopsida; order Asterales; family Asteraceae; genus Smallanthus; species Smallanthus sonchifolius. The sequence continues at coordinate 21,107,325 of CM042035.1, read as the reverse complement.
AAGCATCTTGATTATCTCTAGAAAAGAACGCAACCCCTGCACCAGTCTTACCCGAAGTCTTTGCAAAATACATCGAAGGATCTTGAATATGCTCCATATTAGTTTCTTTCTTCTTCATATTCAAGTCATGAGATTGTAGCTTCCCAAGAACCTCTTCAAGAGACATAGTCTTATACTTCACATTTTCCTTGATCAACACTGTATACACTTCAAATTTTGATGGTAATGCCTCCAAGAATTTATCATTAATCTCTTCAGTCTCATAAACAACTGAAGCACTCGATAATTCACTCCGCAAATGATAAAATCTTGTTGCAATATCATCCAAAGATTCATTTTGGAAATGCTTGAAAACTAAAAACTGCTTTTTCAATAACTCTTTTCGGCTCTTCTTGACATCCAAACTCCCTTCACATCTCTTTTGCAAAGCTTCCCACAACTGTTGAGAAGACTTGAATTGTTTGAAGCTGTGATAAATTTCTTTAGGAAGAGACATAGAAATGCTAGCCATAGCTTTCTTTTCTCTGTCAAACAGCAGTTTCTCCTCAGTACTCAAAGCAGATACCGGTTTCGGAAAATTATCCTGACCCATCCAAGTATACGTCGGATGCGTATATCCTTCTAAGATTGGAATCCATAAACTCGTATCCGTGAACGACACAAACTGATCAAACCGATCTTTCCAATTTGAATAATCTGCAAGGCTTAACAACTTTGGTGGTTTCTAAGATGTACCGATCTCGTTATCATAATTGAATATATTCGTCACTTGCACCATATTTGCCATTTTTTTTTTAAAAAAATTTCTGAAAAATTTCCAAGTGTTGAAGCTGAAAATTCCCCAGGTGAAGATAATACGTTCGCTTCTGATACTACCAAGCGAACTTGAGGTCAAGCGAACAAGACAAGTTCGCTTAAGGAGGAAATCCGGTAAGTTCGCCTGCTGATTAAGTTCGCCTAAACTGTGAGAAGCGAACTTAATAAGTTCGCTTGCTAAGTTCGCCTGCACAGGAACTAGCAAGTTAGCTTAAACTGCTGTAACAAACTCGGAAGGAATCTTTTTCAAAAACACGAACCAAGAACTCCAAAAATCATGATTTCTCAGCGAATTGATGGAAATTGAGAAAATTGAACCGTATGATTATGAATTTTATCAATTTGAATACTTCTATCGGACTAATTTCGTCAAAATCACTTCCAAAATCACGAATTCAGCAGAGAAACAATCTTCAAGAACTTGAAAAACTCCATAACTGCAGAAACTTCAAAAATGTTGAATTTCTTGTCGAATTGTACTCAAATACGTCTCTAATCACCAAGAATCGTACGCAAATCATGAGCAATAGCTCTGATACCACTTGTAGGTCCAGGTGACTCGACTACCGATCGGACTCGTGACAGGACGGCTAGTTAACACGAAGTGCGGAATCCTTCATGTTAACGATTGAATACTAATTGACAATAGAATCAACACGGTGTAAATAAACTTCTCGTTATATTCCAAATCACATAGAGTTTACAAGCTAATCACTTCTGCTCTGTCTCGTTACTCTCTGTTCTGTTCTGTATCCTTATGAGAAACTAACTGTAAACTCTATATTTATAAACACAAATTCTGATATAAGCGAACTTATCAAGTTCGCCTCTCAGAGTTTAAGCGAACTTAACAAGTTCGCTTCTACTGGACTAAGCGAACTTAACAAGTTCGCCTCTAATAGACCAGGCGAACTAGACAAGTTCGCCTCTAGTAGAAACTTGTTTACACTTAGAAAACATTACATAAAACATAAAAACAATAAGATCTAAAACTATTACAAAGATATTGTCATTCAAATCTATGTCCTAACATGGAGTGAACCAGCGACGATGACATTGTGGTGAATTATGAACGATCTCGGGTGCGAGTCGGGTGACGTGGGTTTCATGGAAACGAGCCATGCATGCATGCATAACACCCGAATCGGGTACTTGGTTCCTAGACGGGGCAAGGACGTTCCGATGCACATGATCATGGAAGTAAGGGTTAGATAAGTTGGTAGGACGGGCAGCTGTGACCAAGGGTTTGGGTTGCTATTATTTTATGCGTTAGCCGACATATCTTTGGAGCGTGTCTGATCTTACGATCATACGTTTGGCAGGTTTGGATTTTGAACAAGCAATCAGGGTGCGGAGATAGGATCTTGGACTTAGCGTGACAAGTGAGTTTCTAATCCTCCTCTTTAAATGTTTTTAACCTTTTGGGGCTATCATACACACTTATGAAATAAGTTTACTCTATTTAATATGTTAAGGATTTCGGGTTCTAACCCGATGCGTTTTGAATATAAAATAATTGTTAAGCGATCGTAGGGTCTATGGTGGGATCATGGGAATGTGTGAGTTTAGGGTATGGGTTATTAATGCGTGTCGTATTAAGGGCCGCACGGAAAGAGTCGTGTCGTACATTAAATGTTTATGATTTATTGTGTGAGAAATATGTTGTTCTCGGGTTATGCGTGAGGTGCAAGTATAGTTAATGAGTGTAGAAGCATGTTTTAGTAACTATAGATTAAATTCTATGTATCGGTGTACGTGGCTAGTACGAAGAAGGGTGTTCCTGAGTACTTAGCCTGCACACCAGTTTAGTCCTGCATACTTAGTAAGTACGCAAGGCTTTTGCCTTACGTACTTGTCAAGTACGCATGACCAAACCATGCGTACTTAGACAAGTACACAGGTATTGTTCCTTCCCCTATAAATAGAAGACTTGTCTTCATTTGTAGGTGGAACTTCTAGAACAAGGTTGAGAGGTGTCCGGGCAGGACGAGCTCTCCCGCCCTTGGACCGTGAGCTTAGATGATGGATGTGTGCTCCTTCGGTATGTAGTCTGTAATACGGGATGACTTCTTTGTTATGGATTACGTATCGTTTGATTATGTTGTCTTTTGTCTATGTGTTTATCTGTCTCGTTTCTTGGTTCCCACACAAATCACAGAACAGATCTGTGTATTTCCGCTGCGCGACGAGGCTCCTGGGACCTACAATGAGTCATGTAATTGCTAGTATGTTGTTTGTGTTATCTGTTCATCGTTGTATGTTTGTATCGTGTCATTATGGCACATCAAATGGGATTACGAAGGATGAGGTCCTTCGGGAAGTCACCAACGGTGACGTTTATTTAACAGGTTAATGATGAGCTCGGGGTGTGTTGAACGCCCTGACGAGAGTAACCCTGAAGAGGGTGCAGTGAAGAGGTATGTGTTTACGAGTATATTTATGTGGTGTTGAATTGCATGCAAACGTACAGTTATATTTATTATGCATGTGATGATATTAATGTGGTATGTTTGTGTGACGTGTGGACGATAATATGTGGGGTATGTAGAGTAGATTAACCGTTGTGGGGTGCTATGAGATGTCAGGGGGTAACTATTCGATAATAAATCATAAAACTATTTTGTAAGGACCGGAGGGTCCGGAGTGGATTAAACTAATGAATATGACGTGATGGTTTTCATTCAAATTAAAGTATTAGAATTCACTCAGCGTAGCTGACTTTGTGTGTACGTTAGATTGTTTTGCAGGTAAGCGTAGGGTTGACGTATCTTCGCTTGGGTGCGGTGTTACTCGGATTGGTGTGCAGACATTCGTGAGGTAATTTAATATCATTAAATAACAACTAAAGAATTTAGAAAGACTTCCGCTGTAATTGAATTAATAATAAATGCGTTTTTAAATGCGAATGACCCGTTATGAGAACTAATTATAGGATGCCCGGGTTGGGGTCTTACAAGTTGGAATCAGAGCTATGGTTTAAGAGAAAACTGGTATTTTTAAACAAATAAAATACTTTAAGTTAAATCGAAAATGGGACGAGGGTGAAACGAATGCCACCACGAGTAACCGCGAGCCAAGAGGTACGTCTTTTGAGTTAAGCAGTAATTATTAATTACCCTTTGTGTAGTGTTACACTATGTAAAGTGATTGGTGTGAGTGTGTGATTTATGGTTCCATGTGGGAACAGGACGTATGCTATGTGTTGTAGTAATACGTAGAACTATGTGAAGTGGGTGGTATGACTTAATCATGTCTTGTGAGCTAAATAATGTAGAGTAGCATTAATTGCGTTATGTGACGTAGCTTGGTGTGTTAGCATAGTTTAATTAATTTGTGTGTAACTACATGTGGTGTGCAATTATGAGTATTATGATGATGTGCTAGATCATTGTGTGGTGTTAAGTGAGTTGCGTGGGATGCATGTGCATCCGGTGTATGAAAGATAGAAAGCTAGTGTGAATATGATGGGAAAGGTTTAGAGTACGAGACACTAATTATAGAAACTCAAGCTACCACAAGAACTAAACAATGTACATGATACGTTTCATGTATCAAATCTCAAGAAGTGTTTATCAGACGAGACACTAATTATACCGCCTGACGAGATCCACATTGATGATAAACTTCACTTCATCGAGGAACCGATTGAGATTTCAGATTGGAAGGTTCAAAAGCTGAGACGTAGTCGAATCAAACTGGTTAAAGTACGTTGGAACTCAAAGCGTGGTCCTGAGTATACATGGGAACGAGAGGACCAAATGAAAACAAAATACCCATCCTTGTTTAAGGATACACCAGTTCAAGACGACACGAATCGAATTTCGGGACGAAATTCTTTTAACAAGGGGAGAATGTGACACCCGACATTTCAGGTCAATATCCGTACACATTATGAACAAGTTTACATTACAATAAACGAGTTTACATTATAATTATTTTTGTGATTTACGTAATTTCACAAACAAGGACATTAAGGTCCATCAAAAACCGTACATGGTCTCACTTCATATTTGGTAATTCTAGGAGTTACCGGATCACGTGTTATATACACCGACAAATTCGAACACTAGTGGTTAATTTAAATAACCAGAGAAATATATATTTTATTTCCACAAACTTTGCGTAGAACAATAAATTATTTTCAGAATAAATTTATAATACCGTGGAGGATCTAAACCGGATTTATTTACCCCTTTAAAACTATAATTGATATTAATACCTAAATCTAATTGTTTTATTATTATAACCCAACCTACTCTTTGACTTCTCGGCCGGAAGCCAGAGAAAACCCACACCCCCTCCCTTCACTCGTCCCATACCTTCTCAGTCTCAACATCACAATTCCTTTTCATATTTCTCATTTTCATACGGCAAACATTCCAATTCTCTTCAATTCGAAGTCCAGTTTCAAGGCGAAATCCACCATAATTTGCTGTTATAAGAAGAATTTCAAGTGTTTCTGAAAAGAGTTTAGCAAAAGATTCAAGATCACTTCTCTGTTTTCTTCATCATTTTCATCTCGGTTTTAAGGTAAAAACTCGATATTTTTCATATTATGTTCTTTAAAACCGTAGCTAAACTTACATCTTATTTAAACGCAAGAAAGATAACAAGAAGAGTGTGTCGAATTCAAGTTTAAAACATAAAAATATGCAGGACTGATTCTGTCAAACAGAAGTCCAGTAATCGAAACTAGGAGTTTCGATACCAGTTAACTCAATCGAAACTAGGAGTTTCGATACCTGTTGATCCATCGAAACTAGGAGTTTTGATGTCTTTTACTCAATCGAAACTAGGTAGTTTCGATAGCAAATACTCAATCGAAACTAGGTAGTTTCGATACCTTTTCTCAATCGAAACTAGGTTGTTTCGACTCCTGACCACTCCATCGAAACTAAGTAGTTTCGACACACATATACTCCATCGAAACTAAGTAGTTTCGACACACATATGCCCAATCGAAACTAAGAAGTTTCGACACCTGTACAACAGTCCCAGTTGGGCAGTAACTCAAAACTATTTTACAACAAAACATGTGTTGGAAAACTAAAACGATATTTAAACAAACACAATCAGATTTACAAGGTCGGTGAACAATTTACAATTAATACGTTGGTCTTAACAACAATTTACCCTTGGTATCTAGGGTACAAATAGTCAAGGTTGACTACAACAAGTATTATCACAAGTATATACACAAACTCAAGGTGAGTTTCACAGCCCCTTTCTTTTTACTGTTTTCTAATATTTGGGGGAAGAACATACTTCAACTATTTTATGGGATAACAAGAGAATAAGACACGACTTTATGTTTACATGGGATGAGAACAACACATTGGAGGCCGCTAAAGTCCCCTGGAACAACATAGTAACCATTAACTGTAGCCTAGGGTCCTATGAATAGAACTATGGAGAGTGACGTCTCCCGGTCATGGTTAGTCGCGCTAACCACAATCTGGAGGATTTATGGCCGCATAGAATCTGATAACGCTTAATAGGGGCTCACACATGTCATGGTTTGGTTACGCCTCATGTATGAACATATTATTTGTATTCCTAGCTAGTTTACAAATGGGTCAACAATTCTTATTCTGTTTATCACATACAACTGAAACGATTTATGAACAACTGAGTTTTACCAAGAACTATTTGATTAAACCTGTGAACTCACCAACCTCGTGTTGACGATTTTAAGTATGTTTTTCAGGTAACTGAACGTGATTTCAAGGTTAGCAATGTAGATTACATGCATGCACGATGGATACTACTCAAGGAGGATTTCCCTTGTATAACTCATTGAATTGAGTCATATTTGTGAAATCTTAATGTTTTGTAAACTCATTTTACTTTTTGTAATGTAAAACTTTAAACTCATTTATGTATCCATTTATCATGTATGTGTTTGCGGTAATCATATGCTTTGGAAACCAGTGAACGTCGCGCCTCGCGTTTCCGCCTTGGCGGGGTGTGACATAACTTGGTATCAGAGCCATTGATTATAGCGAATTAGGAATCTAAATTGGAACCTAGTCTATAATCTAAATGACTCACTAAAACGTTTTCATTGCATAAGCATTGTATAACCAGTCATTTTGTCATATGGATATTGTAGTCATAAGCATGTCGTCACATTCACATTCTGATCCCATCTCTGACACTGAATCAAACGAGGAACGTTCCGCCTCACATCCCAAAAATCGAGTACAAATCCGTAGTTCCACGCCACCTAATGTCGCCTTGGGAGAACCGCCTATTGTCTACCGAAAGAAAAGCGGAGGACCAGTGAAGGTACAAAGCGCTAGAAAGAAGTTTCGACTTCCGCACAAGAGGACTCTAGCAGCCCGTGACCCGAAGGACTTAGAGACTGATGAAGAGCCATCTAGGAAACGACCCTGTTACCACCCTGCTATGGGAACTATCCGTTGGATGCCACATACTCTGGCCCGATGGAGGGATATGGAGAGCATCCCATCTACCTTTGAGATTGGAGAGTCTTCTAACTCCCCAACACCCCTACCTCACACCGGGGAAGTCATGGAGCTCACAGTGCCTACACTAGTAGCACGCGTTCGTACGCATGAGGAGCGTCTTGATGATCTCCTAGATGACATCCGGGCACAGGGGGATGCAGCCACGTGACTTCGTCAAGGACTCGGATCTCGAGTTCAGACTCTAGATGACCGCACCCGAAACATACAGGATGCCACTAACTATCTAGAGTTGAGAGCTGACATGGACTGGCAGTTCACAGTTACGGTCCGAGACATGGTGGAGGCGCTAGAAAAAAGGACGTTGGCTGCAGAATTTGTGGCTAGAGCAAGCTTTGTTATGGCAGGACTTGCCATGATGATTGGATTGTACTCTCACTTCTTCTTCTAAACCTAATATGGGCGGGTTGTGCCCATAGTACATTATGTAGTTTAAAACTTTAGTACTGATGAGGTCATGAGAACCCATCACTTTTGTATCCGTTTCTTTTGGGAACAATGTACTATGAATGTTTTAACTATGTATATAAGGGTTTATGTTTTGATGTTGTCGTATCCTTATGCCATGTGCTATCATTATTGTCATATAATGTTATTTCTTTTTAATTGATGTGTTAGAAAGAACGTCATGGCACCAAAGCATAGCACACCCCGTAACACTACTGGAGACAACAATGAGACGATTTCTCCAAATGTAGAACAACTCATAGCACAGCGAGTAGCTGCTGCCATGCAACAGTATGAGGCAAACCGAAATAGTGGAGGAGGAAACGGCAGTGGTACCGGCGGAGGAGGTGCAGGAGGTAGCGGTACAGCTGGAGGTTCCGGAGGTAATAGAATAAATAAGTCGTAACACCTAGTCATGATCCGAATTAATGACGTTATGACTTGTTATTCTACCGATGCTCCAATTAGGAAGTGCTCCTACAAGACCTTTCTATCTTGCAAACCCCGTAACTTCAATGGCACCGAGGGTGCAGTTGGACTAATGAGATGGATAGAGAAGATGGAATCGGTGATTGATATTAGTGAATGCACCGCTGACTGCATGGTGAAGTATTCTACATGCTCACTCACTGATAAAGCTTTAACTTGGTGGAATTCACAAGTAAAGACTTTGGGAAGGCAGACAGCATATGAGTTGTCATGGGAAGACCTGAAGGCCATGATGATCGAGGAATATTGTCCCCGAAATGAGTTGCAAAAGATCGAATCTGAAATGTGGAACTTGCAAATGACAGGAGATGATGTTGCTGGCTACACTGACCGATTCAATGAGTTAGCAATCTTGGTTCCACACATGGTTACCCCGGAATACAAGAAGGTTGAAAGATATTTGTGGGGTCTCGCACCTCAAATCCGAAGTCTGGTGACTTCATCGAACCCTATGGATACCAAGAGCGCCATAACTTTAGCTTTCAAGCTAAGGGATAATGCTGTACGTGATGTTTTGTTTGAGAAGAAGGAGACCGAAGGAGGGAAATCTGGAGAAAAGAGGAAATGGTTTGGAAAACCAATTAATCAAAACAAGAATCAAATTTACAAGAGACCTGAAACTATGAAAGCCTTTGTCGCCAACACTGTGGAACAAAAAGGATACCTTGGAGCACGACCAAGGTGTGACAATTGTGGATATCATCACAGTGGGAAGTGTACCCAATGTGGAAAATGTAAAAAGTATGGACATCTAGCCCATGACTGTAGGAGCAATGCGAACCCTAACAAGATAAATCAAGTAGCAGGAAAAGTCAACCCAGGAACAGAAAGGATGAATCAAGGATGCTTTGAGTGTGGAGATCCAAAGCACTTCAGAAAAGACTGTCCAAAGTTGAAGAACCGAAACGACAATCAGGCCCGTGGAAGAGCATTTGTGATGGGGGCTGGTGACCCACGACAAGATCCAAACATTGTCACTGGTACGTTCCCGATAAATAATCACTATGCCTCTATACTTTTCGATACGGGTGTTGATTTGAGTTTTGTGTCAAATGACTTTAAGTCCCTACTCGGTATTAAGCCCAGTAAACTAGACCAAAAGTATACAATTGAATTAGCGAACGGAAAATTAATTAATACCGAAGAAGTCATTCAGGGTTGTACCTTATGTCTTAAAAACCACACATTTAGTATAGATCTGTTACCCGTTGATTTAGGAAGCTTTGACGTTGTTATTGGCATGGATTGGTTGTCAAAGAATCATACCGAGATTGTTTGTTTTGAGAAGATTGTCCAAATCCCACTCTCAAACGGAGAAGTTCTTTCGATTCAAGGTGAGAAGAGTGGAGTAACGTTAAGGATGATAAACTGCATGAAAGCTCGTAAGTATCTACGTAAAGGCTATTGCGTATTCCTGGCTCACGTCGTCGAAAAGAAACCCAAGGAACATCGACTTGAAGATATTCCAATCGTTAGGGATTACCCCGAAGTTTTTCCTAAAGACTTACCTGGATTACCACCACCGAGGCAAGTCGAATTCCGAATCGATTTGGTACCAGGATCCGCACCAATTGCGTGATCGCCGTATCGATTAGCACCTTCTGAAATGCAAGAATTATCAAATCAACTACAAGAGTTGCTTGATAAAGGTTTCATAAGACCGAGTTTCTCACCTTGGGGAGCTCCGGTCTTATTCGTAAAGAAAAAGGATGGAACCTTTAGGATGTGTATAGATTACCGAGAATTAAAGAAGCTAGAACCTTGTAGTTGATCGAACAAATCATCTATTCGAGGTAGTGGGTATACTCAAGGAGGATTTCCCTTGTATAACTCATTGAATTGAGTCATATTTGTGAAATCTTAATGTTTTGTAAACTCATTTTACATTTTGTAATGTAAAACTTTAAACTCATTTATGTATCCATTTATCATGTATGTGTTTGCGGTAATCATATGCTTTGGAAACCAGTGAACGTCGCGCCTCGCGTTTCCGCCTTGGCGGGGTGTGACACCAAGCATAGCTAGGACTAGGGAAGGTGGTGTTCCGCATGGTGATATGACCAAAACAATCGGATGGAAGAGGCGAGCGGTGACAGTGGTACGTGATTTCCCTCCAGGATGTGGACCTGCATGGCTGACGGATCAACCACGTGTGACAGCTAAGAGAGCTCTACTTCAAGAGGATCCGGTGATCGATCCGGAAGAACCAGAGGAGGATGCAGTAGATGCTCCTGATCGATCCGGTATCCGATGAGGAAGAACCACTTGTAGGATCGGTGAATACAAGATGGTTCTATTCTAGTTGAGATTGGCGGAAACAATCACAACTATACAATGTAAACAGGTAAACCAAGAGAATACTGATAAATGCAAATTGTATTAAGCTTCAATGTTTACAAGGTTACAGAGAAAACTCTTCGAAAGCACACTTGTACAAAATGAAGATACAATACATATAAAGGAACTTAGAATCAAGACAAACCCTTGATTCTAAGGATCAGATCAAACACAGACCGTTGATCTTGGACAGTTACAAGCTATGCTACAATTGGTAGACAACTAAAAGACAAACTGCAGCAAACAGTTGTGATCAGGTCAAAAGTCTTCTTAGGAATCTTTGCAGGAGACTTCAGAAGTGGTTTGTCTTTAATCATCTGCACCAATAACATTCCTTCTACTGATAGATGTGTCAGTGTTGTAGCAGAGGTGTTAGTAGCAAAGTTAAAGCTGCTGATGATTTGCCTATCAGCAGCATCAAGTGTTTGATGCTGCTAAGAAGCCTATCAGCAGCAACTCTGGACTTCAGCAGATAAGGCTATCCACAGCATAGTTGTTCATCAGTAGGAGAACTACTATCCGCAGCAGCTTGTTGGTCAGTGACAAAACTGTGGAGTCCGCAGCAGTTGTACTTAGAGAATTTTGTAGCCATCAGTCTTTATATCTACAAACACGTCACCAAACACGAATATTAATATAAAACTATTGTTTGCGTGTTTTTATGAATTAAATGATAGTTTAGGGAAATAATATAATTTTATTTTTAATTTAGACAAAATACTCAAAAATGTATTATAACTTCAATCTCGATCCTACGGGTGTTTTCCGGGTTCATAACGTATTAATATGTTAATAAAATAATATGTGGATTAGTTTTATAAATGGAAACCAAGGAAAAAGCCCCTAAAAAAATAATACAGGAGACTCGTTTAGAAACCAGGTCTCCTGTGTTTCAGCTTAAAGACTTAACCATGTCCGCCCGCTAGGGAATCGAAAAAGAAGGCCATTCTAATTCGTTTTAAGAAGTACGGGCTCAGTGTTCTTCCCCCTTTGCGAGACCCGATCCAAACCAGTCCCAATTCCCTTGAATTTGATCGTGATTAGCAAAGATAACATAGGGATTTCGTTCACTAGTGTTATGCGAATGTGTGTGTGGATTTATATGTAAAGACATCAAGATTTTGATTGTTAATTCCTGTTTGAACACATTGAAAACCCTAGGTTCAAACATGAATTCGATTTGCTTAAAAATGATAAGATTATAAATTGCAATCATGGGGCTTTTAACAAACAGAGGATTGCAATTATGTTCATGCAATTTAATTGTATTGAGATCGAGTCTAGGATATAACTCGATTAAACCCGAAATCACATGAACCCTAGAATTAGTACTTGGCCAATTCGATGTTTTAAGCCACAATTGTGATAGGTATTTTGATCTAGACATTGAAACGAAACTAAAGATGTAAACAATTACCAGAATGAGGCTCGAATTGATGGTGTTCAACTAGAACGGGTTCCGACTTGCGTGACTTGATCTCCGACGACACAGGCTTCATTTTTGATCGAATTGGATGGTGTAACAGGTTCTGTGGGGCTCGTTTGAGGTGCGTAGGGTGATTGATTGAAGGATGATTCATGAATTGATGCGAATTGGTGAGTACTAGAGACGAACTCGACGGTTTCGACTTGAATACCCAATAATGGGATTAATTCGCACATAATGATGATGTTTAATGCCTCAATGATCTCGAAACTGTTATTAATGTGCATTTCAGCTATAAATTCGAACGAATTTCGGTTTAAGAATGCAAATTTGAATTCAAAACAAAAGGTGTTTGACTTTTAAAAGTAACCAGAATACAACACTCTTGATTTTGACTTTAAAATTCAACAGATTTGGATTAGGGTAATTACAACTTTGATCCCTGTAATTTTAGGTGTGTTTGAGTTTGGATATTGACAGAATTAGTCACTGAGGTTTGTAACTGAGTTAACTGAGTTTGTGTGAGATAACTGAGTTAACAGTGTTAACCGGAATTTGTTAGGTGTCACATCATCCCCTAGTTGAAAGAATTTTCGTCCCGAAAATTAAAATAAATAAATAAATAAATTTCGGATGTCACATCATCCCCTAGTTGAAAGAATTTTCGTCCCGAAAATAAAATAGTACCTTATGTGTTTGATGTGGATTGCTTGAAAAGATGAGGATACTTGCGCATCATCTGATCCTCGCGCTCCCATGTGATTTTCGGTCCGCGTTACATGTTCCAATGAACTATGACAATAGGGATTTTACTGTGTTTGAGCATTTTGACTTCCCTATCCATGATTTCGACCGCTTCTTCAATGAAGCGTAACTGTTCATCGATTTGTAGTTCCTCAAGCGGAACCACGAGTGTATCGTCTGCTAGACATTTCTTTAAGTTTGAGACGTGAAAGACGTTGTGTACACCACTAAGTCCTTCAGGTAGGTCCAGTTGATACGCTACTGGGCCATTTCTCTTCATTATCTTGAACGGTCCAACATAACGAGGGTTTAGCTTGGCTCGTTTCCCAAAATGAATTATACCTTTCCAAGGTGAGACTTTTAGTAGGACCATGTCGCCTACTTGTAATTCAAGCGGTTTTCGAAGCTTATCGGCATAGCTCTTTTGATGATCACGGGCTGCCGCCATACGATTTTGAATTTGAACGATTTTCTCTGAAGTTTCGAGCACAAGTTCTGGACCCGTAAGTTGGCTTTCCCCAACTTCAGCCCAACAAATAGGTGATCGGCATTTCCGTCCGTATAATGCTTCGAATGGTGCTGCTTTGATGCTAGTGTGATAATTGTTATTGTAGGAGAACTCTACTAAAGGTATATGAGTTTCCCAACTCTTTCCAAAATAGATCACACAAGCTCGTAGCATGTCCTCAAGGGTTTGAATGGTACGTTCAGTCTGGCCAGCTGTTTGAGGATGGTATGTTGTGCTTATATCCATGTGCGTGCCTAGAGCTTTTTGTAACGATTGCCAGAAACATGAGGTGAATCGAGCATCTCGATCCGAAATGATTGAGATTCGCACTCCGTGCCGAGATACGACCTCTTTAAGATAAACACGAGTTAGCTTTTCCATCTTATCAGTCTCTCTGATTGCTAGAAAGTGAGCGGATTTGGTCAAACGATCTACGATCACCCAGATGGCGTCGCATCCGCTAGGAGTTCGGGGTAGTTTAGTGATAAAATCCATGGAAATCTGCTCCCATTTCCACATCAGGATTTCCGGTTGTTGAAGCAAACCAGAAGGCTTTTGGTATTCAACTTTGACCTTCGAGCAAGTCAGACACTTGCTTACATAGGTGGCTATATCAGCTTTCATGTTCAGCCACCAATAGAGAACCTTTAGGTTATGATACATCTTATCGGAACCAGGATGAATGGAATACCGAGATTTATGAGATTCATCCAATACAAGCTCTCTTATGTTCCCGTACTTTGGAATCCATATTCGCTCTGCGAAGTAGTGAATACCGTCCCATTTAACCTCAAGTTGTTTCTCCATACCACGCGTGGATTCCAACGGCAGGTTTTCATCTTTCAGGGCTTCAAGTTGAGCATTACGGATCTGATTAGGTAATCTAGTGTGAATAGTAAGTTGTAATGCTCGGACTTGTCTGGTTTTAGTTTCTTTTTGGCTTAGGGCATGAGCTACCACGTTAGCTTTGCCTGGATGATACTTGATAGCACAATCATAATCATTCAGGAGTTTGATCAAACAACGTTGTCGCATGTTCAACTCCTTTTGTTCAAATATGTGCTGAAGACCCTTGTGATCGGTGTAGATGGTGGGAAGCGTATGCGGTAAACTTCTCAGGTTGCATCAACACACAACCAAGATGTTGAATGGAGGCATCGCAATACACTACAAAGTCATATGTTCCCTGTGGAAGAGATAGGATGGGTGCACTACAGAGTTTCTGTTTCAGCAGTTGAAATGCTGATTCCTGGATTTCGCTCCAGTTATAGGGTTTACCCTTTTGAGTTAGTGCAGTGAGAGGTTGAGCAATCTTTGAGAATCCTTCGATAAATCGACGGTAGTAGCCAGCCAATCCCAGAAATTGTCGCACCTCTGTTGGAGTTGTTGGTGGCGCCCAATTCTTGATGGCTTATACTTTAGCTGGATCGACATGTATTCCTTTTTTGTTGACTACATGTCCTAGGAATTGAACTTCGCAAATCCAAAATTCATACTTTGAAAATTTGGCATACAATTACTCTTGTTTTAGCAATTCAAGGATTAAACGTAGGTGCTCCTCATGTTCTTCCTGGCTCTTAGAATAGATGAGGATGTCATCAATGAACACGATGACAAACTGGTCAATGTAAGGTTTACACACACGGTTCATGAGGTCCATGAACACCGCAGGTGTGTTTGTTAGTCCGAATGGCATGACCAAAAACTCGTAATGGCCGTACCGAGTTATGAATGTAGTCTTTGAGAGGTCTTCATCTCAGACTCTCAGTTGATGATCACCGGATCTAAGATCGATCTTTGAATAGAAGCTTTATCCTTGAAGTTGATCAAACAAAATATCGATACGGGGTAGTGGGTAACGATTCTTGATAGTTACTTTATTCAGCTCACGGTAATCGATGCACATACGAAAAGTCCCATCTTTCTTCTTGACAAATAAGACTGTGACATCCTATATTTTCAGGTTAACTCCATTAACGCAAACATCGTTATCTCAAGCATTTCATACAAACTATTTCATCTCAGCCAGTCACACGTGCATTGCATTTAATTAGGTTAAATAAATGTGTCAATTAATACACACACACTCACAAAGCGATAACTCGTAGAATTATCGGATCACACTTGAGTCTAACCCGGAACGTTGGTGATTAATCAAGAATAATATTTTGAACAATTAATAATTTATAATTAATATACATTATGTGATTTGGCGTGTTATGTGATTTTACGTGAATTATGTGAATCTTCTTGATATCGCGCATGTTTATCGAATACTAATTGTGTTAATTATTTTTATAGAAGATGGAGTTTTTATAAAAATAATAGTTAAGGGATTTAATTGTTTTTAGTATTAATTGTTTTTAAAATAGCCCATGGACCATTTAGATAAGCCCATGGATTATCCTTGATCCAAGTTTTAAACCCATATATACAAATATATATAGAATTTTATAAAGAAATTAAAACCCTATTCCCTTTTCCTCCTCTAGCCGTCGCGACCAAGAACCTCCCCCCTGTGAGCCGAGACCAAGAAACAACCCAAACACACCCTCTTTGATCTTCAATCTTGCAATTGGAAGTGTATTTGGTCTAGTCTGGTTGTTCCTAACACTCCTACGTAAGTTATTTCATCCGATTTCGTTACTTTATGATTCCAAAAATTATTATTGAAACCCTAGTTCATCCAAACATGAGTTTTTGTAATAAACTTGGTGATTTGGTTATTTGATTGATGTTATTGCACCTATTTGATGAGTATGTTGTTATTTAGAAAATCCTAGTTTCATATGCTTCATAACTTGTCTAAAGTACAGACTTTTTGATTATGTGATGTTGTAGGATTGCATCCCAGACGTGTATAATGATTGTTATGACTATATTTATGCTAGTTAGGTTGTATGCAATTGAATTGGTGCGGTGAATCTTGTTAACAAAGCTAGAAATCGTAGACCTTCCTAAAGAGGAAACTTTATTGAAAGGTGTTTGTTGAATGTGAGTTGTTTTACGTGCACGATGATTATAGGATGATGCTAGCATGTTATTATGAACGTATTAAAGCTAGTTAGAGTGTTGTTTGGTACAAATCACATGCATTGATCATAACTTACTAAAAGTGGAAACTTTTAGAATTTGAAACTTGATGTCTAGACCTAATGTATATGTTGTGATGATCATTCATGCATTAGTAGGTATGTATAATGTAACATCCCGAAAAATTCATATGTCAATGGTGCGGGTTTGCGAGCAACCCGAACCCTTTTTATCTAAGAATAATAGTAAAGGCTTTCATGCGGGGTGCGTTTAACTACCGGGAATGACACGTTTATACGTTTAAAGAAGGTTCGAGACCAAAATGCGTGAAACAGAAACCCGAGGACTGGAAGTGTAAACCTTTAGAGGTTTAAATTCACTTAACAAGAAAACCTAGGCCATAATCGGCCTAGGTGCGCATACGATAGAGAGGGGGACGAAGGACAAATCGGAAGTCGACGACAAGGAGTAACCGGACGGAAGTGGACGGCGACGTCAAGTAGAAGAGACTTCACCACACGTTCAGGTAACCTCTTATCATGTTCTTTATGTTCATGTTTCCGGTTGGCACGAGAACCCGGTAAGGGTTTTGTGACTATGGTCACAGTTGGCGTCGGAGGTGACGGTGGTCGGCTGTGGTGGTGTCCACGGGTGAAAGTGGAGGTGATGCGACGGCGTTGGAGTTAGTGGTGTGTTGTGGTGGTAGCCGGAGTAGGGGCGGAGGCCGACGACCAAGAGAAAGAGAGAAGGAGGGAGTGCGAGAGGGTAGGGGTTGGACAAGGAAGGGAGTGGCTTCGGAGGACGCTGGATCCGTAGGCGGCAGTGGGTGGTGGTGCCCGACAGCAGCTCGAGACTACCGTGGTGGTGCTCCATGGCGGCGGACAGCGAGGTGAAGGTGGTAGTGGTGGAGAAAGGTGACGGGTACTCGAGGGTGTTACGGAATGGTGAAGCTCGGTGGTGGTTCACGGTGGTGTGGTACGGTGGTGGCGATGTACAGTGGTGGTGGTGGTGGTTCACGGTGGTGAACGAAAAAGAGCATGGGATGGGGTTACACCCGATTAGGGTTTTGTAATCGTAGTGTTGGACGTGCATAGGTGGGTCTCGACTCAGGTACGTGTAACCTACGAGACTAACGTGTTACATGGCATGGAAATGTGCATGCATTCGGGTTCTAAACGGGTTCAGGATAACCCGAATCGAAAAGAGACAAGGATTAGGGTTTTGAGTAGAAGAAGAAATGAGCGGGCGAGACAAGTACCAGAATCATTTATATTTAAATATAATCGTGACATGTTCAAGATGTACTCTGACTAGGAGGTCATGCGTTTGACAGGTTGGGTTCCAGTGTGGACGAGGAGGTTTGCAGAGCAAGGATTCGGACTCAGTATCAAGTGAGTTTCTAATCCCCCACTTGTTTAATTGTTTTCAATGTTTTGGGGCTATCGTACATACTTAAGAGACAAGCTTAATCTATTAAACGTGTTAAGATTTTCGGATTCTAATCCAAAGTGTTTATGAAATTAAATGAGTATTACGGAGTCGTAGGGTCTAGGGTGTGTCCATGAGAATGTGCTAGCTAGAGGTATGAGTTATGAATGTGGGACATGTTAAGGGTCGGTTGGGAAGAGTTGGGTTGTAAGCTAAATGTTTATGACTACGTACATGCTACGTTACTCTAGTTATAGGTGTGGGTGCAGGTGTAGTTAACAAGTCATATATGTGTAGTGTGATATTGCATGTTTTTAATTCATATGTGTTTTGTATGTCGTTGTCCTTGTGACACGGCGGGTGATGTGTTTGCGTAGTCATGTTTATGACACGACAAACGGGAATGGTGAAGGATGAGGTCCTTCGGGAAGTCACCAACGATGGCATTTGTTAACAGGTTAATGATGAGCTCAGGGTGCATTGAACGCCCTGACGAGGGTGCAGCGATAAGGTATGTGTTTGCATGCTTCTATATGTGTAAATTTGCATGCTAGTGAAGATTTATGTTCATTGTGCGTGAGATAGTGTTAATGTGATGTGTTAATGATATTAATGTGACAGGTAGAGTTAGATTGACCGTTGTGTCAGGATTTTGATGTGGTGTTGTTAACCGTTGTGTCAGTTGATTGGTAAGAGCCTTAGTTAAGGCTGAGTAAGTCAAGGTCTAGGGTTTTGTTGTGTGTAACCAAGTGTCGAGTTAATACGTGTGCTAGAGTACGAATTATTAGTGTAGCAAATTCGACCTGTGTCGATGAGACTGCGGGATTATTATTATTAATATGGGATGAGTCTCGGGTGGTGAACGGTTATGAGGTATAGTGTGATATCAGGGGTTATCCATTTGTTAATAAATGGTGAAACTATTTTATAAGGACAGTGAGTCCTGAGTAAAGTTCAAATGTTTTAATTAACTTAACTATTAGAACTCACTCAGCGTAGCTGACTTTGTGTGTATGTTAGATTGTTTTGCAGGTGAGCTTTGTGTTGTTGCATCTTGGCTTGGGAGCGGTGTTACTCGGATTGGTGTGAAAGCATTCGTAAGGTAAACCTAATGACATTAAATAGTAATTAATGCTTTTAGAAAGACTTTCGCTGTAATTTGATATACTTTAAATGAGTACATTTAATAGGAATAACCCGTTTTGAGAACCAACTGTAGGATGCCCGGGTCGGGGTCTTACAAGTTGGTATCAGAGCCGTGGTTTAAGAAAAAATCGATGTTTTTATAAAATAAAATACCTTAACTTAAACTGAAAATGGGACGAGGGTGAAACGAATGCCACCACGAGTAACCGCGAGCCAAGAGGTACGTCTTTCGAGTTGAGCAGTAATTGTTATTTACCATTTGTGTAGTGTTACACTAGGTAAAGCGATTGGTGTGAGTAAGTGATTTATGGTTCCGTGTGGGAACATGATGTGTGCTATGTGCTGTAGTAGTATGTAGAACTATGTGAAATTGCGTGGTGTGATATGGTGAAATCATGTTTTGTGAGTTAATTAAGGTGGGGCAGCATTAATCGCGTTAAGTGATATAGCTTGGTGTGTTAACATGGTTTAATGAATTTGTGTGTAACCATGTGTAGTGTGCAAGTGTGATATATGTGATGATTTGCTATATATTTGTGTGGTGTTAAATGAGTTGCGTGGGATGCATGTGCATCCGGTGTGTGAAAGATAGAAAGCTTGTGTGAATATGATGGGAAAGGTTTAGAGTACGAGCAGTAATGTGGACCACCAAATTGCATTTGATCACCATAATTGGCAGTCTATGATTACTCTCATATTCTGAATGTGTGCTCATAGTAATCACTCCAACGTTCTATCTTGAGTAGGATTAGACGGTTAAGATGAAGCCTACGGGATCGGTCAGGCGCGATGCTCTTGCTAGGGGGAATTCAGAACGACCAGTCAAGGCAACGACTGATGTGGGTGAAACTGCTAGAGCAATAGGAGTAGTGTTGGCGCTTCTCGTGCCAATTTTGACTAGAGCGTCGGTCGGCGACATACCGTGTGGAGCTATGATTGGAAAGACGGGATGGAAAAGGAGAGCAGTGCCAGCTGTACGTGATTTTCCTACAGGATGTGGACCTTCACGGTTGAGAGATCGACCACTTGCTTTGGTTAAGAGAGCTTCGTTTATGGAGGAACGAGAGGAGGACACGCCAGATGCACCTGACGTGGTCAAGCAGTGATTTGGCGGGCAGAGTTTGGGATGCTTGATTTCTTGATGAGTAGTTTGTGTGGTAGTTGTCATGAGAGATTTTCGAGGTGATTTGACGTTGTGATGGATTAGACATTTATAGTGAGTCTTACCGCATGATGATTTGAAAATAATTAATGATAATTGTGTTTGTGACGGCATATGATTGTGTTTACAATAGTGGAATGTGTGCGGTATAATGTGATTGTGTGATTGCATTCTGAATAATGTGAGTTAGCATTAATTGTGATTTTGTTGTGATACTAGAGCATGGTTGATTAGATGGTGTGAGTAGACTTGTATAGACATGAATTTTGAATTGTATGTGCCTACGATTTTAAGATAGTGTCACCTATGTGTTAAGGTCTGGGTGATGTTTGAAGTGCAATGGGTGCATTGCACCTTGTGCGAGTATTCAGGACGGGGTTCTGTGGTGAGTTATGATTATACATCTTTAATAGGTGTAAATGTTCAGGACGAGGTCCTGTGGGAAATTAGGATTATAAATATTATGTATATGAATATGTAGAGTGGTGTCTTTTGTCTAGACTGAGTAGTATATTCTCTTGAAACATTGGTACAACACGTATGGGGTACGACTGGGCAAAATATTTTTGAGTAGGTGATGACGCATGACAGGGGCTACCGTTATAATGAGTAAAAGGTAGAGTTCGGGAGTTTGTGTGTCTATAAATGACAAGGTCGTATTGTGTGTACGCAGAGTTGCTCAGGTCTAGCTAGTTATGTGTGCACTTTGTGCGAGTTAGAGAGTTGAGGTGCTATACCAATATAGATATATATACTTTGAACATGATAGGTTTTATTATTACGACCTGGTGTTATGTGTCCTAGAAGTTCACGCTTAATCGTGCATAGGACGGATAGTCGGTGTACTCAAGTTTAGAGTTTCTATCTTGACGATTTTCACGACGGTGATATACTGTAAGACCCCGACCCGGGCATCCTACAGTTGGTTCTCATAACGGGTCATTTTCATTAAAACGCATTTATTGCAACTGAAACTACAGCGGAAGTCTTTTTAGAACTCATTTATTAACATTTAATGTTATTAGGTTTACCTTACGAATGCCTGCACACCGATCCGAGTAACGTCGCTTCCAAGCCACGATACGCCAGTGCACCGCTTACCTGCAAACAATCTAACGTACACACAAAGTCAGCTACGCTGAGTGAGTTCTAATAGTTTAATTTTAAATAAAAATATCACACAAAGCTCTTCGGTTTAATTTACCCAGGACCCTCCGGTCCTTATAAAATATAATTACGCTTTATTAACGAATGACTAATACCTTGTCACCCGCCGACATCCCATAACCGTTTATCACCTGAGACTCAACCCGTACTACCAATATAAATAATAACAACCTTACAATCACAATAGCATAGACTCAACATACTATGCCCACGACTCGTAACCAAGAACACACCTTAACTCAATTTTAGGTTAACACAACCTACCCTAGACATTAACACATCCGGCCTTAAGCAAGGCTCTCACAAATAACTAACACGACTCTTATACACGTCACATGTTAGGACATAGATGTATGACAAGAGCTTGTAATAGTTTAGATCTTATTGTCTTTATGTTTTGTTAATGTTTGAATTGTATAAGTGTTTGTATAAGTTCTGCTAGACGCGAACTTAGCAAGCTCGCTTAGTCTCAGTAGAGGCGAACTTATTAAGTTCGCCTATAGCAGATACTTTGTCTATAAATAGGAGTTTACAGTTTCAGTTTTAGTCTAAGTCTTTGAACGCTCTGTTTCTGTAAACTCTGTGTTTTGATTGAATACAAAGAGAAGTTTATTTACTTGTTGATTGTTATCGTTTCTATTGTCATCTAGTGTATATATACGTTGATACGGTTGGATTTCGCACTCTGTGTCTTCTATACGTCACATCACGAGATCGATCTATAGAGGAGTCATGTGGACCTATATGTGGTATCTGAGATATTGCTCATGATTTGTGTGTGATTCGTGAGTGTTTTGTGACGTTTTGTATACAATTTGACAAGAAATTGATCAACTTTTGCGAGTTTTCATATTCATGGAGTTTTCAAGTTCTTGAGACCGATTTTGAGGCTGATTTTGTGAATTTGAAGGTGTTTTTGGCGAAATTTATCCAATAGAAGTGTTCTAAATCATAAAATACTAAATCCTATGGTTCAATTTCTTCAAATTCCATCAATTCAGTGAGATATGATGATTTTCGGAACTGTTGGTTCGTGTTTTGGTTGAAGACTCATCTTCCTGAGTTGTTACAGCTGTGCAAGCGAACTTAGTCCTGAAAATCTATTGCAGGCGAACTTAGTAGGCGAACTTAGCTGGTTTACTTGATTAAGCGAACTTAACAAGTTCGCTTGGGGTCAAGTTCGCTTGATAGGCTTGAAGCGAACTTATTATCTTCGCCTAAGTGGATTCTTGTTCATACTTAGTATTTTTTTTAACATGGAAAATATGGTGCAAGTGACCAACATGTTCAACTATGATAATGAGATTGGTACATCTCAGAAACCACCGAAGTTGTTAAGCCTTGCTGATTATCCGAACTGGAAAATATCGTTTTGATCAGTTTGTGTCTTTTACCGATACGAGCTTATGGATTCCTATTTTGGAAGGCTATACACATCCGACATACTCATGGATGGGAAATGATAATGTTCCTAAGCCTGTTTCTGCATTGACTACTGAAGAAAAACAATTGTTTGATCGTGAGAAGAAAGCTATGGCTAGTATTTCTATGTCACTTCCAAAGGAAATCTATCACAATTTCAAACAATTCAAGTCTTCTCAACAATTGTGGGATGCATCTCATAAGAGATGTGAGGGTAGTCTTGATGTGAAGAAAAGTAGAAAAGAGTTATTGAAGAAGCAATTCTTAGTGTTCAAGCATTTTCAAAATGAATCGTTGGATGATCTTGCAACTAGATTCTATCATTTTTTGAGTGAGTTATCAAGTGCATCGGTTGTCTATGAAACTGAAGAGATAAATGACAAGTTCTTGGAGTCTTTACCATCAAAATTTGATGTGTATTCAGTTTTGATCAAGGAGAATGTCAAGTATAAAACTATGTCTCTTGAAGATGTTCTTGGCAAGATTCAATCTCATGATTTGAATATGATGAAGAAGGAAACAAATATGGAACATATTCAAGATCCTGCAATGTATTTTGCTAAGTCTTCTGGCAAAACTGGTGCTGGTGTTGCTTTCTTTACTGGTGCTGGTGTTGCTTTCTTTACTGGTGATGGTCAAGATTCTTCAAGTGAACATGTCTCTGGAGTGTCAAGTCAAACTGGATTTTCTGCAAACACATCTACTTCATCTTCTGGATCACATCATATGAATCTGTTGGAGCAAATTCTGGTGACAACGAGCTTGAAGATATTATGTCTTAGTCTTAGAGTCTTTGACTTGTAATTGATAGAATTGTTAGCAACAGTTAAAGGGGAGTCTGTTAGGACATGTATTGTAACTGTTGATAAAATTCTGTTTAAGTTCGTAGAGAGGCGAACTTATCTTTAGAAGCGAACTTGTTAAGTTCGCCTAAGGTGCTGTGTCATAGAGAGGCGAACTTATCATCTTTAGGGGCGAACTTGTTAAGTTCGCCTATTGCAGCGTTTGTGTCTATAAATAGAGATTTACAGTTTCTGTTCTAGGGGGCTTGAACGATTATCTTGTAAACTCTGTGTTTGGTGGAATACAAAGAGAAGATTATTTACCTGATGTTTCTATTGTCAATTCGTATACAAACGTTAACACGGTAGGATTCCGTACTCCGCGTTATCGAGACGTCCTGTCACGAGATCGATCTGTAGATGAGTCATGTGGACCTACAAGTGGTATCAGAGCTTTTGCTCGTGATTTGCGTTTGATTCTTGGTGATTATAGACGATTTTGTGTACAATTTGACAAGAAATTGATCATTTTTCAAGTTTTTGTATCCATGGAGTTTTCAAGTTCTTGAAGATCGATTTTGCTGCTAAATTTGTGATTTGAAGTGGTTTTTGATGAAATTAATCCGATAGAAGTGTTCTAATTCATAAAATACTAAATCCTACGGTCCAATTTCTTCCAATTCCATCTAATCTGTGAGAAATGATGATTTTTGGTGATATTCGTTCATGTTTGGGTTGAAGTTCTTCCTGAGTTTGTTACAGCTGATGTAAGCGAACTTGCTGAGATTTTGTGCAGGCGAACTTAGCAAGCGAACTTATTATGTTCGCTTCTCTCAGTTTAGGCGAACTTATTAGATGAACTTATTAAGTTCGCTTAGGCAATATCAGGCGAACTTATCAAGTTCGCTTGTGGTTTTGTTCGCTCAGTGAAGTGAAGTTCAGGCGAACTTATTAAGTTCGCTCGGGCAGTATCAGGCGGGAAATTTATAAAAAAATAAAAAAATAAATTGGCGGGAAATTTCTTCTTGTCCAAATTTTTTAGAGAAAGTTTATATGCTTGTTTTGAATCATTTTTGAATTTTTGAAATTTTTTAAAAAGAGTATTTTGGCGGGAAATTTTTTTCGGATATTTTCGTAAAAATTTCAAAATGTCAATTTCATGTGTTGATAATGCGATTGGAACTATGCCACCGAGGCTTTTGTGCATATCAGATTATAGTAGCTGGAAAGTCCGGTTCGAACAGTTCGTATTAGAAACTGATGAAAACTTTTGGAGACCAATAACAGAAGGATATGTGCATCCTACTTTTGACTTTCTGGAATTTCGTGATGTTCCTAAACCAGTGACAGCTCTTACTAAAGCAGAAAAGCAGAAGTTTGATCAAGAGATGAAAACATGTGAAACTTTAAAATTGTCTTTACCGAAAGATATCATTCATAGTCTCGGGAAGTGTCCAACTTCAAGAGATCTATGGGAAGCATTGAAGAAAAAGGGTGAAGCTACTACTCAAGCGTTTGTGGTCTTGATCAAAGAAGTATTGGAGAAGCCGAGTTATTCTCAAAGTGATTCTTCTGCAGAGTTAAGTGATAGTGAGAGTATTCGTTCTGGTGAAAGTACTCAGTCTACCGAGAGTGATATGATGACTGAATTAAGCTTCCATACAGTTGAAGATGATCTGAGACAATCAGAAACTGATGCAAAGCCTATCATTGTTGATAAAAAGAGTGCAGCTGATGATGACATATTCATGGCTCCTGGTGCATCTTGTTCAGAAGAAAAATATGAGGTACTTTCTAAATCTGAAACGTTTTGTTCTAACTGTGTTTTAGTGAAGGATAAAATGATGAGGGTTATGGATGACAACGTAAACCTCATTTGTGATATGAAATCGATGCACACGGTAAATCAGAAACTAAAAGATAATGAGAATGTGTGTGTTGAAAGAATAGAATCACTGAAGAGAGATATAATTTCTCTGACTTTGAAGATCAAAGAGCAGGCATATCATCTGGATATGGCCTCTACAGAAATTGAGAAAAGAAATAATGATCTTGCTGAGAAAGATAAGGAACTAGCTGAATCTAAAGCAGAGGTGATCAGAATGCATAGAAAGTTAGAAAGCTTTGGAAATTCATCATTCTTATTAGGATATTATATTGATAATACTGAAGAGGGGAAGGGAACTAGTGGTTTTGGTTATGTTCCTCCACCATTTAATGGAAATTATTCTGTTGCACCTGAGATTATAAAAGATGAGGATTTAGATCCTAAGATTGTGTTGAAAGTGAATCCAGTCACAGGTGAAGATATTGTGTATTCTGATGAGAGTGATGATGAATATTTTGATAGAGCTAAGGTAGAAGGTATACCGAAAGAAGTTAATGTTGAGGAATCAAAGGTTGATTCTAATTCATCTGGAAATAATACATTTGGACGTTCTTCAAATTCAAGGAGAGTTCCATATGTCAAAGATTATAAAGACAGGCGTACATGCTTTCATTGTAATGAGATGGGACACATTGTGGTGAACTGTCCTTACAAAAATAAAGGGAAGAAGCATGTCGTTCCTGAAAAGGTGAAGCCTGAATCAAGACCTGTTGAGAAAAAGTTTATTCATTCTCAATCTCCAAAAGAAGTTCATGTAGGAGAATCTTCTTCAAGTGCATATTATCGTGTGAAGATTCCTTATATGCGAGAATATAGTGAGAAGAGATCTTGCTTTTATTGTGGTCTTGTGGGTCACATTCGGATGGATTGTCCTCACAAAGATAAAGGTAACCGACATGTTACTCCAGAAAAGGTAAGAACTCCTTGTAAGCCTTATGTTAACCCAAATGTGGTTAAACCTCGTGATACATCAAAGGGTAATTCAAAATCTGAGGTTAGGCTTTCTAGACCTCAAAGACGGAGGAGAAACAGAAGATTGAGAAAACTTTTAGAACAACAAGAGTTTTCACAATCAAATCAATTTTCAAATGAAAGAAAATGTTCAAACACTTCACATTTTAAGCAAAAAGAACTTAATGAACAGAAGTATGTTTGGAAATCTAAAGTTTCTGTTTCTGACTCGTCGGAACAATCTCCGAAAATTGATGAGAGATTCGATTGTGAATGGAGTGAAGTTTATTATTTTGATACAGATGGACGACCCATGACTACCATGGCTTGGGTCCCAATTTCAAATTAATGTTTCTTGTTAATTGTGCAGGATTAACCAAGAGGGACTATTAATACCATTAGGGTTGTTGATAGTGGTTGTTCATAGCACATGACAGGAATGGCATCTGCAAGAGTAAAGAGTTGTTGATAACTGAGAATCTATTTGATTCAACGACTTGATGCTCAAGGGGGAGATAATGTCCCACACAATGTTTGTTTTTGGAAAGTGTTTGACCAAGTCCAAAAGATAACCTGAAACTTAGGATGATGATGGTGAGCATAAAGTCGTTGATGCAACCATTTGACTAGTTGAGGGGGAGTCTACAGGACAGGGGAAGTACAGAACTATGTTGGTGACAGAGGCAATGACATTCAATTACATTACATCGGTTTGAGTTTTTAATTGATTGACTTGATTAATCCCAAGTAACCAAGTAAAATGTTTTTCTTAAAATGTTTTCATGGAAGATTTTATTTTTGTTTGTTTTACTTTCTTTCATAAAGATTTTGAAAAAGCCAAACAAATTGAAAAAGATAAAATCGAAATTACTTGAAGTTAAAGAAGAGATGATAGTACATCAGTAGATGTTCAGTCACACATGACCTTAGTTGGCCTTTATGATTGCTTATCTGTGATAAATGTTTTGATCAGAACTTCTTAGATTGCACAGTATGGGAAATGATAGCTTCATAACTGCTTATGCTTAACAAAAATGGATGCTTGATGCTTATATTTTTAATTTGGATACTAGCATGTAGTTTGAATTGTCGATAGGCTATGAGTATCTTTGGTCTATTAGTAGTGTGACAACATAATGATCTTTGTGACAACTGTGAATTGAACCCATGGTATGTTGGGTGTGTGTGTGTAAAAGATCATTATCAGATAAAGAATATAAGATTTAAAGTACTTCATGAGACCAGTATCGGTTATGTCGTTAAACATAATTTTTCAGTTCACTTCACTGCCCATGCCCCAAAAAACATGCAATGTGTTGTTGGACTAAGATATATTTCTGACAACATCTGTTGGAACATATACTAGCCCTTGGATCAATATCCTGATTCCATTGAACATATCCAGATAACAGTTGGATCACGCTACCCTATGTCATTGAATCAATCGATTCCTTGATCAATCTTATGTTGAAGAATTCTATTGGTACAATCTTTCTGTTACTATGAATCATGATACTTCATCCAAACCAAGACATTTGAATCATTCGATTCTGAATCATTCTGATTCTGAATCATTCTGATTCTCTGCTTGATATTTTCCTATGTTTATCGGTATAATTTCATCCTGGAGATTGAAAATTATCTTGCAATGATCTTATATGTCTTGAAGATAATGCACATTTATTTTTCTGTTGGCATATTTGTGGGGTACACGTTGTATTATAAAATAATTGGTATCTTAATTCACAAGAACATGGGACAAAGATACTAATGGTTTCAATAATATTGACAACTTAGATTGACATGTTATGTGTTGCAAATTCGTATGTAATTTATTATAAGCATGTTATGATCTGATCCCATCTTCTTTGAAGTTCTTCGCGTATCATTACATGTTTTGGTTGAAGCTTAAAAGATTTGATCTTATCTGGTATAAAGAAAAGGAAGAAATGGAAGAATGAATCTGGATAGGATACCCTTAGAATGTTTAGGGTTGTTTATCCAAAATGTGTGATTGATGCATTATTTATACTGATATGATCTTCTTACTCGTGATGTTTGACCAAAAAGATGTGATTTTGTATTTTACATTTTAGTTTGTTCAAAGAAAAACCAAAAAGATTTTGTGTTTCTTATGTTTGAAAAACCAAAAAGATTTTATTTTTCCAGCTTCCATGGAAATCTTAATTGTTGGTTATTCTTGGTTGTTCTCCTTTGCATAAACTGAATATTGCAGACAGAAGTTGACGAGGGGTCCTTCTCCCAAGTTTTCTTCTAGATAGAAAGAGAAAGTGTGCAGATGAACAAGACAAAGACTACATAGTGTTTGATGATATTTGAAGACGGATGACAATTTTCTAAAGCTGTTGTCAAGGGGGAGTCTGTTGGAGCATATTCTGGTGACAACAAGATTGAAGATATTATGTCTTAGTCTTAGAGTGTTTGACTTGTAATTGACAGAATTGTTAGCAACAGTTAAAGGGGAGTCTGTTAGGACATGTTTTGTAACTGTTGAAAAAATTCTGTTTAAGTTCGTAGAGAGGCATCTTTAGAAGCGAACTTGTTAAGTTCGCCTAAGGTGCTGTGTCATAGAGAGGCGAACTTAATAAGTTCGCCTAAGCATCTTTAGGGGCGAACTTGTTAAGTTCGCCTATTGCGGAGTTTGTGTCTATAAATAGAGATTTACAGTTTCTGTTCTAGATGGCTTGAACGATTATCTTGTAAACTCTGTGTTTGGTGGAATACAAAGAGAAGATTATTTACCTGATGTTTCTATTGTCAATTCGTATACAAACGTTAACACGGTAGGATTCCGCACTCCGCGTTATTGAGACGTCCTATCACGAGATCGATCTGTAGATGAGTCATATGGACCTACAGAATCAAAGAGTTGCTGATGATTATTTAGCAATGTTTTCTTCCTTCATGGCATCATATGAGAATTTTATTGGTGGAAAGATTCATGATCCTGATGTTCTTGAAGAGGATTTTTGTCAAATTAATCCTGTTGATCTGGAAGAGATGAACATTCAATGGAACATGGCCATGCTTATGCGACAAGCAAAGGATTTTTTGAAGAAGACTGGAAGGAAGTATATTGGTTCTAACAGTCGATCAAGAATGGGTTTTGATAAATCAAAAGTTCGTTGTTATAACTGTCAAGAATATGGTCATTTTGCAAAAGAATGTGTGAAGCCGAAAGTTGAGTTTGATTCTCAGAAGAAGCCAAACAATTTTCAGAATAATCGTTCTCAGTCACGTGGTTCGTCTGGATCTGGAAATTCAAATCATGCATCCACATCATCTGCATTGGTTGCACAGAATGATGAAAATTATGATTGGGGAATTCATTTGGAAGACCTAGTTGGTGCTGTGAGTCAAGCTTTTGTAGCTGAAATTCATGCTGGTAATTCTGAAGAAGCTACTGATGATGATAGTTCAAGTGATGGTGAGAGTCTAAAGAGTGATGATGAAGAGAGTATTAAAGTACATAATGTTGATTCTGAAAATACTTCTGCATCTGGTGTATCTGAAGAAGAAATAGTGTTGACTAAAAGATCTGTTGATGAAGCTATTTCTGAGGATATTCCAATTGATAAAGTCTTCATGGCTGATATGTCAGATCCTTCAAAGGTAAAAGACTCTATCTGTAATATTTACTGCTCTAACTGTATCTTTGTGAAGAATAAAATGCAGAAGGTTATGGATGATAACACAAACTTAATTTGTGATATGAAATCCATGCATGAGGTAAATCAAAAGTTGAAAGATAATGATAAGCTTTGTATGGATAGAATTTAATCTTTGAAAAGAGATTTAAATTCTTTGGGGTTAAAGTAAAAGAAACAAATATATCATCTGGATATGGCTTATGTTGAAATTGAGAAGCGAAATGAAATTGTCGCTCAGAAAAACAAGGAGATTTCTGACAAGGAATCAGAAGTGATCAAATTACATCGAAAGCTAGAGAATTTTGAAAATTCATCTGTAGTATTGGATTATTTTCATGCCAATGCTGATCCTACAAAGAGGGTTGCTGGAGTTGGATTTGTTCCTCCCCCATTTAATAGGAATTATGTAGTTGAAACAGAAATCATTAATGAGGAGGAGATTGATCCAAAGACAATTTTAAAGGTTAATCCAGTGACTGGTGAAGAAATGGTGTATGATTCTGATACTGAGGATGAAGTGTTTGATGACAACAAGGTTGAAGGTATTCCTAAAGAGGTGAAACTTGATGAACCGAAGGTGGTGAAACAAGTTACCCGAGATAGATGCATTTTAACCGAACCTGATGAAGTGATTCAACCTAATCTTTCCAAGGTGTTACAAACAAGTGGTTTTGTTGTTGCTGGTCATCAGAAAAAGATATCATCAAAGGTGAATAAACAAATTTATGTCCTAAAGAAGACGGTTGACAGATCCGTGAAATCTTCTGAAGAATGTTCATCAGATTGTTCATCAAATTCAAGAAAAAGTTCTTATATCAGAGATCATCAAGATAGAAGAGTGTGCTTTCATTGTAATGAAGTGGGTCATATTCTGATTCACTGTCCTTATAAGAATCAAGAAAAGAAGCCTATGTTTTTAGAGAAAGGCAAATCCAAAACTGTTCCCCCACAACAAAAAGTGGTGACAATTCTGAAGAAATCTAATGTGGGAAAGCCTACATCTGAGTTTGTGAAGATAGCTCCTTTGAGGCAATCTGTGCCTACTCAATCATTTGCTAAATCTTCGAGATTTAAGCAAAATGATAAAGATTTTTCTAAACCAGTGGTTGGTCATACTGGTGTGAGAAATGATACTGCTTTTCAAAAGCATTCTGAGATTCCACGTGTTGGAATCACAAAAGATTCTCAACCTGAGGTCAAACTTTCTCGACCACAAAGGAGGAGACGTAACAGAAAATTAAAGAAACTTATGGAAACATCTGAATCTTATAATAATAAATCTAATAATGTTTTTCAAAATAACCATCCTGTGTCTCCATCGAGAAGTTTTGATTTTGTTGGTCTTTATGTCCCAAAGGTTGATGATAAAGTGGATTGTGAACTCATTGAAGTAGTTTATTTTGATCCTTCTGGACAACCCAATACCACAATGGCTTGGGTTCCCTTTTCTAATTGATTTTCTTTGTTTATGTAGGGGCAACCACGGAGGTCTATCAACAATACTTGGTATGTGGATAGTGGTTGTTCTCGACATATGACAGGAAATATTCGTTTGCTTGAAGATGTTATTAAAATTGATGGCGGTTATGTTGCTTTTGCTGGGAATAAAGGCAGGTACATAACTGGTCAAGGTACTTTGAAGAATGACAAGGTTAAGTTTGAGAAAGTTAACTATGTTGAGCAACTTGAACACAATCTTTTGAGTGTATCTCAAGTGTGTGACAAGAAGTTTTCATTCCATTTCAATGATACTGAATGTTATATCTTGAAGCCGGGATTTGTTATTCCTGAAGAATGGATTCTAATGAAGGCTCCGAGGAGAAATGACACATATGTTTACTCTCGAAGGCGTCTGAATCAGATTCTATTCTGTGGCACAGGAAGCTTGCTCACATCAATTACAGGAAAATGAATTATCTGGTGAAGAATGATCTGGTGATTGGTGTTCCTAAAGTGAAATTCTCCGTTCCTGATGACTGTATTCCTTGCAAGAAGGGGAAACAACACAAGAAGTCCCACAAATCTAAGACAAAGAATTCAATTGTGACTCCATTGGAGCTGCCACATATGGATTTGTTTGGACCGATTAGTATTAGGAGCATTGGAGGTAAATCTTACTGTCTGGTGGTAACAGATGATTTCTCTAGATTTTCATGGGTTAAGTTCCTTGCTTCTAAAGCTGAAACAACAGAGATGGTGCAATTCTTAATCCTGGGTTTAGAGAATTTGTGCAAACAGAAAGTCAGAAGAATTAGGAGTGACAATGGCAGCGAGTTCAAGAATAGCAAGATGTGCTTATTATAACATTCCTGATTTTTCCGACCCTATTTTAATTTATTTTAAATAATAAAATAACTGCACGATGTTGAATCATATACTTGTTCAAACCTACACCTCATTAATCGTCAGCCGATCGTATTAAATTCAAAGATTTAGAACTCATAATCATGTGGTAACACCTCTTAGAGTTAATCCAGTTAGTAATCTCGTTAGGTGTTCTGTTAAATCCTAACCAAGCTAATTCTGTCAAAGCTGAATTTGCAAGGGCTGATTTTGTAAATAACCAGAAACCCTAATAGGCACGGTCACGCCACATTTTGGCACGGTCGCGCCTCGTCCGGCACGGTCGCGCCACGTTTTGGCACAGTCGCGCCTCGTCTGGCACGGTCGCGCCTCTTATAGGCACGGTCGCGCCTCACATCAGTTAAAACGTAAAAACAGTCTTTAATCGCAAATCTGTTCGAATCCAAAATTTGTAACGCTTATTGTGCCGTTTCAAACCAATCATTTCGAATTAATCACTTTCTAATAACCGCGTAGTGATTAGGAAACCAAAACCGTCACCTCTCCATTCCTTTCTCTCAATCTCGTCCAATTCATGAAACACTCCCGAAATCAATCATATGCGCATGATCTTCAAGCTCCTGTAATCACATTCCTCACATCAATTTTGCCGGAATCCCAACAGGAGACGCCAGGGATCAACACATCAAAGTCGGAACTCCGTTTGGTCGAACTCCACCAATTCGATATCGTTTAAGGTAATTAAACACATCCTCAGACTCATTTCAATCCCGTGAATGAAAGCCCTAACCTATTCAGGGCTTATACCACCGAATTAAACTCAAACAGAATCTAGGGTTCATCACGTTTTTGGCTTAGTCGAACTACACCCTAGACACGATATACATTCAATTAAAATACATGGTTAGATTCGCAAACAGTCGTTCTTTGAAAACCCTATAAATTCAGCCATTTTTAATACAAGAATTTGTCAGATTAGGTTCTGGAAAATCCAGACACGATCGTGCTAATCGCTTAGCACGGTCGTGCCTCTTGTCCAGGCATGGTTGTGCCCCATGCCTAAGCACGGTCGCGCTCCATGCCCAAGCACGGTCGCGCCCCATGCCCAAGCACAGTCGCGCCCCGTGCCTAAGCGCGGTCGCGCCATACCCTTGGCACGGTTGTGCCCAACCTTTGGTCAGAATCTGTTTCTTCTGTTATTTTAATATAAACTCAATTCCTTTTATAAAAAATTATTATTTTATAAAACTCCAAAGCCCAGAATTGTTTTCATAAATTAAATTATCAACTTGGAAATCTTAAACAAATTAATTAAATCATTTCTAATGGATTAAGAAGTAGTAAATTTTAAATAAGAAGTTCACATATAATTGTCTTATTTCAAACTCAAACCTTATTCAAAATATTCTAAAAATATTCATTTCAAATCTTCCATTTTATACAATACTTTCAAGTACCAATCACTAACTTTATCCAATTCAACCCTAAACTTAGACATAGACTATTGTGCACTATTAATTCAATATATATTCCACACTAGGTTAACGTTGTGCATTACAAGGATCACATTACTTTCTAGTATCTCGTGTTAGCTTCGCCTTCGAATCAAGTGAGTATTCACAACCCCTTTTTACTCTTTTACATTTTTGAGGTGAAACATGAACACTATTCAACTTACATGTTTACATTTATGCAAACAACACAAGTACAAATCCTATTTACATTCATGTGTACAATTTGAGCTTTGTGCCCGAGTGCTAGGTGTGCTAACCTTTGTATGCTCTTATGTGCAATCATTAACTATACAAGCCGACGGTTTTCAATGATAGATCTATTGAGTCTGACAAACCCACCCAGGATGCGCGGTGATTGAAACCGACAACACACTTTGTTTTGCATGCTAGTTACAAAGATTTGATTGTACATTTGGTTACACAATAGCTCCTCCCCATAAACGCCTTATTTATCATGTTATGTAAAGGATTTGGTTTACAAATTATATGCTACCTATATACAAACCTGTGTTATACTCACCAACTTTTTAGTTGACCTTATTTTATTCATGTTTCAGGTGCTTTCATATGAGTTTGATCAAGACATGCTACACATAGGCTTTGGACCTAGTTAATATTAATCGAAAAACAAATTGTATTTCATTATGTACTTTGAATTTGATTCATGTTTGTTTGAATGGAAATGGATTTAACATATTACAATTTAGTCAACCTTGAGCTCATGAACAGTCTACATGTCCCGCCCCGATGATTCCGCCGTCGGTTGGGGTGTGACACTTATTCTGTTTACAAAAGGGAATTCATCATGAGTTCAGTGC
Organism: Smallanthus sonchifolius; assembly: GCA_023525975.1. Classification (NCBI taxonomy): domain Eukaryota; kingdom Viridiplantae; phylum Streptophyta; class Magnoliopsida; order Asterales; family Asteraceae; genus Smallanthus; species Smallanthus sonchifolius. The sequence goes on along the minus strand of CM042035.1, from coordinate 21,072,784 downwards.
GCCATATGTACCTCAACAAAACGGAGTTGCTGAACGAAAGAACAGAACATTGGTTGAAACGGCACGTACTATGCTTGCAGATTCTAATCTCCCAGTTACTTTTTGGGCTGAGGCTGTGAATACTGCGTGTCACGTTTTGAACAGAGTTTTAACCGTGAAGCGACACAACAAGACATGTTATGAGTTGCTTTATAATCGGAAGCCAAATCTTGAATATTTGCTACCTTTTGGCAATCCATGTACCTTGTTGAAGGTTAGGGATGTTCCAACCAAGTTCGGTGCTAAGGCTATTGAAGGGATATTTTTGGGATATGTTGCAAATTCTACTACCAAAAGGGTTTATAACAAAGAGTCTCGTCAGGTTGAGGAATGGTTTAATATTGATTGCTCGAATCGTTCTTTACCTCAAATGGTGATTGGACCAGACTGGGCTTTTGATTATGACAGCTTATTCAAGTCTTTTCATTTACCTTCTGATATTTCTCCTGAAGAGGCTGCTGTGTTGTATGAATCGTGTCAGGATGCACATAATGGAGGTTTTATACCGACTGTGGTTCAACATTCATCTGTTCCATCTACTTCTGCTCATGATCCTAACATTGCTTCTTGCTCGAGACCACAAGATTCTAAGTGAGGAAGAAGATGATGTTTTTCAAGATTCTTCTGCTGATCCATTATTCGTTGATGACCCTTCTACTTCAACACAAGTTCAGGGGGAGATTCCTACGAATCTGGACACGGAAATACCGGTTGCTCAGGACATGTCTTCCCAAGCTGAAATGACTCAAGTTGATGTGTTGCCGGTTCCTGAAGTTGCTTCAATCAAAGAACTCAAAGATCACCCGGTGACAAATATAATTGGGAATTTGAGAGATGGAGTGCAGACACGTTCTTTAATTGAAAACACTTGTTTGTATACATGTATTAAGGATACTGGTGTTTTAGATGTTTGCTCACATTCCTGTTTTATTTCTCAGGTCGAACCAAAGAATGTCGAAATGGCTTTGCGTGATAACAATTGGATAGAAGCAATGCAGGAAGAGCTTGCTCAATTTGATAAGCTAAAAGTCTGGAATCTTGTAGATCTTCCAAAGGGCATGTATCCAATTGACACTAAGTGGGTGTTTAAATGCAAGAAAGAAAATCGTGGTGTAGTGGTGAGAAATAAGGCAAGATTAGTTATACATGGTTTCAATCAACAAGATGGAATTGATTACACCGAGGTTTATGCTACAGTTGCTAGGCTTAAAGCTATTCGGTTGTTTCTTGCTTTTGTATCATACAAAGGGCTTAAGGTGTTTCAATTAGATGTCAAGAGTGTTTTCTTATATGTAAAGGTCAAGGAAGAGGTTTATGTGTGTCAGCCGCCGGGGTTTGAAGATCCAGTTCATCCATCAAGAGTATTAAAGCTTGATAAAGCACTTTATGGCTTACATCAATCTCCCCGAGCGTGGTATGAAACATTGTCTAAACATCTCATGGACAATGGTTTTGTGCGTGGCAAAATTGACTCGACCTTATTCATAAAGAAAGCAGGGGGAGATTACTTACTGGTTCAAATATATGTAGATGATATTATTTTTGGCTCCACAAATGAAGGGTTGTGCAAAGAATTTGAGAGTGTTATGAAATCGAAGTTTGAAATGTTAGTTATGGGAGAGTTATCATTTTTCCTAGGACTTCAAGTTAATCAGAAGGAAGATTGTTTCTTTATTCATCAGTCCAAGTATGTCAAAGACATCTTGAGCCGGTTCAAGATGGAGGACTGTACCCCATATGAAACTCCAATTCCGGTTAATCATAAGTTGAGTTCTGACCCGGATGGAAAAGACATTGATTACCGACTCTACGGGGCAATGATTGGATCTCTCATGTACTTAACCGCTTCAAGGCCAGATATAATGTTTGATGTGTGTATTTGTTCCAGATTCCAAGCAAAACCAAAAGAGTCCCATTTGATAGCAGTCAAGAGAATATTTCGTTATCTGAAAGGAAAACAAAGATTGGGATTATGGTTTCCACATGGTTCTAACTTTGAATTTAATGCATATACTGACTCTGATTTTGGTGGTTGTTGTTTGGACAGGAAATCTAATACAGGTGGTTGCCAGTTCTTGGGTAATCGTCTGGTTTCCTGGCAGGGAAAAAAGCAAACTACAGTCTCCATTTCAACATGTGAAGCAGAATACATCGCTGCTGCAAGTTGTTGTTCACAGATCTTTTGGATCCAACAGTAATTAAGAGACTATGGTTTGAATTTCACAGGAATCCCCAATTTATTGATAATACTGCCACAATGTCTATAACAAATAATCCTGTTAAGCACAGTAAAACAAAGCACATTGAAATTCGATATCATTTTATTTGTGATTGTGCAGATAAAAAGTTGATTGAGCTGGTGAAGGTACATACAGATGATAATTTTGATGATCTATTTACCAAGGCATTTGATCGTACCAGGTTTGAATTTCTGATCAAAATGATAGGTATGATCAATCCCGAATAAAAGTTTTTCAAAATCAATTTTTCATGGGAGATTTTGTTTTAAATTTCTTTTATTGCTTTATTACATTTCTGCATTTTAAATTTCAGTCAAAAATTGTTATTTATAAAAACTCAAAACAAAATGAAAAATATAAAATTGACATCATTTGAAGTTAGACAAGAAATGATAGTACATCAGTGACTAGTTAATCACACATGACCATAGTAGACCTTGATATGTTGATATATGTGTGCTCATAATGTTTGATTTGATCTAAATTTCAATGTATGCATGAACAAGAAATGATTGTGTTATACGTGCTCTACTCCTGATAATTTTTGTTAATTTGAATATAAGTTTGAAACTTGCATTGTCAATAGACTAGAAGCGTTTTGGACCAATAGTAGTGTGAAAATTAAATATGATATGATTACATCTATGATTTGAATCCATTATATGCCTGGGTGTGTGTAAAAGATCATTATCAGATAAAGAATATATGATTTTAAGAATTTCATGAGACCAATATCGGATTATATCTTTAGCACAAATTCATTCGGTTCACTTCACTGCCCATGCCCCGAAAAACATGCAATGTGTTGTTGAACTAAGATATGTTTTCTGACAACATCTGTTAGAACATATGATTGCCCTTGGATCATATTGATACATCATCTTTATTGATTCCATTGAAATTTATCCAGATAATAGTTGGATCCTCATACCTGAATCTATTGATTCTCTTTATAAAGCCAAATCATTAGAATCTTTTGATTCTGAATCTTCATGATTCTTATATCCTTTGGGATCTGCTATTCTATTCTTGTGCTAATTGAGATAATCTCATCTTGGTGATTGATCTCATCTTGGTGATTGATCTAATCTTGCAATAAATCATATATGTCTTGAAGATAATGCAATTTTAAATTCTGTTGGGCATATATGTGGGGTACACGATGTTTCTCTTCTAAATGGTACTAACTCACATGAATTTGGGATAAAAGCGCTTGTGGTTTCAAATCTTATAATATTGGCAACTTAAGAATTCATGCTTTGTATTGCAAATTCGGTATGAATAATTGAGCATTTTATGACCGATCTGGTTTATTTTGAAATTTATCGCGTATCATTTCAAGTAATGTTCAAATTGTTTGAAAAGAGAAAAAGGTTACAAGTCTTGGAGATTTAAGAGACAGATCGGTGAAAGATTGTAAATAAAGTTGAAAAAGAAATATAAAAATTTCACATGAATATTATAATTCAGTTCGTATCATAGGTTACCCATCGTTTATGATAGAATGTGTGATAAATTGATCAAATACTGATATGATCTTCTTACTCATGATGATCAAGCAAAAATATGTGTGTATTTTCAGAAAAACCAAAAATATGTGTTTCAATTTGTGATTCCGTTTGTCTAGCTAAAAACCAAAAAGATTTTCCATTCTGACTTCCATGAAAATTCTATCTTTTAATTTTATTACAATGATTCGGGATTGGATCGGATACATGCTACAGATGGAAGATCATAAGGTTGTGACATGATGACGGTTGATGTTTGTTTGAATTTAAATTCCAAAATTGTTCAAGGAAAATGAATGAAGCGAACTTATCATGTTCGCCTGATGCTAGTTAAGCGAACTTAACAAGTTCGCCTGATTAAGCGAACTTAACAAGTTCGCCTGATTAAGCGAACTTAATTGAGAGTATAAATATCTTTTCAGGCGAACATATTCCATACCATTTCTTTTTTTCCTGAGCGAACTTGGTTTGAGCGAACAAAGCTACAGTATAGCGAACTTGTATTTTTGAATTATGGTTGGTTATGTTTGAAATTTTCTTGTTTACATCTTAATCGGTTTTGATTTGCGATTCTTTCTAAGGTAATTTCATAGAGTTTCATCCGTTAAATCGTCTGGAATTTGATTTTTAAACCTGTGTTCATTGTGACGTTACGGTCAGACTGGTTATTGGTCAAATAGGGTTTATCTGTGGTTAATACTTGAAATTGAAGCTTAATAGTGTCTCGTTGTTGTGAACCGGTGCTAATAGTGTTTTTGATTTGCAAACAAACATCGGATTGAACAAGTTTGATTTCCGTGAAGGAAATGTATCGACAGGCGAACTTGTTCAGGAGAACTTATTATGTTCGCCTCTTGCAACACTAAGCGAACTTAGTAAGTTCGCCTAGAGGTTCAGTGCAATTTGGACTTGTGCATTTTTTTTTTTTGTGTTTGAAATTTTTTTTGTTGTTTTGTGTGTTTGTGTGTATATCATATATGTGTATATACCATGTTTCTGTGTTACTTGTGTTTGTTGTTTTACTAATGTTGTTTCATGTCCAATGCATATACAGATGGATCGCCGGGTTGAGTACAAACATAACCAGGTGGCATTGTTAGATCCTCATATGTCAGAGGCGGTGAATTATCAAGGCATAATCAATTTCCTGAATAGATCAAGATTACATGTGGCACTTTCGGGAAATCCTTTTATCAGTCTGCCTTATATCCAACAGTTCTGGGATACGGTAAATCAAGACACAAATGTTGAACCTCATGTTCTTCGGGCTACAATTAATAACACTGAGGTGGCGATATCAGTGGATACCATTCGTGCTGCTCTAGCATTAGGGGGTGCCAATGATGATCCTATGTCTTACCCTGGTACGTTGATCATGGGATGCTTTCAGAGAATGGGCTACAGAGGACGACCCAATGATACTCAAGCCAGAAAGGGTGGTTTGGTAGGTGAGTGGAGGTATTTCATGCACATAATCATCCAATGCTTGTCCCCATGAAAGGCTGGAACTGATGGGCTGAAGAGTGCATTATAGGCTGCCATGGTGGCATTAACTTTGAACAAACGGTTCAACTTTGCTCTGTACATATACCGTGAGCTGGTCATGCAAATCAATCCTCCTGAAGGTCAAGGGTTTCTCATGTACCCTAGGTTCATTCAAATGATTCTGAATCATCTGATTCCAAATCTACCGCAGCATCCACAACGTCTTAATTTGACTCCAATGACGAAAAAAATATTCACAGACTGCACCAAGGTTAAACAACAGAATGCAGCGTTGATTCCGGTTCCTACTCCTCTATTTGGTCACATTATCAATCCTGATTATGTTGAGCCACCAAATGATAACTGGTTTCATCCAAGGGAACTAGAAAAACCTCAAGATCAAGAACCACCACACCAACAACAACCGCAGATTCAACAAGAACAAGTACAAGTTCATATTCAACAACAACAACAACAACCACAGCTTGTATAAGCACAAATGCAAGTTCCAACTCAACAAGAACAGGCTCATATTCAAGACGAAGTTCCAGTTAATGAACCAGTTCAAGTTGATGCTGTTGATAATGAAGATGATTAAGACTTCGGTCTTAATATAGAATACTTTAATGATGAAGCTATGAACTCACCCATTCATGAAGCTGAAGGGAATGTGGTTGATACGATTTCTAGTGAAACTATACTTCCTAACTCTGAAGCTACTGACTCTGATTCTTCTAGGGACTTTAGCTCAGGTCATTATGAAAGGCTGGCTAATTTGCCATTGGCAAATGCAGGAAAACATGTAAAATCCAAAGCCAGGAAGCCAAGGCGTAAGTCTGTTCGAGATCCTCCTTCCGGTATAGTACTTGGCAAGAGAACATTAATTGATGAGAGTTCTGATTCGGACAGGGAGTTTACTCCTGTGCCAAAATCACAGAAGCTAATGTCTGCTTCTATTGCTGCTGCACATTCATCTCAAGGTGTAGAGGATGCTCAGTTTGTTGAATCCTTAACTGTTACACCTCTTCCATCAAGACATCCTTCTTCGGTCATTACTCCTGCTCCTACAGTTACTCAGTCATCTCTGTTGGTACTTCTCAGACTTCTGATTCTGAAAGAATTACGTATCTTGAATCACAAGTAATTGCCTTGCAAAATCAAGTAGATGTTCTTGTGAGTACTGATTCTCAGAGACAGTTGGTCCTTCAGACTCAGGCAAAGCAGTTAGATGAAATGAAGTTATTAGTATCCAAACTTGTTGAGCGTCTTGACGCTCATGGGGAGTTACGGATCCATGATACTTGCCATACTGAGTCAATTCAAAGAAAAGATGGTGATGACAATGATCCTAGTGGCAACATGGAAGGTGATCGTCAATACGCTGACGTGAATCCTATATCAAGAGTTCAGGGGGAGTCATCTACATCAGGCAATATTGAAGGAACCAAGAAAGATTCTGAAGTTAATGAAGAGATTCTACTGTTGGAATTCTATCAAACTGATTCTGATGCTGAAGAAGAAGAAGCTGAAAAGATTGAGTGTCTAGATGATCTTGATAATTTGTTTGATGATGTTGAAGATGATATGATAGATAATGAAGTTGAAGAAGGAGAGATTGTAGAGATAGAGATAGAAAATAGTAATGTAGAAGTTACATATGAAGGTTGTGACGGTCTTAACGTAGCTTATAACTTCATCCAGGATGATGTTATTCCTGAGTTTTCCAATGAAGGAGTGACAGATTCTATGGACTCTGTTGAAGACCTTGCTAAACCTGATGATACTGCTCAATCCAAAGTGGATACTGAAGCTAATACTACTCATTCCATGTCTCCTAAGCCAACTGAAGAACCTGTGATGTACAGAGATATAGGTATGACCAAAGAGCAGTGGAAGGAAGTAGTGAACAGTTGGAAAAAGGTGTTGCCAAAGTCTCCTATACAACCAGCTCAAAAAGAAAGATATGTGAATAAAGAGCGGTGTATTGGAAGAATCATTAGTTGGTTTTATGACAAAGAGATAAAATTGTTTGCTCTCAATAGATCAGATGGTGTTCATTACTTAAAGCCTAGGATCAAGTATTTCAATACCTTGCCAAGGTGTGAAATGAATGGTCTTGCTACTAAACCACTGATTAATAGATCAAAGTTTGGGCTAGCTGATGTAATATCTAAGCTGATTAGTAAAGAAGGTGGATCAGGGAAGTATGAAAAGCTAAAACCATAGAAGGAAAAGAGAGTGAAGCTTGTTGATCAAAACACTGGTGTTGTAACTTGGAAATATAAATTCAAGGCGGTAAGAGCTGTGAAGAAGATACCTTTAAGGAAAATACCACAGGACTTCTTAGGTGAAATGAAATGGTAGTATGTAGATGTGAATACCGGTGAGGCAAGAGTAGAAGACAAAGATAATAAGGTCATAGTGAGTTTTTACGATGCTATGAATCTTATTAATTTTTCAAAGAAAGATCAACGGAGCTTAAGAAAGAATGAACTGATGTTTACTAAAGAGTGGAGAAAACAAGGATTGCAGTACAAGAGGGTGTTGGAGATATGTCAGAGATATGGAGTGCATACAGGCAGCAAGTTACCAGAGAACTGGAAGAGCTCATCATAGAGACTGAAGACAGAAGATCAAGCTATTGTCAAGGGGGAGTCTGTTAGGACATAGATGTATGACAAGAGCTTGTAATAGTTTAGATCTTATTGTCTTTATGTTTTGTTAATGTTTGAATTATATAAGTGTTTGTATAAGTTTTGCTAGAGGCGAACTTGCTCTCAGTAGAGGTGAACTTATTAAGTTCGCCTATAGCAGATACTTTGTCTATAAATAGGAGTTTACAGTTTCAGTTTTAGTCTAAGTCTTTGAACACTCTGTTTCTGTAAACTCTGTGTTTTGATTGAATACAAAGAGAAGTTTATTTACTTGTTGATTGTTATCGTTTCTATTGTCATCTAGGGTATACATACGTTGATATGGTTGGATTCCGCACTCCGTGTCTTCTATACGTCACATCACGAGATCGATCTATAGAGGAGTCATATGGACCTACATCACATCACAAATCCTGACTCAACAGTCAGTCTAACTCTACACGTCACATTCAACACGTCACATTAACACAATCTCATACACAATAAATATGACTGATCACTAGCATGCAATTTAACACATATATGTACGCATGCAAACACATACCTCGTCACTACACCCTCGTCAGGGTTAACCTCGTCAGGGCATTAACACACCCCGAGCTCATCATTAACCTGTTAAACAAATGTCACCCTGGTGACTTCCCAAAGGACCCCGTCCTCCACGATCCCGTTTGCCACATCATAAAGACCAAGACGCAAACACGATACTCGTCGTGTCCCGGGGACAACGACACAAGCACACGACACAAATATGAACATTTAATAACACACATCATATGCAGGACTCATTAACTACACTTGTCCTCAAACACGACACTAACACAACATATCCCACATACAATCATGACCATTTAACTCTAAGCCCGACTCTCCCAGTCCAACCCTTAGCATGTCGCACAATAATATCTCGCCTTTATAACTCGCACATTTCTGTGAACAAGCCATAACCCTAGGACTCTTAATTAAGCAATTATTACTCAAAGCATATCGGTTTAGAACCCGTGACCCTTAACACGATTAGTTATATTAATACCACGTGAATGTGTGTACGATAGCCCCAAAACAGTAAAACGTTTAACAGAGGGGGATTAGAAACTCACCGCATACTAAGTCCGAATCCCTACTCTGCAAACCTGCTCGTCCACGCCGGAATCCAACCTGCCAAACGCATGACCTCAGGGTCAGAGTACATCCTAAACGTGTGTCAGTTACGTATAATTATAAATGATCTCGACGCCCGTCTCATCCTTTCGTTCATGCAAGGATCCTAGTCCATGCGTCCACTCAAAACGGGTTGTCCTGAACCCGTCCAGAATCCGCGTGCACGAACCCTGGTTCCCATGCATACACGTACACGTGCCATGCAAATGAAAACTCTCTCATCAAGCATTTACGTAAGCTTAAAGCGGGTCTCCATGTACGCACGTAAACAGCAATACGAGCACCTTAATCGAGTGTGTCCCGGCCCCACTCTCTTCCTATGTAGGATTATGTAAATATTATTATTATCCTTTGTAAAACAATATTATTATAAATAAAAGTTTCCTTAGCCTTTATGGCAAGGTTTTTATGATCTGGGACATGTTTTCCGCAATAAACTCTGATAAAATAATAGTAAAATAAGTAGGGTGTTTCGTGGTTTATGTTATGTACCTTATTTCCTAAGCATAGACTACATAAATGTTTCCTTGCAATATAACTGTATGTTATAAAGATGTTTGTTACATACCAGTAATTTCTGTATAATTATATATTGTCATAGATAAAGGCGGATATAGTCACGGATACGTTATCTTGTAAATGATGTATATGCACGTGTGTTATTTGATACTGGTGCCAATAGGAGTCTAGTGTCAACTACTTTTAGACCTTATTTGAACCAAGCCTCCCAAAGTTTAGGTCACTCTTTTATAGTAGAAATGGCCGATGGAAGTCAGAAAGAAATAGTTGACATTATTAGGAATTGTACTATAAACTTAAGCAATCATACTATTCCTATAGACCTAATGCCTATGAAACTTGGAGAATTTGACATACTTATAGGAATGGACTGGCTAGTACCGTATCATGCAAAAATTTTATGTGATAAAAAGATCATCCGACTCTAACTACCAAACGGAAAACGACTAATAGTATCATGTGATCAAACTGACAAGATTAAAAACCTCATCACGGTAGCACAAGCACAAAAGTTTTTAAGAAAAGGGTGTAATTCCCTTTTAGCATATGTCGTAAACACCACAGAGAACCCGAAGATTGAGGAAGTGCCAGTAATACGGGAATACCCCAAGGTGTTTCCGGATGAACTCCCGGGTGTTCCACCTGATAGACAAGTTGAGTTCCGGATTGACTTAGTACCCGGAACAGCGCCGATTGCTAAGTCTCCGTACAGACTAACCCCGACAGAAATACAAGAACTCCAAACGCAACTACAAGAATTACTTGACAAAAGGTTTACCCAACCTAGCTCTTCGCCCTGCGGAGCACCCATCTTGTTCGCTAAAAAGAAAGATAGGACGATGCGTATGTGCATTGATTATAGAGACTTGAATAAGGTCACTATAGATAGTAGATACCCTTTACCGAGGATCGACGACTTGTTTGATCAGTTACAAGGGGCAAGTTATTTCTCTAAAATAGACTTGCGATCCGGATACCACCAAGTGAAAGTTACTCCGGGAGACGTACCTAAAACTGCTTTCAGAACTAGGTATGGTCATTACGAATTTCTGGTGATGCCATTTGGACTTACCAACGCACTTGCGATATTTATGGACCTAATGAATCGTGTTTGTAAGCCTTACCTAGATAAATTCATGATCATCTTTATTGACGACATCCTGATCTATTCCAAAAATTAAGCCGATCACGAACAACACCTCCGAGCAATCCTTGAATTGCTCAAAAAGGAAAAGCTTTACGCGAAGTTTTCCAAATGTGAGTTTTGGATACGTGAAGTTCAATTCTTAGGCCATGTAATTAATGAACAGGGAATACAAGTTGACCCTGCAAAGATTGAGGCCATCAATAAGTGGGAAGTACCGAAGAATCCAACTGAGATTAGAAGATTTCTAGAAAGCTTCCAAGTTCATTTGGGGCCCTAGGTAAGAAGAAACCTTTAACACGTTAAAGCAAAAGTTATGTAGCCCCGATATTTTTACTTCCCGAAGGAACAGAAGACTTTGTTGTCTACTGTGACGCGTCTCATTATGGTATGGGATGTGTACTCATGCAAAGAAGCAAAGTAATTGCCTACGCCTCTCGACAGTTGAAGATTCACGAACGAAACTATACCACCCATGATTTAGAACTTGGTGTTTTAGTGTTCGCACTAAAAGTTTGGAGACACTATTTGTACGGTACAAAATGTACAATTTATACTAACCACAAAAGTTTAAAACACATATTTGAGCAGAAGGAACTCAATATGTGTTAAAGACGATGGATGGAATTACTAAGTGATTACGATTGTGAAATCCAATACCATCCGGGTAAAGCAAATGTGGTGGCAGATGCATTAAATAGAAAGGAGAAGCCCCAACCAATAAGAATTCATGCATCCGGAATAGAGGTTAAAACTAGTCTTCTAGATTAAATTAAGAAAATGTACAACAAGAAGCCTTAAAAGAGAATCATGTTAAGAAAGAAAGAATGATTCGAAGACAAAAATTATTAAGGGTAGGAAATGATAATATTTTAAGATTCATTAATAGAAAATAGGTACCTAGTTTTGGTGGACTACGAGATATGATTCTAGAAGAAGCCCATAAGTCTAAGTATTCTATTCATCCTGGTAGTAACAAAATGTATAAGGATTTAAGAAATAACTATTGGTACCTGGGAATGAAGAAATTCATCGCTCGATAAGTAGAAAAGTGTCTTAAATGCCTTAAAGTAAAAGCCGAACATCAGAAACCATCGGGTTATCTACAGCAACCAGAAATTCCAGAATGGAAATGGGAGAATATCACCATGGACTTTGTCACAAAACTCCCAAGGTCAAGCCATGGCTATGATACTATATGGGTAATAGTAGACATGTTAACAAAGTCTGCACACTTTTTACCTATTCATGAGGACTATAAGATGAACAAGCTCGCCCAAATTTACGTCAAATAAATCTCACGACATGGGGTACCCGTATCGATCATATCAGACAAAGACAAATATATATGTAAGATGATAATAATACTATAAGATGCCTATAAGGGTAGCGGGGAATAATTTCAAAAGGGTTAAAACTCTTATAATTTAGAAAACACATTTAGGCAATGAAATACCAGTTTAAAACTCTGGGTTATAAATGAATAAAATAGGTTGAGATACGATAAAACAAATAGAAATATAATGGAAAATAATAAGAATTTGGTTAGTTGATAAGTGAGTAATAACATTCTAGATACTGTTATTATCCATTTATTTAACAAACTGGTTTAATATTATTAACCATTATACGAATAATAGTATGTTCCATATCTGAATTTTAGATGATAAAAAAAAACGAAAAATTGAAATTAGTAAGCCAACCCTGCAGATTTATGTTCAACAAATCTCGAGGACGAAACTTAAATAAAGGTGGGGAGAATGTAATACCCTAAACTTTTATGTAATAGTTATAAACGAGAAAATATGGAACTTATATTTCACATATTGTCAAACGAGTAAGTAACGAGTAAAATGACGATTAAAAAAATGAGGTATTTAGACGAGCTCTGGCTATTATAGGAGACCGTTTAATAATAATAATAAAATAATACATTATATTTAACCTTTCTCTGTTTTTAATGAACCTTAGGTCAAAACATAGAGAAAAATAAGCTCGTCCTAACGGCATATTCGTCGTTTTATAAAACGCTATATTGTAAAAGTTATAAGAGAAAAACGAGTTAAGCAGCTGAATAATTAAAATAATATAATAATAATAAATATAAAACTAACATATGTACATGTTTGCATTACGTTCGTGTGACGTGTTCGGCCAAAAAAAATTTCATCCCACATCGATGCCTTAAGGAAAAATAGTGAGGAGACTCCAAGTATAAATATAGGTATATAGCTTTACTTCAAATATATCAGTTTTTCGGGAACCATCTGTTATAAAGAGAATTGAGTCCTCAATATTTCTTTAGGGGTTGTTAATAGTTATTTTGAAGCACGAGTAAGGAGACTTTACATCAAATTGTCGTAGATAGTTTTCAGGTACATTATCGTTTAAGTTTATGTCTAGTTAATTTAAGTTTATGTCTAGTTAATTATTATTATTATTTGCATTAGTATTATTATTTTTAGGCATTAGGGTTATTGTTAGGCAATGTTTTCATAACCGGACCGGACGTCGAACCAATCTCCTTACCGGTCCACTGGTCGGACCGGATTTAAGAACCGAACGACTAATAAATAGTTTACTTATCTTTTTAATATATAAAATTAATGTTGATGGATTAAATTGATATATTTTAATTTTAAGGGACTAAATAGATAAGGTATATATATATATATAAGGATTAGATGTGCCATTAGTTACATTTTAAGAGCATGAAGATGAAACTTTTAACCAAACCTAATATTAAAAGAAGTTGTTCAGCCGCCATGTAACATTCTAACCCTTTCTCCTTTAAAATGCCATCCTCTCTTTCTAGGTTTTTTTAGTTTGCACCTGTAATTTTAAAAGCTTCAAACATCCATCCGGTAACAACAACACTCCGGTGACCTGCTAACCGCTGGAACGGCTTATCTCACCACCAATGACCTGCTAACAGCCGGAACAACTCAGCACTCTGGTCGACTGCCGCTCGCAGCCACCATTACTCGTCGCCAGGGGACCGCCGACCTTAGATCTTGCTTCATTTCTGTTTTAATGGTGCATCCGGTTCAACCGCCGGTTCCGGTCCGACCGCCGGTTCGCTGCAGGACCGTTTCAGCATACGTAACCGGACCGTCCAGACCACCGGTTCCCGGTCCGACCGGCCGGTCCGGTCCGGGTTTGAAAACACTGTTGTTAGGGGTGGGCATTGGGTAACCTAGCCTTAGCTAAGCATGGACTTGATCACCCATGCTTAAATAAGGCAGCGTTAGCCAATATTAACCAGGATAATAACTAGTTAGTTGTACAATTACTTAACCTAGAATTACTTAAACTGTGTCAGGACCCAAGGATATTATATAATTGTGTTGGCAAATGTTAAACAGGTGAGTCATCATGTTTGTTTATAAAAAGTGAAAGTATACTCGTCCTGTCTAAACTGGTAATAATGAGAATGCTACAATATGTGAATATCAGTGGGGGTATAAAGGATCCTTGTATGCTTAATCGATATGTTACGAAAAGCTGAAATAGGGTCGGGGGTCCAGTATGGGGTAACCATGCGCTCAGTAACAGATTTCATACCTACGTGATGGATGTGGGGGCATTACTAGGGTTTCAGTATGTCCGTTGTACAGTGGTTATGGGATAGCCAGTACGGTAGTCATAACCCATATTGTGTATGCATAATTATCAATGTGTGTTTTTGTGTAAATTGTCAAGCATGAGCTCACCAGCATTTAGCTGACGTCGCTTTGAGTATACTTATTACAGGTGAACCATGAGGACAATCATAAGAACTACTTGATGAATGTGGAGCCTAGAAGATCAAGAAGTGTTTAGCTGTTATAGTTTTGTAAATAAATAATATGATGTAATCAGATTATCATAAGTTTTTAATGAAAGTTCAGTTTACTTCCGCTGTTAAGATTGTATCAATTGTGCATGAAAGTTATCAATTTCCATTAGAGTCGAAGTACGACCGCACTAGTAGGCAAATTTGTAAGGTAACACTGTGACTTCTGGTGAGACCCGTGCTTATAAGGTAAGCGTCGGTCAACGCAAATGCTAAGCGAGAGGTTCATATGTAGGGAAAAAAATTTCTTATGAGATAACGATTCCAGCAATATAAGAGATATGATAATTGTTTAAGTCATCGCGTTCAACTGATGGTTGGTTATATTGAATCCTCGTTTTCTAATGTCATTGAGACACTAGATCAATTTGTGAAGAAAAAAAAATATCCGATTGCAGAGTTCGATAAGCTCGGGTATAAATCAAATCTGACTAAGGATTAGCCACATGAAAGAGTAATAGGTTCAAAGGGAATTTATTGTTGGAGTGTAAGGGATAAAGTGTTAGCTTAGGAGGAATTCTTCAAATTCCGCTAACATACTTGGAGTCGATGGGTTTGCCATGAGGTTCTATTAGAGTTTCAATCAAGATGGTTTCCTTAACCAAGTTTGGATCAGAGCCTTAAGTTCACTAAGACTCTTACATGAGTGAAAATAAAATGATGGATTCCATTGATGATAGTTCAGTGTGCCCGTAAACATCTTCAACCTGGTAGTCACGTCTATCAACTATTGAACAGGTTTAACGATGCCAACTAGTCGTTGAGCGGGTTACGAGAATTTCTACTGACAGTGAAAACTTAAGTCTGTAAATCATAGATTAGTACCATTTATCCACACACTAGGTTTCACCAGGACTTGCATGCACCTCAAATTACTATTACGTGTGCACCCGTAATGATAATTTGCTTTGCATACTCACCCTAGTTCTCCCTGTCCTATGTCAAAACGTCCCTCGGTTTTTATTGTCGAGTACATGTTGTTGCCAGATATGATAAGTCGTCGAAAGGCTTAGTCGTCAACCATAAATTGATCAACTAGGACTCATATCAAGATGAGTAGTCGGGAATCGTTTGATCCGAGTATTCACTCGAGTTGAAACACACTACGAGAGTCCAATCCAACGGATTGTAGATGGGAACATGAACATGAAACAAACATGCACATGAAATGCGACTTCGAGAAGTGAAACTAGTTCATGGATATGAGTTACTAGAAGAAGAAAAGTAGTCGTTTCCAACTGAGTCAGAATAGGGTTCGAGTAGACAATGAGCAAGGCATTCTCAACTTTGTGTTCAATCTATCTTCAACAGAATATCGACCAAAGACGTGAGCTCATGGCTCGGAAAAGTGATGACATCTATGTGTCAATGAATTTCTGTAATAATACGTGCAACGGTCTGCCTCCACACGGTGTACCTCATGCGAAGTCCACGGGTTCGGGCTTGAAGTGGAGTAAAGCTAGTGAGGTCGGGGTATTGTTGCTAATGGGTGCAGGAGGGACTCTCTTCCGACGAACCCAACTCCTAAAGAGAGATGTGCCAGTGCTGGGTGTCGCCGCTAGCACGGACCTGAGAAGGCCCACTATACCGATGGTGTCATCGATAGGCTCAAGCCGGTGTCATCTTCGGTTCTGGTGGTGTGGAAAGGGGTGCAGATGATGGTGGTGTGAGAGACTCCTCTGAAGGCTCCGTCTTGATGCCCTCGGATGGGAGTGGATGTTGTTTTGGCGATTCCACAGGTGTCGCCACTGGGAATGATGGTGCAATGAGAATGACGTGTTCCTCGTCAACAGAGGATGACGTGGATGTTGTCAACATGCCCGCAATGCAATGTATGTATGGATGCTATGTGTGTATGTGTATAATGTATTAGTGTCTGTGTTGGTATAGGACTAATGCAGTGTTTAATGCAATAGACTAAGTCTACTCTCTAATGCAAACCTAGTTCACTATAACCGTTGGCTCTGATACCAATCTGTCACACTCTCAAATTCCACCTGCGGGGTTTTACCGCGAGGCGTGTGACTAACCAGGATCATTGTCATTAGTTACGTTGAATGGCTATATATGAGTTTTAAAAATACCATTAAATATTGAAGTAAATGCGGAAGCGTAAGCGTTAATATTAAATCCAAAGTAATTACACGCAACAAAGCGTCAATTAATGTAAATGATAAATGATAAAACAATATTTATTTATTGATAAAACCAATGCGACTCCATGATGCATCCCAGTCTTGATGTGTACCATAGTGACCTGAGAAAACATGCTTAAAGTGTCAACACAAGGTTGGTGAGTTCACAGGTTTGTAAGTAAATAAACTGTTTGAGTGTTTGCAGGATCCACATATATAAGTCACACCTATTGTTAGCAAGACAATGTACAAGTTACTCTAAGCGTTCGCAACCGAAGCTGACTGTTTGTGTTTGAATGCCTTCCACCATTGCTAACATCAACAATGGCAAATGTTTAGGACAATTTACACCCGTTCGCCCTCCAATAGAGCTAGCGCCTAGCCCGGGTGGGGTTTGTCAAACCCAGTAGTACTACTCAAATTTCCTCGATATACACCTTATACTAACGGTTCGAGAATGTAAGGACTTAGCATGTTTTCTCAAATTTCCTCGCTATACACCTCAACAGGAAAACAAGTAAAAGGAAGTTTGTTTGTGTGCATGTTTCTCCCCCAACTGGAAACCAAGTAAAAAGGGGTCATGAAACTCACCTGAGTGTGTAGAATGTAGTAATTAGCACCACACAAGGATGTAACAAAAACCACAAATGGATTGCACGTGGACTGTCTACGAATGCCCTAGAATATGTTGATGAGGGATACGTAAGAGTATGTGACGACGACACGGAAAGCTCGGATACACTAATGATTAACAAAAAGGGATATTGTTATCGGGTCAAGAAATCCCAAATTTGGTATCTAGTAACGCTACTAGACACGAGGTAATAGTATTAAATTAATATAGGTATGATTTCTATTAAAAATTTCCCTTTAATTTGAAAGACCAAGGAACACACGACCGTGCCAGGGCATAGGGGCACGACTGTGCCTACCCAGGAGACAGGATCGTGCCTAGACACGAGGCACGACCCTTTCTAGGTATGAGGCACGACCGTGTCTCGACCTAGTTACAGATTAAAAATGACCAGAAACAAAAACGAGTTGTGAGACTCGAACCAGGGTCTCACCCACAACAGTACAACACATTAACCAGTCCCGCCAGCTAGGGTATCGCATCCAAGACCCGATTCTGTTTCGTTTTTACATTCAAGGTCATTGTGTTCTTCCCATTCGCGAATCCGATCCAAAACCCATCCTCAAATCCATTGAATTCGATCGCGATTAAGCACAAAAGTTTAGGGGTTTTGTTAATCGATCCATTGCGAATATGTGGGTAAGTTTATTTGCAAAAACATCAATTCTAGATCGTTAATTTCTTGTTTGAAACACCAAAACCCTAGATTTTAAACATAGATTCGATTCTGTTAATACTGATAAGATTACAAGTTGGAATCATAGGGCTTTCAACAAGTGATGGATTGCGAATCTAACCATGCAATTTAATTGGATTGAGATTGAGTCTAGGTTATAGTTCGATTAAACCACTTATGCGATGAACCCTAGATTTTGTTCATGATCGATTCGATGTTGTAAGCCTTGGATATGTTAGGGCTTTCAATCAACAGACTAAAACGAGTGTGTGAGAGGTTTCAATTACCTGATTTGATGTCGAATTGATAGTGCTCGACTAAACGGTGTTCCGACTTCGAACGGCTTGGTCTCCAGTGACGCCTACTGCGTCTCCGGCCGAATTGGATTGTGCAAAAGGTTCCTAGAGGTGCGATTAGAGTGTGGGAATGTTTGATTGCAGAATGGTGATCCAAATGATCGAGTTCGATGGTCATAGATGCGAGTTCGACAGTTACGGGTTTAGGGCTTTAATTCGAAATCAATAATCATCATAAACGGATGGGAATGCTTCAATGATGATCGATATCATCAATACTATGATTAACAGTCGTGAATTTGAACAGTTTGGGATGTTACGGATTGAATTTGGGTTTTGCCTGGGCATTAGGCGCGACCGTGCCTGGGCATTTGGCGCGACCGTGCCAAATTGAGCTTTGGTTAATTACAGAAATAGTCCCTGTAGTTTAGGTGCAATTGGTTTGAGAATTGACAGGTTTGGTCCTTCTAGTTGGTGAGATAATGGAGTTTAGGTTAACGGGGTTAACCGGAATTTGTCGGGTGTCACATTGCAGCCTTTTCAAACCCTTTAAATCCCTAAAAATCCAAAAAGATTTTCATTTCACCCTTTATTTTTATTTTTTAGCCACGTTACAACCATTTTAATGTCATTTTGATTCATGCATACTACTTAGTTAATTGGTGGAGACTTGATTTGCATACAAACTTATGACCATTGCATAATTCTATTCGAACTTGAGTGTTCCACTTAACTTACATTATCCATACATATATAACCCTATAGTTGAGTGAACATTGTGAGGAGTGAAAGTTTATGTATAATTGAAGTTCTAGTAGGCTTGTCATGGATTCCATCATCCTAAAATAGAAAAATACAAAAATAGAATAAGCGACTCAAGAGCTATCCCGGAGTTTCCAACTAGTTGGAGCTCCCTTCCCTTTGTAAAGTTTTTAGTTATGGGTATTATCATGCATGAGTTTCCGTGAGGACAAGAAAAGTTTAAGTGTGGGGTGTTATGATGTGTCATCATTTATATATGTTTTGCATGCATAATAATCCACATATTATGGTACTAAATGAATAATAACTTTACAAATGATACTTAACACGTTTATAATTTGTAATTGCAGGTTATTCGGTGTCTTAAAGATAAACAAAGTTAAATCCTATCAAAAACACCAAGAAATCAAGCATCTAGAAGGATCATTCCCGAGCTTTGACCCCCCAGGAAGTCAAAATTGGTCAGCACAAGTCAACAATCAGCTAAATGACGAAGCTGGGAGCAGACAAGGCACGGCCATGCCTTACCATGCACGGTCGTGCATACTCTATCTTGCTCCCCAAGGACCAAGTACACCGTCCTCTGTACCATGTTTGATTACCAAGGTGTTTGCACGCCTGTGCAATCCAATGCACGGTCGTGCGTTGCTCATTTTGAGGCCTATAAATATAGGGCTTGAGTTCTTGGTTTCACACACCATAACACAACCAAATATAGATAGAATAGTTTGTTTCTAGCAGTATTAAAGTAGTAGTAGAGAGTAGAGGGGCTCCTCATATTTTTTCTGCAATAGGGGAGCCTACGAAACTCAACGTTACGCTATTTAGTATGGCCATTCTTGGCTAAACTCTTTGTATTGCTAGGGTGAAGATGAAGTTTGGTGCATGTTAATGTTTGACGTATTAATCTAATGGTATGTTTATGTCTTTAATTATTCGCTCTTAAAACCACCGCTTGGTGGGCTTTTTATTGTTGTCTAAATCTGTCTTTATATTTGTGAGTGTTCTTGGTTTTAAAGTGTAAGACCGTAAAACCTTTTTAATCAAACTTCTTTTGAAACTTGTACGTCTTTATACAAGCAGAGATTGATAAGCCAAGCGTTGGTCAATACTAGTAAGGTCGTACGTCTTTATACGAACTTATTATGCGACCAAGAATTGGTGAACTCATGTTGGGAACGTTATGTCTTTATACATGGTCCCATTGTTACACCGCCTCCAGGTGAGCAAAGTATAATAACCTATTTCACAATAATAATTATGCATTTAAGTTCGATGTCCTAAACCAGCCTTGAGATAGCACTCAAAGGGTTGAGGGTAACGTTGTCCCTAACGGGAATCATTTCAATTTTATTATTAAAGATTATAATTCGTGAATCAAGTATTGTGAGAATGAGGCTCTAGCGGTCTACCGTTCACATGTTTGTAGTAGTCATACCACCGGATTAGTCAACTTAACATTATCATGTACCAAGCGGATTCGAAGCCTAAAGCAATACTCTTCGTGACCTAGTTATTTCTGAGATATTTACTTTTCTGCTATTTACTATTTTATTTGTTACATTTCTGTTACACACATCACGCACGTTTTTACTTTTATGCTATTTACTTTACCGTCATTTACTTTTCTGTTTCACATCACACAAAGTTCACTCACTAATTAATCCGGCTAAACGATAACGAAAGTTGAGTATTGGAACTTGACTGTGTCAATTGGTTCGATACTTGGTTCTTACCTAAGCTATGTTACGCTGCGATAGGTACACTTGCCTATTGTGTGTGTTTTTAAGTTAAATTAATTATCATTTTATAAATTTAGAACCTGATCTCGTGAATCCACTCTAAAACAAATATATATTTTTATATATATTTTATTATTATAAACACGACACATCATATATCGTGTAAAATGCGTATTGAGTGAACTAATTGAAACACTTTTAAAACTTGTTTACTATTTCTATAAAATTACCCCTAATAATAATAATAATAATTAATTTACCTTTATTTTCCCTTTTGAAAAATACTCTAAATATTTGATATAATTAAATTGGGTTTTTTTATTAAATTTTGTGGAGAATGCGTGTGGGGTTGGTTGAAAGAAGAAACCAGACCCGCGTGTGTTTAATGGTGGCCATGTTAACATCACGTGCCAATTTCAGACGCTTCTACTTTTTTTATTATAGGGATTGATATGCAAACTTTTTAATACTTCAGGGTCTTATTGAAAATTCTCAATTTCAGAGTTGCAGTTGAAACAAATAAAAAAGAAAAGAAACAAAACACGACACAATTTGATCCACAAAAAATAAACACAGGACAAGTTGATCCATCACAAACACAGAATGCAATACCACTCAAATACTCCAATAATCACAACAAAAATAAATAGCCAAAACCATGTCTTTCTTAATATATATATATATATATAGGATTGAGTTCATGAGAGAACTAGTAAGAAAAGAAGGAGTGGAATTTTAAAAAGGAAGGGTAAAATTGAAACTTAAAATATATAAATCTTTAAACATTTCTATCTTTTGCATACATTATTATTTTTTTAAAAAAATTACACCATTAAATCAAGAATTTCTTTATCTTTCATTTGAGTATAAATAACATTATAAAAAATAAGAATTAACTCGTTATTTTTTTTTCTTATTATTTTCAATATTACATATGTGTAGTATCACCCCAAAAACCTAAACCCCCACCCTCACCCCCACCCAAAAACCTAAACCCCCACCCCCACCCCCACCCCCACCCAAAAACCTAAACCCCCCACACCCACCCCCAGAAACCTAAACCCACCACACCCACCCCCACCCAAAAACCTGAACCCCCCCCCCCCCACACACACCCCCACCCAAAAACCCCAACCCCCCCCCACCCCCACCCAAAAACCTAAACCCGCCGACCCCACCCAAAAACCTAAACCCATCCACCCCCACCCAAAAATCTAAACCCACCGCACCCACCCCCTAACCTAAAAAACCTAACCTTAAACGTAATACTGCATATGTGTAGTACCACCCCAAAAACCTAACCCACCCCTAAAAACCTAAACCCCTCACCCCACCCCCACCCAAAAACCTAACCTCACCCCACCCCCACCCAAAAACCTAACCTCACCCCACCCCTACCCAAAAACCTAACCCAAAAACCTAAACCCCCCACCCACCCCAAATAAACCTAACCCCCCCCCCACCCCCTACCCAAAAACCTAACCTAAAAGCTAAGCTAAACCCAAAAACTAAACCCTAAAGCTAAACCGACTATTTTTTCGAGGTTTTTTTTTTTTTTTAACGAGAACGACGTGGGAAACAAGGTCTCCGAACCACTTTTTTAGTTTTTTATTTATATTTTGAGTTATGATTTTTTTATTATTTTTTTTTACCTTTAAAGAGGAGTTCTCTAGTTCTCTCCCTAAATGTTAGTTTTCTTATGAACTTCACCCTATATATATATATATATATATATATATATATATATATATATATCTACAATCTTTTTTAACTATTGTTTATTTGATATTAACTGGTGGGCGAAATCCGTAGGTTACCGCGGAGTGTTAAAATTTGTAAGACTCGGTTTCGACGACCTTTACACTGGCATTCACCCACTGGAAAAAGTTCACAACGGAACGATGATAAAATAAGAATGTTGAAATGGTAAATCCGAAATTTTGTAAAACATCACATTTTAAAGGTTGTAAGATGAAAGAAAAGTAAAAAAAATGTAACATTGAAACAGCTTCAATGGCTTGTACGGTCGGGCTTCGATAACTTGTACATTATCACAAAAACTCGGTTTTGAATGAAATTTATATCGAAATGTAGTAAAAATAAGCATGTAGCAACGGTACATTTGAACTTTTTTTTTATAAAACATCATATTTTAAAACTTATAAGAAAACAAATATGCCCAAAATTATTTATAAACATGAAAAAAATTAAAAAAAAAATTAAAATAAGAAAATAGAAATGGCAACGACGTGTGGAGGAAAAGGCAACCCTAGGTCATTCTTGACCTAGGCATGCGACGACATGAACAATGAGAGAAAGAGGGATAGAGCTAGCCGGAGAAGAGAGGAGGCTGGCGGCACAAGGGTGTTCCGACTAGTGGGCTTCCGATACATGTTTAAGGTAACTATGCTTACTCTTTATTCGCTTTCTTGTTTCCGTTTATTCGAATAGTATGGTTATCGGTGGAGGTGCAACGGTGGTTGGGCATGTAGGTGACAGTCGGCAAAGGAGATAGTCACCAAAAGACAACGACAGTTCACGGGAGTGACCCGACGACGCCTGTGAGAGGGACAACACGGCTGCCCGAAGCTAGCAGGTGATCTGACGTGGCCGGCAGAACCCGGTGGTGACCAGCGAAGTGTCGAGGAGGTTAGCGGCACGCATTAGCAGTGGTGCTCGACGGAATCGATACTCGAGGAGGGAAGTGGTGCTCGGCGAGGACGGCGATGAAGATGAACCCGATGTGTACGACGGCTCGAGTGAGGGCCAACGGTTTTGGTAATAGAGGTGTAGCCGTTTAGGGTTGATCGCAGTGAGAAGGATGAAGATGACGTGCCCGGTGGAGGAGCTGGCGGGAATGGGTGGCAGCATCAGAGACGGTGAGGTACGGCGGCAGCCGCAAGGGTGCGCGGTGGCGAGGTAGTAGCCGACGACGGGGATGCGGTGGTGGTGCATGGGCGGTCTAGGGTTTGCATGGCGTTGGAAGGTGCGTGCATGGGGACCCGGTTCGAGTACACAGGTTCTAAACGGGTCAAGAACGATCTGGTATGGGTACTCGTGAGACTTGAGTTTCGTGGGGATGGAATGACAAGCGGATGAGACCGGGCGTCGGGATTTATTTATTTATATTTATGCATGTCCGACGTATGTTTAGGACGTATTCTTATCATGTGACCATACGTTTGACAGATTTGGGTTCGAGTGTGAACGGACGAGTTACTGAGCAAGGATTTGGATTCTTCGCAACCAATGAGTTTCTAACCCCCTCTTTACTGTTTTTACTGTTTTGGGGCTATCGTACATACCTACATATTTTACTTTGTCAAGTAAACATGGTACGAGTTTTGGAATTTAACCTGAAGAGTTTTATGAGTTAAATGTTCTATATTAAATTTAAGGGTCTATGCGGTGTCGCTAGGTTGTGTGGGCTAGAGGTCGGTCGATCCGTTTACAACTATAATAAAAAGGTAATTTTATAAGGCTAACCCGTTTACTACTTGATTACAACTCGACAACTCGTTTACAACAAGTTTGACTTGTTTAAATAAACCGTTTCATAGGGTGTGTTCCGGTTAAAAACTTTTAGATGTATCTGAGTTAGAATTGATATTTTTACATAAATAAATATATGACTATTTTAGGTTTATTGATTTTTGTTAACCTATATTAGAATAATGTATTAAAGCAAAATGAAACAAACTAACAACTTTTTCTAATAACCTAATTAAATATAACTAGTTTTTTTCCACGCGCTTCGCTGCGAGTGTCTGGTCGTTATCGATGTCGGTTTATTTGGGTGGATAAAACTTAATGTCGAAATGCAGACTCGCTATAGCGCACAGTAACATCCCGAGTTCTAGAGCACGAGAGAATTCACGAGGAATTAAAACTTAAATAAAAAGAAAGGAAGCGGGCTTGGGCCGGGGTGTATGGGCCGAAAGGGGCAAGTTTAGGCCCTTATAAGCCTTAAGATCAGCCAAAAGCCCTAATTTGCATCATCCATTTCCGGATTCTAGAGAGAGAAAGTGAGAGAGAGTCTAGAGAGAGAAAGTCCCGGTTTTCGGATTAAAGCTTCAAGGATCATTAGCAAGAGCCTCTTGAGTGTTTAGCAACAAAAAGGAAGTGATTACAGGTAACCGATTCTCCTAGATCTGAGTTTTAGTTCATTTTTGGGTTTTTCGGGTTTTGGGTGAAAAGGTTATGTTTAATAGGATGAAACCGAAAGATAAGCATAGATTTGAGTTCCTTAATGGAAAACGAGCGTTTTGAATGCTAACAGGTTTGGGATCTTGAAGTGATCAGACCCGAATGCGAAAGTTAGGGTTTTTCGCCAAGAACAGGTCGTGCGCACTTGCTAAGTGCGCACAGAGCAGGTCCTGGGCACTTGCTAAGTGCGCAGGAAGAGGAACCTGCGCACTTGCTAAGTGCGCAGGAAGCAGTGTCTGCGCACTTGCTAAGTGCGCAGGCATCAAGACTGATTAAGTAAAGTCAGTATGTTAGAGTGGTTAAACCGTTTAGCGTCGAGTTAAGTCTGATAAGTGTCAAATTGTTATGATTGTTCAGATTGTGTGAGATCCAGTAGACCGTTGCAGCTTAGATACCAGGTGAGTTCTAATCCCCTTTTTTTTGCCTTCTTTAGGGGTGGTATGCATACTTAGTGTAAAGTGTTTATTATATTTTATATATTATAAACTGAAGAGAAAAGCTATGTTTTAGTGAAAGGTTTAAAAAAGGCAAAAGTATGTTTTCAGTAAAGTAAGATATATCATTTGGCAAGCGTTTACTATATTTTCATATACATAAACAAAGGCATGATATATGTGCTAGTATGTTTTCAGTAAAGTAAGATATATCATTTGGCAAGCGTTTACTATATTTTCATATACATAAACAAAGGCATGATATATATGATAAGCTATGTTTCAGGAAGTAAGATGTATTTGATAATAAGCTATGTTTCAGAAAGTAAGATGTATTTTACGATAAGCTATGTTTCAGAAAGCAAGTTATATTTTATGGCAAGCGTTTACTATATTTTATATACATAAACAAAGGCATATTATATATGAAAGTTATGAACAAGATTTACAGAAAGTTTTATGAACAGTAAAGTGAACAGCTTTCCTTCGGGAATGAGTACCAGTTTGTAAAGGTCCTTGGGACAGATGTTACTTGTACAAGATGTCAGATATGGGTTCTACCCATTAGTAAGAACCTTAGGGTTCGTTAACAGTTGTACAATTGGGATGAGTGACGGCGGTCGCTCGGGAGGTCCACGCAACCTCCCCTTAGCGGTAATGTCGGTTCATGGACGTTAGCCATGGGGGCATTGACCAGGTACTCGTCGGTTCATGGACGTTAGCCATGGGGGCGGTACATTAGTGACAAGGAATTGACGGTTAAGCGGTATTGTCGGTTCATGGACGTTAGCCATGGGGGCATTGACCAGGTACTCGTCGGTTCATGGTCGTTGACCATGGGGGCGGTACAGTAGTGACAAGGAATTGACGGATAAGCGGTATTGTCGGTTCATGGTCGTTGATCATGAGGGGCATTGACCAGGTACTTGCCGGTTCATGGATGTAAGCCATGAGGGCAGTACAGTAAAGAGGAATTGACGGTTTATTATACGTTTTAAACTGTTTGAAAAGTAAAGTGTGTTAAGTTTAGCCTTATTGGCAGTATATATGTTTTAGTAAATCTTTTGCATAATTGATTTAAAGTAAACGTTAGAACTCACTCAGCGTTGCTGATTTTTAGTATGCATATCAGTTAAGTGCAGGTTTAGATGATGGATGCTTGGGCTTAGAGAGAAGAGTTACCCGAAGATCAGTGTCTGGCATCCCGATTATGTTTATGTTATGTTTTAGCTTGACGTTGTTAAGGACAATTTGTATTAGACATGTTTATGTTTCCGCTGTGTATGTTGAAGATTTCAATCGTTTCCGCTGTGTTAATGAATGTCTTATGTTTAAAGTGCTATGTGTTGATGAGTAAATCCAATAAGTGAGGTCTCCCGGGTTTAGGGGCCTCACACGCACGAAAAAAAAAAACCCTCTAATTTTAACGTAATTCTGTTTTTAAAAATAGTTATACCTGAACGTTGGCAAAAAAAATAAAATTGTGCATTCCGTTTAAAAAAAATAAACGAACGAAAGTTAGCACAGGAAAACGACATTAATAGAAAACTAAACGGGTTAAAAGCGTATATTATATATACTATGAGGGGCTAAAACGATTCCCCTCGCAACACAGTGGGGACATTGTCAAATTTGGTTCTACTCATTTGCTGGGCTAAAACCTACGTATACTCGTTATAACGTACGAAAAAAAATACTCGCTTTTGAATAATACTCTGTTTTGAATTAAATTTATATCGGAATGTTGACAAAATAAAAAAAGGAAGCTGCGCTTTCCGTTTTTAACGAAAAAGTAAAGAACCAAAGTTATAACAGAGAAACGAAGTTATTAGAAAAGTAGACGGGTTAAAAACGTATATTATATATAGTATGAGAGTTTAAAATAAAAATTAAATAAAAAATAATAAATTAAAGTAAAGAACGAAAGTTATAATAAAGAAACGAAGTTATTAGAGAAGTAGACGGGTTAAAAGCGTATATTATATATAGTATGAGGGTTGAAAATAAAAAAAAATAAAAAAAATATAATAAATTTACTATTCACTTGCGTTACCTTTTAAATTTAGTTAGTAAGGTTAAAGTTATTATTACGAAATTCTCCTTCTTATTGAAAGACCTTAGAAATTGAACGATAACACACGGCCATGCACGACCGTGCCTAGACATGAGGCACAACCGTGTCGGAGCATAAGGCACGACCATGCCTAGAATTAAGGCACAACCGTGCCAACTCATGAGGCACGATCGTGCCTCATCCGTTCAATTACCTACTACAACACACTTAGGGCAAGTGTACCCATCATGGACGTAATATAGTGTTGGTAAGACCGACTGTCGATCCAAGGATACAGAGGCTCTTGGTACCGGACTTCGGTTGATGTCTAATCTTTCCAGAATTTAAAAGTTGTTGATTTTAATTTTGGGAGCTTTAAAGAAGATGCAAAATTGAAAGAAGATAGTAGTAGTAATCAATGACATGAAATAAATCACTTTGGTTTGAATTCCTTTTAATGTTATAGTTAGATTTAGTTTATGGATTCTCAAAAGATCACTATGTTGTAAGCATGACAGTTGTCACTTAAGTCGTTAAACCCTATGGCCCGGGTTGATTTGTCTTCCCGGGGGTAGTAGTTTGAACAACATGAGGACCACTATGCTCAATTAAAAGTGGTTCCCTGTTCGGGACACCACGTCATGTTCTTGAAGATTAGTGATAATGTATGTGTGAGTGCATAAAGTGGAACAACTCCTGGGTCGGGATATTGAATCCCACAACAATATTGGAAAGTATGCCACCATAACAACCACCGCGATGTTGGAATTAAAATATCAAAATTATGTCTTTAGACAAGGGATTTTACATACTAATCACTATGGGCCCCTTGCTTTGATTTCCTCTCCACAAGGGTAGTGGTAATGCATAAAATTAAGTCTTTAGACTACCGAGTTACCGCATATTAAAAAGCAAGGATCTTTACAACCGTGTTCATAATTCAAAACTTCTAGCACCCTTTCAAATAACTAACACACAATTTCATTGATATAGATCCCGGTTAACTTATCCATGGAGTAACTTTCATTAATGGGTATAAAATGTGTTGACTTGGTCAGTCTATCGACCACCACACATATTGCATTATGTCCTTTCTGTGTTCTAGGTAATTTGGTAATGAAGTCCATTGTAATATGATCCCATTTCAAGACAGGTATTTCCAGTTGCTGTAATTGACCTGTTGGTTTCTTGTGCTCAATCTTAACTTGAAGACAAGTTAAGCATTTATCTATGTACTAGGCTATCGATCTCTTAAAAAAGATTGGTTAAGAAAACTTGCAAAAGAAAAATAGCAAAAGAGTAGCAAATATATAACATGTTTTATATTAGAAGTAGAAATTAAGCCTACGCGATACGACGGATTTACGCACCACGTTACATACGTTGCGACGGTGACAATAACGTGACTAAGTACATAAAAGAAAAGTATGAAGTTGCCACGACTTGGTTCTGAAGATTCAAAAATAGATAAATTGTTGCGTGAATATGAGTTAGCACTGAAACGACAAATTCGTTAAAGAAGTTAATAACAGAGTAAAAAACAAAATAAAAATAGGAAAAGGTAATTTTTATAAACGAATATAAAAAAGTAAAAGAAAAAAAGAAAGGAAATTTGAGGGTAAAGTTGAGAGTTTATAAATTTGAGAGATAGAGTTGAGAATTTTGTCCATAGGTAAACTTGAAACTTTAGAAAGTTGAGGGGTATATTTGAAAATTTAGAAAGTTGAGGGGTATTATTTGAAAATGAAGAAAGTTTAGGAGTGTTTAGGAAACTTTGGTCGATGGCTTTGAATTGACCACCGACATTGGAAATTAAGGTTTAGTAAATGACTAAAACCCGGCTGTGTTGCTTTTTTTCTACCATAGACCATGTAAAAAAAATTGTGTTATATACATGTATTTAATGTTTGAGTGACATTGTATATTTTCCCGATGACGACATTGTTTGAGTCAATGTTAGTTAACTTCGATAACTTAATCCAATGTTTTTGAAGCCTTAAAAAAATCGAAACATGATAAGAGCATATCGGATGTATACTCTCAAAAACGTCACCACATCATCACCTGTCCAACTTACCCAATTTTTTTTGAACAACAATGAGAAATCTCATATAGGCACTATGGGGAAACTAGCAAAATAAACCCATACAAACCGAAATAAGTTCACCCAATAAAAGCACCAAAATACACTAACAACAAAAAAACGGAACTAGGGAGGACACCAAGCTATATGAAGATTGAACCTAATAAAGATGTTACACCGAAGCCAAGCCGATAATCGGGTTTAGAAGCCATCTCTCCCAGTTAGGGTGGATCTTTTTCCCTCTGTTGTAGAACCAATTGAAAGAACATACCTTAATGTCTTCAACGATCTTGTCAATCAAATGCCACTTCTTTGATAACATCCATTCGTTCGGTGCTTTCCAAAGTATCCAGCAAGTTGTATAACCAATTAGAGTTGTAACCATTGACGTTCGGTCAGAAGCATTTGAACCTTTAATCCCTTCCGCCAATTGATGAACCGAAGCCTACTTTGTGAAGTCATTTGACATCCAATTTGAAATCCTACGCCATGTTTCTTTTGCAACTGGGCAACGAATGAAAAGATGATCCTCATTCTCCACATCAAGGGAGCATAAGGAACAAAGAAACGAAAGGATCCCAACTCCCCGAATGACCAGGGAGGAGATAATCGGGACTCGGTACTGAAATAGCCTCCACATAAAGCATCTAACCTTGATAGGCACCCAACTGAGCCATTTTATGGTTGTCTTTGAGTCCGTTAACCTGTTGTCTTCAATCCATCTTTGACATGACCATGAAGACAATTGCCCCGAATGATTGGCCGCCCATATCCATTTATCCGGGGAATCCAAAAGGGTTTAGTGACGAATTATATCCTCAAGATCCGAGATTTCTCGAATCTCATTTTGAGACAGCCTTTTTTTCCAGTTCCAAGTAAACTCAGCCACTGAGGTACCGACCACTGTAGGCAATCAAAGATCGAGCAATTTTTTAACCTGTCCATATCAAACAAATTAGGGAAAAAAGTTTTGAAAGGGATATAGCTGAACTAGTTTAGTTTCCAAAAAGAGGCGGTAGAGTTAGGACCAATTCTTCTTCTGATCAGATTGTTAAAGGGGAAATCCGGAAGGTTAAGATCTTTATCAACCATGGAGATGTGTGACCAAGTATCAGTTACCCGCTTCCTACCAATGTCGTCAAGGGAGTTAAATGACACGTTTTGGATGGCTTGAATGCATCTAGCCCCTAAGGGATTAGGCTCGTTAAGAGCCCACCATCTCCATTTAGCAAGCAAAGCCGAGTTCATTGAGCTAAGATCACCAACTCCAAGCCCACCCAACTCTTAGGTTTAGTGATTTTATCCCAGCAGATCCAGTGGATCTTTTTGTGCGACACATTCCCATCCCACAAAAAACTTCCTTCAAATAGCCTCTAATTCTTTGATTATCTTTTTTGGTGCTTTGAACATGGAAAAAAAGTAAAGCGGAAGGCTTCCCAACACGGATTTTGTTAAGGTAAGCCTTCCCCAGATGATAAATTCCTCAATTTCTTTATAGACTTGTTGACGATAATCGTCCAGTTTTTTGACAGCCTCATGTTGGCGCCCAACAATAAACCAAGATGGACAGTAGGGAGAAATTCCTGTCTGCATCCCATGACAGCCACCGTCTTTTTTCCCTCCGTGTTTGACACCCTCACACCATGTTACCCAACTAACAACCAAAAACATCATCTTCCTTCTCTTCTCCCCCTCTCACATGATTATTCAGACCCATCCTTGTACATAGATAGCCCCCCCAAAACAACTCAAATACGCCCAAGGACACCACATGAGCTCAAAAACATCTTAAAAAGCACCAATTATGGATGCTCTAAAAAATGTCGTCACCCTGCCCGGATAGCCCCTCCCACAGCTAAAAACGACATTCTCCCTCTCTCCTCCCCTCTTACATAAACAGTCCGACCCCATACTTATATACGGACGAGACACTCAAAAACCGTCTAAGGATATCACATAAGCTTAAAAACGCCATAAAAACAATATTATGGATACGTGTTCAAAAAAAAAAAAAACCAAATTGTACTCGTTACCAAAGAAAACCGAACTGAATTGTGAATTCGGATTTCGGTTCCTAACATATCTGTATCGTGAATTTGGTTTTCGGTTCGACTAACTGATATGCATTTTTTTGAATTCGGTTATTCGATTAACCGAATAAACTGAACAAGTGATAACTATATATGTTGAATTCAGTTTTTAACCTTTTTAAATTCGATTCAATTTAATTTAAAAAATAAAAAACCGAATAAACCGAATAAACTTTAAACCAAACCCTTAAACACCCTCAATGTGAATCTCAAGTCTTTTGAGGAAATTAAGTCGAAAACAAGGAAAATAAGCATAGTTAAAATTAAAAAGATAGAGGTAGAGGTGCTCAAAAGAACCGGAACCGAATCCGATCCGATGGATTATCCGAAACCGGATCCGGCTAGAACCGGTTTTTTTTGGAACCGGACCGGATTTTTTGAGAACCGCCGGATCCAGAACCGGTTCCAAGGTTTTGTCCGGACCGGATAAAAATCGGACAAAAATCGGACAAAATGGAACCGGACAAAATCGGACACAAAAAAAATCCGGAAAAAACCGGTTCCAATCGGATAAATCCGGATCCGATCCGGAACCGGTTCCAAATAGGTTCCACCTCTCCACTCCCAAAACCGGATCCGATCCGGAACCGGTTCCCTTGGGTCCGGTTCTTGACCAACGTTGACGGAACCGGTCCGGATCCGATCCGGATCCGGTTCCGAAAAAAAACCGATTTGTGCACCTCTAGATAGAGGTAGGTATGTGTTGACCAGTCTGGTTGGGTAGGCGTTGTGTCCTCTCTCACCGCCATAAAACTCCTCTCAAGTCAATAGTTCTCTCAACTACCCTTACCAATTCAATTTCTCAGAGGATCTAGAGAGAGAAAGCTTAACAATATTGTATTTTGTTTCGATTTTCTCTCTCTAAACTCCGATTCTCGATATCCTCGCCGGCGAACACTTCCGTTCTTCAATCCTTCAAAATTTGGGGCAAAACATGCAATCTAACTCCGTCAAGATTTCGCCGCTTGATCTGGTGACTGCGCTTCTTAACGGCAAGGTTTTTGACACATCGAACGCATCGGAATCCGGCGAATCCACGATGCCGCCGACGCTAGTGATGATTATGGAGAATCGTGAGCTGTTGATGATACTTACAACGTCGGTTGCCGTTTTGATTGGATGCGTCGTCGTTTTGGTGTGGCGGAGATCGTCTACGAAGAAGTCGGTTTTGGAGCCGCCGGTGATTGTTGTGCCGAAGAGAGTGCAGGAGGAGGATGTTGATGACGGTAAGAAGAAAGTTACGGTTTTCTTCGGCACGCAAACTGGAACAGCTGAAGGCTTTGCTAAGGTGAAGATATCTGTAAATTGAACGTTTAATACTTTGAAATTTCAAGTACAAATGTTGTTGAAATTGATTTATTGTTGTTTAAAGGCACTTGTTGAGGAAGCTAAAGCTAGATATGAAAAGGCCGTCTTTAAAGTAATTGATTTGGTGAGTATTGACTTTCTAGGTATCAAATTAGATGCATGTGTGATATGTTCCAATCAGATTCTTTGATATTCACCTTGATTCTTAAAGTTTGTAGTTTGTACTCGTATTATCCAATTGAATTTATTATATGTTCCAATCAGAGTCTTTGATATTCACCTTGATTCTTGAAGTTTGTACTCTTGTTATCCAATTGAATTTATTTTTAAACTGTAGGATGATTATGCTGCTGATGATGATGAGTATGAGGAGAAACTGAAGAAAGAATCTTTGGCTTTTTTCTTTTTGGCTACGTAAGTCTGCTATTTAGTTGCAATCTATGTTCCTTTTGGATTAAAGTTATGTATTATTGATAAACCTGAAGCGAGTATATATTTTTATGATATATATAACATTATGAGGTGGTTGATCGTTGATGAGTATCAATTAAATGAATTGGTTATGGTGTTGATTTTGTAGGTATGGAGATGGTGAGCCAACAGATAATGCTGCCAGATTCTATAAATGGTTTACCGAGGTAAATATTGTGCAATTAGTAGATCCAATGTGGTGTCTAACTAGAATTCGCATGTTGATTTAAAATTTCTTGATACTGGTGTAGGGCGAGGCAAAAGGAGAATGGCTTAATAAGCTTCAATATGGAGTGTTTGGTCTTGGCAACAGACAGTACGAACATTTTAACAAGGTAGCAGCTAATATCATGTTGTATGTGTTGATAATTAAGAACTGTAACTTTATAAATGTTGAATTACATGTTATATTTGTGCTAAATTTAGTTTATTTTTCTGATTTTTGTGATATGTAGATTGCAAAGGTGGTCGATGATGGTCTTGTTGAGCAGGGTATGTCAAATTCATTACATGTCTGCTTTACAATGTAATGTAATAAGAGTGTTGTTTCATGATTCTTCCAGGGGATGATAATTTGTATTGGTCAGCTTATGATTGTTACTTAAACTAAATGCTTTATGTGCGTTAAGGGAAAGTGAAGAACTTCATGTCAGTAAATTTTCATGAAGTGTGTTACTGTGTTTTATAAGTTTGTTCTCTAGATTGGTACTTTTATGCCCTTATCTCAGCATTAACTCCAATTTCATCATTCAGCTTGTATGACGCTGTGTTATCATGTTCACATTTAATACTTAGAAATTATCTAGCGACTGTCACATTTGCCAGTATGCTCTATGTGCCTCTGCATCCAAGATGACGTAGAATCTGTTAAAGTGTTAATCAAGAATGTTCAATGCTTAATTGCTTTCTAGCCTAATTGATAAAATGTGTATACTGTTTTCACAATTTACAGGTGCCAAGCGCCTTGTTCCTGTTGGCCTTGGAGATGATGATCAATGTATTGAAGATGATTTCACTGCATGGTATTCAAAGAAATAATCTGTGTTGAATCATGTAAAAGTCAGCTAGTGGTCGTAAGAATGAGTTTTTGATATTTTTTCTAACTTTTCTTCTTCAGGAAAGAATTAGTGTGGCCTGAGTTGGATCAATTACTTCGTGATGAGGATGACACA
Source organism: Smallanthus sonchifolius (assembly GCA_023525975.1). Taxonomy (NCBI): domain Eukaryota; kingdom Viridiplantae; phylum Streptophyta; class Magnoliopsida; order Asterales; family Asteraceae; genus Smallanthus; species Smallanthus sonchifolius. The sequence continues at coordinate 21,038,137 of CM042035.1, read as the reverse complement.
ACCGTTGCCACTCCCTACACAGCTGCTGTTGCAGAATACCGTGTTGTCTTTCATGAGAAACCAGACACGTTTTCTGAAGATTATAGTCAGGCAAACGGACATGCTGTTCATGATGCTCAACATCCATGCAGGTATCATAATGTTTTCAAGTTCCGATTTTTTTTGGCTAATTATTATATCTTGTACAACCTGACATAATCCTGTCTGCTCAAAGATCCAATGTGGCTTTCAAAAAGGAACTCCATAGCCCTGAGTCTGACCGGTCTTGCACTCATCTTGAATTTGACATCACTAATACTGGACTATTGTAAGTTCTTTGATTGGTAGTTATGATTTTATTTATAATAATTGTTAGCATACCCAAATCACAATGAACAAATTTATTTATTTCAGATATGAAACTGGGGACCATGTTGGAGTCTACTGTGAGAACTTAAGTGAAGTTGTGAATGATACTGAAAGATTAGTAGGTTTACCACCAGACACTTACTTCTCCATCCACACTGATAAGGAAGACGGGACACCGCTTGGTGGGGCCTCCTTGCCACCTCCTTTCCCTCCATGCACTTTAAGAAAAGCATTGGCTTGCTATGCTGATGTTTTGAGTTCCCCCAAAAAGGTATGCTTCCGTCCACATGTTTAAATCTCAATTCCTATGTATTTCAAGTAGAAGTGGCAATTTTGACCCATTTACTTATGTATGACTCAATGTGGGTTGTGTTTCATCTTGAACATGCCAAACATGTCTAAAGTGTATCTCTTAATTAGTTTATATTTAAAGATTCACATTGTTACTGTAATAGTATATTTTTTTAGAATCATAACTAACACATTAGTTAGTGGGTAGTTATATTTATATAGACAGAATTCATTTGTGTGTCAATCCAACCCAATACACCTGGTTTTGACCCGTGCATGAAAATAACTTAATGACCCTTTTTGACATGTTACCCAACCATCCAACCCGCACGTCTTGCCCCCCTCTAATTTCGATGAACGGCTTGCTAACCTATAATTTCAATCTGAAACTTGACAAATGCATTTGGTGGCTATAAATTGCAGTCGGCGTTGCTTGCACTAGCTGCTCATGCCACCGATCCCAGTGAAGCTGATAGATTGAAGTTTCTTGCATCTCCTGCTGGAAAGGTTCGACTTTGTTTCATTATTTACAGCCTTAGATGTTAATTTAATCAATGTTTTTTATTCATAATATGGTGATTAATATTATTCATTTTCTGAATTAACGTTCTTCAGGATGAATATTCTCAATGGATAGTTGTAAGCCAGAGAAGCCTTCTTGAAGTCATGGAAGCCTTCCCATCAGCTAAGCCTCCACTTGGTGTTTTCTTTGCATCTGTTGCCCCGCGCTTACAGCCCAGATACTACTCTATTTCTTCATCCCCAAAGTAAGTAAATGATCTCATTTAGAAAAAAAAGGTTCAATTAAAATTCAACTATTTAACAACATTGAAATCAATATACGTTCCGTCTTACAGGACGGCACCGAATAGGATTCATGTTACTTGTGCATTAGTTTATGAGAAAACACCAGCAGGCCGTATCCACAAAGGAGTTTGTTCAACCTGGATGAAGGTATTATTAGTTCATTTTCTCGACTGCTTGATGGATTTTCATTTTTCAACTTTTTTTTAATTAAAACTAATAAATTTACGGTTTATTTTCAGAATGCGGTGCCTATGACAGAAAGTCAGGATTGCAGTTGGGCCCCGATATATGTTAGAACATCTAATTTCAGACTACCTTCTGATCCTAAGGTCCCGGTTATCATGATTGGTCCTGGCACAGGATTGGCTCCTTTCAGAGGTTTCCTTCAAGAAAGGTTAGCTCTGAAGGAAGCCGGAACCGAGCTCGGGTCATCCATTTTGTTCTTTGGATGCAGGAACCGCAAAGTGGTATGTTTAAGAAGACTTTTTGATGATCACTAGATGATGGTAAAATGGGCGGGTTGGGTCATAGGTCAAAACGGGTAATTTTGTACCTGTCAAAACGCTTCAAGTCCAATTGGTCAAATATGATTATAGAAGTTATGTTTTTCCCTAATAGTGGGATAAATCATGTAATAATAATCAAGTTTCAATATTGTTCGAGTAAAGTCATTTACACCTTTCTCTAAACTATTCCAACCTTGTGATTTTTTTTATAATTAAGTGACCTAAATGGAAGATATATGAACCTTGGTTACTATTTAGTGTTATTTTTCTTTAAGTTCACTTGAATGGAACAATTATTAAGCTTGGTTATTATTTAGTTTATTTCTTCTCCTTCACAATACCTTCTATTTAATATAGTAACCAAGTTTAATATATCATCCATTTAGGTCCTCTTTTTTAATTTATAAAAAAATACAAGATTGGAACAATATTTGAAACTTGAGTGGTTTATGATGTTAAAAAAAGTGAGCGAGTTCAGTGGAACACATGATAAACTTACTATTAGGTGAAATATTCATGATCTTACTTTTGGTGAATTTCAACCGGGTACCCGGTTGATCTGTGTTCTTTTTATCTAATTTTAGAATCGGCCCATTTTTCACTTTAGCTATTGTTTTCAGTTTTTACTTTCTTGACCCGTTAGATAAAACCTAACCAATGCAATCTTTTATTTCACTTCAGGATTTCATATACGAAAACGAGCTTAACAACTTTGTCGAGACTGGTGCGCTTTCTGATCTTATCGTTGCTTTCTCCCGCGAAGGCCCGGCTAAGGAATACGTGCAACACAAGATGAGCGAGAAGGTTGGAAAAACAAACCATGACTATCTCGTATTTCCATTTAATTATATTTATAAATATTTCAAAAAAATTAATACGAATTTGCGCTGGCAGGCTTCGGACATCTGGAACCTGCTTTCTGAAGGAGCATATTTATATGTATGTGGTGATGCCAAAGGCATGGCCAAAGATGTACATCGAACCCTCCACACCATTGTGCAAGAACAGGTACTCATGATTACATATATTTTATTTTCATTTAAATATTTATTTATTTATATATATGGGCCTTATGGGGTAGGTATATATATATTATATGGTTGGAGTTGGCTGAGATGGTGACAGATATAATTATATGGTGTTAAATACTTTGGGGTCCATTCGGCCCATGAAAATTGACATCATCTTTTTAGGTGTCATTTTTAACCATAAACACTGATTTCCTTTTTCTGGGTATCTACAAAAAAACCTTTCTTTTTCAATAACTGAGGGCGGGTTGGACGTTCGACCATATGTGGAGTAGGAATAGTAGTCTAGAGGTGGTGATTTTAACCCATTTGCACTTGTTAATCGGTCGGGTTGGTTATTTTCATCTCTACTGGGTCACTTGAAGTGTATTTTGAATATTAATTTATTCAAAGAAACTAGATTATTATTGAAATGATTTGAGCATTTCTAATCATATTAGACAAACTAATCATATATAAAAAATAATAGTGGCCGAAAATTGTTCCTGCCAACCCAACCTCTTCCAAACCCTATAAAATGTGACTGGTAGATATGCAAGCGAGTCGAGCTGAGCTCGAGCTCGACTTGTTTAACGTAAGAGAGCTCAAGCTCGGCTCATGAGTATCTTTTACATAATTATGATTATATATATATGAAGGTGTAACTTTACATAATAGTAACCAAGTTTCTCATATGTTCCATTTTAGTCGCTCAAACTTTTTTTGTTTCATTTTAATCACTCAAGTTTCTCATTTGTTCCATTTTTGTAACTCCAACTTTTTTTGTCTCATTTTAGTCACTCAAGTTTCACATGTTCCAATCTTGCATAATTACCATCTTACGAGTTACTTTTTTTTGAATTTCATTTTATGGATATGGTAAAAATGAAATCCAAAAAGAGTAAACCAACATTTTCACCATATTCATAAAACAAAATAAAAAAAGGTAAAATGTTAACCTCGTAAATGCGCAAAATTAGAACATGTGAAACTTAAGTGACTAAAATGAGACAAAAAACGTTTGAGTGACTAAAATGGAACAGATGAAAAACTTGAGTGACTAAAATGAGACAAAAAAAGTTTTGAGCGACTTAAATGGAACATATGAGAAACTTGATTACTATTATGTGAAGTTTTCCCATATATATGAATATATCGTAACTGTTAAAGATGTAAACTGGTGGAGCCGTGCTCGACTTATTTAACCTAAGAGAGCTTGGCCCGCCTTGTGATATCTTTTCAAGCTTGACTTGTCTATTATTATTAAATACTAGGTTAGAATCCTGTATATTACACGGGTTGAATAAATGTAATGTTAAATACGTAATAATAAGAAGTTTATGTTTTTAAAACCCGTGTAATACACGGGTTGAATAAATATAATGTAATCTATTAACACACACACTCGTTAAAATGGAACAATGCGAATATATAAATATACGATTAAAAGTTTTTGATTTGAATCATAATTGGCTATAAAATTGTTTCCAGTTTGTATAGTTCATAAAAAAATGATTGAACAAATTATATGATGATAAACACAATTTTAAATTAAAAAATGTGTAGATAAAAATTGAAACAAATAATTAATTTAGTTGACTAAAATAGTGGAGTTGATTATTAATATGAGAGAGGCGGGAAAATTAGAATGAGGAGGCATAGAAGTGTGACAAATGTCAACCTAATTTACTTGTTTATTAAATAGTATAGATTAGTTATTTAATTATTTAAATTATATACATATATAATTATTTATATTTATATAATATTATTTTGTTAATTGTTATGTAAACTGGTGGAGCCGTGCTCGACTTATTTAACCTAAGAGAGCTTGGCCCGCCTTGTGATATCTTTACAAGCTTGACTTGTCTATTAAATATTAGTTATTTTAATATTTAGAGTAAACTCCTATTTTAGTCCCTATGGTTTGTATCAATTCTTTATTTTAGTCCAGTAGTTTAAATTTCTCTTTTTTAGTCACTATGGTTTCATTTTTGTTCCAATTAAAGTCAGATGACTAACACCGTTTGATTTTCTGTTAAGTTTTTTTTATGAAAAGACAAAAATACCCTTATGGTCCACCACCACTATCTTCATCTTCATAAAACCCTAAAATAACAATAACCTCCACCCCCACCTTCATCTTCACCACCACCATCACCACCACCACCACACCCCCACTACTGCCACCCCCCACCACCACCCCATAGCTCCGCCACTACCACCACCACCACCACCACCCCACAGCGTCGCCGCCAGAAAAAATTGGATTTAAAACCCTAGCCCGCACCATCTTCGTCTTTAGCCGTCGCTCGTCTCAGCCACCCGCCGCCGCCATCTTGTTTCACCTGCGCCATCACCCCATCGGCTACGGCGGAACCCTAGTCAGGGTCGCCGGAAAATCGTGGATGATGGGATTTGTTCTTGTAAACGCCACCGCCACCCGCAACCGTTTAAATCTCGTCTCAGATCCGTTGTCTCCGTGGTCACAGACCACCACCACCGTCATCGTTCATCTTGTATAATCCATAATCGAGATATGTTTTGTCATGGGGAGAATGATATCTAGTTCATCAAGTATAATCGCCACCATCGGAGTTGTTGGGGATAGTGATGGTGGTCGCCGGTAAGAAAATTGTTGGTGAATTTCATATTATTAACATCGTTCTTCATCTTCTCTAGTTGTTTAGGGTTACTCTTGCTGCAACAAGCACCCATTTTTGTACCAGATTGTTGGTAAGAGAATGGGAGTTATTTCCCATTAAAAAGATCGATCCCAAGGCCATGGAATGTTATAGCAAAATCTGAACTTGATGGTTGGAAGGGGGTGGCGCCGGAGGTATGGGGTGGCGATGGCAGTGGAGGGTGGTGGTGGTGGCGATGGTAGTGACGAACCGGAGGCTTCGATGGTGGTGGTGGTGGTGATTTTTGCAGGCTTCAATGGTTGGAAGGGGGTGGTGCTGGAGGTATGGGGTGGCGATGGCAGTGGAGGGTGACGATGGCAGAGGAGGGTGGTGGTGGTGGCGATGCCAGTGGAGTGTGGTGGTGGCGATGGCAGTGGAGGAGGGTGGTGGTGGCGATGGCAGTGGAGGAGGGTGAGTGGGTTAGGGTTTTGTAGAAGAATAAGAGTGGTGACAAGAAGAGGGGCATTTTTGTCTTTTCATAAAAAAACTTAACAGAAAATCAAACGGTGTTAGTCATCTGACTTTAATTGGAACAAAAATGAAACCAGAGTGACTAAAAAAGAGAAATTTAAACTATTGGACTAAAATAGGGAATTGATACAAACCACAGGGACTAAAATATTTAATTATTTTATTTATATACATATATAATTATTTTTATATAATATTATTTTATTAATTGTTATCCTATAAATAGTATACCGGTCTAGTCTTATAAGCTTAGGATAGTAGTGCTTGAGCTCGTTTATTTAATGAACTCCAATTTAGGTTCCAGCTTGAGCTCGTTTAAGACCGGCTCTTTAGCAAGCCGATCATGGCTCGGCCCGTTTACACATTACCACCCTACCCGTTTTTCCATCTCCAAGTACCCTAGCTAACCGAACAACCATTACTTTGTCTATTTCAGGGATCTCTAGACTCGTCAAAGGCGGAACTCTACGTGAAGAACCTACAAATGTCAGGAAGATACCTTCGTGACGTGTGGTAAATAGACGGAAGTGGCTTCCGTTAGAAACTTATTTGGGAAACTGCGTCGTCGAGTGACGTGTCAAGAAATTCTTTTATATTCTTCTGTGTTTAATTTTTGTAAGTTACTACTACTACTCATGGTTTGGAACTTTGAATGTTTTTAATTTTCTTTTTTGATTTCCAATGTAACTCATAAGGAGACACTGATAACTTTATACATATATATTACTAGTGACTGTTTAAAAGTTACTTTGTTACGAGTTTGTGATGATTATCAAAAAGAAAATGGAAGGCATTTAAGAGCATTCAAAGTAGTATCTCTATCCTCATCTCTATAATTACACTAAAATCACTACATTTTTTTTTTCTTTTTAATTAAATAACTTTTTTATACCTTTATCATTATCTTTTCTTTCTGTATTCTCAACCACTTTTAAAAAACATTAAAAAGTTTAAGCTGATGAACAGTGTTTTCCTTAAACATATAGAAAATTTATACATTTTCTCCTTCCTTTACAACAACTTGAAACCACCTCCTAAAATATAGGGAATCCACTCACATAAATATAGGAAACATGTTGTGAATGCTCTAAGGGTGTTGGGGGTGGGATACCCATTTACTCATTTACTCACCAAAAGTGTCCAATAGAATTTTGCCACCTCAAAACTACTCATTTACTCAGATTTTATTGGAAACACCCTACTCATTTACTCACCAACTTTATTTTTTATATGTACAACTTTTAATACATGTGGTACAAGTGGGTATTGGGTGGTTGGAAGTTGGGTGAAGGCCAATCTCCGAGTAAATATACTCGTTCATGGTACTCGGCCATGTTTACCCGGTCCTACTCGAGGTATTGGGGGCGGTGTACCCCATTTACCCGGGTACTCTCACTCATACTCGGACATAGCCGGGTTGTCCGCCCCCGTCACCCTAAAGCAAGTATCTCTAGAATAGCGAAGATCACGTGACGTAAGAGTGATGTGACCTATGACGTCACCTATTTGGCTATCTTTAAGATGATGGGTTGACTTTGTTCCTTTGAATTTTGAAGAACAAAGGTCATTTAGGGTTAGCTTTTTGAAAAAGAGCGTGAAAGAAAGAGTTGGGAAAAGATTTACATTTGTAGGTATGGTGATTTACGTAAGGGTGATGTGACCTATGACGTCACCTATCTGGCTATCCATATTATAAGATGATGGGTCAACCTTGTTCCTTTGAATTTTGAAGAACAAATGACATTTAGGGTTGGCTTTTGAAAAAGAGTAGGTGAAGAGAGAGTTGGGAGAAGATTTATATTTGTAGGTATGGTGATTGGAAAGTATTTTTCATGGTATGGTAATTGTTAAACAATAGGCTGGGATATATTGACTAACGGTAACGTGCTATTATCTTGAAAAATATGACTGCATCGACTGAAAACTTCGTTACCGTTATATAACTATCTTTTATATATGTTTCGATCTCCACAACCGAGTAGTCGTAAACTCATACGTTTCTTTTATGTATTTAACCACGTTTTTTTTCCTTAGTCACGCTAATTGTCAACCCCCGATTTCAGGACACCCTGGGCGTGCAACCAGATTGACACCTCCAATCTTATTTTATTTAGAAAATCAGAGTTAGTTTAGCGGCGAAAATACTTTTGGATCGAACTTGTAATAAATCTCAACCCGAGGGTTGATATTGTATATTTTCCAAATCTAGGGATAAATAAAATACTATTTCATTTCACTGGGGATTTAAATACCCTTTAACTGTACAAAACCATGGTGAACGACCATTTACATGTCACCTGCATAAGCAGGGTAAAATTAGAGCCACAAGGTAGTTGGCCTGTGCCTGGCGAGTTAACCCTGTCCAATACCAAGCTATACCAGCATTGGTATCTAAGGGTTTTACCTTCCGACACCTAACCCTGTGTACAAGGGAGTATCCATATTTAGGAAATCGTCATCCTGAATATCTCCTCTTGTTTCTTATCACTGCAGAGTTATCTCCATGCTATTAGCACATAACCCTGTCAAAATATTTTATGTACACCTTTATCCCCAAGACTATCCCGTAGGACTAGCCTTAGATATTCATTGATTACCTGAAAAAATATTTGAAAAATAAAACGTCAGCGCAAACACTGGTGAACATGATTATCATGACCAGTTTCATTTGGCAAATACAGTATCAAAACATTTAACCATAATGCGGGTACAATCTACCATCCAGCGGAACTATTTCATCCGAGTGTACAACCACTGTATACACCAATAATTTTCGTAAAAGGATTGCTGGCATTACCAGACTTACTTACTGCGATGTCCCTTAATGTAAGACCCCAACCCGGGCATCCTACAGTTGGTTCTCATAACGGGTCATTCTCTTTAAAACATAGTCATTATTAATCAAGTTACAGCGGAAGTCTTTCTAAAATCATTTAATAACATTTAATGTTATTAAATATACCTCACGAATGCATGCGTACCAAATCCGAGTAACACCGCCTCTAATCCAAGATACGTCCACGCTACGCTTACCTGCAAAACAATCTAACGTACACACAAAGTCAGCTACGCTGAGTGTCACACCCCAACCGACGGCGGAAACGTCGGGGCGTGAAGCGTGCAGACTGTTCATTGCTCATGGTTTGCTAAAGTTTGAATATTTAATAATTGTTTTCATTGCAATCAATAAGTTCAATCAAAACACAACCAATCCATAAAACAAAAATGTAAATTACATAGAATAAACTGGTTTAATTGAATTCTAGGTCCAAAAATCCTATGTGTAGCATATCTTGATTACTTCAAACATTGGTACCTGAAACATGGTTAAAACAGGGTCAACTAAAAAAGTTGGTGAGAATACATAGGTTTTATTGTGTGATAGCAAAATACGTGTTGTGTGCATACAGTTCAATACAACATGACAATTAAGGCAATTATGGAGAGAAACTATCATGTGACCTATACAATCAAACCTTTGTAACTTGCACGCAAAATTGTGTTGTCAGTAACAGTCACCCTACCTGGGTGGGTTTGTCAGACTCAATAGATCTATCACTGTTTACTGTCGGCTGTTAGTTAATGATTGTACATGAAGAGCATAATAATTGGTCTACACACCTAGTACTCAAGCACAAAGCGCAAAATTGTATACATGCATAGGATGAAACTGTATATGTGTATAATTGAAAACATGTAAATAGAACGCATGTTCCACCCCAAAAGTTTGTAAAATAGAGTAAAAGAGGGGCTATGTAACTCACGTGTTATGTAGCGTATAGATTGCACAAGCAAATGGAAAACGACGGTGTGTTGTAGATTGCTAGGTTCGACCTATTGAACAATATATGATTACGTATTATTGAGTTGCGTTTATTCGATGTTGGAAGTGGATTAAGTTTAAGGTTTGTTTAAATAAAATACTCCATTTATGTAGAATGTTCACTAGACAGTATTGATGTATATATTTATTATAAGTTTAAATAAATAATATTTGTTAAAGACAAAACGTAAGGAATATATTGTTGTTTATAAAAATAATTATATGAACTTGTAGTATTTTATTGATTTTAATCTAAAGAGTAATCGATCTTTAATAAACAATACTTGGTTCTGGATATTTTATAAAATAATTTTTATAACATTAAAACTGATTAAAATATAAAATATATTAAATAAAAGATTCTGTTAAAGGATGAACACGACCGTGCTCGTATACGGCACGACCGTGCTCGGCTCGTACGCGACCGCGCTTGATCGGTAACGCGCCCGTGGTTGGTCAGAAGTCACAACAAGAGTCTGTTCGTGAGACACGACCGTGCTCGTACCCGGCACGACCGCGTCTAGGATTTGACTAGGTCAGGATTTGGTTTGTTCGATAAACAAGACCGGGCCTTTCTCGGGCACGACTGTGCTTCGTCAGGCACGACCGCGCTCATTGATGAGCGTGACCGTGTCTGGTCCTTTTCAGACACAATTCGCCTGATTCTTGTATTAAAACTGATTAGAAACTTAGGGTTTTCATTGATTAATTGTTTGTGAATCCAACCATACTATTTAATTGGATTTATAACACGTCTAGCGTGTAGTTTGATTAAAACCATTTATTTATCAAAACTCAGATTCAATTTGGTAAAATCGTGTAATGCGGTTACGAATTAAGTTAGGGCTTTCGATTAGCTTGGAGGGACGATCCTAATGACCTATTACTAACCTGTTCTGAATGGGCAACAATTGCAGACGGCTACGGAAGAGAATCGCGGCTTTTTCTTGATCGACAGAGAATTAGAGATGTTGTTTAGACGAATTAAGGGTTGTAGAATCTTATAGTAGTCGTACGAAGTCCATATCGTGGTTTGATTTGTCTTGATTTGGTCATAATTACGAGATTTGATTTGATAAGGAAAGTTCGGTTGAAGTTGCGAGAATTCGGACGATTGGACGTGTATTTGGTCGGGTTTTAGGCTTAATTGGTCGAGTAACTTCTTCTACAAGTCCCGCGGTTTCTAAAACTCGTTTGAATTCTATTTTTGGACAAGATTTGAGTCGGTTTGACCTTCTCAGAGTCAAACTGTATAGAAGGCGCGACCGTGCTTAAAGTTAAGCACGACCGTGGTCATGGCACAAGCGCGACCGTGCTTAGGACTAAGCACGACCGTGCTTGTGTAGGTTTTTTTTTGGAAATTTCAAGACTAGTCCTTGTAGTTTTGTAATATTGATGTTGTTTTGAGTTTTGGTCAAGTTTGGTCCTCGAGGTTTGTAATATTTATATTGTAATATTTATATTGTAATATAATAAACGCGTGTATGCTTGTTATTGTACATGAACAATGAATGTAAGGTTGGAATCGGAATCGTCTTTTATTGCACGACATAAAATAAATAGGAAAAACATGAAAATCAGAAAGGTTACAGTATCCCCATGTTGAGGGAATTTCGTCCCGAAATTTAACCAATGGAGGCTACTGAACCGGAAAAGAGGCGAGGGTTTGGATTCTCAACGCGTCATGATGGTTGGTTCGAGGAGTATAACTGATGATAAGATTTAGGTTTTGATACTCAAGGTCAGGTATGAATGTTGGTGATGAATTATGTTTTGAAGGTATTTAAGAAGGAACTGTCGAATGATGTTTTGGATGCTAAGTATGAAATATATTGCATGGAATGGGATTGATAGAAAATTGATGATTAGGGTTTGTTTAAGATGTAGTCTAATGTGCTCAAGAATTGTTACTGGCTAAGAGATTTCACAAACATTGGTCAATGTCAGAATATCATAAAACTTCTCGTGATATGAACAACGCTACTACTGACAATATAACAGGAACACTTATATATAGGAAGTACCAGCGACGTATCCACCATGCCCTTGTCACATCACATTAGTCTCGTTGTTATATATCATGATAGGTTTTAGGTCATAACACACGACAAAATTTCACTATGCTTTCCATGCGCTGATTTGTATAATTCCGTGTGCACCCGTAATTATTCAAATCATCGTATGGTCCGTATAGATCGTTTCGTTGTGTGCGGGTAAGGGGGCACAATTTTCACTATGATCACGTCTATTGATTACACATAAAATTCGCTAACAAGTAACTATGTCCCTAATCAGGTCAGTTCGCAACTAAAGAGTAGTAAAGTAGTAACACTTAGAGTTTCTTAGTTTGCTCGTGTTTGAACAAGAATACGTCAAACCCCGAGTCGTTTCAATGTATTATGGTCTTCAACTTTGGCGTACAAAGTGCATGACCATGTCTTATGTATAATGTAATCAATCTATTGCAATAATTGTAAGCAATTTTGTTTCGAGTATATAGTAAGCACACAAGTCTCATGTATGATCTAGTGTCACGTAGTTTGTAATCAAATAGGTCTCATATATAGCGTAAATAATTTAGCGTCTTGCATTTTGTAAATCAATAAGCTCTAATGTGTAATGTAAACAACATAGTATTATGTGTATTGTAGGAAATGGATCTCATGTATAGTGTTAGCAATTTAGCATCATGTATTTTGTATAATGTACACCGTTTAGTATAAAGTGCTTTGTAACAAAACGAGTTTCATGTATAGTGTGGTCAATCTAGAACTATGTATCAATGACGCAATTCTTATGCATCACGTATATTGCAAACAATTAAGTTTCGTGTATCATGTGCTCAAACCAGTAGCATGTGTATTGCAATTAAACCTGTTTCGTGCATTACGTGATTAATCGAGCAAATTGTGATTTGTAGGCAAACTAGTTTCATGTAATTTGTGTAGTTTTGGATATATTGAGAATAATTGAGTTTTATGTACCATAAGATTGCATTGAATATATTGTGAACGTGAGTATTGAACTTCGCGTGCGATGTGTACTAACGGGTTTTGTATACGATCGAGTGTTGCGGAGAAGTGTGTTGTTGTCGTTCTTGTAAGATGTGGTAGTTAGGTTCTAGCTCTTTAAATATCGTTGAGGTTTGTGGGGATGTTTAACATCTACGCGGTACGGATCGTCTCTTGAAGCGGCAAGTGAAAAGTAACGAGGAGGTTCTGAAAACACTCAGGGGAATGTGTTTACAAATAATTGATCTTTGTTTGAAAATAGGAAATTGTAAATTGTTCTTGGTTATAGATGTATAAAGTAATGAAACTATTGAGTTAAATAATCTAAATAAATAGACAATTTACCGGAAAAATCTTTAAATTTAAAATTTTTAATTATTATAAAGAGAATATTTTAAGATGACTTATTGGCTAAACAAGTAGTCGTATATTAATTTAGCCAATGTTTAAAAATAATTACTTTAATGAGGAAAATCATACTTGTTTATCAATTTGAAGTAATATTTCTATAAAATAGGTTGTATTAATTTCCCTTGTAAAGTGAAAATGTTTATGGGAAATTTATGTTTCTGATATTCTTTTAAAAGTTTGATAAACGTTTGGTTTTGAAAATAACGAGGTTGTTTAAATCTAATATGATGATTTGATTACGAAGAAGATGAAATCGTATTGAATGAAGAAGGTGATACTTGAAGGATCTTGATGAAAATATGATGGATGAACAATGAATAATAACTTTAGAATTTGGAAAAATATAAAATTTATTAAATGCTGAAATGGTAAACATTATTCAAAAACATAAGGAAAGGTTCTCAAGTTGAAAATTTAAAGACAATAAATAGAAATTTCTGCTAACGCCTCTGGTAGTTTCCCACTAGAAGGAAAATAATCACCAAGACGAGCACCGCTATGGTCATTCGGGTAGTTGATCTGGCTTCGGCCCTAGCTGTTTCCGTGCGATTCTCAAGCATTTCTCTTTCGAGGATGGAAATTAACTCCTTTTGGTGCCCTAATTGATTCACTAGGCTATCCATTCTCTGTCCTTGCAAGTCATGTATTACCTCGTGCACCATCCTTTGCCTCTCAAACTCTGAGGTCCTCACATATTGGTGAATGTCATTGATTGGAATTCCCATAGCACTAGTGGGTGCCATGGTATGCCTTACCCAAGGGTTTGGATGATACAGGTCGGACACCAGATACGGGTCTCTTAATGGGGGTGATCTAGGTGTTCGAAGTCTTGGGTCGGTGTTCCTAGTCCAATCTGCACTTACATCAAATCTTGGTCTAGCAGCTGGGGGTGTTGGTGACCGATATACGGGTGTCCCGATGTCTTCTTCCCAGTCAGACTCTGCTCCAGGACGGTAAACCGGGGAGGAAGGAGAGTAGGAGTCCATGTCTAGTAGGAAAACAATGAACAGGTTGTAAGCGATAATGAAATACCGAGTGTTAAGTACAAGAGTTCTCATAGGTTTTGAGTTTGACTAGTCATAACACCGAGTCGTCACAATAGTATTTTAGGAGTACACTTGACCTATAAGTAGTGTATCCCTGAGGAGAATTCCCAGGAAAGAGGGGTGGGTCACTAAGACACACTTAAGTACCCTGTCTTTCCTTAGCCAGAATCCCTCATGGGCCTACATACTCTTCCAGCCATCATGTACTAATAACACTATTGTTGGACTCATGGTTATGATGAGAATTGTTGTGGACTAGGCCTTGTGGCCCGAATGTAAGGTTTTTGCATTATAGTGGGCTCCTTGTTTATTATTGATGGGTGTTAGGCCCAATAGTTTAGATTTAAATCACAAGAGGTGGTGGTATTATGTGTGTGAGTATGGAGAATTTGGTGTGTATGTGTGTGTTTTAAAACTTAGGGTAAAACTTGATGAAACACATAGGTAGCATGTAAATAATAATGAGTGTAAGCACAAAAGTTACCAAGTAGTGTGACACATAAGTCATCATGCATTGCATCGTGTAGTGTAATTACCTATGATAGCATATAGAAATATTTATACAAGAATTAATCATGTAACATGTAGTAGCATGGCATTGTATGGGTGTCCTAAGGTTATAGTTTAGGTCAAGAGTGTCTAATAACCTAATTCCCTATAACCAAGGCTCTGATACCAATCCGTCACACCCCAACCGACGGCGGAAAAGTCGGGGCGTGAAGCGTGCAGACTGTTCATTGCTCATGGTTTGCTAAAGTTTGAATATTTAATAATTGTTTTCATTGCAATCAATAAGTTCAATCAAAACATAACCAATCCATAAAACAAAAATGTAAATTACATAGAATAAATTGGTTTAATTGAATTCTAGGTCCAAAAATCCTATGTGTAGCATATCTTGATTACTTCAAACATTGGTACCTGAAACATGGTTAAAACAGGGTCAACTAAAAAAGTTGGTGAGAATACATAGGTTTTATTGTGTGATAGCAAAATACGTGTTGTGTGCATACAGTTCAATACAACATGACAATTAAGGCAATTATGGAGAGAAACTATCATGTGACCTATACAATCAAACCTTTGTAACTTGCACGCAAAATTGTGTTGTCAGTAACAGTCACCCTACCTGGGTGGGTTTGTCAGACTCAATAGATCTATCACTGTTTACTGTCGGCTGTTAGTTAATGATTGTACATGAAGAGCATAATAATTGGTCTACACACCTAGTACTCAAGCACAAAGCGCAAAATTGTATACATGCATAGGATGAAACTGTATATGTGTATAATTGAAAACATGTAAATAGAACGCATGTTCCACCCCAAAAGTTTGTAAAATAGAGTAAAAGAGGGGCTATGTAACTCACGTGTTATGTAGCGTATAGATTGCACAAGCAAATGGAAAACGGCGGTGTGTTGTAGATTGCTAGGTTCGACCTATTGAACAATATATGATTACGTATTATTGAGTTGCGTTTATTCGATGTTGGAAGTGGATTAAGTTTAAGGTTTGTTTAAATAAAATACTCCATTTGTTTAGAATGTTCACTAGACAGTATTGATATATATATATATTTATTATAAGTTTAAATAAATAATATTTGTTAAAGACAAAACGTAAGGAATATATTGTTGTTTATAAAAATAATTATATGAACTTGTAGTATTTTATTGATTTTAATCTAAAGAGTAATCGATCTTTAATAAACAATACTTGGTTCTGGATATTTTATAAAATAATTTTTATAACATTAAAACTGATTAAAATATAAAATATATTAAATAAAAGATTCTGTTAAAGGATGAACACGACCGTGCTCGTATACGGCACGACCGTGCTCGGCTCGTACGCGACCGCGCTTGATCGGTAACGCGCCCGTGGTTGGTCAGAAGTCACAACAAGAGTCTGTTCGTGAGACACGACCGTGCTCGTACCCGGCACGACCGCGTCTAGGGTTTTACTAGGTCAGGATTTGGTTTGTTCGATAAACACGACCGGGCCTTTCTCTGGCACGACTGTGCTTCGTCAGGCACGACCGCGCTCATTGATGAGCGCGACCGTGTCTGGTCCTTTTCAGACACAATTCGCCTGATTCTTGTATTAAAACTGATTAGAAACTTAGGGTTTTCATTGATTAATTGTTTGCGAATCCAACCATACTATTTAATTGGATTTATAACACGTCTAGCGTGTAGTTTGATTAAAACCATTTATTTATCAAAACTCAGATTCAATTTGGTAAAATCGTGTAATGCGGTTACGAATTAAGTTAGGGCTTTCGATTAGCTTGGAGGGACGATCCTAATGACCTATTACTAACCTGTTCTGAATGGGCAACAATTGCAGACGGCTACGGAAGAGAATCGCGGCTTTTTCTTGATCGACAGAGAATTAGAGATGTTGTTTAGACGAATTAAGGGTTGTAGAATCTTATAGTAGTCGTACGAAGTCCATATCGTGGTTTGATTTGTCTTGATTTGGTCATAATTACGAGATTTGATTTGATAAGGAAAGTTCGGTCGAAGTTGCGAGAATTCGGACGATTGGACGTGTATTTGGTCGGGTTTTAGGATTAATTGGTCGAGTAACTTCTTCTACAAGTCCCGCGGTTTCTAAAACTCGTTTGAATTCTATTTTTGGATAAGATTTGAGTCGGTTTGACCTTCTCAGAGTCAAACTGTATAGAAGGCGCGACCGTGCTTAAAGTTAAGCACGACCGTGGTCATGGCACAAGCGCGACCGTGCTTAGGACTAAGCACGACCGTGCTTGTGTAGGTTTTTTTTTGGAAATTTCAAGACTAGTCCTTGTAGTTTTGTAATATTGATGTTGTTTTGAGTTTTGGTCAAGTTTGATCCTCGAGGTTTGTAAGATTGTTTTAGTTAATATTGTAATATAATAAACGCGTGTATGCTTGTTATTGTACATGAACAATGAATGTAAGGTTGGAATCGGAATCGTCTTTTATTGCACGGCATAAAATAAATAGGAAAAACATGAAAATCAGAAAGGTTACACTGAGTGAGTTCCAATAGTTTAATTTAAACAAAAACCATTACGTCATATTCATTAGTTTAATCCATTCAGGACCCTCCGGTCCTTAATAAAAATAGTTTTGTGATTTCTTAACGAATAGTGAACCCCCTGTTATCCCCCGGCATCCCATAACCGTTCATCACCGAGACTCAGCCCGTACTACCGATAATAATAATAATCTTGTCATCTCCTTGACATAGACTTAACTTACTATACTAATAACTCGTACCCAAGAACAAGTATTAACCCGGCATTTGGTTAACACAACAACTCAAGACATTGGCATACTCAACCCTAACCCAGACTTTCACAATTATCTTACACGACAGTTATATACATCACGTCACAATCCTGACACAACGGTCAACCAAACTCTACATACCGCAATAATATCATCTACACATCATACTAACATTACCACATTAATATGATCACATGCATAATTAAGATAACTCAATGTTTGCATGCATTACTGCACATATATAAATACCCGCGTAAACACATACCTCGTCACCGCACCCTTGTCACACCCCGAGCTCATCATTCACCTGTTAAATAAATGTCACCGTTGGTGACTTCCCGAAGGACCTCATCCTTCACAATCCCGTTTGCTGTGCCATAATGACAACGATGCAAACACGACACATAAATATAAACACATAACATCACTTATCATTTATGTGACTCGTTAACTACACCTGCACCTCCTGCCTAACCCTAGCACAACATATTTCTAACACATAATATCGTAAGCATTTAATGTACGACACGACTCTTCCCGTTCGGCCCTTAACACGACACGCATTAATGACCCATACCCTTAGCTCACACATTTTCACGAACCCACCATAGACCCTACGACCCCTTACTAATTATCTTATATTTAGAACACATCGGGTTAGAACCCGAAACCCTTCACACAATTAATAAAGTAAACCTTATTTCATAAGCATGTAGGATTGCCCCAAAACATTAAAAACATTTAAAAGAGGGGATTAGAAACTCACTGGTTATGCGGAGTACCAGTCCTTACACTTCAACTCGTCTGTCCATGCTCGAACCTCAAACCTGAAAATGCGGGGTCACATGATCATAACACATCTATACATGCGTCGTATAGTACAAAAATATATATTCATCTCTCCCAACTTCGTCTCGTCAGCTCGTCCTTTCCTTCCACGAAACCTTAGTTCCATGTGCTTCCCAAACCGAATCGTCCTCGACTTGATTAGAAACCGAATATCCAACCCGGGTTCCCATGCATTAAGATCATGCCAACCCTAGTCCTTCGAACACGCACGTGCGCGAGCTGGTTCTTTTCCTGCTCGCATGCGACCCATGCACGAAGGGGAAACCCTTGTCGGCCTTTCGCTGTCGTCTACCTCTATCGCGAGCACCCCCACCGTGTAACGACACTCCCCGCATCACCACCTCGTACGACCATCGTCTTCCAAACCCTCACCGAGTAACACTCTCCTGCCGTCCTCCGCCATGCGCCATCGCCGCACCACCTTCGCTGCAGCCCTTTGTCCTCTTCTCCGATCCACCTCCATAGCACACCACCGTGGTCTCTCTTGCTCAGCCATACCATCACCGCCGCCTCCTTGATGCCGAGAAGTGTCACCGAGTGCCGCCACCCTTGCTTCTCCTCTTGCCACACTCGAGTCCGCCATCAAGCCGGTCACCAGCGCCGTCGTCCTCCCTCTCGCCTCATCGCCACTCGCCACCGTGAAACTCCCAACCCTAAATGGTATCCCATGCATAAGCCGGAAGCAATACAAAAAGGAAAATAGTCTAGAACGGAGTTTACCTTACCGTGCAACGAAGCCCTCCCGATTGACACCGCCGTAGCCGCCGCAGTAGCCGCCCTCTGTCACCGGGTTCTCCCCTTCCCTTCTTGCCGCTGCCGTTTGTGAACTCCCTAGGCCGAATAAGCTAGGGTTTTCCTCAAAAATCCTTTTTAAACCCTTAAAGTTTACATCCGGGTCCCTATGGTTCCGCACTCGTGCGTTTCGACCTTAAATCAGACATAACCCTGTTAACTGTTCCTTTTATGACCCCTTCGTATGCAAATTCACGCGCCATCTATGCCAACACATATGTTTAAAAAAAATTCGGGTCACCCGCGACCCGAACCATTAGCTTCTGAAATTTCGGGATGTTACAAGTCTATCCCCCTTAAAAGAGGATTCGTCCTCGAATCCCGCGTCGGTACAAACTAGTTCCAACATATTCGCCTGTTCCCACTCGTGCACCAAATCCATTTGGTGTCCAGTGTTCGCCTTTATTCTCATAGAATCTATTATTTTCTTTGCAACTTGACCACTACCCTTGGCGTTCAAAGAAATCTTGTTCACTGCTTGCTTTCGACCTTGGGGCTTGTAGGTTTTACTTATAAGTTCCCTTTTCTCTCATCTTCCCGTTAATGCTCTATAGTACATAACCGTTTTAACACATTTCCCATCTCGCATCTTTAACTAGTATGTTCCAGAGCTGTCTATTACAATCTTGTTACTCTGACATTTGTCGGAAGTAACGCTCCATGCTTGTCTTAAATGCTAATCTCTCACGAATGTTTCATTGTCATTGTCCTTGACAATGCCTCGTCACTCTTAATATCTTTAAGAATACTGCACATATCATTTCTAGTACCGTGTAGTACAACACTGTCAGTTATCCGCTCACTCGTCACGTTTCATTCTGAGTTACAGGCACAATTGCCCTATGTCTCTTGTATAACTTAAATGATCTCGTCATTCCGACGATTATCCTCCCAAGTAGGTCCTTGTCCTTCATAGCCAGGAGTAATAGTTTCTTTACCATCAGGTGTCCATCCCGCTCCTTTTATAATCATGATGACATCGTCACTCCGACCGTCCTCCTAAATTGATTTCCCAGAGCTTGTGCCAAGCTACCTAGATTTCCACTGTTTCCTTCAACATAATATTCCTTTACTTTATTGTCACGCGTTCAATACGCTTTCCAAGTAAGCTCATACTACTCAAGACTAGATTTATAATCGTCAGTTCTCGTTGACTCTCAAAGGTCCAGTTGTTCCATCATGTCTGCCTCGGAAACAACGCGTTAACTTCGCTTGACGCCCTATTAGAGCTTGCCTTAGACTAGTCATGGGTCTACCATCATTGGCACCTCGTTCCCAAGAGCTTATGCGCAGTTCTGCACTTATTCATCGCTAATCCTGTTATCCTCCCCGTTGTTCTAACATCACCGCGCAATCACCGGTTGCGTCTCATTCATAATGTACGAACATGAAGCCCGTCTTATTACAACCCTCATACACCCCTTGTCTTGTTCGGAGAAACATTCTCATTCCTCTCGTATCTTACCTTGGCAGAATTCTTCATATGGAACGTATTCCATGGAGATCCTTCTGTCACCACTTTTACCTCATGCTGGAATCTTTAGCGTCATCATCCCGATCACGTCGTAAATATCCATGCCTAAGCGTCCACGTAACGCCTTCATCGTCAACTCTCACCGTTGCACCCCTTGGCTCTGTGTTCCGCATTCTCGAGATATAAGTATAGGTATCTACTAAGAGCACCTCTCCGACTGTCTCGGATGACGTCAAAAATCCTCGTATCACCTCGAGGTACCAACACTGAGAAACTTTCAGGATAGAAACACTATGCCTGAGCATCCCAGCCACCCGTCTTATGCACGACTAAGCGTGTACTACAAGGACTCGTAACGTCAGGTCATAGAACAAAACTTATCATGTTCAAAGTAACTATATATAGGTATAACATCTCGACTCTCTAACTCGCACAAAGTGCACACATAACTAGTTATAGCTAAGCAAATCTTCGGGCATACTATATGACCTCGTCATTTATTGACACACAAAACTCCTGAACCTTACCTCCTACTTATCACAACGGCAGTCCCTGCCACACGTAATCACATATTCACACAGAGTTCACACTGTCATAACCTATACGGGTTGTACCAATGTTTCAAGACAACATACTACTTAGTCTAGACGCAAGACATCACTCTCCACATTCATACACATAGTATTTATAATCCTAAATTTTCACAAGACCTCGTCCTGAACATTTACACCTACTAAGGATGTATATTTATAGCTCATCACAGGTCTAGTATCACAACAAAAATCACGTTTAATGCTAACTCACATTATTCAGAATGCAATCATACAATCACATTATACCGCACATATTCCACTATTGAAAACACAATCATACGCCGTCACAAACATAATTATCATTAATTATGTTCGAATCATCATGCGGTAAGACTCACATAACTTGTAAAAATCAAATAGTCAACATTTGAATTAAGCACCACACCACGTAAACGTCTAATAAGTCAAAACGCCAAATCACCTCAACATCTCTCGTGACAACTGCCACACTAACTAATCGTCAAGCAACCGAGCATCCTAAATACTGCTAGACCACGTCAGGTGCAACTGGCGTGTGCTCCTCTGGTTCCACCCGAAACAAAGCTCTCTTAACCACTGCAAGTGGACGATCTCTCAACTGTGCAAGTCCACATCCTGGAAGAAAATCTTGTACAACCGACACTGATCTCCTTCTCTGTTCCGTCTTTCCAATCACAGCTCCACGCGGTATGTCGCCGATCGAAGCTCTAAACACACCTGGCGCGAGAAGCGCCAACACTACTCCCATTTCACTAGCAGTTTCACCCGCAGCAGTCGTCGTCTTAACTGGTCGTTTTGCATTCCCCCTAGCAAGAGCATCACGCCTGACCGATCTCTTATGTTTCGTCTTAACCACCTAATCCTACTCAAGATAGAACGCTAAAGTGATTACTATGGGCAAAAATCCAGAATATGAGAGTAATCATAGACTGCCAAATCACGGTGATTAAATGCAATTTGGTGGTCCACATCACTGCTTGGATTCTGAACCTTTCCCATCATACTCACATTAACCTTCTACCTTCACGCTCACCGGATGCACATGCATCCCACAAAACTCACATAAAAACACAAAATAATCTATCAAGTTCTCATAATAATCACAGTAACACACCACATATGGTTACACATAACATCATTAAACCATGCCAACAAACCAAACTATCTAACATAATCACAATCAATGCAATTCTACAGTACTCAAATTACCAAAACATATAACTAGTTAATCGTACCACATACTCCATGTAGTTCTACATACTACTACAAGACATAACACACATCATGTTCCCACACGGAACCATAAATCACTTACTCACACCAATCGCTTTACCTAGTGTAACACTACAACAAGGGTAATTAATAATTACTGCTTAACTCGAAAGACGTACCTCTTGGCTCGCGGTTAATCGTGGTGGCATTCGTTTCACCCTCGTCCCACTTTCAGTTTAAGTTATGGCATTTTATTTTAATAAAAACACCTATTTTCTCTTAAACCACGGCTCTTATACCAGCTTGTAAGACTCCAACCCGGGCATCCTTCAGTTGGTTCTCATAACGGGTCATTCTCTTTAAAACATAGTAATTATTAATCAAGTTACAGTGGAAGTCTTCCAAAAATCATTTAATAGCATTTAATGTATACATCACGAATGCATGCGCACCAAATCCGAGTAACACCGCCTCCAAGCCAAGATACGCCCACGCTACGCTTACCTGCAAAACAATCTAACGTACACACAAAGTCAGCTACGCTGAGTGGGTTCCAATAGTTTAATTTAAACAAAAACCATCACGTCATATTCATTAGTTTAATCCACTCAGGACCCTCCGGTCCTTAATAAAATAGTTTTGCGATTTCTTAACGAATAGTTAACCCCCGGCATCTCATAACCGTTCATCACCGAGACTCAGCCCGTACTAACAATAATAATAATAATCTTGTCATCTCGTTGACATAGACTTACTTTAATATACTAATAAATCATACCCAAGAACAAGTATTAACCCGGCACTTGGTTAACACAACAACTCAAGACATTGGCATACTCAGCCCTAACCCAGACTTTCACAATTATCTGACACGACAGTTATATACGTCACGTCACAATCCTGACACAACGGTCAACTAAACTCTACATACCACAATAATATCATCTACACATCATACTAACATTACCACATTAATATCATCACATGCATAATTAGTATAACTCAACGTTTGCATGCATTACTACACATATATAAATACCCGTGTAAACACATACCTCGTCACCGAACCCTCGACAGGGTTACCCTCGTCAGGGCGTTCAACACACCCCGAGCTCAACATTCAACTGTTAAATAAATGTCACCGTTGGTGACTTCCCAAAGTACCTCATCCTTCACAATCCCGTTTGCTGTGTCATAATGACAATGATGCAAACACGACACATAAATATAAACACATAACATCACCTATCATTAATGTGACTCATTAACTAAACCTGCACCTCCCGCCTAACCCTAGCACAACATATTTCTAACACATAATATCGTAAGCATTTAATGTACGACACGACTCTTCCCGTTCGGCCCTTAACACGACACGTATTAATGACCCATACCCTTAGCTCACACATTCCCACGAACCCACCATAGACCCTACGACCCTTTACTAATTATCTTATATTCAGAACGCCTCGGGTTAGAACCCGAAACCCTTCACAAATTAATAAAGTAAACCTTATTTCATAAGCATTTACGATAGCCCCAAAACGTTAAAAACATTTAAAAGAGGGGATTAGAAACTCACTGGTTATGCGGAGTACCAGTTCTTACACTGCAACTCGTCTGTCCGTACTCGAACCTCAAACCTGAAAATGCGGGGTCACATTATCAGAACACATCCATACATGCGTCGTATAGTACAAAAATATATATGCATCTTTCCCAACTTCGTCTCGTCAGCTCGTCCTTTCCTTCCACGAAACCTTAGTTCTATGTGCTCCCCAAACCGAATCGTCCTCGACTTGATTAGAAACCGAATATCCAACCCGGGTTCCCATGCATGCACGTTAAGACCATGCCAACAGTATTCCTTCGAACACGCACGTGCACGAGCCGGTTCTTTTCCTGCTCGCATGCGACCCATGCATGAAGGGGAAACCCTTTTCGGTCTTTCGCTGTCGTCTACCTCTATCGCGGGCACCCCCACCGTGTATTGACACTCTCCGCATCACCACCTCGTACGACCATCGTCTTCCAAACCCTCACCGAGTAACACTCTCCTGCCGTTCTCCGCCATGCGCCATCGCCGCACCACCTTCGCTGCAGTCCTCTGTCCTCTTCTCCGATCAACCTTCGCAGCGCACCATCGTGGTCTCTTGCTCAGCCATACCATCACCGCCGCTTCCTTGCTGCCGAGAAGTGTCACCGAGAGCCGCCACCATTGCGTCTCCTCTTGCCACAATCGAGTCCGCCATCAATCCGGTCACCAGCGACGTCGTCCTCCCTCTCGCCTCATCGCCACTCGCCACAGTGAAACTCCCAACCCTAAACGGTATCCCATGCACATGCCGGAAGCAATACAAAAATCAAAATAGTCTAGAACGGAGTTTACCTTACCGTGCAACGAAGCCCTCCCGATTGACACCGCCGTAGCCGCCGCAGTAGCCACCCCTGTCACCGGGTTCTCCCCTTCCCTTCTTGATGCTGCCGTTTGCGAAATCCCTAGGCCGAATAATCTAGGGTTTTCCTCAAAAATCCTTTTTAAACCCTTAAAGTTTACATCCGGGTCCCTATGGTTCCACACTCGTGCGTTTCGACCTTAAATCAGACATATCCCGGTTAACTGTTCCTTTTATGACCCCTTCGTATGCAAATTTACACGCCATCTATGCCAACACATATGTTTAAAAAAAATTTGGGTCACCCGTGACCCGAACCATTAGCTTCTGAAATTTTGGGATGTTACACTTAACTGAGACCCCGTCTTACATCCAGTTACAAACAATTACCAGCCCCAATATGGGAATTTCAGCTATAAAACGTGTATCCCTTGATCAAGTTTTACGTATACTTATGGCCTGAATGTTTTACGTAGATGCCCTTATGCATCAAACTTTTGAATACCCGTATTGCCATTTCGTAAACGTAAAACTTTCGAAGTTTTGAAAATAAAAGACTGATAAAAATATTCACCTTAATAGTAGCTTGATCTTATCTCAGGGTAGTCCGTGTAAGCTTAATGTAAACCTTAAAGAAAGTTCTATGTTAAGTTAGAATCATAACGCATGAATACGGAAATAATCAAAAGTGCGGAAATAAGCGAAACTCAGATATTTTACCGAAATGATGGCACGAGAATCGAGGTAGGGGATAGCTCCAGAAAGTTGGGAAGTTGCTGGTGTGATTTGTGTGTCAAAATGAGGAACCAGAGCATGCTATTTATAGTTGTGCGATCAGACCCGTAGCGGACCATCAGCCAAGGGGGTAGTGGTCCGCTACCGCCCAGGGCTGGCGTCAGCCCTACGCGTCTTGTCTTGAATGAACCAATCCTCATTGCGGCTGGCGAACCGTTACGGAGGGTGTGACGGTCCGCTACGAGTACACGCGTCAAAATCTTTTGCTGATTCATCGGACACGTGTCAGCTCGAGGGATTGCGGCTAGCGGACCGTTACCCAAGTGGTGGCGGTCCGCCACCCAACCTTGAAGCCAATAGTGGACCGTTACGGTATACGGTAGCGGTCCGCTACCAATCAGTTTTTAAAAATTTTCATTTTTAACCCTTGAACTTTGGGGACTTGGAAATTCCAACCCCTAGGGTTTCCATTTTGGCAAAAGAGGACCACAAATTTGGCCTGGTGTTACATCCTCCCCACCTTTATTCAAATCTCATCCTCGAGATTTATTGAAACAGGTGTGGATATTTCTTTTTCATTTCACTCACCAGTTCCCACGTGAACTCAGGTCCACGTCTGGAGTTCCATCTTACTTTTACCAACACCAACCTTTTTCTTTTCAGCATTTTAACCTGACGATCCTCAATTTGCAGTGGTTGTTCGACGAATTTCATATTTGGATTCACCTCTATATCTTGCAGAGGAATTACTAGAGTTTCATCCACCAAACACTTTTGCAGGTTTGATACATGAAAAACATTATGAACATCGTTCATTTCTGCTGGTAAGTCAAGCTGATAGGCAATTGGTCCGATTCTTTTCAGAATCTTAAATGGTCCAACAAATCTTGGACTGAGTTTTCCTTTCTTTCCAAATCGTACCACACCCTTCCAGGGCGAGACTTTTAATAGTACACGGTCACCTACAGAAAATTCTAATGGCTTACGACGCTTATCAGCATAACTTTTCTGTCTATCCTAAACTGCTTTCAAACGTTCACGAATTTCTAATACTTTGTCAGTTGTTTCCTGAACTATTTCAGGTCTGGACAATTGATTTTCTCCAATTTCTGCCTAACAGACTGGAGTTCTACATTTTCTGCCATACAAGGCTTCAAATGGGGTAGCTGAGACTTTTAATAGTACACGGTCACCTACAGAAAATTCTAATGGCTTACGACGCTTATCAGCATAACTTTTCTGTCTATCCTGAGCTGCTTTCAAACGTTCACGAATTTCTAATACTTTGTCAGTTGTTTCCTGAACTATTTCAGGTCTGGACATTTGATTTTCTCCAATTTCTGCCCAACAGACTGGAGTTCTGCATTTTCTGCCATACAAGGCTTCAAATGGGGTAGCTTGGATACTTGTGTGATAACTGTTATGATATGAGAATTCCATTAGAGGTAAGTGGTCATCCCAACTTCCTCCAAGGTCTATTACACAAGCTCGAAGCATATCTTCCAGAGTTTGTATTGTTCTTTCACTCTGACCATCCGTTTGAGGATGATAAGCAGTGCTAAGATTTAATTTTGTTCCAAGAGCTTTCTGGAAACTTTGCCAGAATCGAGATGTAAATCGACTATCTCTGTCTGACACTATGGATAATGGCACACCGTGTAATGTTACTATTTCGTTAACATACAACTGTGATAACTTATCCATACTATATGTTTCTTTTATTGGAAGAAAATGGGCAAACTTAGTCAGTGTATCGATGATAACCCAGATAATATCATTTCCACGACTTATTCGAGTAAGTTTTGTAATAAAATCCATATTTTTCATTTCCCATTTCCAAACAGGAATTTCGAGTTGTTGCAATAACCAAGAGGGTTTCTGGTGTTCAGCTTTGACCTGTGAACAAGTCATGCATTTTGCAACATAGGAAGCAATTTGTTTCTTCATACCGACCAACCAATAATCTGGTATTAAATCCTTATACATTTTATCGCCTCATGGGTGCATGGTATATTTTGATTTATGAGCCTCGTCAAGAATTCGCTCTTGAAGACCTCCTATCATAGGCACCCATACCCGTTCGTTCATGTAGAGTCTTGTAATTTTATTAAGCTGTTGTCATTATTGTATTTTGAACAATGTTAGATTAGTTTCCTTTATTGTAATTTCAGTTTATGTAAGTTACTGTTTTATTTAGCTAACTCTGGGCCATCGAAAATACTTAGTTTCGATTGAGATTTGTTTAATCGAAACTAGTAGTTTCTATAGATAGTTGTTTCGACAGTTTGTTATATGACTTGTAAATTCTCAACTGAAACTACCAGTTTCGGTTAGCATAGTTTCGATGGATGTCAAATTACTGTAAATAGCCTAGTTTGAGAAGGATTAGGGTGTGTGTAGCGGCTGTAAACCTGAACCTTCTCTTTCATTGTTCTTCAATCAATACAATCTGCATTTTGAGTATTGTGCACTGTTCTTATAATTTCATATCATATTTGTGTTGATTGTGAGTGTGTTTAGCCTGTTATCTTCACCAAATCTGTTTATATCCTTTGTTTCACCTCCATACACACTGTTTCCGCCTTTGTGTGTGGAGAATCGATCATCTGTGAGATTTCTGAGTGAAATCTGGACCTACAATTGGTTTCAGAGCTTTATGCTCTTGATTTAGGAGTATTATTAGGTTTTGTGATCGATTCTAGGTGATTTGTGTGCTGCATTTGGGATTTTCGAGCACTGTTTCATCGCTGTTGTTACTGTTTCATCGATTTTCATGGGTTTTTGTTCGTGATTTCAAAATCGAAGGTTGGATTTGTGTTCAGAAGTTAGAGTTGAAGATTTTCGCTGGATTGGATTGTTATTTCTGTGATATTGATTTCTGGAGCTTCTCAACAATGGAGTTTTTCTGAGTTTGGGGAAGAAGGCATCGAAACTACTAGGGAACATTCTCTGAATTTCGTTGGTCATCGAAACTTCTTGTCTGTACTTTTTGTCTGAAGAAGGTACAATCGAAACTAGCCTTTTGTCTTGTTCTAATCGAAACTACTCTGTGCAGCTTGTTCACCCAAAAATTTGGGTATCGAAACTAGTTTCAATCTAAACTAGTAGTTTCTACTGAGGTTCTGCTGCTTTTTCTGACCAAGTGTTAACCATCGAAACTAGAAGTTTCGGGCAACTTTTTCTCAATCGAAACTAGGAGTTTCGATCAGTGTTTCTCTATCGAAACTAGTAGTTTCGATCAAAATTTTCCACCTGAAACTAGTCACTGTTTTAGTTTCAACTTTTGAGTTAATGGCAACTTCAAGCTCCAATGAGTTTTCTGGAGGGAACAAACCACCTGTTCTTGTGTCCACAAGAGAATTTGATGACTGGACAAAGAACATGAAGACTTTCTTTCAATTTCATGATCATACCTTGCAGAACTCTATCAAAGATGGTCCCCATAAACCCGTTATCATTACTGCTGATGTTCAGCGCTCTAAGACTGTGGAAGAATATGATGAAAAGGACATTGTTTTGATTGCCCGAGACAACAAAGCCTATGGGACTATTGCTATAGCTCTTCCTATGGATATCTTCAACACTTTTGCCGAGTACACCACAACCAAATATTTATGGGTAGCCTTGTGTACTAGATTTGAGGGAAGTGCTGAAGTTAGGGAGAGTAAGAGAGATCTGATTAAGAAGCAGTATGAGATGTTCAGCAGTGTTCGAGGAGAATCTATGTCTGACTTAATCAACCGGTTCTCAAGTATTGTGTCTAGGCTGAAAGTAATGGGTGTTGACTACCCAACTGTGGAATTGAACAAGAAACTTCTAGATGCTCTTCCTGAGGAATGGAACATGTACCGTATCATGATCAAAAAGACTGAGAACCTGAGCGTTCTGTCTCAACAAGAAGTCTATAGAATCCTTGAATCTTATGAGATTGAGATCAAGAAAGGAGCAGTTACTCCCACCAACCAGTCTGGAAACACCGCTCTCGTTGCTGGATCAAGCTCTTCCAGTAGTTCATATTTCCAGACTGATGTTCCTTCGTCTGCTGCTGCTATTCAATTTACCAATTCCTCTGCTCCTCAAAAGACTATTACTATGATTCCTGATGAATATGTCCCAATCATGAATGCCTTCATGTCGTGCTATGATGCACTGATTTCTGGAAACTTGACATCAGTCAGTTTTCAACCTGATGACTTGGAGCAGATCAATCCTGATGATTTGGAGAAAATGGACATTGATTGGTGTATGGCCATGCTGACTTTAAGGGCCAAAAGGTTCATCAAAAGGACAGGTTTGGATAGATTCAAGCAGGGAAAGACTCTTGGGTTTGATATCAAGAAGGTGAGGTGCTATAACTGTGACCAGCTGGGTCATTTTGCAAGAAACTGCCAGGAGAATTCATCTAAAGATCAGCATGAAAAGAAGACCTCCTCTGGAAAGCAAACTGCCAATCCTCCCAATTCCAACACTTCTTCAAGCTCCACAGCTCTGGTTTGTCAAGCTGATGGACATTATCATTGGGGAGAACAAACTGAGGAAGCTGCGGACAAGGCCTTGATGGCAGATGTGGAGGATAAAGGAAAGTGTGTCATGATCGAGCCAACTGAGGATCTCACTACTGTACCAGCTAAGGTTATTTCTAAACTATGTAGTGCTAGATCATGTTTAAATGAAATTAAAAAATATAGATTCATCAATCAAGCTTTGATTGACGAACGAGATCACATTAAGGTGATGTATGACTCTATGGTTAAAAATGAGAAATTGTACCTAAAGAAAATTCGTGATATTTCTGGAGAAAACCGATCTTTAATTGTGCAACTTAATACTCAAACCATTGACAATAAAATTTTGACTGAAAGAGTCCAAAAGGCAGAAAAGGCTAAATTACAAGTTGACCACATGGATATGGATAAAAAATTTTTGTTTGGTATAATTGATAAACAATTTAACAAAAAAGTCACAGAGGGTCTTGGATATAATTCTCATCCACCACCTTATTCTAAGTCAGGTAGATTTGCTGATATGCCTGTTGCTCATGTTCCTACTCCGTTTGTGTGTACTTTATCTGCTGATAATTATATTACATCCTCAGATTCTGACAGTTTTGCTTCATGTGCAGAGTCAAATTGTGTAACTTCATAGGATGATTATGATGAGAGTTCTTGTTCTAGAACTGTTTTAAAAGAACTTGTGTCAGATGAATGTAATAATATGTCCGTGTCAAAACCAGATATTTGTGAACACGTTGAAATTTTGTATTTTGATTCTATGCCTTCTGAGCATGTGAGTTTGGGAAATGACATTTCTATGTTTAAAAATGCTTTACCTTTTATTCCTAAATCTTTGAGTGCTGTGCCTTGTGTTACCAAGTTTAAAAGTGCAGGAATTATTGTGAATGATGTACCACGTGAAACCATGAGCAACATGGAATTTTTCATATTAAAGGAAGAACAAAGTCTTCAAGACAAAGTTATTGAAGAAAGAATCGTATCATGTTCAGATGCCTCAACATCACAATCATCATTGTTGGTGCATGTTTTGGTGACAACTAGATTTGTATAGTTTAGTCTTTATGTTTAAGGTTTAGTTTGTTTTGTATTGTAATAGTTTAAGTTTGCACAGGGGAACTTAATAAGTTCGCCTGGTATAGTTGAGGCGAACTTAACAAGTTCGCCTGAACTAAAGGTGGCGAAGTTATTAAGTTCGCCTGATTTAGTTTGTGTTGTCTATAATTAGTTCAAGAGTTGTTCTCATTTGTAACTTCTGTACTTTTCTAGAACTACTTGTGATGACAATTATCAGGCTAAGGCGTCTTTTGATAAAGTTTGTTTTAGTTGTGGTGCTTCAAATCATGTTTCAAAAAGTTGTAATTTGACAACAGTACATTGTAATGAAGAATCGTCTCCCAAAATTTTATTGAATTCAATTGTATCGTCTAAGTCTCCTCATTGTAGAAAATCTAGGCGTAAAAGAATTAAAAATGCTAAAAATTGTTTGAAAAGAACCTGGAAAATTAAAAATAATGTTCTATTTGATGACCATGCTTCATCTAAGGAGGATTCTGATTATGATATCCATACAATGTCTTATCTTGACAAGAAACTTCTTGATAGCAATGGTCTTGGTCAAAATGTCTAAATGATTCGTTGTGTATAGGGTCAACCAAGAAGAACCGGAGCTAATATCTGGCATGTTGATAGTGGCTGTTCCAGAAATATGACCGGTCAATTTAACTTGCTGCAAGATTATCATCCCATGGATGGAGATTATGTGGCTTTTGCTGGGAATCCAAGGGGAGGAAAGATTGAAGGTCAAGGAACAGTCTCAAATGGTGTAAATAGTCTGGAGCATGTAAACTTCGTTCCCCAATTGAAGTACAATCTGATGAGCGTCTCTCAGATCTGTGATAAAGGCTTCTGAAGATGAATCATTTCTGTGGCATAAGAGGTTGGGACACGTAAATTTCAAAACCATGAACCGTCTGGTTCGAGGAAACCTTGTCACTGGTTTGCCTCTCAAAGAATTTTCTACTGTGGAACACTGTTTCTCTTGTTCCAAGGGAAAACAACACAAATCATTTCACAAGCCCAAAACCACAAATTCCATTGACTTCCCTCTCCAATTACTTCACATGGATCTCTTCGGTCCTGTGAGTGTCATGAGTCTTGGACGCAAATCCTACTGTTTGGTAGTAACCGATGACTTCTCTCGGTTTACTTGGGTGTTCTTCCTGGCTAAGAAAGATGAGACGCCAAAGATTCTAAAGACATATCTGCTTTAATTTGAGAACCTCTTCAATCTGAGTGTGAAGACTATCCGCAGCGATCATGGAACAGAATTCAAGAATGGCACTCTTGATTCCTTCTGTGAAATCAAAGGAATTTCTCGAAAATTCAGTGCACCCCATACTCCTCAACAAAATGGTGTAGCTGAAAGGAGAAACCGCACGTTGATTGAAGCTGCAAGAACTATGATAATTGATTCCAAGCTTCCTGTCACGTTTTGGGCCGAGGCAGTTAATACCGCTTGTTTTGTGCAAAATCGAGTTCTTATCACCAAAAGCTGCAACAAGACACCCTATGAGATCATGTACAAGCGAAAGCCAGTTATTGATTTCTTCAGAAAGTTCGGATGTGTGTGCACGATGCTAAATACTTCAGATCAGCTAAACAAGTTTGAAGCGAAAGCCGATGAATGCTATTTTGTGGGATATTCATCTAATCAACGAGCGTTTCGTGTTTACAACAAGCACAGAAGGATGGTGCTGGAGTCTATTGATATCAATTGGCATGAAAGCAATCATACGGACGCTGGGGACGGTCCTGATTGACTTTTTGATGTTGAATCTTTGTTTAAATCATTTAATCTTCCTGTGTTCTCAAATGAGTTAACTCCTGCTAAGCCTTACTTTTCTGTGAACAATCTAGGGAACATAAATGATCAAAGTTCTTCCTCATCCACTCAAAATGAAATCCCTGCACCTGCTGATGCTGAATCCAATATGGACTCTTCCGATTCTGGTGCAACAAGTGAAACTGTTGAAGACAACGCCATTCCAATAGTAGATGTTGCCCCACAATCAACTGCTGAAGATCCTATTGTTAATGAAGCTGATCCTCCTGCTGACAATATCACTAATCTGAATGAACTCTTGGAAGAAGATGAGATTCCTCAGTTGAGATTTCACAAGAATCATCCCACCGACAAAATCATTGGTCCACTCAATGTGGGTGTTCATACCCGAAGTGCATGTGATGCATTAGACAACAACATGTTCTCGTGTTTTATATCTCAAGTCGAACCTAAGAACATCAAAGCAGCTTTTCTTGAGAACAGATGGGTGGAAGCTATGCAAGAAGAGTTACAACAATTCTCAAAATTGAATGTGTGGAATCTGGTGGATCTTCCCAAGAACAAAGTTCTAATCGGCACTCGCTGGGTATTTCGCAACAAAAAGGATGAAGGAGGAATTGTGGTTCGGAACAAAGATCGTTTGGTTGTTCAAGGTTTCTATCAAGAAGAAGGGATTGACTTTGAGGTTTTTGCACCAGTGGCTCGTTTGGAAGCCATCAGAATGTTTCTCGCCTATGCAGCCTATATGGACTTCACTGTTCGTCAAATGGATGTCAAAAGCGCATTTCTGAATGGAAAGGTTCAAGAGGAAGTCTATGTCAAGCAGCCACCGGGTTTCATTGATCCTAACTTTCCAGACCATGTCTACAAATTAGACGAGGCATTGCACGGTCTTCATCAAGCACCTCGTTCTTGGTATGAGACGTTATCTAAGCATCTGCTTGATAATGGTTTCACACGAGGAGCAATTGACCAAACTTTGTTTAAATGGAAGGATGGACTGGATACAATCTTGGTGCAAATTTATGTTGATGATATCATCTATGGATCCACCTATCCTCGTCTGTGCAAAGAATTTGAAGAACTGATGCGTTCTAAGTTTGAAATGAGCTATATAGGAGAAATGAAGTTCTTTTTGGGACTACAAGTTGATCAGTCCGAGTCAGGAATTCTCATTCATCAAGAGAAATACGTCAAGGAAATCCTGACCAAGTTCAAAATGGCTGAGTCCCTTCCAGTCAAAACTCTTGTGGAAGTTCGACACTATCTGTCTCCCGATTTGGATGGCGAAAGCGTTGATCAGCACCTCTGTCGCTCTATGATATGATCTCTCATGTATCTCATTGCCAGCAGACCCAACATCATGTTAGCAGTGTGCTTATGTGCACATTTTCAGGCTAATCCTAAACTCTCTCATTTATCTACTGTCAAACGCATTTTGCGATATTTGAAGTATAAGCCAAAATTGGGTCTTTGGTATCCTAAAAATGATTTGTTTGATCTTGTGGCTTATTCAGATTCAGACTACGGGGGATGCAACTTAGACCGTAAATCCACTTCTAGAGGTTGTCAGTTCCTTGGCAACCGCCTTGTCTCATGGCAATGTAAGAAACAATCCACCGTTTCCCAATCCACCGCCGAAGCCGAATACATTGCCGCAATCCTTTGTTGTTCCCAAGTCAGATGGATACACCATCAGATGCTTGACTATGGGATCACATTCCATGAGACACCAATTCTGTGCGACAACACTACCGTTCCCCAAATCACCAAAATCCCAGTTCAACATTCCAAAACCAAACACACTGAGATCAAACATCATTTTATCCGTGATTGTGTTGAAAAGAAACATATCCAAATCGTTGAAGTCAAAACCGACAAGCAAACTGCAGACATCTTCACAAAAGCTTTTGACTCTGCCAAATTTGCCCAACTGGTGGAGATGCTTGGCATGATCAATTTTCAGTAATCCTTGTGCATATTAGTGTGTTTTATGTTTATGCTTAATTATCAAGAAAATTACCAAAATGATTTTTATTTTTCTGTATAGTTACTTTTTAGTTACAAGCAAATCTTTTGGGGGAAGAAATGAGAATTTGATATGATAAAAGTGAAAAGAATTGCTCTGTGTATAGTTTTGCAAGAAAAAGGAAAAGAAAAAGAAACATAGTCTGTACATTCTAATTTTCAAGTGGTATCAAAATTTCTGTGTTTCAAGAAAAATGAATCTAAACTTTGAGAAATGATAGTGTCTGATCACATCTCTTGAACATGAAATGGACCAAAAGCGATGGTGTTTACTGAGGTATAGCTGGTAGGCCCGACATATGGTTAAAACTTGTAAGTAGTGTGAAAACTTAAATCTTATTTAATACTTGTGTGTTTGAACCAATTATAGAAACATATAACCTATTTTATCTATCTAAGAAAACCAATTCAATCAGATACAGTCCTACGTGTTGGATTCCTATTCATACGCCAGGTGACCGTCAAAGTAACGATATTTACCACCGATGACCCCGTATGTTTTGCCTACGCAAAGATCTCAGGTGTTCATCTTTTTCCCATCCACTTAGATGATTTGACCCCGTCTGTTTTGCTTACGCAAGTATCTTGGGTGTTCAACATTTTCCTATCCGCTTGGATAATTTTACGACTTCTTCTGTTTTTGCTTACGCAAAGATCTAGAATATTCGTACCTTTTTAATATCTACGTGGATATTTTTCATTTTAAATCTTCTAATCCACTTGGAGTTCTTATTTTATTTTGGTGGTATTTTGAAATTACTAAGGTGGTACCTTGGTTAAACAGAAGAGATGATATGATGAATATAGGTATTTCTTGAGGATTGATAGGTTTTCAAAACCATTTTATTTCAATATGTGGGGTACACCTTGTATTTTGCTTAAATGGTACCTTATAATCACATGAAAAACTATGTACAAACAAATGTTTGGGTTTACTTTGCACAAATATCAGCTATCTTCAGGGACTCACAGTAGTTGATTGCAAACGAAAGTTTTTCAAGAGACTGACCAGATATGATCTCACGTTGGATATTTTCCAAGAAAATAAGTGTAAATAACCTGTGAATATTTTATTTTAAGACTGTGCAAATGTGTAAATATTTGAGTAGTCTTGTTTTATTTAGTTTTTTTTTTGTCTGTCGAAACTCCTCCTCGCCCGAAACTTCTTCAGTCACCTGATCCTATATTGCCCTATCGAAACTAGTAGTTTCGAGAGGGGCATTTTTTTCATTTGTCACATGACGAAATTAAATGACTTCATAATTAAGATTCGTCTTCGTCATGCCTCACTTTACACTCTCCGAACCTTTTACACCATCATTTTCACACACAAACAACCTCATTCCTCGGTTTTAGTTTGCAAAATCAGTGTTTCTCATCTGATTCCCCCGTCTTCATCGTCGTCTACATCAGGTACTGATTCTTTTTCATATTTGTGTGGTCTTGCAAAATACAGACGTAGGGCTTGAAATCTAAGGGTTTTTACGACCGTCACCTCATTTTAATGGTAGATTAGCGCTTAAATCTTGATCATAAACTTACCATTGTCGATAACTCACATTTGTGTGTTCATACTTGTAGATTTATCAGTGAATCATCGGTAAGCAGGAGTTTCGACCCTCAGGCTCTTGTTTCTCATCCTTAAATCTAGTTCTGGTTTTAGTTTTGATTGTTAGGTCTGTGTATAAGTGCTAAATGTTTTTTTTGTCCTTGAATCTTCTTTATTTGTTCAAGGGTTTGGGCATCGAAACTATGAGTTTCGTTAATAAGGGTGTTTCTCTTTGAAAAGGATTTTCAAAATTTAAACAGGTTTTCTATCGAAACTAGTAGTTCCGATACCCAAATGTGCCAGAGACTGAATTCATGACCAAGTTTCTCTGCCCGAAACTACCTAGTTTTGGTTGATCGTAAAAGTTTTAAGTGATTGGATCGAAACTTGTCGTTTCGATTAGGTTCATTCACCCGAAACTAGTAGTTTCGATAAGGCTTTTTCAGAAATTTTCTTAGTATTGAACCTAGTAGTTTCGATCAGTGTTCTTCACCTGAAACTAGTAGTTTCGATGAGTCTGTTTCTGAAATTTTTCTAAGTGTCAGGATTTTTGACAAATTTTTGTTTGCTACAGGTATGGATCTTCTATTTGTTAAGAGGCACAATGTCTATGCATTTCTTGATGCCAATGATCCTAAAAGTGCAGATTTTGTTCAAGTCCTGAATTTCCTGGCAACTCCAACATAAGCTTTGCCATCAGTCACAATGTACCTGTCTTTGAAACCACAATCAGGCAATTCTGGGAAACTGCAGAGATAGTGACCATTGAGGATGTGGAGCATATAAGGGCAACTGTTCGTGGTCAAGAAGTTTTATTCTCTGAAGATACTATTAGAGAGGTGTTCCATTTTAATGATGATCATCAGGCACCTACTGAGTTTCCAAGCTTCTACATCAAGGAATGTTTTAGAAGAATGGGCCATCCAGATGAATTCAAATGTGGTCAAATTATCAAGAACTCCCTTCCACCACACTGGAGATATATAGTACATGTGTTCATTCACTGCTTATCTATAAGAAAAGGTGGCTTTGACTCAGCTAACGTCATGGTGGCCTCTGCTATTTTGGGATTAATCAAAGGAAGAAACTTCAACTTTTCTGGGTTGGTAACAAAGAGAATTTGACAGGAGCAGTCAAAGAAAAGTTTCTTGTGTATCCAAGATTTGGATGGCGAAAGCGTTGATCAGCACCTCTATCGCTCTATGATAGGATCTCTCATGTATCTCAGTGCCAGCAGACCCGACATCATGTTTGCAGTGTGCTTATGTGCACGTTTTCAGGCTAATCCTAAACTCTCTCATTTATCTGCTGTCAAACGCATTTTGCGATGTTTGAAGTATAAGCCAAAATTAGGTCTCTGGTATCCTAAAAATGATTTGTTTGATCTTGTGGCTTATTCAGATTCAGACTACGGGGGATGCAACTTAGACCGCAAATTCACTTCTGGAGGTTGTCAGTTCCTTAGCAACCGCCTTGTCTCATGGCAATGTAAGAAACAATCCACCATTTCCCAATCCACCGCAAAGCCGAATACATTGCCGCAGCCCTTTGTTGTTCCCAAGTCAGATGGATACACCATCAGATGCTTGACTATGGGATCGCATTCCATGAGACCCTAATTCTGTGTGACAACATTGCCGTTCCCCATATCACCAAAAACCCAGTTCAGCATTCCAAAACCAAACACACAGAGATCAAACATCACTTTATCCGTGATTGTGTTGAAAAGAAACATATCCAACTCGTTGAAGTCAAAACCGACAAGCAAAACGCAGACATCTTCACAAAGGCTTTTGACTCTGCCAGATTTGCCCAACTGGTGGAGATGCTTGGAATGATCAATTTTCAGTAATCCTTGTGCATATTAGTGTGTTTTATGTTTATGCTTAATTATCAAGAAAATTACCAAAAAGATTTTTATTTTTCTGTATAGTTACTTTTTAGTTACAAGCAAATCTTTTGGGGAAGAAATGAGAATTTGATATGATAAAATTGAAAAGAATTGCTTTGTGTATAGTTTTGCAAGAAAAAGGAAAAGAAAAATAAAAATAGTCTGTACATTCTAATCTTTCCAGTGGTATCAAAATTTATGTGTTTCAGGAAAATTGAATCTAAACTTTGAGAAATGATAGTGTCTGATCACATCTCTTGAACATGGAATGGACCAAAAGCGATGGTGTTTACTGAGGTATAGCTGGTAGGCCCGACATATGGTTAAAACTTGTAAGTAATGTGAAAACTTAAATCTTATTTCATACTTGTGTGTTTGAACCCATTATAGAAACATCTAACCCATTTTATCTATCTAAGAAAACCAATTCAATCAGATACAGTCCTACGTGTTGGATTCCTATTCATACGCCAGGTGACCGTTAAAGTAAAGATATTTACCACCTATGACCACGTATGTTTTGCTTACGCAAAGATCTCGGGTGTTCATATTTTTCCCATCCACTTAGATGATTTGACCCCGTCTGTTTTGCTTACGCAAATATCTTGGGTGTTCAACATTTTCCTATCCGCTTGGATAATTTTACGACTTCTTCTGTTTTTGGTTACGCAAAGATCTAGAATGTTCGTACCTTTTTAATATCTACGTGGATATTTTTCATTTTAAATCTTCTAATCTACTTGGAGTTCTTATTTTATTTTGGTGGTATTTTGAAATTACTAAGGTGGTACCTTGGTTAAACAGAAGAGATGATATGATGAATATGGGTATTTCTTGAGGATTGATAGGTTTTCAAAACCATTTTATTTCAATATGTGGGGTACACCTTGTATTTTTCTTAAAAGGTACCTTATAATCACATGAAAAACAATGTACAAACAAATGTTTGGGTTTACTTTGCACAAATATAAGCTATCTTCAGGGACTCACAGTAGTTGATTGCAAACGGAAGTGTTTCAAGAGACTGACCAGATATGATCTCATGTTGGATCTTTTCCAAGAAAATAAGTGTAAATAACATGTGAATATTTTATTTTAAGACTGTGTAAATGTGTAAATATTTGAGTAGTCTTGTTTTATTTAGTTTTTTTTTGTCTGTCGAAACTCCTCCTCGCCCGAAACTTCTTCAGTCACCCGAAACTATATTGCCCTATCGAAACTAGTACTTTATTGCCCTATCGAAACTAGTAGTTTCGAGAGGGGCTTTTTTTTCATTTGTCACATGACGAAATTAAATGACTTCATAATCAAGATTCGTCTTCGTCAAGCCTCACTTTACACTCTCCGAACCTTTTACACCATCATTTTCACACACAAACAACCTCATTCCTCGGTCTTAGTTTGCAAAATCAGTGTTTCTCATCTGATTCCCCCGTCGTCATCGTCGTTTTTCTTATTTGTGTGGTCTTGCAAAATACAGACCTAGGGCTTGAAATCTAAGGGTTTTTACGACCGTCACCTCATTTTAATGGTAGATTAGCGCTTAAATCTTGATCATAAACTTACCATTGTCGATAACTCACATCTGTGTGTTCATACTTGTAGATTTATCAGTGAATCATCGGTAAGTAGGAGTTTCGACCCTCAGGCTCTTGTTTCTCATCCTTAAATCTAGTTCTGGTTTTAGTTTTGATTGTTAGGTCTGTGTATAAGTGCTAAATGTTTTTTTTGTCCTTGAATCTTCTTTATTTGTTCAAGGGTTTGGGCATCGAAACTATGAGTTTCGTTAATAAGGGTGTTTCTCTTTGAAAAGGATTTTCAAAATTTAAACAGGTTTTCTATCGAAACTAGTAGTTCCGATACCCAAATGTGCCAGAGACTGAATTCATGACCAAGTTTCTCTGCCCGAAACAACCTAGTTTTGGTTGATCGTAAAAGTTTTAAGTGATTGGATCAAAACTTGTCGTTTCGATTAGGTTCATTCACCCGAAACTAGTAGTTTCGATAAGGCTTTTTCAGAAATTTTCTTAGTATTGAACCTAGTAGTTTCGATCAGTGTTCTTCACCTGAAACTAGTAGTTTCGATGAGTCTGTTTCTGAAATTTTTCTAAGTGTCAGGATTTTTGACAAATTTTTGTTTGCTACAGGTATGGATCTTCTATTTGTTAAGAGGCACAATGTCTGTGCATTTCTTGATGCCAACGATCCTAAAAGTGCAGATTTTGTTCAAGTCCTGAATTTCCTCGCAAAGTCCAACATAAGCTTTGCCATCAGTCACAATGTACCTGTCTTTGAAACTACAATCAGGCAATTCTGGGAAACTGCAGATGTAGTGACCATTGAGGATGTGGAGCATATAAGGGCAACTGTTCATGGTCAAGAAGTTTTATTCTCTGAAGATACTATTAGAGAGGTGTTGCATTTTAATGATGATCATCAAGCACCTACTGAGTTTCCAAGCTTCTACATTAAGGAATGTTTTAGAAGAATGGGCCATCCAGATTGTAACATCCATGTTTTTCCTAATATTTCATATTGAGCAATAAATGACAATTTCAATCTAATGTTCACATTCAAAACGTTGTGTCACATCATTTACTATTTTCATGCGTAAATAGGGAGTATTATCATAATGTTATAAGTACATACACACATTTTACATTGCTACAATAACAACTGAAACAAACCTACGCTATCTCACAAACTACAAGGACTAGTTTTGAAAATTATCAAAATATCACTTGGCACGGTCGCGCCAAGTAGACTCGGTCGCGCCATGACCTGGCACGGTCACGCCCCGTAAACACGGACGCGCCATGCACTGGCACGGTCGCGCCTGAAACCCAGTTGAAACGCAAACTTTGTTTTAATCGCAAAGCCTGTTCAAATCCGTAGTTGTAACGTCTATTGTGCCGTTTCAAACCGATTCATCAATGACCTAACTCCTTGAGTAACCACATTAATAATTAGGAACCAAAAACCGTCATACTTTCATCTCCTCCTCTCAATCTCGTCCAATTCACGAAACTCTCGAAATCAATCATCTGCGCATGATCTTCAAGCTCTTGTAATCACATTCCTCACGTCAATCTTGCCAGAATCCAGACAGGAGACACCAGGGATCAACGCGTCAAATTCGGAACTCCGTTTGGTCGAACTCCATCAATCCGATATCGTTTGAGGTAAGTGAACACATCCTCAGACTTGTTTTAATCCCGTGAATGAAAGCCCTAACCTATTCAGGGCTTATACCATCGAATTGAACCCGAATAAAATCTAGGGTTCATCACATTTTTGGCTTAGTCAAACTACACCCTAGACACGATCTCCATTCAATTAAAATACATGGTTAGATTCGCAAACAATCAATATTTGAAAGCCCTATAAATTCAACCCTTTTTAATACAGAAATTTGTCAAATTAGTTTCTAGAAAATCCAGACACGATCGTGGTAATCGCTTAGCACGGTCGTGCCTCTTGTCCAGGCATGGCTGTGCCTCATGCCTAAGCACGGTCGCGCCCCATGCCAAAGCACGGTCGCGCCCCATGCCTAAACACGGTCGCGCCCCATGCCTAAGCACGGTCGTGCCCCGTGCCTAAGCGCGGTCGCGCCATACCTTTGGCACAGTTGTGCCCTACCTTTGGTCAGAACCTGATTCTTCTGTTATATTAATAAAAACTCAAATTCCTTTATAAAAAAATATTTTATAAAACTCCAAGGCCCAGGATTGTTTTCATAAACTAAATTATCAACTTGGAAATCTTAAACAAATTAATTAAATCGTTTCTAATGGATTAAAAAGTAATAAATTTTAAATAAAAAGTTTACATATAATTGTTTTATTCAAACCTACACAAACTATTTATATACTAATATATATTTATAATGCCTCTTGACACACTTTCA
This sequence comes from Smallanthus sonchifolius, assembly GCA_023525975.1. Lineage (NCBI taxonomy): Eukaryota > Viridiplantae > Streptophyta > Magnoliopsida > Asterales > Asteraceae > Smallanthus > Smallanthus sonchifolius. The sequence goes on along the minus strand of CM042035.1, from coordinate 20,995,693 downwards.
TAAAATAAAATTTATTTATTATTTTAGTTAGTTATTCAAAATTAAACCATAAGCCCTTCATTACTAAATTTGAACCTACAAAATGCAAACAAAAACATAACCCTTTGTACAAGTCTCTACACTCACTCTTATTGAAACCTTAGAAATTCCTTAGACATTGTGCATATTATTAATCCAATTTATACTATTTCACTCTAGGTCAAACCTAGTGATTTGCAAATCACTTGAATTATCCAAAGCTCTTGTCAGCTACTACAATTTGATACATGTGAGTATTACATAGCCCGTTTTAATCTTTTACACTTTTTGGGGTGAAACATGAACTCTATACACACAATTGCTTACATTTACACAAACTACACAAATACAATCCTCTTTACATTCATGTGTGCAAATTTGAGCTTTATGTTTGAGTGCTAGGTGTGTTAACTATTTATGTGCAATTTATGTGCAATCATTAACTATTCAAGCCGACGGTTAACAATGATAGATCTATTGAGTCTGACAAACCCACCCAGATTGGGGTGATTGTTACCGACAACACAATTTGCATGCTAGTTACAAAGGTTTGATTGTACTTTGGTTACACAATGGTTACTCCCCATAAATGCCTTATTTTATCATGTTATGTAAGGATTGATTTACTCACATCTATATACTATTTATGTACAAACCTGTGTATGCTCACCAACTTTTTAGTTGACCTTATTTTATTTATGTTTCAGGTGCTAACGTGTGAGTTTGATTAAGACATGCTACACATAGGCTTTGGACTTAGTTAAATTTAAATAAAGAATATTATGTATTTCAATTTCGTACTTGTTTGAATTTGGTTGTGTTTGATTTGTTTGAAACTATGCAATGAAATTTGATGATTAAAATATTGCAATCTAGTCAACCTCGTGCTCATGAACGGTCTATATTTCCCGCCCCGATGATTCCGCCGTCGGTTGGGGTGTGACAGATTGGTATCAGAGCCTTGGTTATAAGGAATTAGGTTATTAGACACTCTTGACCTAGACTATAACCTTAGGACACCCATACAATATCATGCTACTAGATGTTACATGATTACTTCTTATGTGAATATTTTATGTGTTATCCTAAGTAATTTTAATACATGCTATAATACTTAATAGTTTATGTGTCACACTACTTGATAACTCTTGTGCTTACATTCATTACTATCTACATGCTACCTATGTGTTTCATTAAGTGCTATCCTAAATTTAAACACACACACATACACACCAAATTCTCCGTACACCTTTGAACTCACACACATAATACCATCACCCCTTGTGAACAAAGACTTAAACCATTGGGCCTAATATCCATTAACAATAAACTGAGAGGCCCACTTACCCTCCAAGAAGAAGAAGCCCGCTGCAATAAATAAACCCCATCTTCGGGCCTCAAAGCCCAGTCCACAACAATTCTCATCATGACCATGAGCCCAACAATAGTGTTATTAATATACAATGGCTGGAAGAGTGTGTAGGCCCATGAGGGATTCTGAATAAGGAAAGACAGGGTACTTAAGTGTGTCCTAGTGACCCACCCCTCTTTCCTGGGAATTCTCCTCAGAGATGCATTGCTTATAGGTCAAGTGTATTTCTAAAATACTATTGTGAAGACTCGGTGTTATGACTAGTCAAACTCTAAACCTACGAGAACTCATATAATAAACACTCGGTATTACATTATCGCTTACAACCTTTTCATTGCTTTCTGCTAGACATGGACTCCTACTCTCCTTCCTCCCCAATTTACCATCCTGGAGCAGAGTCTGATTGGGAAGAAGACATCGGTACACCCGTGCATCGGTCAACAACACCCCCAGCTGCTAGACCAAGGTTTGATGTAAGGGCAGATTGGATTAGGAACACCGGCCCAAGACTTCGAACATCTGGATCACCCTCACCCAGAAACCCGTATCAGACACCCCATCTCCACAATCAGTTACCACCCCCCACTAAGAGAACCATATCTAATGCCCGACCCGTACCATCCTAACCCTTGGGTAAGGCATACCATGGCACCCACTAGTGCTATGGGGATTCCAACCAATGACATTCACCAACATGTAAGGACCTCAGAGTTCGAGAGGCAAAGGATGGAGCAAGAAATAATACACGACTTGCAAGGACAAAGAATGGATAGCTTAGCAAACCAATTAGGGTACCAAAAGGGGTTAATCTTCATCCTCGAAAAAGAAATACTGGAGAATCGCACAGAAACAGCTAGAGCTGAAGCCAGATCGACTACCCGAATGACCATAGCGGTGCTCGTCTTGGGAATTATCTTCCTTCTAGTGGAAATCTACAAGAAACGTTAACATAATTTTTTTTATTGTCTTTAAATTTTCAGTTTGAGAACCATTTCCATATGTTTTGAATAATGTTCAACATTTCAGCAATTAATAAATTTTATATTACAACTCTAAAGTTATTATTCATTGATTTGACACAGTGTGTAAGGCCCCTTTCCCGGGTAACCTCACTTGTTGGATTTACTCATAAACATACTCATAATTACTGAACTTAAATTAAAAACATTCATCATTCAATTACAAATCATTCGTCATTCAATTACATAATATAACATAACTTGACAGCAGAAGTCTTAACACATATATTAAAGTGGCACTCGCTGATGTTGATTACAACGTTCATCCTCTCAATCCATTCGAAAGTAGCCACCGAATCCTTGGTTCCATCAAACTTAGGTGGGTCTCCGTCCTTGAAACCTTTGTAAGTACACCCACGTTTGCTTGATGCCACTTTTACTTCATCCCCGTCACTGTCATAAATTTTCTCTTCATTGTTCCCTTCATCCTCTTCTTTGCTTTTCTTTAGTGCCTCAGATAATAGGTCAGGCAATATGTTCTTCAGAGTAAGTATAACCTCGCGGGCAATAGCATCCCTAACCTCGGGTTCCAACTGTATAGGCCCTTGTTTGTCGTCCCTAGTTGGGGTCACATTAGTTTCGTGCACACTCTCAGTGTTTTCTGCGTGCACACTCTCTTCCTCTTCACTTCTTCGATTCAATGGAGGTCTACCCACTCGGCCAGTGCGACCGCCTCGGCGTCCAGTTCTTCCTCCTCCGGCCATAGTTCCTAGTTTTCCTGATGGTCATAAAGGGAATACATCAATGTCATTTCTTCAGATCATAGTTTGGAACAGTACGAGCAAGGTAAATTCTTAATTACAGTGACCGGTTTGTGATTACTAATTTACATTGCTTTTCGGGTTCAAAACTCTTCAAATCAGTCATGGCATTAACATCTATTTGTTCTAAGTTATGGTATCTATTCTTATGCAAGAGCATTAACTTTATTACTTACTTACCGTGCTGGCGTTGGCGTTGGTTACCCATACTGACATCCGTGCGTTGGTCCCATAATCAGTTTGAGTCCAGACATTTAGGGATGTCTGAATCTCTCAAACTATTGCTCTGATACCAACTTGTAAGGCCCCTTTCCCGGGTAACCTCACTTGTTGGATTTACTCATAAACATAGTCATAATTACTGAACTTAAATTAAAAACATTCATCATTCAATTACAAATCATTCGTCATTCAATTACATAATATAACATAACTTGACAGCGGAAGTCTTAACACATATATTAAAGTGGGATGTCAGTTTTGTGTCGGGTAACCTTCACGCCATCGCACGACCCTTTATTCCTTTACCTGAAATGTATACTAAAAGTCAGCTAACGCTGGTGAGTTCTAGTTTAAAGACAATCATACATAATATTTATCTTATCATGAATATAATGTATATATGTATATTCGTACTTTTAAATATTTCTTTACTTTACTGTTCTCACATAACATTCATTGAGGGTATATACATATGTACATACATACTTTCTTTGAGAGAACACATATTGGCCATAATCTTAAGGGAGATCAACCCGTCATACTTGTCGCGAATGTCACGAAGACATCGCTGTCAGAACTACCGTCGTAGCCCATTTCATTACCGTCCGGCTCTAGAAAACCGTCCGTCATTCATTAATCCGTCTGACAACCTTTGTCCGTCTGTACTTAACCGTCCTTCCGTCGTAGTCCGTCATTTTGTCCGTCTGCCCTAGAGCATTCGTTTCGCACGCGACCATTATGTGTGCAACCGTTCTTCCTTAGTTAAGGCATATGCTTCAACCGTCCATTAATACCTTTTCATACGTCCTAGCTTGTGAAGGAACGTTTTTGTCCCGGTTGCAAAATAGTCACGTGGTCGTCCGTCTACCGAAGTAGCCGTTGTCATAGAAGGGTTTATAACGTTTACATTCATTCATAACATGCAATATATATGTAATATAAAGCAAGATTTCATTCTTTTACGTTATGTCCTTCTTTCATTCATTCTTTAAAATCATACGCTTCTTTCTTTATTCATAATTCATTTTCATATATAAGTATTTATATGTATATACGTATGATCACATTGACATTTATAACATTTAATCATTTAGTGTATACACTTCAGCCCCAGAACATTTAAAATGATTTGCACATAACATAGAAGGGGGCACATAGAACTCACCTGATGAGTAGTTTCTGAGATACACTTAGCTGGTTACTGAGTGTCACTAATGTCACTCACGATCTGTATAATAAAGTCATACCCATAAGGTAGTGCTCCTAGATGACACTAGACATTACTATGCTTGAACCTAGTAGTTTCGATTGATTAGCTTATATCGAAACTTGGTAGTTTCGATAGGTTGTTCCTGTCGAAACTTGGTAGTTTCGATAGGTAGTTTCGATAGGTTTCTTATGTTGAAACTTGGTAGTTTCGATAAGTAACTTATGTATAATCTTAGCTTCGGATCGGGGGCTCATATCGAAACTATGGTAGTTTCGATTGGGTCTGCATATACCGAAACTGGGTAGTTTCGATAGGTCTGCACATATCGAAACTTGGTAGTTTCGATGGGTCTGCACATATCGAAACTAAGTAGTTTCGATGGGTCTGCACATATCGAAACTTGGTAGTTTCGATGGGTCTGCACTTATCGCCTTCCCCAAAAATCCGAATGTTCTGCATGCGAATCTGATCATGTCGATATCTAAATTTTCTTTGATCAAAACGTTCGTTTTTCATTCTAGATGCTATACCTAAGTTCACTTTCAAGTTTCATCCGCAAAATCGTTATCTTTTTAGCCAAAACCCGAAACTTCCCAAAACGAACAAAAACTCATAATGTGATCGAATCGTTACCTGGATTGTAATTCTGATTCGGAGGTTTTGCTCACGGGCTCAGCTGTGACGTGCTCCTCCAATCTCGTGACGATCCGTCGACTTTATCTCTCTAGACCCGAGCTTTCCTTTCTCTCTCTAGAAGCTGCGTGAGTGTGGAAAATGAGAAGTTTGGGCAGCCCTTGCCCTTATATACTTGGGCTTCCTTCGGCCCGTTGGAGCCGAGCCCAAGCCCATCCATTTTTCTTTCGTCATTTGAAAATTATAATTTCGATCGTGCCATTATTTATTTATTACCAGTTTTGGGATGTTACACAGTGAGTGTAAATTACACTTGTAATATTTTCATCAGAATTCTCCAAGTATCACCTTCTTCATTCACTACAATTTAGTGCACTACCGACAATCTCCTTCGTAAACAACTTATCCTATTAGATTTAAACAACCTCGTTATTTTCAAACCAAACGTTTATCAAACTTTTTAGAGTATCAGAAATATAAATTCTTCCATAAACATTTTCACTATGAAAGGGAACTTAATACAACCTATTTTATAAAAATATTATTTTGAATTGATAAATAATTATGATTTTTCCTCATTAAAGTAAGTATTTCTAAACCTTGACTAAATTAATATACAATTACTTGTTTAGCCAATAATTTCTCTTAAAAATAATCTTCTTATAATAATTGATAATTTAATAAAAAAAAGGTTTTTCCTATAAATTGTCCATTTAATTAGATTACTTAACTCAACAGTTTCACTACTTTATATAACTACAACCAAGAACAATTTACAACTTCCCATTTTCAAACAAAGATCGGTTATTCATAAACACATTTCCCCGAGTATCTTCAAAACCTCCTAGATACCTTTCACTTGCCGCTTCAAGAGAAGACTCATTTCGTGTAGACATTAACCATCTCTACAAACCTCAACGAGATTTAAAGAACTAGAACCTAACCACCACATTTTTTTTCACAAATGCCAAACAACACGCTTCTCCGCAACACTCGATCACATGCAAAACTCGTTAGTATATGTCACAAACGAAACTCAATAACTTACGTATGCACGTTCACAAGATACACAGCACGATCACATAATACATGAAACTTGTCTATTTGCAATACACATGCTACTGGCTTGAACACATAATACATGAAACTTAGTTGTTTGAAATATACATGGTGCATAACAATTGATTGTTTTATATACAATACTTGATTGACCATATTGAACATGAAACTTATTTGGTTACAAAGTACACGATACTACATTACTTACATTACACATCAAAGATTTTTGGGTTACCAAAATACATGATACTAGGTCTTAACGCCATACATGAAATTCATTTCTTACAATACACGTGATACCACATTGGTTACATTACTATTGCTTTACAAAATACATGATGTCAAGTTGCTCACATTACACTTGAAACCTATTTGATTACAGCTTACATGACACTAGATCATACATGAAACTTGTGTGTTTACTTTATGCATGAAACCAAATTGCTTACAATTGTTGCAATTGATTGACCGCATTATACACAAAAAATGACCATACACATTGTTCACAAAGTTGTAAGCTATAACACATCGAAGCTACTCGTGGTTTGACGTATTCTTGTTCAAACACGAGGAAGCTGAAACACTTTAAAACAACTCATTGTTTGACGTATTCTTGGTAAAACACGAGTAAACTATGGAACTTTAGATTATACTACCTTATTACTCTTTAGTTGCTAACTGAACCGCATATTTAGGGACATAGTTACTCTTTAACAACTCATATGTGAAAACAGTAGACACAAACAAAGTAAATTTGTGCCCATTTTGACCCACACACAACAGAAGGATCTATACGGACCATGCGATAATTTGAGTAATTACGGGTGCACACGGAATTATAAAAATCAGCGCATGGAAAACATAGTAAATTTTATCATGTGTAATGTTATAAAACCTATCGTGATATATAGCAACGGAACTAATGTGATATGACAAGGGCATGGTGGATACGCCGATGGTACTTCCTATATATAAATGCTTTATCATATTATCAGAAGTAGCGTTGTTCGTGTCACGTGAAGTTTTGACCTAGACCAATGTTTATGAATTCCCTTATCCACTAACAATCCTTGAGCATATTAGACTACAATTTAAAACAAACCCTAATCATCTAATTCCCATCAAATCCATTCCAGGTAATGCATTTCACCTTTAGGATCCAAATTATTATTCGATAGATTTTCTTCTTAAGTTCATTTCAAAACTAAATTCACAATCATCATTTCTTGCCTATCCGTGAAGACTATCGAGTTGAGAAATTGGCCCGAATTTACATTGATAAAATTGTGAGTCGTCACGGTGCTTTATTAAACATAATCTCCGATAGAGATGCTCGTTTCACCTCCCGTTTTTTGGCAATGCCTCCAAACTGCTCTTGGTACACGATTGGATTTGAGCACAGCTTACCAACCCCAAACTGACGGTCAGTCCGAGCGAACAATCCAAACTCTTGAAGACATGCTTAGAGCATGTGTAATTGATTTTGGTGGCAATTGGGATTCACATCTATCTCTGATTGAGTTCTCTTACAACAATAGCTACCACACAAGTATCAACATGGCTCCATTTGAAGCTCTCTATGTTCGTAAGTGTCGTTCTCCTATCTGTTGGAATGAGATTGGTGAAGCACAAATCACCGGTCCCGAGTTAATCCAAGAAACATCCGACAAGATCATTCAAATCCATGACAACATCCGAGTAGCGAGGAGTCGGCAAAAGAGCTATGCCGACAAACGACGAAAACCCTTGGAATTCCAAGTCGGTGATCTTGTTCTTCTTAAAGTGTCCCCATGGAAGGGTGTGATCCGTTTTGGAAGGAAAGACAAGCTAGCACCTCGCTATGTGGGTCCATTCAAGATCCTTGAAAGGATTGGGAAAGTGGCTTACAAACTCGAGTTACCTCCATCACTTGGCAATGTGCATCCTACATTTCATGTATCCAATCTGAAGAAATGTCTTGCTGACGAAAACCTTCATATACCTCTTGACGATGTGCGCATTGATGACACGGTGCACTTCGTTGAGAAACCGGTAGAGATTATGGACCGTGAGGTAAAACAACTCAAACGAAGCCGTATTCCTATTGTCAAAGTTCGTTGGGAATCTAAACGAGGCCCCGAGTTTACTTGGGAACGAGAAGACCAAATGAAACTCAAGTATCCACACCTCTTTGCTGATTCAGTAAACTCAACTAGTTAATTTCGAGACGAAATTCCCTCAACTAGGGGATACTGTAACATCCATGTTTTTCCTGATATTTCATATTGAGCAATAAATGACAATTTCAATCTAATGTTCACATTCAAAACGTTGTGTCACATCATTTACTATTTTCATACGTAAATAGGGAGTATTATCATAATGTTATAAGTACATACACACATTTTACATTGCTACAATAACAACTGAAACAAACCTACGCTATCTCACAAACTACAAGGACTAGTTTTGAAAATTATCAAAATATCACTTGGCACGGTCGCGCCAAGTAGACTTGGTCGCGCCATGACCTGGCACGGTCGCGCCCCGTAAACACGGACACGCCATGCACTGGCACGGTCGCGCCTGAAACCCAGTTGAAACGCAAACTTTGTTTTAATCGCAAAGCCTGTTAAAATCCGTAGTTGTAACGTCTATTGTGCCGTTTCAAACCGATTCATCAATGACCTAACTCCTTGAGTAACCACATTAGTAATTAGGAACCAAAAACCGTCATACTTTCATCTCCTCCTCTCAATCTCGTCCAATTCACGAAACTCTCGAAATCAATCATCTGCGCATGATCTTCAAGCTCTTGTAATCACATTCCTCACGTCAATCTTGCCAGAATCCAGACAGGAGACACCAGGGATCAACGCGTCAAAGTCGGAACTTCGTTTGGTCGAACTCCATCAATCCGATATCGTTTGAGGTAAGTGAACACATCCTCAGACTTGTTTTAATCCCGTGAATGAAAGCCCTAACCTATTCAGGGCTTATACCATCGAATTGAACCCGAATAAAATCTAGGGTTCATCACATTTTTGGCTTAGTCAAACTACACCCTAGACACGATCTCCATTCAATTAAAATACATGGTTAGATTCGCAAACAATCAATATTTGAAAGCCCTATAAATTCAACCCTTTTTAATACAGAAATTTGTCAAATTAGTTTCTGGAAAATCCAGACACGATCGTGCTAATCGCTTAGCACGGTCGTGCCTCTTGTCCAGGCATGGCTGTGCCTCATGCCTAAGCACGATCGCGCCCCGTGCCTAAGCGCGGTCACGCCATACCTTTGGCACAGTTGTGCCCTACCTTTGGTCAGAACCTGATTCTTCTGTTATATTAATAAAAACTCAAATTCCTTTATAAAAAAATATTTTATAAAACTCCAAGGCCCAGGATTGTTTTCATAAACTAAATTATCAACTTGGAAATCTTAAACAAATTAATTAAATCGTTTCTAATGGATTAAAAAGTAATAAATTTTAAATAAAAAGTTTACATATAATTGTTTTATTCAAACCTACACAAACTATTTATATACTAATATATATTTATAATGCCTCTTGACACACTTTCATAAAAAGAAATTTATTTATTATTTTAGTTAGTTATTCAAAATTAAACCATAAGCCCTTCATTACTAAATTTGAACCTACAAAATGCAAACAAAAACATAACCCTTTATACAAGTCTCTACACTCACTCTTATTGAAACCTTAGAAATTCCTTAGACATTGTGCATATTATTAATCCAATTTATACTATTTCACTCTAGGTCAAACCTAGTGATTTGCAAATCACTTGAATTATCCAAAGCTCTTGTTAGCTACTACAATTTGATACATGTGAGTATTACATAGCCCCTTTTAATCTTTTACACTTTTTGGGGTGAAACATGAACTCTATACACACAATTGCTTACATTTACACAAACTACACAAATACAATCCTCTTTACATTCATGTGTGCAAATTTGAGCTTTATGTTTGACTGCTAGGTGTGTTAACTATTTATGTGCAAATTATGTGCAATCATTAACTATTCAAGCCGACGGTTAACAATGATAGATCTATTGAGTCTGACAAACCCACCCAGATTGGGGTGATTGTTACCGACAACACAATTTGCATGCTAGTTACAAAGGTTTGATTGTACTTTGGTTACACAATGGTTACTCCCCATAAATGCCTTATTTTATCATGTTATGTAAGGATTAATTTACTCACATCTATATACTATTTATGTACAAACCTGTGTATGCTCACCAACTTTTTAGTTGACCTTATTTTATTCATGTTTCAGGTGCTAACGTGTGAGTTTGATCAAGACATGCTACACATAGGCTTTGGACTTAGTTAAATTTAAATTAGGAATATTATGTATTTCAATTTCGTACTTGTTTGAATTTGGTTGTGTTTGATTTGTTTAAAACTATGCAATGAAATTTGATGATTAAAATATTACAATCTAGTCAACCTCGTGCTCATGACAGTCTACATGTCCCGCCCCGATGATTCCGCCGTCGGTTGGGGTGTGACACAGATGAATTCAAAAGTGGTCAAATTATCAAGAACTCCCTTCCACCACACTGGAGATATATAGTACATGTGTTCATTCACTGCTTATCTATCAGAAAAGGTGGCTTTGACTCAGCTAACATCATGGTGGCCTCTGCTATTTTGGGATTCATCAAAGGAAGAAACTACAACTTTTCTAGGTTGGTATTTAGACATCACAAAGAGAATTTGACAGGAGCAGTCAAAGAAAAGTTTCTTGTGTATCCAAGATTTGGATGGCGAAAGCGTTGATCAGCACCTCTATCGCTCTATGATAGGATCTCTCATGTATCTCAGTGCCAGCAGACCCGACATCATGTTTGCAGTGTGCTTATGTGCACGTTTTCAGGCTAATCCTAAACTCTATCATTTATCTGCTGTCAAACGCATTTTGCGATGTTTGAAGTATAAGCCAAAATTGGGTCTCTAGTATCCTAAAAATGATTTGTTTGATCTTGTGGCTTATTCAGATTCAGACTACGGGGGATACAACTTAGACTGCAAATCCACTTCTGGAGGTTGTCAGTTCCTTGGCAACCGCCTTGTCTCATGGCAATGTAAGAAACAATCCACCATTTCCCAATCCACCGCCGAAGCCGAATACATTGCCGCTACCCTTTGTTGTTCCCAAGTCAGATGGATACATTATCAGATGCTTGACTATGGGATCACATTCCATGAGACACCAATTCTGTGTGACAACACTGCCGTTCCCCATATCACCAAAAACCCAGTTCAGTATTCCAAAAACAAAAACACTGAGATCAAACATCACTTTATCCGTGATTGTGTTGAAAAGAAACATATCCAAATCGTTGAAGTCAAAACCGACAAGCAAACCGCAGACATGTTCACAAAAGCTTTTGACTCTGCCAGATTTTCCCAACTGGTGGAGATGCTTGGAATGATCAATTTTTAGTAATCCTTGTAATATTAGTGTGTTTTATGTTTATGCTTAATTATCAAGAAAATTACCAAAAAGATTTTTATTTTTCTGTATAGTTACTTTTTAGTTACAAGCAAATCTTTTGGGGGAGAAATGAGAATTTGATATGATAAAATAGAAAATAATTGCTTTGTGTATAGTTTTGCAAGAAAAAGGAAAATAAAAAGAAACATAGTCTGTACATTCTATTCTTTCCAGTGGTATCAAAATTTATGTGTTTCAGGAAAATTGAATCTAAACTTTGAGAAATGATAGTGTCTGATCACATCTCTTGAACATGGAATGGACCAAAAGCGATGGTGTTTACGGAGGAATAGCTGGTAGGCCCGACATATGGTTAAAACTTGTAAGTAGTGTGAAAACTTAAATCTTATTTCATACTTGTGTGTTTGAACCCATTATTGAAACATCTAACCCATTTTATCTATCTAAGAAAACCAATTCAATCAGATACAGTCCTACGTGTTGGATTCCTATTCATACGCCAGGTGACCGTCAAAGTAGCGATATTTACCACCGATGACCCCGTATGTTTTGCTTACGCAAATATCTCGGGTGTTCATATTTTTCCCATCCACTTGGATGATTTGACCCCGTCTGTTTTGCTTACGCAAAGATCTCGGGTGTTCAACATTTTCCTATCCGCTTGGATAATTTTACGATTTCTTCTGTTTTGCTTACGCAAAGATTTAGATTGTTCGTACCTTTTTAATATCTACTTGGATATTTTTCATTTTAAATCTTTTAATCCACTTGGAGTTCTTATTTTATTTTGGTGGTATTTTGAAATTACTAAGATGGTACTTTGGTTAATCAGAAAGAGATGATATGATGAATATGGGTTTTTCTTGAGGATTTATAGGTTTTCATAACCATTTTATTTCAATATGTGGGGTACACTTTGTATTTTGCTTAAATGGTACCTTATAATCACAGGAAAAACTATGCACAAACAAATGTTTGGGTTTACTTTGCACAAATATCAGCTATATTCAGGGACTCACAGTAGTTGATTGCAAAAGGAAGTGTTTCAAGAGACTGACCAGATCTGATCTCATGTTGGATCTTTTCCAAGAAAATAAGTGTAAATAACCTGTGAATATTTTATTTTAAGACTGTGTAAATGTGTAAATATTTGAGTAGTCTTGTTTTATGTAGTTTTTTTGTCTATCGAAACTCCTCCTCGCCCGAAACTTCTTCCGTCACCCGAAACTATATTGCCCTATCGAAACTAGTAGTTTCAACAGGGGCATTTTGGTCATTTGTCACATGACGAAATTAAATGACTTCATAATCAAGATTCGTCTTCGTCAAGCCTCACTTTACACACTCCGAACCATTTACACCACCATTTTCACACACAAACAACCTCATTCCTCGGTCTTAGTTTGCAAAATCAGTGTTTCTCATCTGATTCCCTCGTCGTCATCGTCGTCTACATCAGGTACTGATTCCTTTTCATATTTGTATGGTCTTGCAAAATACAGACTTAGGGTTTGAAATATAAGGGTTTTTTTTATCATAAACTTACCATTGTCGATAACTCACATCTGTGTGTTCATACTTGCAGATTTATCAGTGAATCATCGCTAAGCAGGAGTTTCGACCCTCAGGCTCTTGTTTCTCATCCTTAAATCTAGTTCTGTTTTTAGTTTTGATTGTTAGGTCTGTGTATAAGTGCTAAATGTTTTTGTTGTCCTTGAATCTTCTTTATCTGTTCAAGGGTTTGGGCATCGAAACTAGGAGTTTCGTTAAAAAAGGTGTTTCTCTTTTAAAAGGATTTTCAAAATTTAAACAGGATTTCAATCGAAACTAGTAGTTTCGATACCCAAATGTGCCAGAGACTGAATTCATGACCAAGTTTCTCTGCCCGAAACTACCTAGTTTTGGTTGATCGTAAAAGTTTTAAGTGATTGGATCGAAACTTGTCGTTTCGATTAGGTTCATTCACCCGAAACTAGTAGTTTCGATAAGGCTTTTTCAGAAAATTTCTAAGTATTGAACCTAGTAGTTACGATCAGTGTTCTTCACCCGAAACTAGTAGTTTCGATGAGTCTGTTTCTGAAATTTTTCTAAGTGTCAAGATTTTTGATAAATTTTTGTTTGCTACAGGTATGGATCTTCTATTTGTTAAGAGGCACAATGTCTATGCATTTCTTGATGCCAACGATCCTAAAGTGCAGATTTTGTTCAAGTCCTGAATATCCTTGCAAACTCCAACATAAGCTTTTCCATCAGTCACAATGTACCTGTCTTTGAAACCACAATCAGGCAATTCTGGGAAACTGCAGAGATAGTGACCATTGAGGATGTGGAGCATATAAGGGCAACTGTTCGTGGTCAAGAAGTTTTATTCTCTGAAGATACTATTAGAGAGGTGTTGCATTACAATGATGATCATCAGGCACCTACTGAATTTCCAAGCTTCTACATCAAGGAATGTTTTAGAAGAATGGGCCATCCAGATGAATTTAAAAGTGGTCAAATTATCAAGAACTCCCTTCCACCACACTGGAGATATATAGTACATGTGTTCATTCACTGCTTATCTATTAGAAAAGGTGGCTTTGACTCAGCTAACATCATGGTGGCCTATGCTATTTTGGGATTAATCAAAGGAAGAAACTCCAACTTTTCTGGGTTGGTATTTAGACATCTCAAAGAGAATTTGACAGGAGCAGTCAAAGAAAAGTTTCTTGTGTATCCAACATTTCTGCAAATCATCATCAACCACCTTCATCCTGAGCTTCAACAAGGTGGCAATGAGTTTGTCTTTGACCACATGATTGCCAAAACTCTAAGCTATATGAAGAGTTCAAGCAAGAGGACCAACAAAGCAATTGCTGATATCCCTCTGTTTGGTCATATTATTGGAGAAGAAGAAGAATTTGTTCCTGACGTGGATCCAGATCTAGAGGTTGAGTTGTCATCATCTGAGGAAGAAGAAGACTAAATGGAACTAGATCAAGGTGATCAACAAGTAGCTGAACCTGATGTTGAATTGGAAATCCCTCAAGAACAAGAGGAAGAACAACCTATCAATGAGCATGTTGTTGAAGCCCTTTTTATTGATCCTGCAATTGCAGTTCAAGAGGAGGAAGTACAGGTTCCAATTGTGCCAGCTGATCAAGCTAATGTTGATATACAAATGGCGGAAGAGGAAGTTGCAGAGTCTAGTGCGACTCTGGATGCAGGAATTTATGGTTCTAATTACTACAAGTCTGATTCTGATGATAGGACAGAGCATCCTGCATCATCCTCCAAGAGGCAAGCCGACTCTAGTTCAGATTATGAGCTGGAAGAGCCAAGAGCTAAGAAGATAAAGACTGGTCTTGAAGGATTATCATCATCTTCTGAGTCATTGTTTGACACTCCACAAGCAACACCACAACCTATACCTCCACCATCACCTCAGCCAACACCTCAACCCACACCACCACCATCTCATCAACAGATACATATTCCTACACCACCTACATCACTATCACATGAACCAACTTCCTCAGTACCAAGAGTCGAGACCTTAAGCCTTGAAGTGAAGAAACTACAGGTACATGTTAAAGAGAAAGAATCAGTGATTGAAAGTCTAAGGACCGAGCTAAATGAATGTAAAGAGGAGGTTAAAGACTTGAAGCTGGAAGTTGGGGGTTTACACACCCAGCTGGATGTCCAGCAAACTCAGCTGGAAGCTCAACAGAAGCTTATTTCTCAACAACAACAAGATTTCAAAGCTTTATCTGACATTGTTGAGCAACTCAAAGCTTCAATGGTCAAGACCTCTGAACAAGAAACTGCCTCCACAGCTCAAAGGGAGACCACTTCTGTTGGTGGAACCTCTTCCCCTGCCTTTGTTACAAACCCTGAGTCAGCAATGACTATCTTTTCTGGCCCTGCTGCTAAGACAGGCAGTGGAAGTAAAGATTGAAGAAACAGAGTTCGACCTTCCCACTGCTAGTGAAAGAAGAGCAGCTTGGGAGCGAGGGAAGGGAACTGAAACTGACGTTGAAGTGGTGGTTTTAGATGAAGAAGATGTGGCATCTGATGATGAACTCAATGCCTTACTTGATGAGATCGATAATTTTGGCTTCAATGAACTATATCCAGAGATCCTACCTACAAAGGAAAAGGAGACTAAAAAGACAAGATACTTCATAGAAGAGGGAGATGAAATTCAATCCTTATCTGATGAAGATCAAACAGAAGAAAATGTCCAGGTCAACATTGTGAAGCCTGTTGTAACTGAAGAATCAACTCCAACAGAACCTGTAGGATCAGTGATTACAAGATGGTTCTATTCTAGTTTAGATTGGCGGAAACAATCACAACTATGCAATGTAAACAGATAAATAAAGAGAATACTGATAAATGCAAATTGTATTAATCTTCTATGTTTACAAGATTATCGAGAAAACTCTAAGGAAGCACACTTGTACATATGGAAGGTACAATACATATAAAGGAACTTAGAATCAAGACAAACCCTTGATTCTGAGGATCAGATCAAACACAGACCGTTGATCTTGGACAGTTACAAGCTATACTACAATTGGTAGATAACTAAAAGACAAACTGCAGCAAACAGTAATGTTCAGGTCAAAAGTCTTCTTAGGAATATTTGCAGGAGACTTCAGAAGTGGCTTGTCTTTAATCATCTGCACCAATAACATTACTTCTGCTGATAGATGTGTCAGTGTTGCAGCAGAGGTGTCAGTAGCAAAGTCAAAGCTGCTGATGATTTGCCTATCAGCAGCATCAAGTGTTTGATGCTGCTGAGAAGCCTATCAGCAACAACTCTGGACTTCAGCAAATAAGACTATCCGCAGCATAGTTGTTCATCAGCAGGAGAACACACTATCCGCAGCATCTTGTAAGTCAGTAGCAAAATTGTGGAGTTCCTAGTGTAAGTCCCTTCCTTGATGGATCTTCGAATAACAAACACTAGATATCAAACTCTCACAATCACTAGGCAGAAACTAGTAATCGTGGTGATTCAAGAACACAGAAATTCAATGTAAAACACTTGTATTGATCAAAGGAATTACAGAGAAAAACACAAAACAACCGCTAACCCTCTAGACGGTTTTCCACTTGTCTAACTATTCTCAGAAACATTTTTCTGGTGGCTCTATTAATTTAGGTTACATAAACAAGTACTTATACTAAGCCTAATAACACTAAGCCCAAAATACAGGTTCTCGGCCCATAGCCGGCCCAAGACCCAACTCGTGAACCTAGTTCACGGTTACAAATCCCGAATACCCATCTATTCGGTAACACCAACAATTCTATTTATTTGATAAGCGTCAGCCTCACATATTCAGACCTAACAATCTCCCCCTAGGCTAATGCTATCAAATGATCTTCATAACTCGAATGCAGCACTGTGATCACCACTTCTAGCATACAACGTTGTCATCAGAATCTATGGTTGTTGCTGTGGCGTCGATGTTGGTGTAGATAAGATTCAGCTTCTCTGAACTCTCAAACTTGGGTCTCTCTTTCTTCTCTTGGAGTTAAATCCACATGTGGATCCTAATCAGCACTTGCTTGATCATCTTGCTAAAGAGGATGTGAGAGGAGGATTCCCAGCAACTCTTTTCTTTTTCATTCTTTCTCTTTCAAGCAGATTCATAGGTACTTCTTCATGTGTACCTTCATTGTCGGAATATTAAACCACATCTGGTTCTTCTGACTTGAGTACATTCTGTTGTGGTGGTACTTCAAGCTTGTCAGCAAATGACAACATTTCAATCTTCTTCAACCCTGATTCTTCATTTGAAATAAATCATGCAAATTCTCAGAAGTTTTATAAGCAGACATTTATATGTAACAGGGAATCCAGTATTCACATGAATACCTAGTACATCCATGTACTATCAAACCTTTGAAATTTCAATTCTTTTGACAATAAGTCTTTAAATCCAAGAATGGTCAATTTTTTTTAAAGATAAAATAAAATAAAACAGAAAATCTAAAACTAAATTAAACTAAACTCAATAAAATAGAGATAAAATAAGAAATAAAATCTTTTTGAAATTTTCTTAACAAATTGTAACTCAATTTAAACAAAGTTTTAAACTAACAATTATTAACACAAACTTGTTACAACGAGTTTTTAGGAAGTTTGCAATGGGATCATATCGTTCTATAGACAGACCAAGGAACATTTTTCAGCACGTATTTTTACCCAGACAGGTCAAGCAGATTGCCAATATAAAAATCCCTCTAAACTCATAATTTAGCTTCAAACATAAGTTTTTCACTATGATATAAATTAGTTATGACTTAATGGGTCCCACACTCATATCTCAGAAACCTGTAATTAAATGAAAGTGAATTAATTGAATTCTTGATGAACTTTAATGAACCCCACAGCTTATCAGGTAAACCTTCACTTCCTCATGATCTTTTGAACACCTAAATAATAACTAATGAGCATAACTAGCACGGATTTATGCAACTTTTCAGGGAATCTCTGACAAAATTTGATAAAAAAACATAGCACTACGGGCTTACATGTACAAAATCATCAGAAGCTCAGGGTCATAGCACTACGGACTTACATGCCTTGACAAGAGATCCCTTCCCAGTCACATATTCCCAAAAATAAAAATATTTACAAGTATATTTATATGTACGTACATATCTTTTTGGATTTTTCCTATAGCACGACATTGACATTGCGTGTCTTTTTGCTCAGTATTTTGCTTTGCACTATCATTGAATGTCTTTTCACCTATTGCATGTCAATGCACGTCTTTTAACTATATAGATATATAATATTTATAGACTTGTATCAAGTCAAGTTCACAACCCCTTTGTGAAGGGTCCCGGTTAGTGCAATGCCAATAGAACAAGGGTTATCCACATTTCATCAACCTTTATGTTTAAGTTCTCGATTATTAACAGGAATGACACATTACACTAATTTATGAGATGTTCCCCACTAAGGCCATAAGAATATTTTGTTCAAATGTATCACATGCAAAGCCTATCAACATATCCAACACTGATCCTAACCTTTTCAATTTAATGCCTTACATGTGTTGATCCTAGCCTTAAGAAGCGAACATTGATATCACTTCCCATTAAATTGCAAAACTTCCGACTCAGACACAAACAATATTTTTGTATTTTTGTTAAATAACCTCAAAAGCAAAATCTTTTTGTATTTTTTTGTCTTTACATTAATAAAATTTAAAAACAATCTTTTTGTATTTTTCTCATATCTCCCCCTAAATTTGTGCATTAAAATTAAAAAAATGTACAAATTTAAACTGTAAAGAAAAATCTTTTTGTAACCATTCTCAAATTTCAAAAACTCATTATTTTCAAGTCATAATGTACCAAAGTAAATTGTACCTTTATTGCTGATCTTACATCCCTTATCTCATACAAAGGAAACATACCCTCCGTTAAAGTATTAACGTTATGCAGCAGAGAGATGTCACCCGTCATGTGCCTGGAACAACCCATATCAACATACCAGGCTGGTTATTGACAGTCCTCCTTGGCTGTCCCTGCACGAATGAGAAGATTAGTTAGACATAGGTACCCAAGCCATAGTTGACCTGGGCATTCCTGAAGCATCAATGTAAGACACTTCCTGCAAACACATATCATTTTTAGAATCAAGGACAGGTGTTTCCGCAACATTTTTCTTAGCCTTCCAGACAAGCTTTGATTGGACATACGGTTTTGTCTCTTTTGAAACTGAGACTTTTGGTTTCACCGTTTGCTTATTTTGTTTAACTTTTTGTCTTTCAAAATAAGCCTGTCTGTTTCTCTTTGCAACATTCCAGTCACCATCAGAAGGCTTAACTCTGGGAGTCTGACTCTTCATTGCCTTTGGCTGGTTAGCCTTCATTGGCTTAGAGTAATAACTATCCCTCGGTGTAGTCCTCTTATTTTTCATGTAATATGACTCATAAGGACGATGCATGCAATTTCTTGCAATGTGACCGGCTTTGCCACATGTGTAACATGTCTGCTTCCTAGCATAAGCAACATATCCCGATCTGTTTGACCATGATGATGAAGATGAAGATGATGATGAATGTGAATGATAATATTTATCACATCTTCTCTTTGAGCAGCTTGGAGACTTCTTGTTTTTCTGAGCTTGGTCTTGCTCAAACCTCTTATGATGATGATCATACTTTGTATAAAACTCAGCTTTGGTGAAGTGCTTAGGTGAAGCACTTGAGGTTTGAACACTAACCCAGGGTTTTTTAACCTGCTTGCTTTTCTCCTTCAGCTTGTACAAGTCCATGTTGGAATACTTAACAATATTATCAGTGACAGGTTTAACAAATCTAGTTTTTCCATATATGCAGGCAATTTTGAATTTGTAGAACCATTTTTCCAAGCCTGCACATAGGGTTTGTTGCTCTTAGAAGCAGTGCTCTTGGAAGTATCAGTTTTAGTTTTGCAATTTAAATTAGCATTAATTTTATTTTTGCAAAAACACGCCTCTTCATACTCATCATTTTCACTATCACATTCCTCAATCTCTACTTTTTCTGTACATGAAGTAGAAGCATCAAAATTGTTCACACATTTAATCTCAGAATCTAAGGATGAAGACTTAGATTCTGAAGTGTCTGACAGATTGCCAGAAGAGAGCACCACATACTTTGCTACTTGTTCTTCAACAGATGGAGGAACAGTGGTGAAATTTCCATTAAAAGGAGGAGGCATGTTGTTATACCCAATCCCTTTTGACCCATTCCCAGGTTTATGAAGTTGGGTTTCCAGCATATCAACTACTTTACTAGATTGACCAAAAAATTCTACTTTAAACTTTGCTTCAGCAAAATTTGATTTGGCTTGTTCTAATTCAACAGTTAACCTTGTAATCTCTTCTTTAGCATCTGTTAACACACAACATTTTTGACTTAGTTGTTCTTTGAGAACTGAAATATCTTTCTTACTGGCTTCTATTTCTTCCTTATATGCTTTCTCAGTTTTAGAAAACTTTGATTTATGATATTTAAGATTTTCAATTTCAAATTTCAAATCATCATTTTCTTTTCTGAACATCCCCACCTTATCAATACATAATTGAGAACAGAGATTAGATGAAGATGATGAAGTTGTTCCTGCTGGTCCAAATGTAGAAAATATTTTATCAGATATTTGTGAACTGGCTTGACAAGATGTATTTTCCCACCAAAATTTTCACTAAAAATCTTATATTGTCAACTCCTCAAAAATGAATCTGTCTTGACGTATAACCGTTCTCTCAAAATCTTGAACATGAAAATTTTCGATATTTTCCCGCCAAAATTTTATTCAAAAAATATCCGATATTTTCAACTTTTCAAAAACAACTCCGATTAGAAGTATAAACGATCTCTCAAAATTTTGACCAAGAAATATTTTCCCGCCAAATTTTTTTTTTTTAATTACTGTGAACGTTCAAAGCCTCGTGAACCTGAAACGAAGCCGATAAACCAACTCTAACCGTGAACCAGTGAAATCCCGTGAACCTAAGTAACCAAACCGTTGTGACAACCCGACATTTCAGGTCAATATCCGTACACATTATAAACAAGTTTACATTATAATTATTTTTGTGATTTATTTAATTTCGCAAACAAGGACTTTAGAGTCTAACAAAAACCGAGCATTGTCTCAGTTCACATTTGGTAATTCTAGGAGTTACCGGTTCACATACACTTATAACCCGAATAAATTCGAACACTAGTGGTTAAAATAAATAACCAGAAAAATATATATATTATTTTACACAAACTTGACGTGGAGCAGTAAATTATTTTAAAATAAAAATTATAATACCGTGGGGAAAATAAACCGAATTAAACTACCCTTTTTAAACTCTAATTGGTATTAATACCAAAAATCTAATTGGTTATTATTATAACCCAACCCACCCCTTGACTTTTGGCCGAAAAAGCCAGAGAAATCCCCCCTTACTAAACCCATACTCCCACTGAGAAGACTCAGATAAAACCCATACAATTTCAATCAAAAACCCTCACAACTCCATTTTATCACTCATTTCTTACGGCAAATTTTCTCAATCCTCTCCAAATCGAAGTCAAATTCCAAGGCAAAACCTATCCGCATTCGGTGTTTTAAGAAGAATTTTAAGAGTTTCTGCAAAAGAGTCAAGACCATTCTCTGTTTTCTTCATCATTTTCATCTCGGTTTTAAAGGTAAAAACTCGATATTTTTCATGTTATGTTCTTTAAAACCGTAGCTAAACTTACATCTTATTTAAACGAAAGAAAGATAACAAGAAGAGTGTGTCGAATTCAAGTTTAAAACATAAAAATATGCAGGACTGATTCTGTCAAACAGAAGTCCAGTAATCGAAACTAGGAGTTTCGATTTAACTCAATCGAAACTAGGAGTTTCGATACCTGTTGATCCATCGAAACTAGGAGTTTCGATGCCTTTTACTCAATCGAAACTAGGTAGTTTCGATAGCAAATACTCAATTGAAACTAGGTAGTTTCGATACCTTTTTCTCAATCGAAACTAGGTTGTTTCGACTCCTAACCACTCCATCGAAACTAAGTAGTTTCGACACACATATGCTCCATCGAAACTAAGTAGTTTCGACACACATATGCCCAATCGAAAACTAAGAAGTTTCGACACCTGTACAACAGTCCCAGTTGGGCAGTAACTCAAAACTATTTTATAACAAAACATGTGTTGGAAAACTAAAACGATATTTAAACAAACACAATCAGATTTACAAGGTCGGTGAACAATTTACAATTACGACGTTGGTCTTAACAACAATTTACCCTTGGTATCTAGGGTACAAATAGTCAAGGTTGACTACAACAAGTATTATTTCAAGTATATACACACACTCAAGGTGAGTTTCACGACCCCTTTTTACTGTTTTTCTAATATTTGGGGGAAGAACATACTTCAACTATTTTATGGGATAACAAGAGAATAAGACACGACTTTATGTTTACATGGGATGAGAACAACACATTGGAGGCCGCTAAAGTCCCCTGGAACAACATAGTAACCATTAACTGTAGCCTAGGGTCCTATGAATAGTACTATGGAGAGTGACGTCTCCCGGTCATGGTTAGTCGCGCTAACCACAATCTGGAGGATTTATGGCCGCATAGAACCTGATAACGCTTATTAGGGGCTCACACATGTCATGGTTTGTTTACGCCTCATGTATGAACATATTATTTGTATTCCTAGCTAGTTTACAAATGGGTCAAACTCTTCTTATTCTGCTTATCTCATGCAACTGAATTATTTATGAACAAATGAAGTTTACAAAGAACAATTTGATTAAACCTGTGAACTCACCAACCTTGTGTTGACGATTTTAAGTATGTTTTTCAGGTAACTGAACGTGATTTCAAGGTTAGCAATGTAGATTACATGCATGCACGATGGATACTACTCAAGGAGGATTTCCCTTGTATAACTCATTGAATTGAGTCATATTTTGTGAAATCTTAACTTTTTGTAAACTCAGATTACATTTTTGTAATGTAAAACTTTAAATTTGTTTATGTATCCATGTATCATGTATGTGTTTGCGGTAATCATATGCTTTGGAAACCATGAACGTTGCGCCTCGCGTTTCCGCCTTGACGGGGTGTGACAGAACTGGTATCAGAGCCATTGATTATAGTGAACTAGGAATCTAAATTGGAACCTAGTCTATAATCTAAATGACTCACTAAAACGTTTTCATTGCATAAGCATTGCATGACCAGTCATTTTGTCATATGGATATTGTAGTCACAAGCATGTCGTCACATTCACATTCTGATCCCGTCTCTGACACTGAATCAAATGAGGAATTTTCCGCCTCACGTCCCAAAAATCAAGTACAAACCCGTAGCTCCACACCACCTAAAGTCGCCTTGGGAAAACCGCCTATCGTCTACCGAAAGAAAAGCGGAGGACCAGTTAAGGTGCAAAGTGCTAGGAAGAAGGTTCGACTTCCACGCAAAAGGAATCTAGCAGCCCGTGACCCAGAAGACTTGAAGGCTGGTGAAGAACCACCTAGGCAAAGACCCTGCTACCACCCTACTGTGGGAAGTATCCGCTGGATGCCCCGTACTCTGGACCGTTGGAGGGAGATGGAGATCATCCCATCTACCTTTGAGCTCGGAGAGTCTTCCAACTCTCCAACACCCCTACCCCACACTGGGGAAGCCATGGAGCTCACTGTGCCTACCTTGGTAGCTCGCGTTCGTACACATGAGGAGCGTCTTGATGATCTCCTAGATGACATCCGGGCACATGGGGATACAACCACGCGACTTCGTCAAGGGCTCGGATCTCGAGTTCAGACTCTGGAGGACAGCACCCGAGACATACAGGGTGCCACAAACTATCTAGAGTTGAGAGCTGACATGGACTGGCAGTTCACTGTTACGGTCCGAGACAGGGTGGAGGCGCTGGAAGAAAGGACGTTGGCTGCGGAATTTGTGGCGAGGGCTAGTTTTGTCATGGCAGGACTTGCCATGATGATTGGATTGTACTCTCACTTCTTCTTTTAAACCTATTATGGGCGGGTTGTGCCCATAGTACATTATGTAGTTTAAAAACTTTAGTACTGATGTGGTCATGTGAACCCATCCTTTTTGTATCCTTATCTTTTGGGAACAATGTACTATATATGTTTTGACTATGTATGTAATGGTTTATATTGTAATGATGGTTGTTTGCATTTGATGTTGTGGTATTCTTATGTCATGTGCTATCATTATTGTCAAATAATGTTGTTTCTTTTTAATTGACATGTTAGAAAGAACGTCATGGCACCTAAACGTAGGACAACCCGTAATACTACTGGTGACAACAACGAAGTGATTTCCCCAAATGTAGAACAACTCATAGCACAGCGAGTAGCTGCTGCCGTGGAACAATATGAGGCCAATCGAAATAGTGGAGGAGGAAACGGCAGTGGTACCGGTGGAGGAGGTGCAGGAGGTAGCGGTACAGCCGGAGGTTCCGGAGGTTCTGGAGGTAATAGAATAAATAAGCCGTAACACCTAGTCATGATCCGATTTAATGAAGTTATGACTTGTAATTCTACAGATGCTCCAATTAGGAAGTGCTCCTATAAGGCCTTTCTATCTTGCAAACCCCGTAACTTCAATGGCACCGAGGGTGCAGTTGGACTAATGAGATGGATAGAAAAGATGGAGTCGGTGATTGATATTAGCGAATGCACCGCTGACTGCATGGTGAAATATTCTACATGCTCACTCACTGATAAAGCTTTAACTTGGTGGAATTCACAAGTAAAGACCTTGGGAAGGCAGACAGCATATGAGCTGTCATGGGAAGACCTAAAAGCCATGATGATCGAGGAGTACTGTCCTCGAAATGAGTTGCAAAAGATCGAATCTGAAATGTGGAATTTACAAATGATAAGAGATGATGTTGCTGGCTACACTGACCGATTCAATGAGTTAGCAATCTTGGTTCCACACATGGTTACCCCAGAATACAAGAAGGTTGAAAGATATTTATGGGGTCTCGCACCTCAAATCCGAAGTCTGGTGACTTCCTCAAATCCTATGGATGCCAAGAGCGCCATAACTTTAGCTTTCAAGCTAAGGGATAATGCTGTACGTGATGGTTTGTTTGAGAAGAAGGAGACCGAAGGAGGGAAATCTGGAGAAAAGAGGAAATGGTTTGGAAAACCAATTAATCAAAACAAGAATCAAATTTACAAGAGACCTGAAACTATGAAAGCCTTTGTCGCCAACACTGTGGAACAAAGTGGATACCTTGGAGCACGACCAAGGTGTGACAATTGTGGATATCATCACAGTGGAAAGTGTACCCAATGTGGAAAATGTAAAAAGTATGGACATCTTGCCCATGACTGTAGGAGCAATACAAACCCTAACAAGATAAATCAAGTAGCAGGAAAAGTCAACCCAGGAACAGAAAGGATGAATCAAGGATGCTTTGAGTGTGGAGATCCAAAGCACTTCAGAAAAGACTGTCCAAAGTTGAAGAACCGAAACGACAATCAGGCCCGTGGAAGAGCATTTGTGATGGGAGCTGGTGACGCGCGACAAGATTCAAACATCGTCACTGGTACGTTCCCGATAAATAATCACTATGCCTCTATACTTTTCGATACGGGTGCTGATATGAGTTTTGTGTCAAATGACTTTAAGTCCCTACTCGGTATTAAACCCAGCAAACTAGAAAAAAATATACAATTGAATTAGCAAACGGAAAATTAATTAATACCGGAGAGGTCATTCAAGGTTGTACCTTATGTCTTAAAATCCACACATTTAGTATAGATCTGTTACCTGTTGATTTAGGAAGCTTTGACGTTGTAATTGGCATGGATTGGTTGTCAAAGAATCATGCCGAGATTGTTTGTTTTGAGAAGATTGTCCAAATCCCACTCCCAAACGGAGAAATTCTTTCGATTCAAGGTGAGAAGAGTGGAGTAGCGTTAAGGATGATAAACTGCATGAAAACTCGTAAGTACCTACGTAAAGGCTATTGCGTATTCCTGGCTCACGTCGTCGAGAAGAAACCCGAGGAACGTCGACTTGAGGATATACCAATCGTTAAGGAATATCCTGAAGTTTTTCCTGAAGACTTACCTGGTTTACCACCATCGAGGCAAGTCGAATTTCGAATCGATTTGATACCAGGAGCCGCCCCGGTTGCCCGATCACCATATCGATTAGCACCTTCTGAAATGCAGGAATTGTCAAATCAACTTCAAGAGTTGCTTGATAAAGGTTTCATAAGACCGAGTTTCTCACCTTGGGGAGCTCCGGTCCTATTCGTAAAGAAAAAGGATGGAACCTTTAGAATGTGTATTAATTACCGAGAATTAAACAAGCTTACAATCAAAAACCGATACCCACTTCCTCGAATAGACGATTTGTTCGAACAACTACAAGGTTCTAGCTTCTATTCTAAAATCGATCTACGTTCGGGGTATCATCAACTAAGAATCCAAGAAGAAGATGTACCAAAGACAGCGTTTAGGACTCGTTATGGCCACTACGAATTCCTAGTTATGCCATTTGGTTTGACAAACGCACCAGCTGTTTTCATGGATCTCATGAACCGCGTGTGCAAGCCATACTTGGATAAATTCGTGATTGTGTTTATCGATGATATATTAATATATTCACGATCCAAGGAGGATCATGAACATCATCTTAAATTAATCTTAGAACTACTCAGAAACGAGAAACTTTACGCTAAATTCTCTAAGTGTGAGTTTTGGATCCGAGAAGTGCATTTTCTTGGACATGTCATCAACAAGGAAGGAATTCACGTTGATCCATCAAAAATTGAAGCAATTAAAAACTGGGAAGCACCAAAGACTCCGACAGAAGTACGACAATTTTTGGGTTTGGCCGGTTATTACAGACGATTCATCGAGAATTTTTCAAAAATAGCCTTGCCTTTAACCACATTAACCCAGAAAGAAAAGAAGTATGATTGGAGTGACAAGCAGGAGTCAGCTTTCCAATTACTGAAACGGAAGCTGTGTAGTGCACCAATCTTATCCCTTCCTGAGGGAGTTGACAATTTTGTCGTATACTGCGATGCGTCACACCAAGGACTTGGTTGTGTGTTAATGCAAAGAGACAAAGTCATCGCATATGCCTCACGACAACTAAAAGTGCACGAAAAGAATTATACGACTTACGACTTGGAATTGGGTGCAGTTGTGTTTGCGCTCAAGATTTGGAGACATTATCTTTACGGTACAAGATGTACTATCTTTACTGATCACAAGAGTCTTCAACATATCTTCGATCAAAAGGAACTTAACATGAGACAACGTCGTTGGGTAGAACTACTAAACGACTATGATTGTGATATCAAGTACCATCCCGGTAAAGCCAATGTCGTAGCAGACGCCTTAAGTCGTAAAGAACGAGTTAAAACTCTTCGTGTTCGTGCCCTAGAATTGACAATTCACACGAATCTTACTATTCAAATTCGGATGGCACAACAAGAGGCAATCAAAGAAGAAAACATTCAGAATGAAGCTTTACGAGGAATGATAAAGCAATTGGAGTCTAAGTCAGATGACACTTTATACTTCATGAATAGAATTTGGGTGACCCGTTTTGGTAACTTACGGGAGTTAGTTATGGACGAAGCCCACAAGTCCAGGTACTCCATTCACCCAGGTTCAGATAAAATGTATAAGGATCTAAAAGAATTATATTGGTGGCCCAATATGAAAGGAGATATTGCCACATATGTCAGTAAATGCTTAACGTGTTCAAAAGTAAAAGCCGAACATCAGAAACCGTTTGGTTTATTACAACAACCTGAAATTCCCCAATGGAAATGGGAACAAATTTCTATGGATTTCATCATGAAATTACCCAGGACGTCTAGTGGTTATGATACCATATGGGTAATTGTCGACCGATTAACGAAATCTGCTCACTTTCTGCCAATGAAAGAAACTGACAAAACAGAGAAACTTACAAGACTCTATGTTAAAGAAATTGTGGCAAGACACGGAGTGCCAATTTCTATTATTTCTGATAGAGACAGCAGATTCGTGTCTAGAATCTGGAAATCATTACAAGAAGCAATGGGCACACGTCTTGACATGAGCACGGCATATCACCCACAAACAGATGGTCAAAGTGAACGGACTATCCAGACACTAGAAGATATGCTCCGTGCGTGTGTAATTGATTTCGGAGGAAATTGGGATACTCATTTACCGTTAGCGGAGTTTTCCTACAATAACAGCTACCATACGAGCATTAAAGCAGCACCGTTTGAAGCTTTATATGGTCGTAAATGCCGCTCACCGCTATGTTGGGCGGAAGTTGGTGAAAAACATTTGACAGGCCCTGAGATTGTCCAGGAAACCACTGATAAGATCTTCAAAATTAAGGACCGTCTGAAAGCGGCCCGAGATAGACAAAAGAGCTACGCTGACAACAGACGAAAACCATTAGAATTTCAAATTGGTGACCGAGTAATGTTAAAAGTCTCACCATGGAAAGGCATTGCGAGGTTTGGTAACCGTGGTAAGCTCAATCCTAGATACGTTGGACCATTTGAAATACTGGCTAGGGTTGGCCCTGTAGCCTACAAACTCAAGCTACCACAGGAACTAAGCAACGTACACAATACATTTCATGTGTCAAATCTCAAAAAGTGTCTATCAGACGAGACTTTGATAATACCGCCTGACGAGATTCACATTGACGATAAACTTCATTTCATCGAGGAACCGATTGAGATTTCAGATTTGAAGGTTCAAAAGCTGAGACGTAGTCGGATCAAACTGGTTAAAGTACGTTGGAACTCAAAGCATGGTCCTGAGTATACATGGGAACGAGAGGACCAAATGAAAACAAAATACCCATCCTTGTTTGAGGATGCACCAGTTCAAGAGGACACGAATTGAATTTCGGGACGAAATTCTGTTAACATGGGGAGAATGTGACAACCCGACATTTCAGGTCAATATCCGTACACATTATAAACAAGTTTACATTATAATTATTTTTGTGATTTATTTAATTTCGCAAACAAGGACTTTAGAGTCTAACAAAAACCGAGCATTGTCTCAGTTCACATTTGGTAATTCTAGGAGTTACCGGTTCACATACACTTATAACCCGAATAAATTCGAACACTAGTGGTTAAAATAAATAACCAGAAAAATATATATATTATTTTACACAAACTTGACGTGGAGCAGTAAATTATTTTAAAATAAAAATTATAATACCGTGGGGAAAATAAACCGAATTAAACTACCCTTTTTAAACTCTAATTGGTATTAATACCAAAAATCTAATTGGTTATTATTATAACCCAACCCACCCCTTGACTTTTGGCCGAAAAAGCCAGAGAAATCCCCCCTTACTAAACTCATACTCCCACTGAGAAGACTCAGATAAAACCCATACCATTTCAATCAAAAACCCTCACAACTCCATTTTATCACTCATTTCTTACGGCAAATTTTCTCAATCCTCTCCAAATCGAAGTCAAATTCCAAGGCAAAACCTATCCGCATTCGGTGTTTTAAGAAGAATTTTAAGAGTTTCTGCAAAAGAGTCAAGACCATTCTCTGTTTTCTTCATCATTTTCATCTCGGTTTTAAAGGTAAAAACTCGATATTTTTCATGTTATGTTCTTTAAAACCGTAGCTAAACTTACATCTTATTTAAACGCAAGAAAGATAACAAGAAGAGTGTGTCGAATTCAAGTTTAAAACATAAAAATATGCAGGACTGATTCTGTCAAACAGAAGTCCAGTAATCGAAACTAGGAGTTTCGATACCTGTTGATCCATCGAAACTAGGAGTTTCGATGCCTTTTACTCAATCGAAACTAGGTAGTTTCGATAGCAAATACTCAATCGAAACTAGGTAGTTTCGATACCTTTTTCTCAATCGAAACTAGGTTGTTTCGACTCCTAACCACTCCATCGAAACTAAGTAGTTTCGACACACATATGCTCCATCGAAACTAAGTAGTTTCGACACACATATGCCCAATCGAAAACTAAGAAGTTTCGACACCTGTACAACAGTCCCAGTTGGGCAGTAACTC
This sequence comes from Smallanthus sonchifolius, assembly GCA_023525975.1. NCBI lineage: Eukaryota > Viridiplantae > Streptophyta > Magnoliopsida > Asterales > Asteraceae > Smallanthus > Smallanthus sonchifolius. The sequence continues at coordinate 20,965,340 of CM042035.1, read as the reverse complement.
AAAACTATTTTATAACAAAACATGTGTTGGAAAACTAAAACGATATTTAAACAAACACAATCAGATTTACAAGGTCGGTGAACAATTTACAAATATGACGTTGGTCTTAACAACAATTTACCCTTGGTATCTAGGGTACAAATAGTCAAGGTTGACTACAACAAGTATTATTTCAAGTATATACACACACTCAAGGTGAGTTTCACGGCCCCTTTTTACTGTTTTTCTAATATTTGGGGGAAGAACATACTTCAACTATTTTATGGGATAACAAGAGAATAAGACACGTCTTTATGTTTACATGGGATGAGAACAACACATTGGAGGCCGCTAAAGTCCCCTGGAACAACATAGTAACCATTAACTGTAGCCTAGGGTCCTATGAATAGTACTATGGAGAGTGACGTCTCCCGGTCATGGTTAGTCGCGCTAACCACAATCTGGAGGATTTATGGCCGCATAGAACCTGATAACGCTTATTAGGGGCTCACACATGTCATGGTTTGGTTACGCCTCATGTATGAACATATTATTTGTATTCCTAGCTAGTTTACAAATGGGTCAAACACTTCTTATTCTGCTTATCTCATGCAACTGAATTATTTATGAACAAATGAAGTTTACAAAGAACAATTTGATTAAACCTGTGAACTCACCAACCTTGTGTTGACGATTTTAAGTATGTTTTTCAGGTAACTGAACGTGATTTCAAGGTTAGCAATGTAGATTACATGCATGCACGATGGATACTACTCAAGGAGGATTTCCCTTGTATAACTCATTGAATTGAGTCATATTTTGTGAAATCTTAACTTTTTGTAAACTCAGATTACATTTTTGTAATGTAAAACTTTAAATTTGTTTATGTATCCATGTATCATGTATGTGTTTGCGGTAATCATATGCTTTGGAAACCATGAACGTTGCGCCTCGCGTTTCCGCCTTGGCGGGGTGTGACAACCGTGAACTAGTAAACCTTGTGAACCTAGCCGTGAACTTGTATAAGACCGTGAACAAGTCTTCTATACCGTAAACAACACAGAGGCCGTGAACACAAGATAAACCGTGAAATCAGATGACCCGTGAACTATCTCCTTGAATCCCATGAAATGGACCCGCGAAACTATCCCGTGAACTCCAGTCGTGAACCTATAAAAAATGGCTGATTTCGTTTCCAACAATAGTGTCACACCCCAACCGACGGCGGAATCATCGGGGCAGGACATGTAGACTGTTCATGAGCTCAAGGTTGACTAAATTGTAATATGTTAAATCCATTTCCATTCAAACAAACATGAATCAAGTTCCAAGTACATAATGAAATACAATTTGTTTTTGAATTAAGATTAACTAGGTCCAAAGCCTATGTGTAGCATGTCTTGATCAAACTCATATGAAAGCACCTGAAACATGAATAAAATAAGGTCAACTAAAAAGTTGGTGAGTATAACACAGGTTTGTATATAGATAGCATATAGTTTGTAAAACAAATCCTTACATAACATGATAAATAAGGCATTTATGGGGAGCAACTATTGTGTAACCAAGTACAATCAAACCTTTGTAACTAGCATGCAAAAATTGTGTTGTCGGTTTCAATCACCGCGCACCTGGGTGGGTTTGTCAGACTCAATAGATCTATCATTGAAAACCGTCGGCTTGAAAAGTTAATGATTGCACATAATCGCATACAAGAGGTTAGCACACCTAGCCCTCGGGCATAAAGCTCAAATTGCACACATGAATGTAAATAGGATTTGTACTTGTGTTGTTTGTGTAAATGTAAACATGTAAGTTGAATAGTGTTCATGTTTCACCCCAAAAATGTAAAAGAGTAAAAGGGGCTATGTATACTCACTTGGTATGGAAGTGTAGCTAACAAAGAGTATAGATAAAATAAGAATCCTTGATACGCACGAGTTAACCTAGATAATAATGTATATTGAATCAAATATGTGCACAAAGTTTAAGTCTAAAAATGAAGGTTGAATTTGTGTATAAAACTATTGATTTGTATTTAAAAGTATTGAATAACATATATAAAGTTTTGAAGTAAATATTTTTGAAACATTTTGATTAAGGTTGGGAATTGAATAGTAAAATAGATTATTTATAAAATCATTGATTATGAAAATAAAGTATGTGTTAAATGTAATTTAATAAATAAATAAATGTTTTTATTTAAAATGAAGAATAAATAATCTTTATTTATTTATTTATAAAGTATGTAACTTACAAATAAAATGTTTTAAATGAAAAGTTTAATAACAAATTTAATTTTATAAACTTTTAATTAAATGATTTTCCATTTATTCCAAGATTAATTATTTGATCTTTTTAAATACCTTTTTTATAAAATTAACTATTTTTATTTAAAAACTTAATCTGGAATTTTTACAGATTAAAATAAAACAACAATAATTCTGATCAAAGATTCTGACCTAGACACGACCGTGCCTGGGAAGGACACGACCGCGCTCGAACCACGGGCGCGACCGGGTTTGATCAAACAGAGGCTAACTTGGACAATTCACGAGGCACGACCGTGCCTTAGCTCGGCACGGTCGTGTCTATGATTCTTAGACACAACAGAGATTAGCCCAGAGGGCCTGACTAGGTCTGGACAGGAGGACACGACCGCGCTGCTAGTCGGCACGACCGCGCTACATGAGGCACGGCCGCGCTAGATGATTAGCGCGACCGTGTCTCTTCCAAATCAGACACGAATTGAACAAATCTTGTATTTATAGCGTTGGAATTGTTAGGGCTTTTGATTACTGAGTTGTTACGAGTCTATTTAAATAAATTAATTGTATGTAAATCGTGTTTAAGAATGGATTTGATTAAATCATTTTTATTAAAATAAGAATTTCGGTTCAGGATGATTTCTTTAATGGAAGCCCAGATTAACATGGGGCTTTTGATATATCGACTGAAACGAATGAGAGGAATGTTTCAATTACCCAAAACCGTAGAGAATTGATAGAGATCGGTAGAAGGAAGTTCCGGCGTCGACAAGCTTGACTTCCGGCGACTTCTGCTGCGATTCCGAGTGCTTCAATGGCTTCGGGTGTTCCAGAGAGGATTGTATATCGTATAGAGATGGATTGTTCGGGAGTATTCGGATCGATTTTGAGGATTCGAGGCTTGGGAGGAACTTGACGGTTTCTTGAGAGGAAAACGTAATTGAATTGGTAAAACTCGTAATGGACTGAGATATTTTTCTTTGTCAAAGAAAATAAAACGTAATCGGTTTCGAATTTCAAACGATCGAGCGTTTTGAAACTGCATTTACGTTTCGACTGTTACGCAGGCGCGACCGTGCCCAAGAGAGGCGCGACCGTGCTTAGGCACCGGGCGCGATCGTTCCAGGACCAGTCGCGCGATCGTGCCGAGGCACTTGGCGCGACCGTGCCAGGACGAAGCACGACCGTGCTAATTAGGGTTTCTTGATAAATTTTCAACTTTAGTCCTTGTAACTTTAGTTTTGACATGTTTGTTTAAAATAGTTACTTGCATAGAGATTAATTGTATATAACTGAGTAAAACTTGCGGATTTGTATTGAATCATTGCATTTAATTTATGGCGAAGATATAATAAGACAGTGCACGAGAATTTGGTTTAAAATGCGTTACATCGAATTGAAATACGAATACTAAAAATCAGAAATGTTACAGTCTCCCCGTGTTAAGGGAATTTCGTCCCGAAATTTAACTAATGGAGGCTGCAAAATAGAGAAGGAGGAGGGAGTTTTTGATTTTCGGTGAATTTTGATTGTTGGATCCCAGGGGGTGTAACGGTTGACTTTGTTTAGGCCTGATACTCAAAGTTGTTTATGAAAGGGGGATACTGGATTTTGTTTTGAAATGAATTTAAGAAGAATATTTGACGAATAATAAATTGAATTCTAAATGCGAGATGTATTTCTTGAAATGGATTTGGAGGGATTTTGAAATTTAGAGTTTGTGTAAGATGTAGTCTAATGTGTTCAAAATTGTTAGTGGGTCACAAATTTCATAACATTGGTCTAGGTCAAAACTTCACGTGACACGAACAACGTTACTTCTGGTAATATGATAGGACACTTATATACAGGAAGTACCATCGGCGTATCCACCATGCCCTTGTCATGTCACATCAGTTTCGTTGTTATACATCATGATAAGTTTTAGGTCACAACACACGACAAAATTTCTCTATAGTTTCCATGCGCTGATTTGTATAATTCCATGTGCACCCGTAATTATTCAAATCATCGTATGGTCCGTATAGATCGTTTCGTTGTGTGCGGGTAAGGGGGGGCACAATTTCACTATGATCACGTCTATTGTTTACACATAAAAGTCGCTAACAAGTAACTATGTCCCTAATCAGGTCAGTTCGCAACTAAAGAGTAGTAAAGTAGTAACACTTAAAGTTTCTTAGTTTGCTCGTGTTTGAACAAGAATACGTCAAACCCCGAGTCGTTTCAATGTATTATGGTCTTCAGCTTTGGTGTACAAAGTGCATGACCATGTCTTGTGTATAATGAAATCAATCCATTGCAACAATTGTAAGCAAATTTTTTTTCGAGTATATAGTAAGCATGTAAGTCTCATGTATGATCTAATGTCACGTAGTTCGTAATCAAATAGGTCTCATATATAGCGTAAATAATTTAGCGTCTTGTATTTTGTAAGTTAATAAATTCTGATGTGTAGTGTAAACAACATAGTATTTTGTGTATAGTAGGAAATGAATTTCATGCAGGGTGTTGGCAACTTAGCATCATGTATATTGTACAATGTGCATAGCCTAGTATGATGTACTTTGTAACCAAATGAGTTTCATGTATAGTGTGGTCAATCTAGAATTGTGTATCAATGAAGCAATTCTTATGTATCACGTATATTGCAAACAACTAAGTTTCGTGTATCATGTGTTCAACCCAGTAGCATGTGTATTGCAAATAAACATGTTGCGTGCGTTACGTGATCAATCGAGTAAATTGTGATTTGTAGGCAAACTATTATCATGTATTACGTAATTTGTGTAGCATTGGATATATTGAGAAATATTAAGTTTTATGTACCATAAGATTGCATTGAATATATTGTGAACGTGTATACATGAGTATTGAACTTCGCGTGCGATGTGTACTAATGGGTTTTGCATGTGATCGAGTGCTGCGGACAAACGTGTTGTTTGGCGTTCTTGCATAATGTGGTAGTTAGGTTCAAGTCCTCAAATCTCATTGAGGTTGGTGGGAAAGGTTAACGTTTACGCGATATGGATCGTCTCTTGAAGCGTCGAGTGAAAGGTAACGAGGACGTTTTGGAAATATTTGGAATTTGTGTTTACAAATACGGGTCTTTGTTTGAACATAGAAAGTGGGAAATTGTTTTTGGTTGTAGATATATAAAGTTGTGAAATCATTGAATCGCATATTTTAAATGAATATGCAATTTATGAGAAAATATTTTTAATTTAAATTTTCAGCTATTGGCTAAACAAGTAGGAGCATATTAATTTAACCAAAGTTTAGAAATATTTTCTTTAATGAGGAAAAATCATAATTATTTATCAGTATAAAAAAAATAATAATATTTTTATAAAATTGGTTGCATTAACCTTCCTTATTAGGTGAAAAAGTTTTATGGAAAATTTATGTTTTTGATGTTATCTAAAAATTCGTTAAACATTTTGTTTAAACAAGATAACGAGGTTTTGTTTAACTCACAAAATAGGATGATTTATTTAATGAAAGAGATTGTTGGTAATGTACTAAATCATGTGGAATGAAAGAAGTGATATTTGAGAAAATTTGATGGGAATATAACAGGTGTAATTTACGCCCCACGGGTCAAATCAATGAACAACAACTGTAGAGTTGAAATATATGGAATTGATTAAATGCTGAAATGTTAAACATTACTCAAAACATAAGGAAATGGTCCTCAAATCAAAAATTTAAAGGAAATCAGTAGAAGCTCCTTCTAACGTCTCTGGTAGCTTTCCATTAGGAAGAAGATAATCGCCAAGATGAGCACCACTATAGTCACTCGAGTAGTAGATCTGGCTTCAGTTCGGGCGGTCTCCGTGCGATGATCTTGTATTTCTTTTTTCGAAGATGGAGATTAACTCCTTTTGGTATCCTAATTGGTTTGCTAGGCTATCCATTATTTGTCTTTGCAAGTCGTGTATTACTCCCTGCTCTATCCTTTGCCTCTCGAATTCTGAATTTCTTACATATTGATGGAAGTCATTGGTTGGAATTCCCATAACACCAGGGGGTGCCATGGTATGCCTTACCCAAGGGTTAGGAAGGTACGGGTCGGGCATTAGGTATGGGTCTCTTAGTGGGGGTGGTAATTGATTGTGGAGATGGGGTGTCTGATACGGGTTTATGGGTGCGGCTGATCCAGGTGTCTTCTTCCCAATCAGACTCTTCTTCGGGACGGCATACCGGGGAGGTAGGAGGGTAGGAGTCCATGCTTAGCAGGAAAACAATGGAAAGGTTGTAAGCGATAAATAAATACTGAGTCTCAAACATAGGAGTTCTCATAGGTTTAGAGTTTGACTAGTCATAACGCCGAGTCTTCACAATAGTATCTTAGGAGTACACTTGACCTATAAGTAATGTATCCCTAAGGAGGATTCCCAGGAAAGAGGGGTGGGTCAATAAGACACACTTAAGTACCCTATCTTTCCTTAGCCAGAATTCCTCATGGGTCTACACACTCTTCCAACCATCATGTATTTAATAATACTATTGTTGGGCTCATGGTCATGATGAGAATTGTTGTGGACTGGGCTTTGAAGCCCAGATTAACATGGGGCTTTTTATATATCGACTGAAACAAATGAGAGGAATGTTTCAATTACCCAAAACCGTAGAGAATTGATAGAGATCGGTAGAAGGAAGTTCCGGCGTCGACAAGCTTGACTTCCGGCGACTTTTACTGCGATTCCGAGTGCTTCAATGGCTTCGGGTGTTCCAGAGAGGATTGTATATCGTATAGAGATGGATTGTTCGGGAGTATTCAGATCGATTTTGAGGATTCGAGGCTTGGGAGGAACTTGACGGTTTCTTGAGAGGAAAACGTAATTGAATTGGTAAAACTCGTAATGGACTGAGATATTTTTCTTTGTCAAAGAAAATAAAACGTAATCGGTTTTGAATTTCAAACGATCGAGCGTTTTGAAACTGCATTTACGTTTCGACTGTTACGCAGGCGCGACCGTGCCCAAGAGAGGCGCGACCGTGCTTAGGCACCGGGCGCGATCGTTCCAAGACCAGTCGCGCGATCGTGCTGAGGCACTTGGCGCGACCGTGCCAGGACGAAGCACGACCATGCTAATTAGGGTTTCTTGATAAATTTTCAACTTTAGTCCTTGTAACTTTAGTTTTGACATGTTTGTTTAAAATAGTTACTTGCATAGAGATTAATTGTATATAACTGAGTAAAACTTGCGGATTTGTATTGAATCATTGCATTTAATTTATGGCGAAGATATAATAAGACAGTGCACGAGAATTTGGTTTAAAATGCGTTACATCGAATTGAAATACGAATACTAAAAATCAGAAATGTTACAAATAGCTTCTAAAATTCTGGGATTTCAAATTTTGAATCCCCAGAATAAGCTTTTCTCTTACTCGTGAAGTCTAACCCGTGAACCACAATTGTGACAGATTTGGTTTCCAAAATAAGCTCCAATACTTTAGGAATTTCAAATTTTGAAATTTGAACACCTCAATAACCTCATAAGAACACAATCTCTTCCTTTTACGATTTTAACAAGAACAATCCTCCAAATCAGCAGCAAACCAACAATGATTCCACGAAAAATAACAAGAACTCCTCGATTCTCAGTAGAAAAATATGAAAAACCAACACACGAACAACCAATTAGTGACACAAATCAACCAAAAACAATAAAAAATACCTCAAAACTTTCGTCTTGAATCGTTGATATCAATAACCGAGCCTTGAATGACTTCAGTGGCTCTGATACCAATTGTAAGTCCCTTCCTTGATGGATTTTCGAATAACAAACACTAGATATCAAACTCTCACAATCACTAGGCGGAAACTAGTAATCGTGGTGATTCAAGAACACTGAAATTCAATGTAAAACACTTGTATTGATCAAAGGAATTACAGAGAAAAACACAAAACAACTGCTAACCCTCTAGACGGTTTTTCACTTGTCTAACTATTCTCAGAAATGTTTTTCTGGTGGCTCTATTAATTTAGGTTACATAAACAAGTATTTATACTAAGCCTAATAACACTAAGCCCAAAATACATGTTCTCGGCCCATAGCCGGCCCAAGACCCAACTCGTGAACCTAGTTCACGGTTACAAATCCCGAATACCCATCTATTCGGTAACACCAACAATTCTATTTATTTGATAAGCGTCAGCCTCACATATTCAGACCCAACACGTAGCAATTGTACTTAGAGAATTTTGTAGCCATCAGTCTTTATCTTTACAAACTCCCCCTACACTAATGCTACCAAAACTCTCTTACTGCCCTTGTTGCTGAAGCTTTTGCATGTTGGCAACAATCCTTTCTGTCTCATAGCCTCTAGGGTCCTTGCTTGGATTGTCAAGAGAAAGTTCAGATAGAGACTTGATGTCCTTGCTCGGCATGCTAAAGATGGCCTTGCTAGAACATCTCATCTTCTGTCCTCTGATACCTGTCACAGTGTGTTCATCCTTCACAGCATTGTAGGACCAACTGATGAATGGAAAGTGGGATTGGAGAGGTTTAGCATCAATGATTACATCTTTGCTAGGATTGAAGTGATGTTTGATCACTAGCAGCAGATGCCTCCCACTTTCATTCTCAGCCTCATGAGCTTCACCCAGATCCATCATTCTTTGAAGATCAGAATCTGGAAGCTGCATTACCTCATCAACAGATTTGTAGATTGATCTTTATACCTCTGACCTTCCCCTGAAAACTTCAAACCATTGATCTTGATTGCTGTAGAACCATACTAAAATTTCTCTTGAATCTTCTGGTGTGGTAGTAGGTTTGGTTTTCTTCTTGGGAGGCTGTTGATAAGGAGGGGCTGGGTGAGAGGATTTGGACTCTTTGTGTGGAGAGGAGGGAGGTCTATGTCACACCCCAACAGACGGCGGAAACGTCGAGGGGGGACATGTAGATTGTTCATTAGATCATGGTTTACTAAAGTTGTGATAATTAAACAATCAAATTCATTTCATAACTCAAATATTCAACAATACAGAAATGGAAATTACATCAATAAAATTTTGATTTAAATACTAGGTCCTCAATCCTAAGTGAAGCAACTTGAATCTAACTCAAACATCCGTACCTGAAACATGATAAAATGAGAGGATCAACTATAAATAGTTGGTGAGCGTACATAGATGTTGACACCACAAGTAAAGTTCAATTGTTTTGTGTACAATTCATATGATACATGGTTTATAAAGCATTTATGGAGAATCTAAGTTAAGCTAGTTGCACAAATGAAACCTTGTAACTGAAGGGCATAACAACACATGTTATCCTAATGTAGGGCATAACAACGCATGTTATCTTGATGTAAATGTAGGGCATAACAACACATGTTATCATGATGTAAATGTAGGGCATAACAACACATGTTATCCTGATGTAAATGTATTGCACGAGTGTATTATGTATATGTAGCCTTAACAATTAGCATTCAAGCATAAAGCATAAATAAACACATATGATCATATAGTAGAATTGTACGTATGTAATTGTAAATAGTATGTTATTGAGTAATCATGTTTCACCCCAAAAATATACAAAAAGGAAAAGGGGCTATGTAAACTCACATTGAATCAATTGTATAGATAACGCGAGCAATAGGTCTCACAAGTGATTTTGCAAATCACAGAGTTAACCTAGAATGAATGTATGAATTTGAATTAATAATGTGCACGAAGTCTAAGTAAGATATAATGTCCAACGGGTTTTGATGTGGGTGGATTTGTACAAAATGTTGTGCTTATTTCTCGTAAAGGAGGTGTGTGAATTGGTGTTTGTATTCGAATAAAAGTTTAACATCAAACGTGAAATCAAGTGTATATTATATAAATAATTAATATTTGCCTTAGGGTTGTATTAGGATAAGTAAATAATTTCTTGTTGTCTATTTATTTATAATTGCGTGTCTTTAAAAAAAGTAGTGTAAAATTATATTTAGTTACATATAATTTAATCCCTAATGGATTATTATTGAAAAATAATTAATTTAAATAAATAAACTATTTTTATTTATTTATTTATTATTAAATAATGTGTCTCAAAAAAATGGATGATAAAAAAATACATATTAATAATATTAGGAATTTGTTATATGTATATATATATAAACCTTAATTAGTATTTTTAAGGAGAATACGGTTTTGTAAAGGAATAAAATAGTTAGGTAAAATTTATATAAGTTTTTATAATTCAAATGAACAATATATAGAGTTTGTAAATTAACCATTTAATAATACTAATTGTTTCCTTGTAAAAATTTGTGTTTGCAATTCATAAAGATTATATAGATGCCAAAATTATTTGCATGAGTTTTGTATACTTATAAATATGAAAATTTTAATATTTATCTATACATTTATGTAAATACATGTGTGTGTGTGAGTAATTACAAGCAACAATAAGGGAATAACAAAAAAAATTACAAAACTGGGCTTGGCCGTGTTTGAACCCCCGACCTGACCCGGAAAAGACATGTGTTTTAACTAGTTGATCCGGGCATAAGCCTTGATACGAAATGAAACTAAATAGATTTTAACATAAAGTTTTTACGTGTTTCCTTCCCCATATCAAGCAATCGTAACCCTGATCCTCAAATAAGAGTCGATTAATTTCAGATTGAAATCAAAACATTAGGGTTTTGCATGGTGATGTAAAAACGAGTAGAATGGTGTCTTGATTACCTGTGATGGCGCTTGAATCAGACACCGACGGCTAGGGGCAGAGTTCCGGTGGTGGCGTGGTTAAACAGGAGCGCAGACGAGTGTTCTCGAGTGGAGAAGAGGTTTTGCGAGTGAGGTGTGTTGAGAAAACAAGCGGATTCATTCGAATTTAAAGGCTAAACACCGCTTTTACATTTTTGGAAACTCCGAGATTGGGGGTCGGGATTACTCATTCATTGACTGGAATTGACAGCTCTTTAACGCGTAATTATGACTCCACGATTCTCGGTTTGAATAGAGATGAGTAACTGACTCCTTTGACTAGTGTTTTGGGCTTAAAAATGGCTCGCTGGAAAAATGAGAGGGTGGCCGGAATAGTCGCCGGAAAAGCGAGGGGGGGAGGGTAGCTGGAAGGGGAAATGAGTTTTGAAATGTTCACTTCCTCCCCCTTGTACTTTGATAAAAATACATTTAGGTCCTTCCACTAAAAGAATGAAAATTTTAATTTTACATATCTACCTTTATAAAATTTATATGATTCTAATTATATATTTTTTTTTATCTATGAATAGTTATAAAGAAAATAATTTTTTTAGTTCCACTTAAATTACAAATTGTTTGAATGTTTATTTAGTATAATATATATATATATATATATATATGAAGATGCAATTTCGTCATTAAGACTCATAAGTTTTGATTTAATCAACATGTAATATATATATATATATATATATATACAAATTTGAAATTTGAAGTGATACACCTTAAATAATAATTAATGTACATATTGTGATGAACAAGTACGAGATTGAAATAAGATACTATTTTTGTAGAAAACGCAGTAAAATAATGCTGGAAAATCATCGATGTTACAGTCTAGGAGGGAGAGTGGAAGGTTGTTGGACAGAGGAAGGAGTGGATGAGGGAGTAGGCTTGAGTTTCTTTTGTTTTCTTTCATCAGTTTGAGTGTTTACCCTTCTTTTTGAGCCTGTCTTCCCCAGTCTCTCTTCCTCTTCCTTCTTAACTTTGAAATAGAGGGCTTGCAGGTTCATGAAGCTCATGGGACCCAGCCTCTTTGCACTCCCACCTCTAGCCTTCAGGAAGTCCATCATGACCTTCCTTTCTTCATGAGTTCTGACATTAAATGCAATGGTCTTCCTGGTTTTCTGTTTGGCTTTTTCTTCTTCTTCATCCCTTTTCTTATTTGCCAGTTGACCTTGTTGTCTCATGAAAGCTCTGTATATTTCTTTATTTGATAATTTCTCAAGGTAGTCAGCATCCTCACCTTGAGAAATCAGAGCTTCAGTCCACTCCTCTCTCATTTCTTTGGCTAATTCAGAATCAGTTATTCTGAATTTAGCTTCTTCTCTTCTCTTATTCTCTCTCTCTTCTTCTTCTTTATTCAATTGTTCCTGCAGCTGAAGAGCTAGAGCTTCATCTTCTTGTATTTGAGAGGTTGCAGGAATTATAACCTTTAATTTATCCAGTTGCCTAGCATGCAACTGGATTTGCTGTTCTCGGAGGAGTATGCCAGTTTTTCTTTCTTGAATCTTTTTGAGCTCATCCATCTCCTCCTCTTCTCTTTCTCTTCTTCTCTTCTGCTTTTCTTTCTTCTCTTTCTCTATCCTTTCTTGTTCTTCTTCTTCAGTCATGATACCCTTCCCTTTGTCTTTATTGTATGCCTCTGCTTCAACTTCATGGATCACAACATCAGATGTGGGAGATGCTGTTGGGATCTCAGCTTCAGTTTCATTGGCAATTTGAGGAACAGACAAAGGTGGAGGGACTTCTTCATTATTCCCCATCTCCTCTTCCTCTTTAGTTTCAGCCTTCCATGCCTCCTTAACCTTCTGTTCAGCTGTTCTTTTTTATTCTTCTTCTGTGTTATATACAACAGTTGGAGAAGAAGGAAGGGACAGGTCTGAGTCTAGTTCCTCCATGGCAATCCATCCTTCTTTTTCAAGAAACTCTTTAACAATGAGGATCATGTTTTGACTGCTTATGGAGTTGGTGTTGTAGATATGTGATCTTTGTTTAAACACCTTGAAGAGGAAGTATGGGTTGAGTAGAAGGATATCTTGGGCATTATTGATTATAAATGTAGATCCATCACTCAAGAAAAATCTGAACCCTGATGGCACAATATCCGACCAGCCATACACCTCCAATCCCCTGACAACTTCATTGTATAAGAATCTTCTCAAGCATAGAACTTGTTCTTCTGTCAAGACTCTGCTTCTTGTTAATTCAAGTCTTTTAGCTTGTCTTTTTTCAGCTGCTCTTGAAGACTCTGCAGTGGTTAATGGCATGTCATCTTCCATAAAGGCTTGAAATGCAGCAAGATCTTTGGCTATTTGTCTTTGATTGTTATGTTTAGGATAAGCCACACTGTTTGCTTCTTCTAGTAACCATTCAAACCAGGGCATGTTGTCTTCCATAAGGTCATGGAATCTTTCAATTGCCAGTTCAGCCGGAAGATCAGTTGAAGTGTTGATGCATTCTGTAAGATGTAGATCAAGGATGTGAAAGGGATTTAGAGTATTCCAGTTGAACTCTTCAATTTTGCTAGATTCCCATCAAATTCAAAATCTTTCTGATAGACCATTATATCCCCAAGATATAATTGAGTTATATTCTGGATTATGTGAAAGTCCCTGTGACGTCTTCTAACGAGCAAGACGATCACGATCACAACTAATTACTCGATGATTCACAATGAGACGGAAGCACGAAGTGAATCAAACATAAAACCGAATATAGAACCGAGATGAAACAAAATCGATTCGTATATATAATCGATAACGAACTCCTCATCACAGATTACAATACCGAAGAAGTGTACATCTCTACGTTTAAGCTCCAATTGCAATCCCTAGGTGAGCTCTACCTAGGGATTGTGACTCACTTCATACAGAGAATCACTCCCTCTCTGTGTATGCTAAATCTAGCATTGCTTGCTACAAATGAATAACTTAATGTCCTATTTATAGGCAAACCGAGTCTGCAGGCGAACTTAACAAGTTCGCCCATAACTCTATAGGCGAACTTAGTAAGTTCGCTTGTTAAGTTCGCCTAAACATTCCCTTAGGCGAACTTAACCTGTTCGCTACATATACACTTAGAATTTTAGCTATAGATACAAATTTATGCTCTAACATTATGTGCAATTAATGGGAAATGAGGGATATGATTTGTCTTGAGATCCTGGCTGCACTTGGAAGTATGGTGATTGAGTGAGGCGTATCTTCATCTTCATTGTCTATCTTCATCTCCTCAGGAAACACTTCATCTACAGCCCTGGCAACTAACTTCCAATCCTCAGAGATCTCTTCCTCTTTATCTTCTGAGTCTGGCAAGTCATGAACTTGAACAAAAGCAGGCTTGAAAAGTATACTTTGAAAAGCAGCCTGTTCTTGTATCCATTCATCAAGACTGTCCTTGTCATCTTCAACAGTAACTATCTCCCCCTTTTTGGTTGCATCAGTGCATAATGTTTGATCTGTTTGGGTTCCCACTGATACAAGGGAAGGAGAAGTCACACTTGGGCATTGTTGGGCTTCATGCATAGAGACCTGGTGCCTTAATTTGGACACTTCAGCCTCTAGCATGGCTACCTAGCCGTCAATTCCAAATTTTCAAGTTTCAGTCTGTCCTCATCCATAGTTGTGGAATTCTTTGAACTAGATGGGGCCTTAGGCCTAGCCTCTGCATCCCCATCACCCTGGTTTTCTTGGCTCCTGGGATTCCTCTCAGTGAAGAATGTTTCAAACGAAACATTCACACTGTGAGTTGCCGTAGTTGGGGACTTAGTTCTGTTATCACTGTCCTCCTGGTCAATTGATGGACCAAAAGTAGCGATAGTCCCTTCTACATTCACTCTTTCATCACTCCCAGAGTGAACCTTCTAGGGTGATGAACTTGGGCTAGGTACTTTGGCAGCCAAGTCAATCAGTACCTTCGAGATAGTGGCAGTTGGAGAAGGTACATCATCTTGACTAGGTGCCTTTGTACTTAAGTTCAAAGAAAAAGCAGATTGTATAAGCTCAAGGGGTTGTTCTATGGATCCGGGATGTGATCGTGATCCTAATAGAGGGACTTCCAAGGAAGTCTCCATAATAATGTGGCTATCCCTTTTGATATTCTCATCAGAATGTTGGAATTCTGAATGAGGGCTTTTGGGTTGGGATTGGGCCTGTGAAACAAGAATAGAAGGAATCTTCTTGCTCCTTTTTCTCTTTCGGGTATAACTTGCCTCAACTGGGGCCCTGTGTTCCAGTTGGGCTTGAAGAACTGGGGTAATTATTTGTTGTGCCTGTGTACCCTCAATAGGCTGCAAAGGGGTTTGATCAAGGGAAACTGTAGTATGTTCAGGCTTTGAAGTGGAGGGAGTGGGATCAGTATCAGCTGGGACTGCCGAACTGTCACCCTGGGTGCTTTGTATGTTCATCATTGTAGATAACAATGGAACATTGACCCTTGAGAACCTTTTGGAAACTGTTCTCATACTTTGAAAAATGTTATTTTTATGTCCCAACATTAGGTAAATTCTTGCAGGTTTTGAAAGATCTTTTAGTTCATGGTTAAAAACTTCCTGCAAGAACGTTGGGTACATAAAGAAGGCCTGTTTTGCACCTTCCTGAAGGTTATATTTAAAGCCTTCGAATATTAGATGTGCAAAGTTTAAGCCTTGACCAGTAACCATACCGTGGACAGCAGAGGCGAGAGCAGAACTCAGTTGATGCCATCCACTTCTCTTCTGAGATATGCATTGAAGAAGAGTGTGGCATAGAAACTTCCGTTGAGGACCCATCATTGCCTTTTCGATCGTGTATTCGTCTTGATTTCTAGTGTACCCTATAGATACAAAGGTCCTCATGTATTCGGTTTTGGTGTATGAGATGACGGCCCCCTCATCCTGAAGCTTGAGGTGTTTTCCGAGTGTGGCTTCAGTGATGGTGACATCTTTACCGTCTACCGTGGCTTTGATTTGGGGAATCCCCTGTTCGGTAGAGAAGACGACAGAGTTCCAGAAATCCTCCATGTGAGGGATATAGATTGTGGGGTTGACGGTGAGTGCAAAGTGTATCTTTGTTCGACAAAGGAAATCGATCATGTCATCAAATCCTTCAGATTTCTTTCCTTTAACAAGATATGTGGTGAGATTATGGTAGGTTGAGAACTTGTCATCGGGGTTGTTGATATCAACTTCTGCCATTTTAGTTAGGTTTGGAGGGAAGGAGGAAGATTTTGAAAGGTGGTTAAGTATGGAAAGCTTTAAATGCTTGAGAGAAAATGATGAGGGTTAGGTCAGAATTGAATGTGAAGTGGTGAAGGAAGAAATTTGATTTCTGTTATAACGGCAAAGGAGGGAAAAATAAGATTTACTTTTACTATACAACCCATTTACTTTTCACTGTTTTATAGCTGTAACACACTGTAGCAGCCATGGTAAAGACTGAAAGTGGTTTTTACAGCGGGTAAAAGTTAATCTGGACTCATTTTACCCATTAACAGCAAACTTGGTTACTGCGGATCGTTGAAACTATCAGCAGCAAATCTGGTTGCTGCTGATGGCTAAGTCTATCAGCAGCAAACTTGGTTGCTGCTGATGGATGTAATGGTCCGCACCAAAAATGTTGCCGTTGGTTGCCTTAAAGCTATCCGTAGGAAACTTGTTCCTGCTGATAACTTAAGGCAGTCAGTGGCAAATTCTTTGCTGCTGATGACTAAACCTGTCAGCAGCAAAAATGTTTGCTGCTGACTGTTAACTTTTTATTTACAACAAAAGACAAACACATTTTTATTCAAAAATTTTGGAGACAAATTTTAATCAAAGTTCATCATGCCAATAGATTCAACTAAATATCAAAATCTAGCTTCATCAAAAGGTTTTGTAAACAAGTCAACATATTGCTCATTGGTATGAACTTTGGTTAAAATGATTATCTTTTTCTCAGATTGATCTCTTATGAAATGATACCTGATGTCAATGTGATTTGTCTCGGGGTGCTGCACAGGATCGTTTGTAATTGATATAGCACTCATGTTTTCAATGTGAATGGGAGTTGCCATGAAAGTCATCCCATATTCCAGCATTTGATTTTGTATCCAGATGACTTGTGCACAGCAACTGGAAGCTGCAATGTATTCTGCTTCTACTGTAGAGGTTGATACACAAGTTTGCTTTTTGCATTGCCATGAAATCAGTCTTCCTCCCAGAAACTGACATCCCCCGGATGTGGACTTCTTGTCCAAGTTGCATCCTCCATAGTCACTGTCAGTGTATGCATATAGGTTGAACTTGTCATTTTTAGAATACCATAGCCCAAGTCTTGGGGCTCCTTTTAGGTATCTAAAAATTCTCTTGATAGCTTGAAGGTGTGTATTCTTTGGAGTTGCTTGGAATCTTGCACAAAGGCATATTGCAAACATGATATCTGGTCTTAAGGCAGTTAGATACATGAGTGATCCTATCATTGCACGGTACTGATGTTGATCAGTGTCTTGTCCATCTTTATCTGGAGTCAGTTGATGGTGCACCTGCATAGGAGTTCTTGCAACAGAGCAGTCAGCCAGCTTGAATCTTTCCAAAATGCTCTTGACATATTTGGATTGGCTGATGAAGATTCCATTTGGAACTTGTTTGACTTGGAGACCCAAGAAAAAGTTTAGTTCACCCATTGAACTCATTTCAAACTTTGAGTGCATCAGGATCTCAAAGTCTTTGCACAGCTTCTTCCTTGTTGATACAAAGATGATGTCATCAACATAGATTTATACAAGTAGGATTTCTGCCCCTTCATCTTTAATCAACAAGGTCTGATCAACGGCACCTCTTCTAAAATTGATGCTGAGTAGATATCCTGACAAAGTTTCATACCAGGCTCTTGGAACTTGATATAAGCCATAGAGGGCTTTGTCTAGTTTGAAAACTTTGTCAGGATGGGCAGGATATACAAAGCCTGGAGGTTGTTTGACATAGACTTCCTCACCAATCTTCCCATACAGAAAGGCACTCTTGACATCCATTTGATAAACAGTAAAGCTCTTGGATGCAACATAAGCTAAGAAGATTCGGATGGCCTCCAGTCTGGCAACAGGAGCAAAGACTTCATCATAGTCAACTCCCTCTTCGTGAGTGTAACCTTGAGCTACAAGTCTGGCTTTGTTCTTAACTACAATCCCTCTCTTATCTTGCTTGTTCCTGCATACCCATCTTGTGCCAATAGCAGTTTGACCAGTTGGAAGATCAACCAGGGTCCACACTTCTTGTCTTTTGAATTGCAGCAACTCTTCCTGCATTGCTTCAATCCAACTGCTATGTTTTACGACTTCATCTATCTTCTTTGGTTCTACTTGAGACAGAAAGCAGGAATACAGACATATATTGGCCTCATGAGTCTTGCTTCTTGTTTGGACTCTTTGCTGAACTTGGCCAATTATATTTTCCAATGGATGTTCCTTGTTGATTCTCAATGCTGGAACAACATCCAACTGTATTCCTTGCTCAAGATTGCTTTCATTTTGATCAGAAACATCTTCATTCATTGTGGAGAAGTCTTCAATATTAGTAGTAGCATCAGCAGCAGATGCTTCTACTCCAGCTGTATCATCTTGATCAGCAACAGATGTCCCTACTCCATTGGTAGAGATGTCATGAGTGTCATGAGCATCAACTACATTTTGATTTTCCTGCTCAGAGAGACTGCTGCTTGTGACATTCGATAGACTTGTTCTTGCTTCACTGGCTTCAATAGCTTCCACAACAGATGGAGGATTAATAGATGGTCTTTTGATTCGTATAGAGGGACTATTGAATTCCAATCTGTAGTCAGTTGATGATGTGGAAGCTGGTTCTTTGGAAGAGGTATACTCTATATTTGAGAAGATGAGAGGCTCAAATACTTGGGAGAAGGAGTCTATATCAAAAAGCCAGTCTGGTCCTTTACCCTTTTCACATGCAATGTGTTCCCTACATTCCACATTTGCTGATTCTTCCACAATTCTTGTTCTTGAGTTGAATACTCTGTAGGCCTTGGATTAAGAGGAATATCCTACAAAGTATCCCTTATCTGATTTTGCTCCAAACTTAGGAAGAACCCCATGTGTGATGAGAATGGTACATGGACATCCAAAGGGTTTTAGAAATCCAATGTAGGGAACTCTTTTGAACCATAGTTCATAAGGTGTTTTGTTGAGAACCTTGACAATGAGAACTCTATTTTGCACATAACAAGCTGTGCTAACTGCTTCTGCCTAGAATGTAAGAGGAAGTTTTGAATCAGCCAACATTGATCTTGCTGATTCAATTAGAGTTCTGTTTCTCCTTTCAGCAACCCCATTTTGTTGAGGAGTTCTTGGAGCACTGTATTGTCTTTCTATTCCCTTGCTCTCACAAAAACAGTTCTAGGTGTGGTTCTTGAACTCTGTACCTTTATCACACCTTATGACCTTGACTTTCTGATTGCTTTGATTCTCTACCCTCAGAATGTAGGATTTGAGAATCCCAGCGGTTTCATCTTTTGTTCTAAAGAAGTATACCCATGAAAATCTGGTATAGTCATCAGTTATCACCAGAAAGTACGACTTCTTGCCCATGGACATGACATTTGTAGGACTAAAAAGATCCATATGCAGCAGCTGTAGTGGAGTGTCATTTTGTAACGAACGAAAATCCGGGTTTCGTTTTCAAATAAATAAAATATTCTAATAAATATTATGGAGAAAATAATACATTAGAAATAAGTTGAAATAAGTGGGTTTCAAGTTAGTAGTGGGTTATATTAGTTTTTAACTATTTATGGAATGAAATGGGTGAAACTAAAGTTGAGGGGCCAAAAGGGTAAATGGCAAAAATCTGCCATAATGACTTGGAGAAGTCAGAATTAGCCTCATTTGAGGTGTGGGTCGTTCAAGAGCAAGGAGAAAAAGGAGAAATCGGATTTTGGAGCTAAATCGTGCAATTGAAGCTTGTTTTGTGAAGGTTTTGGCTCACACAACACCTTCCTAACATCATGTAAGTGATTATCTTCCTTTGATTTCACTTTTGAATGTGTTAGTGGGTGGGTTTTGTAGAAATCCGAAAATGTTGAATGCATGTGGTTAATTGGTTTTAGATTGTGGATAATCTAGCTAAACTAAAGGTAAAGAGGGGTGATTAGCATCCTAGAACCCTTTGATTTTGATTTTGATTTTGAAAAGTTAGGGTTCATATGGTGAATATTGGGGGTGTTTGGATCATGATGCTAGATTGTTGAATTAGTGATGATTAAGTGTTTAGGTGGTATTAGACACTTGAACGAACACCAAATTGACCTAATAAAAGTTAGTGAATGAGAAATTAGTGTCAAGGTATTAGAAAGAAAACTCAAGTAGGTGAGTTTGTATTGAAAGAGGGTGTTTGGTTATGGGGATAACCCAAACGGGCCATTTTGGGTTGGAAATTAAAATTGGGTTGTAGACTCAATTGAAATGTGATTTTTGATGAATGTTAGATTACTAAACTAGGTGTATATGTTTAGGTAATCCAATTGCAAAGCTAGAAGGTGGTGCGGGATCTTCTAACTCAAAAGGTAAGTGCCTTTGCACTTACTTAGTAATGTTGATATTTGGGTGGTATATGTGTTATGATGCATACTATGTGTTGAAATAAATGTGTGTGATTATTGAATGAACTAGTATGTGGAAAAGTTGGAATGTAGTTATAGTGATAAAACTATAATGGATATGTGTAAATGAATGAATGTGGTTATTGTGGAAATATCATAATGGTTATGTGAATGAATGTAGTTATAGTCGAAATGCTATAATGGATATGTGTAATGAATGAATGTAGTTATAGTGTAATACTATAATGGATATGTGTGAATGAGGTTATGATCTATGAATCATAATGGATATGAGGTTCTGATCTATGAATCATAATGGATATGAGGTTATGGTTAAGATACCATAATGGATATGAGGTTATGATCTAAGTATCATAATGGATATGAGGTTATGGCCTATGTGCCATAATGGATATGAAATGGTGAAAATGAATGTTATATGAAATGAGTGAAAGTTGTAGTGGAAATGCAAGTATTAAGAACCTTAATTGACCAAATGGGTGCAAACGGGTCAAATGGGTCAAATGGGTGAAATGGTGAAAACAAGTGTAAATACTTGTTTGAATATGTTTATCGTCATTAGTAACGGTGATATGTTTATGTGGTTATGTAGGGAAAGCTCCGATGTAGGTCAAAGTCAAGTCCAACGCGTGGAGGGTTCTCGTATGCATTTTTGGCGTTTTGGGGATTTAAAGTAAAATCCTAGAAATGTGGTGTAAAATGATACTTAAACCATGTTTTTAAGTGTATATAAATGTTGGTTGAATGTTGGTCAAATACCCAAGTGTTGGGAATTTTTGATGTCTAGTTGATTTGGTGAATATGCTAAAATTTTGGCTAAGTATGGAACTGGGCAACTGAGTACACTTTCTATTTACTCAGACTCCCCGCGGTACGCGAGGGTATGGACAAGTTCTCTCGCGGTACGTGAGAGACTTGTCCTCCGGGTGTTGGGTTTTGAAGCTCCCTCGCGGTACGCGAAGGGAGGTGTCAAATCCCTCGCGGGACGCGAGGGTTGTAAAAAAAATGTATTTTTCTGGGATAAAGCTTTCGCATATGTTTAGTGTTTTAATAATTGGTGTTCCAATTATGGGTGTTACAACTTGGTATCAGAGCAATGGTTTGAGGGATTTGGTGTGGGTGGCACCAAACTCAAACCGGATGCTCTTGATATGGGGGAAAATGATACGAGAATCCATGAAGGACTTGACTAAGACTCGGAGCTTGTGGAAATGAAAGGTTAGTAATGATTTGATAAGTGGTTATATATATATATGGTGAATATGTATATGTATTATTGAATTACAAAGTGTTATGTGTGTCGAAACTTGTTTTGTGACTTGTTATATGGAGATGATAATTACAATTGGGCATGGCGTATTATTAAACATGTCTGGCCAATATGTTTAATAAGACGAAATGTGCAAGGGACTTTATGATAACCATATAACAATGAACATTTAAAGGGGATTAGGTAAAGTTGATAATATATGTATGTATGTATATTGGTAGGTATATATATACTTAATACATATAATGGTGAATGTGTGATGAATACTGTTGAAGCATGTTTGTGTGACAAACACTCTGGATAGTGTCTTAGCTTTTGTACTTGTCTTGTATGTATTAGTCTTTGTATGTTACTGTCTGTATGTATTAGTAATCGAGTTGTAATTACTGATGTATGTACTTGATGTCTATTTTCTCTAAGTGTTTTGCGCACTTAGTAAGTGCGCAGGAGTTATCTCCTGCGTACTTAGCAAGTATGCAAGAAGTCTCTGCGTACTTGCTAAGTACGCATGAGCAATTTGCCCTGCGCACTTGCTAAGTGCGTAGAACCCAGGTCTAGTATAAATAGGAAAGGTTCACAGAAGTTATGAAGGCAGTCAAATACTTGTATTCTCTCTGTAACCTTCAAGTTTATAATAGACGGAGTTTGAAAGTGATTTCATTATCGGTTTTCCTTGTGTTGCTTGTTTCTCCACCTAGTCATGGGCATTCCGCACCCGGTCCGACTAGTCACACACACCCACACGTAATGATCCGAGACACCCGGGGACCTACAAGTGGTATCAGAGCAATGCTCTTGATTTCGAGTGTTGTGAGTGTGTTAGGAGCATCTTCTACACAATCTACAGAGATTTTGCAAGCAAAAGTGTGTGTTTTTGTTGATTTTTGTGATAAAATAGGGGTAGCTCTTGAGCAATTTTTAGAAGCAAAAATCACTCAAAAAACCGACCTTTTGTTGTGTATTTGAGTGATTTGAGCATCAAAGGTTGGTTAGAAACGAGTTTTTGACCATTTGGTTCACTTTGTTTGGTGAAATCTTCAATTTTTTCTGTCTCCGGTGGGATTCCAGTGACCGGAAAAAGTTGGTGAAAAAGTAATCTGCGTACTTACCTTTTCTGGAAACAAGTACAGTCTTGCTGCGTACGCAAGACCATTCTTGTTGCGTACTTAAGCTATATTCTGCGTACTTATCTTCTACTCCTGCGTACTTACTAAGTACGCAAGAGCAAATCATAAGTGCGCAGGACTATTTCTCTAAGTGCGCAAGGCCAGTTTCAAGTGTGCAAGTTTCTTTGACTTTTCTGAAATTTGACTAAGTGTTCACCATGTCAAATCTTCAGAATCTCGGTAACCTTCTGAATTATGACAACGAGATCAGAACCCCACAGAAACCCCTAAAGCTGCTTAATGTAAATGATTATTCAAACTAGAAAGCACGCTTTGAACACTATATTTCTTATACCGATTCTTCATTGTGGATACCCATTTTAGAGGGTTATAAGCATCCCATGTAACATCCATGATTTTCTGATATTATTTTAATATATTTTATACGATAATGACACACAATTTCAAACCCGTACCTTGCCCGACAAAATATGTCACACCAATTATTAATTCAACAAGTAGCAATTTAAAGTCTCATCCTTATTCAAACATATTATTTTCTAGTTTGAATTTATATAACATATATATATATATATGTCTATTTATAAAGATGTATATATATGCTTTGTTATAATAAACAAATCAAAACTAAACTTTATAAATCCTTAAGTATGTACTTACACTTTTTCGTATACATGTATTCATATGTAATAACATACATATTTTTGATAAATTATGTATGTATATTCACATAAATATATATATATATATATATATATAGATATATATTGTTATACTAATTATTAATATGTATATATATGAATGTATTTATTGAATAATTTGATGACACAATTTATAAATTTAATGAAAGTGGAAATTTGTTCTTTTATAAAATACGTATAGTTAAACAAGTAATATTATAAAAATGGAGTCTCCTATATAAAATAGTTTATGATAAAATAAATAATGTTTTAGTTACAAGTTTTTATAAAAAAAAAAACTATTTTATAACAAATAAATTTGGTATTGAACCCCACCTTTGTGTTTGGACCTTGCACCTCAAATTGGACTCATTCAAGTTTATAAACCCAAACTCGTCCTCTTTGACTTTGTGAAGTCAACAGAGCCAACTTTTCTTGCAAATCAACCTTTAATCGATCAAATTTCCGGTATCAAAGGACTTACCATATATGCCTGGATGTATCACGACCGATTTCCAACCCAATTAGCAAACCAATTAAGCAGATTTGATGGTTGAATTTGAATTTAAACGCGTTTGACTATCTAGGGTCAAACCGAGTCAAATTTGGTATCAAATCATGAAATTAAACGACTTTAATGGCCGCTAATCCCGCTCACACAATGTTCGTACGTTTACAAACCTAGATCATAACCCAATTCTTTGAGAATCAATTATTGAATTAGAAATCAATCCCTCGGCTCCGTGAGACTTGTCTCACGATTCTTGCAGCAGGTCAAGCCTAATACCAGGTAATTCTTACACCCATAGTTTCGTTTTCAGCATTAGAATAAAAGCCCTATGATTCCAGACCCTCATTCGATCGAATCTCATCTGTCTTGTTCAAGAAATAACCTAGGGTTTTCGGTTGGTTCATACGATTAAAAATAGTCTAAATCGATTTTATAATCAAATTAAATCACACAAACTGTCACACCCCCAAATCCCACTAACGGAGTTTTACCGTTTTGGAAGGTGACACATCAGGATCTCAGTCATTAGTTACACGGAACGACTCTATATGAATTTAAATAAACCACTAATGCTGCTCATAGTCACGAGACAACAAAAGTTCAAGTTTGAAAACGTTGCGGAAGCGTAAACATAAACCAATGCAAGTAAAAGTAAGTTGCGCAAAACAAAGCGCCCAAAACCATGCAGTTTAAGTAAATAACGTAAATTCAATGTTCGATAGTGATAAGACTCCATGCATGCCCTATGCTCGTGCTTGGATACCTTAGTGACCTGAGAAAGACATGCTAGAAAGTGTCAACACAATGGTTGGTGAGTTCATAAAGTAATGTAAGTAAATCCAATTGTTTAACGCAAGCATCCCATGCTCAATGTTTGTCAGATAAAGTAATTATTGTTTACCGATAGATAGCTAGTCTAATGCATTGCTACTTTAAGTGTTCGTAACCGAAGCTGACTATTTGTATGTTTGAATGCCTCCAGCCATGTCTACCGAACACTGGCTAATGTTTAGGCAAATTTTACACCCGTTGACCTCCAATCATAGTTAGAGCGACTAACTCGGGTGGGGCTTTGTCAAAACCCAGTAGTACTACTCAAAATCCCCTCGCTATTCCCCAATACTAACGGTTCGAAATGTAAGGACTTGTTTGGTATGTTTGTGCACTTTCAGTACGCAAGCGGTAAAACAGTAATACAGAATTCCATAATATTTGAAATGTTTGAAAGCATGTTTTCTCCCCCAAAAAGGAGAACAAGTAAAATAGGGGTTATGAAACTCACCTGAGTGCGTATGCAAGTATGAAAGCTAAGAAGCAACTGCTGGACTTCTAACTGCCACCTATAACCGTAGTCTATAAGTGCGTGTTCGTGATGTTCGATATAGACCCATATATCCAAACAATGTTGTTGTTAAAGGTTTTAGAAAATAGTTTGCAAGTGCGACTCAAGTTTGACACGACGACCCGTTGGTGACACGTTTGTGTTTTAATGTTTGAGTTGCATACTAACACATAGCACACAATTGATCATACGATGGCACGTAGCAACAAATCCTATTTGTTCTAGAAAGATAGCATGTTTCCATTAATGGCAAGTTTCCATAATTAGTAAGTTTCTATAAATAGTAACCATGTTCGGGTTTCACATCATTGTTATCATATGCTTGCAGGTTTCAATTCAAGTAGCACATAGCAATCATCATATCCTACAACAATTCTATTCTACTTAGCATGTTTGACTTGGTTCCGATAAAGTTTCTATTTTTAGCAACCTATGATGAGCATGCGCGTTATATAATCATCAATCAAGTTTACACACATTATCATGTCATGTCAAGTACAAAACCATCATCAAGAAGCAATAGAATTCAAAACAAGTGAAAGATTGAAAAAATGAAAAACTAAATTATCTTTCTGTTAACAACGATCCCTCGCGGTACGCGATAGATGAGAGGGTTATCCCTCGCGGTACGCGAGAAGATTAGGAACTCGCCCAGGTTAGCTTGTCTCCCGCGGTACGCGAGAGATGTGACCTTGGTGCCTCGCGGTACGCGAGAGAACCAAAAACCAGTCCCGACTATTTTGTCTCTCGCGGTGCGCGAGAGAATGTTCCGAAGGCCCTCGCGGTACGCTAGAGGGTTAAAATTCAGCAAATTGTTTTAAACATTAGGGTTTAGCCGTTTCTCATGCAATACAACGATTTCATCAGTAAAGTTCTTGACTTTTATCATGTTCTACACCATTATAACATTACTAGTTTCATTATTCAACAATTAATCAATCAAATAACACTAGGGTTTAGCAAAACATCATAAATCAACAATTATCATCAAATACCAATCAAGCTTGCAACTTTATTATGAAAATCATCATGTTTGGATGGATCTAAGGTCTGATCTAACTGTAAGAATCAAAAAGTATTCAAATCGATCGAAACAACTTACGTGTGGATGTTAGAAACGCAAAGAGGATTCCGAATACGCGTTTAGTTCCAAGATTGAAGCTTGAATGAGCGATCCTTGCTTGGTTGCAGGTTCAATTTCGTGAGAGAGGGTGAGAGAGAGAGAGAGACGGCGAGATTGAGAGAGAGAGTGATTTAGGTTAGAAACTTTTATAAAAATCTTTTTATAAATCTTGTACGGGCTTTTACTAACGGGTTTGGGTAATTACGGGCTTTTAATTTAACTTTAACTAATTAATAATTAAAACCCTTTAACTAATTTATTTTATAAAAATACAATCTTTATAAAATAGCAGATAAATAAGCAGTCCGGTAAATCTACGCGATTTAACGAAAATTTACGTAATTCACAGATAATTCACGTAGCACGTAAAAGCACATAATTTATATTCATTATAAATTATTTATTGCTTGAATTATTATTTATTGTTTATCACCAACGTTCCGGGTTCGACTCGTGTGTGCTCCGATGTGTGTGAACTAACTGACACATTTAATTAATCCTAATTAAATGCAATGTATGTGTGACGAACTAAGATAACTGAGTTTGTAACGAAAAATGTTTGAACTAACGAGGTTTGAGTTAACGGAGTTAACCTGAAAATGCCGGATGTCACATCATCCCCTTGTTGAAAGAATTTTCGTCCCGAAAATTAAGCGAAGTCGTTAAATTTCTGAAACAAAAGTTTGGGTTGTCACATCATCCCCTTGTTGAAAGAAATTTCGTCTCGAAATTTAGTTAGTACCTTTCGTGTTTGCCGTTGAATGTTTGAACAGGTGAGGATACTTTTTCATCATCTGATCCTCGCGTTCCCACGTGAACTCAGGTCCACGCTTCGAGTTCCAGCGAACTCTGACAATAGGTATCTTACTGCGCTTGAGGGTTTTGACCTCTCGGTCCATGATCTCAACTGGTTCCTCAACAAAACGTAGCTGTTCATCAATTTCCAACTCCTCGAGTGGAACTACAAGAGTCTCATCTGATAGGCACTTCTTTAGGTTTGAGACATGAAAGACATTATGCACCCCATTGAGTGTATCTGGCAGGTTCAACTGATATGCTACTGGACCAATCCTTTTCACTATCTCGAATGGTCCAACATAACGGGGGTTTAACTTTCCTCGTTTCCCAAAACGAATCACACCTTTCCAAGGTGAAACTTTTAATAAAACTTTGTCTCCCACTTGGAATTCTAGCGGTTTTCTACGCTTGTCTGCATAACTCTTTTGACGGTCACGCGCTGCCGCCATACGGTTTCGGATTTGCACGATTTTCTCTGAGGTTTCGTGCACAAGTTCAGGACCAGTAAGTTGACTATCTCCAACTTCAGCCCAACAAAGTGGTGATCTACACTTTCGTCCATACAAAGCCTCAAACGGTGCGGCTTTGATGCTAGTATGATAGCTGTTATTGTAAGAGAACTCCACTAAAGGCAAGTGAGTCTCCCAACTGTTACTAAAATCGATCACACAAGCTCGTAGCATATCTTCTAGGGTTTGAATGGTACGCTCACTCTGGCCATCTGTTTGAGGATGGTACGCTGTGCTCATATCCAGGCGCGTGCCTAGAGCTTTCTGCAGTGATTGCCAGAAGCGCGAAGTAAAACGAGCGTCTCTATCGGAGATGATTGAAACTGGCACTCCGTGCCGAGAGACTACTTCCTTCAGGTAAATGCGAGTTAACTTCTCCATTCTGTCTGTTTCTTTGATAGCAAGGAAGTGTGCGGACTTGGTCAGACGATCCACTATTACCCAAATTGTGTCACAACCGGTTGGAGTTCGGGGTAATTTGGTAATAAAGTCCATGGAAATTTGTTCCCATTTCCACATTGGAATCTCCGGTTGTTGAAGCAATCCGGATGGTTTTTGATACTCCACCTTAACTTTTGAACAAGTAAGACACTTGCTCACATAGGTGGCTATGTCGGCTTTCATGTTTGGCCACCAATACAACACTTTCAGATCGTGGTACATTTTGTCAGATCCCGGGTGAACAGAGTATCGGGATTTGTGAGCTTCATCCATAACGAGCTCTCTCAGGTTTCCGTACACTGGAATCCATATTCGCTCTGCGAAGTAGCGAATACCATCGGATTTAACCTCTAGTTGTTTCTCCATACCACGGGTGGCTTCCAGAGTTAAGTTCTCTTCCTTTAGTGCTTCAAGTTGAGCATTGCGGATTTGTTCGGGTAATCCTGTATGAATAGTGAGTTGCAACGCTCGAACTCGTCGGGGTTTAGTTTCCTTTCGGCTTAGGGCATCGGCTACCACGTTAGCTTTGCCCGGATGGTATTTGATTGCACAATCATAATCATTTAGAAGTTCGATCCAGCGACGCTGTCGCATGTTCAACTCTTTCTGCTCGAATATGTGCTGAAGACTCTTGTGATCGGTGTAAATGGTGCACTTGGTACCGTACAAGTAGTGTCTCCAGATTTTCAGTGCGAACACCACGGCTCCCAACTCCAAGTCGTGAGTCGTGTAGTTCTTCTCGTGGATTTTCAATTGTCGGGAAGCGTATGCGATAACTTTCTCACGTTGCATAAGCACACAACCGAGACCTTGGATCGATGCATCGCAATACACTATGAAATCATCGGTTCCTTCAGGTAGGGATAGGATGGGTGCGCTGCAAAGTTTCTGTTTCAAAAGTTGGAATGCTGATTCTTGGGTTTCGCTCCAGGTATAAGGTTTACCTTTTTGAGTTAAGGCGGTGAGGGGTTGAGCGAGCTTAGAAAATCCCTCGATAAACCGGCGGTAGTAGCCAGCCAATCCCAAAAATTGTCGCACCTCAGTCGGAGTCGTTGGTGCTGCCCAATTCTTAATGGCCTCTACTTTGGATGGGTCGACATGTATTCCCTTCTCGTTGACTACATGTCCAAGGAATTGAACCTCGCGAATCCAAAAATCGCATTTGGAAAACTTCGCGTATAGCTGCTCCTGCCTAAGCAGTTCAAGGATTAAGCGCAAATGTTCTTCGTGTTCTTCCTTACTCTTAGAATAGATAAGGATATCGTCAATGAATACAATGACGAATTGATCGAGGTAGGGCTTACACACACGGTTCATGAGGTCCATGAACACCGCGGGTGCGTTGGTTAATCCAAATGGCATGACCAAAAACTCGTAATGGCCGTACCGGGTTCTGAAAGCGGTTTTGGATATATCCTCATCACGAACTCGTAGCTGATGATATCCAGATCTTAGATCGATTTTTGAGTAAACACTCGACCCTTGAAGTTGGTCGAATAGATCGTCAATGCGGGGAAGTGGGTAGCGGTTCTTGATGGTTACCTTGTTCAACTCTCGGTAGTCAATACACATACGGAAAGTTCCATCTTTCTTTTTGACAAATAGGACTGGGGCTCCCCATGGTGATGAACTGGGTCGGATGAAACCCTTATCTAACAGTTCTTGCAACTGTGTGGACAACTCCTGCAGCTCACTTGGTGCAAGTCTATAAGGTGCTCTGGCAATAGGTGCTGCTCCGGGGGTTAGGTCAATCTGAAATTCGACCTGTCGATGGGGTGGAAGACCGGGTAAGTCATCAGGAAAGACTTCTGGGAAGTCGCGAACAATAGGGATATCTGCAATTTTCTTCTCCTCGGAAGGTTTGTCAACGACAAGGGCTAGTATCGCAGTATGACCCTTGCGTAGGCATTTCTGCGCTTTCATGTAAGATATGATGCCCACGACGGCACCACTCTTCTCGCCTTTCACAGAAAGAATCTCTCCACTAGGTAGAGGGATACGAACGATTTTGTCCCTACAGATGATTTCGGCTTGGTTTTTGGACAACCAATCCATGCCAACTATTATGTCGAAACTGCCAAGTGTAACTGGCATGAGATCGATGTCGAGTTTGTGACCAGATAGTCCCAACTTACACCCCTCGAGGATATGAGTTGCCTCGATTAGTTTACCGTCAGCTATTTCTATGGAATATTTGTGCTCTAACGGGGTTTTGGTCAGCTCTAAGTGTTTACTAAAGTTTTCGGAAATAAAACTCCTATCGGCACCAGTATCAAAGAGAACAGAAGCAAAATGATCGTTTAAAGGAAACATACCAGTGACAACATTTTGATCTTTACGAGCTTCACTTGAACCAATTACGAAGGCCCGACCCTTCGCACCATTACCGTTGCCATTACCATTACCACCCTGATGGTTGCCGTTTCCGTTCCCATTACCAGCTTTCTTCAGTTGAGGGCAATCCCGCTTGTAGTGCCCTTCCTTGCCACACTCAAAACACCCTTTAGGCGCCTCACCAGTCGGTGCCTGTTTAGCTTGTAGATCCCCTCAACAATCCTTGGCCGAATGGCCCATCTTCCCGCACCTCTGGCAACGGTACCTGTCGCACGCCCCAGTATGATGAAAGTTGCATTTATTACACTTAGGGTACTTACCAGCATAAGATCCCTGATTCTGCTGAGCCGAGTTAGACTGTGAATGGCTCTTAGCAGGCTCGAACTTTCGTTGCTGATGATGCTGCTGTTGAGGCGGATTGGACTGAGAAGACTTGAAATGTGGACTTTCAAACTTACGCTTATTATCTGCCAGCTTAGAAAGTGCTCTCCTGGGAGGAAGTGTACCCTGTGCGACCGCCTGATCGGTCAACCTGTGAGCCAAACGGATGGTTTGCTGGATAGTGGTGGGGTTGGATGATGTCACCATACTCTGAATTTGAGGGACTAGACCCTCGATAAACCTCTCAATGCGCTTGTACACTGGAGTCACCATCTGTGGGCACAAAGTAGCTAGTTCATGAGAGCGGGTAGTGTAGGCTTCGATCTCTGACCCATCCATCTTGAGGTTCCAGAACTCGACCTCAAGCTTCTGCACCTCATCGCGAGGGCAGTACTCCTCTGTTAACATAGTCTTGAACTCATTCCATGGCAAAGCATTTGCCATTTCTAGAGTCAGCATTTGTACCTGGGCGTTCCACCAGGTGAGGGCTGGACCCTCCAGTGTGCCAGATGCAAACTTCACCTGGTTGGCTTGTGGGCAGTTGCACATAGCAAAGACAGACTCTGTCTTCTCCATCCAGCGGAGTAGACCTACAGCTCCTTCGGCTCCACTAAAAGTGTGGGGCTTACAGTCCATAAATGTCTTATAAGTGCAGGCCTGTTGGTGGTTGTTCTGACCTGGATTAAATATAAAGAATGCGTTCAGGGACAAATAAGATTCGGAAGTGAGTTCAGAATGAATGTTGACTCGTTAAAGTCGACAGATGATAGATTTACCTCCATTCGGGTTGGCTGCCAAAGCCTCAGCCACACGCTCGTTAATCATAGCAGTAAGCTCTGCTGGGGTCAGATTGATGCTACCACGCCCGGCGTTACGTCCACCTCTTCGTCCAGACATGTTCTTCACATTCACAAATACAAAATCATGAGCAAAAATACATCGCATATCATTGTCATACAAGTATAAGTAAATAACAGAAAATTAAACCACAACATCTAACATTTCAATAATAATACTTGATAAAATAAATTGTAAAGGCTACAAAGTACTTTCAATCAAACATCAAAATCCAGAAATATCTGTTGGATGGGAACAACCCTGCCCATCTAGGTTTAAATAAAAGCAAAATAACTCAAAAGATAGTCTATCAGTCATCATCACTGTCAACTGAAGTCACACCAGAAACAGTATCCTCATCCTCATCCTGTTCCTCATCATCACCCTGCTCTTCATCCTCACCCTGCTCCTCCTCCTGCTCAACCTCTGCAGCATTGGCAGCCTCAAGCTGCTCCTCCAGCTGCTCAATCCTAGCCTCTGCTGCCTCGAGGTTAAGGCGCTGGACGTTCACTTGATCTCGTAACTCATAGTATGCTGCTGCTAGTTGGTCTTGCACAGTGTTCAACCTTCCCTGGTTGTTAAGCAGCTTCTCCACTCTCTGGTCAGTCTTGTATCCACGCTGTAGTAGCCCGGTGATCTCACCAGCAGCCTCGCGCATGTTTCTGATCTCTCGGTCCATCTTAGCTACAAATGCAGCTAGAACCTGCTCAGGTGGATATCTCAACGGTGGCAAAGTTCGCGAAGTAGAAGAGGAAGAAGTAGGAATGTCAGCAGCAAGTGGAGGTGGAACCTGCTCCTCGCGGATCCAACTCCTAATCATGTCGGGATACCAATCCCAATGCTCCGTGTCGTCTCTAATACGCACATGGAATGGCTCGCCATACACTCTAGTATCATCAATGGGCGTCATCCTTCGCCTCTTTGGCTCGGGTGAAGGTACTGTTGGAACCTCGGGTTCCTGCTCGATCGGGGAATCTGGTGACTTGGGTGAATGAGACATTTCCTGTAGTGTGATGAGTCAGTGTACTGTATGAGTGTAAGTGTTGTGTAACTAATGCAAGTGCGTGGTTAAAGTCTAGAATGCAATGCAATTCCTAGTTCACTAAAACCAATGTCTCTGATACCAATCTGTCACACCCCCAAATCCCACTAACGGAGTTTTACCGTTTTGGAAGGTGACACATCAGGATCTCAGTCATTAGTTACACGGAACGACTCTATATGAATTTAAATAAACCACTAATGCTGCTCATAGTCACGAGACAACAAAAGTTCAAGTTTGAAAACGTTGCGGAAGCGTAAACATAAACCAATGCAAGTAAAAGTAAGTTGCGCAAAACAAAGCGCCCAAAACCATGCAGTTTAAGTAAATAACGTAAATTCAATGTTCGATAGTGATAAGACTCCATGCATGCCCTATGCTCGTGCTTGGATACCTTAGTGACCTGAGAAAGACATGCTAGAAAGTGTCAACACAATGGTTGGTGAGTTCATAAAGTAATGTAAGTAAATCCAATTGTTTAACGCAAGCATCCCATGCTCAATGTTTGTCAGATAAAGTAATTATTGTTTACCGATAGATAGCTAGTCTAATGCATTGCTACTTTAAGTGTTCGCAACCGAAGCTGACTATTTGTATGTTTGAATGCCTCCAGCCATGTCTACCGAACACTGGCTAATGTTTAGGCAAATTTTACACCCGTTGACCTCCAATCATAGTTAGAGCGACTAACTCGGGTGGGGCTTTGTCAAAACCCAGTAGTACTACTCAAAATCCCCTCGCTATTCCCCAATACTAACGGTTCGAAATGTAAGGACTTGTTTGGTATGTTTGTGCACTTTCAGTACGCAAGCGGTAAAACAGTAATACAGAATTCCATAATATTTGAAATGTTTGAAAGCATGTTTTCTCCCCCAAAAAGGAGAACAAGTAAAATAGGGGTTATGAAACTCACCTGAGTGCGTATGCAAGTATGAAAGCTAAGAAGCAACTGCTGGACTTCTAACTGCCACCTATAACCGTAGTCTATAAGTGCGTGTTCGTGATGTTCGATATAGACCCATATATCCAAACAATGTTGTTGTTAAAGGTTTTAGAAAATAGTTTGCAAGTGCGACTCAAGTTTGACACGACGACCCGTTGGTGACACGTTTGTGTTTTAATGTTTGAGTTGCATACTAACACATAGCACACAATTGATCATACGATGGCACGTAGCAACAAATCCTATTTGTTCTAGAAAGATAGCATGTTTCCATTAATGGCAAGTTTCCATAATTAGTAAGTTTCTATAAATAGTAACCATGTTCGGGTTTCACATCATTGTTATCATATGCTTGCAGGTTTCAATTCAAGTAGCACATAGCAATCATCATATCCTACAACAATTCTATTCTACTTAGCATGTTTGACTTGGTTCCGATAAAGTTTCTATTTTTAGCAACCTATGATGAGCATGCGCGTTATATAATCATCAATCAAGTTTACACACATTATCATGTCATGTCAAGTACAAAACCATCATCAAGAAGCAATAGAATTCAAAACAAGTGAAAGATTGAAAAACTGAAAAACTAAATTATCTTTCTGTTAACAACGATCCCTCGCGGTACGCGATAGATGAGAGGGTTATCCCTCGCGGTACGCGAGAAGATTAGGAACTCGCCCAGGTTAGCTTGTCTCCCGCGGTACGCGAGAGATGTGACCTTGGTGCCTCGCGGTACGCGAGAGAACCAAAAACCAGTCCCGACTATTTTGTCTCTCGCGGTGCGCGAGAGAATGTTCCGAAGGCCCTCGCGGTACGCTAGAGGGTTAAAATTCAGCAAATTGTTTTAAACATTAGGGTTTAGCCGTTTCTCATGCAATACAACGATTTCATCAGTAAAGTTCTTGACTTTTATCATGTTCTACACCATTATAACATTACTAGTTTCATTATTCAACAATTAATCAATCAAATAACACTAGGGTTTAGCAAAACATCATAAATCAACAATTATCATCAAATACCAATCAAGCTTGCAACTTTATTATGAAAATCATCATGTTTGGATGGATCTAAGGTCTGATCTAACTGTAAGAATCAAAAAGTATTCAAATCGGTCGAAACAACTTACGTGTGGATGTTAGAAACGCAAAGAGGATTCCGAATACGCGTTTAGTTCCAAGATTGAAGCTTGAATGAGCGATCCTTGCTTGGTTGCAGGTTCAATTTCGTGAGAGAGGGTGAGAGAGAGAGAGAGACGGCGAGATTGAGAGAGAGAGTGATTTAGGTTAGAAACTTTTATAAAAATCTTTTTATAAATCTTGTACGGGCTTTTACTAACGGGTTTGGGTAATTACGGGCTTTTAATTTAACTTTAACTAATTAATAATTAAAACCCTTTAACTAATTTATTTTATAAAAATACAATCTTTATAAAATAGCAGATAAATAAGCAGTCCGGTAAATCTACGCGATTTAACGAAAATTTACGTAATTCACAGATAATTCACGTAGCACGTAAAAGCACATAATTTATATTCATTATAAATTATTTATTGCTTGAATTATTATTTATTGTTTATCACCAACGTTCCGGGTTCGACTCGTGTGTGCTCCGATGTGTGTGAACTAACTGACACATTTAATTAATCCTAATTAAATGCAATGTATGTGTGACGAACTAAGATAACTGAGTTTGTAACGAAAAATGTTTGAACTAACGAGGTTTGAGTTAACGGAGTTAACCTGAAAATGCCGGATGTCACACAAACAATCTCGCAATCATCAGTTAAACAATAGCCCTAATGCTATCGTTTGGATCAGAATTGTTTTGATCGATTTAGGGCTTAGAGATCGATTGGGTGGGGAAGAACGGGTCAGTGAGTTTTCGGGTTAAAAGAATGTGGGTTTGAGTTTTGGTAGGCCTGGACAGGCGGGATGGGGTGGTAAGGGTTTGGTTGTATACAGCGTAGGTCGCGTGTTCGAGTCCTGGTCCCAACCTTTTTGCATTTATTTGATTATTGCAGTTTGTCTGTTTTCGAATAAGTGTTAAGATCATTCAGGATCATGTTTCTTCGCATCAGGACTCATAGTCCAGTTGGTTAAGGCGCTGGACCTGGTCAAAACAGACCTGGGTTCAAACCCTGTTGTCTACATTTCTTTTTAAAATCAGTTTTAACACTCAAATTGTTTTATAAAAATAATTTTATGAAACCTCTAACCCCTAAAATGTATTTATTACAATAATTAACCAGTTTACAAGGTGAAAAAAATATTCTTTTATTTAATTGTTTTTAAAACTTTAATAATAAAAACATAAAAAAAGAATCATTTGAAAACGTAATCTAAATAAAATTGTTATTTAAAAACAAAAATATTTTTTTAAATTACCTACTTAGTTATAAAGTATGATATGATTTTTAACTTGTAAAGTTTTACACGATCGTTTTATAAATTATAAAATCATTTTTTTTACCCTAAATAACTAATTAGGGCATTAAATATATTAAATAATTACAACATAATTTTCTAATTATATTAATATATATTTAGATTATTATACACTACCTTTCGAACCACTTTTCATAATAATAATTAAATAGATAAAAAGACTTTTATTTATTTAATTACATATCTATTTAAACTAAATAGTTTTATAAAGCCTTAATCACTTATTACTATTTTATTCATAAACAAAGGCACATACATTGATTAAACGTTTTGCCCCTAATATTTTATTCAAAAACGAAAGCAATTATACATGTCTTTATACAAAACCTTTACATGAGATTACATAAGCACCCTTCGAACACAAACAAGTACCCACATTCATTCGACCAAACTCTTACTCAATCCATTGGTACAATAGGATTTACCCTAGTCTTTTGTGCATGTCATTGATTACATTCATATAATTCAATTATAGGTTAACCTTGTGGTTAGATAATCACTTGTGCAACATATTACCCGTGTGATCTACAAACTACTATTACAAGTGAGTTTACATAGCCCCTTTTTACATTTTGCACTTTTGGGGTGAAACATGATTACACTTTGAAACTCTTTGCAACTACTTATATACAATTCAACAATATGATCATATGTGTTTATTTATGCTTTATGCTTGAATGCTATTTGTTAAGGCTACTTATACATGATATACACGTTCAAACACAAATACATTACTTCAGGCTAACATGTGTTGTTATGCCCTACATCAGGATAACATGTGTTGTTATGCCTTACATTTACATCAGGATAACATGCGTTGTTATGCCCTACATTTACATCAGGATAACATGTGTTGTTATGCCCTACATTAGGATAACATGTGTTGTCATGCCCTTCAATTACAGAGTTCATTTGTGCAACTAGCTTAACTTAGATTCTCCATAAATGCTTTATAAACCATGCATCATATGAATTGTACACAAAACATTTGAACTTTACTTGTGGTGTCAAAACCTATGTATGCTCACCAACTATTTATAGTTGGCCCTCTCATTTTACCATGTTTCAGGTACAATTGTTTGAGTTAAGATTCAAGCTACTTCACTTAGGGATGATGACCTAGTATTAAATTTTAATATGGAGATTTATGTATTCTTAAATTCTTTTAAATGATGTAAATGATTACTTGAGTTATGAAATGAAATTCACTGTTTAATTATTACAACTTTAGCAAACCATGAGCTTATGAACAGTCTACATGTCCCGCCCCGACGTATTCCGCCGTCGGTTGGGGTGTGACAGATTGGTATCAGAGCCTTGGTTATAGGGAATTAGGTTATTAGACACTTTTGACCTAGACTATAACCTTAGGACACCCATTTATGCCACGCTCTATGATTATATGATATGCTACATGTTTACTACCTTGTGTGATTATCTTACATGTAATTCTAACTATTACATCGCGTGATACAATGCCTGATAATTTATGTGCTACATTACTTGATAACTCACATGCTTATAGACATTACAACTTATGTAATACCTTATTTACCACACTGTGTGATTACATGCTACCTAACTGATCACATTTAAATGCTATCCTAAGTCTTATCACATGCTTATTCATATCTAAGTCTTTATACACCTTCACTATTACACATTGAGAATTATGTCACCATCATCATTTGTGAACAAAAAAAAAAATTTAAACTCTTAGTCCTAAAGCCTATTAAAATTTTAAATTCCCGTCAAAGTTTTGGGTTCTGAAAATTAGTAAAGAACATGTGCAATCTGGAAGGGCGAGTGCCTGTACTTTGGGTCTTCTGTCTAGGAAAGCATTTCATATAAATCCAAATCAACCGAAGGATCCGTATGCTTTCCTGGGAATTCCCGAAGTGAGTGTTCACCTATAGGCTAAAGCATGTCTTCTTGAAAGTATAGGAACTTGAATTACTTTGATTTGTCAAAGTACCCATTCGGTTATGATACCAAATGAGTACAATCTAAACACCATCATTTTGTTTATTACAATTTAGTACACACATCTAAGCCTTCTTTGTAAACCAATCATTTTCTTATCGGATTTAAACAACATAGTTATTTTGGTCCAAACAAAGTATTTATCAAATCCTTAGTTTATAAATAGTATTTGAAATATAAATTTTCTATAAACTTTTTCACTTTGTAAGAAAACTTAATACAACTTGTTTTACAAAAGCATTGTTTTTAATTAATAATTAATTATGACTTTTTCTCGTTA
Organism: Smallanthus sonchifolius; assembly: GCA_023525975.1. Lineage (NCBI taxonomy): Eukaryota > Viridiplantae > Streptophyta > Magnoliopsida > Asterales > Asteraceae > Smallanthus > Smallanthus sonchifolius. The sequence goes on along the minus strand of CM042035.1, from coordinate 20,926,736 downwards.
AATTAATTATTATTAAACTTTGGCTTAATTATTAAATAATTTAGCCATTATTTTCTCTTAAAATATTCTCTTTATGATAATTTTAAATTTAATAAAAAGGTTTTCATTTAATTATCCACATAGTTAATTATTCAACTATTTTTCACCATTTTACAAACAAGAATAAATTACAACTACTTATTTATTTACAAACAAAGAGCACAAATCAATTATTCGTAAGCACATTACTCCGAATATCTACACAACTTTCTCGTTATATTACTTCTCCAGAAATGTATGAATGTAATAGGCACTGCAATGAGATGAATCATTTCGCGTAGGCATTAGCCATCCTTATAAACCTCAACAAGATTTAAAAGTTAAATTTCAACTAACCACATTACACATGAACGCCAAACAACACGCTTGTCTGCAACACTGGACTACGTGCAAAATTCGATAGTTTACATTACTCATGAGATCCAATAAACTTACAAATGAACACTCACATGATATATAAAACTTAGTTGTTTACAATATGCATGATACTAGGATAATCACATGATATATGAAACTTGTTTGTTTGATACATGATTGAGCACATTATACACGATCACATAATACATGAAAACTCGTTTGTTTGTAATATATATTATACTGGATTGATCACATAATACATGAAAGTTATTTGTTTCCAAAATACATAATACCAAATTGTTCCCACTGTACAACACACATGATGATACACTACTCACATTATACCTGAAACTTCCTTGTTTAGAAAATGCATGATACTAAATTGTTTACATTTAATAAATACATTATGCTAAATTGTTTACGTCATACATGAAAACTTATTTGATATTAACCTGTTCACAGCCTACGTGAAACTTAATTGTTTACAACATACATGATACTAAATTGTTCACATTATACATGAAACCAAACTGTTTACAATGAACATGACACTAGATCATACATGGAACTTATGTGCTTACATTATACACGGAATTAGATTGTTTACATTGTTGCAATTGATTAAGTACATCATACACAAGGCATGATTAGTCACCTTATCCATGGAAACTACTCGGGGTTTGACGTATTCTTGTTCAAACACGAGGAAGCTATGGAACCCTAAATTATTCCACGTTATTACTCTTTAGTACTTGATTGACTCTACTATCTATGAGCATAGTTATTTGTTAGCAACACATACGTAAAAACGATAGTTACGAATTTAGTGATTTTGTGTTACCCCCTCTTGGCCCACACACACAATGGGATGAACTATACGGACCATGCGATGATTTAGATAATTACGGGTGCACACGTAATTATAAAAATCAGCGCATGGAAAACATAGCAAATTCTGTTGTGTGTTATGACATAAAACCTATCATGATATATAGTAATGAAACTAATGTGATATGATAAGGGCATGGTGGATACGCCGCTGGTACTTCCTATATATAAGTGTTCCTGTCATATTATCAGAAGTAGCGTTATTCATGTCACGTAAAGTTTTATGTTGTTTGACGGGCAAATGTTTGTGAAATATCTTATCCACTGACAATTCCTGAACATATTAGCTTACATCTTAAACAAACCCTGATCGTCAAATTCCTATCAATTCCATTTCAAGTAATGCATTCCACCTTTAGAATCCAAATTATGATTCGACAGTTTTTCTCCTTAAATTCATTTCAAAAACTAAATCCACTGTCATCATTCGTGCCTGACTTTGAGAAACAGACCTAAATCTTGTTACCGTTTACACTCCCCAAATCTAACAATCAAAACTCGTTGAGGATCCAAACTCACCCTTTTTCCTGATCAAGTAGCCTCCAACAATTTAATTTCGGGACGAAATTCCCTCAACTGGGTGATACTGTAACATCCATGATTTTCTGATATTATTTTAATATATTTTATACGATAATGACACACAATTTCAAACCCGTACCTTGCCCGACAAAATATGTCACACCAATTATTAATTCAACAAGTAGCAATTTAAAGTCTCATCCTTATTCAAACATATTGTTTTCTAGTTTGAATTTATATAACATATATATATATATATGTATATTTATAAAGATGTATATATATGCTTTGTTATAATAAACAAATCAAAACTAAACTTTATAAATCCTTAAGTATGTACTTACACTTTTTCGTATACATGTATTCATATGTAATAACATACATATTTTTGATAAATTATGTATGTATATTCACATAAATATATATATATATATATATAGATATATATTGTTATACTAATTATTAATATGTATATATATGAATGTATTTATTGAATAATTTGACGACACAATTTATAAATTTAATGAAAGTGGAAATTTGTTCTTTTATAAAATACGTATAGTTAAACAAGTAATATTATAAAAATGGAGTCTCCTATATAAAATAGTTTATGATAAAATAAATAATGTTTTAGTTACAAGTTTTTATAAAAAAAAAAAACTATTTTAGAACAAATAAATTTGGTATTGAACCCCACCTTTGTGTTTGGACATTGCACCTCAAATTGGACTCATTCAAGTTTATAAACCCAAACTCGTCCTCTTTGACTTTGTGAAGTCAACAGAGCCAACTTTTCTTGCAAGTCAACCTTTAATAGATCAAATTTCCGGTATCAAAGGACTTACCATATATGCCTGGATGTATCACGACCGATTTCCAACCCAATTAGCAAACCAATTAAGCAGATTTGACGGTTGAATTTGAATTTAAACGCGTTTGACTATCTAGGGTCAAACCGAGTCAAATTTTGTATCAAATCATGAAATTAAACGACTTTAATGGCCGCTAATCCCGCTCACACAATGTTCGTACGTTTACAAACCTAGATCATAACCCAATTCTTTGAGAATCAATTGTTGAATTAGAAATCAATCCCTCGGCTCCGTGAGACTTGTCTCACGATTCTTGCAGCAGGTCAAGCCTAATACCAGGTAATTCTTACACCCATAGTTTGGTTTTCAGCATTAGAATAAAAGCCCTATGATTCCAGACCCTCATTCGATCGAATCTCATCTGTCTTGTTCAAGAAATAACCTAGGGTTTTCGGTTGGTTCATACGATTAAAAATAGTCTAAATCGATTTTATAATCAAATTAAATCACACAAACAATCTCGCAATCATTAGTTAAACAATAGCCCTAATGCTATCGTTTGGATCAGAATTGTTTTGATCGATTTAGGGCTTAGAGATCGATTGGGTGGGGAAGAACGGGTCAGCGAGTTTTCGGGTTAAAAGAATGTGGGTTTGAGTTTTGGTAGGCCTGGACAGGCGGGATGGGGTGGTAAGGGTTTGGTTGTATACAGCGTAGGTCGCGTGTTCGAGTCCTGGTCCCAACCTTTTTGCATTTATTTGATTATTGCAGTTTGTCTGTTTTCGAATAAGTGTTAAGATCATTCAGGATCATGTTTCTTCGCATCAGGACTCATAGTCCAGTTGGTTAAGGCGCTGGACCTGGTCAAAACAGACCTAGGTTCAAACCCTGTTGTCTACAATTCTTTTTAAAATCAGTTTTAACACTCAAATTGTTTTATAAAAATAATTTATGAAACCTCTAACCCCTAAAATGTATTTATTACAATAATTAACCAGTTTACAAGGTGAAACAAATATTCTCTTATTTAATTGTTTTTAAAACTTTAATAATAAAAACATAAAAAAAAGAATCATTTGAAAACGTAATCTAAATAAAATTGTTATTTAAAAACAAAAATATTTTTTAAAATTACCTACTTAGTTATAAAGTATGATATGATTTTTAACTTGTAAAGTTTTACACGATCGTTTTATAAATTATAAAATCATTTTTTTTACCCTAAATAACTAATTAGGGCACTAAATATATTAAATAATTACAACATAATTTTCTAATTATATTAATATATATTTAGATTATTATACACTACCTTTCGAACCACTTTTCATAATAATAATTAAATAGATAAAAAGACTTTTATTTATTTAATTATATATCTATTTAAACTAAATAGTTTTATAAAGCCTTAATCACTTATTACTATTTTATTCATAAACAAAGGCACATACATTGATTAAACGTTTTGCCCCTAATATTTTATTCAAAAACGAAAGCAATTATACATGTCTTTATACAAAACCTTTACATGAGATTACATAAGCACCCTTCGAACACAAACAAGTACCCACATTCATTCGACCAAACTCTTACTCAATCCATTGGTACAATAGGATTTGCCCTAGTCTTTTGTGCATGTCATTGATTACATTCATATAATTCAATTATAGGTTAACCTTGTGGTTAGATAATCACTTGTGCAATATATTACCCGTGTGATCTACAAACTACTATTACAAGTGAGTTTACATAGCCCCTTTTTACATTTTGCACTTTTGGGGTGAAACATGATTACACTTTGAAACTCTTTGCAACTACTTATATACAATTCAACAATATGATCATATGTGTTTATTTATGCTTTATGCTTGAATGCTATTTGTTAAGGCTACTTATACATGATATACACGTTTAAACACAAATACATTACTTCAGGCTAACATGTGTTGTTATGCCCTACATCAGGACAACATGTGTTGTTATGCCTTACATTTACATCAGGATAACATGCGTTGTTATGCCCTACATTTACATCAGGATAACATGTGTTGTTATGCCCTATATTAGGATAACATGTGTTGTTATGCCCTTCAATTACAGACTTCATTTGTGCAACTAGCTTAACTTAGATTCTCCATAAATGCTTTATAAACCATGCATCATATGAATTGTACACAAAACATTTGAACTTTACTTGTGGTGTCAAAACCTATGTATGCTCACCAACTATTTATAGTTGACCCTCTCATTTTACAATGTTTCAGGTACAATTGTTTGAGTTAAGATTCAAGCTACTTCACTTAGGGATGAGGACCTAGTCTTAAATTTTAATATGGAGATTTATGTATTCTTAAATTTTTGTAAATGATGTAAATGATTACTTGAGTTATGAAATGAAATTCACTTTTTAATTATTACAACTTTAGCAAACCATGAGCTTATGAATAGTCTACATGTCCCGCCCCGACGTATTCCGCCGTCGGTTGGGGTGTGACATCCCACATATACATATCTTGATGAGGAAGTTCCCAAGCCTATCTCTAAACTTGATGAAGAAGAAAAGAAAGTTTATGACAGAGAGAAGATGGCACACGGATCTATCACTATGGCCTTGACCAGGGAGTTATTCCACAGCTTTAGAGGATACGATAACTCCAAGGATCTCTGGAAGGCATTGCAGAAGAGATTCGAGGGTAACAGCGACATCAAGAAGAGTAAAATGGATCTTCTTAGGAAGCAGTATGAGTGCTTCAGATATCTGGAGAACGAATCCATTAATGAACTCATCTCTAGATTCTATCATCTGCAGACTGAGCTGAAAGCTTTTGACCTATCTATCCAAATGAGGAGTTGGTTGAGAAGTTTCTGGATGCTTTACCTCCCAAATTTAAGATGTATACTACCCTGATGAGAGAGAATCCTAAGTTTTATGAGATGACAATTGATGAGGCAATTGGAAAGGTTCAAGCACATGACATGAACCTAAGAAGAAAGGAGAGCTCAGGGAGACCTCAAATACAAGACCCTTCGATGTATTATGGGACGTCTTCTACAGCCAAGTCATCGGGCTCTGAAATTGCCCTTTTATCAGGGAACTCTCATGATGAAGAAAATTCAAAGGTTTGTGGTGGTCATGCTTGCTATGCAGCATCTGGATCTGGTTCTGGATCTTATCACCAGAACTCCTCAATAAATCCTTCTCCCACATCTTCAGCTAACCAATCAGCAATAGCCAAGATAGCTGAAGATCATGTGGCTTTATTCTCATCATGCATGCTTGCCTATGAGAACTTCATTGGTGGTAAGCTCACGGATCCTGAAACCATAGAAGAAGTCTTCAATCAGGTGGATCCGGATGATATGGAGGATATGGATATTCAGTGGAATATGGCCATGATCTTGAGGAGAGCCAAGCATTTCCTGAACAGAACAGGAAGAAAGTTCATTGGTGGGCATTCAAATGCCAAGGTTGGTTTTGATAAATCCAAAGCCAAGTGCTATAAGTGTCAGAATTTTGGACACTTTGCTCGTGAATGTCAAAAGGACAGAGCACCGGCCTCGGGTTTCACCAGACCTAGCCAAGGAAACAGTCAAGGCTACAACAACTCCAACCACCACAATCAAAGCCAAGGTGGTACGTCAAATGCTTTGGTAGCTCAACAGAACGACAACTTTGATTGGGGTGTTCATCTGGAGGATGCCATTATTGCACAAACCCAGGTTGGTCTCATGGCTGAGATCATGGAGATGATGGAAGCAGAAGAACGAGAAGCTTCTGTGGCTGACCAGGAAGAGTATACAACTGCAGTTGCCCTCATAGCTATTGGAGAGGCATCATGTTTGTCAAATGAGGTAGATTCTAACTCTTTTGCTGTCATTTCTTGTTCTAAATGTCTAAGCTTGTAGGATGAAAATTCTAAGCTTCAAGACAAAGTCGAACCCCTTCGTATTGCAGCGTTAAGCTACAAAGAAAATGAAAAACGATACAAAGATTCAATTGAAACTTTGAAAAAGGATAAACGTAATTATTCACTTAAAATCAGTGATTAACAGTTTCATTTGGATGTTGCGTACAAGGGGTTGGAAAAAAGGAACAATGAGATCAACAAGCTGCAAAATGAGATCTTGCAGTTGAAGGGCAATATTGAGAAGTTGAAAAACTCTCGCTTTGTGGTGGAACACTACGAGTCTGTGGTGAGGCAAGTGAATGGATTAGGGCTGGGTACTAATGCCATTCCTCCACCAGTAAGCGGGAAATTTGTCAACGACTTAATTGACATCGATCTGTCTTGCCTTGATGAGTCCTCAAGTAAGGCTAACTCTGCATCTGATGAAGAGTTATTTACTGCTTCTGATGATGGGTCTGAGAACACCTGCCCTGAAGGAGTAGTTTCTGAGGAGTTGCTAGGTGAACAAAAAGTGAAGAAACACATTGTCATTGATAGTGATAACTGTATTTTGACTGAACCCGATATTGTTGAATCAAATGAAAAATTAAAAGTGATGCTTTATTGGGGATATAAAAACATTAATCAAGTTAAGAAAGAAGCCTTTTCAGCTCATTACGGGCTTGGCTATCAAGAAAATTTGCAAAAATACTATATTCCTAAAAATCAATCACCATCGAGTCAAACTACTGTTCACCAAACAACTTCTCCTGTTCATCATGCTGAGTCATCAAATCTCAAATCAAATGAGCCTTACAGGAGGACTTACAGAGAAAAGAGAACTTGTTTTCACTGTGGTATGGTTGGTCACATCTTGGTGAACTGCCCTAATAAGAATCAAGGGAAACGGCCAATTGGTTCACAACCAGCTGTTGTCCTAAGGTAACCACAAGTGAAAAAGCCCAAAAGTCCTAAGGAAAATGTGATGAAACCACTAGTAAAACATATGGTATATCCAAAGATCACATTTGAGGTTAAACCATCTGTTTCAAAAAGGGGAAAGCTACCTGCTAAACCTTGTGCTTCTACCTCTAGTAGTGCACCAACTGGTGAGAAACCTGTGGTAAAACTCTCCAAACCACAGAGGAGAAGACGGAACAAAAGATTAAGAAAGCTGGAACAACTGACTGGAATTCAATCAGGTGAAGCTTCCACTAGTTCACCTGCTGTTGTTGAATGTAAGCCTACTGTTCCAGTTAAGAAAGAGAAAAGATCCTGGAACAAGAAATCTAAAAGTTCTCAATCTCCTCATCTCAAGTCTTCGAAAGATTCATCCATTTTTGACAGTCACGACTGTGAGTTAATAGAAGTTGTTTATTTTGAGAAAGACGGACGACCCAAGACCACTATGGCTTGGGTCTCCAAATCTAACTGATCTGTTTTGTGACTCGTGCAAGAACATCCGAAGGGTACTATCTCTAATCATTGGTATGTAGATAATGGATGCTCCCAGCACATGACAAGCAACATAGCTTTGCTTCAAGATGTCAAACCATTCAGAGGCGGCTATGTGGCATTTGCAGGAGAGAAAGGCGGTAGTATCACATGTCAAGGCGTGGTGTTGAATGGATGTGTTAGCTTCGAAAACGTCAACTACTGCGAGCAGCTGAAGCATAACCTGTTGAGTGTCTCCCAAATGTGCGACAAGGAGTACTCAGTTATGTTTGACAAGTCAGAATGCATGATTCTCAAACCTGGTTTTGAAGTTCCTGAAGACTGGATTCTGATGAAAGCACCAAGGACAAATTGTAGGTCTCTGACTCGGTGCGTGACGGATCTCTATACTCGCGGTACGACACGGTGATAACGTGCGGAATCCATGATCAACGTGCTCGTGTGACTCAATCAACAACAACGGTGTAAATAAACTCTTTGTATTCCACCACAATATCAGGTTACAAGAATTCTTTCTCGTCTACTCTGATATCGTCTCACCTCTCTCCCTTAGTTTCACAGACTCTGTTCTGTATATATAAGCAACTGTTCTGCACCAGGCGAACTTATTAAGTTCGCCTCTAACAGGCTAAGCGAACTTAATAAGTTCGCCTCTGATAGACTTAAGCGAACTTATTAAGTTCGCCTCTGATAGCCCAGGCGAACTTATTAAGTTCGCCTCTGATAGGCTAGGCGAACTTGTTAAGTTCGCCTCTAGCAGAACTTACACAGAATTTTATCAACAGTTACAAAACATGTCCTAACAGACTCCCCCTTAACTGTTGCTAACAATTCTATCAAATACAAGTCAAAGACTCTAAGACTAAGACATAATCTTCAAGCTCGTTGTCACCAGAATATGCTCCAACAGACTCCCCCTTGACAACAGCTTCAGAAGATTGTCATCCGTCTTCAAATATCATCAAACACTATGTAGTCTTCGTCTTGTTCATCTGCACACTCTCTCTTTATCTAGAAGAAAACTTGGGAGAAGGACCCCTTGTCAACTTCTGTCTGCAATATTCAGATTTTGCAAAGGAGAACAACCAAGAATAACCAACAATTAAGATTTCCATGGAAGCTGGAAAAATAAAATCTTTTTGATTTTTCAAACATAAGAAACACAAAATCTTTTTGGTTTTTCTCTGTACAAACTGAAATGTAAAATACAAAATCACATCTTTTTGGTCGAACATCACGAGTAAGAAGATCATATCAGTAAAACCAATGCATCAATCACACATTTTGGATAAACAACCCTAAACATTCTAAGGGTATCTTATCCAGATTCATCATTTCTTTATATCAGATAAGATCAAATCTTTTAAGCTTCAACCAAAACATGTAATGATACGCGAAGAACTTCAAAGAAGATGGGATCAGATCATAACATGCTTATAATAAATTACATACGAATTTGCAACACATAACATGTCAATCTAAGTTGTCAATATTATAAGAATTGAAACCATCAGTATCTTTGTCCCATGTTCTTGTGAATTAAGGTACCATTTATTTTGTAATACAACGTGTACCCCACAGATATGCCAACAGAAAAATAAATGTGCATTATCTTCAAGACATATAAGATCATTGTAAGATAATATTCAATCTCCAGGATGAATTATACCGATAAACACAGGAAACTATCAAGCAGAGAATCAGAATGATTCAGAATCGAATGATTCAAATGTCTTGGTTTGGACGAAGTATCATGATTCATAGTAACAGAAAGATTGTACCAATAGAATTCTTCAACATAAGATTGATCAAGGAATCGATTGATTCAATGACATAGGGTAGCGTGATCCAACTGTTATCTGGATATATTCAATGGAATCAGGATATTGATCCAAGGGCTAGTATATGTTCCAACAGATGTTGTCAGAAACATATCTTAGTTCAACATCACATTGCATGTTTTTCGAGGCATGGTCAATGAAGTGAACTGAAAAATTGTGTTTAACGACATAACCGATACTGGTCTCATGAAGTACTTTAGATCTTATATTCTTTATCTGATAATGATCTTTTACACACACACCCGGCATACCATGGGTTCAAATCACAGTTGTCACAAAGATCATTATGTTGTCACACTACTAATGGACCAAAGATACTCACAGCCTATCGACAATTCAGACTACATGCTAGTATCCAAATTAAAATATAAGCATCAAGCATCAATTTTTGTTAAGCATAAGCAGTTATGAAGCTATCATTTCCCATACTGTGCAGTCTAAGAAGTTCTGATCAATACATTTATCACAGATATATTAGATAAGCATCATAAAGTCCAACTAAGGTCATGTGTGACTGAACATTTACTGATGTACTATCATTTCTCCTTTAACTTCAAGTAATGTCGATTTTAACTTTTTCAATTTGTTTGGCTTTTTCAAAATCTTTTTCAAAGAAAGTAAAACAAACGAAAATAAAATCTTCCATGAAAACATTTTAAGAAAAACATTTGTCTTGGTTACTCAAGATTAAGCAATTCAATCAATTAAAAACTCAAACCGATGTAATCCTGTAATTGAATGTCATTGCCTCTGTCACCAACACAGTTCTGTACTCCCCTTGTCCTGTAGACTCCCCCTCAACTAGTCAAATGGTTGCATCAACGACTTTATGCTCACCATTGTCATCCTCAGTTTCAGGTTATCTTTTGGACTTGGTAAATTTCTTTCCAAAACATTGTGTGTGACATATTCTCCCCCTTGAGCATCAAGTCGTTGAATCAAATAGATTCTCAGTTATCAATAACTCTTTACTCCTGCAGATGCCATTCCTTGTCATGTGCAATGAACAACCACTATCAACAAACCAAAGTTATTAATAGTCCCTCTTGGTTAATCCTGCACAACTAACAAGAAACATTAATCTGAAATTGGGACCCAAGCCATGGTAGTCATGGGTCGTCCATCTGTATCAAAATAATAAACCTCACTCCATTCACAATCGAATCTCTCATCAATTTTCGGAGATTGTTCCGACGAATCCGAAACAGAAACTTTAGATTTCCAAACATACTTCTGTTCATTAAGTTCTTTTTGCTTAAAATGTGAAGTGTTTGAACAATCTCTTTCATTTGAAAATTTATTTGATTGTGAAAACTCATGTTTGTCTAAAAGTTTTCTCAATCTTCTGTTTCTCCTCCGTCTTTGAGGTCTAGAAAGCCTCACCTCAGATTTTGAATTACCCTTTGGTATATCACGAGGGTTAACCACATTTGGGTTAACATAAGGCTTATGAGGAGTTCTTACCTTTTCTGGAGTAACATGTCGGTTACCTTTGTCTTTGTGAGGACAAGCAATCCAAATATGACCCACAAGACCACAAGAAAAGCAAGATCTCTTCTCACTATATTCTCTCATATAAGGAATCTTCATACGATAAGATGCACTTGAAGAAGATTCTCCTACATGAACTTCTTTTGGCTTTATTTTCTCTGGAACTCCAGATTTTGTAGTTTGAGACCGAACAAACTTTTTCTCAATAGGTCTTGATTCAGACTTCATCTTCTCAGGAACTACATGTTTCTTTCCTTTGTTTTTGTAAGGACAGTTCACCACAATGTGACCTATCTCATTACAATGAAAACATGTACGCCTGTCTTTATAATCTTTGTCATTTGGAACTCTCCATGATTTTGAAGAACTTCAAAGTGTATTAATTCCAGATGAATTAAAATCAACCTTTGAGTCTTCTTTCTTAACCTCTTTCGGTATCCCTTCTACCTTAGCTTCATCAAAATACTCATCATCACTCTCATCAGAATACACCATATCTTCACCTGTGACTGGATTCACCTTCAACACAGTCTTAGGATCTAAATCCTCATCTTTTATAATCTCAGGTGTAACAGAATAATTTCCATTGAATGGTGGAGGAACATAGCCAATACCACTAGTTCTCTTCCCCTCTTCTGTATTATTCAAATATCCTAGTAAGAATGATGAATTTCCAAATCTTTCTAACTTTCTATGCAGCTTAATCACCTCAGCTTTAGATTTAGCAATTTCCTTATCTTTCTCAGTAAGATCATTATTTCTTTTCTCAATTTCTGCAAAGGACATATCCAGGTGATATGCTTGCTCTTTGATCTTCAAAGTCAGAGAACTGATATCCCTCTTTAGTGATTCTATTCTCTCAATACACACATTCTCATTATCCTTTAATTTCTGGTTTACCGTGTGCATCGATTTCATATCACAAATGAGGTTTACGTTGTCTTCCATAACCCTCATCATTTTGTCCTTCACTGAAATACAGTTAGAACAAAACGTCTCAGAGTTAGAAATTACCTCAGCTTTTACTTCTAAAGAAGATGCACCAGGAGTCAAGAATACGTCATCATCAGCTGCACTCTTTTGATCAACAATGACAGGCTCTGCATCAGTTTCTGATTCACCCAAATCATCTTCAACTGTCTGGAAACTTACTTCAGTCTCTACAGCACTCTCGGTAGACTGAGTAGTTTCACCAGATCTAGTACTCTCACTATCACTTAATTCCGCAGACGAAAAACTTTCAGAATCACTATGCTTATTTAATTCTTCTTTGATCAAGACCACAAACACTTGAGGAGTTGCTTCACCCTTTTCTTCAAAGCTTCCCATAGATCTCTTGAAGTTGGACACTTTCCGAGACTATGAAAGATTTCGTTTGGGAAAGACATCGTTAAAGTTTCACGCGTTTTCATCTCTCGATCAAACATCTGCCTTTCTACTTTAGTAAGAGCTGACAGAGGTTTAGGAACATTATGAAATCCCAAATAGTCATATCTAGGATGCACATATCCTTCAAATATGGGTCTCCAAAAATTTTCATCAGTATCTGATACGAACTGTTCGAACCGGACTTTCCAGCTACGGTAATCTGATATGCATAAAAGCCTCGGTGGCATAGTTCCAATCTCATTATCAGCACATGAAATTGACATTTTGAAAATTTTGCGAAAATATCCGGAAAAAAAAAATTTCCCGCCAAAATACTCTTTTTTTTTTTTTTTTTTTTTAATTTCGAAAATTTAAAATTTCAAAAATGATTCAAAACAACCATATAAGCTTTCCCGAAAAAATTTGGACAAGACCAATTTTTATTTTTTATTTTATTTTTTTTTAAGAACACTAAGTTCGCCTGAAATTAAGTTCGCCTGATTACTGAGAGAAGCGAACTTAATAAGTTCACCTGCTAAGTTCGCTTAAACTGTGAGAAGCGAACTTGACAAGTTCGCCTGCACAGAAATCAGCAAGTTCGCTTGCCGTAACAGAATCAAGAACACGAACACCTCAGGTCAAAATCGCGAACCAGAACCTCTCTGAAATCATCATTAATCACTGAATTGAAGGAATTAAACAAAATTGGACCGTAGGATTGTGTAATTCCACAATTAGAACCTTTCTATCGGATCAATTTCTTCAAAATCCTCTTCAAAATCACCAAATCAGTCAAGATTTCTCCATTTTTGCAAGAACACGAAAAAGATGAAAAATTCTAAAAATCTCAGATTTTTGATGTTGATTGGACACGAAAACACCACGAATCTTTTGCTGATCAAGAGCATAAGCTCTGATACCACTTGTAGGTCCCTGACTCGGTGCGTGACGGATCTCTAGACTCGCGGTACGACACGGTGATAACGTGCGGAATCCATGATCAACGTGCTCGTGTGACTCAATCAACAACAACGGTGTAAATAAACTCTTTGTATTCCACCACAATATCAGGTTACAAGAATTCTCTCTCGTCTACTCTGATATCGTCTCACCTCTCTCCCTTAGTTTCACAGACTCTGTTCTGTATATATAAGCAACTGTTCTGCACCAGGCGAACTTATTAAGTTCGCCTCTAACAGGCTAAGCGAACTTAATAAGTTCGCCTCTGATAGACTTAAGCGAACTTATTAAGTTCGCCTCTGATAGCCCAGGCGAACTTATTAAGTTCGCCTCTGATAGGCTAGGCGAACTTGTTAAGTTCGCCTCTAGCAGAACTTACACAGAATTTTATCAACAGTTACAAAACATGTCCTAACAGACTCCCTCTTAACTGTTGCTAACAATTCTATCAAATACAAGTCAAAGACTCTAAGACTAAGACATAATCTTCAAGCTCGTTGTCACCAGAATATGCTCCAACACAAATGACACTTATCAGATCGATATGAGCGTGGCAACAACCACCTCATAAGTTGCTACTTGTTTGCTTACCAAAGCGATAGAACTTGACTCAATCTTGTGGCATAGGAAACTCGGACACATTTCTTACCGAAAAATGAATCATCTTGTCCGAAACGGTTTGGTAACCGGTGTTCCTAAGCTGAGATTTGTCGTTGCAGATGACTATGCCTTGTAAAAAGGGCAAACAGCAACGGAAGTCTCACAAGCCCAAGCTCCAAAACTCCATCGATACCCTTTGGAGCTATTACATATGGATTTGTTTGGCCCCATAAGTATCAGGAGTATTGGAGGTAAGTCATACTGTCTGGTTATAACTGATGAGTTCTCACGTTTTTCTTGGGTGCATTTTTTAGGTACAAAGGACGAGACTGCTGACATTCTTCAATACCTGATCCTGAACTTGGAATCTCTTTGTAAGTTGAAGGTTAGAAGAATAAGGAGTGATAACGGAACTGAATTCAAGAATAACTTGATGAAATTTTCTGTCTCAAGAAGGGTATCCGTCACGAATTTAGCGCCCCGTACACACCTCAGCTAAATGGAGTTGCAGAAAGGAAGAACAGAACCTTGATCGAGACTACAAGGACAATGCTGTCAGATGCAAAGCTTCCGGTAACTTTCTGGGCAGAAGCAGTAAATACAGCTTGTCATGTTTTGAACAGAGTTCTAGTTGTAAAGAGGCACAACAAAACGTGTTATGAGTTGATCAACAATCGACCTCCCAATCTTGACTACCTAGTTCCTTTTGGTAGTCCTTGTTCCTTATTTCTACAATACAAAGATCAAAAATCTAAATTTCATGCAAAAGCAGTGGAAGGCATTTTCTTAGGATATGTTGCCAATTCACCATGCAAGAGAGTGTATAATATAGGAACTCGTACTGTCGAGGAATGGTTCAAAGTGGATTGCAGTAAACACAGTATTCCACCAGAACCAACTGGTCCAGCTTGGGGTTTTGATTATGATACGCTATTCAAGTCTTTCAACCTTCCTGATTTGTCTGCTAATGATGTCGCAAATGTGTACGATTTTGTTAATGGCGGTGATCATTCAAATTTCTCCACTCGTGCCACAGTGCCCATTGTAACTCCCGATTCCAATGCTTCATCTGCATCTGGAACTCATGACAGTGATGATGTTGAAGTTGTCCATGTTGATGGAGATGACGCTCTAGCTAATCCTAACACTCGTGTAGGAAATGAAGCTCCGGCTGATCCAATCAATATTGAATCATCATCTTCTAGATCACAGGATATGGGGGAGTTGAGCACAAATCTAGATACAAATCTCCAGGAACATGATATACCAGAGATGAGAGTGCATAAGAATCATCCAATTGAAAACATTATTGGTGATCCTTATGCCGGTGCTCAAATCGTCATAGAACTATTGCTGAGAACACTAGTTTGTACGCTGAGATACTTGACACTGGTATCATGGAAACATGTTTGTACGATGCATTCGTGTCTCAGATGGAGCCGAAGAATGTGAAGGATGCTCTCACTGACAACTACTGGATTGAGTTGCATGTGTGGGATTTAGTTGACTTGCCAAGAGGCGTACAACCAATTGGAACCAGATGGGTGTTCAAATGCAAAACGGATGATCGTCATGTCGTAGTGAAAAATAAAGCAAGGTTGGTTGTTTAAGGGTTTTATCAACAAGAGGGCCTGGATTACACTGAAGTATATGCCCCAGTTGCTAGACTTGAGGCTATTCGATTGTTTCTGGCTTATGCCTCATATGTCGGCTTCAAGGTCTATCAACTTGATGTGAAGAGTGCTTTCCTGTATGGAAAATTCATGAAGAGCTCTATGTCACTCAACCTCCTGGCTTTGAATATCCGCATAATATCAATAAAGTGTATAAGCTCGACAAAGCACTTTATGGTCTTCATCAAGCACCTTGGGCATGGTATGAGACGTTATCAAAACATCTACTGTAAAATGGTTTCGATCGTGGACAGATTGACTCGACCCTCTCTATTCGGAAAGCAGGAGGTGATATTCTACTCGTACAGGTGTATGTCGACGACATTATCTTTGGGTCTACAAATGAAGAGATGTGTAGAGAATTCGAACAGGTGATGAAGTCCAAGTTTGAGATGAGCAACATGGGTGAATTGTCATTCTTCCTAGGTCTGCAAGTCAGTCAAAGAGAGGATGGCATCTATCTACATCAAACTAAGTATATGAAGGACATCTTGTTGAAATACAAGATGAATGATAGCAGTACTTATGGCACACCTATCACTGTCAATCATGGTTTGCATCCAGACAAAGTTGGAAAGGATGTGGATTGTAAATTTTATCATGGGATGATCGGTTCTCTCATGTATCTCAAAGCTTCAAGGCCCGACATAATGTTTGCTGTATGTCTGTCCTCAAGGTTTCAGTCACAACCGAAGGAGTCTCATATGATAGCTGTTAAGAGGATATTCAGAAACTTGAAAGGGAAACCCCGATTGGGTCTTTGGTACTCAAAGCAGCAGTCATTTGACCTCAAAGCTTATACTGACTATGACTATGGCGGTTGTAACCTTGATAGAAAATCAACCTCAGGTGGATGTCAATTCTTGGGAGACAGGCTGGTCTCCTGGCAGTGCAAGAAGCAGTCAATGGTTTCTGTCTCAAGATGTGAAGCAGAGTACATTGCTACAACGAGCGGTTGTTCTCAGATATTGTGGATTCAGCAGCAATTGAGAGACTACGGCTTAAACTTTACTGGAACTCCACTGTTCATTGACAACAATGCCACCATGTCCATCACAAACAACCCGGTGAAACATTCCAAAACTAAAGATATTGAAATTCGCCATCATTTCATCCGTGATTGTGCTGAAAAGCATCTCATTGAACTTGTAAAGGTTCACACGGATGACAACTTTGCTGACCTTTTCACTAAGGCGTTTGATCGAACACGTTTTGAACATCTTGTCAACATGATAGGAATGTTCAATCCAGAGTAAAAACTTGTTTTTCGTAAATCAATTCAATTCATGAAAGTTAAATTTTATTTCTTTTAACTATTTTTGTATAGTTCTTTTAATTTTCAAATGTTTTACAAAAAATCCAAACAAAATAGAAAACCAGAAAAAATTCAAAGTTCTCTTGAGATATGAGGAAATGATAGTACATCAGAAATGATCTAAACGTCTTAGACTGCATATATGGGAAATGATTGCGTCATGCTTACCTGGTGTTTAAATTATTGTGTTTTTAATCTGCTTATTTACAAGTAAGTTGAAATGTCAGTCGGCTGTAAGCGTCTTTGAATCATTAGTAGTGTGGAAATTAAATCAATACTACAACTGTGATTTGAACCCATGTTTGCTATGGTGTGTGCGTAAAAGAATGCAAAAGATCACTATCAGATACATGATGTTAGATTTTGGCAATTATTTTCTTCTGAGATCAGTTTCGGGTTAGGTCATTAGCACAATTAATGTGGTTCATCTCACTGCCCATGCTCACAAGTATGCAATGAGAGATTGAATCAAGATATGTCTTGACATCAACCGTTGAGCATATATTCACCCTTGAATCACTCCTGATTCATTGAATTCATATCCAGATAAAAGTTGGATCCCCTTACCTAAATCCTTAAGCACCATATTCATTATCCTGAATCATCATACCGATATTCACTGAAAGAAATCACATGAAACCAAGATAAATGAATCACACGGTTCTGAATCTTATGATTCTTGATAATCCTTATGGATTCTGTTTGATTTTTCCTGTGCTAATTGATGTAGCCTCATTCTGAAAATGTAGAAAATAATTGGGAAAATCTTAGATGCCTTGAGAACAGTGCAAAGTAAGTTCATAGCATAACTGTGGGGCACACGTTGTATGTTAATAACTCTTACCTTAACACACAAGAACATGATACTAAGATGCTTATGGTTTCAAATCTTATAATATTGTCAACTTGAATTACTTGTTTATGTGCTTATTACGTATGAATAAATTGTAATCCATGACATGATCCCATATTCTTTGATGTTTATCTTGTATCGTTTTTGCTATAGTTTGGCCTGATATGATCCTCTGCTCGTGTCTTTGAACAAAAATAGTATGTGAATATGTGTATATCGTTATTCAGAAAAGATCAAAAATATTTTAAGTTTGTGTACAGTTCAAATTAATCAAAAAAGCCAATAATATTTGTGTTTAACCTTCGTGAATTGACTTTGAATCCTCTTGATTGAATGTACTTACCATGTTCGTTATTTGACTTTGACTTATTCATAATTTGAGTTGAATTTTTGAGTAAACACTGATCTCTGCGTACTTGTTAAGTGCGCAAGAGTTAAACCTTGCGTACTTAGCAAGTGCGCAAGACATAAGTCATGCGTACTTGTTAAGTACGCAAGAGTTACTTCCTGCGCACTTACCAAATGCGCAAGACCTAATGTGTCGGGGTATATAAACAAGTGTTAGAGATTTTTTCATTAGTTTCTCATTCAAACACTCTTCCACTGTTGAATACCTACTGCTCGATTTTCCTCAAATTTTTCATGTGTTCCAAATAGATTTTTAGTCTCGATCCTAGTTTCATCATCATCCAACTAACATTTGGTGAGAATCTAAGGGCATTTCATCCTCAAAATCGGCTATTTTGGACCGATTCTTGAACTTGAAAAAAACAAGGGTTTTGATTTTGGATTTGTGATAGATTTTGGTTGTTGTTAACCTAAATTATGACCTAAAACTTGTTTTAAATCATTAATCGAACCTCATTGATCTCATAATCGTCCTTAACATGTCTTGATTTTGGTTTTGACCCACTGAAGTGGCGAGACTTTGCTTCGGACCCGTTCTAGGTCAAGACTGACCGGGTGTAGCATGTTATTGCTATTGGTGTTGGTTTCATAGGTCATAATCGTGCATTTCGACCTTGTGGTGACCTTAATCCACGGCAAAGACTCACTTGGAGTGAATTTTGGTTTTCGAAATGGTTCTAAGTGTCAGTACTTGCGCACTTAGCAACTACGCAGGGTATTCTTCCTGCGTACTTGCTAAGTACGCAAGAACATCTGCCTGCGTACTTGCCAAGTACGCAGGAAGGGCATTTTTGAAAAATTTCCAAGTCTGGAACTTCAGTCTATGTGCATGTGTTATACCTTGTTCAGTTCTTTCAATTGTAATGAATCTTCTTGTTCTTATTGTGTTTATTTTTTGTGTTTGCAGTGATGGCTCGTGCATTTACAAGTGAATTCAATCTATTGGCACTTACTAAACCGGAATGGAAGGGTGCTGCACTTCAATACATGGAGATAGTTGATTTCTTAAACCGTTCAAGGATCAGCTATGCTATCTCAGTAGATCCGATAGTTTCAAGACCGTATCTGGAGCAGTTCTGGGACACAGCGGATCATGACTGCATGGTAACCCCTAATGTCATTCGGGCTACTGTTGCGGGTCATGACATTGCTTTTTCTGAGGACACAATCCGAAGGGTCTTACAGTTTCGGGATCTCGCAACCGACCCAATTGCCTATCCTGATTACTTTGTGGATGGGTGTTGGAGGCAACGTATGGGATACGTCGGTACGGGATTACTCTTCCTACAAGAAGATGTGGGTGCTAGATCAGTGGAGGTACTTTGCCCACGTTATGATCATGTACATTTTTTCCAGGAAGGCGGGGAAGGATGCCATGGGACATGATCTTGCAGCAACCATGGTTGGTTTGTCTCTCAACAGGGGCTATAACTTCTCAAGATACATCTACAAAGCCTTAACTGATCAGATCAATACGGCATAGAGGTTTAGATTCCTGTTATACCCAAGATTTGTGCAACTATTGATCAATGATGCGTTGCCAAATCTACCTGCTATTGGGGAGAGACTGCAGGTAAAGCGGGTGGCAAAGAGAGTTTTCTCACAGTTTCTAACGCCAGGTAGTGTAGAACCTACCCCTGAGCATACCCCACTCTTTGGCCACCTGATAAATGAAGCGTATGTGGCACCAGCTGATTGGAGATGGTTTAGTGCCGAATCTGGGACGGAACTCAGTGAACATTCTGATGAGCAACAAGGATAGGAGGAAGTTGATAGTGAAGATGAAGTGTCTGAGGAAGGAGGAGACGAAGAAGCGGGAAGTGGTGGTGCTGAAGAATCCGACTCCCAAGCAACAGAGTCTGATTCATCTGATTCTGATGATGCACCCTCACAGGCACACCCAAGGAGATTGACGAAGGTGACCCTTCCCGAGTCATCTTCTAAGAGAAAGAGACAAGAGACTAGCAGTGAATATGAGCCCGATTCTGATTCGGATGCTTCTATTCAGAGACGCAGACGAGAAAGTATCAACAAGCGTCGGGGAGATAGGCAACATCAGCCTATTCTTCGTGAGGTGGAAGTCGGTGCTCAGAGGCAAGTAACAGTGACAGCTGCAAGCACTGAATCAACTTCTACTTCACCTTCACAACAGCTTTACAGGCGACAGAGGAGGAGGCCACGTGTAACACTTGAAATGGCTACTACTACTATCACAGAGGAGGTTCATGAGATAGTAACCCTCCCTGTAACAACTGTCCAGGTGACGGTAACGACTCCAATTCTGACCGAGTCTGTCATCATCACCCCAACCACCATCCAAGCAACCACCATCCCTACCTCAATCCCCATAACCACTCTCCAACACATCAGTGAACCATTTCATGAGTTGGATTTTACTCATGGATTTGATTTTAATGAAATCTTCACCTTCCCAACTCATCGAGCCGAAGCATTCTCGTCTAGAGGTCCTGATCCTAGAGATGCCAGGATCACAGCTCTAGAAACTCAAGTGACTGGATTACTTGAAACGGTACAGAAATCAAGGGAAGGGTCTGACAAGCAACAGGGCCAGATAAACTCCTTGATTAATGAAGTAGCCGCGTTGAAGAAACAGCGGGCGGCTGATGAAAAACAGCGTCAGGATCATGATACTATGGTTAAACTGGTCTGTGACATGGCCATGACGCTTGCTGCTCAGGGGGAGAGATTGAAGGAATTGTTGGAGAAGTAACCACCTAAGCCTAGCAGTGAAGAGGCTTGTCACTTAGTTAATCTAACTAAGGGTGATGATCAGGACAAGGATCCTGAAGCCGGACTGAGTGGAAGTGAGCATCAATCGTTTGCTTTGGCGATTGTTCCCATTTCTGCCGTGCCTATGGCTGATGGGGAGTCTACTCGGAGTGAAGGTGGAGGTGATGCTTCGGGTCATGATAAAGGAAAGTCTGTGGCTGACGTACTGAAAGATCTATCTGACGACGTGTCAGAAGATATGATCCTATTATTAGAGCCAGACTATTCCAAAGAAGCACAGATTGATGCTCTCTGCAATCTGGAAGAGGGAGAGATCGAGTCTGGTGATGACTGGGATGAAGAGGATGAGGATGTTGTGATAGAAGTTCCCAAGGGCGACAGGGAAGGAGAATATGAGTTTGAGGATGGAGAGATTTTTGAAGCTCCATTCTTTAAAACTAATCTTGACACAGGTTTAGTCGAGCCTGCAAGTACTGTTGAGGCGTTGACTGAAGCCTCTCCTACCGATCCTAGACCTGTGGATCCAGAGGCGCAGAAAAGCAAACATACGCCTGCAAGTTCATCAAAGGATCCAGCTCCTGTTTGGCAGAAGACATCAATCATAGACAAACGTGGAGCGACAGGTATGATCTTAGCTGTAAGGTTCGAGGATGACAAGAAGCTGTTTGCAATTAAGCGAGCTGGAGGGGTTCAATACTTGAAACCAACCAGTGAAGCTTTCAGCTCCTTGCCAAAGTACGACCTTGTGAACATAGCAAACCGAGAGCTGCTGGGTCACTCAAATCACGCAGTAGCGATGGGTTTGTGGCAGGTTCTACAGCGCGAGGTAAGATCTGGGAAGTTCAAAACGTTTAAGCCTCAAGTGCCCAAGCGAGTCAGGGAAAAGAATGTTAGACATCACGTGACTCATAAAAGCTAAAAAAAACTGGTATACAAGCCAGTGCTGTGTGAAACCAAGATTCCCCTTAGCAAGTTATCTCAGGATATCCTTGGTAACATATGGTACTGGTACGTAGATCCTAAATCGGGTGAGGCAGTGGTTATTGGAAAGGTGTGGTCCGAAAGTGGAAGCTTAGTACCAAGGGAACTGATTAGAGTGTTTGATGAAGTCTGCTTCATAAACTTCTCTGTGAAAGATCTGGAGGAGCTAGCTGACAAGTACTGCATATACACGGACGAGTGGAAAAAGTTCCTTGCTTCTAAATACGACAAGGTGGTCAAGTTTTGCCTTGACTACAAGAAGAAGATGGAAGCGAAAGCTGGGGAGCAGTGAAGATCGTAGATAATCCAGAGCTGTTGTCAAGGGGGAGTTTGTTGAAGCATGTTTGTGTGACAAACACTCTGGATAGTGTCTTAGCTTTTGTACTTGTCTTTTATGTATTAGTCTTTGTATGTTAGTGTGTGTATGTATTAGTAATCGAGTTGTAATTACTGATGTATGTACTTGATGTCTGTTTTCTCTAAGTGTTTTGCGCACTTAGTAAGTGCGCAGGAGTTATCTCCTGCGTACTTAGCAAGTACGTAAGAAGTCTCTGCGTACTTGCTAAGTACGCGTGAGCAATTTGCCCTGCGCACTTGCTAAGTGCGCAGAACCCAGGTCTAGTATAAATAGGAAAGGTTCACAGAAGTTATGAAGGCAGTCAAATACTTGTATTCTCTCTGTAACCTTCAAGTTTATAATAGACGGAATTTGAAAGTGATTTCATTGTCGGTTTTCCTTGTGTTGCTTGTTTCTCCACCTAGTCACGGGCATTGCTCACCCGGTCTGACTAGTCACACACACCCACATGTAACGATCCGAGACACCCGTGGACCTTCAAATACCTAGGGTATTGAAAGTGAAAGGATGTTAAGGCGTTTTTTTTGTTCAATTTTCTCAGTTTAGAGATGACAGAAGAAGCAAGTAATGAACCATTGGATCCAAGAATCCAAGAGATGATTAAAGAGGAAGTGGCTAAGGCCTTTGAGCAAGCCATAACCTTGTTAATGGAAGAAATGAGAGGGGCTATTAAGCTTACCCTCGAAGATGTTTTGAAAGAAAAGGAAAGGGTACCACAAGGGTGTACTTTAAAGGAGTTTATGGTGATAAAGCCCAAGGAGTATGATGGGCAGGTGGACCCGATCCTTAGCCACAGGTGGGTGGTGGATATGGAGTCTAATTTTGAGACTACTAAGTGTAAGTCCGAGGACAGGGTGATGTTTAGTGTGCCTCTTCTAACTGGGAGGGCGAAAGAGTGGTTATTGAATCTCCGAAATGAGAGGGCTGATTTGGGTGTGACCTCCATGACTTTGGAGGAATTCAAGACGAATTTTCTGAAGTATCATTGCCCTCAGGCCGCAGTGGACATGATGATTGAGGAGTTCCTCATCATGAAGCAGACGAATGAGTCAATAGATGAATTGGCTGGGGCTTTCTTTGATCGCGCCAAGTTCTATCCGGACGTGGTGTCGACTGAGAAGGCGAAGACTGATAGGTTTTATGCTATGCTAACGGTGGAGTTCAGAGACAGCATATCTCCATCCTCTTTTACCACACTTGTGGATTTGATAAATAGGTATCGGGAAAGGGAGGTGGAGTAGAGGAGGCAAGAAGCTAGAGGGGAAAATAGGAAAAGAGAAATAGTGGAACAGGTTGTGAAGAAGATAAAGGGCGGGAGCCCTGGTAAGAAGCCTTTTGGTAAGTTCTCTCCTCGAGGCTGCAAAGTTTGTGGAAAGGAGCATTTCGGGGAATGCAGGAAAGGGACTTTAAATAGTTATAAATGTGGGAAGCCGGGGCACATGGCTAGTCAATGTTCAAGCCAGATTCGTATATGCTATAACTGTTACAAGCCCGGGCACAATAGGGCGGATTGTCCCGACTTAAAGCAAAGTGGAAGCGCGAAGAAGGTAGATATACCAAGGCCAAAGGGTAGAGCCTTCCACATCTCGGCTGAAGAAGCAAAGACAAATTCAGAGGTGGTGTCAGGTACATTCAAGATTAACTCTTTACCTGCACTAGTTCTTTTTGATTCGGGGGCTAGTCGTTCATTTGTGTCTGTTAGGACATAGATTGTATGACAAAAGCTTTGTAATAGTTTAGGTCTTATTGTCTTTATGTTTTTGTATTAATGTTTTCTAAGTGTAAATACAAGTTATGCTAGAGGCGAGTAGAAGCGAACTTGTTAAGTTCGCTTAGTCTATCAGACGCGAACTTGTTAAGTTCGCTTAGTCTCTGTGAGGCGAACTTGTTAAGTTCGCTTACTGCAGAACTTGTGTCTATAAATAGAGTTTTACAGATTCTGTTTACATATAGAACAGAGCGATAGTAAAGTTGTGATTTCTTGTGATCTGTAAACTCTATGTGTTTTGGAATACAACGAGAACATTATTTACCTACTGTTTCTATTGTCGATTAGTATACATACGTTAACACGGTAGGATTCCGCACTCCGCGTTATCGAGACGTCCTGTCACGAGATCGATCTGTAGATGAGTCACTGGACCTACAAGTGGTATCAGAGCTTTTGCTCGTGATTTGTGTTTGATTCTTGGTGATTAGAGACGTTTTTGTGTACAATTTGACAAGAAATTGATCATTTTTGAAGTTTTTGTATCCATGGAGTTTTCAAGTTCTTGAAGATCGATTTTGCTGTTGAATTCATGAATTTGACGTGGTTTTTGGTGAAATTAATCCGATAGAAGTGTTCTAATTCATAAAATACGAATTCTTACGGTCTAATTTCTTCCAATCCTTCTAATCTGTGAGAAATCATGAATTTTGGTGATGTTCGTTCGTGTTTGGGTTGAAGATCTTCCTGAGTTTGTTACAGCTGAATTAAGCGAACTTACTGAGTTTTTGTGCAGGCGAACTTAGCAAGCGAACTTATTATGTTCGCCTCTCTCAGTTTAAGCGAACTAATTCAGTAGGCGAACTTACCGGATTTTCCTATTTAAGCGAACTTATCAAATTCGCTTGGTATCAAGTTCGCTTGTTGGACCTTGAAGCGAACTTATTATCTTCGCCTGAGGGGAGTTCTTGTTCAACACTTGGAAATTTTTTTCTGAAATTTTTTCTGAAAATGGAAAATATGGTGCAAGTGACTAACATGTTCAATTACGATAACGAGATTGGTACATCTCAGAAACCACCCAAGTTGTTAAGTCTTGCAGATTATCCTAACCGGAAAGATCGGTTTGATCAGTTCGTGTCTTTTACGGATACAAGTTTATGGATGGGAAAGGATGATGTTCCTAAACCGGTATCTGCTTTAAGCACAAAAGAAAAATTATTGGTTGATAGGGAAAATAAGGCTATGGCTAGTATCTCAATGTCTCTTCCTAAAGAAATTTATAATAGTTTTAAACAATTCAAGTCTTCTCAACAATTGTGGGAAGCGTCACAAAAGCGGTGTGAAGGTAGTTTGGATGTAAAGAAAAGCAGAAAAGAATTACTGAAGAAGCAATTCTTAGTATTCAAGCACTTTCAAAATGAATCTTTAGATGATCTTGCAACGAGATTCTATCATCTGCTGAGTGAATTGTCAAGTTCTTCAGTGGTTTATGAGACTGAAGAGATAAATGATAAGTTCTTGGAGGCATTACCATCTAAATTTGACGTGTATACAGTTTTGATAAAAGAGAATGTCAAGTATAAAACTATGTCTCTTGAAGAGGTTCTTGGCAAGATTCAATCACATGATTTGAATATGAAGAAGAAGGAAACAAATATGGAGCATATTCAAGATCCTTCAATGTATTTTGCTAAGACTTCTGGCAAAACTGGTGCAGGGGTTGCGTTCTTTTCTGGTGATACTCAAGATGCTTCTAATGATCATTGTTCTGGGGTTCCAAGTCATTCGGGTTTCTCTGCAAATACAGCTTCTTCTTCATCTGGAACACATAATATGAATCAAAGAGTTGCTGATGATTATTTAGCAATGTTTTCTTCCTTTATGGCATCTTATGAAAATTTTATTGGAGGAAAGATTCACGATCTAGATGTTATTGAAGAAGATTTCAGACAAATTGATCCTGTTGATCTGGAAGAGATGAACATTCAATGGAACATGGCTATGCTGATGCGACAAGCAAAGGATTTTTTGAAGAAGACTGGAAGGAAGTATATTGGTTCTAACAGTCGTTCACGTATGGGATTTGACAAAACCAAAGTTCGTTGCTATAATTGTCAGGAGTATGGTCATTTCGCCAAAGAATGTGTGAAGCCAAAAGTTGATTTTTATTCTCAGAAGAAGCCTAATAACTTTCAGAACAATCGTAATCAGTCACATGGTTCATCTGGTTCTGGAAATTCTAATCATGCATCTGCATCATCTGCTTTGGTTGCTCAGAATGATGAAAATTATGACTGAGGTATTCATCTTGAAGATTTGGTTGGTACTGTAAGTCAAGCTTTTGTAGCTGAGATTCATTCTGAAAAATCTGAAGAGTCAACTGATGATGATAGCTCAAGTGATGGTGAGAGTTTACCAAGTGCTGATGAAGAGCATGATCAGGTACAAAATGTTGAGTCTGATATTGCATTTGGTGTACCTGAGGATGATATAGTTTTAAATCAAAATTCTGATGGTGCTGATTCTGAAGAAATTCCCATTGCAAAAGTCTTCATGGCAGATATGTCAGATCCTTCAAAGGTAAAAGATTTTGTCTGTCACATTTATTGCTATAATTGCATCAGTATAAAAGATAAAATGCAAAAAGTTATGGATGATAACACAAATTTAATTTATGATATGAAATCCATGCACACGATTAATCAGAAATTGAAAGATAATGATAAATTGTGTATAGATAGAATTGAGTATTTGAAAAGAGATTTGAACTCTTTGGGGTTGAAATATAAGGAACAAGCATATCATCTGGATATGGCTTATGCTGAGATTGAAAAGCGAAATGAAATTGTCGATCAGAAGAACAAAGAAATTTCTGATAAAGAATCTGAAGTGATCAAATTACATAGAAAGCTGGAACATTTTGAAAATTCATCTGTGGTATTGGATTACTTTAATGCTAATGCAGATCCTACAAAGAGGGTTGTTGGAATTGGGTTTGTTCCTCCACCATTCAATGCAAATTATGTGGTTGAACCAGAAATTATTCATGAAGAGGAAATTGATCCAAAGACTATGTTGAAAGTAAATCCATTAACCGGTGAAGACATGGTTTATGATTTTGATACTGAGGATGAGGTTTTCGATGATAAAAAGGTTGAAGGCATTCCTAAGGAAGTGCAACTTAATGAACCAAAGGTGGTGAAAAATGTTACCCGTGATAGATGCATTTTGACAGAACCTGATGAGGTGAAAGTTGAACAACCTAACATTTCCAAAGTGTTACAATCAAGTGGTTTTGTTGCTGCTGGTTATCAGAAGAAGAATTCATCAACGATGACTAAACAAGTTTATGTTCAAAAGAAGCCAGTTGACTGTTCAGTAAAATCTTCTGAAGCTTGTTCATCGGAAGGTCCATCAAATTCAAGAAAAACTCCTAATATCAGAAATCATCAAGATAGAAGAGTTTGCTTTCATTGTAATGAGGCTGGTCATATTCTGATTCACTTTCCGTATAAGAATCAAGGAAAATTAAAGAGTGTTCTCCCATAACAACGAGTGGTGAAGATTCTGAAAAGACCAAATGTGGGAAAGCCTAAATCTAGTGTTGTAAAGAATGTGCCTTGTCAAGCATTTGCTAAATCTTCGGGATTTAAGCAACATGATAAGCATATTTCTAAACCAGTTGTTTTTCAAAAGAAGTTTGAGATTCCACATGTTGGAATTCCAAAATATTCTCAACCTGAGGTCAAACTTTCTAGACCACAACGAAGAAGACGTAAAAGAAAATTAAAGAAAATTTTGGAAAATTCTGAATATGATAATCATAAATCTAATAATTTTTTTCCAATTAATCATCCTCTGTCTTCATTGAGAAGGTCTACTTGTGAATCTTATGTTCCAAAGGTTGATGATAATGTTGGTTGTGAACTACTTGAAGTTGTTTATTTTGATCCATCTGGACGACCTAAGACCACAATGGCTTGGGTTCCTATGTCTAACTGATTTTCTTTGTTTATGTAGGGGCAACCAAGGAGGACTATCAACAATACGTGGTATGTGGATAGTGGTTGTTCTCGACATATGACAGGGAATTTTCGTTTGCTGGAAGATGTTATTAAGATTGATGGTGGTTATGTCGCTTTTGCTGGAAATAAAGGCGGGTACATAACTGGTCAGGGTACTTTAAAGAATGATAAAGTCAAATTTGAGAAAGTAAACTATGTGGAGCAACTTGAACATAATCTTTTGAGTGTATCTCAAGTGTGTGACAAAATTTTTTCATTTCATTTCAATGATTCTGAGTGTTATATCTTGAAACCGAGCTTTGTTATTCCTGACGAATGGATTCTAATGAAGGCTCCGAGGAGAAATGACACATATGTCCTAGACATGAGTGTTACTAATACAACGGATTCAATTCCTATATGTTTACTCTCCAAGGCGTCTGAGTCGGATTCTATTTTGTGGCACAGGAAACTTGCTCACATCAATTATCGGAAAATGAATTATCTTGTGAAGAATGATCTGGTTATTGGTGTTCCGAAGATGAAATTTTCTGTTCCTGATGACTGTATTCCTTGCAAGAAGGGGAAACAACACAAGAAGTCCCACAAATCTAAGACAAAGAATTCAATAGTGACTCCTTTGGAGCTACTGCATATGGATTTGCTTGGACCGATTAGTATCAGGAGCATTGGCGGTTAATCTTACTGTTTGGTAGTAACAGATGATTTCTCTAGATTTTCATGGGTTAAGTTCCTTGCTTCTAAAGCCGAAACCATAGAGTTGGTACAATTCTTAATCCTGGGTTTAGAGAATTTGTGCAAACAGAAAGTCAGAAGAATTAGGAGTGACAATGGCAGCGAGTTTAAGAATAGCAATATGGGTTTATTCTGTCTTCAAAAGGGAATTCTGTCACACCCCAACCGACGGCGAAAACGTCGGGGCGGGACATGTAGACAGTTCAAAAGCTCAAGGTTTACTAAAGTTTAAATATTTAAACAACCAAGTTCTTATCATAGAATAACAATAATCCAACAATACAAAAATAGAAAATACATAAATAGTTTCTTTAAATTTAATTCTAGGTCCTTGGTCCTAAGTGAAGCAACTTGTACTTTTTCTCCAGCATTAGTACCTGAAACATGATGAAAACAAGGTCAACTAAAAAGTTGGTGAGCATACATAGGTTTTAACATACAACCAAGTTTAAAGTGTTTTATACAATTCATACGATACACGTGTATAAGGCATTTATGGAGAATCTATAGTTAAACTAAGTGTGTACAATCAAACCTTGTGACTGAGGCATAACACGCAGGTTATCCTTATGTAAAGTTGGCAACAAACACCCTAACCGGGTGGGTTTGTCAGACACAATAGATCTATCAATGTTAACCGTTGTCTTGTACTGAGTTAATGATTGTACTAAGGTCATGTATATGTAGTCTTAACTCATAGCATTCAAGCATAAATTTCAAATAACACATAGCATCATATTATTGAATTGTATATGAGTAAATTGCAAAGAGTTCAAAGTGTAATCATGTTTCACCCTAAAAAGTGCAAAATGTAAAAAGGGGCTATGTAAAACTCACCTTGAAATGAGAAGCTCAGAAGTCACATAAGTATCTTTGTTGTTGCACAAAGGTTCTAGCTAATCACACGATTAACCTATGTTTGATGGAGTATGTGTATTAATGATTTGTACAAAAAGGATAAGGGAATCCTAAAGCGCAAAAGGGGATTGATGTGGGAGCCCTTTTGTTTGAGAATAACCAAATGAAAAATTAAATACAAATTGTTCTTTTGTTTGTAAAAGCATAAAATAATAAATAAATAATTGAAAAAAAATTTAGTTAAATAAAGTATTTACGAAATAAATGAAATAGTGAAAATTATATTAAAATTTTATAATACAAGGATCCTAAATGAATAATTTGTTTAAATTAAATATATTAATTTAACTAAGAGTTATTATATTTTAAATCCTAATAATAATAAATAAAATGGTTTTCCTCTTCAACTTATCAATTTAAAATAGTAAAACTGATCTGAGTTTTATATGTTTATAAAATAAATCTTATAACATGATTCCCTACTTGAAAAACAGGTTTTAAAAAAAAACGTAGTGACCGGGGTCGAACCCGGGTTAGTTCTGTGTAGAGAACATGCGCAAACCACTGGACCGGTGCGTGTTTAGTGTAATTGGTTCGGTTCTAAACTGTATTAAACACAACAAAACGGGAGCCGGGTTTAAATTCAGAAAACGTAAAAACAGAAAAGGCATAGGCCTGGGTACCCATCTTCCCTACACCGCCCCATTGCAAACCCTAATCCCAAAAGTCATCGATTAAGTACCAATCGATCACGAAATCATAGGGCTTTCATTCCCTGAATCTATACGAGTCTGTTGGTATAGGATTTACCTGTTATGGTTGAGTAGAGGGTGCGATCGACTGAGGAGTTCTGAATTCGAGTCCTTCGATTGGGATTGTAATACAGAGGTGTTATGGGATTGAAATGAGTGTTCAGGAAGTTTAGTGGAGAGGTCGCAAAAGTGTTTCAGTGATTCTAATTGTCCAATTTTATATAAAACATCCAATTTGATTCGCGGTTGACTGAAACGGTTACGGGAATGATTAACGAGTTAATTTGTTTGATTTCTTGTAAATTGGGTCATTATTAGACTTGAATTCACGCGGAGACTGTATGTGCGTGATTTGCGGCCGATTATGTGATTGAATTTCGTGGATTTGGTAATGATTGGCTCGGTTTGACTATGAAAGTCAAATGTGTTTACGTTTTGAAATTTACCGCTCAGGAGGTCGAATTGGGAGGGTAATTGGGCTAGGGCGTGTTAGGTTTTTGGTTTAGAATCCATTGCAAGACTGCAATAGTCGGGCTTGATCGATTTGCCCATTCAATTTGTAAGGATTTGGTACCTTTGACTTTTGAAAGTCAACTCTGGTCAAATATTGTGAATGAGGTCAAAGGTGAGGGTGTGAGGGTTCAAACTAGTTAAATTGAAAGTTTGTTATAAAATAAATTTTATAAAACATGTAAACTAAACATTATTCATTTTATCATAATTATTTTCTAATATTACCTGTTTAATTATAAATATTTTATAAAAGAGTACCTTCTCATTTTTTTTTGTATAAATTAAATTAAAATAGTGTTAGAAAATCATGGATGTTACAAATTCATCATGAATTCAGTGCGCCATATGTACCTCAACAAAATGGAGTTGCGGAACGAAAGAACAGGACTTTGGTTGAAACGGCTCGTACAATGCTTGTAGATTCTAAGCTTCCGGTTACTTTTTGGGCTGAGGCTGTGAATAATGCGTGTCACGTTTTGAACAGAGTCTTGACCGTGAAGCGATACAACAAGACATGCTATGAGTTGCTTAATAATCGGAAGCCAAATCTGGAATATTTACTACCTTTTGGTAATCCATGCACCCTGTTGAAAGTTAGAGATGTTCCAACCAAGTTCAGTGCTAAGGCTATTGAAGGGATCTTTTTGGGGTATGCTGCAAATTCTACTACCAAGAGGGTTTATAACAAAGAGACTCGCCAGGTTGAAGAATGGTTTCATATTGACTGTTCTAATCGGTCTTTACCTCAAATGGCGATTGGACCAGACTGGGCTTTTGATTATGACAATTTATTCAAGTCTTTCCAATTACCTTCTGATATTTCTCTTGAGGAAGCTGCTGTATTATATGATTCATGTCAGGATGCACAGACTGGTGGTTTTCTACCAAATGCGGTTCCACAATCATCTGTTCCATCTATTTCTGCTCCAGATCCTAATGTTGCTTCTTGTTCGGTACCACAAGAGTCTGATAGTGAGGATGATAATGTTATTTTCCAAGATTCTTCTGCTGATCCTTTGTTAGTTGATGAACCGTCTACTTCGTCACAGGCTCAGGGGGGGATTCCTACTAATCTGGACTCGGAGTTACCAGTTAATCCGAATATGTATTATCAATCTGATACAACTCAAGTTGATGTGTTGCCGGTTCCTGAGGTTGCATCAATCAAGGAACTCAAAGATCATCCGGTGACGAATATAATTGGGAACTTGAGAGATGGAGTGCAAACGCGTTCTATTATTGAAAACACTCAAAGATCTCCCAAGACCATTTAATGCCTGATTTCATGTTAAACACGCGGGGGATTCGAATTCGAATTCGTTTCACTCAACCGTAATCCCCCCAACGGTTCTAGCATTGAATGACGAAATTGGTTATAAATACGGGTTGAGACATCCAGACGACACCACACACTAACTCTCTAAACTATCAATTCGTGCAAATCGAACCTGCAATCGCCGATTGAAACCTGTGACCGCCGAAGTTGAACACGAACTCGTTCTTCCTCATTTAGTCACCAAAACAGGTAAATCTTATGGCCATCTTCATCGTTTTTGTCCGAGGATCAAAAGCCCTCTGTCAATTTACAATGACAGAGGGGATTTCGATTCGTATTTAGGGATTTAAGTTCTGAGGTTCATATAGATTTGGGGGTTGATTTAGGAATGTGTTTATCTATTTGATTTTCGAGACAGAAGATCAAGCTATTGTCAAGGGGGAGTCTGTTAGGACATAGATTGTATGACAAAAGCTTTGTAATAGTTTAGGTCTTATTGTCTTTTTGTTTTTGTATTAATGTTTTCTAAGTGTAAATACAAGTTCTGCTAGAGGCGAACTTGTTAAGTTCGCCTAGCCCAGTAGAAGCTAACTTGTTAAGTTCGCTTAGTCTATTAGAGGCGAACTTGTTAAGTTCGCTTAGTCTCTGTGAGGCGAACTTGTTAAGTTCGCTTACTACAGAACTTGTGTCTATAAATAGAGTTTTACAGATTCTGTTTACATATAGAACAGAGCGATAGCAAAGTTGTGATTTCTTGTGATCTGTAAACTCTATGTGTTTTGGAATACAACGAGAACATTATTTACCTGTTGTTTCTATTGTCGATTAGTATACATACGTTAACACGGTAGGATTCCGCACTCCGCGTTATCGAGATGTCCTGTCACGAGATCGATCTGTGGATGAGTCACCTGGACCTACAGTGTCTTTAAAATTTGTTAAGCATTCTTCATTTCTATGTAGCAAGTTAGATGAACCCTTAGAAATCAAGGCGGAAAATGATAAGAGTTTTCTAGTATTCGATATTTATAGGAATTGCAAGTTAAGGGCGGGGGGGGGGGGGGGTGAAACGTTCCTTATTGACTTAATTCCTATGTCCATAGGAGAATTTGATGTAATAGTGGGAATGGATTGGTTGTCTAAGAACAAAGCGAATATTCTTTGTGGACTTAAGGCGGTACAAATTGATTCCCCATCGGGTGAGTCCATTTACATAGAAGGTGAAAAGAAATGTAACGTAAAGATGTGTTCTTATGTGAAGGAAACAAAGTACATGTTGCGTGGGTGCAAGGCATACGTGGCTTGTGTTGCGGATGGGGTAGAAAGGGGGAAAGATATTCGCGATGTTCCGGTTGTGAACCAATTTGTGGATGTGTTTCCGGATGAGTTACCGGGGGTACCACCGGAAAGGGAAGTAGAGTTTGGGATTGACTTAATCCCGGGTTCCAAGCCGGTAGCCAAAGCACCTTATAGGTTGGCACCACCGGAAATGAAGGAGTTAATGGAGCAATTGCAAGAGCTTCTAGATAAAGGTTTCATACGCCCAAGTGTCTCGCCTTGGGGTGCACCCGTTCTCTTCGTTAAAAAGAAGGACGGAAGCATGAGGATGCGTATGGATTATTGGGAGTTGAATAAGTTGACGGTGAAGAATAGGTACCCTTTACCTCGGATTGACGATCTCTTTGATCAATTACAAGG
Organism: Smallanthus sonchifolius; assembly: GCA_023525975.1. Lineage (NCBI taxonomy): Eukaryota > Viridiplantae > Streptophyta > Magnoliopsida > Asterales > Asteraceae > Smallanthus > Smallanthus sonchifolius. The sequence goes on along the minus strand of CM042035.1, from coordinate 20,892,609 downwards.
GGCGTCATGGTTTTCTAATATTGACTTGAGATCCGGGTACCATCAGTTGAAAGTGAAAGAAGAAGACTTTCATAAGACAACTTTTCGCACTCGATACGGTCACTATGAGTTCACGGTTATGACATTCGGTTTGACCAACGCACCCGCGGTTTTCATGGATCTTATGAATCGGGTGTGTAGGCCGTTCCTCGACCGTTCAGTGATTGTATTCATCGATGATCTTCTCATTTATTCACGGAGTGAAAGTGACCATGCCTTTCATCTTCGTGAAATTCTTGAAGTGTTGCAAAATTTTCAAAGTGCGCATTTTGGTTGCGTGAGATCCAGTTCTTGGGTCATGTGGTGAATGAGAGAGGGATTATAGTTGACCCATCCAAGATAGTGGCGGTAGAAGATTGGTCATCACCGAAGACACCTTCGGAGATTAGAAGTTTCTTGGGGTTGGCGGGTTATTATTGGCGGTTTATTGAGAATTTCTCTCGGATTGCCTTGCCAATGACGAAGTTAACGCGTAAGGAGACCAAATTTGTATGGGGTTCATCGGATAGGTTGGCGAAAATGTATGTGAAGGAAATTGTGTCACGACATGTTGTTCCGGTGTCGATTATATCGGACCGTGATACGAGATTTACTTCTCCGTTTTGGAAGAAATTCCATGAGGATATGGGGAATAGATTGAATCTTAGCACCGCTTATCATCCACAAACGGATGGTCAAAGCGAGCGGACGATTCAAACGCTCGAGGATATGTTGCGAGCGTGTGCTTTAGATTTTGGGGGAAATTGGGTCGACCATTTATCGTTGGCAGAATTTTCATACAACAATAGCTACCATTCTAGTATTAGTATGCCGCCTTTTGAGGCATTGTATGGGAGGAAATGTAGAACACCCGTGTGTTGGGGTGAAATTGGTCAACGGGAGCTTGGAAGTAAAGAGGTGGTCAATGAAACCATTGGTAGTATTGACCAAATTAGAGCACGCTTGAAGGCGGCTCCAGATCGCCAAAATTCCTATGCGGATAATAGGAAGCGGGCGATTGAGTTTCAAGTGGGGGTCTTTGTGCTTTTGAAAGTCTCTCCTTGGAAAGGGGTGATACGGTTTAGGAAACAGGGGAAGTTAAGTCCACGTTTCATCGGACCGTTTAAAGTGATAGCAAGGGTGGGTGCGGTAGCCTACCGTTTGGAGCTACCGGAGGGACTAAATAGACTTCATAACACATTTCATGTGTCTCATTTGCAAAAGTGTTTGCGGATGAATCTACATTTGTCCCATTGGATGATATTGAATTGGATGAAAAGTTGAATTATATTGAGGAACCGGTGGCAATCTTGGATAGAAAGGTGAAGAAATTGAGAAATAAAGAGATTAGCCAAGTTTTGGTGAGGTGGAAACATAAGAAGGGGGCGGAAATGACTTGGGAAACCGAGGAAGAAAATGCTCAAATATTATCCGAACCTTTTTATGTGAAGTCGGGTTTCGGGGACGAAACCCAAATAAGGGGAGGTGATTTGTAACGAACCAAAATCCGTGTTTCGTTTTCAAATAAATAAAATATTCTAATAAATATTATGAAGAAAATAATATATTAGAAATAAGTTGAAACAAGTGGGTTTCAAGTTAGTAATGAGTTATAATAGTTTTTAACTAATTATGGAATGAAATGGATGAAACTAAAGTTGAGGGGCCAAAAGGGTAAATGGCAAAAATCTGTCATATTGACTTGGAGAAGTCAAAATTAGCCTCATTTGAGGTGTGGGTCGTTCAAGAGCAAGGAGAAAAAGGAGAAATCGGATTTTGGAGCTAAATCGTGCAATTGAAGCTTGTTTTGTGAAGGTTTTGGCTCACACAACACCTTCCTAACATCAAGTAAGTGATTATCTTCCTTTGATTTCACATTTGAATGTGTTAGTGGGTGGGTTTCGTAGAAATCCGAAAATGTTGAATGCATGTGGTTAATTGGTGTTAGATTGTGGATAATCTAGCTAAACTAAAGGTAAAGAGTGGTGATTAGCATCCTAGAACCCTTTGATTTTGATTTTGAAATGTTAGGGTTCATATGGTGAAAATTGGGGGTGTTTGGATCATGATGCTAGATTGTTGAATTATTGATGATTAAGTGTTTAGGTGGTATTAGACACTTGAACGAACACCAAATTGACCTAATAAAAGTTAGTGAATTAGAAATTAGTGTCAAGGTATTGGAAAGAAAACTCAAGTAGGTGAGTTTGTATTGAAAGAGGGTGTTTGGTTATGGGGATAACCCAAACGGGTCAGTTTGGGTTGGAAATGAAAATTAGGTTGTGGACTCAATTGAAATGTGATTTTTGATGAATGTTAGACTACTAAACTAAGTGTATATGTTTAGGTAATCAAATTGCAAAGCTAGAGGGTGGTGTAGGATCTTCTAACTCAAAAGGTAAGTACCTTTGCACTTACTTAGTAATGTTGATATTTTGGTGGTATATGTGTTATGATGCATACTGTGTGTTGAAATGAATGTGTGTGATTATTGAATGAACTAGTATGTGGAAAAGTTGGAATGTAGTTATAGTGATAAAACTATAATGGATATGTGTAAATGAATGAATGTGGTTATTGTGGAAATACCATAATGGATATGTGAATGAATGTAGTTATAGCCGAAATGCTATAATGGATATGTGCAATGAATGAATGTAGTTATAGTGTAATACTATAATGGATATGTGTGAATGAGGTTATGATCTATGAATCATAATGGATATGAGCTTATGATCTATGAATCATAATGGATATGAGGTTATGGTTAAGATACCATAATGGATATGAGGTTATGATCTAAGTATCATAATGGATATGAGGTTATGGCCTATGTGCCATAATGGATATGAAATGGTGAAATATGAATGTTATATGAAATGAATGAAACTTGTAGTGGAAATGCAAGTGTTAAGAACCTTAATTGACCAAATGGGTGCAAACGGGTCAAATGGGTGAAAGGGTGAAAACAAGTGTATATACTTGTTTGAATATGTTTATCGTCATTACTAACGGTGATATGTTTATGTGGTTATGTAGGGAAAGCTCCTATGTAGGTTAAAGTCAAGTCTAAGGCGTGGAGTGTTCTCGTATGTGTTTTTGGAGTGACCTCATTCATGTCAAGCACATATAGGTTATCTTTCCTTTAAGCAGTTAATAGAATCTTCTCTGGAGGGGGTTTGCTTAAACCAGGGGAGAGCACAAAACATTCTTTGTCTGTGAAAAGCATCCAATGCTTTTGATCACAGATCTGAGACACACTCATGAGATTGAAGTCCAATTCTTTGACAAAGTTTACTCTTTCAATACTCATTCTTTCATTGGACACAATTCCTTGTCAAGTTATAGATCCTCCCTTTGAGTCACTCCCAAAGGCAACATATCCTCCATTGAAATGTCTGAAATGTGCCTGGAACAACCACTGTCATGTGCCTGGAACAACCACTGTCTACAACCCAGGTGTTATCCTTATAACCTGGTTGTCCCTGCACATGAGAGAGATCTAGTTAGAAGGAGGAACCCAAGAACTTGCAAACTTGGGTGAGTGTATCTTTGGACCAACAGCATCAGTATGCTTGCATTCAATGGACCCGATGATGATGCTTTGAGGGACTGTGGATTTGTCTTTCCAATGTTGAGATGGTTTTCCACACCTTTTAATTCTATCAGCAGCAGATATGACTTTGGCTGCTGATGGCTTGCTTGATCAGCAGTAAACTTTGCTGCTGAAGACTTTGGCTGATCAGCAGCAAACTTGGTTGCTGCTGATGGCTTAACATGATCAGCAGCAAACTTGGTTGCTGCTGAAGGCTTGGTTCTGGGCTTCTTTAGCTTCACATGATCAGCAGTATTTTTGCTGGCTGCTGATGGTTCAACAGATACATGCTTCTCCTGCTTTATCTTTCTATCGAAGATGGGTTTCTCTGTGGGAGTTCTTCTATAGATTGGCTTTTATTTTGGAGTGGCTTGAAATGCTGTGCTTGCTGGTTGAAAGATCTGGTTGAAAGGATTGAATTTACAATCTACAGCAAAGTGGTCTGATTCACCACATATGATGCAAGATTGTTGAGATTTTTGAAGCTGCTTCCTTGGAGGAGAGAGAGATTTTCTTAATTGAGTTGTCTTGGCTTCATAGCTTCTTACCTTCTTGTTTTTGTTTGTCTTCTCAAAAGCATGTTGCTTAAGGTTTCTTTGCTGCTAAAGGTAGTAGAAGCAGGTGCTAGCAGCATGGTTGTATTTGCCACAGACAAAGCATGATCTAGCCAGTTTGTCCCTTTAGAAGTACACATAATCTTTTCTTTTGAACAAATCTTTAAAATTCCAGAGATGAGCTTTGTTGTGTTCAAAGGTGGCTTCCTCCAATGTCTTTTGAACATATAGAGCTCTCTCTCCAAGTGCAAGACAGATGTCAAACACCTTTCTGGGTTGGGTGGATTTTGATTGGAGATTGGTGGAGATTGAAGATTGTCCCTTTTCAACATTTAATTTTCTTCCTTTAGGAGGAGAGCTGATTTTGATCTGTTTGGTGAGTTGAGGTACTGGTATTGAAGGAATGAAAGGGCTTGGACCATTTATTTGAATAACTCTACCAGACTTGGTGGTTTTAAGAATGATTTCATTGGTAGGGAGTAATGGAGCTTCACTGGTTTCAGTGGATTCTGAGCATGTGGACTCAGCTTCAGATGAGGTGCATTCCTGCACAAATGGTTCCTCCTTGGAGGGATCAAGGTTTCGGTTTGCAAGCTCAAGGTTTGAGAGATTGAAGTTTGGTTCATGGATAGCTACATAGTCAGCAGGTGGAGGTACAACATTGTAGGGTTTTTCAGCTTGAAACCCGAGACCAGTAGTTACTTTTTCATGAATTTGAGCATCCAAAAGTCTTTGCAGCTTTTTGGATGCAAACTCATACTTGTCAACATGAACTTTTTGTTCTGCCAATTCTGCTCTGGTAGCTTTTAACTTAACCAACAGATCATCAATCTGAGTTTCTAGATTTGTTTGTTCATGTTTTAATGATGAAATTCTTTCTTTAGGCAGTTAATCTTTTCTTTGGAACTGTTTTCAACCTTTTTAAATTCATATTTCATTTGATGAAACTCTTCATTTTGATCTATAAGATTCTGGTTATGTTTTCTGTAACCTGGAACCTTATCAATACAAGCTTGAGTACAAAGATGTTCATATACCTGAGGTGGTACCTTTGTTGTGTCTGCCATGAGTGCTTGGTTATTGGCAGGAAGATCTTCATACTGAAAGATCCAGTCAACATCAGCTATTCCAATAGCTGCACATGCTGCAGTTTGAGTAGTTTAGGTGGTACTTTGACTTTCTTAACCTTGATGAGCTTGTCTTTGTTGTGTAGCAGCTGGGTTTGCCTTTGGTGCCTTGCATTCTCTAGCAAAATGACCAAGTTGGTTACAGTTGTAACATCTTAATTTACTCTTGTCCAAGCTAACTCTGGTGTTCGAGTTGTTGCTTGGAATGAGTCTTCCAGTTCTAGAGTAGAACCGTTTTGCTCTGAGAGAAAGCATGGCATAGGAGTGTTGTATGTCCCTTTCTTCTTAATCATCCGGATGAAAACACTCCAGATCTTCCTTGATAAAATACATGTTGCTTGGGTTTTCAGAGACAAGGGCAGCAGAAGTTGTCTGAGGTGGGGCTTCAAGGAGGAATGGTGAGTTATTTGATTTTGAGTTGGGGGTTTGAGAATGAGTAACAATGGGAGGATAGTAGTTACTAGAGCTAGGAACTGAATGGTCAGAGTGTAGTGCAGAAGAAGTGGTGGTGGATGATGAGGCTGTTGAATAACCTGAGCTTCTCTCTTTGGCTTGAATCATTTCTAATTCATAAGTCTTCAGCATGCCAAACAGCTTGGTCATCTGCAGAATCTTCAAATTTTCAGTTCTTCTGATTGACACTATGTAAAGTGTCCAGCAGCTTGGCAGAGACCTAATAAACTTTTTGAGAATGTCTTCATTCTCCAGCTTCACTTTAGAGCATTGGAGCTCTCCCACAAGATAAGTGTACCTGTTGTACATAACAGTAAGGGACTCACCTTCCTTCCAGACAAAATTTTCATATTGTTGCTTCAAGATATCTCTTCTATTTTCCTTCACTTCTTCTGATCCAGCAAACATCTTCTCAAGAGCTTCCCATAGCTCCTTAGCAGTCTTGTATTCTCTGAAGTTGTGGAAAAATTCATTTGGCAAGCACATCTGAATGGCTCCCAAAGCTTTAAAGTCTACCTCCATTTTCTTGATATCTTCCTCTGAGTATTTTGAAGCTTCTTTAGGAAATGATTGACCTCCGGAATCAGCAGAGGCCTCCATGGGTACATATGGACCATCTTTTATGGATCTCCACATTCCATATTCTTGATAGCAGAAGAAACTTTCCATCCTGTTCTTCCACATATCATAGTCTTCTCCAAGCACCAGTCTTGGTGGTCTGTTGAGGCTTCCAGTGTCATCAAAACCATTGTTTTGTGCCATTTCTGAATAAATGGTGTTTAGCAAAGAGATAGTAATGAACAGAACCAGAGAGTGATTAAACAAGTGTGAGTTTTTTTAATCTGAGAGCCAAAGCTCTGATACCACTTGTAATCAAGATTCGTCTTCGTCAAGCCTCACTTTACACACTCCGAACCTTTTACACCACCATTTTCACACACAAACAACCTCATTCCTCGGTCTTAGTTTGCAAAATCAGTGTTTCTCATCTGATTCCCCCGTCGTCATCGTCGTCTACATCAGGTACTGATTCTTTTTCATATTTGTGTGGTCTTGCAAAAAACAGACCTAGGGTTTGAAATCTAAGGGTTTTTACGACCGTCACCTCATTTTAATGGCAGATTAGCGCTTAAATCTTGATCATAAACTTACCATTGTCGATAACTCACATCTTGTAGGTCCACATGACTCCTCTATAGATCGTACTCGAGACGTGACGTATCAATGATATGGAGTGCGGAATCCAACCGTATCACTAATTGTGTATACGAGATGACAGAAATGATAACAATCACAGCAATGTAAATAATCTCCTCTTTGTATTTCCTTATCAGACAATGATTACAATCTCTCATGGATTCTCAGGTCTGATCACTCTCTGAAGTTTTCCAAGTCTACTTGTCTCTCATCTAAACACTAAGACTTGTAAACACCTATTTATAGGAAAACACAAAACCACACATCACTATAGGCGAACTTAACAAATTCGCTCCAAATATGCTTAGGCGAACTTGTTAAGTTCGCCTATCTACGAACTTACACATATTTGTTTGCTATAGTTACAAATTCATGCTCTAACACATATGTGTGTTCATACTTGCAGATTTATCAGTGAATCATCGGTAAGCAGGTGTTTTGACCCTCAGGCTCTTGTTTCTCATCCTTAAATCTAGTTATGTTTTTAGTTTTGATTGTTAGGTCTGTGTATAAGTGCTAAATGTTTTTTTTGTCCTTGAATCTTCTTTATCTGTTCAAGGGTTTGGGCATCGAAACTAGGAGTTTCGTTAAAAAGGGTGTTTCTCTTTTAAAAGGATTTTCAAAATTTAAACAGGTTTTCAATCGAAACTAGTAGTTTCGATACCCAAATGTGCCAAAGACTGAATTCATGACCAAGTTTCTCTGCCCGAAACTACCTAGTTTTTGTTGATGATAAAAGTTTTAAGTGATTGGATCGAAACTTGTTGTTTCGATTGGGTTCATTCACCCGAAACTAGTAGTTTCGATAAGGCTTTTTCAGAAATTTTCTAAGTACTGAACCTAGTAGTTTCGATCAGTGTTCTTCACCCGAAACTAGTAGTTTCGATGAGTCTGTTTCTGAAATTTTTCTAAGTGTCAGGATTTTTGACAATTTTTTGTTTGCTACAGGTATGGATCTTCTATTTTGTTAAGAGGTACAATGTCTGTGCATTTCCTGATGCCAACGATCCTAAAAGTGCAGATTTTGTTCAAGTCCTGAATATCCTGGCAAACTCCAACATAAGCTTTTCCATCAGTCACAATGTACCTGTCTTTGAAACCACAATCAGGTAATTCTGGGAAACTGCAGAGTTAGTGACCATTGAGGATGTGGAGCATATAAGGGCAACTATTCGTGGTCAAGAAGTTTTATTGTTTGAAGATACTATTAGAGAGGTGTTTCATTTTAATGATGATCATCAGGCACCTACTGAATTTCCAAGCTTCTACATCAAGGAATGTTTTAGACGAATGGGCCATCCAGATGAATTTAAAAGTGGTCAAATTATCAAGAACTCCCTTCCACCACACTGGAGATATATAGTACATGTGTTCATTCACTGCTTATCTATCAGAAAAGGTGGCTTTGACTCAGCTAACATCATGGTGGCCTCTGCTATTTTGGGATTAATCAAAGGAAGAAACTACAACTTTTATGGGTTGGTATTTAGACATCTCAAAGGGAATTTGACAGGAGCAGTCAAAGAAAAGTTTCATGTGTATCCAAGATTTTTGCAAATCATCATCAACCACCTTCATCCTGAGCTTCAACAAGGTGGCAATGAGTTTGTCTTTGACCACATCTCTAAGCTATATGAAGAGTTCAAGCAAGAGGACCAACAGAGCAATTGATGATATCCCTCTGTTTGGTCATACTATTGGAGAAGAAGAAGAATTTGTTCCTGGCGTGGCTCCAGATCTAGAGGTTGAGTTGTCATCGTATGAGGAAGAAGAAGAGGAAATGGAACTAGATCAAGATGATCAACAAGTAGCTGAACCTGATGTTGAACTGGAAATCCCTTAAGAACAAGAGGAAGAACAACCTATCAATGAGCCTGTTGTTGAAGCCCTTTTTATTGATCCTGCAATTGCAGTTCAAGAGGAGGAAGTACAGGTTCCAATTATGCCAGCTGATCAAGCTAATGTTGATATACAAATGGCTGAAGAGGAAGTTGCAGAGTCTAGTGGGACTCTGGATGCAGGAATTTATGGCTCTGATTACTACAAGTCTGATTCTGATGATAGGACAAAGCATCCTGCATCATCCTCCAAGAGGCAAGCCGACTCTGGTTCAGATTATGAGCTAGAAGAGCTAAGAGCTAAGAAGATAAATACTGGTCTTGAAGAATTATCATTATCTTCTGAGTCTTTGTTTGACACTCCACAAGAAACACCACAACCTCCACCTCCACCATCACCTCAGCCAACACCTCAACCCACACCACCATCATCTCCTCAACAGATACATATTAATACACAACCGACATCACCATCACATGAACTAACATCCTCCGTACCAAGAGTCAAGACCTTAAGCCTTGAAGTGAAGAAACTACAGGATCATGTTAAAGAGAAAGAATCAGTGATTAAAAGTCTAAGGACCGAGCTAAATGAATGTAAAGAGGAGGTTAAAGACTTGAATCTGGAAGTTGGGGGTTTACACACCCAGCTGGATGTCCAACAAACTCAGCTGGAAGCTCAACAGAATCTTATTTCTCAACAACAACAAGATTTTAAAGCGTTATCTGACATTGTTGAGCAACTCAAAGCTTCAATGGTCAAGACCTCTGAAAAAGCAACTGCCTCCACAGCTCAAGGGAAGACCACTTCTGCTGGTGGACCCTCTTCCCCTGCCTTTGTTACAAACCCTGAGTCAGCAATGACTATCTTTTCTGGCCCTGCTGCCAAGACAAAGGAGGCAGTGGAAGTAAAGATTGAAGAAACAGAGTTCGACCTTCCCTCTGCTAGTGAAAGAAGAGCAGCTAGGGAGCGAGGGAAGGGAACTGAAACTGACGTTGAAGTGGTGGTTTTAGATGAAGAAGATGTGGCATCTGATGATGAACTCAATGCCTTACTTGATGAGATCGATAATTTTGGCTTCAATGAACTATATCCAGAGATCCTACCTATAGAGGAAAAGGATACTGAAAAGACAAGATACTTCATAGAAGATCGAGATGAAATTAAAGCCTTATCTGATGAAGATCAAATAGAAGAAAATGTCCAGGTCAACATTGTGAAGCCTGTTGTAACTGAAGAATCAACTCCAACAGAACCTGAATCCACTCAAGCTCCGATTCAACCAACTCCTGATCCCAACTATCCAAACCCAAAGAAACCTTGGTTGAGAAAGATTGTAGAGGAGGAGAGCCCTCAAACCTATGAATGGATAGCTGAGCACGAAGAGCTTAAAAGGCCTCCTGTTGGATGGAAGTATGATGCAAAAAGGAAGTTGTTCATTATTAGAAGATATAGGGGAGGAGTTCAGCATTTCAAGAATATGACTAACTTCCAAACTCTCCCCTTCTATGACCTGAGAGATCTAGCCAAGCTTCCCCTTCAAAATCCAGGGAAGGTGATGATGGCTTCAGACTTTGAACAATTCCTACACAACCAGGTCAACTGTGACTTCAAGGGAATGAAACCTAGAAAGACACAGAAGAAAATCTCAAAGACTAGGTTTCACCCAAAGACAAAGAAGCCTTATGTCTTCTTGGGGTACAAACCAACACAAACCCATAAAACCATCACTCTTCCCAAATCCATGCCTGTTCAACTCCAAACCTTCAAGAAATGGTACTACAATCCAAATATTGGAAGTGCCGTGATTGAGTGTGAAGGCAAGAAGATATGGTGATCTTGGAACCGATGGAGTTGCTGAAGTTTTAACTGGATGATCTGGAGGTGCTTTTCAAGAATAATATTCAAGCCTACAGTGATGAAGATGGGGCGGATACAAAGGCATATCAACGGATTGTGACCCTACATGTCAAGCCTTACATCAAAAGCCGACTGAAGGACCAGCTGGTCAGTAAAGGGCTGAAGACAGTAATGCAACAGCTTAGGGGGAGATTTGTAGAGTCCTGTAATTTTATTAAGCTGTTGTCATTATTGTATTTTGAACAATGTTAGATTAGTTTCCTTTATTATAATTTCAATTTATGTAATTTACGGTTTTATTTAGCTAAGTCTGGGCCATCGAAACTACTTAGTTTCGATTGAGATTTGTTCAATCGAAACTAGTAGTTTCGACAGTTTGATCTATCACTTGTAAATGCTCAACCAAAACTACTTGTTTCGGTTAGCATAGTTTCGATGGCTGTCAAACTACTATAAATAGCCTAGTTTTAGAAGGATTAGGGTGTGAGTAGCGGCTGTAACCCTGAACCTTCTCTTTCATTGTTCTTCAATCAATACAATCTACATTTTGAGTATTGTGCACTGTTCTTACAATTTCATATCATATTTGTATTGATTGTGAGTGTGTTTAGCCTGTTATCTTCACCAAATATGTTTCTATCCTCTGTTTCACCTCCATACACACTGTTTCCGCCTTTGTGTGTGGAGAATCGATCATCTGTGAGATTTCTGAGTGAAATCTGGACCTACAGTTCATACGGAAAATATCATCATTTCTTTTAGTTAATAAATTAACCATCTTTCCCAGATTTTCTTGTTCAATATTAGCTTCTTCTAATGCTATCTTCTGTGCTTCTTTAATTTGTTCTAGAAGATTGAACTTAAATTCGAGTCTTAAAGCACGTACTCTTTTAGGTTTTTCTCTTTCTTTTCGGCTTAAGGCATCTGCTACTACAATAGCTTTGCCTTCATGATAACAGATTTCGCAGTCATAATCACTTAAGATTTCTAACCACCTTCTATGTCTCATGTTTAACTCTTTCTGACCAAAGATATATGTCAAACTTTTATGGTCAGTTAACACAGTGAATCAAACTTTTATGGTCACTTTTATGGTCATTTTAACTCTAGATCATGAGTCGTATAATTCCGTTCATGAGTTTTCAATTGCCGAGATGCATATGCAATGACTTTGTTTCTTTGCATTAACACACTACCAAGACCAGTGTGTGAAGCATCACAATAGACTACAAAGTCTTCTGTTCCATCTGGTAAAGCCAGTATTGGAGCATTTGTTAACTTTTGCTTTAACAGCTCAAAAGCTTTTTCCTGCCATTGTCCCCATTCATATTTTATAGATTTCCTTGTTAAGAAAGTAAGAGGGACTGCAATACGGGAAAAGTCCTGGATAAATCTCCTGTAATATCCAGCCAAACCTAAGAAACTTCAAACTACGGTTGGTGTTTTCGGGACTTCCCATTTAGTAATTGCTTCAATTTTCACAGGATCAACTTGTATTCCATTGGCATTTATCATATGCCCAAGAAATTACACTTCAGGTAACCAGAATTCACACTTTGAGAATTTGGCATACAATGTCTCGTTCTTGAGTAATTCAAGGATTATTCTCAAATGATCTATATGACTTTCCTTATTCTTTGAATAAATAAGTATATCGTATATGAATACGATAACAAATTTATCCAAATAAGGTTTACAGATTCGATTCATCATATCCATGAATGCTGCTGGAGCATTAGTGAGTCCAAATGGCATTACAGTGAACTCATAATGTCCATATCTTGTTTTGAATGCAGTTTTGGATATGTCTTCTTCTTGTACCTTCAACTGATGGTATCCTGAACGAAGATCAATTTTTGAGAAGCAACATGGTCCTTGAAGTTGATCAAACAGATCATCAATTCGAGGAAGAGGATATTTGTTCCTGATTGTGAACTTGTTCAGTTCACTGTAATCAATACACATACGCATTGATCCGTCTTTCTTCTTAACAAATAACACCGGAGCTCCCCAAGGTGAAGAATTTGGTCTTATAAATCCTTTTTCCAATAACTCTTCTAGTTGTTTCTTCAATTCTGCCATTTCAGTTGGTGCGAATCTGTACGGTGCTTTAGCTATTGGAGTTGTTCCCGGTACCATATTAATTCAAAATTTTAACTTCTCTTTCTGGCGGTAATCTAGGTAGTTCCTCCGGGAATACTTCCGGATACTCGGATACTACTGGTATATATTTCAATGAGTTTGCTTCCTTCTTAGTTGATATTGATACAAGGTATGCAAGGCATCCCTTGTTCAAACATTTTGTTGCCTTAAGGAATGATATTATTCCAATTGGATTGGAAATTTGATCTCCTTGAATAGTAATTGTCTTACCATTAGGCACACAAATTTTGATGGATTTCTTGTCGCAAATTATTTGGGCTTGGTTGGCAGATAACCAATCCATTCCCAGAACAATGTCAAACCCAGCTAGTGTCATAGGTAACAGTTGCATAGGCAAGATATGTCCGGATAAAGAAATCTTACAGTTAGCTAAAGAACTAGAGATTCTAACTAGATCTCCATTAGCAGTTTCAACTCCGTAAGATTTTTCTAATCTAGCTAAAGGTTTATTCAATAGCTTATATAATTTAACATCTATAAAGCTTTGATTTGCACCAGAATCAAATAAAACCTTTGCATAGATATTTTCAACAAGAAACGTACGGGTAATGACGTCCAGTATTTTGACTACTTCATTTGCATTTAACTTCATTTGCATTTAAAACAAATGCCCTGGCGTTTTTCTTAACGCCTTCAGCAGGTTTTGTTCCAGATGGTCCTGCTTCTTTTATCTTTGGGCATTGGGTTTTGATATGTTCCAGTTCTCCACAACCGTAACAGACAATGGGCTTTCTATTTTTGTAACAATTCTCAGTTGTATGCCCAGGGATTTTACATGTGTTGCAGAAAGGCTTTGCTCCACATTTGCCGTAATGTTTCTTTTTGCATAAACGGCATTCTGGAGCAGAAAAGCGAGTATCTTTACTACTAAAATTACTTTGAGGTCATTTTTGCTCGTTTTTGGATTGGTGCGTGTTATACTTTTTCATCAACTCCTCTCTATTCCTTATCATGCTATCTGTGAAGATAGCACCTAATTCAATGGCATCGTCCGTTGATTCTGGTTTAGAGGTTTTCACCAAATCTAGAATTTCTAAAACCAAACCCCAGATATATCTTTTGATGAGGTTTGATTCAGGGGTTGCTAAATGAGGCACCAGTCTTGCATACTCAAACAACTTTGTCACATAATCTTGATGATTTGTACCCGTCATTCTAAAATTCATAAAATTATGCTCAATCCTTTCTCTTTCATTCACCGGGTAGAACTTCTTCTCTATCCTTTCTTTAAAAGTAGACCAACTCATGGCATATGCCCTATCTTTGCCTTTGGTGGATATAGCTTGATTCCACCATTCCAGAGCTTGGTCTCTGAACACGTTTGAGGCATAAAGCACTTTGTCTTCCTCAAGACATTTGCTTATTGCTAGGACTGACTCAGTTTTCTCTAGCCACCTCAGTGCAGCTATGGCTCCTTCCTTTCCTGCAAACTCATAAGGTGGATATAACTTGATTCCACCATTCCAGAGCTTGGTCTCTGAACAGGTTTGAAGCATAAAACACTTTGTCTTCTTCAAGACATTTGCTTATTGATAAGACTGACTCAGTTTTCTCTAGCCACCTCAGTGCAGCTATGGCTCATTCCTTTCCTGCAAACTCATAAGGTTTGCAGTCTTGGAAATTCTTGTAACTGCATCCAAGATTTCTTTGCTTTTTGGATGAAGGTTCATATCTTTCCTTGGGACTGATCATAGAGGAGTCATGACCTTCCCGATATGTCCTCTTGGTAGATTTACTATGGAAGTTTGAATGACCTCCCTTAGTATATTTTGAAGGGTGATTCGAATGTCTACCCTCGGTATGTTTGGAATATTGAGGGGTAGAAACTTCATTCTCATTCTCTTTAGATTTTAATAGAGATTCTCGTATCTTTGTAGCTTTTTCTTCTTTTATAGCTGCTACTACTTTTGGAATTGCTTTCTCTATTCCAACATCAATCATTTTTTACATTTCTGCCCTTTGAGCTTTGGGCTCAGCAGTGGCATTTTCAACCATTTGTTTCTTTTTACCTCTGGTGTTGTTGGATGGTTCACTTTTCGACATTCTAGAGATATAAAAAGTTTTGATATTAAAAACAAGTTTTTTTTATTGATAATGATATATTTACAAGAAATATATACATGTAGTAATCATTGTTTCTATAAATTTCTAAAATTCTTTTCTTCCAGACCTTGAACTAGTAAAGCATTTCGAGCTTCAACTTCTGCTTTTTCTCGTTTTAGTTTAGCTATTCGATTTAATAGTATTTGCTCCCTTTCACTTACAGACTTATTTTCGTTTGTGTGAATAGTAGGAATATTTTCATAATAAGGTACATAAAATTTATTAGAGTCGGGTCGTTCTTCATCTTCAGGATTTTCATAAGGTATTTCGACGTATCCCTCACGAAAATTTTGTCAGTGTAAAGGAGTAATATTATAACTTCCAGCGGTAGGAGCAGAATGAAAGCTTATTTAAGGATTATAAGGAATACTAGGGTTCCTTATTTCTCCAAGACTTATAAAAGTAGAACTTTCAGTTTCTTCGTTATCTTCTATGGTAGTCTCATTAGTCTTACGTTCAAAATAATTAGTCGGAGCAAACTTACGAAGAAAACTAGGACCTTTGCCTTTTCCAACCGTATCTGAAAATAAAATGATATTTTATTAAAATATATTACAACGAAGATATAAAAGTACAATAGAAAATTTAATTCTTCATCAGTTCTTTTTCGAGGGTCATTAGATCTTCTCCATAATCATGTACTTGTTGATCATAGAACTGCGTTCTTGCCTTATCCATAATTCTTTCCCTGTTTATTTTGTCCGTTTGGTGCAACGAACGATCCAAACATTTTATGGGAGATGAGGGCATGCTATACTCATATCCATATTTAGGAGGAGGTTCACGAATACCCATCAACATATCATTATAGGCATTATGATACTCTGGTGGTGATTGGAAATAGGCTTGATAAGGGCCACCATATATTGGTTCGGGGAACACATATGGATCATAAAGAACAGAGGGCTCAGGATTATAAAAGGGATAATCCTCAGGATTTTCAGATACAGGGGCATACTGGTGATATTCTCCCTTGGATGTTTCCTCCACTGGTACATTCTGATATGCTGCCTCTATTTCGATAGATGGAATAGTAAATCTTTCAGTAGACATTCTTACTCTCATTCTAGGCTTTCGGGACGTACTTGGCTCAGCCTGATCCTCTACTGATAGAGGAGTAGTAAACTGCCAGTTACTAAATTTAGAACCGGTATCCATTCAAGAACTCTCAGCCTCGTATGATTGCGGGTGATACTTGGGTGTAGGAGTATCTAGATTTATGATAAAATGATCATCATCATCAGGAATTGGAATTGGCATCATCTGAGATCCATAAGGAGGGTGTTCAGGTGTTTCTTGTTTGATTGTTCGGTTAGGATCGTAATAAGGCACGTTATATTCTTCAGACATCCTGAAAATCTTAAATATTAGTGACTACCTTAAATAAGTATTTTGTCTTCATGATGATCAAAACTTAGATACTAAGGCCAGTATCCTTATCTTAATCTTTGAGGTATTATATCTAAAATTATGGTTAAAGCTTAGATGCTAAGACTAGTATCTAATTCGCTAAAACCTTGGGCTCTGATACCAACCTGTCACACCCCGATTTCAGGAAAACCTGGGTGTGCGACCAGATTGGCACCTCCAATCTTATTTTATTTAGAAAATCAGAGTTAGTTTAGCAGCGGAAATACTTTTGGATCGAACTTGTAATAAATCTCAACCCGAGGATTGATATTGTATATTTTTGAAATCCAGGGATAAATAAAATACTATTTCATTTCACTGGGGATTTAAATACCCCTAAAATGTACAAAACCATGGTCAACGACCATTTACATGTCACCTGCATAAGCAGAGTAAAACTAGAGTCACAAGGTAGTTGGCCTGTGCCTGGGGAGTTAACCCTGTCCAATACTGATGTAGTGCGAAGCACACATCTTTATTCCTAGGTTTTCATGTCGTTTTAATTTGTTTTGTCTTTGTTTTGAGTCGTTTTTGGTTCGTTTTGAGTCTTTGTTGTGTTCTCAGGTGCTCATGGTAATTACAAGTAAAAACCTGAAGAAATTGAGCACGAGAATGAAGTCCAAGAAGCAAAAGTCAAAAATGGAAAAATCCAGGTCCTCGCGGTACGCAAAGACCAGCAAACCATCCCTCGTGGTACGTGAGGGGGTCCGAAAGTGCGCCCGACTAATTTGGCCCTCGCGGTACGCGAGAGACATAAATTCCGTAAAAAGTTGAAAAATTCGAATTAAATAGATTTGGAAGCCAATTAGGTCAGGGTTGGGTTTTTTGCCATCTTGAGAGAGTCCAGAGGCAATTTTGGGTGATTGGAGGAAGAATCAAGTGAAAAGATCAAAGCTTTGGAGTCCGGGTTCGTTTGATTTATGTTTTCAGTTCTAAAGTTCGAAACTTTCTTCTTGAATTCTGTGTTTGAAACCATGGTTTGTGTTTATTACTTATGTTTGGATGTTCTAGATATGATCCTAGACTAAAATCTTATACTGCCTGGGTCACAAGATGGATATTTATTAAAGTAGTGATTTTTACTGTTTTTTGGATTTAATGTTGGTTTAATGATCTTGTAAAGAATCTTAGTATGATTATTTTGATGTTATTGCATGCTTAAATTCTGAGTGAATGATTGATTTCAATTCTATGCATTAATTGTGGTTGTCTGGCAGTTTAATTAGCGTATCTAGGTCATAGATCTTAGGGTTTGTGATTTTGGTGGTTTGCTAGATGTAGTAGCCATAGGAACTGTCGTTGATTGTTGATTAGAGTTGAGTGTTCTGCCTAGTTCACTACCCGAGAGTTGAGCATTAGTTGTCTAGTCTTCGTTATTAGGAATTCGAGTGTTAACAGTCTGAGAGGGCGTTAATATTAGGTGTCTAGTGATTGTTGCTAGGTCAAATCATAGTTATTATTTTGAGATTACCCCTTGCATTCCTTGAATGTATGGTGGACTGTGAGACTGAGAGGTAATCTGTCTATTAGGGTACTTGGTCATAGTTGGAAATACCTGAGAAGTGATCTGACAATCTGGTGAGTTATTACACTTTAGGTTCCTGAGTTGGTGGCACCCTGAGAGTGATTAGGGATCCACTAGGTTGTCTAGAGTTGTTATCCTTAGAAACCCAGATCCATCATAGTTTCCAGAACCGGTAGAAGTTGTGCTTTGCAAGTAGGATTCTGACCTAGGTAGTATTCTTCCCATATCTTGATTTCACCTTTGTTTTTGTCTTGATTGTTGAGTCGACCTTGTTTATTGCATTCTTAGTGATAATCAGTAGTGTAGTAAACCCCCCAATCATCAATCTTAAGTCCGAGTCAGAGTCTAGTATAGCTATAGTAGTGTCTCTAGGGTTCGATAATCCGGTTTACCATTAAGCTGTACTACACTCGATAGGTACACTTGCCTGTCAGTGTGGTTTAGTTCATAGGTTTTCCATTTATGTAACATCCCAAAAATAATAAAACGAATAAATATAGCGAGACCGGTGATTTAGTCGGAATATTTAAACAAAAGGGAGCGGGCTTGGGCTCGGCTTCAATGGGCCGAGGGAAGCCCAGGTATATATATAAGGCAAGGCAGCCCTCTTCCCTGCTCATTCCACACTCACGCAGCTTCTAGAGAGAGAAAGGAAAGCTCGGGTCTAGAGAGAGAAAGTCGACGGATCGTCATGAGATTGGAGGAGCACGTTACAGCTGAGCCCGTGAGCAAAACCTCCGAATCAGAATTACAATCCAGGTAACGATTCGACCACATTATGAGTTTTTGTTCGTTTTGGGAAGTTTCGGGTTTTGGCTAAAAAGATAGCGATTTTGCGGATGAAACTTGAAAGTGAACTTAGGTATAGCATCTAGAATGAAAAACGAACGTTGTGATCAAAGAAAAATTTAGATATTGACTCGATCAGACTTGCATGCAAAAACTTCAGATTTTGGGGAAGACGATGTGCAGACCCATCGAAACTACTTAGTTTCGATATGTACAGACCCATCGAAACTACTTAGTTTCGATATGTGCTGTAGTTTCGATATGTGCTGTAGTTTCGATATGTGCAGACCCATCGAAACTACTCAGTTTCGATATATGCATACCCATCGAAACTACCATAGTTTCGATATAAGCCCACGATCCGAAGCTAAGATTACACCTAAGTTACTTATCGAAACTACCAAGTTTCGACAGAAGCAACCTATCGAAACTACCAAGTTTCGACAGAAGAAACCTATCGAAACTACCAAGTTTTGACAGAAGCAACCTATCGAAACTATCAAGTTTCGACAGAAGCAACCTATCGAAACTACCAAGTTTCGATAAAGCAAATCCATCGAAACTACTAAGTTCAAGCATAGTAATGTCTAATGTCATCTAGGAGCACTACCTTACGAGTATGACTTTATTATACAGATCGTGAGTGACATTAGTGACGCTCAGTAGCCAGCTTAGTGTATTTCAGAAACTACTCATCAGGTGAGTTCTATTTGCCCCCTTCTATGTTATGTGCAAATCATTTTAAATGTTTTGGGGCTGAAGTGTATACACTAAATGATTAAATGTTATAAATGTCAATGTGATCATACGTATATATAAAAATACTTATATATGAAAATGAATTATGAATAAAGAAAGAAGCGTATGATTTTAAAGAATGAATGAAAGAAGGACATAACGTAAAAGAATGAAATCTTGCTTTATATTACATATATATTGCATGCTATGAATGAATGTAAACGTTATAAACCCTTCTATGACAACGGCTACTTCAGTAGACGGACGACCACGTGACTATTTTGCAACCGGGACAAAAACGTTCCTTCGCAAGCTAGGACGTATGAAAAGGTATTAATGGACGGTCGAAGCACATGCCTTAACTAATGTAGAACGGTTGCATACATAATGGTCGCGTGGGAAACGGATGCCCTAGGGCAGACGGACAAAATGACGGACTACGACGGTAGGACGGTAAAGAGCGGACGGACAAAGGTTGCCGGACGGATTAATGAATGACGGACGGTTTTCTAGAGCCGGACGATAATGAAATGGGCTACGACGGTAGTTCTGACAGCGATGTCTTCGTGACATTCGCGACAAGTATGATGGGTTGATCTCCCTTAAGATTATGGCCAATATGTGTTCTCTCAAAGAAAGTATGTATGTACATATGTATATACCCTCAATGAATGTTATGTGAGAACAGTAAAGTAAAGAATATTTAAAAGTACGAATATACATATATACATTATATTCTTGATAAGATAAATATTATGTATGATTGTCTTTAAACTAGAACTCACCAGCGTTAGCTGACTTTTAGTATACATTTCAGGTACAGAAAGGAAGGGTCGTGCGAAGGCGTGAAGGTTACCCGGCACGAGACTGACATCCCACTTTTATTTATGTTAAGACAATGTTATGTTTCAATTTTTAAGACTTCCGCTGCTATGACATGTAATTTGAATGATGTTTGCTTCCGCTACTTCTGAATGTTTTAAATTTAAGTTCAGTAATTACGACTATGTTTATGAGTAAATCCAACAAGTGAGGTCGCCAGGGAAAGGGGCCTTTCAAGTTGGTATCAGAGCAATAGTTTGAGAGATTCAGACATCCCTAAATGTATGAACTCAAACTGATAATGGGACCAACGCATGGATGTCAGTACGGGTAGCCAACGCCAACGCCAAAACAAGTAAGTAAGTATCAATGTCAACATATGTAACTCAGGGTAGATGCCTTAGCATAGGACACATGCCTTAGTTACCAATGTCACTACTGATATGAATAGTTACACATAGGACATATGATGGTAGACAATTTGAGCACATGAGTACAGTAAATGGTTAATAATAACACGTAGCTACTGTTATCAATCTTTTACTGTGTAAGTGTGTCTCGATTTGTCGTCCGTCGTATGTACTCACCATAGAGAGTGAAAGAGATGTTAGTCTAATACTATGAAATGCACATGAATTATAAGAACGGTGAGTTCCATGTGAGGTGAATCACAAACAACGAGCTGAAGTTCGATAAACCACAAAGAAAGAAAGATGGCGGAATATCGACGTTCCAAGTAGATCAGTAACGAACATTCATGAACGACTTCCGTCAACAAGGAGTTCAAAAAGGGAAGAACGATACATGGATTAAACATCGTTTATAGAAGACATCTAAATTATGAAGCATTATAAGATGAGTCAGGAATTCACAAGTAAGGTAAGTTGGCAATTACGTCAGGATCCACGTAATTGTAAATTTACATGTGCTTGTGCATACTGATGAACCTTATCGTGTGGATTAATACACATGTCACCAAAAACAATTTAATCACTCCAACCAAGACTATGAGATTAGTCACCTAAGTAATGGCGATTGTAACGAATTAGCAAGACGAATGATGGCAACAACGACACACCAAAGGTGGAATGAGAAGGAATGGAACCCTAAATGAAGTTTACTGAATTTGAGTGACACGAAGAAACAAGTTTAGAAAGATTGACGAAACCTGGTCCGGAACCTGATGCAACAGTGATGGAAGTAGTAAATCAATCAAACACAAAGAAATGGAAAGATTGCACTAGAGAGGATTAGTATGAGGATGATGAGAGGACCTATCAAGCCCCAATGAGAAGGTTGCTTCGCATGGCAACCCGCGAACGACGAAGACCAAGTAAGTAGAATTTGAGGAACTCAACACTTGTTTGTTTCGAATTGGGAAAGTAACTACCAAGGATTACACGTTAAGTATGAGACATGAGTGCTACATATGTCAGACAAGCACCCATTTAGAGAACTGCTTTTGAACAGGAATTGTCTATGCTTAACACAAACACCATATGATGAATAAACATTGGTCTACTGTCGAAGTATGCAAGAGTATGAAGGAAATAACCACACGAGTATATGTCCAAGAAATATATGAGTGCACGAATACACAAATGGCATCTCTCCATGCAAAATACAACCCCAGATAAACTACTATGAGCATTCGCTGAAACGGGAAGATAGATATACCAACGACAACAAATGACTAGAACCGTGATGTTAATCAGGGCGAGCAGGCAAAACCAAATAAAACCAGATCCAACCCAAGGATTGTTGTTCAGGATGGATGTGAAAGGCAAGCCCAATGGTGTGAAGTAAGGCGTAAGTGGAAGCAAGGACTCAAGACGAGTCAGAAAACACTCTACGATGATTAAGTCAAGTCAAGAGCACGTGAGACTACTGAAATTGAAAGGCCAATAAGGAACCTAATGAGAGCAGAAAGGAAAGGAATAAATCGAGTATCACCACACGTGCCAACTAATTAAACAAACCTATGAATGAAATTATAAAAGAATCGCATACGGAAACTGTTAACGGTCACGAAAAGTTAGAAAATGTATATTTTTGGTCACAAGGGATGCCAATCCCTAAGACCATCCAGTGATATGAAGTAAGAGTGGTACGTAATAGACTAATGATGAGAAATGTGAAACCATGATGAGTATGTTTTAAAGAAAGACAAGAAGGGAGTTACGTGTATAGGAATATGAATGTAAAGATCGTATACCTAGTGTTCCGTCTGAATGAATGCCTTCCCAACAAGTTTGGTATGATAAAGTAAGGCTTCATATGGTTCCTTCGGGAACGCAACAGTATAGTCCCTACGGGAAAAAAACGATAAGGTTCCTTCGGGAACGAAATGATATGGTTCCTTCGGGAACGAGATAATAGGATTCATTCGGGAACGACATGGTATGTTCTTTCGAGAACGAATACACCAAGGATAATTTATGAAGTACATGTAATAACCGAAGCGACTTAGAAAGAGAATGATAACAACTACCTAGAGCACATAGTAGGCAATTTAAACAAGATACTAGGATATCTAAGGGACGCTCCTAAGTGTTGAAGAGAGTTCATGGCCCGCTCAGCATGACTAATCCACGCAAATGCTTGGTGGATTCGAGTTAAGCCCACCCACGAGAGGTACATCAGATTAAAGTAAGTTATACCATTCAATACAACGTCCGAAGAAACCATAATAAAGGAGAAGAGGTAGTAGTAACGTGTAAACCCTAACTACACGCAATTCACCTGTGGCATCGAATGTTTATATTATTTTCATGAAGCAGAACAAATGAGTTACAGAAACTTAAGAGACAACCTAGTCATGACGGACAGATTTATAATCATGTATAAGAGACATCCCATATCTATTTCTACTTAAAACACGAGACCCGTTTAGGACTTAGGTTGTCAAGGAACAAAAAGAGAATGTGTTAGACTTTAATAAACAAAATGTATCAAGACTTGAAGAAAGAGTACTGGTGGCCTGGCATGAAGAATGATGTGACTGAGTACGTGAACAAGTGCCTAACGTGTTCACTAGTTAAGGCCGAGCACCAGAAACCATGTGGTAAAATGCAACCTCTACCGATACCGGAATGGAAGTGGGAGGAAATCACGATGTACTTCATTACCAAGTTACCGCGAACAGCTAAAGGCAATGATACCATTTGGGTGATCGTCGACCGCTTGACGAAAAGTGCTCACTTCTTGCCAATACGTGAGACTTCCTCGTCAGAAAGACTAGCACAAATATTTATCAAGGAAGTTGTGAGCAGACATGGTATGCCGCTGTCGATTGTGTCCGACAGGGATACTAGATTCACGTCAAGGTTTTGGAAGAAGTTCAATGAAGCGATGGGCACTAGATTGAACATCAGCACTGCTTACCACCCTTAAACCGATGGTCAATCTGAAAGAACCATTCAGACCTTGGAGGACATGCTCCGGGCCTGTATCATTGACTCTGGTGGGAGCTGGGACAGCCATCTACCATTGGCAGAATTTTCATATAACAACAGCTATCACTCAACTATTGGCATGCCGCCATTTGAGATGTTGTATGGGAGGAGATGCAGAACCCCGGTTTGTTGGGGGGAAATTGGGCAGAAGGATTTTGCAAGTCTCGAAGTGGTCAAAGCTACTTCCGAGAAATTTGATCAAATCAAAGCTCGAATGAAAGCCGCGAAGGACAGACAGAAATCGTACGCATATAAGAGAAGGAGGGATTTAGAGTTCCAAGTGGGAGACATGGTACTGTTGAAAGTATCACCGTGGAAAGGAATCATTCGGTTCAGAAGACGTGGCAAACTAAGTCCAAGGTTTGTCGGACCTTTCAAGATTTTAGCGAGAGTGGGTCAAGTTGCTTACAGACTCGACCTTCCCGTAGAGCTTAGTGGAATCCACCCTACGTTCCACGTGTCGCACTTACGCAAGTGCCTAGCTGACGACACGGCTCACATACCTTACGACGAGATCGAGGTGGATAACAGTTTGAATTATGTAGAGGAACCAATAGCAATTCTTGATCGGGCTGAGAAACGACTACGCAATAAGTCGATTCAGCTACTCAAAATACAATGGAAGCACAGAAAAGGATCAGAAGCCACATGGGAAAAAGAAGACGAGATGAGGGAACTATACCCTCAATTGTTTAACGTATGAACAGTTTCGAGGACGAAACCTCTTTAAGGAGGGTAGACTTGTAACATCCCAAAAATAATAAAACGAATAAATATAGCGAGACCGGTGATTTAGTCGGAATATTTAAACAAAAGGGAGCGGGCTTGGGCTCGGCTTCAATGGGCCGAGAGAAGCCCAGGTATATATATAAGGCAAGGCAGCCCTCTTCCCTGCTCATTCCACACTCACGCAGCTTCTAGAGAGAGAAAGGAAAGCTCGGGTCTAGAGAGAGAAAGTCGACGGATCATCACGAGATTGGAGGAGCACGTTACAGCTGAGCCCGTGAGCAAAACCTCCGAATCAGAATTACAATCCAGGTAACGATTCGACCACATTATGAGTTTTTGTTCGTTTTGGGAAGTTTCGGGTTTTGGCTAAAAAGATAGCGATTTTGCGGATGAAACTTGAAAGTGAACTTAGGTATAGCATCTAGAATGAAAAACGAACGTTGTGATCAAAGAAAAATTTAGATATTGACTCGATCAGACTTGCATGCAAAAACTTCAGATTTTGGGGAAGACGATGTGCAGACCCATCGAAACTACTTAGTTTCGATATGTGCAGACCCATCGAAACTACTTAGTTTCGATATGTGCTGTAGTTTCGATATGTGCTGTAGTTTCGATATGTGCAGACCCATCGAAACTACTCAGTTTCGATATATGCATACCCATCGAAACTACCATAGTTTCGATATAAGCCCACGATCCGAAGCTAAGATTACACCTAAGTTACTTATCGAAACTACCAAGTTTCGACAGAAGCAACCTATCGAAACTACCGAGTTTCGACAGAAGCAACCTATCGAAACTACCAATTTTTGACAGAAGCAACCTATCGAAACTATCAAGTTTCGACAGAAGCAACCTATCGAAACTACCAAGTTTCGATAAAGCAAATCCATCGAAACTACTAAGTTCAAGCATAGTAATGTCTAATGTCATCTAGGAGCACTACCTTACGAGTATGACTTTATTATACAGATCGTGAGTGACATTAGTGACGCTCAGTAGCCAGCTTAGTGTATTTCAGAAACTACTCATCAGGTGAGTTCTATGTGCCCCCTTCTATGTTATGTGTAAATCATTTTAAATGTTTTGGGGCTGAAGTGTATACACTAAATGATTAAATGTTATAAATGTCAATGTGATCATACGTATATATATAAATACTTATATATGAAAATGAATTATGAATAAAGAAAGAAGCGTATGATTTTAAAGAATGAATGAAAGAAGGACATAACGTAAAAGAATGAAATCTTGCTTTATATTACATATATATTACATGCTATGAATGAATGTAAACGTTATAAACCCTTGTATGACAACGGCTACTTCGGTAGACGGACGACCACGTGACTATTTTGCAACCGGGACAAAAACGTTCCTTCGCAAGCTAGGACGTATGAAAAGGTATTAATGGACGGTCGAAGCACATGCCTTAACTAATGTAGAACGGTTGCATACATAATGGTCGCGTGGGAAACGGATGCCCTAGGGCAGACGGACAAAATGACGGACTACGACGGTAGGACGGTAAAGAGCGGACGGACAAAGGTTGCCGGACGGATTAATGAATGACGGACGGTTTTCTAGAGCCGGACGGTAATGAAATGGGCTACGACGGTAGTTCTGACAGCGATGTCTTCGTGACATTCGCGACAAGTATGACGGGTTGATCTCCCTTAAGATTATGGCCAATATGTGTTCTCTCAAAGAAAGTATGTATGTACAAATGTATATACCCTCAATGAATGTTATGTGAGAACAATAAAGTAAAGAATATTTAAAAGTACGAATATACATATACACATTATATTCTTGATAAGATAAATATTATGTATGATTGTCTTTAAACTAGAACTCACCAGCGTTAGCTGACTTTTAGTATACATTTCAGGTACAGAAAGGAAGGGTCGTGCGAAGGCGTGAAGGTTACCCGGCACGAGACTGACATCCCACTTTTATTTATGTTAAGACAATGTTATGTTTCAATTTTTAAGACTTCCGCTGCTATGAGATGTAATTTGAATGATGTTTGCTTCCGCTACTTCTGAATGTTTTAAATTTAAGTTCAGTAATTACGACTATGTTTATGAGTAAATCCAACAAGTGAGGTCGCCCGGGAAAGGGGCCTTACAATTTACGTCCTACTAGCCCAATTCCATTTCCTAAAATGGGCGATGCTGATCCACCAGCGAAGCGTACTATACACCAGAGGGCCAGTGATGGGGTCACGGGCGCGAGATCTTCGGTCACTCGCCCCGCTATTCCAAACGCAAAATCTTGGCAGATCCCATCACATTTCATGAGTACGATCACTCATGCTACTCAGTTCCATGGCCTTGAGGATGAGG
Organism: Smallanthus sonchifolius; assembly: GCA_023525975.1. Lineage (NCBI taxonomy): Eukaryota > Viridiplantae > Streptophyta > Magnoliopsida > Asterales > Asteraceae > Smallanthus > Smallanthus sonchifolius. The sequence goes on along the minus strand of CM042035.1, from coordinate 20,865,881 downwards.
ATGCACCCGGACATCTGTCCCGATTCGTTCGTATATGTGATACCTTTAATATCACGGGTGTATCTGAGGACGCTATCTACTTGCGTCTCTTTCCATTCTCGCTCTTTGGGTGTGCATCTACTTGGCTTGACACCCTCCTAGATAACTCTATTACCACTTGGGAGGATCTTCAAGCTAAGTTCTACAAGAAGTACTATCCACCTTCTAGGGCCGCTCGCCTTCGGGACCAAATCCACTCCTTCCGGATGGATCCCGACGAGCCCTATCACATGGCCTGAGAGCGGTTTAACGCGCTGTTAAGCCGATGTCCCTAGCATGGTCTTTCAGACTGGGCGATAGTGGAGAAGTTCTATAATGACCTTACCTTCGAGAAGCAGTACATGTTCAATACAGTTGCGGGAGGCCATATCATGGATAAACTCGAGCCTGCCGCGTGCGAGGATATGTTTGAGAGCTTCGCTCTCACCGAACAGCAGCATCCATCTACTAGGAATTCCATTCCTAGTGCTAGATCATCCACCTCATCCTCCAGAGGTGTGCATCAAGTCACTCCTAATTCTAGCGTGGCTGCTGCACTCGCCTCAATGGCCAACGAGATTAAGGAGATGAAGCTCAGTGCTCAGCGGTGTCAAGTGTGCAGGGGAGGCCACGACACCCGAGATGGCCCTGTAAATAATCAGGAGCACGTGAGTTTCTTTGCAACCAGTACCAGAACCGAGGCTATAATAACTATAACAACTCATTCGGCTCGGGATGGAGATCTGGAAATAACCCACCGGGGTTTAATAGACGGCAGCAGCAGCAGGGAGGAGGAGAAGCAGGAGCTAGCAGGGGAAGCAGTGTCGACATGACTACAATAAAGGAAATGCTTGAGACTCAGACACAGTTGGTTGCCCACTTATTCCAGCAGGACAGGGATGCTAGGCATAGATTAGATAGCCACGACACTCTATTGAAGAATCAACAGTCGGCATTCCATGATCTGAAACGGACGGTTGAGGACATCGCTAAGAGCTTGAAAGATCGACAGGGAGGTCCATCTTCAAGCTCCAAAGCTTCAGTGATGGTCATGTCGGTAAGGAGTGTGGGGAAGAAAGAGGTTGTTGAGGATGACTCCTACTCCGTTAAGCATAATATACCGTCACTTGAAGAGGTCAAGAAGATTGACTGGAGTGCGTGATTCGCTGAGATCGATGCTAAGATGGCCGAGGAATAGGTTGATGAGGAGATAATAGTTGAGGTGCCTACCGAGATGGCAGAGGAGAAGAAGAAGGGGGCAGAGATGAAGGCCCCCGAGATTGACCTGACTCGTGTTCCCTACCCAGCACGTTTGCTACCATTCAAGCAAGCCAGGGAACACTGTCACTTCTGTAGGTCCACATGACTCTCATATAGATCGTACTCGAGACGTGACGTATCAATGACACGGAGTACGGAATCCAACCGTGTCAAAGATTATGCATACGAGATGACAATAGAAATAGTAACAATCACAATGTAAATAAACTTCTCTTATATATCATGAAATCACAGAGTTTACAGAACTAGAACATGAACATTCAAAAGCATTACAAAAACTGATAATGTAAACTCTATTTATAGACTTGGTTCTGCTATAGGTGAACTTAGTAAGTTCGCCTCTACTCAGAAGTTCGCCTCTAGCAGAACTTACAAGACATAGAATAAAACTAAAACATTTACAAAACATAAAGACATACAGATCTAAACTATTACAAGCTTTTGACATATATCTATTGTAACATCTCTGATTTTTATCATGTATTTGTTTGGTGCAATAAACAAAAATTTTAATCATAATACAATCTTGATGCAAACATTTCACACTAAGAGTTCATTTGATACGTTTCTAGGGTTACATGCATATATTTCAATCCATGCTAATATTAAGAAATCAAAACCTTTTCAAATTGATCCTATATATTACATATACCATACAAGAGTTAATATTGAAACCTATGATTTCTTTTTCTCTTGTTCAATTATGTAACTATATAAATACATGTGTATTTCCTTAGTTTACATACATTCTTGTGTTTATAAGAACATTAGTCTTGAACCTTCCCTCCCCAAGGTCTTTGAACCCTAAACTTGAAACCCCAACCCTTGCAAGTGAACCTTTGGACTAGACTTGATCCCTTATGAACCGATTTTGACCTTCATTGTGTCAACTTTGACTCTCAAAGTCAAACAGGCCCAAAGACAATAAAATTTAACATATGAAATCGATAAACCTGTCATTATGGGCTTTCACTACGCACGAAATCAATAATCGACCATATCCCGATCCAATTATTAGCCCAATTCGATCAATTGCGCGGATGATTTTGGATTTTGAATAGTTTGACCTCCTGGGGTCAAACCGCGTCCCAATCCTTTCCAAAGCCAGATATTAAATGCAATTGATCCCCGTAAATCATTCCTTGACGGATATCGCTTGTATACGGACCAAAAACACGACTCAATTCATCCCATTACAGTCGAATTAACGCGTAATTGGGATCACAGCTGTCACCCGTAAACCTCTCAATCGAATCATACGTTAATGATAAAATTAAATGAATTAAATCACTATGGACCTTCGCACGACTTCATATAATCTCACCCAACCCTCGATTGAGTCTCATTCCACCCCTACTTGCCGGTCAATCACCAAGAACATCGTCTCTGTCCATCTAGTCGTCGGCCCTCATCACACAACCATTTCAGGTTAATTTGTGATTTGAAAATCACTTGTGCTACACACTTGCTCGTGTTATCCACACAATATATCCATGTGAGTTTACATAGCCCGTTTTTCATTTTGTACTTTTGGGGTGAAACATGATTTACTCTTTGAAACTTTCTGCATAGACTTAAATACAATTCAATAATATGATATTATGTGTTATGTGCTTTATGCTTGAATGCTATGAGTTAAGACTACATATACATGACATTAGTACAATCATTAACTCCGTACAAGCCAACGGTTAACATTGATAGATCTATCGTGTCTGACAAACCCACCCGGTTAGGGTGTTTGTTACCGACTTTACATAAGGGTAACCTGCGTGTTATGCCTCAGTCACAGGGTTTGATTGTACACACTTAGTTTAACTATAGATTCTCCATAAATGCCTTACACACATGTATCGTATGAATTGTATAAAACACTTTAAACTTGGTTGTGGGCTAAAACCTATGTATGCTCACCAACTTTTTAGTTGACCTTGTTTTCATCATGTTTCAGGTACTAATGCTTGAGAATAAGTACAAGTTGCTTCACTTAGGACCGAGGACCTAGAATCTAATTTAAAGAAACTATTTATGTATTCTCTATTTTTTCTTTGTATTGTTGGATTGACGTTTATCTATGATATCAATTTGGTTGCTTAAATATTCAAACTTTAGTAAACTTTGAGCTTTTGAACAGTCTACATGTCCCGCCCCGACGTATTCCGTCGTCGGTTGGGGTGTGAAAGATTGGTATCAGAGCCTTGGTTATAGGGAATTAGGTTATTAGACACTTTTGACCTAGACTATAACCTTAGGACACCCATACTATGCCATGATACTACATGCTACATGATTACTTTTTGTGTGAATATACCTACATGTTTCACTACATGATACAATACTTAATAATCCATGTGTCACACTACTTGATAACTCTTGTGCTCATATTCATTACTATCTACATACTACCTATATGATTCATTAAGTGCAATCATAAGTTTCAACACATACCTATACACACACAATTCTTCATGCACCCTTAAATCTCACACACATGTCACCATCATCATTTGTGAACAAAAATTTTAATTCTTAGGCCTAAAGCCTATTAAGATTTTTAAATCCCGTCAAAGTTTTGAGTTCTGAAAATTAGTAGAGAACATGTGCAATCCGGAAGGGTGAATGCCTGTACTTTGGGTCTTCTGTCTAGGAAAGCATTTCATATAAATCCAAATCAACCGAAGGATCTGTATGCTTTCCTGGGAATTCCCGAAGTGAGTGTTAACTTATAGGCTAAAGCATGTCTTCTTGAAAGTATAGGAATTTGAATCATTTTGATTTGTCAAATTATCCATTTGATTATATTATCAAATGAGTACAATCTAAACATCATCGTTTCGTTTATTACAACATAGTATACGTACCTAAGCCTTCTTTGTAACTAATCATTTTATAATCTAAATTCAGCAACATTGTTATTTTGTTCAAACAAAACGTTTATCAAACCTTTAGATAGTATCTGAAATATATTTTTTCTATAAACATTTTCACCTTGTAAGGAAAATTTAATACAACTTGATAAAAGCATAAATTTTAGTTAATAAGTGAACTATGACTTTTCTCGTTAAACTAATTATCAATAAATCTTGGCTTAGTTACTGAATAATTTAGCCATTATTTTCTCTTAAAATAGTCTTCTTATAATTTGAAATAAAATAAAAAGGGTTTTCATTTAATTATCCATGTGGTTAATTATTCAACTGTTTTTCATCATTTTACAAACAAGAAATAAACTACAACTACTTATTTATTTACAAATAAAGAGTACAAATCAGTTGTTCGTAAGCACACTGCTCTAAATATCTACACAACCTTCTTGTTATCTTACACATCTAGAAATGTATGATCTTACTAGACACTGCGATGAACAAAAACATTCCGCGTAGGCATTCGTCATCCATATAAACCTTAGCAAGATTTACAAATTAAAATCCAACTATCCACGTTATACGTGAACGCTAAACGACACGCTTGTCTGCAACACTCGACTACCTACAAAATTCGATAGTTTACTTTAATCATGAAATCCAATGACTTACAAACGAACCTTTACATGATACATAAAACTTAGTTGTTTACAATATGCATGATACTAGGATAATCACATGATACATGAAACTTGTTTGTTTGATACATAATTGAGCACATCATACACGATCACATGATACATAAAACTTAGTTGTTTACATTATGCATGATACTAGGATAATCACATGATACATGAAACTTGTTAGATTGATACACGATTGAGCACATCATACACGATCACATGATACTTAAAACTTAGTTGTTTACAATATGCATGATACTAGGATAATCACATGATACATGAAACTTGTTTGTTTGATACATAATTGAGCACATCACACATGATCACATGATACATAAAACTTAGTTGTCTACAATATGCATGATACTAGGATAATCACATGATACATGAAACTTGTTAGATTGATACACGATTGAGCACATCATACACGATCACATGATACATAAAACTTAGTTGTTTACAATATGCATGATAGTAGGTCAATCACACGATACCTGAAACTTGCTGTTTTGATACATGATACTAGATTGAACATATTATACGCGGTCACATGATACATGAAACTTAGTTGTTTGCAGAATACATAATACCAAATTGTTCACACTATACAACATACATGATACTAAAATCGTTTACATTACACAAGAAAGCTTATTTGTCTACAAAATACATGATACTAAGTTGTAAACATCGTACATGAAATTCATTTCTTACAACATACATGATACTAAAATTGTTTACATTACACAAGAAAGCTTATTTGTCTACAAAATACATGATACTAAGTTGTAAACATCGTACATGAAATTCATTTCTTACAATATACATGATACTACATTGTATATATTACACATGAAAGCTTATTTGTTTATAAAATACATGATACTAAGTTGTTAACATCATGCATGGAACTCATTTCTTACCCTATACATGATGCTAAATTGTCCATGTTACACCTGGAACCTATTTGATTACAAGCTACATGACACTAGATCATGCGTGAAACTTGGGTGCTACATTATACACGAAACTAAATTGCCTACAATTGTTGCAATTGATTCATTTCATTTTACACAAGGCATGATCATACACTTTTGTTCGCCAAAGTTGAAAACCATAACACATTGAAGCTACTCGGGGTTTGACGTATTCTTGTTCAAACACGAGGAAGCTGTAACACTTTAAAACAACTCGGTGTTTGACGTATTCTTGTTCAAACATGAGTAAACTATGGAACTTTTAGTTATACTACCCTACTGCTCTTTAGTTGCTAACTAACCTGCCTATTAGTGACATAGTTACTTGTTAGCAACTCATATGTGAAAACAAATATACATGAACTAAGTGAATTTGTGCCCCTTTTAACCCACACACAACGGAAGGCTCTATACGGACCATGCGATGATTCGAGTAATTACGGGTGCACACGTAATTATAAAAATCAGCGCATGGAAAACATAGTGAATTTTGGCGTATGTTATGACCTAAAACCTATCGTGATATATAACAACGAAACTAATGTGATATGACAAGGGCATGATGGATACACCGATGGTACTTCCTATATATAAGTGCCCTATCATATTATCAGAAGTAGCGTTGTTCGTGTCACGTGAAGTTTTGACCTAGACCAATGTTTGTGTAACCTCTTGTCCACTAACAGTTTTGAGCATAATTGACAACATCTTAAACAAACCCTAATTATCAAATTCCCAATCAAATCCATTCCAAGTAATACGTTTCACCTTTAGGATTCAAAATACCATCCATCAGTTCATTGCAACACTTGATTCATCATCAACATTCATATCTGACCTTGAGTATCAAAACCTAAATCTTGCTATCAGTTATACTCCCCAAACCGATAATCACAACTCGAGGAGAATCCAAATTCATCTCTTTCTAATTCAGTAGCCTCAACTAGTTGAATTTCGGGACGAAATTCCCTCAACATGGGGATACTGTAACATCTCTGATTTTTATCATGTATTTGTTTGGTGCAATAAACAAAAATTTTAATCATAATACAATCTTGATGCAAACATTTCACACTAAGAGTTCATTTGATACGTTTCTAGGGTTACATGCATATATTTCAATCCATGCTAATATTAAGAAATCAAAACCTTTTCAAATTGATCCTATATATTACATATACCATACAAGAGTTAATATTGAAACCTATGATTTCTTTTTCTCTTGTTCAATTATGTAACTATATAAATACATGTGTATTTCCTTAGTTTACATACATTCTTGTGTTTATAAGAACATTAGTCTTGAACCTTCCCTCCCCAAGGTCTTTGAACCCTAAACTTGAAACCCCAACCCTTGCAAGTGAACCTTTGGACTAGACTTGATCCCTTATGAACCGATTTTGACCTTCATTGTGTCAACTTTGACTCTCAAAGTCAAACAGGCCCAAAGACAATAAAATTTAACATATGAAATCGATAAACCTGTCATTATGGGCTTTCACTACGCACGAAATCAATAATCGACCATATCCCGATCCAATTATTAGCCCAATTCGATCAATTGCGCGGATGATTTTGGATTTTGAATAGTTTGACCTCCTGGGGTCAAACCGTGTCCCAATCCTTTCCAAAACCAGATATTAAATGCAATTGATCCCCGTAAATCATTCCTTGACTGATATCGCTTGTATACGGACCAAAAACACGACTCAATTCATCCCATTACAGTCGAATTAACGCGTAATTGGGATCACAGCTGTCACCCGTAAACCTCTCAATCGAATCATACGTTAATGATAAAATTAAATGAATTAAATCACTATGGACCTTCGCACGACTTCATATAATCTCACCCAACCCTCGATTGAGTCTCATTCCACCCCTACTTACCGGTCGATCACCAAGAACATCGTCTCTGTCCATCTAGTCGTCGGCCCTCATCACACAACCATTTCAGGTTAATTTGTGATTTGAAAATCACTTGTGCTACATACTTGCTCGTGTTATCCACACAATATATCCATGTGAGTTTACATAGCCCGTTTTTCATTTTGTACTTTTGGGGTGAAACATGATTTACTCTTTGAAACTTTCTGCATAGACTTAAATACAATTCAATAATATGATATTATGTGTTATGTGCTTTATGCTTGAATGCTATGAGTTAAGACTACATATACATGACATTAGTACAATCATTAACTCCGTACAAGCCAACGGTTAACATTGATAGATCTATCGTGTCTGACAAACCCACCCGGTTAGGGTGTTTGTTACCGACTTTACATAAGGGTAACCTGCGTGTTATGCCTCAGTCACAGGGTTTGATTGTACACACTTAGTTTAACTATAGATTCTCCATAAATGCCTTACACACGTGTATCGTATGAATTGTATAAAACACTTTAAACTTGGTTGTGTGTTAAAACCTATGTATGCTCACCAACTTTTTAGTTGACCTTGTTTTCATCATGTTTCAGGTACTAATGCTTCAGAATAAGTACAAGTTGCTTCACTTAGGACCGAGGACCTAGAATCTAATTTAAAGAAACTATTTATGTATTCTCTATTTTTTTCTTTGTATTGTTGGATTGACGTTTATCTATGATATGAATTTGGTTGCTTAAATATTCAAACTTTAGTAAACCATGAGCTTTTGAACAGTCTACATGTCCCGCCCCGACGTATTCCGCCGTCGGTTGGGGTGTGACATCTATGTCCTAACAAACTCCCCCTTGACAATAGCTTGATCTTCTGTCTTCAGTCTTTATGACGAACTCTTCCAATTCTCTGGTAACTTGCTTCCTGCATGCACTCTATACTTGTGACATATCTCCAATAATCTCTTATACTGTAATCCTTGCTCTCTCCATTCTTTTGTGAACATTATCTCATTCTTTTTTAGAGTCCTCTGATCTTTCTTTGAGAAGTTAATAAGATTCATTGCATCATAGAATCTTACTATCACATTATTCTCTCTATCTTCAACTCTTGCTTCTCCAATATTCACATCAACATACCACCACTTCATGTTTCCAAGAAAATCTTGTGGTATTTTACTTAATGGAATCTTTTGCACAGCCTTAACTGGTTTAAACTTATATTTCCAAGTTGTCACACCAGATTTAGAATCCACAATCTTCACTATCTTACCTTTCTGAGGATTCAACTTGTCATACTTTCCAGACCCACCTTCTCTGCTTATCAGATTTGCAATTACATATGCCAATCCGAACTTTGATCTGTTTATCAAAGGCTTTGTAGCTAGACCATTCATCTCACACCTTGGTAAGGTATTGAAATACTTGATCCTTGGCTTCAAGTATTGTACACCATCTGATATTTTCAATGCAAACAATTTCACTTCCTCATCATAAAACCAACTTATGATTCTTCTAATACACCTCTCTTTGTTTACATACTTTTTTTTTAGCAGGTTGTATAGGAGACTTAGGTAAAACCGTTATCCAGCTGTTCACCAACTCTTTCCATTGTTCCTTTGTCATACCAGTATTCCTATACATCACTGGTTCTTCAGATGACATAGAAAGCATGGACTGAGTAGTCTCTGTTTCAGTATCCATCTTAGATTGAGGAGAGTCATCAGGCTTTGATGCATCTTCAGTAGAATCCACAGATGCAGTTATCCCTTCATTGAGAATTCAGGAATAACATCATCTTGGATGAAGTTATATGGCACATTTAGACCATCACAACCTTCATACGTAACATCAACTTTATTTTCTTGAATCTCAAGTTGGCTTTTTGATATTTAGGAGTGGAGTGGGAACATACTTGAAGCCATAATGAGAAGGACCAGCCTGAGATTGAGCAGGAACTTTAGGAGCAGGATTAACCACTGGAGAAGTATGTTGAGATGGCTAGGGTGTAATAAGTAAAGAATCAATAAACTCAGCATCTTCAACACCTTGAGTAGTTGCAGCAGCAAAAGAAGCAGACATAAGCTTTTGAGATTTAGGAGTGGGAACATACTCCTCATCAGAATCTGAAGATTCATCCTGTAATGTTCGTTTCCCTAAAGTCACACCAGGAGGAGGACCCCGTGCAGACTTTCTTCTTGGTCATTTCATACCTTTCTGGCTCACAGACTTAAGTCTCTTACCAGCATTAGCTCTATGCAACTGAGCTAGACGAATATAGTGATCAGGACTAAAATCCAGTGAACTACCAGAATCACCATCATTAGATGCAGCAGGGATCTCAGGCGAACTAGAACTCGTATCAGCAATCTGACCCCCTGCTTGATGTTCAGGAGAATGAACCACATCATCATGAATATCATCCATATTCATTCCCATATCTAGATTAACATCATCATCAGGAACATTTGCTTGATGAACATATGGAACTGGTTCCTTAACATTATCTTGTACATTTTCTTAAACATGAACTTGTGAAGGCTCTTGTTGTATTAGAACTTGAACTTGTTGTACTTGTGGTTGTTGCACATGTTGTTGTTGTACTTGTTGAATCTGCTGTTGTGGTTGTTCTTGTTCCTGAATCATTTCTTCTGGATGAAACCAATTGTTATTCGGAGGCTCAACATAATCAGGATTAACTATGTGACCGAATAATGGAGTTGGAACAGGAATCAAAGTTGCATTTTGTTGCTTCACTTTAGTACAATCAGTAAATATTCTTTTGGTCATCGGAGTTAACATAAGACGTTGTGGATGCTGAGGAAGATTAGGAATCAGATGATTCAGAATCATTTGGATAAATCTAGGATACATCAGAAAACCTTAACCTTCTGGAGGAGTTATCTACATTACAAGCTCTCTGTAATGTATAAGGCAAAGCTGAAGCGCTTATTCAGAGTTAATGTGTCACACCCCGCCAAGGCGGAAACGCGAGGCGTAACGTTCACTGGTTTTCGAAGCATATGATTATCGCAAACACATACATGTAGTTGGATACATAATCGAGTTTAAAATATTTACATCACAAAATATCAACTGGAGTTTACAAAAGTTTAAGATTTCGCAAATATAACTCAAAACCATGAGTTATACGAGAGAAATCCTCCAAAAGTCGTATCCGCATGCATGCATGAAATCCTACATTGCTAACCTGAAGACCACGTTCAATTTCCTGAAAACAAACTTAAAAATGTCAACACGAGGTTGGTGAGTTCACAAATTATTATAAAGAGTTATCATAAACCCAATGTTTAAATATGATCCTTTTCACCTGATCAAAACCCTTTATTTAAACCTGATCACTTAAACCTGATCAGAACTCTTTGGTTTAAAACCTGATCACTTTATCCTGATCAAAACCCTTTGCATGTATTACCAATGAATTTGAATACTAATCCGATCTATTGACCCCATTTGTAAGCTTGCAAGGAATACAAAATAGTATGTAATGTACGAGACCGTAACCAAACCCCGACTTTTTGTGCCTCCCCCTCGCCTTTTTGCGAGTAAGATAATGTGCGGTCATTCGGCCATGTGGACCCCTGGTTAGCGCGACTAACCATGACCGGAGGCGTCACCCCCAATAGTACTATTCATATAATCCCGGGCTAAGTCCATAGCTAATGGTACTAATTTATTCAGAGGACTTTAAGCGCTTTACTTTTCCCTCAATACACACATACGGTCAGATCATTAGTTCAATTCATTTACACACAAAAGTCTTTTACAAGTATGTTTCCACCCCAAATCATTTGAAAAACTTAGAAAAAGGGGAATTAGTGAAACTCACCTTGACAGTATGACTGCTAGCAAACACTTGAATAACCGTAAACCCCGCTTATCCGTACCCTAAATACACAAGGATACCTTACATGTTAAGACTAACCGTCTTAAACACAAGTTGTTCACCCGCCTTAACGAATCCCGTTAAGTGCGTCTTTGTTTAATGAAACCGTGTTTTAACGTGACGACCAGTTGGTGATTATTATTCCAGTCTAGACGCTTTACTTATTTTCTAAGAAAATAATATATTTTCATATTGGTGACTAGTTACGTTTGTCAAAAATAAATATTATTTTTGCATCACAATATAATATATTTATATTATATCTCACGTATCATCATATAATCATTTTGTATTAATAATTATATAAACCACAAATGTCGTTCAAGTATGTTCTAAGCATGCGAGTCGTCCTACGTGCACATAATCCATGTTAACACGTACTCATACAATTTACTCGTTCCGAACGACATTTTATTAACGTGTTTACGTTCAACGTGCATTTATTTATATCTATTTATGCACACAAATATAATCATGTTTTAACAATCCAACATATATTTAAACAAGTTTCTCCATAACATATGTTTATTTATCCTTAAACCGAACGTCTTTATATTTCATTATTCGCGTCTACGTTCCATGTTATCAACAAGTTCTAAACATATATGTTTTCATTTATTTAGTCGTTTCATGTCTAGTTCCGAGTTAACGATTTCCCCGTTATTTATATATATATATCATGACTTCTATATATATATATATACATGAAATGTTTAACAACTTTTCAAATTTCGCCAGTTATAATCATACTCATACATTTATATACTTTTCATATAAACACATTTTCATACTTGACAATCTTTTCAAATTTACCAACTTAAACACATATCTATTTATGTATATTCCATACGATTTCACATATATACATACACATGTATCTCACTTTTTCACCAAGTATAATTTTATACTTTTATTCATCTATGATTTATTCAAATAACAAAACCGTGTGCATATATTCATATTAACTTATCATTTTTATTTATTGATCCAACTACTTGATTATTACCAAATCATTTATCAAATCAAACACAAATATATCTATATATCTATATATATATATATATTTATTTATTTCGATCCATCTATATATATGCATGTATGTTCTAGTCTCTGTTTATACATATAAAAAAAATCATACACTTCTAAGTTTTAATCAAATCAAACATATATAAACACATGCATGTATATTTTCGACCAACATATATATATCTATGTATATTTTAGTTTTTCTCTACCTTTACCCTTGATATTACAAGATTATATATATCCATTCACTACATAAATAATCAAACCAATAAATATTACATTTCATCTTTAATAATTTCGACCCATTTATATATATTTGTACAAAATCCTAGCTTTTATATTTTATAAAGTTAGATTTTTAAGAAAACTCTTTTAATCTTTAAATCTCTTTATTTATTATGATGAACAACATGTTTAGATTAAGAAAAAGAGATGGAATTAGAGTCGGGTGTCGTTTTTCCTTACCACTAGACAAGCTAGGAGAAGAAACAACGTGTAGAAGGTGATGGATGCTTGGTACTCTAGCAAAACCGACCTCTTGAATCTTCGAGAACTCCTTGGATCTCTAATCCTTCTAGTTAGCTTTTCTAACTTTGTTTCTTGAATTTGGTATGTGAATGTGTATGCATGTGTGTGTGCCGTATGTGTATATATTTATATATATGGAAAGAGAGTTTGAGTGTTGGAGGCTTCAACACTCCATCATCATTATCCTTCATGATGATAGAATGGATTTGACCTTTAGTTGGTCTAACACTCAATGAAGGATGGCTCTTATGACACAACATTATGACAATTAGATGGATTTGGTGAAGAGTGGGTGAGGGGTGGGTGCTCTCGTGATCTAATACTCGATATATGAACTTTTATGATTAAAACTCTTTATATTTCGTATCTCGACTATATTTTAATAGTCCGCCAATTTAACCCGTCATACTTAATGTTTAACTATAATATATACGTGCACTCGTAATAATAACTCGTCATCATGAACTGATATCGTTGTTCATTTTTTTAATGATCTTGTCACCAATATATATCTTTTATATCAAAGCGTATTACTAGACTTTTACGGAATAAAGATTTGTTAATCACCAACGACGTTCCTTGCGGGTTATAACCGTTTACTTCCTAGTAATTCTAAAAATTACTAAAGTATAATATTTGTTTCTTTGCTAGACTCCATGACAAAACTATGTCAAAATTATAAACCAGGAAATATAATTAATGAACGTGCAATTATGAAATATGGATATTGACCTGGTATGCTGGGTGTCACATAATGCGAGCATTGCAGCTTGCAACGAAGATTTTAAACCATCAGTACCAGCTTTTCTTGGTGACAAACACTGGATAATAACGTGCATAAAGAATCTTCATTGACTCACTAGAACACCTTTTCTAGCTTGGGTATCATTTTGTCTCCCTCGATAACCCATCCTCTGAAAACATCCTATAATCAAAGTGCCAGGTAAACTTATAGGATCATCATTGTTTCCTCCTAGAGCTAGTGCAGCTCTAATAGTATCCACATAAATTTCCACCTCGGTATTGTTCACTGTAGCTCTTAAAACATGCGGATCAACATTTGTATCTTGATGTACAGTAGCCCAGAATTGGTGAATATAGGGTAAGCTGATGTAAGGATTTCCTGAAAGAGCCACATGCAACCTTGACCTATTCGGAAAAATGATAATTTGTTGATAGTTAACAGCTTCTGACATTGCAGGATCTAATAAGGCTACTTGATTATGCTTATATTCAACACGACGATCCATCTGTATATGAATTTGGACATGCACAACATTAGTATATATGTACATAAGATAAAAGAGTAACACAAACACTCGTGATATATGCACATATGAACACAAAAACAAAAATTAAAAACAACAAACAAAAAAATTAAACTAAAAAAAATTTAAACACAAAAAAATTTGACTAGTCCAAAATCACTACTGAGCACCTAGGCGAACTTACTAAGTTCTCTTAGAGTTACAAGAGGCGAACATAATAAGTTCGCCTGAACAAGTTCGCCTGTCGATACAGTTTCAATCCAGAATTCAAATTTGTTCAAAACGATGGATTCAATGCACAATAACCAAGTATAAAGCAATATCCAGCATCGATTAAGTATTATTAAGCATCAATTTCAACATTTAACCACAAACACATCCATTAAAACTCGAAAAACAAGTCCGACAGTCGAAGATTATTTCTTATTCGAAATTTTTTGAATCCGGTCGATTTAATGGATGAAAAACCTTGTTACTACCTTTAAAATATGTGCAATCACAAGATGAACAATAGATAATCAATCAAAAACCGATCAACCACACAAGAATTTCAGAAGAACAAGTTCGCAACACTGTGTCAATGTTCGCTTCGGATATGTTCGCTCAAATAAAATCAAGAGTAACTGATTATGTTCGCCTGAATTGGATATATATACTCAAGATTAAGTTAGCTTACCTAGGCGAACTTGCTAAGTTCTCCTGATCAATAACTAGGCGAACATGCTAAGTTCGCTTCTCAGACAAACACAACCTTCACATTTAGAAACTATTTGAAATTTCAATTTGAACAAACTCCAACCATCAACTTTCCAAACCTTGTGACCTTCCATCTGAAACATATATCCGATCCAATCCCGAACAATTTATAAAAATTAAAAAGATAGGATTTTCATGGAAGATGGAAAGAAAATCTTTTTGGATTTTATCAGTACAAACAGAATCACATATTTTTTATTTTTATGAAAAATACACACATATTTTTGCTTGAACATCACGAGTAAGAAGATCATATCAGTATCTGAGCAATTCATCACACATTCTATCACAAACTATGGGTAACCTATGATACTTCATAATATACTTCATGAAATGAAATATGATACTCTTGTTAAATAAGTTCACTTATTCTCTTCAAACTAATGATCAGGATTACACTCTTATTCATCCAAATTTGATATTTAAGAACAAGATCATTCTATTCAAATCATATTTGATTCATTCTTTTCAATCTTTTCAAACTTTTCAATCTTTTCAAACCTTTCAATCTTTTCAAACCTATAAACACCATTTGAAAAGATACGAGATAAATTTCAAAGTAAACAAGATCAGGTTATAACATGCTCAATTATTCATACCAAATTTGCAACACAATGCATGAACACTTAAGTTGTCAATATTATACGATTTGAAACTACAAGCGTTTTTCTCCCAAATTCATGTGAGTTAGTACCATTTAGATGAAAAACATCGTGTACCCCACATATACGCCCAACAAAAAAATTAAAATTGCATTATCTTCAAGACATATATGATTTATTACAAGACTAGATCAATCTCCAAGATGAAATTATCTCTATTAGCACAAGTATTGAATAGCAGATCCCGAAGGATATAAGAATCATAAAGATTCGGAATCAAAAGATTCTAATGAATTGGCTTTAGAATGAGAATCAATAGATTCAGGTAGGAGGATCCAACTATTATCTGGATAAATTTCAATGGAATCAGTATAGATGATGTATCAATATGATCCAAGGGTGAGTATCTGTTCCAACATATGTTGTTAGAAAGCATATTTTAGTTCAACAACACATTGCATGTTTTTCGGGGTATGGGCAGTGAAGTGAACTGAAAGAATTTGTGCTAAAGATATAATCCGATATTGGTCTCATGAAGTTCTTAAAACCGTATATTCTTTATCTGATAATGACCTTTTACACACACACCCAGGCATATAATGGGTTCAAATCACAGATGTAATCATATCTTATTTAATTTTCACACTACTAATGATTTAAAAAAGCTTCTAGTCTACTGACAATCTAAGTTTCAAACTCATATTCAAATTAAAATCAAATAGATTATCATTTTCAGAGAATTTATAACACTATCATTTCTTGTTCATGCAGACCTTGAAATTTAGATCAAATCATCTTAATATAAGCATACACATAATATCATATCAAAGGTCTAATATTGTCATGTGTGATAAACTATTCACTGATGTACTATCATTTCTTCTTTAACTTCAAATGATGTCAACTTTTTTACTTTTTCAATTTGTTTTGAATTTTTATAAATAACAATTTTTGACTGAAAGTAAGAATGCAAAAAAGTAAAAACAATAACAGAAAGTTAAAACAAAATCTCCCATGAAATTTGATTTTGAAAAACTTTTATTCGGAATTGATCATACCGATCATTTTGATAAAAAATTCAAACCTGGTACGATCAAATGCCTTGGTAAAGAGATCAGCAAAATTATCATCAGTATGTACCTTCACCAGTTCAATCAACCTTTTATCTACACATTCACGTATAAAATGATATCTAATTTCAATGTGCTTTGTTTTACTGTGTTTAACAGGATTATTAGTTATGGACATTGTGGCAGTATTATCAATGAACATGGGGGTTCCTGTGAGATTCAAACCATAGTCTCTTAATTGTTGTTGGATCCACAAGATTTGAGAACAACAACTTGCAGCAGCAATGTATTCTGCTTCACATGTTGAAATGGAGACTGTAGTTTTCTTTTTGCATTGCCTGGAAACAAGACGATTACCCAGAAACTCACAACCACCTGTTGTAGATTTTCTATCCAAAAAACAACCACCAAATTCATAGTCAGTATATGCATTAAATTCAAAGTTAGAACCATGCGGAAACCATAATCCCAATCTTTGTTTGCCTTTCAGATAACGAAAGATCCTTTTGACTGCTATTAAATGAGACTCCTTTGGTTTTGCTTGGAATCTGGAACAGAGACATACAGCAAACATTATATCTAGCCGTGAAGCGGTTAAGTACATCAGAGAGCCAATCATTGCCCGGTAGAGTTGACAATCAATGTCTTTTCCATCCTGATCGGGATTCAATTTATGATTCACCGGAATTGGAGTATCGTATGGGGTACAGTCTTCCATTTTGAATCGGCTTAAGATGTCTTTGAGATATTTAGACTTGTGAATAAAGAAGCCATCTTCCTTCTGATTAACCTGAAGTCCAAGGAAAAATGTTAACTCTCCCATAGCTGACATTTCAAACTTCGATTTCATGACACTCTCAAACTCTTTGCATAACCCTTCGTTTGTTGAGCCAAAAATAATATCATCTACATATATCTGAACCAGTAGATAATCTCCCCCTGCTTTCTTTATGAATAAGGTCGAGTCAATTTGGCCACGCACAAATCCATTATCCATGAGATGTTTAGACAATGTTTCGTACCACGCTCGGGGAGCTTGATGTAAGCCATAAAGTGCTTTATCTAGCTTAAATACTCTAGACGGAGGAACCGGATCTTGAAACCCCGGCGGCTGACACACATAAACCTCTTCCTTGACCTTACCATATAAGAAATCACTCTTCACATCTAATTGAAACACCTTAAACCCTTTGTAAGATGCAAAATCAAGAAACAAACGAATAGCCTCAAGCCTTGCCACAGGTGCATACACTTCGATGTAATCAATTGCTTCTTGTTGATTGAACCCCTGTACAACTAATCGTGCCCTATTTCTCACCACGACACCACGATCATCTTTCTTGCATTTAAAAACCCATTTAGTTCCAATTGGATACACACCTTTCAGAAGATCTACAAGATTCCACACCATAAGCTTATCAAATTGAGCAAGCTTTTCCTGCATTGCTTCTATCCAATTGTTATCGCGCAAAGCCATTTCCACATTCTTTGGTTCGACCTGAGAAATAAAACATGAATGTGAGCATACATCAAGAACACCAGTATCCTTAATACATGTATACAAGCATGTATTCTCGATTAACGAATGCGTCTGCACTCCATCTCTTAAATTCCCAATTATATTTGTCACCGGATGATCCTTGAGTACTTTAATTGAAGCAACTTCAGGAACCGGCAACACACCAACTTGAGTCGTTTTAGAATGAGAAAGAATTTCCTGATTAACTGATATCTCCGAATCCAGATTCATAGGAATCTCCCCCTGAACATGTGCCGAAGGAGATGTATCATTAACGAATAAAGGATCAGCAGACGAATCTTGTGTCACACCCCAACCGACGGCGGAATCATCGGGGCGGAACATGTAGACTGTTCATGAGCACAAGGTTGACTAGATTGTAATATATTAAATCCATTTCCATTCAAACAACACATGAATCAAATTCAAAGTACATAATGAAATACAATTTGTTTTTGAATTAAGATTAACTAGGTCCAAAGCCTATGTGTAGCATGTCTTAATCAATCTCATATAAAAGCACCTGAAACATGAATAAAATAAGGTCAACTAAAAAGTTGGTGAGTATAACACAGGTTTGTATATAGGTAGTATATAATTTGTAAACCAAATCCTTTACATAACATGATAAATAAGGCGTTTATGGGGAGCAGCTATTGTGTAACCAAGTACAATCAAACCTTTGTAACTAGCATGCAAAACAATGTGTGTTGTCGGTTTCAATCACCGCGCATCCTGGGTGGGTTTGTCAGACTCAATAGATCTATCATTGAAAACCGTCGGCTTGAAAAGTTAATGATTGCACATAATCGCATACAAGAGGTTAGCACACCTAGCACTCGGGCATAAAGCTCAAATTTGCACACATGAATGTAAATAGGATTTGTACTTGTGTTGTTTGTGTAAATGTAAACATGTAATTTGAATAGTGTTCATGTTTCACCCCAAAAATGTAAAAGAGTAAAAGGGGCTATGAAATACTCACTTGATTCGAAGGCGTAGCTAACACGAGATACTAGAAAGTAATGTGATCCTTGTATTGCACAATGTTAACCTAGAGTGTAATGTATATTGCATTAATAATGCACAATAGTCTAAGTCTAAGTCTAAGGTTGAATTGGATAAAGTTAGTGATTGGTACTTGAATGTATTGTATAAAATGGAAGATTTGAAATGAATATTTTTAGAATATTTTGAATAAGGTTGGGAATTGAATAGTAAAATAGAATATTTATAAAATCATTGATTATGAAAATAAAGTATGTGTTAAATGTAATTTAATAAATAAATAAATGTTTTTATTTAAAATGAAGAATAAATAAATAATCTTTATTTATTTATTTATAAAGTATGTAACTTACAAATAAAATGTTTTAAATGAGAAGTTTAATAACAAATTAAATTTTATAAAACTTTTAATTAAATGATTTTCCATTATTCCAAGATTAATTATTTGATTTTCAAATACCTTTTTATAAAATTAACTATTTTTATTTAAAAACTTAATCTGGAATTTTTACAGATTAAAATAAAACAACAATAATTCTGATCAAAGATTCTGACCTAGACACGACCGTGCCTGGGAAGGACACGAACGCGCTCGAACCACGGGCGCGGCCGCGCTAGTCGGGACGCGACTGGGTTTGATCAAACAGAGGCCAACTTGGACAATTCACTCGGCACGACCGCGCTACATGAGGCACGGCCGCGCTAGATGATTAGCGCGACCGTGTCTCTTCCAAAACAGACACGAATTGAACAAATCCTGTATTTATAGCACTGGATTTGATAGGGCTTTTGATTACTGAGTTATTACAAGTCTTTTCATGTAATTTAATTGCATGTAAATCATGTTTAAGAATGGATTCGATTAAATCCTTTTTATTAAAAATATAAGTTCTGATTCGAACGATTTCTGTAATTAAAGCCCAGATTGATAGGGGGCTTTTGATATATGGACCGAAACGAAAGGGAGGGATGATTCAATTACCTCAAACAGAAGGAATCGATAGCGATCGGTAGAAGGGAGTTCCGGCGACGGCGATAACGGCTTCCGGCGACTTCGGCTGCAATTCCGGCTAGGCCAGAGAGTCCAATAATAACAGGGGAGATCGCTGAATAGAATTTCTTGATTGCTTGAGAGGAATTTGATCGAATTTTAGGATTTGAGTCTTGAGGGAAAAGATCGACGGTTTTTCTTGAGAGGAAGAGAGTTTTGATAATAATAGTCGTAATCAACTGAGTTATTTTCCTTGACAATGAAAATGAAACGTAACCGGGTTTGAATTCGAACGATCGATCGTTTTGAAATCACATTTACGTTTTGACAGTTACGCAGGCGCGACCGTGCCTAATAGAGGCGCGACCGTACTTAGGCACCGGGCGCGATCGTTCCAGGACCAGTCGCGCGATCGTGCCAAGGCACTTGGCGCGACCGTGCCAGGGCGAAGCACGACCGTGCTAATTAGGGTTTCTTGATAAATTTTCAACTTTAGTCCTTGTAACTTTAGTTTTGACATGTTTGTATAAAATAGTTACTTGCATAGAGATTAATTGTATATAACTGAGTAAAACTTGCGGATTTGTATTGAATCATTGCATTTAATTTATGGCGAAGATATAATAAGACAGTGCACGAGAATTTGGTTTAAAATGCGTTACATCGAATTGAAATACGAATACTAAAATCAGAAATGTTACAGTCTCCCCATGTTAAGGGAATTTCGTCCCGAAATTTAACTAATGGAGACTACTAAATCAAGAAAGAGGTGGGAGTTTGGGTTCTCGGTGAGCTTTGATTGTTGGACATGGCTTAGGCCTGATCATCGAGGTTGAATATGAATAATGACAATGAATTTAGTTTTTGAAATGGACTTAAGGAGAAGATTGTCGAATAGCAATTTGAATTCTAAATGTAAGATGTATTACTTGGAACAAATTTGATGAGATTTTGAAATTTTGAGTTTGTGTAAGATGTAGTCTAACGTGCTCAAAATTGTTAGCGGGTAAGAGGTTTCATAAACACTGGTCTGGGTCAAAACTTCATGTGACACGAACAACGCTACTTTCGGTAATATGATAGGACACTTATATACAGGAAGTACCATCGGCGTATCCCCCATGCCCTTGTCATGTCACATCAGTTTCGTTGTTACACATCATGATAAGTTTTAGGTCACAACACACGACAAAATTTCTCTATAGTTTCCATGCGCTGATTTTTATAATTCCGTGTGCACCCGTAATTATTCAAATCATCGTATGGTCCGTATAGATCGTTTTCGTTGTGTGCGGGTAAGGGGGGCACAATTTCACTATGATCACGTTTATTGTTTACACATAAAAAGTCGCTAACAAGTAACTAAGTTCCTAATCAAGTCAGTTCGCAACTAAAGAGTAGTAAAGTAGTAACACTTAAAGTTTCTTAGTTTGCTCGTGTTTGAACAAGAATACGTCAAACCCCGAGTCGTTTCAATGTATTATGGTCTTCAACTTTAGTGTACAAAGTGCATGACCATGTCTTGTGTATAATGAAATCAATCTATTGCAATAATTGTAAGCAAATTTTGTTTCGAGTATATAGTAAGCACACAAGTCTCATGTATGATCTAGTATCACGTAGTTTGTAATCAAATAAGTCTCATATATAGCGTAAATAATTAAGCGTCTTGTATTTTGTAAGTCAATGAACTCTGATGTGTAATGTAAACAACATAGTATTTTGTGTATTGTAAGAAATGGATCTCATGTATAGTGTTAGCAACTTAGCATCATGTATTTTGTATAATGTACACCATTTAGTATAAAGTGCTTGTAACCAAATGAGTTTCATGTATAGTGTGGTCAATCTAGAATTATGTATCAATGAAGCAATTCTTATGTATAACATATATTGCAAACAACTAAGTTTCGTGTATCATGTGCTCAATCCAGTAGCATATGTATTGCAGGTAAACATGTTTCGTGCATTACGTGATCAATCGAGCAAATTGTGATTTGTAGGCAAACTAGTTTCATGTATTATGTAGTTTGTGTAGCATTGGATATATTGAGAAATATTGAGTTTTATGTACCATAAGATTGCATTGAATATATTGTGAACGTGAGTATTGAACTTCGCGTGCGATGTGTACTAATGGGTTTTGCATGGGTTCGAGTGCTGCGGACAAACGTGTTGTTTGGCGTTCTTGCATAATGTGGTAGCTAGGTTCAAGTCCTCGAATCTCATTGAGGTTGGTGGGAAGGGTTAACGTTTACGCGGTACGGGTCGTCTTTTGAAACGTCAAGTGAAAAGTAACGAGGAGGTTTTGGAGATATTCGGGAATTGTGTTTACAAATACAGGTCTTTGTTTGAACATAGAAAGTGGGAAATTCGTTCTTGATTGTAGATATATAAAGTAGTGAAATCATTGATCCGCATATTTTAAATGAATATGCAATTTATGGGAAAAGTATTTTTAATTTAAACTTTCAACTATTAATAAAAGAATATTTTTAAGTGGAACCATTGGCTAAACAAGTAGTCTATAATTTAGCCAAAGTTTAGAAATATTTACTTTAATGAAGAAAAATCATAATTATTTATCAGTTTAAAAAAAAATATTTTTATAAAATTGATTGCATTAACTTTCCTTATTAGGTGAAAAAGTTTTATGGGAACCTTATGTTTTTGATATTATCTAAAAATTTGTTAAACATTTTGTTTAAACAAGATAACGAGGTTTTGTTTAAATCGCAAAATAGGATGATTTATTTAATGAAAGAGATTGTTGGTAATGTACTAAACCATGTTGAATGAAAGAAGTGATATTTGGGAAAATTTGATGGGAATATAACAGGTGTAATTTACGCTCCACGGGTCAAATCAATGAACAATAACTGTAGAGTTGAAATATATGGAATTGACTAGATGCTGAAATGTTAAACATTACTCAAAACATAAGGAAATGGTTCTCAAATCGAAAATTTAAAGGAAATCAGTAGAAGCTCCTTCTAACGTCTCTGGTAGCTTTCCACTAGGAAGAAGATAATCGCCAAGATGAGCACCGCTATAGTCACTCTAGTAGTAGATCTGGCTTCAGTTCTGGCGGTCTCCGCGCGATGATCTTGTATTTCTTTTTCGAGGATGGAGATTAACTCCTTTTGGTATCCTAATTGGTTTGCTAGGCTATCCATTCTTTGTCTTTGCAAGTCGTGTATTACTCCCTGCTCTATCCTTTGCCTCTCAAATTCTGAATTTCTTACATATTGATGGAAGTCATTGGTTGGAATTCCCATAACACCAGGGGGTGCCATGGTATGCCTTACCCAAGGGTTAGGAAGGTACGGGTCGGGCATTAGGTATGGGTCTCTTAGTGGGGGTGGCAATTGATTGTGGAGGTGAGGTGTTTGGTACGGGTTTACGGGTACGGGAGATCCAGGTGTTTGAAGTCTCGGGTCGGTGTTCCTAATCCAGTCCGCCCTTACATCAAACCTTGGCCTAGTAGCTGGGGGTGTCGGTGACCGGTACATGGGTGTCTCAGTGTCTTCTTCCCAATCAGATTCTGATCCAGGACGGTAAACCGGGGAGGGAGGAGGGTAGGAGTTCATGTCTAGCAGAAAAACAATGAAAAGTTGTAAGTGATAATGAAATATTGCGGGTTGGACATAAGAGTACTTATAGGTTTTAGAGTTTGACTAGTCATAACACCGAACCTTCACGATAATATTTTAGAAATACACTTGGCCTATAAGCAATGCATCCCTGAGGAGAATTCCTAGGAAAGAGGGGTGGGTCAATAAGACACACTTAAGTACCCTATCTTTCCTTAGCCAGAATTCCTCATGGGTCTACACACTCTTCCAGCCATCATGTATTTAATAATACCATTGTTGGGCTCATGGTCATGATGAGAATTGTTGTGGACTGGGCTTTGAGGCCCAAGAGTAAGGTTTATGCTTTTCAGCGGGCTTCTTCTTCTTGGAGGATATATGGGCTTCTTGGTTTATTATTGGTGGGTATTAGGTCCAATAGTTTAAGTCTTTGCTCATAAAGGGTGATGGTATCATGTATTTGGGTCCAAAGGTGTATGAATAATTTTGGTGCGTATGTGTGTGTGTTAAACTTAGGATAGTGTTTTAAATAAATTATGTAGGTAGCTATGATTAGAAGAAGAAGTGGGCAGGTAACGTGACACATAAACTATTGGGTATTGTATCATGTGATGTAATCATATAGTATAATATGTAAAAATATTAACATAGGTGAATAATCATATAGCAAGTAGGTAGTAATGAGTGTAAGTACAAGAGTTATCAAGTAGTGTGACACATAAGTCATTATGTATTGTACCAGGTAGTGTAAGTACTTAGGATAGCATGTAGAAATAATCACACATGAATTGATAATGTAACGTGTAGTAGCATTGCATTGTATGGGTGTCCTAAAGTTATAGTCTAGGTCAAGAGTGTCTAATAACCTAGTTCCCTATAACCAAGGCTCTGATACCAATCTGTCACACCCCAACCGACGGCGGAATCATCGGGACGGGACATGTAGACTGTTCATGAACACAAGGTTGACTAGATTGTAATATATTAAATCCATTTCCATTCAAACAAACATGAATCAAATTCAAAGTACATAATGAAATACAATTTGTTTTTGAATTAAGATTAACTAGGTCCAAAGCCTATGTGTAGCATGTCCTGATCAATCTCATATAAAAGCACTTGAAACATGAATAAAATAAGGTCAACTAAAAAGTTGGTGAGTATAACACAGGTTTGTATATAGGTAGCATATAATTTGTAAACCAAATCCTTTACATAACATGATAAATAAGGCGTTTATGGGGAGCAGCTATTGTGTAACCAAGTACAATCAAACCTTTGTAACTAGCATGCAAAACAAAGTGTGTTGTCGGTTTCAATCACCGCGCATCCTGGGTGGGTTTGTCAGACTCAATAGATCTATCATTGAAAACCGTCGGCTTGAAAAGTTAATGATTGCACATAATCGCATACAAGAGGTTAGCACACCTAATACTCGGGCATAAAGCTCAAATTTGCACACATGAATGTAAATAGGATTTGTACTTGTGTTGTTTGTGTAAATGTAAACATGTAATTTGAATAGTGTTCATGTTTCACCCCAAAAATGTAAAAGAGTAAAAGGGGCTATGAAATACTCACTTGATTCGAAGGCGTAGCTAACACGAGATACTAGAAAGTAATGTGATCCTTGTATTGCACAATGTTAACCAAGAGTGTAATGTATATTGCATTAATAATGCACAGTCGTCTAAGTCTAAGTCTAAGGTTGAATTGGATAAAGTTAGTGATTGGTACTTGAAGGTATTGTATAAAATGGAAGATTTGAAATGAATATTTTTAGAATATTTTGAATAAGGTTGGGAATTGAATAGTAAAATAGAATATTTATAAAATCATTGATTATGAAAATAAAGTATGTGTTAAATGTAATTTAATAAATAAATAAATGTTTTTATTTAAAATGAAGAATAAATAAATAATCTTTATTTATTTATTTATAAAGTATGTAACTTACAAATAAAATGTTTTAAATGAAAAGTTTAATAACAAATTAAATTTTATAAAACTTTTAATTAAATGATTTTCCATTATTCTAAGATTAATTATTTGATTTTCAAATACCTTTTTATAAAATTAACTATTTTTATTTAAAAACTTAATCTGGAATTTTTACAGATTAAAATAAAACAACAATAATTCTGATCAAAGATTCTAACCTAGACACGACCGTGCCTGGGAAGGACACGAACGCGCTCGAACCACGGGCGCGACCGCGCTAGTCGGGACGCGAACGGGTTTGATCAAACAGAGGCCAACTTGGACAATTCACGAGGCACGACCGTGCCTTAGCTCGGCACGACCGCGCTACATGAGGCACGGCCGCGCTAGATGATTAGCGCGACCGTGTCTCTTCCAAAACAGACACGAATTGAACAAATCCTGTATTTATAGCGCTGGATTTGATAGGGCTTTTGATTACTGAGTTATTACAAGTCTCTTCATGTAATTTAATTGCATGTAAATCGTGTTTAAGAATGGATTCGATTAAATCCTTTTTATTAAAAATATAAGTTCTGATTCGAACGATTTCTGTAATTAAAGCCCAGATTGATAGGGGGCTTTTGATATATGGACCGAAACGAAAGGGAGGGATGATTCAATTACCTCAAACAGAAGGAATCGATAGCGATCGGTAGAAGGGAGTTCCGGCGACGGCGATAACGGCTTCCGGCGACTTCGGCTGCAATTCCGGCTAGGCCAGAGAGTCCAATAATAACAGGGGAGATCGCTGAATAGAATTTCTTGATTGCTTGAGAGGAATTTGATCGAATTTTAGGATTTGAGTCTTGAGGGAAAAGATCGACGGTTTTTCTTAAGAGGAAGAGAGTTTTGATAATAATAGTCGTAATCAACTGAGTTATTTTCCTTGACAATGAAAATGAAACGTAACCGGGTTTGAATTCGAACGATCGAGCGTTTTGAAATCACATTTACGTTTTGACAGTTACGCAGGCGCCACCGTGTTTAATAGAGGCGCGACCGTGCTTAGGCACTGGGCGCGATCGTTCCAGGACCAGTCGCGCGATCGTGCCGAGGCACTTGGCGCGACCGTGCCAGGACGAAGCACGACCGTGCTAATTAGGGTTTCTTGATAAATTTTCAACTTTAGTCCTTGTAACTTTAGTTTTGACATGTTTGTATAAAATAGTTACTTGCATAGAGATTAATTGTATATAACTGAGTAAAACTTACGGATTTGTATTGAATCATTGCATTTAATTTATGGCGAATATATAATAAGACAGTGCACGAGAATTTGGTTTAAAATGCGTTACATCGAATTGAAATACGAATACTAAAATCAGAAATGTTACATCTTGAAAAACAACATCTTCTTCGTCACTATCAGACTCTTGTGGTCTCGAACAAGAAGCAATATTAGGATCAGGATTAGAGGAAGTGGGAACAGATGAAATAGGAACCACTGTTGGTATAAAACCACCATCTTGTGCATCCCGATAAGATTCATACAACACAGCAGCTTCTTCGGGAGAAATATCAGAAGGTAAATGAAAAGAGTTGAATAAGCTGTCATAATCAAAAACCCAGTCTGGACCAATCGCCATTTGAGGTAAAGAACGATTTGAACAGTCTATATAAAACCATTCCTCAACCTGGCAAGTTTCTTTGTTATAAACTCTCTTGGTAGTAGAATTTGCAACATAACCTAGAAATATTCCCTCAATAGCCTTAGCACTGAACTTAGTTGGAACATCTCTAACCTTCAAAAGAGTACATGGATTTCCGAAAGGAAGTAAATACTCCAAATTTGGCTTCCGATTATTAAGCAGCTCATAACACGTCTTATTGTGTCGCTTCACAGTCAGAACTATGTTTAAAACATGACATGCAGTATTCACAGCCTCAGCCCAAAAGGTAACAGGGAGCTTAGAATCTGCAAGCATCGTACTGGCCGTTTCAACCAAAGTTCTGTTCTTTCGTTCAGCAACCCCATTTTGTTGAGGTACATATGGCGCACTAATATCATGATGAATTCCCTTTTGTAAACAAAATAAACCCATCTTACTATTTTTGAACTCACTGCCATTGTCACTCCTAATTCTTCTGACTTTCTGTTTGCACAAATTCTCTAATCCCAAGATTAAGTATCATACCAAGTCTGTTGTTTCAGCTTTTGAAGCTAGGAACTTAACCCAGGAAAATCTAGAGAAATCATCTGTAACCACCAGGCAGTAAGATTTTTCCCCAATACTTCTAATACTGATCGGTCCAAACAAATCCATATGAAGCAGCTCCAATGGAGTCATAATAGAATTCTTTGTTTTGGATTTGTGGGACTTCTTATGTTGTTTGCCCTTCTTGCAAGGAATACAATCATCAGGAACTGAGAATTTCAATTTTGGAACACCAGTAATCAACTCATTCTTCACCAAGTAATTCGTTTTCCTGTAATTGATGTGTGCAAGCTTCCAGTGCCATAGAATAGAATCTGACTCAGACGCCTTCGAGAGTAAACAAGTCGGAATAGAATCCGTTGTCGTTGCAACACTCATGTCTAAAACATATGTGTCATTTCTCTTTGGTGCCTTCATAAGAATCCATTCTTCATGAATGACAAAACCCGGTTTCAAGATATAACATTCAGTATCATTGAAATGGAATGAAAACTTCTTGTCGCGTACTTGAGATACACTCAGAAGATTGTGTTCAAGTTGCTCAACATAGTTAACTTTCTCAAATTTAACCTTGTCATTCTTCAAAGTGCCTTGATCTGTTATGTAACCGCCTTTATTTCCAGCAAAAGCGACATAACCACCATCTATTTTAATAACATCTTCTAGCAAACGAATATTTCCTGTCATATGTCGAGAACAACCACTATCCACATACCAAGTATTGTTGATAGTCCTCCTTGGTTGTCCATACATAAACAAAAGAAATCAGTTAGAAATGGGAACCCAAGCCATAGTGGTCTTGGGTCGTCCAGAATTATCAAAATAAACTACTTCAATGAGTTCACAATCAACTTTATCATCAACCTTTGGTACAGAAAGTCCAACATAACCAGAACTTCTCGATGGAGACATATATTGATTATTTTCAAAAACATTTTTAGAATCAATATGTTCAGAATCAGATGTTTCCAAAAGTTTCTTTAATTTTCTGTTACGTCTCCGCCTTTGTGGTCGAGAAAGTTTGACCTCAGGTTGAGAATACTTTGTGATTCCAAAATGTGGATATTCAAAATGTTGTTGAAAATTAGCATCATATCTACCACCAGTGTAACATTCCTGATTTTTAGTATTCATATTTCAATCCAATGTAATGCAATTTCGAATTCAATACTCGTGCACTGTCTCATTATTTTCTCGCCGTAAATTTAAATGCAATGATTCTATACAAATTCGCAAATTTTACTCGGTTATATACATTTAAACACTATACAAGAAACTATTTTATTCAAACTTATCAAATCTGAAAAGTCAAGGACTAAAGTTGAAAAATGTCAAGAAACCCTAGTCTAGCACGGTCGTGCTTCGTCCTAGCACGGTCGCGCCAAGTGCTTTGCACAGTCGTGTGACCTGCTTTGGAACGATCGCGCCCGGTGCCTAGGCACGGTCGTGCCATATTTAGGCACGGTCGCGCCTGTGTAACAGCTGAAACGTAACTGCAACTTTAATCACCCGATCGTTCGAATCCGTAACAGTCGTACGTTTGTTTTCCCTTAACAATTGTATTACCACTTTTTCAAATTCTCAAAACGCCTCAGTTTCATTTCAACAATCCAAGAAAAACTCTCTCAATTCAAGAAAAACTCTCTCAAGCTTTTTCGATCAGAATTATCTCAAGCAATCCAGTCAAACGTTTCCCAAATCATCTCTGAATCATCCGAAGCCGCTGAAGCATTCGGAACCGCAGCAGAGGTCGCCGGAAACCAGTCTTGCCATCGCCGGAACTTCCTCCCTACCGTTCTTTATCAATTCGCTGCTGTTCAGGGTAATTGAATCCTTTAATTCATTCATTCCAGTATCTGTATCGAAAGCCCCTATTCAATTTGGGCTTCCATTATAGAAATCGATCCGAATCAGAACTCATGCTTTATTAAAAATGATTTAATCGAACCCCTACTTAAACGCGATGTACATACAATTAAATTATATGAAAAGACTCGTAATAACCCATTAATCAAAAGCCCTAACAATTCCAACGCTATAAATACAAGATCTGTTCAATTCGTGTCTGATTTGGAAGAGACATGGTCGCGCTAATCATCTAGCGAGGCCGTGCCTCAGGAAACGCGGTCGTGCCGAGTAGCAGCGCGGTCGTGCCTGTTGACTTGTCTAGATTGTGCTCCTGTTGATCAACCCGGTCACGCCCCGACTAGCGCGGTCGCGCCCGCGGCTTGAGCACGATCGTGCCCTTCCGAGGCACGGTCGTGTGAGACTCAGAACCTTTTAACATAATTATAAATTTTTAATAAATGTTTCAGATTTTATAAAAATATGTTTTCTGTATTTAAAAATGCATCAATAGTTTTATACACAAATTCAACTTTCATTTTAGACTTAAACTTTATGCATCTATTTGATTCAATACACATTACTCTTTAGGTTAAATTGTGCATTTCGATGATCATATTTGCTATCTATAATCTTTGTTAGCTACACTTCCATACCAAGTGAGTATTCACAACCCCTTTTTACTCTTTTACACTTTTGGGGTGGAACATGAACTCTATACTCATTACACATTACACATTTACATTTACACAAACAACACAAGTGCAAAAATCCTATTTACATACATGTGTGCAAAATTTGAGCTTTGTGCCCGAGTGCTAGGTGTGCTAACCTTTGTATGCTCTTATGTGCAATCATTAACTATACAAGCCGACGGTTTTCAATGATAGATCTATTGAGTCTGACAAACCCACCCAGGATACGCGGTGATTGAAACCGACAACACACTTTGTTTTGCATGCTAGTTACAAGGTTTGATTGTACATTTGGTTACACAATTGCTGCTCCCCATAAACGCCTTATTTATCATGTTTTGTAAAGGATTTGTTTTCAACTATATGCTATCTATATACAACTGTGTTATACTCACCAACTTTTTAGTTGACTTTATTTTATTCATGTTTCAGGCCCTAATATGTGAGAATGATTCAAGACGTGCTCAATATAGGATTTGGACTTAGCAATTTAAATCAAGAATTCTATGAGTTGTTTTATGTTTCCTTGTTTGAATTTGGTTTGTACTTGGATTATTTGTAATGCAAATTTGACTTTAATATATTTCAATTTAGTCAACCATGTGCTATGAACAGTCTTACATGTCCCGCCCCGATGATTCCGCCATCGGTCGGGTGTAGGTCCAGGTAACTCAGCTACTGATCAAACTCATGATATGACGCTGTGATAACACGAAGTGCGGAATCCTTCGCGTTAACGTTTTGTATACAAACCGACAATTCACAACAACACGCGTAAATAAACTTCTCGATTATATTCAGAATAACAATGGTTACAGACTCGATCAGACAATTGTTCACCTCTGTTCACGCTTCTGTTCCTCTCTGTCTAATGACTCTGTAACAACAATATATAGACCCAACACTGCTGTAAGCGAACTTAGCTAAGTTCGCCTGAAACAGTATAAGCGAACTTAACAAGTTCGCCTCAGCTATGCCTAAGCGAACTTATTAAGTTCGCCTCTGATAGGGCAGGCGAACTTAACTAAGTTCGCCTCTAGGCTCACTAGTAAAACCCTTGGTAACTATTACAATTTCATGACAAAACATAAAGACATAAAATCTAACTATTATAAGCTTTTGTCATTACAAGTCTATGTCCTAACAGACTCCCCCTTGACAATAGCTTGATCTTCTGTCTTCAGTATTTATCTTGAAGTCTTCCAGTTATCCGGTAGTCTGCTGCCAGCATGCACACCATATCTTCTGCATATCTCCAAAACTCTTTTATACTGTAGACCTTGTTCTCTCCATTCATCAGTATACATTATCTCATTCTTTCTCAGTGTCCTCTGATCTTTCTTTGAAAAATTAATAAGATTCATTGCGTCATAGAAACACACAATGACCTTATTATCTTTATCCTCAACCCTTGCTTCACCAGTATTAACATCAACATACCACCATTTCATATTCCCAAGAAAGTCTTGAGGAATCTTCTTCAATGGTATCTTGTGTACAGCACGTACTGGTCTATACTTGTATCTCCAGGTTACTTTTCCAGTCTTAGGATCTGTGTTCTTCACTCTCTTTCCCTTCTGTGGTTTCAGCCTTTCATACTTACCCGAACTACCTTCTTTCTTTATCAGATTTGCTATCACATCAGCCAAACCATTCTTCAATCTATTTATGAGAGGCTTTGAAGCTAGACCATTTATTTCACACCTCGGTAAGGTATTGAAATATTTGATCCTAGGCTTTAAGTATTGAACACCGTCAGATCGTTTGATTACAAAAAATTTTGATTCATCATCATAGAACCAACTTATGATCCTTCCTACACACTGCTCTTTATTCACATATTTTTCTTTCTGAGCAGTTTGTATTGGAGACTAGGGTTGTACCTTCATCCAACTATTTACTACTTCTCTCCACTGTTCTCGTGTCATACCTGTATCTCTAAACATCACAGGTTCTTCATTAATCTTCGGAGACTCAGTGTGAGTAGTTTCAGTTTCAGCATTCTTATTGAATTGAAGATTCTCATCATCCGTATCCATCTTTGACTCAGCTGTATCATCAGGCAATGTGACGTCTTCAATAGAGTCCATAGAGTCAGTTATTCCGTCATAAGAGAATTCAGGAACAACATCCTCTTGGATGAAGTTATACGGCACCTTAAGACCGTCACAGCCTTCATATGTAACACTGTCTTTATCTTTCTCTATTTCAATCTCTACTATTTCTCCTTCTTCTATCTCAGTGTCTGACATATCATCTTCCATGTCATTGAATAAATCGTCAATGTCATCAAGACATTCAATCTTTTCAGCCTCTTCTTCTGAATCTTGAAAGAATTCTAATAACAGAATTTCTTCTTCATTATTACCCGAAGTATCTTTATCTTTGTTTCCTTCAAGAGATTGTGATGTCGACTCCCCCTGAACTCTAGATATAGGATTAGCGTCAGTGTATTGACGATCACCCTCAATATTTCCAGCAGGATCATTGTCTTCATCATCACGTCTTTGTATTGACTCAGTGTGACAAGTATCAGGTATCCTCAACTCCCCCTGAGCGTCAAGACGCTGAACGAGTTTGGACACTAACGCTTACATATCAGCAATCTGTTGAGCTTGAGTCTGAATCACCAGCTGTCGTTGAGAATCAATAGACACAAGAGAGTTAACTTGTGTTTGTAAAGTAAGCACTTGAGATTCAAGGAAAGTAATCCTGTCAGAATCAGAAGTCTTTGATGGACCAGCTGTGGATTGTGGAATAGAAGGACTTGAAGTAGTAGGAATTGATGTAGGAATAGGAGATGGAATTGGAGATGGATCCTTAGATCTTGGAGGAGTAACAATCAGAGAAGCAACAAAATTTGCATCCTCAACTCCTTGAAAAGACTGTGCAGCCGCAATTGAAGCAGACATTAACTTTTGTCGTGAAGAATCAGGATTAAAGTCACTATCAGTGTCAGAACGTTCATCTACCAACGATCTTTTTCCAAGAACTGATCCGGAAGGAGGATCCCGAACAGACTTGCGTCGTGGTCGTCTGGCTTGAGATTTAATGCGTTTTCCAGCATTAGCCAGTGGAATAGCAGCCAACCGTTCATAATGACCTGGAGAAAAATCTCTAGATTCATCAGAAGCAGTGTTGTCATCATCAGATGATGTAGTATCACTTGAACTGGAACTTGACTCAGCTTCAGTCACCACATTCCCTTCTTGTTCATGAATTGGCGAGTTCACAGCATCATCAACAAAATCATCCATGTTCATTCCTAGATCATGATCAGGATCATGAACGACCTCTTCTAAAATTTGTTCCTGAATAGGAATATTAAATGCAGCTTGTGGAATAGGAATTTGTTCAGGAATAGGAATGTGAATTTGTGGTTGTGGAATCTGTTGAGGTTGAACTTGTTGTAGTGGTTGTTGTGGTTGTTGCTGTTGTGGTTGTTGCTGTTGTGGTTGTGGTTGAACAATAACTCCTTGAACTTGAGCAAGTTCATCTGGATGAAACCAGTCGTTATTCAGTGGTGCAACATAATCAGGATTGATTAAGTGCCCAAACAGTGCAGTATTCACTGGAATCAAAGCAGCATTCTGCTGTTTCACCTTAGTACAATCTGTAAAGATACGTTTTGACATCGGAGTCAAAGTCAATCTAATAGCATGTTGTGGAAGATCTGGAATAAGATGATTAAGTATCAGCTGAATAAACCTTGGATACATCAAGAAACCTTGACCTTCAGCTGGATTGATCTGCATAACTATCTCCCTATAGAAATAAAGCGGAAAATTGAATCGCTTATTCAATGTTAAGGCCACCATTGCCGTTTGTAATGCCATCTTCAAGCCATCCGTACCAGCTTTTCGTGGAGAAATGCATTGTATGATCACATGCATAAAGTATCGCCATTCACCCACTAAACCACCTTTCCGAGCTTGAGTGTCATTTTGTCGTCCACGATAACCCATCCTTTGAAAACATCCCATAATAAGAGTACTAGGATAAGAAATTGGATCTTCAGCATTTCCTCCTAAATCAAGAGCAGCTCGAATTGTCGCTTCAGAAATTGCAATAACGGTATTATTGACTGTTGCACGAAGGACATGCGGTTCCACGTCGATATCTTGATGTACGGTATCCCAGAATTGTTGTATATACACCAAGCTAATATACGGATCCGCAGATAAAGCAACACGCAATCTTGATCGATTCAGAAAATTGATTATGCCTTGAAAATGAACAGCTTCCGGCATATTAGGATCTAATAATGCCACTTGATTATGCTTGTATTCGACACGTCGAGCCATCTGTGAAAATATTTGACAACTTAACAAACATTAGAACACATACACATATATGATGCACAATTAATACGACACACAAACAAAACAGACAACAAAAAAAAATATTCAAACAAAAAAAAAAATTTAACAAGAAAAAAATCACAACACTTTTTCACTTCTGACCCCTAGGCGAACTTAATAAGTTCGCTTAGTGTTGCAAGAGGCGAACTTATTAAGTTCGCCTGACAAGTTCGCTTCGAACAAGTTCGCTTGGAACAAGTTCGCTTGAACCTGAGACGATTCACATTCAAACACTGAGAATTCAAATTTCGGCAAAATCGGATCAAAACATGAAATAATCCTATCCAATCACTCGAATATCACTATACGACCAAAAACGATGAACAATTTGATTGTTAGGTCAACAATTAGGTCAAAACAGTCGTTGTAACAGATCGACGAAAAACCGAGACAAAAACCATCAAATACAACCAATTTATCGGATGAAATCCAACGAAAATACCTTGGTTAGATTCGCACTTCAATTTCGATCAAGAGACAGTCAAAAATTAATACCCACAACACAGATATAAAATTTGAGAAATTTTGGGATAAGTTCGCCTAAAATCTGATGAAGACGATGAACAAGACAAGTTCGCCTGATTCAACACATAATCAGATTAAGTTCGCTTGAGTAAGCGAACTTGTTAAGTTCGCTTAACAAACCTTCGACGAACAAGATAAGTTCGCTTCACCATTAAGTTCGCTTTACCCCAGACAAACGATTAAGTTCGCTTCACCGATTTAAGCGAACATATTAAGTTCGCTTCACTGTACACAAGCGAACTTAATTGCTTTTTCAACCATTTTGCGTTGAACAAAAATTTACCAACTTCAATCTTTCAAAACTCGAACTTTCATCAGCAATATTCGATCCAATCCCGAACAATTTTAATAAAATTTTAGAATTTTCATGGAAAATCAAAATCAAAATCTTTTTGAGTTTTATCTATACAGACGGAACCACATATTTTTGACTTTTATCTGAATAAAACGAAATCACTTTTTTTTTTTTTTTTTTTTTTTTTAACAGAATCACATATTTTTGAATGAACATCATGAGTAAGAAGATCATATCAGTATCCGAGTAATTCATCACACATATTATAAATAATAAAGGGTAACCTATAGTATGAAACCTTCCAACTCAGTCTTGTGCACTTTGCATCTTTTTCATTTTGAAGCTCATTCAATTTGAATGACATTTGAAATGATACGCGATAAATTTCAAAGTAAATGAGATCAGGTTATGAAATGCTCTTTTATTTATACCGAATTTGAAATATAAAGCATGAACTCTTAAATTTGTCAATATTATAAGATTTGAAACTATAAGCGTTTATTTTCTAAATTCATGTGATTTAGTACCATTTTGATGAAAAACGTAGTGTACCCCACATATATGCCAAATAGAAATATAAAATGCACTATCTTCAAGACATAAACAGTTTTTTTTTTTTTTTTTTTAAGATTAGATCAATTTCCAAGATGAAATTATCTCATTTAGCACAAGCAAAGAAGCAGATCCCAAAGGATATAAGAATCATGATGATTCAGAATCAGAAGATTCTAATGAATTGGCTGAAAAATGAGAATCAACAGATTCAGGTATGAGGATCCAACTATTATCTGAATAAGTTTCAATGAATTCAGACTAGATGATGTATCTAACTGATCCAAGGGCGAATATATATTTCAACAGATTGTGAAAGTATATCTTAGTTCAACAATCACCTTGCATGTTTTTCGGGGCATGGGCAGTGAAGTGAACTGAAATAAATTTGTGCTAAAGATATAATTCGATATTGGTCTCATGAAATTTTTTAAAAACCGTATATTCTTTTTCTGATAATGATCTTTTACACACACACCCAGGCATATAATGGATTCAAATCACAGATGTAATCATTTTATATTTAATTTTCACACTACTATTAGTTTCAAAACACTTGTAGTCTATTGACAATTTAAGATTCAAAACTCATACACAAATTTAAAACTAATTTTCAAGATTAGAGCAGTCACAACGCTATCATTTCTCATTTATGCAGACTATGAAATTTAGATCAAATCAATTTATTTTAAGCAATCATATATCAAAGGTCTACTGAGGTCGTGTGAAATGAACTAATCACTGATGTACTATCATTTCTTCTCTAACTTCAAATGATGTCAAATTTTATATTTTTCAATTTGTTTTGACTTTTTATAAATTAAGAACTTTTTGACTGAAATGTAAATGCAGAAATGTAATAAAGCAATAAAAGAAATTAAAAAACAAAATTTTCCATGAAATTCTGATTTTGAAAAGCTTTTATTCGGGATTGATCATACCAATCATTTTAATTAGGAACTCAAACCTGGTACGATCAAATGCCTTAGTGAACAAATCAGCAAAATTATCGTCAGTGTGTACCTTGACCAGCTCAATCAACCTTTTCTCTGCACAATCACGAATAAAATGATATCGAATTTCTATGTCCTTAGTTTTACTATGTTTAACAGGATTATTAGTTATGGACATAGTAGCATTGTTATCAATAAGCATAGGGGTTCATGTGAAATTCAAACCGTAATCTCTCAATTGCTGTTGTATCCACAGGATCTGTGAACAACAACTTGCAGCAGCGATGTATTCTGCTTCGCATGTAGAAATCGAGACTGTGGTTTGCTTTTTGCATTGCCAGGATACAAGTCAATTACCTTAAGAACTGGCAACCACCTGTTGTAGATTTCCTGTCCAGACAACAACCACCAAAATCAGAATCAGTATAAGCATTGAAATCAAAGTTTGAACCATGAGGATACCATAGCCCTAAACGTTGTTTTCCTTTTAAATACCGAAAGATTCTTTTCACAGCAATTGAAATCTGGAACAGATACACACGGCGAACATTATATCCGGCCTTGAAGCAGTTAAGTACATGAGGGATCCAATCATAGCTCTGTAAAGTCGACAATCCACATCTTTTCCATCCGGGTCAGAATTCAACTTATGGTTGACCGGAATTGGAGTATCAAATGGGGTACAGTCCTCCATCTTGAACCGGCTCAAGATGTCTTTGACATACTTGGACTGATGAATAAAGAAACCATCTTCCTTTTGATTTACTTGTAAACCTAAGAAAAACGATAACTCTCCCATAGCAGACATTTCGAATTTCGACTTCATAACACCCTCAAAGTCTTTGCATAACCCTTCATTTGTCGAGCCAAAAATAATATCATCCACATAAATCTGTACCAGCAGGTAATCTCCCCCTGATTTCTTTATGAATAAGGTCGAGTCTATCTTTCCACGAACAAAGTCATTCGCCAAAAGATGTGTGGATAAAGTCTCATACCACGCACGAGGAGCCTGATGAAGACCATAAAGGGCCTTATCTAGCTTGAAAACCATGTTCGGATTTAACGGATCTTCAAACCCCGGCGGCTGACACACGTAGACTTCCTCCTTGACCTTACCATATAAAAACGCACTCTTGACGTCTAATTGAAACACCTTAAAGCCTTTAAAAGAAGCAAAAGCTAAAAACAGCCTTATAGCCTCGAGCCTCGCAACAGGCGCATAAACCTCGGTGTAATCAATTCCTTCTTGTTGATTGAAGCCCTGGACAACTAATCTTGCCTTGTTGCGTACCACGACACCTCGATCGTCCTTTTTACATTTAAACACCCATTTTGTTCCTATCGGATACGCACCTTTCGGTAAATCAACCAGATTCCAAACCTTCAGTTTGTCAAATTGCGCAAGTTCTTCTTGCATAGCTTCTATCCAGTTGTTATCATTTAAAGCCATCTCAACATTCTTAGGTTCAACCTGCGAAATAAAGCAAGAATGTGAGCAATCATCAAGAACACCAGAATCTTTAATGCAAGTATACAAACAAGTATTGTCAACAAGAGAACGCGTCTTCACTCCATCCTGCAAATTTCCAATTATATTTGTCATCGGGTGACTTTTGAGTTCCTTGATGGATGCGACCTCAGGAACCGGCAACACTTCAACTTGAGTAGATTCAGATTGATAAGAATAATCTTGATTAATAGGAATTTCCGAGTCTAAATTTGTAGGAATCTCCCCCTGAGCCTGTGTCGAAGGTAATGAATCATCACCAATCAACGGATCAACAGAAGAATCTTGAAAAATAGCATTATCCTCCTCACTTTCTGAATCTTGTGGACCGGAACAAGAAGCAACATTTGGGTTAGGAGCAGAAGTTGATGGAATCGATGAATTTTGAACTGCATTTGGTAGAAATCCATTATGTTGTGCATCTTGACAAGAATCATAAAGAACAGCAGCATCTTCATCAGAAATGTCAGAAGGTAAATGAAAAGACTTGAATAAGTTTTCATAATCAAATGCCCAATCCGGACCAATCGCCATTTGAGGTAAAGACCTATTTGAACAGTCAATATGGAACAATTCTTCAACTTGGCGTGTCTCTTTGTTATAAACCCTCTTGGTAGTCGAATTAGCCACATACCCTAGAAAAATCCCTTCAATAGCCTTCGCACTGAATTTAGTCGGGACATCTCGAACCTTCAGTAGGGTACACGGATTACCAAAAGGTAGTAAATATTCCAGATTCGGCTTTCGATTATTCAGCAATTCATAGCAAGTCTTGTTATGTCGCTTGATGGTCAAGACCCTGTTAAAAACATGACACGCAGTATTCACAACTTTAGCCCAAAAGGTGACTGGTAGCTTAGAATCTGCAAGCATCGTGCGAGCTGTTTCGACCAACGTCCTGTTCTTTTGTTCAGCGACACCGTTTTGTTGAGGAACATATGGCGCACTGAATTCATGATGAATTCCTTTTTGTAAACAAAATAAGCCCATTTTGCTATTCTTAAATTCGCTGCCATTGTCACTCCTTATTCTTCTGACTTTCAGATTTAATAAATTCTCCAAACCCAGGATTAAGTATTGAACCAACTCAGTGGTTTCAGCTTTAGATGAAAGAAACTTAACCCATGAAAATCTGGAGTAATCATCAGTTACTACCAAGCAGTACGATTTCCCACCAATGCTCCTAATACTTATTGGACCGAACAAATCCATATGCAGCAATTCCAAAGGAGTTACGATAGAATTTGTCGATTTTGATTTGTGAGATTTCTTTCTTTGCTTCCCCTTCTTGCACGGAATACAATCATCAGGAACTGAGAATTTCATTTTCGGAATACCAAGCACAAGATCATTCCTAACAATGTAGTTTATCTTCCTGTAGTTGATGTGAGCTAGTTTCCTGTGCCACAATATTGAATCAGATTCCGACGCCTTGGAGAGTAAACATGTTGGAATTGAATCCGTTGTAGTAGCGACACCCATGTCAAGGACATACGTGTCATTTCTCCTTGGAGCCTTCATAAGAATCCATTCATCAGGAATCACAAAACCCGGTTTCAGAATATAGCATTCAGCATCATTAAAATGGAACGAAAACTTCTTGTCACAGACTTGTGATACGCTTAACAGATTGTGTTCCAGCTGCTCAACATAATTCACCTTTTCAAATTTTACTTTTTCATTCTTTAACGTTCCCTGGCCTGTTATGTACCCGCCTTTATTACCCGCAAAAGCGACATAACCACCATCAATTTTAATCACATCCTCAAGTAATCTAACATTCCCTGTCATATGTCGAGAGCAACCACTATCCACATACCATGTATTGTTGATAGTCCTCCTTGGTTGTCCCTACATAAACAACGAGAATCAGTTAGAAAGTGGAACCCAAGCCATCGTGGTCTTGGGTCGTCCCGATTGATCAAAATAAACTACTTCTTGTAATTTACCATCATTTTTATCATTCACTGTTGGAACAGACGTTTGACAAACAGATCTTTTCAAAGATGAACCATTTGTATTATTTTGAAAAACATTATGAGATTTTTTATTGTAGGATTCAGATGTTTCCAAAATTTTCTTTAATTTTCTGTTTCTTCTTCGTCTTTGAGGTCTTGACAATTTAACCTCATGAAAAGAATCTTTTGAAATACCAATTCTCGAAATCTCAATTTTCTCTTTGCAAACAAAAGATTTAGCATTCAAAAAATTCTGTTGTTTAAATCCATGGGATTTAACAAAAGAATGATCAGTCATATTTCTCTCCAAACTGAAAGGCGACTTTCCCTCATCTTTTCTTTTTAAAATTTTCACCACTTTCGGTTGTGGTGGAACAGCCTTCATTTTACCCTTGTTCTTGTATGGACAATTAATCAAAATATGACCAGATTCATTGCAGTGAAAACACACTCGTCTTTCTTGATAAGTTCTAAAATAAGGTGTTTTCTTTGAATTCGAAGAACCATCAGAAGAAGATGCTTCGGATGAATGCCCAGAACAAATAACCGGCTTCTTACGAACATAAGTCTGTTTTGGCACCTTAGAAGAATTCACTTTTTGAAAACCAGCCGTAACAAACCAACTTGACTTTAATATTGGAGAAAGTTTAGTTTGAACCACCTTCACCTCTTCAGGTTCTGTCAAGATGCACCTATCCCGAGTAACATTCTTCATAATCTTTGGTTCATCAATTTTCACCTCTCTCGGAATGCCTTCAACCTTTGAATCATCAAATACTTCATCCTCTGTATCAGAATCATACACCATGTCTTCACCCGTCACTGGATTCACTTTTAAAACTGTCTTGGGATCAATCTCCTCTTCATGAATTATTTCAGGCTCAACTACATAATTCCCATTGAACGGAGGAGGAACAAACCCAATACCAGCAACCCTTTTTGTGGGATCAGCATTAGCCTTAAAATAATCCAACACTACAGATGAATTCTCAAACTGTTCCAGCTTTCTATGTAATTTTATCACCTCAGATTCTTTTTCCAAAATTTCCTTGTTCTTTTGGGCAACTACTTCATTTCGTTTCTCAATTTCAGCATAAGCCATATCAAGATGATAACCCATTTTAACCCAAGAGAATTTAAGTCTCTTTTCAAAGACTCAATTCTATCAATGCACAGTTTATCATTATCTTTTAATTTCTGATTAACAGTATGCATTGATTTCATATCACAAATCAAGTTTGTGTTATCATCCATGACTTTCTGCATTTTATTTTTAACAGAAATACAGTTAGAACAAAATATATCATAAACAGAGTCTTTTACCTTAGTCGGGTCAGACATGTCTGCCATGAATACTTTGGCAATTGGAATATTTTCTGCATCATCACCAACTGAAGTATTTTCTGTAAGTACAATTTCCTCATCAGCAACCCCTGACACAGCATCAGAATCAATATTTTTCTCTTTTTCTTCCTCATCATCAATGCTTGGAACACTATCACCATCACACGAATCATCACTAGAACTTTCATCATCAGTAGACTCCTCTGGTTTATCTGAATGTATTTCTGCAACAAAAGCCTGACTCACAGCACCCACCAAATCTTCCAGATGAATGCCCCAATCATAGTTTTCATCATTTTGAGCAACTAAGGCTGATGAAGCAGATGCATGATTTGAATTACCAGAAGGACCATGATTTTGATTACCAGATGAACCATGTGACTGATTCCTATTATGTTGAAAGTTAGATTGCTTCTTTTGAGAATCAAATTCTACCTTTGGCTTCACACACTCCTTAGCAAAGTGACCATACTCTTGGCAGTTGTAACACCTAACTTTGCTCTTATCAAACCCCATACGTGATCGACTATTTGAACCAATATATTTCCTACCAGTTCTCTTCAAAAAATCTTTAGCCTGTCGCATCAACATTGCCATATTCCATTGGATATTCATTTCTTCCAGATTAACAGGATCAATCTGTCTGAAATCTTCTTCTATAACCTCAAGATCATGTATTTTACCTCCAATGAAATTTTCATACGATGCCATAAATGAAGAAAACATAGCAAGATAATCATCAGCAACTTTCTGATTCACATGAGATCCAGATGATGTTGAAGCAGTAGTAGCAGAAAATCCAGAATTGCTTGAATGACCAGAATAAGTTGGAACTCCAGAACACTTGTCATTTGTAGACTCTTGACCGTCACCAGAAAAGAATGCCACTCCAGTACCAGATTTACCAACAGATTTGGCAAAATACATCGAGGGATCCTGGATATGCTCCAAATTAGTCTCTTTCTTTTTCAAATTCATGTCATGTGACTGGATCTTCCCTAGAACTTCTTCAAGAGACATAGTTTTGTACTTAATATTTTCCTTGATCAAAACCGTATACACATCAAACTTTAATGGTAAAGCCTCCAAGAATTTATCATTTATTTCCTCAGTCTCATATACCACAGATGCACTATCCAGTTCACTAAGAAGATGATAGAATCTTGTAGCAAGATCATCCAAAGATTCATTCTGAAAATGTTTAAAAACTAAGAACTGCTTCTTTAGTAATTCTTTTCTACTTTTCTTCACATCTAAACTCCCTTCACACCTTTTCTGTAGAGCTTCCCACAGCTGTTGGGAAGACTTGAACTGTTTAAAACTGTGATAAATTTCCTTTGGTAGAGACATCGAAATGCTAGCCATTGCTTTCTTTTCTCGATCAAATAACAGCTTCT
Source organism: Smallanthus sonchifolius (assembly GCA_023525975.1). Classification (NCBI taxonomy): domain Eukaryota; kingdom Viridiplantae; phylum Streptophyta; class Magnoliopsida; order Asterales; family Asteraceae; genus Smallanthus; species Smallanthus sonchifolius. The sequence continues at coordinate 20,822,336 of CM042035.1, read as the reverse complement.
CTTCCGTAGATAAAGCAGACACTGGTTTTGGAACATCATCTTTTCCCATCCATGAATAAGTAGGGTGTGTATATCCTTCCAAAATTGGAATCCACAAACTAGTATCGGTAAAAGATACGAATTGGTCAAACCGATCTTTCCAATTTGAATAATCAGATAGATTCAGCAATTTCGGAGGTTTTTGAGATGTTCCAATCTCATTGTCATAATTGAACATGTTTGTGACTTGAACCATATTTGCCATGATTTAAAAAAATTTCTGAAAAAATTTTCCAAGTACTGAACTTCTTTACCCTCAGGCGAACTTAACAAGTTCGCTTCAGGGAGTACTAGGCGAACTTAATATCAGGCGAACAAGACAAGTTCGCTTAAGGAGGTAATCTGATAAGTTCGCTTAACAGCTAAGTTCGCTTGAAATGTGAGAAGCGAACTTAATAAGTTCCCTTGCTAAGTTCGCTTGAACAGGAACTCAGCAAGTTCGCTTAAACTGCTGTAACAGAATCAACGGAGTCTTCAACCAAACACGAACCGAAACCTTCAAAATTCATGATTTCTCAGCGAATTGATGGAATTTAAGGAAATTGATCCGTAGGATTATGAATTTTAACAAATATAACAGTTTTATCGGTCTAATTTCGTCAATTACACTTCCAAAATCACGAATTCAGCCAAGAAACAGTCCTCAAGAACTTGAAAAACGCCATTGTTGCAGAAACTTCAAGAATGTTGAAAATCTTGTCGAATTGTACAAAAAAACCGTCAATTATCACTAAGAATCGTACTAAATTCACGAGCACTTTGCTCTGATACCACTTGTAGGTCCAGGTAACTCAGCTACTGATCAAACTCATGATATGACGCTGTGATAACACGAAGTGCGGAATCCTTCGCGTTAACGTTTTGTATACAAACCGACAATTCACAACAACACGCGTAAATAAACTTCTCGATTATATTCAGAATAACAATGGTTACAGACTCGATCAGACAATTGTTCACCTCTGTTCACGCTTCTGTTCCTCTCTGTCTAATGACTCTGTAACAACAATATATAGACCCAACACTGCTGTAAGCGAACTTAGCTAAGTTCGCCTGAAACAGTATAAGCGAACTTAACAAGTTCGCCTCAGCTATGCCTAAGCGAACTTATTAAGTTCGCCTCTGATAGGGCAGGCGAACTTAACTAAGTTCGCCTCTAGGCTCACTAGTAAAACACTTGGTAACTATTACAATTTCATGACAAAACATAAAGACATAAAATCTAACTATTATAAGCTTTTGTCATTACAAGTCTATGTCCTAACATCGGGGTGTGACAGATTGGTATCAGAGCCTTGGTTATAGGGAATTAGGTTATTAGACATCTTGACCTAGACTATAACTTTAGGACACCCACTTATACTATGCTTCATGATTTTGTGCTATGTGTTACATGCTATGTGCTACATGCTTACCATGAAAAATTGTTGTTATATTTGATACCTTACTTGTTAGAAATTCATGACTTATTTGGATCTTCTTAAATAAAGATTTAACAAATAATCTCCTTTCCTATATCCTAAAACCTCATAATATTTCTATCTCCTTTTCTATCTTTATCCTTTCTAAGCATGTGGAAAATTCTTGAAGCAAAAAAAAAAAAAAAAATCTTTAAAATTTTTATTTCTTCGTTAAGGTTTTTAAACTTGTTAAATTAATTGAGGACACGTGCAATCTGGAAGGGTGACACCTGTATGTTGGGTTTTCTGTCTAGGAAAACATTTCGCATAAATCCCAATCAACCGAGGGACCCGTATGCTTTCCTGGGAATTCCCGAGATGAGTGTTTACTTATAGGCTAAAGCATGTCTCCTTGAAATTTATATAAGTTTAAATTAACCTTAATGTGCCATAGTATTCAAGTGATTTTGTCACTTTTGAGTACAATCCAAACTAAGAATATCTATTTTTATTATCTCATTCTATTAAATCCTGTCAAATCTCATGAGTTCTTACAATCTTTCTTGTCTTGTGAAAATCTGTAGAATGCCTCCCCGTCGCGCTCCCGTGGTCAACAACAACACCGATATCGCTGCTATCCTTACTCAACTAGTAACTCAACTCACTCAAGCTAATGGAGCCGCACATGGTAACCCTGGAACTAATGGTGGTGGTGGTGCCAACCCACCACAATGCACCTTCAAACACTTCAACTCGTGTAATCCTCTCAAGTTCTATGGTAACGAGGGAGCCACAGGATTACTGCAATGGTTTGAAAGTATTGAGGGCACCTTCCTGAATAGTGACTGTCCCGATAACCTCTGTGTTCGTCATGCCACAAGTGTCTTTCAAAAACGGGCACTCACGTGGTGGAATGGGGAAAGAAGGAATGGGGGCATAGAGGCAGCAATGGCCTTACCTTGGGATGAGGTCAAAAGGCTTATGACCGAGGAGTTCTGTCCTCGAAATGAAGTGAAAAAGTTAGAAGCTGAATTTTGGGATCTTGCCCAAGATAGCGGGGAAAGCTTAGCATATACAACTCGGTTCCATGAGTTGAGTCTTCTAGTGCCCCACATGGTCACTCCTTTGTCCCGTTGTATCGAGAAGTATATTGGTGGGCTACCAAGACAAATCCAAGATACTGTCTTAGGTAGAAATCCTGCTACTCTGGAGGATGCTATTCGACTATCCGCTACCCTAACTGATAATCATGTGAAAGCTGGAACTCTTACCAAAAAAGGTTCTAAGAAAGTTTCTGAAACCATAACCCCTCCTACTCACAACAATGAAGCCACAACCGAGCCTTCTCGCAATAATAGAAAGAGGAAGGTTAGAAATTTTGCTGTGGTTGCTCCTGCTGTTCCCATCAACCAAGCTGCACCTATGGTTCAAGCGCCGGTCAAAAAGCCATATGGTGGAATTTACCCACTTTGTGCCACCTGCAACTACCATCATCCTCAAACTATCCCATGTCGCCTTTGTACTTATTGTGGGAGATATGGTCATACGGTTAGTGTTTGTAGGACCAAAGCCCTTACGGGCCAAGTCAACCCTCCAAACCGAACTGTACCTCAAGTGGCTAACCAAGGTGCTCTCGCCATTGCTAATGGGCGTGCTTGTTATGAGTGTGGTGACCCGAACCATTTTCGTGATCAATGTCCAAGACTTGCAAATGCTAGACTAGGTGGAGCTCGTGGGCGTGCGTTCAACATAAACGCCAACGAAGCTCAAGCCAACAACGACGTGGTTAATGGTACGTTCCTTGTTAATAGTCATTATGCCTCCATTTTGTTCGATACCGGTGACGATAAAAGTTTTGTGTCACTTAATTTTGAGCCTTTACTTGCAAAGACACGATCCCAATTAGAGAAAACCTTCACCGTTGAAATAGCAAATGGTGACTCCCTTACAATTGACTCCATTATTTATGATTGCTCCTTAGAACTAAATGACCATTCATTCCCAATCAACCTTGTTCCAATGCCACTAGGAAGCTTTGATATTATCATAGGTATGGATTGGCTATCAAATCATCATGCCGAAGCCATTTGCTTTGAAAAGTGTATCCGAATTCCGCTACCATCGGGAGAAACCTTAAGGGTTTTTGGTGAAAAGCCTTGCAAAGGACTTAAGTTGATGTCATGTACTACCGCTCAAAAGTACTTACGAAAGAAGTACATTGCTTTCTTAGCTCATATTGTTCAAAAGGATATCAAGGAGAAAAGTATCCAAGACATTCCGATCATTCGGGATTTCCCCGAAGTTTTTCCTAAGGATTTATCCGGTCTTCCTCCCGTTCGTCAAGTAGAATTCAGTATTGATCTTATACCCGGAGCTAACCCCGTTGCTAGAGCTCCTTATCGTCTTGCACCTTCCGAAATGCAAGAGCTTGCAAGTCAACTTCAAGAGCTCTCCGACAAAGGTTTCATTCGCCCAAGTCATTCGCCGTGGGGTGCACCCGTCTTATTTGTTAAGAAGAAGGATGGATCATTTCGCATGTGTATTGACTACCGCGAACTCAACAAGCTTACTATCAAGAACCGTTATCCTTTACCTAGAATCGATGAGCTCTTTGATCAACTTCAAGGCTCTATTTGTTTCTCAAAGATCGATCTTCGATCCGGTTATCATCAGCTTCGTGTTCAAGAAGATGACATTCCTAAGACTGCTTTTCGAACAAGGTATGGTCATTACGAGTTCATGGTTATGCCTTTCGGGTTAACCAATGCACCCGCAGTTTTCATTGATCTCATGAATCGTGTGTGCAAACCGTACCTTGATAAATTCGTGATCGTTTTCATTGATGATATCTTAATCTATTCCAAGACTAAAGCCGACCATGAAGAACATCTTAGATTGGTTTTGGATCTCTTAAAGAAGGAACGACTTTATGCTAAATTTTCCAAATGTGAATTTTGGCTAAAGGAAGTTCAATTTCTTGGTCACATCGTCAACGATAAGGGTATTCATGTTGATCCTGCTAAGATTGAAACGGTTAAGAATTGGAATGCCCCGAAGACTCCTACCGAGGTTCGTTCATTTCTTGGTCTTGCGGGTTACTATCGACGTTTCATCTCAAACTTCTCAAAGATTGCTGTCCCTCTTACCGCTTTGACCCACAAGGGTAAGACTTATGAATGGGGACCAAAACAAGAAGAAGCTTTCCAAACCCTCAAGCAAAAGTTGTGCAATGCTCCCATATTGACTCTCCCCGATGGAAATGATGATTTAGTTGTCTATTGTGATGCTTCTAACCAAGGTCTTGGTTGTGTTCTTATGTAACGAGGCAAGGTAATCGCTTATGCATCAAGGCAACTCAAAGTTCATGAGAAGAATTATACGACGCACGATCTCGAGTTAGGTGCGGTTGTATTCGCGTTAAAGATTTGGAGACATTACCTATATGGTACAAAATGTGTGGTATTCACCGACCACAAAAGTCTTCAACATATCTTCAACCAAAAAGAACTCAATATGAGGCAACGACGTTGGGTCGAACTCCTTAACGACTACGATTGCGAGATTCGTTACCATCCCGGCAAAGCGAATGTTGTAGCCGATGCTTTGAGTCGAAAGGACCATGTTGTGCTTCATTGTGCCCATATTCAAACCGATATTCAAACCCGTATCTTAGAAGCTCAACACGTCTCGGTAACCGAGGGTAACATGTATGAAGAAATGTCGTGTGGTGTTGAACTTCTTCTTGAATCAAAGCCCAATGGCTTACTTTATTACTTGAACCGTATTTGGATTCCCGATCGCGACGATCTCCGTACATTTCTCATGAACGAGGCTCATAAGACTCGTTATTCTATTCATCCTGGTGCGGATAAAATGTACCAAGATCTTCGCCAACTTTATTGGTGGCCCGGTATGAAGAAAGACATTGCTCTTTATGTTGCCAAATGCTTAACTTGTTCCAAAGTCAAAGCCGAACATCAACGTCCATCTGGTTTACTCGAACAACTAGAAATTCCCGTATGGAAATGGGAGAATCTAGCTATGGATTTCATTACCAAGCTCCCTCGCACCTCGAGTGGTTATGATAGTATTTGGGTGATCATTGATCGACTCACCAAATCTGCTCATTTCTTGCCAATCCGTGAAGACTATCGGGTTGAGAAACTAGCCCAAATTTACATCAATGAAATTGTGAGCCGTCATGGTGTTCCTTTGAACATAATATCTGATCGAGATGCTCGGTTCACTTCTCGATTTTGGCAATCTCTCCAAACTGCTCTTGGTACTCGATTGGATTTGAGCACGGCTTACCATCCGCAAACTGATGGTCAAACCGAGCGAACAATCCAAACTCTTGAAGACATGCTTAGAGCTTGTGTGATCGATTTGGGTGGCAATTGGGATTCACATTTATCCCTTATTGAGTTTTCGTACAACAATAGCTACCACACAAGTATCAACATGGCTCCATTCGAAGCTCTCTATGGTCGCAAGTGTCGTTCTCCTATCTGTGGGAACGAGATTGGTGAAGCACAAATCACCGGTCCCGAGTTAATTCAAGAAACATCCGACAAGATTATTCAAATCCGTGACAACATTCGAGTAGCGAGGAGTCGGCAGAAGAGTTATGCCGACAAACGTCGAAAACCCTTGGAATTCCAAGTCGGCGATCTTGTTCTTCTTAAGGTATCACCGTGGAAGGGCGTGATCCGTTTTGGAAAGAAAGGCAAGTTAGCACCTCGTTATGTTGGTCCATTCAAAATCCTTGAAAGGATTGGGAAAGTGGCCTACAAGCTCGAGTTACCTCCATCTCTTGGCAATGTGCATCCTACATTTCATGTATCTAATCTAAAGAAGTGTCTCGCCGATGAAAATCTCCATATACCGCTTGACGACGTACGCATTGATGAAACGATGCATTTCGTTGAGAAACCGGTGGAGATTATGGATCGTGAAGTCAAGCAGCTCAAGCGAAGTCGCATTCCTATCGTTAAAGTTCGTTGGGAATCTAAGCGTGGTCCTGAGTTCACTTGGGAACGAGAAGACCAAATGAAGCTCAAGTACCCTCATCTTTTTACTAATAATGTTGTTTCCTCAAGCTAAATTTCGGGACGAAATTCTCTCAACATGGGGAGACTGTAACATTCCTGATTTTTAGTATTCATATTTCAATCCAATGTAATGCAATTTCAAATTCAATACTCGTGCACTGTCTCATTATTTTCTCGCCGTAAATTTAAATGCAATGATTCTATACAAATTCGCAAATTTTACTCGGTTATATACATTTAAACACTATACAAGAAACTATTTTATTCAAACTTATCAAATCTGAAAAGTCAAGGACTAAAGTTGAAAAATGTCAAGAAACCCTAGTCTAGCACGGTCGTGCTTCGTCCTAGCACGGTCGCGCCAAGTGCTTTGGCACAGTCGTGTGACCTGCTTTGGAACGATCGCGCCCGGTGCCTAGGCACGGTCGTGCCATATTTAGGCACGGTCGCGCCTGTGTAACAGCTGAAACGTAACTGCAACTTTAATCACCCGATCGTTCGAATCCGTAACAGTCGTACGTTTGTTTTCCCTTAACAATTGTATTACCACTTTTTCAAATTCTCAAAACGCCTCAGTTTCATTTCAACGATCCAAGAAAAACTCTCTCAATTCAAGAAAAACTCTCTCAAGCTTTTTCGATCAGAATTATCTCAAGCAATCCAGTCAAACGTTTCCCAAATCATCTCTGAATCATCCGAAGCCGCTGAAGCATTCGGAACCGCAGCAGAGGTCGCCGGAAACCAGTCTTGCCGTCGCCGGAACTTCCTCCCTACCGTTCTTTATCAATTCGCTGCTGTTCAGGGTAATTGAATCCTTTAATTCATTCATTTCAGTATCTGTATCGAAAGCCCCTATTCAATTTGGGCTTCCATTATAGAAATCGATCCGAATCAGAACTCATGCTTTATTAAAAATGCTTTAATCGAACCCCTACTTAAACGCGATGTACATACAATTAAATTATATGAAAAGACTCGTAATAACCCATTAATCAAAAGCCCTAACAATTCCAACGCTATAAATACAAGATCTGTTCAATTCGTGTCTGATTTGGAAGAGACACGGTCGCGCTAATCATCTACCGCGGCCGTGCCTCATGAAACGCGGTCGTGCCGAGTAGCAGCGCGGTCGTGCCTGTTGACTTGTCTAGATTGTGCTCCTGTTGAATAACCCGGTCGCGCCCCGACTAGCGCGGTCGCGCCCGTGGCTTGAGCACGATCGTGCCCTTCCGAGGCACGGTCGTGTGAGACTCAGAACCTTTTAACAGAATTATAAATTTTTAATAAATGTTTCAGATTTTATAAAAATATGTTTTCTGTATTTAAAAATGGATTAAAAGTTTAATCTTGGCATAAATATAATTTATTTAAAAGTTTATGAAAATTTAATTTATATTTATTATCTTACACTTAAATGATATTTTAAATAATTAAGTTACAAAATTTATAAATAAATGAGATAATGATTATTTATTTAATTTACATTTTAAATCAAAATCATTTATTTATTTATACTTAATTACAATTAATATTTACATTATTTCATAAACTATAATTATATATTTATTCAATTATTCAATTCAAACCTAATCAAATTGTTTCAAAAATATTTTACTTCAAACTCTATGTATTTTATTCAATACTTTTAAATACAAATCAATAGTTTTATACACAAATTCAACTTTCATTTTAGACTTAAACTTTATGCATCTATTTGATTCAATACACATTACTCTTTAGGTTAAATTGTGCATTTCGAGGATCATATTTGCTATCTATAATCTTTGTTAGCTACACTTCCATACCAAGTGAGTATTCACAACCCCTTTTTACTCTTTTACACTTTTGGGGTGGAACATGAACTCTATACTCATTACACATTACACATTTACATTTACACAAACAACACAAGTGCAAAAATCCTATTTACATACATGTGTGCAAAATTTGAGCTTTGTGCCCGAGTGCTAGGTGTGCTAACCTTTGTATGCTCTTATGTGCAATCATTAACTATACAAGCCGACGGTTTTCAATGATAGATCTATTGAGTCTGACAAACCCACCTAGGATACGCGGTGATTGAAACCGACAACACACTTTGTTTTGCATGCTAATTACAAGGTTTGATTGTACATTTGGTTACACAATAGCTGCTCCCCATAAACGCCTTATTTATCATGTTTTGTAAAGGATTTGTTTTCAACTATATGCTATCTATATACAACTGTGTTATACTCACCAACTTTTTAGTTGACTTTATTTTATTCATGTTTCAGGCCCTAATATGTGAGAATGATTCAAGACGTGCTCAATATAGGATTTGGACTTAGCAATTTAAATCAAGAATTCTATGAGTTGTTTTATGTTTCCTTGTTTGAATTTGGTTTGTACTTGGATTATTTGTAATGCAAATTTGACTTTAATATATTTCAATTTAGTCAACCATGTGCTATGAACAGTCTTACATGTCCCGCCCCGATGATTCCGCCATCGGTCGGGGTGTGACAACCAGAATGAACAAACACTGGTTTAGATGACTGTTTATCATTCTGCTTAAATCATGTAGATTTAGCAAATGACTGATGAGGTACAAATTTCCTCATTGGAACACTTTTCACATAATCAGATGTAGGCTTTCCCATATTAGGTCTTTTCAGAATCGACACAACTTTTGGTTGTGTGTTAACAACTTTTGATTTGACTTTTTCTGGAATCATAGACTTCTTCTCTTGGTTCTTGTAAGGACAATGAATCAGAATATGTCCGACTTCATTACAATGAAAGCACACTCTTTTATCTCGATGATCTCTAACATACGAACTTTTTCTTGAAGTTGATGAATAACCAGATGAATATCCTTCAGAAGATTTGACATCATTTTCAACTGTCTTCTTTGGAACATAAACTTGTCTAGTCACCTTAGAAGTTGTCTTTTGACCTTGACCAGCACAAACAAAACCACTTGTAGATAAAACTTTGGAAATAGTAGGTTGTACAACTTCATCAGGTTCTGTTAGAATACATCTATCCCTTGTAACCTGTTGCACCACTTTTGATTCATCAAGTTTCACTTCTTTAGGAACGCCTTCAACCTTGTTATCATCAAATACTGCATCATCATTGTCAGAAACATAAACCATTTCTTCTCATGTCACTGGATTAACCTTCAGAACAGTCTTTGGATCAATTTCTTCTTCATTTATGATTTCTGGTTCAACTGCATAGTTTCCATTAAATGGTGGAGGAACAAATCCAATTCCAGCAACTCTATTTGTGGATCAGAATTATCATGAAAATAATCCAGCACAACTAATAAATTTCCAAAACTTTCCAGCTTTCGATGTAATTTGATCACCTCTGATTTTTTGTCAGCAATCTCCTTGTTTTTCTGAGCAACAATATTGTAACATCCATAATTTTTCCGAGTATTATTTCACTTCATTTTACAATAATGACATTTCTATTTTCAATCTTGTGCTCGTTCAACACAATATTACACATTAATTCACTATCTTAAACATGTATCAATACATATAGAAATATATAATATATGCACATATATTTTTATATAAAGGTATATATATATATATAATGACTAAATCAAAATAAAACTTATCAAGTTTTTTTTATTTTATACATAAAAATGTATCTACTTATGGATAAATAAATAATTATATGTATTACTTCATTTATACACCTGATTATTTTATAAAAACAAATATATATATATATATATAAACTATTCTTTTATAAAATAATTGTAACAAATTAGACTTTCATGAAAAACCCTATCCTTGAACCTTTTAGACCCTCTAACTCATTTGAACCCTTGGATTGAACCTTCTAACTTGATTTTGACCTAGTCACATGATCTTGATCAGGTTTGACTTTTAAAAAGTGAAACATAATTGATTTTGGTGGGATTCATCATCCAAAAACTTGTCAATCCGACCCATAAGGACCTGTCTGGATTATAGAATGATTCCCGATCATTTCCCAATCAATCTAACATACCATTTCTGCGATTTGAGCGGCCAAATTCAAATTTCAAATTCGTTTGACTAACCAGGGTCAAACCAAGACAAATCAAATACTCAATCATGAAATTGAACGCGGTTTAAGCCCGCAAATCACGCACAAACGATCCCCTAATGTAGTCGACCCTATTTCGTGACTCAATTCGTTCAAATTCAAACCACTTGCGCGTAATCGGATCCCGAGAGTTTACACTTACCTTTTTAACTCGAATCGAGTGATTAAGACAAAATTAATCGAACTAATATACACACGCATCGTCGTACAACCCCATTCAAACTCTCAAGAACCAGAATCACATCCCATTCCGCGTCTGGAACCGAATCGAGCATCAAGAACCTCGAGACTGAATTCGTAGCCGTCTGCATTCGTGCCCAAGCCAAATCTGTAAGTGTTTGTATCTTTCAATTCGTTTTTGAACCCTTGTCAAGAGCCCCTTACCAATTCGTATTAACAAAACATATCGGGACCAATCTGTAATCTAGGGATTCTTGTTTATACACCGGAGATAATACGATTTGGGGGGGGGAAGGGTTTGATTCACGTATTCTATATAAATAAACAAGACCCTTTAAACCCAGCGAAACCACCTGGTCTAGATGGTAAGCCACTGGACCACTAGACCTGGTGGCGCGGGTTCGAAACCCGCTACCCAGATCCTTTTTAGGCGCAACGAGAACCAAACCCGGTCCCATCTCAGGCGTGTGTTAAATCAATTCAGAACCAGATCTCTTACAAGATCCGACCTTTAGCACAGTGGTAATGCCCCACCGGACTCCCCAGCAGACCCGGGTTCGAGTCCCTGTGGCCTGTTTGTTTTTTTTAAACCGTTTCTAAAACCCCAAAATTTATATAAAAATTATTTTTATAAACCATACAATATTTTTAACAGAATAAAACTAGATTCATTAATTTTCAATATAAATTCATTTTTATTATGAATTTATGGTTAAAATAGTATATTAAAGGTCTAAAACAAAAATTTTAATATTTAAATTAATTTCCAAATAAAAGCATTTGTTTTTATAAAGTTTATAAAATGTCAACTTTATTTAAAGCAATCAAGTACTTATTTAAAAAATAATAAATAGATAAATTTATTAATTATAATCCACACTAAAAAGTTAAATGTACATTTTTTTTAAATTATACATCAATATTTATACACAACTTTATAAATAAATAAATAAAGAAAAATTATTTATTTAATTTATACCTTAAACATAATTTTCACACTATTTTTCTAACTAAATAAATAAATAAAAATTGTTTAAATTATTTAGTTATTTAAACCCAAATTCAATTATTTTAAAAACTATTTATTTCAATCTTTCATTTTATACAACACCCTTTTTAAGTACAAACCACAATCACCTACAACACAACTCTTTGTACACACACCCAATTCAATCCTAGACTTAGACATAAACTATTGTACACACTATTAATTCAATATACATTACACACTAGGTTAACGTGGTGAGTTACAAGGATCATTTTGCTACCTAGTCTCGCATGCTAGCTACACCCTTGATTCAAGTGAGTATTACATAGCCCCTTTTCACAGTTTTACACTTTTTGGGGTGGAACATGAACACTATACATACAATGATTTACATTTACATAAACTACACAAATACAAATCCACTTTACATTCATGTGTGCAAATTTGAGCTTTATGTTTGGGTACTAGGTGTGTTAACTGTTTTGTGTGCAATTATATTTACAATCATTAACTAATCAAGCCGACGGTTAACAATGATAGATCTATTGAGTCTGACAAACCCACCCAGTTAGGGTGATTGTTACCGACTACACACTTTGTTTTTGCATGCTAGTTACAAAGGTCTGAATGTACTATTTGGTTACACAATAGTAACTCTCCATAAATGCCTTATTTATCATGATTTGTAAGGATTTGTTTACTCACATCTATATACTATCTATGTACAAACCTATGTATGCTCATCAGCTTTTTAGTTGACTTTATTTTATTCATGTTTCAGGTGCTAATGTGTGAGTTTGATCAAGGCATGCTACACTTAAGTTTGGACTTAGATAATTTTAAACAATGAACACTATGTATTTCATTTTATGTACTTGTTGAATTTGGTTTGTTTTTGTTTTGTTTGAAATGGAATTTGATGATTAATATATTGCCATCTAGTCAACCTTGTGCTCATGAACAGTCTACAAGTCCCGCCCCGACGTATTCCGCGTCGGTTAGGGTGTGACAAATATCATTTCTCTTCTAAATTTCAGCATAAGCCATATCCAAATGATATGCCTGTTCCTTGTACTTTAACCCCAAAGAATTTAAATCTCTTTTCAAAGACTCAATTCTATCCATACACAACTTATCATTATCTTTCAACTTTTGATTAACCACATGCATGGATTTCATATCACAAATCAAATTGGTATTATCAACCATTACTTTCTGCATTTTATCCTTCATAAAGACACAGTTAGAGCAGTAAATATTACAGATAGAGTCTTTTACCTTTGAAGGATCTGACATATCTGTCATGAAGACTTTAGCAATTGGAATATCTTCAGAGACAGCATCATCAGAAGATCTTTTAGTCAATACAATTTCATCTTCAGATATATTCGATGCAGAAGAATCTTTAGAAGCACCATTTTGTACTTTAACATTTTCTTAATCATCACTTTTCATACTTTCACCATCACTGGAACTATCATCATCAGTTGTTTCTTCATAATTTTCATTACGAATTTCAGCTACAAATGCCTGACTCACAGCACCAACCAAATCTTCTAGATGAATACCCCAATCATAATTTTCATCATTTTGTGCAACCAAAGCAGATGATGTTGATGCATGATTTGAATTTCCAGATCCAGAAGAACCATGTGACTGAGAACGATTGTTCTGAAAAGTATTTGGCTTTTTCTGAGAATCAAACTCAACTTTCGGCTTCACACATTCCTTAGCAAAATTACCATATTCTTGACAGTTATAACGTTGAACCTTTGATTTATCAAAGCCCATTCTTGTTCGACTATTAGAACCAATATACTTCCTGCCAGTCTTCTTCAAAAAGTCTTTTGCTTGTCGCATAAGCATGGCCATATTCCATTGAATATTCATCGCCTCTAAATCAATAAGATCAATTTGATGAAAATCCTCTTCAAGAACATCAGGATCATGAATCTTTCCTCCAATAAAGTTTACATATGATGCCATGAAAGAAGAAAACATTGTCAAATAATCATCAGCAACCCTTTGATTCATATGATACGAATTTGTATTTTGTGATCCAGAAGCTGAATGTAGGTCCCGGGAGCCTCGGTCGCGCAGCGGAGATAACACGAACCTGTTCTGTGATTTGTGTGGGAACCAAGAAAACGAAGCAGAGAAACAAGAACAAAGACAAAAGAGAATGAAACGATACGTAATCCATAACATAGAAGTAATCCCGTACTACAGACTACATACCGAAGGAGCACACATCTCTCATCTAAGCTCACGGTCCAGGGGTCGGGAGAGCTCGTCCTGACCCGGACACCTCTTAACCTTGTTCCAGAAGTTCCACCTACAAATGTGGCCATCATCTCATATTTATAGGGGAAGGAACATTACCGGCGTACTTGTCTAAGTACGCAGGGTTTGGTCATGCGTACTTGACAAGTACGCAAGGCAAAAGCCTTGCGTACTTACTAAGTACGTAGGACCAAACTGGTGTGCAGGCTAAGTACTCAGGAACACCCTCCTGCGTACTAGCCACGTACACCGATACATAGAATTTTATCTATAGTTATCAAAACATGCTTCTACAAACTCTCTCTTAACTATAGCATCAAATTCTATCTATCACTAACACTGATATGCATCAGTTTACAAAGAATGTCCTAACAGACTCCCTCTAAACTAATTACATCAAGTGTCTTCTGGCGAGACTTGATCTTCTGGCATTCCACTTGAGATCTTCAAATCTTCAAACTTCAGTCTTCAGTTGCCGAGTGATACACACGACTCCCTCATAACTGTAGCTTTCATTGTAGACCAAACCAAGTGCTTCATTAGGAACCGACTAACCCAACACACCTCATTGTAGTTCATCCTCTCAGCAGTAGCTTGCTCCACCCTGACTTAGAACTCTGAGTCTGACAATGTCTTCCTAACCAGGTAACAATAGTAGACTAAGACAACTCCAAATCAGCTGGCATATGATAGAGAGTTTGAATTTCCAATAACCTGCATCAAACTAATCAGCTCCCATAGGAATTCCAGTAAGATAAACTTAAGTCTTCAACCAGATGTGTCCAACTCTATCCTGTATCTTCATGAGTTAACCAAATTCCCGAAGATGTTCATTTCGAATATCCCCTTTCAGTTTAAGCTCCATCTGACTAGACCAGAAACAAGGGTATGTTTCCTATACCATCGGCCAATGATAAAAGGTTCCATCTTCAACTAATAATCCAACGGATATCCAGCTTCATCCTAAAAACACTTGATTGAATCAAACACAAAATCATGCTCAGCAGTGATCACCTTAGATCCAAAGTCCAACATTCTTCAATTAGATCTTCATTCCTAGTTCACACCTCCTAATCTGTATACATTCACCACGGTGAAGTTCCATAACTAGGTTGTCTATCTGGATTCCGCCCAGATCCCGAATGAGAAATCCCATCATAATTGAATCACATCAAATCTTGAACACAGGCTTGACCAATGAGCACGAAAAATATAGTTTACACGAGAAATCACGGTTGATGATACATCCCCCCCATTTCTCTGTAAACTATGACCAGCTTCATCATCACTTCACTCAAATCCTCAAAAAGCACAACTAGCCAACTCCAAGATTTTATTCTTTTATTCATTTGCAAAGATCCAAAACAGCAAATCATTGGGTTCAAGTTGTTCCAGTATTCATTCCCTATTAAAGAAGTATCCCGGATACTCGTAGCCTACATATTCAGGTTTGAATACCTAAACAAGATGATTCTTTTTCCGAAAGACCCAAAGCAGCCACATCTTCACAAATAGAATGAGACCTTTAGCCGATGATGACCCAATTGCTCCCATTAGTTCAGCATTCATACCCTATTAAATAAGTATCCCGGATACTCGTAGCCTACATTTTCAAGTATGAACAGTTAAACAATGTATGACAAGTGGTATCATCCAACAAAAATCTCGTCCGTGTTTCGCCAAGCCACATCGTATACAAATTTTGGTCGGGAAAAACTAAAATTACTATCTTCTACAAAATGGCCTGAAACAAGCGTACAAATGATCCCTAAAAAATTTGGCCAAGAAAAGTTTTCCCGCCAAAAAACTTTTTTTCTTTTTTTGAATCCTAGATGCTAGTTCATGCGTACTTAGTAAATAGGGTGTTGCTGCGTATTTAGTAAGTTCGCAAAGCCAAGTACCCATGCGTACTTGTTAAGTGCGCAGAGAAATGCTCTTGCGTACTTAGCTAAGTACGCAGGTCACTTCTCATGCGTACTTACTAGGTACGCAGGGCTAACCCATGCGTACTTAGCAAATACGCAGAAAAGGTGATTCTGCTTACTTGTTCAGTACAGCAGTGTTCTTGACGGATCTTGAGGAGAATGCTCGAAAAGTGATGGATCTGAGAAATTAATGTTTCCAAAAGCTTAGAAAACATCATCTAACAAACCCTTAGCCCTCCAAACACCAAATGAAGTGATAACAAACTCGATTTTAAGGATTTTAGGACTGAAAAAGTACGAACTCGTATGAACACAAAAACCCTAAAAAATCAAAACTGGAACACAAATCAACGAACATCGAGGCTCTGATACCACTTGTAGGTCCCAGGAGCCTCGGTCGCGCAGTGGAGATAACACGGACCTGTTCTGTGATTTGTGTGGGAACCAAGAAAACGAAGCAGAGAAACAAGAACAAAGACAAAAGAGAATGAAACGATACGTAATCCATAACATAGAAGTAATCCCGTATTACAGACTACATACCAAAGGAGCACACATCTCTCATCTAAGCTCACGGTCCAGGGGTCGGGAGAGCTCGTCCCGACTTGGACACCTCTCAACCTTGTTCCAGAAGTTCCACCTACAAATGAGGCCATCATCTCATATTTATAGGGGAAGGAACACTACCTGCGTATTTATCTAAGTACGTAGGGTTTGGTCATGCGTACTTACTAAGTACGCAGGACCAAACTGGTGTGCAGGCTAAGTACTCAGGAACACCCTCCTGCGTACTAGCCACGTACACCGATACATAGAATTTTATCTATAGTTATCAAAACATGCTTCTACACTGAAGTTGATGTACTTGCAGAAAATCCAGTTTGACTTGAAGCTCCAGAAAATGTTCCAGATATATTTTCAGTTGTATTGTCTTGACCATCACCAGAGAAAAATGCAACACCAGAACCATTTTTGCCAGAAGTCTTTGCAAAATACATAGCAGGATCTTGAATATGCTCCATATTTGTTTTCTTTTTCTTCATATTCAAATCATGAGATTGAATTTTGCCAATAACATCTTCAAGAGACATGGTTTTGTACTTGACATTCTCTTTGATCAAAATAGAATACACATCAAATTTTGATGGTAAAGACTCCAAAAACTTATCATTGATCTCCTCAGCCTAAACTACCGATGCACTTGACAACTCACTCAACAAGTGATAAAATCTTGTTGCAAGATCATCCAGAGATTCATTTTGAAAATGTTTGAAAACTAGAAATTGCTTTTTCAATAACTCTTTCCGAATTTTCATCACATCTAGACTACCTTCACACCTCTTCTGCAAAGCATCCCACAATTGTTTAGAAGATTTAAATTGTTTAAAACTGTGATAAATTTCCTTTGAAAGTGACATAGAAATGCTCGCCATTGCTTTCTTTTCACAATCAAACAACTGTTTTTTTCAGTAGTCAATGCAGATACTGGTTTAGGAACATCATTCTTTCCCATGCATTAGTATGTCGGATGTGTATAGCCTTCCAAAATAGGAATCCATAAACTTGTATCAGTAAACGACACAAAGTGATCAAACCGATCATTCCAGTTTGGATAATCAGCAAGACTTAACAACTTTGGTGGTTTCTTAGAAGTACCAATCTCATTGTCATAGTTGAACATATTAGTAACTTGTACCATGTTTGCCATAATCAACAATTTCTCAAAAATAACAAGTAAAACTAAGAACATACTCAGGCGAATTTAATAAGTTCACTCTAATCCTCCTCAAGCGAACTTGACCGCAAGCGAACTTGACCGCAAACGAACTTGACAAGTTCGCTCAATCAAGATTCCAGATAAGTTCGCCTAATAAGTTCGCCCCTAACAGACTTTCGAAAATAAGTTCGCCTGGTTCAGCAGCAACAACTCAGGAAGATGAGTTCTCCAACCAAAACACGAACAAAAACTTCCGAAAATCTTCATAACTTGCTGAATTGATGGAATTTGATGAAATTGAACCGTAGGATTGAGTATAATGTGATTTAGAACACTTCTAACAGATTAATTTCTTCAAAATCACCTCCAAATTGATGAATTCAGCCTCAAAATCACTCTCAAGAACTTGAAAACTCCATGAACATGAAAATTTGCAAAAGTCAACCAATTTCTTGTCAATTCATACACAAATCTTCACAAATCAATCACAAATCACGAGCATAGGCTCTGATACCACTTGTAGGTCCACATGACACTCCTATAGATCGTACTCAAGACGTGACGTATCAATGACACGGAGTGCGGAATCTAACCGTATCAAAGATTTTGTATACGAGATGACAATAGAAACAGTAACAATCATAATGTAAATAAACTTCTCTTCTATATCATGAAATCACAGAGTTTACAGAACTAGAACATGAACATTCAAAAGCATTACAAAAACTGAACACGTAAACTCTATTTATAGACTTGGTTCTGCTATAGGCGAACTTAGTAAGTTAGACTCTACTCAGGCTAGGCAAACTTGTTAAGTTCGCCTCTAGCAGAACTTACAAGACTTAGAATAAAACTAAAACATTTAAAAACATAAAGACATACAGATCTAAACTATTACAAGCTTTTGTCATATATCTATGTCCTAACAACTTCCTTGACATGTTCAAACAACTCAAGGTTAATCTTCCGCTGATAGAGACCATCTAGCACATGCCAAAGTATGGCAAGCTCCAAAAAGATCTTCTTTCCAACAAGAAGAAGCTCGAGGAGGTCTCTAAAGTCTCACTTAGTGAACAATGCTCTGCGGTGGTGCATAACAAGCTGCCCGAGAAATTGGGAGAGTCAGGGCGTTTCACGATCCCGTGTCTCCTTGGCAGTTTGCCCTTGCACCACGCGTTGGCCGACCTAGGTGTTAGAATAAATCTGATGCCCTATTCTTTATACAAGCAGCTAGACCTTGGTGAACCACAGCCGACGCGCATGCGCATATCCTTGGCTGACCGTTCGTCAAGTATGCACGGGGAATTGTGAAAAATCTTCTAGTGAAAGTAGGCAAATTTGTCTTCCCCATGGACTTCGTTATTCTAGACATGGAGGTGGAGGACAGAGTCCCACTCATCCTTGGGCGCCCATTCTTGCACACCGCCAAGGCATTGATCGATGTCTTTGATGGAAAGCTCACACTTCATGTGGGGGACGAGTCAATTATATTTGATGCCACACAGTCCGTGAAGGATGTTGGCGAGCATAGCCACTCCGTGTGCATGCTTGATGCCTTCATGGACTACCATCAGGACTCTGATCCGGTGTTAGAAGTTGGTGAACCCGGCCCAAATTTAGGAGAACCATCTGAGTGGGCGGTAGAGTTGGTGAAGTTATTAGAAGAGACGGATGAATACGACGATGATGTGCCTGATGATCTGCTAAAGATGACGACAGAGTTAGATGAGATCATAGGCACAACCCCAAGTGTGGGAAGTTAGATGAGAGTGTTGAGGATCCCGATGGTCCCGGTGGAAGTTTAGGGATTACATTGTTAGAAATACCCATACCTGAACCTTTACCCATCATCGTTGTGCATTCCGAGAGCGTGAGCGTTGAGCCGATCCCAAATTCCAGTGTCCCTAGGTCTAGGCCACCCCGTAAGAGGACCCGTGCTTCAATAGATCCATATAGGTTGAGGTTAGTGCAAACCCCAAGTGTGGGGATGTGTAAGAGTGATAACTTGCTTGGCTATAAGTTTCATATTATCTTCGGGCCTGGTAGGTATAAACTGTGGTGGAAGGAGTTGATGGATACATGTAAAATGAGTTCATTGTTTGGGAGAAGTATGATTGTGTTGATGATGTGGAACACTGGTAGACCGCAAATAATGAAGGCGGTACCAGTTAGGATCAAGGAGAAGCCTCCTGATAGGCTTGTTTGATCCTCGGGCAAGTGCCCGGGATGTAGAGTTGGTATGCACTACTTGGTCTGAGTCTATGTCAATTTCTATGTTTTTTGGTTTGTGTGTTTTGTTTGTGTTATGTCTTGCAGGGATTCGCGCTCGATTTGATAAGGGAAATCAGTAGGAACGAAATTCCAGGTATGTTTTACGTTGGTATTTGTCATTAGAATGAGTTCTAAGGAAATTGGGTGATGAAGGATTTTTAATGTCAAAAATTTTCTAAGTATAAAAAGTGAAATTTAACTAATCCATCTGTCAAGGAACCTCCCTCGCGGTACGCGAGAGGTGAAGGGAATTCCCTCGCGGTACGCGAGGGAATGCTGGTTTGACCCGGTAATATCCTAAGCTCCTCGCGGTACGCGAGGAGCAGCCTTCCTTTCTTCACGGTACGCGGGGGACTCCTTTAATTGCCCTTATTGCCTTGTTTCCCATAGGTTTCCCATACCGTTCACCCGCCCCGACTACACCATCATCCATCACCATCAACCACTAAACACATTCCATCACCACGTTCGCTCACATACCCATCATTCATCATTGTCATTCTCTCTATCATCCACCATGATAACCACCATTCATCCACCATCTACCCTACCATCATGTCATCACCATTAATCACCACTCTTCCATCGACCATGGAAAATGAGAAACCAATTCGTAACTGATGATTCACCTTGTCGTGACTTTCATGTCTATGTGTTTGTCACACATCGGGTACATGTCCTTGACAGAAAAAGAAGAAGAAAGAATAGAGAAAGAGAAGAGAGAAAAAGAGAAGAGAAGAAGAGAAAAAGAAAAGAGGAGATGGCTGAGATTAGAAAGATTCAAGAAAGGAAAGCTGTCATTCTCCTCAGGGAACAACAGATCCAGTTGCATGCTAGGCAACTGGATGCTTTGAAAGTTAAATTTCCCGCAGCTACACAATTATAAGAAGATGAAGCTCTAGCTCTTCAGCTGCAGGAACAACTCAATAAAGAAGAAGAAGAAAGAGAAAAGAAAAGAAAAGAAGAGGCTAAGTTCAGGATAACTGACTCTGAACTAGCCAAAGAAATGAGAGAGGAGTGGACAGAAGCTCTGATTTCTCAAGGTGAGGATGCAGACTACCTTGAGAAATTGTCAAATAAAGAAATCTATAGAGCTTTCATGGCTCAGCAAGGTCAATTGACAAACAAGAAAAGAGCTGAAGAAGAAGAAAAAGCTAAACAAAAGTCCAAAAAGACCATTGCATTTAACATAAGGACCCATGAAGAAAGGAAGGTTATGATGGACTTCCTGAAGGCTAGAGGAGAGAGTGGAAAGAGGCTAGGTCCCATGAGCTTCATGAACCTGCAAGCCTTATATGTCAAAGTCAAGAAAGAAGAGGAAGAGAGATTGGGGAAGACAGGCTCAAAGAAAAAGGTAAACACTCAAACTGATGATAGAAAACAAAAGAAACCCAAGCCTACTCCCTCATCAACTCCTTCCTCTATCCAACAACCTTCCACTCTCCCTCCTAGACCTCCCTCCTCTCCTCCCAAAGAGTCCAAATCCTTTCACCCAGCTCCTCCTCATCAACAACCTCCCAAGAAGAAAACCAAACCTACTACCACACCAGAAGATTCAAGAGAAATTTTTATCTAGTTCTACAGCAATCAAGATCAATGGTTTGAGGTTTTTAGGGGAAGGGCAAAGGTAAAAAGATTAATCTACAAATCTGTTGATGAGGTGATGCAGCTTCTAGATTCTGATCTTCAAAGAATGATGGAGCTAGGTGAAGCTCATGAGCCTGAGAATGAAAGTGGGAGGCATCTGTTGCTAGTGATCAAACATCACTTCAATCCTAGCAAAGATGTGATCATTGATGCTAAACCTCTCCAATCCCACTTTCCATTTTCTAGTTGGTCCTATAATGCTGAGAAGAATGAATACACTGTAACAGATGTCAGAGGTCAGAAGATGAGATGTTCTAGCAAGGCCATCTTTAGCATGCCAAGCAAGGAAATCAAGTCTCTATCTGAACTTCCTCTTGACAATCCAAGCAAGGACCCTAGAGGCTATGAGACAGCAAGGATTGTTGCACACATGCAAAAGCTTCAGCAACAACAGCAGTAAGAAAGTTTTGGTAGCATCATTCTAGGGGGAGTTTGTGGATAAAAAGACTGATGGCTACAAAATTCTCTAAGTACAACTGCTGCGGACTCCACAATTTTGCTGCTGACCAACAAGCTGCTGCGGATAAGCTTGTTTGCTGCTGATAGTTGTTCTCCTGCTGATAAACAACTCTGCTGCGGACAGCCTTATCTGCTGAAGTCCAGAGTTGCTGCTGATAGGCTTCTCAGCAGCATCAAACACTTGATGCTGCTGATAGGAAAATCATCAGCAGCTTTGGATAGTTGAGTTTTGCTGCTGATCTTCAACTATGCGGCTGATAGCCTTATCTGCTGAAGATTAATCGTTGCTGCTGATTGGCATATCAAAAGCATCAACTTTACTACTGAAAACTTTCTGCTGCAACTCTGACACATCACATGCAGAAAGAATGTTACTGGTGCAGACAATAAAAGACAACTCTCTCCTTCCAAGTATCCAAGCAATGATGCCTAAGAAGAAGTTTGATTAAAGTTAACTTTTGTAGTCTTTGTTGTCTTAACTTGTAGTATAGCTTCTAGTATACAAGATCAACGGCTTGTGTTTGATCTGATCCTTAGAATCAAGGGTCTGTCTTGATTCTAAGTTACTATATAAGTAGTGTATCTGTTCATTGTACAAGTGTGCTTTCTTAGAGTTTTCTCTGTAATCTTGTAACCATTGAAGCTTAATACAATTTGCATTTATCAGTACTCTTTGTGTTTACTTGTTTACAATGCATAGTTGTGATTGTTTCCGCCAATCTCAACTAGAATAGAACCATCTTGTATTCACTGATCCTACTAGTGGTATCAGAGCTTTGGCTCTCAGATTAAACAAACTCACATTTTTTTAATCACTCTCTGGTTCTATTCACTACTATCTCTTTGCTAAAACACCATATATCACAAATCAAGAAATGGCACCAAACAATGGTTTTGATGATACTAGAAGCATCAACAGACCACCAAGACTGGTGTCTGGAGAAGACTATGATATGTGGAAGAACAGGATGGAAAGTTTCTTCTGCTATAAAGAGTATGGGATGTGGAGATCCATTAAAGATGGACCATATGTACCCATGGTGGCCTCTGCTGATTCCGGAGGTCCATCAGTCCCCAAAGAACCCTCAAAGTATTCAGATGAAGACATCAAGAAGATGGAGGTAGACTTCAAAGCCTTGGGAGCCATTCAGATGTGCTTGCCAAATGAAGTCTTTCACAACTTCAGAGAATATAAGACTGCCAAGGAGCTATGGGAGGCTCTTGAGAAGATGTTTGGTGGGTCAGAAGAAGTGAAAGAAAATAGAAGAGACATTCTGAAGCAACAATATGAGAAATTTGTCTGGAAGAAAGGTGAGTCTCTTACTGTGTTGTACAACATGTACACCTACCTTGTGGGAGAGCTACAGTGATCAAAAGTGAAGCTGGAGAATGAAGACATTCTCAAGAAGTTCATCAGGTCTCTACCAAGCTGCTGGACACTTTACACAGCGTCAATCAGAAGAATTGAAAATTTAAAGACTCTGGAGATGACTGAGCTGTTTGGCATGCTGAAGACCTATGAATTAGAAATGATTCAAGCCAAAGAGAGAAGCTCAAGTTACTCAACAGCCTCATCATCCACCACCACTTATTCTGCACTTCACTCTGACCACTCAGTTCCTAGTTTAAGCAACTACTACCCTCCCATTGTCACTTATCCCCACACTCCAACCTCACAATCAAACAACTCACCATTTCTTCTTGAAGCCCCACCTCAAACATCAACTTTTGCTGCCTTTGTCTCTGCAAACTCAAGCAATATGTCCTATATCAAGGAAGATCTGGAATGTTTTCATCCAGATGATCTAGAAGAAATGGATATACAACACTCCTATGCCATGCTCTCTCTAAGAGCAAAAAGGTTCTACTCTAGAACAGGAATACCTATTCCAAGCAACAACTCCAACACCAGAGTTGGCTTGGACAAAAGCAAACTGAAATGTTACAAATGTAACCAACTTGGTCACTTTGCCAAGGCAAGCTCATCAAGGTCAAACAAGCCAAGCTCAGCCAAGACAGCAACAAGCTACCCCTCCTACTCAAACTGCAGCATGTGCAGCTGTTGGAACTGCTGAGTTTGATTGGAGCTTCCAGTATGAGGATCTTCCTACCAACAATCAAGCTCTCATGGCAGACACATCAGAGATACCAGCTCAGGTATATGAAAATCTTTGTACTCAGGCTTGTATTGATATGGTTCTCGGATACAGAAAACATAACCAGAATCTCATAGATCAAAATGAAGAGTTTCATCAAATGAAAACTGAATTTAAAAAGGTTGAAAATAGTTACAAAGAAAAGATTAACTGTTTAAAAAAAGAGATTTCATCATTAAAACATGAACGAACAAACCTTGAAACTCAGATTGATGATCTTCTGGTTAAGTTAAAGGTTACAAGGGCTGAATTAGCAGACCAAAAGGTCCATCTTGAAAAATATGAGTTTGCATCCAAAAAGCTGCAAAGACTTTTGGATGCTCAAATTCTTGAAAGGGTAACTGCTGGAGTTGGGTTTCAAGCTGAAAAACCCTACAATGTTGTTCCTCCACCTGCTGACTATGTAGCCATTCATGAACCAAGTTTGAATCTTTCCAATCTTGATCTGGCCGACCAAAATCTTGATCCTGCTGTCCAAGAAACCTCTGTGCAAGAATGTGTCACACCCCAACGGACGGCGGAAACGTCGGGGCGGGACATGTAGACTGTTCATGAGCACATGGTTGACTAAAATTTAATATATTAAAACGTTACATTTCCCTTCACAAATTTCAATTACAAAAATACAAGAATATTTAAAATACATAACATATTCATTTGTTTCAATTAACTAGGTCCACAACCTAAGTGTAGCAACTTGATCAACTCAAACTTTTGTACCTGAAACAAGATGAAAACGAGGTCAACTAAAAAGTTGGTGAGCATACATAGGTTTTGACTCTAAGTAGCATCAAAGTGTTGTGTGTAAACAAATCCATACAAGTCATGATTAACAAGGCATTTATGGGGAGTTACTATTGTGTAACCAAGTAGTACAATCAAACCTTTGTAACTAGCATGCAAATTGTGCTGTCGGTAACAATCACCCCAATCTGGGTGGGTTTGTCAGACTCAATAGATCTATCATTGTTTACCGTCGGCTTGATTAGTTAATGATTGTACATGTAATTGCACATAAGTAGTTAACACACCTAGCACTCAAACATAAAGCTCAAATTGCACATAAATTGTAAAGTGGATTTGTATTGTGTAGTTTGTGTAAATCATTGTAATGTTGTGATCATGTTTCACCCCAAAAATGTAAAACAGTGTAAAAGGGGATATGTAAAACTCACTTGTATCAAATTGTAGTAGTTAACACGAGCTTTGGATAACTCAAGTGATTTGCTAATCACTAAGTTTTGACCTAGAGTAAAATAGTATAACTTTGGATTAATAGTATGCACAATGTGTAAGGAAATTCTAAGGCTTCAATAGGAGTGAGTGTAAGGACTTATACAAAGGGGTTATGTTTGCGTTTACATTTGAAGGTTCAAATTTAGTTATGAAAGGTTTGTGGTTTAATTTTTGAATAATTAACTAAAATAATAATTAATTTCTTTTTGTTTATTTGTTCATGAAGATGTGTCAAGAGGCATTATAAGCATATATTAGTATATAAAATAGTTTGTGTAAGTTTTGAATAACACCATTATATGTAAACCTTTTATTTAAAATTTATTACTTTTTAATCCATTAGAAACGATTTAATTTATTTGTTTAAGATTTCCAAGTTGGTAATTTAGTTTATGAAAACAATTCTGGGCCTTGGGGTTTTATAAAATAATTTTTATAAAGGAAATTGAGTTTTTATTAAAATAACAGAAGAATCAGGTTCTGACCAAAGGTAGGGCACAACCGTGCCAAAGGTATGGCGCGACCGCGCTTAGGCACGGGGCGCGACCGTGCTTAGGCATGGGGCGCGGACGTGCTTAGGCATGGGGCGCGACCATGCCTGGACAAGAGGCACGACCATGCTAATCGATTAGCACGACCGTGTCTGAATGTTCCAGAGGCTAAATTGTCTAAATCCTTTATTAATAACGGGTGAATTCATAGGGCTTTCGATTGTTGGGTGTTTGTGAATCTAACCATGTATTTTAATTGAACGGAGATCATGTCTAGGGTGTAGTTCGATTAAACCAAAATGTAATGAACCCTAGATCTTGTTCGTGTTTAATTCGATGGTATAAGCCCTGAATAGGTTAGAGCTTTCGATCACGGGATTGAAATGAGTCTGAGGATGTGTTTAATTACCGTAAACGATATCGAATTGGTGGAGTTCGACCAAACGGAGTTCCGACTTCGGTGTGTTGATCCTTGGCGTCTTCTGCTGGGATTCCGGCACGATTGATGAGAGGAATATGATTACCGAAGCTTGAAGATCGTGCGCAGAGTGATATTTTGATAATTTTTAAAACTAGTCCTTGTAGTTTGTGAGATAGTGTAGGTTTGTTTCAGTTGTTATTGTAGTAATGTAAAATGTGTGTATGTACTTATAATATTATGATAATACTCCCTATTTGCACATGAAAATAGTAAATGATGCGACACTACGTTTTGAATGTGAACATGAGGTTGAAATTGTCATTTATTGCACAATATGTAATATCAAGAAAAACATGGATGTTACAGTATCCCCTAGTTGAGGGAATTTCGTCCCAAAATTTAACTAGTTGAGGCTACTGAATCAACAAAGAGGTGTGGATACTTGAGTGGTAGCTATTGTTGTAAGAGAACTCAATTAGGGATAGATGTGAATTCCAATTGCCACCAAAATCAATTACACGTGCTCTAAGCATGTCTTCAAGAGTTTGGATTTTTCGCTCGGACTGACCATCAGTTTGGGGATGGTAAGCCATGCTCAAATCCAATCGTGTACCAAGAGCAGTTTGGAGGGATTGTCAGAAACGGGAAGTGAAACGAGCATCTCTATCGGAGGTTATGTTTAATGAAACACCGTGACGACTCACAATTTCGTCAATGTAAATTCGGGCCAATTTCTCAACTTGATAGTCTTAACGGATAGGCAAGAAATAATGGTTGTGAATTTAGTTTTGAAATGAACTTAAGAAGAAAATCTGTCGAATAATAATTTGGATCCTAAAGGTGAAATGCATTACCTGGAATGGATTTGATGGGAATTTGATGATTAGGGTTTGTTTTAGATTGTAGTCTAATATGCTCAAGGATTGTTAGTGGATAAGGGAATTCATAAACATTGGTCTAGGTCAAAACTTCACGTGACACGAACAACGCTACTTCCGATAATATGATAGAGCATGCCCTTGTCATATCACATTAGTTCCGTTGCTATATATCACGATAGGTTTTATAACATTACACACGACAAAATTTACTATGTTTTCCATGCGCTGATTTTTATAATTCCGTGTGCACCCGTAATTACTCAAATCATCGCATGGTCCGTATAGATCATTCCGTTGTGTGCTGGTCAAGAGGAGGCACAAATTCACTTAGTTTGTGTATATTGCTTTCACATATGAATTGCTAACAAGTAACTATATCCTTAAATAGGCAAGTCAGTTAGCAGCTAAGGATAATAAAGTAGTATAATCTAAAGTCCCATATTTTACTCGTGTTTGAACAAGAATACGTCAAACAATGAGTTGTTTTAAAGTGTTTCAGCTTCCTCGTGTTTGAACAAGGATACGTCAAACCACGAGTAGCTTCGATGTATTATAGCTTACAACTTTGTGAACAACGTGTATTACCATTTTTGTGTATAATGCGATCAATCAATTGCAACAATTTTAAGCAATTTGGTTTCGTGCATAAAGTAAACACACAAGTTTCATGTATGATCTAGTGTCATGTAAGCTGTAATCAAATAGGTTTCACATGTAATGTGAGCAAGTTGACATCATGTATTATGTAGAGCAATAGTAATGTAACCAATGTGGTATCATGTGTATTGTAAGAAATGGATTTCATGTATGGCGTTAAGACCTAGTGTCATGTATTTTGGTAATCCAATAATCTTTGATGTGTAATGTAAGCAATGTAGTATCGTGTACTTTGTAACCAAGTAAGTTTCTTGTTCAATATGGTCAATCAAGTATTGTATATAAAACAATCAATTGTTATGCACCATGTATATTTCAAACAACTAAGTTTCATGTATTATGTGTTCAAGCCAGTAGCATGTGCATTGCAAATAATCAAGTTTCATGGGTTATGGGATCAATCCAGTAAATTGTGATTCGCACATAAACTAGTTTCATGTACTATGTGATCGTGCTGTGTATCTTGTGAACGTGCATACGTAAGTTATTGAATTTCGTTTGTGACACATACTAACGAGTGTTGCATGTGATCGAGTGTTGCAGAGAAGCGTGTTGTTTGGCGTTTGTGAAAAATGTGGTGGTTAGGTTCTAGTTCTTTAAATCTCGTTAATGTTTGTAGAGAAGGTTAATGTCTACACGAAATGAGTCGTATCTTGAAGCGGAAAATGAAAGGTAACGAGGGAGGTTTTGAAAACACTCGGGGAAATGTGTTTATGAATAACCGATCTTTGTTTGAAAATGGGAAGTTGTAAATTGTTCTTGATTATAGTTATATAAAGTAGTGAAACTGTTGAGTCAAATAATCTAAATAAATAAACAATTTATAGGAAAAATATTTTTATTAAATTTTTAAATATTATAAAGAGAATATTTTTAAGATGAATTATTGGCTAAACAAGTAGTCGTATATTAATTTAGCCAAGGTTTAGAAATAATTACTTTAATGAGGAAAATCATACTTGTTTATCAACTTGAAGTAATATTTTTATAAAATAAGTTGTATTAAGTTCCCTTGCAAAGTGAAAATGTTTATGGGAAATTTATATTTCTGATACTCTTTTAAAAGTTTGATAAACGTTTGGTTTTGAAAAATAACAAGGTTGTTTACATCTAATAGGATGAGTTGTTTACGAAGGAGGTCGTCGGTAGTGTACTAAGTCGTATTGAATGAAGAATGTGATACTTGGAAAATCTTGATGAAACTATGATGGGTGTAATTCACACTCAACGTGTCAAATCAATGAATAATAACTTTAGAGTTGGAATATATAAAATTGATTAAATGCTGAAATGTTAAACATTACTTAAAACATAGGGAAATGGTTCTCAAATTGAAAATTTAAAGACAATAAATAAAAATTTATGTTAGCGTCCCTTGTATCTTTCCACTAGAAGGAAGATAATCACCAAGACGAGCACCGCTATGGTCACTCGAGTAGCCGATCTGGCTTCAGCTCTAGCTGTTTCTGTGCGATTCTCAAGCATTTCTTTTTCAAGGATGGAGATTAACTCCTTTTGGTACCCTAATTGGTTTGCTAGGCTATCCATTCTTTGTCCTTGCATGTCGTGCATTACCTCGTGCTCCATCCTTTGCCTCTCAAACTATGAGGTCCTCACATATTGGTAAATGTCATTGGTTGGAATTCCCATAGCACTAGTGGGTGCCATGGTATGCCTTCCCCAAGGGTTAGGATGATACGGGTCGGGCACCAGATACGGGTCTCTTAGTGGGGGTGGTAATTGGGTGTGTAGGTGGGGTGTTTGGTATTGGTTTCTGTGTGCGGGTGATCCAGATGTTCTAAGTCTTGGGCCGATGTTCCTAGTCCAATCTGTCCTTACATCAAACCTTGGCCTGGCAGCTGGGGGTGTTGGTGACCGATACACGGGTGATCCAGTGTCTTCTTCCCAATCAGATTCTGCTCCGGGACGGTATACCGGGGAAGAAGGAGGGTAGGAGTCCATGTCTAGCAGAAAATAATGAAAAGGTTGTAAGTGATAATGTAATACTAAGTGTTAGATATAAGAGTTCTCATAGGTTTAGAGTTTGACTAGTCATAACACCGAGTCTTCACAATAGTATTTTAGAAATACACTTGACCTATAAGAAATGCATCTATGAGAAGAATTCCTAAGAAAGAGGGGTGGGTCAATAAGACACACTTAAGTACCCTGTCTTTCCTTAGTCAGAATCCCTCATGGGCCTACACACTCTTCCAGCCATCATGTATTAATAACACTATTGTTGGGCTCATGGTCATGATGAGAATTGTTGTGGACTGGGCTTTGAGGCCCGACATTGAGGCTTATATATTGTAGTAGACTTCTTCTTCTTGGAGGGTAAGTGAGCTTCTTGTTTATTGTTAATGGGCGTTAGGCCCAATAGTTTAGATTTAGATCACAAGGGGTGGTGACATTATATGTGTGAGTTTAAGGGTGCATGAAAAGCTAAGTGTGTATAAGTGTGTTTTAAAACTTAGGATAGCACTTAAATGAATCAAATAGGTAGCGTGTAGATAGCAATGAACATAAGCACAAAAGTTATTAAGTAGTGTGACACATAGACTATTTAAGTATTGTATCATGTAGTGTAATTACTTAGTATAACATGTAAAATATTCACATAAGAAGTAATCATGTAACATGTAATAGCATGGCATAGTATGGGTGTCCTAAGGTTATAGTCTAGATCAAGAGTGTCTAATAACCTAATTCCCTATAATCAAGGCTCTGATACCAATCTGTCACACCCCAACCGACGGCGGAAACGTCGGGGCGGGACATGTAGACTGTTCATGAGCACATGGTTGACTAAAATTTAATATATTAAAACGTTACATTTCCCTTCACAAATTTCAATTACAACAATACAAGAATATTTAAAATACATAACATATTCATTTGTTTCAATTAACTAGGTCCACAACCTAAGTGTAGCAACTTGATCAACTCAAACTTTTGTACCTGAAACATGATGAAAACGAGGTCAACTAAAAAGTTGGTGAGCATACATAGGTTTTGAATCTAAATAGCATCAAAGTGTTGTGTGTAAACAAATCCATACAAGTCATGATTAACAAGGCATTTATGGGGAGTTACTATTGTGTAACCAAGTAGTACAATCAAACCTTTGTAACTAGCATGCAAATTGTGCTGTCGGTAACAATCACCCCAATCTGGGTGGGTTTGTCAGACTCAATAGATCTATCATTGTTTACCGTCGGCTTGATTAGTTAATGATTGTACATGTAATTGCACATAAGTAGTTAACACACCTAGCACTCAAACATAAAGCTCAAATTGCACATAAATTGTAAAGTGGATTTGTATTGTGTAGTTTGTGTAAATCATTGTAATGTTGTGATCATGTTTCACCCCAAAAATGTAAAACAGTGTAAAAGAGGATATGTAAAACTCACTTGTATCAAATTGTAGTAGTTAACACGAGCTTTGGATAACTCAAGTGATTTGCTAATCACTAAGTTTTGACCTAGAGTAAAATAGTATAACTTTGGATTAATAGTATGCACAATGTGTAAGGAAATTCTAAGGTTTCAATAGGAGTGAGTGTAAGGACTTATACAAAGGGGTTATGTTTGCGTTTACATTTGAAGGTTCAAATTTAGTTATGAAAGGTTTGTGGTTTAATTTTTGAATAATTAACTAAAATAATAATTAATTTCTTTTTGTTTATTTGTTCATGAAAATGTGTCAAGAGGCATTATAAGCATATATTAGTATATAAAATAATTTGTGTAAGTTTTGAATAACACCATTATATGTAAACCTTTTATTTAAAATTTATTACTTTTTAATCCATTAGAAACGATTTAATTTATTTGTTTAAGATTTCCAAGTTGGTAATTTAGTTTATGAAAACAATTCTGGGCCTTGGGGTTTTATAAAATAATTTTTATAAAGGAAATAGAGTTTTTATTAAAATAACAGAAGAATCAGGTTCTGACCAAAGGTAGGGCACAACCGTGCCAAAGGTATGGCGCGACCGCGCTTAGGCACGGGGCCCGACCGTGCTTAGGCATGGGGCGCGACCGTGCTTAGGCAGGGGGCGCGACCATGCCTGGACAAGAGGCACGACCGTGCTAATCGATTAGCACGACCGTGTCTGAATGTTCCAGAGGCTAAATTGTCTAAATCCTGTATTAATAACGGGTGAATTCATAGGGCTTTCGATTGTTGGGTGTAGTTCGATTAAACCAAAACGTAATGAACCCTAGATCTTGTTCGTGTTTAATTCGATGGTATAAGCCTTGAATAGGTTAGGGCTTTCGTTCACGGGATTGAAATGAGTCTGAGGATGTGTTTAATTACCTTAAACGATATCGAATTGGTGGAGTTCGACCAAACGGAGTTCCGACTTCGGTGTGTTGATCCTTGGCGTCTTCTGTTGGGATTCCGGCACGATTGATGAGAGGAATATGATTACCGAAGCTTGAAGATCGTGCGTAGAGGTTTGATTTCGAGAGCGTTTCGTGAATTGGACGAGTTTGAGAGAAGGAGATGAAAATATGACGGTTTTTGGTTTCTAATCACTAATGCGGTTAATCGAGAACGATTAATTCGTAATGAATGGATTGAAACGGCATGATAAGAGTTACAAATTTCGGATTCGAATAGGCTTTGTGATTAAAGCAATGTTTGCGTTTCAACTGAATTTCAGGCGCGACCGTGCCGGTGCATGGCGCGACCGTGTTTACGGGGCGCGACCGTGTTTAATGGGCGCGACCGAGTCTACTTGGCGCGACTGTGCCAGGTCATGGCGCGACCGTGCCAAGTGATATTTTGATAATTTTTAAAACTAGTCCTTGTAGTTTGTGAGATAGTGTAGGTTTGTTTCAGTTGTTATTGTAGTAATGTAAAATGTGTGTATGTACTTATAATATTATGATAATACTCCCTATTTGCACATGAAAATAGTAAATGATGCGACACTACGTTTTGAATGTGAACATGAGGTTGAAATTGTCATTTATTGCACAATATGAAATATCAAGAAAAACATGGATGTTACAGAATGCACTACTTCATCTGAGTCTTAGTCCACATGCTCAGACTCCACTGAAACCAATAAAGCTCCATCACTACTTGCCTTTGAAGTCATTCAAACCAACAGTCCAAGCCCCTTCATCCCTTCAAAAACAGTACCAGTATCTCAACTCACCAAACAAATCAAAATCAGCTATCCTCCAGAAGGAAGATAGCTAACTGTTGAAAAGGGACAGTCTTCAACCTCCACCAACCCAAATCCTCAATCTAAATCCACCCAACCAAGGATGGTGTTTGACATATGTCATGCGCCTGGAGAGAGAACTCCATATGTTCAAAAGACATTGGAGGAAGCCACTTTTGAGCACAACAAAGTTCACCCCGGGAACTTAAAAGACTTGCTCAAAAGAAAAGATTATGTGTACTTCCAAAGGGACTAACTGGCTAAATCATGTTTTGTCTGTGGCAAATATAATCACACTGCCAGCACATGCTTCTACTACCTTCAGCAACAAAGAAACCTCAAGTAACATGCTTTTGAAAAGACAAACAAGAACAAAAAGGTAAGAAGCTTTGAAGCCAAGGCAACTCATTTCAGAAACACTCTCTCCCCACCAAGGAAGCAGCTGCCAAAACCTCAACAATCTTGCATCATCTGTGGTGAATCACACCACTTTGCTGCAAATTATGAATTTAATCCCTTCAACCAGATCCTTCATCAAGCCCCTCCTAAACAAAAGCCTATCAGCAGAAGAACTTCGACAGAGAAACCCTCTGTTAACAAGGTAAAGAAGGATAAGCATACATCTGTTATTAAACCATCAGCAGCCAGCAAAAATGCTATTGATCAAGTGAAGCCCAAGAAACCAAAGGACAAGCCTTCAGCAGCAACCAAGTCTGCTGCGGCTCAAGTAAAATCATCAGCAGCAACAAAATCTGCTGCTGATAAGCCAAAGTCCTCAGCAAAAAAATCTGCTGCTGATAAAGCAAATCTGTCAGCAGCCAAAGCAACATCAGCTGCTGATAGAGCAAAGAGATCTAGAAAACCACCTCCTCAGCAATGGAAAGCCAAGATCCCAGCATCTATCCCTCAAAGCATCATCATCGGCTCCATTGAATGCAAGCATAGTGATGCTGCTGATCCAACGACACACTTACCCAAGTCTGCAAGTTCTTGGGTTCCTCCCTCTAACTAGATCTCTCTCATGTGCAAGGACAGCCAGGTCACAAGGATAACACCTGGGTTGTAGATAGTGGTTGTTCCAGGCACATGACCGTCAACAGATCCATCCTCTCCAACTTCAGACACTTCAATGGAGGATATGTTGCCTTTGGGAGTGATTCAAAAGGAGGATCAATTATTGGACAAGGAACTGTGTCCAATGAAAGGATGAGTATTGAAAGAGTAAACTATGTCAAAGAATTAGAATTCAATCTCATGAGTGTGTCCCAGATCTGTGATCAAAAGCATTGGATGCTTTTCACAGATAAAGAATGTTTTGTGCTATCCCCTGGCTTAAACAAACCTCCTCCAGAGAAGATCCTATTGACTGCTCAGAGAAAAGATAACCTATATGTGCTTGACATGAATGAGGTCACTCCATCTGGTAGTGTATCTTGTTTTCTGTCTAAGGCATCAGTTGATGAATCAGCTCTCTGGCACAGGAGATTAAGCCATGTCAATGTAAAAACCATTAAAAAGTTGGTAAAGGAGTCAGAGGGCTTCCTGAATAAGAATTCTAACTTGAAGATCATTGCATTGCATGCTTGAAGGGGCAACAACACAAGAGTTCTCAGAAGCCCAAGACATTGAGTTCAAATGGCACTCCATTACAACTGCTGCATATGGATCTCTTTGGTCCTACAAATGTCATGTCAATGGGCAAGAAGTCGTACTGTCTGGTGATCACTGATGACTATACCAGATTTTCATGGGTATACTTCTTGAGAACAAAAGATGAAACTACTGAGATTCTTAAATCTTACATTCTTCGAGTTGAGAATCAAAGCAATCAAAAGGTGAAAGTCATAAGGTGTGATCAAGGTACAGAGTTCAAGAACCACACTCTGAATTGTTTCTGTGAAAGAAAGGGAATAGAAAGACAATACAGTGCTCCAAGAACTCCTCAACAAAACGGGGTTGCTGAAAGGAGAAACAGAACTCTAATTGAATCAGCAAGATCAATGTTGGCTGATTCAAAACTGCCTCTCACATTCTGGGCAGAAGAAGTCAGTACAACTTGCTATGTGCAGAATAGAGTTCTCATTGTCAAGCCTCTCAACAAGACACCTTATGAACTATGGTTCAAAAGAGTTCCCTACATTGGATTTCTAAAACCTTTTGGATGTCCTTGCACCATTCTGATCACACATGGGGTTCTTCCTAAGTTTGGTGCCAAATCTGATGAAGGATACTTTGTGGGCTATTCCTCTCAATCCAAGGCCTACAGAGTATTCAACTCAAGAACAAGAATCGTGGACGAATCAGCCAATGTGGAATGTAGGGAACACATTGCATGTGAACAGGGAAAAGGCCCAGACTGGCTCTTTGATATAGACTACTTCACATAAATATTTGAGCCTCTCATCTTCTCAAATATGGAGTCTCCCTCTTCCAAAGCACCAGCTTCCACATCTTCCACCGACTACAGATTGGAGTTCACTAGTCCCTCTATCAGACTGAAAAGGCCATCTATTGATCCTCCATCTGTCGTGGAAGCTATTGAAGCCAGTGAAGCCAGAACCAGACTCTCAAATGTCACCGGCAGCAGCCTCTCTGAGAATGAAAATCCGAATGAACCTCAAGACACATCTGTAAATACTGTAGAGGCAGATGCCGCAGATGCTGATGATGCTGCTGATAATGCTGATGCTGCTGTTGACATTGAAGACTCTTCCACCATGAATGAAGAGTTTCCTGATCAGAATCAGAGTAATCTTGAGCAAGGAATACAATTGGATGTTGTACCAGCACAGAGAATCAACAAGGAACATGCCCTAGAAAATATCATTGGCCAAGTTTACCAAGGAGTTCAAACAAGAAGCAAAACTCATGAGGCCAATATATGTCTGTATTCCTGCTTTATGTCTCAGGTAGAACCAAAGAAGATAGATGAAGCTCTGAAACATAGAAGTTGGATTGAGGCAATGCAGGAAGAGTTGATGCAATTCAAGAGACAGGATGTCTGGAAACTTGTTGATCTTCCACCTGGTCAAACTGCTATTGGCACAAGATGGGTATTCAGGAATAAGCAAGATGAGAGAGGCATTGTAGTCAAGAACAAAGCCAGACTTGTAGCTCAAGGCTACACTCAGGAAGAGGGAATTGACTATGATGAAGTCTTTGCCCCTGTTGCCAGGCTGGAGGCCATCAGAATCTTCCTGGCATATGCTGCATCCAAGAACTTCATAGTTTATCAAATGGATGTCAAGAGTGCCTTTCTGTATGGGAAGATTGGTGAGGAAGTATGTAACATTTCTGATTTTATCACTTTTATTTTCAATCCAATGTAACACATTTGATAACCAATTCTATTTCAGCGTCTTAAATTCGTTCTGCAAACAACTAAACCCTAATTGCTAATATAAATTCACAATTCTATCCCACTGTTATCTCAAAATCTCTATACATATACATGTACATATATATATTTCGACATACATATATATCTATTTAAACACATTACAAATGCATACACATACATACACTAAATTAACAAGTAAATCTACCCTTGACTGAACCTTTAACCATTTGAACCTTATTCTTGAACCCTCAAGTCCAAATGTTAACCAAGTTCTAAGAAAATTGACCTGTTTGACTTTTAAAAGTCAAACAGGGCCAAAATCCACAAATCCAACTCCTAGGATCGACTAGATCAGTTGCTTCGGGCTTTACCGATCGTGTACAGTCAATAAGCGACCCAATCTCGGCCCAAACATCAAATAAATTCGACCAATTTAGCGGACAATTCGAAATTCGAACGAATTGACTTTGGATAGTCAAATCCGTAACAATTCACCAGCAATTCGTGCAAACCAACTCGTAATAAATCCCGCTAATCACGTTCGATCAATCCTGTTATGTATTCAAACCCTAAACACGGCCAAATTCATTCACAGCTGTTCAATTTGACGCGTAATCATAGCCGACGGCTGTTAATTTCAAATCACAGTCGAACCTCGTAATCAAGGGAGAAATAAACGAAATTATACACTCCCACACCTTCGTACAGATCACCACAAACTCCCTAAACACCCATCCTATCCCCATTTCACCCTTGCTCCCCAATCAAGTACCAAGAACATCGGAACTGAAGTCGTAGCCGTCAGCCTTCATTACTCGACCATATCAAGTAAGATTTAGGCCATTCGATTTGTTTTTGAATGTATATCATTATCCCCTTATCAAATCGTATCAACAGGTTGTATCGGGCTCGACTGCTATTAGGGTTCTTGAGCCGCTCATACGATTTGAATTTGGGAATTCTATTTTGATCCACTTAACGCACTTATAATTTTATATTTCATTATTTATCAGCAAAACCATCTAGCCCAGCCGGTAAGCCACTGCACCGCCGGGCTAGATGGCGTGGGTTCGAAACCCATACCCGACGCCTTTTTAATCCACCTTGATACTAGGATCCGGCCTCCTTGCATTTGCATGTTAATAAAAATTCGGACCGATTCTGTATCAATGATGCTCCCCTGGTCCAGTGGTTGATGCTCGATGTTCTCACCGGGCAGACCCGGGTTCGACCCGGGCAAGCCCCTACCAGTTTTAACATTAGTTAAATTATATAAAAAAATTATTTTATAAACCCTACGTTCTTTTTAAACAATATAAAGCAAAAGATTACAAATGTTAACATAAAATCACTATTATTACAAATTTAATTGTTAAGAACTCAATTTAAATTATATATTTCTTTGAGTAATTTATTTAATTTTATAATTTTTGTGACAAAGTTTTATAAGTACTTTTTACAAGGTTTTATAGAATTTAAGTTATATATTTAAAACGAATAAAACTATATCTAAACATATGTAGTTTTTCATATTTCTTAAAAAGAACATGTCTATTTTCTATTAAATTTATTTATTCTAACATACCTATTTTAAATAATAAATAAATAAATTTATTTATTATTTATATAATTTACATTTACAACTCACTTAAAATTTAATTGTATAATTAACATTAATTTTATGTATCAATATTATTTTACCCATCGTTATAAATAAATAAATAAATAAAGTAAAATTATTTATTTAATTAAATATAATTCCCACACTATTTTTCTAACTAAATAAATAGGTAACAATCATTTGATTTATTTAGTTACTCAAACCCAAACCCTAATTATTCTTAGACTATTCGTTTCAATTTCTCATTTTATAAAACACCATTTTAAGTACAAACCACTAACACCTACAACTCCAACCCTTCGTACACATATCTATTTCAATCATAGACTTTGGCATAGACTATTGTACACATTATTAATTTAGATCCATACACTTTACACACTAGGTTAACCTTGTGAGATTTCAAGGATCACTTTGCTATCTAGCCCCGCGTGTTAGCTACACCTTTGAATCAGGTGAGTTTTACATAGCCCCTTTTTCACTGTTTGGGGTGAAACATGATCACAATTTACAATGATTTACATAAACTACACAATACAAATCCACTTTACAATTTATGTGCAATTTGAGCTTTATGTTTGAGTGCTAGGTGTGTTAACTACTTATGTGCAATTACATGTACAATCATTAACTAATCAAGCCGACGGTTAACAATGATAGATCTATTGAGTCTGACAAACCCACCCAGATTGGGGTGATTGTTACCGACAACACAATTTGCATGCTAGTTACAAATGTTTGATTGTACTACTCGGTTACACAATAGTAACTCCCCATAAATGCCTTGTTAATCATGACTTGTATGGATTTGTTTACACACAACACTTTGATGCTATTTCGAGTCAAAACCCTATGTATGCTCACCAACTTTTTAGTTGACCCCGTTTTTCATCATGTTTCAGGTACAAAAGTTTGACTTGATCAAGTTGCTACACTTAGGTTGTGGACCTAGTTAATTGAAACAAATGGATATGTTATGTAATTCAAATATTCTCGTACTATTGTATTTGGAATTTGTGAATGGAAATGTAACATTTTTAATATATTAAATTTTAGTCAACCATGTGCTCATGAACAGTCTACATGTCCCGCCTCGACGTTTCCGTCGTCGGTTGGGGTGTGACGGATTGGTATCAGAGCCTTGGTTATAGGGAATTAGGTTATTAGACACTCTTGACCTAGACTATAACCTTAGGACACCCATACTATGCCATGCTATTACATGTTACATGATTACTTCTTATGTGAATATTTTACATGTTATACTAAGTAATTACACTACATGATACAATACTTAATAGTCTTGTGTCACACTACTCACTAACTTTTGTGCTTATGTCCATTGTTATCTACATGCTACCTATTTGATTCATTTAAGTGCTATCCTAAGTTTCAACACACATTTATACACACTTAGTTCTTCATGCACCCTTAATTTCACACACAAAATATCACCATCTCTTGTGATCAAAATCTAGACTATTGGGCCTTATTGGGCCTAATGCCCATTAATAATAAACTAAGAATCCACTTAACCTCCAAGAAGAAGAAGCCCACTAAAATGCATAAACCTTACATTCGGGCCACAAGGCCCAGTCCACAACAATTATCATCATAACCATGAGTCCAACAATAGTGTTATTAGTACATGATGGCTGGAAGAGTGTGTAGGCCCATGAGGGATTCTGGCTAAGGAAAGACAGGGTACTTAAGTGTGTCTTAGTGACCCACCCCTCTTTCCTGGGAATTCTCCTCATGGATACACTACTTATAGGTCAAGTGTACTCCTAAAATACTATTGTGACGACTCGGTGTTATGACTAGTCAAACTCAAAACCTATGAGAACTCTTATACTTAACACTCGGTATTTCATTATCGCTTACAACATGTTCATTGTTTTCCTACTAGACATGGACTCCTACTCTCCTTCCTCCCCAGTTTACCATCCTGGAGCAGAGTCTGATTGGGAAGAAGACATCGGGACACCCGTATATCGGTCACCAACACCCCCAGCTGCTAGACCAAGATTTGATGTAAGTGCAGATTGGGCTAGGAACACCGGCCCAAGACTTCGAACACCTCAATCACCCCCATTAAGAGACCCGTATCTGATGCCCGACCCGTATCATCCTAACCCTTGGGTAAGGCATACCATGACACCCACCAGTGCCATGGGAATCCCAATCAATGACATTCACCAATATGTGAGTGCCTCAGAGTTTGAGAGACAAAGGAGGGAACACGAGGTAATGCACGACTTGCAAGGGCAAAGGATGAATAGTCTAGCAAATCAAATAGGCTACCAAAAGGAGTTAATTTCCATCCTCGAAAGGGAAATACTGGAGAATCGTACGGAAACGGCTAGAGCTGAAGGCAGATCGACTACCCGAGCGACCATAGCCGTGCTTGTCTTAGTGATTATCTTCCTTCTAGTGGAAAGCTACCAGCGACGTTAACAGAAACTTTTATTTATTGCCTTTAAATTTTCAGTTTGAGAACCATTTTCTTATGTTTTGAATAAAGTTTACCATTTCAGCAATTAATAAATTTTATATTTTATTTAATTCTAAAGTTATTATTCAATGATTTAATAGGATTGAATGTGAATTTCACCCATCATATTTTCATCAAGATCCTTCAAGTATCACCTTCTTCATTCAATACGATTTAATCTCCTTCGTAAACAAATCATCATATTAGATTTAAACAACCTTGTTACTTTCAAACCAAATGTTTATCAAACTTTTAAAAGAGTATCAGAAATATCAATTTCCAATAAACATTTTCACTTTGCAAGGGAATTTAATACAACCTATTTTATAAAAAAAATATTACTTCAAATTGTTAAATAAGTATGATTTTCCTCTTTAAATTAATTATTTCTAAATCGTGGCTAAATAAATTATACAACTACTTGATTTGCCAATAATTCCTCTTAAAAATATTCTCCTTATAATAATTGAAAATTTAAAAAGTTTTTCCTATAAACTGTCTATTTATTTGGATTATGTAACTCAATGATTTCACTACTTTATATATCTACAACCAAGAACAATTTACAAATTCCTATTTTCAAACAAAGATCAGAAAGTGTAAACACATCTCCCCGAATGTTTTCTGAACCTCCTCGTTATCTTTATCTTGCCGTTCCAAGAAACGATCCATACCGCATAGACGTTAACTACCCCTACAATCCTCAACAGAAGAGC
This sequence comes from Smallanthus sonchifolius, assembly GCA_023525975.1. NCBI lineage: Eukaryota > Viridiplantae > Streptophyta > Magnoliopsida > Asterales > Asteraceae > Smallanthus > Smallanthus sonchifolius. The sequence goes on along the minus strand of CM042035.1, from coordinate 20,781,086 downwards.
TAAAACCTAACTACCACCTTTTTACACGAACGCCAAACAACACGCTTCTCCGCAACACTTACCCACATGCAAAACTCGTTAGTACACGTCACACTTGAAATTCAATAATATGCGTATGCACATTCACAATATACACAACACGACCACATGGTACATGAAAACCAGTTACTTCCAATATACCCAATGCTACACTTATTACATGATACGTGAAATTTGATTAGTTACAACACACGTTCTACTGGATTGATTATGTAATACATGAAACGTAGTTGTTTGTAATATACATATACTAAAATGATCACACAACACATAACAATCATTGGTTTGATACATAATACTTGATTGTCCACACTAAACATGAAGCTCATTTGGTTACAAGACACACGATATTACATTACTGACATTACACATGAAAGATTGTTGGTTTACAAATACGTGGTACTAAGTTGTTAACACCATACATGAAATTCATTGCTAGTAATACACATGATACTGCATTACTTACAATCAAGTTTAGTTGATTTTACAAGATACATGATGATAAGTTGTTCACGTTATACATGAAACCTATTTGATTACTAACTACATAACACTAGATCATACATGAGATTTGTGTGTTCATATTATATATGGAACTAGGATACTTACGATTTTTGCAATTGATTGATCACAATATACATGAAACATGGTCATACACTTTGTTCACCAAACTTGAAAACCATGACACATTGAAGCTACTAGGGGTTTGACGTATACTTGTTCAAACACGAGGAAGCTTTAACACTTTAAAACAACTCGGTGTTTGACGTATTCTTGTTCAAACACGAGCAAACTATGGAACTTTAAGTTATACTACTTTATTACTCTTTAGTTGCTAACTGATCTACCTATTTAAGGACATAGTTACTTTTTAGCAACTCTTATGTGAAAACAGTAGACATGAACTGAGTGAAATTGTGCCCCTTTTGACCCGCACACAACGGAAGGATCTATACGGACCATGCGAAGATTTGAGTAATTACGGGTGCACACGGAATTATGAAAATCAGCGCCTGGAAAAGATAGCGAATTACGTCGTGTGTTGTGACCTAAAACCTATCGTGATATATACCAACGAAACTAATGTGATATGACAAGAGCATGGTGGATACGCCGATGGTACTTCCTATATATAAGTGCTCTATCATATTATCAGAAGTAACGTTGTTCGTGCCACGTGAAGTTTTGACCTAGACCAGTGACCATGAGACCTCTTACCCACAGACAATTCTTGAGCATACTAGACTACATCCTAAACAAACCCTAATCATCAATTTCCCATCAATCCCATTCCATACAATATATTTCATACTTAGAGTCCAAAACATCATTTGACAGTTCTTCCTTAAATACATTCAAGACTAAATTCTTTATTATCATTCATACCTGATCTTAAATAAACCTGCGCCTTGTCACCAGTCATAATACCTAAACCAACCGTCATAACACCTTGAGAACCCAAAACTCTCACCTCTTTCCCGATTCGGTAACCTTCACTAGCTAAATTTCGGGACGAAATTCCCTCAATAGGGGGATACTGCAACATTTCTGATTTTATCACTTTTATTTTCAATCCAATGTAACACATTTGATAACCAATTCTATTTCAGCGTCTTAAATTCGTTTTGCAAACAACTAAACCCAAATTGCTAATATAAATTCACAATTCTATCCCACTGTTATCTCAAAATCTCTATACATATGCATGTACATATATATATTTCGACATACATATATATCTATTTAAACACATTACAAATGCATACACATACATACACTAAATTAACAAGTAAATCTACCCTTGACTGAACCTTTAACCATTTGAACCTTATTCTTGAACCCTCAAGTCCAAATGTTAACCAAGTTCTAAGAAAATTGACCTGTTTGACTTTTAAAAGTCAAACAGGGCCAAAATCCACAAATCCAACTCCTAGGATCGACTAGATCAGTTGCTTCGGGCTTTACCGATCGTGTACAGTCAATAAGCGACCCAATCTCGGCCCAAACATCAAATAAATTCGACCAATTTAGCGGACAATTCGAAATTCGAACGAATTGACTTTGGATAGTCAAATCCGTAACAATTCACCAGCAATTCATGCAAATCAACGCGTAATAAATCCCGCTAATCACGTTCGATCAATCCTGTTATGTATTCAAACCCTAAACACGGCCAAATTCATTCACAGCTGTTCAATTTGACGCGTAATCATAGTCGACGGCTGTTAATTTCAAATCACAGTCGAACCTCGTAATCAAGGGAGAAATAAACGAAATTATACACTCCCACACCTTCGTACAGATCACCACAAACTCCCTAAACACCCATCCTATCCCCATTTCACCCCTGCTCCCCAATCAAGTACCAAGAACATCGGAACTGAAATCGTTGCCGTCAGCCTTCATTACTCGACCATATCAAGTAAGATTTAGGCCATTCGATTTGTTTTTGAATGTATATCACTAGCCCCTTATCAAATCGTATCAACAGGTTGTATCGGGCTCGATTGCTATTAGGGTTCTTAAGCCGCTCATACGATTTGAATTTGGGAATTCTATTTTGATCCACTTAACGCACTTATAATTTTAGATTTCATTATTTATCAGCGAAACCATCTAGCCCAGCCGGTAAGCCACTGCACCGCCGGACTAGATGGCGTGGGTTCGAAACCCATACCCGACGCCTTTTTAATCCACCTTGATACTAGGATCCGGCCTCCTTGCATTTGCATGTTAATAAAAATTCGGACCGATTCTGTATCAATGATGCTCCCCTGGTCCAGTGGTTGATGCTCGATGTTCTCACATACCCTACATTCTTTTTAAACAAGATAAAGCAAAAGATTAAAAATGTTAACATAAAATCACTATTATTACAAATTTAATTGTTAAGAACTCAATTTAAATTATATATTTCTTTGAGTAATTTATTTAATTTTATAATTTTTGTAACAAAGTTTTATAAGTACTTTTTACAAGGTTTTATAGAATTTAAGTTATATATTTAAAACGAATAAAACTATATCTAAACATATGTAGTTTTTCATATTTCTTAAAAAGAACATGTCTATTTTCTATTAAATTTATTTATTCTAACATACCTATTTTAAATAATAAATAAATAAATTTATTTAATATTTATATAATTTACATTTACAACTCACTTAAAATTTAATTGTATAATTAACATTAATTTTATGTATCAATATTATTTTACCCATCGTTATAAATAAATAAAGTAAAATTATTTATTTAATTAAATATAATTCCCACACTATTTTTCTAACTAAATAAATAGGTAACAATCATTTGATTTATTTAGTTACTCAAACCCAAACCCTAATTATTCTTAGACTATTCGTTTCAATTTCTCATTTTATAAAACACCATTTTAAGTACAAACCACTAACACCTACAACTCCAACCCTTCGTACACATATCTATTTCAATCATAGACTTTGGCATAGACTATTGTACACATTATTAATTTAGATCCATACACTTTACACACTAGGTTAACCTTGTGAGATTTCAAGGATCACTTTGCTATCTAGCCCCGCGTGTTAGCTACACCTTTGAATCAGGTGAGTTTTACATAGCCCCTTTTTCACTGTTTTTACATTTTGGGGTGAAACATGATCACAATTTACAATGATTTACATAAACTACACAATACAAATCCACTTTACAATTGATGTGCAATTTGAGCTTTATGTTTGAGTGCTAGGTGTGTTAACTACTTATGTGCAATTACATGTACAATCATTAGCTAATCAAGCCGACGGTTAACAATGATAGATCTATTGAGTCTGACAAACCCACCCAGATTGGGGTGATTGTTACCGATAACACAATTTGCATGCTAGTTACAAAGGTTTGATTGTACTACTCGGTTACACAATAGTAACTCCCCATAAATGCCTTGTTAATCATGACTTGTATGGATTTGTTTACACACAACACTTTGATGCTATTTATAGTCAAAACCCTATGTATGCTCACCAACTTTTTAGTTGACCCCGTTTTTCATCATGTTTCAGGTACAAAAGTTTGACTTGATCAAGTTGCTACACTTAGGTTGTGGACCAGTTAATTGAAACAAATGGATATGTTATGTAATTCAAATATTCTCGTACTATAGTATTTAGAATTTGTGAATGGAAATGTAACATATTTAATATATTAAATTTTAGTCAACCATGTGCTCATGAACAGTCTACATGTCCCGCCCCGACGTTTCCGCCGTCGGTTGGGGTGTGACAAAGTATATGTCAAACAGCCTCCAGGCTTTGTAGATCCTGCACATCCTAACAAAGTGTTCAAACTAGACAAAGCTCTCTATGGCTTACATCAAGCTCCAAGAGCCTGGTATGAAACTCGGTCCGGATATCTACTAAGCAACAACTTCAGAAGAGGTAACAATGACAAGACCTTGTTTATCAAAGATGAAGGGGGAGAAATCCTAATGGTACAAATATGTGTTGATGACATCATCTTTGGATCAACAAGGAAGAAGTTGTGTAAAGACTTTGAGGTCCTGATGCACTCAAAGTTTGAAATTAGTTCAATGGGTGAACTAAATTTCTTTCTGGGTCTTCAAGTCAAACAAGTTCCAAATGGAATCTTAATCCAAATATGTCAAGAGCATTTTGAAAAGATTCAAGATGGCTGACTGCTCTGCTACAAGAACTCCTATGCAAGTGCACCATCAACTGAATCTAGATAAAGATGATCAAGACACAGATCAACATCAGTAACGTGCAATGATAGGATCACTCATGTATCTCACTGACTCAAGGCCAGATATCATGTTTGCAGTATGCCTTTACACATCTTCAAGCTGTCAAGAGAATTTTTAGATACCTAAAGGGAGCCCCAAGGCTTAGGCTATGGTATTCTAAAAATGATAAGTTCAACCTATTTGCATACACTGACAGTGACTATGGAGGATGCAACTTGGACAAAAAATCCACATCAGGGGGTGTCAGCTTCTGGGAGGAAGACTGATTTCATGGCAGTGCAAGAAACAAACGTGTGTATCAACTTCTACAGGAGAAGCAGAATACATTGCAGCTTCAAGTTGCTGTGCACAAGTCATCTGGATACAAAACCAAATGCTGGATTATGGGATGACTTTCATGGCCACTCCCATTCACATTGAAAACATGAGTGCTATATCAATCACAAACAATCCGGTGCAGCACTCCAAGACAAAGCACATTGACATCAGGTATCACTTCATAAGAGATCAAGCCGAGAAAAGGAGAATTATTTTAACCAAAGTTCATACCAATGAGCAATATGCTGACTTGTTTACAAAACCTTATGATGAAGCTAGATTTAGATACTTAGTTTAATCCATTGGTATGATGAACTTTGACTAAAATCTGTCTCTAATTTTTTTTTAATGTGTTTGTCTTTTGTTGTAAATAAAAGTTATAAGTCAACAGCAACCATTTTTGCTGCTGACAGGTCAAATCATCAGCAGCAAAGAATTTGCCACTGACTGCTTTAAGTCATCAGCAGGAACAAGTTTCATGCGGATAGCTCTAAGGAAATCAGCAGCAACATCTTTGCTGCGAACCATTACATCCATCAGCAGCAACTGAGTTTGCTGCTGACAGACTTAACCATCCGCAGCAACCAAGTTTGCAGTGGATAGGCTTAACCATCCGCAGCAACCAAGTTTGCTGCTGATGGGTAAAAATAAGTCTAAATTAACTTTTACCCGCTGTAAAAAGTACTTTCAGTCTTTACCATGACTGCTATAGTGTATTACAGATGTAACATTGAAAAGTGAATGGTTTGTACTGTACAAGTAACTTTGCTTTTTCCCTCCTCAGCCATTATAACACAAATCAAATTTCTCCTTCACCTCTTCACATTCAAGTCCAACCTAACTCTCACCATTTTCTCTCAAGCATTCAAAGCATTCAAATGACAAGCTTTCGATACTTAACCACCTTTCAAAAACTTCCTCCTTCCCTCCAAATCCAACGACAATAGCAGAGGTCGACATAAACCATCCTAATGACAAGTTTTCTCCTTACCACAATCTCACTGCATACCTAGTTAAAGGAAAGAAGTCCGAAGGGTTCGATGATATGATCGATTTTCTTTGTCGATCAAAGATATATTTTGCAATAAACGTCAACCCTACCATATACATCCCTCATATGGAGGATTTTTGGAACACCGCCGTCTACTCTACCGAACAAGGGATTCCCCAAATCCAAGCCATGGTAGACGGCAAAGACATCATCGTCACTGAAGCTACTCTCAGAAAACACCTCAAGCTTCAGGACGAGGGGGCCGCCATTTCATACACCAGGGAAGAGTATATGAGGACCTTTGTATCCATAGGGTACACTGGAAATCAGAACGAATATACTGTTTAAAAGGCGCTGATGGGCCCTCCATGGAAGTTTCTATGCCACACACTTTTACAGTGAATATCCCAGAATAGAAGTGGATGGCATCAAGTGAGTTCTGCTCTCACCTCTGCTGTTCACGGTATGGTCACTGGCCAAGGTTTCAACTTTGCACATCTCATTTTTGAAGGTTTGAGATATAACCTTCAAGAAGGTGCAAAGCAGGCATTCTATATATACCCAAGGTTCTTGCAGGAAGTCTTCAACAATGAGCTAAAAGACCTTTCCAAACCTGCAATAATCTACCTTATGCTGGGACATAAAAATAATATTTTTCAAAGCATGAGAACTGTTTCCAAAAAGTTCTCAAGGGTCAATGTTCCATTGTTATCTACAATGATGAACATACAAAGTACCCAGGGTGACAGTTCAGCAATCCCAGCTGATACTGATCCCACACCCTCCACTTCAAATCCAGAACAATAATCCGTTTCCACAGTTCGAACCCCTGTGCATACTACTAAGGATGCACAGGCACAAAATTACTTACACCTATTTTGGATGTTATCGTCGCCCAACTGGAACACAGGGCCCCAGTTGCGGTAAAATATACCAGAAAAAAGGAGCAAGAAGACTCCTTTTTATTCTTGTCTCAAAGGCCCAATCCCAACCTAAAAGCCCTCATTCAGAATCCTAACATTCTAATGAGAATATCAAAAGGGATAGCCAAATTATTAGAGATACTTCCTTGGAAGTTCCTCTATTAGGATCAGGATCACATCCCGGATCCGTAGAATAACCTTCTGAGACCTTTCATTATTTTTCTTCTCTGAACTAAAGTGCAGAGGCATCTATTCAAGATGATATACCCTCTCCAACTACCACTATCTCGGAGGTATTGATTGACTTGGCTGCTAATGTACCCAGCCCAAGTTCATAACCTAAGAAGGTTCACTCTGGGAGTGATGATAGAGTGAATGTGGAAAAGGCTATCACTACTACTGGTACATCAATTGACCAGGAGGACAGTGATAACATCACTACGTCCCCAACCACGGCAACTCACAGTGAGGATGTTTCTCTTGAAACACTCTTCACTGAGAGGAATCCCAGGTGCCAAGAAAACCAGGGTGATGGGGATGCAGAGGCTAGGCCTAAGGCCCCATCTAGTTCTAAGGAATCCACAACTGTGGATGAGGACAGACTGAAACTTGAAAATATGGAATTGACGGCCAGGGTGGCAATGCTAGAGGCTGAAGTGTCCAACCTGCAGCACCAAGTCTCTATGCATGAAGCCCATCAATGCCCTCCAGTGACTACTCCTTCCCTTGTATCAGTGGGCACTCAAACAGATGAAATTCTATGCACTGATGCAACCAAAAAGGGGGAGATAGTTACTGCTAAAGATGATGCTGACAGTCTTGAGGACTGGACACAAGAGCAGGCTGCATTTCAAAGTACTCTCCTCAAGCCTGCTTTTGTTCAAATCCATGACTTGACAGATTCAGTAGATGAAGAGGAAGATATCTCTGAGGACTGGAAGTTAGTGGTTAGAGCTGTTGATGAGGTCTTGGTAAATAAAAGTGAAGATGAAGACAAACCTCTATCATTCAGCATATTGCCAGCTGCTGCGAGTACATCAAGACAGACCATTGCCCCTCAATTCACACTGACTGCACATAAGCTAGAGTTTGACTCTATCCTAGCTTGGGGGTATGATGGTCTATCTGAGAGATTCTGGATTGGACGCGAATTTGGTGGAATAGAAGAGCTTAATTGAAATACACTGAATCCACTTCAGGTTCTTGAATGGTACTTAACAAGATGCATCAACACTTCCACAGATCTCTCAGCAGAACTTGCAATTGATAGATTCTGCGTCTTGATGGAGGATAATATGCCCTAGTTTGAATGGTTTCTAGAAGAAGCAAACAGGGTGGCCTATCCTAAACATACTGCAGAGTCTTCAAGAACATCAGAACAAAGACTGGCTCCAAGACTTGACTTGATAAGGAGCAGTGCTTTAACAGAAGAACAAGTTCTATGTTGGAAAAGATTCTTTTACAATGAAATGGTCAGGGCCTGGAAGTGCAAGGATGGTCAAGCACTGGGTCCTATGGCTTTCAGTTCTTCTTGTGTGATGGATCATCTATAAAAATCAACAACATTCAAGAAATCCTGCTCCTCAAGCCAGATTTCTTGCATAAAGACTTTGAGCTCAGGACACACATCTGCAACATCAACTCCTTAGAAAGTCAAGCAATGATCAAGATTATCAAAGCTTTTCTTGAAAAGGAGGGATAGCTTGCAATGGATGATTCTGACTCAGATCTATCCCTTCCCTCCTCACCAACTGTTATACTGAGTGCAGCAGTAGAGTCAAGAAAAGTGGCTGCTCAGAATGTCAAAGAGGCCTTTAAAGCTATACATAGGAGTGAATGGGATCCATGACGATGAAGCAGTGGCATCCAACAAAGACAAGGGGAAGGGCATCATGACAGAAGAAGAAGAAGAAAGAATAGAGAAAGAGAAGAGAGAAAAAGAGAAGAAAGAAGAGAAATAGAAGAAGAGGAGATGGCTGAGATTAGAAAGATTCAAGAAAGGAAAGCTGTCATTCTCCTCAAGGAACAACAGATCCAGTTGCATGCGAGGAAACTGGATGCTTTGAAAGTTAAAGTTCCTGCAGCTACACAATTACAAGAAGATGAAGCTCTAGCTCTTCAGCTGCAGGGACAACTCAATAAAGAAGAAGAAGAAAGAGAAAAGAAAAGAAAAGAAGAGGCTAAGTTCAGGATAACTGACTCTGAACTAGCCAAAGAAATGAGAGAGGAGTGGACAGAAGGTCTGATTTCTCAAGGTGAGGATGCAGACTACGTTGAGAAATTGTCAAATAAAGAAATCTATAGAGCTTTCATGGGTCAGCAAGGTCAATTGGCAAACAAGAAAAGAGCTGAAGAAGAAGAAAAAGCCAAACAAAAGTCCAAAAAGACCATTGCATTTAACATAAGGACCCATGAAGAAAGGAAGGTTATGATGGACTTCTTAAAGGCTAGAGGAGAGAGTGGAAAGAGGCTAGGTCCCATGAGCTTCATGAACCTGCAAGCCTTATATGTCAAAGTCAAGAAGGAAGAGTAAGAGAGATTGGGGAAGATAGGCTCAAAGAAAAGGGTAAACACTCAAACTGATGATAGAAAACAAAAGAAACCCAAGCCTACTCCCTCATCAACTCCTTACTCTATCCAACAACCTTCCACTCTCCCTCCTAGACCTCCCTCCTCTCCTCCCAAAGAGTCCAAATCCTCTCACCCAGCTTCTCCTCATCAACAGCCTCCCAAGAAGAAAACCAACCTACTACCACACCAGAAGATTCAAGAGAAATTGTTATCTGGTTCTACAGCAATCAAGATCAATGGTTTGAGGTTTTTAGGGGAAGGGCAGAGGTAAAAGGATCAATCTACAAATCTGTTGATGAGGTGATGCAGCTTCCAAATTCTGATCTTCAAAGAATGATGGAGCTGGGTGAAGCTCATGAGCCTGAGAATGAAAGTGGGAGGCATCTGTTGCTAGTGATCAAACATCACTTCAATCCTAGCAAAGATGCGATCATTGATGCTAAACCTCTCCAATCCCACTTTCCATTCACTAGTTGGTCCTACAATGCTGAGAAGAATGAATACACGGCTAGGCAAACTTGTTAAGTTCGCCTCTAGCAGAACTTACAAGACTTAGAATAAAACTAAAACATTTAAAAAACATAAAGACATACAGATCTAAACTATTACAAGCTTTTGTCATATATCTATGTCCTAACAACTTCCTTGACATGTTCAAACAACTCAAGGTTAATCTTCCGCTGATAGAGACCATCTAGCACATGCCAAAGTATGGCAAGCTCCAAAAAGATCTTCTTTCCAACAAGAAGAAGCTCGAGGAGGTCTCTAAAGTCTCACTTAGTGAACAATGCTCTGCGGTGGTGCATAACAAGCTGCCCGAGAAATTGGGAGAGTCAGGGCGTTTCACGATCCCGTGTCTCCTTGGCAGTTTGCCCTTGCACCACGCGTTGGCCGACCTAGGTGTTAGAATAAATCTGATGCCCTATTCTTTATACAAGCAGCTAGACCTTGGTGAACCACAGCCGACGCGCATGCGCATATCCTTGGCTGACCGTTCGTCAAGTATGCACGGGGAATTGTGAAAAATCTTCTAGTGAAAGTAGGCAAATTTGTCTTCCCCATGGACTTCGTTATTCTAGACATGGAGGTGGAGGACAGAGTCCCACTCATCCTTGGGCGCCCATTCTTGCACACCGCCAAGGCATTGATCGATGTCTTTGATGGAAAGCTCACACTTCATGTGGGGGACGAGTCAATTATATTTGATGCCACACAGTCCGTGAAGGATGTTGGCGAGCATAGCCACTCCGTGTGCATGCTTGATGCCTTCATGGACTACCATCAGGACTCTGATCCGGTGTTAGAAGTTGGTGAACCCGCCCCAAATTTAGGAGAACCATCTGAGTGGGCGGTGGAGTTGGAGAAGTTATTAGAAGAGACGGATGAATACGACGATGATGTGCCTGATGATCTGCTAAAGATGACGACAGAGTTAGATGAGATCATAGGCACAACCCCAAGTGTGGGAAGTTAGATGAGAGTGTTGAGGATCCCGATGGTCCCGGTGGAAGTTTAGGGATTACATTGTTAGAAATACCCATACCTGAACCTTTGCCCATCATCGTTGTGCATTCCGAGAGCGTGAGCGTTGAGCCGATCCCAAATTCCAGTGTCCCTAGGTCTAGGCCACCCCGTAAGAGGACCCGTGCTTCAATAGATCCATATAGGTTGAGGTTAGTGCAAACCCCAAGTGTGGGGATGTGTAAGAGTGATAACTTGCTTGGCTATAAGTTTCATATTATCTTCGGGCCTGGTAGGTATAAACTGTGGTGGAAGGAGTTGATGGATTCATGTAAAATGAGTTCATTGTTTGGGAGAAGTATGATTGTGTTGATGATGTGGAACACTGGTAGACCGCAAATAATGAAGGCGGTACCGGTTAGGATCAAGGAGAAGCCTCCTGATAGGCTTGTTTGATCCTCGGGCAAGTGCCCGGGATGTAGAGTTGGTATGCACTACTTGGTCTGAGTCTATGTCAATTTCTATGTTTTTTGGTTTGTGTGTTTTGTTTGTGTTATGTCTTGCAGGGATTCGCGCTCGATTTGATAAGGGAAATCAGTAGGAACGAAATTCCAGGTATGTTTTACGTTGGTATTTGTCATTAGAATGAGTTCTAAGGAAATTGGGTGATGAAGGATTTTTAATGTCAAAAATTTTCTAAGTATAAAAAGTGAAATTTAACTAATCCATCTGTCAAGGAACCTCCCTCGCGGTACGCGAGAGGTGAAGGGAATTCCCTCGCGGTACGCGAGGGAATGCTGGTTTGACCCGGTAATATCCTAAGCTCCTCGCGGTACGCGAGGAGCAGCCTTCCTTTCTTCACGGTACGCGGGGGACTCCTTTAATTGCCCTTATTGCCTTGTTTCCCATAGGTTTCCCATACCGTTCACCCGCCCCGACTACACCATCATCCATCACCATCAACCACTAAACACATTCCATCACCACGTTCGCTCACATACCCATCATTCATCATTGTCATTCTCTCTATCATCCACCATGATAACCACCATTCATCCACCATCTACCCTACCATCATGTCATCACCATTAATCACCACTCTTCCATCGACCATGGAAAATGAGAAACCAATTCGTAACCGATGATTCACCTTGTCGTGACTTTCATGTCTATGTGTTTGTCACACATCGGGTACATGTCCTTGACAGAAAAAGAAGAAGAAAGAATAGAGAAAGAGAAGAGAGAAAAAGAGAAGAGAAGAAGAGAAAAAGAAAAGAGGAGATGGCTGAGATTAGAAAGATTCAAGAAAGGAAAGCTGTCATTCTCCTCAGGGAACAACAGATCCAGTTGCATGCTAGGCAACTGGATGCTTTGAAAGTTAAATTTCCCGCAGCTACACAATTATAAGAAGATGAAGCTCTAGCTCTTCAGCTGCAGGAACAACTCAATAAAGAAGAAGAAGAAAGAGAAAAGAAAAGAAAAGAAGAGGCTAAGTTCAGGATAACTGACTCTGAACTAGCCAAAGAAATGAGAGAGGAGTGGACAGAAGCTCTGATTTCTCAAGGTGAGGATGCAGACTACCTTGAGAAATTGTCAAATAAAGAAATCTATAGAGCTTTCATGGCTCAGCAAGGTCAATTGACAAACAAGAAAAGAGCTGAAGAAGAAGAAAAAGCTAAACAAAAGTCCAAAAAGACCATTGCATTTAACATAAGGACCCATGAAGAAAGGAAGGTTATGATGGACTTCCTGAAGGCTAGAGGAGAGAGTGGAAAGAGGCTAGGTCCCATGAGCTTCATGAACCTGCAAGCCTTATATGTCAAAGTCAAGAAAGAAGAGGAAGAGAGATTGGGGAAGACAGGCTCAAAGAAAAAGGTAAACACACAAACTGATGATAGAAAACAAAAGAAACCCAAGCCTACTCCCTCATCAACTCCTTCCTCTATCCAACAACCTTCCACTCTCCCTCCTAGACCTCCCTCCTCTCCTCCCAAAGAGTCCAAATCCTTTCACCCAGCTCCTCCTCATCAACAACCTCCCAAGAAGAAAACCAAACCTACTACCACACCAGAAGATTCAAGAGAAATTTTTATCTGGTTCTACAGCAATCAAGATCAATGGTTTGAGGTTTTTAGGGGAAGGGCAGAGGTAAAAAGATTAATCTACAAATCTGTTGATGAGGTGATGCAGCTTCCAGATTCTGATCTTCAAAGAATGATGGAGCTAGGTGAAGCTCATGAGCCTGAGAATGAAAGTAGGAGGCATCTGTTGCTAGTGATCAAACATCACTTCAATCCTAGCAAAGATGTGATCATTGATGCTAAAGCTCTCCAATCCCACTTTCCATTTACTAGTTGGTCCTATAATGCTGAGAAGAATGAATACACTGTAACAGATGTCAGAGGTCAGAAGATGAGATGTTCTAGCAAGGCCATCTTTAGCATGCCAAGCAAGGACATCAAGTCTCTATCTGAACTTCCTCTTGACAATCCAAGCAAGGACCCTAGAGGCTATGAGACAGCAAGGATTGTTGCACACATGCAAAAGCTTCAGCAACAATGACAGTAAGAAAGTTTTGGTAGCATCAGTCTGGGGGAGTTTGTAGATAAAAAGACTGATGGCTACAAAATTCTCTAAGTACAACTGTTGCGGACTCCACAATTTTGCTGCCGACCAACAAGCTGCTGCGGATAAGCTTGTTTGCTGCTGATAGTTGTTCTCCTGCTGATGAACAACTCTGCTGCGGACAGCCTTATCTACTGAAGTCCAGAGTTGCTGCTGATAGGCTTCTCAGCAGCATCAAACACTTGATGCAACTGATAGGCAAATCATCAGCAGCTTTGGATAGTTGATGTCACACCCCGACCGATGGCGGAATCATCGGGGCGGGACATGTAAGACTGTTCATGAGCACAAGGTTGACTAGACTGTAATATATTAAATCCATTTCCATTCAAACAAACATGAAACAAGTTCAAAGTACATAATGAAATACAATTTGTCTTTGATTTAATATTAACTAGGTCCAAAGCCTATGTGTAGCATGTCTTGATCTAGCTCATATGAAAGCACCTGAAACATGAATAAAATAAGGTCAACTAAAAAGTTGGTGAGTATAACACAGGTGTGTATATAGATAGCATATAGTTTGTAAACCAAATCCTTTACATAACATGATAAATAAGGCGTTTATGGGGAGCAGCTATTGTGTAACCAAATGTACAATCAAACCTTTGTAACTAGCATGCAAAACAAAGTGTGTTGTCGGTTTCAATCACCGCGCATCCTGGGTGGGTTTGTCAGACTCAATAGATCTATCATTGAAAACCGTCGGCTTGTATAGTTAATGATTACACATAAGAGCATACAAGAGGTTAGCACACCTAGCACTCGGGCATAAAGCTCAAATTGCACACATGAATGTAAATAGGATTTGTACTTGTGTTGTTTGCGTAAATGTAAACATGTAAGTTGAATAGTGTTCATGTTTCACCCCAAAAATGTAAAAGAGTAAAAAGGGGTTGTGAATACTCACTTGTATCGAAGGCGTAGCTAACACGAGATACTAGGTAGTAATGTGATCCTTGTATTGCACAATGTTAACCTAGAGTGTAATGTATATTGCATTAATAATGCACAATAGTCTAAGTCTAAGTCTAAGGTTGAATTGGATAAAGTTAGTGATTGGTACTTGAAAATATTGTATAGAATGGAAGATTTGAAATGAATATTTTTTGAATATTTTGAATAAGGTTTGAGTTTGAAATAATTAAATAAGTAACTAGATAATTATAGTTTATGAAAATGATGTAAGTATTAGATGTAATTAAGTATAACTAAATAAATATTTTTGTTTAAATATAAATTAAATTTTGTAGGTTTAAATAAATAACTTTTATAAAAACTTGATCTTTTCAGAGAAGTTAATATAATTTTTATAAACACGATTATTTTTATTTGAAAAATTAATTTTGGAATACTTATTGTTTTAAAAAAAATATGAAATTAAATATTTTGTCAAAGTTTTCTCACACACACGACCGTGCCAGGGATAAGGCACGATCGTGCTAGGACAACGGGCGCGACCGCGTTGGTCAAGGACGCGACCGTGTTGATCAAACAGATGACATAACAAGGCTGCTCGCTAGGCACGACCGTGCCTGGGCCAGGCACGACCGTGTCTATGGTTCGGATAGTACGACCAAGTCTAGCCAAGAGGCACGACCGGGTCAGAGGGCGAGGCACGACCGCGCTTGGAGTGGCGTGATCGTGTCTTCATGGAGCACGACCGCGCTAGAGGACTAGCGCGACCGTGTCTGGTCCAAAACAGAGACGAATTGTCTAATTCTTATGATTTCAAAGCTGGAAACCTTAGGGCTTTCATCCATTAGGTGATTACGAGCCTATTGGTATAGATTAATTGTATTTAAAACATGTCCAAAGTATTATTCGATTAAATCATTTTTAAACGAAACTTAGATTCGGGTTTGCGTACATTTCGATATTAGATGGCCAAATTAGATTAGGGCTTTGAATATATAGAATAAATAGAAGGTTTAGAAGGTTTCAATTACCCTGAACGACGATGGATTGGTAGCTTACGGTAGAAAGGAGTTCCGTCGTGACGAATTTTGTCTCCGGCGTCTCCTGCTGCAATTCTGGCACAACCAGTGTACTCGTGAGTTTCAGTGAGGATCGTGTGATGTTTATCGATTGTTTACTTGAGAGAACATGGATCGAAAGGAAGAAATTTGTGGTTTCGTTTATTTTTCTTGAGATGAATCGGTTCCAAATGATAATGGTTGTAATTGGCAGTGTAATTGTTTTTGTTAATGGATATTAAGTGGAAATCAGTTACGGGAAACCATCGATCGCCGATTAAAGCTGCAGTTACGTTTCAGCTGTTTCACAGGCGCGACCGTGCCTAAATATGGCGTGACCGTGCCAAGGCACCGGGCGCGACCGTTCCAAAGCAAGGCACGCGATCGTGCCAAGGCACTTGGCACGGCCGTGCTAAATGGAGGCGCGACCGTGCCTATTAGGGTTTCTGGTTTATTTACTAAATCAGCCCTTGCAACTTCAGTTTTGCCATAATTTACTTGGTTAGGATTTAACAATGCACCCAACGGGGTCACTAACTGCTAACTCTAGGAGGTGTTACCGTGCGAAAATGAGTTCAAGATCTTTGAATTAAATATGATCGGTTAATAATTAATGAGGCGTAGGTTGGATAAGTATAGGGTCTAGTGTTGTATTGTCATTAAAATAAGTTAAAATAAGGTCGGGAAATCAGGAATGTTACAGTCTCCCCATGTTAAGGGAATTTCGTCCCGAAATTTAACTAATGGAGACTACTAAATCAAGAAGGAGGTGGGAATTTGGGTTCTCGGTGAGCTTTGATTGTTGGACATGGCTTAGGCCTGATCATCGTGGTTGAATATGAATAATGACAATGAATTTAGTTTTTGAAATGGACTTAAGGAGAAGATTGTCGAATAGCAATTTGAATTCTAAATGTAAGATGTATTACTTGGAACAAATTTGATGAGATTTTGAAATTTTGAGTTTGTGTAAGATGTAGTCTAACGTGCTCAAAATTGTTAGCGGGTAAGAGGTTTCATAAACACTGGTCTGGGTCAAAACTTCACGTGACACGAGCAACGCTACTCAAGATAATATGATAGGGCACTTATGTATAGGAAGTACCATCGGCGTATCCACCATGCCCTTGTCATATCACACCAGTTCCGTCGCTACATATCATGATAAGTTTTAGTTCACAACACACGACAAAATTCCACTATAGTTTCCATGCGCTGATTTTTATAATTCCGTGTGCACCCGTAATTATTCAAATCATCGTATGATCCGTATAGATCGTTTTCGTTGTGTGCGGGTAAGGGGGGCAAAATTTCACTATGATCACGTCTATTGTTTACACATAAAAAGTCGCTAACAAGTAACTGAGTTCCTAATCAAGTCAGTTCGCAACTAAAGAGTAGTAAAGTAGTAACACTTAAAGTTTCTTAGTTTGCTCGTGTTTGAACAAGAATACGTCAAACCCCGAGTCGTTTCAATGTATTATGGTCTTCAACTTTGGTGTACAAAGTGCATGACCATGTCTTGTGTATAATGAAATCAATCCATTGCAATAATTGTAAGCAAATTTTGTTTCGAGTATATAGTAAGCACACAAGTCTCATGTATGATCTAGTATCACGTAGTTTGTAATCAAATAAGTCTCATATATAGCGTGAATAATTAAGCGTCTTGTATTTTGTAAGTCAATGAACTCTGATGTGTAATGTAAACAACATAGTATTTTGTGTATTGTAAGAAATGGATCTCATGTATAGTGTTAGCAACTTAGCATCATGTATTTTGTATAATGTACACCATTTAGTATAAAGTGCTTGTAACAAAATGAGTTTCATGTATAGTGTGGTCAATCTAGAACTAGGTATCAATGACGCAATTCTTATGTATCACGTATATTGCAAACAATTAAGTTTCGTGTATCATGTGCTCAAACCAGTAGCATGTGTATTGCAATTAAACATTTTTCGTGCATTACGTGATTAATCGAGCAAATTGTGATTTGTAGGCAAACTAGTTTCATGTATTATGTAGTTTGTGTAGAATTGGATATATTGAGGATAATTGAGTTTCATGTACCATGAGATTGCGTTGAATATATTGTGTACGTGTATACATGAGTATTGAACTTCACGTGCGATGTGTACTAACGGGTCTTGCATGTGATCGAGTGCTGCGGACGAACGTGTTGTTTGGCGTTCTTGCATAATGTGGTAGTTAGGTTCAAGTCCTCAAATCTCATTGAGGTTGGTGGGAAAGGTTAACGTTTACGCGATATGGATCGTCTCTTGAAGCGTCAAGTGAAAGGTAGCGAGGAGGTTTTGGAAATATTCGGGAATTTGTGTTTATAATTACGGGTCTTTGTTTGAACATAGAAAGTGGGAAATTGTTCTTGGTTGTAGATATATAAAGTAGTGAAATCGTGGAATCGCATATTTTAAATGAATATGAAATTTTATGAGAAAATATTTTTAATTTAAAATTTCAACTATTGGTTAAACAAGTAGTAGCATATTAATTTTTTGCCAAAGTTTAGAAATATTTACTTTAATGGATAAAATCATAATTATTTATCAGTTTTTTTTAAAAAAAAATATTTTTATAAAATTGATTGCATTAACTTTCCTCATTAGGTGAAAAAAATTTTATAGGAACTTTATGTTTTTGATATTATCTAAAAAAATTCAATAAACATTTTGTTAATCAAGATAGCGAGGTTATGTTTGAATCGCAAAATAGGATGATTTATTTAATGAAAGAGATTGTTGGTAATGTACTAAACCATGTTGAATGAAAGAAGTGAATTTGGGAAAATTTGATGGGAATATAACAGGTGTAATTTACACCCCACGGGTCAAATCAATGAACAATAACTGTAGAGTTGAAATATATGGAATTGATTAAATGTTGAAATGTTAAACATTATTAAAACACAGGGAAGTGGTTCTCAAATCAAAATTTTAAAGGAAATCAGTAGAAGCTTCTTCTAACGTCTCTGGTAGCTTTCCACTAGGAAGAAGGTAATTGCCAAGATGAGCACCGCTATAGTCACTCGAGTAGCAGATATGGCTTCAGTCCTGGCGGTCTCCGTGCGATGTTCTTGTATTTCTTTTTCGAGGATGGAGATTAACTCCTTTTGTTACCCTAATTGGTTTGCTAGGCTATCCATTCTTTGTCTTTGAAAGTCGTGTATTACTCCCTGCTCTACCCTTTGCCTCTCGAATTCTGAATTTCTTACATATTGATGGAAGTCATTGGTTGGAACTCCCATAACACCAGGGGGTGCCATGGTATGCCTTACCCAAGGGTTAGGAAGGTACGGGTCAGGTATTAGGTATGGGTCTCTTAGTGGGGGTGGCAATTGATTGTGGAGGTGAGGTGTTCGGTACGGGTTTACGGGTACGAGAGATCCAGGTGTTTGAAGTCTCGGGTCGGTGTTCCTAATCCAGTCCACTCTTACATCAAACCTTGATCTAGCAGCTGCGGGTGTTGGTGATCGATGTATGGGTGATCCGGTGTCTTCTTCCCAATCAGACTCTTCTTCGGGACGGCATACCGGGGAGGTAGGAGAGTAGGAGTCCATGCTTAGTAGGAAAATAATGAAAAGGTTGTAAGCGATAAATAAATACTGAGTGTTAAACATAGGAGTTCTCATAGGTTTAGAGTTTGACTAGTCATAACGCCGAGTCTTCACAATAGTATTTTAGGAGTACACTTGACCTATAAGTAATGTATCCCTGAGGAGAATTCCCAGGAAAGAGGGGTGGGTCAATAAGACACACTTAAGTACCCTATCTTTCCTTAGCCAGAATTCCTCATGGGTCTACACACTCTTCCAGCCATCATGTATTTAATAATACCATTGTTGGGCTCATGGTCATGATGAGAATTGTTGTGGACTGGGCTTTGAGGCCCAAGAGTAAGGTTTATGCTTTTCAGCGGGCTTCTTCTTCTTGGAAGATATATGGGCTTCTTGGTTTATTATTGGTGGGTATTAGGTCCAATAGTTTAAGTCTTTGTTCATAAAAGGTGATGGTATCATGTATTTGGGTTCAAAGATGTATGAATAATTTTGGTGCGTATGTGTGTGTTAAACTTAGAATAGTGTTTTAAATAAATTATGTAAGTAGCTATGAATAGAAGAAGAAGTGGGCAGGTAACATGACACATAAACTATTGGGTATTGTATCATGTGATGAAATCATATAGTATAATATGTAAAAATATTCACATAGGTGAATAATCATATAGCACGTAGGTAGTAATGAGTGTAAGTACAAGAGTTATCAAGTAGTGTGACACATAAGTCATTATGTATTGTATCAGGTAGTGTAAGTACTTAGGATAGCATGTAAAAATAACCACACATGAATTGATAATGTAACATGTAGTAGCATGGCATTGTATGGGTGTCCTAAAGTTATAGTCTAGGTCAGGAGTGTCTAATAACCTAGTTCCCTATAACCAAGGCTCTGATACCAATCTGTCACACCCCGACCGATGGCGGAATCATCGGGGCGGGACATGTAAGACTGTTCATGAGCACAAGGTTGACTAGTTGTAATATATTAAATCCCTTTCCATTCAAACAAACATGAAACAAGTTCAAAGTACATAATGAAATACAATTTGTCTTTGATTTAATATTAACTAGGTCCAAAGCCTATGTGTAGCATGTCTTGATCTAGCTCATATGAAAGCACCTGAAACATGAATAAAATAAGGTCAACTAAAAAGTTGGTGAGTATAACACAGGTTTGTATATAGATAGCATATAGTTTGTAAACCAAATCCTTTACATAACATGATAAATAAGGCGTTTATGGGGAGCAGCTATTGTGTAACCAAATGTACAATCAAACCTTTGTAACTAGCATGCAAAACAAAGTGTGTTGTCGGTTTCAATCACCGCGCATCCTAGGTGGGTTTGTCAGACTCAATAGATCTATCATTGAAAACCGTCGGCTTGTATAGTTAATGATTGCACATAAGAGCATACAAGAGGTTAGCACACCTAGCACTCGGGCATAAAGCTCAAATTGCACACATGAATGTAAATAGGATTTGTACTTGTGTTGTTTGCGTAAATGTAAACATGTAAGTTGAATAGTGTTCATGTTTCACCCCAAAAATTTAAAAGAGTAAAAAGGGGTTGTAAATACTCACTTGTATCGAAGGCGTAGCTAACACGAGATACTAGGTAGTAATGTGATCCTTGTATTGCACAATGTTAACCTAGAGTGTAATGTATATTGCATTAATAATGCACAATAGTCTAAGTCTAAGTCTAAGGTTGAATTGGATAAAGTTAGTGATTGGTACTTGAAAGTATTGTATAGAATGGAAGATTTGAAATGAATATTTTTAGAATATTTTGAATAAGGTTTGAGTTTGAAATAATTAAATAAGTAACTAGATAATTATAGTTTATGAAAATGATGTAAGTATTAGATGTAATTAAGTATAACTAAATAAATGTTTTTGTTTAAATATAAATTAAATTTTGTAGGTTTAAATAAATAACTTTTATAAAAACTTGATCTTTTCAGAGAAGTTAATATAATTTTTATAAACACGATTATTTTTATTTGAAAAATTAATTTGGAATACTTATTGTTTTAAAAAAATATGAAATTAAATATTTTGTCAAAGTTTTCTCACACACACGACCGTGCCAGGGATAAGGCACGATCGTGCTAGGACAACGGGCGCGACCGCGTTGGTCAAGGACGCGACCGTGTTGATCAAACAGATGACATAACAAGGCTGCTCGCTAGGCACGACCGTGCCTGGGCCAGGCACGACCGTGTCTATGGTTCGTATAGTACGACCAGGTCTAGCCAAGAGGCACGACCGGGTCACAGGGCGAGGCAGGACCGCGCTTGGAGTGGCGTGATCGTGTCTTCATGGAGCACGACCGCGCTAGCGCACTAGCGCGACCGTGTCTGGTCCAAAACAGAGACGAATTGTCTAATTCTTATGATTTCAAAGCTGGAAACCTTAGGGCTTTCATCCATTAGGTGATTACGAGCCTATTGGTATAGATTAATTGTATTTAAAACATGTCCAAAGTATTATTCGATTAAATCATTTTTAAACGAAACTTAGATTCGGGTTTGCGTACATTTCGATATTGGATGGCCAAATTAGATTAGGGCTTTGGATATATAGAATAAATAGAAGGTTTAGAAGGTTTCAATTACCCTGAACGACGATGGATTGGTAGCTTACGGTAGAAAGGAGTTCCGTCGTGACGAATTTTGTCTCCGGCGTCTCCTGCTGCAATTCTGGCACAACCAGTGTACTCGTGAGTTTCAGTGAGGATCGTGTGATGTTTATCGATTGTTTACTTGAGAGAACATGGATCGAAAGGAAGAAATTTGTGGTTTCGTTTAGTTTTCTTGAGATGAATCGGTTCCAAATGATAATGGTTGTAATTGGCAGTGTAATTGTTTTTGTTAATGGATATTAAGTGGAAATCAGTTACGGGAAACCATCGATCGGCGATTAAAGCTGCAGTTACGTTTCAGCTGTTTCACAGGCGCGACCGTGCCTAAATATGGCGCGACCGTGCCAAGGCACCGGGCGCGACCGTTCCAAAGCAAGGCACGCGACCGTGCCAAGGCACTTGGCGCGACCGTGCTAAATGGAGGCGCGACCGTGCCTATTAGGGTTTCTGGTTTATTTACTAAATCAGCCCTTGCAACTTCAGTTTTGCCATAATTTACTTGGTTAGGATTTAACAATGCACCCAACGGGGTCACTAACTACTAACTCTAGGAGGTGTTACCGTGCGAAAATGAGTTCAAGATCTTTGAATTAAATATGATCGGTTAATAATTAATGAGGCGTAGGTTGGATAAGTATAGGGTCTAGTGTTGTATTGTCATTAAAATAAGTTAAAATAAGGTCGGGAAATCAGGAATGTTACAGTTGAGTTTTGCTGCGGATCTTCAACTATGCGGCTGATAGCCTTATCTGGTGAAGATTAATCGTTGCTGCTGATTGGCATACCAAAAGCATCAACTTTACTACTGACAACTTTCTGCTGCAACTCTGACACATCACATGCAGAAAGAATGTTACTGGTGCATATAATAAAAGACAACGCTCTCCTTCCAAGTATCCAAGCAATGATGCCTAAGAAGACGTTTGATTAAAGTTAACTTTTGTAGTCTTAACTTGTAGTATAGCTTCTAGTATACAAGATCAACGGCTTGTGTTTGATCTGATCCTTAGAATCAAGGGTCTGTCTTGATTCTAAGTTACTATATAAGTAGTGTATCTGGTCATTGTACAAGTGTGCTTTCTTAGAGTTTTCTCTGTAATATTGTAACCATTGAAGCTTAATACAATTTGCATTTATCAGTACTCTTTGTGTTTACTTGTTTACATTGCATAGTTGTGATTGTTTCTGCCAATCTCAACTAGAATAGAACCATCTTGTATTCACCGATCCTACACATTCTATCTAGAGTCTTAGTTTGAGTCACTGAGTCTTTAATTTTTATTTGTGTCAGTTTAATGTTGCGGGTTTGTTGTGAGTTTTATTTTGCAGGTCTTGTTCGTCTTGCTCGTACTCAATCTCCATTCGGGCAGGACCGATGCTTATATCACTTTGTAAAGACAACCCAACAGTGCGTGCAACCGCGACCGAAATGCTATACGGTGCACACAAGGAAGAACGAAGCTGCACATTTGTTTGCACAGTCATAACCAGCTAAGTCGCTTCCTTTATATTTTTTTCATTTTTATTTTAGTTGTGTCTTGCTTCACATTGAGGACAATGTGTATTTCAAGTTTGGGGATGTGAGTGTCTAGTCTAGTTTGTGTCTTTATAAAAATCCAAAAATACAAAAAAATTGAAAATTTTGAAAAAATGTCCTTTGAAATTAAAATGTTTTGCATAATAAATGGAAAATGATAGTACAACTGGATCTATTTGTGTAAATTTAAAAGAATAAAATAATAGAAAACGCGTCTAATTAGTGATGTTTTGGTAGACCCAGCCAGCTTGAATAGCTTAAATAACTTGTGAGTGTTACTTAGGATTAATCACTTAATAATATCATGAAATCTCATCTTAGGGTGTCGGTAATACTGAAACTGTCAATATAAGGTGATAGGTACCACGTTAAGCCAATATTTAAAGGTTTTTGAAAATTTTCATGGCACACCACTCTCTTTTTATGAGAATAAATCCGAGTTTCGGTGGTGCCCGTTCCATAATTCCACAATTTCCATAATTTTGAGCTTAGTTGTTTGAAATATGATTTTTGCTTATGTGTTACCCTCTAGGATGGCGACTTGGAGGATACACCCCTAAGTAAGATTTATGTGCTTAAATGTGTAGAATCTAGTCTATGTGTTAGCTCCCGGGATAGTGACTTGGTTGAGATGCCTCTAGAAGAAAGTTCTTTTGTTAAATTAATGCTCATTACCATCCATTCATTCCATATTCCATTGATTTCTAAAAATCTGTAAATCTTAGTTTAACGTGGTTGGGAAATCTATATGGTTTAACCCGTGCCTAGACATGACCGTGAGACGGGATTAGGTAGAGTTGTAGCTTCTAAGTGTGAGTCACATAAGTTGATTGACTGTTGTATAAAATGGAATTAGAACACATTATGGGGGCTAGATAGTTGGCGGTTGGGTTTAATCGGGCAGAAATACTGATTATCGCTTTTTAACGCGTGAGTATGTTTAACTAATTGGTAATTGATTATTAAAGTTAGATCTCAGTTATGATTCCGTTGCATACTTTTTTGAGGACGAAAAAAGGTTAAGTGTGGGGATGTTTGATGTAGTGCAAAGCACACATCTTTATTCCTAGGTTTTCGTGTCATTCTAATTAGTTTTGTCTTTGTTTTGAGTCGTTTTTTGTTCGTTTTGAGTCTTTGTTGTGTTCTCAGGTGCTCATGGTAATTACAAGTAAAAACCCGAAGAAACCGAGCACGAGAATGAAGTCCAAGAAGCAAAAGTCAAAAATGGAAAAATCCAGGTCCTCGCAGTACGCGAAGACCAGCAGACCGCGAGGAAGTCCAAAAGTGCGCCCGACTAATTTGTCTCTCGCGGTACGCGAGGGGCTTACCCATTGCTTTCGCGGTACGCGAGAGACATAAATTCCGTAAAAAGTTGAAAAATTCGAATTAAATAGATTTGGAAGCAAATTAGGTCAGGGTTGGTTTTTTTGCCGTCTTAAGAGAGTCCAGAGCCGATTTTAGGTGATTGGAGGAAGAATCAAGTGAAAAGATCAAAGCTTTGGAGTCCGGGTTCGTTTGATTTATGTTTTCGGTTCTAAAGTTCGAAACTTTCTTCTTGAATTCTGTGTTTGAAACCATGGTTTGTGTTTATTACTTCTGTTTGGATGTTCTAGATATGATCCTAGGCTAAAATCTTATACTGCCTGGGTCACAAGATGAATATCTGTTAAAGTAGTGATTTTTACTGTTTTTTGGATTTAATGTTGGTTTAATGATCTTGTAAAGAATCTTAGTATGATTATTATGATGTTATTGCATGCTTAAATTCTGAGTGAATGATTGATTTCAATTTCATGCGTTGATTGTGGTTGTCTGTCAGTTTGATTAGCGTATCTAGGTCATAGATCTTAGGGTTTATGATTTTGGTGGTTTGTTAGACGTTGTAGCCATAGGAATTGTCGTTGATTGTTGATTAGAGTTGATTGTTATTATTCTGAGATTACCCCGTGCATTCCTTCAATGTATGGTGGACAGTGAGTGATGTCGTCCAGATGCTCTATAAAAACTAACTATAAAACCTAATCTAGACTCCTAAGTAATAAACGGAATACCTTCTAACTAAACCGCACTGACAGGCAAGTGTACCTATCGAGTGTAGCACAGCTTAATGGTAAACCGGAATATCGAACCCTAGAGACACTACGAATAACAAAACACTAGACTCTAACTCAGACTAAGAATGATGATTGGGGGGGGGGAGGTTTACTACACTAAGGATTACTACTAAGAATGCAATAAACAAGATCATTTCAACTTTCAAGACAAGAACTAAGATGAAATCATGAATAGGAAGAAAACTACTTAAGTCGGAATCCGAATTGCAAAGGACAACTTCTACTAGTTATGGAAACAATGATGGATCTAGGTTTCTAGGGAAACATCTCTAACCAACCTAGTGGATCCCTTATCACTCTCAGGGTGTCACCAACTAAGCTACCTAAATGTGTAATAACTCACCAGACAGTTGGATCACTTCTCATGTATTTCCAACTATGATATTGTACCTTAATCGACAGATTACCTTTCAGTCTCACCGTCATCAATACATTCAAAGAATGCACGAGGTAATCTCAAGATAACAACTATGACTTGACCTAGCAACGATCACTAGACACCTAATACTAACGTCCTCTCAAACTGTTAACACTCGGATTCCTATTAACGAAGACTAGACAACTAATTCTCACCTCTCGGGTATTGAACTAGGATACATATTCAATTCTAATCAGCAATCAAAGTCAACTCCTATGGTCACTACGTCTAGCAAACCACCAAAATCACAAACCCTAAGATCTACGACCTAGATACGCTAATCGAACTAGCAGACAACCACAATCAATGCATGGAATCAATAATCAATCACAAATCAGAAGTAAACATGCATATACCATCATAATTGTTAACTCAAGATCTTTACAAAATCATAAATCCATCAAACGAATATAAAACCAATAAAAGATTGAAACTTTAACAATTGTTCATCGTTAGACCTAGACAGTATTAAAGTTTTAGCTAACGATCATGCTCAAACACATCAAAACAGAAGTATATGACAAGAACATGGTTTCAAACGAAGCTAACAAAGATAAGAATCGAATCTTCAAACCGAAAATGTTAAATCTAACGAACCCGGAAGCAAAGTCTTCAACTTTCCTCTTCAATTGACCTCCTCTACTCCAAAATCGCCTCTTTTTGGTCTTAATACGGCTGGGAATCGATTATTATGATAATGGGAGAGTCCTAGATCTTTAAACCTTGAATTTAGGTTAATTTTCACGTTCATGGGGTCCCTCGCGTACCGCGAGGGCCTTGGCCTATTCTATCGCGTACCGTCGGGGAAACAAACTTATTTTTTGTATTATTCTCGTCGAGCTACCCCAAATCGATATAAAATGGGCCCCGTAACTAATTTTCTAGACCGAGATATGCCTCTTTTAAGGTTGGCATTTTCCTGACTTTTTCCTTTTCTCATCCCGGGTTCTCGCGGGCTCGTGTTTTCCCACTTCTTGTTCGTTTAAGCTCCAAAGTGAGCCGCTTACCTACAAAACATGACTTAACTCAATAGTTACTCTAAATGACTCGAAACGACTCTAAAACTATACGAAAATGACACGAAATACGACAGAAACACATGTGTGCTTTGCAACACATCAAACATCTCCACACTTAACATTTTTTCGTCCTCGAAAAATTCTTCAATGGAATCATAACTGAAATCTAACTTTATAAACATCAATTACCAATTATCAAAAATATACTCACGCGTTAAAAAGCAATAATCAGTATTTCTGTCCGATTAAACCCAAGCACCAACTATCTAGCCCCCGTAATGTGTTCTAATTCCATTTTATATAACAATCAATCAACCTATGTGACTCACAATCAGAAGCTACAGCTCCACCTAATCCCGTCTCGCGGTCATGTTTAGGCACGGGTTAAACCATATAGATTTGCACACCACGTTAAACTAAGATTCACATGTTTTTAGAAATCAATGGATTATGGAACGATTGAAATGAGTATTATTAACTATATATGAATCGACCTCACCTAGAGGTGCATCTCTCAAGTCACTATCCCAGAATGTAGCACATAGGCTGCAATCTATTAATTAAACACATAAGAATCAACTTAGAGGCGTATCCACAAAGTCACTATCCCCATGGGAAACACATAAATCAATCTTATTTATCTAAACACTGATCACTCAAATCCCAACCCATGGGTGTATCAACCAAGTCGCTATCCCGGAGGGTAACACGTAGGTCAAGACTTAAGCTTTCAGTTTATTAATGACACTCATTATTAGATGGAATATGGATGCAAGCGCCACCAAACTCAGATTTATTCTCATAAAAAGAGAAACGGTGTGCCATGAAAATTTTCAAAAACCTCTAAATTTTAACTTAACGTGGTACCTATCACCCTATGTTGACATTTTCAGTATTACCATTATCCTAAGATGAGTACCCACAAGATTTTATGAAATTATTACGTGATTAATCCTAAGTAACACTCACAGGCTATTTAAGCTATTCAAGATGACTGGGTCTACCAAAACATCACTAATTAGACGCGTTTTCTATTATTTATATCATTTAAAACTCAACAAGTAGATCCAGTTGTACTATCATTTTCCCTTTATTATACAAAAAATTTTAATTTCAAAAGACATTTTTCAAAATTTTCAAATTTTTTTGTATTTTTGGATTTTTATAAAGACACAAACTTGACTAGACACTCACATCCCCACACTTGAAAGACACATTGTCCTCAATGTGAAGCAAGACACAACTAAAAATAAAAATGCAAAAATAAAAACAGGAAGCGACTTAGCTGGTAATGATATGCATTCAGTTGAATGTACAACTTCGTTCTTTCTCGTGTGCACCGTATAGCATTTCGGTCGCGGTTGCACACACTGATGGGTTGTCTTTACAAATTGATGGGAGTATTCATCCTACCCGAATGGAGATTGAGTACGGATGGAACGATGAGTACCTGCAAAATAAACCTCACAACAACCCGCAGCATTAAACTGACCCAAAAGTAAAAGACTCACTGAATCAAACTGACTCTGGATAGATATGCAAGGACACGTACCCAATGGGTAACAAACACATAGACATGAATGCCACGGAAAGGTGGATCATCAGATCGAAACGGGTTCCGAGTTTCCCATGGTCGATGGTCCGTGAATGAGATGATGTGTTATATGATTGATGGTTGATGTAGGTGATGGTGGATGATATAGTAGTGATTATGACAGATGCAAGATGATGATGATGAATGATGGATGATTGGTGGTGGTGACGGGCATGGAAAACCATGGGAAAAGAAGGGATAAAGGCAAGACAGGGGATTCCCCGCGTACCGCGAAAGAAAGAGGGCTGCTTCTCGCGTACCGCGAGGAGCTTGAAAAGTAGCCGGCCATGTTGTTTGGCCTTCGCGTACCGCGAAGGAAACCCCCACATCCTTTGCGTACCGCGAGGGACTGTTGCTCATAGAAAGTTTAGAAAAATTGTCAATTTTATACTTATAATATTTTTGACCCTTATTTCTTGTGCCAAATTGTTTAAAACCTGTTCCAAGCATAAAAAAAACTGTAAAAATACCTGGAACTTTTTCCCACTTATTTCTTGTGCCAAATCAAGCGCGAATCCCTGCAAGACACGACACACACAAACACAACACACAATACCGAAAAACACTTAAAAGACACGGACTCATACCAAAGAGTGCATACAAACTTTACAACCCGGGCACTTGCCCAAGACTCAAACAAACTTATCAGGAGGCTTCTCCTTGATCCTAACAGGAACCGCCTTCACCCTCCGCGGTCTCCCAGCTTTCCAAATCAATGACAAACACACTAACAACGCATACCTCTTGTAATTAACACACAAGTCCTTCCACCATAGATTAAATCTACCCGGTCCGAATGTAATATGCATCAAATAACCAAGTAATCTGTCACCCCTAGACGTCCCCACACTTGGGGTTTGCACTACCCTCACCCTAGATTAATCTCTTAACGCATGGGTTCTCTTACGGGGTGGCCTAGACCTAGGGATACTAGAACAATGGGTTAGCTCAGTAGCTCTCCCCTCAGAATGGATAACAATGATGGATAAGGGGTCGGGTATGGGCTTTCCTATGGATGTGACCCCTAAGACTCCACCCGGATCATCCGGGTCCTCTACTATTTCCACCAACTTCCCCAGACTTGGGGTTATGCCTATGATCTCATCTAGCTCTGCCATCATCTTCAGCAGATCATCAGGCACATCATCACCGTATTCATCCGGCTCTTCTAACAATCTCTCCAACTCAAACGCCCACTCAGATGGTTCTTCTAAATTAGGGGCGGGTTCACCAACTTCTAACAGTGGATCAGAGTCCTGCTGGTAGTCCATGAAGGCTTCAAGCATGCACACGGGGTGACTTTGCTCGCCAACATCCTCCACGGACTTTGTGGCATCAAATATAACCAACTCATCCCCCACACGAAGTGTGAGTTTCTCGTCAAAGACATCGATTACTTCCTTGGCGGTGCGCAAGAACGGGCGTCTGAGGATGAGTGGGACTCCATCATCCACTTCCATATCTAGAATGATGAAATCCACGGGGAAGACAAATTTGCCAACTTTCACTAGAAGGTTTTCCACAATTCCCCGTGGATACTTGACTGAACGGTCAGCCAAGGCTAAGCTCATACGCGTCGGCTGTGGTTCACCTAGGTCCAGCTGCTTATAAACAGAACATGGCATCAGGTTGATGATGGCACCTAGGTCGGCCAACGCGTGGTGCAGAGGTAGACTGCCCAGGATACATGGGATCGTGAAACGACCCGAATCTCCCAGTTTCTCTGGCAGCTTGTTCTGCACCACCGCAGAACATTGCTCACTAAGTGAGACTTTAGAGTCCTCCTCTAGTTTCTTCTTGTTGGAAAGAAGATCTTTAAGGAACTTGCCATACTTTTGCATGCGCTGGACGGTCTCAATGAGCGGGAGATTGACCTTGAGTTGTTTAAACATATCAAGGAATTTTTCATGTTCCCTAGCTTGTTTAAACGGTAGTAAGCGTGTTGGGTAGGGAACCCGACTCAGGTCCATCTCAGGGCCTTCATCTCTACCCCCTTCTTCTTATCCTCTGCCTTCTTGGTAGGCAACTCAACTGTTTTCTCCTCGTCCACCTTTTCCTTGGCCATCTCAGCATCGATCATAGCAAATCGAGCTCTCCAGTCTATCTTCTTGACCTCTTCAGGTGACAGAATGTTATACACACTGGAGTGGGAGTCATCCTCTATAACCTATTCCTTATCCACACTCCTGACTGATACGGCCATCACTGAAGCGTTGGAGCTTGTAGATGAACCTACCTTTCGATCTTTCAAGATCTTAGCGATGTCATCAACCGTGCGTTTTAGATCATGGAATGCCGACTGTTGATTCTTCAATAAAGTGTCGTGGCTATCTAATCTCTTCCTGATGCACACCTCTAGGAGATGTGGTGGATGATCTAGCACTAGGAATAGAAGTCCTAGTAGATGGATCTGCTGTTTGGCTTGAGCGAAGCTCTCGAACATCTCCTCGCATTCAGTAGGCTCAAACTTTTACATGATATGGCTTCCCGCAGCTGTATTAAACATTTGCTGCTTCTCGAAGGTGAGGCCATTATAAAAATTCTCCCCTATCGCCCAGTAAGAAAGACCGTGATGGGGACATCGGCTCAACAGCATGTTGAATCGCTCCCAGGCCATGTGATAGGGCTCGTCGGGATCCATTCAGAAGGAGTGGATTTGATCCCTAAGGCGAGCGGCCCTGGAAGGTGGATAGTACTTTTTAAAGAACTTGGCTTCGAGATCCTCCCAAGTGGTGATCGAGTTATCTGGAAGGGTGTCGAGCCAAGTAGAAGCACGCCCAAAGAGGGAGAATGAGAAAAGACTCAGTAGATTGCGTCCTTAGATACACCCGTGATAATGAAAGTATCACATATGCGCGCAAAGCGGGACACATGTCCGGGTGCATCCTCATCCTTAAGGCCATTGAATTGAGTGGCTTGAGTGATCGTACTCATGACGTGTGATGGGATCTGCCAAGAGTTGACATTAGGAATGGCGGGGCGAGTGATCGAAGATCTCGCGCCCGTGACCCAATCACTTGCCCTCTAATAAAAGAAAAAGTGTGTGGCGGAAGTCATGTAGTAATAATAGTGCAGAGATCCCCAAATCAGAGTCGAGAAAATCATGCTACAAGTTTGTGTATAAACGTGGATCCAATGATCCAACAAATTGAAAAAAAAAATCAATGGGTCTCCTGACCCGTAGAGTTCTCTCTCGTTTAGTCCTGCTTCTCCACCTCGGGTTCCCTTTAGATCGAGCAATTCTGTATGCCATATCTCATGGAAAAGGTTCTAGCCATCTAATCCAGCAGATCACGAAAGGAAGTATATACCGCACAGAGTGAAAACAATATATGTCAACAAGAAAGTCGACTACACAATTGAAGTAGATGCAGGTGTGGTGCAGGTACAGGTACAACCCTTGGTAACACCAAGACAGATAGAGGCGGATATAGATTAACGCAAACGTAACCGGAATCATCAAAAAGTACGCGTAGTTTTGTGACGACGACATGATTATGACGAAGCAATGTGTAGAATATAAGCAAATCGTAGCATGCAATGCACACATAATTCCTAAGATTCAATGCAATAAACTTAATAGTTATAGTCTAGGTCTAGTCTCGTGTAAACCTATTTCTCTATAACCAGTGCTCTGATACCAAGTCTGTCACACCCTGCCAAGGAGAAAATACGGGATGCAACGCTATATCCCATTGAACACAAGTACAAGAGAAACTAAAAGGAAAATTGTGCATTACATTGAACCATACTACATGCTTCTAACAAAAGTACAAAATCAAAAATCCCAAATCAGTACAATGTATCTAAAATGCCTGGCTAAACCAAGTACATATTCGAAACTAAAAACAATAATTATAATCAAAAAACGAGCCCCCATAAAAATCTCTTCTTCAATTATGTTTACCTGAAAGCATGTTTTGAAAACGGGTCAACTATATAAATAGTTGGTGAGTTCGCAGGTTTGCGACACAACAAAAAGTTTATGATAAATTCTAAAAGTTAAGTCCACATGTATTAGATAGCATATTACCAGGAGCCGCAATCAAAGCCTCGACTAAATAAAATAAAGTACCCCATACAGAAGTCTAACGCAAACAACCGCCTAAAAATTTGCTAACTTTGAGTCCAAGTGACCCTACAAGTCTGGTTGGTGCGATCAGACCATGAGCGGGGGTGTCAACCCAAGTAGTACTACTCAAAATTCCCAACGGCTACGCTCAGCTAATTGATTGCCCAAAATTGGGGACTTTAAGACATTAAAAAAAATAACTCATGTATCAATGTATCATATAACATGTGACTAAAATAAATAAAGAAACAGCTTCCCCTAAAACAGTAAACAGTAAATAAAGTGGGGCCGCGAAACTCACATGGACCATGCGGGCGAGTGATGCGACACGGTCGACAAATACCGATAAAATCCGAGTCCTAACAGGGTCCTACTAGTCTATTGGACACAAACAATGTATTTAGGACTCCTAAAGTTTGTGACCAAGTCAACAAAACAAAACGTGGCTATGTAATCGGTTGCATACCCAAAACCCGTGCATACGCGTACGAATTGTTAGAAATTATAAAACGGACTTTTATATAAATTCGTGACTTTAAAACTTAAAGTTTAAGTTTTTAATAGAGTATAACAGAACCTATATAGTTGTATGTGATAAAATCCCAAGTCACGGTTTCGTTTGTCCAAAAACGCCATTACGAGTGTAAAGTCCGTTTTTCGGTATAAAAGTCTGATTCGTCCGAATTTAGGATTTTAGTGTGATCTTAGCTTCCAAATTAAAAGTCAAAACTTAAGTTTTTAATATGTCATAAACTTCTGTCCGAAACTTATAAAAGTTTTATATAAAAATTTTTATACCAAAAATCCTATAAATGGTCATTTTTATAAAGATTTAATGGTCCATAATTCGAAAACCATACTCAAATACAAAATAAATATTTGAAACCTTTACCAAATGTTAATATATATGAAATATAATTACTACCAAGTTACATAATTTTTAAACATTCAGAATATTTATTATGAATATAATCTGCTTGAAAATAAACAAATTCGGAAAAATAGTTAAACTTGTTAAACATCTACCAAATGTTTACCATGTCAGTTATATATCAATATAAAGTTCCATTAAATATTTTAAGTTCAAAACCTGTCCAGAAGTATATAATCCAATTTTCTCTTGTTAAAACATAAGAAATACAAAATACATACTTGTACAACTCCACAATTCATGAAATTTGAACAGGAGTCTATATGTCACCGATACAAGCTTCTATCCAAAAATTAGATTTTTATAACATTCGAAAGTATTTCTCCCAATTTCCACTCATTAAATTGTATTACATTTGTATAAAATTTAGTAAATAATCCACTTGGATTTAGATTGCCAAACTTTACAGATCTCACTTTTAATATAAGTGCTATACTTTAAAAATAAATTTTGAAGCTAAATCAAAAGTTTATAAAAGTCCATAAAAAAAATAAAATAATAATTGTGGTATAAAATTAAATATATTAGTTCCACGTGAACCGGGGTTGTGTTTATAACCTAATAACCACTCTAAATACCAAATATCTCAATAGTAAATATTATCGGGTTCAATCCCCAACAAATAAGTCATAAAACTATTCTAACATAAAATCAAAGTTTAACGGGTAAAGTTATAGCTTCTGTATAAATGGTTCGCGTACGCGAAACCTCTCGTATTTCACATGCAATACAAACCAAAACGACCATTAGGATCGCTTTTATCTCCCTAGTATTTCCACATGCTCAAAATCGACATGCAATGCCGTTTGGATGGCCAGGCAACCCGATCAATTTCCTGTTTTCAATCCTAGAAACTGTTACAATCTGTTCATACTAAAATATATACTTTCCAACATCTGATCAGAATTTTCTTTGGTGAAAACATTCATATATGTGTTAAACAACTACTGTCCAAAAATCGTCACGATCTAATAGTCGGATCTCCGGGAATCGACGATTCCTTAAGACCCAGTTTTCAGATCCGAATTTCCGATCAGTCACGATTGAGGGTATGAAAAGCATACCTAGAGAGCTCTGATAAAAATTTTCCTCCATTAGGATTTTTCCTCTATGAGTTGCCAACATTATATCCAAAATTCATGCATTTCTAAAATTCATGCATTTCC
Source organism: Smallanthus sonchifolius (assembly GCA_023525975.1). NCBI lineage: Eukaryota > Viridiplantae > Streptophyta > Magnoliopsida > Asterales > Asteraceae > Smallanthus > Smallanthus sonchifolius. The sequence continues at coordinate 20,746,366 of CM042035.1, read as the reverse complement.
GGGGATCGTCCGATCTTTAAAATTGCGCATGCATAAAACTTTCTGAACAGAATTTAAAAACTCTTTTTAACGAACTTAAGAATAGATTTAGGATGATCAGAGCTTACCATCGCGTTCGGGACATCGAGAAATAGTTCTGGGTGAAAAACGGGCTTCGGCCGCCTTCGGCCGCCACCGACCACCGCGCCGGACCACCGTTGACCGCCACGCACCACCGCCGGACCACCACTACTTCGCCGGAATCCTCTCCAGCCCTCTCCACTCTCTCTCTCTAAAATTTCTCTGAATTTTTGCAAATTGAGAAAGTGGATGAAGATGGGGTATTTATAGCCCCCGTGGTCTCCGATCACGTGTCGGTTTTTCTCTTAAACGAACCCGATAAAAATAGCGGCGTTATTTTACCCAAAAATAACTCGTTAAAATTTATTATTTTCCCTCGACTCCTTGTGCCTCGTAAATATATATCTTTTTGGATTTTAATTAAATTTTACGAAACCGCTCGACTCGGGTGTTAACACGTATAGACCTGAACTTGATCAACTTTTTGACATTATAACACCAAAATAAATCTTGCTATTATATTTTGTTCACTAACGAGTTCCTTTCGTATGAAAGTATATTACAACATAATAATAATAATAATAATAATAATAATAATAATAATAATAATAATAATAATATTATTATTGTTATTATACGAACTCGTCGAACATAGGTGTTGACCGTAAAAGTCGCAGTTGTCAGAAGCGTCGCCCATGGTAGGAAATGGGATACGGCTAATAGGATGTACCTGATTGTTGCACAACTCCTTCAAACGGTCTCGAAAATCGTGGGTGCGCTTGTGAAGCTCTCGCTCGGGCTCTAGGAAAGCTGAATAAGGTGGTGACCCCTGCGAACGAGTGTTGTGCATACAAAGAAAGACACAAGAAAGGAGAAAAATAAAGACTCAAAGACAGAAGGACTGACTCGCAAGTAAACACAGAAGACAAGCACACAAGACAGACTCAAAAGAGAAACAGATAAACCAAAATCAAAACAAAAAACTAACCAGAGTTAATATTGCTATTGCCAAGTGTCCCCGGTAGCGGCGCCAAAAACTTGATGTAGTCCAGACGGTCGATAAAAACTAACTATAAAACCTAATCTAGACTCCTAAGTAATAAAAGGAATAACTTCTAACTAAACCGCATTGACAAGCAAGTGTACCTATCGAGTGTAGCACAGCTTAATGGTAAACAGGAATATCGAACACTAGAGACACTACGAATAACAAAACACTAGACTCTGACTCGGACTAAGATTGATGATTGGTAGGGGTTTAATACACTAAGGATTACTACTAAGAATGCAATAAACAAGATTGATTCAACTGTCAAGACAAGAACTAAGATGAAATCAGGAATAGGAAGAACACTACCTAAGTCAGAATCCTAATTGCAAAGGACAATTTCTACTGGTTATGGAAACAATGATGGATCTTGGTTTCTCGGGAAACATCTCTAACCAACCTAGTGGATCCCTTATCACTCTCAGGGTGTCACTAACTAAGCTACCTAAAGGTGTAATAACTCACCAGACAGTTGGATCACTTCTCAAGTACTTCCAACTATGAAATTGTACCCTAATGGACAGATTACCTCTCAGTCTCACCGTCTACAATACATTCAAAGAATGCATGGGGTAGACTTGACCTAGCAACGATCACTAGACACCTAATAGTAACGTCCTCTCAGACTGTTAACACTCGGATTCCTAGTAACGAACACTAGACAACTAATTCTCACCTCTCGGGTATTGAACTAGGATACACATTCAATTCTAGTCAGCAATCAAAGACAACTCCTATGGTCACTACGTCTAGCAAACCACCAAAATCACAAACCCTAAGATCTATGACCTAGATACGCTAATCGAACTGGCAGACAACCACAATCAACGCATGGAATCAATAATCAAACACAAATCAGAAGTAAACATGCATATATCATCATAATTGTTAACTCAAGATCTTTACAAAATCATAAATCCATCAAATGAATTCAAAACCAAAAAAAGATTGAAACTATAACAATTATTCATCGTTAGACCTAGGCAGTATTAATGTTTTAGGCAACAATCATGCTCAAACACATCAAAACTGAAGTATATGACAAGAACATGGTTTCAAACGAAGCAAACAAAGATAATGTAGGTCCCTCGGGTGTGGCGGATCGTCACATGCAAGTGTGTTCCTGAGTCGGACCGGGTGCGGAATACCCGTGACTAGGTGGAGAGTCTTACAACACAAAGTAAACCGACAAGAGAATCACTATAAACTTTCGTCTATTATAAACACTTGAAGGTTACAGAGAGAAATACTGAGTATACAATGTCTGAGTATGATTGTGTACTTGTCTACTGTCAACCTATCCTATTTATACAAAACCTGAACTCTGCGCACTTAGCAAGTGCGCAGGGCAAATTGCTCATGCGTACTTAGCAAGTACGCATAGTATTCTTGCGTACTTGCTAAGTACGCAGGAACTAATTCCTGCGCACATACAAGTGCGCAAAACACTTAGAGAATTCAGCAACTATCAACATGCATTAGTAAATACAACTCGATAACTAATACATACAGACACTTACAAACAAAGACAAATACAAGAAATGAAAGTACGAAACTAAGACTCTATCCAGAGTGTTTGTCACACAAAAGTGCTTCAACAAACTCCCCCTTGACAACAGCTCTGGATCGTCTTCGGTCTTCAATCTTCAGTCTTCACAGCTCTGCATCTTTAGCTTCCATCTTCTTCTTTTAGTCAAGGCAAAACTTGATCACCTTGTCATATTTAGAAGCAAGGACCTTCGTCCATTCGTCCGTATGCATGCAATACCTGTCTGCTAGTGCCTCCAGATCTTTAACAGAGAAGTTAATGAAGCAGACTTCATCAAATACTCTGCATAGTTCCCTCGGCACTAAGCATCCACTTTCTGACCGTACCTTTCCTATCACCACAGCCTCGCCCATTTTTGGATCTACGTACCAGTACCACATGTCTCCGAGGATATCCTGAGATAACTTGCTCAGGGGAATCTTGGTTTCACATAGCACTGGCTTGTATACCAGTTTCTTTAAGTATTTCTTGGTCACAGGATGTCTAGCTTTCTTATCCTTGACTCTCTTCGGCACTTGAGGCTTAAACACTTCAAACTTCCCAGATCTTGCTTCCCGCTGTAGAACCTGCCACAAACCCATCGCCACTGCATGATTTGAGTGACCCAGCAGCTCTCGGTTTGCTAGGTTCACAAGGTCGTATTTAGGTAAGGAGTTAAACGCTTCACTGGTTGGTTTCAAGTATTGAACCCCCCAGATCGTTTGATTACGAACAACTGCTTATCTTCCTCGAACCTCACAGCCAAGATCATCCCTGTTGCTCCTTGTTTGTCTATGATAGAAGTCTTTTGCCAAACAGGAGCTGAACCCTTTGATGAACTAGCAGGCATATCTTTATCTTTCGGTGCCTCTGGATCCACAGGTGTAGGGTCAACTGGGGAGGCTTCAGTCAATGCTTCAACATTACTAGCAGACTCGACTGAACCGGTGTCGAGCTGAGATTCGAAGGATGGAATTTTGAAGATCTCTCCATCTTCGAACTCATACTCTCCTTCCCTGTCACCCTTGGGAACTTCAACAACTACATCATCATCATCTTCATCCCAATCATCACCAGAGTCGATCTCTCCTTCTTCAAGATTGTAGAGAGCCTCGATCTGTGCTTCCTTGGAATAGTCAGGCTCTAAGTATAAGATCTCATCGTCAGGTAGATCCTTTAGAACGTCAGACGCTGACTTTCCTTTGTCACCACCAGAAGTATCACTACCTTCCTGATGAGTAGACTCCCCCTCAGCCATTGGAATAGCAGAAATGGGCACGATTGCCAAAGCTTGATGCTCACTTCCACTAGGACCGACTTCGGGATCCTTGTCTTTGTCATCATCCTTTGTCAAATCAACATGATGACAAGGCTCATCACCGGTAGGTTTAGATGTCTTCTCCTTCTCTTTCTCTTTATCTTTCTCCCCCTGAGCATCAAGCTTCTTGGTCAGATCAGCAATTAATTTGACCATCATGTCATGCTCTTTTCGCTGTAGATCAAACCGAAGCTCAAGAGACGACCTGTGTCCCAGAATCATGTTGTTTGTCTTGATCATTAGCTCGTTCTGGGCCATTACATTAGCCAGTCTCTCCTGCGTCCCAGTCCTTTGGCTTCTCAGAATGGTAACCTCGTCCACCAACGAATTTATCTGAGCCTGTTGAGCTGCAGACTCCTCCTTTGATTTCCGAACGGTTTCAAGTAGAGCAGCAACTTAGGTTTCTAGAGTTTCTATTCTTGCATCATTTGGATCAGGATGTCTGGATGTAGATGCTTCAGCATTATGAAGTGGGGATGAGAAGATATTATCAAAGTCAAAACCCGAAGTAAAGTCTCCATAGTTGTAGGGTTGACTGATAGGTTCAACGGTGGCTGTTGGGATTATGGATGTGATGATGGTTGTAGGAGTGATGGAAGGTGTGATGGTGACTGACTCTGTAAGAATCGGAGTAGTCACCGCCACAAGGACAGATGATACAGGGAGTGTCACTATCACAGGAACCTCCTCTGTGCTAGTAGTGACTGCCACATCAGGTTGTACCTGTGGCCTTCTCCTCTGTCGCCGGTATAATTGCTGTGTAGGTGGGGTAGATGCTGAATCAGTACTTCCAGCCGAAACATGTACTAGCTGCTGAGTACTAACCGCTACCTCACTGGGAATAGCATGTTGCTGCCTATCCCCCCGACGTTTGTTTATACTTTCACGTCTTTGTCTTTGAATAGCAGCGTCAGAGTCAGAATCTGGCTCGAATTCACTGCTCGTTGACTGCCGCTTTCTCTTTGAAGATGACTCAGCAAGGGTCACCTTCGTCATTCTTCTCGGGTGTACCTGTGATGGTGCATCATCAGAATCAGAGGAATCAGACTCTGTAGCTTCGGAGTCGGATCCTTCAACACCATCATGAAGTGCTTCTTCGTCTCCACTCTCAGACGATTCATCAACACTTTCAGCTTCTTCCTCTTCTTGTTGTTCATCGGAGTGTTCACTTAGTTCTTGCTCCGAGTCGTGGCTAAACCATCTCCAGTCAGCTGGTGCCCCATACGCTTCGTTTATCAGGTGGCCAAAGAGTGCTGTGTGCAAAGGGGGAGGGTTCTACACTGCCTGGCTTTAAGAATTGTGCAAACACCCTCTTGTCCACCCGCTTCACTTGCAATCTCTCCCCAGTAGCAGGCAGATTTGGCAACGCATCATTTATCAGTAGTTGCACAAATCTTGGGTATAACAGGAACTTAAACCTCTCAGCCGTATTTATCTGATCATTGATGGCTTTGAAGATGTATCTTGAGAAGTTGTAGCCCCTGTTGAGAGACAAGCCAACCATGGCTGCAGCAAGATCATGACCCATTGCATCCTTTCCAGCCTTTCTTGAGGAGATGCACATTATCATGATGTGGGCAAAATATCTCCATTGATCGAGCACCCACATTTTCTTGTATGAAGCATAATCTCTTGCACCGACGTATCCCATACGCTGCCTCCAACATCCATCCACAAAGTAGTCAGGATAGGCTGTTGGGTCGGTGGAGAGATCTCGGAATTGCAAGACCCGTCTAATGGTGTCCTCAGAAAAGGCGATATCATGACCCGCCATGGTAGCCCGTATAACATTAGGATTTACCATGCAGTCATGTTCCACGGTCTCCCAGAACTGCTCCAGATACGGTCTTGATACTATCGGGTCTGTAGAAATAGCATAGCTGATTCTTGAACGGTTCAAGAAATCAACTATCTCTCGGTACTGCAGTGCAGCACCCTTCCACTTGGGTTCTGTGTGTGCTAGAAGATTGAACTCATTTGTAAACGCACGAGCCATACCTGCAAAAACACACAGAAAACACAATAAGAACAAAAAGTTTCATTGGAATTGAAAACACATGACTCAGTATAGCAGTTACTCATTGAACTGAAATTTCAGACTTAGAAATTTTTCACAAGTGTTGGTCCTGCGTACTTAGCAAGTACGCAAGAATTTGTTCTTGCGTACTTAACAAGTACGCACGAATTACTTCTTGCGTACTTGCTAAGTGCGCAAGAAACACACTTGTTCAAATTTTTCAGAAATCAAATTCTTTCAACATTGATGTAGATTAGGTCACCAGAAGGTCGGAATGAACGATTCTAGCCTATGGGACCAATATCAATACCAATCCACTGCTACATTGGTCACGATTTTGACCTAGACCACGTCCGACCCTCAGTCGCGACAAACTCATGGTCAAGCCCAAAATCAAACATGATTAAGACAATTTCAAGACTAAAAGGGGTTCGATTAAAGCTTTTAACCAACAATTAGATTACAATTTTCATGAAAATTTTACTTAAATCAGTCAAGAACTCAAAAACAAATCCCTAGAAGTTTAGGTCAAGAAATCGGTCGAACCACACGAAATTGCAGATGAAATCCCCTAAGATTCTTACCCAATGATCGTAATACGATGATGGAACTAGACACAGGACGAAAAAACGGTTAGGAAACACAAGATTTTTGAGTAAAAGTGACGGAGGGAAGCTCAACAGTTGAAAACTTTTGAATGAGATAAATTCTCTGAAAATTTTCCAAGTGTTGAATTTATACCCAACACAAAATGGTCGTGCGTACTTACTAAGTTCGCATGACTTAACTCCTGCGTACTTACTAAGTACGCATGACTTAAGTCTTGCGTACCTGTTAAGTACGCAGGGTTTACCTCTTGTGCACTTATCAAGTACGCAGAGACCCTTATGTGCGCACATTTTCAACTCAAATTATGAAGATTTCAAGTCAAATAACGAACAAGATAAAAACATTCAATCAAGAGGATTCAAAATCAATTCAGGAAGGTTAAACACAAATATTTTTGGCTTTTCTGATTAAACATGAACTGTACATAAACTTAATTTTTTTTTTTTTTTTTATCTTTTCAAGATAGAAATACACACATATTCACACAAACTATTTTTGATCAAAGACACGAGCAGAGGATCATATCAGGATAACATATAGCAAAAATGATACAATATAAACATCAAAGAATATGGGATCATGTCATGGATTACTATTTATTCATACGTAATAAGCACATAAACAAGTAATTCAAGTTGACAATATTATAAGATTTGAAACTATAAGCATCTTTGGATCACGTTCTTGTGTGTTAAGGTATTGATTATAAGATATACAACGTGTACCCCACTGATATACTACAGTAATTGTCACACCCCGACCGATGGCGGAATCATCGGGGCGGGACATGTAAGACTGTTCATAGCACATGGTTGACTAGATTGAAATATATTATAGTCAAATTTCCATTACAAATAATCCAAGTACAAACCAAATTCAAACAAAGAAACATAAAACAACTCATAGAATTCTTGATTTAAAATGCTAAGTCCAAATCCTATATTGAGCACGTCTTGAATCATTCTCACATATTAGGGCCTGAAACATGAATAAAATAAAGTCAACTAAAAAGTTGGTGAGTATAACACAGTTGTATATAGATAGCATATAGTTGAAAACAAATCCTTTACATATCATGATAAATAAGGCATTTATGGGGAGCAGCTATTGTGTAACCATGTACAACCAAACCTTTCTAACTAGCATGCAAAAATTGTGTTGTCGGTTTCAATCACCGCGCACCTGGGTGGGTTTGTCAGACTCAATAGATCTATCATTGAAAACCGTCGGCTTGTATAGTTAATGATTGCACATAATCGTATACAAAGGTTAGCACACCTAGCACTCGGGCATAAAGCTCAAATTGCACACATGGATGTAAATAGGATTTGTACTTTGTGTTGTTCGTGTAAATGTAATGTGTAATTTGAATAATGTTCATGTTTCACCCCAAAAGTGTAAAAGAGTAAAAGGGGTTGTGAATACTCACTTGGTATGGAGATGTAGCTAACAAAGAGTATAGATAAAATAAGGGTTCTTGATACGTACGGGTTAACCTAGATAGTAATGTATATTGAATCAAATCGGTGTACAAAGTTTAAGTCTAACATTGAAGGTTGAATTCGTGTATAAAAAGTATTAAATGAAATATATAGAGTTGTAGTAACCATTTTTTTGGAACATTTGATTAAAGTTTGGAATTTAAATAATAAAATAGAATTTTTATAAAATTGTTGATTATGAAAATAATGCATGTGTTAAATGTAAATTAATAAATAAATAAATGATTATAGTTTATGAAATAATGTAAATATTGATTGTAATTAAGTATAAATAAATAAATGATTTTTGTTTAAATATTAAATAAATAATTATTATCTTATTTATTTATAAACTTTGTAACTTAATCATTTAAAACATCATTTAAGTGTAAGATAAATATAAATTTAATTTTTATAAATTTTTAAATAAACTTTTAAATAAATAATATTTATCTCTAGATTAAACTTTAAATCTCTTCAAATACAAAAAACATATTTTTATAAAATTTGAAACATTTATTGATTGAAAAATATAAAATTATAATTATGTTAAAATTTCTGAGTCACACACGACCGTGCCTCGGAAGGGCACGATCGTGCTCAAGCCACGGGCGCGACCGCGCTAGTCGGGGCGCGACCGGGTCGATCAACAGAGGGCACAAACTAGACCAGTCAACAGGCACGACCGTGCCTTGGCCTGGCACGGTCGTGTCCAAGATTCTTAGACACAACAAAGATTAGCCCAAAGGGCATGACTTGGTCTGGACAGGAGGACACGACCGCGCTACTACTCGGCACGACCGCGTTTCATGAGGCACGGCCGCGCTAGATGATTAGCGCGACCGTGTCTCTTCCAAATCAGACACGAATTGACAAATTCTCGTACTGTAAATGCTGGAATTGTTAGGGCTTTTGTTTATTGAGTTTTTATGAGTATTCTGGGATATTTTAATTGTATGAAGAACATGATTAAAACCGGGTTTGATTAAACCATTTTTAATAAGAAAAGGATTATGGTTCTGGATGATTTCTGTAATGAAAACCCAAATTAATATGGGGCTTTTGATATATGGACTGAAATGAATGAGAGGAATGTTTCAATTACCCAAAACAGTAGAGAATTGATAGAGATCGGTAGAAGGAAGTTTCGGCGTCGACGGCTTGAGTTCCGACGACCTTTACTGCAACTCTGGCCAATCCAGATAGTCCGGGAGCTTCAGGGATGATTGAGTATCGTGACTCTGTTGCTGGATTGAGGGAATTCGGGTTGAAAGGCGTATTCTGAATTTTCTTGAATTGTTTTGAGAGGTTTTTCGAGATTGATAGGATTAAGTTGGAGCGTTTGTGAATTCGAAAGTTGTATTACTCACATAAATGGAAAAGAAACGGTGGACGGTTACGGATTCTCGACGATCGGTGATTAAAAGTGTATTTATGTTTTGACAGTTACGTAGGCGCGACCGTGCCCAATAGAGGCGCGACCGTGCCAAGGCACCGGGCGCGATCATTCCAAGGCTAGTCGCGCGATCGTGCCAGAGCACTTCGGCGCGACCGTGCCGGGACAAGCGCGACCGTGCTTAGCTAGGGTTTCTTGTTATTTTTCAACTTTAGTCCTTGACCTTTCAGGTTTGACAAGTTTGAATAAGATAGCTACTTGTATAGTGTTTAAGTGTATATAACCCAGTAAAACTTGCGGATTTTTATTGTATCATTGTATTTAATTTATGGCGAAATATATAATAAGACAGTGCACGAGTATTGAGTTTGAAATTGCATTACGTTGAATTGAAATATGAATACTAAAAATCAGAAATGTTATAGTCTCCCGATGTTGAGAGAATTTCGTCCCGAAATTTAGCTAGAGGAAACAACAGTATCAATAAAGAGATGAGGGTACTTGAGCTTCATTTGGTCTTCTCGTTCCCAAGTGAACTCAGGACCACGCTTAGATTCCCAACGAACTTTGACAATAGGAATGCGACTTCGCTTGAGCTGTTTGACTTCACGATCCATAATTTCCACCGGCTTCTCAACGAAGTGCATCGTTTCATCAATGCGCACGTCGTCAAGCGGTATATGGAGATTTTCATCAGCGAGACACTTCTTCAGATTAGATATATGAAATGTAGGATGCACATTGCCAAGAGATGGAGGTAACTCGAGTTTGTAGGCCACTTTCCCAATCTTTTCAAGGATCTTGAATGGACCAACATAACGAGGTGCTAACTTGCCTTTCTTTCCAAAACGGATCACGCCCTTCCATGGAGACACCTTAAGAAGAACAAGATCACCGATTTGGAATTCCAAGGGTTTTCGACGTTTGTCGGCATAACTCTTTTGCCGACTCCTCGCTACTCGAATATTGTCACGGATTTGAATAATCTTATCAGATGTTTCTTGAATTAACTCGGGACCAGTGATTTGTGCTTCACCAATCTCGTTCCAACAGATAGGAGAACGACACTTGCGACCATAGAGAGCTTCGAATGGAGCCATGTTGATACTTGTGTGGTAGCTATTGTTGTAAGAAAACTCAATGAGGGATAGATGTGAATCCCAATTGCCACCAAAATCGATTACACAAGCTCTAAGCATGTCTTCAAGAGTTTGGATTGTTCGCTCGGTTTGACCATCAGTTTGCGGACGGTAAGCCGTGCTCAAATCCAATCGAGTACCAAGAGCCTTTTGGAGAGATTGCCAAAATTGAGAGGTGAACCGAGCGTCTCTATCGGATATTATGTTCACGGGAACACCATGACGGCTCACAATTTCATCAATGTAAATTCGGGCTAGTTTCTCCACTTTGAAGTCTTCGCGGATAGGCAAGAAATGAGCGGATTTAGTGAGACGATCAATGATCACCCAAATACTATCATATCCACTCGAGGTGCGAGGGAGCTTAGTAATGAAATCCATAGTTATATTCTCCCATTTCCACACAGGAATTTCTGGTTGTTCGAGTAAACCGGATGGACGTTGATGTTCGGCTTTGACTTTGGAACAGGTTAAGCATTTGGCCACATAAAGAGCTATGTCTTTCTTTATACCGGGCCACCAATAAAGTTGGCGAAGATCTTGGTACATTTTATCCGCACCAGGATGAATAGAATAACGAGTCTTAGGAGCCTCGTTCATGAGAAATGTACGGAGATCGTCGCGATCGGGAATCCAAATACGGTTCAAGTAATAGAGTAAGCCATTGGGTTTTGATTCAAGAAGGAGTTCAACACCACATGACATTTCTTCGTACATGTTACCCTCGGTCACCGAGACGTGTTGAGCTTCTAAGATACGGGTTTGAATATCGGTTTGAATACGGGCACAATGAAGCATAACATGGTCCTTTCGACTCAAAGCATCGGCTACAACATTCGCTTTGCCGGGATGGTAACGAATCTCGTAGTCGTAGTCGTTAAGGAGTTCGACCCAACGTCATTGCCTCATATTGAGTTCTTTTTGGTTAAAAATATGTTGAAGACTTTTGTGGTCGGTGAACACCACACATTTCGTGCCATATAGGTAATGTCTCCAAATCTTTAACGCGAATACGACTGCACCTAACTCGAGATCGTGCGTCGTATAATTCTTCTCATGAACTTTGAGTTGCCTTGATGCATAAGCGATTACTTTGCCTCGTTGCATGAGAACACAACCAAGACCTTGGTTAGAAGCATCACAATAGACAACTAAATCATCGATTCCATCGGGGAGAGTCAATATAGGAGCATTGCACAACTTTTGCTTGAGGGTTTGGAAAGCTTCTTCTTGTTTCGGTCCCCATTCATAAGTCTTACCCTTGTGGGTCAGAGCGGTAAGAGGGACATCAATCTTTGAGAAGTTTGAGATGAAACGACGATAATAACCAGCAAGACCAAGAAATGAACGAACTTCGGTAGGAGTCTTCGGGGCATTCCAATTCTTAACCGTTTCAATCTTAGCAGGATCAACATGAATACCCTTGTCGTTGACGATGTGACCAAGAAATTGAAGTTCTTTTAGCCAAAATTCGCATTTGGAGAATTTGGCATATAGTTGTTCTTTTCTCAAGAGATCCAAAACCAGTCTAAGATGTTCTTCATGGTCGGCTTTAGTCTTGGAATAGATTAAGATATCATCAATGAAAACGATCATGAATTTATCAAGGTACGGTTTGCACACACGATTCATGAGATCCATGAAAACTGCGGGTGCATTGGTTAACCCGAAAGGCATAACCATGAACTCGTAATGACCATACCTTGTTCGAAAAGCAGTCTTAGGAATGTCATCTTCTTGAACACGAAGCTGATGATAACCGGATCGAAGATCAATCTTCGAGAAGCAAGTAGAACCTTGAAGTTGATCAAAGAGATCATCGATTCTAGGTAAAGGATAACGGTTCTTGATAGTAAGCTTGTTGAGTTCGCGGTAGTCAATACACATGCGAAATGATCCATCTTTCTTCTTAACAAATAAGACGGGTGCACCCCACGGTGAATGACTCGGACGGATGAATCCCTTGTCGGAGAGCTCTTGAAGTTGACTGGCAAGTTCTTGCATTTCAGAAGGTGCAAGACGATAAGGGGCTCTAGCCTCGGGGTTAGCTCCGGGCACAAGATCAATACGAAATTCTACTTGACGAACGGGTGGAAGACCGGATAAGTCTTCGGGGAATACTTCAGGAAAGTCTCGGATAATGGGGATATCTTGAATACTCTTCTTCTTAACATCCTTTTGAACGATATGGGCCAAAAAGGCCACGTACTTCTTTCGTAAGTACCTTTGAGCAGTAGTGCATGACATTAATTTAAGCCCTTTACAAGGCTTTTCGCCAAAGACTCTTAACGTTTCTCCCGATGGTAGAGGTATTCGAATACACTTCTCGAAGCAAATGACTTCGGCATGATGATTCGATAGCCAATCCATGCCTATGATGATATCAAAGCTTCCTAGTGGCATTGGAACAAGGTTGATTGGGAATGTGTGATCATTAAGTTCTAAAGAGCAATCATAGATAATGGACTCAATTGTAAGGGAGTCACCATTTGCTACTTCAACAGTAAATGTTTTCTCTAATTGGGACCGAGTCTTTGCAAGTAAAGGTTCAAAATTAAGTGACACAAAACTTTTATCGGCTCCGGTATCGAATAAAATGGAGGCATATTAACTATTAACAAGAAACGTACCATTGACCACGTCATTGTTGGCTTGAGCTTCGTTGGCGTTTATGTTGAACGCACGTCCAAGAGTTCCACCTTGTCTAGCATTTGCAAGTCTTGGACATTGATCACGAAAATGTTTCGGGTCACCACACTCATAGCAAGCACGCCCATTAGCAATGGCGGGAGCACCTTGGTTAGCCACTTGAGGTACGGTTCGGTTTGGAGGGTTGACTTGGCCCGTAAGAGCTTTGGTCCTACAAACACTAACTGTATGACCATATCTCCCACAATAAGTACAAAGGCGACATGGGATGCTTTGGGGATGATGGTAGTTGCAGGTGGCACAAAGTGGGTAAATTCCGACATATGGCTTTTTGACCGGTGTTTGAACCATATGTGCAGCTTGGATAACCGGAATAGTAGGAGTGACCATAGCATAGTTTCTAGTCTTCCTTTTCCTATTATTGCGGGAGGGTTCAGTTGTGGCTTCTTTGTTGTGGGTAGGAGGGGTTATAGTGTCAGAAACTTTCTTGGTACCCTTCTTAGTAAGTGTTCCCGCTTTCACATGGTTATCAGTTAAGGTAGCGGATAGACGAATAGCATCCTCCAGAGTAGCAGGATTTCTACCTAAGACAGTATCTTGGATTTGTCTTGGTAGCCCACCAATATACTTCTCGATACAACGGGACAAAGGAGTGACCATGTGGGGCACGAGAAGACTCAACTCATGGAACCGAGTTGTATATGCTAAACTTTCCCCACTATCTTGGGCAAGATCCCAAAATTCAGCTTCTAACTTTTTCACTTCATTTCGAGGGCAGAACTCCTCGGTCATAAGCCTTTTGACCTCATCCTAAGGTAAGGCCATAGCTACATCAACACCCCTATCCCTTTTCTCTCCATTCCACCATGTAAGTGCCCGTTTTTGTAGGACACTTGTAGCATGACGAACACGGAGGTTGTCGGGACAGTCACTATTGAGAAAGGTATTCTCAATGCTTTTAAACCATTGAAGGAGTCCAGTAGCTCCTTCGGTAGCAAAGAACTTGAGGGGATTGCACGAGTTGAAGTGTTTGAAGGTGCATTGAGATGGATTGTTACCACCATTTCCACCATTTCCACCATTATTACCACTATTGCTTCCATTTCCACCATTGTTGCCATTGGTGGCACCATTGGCTTGGATGAGTTGTGTCACCAATTGGGTAAGAATAGTAGCAATGTCGGTGTTGGCGTTGGTTGCGGGAGCACGACGAGGAGGCATTCTACAGATTTTTACAAGACAAGAAATATTGTAAGAACTTATGAGATTTGATAGGGTTTAATAGAATGAGATAACAAAAATAAAAATAGATATTCTTAGTTTGGATTGTACTCAAAAGTGACAAAATCACTTGAATACTATGGCACATTAAGGTTAATTAAACATATATAATTTTCAAGAAGACATGCTTTAGCCTATAAGTAAACACTCATCTCGGGAATTCCCAGGAAAGCATACGGGTCCCTCGGTTGATTGGGATTTATGCGAAATGCTTTCCTAGACAGAAAACCCAAAATACAGGTGTCACCCTTCCAGATTGCACGTGTCCTCAAATAATTTAACAAGTTTAAAAACCTTAACGAAGAAATAAAAATTTTAGAGATTTTTGCTTCAAGAAATTTTTTCCACATGCTAAGAAGGATAAAGATAGAAAAGAAGATAGAAATATTATGAGGTTTTAGAATATAGGAAAGGATATTATTTATTTAATTATTAAGAATATCCTAATAAGTCGTGGATTTAAAACACATAAGTCATCATAATGAAATAATAAGTAATCATACTAAGCATGTAACATATAACATGTAGCACATAGCACATAATCATGAAGCATAGCATAAGTGGTTGTCCTAAAGTTATAGTCTAGGTCAAGGTGTCTAATAACCTAATTCCCTATAACCAAGGCTCTGATACCAATCTGTCACACCCCGACCGATGGCGGAATCATCGGGGCAGGACATGTAAGACTGTTCATAGCACATGGTTGACTAGATTGAAATATATTATAGTCAAATTTCCATTACAAATAATCCAAGTACAAACCAAATTCAAAAAAAGAAACATAAAACAACTCATAAAATTCTTGATTTAAATTGCTAAGTCCAAATCCTATATTGAGCACGTCTTGAATCATTCTCACATATTAGGGCCTGAAACATGAATAAAATAAAGTCAACTAAAAAGTTGGTGAGTATAACACAGTTGTATATAGATAGCATATAGTTGAAAACAAATCCTTTACATATCATGATAAATAAGGCATTTATGGGGAGCAGCTATTGTGTAACCATGTACAACCAAACCTTTGTAACTAGCATGCAAAAATTGTGTTGTCGGTTTCAATCACCGCGCACCTGGGTGGGTTTGTCAGACTCAATAGATCTATCATTGAAAACCGTCGGCTTGTATAGTTAATGATTGCACATAATCGCATATAAAGGTTAGCACACCTAGCACTCGGGCATAACGCTCAATGTAACATTCCGTATTTTTCCGACCCTATTTTAATTTATTTAAGTTAATAAAATAGCAATACAACATTTAACTCTATATTTACTCAAACCTACACCTCATTACTCATTAGCCGATCGTATTCAATTCAAAAATTTAGAACTCATAATCATGTAGTAATACCTTCTTGAGTTAATCCAGTTAATAATCCCGTTAAGTGTTCCGTTAAATCCTAACCAAGCTAATTCTGTCAAAGCTGAAGTTGCAGGGGCTGATTTTGTAAATATCCAGAAACCCTAGTAGGCACGGTCGCGCCATGTTTTGGCACGGTCGCGCCTCGTCTGGCACGATCGCGCCTATTATTGGCACGGTCGCGCCTCGCATCAGTTGAAACGTAAAAACAGCCTTTAATCGCTGGACCGTTCGGTTTCGTAACCATTTCTCACATTAACAAACAATTAGGAGTTTAAATCATTTTCATTATAGCAAATAAACCCGTTTTGATCGATCCTTTTCCAAAGTATCAAGACTCTCCTTTGTGACCATCAAATTCATCGTTTCATTGTGAATCCTCTCAACTAAGCAAACCAACACATTAATCGATCCTCCCTAAGGCTTCAGAAGACATCATTTTGGTCGGAGTTGCGGCAGAGAGCACCGGAGACCACACCGCCGACGTCGGAACTTGTTCTACCCGTCCGCTATCAATTCGTCGTCCTGTCGGGTAATTGAAACCTTCCCCTCAGTCGATTTATTCTATAGATCAAAAGCCCCAAACTAATTTGGGCATTCAATATCGAAATCTACTCGAACCCGAAACCATATTTTCATTCAAAATAGTTTAATCAAATCCGGTCATAAACATGTTTTAAACACAATTAATCTACACCAACAGACTCGTAATAACCGTGTGAATGAAAGCCCTATCAATTCCGACTCCATCAATATAAGGATCAACCAATTCGTGTCTGTTTTGAAAGAGACACGATCGCGCTAATCATCTAGCGCGGTCGTGCATCGGGAGACGCGGTCGTGTTGACATACAACGCGGTCGTGCCTCCTGCTCAGACCCAGACATGCTCGCTGGCTAGTTCTGGTTGTGCCCCTGAAGCATAGACACGGTCGTGCCTGTCCGAGGCACGGTCGTGCCTAGTGTCTTGGCTAGTTGTCCTCTGTTTGACCAGCGCGGTCGCGCCCTGTCTCAATCGGTCGCGCCCGACCTAGCACGATCGTGCCCTTAGCTGGCACGGTCGTGTGTGTTGACAGAATATTTATAATTTTTATTTCTTTTTACAAATAGTATTTCAGATTTATTTTTAAAATAAAAATGATTGAAATTATAAAAATCTGTATTATTGTTTATTTAGAAAAGATCAAATATTTAATCTTAAAATAAATGGAAATTATTTAAAGTTCAACATTTAATTCATAAACTCTACTCTTAAATAATATTGTTATGTTTAAGTTACATTTTATAAATAAATGAATAAGTTAATAATTATTTATTTGATTTATAACTAAACAAAAACATTTATTTAATTATACTAAATTACATATAATACCTACGTTATTTCCATAAACTATAATTATTTAATTTACTTAAGTAATTATCCCAAAATCAAACCTTATTTAAAATGTTCTAAAAATATTCATTTCTAATCTTCTATTTTACTTTCAAGTACCAAATCACTAACTCCATCCAATTCAACCATAGACTTAGACTTAGACTATTGTGCATTATTAATGCAATATATTACACTTTAGGTTATCTTGTGCATCTCAAGGATCATTATACTATTTAGTATTTGTGCTAGCTACGCCTTCGAAACAAGTGAGTATTCACAACCCCTTTTTACTCTTTTACATTTTTGGGGTGAAACATGAACACTATTCAACTTACATGTTTACATTTACGCAAACAACACAAGTACAAATCCTACTTACATTCATGTGTGCAATTTGAGCTTTATGCCCGAGTGCTAGGTGTGTTAACCTCTTGTATGCTATTATGTGCAATCATTAACTTTTCAAGCCGACGGTTTTCAATGATGGATCTATTGAGTCTGACAAACCCACCCATGGTACGCGGTGATTGAAACCGACAACACACTTTGTTTTGCATGCTAGTTACAAAGGTTTGATTGTACGTTTGGTTACACAATAGCTGCTCCCCATAAATGCCTTATTTATCATGTTATGTAAAGGATTTGGTTTACAAACTATATGCTATCTATGTACAAACTTGTGTTATACTCACCAACTTTTTAGTTGACTTTATTTTATTCATGTTTCAGGTGATTTCATTTGAGTTTGATCAAGACATGCTACACATAGGCTTTGGACCTAGTTAATATTAAATCAAAGACAAATTGTATTTCATTATGTACTTTGAACTTGTTTCGTGTTTGTTTGAATGGGAATGGATTTAATATATTACAATCTAGTCAACCTTGTGCTCATGAACAGTCTTACATGTCCCGCCCCGATGATTCCGCCATCGGTCGGGGTGTGACAGATTGGTATCAGAGCCTTGGTTATAGGGAACTAGGTTATTAGACACTCTTGACCTAGACTATAACTTTAGGACACCCATACAATGCTATACTACTACATGTTACATTATCAATTCATGTGTGATTATATTTTTTTTTTTACATGCCAACCTAAGTACTCACACTACATACAATACATAATGACTTATGTGTCACACTACTTGATAACTCTTGTGCCTACACTCATTACTACCTACATGCTATATGAATATTTCCTATGTGAATATCTTCATATGTTATACTACATGATTACATTACATGATACAATATTCAATAGTTTATGTGTCAACTCTTCCTTCTATTCATAGCTGCCTACTTAAATCATTTAAACACTATCCTAAGTTGACACACACACATACTCACCAAATTGTTCATACACATTTAGACTCCCATACATGATACCATCACCTTTATGAGCAAAGACTTAAATTATTGGGCCTAATGTCCACCAATAATAAACCAAGAAGCCCATCTATCCTTCAAGAAGAAGAAGCCCACTTAAATGTATAAATCTTACCTTGGGCCTCAAAGCCCAGTCCACAACAATTCTCATCTTAACCATGAGCCCAACAATAGTATTATTAATACATGATGGCTGGAAGAGTGTGTAAGCCCAAGAGGAATTCTGGCTAAGGAAAGATAGGGTACTTAAGTGTGTCTTAGTGACCCACCCCTCTTTCCTGGGAATTCTCCTTAGGGATACATTACTTATAGGTCAAGTGTATTTCTAAAATACTATCGTGAAGGTTCGGCGTTATGACTACTCAAACTCTAAAACCCATAAGAACTTCTATATTTGACACTTCATATTTCATTATCACTTACAACTTTTTCATTGTTTTTCTATTAGACATGTACTCCTACGCTCCTCCCTCCCCGATTTACCGTCCTGGATCAGAATCTGATTGGGAAGAAGACACGGAGACACCCGTTTATCGATCACCAACACCCCCACCCGCTAGGCCAAGGTTCGATGTAAGGGCGTACGGGATTGGGAACACCGACCCGAGACTTCGAACACCTGGATCAACCGTACCCATAAACCCATATCATACACCACACCTCCACAATCAATTGCCACCCCCACTAAGAGACCCATACCTAATGCCCGACCCATACCATCCTAACCCTTGGGTAAGACAAACCATAGCACCCACTGGTGCTATGGGGATTCCAACCCATGACCTCCATCAATATGTAAGAACCTCAGAATTTGAGAGGCAAAGGTTAGAGCAGGGGATAATACACGATTTACAAGGACAAAGAATTGATAGTCTAGCAAACCAATTAGAGTACCAAAAGGAGTTGATCTCCATCCTCGAAAAGGAAGTTCAAGAGCATCGCACGGAGACCGCCAGGGCTGAAGCCAGATCTACTACTAGAGTGACCATAGCGGTGTTCATCTTGGCGATTATTTTCTTCCTAGTGGAAAGCTACCTGAGACGTTAGAAGAAGCTTCTACTGATTTCCTTTAAATTTTCAATTTGAAAACCATTACCCTATGTTTTGAATAATGTTTAACATTTCAGTATTCAGTCAATTCCATATATTTCAACTCTACAGTTATTTTTCATTGATTTGATCCGTGGAACGTAAATTACACCTGTTATATTTTCATCAAACCTTCTCAAATATTACTTCTTTCATTCAACATGATTTAGTACATTACCAACAATCTCTTTCATTAAATAAATCATCCTATTTTTTTTATTTTAACAAAACCTCGTTATCTTGTTTAAATAAAATGTTTAACGAAATTTTAAATAATACCAAAAACATAAATTTTCCATAAAACTTTTTACCTAATAGGAAAGGTTAATGCAACCATTTTTATAAAAATATTAATTTCTTTCTACTGATAAATAATTTTGATTTTTCTTCATTAAAGTAAATATTTCTAAAGTTGGCTAAATTAATATACTACAACTTATTTAGCCAATAGTTGAAAATTTAAGTTAAAAAAATATTTTCTCATAAATTGCATATCCATTTAAAATATGCGATTCATTGATCTCACTACTTTATATATCTTCAACCAAAGACATTTTCCCACTTTCTATATTCAAACAAAGGCCCGTATTGGTAAACATAATTCCCGAATAATTCCAAAACCTCCTCACTACCTTTCACTTGACGCTTCAAGAGACGATCTATACCGCGTAAACGTTAACCTTTTCCCACCAACATCAATGAGATTTGAGGACTTGAACCTAACTACCACATGATCAAGGACGCCAAACAACACGTTTGTCCGCAGCACTCGATCACATGCAAAACCCGTTAGTACACATCGCACGCGAAGTTCAAAACTCATGTATGCCCGTTTACAATATACCCAACGCAACCACATGATACATGAAACTAGTTGCCTACAAATTACAATTTGCTCGATTGATCACGTAATGCACGAAACATGTTTATTTGCAATACATATGCTATTGGATCGAGCACATGATACACGGAACTTAGATTGTTTGCAATCTACGTGATACATAAGAATTGCTTCATTGATACATAATTTTAGATTGACCACACTGTACATGAAACTTGTTTGATTACAAAGTACTTTATACTAAACGGTGTACACTATACAAGATACATGATGCTACGTTGCTAACACTATACATGAGGTCCATTTCCTTCGATACACATAATACTATGTTGTTTACATTACACGTTATGGTTTACCGATTACAAAATACAAGATGCTAAATTGTTTACTTTACATACATGAGACTTATGTGCTTACTATATACTCGAAACAAAATTTGCTTACAATTATTACAATGGATCGATTTCATTATACACAAGACATGGTCATGCACTTTGTACACCAAAGTTGAAGACCATGATACATTTAGACGCCTCGGGGTTTGACGTATTCTAGTTCAAACACGAGCAAGCTAAGAAACTTTCAGTGTTACTACTTTACTACTCTTTGGTTACAAACTTATCTGATTTGATGCATAATTAATTGTTAGCGACTTTTATGTGTAAACAATAGACGTTATAATAGTGAAATTGTGCCCTTACCCGCACACAATGGAATGATCTATACGGACCATACGATGATTTGAATAATTACGGGTGCACACGGAATTATAAAAATCAGCGCATGGAAACTATAGTGAAATTTTGTAGTGTGTTGTGACCTAAAACTTATCATGATATGTAACGACGAGACTGATGTGATATGACGAGGGTATGGTGGATACGCCTATGGTACTTCCTATATATAAGTGTCCTATCATATTATCAAAAGTAGCGTTGTTCGTGTCACGTGAAGTTTTGACCTAGACCAACGTTTGTGAAATCTTTCACCCACTAACAATTTTGAGCACATTAGTCTACATCTTACACAAACTCAAAATTTCAAATCCCATCAAATTCATCCCAAGTAACGCATCTCACGTTTGGAATTCAAATTGCTATTCGGCAACCTTCTCCCTAAATCCAGTTCAAAAATTAAATTTACAGTCATCATTCGTATTCAACCTCGATGATCAGGCCCAAGGCCTTGTCTATCAATCAAAACTCACCGAGAACCCAAAACTCCCTCCTCTTTCTTGATTTAGTAGTCTTCATCAGTTAAATTTCGGGACGAAATTCCCTTAACATGGGGAGACTGTAACATTCCGTATTTTTCCGACCCTATTTTAATTTATTTAAGTTAATAAAATAGCAATACAACATTTAACTCTATATTTACTCAAACCTACACCTCATTACTCATTAGCCGATCGTATTCAATTCAAAAATTTAGAACTCATAATCATGTAGTAATACCTTCTTGAGTTAATCCAGTTAATAATCCCGTTAAGTGTTCCGTTAAATCCTAACCAAGCTAATTCTGTCAAAGCTGAAGTTGCAGGGGCTGATTTTGTAAATAACCAGAAACCCTAGTAGGCACGGTCGCGCCATGTTTTGGCACGGTCGCGCCTCGTCTGGCACGGTCACGCCTATTATTGGCACGGTCGCGCCTCGCATCAGTTGAAATGTAAAAACAGCCTTTAATCGCTGGACCGTTCGGTTTCGTAACCATTTCTCACATTAACAAACAATTAGGAGTTTAAATCATTTTCATTATAGCAAATGAACCCGTTTTGATCGATCCTTTTCCAAAGTATCAAGACTCTCCTTTGTGACCATCAAATTCATCGTTTCATTGTGAATCCTCTCAACTAAGCAAACCAACACATTAATCGATCCTCCCTAAGGCTTCAGAAGACATCATTTTGGTCGGAGTTGCGGCAGAGAGCACCGGAGACCACACCGCCGACGTCGGAACTTGTTCTACCCGTCCGCTATCAATTCGTCGTCCTGTCGGGTAATTGAAACCTTCCCCTCAGTCGATTTATTCTATAGATTAAAAGCCCCAAACTAATTTGCGCATTCAATATCGAAATCTACTCGAACCCGAAACCATATTTTCATTCAAAATAGTTTAATCAAATCCGGTCATAAACATGTTTTAAACACAATTAATCTACACCAACAGACTCGTAATAACCGTGTGAATGAAAGCCCTATCAATTCCGACTCCATCAATATAAGGATCAACCAATTCGTGTCTGTTTTGAAAGAGACACGATCGCGCTAATCATCTAGCGCGGTCGTGCATCGAGAGACGCGGTCGTGTTGACATACAACGCGGTCGTGCCTCCTGCTCAGACCCAGACATGCTCGCTGGCTAGTTCTGGTTGTGCCCCTGAAGCATAGACACGGTCGTGCCTGTCCGAGGCACGGTCGTGCCTAGTGTCTTGGCTAGTTGTCCTCTGTTTGACCAGCGCGGTCGCGCCCTGTCTCGATCGGTCGCGCCCGACCTAGCACGATCGTGCCCTTAGCTGGCACGGTCGTGTGTGTTGACAGAATATTTATAATTTTTATTTCTTTTTACAAATACTATTTCAGATTTATTTTTAAAATAAAAATGATTGAAATTATAAAAATCTGTATTATTGTTTATTTAGAAAAGATCAAATATTTAATCTTAAAATAAATGGAAATTATTTAAAGTTCAACATTTAATTCATAAACTCTACTCTTGAATAATATTGTTATGTTTAAGTTACATTTTATAAATAAATGAATAAGTTAATAAT
Organism: Smallanthus sonchifolius; assembly: GCA_023525975.1. Lineage (NCBI taxonomy): Eukaryota > Viridiplantae > Streptophyta > Magnoliopsida > Asterales > Asteraceae > Smallanthus > Smallanthus sonchifolius. The sequence continues at coordinate 20,723,016 of CM042035.1, read as the reverse complement.
TATTTATTTGATTTATAACTAAACAAAAACATTTATTTAATTATACTAAATTACATATAATACCTACGTTATTTCCATAAACTATAATTATTTAATTACTTAAGTAATTATCCCAAAATCAAACCTTATTTAAAATGTTCTAAAAATATTCATTTCGAATCTTCTATTTTACTTTCAAGTACCAAATCACTAACTCCATCCAATTCAACCATAGACTTAGACTTAGACTATTGTGCATTATTAATGCAATATATTACACTTTAGGTTATCTTGTGCATCTCAAGGATCATTATACTATTTAGTATTTGTGCTAGCTACGCCTTCGAAACAAGTGAGTATTCACAACCCCTTTTTACTCTTTTACATTTTTGGGGTGAAACATGAACACTATTCAACTTACATGTTTACATTTATGCAAACAACACAAGTACAAATCCTACTTACATTCATGTGTGCAATTTGAGCTTTATGCCCGAGTGCTAGGTGTGTTAACCTCTTGTATGCTATTATGTGCAATCATTAACTTTTCAAGCCGACGGTTTTCAATGATGGATCTATTGAGTCTGACAAACCCATCCATGGTACGCGGTGATTGAAACCGACAACACAATTTGTTTTGCATGCTAGTTACAAAGGTTTGATTGTACGTTTGGTTACACAATAGCTGCTCCCCATAAATGCCTTATTTATCATGTTATGTAAAGGATTTGGTTTACAAACTATATGCTATCTATGTACAAACTTGTGTTATACTCACCAACTTTTTAGTTGACTTTATTTTATTCATGTTTCAGGTGATTTCATTTGAGTTTGATCAAGATATGCTACACATAGGCTTTGGACCTAGTTAATATTAAATCAAAGACAAATTGTATTTCATTATGTACTTTGAACTTGTTTCGTGTTTGTTTGAATGGGAATGGATTTAATATATTACAATCTAATCAACCTTGTGCTCATGAACAGTCTTACATGTCCCGCCCCGATGATTCCGCCATCGGTCGGGGTGTGACACTCAAATTGCACACATGGATGTAAATAGGATTTGTACTTTGTGTTGTTCGTGTAAATGTAATGTGTAATTTGAATAATGTTCATGTTTCACCCCAAAAGTGTAAAAGAGTAAAAGGGTTGTGAATACTCACTTGGTATGGAGATGTAGCTAACAAAGAGTATAGATAAAATAAGGGTTCTTGATACGCACGGGTTAACCTAGATAGTAATGTATATTGAATCAAATCGGTGTACAAAGTTTAAGTCTAACATTGAAGGTTGAATTCGTGTATAAAAAGTATTAAATGAAATATATAGAGTTGTAGTAACCATTTTTTTGGAACATTTGATTAAAGTTTGGAATTTAAATAATAAAATATAATTTTTATAAAATTGTTGATTATGAAAATAATGCATGTGTTAAATGTAAATTAATAAATAAATAAATGATTATAGTTTATGAAATAATGTAAATATTGATTGTAATTAAGTATAAATAAATAAATGATTTTTGTTTAAATATTAAATAAATAATTATTATCTTATTTATTTATAAACTTTGTAACTTAATCATTTAAAACATCATTTAAATGTAAGATAAATATAAATTTAATTTTTATAAATTTTTAAATAAACTTTTAAATAAATAATATTTATCTCCAGATTAAACTTTAAATCTCTTCAAATACAAAAAACATATTTTTATAAAATTTGAAACATTTATTGATTGAAAAATATAAAATTATAATTCTGTTAAAATTTCTGAGTCACACACGACCGTGCCTCGGAAGGCCACGATCGTGCTCAAGCCACGGGCGCGACCGCGCTAGTCGGGGCGCGACCGGGTCGATCAACAGAGGGCACAAACTAGACCAGTCAACAGGCACGACCGTGCCTTGGCCTGGCACGGTCGTGTCCAAGATTCTTAGACACAACAGAGATTAGCCCAAAGGGCATGACTTGGTCTGGACAGGAGGAAACGACCGCGCTGCTACTCGGCACGACCGCGTTTCATGAGGCACGGCCGCGCTAGATGATTAGCGCGACCGTGTCTCTTCCAAATCAGACACGAATTGACAAATTCTCGTACTGTAAATGCTGGAATTGTTAGGGCTTTTGTTTATTGAGTTTTTATGAGTATTCTGGGATATTTTAATTGTATGAAAAACATGATTAAAACCGGGTTTGATTAAACCATTTTTAATAAGAAAAGGATTCTGGTTCTGGATGATTTCTGTAATGAAAATCCAAATTAATATGGGGCTTTTGATATATGGACTGAAATGAATGAGAGGAATGTTTCAATTACCCAAAACAGTAGAGAATTGATAGAGATCGGTAGAAGGAAGTTCCGGCGTCGACGGCTTGAGTTCCGGCGACCTTTACTGCAACTCCGGCCAATCCAGATAGTCCGGGAGCTTCAGGGATGATTGAGTATCGTGACTCTGTTGCTGGATTGAGGGAATTCGGGTTGAAAGGCGTATTCCGAATTTTCTTGAAATGTTTTGAGAGGTTTTTCGAGATTGATAGGATTAAGTTGGAGCGTTTGTGAATTCGAAAGTAGTATCACTCACGTAAATGGAAAAGAAACGGTGGACGGTTACGGATTCTCGACGATCGGTGATTAAAAGTGTATTTATGTTTTGACAGTTACGCAGGCGCGACCGTGCCCAATAGAGGCGCGACCGTGCCAAGGCACCGGGCGCGATCGTTCCAAGGCTAGTCGCGCGATCGTGCCAGAGCACTTCGGCGCGACCGTGCCGGGACAAGCGCGTGTAGGTCCCTAATTCGGTGCGTGACGGATCTCTAGACTCGCGGTACGACACGGTGATAACGTGCGGAATCCATGATCAACGTGCTCGTGTAACTCAATCAACAACAATGGTGTAAATAAACGCTTTGTATTTCCACTCAGAATATCAGTTTACAATATCTCTCCTATTTCTGTCTGTGTCTGATCTATTCTGAGCCACCCAGAACAGAAACTGGAATCCTCTATATATAGACACTGAACTGATATAGGCGAACTTAACAAGTTCGCCTCTCATGAGGCTTAGGCGAACTTAACAAGTTCGCTTCTAAAGATGCGCCTCTCTACGAACTTACACAGTTTGCTACAGTTACAAATTTATGCTCTAACAGACTCCCCTTTAACTGTTGCAAACTATTCTATCTATTACAAGTCAAAGACTCTAAGACTAAGACATAATATCTTCAAGCTCGTTGTCACCAGAATATGCTCCAACAGCGCGACCGTGCTTAGCTAGGTTTTCTTGTTATTTTTCAACTTTAGTCCTTGACCTTTCAGGTTTGACAAGTTTGAATAAGATAGCTACTTGTATAGTGTTTAAGTGTATATAACCCAGTAAAACTTGCGAATTTGTATTGTATCATTGTATTTAATTTATGGCAAAATATATAATAAGACAGTGCACGAGTATTGAGTTTGAAATTGCATTACGTTGAATTGAAATATGAATACTAAAAATCAGAAATGTTACAGTAATGTAAGTTGCACTATCTCAAGGCATCTAAGATTTTCCCAATTATTTTCTAAATTTTCAGAATGAAGCTACATCAATTAGTACAGGAAAAATCAAGCAGAATCCATAAGGATTATCAGGAATCATAAGATTTAGAATCGAGTGATTCATTTGTCTTGGTTTCATTTGATTTCTTCATTGAATATCGGTATGATGATTCAGGATAATGAATATGGTGTTTGAGTATTAAGGTAAGGAAATCCAACTTTTATCTGGATTTTATTTCAATGAATCAGGAGAGATTCAAGGGTGAATACATGCTCCACGGTTGATGTTGAGACATGTCTTGATTCAATCTCTCATTTATATACTTGTGAGTATGGGCAGTGAGATGAACCGCATTAATTGTGCTAACGACATAACCCGAAACTGATCTCAGAAGAAAATTATTGCCAAAATCTAACATCCTTTATCTGATAATGATCTTTTGCATTCTTTTATGCACACACACTAGCATACATGGGTTCAAATCACAGTTGTAATTTAGATTTAGTTTCCACACTACTAGTGATTCAAAGACGAATACAGCCTACTGACAATTCAAATTACTTGTAAACAAGCAGATTAAAAACATAACAACTTAAACAATTAAGTAAGCATGACGCAATCATTTCCCACACGTGCAGTCTATGGCGTTTAGATCATTTCTGATGTACTATCATTTCCTCTTTTCTCAAGATAACTTTGAAATTTTCTCCATTTTCTATTTTGTTTGGATTTTTGTAAAATATTTGAAAATTAAACGAACTATACAGAAAGCATTTAAAGAAAATAAAATTTAACTTTCATGAATTGAATTGATTTAAGAAAAACAAGTTTTCACTCAGGATTGAACATTCCTATCAAGTTGACAAGATGCTCAAAACGAGAACGATCAAATGCCTTAGTGAAAAGGTCAGCAAGATTGTCATCCGTGTGAACCTTTACAAGTTCAATTAAATGCTTTTCAACACAATCACGGATGAAATGATGGCGAATTTCTATATGTTTAGTTTTGGAATGTTTCACCGGGTTATTTATGATGGACATTGTGGCATTGTTGTCAATGAACAGAGGAGTTCCAGTGAAGTTCAAGCCGTAGTCTCTCAATTGCTGCTGAATCCACAATATTTGAAAAGAACCGCTCGCCGCAGCAATGTATTCTGCTTCACAAGTTGAGACAGAAACCGTTGACTGCTTCTTACACTGCCAGGAAACCAGTCTGTCTCCCAAGAATTGACATCCACCAGAAGTTGACTTTCTGTCAAGGTTACAACCGCCATAGTCTGAATCAGTGTAGGCTTTGAAGTCAAATGACTGCTGCTTAGAGTACCAAAGACCCAATCGGGGTTTCCCTTTTAAGTATCTGAAAATCCTCTTCACAGCTATCATATGGGACTCCATCAGTTGTGACTGAAACCTTGAGCACAAGCACACAGCAAACATTATGTCGGGTCTTGAAGCTGTGAGATACATAAGTGATCCGATCATCCCACGGTACAATCTGCAATCCACATCCTTTCCATCTTTGTCAGGATGTAGACCATGATTTACTGGGATAGGTGTGCCATAAGTACTGCTATCATTCATCTTGTATTTCGACAAGATGTCCTGCACATACTTTGTTTGATGTAGATAAATGCCATCCTCTCTTTGACTGACTTGCAGACCCAGGAAGAACGACAATTCACCCATGTTACTCATTTCAAACTTGGACTTCATCACCTGTTCGAATTCCATACACATCCCTTCATTTGTAGATCCAAAAATAATGTCGTCGACATACACTTGTACAAGAAGAATGTCACCTCCTGCTTTCCTAATGAAGAGAGTTGTGTCAATCTGTCCACGGTCGAAACCATTTGACAGTAGATGTTTAGATAATGTCTCATACCATGCCCGAGGTGCTTGATGAAGACCATAAAGTGCTTTGTCGAGTTTATACACTTTATTGATATTATGCGGATCTTCAAAGCCGGGAGGTTGAGTGACATAGACCTCTTCATGAACTTTTCCATATAGGAAAGCACTCTTCACATCAAGTTGATAGACCTTGAAACCGACATATGAGGCATAAGCCAGAAACAATCGAATGGCTTCAAGTCTAGCAACTGGGGCATATACTTCAGTGTAATCCAAGCCCTCTTGTTGATAAAAACCCTGTACTACCAACCTTGCTTTATTTTTCACCACAACATGACGATCATCAGTCTTGCATTTGAACACCCATCTAGTGCCAATTGGTTGTACGCCCCTTTGCATGTCAACCAAATCCCACACATGAAACTTTTGGAATTGAGACAATTCATCTTGCATCGCCTCAATCCAGCAGTTGTCAGCGAGAGCCGCTTTCACATTCTTCGGCTCTAACTGGGACACGAATGCAGCATGCAGACATGTTTCCTTGACACCAGTGTCAAGTATCTCCGTGTACAGACTAGTGTTCTCATAATGGTTCGATGACGAGTTTGAACACCGGCATGAGGATCACCAATAATGTTGTCAATTGGATGATTCTTATGCACTCTCGTCTCTGGTATATCTGGTTCCTGCAGATTTGTTTCCAGATTCGTGCTCAACTCCCCCTCATCCTGTGATCTAGAAGAAGGTGATTCAATGTTGATTGGATCAGCTGTAGCGTCATTTCCTACACGAGTGTTAGGATTAGCTGGAGCGTCATCTCCATCAACATGGACCACATCCACATCATCACTGTCATGAGTTCCAGATGCAGATGCAGCATTGGAAGCTGGAGTTACAATTGGTACAGTAGCACAAGTTGAGAAAGTAGAGTCATCACCGCCACCAAATAATTCATATACATTTGCGGCATCATCGACAGACAAATCAGGAAGATTAAAAGATTTGAATAGCGCATCATAATCAAAACCCCAAGCTGGACCAGTTGGTTCTGGTGGAATGCTGTGTTTACTACAATCCACTTCAAACCATTCCTCGACAGTACGAGTTCTTATGTTGTACACTCTCTTTCAAGGCGAGTTGGCAACATATCCTAAGAAGATGCCTTCCACCGCTTTTGCATGAAACTTAGACTTGTGGTCTTTGTATTGTAGCAATAAGGAACAGGGACTACCAAAAGGGACTAGGTAATCAAGATTGGGAGGTCGATTGTTGATCAACTCGTAACAAGTCTTGTTGTGCCTCTTCACAACCAGAACTCTGTTCAAGACGTGACAAGCTGTATTAACAGCTTCTGCCCAGAAAGTAACAGGAAGCTTTGCATCTGACAGCATAGTCCTTGCAGTCTCGATCAGTGTTCTGTTCTTCCGTTCTGCAACTCCATTCTGCTGAGGTGTGTACAGGGCGCTAAATTCGTGATGGATCCCTTTCTTGAGACAGAAAATCTCCATCAAATTATTCTTGAATTCAGTTCCGTTGTCACTCCTTATTCTTCTAACTTTCAGCTTGCAAAGAGATTCCAAGCTCAGGATCAGGTATTGAAGAATATCAGCAGTCTCGTCCTTTGTACCTAAAAAATGCACCCAAGAAAAACGTGAGAAATCATCAGTTACAACCAGACAGAATAACTTACCTCCAATACTCCTGATACTTATGGGGCCAAACAGATCCATGTGTAATAGCTCCAAAGGGGTATCGATGGAGTTTTGGAGCTTGGGCTTGTGAGACTTCCGTTGCTGTTTGCCCTTTTTACATGGCATACAGTCATCTGCAACGGTAAATCTCAGCTTAGGAACACCGGTTACTAAGCCGTTTCGGACAAGATGGTTCATTTTTTGATAAGAAATGTGTCCGAGTTTCCTATGCCACAAGATTGAGTCAAGCTCTGTCGCTTTGGTAAGCAAACAAGTAGCAACTGATGAGGTGGTTGTTTCCACGCTCATATCGATCTGATAGGTGTCGTTTGTCCTTGGTGCTCTCATCAGAATCCAGTCTTCAGGAACTTCAAAACCAGGTTTGAGAATCAGGCATTCTGACTTGTCAAACATCACCGAGTACTCCTTGTCGCACATTTGGGAGACACTCAACAGGTTATGCTTCAGCTGCTCGCAGTAGTTGACGTTGTCGAAGCTAACACATCCATTCGACACCACGCCTTGACACGTGATACTGCCGCCTTTCTCTCCAGCAAAGGCCACATAGCCGCCTCTATATGGTTTCACGTCTTGAAACAAGGCCATGTTTCCTGTCATGTGCCGGGAGCATCCACTATCTACATACCAATGGTTAGAAATAGTACCCTTCGAATGTCCCTGCACGAGCCACAAAAAGAATTAGTTAGATTTGGAGACCCAAGCCATAGTTTTCTTGGGTCGTCCGTCTTTTTCAAAATAAACAACCTCTTTTAACTCACAGTCGTGACTGTTCGAAATGGATGAATCTTTTGAAGATTTGGGATCAGGAGATTGAGAACCTTTTGATTTCTTGTTCCAGGATCTTTTCTTTTTCTTAACTTGAACAGTAGACTTAGGTTCAACAATAGCCGGTGAACTAATGGAAGCTTCACCTGATTGAACTCCAGTCAGCTGTTCTAGCTTTCTCAACCTCTTATTCCTTCTCCTCCTCTGTGGCTTAGAGAGTTTCACCACAGATTTCTCACATGTAGGTGTACTACCAGAGGTAGATACACAAGGTATAGCAGGTTGCTTTCCCTTTCTTGAAACATATGGTTTAGCCTCAGAGATTATCCTTGGCTTTACCATCAGTTTTACTAGTGGTTTCACCACATTTGCTTTTGGACTTTTGGGATGGTTCACTGGTGGTGACTTAGGGATGACAGCCGGTTGTGAAACAATAGGCCGTTTCCCTTGGTTCTTAGAAGGACAGTTCACAAAGATGTGACCTACCGTACCACAGTGAAAGCAAGTCCTCTTGTCTGTGTAAGTCCTCCTGTAAGGCTCATTAGATCTGACCTTAGATGACTCAGCATTATGAGTAGGAGGAGTTGGTTTATGAACAGAAGTTTGACCCGATATAGATTGGTTTTTGGGAGTATAGTATTTTTGCAAATTTTCCTTCTAACCAAGCCCATAATGAGCTGAAAAAGCCTCTTTCTTTACTTGATTAAGATTTTTATACCCCCCATAAAGCATTACCTTTAATTTATCATTTGATTCAATGATATCGGGATCAGTTAAAATACAATTGTCACTATTAGTGATAATGTTTTTCTTGACTTTCTGTTCAGATAACAACTCCTCAGATACTACTCCTTCAGGGCAAGTGTTAACCGACCCATCATCAGACGCAGTAAAGAACTCCTCATCAGATGCGGAGTTGGCCTTACTTGAGGAATCATCAAGGCAAGTTAGATCAATGTCTACTAAGCCGTTGGTGGAGGAATGGCATTAGTACCCAACCCTAACCCATTCATTTGTCTCACTACAGATTCGTAGTGTTCCACCACAAAACGAGAATTTTTCAACTTCTCATTAGTACATTTCAACTGCAAGATCTCATTTTGCAGCTTGTTGATCTCATTGTTCCTTTTCTCTAACCCCTTATATGCAATATCCAAGTGAAGCTGTTGATCGCTCATTTTTAGTGAATAATCACGTTTTTCCTTTTTCAACATTTAAATTGAATCTTTAAATCGTTTTTCGTTTTCTTTGTAGCTTAACGCTGCAATACGAAGGGGTTTGACCTTGTCTTCAAGCTTAGAGTTTTCAATTTTTAAGCCTAGACATTTGGAACAAGAAATAACAGAAAAAGGATTAGAATCTACCTCATTCGATGAACTTGTTACCTCTCCAATAGCCATGAGAGCAACAGCAGTAGTAGATTCTTCTAGGTCAGCCACAGAAGCTTCCTTTTCCTTAGCTTCCTTTTTCTCAGCTTCCATCATCTCCATGATCTCAGCCATGAGACCAACTTGAGTTTTTGCAATGATGGCATCCTCCAGATGAACACCCCAATCAAAGCTTTCGTCTTGTTGAGCTACCAGTGCATTGGACGTTCCACCTTGGCTTTGATTGTGGTTGTTTCAGTTGTTGTAGCCATGGTTGTTTCCTTGGCTAGGTCTGGTGAAACCCGAAGCCGGTGCTCTGTCTTTTTGACATTCACGAGCAAAGTGTCCATAGTTCAGACACTTGTAGCACTTGGCCTTAGATTTATCAAAACCAACCTTGGCATTAGAGTGACCGCCAATGAACTTTCTTCCTGTTATGTTCAAGAAACGCTTGGCTCTCCTCAAGATCATGGCCATATTCCACTGAATGTCCATGTCCTCCATATCATCCGGATCCACCTGGTTAAAATCTTCTTCGATGGTTTCGGGATCCGTTAGCTTGCCGCCAATGAAGTTTTCATATGTGAGCATGCATGATGAGAATAGTGCCACATGATCTTCAGCAATCTTGGCAATTGCAGTTTGATTTGCTGAAGATGCGGGAGGAGAATTTCTTGAGGAGTTCTGTGAATGAGATCCAGAACCAGATGCATAACATGCATGACCATCACAACCCTTTGGTGCTTCTTCTTCATGAGAGCTTCCTGTGAAAAGGGCAATTCCAGAGCCCGATGACTTGGTTGTAGAAGACGTCCCATGATACATTGAAGAGTCTTGTATCTGAGGTCTTCCTGAGCTCTCCTTCCTTTTTAGGTTCATGTCATGAGCTTGAACCTTACCAATTGCCTCATCAATTGTCATCTCATAGAAGTTAGGATTCTCTCTCATCAGGGTTGTATACATCACAAACTTGGGAGGCAAAGCATCCAGAAACTTTTCAACTAATTCTTCATCAGGATACTTTAGCTCAAAAGCTTTCAACTCGGTCTGCAGATGATAGAATCTAGAGATGAGCTCGTCTATAGATTCGTTCTCCAGAAATCTGAAGCACTCATACTGCTTCCTGAGGAGATCCCGTTTACTTTTCTTGATGTCACTGTTGCCCTCGAATCTTTTCTGTAACGCCTTCCAAAGATCCTTGGAGTTATCATATCCTCTGAAACTGTGGAATAACTCCCTAGTCAGGGCCATAGTGATAGAACCGTGAGCCTTCTTTTCTCTGTCATAGACTTTCTTTTCTTCTTCATCGAGTTTAGAAATAGGCTTGGGCATTTCGTCATCAAGATAAATGTGTGTGGGATGCTTATATCCCTCTAAGATTGGTATCCATAACGAAGAATCGGTATAAGAAATGTAATTCTCAAAGCGTGCTTTCCAGTTAGAATAATCATTTACATTTAGCACCTTTGGCGGTTTCTGAGGTGTTCCGATCTCGTTGTCATAGTTCAGAAGGTTACCGAGGTTCTGAAGATTCGACATGGTGAACACTTAGTCAAATTTCAGAAAGACAATTGCGCACTTGATACTGGCCTTGCGCACTTAATGAACAGACCTTGCGAACTTACAGTTTGCTCTTGCGTACTTAGTAAGTACGCAGGAGTAAATAATAAATACGCAAGTTTCAAGTTAAGTACGCAGGAGGATTTGTCTTGCGTACTTGGCAAGTACGCAGGAGGACTGTCCTTTTTGCCAAATCTGGTAAGTACGCAGTTCACTTTATCACCAACTCTCACCAAACTTTTCCGGTCACCTGAAACTCGCCGGAGTCGGTAAAAATTGACGATATCAGCAATCAAAGACAGCCAAAGGGTCAGAAACACTTTTCTAACCAACCTTTGATGCTCAAAACACTCGAATACACAACAAAAGTCGATTTTTGAGTGATTTTTGCTTCTAAAATAGTGCTCAAGAGCTACCCATGTTTTATCACAAAAACCAACAAAAATACCCACTTTTGCTTGTAAAATCTCTGTAAAAAACTATCCAAACACACTCACAACACTCGAAATCAAGAGCAAAGCTCTGATACCACTTGTAGGTCCCTCGGGTGTGGCGGATAGTCACGTGCAAGTGTGTTCCTGAGTAGGACCGGGTGCGGAATACCCGTGACTAGGTGGAGAGTCTTACAACACAAAGTAAACCGACAAGATAATCACTATAAACTTTCGTCTATTATAAACACTTGAAGGTTACAGAGAGAAATACTGAGTATACAATGTCTGAGTATGATTGTGTACTTGTCTACTGTCAACCTATCCTATTTATACAAAACCTGAACTCTGCGCACTTAGCAAGTGCGCAGGGCAAATTGCTCATGCGTACTTAGCAAGTACGCATAGTATTCTTGCGTACTTGCTAAGTACGCAGGAACTAATTCCTGCGCACATACAAGTGCGCAAAACACTTAGAGAATTCAGCAACTATCAACATGCATTAGTAAATACAACTCGATAACTAATACATACAGACACTTACAAACAAAGACAAATACAAGAAATGAAAGTACGAAACTAAGACTCTATCCAGAGTGTTTATCACACAAAAGTGCTTCAACAGATAAAAATCGAATCTTGAAACCAAAAACGTTAAATCTAACGAACCCGGAAGCAAAGTCTTCAACTTTCCTCTTCAATTGACCTCCTCTACTCCAAAATCGACTCTTTTTGGTCTTAATACAGCTGGGAATCGATTATTATGATAATGGGAGAGTCCTAGACCTTTAAACCTTGAAATTAGGTTAATTTTCACGTGTTTGGGGTCCCTCGCGTACCGTGAGGGCCTTAGACTATTCTCTCACGTACCGCCATGAAAAAAACTTAGTTTTTGTATTCTTCTCGTCGAGCTACCCCAAATCGATATAAAATGGGCCCCGTAACTAATTTTCTAGCCCGAGATATGCCTCTTTTAAGGTTGGACTTTTTCCTGACTTTTTCCGTTTCTCATCCCGGGTTCTCGTTTGCTCGTGTTTTCCCACTTCTTGTTCGTTTATGCTCCAAAGTGACCCGCTTACCTACAAAACAATACTTAACTCAATACTTACTATAAATAACTCGAAACGACTCTAAAACTATACGAAAATGACACGAAATATGGCAGAAACGCATGTGTGCTTTGCAACACATCAGTGAGACTAAGAGGTAATCGGTCTATTAGGGTACTTGGTCATAGTTGGAAATACTTGAGGAGTGATCCGACAATCTGATGAGTTATTACACTTTAGGTTCCTTAGTTGGTGACACCCTGAGAGTGATTAGGGATCCACTAGGTTGTCTAGAGCTGTTATCCTTAGAAACCCAGATCCATCATAGTTTCCAGAACCGGTAGAAGTTTTGCTTTGCAAGTAGGATTCCGACGTAGGTAGTATTCTTCCTGTATCTTGATTTCACCTTTGTTCTTGTCTTGATTGTTGAGTCGACCTTGTTTATTGCATTCTTTGTGATAATCAGTAGTGTAGTAAACCCCCCAATCATCAATCTTAAGTCTGAGTCTGAGTCTAGTATAGTTATAGTAGTGTCTCTAGGGTTCGATAATCCGGTTTACAATTAAGTTGTGCTACACTCGATATGTACACTTGCCTGTTAGTGCGGTTTAGTTCATAGGTTTTCCATTTATTACTTAGGAGTCTAGGTTAGGTTTTGTTATTTATTTTATAGACCGTCTGGACTACATCAAATACCAAGCTATACCAGTATTGGTATCTAAGGGTTTTACCTTCCGGTACCTAACCCTGTGTACAAGGGAGTATCCATATTTAAGAAATCGTCATCATAAATATCTCCTCTTGTTTCTTATCACTGCAGAGTTATCTCTATGCTATTAGCACATAACAATGTCAAAATATTTTATGTACACCTTTATCCCCAAGACTATCCCATAGGACTAGCCTTAGATAATCATTGATTACCTGAAAAAACATTTGGAAAATAAAACGTCAGCGCGAACGCTGGTGAACATGATTATCATGACCAGTTTCATTTGGCAAATACAATATCAAAACATTTAACCATAATGCGGGTACAATCTACCATCCAGCGAAACTATATCATCCGAGTGTACAACCACTGTATACACCAATAATTTTCTTAAAAGGACTACTGGCATTACCAGACTTACTTACTGCGATGTCCCTTAACTGAGACCCCGTCTTACATCCAGTTACAGACAATTACCAGCCCCAATATGGGAATTTCACCCATAAAACGTGTATCCCTTGATCAAGTTTTACGTGTACTTATGGCCTGAATGTTTTACGTAGATGCCCTTAAGCATCAAACTTTTGAATACCCGTATTGCCATTTCGTAAATGTAAAACTTTCACCTTAATAGTAGCTTGATCTTATCTCAGGGTAGTCCTAGTAAGCTTAATGTAAACCTTAAAGCAAGTTCTAAGTTAAGTTAGAATCTTAATGCATGAATATGGAAATAATCAAAAGTGCGGAAATAAGCGAAAGTTAGATATTTTACCAAAACGATGGCACGAGAATCGAGGTAGAGGACAGCTCTAGTTGGTTGGGAAGTTGCTGGTGTGATTTGTATGTCAAAATGAGGAACCGGAGCATGCTATTTATAGTTGTGCGATCAGACCCGTAGCGGACCGTCAGCCAAGGGGGTAGCGGTCTGCTACCTCCCAGGGTTGGCGTCAGCCCTACGCATCTTGTCTTGATTGGACCGATCCTCATTTTGCGGCTGGCGGACCGTTACGGAGGGTGTGACGGTTCGCTACGAGTACACGCGTCGAAATATTTTGCTAAGTCATCGGATACGTGTCGGCTCGAGGGATTGCGGCTAGCGGACCGTTACCCAAGTGGTCGAGGTCCGCCACCCAACCCTGAAGCCAATAGCGGACCGTTACGGTACACGGTAGCAGTCCGCTACCAATCAGTTTTTCAAATTTTTTTGTTTTTAACCCTTGAACTTTGGGGACGTGGAAATTCTAACCCCTAGGGTTTCCATTTTGTCAAATAAGGACCTCAAATTTGGCCTGGTGTTACACTAATTTCACCGCATCAACCGTCTAAGGTTCGCCTCCCGTCGTGGAACGGCGTGAGGCAAAACTTCTCGTTATAGTTGTGTTTCGGCCAAAAATTACACAATATAATCAAGTAGCCAAACTTTGTAAGTGAGGTAGTGTGCTTATAAGATTCTTGATGAATAAAATATATAAAGCAATAAAATAACATGAGTGTTTACGAGGAAAGCCCTTAACCCTTCAGAATCTCCGGTATAAAACTTCGGAAGCCGACTAAACGTCGGGCTGCCTTGTTGTCTTTTATAAACACCTTAAGAACGAGTACAATAAGAGCAATAAGAGATCAAATGCTAAGTGTTATAGAGGTTTTCGTGTGTGTGTGGTGTGTATTCCCTAATGATCATATTATGCCTTGTTTATATAAATTACATTACATTAAATGAAAGGCTAATATCCCGGAATTATCATAATTGGACCGTTACAAGTCTTCTTTGACAAAAATAGCCGTTGTCTTCAATGCTATCCCGTGTCCTTAGCTAGTAGTAATGATAAATGGGTGTTACCTGCACGACCAAGTCAAAACAAACGCGTAATATTAATTGTTACAACGGTCAATTAATCAGGATACTGAAACATAGTAAGGATCAGGGATACCGATACTTATCTGAGGATCCGGGATACCAGAGGTAAAAAATGAGCACTAACAATTGTACGCAAGTTTTTGACAGTTGTGATGGTCATTTGAACAGCTGTAAAAACTTTAAAATTCCAAATTCAAAAAGTTTTGACCGATGTGGCTTGATGGGCGCGTAGATCTAGGTAAAAAGGCTCCCATATTTGATGGTTTTCCCTTTTCCTTTGTTGATGACTTGGCATGAGACCTGTTTCTTATTTGTGATAGTTGTGGTGGTTGGTAATGAAAACAATTTACTTTTGTGTTTGGGGATCCCTGCATGGGATAGACAATTTAATTTTCTGACTAATGGTTAAGGATTCGGGTGGATGGGTCCAATTTTTTTGATGAAGCCCGAATTCTTGATCTTCCTGCACTTTCAATATTAGTAAACAACTTATGACTATGTGCCATGATTGTTATGTGTTTGATATGTTTTGACATATTTTTGGAAAATAAGAATCCTTAGGCAATTAAGCCTTATAAAAAAATAGGTTTAGCTATCTTTTTAGGATACCAGATCCTTCATGAACATTTGAAAATAATATCTTAGGTTTAAACTTTGGTTTAAGAAAACATACATTGTTTCTGATAAATATTTTGGAAAAATACCAGTTACAAACATACCATCACTTAGTCATCAAATATTTCGAGTCTACCCAAAATTGAAAATTGATAAGCAATTTTAAGTAAATACCTTCATCGAGAATCAGGATGGGTAGATAAACATACCAGATAACGATAGGGAGTCCAAACAGACTCAAAGTATGATAATTTTTAGTTGTCCCCTGTGTATAGTTGTCAAACAAATTGTAACTCAGGATTCTCAGGGTTGTCCCCAATCCGATTTAGTGTCAGGATCTTGATTTATTAACTTGGGACATGCCAACATAGTGGGTTGTACCCGTACTGACATGTAAATGCCAATAACCTTTGGTTAACATGTAAATTTTAAACTGCTTGGGTCATGCCCGGCGGTATAACACGTCCATGTTACTCCATTGATAATATTCGTAAGGTCCAACATATAGCTAACAGTGATGAAATTATCAGCCACTGTTATATAGACTGGTCGCACCACCTCGAACTATACTTGGATATCGTACGCTCCTGGCGGGGTGTAGAAACCCAATCTACTTAGAAAGGCGAAAGCCGTTTAAACCTTTAAAGGGATTTTGAATACCTTAGACTTTAGGAGAGATGGCTAATCTCTATCTTCCGGTAGGATCCTTGAGGATTCTTCCTGCAAAACATGAAACCTTGGTGAAGGTGGGTGTTAGACTGGCTAATACCCCTCCGAAGCTCAAGTCAGTACATCTTTATAAAGGAGTAATGAAAATAATTGAGAATAGAAGTCATACCAATTTAAGTTAGAATTTAAGTTCTAACTTACATAAAATAGCTTTTGAGATGGATAGCATTCCAGGATCTTGGCAGAATATCACGCCTTATGAAGGAGATAACTTCTTTTTCCCTTTAATCCTGGTGCTTTGGGTAGTAGTATCCTGTCCTCATGATCCTCGAGAATAATGCCCTATCCCTAGTGTGATTACCACAGTCTCCTTCATGTATGTCTTTCCAGACTTCTTGTGCTTCAGGATCCTCTAAACATTTCAAGTATGGACCTGCAATAGATTTTCCATACAAAACATTGTGCAAAACTATAAAATGAGATACCTTCATGCGAAAAGGCCGGTGTGATTCCTTTTGTCACTCGGGATCTCACCATCCTGCAAATAGTTTTTAATAGGTAGGATTCAGGATTCTTGAGTTGTTTCGGGATCTTGAATCACTTCTTCTGTATTTGACACTTTATCTATTTTGAGAAATAATCCGTCATTTCCAGCATGAATACCTTTCCTCCATCTATCAGGATCTTTCCTACGAAATGATTGGCGATATATAGAGTAATTTCCAATCTGTCATGATGAGGATCATTGGCTTGCTTAGGTGGGGGTGCCGCTAATCTTGGGGTAACATCAGGATTCTGATTCTTTTCTTTCTTTCTGCCCAAGAGTTCCTTCAGATGGCCCTTGCTAAGAAGATAGCTTATCTCCTTCCTGAGGGCAATACAATCCTCAGTCATGTGCCCAAAGTCTTCATGATAGGCACACCATTTGGATTTGTCCTTCCATCCAGATCCCTTGTCAGTTTTCCTCGACCATCTGGCCTTGTTCCCAAGATCCTGCATAGCATACATGAGTGCTGAAATATCAACAGAAAAACAATAGTCGGTCAGTTTAGGATAATTTTCTTCTTCCTCATCGCCCTTCACAATGTTGAATCTATGATTGTCATTTCTCGAGTAAGGCTTTGATCTATGAGGCTTGAAAGATGATGATTCTGATTTCCGATTGGGATAATCATAGTTAGAAGGCACATTAAACCTTTTCTGGATCTTCTCATCATCTTCATGTCTTATGAACCTCATAGCCCGATTCCTGACTTCGTCCAAGTTCCTGCAAGGATTCATTATGAGATCTTTATAGAAGGGGGAGTCCCTTAGTAATCCCATCTTGAAAGCTTGAACTGCTGTAGCAATGTCAAGGTTCGGGATATCCAAATATTCTCAGCCAAACTTGCTTACATAATCCCTAAGGGATTCGTCAGCATTATGAGTTACTCTGTATAAATCACTAGTTAGTCTTTCAAAGGTTCTGCTGCAGGAAAACTTATTGTTAAATAAATTAATTAAGTGAGAAAATGAGGTGATAGAATAAGGAGGAACATTTAATAGCCATTTTAAGGCTGATCCTGTTAAGGTAGAGCCGAAACCCTTGCATAGGCAAGCTTCTTTCAAGTCCAAGGGAATGGGGTTTATCTTCATTCTCTCCCTGTATTGCGCGATATGCTCTTCGGGATCTGTAGTTCCATCATATAACTTCTTGTTGGGAGTCTGGAAGTGTTTCGGGATCGCTGCATCGCATATCAGAGGAGCGAATCTGGAGATTATGTGACTGGTTGAGGATGCTTCCGGTATTGGTTGGACCACACCTAGTACGCTGGATATCATATCCTTCAGCTTTTTCAACTCCTTGGCCATGAACGGACTGATCCCTGTATCCTGCATAATTTCGTTAGCGTTTAAAAATTGATTGAAATTGTTACCAATGTGAGGATCCCGCGATGAGGATCTGGGGGTGATTCCAAGATTCTGGTTTGTGGTGATTCCAATAGCTATCGTCGGGCCAAATGTAGTGGTTCTAGTCTGCATGGGGATGAAGTCTCCCTTATGGTTTCCTGAGGATCCTGCATAGTCAAAGTCTAGGATCCTTGGTAGCAGCGGAGTTGTCACTTCTACCGGTTTCTTCGATTCTTTGACTCTTTCAAGCTCTCTAAACAACATCTGATTGGTCTTTTTTTGTTGTTCCAATTGCTGCTTTACCTCTGAGAACAAGGTCAGTATTTCGTTGTTTGAAACAAGCACTTGTCCTCTGGCAGGTATCCTAGATCTCGAAAAACCCGCAGGAGTTGTTTTCTTTGGAAGGTTAACATTCTTCTGGAATGAAGGAGGAGGAAGAGGGTTGTTCACCTTAGAACTTGAAGATGGAGTTGAAACAGAAATTAGGTTAACATTTTGTATTGGGACGACATTTTCGAAATTAGTTTGGAAAAAATAGCGATTTGAACACAAATTTTAAAAAGTTTTTAAGATGAAAAGCACCACTTGCCCCACGGTGGGCGCCGAACTGTTTCAGCCAAAAATTACACAAGATAATTAAGTAGCCAAACATTGTAAGTGAGGTAGTGTGCTTATAAGATTCTTGATGAATAAAATATATAAAGCAATAAAATGACACGAGTGTTTACGAGGAAAGCCCTTAACCCTTCAGGATCTCCGACATAAAACCTCGGGAGCCGACTAAACGTCGGGCTGCCTTGTTGTCTTTTATAAAAACCTTAAGAACGAGTACACTGAGAGCAATAAGAGATCAAATGCTAAGTGTTACAGAGGTTTTCGTGTGTGTGTGTGGTGTGTATTCCCTAATGATCATCTTATGCCCTGTTTATATAAATTACATTACATTAAATGAAAGGCTAATGTCACACCCCAACCGACGACGGAAACGTCGGGGCGGGAAGACTGTTCATGAGCACATGGTTGACTACGTTGTAATATAATAAATCATCACATTTCATTTCATAAAACAAACCAAACAGAATCCAACAAAATACATAAAATTCAAATACATAGTAAGTTTCTTTATTGATTAACTAGGTCCACAACTTAAATGTAGCAAACTGGATCAACTCAATTGTTCGTACCTGAAACATGATAAAACAGGGTCAACTAAAAAGTTGGTGAGCATACATAGGTTTTGACTCTAAATAGTATCATCGTGTTATGTGTATGCAATCCATACATATCATGGTTAATAAGGCAATTATGGAGAGTTACTATTGTCACACCCGTAACACAGGACAGTCATCTACCAGAGTAGTACCTCCAACAGATATGTTTCCAGGTAAGAGCGACGGGTCTAGGAGAGATTTATACACCGCTATTTCCTAGACAGAACATTCCGTTCGTCAGATAACTACATACCGGTTGAAGGTCGCCTTCTAGTTACAGTGACGTTGATACCAAAACATACAGCGGAAGACTTATAGTATAAATTCTTTTATTTCATAATATAAAGTTTGTACAATAGAGACTGACTGGCAAAACACAACATAATCAAACTCTGGACTTATAGCTTATGAAGAATCATGCCAATCACTCAGGCCTTATGGTCACCCAGGGACCTGCCCTCAGCCATCCCTATTTCCAACCTTTATACATCTCTGTAGAACCAAAGACAGATTGCTACAAAATTGTTCTAAGTACAACTGCTGCGAAAAACACAAGATTGCTGCTGACCAAAACAGCTACTGATACTTTGTCTGCTGCTGAAGACCAAAGTAGCCGCGGATAGGCTTATCATCAGCATTCAACACATGTTGCTGCTGATAGGCATATCCTCAGCAGCTGCGGATAGATCAATCTTACTGCTGGTCCTTACCTCTGCTGCTGATAGCTTTATTCTCTGAAGACCAAACGTTGCAGCTGACTATCCATGCAAAGCGCCTCTGACACCTTTCTGCAAAAGCAACTGCCACACTCCAAGCAGAAGGAACCTCATTGGTGCAACCAATAAAGGACAATGACGCTCTTCTCCAAGCATGCAAACAATGATGCCTAAGAAGACGTTTCAGTAAAGTTAACTAGATTAGCCTTTACGTGTAATTTAGCTTAATAAACTAGATCAACGGCTTGTGTTAGATCTGATCCTTAGAATCAAGGGTCTGTCTTGATTCTAAGTTACTATATATATCTTGTAAACACTTCATACAAAGTGTGCCTCAATAGAGTTTTACTTGTAATCTCGTAATCTCAGAAGCTTAATACAACAGTGCATTTATCAGTATTCTTGTTGTTTACTTGTTTACTTTGTTGGTTGCTATTGTTTCCGCCAATATCAACTAGAATAGAATCACCTTGTAATCTTACGATCCTACAAGTGGTATTAGAGCTTTGGCTCAAGATTAAACAAACTAACATTTGTTTAATCACTTTCTGATTCTATTCAAAACTCTATTCTTGATCAAGTCACACAAAACAGAAATGGCACAAAGTAATAGATTTGAAGACATCAACAGTATCAACCGACCACCGAGGTTGGTGTCTAGGGAGGACTATGATATGTGGAAGAACCGTATGGAAAGCTTCTTCTGCTACCAAGAATACGGAATGTGGAAATCCATAAGGGATGGACCTTATATTCCCATGGTGGCCTCTGCTGACTCCAGAGGACCACTAGTTCCGAAGGAACCCTCCAAGTATTCTGAAGAAGACATCAAGAAAATGGAGGTGGACTTCAAGGCATTAGGAGCTATCCAAATGTGCCTTCCAAATGAAGTTTTTCACAACTTCAGGGTTTACAAAACTGCAAAGGAGTTATGGGAAGCCTTGGAAAAGATGTTTGCTGGATCTGAGGAGGTCAAGGAGAACAGACGTGACATCCTCAAGCAACAATATGAGAACTTCGTCTGGAAGGAAGGTGAGTCACTAACAGTTTTATATAACGGGTACACGTACATAGTTGGAGAACTGCAGTGCTCCAAGGTAAAGCTGGAGAATGAAGACATTCTCAAGAAGTTCATAAGATCTCTTCCTAGCTGTTGGACATTATATACAGTTTCTGTCACACCCCAACCGACGGCGGAATCATCACGGCGGGACATGTAGACTGTTCATGAGCTCAAGGTTGACTAAATTGTAATATGTTAAATCCATTTCCATTCAAACAAACATGAATCAAATTCAAAGTACATAATGAAATACAATTTGTTTTTGAATTAATATTAACTAGGTCCAAAGCCTATGTGCAGCATGTCTTGATCAAACTCATATGAAAGCACCTGAAACATGAATAAAATAAGGTCAACTAAAAAGTTGGTGAGTATAACACAGGTTTGTATATAGGTAGCATATAATTTGTAAACCAAATCCTTTACATAACATGATAAATAAGGCGTTTATGGGGAGCAGCTATTGTGTAACCAAATGTACAATCAAACCTTTGTAACTAGCATGCAAAACAAAGTGTGTTGTCGGTTTCAATCACCGCGCATCCTGGGTGGGTTTGTCAGAATCAATAGATCTATCATTGAAAACCGTCGGCTTGAAAAGTTAATGATTGCACATAATAGCATACAAGAGGTTAGCACACCTAGCACTCGGGCATAAAGCTCAAATTGCACACATGAATGTAAATAGGATTTGTACTTGTGTTGTTTGCGTAAATGTAAACATGTAAGTTGAATAGTGTTCATGTTTCACCCAAAAAATGTAAAAGAGTAAAAAGGGGTTGTGAATACTCACTTGGTATGGAAGTGTAGCTAACAAAGATTATAGATAGCAAATATGATCCTCGAAATGCACAATTTAACCTAAAGAGTAATGTGTATTGAATCAAATAGATGCATAAAGTTTAAGTCTATAATGAAAGTTGAATTTGTGTATAAAACTATTGATTTGTATTTAAACGTATTGAATAAAATACATAGAGTTTGAAGTAAAAATATTTTTGAAACAATTTGATTAGGTTTGAATTGGATAATTGAATAAATATATAATTATAGTTTATGAAATAATGTAAATATTAATTGTAATTAAGTATAAATAAATAAATGATTTTGATTTAAAATGTAAATTAAATAAATAATCATTATCTTATTTATTTATAAATTTTATAACTTAATTATTTAAAATATCATTTAAGTGTAAGATAATAAATATAAATTTAATTTTCATAAACTTTTAAATAAATTATATTTATGCCAAGATTAAACTTTTAATCCATTTTTAAATACAGAAAACATATTTTTATAAAATCGAAACATTTATTGATCGAAAAATATAGAATTATAATTCTGATATAATTTCTGAGTCACACACGACCGTGCCTCGGAAGGACACGATCGTGCTCAAGCCAGGGGCGCGACCGCGCTAGTCGGGGCACGACCGGGTTGATCAACAGAGACTAGCCCAGAGGGCATGACAAGGTCTGGATAGGAGGACACGACCGCGCCGCTATTCGACACGACCGCGCTACATGAGGCACGGCCGCGCTAGATGATTAGCGCGACCGTGTCTCTTCCAAATCAGACACGAATTGACAAATTCTTGTATTTTAAACGTTGGAATTGTTAGGGCTTTTGATTAATGGGTTATTACGAGTCTTTTCATATAACTTAATTGCATGTACATCGTGTTTAAGCAGGGATTCGATTAAATCATTTTTTTATAAAACATGAGTTCTGATTCAGATCGATTTCTATAATGGAAGCCCAAATTGAATAGGGGCTTTTGATACTGATATTGAAATGAATGAATTAAAGGTTTAAGTTACCCTGAACAGTAGCGAATCGATGGATATTGGTAGAGGGGAGATTCCGGCGACGGCGAGATAGAGTTCCGGCGATCTTTACTGTAACTCAGGCCAATCCAAATAGCCTGGGAACTTCAGGGATGATTGAGTATCGAGTCTCTGCTGCTGGATTGAGAGGATTCGGATCGAACAGCGGGTTCTAGTTTCTTGGAAAGCTTGAGAGTGTTTTTTTCGAAATTGGTAATATGAAACTGAGACGTTTGAGGAATTCGATAATTGTGATTCATTCGTTAAGGGGAAAAGAAACGGATGACTGTTACGGATTTCCAATGATCGGGTGATTAAACTGCATTTACGTTTCAACTGTTACGCAGGCGCGACCGTGCTTTGGCACCGGGCGCGATCGTTTCAGGACCAGTCGCGCGATCGTGCCGAGGCACTTGGCGCGACCGTGCCAAGACGAAGCACGACCGTGCTAATTAGGGTTTCTTGTCATTTTTCAACTTTAGTCCTTGACTTTTTAGGTTTGATAAGTTTGAATTAAATAATTACTTGTATAGTGTTTAAATGTATATAATCGAGTAAAACGTGCGAATTTGTATCGAAATTGCATTGCATTGAATTGAAGTATGAATACAAAAAAATCAGAAATGTTACAGTCTCCCCATGTTAAAGGAATTTCGTCCTGAAATTTAACTAATGGAGACTACTAAATCAGGAAAGAGGTGGGAGTTTGGGTTCTCGGTGAGCTTTGATTGTGGGACATGGCTTAGGCCTGATCATCGAGGTTGAATATGAATAATGACAATGAATTTAGTTTTTGAAATGGACTTAAGGAGAAGATTGTCGAATAACAATTTGAATTCTAAATGTAAGATGTATTACTTGGAACAAATTTGATGAGATTTTGAAATTTTGAGTTTGTGTAAGATGTAGTCTAATGTGTTCAAAATTGTTAGTGGGTAACAGATTTCATAACATTGGTCTAGGTCAAAACTTCACGTGACACGAACAACGTTACTTCTGGTAATATGATAGGACACTTATATATAGGAAGTACCATCGGCGTATCCACCATGCCCTTGTCATGTCACATCAGTTTCGTTGTTACACATCATGATAAGTTTTAGGTCACAACACACGACAAAATTTCACTATAATTTCCATGCGCTGATTTTTATAATTCCGTGTGCACCAGTAATTATTCAAATCATCATATGGTCCGTATAGATCGTTTTCGTTGTGTGCGGGTAAGGGGGGCACAATTTCACTATGATTACGTCTATTGTTTACACATAAAAAGTCGCTAACAAGTAACTAAGTTCCTAATCAAGTCAGTTCGCAGCTAAAGAGTAGTAAAATAGTAACACTTAAAGTTTCTTAGTTTGCTCGTGTTTGAACAAGAATACGTCAAACCCCGAGTCGTTTCAATGTATTATGGTCTTCAACTTTGGTGTACAAAGTGTATGACCATGTCTTGTGTATAATGAAATCAATCCATTGCAATAATTGTAAGCAAATTTTGTTTCGAGTATATAGTAAGCACACAAGTCCCATGTATGATCTAGTATCACGTAGTTTGTAATCAAATAAGTCTCATATAAAGCGTAAATAATTAAGCGTCTTGTATTTTGTAAGTCAATGAACTCTGATGTGTAATGTAAACAACATAGTATTTTGTGTATTGTAAGAAATGGATCTCATGTATAGTGTTAGCAACTCAGCATCATGTATTTTGTATAATGTACACCATTTAGTATAAAGTGCTTGTAACCAAATGAGTTTCATGTATAGTGTGGTCAATCTAGAATTATGTATCAATGAAGCAGTTCTTATGTATAACATATATTGCAAACAACTAAGTTTCGTGTATCATGTGCTCAATCCAGTAGCATATGTATTGCAGGTAAACATGTTTCATGCATTACGTGATCAATCGAGCAAATTGTGATTTGTAGGCAAACTAGTTTCATGTATTATGTAGTTTGTGTAGAATTGGATATATTGAGGATAATTGAGTTTCATGTACCACGAGATTGCGTTGAATATATTGTGTACGTGTATACATGAGTATTGAACTTCGCGTGCGATGTGTACTAACGGGTCTTGCATGTGATCGAGTGCTGCGGACGAACGTGTTGTTTGGCGTTCTTGCATAATGTGGTAGTTAGGTTCAAGTCCTCAAATCTCATTGAGGTTGGTGGGAAAAGTTAACGTTTACGCGGTATGGATCGTCTCTTGAAGCGTCAAGTGAAAGGTAGCGAGGAGGTTTTGGAAATATTCGGGAATTTGTGTTTACTATTACGGGTCTTTGTTTGAACATAGAAAGTGGAAAATTGTTCTTGGTTGTAGATATATAAAGTAGTGAAATCATGGAATCGCATATTTTAAATGAATATGAAATTTTATGAGAAAATATTTTTAATTTAAAATTTCAACTATTGGTTAAACAAGTAGTAGCATATTAATTTTTGCCAAAGTTTAGAAATATTTACTTTAATGGACAAAATCATAATTATTTATCAGTTTTTTTTTTTTTTTTAAATATTTTTATAAAATTGATTGCATTAACTTTCCTTATTAGGTGAAAAAGTTTTATGGGAACCTTATGTTTTTGATATTATCTAAAAATTTGTTAAACATTTTGTTTAAACAAGATAACGAGGTTTTGTTTGAATCGCAAAATAGGATGATTTATTTAATGAAAGAGATTGTTGGTAATGTACTAAACCATGTTGAATGAAAGAAGTGATATTTGGGAAAATTTGATGGGAATATAACAGGTGTAATTTACGCTCCACGGGTCAAATCAATGAACAATAACTGTAGAGTTGAAATATATGGAATTGACTAGATGCCGAAACGTTAGACATTACTCAAAACATAAGGAAATGGTTCTCAAATCGAAAATTTAAAGGTAATCAGTAGAAGCTTCTTCTAACGTCTCTGGTAGCTTTCCACTAGGAAGAAGGTAATTGCCAAGATGAGCACCGCTATAGTCACTCGAGTAGCAGATCTGGCTTCAGTCCTGGCGGTCTTCGTGCGATGTTCTTGTATTTCTTTTTCGAGGATGGAGATTAACTCCTTTTGGTACCCTAATTGGTTTGCTAGGCTATCCATTCTTTGTCTTTGAAGGTCGTGTATTACTCCCTGCTCTACCCTTTGCCTCTCGAATTTTGAATTTCTTACATATTGATGGAAGTCATTGGTTGGAATTCCCATAACACCAGGGGGTGCCATGGTATGCCTTACCCAAGGGTTAGGAAGGTACGGGTCGGGTATTAGGTATGGGTCTCTTAGTGGGGGTGGCAATTGATTGTGGAGGTGAGGTGTTCGGTACGGGTTTACGGGTACGGGAGATCCAGGTGTTTGAAGTCTCGGGTCGGTGTTCCTAATCCAGTCTGCCCTTACATCAAACCTTGGCCTAGTAGATGGGGGTGTTGGTGACCGGTACATGGGTGTCTCAGTGTCTTCTTCCCAATCAGATTCTGATCCAGGACGGTAAACCGGGGAGGGAGGAGGGTAGGAGTCCATGTCTAGCAGAAAAACAATGAAAAAGTTGTAAGTGAAAATGAAATATGAAATGTCAAATATAGAAGTTCTTATGGATTTTAGAGTTTGACTAGTCATAACGCCGAACCTTCACGATAGTATTTTAGAAGTACACTTGACCTATAAGTAATGTATCCCTGAGGAGGATTCCCAGGAAAAAGGGGTGGGTCAATAAGACACACTTAAGTACCCTATCTTTCCTTAGCCAGAATTCCTCATGGGTTTACACACTCTTCCAGCCATCATGTATTAATAACACTATTGTTGGGCTCGTGGTTATGATGGGAATTGTTGTGGACTGGGCTTTGAGGCCCAAGAGTAAGGTTTATGCTTTTCAGCGGCTTCTTCTTATTGGAGGATAGATAGGCTTCTTGGTTTATTGTTGATGGGCATTAGGCCCAATAGTTTAAGTCTTTGCTCATAAAGGGTGATGGTATCATGTATTTGGGTCCAAAGGAGTATGAATAATTTTGGTGTGTATGTGTGTGTGTTAAACTTAGGATAGTGTTTTAAATAAATTAAGTAGGTAGCAATGAATAGAAGAAAAAGTTGGCAGGTAATGTGACACACAAACTATTGAGTATTGTATAATGTGATGTAATCATATAGTATAACATGTAAAGATATTCACATAGGAAATAATCATATAGCATGTAGGTAGTAATGAGTGTAAGTACAAGAGTTATCAAGTAGTGTGACACATAAGTCATTATGTATTGTATCAGGTAGTGTAAGTACGTAGGATAGCATGTAAAAGTAATCACACATGAATTGATAATGTAACATGTAGTAGCATGGCATTGTATGGGTGTCCTAAAGTTATAGTCAAGGTCAGGAGTGTGTAATAACCTAGTTCCCTAAAACCAAGGCTCTGATACCAATCTGTCACACCCCAACCGACGGCGGAATCATCGGGGCGGGACATGTAGACTGTTCATGAGCTCAAGGTTGACTAAATTGTAATATGTTAAATCCATTTCCATTCAAACAAACATGAATCAAATTCAAAGTACATAATGAAATACAATTTGTTTTTGAATTAATATTAACTAGGTCCAAAGCCTATGTGTAGCATGTCTTGATCAAACTCATATGAAAGCACCTGAAACATGAATAAAATAAGGTCAACTAAAAAGTTGGTGAGTATAACACAGGTTTGTATATAGGTAGCATATAATTTGTAAACCAAATCCTTTACATAACATGATAAATAAGGCGTTTATGGGGAGCAGCTATTGTGTAACCAAATGTACAATCAAACCTTTGTAACTAGCATGCAAAACAAAGTGTGTTGTCGGTTTCAATCACCGCGCATCCTGGGTGGGTTTGTCAGAATCAATAGATCTATCATTGAAAACCGTCGGCTTGAAAAGTTAATGATTGCACATAATAGCATACAAGAGGTTAGCACACCTAGCACTCGGGCATAAAGCTCAAATTGCACACATGAATGTAAATAGGATTTGTACTTGTGTTGTTTGCGTAAATGTAAACATGTAAGTTGAATAGTGTTCATGTTTCACCCCAAAAATGTAAAAGAGTAAAAAGGGGTTGTGAATACTCACTTGGTATGGAAGTGTAGCTAACAAAGATTATAGATAGCAAATATGATCCTTGAAATGCACAATTTAACCTAAAGAGTAATGTGTATTGAATCAAATAGATGCATAAAGTTTAAGTCTATAATGAAAGTTGAATTTGTGTATAAAACTATTGATTTGTATTTAAAAGTATTGAATAAAATACATAGAGTTTGAAGTAAAAATATTTTTGAAACAATTTGATTAGGTTTGAATTGGAAAATTGAATAAATATATAATTATAGTTTATGAAATAATGTAAATATTAATTGTAATTAAGTATAAATAAATAAATGATTTTGATTTAAAATGTAAATTAAATAAATAATCATTATCTTATTTATTTATAAATTTTGTAACTTAATTATTTAAAATATCATTTAAGTGTAAGATAATAAATATAAATTTAATTTTCATAAACTTTTAAATAAATTATATTTATGCCAAGATTAAACTTTTAATCCATTTTTAAATACAGAAAACATATTTTTATAAAATCGAAACATTTATTGATCGAAAAATATAGAATTATAATTCTGATATAATTTCTGAGTCACACACGACCGTGCCTCGGAAGGACACGATTGTGCTCAAGCCAGGGGCGCGACCGCGCTAGTCGGGGCACGACCGGGTTGATCAACAGAGACTAGCCCAGAGGGCATGACAAGGTCTGGATAGGAGGACACGACCGCGCCGCTATTCGACACGACCGCGCTACATGAGGCACGGCCGCGCTAGATGATTAGCGCGACCGTGTCTCTTCCAAATCAGAAACGAATTGACAAATTCTTGTATTTTAAACGTTGGAATTGTTAGGGCTTTTGATTAATGGGTTATTACGAGTCTTTTCATATAACTTAATTGCATGTACATCGTGTTTAAGCAGGGATTCGATTAAATCATTTTTTTATAAAACATGAGTTCTGATTCAGATCGATTTCTATAATGGAAGCCCAAATTGAATAGGGGCTTTTGATACTGATATTGAAATGAATGAATTAAAGGTTTAAGTTACCCTGAACAGTAGCGAATCGATGGATATTGGTAGAGGGGAGATTCCGGCGACGGCGAGATAGAGTTCCGGCGATCTTTACTGTAACTCAGGCCAATCCAAATAGCCTGGGAACTTCAGGGATGATTGAGTATCGAGTCTCTGCTGCTGGATTGAGAGGATTCGGATCGAACAACGGGTTCTAGTTTCTTGGAAAGCTTGAGAGAGTTTTTTTTGAAATTGGTAATATGAAACTGAGACGTTTGAGGAATTCGATAATTGTGATTCATTCGTTAAGGGGAAAAGAAACGGATGACTGTTACGGATTTCCAATGATCGGGTGATTAAACTGCATTTACGTTTCAACTGTTACGCTGGCGCGACCGTGCCTAGGCACCGGGCGCGATCGTTTCAGGACCAGTCGCGCGATCGTGCCGAGGCACTTGGCGCGACCGTGCCAAGACGAAGCACGACCGTGCTAATTAGGGTTTCTTGTCATTTTTCAACTTTAGTCCTTGACTTTTTAGGTTTGATAAGTTTGAATTAAATAATTACTTGTATAGTGTTTAAATGTATATAATCGAGTAAAACGTGCGAATTTGTATCGAAATTGCATTGCATTGAATTGAAGTATGAATACAAAAAAAATCAGAAATGTTACAGTTTCCATCAGAAGAACAGAGAATCTGAAGACTCTCCAGATGACTGAGCTCTTTGGCATGCTTAAAACCTATGAATTAGAAATGATTCAAGCTAAAGAAAGGAGCTCCAGTTATCAATCAGCCACCACTTCCTCCACCACCACCTCAGCGCTTCACTCTTATCATTCCGGTCCTAGTGCAAGAAACTACCATCCTCCCATTGTCACTCATCCTCAAACACCAACTGTTTCTCAATCTAACTCATCACCATTTCTTCTTGAGGCACCTCCTCAACAGTCAACCTCTACAGCTTTCATCTCTGACAACATGTACTTCATAAAGGAGGATCTGGAATGTTTTCATCCAGATGATCTTGAAGAAATGTATATTCAGCACTCATATGCCATGCTCTCCCTCAGAGCAAAAAGGTTCTATTCTAGAACCGGGAGATCTGTTCCAGGCAACAACTCAAACACCAGAGTTGGGCTTGATAAAAGCAAGATCAGGTGTTATAACTGTAACCAAATGGGTCACTTTGCTAGGGAGTGCAAGGCACCAAAAGCCAATCAGGGTGCCAGCCATCAAAGACAAGCCTATCAAGGACAGCCCAGGCAACAGCAGCAGCAGCAAGGAACTCCTCCAGCACAAACTACTGCATGTGCAAATGTTGGAACTACAGACTTTGACTGGAGTTTTCAATATGAAGTTGTTCCTGCCCCCAACCAAGCACTTATGGCAGACACTGCAGAGATTCCACCTCAGGTATTTGAACATCTTTGCTCTCAAGCCTGCATTGACAAAGTTTTAGGTTATCGAAAGCATAACCAAAATCTGATAGATCAAAATTAAGAGTTTCATCAAATGAAATCTGAATTCAAAAAGGTCGAAAATACTTACAAAGAAAAGATTAACTGCCTTAAGAAAGAGATTTCTTCATTAAAACATGAACAAACCAATCTTGAAACTCAGATTGATGATCTATTAGCAAAACTTAAAGCTACTAGAGCTGAACTGGCTGAACAGAAAGTTCATGTTGAAAAATATGAATTTTCATCTAAAAAGTTACAAAGATTGTTAGATATTCAAGTCCATGAAAAGGTAAAAACTGGACTTGGATATCATAATGACCAGTACAAGACAGTTCCTCCTCCTGCTGACTATGTTGTCATTCACGAACCAAGCTTCAATACTGCAAATCTTGACACTGCAAACCGGAATCTTGATCCCTCAACGGATGAACCGTTCCTGGAAGATTGTACTACCTCATCAGAATCTGAGTCAACCTGCTCAGACCATTGTGAAATTAGTACAGCCCCATCTGCTCCTTTCTCTGAAGCTGTTCTGAACAAAGCTGAATTTCCTGTTGTTACTCCAGCTATTCCAGCTCCCATCCCATTCAAACAAATCAAGATTATCTATCCTCCAAATGGAAGAAAGCTAAACATTGAAAAGGGAGAGACATCAGGTTTCACCAACCCAAAGTCTCAGTCAAAGCCAATCACAAAGAGAAAGGTGTTTGATATTTTTCATGCACCTGGAGAAAAAGGTCCATATGTTCAAAAGACACTAGAAGAAGCCACCTTTGAACATAACAAAGCTGATCCCTGGAACTTCAAAGATTTGTTTCAAAGAAAGGACTATATGCACTTTCACAGGGACAAGATAGCACTATCCTGCTTTGTGTGTGGCAAATACAATCATACTGCCAGCACCTGCTTTTACTACCTTGAACACCAAAGAAACTCAAAGCAGCATGCCTTTGAGAAAACAAACAGAAACAAACAGGTAAGAAGCTATGATGCAAAGACAACAAAGTTCAGAGAATCTCTATCCCCTCAAAGAGTGAAGATGCAGAAGCCTCAACAAACTTGCATCATATGTGGGGAATCAAACCACTTTGCTGCAACATGCAAGTTCAATCCTTTTAACCAGATTGCAAATCGTTCATCTGTGTTCAACCCATCAGCAGCAAACAAAATCGCTGCTGATAGAGTAAAGTCCAGGAAACCAAAGGCAAAGCCTTCAGCAGCAAAAGTCTCTGCTGCTGACAAAGCAAAATAAAAAACAACGGCATCAGCAGCAAAAGTATCTGCTGCTGACAAAGCAAAATCCAAAATAAAGCTTCCAGCAGCAAAAACTGTTACTGCTCCAGCAAAGCCTTCAGCAGCAAAATCGGCTGCGGATAAGCCAAAATTGTCAGCAACAACATCTTCTGCCGACAATGTAAAGAAAGCTAGAAAACCACCAACACAGCAATGGAAGGCCAAACAATATCCAAGCATAACTATTGGTTCCATTGACTGCAAGCATGCTGACAATGGCAAATTAGCAACGATTTTCTACAATGCTGCATGCTACAATGTTCCTCCCACTAATTAGATATCTCCCATGTGCAGGGATAGCCAGGCAATAAACACAATACTTGGGTGGTAGATAGCGGCTGTTCCAGGCACATGACAGGCAACAGGTCCATCCTCTCTAACTTCAGACATTTCAATGGAGGATATGTTGCCTTTGGGAGTGACTCAAAGGGTGGATCTATCACTGGACAAGGAACTGTGTCCAATGAAAGGATGAGTATTGAAATAGTCAACTATGTTAAAGAACTTGACTTCAATCTCATGAGTGTTTCCCAAGTATGTGATCAAAAGCATTGGATGCTCTTCACTGACAAAGAATGTTTCGTGTTAGCTACTGGCCTATCTAAACCCCCTCTAGAGAAGATTCTCCTAACTGCTCATAGAAAGGATAACTTATATGTGCTTGACATGAATGAAGTCACTCCATCTGGTAGTGTTTCATGTTTTCTGTCAAAGGCATCAGTTGATGAATCCGCTCTCTGGCACAGGAGGTTAAGCCATGTTAACATCAAAACAATCAATAAATTAGTGAAGGACAATCTTGTCAGAGGGCTTCCTGACAAAGAATTCCAGCTAGACGATCACTGCATTGCCTGCTTGAAGGGGAAACAACACAAGAGTTCCCACAAGCCCAAGACATTGAACACAAATGACACCCCTCTTCAGCTACTGCATATGGATCCCTTTGGTCCTACGAATGTCATGTCAATGGGTAAAAAGTCCTACTGTCTGGTGATAACTGATGACTTCTCCAGATTCTCATGAGTATTCTTCCTAAGAACAAAAGATGAAACTGCTGAGATTCTCAAATCCTATATTCTTAGGGTAGAGAATCAAAGCAATCTGAAGGTAAAGATTATAAGGTGTGATCAGGGAACAGAGTTCAAAAATCACACTTTGAACAGTTTCTGTGAGAGCAAGGGCATTGAAAGGCAATACAGTGCTCCAAGAACCCCTCAACAAAATGGGGTTGCTGAAAGAAGAAATAGGACTCTGATTGAATCAGCAAGATCTATGATGGCTGACTCAAAGCTGCCCCTTATTTTCTGGGCAGAAGCAGTAAGCACAGCTTGTTATGTGCAGAATAGAGTCCTTATTGTTAAGCCTCTCCAGAAAACACCCTATGAACTATGGGTCAAAAGAGTTCCCTACATTGGCTTCCTGAAGCCCTTTGGATGTCCATGTACCATCCTCATCACACATGGAGTTCTCCCTAAATTCGGTGCAAAGTCTGATGAAGGTTACTTTGTGGGTTACTCCTCTCAATCAAAGGCCTACCGAGTGTTCAATTCTAGGACTCGGATTGTGGAAGAATCTGCTAATGTGGAATGCAGGGAACACGTTGTCTGTGAACAAGGCAAAGGTCCTAACTGGCTCTTTGATATAGACTGCTTAACCCAGATATTTGAGCCTCTCATATTCTCAAATATGGAGTTTTCTTCTTCAAAATCAACATCTTCTGCCTCAACCTCCTCTTCTGACTACAGACTAGATTTTCCCAGTCCCTACATCAGGATGAAAAGGCCATCCATTGATCCTCCATCAGTGGCAGAAGCTATTGAAGCCAGTCCATGTGAAGCCGGTACTTCCAACACCACAAGCAGCAATCTCTCTGACCAAGAAATCTTTAATGAAGCCTCCTCAATCCATGATGAAGAGGCCTCTGATGCTAATACTGCTGACAATGTGGAACACAATGATCAGAACCTACAAGCTCCTCTCCTCACAACTGAAGACAATCCTGATCTAAACCAAAGTAATCTTGAAGAGGGAATACGGCTGGATATGATACCAGCACAGAGAATAAACAAAGAGCATCCTCTGGAAAACATCATTGGCCAAGTCCACACAGGTATCCAGACAAGAAGTAAGTCTCATGAAGCAATGCAGGAAGAATTGCTGCAATTCAAAAGACAAGATGTTTGGAAGCTTGTTGATCTTCCACCTGGTCAAAAAGCCATTGGAACAAGATGGGTCTTCAGAAACAAGCAAGATAAAAGGGGCATCGTGGTCAAGAACAAAGCCAGTCTGGTAGCTCAAGGTTACACTCAAGAAGAAGGCATTGACTATGATGAAGTCTTTGCTCCTGTTGCCCGCCTGGAAGCCATCAGAATCTTTCTGGCATATGCAGCATCCAAAAACTTTATGGTATATCAAATGGATGTGAAGAGTGCCTTTTTGTATGGCAAGATTGGTGAAGAGGTCTATGTCAAACAGCCTCCAGGTTTTGTGGATCCTGCACATCCAAATAAGGTCTTAAAACTGGACAAAGCTCTCTATGGCTTACACCAAGCCCCAAGAGCCTGGTATGAAACTTTATCTGGATATCTACTTAGCAACAACTTCAGAAGGGGGGCCATTGATCAGACACTTTTCATCAAAGATGAAGGGGGATAAATTTTGTTGGTCCAGATTTATGTTGATGACATTATCTTTGGATCTACAAGAAAGATGCTCTGCAAAGACTTTGAAGTTCTGATGCATTCCAAATTTGAAATGAGTTCAATGGGTGAACTAAATTTCTTTTTAGGACTTCAAGTCAAACAGGTACCAAATGGAATCTTCATAAGTCAATCCAAGTATGTCAAAAGCATCTTGGAGAGGTTCAAAATGGCTGACTGCTCTGCTGCAAGAACTCCTATGCAAGTGCACCATCAATTATCTCCAGATAAAGAAGGACAAGACACTGATCAACATCAGTACCGAGCAATGATAGGGTCTCTCATGTATCTCACTGCCTCAAGACCAGATATCATGTTTGCAGTTTGTCTCTGCGTAAGATTTCAAGCAGCTCCAAAAGTGTCTCATCTTCAAGCTGTCAAGAGGATCTTTAGATACCTAAAGGGAGCTCCAAACCTTGGGCTATGGTATCCAAAGAATGGAAATGTCAATCTCTATGCCTACACTGATAGTGACTATGGGGGTTGTAACTTGGACAAAAAGTCCACATCTGGGGGATGTCAATTTCTTGGAGGAAGGCTCATCTCATGGCAATGCAAAAAGCAAACATGTGTCTCTACTTCAACAGCTGAAGCAGAATACATTGCAGCTTCAAGCTGCTGTGCACAGGTCATCTGGATCCAAAATCAAATGCTTGACTATGGAATGACCTTCATGCAGACTCCAATCCACATTGACAACATGAGTGCTATCTCTATCACGAATAATCCAGTGCAGCATTCCAAGACTAAGCACATCGACATCATGTATCACTTTATTAGGGATCAAGCTGAGAAAAGGAGAATTGTCTTATCCAAGGTTCACACAAATGAGCAATATGCTGATTTGTTCACTAAACCTTTTGATGAAGCAAGATTTCGATATCTGGTTGAATCAATTGGCATGATGAACTTTGAATAAAACATGTCTCAATTTTTTTGCCGTCCCTGTAAATATGTCTATGTTTTTGTTCTTAATAAAAGTTTATAGTCAGCAGCACTTTTTTTTGCTGCTGACAGATTTACTCTTCAGCAGCAAAGCTTTTTGCAACTGATCGCTTTAAAGTTATCCGCAGGAACAAGTTTCCTGCAGACAGCTTTAAGGCAGTCAGCAGCAACATCTCTGTTGCGGGATGAATACATCCGTCAGCAGCATCCAAATCTGCTGCTGAAAGACTTCACTATCTGCAGCAACCAAGTTTGCAGCGGATAGCCCACCATCGGCAGCAACCAAGTTTGCTGCTGATGGGTAAAACAAGTCTACATTAACTTTTACCCGAGGTAAAAACTACTCTCAGTCTGAAACTAAACAATCTGGAATTGACGGCCAGGGTGGCTATGCTTGAGGCTGAAGTGTCCAAACTACGACACCAAGCCTTGATGCATGAAGCCCATTAATGCCCCTCCACGGCTTCTCCCTCTCTTGTCTCAGTGGGCACTCAAACAGATGCCTATTTGTTCACTGATGCAACCAAAATGGGGGAGAAAGTCCCTATGGAAGAAGACACTGAAAGTCTCGACAACTGGATTCAAGAGCAGGTTGCCTTCCAAAGTACTCTA
This sequence comes from Smallanthus sonchifolius, assembly GCA_023525975.1. Lineage (NCBI taxonomy): Eukaryota > Viridiplantae > Streptophyta > Magnoliopsida > Asterales > Asteraceae > Smallanthus > Smallanthus sonchifolius. Next base: position 20,687,096 of record CM042035.1, on the reverse strand, counting down.
TTCAAACCAGCTTTTGTCCAAATTCATGACTTGCCAGCCTCAGATGACAATGAAGAAGAATCTACTGAAGACTGGAAGCTAGTTGTTAGAGCTATAGATGAGGTGCTGATGGATGAAAACAACCAAGAAAAAACATCTACATCCTTCAGCATCATCCCAGAAGTTGCAGCCATCATAAGTCATGCAACTGCCCCCCACTTCCCACTGACATCAACACAGCTAGAGTTTGACATTATACTAGCTTGGGGGTACGATGAGAAGACTGAGAGGTTTTGGATAGGTCGGGAGTTTAGCGGAGTAGAAGAGCTAGATTGGGATTTAATTCATCCATTTGAAATCCTTGACCTATATGATCTTATCTGCATCAACAACTCATCAGACCTCTCAGCAGACCTTGCCATTGACATGTTCTATGCCTTGATGGAGGACAACCTACCCAACTTCATAAGACTAATCAAAGAACTAAAACGGGTAGAGTCTCCTGAGTCATCTCAGGCTGCAGAAAGAAGACTGTCTCCCAACAATCTCCAAATCACAAGGAGCAGTCTTCTCAATGAAGAAGAAGTTCTGAGCCTGAAAAGACTCCTGTACAAATTAATGGTCAAGGACTTAGATGTGCTAGGATGGATAAGCAACAAGTGCCTTGACCATACCTTCCTTCTAAGCAACGGCACCTCTCTCACCATCAACACCAGGAACATCCTCCAGCTGCCCTCAGACTTCCTATTCAAGATCTTTCAGCTCAGAGACAAAATCTGCAATGTCAACTCATTAGAAAGCCAGGCAATGATGGTCACCATCAAAGCCCATCTTGAAGAAGAAGGACGGATTCCTGAGGAAGAGTCTGTGTCAACTTCTGATACTGACTCCAACTCAGATACTCCACAAGTTGATGCCACATATGTAGCATTTGGCACAAGATCTTCACTTAGGGATCAACTGAGAGAGATAAAAGGTCCTGAGTACCAACTTGATGAAGACAGTGACCGTCCCTTGTCAATTTCTCAACTTGCCAATGAAGCCGAGGCAGAGATCCCAACAGCACAACAATCAGCTGTTTCTGTGATCAGTGAAGCCAGAGCAGAGGCATCCAATGTTGATAAAGGGAAGGGCATTATGACAGAAGAGGATGAAGAGAGGTTGCGAAAAGAAAAGAAGGAGAAAGAAGAAAGAAGAAGGAAAAGAGAAGAAGAAGAGATGGCTGAAGAGATGGCTTATAAAAAAAGGCATCAAGAAAGAAAGGCAGCCATACTCCTAAGACAACAGACAATCCAGCTGTATGCCAAACAGCTGGATGAGATGAAAGTTAAAATTCATGCAGGGTCTCAAGTTGATGAAGATGAACAACTTGCCAGACAGCTGCAAGAACAGTTTGCAAAGGAAGTAGAAGAGGAGAATGAAAAGAAGAGGAAGGAAGATGCTAAGTTTAGAATCACTGATTCTAAATTAGCAAAAGAATTAAGGGAGGAGTGGATTGAAGCTCTGATCTCTCAAGGTGAGGATGCAGACTCCCTTGAAAAACTTTCAAACAAAGAGATCTACAGAGCCTTCATGGGTCAGCAGGGGGAATTGGCAAAGAAGAAGAGAGATGAAGAGAAAGAGAAAGCTCGACAAAAGTCAAAGAAAGCCATTGCCCTTAACCAAAGGACCCATGAAGAAAGGAAGGTGATGATTGACTTCCTCAAGGTAAGGGGAGAAAGTGGAAAAAGGTTAGGTCCCATGTCCTTCATGAACCTACAAGCCCTGTATACAAAAGTGAAAAAGGAAGAGGAAGAAAGACTGGGAAAGAGACCAGTCAAGAAACAAAGAACCTCTGCACCAGAAACTACTTCCACTTTCCAAACACCATCCACAAACATCCCCAAGCCTTCCTCTCCTCAACCCAAAAAGTCCAAAACATCCCACCCAGCTCCTTCTCATCAACAGCCACTCCTGAAGAAATCCAAACCCACATCCAAACCTGAAGACTCCAGAGAAATAGTCGAATGGTTTTACAGTACCCAAGATCAGTGGTTTGAAGTATTCAGGGGGAGAACTGAACGAAGAAGATTGATTTACAAGTCTGTTGATGAGGTTCTACAACTTCCAGATTCAGATCTCAAGAGAATCATGGAGCTGGGTGAAGCAATCATACCAGCAAATAGTAGTGGGAAACATCTTGTGCTGGTAATCAAACATCACTTTAACCCCAGCAAAGATGTGGTCTTAGATGTTAGACCTCTACAATCCTACTATCCATTTGCATGATGGTCCTACAATGCTGAGAAGAATGAGTTCACCATCATAGATGTCAAGGATCAACATATGAGATGTTCAAGCAAGGCAATCTTCAAAATGCCAAGTAAGGACATCAAGACTCTGTCTGAACTTTCTCTTGACAACCCCAGCAAGGATCCTCGAGGGTATGAAGTAGCAAGGATAGTCGACCACATGAAAAAGCTTCAGCAACAGAGGGACTAGAAGAATTTTGGTAGCATCAGTCTAGGGGGAGTTTGTAGAACCAAAGACTGATTGCTACAAAATTGTTCTAAGTACAACTGCTGCGGACAACACAAGATTGCTGCTGACCAAAACAGCTACTGATACTTTGTCTGCTGCTGAAGCCCAAAGTAGCCGCGGATAGGCTTATCAGCAGCATTCAACACATGTTGCTGCTGATAGGCATATCCTCAGCAGCTGCGGATAGATCAATCTTACTGCTGGTCCTCACCTCTGCTGCTGATAGATTTATTCTCTGAAAACCAAACGTTGCAGCTGACTATCCATGCAAAGCGCCTCTGACACCTTTCTGCAAAAGCAACTGCCACACTCCAAGCAGAAGGAACCTCACTGGTGCAACCAATAAAGGACAATGACGCTCTTCTCCAAGCATGAAAACAATGATGCCTAAGAAGACGTTTCAGTAAAGTTAACTAGATTAGCCTTTACATGTAATTTAGCTTAATAAACAAGATCAACGGCTTGTGTTAGATCTGATCCTTAGAATCAAGGGTCTGTCTTGATTCTAAGTTACTATATATATCTTGTAAACACTTCATACAAAGTGTGCCTCAATAGAGTTTTACTTGTAATCTCGTAATCTCATAAGCTTAATACAACAGTGCATTTATCAGTATTCTTGTTGTTTACTTGTTTACTTTGTTGGTTGCTATTGTTTCCGCCAATATCAACTAGAATAGAATCACCTTGTAATCTTACGATCCTACAATCTCCTGGAATGCCATCTAATAGCTAGGCTCACCTGTTCTCAAAAACATTTGAAAACATTTTGGATCAGCTTACGCCGGTGAGTTCATAAACAAAATAATCTTTTCATGTATCCCTGATCGAGAATGAATACCCCACATAGGAATTACAATCATCCTGTCCTACCCATCACCCCGAATTGCCCTTAGATTCCGAGTCTACAACATACATATATACAGGAGCCATCCAGGCTTGTTGGTCACCCTTAGACCAGAACTGTCCAAGATGATCAAATTTGGCCCTAAGTTCCACCCCAATCATGGCCATAATAAGTACTTATTATAGGATATATGCACGGATAGTGTTGGGATCTCAGATACAAAATCATTTACAAAATATTTCAAAGAACCTAGGAACTCACCTCAAATAGTGTTGGGATCTCAGATCAAATTTGGCCCTAGGAACTCACCTCAAATAGAACCTCCTCCTGTATTGAATATCACTATCAATACTTCAACAGAACCCTAGATCACATCCGACATTTATCATAGTCAATATCTCTATCTTAGGTTTACACAAAGAAACCTCAGGGCATTCAGAAATCTTACCTTGGCTCTATCTATGGTAGTTTGCGGACGATTGCGGGAAACCGGATTCTCGAGAGCGGATCGGAACCTCGAGAATCGACCTAGCAGAGCTCTAGTGTGTGTGAAGGTGTTTGTGTGTGAAGATCTTGGTGTGGAATGGGCTGAAGTCGAGTTTCTATTTATAGGGTGAACCTTGGGTCCGTAGCGGACCGCTAAGCTAGGGCGTGGCGGTCCGCTACCCCTTGAGGTGGCTTAATCTGCTTGGGTGCTACGTAGCGGACCGCTATGGTGAAGGCTGGCGGTCCGCCACCCTTCCACGTGTCGAGTTCCAACCGGTGACTCACAGGGACACGTGTTATCTCCCGGGCATTTTCTTAGTCCACACGTAGCGGACCGCTAACGTCCGCTACCCCTTTCATTTCCAAAATTTTCAATTTTGGTTTTTTAACTTTGGAGATTTAAAGTTTAGCCCCTGAACTTTCTATTTTAACACTTTTGACCCTTGGGAATTATCCGGGTGTTACAACTATTGTGAAACCAAGTTGTATAATCAAACCTTTGTAACTAGCATGCAAATAACCAAATTGTGTTCTCGGTAACAATCACCCTAGCTGGGTCGGTTTGTCAGACACAATAGATCTATCATTGTTAACCGTCGGCTTGTGTAGTTAATGGTTGCACATGTAAATTGCACACAAAGTGTAGTTTGCACACCTTGTACTGAAGCATAGGGCTCAAATTGAACACAAGAATGTAGGGTGGAATTGTATTGTGTAGTTTGTAAACATTGTATAATTGTACTCATGTTCCACCCCAAAAATGTAAATGGTGTAAAAAGGGGCTATGTAAACTCACCTTGATAAGTAGAGGGTTTGACTTGTAGCAACAATAATTAACAATACCCTAAGTTAAATAAGATATGTTATTATAATGAAGAATGGTTTAAGAGGACCATGGAGTGATTTGGGATTTAGGGTTTTGGAATGGACGAGTGATCGAGGATACGAATACAGTTTATGAATGTTGTTTTGTATTTATATGTGTAGGTCCCCGGGTGTCTCGGATCATTACGCGTGGGTGTGTGACTAGTCGGACCGGGTGCGGAATGCCCGTGACTAGGTGGAGAACAACAACACAAAGTAAACCGATAAAGGAAATCACTTTAAAATCCGTCTATTATAACTTGAAGGTTACAGAGTACAAAATGAACGCGTACATAACATCTGTGAACCGTTCCTATTTATACTAGACCTGGGTTCTGCGCACTTGCCAAGTGCGCAGGACAAATTGCTCATGCATACTTAGCAAGTACACATAGACTTCTTGCATACTTGCTAAGTACGCAGGAGATAACTCCTGCGCACATGCTAAGTTTGCAAAACACTTAGAGAAATCCGACAACAAGTACATACAATAGTAAATACAACTCAATAACTAATACAAACAGACACTACAATACAAAGACAATTACATACAAGATAAGTACAAAAGCTAAGACTATATCCAGAGTGTTTGTCACACAAACGTGCTTCAACAAACTCCCCCTTGACAACAGCTCTAGATTGTCTTCGGTCTTCACTGCTCCCCAGCTTTAGCTTCTATCTTCTTCTTGTAGTCAAGGCATAACTTGATCACCTTGTCGTATTTAGAAGCAAGGAACTTTGTCCACTCGTCCGTGTACATGCAGTACTTGTCAGCTAGCGCCTCCAGATCTTTCACAGAGAAGTTTATGAAGCAGACTTCATCAAACACTCTGATCAGTTCCCTTGGCACTAAGCTTCCACTATCGGACCACACCTTTCTAATCACCACAGCCTTCCCTATTTTTGGATCTATGTACCAGTACCATATGTTACCGAGAATATCCTGAGACAACTTGCTCAGGGGAATCTTGGTTTCACACAGCACTGGCTTGTATACCAGTTTCTTTAAGCTTTTGTGAGTCATGGGATGTCTGACATTCTTGTCCCTGACTCGCTTGGACACTTGAGGCTTAAACGTTTCGAACTTCCCAGATCTTACCTCACGCTGTGGAACCTGCCACAAACCCATCGCTACTGCGTGATTTGAGTGACCCAGCATCTCTCGGTTTACTAGGTTCACGAGGTCGTACTTTGGCAAAGAGCTGAAAGCTTCACTGGTTGGTTTCAAGTATTGAACCCCCCCAGCTCGCTTTATTGCAAACAGCTTCTTGTCATCCTCGAACCTTACAGCTAAGATCATACATGTAGCTCCACGTTTGTCTATGATAGACATTTTCTGCCAAACAGGAGCTGGATCCTTTGATGAACTTTCAGGCGTGTGTTTGCTTTTCTGCGCCTCTGGATCCACAGGTGTAGGGTCTGTAGGAGAGGCTTCAGTCGATGTCTCACCAGTACTTACAGGCTCGACTGAACCTATATCAGGATTAGTTTCAAAGAATGGAGCTTCAAACATCTCTCCATCCTCAAGCTCGTATTCTCCTTCCCCGTCGCCCTTGGGAACTTCTATCACAACATCATCATCCTCCTCCTCATCCCAGTCATCACCAGAGACGATCTCTCCTTCTTCCAGATTGTAGAGAGCATTGCTCTGTGCTTCCTTGGAATAGTCCGGCTCTAAGAATAGGATCACATCATCTGACACGTCGTCAGATAGATCTCTCAACACGTCAGCCGCCGACTTTCCTTTATCACCACCTGCGGCATCACCTCCACCTTGGCTCCAAGTAGACTCCCCCTCAGCCATAGGCACGGCAGAAATGGGAACAATAGCTAAAGCCCACGATTGCTGCTCACTTCCACTCGGTCCGGCTTCAGGATCCTTGTCTTGATCATCATCATTGGTTAGATCAACTAAGTGACAAGCCTCTTCACTGCTAGGCTTAGGTGGTTGCTTCTCCAACAGCTCCTTCAGTCTCTCCCCCTGATCAGCAAGCGTCTTGGCCATGTCACAGACCAATTTAACCATCGTATCATGTTCTTGACGCTACTTCTCATCAGCCGCCCGTTGTTTCTTCAATGCAGCTACTTCATCAATCAAGGAGTTTATCTGACCCTGTTTCTTGTCAGACTCTTCCCTAGATTTCCGTACTGTTTCAAGTAATGCAGCCACCTGAGTCTCTAGAGTTGTGATTCGTGCATCTCTAGGATCAGGGCCTCTGGACGATGAAGCTTTGGCTTGATGAGTAGGGAAGGTGAAGATTTCATCAAAATCAAAACCATGAGTGAAATCTAATTCATGAAATGGTTCGTTGATGTGTTGGAGAGTGGTCATGGGGATTGAAGTAGGGATGGTGGTTGTTTGGATGGTGGTTGGGGTGATGGTAACAGACTCAGTAAGAATTGGAGTCGCTACCGCCACCTGGACAGATTGTACAGGGAGGGTTACTATCACAGGAACCTCCTCTGTGATGGTAGTTGTAGCCATTTCAAGTGTTACACATGGCCTCCTCCTCTGTCTTCTATAAAGCTGGTGTGAAGGTGAAGTAGAAGTTGATTCAGTGCTCGCAGCCTTCACTATTACTTGCCTCTGAGCACCGACTTCCACCTCACGAAGAATAGGCTGAGGTTGCCTATCTCCCCGACGCTTAAGTGTACTTTCTCTTCTGCGTCTTTGTAGAGCAGCATCTGAATCAGAGTCGGGTTCGTATTCATTGCTTGACTGCTGTCTTTTTCTCTTAGAATATGACTCGGGAAGGGTCACCTTCGTCAACCTTCTTGGGTGTGTCTGAGATGGTGCATCATCAGAATCAGATGAATCAGACTCTGTAGCTTCAGAATCAGATTCTTCAGCACCACCAATACCTGCTTCTTCGTCTCCTTCTCCATCAGACGATTCATCCTCACTTTCAACTTCCTCCTCTTCTTGTTGTTCATCACTATGTTCACTAAATTTAGGCTCAGACTCGGCATTAAACCAACTCCAATCAGCTGGTGCTACATATGCTTCATTTATCAGGTGGCCAAAGAGTGGTGTATGCTCAGGGGTAGGTTCTACAATGCCTGGCGTGAGGAATTTTGAGAAGACTCTCCTTGCCACCCATTTAACTTGCAATCTCTCCCCAACAGCAGGTAGATTTGGCAACTTATCATTAATCAGTAGTTGCACAAATCTAGGGTATAACAAGAATCGGTTCATATCCGCTGCGTTTATCTGATCTGTTAAGGCCTTGAATATGTAACGGGAGAAGTTATAACCCCTGTTGAGAAAAGCTAACCATGGCTGCAGCAAGATCGTGTCCCATAGCATCCTTCCCCGCCTTTCTGGAAGAGATGCACACGATCATCACATGTGCAAAATATCTCCACTGATCGAGCACCCACATTTTCTTGTAGGAAGAATAATCTCGTGCACCAACATAACCCATTCGCTGTCTCCAACACCTATCAACATAGTAATCTGGATAGGCAATTGGGTCGGTGTTATGGTCTCGGAATTGTAAGACCCTTCGTATATTTTCCTCTGAAAAGGAAATATCATGACCTGCAATAGTAGCCCGAATGACATTAGGGGCTACAGTGCAGTCATGCTCTGCTGTATCCCAAAACTGCTCCAGATAAGGTCTTGAAACAATAGGATCTGCCGAAATAGCATAGCTGATTTTTGAACGGTCCAAAAACTCAACTATCTCTTTGTAGTGAACGCACGAGCCATCAGGTTGTGTTAGCGCGAGGAGATTGAACTCACTAGTGAACGCACGAGCCATCACTGCAAAAACACACAATAAATATAATAAGAACAAGGAGGATCATTGGAATTGAATGAAACAAACAGGGTATAACACTATCACATAGAATGTAATTCCAGACTTAGAAATTTTTCAGGATTGCCCTTCCTGCGCACTTAGCAAGTAAGCAGGGAGTTCTTCTTGCGTACTTAGTAAGTATGCAGGAGGTATACCTTGCGTACTTACCAAGTGCGCAAGTAGTGACACTTAGAAATATTTCAAGAATCTAAAAATTCACTCTCGGTGGATCATTGCCGTGGATTATGGTCACCACAAAGTCAAAACACTTGGTTATAACCTATGGAACCAACAAGATCAGCAAGGACATGTTACACTCGGTCAAATTTGACCTAGATTGGGTCCGACGCACAGTCGCCACACCATAGAGGGTCAAAACTAAAATCAAAGCATTATAAGGACGATTAAGAGATGATGGAGGTTCGAATAATGATTTAAAACAAGTTTTATGTGTTAATTCGGTCAAGAAACACAACAATTTGTCAAAAAAATCCAAAATTCAACCCTAAGCTTATACGATCACAAATCGGTCCATAACAGTCGATTCATCGGATGGAAATGGTCAAGATTCTCACCGAATGATTGTTATATGAGGATGGAACAATGAACGGGATGAAAAAGATCTTTGGAACACTCGTAAATTTTGAGGAAAAATGGGCAGAGGGTATTCAACAGTCGAAAGAGTTTGAAAGAAGTGAACTGATGAAAAACTCTAACTTTTGCTTATGTACCCAACACAAAAGGTCTTGCGTACTTAGTAATTGCGCAGGAAGTAACTCCTGCGTACTTAACAAGTACGCATGACTTATGTCCTGCGCACTTGCTAAGTACGCAAGGTTTAACCCTTGCGCACTTACTAAATACGCAGAAACCAGTGTTTGCCTAAAATTTAACTCAAATTATGAAGAAGTCAAAGTCAAATAACGAACTTACTAGGCACATTCAATCAAGAGGATTCAAAGTCAATTCAGGAAGGTTAAACACAAATATTTTTGGTTTTTTCTGATAGGAATTTAACTATACACAAACTTAAAATCTTTTTGATCTTTTCTGAATAACGATATACACATATTCACATACAAGCTATTTTTGTTCAAAGACACGAGCAGAGGATCATATCAGGCTATTTATTATAGAAAAAATGATATAAGACAAACATCAAATAATATGGGATCACGTCATGGATTACAATTTATTCATACGTAATAAGCACATAAACAAGTAATTCAAGTTGGCAATATTATAAGATTTGAAACCATAAGCATCTTAGTATCATGTTCTTGTGTATTAAAGTAATAGTTATTTAATATACAACGCGTGCCCCACAGTTATGCTATGAACTTATTTTGCACTAATCTCAAGGCATCTAAGATTTTCCCAATGATTTCTAGATTTCCTGATTTCATGAGATTTCTTCATTGAATATCGGTATGATGATTCAGGATAATGAATAAGGTGTTTGAGGATTTAGGTAAGGGGATCCAACTTTTATCTGGATTTGAATTCAATGAATCAGGAATGATTCAAGGGTGAATACATGCTCAACGGTTGATGTAAAGACATGTCTTGATTCAATCTCTCATTGCATACTTATGAGTATAGGCAGTTAGATGAACCGCATTAATTGTGCTAACGACCTATCCCGAAACTGGTCTCAGACGAAAATAATTGCCAAAATCTAACATCCTATATCTGATAGTGATCTTTTGCATTCTTTTACGCACACACACTAGCAAACATGGGTTCAAATCACAGTTGTAGTATTTAAGTTAATTTCCACACTACTAATGATTCAAAGACGCTTATAGCCTACTGACAATTCAAATTACTTGTAAATAAGCAGATTAAAATCACAACAATTTAAACAATCAAGTACGCATGACGCAATCATTTCCCATATGTGCAGTCTATGACGTTTGGATCATTTCTGATGTACTATCATTTCCTCGTCTCTCAAGAGAACTTTGAAATTTTTCTGGTTTTCTATTTTGTTTGGATTTTTGTAAAATATTTGAAAATTAAATGAACTATACAGAAAGCAGTTAAAATAAATAAAAGTTTAACTTTCATGAATTGAATTGATTTAAGAAAAACAAGTTTTCACTCCGGATTAAACATTCCTATCATGTTGACAAGATGTCCAAAGCGGGTTCGATCAAACGCCTTAGTAAAATGGTCAGCAAAGTTGTCATCCGAGTGAACCTTTACAAGTTCAATGTGATGCTTTTCAGCACAATCACGGATGAAATGATGGCGAATTTCAATATGTTTAGTTTTGGAATGTTTCACCGGGTTGTTTGTGATGGACATGGTGGCATTGTTATCAATGAACAGTGGAGTTCCAGTGAAGTTTAAGCCGTAGGCTCTCAATTGCTGCTGAATCCATAATATCTGAGAACAACCGCTAGCTGCAGCAATGTACTCTGCTTCACATGTTGAGACAGAAACCGTTGACTGCTTCTTGCACTGCCAGGAGACCAGCCTGTCTCCCAAGAATTGACATCCACCTGAAGTTGACTTTCTATTAAGGTTCCAACCGCCATAATCTGAATCAGTATAGGCTTTGAAGTCAAATGACTGCTGCTTTGAGTACCAAAGACCCAATCGGGGTTTCCCTTTCAAGTATCTGAATATCCTCTTGACAGCTATCATATGAGACTCCTTCGGTTGTGACTGAAACCTTGAGCACAAGCATACAGCAAACATTATGTCGGGCCTTGAAGCTATGAGATACATAAGAGATCCAATCATCCCACAGTACAATTTACAATCCACATCCTTTCCATCTTTGTCTGGATGCAAACCGTGATTGATGGGGATAGGTGTGCCATAAGTACTGCTATCATTCATCTTGTATTTCAACAAGATGTCCTGCCCATACTTAGTTTGATGTAGATAGATTCCATCCTTTCTTTGACTGACTTGCAGACCCAGGAAGAACGATAATTCACCCATGTTACTCATCTCAAACTTGGACTTCATCACCTGTTCGAATTCTCTACACATCTCTTCATTTGTAGACCCAAAGATAATGTCGTCGACATACACTTGCACAAGAAGAATATCACCTCCTGCTTTCCTAACGAAGAGGGTCGAGTCAATCTGTCCACGATCGAAACCATTGGACAGTAGATGTTTTGATAACGTCTCATACCATGCCCGGGGTGCTTGATGAAGACCATAAAGTGCTTTGTCGAGCTTATACACTTTATTGATATTATGCGGATCTTCAAAGCCGGGAGGTTGAGTGACATAGACCTCTTCATGAACTTTTCCATACCGGAAAGCACTCTTCACATTAAGTTGATAGACCTTGAAGCCGACATAGGAGGCATAAGCCAGAAACAGCCGAATGGCCTCAAGTCTAGCAACTGGGGCATATACTTCTGTGTAATCCAAGCCCTCTTGTTGATAAAAAAACCCTGAACAACCAACCTTGCTTTATTCTTCACCACGACATGACGATCATCCGTCTTGCATTTGAACACCCATCTGGTTCCAATTGGTTGGACGCCTCTTAGCAAGTCAACCAAATCCCACACATGCAACTTTTGGAATTGAGACAGTTCTTCTTGCATTGCCTCAATCCAGCAGTTGTCAGCGAGAGCCTCCTTCACATTCTTCGGCTCTAACTGGGACACGAACACAGCATGCAAACATGTTTCCATGACACCAGTGTCAAGTATCTCAGAGTACAGACTAGTGTTCTCAGCAATGGTTCTATGATGAGTCTGAACACCGGCATGAGGATCACCAATAATGTTGTCAATTGGATGATTCTTATGCACTCTCATCTCTGGTATCTCTGGTTCCTAGATTTTTGAATCTAGGTTCGTGCTCAACTCCCCCATATCCTGTGTTCTAGAAGAAAAAGATTCAATGTTGATTGGATCAGTTGGAGCTTCATTTCCTACACAAGTGTTAGGATTAGCTTGAGCGTCATTTCCGTCAACATGAACAACTTCAATGTTATCACTGTCATGAGTTCCAGATGCAGATGAAGCATTGGAATCGGGAGTTACAATCGGTACAGTGGCACGAGTGGAGAAATTTGAATCATCACCGCCATTAACGACATCATACACATTTTCGGCGTCATCAGCAGACAAATCAGGAAGATTGAAGGACTTGAATAGCGCATCATAATCAAAACCCCAAGCTGGACCAGTTGGTTCTGGTGGAATGCTGTGTTTACTGTAATCCACTTCAAACCATTCCTCGACAGTATGTGTTCCTATATTATACACTCTCTTTCAAGGCGAGTTGGCAACATATCCTAAGAAGATGCCTTCCACCGCTTTTGCATGAAACTTAGACTTGCGGTCTTTGTATTGTAGCAATAAGGAACAGGGACTACCAAAAGGAACTAGGTAGTCAAGATTGGGAGGTCGATTGTTGATCAACTCATAGCACGTCTTGTTGTGCCTCTTTACAACCAGAACTCTATTCAAGACGTGACAAGCTGTATTTACTGCTTCTGCCCAGAAAGTTACAGGAAGCTTTGCATCTGACAGCATTGTCCTTGCAGTCTCGATCAAGGTTCTGTTCTTCCTTTCTGCAACTCCATTCTGCTGAGGTGTGTACGGGGCACTAAATTCGTGACGGATACCCTTCTTGAGACAGAAAAGTTCAATCAAATTATTCTTGAATTCAGTTCCGTTATCACTCCTTATTCTTCTAACCTTTAACTTGCAAAGAGATTCCAAGATTAGGATCAGGTATTGAAGAATGTCAGCAGTCTCGTCCTTTGTACCTAAGAAATGCACCCAAGAAAAACGTGAGAAATCATCAGTTACAACTAGATAGTATGACTTACCTCCAATACTCCTGATACTTACGGGGCCAAACAGATCCATATGTAATAGCTCCAAAGGGGTATCAATGGAGTTTTGGAGCTTGAGCTTGTGAGACTTCCGTTGCTGTTTGCCCTTTTTACAAGGCATACAGTCATCTGCAACAGTAAATCTCAGCTTAGGAACACCGGTTACCAAAACGTTTCGGATAAGATGATTGATTTTACGATAAGAAATGTGTCCGAGTTTCCTATGCCACAAGATTGAGTCAAGCTCTGTCTCTTTGGTAAGCAAACAAGTAGCTACTGAAGATGTGGTTTTCGCCACGCTCATGTCAATCTGATAGGTATCATTCGTTCTTGGCGCCCGCATCAGAATCCAGTCTTCAGGAACCTCAAAACCAGGTTTGAGAATCATGCATTCAGTCTTGTCAAACATAACCGAGTACTCCTTGTCGCACATCTGAGAGACACTCAACATGTTATGCTTCAGCTGCTCACAGTAGTTGACGTTGTCAAAGCTGACACAACCGTTGGAAACCACGCCTTGACACGTGATCCTACCGCCTTTCTCTCCAGCAAAGGCCACATAGCCGCCTCTAAATGGTTTCACGTCTTGAAGCAGGGCCATTCTGCCTGTCATGTGCCGGGAGCATCCACTATTTACATACCAACGATTAGAGATAGTACCCTTCGGATGTCCCTGCACGAGTCACAAAACAAATCAGTTAGATTTGGAGACCCAAGCCATAGTGGTCTTGGGTCGTCCGTCTTTTTCAAAATAGACAACCTCTATTAACTCACAGTCGTGACTGTCAACAATGGATGAATCTTTTGAAAATTTGGGATCATAAGGTTTAGAACTTTTAGATTTCTTGTTCTAGGATCTTTTCTTTTTCTTAACTAGAACATTAGGCTTACATTCAACAACAGCAGGTGAACTAGTGGAAGCTTCACCTGATTGAAGTCCAGCCAGTTGTTCCAGCTTTCTCAATCTTTTGTTCCTTCTTCTCCTCTGTGGTATGGAGAGTTTTGCCACAGATTTCTCACCAGTTGGTGCACTACCAGAGGTAGAAGCACAAGGTTTAGCAGGAAGCTTTTCCCTTTTTGGAACATTTGGTTTAGCCTCAGATGTGGTCTTTGGCTTCACCAACAGTTTTACTAGTGGTTTCATCACATTAGCCTTAGGACTTTCAGGCTTTTTCACTTGTGGTGACCTTGGGACAACAGCTGGTTGCGAACCAATTAGCTGTTTCCCTTGATTCTTATTTGGACAGTTCACCAGGATGTGACCAACCATACCACAGTGAAAACAGGTTCTCTTTTCTCTGTAAGTCCTCCTGTAAGGCTCATTTGATTTGACATTTGAAGACTCAGCATGATGAACAGGAGACGTTGTTTAGCGAACAATTGTTTGACCCGATGCAGATTGGTTTTTGGGAACATAATATTTTTGCAATTTTTCTTGATAGCCAATCCCGTAATGAGCTGAAAAGGCTTCCTTTTTAACTTGATTAAGGTTCTTATATCCCCCATAAAGCATTACTTTTAATTTATCATTTGATTCAATGATATCGGGTTCAGTCAAAATACAATTATCACCATCAGTGACAATGTTTTTCATAACCTTTTGTTCACCTAGCAACTCCTCTGAGACTACTCCTTCAGGGCAAGACCCATCATCAGAAGCAGTAAAGAACTCTTCATCAGATGCAGAGTTAGCCTTACTTGAGGAGTCATCCTTGTTAGAGGAATCATCCTGACTTGAGGACTCATCAAGGCAAGATAGATCGATGTCAATTAAGCCGTTGACAAATTTCCCGTTTACTGGTAGAGGAATGGCATTAGTATCCAGCCCTAATCCATTCACTTGCCTTACTACAGACTCGTAGTGTTCCACCACAAAACGAGAGTTTTTCAACTTCTCAATATTGCCTTTCAGCTGCAAGACCTCATTTTGCAGTTTGGTGATCTCATTGTTCCTTTTTTCCAACCCCTTGTATGCAACATCCAAATGAAACCGTTGATCACTGATTTTAAGTGAATAATCACGTTTATCCTTTTTCAAAGTTTCAATTGAATCTTTAAATCGTTTTTCATTTTGTTTGTAGCTTAAAGCTGCAATACGAAGGGGTTCGACTTTGTCTTGAAGCTTAGAATTTTCATCCTGCAAGCTTAGACATTTAGAACAAGAAATGACAGCAAAAGAGTTAGAATCTACCTCATTTGACGAACAAGATGCCTCTCCAATAGCCATGAGGGCAACTACAGTTGTAGACTCTTCCTGGTCAGACACAGAGGCTTCCCGTTCTTCTGCTTCCATCATCTCCTTAATATCAGCCATGAGACCAACCTGTGTTTGTGCAATGATGGCATCTTCCAGATGAACACCCCAATGAAAGTTTTCGTTCTGTTGAGCTACCAAAGCATTTGACGTACCACCTTGGCTTTGATTGTGGTTGTTTGAGTTGTAGCCATGGCTGTTTCCTTGACTAGGTCTGGTGAAACCCGAAGCCGGTGCTCTGTCCTTTAGACATTCACGAGCAAAGTGTCCAAAGTTCTGACACTTATAGCACTTGGCCTTGGATTTGTAAAAACCAACCATGGCATTTGAATGCCCACCAATGAACTTTCTTCCTGTTCTGTTCAGGAAACGCTTGGCTCTCCTCAAGATCATGGCCATATTCCATTGAATATCCATATCCTCCATATCATCAGTATCCACCTGATTAAAGTCTTCTTCGATGGTTTCAGGATCGGTTAGCTTGCCGCCAATAAAGTTCTCATAGGCAAGCATGCATGATGAGAATAAAGCCACATGATCTTCAGCTATCTTGGCTATTGCTGTTTGGTTGGCTGAAGATGTGGGAGAAGGATTTCTTGAGGAGTTCTGATGATGAGATCCAGAACCTGATGATGCATAGCACGCATGACCACCACAACCCTTTGATGCTTCTTCTTCATGAGAGTTTCCTGTGAAAAGGGCAATTCCAGAGCCCGATGACTTTGCTGTCGAAGACGTCCCATAATACATAGACGGGTCTTGTATTTGAGGTCTCCCTAAGCTCTCTTTTCGTCTTAGGTTCATGTCATGAGCCTGAACCTTTCCGATTGCCTCATCAATCGTCATCTCATAGAATTTGGGATTCTCTCTCAACAGGGTTGTGTACTTTTCAAATTTTTGAGGCAACGCATCCAGAAATTTTTCTACTAACTCCTCATTTGGATAAATGAGGTCATAAGCTTTCAACTCAGTCTGCAGATGATAGAATTTGGAGATGAGTTCATCAATGGATTCGTTCTCCAGAAATCTGAAGCATTCATACTGCTTCCTGAGAAGATCCCGTTTACTTTTCTTGATATCACTGTTGCCTTCGAATCTCTTCTGCAATGCCTTCCAGAGATCCTTGGATATAATGTTCAAAGCGTGCTTTCCAATTAGAATAATCATTTACATTGAGCAGCTTTGGTGGTTTTTGCGGTGTTCCAATCTCATTATCATAATTCAAGAGATTACCAAGGTTCTGAAGATTTGCCATAGTTGAACACTTAGTCAAATTTTAGAAAAATCACAGAAACTTGCGCACTTGAAATCAGCCTTGCGCACTTAAAGAATAGAACTTGCGCACTTAAAGTTTGCTCTTGCGTACTTATCAAGTACGCAGGAGTAAAGGATAAATACGCAAGGTATAAATTAAGTACGCAGCAAGTATTGTCTTGCGTACTTAGTAAGTACGCAGGAAGACTGTACTTTTTGCCAAAAAAGGTACGTACGCAATTCACTTTATCACCAACTCTCACCAAACTTTTCCGGTCACCTGAAACTCACCGGAGTCAGTAAAAATTGACGATATCAACAAAAAAAGTGAGCCAAAGGGTCAGAAACTGGTTTCTAACCAACCTTTGATGCTCAAAACACTCAAATACACAACAAAAGTCGGTTTTTGAGTGATTTTTGCTTCTAAAATAGTACTCAAGAGAATTACGTACGTACCTATTTTATCACAAAAATCAACAAAACACCCACTTTTGCTTGCAAAATCTTTGTAGGATGTGTAGAAGATGCTCCTAACACACTCACAACACTCGAAATCAAGAGCTAAGCTCTGATACCACTTGTAGGTCCCCGGGTGTCTCGGATCGTTACGCGTGGGTGTGTGACTAGTCGGAACGGGTGCGGAATGCCCGTGACTAGGTGGAGAACAACAACACAAAGTAAACCGACAAAGGAAATCACTTTAAAATCCGTCTATTATAACTTGAAGGTTACAGAGTACAAAATGAATGCGTACATAACATATGTGAACCGTTCCTATTTATACTAGACCTGGGTTCTGCGCACTTGCCAAGTGCGCAGGACAAATTGCTCATGCGTATTTAGAAAGTACGCAGAGACTTCTTGCGTACTTGCTAAGTACGCAGGAGATAACTCCTGCGCACATGCTAAGTGCGCAAAACACTTAGAGAAATCCGACAACAAGTACATACAATAGTAAATACAACTCGATAACTAATACAAACAGACACTACAATACAAAGACAACTACATACAAGATAAGTACAAAAGCTAAGACTATATCCAGAGTGTTTGTCACACAAACGTGCTTCAACAATAAGAAAAGGATTTATGTGTCAATAATAAGGGTTATTTGTAGAAATTATTAATGTAATAATTATTTCAATATGCTATTAAGACCATGTCAAAGGTGTTTGAAATTTGGTAAAAAATAATCATCATTTTGAAACATGATAATATTTATAAGGATATAATTTGAAATAAATAAATTTGTTATACGATTTGTAATATTACTATTTATGAAAATCAAATTAGTGATTACTAAATGAATCATATAATTACTAATACTATTACATTATTAGAAATTATAATATTAGTAACACTAATAAAATCGTATTGCTAATAATATATTATAGATCATGTCGTTTTAAAGGTTCATATATAAAATAGCAAGGCTTACAATAATGTTTATCGTGTCTTTTTGAAATATATAATGGTAATGAACGAAAAACACAAAAGATATTGATGTTCATATACTAATGGTGATATTCAAAATGTATTTAGGAATTGATTAAACAGTTATACAAATATACTTTTTATTACAAAATCCTTGAGAATATAAAAAAAATATTGATTTATTAACCATTATATATTAAAAATTGTTTCCTTGTAAAAATATGGATTTGCAAAATCATAAAATTTATATAGATGTAAAAAATTATTGGTATGAGTTTTTATATACCTATAAATATGAAATTTTAAACATTTATCTATACATTTATGTAAATATATGTGTGTGTGAGTAATTAAAAGCAACAACAAAGAAATAACAAAAAAAGAAACAAAACTGGTCATGGCCGGGTTTGAACCCGAGACCTGACCCGGGGAAAGAGAGTGTGTTAACCAGTTAATCTGGGCATAAGCCTTGTCAATGGTTGGGAACTTTTTAATTTTAACATAAGGGTCTTGAGACATTTCTTCCCCAATCATTCAAACAAAACCCTAGTCCCCATGAACACACAATTTTGATCAGAACAAGAAGGTTAATAGAACAGACGATCAAATCGAGCAAGAGGGTATGATATATACCTGAAAGTAGACTCGATTCGTGGCAAAACAAGACATGAAGCTCGTCCATGTGCCGATCACGACTGGGAGAAGGGAAAATGGATTCGAGGCTGTTTTCGTGTAGTAAGATGACAAGGATTTATAGGGAACGATATCATACGCGTTATAACTTTAAATCAACGGGAATTGTGGGGTTTTGGAGCATGATTTGTGGGTTTTAAAACTTATGAACATAACCTCCAAATGGGTTAAAAAGAACGCAAATCCTTAATCAATTGTGATGATTTGGAGTTGCCATACACTCATAATCGGTTTAGAAATTGATTGGGATGCTTTGAATCCCGTAATTACAGGGATTAATGGAGGATTGAACGGGTTGAAATTAGTTCCAGGTTTCAAAACCAAAAGAGAGGGTTCAAGTGGGGGTTCAAAGTAAAATAGAGGGGGTTCAAAACCAATCTTTATTTGTTTTAAAACCCTTTTTTTTACTACATAAAACAATTGGTAAAATTTATAAAACTAAATTTATTTTTATCACCAAACTTTTATAAAGGAATAAATCCTATTTTTATAAAAACTTTAAATTTTATAATTGTAATCAATTATATATACATTTACATACATATCTTTATAAATAAAAATATTTATTTAAAAGTTAAAAATATCGAATATTTTTTTTTGAAAATTTTGGAGGGAAAATATCAAAAATTTTCTTGTTCAAGATTTGGAGAGGACGGTTACACAACTATTCGGATTCATTTTTGAGAAGTTGACAATATTGGGTTTTCGGTGAAAAGTCTGGAGAGAAGTTTTCAGTATCTAGCAAGGTTCTCAAATTAAGAATGTTTTCTACATTTGGAGCAGCAATAACAGCGTCATCATCTTTAGTGTCAATTCCACCTGAGGTAACATCTAATCCCTGTTCTAAAGTGTGTATTGATAAGATAGAGATGTATAGAAAAGAAAATGATGTTTTCAGGTTTGAAAATGAAAATCTAAAATATCACAAAAATAAGTTTTCTTAAGTCTGAAAAGGATTATAAAGAGGCAATAGATACTGGTAAAAAGGATATTTCATTACTAAAGTCTCAACTCAGCAACAAATGTTGTTTGCTTACTGATGCTAATCAAGAAATTGCTAGATTGACCACTGAATTAGAAAATGCAAAATCAAATTTTAATGAAGCAAAATTCAAAGTAGAATTCTTTGGTCAGTCGAGCAAGGTTGTTGATATTCTTGAGGATCAACTCCACAAGCCGGGTAATGGGAGCAAAGGGCTTGGGTATAATAACGTGCCTCCTCCGTTCAACGAAAACTGTACCACTGTTCCTCCCTCTATTGAGGAACAAGTAAGGGAGTTCTTCATGTTCACTCCCGGTAGCACTTCAAGCTCTGATGGATCCAAATCATCATCATCCTTAGCTTCAACTGTTAAATGTGTGAACAATTCTGATGCTTCTACTTCATGTGTAGAAAAAGTAGAGATCGAGGAATGTGATAGTGAAAATGATGAGTATGAAAAGGCATGTTTTTGCAAAAATAAAATTAATGCTAATTTAAATTGCAGAAATAAAACTGATACTTCTAAGGGCACTGCTTTTAAGAGCAACAAACACTATATGCAGGCTTGAAAAATGGTTCTAAAAATTCAAAATTACCTGCATATAGTGATGGAAAAACCAGATTTGTTAAACCTGTCACTGATAATGTTGTTAAGTATTCCAACAGGGACCTGTCAAAGCTGAAGGAGAAAAGCAAGCGGGTTGAAAAACCAAGGGTCAGTGTCGGGATATGTTGCTTATGCTAGGAAGCAGACATGCTACACATGTGGCAAAGCCGGTCACATTGCAAGAAATTGCATACATCGTCCTTATGAACCATATTACATGAAAAACCAGAGGACTACACCAAGGGATAGAACTTGCTCTAAGCCAATGAAGGCAAATCAGCCTAAGGAAATGAAGAGTCAGTCTCCCAGAGTTAAGCCCTCTGATGGTGACTGGAATGTTGCAAAGAGAAACAGACATGCTTATTTTGAAAGACAAAAAGTTAAACAAAATAAGCAAACGGTGAAACCTAAAGTCTGAGTTTCAAAAGAAACAAAATTGTCTGTTCAATCAAAGAATGTCTGGAAGGCTAAGGAAAATGTTTTGGCAACACCTGTCGTTGATTCTAAAAATGATGTGTTTGCAGGAAGCATCTTATATTGATGCTTCAGGAATGCCCAAGTCAACTTTGGCTTGGGTACCTATGTCTAACTAATCTTCTCATTCGTGCAGGGACAGCCAAGGAGGACTGTCAATAACCAGCCTGGTATGTTGATATGGGTTGTTCCAGGCACATGATGGGTGACATCTCTCTACTGCGTAATGTTAATACTTTAACGGAGGGTATGTTTCTTTTGTAGGAGATAAGGGAGGTAAGATCATCAATAAAGGTACAATTTACTTTAGTACATTATGCGTTGAAAATAACGAGTTTTTTAAATTTGAGAATGGTTACAAAAAGATTTTTCTTTATAGTTTAAGTTTGTACATTTTTTTAATTAATGCATAAATTTAGGGGGAGATATGAGAAAAATACAAAAAAGAGTTTGTCTTAAATTTCCTAGAGTCAAGAAAAATTCAAAAAGAGTTTGTGTTTGAGTCGGGAGTTTGCAATTAAATGGGAAGTGATATGAATGTTCGTTTCTTAAGGCTAGGATCAACACATGTAAGACACTAAATTGAAAAGACTAGGATCAGTGTTGGATATGTTGATAGGCTCTGTATGTGATAAACTTGAACAAAATAGTCTTATGGCCTTAGTGGGGAACATCTCATAAATTAGTGTAATCTGTCATTCCTGTTAATAATCGAGAACTTAAACATAAAGGTTGATGAACTGTGGATAACCCTTGTTCTATTGGGATTACACTAACCGGGACCCTTCACAAAGGGGTTGCGAGCTTGACTTGATACAAGTCTGTAAATATTATATATCTATATAGTTAAAAGACATGCATTGACATGCAATAGGTGAAAAGACACTCAATGACAGTGCAAAGCTGATCTGCAAAGCATGTAGGTCCAGATTTCACTCAGAAATCTCACAAATGATCGATTCTCCACATACAAAGGCGGAAACAATGTGTATGGAGGTGAAACAGAGGATAGAAACAGACTTGGTGAAGATAACGGGCTAAACACACTCACAATCAACACAAATATGATATGAAATTGTAAGAACAGTGCACAATACTCAAAATGCAGATTGTATTGATTAAAGAACAATGAAAGAGAAGGTTCAGGGTTACAGCCGCTACTCACACCCTAAACATTCTCAAACTAGGCTATTTATAGTAGATGACAGGTATTGAAACTATGTCAACCGAAACTACTAGTTTCGGTTGAACATTTACAAGTGATACTCAGACCTGTCGAAACTACCATATATCGAAACTATTAGTTTCGATTGAACAAACCTCAATCGAAACTAAGTAGTTTCGATGGCCCAGACATAACTAAATAAAACAGTAAATTACAGAGACAAAAATTTCAATAATGAAATGACAGAAAGTCAACTAAGCTAACATTGTTCAAACATACAATAATGACAACAACATATACAGAAAAAAATGTCTCTACAATCTCCCCCTAAGCTGTTGCATTACTGTCTTTAGCTCTTCACTAAGCAGCTGGTCCTTCAGTAGTTCTCGGGATGAAAGGTTTGACATGGAGAGACACAATCCGTTGATAGGCCTTGGCATCCGCCTCATCTTCATCACTGTAAGCCTGAATGTGATTCTGGAATAGTACCTCCAGATCTTCAGGTTGAAACTTTAATAGCTCCATAGGCTCAAAGATGACAATGTCTTCCTTGCCTTCACACTAGATCACGGCACTGCCAATGATTGGATTGTAGTACCATTTTCTGAAAGTTTGCAGCTGGACAGGCACGGTCTTGGGAATAGTGATGGTCTTGTGAGTTTGGGCAGGCTTGTACCTCAAGAAGACATAGGGCTTCTTGGTTTTTGGGTGAAACCTAGTCTTAGAAATTTTTTTCTGAGTCTTTCTAGGCTTCATTCCCTTGAAATCACAGTTCACCTGATTGTGTAAGAAGTGTTCAAAATCAGAGGCCATCATGACATTCCCAGGGTTTTGAAGGGGAAGTTTAGCCAAATCTCTAAGGTCATAGAAGGGGAGAGTCTGGAAGCCAGTCATGTTCTTGAAGTGCTGAACTCCTCCCCTGTATCTTCTAATTATGAACAACTTCCTCTCTGCATCATACTTCCAACCAACAGGAGGCCTTTTTAGCTCTTGGTGTTCGGCTATCCATTCGTATGTTTGTGGGCTCTCCTCTGGTACAAATCTTCTCAACCAAGGTTTTTATGGGTTTGGAAACTCAGGATCAATGGAAGGTTGGGTTGGAGTCTGAGTAGCTTCAGATGCAGTAGAGGTTTGTTCAGGAATAATAGGCTTAACAATGTTAACCTGAACATCTTCTTCGGTTTTCTCTTCATCAGACAGGGCTTGAATTTCATCTCCCTCCTCTATGAAGTACCTTGTCTTTTCAGTCTCTCGCTCTTCTGTAGGAAGGATATCTGGATAGAGTTCGTTATAGCCAAAATTGTCAATCTCATCTAGTAAGGCATTGAGCTCGCCATCAGACGGTATATCCTCTTCATCCAGAATCACCGTTTCAATCTCAGTCTCAGTTCCCTTCCCTCTTTTCCTTGCTTCCCTTCTTTCAATAGCTGAGGGAAGGTCGAACTCTTGTTCTTCAACTTTAACTTCAACAGCCTTCTTTGTCTTGGCAGCATGGCCAGTATGGATAGTCATTGCGGACTCTGGATTAATGAAAAAGGCAGGAGACAAGGGTTCAACACTAGATGTGGTCTCCCCCTGAGCCGTTGAAGTGGTTGTTTGTTGTTGCACAGGCTTTATCAGAGAGGCTTTAAGCTGTTCTACTATTTCAGCTAAGGCCTTGTATTCTTCTTGCTGCTTTGAGATGAGTCTTTGTTGGGTTTCAAGTAGGGTTTGCTAAACCTCAAGCTGGGTATGTAAACCTCCAACTTCCAGCTTCAGGTCTTTAACCTCTTCCTTGCACTCATTTAACTCAGATCTTAAGCCTTCAATAACTTCATTTTTCTTTTGAAAATGATCTTGAAGCTTCTTCACTTCAAGACTTAATGTTTTGACTCTTGGCACAGAAGAAGTTGGTTCATGTGATGGTGATGTAGGTGGAGTAGGGATGTGTATTTGTTGATGTGATGGTGGTGGTGTAGGAATGGGTGCTTGTTGTGGAGTAGGTTGTGGTGTATTGAATAAAGAATCAGAAGAAGATGACAAATCTTCAAGTCCAGTCTTAATCTTCTTTGCCTTAGGCTCCTTTTCTTCATAGTCAGAACCTGACTCAACTTGTCTTTTGGAGGATGATGCAAGATGCTCTGTCCATTCATCAGAACCGGACTTGTAATAATCAGACCCATAAATTCCTGCATCCAGAGTCCCACTAGACTCTGCAACTTCCTCCTCAGCTCCTTGTGTACCAGCTTCAACATTAACCACTGGCTCTATAGCTATCTGTACTTGTTCAACAAAAGGAGCCTCTATCACATGCTCATTAAAAGGTTGTTCTTCTTCTTGAGCATGAGGAATTTCTATTTCAATCTCAGGTTCAGCTACTTGTTGGTTACCTTGATCTAGATCCATTTCCTCTTCTTCTTCCTCAGACGATGACACTTCCATCTC
Organism: Smallanthus sonchifolius; assembly: GCA_023525975.1. NCBI lineage: Eukaryota > Viridiplantae > Streptophyta > Magnoliopsida > Asterales > Asteraceae > Smallanthus > Smallanthus sonchifolius. The sequence goes on along the minus strand of CM042035.1, from coordinate 20,662,488 downwards.
TAGATCTGGATCCACATCAGGAATAAACTCTTCCTCTTCTCCAATAATGTGACCAAACAGAGGAATATTAGCAATGGCTCTGTTGGTCCTTTTGTTCGAACTCTTCATGTAGCTAAGAGTCTTGGCTATCATATGGTTAAAGATAAATACATTTCCACCTTGTTGAAGATCTGGATGTAGGTGGTTGATAATGATCTGAAGGAATCTTGGATAAACCAGAAACTTCTCCTTAACAGCTCCTGTCAAATTTTCTTTAAGCTGTCTAAATACCAACCCTGAGAAGTTGTAGTTCCTGCCTTTAATCAATCCCAAAACAGCAGATGCTACCATGATATTTGATGAATCAAAGCCACCTTTTCTGATGGAGAAGCAGTGAATGAATATATGAAAAATGTATCTCCAATGGCTTGGAAGGGCGTTCTTTATAATTTGACCACTCTTGAACTCATCAGGATGACCCAGTCTTCTAAAACATTCTTTGACATAGAAGGTTGGGAATTCTGTTGGTGCCTCTGGGTTGTCATTGAATTGCAGCACCTCTCTAACAGTAGCTTCCGAGAATAAGACTTCTTGGCCATGAACAATTGCCCTTATATGCTCCACAATTTCAACAGTTATTATCTCTGCAGTCTCCCAAAACTCCCTTATTGTGGTCTAAAACACAGGTAGGTTGTGACTTATGGCAAAGCTGATACTGGAGTTTGCCAGGAAATTCAGGACTGGAACAACTCTGCACTCTTTGGATCATTTGCATTAAGGAAGGCATAGACATTTTGTCTCTTCACAAATAGGAGATGCATATCTGTCATAAGCAACAATTCATCAGTTTTTACACTTAGTCAATTTCAGAATAAACCTGATCGAAACTAGTTACACCAACACTTAGAAAATTTCTGAAATAAGCTGTTTCGATTGAAATAATACTTGGACATTTCAGAAAACACCCTTATCGAAACTACTAGTTTCGATTGAAACAACAAGTTTCGATCAATACTTAGAAAGTTTGAGAAATCTTATCGAAACTTCTAGTTTCGATCGAAACAACTAGTTTCGATCACCACTTGGACTTTCAGAGAAGACTTATCGAAACTTCTAGTTTCGATCGAAACAACTAGTTTCGATCATTACTTAAACTTTCAGAGAAGCCTTATAGAATCTTCTAGTTTCGATCGAAACAACTAGTTTCGGGCTGAGATACTAGGGCAAGTTTGAGTGTCGAAACTACCAGTTTCGATCGAAAACCTGTTTAATTTTTAAAAAACCTATATCCTTTTATCGAAACTCCTTAGTTTCGATGCCCAAACCCTTGAACATAACACCCAGACATTATACTTCAACTAAGATATACAAAGTCATATGAACATGAAGCATATAAAAAGAGGGATTAAGAGTAGCCTGTGTAAGTCGAAACTTCATCTTACCAATGAATCACGGATAAAACTGCAAATATATACACAAGGATGTTACAAAACAGATAATGTACATGATGTAATCAGTAAAAAGAACCAAAACGACCGTGATTAAGAAGAATTAGTCATCACAGACCTCGGAATTCAAGCCCTAGGTCTATGTTCTTATCAGTTATACAAATACAAACCAGAAGCGTTACCTGATGAAGACGATGACGGAGGATCAGGTGAGAAACACTGATTTCGCAACTTAGACCGAAGGTATTTGAGAGCTTTTGTGTGTGTGAGAGAAGGTGTAATTTGATCGGAGACGGTAAAGTGAATCTTGACGACGAAGAAATCAGATTATGAACTCATTTATTTTTCCCATGTGGTAAATGACCAAAATGCCCCTGTCGAAACTACTAGTTTCGATAGGCAAAACAATTTTTGGGGTCAAGAGGTAGTTTCGATAAGCAATGGTTTCGGCTGACTTTGTAGTTTCGATAGGCAAAATATAGTTTCGATAGGCAAAGAATAGTTTCGATAGAATTTGAAGTTTCGTTAGGCAAAGAATAGTTTCGGCTGACTTTGTAGTTTCGATAGGCAAAAGATAGTTTCGATAGAATTTGAAGTTTCGATAGGCAAAGAACAGATAAAAATAAAATAAAAATAAAACTATTCACAAGATATTTACACTTATCTTCTTGAAAAGATCCAACATGAGATCAGATCTGGTCAGTCTCTTGAAACACTTCCTTTTGCAATTAACTACTGTGAGTCCCTGAAGATAGCTGATATTTGTGCAAAGTAAACCCGAACATTTGTTTGTACATAGATTTCATGTGATTATAAGGTACCATTTAAGCAAGATACAAGGTGTACCCCACATATTGAAATAAAATGGTTTTGAAAACCTATCAATCCTCAAGAAATACCCATCTTCATCCTATCATCTCTTTCTGATTAACCAAGGTGCCATCTTAGTAATTTCAAAGTACCACAAAAATAAAATAAGAAATCCAAGTGGATTAGAAGATTAAAAAGAAAAATATCCAAGTAGATATTAAAAATGTACGAACATTCTAGATCTTTGCGTAAGCAAAACAGAAGAAGTCGTAAAATTATCCAAGCGGATAGAAAAATGTTGAACACCAGAGATCTTTGCGTAAGCAAAACAGACGGGGTCAAATCATCCAAGTGGATGGGAAAAGGATGAACACCCGAGATCTTTGCGTAAGCAAAACATACGGGGTCATCGGTGGTAAATATTGTTACTTTGACGGTCACTTGGCGTATGAATAGGAATCCAACACGTAAGACTGTATCTGATTGAATTGGTTTTCTTAGATATATAAAATGGGTTAGATGTACCAATAATGGGTTCAAACACACAAGTATGAGATATATTTTAGTTTTTTTCACACTACTTACAAGTTTTAACCATATGCCGGGCCTACCAGCTATACCTCAGTATACACCATCGCTTTTGGTCCATTCCATGTCCAAGAGATGAGATCAGACACTATCATTTCTCAAAGGTTAGATTCAATTTTCCTGTAACAAAACCACTTGTAAGATTATATACAAAGCAATTCTTTTCAATATTAAATTCTTATTTCTCCCCCAAAAGATTTGCTTGTAACTGAAAGTAACTGTACAGATAAATAAAATCTTTTTGGAATTTTCTTGACGATTAACCATAAACATGAAACACATTAATAGTCACAAAGATTACTGAAATTGATCATGCCGAGCATTTCCACCAGTTGGGCAAATCTGGTAGAGTCAAAAGCTTTTGTGAAGATATCTGCGGTTTGCTTGTCGGTTTTGACTTCAACAATTTGGATGAGTTTCTTTTCAACACAGTCACGGATAAAGTGATATTTGATTTCAAAGTGTTTTGTTTTGGAATGCTGAAAGGGGTTTTTGGTGATATGGGGAACGACAGTGTTGTCACACCGAATGGGTGTCTCATGGAATGTGATCCCATAGTCAAGCATCTGATGGTGTATCCATCTGACTTGGGAAAAACAGAGAGCCACGGCAATGTATTCGGCTTCGGCGGTGGATTGGGAAACAGTGGATTGTTTCTTACATTGCCATGACACAAGGCGGTTGCCAAGGAACTGACAACCTTCAGAAGTGGATTTTCGGTCTAAGTTGCAACCCCCGTAGTCTGAATCTGAATAAGCCACAAGATCAAACAAATCAGTTTTAGGATACCACAGACCCAATTTTGGCTTATACTTTAAATATCTCAAAATACGTTTGACAGCAGATAAATGAGAGAGTTTAGGATTATCCTGAAAACGTGCACACAAGCACACTGCGAACATGATGTCGGGTCTGTTGGCCATGAGATACATGAGAGATCCTATCATAGAGCAATAGAGATGCTGATCAATGCTTTCACCATCCACATCAGGAGTCAGACAATGTCGAACTTCTACAGGAGTTTTTACTGGACGGGAATCAGCCATTTTGAACTTGGTCAAGTTTTCTTTCACGTATTTCTCTTGATGGATGAGGATCCCTGACTCAGACTGATCAACTTGTAGTCCCAAAAAGAACTTCATTTCTCCCATAGAGCTCATTTCAAACTTAGACCGCATCACTTCTTCAAATTCTTTGCAAAGACGAGGATTTGTAACCATCCACATAAATTTGCACCATGATTGTATCTTTTCCATCCTTCCGTTTGAACAAAGTTTGGTCAATTGATCCTCGTGTGAAACCATTCTCAAGCAGATGCTTTGATAAAGTTTCATACAACACACGAGGTGCTTGGTGAAGACCGTACAGTGCCTTGTCTAACTTGTATACACGGTCTGGAAAATTAGAATCAATGAAACCCGGTGGCTGCTTGACATATACTTCCTCTTGAACTTTTCCATACAGAAATGCGCTTTTGACATCCATTTGATGAACAATGAAGTCCATGTAGGCTGCATAGGCGAGAAACATTCTGATGGCTTCCAAGCGAGCCACTGGTGCAAAGACTTCCTCATAGTCAATTCATTCTTCTTGATAGAAACCTTGAACCACCATACAAGCTTTATTCCGAACCACAATTCCTCCCTCATCCTCTTTGTTGCGAAATACCCATCGAGTGCCGATTGGTACTTTGTTCTTGGGAAGATCTACCAGATTCCACACATGCAGCTTTGAGAATTGCTGTAACTCTTCCTGCATTGCTTCCACCAAGCTGTTTTCAAGTAATGTTGCTTTGATGTTCTTAGGTTCAACTTGAGAAATGAAGCACGAGAACATGTTGTTTTCCAATGCATCACAGGCACTTCGGGTACGAACGCCCACATTGAGTGGACCAATGATGTTGTCGGTGGGATGATTCTTGTGAATTCTCAACTGAGGAATCTCATCTTCTTCTAAGTCTTCTTCAAAATTTTTAATATCTTCAGCAGGAATATTAGTGATATCATCAATAGGATCTTCAGCAGGTGATTGTGGTGCAACATCTACTATTGGAATTATGTTGTCCTAAATTTTTTCACTTGTTGCACCAGAACCGGAAGACTCCATATTGGATTCAGAATGAGCAGGTACAGGGATTTCAATATGAGCAGATGAGGAAGAACCTTGATTATTTATGTTTCCTAGATTGTTCAAAGAGAAGTAAGGATTAGCAGGAGTTGATTCATTAGAGAACCCAGGAGGATTAAAAGACTTAAAAACTGAACCGACATCAAAAAGCCAATTAGGACCGTCTCCTGCGTCCGTATGATTGTTTTCATGCCAATTGATATCAATGGACTCCAGTACTATCCTTCTCTTCTTATGGTAGACACGAAAAACGCGTTGATTAGATGAATATCCCACAAAATAGCATTCATCAGCTTTGGCTTCAAACTTGTTCAGCTGATCTGAAGTATTCAGCATTGTGCACACACACCCAAATTTTCTGAAGAAATCAATAACTGGCTTGCTCTTGTACATGATCTCATAAGGTGTCTTGTTGCAACTTTTAGTGATGAGAACCCGATTTTGCACAAAACATGTAGTGTTGACCGCCTCAGCCTAGAAAGACACGGGAAGCCTGGAGTCAACAATCATAGTTCATGCCGCTTCAATTAAAGTGCGGTTTCGCCTTTCAGCTACACCATTTTGTTGAGGAATACGAGGTGCACTAAATTGTTGAGAAATTCCTTTGCTTTCACAGAAGGAATCAAGAGTTGCATTTTTGAATTCTGTTCCATGATCGCTGTGGATAGTCTTCACACTTAGATTGAAGAGATTCTCAATTTGAAGCAGATAGGTTTTCAAAATCTGTAGCATCTCACCTTTCTTAGCTAGGAAGAACACCCAAGTAAATCGAGAGAAATCATCGGTTACCACTAATCAGTATGACTTTCGTCCAAGACTCATGACACTCACGGGAGCAAAGAGATCCATGTGAAGTAATTGGAGAGGAGAGTCAATGGAATTTGTGGTTTTAGGCTTATGAGAAGATTTGTGCTGTTTTCCCTTGGAACATGAGATACAGTGTTCTATAGGAGAGAAATATTTAAGAGGTAATCCGGTGACGAGGTTTCCTCAAACCAGTCGGTTCATAGTTTTGAAATTTACATGTCCCAACCTCTTATGCCACAGGAATGATTCATCTTCGGAAGCTTTTGAAAGAAAGCACGATTCAATGCCCGATGGGTTGTTCATATCCAAGCCGTATGTGTTTTATATTTTGGGAGCACACATGAGAATAAGTTCTTCTGGAATCACCACTCCAGGCTTCAAGATTAGACATTCTTTTGAATTGAACAAGGCACAAAAATCCTTGTCACAAATCTGAGAAACACTCATTAGATTGTACTTCAATTGAGGAACAAAGTTGACAAATTCCAGAATATTTACACCATTCGATACTGTTCCATGTCCTTCAATCTTTCCTCCTCTTGGATTGCCAGCAAAAGCTACATACTCTCCATCAATTTGATGATAATCTTGTAGCAAGTTAAAATGACCAGTCATATGTCTTGAACATCCACTATCTACGTGCCAAATGTTATCGCCGGTTCTTCTTGATTGACCCTATACACAACAAACCATTTAGACGTTTTGACCAATACCATGGCTATCAAGAAGTTTCATATCAGGATAGGACATTACATTGGAATCATAATTAGAATCCTCCATTAATGAAGCACGGTCATCAAATAGAACATTATTTTTAATTTTACAAGTTCTTTTCAAATAATTTTTAGCATTTTTAATTCTTTTACGCCTAGATTTTCTACTGTGAGAAGACTTAGACAACACATATGAATTCAGGGAAATTTTGGGAGACGATTCTTCATTACAATCGGTGGTTGTCAATTTACAACTTTTTGAAACATGATTTGAAGCACCACAACTAAAACAAACTTTTTCACAACATATCTTAGCCTGATAATTGTCATCACAAGATGAAGATGATTGTGATGTTGAGGCATCTGAACATGAGACGGTTCTCTCATCAATAACTTTGTCTTGAAGACGATGTTCTTCCTTTAATCTGAAAAAGTCCATGTTGCTCATGGTTTCACGTTTAACATCATTCACAATAATCCCTGCACTTTTAAACTTGGTAACACATGGCACAACATTCAACGATTTAGGAACAAAAGGCAAAGCATTTTAAATTTAGAAACATCACATCCCAATCCCGTATGCTCAGCAGGCATAGAATCAAAATACAAGTTTTCAACGTGTTCACAAATATCTGGTTTTGACATGGACATGTTATTACATTCATCCGACTCAAGTTCATTTAAAACAGTTCTATCATTGGTACTCTGATGACAATCATCTTCGGAAGTTACACAATTTGATTCTGCACATTAAGCAAAACTGTCAGAATCAGAGGACGTAATATAATCATTAGGAGATAAAGTGCAAACAAATAGTGTGGGAACATGAGGAGTTGGCATATCAGCAAATCTACCAGACTTAGAGTAAGGTGGTGGATGATAATTATATCCAAGACCCTCTGTGCCTTTTCTATTAAATTGTTTATCAATTATCCCAAACAAAATTTTCTGATCCATATCCATGTGGTCAACTTGTAATTTAGCCTTTTCTGCCTGTTGGACTCTTTCACTAAAAATCTTATTATTAATGGTTTGAGTATTAAGTTGCACAATTAAAGAACGATTTTCAGCAGAAATATAATGAATTTTCTTTAAGTAAAGTTTCTCATTTTTGGCCACAGAGTCATACATCACTTTAATATGATCTCGTTCATCAATCAAAGCTTGATTAATGAATATGTATTTTGGAATTTCATTTAAGAAAGATCTAGCATTACAAAGTCTAGGAATAACCTCAGCAGGCACAACAGTGAGATCCTCAGCAGGTTCAATCATGACACACTTGCCCTTGTCCTCCACGTCAGCCATCAAGGCTTTATCAGCAGCTTCCTCTTGTTCTCCCCAATGATAGTGTCCATCAGCTTGACACGCAAGAGCTGTGGAACTTGAAGATGTGTTTATCTTGGGAGGATTGGCAGCTTGTTTTCCAGAGGAAATCTTCTTTTCTTGCTGATCCTTGGAGGACGACTCCTTGCAATTTCTGGCAAAGTGACCCAGTTGATCACAATTGTAGCATCTCACCTTCTTGATATCAAACCCAAGTGTCTTTCCCTGCTTGAATCTGTCTAAACCAGTCCTTTTGATGAATCTTTTGGCTCTTAAGGTTAGCATGGCCATACACCAATCAATGTCCATTTTCTCCAAATCATCAGGATTGATCTACTCTAAGTCATCAGGTTGAAAGCTAACCGGTGTTAGGTTTCCAGAAATCAGTGCATCATAGTACGACATGAAAGCAGTCATGATTGGGACATATTCATCAGGAATTATGGTGATGGACTTCTAAGGAGCAGAGGAGCTGGTAGATTGAATTGAAGCAGCAGAAGGAGGAACATCAGTCTGAATGTATGGGCTACTAGAAGAGCTTGATCCAGCAATAAGAGCTGTGTTTCCAGACTGATTTGTTGGGGTAACTGCTCCTTTCTTAATCTAAATCTCATAAGATTCAAGGATGCTGTAGACTTCCTGTTGAGACAAAGCACTCAGATTCTCAGTCTTTTTTATCATGATGCGATACATATTCCATTCCTCAGGAAGAGAATCTACGAGTTTCTTGTTTAGCTCCAGATTAGGGTACTCAACACCCATTAATTTCAACCTAGATACTATGCTTGAGAAACGGTTGATCAAATCAGACATTGATTCACCTCTGACACTGCTAAACATCTCATACTGCTTCTTGATCAGATCTCTCTTACTTTCCCTGACATCAGCACTTCCCTCATATCTGGTGCTCAAGGCTACCCATAAGTCTTTGGCAGTGGTGTACTCAGCAAAGATGTTGATGATATCCATAGGAAGAGCCATGGCAATAGTCCCATAAGCCTTGTTGTCTCGGGCAATCAAGGCAAGATCCTTCTCATCATATTCAGCTACTGTCTTAGGACGTTGAACATCAGCAGTACTGATTACAGGCTTGTGGGGACCATCAGTGATAGAGTTCAACAATGTATGATCATGAAATTGGAAGAACAGTTTCATCTTCTTAGTCCAGTAATCAAATTCTCTTGTAGACACAAGAGCAGGTGGTTTGTTCCCTCCAGAATACTCAGTTGAACTTGAAGTGGCCATAATATCCGAAATCAAAACTAAAACAGTGACTAGTTTTGGGTGGACAAACTTGATCGAAACAACTAGTTTCGATAGAGACACACTGATCGAAACTCCTAGTTTCGATTGAGTAAAAATGCCCGAAACTGCTTAGTTTCGATTGAAGAAATAAAACCCGAAACAACTAGTTTCGATGAATAACACTTGCTCAGAAGCAAAACCTCAGTAGAAACTACTAGTTTTGATTGAAACTAGTTTCGATACCCAAAGTTTCGGGTAACTAAGCTGCACAGAGTAGTTTTGATTAGAACAAGACAAAAAAGCTAGTTTCGATTGTACCTTCTCCAGACAAAAAGTAGACAAGAAGTTTCGATGACCAACGGAATTCAAAGAATATTCCCAGTAGTTTCGATGCCTTCTTCTCCAAGTTCAGAAATACTCCATTGATGAAAAGCTCCAGAAATCAATAATGCAGAAATGACAATCCAATCCAAAGAAAACCTTCGGCTAACGCTCCTGATCACTAAACCAACCTCCGATCTTGAAATCACGAACAAAAACCCTTGGAAATCGATGAAACAGTAGCAATCGCAATGAAACAGTGCTTCCGAGAATTTTATACCACACAAATCACCTAGAATCGATCACAAAACCTGATAATACTCAAAAACTCTAGAGCATAAAGCTCTGATACCAATTGTAGGTCCAGATTTCACTCAGAAATCTCACAAATGATCTATTCTCCACACACAAAGGCGGAAACAATATGTATGGAGGTGAAACAGAGGATAGAAACAGACTTGGTGAAGATAACGGGCTAAAAACACTCACACTCAACACAAATATGATATGAAATTGTAAGAACAGTGCACAATACTCAAAATGCAGATTGTATTGATTGAAGAACAATGAAAGAGAAGGTTCAGGGTTATAGCCGCTACTCACACCCTAAACATTCTCAAACTAAGCTATTAATAGTAGATGACAGGTATCGAAACTATGTTAACCGAAACTACTAGTTTCGGTTGAACATTTACAAGTGATACTCAGACCTGTCGAAACTACCATCTATCGAAACAACTAGTTTCGATTGAACAAACCTCAATCGAAACTAAGTAGTTTCGATGGCCCAGACTTAACTAAATAAAACAGTAAATTACAGAGACTGAAATTACAATAATGAAATGATAGAAAGTCAACTAAGCTAACATTGTTCAAACATACAATAATGACAACAACTTATACATAAAAACATGTCTCTACAAAGCAGAATCTTGAGCAAAAAGACACGCAATGTTAATGTCGTGCTATAGGAAAAACACAAAAAGATATGTCTAAACACGTACATATAAATATACTTGTAAATATTTTTATCTTTGGAAATATGTGACTGGGAAGGGATCTCTTGTCAAGGCATGTAAGTCCGTAGTGCTATGACCCTGAGCTTCTGATGATTCTGAACATGTAAGCCCGTAGTGCTATGTTTTTGATCAAATTTTGTCAGAGATTCCCTGCAAAGTCGCATAAACCTGTGCTAGTTATGCTCATTTAGTTACTATTTAGGCGCTCAAAAGATCACGAGGAAGGGAAGGTTTACCTGATAAGCTGTGGGGTCCATTAAAGTTCATCAATAATTCACATAATTTACATTCACTTAATTACAGGTTTCTGAGATATAAGTGTGGGACCCATTAAGTCTGTTGAAGCACTTTTATGTGACAAACACTCTGGATATTGTCTTAGCTTTTGTACTTTTCTTGTATGTATTAGTCTTTGTATCTTAGTGTCTGTATGTATTAGTTATTGAGTTGTATTTACTATTGTATGTACTCGTTGTCTAAATTCTTTTAAGTGTTTTGCGCACTTAGCATGTGCGCAGGAGTTATCTTCTGCGTACTTAGCAAGTACGCAGGAACTCTCTGCGTACTTGCTAAGTACGCATGAGTATTTTGCCCTGCGCACTTGCTAAGTGCGCAGAGCCCAGGTCTAGTATAAATAGGCAAGGTTAACAGAACTTATGTATGTAGTCATATGCACTCAGTTGTATTCTCTTTGTAACCTTCAAGTTTATAATAGACTGAGTTTGAAAGTGAATTCGTTGTCGGTTTACTTTGTGTTGCTTGTTTCTCCACCTAGTCACGGGTATTCCGCACCCAGTCCGACTAGTCACACACCCACACGTAACGATCCGAGACACCCGGGGACCTATAAATGGTATCAGAGCAAAGCTCTTGATTTCGAGTGTTGTGAGTGTGTTAGGAGCATCTTCTACACAATCTACATAGATTTTGCATACAAAAGTGTGTGTTTTTGTTGATTTTTTTGATAAAGTAGGGGTAGCTCTTGTGAACTATTTTAGAGGAAAAAATCACTCAAAAACCTACCTTTTGTTGTGTTTTTGAGTGTTTTGAGCATCAAAGGTTGGTTAGAAACAAGTTTTTAACCCTTTAGCTTGATTTAGTTAGTCATATCTTCAATTTTTGAAGATTCCGGTGAGTTTCCAGTGACCGGAAAAAGTTAGTGAGAGTTGGTGAAAAAGTTACCTGCGTACTTACCATATTTGGAAACAAGTACTGTCTTGTTGCGTACTTACTAAGTACGCAAGACCGTTCTTGCTGTGTACTTAAGTCTATTCCTGTGTACTTGTCTTTACTCCTACGTACTTCTTAAGTACGGAAGAGCAAATCCTAAGTGCGCAAGACCAATTCCTTAAGTGCGCAAGGCCAGTTTCAAGTGCGCAAGTTGCTTTGACTTTTCTGAAATTTGACTAAGTGTTTCACTATGGCAAATCTTCAGAACCTCGGTAACCTTCTTAATTATGACAATGAGATTGGAACCCCTCCGAAACCACCAAAGCTTCTTAATGTAAATGATTACTCAAACCGGAAAGCACGCTTTGAACACTATATTTCTTATACAAATTCTTCATTGTGGATACCCATTCATGAGGGTTATAAGCATCCCACATATACATATCTTGATGAGGAAGTTCCCAAGCCTATCTTCAAACTTGATGAAGAAGAAAAGAAGGTTTATGATAGAGAGAAGAAGGCACACGGATCTATTACAATGGCCTTGACCAGGGAGTTATTTCACAGCTTTAGAGGATACGATAACTCCAAGGATCTCTAGAAGGCTTTGCAGAAGAGATTCGAGGGAAACAGCGACATCAAGAAGAGTAAGAGGGATCTTCTTAGGAAGCAGTATGAGTACTTCAGATATCCGGAGAATGAATCTATAGATGAGCTTATCTCTAGATTCTATCAACTGCAAACTGAGCTGAAAGCTTATGACCTGGTCTATCCGAATGAGGAGTTAGTTGAGAAGTTTCTGGATGCCCTACCACCAAAATTTGAGATGTACACCACTCTAATGAGCGAGAACTCAAAATTCTATGAGATGACTATTGATGAAGCAATTGGAAAGGTTCAAGCACATGATATGAACCTGAAAAGAAAGGAGAGCTCAGGGAGACCTAAAATACAAGACCCTTCTACGTATTATGGGACGTCTTCCACAGCCAAGTCGGGTTTTGGAATTGCCTTTTTCTCAGGGAACTCTCATGAGGAGGATAACTCAAATGTCTGTGGTGGTCATGCTTGCTATGCAGCATCTGGATCAGGATCTAGATCTCACCACCAGAATTCCTCAAGAAATCCTTCTCCCACATCTTCAGCTAACCAATCAGCAATAGCCAAGATAGCCGAAGATCATGTGGCTTTATTCTCATCATGCATGCTTGCCTATGAGAACTTCATTGGCGGTAAGCTCACGGATCCTGAAACCATAGAAGAAGAATTCAATCAGGTGGATCCAGATGATATGGAGGACATGGATATTCAATGGAATATGGCCATGATCTTGAGAAGGGCGAAGTGTTTCCTGAATAGAACTGGCAGGAATATTATTGGTGGACATTCAAATGCCAAGGTGGGATTTGATAAATCCAAGGCCAAGTGCTACAAATGCAATAACTTTGGGCATTTTGCAAGAGAATGTCAAAAGGACAAAGCACCGGCCTCGGGGTTCACCAGACCTAGCCAAGGAAATGGTCATGGGTACAACAACTCCAACAACTGCAATCAAGGTCAAGGTGGAACATCCAACGCTTTGGTAGCACAACAGGATGACAGCTTTGATTGGGGTGTTCATCTGGAGGATGCCCTTATTGCTCAAACGCAAGTTGGTCTCATGGCTGAGATCGTGGAGATGATGGAAGCAGAGGAACGGGAAGCTTCTGTGGCTGACCAAGAAGAGTCTACAACTGCAGTTGCCCTCATGGCTATTGGAGAGGCATCATGTTCATCAGCTGAGGTAGATTCTACTTCTTTTGCTATCATTTCTTGTTCCAAATTTATAAGCTTAAAGGATGAAAATTCTAAGCTTCAAGACAAAGTCGAACCCCTTCGTATTGCAGCTTTAAGCTACAAAGAAAACAAAAAATGATACAAAGATTCAATTAAAACGTTGAAGAAAGAAAAACGTGATTATTCACTTAAAATCAGCGATCAACAGTTTCATTTAGATGTTGCGTACAAGGGGTTAGAGAAAAGGATCAATGAGATCAACAAGCTGCAAAATGTGATCTTGCAGTTAAAAGGCAATATTGAGAAGTTGAAAAACTCTCATTTTATGGTGCAACACTACGAGTCTGTAGTGAGACAAGTGAATGGATTAGGGCTGGGTACTAATGCCATTCCTCCACCAGTAAGCGGGAAATTTGTCAACGGCTTAATTGACATTGATTTGTCTTGCCTTGATGAGTCCTCGAGTCAGGATGATTCCTCTAACAAGGATGATTCCTCAAGTAAGGCTGACTCTGCATCTGATGAAGAGTTCTTTACTGCTTCTGTTGATGGGTCTGAGAACACACCTGTCCTTAAGGTGTAGTCTTCGAGGAGTTGCTCGGTGAACAGAAAGTGAAAAAAAATATTGTCACTGATCGTGATAATTGTATTTTGACTGAACCCGATATCATTGAATCAAATGAAAAATTAAAAGTGATGCTTTATGGGGGATATAAAAACATTAATCAAGTAAAAAAGGAAGCCGCTCATTACGGGCTTGGCTACCAAGAAGATATGCAAAAGTATTATATTCCCAAAAACCAATCACCATCGGGTCAAACTACTGTTCAACAAACAACTTCTCCTGTTCATCATGCTGAGTCATCAAACTTCAAATCAAATGAGCCTTACAGGAGGACTTACAAAGATAGGAGAACCTGTTTTCACTGTGGTACGGTCAGTCACATTATTGTGAACTGCCCGAATAAGAACCAAGGGAAACGGCTAGTTGTTTCACAACCAACTGTTATCCCCAATTCACCACCAGTGAAACAGACTAAAAGTCCAAAGAAGAATGAGGTGAAACCACTAGTGAAACCGTTGGTTAAGCCAAAGACCACCTCTGAGGCTAAACCGACTGTTCCAAAAAGGGAAAAGCATCCTGCTAAACCCTGTGCATCTACCTCTGGTAGTGCACCAACTGGTGAGAAACCTGTGGTAAAACTCTCTAAACCATAGAGAAGAAGAAGGAACAAGAGATTGAGAAAGCTGGAACAGCTGACTGGAGTTCAATCAGGTGAAGCTTCCATTATTTCACCTGCTGCTGTTGAATCTAAGCCTACTGTTCCAGTTAAGAAAAAGAAGAGGTCCTGGAACAAGAAAACAAAAGGTTCTCAATCTCCTGGTCCCAAGTCTTCTACAGATTCACCCATTTCTGACAGTCACGACTGTGAGTTAATAGAGGTAGTTTATTTTGAGAAGGAAGGATGACCCAAGACCACTATGGCTTGGGTCTCCAAATCTAACTAATTCGTTTGTGACTCATGAAGGGACATCCGAAGGGTACTATCTCTAATCGTTGGTATGTAGATAGTGGATGCTCCCGGCATATTACAGGTAACATGGCCCTGCTTCAAGATGTTAAACCATTCAGAGGCGGCTATGTGGCCTTTTCTGGAGAGAAGGGCGGAAGTATCACGTGTCAAGGCGTGGTTTCGAATGGTTGTGTTAGCTTCGACAACGTCAACTACTGCGAGCAGCTGAAGCATAACCTGTTGAGTGTCTCTCAAATGTGCGACAAGGAGTACTCGGTTATGTTTCACAAGTCAGAATGCTTGATTCTCAAGCCTGGTTTTGAAGTTCCTGAACACTGGATTCTGATGCGAGCACCAAGGACAAACGACACTTATCAAATCGATATGAGCGTGGCAAAAACCACCTCATCAGTTACTACTTGCTTGCTTACCAAAGCGACTGAGCTTGACTCAATCTTGTGGCATAGGAAACTCGGACACATCTCTTATCAAAAAATGAATCATCTTGTCCGAAAAGGTTTAGTTACCGGTATTTCTAAGCTGAGGTTTGTCGTTACAGATCACTGTATGCCTTGTAAAAAGGGCAAACAGCAAAGGAAGTCTCACAAGCCCAAGCTCTAAAACTCCATCGATACCCCTTTGGAGCTATTTCATATGGATCTGTTTGGACCCATAAGTATCAGGAGCATTGGAGGTAAGTCATACTGTCTAGTTGTAACTGATTATTTCTCACGTTTTTCTTAGGTGCATTTTTTAGGTACTAAAAAAGAGACTGCTGACATTCTTCAATACCTGATCTTGAGCTTGGAATCCCTATGCAAGTTGAAGGTTAGAAGAAAAAGGAGTGATAACGGAACTGAGTTCAAGAATAATTTGATGGAGCTTTTCTGTCTCAAGAATGGCATTCGTCACGAATTCAGTGCCCCGTACAAACCTCAGCAGAACGGAGTTGCAGAAAGGAAGAACAGAACATTGATTGAGACTGCAAGGACAATGCTGTCAGATGCAAAGCTTCCGGTCACTTTCTAGGCAGAAGCAGTAAACACAGCTTGTCACATCTTGAACAGAGTCCTGGTTGTTAAAAGGCAAAACAAGACCTGTTACGAGTTGATCAACAATCGGCCTCCCAATCTTGACTACCTAGTTCCTTTCGATAGTCCTTGTTCCTTATTGCTACAATACAAGGATCGGAAATCTAAATTTCATGCAAAAGCAGTGGAAGGCATCTTCTTAGGATACGTTGCTAATTCACCATGCAAGAGAGTGTACAATATAGGAACTCATACTGTCGAGGAATGGTTCGAAGTGGATTGCAGCAAACACAACATTCCACCATAACCAACTGGTCCAGCTTAGGGTTTCGATTATTATGCGTTATTCAAGTCTTTCAACCTTCCTGATTTATCTGCCAATGATTCCACAAATATGTACGATTTCTTTAATGGCAGAGATGACTCCAATTTCTCAACCCGTGCCACTGTACCTATTCTAACTCCCGATTCCAATGCTGCATCTGCATCTGGAACTCATGATAGTGAAGACGTTGAAGTTGTTCATGTTGATGGAGATGACGCTCCAGCTGATCCTAACACTCGTGTAGGAAATGACGCTCCAGCTGATCCTAACACTCGTGTAGGAAATGAAGCTCCAGCTGACCCAATCAACATTGAATCATCTTCTTCTGGAACACTGGATATGGGGGAGTTGAGCAGGAATCTAGACACAAATCTCCAGGAATCGCATGTATCAGAGACGAGAGTGCATAAGAATCATCCAATTGACAACATTATTAGTGATCCTCATGCAGGTGTTCAGACTCATCATAGAACCATTGATGAGAACACCAGTTTGTACGCTGAGATACTTGACACTAGTATCATGAAAACATGTTTACATGCTGCGTTCGTGTCCCAATTGGAGCCGAATAATGTGAAAGGGCTCTTGCTGACAACTACTGGATTGAGGCAATGCAAGATGAACTGTCTTAATTCCAAAAGTTGCATGTGTGGGATTTAGTTGACTTGCCAAAAGGCGTACAACCAATTGGAACCAGATGGGTGTTCAAATGCAAAACGGATGATCGACATGTCGTAGTGAAGAATAAAGCAAGGTTGGTTGTTCAAGGATTTTATCAACAAGAGGGCTTGGATTACACTGAAGTATATGCCCCAGTTGCTAGACTTGAGGCAATTCGACTGTTTCTAGCTTATGCCTCCTATGTCGGCTACAAGGTCTATCAACTTGATGTGAAGAGTGCTCTCCTGTATGGAAAAGTTCATGAGGAGGTCTATGTCACTCAACCACCCGGCTTTGAAGATCCGCATAATATCAATAAAGTGTATAAGCTCGATAAAGCACTTTATGGTCATCATCAAGCACCTGGGGCATGGTATGAGACGTTATCAAAACATCTATTGTCCAATGGTTTCGATTGTGGATAAATTAATTCGACCCACTTCATTTGGAAAGCAGAAGGTGATATTCTACTAGTTCAAGTGTATGTCGACGACATTATCTTTGGGTTTACAAATGAAGAGATGTGTAGGGAATTCGAACAGGTAATGAAGTCCAAGTTTGAGATGAGCAACATGGGTGAGTTTTCGTTCTTCCTAGGTCTGCAAGTCAGTCAAAGAGAGGATGGCATCTATCTACATCAAACTAAGTATGTGCAGGACATCTTGTAAAAATAGAAAATGAATGATAGCAGTACTTATGGAACACCTATCCTAGTCAATCAAGGTTTACATCCAGACAAAGATGGAAAGGATGTGGATTGTAAATTATACCGTGGGATGATCGGTTCTCTCATGTATCTCACAGCTTCAAGGCCCGACATAATGTTTGATGTATGCTTGTGCTCAAGGTTTCAATCACAACCGAAGGATTCTCATATGATAGCTGTGAAGAGGATATTCAGATACTATTGGGTCTTTGGTACTCGAAGCAGCAGTCATTTGACCTCAAAGCCTACACTGATTCAGACTATGGCGGTTGTAACCTTGATAGAAAATCAAGTTCGGGTTGATGTCAATTCTTGGGAGACAGGCTGGTCTCCTGGTAGTGAAAGAAGCAGTCAACGGTTTCTGCCTCAACATGTGAAGCAGAGTACATTGCTGCAGCGAGCGGTTGTTCTCAGATATTGTGGATTCAGCAACAATTAAGAGACTATGGCTTAAACTTCACTGGAACTCCATTGTTTATTGACAACAATGCCACCATGTCCATCACAAACAACCCGGTGAAACATTCCAAAACTAAACATATAGAAATTCGCCATCATTTCATCCGTGATTGTGCTGAAAAGCATCTCATTGAACTTGTAAAGGTTCACACGGATGACAACTTTGTTGATATTTTCACTAAGGCGTTTAATCAAACACGTTTTGAACATCTTGTCAACATGATAGGAATGTTCAATCCGGAGTGAAAACTTGTTTTTCTTAAATCAATTCAATTCATGAAAGTTAAAATTTTTATTTCTTTTAATTTTCAAATATTTTACAAAAATACAATCAAAATAGAAAACCTAGAAAATTTCAAAGTCATTTTGAGAAAAGAGGAAATGATAGTACATCATAAATGGTCTAAACATCTTAGATTGCACATATGGGAAATGATTGTGTCATGCTTACTTGATTGTTTAAATTGTTGTGTTTTTAATCTGTGTGTTTACAAGTAATTTGAATTGTCAGTAGGCTATAAGCGTCTTTGAATCCTTAGTAGTGTGGAAATTAAATCAATACTACAAATGTGATTTGAACCCATGTTTGCCAGTGTGTGTGCGTAAAAGAATGCAAAAGATCACTATCAGATATAGGATGTTAGATTTTGGCAATAATTTCCTTCTGAGATCAGTTTCGGGTTGGGTCGTTAGCACAATTAATGCGGTTCATCTCACTGCCCATACTCACAAGTATGCAATGAGAGATTGAATCAAGATATGTCTTGACATCAACCGTTGAGCATATATTCACCCTTGAATCACTCCTGATTCATTGAAATCAAATACAAATAAAAGTTGGATCCCCTTACCTAAATCCTCAAACACCATATTCATTATCTTAGATCATCATACCGATATTCACTAAGGATATCACATGAAACCAAGACAAATGAATCACTCGATTCTGAATCTTTTGATTCCTGATAATCCTTATGGATTCTGTTTGATTTTTCCTGTGCTAATTGATGTAGCCTCATTCTGGAAATTTAGAAAATCATTGGCAAAATATTAGATGCCTTGAGATTAGTGCAAAGTTAAATTCATAGCATAACTGTGGGGCACACGTTGTAGATTTATAACTATTACCTTAACACACAAGATCATGATACTAAGATGCTTATGGTTTCAAATCTTATAATATTGCCAACTTGAATTACTTGTTTATGTGCTTATTACGTATGAATAAATTGTAATCCATGACATGATCCCATATTCTTTGATGTTTATCTTATATCATTTTTGCTATAGTTTAGCCTGATATGATCCTCTACTCGTGTCGTTGAACAAAAATAGCTTGTGTGTGAATATGTGTATATCGTTATTCAGAAAAGATCAAAAAGATTTTAAGTTTGTGTATAATTCAAATTCCAATCAGAAAAACCAAAAATATTTGTGTTTAACCTTCGTGAATTGACTTTGAATCCTCTTGATTGAATGTGCTTATCATGTTCGTTATTTGACTTTGACTTCTTCATAATTTGAGTTGTAAAATTGACTTCACATAAGTCTCTGCGTACTTAACAAGTGCGCAAGGGTTAAACCCTGCGTACTTATCAAGTACGCAAGACTTAAGTCATGAATATTTAGTAATTACGCAGGAGTTAATGCCTGCGCACTTAACAAGCACGCACGACTGTTATGGGCCGGGTATATAAACAAGTGTTAGAACTTTTTCTCGGTTCATCTCATTCAAACGAACTTAACACTGTTGTATACTTCATGTTCGATTTTCACTCAAAACTTGGTGTGTTCCTAAATGATTTTTCGTCCCGATCTTAGTTTCAACATCATCTAACTATCATTTGGTGAGAATCTAGGACCATTTCATTCGTTAAATCATGAGTTTTGGACCGATTTGTGACTTTGAAGAACTAGGTTTTTGAAGTTTGATTTTTGACAATTTTTGGTTGTTTTTGCAACACATTATTACCTAAAACGTGTTTAAAATCATCATTTGAAGCTTGATCATCACTTAATCGTCCATTTCGACTCTTGATTTTGATGTTGACCTAGTGAGTGACCGTGGGTTTACGCCTATGGACTTTGAGGTCAAAATGACTGGGATGTAGCATAAAATTGATGTTGGTTGTGGTTCCAGTAGTCTCAAACATCTTTTTAGACTACTTGGTGACCAACATCATCATTAAATTTCAAAATATGCAGATTTTGGAAATTTTGAAATTTGGCCAAGTGTTAAGCCTGCGTACTTAACAAGTATGCAAGACATAAGTCATGTGTACTTGCTAAGTATGCAAGGCATACACCCTGCGTAGTTGACAAGTGCGCAGGAAGGCCAAACTTGAAATTTTTCTAAGTCTGAATTGTCCGTTCATTGTGAATGTGCTATACTTGGTCATGTGTATTCAATTCCAATGAGTCTTCTTGTTCTTATTGTGTTTACTGTTTGTTTTTGCAGTGATGGCTCGTGCATTTACAAGTGAGTTCAATCTGATGGCACTTACTGAATCGGAATGGAAGGGTGCTGAACCTGAGTACCGGGAGATCATCGATTTCTTGAACCGCTCAAAGATAAGCTACGCTATTTCAGCAGACCCTGTCGTATCAAGACCGTACTTGGAGCAGTTCTGGGATACGGCAGAACATGACTACATAGTAACCCCTAATGTCATTCGGGCTAATGTGGCAGGTCAAGACATTGCCATTTCTGAGGACACTATTAGGAGGGTCTTACAGTTCCGGGATCTTGTAACCGACCCAATTTCCTATCCTGATTATTTTATGGATGGGTGTTGGAGACAACGTATGGGATACGTCGGTGTGCGAGATTATTCATCTTACAAGAAGATGTGGGTGCTAGATCAATGGAGGTACTTTGCCCACATTATGATCGTGTGCATGTCTTCCAGGAAGGCGGGGAAGGATGCCATGGGTCATGATCTAGCAGCTGCTATGGTTAGGCTGTCTCTCAACAAGGGCTACAACTTCTCTCGATACGTCAACAAGGATATCACTGATCAGATTTACACAGCGGAGAGGTTTAGGTTCTTGTTATACCCCAGATTTGTGCAACTCTTGATAAATGATGCGTTGCCTAGTCTACCTGCTATTGGGGAGAGACTGCAAGTTAAGCGGGTGGCCAAGAGAGTTTTCTCATAGTTCTTAACGCCAGGCAGTGTAGAACCTACCCCTGAGCATACTCCACTCTTTGGCCACCTGATCAATGAAGCGTTTGTGGCACCAGCAAATTGGAGATGGTATAGTGCAGAGTCTGAGCCTGAACTCAGTGAACACAGTGATGAACAACAGGAAGAGGAGGAAGTTGAATCTGAGGATGAAGTTTCTGAAGAAGGAGGAGACGAAGAAGCGGGAAGTGGTGGTGCTGAAGAATCCGACTCAGAAGCGACCGAGTCAGATTCATCTGATTTTGATGATGCACCATCACAGTCACACCCAAGGAGATTGATGAAGGTGACCCTTCCCGATTCATCTTCTAAGAGAAAGAGACAAGAGAGTAACAGTGAATATGAGCCCGATTCTGATTCGGACGCTGCTATACAGAGACACAAATTAGAAAGTATAAACAAGCATCGGGGGGATAGGCAACACCAACCTATTCTTTGTGAGGTAGAAGTAAGTGCTCAGAGGCAAGTAATAGTGACGGCTGCGAGTACTGAATCAACTTCTACTTAACCTTCACAGCAGCTGTATAGGCTATAGAGGAGGAGGCCATTCGTAACATCTGTTGAGGCTACTACTACTATCACAGAGGAGGTTCCTGTGATAGTGACACTCCCTGTACAGTCTGCCCAGGTGGCGGTGACGACACCTATTCTCACTGAGTCTATCACCATCACCCCAACCACCATCCAAACAACAACCATCCCTACCTCAATCCCTACAACCACCCTCCAACACATTAGTGAACCCTTTCCTGACTTTAACTTCAACTAGGGGTTTGATTTTGGAGAATTCTTTTCCTTCCAGACTAATCAAGCCGAAGCATCGTTTTCTAGGGGACCAGATCCTCGTGATACCCGGATCACTACCCTAGAGATTCAAGTCGCTGGACTTTTATGAAACGCTATGAAAATCAAGAGAAGAATATGACAAACAACAGGGGCAGATTAACTCTCTGATTGATGAGGTAGCAGCACTAAAGAAACAGCGGGTGGCTGATGATAAGCAGCGTTTAGGGCATGACACTATGGTGAAACTGGTCTGTGATATGGCCAATACACTTGCTGCTCAGGGGGAGAAATTGAAAGAGTTGTTGGAGAAGCAATCAACCAAGCCTAGCAGTGAAGACGCTTGTCACTTCGTTGACCTAACTAAGGGAGATGATCAGGACAAGGATCCTGAAGCTGGAACGAGTGGAAGTGAGCAGCAACCGTCAGCTTTGGCGATTGTTCCCATTTCCGCCGTGCCTATGGTTGAGGGGGAGTCCACTCAGAGTGAAGGTGGAGGCGATCCTTCAGGTGGTAATAAAGGAAAGTTGGTGGCTGACGTTTTGAAAGATCTATCTGATGACGTGTCGGATGATGTGATCTTACTACTAGAGCTGGACTATTCCAAGGAAGCACAGATCGATGCTCTCTTCAATTTGGAAGAGGGAGATATCGAGTCTGGTGATGATTGGGATGAGGAGGATGAGAATGTTGTAATCGAAGTTCCCAAGGCGGACGGGGAAGGAGAGTATGAGTTTGAAGATGGAGAGATTTTCGAAGCTCCATCCTTTGAAACTCATCTTGACACAGGTTCAGTCAAGCCAGCTAGTACTGTTGAGGCGTCGACTGAAGCCTCCTTGCCGTCCCTACACCTGTGGATCCAGAGGCACAGAAAGACAAACATATGCCTACAAGTTCATCGAAGGATCCGGCTCCTGTCTTGCAAAAGACATCAATCATAGACAAACATGGGGCGACAGGGATGATCTTAGCTGTGAGGTTCGAGGAGGACAAGAAGTTGTTTGTAATCAAGCGAGCTGGGGGGGTTCAATACTTGAAACCAACCAGCGAAGCTTTCAAATCCTTGCCAAGATACGAACTCGTGAACCTAGCAAACCGAGAGCTGCTGGGTCACTCAAATCATGCAGTAGCGATGGGTTTGTGGCAGGTTCTGCAGCGAGAGGGAAGATCAGGGAAGTTCGAGGTGTTTAAGCCTCAAGTGCCCAAGCGAATCATGGGCAAGAGCGTTAGACATCCCGTGACTCATAAAAACTTAAAGAAACTGGTGTACAAGCCAGTGCTGTGTGAAACTAGGATTCCCCTGAGCAAGTTATCTCAGGATATCCTCGGTAACATATGGTACTTGTACGTAGATCCTAAATCTGGCGAGGCAGTGGTGATTGGAAAGGTGTGGTCCGAGAGTGGAAGCTTAGTGCCAAGGGAACTGATCAGAGTTTTTGATGAAGTCTGCTTCATAAACTTTTCTGTGAAAGATTTGGAGGCGCTAGCTAACAAGTACTGCATGTACAAAGCTGTTAAAGAAGATGGAAGCTAAACCTAGGGAGCTATGAAGGTGTATTCTCTCTGTAACCTTCATGTTTATAATAGATGGAGTTTGAAAGTGATTTCGTTTTCGGTTTACTTTGTGTTGCTTGTTTCTCCACCTAGTCACGGGTATTCCGCACCCGGTCCGACTAGTCACACACCCACACGTAACGATCCGAGACACCCGGGGACCTACAAAGTCACTATTAACTCTACCCAAAACAAGATAATATAAATCACAGTGAAAAACTTTGGTTTGAAGCTAAAGCATGAGTCTAGAAGGATCTAAATATTAGCAATCTACTTGACCTGTCTAAGTAAAAGTACATGCTGAAAAATGTTCCTTGGTCTGCCTGTAGAACGATTTGATCCCATTGCAAAATTCCTAAAGGCTCTCAGTTGTAATTATGTGTAATGAGATCTTTGTAAATGTGTCAGATCTGAAAAGGTTGCAAATTTGTGAAGAAAATTCCAAAAAGATTTTATTTCAAATTTTATCTTTAATTTTACTTCTATTATAGTTTAGTTTTTAGCTTTTCTATTTAATTTTATTTTACTTTCATTTTATCTTTACAAAAATTGAGCATTCTTGGATTTAAAGACTTATCATCAAAAGGATTGAAGTTTCTAAAGTTTGATAGTACGTGAATGTACTAAGTATTTGTGTGGATACTGAATCCCCTGTTGCATATAAATGTCTGCTTACAAAACATCTGAGAATTTGCATGATTTATTTCAAATCAAGAACCAGGGTTGAAGAAGAATGAAATGTTGTCAATTGCTTACAAGTTTGAAGTATCACCACAACAGAATGTACTCGAGTCAGAAGACCTGATGTGTATTCATCTTCGAACAATGAAAGTACATATGAAGAAGTACATGTGAATCTGCTTGAAAGGGAAAGAAAGAAAGAAAGGGAAAAGAGCTGCTGAGAATCCTTTTCTCACATCCTCTTTTAGCAAGATGATCAAGCAAGTGCTGATTTTGATCCAAATACGGATCTAACTCCAAGAGAAGAAATAAAGACCCAAGTTTGAGAGTTCAGAAATAGTTAATCTCAACTAAACCAACACCAACATCGTTATGTATGCTGGAAGTGGTGATCAAAGTGCTACATTCAAGTTATGGAGATCATTTGATAGCATCAGCCTAGGGGGAGATTGTTGGGTCTGAATATGTGAGGCTGACGCTTATCAAATAAATACAAGTGTTGGTGTAACTGAATAGAAATGTATTTGGTGTTAGAACCGTGAATCTAGTTCACGGCTTGGGTCTTGGGCCGGCCATGGGCCGAGAACATGTATTTTGGCCTTACTTTGTTTAGGCTTAATATAAATACATGTGTTTGTGACCTAAACGAGGTTACACATGAGTTAGACAGATTGATAGCCGTCTAGAGAGAGTTAGACGAGTGGAAAAGCCGTCTATTTGTGTTAGCGGTTGTTTTGTGTGCATTGTGTTTTCTCTTGATTAATTCAAGCGTAATTACAAGTGTTTTCTTGTGTTCTTGAATCACCATACTTGATAGTTTCCGCCTATCAAGTGTGAGAATTGATATCGTGTGTTTGTTAGAAGATCCACGAATTTCGGGACTTACATTAAAGCACTAAAGTATACAATTATTAGAAAATGATTTATAAGAATCAAGAAAGAGATGCGGGTATTTGAGCTTCATTTGATCCTCACGTTCCCATGTAAACTCTGGGCCACGTTTAGATTCCCAACAAGCTTTGACCTTCGGTTTGAGGAGTACGATCGATAACAAGATTCAGGTCTAATTCTCAGAGTTAGGCATGAACGATGATAGTGGATTTAGTTTGAAGAGAATTAAGGAGAAAACCGTTGAACAATATTTTGGGCTCCAAAGATGGAATACATTATTTGAAATGAGAACAATGATAATTTGATGATCAAAACTAGTTTAGGATGTAGTCTAAGATGTTCAAGGAATGTCACTAGATAAGAGATTTCACAAACACTAGACAATGTCAAAATAGCATAAAACTTCATGTGACACGAACAATGCTACTTCTGACAATATGATAGGAACACTTATATATAGGAAGTACCAGCGGCGTATCCACCATGCTCTTATCATATCGCATTAGTTTCGTTACTATATGTCACGATAGGTATTTATGTCATAACACACGACAGAACTTACTATGTTTTCCATGCGCTGATTTTTATAACTACGTGTGCACCCGTAATTACTCAAATCATCGCATGGTCCGTATAGATCCTTCCGTTGTGTGCGGATTAAGAGAGGACACAAAATTACTTAGTTTATATCTATTATTTTCATGTATGGGTTGCTAATAAATAATTGTACCCCTAGATACTAAGGTCAATCAGAAAACTAAAGAGTAATAATGTGGCATAACTTAGAGTTCCACAGCTTCCTCGTGTTTGAACAAGAATACGTCAAACACCGAGTAGTTTTAAAGTTTTACAGCTTCCTCGTGTTTGAACAAGAATACATCAAACCCCGAGTAGCTTTAAAGTTTATAGTTTTCATGGATAAAGTGAATAATAATGCCTTGTGTATGATGTACTCAATTAATTGTAACAATGTAAACAATCTAGTTTCGTGTACAATGTAAGCACTCAAGTTTTATGTATTATCTAGTGTCATGTACAATGTAAATAAATAGGTTTCATGTAAAATGTGAACAATTTAGTATCATGTATATTGTAAACAAATAAGTTTCATGTATAATATGAACAATTTAGCATCATGTATTTTGTAGACAAATAAATTTTCATGTATAATGTAAACAATTTAGTATCATGTATTTTGTAAATAAATATGTTTCATGTATAATGCTAACAATTTACTATCATGTATTTTGTAAACAAATAAGTTCTCATGTATAATGTAAACAATTTAGTATTATGTATTTTGTAAATAAGTTTCATGTATCATTGATAAATCTAGTATTATGTATATTGTAAACAACCAAGTTTCATGTATCATGTGATAAATCTAGTATTATGTATATTGTGAATGTTTATATGTGAGTTACTGTATCTCATGAGTAACGTAAATCATTGAATTTTGTTTGTGGTCGAGAATTACGGACAAGCCTGTTGCTTGGCGTTTCATGTATAATGTGGGTAGTTGGGTTTTAAATTTTTTAAATCTTGTTGATGTTTATATGGATGGTTAACGCCTACGCGGACTGATTCATTTCTTTGAATTGCCTAGAATGCTCATATATTTCTGAAGGTGCAAGATAACGAGAAGTTTTTGCAGTTGTTTCAAGTAATGTGCTTACGAATAACTGATTTATGCTTTTTGTTTGTAAATAAACTAGTAATTGTAATTTATTATTGTTTGTAAATTAATTAAATAGTGAAAAATAAATTGATAAATAAATGAAAACTTTTTTTTATTTAATTTTAATTATCATAAAGAGAATATTTCAAAAAAATTAATGGCTAATTTATTTAATAACTCAAGCCAAGATTTGATAATAACTAATTTAACGAAGCAAAAGTCATAATTAATTAAGATGATATTTTATAAAACGAGTTGTATTAAGTCTCCTTACAAGGAAAAAAGGTTTATTGGGAATTTATATTCCAAATAATATTCATAAACTAAGGGTTTGATAAATACTTTGTTTGGGCAAAATAACGATGTTGTTTAAATCCGACAAGAAAATGATTAGTTTACAAAGAAGGCTTAGGTGTGTGTACTAAGTTGTAATAAATAAAATGATGGTGTTTAGATTGTACTCATTTGGTATCATAACCAAATGGGTATTTTGACAAATCAAAGTGATTCAATTTTTTATACTTTCAAGAAGACATGCTTTAGCCTATAAGTGAACACTCACTTTAGGAATTCCCAAGAAAGCATACGGATCTTTCGGTTGACCCAAAGGCATTCACCCTTCCGGATTGCATATGTTCTTTACTAATTTTCAGAACTCAAAACTTTGACGGGGTTTTAAAATTTTTTGATAGGTTTTAGGGCTGAGTTTAAATTCATCACAGGTGATGGTGATGAAGACGTAATTCTCAATGTGTGAGAGTGAAGTTGTATAAAGACTTAGATATAAATAAGTGTGTGGTAAAACTTAGGATAGCATTTAATGGCCTCAAATAAGTAGCATGTAATCAAGCAGTGGTAAAGCAGGTATTATATAGGTAGCAATGTTTTTAAGCATGTGAGTTATCAAGTAGTGTAACATATAACTATCATGTATTGTATCATGTGATGTAACACTTAGAATAACATGTAAGAAGATCACACAAAGTAGTGAACATGTAGCACGTAGCAATGTGAAAAAATCATATAACATAGAGCATGGCATTTGATGGGTATCCTAAGGTTATTGTCTAGGTCAAAAGTGTCTAATAACCTAATTCACTATAACCAAGGCTCTGATACCAATCTGTCACACCCCAACCGACGACGGAAACGTCGCGGCGGGACATGGACACTGTTCATGAGCACATGGTTGACTACATTGTAATATATTAAATCATCACATTTCATTTCATAAAACAAACCAAATAGAATCCAACAAAATACATAGTAAGTTTCTTTATTGATTAACTAGGTCCACAACTGTCACACCCCCAAAATCCACTAACGGAGTTTTACCGTTAGGAGGTGACATACCAGGATCTCAGTCATTATTTACATTGAACGACTCTATATGAGTTTAATAAATACCATTTAATGATCAGAGTAAATACGGAATGCGGAAGCGAAAAGGTTTAACAAAGTCTACGCGCTAAAACAAATGCGCCCAAACCATGTAAGTCAAAATACATAAATAAGTAAATCCAATGTTTGAAATTAATAAATGAGACGCCAATGCATGCATGCCCTAGTCTCGTGCTCGTACCTTAGCGACCTGAGAAAACATGCTAAAATGTGTCAACACTAGGTTGGTGAGTTCACAGGTTTTAATTGTAAGTAAAGATACTAGATAAAACAATTGCGATTATATCAATAGGTAGCTAGCCTAATAACATGTTACTAAAGCGTTTCGACACCGAAGCTGACTGTTTGTGTTTGATTTGCCTTCCACCATGTCTATCATGAACAATGGTAAGATGTTAGGTCAATGCCCAGTAGTACTACTCAAGATTACCGCGGGTGGGGCCTGTCATGCCAAGTAGTACTACTCAAGATTTCCTCGCTATTCCATATATTAAACGGTTCGATATGTAAGGACTTGTATGTTATGTTTGCGCTTAGTACAACAAGTGATATAAAAGAAATGTAAGATCTAACTGTTTGTGTTCATGTTTTCTCCCCCTAGTTTAAAACATAGAAAAAGAGGCCGTGAAAACTCACCTTAGAATGCGTGCAGATGAAAGCTAAGTAAAAACTGATGGACTACTAACTGCCACCTATAAACATCGGTTTATAAGTGTGTGTTTGTGTAAGTTGACATGAACCCTAAGTATCCAAACAATCCCATTGTTTTAAGTGTTTAGAAAATATTTAATAGTTTGACCAAGTTTGACCCGACGACCCGTTGGTGACACGTTTAGTGATTTAATGTTTGATTTGAATACTAACACACATAGTACACAAGTAATTCAAGTTTCATGCTACACAACTCACAAAAATCTTAGCATGGCAAGTTATGTCTACACAATGCACGTTCGTCAAAGTTCCTACTTTTAATAATGTATGAACAAGAAGTTTGGTTCCAATAGATTACATCATCTATAAAACGTTTGCATGATCATGACATGTTTATATACACATACTAATGCATGAGAGATCATCACAACATACACATTGGGTTTAGACATCAAGTTTCAAATTCTTAAAGTTTCCACTTTTAGACAGTTATGATCAATGCATGTGATTTGTACCAAACAACACTCTAACAAGCTTTAATACGTTTATAATAACATGCTAGCATCATCCTATAGCATTATGCACGTAAAACAACTCATATTCAACAAACACCTTTCAATCAAGTTTCCTCTTTAGGAAGGTCTACGATTTCTAGCTTTGTTAACAAGATTCAACGCACCCATTCAATTGCATACAACCTAACTAGCATACATATGATCATAACAATCATCATACACGTCTAGCATGCAATCCTACATCATCACATAATCAAAAAGTTTCTACCTTAGTCAAGTTAAGAACCATATGAAACTAGGGTTTTCTAAATAACAACATACTCATCAAATATATGCAATAACATCAATCAAATGTAACGAAATCGAATGAAATAACTTACGTAGGAGTGTTAGGAACGTCTAGGATAGACCGATTACAAGTTCAATTGCAAGAATTAAGATCAAAGAGAGGGTTTTTGGGATGCTTCTTGCTCTCGGCTCAAGAAGAAGGGTGGGGGGGTCTCGACGACAATGAGAGGAAAAACAAGGATTAGGTTTTTTTTTTTTTATAAAAATCCTTATATACATGCATGGACGGGTTTAAAATGGATTACGGGCTTTTCTAAATGGTCCATGGGCTATTTTAAAACAATTAACACTAATAATAATTAAATCCCTTAACTATTATTTTTATAAAAACTCCATCTTTTATAAAAATAACTAATACAATTAACATTCGATAAACATGCACGATATCAAGAAAGTTCACATAATTCACGTAAAATCAGATAACACACAAAATCACATAATTTATATTAATTATAAGTTATTGATTGTTCGAAATATTATTCTTGATTAATCACCAACGTTCCGGGTTAGACTCAAGTGTGATCCGGTAATTCTACAAGTTACCACTGTGTGAGTGCTTGTGTATTAATTGACACATTTAATTAACCTAATTAAATACAATGCACGTGTGACTAACTGAGATGACAAAGTTTGTATGAACGATGCTTGAGATAACGATGTTTGCGTTAACAGAGTTAACAAAAAATTGTCGGATGTCACATCATCCCCTTGTTGAAAGAATTTTCGTCCCGAAAATTAAACAAAGTCGTTAGTTGTCTGAAACAAAAAGTTTGGGTTGTCACATCATCCCCTTGTTGAAAGAAATTTCGTCTCGAAATTTAACTAGTACCTTCTGTGCTTGCCTTTGACTGTTTGAAAAGATGAGGATACTTTCTCATCATCTGATCCTCGCGTTCCCACGTGAACTCCGTTCCCACGTGAACTCCGGTCCACGCTTCGAGTTACAGCGAACTCTAATAATAGGTATATTACTGCGCTTGAGGGTTTTGACCTCTCGGTCCATGATTTCGACTGGTTCCTCAATAAAACGTAGATGTTCATCGATTTCCAACTCCTCGAGTGGAACCACGAGTGTCTCATCTGATAGGCATTTCTTTAGATTTGAGACATGAAAGACATTTTGTACTCCATTGAGTGTATCTGGTAGGTTCAATTGATATGCTACTGGGCCAATTCTTTTCACTATCTCGAATGGTCCAACGTAACGCGGGTTTAACTTGCCTCGCTTTCCAAAACGAATCAAACCTTTCTAAGGTGAAACCTTTAATAATACTTTGTCGCCCACTTGGAATTATAACGGTTTTCTGTGCTTGTCTGCATAACTCTTTTGACAGTCACGAGCTGCCGCCATACGGTTTCGGATTTGCACGATTTTCTTCGAAGTTTCGTGCACAAGTTCAGGACCCGTAAGTTGGCTATCTCCAACTTCACCCCAACAAATTGGTGATCGGCATTTCCGTCCATACAAAGCCTCGAACGGTGCTGCTTTGATGCTAGTATGATAGTTGTTATTGTAGGAGAACTCTACTAAAGGCAGATGAGTCTCCTAACTGTTACCGAAATCGATCACACAAGCTCGTAGCATGTCTTCTAGGGTTTGAATGGTACGCTCACTCTGGCCATCTGTTTGAGGATGGTACGCTGTGCTCATATCCAGGTGAGTGCCTAGAGCTTTCTGTAATGATTGCAATAAACATGAGGTTAAATGGGCGTCTCTATCAGAAATGATGGAGATTGGCACTCCATGCCGCGATACTACTTCTTTAAGATAGAGGCGGGTTAATTTTTCCATGTTGCCGGTCTCTTTGATAGCAAGGAAGTGAGCAGATTTGGTTAGGCGATCCACTATAACCCACATTTTTTCGCATCCAGTAGGGGTTCGGTGTAATTTGGTGATGAAATCCATGGAAATCTGCTCCCATTTCCACATCAGGATTTCCGGTTGTTGGAGTAATCCGGATGGCTTTTGGTACTCCACCTTGACCTTTGAACAAGTCAGACACTTGCTCACATAGGTGGCTATGTCGGCTTTCAGGTTCGGCCACCAATACAACACCTTTAGATCGTGATACATCTTGTCGGATCCCGGATGAATAGAGTATCGGGATTTGTGAGCTTCATCCATGACTAGTTCTCTTAGGTTTCCATACACTGGAATCCATATTCGTTCTCCAAAGTAGCGAATACCATCTGCTTTAACCTCAAGTTGTTTCTCCATACCACGAGTGGATTCCAACGATAAGTTCTCCTCTTTTAAGGCTTCAAGTTGGGCATTATGGATTTGTTCGGGTAATCCTGTATGAATAGTGAGTTGTAACGCTCTAACTCGTCGGGGTTTGGTTTCCTTTCTGCTTAGGGCATCGGCTACCACATTAGCTTTGCCCGGATGGTACTTCATTTAAGAGCTCGATCCAATGACGTTGTCGCATGTTCAACTCTTTCTTGCTCGAAAATATGTTGAAGACTCTTGTGATTGGTGTAAATGGTGCACTTAGCGCCGTACAAGTAATGTCTCCAGATCTTTAGTGCAAACACCCCGGCTCCCAACTCTAACTCCTGAGTCGTGTAGTTCTTCTCATGGATTTTCAATTTCCGGGAAGCGTACGCGATAACCTTCTCGCGTTGCATCAACACACAACCGAGAGCTTGGATGGAGGCATCGTAATACACTACGAAGTCATCCGTTCCCTCTGGCAGAGATAGGATGGGTGCGCTACATAGTTTTTGCTTCAATAGCTGGAATGATGATTCTTGAGTCTCGCTCCAATTATAGGGTTTACCTTTGTAGGTTAGGGCAGTAAGAGGTTGAGCAATCTTTGAAAATCCCTCGACAAAACGACGGTAGTATCCAGCCAATCCTAGAAATTGTTGAACTTCTGTCGGATTCGTTGGTGCTGCCCAGTTCTTGATGGCTTCTACTTTGGCTGGATCGACATGTATTCCTTTCTCATTGACCACATGTCCTAAAAATTGAACCTCGTGAATCCAAAAATCGCATTGGAAAACTTAGCGTATAGCTGTTCCTGTTTCAGTAGCTCAAGGATCAAACGCAGATGCTCCTCATGCTCTTCCTTACTCTTAGAATATATGAGGATATCGTCAATGAAAACGATGATGAACTGGTCCACATAGGGTTTACATACGCGGTTCATGAGGTCCATGAACACCGCGGGCGCGTTGGTTAATCCGAATGGCATGACCAAAAACTCGTAATGGTCGTACCGGGTTCTGAATGCAGTCTTGGATACATCTTCATCTAGAACTCTCACTGATGATATCCAGATCTTAAATCAATTTTTGAGTAGAAACTCGACCCTTGAAGTTGGTAGAATAGATCGTCAATGCGGGGAAGTGGGTAGCGGTTCTTGACAGTTACCTTGTTTAACTCTCGGTAATCAATGCACATGCGGAAAGTCCCATCTTTCTTTTTGACAAATAGGACTGGGGCTCCCATGGCGATGAGCTAGGTCGGATGAAACCTTTATCTAACAACTCTTGCTCTGGGAAATCGCGAACGATAGGGATATCTTCCAGCTTTTTCTCCTCGGAAGACTTGTCAGCGACGAGGGCTAGTATCGCAGTATGACCCTTACGCAGACACTTCTGCGCCTTCATGAATGATATGACGCCCATGACTGAACCACTTCTCTCACCCTGAACGGATAGGATCTCTCCACTAGGAAGTGGTATACGAACAATCTTATCACTACAGATTATCTCAGCTTGGTTTTTAGATAACCAATCCATGCCGACGATTACGTCAAAACTGCTAAGTGTAACTGGCTTGAGATCGATATCGAGTTTGTGACCAGATAGTCCTAACTTACATCCCTTGAGGATGTGGGTTGCTTCGATTATCTTACCGTCTGCTATCTCTACAGTATAATGATGTTCTAGTAAAGTTGGGTTTGCTTCTAACCGACTACTAAAGTTTCTAGATATAAAACTTCTATCGGCGCCAGTATCAAAGAGTACAGAAGCAAAATGATCGTTTAAAGGAAACATACCGTTAAAAACGTTCCGATCATTTCTAGCTTCTCCTGAGCCAATCACAAAGGCTCGACCCTTCGCACCATTGTTGTTATTATTTCTATTACCACCCTGGTTGTTGTTACCATTGCCTTTCCCGTTTCAATTTTTCTTCAGCTGCGGACAGTTTTTCCTAAAATGTCCCTCCTTCCCACACTCAAAGCAGCCTTTAGGTGCTTCACAAGGTGTTGTCTGTTTGTTCTGTAGTTCTCCCCTACAATCCTTGTCCAAATGGCCCATCCTTCCACACCGTTGGCAACGGTATCGGTCACATGATCCGTTATGGTGGAAATTACATTTGTTACATTTTGGGTACTTACCATGTAGGTCCAGGTGACTCATCTACAGATCGATCTCGTGACAGGACGTCTCGATAACACGGAGTGCTGAATCCTACCGTGTTAACGTATGTATACGAATTGACAATAGAAACAGTAGGTAAATAATCTTCTCTTTGTATTCAACCAAACACAGAGTTTACAAGATAATCATTCAAGCCCCCTAGAACAGAATCTGTAAACACCTATTTATAGACACAAACCTGCTATAGGCGAACATAATAAGTTCGCTTCTAAAGATGCTTAGGCGAACTTATTAAGTTCGCCTCTCTATGACACAGCACCTTAGGAGAACTTAACAAGTTCGCTTCTAAAGATGCTTAGGCGAACTTGTTAAGTTTGCCTCTCTACGAACTTAAACAGAATTTTATCAACAGTTACAAAACATGTCTTAACAGACTCCCCTTTAACTGTTGCTAACAATTCTATTTATTACAAGTCAAAGACTCTAAGACTAAGAAATAATATCTTCAAGCTCGTTGTCACCAGAATATGTTCCAACAAACTCCCCCTTGACAACAGCTTTAGAAGATTGTCATCCGTCTTCATATATCATCAAACAAATTGTAGTCTTCGTCTTGTTCATCTGCACACTCTCTCTTTATATCTAGAAGAAAACTTGGGAGAAGGACCCCTTGTCAACTTCTGTCTGCATATTTCATTTTATGCAAAGGAGAACAACCAAGAATAACCAACAATTAAGATTTCCATGGAAGCTGGAAAAATAAAATATTTTTGGTTTTTCAAACACAAGAAAGACAAAATATTTTTGGTTTTTCTATGTACAAACTAAAATGTAAAATACAAAATCACATCTTTTTGGTCGAACATCACGAGTAAGAAGATCATATCAGTATAAACAATGTATCAATCACACAATTTTGATAAACATCCCTAAACATTCTAAGGGTACCCTATCCAGATTCATCATTTCTTTATATCAGATAAGATCAAATCTTTTAAGCTTCAACCAAAACATGTAATGATACGCGAAGAACTTCAAAGAAGATGGGATTAGATCATAACATGCTTATAATAAATTACATACGAATTTGCAACACATAACATGTCAATCTAAGTTGTCAATATTATAAGAATTGAAACCATTAGTATCTTTGTCTCATGTTCTTGTGAATTAAGGTACCATCTATTTTGTAATACAACGTGTACCCCACAAATATGCCAACAGAAAAATAAATGTGCATTATCTTCAAGACATATAAGATCATTGCAAGATAATTTTCAATCTCCAGGATGAATTATACCGATAAACACAGGAAAATATCAAGCAGAGAATCAGAAAGATTCAGAATCGAATGATTCAAATGTCTTGGTTTGGATGAAGTATCATGATTCATAGTAACAGAAAGATTGTACCAATAGAATTCTTCAACATAAGATTGATCAAGGAATCGATTGATTCAATGACATAGGGTAGCGTGATCCAACTGTTATCTGGATATATTCAATGGAATCAGGATATTGATCCAAGGGCTAGTATATATTCCAACAGATGTAGTCAGAAACATATATTAGTCCAACTTCACGTTGCATGTTTTTCGGGGCATGGGCAGTGAAGTGAACTGAAAAATTGTGTTTAATGACATAACCGATACTGGTCTCATGAAGTATTTTAGATCTTATATTCTTTATCTGATAAAGATCTTTTACACACACACCCGGCATACCATGGGTTCAAATCACAGTTGTCACAAATATCATTATGTTATCACACTACTAATGGACCAAAGATACTCATAGCCTATTGACAATTCAGACTACATGCTAGGATCCAAATTAAAAATATACGCATCAAGCATCAATTTTTGTTAAGCATAAGCAGTTATGAAGCTATCATTTCCCATACTGTGCAGTCTAAGAAGTTCTGATCAAAACATTTATCACAGATAAGCAATCATAAAGGCCAACTAAGGTCATGTGTGACTGAACATCTACTGATGTACTATCATCTCTTCTTGAACTTCAAGTAATGTCGATTTTATCTTTTTCAATTTGTTTGGCTTTTTCAAAATCTTTTTCAAAGAAAGTAAAACAAACGGAAATAAACTCTTCCATGAAAACATTTTAAGAAAAACATTTTACTTGGCTACTTGGGATTAAGCAAGTCAATCAATTAAAAACTCAAACCGATGTAATGTAATGTAATTGAATGTCATTGCCTCTGTCACCAACACAGTTTTGTACTCCCCCTGTCCTGTAGACTCCCCCTCAACTAGTCAAATGGTTGCATCAACGACTTTATGCTCACCATCGTCATCCTAAGTTTCAGGTTGTCATTTGGACTTTTAAATATTTTTCAAAATAACATTGTGTGTGACATATTCTCCCCCTTGAGCATCAAGTCGTTGAATCAAATAGATTTACCAACTTCTGTAATGACTCATTACTCTTGCAGATGTCATTC
This sequence comes from Smallanthus sonchifolius, assembly GCA_023525975.1. Lineage (NCBI taxonomy): Eukaryota > Viridiplantae > Streptophyta > Magnoliopsida > Asterales > Asteraceae > Smallanthus > Smallanthus sonchifolius. The sequence continues at coordinate 20,625,985 of CM042035.1, read as the reverse complement.
CCTGTCATGTGCTATGAACAACCACTATCAACAAACCAAATGTTATTAATAGTCCCTCTTGGTTAATCCTGCACAACTAACAAGAAACATTAATTTGAAATTGGGACCCAAGCCATGGTAGTCATGGGTCGTCCATTTGTATCAAAATAATAAAATTCACTGCATTCACAATCGAATCTCTCATCTATTTTCGGAGATTGTTCCGACGAGTCAGAAACAGAAACTTTAGATTTCCAAACATACTAATGTTCATTAAGTTCTTTTTGCTTAAAATGTGAAGTGTTTGAACATTTTCTTTCATTTGAAAAGTGATTTGATTGTGAAAACTCTTGTTGTTCTAAAATTTTTCTCAATCTTCTGTTTCTCCTCCGTCTTTGAGGTCTAGAAAGCCTAACCTCAGATTTTGAATTACCCTTTGGTATATCATGAGGTTTAACCACATTTGGGTTAACATAAGGCTTACCATGAGTTCTTACCTTTCCTGGAGTAACATGTCGGTTACCTTTGTCTTTGTGAGAACAAGCAATCCGAATGTGACCCACAAGACCACACTAAAAGCAAGATCTCTTCTCACGATATTCTCTCATATAAGGAATCTTCACACGATTAGATGCACTTGAAGAAGATTCTCCTACATGAACTTCTTTTGGAGTTTGAGAATGAATAAACTTTTTCTCAACAGGTTTTGATTCATGTTTCATCTTCTCAGGAACTACATGTCTTTTCTCTTTATTTTTGTAAGGACAGTTCACCACAATGTGTCCCGTCTCATTACAATGAAAACATGTACGCCTGTCTTTATAATCTCTAACATATGGAACTCTCCTTGAATTTGAAGAACTTCCAAATGTATAATTTCCAGATGAATTAGAATCAACCTTTGGTTTCTCAACATTAACTTCTTTCGGTATCCCCTCTACCTTAGCTTCATCAAAATATTCATCATCACTCTCATCAGAATACACCATATCTTCACCTGTGACTAGATTCATCGTTAAAGTTTCACGCGTCTTCATCTCTCAATCAAACATCAACTTTTCTACTTTAGTAAGAGCTGACAGTGGTTTAGGAACATCTTGACCCATGAATGAATAAGTAGGATGCATATATCCTTCAAATATGGGTCCAAAAATTTTCATCAGTTTCTGATACGAACTGTTCGAACCGGACTTTCCAGCTACGGTAATCTGATATGCACAAAAGCCTCGGTGGCATAGTTCTAATCTCATTATCATCACATTAAATTTACATTTTGAATTTTTTGCGAAAATATCCGAAAAAAAATTTCCCGGCAAAATACTCTTTTTTAAAAAATTTCAGAAATTCAAAATTTCAAAAATGATTCAAAACAAGCATATAAACTTTCCCTAAAAAATTTGGACAAGAACAAATTTCCCGCCAAAACAAACTTGAGAATTAGCTTCACCCCCTTTTTTTTTATTTTTTTAACAAACTAGATAAGTTCGCCTGATATTGCACGAGCGAACTTAATAAGTTCGCCTGAACTTCACTGAGCGAACAAGACCACAAGCGAACTTGATAAGTTCACCTGATATAGCCTAAGCGAACTTGATAAGTTCGCCTGATATTGCCTAAGCGAACTTAATAAGTTCGCCTAAACTGAGAGAATCCCGGAATCAACTGAGTCTTCCAATATGACCGATGGAGGCTATTCCACGTGTCTTCAACACGTTCTTCCTGACTTCTAGAGCGATTCTTCAAGGATTAACTTGACTTCGCACGTTTTACCTGCGTTTTAGTCAACATAGAAGAAAGATATAACGGTTAAATATTGAGGATACCTAAACCTGTCAGGATATCGAAGTACGTCAAAGATTCAAGATCCTTAGCTGTAAAATGACCCCTAACAATTGTCCCCAAATTTAACATCTGTCAACGACATATGTAAAATTTTAAAAATTCAAATAATAAATAATCATAGGGTTGCGATAAGATGTTTACGAATACCGAGGCGATTTAACCGTTGTACTTTTGCAGAATAAAACCATTATTACCGTCGTCTTCTCCATTCTCATCCTCTTTAAGGCCGAAGCAGGTAAAATATCTCTACTGTGATTTCTGATTTCTTTCTTAATCTTTCGCGATCATGGGTAACAAAATGACCAGGTCAGCTTCTTCTATCATTGCTGAAATGATAGATGATTTTACGGATCAAGTAATCCTTGACCATTCTGATCTCGAACTTTGCTCCTTTACTGATCAAGATATAAAATTTCTTAAATCAAACAATGCTTTCTCTGAAAAAGTTGTTTTTATATGTAGATAAAAAGACTGATGGCTACAAAATTCCCTAAGTACAACTGCTGCGGACTCCACAATTTTGCTGCTGACCAACAAGCTGCTGCGGATAAGCTTTTTTGCTGCTGATAGTTGTTCTCCTGCTGATGAACAACTCTGCTGCGGACAGCCTTATCTGCTAAAGTCCAGAGTTGCTGCTGATAGGCAAATCATCAGCAGCTTTGGATAGTTGTGTTTTGCTGCGGATCTTCAACTATGCGGCTGATAGCCTTATCTGCTGAAGATTAATCGTTGCTGCTGATTGGCATATCAAAAGAATCAACTTTACTACTGACAACTTTCTGCTGCAACTCTGACACATCACATGCAGAAAGAATGTTACTGGTGCAGACAATAAAAGACAACGCTCTCCTTCCAAGTATCCAAGCAATGATGCCTAAGAAGACGTTTGATTAAAGTTAACTTTTGTAGTCTTTGTTGTCTTAACTTGTAGTATAGCTTCTAGTATATTTGATCAACGGCTTGTGTTTGATCTGATCCTTAGAATCAAGGGTCTGTCTTGATTCTAATTTACTATATAAGTAGTGTATCTGTTCATTGTACAAGTGTGCTTTCTTAGAGTTTTCTCTGTAATCTTGTAACCATTGAAGATTAATACAATTTGCATTTATCAATACTCTTTGTGTTTACTTGTTTACATTGCATAGTTCTGATTGTTTCCGCCAATCTCAACTAGAATAGAACCATCTTGTATTCACCGATCCTACAAGTGGTATCAGAGCTTTGGCTCTTAGATTAAACAAACTCACACTTGTTTAATCACTCTCTGGTTCTATTCACTACTATCTCTTTGCTAAAACACCATATATCACAAATCCAGAAATGGCACAAAACAATGGGATTGATGACACTGGAAGCATCAACAGACCACCAAGACTGGTGTCTGGAGAAGACTATGATATGTGGAAGAACAGGATGGAAAGTTTATTCTACTATCAAGAGTATGGGATGTGGAGATCCATTAAAGATGGACCATATGTACCCATGGTGGCCTCTGCTGATTCCAGAGGTCCATCAGTCCCCAAAGAACCCTCAAAGTATTCAGATGAAGACACCAAGAAGATGGAGGTAGACTTCAAAGCCTTGGGAGCCATTCAGATGTGCTTGCCAAATAAAGTCTTTCACAACTTCAGAGAATATTAGACTGCCAAGGAGCTATGGGAGGCTCTTGAAAAGATGTTTGCTGGGTCAGAAGAAGTGAAAGAAAATAGAAGAGACATTCTGAAGCAACAATATGATAACTTTGTCTGGAAGAAAGGTGGGTCACTTACTATGTTGTAAAACAGGTACACCTACCTTGTGGGAGAGCTACAGTGCTTAAAAGTGAAGCTGGAGAATGAAGACATTCTCAAGAAGTTCATCAGGTCTCTGCCAAGCTGCTGGACACTTTACACAGTGTCAATCAGAAGAACTGAAAGTTTAAAGACTCTGCAGATGACTGAGCTGTTTGGCATGCTGAAGACCAATGAATTAGAAATGATTCAAGCCAAAGAGAGAAGCTCAAGTTACTCAACAGCCTCATCATCCACCACCACTTCCTCTGCACTACACTCTGACCACTCAGTTCCTAGTTCAAGCAACTACTACCCTCCTATTGTCACTCATCCCCAGACTTCAACCTCATAATCAAACAACTCACCATTTCTTCTTGAAGCCCCACCTCAAACATCAACTTATGTTGCCTTTGTCTCTGCAAACTCAAGCAATATGTCCTTTATCAAGGAAGATCTGGAATGTTTTCATCCAGATGGTCGAGAAGAAATGGATATACAGCACTCATATGCCATGCTCTCTCTAAGAGCAAAAAGGTTCTACTCTAGAACAGGAAGACCCATTCCAAGCAACAACTCCAACACCAGAGTTGGCTTGGACAAAAGCAAACTAAAATGTTACAACTGTGACCAACTTGGTCACTTTGCCAGAGAATGCAAGGCACCAAAGGCAAATCCAGTAGCTGCCCAGCCAAGGCAAGCTCATCAAGGTCAAACAAGCCAAGCTCAGCCAAGACAGCAACAAGCTACCCCTCCTACTCAAACTGCAGTGTGTGCAGCTGTTGGAACTACTGAGTTTGGCTGGAGCTTCCAGTATGAGGATCTTCCTGCCAACAATCAAGCTCTCATGGCAGACACATCAGAGATACCACCTCAGGTATATGAAAATCTTTGTACTCAGGCTTGTATTGATAAGGTTCTTGGATACAGAAAACATAACCAGAATCTCATATATCAAAATGAAGAGTTTCACCAAATGAAATCTGAATTTAAAAAGGTTGAAAACAGTTACAAAGAAAAGATTAACTGTTTAAAGAAAGAGATTTCATCATTAAAACATGAACAAACAAACCTTGAAACTCAGATTGATGATCTTCTGGTTAAATTAAAAGCTACAAGGGGTGAATTAGCAGACCAAAAGGTCCATGTGGAAAAATATGAGTTTGCATCCAAAAAGCTGCAAAGACTTTTGGATGCTCAAATTCATGAAAGGGTAACTGCTGGAGTTGGGTTTCAAGCTGAAAAACCCTACAATGTTGTTCCTCCACCTGCTGACTATGTAGCCATTCATGAACCAAGTTTCAATCTATCCAATCTTGATCTGGCCAACCAAAATCTTGATCCTGCTGTCCAAGAAACTTCTGTGCAAGAATGCACTACTTCATCTGAGTCTGAGTCCACATGCTCAGACTCCACTGAAACCAATAAAGCTCCATCACTACCTGCCTTTGAAGTTATTCAAACCAACAGTCCAAGCCCCTTCATCCCTTCAAAAACAGTACCAGTATCTCAACTCACCAAACAAATCAAAATCAGCTATCCTCCAGAAGGAAGAAATCTAACTGTTGAAAAGGGACAGTCTTCAACCTCCACCAACCCATATCCTCAATCTAAATCCACCCAACCAAGGAAGGTGTTTGACATATGTTATGCGCCTGGAGAGAGATATCCATATGTTCAAAAGACATTAGAGGAAGCCACTTTTGAGCACAACAAAGCTCACCCCTGGAATTTCAAAGACTTGTTCAAAAGAAAAGATTATGTGTACTTCCAAATGGAAAAACTGACTAAATCATGTTTTGTCTGTGGCAAATACAATCACACTGCCAGCACATGCTTCTACTACCTTCAGCAACAAAGAAACCTCAAGCAACATTCTTTTGAGAAGACAAACAAGAACAAAAAGGTAAAAAGCTTTGAAGCCAAGGAAACTCATTTCAGAAAATCTCTCTCCCCACTAAGGAAGTAGCTACCAAAACCTCAACAATCTTGCATCATCTGTGATGAATCAGACCACTTTGCTGCAAATTATGAATTTAATCCCTTCAACCAGATCCTTCATCAAGCCCCTCCTAAACAAAAGCCTATCATCAAAAGAATTTCTATAGAGAAACCCTCTGTTAACAAGGTAAAGAAGGATAAGCATACATCTGTTGTTAAACCATCAGCACCCAGCAAAAACGTTGTTGATCAAGTGAAGCCCAAGAAACCAAAGGACAAGCCTTCAGCAGCAACCAAGTCTGCTGCTGCTCAGGTAAAACCATCAGCAGCAACAAAATCTGCTGCTGATAAGCCAAAGTCCTCAGCAGCAAAATCTGCTTCTAATAAAGCAAATCTGTCAGCAACCAAAGCAACATCAGCTGATGATAGAGCAAAGAGATCTAGAAAACCACCTCCTCAGCAATGGAAAGCCAAGATCCTAGCCTATACCCCTCAAAGCATCATCATTGGCCCCATTGAATGCAAGCATACTGATGCTGCTGATCCAACAACACACTTACCCAAGTCTACAAGTTCTTGGGTTCCTCCCTCTAACTAGATCTCTCTCATGTACAGGGACAGCCAAGTCACAAGAATAACACCTGGGTTGTAGACAGTGGTTGTTCCAGGCACATGACCGGCAACAGATTCATCCTCTCCAACTTCAGACACTTCAATGGAGGATATGTTGCCTTCGGAGTGATTCAAAAGGAGGATCAATTACTGGACAAGGAACTGTGTCCAATGAAAGGATGAGTATTGAAAGAGTAAACTATGTCAAAGAATTAGACTTCAATCTCATGAGTGTGTCCCAGATCTGTGATCAAAAGCATTGGATGCTTTTCACAGATAAAGAATGTTTTGTGCTATCCCCTGGCTTAAACAAACCTCCTCCAGAGAAGATCCTATTGACTGCCTAGAGAAAAGATAACATGTATGTGCTTGACATGAATGAGGTCACTCCATCTGGTAGTGTATCTTGTTTTATGTCTAAGGTATTAGTTGATGAATCAGCTCTCTGGCACAGGAGATTAAGCCATGTCAATGTAAAAACCATTAATAAGTTGGTAAAGGAAAATCTTGTCAGAGGGCTTCCTGACAAAGAATTACAACTTGAAGATCATTGCATTGCATGCTTGAAGGGGAAGCAACACAAGGGTTCTCACAAGCCCAAGACATTGAATTCAAATGACACTCCATTACAGCTGCTGCATATGGATCTCTTTGGTCCTACAAATGTCATGTCAATGGGCAAGAAGTCATACTGTCTGATGATCACTGATTACTATACCAGATTTTCATGGGTATACTTCTTGAGAACAAAAGATGAAACTGCTGAGATTCTTAAATCTTACATTCTTCGAGTTGAGAATCAAAGCAATCAAAAGGTGAAAGTCATAAGGTGTGATCAAGGTACAGAGTTCAAGAACCACACTCTGAACTGTTTCTGTGAAAGCAAGGGAATAGAAAGACAATACAATGCTCCAAGAACTCCTCTACAAAATGGGGTTGCTGAAAGGAAAAACAGAATTCTAATTCAATCAGCAAGATCAGTGTTGGCTGATTCAAAACTGCCTCTCACCTTCTGGGCAGAAGCAGTCAGTACAGCTTGCTATGTGCAGAATAGAGTTCTCATTATCAAGCATCTCAACAAGACACCTTATGAACTCTGGTTCAAAAGAGTTCCCTACATTGGATTTCTAAAACCTTTTGGATGTCCATGCACCATTCTGATAACACATGAGGTTCTTCCTAAGTTTGGTGCCAAATCTGATGAAGGATACTTTGTGGGCTATTCCTCTCAATCCAAGGCCTACAAAGTATTCAACTCAAGAACAAGAATAGTGGAAGAATCAGGCAATGTGGAATGTAGGGAACACATTGCATGTGAACATGGAAAAGGCCCAGACTGGCTCTTTGAGATAGACTCCTTCACACAAATATTTGAGCCTCTCATCTTCTCAAATATGGATTCTATCTCTTCCAAAGCACCAGCTTCCACATCTTCCACTGACTACAGATTGGAGTTCACTAGTCCCTCTATCAGAATGAAAAGGCCATCTATTGATCCTCCATCAGTTGTGGAAGCTATTGAAGCGAGTGAAGCCGGAACCAGACTCTCAAATGTCACTAGCAGCAGCCTCTTTGAGAATGAAATTCCGAATGAACTTCAAGACACATCTGTAAATACTGTAGAGGCATCTGCTGCAGATGCTGATGATGGTGCTGCTACTGTTGACATTGAAGACTCTTCCACCATGAATGAAGAGTTTCCTGATCAATCTTGAGCAAGGAATACAATTGGATGTTGTACTAGCACATAGAATCAACAAGGAACATCCCCTGGAAAATATCATTGGCCAAGTTCACCAAGTATTTCAAACAAGAAGCAAAACTCATGAGGCCAATATATTTCTGTATTCCTGCTTTCTGTCTCAGGTAGAACCAAAGAATATAGTTGAAGCTCTGAAACACAGCAGTTGGATTGAGGCAATGCAGGAAGAGTTGCTGCAATTCAAGAGACATGATGTCTGGAAACTTGTTGATCTTCCACATGGTCAAACTACTATTGGCACAAGATGGGTATTCAGGAACAAGCAAGATGAGAGAGGCATTGTAGTCAAGAACAAAGCCAGACTTGTAGCTTAAGGCTACACTCAGGAAGAGGGAATTGACTATGATGAAGTCTTTGCTCCTGTTGCCAGGCTGGACGCCATCAGAATCTTCCTGGCATATGCTGCATCCAAGAACTTCATAGTTTATCAAATGGATGTCAAGAGTGCCTTTCTGTATGGGACAATTGGTGAGGAAGTATATGTCAAACAGCCTCCAGGCTTTGTAGATCCTGCACATCCTAACAAAGTGTTCAAACTAGACAAAGCTCTTTATGGCTTACATCAAGCTCCAAGAGCCTGGTATGAAACTCTGTCTGGATATCTACTAAGAAACAACTTCAGAAGAGGTGCCATTGACCAGACCTTGTTTATCAAAGATGAAGGGGGAGAAATCCTACTGGTACAAATCTATGTTGATGACATCATATTTGGATCAACAAGGAAGAAGTTGTGTAAAGACTTTGAGGTCCTGATGCACTCAAAGTTTGAAATGAGTTCAATGGGTGAACTAAATTTCTTTCTGGGTCTTCAAGTCAAACAAGTTCCAAATGGAATCTTTATCAGCCAATCCAAATATGTCAAGAGCATTTTGGAAAGATTCAAGATGGCTGACTGCTCTGCTGCAAGAACTCCTATGCAAGTGCACCATCAACTGACTCTAGATAAAGATGGTCAAGACACTAATCAACATCAGTACCGTGCAATGATAGGATCACTCATGTATCTCACTGTCTCAAGGCCAGATATCATGTTTGTAGTATGCCTTTGTGCAAGATTCCAAGCAGCTCCAAAGAAAACACATCTTCAAGTTGTTAAGAGATTTTTTAGATACCGAAAGGGAGCCCCAAGGCTTGGGCTATGATATTCTAAAAATGATAAGTTCAACCTGTATGCATACACTGACAGTGACTATGGAGGATGCAACTTGGACAAAAAATCCACATCAGGGGGATGTCAGTTTCTGGGAGGAAGACTGATTTCATGGCAGTGCAAGAAGCAAACCTGTGTATCAACTTCTACAGTAGAAGCAGAATACATTGCAGCTTCAAGTTGCTGTGCACAAGTCATCTGGATACAAAACCAAATGTTGGATTATGGGATGACTTTCATGGCCACTCCCATTCACATTGACAACATGAGTGCTATATCAATCACAAACAATCCGGTGGAGCACTCCAAGACAAAGCACATTGGCATCAGGTATCACTTCATAAGAGATCAAGCTGAGAAAAGGAGAATTATTTTAACCAAAGTTCATACCAATGAGCAATATGCTGACTTGTTTACAAAACCTTTTGATGAAGCTAGATTTAGATACTTAGTTGAATCCATTGATATGATGAACTTTGACTAAAATCTGTCTCTAAAACTTTTTTAATGTGTTTGTCTTTTGTTGTAAATAAACGTTATAAGTCAGCAGCAACCATTTGTGCTGCTGACAGGTCTAATCATCAGCAGCAAATAATTTGCCATTTACTGCTTTAAGTTATCAGCAGGAACAAGTTTCCTGCAGATAGCTCTGAGGAAATCAACAGCAACATCTTTGCTGTGGACCATTACATCCATCAGCAGCAATTGAGTTTGCTGCTGACAGACTTAACCATCAGCAGCAACCAAGTTTGCAGCAGATAGGCTTAACCATCCACAACAACCAAGTTTGCTGCTGATGGGTAAAAATAAGTCCAAATTAACTTTTACCCGCTGTAAAAAGTACTTTCAGTCTTTACCATGACTGCTATATTGTATTACAGCTGTAACAGTGAAAAGTGAATGGTTTGTGCTGTACAAGTAACTTTGCTTTTTCCCTCCTCTGTCGTTATAACACAAATCAAATTTCTCCTTCACCTCTTCACATTCAATTCCAACCTAACTCTCACCATTTTCCCTCAAGCATTCAAAGCTTTCCATACTTAACCACCTTTCAAAAACTTCCTCCTTCCCTCCAAATCCAACAACAATGGCAGAGGTCGACATAAACCATCCTAATGACAAGTTTTCTCCCTACCAAAATCTCACTACATACCTAGTTAAAGGAAAGAAGTCCGAAGGGTTCGATGATATGATCGATTTTCTTTGTCGATCAAAGATATATTTTGCACTAACCGTCAACCCTACCATATACATCCCTCATATGGAGGAGTTTTGGAACACCGCCATCTACTCTACCGAGCAGGGGATTCCCCAACTCCAAGCCACGGTAGACGGCAAAGACATCATCGTAACTGAAGCTACTCTCAGAAAACACCTCAAGCTTCAGGAAGAGGGGGCCACCATTTCATACATCAGGGAAGAGTATCCATAGGGTACACTAGAAATCAGAATGAATATACTGTTGAAAAGGTGCTGATGGGCCCTCCATGGAAGTTTCTATGCCACACTCTTCTACAGTGCATATCCCAGAAGAGAAGTGGATGGCATCAAGTGAGTTCTGCTCTCACCTCTGCCGTTCACGGTATGGTCACTGGCCAAGGTTTCAACTTTGCACATCTCATTTTTGAAGGTTTGAGATATAACCTTCAAGAAGGTGCAAAGAAGGAATTCTATATGTACCCAAGGTTCTTGCAGGAAGTTTTCAGCAATGAGCTAAAAGACCTTTCCAAACCTGCAAGAATCTACCTTATGCTGGGACATAATAATAATATTTTTCAAAGCATGAGAACTGTTTCCAAAAAGTTCTCAGGGGTCAATGTTCCATTGTTATCTACAATGATGAACATACAAAGTACCTAGGGTGACAGTTCAGCAATCCCAGCTGATACTGATCCCACACCCTCCACTTCAAAGCCTGAACATCAATCTACTTCCATTGTTCGAACCCCTGTGCATCCTATTGAGGGTGCACAGGCACAATAACTACTTACACATGTTTTGGATGTTATCACTGCCCAACTGGAACACAGGGCCCCAGTTGAGGCAAGCTATACCAGAAAAAAGAAAAAAGAGCAAGAAGACTCCTTCTATTCTTGTCTCACAGGCCCAATCCCAACCTAAAAGCCCTCATTCAGAATCCCAACATTCTGATGAGAATATCAAAAGGGATAGCCAAATTATTAGAGAGACTTCCTTGGAAGTTCCTCTATTAGGATCAGGATCACATCCTGGATCCATATAACAACCTTCTGAGCCTTTTCATTATTTTTCTTGTCTGAACTTAAGTGTAGAGGCACCTAGTCAATATTATATACCTTCTCCAACTACCACTATCTCAGAGGTATTTATTGACTTGGCTGCTAATGTACCCAGCCCAAGTTCATCACCTAAGAAGGTTCACTCTGGGAGTGATGATAGAGTGAATGTGGAAAGGGCTATCACTACTTCTGGTACATCAATTGACCAGGAGGACAGTGATAACATCACTAAGTCCCCAACCACGGCAACTCACAGTGAGCATGTTTCTCTTGAAACACTCTTCACTGAGAGGAATCCTAGGTGCCAAGAAAACCAGGGTGATGGGGATGTAGAGGCTGGGCCTAAGGCCCCATCTAGTTCCAAGGATTCCACAACTGTGGATAAGGACAGACTGAAACTTGAAAATATGGAATTGACTGCCAGGGTGGCAATGATAGAGGCTGAAGTGTCCAAACTACAGCACCAAGTCTCTATGCATGAAACCCATCAATTCCCTCCAGTGACTACTCCTTCCCTTGTATAAGTGGGCACTCAAACAGATGAAATTCTATGCACTGATGCAACCAAAAAGGGGGAGACAGTTACTGCTGAAGATGATGCTGATAGTCTTGAGGACTGGATACAACAGCAGGCTGCATTTCAATGTACACTCTTCAAGCATGCTTTTCTTCAAATCCATGACTTGCCAGACTCAGTAGATGAAGAGGAAGATATCTCTGAGGACTGGAAGTTAGTGGTCAGAGCTGTTGATGAGGTCTTGAAAAATAAAAGTGAAGATGAAGACAAACCTCTATCATTCAGCATATTGCAAGCTGCTGCAGGTCATCAAGACAGAACATTGCCCCTCAATTCACACTGACTGCACATAAGCTAGAGTTTGACTCTATCCTAGCTTGGGGGTATGATGGTCTATCTGAGAGATTCTGGATTGGACGGGAATTTGGTGGAATAGAAGAGCTTAATTGGAATACACTGAATCCACTTTAGGTTTTTAAACTGTACTTAACAAGATACATCAACACTTCCACAGATCTCTCAGCAGAACTTGCATTTGATAGATTCTGCGTCTTGATGGAGGATAATATGCCCTGGTTTGAATGGTTTCTGGAAGAAGCAAACAGGGTGGCCTATCCTAAACATACTGCAGAGTCTTCAAGAACATCAGAACAAAGACTGGCTCCAAGACTTGACTTGATAAGGAGCAGTGCTTTAACAGAAGAACAAGTTCTATGTTGGAGAAGATTCTTCTACAATGAAATGGTCAGGGGCCTGGAAGTGCAAGGATGGTCAAGCACTGGGTCCTCTAGTTTTCAGCTCTTATTGTGTGATGGATCATCTTTCAAAATCAACAACATTCAAGAAATCCTACTCCTTAATCCAGATTTCCTGCATAAAGTCTTTGAGCTCAGGACACACATCTGCAACATCAACTCCTTAGAAATTCAAGCAATGATCAAGATTATTAAAGCTTTTCTTGAAAAGGAGGGATGGCTTGCAATGGATGATTCTGACTCAGATCTATCCCTTCCCTCCTCACCAACTGTTATACTGAGGGCAGCAGTAGAGTCAAGAAAAGTGGCTGCTCAGAAAGAGGCCTTTAAAGCTATACATGGGAGTGAATGGGAAAAGGAAGAGAGTGAAGCAGTCCCTTCCTCTGTGTCTGTTCCTCAGATTGCCAATAAAGCTGAAGCTGAGATCCCAACAACATCTCTTACATCTGCTGTTGTGATCCATGAAGCTGAAGCAGAGGCATCCAACAAAGACAAGGGGAAGGGCATCATGACAGAAGAAGAAGAAGAAGAAAGAATAGAGAAAGAGAAGAGAGAAAAAGAGAAGAGAATAAGAGAAAGAGAAGAAGAGGAGATGGCTGAGATTAGAAAGATTCAAGAAAGGAAAGCTGTCATTCGCTGTAGAACCAAAGACTGATTGCTACAAAATTGTTCTAAGTACAACTGCTGTGGACAACACAAGATTGCTGCTGACCAAAACAGCTGCTGATACTTTGTCTGCTGCTGAAGACCAAAGTAGCCGCGGATAGGCTTATCAGCAGCATTCAACACATGTTGCTGCTGATAGGCATATCCTCAGCAGCTGCGGACAGATCAATCTTGCTGCTGGTCTTCACTTCTGCTGCTGATAGCTTTATTCACTGAAGACCAAACGTTGCAGCTGACTATCCATGCAAAGCGTCACTGACACCTTTCGGCTAAAGCAACTGACACACTCTAAGCAGAAGAATCCTCAGTGGTGCAACCAATAAAGGACAATAACGCTCTTCTCCAAGCATGCAAACAATGATGCCTAAGAAGACGTTTCAGTAAAGTTAACTAGATTAGCCTTTACTTGTAACTTAGATTAATAAACAAGATCAACGGCTTGTGTTAGATCTGATCCTTAGAATCAAGGGTCTGTCTTGATTCTAAGTTACTATATATATCTTGTAAACACTTCAAACAAAGTGTGCTTTTACACAGTGTCTTGATAGAGTTTTACTTGTAATCTTGTAATCTCAGAAGATCAATACAACAGTACATTTATCAGTATTCTTGCTGTTTACTTGTTTACTTTGTTAGTTGCTATTGTTTCCGCCAATATCAACTAGAATAGAATCACCTATAAACTTACGATCCTACAAGTGGTATCAGAGCTTTGGCTCAAGATTAAACAAACTAACATTTGTTTAATCACTTTCTGATTCTATTCAAAACTCTATTCTTGATCAAGTCACACAAAACAGAAATGGCACAAAGTAATGGATTTGAAGACATCGGCAGTATCAACCGACCACCTAGGTTGGTGTCTAGGGAGGATTATGATATGTGGAAGAACCGTATGGAAAGCTTCTTCTGATACCAAGAGTACGGAATGTGGAAATCCATAAGGGATGGACCTTATACTCCCATGGTGGCCTCTGCTGACTCCGGAGGACCACTAGTTCCGAAGGAACCCTCCAAATATTCTGAAGAAGACATCAAGAAAATGGAGGTGGACTTCAAGGCATTAGGAGCTATCCAAATGTGCCTTCCAAATGAAGTTTTTCACAACTTCAGGGTTTACAAAACTGCAAAGGAGTTATGGGAAGCCTTGAAAAAGATGTTTGCTGGATCTGAGGAGGTCAAGGAGAACAGACGTGACATCCTCAAGCAACAATATGAGAACTTTGTCTGGAAGGAAGGTGAGTTACTAACAGTTTTATATAACAGGTACACGTACCTAGTTGGAGAACTGCAGTGCTCCAAGGTAAAGCTGGAGAATGAAGACATTCTCAAGAAGGTCATAAGATCTCTCCCTAGCTGTTGGACATTATATACAGTTTTCATCAGAAGAACAGAGAATCTGAAGACTCTCCAGATGACTGAGCTCTTTGGCATGCTTAAAACCTATGAACTAGAAATGATTCAAGCTAAAGAAAGGAGCTCCAGTTATCAATTAGCCACCACTTCCTCCACCACCACCTCAGCGCTTCACTCTGATCATTCCGGTCCTAGTGCAAGCAACTACTATCCTCCCATTGTTACTCATCCTCAAACACCAACTGCTTCACAATCCAACTCATCACCATTTCTTCTTGAGGCACCTCCTCAACAGCCAACCTCTACTCCTTTTGTCTCTGACAACTCAAGCAGCATGCACTTCATAAAGGAGGATCTGGAATGCTTTCATCCAGATGATCTTGAAGAAATGGATATTCAGCACTCATATGCCATGCTCTCCCTCAGAGCAAAAAGGTTTTATTCTAGAACCGAGAGATCAGTTCCAGGCAACAACTCAAACACCAGAGTTGGGCTTGATAAAAGCAAGATCCGATGTTACAACTGTAACCAAATGGGTCACTTTGCTAGGGAGTGTATGGCACCTAAAGCCAATCAGGGTGCCAGCCATCAAAGACAAGCTTACCAAGGTCAGCCCAGGCAGCAGCAGCAGCAAGGAACTCCTCCAGCACAAACTGCAGCCTGTGCAAATGTTGGAACTACAGACTTTGACTGGAGTTTTCAATATGAAGATGTTCCTGCCTCCAACCAAGCACTTATGGCAGACACTGCAGAGATACCACCTTAGGGACAGCCAGGCAATAAACACAAAACTTGGGTGGTAGATAGCGGCTGTTCCTGGCACATGACAGGCAACAGGTCCATCCTCTCTAACTTCAGACATTTCAATGGAGGATATGTTGCCTTTGGGAGTGACTCAAAGGGTGGATCTATCACTGGACAAGGAACTGTGTCCAATGAAAGGATGAGTATTGAGAGAGTCAACTATGTTAAAGAACTTGACTTCAATCTCATGAGTGTTTCCCAAGTATGTGATCAAAAGCATTGGATGCTCTTCACTGACAAAGAATGTTTCGTGTTAGCTCCTGACCTATCTAAACCCCCTCCACAGAAGATTCTCCTAACTGCTCATAGAAAGGACAACTTATATGTGCTTGACATGAATGAAGTCACTCCATCCGGTAGTGTTTCGTGTTTTCTGTCAAAGGCATCAGTTGATGAATCCGCTCTCTAGCACAGGAGGTTAAGCCATGTTAACATCAAAACAATCAATAAATTAGTGAAAGACAATCTTGTCAGAGGGCTTCCTAACAAAGAATTCCAGCTAGACGATCACTGCATTGCCTGCTTGAAGGGGAAACAACACAAGAGTTCCCACAAGCCCAAGACATTAAACACAAATGACACCCCTCTCCAGCTACTGCATATGGATCTCTTTGGTCCTACGAACGTCATGTCAATGGGCAAAAAGTCCTACTTTCTGGTGATAACTGATGACTTCTCTAGATTCTCATGGGTATTCTTCCTAAGAACAAAAGATGAAACTGCTGAGATTCTCAAATCCTATATTCTTAGGGTAGAGAATCAAAGCAATCTGAAGGTAAAGATCATAAGGTGTGATCAGGGAATAGAGTTCAAAAATCACACTTTGAATAGTTTCTGTGAGAGCAAGGGCATTGAAAGGCAATACAGTAATCCAAGAACCCCTCAACAAAATGGGGTTGCTGAAAGAAGAAATAGGACTCTGATTGAATCAGCAAGATCTATGCTGGCTGATTCAAAGCTGCCCCTTACTTTCTGGGCAGAAGCAGTAAGCACAGCTTGTTATGTGCAGAATAGAGTCCTTATTGTTAAGCCTCTCCAGAAAACACCCTATGAACTATGGCTCAAAAGAGTTCCCTACATTGGCTTCCTGAGGCCCTTTGGATGTCCATGTACCATCCTCATCACACATGGAGTTCTCCCTAAATTCGGTGCAAAGTCTGATGAAGGTTACTTTGTGGGTTACTCCTCTCAATCAAAGGCCTACCGAGTGTTCAATTCTAGGACTCGGATTGTGGAAGAATCTGCTAATGTGGAATGCAGGGAACACGTTGTATGTGAACAAGGCAAAGGTCCTAACTGGCTCTTTGATATAGACTCCTTCACCCAGATATTTGAGCCTCTCATATTCTCAAATATGGAGTTTTCTTCTTCAAAATCAACATCTTCTGCCTCAACCTCCTCTTCTGACTACAGACTGGATTTTCCCAGTCCCTACATCAGGATGAAAAGGCCATCCATTGATCCTCCATCAGTGGCAGAAGCTATTGAAGCCAGTCCAGGTGAAGCCGGTACTTCCAACACCACAAGCAGCAATCTCTCTGACCAAGAAATCTTTAATGAAGCCTCCTCAATCCATGATGAAGAGGCCTCTGATGCTAATACTGCTAACAATGTGGAACACAATGATCAGAACCTACAAGCTCCTCTCCTCACAACTGAAGACAATCCTGATCTAAACCAAAGTAATCTTGAAGAGGGAATACGGCTGGATGTGATACCAGCACAGAGAATAAACAAAGAGCATCCTCTGGAAAACATCATTGGCCAAGGCCACACAGGTATCCAGACAAGAAGTAAGTCTCATGAAGCAATGCAGGAAGAATTGCTGCAATTCAAAAGACAAGATGTTTGGAAGCTTGTTGATCTTCCACCTGGTCAAACAGCCATTGGAACAAGATGGGTCTTCAGAAACAAGCAAGATGAAAGGGGCATCGTGGTCAAGAACAAAGCCAGACTGGTAGCTCAAGGTTACACTCAAGAAGAAGGCATTGACTATGATGAAGTCTTTGCTCCTGTTGCCCGCCTGGAAGCCATCAGAATCTTTCTGGCATATGCAGCATCCAAAAACTTTATGGTCTATCAAATGGATGTGAAAAGTGCCTTTTTGTATGGCAAGATTGGTGAAGAGGTCTATGTCAAACAGCCTCCAGGTTTTGTGGATCCTGCACATCCAAATAAGGTCTTAAAACTGGACAAAGCTCTCTATGGCTTACACCAAGCCCCAAGAGCCTGGTATGAAACTTTATCTGGATATCTACTTAGCAACAACTTCAGAAAGGGGGCCATTGATTAGACACTTTTCATCAAAGATGAAGGGGGAGAAATTTTGTTGGTCCAGATTTATGTTGATGACATTATCTTTGGATCTACAAGAAAGAAGCTCTGGAAAGACTTTGAAGTTCTGATGCATTCCAAATTTGAAATGAGTTCAATGGGTGAACTAAATTTCATTTTAGGACTTCAAGTCAAAAAGGTACCAAATGGAATCTTCATAAGTCAATCCAAGTATGTCAAAAGCATCTTGGAGAGGTTCAAAATGGCTGACTGCTCTGCTGCAAGAACTCCTATGCAAGTGCACCATCAATTATCTCCGGATAAAGAAGGACAAGACAATGATCAAAATCAGTACCGAGCAATGATAGGGTCTCTCATGTATCTCACTTCCTCAAGACCAGATATCATGTTTGCAGTTTGTCTCTGCGCAAGATTTCAAGCAGCTCCAAAAGTGTCTCATCTTCAAGCTGTCAAAAGGATCTTTAGATACCTAAAGGGAGCTCCAAAACTTGGGCTATGGTATCCAAAGAATGGAAATGTCAATCTCTATGCCTACACTGACAGTGACTATGGGGGTTGTAACCTGGACAAAAAGTCCACATCTGGGGGATGTCAATTTCTTGGAGGAAGGCTCATCTCATGGCAATGCAAAAAGCAAACATGTGTCTCTACTTCAACAGCTGAAGCAGAATACATAGGTCATCTGGATCCAAAATCAAATGCTTGACTATGGAATGACCTTCATGCAGACTCCAATCCACATTGACAACATGAGTGCTATCTCTATCACGAATAATCCAGTGCAGCATTCCAAGACTAAGCACATCGACATCAGTTATCACTTTATTAGGGATCAAGCTGAGAAAAGGAGAATTGTCTTATCCAAGGTTCACACAAATGAGCAATATGCTGATTTGTTCACTAAACCTTTTGATGAAGCAAGATTTCGATATCTGGTTGAATCAATTGGCATGATGAACTTTGAATAAAACATGTCTCAATTTTTATTCTTGTCCCTGTAAATATGTCTATGTTTTTGTTCATAATAAAAAGTTATAGTCAGCAGCACTTTTTCGCTGCTGACAGATTTATTCTTCAGCAGCAAAGCCTTTGCCACTGATCGCTTTAAGTTATCAGCAGGAACAAGTTTCCTGCGAACAGCTTTAAGGCGGTCAGCAGCAACCTTTTTGCTGCGGAATGAATACAACAGTCAGCAGCACCCAAATCTGCTGCTGAAAGACTTCACTATCCGCAGCAACCAAGTTTGCAGCGGATAGCCCACCATCGGCAGCAACCAAGTTTGCTGCTGATGGGTAAAACAAGTCTACATTAACTTTTACCCACGGTAAAAACTACTCTCAGTCTTTACCATGACTGCTCGAGTGTTTTACAGCTGTAACAGTGAAAAGTGAAAAGGGTTGTACTGTACAAGTAAATTTGTTTTTTTTTCTTCATCTGCCGTTATATCAAAAACCCAAAACTCCCCACAACCTCTTCATATTCAATTTCAAACATATCTCCCATCACTTTCTCTCCCGTCCCCACAGCATTCAAAGCCCTCCATAATTAACCACCATTCCAACACCCTTCCCTCTTCCCTCCAAATTCATAACAATGGCAGGCGCAGACATAAACAACCCCAACGACAAGTTTTCCCCATATCACAACCTCACTGCATACCTAATAAAGGGCAAGAAATCAGAAGGTTTCGATGATATGATTGACTTTCTTTGTCGGTCCAAAATCCACCATGCCCTAACAATCAACCCAACCATCTATACTTCCCACATGGAAGAGTTTTGGAGCTCAGCAGTGTATTCTACTGACCAGGGCACTCCCCAAATCAGAGCCACAGTAGACGGCAAGGAAATGACAATCACTGAAGCAAGGCTCCGCCAACACCTCAAGCTTCAGGATGAAGGGGACGCCATCTCTTACCCAAGAGACGTATACATGAGGACCTTTGTATCCATAGGGTACACTGGGAATCAAACAGAGTATACGATAGAGAAGGTACTCATGGGTCCCAAATGGAAGTATCTCTGCCACACTCTTCTCCAATGCATATCCCAGAAGAGGAGTGGATGGAACCAACTTAGCTCCGGACTTGCGTCGGCATTTCACGGTATGATTACTGGGGCGGGTTTCAATTTTTCCCACCTCATTCTTGAAGGTTTGAGATACAACCTTCAAGAAGGGGTGAAATCACAGTTCTTCATGTACCCAAGATTCTTGCAGGAAGTGTTCAATATTGAGCACGAAGATCTTTCAAAAACTGCAAGGATCTACGTAATGCTGGGACATAAGAACAACATTTTTCAAAGCATGAGAACGGTTTCATCAAAGTTCTCAAGGGCCGATGTTCCATTGTTATCTACAATGTTGAACATGCAAAGTGTCCAGGGTGACAGTTCAGCAAACCCAGCTGATACTGATCCCACACCCTCCACCTCACTGCGACAAACTCAAACTGCTGCTTCTCTTGATCGAACCCTTGTGCATTCTACTGAGGATGTACAGGCACATACTTTACTCACCCTCAGTTTGATTGCTCAACCGGAACACAGGGCCCCGGTTGCAGCCAAATATATAAGGAAGAGGGGCAAGAGAACTCCTTCTTCTCTTGCCTCCAAGGCCCAAACCCAAGCCATCATCCCTCACTCAGAATCACAACATTCTGCTGAGAATATCATAAGGGAAAGCCACACTGTTAGGGAGACTCCTTCGAAAGTCTCTCTATTAGGATCAGGATCACTTCCCGGATCCATAGAACAGCCCTTTGAGCCATTTCTATCATCTCTGGACTTAAGTGTTGAGGAACCTGACCAAGGTGATGTACCTTCTCCAACTGCCACTATCAAGGAGGTACTGATTGGTCTTTCCTCCGAAACACCCAACCCAAGTTCTTCACCCTTGAAGGTCCACTCTAGGAGTAATGAAAGAGTGGATGTGGAAGATGCTGTCACTACTGCTGGTCCATCAAATGACCAGGAGGACAGTGACAACATTATTAAGACCTCAACCACGGCAACTCATGGTGAGGGTGTTTCCTTGGAAACTCCCCTCACTGAGAGGAATCCCAGGTGCCAAGAAACCATGGGTGATGGGGATGCTGAGGCTCGGCCTACGGCCCCATCTGGGTCCAAGGATTCAACAACTGTGGATGAAGACAGTCTGAAACTAAACAATCTGGAATTGACGGCCAGGGTGGCTATGCTTGAGGTTGAGGTGTCCAAACTCAAACACCAACTCCTCAAGCATGAAGCCCATCAATGCCCCTCTATGTCTACTCCCTCTCTTGTCTCAGTGGGCACCCAAACTGATGCCTCTCCGTCCACTGATGCTACCAAAAAGGGGGAGGTAGTCCCTATAGAAGAAGAGCAGGCAGCCTTTCAAAGAACACTCTTCAAGCCAGCCTTCGTCCAAGTTCATGACTTGCCAGTCTCAGATAATGAAGAAGAAGAGACTACTGAAGACTGGAAGTTGGTTGTCCAGGCAATAGATCAAGTGCTGATGGATGAAAACAACCAAGACGAAACATCTACATCCTTCAGCATCATCCCAGAAGTTGCAGTTGGGGGTACGATGGGAAGGCTGAGAGGTTTTGGATAGGTCGGGAGTTTAGCGGAGTAGAAGAGCTAGACTGGGATTTAATTCATCCATTTGAAATCCTTGACCTATATGATCTTATCTGCATCAACAACTCATCAGACCTCTCAGCAGACCTTACCATTGACATGTTCTATGGTTCGATGGAGGACAACCTACCCAACTTCATAAGACTAATCAAAGAACTAAAACGGGTAGAGTCTCCTGAGTCATCTCAGGCTGCAGAAAGAAGACTGTCTCCCAACAATCTCCAAATCACAAGGAGCAGTCTTCTCAATGAAGAAGAAGTTCTGAGCCTGAAAAGACTCCTGTACAAATTAATAGTCAAGGACTTAGATGTGCTTGGATGGTCTAGCAATAAGTACCTTGACCATAATCTTCTTCTAAGCAACGGCACCTCTCTCACCATCAACACCAGGGACATTCTCCAGCTGCCCTCAGACTTCCGACTAAAGATCTACCAACTTAGATTCAACATCTGCAATATCAATTCATCAGAGAGTCAGGCAATGATGCAAACTGTCAGAGCCCATCTGGTAAACGAAGGTTGGATTGATGAGTATGAGTCTGTGTCAAACTCTGACACTGACTCCAACCCATCTTCCCCCAGAGTTGACATCACTTCTGCAGCCTATGGGTTAAGATCATCAATTAAGGATCAACTGAGAGAGATAACAGATCCTGAGTCCCAAACCAACCAACCAAATGTCCTTCCCTTGTCAATCTTTGAAGTTGCCGATGAAGCCGAGGCAGAGATTCCAACAACTCCACAATAAACTGCTGCTGTGATCAGTGAAGCCAGAGCAGAGGCATCCAATGTTGATAAAGGAAAGGGCATTATGACTGAAAAGGATGAAGAGAGGTTGCAAAAAGAAAAGAAGGAGAAAGAAGAAAGGAGAAGAAAGAGAGAAGAAGAAGAGATGGCTGAAGAGATGGCTCATAAACAAAGGCATCAAGAAAGAAAGGCAGCCATACTCCTAAGACAACAGACAATCCAGCTGTATGCCAAACAGCTGGATGAGATGAAAGTTAAAATCCATGCAGGGTCTCAAGTTGAGGAAGATGAACAACTTGCCAGACAGCTGCAGGATCCGTTTGCAAAGGAAGTAGAAGAGGAGAATGAAAAGAAGAGAAAGGAAGATGCTAAGTTTAGAATCACTGATTCTAAATTAGCAAAAGAATTAAGGGAGGAGTGGATTGAAGCTCTGATCTCTCAAGGTGAGGATGCAGACTACCTTGAAAAACTTTCAAACAAAGAGATCTACAGAGCCTTCATGGGTCAGCAGGGGGAATTGGCAAAGAAGAAGAGAGATGAAGAGAAAGAGAAAGCTCGACAAAAGTCAAAGAAAGCCATTGCCCTTAACCAGAGGACCCATGAAGAAAGGAAGGTGATGATTGACTTCCTCAAGGTAAGGGGAGAAAGTGGAAAAAGGTTAGGTCCCATGTCCTTCATGAACCTACAAGCCCTATATACAAAAGTGAAAAGGGAAGAGGAAGAAAGACTGGGAAAGAGACCAGTCAAGAAACAAAAAACCTCTGCACCAGAAACTACTTCCACTTTCCAAACACCATCCACAAACATCCCCAAGCCTTCCTCTCCTCCACCCAAAAAGTCCAAAACATCCCACCCAGCTCCTTCTCATCAACAGCCACTCCTGAAGAAATCCAAACCCATATCCAAACCTGAAGACTCCAGAGAAATAGTCCAATGGTTTTACAGTACTCAAGATCAGTGGTTTGAAGTATTCAGGGGGAGAACTGAACGAAGAAGGTCGATCTACAAGTCTGTTGATGAGGTTCTACAACTTCCAGATTCAGATCTCAAGAGAATCTTGGAGCTGGGTGAAGAAATCATACCTGCAAATGATGGTGGGAAACATCTTGTGCTGGTGATCAAACATCACTTTAACCCCAGCAAAGTTGCGGTCTTAGATGTTAGACCTCTACAATCCTACTATCCATTTGCACGATGGTCCTACAATGCTGAGAAGAATGAGTTCACCATCACAAATGTCAAGGGTCACCAGATGAGATGTTCAAGCAAGGCAATCTTCAAAATGCCAAGTAAGGACATCAAGACTCTGTCTGAACTTCCTCTTGCCAACCCCAGCAAGGATCCTCGAGGGTATGAAGTAGCAAGGATAGTTGACCACATGAAAAAGCTTCAGCAACAGAGGGACTAGAAGAATTTTGGTAGCATCAGTCTAGGGGGAGTTTGTAGAACCAAAGACTGATTGCTACAAAATTGTTCTAAGTACAACTGCTGCGGACAACACAAGATTGCTGCTGACCAAAACAGCTGCTGATACTTTGTCTGCTGCTGAAGACCAAAGTAGCCGCGGATAGGCTTATCAGCAGCATTCAACACATGTTGCTGCTGATAGGCATATCCTCAGCAGCTGCGGACAGATCAATCTTGCTGCTGGTCTTCACTTCTGCTGCTGATAGCTTTATTCACTGAAGACCAAACGTTGCAGCTGACTATCCATGCAAAGCGTCACTGACACCTTTCGGCTAAAGCAACTGACACACTCTAAGCAGAAGAATCCTCAGTGGTGCAACCAATAAAGGACAATAACGCTCTTCTCCAAGCATGCAAAGAATGATGCCTAAGAAGGCGTTTCAGTAAAGTTAACTAGATTAGCCTTTACTTGTAACTTAGATTAATAAACAAGATCAACGGCTTATGTTAGATCTGATCCTTAGAATCAAGGGTCTGTCTTGATTCTAAGTTACTATATATATCTTGTAAACACTTCAAACAAAGTGTGCTTTTACACAGTGTCTTGATAGAGTTTTACTTGTAATCTTGTAATCTCAGAAGATCAATACAACAGTGCATTTATCAGTATTCTTGCTGTTTACTTGTTTACTTTGTTAGTTGCTATTGTTTCCGCCAATATCAACTAGAATAGAATCACCTTGTAATCTTACGATCCTACATTCTCCTCAGGGAACAACAGATCCAATTGCATGCTAGGCAACTGGATGCTTTGAAAGTTAAAGTTCCTGCAGCTACGCAATTACAAGAAGATGAAGCTCTAGCTCTTCAACTGCAGGAACAACTCAATAAAGAAGAAGAAGAAAGAGAAAAGAAAAGAAAAGAAGAGGCTAAGTTCAGGATAACTGACTCTGAACTAGCCAAAGAAATGAGAGAGGAGTGGACATAAGCTCTGATTTCTCAAGGTGAGGATGCAGACTACCTTGAGAAATTGTCAAATAAAGAAATCTATAGAGCTTTCATGGGTCAGCAAGGTCAATTGGCAAACAAGAAAAGAGCTGAAGAAGAAGAAAAAGCCAAACAAAAGTCCAAAAAGACCATTGCATTTAACATAAGGACCCATGAAGAAAGGAAGGTTATGATGGACTTCCTGAAGGCTAGAGGAGATAGTGGAAATAGGCTAGGTCCCATGAGATTCATGAACCTGCAAGCCTTATATGTCAAAGTCAAGAAGGAAGATGAAGAGAGATTGGGGAAGACATGCTCAAAGAAAAGGATAAACACTCAAACTGATGATAGAAAACAAAAGAAATCCAAGCCTACTCCCTCATCAACTCCTTCCTCTATGCAGCAACCTTCCACTCTCTCTCCTAGACCTCCCTCCTCTCCTCCCAAAGAGTCCAAATCCTCTCACCCAGCTCCTCCTCATCAACAGCCTCCCAAGAAGAAAACCAAACCTACTACCACACCAGAAGATTCAAGAGAAATTGTTATCTGGTTCTACAGCAATCAAGATCAATGGTTTGAGGTTTTCAGGGGAAGGGCAGAGGTAAAAAGATCAATCTACAAATCTGTTGATGAGGTGATGCAGCTTCCAGATTCTGATCTTCAAAGAATGATGGAGCTAGGTGAAGCTCATGAGCCTGAGAATGAAAGTGGGAGGCATCTGTTGCTAGTGATCAAACATCACTTCAATCCTAGCAAAGATGTGATCATTGATGCTAAACCTCTCCAATCCCACTTTCCATTCACTAGTTGGTCCTACAATGCTGAGAAGAATGAATACACTGTAACAGATGTCAGAGGTCAGAATATGAGATGTTCTAGCAAGGCCATCTTAAGCATGCCAAGCAAGGACATCAAGTCTCTATCTGAACTTCCTCTTGACAATCCAAGCAAGGACCCTAGAGGCTACGAGACAGCAAGGATTGTTGCACACATGCAAAAGCTTCAACAACAACAGTAGTAAGAAAGTTTTGGTAGCATCAGTCTAGGAGGAGTTTGTAGATAAAAAGACTGATGGCTACAAAATTCTCTAAGAACAACTGCTGCGGACTCCACAATTTTGCTGCTGACCAACAAGCTGCTGCGGATAAGCTTGTTTACTGCTGATAGTTGTTCTCCTGCTGATGAACAACTCTGCTGCGGACAGCCTTATCTGCTGAAGTCCAAAGTTGCTGCTGATAGGCTTCTCAGCAACATCAAACACTTGATGCTGCTGATAGGCAAATCATCAGCAGCTTTGGATAGTTGAGTTTTGCTGCGGATCTTCAACTATGCGGCTGATAGCCTTATCTGCTGAAGATTAATCGTTGCTGCTGATTGGCATATCAAAAGCATCAACTTTACTACTGATAACTTTCTGCTGCAACTCTGACACATCACATGCAGAAAGAATGTTACTGGTGCAGACAATAAAAGACAACGCTCTCCTTCCAAGTATCCAAGCAATGATGCCTAAGAAGACGTTTGATTAAAGTTAACTTTTGTAGTCTTTGTTGTCTTAACTTGTAGTATAGCTTACAGTATACAAGATCAACGGCTTGTGTTTGATCTGATCCTTAGAATCAAGGGTCTGTCTTGATTCTAAGTTACTATATAAGTAGTGTATCTGTTCATTGTACAAGTGTGCTTTCTTAGAGTTTTCTCTGTAATCTTGTAACCATTGAAGCTTAATACATTGCATAGTTGTTATTGTTTCCACCAATCTCAACTAGAATAGAACCATCTTGTATTCACTGATCCTACATTATACCTTTCGATTCTCGAACGAAAGCTGATTTGATTTCTGAAACCTGGGTCTGCTTCCATAGTTATCCTTTCACTTTGGGTCTGCCATATCCCTTTCTTCCACTCATCACTGAATTTTTCAAGCTCACATGCCTTTGCTATTCCCAAATCATGCCGATGGTTTGGAGGATTTTGGAAAATCTGGAGAGGTTGAATCGTTCTCATTCTCTGACCATTGGCGTTCCCGAGCTAGCAGATGTCTATAATTCAAGAACCCATGGCTCTTCTTGTTTCGTTCTTCAGCTTAAGTCTGGACGAACTCATCTAATCCCAAAAGCTACCCAGAATGACACCGACTAGAAGGGAAAATTCTTCTTTGTAAGGAGAGATTCAATCTCCAGTGGGAAACTTTTGCCGCTTGAATGGGTTAACAAGGGTAGGGCATAGCTAGGATCCCTGCAATTTATATTATAATTCACCTTCTTCTAATGATCTTTGTTTTATCCTTGTGCAGCTCCGAAATTTGCCGAATTGGTTCCTGCAAGAAGTGATACAGACAAAAGGATTGAAGCTTTGTTAGAAATACATGTGGGGTGAGATCCTTTCGTTTCGAGTCCACCATTAGTGAAGCGACCTTTGAGACCCAGCATTCCGAGTCTGAAATGTCTTCAGGTACAGAATAATTAGCATTTGTATCACCTTATGTTATGATTCTGAATTGCTTAATCTTTGTGTACGAATCCCTAAGTCGAGCTCCCAGTTTGCTTTGTCTGATCTTGACAGCCTTTTGTCTGGGGCTGTTGTTGTTAAAAAGGAGGGTTCCACACTTGCAACCACCAAGTCTCGTATCCTTGTTATCCGGTCCAAAGCTTCAGGAAGCAAAAAGAGGAAGACAACATATGTGCTAGATCTGGAGTTCTTTGAGGGCATGGATTCTGCTGAAACCACCAAGAAGCTTCAAGGCTTGATGAACCTGGTAAGTAAATTTTTCGGTATCTCAATGCTAATGTCAGGATCCCTGAATCACTAATCCGTCTGAATCATGCAGGGTCTCGAGAAACTACTTGTCAAATTGTATGAGGCAGAGAAGAGTGCTGAGGAAGCTCTAGAGAAGGTCGAAGATTTGAAAAAAAATCTTAGCCTCCAAGACCAAATACTTGGAGAATGAGATCCAGAGCCAGAAGAACAAGCTGCAGGAGAGTTCAAGCCAGTATGAGCTGAAACTACAGCAGATTGTGGATGATACTAAGAAGTCGACTGCCATGTCAATTCTTCAATCCCGGATTCAAATGGCTGAACAAGCTGCTGCTGAAGGATTTGATCGTGCAAGCTGGGATCTGCAGGGATGGCGCTCTTCTTTGGCTAACCCCTGAAATTTATGGTTCTTTAACTGTTCTTGTCTTAGAACAATTTCCTTTTATGTCTGTGGTTGATGAACAATTTACCTTTTCATGGTTTTGGGATCCCTGTTTTGGGATAGACAATTTGATAACTTGTGAATCCGGGTGGATGGGTCCAGGTTTTGGATGAAGCCCGGATCACTTTTCTTTCCTGCACTTTAACTATTAGTAGATGGTTCCTGAATATTTTCCATGTAACACCCATAATTTTCCCGGGCATTGTTTCACTTTATTTTCCTTATTTTGCAATAATGACATTTCTATTTTCAATCTTGTACTTATTCCACACGATTTTTCCCGTTATTTCACTATTTCAAACATGTATCAATACATATAAATATATATATATATATATATATATATTATGCACACATATAATATAAGAATATATATATATATATATATATATATATATTGTCTTACATAATATTTTTTATGTCAATATAGGGATATAAATTAATTCATTTATACAATTAAGCAATTAACAAGATGATTTGAACCCTAACCATTTTAACCTTCAAGCCTTGAACCACCACCCTTGACTTTGTACCCTAAAAATCGCATTTGTTGACTCAATTCATCAAGGCTTGACATGTTTGACTTTTAAAAGTCAAACAGGACCGATTTCACAAATCCAACATCAAGAATCTACCCAATCAAGTGCTGCGGGTTTTCCATGTCGTATACAATCATCAAACGACCCAATCGAGTCCCAATCATCAAGTCAATTCAAGCAATCACGCGGCCAATTCGAAATTTGAAAGAATTTGACTTTGCATAGTCAAATCCGTATCAATCACATTCAATTCAAGAAATTAACGCGTCCTAATCCCGCGATTCACTCACCAGTCGATCTCGAGTGTACCTGGACCATTATCAGGACCTAATTCATTCCCAAATCGATGAAATAACGCGTAATCAGTCGTCCGCGCCCATTACGGTCAAATTGAAATCAATTCGGTTATTACAAGCAAAATTAATCGAATTAAATTGTCCTCCCACTCTCGTATACGTCCACGCAAACTCTCCCACCTGTGGACAAGCCGCATATCGCTTCTGGATTCCTGTTGATCACCAAGAACAGTCGGAACAAACCCGAAGCCGTCTGCATTCGTGCCCAAACCATTTCAAGTAAGATTTGCATAATTCAATTCGTAATTCCATGTTTATCGAAAGCCCTCTGCCAATTCGTGATGGCAGAGGGTATCGAGATCGATTGGGATTAGGGTTCTTGGCGGGTTAATACGTATTCGAATTTGGGTTTTGTTTTAATTTCACGTTTTAATTAAACGAATACAATAATCTACCAGCGAAACCACCTGGTCCAGCCGGTAAGTCACTGTGCCGCCGAACCAGGTGGCGTGGGTTCGAAACCCACGGCCCGCATATCCGGCCTGTTCTTTTTGCGCAGACCTTAAAGCGAGGCCCGGCTCCCTTGTTCTTTTATGTTAATACGAACTCGGATCACGTAACCTAAAAGTACCAATCCCTTGGCCCAGTGGTTTACTCATCCGGCCTACTCAACACAGACCCGGGTTCGAGTCCCTGTCGCCTGTTTATTTTTTAAAAAACCGTTTTAAAAATCCAAAAATATTATAAAAATTATTTTTATAATCTTTGCAACATATTGGACAGAATAGAAACCAAAACTTCCAATTTTCAATATAAATTCATTTTATTACAAATTGTATTGTTAAAATAATATATTAATTAATTTAAAACAAAAACTTAGATTTTTAAATAATTAACGAAAATTTATTTCCAAATAAGATATTTATTTTATAAAATATCTCCCATTAAAAGAAAAACCAAATTTGTAAAGTTATAAAATTCTAACTTTATTTAGAACAATCAAATAATTAAAAAATAAATAAATAAATAAAAAAATTTATTTATTTTAGCCTACTCTAAAAAGTTAAAGGTATACTTATTATAAATAATCTTTATTTTACACATCTTTACAAATAAATAAATAAATTAAAAATTATTTATTTAATTTATATTTAAATAAATATAATTTCCACACTATTTTTCTAAATAAATAAATAAATAACTATTATTTGATTTATTTAGTTATTCAAACTCAAACTCTAAAACCATTTATATTCAACCTTCCAATTTATAAAACACTCTTTCAAGTACAAAACACAATCACCTACAACTCAAACCCTTTGTAAACACATCCATTTCAATCCTAGTCTTGGCCATAGACTATTGTGCACATTATTAACTTAGATCCATATGCAATACACGCTAGGTTAACGTTGTGAGTTGCAAGTATCACTTTGCTACCTAGTCTCTCGTGCTAGCTACACCTTTAATTCAAATGAGTTTTACATAGCCCCTTTTACACTGTTTTACATTTTTGGGATGAAACATGAACATTATATTCAATGATTTACACAAACTACACAAATACATATCCACCTTACATTCATGTGTGCAATTTGAGCTTTATGTTTCAGTACTAGGTGTGTTAACTACTTTGTGTGCAATTTCATGTGCAATCATTAACTATACAAGCTGTCACACCCCCAATTTCAACTAACGGAGTTTTACCGTTTGGGAAGTGACAAACCAGGATCACAGTCATTAGTTACATTAAACGACTCTATATGGGACTCAAATGAAAATATTATATCAATCAGAGTAAATGCGGAAGCGTATAAAGAAAGTAAATGCGCAAAATAAACGCGCCCACAAAGTCCAGTCCAAACGTAATATTAAAACATAATTCAATAGTAGGACTCCATGCATGTCCTATATGTGCACATGTGCCTTATCTTAGCGACCAGAGAAAACATGTAAGAAAAGATGTGAACACGAGGTTGGTGAGTTCACGAGTTTCAATATAGAAATAAACGGTTACCAGATTATTGTACCTTCAGTATCTATCTATAGGTAGCTAACCTACGTTTCATGTTTAACTTAAGTGCTCGCAACCGAAGCTGACTGTTTGTTTATTTGCCTCCTGCCTGGTCTATCAACTCTGGCGATGTGAGTAGGCTAACATTTCACCCGTTCTACCTCAAATCGAGTTAGCGCGACTAACGCGGGTGCGATTTGTCAAACCCAGTAGTACTACTAAACATTACCTCTCTAAGATCCATATTAACGGTCCGATGTGTGTTGAGGACTTTCAGTGATAGCGTGTTACGCTTAGCTTTAACATTGATAACATATGACTTATACTAATCTCAAAAATAGTTGTGACATGCTTTCTCCCCCAAGTTAAAACAGTAAAAAGGGGCCGTGAAAACTCACCTGATTGCGTAGGTAGTAAACACACAAGTATGAGATTGAAATCTCAAGCGTTAGCTCGACACGGCTCACGAATGCCCTAGAATTACAACATAATTATTTGGGATAAAAATGGGAATTGTGACGACGACACGGAATGAGAAACGTCATAAGAGAAACGTTTTAAATATCAAAGAGTAGACGAACGTGTCTACGGGAATACGGATTTCTAAATTAATAAGTACGATAAATACGTATCGCGCCGAACGGCAAAACAAAATAATATATATACATATATTCATACGTTTGCACCATTAATAGTGAGTTAAGATAATAATATAATTTAATATATTATTCATAAGTTTAAGAAATAACACAATAGTAAACTTCGTGGCAAAATAATAAATAATTACTTTTATTCGAGAACATCCGCGAGGGTAAAAGATATAAATAATTATATTATTTATAAGTTTGAATTGTTTCACAAAAATTAGAAACGTGGCGAAAATAATATATATAAATATATTATTTTAATAAGAGTTACGGTTTGAAAAATAATATAGTTTATATTATTTTATTTTGAATTGAAGGTTAAATAATAACATATACAAATTATTATAAAAATATGAAATACGTAACAAGAAGGGTTTATAAAATCAATCCCGAGTCCATGGGTAGTTTTTCCGGTTTAAACATATTAATATAATATTATAAAATTTAAGAATTGATTTTTATTTTAAAATAATAACTAAAACGGTTTAAAAAAAAAACAGTGTGGAGAGACTCGAACCCGGGTCTCTCCCACACAAGCACACACAACTAACCACTCCACCCGCTAGGGATATCGCGACATGGACCAGGTCGGAATGGTTTTAATCATTAGTTCCACTGAGATCCCCCTTCACACTAACCAGCTATCGATCCCCAGCCCCAATACCTCAAATTCGGTCGCGATAGCCAAATTAGCAAAGGGGTTTTGTTAAACTGGCATATGCGATTCTGTGAATGAGTTTAATTTGAAAAACATCAAGCCTGGGGTCGTTAATTCCCCAAAAGAAAAGCCGTAAACCCTAGGTTTGAACACCGATTCAATTTGATTAAATTCTGTAATAAAACTATCAAGTTTGAGATGTGAAAGACATTGTGTACACCACTAAGTCCTTCGGGTAGGTCTAGTTGATACGCTACTGGGCCATTCCTCTTCACTATCTTGAATGGTCCAACATAACAAGGATTCAGTTTGCCTCGTTTCCTAAAACGAATGACACCCTTCCAAGGTGAGACTTTTAACAAGACCATATCCCCTACTTGAAATTCTAACGGTTTACGACGCTTATTGGCATAGCTCTTTTGACGATCACGAGCTGCTGCCATACGATTTCTGATTTGAACGATTTTCTCAGAAGTTTCCAGTACAAGTTCAGGACCCGTAAGTTGACTATCCCCAACTTCGGCCCAACAAATAGGAGAACGACATTTCCATCCATATAGTGCTTCAAATGGAGCTGCCTTGATGCTAGTGTGATAACTGTTGTTGTAGGAGAATTCCACCAACGGTAGGTGATACTCCCAAGTGTTACCGAAATCAATTACACAAGCTCGTAGCATATCCTCCAGGGTTTGAACAGTACACTCCGTCTGGCCATCAGTTTGAGGGTGGTATGTTGTGCTCATATCTAGACGCGTGCCTAAAGATTTATGTAACGATTTCCAGAAGAGGGAGGTGAATCGTGCGTCTCAATACGAAATGATAGAGATTGGCAACCCGTGCCGAGATACTACTTCTTTCAAGTAAATACAAGTAAGCTTCTCCATTTTGTTTGTTTCCTTGATTGCTAAGAAGTGAGCGGACTTTGTTAAACGATCAACGATTACCCAAATGGTATCACATCCGGTAGGAGTTCGTGGCAATTTTGTGATAAAGTCCATGGATATCTGTTCCCATTTCCACATGGGAATCTCCGATTACTGGAGTAGACCGGAAGGCTTTTGATATTCAACCTTGACCTTTACGCAAGTCAGGCACTTGCTCACATAGGTGGCTATATCGGCCTTCATCTTTGGCCACCAATACAGCACCTTTAGGTCATGGTACATCTTGTCGGAACCTGGATGAACGGATTAACGAGTTTTATGAGCTTCATCCAAGACTAGTTCCCTTAAGTTCCTGAATACTGGAACCCATATTCGCCCGGCGAAGTAGCGAATGCCGTCAGATTTGATCTCGAGTTGTGCTTCCATACCGCGTGTGGCTTCCAGCGGTAGGTTTTCCTCCTTCATGGCTTCGAGCTGAGCACTACGGATTTTGTCATGTAATCCGATGTGAATGGTAAGCTATAATGCTCAAACTCGTTTGGGCTTTGTTTCTTTTCGACTTAGGGCATCAGCTACAACGTTAGCCTTACCCGGATGATACCTGATCGCATAGTCATAATCATTCAAAAGCTCGACCCAACGACGCTGTCTCATGTTCAGCTCTTTCTGTTCGAAGATATGCTGAAGACTCTTGTGATCGGTGTAGATAGTGCATTTGGTACCGTACAAGTAATGTCTCCATATCTTAAGTGAGAAAACCATGGCTCCCAACTCTAGGTCATGAGTGGTGTAGTTTTTCTCGTGAATCTTTAGTTGACGTGAAGCGTATGCAATCACTTTTTCTCGTTGCAATAACACACAACCCAAACCCTGAATGGACGCATCACAATACACCACAAAGTCATCCGTTCCCTCCGGAAGAGCTAGAATAGGCGCACTGCAAAGTTTCTGCTTTAGGTGTTGGAATGCTGACTCCTGGTTATCGCCACAGTTATAGGCTTTACCCTTCTGAGTTAAGGCAGTTAGAGGTTGTGCAATCTCAGAAAATCCTTTGATGAATCGGCGATAATAACCAGCCAACCCCAGAAATTGTCGCACCTCAGTCGGAGTCGTCGGTGCTGCCCAATTCTTGATGGCTTCAATCTTGGATGGATCGACATGTATTCCCTTCTCATTAACCACATGTCCTAAAAATTAAACTTCTCGGATCCAGAATTCACACTTGGAAAACTTAGCGAACAGCTGCTCATGCTTTAGTAATTCCAGGATTAAACGTAGATGTTCCTCATGTTCCTCCTTGTTCTTGGAATAAATGAGGATGTCATCGATGAAAAAGATGACAAATTGATCAAGGTATGGCTTATACACACGGTTCATGAGGTCCATGAATACCGCGGGTGCGTTGGTTAATCCGAAAGGCATGATCATAAACTCATAGTGGCCGTACCTTGTCCTGAAATCAGTCTTAGAGATATCCTCATCTCGGACTCTCAATTGATGGTAACCGGACCAAAGATCTATCTTGGAATAGAAGCATGATCCTTGGAGTTGATCAAATAGATCATCTATACGAGGCAGAGGATAGCGATTCTTGATTGTCACTTTATTCAGTTCGCGGTAGTCGATACACATGCGGAAAGTCCCGTCCTTCTTCTTGACAAACAGAACTGGAGCTCCCCATGGCGATGAGCTAGGTCGGATGAAACCTTTATCCAACAATTCCTGTAGCTGAGTGGACAATTCTTGCAATTCACTAGGTGCTAATCTGTAAGGTGCCCGAGCGATCGGTGCTGCTCCGGGTGCTAAATCGATTTGGAATTCAACTTGATGGTGTGGTGGCAGACCAGGCAAATCCTCGGGAAATACTTCCGGATAGTTACAAACGATTGGAATATCATCAAGATTTTTTTCCTCAGATGGCTGCTCGGCGAAGAGAGCCAGAATAGCAGTATGCCTGTTTGGAAGACATTTCTGTGCTTTCTTGAAGGATATGATGCCCATGACTGCACCAACCTTTTCGCCCTGAACGGAAAGAGTTTCTCCCCTTGGGAGAGGAATGCGAACGATTTTGTCACGACAGATGATTTCGGCTTGGTTTTTAGATAACCAATCCATGCCTACAATTACATCGAAACTACCAAGTGTGACCGGCATAAGGTCGATAGCAAGTTTATGACTAGCCAACTCAAGCTTACAACCCTTAAGAATGTGGGTTGCTTCAATTATTTGGCCATCGGCTATTTCTATTATGTACTTAGCTTCTAGCAGATTTGGAGTTCCTTTTATCATATCACTAAGTTTCTTAGATATAAAACTCCTATCAGCACCAGTGTCAAAAAGGACAGAAGCAAAGTAATTGTTTAAGAGGAACTTACCGGTGACCACATTATGATCGAATCGAGCTTCTCCGGATCCTAGCACGAAGGCTCATCCTTTCGCACCACTCCCTCCATTATTACCGTTGTTGTTGCCATTGTTGTTGGTCTAATTAGGGTTGTGATTTCCATTACCTCCCTTCTTTAACTGAGGAAAATTCTTCCAAAATTGTCCCTCCTTCCCACACTCGAAACAACCCTTTATAGACCCAGGCTGTTGAAAAGGATGCTTGGCTTGCAACTCACCCCTACAATCTTTGGCAGCATGGCCTATCTTGCCACACTGCTGACAACGGTTACAAATCCCAAAGTGATGAAAGTTGCACTTGTTACACTTGGGGTATTTCCCCGCATAACCACCTTGATTTTGACCTGAAGAGGTCGTCTGGTTGAAGTTCTTAGCAGGCTCAAACTTTCGCTGCTGCTGATGAGGTTGATTAAACTGGGGTCCCTTGGAGTGGGAATTGGAGTTATAATCAAACTTGCGCTTATGATTGTCGGTGGATTTAGAAACTGAACCCCTCGGAGGTAGAGTCCCTTGAGTCACCACCTGATCGGTTAACTTGTGGGCGAGTCTGATAGTCTGCTGGATGGTAGTAGGGTTGGATGAGGTGACCATACTCTGAATATGAGGCACTAAACCTCCAATGTACAGCTCAATCCTCTTGTAATCAGGAGTCACCATGTGTGGGCACATGGTAGCAAGCTCATGGGAGCGAGTGGTTTATAGCTCAATTTCAGAACCTTCCATTTTCAGGTTCTAGAATTCTCCTTCCAACTTTGAATCTCATCCTGTGGACAGTACTCGTCCTTCATCATCGTCTTACATTTCTCCCACGCGAGTGCGTTGGCCATAGCTAAACTCAACATTTGGACCTGTGCATTTCACCTTGTAAGAGCCGGGCCCTCCAATGTACCAGAAGAAAATTTGACCTGATTGGCTAGGGGACAGTTGCACATGGCAAATACCGACTCCACTTTCTCGAACCACCGGAGTAGTCCGACATCTCCTTCAGCTCCAATAAAGGTATGGGGGCTTACAGTCCATAAATGTCTTGAATGTGCATGTTGGTTGCTGATTCTGTTGACCTGGATTTAGAAAAATAATATAGGTTAGAGGTTATAAAGCTTGGGAAAGGCGCTTTGAGAGATGAATTGACCTCACTAGTCAATGGTTATAGCATTTACCTGCAGCATTCTACGCTACTAGAGCCTCAGCCACACTATCGTTAATTAGTGCCGCCAGCTCAGCTGCTGTCATGTTGATGGTACCTTGGCCACCAGCACGACCACCACGTCCTCTTCCCGACATGATACTTCACATTCACAAATACAAAACAATGAGAATATATCGTATATCAAACATTATTTATGTACAAGGAAAGGATAACGCAACATCTAATATTTCGAAATTAAATAAATTTTAAAGCTACAAAATAAATAACTCAAAACATCAAACTTCTCATGCTTTTATTGAATGGGAACAACCTTACCCATCTAGGTTTGAAATAGAAAGAACATAAACAAAGCATATATGAAAGGAAAGATAGGATAGAATAATCATCAAACATCCTCGTCATCGGAGGAAACACATGATAGTGCATCATCAATCTCGACCAGCTCCTCCTCGGGTGGCTCCCCCTATAAGGGCTCATCATCAAACGGCTCCTCGTCGTCGTCAGAAAGTGGGATATTCTCCGGCCACAGTGCTTCTTGCATTTGGGCTTCCAGATGGGTCACTCTCTCCAGAATCCCTTCAGCAGCATGATCCGAGGTGTCCACCCTCATTTCCAAATGTTGTACCCTATCCACCAGATGGTCATGGACCTGGTTCGTTACTGCTAGTTCAGTGGTCAGATGCTCAATTTGTTCCTTGTTCTCTTCCATTTGCAACTCCCGGTGCAGAATGCCGGTTATCTCATCCGTAGTATCTTTCACAATGCTTAACTCCCTAGACATGTAAAATACAAAAGCCGTAAAAGCTTGTTCCATGGTACATGGCAAGCTAGGTAAAGTAGATGATGAGGAAGTGGAACCAAAGAAGGGTGATGGAACATTTCCCATCTCGATCCATCTTTGGATCATTTTCGGGTATGCATCCGAATTGTGTGCCGGATTCCTTGCTTGCGCGCTACTCGGTTCACCCTGATCAACCGAATTGTCACTAGAACTAGTCCGGCGCCTTTTGGGCTCCGGGGATGGTAAGATAGGTGCATCATGTCCTGGTGCCTTAGGTGATGGTGGTGGGGTTGACGACATGGTCCTGTAACGTAATATATTATTACCAAAACAAAAGTTTATGACGCGTAACTAATGTGTGAGGTTATAGTCTAGTATGCAATCCTAGTTCTCTATAACCAATGGCTCTGATACCAATCTGTCACACCCCCAATTTCAACTAACGGAGTTTTATAGTTTGGGAAGTGACAAACCAGGATCATAGTCATTAGTTACATTGAACGACTCTATATGGGACTCAAATGAAAATATTATATCAATCAGAGTAAATGCGGAAGCGTATAAAGAAAGTAAATGCACAAAACAAACGCGCCCAAAAAGTCCAGTCCAAACATAAATTAAAACAGTCCAAACGTAATATTAAAACATAATTCAATAGTAGGACTCCATGCATGTCCTATATGTGCACCTGTGCCTTATCTTAGCGACCTGAGAAAACATGTAAGAAAAGAGGTCAACACGAGGTTGGTGAGTTCACGAGTTTCAATATATAAATAAACGTTTACCAGATTATTGTACCTTCAGTCTCCATCTATAGGTAGCTAACCTACGTTTCATGTTTAACTTAAGCGTCTGCAACCGAAGCTGACTGTTTGTTTATTTGCCTCCTGCCTGTTCTATCAACTCTGGCGATGTGAGTAGGCTAACATTTCACCCGGTCGACCTCAAATCGAGTTAGTGCGACTAACGCGGGTGGGATTTGTCAAACCCAGTAGTACTACTAAACATTACCTCGCTAAGATCCATATTAACGGTCCGATGTGTGTTGGGGACTTTCAGTGATAGCGTGTTACGCTTAGCTTTAACATTGATAAAATATGAATTATAATAATCTCAAAAATAGTTGTGACATGCTTTCTCCCCCAAGTTAAAACAGTAAAAAGGGGCCGTGAAAACTCACCTGATTGCGTATGTAGTAATCACACAAGTATGAGATTGAAATCTCAAGCGTTAGCTCGACACGGCTCACGAATGCCCTAGAATTACAACATAATTATTAGGGATAAAAATGGGAATTGTGACGACGACACAGAATGAGAAACGTCCTTAGAGAAACGTTCTAAATATCAAAGAGTAGACGAATGTGTCTACGGGAATACGGATTTCTAAATTAATAAGTACGATAAATACGTATTGCGCCGAACGGCAAAACAAAATAATATATATACATATATTCATACGTTTGAACCATTAATAGTGATTTAATATAATAATATAATTTAATATATTATTCAGAAGTTTAAAAAATAACACAATAGTAAACTTCGTGGCAAAATAATAAATAATTATTTTTATTCGAGAACATCCGCGAGGGTAAACGATATAAATAATTATATTATTTATAAGTTTGAATTGTTTCACAACGTTTAGAAACGTGGCGAAAATAATATATATAAATATATTATTTTAATAAGAGTTACGGTTTGAAAAATAATATAGTTTATATTATTTTATTTTGAATTGAAGGTTAAATAATAACATATACATATTATTATAAAAATATGAAATACGTAACAAGGAGGGTTTATAAAATCAATCCCGAGTCCATGGGTAGTTTTTTCGGTTTAAACATATTAATATAATATTATAATAATTTTGGAATTGATTTTTATTTGAAAATAATAACTAAAACCGTTTAAAAAACAAAAACAGTGTGGTGAGACTCGACCCCGGGTCTCTCCCACACAAGCACACACAACTAACCACTCCACCCGCTAGGGATATCGTGACATGGACCAGGTCGGAATGGTTTTAATCATTAGTTCCACTGAGATCCCCCTTCACACTAACCCGCTATCGATCCCCAGCCCCAATCCCACAAATCCGGTCGCGATAGCCAAATTAGCAAAGAGATTTTGTTAAACTGGCATATGCGATTCTGTGAATGAGTTTAATTTGAAAAACATCAAGCCTGGGGTCGTTAATTCCCCAAAAGAAAAGCCGTAAACCCTAGGTTTGAACACCGATTCAATTTGATTAAATTCTGTAATAAAACTAGTTAATTTCTTAGGGCTTTTACTGATTAGGGTCCTGCGAAGCTATCCATGCAGTTTAATTTGATTTATAAAGTTGTTAGGATCAAAACCCCCAAAACGACTTATGAATAAACCCTAGAATTCGGATTATGAAAAATTCGATGATGATTGAATCAATTAATATGGGGCTT
Source organism: Smallanthus sonchifolius (assembly GCA_023525975.1). Taxonomy (NCBI): domain Eukaryota; kingdom Viridiplantae; phylum Streptophyta; class Magnoliopsida; order Asterales; family Asteraceae; genus Smallanthus; species Smallanthus sonchifolius. Next base: position 20,586,505 of record CM042035.1, on the reverse strand, counting down.
TCAAGGAGTAGATGATTGCGAGTCAAAACGTATGAATTAATTGAATTAAGACCGAGTTTAGAATCAAAAGCCCCAAATAAATCTTAGAACGAACCCTAGATTCTGGATCGGGTTCAATTCGAAGCTAAATGCTCGAATTATCATAGGGCTTTCAGTTTATAAGTAAAATTGAAGCTGTGAGTATAAGCAATTACCAATTTGATGCCCGAACAGATGATGAACGAGTAAAAGGAGTTCCGACTCTACGCGTTTGATCTCTTGTGCTTCTGGCTTGGCTTTTGATCGAATTGTTGCGTGCAACTGGTTCTTCAAGACTCGTACCGAATGTGCAGGAGTTCAATTGAAGATGGAATGATTGAATTGATCGATTTGATAGAGGTGAGGGACGGTTTCGACTGTTACGATTTGAATTCCCATTATTAGACATAATTCGGCCATGATAACGATTAATCATTGTAGTTACGATCGTAAATGCTGATGATTGAGCTTGATCCGTTACAGAATTAACAAGAAATCGATTCTTGAACTCTAAATTGGATCCAAAGTCACGATCTTTGACTTCAAAAGTCAACAGGAATTATAAATGTGATAATTACAGGTCTAGTCCCTGTAGTTACATGGTATCAGGTTTAGGAATTGACAGCAATAGTCCATGCTGTTAGAGATTAGTTAAGGGGCTTGGTTAGTTGACTTCAATGCTGACTTTGACTTTACAAAGTCAATTATAATTTGGTGTAGGTTAATTATACAATTATTCCTTGAAGTTAGGGTTTGAAAAATGATAAAACTAGTCCCTAAAGTTGAAATAGGGTTAACTAGGTTAGGATTTAACTGACTTTACTTAACGAAATAAATCCTAAAAATCCGGATTGTCACATCATCCCCTAGTTGAAAGAATTTTCGTCCCGAAAATTTAGATAAATAAAAAAAATTTCCGGATGTCACATCATCCCTTAGTTGAAAGAATTTTCGTCCCGAAAATTAGAATAGTACCTTAAGAGTTTGACGTGGAGTGCTTGAATAGATGAGGATACTTGCGCATCATCTGATCCTCACGCTCCCACGTGAATTCCAGTCCGCGTTTTGAGTTCCAACGAACTCTGACAATAGGGATTTTACTACGCTTAATCGTTTTGACTTCCCCATCCATGATTTCTACCGGTTCTTCGATGAAACGCAACTGTTCATCGATGTGTAGTTCCTCAAGAGGAACCACGAGTGACTCGTCTGCCGGACATTTCTTCAAGTTTGAGATGTGAAAGACATTGTGTACACCACTAAGTCCTTCGGGTAGGTCTAGTTGATACGCTACTGGGCCATTCCTCTTCACTATCTTGAATGGTCCAACATAACAAGGATTCAGTTTGCCTCGTTTCCCAAAACGAATGACACCCTTCCAAGGTGAGACTTTTAACAAGACCATATCCCCTACTTGAAATTCTAACGGCTTACGACGCTTATTGGCATAGCTCTTTTTACGATCACGAGCTGCTGCCATACGATTTCTGATTTGAACGATTTTCTCAGAAGTTTCCAGTACAAGTTCAGGACCCGTAAGTTGACTATCCCCAACCTCAGCCCAAAACTAGGAGAACGACATTTCCATCCATATAGTGCTTCAAATGGAGCTGCCTTGATGCTAGTGTGATAACTGTTGTTGTAGGAGAATTCCACCAACGGTAGGTGAGACTCCCAAGTCTTACCGAAATCAATCACACAAGCTCGTAGCATATCCTCCAGGGTTTGAACAGTACGCTCCGTCTGGCCATCTGTTTGAGGGTGGTATGCTGTGCTCATATCTAGACGCATGCCTAAAGCTTTATGTAACGATTGCCAGAAACGAGAGTTGAATCGTGCGTCACAATCCGAAATGATACATATTGGCACCCCGTTCCGAGATACTACTTCTTTCAAGTAAATACAAGTAAGCTTCTCCATTTTGTTTGTTTCCTTGATTGCTAAGAAGTGAGCGGACTTTGTTAAACGATAAACGATTACCCAAATGGTATCACATCCGGTAGGAGTTCGTGGCAATTTTGTGATAAAGTCCATGGATATCTGTTCCCATTTCCACATGGGAATCTCCGGTTGCTGGAGTAGACCGGAAGGCTTTTGATATTCAACGTTGACCTTTACGCAAGTCAGGCACTTGCTCACATAGGTGGCTATATCGGCCTTCATCTTTGGCCACCAATACAGCACCTTTAGGTCATGGTACATCTTGTCGGAACCTGGATGAACGGATTAACGAGTTTTATGAGCTTCATCCATGACTAGTTCCCTTATGTTCCTGAATACTGGAACCCATATTCGCTCGGCGAAGTAGCGAATGCCGTCAGATTTGACCTCGAGTTGTGCTTCCATACCGCGTGTGGTTTTCAGCAGTAGGTTTTCCTCCTTCATGGCTTCGAGCTGAGCACTACGGATTTTGTCAGGTAATCCGGTGTGAATGGTAAGCTGTAATGCTCGAACTCGTTTGGGCTTTGTTTCCTTTCGACTTAGGGCATCAGCTACAACGTTAGCCTTACCCGGATGATACCTGATCGCATAGTCATAATCATTCAAGAGCTCGACCCAACGACGCTGTCTCATGTTCAGCTCTTTCTGTTCGAAGATATGCTGAAGACTCTTGTGATCGGTGTAGATAGTGCATTTGGTAACGTACAAGTAATGTCTCCATATCTTATGTGCGAAAACCATGGCTCCCAACTCTAGGTCATGAGTGGTGTAGTTTTTCTCGTGAATCTTTAGTTGACGTGAAGCGTATGCAATCACTTTTTCTCGTTGCATTAATACACAACCCAAACCCTGAATGGATGCATCACAACACACCACAAAGTCATCCGTTCCCTCCGGAAGAGCTAGAATAGGCGCACTGCAAAGTTTCTGCTTGAGGTGTTGGAATGATGACTCCTGGTTATCGCCCCAGTTATAGGCTTTACCCTTCTGAGTTAAGGCAGTTAGAGGTTGTACAATCATAGAAAATCCTTCGATGAATCGGCGATAATAACCAGCCAACCCCAGAAATTGTCGCACCTCAGTCGGAGTCGTCGGTGCTGCCCAATTCTTGATGGCTTCAATATTGGATGGATCGATATGTATTCCCTTCTCATTAACCACATGTCCTAAAAATTAAACTTCTCGGATCCAGAATTCACACTTGGAAAACTTAGCAAATAGCTGCTCCTGCTTTAGTAATTCCAGGATTAAACGTAGATGCTCCTCATGTTCCTCCTTGTTCTTGGAATAAATGAGGATGTCGTCGATGAAAACGATGACAAATTGATCAAGGTATGGCTTATACACACGGTTCATGAGGTCCGTGAATACCGCGGGTGCGTTGGTTAATCCGAAAGGCATGACCATAAACTCATAGTGGCCGTACCTTGTCCTGAAATCAGTCTTAGAGATATCCTCATCTCGGACTCTCAATTGATGGTAACCGGACCTAAGATCTATCTTGGAATAGAAGCTTGATCCTTGGAGTAGATCAAAGAGATCATCTATACGAGGCAGAGGATAGCGATTCTAGATTGTCACTTTATTCAGTTCGCGGTAGTCGATACACATGCGAAAAGTCCCGTCCTTCTTCTTTACAAACAGAACTGGAGCTCCCCAAGGTGATGAGCTAGGTCGGATGAAACCTTTATCCAACAATTCCTGTAGCTGAGTGGACAATTCTTGCAATTCACTAGGTGCTAATCTTTAAGGTGCCCGAGCGATCGGTGCTGCTCCGGGTGCTAGATCGATTTAGAATTCAACTTGATGGTGTGGTGGCAGACCAGGCAAATCCTCGGGAAATACTTCCGGATAGTTACAAACGATCGGAATATCATCAATATTTTTCTCCTCAGATGGCTGCTCGGCGACGAGAGCTAGAATAGCAGTATGCCTTTTTGGAAGACATTTCTTTGCTTTCTTGAAGGATATGATGCCCATGACTGCACCAACCTTTTCGCCATGAACGGAAAGAGTTTCTCCACTTGGGAGAGGAATGCGAACGATTTTCTCACGACAGATGATTTCGGCTTGGTTTTTAGAGAACCAATCCATGCCGACAATTACATCGAAACTACCAAGTGTGACCGGCATAAGGTCGATAGCAAGTTTATGACCAGCCAACTCAAGCTTACAACCCTTAAGAATGTGGGTTGCTTCAATTATTTGGCCATCGGCTATATCTATTATGTACTTAGCTTCTAGCAGATTTGGAGTTCCTTTTATCATATCACTAAGTTTCTTAGATATAAAACTCCTATCAGCACCAGTGTCAAAAAGGACAGCAGCAAAGTAATTATTTAAGAGGAACTTACGGGTGACCACTTTATGATCGAATCGAGCTTCTCCGGATCCTAGCATGAAGGCTCGTCCTTTCGCACCACTCCCTCCATTATTACCGTTGTTGTTGCCATTGTTGTTGGTCTAATTAGGGTTGTGATTTCCATTACCTCCCTTCTTTAACTGAGGACAATTCTTCCAAAAGTGTCCCTCCTTCCCACACTCGAAACAACCCTTTATAGACCCAGGCTGTTGAAAAGGATGCTTGGCTTGCAACTCACCCCTACAATCTTTGGCAGCATGGCCTATCTTGCCACACCGCTGACAACGGTTACAAATCCTAAAGTGATGAAAGTTGCACTTGTTACACTTGGGGTATTTCCCCGCATAACCACCTTGATTTTGACCAGAAGAGGTCGTCTAGTTGAAGTTCTTAGCAGGCTCAAACTTTCGCTGCTGCTGATGAGGTTGATTAAACTGGGGTCCCTTGGAGTGGGAATTGGAGTTATGATCAAACTTGCGCTTATGATTGTCGGTGGATTTAAAAACTGAACCCCTCGGAGGTAGAGTCCCTTGAGTCACCACCTGATCGGTTAACTTGTGGGCGAGTCTGATAGTCTGCTGGATGGTAGTAGGGTTGGATGAGGTGACCATACTCTGAATATGAGGCACTAAACCTCCAATGTACAACTCAATCCTCTTGTAATCAGGAGTCACCATGTGTGGGCACATGGTAGCAAGCTCATGGGAGCGAGTGGTATATAGCTCAATTTCAGAACCTTCCATTTTCAGGTTCTAGAATTCTCCTTCCAACTTCTGAATCTCATCCTATGGACAGTACTCGTCCTTCATCATCGTCTTAAATTTCTCCCACAGGAGTGCATTGGCCATAGCTAAACTCAACATTTGGACCTGTGCATTCCACCTTGTAAGAGCCGGGCCCTCCAAAGTACCAGAAGAAAATTTGACCTGATTGGCCAGGGGACAGTTGCACATGGCAAATACCGACTCCACTTTCTCGAACCACCGGAGTAGTCCGACATCTCCTTCAGCTCCACTAAAGGTATGGGGGCTTACAGTCCATAAATGTATTGAATGTGCATGTTGGTTGCTGATTCTGTTGACCTGGATTTAGAAACATAATATAGGTTAGGGGTTATAAAGCTTGGGAAAGGCGCTTTGAGAGATGAATTGACCTCACTAGTCAATGGTTATAGCATTTACCTGCAGCATTCTGCGCTGTTAGAGCCTCAGCCACACTATCGTTAATTAGTGTCGCCAGCTCAGCTGCTGTCATGTTGATGGTACCTCGGCCACCAGCACGACCACCACGTCCTCTTCCCGACATGATACTTCACATTCACAAATATAAAACAATGAGAATATATCGTATATCAAACATTATTTATGTACAAGTAGGGAAAGGATAACGCAACATCTAATATTTCGAAATTAAATAAATTGTAAAGCTACAAAATAAATAACTCAAAACATCAAACTTCTCATGCTTTTATTGAATGGGAACAACCTTACCCATCTAGGTTTGAAATAGAAAGAACATAAACAAGGCATAAATGAAAGGAATGATAGGATAGAATAATCATCAAACATCCTCGTCATCGGAGGAAACACGTGATAGTGCAACATCAATCTCGACCAGCTCCTCCTCGGGTGGCTCCCCCTCTAAGGGCTCATCATCAAACGGCTCCTCCTCGTCGTTAGAAAGTGGGATATTCTCCGGCCACAGTGCTGCTTGCATTTGGGCTTCCAGATGGGTCACTCTCTCCAGAATCCCTTCAGCAGCATGATCCGAGGTGTCCACCCTCGTTTCCAAATGTTGTACCCTATCCACCAGATGGTCATGGACCTGGTTCGTTTCTGCTAGTTCAGTGGTCAGATGCTTAATTTGTTCCTTGTTCTCTTCCATTTGCAACTCCCGTTGCAAAATGCCGGGTATCTCATCAGTAGTATCTTTCACAATGCTTAACTCCCTAGACATGTAAAATACAAAAGCCGCAAAAGCTTGTTCCATGGTACATGGCAAGCTAGGTAAAGTAGATGATGAGGAAGTGGAACCAAAGAAGGGTGATGGAACATTTCCCATCTCGATCCATCTTTGGATCATTTTCGGGTATGCATCCCAATTGTGTGCCGGATTCCTTGCTTGCGCGCTACTCGGTTCACCCTGATCAACCGAATTGTAACTAGAACTAGTCCGGCGCCTTTTGGGCTCCGGGGATGGTAAGATAGGTGCATCATGTCCTGGTGCCTTAGGTGATGGTGGTGGGGTTGACGACATGGTCCAGTAATGTAATATATTATTGCCAAAATAAAACGTTTATGACGCGTAACTAATGTGTGAGGTTATAGTCTAGTATGCAATCCTAGTTCTCTATAACCAATGGCTCTGATACCAATCTGTCACACCCCCAATTTCAACTAACGGAGTTTTACCGTTTGGGAAGTGACAAACCAGGATCACAGTCATTAGTTACATTGAACGACTCTATATGGGACTCAAATGAAAATATTATATCAATCAGAGTAAATGCGGAAGCGTATAAAGAAAGTAAATGCACAAAACAAACGCGCCCAAAAAGTCCAGTCCAAACATAAATTAAAACAGTCCAAACGTAATATTAAAACATAATTCAAAAGTAGGACTCCATGCATGTCCTATATGTGCACCTGTGCCTTATCTTAGCGACCTGAGAAAACATGTAAGAAAATATGTCAACACGAGGTGGGTGAGTTCACAGGTTTCAATATATAAATAAACGTTTACTAGATTATTGTACATTCAATATGCATCTACAGGTAGCTAACCTACATTTCATGTTTAACTTAAGCGCTCGCAACCGAAGCTGAATGTTTGTTTATTTGCCTCCTACCAGGTCTATCAACTCTGGCGATGTGAGTAGGCTAACATTTCACCCGTTCGACCTCAAATCGAGTTAGTGCGACTAACGCGGGTGGGATTTGTCAAACCCAGTAGTACTACTAAACATTACCTCGCTAAGATCCATATTGACGGTCCGATGTGTGTTGAGGACTTTCAGTGATAGCGTGTTACGCTTAGCTTTAACATTGATAACATATGAATTATAATAATCTCAAAAATAGTTGTGACATGCTTTCTCCCCCAAGTTAAAACAGTAAAAAGGGGCCGTGAAAACTCACCTGATTGCGTAGGTAGTAATCACACAAGTATGAGATTGAAATCTCAAGCGTTAGCTCGACACGGCTCACGAATGCCCTAGAATTACAACATAATTATTTGGGATAAAAATGGGAATTGTGACGACGACACGGAATGAGAAACGTCGTACAAGAAACGTTCTAAAGATCAAAGAGTAGACGAACGTGTCTACGGGAATACGGATTTCTAAATTAATAAGTACGATAAATACGTAACGCGCCGAACGGCAAAACAAAATAATATATATACATATATTCATACGTTTGCACCATTAATAGTGATTTAAGATAATAATACAATTTAATATATTATTCATAAGTTTAAGAAATAACACAATAGTAAACTTCATGGCAAAATAATAAACAATTATTTTTATTCGAGAACATGCGCGAGGGTAAACGATATAAATAATTATATTATTTATAAGTTTGAATTGTTTCACAACAATTAGAAACGTGACGAAAATAATATATATAAATATATTATTTTAATAAGAGTTACGGTTTGAAAATTAATACAGTTTATATTATTTTATTCGGAATTGAAGGTTTAATAATAACATATACATATTATTATAAAAATATGAAATACGTAACAAGGAGGGTTTATAAAATCAATCCCTAGTCCATGGGTAGTTTTTTCGGTTTAAACATATTAATATAATATTATAATAATTTAGTAATTGATTTTTATTTGAAAATAATAACTAAAACCGTTTAAAAAACAAAAACAGTGTGGAGAGACTCGAACACGGGTCTCTCCCACACAAGCACACACAACTAACCACTCTACCCGCTAGGGCTATTGCGACATGGACCAGGTCGGAATGGTTTTAATCATCAGTTCCACTGAGATCCCCCTTCACTCTAACCCGCGATCAATCCACAGCCCCAATCCCTCAAATCCGGTCGCGATAGCCAAATTAGCAAAGGGGTTTTGTTAAACTGGCATAGGCGATTCTGTGAATGAGTTTAATTTGAGAAACATCAAGCCTAGGGTCGTAAATTCCCCAAAAGAAAAGCCGTAAACCCTAGGTTTGAACACCTATTCAATTTGATTAAATTCTGTAATAAAACTAGTTAATTTCTTGGGGCTTTTACTGATTAGGGTCTTGCGAAGCTATCCATGCAGTTTAATTTGATTTATAAAGTTGTTAGGATCAAAACCCCCAAAACGACTTATGAATAAACCCTAGAATTCGGATTATGAAAAATTTGATGATGATTGAATCAATTAATATGGGGCTTTCAAGGAGTAGATGATTGCGAGTCAAAACGTATGAATTAATTGAATTAAGACCGAGTTTAGAATCAAAAGCCCCAAATAATTCTTAGAACAAACCCTAGATTCTGGATCGGGTTCAATTCGATGCTAAATGCTCGAATTATCATAGGGCTTTCAGTTTACATGTAAAATCGAAGCTGTGAGTATAAACAATTACCAATTTGATGCACGAACAGATGACGAACGAGTAAAAGGAGTTCCGACTCTACGCGTTTGATCTCCTGTGCTTCTGGCTTCGCTTTTGATGGAATTGTTGCGTGCAACTGGTTCTTCTAGACTCGTACCGAATGTGCAGGAGTTCAATTGAAGATGGAATGATCGAATTGATCGATTTGGTAGAGGTGAGGGACGGTTTCGACTGTTACGATTTGAATTCCCATTATTAGACATAATTCGGCCATGATAACGATGAATCATTGTAGTTACGATCGTAAATGCTGATGATTGAACTTGATCCATTACAGAATCAACAAGAAATCGATTCTTGAACTCTAAATTGGATCCAAAGTCACGATCTTTGACTTCAAAAGTCAACAGGAATTAAAAATGTGATAATTACAGGTCTAGTCCCTGTAGTTAGATGGATTCAGGTTTAGGAATTGTCAGGAATAGTCCTTGCGGTTAGAGATTAGTTAAGGGGCTTGGTTAGTTGACTTTAATCCTGACTTTGACTTTACAAAGTCAATTATAATTTGGTTTAGGTTAATTATACAATTAGTCCTTGAAGTTAGGGTTTGAAAAATGACAAAACTAGTCCCTAAAGTTGAAATAGGGTTAACTAGGTTAGGATTTAACTGACTTTACTTAACGAAATAAATCCTAAAAATCCGGATTGTCACATAAGCCGACGGTTAACAATGATAGATCTATTGAGTCTGACAAACCCACCCAGTTAGGGTGATTGTTATCGACAACACAATTGTTTTTTCATGCTAGTTACAAAGGTTTGATTGTACTACTTGGTTACATAATAGTAACTCTCCATAATTGCCTTATTAATCATGACTTGTATGGATTTGTTTTCTCACAACTATATACTATCTAGGTACAAACCTATGTATGCTCACCAACTTTTTAGTTGACTTTATTTTATTCATGTTTCAGGTGCGAATGTTTGAGTTGATCAAGACATGCTACACTTAAGTTTGGACCTAGTTAATTTTTAATAAAGAACTCATGTATTCATTTTATGTCCTTGTTTTGAATTTGGTTTGTGTTTTGAATCTTATGAAATGAAATTTGATGATTTATATATTTCAATCTAGACAACCTTGTGCTCATGAACAGTCTACATGTCCCGCCCCGACGTATTCCGCCGTCGGTTGGGGTGTGACAGATTGGTATCAGAGCCATGTTATAGGGAATTAGGTTATTAGACACCCTTGACCTAGACTATAACTTTAGGACACCCACTCATGCCATGCTTCATAATTATGTGTTATGTGCTACATGCTATGTGTTACATGCTTACTATGTTATTTGTTAATTCATTTAATGCCTTATTTGTTAGAATTCATGACTTATTAAACTATACTTAAATAATAAATTAAATAAACAACATCCCTACCCATACCCTAAGCCTCATAACCTTCTTACCTGCTTCTCTGTCATCATCATCATAACATGTGGAAAACTTCATGGATCTAAATCTATAAAATTTCCTTTTATTCCCCCATTAAAGTTTTAAACGTTGTTAATTATTAGAGGACACGTGCAATCTGGAGAGGTGACACCTGTATTATGGGTTTTCTGTCTAGGAAAACATTTCTTATAAATCCCAATCAACCGAGGGACCCATATGCTTTCCTGGGAATTCCCGGGATGTGTGTTTACTTATAGGCTAAAACATGTCTCCTTGAAAGTTATATGAGTTTAATTATGCTGAAGCACTTTTGTGTGACAAATACTCTGGATAGAGTCTTAGTTTTGTACTTTCATTTCATGTATTTGTCTTTGTTTGTAAGTGTTTGTATGTATTAGTTATCGAGTTGTATTTACTAATGCATGGTGATAGTTGCTGAAATCTCTAATGTTTTGCGCACTTGTATGTGCGTAGGAATTAGTTCCTGCGTACTTAGCAAGTACGCAAGAATACTCTGCGTACTTGCTAAGTACACATGAGCAATTTGCCCTGCGCACTTGCTTAGTGCGCAGAGTTCAGGTTGTGTATAAATAGGAAAGGTTGACAATAGACAAGTACGCAGTCATATACACAGACATTGTATACTCAGTATTTCTCTCTGTAACCTTCAAGTGTTTATAATAGATGAAAGTTTAAAGTGATTCTCTTGTCGGTTTACTTTGTGTTGTAAGACTCTCCACCTAGTCACGGGTATTCCGCAGCCGGTCCGACTCAGGAACACACTTGCATGTGACGATCCGCCACACCCGAGGGACCTACAAGAGGTATCAGAGCATTGCTCTTGATTTCGAGTGTTGTGAGTGTGTTTGGAGAGTTTTCTACAGAGATTTTACAAGAAAAAGTGGGTATTTTTGTTCATTTTTGTTATAAAATAGGGGTAGCTCTTGAGCACTATTTTAGAAGAAAAAATCACTCAAAAACTGACTTTTGTTGTGTATTTGAGTGTTTTGAGGGTTTACTTTGTGTTGTAAGACTCTCCACCTAGTCACGGGTATTCCGCACCCGGTCCGACTCAGGAACACACTTGCATGTGACGATCCGCCACACCCGAGGGACCTAAAAGTGGTATCAGAGCATTGCTCTTGATTTAGAGTGTTGTGAGTGTGTTTGGAGATTTTTCTACAAGCAAAAGTGGGTATTTTTGTTGATTTTTGTGATAAAATAGGAGTAGCTCTTGAGCACTATTTTAGAAGCAAAAATCACTCAAAAACCGACTTTTTTGTGTATTTGAGTGTTTTGAGCAACAAAGGTTGGTTAGAAACAAGTTTCTGACCCTTTGGCTCATTTTGTTTGTTCATCTGTCCGATTTTTGCCATCTCCGGTGAGATTCCAGTGACCGGAATAGTTTGGTGAGAGTTGGTGAAAAGGTTATCTGCGTACTTACCATATCTGGCAAAAAGTACAGTCTTGTTGCGTACTTATCAAGTACGCAAGACTAATCTTTCTGCGTACTTAAGTTAACTCCTGCGTACTTATCTTCTACTCCTGCGTACTTATCAAGTACGCATGAGCAAATCATAAGTACGCAAGACCATTTCTCCATGTGCGCAAGGCCAGTATCAAGTGTGCAAGTGTCTTTGACCTTTCTGAAATTTGACTAAGTGTTCACCATGTCGAATCTTCAGAACCTCAGTAACCTTCTGAACTATGACAACGAGATCGTAACACCTCAGAAACCGCCAAAGTTGCTAAATGTAAATGATTATTCTAACTGGAAAGCACGCTTTGAGCATTACATTTCTTATACCGATTCTTCGTTATGGATACCAATTCTAGAGGGATATAAGCATCCCACACACATTTATCTTGATGAAGTAATGCCCAAGCCTATTTCTAAACTCGATGAAGAAGAAAAGAAAGTCTATGACAGATAGAAGAAGGCTCACGGTTCTATCACTATGGCCCTGACTAGGGAGTTATTCCACAGTTTCAGAGGATATGATAACTCCAAGGATCTTTGGAAGGCGTTACAGAAAAGATTAGAGGGAAATAGTGACATCAAGAAAAGTAAACGGGATCTCCTCAGGAAGCAGTATGAGTGCTTCAGAATTCTGGAGAACGAATCTATAAACGAACTCATCTCTAGATTCTATCATCTGCAGACCGAGTTGAAAGCTTTTGAGCTAAAGTATCCTGATGAAGAATTAGTTGAAAAGTTTCTGGATGCTTTGCCTCCCAAGTTTGAGATGTATACAACCTTGATGAGAGAGAATCCTAGGTTCTATGAGATGACAATTGATGAGGCAATTGGTAAGGTTCAAGCTCATGACATGAACCTAAAAAGGAAGGAGAGCTCAGGAAGACCTCAGATACAAGACCCTTCAATGTATCATGGGACGTCTTCTACAACCAAGTCATCGGGCTCTGGAATTGCCCTTTTCTCTGGAAACTCTCATGAGGAAGAAACTGTAAAAGGTTGTGGTGGTCATGCATGCTATGCAGCATCTGGTTCTGGTTCTGGATCTCATCACCAGAATCCCTCAAGAAATCCTTCACCCACATCTTCAGCTAACCAATCAGCGATAGCCAAGATAGCTGAAGATCATGTGGCTCTATTCTCTTCATGCATGCTTGCCTATGAGAACTTCATTGGCGGCAAGCTAACGGATCCTGAAACAATAGAAGAAGACTTCAATCAGGTGAAGCTTCCATTAGTTCACCGGTTGTTGTTGAACCTAAGTCTACTGTTCCAGTTAAGAAACAGAAGAGATCATGGATTGCCAAATCTAAAAGTTCTCAATATCCTAGTCCTAATTCTTCTAAAGATTCATCCATTTTGAACAGTCACGATTGTGAGTTAAAAGAGGTTGTTTATTTTGAAAAAAACGGACGACCCAAGACCACTATGGCTTGGGTCTCCAAATCTAACTAATTCTTTTTGTGACTCGTGCAGGGATATCCGAAGGGTACTATCTCTAACCGTTGGTATGTAGATAGTGGATGCTCCCGGCACATGACAGGAAACATGGCATTGCTTCAAGACGTGAAACCATTTAGAGGCGGCTATGTGGCCTTTGCTGGAGAGAAAGGCGGCAGTATCACGTGTCAAGGCGTGGTGTCAAATGGTTGTGTCAGCTTTGACAATGTCAACTTTTGCGAGCAGCTGAAGCATAACCTGTTGAGTGTCTCCCAAATGTGCAACAAGGAGTACCCGGTGATGTTTGACAAGAATGAATGCCTGATTCTCAAACCTGGTTTTGAAGTTCCTGAAGACTGGATTCTGATGAGAGCGCCAAGGACAAACGACACCTATCAGATCGATATGAGCGTGGAAACAACCACCTCATCAGTTGCTACTTGTTTGCTTACAAAAGCGACAGAGCTTGACTCAATCTTGTGGCATAGGAAACTCGGACACATTTCTTATCGAAAAATTAATCATCTTGTCCGAAATGGTTTGGTAACCGGTGTTCCTGAGTTGAGATTTACCGTTACAGATGACTGTATGCCGTGTAAAAAGGGCAAACAGTAACGGAAGTCTCATAAGCCCAAGCTCCAAAACTCCATCGATACCCCTTTGGAGCTATTACACATGGATCTGTTTGGCCCCATAAGTATCAGGAGTATTGGAGGTAAGTCATACTGTCTGGTTGTAACTGATGATTTCTCACATTTTTCTTGGGTGCATTTTTTAGGTACAAAGGACGCGACTGCTGATATTCTTCAATACCTGATCCTGAGCTTGGAATCTCTTTGCAAGCTAAAGGTTAGAAGAATAAGGAGTGACAACGGAACTGAATTCAAGAATAATTTGATGGAGCTTTTCTGTCTCAAGAAAGGGATCTGTCATGAATTTAGCGCCCCGTACACACCTCAGCAGAATGGAGTTGCAGAACGGAAGAACAGAACACTGATCGAGACTGCAAGGACTATGCTGTCGGATGCAAAGCTTCCTATCACTTTCTGGGCAGAAGCAGTTAATACAGCTTGTCACGTCTTGAACAGAGTTCTGGTTGTTAGGAGGCACAACAAGACTTGTTACGAGTTGATCAACAATTGACCTCCCAATCTTGATTACCTAGTCCCTTTTGGTAGTCCCTGTTCCTTGTTGCTACAATACAAAGACCGCAAGTCTAAGTTTCATGCAAAAGCGGTGGAAGGGATCTTCTTAGGATATGTTGCCAACTCGCCTTGCAAGAGAGTGTACAACATAGGAACTCGTACTGTCGAGGAATGGTTTGAAGTGGATTGTAGTAAACACAGCATTCCACCAGAACCAACTGGTCCAGCTTGGGGTTTTGATTATGATGCGCTATTCAAATCTTTTGATCTTCCTGATTTGTCTGCCGATGATGCCGCAAATGTATATGAATTATTTGGTGGCGGTGATGACTCTACTTTCTCAACCCGTGCTACTGTACCAATTGTAACTCCAGCTTCTAATGCTGCATCTGCATCTGGAACTCATGTCAGTGATAACACTGAAGATGTTCATGTTGATGGAAATGACGCTCAAGCTAATCCTATCACTAGTGTAGGAAATGAAGCTCCAGCTGAGCCGATTAACATTGAATCTTCTTCTTCTGGATCACAGGATACGGGGGAGTTAAGCACGAACCTCGATTCAGAAATTCAGGAACCGAATGTACCAGAGACGTGAGTGCATAAGAATCATCCAATTGAGAACATTATTGGTGATCCTCATGCCGGTGTTCAAACTCGTCATCGAACCATTATTGAGAACACTAGTCTGTACACGGAGATACTTAACACTGGTGTCATGGAAACATGTCTGCATGCTGCATTCGTGTCCCAGTTAGAGCCGAAGAATGTGAAAGAGTCTCTCGCTGACAACTGCTGGATTGAGGCGATGCAAGATGAATTGTCTTAATTCCAAAAGTTGCATGTGTGGGATTTGGTTGACTTGCCACGAGGCGTACAACCAATTGGCACTAGATGGGCGTTCAAGTGTAAGACGGATGATCGTCATGTAGTGGTGAAAAATAAAGCAAGGTTGGTTGTTCAGGGTTTTTATCAACAAGAGGGCTTGGATTACACAGAAGTATATGCCCCAGTTGCTAGACTTGAGGCCATTCGACTGTTTCTGGCTTATGCCTCATATGTTGGCTTCAAGGTCTATCAACTTGATGTGAAGAGTGCTTTCCTGAATGGAAAAGTTCATGAAGAGGTCTATGTCACTCAACCTCCCGGCTTTGAAGATCCGCATAATATCAATAAAGTGTATAAGGTCGACAAAGCACTTTATGGTCTTCATCAAGCTCCTCGGGCATGGTATGAGACATTATCAAAGCATCTTCTGTCTAATGGTTTCGATCATGGACATATTGACTCGACCCTCTTCATACGGAAAGCAGGAGGTGATATTATACTTGTACAGGTGTATGTCGACGACATTATCTTTGGGTCTACAAATGAAGAGATGTGTAGAGAATTCGAACAGGTGATGACGTCCAAGTTGGAGATGAGCAACATGGGTGAATTGTCGTTCTTCCTGGGTCTGCAAGTCAGTCAAAGAAAGGATGGCATCTATCTACATCAAAATAAGTATATGCAGGACATCTTAACAAAATACAGGATGAATGATAGCAGTACTTATGCACACCTATCCCCGTCAATCACGGTTTACATCCAAACAAAGATGAAAAGGATGTGGATTGTAAATTGTACCGTGGGATGATTGGATCTCTTATGTATCTCATAGCTTCAAGGCCTGACATAATGTTTGCTGTATGCTTGTGCTTAAGGTTTCAGTCACAACCGAAGGAGTCTCATATGATAGCTGTCAAGAGGATATTCAGATACTTGAAAGGGAAACCTCGATTGGGTCTTTGGTACTCAAAGCAGCAGTCATTTGACTTCAAAGCCTATACTGATTCAGATTATGGCGGTTGTAATCTTGATAGAAAATCAACTTCAGGTGGATGTCAATTCTTGGGAGACAGGCTGGTCTCCTGGCAGTGCAAGAAGCAGTCAACGGTTTCTGTCTCAACATGTGAAGCAGAGTACATTGCTGCAGCTAGCGGTTGTTCTCAGATATTGTGGATTCAGCAGCAATTGAGAGACTACGGCTTAAACTTCACTGGAACTCCACTGTTTATTGACAACAATGCCACTATGTCCATCACAAACAACCCGGTGAAACATTCCAAAACTAAACATATTAAAATTCGCCATCATTTCATCCGTGATTGTGCTGAAAAGCATCTCATTGAACTTGTAAAGGTTCACACGGATGACAATCTTGCTGACCTTTTCACTAAGGCATTTGATCGATCTCGTTTTGAGCATTTTGTCAACTTGATAGGAATGTTCAATCCTAAGAGAAAACTTGTTTTTCTTAAATCAATTCAATTCATGAAAATTAAATTTTATTTCTTTTAAATTATCTGTATAGTTCTCTTAATCTTCAAAATATCTTACAAAAAAAAATGGTGAAAATTTCAAAGTTAACTTGAGAAAAGAGGAAATGATAGTACATCAGAAATGATCTAAACGCCATAGACTGCTCATATGGGAAATGATTGCGTCATGCTTACTTAATTGTTTAAATTGTTATGTTTTTAATCTGCTTGTTTACAAGTAATTTGAATTGTCAGTAGGCTGTATGCGTCTTTGAATCACTAGTAGTGTGGAAACTAAATCTAAATTACAACTGTGATTTAAACCCATGTATGCTAGTGTGTGTGCGTAAAAGAATGAAAAAGATCATTATCAGATAAAGGATGTTAGTTTTGGCAATAAGTTTCTTCTGAGATCAGTTTCGGGTTATGTCGTTAGCACAATTAACGCGGTTCATCTCACTGCCCATACTCACAAGTATGCAATGAGAGATTGAATCAAGACATGTCTCAACATCAACCGTGGAGCATGTATTCACCCTTGAATCACTCCTGATTCATTGAAATCAAATCCAGATAAAAGTTGGATTCCCTTACCTTAATACTCAAACACCATATTCATTATCAGATAAAGGATGTTAGTTTTGGCAATAAGTTTCTTCTGAGATCAGTTTCGGGTTATGTCGTTAGCACAATTAATGCGGTTCATCTCACTGCCCATACTCACAAGTATGCAATGAGAGATTGAATCAAGACATGTCTCAACATCAACCGTGGAGCATGTATTCACCCTTGAATCACTCCTGATTCATTGAAATCAAATCCAGATAAAAGTTGGATTCCCTTACCTTAATACTCAAACACCATATTCATTATCCTGAATCATCATACCGATATTCAATGAAGAAATCAAATGAAACCAAGACAAACGAATCACTCGATTCTAAATCTTATGATTCCTGATAATCCTTATAGATTCTGCTTGATTTTTCCTGTGCTAATTGATGTAGCATCATTCTAAAAATTTAGAAAATAATTGGGAAAATCTTAGATGCCTTGAGATAGTGCAACTTACATTACTGTAGCATATCAGTGGGGTAAACGTTGTATATCTTATAATCAATACCTTAACACACAAGAACGTGATACAAAGATGCTTATAGTTTCAAATCTTATAATAATAGCAACTTGAATTACTTGTTTATGTGCTTATTACGTATGAATAAATAGTAATCCATGACATGATCCCATATTCTTTGTTGTTTATATTGTATCATTTTTGCTATATGTTAGCCTGATATGATCCTCTGCTCGTGTCTTTGATCAAAAATAGTTTGTGTGAATATGTGTGTATTTCTATCTTGAAAAGATCAAAAAGATTTTAAGTTTGTGTACAGTTCATGTTTAATCAGAAAAGCCAAAAATATTTGTGTTTAACCTTCCTGAATTGATTTTGAATCCTCTTGATTGAATGTTTTTATCTTGTTCGTTATTTGACTTGAAATCCTCATAATTTGAGTTGAAAGTTTGCACACATAAGGGTCTCTGCGTACTTGATTAGTGCGCATGAGGTAAACCATGCGTACTTAACAAGTACGCAAGACTTAAGTCATGCGTACTTAGTAAGTACGCAGGAGTTAAGTCCTGCGCACTTAGTAAGTACGCAAGACCTTTTTGTGTTGGGTATAAAAACAGTACTTAGAAAATTTTCAGAATTTTTATCTCATTCAAAATTCTCTCAACTTTTGAATTTCCCTCCGCCATTTTTACTCAAAAATTCGAGTGTCCTAACCGATATTTCGTCCCGTGTCTAGTTCCATCATCGTATTACAATCTCTTGGTGAGAATCTAAGGACATTCCATCCACAAAATCACAAATTATGGACCGATTCAGACTTTAAAAATATTAGGGTTTAATTCATGATTTTAGTCAAATGTTTGGTTGTTTTGGTAAAACATGATAATTAAAACTTGTTTAGAATCCGTAATCGACCCTTATTCAGTCCTTAATCACCATTGATTTTGACCTTTGACCCTCGATTGATCGACGGTTCGTCTGGGTCGTCAATTAGGTTAAAATTGTGACAAATGTAGCAGTTGATTGGTGTTGATATTGGCCCCATAGGCTAGAATCATATTATTCGACCTTCTGGTGACCTAATCTACATCAATTTTGGGCATCTGTTGAAAAAGTTGGATTTCTGAAAAATTGAACAAGTGCGTTTCTTGCGCACTTAACAAGTACGCAGGAAGTAATTCTTGCGTACTTGTTAAGTACGCAAGAACAAATTCCTGCGTACTTGCTAAGTACACAGGACCAACACTTGTGAAAAATTTCTAAGTCTGAAATTTCAGTTCAATGAGTAACTGCTATACTGAGTCATGTGTTTTCAATTCCAATGAAACTTGTTGTTCTTATTATGTTTTCTGTGTGTTTTTGCAGGTATGGCTCATGCGTTTACAAATGAGTTCAATCTTCTAGCACACACAGAACCAGAGTGGAAGGGTGCTGCACTGCAGTACCGAGAGATAGTTGATTTCTTGAACCATTCAAGAATCAGCTATGCTATTTCTGCTGACCCGATAGTATCAAGACCGTATTTGGAGCAGTTCTGGGAGACCGTGGAACATGACTGCACGGTAAAACCTAATGTTATACGAGCTACCGTGGCGGGTCATGACATCGCCTTTTCGGAGGAAACCATTAGACGGGTCTTGCAATTACGAGATCTCTCCACCGACCCAACAGCTTATCCTGACTACTTTGTGGATGGATGTTGGAGGCAGCGTATGGGATACTTCGGTGCAAGAGATTATGCTTCATACAAGAAAATGTGGGTGCTCGATCAATGGAGATATTTTTCCCACGTCATGATCATGTGCATCTCATCAAGAAAGGCTGGAAAGGATGCAATGGGTCATGATCTTGCTGCAGCCATGGTTGGTTTGTCTCTCAACAGGGGCTACAAATTCTCAAGATACATCTTCAAAGCCATAAATGATCAGATAAATACGGCTGAGAGGTTTAGGTTCCTGTTATACCCAATATTTGTGCAACTACTGATAAATGATGCATTGCCAAATCTGCCTGCTACTGGGGAGAGATTGCAAGTCAAGCGGGTGGACTAGAGGGTGTTTGCACAATTCTTAAAGCCAGGCAGTGTAGAACCTACCCCTGAGCACACAACACTCTTTGGCCACCTGATTAACGAAGCGTATATGGCACCGGCTGACTGGAGATGGTTTAGCCATGACTCGGAGCCAGAACTAAGTGAACACTCAGATGAACAATAAGAAGAGGAGGAAGTTGAAAGTGTGGATGAATCGTCTGAAAGTGGAGACGAAGAAGCAGTTCAAAATGGTGCTGAAGGATCTGACTCCGAAGCTACAGAGTCTGATTCCTCCGATTCTGATGATGCACCATCACAGGCACACCCGAGAAGAACGACGAAGGTGACCGTTCCTGAGTCGTCTTCGAAGAGAAAGCGACAGTCAACAAGCAGTGAATACGAGCCAGATTCTGACTCTGACGCTGCTATTCAAAGACAAAGACGTGAAAGTGTAAACAAACGTAGGGGGATAGGCAGCAACATGCTATTCCTAGTGAGGTGGAGGTTAGTACTCAGCAGCAAGTACAAGTTTCGGTTGGATGTACTGATTCAGCATCTACCCCACCTTCACAGCAATTATACAGGCGACAGAGGAGAAGGCCATAGGTACAACCTGATGTGGCGGTCACTACTAGCACAGAGGAGGTTCCTGTGATAGTGACACTCCCTGTATCATCTGTCCATATGGCGGTGACTACTGTGATTCTTACAGAGTCAGTCACCATCACACCTACCATCACTCCTACAACCATCATCACATCCACAATCCCAACTACCACCATTGAACCTATCAGTCAACCCTACAACTATGGAGATTTTACTCAGGGATTTGACTTTGATACTATCTTCTCATCCCCACTTCATAATGTTGAAGCATCTACATCCAGACATCCTGATCCAAATGATGCAAGGATAGAAACTCTGGAAACCCAAGTCGCTGCTCTACTTGAAACCGTTCGGAAATCAAAGGAGGAGTCTGAGGCTCAACAGGCTCAGATAAATTCGTTGGTGAACGAGGTTACCATTCTGAGAAGCCAAAGGGCTGGGACGCAAGAGAGACTAGCTAATGTAATGGCCCAGAACGAGCTACTGATCAAGACAAACAACATGATTCTGGGACACAGGTCATCTCTTGAGCTTCGGTTTGATCTGCAGCGAAAAGAGCATGACATGATGGTCAACTTAATTGCTGATCTGACCAAGAAGCTTGATGCTCAGGGGGAGAAAGATAAAGAGAAAGAGAAGGAGAAGACATCTAAACCTACCGGTGATGAGCCTTGTCATCCTGTTGATTTGACGAAGGATGATGACAAAGACAAGGATCCCGAAGTCGGTCCTAGTGGAAGTGAGCATCAAGCTTTGGCAATCGTGCCCATTTCTGCTATTCCAATGGCTGAGGGGGAGTCTACTCATCAGGAAGGTGGTGATATTTCTAGTAGTGAGAAAGGAAAGTCAGCGGCTGACGTTCTAAAGGATCTATCTGACGATGAGATCTTATACTTAGAGCCTGACTATTCCAAGGAAGCACAGATCGAGGCTCTCTACAATCTTGAAGAAGGAGAGATCGACTCTGGTGATGATTGGGATGAAGATGATGATGATGTAGTTATTGAAGTTCCCAAGGGTGACGGGGAAGGAGAGTATGAGTTCGAAGATGGAGAGATCTTCGAAGTTCCATCCTTCGAATCTCAGCTCGACAAAGGTTCAGTCGAGTCTGCTAATAATGTTGAAGCATCGACTGAAGCCTCCCCAGTTGACCCTACACCTGTGGATCCAGAGGCACCGAAAGATAAAGATATGCCTGCTAGTTCATCAAAGGGTTCAGCTCCTGTTTGGCAAAAGACTTCTATCATAGACAAACAAGGAGCAACATGGATGATCTTGGCTGTAAGGTTCGAGGAAGATAAGCAGTTGTTCGCAATCAAACGATCGGGGGGGGGGGTACAATACTTGAAACCAACCAGTGAAGCGTTAAACTCCTTACCTAAATACGACCTTGTGAACCTAGCAAACCGAGAGCTGCTCGGTCACTCAAATCACGCAGTGGCGATGGGTTTGTGGCAGGTTCTACAGAGGGAAGCAAGATCTGGGAAGTTTGAAGTGTTTAAGCCTCAAGTGCCCAAGAGAGTAAAGGATAAGAAAGATAGACATCCTGTGACTAAGAAATACTTAAAGAAATTGGTATACAAGCCAGTGCTATGTGAAACCAAGATTCCCCTGAGCAAGTTATCTCAGGATATCCTCGGTGACATGTGGTACTGGTACGTAGATCCAAAAATGGGCGAGGCTGTGGTGATAGGAAAGGTACGGTCAGAAAGTGGATGCTTAGTGCCGAGGGAACTATTCAGAGTATTTGATGAAGTCTGCTTCATTAACTTCTCTGTGAAAGATGTGGAGGCACTAGCAGACAGGTATTGCATGCATACGGACGAAGGGACGAAGTTCCTTGCTTCTAAATATGACAAGGTGATCAAGTTTTGCCTTGACTACAAGATGAAGATGGAAGCTAAAGATGCAGAGCTGTGAAGACTGAAGATTGAAGACCAAAGACGATCCAGAGATGTTGTCAAGGGGGAGTTTGTTGAAGCACATTTGTGTGACAAACACTCTGGATAAAGTCTTAGTTTTGTACTTTCATTTCATGTATTTGTCTTTGTTTGTAAGTGTCTGTATGTATTAGTTATCGAGTTGTATTTACTAATGCATGGTGATAGTTGCTGAAATCTCTAAGTGATTAGTTCCTGCGTACTTAGCAAATACGCAAGAATACTCTGCGTACTTGCTAAGTACGCATGAGTAATTTGCCCTGCGCACTTGCTTAGTGCGCAGAGTTCAGGTTATGTATAAATAGGATAGGTTGACAGTAGACAAGTACGCAGTCATATACACAGACATTGTGTACTCAGCATTTCTCTCTGTAACCTTCAAGTGTTTATAATAGACGAAAGTTTAAAGTGATTCTCTTATCGGATTACTTTGTGTTGTAAGACTCTCCACCTTGTCACGGGTATTCCGCACCCGGTCCGACTCAGGAACACACTTGCATGTGACGATCCGCCACACCCGAGGGACCTACAAATTAACCTTAATGTGTCATAGTATTCAAGTGATTATGTCACTATTTGAGTACAATCCAAACTATGATTAACTATTTTATTTATTATCTTATCCTCTTTAAATCCAATCAACTTTCATAAGTACTTACATCTCTTCTTATGTTGTGCAAATCTGTATAATGCCTCCCCGTCGTGCCAACGAGACCAACAACAACACTGATATTGCTGCTATCCTTGCACAACTTGTGACCCAACTCACTCAAGCTAATGGGGGCACCAATGGTACCAATGGTGCTAATGGTGGTGGTGGTGCCAACCCGCCACAATGTACCTTCAAGCACTTCAATTAGTGTAATCCCCTCAAATTCTATGGTACCGAAGGAGCCACGGGACTCCTTCAATGGTTTGAAAGTATTGAAGACACCTTCCTCAATAGTGACTGCCCCGACAACCTTCGTGTTCGTCATGCTACGAGCGTCTTCCAGAAACGGGCGCTCACATGGTGGAATGGGGAAAGAAGGACTAGAGGCATGGATGCAGCAATGGCCTTACCATGGGATGAGGTTAAGAGACTATTGACCGAGGAGTTCTGTCCTCGAAATAAGGTGAAGAAATTAGATGCTGAATTTTGGGATCTTACCCAAGACAACGGTGAGAGTTTGGCCTATACAACTCGATTCCATGAGTTGAGTCTCCTTGTGCCCCATATGGTCACACCGCTGTCCCGCTGCATTGAAAAGTATATTGGTGGATTGCCCAGGCAGATTCAGGATACTGTCCTAGGGAGAAATCCTGCAACACTCGAAGATGCTATCCGTTTATCTGCTACCCTGACCGATAATCATGTGAAAGCAGGAACCCTGACTAGAAAGGGCACCAAGAAAGTTTCCGACACCACAACACCTCCCGCACACATCAAGGAAGTCAAAACTGAACCCTACCACAACAATAAGAAAAGAAAAGCCAAAAATTATGTCGTAGTCACCCCGGCTACCCCCGTTAACCAAGTTGCACCCATGGCTCAAGCTCCAGCCAAGAAACCGTATGTGGGAATCTACCCACACTGTAACACTTTCAATTATCACCATCTCCAAAACATTCCCTGCCGCCTTTGCACCCACTGTGGGAAATATGGTCATACAGTCAATGTTTGTAGAGCCAAGGCCCTTGCAAACCAAACCAACCCACCAAACTAAACCAATCAACAAGTGGCTAATCAAGGGGTTCCAGCCTTTGCAAATGGGCATGCTTGTTATGAATGTGGCAAATCAAATAATTTCTGTAACCATTGCTCGAAGCTCATCAATGCTAACCAAGGCGGAGATCGTGGGCGTGCTTTCAACATAAAAGCCAATGAAGCTCAGGCCAACAATGATGTGGTCAACGGTACGTTCCTTGTTAATAGTCAATATGCCTCCATATTATTTGATACCGGTGCAGATAAGAGTTTTGTGTTACTTAACTTTGAACCTTTACTTGCAAAAACACGATCCAAACTAGAGAAATCATTCACCGTCGAAGTAGCAAATGGTGACTCCCTCACAATTGACTCCATTATCCATGACTGCTCTCTAGAACTCAATGATCATATGTTTCCAGTCAACCTCGTACCAATGCCACTAGGGAGTTTTGATATCATCATAGGCATGGATTGGTTGTCAAATCACCATGCCGAAGTCATCTTTTTTGAGAAGTGTATCCGAATACCCCTTCCGTTGGGAGAAACGTTAAGAGTCTTTGGTGAAAAGCCTTGTAAAGGACTCAAGTTAATGTCCTGCACTACTGCCCAAAAGTACTTATGAAAGAAGTACGTGGCCTTCCTATCCCATGTGGTTCAAAAGGATGTCTAGGAGAAGAGTATTCAAGACATCCCATCATCCGGGATTTTCCCGAAGTTTTCCCCGAAGATCTATCCTGTCTTCCACCCGTCCGACAAGTGGAATTTCGCATTGACCTTGTACCCGGAGCTAACCCCGTGGCTAGAGCTCCATACCGGCTCGCACCTTCTGAAATGCAAGAGCTTGCAAGCCAACTTCAAGAACTCTCCGATAAGGGTTTCATCCATCCTAGTCATTCACCGTGGGGTGCACCCGTCTTATTCATCAAGAAGAAGGATGGATCATTCCGCATGTGTATTGACTACTGCGAACTCAACAAGCTTACCATCAAAAAACGTTATCCGTTTCCTAGAATTGATGATCTCTTTGATCAACTTCAAGGTTCTACCTGCTTCTCGAAGATTGATCTTCGATCCGGTTATCACCAACTCCGTGTGCAAGAGGAATATATTCCAAAGACTGCCTTCCGAACAAGGTATGGTCACTACGAGTTCATGGTCATGCCTTTTTGGCTAACCAATGCACCCACGGTTTTCATGGACCTCATGAATCGGGTGTGCAAACCGTACCTTGACAAATTCGTGATCGTCTTCATTGACGATATCTTAATCTACTGCAAGACCAAATCCGACCATGAGCAACACCTTAGGTTGGTTTTGGACCTCTTAAGAAAAGAGAAACTATATGACAAGTTCTCCAAATGTGAATTTTGGCTAAAGGAAGTTCAATTCTTGGGCCATATCGTCAATGAAAAGGGGATTCATGTTGGCCCTGCTAAGATTGAAGCTGTCAAAAATTGGAGTGCCCCTAAGACCCCTACCGAAGTTCCTTCATTTATGGGTCTTGTGGGTTATTACCGTCGTTTCATTTCAAACTTCTCTAAGATTGTTGTCCCCCTTACTGCTTTGACACACAAGGGTAAACCTTATGAATGGGGACCAAAGCAAGAAGGAGCTTTCCAAACTCTCAAGCAAAAGTTGTGCAATGCTCCTATTTTGACTCTCCCTGATGGGAATGATGATCTAGTTGTCTACTGTGATGCCTCCAACCAAGGTCTCGGTTGTGTCCTCATGCAACGAGGCAAGGTGATCGCTTATGCATTAAGGCAACTCAAAATTCAGGAGAAGAATTATACGACGCACGATCTCGATTTGGGTGCGGTCGTATTCATATTAAAGATTTGGAGACACTATCTCTATGACACAAAATGTGTGGTGTTCACCGACCACAAAAGTCTCCAGCATATCTTCAACCAAAAAGAACTCAACATGAGGCAACGACGTTGGGTTGAACTCCTTAACGACTACAACTGCGAGATTCGTTACCATCCCTGCAAAGCGAATGTTGTGGCCAACGCTTTGAGTCGTAAGGACCATGTCGTGCTTCATTGTGTCCGAATTCAAACCGACATTCAAAATCGTATCCTAGAAGCTCAACACGTCTCGGTCACTAAGGGTAACATGTACGATGAAATGTCGTGTGGTGTTGAACTTCAGCTTGAATCTAAACCCAATGGCTTACTTTATTACTTGAACCGTATTTGGGTTCCCGATCGCGATGATATCCGTGCATTTCTAATGAATGAGGCTCACAAGACTCGTTATTCTATTCATCCTAGTGCGGATAAAATGTACCAAGATCTTCGCCAACAATATTGGTGGCCCGGTATGAAGAAAGACATTGCTCTCTATGTTGCCAAATGTCGAACTTTCTCCAAAGTCAAAGCCGAACACCAATGTCCATCCGATTTACTTGAACAACCGAAAATTCCCATGTGGAAATGGGAGAATTTAGCCATGGACTTCATTACCAAACTCCCTCGCACCTCAAGTGGTTTTGATAGCATCTGGGTGATCATTGACCGTCTCACCAAATCTTCTCACTTCTTGCCTATTCGTGAAGACTATCGGGTTGAGAAATTGTGTAGGTCCACATGACTCATCTGCAGATCATACTCGTGACAGGACGTCTCGATAACACGGAGTGCAGAATCCTTCGTGTTAACATATGTATACGAATTGACAATAGAAACAGTATCAAACAACAGGTAAATAAACTTCTCTTTGTATTCCACAAAACACAGAGTTTACAAGATTCACAGAATATAATCGTTCAAGCCCCCTAGAACAGAACCTGTAAACATCTATATATAAACACAAACCTGCTATAGGCGAACTTAACAAGTTCGCTCCTAAAGATGCTTAGGCGAACTTATTAAGTTCGCCTCTCTATGACACAGCACCTCTCTACGAACTTAAACAATATTGTTATCAACATTTACAAAACATGTCCTAACAGACTCCCCTTTAACTGTTGCTAACAATTCTATCAATTACAAGTCAAAGACTCTAAAACTAAGACATAATATCTTCAAGCTCGTTGTCACCAGAATATGCTCCAACAGACTCCCCCTTGACAACAACTTTAGAAGATTGTCATCCGTCTTCATATATCATCAAACACTATGTAGTCTTTGTCTTGTTCATCTGCACACTCTCTCTTTCTATCTAGAAGAAAACTTAGGAGAAGGACCCCTTGTCAACTTCTGTCTGCAATATTCAGTTTTTGCAAAGGAGAATAACCAAGAATAACCAACAATTAAGATTTCCATGGAAGCTGGAAAAATAAAATCTTTTTGGTTTTTCAAACATAAGAAAGAAAAAATCTTTTTGGTTTTTCTCTATATAAACTGAAATGTAAAATACAAAATCACATCTTTTTGGTCAAACATCACAAGTAAGAAGATCATATCAGTAAAAGCAATGCATCAATCACACATTTTTGATATACATCCCTAAACATTCTAAGGGTATCCTATCCAGATTAATCATTTATTTATATCAGATAAGATCAAATCTTTTAAGCTTCAACCAAAACATGTAATGACACGCGAAGATCTTCAAAGAAGATGGGATCAGATCATAACATGCTTATAATGAATTACATACGAATTTGCAAAACATAACATGTCAATCTAAGTTGTCAATATTATAAGAATTGAAACCATTAGTATCTTTGTCCCATGTTCTTGTGAATTAAGGTATCATTTATTTTGTAATACAACGTGTACCCCACAAATATTCCAACAAAAATTTAAATGTGCACTATCTTCAAGACATATAAGATCATTGCAAGATAATATTCAATCTCCAGGATGAATTATACCGATAAACACAGGAAAATATCAAGCAGAGAATCAGAATGATTCAGAATCGAATGATTCAAATGTATTGGTTTGGATGAAGTTTCATGATTCATAGTAACAGAAAGATTGTACGAGTAGAATTCTTCAACATAAGATTGATCAAGGAATCGATTGATTCAATGACAAAGGGTAGCGTGATCCAACTGTTATCTGGATATGTTCAATGGAATCAGGATATTGATCCAAGGGCTAGTATATGTTCCAACAGATGTTGTCAGAAACATATCTTAGTTCAGCAACACATTGCATGTTTTTCGTGGCACGGGCAGTGAAGTGAACTGAAAAATTATGTTTAACGACATAACCGATACTGGTCTCATGAAGTACTTTAGATCTTATATTCCTTATCTGATAATGATCTTTTACACACACACCCGGCATACCATGGGTTCAAATCACAGTTGTCACAAAGATCATTATGTTGTCACACTACTAATGGACCAAAGATACTCATAGCCTATTGACAATTCAGACTACATACTAGTATCCAAATTAAAATATAAGCATCAAGCATCAGTTTTTGTTAAGCATAAGCAGTTATGAAGCTATCATTTCCCATACGGTGCAGGCTACGAAGTTCTGATCAATACATTTATCACAGATAAGCAATCATAAAGGCCAACTAAGGTTATATGTGACTGAACACCTACTGATGTACTATCATTTCTCCTTATAACTTCAAGTAATGTCGATTTTAACTTTTTCACTTTTTTTGGCTTTTTCAAAATCTTTTTGAAAGAATGTAAAACAAATGAAAATAAAATCTTCCATGAAAACATTTTAAGAAAAACATTTTTCTTGGTTACTCAGGATTAATTAATTCAATCAATTAAAAACTCAAACCAATGTAATGTAATTGAATGTCATTGCCTCTGTCACCAACACAGTTCTGTACTCCCCCTGTCCTGTAGACTCCCCCTCAACTAGTCAAATGTTTGCATCAACGACTTTATGCTCACCATTGTCATCCTAAGTTTCAGGTTGTCTTTTGGACTTGGTCAAACACTTTCCAAAAACAAACATTGTGTGGGACATTATCTCCCCCTTGAGCATCAAGTCGTTGAATCAAAAACATGTCCTAACAAATTGGCCCAAATTTACATTGATGAAATTGTGAGTCGTCACGGTGTTCCACTAAACATAATCTCTGAAAGA
The DNA here is from genome assembly GCA_023525975.1 of Smallanthus sonchifolius. Lineage (NCBI taxonomy): Eukaryota > Viridiplantae > Streptophyta > Magnoliopsida > Asterales > Asteraceae > Smallanthus > Smallanthus sonchifolius. Next base: position 20,557,439 of record CM042035.1, on the reverse strand, counting down.
GATGCTCATTTCACCTCCTGTTTCTGGCAATCCCTTCAAACTGCTCTTGGTACACGATTGAATTTGAGTACGGCTTACCATCCCCAAACTGATGGTTAGACCGAGCGAACAGTCCAAACTCTTGAGGACCTGCTTAGAGCTTGTGTAATTGACTTTGGTGACAATTGGGATTCACATCTATCCCTAATTGAGTTCTCTTACAACAATAGCAATCACACGAGTATCAATATGGCACCATTTGAAGCTCTCTATGGTCGTAAGTGTTGTTCTCCTATCTGTTGGAACGAGATTGGTGAATCACAAATCACCGATCCCGAGTTGATTCAAGAAACACCCGACAAGATCCTTCAAATCCGTGACAACATTCGAGTAGCAAGGAGTCGGCAAAAGAGCTATGCCGATAAACGACGAAAACCCTTGGAATTCCAAGTCGGTGACCTTGTACTTCTAAAGGTGTCTCCGTGGAAGGGTGTGATCCATTTTGGAAAGAAAGGCAAATTAGCACCTCGCTGTGTGGGTCTATTCAAGATCCTTGAAAGGATTGGGAATGTGGCTTACAAACTCGAGTTACCTCCATTACTTGGCAATGTGCATCCTACATTTCATGTGTCCAATCTAAAAAAATGTCTTGCTGATGAGAATCTCCATATACCTCTTGACGATGTGTGCATTGACGAAACAATGCACTTCGTTAAGATACCGGTAGAGATCATGGATCGTGAGATCAAGCAACTCAAGCGAAGCCGTATTCCTATTGTCAAAGTTCGTTGGGAATCTAAGCGTGGACTTGAGTTTACTTGGGAACGTGAGGACCAAATGAAGCTCAAGTACCCACACCTCTTTGATGATTCAGTCGCCTCAACTAGTTGAATTTCGGGACGAAATTCCCTTAACATGGGGAGACTGTAACACCCATAATTTTCTCGAGCATTGTTTCACTTTATTTTCCTTGTTTTACAATAATGACATTTCGATTTTCATTCTTGTACTTGTTCAACACGATTTTTCCCATTATTTCACTATTTCAAACATGTATCAATACATATAAATATATATATATATATATATTATGCACACATACAATATAAGAATATATATATTGTCTTACATAATATTTTTTATGTCAATATAGGTATATATATTAATTCATTTATACAATTAAGCAATTAACAAGATGATTTGAACCCTAACCATTTGAACCTTCAAGCCTTGAACCACCACCCTTGACTTTGAACTCTAAAAATCGCATTTGTTGGCTCAATTCATCAAGGCTTGACCTGTTTGACTTTTAAAAGTCAAACAGGGCCGATTTCACAAATCCAACATCAAGAATCGACCCAATCAAGTGATACGGGTTTTCCATGTCGTATACAATCATCAAACGACCCAATCCAGGCCGAATCATCAAGTCAATTCAAGCAATCACGCAGCCAATTCAAAATTTGGAAGAATTTGACTTTGCATAGTCAAATCCGTATCAATCACATTCAATTCAACAAATTGACGCATCCTAATCCCGCGATTCACTCACCAATCGATCTCGAGTGTACATGGACCATTATCTGGACCCAATTCCTTCCCAAATTGATGAATTAACGCGTAATCAGTCGTCCGCGGCCATTACGGTCAAATTGAAATCAATTCGGTTATTACAAGTGAAATTAATCAAATTAAATCGTCCTCCCACTCTCGTATACATCCACACAATCTCTCCCAACCTGTGGAAAAGCAGCATATCGCTTCTGGATTCCTGTTGATCACCAAGAACAGTCGGAACAAACCCGAAGTCGTCTGCATTCGTGCCCAAACCATTCCAAGTAAGATTTGCATCATTCAATTCGTAATTCCATGTTTATCGAAAGCCCTCTGCCAATTCGTGATGTCAGAGGGTATCGAGATCGATTGGGATTAGGGTTCCTGGCGGGTTGATACGTATTCGAATTTGGGTTTTGTTTTAATTTCGCGTTTTAATTTAATGAATACAATAATCTACCAGCGAAACCACCTGGTCTGGACGGTAAGTCACTGCGCCGCCGAACCAGGTGGTGTGGGTTCGTAACCCACGGCCCGCATATCTGGACTGTTCTTTTTGCGCATACCATATAGCAAGGCCCGGCTCCCTTGTTCTTTCATGTTATTACGAACTCAAATCACATAAACTACAAGTACCAGCAGCAACAAGTTTCTTGCTAATAGCTTTAAAAATGGCCTTGCTAGAACATCTCATTTGTTGACCTCTTATAGTTGTTATTGTGAATTCATCCTTAGCAGCATTGTAGGACCAGCTAGTGAATGGAAAGTAGGATTGTAGAGGTTTAGCATCAAAGATTACATCTTTGCTAGGATTGAAGTGATGTTTGATCACTAGCAACAGATGCCTCCCACCTTCATTCACAGGCTCATGAGCTTCACCCTGCTCCATCATTCTTCTAAGATCAAAATCTGGGAGCTGCATTACCTTATCAACAGACTTGTTGATTGATCTTTTTACCTCTGCCTTTCCCCTGAAAACCTCAAACCATTGATCTTGAATGATGTAGAACCAGATAACAATTTCTCTTGAATCTTCTGGTGTGGTAGTAGGTTTGGTTTTCTTCTTAGGAGGCTGTTGATGAGGAGGAGCTGGGTGTGAGGATTTGGACTCTTTGGGTGGAGAGGAGGGAGGTCTAGGAGGGAGAGTGGAAGATTGTTGGATAGAGGAAGGAGTGGATGAGGGAGTAGGCTTGGGTTTCTTTCGTTTTCTTTCATATGTTTGAGTGTTTACCCTTTTCTTTGAGCCTGTCTTCCCCAATCATTCTTCCTCTTCCTTCTTGACTTTGACATATAAGGCTTGCAGGTTCATGAAGCTCATGGGACCTAGCCTCTTTCCACTTTCTCCTCAAGCCTTTAGGAAGTCCATCATGACCTTCCTTTCTTCATGGGTCGTAATGTTATAAGCAATGGTCTTCTTGGTTTTCTGTTTGGCTTTTTCTTCTTCTTCAGCCCTTTTCTTATTTACCAGTTGACCTTGCTGACCCATGAAAGTTCTGTAGATTTCTTTATTTGATAATTTCTCAAGGTAGTCTGCATCCTCACCTTGAGAAATCAGAGCTTCTATCCACTCCTCTCTCATTTCTTTGGCTAGTTCAGAGTCAGTTATCCTGAACTTAGCCTCTTCTTTTCTTTTCTTTTCTCTTTCTTCTTCTTCTTTATTGAGTTGTTCCTGCAGCTGAAGAGCTAGAGCTTCATCTTCTTGTAATTGTGTAGCTGCAGGAACTTTAACTTTCAGAGCATCCAGTTGCCTAGCATGCAACTGGATCTGTTGTTCCCTGAGGAGAATAACAGCTTTTCTTTCTTGAATCTTTCTAAACTCTGCCATCTCCTCTTATTCTCTTTCCCTTCTTCTCTTCTCTTTTTCTCTTTTCTCTTTCTTTAATCTTTCTTCTTCTTCTGTCATGATGCCCTTCCCCTTGGCTTTGTTGGATGCCTCTGCTTCAGCTTCATGGATCACAACAGCAGATGTAAGAGATGCTGTTGGGATCTAAGCTTCAGCTTCAGCTTCATTGGCAAGTTGAGGAATAGACATAGAGGAAGGGACCGCTTCACTCTCTTCCTTTTCCCATTCACTCCCATGTATAGCTTTGAAGGCTTCTTTGACATTCTGAGTAGCCACTTTTCTTGACTCTACTGCTGCACTCAGTATGACATTTGGTGAGGAGGGAAGGGATAGATCAGAGTCAGAGTCATCCATTGCAAGCCATCCCTCCTTTTCAAGATAAGCTTTGATAATTGCTTGACTTTCTAAGGAGTTGATGTTGCAGATGTGTGTTCTGAGCTCAAAGAATTATGTAGGAAGTCAGGATTGAGGAGCAGGATCTCTTGAATGTTGTTGATTTTTAAAGATGATCCATCACATAAGAAGAACTGAAAGCCAGAGGACCCAGAGCTTGACCATCCTTGCACTTCTAGGCCCCTGACCATTTCATTGTAGAAGAATCTTCTCCAACATAGAACTTGTTCTTCTGTTAAAGCACTGCTCCTTATCAAGTCAAATCTTGGAGCCAGTCTTTGTTCTGATGTTGTTGAAGACTCTTCAATGTGTTTAGGAGAGGCCACCCTGTTTGCTTCTTCTAGAAACCATTCAAACCAGGGCAGGTTATTCTCCATCAAGACATAGAACCTACTGATTGCAGGTTCTGCTGAGAGATCTGAGGAAGTGTTGATGCAGCTTGATAAGTACAGTTCAAGAACTTGAAGTGGATTCAGTGTATTCCAGTTAAGCTCTTCTATTCCACCAAACTCCCGTCTAATCTAGAATCTCTCAGATAGACCATCATACCCCCAAGCTAGAATAGAGTCAAACTCTAGCGTATGTGTAGTCGGTGTGAATTGAGGGCAATGGTCTGTCTTGATATGTTTGCAGCAGGAGGAAGTATGCTGAATGACAAAGGTGTGTCTTCATCTTGACTTTCATTCTTCAACACCTCATCAACAGCTCGAACAACTAACTTCCAATCCTCAGTGATATCTTCCTCTTCATCTATTGAGTCTGGCAAGTCATGGATTTGAACAAAAGCAGGTTTGAAGAGAGTACTTTGAAAAGCAGCCTGCTCTTTTATCCATTCATCTAGGCTGTCAGCATCATCTTCCGTAATAACTATATCCCCCTTTTTGGTTGCATCAGTGCATAGAGTTTCATCTGTTTGAGTGCCCACTGATACAAGGGAGGGAGTAGTCACTGGCGGGCATTGATGGGCTTCATGCATAGAGACTTGGTGCCATAGTTTGGACACTTCAGCCTCTAGCATTGCTACCCTGGCCGTCAATTCCAAATTTTTTAGTTTCAGTCTGTCCTCATCTACAGTTGTGGAATCCTTGGAACTAGATGGGGCCTTAGGCCTAGCCTCTGCATCCCCATCACCCTGGTTTTCTTGGCAACCGGGATTCCTCTCAGTGAAGAGTGTTTCAAGAGAAACATCCTCACTGTGAGTTGCCGTGGTTAGGGTCTTAGTGATGTTATCACTGTCCTCCTAGTCAAATGATGTACCAGGAGTAGTGATAGCCCTTTCCACATTCACTCTATCATCACTCCCAGAGTGAACCTTCTTGGGTGATGAACTTGGGCTGGGTACATTAGCAGCCAAGTCAATCAATACCTCTGAAATAGTGGTAGTTGGAGAAGGTATATCATCTTGACTAGGTGCCTCTGCACTTAAGTTCAGAGAAGAAAAATAATGACAGGGCTCAGCAGGTTGCTCTATGGATCCGGGATGTGATCCTGATCCTAATAGAGAAACTTCCAAGGAAGTCTATCTAATGGTTTGGCTATCCCTTTTGATATTCTCATCAGAATGTTGGGATTCTGAATAAGGCCTTTAAGGTTGGGATTGGGCCTGTGAGACAAGAATAGAAGGAGTCTTCTTGCTCCTTTTTCTGGTATATTTTGCCTCAACTCGGCCCTGTGTTCCAGTTGGGCAGTGATAACATCCAAAACAGGTGTAAGTAGTTGGTGTGCCTGTGCATCCTTAATAGAATGTGCAGGGGTTCGAACAGTGGAAACAGTTTGTAGTTCAGGTTTTGAAGTGGAGGGTGTGGGATCAGTATCAGCTTGGATTGCTGAACTGTCACCCTGGGTACTTTGTATGTTCATCATTGTAGATAAAAATGGAACATTGACACCTGATAACTTTTTGGAAACAGTTCTCATGCTTTGAAAAATATTATTTTTATGTCCCAGCATAAGATAGATTCTTGCAGGTTTTGAAAGATCTTTTAATTCATTGTTGAAAACTTCCTGCAAGAATCTTGGGTACATATAGAATGCCTGCTTTGCACCTTCTTGAAGGTTATATCTCAAACCTTCAAAAATGAGATGTGCAAAGTTGAAACAGTGGCCAGTGACCATACCGTGAACATCAGAGGCGAGGGCAGAGCTCACTTGATGTCATCCACTTCTCTTTTGGGATATGCATTGTAGAAGAGTGTGGCATAGAAACTTCCATGGAGGGCCCATCAGCGCCTTTTCGATGGTATATTCATTCTGATTTCCAGTGTACCCTATGGATACAAAGGTCCTCATATACTCTTCCCTGGAGTATGAAACAGCGGCCCCCTCATCCTGAAGCTTGAGATGTTTTCTGAGGGTAGCTTCAGTGACGATGATGTCTTTACCATCTACCTTAGCTTGGATTTGGGGAATCCCCTGTTCGGTAGAGTAGACGGCGGTGCTCCAAAAGTCCCCCATATGAGGGATGCATATAGTAGGGTTGACGGTTAGTGCATAGTATATCTTTGATCGACAGAGAAAATCGATCATATCATTAAACCCCTCGGACTTCTTGCCTTTTACTAGGTAGGCAATGAGATTGTGGTTGGGTGAGAACTTGTCATCGGGCTGGTTTATGTCGACCTCTGCCATTGTTGTTGGGTTTGGAGGGAAGGAGGAAGTTTTTGAAAGGTGGTTAAGTATGGAAGGCTTTGAATGCTGTGAATGCTTGGGAGAGAATGGTGAGAGTTAGGTTGGAATTGAATGTGAAGAGGTTAAGGAGAAATTTGATTTGTGTTATAACGGCAGAGGAGGGAAAAAGCAAAGTTACTTGTACAATACAACCTTATTCACTTTTCACTGTTACAGCTGTAATACACTATAGCAGTCATGGTAAAGACTGAAAGGACTTTTTACAGCGGGTAAAAGTTAATTTGGACTTATTTTTACCCATCAGCAGCAAACTTGGTTGCTGCGGATGGTTAAACCTATCCGCTGCAAACTTGGTTGCTGTGGATGGTTAAGTCTGTTGGCAGCAAACTCAATTGCTGCTGATGGATGCAATGGCCTGCAGCAAAGATGTTGCTGCTGAGTGCCTTAAAGCTATCCGTAGGAAACTTGTTCCTGCTGATAACTTAAACTAGTCAGTGGCAAATTCTTTGCTGCTGAAGATTAGACCTGTCAGCAGCAAAGAAAAGGTTGCTGCTGACTTATAACTTTTATTTACAACAAAAGACAAACACATTTATAAAACAATTTTTAGAGACAGATTTTAGTCAAAGTTCATCATACCCATGGATTCAACTAAATATCTAAATGTAGCTTCATCAAAAGGTTTTGTAAACAAACTAGCATATTGCTCATTGGTATGAACTTTGGTTAAAATAATTATCTTTTTCTCAGCTTGATCTCTTATGAAGTGATACCTGATGTCAATGTGCTTTGTCTTGGAGTGCTGCAACGGATTGTTTGTGATTGATATAGCACTCATGTTGTCAATGTGAATGGGAGTGGCTATGAAAGTCATCCCATAATCCAGCATTTGGTTTTGTATCCAGATGACTTGTGCACAGCAACTTGAAGCTGCAATGTATTATGCTTCTGCTGTAGAAGTTGATACACAGGTTTGCTTCTTGCACTGCCATGAAATCAGTCTTCCTCCCAGAAACTGACAACCTGTAACATCCATGTTTTTCTTGATATTTCATATTGTGCAATAAATAACAATTTCAATCTCATGTTCACATTCAAAACGTAGTGTCACATCATTTACAATTTTCATGTGCAAATAGGGAATATTATCATAATGTTATAAGTACATACACACATTTTACCTTGTTACAATAACAACTGAAACAAACCCCCGTTATCTCACAAACTACAAGGATCAGTTTTGAAATTTATCAAGTTATCACTTGGCACGGTCGCGCCATGACCTGGCACGGTCGCGCCCAGTAAACACGGTCGCGCCATGCACTGGCACGGTCGCGCCTCATACTCAGTTGAAAAGCAAATACTGTCTTTAATCGCAAACCTGTTCGAATCCGAAATTGTAACGCTTATTGTGCCGTTTCAAACCATTCATTACGAATTAATCCTTTTCGAATAACCGCATTAGTGATTAGGAAACCAAAACCGTCATCCCTCCATTCCCTTCTCTCAATCTCGTCCAATTCCCGTATCACTCTCGAAATCAAACCTCTGCGCATGATCTTCAAGTTTCTGTAATCACATTCCTCACATCAATCGTGCCGGGATCCCAGCAGAAGATGCCATGGATCAACACACCGAAGTCGGAACCCCGTTTGGTCGCACTCCACCAAATTCGATATCGTTTAAGGTAAGTAAACACATCCTCAGACTCATTTCAATCCCGTGAATGAAAGCCCTAACCTATTCAGGGCTTATATCATCGAATTGAACACGAATAAAATCTAGGGTTCATCACGTTGTTGGCTGTGCCTCAAGCCTATGCACGGTCGCGCCCCATGCCTAAGCACGGTCGCGCCCCATGCCTAAGCACGGTCGCGCCATACCTTTGGCACGGTTGTGCCCTACCTTTGGTCAGAATCTGTTTCTTCTGTTATTTTAATATAAACTCAATTTTCTTTATAAAAATTATTTTATAAAACCCCAAGGCTCGGAAATCGTTTTTATAAACTAAATTATCAACTTGGAAGTTTTAAACAAATTAATTAATCTTTTCTAGTGGATTAAAAAGTAATAAATTTTAAATAAAAAGTTTACATATAATTGTGTTATTCAAAACTTACACAAACTATTTATATACTAATATATGTTTATAATACCTCTTGACACATTTTCATGAACAAATAAATAAAAAGGAATTAATTATTATTTTAGTTAATTATTCAAAACTAAACCACAAACCTTTCATTTCTAAATTTGAACTTGCAAATGTAAACGCAAACATAACCCTTTGTACAAGTCCCTACACTCACTCCTATTGAAACCTTAGAATCTCCTTAGACATTGTGCATATTATTAATCCGAATTTATACTATTTCACTCTAGGTCAAACCTAGTGATTAGCAAATCACTTGAGTATTCCAGCTCGTGTTAACTACTACATTTTGATACAAGTGAGTATTACATAGCCCCTTTTACTCTTTTACACTTTTTGGGGTGAAACATGAACTCTATACACACAATTGCTTACATTTACACAAACTACACAAATACAATCCTCTTTACATTCATGTGTGCAAATTTGAGCTTTATGTTTGAGTGCTAGGTGTGTTAACTATTTATGTGCAATTTATGTGCAATCATTAACTATTCAAGCCGACGGTTAACAATGATAGATCTATTGAGTCTGACAAACCCACCCAGATTGGGGTGATTGTTACCGATAACACAATTTGCATGCTAGTTACAAAGGTTTGATTGTACTTTGGTTACACAATGGTTACTCCCCATAAATGCCTTATTTTATCATGTTATGTAAGGATTGGTTTATTCACATCTATATACTATTTATGTACAAACCTTATTTAATTCATGTTTCAGGTACAAAAGTGAATTGAACAAGCGTGCTACACTTAGGTTGTGGACCTAGATAATTGAAACCAGTGATTATGTTATATATTTCAAATATTCTTGTACTGTTGTATTTGGAATTATGAATGGAAAATGTAACGTCTTAATATATAAAATTTTAGTCAACCATGTGCTCATGAACAGTCTACATGTCCCGCCCCGATGATTCCGCCGTCGGTTGGGGTGTGACAGATTGGTATCAGAGCCTTGGTTATAGGGAATTAGGTTATTAGACACTCTTGACCTAGACTATAACCTTAGGACACCCATACAATATCATGCTACTACATGTTACATGATTACTTCTTATGTGAATATTTTACGTGTTATCCTAAGTAATTTTAATACATGCTATAATACTTAATAGTTTATGTGTCACACTACTTGATAACTCTTGTGCTTACATTCATTACTATCTACATGCTACCTATGTGTTTCATTAAGTGCTATCCTAAATTTTAAACACACACACATACACACCAAATTCTCCGTACACCTTTGAACTCACACACATGATACCATCACCCCTTGTGAACAAAGACTTAAACCATTGGGCCTAATATCCATTAACAATAAACTGAGAGGCCCACTTACCTTCCAAGAAGAAGAAGCCCGCTGTAATAAATAAACCTCACTTTCGGGCCTTAAAAGCCCAGTCCACAACAATTCTCATCATGACCATGAGCCCAACAATAGTGTTATTAATATACGATGGCTGGAAGAGTGTGTAGGCCCATGAGGGATTCTGACTAAGGAAAGACAGGGTACTTAAGTGTGTCCTAGTGACCCACCCCTCTTTCCTGGGAATTCTCCTCAGGGATGCATTGCTTATAGGTCAAGTGTATTTCTAAAATACTATTGTGAAGACTCGGTGTTATGACTAGTCAAACTCTAAACCTATGAGAACTCATATATTTAACACTCGGTATTTCATTATCGCTTACAACCTTTTTTCATTGTTTCTCTGCTAGATATGGACTCCTACCCTCCTTCTTCCCCGGTATACCGTCCCGGAGCAGAATCTGATTGGGAAGAAGACACTGGATCACCCGTGTATCGGTCACCAACACCCGTAGCTGCTAGACCAAGGTTTGATGTAAGGGCAGACTGGATTAGGAACGCTGGCCCGAGACTTCAAACACCTGGATCATCCCCACACAGAAACCAGTACCAGACATCCCACCTACACACCCAATTACCACCCCCACTAAGAGACCCGTATCTAGTGCCCGACCCGTATCATCCTAACCCTTGGGTAAGGCATACCATGGCACCCACTAGTGCTATGGGAATTCCAACCAATGACATTCACCAATATGTAAGGACCTCAGAGTTCGAGAGGCAAAGGATGGAATAAGAGATAATACACGACTTGCAAGGACAAAGAATGGATAGCCTAGCAAACCAATTAGGGTAACAAAAGGAGTTAATCTGCATCCTCGAAAAAGAAATACTGGAGAATCGCACAGAAACAGCTAGAGCTGAAGCCAGATCGACTACCCGAATGACCATAGCGGTGCTCGTCTTGGGAATTATCTTCCTTCTAGTGGAAAGCTATCAGAGGCGTTAACAGAAATTTTTCTTTATTGTCTTTAAATTTCCAGTTTGAGAACCATTTCCCTATGTTTTGAGTAATGTTTAACATTTCAGTATTTAATAAATTTTATATATTTCGACTCTAAAATTATTATTCATTTGACGCTTTGAGTGTGGATTGCACCCATCATATTTTCATCAAAATTTCATCAAAATTTCCCAATTATCACATTCTTCATTCAAAACGATTTAGTACACAACCGACAATCTCCTTCGTAAACAACTCATTCTATTAGATTTAAACAACCTCGTTATTTTCAAACCAAACGTTTATCAAACTTTTAAGAGTATCAGAAATATAAATTCTTCCATAAACATTTTCACTATGAAAGGGAACTTAATACAACCTATTTTATAAAAATATTATTTTGAATTGATAAATAATTATGATTTTTCCTCATTAAAGTAAGTATTTCTAAACCTTGACTAAATTAATATACAATTACTTGTTTAGCCAATAATTTCTCTTAAAAATATTCTCCTTATAATAATTGATAATTTAATAAAAAAAAGGTTTTTCCTATAAATTGTCCATTTACTTAGATTACTTAACTCAACAGTTTCACTACTTTATATAACTACAACCAAGAACAATTTACAACTTCCCATTTTCAAACAAAGATCGATTATTCATAAACACATTTCCCCGAGTGTTTTCAAAACCTCCTAGATACCTTTCACTTGCCGCTTCAAGAGAAGACTCATTTCGTGTAGACATTAACCATCTCTACAAACCTCAACGAGATTTAAAGAACTAGAACCTAACCACCATATATTTTTCACAACTGCCAAACAACACGCTTCTCCGAAACACTCGATCACATGCAAAACTCGTTAGTATATGTCACAAACGAAACTCAATAACTTACGTATGTACGTTCACAAGATACACAGCACGATCACATAATACATGAAACTTGTTTATTTGCAATACACATGCTACTGGCTTGAACACATAATACATGAAACTTAGTTGTTTGAAATATACATGGTGCATAACAATTTATTGTTTTATATACAATACTTGATTGACCATATTGAACATGAAACTTATTTGGTTACAAAGTACACGATACTACATTACTTACATTACACATCAAAGATTTTTGGGTTACCAAAATACATGATACTAGGTCTTAACGCCATACATGAAATTCATTTCTTACAATACACGTGATACCACATTGGTTACATTACTATTGCTTTACAAAATACATGATGTCAAGTTGCTCACATTACACCTGAAACCTATTTGATTACAGCTTACATGATACTAGATCATACATGAAACTTGTGTGTCTACTTTATGCACGAAACCAAATTGCTTACAATTGTTGCAATTGATTGACCGCATTATACACAAAAAATGGCCATACACGTTGTTCACAAAGTTGTAAGCTATAACACATCGAAGCTACTCGTGGTTTGACGTATTCTTGTTCAAACACGAGGAACCTGAAACACTTTAAAACAACTCATTGTTTGACGTATTCTTGTTCAAACACGAGTAAACTATGGAACTTTAGATTATACTACCTTATTACTCTTTAGTTGCTAACTGAACCGCATATTTAGGGACATAGTTACTCTTTAACAACTCATATGTGAAAACAGTAGACACAAAAACTCATATGTGAAAACAGTAGACACAAACTAAGTAAATTTGTGCCCATTTTGACCCACACACAACAGAAGGATCTATACGGACCATGCGATGATTTGAGTAATTACGGGTGCACACGGAATTATAAAAATCAGCGCATGGAAAACATAGTAAATTTTGTCATGTGTAATGTTATAAAACCTATCGTGATATATAGCAACGGAACTAATGTGATATGACAAGGGCATGGTGGATACGCCGATGATACTTCCTATATATAAATGCTCTATCATATTATCAGAAGTAGCCTTGTTCGTGTCACGTGAAGTTTTGACCTAGACCAATGTTTATGAATTCCCTTATCCACTAACAATCCTTGAGCATATTAGACTACAATTTAAAACAAACCCTAATCATCAAATTCCCATCAAATCCATTCCAGGTAATGCATTTCACCTTTAGGATCCAAATTATTATTTGACAGATTTTCTTCTTAAGTTCATTTCAAAACTAAATTCACAATCATCATTTCATGCCTATCCGTGAAGACTATCGAGTTGAGAAATTGGCCCGAATTTACATTGACAAAATTGTGAGTCATCACGGTGTTTTATTAAACATAATCTCCAATAGAGATGCTCGTTTCACCTCCCGTTTTGGTAATGCCTCCAAACTGCTCTTGGTACACGATTGGATTTGAGCACGGCTTACCATCCCCAAACTGATGGTCAGTCCGAGCGAACAATCCAAACTCCTGAAGACATGCTTAGAGCATGTGTAATTTGATTTTGGTGGCAAATGGGATTCACATCTATCCCTGATTGAGTTCTCTTACAACAATAGCTACCACACAAGTATCAACATGGCTCCATTTGAAACTCTCTATGGTCGTAAGTGTCGTTCTCCTAACTATTGGAACGAGATTGGTGAAGCATAAATCACCGGTCCTGAGTTAATCCAAGAAACACCCGACAAGATCATTCAAATCCGTGACAACATTCGAGTAGCGAGGAGTCGGCAAAAGTGCTATGCCGACAAACGACGAAATCCCTTGGAATTCCAAGTCGGTGATGTTGTTCTTCTAAAGGTGTCCCCATGGAAGGGTGTGATCCGCTTTGGAAAGAAAGGCAAGCTAGCACCTCGCTATGTGGGTCTATTCAAGATCCTTGAAAGGATTGGGAAAGTGGCCTACAAACTCGAGCTACATCCATCACTTGGCAATGTGCATCCTACATTTCATGTATCCATTCTGAAGAAATGTCTTGCTGACGAAAACCTTCATATACCTCTTGACGATGTGCGCATTGATGACACGATGCACTTCGTTGAGAAACCGGTAGAGATTATGGACCGTGAGGTAAAACAACTCAAACGAAGCCGTATTCCTATTGTCAAAGTTCGTTGGGAATCTAAACGAGGCCCCGAATTTACTTGGGAACGAGAGGACCAAATGAAACTCAAGTATCCACACCTCTTTGCTGATTCAGTAGCCTCAACTAGTTAAATTTCGGAACGAAATTCCCTCAACTAGGGGATACTGTAACATCCATGTTTTTCTTGATATTTCATATTGTGCAATAAATAACAATTTCAATCTCATGTTCACATTCAAAACGTAGTGTCACATCATTTACAATTTTCATGTGCAAATAGGGAATATTATCATAATGTTATAAGTACATACACACATTTTACCTTGTTACAATAACAATTGAAACAAACCCCCGTTATCTCACAAACTACAAGGATCAGTTTTGAAATTTATCAAGTTATCACTTGGCACGGTCGCGCCATGACCTGGCACGGTCGCACCATGCATTGGCACGGTCGCGCCTCATACTCAGTTGAAACGCAAATACTGTCTTTAATCGCAAGCCTGTTCGAATCCGAAATTGTAACGCTTATTGTGCCGTTTCAAACCATTCATTACGAATTAATCCTTTTCGAATAACCGCATTAGTGATTAGGAAACCAAAACCGTCATCCCTCCATTCCCTTCTCTCAATCTCGTCCAATTCCCGTATCACTCTCGAAATCAAACCTCTGCGCATGATCTTCAAGTTTCTATAATCACATTCCTCACATCAATCGTGCCGGGATCCCAGCAGAAGACGCCAAGGATCAACACACCGAAGTCGGAACTTCGTTTGGTCGCACTCCACCAAATTCGATATCGTTTAAGGTAAGTAAACACATCCTCAGACTCATTTCAATCCCGTGAATGAAAGCCCTAACCTATTCAGGGCTTATATCATCGAATTGAACACGAATAAAATCTAGGGTTCATCACGTTGTTAGCTTAGTCGAACTACACCCTAGACACGATCTCCACTCAATTAAATTACATGGTTAGATTCGAAAACAATCAACATTTGAAAGCCCTATAAATTCAGCCGTTGTTCATACAAGAATTTGTCAAATTAGTTTCTGGAAAATCCAGACACGATCGTGCTAACCGCTTAGCACGGTCGTGCCTCTTGTCCAGGCATGGTTGTGCCTCATGCCTAAGCACGGTGGCGCCCCATGCCTAAGCACGGTCGTACCATACCTTTGGCACGGTTGTGCCATACCTTTGGTCAGAATCTGTTTCTTCTGTTATTTTAATATAAACTCAATTTCCTTTATAAAAATTATTTTATAAAACCCTAAGGCCCGGAAATCGTTTTTATAAACTAAATTATCAACTTGGAAGTTTTAAACAAATTAATTAATCTTTTCTAGTGGATTAAAAAGTAATAAATTTTAAAAAAAAGTTTACATATAATTGTGTTATTCAAAACTTACACAAACTATTTATATACTAATATATGTTTATAATACCTCTTGACACATTTTCATGAACAAATAAATAAAAAGGAATTAATTATTATTTTAGTTAATTATTCAAAACTAAACCACAAACCTTTCATTTCTAAATTTGAACCTGCAAATGTAAACGCAAACATAACCCTTTGTACAAGTCCCTACACTCACTCCTATTGAAACCTTAGAATCTCTTTAGACATTGTGCATATTATTAATCTGAATTTATACTATTTCACACTAGGTCAAACCTAGTGATTAGCAAATCACTTGAGTATTCCAGCTCGTGTTAACTACTACATTTTGATACAAGTGAGTATTACATAGCCCCTTTTACTCTTTTACACTTTTTGGGGTGAAACATGAACTCTATACACACAATTGCTTACATTTACACAAACTACACAAATACAATCCTCTTTACATTCATGTGTGCAAATTTGAGCTTTATGTTTGAGTGCTAGGTGTGTTAACTATTTATGTGCAATTTATGTGCAATCATTAACTATTCAAGCCGACGGTTAACAATGATAGATATATTGAGTGTGACAAACCCACCCAGATTGGGGTGATTGTTACCGACGACACAATTTGCATGCTAGTTACAAAGGTTTGATTGTACTTTGGTTACACAATGGTTACTCCCCATAAATGTCTTATTTTATCATGTTATGTAAGGATTGGTTTATTCACATCTATATACTATTTATGTACAAACCTGTGTATGCTCACCAACTTTTTAGTTGACCTTATTTAATTCATGTTTCAGGTACAAAAGTGAATTGAACAAGCGTGCTACACTTAGGTTGTGGACCTAGATAATTGAAACCAATGATTATGTTATATATTTCAAATATTCTTGTACTGTTGTATTTGGAATTATGAATGGAAAATGTAACGTCTTAATATATAAAATTTTAGTCAACCATGTGCTCATGAACAGTCTACATGTCCCGCCCCGATGATTCCGCCGTCGGTTGGGGTGTGACATAACCCCCTGATGTGGACTTTTTGTCCAAGTTGCATCCCCCATAGTCACTGTCAGTGTATGCATACAGGTTGAACTTGTCATTTTTAGAATACCATAGCCCAAGTCTTAGGGCTCCTTTTAGATATCTAAAAATTCTCTTGACAGCTTGAAGATGTGTATTCTTTGGAACTGCTTGGAATCTTGCACAGAGGCATACTGCAAACATGATATCTGGCCTTGAGGCAGTGAGATACATGATTGACCCTATCATTACACGGTATTGATGTTGATCAGTGTCTTGACCATCTTTATCTAGAGTCAATTGATGGTGCACTTGCATAAGAGTTCTTGCAGCAGTGCAGTCAGCCATCTTGAATCTTACCAAAATTCTCTTGACATATTGGGATTGGCTGATAAAGATTCCATTTGGAACTTGTTTGACTTGAAGACCCAGAAAGAAATTTAGTTCACCCATTGAACACATTTCAAACTTTGAGTGCATTAGGATCTCAAAGTCTTTACACAACTTCTTCCTTGTTGATCCAAAAATGATGTCATCATCATGAGATTTGCTTCTTGTTTGAACTCCTTGGTGAACTTGGCCAATGATATTTTCCAGGGGATGTTCCTTGTTGATTCTCTATGGTGGTACTACATCCAATCGTATCCCTTGCTCAAGATTGCTCTGATTCTGATCAGGAAACTCTTCATTGATGGTGGAAGAGTCTTCAATATCGAGAGCAGCATCAGCATTATCAGCAGCAGCATCCGCAGCAGATGCTTCAACAGCATTTATAGATGTGTCTTCATTCAGATTTTCATTCTCAGAGAGGCTGCTGCTGGTGACATTTGAGCGTCTGGTTCCGTCTTCACTGGTTGCAATAGCTTCCACAATAGATGGAGGATCAATAGATGGCCTTTTCAGTCTGATAGAGGGACTAGGGAACTCCAATCTGTAGTCAGAGGAAGATGTGGAAGCTGGTGCTTTGGAAGAGGTAGAATCCATATTTGAGAAGATGAGAGGCTCAAATATTTGTGTGAAGGAGTCTATATCAAAGATCCAGTCTGGGCCTTTTCCCTGTTCACATGCGATGTGTTCCCTACATTCCACATTGGCTGATTCTTCCACGATTCTTGTTCTTGAGTTGAATACGCTGTAGGACTTGGATTGAGAGGAATAGCCCACAAAATATCCTTCATCAGATTTGGCACCAAACTTAGGAAGAACCCCATGTGTGATTAGAATGATGCATGGACATCCAAAAGGTGTTAGGAATCCAATGTAGGGAACTCTTTTGAACCAGATTTCATAAGGTGTCTTGTTGAGAGGCTAGACAATGAGAACTCTATTCTGCACATAGCAAGCTGTACTGAATGCTTCTGCCTAGAATGTGAGAGGCAGTTTTGAATCAGCCAACATTGATCTTGCTGATTCAATTAGAGTTCTGTTTCTTCTTTCAGCAACCCCATTTTATTGAGGAGTTCTTGGAGCACTGTATTGTCTTTATATTCCCTTGCTTTCAAAAAAACAGTTCAGAGTGTGGTTCTTGAACTCTGTACCTTGATCACACCTTATGATTTTCACCTTTTGATTGCTTTGATTCTCAACTCGAAGGATGTAAGATTTAAGAATCTCAACAGTTTCATCTTTTGTTCTCAAGAAGTATACCCATGAAAATCTGCTATAGTCATCAGTGATCACCAGACAGTATGACTTCTTGCCCATTGACATGACATTTGTACGACCAAAGAGATCCATACGCAGCAGCTTTAATGGAGTGTCATTTGAATTCAATGTCTTGGGCTTGTGAGAACCCTTGTGTTGCTTCCCCTTCAAGCATGCAATGCAATGATCTTCAAGTTGGAATTCTTTGTCAGGAAGCCCTCTGACAAGATTTTCCTTTACCAACTTATTAATGGTTTTTACATTGACATGGCTTAATCTCCTGTGCCAGAGAGATGATTCATCAACTAATGCCTTAGACAGAAAACAAGATACACTACCAGATGGAGTGACCTCATTCATGTCAAGCACATATAGGTTATCTTTTCTCTAGGCAGTCAATAGGATCTTCTCTGGAGGAGGTTTGTTTAAGCCAGGGGATAGCACAAAACATTCTTTATCTGTGAAAAGCATCCAATGCTTTTGATCACAGACCTGGGACACACTTATGAGATTGAAGTCTAATTCTTTGACATAGTTTACTCTTTCAATACTCATCCTTTCATTGGAGACAATTCCTTGTCGAGTGATTGATACTCCTTTTGAATCACTCCCAAAGGCAACATATCCTCCATTGAAGTGTCTGAAGTTGGAGAGGATGGATCTGTTGCCTGTCATGTGCCTGGAACAACCACTGTCTATAACCCAGGTGTTTTTATCGTGACCTGGCTGTCCTTGCACATGAGAGAGATCTAGTTAGAGGGAGGAACCCAAGAACTGGCAAACTTGGGTAAGTGTGTTGTTGGATCATCAGCATCAGCATGCTTGCATTCAATGGAACCAATGATGATGCTTGGAGGGATAGAGGCTGGGATCTTGGCTTTCCATTGCTGAGGAGGTGGTTTTCCAGATTTTTTTGCTCTATCAGCAGCTGATGTTGCTTTGGCTGCTGACAGATTTTCTTGATCAGCAGCAGATTTTGCTACTGAGGACTTTGGCATATCAGCAGCAGATTTTGTTGATGCTGATGGTTTTACTTGAGCAGCAGCATGCCTGGTTGCTGCTGAAGGCTTGTCCTTTGGTTTCTTGGGCCTTACTTGATGAACAGCATTTTTGCTGGATGCTGATGGTTTAACAACAAATATATGCCTATCCTTCTTTACCTTGTTACCAGATGGTTTCTCTATAGAAGTTCTTTTGTCGACAGGCTTTTGGTTAATCTGGTTGAAGGGATTAAATTTACAATTTGTAGCAAAGTGGTCTGATTCACCACAGATGATGCAAGATTGTTGAGGTTTTGGCAGCTGCTTCCTTGGTGGGGAGAGAGAGTTTCTGTAGGTCCTCATGGCGCGTCTACGGATCGATCTCGTGATAAGACGTGACGTTAACTCGGAGTGTGGAATCCAACGAATCAACGTTTATACGCAAAGACAAATAAGTAAATAAACTTCTCCAATATATTCCAATTCACAATGGTTTACAGACTCAATCAGACAATTTGTTCTCTCTCTTTTCACTTCTTGTCTATCTCTGTTTATTGTCCCTTGTCCGTCTCAACAGAAACTGTAACCTTCTATTTATAGACCCAAAACTGATATAGGCGAACTTAATAAGTTCGCCTCTCATGAGGCTTAGGCGAACTTATTAAGTTCGCCTCTCTAAGACACAGCACCTTAGGCGAACTTAACAAGTTCGCTTCTCAAGATGCTTAGGCGAACTTGTTAAGTTCGCCTCTCTACGAACTTAAACAAAATTTTATCAACAGTTACAAAACATGTCCTAACAGACTCCCCTTTAACTATTGCTAACAATTCTATCAATTACAAGTCAAAGACTCTAAGACTAAGACATAATATCTTCAAGCTCGTTGTCACCAGAATATGCTCCAACAAACTCCCCCTTGACAACAGCTTTAGAAGATTGTCATCCGTCTTCAAATATCATCAAACACACTATAGTCTTCGTCTTGTTCATCTGCACTCTCTCTTTCTATCTAGAAGAAAACTTGGGAGAAGGACCCCTTGTCAACTTCTGTCTGCAATATTCAGTTTTTGCAAAGGAGAACAACCAAGAAGAACCAACAATTAAGATTTCCATGGAAGCTGGAAAAATAAAATCTTTTTGATTTTCAAACATAAGAAACACAAAATCTTTTTGGGTTTTCTCTGTACAAACTAAAATGTAAAATACAAAATCACATCTTTTTGGTCGAACATCACGATTAAGAAGATCATATCAGTAAAAACAATGCATCAATCACACATCTTGGATAAATATCCCTGAATATTCTATGGGTATCCTATCCATATTCATTCTTTCATTTCTTTCTTTTGAATTTCCAATCAATTATATGAAGTAACATCTTTTGAATCAGATAAGATCAAATCTTTTAAGCTTCAACCAAAACATGTAATGATACGCGAAGAACTTCAAAGAAGATGGGATCAGATCATAACATGCTTATAATAAATTATATACGAATTTGCAACACATAACATGTCAATCTAAGTTGTCAATATTATAAGAATTGAAACCATTAGTATCTTTGTCCCATGTTCTTGTGAATTAAGGTACCATTTATTTTGTAATACAACGTGTACCCCACAAATATGCCAACAGAAAAATAAATGTGCATTATCTTCAAGACATATAAGATTGTTGCAAGATAATTTTCAATCTCCAGGATGAAATTATACCGATAAACACAGGAAAATATCAAGCAGAGAATCAGAATGATTCAGAATCGAATGATTCAAATGTCTTGGTTTGGATGAAGTATCATGATTCATAGTAACAGAAAGATTGTACCAATAGAATTCTTCAACATAAGATTAATCAAGGAATCGATTGATTCAATGACATAGGGTAGCGTGATCCAACTGTTATCTGGATATGTTCAATGGAATCAGGATATTGATCCAAGGGCTAGTATATGTTCCAACAGATGTTGTCAGAAACATATCTTAGTCCAACTTCACATTGCATGTTTTTCGTGGCATGGGCAGTGAAATAAACTGAAAAATTGTGTTTAACGACATAACCGATACTGGTCTCATGAAGTACTTTAGATCTTATATTCTTTATCTGATAATGATCTTTTACACACACACCTAGCATACCATGGGTTCAAATCACAGTTGTCACAAAGATCATTATGTTATCACACTACTAATGGACCAAAGATACTCATAGCCTATCGACAATTCAGACTACATGCTAGTATCCAAATTAAAATATAAGCATCAAGCATCAATTTTTGTTAAGCATAAGCAGTTATGAAGCTATCATTTCCCATACTGTGCAGTCTAAGAAGTTCTGATCAAAACATTTATCACAGATAAGCAATCATAAAGTCCAACTAAGGTCATGTGTGACTGAACATCTACTGATGTACTATCATCTCTTCTTTAACTTCAAGTAATGTCGATTTTATCTTTTTCAATTTGTTTGGCTTTTTCAAAATCTTTCAAAGAAAATAAAACAAACGAAAATAAAATCTTCCATGAAAACATTTTATGAAAAACATTTTACTTGGTTACTCAGGATTAAGCAATTCAATCAATTAAAAACTCAAACCAATTGTCATTGCCTCTGTCACCAACACAGTTCTGTACTCCCCCTGTCCTGTAGACTCCCCTCAACTAGTCAAATGGTAGCATTAATGACTTTATGCTCACCATCGTCACCCTAAGTTTCAGGTTGTCATTTGGACTTGGTAAAACTCTTTTTCAAAATAACATTGTGTGTGACATATTCTCCCCCTTGAGCATCAAGTCGTTGAATCAAATAGATTCTCAGTTATCAACAACTCATTACTCTTGCAGATGCCATTCTTGTCATGTGCTATGAACAACCACTATCAACAACCAAAATGGTATTAATAGTCCCTCTTGGTCAATCCTGCACAACTAATAAGAAACATTAATTTGAAATTGGGACCCAAGCCATGGTAGTCATGGGTCGTCCATCTGTATCAAAATAATAAACTTCACTCCATTCACAATCGAATCTCTCATCGATTTTCAGAGATTGGTCCGACGAGTCAGAAACAGAAACTTTAGATTTCCAAACATACTTCTGTTCATTAAGTTCTTTTTGCTTAAAATGTGAAGTGTTTGAACATTTTCTTTCATTTGAAAATTGATTTGATTGTGAAAACTCTTGTTGTTCTAAAAGTTTTCTCAATCTTCTGTTTCTCCTCCATCTTTGAGGTCTAGAAAGCCTAACCTCAGATTTTGAAGTACCCTTTGGAGTATCACGAGGTTTAACCACATTTGGGTTAACATCAGGCTTACCATGAGTTCTTACCTTTTCTGGAGTAACATGTCGGTTACCTTTGTCTTTGTGAGGAAAATCCATCCGAATGTGACCCACAAGACCACAGTAAAAGCAAGATCTCTTCTCACGATATTCTCTCATATAAGGAATCTTCCCACGATAAGATACCCTTGAAGAAGATTCTCCTACATGAACTTCTTTTGGGGTTTGAGATGGAACAAACTTTTTCTCAACAGGTCTTGATTCAGGCTTCATCGTCTCAGGAACTACATGCTTCTTCCCTTTATTTTTGTAAGGACAGTTCACCACAATGTGTCCCATCTCATTACAATGAAAGCATGTACGCCTGTCTTGATAATCTCTGACATATGGAACTCTCCTTGAATTTGAAGAACTTACAAATGTATAATTTCCAGATGAATTAGAATCAACCTTTGGTTCCTCAACTTTAATATCTTTCGGTATCCCCTCTATCTTAGCTTCATCAAAATATTCATCATCACTCTCATCAGAATACACCATATCTTAACCTGTGACTGGATTCACCTTCAGCACAGTCTTAGGATCTAAATCCTCATCTTTTATAGTCTCAGGTGTAACAGAATAATTTCCATTGAATGGTGGAGGAACATAGCCAATACCACTAGTTCTCTTCCCCTCTTCTGTATTATTCAAATATCCCAGTAAGAATGATGAATTTCCAAAGCTTTCTAACTTTCTATGCAGTTTAATCACCTCAGCTTTAGATTTAGCAAGTTCCTTATCTTTCTCAGTAAGATCATTATTTCTTTTCTCAATTTCTGCAAAGGCCATATCCAGGTGATATGCCTGCTCTTTGATTTTCAAAGTCAGAGAATTTATATCCCTTTTCAATGATTCTATTCTCTTAATACACACGTTCTCATTATCCTTTAGTTTCTGATTTACCGTGTGCATCGATTTCATATCACAAATGAGGTTTACGTTGTCATCCATAACCCTCATCATTTTATCCTTCACTGAAATACAGTTAGAACAAAACGTTTCAGAGTTAGAAACTACCTCAGCCTTTTCTTCTGAAGAAGATGAACCAGGAGCCAAGAATATGTCATCATCAGATTCACCCTCTTAAGCAACAATGACAGGCTCTGTATCAATATCTGATTCACTCAGATCATCTTCAACTGTCTGGAAGCTTACGTCAGTCATCATATCACTCTCAGTAGACTGAGTACTTTCACCAGAACCAATACTCTCACTATCAGTTAAATCTGCAGAAGAATCACTTTGAGAATCACCCTGCTTCTCCAATACTTCTTTGATCAAGACCACAAACGCTTGAGAATTAGCTTCGCTCTTTTTCTTCAAAGCTTCCCATAGTTCTCTTGAAAATGGACACTTCTCGAGACTATGAATGATTTCTTTTGATAAAGACATCGTTAAAGTTTCACGCGTCTTCATCTCTCGATCAAACATCTGCTTTTCTACTTTAGTAAGAGCTGACAGTGGTTTAGGAACATCTTGACCCATGAATGAATAAGTAGGATGCTCATATCCTTCAAATATGGGTGTCCAAAAGTTTTCATCAGTGGCTGATACGAACTGTTCGAACCGGACTCTCCAGCTACGGTAATCTGATATGCACAAAAGCCTCGGTGGCAGAGTTCTAATCTCATTATCAGCACATGAAAATGACATTTTGAAATTTTTGCGAAAATATCCGGAAAAAAAATTTCCCGCCAAAATACTCTTTTTTAAAAATTTCAAAAATTCAAAATTTCAAAAATGATTCAAAACAACCATATAAACTCTTTTTTTTTTTTAAGAAACTAGCTAAGTTCGCCTCTAACACGGCCTGAGCGAACTTGACCCCAAGCGAACTTGACCCAAGCGAACTTGTTAAGTTCGACTAATAAAATTTCCAGAAAAATTTCCAAGTGCTGAACTCCTCTTTACCCTCAGGCGAAGATACTAAGTTCGCCTCAGATACACCCAAGCGAACTTAATAAGTTCGCTTAAACCTGTGAGAAGCGAACTTGACAAGTTCGCCTGCTGGTAAGTTCGCCTGCACAAAATTCAGCAAGTTCGCTTGCCGTAACAGAATCTTGATCAAAAACTACTTCAGACCACAGCCGCGAACCAATAACATTCAAAAATCATCATTAAACACAGAATTGAAGGAATTAAACAAAATTGGGCCGTAGGATTGTGTAATTTGTCAATTAGAAGCTTTCTATCGGATCAATTTCATCATAATCCTCTTCAAAAACACCAAATCAGATCAAAATCAGTCTTGCAAACTCCATTGAAATGAAAAACTCAAAAATGATGAATTTGTTGTCAATTTGCATATAAAATCGTCTAGAATCAACAAGAATCACGAGCAAGAGCTCTGATACCACTTGTAGGTCCTCATGGCGCGTCTACGGATCGATCTCGTGATAAGACGTGACGTTAACTCGGAGTGCGGAATCCAACGAATCAACGTTTATACGCAAAGACAAACAAGTAAATAAACTTCTCCAATATATTCCAATTCACAATGGTTTACAGACTCAATCAGATAATTTGTTCTCTCTCTGTTCACTGCTTTTCTATCTCTGTTTATTGTCCCTTGTCCCTCTGAACAGAAACTGTAACCTTCTATTTATAGACCCAAAACTGATATAGGCGAACTTAATAAGTTCGCCTCTCATGAGAAGTTCGCCTCTCTAAGACACAGCACCTTAGGCGAACTTAACAAGTTCGCTTCTCAAGATGCTTAGGCGCACTTGTTAAGTTCGCCTCTCTACGAACTTAAACAGAATTTTATCAACAGTTACAAAACATGTCCTAACAGTTTCTGAAATGAGTTGTCTTGGCTTCAAAGTTTCTTACCTTTTTGTTCTTGTTTGTCTTCTCAAAACTATGTTGCTTGAGGTTTCTTTGTTGCTGAAGGTAGTAGAAGCAGGTGTTGGCAGTATGGTTGCATTTGCCACAGACAAAGCATGATTTAGCCAATTTGTCCCTTTGAAAGTACACATAGTCTTTTTTCTTGAATAAGTCTTTGAAATTCCAGGGATGGGCTTTGTTGTGCCCAAAGGTGGCTTCCTCCAATGTCTTTTGAACATATGGAGCTTTCTCTCTAGGTAGATTGGTTTTGGGTTGAGGATTTGGGTTGGTGGTGATTGAAGACTGTCCCTTTTCAACAGTTAGCTTTCTTCCTTATTGAGGATAGCTGATTTTGATTTGTTTGGTGAGTTGAGATACGGGTACTGTTTTTGAAGGGATGAAAGGGCTTGGAGTGTTGGCTTTACTAACTTCAAAGACAGGTGGTGATGGAGCTTTATTGGTTTCAGTGAAGTCTGAGCATATGGACTCAGACTCAGATGAAGTAGTGCATTATTGCATAGAGGTTTCTTGGACAGCAGGATCAAGATTTCGGTTGGCCAGATCAAGATTGGAAAGATTGAAACTTGGTTCATGAATGGCTACATAGTCAGCCGGTGGAGGAACAGCATTGTAGGGTTTTTCAGCTTGAAACCCAACTCTAGCAGTTACCCTTTCATGACTTTGAGCATCCAAAAGTCTTTGCAGCTTTTTGGATGCAAACTCATATTTTTTAACATGGACCTTTTGGTCTGCTAATTCAGCCCTTGTAGCCTTTAACCTAACAAGAAGATCATCAATCTGAGTTTCAAGGTTTGTTTGTTCATTTTTAATGATGAAATCTCTTTCTTTAAACAGTTAATCTTTTCTTTGTAACTGTCTTCAACCTTTTTAAATTCATATTTCATTTGGTGAAACTCTTCATTTTGATCTATGAGATTCTGGTTATGTTTTCTATATCCAAGAACCTTATCAATACAAGCCTGAGTACAAATATTTTTATATACCTGAGGTGGTATCTCTGTTGTGTCTGCCATGAGAGCTTGATTATTGGCAGGAAAATCCTGATACTGGAAGCTCCAGTCAAAGTCAGCAGTTCCAACAGTTGCACAAGCTGCAATTTGAGTAGGAGGAGTGGCTTGTTGCTGTCTTGGCTGAGCTTGGTGAGCTTGTCTTGTCTGAGCAGCAGCTGGGTTTGCCTTTGGTGCCTTGCATTCTCTGGGACCAAGTTGGTTACAGTTGTAACATCTCAGTTTGTTTTTGTCCAAGCCAACTGTCACACCCCAACCGACGGCGGAATCATCGGGGCGGGACATGTAGACTGTTCATGAGCACAAGGTTGACTAGATTGTAATATATTAAATCCATTTCCATTCAAACAAACATGAAACAAGTTCAAAGTACATAATGAAATACAATTTGTCTTTGATTTAATATTAACTACGTCCAAAGCCTATGTGTAGCATGTCTTGATCTAGCTCATATGAAAGCACCTGAAACATGAATAAAATAAGGTCAACTAAAAAGTTGGTGAGTATAACACAGGTTTGTATATAGATAGCATATAGTTTGTAAACCAAATCCTTTATATAACATGATAAATAAGGCGTTTATGGGGAGCAGCTATTGTGTAACCAAATGTACAACCTAACCTTGTGACTAGCATGCAAAACAAAGTGTGTTGTCGGTTTCAATCACCGCGCATCCTGGGTGGGTTTGTCAGACTCAATAGATCTATCATTGAAAACCGTCGGCTTGTATAGTTAATGATTGCACATAAGAGCATACAAAGGTTAGCACACCTAGCACTCGGGCATAAAGCTCAAATTGCACACATGAATGTAAATAGGATTTGTACTTGTGTTGTTTGCGTAAATGTAAACATGTAAGTTGAATAGTGTTCATGTTTCACCCCAAAAATGTAAAAGAGTAAAAAGGGGTTGTGAATACTCACTTGATTCGAAGGCGTAGCTAACACAAGATACTAGCTAGTAATGAGATCTTTGTAATGCACAACGTTAACCTAGTGTGGAATGTATATAGGATTAATAGTATGCTCAATATTCTATGTTTAAGTCTAGGATTGAATTGGTTGTGTGTATAAAGCTTGTGGTTTGTACTTGAATGGTGTTGTATAAAATGAAAGATTTGGAATGAATACTTTGAGAACATTTTGATTAGGATTTGAGTTTGAATTACTAAATAAATTAAATAATTATTATTTATTTATTTAGTTATAAAAATAATGTAGGTAATAGGTTTAGTTAAGTATAACCCAAATAAACAATTTTTGTTTAAATATAAATTAAATAAATAATCATTACTTTATTTATTTATTTATAAAAATATGTAACTTAGTGATTTAGTTATAAAGACGTACCGAACGTTTTAGATTAATAAATAACTTTTGTTAATCTATTTTTATAAATATGTATAAATATAATTTTGTAGATTTAAATGAATAAATTTTTGAAATAGGAATTTGATCCTTTTTAAATAAGGTCAATATAAATCTTTATTAATTATTTTCATTTGAAAATTCATTTGGAATGTTTATTGGTTTTAAAATATAAATTTTAGTATTCTGCCAAGATTTTCTCACACACACGACCGTGCCTGGGACAAGGCACGATCGTGCTAGGACCACGGGCGCGACCGTGCTAATAAGGGCGCGACCGTGTTGATCAAACAGAAGACAACAAGGCTGTTCACTAGGCACGACCGTGCATGGGCTAGGCACGACCGTGTCTAGGGTTCTGACAGCACGACCAGGTCTAGCCAAGAGGCACAACCAGGTCTGAGGGTGGGGCACGACCGCGCTGCGATTGGCACGACCGTGTCTGACCTAAAACAGAGACGAATTGTCTAATTCTTATGATATCAATACTGGAAATCTTAGGGCTTTTGATGAGTAACCTGTTGCGAATTTAACCATATAAACTAATTGAATTATAATAGGGTCTAGCATGGTTACCGATTAAATTGAAAACGCATGAGCCCTAGATTCGGGTTCATGTTAAAATCGCTATTGCAAGCCCGAAACAGGTGGGGGCTTTTGATCTATAGACTGAAACGAAAATGTAGGAGGTTTCAATTACCAGTATAGATGACGGATTGATAGTGCTCGACTGTGTTGGGTTCCGGCTTGAAATCCGGCGACTCAGACTTCGTCTCCGGACAAAATGGAATACGTGAGAGCTTGACAGAGGTTCGTACAAGATGTGGGAGTAGTTTGTTTGCACAGAAATAATTCCAAATGATGGATTTGAGTGGTATGATAATGAGGTCGGCGGTTTTGAAAAGAATACTCATAATGGAGTTTAATTCAAGGTAATGCAGGTGATTAAGACCTCAATAATGGTCGTTAATAGTTGAGACGTGTAGAACGGTTACGGATCGAACGAATTCAGAATTAAAGGCTGTTTTTACGTTTTAACTGACGCGAGGCGCGACCGTGCCAAAACAAGGCGCGACCGTGCCAAAACAAGGCGCGACCGTGCCAACAATAGGCGCGACCGTGCCAGACGAGGCGTGACCGTGCCAAAACGTGGCGCGACCGTGCCTACTAGGGTTTCTGGTTATTTACAAAATCAGCCCTTGCAACTTCAGCTTTGACAGAATTAGCTTGGTTAGGATTTAACAGAACACCTAACGGGATTACTAACTGGATTAACTCTAAGAGGTGTTGCCACCTGATTATGAGTTCTAAGTCTTTGAATTGAAGACGATCGGCTAACGATTAATGAGGTGTAGGTTTGAACAAGTATATGGTTCAATGTCGTGTTGTTATTTTATTAGTTAAAATAAATTAAAATAGGGTCGGAAAATCATAGATGTTACAGTCTCCCTATGTTAAGGGAATTTCGTCCCGAAATTTAACTAAGGAGACTACTAAAAATCAAGAAAAAGGTTGGAGTTTGGGTTCTCGGTGAGCTTTGATTGTTGGACATTGCTTAGGCCTGATCATCGAGGTTGAATATGAATGATGACAATGAATTTAGTTTTTGAAATGGACTTGAGGAGAAGATTGTCGAATAGTAATTTGAATTCTAAATGTGAGATGTATTATTTGAAATGGATTCGATGGGATTTTGACATTTAGAGTTTGTGTAAGATATAGTCTAATATACTCATAATTGTTAGTGGGTAAGAGATTTCATAAATAATGGTATGGGTCAAAACTTCACGTGACACGAACAACGCCACTTCTGATAATATGATAGGCCACTTATATATAGGAAGTACCATCGGCGTATCCACCATGCCCTTGTCATATCACATCAGTTTCGTTATTACATATCATGATAAGTTTTAGGTCACATCACACGACAAAATTTCCCTATAGTTCCCATGCGCTGATTTTTATAATTCCGTGTGCACCCGTAATTATTCAAATCATCGTATGGTCCGTATAGATCGTTTTCGTTGTGTGCGGGTAAGGGGGCACAATTTCACTATGATCACGTCTATTGTTTACACATAAAAAGTCGCTAACAAGTAACTAAGTTCCTAATCAAGTCAGTTCGCAACTAAAGAGTAGTAAAGTAGTAACACTTAAAGTTTCTTAGTTTGCTCGTGTTTGAACAAGAATACGTCAAACCCCGAGTCGTTTCAATGTATTATGGTCTTCAACTTTGGTGTACAAAGTGCATGACCATGTCTTGTGTATAATGAAATCAATCCATTGCAATAATTGTAAGCAAATTTTGTTTCGAGTATATAGTAAGCACACAAGTCTCATGTATGATCTAGTATCACGTAGTTTGTAATCAAATAAGTCTCATATATAGCGTAAATAATTAAGCGTCTTGTATTTTGTAAGCCAATGAACTCTGATGTGTAATGTAAACAACATAGTATTTTGTGTATTGCAAGAAATGGATCTCATGTATAGTGTTAGCAACTTAGCATCATGTATTTTGTATAATGTACACCGTTTAGTATAAAGTGCTTGTAACCAAATGAGTTTCATGTATAGTGTGGTCAATCTAGAATTATGTATCAATGAAGCAATTCTTATGTATAACATATATTGCAAACAACATGTTTCGTGTATCATGTGCTCAATCCAGTAGCATATGTATTGCAGGTAAACATGTTTCGTGCATTACGTGATCAATCGAGCAATTGTGATTTGTAGGCAAACTAGTTTCATGTATTATGTAGTTTATGTAGAATTGGATATATTGAGGATAATTGAGTTTCATGTACCATGAGATTGCGTTGAATATATTGTGAACGTGTATACGTGAGTATTGAACTTCGCGTGCGATGTGTACTAATGAGTTTTGCATGGGTTCGAGTGCTGCGGACAAACGTGTTGTTTGGCGTTCTTGCATAATGTGGTAGTTAGGTTCAAGTCCTCAAATCTCATTGAGGTTGGTGGGAAAAGTTAACGTTTACGCGGTATGGATCGTCTCTTGAAGCGTCAAGTGAAAGGTAGCGAGGAGGTTTTGGAAATATTCGGGAATTTGTGTTTATAATTACGGGTCTTTGTTTGAACATAGAAAGTGGTAAATTGTTCTTGGTTGTAGATTAGTGAAATCATTGAACCGCATATTTTAAATGAATATGCAATTTATGAGAAAATATTTTTAATTTAAAATTTCAACTTTTGGCTAAACAAGTAGTAGCATATTAATTTAGCCAAAGTTTGGAATTATTTACTTTAATGAATAAAAATCATAATTATTTATCAGTTTTTTTAAAAAATACTTTTATAAAATTGATTGCATTACTTTCCTTATTAGGTGAAAAAGTTTTATGGAAAATTTATGTTTTTGATATTATCTAAAAAAAATTCAATAAACATTTTGTTAAACAAGATAGCGATGTTTTGTTTAAATCACAAAATAGGATGATTTATTTATGAAAGAAATTTTTGGTAATATACTAAATCATGTTGAATGAAAGAAGTGATATTTGAGAAAGTTTGATGAAAATATAACAGGTGTAATTTACGCTCCACGGGTCAAATCAATGAACAATAACTGTAGAGTTGAAATATATGGAATTGATTAAATACTGAAATGTTAAACATTACTCAAAACATAAGGAAATGGTCCTCAAATCGAAAATTTAAAGGAAATCAGTAGAAGCTCCTTCTAACGTCTCTGGTAGCTTTCCACTAGGTAGAAGATAATCGCCAAGATGAGCACCGCTATAGTCACTCGAGTAGCAGATCTGGCTTCAGTCCTGGCGGTCTCCGTGCGATGTTCTTGTATTTCTTTTTCGAGGATGGAGATTAATTCCTTTTGGTACCCTAATTGGTTTGCTAGGCTATCCATTCTTTGTCTTTGAAAGTCGTGTATTACTCCCTGCTCTACCCTTTGCCTCTCGAATTCTGAATTTCTTACATATTGATGGAAGTCATTGGTTGGAATTCCCATAACACCAGGGGGTGCCATGGTATGCCTTACCCAAGGGTTAGGAAGGTACGGGTCGGGTATTAGGTATGGGTCTCTTAGTGGGGGTGGCAATTGATTGTGGAGGTGAGGTGTTCGGTACGGGTTTACGGGTACGGAAGATCCAGGTGTTTGAAGTCTCGGGTCGGTGTTCCTAATCCAGTCCGCCCTTACATCAAACCTTGGCCTAGTAGATGGGGGTGTTGGTGACCGGTACACGGGTGTCTCAGTGTCTTCTTCCCAATCAGATTCTGATCCAGGACGGTAAACCGGGGAGGGAGGAGGGTAGGAGTCCATGTCTAGCAGAAAAACAATGAAAAAGTTGTAAGTGATAATGAAATATGAAGTGTCAAATATAGAAGTTCTTATGGGTTTTAGAGTTTGACTAGTCATAACGCCGAACCTTCACGATAGTATTTTAGAAATACACTTGACCTATAAGCAATGCATCCCTGAGGAGAATTCCCAGGAAAGAGGGGTGGGTCAATAAGACACACTTAAGTACCCTATCTTTCCTTAGCCATAATTCCTCATGGGTTTACACACTCTTCCAGCCATCATGTATTAATAACACTATTGTTGGGCTCATGGTTATGATGGGAATTGTTGTGGACTGGGCTTTGAGGCCCGAAAGTAAGGTTTATGCATTTCAGCGGGCTTCTTCTTCTTGGAAATAGGTGGGCTTCTTAGTTTATTGTTGATGGGCATTAGGCCCAATAGTTTAAGTCTTTGCTCATAAAGGGTGATGGTATCATGTATTTGGGTCCAAAGGAGTATGAATAATTTTGGTGTGTATGTGTGTGTGTTAAACTTAGGATAGTGTTTTAAATAAATTAAGTAGGTAGCAATGAATAGAAGAAAAAGTTGGCAGGTAATGTGACACACAAACTATTGAGTATTGTATAATGTGATGTAATCATATAGTATAACATGTAAAGATATTCACATAGGAAATAATCATATAGCATGTAGGTAGTAATGAGTGTAAGTACAAGAGTTATCAAGTAGTGTGACACATAAGTCATTGTGTATTGTATCAGGTAGTGTAAGTACTTAGGATATCATGTAAAAATAATTACACATGAATTGATAATGTAACATGTAGTAGCATGGCATTGTATGGGTGTCCTAAAGTTATAGTCTAGGTCAGGAGTGTCTAATAACCTAGTTCCCTATAACCAAGGCTCTGATACCAATCTGTCACACCCCAACCGACGGCGGAATCATCGGGGCGGGACATGTAGACTGTTCATGAGCACAAGGTTGACTAGATTGTAATAGATTAAATCCATTTCCATTCAAACAAACATGAAACAAGTTCAAAGTACATAATGAAATACAATTTGTCTTTGATTTAATATTAACTAGGTCCAAATCCTATGTGTAGCATGTCTTGATCTAACTCATATGAAAGCACCTGAAACATGAATAAAATAAGGTCAACTAAAAAGTTGGTGAGTATAACACAGGTTTGTATATAGATAGCATATAGTTTGTAAACCAAATCCTTTACATAACATGATAAATAAGGCGTTTATGGGGAGCAGCTATTGTGTAACCAAATGTACAACCAAACCTTGTGACTAGCATGCAAAACAATGTGTGTTGTCGGTTTCAATCACCGCGCATCCTAGGTGGGTTTGTCAGACTCAATAGATCTATCATTGAAAACCGTCGGCTTGTATAGTTAATGATTGCACATAAGAGCATACAAAGGTTAGCACACCTAGCACTCGGGCATAAAGCTCAAATTGCACACATGAATGTAAATAGGATTTGTACTTGTGTTGTTTGCGTAAATGTAAACATGTAAGTTGAATAGTGTTCATGTTTCACCCCAAAAATGTAACAGAGTAAAAAGGGGTTGTGAATACTCACTTGATTCGAAGGCGTAGCTAACACAAGATACTAGCTAGTAATGAGATCTTTGTAATGCACAACGTTAACCTAGTGTGGAATGTATATAGGATTAATAGTATGCTCAATATTCTATGTTTAAGTCTAGGATTGAATTGGTTGTGTGTATAAAGCTTGTGGTTTGTACTTGAATGGTGTTGTATAAAATGAAAGATTTGGAATGAATACTTTGAGAACATTTTGATTAGGGTTTGAGTTTGAATTACTAAATAAATTAAATAATTATTATTTATTTATTTAGTTATAAAAATAATGTAGGTAATAGGTTTAGTTAAGTATAACCCAAATAAACAATTTTTGTTTAAATATAAATTAAATAAATAATCATTACTTTATTTATTTATTTATAAAAATATGTAATTTAGTCATTTAGTTATAAAGATGTACCGAGCGTTTTAGATTAATAAATAACTTTTGTTAATCTATTTTTATAAATATGTATAAATATAATTTTGTAGATTTAAATGAATAAATTTTTGAAATAGGAATTTGATCCTTTTTAAATAAGGTCAATATAAATCTTTATTAATTATTTTCATTTGAAAATTCATTTGGAATGTTTATTGGTTTTAAAATATAAATTTTAGTATTCTGCCAGGATTTTCTCACACACACGACCGTGCCTGGGACAAGGCACGATCGTGCTAGGACCACGGGCGCGACCGTGCTAATAAGGGCGCGACCGTGTTGATCAAACAGAAGACAACAAGGCTGTTCACTAGGCACGACCGTGCCTGGGCTAGGCACGACCGTGTCTAGGGTTCTGACAGCACGACCAGGTCTAGCCAATAGGCACGACCAGGTCTGAGGGTGGGGCACGACCGCGCTGCGATTGGCACGACCGTGTCTGACCCAAAACAGAGACGAATTGTCTAATTCTTATGATATCAATACTGGAAATCTTAGGGCTTTTGTTGAGTAACCTGTTGCGAATTTAACCATATAAACTAATTGAATTATAATAGGGTCTAGCATGGTTACCGATTAAATTGAAAACGCATGAGCCCTAGATTCGGGTTCATGTTAAAATCGCTATTGCAAGCCCGAAACAGGTGGGGGCTTTTGATCTATAGACTGAAACGAAAATGTAGGAGGTTTCAATTACCAGTATAGATGACGGATTGATAGTGGTGTTGGGTTCCGGCTTGAAATCCGGCGACTCAGACTTCGTCTCCGGACAAAATGGAATACGCGAGAGCTTGACAGAGGTTCGTACAAGATGTGGGAGTAGTTTGTTTGCGCATAAATAATTCCAAATGATGGATTTGAGTGGTATGATAATGAGGTCGGCGGTTTTGAAAAGAATACTCATAATGGAGTTTATTTCAAGGTAATGCGGGTGATTAAGACCTCAATAATGGTCGTTAATAGTTGAGACGTGTAGAACGGTTACGGATCAAACGAATTCAGAATTAAAGGCTGTTTTTACGTTTTAACTGACGCGAGGCGCGACCGTGCCAAAACAAGGCGCGACCGTGCCAACAATAGGCGCGACCGTGCCAGACGAGGCGCGACCGTGCCAAAACGTGGCGCGACCGTGCCTACTAGGGTTTCTGGTTATTTACAAAATCAGCCCTTGCAACTTCAGCTTTGACAGAATTAGCTTGGTTAGGATTTAACAGAACACCTAACGGGATTACTAACTGGATTAACTCTAAGAGGTGTTGCCACATGATTATGAGTTCTAAGTCTTTGAATTGAAGACGATCGGCTAACGATTAATGAGGTGTAAGTTTGAATAAGTATATGGTTCAATGTCGTGTTGTTATTTTATTAGTTAAAATAAATTAAAATAGGGTCGGAAAATCAGAGATGTTACACCAACTCTAGTGTTAGAGTTGTTGCTTGGAAAGGGTCTTCCTTTTCTAGAGTAGAACCTTTTTGCTCTTAGAGAGAGCATGGCATAAGAGTGTTGTATATCCATTTCTTCTAGATCATCTGGATGAAAACATTCCAGATCTTCCTTGATAAATGACATATTGCTTGAGTTTTAATAGACAAAGGCAGCAGAAGTTGAGGTTTGAGGTGGGGCGTCAAGAAGAAATGGTGAGTTGTTTGATTGAGAGGTTAGTGACAATGGGAGGGTAGTAGTTGCTTGAACTAGGAACTGAGTGGTCAGAGTGAAGTGCAGAGGAAGTGGTGGTGGATAATGAGGCTTTTGAGTAACTTGAGCTTCTCTCTTTGGCTTGAATCATTTCTAATTCATAGGTCTTCAGCATGCCAAACAACTCAGTCATCTGCAGAGTCTTGAAATTTTTAGTCCTTCTGATTGACACTGTGTAAAGTGTCGAGCAGCTTGGCAAATACCTGATGAACTTCTTGAGAATGTCTTCATTCTCCAGCTTCACTTTTGAGCATTGTAGCTCTCCCACAAGGTAGGTGTACCTGTTATACAACATAGTAAGAGACTCACCTTCCTTCCAGACAAAGTTCTCATATTGTTTCTTCAGAATGTCTCTTCTATTTTCTTTTACTTCTTCTGACCCAGCAAACATCTTCTCGAGAGCCTCCCATAGCTCGTTGGCAGTCTTGTATCCTCTGAAGTTGTGAAATACTTCATTTGGCAAGCACATCTGAATGGATCCCAAGGCTCTGAAGTCTACCTCCATCTTCTTGATGTCTTCATCTGAATACTTTGAGGGTTCTTTGGGGACTGATGGACCTCCGGAATCAGCAGAGGCCACCATGGGTACATATGGTCCATATTTAATGGATCTCCACATCCCATACTCTTGATAGCAGAAGAAACTTTCCATCCTGTTCTTCCACATATCATAGTCTTCTCCAGACACCAGTCTTAGTGGTCTGTTGATGCTTCCAGTATCATCAAAACCATTGTTTTGTGCCATTTTTGGATTTGTGATATTTGGTGTCTTAGCAAAGAGATAGTAGTAAATAGAACTAGAGAGTGATTAAACAATTGTGAGTTTGTTTAATCTGAG
Organism: Smallanthus sonchifolius; assembly: GCA_023525975.1. Taxonomy (NCBI): domain Eukaryota; kingdom Viridiplantae; phylum Streptophyta; class Magnoliopsida; order Asterales; family Asteraceae; genus Smallanthus; species Smallanthus sonchifolius. The sequence goes on along the minus strand of CM042035.1, from coordinate 20,521,113 downwards.
AGCCTAGGCTCTGATACCACTTGTAGGATCGGTAAATACAAGGTGGTTCTATTTTAGTTGAGATTGGCGGAAACAATCACAACTAAGCAATGTAAACAAGTAAACACAAGAGTACTGATAAATGCAATTTGTATTAAGCTTCAATGGTTACAAGATTACAGAGAACACTCTAAGAAAGCACACTTGTACAATAAAATGATACACTACTTATATAGTAATTTAGAATCAAGACAGACCCTTGATTCTAAGGATCAGATCGAATACAAGCCGTTGATCTTGTATACTAGAAGCTATACTACACGTTAAGACAACAAATACTACAAAGGATAACTTTACTCAAACGTCTTCTTAGGCATCATTGCTTGGATACTTGGAAGGAGAGCGTTGTTGTCTTTTATTGTCTGCACCAGTAACATTCTTTTTGCATGAGATGTGTCAGAGTTGCAGCAGAAATTTGTCAGTAGTAAAGCTTGTTGGTCAGCAGCAAAATTGTGAAGTCCGCAGCAGTTGTACTTAGAGAATTTTGTAGCCATCACTCTTTATATCTACAGTTTACTCATCCGGCCTACTCAACACAGACCCGGGTTCGAGTCCCTATGGCCTGTTTATTCTTTTAAAAATCGTTTTAAAACTCCAAAAATCTTATAAAAATTATTTTTATAATCTTTGCAACATATTGGACAGAATAGAAACCAAAACTTCCAATTTTCAATATAAATTACTTTTATTACAAATTGTATTGTTAAAATGATATATTAATTAATTTAAAACAAAATTTTAGATTTTTAAATAATTAAAGGAAATTTATTTCCAAATAAGATATTTATTTTATAAAATATCTCCCATTAAAAGATAAACCAAATTTATAAAGTTATAAAATTCTAACTTTATTTAGAACAATCAAATAATTTTTAAAAAAAAAATAAATAAATATATAAATTAATTTATTTTAGCCTACTCTAAAAAGTTAATGGTATACTTATTATATATAAATGTTATTTTACACATCTTTACAAATAAATAAATAAAGTAAAAATTATTTATTTAATTTATATTTAAATAAATATAATTTCCACACTATTTTTCTAACTAAATAAATAAATAACTATTATTTGATTTATTTAGTTATTCAAACCCAAACTCTAAAACCATTTATATTCAACCTTCCAATTTATAAACCATTCTTTCAAGTACAAACCACAATCACCTACAACTCAAACCCTTTGTACACACATCCATTTTAATCCTTGTCTTGGCCATAGACTATTGTGCACATTATTAACTTAGATCCATATGAAATACACGCTAGGTTAACGTTGTGAGTTGCAAGGATCACTTTGCTACCTAGTCTCTCGTGCTAGCTACACCTTTAATTCAAGTGAGTTTTACATAGCCCCGTTTACACTGTTTTATTTTTTTGGGGTGAAACATGAACATTATATTCGATGATTTACACAAACTACACAAATACAAATCCACCTTACATTCATGTGTGCAATTTTAGCTTTATGTTTGAGTACTAGGTGTGTTAACTACTTTGTGTACAATTTCATGTGCAATCATTAACTATACAAGCCGACGGTTAACAATGATAGATCTATTGAGTCTGACAAACCCACCTAGTTAGGGTGATTGTTACCGACAACACAATTGTTGTTGCATGCTAGTTACAAAGGTTTGATTGTACTACTTGGTTACACAATAGTAACTCTCCATAATTGTCTTATTAATCATGACTTGTATATTGTTTACTCACAACTATATACTATCTATGTACAAACCTATGTATGCTCACTAACTTTTTAGTTGGCTTTATTTTAATCATGTTTCAGGTGCGAATGCTTGAGTTGATCAAGACATGCTACACTTAAGTTTGGAGCTAGTTAATTTTTAATAAAGAACTCATGTATTCATTTTATGTACTTGTTTTGAATTTGGTTTGTGTTTTGAATCTTATGCAATGAAATTTGATGATTTATATATTTCAATCTAGACAACCTTGTGCTCATGAACAGTCTACATGTCCCGCCCCGACGTATTCCGCCGTCGGTTGGGGTGTGACATGTCATGATTGTTACATGTTTGGTTTACATTGATATGTTTTAGAAAATTAGGATCTTTAGGTAACAAAACCTTGAAATACTTAGAAAAATTTAATTTGGTTTTGATAAAAGTTAAGTAAGAATACTAAACGTATCACGACTTAGCCATTCAACTTTCAAATGTAAAAAATAAGTATCATATACCTTAGTTGAGTATCAAGTTGGGTAAATATACATACCAGATTATAGCATAGAGTCCAAAGAATAACAACTATTAGTTGTCCCCAGTGTTCAGTCATGTCGCAGACCTAGTTGAACTTCACGATGTCATAAGCCTTTCATCTGTGACAAATTAAAATCGTGGGCCAAGCCAGAAAACGTGGGCCAAGCCAGAATACGTGGGCTAAGCCAGATAACGTGGGCCAAGCCAGTAATGAGTTAGCATGAAAATGCTAAAAACCATAGTTTAACACGAAAATGTTAAATGCTCAGGAGAAACTTGAGGAATAACACGTCTGTTATATCTGTAGGATCCAGTATATAGCCAACAATGATGAAATTATCAGCCACTGTTACAAGGACTGGTCGCACCACCTTGAACTATATTTGGATATTGTGCGCTCCTGGTGGGGTGTTGAAACCCAATTCTTAGAAAGGCGAAAGCCGTTTAAACCGTTGAGGTATTTCAGGATACCTAAACTTAGGAGAGATGGCCAATCTATATCTTGTGTCAGGATCCTCATGGATCATTCTTGCAAAACATGAAACCTTGGTGAAGGTGGGTGTTAGACTGGCTAACACCCCTCCGACGCTCAAGTCGGTACTTTGATAAAGAATAGTAAATATACAAATAATTATGGAAAGAATACGTCCCATTTTTAGTTAGAATAAAAGTTCCAACTTACATGAAGTAGGCTTTAAAATGAATGGCGTTCCAGGATCTTGGCAGGATTTCACCTTCCATAGTACCCAACCAATATGTACCTTTGCCTGCTTCCGAGTCTATCAAGTATGGGCCTTCCCACTTTGGTGCAAGCTTTTTGTCGCTGGGATTGGTAGTATTCTGGAATGCCTTCCTTAGCACTAAATCATCTACTTGGAATATTCATGCTTTTGTTATACGTTCTTGCTATCCTCTGCTGATAAGCCGCTATACAAACTTTGGCAAGGTCCCTGAGTTCATCCACGGTGTCGAGATCCTGAGCAAGGGCTTCGTTGTTGGATTCTGGAGTTTGAATATTGGTTCTGGCAGTAGGGATAACCATTTCTGTTGGGATCATGGCTTCAGTTCCAAACACCAAAGAGAATGGAGTTTGTCCTGTTGCGCTATTTGCAGTTGTCCTATCTGCCCAAAGTACAAAAGGTAGTTCTTTAGCCCATCTTCTTTTCTTTGCTGCTCCCAATCTCTTCTTGAGGTTTTTGATGATTATCTTATCGTTGGATTCCGCCTGTCCATTGGCTTGAGGATGTACAGGGGTAGAAGTTATCATCTTGATTCCCCAACTAGCACAGAAGTTAGTTGTCCTTTTGCCGATGAATTGAGATCCATTGTCGCATACGATCTCTGCCGGGATCCCAAATCTTGTTAGGGTATTGCGCTTGATGAAGGAGATGACTTCTTTTTCTCTCACTTGGACAAATGCCGCGGCTTCGATCCATTTTGAGAAGTAGTCTTTCATTGCTAGCATGAATACTTTTCCTCCTGGTGCCTTGGGAAGCTTGCCGACTATATCCATCCCCCATTTCATAAACGGCCATGGAGAGATAATTGGATATAATGGTTCTGCTGGTTGGTGAAGTATGTTGCTATGTCTTTGGCAGGCATCACACTTTTGAGAGTAAGTCACAGCGTCCTTCCTCATGGTAGGCCAGTAGTAACCTGTCCTCACGATATTCGAGAATAGTGCTCTACCCCAGTGTGATTTTCACAATCGCCTTTATGTATATCTTTGAGAACTTCAAGTGCTTCAGGATCCTCCAAACATCTTATGTATGGACCTGCAATAGACTTTCTATACAAGACATCATGTAATATTATAAAACGAGATACCCTTATACGAAAAGCCCTTTGGTACTTTTCATTACTTGGGATCTCACCATCCTGTAATATTTTTTAATTGGTGAAATCCAGGATTCTTGACTGTGTTCAGGATCCTTAATATCTACTTCTTCTTTATTTGACACTTCGGTTGTCTTTTCGATTGCTGGTCTCAGGATATGTATGATCGGTATCGTAATTTCTTCCCGTATCTTGAGAGCCGAAGCAAGATTTGCTAAGGCATCAGCTTCGGTGTTGTCTTCTCTTGGTACCTGTGTGATGTCAAATATTTCTAATTTCGTAGATAAATGCTTAACTATTTCCAGATACTTGGCTAACCATTCACCCTTCACTGCATACGAGCCATTAAAATAGTTAGCAATTAACAATGAGTCTACATATACCTGGAGATACCTGATTTTCATATCCCAAGCTAGTTGTAATCCTGCTATCAGCGCCTCATACTCCGCTTCATTATTAGTTGCCTGGAACTCACAGCTTATAGATTAGCATAATATGTCCCCTTGTGGCAATTTCTGTATGATTCCTAGACATGTTCCTCTAACATTTGATGCCCCGTTAGTGAATAAAGTCCACTTGTCCTTGGACTCTTCTAATTGCTGAACTTTAAGGTCCCTTTCTTGTTGAATGTCACTACTGAAATCAGCCACAAAGTCTGCAAGTTCCTGAGACTTTATCGCTGTTCTAGTCTCATATATCAGGTCATAGGCGCTGAGCTTGACTTACCATTTTCCCATCCTTCCAGACATTTCTGGCTTTCTTAAAACACACTTAATAGGGTAGTTAGTCTTCACATGAATAGTATGTGTTTCAAAATAATGTCTAAGTTTAGTGGATGCCATTATTAAAGCTAATATTAATTTTTCTAAATGAGAATACCTAGTTTCTGCCGAGAGTAGGCTTTTACTTACATAGTATACCGGATGCTGCTGGCCTTCGTGATCCTTGACTAGGACGGCACTCACTGAGTTTCCGGATACCGACAAGTATAAGGATAATGGTTCGCCGTCTTCTGGTTTCATCAATAGTGGAGCTATTGACAAGTACTCCTTTAATGATTAGAGTGTTGCTCATGCTTCTCCTCCCATTCGAACCTCTTATTCTTTTTTAGGATGTCGTAGAACTCTTTGCATCTTTCTGAGGATCTTGATATGAATATGTTTAGTGCTGCTACTCTGCCAGTTAGTCTCTGCACATCCTTGGTGTTTGCTAGGGATTTTAGATTGATGATTGCTTTAATATGTTCTGGACTGGCCTCTATTCCTCTCTTGGTTACCATACAACCCAAGAATTTTCCTGCCCCCACTCCAAAGTGGCATTTGGAAGGGTTCAGCTTCATGTTATATTTGTCCAGAATGTCAAATGCTTCCTGGAGATCCCTAAGATGATCCTCAGCTTTCTTTGATTTGACCACCATGTCATCTATGTAGAACTCCATGGTGTCCCCTATCTTGTCTTTAAACATCATCTTCACCAGTCTTTGGTATGTAGCACCTACGTTTTTCAAACCAAAGGGCATAGCAATATAACAATATATACCTGTTGGAGTCATGAAGGCAGTATCCTCCTAGGCTGAGGGTTCCATCTGGATCTGTTGGAATCCTGATGAAGCATCCATGAATGTTAGCATCTCATAGCCTGCTGTAGCATCAACCATTGAGTCTATGTATGGTAATGGAAACAGATCTTTTGGACATGCTTTGTTTAAGTCTGTGAAGTCTACACAGACTCTCCATTTCCCATTCTTCTTCTGGACCACCACCACATTAGCTAGCCAGCTTGGGAATTTTACTTCCCGTATCATTCCTGTTTTTAATAGTCTCTCAATCTCTTCCTGGATAATTGTGTTCCTTTCTGGAGCAAACTTTCTCTTCTTTTGATGTATTGGCCTGAAACTATTATCAACTCCCAATTTATGTGTAATAACATCTTTAGATATACCTGGCATGTTTTCATGTTTCCAAGCAAAGGTTGAAGTTCTGCTTCTAAGTAACTTTCTATGAGACTCTGTTCAATATCCTTGGGGATATTAGTTACTGTAGAGTCAGATTATTTAAGCTGATAACATCAATGTATTTTGAACAATGTTTGTTATTTCTTTATTATAATTTCAGTTTTTGTAATTTATTGTTTTATTTAGCTAAGTCTGGGCCATCGAAACTACTTAGTTTCGATTGAGATTTGTTCAATCGAAACTAGTAGTTTCGATAGATAGTAGTTTCAATAGGTTTGTATATCACTTGTAAATGTTCAACCAAAACTACTAGTTTCGGTTGACATAGTTTCGATACCTGTCATCTACTATAAATAGCCTAGTTTGAGAATGTTTAGGGTGTGAGTAGTGGCTGTAACCCTTAACCTTCTCTTTCATTGTTCTTCAATCAATACAATCTGTATTTTCAGTATTTGAACTGTTCTTACATTTTCATATCAATATTGTGTTGATTGTGAGTGTGTTTAGCCTGTTAACTTCACCAAATCTGTTTCTATCCTCTGTCTCACCACCATACACATTGTTTCCGCCTTTGTGTGTGGATAATCGACCATCTGAGTGATTTCTTTGAGAAATCAGGACCTACAGGTCTTGAATCAATTAGATATGTGAGTGATCATATCTTAACCATCTTTGTCTGGGGTTAGTTGATGGTGCACTTGCATAGGAGTTCTTACAGCAGAACAATCAGCCAGTTTGAATCTTTCCAAAATGCTTCTGACATTTGGATTGACTGATGAAGATTCCATTTGGATCTTGTTTGACTTGGAGACCTAAACAGAAATTTAGTTCACCCATTGAACTCATTTCAAACTTTGAGTGCATTAGGATCTCAAAGTCTTTGCATAGCTTCTTCCTTGTCGATCCAAAGATGATGTCATCAACATAGATTTGTACCAGCAAGAATTTCTCCCCCTTCATGTTTGATAAACAAGGTCTGATCAATGGCACATCTTCTAAAGTTGTTGCTAAGTAGATATACTGACAAGGTTTCATACCAAGCTCTTGGAGCTTGATGTAGGCCATAAAGAGGTTTGTCTAGTTTGAACACTTTGTCAGGATGTGCAGGATCTACAAATCCTGGAGGCTGTCTGACATAGACTTCCTCACAAATCTTCCCATACAGAAAAGCATTCTTGAGATCCATTTGATAGACTGTAAACTCTTGGATGGAGCATATGCTAAGAAGATTCTGATAGCCTCTAGTCGAGCAACAGGAGCAAAGACTTCATCATAGTCAATTCCTTCTTCCTGAGTGTATCCTTGAGCCACAAGTATGGCTTTTTTCTTAACTACAATCCCTCTCTCATCTTGCATGTTCCTGAATACCCATCTTGTGCCAATAGCAGTTTGACCAGGTGGAAGATCGACTAGGGTCCACACTTCTTGTCATTTGAATTGAAGCAATTCTTCCTATATTGCTTCAATCAAATTGCTATGTTGCAAAGCTTTATCTATCTTCTTTAGTTCAACTTGATACAGAAAGCTAGAATACAGACAGATATTGGCCTCATGAGATTTGCTTCTTGTTTGAACTCCTTGTTGAACTTGGACAATTATATTTTCCAATGGATGTTCTTTGTTGATTCTTTATGCAGGAACATTGTCCATTTATATTTCTTGCCCAATATTTCTTTTATTTTGATAAGGGAGATCTTCATTCATTGTAGAAGAGTCTTCATTAACAGCAGCAGCATCATCAGTTGTATTTTCTTCATCGGCATCAGATGCCTCTACACCAACTACCGAGTTGTCATGAATCTCATTTTGATTTTCATGCTTTGAGAGACTGCTGCTGGTGATAATGGAGAGACTTGTTCTGGTTACACTGGCTTCAATAGCTTCCACAACAGATGGAGGATCAATAGATTGTCTTTTGATTCTTATAGAGGGACTATTGAATTCCAATCTGTAGTCATCAGATGATGTAGAAGCTTGTTCTTTGGAAGAGATAGACTCCATATTTGAGAAAATGATAGGCTCAAATCCTTGGGAGAAGGAGTCAATAACAAATAGCTAGTCTGGTCCTTTACCCTTTTCACATGGAATGTGTTCCCTACATTCCACATTTGCTGATACTTTAATTATTCTTGTTCTGGAATTGAATACTCTGTAGGCCTTGGATTGAGAGGAATAGCCCACAAAGTATCCTTCATATGATTTTGCACCAAACATGGGAAGAGCTCGATTAGTAATAAGAGTAGTGCATGGATAACCAAAGGGTTCAGGAATCCAATGTATGGAACTCGGTTGAACCACAGTTCATAAGGTGTTTTGTTTAGAGGCTTGACAATGAGAACTCTATTTTGTACATAGCAAGCTGTGCTAACTGCCTCTGCCCAGAATGTAAGAGGCAGTTTTGAGTCAGCCAACATTAATCTTGTAGATTCAATTAGAGTTATGTTTGTCCTTTCAGCAACCAATTTTGTTGAGGAGTTCTTGGAGCACTGTATTGTCTTTCAATGCCCTTGCTCTCACAGAAACAATTCAAGGTTTGGTTTTTAAATTCTGTACCCTGATCACACCTTATGATTTTGACATTCTGATTGCTTTGATTCTCAACCCTAAGAATGTAGGATTTAGGAATCTCGACAGTTTCATCTTTTGTTCTCAAGAAGTATACCCATGAGAATCTGGTGTAGTCATCAGTTATCACCAGACAATATTGCAGGTCCACATGACTCATCTACGGATCGATCTCGTGACAGGACGTCTCGATAACACGGAGTGCGGAATCCTTCATGTTAACGTATGTATACGAATTGACAATAGAAACAGCAGGTAAATAAACTTCTCTTTGTATTCAACCAAACACAGAGTTTACAAGATAATCGTTCTTCGTCGTCGTCGTCTTTAGAACAGAATCTGTAAACTACTATTTATAGACACAAGTTCTGCAGTAGGCGAACTTAACAAGATCGCTTCACAGGGACTAGGCGAACTTAAAAAGTTCGCCTCTGATAGACTAAGCGAACTTAACAAGTTCGCTTCTAATAGACTAGGCGAACTTAGCAGAACTTGTATTAACACTTAGAAAACATTAATACAAAAACATAAAGACAATAAGACCTAAACTATTACAAAGCTTTTGTCATACAATTTATGTCCTAACAGACTCCCCCTTGACAATAGCTTGATCTTGTGTCTTCAGTCTTTATGATGAGCTCTTCCAGTTATCTGGTAATCTGCTGCCTGCGTGCACTCCATATCTCTGACAAATCTCTAACACTCTTTTATACTGCAACCCTTATTCTCTCCATTCATCAGTAAACATAATCTCATTCTTTCTTAACGTCCTTTGATCTTTCTTAGAGAAGTTAATAAGATTCATTGCATCATAGAAACTAACAATGACCTTATTATCTTTATCATCATATCTAGCTTCACCAGTATTCACATCTACGTACCACCATTTCATATTCCCCAGAAAATCTTGTGGTATTTTCTTCAATGGTATCTTCTGTACAGCTTGAACTTATACTTCCAGGTCACAATCCCAGTCTTTTGATCTACAATCTTCACTCTTTTTCCTTTCTGTGGCTTTAACCTTTCATGCTTCCCTGATCCACCTTCTCTTTTAATCAAGTTGGCAATCACATCGGCTAATCCAAACTTTGATCTATTAATCAGTGGTTTCGTAGCTAGACCATTCATTTCACACCTTGGCAAGGTATTGAAATACTTGATCCTAGGCTTTAAGTATTGAACACCATCAGATCTTTTAAGAGCAAAAAACTTTGTGTCATCATCATAAAACCAACTGATGATTCTTTCGATACACCGCTCTTTATTCACATATCTTTCTTTCTGAGCAAGTTGTGCATGTGACTTGGGTAGTACTTTCATCCAACTGTTAACTACTTATCTCCACTGTTCTCTAGTCATTCCTGTATTTCTATACATCACAGGTTCTTCATCTTGGATTGAGCAGTGTCATTAGGCGTAGTGATATCTTCAACAGAGTCCATAGAATCAGTTACTCCTGCATAAGAAAACTCAGGAATAATATCATCTTGGATGAAGTTATACGGTACTTTCAGACCATCACTACCTTCATACGTAACTTTGTCTTTACTATTTTCTATCTTGATCTCCACAATCTCTCCTTCTTCAACTTCATTATCAGTCATGTCATCTTCAATATCATTAAACAATTCATCAATATCATCTAGACACTCTAACTTCTCAGCTTCTTCTTCTTCAGAATCAGCAAAGAATTCCAATAATAAAATCTCTTCATTCACTCCAGAATCATTCTTGGTTCCTTCAATAGTTTGTGATGTCGACTCCCCCTGAACTCTTGATATGGGATTCACATCAGCAGCGTATTGACGATCACCCTCAACATTACCACTAGGATCATTTTCATCATCATCCTTTCGTTGAAGTGACTCAACATGACACGTAACCGTCTCTGAGCATCACTAGTCAGAAGAGTATCTACCTGAGTCTGCAATGCAAGCACTTGTGATTCAAGGAAGGTAATTCTTTCAGAATCAGAAGGCTGTGAAGTACCAGCAGATGATGTAGGAACTGTATGAACAGGAGTAATCACAGGAGACGGATGTTTAGATGAAGGAAGTGTAACCAGTAAGGATGCAACAAAAGTAGCGTCCTCAACACCTTGAGATGAATGTGCAGCAGCAATAGAAGCAGACATAAGCTTCTGAACTTTTGGAAGTGGATTAACATCCCTATCTGAGTCAGAACTCTCATCAATTAATGTTCTCTTACCAAGTACTGAACCGGAAGGAGGATCCCGAACAGACTTACGTCTCGGCTTTCTGGCTTTAGATTTAATACGCTTCCCCGCATTTGCCAATGGCAAAGTAGCCAGTCTGTCGTAATGATCTAAGCTAAAATCTCTAGACGAATCAGAGTCAGTAGCTTCAGAAACAGGTAAAATAGTTTCACTTGAACTGGAACTTGTATCCACCTCATTCCCTTCAGCTTCATGAATGGGTGAGTTCACAGCTTCATCATTAAAATCTTCCATATTCATACCCAAATCTTGTTCATTATCTTGAGCAACGTCTTCCTAAACTGGTTCATTAACAGGTTCATTAACAGGAATAGGAACCTGTACTTTTGGAATAGTAATTTTTTGTTGTTGAATAGGAACTTGTGCTTGTTGAATAGGAACTTGTTGTTGATGTGCTTGCACCGAAGCTTGAACTTGTTGTGGTTGTTGTTGTGGATTCTGGACTTGTCCCTGAACTAACTCCTCAGGATGAAACCAATTATCATTAGGAGGCTCAACATAATCAGGATTGATTAAGTGACCAAACAAAGGAGTAGGAACTGGAATCAAAGCAGCATTCTGTTGCTTAACCTTTGTACAATCAGTAAAGATTCTTTTGGACATAGGAGTTAAAGTCAACCGAATTGGAAGCTGTGGTAAATCTGGAATTAAATTGTTCAGAATCATTTGCAAGAACCTAGGGTACATTAGATACCCTTGACCTTCTGGAGGATTGATTTGCATGACCAACTCACGGTATATATACAAAGCAAAGTTAAACCGTTTGTTCAGGGTCAATGCAACCATTGCAGCTTGTAATGCACTCTTCAAACCATCAGTACCAGCCTTTCTTGGAGATAAACATTGGATGATTACGTGCATAAAATACCTCCATTCTCCAATTAAACCACATTTACGTGCTTGAGTATCATTCGGTCTTCCTCGGTAACCCATCCTATGAAAACACCCCATAATCAGTGTTCCAGGATAAGACATAGGATCTTCATTAGCACCTCCCAACGCTAAAGCAGCACGAATAGTTTCCACTGAAATAGCTACCGCTGTATTATTCACAGTTGCAAGAAGGACATGAGGTTCAACATCCGTATCTTGATGTACTGTATCCCAGAATTATTGGATATACAGTAAGCTGATGTATGGATCTGCGGATAAGGCCACATGTAAACGTGAACGATTCAAAAAATTTATAATTCCTTGGAAATGAGCAGCCTCAGACATATTTGGTGTAGGTCCCTCGGGTGTGGCGGATCGTCACATGCAAGTGGGTCTACTAGTCGGACCGGGTGCGGAATGCCCGTGACTAGGTGGAGAGTCAAACTAAACAAAGTAAACCAACAAGAGAATCACTTTAAACTTTCCTTTCTATTATAAACACTTGAAGGTTACAGAGAGAAGTACTGAGATTACAAAGTCTGCTTATGTCTGCGTACTTAGCTTCTGTCAACCTATCCTATTTAAACAAGACCTGATGCCTGCGCACTTAGCAAGTGCGCAGGGCAAAATGCTCTTGCGTACTTAGCAAGTACGCAAAGGTATTCTTGCGTACTTGCTAAGTACGCAGGAGCTTTCTCCTGCACACTTACAAGTGCGCAAAACACTTAGAGAATATTGCAACATTCAATATGTAAAAGTAAATACAACTCGATAAACTAATACATAAAGACTCTTACATACAAAGACAATTACAAACAAGGAAATATAAACTAAGACTCTATCCAGAGTGTTTGTCACAGGAAAGTGCTTCAACAAACTCCCCCTTGATAACAGCTCTGGATTATCATCGTCTTCGGTCTTCATTCTTCAGTCTTCAGTCTTCACAGCACTTGATCTTTAGCTTCCATCTTCTTCTTGTAATCAAGGCAGAACTTAATCACCTTGTCATATTTAGAAGCAAGGAGCTTTGTCCATTCATCAGTGTACACGCAGTATCTGTCTGCTAGTGCCTCTAGATCTTTCACAGAAAAGTTGATGCAGCAGACTTCATCAAATACTCTGAGTATTACTCCCGGTACTAAGCAGCCACTCTCTGTACGTACCTTTCCCATGATCACAGCCTCGCCCGTCTTTGGATCTACGTACCAGTACCATATGTCACCAAGAATATCCTGAGATAACTTGCTCAGGGGAATCTTAGTTTCACACTGCACTGGCTTGTATACCAATTTATTTAAGTGCTTCTTAGTCACAGGATGTCTAACGTGTTTATCCTTGACTCTCTTGGGCACTTGAGGCTTGAACATCTTGAATTTCCCAGATCTTGCTTCTCGCTGCAGAACCACCCACAAAACCATCGCCACTGCGTGATTGGAATGACCCAGCAGCTCTCGATTTGCTAGGTTCACAAGGTCGTATTTGGGTAAGGAGCTGAACGCTTCACTGGTGGGTTTCAAGTATTGAACCCCGCCAGATCTCTTGATTGCGAACAGCTGCTTATCCTCCTCGAACCTTACAGCCAAGATCATCCCTGTTGCTCCGTGTTTGTCTATTATAGACGTCTTTTGCCACACATGAGCTGGACCCTTTGATGAAGTAGAAGGCATATCTGTTTCTTTCGGTGCCTCTGGGTCCATAGGTGTAGGGTCAACCGGGGAGGCTTCAGTCGAGGCTTCCACATTACCAGCATGTTCGACTGACCCTGTGTCGAGCGGAGCTTCAAAGGATGGAAATTCAAAGATCTCTCCATCTTCTAACTCGTACTCTCCTTCCCCGTCACCCTTGGGAATTTCGATCACAACGTCCTCATCATCATCATCCCAATCGTCACCAGAGTCGATCTCTCCTTCTTCTAGATTAAGGAGAGCATCGATCTGTGCTTCATTGGAATAGTCAGGCTCTAGGTATAGGATCTCATCTTCAGATAAGTCCTTAAGCACTTCAGCTACTGACTTTCCTTTGTCACCACCACCACCACCAGAGGTATCACCACCCTCTTGATGAGTAGACTCCCCCTGAGCCATTGGAATAGCAGAGATGGGCACGATTGCTAAAGCTTGGTGCTCACCTCCACTAGGACCGGCTTCGGGATCCTTGTCCTTGTCTTCATCCTTAGTCAAGTCAACATGATGACACTCCTCATCACCAGTAGTCCTCTTTTCTTTCTCTTTCTCCTTTTCTTTCTCTTTCTCCCCCTGAGCATCAAGCTTCTTGGTCAGGTCAGCAATTAGTTTGACCATCAGCTCATGCTCCTTCCTTTGAGTATCAAATCTCAGCTCCAAGGACGTCCTGTGACCCAGAATCATTTCATTCGTCTTGATTAGGAGCTCGTGCTGGGCCATGACGTTCTTCAATCTTTCATCAGTCCCTGTTCTCTGGCTACGAAGGATTCTGACTTCGTCTACCAAAGAATTGATCTGTGCTTGTTGAGCGTCAGACTCCTCCTTTGATTTCTGAATAGTCTCCAGTAGTTCAGCAACTTGGGTTTCCAGACTATCTATCCTTGCAGCATTCGGATCAGGATGTCTGGATGATGACGCCTCGGCATTGTGAATAGGGGAGGAGAATATGGTATCAAAGTCAAACCCTTGTGTGAAATCTCCATAATTGAAGGGTTGACTTAAAGGCTCAGTGGTGGTGGATGGTATTGTGGATGTGATGAGTGTTATAGGGGTAATGGTAGGGGTGATGGTGACTGACTCCGTGAGAATTGGAGTAGTCACCGCCACCTGAGTAGTTGTGGTAGGGAGGGTCACTATCACAGGAATCCCCTCTGTGATTGTAGTGATGGCCACTTCACGTTGTAGTTGTGGCCTCCTCCTCCTATGATACAGTTGCTGTGAAGGTGGGGTGGTGGCTGAATCAGGACTAAAAGCTGAAACTTGTACTTGTTGTTAAGCCTCCACCTCACTGGGGATAGCAGGCTGTTGCCTGTCGCCCTAGTTCTTGTGAATGCTTTCCCGTCTTTGTCTTTGTATAGCAGCGTCAGAGTCAGAGTCTGGCTCGTATTCGCTGCTAGAAGACTGTCGCTTTCTCTTGGAGGACGACTCAGGTAGGGTTACCTTCGCCGTTCTCCTTGGGTGTGCCTGCGATGGTGCATCATTGGAATCAGAAGAATCTGACTCAGTCTCTTCAGAGTCGGATCCCTCAGCACCATCATTTCCTCCTTCTTCGTCTCCATCATCAGACGAACCATCATCACTTTCCACTTCCTCCTCTTGTTGTTGTTGTTGTTCGTCGGAGTGGTCACTCAATTCAGGCTCCGAGTCATGACTGTACCATCTCCCGTCACCTGGGGCCACATATGCTTCATTGATGATGTGGCCAAAGAGTTCTGTATGCTCAAGGGTAGGATCTACACTGTAGGATCGTAAGATTACAAGGTGATTCTATTCTAGTTGATATTGGCGGAAACAATAGCAACCAACAAAGTAAACAAGTAAACAGCAAGAATACTGATAAATGCACTGTTGTATTAAGCTTGAGATTACAAGTAAAACTCTATCAAAAAGCACGGTGAAAGCAAACGAAAAGCACACTTACTATGAAGTGTTTACACAGTATTTATAGTAACTTAGAATCAAGACAGACCCTTGATTCTAAGGATCAGATCGAACACTGACCGTTGATCTTGTTTATTAATCTAAATTACACGCAAAGGCTAATCTAGATAACTTTATTGAAACGTCTTCTTAGGCATCATTGTTTGCATGCTTGGAGACGCGCAACATGGTCCTTTATTGGTTGCACCACTGAGGTTCCTTCTGCTTGGAGTGTGGCAGTTGCTTTTGCAGAAAGTTGTCAGAGACGTTTGGCATGGATAGTCAGCTGCAACGTTTGGTCTTCAGTGAATAAGGCTATCAGCAGCAGAGATGAGAATAGTGCTGCTGATAAGCCCATCAGCAGCAACTTATGTTGAACGCTGCTGATAAGCTCATCAGCAGCAACTTATGTTGAACGCTGCTGATAAGCCCATCAGCAGCAACTTGTGTTGAACGCTGCTGATAAGCCTATCAGCAGCAACAGGTGTTGAACGCTGCTGATAAGCCCATCAGCAGCAACTTGTGTTGAACGCTGCTGATAAGCCTATCAGCAGCAACAAGTGTTGACTGCTGCTGATAAACCTATCAGCAGCAACTTGTGTTGAATACTGCTGATAAGCCTATCAGCAGCATTTGTACTTAGAATAATTTGGTAGCAATCAGTCTTTGGTTCTACAAACTCCCCCTAGACTGATGCAACCAAAATTCATCTAATCACTTTGCTGCTGAAGCTTTTGCATGTGTCTGACTATCCTTTCAACCTCATAGCCTCTTGGATCCTTGCTGGGATTGTTCAGTGGAAGTTCAGACAGAGTCTTGATGTCTTTGGGTTGCATTTTGAAGATTGCTTTGCTTGAACATCTCATCTGCTGCTTCTTGGCATCAGTCAGTGTGAACTCATCTAAGTCAGCATTGTAGGACCAAGATACAAATGGAGAGTGGGACTTGAGTGGTTTGATATCTATGACCACATCTTTGCTGGGGTTGAAGTAATGTCTGATTGCTATCATAAGATGTTTCCCTCTCTCATTTGCAGGCTCATGAGCTTCACCCAGCTCCAAAATTCTTCTTAGGTCTGAATCTGGTAGTTGCAGAACCTCATCAACAGACCTGTATGTAGATCTTCTTCTTTCAGTTCTCCCCCTGAAGATCTCAAACCTTTGACCCTGTGGATTGTAGACCCATTCAACAATGTCTCTTGAGTCTTCAGGTTTAGATGAGGATTTTGATTTCTTCAAGGGAGGCTGTTGATGAGTGGGAGCTGGGTGGGATGATTTGGACTTGTTGGGTGGAGGAGTGGAAGGTTTGGGGAGGAGAGTGGAAGGATGATGGACTGAGGAAGAGGTAGGTGAGGGAGAAGGCTTGGGTTTCTTTGTCTTTGGTTTTTCTTCTTCTTTGATAAGTACCCTTTTCTTGGAGCCTTTCTTCCCTAGTCTTTCTTCCTCATCCTTTTTAACCTTGAAGTAGAGGGCTTGCAGGTTCATGAAATTCATGGGACCTAGCCTCCTTCCACTATCTCCTCTAGCCTTAAGGAAGTCAATCATGACCTTCCTTTCTTCATGGGTTCTTTTATTCAGTGCAATGGTCTTCTTGGACTGTAGCTTGGCTTTTTCTTCTTCTTCAGCCTTTTTCTTGCTAGCCAATTGACCCTGCTGACCCATGAAGGCTCTGTAAATCTCTTTGTTTGAAAGTTTCTCAAGGTAGTCTGCATCCACACCTTGAGAGATCAGAGCTTCAGTCCACTCCTCCCTTAATTCTTTTGCTAATTTAGAATCAGTGATTCTAAACTTAGCATCTTCCTTCTTCTTCTTTTCATTCTCTTCTTCTTCTTCCTTTGCAAACTTTTACTGCAGCTGTCTGGCAAGTTGTTCATCTTCCTCAACTTGAGACCCTGCATGGATTTTAACTTTCATCTCATCCAGCTGTTTGGCATACAGCTGGATTGTTTGTTGTCTTAGGAGTAAGGCTGCCTTTCTTTCTTGATGCTTCGTTTGATAAGCCATCTCTTCAGCCATCTCTTCTTCTTCTCTCTTTCTTCTCCTTTCTTCTTTCTCCTTCTTTTATTTTAGCAATCTCTCTTCATCCTCTTTAGTCATAATGCCCTTTCCTTTATCAAAATTGGATGCCTCTGCTCTGGCTTCACTGATCACAGCAACAGTTGATTGTGGAACTGTTGGAATCTCAGCCTCGGCTTCATCGGCAACTTCGGAGATTGACAAGGAAAGGACATTTGGTTGGTTGGTTTGGGACTCATGATCTGTTATCTCTCTCAGTTGATCCTTAATTGATGATCTTAACCCATAGGCTGCAGAATTGATGTCAACTCTGGGAGAAGATGAGTTGGAGTCAGTGTCAGAGTTTGACACAGACTCATACCCCTCAATCCAACCTTCATTTACAAGATGGGCTCTGACAGTTTGCATCATTCCCTGACTCTCTGATGAATTGATATTGCAGATGTTGAATTTGAGTTGGTAGATCTTTAGTAGAAAGACTAAGGGCAGCTGAAGAATGTCCCTGGTGTTGATGGTGAGAGAGGTGTTGTTGCTTAGAAGAAGATTATGGTCAAAGGACTTATTGCTAGACCATCCAACCACATCTAAGTCCTTGACCATTGTCTTGTACAGGAGTCTTTTCAGGCTTAGAACTTCTTCTTCATTGAGAAGACTGCTCCTTGTGATTTGAAGATTGTTGGGAGACAGTCTTCTTTCTGCAGCCTGAGATGACTCAGGAGACTCTACCCGTTTTAGTTCTTTGATTAGTCTTATGAAGTTGGGTAGGTTGTCCTCCATCAAGTCATAGAACATGTCAATGGAAAGGTCTGCTGAGAGGTCTGATGAGTTGTTGTTGCAGATGAGATCATATAGGTCAAGGATTTCAAATGGATGAATTAAATCCCAGTCTAGCTCTTCTACTCCGCTAAACTCCCGACCTATCCAAAACCTCTTAGTCTTCCCATCGTACCCCCAAGCTAGTATAATATCAAACTCTAGTTGTGTGGATGTCAGTGGGAAGTGGGGGGCAGATGTATGACTTATGATGGCTGCAGCTTCAGGAAGGATGCTGAATGGTGTATTTATTTGTTCTGTGTCTTCAACATCATTCAGCATTTCATCGACAGCCCTGACGACCAACTTCCAGTCTTCAGATGTCTCTTCGTCTTCGTTATCTGGGATTGGCAAGTCATGAACTTGTACAAAAGCCGGTTTGAATAGTGAGCTTTGAAGTACAACCTGCTCTTGAATCCAGTCGTCAAGACTGTCTGTATCTTCTTCCATAGAAACCATCTCCCCCTTTTTGGTTGCATCAGCAGACAGGTAAGCATCCGTTTGGGTGCCTACTGATACAAGAGAGGGAGTGGCTAGAGTTGGGCATTTATGGGCTTCATGCATAGCGACTTGGTGTCTTAGTTTGGACATTTCAGCCTCTAGCATAGCCACCCTGGCCGTCAATTCCAAGTTATGAAGTTTCAGTCTGTCCTCATCCACAGTTGTGGAATTCTTGGACCCAGATGGGGCCGTAGGCCTAGCCTCAGCATCCCCATCACCCGTGGTTTCTTGGCGCCTGGGATTCCTCTCAGTGAAGGGAGTTTCCAAGGAAACACCCTCACCATGAGTTGCCGTGGTTGAGGTCTTAATGATGTTGTCACTGTCCTCCTGGTTAGTTGATTGACCAGCAGTAGTGACAGCCTCGTCCACATCCACTCTTTCACTACTCCCAGAGTGGACCTCCAAGGGTGAAGAACTTGGGTTGGGTGTTTTGGAAGCAAGACCAATCAGTACCTCCTTGATAGTGTTAGTTGGAGAAGGTACATCACTTTGGTCAGGTTCCTCAACACTTAAGTCCAAAGAAGATAGGAATGGCTCAAAAGGCTGTTCTATGGATCCGGGAAGTGATCCTAATCCTAATAGAGAGACTTCCGAAGGAGTCTCCCTAACAGTGTGGCTTTCCCTTATGATATTCTCACTAGAATGTTGTGATTCTGAGTGAGGGATGTTGGCTTGGGTTTGGGCCTTGGAGGCAAGAGAAGAAGGAGTTCTCTTGCCCCTCTTCCTTGTATACTTGGCTGCAACTGGGGCCCTGTGTTCCAGTTGAGCAATCAAACTGTGGGTGAGTGATGTATGTGCCTGTGCATCCTCAGTAGAATGCACAGGGGTTCGATCAAGGGAAACAGTAGTTTGAATTTATGGCAGTGAGGAGGAGGGCGTGGGATCAGTATCAACTGGGTTTGCTGAACTGTCACCCTGGGCACGTTGCGTGTTCATCATTGTAGATAAAAATGGAACATCGGCCCCTGAGAACTTTGATGAAACTGTTCTCAGTCTTTGAAAAATATTGTTTTTATGCCCCAGCATAATGTAGATTCGAGCAGGTTTTGAAAGATCTTGGTGCTCTTTGTTAAAAACTTCCTGCAGGAATCGTGGGTACATAAAAAATTGTTATTTTAACCCTTCTTGAAGGTTATATCTCAAACCTTCAAGAATGAGGTGGGAAAAATTGAAACCAGACCCAGTTACCATACCGTGAACTGCAGATGCAAGACCGGAACTGAGTTGATTCCAGCCACTCCTCTTTTGAGATATGCATTGGAGAAGAGTGTGGCAGAGGTACTTCCATTGGGGACCCATGAGCGCCTTCTCTATGGTGTACTCTGTTTGATTTCCAGTGTATCCTATGGATACAAAGGTCCTCATGTACACATCTCTCGGGTAGGAGGTGGCGTCCCCTTCATCCTGAAGCTTGAGGTGTTGACGGAGTTTTGCTTCAGTGATTACCATGTCCTTTCCATCTACTGTGGCCTTGATTTGGGGAGTGCCCTGTTCAGTAGAGAATACAGCTGTGTTCCAAAAATCTTCCATATGGGGAATATAGATGGTTGGGTTGATTGTTAGGGCATGGTGGATTTTGGACCGACAAAGGAAGTCAATCATATCATCGAAACCTTCAGATTTCTTGCCCTTTGTTAGGTATGCAGTGAGGTTGTGGTATGGGGAAAACTTGTCGTTGGGGTTGTTTATGTCCGCGCCTGCCATTGTTATGGATTCGGAGGGAAGAGGGAAGGGTGTTTGAATGGTGGTTAAGTATGGAGGGCTTGGAATGCTGTGGGGATGGGAGAGAAAGTGATGGAAGTTAGGTTTGAAATTGAATATGAAGAGGTTGTGGGGACGTTTGGGATTTTGATATAGCGGCAGACGAGGGAAAAAGCAAATTTTCTTGTACAGTACAACCCTTTTTACTTTTCACTGTTACAGTTGTAAAACACTCGAGCAGTCATGGTAAAGACTGAGAGTAGTTTTTACCGTGGGTAAAAGTTAATGTAGACTTGTTTTACCCATCAGCAGCAAACTTGGTTGCTGCTGATGGTGAGCTATCCGCTGCAAACTTGGTTGCTGCGGATAGTTAAGTCTTTCAGCAACAGATTTGGTAGCTGCTGACTGTTGTATTCATTTCGCAGCAAAAAGGTTGCTGCTGACTGCCTTAAAGCTATCCGCAGGAAACTTGTTCCTGCTGATAACTTACAGCGATCAGTGGCAAAGGCTTTGCTGCCGAAGAGTAAAGCTGTCAGCAGTGAAAAAGTGCTGCAGATACTAACATTTTATTAAGAACAAAGACATAGACATATTTACAAGGAAAGATAAAAATTAGAGACATGTCTTATTCAAAGTTCATCATGCCAATTGATTCAACTAGATATCGAAATCTTGCTTCATCAAAAGGTTTAGTGAACAAATCAGCATATTGCTCATTTGTGTGAACCTTGGATAGGACAATTCTCTTTTTCTCAGCTTGATCCCTGATAAAGTGATACCTGATGTCGTTGTGCTTAGTCTTGGAATGCTGGACTGGATTATTCGTGATGGAGATAGCACTCATGTTGTCAATGTGAATTGGAGTCTGCATGAAGGTCATTGCATAGTCAAGCATTTGATTTTGGATCCAGATGACCTGTGCACAGCAGCTTGAAGCTGCAATGTATTCTGCTTCAGTTGTTGAAGTAGAGACACAAGTTTGCTTTTTGCATTGCCATGAGATGAGCCTTCCTCCAAGAAATTGACATCCCCCAGATGTGGACTTTTTGTCCAGGTTACAACCCCCATAGTCACTGTCAGTGTAGGCATAGAGATTGACATTTCCATTCTTTGGATACCATAGCCCAAGTTTTGGAGCTCCCTTTAGGTATCTAAAGATCCTTTTGACAGCTTGAAGATGAGACACTTTTGGAGCTGCTTGAAATCTTGCATAGAGACAAACTGCAAACATGATATCTGGTCGTGAGGCAGTGAGATACATAAGAGACCCTATCATTGCTCGGTACTGATGTTGATCAGTGTCTTGTCCTTCTTTGTCCGGAGATAATTGATGGTGCACTTGCATAGGAGTTCTTGCAGCTGAGCAGTCAGCCATTTTGAACCTCTCCAATATGCTTTTGACATACTTGGATTGACTTATGAAGATTCCATTTGGTACCTGTTTGACTTGAAGTCCTAAAAAGAAATTTAGTTCACCCATTGAACTCATTTCAAATTTGGAATGCATCAGAACTTCAAAGTCTTTGCAGAGCTTCTTTCTTGTAGATCCAAAGATAATGTCATCAACATAAATCTAGACCAACAAAATTTCTCCCCCTTCATCTTTGATGAATAATGTCTGATCAATGGCCCCTCTTCTGAAGTTGTTGCTAAGTAGATATCCAGATAAGGTTTCATACCAGGCTCTTGGGGCTTGGTGTAAGCCATAGAGAGCTTTGTCCAGTTTTAAGACCTTATTTGGATGTGCAGGATCTACAAAGCCTGGAGGCTGTTTGACATAGACCTCTTCACCAATCTTGCCATACAAAAAGGCACTCTTCACATCCATTTGATAGACCATAAAGCTTTTGGATGCTGCATATGCCAGAAAGATTCTGATGGCTTCCAGACGGGCAACAGGAGCAAAAACTTCATCATAGTCAATGCCTTCTTCTTGAGTGTAACCTTGAGCTACCAGTCTGGCTTTGTTTTTGACCATGATGCCCCTTTCATCTTGTTTGTTTCTGAAGACCCATCTTGTTCCAATGACTGTTTGACCAGGTGGAAGATCAACAAGCTTCCAAACATCTTGTCTTTTGAATTGCAGCAATTCTTCCTGCATTGCTTCAATCCAGCTGTTGTGTTTGAGAGCTTCATCAATCTTTTTGGGTTCCACCTGAGATAGAAAACAAGAGAACAAACAAATGTTGGCTTCATGAGACTTACTTCTTGTCTGGATACCTGTGTGGATTTGGCCAATGATGTTTTCCAGCGGATGCTCTTTGTTTATTCTCTGTGCTGGTATCACATCCAGCCGTATTCCCTCTTCAAGATTACTTTGGTTTAGATCAGGATTGTCTTCAGTTGTGAGGAGAGGAGCCTGGAGGTTCTGATCATTGTGTTCCACATGGTCAGCAGTAGTAGCATCAGAGGCCTCTTCAGTATGAATTGAGGAGGCTTCATTATAGATTTCTTGGTCAGAGAGATTGCTGCTTGTGGTGTTGGAAGTGCCGGCTTCACCTGTACTGGCTTCAATAGCTTCTGCCACTGATGGAGGATCAATGGATGGCCTTTTCATCCTGATGTAGGGACTGGGAAAATCCAGTCTGTAGTCAGAAGAAGAGGTTGAGGCAGAAGATGTTGATTTTGAAGAAGAAAACTCCATATTTGAGAAAATGAGGGGCTCAAATATCTAGGTGAAGGAGTCTATATCAAAGAGCCAGTTAGGACCTTTGCCTTGTTCACAGACAACATGTTCCCTGCATTCCACATTGGCAGATTCTTCCACAATCCGAGTCCTAGAATTGAATACTCGGTAGGCCTTTGATTGAGAGGAGTAACCCACAAAGTAACCTTCATCAGACTTTGCACCGAATTTAGGAAGAACCCCATGTGTGATGAGGATGGTACATGGACATCCAAAGGGCTTTAGGAAGCCAATGTAGGGAACTCTTTTGAGCCATAGTTCATAGGGTGTTTTCTGGAGAGGCTTAACAATAAGGACTCTATTCTGCACATAACAAGCTGTGCTTACTGCTTCCGCCCAGAAAGTAAGGGGCAGCTTTGAGTCAGCCAGCATAGATCTTGCTGATTCAATTAGAGTCCTATTTCTTCTTTCAGCAACCCCATTTTGTTGAGGGGTTCTTGGAGCACTGTATTGCCTTTCAATGCCCTTGCTCTCACAGAAACTGTTCAGAGTGTGATTTTTGAACTCTGTTCCCTGATCACACCTTATGATCTTTACCTTCAGATTGCTTTGATTCTCTACCCTAAGAATATAGGTTTTGAGAATCTCAGCAGTTTCATTCTTTGTTCTTAGGAAGAATACCCATGAGAATCTAGAGAAGTCATCAGTTATCACCAGACAATATGACTTTTTGCCCATTGACATGACATTCGTAGGACCGAAGAGATCCATATGCAGTAGCTGGAGAGGGGTGTCATTTGTGTTCAATGTCTTGGGCTTGTGGGAACTCTTGTGTTGTTTTCCCTTCAAGCAGGCAATGCAGTGATCATCTAGCTGGAATTCTTTGTCAGGAAGCCCTCTAACAAGATTGTCCTTCACTAATTTATTAATTGTTTTGATGTTAACATGGCTTAACCTCCTGTGCCAGAGAGCGGATTCATCAACTGATGCCTTTGACAGAAAACATGAAACACTACCAGAAGGAGTGACTTCATTCATGTCAAGCACATATAAGTTGTCCTTTCTATTAGCAGTTAGGAGAATCTTCTCTGGAGAGGGTTTAGATAGGCCAGGAGCTAACACGAAACACTTTTTGTCAGTGAAGAGCATCCAATGCTTTTGATCACATACTTGGGAAACACTCATGAGATTGAAGTCAAGTTCTTTAACATAGTTGACTCTTTCAATACTCATTCTTTCATTTGACACAGTTCCTTGTCCAGTGATAGATCCACCCTTTGAGTCACTCCCAAAGGCAACATATCCTCCATTGAAAAGTCTGAAGTTAGAGAGGATGGACCTGTTGCCTGTCATGTGCCTGGAACAGCCGCTATCTACCACCCAAGTGTTGTGTTTGTTGCCTAGCTGTCCCTGCACATGGGAAATATCTAATTAGTGGGAGGAACATTGTAGCTTGCAGCATTGTAGATAATCGTTGCTAATTTGCCATTATCAGCAAGCTTGCAGTCAATGGAATCACTTGTTATGCTTGGAGATTGTTTGACCCTCCATTGCTGTGCTGGTGGTGTTCTAGCTTTCTTTACATTGTCGGCAGAAGATTTTGTTGCTGACAATTTTGGCTTATTTGCAGCCGATTTTGCTGCTGAAGGCTTTGCTGGAGCAGTGGCAGTCTTTGCTGCTTGAAGCTTTGTTTTGGATTTTGCTTTGTCAGCATCAGACACTTTTGCTGCTGATGCCGTTGTTTTTGATTTTCCTTTGTCAGCAGTAGAGACTTTTGCTGCTGAAGGCTTTGCCTTTGGTTTCCTGGACTTTACTTTATCAGCAGCGATTTTGTTTGCTGCTGATGGGCTGAACACAGATGGACGATTTGCAACTTGATTAAAAGTGTAACATTTCGGATTTTAGTATGCCTATTTCAGTTCAATGTAATGCAATTTCAAGTTCTATACTCGTGCGATGCCTCATTATTTTCTCGTCGTAAAATTTAATGCAATGATCCTATACAAATTCGCAAGTTTTACTCGATTATTTACATTTAAACGCTATACAAGAAACTATTTGGTACAAACTTATCAAACCTGAAAAGTCAAGGACTAAAATTGAAAAACATCAAGAAACCCTAGTTAGCACGGTCGTGCTTCGTTCTAGCACGGTCGCGCCAAGTGCTTTGGCACGGTCGCGCGACCTGCTCTGGAACGATCGCGCCCGGTGCCTAGGCACGGTCGCGCCTCTCCTTGGCACGGTCGCGCCTGCGTAACAGAAAAACGTAAATGCAGATTAATCACCCGATCGTTCGAATCCGAAACCGTTATACGTTTCTTTTCCCCTTAACAATTGTATTACCACTTTTCAAATCCCAAACGCCTCAGTATTCATTTGCAAGAAAACTCTCTCAAGCAAATTTCAAGAAAGAAACTCTCTCAAAGCTTTTCGACCCAAATTCTCCCAACTCAGTAGCAGAATCGCGATATCAAACCATCTCTGAAGCTTCCGGACTGTCTGGATTGACCGGAGTTGCAGTAAAGATCGTCGGAACTCGAGCCGTCGTCGCCGGAGCTTCCTTCCAACCGTTCTCTATAAATTCGTTTCGTTTCAGGGTAAATATAATCGTCTTCTCATTCATTTCAGTATCATTATCAAAAGCCCTCATCCAATTTGGGCTTCCACAATAGAAATCGACCAGAATCAGAAACCATGTTTCCAATAAAAATGATTTAATCGAACCCATACTTAAACCCGATTTCCATACAATTAAGGTATATGAAAAGACACGTAATAACCTATTAATCAAAAGCCCTAACAATTCCAGTGTTTAAAATACAAGAAATTCTCGATTCGTGTCTGATTTAGATTAGACACGGTCGCGCAAATCATCTAGCGCGGCCGTGCCTCGTTTAGCGCGGTCGTGTCGACTAGAAGCGCGGTCGTGTCATCCGTCCAGACCTTGTCATGCCCTTTGGGCTAGTCTCTGTTGTGTCTAAATATCATAGACGCGACCGTGCCGGGCTAAGGCACGGTCGTGCCTGATGACTTGTCTAGATTGTGCTCCTGATTGATCAACCCGGTCGCGCCCCGACTAGCGCGGTCGCGCCCGTGGTTTGAGCACGATCGTGCCCTTCCGAGGCACGGTCGTGCTAGACTCAGAATTTTTAACAGAATTATAATTTTTATATTTTAATCAGTAAATGTTTCAGATTTTATAAAAAATATGTTTTCTGTATTTAAAAATAGATTAAAAGTTTAATCTTGGCATAAATGTAATTTATTAAAAAGTTTATAAAAATTAAATTTATATTTATCATCTTACACTTAAATGATATTTTAAATAATTAAGTTATAAGATTTATAAATAATGATGACTTATTTACTTTACATTTTAAATCAAAATCGTTTTATTTATTTATACTTAATTACAATTAATATTGACATTATTTCATAAACTATAGTTATACACTTATTTATTTAATTCAAACCTAATTAAATTGTTTCAAACATATTTTACCTCAAACTTTATATATTTTATTCAATCCTTTTTAAATACAAACCAATGGTTTTACATACAAATCCAATTTTCATTCTTAAACTTTATACATCTATGTGATTCAATGCATATTACTATTTAGGTTAAAGTGTGCTTTTCAAGGATCTTTTGCTATCTATATTCCTTGTTAGCTTCACTTCCATACCAAGTGAGTATTCACAACCCCTTTTTACTCTTTTACACTTTTGGGGTGGAACATGAACTCTATACTCATTACACATTACACAATTACATTTACACAAACAACACAAGTGCAAAAATCCTATTTACATACATGTGTGCAAAAATTTGAGCTTTGTGCCCGAGTGCTAGGTGTGTTTAACCTTTGTATGCTCTTATGTGCAATCATTAACTATACAAGCCGACGGTTTTCAATGATGGATCTATTGAGTCTGACAAACCCACCCATGGTACGCGGTGATTGAAACCGACAATACACTTTGTTTTGCATGCTAGTTACAAGGTTTGATTGTACATTTGGTTACACAATAGTTACTCCCCATGAATGCCTTATTTATCATGTCATGTAAAGGATTTGTTTTCAACTATATGCTATCTATATACAACTGTGTTATACTCACCAACTTTTTAGTTAACTTTATTTTATTCATGTTTCAGGCCCCAATATGTGAGATTGATTCAAGACGTGTTCAACATAGGACTTGGACTTAGCAAAATAAATCAAGAACTTTATGAATTATTTTATGTATCTTGTTTGAATTTGGTTTTGTACTTAGATTATTTGAAATGCAATTCGACTTTAATATATTTCAATTTAGTCAACCATGTGCTATGAACAGTCTTACATGTCCCGCCCCGATGATTCCGCCATCGGTCGGGGTGTGACAGATTGGTATCTGAGCCTTGGTTATAGGGATTTAGGTTATTAGACATCTTGACCTAGACTATAACTTTAGGACACCCACTTATGTTATGCTTCATGATTTTGTGCTATGTGCTACATGCTATGTGCTACATGCTTACCATGATTAATTATTATTATATTTGCTACCTTCTTTGTTAGAAATGCATGACTTATTAGGATATTCTTAAATAATAATTAAATAAATAACATCCTTTCCTATGGCCTAAACCTCTTATTATTCTTATCTTCTTTTTCTATCTTTATCCTTTCTAAGCATGTGGAAAATTCTTGAAGCAAAAATCTTTAAATAAAATTGTTATTTCTTCATTGAAGTTTTTAAACTTGTTAAATTATTTGAGGACACGTGCAATCTGGAAGGGTGACACCTGTATTTTGGGTTTTCTGTCTAGGAAAGCATTTCGCATAAATCCCAATCAACCGAGGGACCCGTATGCTTTCCTGGGAACTCCCGAGATGAGTGTTTACCTATAGGCTAAAGCATGTCTCCTTGAAAATTATATGAGTTTAAATTAACCTTAATGTGCCTTAGTATTCAAGTGATTTTATCACTTTTGAGTACAATCCAAACTATGAATATCTATCTTTTAATTGGTTTTCTCATTCTATTAAATCCTAGCAATTCTCATAAGTTCTTACAACCTTTCTTGTCTTGTGAAAATCTGTAGAATGCCTCCTCGTCGTGCTCCCGCCGCTAACGCCAACTCCGACATTGCTGCTATTCTTACTCAATTGGTGACACAACTCACCCAAGCCAATGGTGCCACTAATGGCAATGGAAGCAATAGTGGTAATAATTGTGGTAATGGTGGAAATGGTGGTAATCCATCCCAATGCACCTTCAAGCACTTCAATTCGTGCAATCCCCTAAAGTTTTATGGAACCGAAGGAGCTACCGGACTCCTCCAATGGTTCGAAAGTATTGAGAATACCTTTCTCAATAGTGACTGTCCCGACAACCTCCGTGTTCGTCATGCTACTAGTGTCCTTCAAAAGCGGGCACTTACATGGTGGAATGGGGAGAAAAGGAATAGGGGTGTTGATGTAGCTATGGCCTTACCTTGGGATGAGGTCAAAAGGCTTATGACCGAGGAGTTCTGTCCTCGCAATGAAGTGAAGAAGTTAGAGGCCGAATTTTGGGATCTTGCCCAAGATAGTGGGGAACACTTGGCTTACACAACTCGGTTCCATGAATTGAGTCTTCTTGTGCCCCACATGGTCACTCCATTATCTCGTTGCATCGAAAAGTACATTGGTGGGCTACCAAGACAAATTCAAGATACTGTCTTAGGTAGAAATCCTGCTACTTTGGAAGATGCCATTCGCCTGTCTGCTACCCTAACCGATAATCATGTTAAAGCTGGAACTCTAACCAAAAAGGGTTCTAAGAAAGTTGCTGAAACCGTAACCCCTCCTAACCACACCAAAGAAGCTACAACCGAGCCCTCTCGCAACACTAGAAAGAGGAAGGTTAGAAATTTTGCTGTGGTTACTCCTGCTGTTCCCGTGAACCAAGCTGCACCTATGGTTCAAGCACCAGTCAAAAAGCCATATGGTGGAATTTACCCACTTTGTGCCACCTGCAACTATCATCATCCCCAAAACATCCCATGTCGCCTTTGTACTTATTGTGGGAGATATGGTCATACGGTTAATGTTTGTAGGACTAAAGCCCTTACGGGCCAAGTCAACCCTCCAAACCAAACCGTACCTCAAGTGGCTAATCAAGGTGCTCCCGCCATTGCTAATGGGCGTGCTTGTTATGAGTGTGGTGACCCGAATCATTTTCGTAATCTATGTCCAAGGCTCGCAAATACTAGACAAGGTGGAGCTCGTGGGCGTGCTTTCAACATTAACGCCAACGAAGCTCAAGCCAACAACGACGTGGTTAATGGTACGTTCCTTGTTAATAGTCAATATGCCTCCATTTTGTTCGATACCGGTGCCGATAAAAGTTTTGTGTCACTAAATTTTGAGCCTTTACTTGCAAAGACACGATCCCAATTAGAGAAAACCTTCACCGTTGAAATAGCAAATGGTGACTCCCTTACAATTGAGTCTATTATCTATGATTGCTCTTTAGAACTTAATGATCATGCATTCCCAATCAACCTTATTCCAATGCCACTAGGAAGCTTTGACATTATCATAGGTATGGATTGGCTATCAAATCATCATGCCGAAGTTATTTGCTTTGAAAAGTGCATCCGAATTCCGCTACCTTCGGGAGAAACCTTAAGGGTTTTTGGTGAAAAGCCTTGCAAGGGTCTTAAATTGATGTCTTGTACTACTGCTCAAAAGTACTTGCGAAAGAAGTACATCGCCTTCCTAGCTCATATTGTTCAAAAGGATGTCAAGGAGAAGAGTATCCAAGACATTCCCATTATTCGAGATTTTCCCGAAGTGTTTCCTAAAGATTTATCCGGTCTTCCTCCCGTTCGTCAAGTCGAGTTCCGTATTGATCTCATGCCCGGAGCTAACCCTGTTGCTAGAGCTCCTTATCGTCTTGCACCTTCCGAAATGCAAGAGCTCGCAAGTCAACTTCAAGAACTCTCCGATAAAGGGTTCATTCACCCGAGTCATTCACCGTGGGGTGCACCCGTCTTATTTGTAAAGAAGAAGGATGGATCATTTCGCATGTGTATTGACTATCGCGAACTCAATAAGCTTACTATCAAGAATCGCTATCCTTTGCCTAGAATCGATGATCTCTTTGATCAACTTCAAGGTTCTACGTGTTTCTCGAAGATTGATCTTCGATCTGGTTATCATCAGCTCCGTGTTCAAGAAGATGACATTCCTAAGACTGCTTTCCGAACAAGGTATGGTCATTATGAGTTCATGGTTATGCCTTTTGGATTAACCAATGCACCCGCAGTTTTCATGGACCTCATGAATCGTGTGTGCAAACCGTACCTTGATAAATTCGTGATCGTTTTCATTGACGATATCTTAATCTATTCCAAGACTAAAGCCGACCATGAAGAACACCTTAGATTGGTTTTGGACCTTTTAAAGAAAGAACAACTATATGCCAAGTTCTCCAAATGTGAATTTTGGTTAAAAGAAGTTCAATTTCTTGGTCACATCGTCAACGACAAGGGTATTTATGTTGATCCTGCTAAGATCGAAACGGTTAAAAATTGGAATGCCCCGAAGACTCCTACCGAAGTTCGTTCATTTCTTGGTCTTGCGGGTTATTATCGTCGTTTCATCTCAAACTTCTCAAAGATTACTGTCCCTCTTACCGCCTTGACCCATAAGGGTAAAGCTTATGAATGGGGACCGAAACAAGAAGAAGCTTTCCAAACTCTTAAGCATAAGTTGTGCAATGCTCCCATTTTGACTCTCCCCGATGGAAATGATGATTTAGTTGTCTATTGTGATGCTTCTAACCAAGGTCTTGGTTGTGTCCTCATGCAACGAGGAAAAGTGATCGCTTATGCATCAAGACAACTCAAAATTCATGAAAAGAATTATACGACGCACGATCTCGAGTTAGGTGCGGTCGTATTCGCGTTAAAGATTTGGAGACATTACCTATACGGCACGAAATGTGTGGTATTCACCGACCACAAAAGTCTTCAACATATCTTCAACCAAAAAGAACTCAATATGAGGCAACGACGTTGGGTCGAACTCCTTAACGACTACGACTGCGAGATTCGTTACCATCCCGGCAAAGCGAATGTTGTAGCCGATGCCTTGAGTCGAAAGGACCATGTTATGCTTCATTGTGCCCGTATTCAATCCGATATTCAAACCCGTATCCTGGAAGCTCAACACGTCTCGGTTACCGAGGGTAACATGTATGAAGAAATGTCGTGTGGTGTTGAGCTTCTTCTTGAATCTAAAACCAATAGCTTACTATATTACTTGAACCGTATTTGGGTTCCCGATCGCGATGATCTCCGTACAATTCTCATGAATGAGGCTCATAAGACTCGTTATTCTATTCATCCTGGTGCGGATAAAATGTACCAAGATCTTCGTCAGCTTTATTGGTGGACCGGTATGAAGAAGGACATTGCTCTTTATGTTGCCAAATGCTTAACTTGCTCCAAAGTCAAAGCCGAACATCAGCGTCCTTCTGGTTTACTCGAACAACCAGAAATTCCCGTGTGGAAATGGGAGAATTTAGCTATGAATTTCATTACCAAGCTCCCTCGCACCTCGAGTGGTTATGATAGTATTTGGGTGATCATTGATCGACTCACCAAATCTGCCCATTTCTTGCCTATTCGTGAAGACTTCAAAGTGGAGAAATTAGCCCGAATTTACGTTGATGAAATTGTGAGCCGTCATGGCGTTCCCTTGAACATAATATCCGATAGAGACGCTCGGTTCACTTCTCGATTTTGGCAATCTCTCCAATCTGCTCTTGGTACTCGTTTGGATTTGAGCACGGCTTACCATCCCCAAACTGATGGTCAAACCGAGCGAACAATCCAAACTCTTGAAGACATGCTTAGAGCTTGTGTAATCGATTTTGGTGGCAATTGGGATTCACATTTATCCCTTATTGAGTTTTCTTATAACAATAGCTACCACACAAGTATCAACATGGCTCCATTCGAAGCTCTCTATGGTCGCAAGTGTCGTTCTCCGATCTGTTGGAACGAGATTGGTGAAGCACAAATCACCGGTCCCGAGTTAATTCAAGAAACTTCCGACAAGATTATTCAAATCCGTGACAATATTCGAGTAGCGAGGAGTCGACAAAAGAGTTATGCCGACAAGCGTCGAAAACCCTTGGAATTCCAAGTCGGTGATCTCGTTCTTCTTAAGGTATCTCCATGGAAGGGTGTGATCCATTTTGGAAAGAAAGGCAAGTTATCACCTCGTTATGTTGGTCCATTCAAAATCCTTGAAAGGATTGGGAAAGTGGCTTACAAGCTCGAGTTACCTCCATCTCTTGGCAATGTGCATCCTACATTTCATATATCTAATCTAAAGAAGTGTCTCGCCGACGAAAATCTCCATATACCGCTTGACGACGTGCGCATTGATGAAAAGATGCACTTCGTTGAGAAACCGGTGGAAATTATGGATCGTGAAATCAAGCAACTCAAGCGAAGTCGCATTCCTATCGTTAAAGTTCGTTGGGAATCTAAGCGTGGTCCTGAGTTCACTTGGGAACGAGAAGACCAAATGAAGCTCAAGTACCCTCATCTTTTTACTAATACTGTTGTTTCCTCTAGCTAAATTTCGGGACGAAATTCTCTCAACATGGGGAGACTGTAACATTTCGGATTTTACTATGCCTATTTCAGTTCAATGTAATGCAATTTCAAGTTCTATACTCGTGCGATGCCTCATTATTTTCTCGTCGTAAAATTTAATGCAATGATCCTATACAAATTCGCAAGTTTTACTCGATTATTTACATTTAAACGCTATACAAGAAACTATTTGGTACAAACTTATCAAACCTGAAAAGTCAAGGACTAAAATTGAAAAACATCAAGAAACCCTAGTTAGCACGGTCGTGCTTCGTTCTAGCACGGTCGCGCCAAGTGCTTTGGCACGGTCGCGCGACCTGCTCTGGAACGATCGCGCCCGGTGCCTAGGCACGGTCGCGCCTCTCCTTGGCACGGTCGCGCCTGCGTAACAGAAAAACGTAAATGCAGATTAATCACCCGATCGTTCGAATCCGAAACCGTTATACGTTTCTTTTCCCCTTAACAATTGTATTACCACTTTTCAAATCCCAAACGCCTCAGTATTCATTTACAAGAAAACTCTCTCAAGCAAATTTCAAGAAAGAAACTCTCTCAAAGCTTTTCGACCCAAATTCTCCCAACTCAGTAGCAGAATCGCGATATCAAACCATCTCTGAAGCTTCCGGACTGTCTGGATTGACCGGAGTTGCAGTAAAGATCGTCGGAACTCGAGCCGTCGTCGCCGGAGCTTCCTTCCAACCGTTCTCTATAAATTCGTTTCGTTTCAGGGTAAATATAATCGTCTTCTCATTCATTTCAGTATCATTATCAAAAGCCCTCATCCAATTTGGGCTTCCACAATAGAAATCGACCAGAATCAGAAACCA
Source organism: Smallanthus sonchifolius (assembly GCA_023525975.1). Taxonomy (NCBI): domain Eukaryota; kingdom Viridiplantae; phylum Streptophyta; class Magnoliopsida; order Asterales; family Asteraceae; genus Smallanthus; species Smallanthus sonchifolius. Next base: position 20,487,653 of record CM042035.1, on the reverse strand, counting down.
TGTTTCCAATAAAAATGATTTAATCGAACCCATACTTAAACCCGATTTCCATACAATTAAGGTATATGAAAAGACACGTAATAACCTATTAATCAAAAGCCCTAACAATTCCAGTGTTTAAAATACAAGAAATTCTCGATTCGTGTCTGATTTAGATTAGACACGGTCGCGCAAATCATCTAGCGCGGCCGTGCCTCGTTTAGCGCGGTCGTGTCGACTAGAAGCGCGGTCGTGTCATCCGTCCAGACCTTGTCATGCCCTTTGGGCTAGTCTCTGTTGTGTCTAAAAATCATAGACGCGACCGTGCCGGGCTAAGGCACGGTCGTGCCTGATGACTTGTCTAGATTGTGCTCCTGATTGATCAACCCGGTCGCGCCCCGACTAGCGCGGTCGCGCCCGTGGTTTGAGCACGATCGTGCCCTTCCGAGGCACGGTCGTGCTAGACTCAGAATTTTTAACAGAATTATAATTTTTATATTTTAATCAGTAAATGTTTCAGATTTTATAAAAAATATGTTTTCTGTATTTAAAAATAGATTAAAAGTTTAATCTTGGCATAAATGTAATTTATTGAAAAGTTTATAAAAATTAAATTTATATTTATCATCTTACACTTAAATGATATTTTAAATAATTAAGTTATAAGATTTATAAATAATGATGACTTATTTACTTTACATTTTAAATCAAAATCATTTTATTTATTTATACTTAATTACAATTAATATTGACATTATTTCATAAACTATAGTTATACACTTATATATTTAATTCAAACCTAATTAAATTGTTTCAAACATATTTTACCTCAAACTTTATATATTTTATTCAATCCTTTTTAAATACAAACCAATGGTTTTACATACAAATCCAACTTTCATTCTTAAACTTTATACATCTATGTGATTCAATGCATATTACTATTTAGGTTAAAGTGTGCTTTTCAAGGATCTTTTGCTATCTATATTCCTTGTTAGCTTCACTTCCATACCAAGTGAGTATTCACAACCCCTTTTTACTCTTTTACACTTTTGGGGTGGAACATGAACTCTATACTCATTACACATTACACAATTACATTTACACAAACAACACAAGTGCAAAAATCCTATTTACATACATGTGTGCAAAAATTTGAGCTTTGTGCCCGAGTGCTAGGTGTGTTTAACCTTTGTATGCTCTTATGTGCAATCATTAACTATACAAGCCGACGGTTTTCAATGATGGATCTATTGAGTCTAACAAACCCACCCATGGTACGCGGTGATTGAAACCGACAATACACTTTGTTTTGCATGCTAGTTACAAGGTTTGATTGTACATTTGGTTACACAATAGTTACTCCCCATGAATGCCTTATTTATCATGTCATGTAAAGGATTTGTTTTCAACTATATGCTATCTATATACAACTGTGTTATACTCACCAACTTTTTAGTTGACTTTATTTTATTCATGTTTCAGGCCCCAATATGTGAGATTGATTCAAGACGTGTTCAACATAGGACTTGGACTTAGCAAAATAAATCAAGAACTTTATGAATTATTTTATGTATCTTGTTTGAATTTGGTTTTGTACTTAGATTATTTGAAATGCAATTCGACTTTAATATATTTCAATTTAGTCAACCATGTGCTATGAACAGTCTTACATGTCCCGCCCCGATGATTCCGCCATCGGTCGGGGTGTGACAAAAAGGGTTGAACTTGCATGTTGCAGCAAAGTGGTTTGATTCCCCACATATGATGCAAGTTTGTTGAGGTTTCTGCATCTCCACTCTTTGATAGGATAGAGATTCTCTGAACTTTGTTGCCTTTGCATCATAGTTTCTTACCTATTTGTTTCTGTTTGTTTTCTCAAAGGAATGCTGCTTTGAGTTTCTTTGGTGTTTTTGGTAGTGAAAGCAGGTGCTGGCAGTGTGATTGTATTTGCCACACACAAAGCATGATACTGCTATCTTGTCCCTGTGAGAGTCCACATAGTTCTTACTCTGAAATAAATCTTTGAAGTTCCAGGGATGAGCTTTGTTATGTTCAAAGGTGTCTTCTTCTAGTGTCCTTTGAACATATGGACCTTTTTCTTCAGGTGTATGAGAAATATCAAACGCCTTTGACTTTGACTGAGATTTGGGGTTGGTGAAACCTGATGTCTCTCCCTTTTCAATGTTTAGCTTTCTTCCACCTGGAGGATAGCTAATCTTGATTTGTTTGAATGGGATGGGTGCTGGAATGATTGGAGTAACAACAGCACAACCGGCTTCAGACAAAGGAGCAGATGGGACTGTACTAGTTTCACAGTGGTCTGAGCAGGCTGACTCAGATTCTGAAGAGGTGGAGCAGTCTTCCACAACACATGCATCCATTAAAGGATCAAGGTTTCGGTTTGCCATGTCAAGGTTTGCAGTATTGAAGCTTGGTTGGTGAATGGCAACATAATCAGCAGGAGGAGGAACTGTCTGGTACTCGTCACTATGATATCCAAGTCCAGTTCTTACTCTTTCATGGACTTGAATATCTAACAATCTTTGTAATTTTTTAGATGAAAATTCATATTTTTCAACATGAACTTTCTGTTCAGCCAGTTCAGCTCTGGTAGCTTTAAGTTTTACTAATAGATCATCAATCTGAGTTTCTAGATTAGTTTGTTCATGTTTTAATGAAGAAATCTCTTTCTTAAGGCAGTTAATTTTTTCTTTGTAAGTATCTTCGACCTTTTTGAATTCAGACTTCATTTGATGAAACTCTTCATTTTGATCTATCAGATTTTGGTTATGCTTTCTATAACCTAAAACTTTGTCAATGCAAGCTTGAGAGCAAAGATGTTCAAATACCTGAGGTGGTATCTCTGCATTGTCTGCCATAAGTGCTTGGTTGGAGGCAGAAACATCTTCATATTGAAAACTCCAGTCAAAGTCTGTAGTTCCAACATTTGAACATGCTGCAGTTTGTGCTGGAGGAGTTCCTTGCTGCTGCTGCTATTGCCTGGGCTGTCCTTGATAGGCTTGTCTTTGATGGCTGGCACCCTGATTGGCTTTTGGTGCCTTGCACTCCCTGGCAAAGTGACCCATTTGGTTACAGTTGTAACACCGGATCTTGCTTTTATCCAAACCAACTCTGGTGTTTGAGTTGTTGTTTGGAACAGATCTTCCGGTTCTAGAGTAGAACCTTTTTGCTCTGAGGGAGAGCATGGCATAAGAGTGCTGAATATCCATTTCTTCCAGATCATCTGGATGAAAGCATTCCAAATCCTCCTTAATGAAGTACATGCTGCTTGAGCTGTCAGAGACAAAGGCAGTAGAGGTTGACTGTTGAGGAGGGGCTTCTAGAAGAAATGAAGATGAGTTGGATTGTGAAACAGTTGGTGTTTGAGGATGAGTGACAATGGGAGGATGGTAGTTGCTTGCACTAGGACCAGAATGATCAGAGTGAAGTGCTGAGGTGTTGGTGGAGGAAGTGGTGGCTGATTGATAACTGGAGCTCCTTTCTTTAGCTTGAATCATTTCTAATTCATAGGTTTTAAGCATGCCAAAGAGCTCAGTCATCTGGAGAGTCTTTAGATTCTCCGTTCTTCTGATGGACACAGTGTATAATGTCCAACAGGTGGGAAGAGATCTTATGAACTTCTTCAGGATGTCTTCATTTTCCAGGGTCACCTTGGAGCACTGCAGTTCTCCTACCAGATACGTGTACCTGTTATATAAAACTGTTAGTGAGTCACCTTCCTTCCAGGCGAAGTTCTCATACTGTTGCTTGATGATGTCACGTCTGTTTTCTTTGACCTCCTCAGATCCAGCAAACATCTTCTCCAGGGCTTCCCATAATTCCTTTGCAGTTTTGTAAGCCCTGAAGTTGTGAAAAACTTCATTTGGAAGGCACATTTGGATAGCTCCTAATGCCTTGAAGTCCACCTCCATTTTCTTGATGTCTTCTTCAGAATACTTGGAGGGTTCCTTCGGGACTAGTGGTCCTCCAGAGTCAGCCGAGGCCACCAAGGGGATATAAGGTCCATCCCTTATGGATTTCCACATTCCGTATTCTTGGTAGCAGAAGAAGCTTTCCATACGGTTTTTCCACATATCATAGTCCTCCCCAGACACCAACCTCGGTGGTCGGTTGATACTGCCGATGTCTTCAAATCCATTACTTTGTGCCATTTCTGTTTTGTGTGACTTGATTAAGATTAGAGTTTAGAATAGAATCAGAAAGTGATTAAACAAATGTTAATTTGTTTAATCTTGAGCCAAAGCTCTGATACCACTTGTAGGATCGTAAGATTACAAGGTGATTCTATTCTAGTTGATATTGGCGGAAACAATAGCAACCAACAAAGTAAACAAGTAAACAACAAGAATACTAATAAATGAACTGTTGTATTAAGCTTGAGATTACAAGATTACAAGTAAAACTCTATAAAAAAGCACGGTGAAAGCAAACGAAAAGCACACTTACTATGAAGTGTTTACACAGTATTTATAGTAACTTAGAATCAAGACAGACCCTTGATTCTAAGGATCAGATCGAACACTGACCGTTGATCTTGTTTATTAATCTAAATTACACACAAAGGCTAATCTAGATAACTTTATTGAAACATCTTCTTAGGCATCATTGTTTGCATGCTTGGAGACGCGCAACATGGTCCTTTATTGGTTGCACCACTGAGGTTCCTTCTGCTTGGAGTGTGGCAGTTGCTTTTGCAGAAAGTTGTCAGAGACGCTTGGCATGGATAGTCAGCTGCAACGTTTGGTCTTCAGTGAATAAGGCTATCAGCAGCAGAGATGAGAATAGTGCTGCTGATAAGCCCATCAGCAGCAACTTATGTTGAACGCTGCTGATAAGCTCATCAGCAGCAACTTATGTTGAACGCTGCTGATAAGCCCATCAGCAGCAACTTGTGTTGAACGCTGCTGATAAGCCTATCAGCAGCAACAAGTGTTGAACGCTGCTGATAAGCCCATCAGCAGCAACTTGTGTTGAACGCTGCTGATAAGCCTATCAGCAGCAACAAGTGTTGACTGCTGCTGATAAACCTATCAGCAGCAACTTGTGTTGAATACTACTGATAAGCCTATCAGCAGCATTTGTACTTAGAATAATTTGGTAGCAATCAGTCATTGGTTCTACATACACTGCCTGGCTTTAGGAATTGTGCGAATACTCTTTTGTCCACCCTCTTTACTTGCAGCCTCTCCCCTATAGCAGGTGGGTCTGGCAACGCGTCATTAATCACAAACCTAGGGTATAGTAAGAACCTAAACCTCTCCGCTGGGTTGATCTGGTCATTGATGGCTTTGAAAATGTAGCGGGAGAAGTTGTAGCCCTTATTGAGAGAAAGGCCAACCATGGCTGCTGCAAGGTCGTGACCCATGTCATCTTTACCAGCTTTCCTAGATGAGATGCACATGATCATGATGTGGGCGAAATATCTCCATTGGTCTAACACCCACATCCTCTTGTATGAAGCATAGTCCGTCGCACCGACATACCCCATTCTTTGTCTCCAACAGCCGTCCACAAAGTAGTCTGGATAGGCTGTCGGGTCGGTCGAAAGATCTCTGAATTGAAGGACCCTTCGTATAGTATCTTCAGAGAACGCGATAGCATGACCAGCAACGGTAGCCCTTATAACATTGGGGGTTACCGTGCAATCGTGCTCCGCAGTCTCCCAAAATTGCTCGAGATAGGGTCGTGACACGATTGGGTCAGCAGAAATGGCGTAGCTGATTCTTGAACGGTACAAGAAATCAACTATTTATCTATACTGCAATGCTGCACCCTTCCATTCTGGTTCAGTGTTAGCTAACTGGTTGAATTGGTTAGTAAACTCCTGAGCCATGATCTGCAAAAACACACAGAAAACATAATCAGAACAACACGTATCATTGGAAATGAATAAACATGACTCAGAATAGCAGTTACTCATTGAAGTGAAAATTCAGACTTAGAAAATTTTCTAAGTGTTGGTCCTGCGTACTTAGCAAGTACGCAGGCATTTGGTCTTGCGTACTTAACAAGTACGCAGGAATTACTTCTTGCGTACTTGTTAAGTGCGCAAGAACTTGCACTTAGTCAAAATCCAGAAATCCAAAATTTCAAACAGACGAGAGACATTGCCGTTGATTATGGTCCCCACAAGGTCTAAACACTTGGTTACAACCTATGCAACCACTATCAACCGCAACTAACCGCTAAACCCGTCAATTTGACCTAGCCTAGGTCCGACTGTAGATTACGGTCTTTCAAGGGTTCAAACACAAAATAAATCCTTGTTTAGGACAAAGTAGGAATCAATAAGCTTCGATTAGTGATTATTAACAAGTTTTAGGTCTTAATTTTCATTTAGAACACCAAAATCGGTCAAAATTTTCACAATCAAACCCTTCGACGACTTCGGTCCAAAACAGACGATTTCACGGATGAAATGGAATGAGATTCTCACCAACCGAATGTTATAAGATGATGAAACTTGTAAAGGGACGAAAAAGCGATTAGGAACACTCGAAATTTTGAGGAAATATCGCGGAGGGAAATTCAACAGATGAAAAATTTTGAACTTGATAAAAATTCTGAAAATTTTCTAAGTGTTGTATATATACCCAACACAAAACGGTCGTGCGTACTTGCTAAGTGCGCAGGACTTAACTCCTGCGTACTTACTAAGTACGCATGACTTAAGTCTTGCGTACTTGTTAAGTACGTAGGGTTTACCTCATGCGCACTTATCAAGTACGCAGAGACCCTTATGTGCGCACACTTTCAACTCAAATTATGAAGATGTCAAGTCAAATAACGAACAAGATAAAAATGTTCAATCACGAGGATTCAAAATCAATTCAGGAAGGCTAAACACAAATATTTTTGTCTTTTCTGATTAATCATGAACTGTACACAAACTTAAAATCTTTTTGATCTTTTCAAGATAGAAATACACACATATTCACACAAACTATTTTTGATCAAAGACACGAGCAGAGGATCATATCAGGCTAACATATAGCAAAAATGATACAATATAAACATCAAAGAATATGGGATCATGTCATGGATTACTATTCATTCATACGTAATAAGCACATAAACAAGTAATTCAAGCTGACAGTATTATAAGATTTGAAACTATAAGCATCTTTGTATCATTTTCTTGTGTATTAAGGTATTAATTATAAGATATATAACTTGTACCCCACTGATATGCTACAATAATGTAAATTGCACTATCTCAAGGCATCTAAGATTTTCCCAATGATTTTCTAAATTTTCAGAATGAGGTTACATCAATTAGCACGGGAAAAATCAAGCAGAATCCATAAGGATTATCAGGAATCATAAGATTCAGAATCGAGTGATTCATATGTCTTGGTTTCATTTGATTTCTTCATTGAATATCGGTATGATGATTCGGGATAATGAATATGGTGTTTGAGAACTTAGGTAAGGGGATCCAACTTTTATCTGGATTTGAATTCAATGAATCAGGAGTGATTCAAGGGTGAATACATGCTCCACGGTTGATGTTGAGACATGTCTTGATTCAATCTCTCATTGCATACTTGTGAGTATGGGTAGTGAGATGAACCGCATTAATTGTGCTAACGACATAACCCGAAACTGATCTCAAAAGAAAATTATTGCCAAAATATAACATCCTTTATCTGATAATGATCTTTTGCATTCTTTTACGCACACACACTAACATACATGGGTTCAAATCACAGTTGTAATTTAGATTTAGTTTCCACACTACTAGTGATTCAAATACGCATACAGCCTACTAACAATTTAAATTACTTGTAAACAAGCAGATTAAAAACATAACAATTTAAACAATTAAGTAAGCATGACGCAATCATTTCCCATACGTGCAGTCTATGGCGTTTAGATCATTTCTGATGTACTATCATTTCCTCTTTTCTCAAGTTAACTTTGAAATTTTCTCCTTTTTCTATTTTGTTTGGATTTTTGTAAAATATTTAAAAATTTAAAAGAACTTTACAGAAAATTTAAAAGAAATAAAATTTAACTTTCATGAATTGAATTGATTTAAGAAAACAAGTTTTCACTCAGGATTGAACATTCCTATCAAGTTGACAAGACGCTCAAAACGAGATCGATCAAATGCCTTAGTGAAAAGGTCAGCAAGATTGTCATCTGTGTGAACCTTTACAAGTTCAATCAAATGCTTTTCAGCACAATCACGGATGAAATGATGGCGAATTTCTATATGTTTAGTCTTGGAATGTTTCACCGGGTTATTTGTGATGGACATTGTGGCATTGTTGTCAATGAACATAGGAGTTCCTGTGAAGTTTAAGCCGTAGTCTCTCAATTGCTGCTGAATCCACAATATTTGAGAACAACCGCTCGCCGCAGCAATGTAATCTGCTTCACAAGTTGAGACAGAAACCGTTGACTGCTTCTTACACTGCCAGGAAACCAGTCTGTCTCCCAAGAATTGACATCCACCTGAAGTTGACTTTCTATCAAGGTTACAACGCCATAATCTGAATCAGTGTAGGCTTTGAAGTCAAATGACTGCTGCTTTGAGTACCAAAGGCCCAATCGGGGTTTCCCTTTCAAGTATCTGAAAATCCTCTTCACAGCTATCATATGGGACTCCTTTGGTTATGACTGAAACCTTGAGCACAAGCATACAGTAAACATTATATCGGGTCTTGAAGCTGTGAGATACATAAGTGATCCGATCATCCCACGGTACAATCTGCAATCCACATCCTTTCCATCTTTGTCAGGATGCAGACCATGATTTACTGGGATAGGTGTGCCATAAGTACTGTTATCATTCATCTTGTATTTTGACAAGATGTCCTGCACATACTTAGTTTGATGTAGATAAATGCCATCCTCTCTTTGACTGACTTGCAGACCCAGGAAGAACGACAATTCACCCATGTTACTCATTTCAAACTTGGACTTCATCACCTGTTCGAATTCCCTACACATCCCTTCATTTGTAGATCCAAAGATAATGTCGTCGACATATACTTGTACAAGAAGAATGTCACCTCCTGCTTTCCTAATGAAGAGAGTCGAGTTAATCTGTCCACGGTCGCAACCATTTGAAAGAAGATGCTTTGATAGAGTCTCATACCATGCCCGAGGTGCTTGATGAAGACCATAAAGCGCTTTGTCGAGCTTATACACTTTATTGATATTATGCGGATCTTCAAAGCCAGGAGGTTGAGTGACATAGACCTCTTCATGAACTTTTCCATACAGGAAAGCACTCTTCACATCAAGTTGATAGACCTTGAAGCCAACATATGAGGCATAAGCCAGAAACAGTCGAATGGCCTCAAGTCTAGCAACTGGGGCATATACTTCTGTGTAATCCAAGCCCTCTTGTTGATAAAAACCCTGTACTACCAACCTTGCTTTGTTCTTCACCACAACATGACGATCATCCGTCTTGCATTTGAACACCCATCTAGTGCCAATTGGTTGAACGCCCCTTGGCAAGTCAACCAAATTCCACACATGCAACTTTTGGAATTGAGACAATTCATCTTGCATCGCCTCAATCCAGCAGTTGTCAACGAGAGCCTCTTTCACATTCTTCGGCTCTAATTGGGACACGAATGCAGCATGCAGACATGTTTCCATGACACCAGTGTCAAGTATCTCCGTGTACAGACTAGTGTTCTCAGTAATGGTTCGATGACGAGTCTGAACACCTGCATTAGGATCACCAATGATGTTGTCAATTGGATGATTCTTATGCACTCTCGTCTCTGGTATCTCTGGTTCCTGCAGATTTGATCCTAGATTCGTGCTTAACTCCCCCTCATCCGGTGATCTAGAAGAAGATGATTCAATGTTGATTGGATCAGCTGTAGCGTCATTTCCTACACCAGTGTTAGGATTAGCTGGAGCGTCATCTCCATCATCATGAACCACTTCAACATCATCACTGTCATGAGTTCCAGATGCAGATGCAGCATTGGAATCAGGAGTTACAATTGGTACAGTAGCACGAGTGGAGAAAGTAGAGTCATCACCACCACCAAATAATTCATATACGTTTGCGGCATCATCAGCAGACAAATCAGGAAGATTAAAAGATTTGAATAGCGCATCATAATCGAAACCCCAAGCTGGACTAGTTGGTTCTGGTGGAATGCTGTGTTTACTACAATCCACTTCAAACCATTCCTCGATAGTACGATTTCCTATGTTGTACACTCTCTTGCAAGGCGAGTTGGCAACATATCCTAAGAAGATTGTAACATTCCTGATTTTCCGACCCTATTTTAATTTATTTTAAATAATAAAATAACTGCACGATGTTGAATCATATACTTGTTCAAACCTACACCTCATTAATCGTCAGCCGATCGTATTAAATTCAAAGATTTAGAACTCATAACCATGTGGTAACACCTCTTAGAGTTAATCCAGTTAGTAATCTCGTTAGGTGTTCTGTTAAATCCTAACCAAGCTAATTCTGTCAAAGCTGAATTTACAAGGGCTGATTTTGTAAATAACCAGAAACCCTAGTAGGCACGGTTGCGCCACGTTTTGGCACGGTCGCGCCTTGTCCGGCACGGTCGCGCCACGTTTTGGCATGGTCGCGCCTCTTATAGGCACGGTCGCGCCTCACATCAGTTGAAACGTAAATGCAGCCTTTAATCGCAAAACCATTCAATTTCGTAACCGTTTCTCGTATTAACAGACCCAATTAAGAGTTTAATCATTTTAATTATAACAAATAAACCCATTTTGGTCAATCCCTCTCCTAAACTATCTATATCCTCCATGTGACCATCAATTCCATCATTTTTATTGTAATCCTCTCAAACAAAAAAACACAAACACATCATTCGATCCTCCCTAAAGCTTCAGAACACATTGACTTAGCCGGACTTGCAGTGGAGAGCGCCGGAGATCAAACCCGTCGTCGCCATACCTCGTTTCTACCATACGCTATCGATTAATCATCTTTTCGGGTAATTGAAACCTCCTACATATTAGTTTTAGTCTATAGATCAAAAGCCCCAGCATAAATTGGGCTTACAATAACGAATTTAACATGAACCCGAATATAGAGTTCATTCTAAAATGGTTTAATCAAATCCTACTATGGACATGTTTTAAATGCAATTAAACTATACCAATAGACTCGTAATCACCTAATGGATGAAAGCACTAAGATTTCCAGTATTGATATCATAAGGATTAGACAATTCGTCTCTGTTTTGGGTCAGACACGGTCGCGCTAGTCTTCTAGCGCGGTCGTGCTTCATGAGACACGGTCGTGCCAATCTCAGCGCGGTCGTGCCCTACCCTCAGACCTGGTCGTGCCTCTTGGCTAGACCTGGTCGTGCCTAGTGAACAGCCTTGTTGTGTCTTCTGTTTGATCAACACGGTCGCGCCCTGATTAGCACGGTCACGCCCGTGGTCCTAGCACGATCGTGCCTTGTCCCAGGCACGGTCGTGTGTGTGAGAAAATCCTGGCAGAATACAAAAATTTATATTTTAAAACCAATAAACATTCCAAATGAATTTTCAAATAAAAATAATTAATAAAGATTTATATTGACCTTATTTGAAAAGGATCAAATTTCTATTTCAAAAATTTATTCATTTAAATCTACAAAATTATATTTATACCTATTTATAAAAATAGATTAACAAAAGTTATTTATTAATCTAAAACGCTCGGTACATCTTTATAACTAAATGACTAAGTTACATATTTTTATAAATAAATAAATAAAGTAATGATTATTTATTTAATTTATATTTAAACAAAAATTGTTTATTTGGGTTACATTTAACTAAACCTATTACCTACATTATTTTTATAACTAAATAAATAAATATTAATTATTTAATTTATTTAGTAATTCAAACTCAAACCCTAATCAAAATGTTCTCAAAGTATTCATTCCAAATCTTTCATTTTATACAACACCATTCAAGTACAAACCACAAGCTTTATACACACAACCAATTCAATCCTAGACTTAAACATAGAATATTGAGCATACTATTAATCCTGTATACATTCCACACTTGGTTAACGTTGTGCATTACAAAGATCTCATTACTAGCTAGTATCTTGTGTTAGCTACGCCTTCGAATCAAGTGAGTATTCACAACCCCTTTTTACTCTTTTACATTTTTGGGGTGAAACATGAACACTATTCAACTTACATGTTTACATTTACGCAAACAACACAAGTACAAATCCTATTTACATTCATGTGTGCAATTTGAGCTTTATGCCCGAGTGCTAGGTGTGCTAACCTCTTGTATGCTCTTATGTGCAATCATTAACTATACAAGCCGACGGTTTTCAATGATAGATCTATTGAGTGTGACAAACCCACCCAGGATGCGCGGTGATTGAAACCGACAACACACTTTGTTTTGCATGCTAGTTACAAAGGTTTGATTGTACATTTGGTTACACAATAGCTGCTCCCCATAAACGCCTTATTTATCATGTTATGTAAAGGATTTGGTTTACAAACTATATGCTATCTATATACAAACCTGTGTTATACTCACCAACTTTTTAGTTGACCTTATTTTATTCATGTTTCAGGTGCTTTCATATGAGCTAGATCAAGACATGCTACACATAGGCTTTGGACCTAGTTAATATTAAATCAAAGACAAATTGTATTTTATTATGTACTTTGAACTTGTTTCATGTTTGTTTGAATGGAAATGGATTTAATATATTACAATCTAGTCAACCTTGTGCTCATGAACAGTCTACATGTCCCGCCCCGATGATTCCGCCGTCGGTTGGGGTGTGACAAAGATGCCTTCCACCGCTTTTGCATGAAACTTAGACTTGCGGTCTTTGTATTGTAGCAACAAGGAACAGGGACTACCAAAAGGAACTAGGTAGTCAAGATTGGGAGTTCGATTGTTGATCAACTCGTAGCACGTCTTGTTGTGCCTCTTTACAACCAGAACTCTGTTCAAAACGTGACAAGCTGTATTAACGGCTTCTGCCCAGAAAGTGACAGGAAGCTTTGCATCCGACAGCATAGTCCTTACAGTCTCGATCAGTGTTCTGTTCTTCCGTTCTGTAACTCCATTCTTGTGAAATGTGTACGGGGCGCTAAATTCGTGACGGATCCCTTTCTTGAGACATAAAAGCTCCATCAAATTGTTCTTGAATTCAGTTCCGTTGTCACTCCTTATTCTTCTAACTTTCAGCTTGCAAAGAGTTTCCAAGCTCAGGATCAGGTATTGAAGAATATCAGCAGTCTCGTCCTTTGTACCTAAAAAATGCACCCAAGAAAAAGATGAGAAATCATCAGTTACAACCAGACAGTATGACTTACCTCCAATACTCCTGATACTTATGGGGCCAAACAGATCCATGTGTAATAGCTCCAAAGGGGTATCGATAGAGTTTTGGAGCTTGGGCTTGTGGGACTTCCGTTGCTGTTTGCCCTTTTTACAAAGCATACAGTCATCTGCAACGGTAAATCTCAGCTTAGGAACACCGGTTACTAAGCCGTTTCAGACAAGATGATTCATTTTTTGATAAGAAATGTGTCCAAGTTTCCTATGCCACAAGATTGAGTCAAGCTCTGTCGCTTTTGTAAGCAAACAAGTAGCAACTGATGAGGTGGTTTTCGCCACGCTCATATCGATCTGATAGGTGTCGTTTGTCCTTGGCGCTCTCATCAGAGTCCAGTCTTCAGGAACTTCAAAACCAGGTTTGAGAATCAGGCATTCTGACTTGTCAAACATCACCGAGTACTCCTTGTCACACATTTGGGAGACACTCAACAGGTTATGCTTCAGCTGCTCGCAAAAGTTGACATTGTCAAAACTGACACAACCATTTGATACCACGCCTTGACACGTGATACTTCCGCCTTTCTCTCCAGCAAAGGCCACATAGCCGCCTCTAAATGGTTTCACATCTTGAAGCAAGGCCATGTTTCCTGTCATGTACCGGGAGCACCCACTATCTACATACCAGCGGTTAGAGATAGTACCCTTCGGATGTCCCTGCACGAGTCACAAAAAGAATCAGTTAGATTTGGAGACCCAAGCCATAGTGGTCTTGGGTCGTCCGTGTTTTTCAAAATAAACAACCTCTTTTAACTCACAGTCGTGACTGTTCAAAATGGATGAATCTTTTGAAGATTTGGGATCAGAAGATTGAGAAACTTTTGATTTCTTGTTCCAGGATCTTTTCTTTCGCTTAAATGGAACATTTGGCTTACATTCAACAACAGCAGGTGAACTCGTGAAAGCTTCACCTGATTGAACACCAGCCAGCTGTTCCAGTTTTCTCAATCTCTTGTTCCTTCTTCTTCTCTGTGGTTTGGAGAGCTTAACCACAGATTTTACACCAGGAGGTGCTTTACCAAAGGTAGAGGCACAAGGTTGAGCAGGTTGCTTTCCCTTTCTTGAAACAGATGGTTTAACCTCAGAAGAGATCTTTGGCTTAACCATCGGTTTGAGTGGTGGTTTCACCACATTTGCTTTTGGACTTTTGGGATGGTTCACTGGTGGTGACTTAGGGATAACGGCTGGTTTTGAAACAATTGGCCGTTTCTCTTGGTTCTTATCAGGACAGTTCACCAGAATGTGACCTACCATACCACAGTGAAAGCAAGTCCTCTTGTCTGTGTAAATCCTCCTGTAAGGCTCATTTGATTTTCTATTTGAGGACTCGACATGATGAGCATGAGAATTTGTTTGGTGAACAGTTGGTTTACTCGAGGGTGATTGGCATTTAGGAATATAATACTTTTGCATATTTTCTTTATAGCCAAGCCCATAATGAGCTCCAAAAGCTTCTTTCTTTTCTTGGTTAATGGTTTTATAACCCCTATATAACATTACTTTTAATTTTTCATTAGTTTCAATAATGTCGGGTTCAGTTAAAATGCAGTTATCACGCTCAGTGATAAAGTTTTTATTAACCTTCTGTTCACCTAACAATACCTCTGAAACTACTCCTTCAGGGCAAATGTTCTCAGACCCATCATCAGAAGCAGTAAAGAACTCCTCACCAGATGCGGAGTTGGCCTTACTTGAGGAATCATCCTTGTTAGAGGAATCATCCTTACCTGAGGACTCATCAAGACAAGTTAGATCAATGTCTACTAAGCCGTTGACAAATTTCCCGCTAACTGGTGGAGGAATGGCATTAGAACCCAGCCCTAATCCATTCATTTGTCTTACTACAGATTCGTAGTGTTCCACCACAAAACGAGAATTTTTCAACTTCTCATTAGTACATTTCAGCTGCAAGATCTCATTTTGCAGTTTGTTAATTTCATTGTTCCTTTTTTCTAACCCCTTGTATGCAATATCGAGGTGAAGCTGTTGATCGCTCATTTTTAGTGAATAATCACGCTTTTCTTTTTTTAGCGTTTCAATTGAATCTTTAAAACGTTTTTCGTTTTCTTTGTAGCTTAACGCTGCTATACGAAGGGGTTCGACCTTGTCTTGAAGCTTAGAATTATCAATTTTTAAACTTAGACAATTGGAACAAGAAATAACAGAAAAAGGATTAGAATCTACCTCAATCGATGAACTTGTTACCTCTCCAATCGCCATGAGAGCAACAGCAGTAGTAGACTCTTCTAGATCAGCCACAGAAGCTTCCTTTTCTTCAGCTTCCTTTTCCTCATCTTCCTTTTTCTCAGATTCCATCATCTCCATGATCTCAGCCATGAGACCAACCTGAGTTTGTGCAATGATGGCATCCTCCAGATGAACGCCCCAATCAAATCTTTCGTCCTGTTGAGCTACCAGTGCATTGGACGTTCCATTTTGGCTTTGATTGTGGTTGTTTGAGTTGTTGTAGCCATGGCTGTTTCCTTGGCTAGGTCTGGTGAATCCTGAAGCCGGTGCTCTGTCTTTTTGACATTCACGAGCAAAGTGTTCATAGTTCAGACACTTTTAGCACTTGGCCTTAGATTTGTCAAAACCAACCTTGGCATTAGAATGCCCGCCAATGAACTTTCTTCCTGTTCAGTTCAGGAAACGCTTGGCTCTCCTCAGTATCATGGCCATATTCCACTGAATGTCCATGTCCTCCATGTCATCCGGATCCACTTGATTAAAGTCTTCTTGGATGGTTTCGGGATCCGTTAGCTTCCCGCCAATGAAATTTTCATATGCAAGCATGCATGATGAGAATAGTGCCACATGATCTTCAGCAATCTTGGCAATTGCAGTTTGATTTGCTAAAGATGTGGGAGGAGGATTTCTTGAGGTGTTCTGGGGATGAGATCCAGAACCAGATGCATAACATGCATGACCACCACAACCTTTTACTGTTTCTTCCTCATGAGAGTGTCCAGAGAAGAGGGCAATTCCAGAGCCCGATGACTTGGTTATAGAAGACGTCCCATGATACATTGAAGGGTCTTGTATCTGAGGTCTCCCTGAGCTCTCCTTCCTCTTTAGGTTCATGTCATGAGCTTGAACCTTGCCAATGGCTTCATCAATCGTCATCTCATAGAACCTAGGATTCTCTCTCATTAGAGTAGTATACATCTCAAACTTGGGAGGCAACGCATCCAGAAACTTTTCAACTAATTCTTCATCGGGATACTTTAGCTCAAAAGCTTTCAACTCGGTCTGCAGATGATAGAATCTAGAGATGAGCTTGTCCATAGATTCATTCTCCAGGAATCTGAAGCACTCATACTGCTTCCAGAGAAGATCCCTTTTACTTTTCTTGATATCACTATTACCCTCGAATCTTTTCTGAAACGCCTTCCAAAGATCCTTGGAGTTGTCATAACCTCTGAAACTGTGGAATAACTCCCTAGTCAGGGCCATAGTGATGGAACCGTGAGCCTTCTTCTCTCGGTCATAGACTTTCTTTTCTTCTTCATCGAGTTTAGAAATAGGCTTTGGCATTTCTTCATCAAGAAAAATGTGTGTGGGATGCTTATATCCCTCAAGGATTGGTATCCATAGCGATGAGTCGGTATAAGAAATGTAGTGCTCAAAACGTGCCTTCCAATTAGAATAATCGTTTACGTTTAGCAACTTTGGCGGTTTCTGTGGTTTACCGATCTCATTAACATAGTTTAACAGGTTTCCCAAATTCTGAAGATTCGACATAGTGAACACTTAGTCAAATTTCAGAAAAATCAGACACAGTTGCGTACTTGATTTTGGCCTTGCGCACTTGAGAAATGGTCTTGCGTATTTATATTTGCTCTTGCGTACTTGATAAGTACGCATGAGTAAATGATAAATACGCAGGATATAACTTAAGTTCGCAGAAGATCAGTCTTGCGCACTTGTAAGTACGCAGGAGATTAGTCTTGCGTATTTAGCAGGTATGCAACAGAATTGCCCTTTTTGCCAGAAATGGTAAGTACGCACAACACCTTTTCAGCAACTCTCACCAAACTTTTCCGGTCACCTGAAACTCGCCAGAGATGGTAAAAATTGAACTGATGATCAATGCAAATGAGCCAAAGGGTCAGAAACTTGTTTCTAACCAACCTTTGATGCTCAAAACACTCAAATACACAACAAAAAGTCGGATTTTGAAGGATTTTTGCTCCTAAAATAGTGCTCAAGAGCTACCCCTATTTTATCACAAAAATCACCCAAAAACACTCTTTTTGCTTGTAAAAACTCTGTAGAAACTCTCCAAACTCACTCACAACACTCGAAATCAGGAGCAAAGCTCTGATACCACTTGTAGGTCCCTCGGGTATGGCGGATCGTCACATGCAAGTGGGTCTACTAGTCGGACCGGGTGCGGAATGCCCGTGACTAGGTGGAGAGTCAAACTAAACAAAGTAAACCAACAAGAGAATCACTTTAAACTTTCCTTTCTATTATAAACACTTGAAGGTTACAGACAGAAGTACTGAGATTACAAAGTCTGCTTCTGTCTGCGTACTTAGCTTCTGTCAACCTATCCTATTTAAACAAGACCTGATGCCTGCGCACTTAGCAAGTGCGCAGGGCAAAATGCTCTTGCGTACTTAGCAAGTACGCAAAGGTATTCTTGCGTACTTGCTAAGTACGCAGGAGCTTTCTCCTGCGCACTTACAAGTGCGCAAAACACTTAGAGAATATTGCAACATTCAATATGTAAAAGTAAATACAACTCGATAAACTAATACATAAAGACTCTTACATACAAAGACAATTACAAACAAGGAAATACAAACTAAGACTCTATCCGGAAAGTGCTTCAACATTTGGATCTAACAACGCGACTTGAATATGTTTGTACTCAACACGACGAGCCATCTGTAAGTATATTGGACAAAGTATCAAACATTAGTAATAGTACACACACATATATGGTAAACACACGAGATACACATACAATTACGAAAACAAACAAAAACAAATTTCACACAAAAAAAAAATCACAAGTCCAAACACTACCTGACCCTTAGGCGAACTTAATCAGTTCGCTTAGTGTTGCAAGAGGCGAACATAATAAGTTCGCCTAAACAAGTTCGCTTGATCAAGTTCGCCTGAACCAGTTTGTCGATAGAAATTCAACAGCAGATATCAAAATGCATAAAACACCGAATCTGTTCAAATCAAAGATATTATAAGCATCGGCTAACAATCACTAACCACTATTAATCATCAATTTCAAGATTCATACCCAGATTTATTCGATTTAGCAGAAAATCAATCGGATATTAAAATAGCGTAAAACCCGAAGTAAAACGATGAAAACCCGACGATTTAATGGATGAAAAACCATGAAATTACCTTAGATGAACTCACAATCCAACCGATCAGAAACAAACACGAAAATTTCAAACCTAACAACCCGAATTCAAAATTTTGAAAAGTTCGCTAAACCCACAAGTTCGCTTTGCTCACACAGTGAAAAAGGTAAAAGAATAAGTTTGCCTGAACAAGATATTTATTCGCACAATTAAGTTCACTTCATTAGGCGAACTTGTTAAGTTCGCTTAACAAGCCCCTGGCGAACATATTATGTTCGCTTAACCAGAAACAGGTGAACAAATTAAGTTCGCTTCAAACCTTTGACTTGGCCAAATTTGTCAACTTTCAACCCGTCACATTCTTGTGAACTTCCATCTGTAGCATGTATCCGATCCAATCCCGAATAATTTTAATAAAAGATAAAATTTTTCATGGAAAATAGAAACAAAATATTTTTGGATTTTATCTGTACAAACGGAAAGACATATTTTTGGTTTTTATCTGAGCAAACTGAAACACATATTTTTGGTTTTTATCTGAGCAAACTGAAACACATATTTTTTGATGAACATCATGAGCAAGAAGATCATATCAGTATATGAGTAATTCATCACACAGTCTATTAACAACTATGGGTAACCTATGATATGAAACAATCAAACTCATTCTTATGCAACTCGTATCTTTTTTATTTTTATGTAATTTTTGCAATGAATATTTATAAATTCTACATATTCATATCTTGGACATATTTTTCTCTTTTTCTTTTCTAACAATTCACTTTTCTTTTCAACTTTTCAGTCAATTTGAACAAAACTTGAAATGATACGCGATAAATTTCAAAGTAAACAAGATCAGGTAATGAAATGCTTAATTATTCATACCGAATTTGTAATACAAAGCATGAATTCTTAAATTGTCAATATTATATAATTTGAAACTATAAGCGTTTTTCTTCCAAATTCATGTGAGTTAGTACCATTTAGATGAAAAACATCGTGTACCCCACATATATGCCAACAGAAATTTAAATTTGCACTATCTTCAAGACATACACAGTTTATTGCAAGATTAGATCAATTTCCAAGATGAAATTATATCTATTAGCACAAGTATTGAATAGCAGATCCCAAAGTATAAAAGAATCAGGATGATTCAGAATCAGAAGATTCTAATGAATTGGCTTTATAATGAGAATCAAAAGATTCAGGTAGGAGGATCCAACTATTATCTAGATAATTTTCAATGAAATCAGAATAGATGATGTATCTAACTGATCCAAGGGTGAATATATGTTCCAACAGATGTTGTTAGAAAGCATATCTTAGTTCAGCAACACATTGCATGTTTTTCGGGGCATGGGCAGTGAAGTGAACTGAACGAGTTTGTGCTAAAGACATAATTCAATATTAGTCTCATAAAATTCTTAAAACCATATATTCTTTATCTGATAATGATCTTTTACACACACACCCAGGCATATAATGGATTCAAATCACAGATGTAATCATATCATATTTAATTTTCACACTACTATTGGTTTAAAAACGCTTCTAGTCTATTGACAATTCAAGTTTCAAACTCATATTCAAATTTAAAACAAATTATCAAGATTAGAGCATTCAAAAACACTATCATTTCTCATTTATGCAGACTTTGAAATTTAGATCAAATCAATTTACTTTATACTATCATATATCAAAGGTCTACTATGGTCATGTGTAATGAACTATTCATTGATGTACTATCATTTCTTCTCTAACTTCAAATGTTGTCAATTTTATATTTTTCATTTTGTTTTGAATTTTTATAAATAACCATTTTTGACTGAAATTAAAAATGCAGAAATGTAATAAAGCAATAAAAGAAATTTAAAACAAAATCTCCCATTAAAATTGTTTTTGAAAAACTTTTATTCGGGATTGATCATACCGATCATTTTGATCAGAAATTCAAACCTGGTACGATCAAATGCCTTGGTAAAAAGATCAGCAAAATTATCATCTGTATGTACCTTCACCAGCTCAATCAACTTTTTATCTGCACAATCATGGATAAAATGATATCTAATTTCAATGTGCTTTGTTTTACAGTGCTTAACAGGATTATTTGTGATAGACATTGTAGAATTATTATCAATAAACATGGGCGTTCCTGTAAAATTCAAACCGTAATCTCTAAATTGCTGTTGGATCCACAAGATCTGTGAACAACAACTTGCAGCAGCAATGTATTCTGCTTCACATGTTGAAATGTGTAGATGCATATTATGTCCCTAATCCCTTGTAATATGTATTTCATCTATGTTTAATGTAACTATTTGATGTATTAATGAAATTACATGTTTATCCTTAATGTTTACTCATATATAACGACTGTGTATTAAATGATCTGATAAATATCGATAACGTTAATCAATTGTGCTATTGAAAGGCCCATTCGCACGAATGGATCATGAGAATGATCCATTCGCACGAATAGATCATGAGAATGATTCATTCACTAGAATAAGTCATGAGAATGATTCATTCGTACGAATGAACCATTCTGATGATTCATTCTTACGAATGAACCATTCTGCTGATTCATTCGCACGAATGAGTCCATTCACATGTCTCATTCGTACGAATGGCCTCTGCATTATATATAGAAGTTTCACTTCATGAGCAAAAAACAGAGAAGATATACAACACATATACATATACTGTCCAGAGTAGAACAAGAAAAAGAATAGAACACACAAACTCTCTGCATCTGTATTGTCGAATCTCTGTTCTAGAGAGTTTCCAGGTCTTGTATCCAACTTCTCTACACCAAAGGGTCGATAGAAACCTTCGATTCATCGTCTAATCCGCTCGTTTCTTACGACCCGATCCGTGTCATAGATTGGATTGCCAATCAAATCGGATTCCGCACGATTTGGTTCGGTTAATGTGTTGAATCATTGGATCAAGGTAGATCCCGATCCAACAAAGTGGTATCAGAGCCTGATTGTGCTCTAGATTCAACATAGAAAATCTGATCTTGCTTTTGATCTTGCTTTTTCTAGCTTCTTGAATGTTATAAAGATCACTTGATCGTTGTTTTTCCACGTTCATATCTTGTGATTATTGATTCTGAGTGATCTGATCATCTCAGATTCCAGATCTGATAAAAGGCTCAATCATTGGTGCTTTTTGGTGCAAAAAAGTCAAACTGCCCTCTGTCGTACGAATGGCTACTATGATGAACTTCATTCGCACGAATGGCTCCTACCATTCGCACGAATAGATCAAGTCTCCCGCTCGTTTGTTCAAACTTCCAATCGCACGAATAGAAATTCCAGTTGCACGAATAGAAAATTCCATTCGCACGAATAGAAAATTCCAGTCGCACGAATAGAAAATTCCATTCGCACGAATAGAAAATTCCAGTCGCACGAATAGAAAATTCCATTCGCACGAATAGACCCATTCGTACAAATCTCTTCTGAATTTTTTCTAAGTGTCGAAAAACTTCGTTTTTTATCATGTCGGACTTAGCCTTTGTTGCCAGTCAGAACAGCAAAATCCAAAACTTGTTATTAATCGATAATGAAGCTGGAAATGCTAACAAGGCTCCAAAACTCATGACAATGGACGAATATCATCACTGGAAAAACAGGTTTGAGATACACATTAATGGAGTTGATACAAACTTATGGATGATGATAGAGAATGGATATCAAAAAGTGTTGAGTGAGGATGGAACTCCTGTTTTGGCTTCACTTTTAAGCGAACAACAAAGAAAAGATTATGAATTAGAAAAGAAGGCATATGCTATCCTATCTCAGGCCATGTCAAGAGAAATATTTCATCAATTCAGGCTGTTTACATCTTCAAAATCTCTGTGGGATGCCTTAGAACAACGTCACGAAGGAAATGCTTCGTTGAAAGCTATCAATGCTAAGGCCATTCGGAAGGAATTTGATAATTTTATGTATATTGGAAATGAGTCATTAGATGATCTATTTGAGAGATTCTATCACTTGATGAGTGAATTACATGCCCATGGGGTCAAAACAACGAAAGAAGAAAAGGTTCAATGCATGGCAGATGCACTACCACCAAAATGGGATTCATTCTTGATGGTTCTCAAACAGAACAATACTCTTGAAACCATTGAAATCAATGAATTTCTTCAGAAATTGAGAGAACAAGAGGTGATGAATAAGTGGAAGTTAAAGAGAGGTGTACAAGCTCAGGATCCTTCATTGTACTATTCTATATCAACTCAACAAAATGCTCCTTTGCAGACTGCGTTTGTATCAAACAAGTCAAATGTTTCAGCCAGCCAGTCTTCAACATCTCATGCTTCAGTTTCATCAAGCTCGGTTCCACAGCAGGGAAATTCTGCTAGTACTCCTCCACCAAGCCCCATTAAATTGCAAACAGACAACTTCGACAAGGTTACTATCAAAGTGGCCAAGGAACACATGGCACTGTTGTCTACCGTTGTCAATTCATATGACAGTCTTGTTGCTGGACAGGTTGGAAACAGTCATCTGACAGCAGAAGACTATGCTCAGATTGATAAGGATGAAATGGATCGAATTGATATAATGTGGGCTCTTGCAAGTGCAGTCAGAAGAGCGAGAGATTATGTAAAAAGGACAGGAAAAACTCTCGAAGGGAACAAAGACACTACTTATGGTTTTGATCTGTCTGCTGTTGTTTGTTTTAACTGTGGTGAGAAAGGGCATTTTGCCAGGCAATGTGAAAAGCCTAAACAGACTGGAAACCGTAACCCTTTCAACAACCGTCAAAGCCAACCGAAGCCACAAACTCAAAATACAGAAACAAACATTGTTCCAGTTACTCTTGCACAAGATAAAGGAACTTCAAGTGGAACAAAAGCTATGGTTGTTCAAACAGATGAGACTGTTGACTGGTCTTTTAAATTTGGAGCTGATGTCAGTTCAGGGGATAGAGCTTGCATGGCAAAGGCTGTAGAAATCAATGAAGAATCAGATTCTGATGCTGATAAAGAGATTGCTTCAGAAAGTTCATCGGATGAAGACGACACATCTTGAAACAGTTCTGGCTTCACAGCTGAGAATGAGGATAAATCATCTGTCGTCTCTGCAAGTCAATCGACATCTGATGTGGATGATAACAATTCCTCTTCTGAATCTACCTGTAGCTGTGCTTTTATGGTAAAAACATCCACAGGCATTCAGGTAAATTCTGACAGTTTTGAAAGTGAGTCTAAATCTCAACCGTGTTTAATTTGTGATGAACTTGAAAAGAAAGTTGAGGCACTTAAAAGTCACAACACAGACTTAATTACTGATTTAACTGCTTGTCTTGAAGCAAACCGTGTTTTAAAGGGAAACGAACTTGCCTTCAAAAACAAAATTGATCTTTTAAACAGACAAGTTCATGAATTAGAAATCTGTGTTATCAACAAACAAAATGCCATCACTTTTTATTTAAACACGATTGATGAAACAAAGAGAAAAGCTGGCGCTAGTCGAATGTGATTATGAAACTTTAAATCAAAAGCTAAAAAGTTATTCAAATTTTTCTTACATTCTTGATTACATGATTTCACGGAGTCCAGGAAAGAAAAATGCTGGGATGGGGTATAAAAATTGTCCTCCTCCGGTGTTGAATACTATGGTAAACACACCTGATGATAACCCAATCATTGACTTTAAGGTCAAAACGCCTCTTGTCGTTGATCCAACAGAAAACAAAATTTGTCAACCAAAGGTTAACGATAATGGTGCTTCGACCTCGAAGTCCCAGTGTGTTGATGGAATGGTAGAAGAGTGGGATGAAGACGACGATGAATGCTCTACTCGTGGTTTGGGACATAAAATCTCGTCTGCTCCACAGAATGACAGCATTGGTATTTCAAAATCAGCTTCTAAAAATGTTTTTAAAATTAAACAAACCAATCGCCGTCCATCTTATCCCACTACTTCTGATCAGAAGAGTCAAGTAACCAAAGCCTCAATCAAAAAGGTTAATTTTGTTAAAGCTGGAGAGTCTGTTCAATCAAACAAGTCACTCTCTTCAGCTGAACAAAAAGAAGCTAAGGCTGGTGGTTCAAAAACTCACCAAAGTGAAAATCATTACAGATCTCAGAGGTTGGTTGAGCGGAGATACTGTTTTGAGTGCGGTACAAAAGGACACGTTGTTGTCAACTGTCCTTATCTTCAGAAACCAAGAAAAAGAGTTAACCATTTTCCAGAAAATAAACAAAAGTTTTTAAAGTCAAAATCTAACTCTTTTACCCAACAACAAGTGCATCAAAAGAAAGTTAAACAAAAGATGCATGACTTGTTGGTCTCTGATTCGAGTTCCACACCTGTACAAATCGTTAAGCAGTCCACTGTTTACCACAAACAGTCGTTGCACAACCAACATGTGTGGAAAGCAAAATCAGACGATGCTTCTGACGACTGTACTTCAAAGTCAAATGGTTGTTCCAAAAGTCCAGAAGGACAGTGGATGGATTGTACTGTTGTAGATAAGTCTGGGAAACCCAAGACCGTAAAGGCTTGGGTTCCTAACCTAAACTAATTACCTTCTTTCTTGTGCAGGTTGTCCTTTACAATCCTATTAGCAATAATTGGATTGTTGATAGTGGGGCATCCAGGCACATGACTAGAAACTTAGCTCTCCTTTTCAACGTCAGAAATATCAAAGGGGGCTATGTTTCATTTGCAGGCGATAAAGGTGGTTTTATCTCAGCTCAGGGAACACTGTCTAATGGAGCTGTCAGTTTTGAGAAGGTCAACTTTGTCAAACAGTTGGATAACAACTTGCTTTCTGTTTCTCAAATCTGTGATAAGGAGTTCAAGGTTATTTTTTATGACAAGCATTGTTATATCTTGAAAAAGGAGTTTATAATTCCAGAAGACATGGTGGTTATGTCTGCTCCAAGAGTGAATGACCTTTATATTCTTGACATGTCACAAGCATCATCCTCAGTGTCCACAGCATCATGTTTTGTTTCAAAAGCCACTGAGAAGGATTCTATTTTATGGCACAAAAGAATGGGACATCTTAGTCTCAGAAAAATGAATCATTTGGTGCACAAAAATCTTGTTGAAGGAGTCACTGTGAAAAGTTTTCATCTTCCTGACGTGTGTGTTTCTTGCAAGAAAGGCAAACAAACCAAGAAATCTCATAAACCCAAATCTCAACATTCCATCACTATACCACTAGAGCTCTTACACATGGACTTGTTTGGTCCTATCAACCGGAAGAGCATTGCTGGAGACTTATATTGTTTGGTTGTGACGGATGAGTATTCAAGATATTCTTGGGTGATGTTCTTAAAAGAAAAATCTGAAACTTTTGAATATGTGGAGATTCTGATTACCAAATTGGAGTCTTTGTATAAGTTAAAGGTTAGGAGGATCCGTTCGGACAATGGTACTGAATTTAAAAATCACCTTATGGAAACTTTCTGTCAAAAACTTGGTATTCACCATGAATTCAGTGCGCCATATGTTCCACAAATGAACGGTGTTGCTGAGAGGAAAAATCGGACCTTGATAGAAGCTGCAAGGACTATGCTAGCTGACTCAAACTTACCCGTGCAGTTCTGGAATGAAGCTATTGCTAATGCGTGTTACACGTTCAACCGGGTTCTAGTTGTCAAGCGTCACGATAAAACTTGCTTTGAATTGTTGCATCGACGGAAACCGAACTTACAGTATCTTGAACCGTTCGGCGCTCCATGTACCATGTTGAAAAAGGATGCTCATGGCAAGTTTAACGAGAAAGTAGAGGAAGGTTACTTCTTAGGGTACAACACTCCCAATAAAAGAGTTTACAACAAAGTCTCTGGGAATGTAGAAGAATGGTACCATGTTGATGTTCAAAAGTATACCTCTCCTGCTGCTGGAAAAGGTCTTCCTTGGATGTTTGATTATGAAGAACTTTTTGCCTCGTTTAATCTTCCTCCAGAATGTTCAGATGAGGAGGTTGCTGTTCAAATGATGTATGATGCTCAAAACGCACCTGATGAACATGTGCAACCTACTCCCTCATCATCTGACATTCCTGAGTCCTCCAATAACACACAAGTCACACAGGATGATGACTCTTCTTCTTCTTCTTCAGAGTATGAGGGTTCTCGACAAGAAATAGACCAGGTGATTGAAGATCCTTCCCATGATGTTGTACAATTGAGTGATGATGTTTCACATTCTGTGGCAATTGAACAGAGTATCACAAACCTTGATCAAACTATTGAGGTTCCTGCTCATCCTGTGGGTAGGATTGATAGAATTCATCCTCAACAGAATATTATTGGTGATCCCACATCTGGTGTCAAAACTAGGGGTCAGATCAACTTTGGAGTCTACTCAGAAATCATGGAATCTGGTGTGGTCAACGATTGTGCGCATTCATGTTTCGTCTCGCAAATCGAACCACGGTCTATAACAGATGCTTTAAAAGAAGAATCTTGGGTAAATGCAATGCAGGAAGAACTACTCCAATTTCAGAAGCTCGGAGTTTGGAAGTTAGTTGATTTACCAAAAGGAGCTAAGAAGATTGGTACTCGATGGGTTCTTCGTTGCAAAAGGGATGATCAAGGAATAGTCATAAGAAATAAGGCTCTTTTGGTCGTTCAGGGATTTAGGCAAATTGAAGGTATAGACTACAATGAAGTGTTTGCACCGGTTGCTCGTCTGGAAGCAATTCGAATTTTTCTTGCTTATACATCCTACAAAAGGTTCAAAGTCTATCAAATGGATGTAAAGAGTGCATTCCTTCATGGAGAAATCAGTGAAGTCGTATACGTCAGTCAACCTCCCGGGTTTGAAGATCCTATGCATCGTGACCGTGTCTACAAATTGGACAAGGCACTGTACGGATTGCACCAAGCTCCGCGAGCGTGGTACGAGACACTTTCCACTCATCTTCTGAACAACGGATTTAGAAGAGGTGTCATCGACTGCACGTTGTTTATTCGAGAAAAGGGTGGAGAACTTTTAATGGTACAGGTATACGTGGATGACATTATTTTTGGATCGACGAATGATGTTCTGTGCAAAGAATTTGAAAGAGTTATGCAGGACAAGTTCGAGATGAGTTCCATGGGAGAGATGAAGTTCTTTCTAGGGCTACAAGTAGATCAATCTGAGACAGGGATTTTCCTTCATCAAACAAATTATGTTGGAGACATACTGAGCCGATTCAGTATGACTGATGCCAAACCTGCTGGTACTCCATTGGCGATCAATCACGGGATTTCGCCTGATGACAAGGGGAGTATATTGATGCTACTCTCTATCGAGCCATGATCGGATCTCTCATGTATCTCACGGCATCTCGACCAGACATCATGTTCGCCACATGTCTCTGTGCCCGATATCAGTCAAAACCAAAAGTCTCCCACTTAATTACTGTCAAAAGGATTTTTCGTTATCTGAAGGGTACTCCTGATCTTGGATTATGGTATTCTAATGATGATAACTTTGAGCTTACTGCATATAGTGATTCTGATTATGGTGGTTGCAAAACAGACTTCAAGTCTACATCTGTAGGGTGTCAGTTCTTTGGAAACCGTCATGTGACATGGCAATGCAAAAAGCAGACTTCAGTGGCTACATCTACATGTGAAGCTGAATACATCGCTGCTGCCAGTTGCTGTTCTCAGATTATCTGGATTCAACAGCAACTTCGGGACTACGGTTTGCAATTCTCTAACACTCCTATTTATGTAGATAATTCTACTGCCATAGCTATCACTAAGAATCCGGTTCAACATTCAAAAACCAAACACATCGGCATAAAATATCACTTCATTCGTGATTGTTTTGAAAAGAAACTGATTGATATGGTTCAAATTAACACTGATTTCCAAAAGTCCGACCTCTATACAAAAGCCTTTGACAAACCAAGATTTTTATTCTTGTTAGAGGTAAACGGCATGAAAAAGAAGGATGACGTTGTTCCGGACCAAGAGTCGAGTCAATAATCATTTTTATCAATTACGTTCCTGTATATATTTTCTTTCTTGCGTTTATTAAAAATCTCAAAAACTCAAAAAGATTTTTCATTTTGAAATTTTAGGGGGAGAAAATGTCAGTAAGAAAATGATCTCTCACTGAGAAAAATGATAGTACACAGACGCTAGTTATCTGAGACTCCAAAAAGATTTCTAAATTGTGTACAGTTATTTGTGTACAATAAAAAAAAAAAAAAAAAAAAAGATTTTCCATTTTTGTACAGTCTAAAACCCAAAAACATCTGAAAATCTTAAAAATGAGAAATCGTATCCAACCTTTGGGAAGTGATGGCACACTAACCATATGTATGAAGCACATTGCATTTATTGTCATAGTGAATAGTCACACTAAGTCGACATGTGATGCATTGATAGGCTTATCTTACTGAATCTCGACCATTGATGATTGATCTATACCATATTAGATATTGTCTTGTGAGTCACATAATGGTGAAAGGATTGACGAAAATCAACAATAGAAACTGAAGGTGTTTCTCATTCTGTGCACACCAGTTATCATCGGTTTAATGAGATATCAGAAAGTAGTTATAAAATAAAAAATTAGATTCCGAAGTCGTATACGTGCCATATTGCCTTGTAAATACCTGGCTGAAGCCGTCCATGCGATTAAGAATAAAATAAAAGTATGAATCCGAATCCGTATATGTGCCATATTACCGGGTTGCAGCCTGGTTGAAGCCATCCATGGGATAAGATGAACACAAACACCGTTAGCTGCATACGTGCCATATTGCCTTGTAAATACCTGGCTGAAGCCGTCCATGAGCTGATGGCTGTCACTGTGAATACTAAAAAAATAAAAAATAAAAATTTGGTGCAGTAAAGAAGTAACAGGGAATAACTGAGATCTCATGAACTTATGATGACTGGTTAAGTAAGTTGTGCTGATTTGAAACATTAACATGTTTTGAAAAGTAATTCAAGTCAATTCTTAACTAGTGTGCGATACACAGATAATGGACTTAATCCTTCAAGATCATCTTGTAAGTGTTGAGAAAAGGTATGCATAAGTTTAAGATGGACAGACATATCAATGATTGGATTTTGACTAAGTGTACTTAAAGCTCAGATAATTTGCAATGTTGATGATTGCTATGAGTCTAGTACTGATCCCATGTTCGGATCTTTCTCACAAAAAGATGTGTAAATACCATTGTATAGTTGTATCTACAAAATTCAAAATGTCTCAGATCATTAGTCATTAAGTCTGTATGATTTCTCATAAGGATCATTCTTACTAAGACATGTGTATATATATCTTGTTGATATTATTTTCAGTATTACATATTCAAAAAATCCAAAAAGATTTTAATTTTTCTGAATTTTAGATTATTCGATTAGACTCGAACGACTGTTATCAACCAAATTTGAAAACCGCTTGACTTCCTGATTGATCAAATCGTTCCTTTACTTCATAACCTATTCCAAAACTTCATAATTGATCCCTCACTTCATAATTTAATACTTCATAATCAAATTGTTGTCAAGACCAATGTGGTCGGATATCCCATTTAACCTGAAAAGTTTAATTTGCATAAGGGGATTGTCCCATTCGTACGAATGGATGAGAAGAATGGCTCACTCGTACGAATGGATGAGCAGAATGGCTCACTCGTACGAATGGATGAGCATAATGGCTCACTCGTACGAATGGATGAGGAGAATAGCTCATTCACACGAATGGAATGACCAGAATGGTCCACTCGTACGAATGAGTGGCAGAATGAATAAAGTTTAGCTCATTCACACACATGGACTGACCAGAATGGTCCACTCGTACGAATGAGTGGCAGAATGAATAAAGTTTAGCTCATTCACCCGAATGGACTGACCAGAATGGTCCACTCGTACGAATGAGTGACAGAATGAATCAAGTCTAGCTCATTCGCACGAATGGAATGACCAGAATGGTCCATTCGTACGAATGAATCAGGCCATCTTATAAATATGCCATTCATTCGCATGTGCAGTCTCATTCGCACATTTCAGAAAGCATTCGCACGTCTGTTTGATTGAAATTCTGATTTTGAACGAAACTCCGTCCAATCACCGATCTAATCATTTGATTTCATTTTACAGGTATAACCCCACAAGTATTCATCAAATGTATACCGATTCGAGGATGTTCGACTAGATCTAGGGCTAAAAACCGAAAACCAAACTTAAAAACGTAAAAAATGACTTAATAAACCGATTAAAATGCTAAATACTGGTTGAAAACCATAGTCGAGTGTTTTGGTGTCTTTTTCGGCAAATCTTTTCAAGTGTTGGTTGATTTTTGGACAAATTGGATCGCGACCCGTCTGTCATACGAATGGACACGCTCATTCACATGAATGAAACTCATTCGCACGAATGAATACTCATTCATATGAATGAAACTCATTCGCACGAATGAATAGGCAGAATGATCCATTCGCACGAATGAACCAAAAGTTCCAAAAGTATTGCATGTACTGATCTGATGTTCTTCATGTTTTTGTGTTTGCAGACTGATCGTTATGGCGCACAGAGCTCCAGTTGTTCTTAAAGCTTCAACAAAAAGCAACATTTGTGCTTACATGATCCCAACTTCAAAGAATGCAAGACCGTTCATTGGAATGATCGAGTTCTTGTCTCGATCCAGGATAGCCCATGCTATATCTTATATCTGCACTCCCTATGCTTCTCATCAACGGGAATTCTGGGCCACAGCTGAAATAGACTGTGAAGTTTATCCAACTGTGATACGAGGAAAGATTGCAGGACAGGAGGTTATTGTATCTGCCTCTCACATTCGCCGATTGTGTCAATTCGGTGATCATCCTGAAGATCCTGTGACACTGGATAAATATCTGGTCCGTGGATGCTTCATGAGAATAAAGTACGACAGAAATGTCGCCGAAGGCGTTCTCAACAAGGCGAACCTCTTTCCCCAGTATAAATATCTAGGACACGTTCTTCTTCACTGCCTCGGTTCCCGTCGTGGCGGATTTGATGATATGCGCGAAACAATACAGAGCGCATTTGTGGCACTGGTGTTGAACATACCATTCAACTTTTCAGAGATGGTGTTCACACACCTGAAGGAAAACATCTCGCTAAAAGGGGACAATGCGTATCTCATGTACCCCCGATTCTTACAGATGATAATCGATGACCAACTTCCTCTACTACCACGATCCGATATTGACATGATAAGGCTGGAGCATATGACTGATGTCACACTAAACCGGGTACAGACTTATAGGGGAAGACCAACAAAGCCTCCACATAAACGCCTTATTGGACATCTGGCAAATTCTGATTATATGGCACCTGCAAACAGAAATTGGCGTCACGATAATAGTGATTCTGACAGGGAGGATATTGTTGTGCCTCCAGCTGACGACCAAGATGACGACGACCAAGATGGTCAGGGAGGTGGTGGCAATGCTCCTAATGTTCCATCTACCGCTGCCACCACTCCTACTGTTACTGCTATCGATTCATCCCTTCCAACTAACCCAGAAGACGTTAACCTGGACACCGTCCTATTTACTGATTCTGAGGAAACTGAAGATGAATTCGAAATCAGTCAACAAGGGGCAAGATTGGTCGCCACAAAACGAAAGAGGGGAGCAGATCAAGGAAGCTCAAGGGTTGATGATGATGACGTCAGGGATGCTGACTTTGTCCCTGACTGTCCACAAGTATCTGCTGCTCCTTCCCAATCTACCCGAGTCAAGAAAGGAAGAATGAAGAGAATGGCCAAACGCCAAAAGTTCAAACTTGTCAGAAGGACGGAGAGCACCTCTGCTACAACAGCAACTGCCACCAGGTCTGAGGCTCCAATGTCAACATCCATGCCTCAGACACAAACTGTGCCTCCGATTCATCCTCCCATCTACACGACTGCTCATACATCACAGCCAGCCACTACTCGAGCTGAGCCATCAACATCATTGCCGACTATTTCGTTGAACGATCAAATCATCACTCTAAACAGCTTGGTACTGCAGCTTCTGGCTCAAAATCAAGAACAGTCAAAGCGTTTAGATCTTCAGGGCTCGCAGATCAGTCAGTTGACTCTGCAAAATACTGAACAAGCCCAAGCCATCACAAGTCTTTCCAATAGATGCAATGATCAACAAGCCCTCCTTCTCACTGCTACAAACCAGAATCAACAGTTGTCTAAAACTGTTGATGCACATGCTCAGAGAATACAAAGGATAGAGGAGGAAAATAAGAGACTGTTGGAAGACTTAGAAAGCAGAAGGGACACGACACCTAGAATTGAGGGTGCTCGAAATGATGGTGATGATGGTGATGATGATGATGATGAGGATGATGATGGTGACGATGATGATGATGATGATGATAGTGATGATGATGATGATGACAAGAATGACGAAGATAAGGATGATGGTGCCAATGCTGGTGCTGCATCAAGTGCTTCAAAGACAGCAGAAGCAGAGGCACGCACGAAGCAAAAATTAGACAAACCAGTAGGCCCATCATCAGATACACAAAAGGGAACTGAAGGTTGATAGTTTTTGTTTTAAGTGTATTAAGTTGTCTTATTGTAAATATTAGATTATTATGTAAATAATTTCAGTTTTATTTTGATTAAATCAATGAAATTTCAAACTCAAATGTTTATTCTTTGTTTGTTTATGAAAATAGTTTTGGATGTGATGCCTCTCAAGCAACAACCTTCAAAGTTAACTTATGTGCTTGACATGCAAGGGATCATCCAACATTCAGTGATTTATGATAAAGAGGAAGGGGAAATCGTACACTGCTTGTCAAAAGAACAGATTGCCGAGCTATTTCAAATGAATCCCGACGAAGTCATTACTGAAGAGGCATCTGTTCCTACAACTGATTATCCCTCCTCTAACGAACTAGAAGACGTTGATGAGGTTGAAGTCGAAGACATCACTGATCAAGAATATCCAAAGTACACATCAGTAGATGGTGATGATCTTCCCTCCTTCGAGGACTTATTCACTCAGCAGTCCGACGAGGAGGTCAACCGCATTATCGACAACAAAGAGGATGAAGCCGGTCCCTCCACTTTTGACATTGAAGAGCTGAATGAACGTAAAAGTCAGTGGATGGAATACATGGCTGAACTAAAGAAGAACTCAAAGCCCTCTCCTCCAACCAAGTACACTAAAGTTTATCGACTCAAAGGACACAAGTCTGATGGTCGTATAATCAGTTGGGCATGCTTCAACGACTTAAGCTGCTATGCTATAAAAAGAGAGAAGGGCATACAATATTTCAGGTACCCTCATGACTTCAAGATGCTGCCCGCATTTGAAGTAAATCAATTGGCGCGTCTAAAGCTTCTATACAGCGAATCTTCCGGTCTGTCCGAATGGTTTGAACGTCAATTACAGTATGAATACCGGAAGAATTAGGTGAACTTCAAGCCACAAATGCCTACACGTTACATTCACAAGGAAAAGGTTCATCCAATCACCAAGAAGCCCCTAATTGTATTAAAGTGGAAACCTCCAACGATCATGAAGAAGATTCCTTTAAGGAAAATGATCCAGGACTTCTCAGATCAGTTCAAATGGTGGTACTATGATGGGCGTACTGGTGAAGCTGTAATAGTGCTTTGTAAAGAAGGGTCATGGGAGACCATCAGGGTCTTTGATCCGTTGTGGCTGACCAACTTGTCTGAACAAGATGTTACCACTTTATACAAGTGTCAGCCGTTTTTTAAAGTTGAAGATATAGACCAGGCGTTGCAGTATGTGAAGGTGATACGTATATGCTTTGCTTTTAACATACACGCCGGGGTCAACTGGAAAACTCGTTCAAAAGAGATGTTGAAGACCAACTAATGTTAGTTAGGTCATTTTGAAGGGATCTATGTCCAAGGGGGAGTATGTAGATGCATATTATGTCCCTAATCCCTTGTAATATGTATTTCATCTATGTTTAATGTAACTATTTGATGTATTAATGAAATTACATGTTTATCCTTAATGTTTACTCATATATAACGACTGTGTATTAAATGATCTGATAAATATCGATAACGTTAATCAATCGTGCTATTGAAAGGCCCATTCGCACGAATGGATCATGAGAATGATCCATTCGCACGAATAGATCATGAGAATGATTCATTCACTAGAATAAGTCATGAGAATGATTCATTCGTACGAATGAACCATTCTGATGATTCATTCTTACGAATGAACCATTCTGCTGATTCATTCGCACGAATGAGTCCATTCACATGGCTCATTCGTACGAATGGCCTCTGCACTATATATAGAAGTTTCACTTCATGAGCAAAAAACAGAGAAGATATACAACACATATACATATACTGTCCAGAGTAGAACAAGAAAAAGAATAGAACACACAAACTCTCTGCATCTGTATTGTCGGATCTCTGTTCTAGAGAGTTTCCAGGTCTTGTATCCAACTTCTCTACACCAAAGGGTCGATAGAAACCTTCGATTCGTCGTCTAATCCGCTCGTTTCTTACGACCCGATCCGTGTCAGAGATTGGATTGCCAATCAAATCGGATTCCGCACGATTTGGTTCGGTTATTGTGTTGAATCATTGGATCAAGGTAGATCCTGATCCAACAAAATGTCACACCCCAACCGACGACGGAATCATCGGGGCGGGACATGAAGACTGTTCATGAGCACGAGGTTGACTAGATTGCAATATTTTAATCATCAAATTTCATTGCATAGTTTCAAACAAATCAAACACATCCAAATTCAAACAAGTACGAAATTGAAATACATAATATTCTTTATTTAAATATAACTAAGTCCAAAGCCTATGTGTAGCATATCTTGATCAAACTCACACATTAGCACCTGAAACATGAATAAAATAAGGTCAACTAAAAAGTTGGTGAGCATACACAGGTTTGTATATAAATAGTATATAGATGTGAATAGACCAATCCTTACATAACATGATAAAATAAGGCATTTATGGGGAGTAACCATTGTGTAACCAAAGTACAATCAAACCTTTGTAACTAGCATGCAAATTGTGTTGTCGGTAACAATCACCCCAATCTGGGTGGGTTTGTCAGACTCAATAGATCTATCATTGTTTACCGTCGGCTTGAATAGTTAATGATTGCACATAAATTGCACATAAGTAGTTAACACACCTAGCACTCAAACATAAAGCTCAAATTTTGTACACATGAATGTAAAGAGGATTGTATTTGTGTAGTTTGTGTAAATGTAAGCAATTGTGTGTATAGAGTTCATGTTTCACCCCAAAAAGTGTAAAAGAGTAAAAGGGGCTATGTAATACTCACTTGTATCAAATTGTAGTAGTAACAAGAGCTTTGGATAATTCAAGTGATTGGTAAATCACTAGGTTTGACCTAGAGTGAAATAATATAGCTTTGGATTAATAATGTACACAATGTCTAAGGAAATTCTAAGGGTTCAATATGTAGGGACTTGTACAAAGGATTATGTGTGTTTGCATTTGTAGATTCAAAATGAGTAACAAAAGGCTTATGTTTTAATTTAGAATAATTAACTAAAATAATAATTAATTTTTTTTTATGAAAGTGTGTCAAGTGGCCTTATAAATGTATATATTAGTATATAAATAGTTTGTGTAGGTTTGAATAAAACAATTTTTTTATGCAAACTATTTATTTAAAATTTATTGCTTTTTAATCCATTAGAATTGGTTTAATTAGTTGTTTAAGATTTCTAAGTTGGTAATTTAATTTATGAAAATAATTCTGGGCCTAGGGGTTTTTATAAAATAATTTTTATAAAAGAATTGAGTTTTTATTAAAATAGCAGTAGAAACAGGTTCTGACCAAAAGTAGTGCACAACCGTGTCGAAGGTGTGGCGCGACCGTGATTAGGCACGGGGCGCGACCGTGCTTAGGCATGGGGCGCGACCGTGCTTAGGCATGGAGCGCGACCGTGCTTAGGCATGAGGCACAGCCATGCCTGGACAAGAGGCACGACCGTGCTAAGCGATTAGCACGATCGTGTCTGAAATTTCCAGAAACTAATTTGACAAATTCCTGTATTAAAAACGGCTAAATTTATAGGGCTTTCAATTGTTGATTGTTTTCTAATATAAACATAAATTTCAATTGAGTGGAGGTCGTGTATAGTGTGTAATTCGATTAAACCAAAACGTAATGAACCCTAGATTTCATTCGTGTTTAATTCGATGGTATAAGCCCCGAATAGGTTAGGGCTTTCATTCACGGGATTTAAATGAGTCTGAGGATGGGTTTACTTACCTTAAACGATATCGAATTGGTAGAGTTCGACTAAACGGAGTTCCGATTTCGGCGTGTTGATCCTTGGCGTCTTCTGTTGGGATTCCGGTACGATTGGTGTGGGGAATATGATTACAGAGTCTTGAAGATCGTGTGTAGCAGATTGATTTCGAGAGTGTTACACGAATTGAACGGGATTGAGAGAAAGGGATGACAAAGTCGGTTTTGGGTTTCTAATTGTAATTGTGGTTATTCGGGAGTTTGGCCATTGATGAATTTGTCTGGAAACGGCACAAAAGACGTTACAATCGCGGACCCGAACGGACTTTGTGATTAAGGCAGTGTTTACGTTTCAACTGAGTTTCAGACGCAACCGTGCCAGTTCTCGGCGTGTTGACGGGGCGCGACCGTGTCAGGTCATGGCGCGACCGAGTCTTCTTGGCGCGACCGTGCCAAGTGGTATTTTGATAATTTTAAAAACTAGACCTTGTAGTTCGTGAGGTAGTGTAGGTTTGTCTCAATTTGTTTATTGTAGCAATGTAAAATGTATGTATGTATTTATAATATATTATGATAATACTCCCTAATTGCACATGAAAATAGTAAATGATGTGACACAACGCTTGGATGTGAACATAAGATTGAAATTGTCATTTATTGCACAATATGAAATATCAAGAAAAACATGGATGTTACAGTATCCCCTAGTTGAGGGAATTTCGTCCCGAAATTTAACTAGTTGAGGCTACTGAATCGGCAAAGAGGTGTGGATACTTGAGTTTCATTTGGTCTTCTCGTTCCCAAGTAAACTCGGGGCCTCGTTTAGATTCCCAACGAACTTTGACAATAGGAATACGGCTTCGTTTGAGTTGTTTTACCTCACGGTCCATAATCTCTACCGGTTTCTAAACGAAGTGCATCGTGTCATCAATGCGCACATCGTCAAGAGGTATATGATGGTTTTCGTCAGCAAGACATTTCTTCAGATTGGATACATGAAATGTAGGATGCACATTGCCAAGTGATGGAGGTAGCTCGAGTTTGTAGGCCACCTTCCCAATCCTTTCAAGGATCTTGAATGGACCCACGTAGCGAGGTGCTAGCTTGCCTTTCTTTCCAAAATGGATCACACCCTTCCATGGGGACACTTTAAGAAGAACAAGATCACCGACTTGGAATTCCAAGGGTTTTCGTCGTTTGTCGGCATAGCTCTTTTGCCGACTCCTCGCTACTCGGATGTTGTCACGGATTTAAATGATCTTGTCGAATATTTCTTGGATTAACTCGGGACCGGTGATTTGTGCTTCACCAATCTCGTTCCAACAGATAGGAGAACGACACTTACGACCATAGAGAGCTTCAAATGGAGCCATGTTGATACTTGTGTGGTAGCTATTGTTGTAAGAGAACTCGATCAGAGATAGATGTGAATCCCAATTGCCACCAAAATCAATTACACATGCTCTAAGCATGTCTTCAAGAGTTTGGATTGTTCGCTCGGACTGATCATCAGTTTGGGGATGGTAAGCCGTGCTCAAATCCAATCGTGTACCAAGAGCAGATTGGAGGGATTGCCAGAAACGGGAGGTGAAACGAGCATCTCTATCGGAGGTTATGTTTAATGAAACACCGTGACGACTCATAATTTCATCAATGTAAATTCGAGCCAATTTCTTAACTTGATAGTCTCCACGGATAGGCAAGAAATGATGGTTGTGAATTTAGTTTTGAAATGAACTTAAGAAGAAAATCTGTCGAATAATAATTTGGATCCTAAAGGTGAAATGCATTACCTGGAATGGATTTGATGGGAATTTGATGATTAGGGTTTGTTTTAGATTGTAGTCTAATATGCTCAAGTATTGTTGGTGAATAAGGGGATTCATAAACATTGGTCTAGGTCAAAACTTCACGTGACACGAACAACGCTACTTCCGATAATATGATAGAGCATTTATATATAGGAAGTACCATCGGCGTATCCACCATGCCCTTGTCATATCACATTAGTTCCGTTGCTATATATCACGATAGGTTTTATAACATTACACACGACAAAATTTACTATGTTTTCCATGCGCTGATTTTTATAATTCCGTGTGCACCCGTAATTACTCAAATCATCGCATGGTCCGTATAGATCATTCCGTTGTGTGCTGGTCAAGAGGAGGCACAAATTCACTTAGTTCATGTATATTGCTTTCACATATGAATTGCTAACAAGTAACTATATCCTTAAATAGGCAAGTCAGTTAGCAGCTAAGGATAATAAAGTAGTATAATCTAAAGTTCCATAGTTTACTCGTGTTTGAACAAGAATACGTCAAACAATGAGTTGTTTTAAAGTGTTTCAGCTTCCTCGTGTCTGAACAAGAATACGTCAAACCACGAGTAGCTTCGATGTGTTATAGCTTACAACTTTGTGAACAACGTGTATGACCATTTTTGCGTATAATGCGATCAATCAATTACAACAATTTTAAGCAATTTGGTTTCGTGCATAAAGTAAACACACAAGTTTCATGTATGATCTAGTGTCATGTAAGCTGTAATCAAATAGGTGTCACCTGTAATGTGAGCAGCTTGACATCATGTATTATGTAAAGCAATAGTAATGTAACCAATGTGGTATCATGTGTATTGTAAGAAATGGATTTCATGTATGGCGTTAAGACCTAGTGTCATGTATTTTGGTAACCCAATAATCTTTGATATGTAATGTAAGTAATGTAGTATCATGTACTTTGTAACCAAGTAAGTTTCATGTTCAATATGGTCAATCAAGTATTGTATATAAAACAATCAATTGTTATGCACCATGTATATTTCAAACAACTAAGTTTCATGTATTATGTGTTCAAGCCAGTAGCATGTGCATTGCAAATAATCAAGTTTCATGGGTTATGGGATCAATCCAGTAAATTGTGATTTGCACATAAACTAGTTTCATGTATTATGTGATCGTGCTGTGAATCTTGTGAACGTGCCTACGTAAGTTATTGAATTTCGTTTGTGACATATACTAACGAGTTTTGTATGTGATCGAGTGTTGCGGAGAAGCGTGTTGTTTGGCGTTTATGAAAAATGTGGTGGTTAGGTTCTAGTTCTTTAAATCTCGTTAAGGTTTGTAGAGAAGGTTAATGTCTACACGAAATGAGTCGTCTCTTGAAGCGGAAAGTGAAAGGTAACGAGGGAGATTTTGAAAACACTCGGGGAAATGTGTTTATGAATAACCGATCTTTGTTTGAAAATGGGAAGTTGTAAATTGTTCTTGGTTGTAGTTATATAAAGTAGTGAAACTGTTGGGTTAAATAATCTAAGTAATTGGTCAATTTATAGGAAAAACCTTCTTATTAAATTATCAATTATTATAAGGAGAATATTTTTAAGAGAAATTATTGGCTAAACAAGTAATTGTATATTAATTTAGCCGGGGTTTCGAAATAATTACTTTAATGAGGAAAATCATAATTATTTATCAATTCAAAATAATATTTTTATAAAATAGGTTGCATTAAGTTCCCTTTCATAGTGAAAATGTTTATGGAAGAATTTATATTTCTGAGACTCTTAAAAGTTTGATAAACGTTTGGTTTGAAAATAACGAGGTTGTTTAAATCTAATAGG
This sequence comes from Smallanthus sonchifolius, assembly GCA_023525975.1. Classification (NCBI taxonomy): domain Eukaryota; kingdom Viridiplantae; phylum Streptophyta; class Magnoliopsida; order Asterales; family Asteraceae; genus Smallanthus; species Smallanthus sonchifolius. The sequence continues at coordinate 20,447,115 of CM042035.1, read as the reverse complement.
ATGTGTTGTTTACGAAGGAGATTTTCGGTTGTGTACTAAATCGTTTTGAATGAAGAATGTGATAATTGGGAAATTTTGATGAAATCTTGATGAAAATATGATGGGTGCAATCCACACTCAACGCGTCAAATGAATAATAATTTTAGAGTCGAAATATATAAAATTTATTAAATACTGAAATGTTAAACATTACTCAAAACATAGGGAAATGGTTCTCAAACTGGAAATTTAAAGACAATAAGTAAAAATTTCTGTTAACGCCTCTGGTAGCTTTCAACTAGAAGGAAGATAATTCCCAAGACGAGCACCGCTATGGTCATTCAGGTAGTCAATCTGGCTTCAGCTCTAGCTGTTTCTGTGCGATTCTCCAGTATTTCTTTTTCGAGGATGGAGATTAACTCCTTTTGGTACCCTAATTGGTTTGCTAGGCTATCCATTCTTTGTCCTTGCAAGTCGTGTATTGTCTCTTGTTCCATCCTTTGCCTCTCGAACTCTGAGATCCTTACATATTGGTGAATGTCATTTGTTTGAATTCCCATAGCACTAGTGGGTGCCATGGTATGCCTTACCCAAGGGTTAGGATGATACGGGTCGGGCACTAGATACGGGTCTCTTAGTGGGGGTGGTAATTGGGTGTGTAGGGGGGATGTCTGGTACTGGTTTCTGTGTGGGGGTGATCTAGGTGTTTGAAGTCTCGGGCCAGCATTCCTAATCCAGTCTGCCCTTACATCAAACCTTGGTCTAGTAGCTGCGGGTGTTGGTGACCGAAACACGGGTGATTCAGTGTCTTCTTCCCAATCAGATTCTGCTCCGGGACGGTATACCGGGGAAGAAGGAGGGTAGGAGTCCATATCTAGTAGAGAAACAATGAAAAAAAAAGGTTGTAAGCGATAATGAAATACCGAGTGTTAAATATATGAGTTCTCATAGGTTTAGAGTTTGACTAGTCATAACACCGAGTCTTCACAATAGTATTTTAGAAATACACTTGACCTATAAGTAATGCATCCCCGAAGAGAATTCCCAGGAAAGAGGGTTGGGTCATTAGGACACACTTAAGTACCCTGTCTTTCCTTAGTCAGAATTCCTCATGGGCCTACACACTCTTCCAGCCATCGTATATTAATAACACTATTGTTGGGCTCATGGTCATGATGAGAATTGTTGTGGACTGGGCTTTTAAGGTCCAAAAGTGAGGTTTATTTACTGCAGCGGGCTTCTTCTTCTTGGAGGGTAAGTGGGCCTCTCAGTTTATTGTTAATGGATATTAGGCCCAATGGTTTAAGTCTTTGTTCACAAGGGGTGATGGTATCATGTGTGTGAGTTCAAAGGTGTACGGAGAATTTGGTGTGTATGTGTGTGTGTTTAAAATTTAGGATAGCACTTAATGAAACACATAGGTAGCATGTAGATTGTAATGAATGTAAGCACAAGAGTTATCAAGTAGTGTGACACATAAACTATTAAGTATTATAGCATGTATCAAAATTACTTAGAATAACATGTAAAATATTCACATAAGAAGTAAGCATGTAACATGTAGTAGCATGATATTGTATGGGTGTCCTAAGGTTATAGTCTAGGTCAAGAGTGTCTAATAACCTAATTCCCTATAACCAAGGCTCTGATACCAATCTGTCACACCCCAACCGACGGCGGAATCATCGGGGCGGGACATGAAGACTGTTCATGAGCACGAGGTTGACTAGATTGCAATATTTTAATCATCAAATTTCATTGCATAGTTTCAAACAAATCAAACACAACCAAATTCAAACAAGTACGAAATTGAAATACATAATATTCTTTATTTAAATATAACTAAGTCCAAAGCCTATGTGTAGCATATCTTGATCAAACTCACACATTAGCACCTGAAACATGAATAAAATAAGGTCAACTAAAAAGTTGGTGAGCATACACAGGTTTGTATATAAATAGTATATAGATGTGAATAGACCAATCCTTACATAACATGATAAAATAAGGCATTTATGGGGAGTAACCATTGTGTAACCAAAGTACAATTAAACCTTTGTAACTAGCATGCAAATTGTGTTGTCGGTAACAATCACCCCAATCTGGGTGGGTTTGTCAGACTCAATAGATCTATCATTGTTTACCGTCGGCATGAATAGTTAATGATTGCACATAAATTGCACATAAGTAGTTAACACACCTAGCACTCAAACATAAAGCTCAAATTTTGTACACATGAATGTAAAGAGGATTGTATTTGTGTAAATGTAAGCAATTGTGTGTATAGAGTTCATGTTTCACCCCAAAAAGTGTAAAAGAGTAAAAGGGGCTATGTAATACTCACTTGTATCAAACTGTAGTAGTAACAAGAGCTTTGGATAATTCAAGTGATTGGCAAATCACTAGGTTTGACCTAGAGTGAAATAATATAGCTTTGGATTAATAATGTACACAATGTCTAAGGAAATTCTAAGGGTTCAATATGTAGGGACTTGTACAAAGGATTATGTGTGTTTGCATTTGTAGATTCAAAATGAGTAACAAAAGGCTTATGTTTTAATTTAGAATAATTAACTAAAATAATAATTAATTTCTTTTTTATGAAAGTGTGTCAAGTGGCCTTATAAATGTATATATTAGTATATAAATAGTTTGTGTAGGTTTGAATAAAACAATTTTTTTATGCAAACTATTTATTTAAAATTTATTGCTTTTTAATCCATTAGAATTGGTTTAATTAGTTGTTTAAGATTTCTAAGTTGGTAATTTAATTTATGAAAATAATTCTGGGCCTTGGGGTTTTTATAAAATAATTTTTATAAAAGAATTGAGTTTTTATTAAAATAGCAGTAGAAATAGGTTCTGACCAAAAGTAGGGCACAACCATGTCGAAGGTGTGGCGCGACCGCGCTTAGGCACGGGGCGCGACCGTGCTTAGGCATGGGGCGCGACCGTGCTTAGGCATGGAGCGCGACCGTGCTTAGGCATGAGGCACAACCATGCCTGGACAAGAGGCACGACCGTGCTAAGCGATTAGCACGATCGTGTCTGAAATTTCCAGAAACTAATTTGACAAATTCCTATATTAAAAATGGCTGAATTTATAGGGTTTTCAATTGTTGATTGTTTTCTAATATAACCATGAATTTCAATTGAGTGGAGGTCGTGTATAGTGTGTAATTCGATTAAACCAAAACGTAATGAACCCTAGATTTCATTCGTGTTCAATTCGATGGTATAAGCCCCGAATAGGTTAGGGCTTTCATTCACGGGATTTAAATGAGTCTGAGGATGGGTTTACTTACCTTAAACGATATCGAATTGGTAGAGTTTGACTAAACGGAGTTCCGATTTTGGCGTGTTGATCCTTGGCGTCTTCTGTTGGGATTCCGGTACGATTGGTGTGGGGAATATGATTACAAATTCTTGAAGATCATGTGTAGCAGATTGATTTCGAGAGTGTTACACGAATTGAACGGGATTGAGAGAAAGGGATGAAAAAGTCGGTTTTGGGTTTCTAATTGTAATTGTGGTTATTCAGGAGTTTGGCCATTGATGAATTTGTCTGGAAACGGCACAAAAGACGTTACAATCGCGGACCCGAACGTACTTTGTGATTAAGGCAGTGTTTACGTTTCAACTGAGTTTCAGACGCGACCGTGCCAGTTCTCGGCACGACCGTGTTGACGGGGCGCGACCGTGTCAGGTCATGGCGCGACCGAGTCTTCTTGGCGCGACCGTGCCAAGTGGTATTTTGATAATTTTCAAAACTAGACCTTGTAGTTCGTGAGGTAGTGTAGGTTTGTCTCAATTTGTTTATTGTAGCAATGTAAAATGTATGTATGTATTTATAATATATTATGATAATACTCCCTAATTGCACATGAAAATAGTAAATGATGTGACACAATGCTTGGATGTGAACATAAGATTGAAATTGTCATTTATTGCACAATATGAAATATCAAGAAAAACATGGATGTTACATGAAATGGAGACCGTAGTTTGCTTTTTGCATTGCCAGGAAACTAGAGGATTACCCAAGAACTGGCAACCATCTGTAGTAGATTTCCTGTCCAAACAACAACCACCAAAATCAGAGTCAGTATATGCATTGAATTCAAAGTTAGAACCATGTGGAAACCATAGTCCCAATCTTTGTTTTACTTTCAGATAATGAAAGATTCTCTTTACTGCAATCAAATGAGACTCTTTTGGTTTTGCTTGGAATCTGGAACAAATACACACAGCGAACATTATGTCTGGCCTTGAAGCGGTTAAGTACATGAGAGATCCAATCATTGCACGGTAGAGTCGGCAATCAACTTCTTTTCCATCCGGGTCAGAATTCAATTTATGATTGACCGGAATTGGAGTATCATATGGGGTATAGTCCTCCATCTTGAACTGGCTCAAGATGTCTTTGACATACTTGGACTGATGAATAAAGAAACCATCTTCCTTTTGATTAACTTGAAGAGCTAGGAAAAATGATAACTCTCCCATAGCTGACATCTCAAACTTTGATTTCATAACACTCTCAAACTCTTTGCACAACCCTTCATTTGTAGAGCCAAAAATAATATCATCGACATATATCTGCACCAGTAGGTATTCTCCCCATGCTTTCTTAATGAATAAGGTCGAGTCAATTTTGCCACGAACAAAATCATTACCCATAAGATGTGTAGACAACGTTTCATACCACGCTCGGGGAGCCTGATGAAGACCATAGAGAGCCTTATCAAGCTTGAAAACTTTAGACGGATTAATTGGATCTTCAAAACCCCGGCGGCTGACACACATAAACCTCCTCCTTGACCTTACCATATAAGAAAGCACTTTTCACATCTAATTGAAACACCTTAAACCCTTTGTATGAAGCAAAAGCAAGAAACAACCGAATAGCTTCAAGCCTAGCAACATGAGCATAAACCTCGGTGTAATCAATTCCCTCTTGTTGATTGAACCACGGTACAACTAATCTTGCCTTATTTCGCACCACAACACCTCGATTGTCTTTCTTGCATTTAAACACCCACTTAGTACCAATTGGATACACACCCTTCGGAAGATCTACAAGATTCCAAACTTTGAGTTTATCAAACTGTGCAAGTTCTTCCTGCATGGCCTCTATCCAATTGTTATCACGTAACGCCATTTCGACATTCTTTGGTTCGACCTGAGAAATAAAATAGGAATGTGAGCATACATCAAGAACACCAGTATCTTTAATACCTGTATTCAAGCATGTGTTTTCAATAATAGAACGCGTTTGCACTCCATCTCGCAAGTTTCCAATGATATTCGTCACCGGATGATCTTTGAGTTCCTTGATTGATGCAACCTCAGGATTTGGCAACACATCAACTTGAGTCGTATCAGATTGATAAGACATATCCGGATTAACTGGTAACTCCGAGCCCAGATTGGTAGGAATCTCCCCCTGAGCCTGTGTCCAAGTAGACGGTTCATCAACTAACAAAGGATCAACAGAAGAATCTTGGAAAATAACATTGTCTTCCTCACTATCAGACTCTTGTGGTCCCGAACAAGAAGCAACATTAGGATCTGGAGCAGAAATAGATGGAACAAATTATTGTGGAACCGCATTTGGTAGAAAACCACTATTCTGTTCATCCTGACATGAATCATATAATACAGCAGCTTCCTCAGGAGAAATATCAGAAGGTAATTGAAAAGACTTGAATAAATTATCATAATCAAAAGCCCAGTCTGGTCCAATCGCCATTTGAGGTAAAGATCGATTAGAACAGTCAATATGAAACCATTCTTCAACCTGACGAGTCTCTTTTTTTATAAACCCTCTTGGTAGTAGAATTTGCAACATACCCCAGAAAGATTCCTTCAATAGCCTTAGCACTGAATTTGGTTGGGACATCTCTAATTATCAACAGGGTGCATGGATTACCAAAAGGTAGTAAATAGTCCAGATTTGGCTTCCGATTATTAAGCAACTCATAGCATGTTTTGTTGTGTCGCTTCACGGTCAAAACTCTGTTCAAAACGTGACACGCAGTATTCACAGCCTTAGCCCAAAAAGTAACTGGAAGCTTAGAATCTGCAAGCATCGTACGAGCCGTTTCAACCAAAGTCATGTTCTTTCGTTCAGCAACTCCATTTTGTTGAGGTACATATGGCGCACTGAATTCATGATGAATTCCCTTTTGAAGACAGAATAAACCCATCTTACTATTCTTAAACTCGCTACCATTGTCACTCCTAATTCTTTTGACTTTCTGTTTGCACAAATTCTCTAAACCCAGGATTAAGAATTGTACCAACTCTATGGTTTCGGCTTTAGAAGCAAGGAACTTAACCCATGAAAATATAGAGAAATCATTTGTTACTACCAAACAGTAAGATTTACCGCCAATGCTCCTGATACTAATCGGTCCGAACAAATCCATATGTAGTAGCTCCAAAGGAGTCACAGTTGAATTCTTTGTCTTAGACTTGTGGGACTTCTTGTGTTGTTTCCCCTTCTTACAAGGAATACAGTCATCAGGAACAGAAAATTTCATCTTCGGAACACCAATAACCAGATCATTCTTCACGAGATAATTCATTTTCCGATAATTAATGTGAGCAAGTTTCCTGTGCCACAAAATAGAATCCGACTCAGACGCCTTGGAGAGTAAACATGTAGGAATTGAATCCGTTGTTGTAGCAACACTCATGTCTAGGACATATGTGTCATTTCTCCTTCGAGCCTTCATTAGAATCCACTCGTCAGGAATAACAAAGCCCGGTTTCAAGATATAACACTCAGAATCATTGAAATGAAATAAAAACTTCTTGTCACACACTTGAGATACACTCAAAAGATTGTGTTCAAGTTGCTCCACATAGTTCACTTTCTCAAATTTGACTTTATCATTCTTTAAAGTACCCTGACCAGTTATGTACCCGCCTTTATTTCCAGCAAAAGCGACATAACCACCATAAATATTAATAACATCTTCCAGCAAACGAATATTCCTTGTCATATGTCGAGAACAACCACTATCCACATACCACGTATTGTTGATAGTCCTCCTTGGTTGCCCCTACATAAACAAAGAAAATTAGTTAGAAATAGGAACCCAAGCCATTGTGGTCTTGGGTCGTCCAGATGGATCAAAATAAACAACTTCAATCAGTTCATAATCAACTTTATCATCAACCTTTGGAACATAAGATTCACAATTAGACCTTCTCAATGAAGACACAGAATGATTAATTGGAAAAACATTATTAGATTTATGATTATCAGATTCAGATATTTCTAAAATTTTCTTTAATTTTCTGTTACGTCTTCTTCGTTGTGGTCTAGAAAGTTTGACCTCATGTTGAGAATCTTTTGGAATTCCAACATGTGGAATCTCAAACTTCTTTTGAAAAACAACTGGTTTAGAAATATGCTTATCATGTTGCTTAAATCCGGAAGATTTAGCAAATGCTTGACAAGGCACATTCTTTACAACACTAGAAGTAGGCTTTCCCACATATTTGTCATTTCAGAATCGTCACCACTCGTTGTTGTGAGGAAACACTCTTTAATTTTCCTTGATTCTTATAAGGACAGTGAATCAGAATATGACCAGCCTCATTACAGTGATAGCAAACTCTTCAGCCATCGTATCAAAAATGCAAACGGGTCGATCGATGGGGGGGGGGTTGCATAGGCTAAAAACTGAAAAATGGTCATGTTGGACCTGCAGCCAGCGTATCATACGCCCGGTGAGCATATCATACGCCCGGAGCGTATGATACGCCCAAATGCTTCTGGGAGACGCTGGACTTTTGTTAGGACATGTTTTGTAACTGTTGATAAAATTCTGTTTAAGTTCGTAGAGAGGCGAACTTAACAAGTTCGCCTAAGCATCTTTAGAAGCGAACTTGTTAAGTTCGCCTAAGGTGCTGTGTCATAGAGAGGCGAACTTAACAAGTTCGCCTAAGCGTCTTTAGGAGCGAACTTGTTAAGTTCTCCTAAAGTGCTGTGTGCCTATAAATAGTAGTTTCTAGAGAGGTGTATTAGTGTGGATCAGAGTTGATCAGTGTCTTGTAAACTGATATTTTGATTGGAAATACAAAGAGGATTATTTACACCGTGTTGTTGATTGAGTTACACGTTGATCATGGATTCCGCACGTTATCACCGTGTCATACCGCGAGTCTAGAGATCTGTCACGCACCGAACTGGGACCTACAAAGTGGTATCAGAGCTTATGCTCTTGATTAGCAAAATATTCGTGGTGTTTTCGTGTACAATCAACATCAAATATCACTGAATTTGAAGAGATTTTGAAGAATTTTTCATCTTGTTTGTGTTCTTGACAAAAATGGAGAAATTTTGACAAATTTGGAATGATTTTGGATTAATTTGATGAATCTGATCCATTAGAACTGTTCTATATCATATTATACTCAATCCTACGGTTCAATTTCATCAAATTCCATCAAATTAGTGAGATATGATGATTTTCAGAATTTTTGGTTCGTGTTTGGGTTCCTGAGTTTGTTACAGCTGAAGCAGGCGAACTTGCTGAGTTCTTGTGCAGGCGAACTTAGCAAGCGAACTTATTAAGTTCGCTTCTCTCAGTTTAAGCGAACTTATTAGGCGAACTTATTAAGTTCGCTTAGGCAATATCAGGCGAACTTAACTTGTTCGCTCAGTGAACTTCAGGCGAACTTATTAAGTTCGCTCGGGCAGTATCAGGCGGGAAATTTAAAAAAAAAAAAAAGTAAATGGTTGTTTTGAATCATTTTTGAAATTTTGAATTTTTTAAATTTTAAAAAAAAGAGTATTTTGGCGGGAAATTTTCTTCCGGATATTTTCGCAAAATTTTCAAAATGTCAATTTCATGTGCTGATAATGAGATTAGAACTATGCCACCGAGGCTTTTGTGCATATCAGATTACCGTACCTGGAAAGTCCGGTTCAAACAGTTCGTATCAGAAACTGATGAAAAATTTTGGACACCCATATTTGAAGGATATGAGCATCCTACTTATTCATTCATGGGTCAAGATGTTCCTAAACCACTGTCAGCTCTTACTAAAGTCGAAAAGCAGTTGTTTGATCGAGAGATGAAGACGCGTGAAACTTTAACGATGTCTTTATCAAAAGAAATAATTCATAGTCTCGAGAAGTGTTCACTTTCAAGAGATCTATGGGATGCTTTGAAGAAACAGGGTGAAGCTAATTCTCAAGCGTTTGTGGTCTTGATCAAAGATGTATTGGAGAAGCTGGGTGATTCTTCTGCAGATTTAACTGATAGTGCGAGTATTCGTTCTGGTGAAAGTACTCAATCTACTGAGACTGATGTGATGACTGAAGAAACCTTTCAGACAGTTGAAGATGATCTGAGTGAATCAGAAATTGATACAGAGCATGTCATTGTTGCTCAGGAGGGTGAAGCTGACGATGACGTATTCATGGCTCCTGGTGTATCTTCTTCAAAAGTAAAAGATGAGGTACTTTCTAACTCTGAAACGTTTTGTTCTAACTGTATTGCAGTGAAGGATAAAATGTTGAGGGTTATGGATGACAACGTAAACCTCATTTATGATATGAAATCGATGCACACGGTAAATCAGAAACTAAAAGATAATGAGAATGTGTGTGTTGAAAGGATAGAATCACTGAAAATGGATATAAATTCTCTGACTTTGAAGATCAAAGAGCAGGCATATCACTTGGATATGGCCTTTGCAGAAATTGAAAAGAGAAATACTGATCTTGCTGAGAAAGATAGGAAACTAGCTGAATCTAAAGCAGAGGTGATAAGATTACACAGAAAGTTAGAAAGCTTTGGAAATTCATCATTCTTATTAGGATATTATATTGATAATACTGAAGAGGGGAAGGAAACTAGTGGTATTGGTTATGTTCCTCCACCATTCAATGGAAATTATTCTGTTGCACCTGAGATTATAAACGATGAGGATTTAGATCCTAAGACTGTGTTGAAGGTGAATCCAGTCACAGGTGAAGATATGGTGTATTCTGATGAGAGTGATGATGAATATTTTGATAAAGTTAAGGTAGAGGGGATACCGAAAGATATTAAAGTTGAGAAATCAAAGGTTGATTCTAATTCATCTGGAAATAATACATTTGGACGTTCTTCAAACTCAAGAAGAGTTCCATATGTCAGAGATTATAAAGAGAGGCGTACATGTTTTCATTGTGATGAGATGGGACACATTGTGGTGAACTATCCTTACAAAAATAAAGGGAAGAAGCATGTATTTCCAGAGAAGATGAAGCCTGAATCAAAACCTGTTGCCAAATCTAGGGTTCCAGAGAAAATAAAGCCAAAAGACGTTCATGTAGGAGAATCTTCTTCAAGTACATCTTATCGTGTGAAGATTCCTTATATGAGAGAATATAGTGAGACGAGATCTTTCTTTTTCTGTGGTCTTGTGGGTCACATTCGGATTGCTTGTCCTCACAAAGACAAAGGTAACCGACATGTTACTCCAGGAAAGGTAAGAACTCATGGTAAGCCTTATGTTAACCCAAATGTGGTTAAACCTCATGATACACCAAAGAGTAATTCAAAATCTGAGTCTAGACCTCAAAGACGGAGGAGAAACAGAAGATTGAGAAAACTTTTAGAACAACAAGAGTTTTCACAATCAAATCAATTTTCAAATGAAAGAAAATGTTCAAACACTTCACATTTTAAGCAAAAAGAACTTAATGAACAGAAGTATGTTTGGAAATCTAAAGTTTCTGTTTCTGACTCATCGGAACAATCTCCGAAAATCGATGAGAGATTCGATTGTGAATGGAGTGAGGTTTATTATTTTGATACAGATGGACAACCCATGACTACCATGGCTTGGGTCCAAATTTCAAATTAATGTTTCTTGTTAGTTGTGCAGGATTAACCAAGAGGGACTATTAATAACATTTGGTTTGTTAATAGTGGTTGTTCATAGCACATGACAGGAATGGCATCTGCAAGAGTAAAGAGTTATTGATAACTGAGAATCTTTTTGATTCAACGAATTGATGCTCAAGGGGGAGAATATGTCACACACAATGTTTTGGAAAGAATTTTACAAAGTCCAAATGATAACCTGAAACTTAGGATGACAATGGTGAGCATAAAGTCGTTGATGCAACCATTTGACTAGTTGAGGGGGAGTCTACAGGACAGGGGGAGTACAGAACTGTGTTGGTGACATGGGCAAAGGCATTCAATTACATTACATTACATCGGTTTGAGTTTTTAATTGATTGACTTGCTTAATCCCATGTAACCACGTAAAATGTTTTTCTTAAAATGTTTTCATGGAAGGGTTTATTTTCGTTTGTTTTACGTTCTGTCAAAAAGATTTTGAAAAAGCCAAAAAAATTTAAAAAGTTAAAATCGACATTACTTGAAGTTATAAGGAGAAATGATAGTACATCAGTAGATGTTCAGTCACACATGACCTTAGTTGGCCTTTATGATTGCTTATATGTGATAAATGTTTTGATCAGAACTTCTTAGACTGCACAGTATGGGAAATGATAGCTTCATAACTGTTTTTGCTTAACAAAAATTGATGCTTGATGCTTATATTTTTAATTTGGATACTAGCATGTAGTCTGAATTGTCAATAGGCTATGAGTATCTTTGGTCCATTAGTAGTGTGGCAACATAATGATCTTTGTGACAACTGTGATTTGAACCATGGTATGCCGGGTGTGTGTGTAAAAGATCATTATCAGATAAAGAATATAAGATCTAAAGTACTTCATGAGACCAGTATCGGTTATGTCGTTAAACACAATTTTTCAGTTCACTTCACTGCCCATGCCCGAAAAACATGCAACGTGAAGTTGGACTAAGATATGTTTCTGACAACATCTGTTGGAACATATACTAGCCCTTGGATCATTATCCTGATTCCATTGAATATATCCAGATAACAGTTGGATCACGCTACCCTATGTCATTGAATCAATCGATTCCTTGATCAATCTTATGTTGAAGAATTCTATTGGTACAATCTTTCTGTTACTATGAATCATGAAACTTTATCCAAGCCAAGACATTTGAATCATTCTGATTCTCTGCTTGATATTTTCCTGTGTTTAACTGTATAATTTCATCCTGGAGATTGAAAATTATCTTGCAATGATCTTATATGTTTTGAAGATAGTGCACATTTATTTTTCTGTTGGCTTATTTGTGGGGTACACGTTGTATTACAAAATAAATGGTACCTTAATTCACAAGAACATGGGACAAAGATACTAATGGTTTCAATTCTTATAATATTGACAACTTAGATTGACATGTTATGTGTTGCAAATTCGTATGTAATTTATTTTAAGCATGTTATGATCTGATCCCATCTTCTTTGAAGTTCTTCGCGTATCATTACAAGTTTTGGTTGAAGCTTAAAAGATTTGATCTTATCTGATATAAAGAAATGATGAATCTGGATAGGATACCCATAAAATGTTTATGGATGTTTATCCAAAATGTGTGATTGATGCATTGTTTATACTGATATGATTTTCTTACTCGTGATGTTCGACCAAAAAGATGTGATTTTGTATTTTACATTTCAGTTTATAAAGAGAAAAACCAAAAAGATTTTGTGTTTCTTGTTTGAAAAATCAAAAAGATTTTATTTTTCCAGCTTCCATGAAAATCTTAATTGTTGGTTACTCTTGGTTGTTCTCCTTTGCATAAACTGAAAATTGCAGACAGAAGTTGACAAGGGGTCCTTCTCCCAAGTTTTCTTCTAGAAATAAAGAGAGTGTGTGCAGATGAACAAGACGAAGACTACATAGTGTTTGATGATATATGAAGACGGATGACAATCTTCTAAAGCTGTTGTCAAGGGGGAGTCTGTTGGAGCATATTCTGGTGACAACGAGCTTGAAGATATTATGTCTTAGTCTTAGAGTCTTTGACTTGTAATTGATAGAATTGTTAGCAACAGTTAAAGGGGAGTCTGTTAGGACATGTTTTGTAACTGTTGATAAAATTCTGTTTAAGTTCGTAGAGAGGCGAACTTAACAAGTTCGCCTAAGCATCTTTAGAAGCGAACTTGTTAAGTTCGCCTAAGGTGCTGTGTCATAGAGAGGCGAACTTAACAAGTTCGCCTAAGCATCTTTAGGTGCGAACTTGTTAAGTTCACCTAAAGTGTTGTGTGCCTATAAATAGTAGTTTCTAGAGAAGAGATAGAGAGGTGTATTAGTGTGGATCAGAGTTGATCAGTGTCTTGTAAACTGATATTCTGATTGGAAATACAAAGAGGATTATTTACACCGTGTTGTTGATTGAGTTACACGTTGCACGTTGATCATGGATTCCACACGTTATCACCGTGTCATACCGCGAGTCTAGAGATCCGTCACGCACCGAATCGGGACCTACAACTTTTGGGTTTTTCTGGGTTTTGGCTAATCTTTTATGCGGGGACTTGTTGAAGGTCCCCAAGATTACTTATCATTACTAATCATGTTTAATTTGGTGTTTTGGGTGTAGGTAAAGCTCCGGTATAAGCTCGGGTCATGCACTTCCGGATTTGGATTCTCATGTTCGGTCTTTTGAAGTTATAGTCATTTAGAACTTACATTTTGTGAATTATAATGAACATAATGATGTTTTAACTTAATGTTTTGGTTGAAACTTGAACTTGCTCTTGAAATTATAAAATGGGACTGCTTCCGCTTATGTTTGAAAAGTTTAAATTGGTTAAGAATTTTGGGGGTTACAACTTGGTATCAGAGCAATGGTTTGAGGGATTCAGGTGTGCGAGATATCGAACTCAAACTTTTTTGCTCTTGATATGGGTGGGTGCAATGAGAATCCAATGAAGACTTGACCGAGGCTCGGAGCTTATAGACAAAAGGTTAGTAAAGATAAATTTTTTTGGTCGATGTATGTGGTGTCCAAAGTGAATTATGTGTGCTAAAAGTTGTCTTGGGAATTGTTGTATGAAGATGATAAATGTAATTATGCATGTTATGTTACCAATCATGCCTGGCCAATGTGATTAGTAAGATAACATGTGTAAGTGCCCTTATGATAATCATACGATAATGAACATTAACAAGGATTAGGTGAAGGTGTATGTATGTTGATATATATGTGTATATTTTATGTATGAATATGGATGATTATGTAGGGTTGTTGTATACATATACGCATAGTTGGGAGATAGAGTCTTATAGAGTATAATTAGATGGCTATACGTATGTAGAGAAACTACAATTTAAACAAAACATAGTCGGGGAATGACTAACGGGGTTAGGTATTAGTAGACGATATTCGTGGATGTGAATTACCTCGGAGGATGGCTAGAGCTTTCTACCATGTCGTGTTAACCTTCCTTCAAGAAGGATAAGGCTATTCGAGGTGAGCCATTGGAAGAAACGTATGAAGTCTAAGGAGCGGGAGGAATAACTTTGGTGACTTAAGGAGGAAGAAAAACCTTGTTCCACAAGGGGTTCATGGCGTGCAAACCAAAGGAGTTATTTAATGGTAGTTTATTTGTTGGTTAGTCAACGATGCATCACTGTAGTGGTATTGGCTTCGGAAGCAATCCAATGTGATCGGCAGATAGAATATGATATGCGGAGATTCGACTCCGGAGCATGGTGGAGAATTGTTCGGGATTTGTCCAAAAGCAGAAAAGTTGAAGAGCATGAAGGCAATGTGTCGGGTGGATCCAAAGGACGTTCTTGAAATGTTTCTATCCACAAGCTGTAGTGGATCATGTATCTGGAGAAATCCTTCACATATTAGTGGACCGATGAATTGATTTAATTCTAAGGGCATATGTATGACTAGGCGTAGTCTTGCCTTAATCTTGGAGTGTCAGAAAAATGAAGATAGATCGGGTTCTCGATACTATCGGTTAACAAACTACAATGAACTCTCTTGAATGGTGAACAAATCTGGTGGAGCCGGTTCTTACATGTTGCAGATAGATCAAATTCGGGAGTGAAGTGGACTGTAAGGAGGAATTGGAGTTGGTTTCAAGAAAGTCATATATTTAGTCGAACTGGAAACCTTTTGTGGAGGTAATACCTATTACTGTTGTAAGTGTGGAAAGTAACTCTATTCCATAGTGTTATAATCATAATATCATGTGTTGCAGTTGTTATAAATCAATACACATTCGAAGTGAATGCCTTGAGTTAAAGCATAAGGATGATAAAGAGGAGAAATTAGAAATTTTTTGGCCTTCAAATCAGACGTTTCTAACTACCAAAGACGAGACTGAAGACTTTTTTTTTTATTGTCGGGTGAAAATCTATGTAGATCAGTGGATTTGAAACAGATCAACAATGGGGGATTAATTGTTGACGTATGTATAATTTGATATTTGTAGGTTGCGGGTGAAACAATCACATGGAATGGAATCCTACGATTGTAGTGGAACTTGTGTGGTTACTTAGTGACCATATCAATGTCCTATGTGACTAAGAGGTGACATGTCGATCTGTTCACGTCTAGTGACGGTGAAACATACAGCGCATGAATTGGTATATACTTGTCTTATGCCATTGACACCAACCGGTGTAATGGAATACTTGATGTTCCAGTCGTGAAGAAGTTCTTGGGTTTTATACCCCGGTGTCTCTTTTGAGGTGTAACCATTCTCTGTAGATTTGAAGAATGGAAGAATGTGTTGTACATCAATTGTCGGAGTTGAACAAAGTGACTTGGGTCTTAGATTCAACCAATAAATGTAGAGGAAGTTAATATCCCATAAATGGTTATGAAATCCATTGCGGATACCATGAGATTACGACATGCCGTTTTTGGCTTAATTGTAGACACATTAATGATAGAGATAAACAAGGCCTAAATTGTGTTTGAAGTCTTAGAACTTCACAAGTATTGTTTGAAGTCTTAGAACTTCACAAATATTTTTTGAAGTCTTAGAACTTCACAAGTATTGTTTGAAGTCTTAGAACTTCACAAGTATTGTTTGAAGTCTTAGAACCTCGCAAGTGGTGTTTGATGTCTTAGAAATTCACCAATTGTGTTTGAGAATGAAGTCTTCTAACATCATAAGGGGATTGTGTGATTGATACCCTCGAATCTCATGGGAGAGCTTATGATTAAGTCATTGGAAATAAACTAAGTGTTTAGGTCATGAATAAGGAGTTGTCTTTGAGGTTTATAAAAGAGGAATAGCATAAGGAAATTTCCATGTCCTTACTTGGGGAAATTGTATGCTTGTCGGTTATTTTAGTGCCTCACGCATTAAACTCGGTTATGTCCTTACGCAACGAGGCAGGATTATCGTGTATTCTCCTATACATTTGTAAACTGGATTGTAGTAACTAGAGGGTGGAACTGGTGACTATATACATGGTTGAATGTTAGATGGTTGAATTGAAGTCTCGAGCTTCAATTGAGTGTTGTATGTAGGTAATGGGATCCTTGAATTACATCAGTATGAAACACTTGAGACACTAAATCTCAATGGATGGGTTAGTGTATAAAACTCCAATTGTGAGGTAGAAGAAGCGATGTAATAGAACTTGAATTCCTTAGTTATCAAATGTATTGGTTTCTGTTATGAGGTGATTCATAAATCTAAAAAAAATTACACGCGGAGTGACTTTAATGCTTGGTTATGGAGCATAAACTTTTGGTGGCAAGAGGTGGAAGGAGACATAGTTGAGATTGTTGACAAATGTCTTGTTGGCTTGTGAATTAAGGTCAATCTCTAGGGGAAGGTTTTATAGGAAGCCTTAGCGTCATCTTATACCTATTTGTGGTAAGAAAAGCTTGTAGTAGTATGACTACAAGGGTATATGAAAGAGATGGTAGCATGTTACGATGTGGTTAAATAGAAGGTCTTTTGATCGATGAGTATGCAATTCCCGTTCTTGGAGGAAACCTACTCTTATGAATGATCGAGCAGTGTCGATTAATTGGAGGGTGTGATACGACATGGCATGACCGTATCATTTGAATTAGGTTGAGACATCGCTTTCACTTATCCAATTGAAGGAAGTCGGTAATGTTAGCTATCATGGTGACAAATTAGTTTTAATTGGAGTATTGACATGCCATTGTTCGATTTATTAGATGGTGGATGGTGTTGAATACCAAATATATTTTGAGTAAAGGTATTTACATGGTTATAGAATCGAAGATGTGATTCGAGGTATGGTGTATAAGATCTTGTAAGTGAGCGCGATTGCAAATCCGCTCAAGATGTGGCAGAAAACCCTAGTTGAATATAGGGAAGAAGTGTGTTAATATTCAAGTGGCAAGATGATTCTATCAGAGTTTCCCCTTTAATGGAGGTGTTTCGGGTTTGGTAACATGGGAGGCTAAGTCCCTGTTTTGTTTGGTCATCCACGTTATGGACTTTAATAGTGTGGATTTCCAATTAGAGTTATCGGAGGAGTCGAGTATACTACATGAAACATTTCATGTGACTCACGAAAATTAATTGTGCAACGACGGATCTACCATGTAATGTTTCTTGAAACTACAATGAAAGGTGGAGGTGACCCTAAGAAAGTAAAGAGGAGGAATGTTGTTTTGCTACCTTAAGTTGCATATGTGGTAGCGGGTTTCAGGGACGAAACCCAAAGTTAGGGGGGATGATTTGTAACGAAACAACTTTCGGGTTTATTATTATAATATAATAATATTATATGATATAGGTGTAAATAAATAAAATGGAAAGTTGAAGGTTTGTTTCAAAAGTTAAGTTTTTTTGTAGTTTGAGTGAAAGGAGCCAAAATTGGAAGTTGAGGGGCTGTTTTGTATATTTTGAAAAGTCAGAATTGTTTAGGGGGAGGGGGTGCGATTTTCACACACACAAGTGTGTGTTCTTGAGTTTCAAAGATGAGGAGAAGAGAAAGTGTGATTGTTAGGACATAAATGTATGACAAAAGCTTGTAATAGTTTAGATCTTATTGTCTTTATGTTTTGTTAATGTTTTAAGTTTTGTATAAGTTCTGCTAGAGGCGAACTTAACTAGTTCGCCTAGTCTCATGAGAGGCGAACTTATCAAGTTCGCCTAGTCTCATTAGAGGCGAACTTATTAAGTTCGCCTATAGCAGGTACTGTGTCTATAAATAGATGTTTACAGTTTCAGTTTTGTAACTAAGTCTTTGAATGCTCTGTAAACTCTGTGTTTGAGGAATACAACGAGAATAATTATTTACTTGCTGATTGTCATCGTTTCTATTGTCATTTTGTGTATACATACGTTGATACGGTTGGATTCCGCACTCCATGTGTTCTATACGTCACGTCATGAGAACGATCTGTCGAGGAGTCATGTGGACCTACAAGTGGTATCAGAGCTTATGCTCGTGATTTGTGTGTGATTCGTGAGTAATTTGTGTACAATTTGACAAGAACTTGATCATTTTTGCAAGTTTTCATTTTCATGGAGTTTTCAAGTTCTTGAAGTTGATTTAAGGCTGAATTCGTGGATTTGAGGTTGATTTTGGTGAAATTAATCCGATAGAAGTGTTCTAAATCTTGAAATACTAAATCCTACGGTTCAATTTCTTCAAATTCCATCAAATCAGTGAGAAATGATGATTTTCGGAACTGTTGGTTCCTGTTTGGGTTGAAGACTCATCTTCCTGAGTTGTCCCAGCTGTGCAGGCGAACTTAGTGCTGGAAATCTGTTACAGGCGAACTTAGTAGGAGAACTTATTTGATTTACGTGATTAAGCGAACTTAACAAGTTCGCTTGGGGTTAAGTTCGCTTGATAGACTTGAAGCGAACTTATTATCTTCGCCTAGGTGTGCTCTTGTTCAAGACTTGGTAATTTTTCTGAAAATGGCAAATATGGTGCAAGTGACGAATATGTTCAATTATGATAATGAGATTGTTACATCTCAGAAACCACCAAAGTTGTTAAGTCTTGCAGATTATCCGAACTGGAAAGATCGATTTGATCAGTTTGTGTCCTTTACTGATACGAGCTTATGGATTCCAATTTTAGAAGGCTATACACATCCGACATACTCTTGGATGGGAAAGGATGATGTTCCTAAACCAGTTTCTGCTTTGACTACAGAAGAGAAACAATTGTTTGACAGAGAGAAGAAAGCGATGGCTAGTATTTCAATGTCTCTTCCTAAGGAAATTTATCATAGTTTTAAACAATTCCAATCTTCTAAACAATTGTGGGATGCTTTACAAAAGCGGTGTGAGGGTAGTCTGGATATTAAGAAAAGCAGAAAAGAATTATTGAAGAAGCAATTCTTAGTGTTCAAGCATTTTCAAAATGAATCTTTGGATGATCTTGCAACGAGATTCTATCATTTGCTGAGTGAATTATCCAGTGCTTCGGTTGTCTATGAAACTGAAGAGATAAATGATAAGTTCTTGGAGTCTTTACCATCGAAATTTGATGTGTATTTAGTTTTGATAAAGGAGAATGTCAAGTATAAAACTATGTCTCTTGAAGATGTTCTTGGCAAGATTCAATCACATGATTTGAATATGAAGAAGAAGGAAACCAATATAGAGCATATTCAAGATCCTTCAATTTATTTTGCTAAGTCTTCTGGCAAAACTGGTACATGTGTTGCTTTTTTTACTTGTGATAATCAAGATACTTCAACTGAACATGGTTCTGGAATTCCAAGTCAAACTGGATTTTCTGCAAACACAGCTCCTTCATCGTCTGGACCGCATCATATGAATCAAAGAGTTGTCGATGATCATTTAGCAATGTTTTCTTCCTTTATGGCATCTTATGAGAATTTTATTAGCGGTAAGATTCATGATCCGGATGTTATTGAAGAGGATTTCAGACAAATTGATCCTGTTGATCTGGAAGAAATGAACATTCAATGGAACATGGCCATGCTTATGCGACAGGCAAAGGACTTTTTGAAGAAGACTGGAAGGAAGTATATTGGTTCTAACAGTCGATCACGAATGGGGTTTGACAAAACAAAAGTTCGATGCTATATTTGTCAAGAATATGGTCATTTTGCCAAAGAATGTGTGAAGCCGAAAGTAGAATTTGATTCTCAGAAGAAGCCTAATACTTTTCAGAACAATCGTACTCAGTCACATGGTTCCTCTGGATCTGGGAATTCTAATCATGCATCCACATCATCTGCATTGGTTGCTCAGAATGATGAAAATTATGATTGGGGTATTCATCTTGAAGATCTGGTTGGTGCTGTGAGTCAAGCTTTTGTAGCTGAAATACATTCTGAAAATCCTGAAGAGTCGACTGATGATGATAGTTCAAGTGATGGTGAGAGTTTGCACAGTACTGAAGAAGAGCATGATAAAGTACAAAATGTTGATTCTGATATTGCTTCTGCCTCTAGTGTATATGAAGATGATATAGTATTGACTAAAAGATCTTCTGATGCTGCTGAATCTGAAGATATTCCAATTGCTAAAGTCTTCATGGTAGATATGTCAGATTCTTCAAAGGTAAAAGATTCTATCTGTAATATTTACTGCTCTAACTTCATCTGTGTGAAGGATAAAATGCAAAAGGTTATGGATGATAACACAAATTTAATTTGTGATATGAAATCTATGCATGTGGTAAATTAAAAGTTGAAAGATAATGATAAATAGTGTATGGATAGAATTGAATCTTTGAAAAGAGATTTAAATTCTTTGGGGTTGAAATATAAGGAACAAGCATATCATCTGGATATGGCTTATGCTGAAATTGAAAAGCGAAATGAAATTGTCGCTCATAAAAACAAAGAGATTTCTGAAGCTTGTTCATCAAATTCAAGAAAAAGTCCCTATATCATAAATCATTAAGATAGAAGAGTTTGCTTTCATTGTAATGAAGCGGGTCATATTCTGATTCACTGTCCTTATAAGAATCAAGACAAGAAGCCTATGATTTCAGAAACAGACAAATCCAAGAGCGTTCCTCCATAACAAAAAGTGGTGACGATTTTGAAACGACCTAATGTGGGAAAGCCTACTTCTGGTGTTGTGAAGAAAGTTATTTTGAGGCAATCTGTGCCTACTCAATCCTTTGCTAAATCGTCGGGATTTAAGCAACATGATAAACATTTTTCTAAACCAGTTGTTGGTCATACTGGTGTGAGAAATGTAGCTGATTTTCAAAAGCATTCTGAGATTCCACGTGTTGGAGTCACAAAAGATTCTCAACCTGATGTCAAACTTTCTTGACCACAAAGGAGGAGACGTAACAGAAAATTGAAGAAACTTTTGAAAACATCTGAATCTGATTGTCACACCCCAACCGACGGCGGAATCATCGGGGCGGGACATGTAGACTGTTCATGAGCTCAAGGTTGACTAAATTGTAATATATTAAATCCATTTCCATTCAAACAAACATGAATCAATTTCAAAGTACATAATGAATTACAAATTGCTTTTGAATTAAAATTAACTAAGTCCAAAGCCTATGTGTGGCATGTCTTGATCAAACTCATATAATAGCACCTGAAACAAGAATAAAATAAGGTCAACTAAAAAGTTGGTGAGCATACACAGGTTTGTATGTAGATAGGATATAGTTTGTAAATAAACAAATCCTTACATATCATGATAAAATAAGGCATTTATGGGGAGCAGCTATTCTGTAACCAAGTACAATCAAACCTTTGTAACTAGCATGCAAAATTGTGTTGTCGGTATCAATCACCCTACCTGGGTGGGTTTGTCAGACTCAATAGATCTATCATTGAAAACCGTCGGCTTGAATAGTTAATGATTGCACATAAGTGTTCACAAAAGTTAGCACACATAGCACTCGGGCATAAAGCTCAAATTGCACACATGAATGTAAATAGGATTTGTATTTGTGTTGTTTGTGTAAATGTAAACATGTAATTTGATAGAGTTCATGTTTCACCCCAAAAGTGTAAAAGAGTAAAAGGGGCTATGAAATACTCACTTGATTTGAAGGCGTAGTTAACACAAGAGACTAGATAGTAATACGAGATCCTTGTAATGCACAATGTTAACCTAGAGTGTAAAATGTATCGAAGTCAATCGTATGCACAATAGTCTATGTCTAAGTCTAATGTTAAATTGGATGTGTGTAAAAGGAGTTTGAAGTGATAGTTGGTAGTGGTTTGTACTTAAATGTAGGTATTAGAGGTAATTTGGTATAACCTAAATAAATGATTTTTGTTTAAATGAAAATTAAATAAATAATTGTAACCTTATTTATTTATTTATAAAATATGTAACTTAGTCATTTAGTTAAAAAAATGTATTAAATGTTTTATATTAAATATAAATTTCTTTACTTTATTTTCATAAAGATGCTTAAATCGATTGTGTAAATAATAATTAAGTGTAGGGTTTAACAATAAATATAGATCCTTGTAAGTTTAACAATTTCTATTTATTTATTTATTTTATAAAATCAATTATTTTTATTTAAAAATTAGTTTGAAATACTTATTGTTTTTAAATTAAGGAATTAATTATTCCGTCAAAACTTTTCTCACACACACGACCGTGCTTGGGACAAAGCACGAATGTGCTAGAACCACGGGTGCGACCGCGCTAGTCAGGGACGCGACCGTGTTGACTAAACAGAATGCATAATTAGGCTGTTCACTAGGCACGACCGTGTCTTGGGTCAGGTACGACCGTGTCTAGGGTTTTGAGGCACGACCAAGTCTAGCCAAGGACATGAACGAGTCTGAGTGTGGAAGGCACGACCGCGCGGGTATTTGGCGCGACCGTGTCTCATGAAGCGCGACCGTGCTAGAAGACTAGCGCGACCGTGTTTGTTCCAAAACAGGAACGAATTGGCCAATTCTTATATTGTTAATGTTGGGATTCATAGGGCTTTCATCTATAAGGTTATTACGAGTCTATTGAGATAATTTAATTGTATTTAAAACGCGTTCAAAGTATGGTTCGATTAAATCCATTTTGAACGAAAAATAGATTCGGGTTCGTGATGATTCCCATATTGTAAGCCCAAATTAGATTAGGGCTTTTGATCTATAGACTGAAACATAGATGTAGGAGTTTTAATTACCCGAAAAGATGATTAATCGACAGGGTGTGGTAGAGACGAGTTCCGGCGACGACGGGTTTGGTTTCCGTTGTCCTTTGCTGCAGTTCCGGCTAATTCACGTGTTCAGAAGTCTTAGGGAGGATCGAGTAGTGGGTATCGTGTATTTGCTTGAGAGAATTTGGATCGTAATGGAGGAATTTGTGGTTTTGCGAAAATGGATTGACGGTTTTGAGATGAATCGGTATAATTGGGTTTATTGATTGTAAATACGGTGATAAAAACTCTTAATTGGGTTGTTAATGGTAGAACGTGCGCAACGGTTACGAAATCAATCGATTCCGCGATTACAGGCTGCATTTACGTTTCAGCTGATGTGAGGCGCGACCGTGCCTATAAGAGGCGCGACCGTGTCAGACGAGGCGCGACCGTGCCAAAACATGGCGCGACCATGCCTACTAGGGTTTCTGGTTATTTACAAAATCAGCCCTTGCAAATTCAGCTTTGACAGAATTAGCTTGGTTAGGATTTAACAGAACACCTAACGAGATTACTAACAGGATTAACTCTAAGAGGTGTTACCACATGATTATGAGTTCTAAATCTTTGAATTTAATACGATCGGCTAACGATTAATGAGGTGTAGGTTTGAACAAGTATATGATTCAATATCGTGTTGTTATTTTATTAGTTAAAATAAATTAAAATAGGGTCGGAAAATCAGGAATGTTACAGTCTCCCCCTGTTAAGGGAATTTCGTCCCGAAATTTGACTAATGTAGGCTACTAAAAAATCAAGAAAAGGTGGGAGTTTTTGGGTTCTCGGTGAGTTTTGATTGTTGGATTATGGGGCGTGTAACCATTGACATGGCTTAGGCCTGATACTCAAAATTTAAGATGAAGGGTGATAATGAATTTTGTTTTGAAATGAATTTAAGGAGGAGATTGTCGAATAATAATTCTGAATTCTAAATGTGAGATGAATTATTAGGAATGAATTTGATGGAATCTTGATAATTAGGGTTTGTGTAAGATGTAGTATAATATACTTTAAAATTTGTCAGCGGGTAAAAGATCTCATAAACATTGGTCTAGGTCAAAACTTCACGTGACAGGAACAACGCTACTTCTGTTAATATGATAGGACACTTATATATAGGAAGTACCATCGGCGTATTCACCATGCCCTTGTCATATCACATTAGTTTCGTTGTTACATATCATGATAAGTTTTAGGTCACAGCACACGACAAAATTTCACTATGCTTTCCATGCGCTGATTTTCATAATTCCGTGTCCACCCGTAATTACTCAAATCATTGCATGGTCCGTATAGATCTTTCCGTTATGTGCGGTCAAGGGGGCACAATTTCACTCTGATCACGTCTATTCTTATCACATAAAGGTTGCTAACAAGTAACTATGTCCCTAATCAGGTAAGTTCACAACTAAAGAGTAGTAAAGTAGTATAACTTAAAGCTTCTCAGTTTGCTCGTGTTTGAACAAGAATACGTCAAACCCTGAGTCGTTTCAGTGTAATGTGGTCTTAAACTTTGGTGAACAAAAGTGCATGACCACGTCTTGTGTATAATGAAATCAATCAATTGCAATAATTGTGAGCAAATTTTGTTTCGTCTATGAAGTAAACACACAAGTCTCATGTATGATCTAGTGTCACGTAGCTCGAAATCAGATAGGTCTCATGTATAGCGTGAACAATTTAGCGCCATGTATTTTGTAAACCAGAAGCTCTCATGTGGAATGTAAATAATATAGTATCATGTGTAATATAAACGGTTTAGTATCTTGTATATTGCATAATGTGCACAGTTTAGTATGATACACTTTCTAACCAAACGACTTTCATGTTAATGTGGTCAATCTAGAATTATGTATTAAACAAACAATGGTTATGAGTCATGTATATTGTAAGCGACTAAGTTTCGTGTGTTATGTGCTCAATCTAGTAAATTGTGATTTGAAGGCAAACTAGTTTCATGTATTATGTAATTTGTGTAGTATTGGGTATATTGGGAATAATTGGGTTTCATGTACCATGTGGTTGCGTTGGGTATATTGTGAACGTGTATACGTAAGTGTTGAACTTCGAGTTTTGCATGTGATCGAGTGTTGCGGACAAGCGTGTTGTTTGGCGTTCCTGTATAATGTGGTAGTTAGGTTCTAGCTCTTAAATCTCATTGAGGTTGGTGGATAGGGTTAACGTCTACGCGGTAGGGATCGTCTCTTGAAGCGACATGTGAAAGGTAATGAGAAGGTTCTGAAAACATTCGGGGAAATGTGTTTACAAATACAGATCTTTGTTTGAAATTTGAAAGTGGTAAGTCGTCCTTGGTTGTAGATATATATAAAGTAGTGAAATCATTGAGTCACATAATTTAAATAAATCGGCAATTTACGAAAAAAAATATTTTAATTTAAATTTTCAACTATTAATAAAAGGATATTTTTAAGCGAAATTATTGGTTAAACAAGTAGTCGTACATTAGTTTAGCCAGGGTTTAGAAATATTTACTTTAATGAGGAAAATCATAATTATTTATCAATTTGAGATAATATTTTTATAAAATTGGTTGTATTAACCTTCCCTATCAGGTAAAAATTTATGAAAAACTTATGTTTTTGGTACTATCTAAAAGTTTGATAAACATTTGGTTTGAACGAAATAACGAGGTTTGTTTAAATCAAATAATTGGATGATTTGTTTACGAAGGAGATTGCTGGTAGTGTACTAAATTGTGGTGCATGGAAAAGATAATACTTGGAGAATTTTGAGGAAAATATGATGGGTGTAACTCACACTCAACGTGTCAAATCAATGAATAACCACTTTAGATTTGGAATATATAAAGTTGATTAAATGTTGGAAAGTTGAAATGTTAAACATTACTCAAAACATAGGTAAATGGTTCTCAAACTGAAAATTTAAAGACAATAAAAAAAAATATATATACTGTTAACGTCTCTTGTAGCTTTCCATTAGAAGGAGCATAATTCCCAAGACGAGCACCGATATGGTCACTCGGGTAGCCGATCTGGCTTCAGCTTTAGCTGTCTCCGTGCGATGCTCCAGTATTTCTTTTTCGAGGAGAGAGATTAACTCCTTTTGGTACCCTAATTGGTTTCCTAGGCTATCCATTCTTTGTCCTTGCAAATCGTGCATTACCCCCTGCTCAATCCTTTGCCTCTCAAATTCTGAGGTCCTTACATATGGGTGAATGTCATTGGTTGGAATTCCCATAACACTAGTGGGTGTCGTGGTATGCCTTCCCCAAGGGTTAGGATGATACGGGTTGGGCATTAGATATGGGTCTCTTACTGGGGGTGGTAGTTGATTGTGGAGGTGGGGTGTCTGATACGGGTTCCTGGGCGTGGGTGATCCAGACGTTCGAAATCTTGGGCCGGCGTCCCTAATCCAGTCCGCCCTTACATCAAACCTGGGCCTAGCAGTTGGGGGTGTTGGTGACCGATATACGGGTGTCTCCGTGTCTTCTTCCCAATCAGATTCTGTCCCGGGATGGTATACCGGGGAGGGAGGAGGGTAGGAGTCCATGTCTAGCAGAAAACAATGAAAAAGTTGTAAGTGATAATGAAATATTGCGGGTTGGACGTAGGGGTACTTATAGGTTTTTGAGTTTGACTAGTCATAACACCGAACCTTCATGATAGCATTTTAGAAATACACTTGACCTATAAGCAATGCATCCCTGAGGAGGATTCCCAGGAAAGAGGGGTGGGTCACTAAGACACACTTAAGTACCCTATCTTTCCTTAGCCAGAATCCCTCATGGGCTACACACTCTTCCAGCTATCATGTATTAATAACACTATTGTTGGGCTCATGGTTATGATGAGAATTGTTGTGGACTGGGCTTTGAGGCCCAAAAGTAAAGTTTATGCATTTCAGTGGGCTTCTTCTTCTTATAGGATAGATGGGCCTTCTTAGTTTAATATTAATGGGTATTAGACCCAATAGTTTAAGTCTTTGTTCATAAGGGGTGATGGTATCATGTATGTGAGTTCAAAGGTGTTATGAAGAATTTGGTGTGCATGTGGGTGTGTTAAACTTAGGATAGCACTTAATGAAACACATAGGTAGCATGTAGGTTATAATGAATGTAAGCACAAGAGTTATCATGTAGTGTGACACATAAACTATTAAGTATTGTATCATATGATGTAGTTATATAGTATAACATGTAAGAATATTCACATAAAAGAAATAATCATATAGCATGTAAATAGTAATGAGTGTAAGCACAAAAGTTATCAAGTAGTGTGACACATAAGTCATTATTTATTGTATCACGTAGTGTAAATACTTATGATAGCATGTAAAAATATTTACACAAGAATTAATAACGTAACATGTAGTAGCATGGCAATGTATGGGTGTCCTAAAGTTATAGTCTAGGTCAAAGGTGTCTAATAACCTAGTTCCCTATAACCAAGGCTCTGATACCAATCTGTCACACCCCAACCGACGGCGGAATCATCGGGGCGGGACATGTAGACTGTTCATGAGCTCAAGGTTGACTAAATTGTAATATATTAAATCCATTTCCATTCAAACAAACATGAATCAATTTCAAAGTACATAATGAATTACAAATTGCTTTTGAATTAAAATTAACTAAGTCCAAAGCCTATGTGTGGCATGTCTTGATCAAACTCATATAATAGCACCTGAAACATGAATAAAATAAGGTCAACTAAAAAGTTGGTGAGCATACACAGGTTTGTATGTAGATAGCATATAGTTTGTAAATAAACAAATCCTTACATATCATGATAAAATAAGGCATTTATGGGGAGCAGCTATTGTGTAACCAAGTACAATCAAACCTTTGTAACTAGCATGCAAAATTGTGTTGTCGGTATCAATCACCCTACCTGGGTGGGTTTGTCAGACTCAATAGATCTATCATTGAAAACCTTCGGCTTGAATAGTTAATGATTGCACATAAGTGTTCACAAAAGTTAGCACACATAGCACTCGGGCATAAAGCTCAAATTGCACACATGAATGTAAATAGGATTTGTATTTGTGTTGTTTGTGTAGGATCGTAAGATTACAAGGTGATTCTATTCTAGTTGATATTGGCGGAAACAATAGCAACTAACAAAGTAAACAAGTAAAACAGCAAGAATACTGATAAATGCACTGTTTTATTGATCTTCTGTGATTACAGGATTACAAGCAAAAAAAACTCTATCAAGGCACACTTACAATGAAGTGTTTACAAGATATATATAGTAACTTAGAATCAAGACAGACCCTTGATTCTAAGGATCAGATCTAACACAAGCCGTTGATCTTGTTTATTAAACTAAATTACACGTAAAGGCTAATCTAGTTAACTTTACTGAAACGTCTTCTTTGACATCATTGTTTGCATGCTTGGAGAAGAGCGTTATGTCCTTTATTGGTTGCACCACTGAGGTTCCTTCTGCTTGGAGTGTGTCAGTTGCTTTAGCCGAAAGGTGTCAGTGACGCTTTGCATGGATAGTCAGCTGCAACGTTTGGTCTTCAGTGAATAAAGCTATCAGCAGCAGAGGCGAGGACCAGCAGCAAGATTGATCTATCCGCAGCTGCTGAGGATATGCCTATCAGCAGCAACTTGTGTTGAATGCTGCTGATAAGCCTATCAGCAGCCATATGTGATGAATGCTGCTGATAAGCCTATCAGCAGCATTTGTACTTAGAATAATTTGGTAGCAATCAGTCTTTGGTTCTACAAACTCCCCCTAGACTGATGCAACCAAAATTCTTCTAATTACTTTACTGCTGAAGCTTTTGCATGTGGCTGACTATCCTTTCAACCTCATAGCCTCTTGGATCCTTGCTGGGATTGTTCAGTGGAGGTTCAGACAGAGTCTTGATGTCTTTGTGTGGCATTTTGTAGATTGCTTTGCTTGAACATCTCATCTGCTGCTTCTTTACATCAATCAGAGTGAACTCATCCAAATCAGCATTGTAGGACCAAGATACAAATGGAGAGTGGGACTTGAGTGGTTTGATATCCATGACCACATCTTTGCTAGGGTTGAAGTAATGTCTGATTGCTAGCATAAGATGTTTCCCACTCTCATTTGCAGGCTCATGAGCTTCACCCAGCTCCAAAATTCTTCTTAGGTCTGAATCTGGTAGTTGCAGAACCTCATCAACAGACCTGTATGTAGATCTTCTTCTTTCAGTTCTCCCCCTGAAGATCTCAAACCTTTGATCCTGTGGATTGTAGACCCATTCAACTATGTCTCTTGAGTCTTCAGGTTCAGATGAGGATTTTGATTTCTTCAGGGGAGGCTGTTGATGAGTGGGAGCTGGGTGGGATGATTTGGACTTGTTGGGTGGAGGAGTGGAAGGTTTGGGGAGGAGAGTGGAAGGATGATGGACTGAGGAAGAGGTAGGTGAGGGAGAAGGCTTGGGTTTCTTTGTCTTTTGTTTTTCTTCTTCTTTGATAAGTACCCTTTTCTTGGAGCCCTTCTTCCCTAGTCTTTCTTCCTCATCCTTTTTAACTTTGAAGTAGAGGGCTTGCAGGTTCATGAAATTCTTGGGACCTAGCCTCTTTCCACTGTCTCCTCTAGCCTTAAGGAAGTCAATCATGACCTTCCTTTCTTCATGGGTTCTTTTATTCAGTGCAATGGTCTTCTTGGACTGTAGCTTGGCTTTTTCTTCTTCTTCAGCCTTTTTCTTGCTAGCCAATTGACCCTGCTGACCCATGAAGGCTCTGTAAATCTCTTTGTTTGAAAGTTTCTCAAGGTAGTCTGCATCCTCACCTTGAGAGATCAGAGCTTCAGTCCACTCCTCCCTTAATTCTTTTGCTAATTTAGAATCAGTGATTCTAAACTTAGCATCTTCCTTCATCTTCTTTTCATTCTCTTCTTCTTCTTCCTTTGCAAACTTTTCCTGCAGCTGTCTGGCAAGTTGTTCATCTTCCTCAACTTGAGACCCTGCATGGATTTTAACTTTCATCTCATCCAGCTGTTTGGCATACAGCTGGATTGTCTGTTGTCTTAGGAGTATGGCTGCCTTTCTTTCTTGATGCCTCGTTTGATAAGCCATCTCTTGAGCCATCTCTTCTTCTTCTCTCTTTCTTCTCCTTTCTTCTTTCTCCTTCTTTTCTTTTAGCAATCTCTCTTCATCCTCTTTAGTCATAATGCCCTTTCCTTTATCAAAATTGGATGTGTGACACCCAGCATTTCAGGTCAATATCCACATTTCATAAACGCACGTTCATAATTATTATTTCCTGATATTTTATTTTGACTAAGTAAAGTCAAGAAGTCTAGCAAAGAAGTTTGTTCCAAGTCTAGTAAACCGTAAAGAGTTACTAGAAAAAGTAAGCAGGATAACCCGACTTAATGCGAACGTAAATGGTTAAATAAAATAACCAGAAAAATATATATATATATATATATTACACAAAATTTACGTTGAGCCAAGATTCTAATATTTTCTTCAACGAGCCATAAAATGGTTAAAAATTATAATACCGTGAAGAATCGAAACTGAATTAAATTACCCCTTTAAAACTCTAATTGATACTAATACCATAATAAATTAATATTTAAAAATTGGTTATCATTAACCCCTAAACAACTTCTTGACTTTCTTGGCCGAGAGTCAGGGGAGCCATGCTCCCACTTGCCTGATTCACTTTGATTCAGATGAAAACCATACTCTTCAAACGAAACTTCACCATTCCTTTCAAACCTTCTCTTTTCTTACGGCAAATTCCCAATTCCCTTTCAAATCGAAGTCCAGTTTTAAAGCGAAAATCACCATAATTCGGTGTCATAAGGAGAATTTCAAGTGTTCTTGAAGAAAGCTCAAAAGATTCAAGACTACTTCTCTGTTTTTCTCTAAAGATCGCCATTCTCGGTTTGAGGTAAAAACTCGATACCATCCATATTATTTGCTTTAAAACCGTAACTAAACATACAAATCGTTCAAACGCAAGTAAGATAACAAGAAAACTGTGTCAAACTCAAGATTTGAACATAAAAATATACAGAGTGAATTCTGTAAATCAAAGTGCAGATATCGAAACTATAGTTTCGATACCTGTTAGTCAATCGAAACTGGGAGTTTCGATACCTATTGATCGAAACTAGGAGTTTCGATACCAGTTATTCAATCGAAACTAGGAGTTTCGATACCGGTTGTTCTATCGAAACTAGGAGTTTCGATATCTATTTACTCAATCGAAACTAGGAAGTTTCGATACCTGTGTACAATCGAAACTAGGTAGTTTCGATACTATTCTTGCCAATCGAAACTAGGTAGTTTCGATACCTATTTCACTCAGTCGAAACTAGGAAGTTTCGACATCTGTTCTGTTCAATCGAAACTAAGAAAGCTTAGATACCTGTTCATCAGCCCCATAAGGCAGTAACTCAGAACTATTTTCATAACAAAACAAGGTTGGAAAAACTAAAAAGATAATTAAAACAAAAGTAATCAGATCGGCTAAGTCAAGTGAACAAATTGCGTTTAAGACGAGTAGTCTTAACGTGTATGTTATCCTTGTGTAAATAGGATACGGATAGGCGAATCTGCCGTCATTCAAATTTTTGCTAGCATTCATACTGTCGAGGTGAGTTTCACTAATCCCCCTTTTTCTAAGTTTTTGAAATTATTTGGGGTGGAAACATACTTGTAAAAGACTTTTGTGTATAAATGAATGGAACTAATGATCTGACCGTATGTATGTATTGAGGGAACAATAAAGCGCTTAAAGTCCTCGTAATAAATTAGTAACCATTAGCTATGGATTTAGCCCGGGATTATATGAATAGTACTATTGGGGGTGACGCCTCCGGTCATGGTTAGTCGCGCTAACCAGGGGTCAAAATGGCCGAATGACCGCATATTGTCTTACTCGCAGAAAGGCGAGGGGAGGCACAGAAAGTTGGGGTTTGGTTACGGTCTCGTACATTACATACTATTTTGTATTCCTTGCAAGCTTACAAATGGGGTCAATAGATCGGATTAGTAATCATATTCATTGGTAATACATACAAAAGAGTTCTGATCAAGGTAAAGTGATCAGGTTTTACACAAAAGAGTTCTGATCAGGGTAAAGTGATCAGGTTTATCAAAAGAGTTCTGATCAAGGTAAAGTGATCAGGTTTTACACAAAAGAGTTCTGATCAGGGTAAAGTGATCAGGTTTATCAAAAGAGTTCTGATCAAGGTAAAGTGATCAGGTTTTACACAAAAGAGTTCTGATCAGGGTAAAGTGATCAGGTTTATCAAAAGAGTTCTGATCAGGTTAAAGTGATCAGGTTTTACACAAAAGAGTTCTGATCAGGGTAAAGTGATCAGGTTTATCAAAAGAGTTCTGATCAGGTTAAAATGATCAGGTTTTACACAAAAGTGTTCTGATCAGGGTAAAGTGATCAGGTTTAAAGTAAAGAATTCTGATCAGGTTAAAGTGATCAGGTTTAAACGAAAGAGTACTGATCAGGTTAAAATGATCAGGTTTAACAAAGAGTTTTGATCGGCAAAAAGATCAGATTTAAACATTGGGTTTATGATAACTCTTTATAATAACTTGTGAACTCACCAACCTCGTGTTGACAGTTTTAAGTATGTTTTCAGGAAATTGAACGTGGTCATCAGGTTAGCAATGTAGGTTACATGCATGCACGTGGATACGGCTTTTGGGAGGATTTCTCTTGTATAACTCATGGTCTTGAGTCATATTTGCGAAATCTTAAACATTTGTAAACTCAAATTGATATTTTGTAATGTAAATATTTTAAATTCAGTTATGTATCCAATTACATGTATGTGTTTGCGGTAATCATATGCTTTGAAAACCAGTGAAAGTCGCGCCTCGCGTTTCCGCCCTGGCGGGGTGTGACAGAACTTGGTATCAGAGCCATTGATTATAGCGAACTAGGTGTCTAAAACGGAACCTAGTCTATAATTAGAATGACTCACTAAAATGTTTTCATTGCATAAGCATTGCATAACCAGTCATCATGTCATGTGGATGTTGTAGTCACAAGTATGTCGTCACATTCACACTCTGACCCCGTCTCTGACTCTGAATCCAACGAGGAACTTTCCGCCTCACGCCCTAAAAATCGAGTACAAGTTCGCAGCTCGACACCACCCAATGTCGCCCTGGGAGAACCGCCCATCATCTACCGAAAGAAAAGCGGAGGACCAGTTAAGGTGCAAAGTGCTAGGAAGAAGGTTCGACTTCCGCGCAAGAGAAACCTGGCAGCCCGTGACCCGAAAGACTTGGAGACCGATGAGGAACCACCGAGGCAACGACCCTGCTACCACCCTACCGTGGGAACCATCCGTTGGATGCCTCGTACCCTGGCACGTTGGAGGGAGATGGAGAGCATCCCATCTACCTTTGAGCTTGGAGAGTCTTCTAACTCCCCAACACCCCTACCCCACACTGGGGAAGCCATAGAGCTCACTGTGCCTACCTTGGTAGCTCGCGTTCGTACGCATGAGGAGCGTCTTGATGATCTCCTAGATGATATTCGGGCACAGGGGGATGCAACCAGGCGCTTACGTCAAGGGCTCGGATCTCGAGTACAGACTCTGGAGGATAGCACTCGAGACATACAGAGTGCCACTGACTACCTCGAGTTGAGAGCTGATATGGACTGGCAGTTCACTCTCACGGTCCGAGACATGGTGGAGGCGCTGGAGGAGAGGACTTTGGCTGCAGAATTTGTGGCAAGAGCTAGCTTTGTCATGGCGGGACTTGCCATGATGATTGGGTTGTACTCCCACTTCTTCTTTTAAACCTATTATGGGCGGGTTGTGCCCATAGTACATTATGTAGTTTAAAACGTTAGTACTGATGAGGTCATGTGAACCCATCTCTTTTGTATCCTCATCTTTTGGGAACAATGTACTATGTATGTTTTGACTATGTATGTAATGGTTTATGTTGTAATGATAGTTGTTCATGTTTGATGTTGTGGTATCCTTATGTCATGATCTATCATTATTGATATATGATGTTGTTTCTTTTTAATTGACATGTTAGAAAGAACGTCATGGCACCTAAGCGTGGGACACCCCGTAACACTACTGGTGACAACAACGAGACAATTTCCCCAAACATGGAACAACTAATAGCACAGCGAGTAGCTGCCGCTATAGAGCAGTATGAAGCAAACCGAAATAGCGGAGGAGGTGCAGGAGATAGCGGTACCGCAGGGGGTAGCGGTACAGCAGGAGGTTCCGGAGGTTCCGGAGGTAATAAAAAAATAAAAAAATAAATAAGCCATAACACATAGTCATGATCCGAATTAATGACGTTATAACTTGTGATCCTGCAGATGCTCCAAATAGGAAGTGTACCTACAAGGCCTTCCTATCCTGCAAACCCCGCAGTTTTAATGGCACCGAGGGTGCAGTAGGACTAATGAGATGGATAGAACATATGGAGTCGGTGATTGATATAAGTGATGCACCGCTGATTGCGTAGTGAAGTATTCTACCTGCACGCTCACTGATAAAGCTTTAACTTGGTGGAATACTCAAATGAAGACTTTGGGGAGAGAGACAGCGTACCAATTGTCTTGGGAAGATTTGAAAAACATGATGATTGAGGAATACTGTCCTCGGAACGAATTGCAAAAGATTGAAACTGAGATGTGGAACCTACAGATGATAGGAGATGATGTAGCGGGATACACCGACCGCTTCAATGAATTGGCACTTCTGGTACCGCATATGGTCACACCAGAACATAAGCGTGTTGAAAGGTATCTGTGGGGCCTTGCGCCTCAAATTCGTAGCATGGTAACATCATCTAATCCAATAGATGCCAAGAGTGCTATAACTTTAGCATTCAAACTAAAGGATGATGCAGTACGTAATGAATTGTTTGTGAGGAAGGAGAATGAGGAAGGTAGATCTGGGGAGAAAAGAAAATGGATGGGAAATTCAAGTAACAAATCTGGAAAACAAGAGTTTAAGAAACAAGGAACTGTGAAGGCTTTTGCAGCCAACACAGTGGAAAGAAAGGAGTATGATAGGGGCCTACCGAGATGTAAGAGGTGTGGAAATCATCATGCCGGTGTTTGCATCAAGTGTGGAAAATGTGACAAGTTTGGTCACACCACTCAAGCTTGTCGAACTAACAACCGATTGGGGAAAATCAAACCGGGATGTTTTGTATGTGGTGATCTAAAACACTTCAAGAAGGATTGTCCCAAGTGGAAGAATCAGAACAACGCTCATGCACCAGGGAGGGCATTTGTGATGGGTGCAAGGGACGCACGCCAGGACCCGAACATCGTCACTGGTACGTTCCCGATATATAATCACTATGCCTCTGTACTTTTTGATTCGGGTGCGGATATGAGCTTTGTGTCGAATGATTTTAAATCCTTACTCGGTATTAAGGCCAGCAAACTAGATCAACGTTATACAATTGAATTAGCAAATGGGAAATTAATAGAAACCGGAGAGGTCTTTAGGGGTTGTACTTTATGTTTAGAAAACAGTACATTCAGTATAGACCTTCTACCCGTCGAGTTAGGGAGTTTTGATATTGTTATTGGTATGGATTGGTTAACCAAGAATCGTGCCGAGATAGTATGCTTCGAGAAGATTGTACGTATTCCCCTACCAAGCGGAGAAATTCTTTCAATTCAAGGCGAAAGGTGTATAACGATGTTAAAAACGATAAACTGCATGAAAACTTATAAGTATCTACGCAAGGGTTATTGTGCATTCCTGGCTCACATCGTCGAGAAGAAACCCGAAGAACGTCGACTTGAGGACATACCAGTCGTCAGAGATTATTCGGAAGTATTTCCCGAAGACTTACCAGGAATACCACCATCAAGACAAGTCGAGTTTCGGATCGACCTGGTACCAGGAGCCGCACCAGTTGCACGATCTCCGTATCGTCTAGCCCCTTCCGAGATGCAGGAACTGTCGAGCCAACTACAAGAGTTACTTGACAAAGGTTTCATAAGACCGAGTTTCTCACCATGGGGAGCTCCGGTCCTATTTGTAAAGAAAAAGGATGGAACCTTTAGAATGTGCATTGATTATCGGGAATTGAACAAGCTGACAATCAAAAATCGGTATCCTCTTCCTCGAATAGACGATTTGTTTGATCAACTTCAAGGTTCCAGTTTTTATTCTAAAATTGATCTACGATCAGGGTATCATCAACTGAAAATTCAGGAAGAAGACATACCAAAAACGGCTTTTAGGACTCGTTACGGTCACTACGAATTCCTAGTTATGCCATTTGGCTTGACTAATGCACCAGCTGTTTTCATGGATCTCATGAACCGCGTGTGCAAGCCGTACTTGGATAAATTCGTGATTGTGTTTATCGATGACATATTGATATATTCACGAACCAAGGAGGAACATGAATATCATTTGAAATTAATCTTGGAACTACTCAGGAATGAGAAGCTTTATGCTAAATTCTCTAAGTGTGAGTTTTGGATCCAAGAGGTTCACTTTCTCGGACATGTCATTAATAAGAAGGGTATCCATGTGGATCCATCCAAGATTGAAGCTATCAAAAACTGGGAAGCACCAAGAACTCCGACTGAGGTGCGTCAATTTCTGGGTTTGGCAGGCTATTACAGGCGATTTATCGAGAGTTTTTCAAAGATAGCCTTGCCTTTGACCACGTTAACCCAGAAGGACAAAAAGTTTGATTGGACTGATAAACAAGAATCAGCTTTTCAATTGCTGAAGCAAAAACTTTGCAGTGCACCAATCCTATCGCTTCCCGAAGGGACTGGCAATTTCATTGTGTACTGTGACGCATCACACCAAGGTTTAGGATGTGTATTGATGCAGAGAGAAAAAGTCATAGCATATGCATCCAGACAACTAAAGGTGCACGAAAAGAATTATACGACCCACGACTTGGAATTGGGTGCAGTCGTGTTTGCACTCAAGATTTGGAGACATTACTTATACGGTACAAAATGTACTATATTTACAGACCACAAGAGTCTCCAGCACATCTTTAATCAGAAAGAACTCAACATGAGGCAACGTCGTTGGGTAGAACTACTGAATGATTACGACTGTGATATCAAGTATCACCCTGGTAAGGCAAACGTCGTAGCAGATGCCTTGAGTCGTAAAGAACGACTTAAAACACTCCGTGTTCGTGCCCTAGAATTGACAATTCATACGAGTCTCACGACTCAAATTCGGATGGCACAACAAGAAGCAATCAAAGAAGAAAACAGTCAAAACGAAGCTTTACGAGGAATGATAAAGCAGTTGGAACCAAAGCCAGATGACACTTTATACTTCATGAATAGAATTTGGGTGCCATGTTTTGGTAACATACGGGAGTTGGTTATGGACGAAGCCCACAAGTCCAGGTACTCCATTCACCCAGGTTCGGATAAAATGTATAAGGATCTGAAAGAATTCTACTGGTGGCCAAACATGAAAGGAGAAATTGCTATTTATGTCGGTAAATGCCTGACATGTTCAAAAGTAAAAGCAGAACATCAGAAACCGTCGGGATTGTTACAACAACCCGAGATACCTCAATGGAAATGGGAACAGATTTCCATGGATTTCATTACAAAGTTACCCAAGACGTCGAGCGGGTATGACACTATATGGGTAATCGTCGATCGTTTGACGAAATCAGCTCATTTTCTACCCATCAAAGAAACGGATAAAACCGAGAAACTTGCAAAGCTTTATATTAAGGAAATTGTGGCTAGGCATGGAGTACCAATTTCTATTATCTCTGATAGAGACAGCAGATTCGTGTCTAGAATCTGGAAATCATTACAAGAAGCCATGGGCACACGTCTTGACATGAGCACGGCATATCACCCACAAACAGATGGTCAAAGTGAAAGAACCATTCAAACCTTAGAGGATATGCTCCGTGCGTGTGCAATTGACTTCGGTGGAAATTGGGATACTCATTTTCCACTAGCTAAATTTTCATACAATAATAGTTACCACACCAGCATCAAAGCCGCTCCGTTTGAGGCTTTGTATGGTCGAAAATGTCGTTCACCGCTTTGTTGGGCAGAAGTTGGCGACAAACATTTAACCGGTCCTGAAGTTATTCAAGAGACCACAGATAAGATTTTCAAAATCAAGGATCGTCTGAAGGCCGCCCGTGACAGACAAAAGAGTTACGCGGATAACAGACGAAGACCTTTAGAATTCCAAGTAGGAGACAAAGTCATGTTAAAGGTCTCACCTTGGAAAGGAGTTGCAAGATTTGGCAACCGTGGCAAGCTTAACCCTAGGTACGTTGGACCGTTTGAAATATTGGCTAGGGTTGGCCCTGTAGCTTACAAACTCAAGTTGCCACAAGAACTAAGCAATGTACATGATACGTTTCATGTATCAAATCTCAAGAAGTGTTTATCAGACGAGACGTTAATTATACCGCCTGATGAGATTCACATAGACGACAAGTTGCACTTCATTGAGGAACCTATGGAAGTCACAGATTGGAAGGTTCAGAGAACAAGACGCAGCCGTGTTAAGCTAGTCAAGGTACGTTGGAATTCAAAGCGCGGCCCCGAGTATACGTGGGAGCGGGAAGATAAAATGAAATCCAAGTACCCGTCACTGTTTACAAAAACACCAAGTCAGAGTGACAAGAACTGAATTTCGGGACGAAATTCTCTGTAACATGGGGAGAATGTGACACCCAGCATTTCAGGTCAATATCCACATTTCATAAACGCACGTTCATAATTATTATTTCCTGATATTTTATTTTGACTAAGTAAAGTCAAGAAGTCTAGCAAAGAAGTTTGTTCCAAGTCTAGTAAACCGTAAAGAGTTACTAGAAAAAGTAAGCAGGATAACCCGACTTAATGCGAACGTAAATGGTTAAATAAAATAACCAGAAAAATATATATATATATATATTACACAAAATTTACGTTGAGCCAAGATTCTAATATTTTCTTCAACGAGCCATAAAATGGTTAAAAATTATAATACCGTGAAGAATCGAAACTGAATTAAATTACCCCTTTAAAACTCTAATTGATACTAATACCATAATAAATTAATATTTAAAAATTGGTTATCATTAACCCCTAAACAACTTCTTGACTTTCTTGGCCGAGAGTCAGGGGAGCCATGCTCCCACTTGCCTGATTCACTTTGATTCAGATGAAAACCATACTCTTCAAACGAAACTTCACCATTCCTTTCAAACCTTCTCTTTTCTTACGGCAAATTCCCAATTCCCTTTCAAATCGAAGTCCAGTTTTAAAGCGAAAATCACCATAATTCGGTGTCATAAGGAGAATTTCAAGTGTTCTTGAAGAAAGCTCAAAAGATTCAAGACTACTTCTCTGTTTTTCTCTAAAGATCGCCATTCTCGGTTTGAGGTAAAAACTCGATACCATCCATATTATTTGCTTTAAAACCGTAACTAAACATACAAATCGTTCAAACGCAAGTAAGATAACAAGAAAACTGTGTCAAACTCAAGATTTGAACATAAAAATATACAGAGTGAATTCTGTAAATCAAAGTGCAGATATCGAAACTATAGTTTCGATACCTGTTAGTCAATCGAAACTGGGAGTTTCGATACCTATTGATCGAAACTAGGAGTTTCGATACCAGTTATTCAATCGAAACTAAGAGTTTCGATACCGGTTGTTCTATCGAAACTAGGAGTTTCGATATCTATTTACTCAATCGAAACTAGGAAGTTTCGATACCTGTGTACAATCGAAACTAGGTAGTTTCGATACTATTCTTGCCAATCGAAACTAGGTAGTTTCGATACCTATTTCACTCAGTCGAAACTAGGAAGTTTCGACATCTGTTCTGTTCAATCGAAACTAAGAAAGCTTAGATACCTGTTCATCAGCCCCATAAGGCAGTAACTCAGAACTATTTTCATAACAAAACAAGGTTGGAAAAACTAAAAAGATAATTAAAACAAAAGTAATCAGATCGGCTAAGTCAAGTGAACAAATTGCGTTTAAGACGAGTAGTCTTAACGTGTATGTTATCCTTGTGTAAATAGGATACGGATAGGCGAATCTGCCGTCATTCAAATTTTTGCTAGCATTCATACTGTCGAGGTGAGTTTCACTAATCCCCCTTTTTCTAAGTTTTTGAAATTATTTGGGGTGGAAACATACTTGTAAAAGACTTTTGTGTATAAATGAATGGAACTAATGATCTGACCGTATGTATGTATTGAGGGAACAATAAAGCGCTTAAAGTCCTCGTAATAAATTAGTAACCATTAGCTATGGATTTAGCCCGGGATTATATGAATAGTACTATTGGGGGTGACGCCTCCGGTCATGGTTAGTCGCGCTAACCAGGGGTCAAAATGGCCGAATGACCGCATATTGTCTTACTCGCAGAAAGGCGAGGGGAGGCACAGAAAGTTGGGGTTTGGTTACGGTCTCGTACATTACATACTATTTTGTATTCCTTGCAAGCTTACAAATGGGGTCAATAGATCGGATTAGTAATCATATTCATTGGTAATACATACAAAAGAGTTCTGATCAAGGTAAAGTGATCAGGTTTTACACAAAAGAGTTCTGATCAGGGTAAAGTGATCAGGTTTATCAAAAGAGTTCTGATCAAGGTAAAGTGATCAGGTTTTACACAAAAGAGTTCTGATCAGGGTAAAGTGATCAGGTTTATCAAAAGAGTTCTGATCAAGGTAAAGTGATCAGGTTTTACACAAAAGAGTTCTGATCAGGGTAAAGTGATCAGGTTTATCAAAAGAGTTCTGATCAGGTTAAAGTGATCAGGTTTTACACAAAAGAGTTCTGATCAGGGTAAAGTGATCAGGTTTATCAAAAGAGTTCTGATCAGGTTAAAATGATCAGGTTTTACACAAAAGTGTTCTGATCAGGGTAAAGTGATCAGGTTTAAAGTAAAGAATTCTGATCAGGTTAAAGTGATCAGGTTTAAACGAAAGAGTACTGATCAGGTTAAAATGATCAGGTTTAACAAAGAGTTTTGATCGGCAAAAAGATCAGATTTAAACATTGGGTTTATGATAACTCTTTATAATAACTTGTGAACTCACCAACCTCGTGTTGACAGTTTTAAGTATGTTTTCAGGAAATTGAACGTGGTCATCAGGTTAGCAATGTAGGTTACATGCATGCACGTGGATACGGCTTTTGGGAGGATTTCTCTTGTATAACTCATGGTCTTGAGTCATATTTGCGAAATCTTAAACATTTGTAAACTCAAATTGATATTTTGTAATGTAAATATTTTAAATTCGGTTATGTATCCAATTACATGTATGTGTTTGCGGTAATCATATGCTTTGAAAACCAGTGAAAGTCGCGCCTCGCGTTTCCGCCCTGGCGGGGTGTGACAGGATGCCTCTGCTCTGGCTTCACTGATCACAGCAACAGTTGATTGTGGAACTGTTGGAATCTCAGCCTCGGCTTCATCGGCAACTTCGGAGATTGACAAGGAAAGGACATTTGGTTGGTTGGTTTGGGACTCAGGATCTGTTATCTCTCTCAGTTGATCCTTAATTGATGATCTTAACCCATAGGCTGCAGAATTGATGTCAACTCTGGGAGAAGATGAGTTGGAGTCAGTGTCAGAGTTTGACACAGACTCATACCCCTCAATCCAACCTTCATTTACAAGATGGGCTCTGACAGTTTGCATCATTCCCTGACTCTCTGATGAATTGATATTGCAGATGTTGAATCTGAGTTGGTAGATCTTTAGTAGAAAGTCTGAGGGCAGCTGAAGAATGTCCCTGGTGTTGATGGTGAGAGAGGTGCCGTTGCTTAGAAGAAGATTATGGTCAAAGGACTTATTGCTAGACCATCCAACCACATCTAAGTCCTTGACCATTATCTTGTACAGGAGTCTTTTCAGGCTCAGAACTTCTTCTTCATTGAGAAGACTGCTCCTTGTGATTTGAAGATTGTTGGGAGACAGTCTTCTTTCTGCAGCCTGAGATGACTCAGGAGACTCTACCCGTTTTAGTTCTTTGATTAGTCTTATGAAGTTGGGTAGGTTGTCCTCCATCAAGTCATAGAATATGTCAATGGCACGGTCTGCTGAGAGGTCTGATGAGTTGTTGATGCAGATAAGATCATATAGGTCAAGGATTTCAAAAGGATGAATTAAATCCCAGTCTAGCTCTTCTACTCCGCTAAACTCCCGACCTATCCAAAACCTCTCAGTCTTCCCATCGTACCCCCAAGCTAGTATAATATCAAACTCTATCTGTGTGGATGTCAGTGGGAAGTGGGGGGCAGATGTATGACTTATGATGGCTGCAACTTCTGGGATGATGCTGAAGGATGTAGATGTTTCTTCTTGATTGTTTTCATCCATCAGCAACTCATCTATGGCTTTGACAACCAACTTCCAGTCTTCAGTAGTCTCTTCTTCTTCACTATCTGAGACTGGCAAGTCATGAACTTGGACAAACGCTGGCTTGAATAGAATACTTTGAAAGGCAGCCTGCTCTTGAATCCAATTGTCGAGGCTGTCAGTGTCTTCTTCCATAGGGACTTTCTCCCCCATTTTGGTTGCATCAGTGAATACATAGGCATCTGTTTGAGTGCCCACTGAGACAAGAGAGGGAGAAGCCATGGAGGGGCATTGATGGGCTTCATGCATCAAGACTTGGTGTCGTAGTTTGGACACTTCAGCCTCAAGCATAGCCACCCTGGCCGTCAATTCCAGATTGGTTAGTTTCAGACTGTCCTCATCCACGGTTGTGGAATCCTTGGACCCAGATGGGGCCGTAGGCCGAGCCTCAGCATCCCCATCACCCGTGGTTTCTTGGCGCCTGGGATTCTTCTCAGTGAGGGGAGTTTCCAAGAAAACACCCTCACCATGAGTTGCCGTGGTTGAGGTCTTAAGGATGTTGTCACTGTCCTCCTGGTCATGTGATAAACCAGCAGTAGTGACAGCCTCGTCCACATCCATTCTTTCATGAGTCCCAGAATGGACCTTCAAGGGTGAAGAACTTGGGATGGGTGTGTCGGAAGCAAGACCAATC
The DNA here is from genome assembly GCA_023525975.1 of Smallanthus sonchifolius. Classification (NCBI taxonomy): domain Eukaryota; kingdom Viridiplantae; phylum Streptophyta; class Magnoliopsida; order Asterales; family Asteraceae; genus Smallanthus; species Smallanthus sonchifolius. The sequence continues at coordinate 20,404,163 of CM042035.1, read as the reverse complement.
AGTACCTCCTTGATAGTGGCAGTTGGAGAAGGTACATCACTTTGGTCAGGATCTTCCACACTTAAGTTCAAAAAGGATAGGGATGGCTCAAAGGGCTGTTCTATGGATCCGGGAAGTGATCCTAATCCTAATAGAGAGACTTCCGAAGGAGTCTCCCTAACAGTGTGGCTTTCCCTTATGATATTCTCACTAGAATGTTGTGATTCTGAGTGAGGGATGTTGGCTTGGGTTTGGGCCTTGGAGGCAAGAGAAGAAGGAGTTCTCTTGCCCCTCTTCCTTGTATATTTGGCTGCAACCGGGGCCCTGTGTTCCGATTGAGCAATCAAACTGTGGGTGAGTAATGTATATGCCTGTACATCCTCAGTAGAATGCACAGGGGTTCGATCAAGGGACGCAACAGTTTGAGTTTGTGGCAGTGAGGTGGAGGGTGTGGGATCAGTAACAGCTGGGTTTGCTGAACTGTCACCATGGGCACGTTGCGTGTTCAACATTGTAGATAACAATGGAACATCGGCCCCTGAGAACTTTGATGAAACTGTTCTCAGTCTTTGAAAAATATTGTTTTTATGCCCCAGCATAATGTAGATTCGAGCAGGTTTTGAAAGATCTTGGTGCTCTTTGTTAAAAACTTCCTGCAGGAATCGTGGGTACATAAAAAACTGTGATTTTACCCCTTCTTGAAGGTTATATCTCAAACCTTCAAGAATGAGGTGGGAAAAATTAAAACCAGACCCAGTTACCATACCGTGAACTGCAGATGCAAGACCGGAACTGAGTTGATTCCAGCCACTCCTCTTTTGAGATATGCATTGGAGAAGAGTGTGGCAGAGGTACTTCCATTGGGGACCCATGAGCGCCTTCTCTATGGTGTACTCTGTTTGATTTCCAGTGTATCCTATGGATACAAAGGTCCTCATGTACACATCTCTCGGGTAGGAGGTGGCGTCCCCTTCATCCTGAAGCTTGAGGTGTTGACGGAGTTTCGCTTCAGTGATTACCATGTCTTTTCCATCTACTGTGGCCTTGATTCGGGGAGTGCCCTGTTCAGTAGAGAATACAGCTGTGTTCCAAAAATCTTCCATATGGGGAATATAGATGGTTGGGTTGACTGTTAGGGCATGGTGGATTTTGGATTGACAGAGGAAGTCAATCATATCATCAAAACCTTCGGATTTCTTGCCCTTTATTAGGTATGCAGTGAGGTTGTGGTATGGGGAAAACTTGTCGTTGGGGTTGTTTATGTCCGCGCCTGCCATTGTTATGGATTTGGAGGGAAGAGGGAAGGGTGTTTGAATGGTGGTTAAGTATGGAGGGCTTGGAATGCTGTGGGGACGGGAGAGAAAGTGATGGAAGTTAGGTTTGAAATTGAATATGAAGAGGTTGTGGGAACGTTTGGGATTTTGATATAACGGCAGACGAGGGAAAAAGCAAATTTTCTTGTACAGTACAACTCTTTTTACTTTTCACTGTTACAGCTGTAAAACACTCGAGTAGTCATGGTAAAGACTGAGAGTAGTTTTTACCGTGGGTAAAAGTTAATGTAGACTTGTTTTACCCATCAACAACAAACTTGGTTGCTGCTGATGGAGGGCTATCAGCTGCAAACTTGGTTGCTGCGGATAGAGAAGTCTTTCAGCAGTAGATTTGGATGCTGCTGACCGATGTATTCATCGGCAGCAAATATGTTGCTGCTGACTGCCTTAAAGCTGTCAGCAGGAAACTTGTTCCTACTGATTACTTAAAGCGATCAGTTGCAAAAGTGTTGCTGCTGAAGATTAAGACTGTCAGCAGCAAAAAGGTGCTGCTGACAATAACCTTTTATTAAGAACAAAACATGGACATATTTACAGGGACAAATAAAAATTTGAGACATGTTTTATTCAAAGTTCATCATGCCAATTGATTCAACCAGATATCGAAATCTTGCTTCATCAAAGGGTTTAGTGAACAAATCAGCATATTGCTCATTTGTGTGAACCTTGGATAAGACAATTCTCTTTTTCTCAGCTTGATCCCTGATAAAGTGATACCTGATGTCGATGTGCTTAGTCTTGGAATGATGTACTGGATTATTCGTGATAGAGATAGCACTCATGTTGTCAATGTGAATTGGAGTCTGCATGAAGGTCATTCCATAGTCAAGCATTTGATTTTGGATCCAGATGACCTATGCACAGCAGCTTGAAGCTGCAATGTATTCTGCTTCAGCTGTTGAAGTAGAGACACATGTTTGCTTTTTGCATTGCCATGAGATGAGCCTTCCTCCAAGAAATTGACATCCCCCTGATGTGGACTTTTTATCCAAGTTACAACCCCTATAGTCACTGTCAGTGTAGGCATAGAGATTGACATTTCCATTCTTTGGATACCATAGCCCAAGTTTTGGAGCTCCTTTTAGATATCTAAAGATCCTCTTGACAGCTTGCAGATGAGACACTTTTGGAGCTACTTGAAATCTTGCACAGAGGCAGACTGCGAACATGATATCTGGCCTTGAGGCAGTGAGATACATGAGGGACCCTATCATTGCTCGGTACTGATGTTGATCAGTGTCTTGTCCATCTTTGTCTGGAGATAATTGATGGTGCACTTGCATAGGAGTCCTTGCAGCAGAGCAGTCAGCCATTTTGAACCTCTCCAAGATGCTTTTGACATACTTGGATTGACTTATGAAGATTCCATTTGGTACCTGTTTGACTTGAAGTCCTAAAAAGAAATTTAGCTCACCCATTGAACTCATTTCAAATTTGAAATGCATCAGAACTTCAAAGTCTTTGCAGAGCTTCTTTCTTGTAGATCCAAAGATAATGTCATCAACATAAATTTAGACCAACAAAATTTCTCCCCCTTCATCTTTGATGAAAAGTGTCTGATCAATGGCCCCCCTTCTGAAGTTGTTGCTAAGTAGATATCCAGATAAAGTTTCATACCAGGCTCTTGGGGCTTGGTGTAAGCCATAGAGAGCTTTGTCTAGTTTTAAGACCTTATTTGGATGTGCAGGTTCCACAAAGCCTGGAGGCTGTTTGACATAGACCTCTTCACCAATCTTGCCATACAAAAAGGCACTCTTCACATCCATTTGATAGACCATAAAGTTTTTGGATGCAGCATATGCCAGAAAAATTCGGATGGCTTCCAGGCGGGCAACAGGAGCAAAGACTTCATCATAGTCAATGCCTTCTTCTTGAGTGTAACCTTGAGCTACCAGTCTGGCTTTGTTTTTTATCACGATGCCCCTTTCATCTTGCTTGTTTCTGAAGACCCATCTTGTTCCAATGGTTGTTTGACCAGGTGGAAGATCAACAAGCTTCCAAACATCTTGTCTTTTAAATTGCAGCAATTCTTCCTGCATTGCTTCAATCCAGCTGTTGTGCTTGAGAGCTTCATCAATTTTCTTGGGTTCCACCTGAGATAGAAAGCAAGAGAACAAACATATGTTGGCTTCATGAGACTTACTTCTTGTCTGGATACCTGTGTGGACTTGGCCAATGATGTTTTCCAGAGGATGCTCTTTGTTTATTCTCTGTACTGGTATCACATCCAGCCGTATTCCCTCTTCAAGATTACTTTGGTTTAGATCAGGATTGTCTTCAGTTGTGAGGAGAGTATTTTGTAGGTTCTGATCGTTGTGTTCCACATTGTCAGCAGTATTAGCATCATAGGCCTCTTCCTCATGGATTGAGGAGGCTTCATTGAAGATTTCTTGGTCAGAGAGATTGCTGCTGGTGGTGTTGGAAGTACTGGCTTCACCTGTACTGGCTTCAATAGCTTCTGCCACTGATGGAGGATCAATGGATGGCCTTTTCATCCTCATGTAGGGACTGGGAAAATCCAGTCTGTAGTCAGAAGAGGAGGTTGAGGCAGAAGATGTTTATTTTGAAGAAGAAGACTCCATATTTGAGAATATGAGGGGCTCAAATATTTGGGCGAAGGAGTCTATATCGAAGAGCCAGTTAGGACCTTTGCCTTGTTCACAGACAACGTGTTCCCTGCATTACACATTAGCAGATTCTTCCACAATCCGAGTCCTAGAATTGAACACTCGGTAGGCCTTTGATTGAGAGGAGTAACCCACAAAGTATCCTTCATCAGACTTTGCACCGAATTTAGGAAGAACCCCATGTGTGATGAGGATGGTACATGGACATCCAAAGGGTCGCAGGAAGCCAATGTAGGGAACCCGTTTGAACCAAAGTTCATAAGGTGTCTTCTGGAGAGGCTTAACAATGAGGACTCTATTCTGCACATAACAAGTTGTGCTTACTGCTTCTGCCCAGAATGTAAGGGGCAGCTTTGAGTCAGCCAGCATAGATCTTGCTGATTCAATCAGAGTCCTATTTCTTCTTTCAGCAACCCCATTTTGTTGAGGAGTTCTTGGAGCACTGTATTGCCTTTTAATGCCCTTGCTCTCGCAGAAGATGTTCAAAGTGTGATTCTTGAATTCTGTTCCTTGATCACACCTTATGATCTTGACCTTCAGATTGCTTTGATTATCTACCCTAAGAATATAGGATTTGAGAATCTCAGCAGTTTCATCTTTTGTTCTTAGGAAGAATACCCATAAGAATCTGGAGAAGTCATCAGTGATCACCAGACAGTAGGACTTTTTGCCCATTGACATGATATTTGTAGGACCAAAGAGATCCATATGCAGTAGCTGGAGAGGGGTGTCATTTGTGTTCAATGTCTTGGGCTTGTGGGAACTCTTGTGTTGTTTCCCCTTCAAGCAGGCAATGCAGTGATCATCTAGCTGGAATTCTTTGTCAGGAAGCCCTCTGACAAGATTGTCCTTCACTAATTTATTGATTGTTTTGATGTTAACATGGCTTAACCTCCTGTGCCAGAGAGCGGATTCATCAACTGATGCCTTTGACAGAAAACATGAAACACTACCGGATGGAGTGACTTCATTCATGTCAAGCACATATAAGTTGTCCTTTCTATGAGAAGTTAGGAGAATCTTCTCTGGAGGGGGTTTAGATAGGCCAGGAGCTAACACGAAACATTCTTTGTCAGTGAAGAGCATCCAATGCTTTTGATCACATACTTGGGAAACACTCATGAGATTGAAGTCAAGTTCTTTAACATAGTTGACTCCTTCAATACTCATCCTTTCATTGGACACAGTTCCTTGTCCAGTGATTGATCCACCCTTGGAGTCACTCCCAAAGGCAACATATCCTCCATTGAAATGTCTGAAGTTAGAGAGGATGGACCTGTTGCATGTCATGTGCCTGGAACAGCCGCTATCTACCACCCAAGTATTGTGTTTATTGCCTGGCTGTCCCTACACATGAGAGATATCTAATTAGTGGGAGGAATATTGCTGCATGCATCATTGTAGAACATTGTTGCTAATTTGCCCTTGTCAACATGCTTGCAGTCAATGGAACCAATGGTTATGCTTGGAGATTGTTTGGCCTTCCATTGCTGTGTTGGTGGTTTTCTAGCTTTCTTTACATTGTCAGCAGAAGATGTTGTGGCTGACGATTCTAGCTTATCAGCAGCCGATTTTGCTGCAGAAGGCTTTGTTGGAAGCTTTATTTTGGATTTTGCTTTGTCAGCAGCAGATACTTTTGCTGCTGACGCTGTTGTTTTTGGTTTCCTGTACTTTACTCTATCAGCAGCGATTTTGTTTGCTGCTGATGGGTTGAACACAGATGAACGATTTGCAATCTGGTTAAACGGATTGAACTTGCATGTTGCAGCAAAGTGGTTTGATTCCCCACATATGATGCAAGTTTGTTGAGGTTTCTGCATCTTCACTCTTTGAGGGGATAGAGATTCCCTGAACTTTGTTGCCTTTGCATCATAGCTTCTTACCTGTTTGTTTCTGTTTGTTTTCTCAAAGGCATGCTGCTTTGAGTTTCTTTGGTGATCAAGGTAGTAAAAGCAGGTGCTGGCTGTGTGATTGTATTTGCCACACACAAAGCAAGAAAGTGCTATCTTGAAGTTCCAGGGATGAGCTTTGTTATGTTCAAAAGTGGCTTCTTCTAGTGTCTTTTGAACATATGGAACCTTTTCTCCAGGTGCATGAAAGATATCAAACACCTTTCTCTTTGTGATTGGCTTTGACTGAGACTTGGGGTTGGTAAAGCCTAATGTCCCTCCCTTTTCAATGTTTAGCTTTCTTCTATTTGGAGGATAGCTAATTTTGATTTGTTTGAATGGGATGGGGGCTGGAATAGCTGGAGTAACAACAGGAAATTCAACTTTGTTCAGAACAGCTTCAGAGATAGGAGCAGATGGGACAGTACTAGTTTCACAATGGTCTGAGCATGTTGACTCAGATTCTGATGAGGTAGTACAATCTTCCAGGGATGGTTCATCCGTTGAGGGATCAAGATTCCGGTTTGCAGTGTCAAGATTTGCAGTATTGAAGCTTGGTTCATGAATGGCAACATAGTCAGCAGGAGGATGAACTGTCTTGTACTGGTCATTATGATATCCAAGTCCAGTTTTTACCTTTTCATGGACTTGAATATCTAACAATCTTTGTAACTTTTTTGATGAAAATTCATATTTTTCAACATGAACTTTCTGTTCAGCCAGTTCAGCTCTGGTAGCTTTAAGTTTTGCCAATAGATCATCAATCTGAGTTTCAAGATTGGTTTGTTCATGTTTTAATGAAGAAATTTCTTTCTTAAGGAAGTTAATCTTTTCTTTGTACGTATCTTCGACCTTTTTAAATTCAGACTTCATTTGATGAAACTCTTCATTTTGATCTATCAGATTTTGGTTATGCTTTCGATAACCCAAGACTTTGTCAATGCAAGCTTGAGAGCAAAGATGTTTAAATACCTGAGGTGGAATCTCTGCAGTGTCTGCCATAAGTGCTTGGTTGGGGGCAGAAACATCTTCATATTGAAAACTCCAGTCAAAGTCTGTAGTTCCAACATTTGCACATGCTGCAGTTTGTGCTGGAGGAGTTCCTTGCTGCTGCTGCTGTTGCCTGGGCTGTCCTTGATAGGCTTGTCTTTGATGGCTGGCACCCTGATTGGCTTTTGGTGCCTTGCACTCCCTGACAAAGTGACCCATTTGGTTACAGTTGTAACACCGGATCCTGCTTTTATCCAAACCAACTCTGGTGTTTGAGTTGTTGTTTGGAACAGATCTTCCGGTTCTAGAGTAGAACCTTTTTGCTCTGAGGGAGAGCATGGCATAAGAGTGCAGAATATCCATTTCTTCAAGATCATCTGGATGAAAGCATTCCAGATCCTCCTTTATGAAGTACATGCTGCTTGAGCTGTCAGAGACAAAGGCAGTAGAGGTTGACTGTTGAGGAGGGGCTTCTAGAAGAAATGGTGATGAGTTGGATTGTGAAACAGTTGGTGTTTGAGGATGAGTGACAATGGGAGGATGGTAGTTGCTTGCACTAGGACCAGAATGATCAGAGTGAAGTGCTGAGGTGTTGGTGGAGGAAGTGGTGGCTGATTGATAACTGGAGCTCCTTTCTTTAGCTTGAATCATTTCTAATTCATAGGTTTTAAGCATGCCAAAGAGCTCAGTCATCTTGAGAGTCTTTAGATTCTCCGTTCTTCTGATGGACACAGTGTATAATGTCCAACAGGTGGGAAGAGATCTTATGAACTTCTTCAGGATGTCTTCATTTTCCAGGGTCACCTTGGAGCACTGCAGTTCTCCTACCAGATACGTATACCTGTTATATAAAACTGTTAGTGACTCACCTTCCTTCCAGGCGAAGTTCTCATACTGTTGCTTGAGGATGTCACGTCTGTTTTCTTTGACCTCCTCAGATCCAGCAAACATCTTCTCCAGGGCTTCCCATAACTCCTTTGCAGTTTTGTAAGCCCTGAAGTTGTGAAAAACTTCATTTGGAAGGCACATTTGGATAGCTCCTAATGCCTTGAAGTCCACCTCCATTTTCTTGATGTCTTCTTCAAAATACTTGGAGGGTTCCTTCGGGACTAGTGGTCCTCCAGAGTCAGCAGAGGCCACCATGGGGATATAAGGTCCATCCCTTATGGATTTCCACATTCCGTATTCTTGGTAGCAGAAGAAGCTTTCCATACGGTTCTTCCACATATCATAGTCCTCCCAAGACACCAACCTCGGTGGTCGGTTGATACTGCCGATGTCTTCAAATCCATTACTTTGTGCCATTTCTGTTTTGTGTGACTTGATTAAGAATAGAGTTTTGAATAGAATCAGAAAGTGATTAAACAAATGTTAGTTTGTTTAATCTTGAGCCAAGGCTCTGATACCACTTGTAGGATCGTAAGATTACAAGGTGATTCTATTCTAGTTGATATTGGCGGAAACAATAGCAACTAACAAAGTAAACAGGTAAAACAGCAAGAATACTGATAAATGCACTGTTGTATTGATCTTCTGTGATTACAGGATTACAAGCAAAAAAAACTCTATCAAGGCACACTTACAATGAAGTGTTTACAAGATATATATAGTAACTTAGAATCAAGACAGACCCTTGATTCTAAGGATCAGATCTAACACAAGCCGTTGATCTTGTTTATTAAACTAAATTACACGTAAAGGCTAATCTAGTTAACTTTACTGAAACGTCTTCTTTGACATCATTGTTTGCATGCTTGGAGAAGAGCGTTATGTCCTTTATTGGTTGCACCACTAAGGTTCCTTCTGCTTGGAGTGTGTCAGTTGCTTTAGCCGAAAGGTGTCAGTGACGCTTTGCATGGATAGTCAGCTGCAACGTTTGGTCTTCAGTGAATAAAGCTATCAGCAGCAGAGGCGAGGACCAGCAGCAAGATTGATCTATCCGCAGCTGCTGAGGATATGCCTATCAGCAGCAACTTGTGTTGAATGCTGCTGATAAGCTTATCAGCAGCCATATGTGATGAATGCTGCTGATAAGCCTATCAGCAGCATTCGTACTTAGAATAATTTGGTAGCAATCAGTCTTTGGTTCTACAGTTTGTGTAAATGTAAACATGTAATTTTATAGAGTTCATGTTTCACCCCAAAAGTGTAAAAGAGTAAAAGGGGCTATGAAATACTCACTTGATTTGAAGGCGTAGTTAACACAAGAGACTAGATAGTAATACGAGATCCTTGTAATGCACAATGTTAACCTAGAGTGTAAAATGTATCGAAGTCAATCGTATGCACAATAGTCTATGTCTAAGTCTAATGTTAAATTAGATGTGTGTAAAAGGAGTTTGAAGTGATAGTTGGTAGTGGTTTGTACTTAAATGTAGGTATTAGAGGTAATTTGGTATAACCTAAATAAATGATTTTTGTTTAAATGAAAATTAAATAAATAATTGTAACCTTATTTATTTATTTATAAAATATGTAACTTAGTCATTTAGTTATAAAAATGTATTAAATGTTTTATATTAAATATAAATTTCTTTACTTTATTTTCATAAAGATGTTTAAATCGATTGTGTAAATAATAATTAAGTGTAGGGTTTAACAATAAATATAGATCAAATTTTGTAAGTTTTAAATAAACAATTTCTATTTATTTATTTATTTTATAAAATCAATTATTTTTATTTAAAAATTAGTTTGAAATACTTATTGTTTTTAAATTAAGGAATTAATTATTCCGACAAAACTTTTCTCACACACACGACCGTGCTTGGGACAAGGCACGATCGTGCTAGAACCACGGGCGCGACCGCGCTAGCAAGGGACGCGACCGTGTTGACTAAACAGAATGCATAATTAGGTTGTTCACTAGGCATGACTGTGTCTTGGGTCAGGTACGACCGTGTCTAGGGTTTTGAGGCACGACAAAGTCTAGCCAAGGACATGACCGAGTCTGAGTGTGGGAGGCACGACCGCGCTGGTATTTGGCGCGACCGTGTCTCATGAAGCACGACCGTGCTAGAAGACTAGCGCGACCGTGTTTGTTCCAAAACAGGAACGAATTGGCCAATTCTTATATTGTTAATGTTGGGATTCATAGGGCTTTCATCTATAAGGTTATTACGAGTCTATTGAGATAATTTAATTGTATTTAAAACGCGTTCAAAGTATGGTTTGATTAAATCCATTTTGAACGAAAAATAGATTCGGGTTCGTGATGATTCCCATATTGTAAGCCCAAATTAGATTAGGGCTTTTGATCTATAGACTGAAACATAGATGTAGGAGTTTTAATTACCCGAAAAGATGATTAATCGACAGGGTGTGGTAAAGACGAGTTCCGGCGGCGACGGGTTTGGTTTCCGTTGTCCTTTGCTGCAGTTCCGGCTAATTCACGTGTTCAGAAGTCTTAGGGAGGATCGAGTAGTGGGTATCGTGTATTTGCTTGAGAGAATTTGGATCGTAATGGAGGAATTTGTGGTTTTGCGAAAATGGATTGACGGTTTTGAGATGAATCGGTATAATTGGGTTTATTGATTGTAAATACGGTGATAAAAACTCTTAATTGGGTTGTTAATGGTAGAACGTGCGCAACGGTTACGAAATCAATCGATTCCGCGATTACAGGCTGCATTTACGTTTCAGCTGATGTGAGGCACGACCGTGCCTATAAGAGGCGCGACCGTGTCAGACGAGGCGCGACCGTGCCTACTAGGGTTTCTAGTTATTTACAAAATCAGCCCTTGCAAATTCAGCTTTGACAGAATTAGCTTGGTTAAGATTTAACAGAACACCTAACGAGATTACTAACTGGATTAACTCTAAGAGGTGTTACCACATGATTATGAGTTCTAAATCTTTGAATTTAATACGATCGGCTAACGATTAATGAGGTGTAGGTTTGAACAAGTATATGATTCAATATCGTGTTGTTATTTTATTAGTTAAAATAAATTAAAATAGGGTCAGAAAATCAGGAATGTTACACTGATAATCATAAATCTAATAATGTTTTTCCAATTAATCATAATGTGTCTCCATCGAAAAGGTCTGATTGTGATACTTATGTCCCACAGGTTGATGACAAAGTAGATTGTGAACTAATTAAAGTTGTTTATTTTGATCCATCTAGACGACCCAAGACCGCAATGGCTTGGGTTCCCATTTCTAGCTGATTTTCTTTGTTTATGTAGGGGCAACCAAGGAGGACTATCAACAATACGTGGTATGTGGATAGTGGTTGTTCTCGACATATGACAGGGAATATTTGTTTGCTTGAAGATGTTATTAAAATTGATGGCGGTTATGTCGCTTTTGCTGGGAATAAAGGCGGGTACATAACTGGTCAGGGTACTTTGAAGAATGACAAAATCAAGTTTGAGAAAGTGAACTATGTGGAGCAACTTGAACACAATCTTTTGAGCGTATCTCAAGTGTGTGACAAAAAGTTCTCATTCCATTTCAATGATACTGAATGTTATATCTTGAAACCGGGTTTTGTTATTCCTGACGAATGGATTCTAATGAAGGCTGCGAGGAGAAATGACACATATGTCTTAGACACGAGTGTTGCTACAACAACGGATTCTATTCCAACAAGTTTACTCTCTAAAGCGTCTGAATCAGATTCTATTCTGTGGCATAGGAAGCTTGCTCACAACAATTACCGGAAAATGAATTATCTCATGAAGAATGATATAGTTATTGGTGTTCTGAAAATGAAATTCTCCGTTCCTGATTACTGTATTCCTTGCAAGAAGGGGAAACAACACAAGAAGTCCCACAAATCTAAGACAAAGAATTCAATTGTGACTCCATTGGCGCTGGTACATATGGATTTGTTTGGACCGATTAGTATCAGGAGCATTGGTGGTAAATCTTACTGTTTGGTAGTAACAGATGTTTTCTCTAGATTTTCATGGGTTAAGTTCCTTGCTTCTAAGGCTGAAACCACTGAGATGGTGCAATTCTTAATCCTGGGTTTAGAGAACTTGTGCAAACAGAAAGTCAGAAGAATTAGGAGTGACAATGGCAGCGAGTTTAAGAATAGCAAGATGGGTTTATTCTGTCTACAAAAGGGAATTCATCATGAATTCAGTGCGCCATATGTACCTCAATAAAACGGAGTTACAGAACGAAAGAACAGAACTTTGGTTGAAACGGCACGTACGATGGTTGCAGATTCTAAGTTTCCAGTTACTTTTTGGGCTGAAGCTGTGAATACTGCGTGTCACGTTTTGAACAGAGTTTTGACCGTGAAGCGCCACAACAAGACCTGCTATGAGTTGCTTAATAATCGGAAGCCAAATCTGGAATATTTACTACCTTTTGGCAATCCATGTACCCTGTTGAAGGTTAGAGATGTCCTAACCAAGTTCAGTGCTAAGGCTATTGAAGGGATCTTTCTGGGGTTTTGTTACAAATTCTACTACCAAAAGGGTTTATAACAAAGAGACTCGTCAGGTTGAGGAATGGTTTCATATTGACTGTTCGAATCATTCTTTACCTCAAATGGCGATTGGACCAGACTGGGCTTTTGATTATGACAGCTTATTCAAGTCTTTTCATTTACCTTATGATATTTCTCCTGAAGAAGCTGCTGTGTTATATGAGTCTTGTCAGGATGCACATAATGGTGGTTTTATACCGACTGTGGTTCCACATTCATCCGTTCCATCTACATCTGCTCCTGATCCTAATGTTGCTTCTTGCTCGGGACCACAAGATTCTGATAGTGAGGAAGAAGATGTTGTTTTTCAACATTCTTCTGCTGATCCATTATTTATTGATGAACCTTCTACTTCGACACAAGCTCAGGGGGAGATTCCTACAAATCTATATTCGGAGACACCAGTTAATCAGGACTTTTCTTCTCAATTTGAAACGACTCAGGTTGATGTGTTGCCGGTTCCTGAAGTTGCATCAATCAAAGAACTCAAAGATCATCCGGTGACAAATATAATTGGAATTTGAGAGATGGAGTGCAACCGCGTTCTATTATTGAAAACACTTGCTTGTATACATGTATTAAGGATACTGGTGTTCTTTATGTATGCTCACATTCATGTTTTATTTCTCAGGTCCAACCAAAGAATGTCGAAATCGCTTTGCGTGATAACAATTGGATAGAGGCCATGCAAGAAGAGCTTGCTCAGTTTGATAAACTCAAAGTCTGGAATTTTGTAGATCTTCTAAAGGGTGTGTATCCAATTGGTACTAAGTAGGTGTTTAATGCAATAAAGACGATCGAGGTGTTGTGGTGAGAAATAAGGCAAGATTAGTCGTACAAGGTTTCAATCAACAAGAGGGAATTTATTACACCGTGGTTTATGCTCCTGTTTCTAGGCTTGAAGCTATACGGTTGTTTCTTGCTTTTTCTTCATACAAAGGGTTTAAGGTGTTTTAATTAGATATGAAGAGTGCTTTCTTATATGGAAAGGTCAAGGAAGAGGTTTATGTGTGTCAGCCGCCGGGGTTTGAAGATCCAGTTCATCCGTCTAGAGTATTCATGCTTAATAAGGCTCTATATGGTTTACATCAAGCTCCCCGAGCGTGGTACGAAACGTTGTCTAAACATCTTATGGACAATGGCTTTGTGTGAGGCCAAATTGACTCGACCTTATTCATAAAGAAAGCAGGGGGAGAATACCTACTGGTTCAGATATATGTAGATGATATTATTTTTGGCTCTACAAACGAAGGGTTGTGCAAAGAGTTTGAGAGTGTTATGAAATCGAAGTTTGAAATGTCAGCTATGGGAGAGTTATCATTTTTCCTAGGATTTCAAATTAATCAGAAGGAAGATGGTTTCTTTATTCATCAGTCCAAGTATGTCAAAGACATCTTGAGCCGGTTCAAGATGGAGGACTGTACCCCATATGATACTCCAATTCCGGTCAATCATAAGTTGAATTCTGACCCGGATGGAAAAGAAATTGATTGCCGACTCTACCGTGCAATGATTGGATCTCTCATGTACTTAACCGCTTCAAGGCCAGACATAATGTTTGTTGTGTGTATTTGTTCCAGATTCCAAGCAAAACCAAAGGAGTCCCATTTGATTGCAGTAAAGAGAATCTTTCGTTGTCTAAAAGGAAAAAAAAGATTGGGACTATGGTTTCCACATGGTTCTAACTTTGAATTCAATGCATATACTGATTCTGATTTTGGTGGTTGTTTTTTAGACAGGAAATCTACAACAGGTGGTTGCCAGTTTTTAGGTAATCGTCTAGTTTCCTGGCAGTGCAAAAAGCAAACTACGGTCTCCATTTCAACATGTGAAGCAGAATAAATTGCTGCTGCAAGTTGTTGTTCACAGATCTTGTGGATCCAACAGCAATTAAGAGACTACGGTTTGAATTTTACAGGGACCCCCATGTTTATTGATAATACTGCTACAATGTCTATCACAAATAATCATGTTAAGCACAGTAAAACAAAGCACATTGAAATTAGATATCATTTTATTCGTGATTGTGCAGATAAAAAGTTGATTGAGCTGGTGAAGGTACATACAGATGATAATTTTGCTGATCTGTTTACCAAGGCATTTGATCGTACCAGGTTTGAATTTCTGATCAATATGATGGGTATGATCAATCCCGAATAAAAGTTTTCATAAAACAATTTTTCATGGGAGATTTGTTTTAAATTTCTTTTATTGCTTTATTACATTTCTGCATTTTAAATTTCAGTCAAAAATTGTTATTTATAAAAAATGAAAAACAAAATTAAAAATATAAAATTGACATCATTTGAAGTTAGAGAAGAAATGATAGTACATCAGTGAATAGTTCATCACACATGACCATAGTAGACCTTTGATATGTTGTTATATTGATAGTTTAAAGTTTATTGATTTGATCTAAATTTCAAAGTCTGCATAAATAAGAAATGATAGTGTTTAAATGCTCTACTCTTGATAATATGTTTTAATTTGAATATGAGTTTGAAACTTGAATTGTTAATAGACTAGAAGTGTTTTTGAACCAATAGTAGTATGAAAATTAAATATGATATGAGTACATCTGTGATTTGAATCCATTATATGCCTGGGTGTGTGTGTAAAAGATCATTATCAGATAAAGAATATATGGTTTTAAGAATTTCATGAGACCAATATCGGATTATATCTTTAGCACAAACTCGTTCAGTTCACTACCCAAGCCCAGAAAAACATGCAATGTGTTGATTGAACTAAGATATGCTTTCTAACAACATCTGTTGGAACATATATTCACCCTTGGATCATTTAGATACATCATTTATACTGATTCCATTGAAGATTATCCAGATAATAGTTGGATCCTCCTACCTGAATCTACTGATTCTCATTCTAAAGCCAATTCATTAGAATCTGTTGATTCTGAATCATCTTGATTCATATATCCTTTGGGATCTGCTATTCTATACTTGTGCTAATAGAGATAATTTCATCTTGGAGATTGATCTAATCTTGCAATAAATCGTATATGTCTTGAAGATAGTGCAATTTTAAATTTTGTTGGGCATATATGTGGGGTACACGATGTTTTTCATCTAAATGGTACCAACTCACATGAATTTGGGAGAAAAACGCTTGTGGTTTCAAATTGTATAATATTGACAATTTAAGAATTCATGCTTTGTATTGCAAATTTGGTATGAATAATTGGGCATTTTATGACTTGATCTTGTTTACTTTGGAATTTATCGCGTATCATTTCAAGTAATATTCAACTTGATTGAATAGTTTGAAAAGAAAAAGATATGAGTTGCATAAGAATGAGTTTGTTTGTTTCATATCATCTTTAAAGGAATAAGTGAATTTATTTCACATGAATATCATCATTAAGTGCGTATCATAGTTTACCCATAGTTTGTGATAGAATGTGTGATGAATTGCTCTTGTACTGATATGATCTTCTTACTCATGATGGTCAACCAAAAATATGTGTTTCAGTTTGTTCAGATAAAAAACCTAAAATATGTGTTTCATTTTGTTCAGATAAAAACCAAAAATATGTGTTTCAGTTTGTTCAGATAAAAAACAAAAAATATGTGATTCCGTTTGTACAGATAAAATTAAAAAAAAAAAGAGATTTTGTTTCCGTCTTCCATGAAAATTCTATCTTTTATTTTCTTTAATTTGATTCGGGATTGGATCGGATACATACTACAGATGGAAGATCACAAGAATGTGACATGTTGACGGTTGAGGTTTGTTTAAATTCCAAAGTTGTTCAAGGCAAAGGTTTGAAGCGAACTTAATATGTTCGCCTGAAGCTTGTTAAGCGAACTTAACAAGTTCGCCTAACTAAGAGAACTTAATTGAGAGAATAAATATCTTTTCAGGCGAACATATTTCATTACCATTCATCTTTGTTTAGGCGAACTTGTTTGAGCGAACATCTTCACAGTAATAGCGAACTTGATTTTTCGAATTCTGTTAGGTTTAGATTGAAATTTTTCGTGATATACTCTTAATCGGTATTTAGTTGCGATTGTTTCTAAGGTAATTTCATTGAGTTTGATCCTTTAAATCATCCGGAATTTGACTTTTTATACCTATATTCATAATGTCGTGACTGTTCATCTGGTTTTTGGTAAAAGAAAAGGTTTAAATTCGTGTTACAAAGTTAAAATTGATGATCTATTATGCTTCGTTGTTGTGTGCCGATACTTGTGGTGGATTTGGTTTGCTTTAATTAGTCGATTTGAACAAGTTGGGAAATCTGAAATGAATCTGTATCGACAGGCGAACTTGTTCAGGCAAACTTATTATGTTCGCCTCTTACAACACTAAGCGAACTTATTAAGTTCGCCTAAGGGTTCAGTGATGTTTGGAGTTGTGATTTTTTGTGTAAATTTTTTTTTTTGTGTGTTTGATTTTTTTTTGTTTGTTTCTATGTTTGTGTGTGTATATCATGTGTTTATCCTATGTGTGTTTGTTATATTACTAATGTTTGTTCTATGTCCAATACATTTACAGATGGCTCACCGTGTTGAGTACAAACATAATCAAGTGGCTTTGTTAGATCCGCATATGTCCGAGGCCGCAAATTTTCAAGGAATCATTAACTTCCTGAATCGTTCACGATTACATGTGGCTTTATCAGTTGATCCGTACATAAGTCTGCCATATATCCAACAATTCTGGGATACAGTACATCAATACACTGATGTTGAACCTCATGTGCTTCGAGCTATAGTTAACAATACAGAGGTGGCAATATCAGTTGATACTATTCGTGCTGCTTTAGCATTGGAAGGTACAAATTGTAACATTTCTGATTCTTAGTATCCGTGTTTCAATTCAATGTAACGTATTTTAAACCTAATTCTTGTGCACTATCTTATTCTATCTTGTGCCATAACATAATTACAATGATTCAATACAAATCCGCAAACCTTACTCAATTATATACTATCAAGCGCTACACGAGTAATCATTTTTATACAATTTGTCAAAACCCAAAGTTACAAGGGCTGATGTTGAAAAATAACAAGAAACCCTAATAGGCACGGTCGCGTCCTATCCTAGCACGGTCGCGCCAAGTGCTTTGGCACGGTCGCGTGACTTGCTTTGGAACGATCGCGCCCGGTGCCTAGGCACGGTGGCGCCTAGTTTTGGCACGGTCGCGCCTAGTACCAGTTGAAACGTAAAAGCAGTTTCAATCTCCGAATCGTTTGATTTCGTAACCGATTTACACTTCATTACCATTAACAAAGACAATAACATTTTCAATTACAACAAACGTACCAGTTTAATTCCATCAAACTCAAAACTCTCTCAAACATTTCAAAGAAAACTCAAACCCCCTTTTCGATCCGAATTCTCTCAATCAAGCAAAAGCGTCACGCTACTCGATCCTCCCTAAAGCTTCAAGACTCTCTGGTTTAGCCGAAATCACATCAGGAGACGCCGGAAGCCAAACCCGTCGTCGCCGGAACTCTCTTCTACCGTACGCTATCGATTCATCGTCATCCCGGGTAATTGAATCCGTATTTTCATTTGATTTAGTCTTTAGATCAAAAGCCCCATATTAATTTGGGCTTTCATTATGGAAATCATCTAAAACCCGAATCTACTTTTCGTTCAAAATGGTTTAATCAAATCCGATCCTAAACACGTTTTTAATTCAATTAATCTATACAAAAAGACTCGTAATAATCTATTGGGTGAAAGCCCTATGATTTTCAACCCTATTATTATAAGCATTAGTCAATTCGTTCCTGTTTTGGAACAGACGCGGTCGCGCTAATCATCCAGCGCGGTCGTGCCTCATGAGGCGCGGTCGTGTCATCCTACTCAGACCCAGTCATGCCCTTTGGCTAATCTCATTCGTGTCTCAGGATCATAGACACGATCGTGCCGAGCCAAGGCACGGTCGTGCCTATTGATTTAGTTAGTTAAGCCCTCTGGTTGATCAACACGGTCAAGCCATGACTAGCATGGTCGCGCCCGTGGTTCGAGCACGATCGTGCCCTTCCCAGGCACGGTCGTGGGTGAGTTAAATTTTTGGCAGAATGATAATTTTAAATATTTTTCAAACAACAAATACTTCTGATTTAATTACAAAATAAAAATAGTTGATTTTTATAAAAACACATTTAATTCTAATTAGAAAGATCAAATATTTAATTTTGGAATGAATAGAAAATTTTTTATTTAATGTTTATAAAAAAATTAAATTTACAGTTATTGCTAAACCTTTCATTTCAAAAGTATTTAAATGATTAAGTTACATTTTATAAATAAATATTTACTTGATATTTAAACAAAGACATTTAATTATTTACATTTAATTTCAATTAACACTTACAATATTTTCACAAACAATAAATATTTTATTTTTCTAATTAATTATTCAAACTCAAACCTTAAACAAAATGTTTCAAAATGTTTATTTCAAACCCTTATATTTTATTCAATATATTTTTAAGTACAAATCAATAGCCTTATACACAATTTCAAATTCAACTTTAAACTTAAACTTTTGTGCACACTATTGATACAATACGCATTACACACTAGGTTAACTTGTGCATTTCAAGGATCCTCATTCTATCTAGTATCTTTTCTACGCCTTCGAATCAAGTGAGTATTCACAACCCCTTTTTACTCTTTTACACTTTTTGGGGTGGAACATGAACATTTTACAATACTACTGTTTACATTTACACGAACAACACAAGTACAAATCATATTTACATTCATGTGTGTAATATGAGCTTTATGCCCGAGTGCTAGTTGTGCTAACTCTTGTATGCGATTATGTGCAATCATTAACTCAGTACAAGCCGACGGTTTTCAATGATAGATCTATTGAGTCTGACAAACCCACCCATGGTACGCGGTGATTGAAACCGACAACACACTTTGTTTTGCATGCTAGTTACAAAGGTTTGATTGTACTTGGTTACACAATAGCTACTCTCCATAAATGCTTTAATTATCATGTTATGTAAGGATTTGTTTTACAAACTATATGCTATCTATATACAAATCTGTGTTATACTCACCAACTTTTTAGTTGACTTTATTTTATTCATGTTTCAGGTACTAATGTGTGAGTTTGATCAAGATGTGCTACACTTAGGCCTTGGACTTAGCTAATTTAAATAAAGAAGTCTATGTTTTAAAACTTTGTTTCATGTCTTGGATTTGGTTATGTTTGAACAATTGTAGTGGAATTTGAAGTTTAATATATTTCAATTTAGTCAACCTTGTGCTTATGAACAGTCTACATGTCCCGCCCCGATGATTCCGCCATCGGTCGGGGTGTGATAGATTGGTATCAGAGCCTTGGTTATAGGGAATTAGGTTATTAGACACTCTTGACCTAGACTATAACTTTAGGACACCCACTTATACTATGCTTCATGATTATGTGCTATGTGCTACATGTTATATGTTACATGCTTAATATGATTGCTCATTATTTCATTTTGATGACTTATGTGTTTTAAACCCATGACTTATTAGGATATTCTTAATAATTAAATAAATAATATCCGTTCCTATATTCTAAAATCTCATAATATTTCTATTTTCTTTTCTATCTTTATCCTTCTTAGCATGTGGAAAAAAATTCTTGAAGCAAAAATCTCTAAAATTTTTATTTCTTCGTTAAGGTTTTTAAACTTGTTAAATTACTTGAGGACACGTGCAATATGGAAGGGTGACACCTGTATTTTGGGTTTTCTGTCTAGGAAAGCATTTCGCATAAATCCCAATCAACCGAGGGACCCGTATGCTTTCCTGGGAATTCCTGAGATGAGTGTTTACTTATAGGCTAAAGCATGTCTTCTTGAAAAAAATTATATAAGTTTAATTAACCTTAATGTGCCATAGTATTCAAGTGATTTTGTCACTTTTGAATACAATCCAAACTAAGAATATCTATTTTTATTATCTCATTCTATTAAATCCTATCAAATCTCATAAGTTCTTACAATCTTCCTTGTCTTGTGAAAATCTGTAGAATGCCTCCTCGTCGTGCTCCCCCAACCAACGCCAACACCGACATTGCTACTATTCTTACTCAATTGGTGACCTCACCCAAGCCAATGGAGCCACCAATGGCAACAATGGTGGAAATGGAAGCAATAATGGTAATAATGGTGGAAATGGTGGAAATGGTGGTAACAATCCATCTCAATGCACCTTCAAGCATTTCAACTCGTGTAACCCTCTCAAGTTCTATGGTACCGAAGGAGCTACCGGACTCCTTCAATGGTTCGAAAGCATTGAGAATACCTTTCTCAATAGTGACTGCCCTGACAACCTTCGTGTTCGTCATGCCACAAGTGTCCTACAAAAACGGGCACTCACGTGGTGGAATGGGGAGAAAAGGAATAGAGGTGTGGATGTAGCAATGGCCTTGCCTTGGGATGAGGTTAGAAGGCTAATGACCGAGGAATTCTGTCCTCGAAATGAAGTAAAGAAACTTGAAGCCGAATTTTGGGATCTTGCCCAAGATAGTGGTGAAAACTTGGCTTATACAACTCGGTTCCATGAGTTGAGTCTTCTCGTGCCCCACATGGTCACACCTTTGTCCTGCTGCATTGAAAGGTATATTGGAGGACTACCTAGGCAAATTCAAGATACTGTCCTAGGAAGGAATCCCGCAACACTTGAGGATGCTATCCGATTGTCTGCTACCTTAACCGATAATCATGTGAAGGCGGGGACTCTTACTAAAAAGGGCACTAGGAAAGTTTATGACACCGCAACTCCGTCCACCCACAACAAAGAAGCCATAACTGAACCCTTCCGCATAATAAGAAAAGAAAGGCTAGAATTTTTGCTGTGGTCACTCCTACTATACCCGTTAATCAAGTTGCTCCTATGGTTCAAGCACCGCCCAAAAAGCCATATGTTGGAATTTTCCCACTTTGTGCCACCTGCAACTATCATCATCCCCAAAACATCCCATGTCGCCTTTGTACTCATTGTGGGAGGTATGGCCATACGGTTAATGTGTGTAGGGCAAAAGCTCTTGCGGGCCAAGTCAACCCACCAACCCGAACCAATCAACAAGTGGCTAATCAAGGTGTTCCTGCTATAGCAAATGGGCGTGCATGTTTTGAATGTGGTGATCCAAATCACTTCCGTGATCAGTGCCCAAGGTTGATCAATGCTAGACAAGGCGGAGCTCGTGGGCGTGCTTTCAATATAAACGCCAATGAAGCTCAAGCCAACAATGATGTGGTCAACGGTACGTTCCTTGTTAATAGTCAATATGCATCCATTCTATTTGATACCGGTGCCGATAAAAGTTTTGTGTCACTTAGTTTTGAACCTTTAATTGCAAAAACACGGTCCGAATAAGAGAAAACCTTCACCGTAGAAATAGCAAATGGTGACTCTCTTACAATCGACTCCTTTATCCATGATTGCACACTAGAACTCAATGATCATACATTTCAAATCAACCTTATTCCAATGCCACTAGGAAGCTTTGATATCATCATAGGCATGGATTGGCTATCAAATCATCATGCCGAAGTCATTTTCTTTGAGAAGTGTATTCGAATACCGCTACCATCGGGAGAAACATTGAGAGTCTTTGGTGAAAAGCCTTGCAAAGGACTCAAACTCATGTCATGTACCACCGCTCAAAAGTACTTACGAAAGAAGTACGTGGCCTTCTTAGCCCACATTGTTCAAAAGGATGTCAAAAAGAAAAGTATTCAAGACATCCCCATTATCCGAGATTTTCCCGAAGTATTCCCCGAAGATCTAACCGGCCTTCCTCCCGTTCGTCAAGTAGAGTTTCGCATCGATCTTATACCTGGAGCTAACCCCGTGGCTAGAGCTCCTTATCGTCTTGCACCTTCCGAAATGCAAGAACTTGCAAGCCAACTCCAAGAGCTCTCCGACAAAGGTTACATTCGTCCAAGTCATTCACCGTGGGGTGCACCCGTCTTATTCGTCAAAAAGAAGGATGGATCATTTCACATGTGTGTTGACTACCACGAACTTAACAAGCTTACTATCAAAAACCGTTATCCTTTGCCTAGAATTGATGATCTCTTTGATCAACTTCAAGGTTCTACTTGCTTCTCGAAGATTGATCTTCGATCCGGTTATCATCAGCTTCGTGTTCAAGAAGATGACATTCCTAAGACTGCTTTTCGAACAAGGTATGGTCATTACGAATTCATGGTTATGCCTTTCGGGTTAACCAATGCACCCGCAGTTTTCATGGATCTCATGAATCGTGTGTGCAAACCGTACCTTGATAAATTCGTGATCGTTTTCATTGATGATATCTTAATCTATTCCAAGACTAAAGCCGACCATGAAGAACATCTTAGACTGGTTTTGGATCTCTTAAGAAAAGAACAACTATATGCCAAATTCTCCAAATGCGAATTTTGGCTAAAAGAAGTTCAATTTCTTCGTCAAATCGTCAATGACAAGGGTATTCATGTTGATCCTGCTAAGATTGAAACGGTTAAGAATTGGAATGCCCCGAAGACTCCTACCGAAGTTCGTTCATTTCTTGGTCTTGCGGGTTATTATCGTCGTTTCATCTCAAACTTCTCAAAGATTGCTGTCCCTCTTACCGCTTTGACCCACAAGGGTAAGACTTATGAATGGGGACCAAAACAAGAAGAAGCTTTCCAAACCCTCAAGCAAAAGTTGTGCAATGCTCCCATATTGACTCTCCCCGATGGAAATGATGATTTAGTTGTCTATTGTGATGCTTCTAACCAAGGTCTTGGTTGTGTTCTCATGCAACGAGGCAAGGTGATCGCTTATGCATCAAGGCAACTCAAAGTTCATGAGAAGAATTATACGACGCACGATCTCGAGTTGGGTGCGGTCGTATTCGCGTTAAAGATTTGGAGACATTACCTATATGGCACAAAATGTGTGGTATTCACCGACCACAAAAGTCTTCAACATCTCTTCAACCAAAAAGAACTCAATATGAGGCAACGACGTTGGGTCGAACTCCTTAACGACTACGACTGCGAGATTCATTACCATCCCGGCAAAGCGAATGTTGTAGCCGATGCTTTGAGTTGAAAGGACCATGTTATGCTTCATTGTGCCCGTATTCAAACCGATATTCAAACCCGTATCTTAGAAGCTCAACACGTCTCGGTAACCGAGGGTAACATGTACGAAGAAATGTCATGTGGTGTTGAACTCCTTCTTGAATCAAAACCCAATGGCTTACTTTATTACTTGAACCGTATTTGGGTTCCCGGTCGCGACGATCTCCGTACATTTCTCATGAACGAGGCTCATAAGACTCATTATTCTATTCATCCTGGTGCGGATAAAATGTACCAAGATCTTCGTCAACTTTATTGGTGGCCCGGTATGAAGAAAGACATTGCTCGTTATGTGGCCAAATGCTTAACTTGTTCCAAAGTAAAAGCCGAACATCAACGTCCTTCTGGTTTGCTCGAACAACCAGAAATTCCCGTGTGGAAATGGGAGAACTTAGCTATGGATTTCATTACCAAGCTCCCTCGCACCTCGAGTGGTTATGATAGTATTTGGGTGATTATTGATCGTCTCACCAAATCTGCTCATTTCTTGCCTATCCGTGAAGACTTTAAAGTCGAGAAACTAGCCCGAATTTACATTGATGAAATTGTGAGCCGTCACGGTGTCCCCTTGAACATAATATCCGATAGAGATGCTCGGTTCACTTCTCGATTTTGGCAATCTCTCCAAAATGCTCTTGGTACACGATTGGATTTGAGCACGTCTTACCATCCCCAAACCGATGGTCAAACCGAGCGAACAATCCAAACTCTTGAAGACATGCTTAGAGCTTGTGTAATCGATTTTGGTGGCAATTGGGATTCTATTTGTCCCTAATCGAGTTTTCTTACAATAATAGCTACCACACAAGTATCAACATGGCTCCATTTGAAGCTCTTTATGGTCGCAAGTGTCGTTCTCCTATCTGTTGGAACGAGATTGGTGAAGCACAAATCACTGGTCCCGAGTTAATTCAAGAAACATCCGACAAGATCATTCAAATCCGTGACAACATCCGAGTAGCGAGAAGTCGGCAAAAGAGCTATGCCGACAAACGACGAAAACCCTTGGAATTTCAAGTTGGTGATCTGGTTCTTCTAAAGGTTTCCCCTTGGAAGGGTGTGATCCGCTTTGGAAAGAAAGGCAAGCTAGCACCTCGTTATGTTGGTCCATTCAAGATCCTTGAAAGGATTGGGAAAGTGGCTTACAAACTTGAACTACCTCCATCACTTGGTAACGTGCATCCTACATTCCATGTATCCAAACTGAAGAAGTGTCTTGCTGATGAAAACCTTCATATACCTCTTGATGATGTGCGCATTGATGACACGATGCACTTCGTTGAGAAACAGGTAGAGATTATGGATCGTGAAGTCAAGCAACTCAAGCGAAGTCGTATTCCTATTGTCAAAGTTCGTTGGGAATCTAAACGTGGTCCTGAATTCACTTGGGAACGAGAAGATCAAATGAAACTCAAGTACCCCCCATCTCTTTACTGATGCCGTTGTTTCCTCTAGCTAAATTTCGGGACAAAATTCTCTCAACATGGGGAGACTATAACATTTCTGATTCTTAGTATCCGTGTTTCAATTCAATGTAACGTATTTTAAACCTAATTCTTGTGCACTATCTTATTCTATCTTGTGCCATAAAATAATTACGACGATTCAATGCAAATCCGCAAACCTTACTCAATTATATACTATCAAGCGCTACACGAGTAATCATTTTTATACAATTTGTCAAAACCCAAAGTTACAAGGGCTGATGTTGAAAAATAACAAGAAACCCTAATAGGCACGGTCGCGTCCTATCCTAGCACGGTCGCGCCAAGTGCTTTGGCACGGTCGCGTGACTTGCTTTGGAACGATCGCGCCCGGTGCCTAGGCACGGTGGCGCCTAGTTTTGGCACGGTCGCGCCTAGTACCAGTTGAAACGTAAAAGCAGTTTCAATCTCCGAATCGTTTGATTTCGTAACCGATTTACACTTCATTACCATTAACAAAGACAATAACATTTTCAATTACAACAAACGTACCAGTTTAATTCCATCAAACTCAAAACTCTCTCAAACATTTCAAAGAAAACTCAAACCCCCTTTTCGATCCGAATTCTCTCAATCAAGCAAAAGCGTCACGCTACTCGATCCTCCCTAAAGCTTCAAGACTCTCTGGTTTAGCCGAAATCACATCAGGAGACGCCGGAAGCCAAACCCGTCGTCGCCGGAACTCTCTTCTACCGTACGCTATCGATTCATCGTCATCCCGGGTAATTGAATCCGTATTTTCATTTGATTTAGTCTTTAGATCAAAAGCCCCATATTAATTTGGGCTTTCATTATGGAAATCATCTAAAACCCGAATCTACTTTTCGTTCAAAATGGTTTAATCAAATCCGATCCTAAACACGTTTTTAATTCAATTAATCTATACAAAAAGACTCGTAATAATCTATTGGGTGAAAGCCCTATGATTTTCAACCCTATTATTATAAGCATTAGTCAATTCGTTCCTGTTTTGGAACAGACGCGGTCGCGCTAATCATCCAGCGCGGTCGTGCCTCATGAGGCGCGGTCGTGTCATCCTACTCAGACCCAGTCATGCCCTTTGGCTAATCTCATTCGTGTCTCAGGATCATAGACACGATCGTGCCGAGCCAAGGCACGGTCGTGCCTATTGATTTAGTTAGTTAAGCCCTCTGGTTGATCAACACGGTCAAGCCATGACTAGCATGGTCGCGCCCGTGGTTCGAGCACGATCGTGCCCTTCCCAGGCACGGTCGTGGGTGAGTTAAATTTTTGGCAGAATGATAATTTTAAATATTTTTCAAACAACAAATACTTCTGATTTAATTACAAAATAAAAATAGTTGATTTTTATAAAAACACATTTAATTCTAATTAGAAAGATCAAATATTTAATTTTGGAATGAATAGAAAATTTTTTATTTAATGTTTATAAAAAAAATTAAATTTACAATTATTGCTAAACCTTTCATTTCAAAAGTATTTAAATGATTAAGTTACATTTTATAAATAAATATTTACTTGATATTTAAACAAAGACATTTAATTATTTACATTTAATTTCAATTAACACTTACAATATTTTCACAAACAATAATTATTTTATTTTTCGAATTAATTATTCAAACTCAAACCTTAAACAAAATGTTTCAAAATGTTTATTTCAAACCCTTATATTTTATTCAATATATTTTTAAGTACAAATTAATAGCCTTATACACAATTTCAAATTCAACTTTAAACTTAAACTTTTGTGCACACTATTGATACAATACGCATTACACACTAGGTTAACTTGTGCATTTCAAGGATCCTCATTCTATCTAGTATCTTTTCTCCGCCTTCGAATCAAGTGAGTATTCACAACCCCTTTTTACTCTTTTACACTTTTTGGGGTGGAACATGAACATTTTACAATACTACTGTTTACATTTACACGAACAACACAAGTACAAATCCTATTTACATTCATGTGTGCAATATGAGCTTTATGCCTGAGTGCTAGTTGTGCTAACTCTTGTATGCGATTATGTGCAATCATTAACTCAGTACAAGCCGACGGTTTTCAATAATAGATCTATTGAGTCTGACAAACCCACCCATGGTACGCGGTGATTGAAACCGACAACACACTTTGTTTTGCATGCTAGTTACAAAGGTTTGATTGTACTTGGTTACACAATAGCTACTCTCCATAAATTCTTTAATTATCATGTTATGTAAGGATTTGTTTTACAAACTATATGCTATCTATATACAAATCTGTGTTATACTCACCAACTTTTTAGTTGATTTTATTTTATTCATGTTTTAGGTACTAATGTGTGAGTTTGATCAAGATGTGCTACACTTAGACCTTGGACTTAGCTAATTTAAATAAAGAAGTCTATGTTTTAAAACTTTGTTTCATGTCTTGGATTTGGTTATGTTTGAACAATTGTAGTGGAATTTGAAGTTTAATATATTTCAATTTAGTCAACCTTGTGCTTATGAACAGTCTACATGTCCCGCCCCGATGATTCCGCCATCGGTCGGGGTGTGACACAAATGATGATCCTATTTCTTATCCTGGAACACTGATCATGGGATGTTTTCAGAGGATGGGATACCGAGGCAAACCTAATGAAACTCAAGCCAGGAAAGGTGGTTTGGTTGGTGAATGGAGGTACTTTATACACGTCATCATCAAGTGCTTATCTCCATGAAAGGCTGGCACCGATGGACTGAAGAGTGCTCTACAAGCTGCAATGGTTGCATTGACCCTGAACAAACGGTTTAACTTTGCTTTGTATATATACCATGAGTTGGTCATGCAAATCAATCCTCCTGAAGGTCAAGGGTTTCTTATGTACCCTAGGTTCTTACAAATGATTCTGAACCATCTTATTCAAAATTTATCGCAGCATCCACTACGTTTGACCTTGACTCCTATGTCCAAAATATTCTTTACTGATTGTACCAAGGCTAAACAATAGAATCTAGCTTTGATTCTAGTTCCGACTCCTCTGTTTGGTCACATAATCAATCCTGATTATGTTGAGCCTCCTAATGATAATTGGTTTCATCCTGAGGAGTTAGTTCAAGGACAGGATCAGAATCAAGCTCAACAACAACAACAACGACAACAACAACAAGCTCAAGCACAAGCACAAGCACAAGAACAAGTTCCTATTCAACAAGAACAGGTTTAAATTCCAGTTAATATTCCTGTTAATGAACCAGTTCAAGTTGAAGATGTTGCAAATGAAGATGAACAAGACTTCGGTCTTAATATGGATGATTTTAATGATGACGCTATGAACTCACCCATTCATGAAGCTGAAGGGAATGTGGTGGATACAAGTTCTAGTGATACAATACTTCCTGATTCTGAAGCTACTGACTCGGATTCGTCTAGATATTTTAGCTCAGATCACTATGAGAGGCTGGCTAATTTTCCATTGGCAAATGCAGGGAAACGTGTTAAATCTAAAGCCAGAAAGCCGAGGCGTAAGTCTGTTCCGGATCCTCCTTCCGGTTCACTACTTGGCAACAGAACATTGATTGATGAGAGTTCTGACTCTGATAGAGAGGTTACTCCAATTCCAAAAGCATAGATGATTATGTCCGCTTCAATTGCTGCTGCTCACTCATCTCAAGGTGTTGAGGATGCTACCTTTGTTGAATCCTTACTGATTACACCTCCTTAATCCAATCGCCCGTCTCCCGTGTTTACTCATATTCCTAAAGCTACTCAATCATCTGCTGCTGGTACTTCAAAGCCTGCTGATTCTGAGAGGATTACCTACCTTAAATCACAAGTGCTTGCATTGCAGAATCAGGTAGATATTCTTGTGACTACTGATGCTCAGAGGCAGTTGGTCCTTCAGACTCAAGCAAAACAAATTGATGACATGAAGTTATTGGTATCCAAACTTGTTGAGCGTCTTGACGCTCAGGGGGAGTTAAGGATCCATGATACTTGCCATACTGAGTCAATTCAAAGAAAGGATGGTGATGACAATGATCCTAGTGGCAATATTGAGGGTGATCGTCAATACGCTGACGTGAATCCAATATCAAGAGTTCAGGGGGAGTCATCTACATCAGGCAATATTGAAGGAACCAAGAAGGATTCTGAAGTGAATGAAGAGATTCTGTTACTCCAATTGTTTCAAACTGATTCTGATGCTGAAGAAGAAGAAGCTGAGAAGTTAGAGTGTCTAGATGATATTGATGAACTGTTTAATGATGTTGAAGATGATATGACTGATAATGAGGTTAAGAAGGAGAAATTGTGGAGATTGAAATAGAGAAGAGTAAAGTTGAAGTTACTTATGAAGTTTGTGATGGTCTGAATGTTCCTTATAACTTCATCCAGGATGATGTTATTCCTGAATTTTCATATGAAGGAGTGACAGATTCTATGGACTCTGTTGAAGACGTTACAAAGCCTGATGATACGGCTCAATCCAAAATGGATACTGAAGCTGATACTACTCGTTCTGTATCTCCAAAGACTACTGAAGAACCTGTGATGTACATAAATACAGGTATGACTAGAGAACAGTGGAAGGAAGTAGTTAACAGCTGGAAGAAAGTGTTGACTAAGTCTCCAATACAACCAGCTCAAAAGGAAAGATATGTAAATAAAGAGCGTTGTGTTGGAAGAATCATTAGTTGGTTCTATGACGAAGAAATTAAATTGTTTGCTCTCAAGAGATCTGATGGTGTTCAGTACTTAAAGCCCAGGATCAAGTATTTCAATACCTTGCCGAGGTGTGAAATGAATGGTATTGCTACTAAACCATTGATAAAAAGATCAAAGTTTGGGTTAGCTGATGTTATAGCTAAACTGATTAGTAAAGAAGGTGGATCGGGTAAGTATGAAAAGTTGAAACCATATAAGGGAAAGAGAGTGAAGCTTGTTGATCAGAATACTGGTGTAGTTACTTGGAAATATAAGTTCAAGCCAGTAAGAGCTTTGAAAAAGATTCCATTGAAGAAAATATCACAAGATTTTCTAGGAAATATGAAATGGTGGTATGTGGATGTAAACACTGGTGAAGCCAGAGTAGAAGATAAAGATAATAAGATCATTGTGAGATTCTATGATGCAATGAATCTTATTAATTTTTCTAAAAGCGATCAAAGAATTCTAAGGAAAAATGAGATCATGTTTACTGATGAATGGAGAGAACAAGGATTGCAGTATAAACGGGTGTTGGAGATATGTCATAGATATGGAGTGCATGCAGGCAGCAGAATACCAGATAATTGGAAGAGCTCATCATAGAGACTGAAGACAGAAGATCAAGCTATTGTCAAGGGGAGTCTGTTAGGACATAAATGTATGATAAAATATTGTAATAGTTTAGATCTGATTGTCTTTATGTTTTTTTAATGTTTTATGTTTTGTATAAGTTCTGCTAGAGGCGAACTTAACTAGTTCGCCTAGTCTCATGAGAGGCGAACTTATCAAGTTCGCCTACTCTCATTAGAGGCGAACTTATTAAGTTCACCTATAGCAGGTACTGTGTCTATAAATAGATGTTTACAGTTTCAGTTTTGTAACTATGTCTTTGAATGCTCTCTAAACTCTGTGTTTGAGGAATACAACGAGAAGAATTATTTACTTGCTGATTGTTATCATTTCTATTGTCATTTTGGGTATACATACGTTGATACGGTTGGATTCCGCACTCCGTGTCTTCTATACGTCATGTCACGAGATCGATCTGTAGAGGAGTCATGTGGACCTACAGTGATCCCCTCTGATCTACTGATATTCAAGGATAAAGTCTTCACTCACTCTCTGAGTTGGCGGAATCAATCCAAAAATCAAAGTCGCACTGTAATGATTGAATCAAATATGAACAAGAAGGATAGAATCAATCACACAAGATGCACACAAACATGTTGATGATCTTCATTATAACAGCAAAGTAAATCACAGAATAATCAACAAAACACACTGAAATTCTCTCTGGTAGATTTTGAATCAAAACAATACAAATGAGAATCGTTCCTTGAAAATACAAAATACAAGACTATTTATACTAAAGAAGTTTCGATCAAAATCTTCTAATCGAAAAGTATTTTCGGTTGAAAATACTTTTTGACCGAAAACTTAAAGTTTTCGACCGAAAACTCTAAAGTTATACAATTCTAAAATTAATTGATTTCAATGGACTACTAGGTTCCAACAATCTCCCCCTAGTAAACAGAACATCAATTCTTCATGTTTGTCTTTTGCAGGCTTGGTCTTGACTTTAACTTTCAGCTTCTTAGCATCCAGAGCAGCAAGTCTCTTCTTGATTACTTCAGCTTCGTGTCTTCTTAACAAACACCGAGCCACGACTCTCATGTACAACTTAGCTTAAGATTTAATCTTCATGCTCATATCACACCTGATTGGATTCTTGTACAAAACCTTCAGATCTTCGTCAGATAAACTGAATATGTCAACTGGATCAAAAACTCTAAATTCTGGTGACTTATCCTGCACGATCACAGCTTCATGAGTTTTGCTGTCATACGTCCACTTTTTGAAGCTTTTGATGAATGTTTCTTTTCTTGCTGGGACGTATACAGTAGGAACTGTATCTGCTGGCTTCACTATATACCTGAATCTTCTTTTACCATTCTTGTCTTTTCTCTTCAACTGTCGGCATTCAGGAACTTGTGGCTTGAAGTTCTCAAACTTGTCTTTACTACATTTTTTCTTCAAGTACTCTTCAAAATTAGCAGCAAACGTATTGTTTGAAGGATTGATCATCTTCAAGTGACTCAGCTCTCTAATATCCCAGTATGGCAAAGATTTTATCTTTGAGCTCCGATCAAAATACTGGATATTTCCTTCTCCTCTCTTAACCACATACATCTTCTTATTATCATCATACATCTAAGCCAGAATTTCTCCAGTCAACGCTTGTTCTGGACTCTTGATTGTTTATGTAAGCCTTTCAACTTGTGGTTCAACGTCTTCAGGAATGGTAAACGGTTCTCGTTCATCAACCAGCTTATCCATCTTCCCAATTACCGAACCATCTTCTTCTACATAGGTTTGCTGTTGTTCATATTCATACTTCTTATATTCAATATTGGTTTGATTATCTTGTTCAGTATCTTCAGTCATTCTGTCATTTCCACCAACACCTCCAGCACCACCACTGTTGTTATCATCATCTAAAGAATTATTATCATCTCTCCTTTCACCAGTGATCACCACTTCTTCATTATCTTCTTCTTCTTCCTTCTCTGTTTCTTCTTGATTTTCATCAGTTCTTTCCAAACCTTCACCTTCGTCATTAAGAAGCATATCAACATCAAATAAAGTGTTGTCTTCATACATATTTGCTTCAAAGACTGGAGTTTGAACTTGTCCACTTGTAGAAGGAAGTGGTTCAGTGGCTTCCGGACTCTGTACATATTCAATATTCTCTTCTTGATTAGTGACGATTGGAGCACCAATCTAAGCTATTAAATCTTGAATAATCCTCTGAAGTTGATCAATTTGCTGTTGTTGCTTTACAAGTAAACCCTTCTGTTTGTTGCTTTCTATTTTCAATTCTCTTATCTCTCTTGTATTTACAGCTTCTCTGCTTTGTAGATTGGAGATTTGAGTTTTCAGCTGACTAACTACATCTGCAGTTTCTCTTGTAGCATAATTCAAAAACTCTTCGTCAACCAAACCATAATTCTTTGATTTCTTAGACTTTTGCTTCTCTGGAACTTCTTTTGCCTTGCCTTTGCCTTTATCAAGTGCAGTGGTTGTTGTTTTCTTCTTCTTTCTTTGTTCTGGATCTGTAAACACGATACCCTTAGACGGAGGGGGTCTAGAAGGTACGGTCTTTGACTTTTTAGGCTCTTTCCTCTTCTTATATGGGGTTGTTGCTGTTGCTGTTACTTGTTCATCGGGAACTTTCAACACTTCAATATTTACACTTAAGATATCTTCAGTTTCAGCTATGAATTCTTCTGTGTGACATAACAATGGCTCTGTAAGCTCTTCATTCACCTAAGGAACCCTGTTATCTTCAAAATTCAGATTAGATGCTTCATACTCACCCATATGTGTAGCAACCCTCGGTTCTTCAACTTGAACTTGAACCTCTTGCTGAATTTCAGGTAACACATTTTTTTGACCACCATCATGATCTTGATCGTCATCATTTCCTTGATCATTTTCATCATTGTCACTATTAATTCCATCTTCAATGTCTTCAGCCATTAAATCATCTATCTCATCTTCAAGGTTAAAATCTGGATCAGGATTCTCTTCAAGCATATTTGGAAAGAGTGGTGTCACAGTACCACTAAACATGCTTATCTTTCTCACATTATTCATACTGCTGAAAATTACTTCTTGCATTGTCTCTAATGGTAGTTCAACACCATCATTTTCCAGATTTGGCAGCAATGTGTTGATAATCATTTGTACAAATCTTAGATACATCAGAAACTTTTAATTCTGACTTGGTCCCACAAAGTTGTTGACCATTGCTTCAAAAATCATCCTTGTGAAGTTAAATCTTCTATGAGTCGCCAAACAAACCAACGCTCTGCTAAAAACTTCACCAATTTGATCGAAAGCAGACGTTCTGGGACTCATACAGTGGATTAGTACATGAACCAGGTACCTCCATTGTTTCATAACCCATTGTCATTATAATTCCTGACACTGCAGTATGATTGATCTTGTAAGGAAAATCAGCTGCATCTCTGAAGTTTAATACTTCTCTGATGACCTGTTCAGTAAGTTTAATCTTATTTCCTCCAACTGAACTTTCAATCCATATTTCTTTATTGACATTCTTGTATTCCACATTATCCCAAAACTCTCTAACGTGTTTTTCAAACACACGTACTTGTTTAGAGATTGCAGTATGGATTCTTGAATTTGATAAAAACCTAACAATCTCCTCATAACCTCGTGCCTTCTTCGTATTTGTAGTCAAACAGGCACATATGTTGTGCTTAGGTTCAAACTTTAACTTGTTCATGTCTGTAAAGAAAAACAACAAGTTAGAAAATTTCTAAAAAA
Source organism: Smallanthus sonchifolius (assembly GCA_023525975.1). Classification (NCBI taxonomy): domain Eukaryota; kingdom Viridiplantae; phylum Streptophyta; class Magnoliopsida; order Asterales; family Asteraceae; genus Smallanthus; species Smallanthus sonchifolius. The sequence goes on along the minus strand of CM042035.1, from coordinate 20,370,305 downwards.
TTCCTTAACTTTTAACATTTCGACCGAAAACTCCCTTAAGTTCTACTTTTTCGATCAAAAAACTTTTAAAACTACTTCTGTCAAAGAAATTTTCACCTTTTATTTTGATCGAAAACTCTATCAAACCTTCCAACATTTTGATCAAAAACTACTACTGTAGGTCCAGGTGACTCGACTACCGATCAGACTCGTGACAGGACGTCTAGATAACACGAAGTGCGGAATCCTTCATGTTAACTTTCGTATACTAATTTGACAATAGAAAACAACACGCGTAAATAAACTTCTCATTATATTCCAAAACACACAGAGTTTACAATCGCAAGTTCTAACTTCTGTTCTATTCTGTTCTGTACATAAAAACTGAATTGTAAACTCTATTTATAAACACAAGTTATGATATAAGCGAACTTACCAAGTTCGCCTCTCAGAGTATAAGCGAACTTAACAAGTTCGCTTCTACTGGACTAAGCGAACTTACTAAGTTCGCCTCTGATAGACTAGGCGAACTAGACAAGTTCGCCTCTAATAGAAACTTGTTTACACTTTGAAAACATTACATAAAACATAAAGACAATAAGATCTAAAACTATTACAAAGCTTTTGTCATTCAATCTATGTCCTAACAGACTCCCCCTTGACAATAGCTTGATCTTCTGTCTTCAGTCTTTATGATGAGCTCTTCCAATTTTCTGGCAATCTGCTTCCTGCATGCACTCCGTATCTGTGACAAATATCCAAAACTCTTTTATACTGAAGCCCTTGTTCTCTCCATTCATCAGTAAAAAGAGCTCGTTCTTTCTTAATGTTCTCTGATCTTTCTTGGAAAAGTTAATAAGATTCATTGCATCGTAGAAACTCACAATGACCTTATTCTCTTTATCGTCAATTATAGCTTCACCGGTATTCACATCGACATACCACAATTTCATATTCCCTAGAAAATCTTGTGGTATTTTCTTCAATGGAATCTTCTGAACAGCACGAACTTTCTTAAACTTGTATTTCCATGTCACTATCCCAGTTGTTTTATCAACTATCTTTACTCTTCTTCCTTTCTGTGGTTTTAACCGTTCATACTTCCCTGATCCACCTTCTCTCTTTATCAAGTTTGCAATCACATTTGCTAAACCACAATTTGATCTATTAATCAATGGTTTTGTAGCTAGACCATTCATTTCAGACCTTGGCAAGGTATTGAAATACTTGATCCTAGGCTTTAAGTATTGAACACCATCAGATCTCTTCAAAGCAAACAACTTTGTATCATCATCATAAAACCAACTTATGACTCTTCTGATACACTGCTCTTTATTCACATATCTTTCTTTCTGAGCAGGTTGTTCTTGTGACTTAGGAAGAGCTATTAACAACTTCTCTCCACTGTTCTCTAGTCATACCTGTATTTCTGTACATCACAGGTTCTTCATTAAGCTTTGGAGACACAGGATGAGCAGTATCAGTTTCAGTGTCTGTCTTGGATTGAGCAGTATCAGATTCAGGCATATTGATGTCTTCAGCAGAGTCCATAGAGTCTGTTATTCCATCATAAGAGAACTCAGGAATAACATCCTCTTGGATGAAGTTATAAGGTATTTTCAGACCATCATCGCCTTCATATGTCACATTCTCTTTTCCCTTCTCTATTTCAATCTCTACTATCTCCCCTTCTTCTATCTCCGTGTCAGACATGTCACTATCATTAAACAAATCGTTTAAATCATCTAGACATTCCAACTTCTCAGCACTTTCTTCTTCAGAATTAGAAAAGAATTCTAATAATAGAATCTCTTTTTCATTCACACCAGAATCCGTCTTATCTCCTTCAATTGTTTTTGATGTCGACTCCCCCTGAACACTTGATAAAGGATTCACGTTAGTAGCGACTTGACGATCACCCTCAACATTTCCACGAGGATCATTGTCTTCATCATCTTTTCTTTGAATAGAATCGTCATGACATGTATCATGGATCCTTAACTCCCCCTGAGCGTCAAGACGCTCAACAAGCTTAGACACCAATAATTGCATATCAGCAATCTGGGAAGCTTGAGTAGCCAACTGAGTAGCTTGATCTCTAATAACCAACTGTCTTTGAGAATCAGCAGTGACAAGTGTATCAACCTGAGTTTGTAGAGCAAGCACTTGTGATTCCAGGAAGATTATCCGATCAGAATCAGACGGTTTAGGAGTAGCAGTAGAGGAAGTAGGAATAGTAGGATCAGTATGAACGGCAGAAACTGTAGGAACAGTAGGAATTGGAGAAATCACAGGAGATGTATGTCTTGATACAGGAGGTGTAACTAGTAAGGATGCAACAAATGTAGCGTCCTCAACACCTTGAGATGATTGAGCAGCAGCAAAAGAAGCAGACATAAGCTTCTGAGCCTTTGGAACTGGATTTTCAGTGAAATCCGAGTCGGAACTCTCATCAACTAATGTTCTCTTTCCAAGAACTGAACTGGAAGGAGGATTCCGAACAGTCTTCCTTCTAGTTCTTCTGGCACTAGATTTAACACGTGTTCCTCTATTAGCCAGTGGCAACGTAGCCAAACTCTCATAGTCATCTGAGCTAAAGTCCTTAGATGAATCAGAATCAGTAGCCTCAGAATCAGGTAAATGAGTATCACTTGAGCTGGAACTAGAATCCACCACATTCCCTTCAGCTACATGAATTGGTGAGTTCACAGCATCATCAATAAAATCGTCCATATTCATACCCAAGTCTTGAGCATGATCATGAGCAACTTCGTCATGAACTGGATTAATAACATGTTCATCAACCTGGACTTGATGAATAGGAACTTCTTGTTGTTGTTGTTGTTGTTGAATTGGAACTTCTTGTTGTTGTGGAACTTGTTGTGCTGGTTGTTGAACTTGTTGTACTGGTTGGTGTTGTTGTTGTTGTGGAACAGGACCTTGAGCTAACTCCTCTGGATGAAACCAATTGTTATTTGGAGGTTCAACATAATCAGGATTGATTAAGTGACCAAACAATGGAGTAGGAACAGGAATCAGTGCAACATTCTGTTGTTTAACCTTCGTACAGTCGGTAAAGAACCTTTTTGACATCGGAGTCAAAGTCAAACGAATAGGATGCTGTGGTAGACTAGGAATAAGATGATTCAAAATCAATTGCACGAACCTAGGGTACATGAGAAACCCTTGACCCTCTAGAGGATTGATCTGCATGACCAACTCACGGTAAAAGTACAAAGCAAAGTTAAACCGTTTATTGAGCGTCAGTGCAACCATAGCGGCTTGTAAAGCACTCTTCAGTCCATCAGTGCCTGCCTTCCTTGGGGATAAACACTGAATAATCACGTGCATAAAGTATCTCCATTCTCCAACTAATCCACCTTTGCGTGCTTGAGTATCATTTTTTCGGCCTCGGTATTCCATCCTTTGAAAGCATCCCATGATCAAAGTACCAGGATAAGACATAGGATCTTCAGGAGCACCTCCTAATCCTAAAGCAGCACGAATAGATTCCTCTGAAATAGCAACCTCAGTATTGTTTACCGTAGCACGAAGGACATGCGGTTCCACATCTGTATCTTGATGTACAGTATCCCAGAATTGTTGAATATACACCAAGCTGATGTACGGATCTGCAGATAATGCAACATGCAGTCTTGACCTATTCAGAAAATTAATAATTCCTTGAAAGTTAGCAGCCTCGGACATGTTAGGATCTAACAATGCCACTTGATTATGTTTGTATTCTACACGACGAGCCATCTGTGAATGTAGTGGACAATGTAACAAACATTAGTAAACATACACATATAAGAAACACACACTAGAAACACAAATATACGAGACACACACGAGAAATACACAAAATAAACGAAGAAAAATTTTTACAAAAAAAAATTTCACAAAAACAAAACAAAAAAAATACCAAATTCACACACTACTGATCACTTAGGCGAACTTAGCAAGTTCTCTTAGTGTTGCAAGAGGCGAACATAATAAGTTCGCCTACTCAAGTTCGCTTGAACAAGTTTGCTTGAACAAGTTCGCCCGAACCTGAGTGTCGATACAGCTTCAATTTCAAAATCACAAATCGGTCAAATTTGTAAAGTTTTTGAACAACAAACACATCAACAACATCGATTAACCATTTCAAAACAAATACAATGATCAATTTTAAGATTTATCTAGTAAATAACAACGAATCAGACCTAAACAAGCAACAATCAAACCACGAAGAACACAGTAAAAAAAATTCGTCAGTCCCGTCGATTTAACGGATCAAAAGCCGTAAAATTACCTTCAATGCACTCGCAAACTGAAATCAATTAAGAAATTCAAGGAAAAATTCGATCACACAACAAATTTGATCAAATCTGGAAACAGCCCGTAAGTTCGCTCAAATAAGTTCGCTCCGAAAATATTTTGGGGTAATTGATAAGTTCGCCTGATAGAGATATTTACTCACAAATAAGTTCGCTTCCTTAGGCGAACTTGTTAAGTTCGCTTAACAAAAGCCAGGCGAACATATTAAGTTCGCTTCAAACACCCTGGGCGAACAAGATAAGTTCGCTTAGAATATGTTCGCTTAACCAAAAACAACAAGTTCTTTGAACCAATTTGACAACCGTCAACACTCCACTTTCTTGTGAACTTCCATCTGTAACATGTATCCGATCCAATCCCGAACATTTTAATAAAAGATAAAATTTTCATGGAAGAGAAAAACAAAATGTTTTTGGATTTTATCTGTACAAACGGAATCACATATTTTTGGTTTTTATCTGGACAAACTGAAAATCACATATTTTTTGATTTTTATATAAGCAAACAGAAAATCACATATTTTTGGTTTTTATATAAGCAAACTGAAAATCACATATTTTTGTATGAGCATCATGAGTAAGAAGATCATATCAGTATATGAACATATTTCATCACACATTCTATTAACCTCTATGGGTAACCTATGATATGAAACCTTCAAACTCATTCATATTCATCTCATATCTTTTTCCTTTTCATGCAATTTTGCAATGAAAATTTTTACAACCAACATATTCATATTTTGAACATATTTTCCTCTTTTCTTTTCCAAATATTCACTTTTCTTTTCTACTTTTCAATCAACTCAAAACACAAACTTGAAATGATACGCGATAAATTTCAAAGTAAACAAGATCAGGTTATGAAATGCTCAATTATTCATACCGAATTTGTAATACAAAGCATGGAATTTTAAATTGTCAATATTATATAATTTGAAACTATAAGCATTTTTCTTCCAAATTCATGTGAGTTAGTACCATTTAGATGAAAAACATCGTGTACCCCACATATATGCCAACAGAAATTTAAATTTGCACTATCTTCAAGACATATACAATTTATTTGCAAGATTAGATCAATCTCCAAGATGAAATTATCTCTTTTAGCACAAGTATAGAATAGCAGATCCCAAAGGATATAAGAATCAGAATGATTCAGAATCAGAAGATTCTAATGAATTGGCTTTATAGTGAGAATCAAAAGATTCAGGTAAGGAGGATCCAACTATTATCTGGATAAATTTCAATGAAATCAGACTAGATGATGTATCTAACTGATTCAAGGGTGAATATATGTTTCAACAGATGTTGTATGAAAGCATATCTTAGTTCAGCAACACATTGCATGTTTTTCGGGGCATGGGCAGTGAAGTGAACTGAAAGAGTTTGTGCTAAAGATATAATTCGATATTGGTCTCATGAAATTCTTAAAACCATATATTCTTTATCTGATAATGATCTTTTACACACACACCCAGGCATATAATGGATTCAAATCACAGATGTAATCATGTTATATTTAATTTTCACACTACTATTGGTTTAAAAACGCTTCTAGTCTACTGACAATTTAAGTTTCAAACTAATATTCAAATTAAAACAAATTATCAAGATTAGAGCATTCAAAACACTATCATTTCTCATTTATGCAGACTTTGAAATTTAGATCAAATCAATTTACTTTAAACTATCAAATCAAAGGTCTACTATGGTCATGTCTAATGAACTATTCACTGATGTACTATCATTTCTTCTCTAACTTCAAATGATGTCAAATTTTGAATTTTTCACTTTGTTTTGAATTTTTATAAATAACAATTTTTTGACTGAAAATTAACTGCAGAAATGTAATAAAGTAATAAAAGAAATTTAAAAAACAAAATCTCTCATGAAAATTGTTTTTGAAAACTTTTATTCGGGATTGATCATACCGATCATTTTGATAAGAAACTCATACCTGGTACGATCAAATGCCTTGGTAAACAGATCAGCAAAATTATCATCTATATGTACCTTCACCAGCTCAATCAACTTCTTTTCTGCACAATCACGGATAAAATGATATCTAATTTCAATGTGCTTTGTTTTACTGTGCTTAACAGGATTATTTGTGATAGACATTGTAGCATTATTATCAATGAACATAGGGGTTCCTGTAAAGTTCAAACCGTAATCTCTTAATTGTTGTTGGATCCACAAGATCTGTGAACAAAAACTTGCAGCAGCAATGTATTCTGCTTCGCATGTTGAAATGGAGACTGTGGTTTGCTTTTTGCATTGCCAGGAAACTAGACGATTACCCAAAAGCTAACAACCACCTGTAGTAGACTTCCTGTCCAAACAACAACCACCAAAATCAGAGTCAGTATATGCATTGAATTCAAAGTTAGAACCATGTGGAAACCATAGTCCCAATCTTTGTTTTCCTTTCAAATACCGAAAAATTCTTTTTACTACAATCAAATGAGACTCTTTTGGTTTTGCTTGGAATCTAGAACAAATACACACAGCGAACATTATGTCTGGCCTTGAAGCGGTTAAGTACATGAGAGATCCTATCATTGCACGGTAAAGTCGGCAATCAACTTCTTTTCCATCCGGATCAGAATTCAATTTATGATTGACCGGAATCGGAGTATCGTATGGGGTACAGTCCTCCATCTTAAACCGGCTCAAGATGTCTTTGACATACTTGGACCGATGAATAAAGAAACCATCTTCCTTCTGATTAACTTGAAGCCCTAAGAAAAATGATAACTCTCCCATAGCTGACATTTCAAACTTAGATTTCATAACAGTCTCAAACTCTTTGCACAACCCTTCATTTGTAGAGCCAAAAATAATATCATCGACATATATCTGCACTAGTAGGTAATCTCCCCCTGATTTCTTTATGAATAAAGTCGAGTCAATCTTTCCACGAACAAAATCATTCGCCATAAGATGTGTAGACAGCGTTTCATACCATGCACGGGGAGCCTGATGAAGACCATAGAGGGCCTTATTAAGCTTGAAAACTCTAGACGGATGAATTGGATCTTCAAACCCCGGTGGCTGACACACATAAACCTCCTCCTTGACCTTACCATATAAGAAAGCACTTTTTACGTCTAATTGAAACACCTTAAAACCTTTGTATGATGCAAAAGCAAGAAACAAGCGGATAGCTTCAATCCTAGCAACAGGAGCATAAACCTCGGTGTAATCAATTCCCTCTTGTTGATTGAAGCCTTGTACAACTAATCTTGCCTTATTACGCACCACGACACCACGATCATCTTTCTTGCATTTAAACACCCACTTTGTACCAATCGGATACACACCCTTCGGAAGATCTACAAGATTCCAAACCTTGAGTTTATCAAACTGAGCAAGTTCTTCCTGCATGGCCTCTATCCAATTGTTATCACTTAATGCCATTTCAACATTCTTTGGTTCAACCTGAGAAATGAAACATGAATGTGAGCATACATCAAGAACACCAGAATCTTTTATACCTGTATACAAACAAGTGTTTTCAACAATAGAACGCGTTTGCACTCCATCACGCAAATTCCCAATGATATTTGTCACCGGATGATCTTTGAGTTCCTTGATTGATGCAACCTCAGGAACCGGTAACACATCAACTTGAGTAGTATCAAATTGATAAGACATATCTGGATTAACTGGTAACTCTGAGTCTAAATTTGTAGGAATCTCCCCCTGAGCCTGTGACGAAGAAGACGGTTCATCAACAATCAAAGGATCAGTAGAAGAATCTTGAAAGATAACATTTTCTTCTTCACTATCAGACTCTTGTGGTCCTGAACAAGAAGCAACATTAGGATCTGGAGCTGATATAGATGGAACAGATGAATGTGGAACTGCAGTTGGTAGAAAACCAATATTTTATACATCCTGACATGAATCATATAACACAGCAGCTTCCTCAGGAGAAATATCAGAAGGTAAATGAAAAGACTTGAATAAATTGTCATAGTCAAAAGCCCAGTCTGGTCCAATCGCCATTTGAGGTAAAGACCAATTAGAACAGTCAATATGAAACCATTCTTCAACTTGGCGAGTCTCTTTGTTATAAACCCTCTTGGTAGTAGAATTTGCAACATACCCTAGAAATATCCCTTCAATAGCCTTAGCACTGAATTTAGTGGGGACATCTTGAACTTTCAACAGGGTTCATGGATTACCAAAAGGTAGTAAATATTCCAGATTCGGCTTCCGATTATAAGGCAACTCATAGCATGTCTTGTTGTGTCGCTTCACGGTCAAGACTCTGTTCAAAACGTGACACGCAGTATTCACAGCTTCAGCCCAAAAAGTAATTGGAAGCTTAGAATCTGCAAGCATCGTACGAGCCGTTTCAACCAAAGTCCTGTTCTTTCGTTCAGCAACACCGTTTTGTTGAGGTACATATGGCGTACTGAATTCATGATGAATTCCCTTTTGAAGACAGAATAAACCCATCTTACTATTCTTAAACTCGCTGCCATTGTCACTCCTAATTCTTCTGACTTTCAGCTTCCACAAACTCTCCAAACCCAGGATTAAGAATTGTACCAACTCAGTGGTTACGGCTTTAGAAGCAAGAAACTTAACCCATGAAAATCTAGAGAATTCATCTGTTACCACAAGACAGTAAGATTTACCACCAATGCTCTTGATACTAATCGGTCCAAACAAATCCATATGCAGTAGCTCCAGAGGAGTTACAATTGAATTCTTTGTCTTAGATTTGTGGGACTTCTTATGCTGTTTCCCCTTCTTGCACGGAATACAGTCATCAGGAACAGAAAATTTCATCTTCGGAACACCAATAACCAGATCATTCTTCACGAGATAATTCATTTTCTGATAATTGATGTGAGCAAGTTTCCTGTGCCATAAAATAGAATCCGACTCAGACTCCTTGGAGAGTAAACATGTAGGAATTGAATCCGTTGTAGTAGCAACACTCATGTCTAGGACATATGTGTCATTTCTCCTTGGAGCCTTCATTAGAATCCATTCGTCAGGAATAACAATGCCCGGTTTCAAGATATAACATTCAGAATCATTGAAATGAAATGAAAACTTCTTGGCACACACTTGAGATACACTCAAAAGATTGTGTTCAAGCTGCTCCACATAGTTTACTTTCTCAAATTTGACTTTATCATTCTTTAAAGTACCCTGACCAGTTATGTACCCGCCTTTATTTCCAGCAAAAGCGACATAACCTCCATCAATTTTAATCACATCTTTCAGCAAACGAATATTCCCTGTCATATGTCGAGAGCAACCACTATCCACATACCATGTATTGTTGATAGTCCTCCTTGGTTGTCCCTACATAAACAAAGAAAATCAGTTAGAAATAGGAACCCAAGCCATTGTGGTCTTGGGTCGTCCAGATGGATCAAAATAAACAACTTCTAGCAATTCACAATCTACTTTATCATCAACCTTCAGAACATAAGATTCAGACTTAGATTTTCTCAATGAAGACACAGAATGATTAATTGGAAAAACATTGTTAGATATATGATTATCAGATTCAGATGTTTCCAAAATTTTCTTTAGTTTTCTGTTACGTCTTCTTCGTTGTGGTCTAGAAAGTTTGATTTCAGATTGAGAATCTTTTGAAATTCCAACATGTGGAATCTCAAGCTTCTTTTGAACAAACACAGATTTAGAAATATGCTTATCATGTTGCTTAAATCCCGAAGATTTAGCAAATGATTGACAAGGCACATTCTTTACACCACTCGATGTAGGCTTTTCCACATTCGGTCTTTTCAGGATTTTCACCACATTTTGTTGTGCGAGAACACTCTTCAATTTCCCTTGATTCTTGTATGGACAATGAATCAAAATATGACCAGCCTCATTACAATGAAAACAAACTCTTTTATCTTGATGGCTTCTGATATAAGGAGTTTTTCTGGAAGTTGAAGAACTGTTGGATGAACAAGATTCAGAAGGTTTCACTGAACAAACAGCTGGCTTCTTTTGAACATAAACCTGTTTAGTCACCGTTGGTGAATTTTTTTTCTGAAAACCAGCAGCCACAAAACCACTTGATTGTAATACTTTTGAAAGCTTTGGTTGAACAACTTTCACCTCATCAGGTTCAGTCAAAATACACCTATCACGGGTAACATTCTTCACTACCGTTGGTTCAACAATTTTCACTTCCTTTGGAATTCCTTCAACCTTTGTTTCATCAAACACCTCATCCTCAGTATCAGAATCATAAACCATGTCTTCACCTGTCACTGGATTTACTTTCAACACTGTCTTGGGATCAATTTCCTCTTCATGAATAATTTCAGGTTCAACCACATAATTTGCATTGAATGGTGGAGGAACAAACCCAATACCCGCAACCCACTTTGTAGGATCAGCATTTGCATTAAAATAATCCAATACCACAGATGAATTTTCAAACTGTTCCAGCTTTCTATGTAGCTTTATCACCTCAGATTCCTTATCAGAAATTTCCTTGTTCTTTTGAGCAACAATTTCATTACGTTTTTCAATATCAGCATAAGCCATATCCAGATGATATGCTTGTTCCTTATTTTTCAACCCCAAAGAGTTCAAATCTCTTTTCAAAGATTCAATTCTATCTATACACAATTTATCATTATCTTTCAATTTCTGATTAACTGTGTGCATGGATTTCATATCACAAGTTAGATTTGTGTTATCATCCATAACTTTCTGCAATTTTTCTTTAACACGGATGCAATTAGAAGAGTAAATTGGACAGACAGAATCTTTTACCTTTGACGGATCTGACATATCTTCCATGAAGACTTTTGCAATAGGAACAACTTCAGAATCATCACCATCAGAAAGATTTGGAGTTAAAGCAATCTCTTCTTCAGATACACCAGATGCAATCTCAGGTTCAACATTATCATGCTCTTCATCAGCACTCGGCAAGCTTTCACCATCACTTGAATTATCATCCTCAGTTGATTCTCCAGATTTGTCAGAATGAATCTCAGCAACAAAGGCTTGACTCACAGTACCAACCAAATCTTCAAGATGAATACCCCAGTCATAATTTTCATCATTCTGGGCTACCAATGCAGATGATGCAGATGCATGATTAGAATTCCCTGAACCAGATGAGCCATGTGACTGATTACGATTGTTCTGAGCAGATGCATCAAATACACTCAGCATATTTAGCTTTTATTTTTCTTTTTCTTTTATTCTCCCCCTAAAATTATGATCTAACTTTATTTACTATTCATATCACTATAAGAACAAACATATCTGACACAAACATGTAGTAAGCTAACACACATATAAAGCATACACAACACAATTTTATTACTTAAAAGAAAATCTTTTTGAGGAACATATTTCTAAAGTCTTTCAGTTCAAAAAATGGACTTTTTAAATTTTTTTTTCAATTATTTATTTATTTATTTTTAAAAAGAAATCACCCCCAACATCTCAACCAAAGAGTTAAACCGATCAGTTGAAAAAGCTTTTGTAAAAATATCGGCTTTTTGCTCAAGGGTATCGACATGGACCACTTTAATCAGCCCATTCTCAAAACAATCACGAATGAAATGTAACCTGATCGCAATGTGCTTTGTTTTGGAATGATGAATGTGATTTTTCATTATTCCGAGCATTGCCTCATTGTCACAATAAATCGGAGATTCCAGGAAATTCACTCCAAAATCTAGTATTTGATGCTGAATCTAGATAACTTGTGAATAACAGCTTGAGGTAGCAGTATACTCAGCTTCAGCAGTTGATGTGGATACATTAGTTTGTTTCTTACACTGCCAAGACACCAGTCTCTCACCCAAAAATTGACATTCGCCTGATGTTGAATTCCTATCCAAGTTACAACCTCCATAATCGCTGTCAGTATAAGCAAAGAAGTTAAATTCAGAATCAGAAGGGTACCATAAACCTAAATTTACTCTACCCTTAAGATATCAAAATATTCGTTTAACAGCCGATTCATGAGATTCTTTTGGGGCTGCTTGATATCTGGCACAGGAGCAAACAGCAAACATGATATCCGGTCGGCTTGCAGTCAGATACATTAATGAGCCAATCATTGACCGATACATCTTCTAATTAACTTCAACTCCAGACAAGTCCACAGTGAGAGGTTCATGCGGAGCAATTGGTGTTGAAGCTGATTTGCAGTTATTCATCTTAAACTTAGTTAGGATATCTTTCACATATTTAGCCTGATGGATAAGAATCCCAGATTCAGACTTTTCAACTTGTAACCCCAGAAAGAACTGCATCTTTCCCATAAAGCTCACTTCAAATTTCAATTTCATGATTTCTTCAAATTCCTTGTAAAGAGCTTCATTCGTTGACCCGCAGATAATGTCATCGACATATACTTGTACAATTAACAAATCAGCACCAAATTTCTTCAGAAATAAAGTCTTGTCAATTGTTCCACGAACGAAGCCATTCGATGTAAGATGTGTGGACAAGGTTTCATACCACGCATGAGGCGCTTGATGTAACCCGTACAGTTCTTTATCAAGCTTATACACCTGAAATGGATGATCTGGATCTTCAAAACCCGGTGGTTGATTTACGTAAACTTCTTCCTTTACCACCCTATAGAGAAATGATGTTTTCACATCCATTTGATATACGATAAACTTCTTGTACGATTCATAAGCCAAAAAAATACGGATAGCTTTAATTCGTGCAACAGGAGCAAAGACGTCATCATAATCCAGTCCCTCCTCTTGATAAAAACCTTGTACAACCAGACGTGCTTTGTTACGAACTACAATCCCACGATCATCCCTTTTGTTTCTGAAGACCCACTTCATTCCAATTGGATATTTTCCCTCAAGTAAGTCCACAAGATGCCACACGTTTAATTTCTTAAACTGAAGGAGTTCTTCTTGCATAGCTTCAATCCAACTTGGATATTGTAGTGCAACAGTAACATTCTTTGGTTCTTCTTGAGATAAGAAGCAGGAGTACAAACAAACATTAATATTTCCAGCTTGACTTCTTGTCTTAACTCCATCCTCAAGAGATCCAATAATATTCTCAACTAGATGAGCAGAATGAATTCGATGATTTGGAATAGGTTCCACTTCCACAGACTCTGTCATATTTGAATCATTCAAATCTGGTACTTGATCACTTGAATCTTCAACACTTAAAGAACTTGTTTGGATTAAATCCCCATTTTGATCATTTACAGGATCCAACTGTGCTTCATTAACTGTTGGTTCATCATCAGTACTTGGAACTTCTTGTACTTCAGAACCAACATTAATGACAGAATTGTCAACAAGATCTTCTTGTGTTTGAGTTGATGTAGTAACATTTTCAGACATCTCATTTTGAACCATCACATTCTGTGGTCCAACCAAAAACTTTCCAACAGATAGATCACGGATTGTAGAAGACTCAGTTACAGTACCCGAAGTACTTGCTTCATTCGAATCCATTTGAAGTTGCTGATCAGCATCAAAGAACCAGTCAGGTCCATTTTGATCTGTAGGAGTATTTAATTCTTGCCACCCCACATAGTAAGATTCTTGAACAATTTTGGTTCTCTTGTTATATACTCTATAAGCTTTCTGATACGAAGAGTAACCCAAGAAGTAGCATTCATTACCAACAGCTGCGAATATTGGTAATGAATCTTGTATATTCAACAATGTACAAGAACAACCAAATGCTCTGAAGAACTTAATGTATGGCTTTCGTTTAAAGAATAGTTCATAGGAAGTCTTTGTAAGTTACTTCACCATAAGAACTCTGTTTAGAACATAACATGCCGTGTTTACTGCTTCAACCCAGAAAATAATAGGCAGCTTGGAATCGACAAGCATTGTTCGAGCAGCTTCTATCAAAGTTCTGTTCTTCCTTTCAGCCACTCCATTCTGTTCTGGTGTTCTTGCAGCACTATACTGATGTGTTATTCCTTTTTCTGCACAAAATGAATGTATCAGTTGATTTTTAAATTATGTTCCATTGTCACTGCGAATGATTGATACTTTGCTATCACAGATGTTTTCTATTCTTTTGACAAATTCAATTATCGTTTCTGGTGTCTCATCCTTTGTTGCAAGGAAAAACACGCAGGAAAATTTTGAAAAGTCATCTGTGATAACAAGACAATATGACTTTTTCGCAATGCTTTTAACTCGAACTGGACCGAAAAAATCCATATGTATGAGAAATAAAGGTCTAGTAAAAGTTGTTATGGTTTTTCTTGGATGGGACTTCTTGTGCTGTTTTCCCTTTGCACATGACATGTAACTTTCTTCAATTATGTACTCTTTCTTTGGCAATCCTCGCACCAAATATTTATGGACCAAGTTAGTCATGTTCTTCAAACTTACATGTCCCATTCTTCGATGCCACAAATAAGATTCTGAACCAGTCGCTTTTGATAATAAGCATGAGACATTAACTGGTGTAGTATGATCATTCATATCAACCACGTATGTGTTGAACTTCCTTGGAGCACGCCTCAGAATCATTTCTTCTGGAATAACCAGTCCGGGCTTTAAGAATAAGCACTCCTTTGCAGTAAAATGGACTGGTATGTCTTTATCACATACTTGAGAAACACTGAGCAAATTGAATTCCAATTAAGACACAAAATTTACTTTCTCTAATGTGATAAGGTCATTTGACACTGTTCATTGACCGGTAATTTTTCCTCCCTTTTTATCACCAGCAAACGTAACAAAACCACCATCAAAAGCTTGAAAGTTTTCCAGAATTACTCTTTGTCGAGTCATATGCCTTGAGCAACCACTATCAACATGCCAAGCATTATTAATAGTCCTCCCGGTTAAACTCTGCACATTCAAGACAAACTTAATGAGAAACAGGTACCCAGATCATCTTTGACCCCGCTGACTTTGACTTTTTACAGTCTTAGTCACAACGACTTGTTCCTTCAAGTTTATATTCTTCTTTGTTCCAACCATATGTGAAGACTGTTCATTTTTAATTTTCCAAACATAACCAACATTTTTCTCATATTTATTAAT
This sequence comes from Smallanthus sonchifolius, assembly GCA_023525975.1. Classification (NCBI taxonomy): domain Eukaryota; kingdom Viridiplantae; phylum Streptophyta; class Magnoliopsida; order Asterales; family Asteraceae; genus Smallanthus; species Smallanthus sonchifolius. Next base: position 20,354,989 of record CM042035.1, on the reverse strand, counting down.
CATTTTTTCTTTAGCAAAATAGATTGGTTAGTTACGTTTCTTCACATATTTTGAAACTTTTGGGACACGTGGGTCCACAAAATTTGGTAGCACATAAGCACGACAAGCATTTGAATAAAAATCATGACAATTCCTAGAAAGCAAGTAATCACGACTGTATTGTTGTTTCACTCCGGACTCTAACACACTGTCGTTCTCTGACGCTCTCCTGAAATGCTGTGTAACGTTGCTCTTAACTCTCTCGTTGTTCTTTGTGAACCTTGACTCACTAGAGTTGTGTTTGCACTTTCTCGCAAAGTGTCCAACTTGACCACACACAAAGTAATTGTAGCTTTAAGACTTTGACTTTGACTTTGAACACTCGCCTACTTCACTCTTTAGGCCAAACACTTTCTTTCTTAAATGTCCTTTGCTTTGAATAGGCTTATCTATGACATCAATGAACTGGTCTTTGACATCAATGGATTTGCCTTTGACACACCAAGACTTTCTTTGGACAGTTGTTGGTACACTGACTTTAACTTCGACAACTTTATTGCTCTTTGTCTCACTGGTAAAAATATGATTCTCTGGTTCTATGACATCATTTTTCTTTGGTCTTTCACTTGACAAATCATACTCTTGAATCAAAGGATTTCCAAACTCATCTAAGACAAGATCACCAGCTAGACTTGAGGCTTTATGAAGTGGGACATAATCTCTAGCTGTATGCACCACTTTATCAAAGAAAGTGGATGTTGATGACACTTCAGACACGAAATCAAAATCATCACAAACATTAGTAGAACATGCCGAAACATAAGAAGCATCAGAATCAGAATCAGAAACATGAACATTGTTTAAATCAACATTAGAAAATGAAACAAATCTATTTAGATTACAGTAAACATCTAGGTACTATTTGTAATCCCTTATAAACTCCCTAGTGCACTGTTTATTGAAAGAAGAAAAACTTTTCACTCCATCAAGTTAACTATCATCATCCACACACTCTGAGTTTATATCTGCATGTATATACATATCATGAAAGTTAGAGTTACCCGCAATCATCAACTCATTTGATTCATGCGGTTCAGGAAATTGTACAAAGTTATCAGGATGTGGAACTTTGTTGTAACCCAACCCGTCTTTGATGTAAACAGTTCTCTGTTTACTTACACATTCATCAAAGACATTTTGTTGCATCTTCCACTTTGTAACAATCACTCTTTCTTTTTTTAACTCAGTTTCAGATTTGACAAGTTTTTCTGAAAGATCTTTGATTAAAATAACTTTTTTATCCAAATATTCTTTAAATGTTACATTGTCTTTCAATAGTGATTTAATTTTCCTTGTAAAATTTACATCATTTTGTTTCACTTCTTTGTTTACCCTTTTTAGTTTATCATTTTCAGCAAGTAGAAATGTGTTTGCTGCATGATAATTCTACATTCGTTCTACACACAAAGAGGAACATATGTCAGATTCACTATCAGATTTTACCTCACTCTCAAATGAAGTTTCATCAGAATCAACAGCTTTGCCCTTTTCTTTAGCATGGGTGTTGAGCGCACAAGCACTGGCAGTCTCAGCTGGTTTCTTTGAAACTTCAATTTCAACCGTCAAGGCTTCATCCAGTTCATCTTCAGCATCCTCGATCTCATCATCCCATTCACAATTGCTGAGCTGTTTGGACATAAGTGCAATTGGAGCCTTCTTTGATTTGTCAGTCTCATCAATCATCTCTACTAGCTTAACTCCGCTTCCCTCAATCTTCTTTTTCTTGTCCTTGGTACACTCTCAAGCGAAGTGACCAAGTTGTTGACAGTTGTAGCACCGGAGTTTTGCTTTGTCAAAACCAACCTTTTTACAAAACAGAAGCTTATCATTTCCAACCTTCTGTAGATACTTTTTAGCCCTTACAGCTATCAAGGCCATCTGCCATTGCAAATCCATATATTCCAAGTCATCAGGATTGATCTGAACAAGATCCTCTACATCATGCACGGTGGGTTGTAGCTTGCCTGTCACCAATGCATCATAGCTGCTCATGAAAGCTCCGAATAGAGCAATATGATCTTCAGGGATTTGTCCAGATGACTTAACTTTCTCACCAGTGGAGTGTTCACAACAACCTTTGCTTTTCTCAGATTTTGTTCCACTACTTCCTTCACTGCTTCCAGAAAACAGTGTTGCACTTGTTGAACCTGAACTGTTTTGTTTATCCTGGTTGTTCAGCCCTCTCTTCTTTGCATCCAATTCATAAGACTCGAGCAGACAGATAATATCATCAAGAGTTTTACTCTTCAGATCTGGAGTAGTGTTCTTGATTAGCATACAAGGTATGCTCCAGCAATCTGGTAATGAATCTAACAGCTTCTTTCCTAGATCATATTCTTCAAATTTCACTCCCATTTTTCTCAATCTGTTGATCATGGTTATGAACCTAGTCACCTGCTTACTGAGAGTCTCATTCTTCTTATAGCTAAACATGTTGAATTGCTTCAGTAGAAGATCAGTTCTGCTTTCCTGAAGAGCTGCATTTCCTTCAAATCTTAAGCACAAAGCATTCCACAAATCCTGAGCTGTTTCATGTTGCTCAAAATTCAGATACAACTCGGTCGGAAGTGCTAGAATAATAGAACCCAATGCTCTGTTATCTCTCTCGATCAACTTCTTATCTTCCTCCGAATAAAGGTCAGGATTTGCAATCGGGACTAACCCATCAGCATTTGCAGTCTTTGGAATATGAGGACCCTTCACAATTGATTCCCAAAGTGTGTGTTCTAAAAACTTGAAATACGCCTTCATCATTATTTTCCAATTGTAAAATTCTGATATTGATTTCAATATCAGTGGTGATTTCCCAATAACCCTCTCAGTATCGTAAATCTTTCCAGCCATTCTATACTTGTAATTTGAAACTTGGTCGAAATAAAAAACACCTCCCAACTTAGAACTTTTCGGTCGAAAACTTGACCGGTAGAAAACTCTTTTTGGACAAGACTTTTCGGTCGAAAAGTCTGAATATTTCGAACACAGATGAAATTTATCGTTAGACTTTTGGCACTACTTTTCGATCGAAAAATATAAGCTTTTCGGTCGAAAAATGAATTCGGCTTTTTCAACAATACTTTTCGGGCAATTCAACAGAAGAACACTTGAATTGACCAAAAACTTTCTGTGATGATTTGAATAAAAAATCAAGCCTCCAAACTTGATGCAAACTTCATCTCCATCAATATTAGCTTCAAATCAACAATAATGGCACCAAAATTACTCTAATTCGATAAATTTTGACTAAAATTCTTCTTGAATACCAAGATCTTTAACCAACAGCTCTGATACCACTTGTGGAAACCGTTTATTCGAGCAAATCAAGCAATAGATTGGTAGAAACTAGAATCGATTAGAATAATCAAGATATGAGATTAGATCAAAAACACATAGTTAAAGGTGTAACTCTCTTTATTGTATTGATATATCAAATGAAGTCCCACTTACAAAAGTCAAACTAAACAAGTATTTATACTAAGAAGACAAAGAATGAGTTCGTCCGAAATACATCTCGGTCGAAATGTATTTCGTCCGAAAACTATAAGATTTTGATCGAAATCTTTTAACTTCAAAGAATTATTCCGTCTTCAGACTGTTTTATATGCGATGGCCTAAAAATAGTTCCAACAATTGTTGGAACCTAGTAGTCCATAGAAATCAATTAGTTTTAGATTTGTATAACTTTAGAGTTTTCGGTCGAAAAGTATTTTCAACCGAAAATACTTTTCGATCAGAAGATTTCGATCGAAACTTCTTTAGTATAAATAATCTTGTCTTTTGTAGTTTCAAGGAACGATTCTCATTTGTATTGTTTTGATTCAAAATCTATCAGAGGAATAGGTGACAAAGGGATCTTCATGGAATACGTTCCACATGGAGAATTCCGCTAATTTGAGACACCAGAGGAATACGGATGTTTACTCAGAACGAGTCGATGGATAGCTGAAGCTTATGCTAGGGCGGACTTCATGTGCGTATTTGATGAGTGAGGCGTGGTCGGTAATTGTGTAGTAACGATAGACCAACGACAAGGAAAGCAGGATTCAAGAGGGATAAGTGTTGATGGCACACGAGTGACTAGAAAGGGAACACCTACTCTGGTAGGTATGTGATTAGTTTAAGGCGGGTTCCTATAGAGCGTCAAGTGAAGCAAATGTACTGCTTTCGAGGAGGGCATGATGGTATTATGTGGATGTTTGAGAATCATCAGGAACTGATGATTATAACTACAATCTTGAGAAGTATGGGTTAACTAAAGGACGTATTAAACGCATGATAACGAGATGCATGAATATGTTGGTAGAGGAATGTGGTGGGGACAGTGTAGTTGGCACAAGCGCCTGGAGAATTATCAAAAGATGACAAGGGAAATACCTTTATGAGCAAGGCGGTGGTGCCTGGGTTTTGAGGACTCATCGTTAAATGGCGATTAGAGTGGGAAATAAGAAGGACGACGAATGATCCTAACCATGAGAAACAAGGAACCTTACTTGGGTATGACCATCGGGATAGCGAGGTCATCAGGGTTATAAAGGAGTGACGTCTTGTGTGTTGTGAGCGGATCAATAAATGCGATGAGTAAGCAACTAATTGACAGGGTGGTGCCATAAGAAAAAGAGGTGCGTGAGAATTGCAAGTCCAAGATGGACGGGGACTATGAGCAGAACATTCTTCGAACACCAAGTGTGGACGATGAAGGTCAACTCAGAGTATCGAAATCAATAAGTGTGAAGGTGAATGTTAAACACCAAATGGAATTGGTGCACGAGTGAGCGCAGAAAGATAAGTGCGTTGGGTTGTGCCGACGTAGGATTCGAGGACGAATCGTCTTTTAAGGGGGATAGACTTGTAACATCCCAAATTTTCATAAACTAATGGTTTGGGTCGGAGGTAACCCGAATCCCTTTTAAACATGTGTGTTAGCATGGAAGGCGTGAGAATTTCATAAGTAATGGGTCGTAAAGAGTCCGGTTAACAGTATTATGTCTAATTCAAGATCGAAATGCGCAAGGACGGAACCGTAGGGACCCGGATGTAAACCTCGTAGGTTTAAATAAGAATCATGAGAAAAACCCTAGGCCATTCGGCCTAGGGGGAGTTCGACAGCAGTAGACGAAGCGCAGGGAGAAGGAGGCCGAGCTATGCGATCTTGTGGAGGTTCTGCGATGGTGTCAAACAAAGAGGAGGACTCCCTTTTCGTTAGGGTAACACTCGTCAATTCATATACTTACTCGTTCGATCTTATGTAGTGTAACCCGAGTAGGGTTTTGGTTGTTTGCTTGTTTGTGATCGACGAGAGGGGGAGGGGCTATGATATTGGTGGCCGACGACTCGGTAAGGGTGGCACATGGAGGTGGTGACCGGAACAGGAGGGCGGCTGGCAGTCGAGGAAGAAAGAGAGCTAGCAGAAGAGAGAGAGAGGGGCGAGCAACGGGTATGGACAGCAACGGGTATGGACAGCAGTGGCTGCGGGGTGTAGGCGGGAACTCAGCGGCAACATGAGAAGGTGCCCGGTGGCGGCTGAAGGCAGCGGTGATGATGGTGCACGATGGCGGACGGCGAGGAGACGGTGATGGTGGTGTTCCATCGTAAAAGAGAAAACCCGGTTAGGGTTTCTCGCGAGAAAGAAGGCGACGGGGAGCCGACGGGGACGAAGACGGGATGAGGCGGCCACGGTGGTGGTGCACAACGATGGTGGTGATGCCGTGGTGGCACGTGGATGAGCTCTGGTGTGAGTTGGGGCATGCTATGGGTTTCATGACAATGTTTCGGCTAAGGTTTTGCATGGTGGTGCTACGTGCATGCATGCATAAAAACTCGGTTCGAGCATTCGGTTTCTAGACGGGTCAAGGACTACCCGGTACAGGTGTTCGTGGATCTATGGGTCAATGAAGCAGAAGGGCGAGCAGATGAGACCAAGTGACTGGGTTATATTATCTTATGCGTTATTAGACTTGCGTTTAGAACGCGCCTAATTAGGTGATCGTACATTGACAGGTTTGGATATTTAGCGGGTGATCAAGGTGCAGAGCAAGGATTTGGACTTCGTAACCAGTGAGTTTCTAATCCCCCTCTTTTAAATGTTTTAATGTTTTGGGGCTAACGTACGTACATTCACGTGGTGTTAATACAATAAATCATGTTAAGAGTTTCGGGTTCTAACCCACTATGTGTTGTGATTGTAAGGTGGTTATTATGTATGTTGGTAGTACAGGATGAGTCTCGGGTGATAAACTGTTACGGGATGTCATGGGGTGACACGGGATTAGTCATTCATTAATAAAGTGTAATTATATTTTATAAGGACCGGATGGTCCTGGGTAAGTTAAACCGAAGAACTTGGTGTGATGGTTTTTATTTAAATTAAACTATTAGAACTCACTCAGCGTAGCTGACTTTGTGTGTGCGTTAGATTTTTTGCAGGTAAGCGGTGTATTGACGTATCTTGGCTTGGGAAGCGGCGTTACTCGGATCGGTGAGCAGACATTCGTAAGGTAAACCTAATAACATTAAACGGTCATAAATGAGTTTTGAAAGACTTCCTCTGTAGATTGATTAGTAATAAATGCGTTTTTAATGAAAACGATTCGTTATGAGAACCAACTGTAGGATGCCCGGGTTGGGGCCTTACACTAAACCATGCTAACACACTAAGCTATGTCACATAACGCAATTAATGTTACTCTACATTAATTATCTCGCAACACATGATTTCACCAAGTCACACCACACACTTCACATAGTTCTACATACTACTACAACACGTAGCACACACCATATTCCCACACGGAACCATAAATCACTTACTCACACAAATCGCTTTACCTATCGTAACACTACAAAAAGGTAATTAATAACTACTGCTTGTCTCAAAAGACGTACCTCTTGGCTCGCGGTTACTCTTGGTGGCATTCGTTTCACCCTCGTCCCATTTTTGGTTTAAGTTAACGTATTTTATTCGTTTCACCAGTTGTCACACCCCAACCGATGGCGGATTATACATCGGGGCGGACGCGGTTGTTTAATAGCACAAGGTTGACTATTAAAGTTTCAATATTTCATTAATAATAGATTCAAAGGTTCAATACAAAGGAAATAACAAGTATACAACATTTGTTTAATAAGTAGTCTAGGTCCAAAGCGTCCTATGTGATCACAAATAAGTCTCATGATGTAGAACCTGAAACATGTGAAAGAATCTGTCAACTACAAAATAGTTGGTGAGATACGAAGGTTTTGACACAGTATAACAAGTATTTGAAAAGAGTTACAATTCACTATTATTTATGCATTCTATAATGTAAGTATGAGAACATAGCAAGTTAGACATTGTGCATATCAACCCTCCAACCAAGTTTAGTCATAACCCGAAGGTTACCCTTATAAGTCTCAAGTTTAAAAGTTTGGTTCAGTAACAATCACCAAGGGCTCCCCCGAAGGGTTAATCAATCAAGGTGGATTGGTCAAATACAATAGATCTATCATTGTTACTATAGGCTTGATCAAAGTTAATGAATATGCTAGTTTTAAGTTTAATCTAAGCATGCAAGTCTCAAGTTTAACATAAGAATAAGCATCTAGTCATAGTTGTACAAGAATTGTATAAGTTTAAGGTTTTGATCATGTTTCACCCCAAAAGAATGTAAATGAAAAAGGGGCTAAGTATACTCACTTGGATTTGATGAAAGAGTATCCGACAAGAGTTAGTGTAGCAAGACTTTGAGGAAGAATATCCTCACAACGAGCCAAAGAATACAAGTCTAAAGTTTTAAAGTATGATCTATAAGTCTATGACAAGGATCCAGGATTCCAAGATTGACTAGGGTTCCTAGTAGGAGGTGGGAATGAATGTGTTTGTAAAGTTTAAATAATTTTCTAAGTAGGGTTTCACAAGACTTGAATATCAAAGTTTGATAAGTCTATAATTTAGAATAATTATTAATTAGAATAATTATTTAAAAACTTTATAATTATTAATTACACAAGATAGGTAACAATAATCTAAAATAGCTTTCCAAGTGTTTATAATTGAAGTTGTGAAATGAAAGAATAAATAATTATTATATATTTGTAATAATTATTTAAAGTATGAACAATTATTAAAGATTTCCGATAATTATTGTGAGGATAAATGATAGATGTTTAAAAGAAAATTAATTACTAAGGATTAATAATAATGGTAAGAGGATAAGTAGTGTTTAAGGATTAATAGTAATTATTTATAGAGTAATAATTATTAAGGATAATAATAATTATTTGAAAGGATAATTACTTTATTTCGAGTATTCCATATAAATCATTAAAGTGTTTGAGTATTGAGAATACTAATTAACTTGTAAATAAATAGTATTTAAAATGATTATAAGTGTAAATATCTAATGTGAAATTGTAAGTTTAAACAATTAGGTTAAATAGGACTTATTATATTTTAAGTCGTAATTTCTAGTGTCTATAAGTTTATAAATGTTTAGGAAATAAATAAAGTATATTTATTATTCTGTCTAAAATAAGTTTCTGTTTATAAAATATATAAATTTTATAAAATGTATAAGTTTATAATCTAAAGTTTCTGTCTTTATATTATAAGATTCACAAGTTTATAAATTTCTGACTTTTAAATAAACAATGTATATTAAATCCTTGTTTTAAACAGAAACTTAGTTATTTAAAACTAATAATATGGATTAGTTATTTAAAAGTTTTAACTATGTTTAAAATATCCCCAAAATATAAAAGTATAATTAGAAATCGCTTTTAAGTTTATAAAAGTTCAATATATTTTATAAAAATGATTAAAAGTATTAATACTGTTTAAAATAGGCTAAAAAAAATAAAGGGGTAAAAATCCGGCTAAGCGGATTCGAACTTGCGCCGCCCCGGTCACCACATGCACACACAAACTGACCATCCCGGCTACGGGTTCGCTGATGTATTATACGAAAAATTAAATAGATGAGTATATCCCAAAATCGCCCTAAATCCTCTGATGAACCCTAGAATTGAAAACCCGCTAAATACGCATCGATTAACCCCTTGATCATACAAATTGATAGGGGGTTAATGATCCTAAAGTGAAAACGAGTAGATTGGTAATTCGAATTACCTGATTTGAGGCCGCGATGAGGGAGAATGGTTCTGGGTCGGGAGTTGGCGGTCCTCGAGTTCGAACGGGCAAATGCCGGTACAAGACAGTGAAATTGGATGCTCAGTGAGTTAGAGTGGAGTAATGTTGAGGTGTAGCAACTGTTATTTATACTCGATTTCTTCATTTAATGCTAAAACCGTTGGGGGGATTACGGTTGGGAGGTGCGAGTTTAAATTTGAATCACGCGACTGTAAAACTTGAAATTAAACATTGAATGTCGTTGGGTTATGGTCGCACGCCTGAGTCGGAGTTCGAGGTGCGTTTAATTCGGCCGGATTACGTGTTTTCGAAGAAACGGGTTCAAAACCGGGGGCTGCGGGACTCGAACCCATGACCGGTTCCTGGATTTCGGTGGTTTGGGTTCTTGGCAAAACAGATCCCTGAAGTTTCACCGATTTAACATTTTATGTCTAGAAGTTTAGTCTCAGTTTAAAATAAGTTTCAGTATTGGCAGTTTTAGTCCCTCGAGTTTATATAAAAGTAAATATGTTTTATATATATATATATATTTTTTTTATAAGGGTTAAATTGTTTTTATAAATTTTGTTATTTATCAATTTATAAAACAAATTCTAAGATTTATGATTTATAAGATTTGTTATAAATTTAAGTTGTTAAAATAATTTATATTATTTATAAATTTACAATGTTTTTAAGAATCTATATATATAGATATATATAAATATATATATATATATATAATTATACCTTTTAAATAAATCACACATATATATGCATATATATATATATATATGTTTCAAATATAAATTATTTATATATTAAAATAAATAATTAATATTTATTGTTTTAAGGAAATAGTTTTGACACGAAGTCGAGTTTTAATTTAGTAGCATGTGTAAAGGTTTTTAGGAAAAGATAGGTCAGAAATCTTGGACATTACAGTCTCCCCTACTTTAAAAAATTTCGTCCCGAAATTAAAGTAGAAGAGTTTAGTTTAGGATTTGAATCTATGGTACGCACACGTATAATGAGAAAGGATACCTGATGTTCCCAAGTAAATCCTGGATTACGTTAGGGAAAGTATCCATAGGAATAAGATTTCGCTTGAGTTTCTAAGTTTTCAAAGCATATGGTTTCCAAGAGTTTCCCTAAGAAGCATATAGTTTCATTTAAATATATGAAGATTTTGTTTTCAGAAATGTATTCGAGAGGATAACTGCTGAATTTCCATTCAAGGTTTTAAGTGAGATGCATCACTCAGAATGGTTTCGATGGTAGTTTAATGTTTTGAGTTGGTAGCCTAATACGTCTAAGGATTGCTACGGTACCTAAGTCCCGTGGCTACCTTTTTAAGATACGTCTTAGATCATAGCACATGACAGAGTTTAGTATGTCTTCCCACACGCTGACTTTCATACTTACGTGTGCACCCGCAAGCATTTAAATCGTCGCATAGTCCGCATAGGTCCTTCCGTTTGTGTGTGGATCAAGAAAGAGTACAAGAATTTGTTTAACTCATGACTAGTGTTTCCACGTAAGAGTGATCGTTGATTTAACGAGTCCCTTAGAAAGAAACGTCATTCGATAATTAAAGAGAAAGGAATGTGACAAGATTTAGAGTTTCAAAGTTTCCTCGTGTTTGAACAAGAATACCTCAATCATCGAGTAGTTTAAAGTCTTTACACTTTCCTCGTGTTTGATCAAGAATACATCAAACCTTGAGTAGTTTAAAAGTCTCATACGTTCATCATGTTTGAACAAGCATACGTCAAACATGGAGTGGTTTAAAGTCTCATACGTTCATCATGTTTGATCAAGAATACGTCAAACATGGAGTAGCTCAAATTGTGTTTGAACAAGAATACGTCAAACATAGAATAGTTTAAATTGTGTTTGATCAAGAATACGTCAAACATAGAATAGTTTAAATTGTGTTTGAACAAGAATACGTCAAATATAGAATAGTTTAAATTGTGTTTGAACAAGAATACATCAAACATAGAATAGTTTAAATTGTGTTTGAACAAAAATACGTTAAACATAGAATAGTTTAAAGTCTCTTAGTTTAGCTTCATTGCATAGGAGTATACGATTACGCTTTGAGTATAAAGTGGTTATCTAAATACTCTAGTATTTGAGGGAGGTGTGGGACAGTGTTTGGAACAGGATTAACCGTTATACACTTTCTCACGGAAGATTCGAGTTGTCCAGAAAATTAGGTGGATCCCGATGTTTGGTTTAGATAGGAGTCAGGGGATGTACTCTGCTAAAGAGAGTAATGTCCTCCTTCCTACTAGCGTCTAGTATCAAGAGTGAAGTTTTCTCGTGTATATGAAAATGAACGTTTTATCAAGTCTTACAAGGTTTAGTTAGGATGAACACAAAAAGTTTTCAAGACTAAGAATCCAAGTATGAATTTGAAAGTAGGATAAGTCAGTTGATCTCAAGTTTCAATATTAAGCCTCACATGATCCTTTATTGGGCATGTTTAGTTTCAAGAACACGGGTTTGAGTATTTGTATAAGCTTTTACATGATTCAAAAGTCTCTGGCCTCATAGTTGTGTATACGAAGTTTTAATGTTTTTAACAACGGGAATTTAAGCTTTTAGTCCCCGTTGTGATCCATAGCAAATCTTTTACGTGAAAAGAGTTGGATGAGGAAAGTCTCTTAGCATAGGGTAACGGGAAAAGTTTCGATAAGATTTACGATAGTGTGTTTATAAATGATTTTATCTCGTTTCATAACAGCAGGTATAGTTTTCTTTTATATTGAGTGTAATTAAGATGTTTAAAAAAAACGACGAGTTAGGCAACGATAAGTAGTACAAGTAGGACTTATGAAAGGTCTGTATGATTGTCAAACGGAAAGTTGGTCAAGTTTAGAAGCGTTAAGTCTATATAAGGGGTAGGGATCATGGCTGATTACGGCAATGGTTCGTAATTCGTGTTGTTTTAAAAGAGTGCTTACGAATTAGAAGGTTTGTTCAAGATTTATTCTCTAGTTACATGTGTCACTTACGATTTTTATAGTTTAATGCAACGTTGTTAATTATCTCAAGTACTAACGTGAGTTGCCTTTGACGAAAGTGTTTGGGTAGAAGTGTTAAGTTTGTAGTGCTAGAAGGAAGTCAAGCTAGTAAGTGATAACAAGATAAATTTCAAAATAGCTTTCATTAAATGTTTCAAAATTGGGACTTCTAGCCCTTACATAATACAATTTAAACGGAAAAATTAAGGTGTGTAAGTAAGTTGATTTAATATGTTCAAAAGGTTTTTATTCATAATACTGAGTCATCACAGTAATATATAAAAAATGGCTTTTGGCTTGAAGTTGGTGGGCTAACGAAGAGAATTCCCGGAAGAAGGGGTGGGTCACAAGGACTCACTTATGTACCCTATTTCCCTAGCTAGAACATCCTCATGGGCCTACAACTTCTTTCAGTTGTTGTCACCGATGTTTGGGTTTATGGTATTATGTCGAGGTTCATTGTGGGCTTAGAGTTCTTAAACGTGGAGCTTGTCTATTCCATAGTAGGCTTTTTCTCTTACGGGGAAAACAATTAGGTTACTAATTCTTTTGTTAATGTATTTTGGATTCAGAAGGCGTTAAGTTTTGTTTACAAAAGACGGTGATGTGTAAATTTTAAAGACGTATGAAAGTTTTGGGATGTATAAAAGTGTAACAAAGTTTGAATAAATCATTAAATGAAGTTGTGAGTGATAAAATGAAAACACAAGAGTTTCCCCTTTAGTGTCAAGTTTATAAAATAATGCAGTTTGTAAAGGAACTTGTAGGGTAATACATGGTTTTAAATGTGCTAGTATTACAAGGATCATGAAGTTTAAGGACGTATGAAAGTTTTGAGATGTATAAAAGTCTTGAGTTAGTTATCAAATGAAACTTGGTTAAGTGCTAAGGAGGTAAGGTAAAAATACAAGGGTTACCTCTTAGGTGTCATATTTATAAAATAATGAAGTTTTGTAGAAGAATTTCTAGGGTAATACATAGTTCTAAGGGTTGTATTACAACGATCATGAAGCTTATTGGGTAGTATCTGTATAAATATAAGTTTATGTATATAGTCTTTAAGTATAGTCTCGTAAGAATTTCTTTTTGAAGGTAACTCCTTTAGGTCATGACGAGTAAGCATGCTGTCATGTGACAAGACGGGACTTAAGAATCATAGAATAAAGGTTACAGAGGAAAGTTTTTGAATCATGAATTTATGAAGCGTAAAGTATTTGGGATGGTACTCATTTAGTGCATATCACTAAGTGAGTACTTTGACATATCAAGAGAAATTTAAGCTCACTAATGTTTAGAGAATTCATGCATTCCTATAAGTGGATACTCATCCCAAGAATCCCCAGGAAAGCATACGGGTCCATCGGTTGATTTGGATTTGTACGAAATGCTTTCCTTGACAGAATTTCCCAGAATACAGGTATCCACCCTTCCGGTCCGCACAAGTTCTCACACATTATCTAGAACTTAAATACTCTTGACGAGAGTTTAGTGGAGGATTAGGCTTGAAGCCTAAGAACTTGTCCTCGATGTAGTAGACTCTTGTAGTACGTAGGTAAGTAGAAACGTAGAATCTTCAAGCGTTCACGTATAAGATTTAAGAATAGAATGAGGAGAAAGTTCCTAGTAAAGGACATGAGATAACTCATGTTTGGGTCTCCTAAGTTATAGTCTAGGTCATGTGTCTAATAACCTAATTCCCTATAACCAAGGCTCTGATACCAATCTGTCACACCCCAACCGACGGCGGATTATACGTCGGGGCGGACGCGGTTGTTCAATAGCACAAGGTTGACTATTAAAGTTTCAATATTTTATTAATAATAGATTCAAAGGTTCAATACAAAGGAAATAACAAGTATAAAACATTTGTTTAATAAGTAGTCTAGGTCCAAAGCGTCCTATGTGTTCACAAATAAGTCTCATGATGTAGAACCTGAAACATGTGAAAGAATCTGTCAACTACAAAATAGTTGGTGAGATACGAAGGTTTTGACACAGTATAACAAGTATTTGAAAAGAGTTACAATTCACTATGATTTATGCATTCTATAATGTAAGTATGAGAACATAGCATGTTAGACATTGTGCATATCAACCCTCCAACCAAGTTTAGGCATAACCCGAAGGTTACCTTTATAAGTCTCAAGTTTAAAAGTTTGGTTCAGTAACAATCACCAAGGGCTCCCCCCGAAGGGTCAATCAATCAAGGTGGATTGGTCAAATACAATAGATCTATCATTGTTACTATAGGCTTGATCAAAGTTAATGAATATGCTAGTTTTAAGTTTAATCTAAGCATGCAAGTCTCAAGTTTAACATAAGAATAAGCATCTAGTCAAAGTTGTACAATATTTGTATAAGTTTAAGGTTTTGAACATGTTTCACCCCAAAAGAATGTAAATGAAAAAGGGGCTAAGTATACTCACTTGGATTTGATGAAAGAGTATCCGACAAGAGTTAGTGTAGCAAGACTTTGAGGAAGAATATCCTCACAACGAGCCTAAGAATACAAGTCTAAAGTTTTAAAGTATGATCTATAAGTCTATGACAAGGATCCAGGATTCCAAGATTGACTAGGGTTCCTAGTAGGAGGTGGGAATGATTGTGTTTGTAAAGTTTAAATAATTTTCTAAGTAGGGTTTCACAAGACTTGAATATCAAAGTTTGATAAGTCTATAATTTAGAATAATTATTAATTAGAATAATTATTTAAAAACTTTACAATTATTAATTACACAAGATAGGTAACAATAATCTAAAATAGCTTTCCAAGTGTTTATAATTGAAGTTGTGAAATGAAAGAATAAATAATTATTATATATTTGTAATAATTATTTAAAGTATGAACAATTATTAAAGATTTCCGATAATTATTGTGAGGATAAATGATAGATGTTTAAAAGAAAATTAATTACTAAGGATTAATAATAATAGTAAGAGGATAAATAGTGATTAAGGATTAATAGTAATTATTTAAAGAGTAATAATTATTAAGGATAATAATAATTATTTGAAAGGATAATTACTTTATTTCGAGTATTCCATATAAATCATTAAAGTGTTTGAGTATTGAGAATACTAATTAACTTGTAAATAAATAGTATTTAAAATGATTATAAGTGTAAATATCTAATGTGAAATTTTAAGTTTAAACAATTAGGTTAAATAGGACTTATTATATTTTAAGTCGTAATTTCTAGTGTCTATAAGTTTATAAATGTTTAGGAAATAAATAAAGTATATTTATTATTCTGTCTAAAATAATTTTCTGTTTATAAAATATATAAATTTTATAAAATGTATAAGTTTATAATCTAAAGTTTCTGTCTTTATATTATAAGATTCACAAGTTTATAAATTTCTGACTTTTAAATAAACAATGTATATTAAATCCTTGTTTTAAACAGAAACTTAGTTATTTAAAACTAATAATATGGATTAGTTATTTAAAAGTTTTAACTATGTTTGAAATATCCCCAAAATATAAAAGTATAATTAGAAATCGCTTTTAAGTTTATAAAAGTTCAACAGATTTTATAAAAATGATTAAAAGTATTAATACTGTTTAAAATAGGCTAAAAAAAATAAAGGGGTAAAAATCCGGCTAAGCGGATTCGAACTTGCGCCGCCCCGGTCACCACATGCACACACAAACTGACCATCCCGGCTACGGGTTCGCTGATGTATTATACGAAAAATTAAATAGATGAGTATATCCCAAAATCGCCCCAAATCCTCTGATGAACCCTAGAATTGAAAACTCGCTAAATACGCATCGATTAACCCCTTGATCATACAAATTGATAGGGGGTTAATGATCCTAAAGTGAAAACGAGTAGATTGGTAATTCGAATTACCTGATTTGAGGCCGCGATGAGGGAGAATGGTTTTGGGTCGGAAGTCGGCGGTCCTCGAGTTCGAACGGGAAAATGCCGGTACAAGACAGTGAAATTGGATGCTCAGTGAGTTAGAGTGGAGTAATGTTGAGGTGTAGCAACTGTTATTTATACTCGATTTCTTCATTTAATGCTAAAACTGAAATTGTTTTTATAAATTTTGTTATTTATCAATTTATAAAACAAATTCTAAGATTTATGATTTATAAGATTTGTTATAAATTTAATTTGTTAAAATAATTTATATTATTTATAAATTTACAAAGTTTTTAAAAATCTATATATATAGATATATATAATTATACCTTTTAAATAAATCACACATATATATGCATATATATATATATATATGTTTCAAATATAAATTATTTATATATTAAAATAAACAATTAATATTTATTGTTTTAAGGAAATAGTTTTGAAACGAAGTCGAGTTTTAATTTAGTAGCATGTGTAAAGGTTTTTAGGAAAAGATAGGTCGGAAATCTTGGACATTACACCAGTTTTCTCTTAAACCACAGCTCTGATACCAACTTGTAAGACCCCAACCCGGGCATACTATAGTTGGTTCTCATAATGGGTCATTCGCATTTAAAACACATTTATTGTAAATCAAAATACAGCGGAAGTCTTTCTAAAAACATTTATAACCATTTAATGTTATTATGTTTACCTTACGAATGCCTGCACACCGATCCGAGTAACACCGCTTCCAAGCCAAGATACATCAATACACCGCTTACCTGCAAAACAATCTATCGCACACACAAAGTCAGCTACGCTGAGTGAGTTCTAATAGTTTAGTTTAATCAAAAGCCAACTCGTCATAAAGGTTATTTAAAGTTTACTCAGGACCCACGGTCCTTATAGATTAGTTTACCAAATTGTTACAAATAGATAACCCCTGTATCACACGGTATCCCGTACCTGTTCATTACCCAAGACTCGTCCCACAATAATAATAGTAATAATAACAATAATAATATTTCTCCAGTCTTGTCGACATAAGTCGAACCTACTACAATACTCACTCATACTCTAGAACGCGTGTTAACTCGACGCTTGACTAACACAACAAAACCCTACACAATTTTCTTACTCAGCCCTAACCAAGGTTGTCACAATTAACGGACACAACATCCATATACGTTACGTCACCGTGTTGATATAACGGTCAATCTAACTCTACGTACCATAATAATATTACCCACACTTCACATTAACATCTCCACATTAATATCGTCACATCAATATCATCACATGCATAATAATTATAGCTCTATGTTTGCATGCAATTCAATACCACATATATATAATCGTAAACACATACCTCGTCACTGCAGCCTCGTCAGGGCGTTCGACACACCCCGAGCTCATCATTAACCTGTTAAATAAATGTCACCGTTGGTGACTTCCCGAAGGACCTCCTCCTTCACAATCCCGTTTTCTATGCCATAATGACAATGATGCAAACACGACACACACATATAACACATAATATCACACATCATCTATGTAGCTCATTAACTACGCTTATACCTCACGTATAACCCTAGAACAACATATCTCAAACAAGAATTCATAAACATATAATATAAGGCACAAGTCTTCCCATTCGTCCCTTAACACGTCACGCATTAACAACCCATACTCTTAACTCACATATTACTCTAAATCTCCCCATGGACTCTACGACCCTCTTAATAATAATTATCTCATATTCCAAACTCATCTGGATAGAACCCCAAAACCCTTAACACATTTAATATAATAAACCTTTTGCATAAGTATGTACGATAGCCCCAAAACGTTAAAACATTTAAAGAGGGGGATTAGAAACTCACCGGTTGCGAAGCTTTCCTTCCGAAGTCGCATACCCGTAAACTCGCAGTCCAACGCGAACCTGTCATCAAATGAACTACCCAGATCAATCTTGTTACCGCAATGACACTAACGCATCTATTCTAGACAAGCAGCTACAAGCTTGGTCTAAATCGTCCCAAACCGTACAACCGACGCGCTCACTCGCGTACGAAAACCCTTATATTAACGTTACCGAAAAACGTTCCCAAAAGTCGTTCCCAAAATTTTTACCATATCCCAAAATACTCCCCAACAATGAATATAAAGTCCTATGGGGTCATACCTTTGCGTACAAGCCGTTCTAAGCGGTTTTGTATGAAACTGCTAAGCACCACGTGAGAGGAAAACTTGTTTTGCTCATATCTCGACCATACGAGCTCCGTTTCATGCGAACCATCTATCCACACGTTCGTCTCAACATGCCGACCTCAGAAAATTATTGGTGTCAGCCGTCGCTGCTGCCAGAACAGGAATTTGCCTTTAAGTTGTTTCGGTTTTGCTTGTCAAAATACAAGTAGCTTAAAACCGACCCAAATGAACTCCGTTTTAGGCTAATCATATGTCCACGCGTCCGCATCGCCGAACCCTTTCAGACGAACCAGTCGCCGTCGCCGGAAAACGTCGCCTCCGTCGCCGGAAAACGAAACAGTGGCCGGATTCGTCCATTTTCACGCGTCCGTATTTGCGCTGCTCGAAACCCTATCAAACAGACTCGGAATTGGACAAATAATATATCCACGCGACCGTGTCGCCAAACACTTTGACCATCTACCATCTCCGCCGCCTGACGCCGCCAGAGCCACCGCCGGCGATGCAAACAGTAGCCGGAATCCTCACCGGATTTATCGTTTCAACTCGATTCCTTCTCCGATTGCCTCCATGTCGCCTCCTAGTGTCCTTAAAACTGAAATTAAGCAACCCTAATCATAATCTCACGCAAAAAGATGATAAAAAATGTAAACGGGATTACCTAGATACAAGATGGAGGTTTCCCGGTTGAAACCCGGGAGTCACCGCCTTTGTTTTCCTCGTCCGACCGCTCTCGTCGCCGATCGCTCTCCCTCTCCCTTGCTCTTGGCAGCCGCAAACACCAAAATGGTGTTCTCCCCCTTGCGTAACACCCTAAAGGGTGTAAATCCTTTGGCCGGGCTTGGCCCCCACGCGCCACCGACCCCCACCGGGCCTGGCCCGTCTCGTAGTTTTTATAAAACACACCCTCTGCTCTCAATAATATGCATAAAACCCCCGCTTAATTATTTATATAACGATAATGTACTGCACTAGTCAAGTTTCCGTCATAAGTTCGTCTTATACTTACAATTAATACACATGTTCATTAAATTCCGTTTACTCGGTAAAAACCCGGGATGTTACAGAGAGCAGAGGTGCTCATATACCTGAGGTAGTATCTCTGTTGTGTCTGCCATGAGAGCTTGGTTGTTGGCAGGAAGATCTTCCTACTGAAAACTCCAGTCAAAATCAGTTGTTCCAACATGTTGAGTTTCATATGCTGCTGTTTGAGTAGGAGGAGTATTGCCTTGACTTGCTTGACCTTGATGAGCTTGTATTGGTTGTGCAGCAGTTGGGTTTGCCTTTGGTGCCTTGCATTCTCTGGCAAAATGACTAAGTTGTTTACAGTTGTAACATCTTAGCTTGCTTTTGTCCAAACCAACTCTAGTGTTAGAGTTGTTGCTTGGAATGGGTCTTCCCGTTCTAGAGTAGAACCGTTTAGCTTTGAGAGATAACATGGCATAAAAAGTGTTGTATGTCCATTTCTTCTAAGTCATTTGGATAAAAACACTCCAGATCTTCTTTGATAAATGACATGTTGCTTGGGTTTTCAGAAACAAAGGCAGCATAGTTATTTTGCGATGGGGCTTCAAGAAGAAATGGTGAGTTGCTTGCTTATGAGTAGGGAGTCTGAGGGTGGGTAACAATGGGTGGATAGTAGTTGCTTGAAATTGGAACTGAGTGGTCAGAGTGTAGTCCAGAAGAAGTGGTGGTGGATGATGAGGCTGTTGAATGACCTGAGCTTCTTTATTTGGCTTGAATCATTTCTAATTCATATGTCTTCAGCATACCAAACAACATAGTCATTTGGAGAGTCTTTAGATTTTCAGTTCTTCTAATTGACACTGTGTAGAGTGTCTAGCAACTTGGAAGAGATCTAATAAACTTTTTGAGAATGTCTTCATTCTCCGACTTCACTTTAGAGCATTGTAGCTCTCCCACAAGATAGATGTACCTGTTGTATAGAGTGGTAAAAGACTCACCATCCTTGCAGACAAAGTTTTCATACTGTTGCTTCAAGATGTCTCTTCTATTTTCCTTCATTTCCTCAGATCCAGCAAACATCTTTTCAAGAGCTTCCTATAGCACTTTTGCAGTTTTGTATTTTCTGAAGTTATGAAAAAATTCATTCGGCAAGCACATCTGGATGGCTCCCAAAGCTTTAAAATCTAACTCCATCTTCTTGATGTCTTCATCTGAGTACTTTGAGGCTTCTTTAGGTACAGATGGACCTCCGGAATCAGCAGAGGCCACCATGGGTACATAAGGACCATCGATTATGGATCTCCAGATTCCATATTCTTGATAACAGAAGTAACTTTCCATTCTGTTCTTCCACATATCGTAGTCTTCTCCAGACACCAGTCTTCGTGGCCTGTTGAGGCTTCCAGTATCATCAAATCCAATATTTTGTGTCATACTATTGGATAGATAATTTCAGCAAAGAGATAATAGTAAACAGAACCAGAGTGTGATTAAACAAGTGTGAGTTTGTTTATTCTGAGAGCCAAAGCTCTGATACCACTTGTAGGATCGGTGTTTACAAGATGATTCTGTTTTAGTTGAGATTGGTGGAAACAATCACAACTATGCAATGTATACAAGAAACAAAGATAATGCTGATAAATGCAAAGTTTATTAATCTTCAATGTTTACAAGTTACATAGAAAACTCTAAGGAAGCACACTTGTACAATGAGAAGATACAATACATATAAAGGAACGTAGAATCAAGACACACCCTTGATTCTAAGGATCAGATCAAATACAAGTCGTTGATCAGGTCAAAAGTCTTCTTAGGAATCTTTGTAGGAGACTTCAGAAGTAGTAGCTTTGTCTTTAATCATCTGCACCAATAACATTGATTCTGCTGATAGATGTGTCAGTGTTGCAGCAGAGATGTCAGCAGCAAAGTCAAAGCTGCTGATGATTTGCCTATCAACAGCATCAATGTTTGATGCTGCTGAGAAGCCTATCAGCAGCAACTTTGGACTTCAGCGGATAAGGCTATCCGCGGCATAGTTGTTCATCAGCAGGAGAACATAACTATCCGCAGCATATGCCTTATCCGCAGCAACAATGTAAGTCAACAAATTGTAGAGTCCGCAGCATCTACACTTAGAGAATTTTGTAGCCATCAGTCTTTATCTTTACAGGATGTCCAAGGATTCTCGGCCGAATTTGCTGACATAGTCTCGGAGTGATTCTCCGGGATTCAGAATTATCTTGTATAAGTCACTCGTTAACCTTTCAAAAATTCTACTGCAAGAGAATTGGTTGTTAAACAGGTTAATAAAATGAGCAAATGAAGTAATAGAATATGGTGAAACATTAAGTAGCCATTTTAAGGCTGATCCTGTTAAGTAGAGCCGAAGCCCTTGCACAGACAAGCTTCTTTTAGGTCCAAAGGAATGGGATTAATTTCCATTCTTTCCCTGTACTGCGTGACATGTTCCTCGGGATCCGTAGTTCCGTCGTATAGTTTCATGTTGGGAGTTTGAAAGCACTTGGGGATCTCTGTGACACAAGGCAAAAATCCAGGTCAACATCCATACCCGACTAAGACTTAGGTCATAGTATACGTCATGCATTCCACTTAATTTTATAGTAATTAAGTCCATTTCACACTTAGCAAATCAATCCGTTTACACGTGTCGGTAATCCAGAAGATTACCCGGTCAAACACGCGTCCTTCAACACGACCGTTGGTGATAATTCAAATAAATACCTAGACATATAATCTATGTGTGTAAATTATATGTGACACTATGATTTAATTAATTATGCCTACATGAATTTTTCTGTGATTTATAGAAAAACTTTTGTTTTCAGCACAGTCCGGTGGACACGCGGTGTGCACTAGCTAGATAATTAATTCTAGGCATACGCTTAGACATATATTTTGTGTGCACAAATTACGTGTAATACTGTGATATGTTATTCTAAGACTCTGTGAATTTTTCAGGAATTTTCTGAGAAACTTTCTGTTTTAACGCTGTTCGGCCAGTCTGCAGTATGTACCAACATTTCCAAATAAAAATCTGAAAAAATTTATATGTCAGACTTACCAACATGACTCATCATATTTTTAAATAATTTCGTTCATACCTATTCGGGATTTTCATCAATAAATCGGTGACTATTCGTTTTCCACCACCCTGTGTCTCAAGAGCCTATAAATACCCACTAACTCCGCCCATTTCCACCATTCCACTCTTTCACTCTCTCTTCTCCCTCTTTCTCCCCTTTGATCCGAAACCACACCCACCACCATCATCTTCCATTGTTTTTTTTTATCTTTCATTCATCAAATCCAAGCTTCCAACATCAAGAATCAAGCATTTGCAAGAGATTTCATCCATCAATCCATCCATTTTTGAGTTTGGTAAGCATCAAAACCCATCTTTTTCCATTTTTATCTTCATGTTCATATGAACATGCATCCAAAGAAAACTCATTTTTATGAAAGATTAACCATGGATTGTTAAAGGAAATGTGTTTTAAAACTCAAATGGTACATATTGTTGGTGACTTTGGACCCGGATGTTGTTCATAGCTCGATTTCCATATGAGGAAACTTTATTATGTATGCATGTGCTAGATGATAAGATTTTGATGATCTAATGATGGTTTATGTTGTGATATATGCAAACTTTGTTGTCAAAAGTGTTGGATGATACATGCATGCTCGGTTTTGTTATTTTTGGAAACTTTAATTTTGGGTTTCATGTTAGATGCCATGTTTAGGGTGATTTAATGATGGAAAATGGTTAGATATGCATAAACAATGGATAATATGTGTACATTTGCTATCTAGAACATTTGGTCATATGAGATTTCATGCTCGGTTCTGTATATGGAAACTTTAAAATATGGGTTTTTTGTTCAAAAAGGTTATGTTGTGTTTTGTTTGGTGGAAATGATGCATAAACACTAGATATAGAGATTGTATGATTCTTTTTCGATAAAATCACATGTCCATAATGTTTTAGGCTCGTTTTCTATTTGTAGAAACTTTATTTCTTGACATGCATAAGAAACTTGATGATTGAATACATGTAAAGCATGAAACTAGTATATTGAACATTATGGAAGTATGATTGACTAAAATGATGGATTAAAATGCATGTTTATGAGTTCTAGATCCCGGTTTCTAAATAAGGAAACTTTATTCATCCATGAGTTATGTTTACAAGTTGTTAACATGTTTAGACAGTTTAAATGACTTAGTAACATGTAACTAAGTGCATTGTATGATAATATATGTTATTATTCCATAAACTTGACAACTTGACGTAGTCTTGCTATAATAGGAAACTTTAATTATCCGAAACACGCATGTTTGTCTATTTGTAGAAAGTTAACCTTGAAATGTTATATATGTGTTATAGCATGCCTAATTTCTGGTGTGAACAACGAATTTGCATAGTTGCCATGTTTAGGACTCAAAACTTGACTTTCCAATTAAGAAAAATTTAATGTATCAAAATTTGTATTTCAAGTTCTAAATTCCAATTGAATGAGCCAATGTGTTTATTAGACGATAATAGACTATTTCAAAGTAGGTTTGAATTCTATGTTAGGATTTGAATGCTTAAGTCCAATGTGTCACCAACGTGTCGTCGAGTCAAAACAATCTTTGAAACATCAAAGTCACTTTTCAAAACTCTCTTGGATGCATAGAGTTCATAGTCAAACATTTATAAATGTTTAGACCTTAAAGTCCTAATTGTTCCAAGGGCACGAGTAGGTCGTCTCATTTAGTCCGGATTTGCTAAGAGTATTTCAAGTCGTTTATCAGGTGAGTTCTCACAACCCATTTTTACTTATTTACCGTTTTGGGGTGAGATACATGCTCAAGCATACATTTTTCCAAATCTTACATTTTCACACTTACACCGTTACATTAATTATATAGGTTTTGTACATGGTGTACAAATTCCTCTCGGATTCAACCGTTAATTTGTCCAAAAGCTAGGTGATCATGAACAGTACTGTTGACATTCATAAACTTGTTTCCTATTACAATTACCTGTGAACTCACCAACTTTCTGTTGACCCATTTTAGCATGTTTATCTCAGGTCTTTGAATAGTAGGATATGTGGCTAAGATGCACCCACTGGAGTCACGCACTATTCATGCATAGCATCCTATTTGATGAACAATATTTTATCATCCTTATTTTCAAATGTTGTAAACATTTAAACCTTGGCATCCGCACTTTTACTTTGGACCATGTCCAACTTTATTTTGGACTCTTTCGAGTCATGCATTAAACAGGTATTTTGAAAACCATTTATTGGTCGTTCAAAGTAATTCAATGGTAAAGATCGTCCCAGGTCACGCCCCGCGGGTATAACCCGAAGTGAAATTTGGCGATGTGACAGATTGGTGTCAGAGCCATTGGATGCAGCGAATTAGGTTGCACGTAGTGAAATTAGACTGTAATCGATGTCTCATATGCATTTCACTTCCGCACAAACACTTAGCATTCTTACATACACTTATAAGACTCACATAAGAGAGAAATTATGGTTGACTTGTTACAGTAACATGTCATCTGCAAACCAGCCAATCGAGATTACAGACTCAGAGGACGAGTACATGTACACGCCATCGAGATTACAGACACCACATCCGAAGAGACACTACCGGAGAACCCTGTCTCTGATGACACAACCGTTGAGAAGTCGGGAGAAGAACCGACAGAGGACGACGAAGTTAAGTCAAAGATGGAGTTTGAGACTCCAGCAGCTGAAGAGACCCGCAAGTGGGGTAACTGTGACATCGCCCACCCACACCGACATCGCCCCTATGGGCCACTAGTTCAGCATGTCCCGACGAAGCGAGCATGACCTTCTCCTACCAGCACGCCTGTCCCTGAACCTAAGCGCAAGAGACGTATACTAGATGTAAGAAAGTGGACGTTCGTTTCTGATAGATTGCGGGACTGGGCTAAGGAGGAAGGAATACCTCCCATGACCGAGATCAGAGAGACTTCACATGGACCACACATCTTACTGATTACCGGGTAGCCGATCGAGCGTACGATCCCGACCCTGGTAGCCTGATGCCACCGGTACGATAGAATGATAGGAGATCTGCAATAGGAGCAGAAGAAGGTACGCGGTAACCTGAAGCAAGTTGAACACCTTAAAGAAAAAAGTCTTGTCCATAGAAGGTCTGGGGAAAGAGACTGAGCAGTGGATAGAGCAGGTGCCTGTGTCCGTATCCGAGACCGCACTTCAGACTCTACAGGAGTAGGTTTCCCGATTGACAGCGGATCGCCAGAGAGATGCTGCCAGGATTACCATCCTGTCCGACCGAATATCTAAGGCTGAGAGGCACCTGAGTATAGAAAGCCAGAGGACCATCGTAGCCGAGCAGAGAGCTACGCTTGCCGTCCAGAGATCCGTTGCAGCGGAGCTCAGGGCAAATTCAGTGGGGGAACAACTATAGGTTACTAGTACTCTTGCTGCGTTCAGAGCTGCTTTGCTCTCGGCCATTGTGCGGAACAACACCTTCACGCGTTCTACTTGATTAGCCTATTGTGTGCGGGCTGTGCCCACATGATATTTGAAGTATTAAACTTGTTCTCATTTTTGGGGATCGGAGACTCCTGGAATATTTTGTACCACTTACAATCTATTTTATCAAGTTTATTATCTTTTTATATTTCATGGTTGATCTGGTGAATGTGATATATTATTTTGTATACATGTGTTGATTGTATGTTCCATATAATCTAACTTTTGCTAACATTATGATGTGAAGAGAAATGCCGCCCTGTCCGGAGATAATGACCGCAGAACAAATAGACGCCCTAATCAATCAAAGGGTAGCTGCAGCTCTAGCAGCCTTGCCAAGCAACCAGAATGTTGGAGCACAACATCCTTAGTTTGCACATACAAGCTTTTCCTTGATTGTAAACCGCTCTCTTTCAATGGGCGAGATGGAGCTGTTAACCTAATTCGATGGATCGAGAAAGTAGAATCTACTTTCGAAATGTGCAACTGTCCAGAGAATTCAAAGGTGAAATTCGCTACTGGTACTTTTGAGGGACAAGCCCTCACCTGGTGGAAATCAATTGTCCACGCAAGGGGTTTGGAAGCGGCAAATGCTATGCCGTGGGCAGATTTCAAGAAACTGTTAATGGATGAATACTGTCCTCGAAACGAACTCCAGGACCTCGAAGAAAGGTTTTGGAATTTGAGAATGAATGGATGTGGTGGATTACACATCAAATTTTCATGATTTAGCAGGATTGTGTCCTCATATGGTGACACCCGAAGAGAAGAGAATTGAGCACTATTTGTGGGGACTGGCCCTGCAAGTCCAAGGAATGGTAACTTCTGCTGAGCCTACAACCATCCAGCAAGCAATCCGATTAGCACACAACCTGACGTCCCAAGCCGTTCGTCCGGGACTCTTTGACAAACCTGCTGATAACAAGAGAAAGTGCGAAGGTAGTTCTTCAAAGTCATTCAATCCACCACCACCACGGAAAAGGAAAGAGACTACCCTAGTCTACACCGTAGGTCAAGCTGATAATAAGCCAAGGATAGCTTACACAGGAAACCTACCAAAGTGCAATCGATGCAACTTTCACCACAACGGCACTTGTGAGGAAGCAAGGTGCCAGAAGTGTAAAAGGATTGGTCATTCGGCCAAGGATTGCAGGATGAGAGGACCAAGTCCGAACAATGGAGCAACCCGTGCTTGTTACACTTATGGGCAGAATGGAAATTTCTCCAAGGATTGTCCAAAGACCAAGAAGCCAGGAAACAACAACAACAATGCCAAAGGACGAGCATTTGTGATCGGAGCAGGAGAAGCCAGGCAGAACCCCGACACCGTCACCGGTACGTTTCTCCTAAACAACCATTAAGCATCCATGTTGTTTGATAGTGGTGCTGAGAGAAGTTTCGTGTCTAATGAGTTTAGTCCGGTACATGGTACCGAACCTACCGTGCTAGATAAAGAGTATACCGTAGAACTAGCTAACGGCAAATTAATCAAAACCAACCATATTATTCTAAGCTGTGTCCTAGAACTAGCCAATCATTCCTTCGAAATAGATCTACTACCCGTTAAACTAGGATGTTTTGACGTAATTATCGGCATGGATTGGATGTCCAAGAACATAACGGAAATTGTCTGCCGCGAAAAGGTTGTCAGACTTCCCCTACAAAATGGAGAAACACTTATGATTCAAGGAGAACAGAGCGAGATTCCTCTGAATATCATCTCGTGTACGAAAGCCCGGAAGTATCTACGGAAAGGATACTATGCCATCTTCGCTCACGTAATAGAAAACCGGCTAGAAGAAAGGAAAGCAGAGGATATACCAGTTGTTCATGATTTTCCAGAAGTTTTCCCCGAAGACTTACCCGGACTACCACCGCAACGACAAGTCAAATTCCGAATCGACCTTAACCCAGGAACTACTCCGATAGCACGATCACCATACTGACTAGCACCGTCAGAAATGCAAGAATATCGAACCAACTACAGGAGTTGCTAGATAAAGGATTTATCCGACCAAGTCATTCCCCATGGGGAGCGTCTGTCTTATTTGTCAAAAAGAAAGACGGATCGTTCCGTGTGTGCATAGATTATAGGGAATTGAACAAGGTAACCATCAAGAACCGATATCCCCTACCCAGGATCGACAATTTGTTCCACCAACTACAAGGATCGAGTTATAACTCCAAGATCGACTTAAGGTCGAGATATCATCAGTTGAGAATCCAAGAGGAGGATATACAAAAGACGGCATTCCGAACTCGATATGGACATTACGAGTTTCTGGTTATGCCATTCAGTTTGACCAATGCACCCGCAGTGTTTATGGATCTTATGAACCGTGTGTGTAAACCCTATCTAAACAAGTTTGTTATTGTGTTCATCGACGACATCTTGATCTATTCTCGCAGTGAAAAGGAACACGCTGAACACCTAAGGCTTATCTTAGAGTTACTGAAAACAGAGAAGTTGTATGCTAAGTTTTCAAAGTGTGACTTCTGGATCAGAGAAGTGCATTTCCTAGGTCACGTGGTAAACGAGATGGGCTTACACGTTGACCCAGCAAAGATTGAAGTGATAAGGAACTGGCGAACACCCAAAACCGCTACCGAAATACGACAAATTTTAGGTCTTGTCGGATATTACAGGAGGTTTATCGAGAACTTCTAAAAGATTTCAAAACCGTTGACTGCTTTGACACAGAAAGACATGAAGTATGATTGGACCGAAAGAACTGAAGGAGCATTTTAGTTACCCAAATAGAAACTTTGAAGCGCACCGATCCTAGCAGTACCATAAGGAAACAACGATTTCATGGTCTACTGTGATGCGTCGCACCAAGGACTCGGTTGTGTACTAATGCAAAGAGAGAACGTTATCGCATACGCTTCGCGATAACTCAAGGTGCATGAGAAGAACTACACTACCCATGACCTGGAATTGGGAGCTGTGGTTTTTTCACTCAATATTTGAAGACATTATCTATACGAAGTCAAATGTACGATCTTCACTGACCATAGGAGTCTCCAGCATATATTTGATCAAAAGGATTTGAATATGCGCCAGCGCAGATGGGTCGAATTTCTTAGTGATTACGACTGCGCAATCCGCTACCATCCGGGAAAGGCAAATGTTGTTGCCGATGCCTTAAGAAGAAAAGAGCAACTTAAACCACGTCGAGTACGAGCGTTAACTTTGACAATCCACACGAATCTACCTATCCAGATATGTGATGCTCAACTTGAAGCTCTCATGGAAGAGAACTTGGAAAATGAAGGCCTACGAGGCATGGCGAAACTATTTGAGATCAAATCCGATGATGTACGTTATTACATGGATCGAATATGGGTACCGAACCATGGGAACCTCAAAGACTTAGTGATGGATGAGGCACATAAGTCAAGGTATTCAATTCACCCTGGTTCTGACAAGATGTACCAAGACCTCAAGACAAATTATTAGTGGCCAAACATGAAAGCCGAAATCGCCACAGACGTCGGTAAATGTCTAACCTGCGCCAAGGTTAAGACGGAGTACCAGAAACCATCAGGGTTATTACAACAACCGGAGATTCTACAATGGAAGTGGGAACAAATTTCAATGGACTTCGTTACAAAGTTACCCAAAACTCCAAGCGGATACGACACCATTTGGGTAATCATGGATCGATTAACCAAATCCGCACACTTCCTTCCGATCGAGGAGAACGACAAGATGGAAAAGTTGACCCGTCTTTATCTAAACGAAATAGTTTCAAGGCAAAGAGTGCCAATCTCCATCATCTCAGATAGGGATAGTCTTTTCACATCCCGATTCTAGCAATCGTTGCAGAAAGCGTTAGGAACACGCTTAGATTTAAGCACTGCCTATCACCCTCAGACAGATGGTAAAAGTGAACGAATCATCCAAATGCTAGAAGATCTACTAAGATCCTACGTGATAGAATTTGGTAGTAGCTGGGATACTGACCTGCCATTGGTTGATTTTTCATACAACAACAGCTACCACACGAGTATCAAGGCAGCACTATTTGAAGCACTTTATGGAAGAAAGTGCCGGTCACCACTCTGTTGGGCCGAGGTAGGAGATACTCAACTCACTGGACCAGAGCTTGTCCATGAAACCACCGATAAAATCTTCAAAATCCGAGACAGATTGAAATCCACTAAAGACCGACAGAGAAGCTACGCTAACCGAAAGCGTAAACCAGTGGAATTCCATGTAGGTGAAAAAGTGTTACTGAAGGTTGCGCCTTGGAAAGGCATAATCTGTTTTGGCAAATGAAGGAAACTGAACCCCCGCTGTATAGGACCATTTGAGATCTTGCAAAGGATTGGTCCTGTTGCCTATCGACTCAACCTACCGGAGAAACTACAGAATATCCACAATGTATGCCATGTGTCCAACCTAAAGAAGTGTTTGCACGATGAAAAACTTGCGGTACCACTCTAGGAGATACAAGTCGACGAAAAACTACATTTCGTTGAAGAACCCGTGGAAATAATGGACCGCGAGGTTAAGCAACTGAAGAAGAGTCGCATTTCGATAGTAAAGGTCCGATGGAAATCAAGTCGCGGACCAGAGTTTACATGGGAGCGCGAATTTCAGATGAAGCGCAAGTACCCACGCTTATTTGAGACCACACATTCCGCTATTACCGCGAGCAGAATTTCGGAAGAAATTCCTTTCAACCAGGGGATACTGTGACACCCGGCAAAAATCCAGGTCAACATCCATACCCGACTAATACTTAGGATATACTATACGTCATGCATTCCACTTAATTTTATAGGAATTAAGTTCATTTCAGACTTAGCAAATCAATCCGTTTACACGTGTCGGTAATCCAGAAGATTACCTGGTCAAACACGCGTCCTGCAGCACGACCGTTGGTGATAATTCCAATAAATACCTAGACATATAATCTATGCGTGTAAATTATATGTGACACTGAGATTTAATTAATTATGCCTACATGAATTTTTCTTTGATTTATAGAAATACTTTTGTTTTCAGCACAGTCCGATGGACACGCGGTGTGCACTAGCTAGATAATTAATTCTAGGCATACACTTAGACATATATTTGGTATGCACAAATTACATGTAATACTGTGGTATCTTATTCTAAGACTCTGTGAATTTTTCGGGAATTTCTGAGAAACTTTCTTTTTTAACGTTGTCCGGCCAGTCTGCAGTATGTACCGACATTTCCAAATAAAAATCTGAAATTTTTTTATGTTAGACTTACCAACATGACTCATCATATTTTTAAATAATTTCGTTCATACCTATTCGAGATTTCCGTTAATAAGTCGGTGACTATTCGTTTTCCACCACCCTGTGTTCCAAGAGCCTATAAATACCCACTGACTCCACACATTTCCACCATTCCACTATTTCACTCTCTCTCCTCCCTCTTTCTCCCCTTTGAGCCGAAACCACACCCACCACCATCATCTTCCATTGTTTTTTTATTTTTAATCTTTCATTCATCAATTCCAAGCTTCCAACATCAAGAATCAAGCATTTGCAAGAGATTTCATCCATCAATCCATCCATTTTTGAGTTTGGTAAGCATCAAAACCCATCTTTTTCCATTTTCATCTTCATGTTCATATGAACATGCATCCAAAGAAAACTCATTTTTATGAAAGATTAACCATGGATTGTGGATGTTGTTCATAGCTCGGTTTCCATATGAGGAAACTTTATTATGTATGCATATGCTAGATGATGAGATTTTGATGATCTAATGATGGATTATGTTATGATAATAGTTGTAGATGGATAATATATGCAAACTTTGTTGTCAAAAGTGTTGGATGATACATACATGCTCGGTTTTGTTATTTTTGGAAACTTTAATTTTAGGTTTCATGTTAGATGCCATGTTTAGGGTGATTTGATGATGGAAAATGGTTATATATGCATAAAGAATGGATAATATGTGTACATTTGCTATCTAGAACATTTGTTCATATGAGATTTCATGCTCGGTTCTATATATGGAAACTTTAAAATATGGGTTTTTGTTCAAGAAGGTTATGATGTGTTTTGTTTGGTGGAAATGATGCATAAACACTAGATATAGAGATTGTATGATTCTTTTTCGGTAAAATCACATGTCCATGATGTTTTAGGCTCATTTTCTATTTGTAGAAACTTTATTTGTTTACATGCATGAGAAACTTGATGATTGAATACATTTAAAGCATGAAACTAGTATATTGAACATTATGGAAGTATGATTGACTAAAATGATGGATTAAAATGCATGTTTATGAGTTCTAGATCCCGGTTTCTAAATAAGGAAACTTTATTCATCCATGAGTTATGTTTACAAGTTGTTAACATGTTTAGAAAGGTTAAATGACTTAGTAACATGTAACTAAGTGCATTGTATGATAATATATGTTATTATTCCATAAACTTGACAACTTGACGTAGTCTTGCTATAATAGGAAACTTTAATTATCCGAAACACGCATGTTTGTCTATTTGTAGCAAGTTTACCTTGAAACGTTATATATATAGCATGCCTAATTTCTGGTGTGAACAACGAATTTGCATAGTTGCCATGTTTAGGACTCAAAACTTGACTTTCCAATTAAGGAAACTTTAATGTATCAAAATTTGTTTTTCAAGTTCTAAATTCCAATTGAATGAGCCAATGTGTTTATTAGACGATAATAGACTATTTCAAAGTAGGTTTGAATTCTATGTTAGGATTTGAATGCTTAAGTCCAATGTGTCACCAACGTGTCGTCGAGTCAAAACAATCTTTGAAACATCAAAGTCACTTTTCAAAACAATTTATAAATGTTTAGACCTTAAAGTCCTAATTGTTCCTAGGGCACGAGTAGGTCGTCTCATTTAGTCCAGATTTGCTAAGAGTATTTCAAATCATTTATCAGGTGACTTCTCACAACCCATTTTTACTCATTTACCATTTTGGGGGTGAGATACATGCTCAAGCATACATTTTTCCAAATGTTACATTTTCACACTTACACCGTTACATTATTTATATAGTTTTTGTACATGGTGTACAAATTCCTCTCGGAGTCAACCGTTAATTTGTCCAAAAGCTAGGTGATCATGAACAGTACTGTTGGGGTTAACAACCCATGCCCGGGTTAGTAGCGCTAACCTCGAATGGAGGTCGAACGGGTAAATTTTTTACCTATTCCATTCATGTGCAAGGCACAAAGAGGCGGAGCACATCTTTTCATTTTAAAGTGGCTACGGTTAGCTTCGGTTGATGGACTTATGATAATTTTTTGTTTTGTTAGATCAACAATGATTGTGTAGAGTACTAATGTTTTTCCATACATTCATAAACTTGTTTCCCATTACAATTACCTGTGAACTCACCAACTTTATGTTGACCCATTTTAGCAAGTTTATCTCAGGTCGTTGAATTCTAGGATATGTGGCTAGGATGCACCCACTGGAGTCACGCACTATTGATGTGCCATCATTTATACATATTTTACATGCATAATAACCCCCATATTATGGTACTAATTGAATAAAAACCTTGCAATTTATGCTTAAAATACTTATATTTTGTAATTGCAGGCTATTCGGTGTTGAAAATATAAATCAAGATAAAATCTATCAAAAACACCAAGAATTCAAGCTTCTAGAAGATTTATTCCCGAGATTTGACCCCCAAGAAGTCAAAATTGGTCAACAAGAGTCAACCCAGCTACTAAAAGACAAAACTGGGGAAAAAGGGAGGGATGCACGTTCGTGCATCCCATTGCACGGCCATGCATTGGCCTCTCTTGCTCCCCACATCCCAGTACAGTGTCCTCTGTACCCTGTTTGATTCCCTAGGCCTTTGCACGGCCGTGCATTGCTCATTTTGAGGCCTATAAATAGAAAGCTTGAGTTCTTCATTCCATACACCAATCCAGACCTGAAGAACACTCAAGAAGAGAGCATTCTCGTAGTTAGAGTAGAGAGTAGAGAGTATAGGGGCTCTTCCTCCTTATTTCACAATAGGGGAGCCTACGAAACTCGTCATTACGCTAGTCATTATGGCCATTCGTGGCTAAAACTTCTTTGTATTGCTAGGGTGAAGATAATGTTTGGTGCAGGTTAATGTTTAACCTATTAATGAAGTGGTATGTTTATGTCTTTAACTAATTCATTCTCAAAAACCATCTTTTGAAGGGCTTTTATTATTTTCTAAATCCGTCTTTATGTTTGTGAGTGTCTTGATTTTAAAGAGTAAGATCGTAAAACCCTTTTTAATCAAACTTCCTTTGAAACTCGTACGTCTTTATACGAGCAGAGATTGATAAGCCAAGGTTTGTCTGTACTTCTAAGATCGTACGTCTTTATACGAGATTATTATGCGACCAAGAATTGGTGAACTCATGTTAGGAACGGTACGTCTTTATATTTGGTCCCATTGTTACACCGCCTACCGGTGAGCAAAATATAATCACCTATTTAACTTTAATATAAAGCATTTTGAGTCTGATGTCTTAAACCAACCCGGAGATGACCATTCGATGGGTTGAGGGTAAATGTTGTCCCTAACGGGAGGCACTACCACTTTTTAAAGAATATAATTTGCAAATCAAATGTAGTGAGGACGAGACTCTAGCAGTGACCCGGGTCACAAGTTTGTAGTAGTCATACCACTTTTAACATTATCACGTACTAAGCTGATTCGAATCCCGAAGCAATACATCTCGTAATCTGATCATTTTCGCTTTATTTACTTTTCTGCTATTTACTATTCTGTTAGTTACATTTCTGTTACACACATCACGCACATTTTTACTTTTATGTTATTTACTTTATAGTCATTTACTTTTCTGCTTCACAAGCACACAAAACCCACTCACTAGTTAATCTGGCTAAACGATAACAAAAGTTGAGTATTGGAACTCGACCGTGTCCATTGGTTCGATACTTGGTTCTTACCTAACTAAACTACGCTACGATAGGTACACTTGCCTATTGTGTATGTTTTAAGTTAACGTAATTATCA
Source organism: Smallanthus sonchifolius (assembly GCA_023525975.1). Taxonomy (NCBI): domain Eukaryota; kingdom Viridiplantae; phylum Streptophyta; class Magnoliopsida; order Asterales; family Asteraceae; genus Smallanthus; species Smallanthus sonchifolius. Next base: position 20,320,232 of record CM042035.1, on the reverse strand, counting down.
TTTTATAAATTTAAAACCTGATCTTGTGAAATCTATCTAAAAATATATTTACCCATATTTTTATATATACTTATCTCACGACACATCAAGTTTTTGGCGCCGCTGGCGGGGACACGGTGATTTCAAGAAAAATTTGAGTTAACGGATTAGCTTTTCTTTTTCTTTCACGCTTTGTTGCAGGTAGTGTATGATCCAAAGCTCTACTACTGGTTTATATCAACCTTTAGCAGAACCCGAAAGATTCTTTCACCGCCGAGTTCGAGAAAATCGTTCTAGAAAAATGGCCGTAGAAAACCGCACTCTCGCCGAATTTGCAAGACCATCACTAGACGCGTTGGGATCTAGTATCACAAGACCTACCGTCCACGCTAAGAACTTTGAGATCAATTCTCATGTTATTCACATGATCCAGTCATTATGCACTTTTAACGGATTACCCGATGAGAATCCACATGCCTATATCACAAATATCCTAGAGATTTGTGATAGCTTTAAACTAAATGGAGTGTCGAATGACGCTATTCGCCTCCGTATGTTCCCTTTTTACTTAAGGGAACAAGCTTAGGTATGGTTGAATTCTCTCCCTACCGGGTCAATCACCACTTCGGACGATCTCGCCCAGAAATTTTTATCAAAGTATTTCCCATCGGCCAAGACTGCTAAGTTAAGAAATGATATCACCACTTTCACTCAAGACGATGGTGAATCACTATATGAGGCGTGGGAACGCTTCAAGGACATGCTAAGGAAATGTCCTCACCATGGGTTAGAGGTTTGGCTGTAAGTATCATCTTTCTATAATGGGTTACATAATCAAGCCCGTCAGACACTTGACGCTACCGCGGATGGCATCTTTGGGAACAAAAGGCCACAGGAGACTTATAACCTAATTGAAAAAATAGCTATGAACAGCTATCAATGGTACAACCCACTGACTAGTAGATTAACAAGGCAAGGGGTACACGCTGTCGATGCTGTCACATCATTATCTGCTCAAGTAGACGCCCTGTCCACAAGACTAAACCAAATTAGTAAGGGCAAAGCAACATCGGAAACAATAGAAGAGGGGAAGAGCATCACAGCCGATGTCGAACAAGTTAATTTTGTCAGAAAAAATCGGCCTCAGAACAACCCCTATAGCAACACCCACAACCCTGGATGGAGGAATCATCCAAACTTTAGCTGGAAAGATAACACCCAAGGATAATCTGGTTTTGGACAACAACAATAACAACAGTTTCAGTAAAGGCAACCTCGGAACTTTTAACCTCGTCAACAATTTCAAGGACCTAACAAGATGGGTAATGGGATGAGCCTGGAGGACGCGGTGACTAAGCTAATTTCTACTACTGAGAGTCAAGCCCTCCTAGCAGATTCTCGTCACAAGCAATATGAGGAAAGATTTAGTGTACATGAAGCTGAGTTCAAGACGCAGAAAGCTACCCTTCAATCAATTGAAACACAATTAGGACAGATAGCAAAACTATTGTCCGAAAGGCAACAAGGATGTCTCCCGAGTAACACTGAGACTAATCCAAAGGCCAACGTAAGTGCTATCACTTTAAGGAATAGCAAAGTTTACCCAGAACCACCAATGCCAGGAGAAGAAGTCCAATCACCAAGGAGAGAGATATTCACTGGAGTGCCACTCCGTCCATAGCCCACAAGTTCATCCACCCAAAACGCACAACCTCGTGTAATCCAACCTCCTACGGCGGACCTTCCTCTAAAAATTCCACCAAAGAGAACGTTCAATTCTCACATACCATATCCAGGAAGGCTAGTTAAGCAGAAAACTAATGAGCAATATGACAAGTTCATAGAGCTCTTGAGCCAAATCCATGTCAACATTCCCTTCGTGGATATTATACAACAAATGCCAAAGTATGGACGCGTCTTGAAGGATTTCCTCACAAACAAGAGAAACATGGAAGAGGCGATAAAAAGAACAAATTACTGTGTCGCTCTTATCGAAAAGAATCTCCCGAAGAAACTTTCAGATCTAGGGAAATTCTATTTACCATGTTCTATAAGGCCACTACCAGTTACCTACGCGCTCGCTGATCTAGGAGTAAGCGTAAATGTTATGCCTTCCATGGAACATCCCGAATAATTCATATGTCAATGGTGCGGGTTTGTGAGCAACCTGAACCCTTTTTACTATTTAAGGGTAACGACAAAGGTGTTCTAGCAAGGTGCGTTTAAGTATTAGGGAGGACACGATTAGACGGTTAACAAAGGATCGGGACGAGAACTGTCACACCCCAACCGACGGCGGAAACGTCGGGGCGTGAAGCGTGCAGACTGTTCATTGCTCATGGTTTGCTAAAGTTTGAATATTAAATAATTGTTTTCATTGCAATCAACAAGTTTAATCAAAACACAACCAATCCACAAAACAAAAATGTAAATTACATAGAATAAACTGGTTTAATTGAATTCTAGGTCCAAAAATCCTATGTGTAGCATATCTTGATTACTTCAAACATTGGTACCTGAAACATGGTTAAAACAGAGTCAACTAAAAAGTTGGTAAGAATACATAGGTTTTATTGTGTGATAGCAAAATACGTGTTATGTGCATACAGTTCAATACAACATGACAATTAAGGCAATTATGGAGAGAAACCATCGTGTGACCTATACAATCAAACCTTTGTAACTTGCACGTAAAATTGTGTTGTCAGTAACAGTCACCCTACCTGGGTGGGTTTGTCAAACTCAATAGATCTACCACTGTTTACTGCCGGCTGATAGTTAATGATTGTACATGAAGAGCATAATAATTGGCCTACACCTAGTACTCAAGCACAAAGCGCAAAATTGTATACATGCATAGGATGGAACTGTATATGTGTATAATTGAAAACATGTAAATAGAACGCATGTTCCACCCCAAAAGTTCGTAAAATAGAGTAAAAGAGGGGCTATGTAACTCACGTGTTATGTAGCGTATAGATTGCACAAGCAAATGGGAAACGGCGGTGTGTTGCGGATGGCTAGATTCGACGTAATGAACAATATATGATTACGTATTATTGAGTTGCGTTATTCGATGTCGGAAGCGGATTTGTTTAAGTTTAAGGTTTTGTTTAAATATACTATTTATTTAATCAATAGTAATAGAATATACATTTATTTAAAATATAAGTTTAAATAAATAATATTTGTTAAAGACAAAACGTATGGAATATATTGTTGTTCATAAAAATAATTATATAAACTTGTAGTATTTTATTGATTTTAATTTAAAGAAAGATTAAGTAATTGATCTTTAATAAACAATACTTGGTTCTGGATATTTTATAAAATAATTTTTATAACATTAAAACTGATTAAAATATAAAATATATTAAATAAAAGATTCTGTTAAAGGATGAACACGACCGTGCTTGTATACGGCACGACCGTGCTCAGCTCGTACACGACCGCGCTTGGTCGGTAACGCGCCCGTGGTTGGTCAGAAGTCACAACAAGAGTCTGTTCATAGGACATGACCGTGCTCGTACCCGGCACGACCGCGTCTAGGGTTTGACTAGGTCAGGACTTGGTTTGTTCGATAAACACGACCGGGCCTTTCTCGGGCACGACTGTGCTTGGTCAGGCACGACCGCGCTCATAGGTTAGCGCGACCGTGTCTGGTCAATTCCAGAAGCAATTCTCTTAATTCTTGTAATAAAATCATTCTGTTTTGAGGGTTTTCATTGATTAATTGTTTGTGAATCCAACCATACTATTTAATTGGATTTATAACACGTCTAGCGTGTAGTTTGATTAGAACCTTTTTAACACTAAAAACTTAGATTCAAATTGGTAAAATTGCGTATTATTAACTCAATTTAGATTAGGGTTTTCGTCTGGAATGAAGAAACGAATCTATTGGACTATTACTTACCTTGGTTTGATTGGGCAACAATTGCAGACGGCTACGGAAAAGAATCGTGGATTTTTCTTGATCGACAGAGAATTAGAGATGTTGTTTAGACGAATTGAGGGTTGTAGAATCTTATAGTAGTCGTACGAAGTCCATATTGTGGTTTGATTTGTCTTGATTTGGTCATAATTACGAGATTTGATTCGATAAGGAAAGTCGGTCTAAAGGTACGCGAATTCGGACGATTGTATGCGTGTTTGGATCGGGTCTACGTCGCAAAAGGTCGAGTAAGTTCTTCTACAAGTCCCGCGGTTTCTAAAACTCGTTTGAATTCTATTTTTGGACTAGATTTGAGTCGGTTTGACTTTGCGGAGTCAAACTGTATCTCAGGCGCGACCGTGCTTAAAGTTAAGCGCGACCGTGCTTAAAGTTAAGCACGACCGTGGTCGTGGCACAAGCGCGACCGTGCTTAGGACTAAGCACGACCGTGCTTGTGTAGGTTTTCGTAAATTTCAAGACTAGTCCTTGTAGTTTTGTAATATTGATGTTGTTTTGAGTTTTGGTCAAGTTTGGTCCTCGAGGTTTGTAAGATGGTTTTAGTTAATATTGTAATATAATAGACGCGTGTATGCTTGTTATTGCACATGAACAATGAATGTAAGGTTGGAATCGGAATCGTCTTTTATTGCACGGCATAAAATAAATAGGAAAAACATGAAAATCAGAAAGGTTACAGTATCCCCATGTTGAGGGAATTTCGTCCCGAAATTCAACTGGTTGAGGCTACTGCTTCAGCAAAAAGATGTGGGTACTTGAGCTTCATTTGGTCTTCTCGTTCCCAAGTAAACTCGGGTCCTCGTTTAGATTCCCAACGAACCTTGACAATAGGAATACGGCTGTGCTTGAGTTGTTTTATCTCACGATCCATAATCTCGACTGGTTTTTCAACGAAGTGCATCGTTTCATCAATGCGCACATCATCAAGAGGTATCTGAAGGTTCTCATCAGCAAGACACTTCTTGAGGTTGGATACATGAAATGTAGGATGTACGTTGCCAAGTGATGGAGGTAACTCGAGCTTGTAAGCCACTTTCCCAATCCTTTCAAGGATCTTGAATGGACCCACATTGCGAGGTGCTAGCTTGCCTTTCTTCCCAAAATGGATCACCCCCTTCCAAGGAGACACCTTTAGAAGTACAAGATCACCAACTTGGAATTCCAAGGGTTTGCGTCGTTTGTCGGCATAGCTCTTTTGCCGACTCCTCGCAACTCGAATGTTGTCACGGATTTGAAAAATCTTGTCGGAGGTTTCTTGAATTAACTCGGGACCGGTGATTTGTGCTTCACCAATCTCGTTCCAACAGATGGGAGAACGACACTTACGACCGTAGAGAGCTTCAAACGGAGCCATGTCGATGCTGGTGTGGTAACTATTGTTGTAGGAAAATTCGATAAGTGTCAAATGTGAATCCCAATTGCCACCAAAGTCGATGACACAGGCTCTCAGCATGTCTTCCAGGGTTTGGATTGTTCGCTCGGTCTGACCATCAGTTTGGGGATGGTAGGCCGTGCTCAAATCCAATCGTGTACCAAGTGCCTTTTGGAGAGATTGCCAAAACCGAGAAGTGAAACGAGCATCTCTATCGGAGATTATGTTCAAAGGAACACCGTGATGACTCACGATCTCGTCAATGTAAATTCGGGCCAATTTCTCAACCTTATAGTCTTCACGGATAGGCAAGAAGTGTGCGTACTTAGTGAGACGGTCAATGATCACCCAAATGCTATCATAACCGCTTGAAGTGTGAGGGAGTTTAGTGATGAAATCCATAGCTAGATTCTCCCATTTCCACACGGGGATTTCCGGTTGTTCAAGTAAACCAGAAGGACGTTGATGCTCAGCTTTGACTTTAGAACATGTGAGACATTTTGCTACGAACAAGGCAATGTCTTTCTTCATGCCGGGCCACCAATATTGTGGACGAAGATTTTGGTACATTTTATCCGCACCGGAATGAATAGAATATCGAGACTTGTGTGCTTCGGTCATGATGAATGCTCGGAGATCGTCACGATCGGGAACCCAAATACGATCTAGAAAATAAAGCAAGCCGTTGGTTTTAGTCTCTAATTGGAATTCAGCACCACAAGACATTTCCTCATACATATTGCACTCGGTAACCGAGACATGTTGAGCTGCTAGAATACGAACTTGAATGTCGAAATGGATTTTGACACTTTGAAGCAGGACATGTTCCTTGCGGCTTAGTGCATCGGCTACAACATTAGCCTTGCCGGGATGATAATGAATCTCGCAATCGTAATCGTTGAGGAGTTCAACCCAACGTCGTTGTCACATGTGGAGTTCCTTTTGGTTGAAGATATGTTGGAGGCTTTTGTGGTCGGTGAACACCACACATTTCGTCCCATAGAGATAATGTCTCCAAATCTTCAACGCAAATACGACAGCACCGAACTCCAGATCATGCGTCGTATAATTCTTCTCATGGATTTTGAGTTGTCTTGATGCATAAGCGATCACCTTGCCTCGTTGCATGAGAACGCAACCAAGAATTTGGTTTGAAGCATCACAGTAAACAACTAGATCATCTTCACCTTCAGGAAGGGTGAGGATAGGAGCATTGCACAACTTTTGCTTGAGAATTTGAAAGGCTTCTTCTTGCTTCGGTCCCCACTCATAAGGTTTACCTTTTTGGGTTAAGGTAGTGAGGGGAACAGCGATCTTGGAGAAGTTAGAAATAAACCTTCGGTAATAACCCGCTAAACCAAGAAACGAACGAAGTTCGGTAGGGGTTTTAGGAGTACTCCAATTTTTAACAGCTTCGATTTTTGCGGGGTCCACATGAATTCCCTTTTCGTTGACAACGTGACCCAAAAATTGAACTTCTTTTAGCCAAAATTCACACTTGGAGAATTTGGCGTATAGTCGTTCGTTTTTCAAGAGTTCCAAAATCAACCTAAGATGTTGCTCATGATCTTCCTTGGTCTTGGAATAGATCAAAATGTCGTCAATGAACACGATCACAAATTTATCAAGATATGGTTTGCACATGCGATTCATGAGGTCCATGAAAACAGCAGGTGCATTGGTTAGCCCAAAAGGCATATCCATGAACTCGTAGTGACCATATCTTGTTCGGAAGGCGGTCTTGGGAATATCCTCCTCTTGCACACGGAGTTGATGATAACCAGATCGAAGATCAATCTTCGAGAAGTAGGTAGAACCTTGGAGTTGATCGAAGAGATCGTCAATCCTAGGTAAAGGGTAGCGGTTTTTGATTGTAAGTTTGTTGAGTTCTCGATAGTTAATACACATGCGGAATGAACAATCCTTCTTTTTAACAAACAAGACTGGCGCACCCCACGGTGAATGACTCGGCCGTATGAAACCTTTGTCGGCGAGTTCTTGAAGTTGGCTTGCAAGTTCTTGCATCTCGGAAGGTGCAAGCCGGTATGGAGCTTTAGCCACCGGGTTTGCTCCAGGTACAAGATCGATGCGAAATTCCACTTGCCGAACAGGTGGAAGACCTGGTAAGTCATCAGGAAAAACTTCAGGAAAATCCCGAACGATGGCGATGTCTTGTACACTCCTCTTCTTGTCTTCTTTTTGGATAACATGGGCTAGGAAAACCATGCACTTCTTTCGTATATACTTTTGGACGGTAATGCATGACATTAGTTTGAGTCCTTTGCAAGGTTTCTCACCAAAGACCTTCAACGTTTCACCGGATGGGAGTGGTAGACGGATGCATTTTTCAAAGCACATGACTTCGGCATGGTGCTTCGACAACCAGTCCATACCTATGATGACGTCAAAACTCCCTAATGGCATTGGTACGAGGTTGATTGGAAAAGTGTGTTTATTTAGTTCTAGGGAGCAATCATAAATGATGGTATCAATTGTAACGGTGTTACCATCGGCTACCTCAACGGTAAAGGTTTTCTCTAGTTTAGACCGGGTTTTTTGCAAGTAACGATTCGAAGTCTAGTGACACAAAACTTTTATCGGCTCTGGTATCAAATAGTATAGAAGCATAACGATTATTCATAAGGAACGTACCGTTAACCACATCAGTGTTGGCCTGAGCCTCATTGGCGTTGATGTTGAAAGCACGCCCACGAGCTCCGCCTTGGTTAACATTGACCAGTCTTGGGCACTGGTTACGGAAGTGGTTCGGGTCGCCACATTCGAAGCAAGCACGTCCATTTGCAATGGCTGGGATGGCTTGGTTAGTTGCTTGTTGATTGGCTTGATTTGCTGGGTTGGTTTGGTTGGCAAGTGCCTTGGCTCGACAAATATTGGCTGTGTGGCCATGTTTCCCGCAGTGGTTGCAAAGGCGACAAGGTATGCTTGGAGGGTGATGATAGTTGCAGGTGTTGCAAAGTGGGTGGCTGCCCCCATAGGGTTTCTTTGCTGGGTTTTGAGCCATGGGTGCAACATGATTCACTGGAGCAGCCGGAGTGATTACAGCACAGTTCTTGACCTTTCTCTTCCTAGTGTTGCGGTATGGTTCAGTTTGGACTTCTTTGACATGAGCGGGAGGTGTTGTTGTGTCAGGAACTTTCTTGGCACCTTTTCTTGTAAGAGTACCCGCTTTAACATGGTTGTCAGTAAGTGTGGCTGACAAGCGGATAGCATCCTCCAGAGTAGCAGGATTTCCTCCTACCACAGTATCTTGAATTTGTCTAGGTAGACCACCAATGTACTTTTCAATACACCTAGACAGAGGTGTAACCATGAGTGGCACAAGTAGACTCAGCTCGTGGAAACGGGTGGTGTATGCTAAGCTTTCACCACTATCTTGAGCAAGATCCCAAAATTCCGCTTCCAGCTTTTTCATCTCATTTCGAGGACAGAATTCCTCAGTCATGATCCTCTTCAACTCATCCCACGACAGTGCCATTGCTACATCCACTCCCCTAGTCCTTTTCTCACCATTCCACCAAGTAAGCGCCCTTTTTTGAAAGACACTAGTAGCATGACGAACACGGAGGTTGTCGGGACAATCGCTATTGAGGAAAGTGCTCTCAATGCTTTCGAACCATTGAAGGAGGCCCGTGGCTCCTTCGTTGCCATAGAATTTGAGGGGATTGCAGGAGTTGAAGTGTTTGAAGGTGCATTGTGGCGGGTTGGCACCACCACCACCTCCAGTATTAGCACTCCCACTGGCATGGCCATTAGTGTTGTTGTTGGCTTGGGTAATTTGATTCACCAGCTGTCTGAGTAGAGCAGCCAGGTCAGTGTTATTGCTGTTGTTGCTGTTGTCACGACGGGGAGGCATTCTACAGATTTAGACACAATAAGAGTTGTGAGAATTTCTTGGATTAAATAGAAGGATAAATAGATAAGTAATTCATAGTTCGGATTGTACTCAAATAGTGACATAATCACTCGAGTACTATGACATATTAAGGTTAATTTAATCTCAGATAATTATCAAGGAGACGTGCTTTAGCCTATAAGTAAACACTCATCCCGGGAATTCCCAGGAAAGCATACGGATCCCTCGGTTGATTGGGATTTATATGAAATACTTTCCTAGACAGAAAGCCCAGAATACAGGTGTCACCCTTCCAGATTGCACGTGTCCTTTAACAATTAAACAAAGTCTAAAAACCTTAACGGGTGTAAAAAAAAGAAATTTGACGTTCCACCAACTATGTTGATGATGACACGGAAGCAGGCATGAAGGATATGTGGTTTAGGATATGGGTAGGGATATTGTTTATTTAAGTTGTTATTTATATATACATATAAAACATTTAGCATATATCACATAGCATGTAGCACATAAATTATGAAGCATGGCATAAGTGGGTATCCTAAAGTTATAGTCTAGGTCAAAGGTGTCTAATAACCTAATTCCCTATAACCTAGGCTCTGATACCAATCTGTCACACCCCAACCGACGGCGGAAACGTCGGGGCGTGAAGCGTGCAGACTGTTCATTGCTCATGGTTTGCTAAAGTTTGAATATTAAATAATTGTTTTCATTGCAATCAACAAGTTTAATCAAAACACAACCAATCCACAAAACAAAAATGTAAATTACATAGAATAAACTGGTTTAATTGAATTCTAGGTCCAAAATTCCTATGTGTAGCATATCATGATTACTTCAAACATTGGTACCTGAAACATGGTTAAAACAGTGTCAACTAAAAAGTTGGTGAGAATACATAGGTTTTATTGTGTGATAGCAAAATAAGTGTTGTGTGCATACAGTTCAATACAACATGATAATTAAGGCAATTATGGAGAGAAACCATCGTGTGACCTATACAATCAAACCTTTGTAACTTGCACGCAAAATTGTGTTGTCAGTAACAGTCACCCTACCTGGGTGGGTTTGTCAGACTCAATAGATCTACCACTGTTTACTGTCGGCTGATAGTTAATGATTGTACATGAAGAGCATAATAATTGGCCTACACCTAGTACTCAAGCACAAAGCGCAAAATTGTTTACATGCATAGGATGAAACTGTATATGTGTATAATTGAAAACATGTAAAAAGAACGCATGTTCCACCCCAAAAGTTCGTAAAATAGAGTAAAAGAGGGGCTATGTAACTCACGTGTTATGTAGCGTATAGATTGCACAAGCAAATGGGAAACGGCGGTGTGTTGCGGATCGCTAGATTCGACCTAATGAACAATATATGATTACGTATTATTGAGTTGCGTTATTCGATGTCGGAAGCGGATTTGTTTAAGTTTAAGGTTTTGTTTAAATATACTATTTATTTAATCAATAGTAATAGAATATACATTTATTTAAAATATAAGTTTAAATAAATAATATTTGTTAAAGACAAAACGTATGGAATATATTGTTGTTCATAAAAATAATTATATAAACTTGTAGTATTTTATTGATTTTAATTTAAAGAAAGATTAAGTAATCGATCTTTAATAAACAATACTTGGTTCTGGATATTTTATAAAATAATTTTTAAAACATTAAAACTGATTAAAATATAAAATATATTAAATAAAAGATTCTGTTAAAGGATGAACACGACCGTGCTCGTATACGGCACGACCGTGCTCAGCTCGTACGCGACCGCGCTTGGTCGGTAACGCGCCCGTGGTTGGTCAGAAGTCACAACAAGAGTCTGTTCATAGGACACGACCGTGCTCGTACCCGGCACGACCGCGTCTAGGGTTTGACTAGGTCAGGACTTGGTTTGTTCGATAAACACGACCGGGCCTTTCTCGGGCACGACTGTGCTTGGTCAGGCACGACCGCGCTCATAGGTTAGCGCGACCGTGTCTGGTCAATTCCAGAAGCAATTCTCTTAATTCTTGTAATAAAATCAGTCTGTTTTGAGGGTTTTCATTGATTAATTGTTTGTGAATCCAACCATACTATTTAATTGGATTTATAACACGTCTAGCGTGTAGTTTGATTAGAACCTTTTTAACACTAAAAACTTAGATTCAAATTGGTAAAATTGCGTATTATTAACTCAATTTAGATTAGGGTTATCGTCTGGAATGAAGAAACGAATCTATTGGACTATTACTTACCTTGGTTTGATTGGGCAACAATTGCAGACGGCTACGGAAAAGAATCGCGGATTTTTCTTGATCGACAGAGAATTAGAGACGTTGTTTAGACGAATTGAGGGTTGTAGAATCTTATAGTAGTCGTACGAAGTCCATATTGTGGTTTGATTTGTCTTGATTTGGTCATAATTACGAGATTTGATTCGATAAGGAAAGTCGGTCTAAAGGTACGCGAATTCGGACGATTGTATGCGTGTTTGGATCGGGTCTACGTCGCAAAAGGTCGAGTAACTTCTTTTACAAGTCCCGCGGTTTCTAAAACTCGTTTGAATTCTATTTTTGGACTAGATTTGAGTCGGTTTGACTTTGCGGAGTCAAACTGTATCTCAGGCGCGACCGTGCTTAAAGTTAAGCACGACCGTGGTCGTGGCACAAGCGCGACCGTGCTTAGGACTAAGCACGACCGTGCTTGTGTAGGTTTTCGTAAATTTCAAGACTAGTCCTTGTAGTTTTGTAATATTGATGTTGTTTTGAGTTTTGGTCAAGTTTGGTCCTCGAGGTTTGTAAGATGGTTTTAGTTAATATTGTAATATAATAGACGCGTGTATGCTTGTTATTGCACATGAACAATGAATGTAAGGTTGGAATCGGAATCGTCTTTTATTGCACGGCATAAAATAAATAGGAAAAACATGAAAATCAGAAAGGTTACAAGAACACTCGAGTACGGAATTAGAAGGACCTTTACGAAACTTTAGGAGGTTTATAAACCACTTTAAGGAGAAACCCTAGGCCATTCGTCCTAGGTGGTGTCGAACGGAAGCATAGAGAGCGACGGGAAGGAGAAGCCGGCGGGGGAACGATCGGTGGTGGTATACGGATGAGTATCATCTAAATCACAGTAAGGTAATTCTCATTAGTAATTCAACTTCGTTTTTGTACCGATTCTTGCATGGGTTACATGTAGGGTTTTGGGGCGGAATCCTTGGTCTCGGACGATGGCAATGGTGGTGGTTACGTGTGTAGCGGGAAGGCGACGCCGGGGAGGTGACCTCAGAGGAAGGGGAAAACAACGGGATCGTAGGACGAGGTGCACGTCGGTGTTGGATGGTTGTTGTGGCGATGCCCGGTGTCGGCTGCGGCTGTGACGCCCTTGACAGTGACCTCTGGTCACAACAGGTGGCGGCGATGGATGGTGAGGGTGCAAGGCGAAGGTGGACAACAAGCTTGGGTCATAGCGGTGCCCAGTGTGCACGGGGCGGACGACCAGGAACAAGGGAAAGAAAGAGGGCGACTAGCGTAGAGGCACGTTGAGCGATGGAGGCACAATCCGGTTAGCGATAACTCTGTCGTAAGGGTGGTGCATGGTGGAGGCAGGCTGGAGTATGGTGGTTATGGCAGCGGTGGTGGCGCACTACGATGGTGCACGGCAGCACGTGATGGCGGTTGCAATGCGGCCATAGTGAAGACAAAATCGGGAATAGACGGGGGCAACGGAGCCGACTAAGAGATGGACTCGATGTGGGATATGGTGATGTATGGTTGGTTATGGTCGTGGCCAGGCGGATATTTCAGTGGCAGAGCTTGGCGGGGTTGCACGTTGGTTGTTCGTGGTGGTGGACGGGGTGAGAGAAGGGTCAGGTTACACACGACTAGGGTTTACGCGTAACGTGCATGCATGCTTGGTAACCCGGTTCGGGTGTTCGGTTTTTAAACGGGTCAGGGACGACCCGATACGTATGCTCATGGAGCTACGGGTTGCATGAATCAGAAGGGCGAGAGGATGAGACCAAGTGACGTGATTGTATTATGTTATGCGTTATTAGAAGTATGTTTAGAATGTCATTTGATCATGTGATCGTACACTTGACACGTAAGAGGTTACGAGTGAGTGGACGGAGTACAGGACAAGGATCAACACTCGGCATAACCAGTGAGTTCCTAATTCCCCTCTTTTAAACGTTTTACTGTTTTCGGGCTAACGTACGTACATTCGCGTGGTGTTAACATAATTAATCGTGTAAAGGGTTTCGGGTTCTAACCCACTATGTTTTGAGTATAAAATGATTATTAAGAGTCGTAGGGTCAACGGTGCGATAAGGGTGGATCGGGGGGAGTCGGGCTTTAAGCTAAAGGCCTATGATTTTATGTGTGAGTTAAGGATATGGGTTGTTAATGCGTGACGTGTTAAGGGCCGAACGGGAAAGGTCGTGCCCTGTATTAAATACTAATGAATTCATAATATTAAATATGTGGTTCTAGGGATATGCGTGAGGTGCATGTGTAGTTAATGAGTTATGTATATAATGTGTGATATTATGTGTTTATATTTAAGTATCGGGTTTGCCTCGTTGTCGTTATGACACGGCAAACGGAATTGTGAAGGATGAGGTCCTTCGGGAATTCACCAAAGGTGACAATTATTTAACAGGTTAATGATGAGCTCGGGGTGTGTTGATCACCCTGACGAGGGTAACCCTGACGCGGGTGCAGTGATGAGGTATGTGTTAATTTGTATGCTAGTGATTAGTCATATTTATTGTGTATGAGATTGTGTTATTGTGATGCGTTGAATGGTAACGTGTAGAGTTAGACTGACTGTTGAGTCAGGACTTGTGATGGGACGTGTATAAGAGTCATGTCAGTTATTTGTGAGAGCCTTGGTTAAGGCCGGATGTGTTAATGTCTAGGTTAGGTTGTTTTAACCCAGGGTCGAGATAATGTGTATTCTTGGATATGAGTTGCTAGTATAGTATGTTGAGTCTATGCAGTTGTGATTATAAGGTTATTACTATTTATATTGGTAGTACGGGTTGAGTCTCGGGTGATAAACGGTTATGGGATGTCGTGGGATGACAAGGGATTAGTCATTCGTTAAGAAAGCGTAATTATATTTTATAAGGACCGGAGGGTCCTGAGTGAATTAAATCGAAGAACTTGGTGTGATGGTTTTTATTTAAAATAAAATATTAGAACTCACTCAGCGTAGCTGACTTTGTGTGTACGTTAGACTATTTGTAGGGACGTATCTTGGCTTGGAAGCGGCGTTACTCGGATCGGTGTGCAGGCATTCGTAAGGTAAACCTAATAACACTAAATTGTCATAAATGAGTTTTGAAAGACTTCCGCTGTATTTCCATTTACAATAAATGTGTTTTTAATAAAAATGACCCGTTATGAGAACCAACAGTAGGATGCCCGGGTTGGGGTCTTACAAGTTGGTATCAGAGCTGTGGTTTAAGAGAAAACTGGTATTTTTAAACAAATAAAATACTTTAACTTAAACCAAAAATGGGACGAGGGTGAAACGAATGCCACCACGACTAACCGCGAGCCAAGAGGTACGTCTTTTGAGTTGAGCAGTAATTATTATTTACCATTTGTGTAGTGTTACGCTAGGCAAAGCGATTGGTGTGAGTGAGTGAATTATGGTTTGGTGTGGGAACTTAATGTGTGCTAGGTGTTGTAGTAGTATGTAGAACTAAGTGAAATGTGTGGTGCGACTTTGTGAAATCATGTTTTGTGAGCTAATTAATGTAGAGTAGCATTAATTGCGTTATGTGACACAGCTTGGTGTGTTAGTGTAGTGTAATGAATTTGTGTGTAACTACGTGTGATGTGTAAGTGTGAGATATATGATAAATTAAGTAAGTGGTGTGGGATGCATGTGCATCCGGCGTGTGGGAAGGATAGAAAGCTAGTGTGAAGATGATGGGAAAGGTTTAGAGTACGAGCAGTAATGTGGACCACCAAATTGCATTTGATCACCGTAATTTGGCAGTATATTATTACTCTCATATTTTGAATTTATGCCCATAGCAATCACTCCAACGTTCTATCTTGTGCAGGTACTGATGGCTAAAGCAAAGCGAACTAGATCGGTCAGGCGAGGAGCTCTGGCTAGGACGGGGGCAGACCGTCAGGACGAACCAACGGCTGCTGCGAACAAAGCGGTCGGTGACTCGGGAGTAGAGTTGGGGCATCCTGCGCCAAGCATAACTAGGACTGAGGATAGTGGTGTTCCACATGGTGCTATGACCAAAACTATCGGATGGAAGAGGCGAGCGGTGTCGGCGGTACGCGATTTCCCTCCAGGATGTGGACCTGCATGGCTGAAGGATCAACCGCGTGTGACAGCTAAGAGAGCTCTATTTCAAGAGGATCCGGTGATTTATCTAGGATCCTATAAGGAGGAACTAGAGGAGGATGCAGCAGATGCACCTGAGGTGGTCGAGTAACAACTTTGTGAGCACGCTTTGAGATAGTTGATTTTGAGTGATCGGTAGTAGTGACAATTGTCACGAGATATTGCGGAATGACTTAATGTTTTGACTGATTAGATGCTTATGTGGTGCGGTATTTTACTGGAATGTTGACTATTTGATTGTTATATTGAATTTTGCTTTGTCGTGATGTGATTTAGACGTGGTTAAGGATAATTGTGTTCATGAATGTGTTGTGTGGTGCTTGCGATAGGAAGCTACATGCAGTGTGGCGTAATTTGATTTTGCATGGTGTGAGTTCATGCCAAAACTATATGCCGATGCGATTGAATAGATAGTGTGAATCGACTTGTGTAGTTATGGATTATGAAAATTCTCGGTGTTAACAAACGTGTGATAGTGTCATCTATGAGTTAAGGGCTAAGTGGGGGTGTGAAGTATAAGGGGTGTGTTGCACCTTGTGTGAACGACCGGGGCAAGGCCCTGTGGAAATAAATTCTTATAAATAATGTATATATGTATGTATGGAGGGTGACTTGTGTCTAGATCGAGCATTATGTTGCCTTAAATCATTAATACTACCTGTAGAGGTATGACTGTGTGAATTTTGTGTGAGTACGTGATGACGTGTGGCAAGAACTACCGTTGTAATAAATAGAAGGTAGAGTTCAAGAGTTCGTATGTTTACAAATGGTGGGGTCTTATTGTGTGCATAGAAATTTATTCAGGCCAGTTAATTGTGTGCACTTCCGGCGAACTAGAAAGTGTGGTTATTAGTACTCATGTAGAACATGGCATGATCTGTAGTTATGTTGCGTCAGTGTGTCCTTGTAGTGCATGCTTAATCATGCATAGGACGAATGGTCGGTGGGTTCAGGTATAGTGCTCCTATCCATACGATTTTCTCAACGGTGCTACATCGATGCGGTACGCGGAGTTTTGAAGTTATTCGAGACGATCAGGGAGGTGCTCCTAAGAGATACCTATACATATATCTCAAGAATCCGGATCATAGAGCCCAGGAGTACGGTGGTGGGAGATGACGAAGGCGATACATAGACGTTTGATCGGAACTAATTATGACGAGGTCAAGGTAACGATGCTAGAGATTTTGGCACGGAGTGGACAAAGTGACAATAGGTTCTCCAGAAGATATATTCCATTGAAGGAGTTCCGGAAATATAAATATAAAGGAGAGCAGAGGTTTTCTTTATGAACAAGATGATGGATAGTGGAGGCACCTACAGGGGTGTACTTAATGTCCATACTTGAAGAGTGAGACGCGATCAGAGATAGCATGGTAATAGTAGAGCAGCGACGAAGAAGGTAGAGCGAGGGAAGGATAAGTGCAGGTGTGCACATAAGTGACCGTAAAGGAAATGTTTACGCTGGTGCACATACAGCAAAGTTATAAGAGCAAGCTCTTACGGAGCATCAAAAGCAATAACATAGGAATTTTAGAATAATCATGAGTATATTGTTCGAATCCCTAAATCATCGGAGGACGGTGATCGAAGCACTAACGATGAGCAGCGAATGCTCACCTACAAGACGCGATAATCGCAAGGTGACGTAGAAAAGATGTATTGTAATGGGGAGACGCTAGAAGCAAGGCAGTGGTGCCTGAGTTTTAAGGAAACATCGTTGGATGGCAACTAGAGTACGAGATAAGAAGGACGATAAAAGATCCTAATTATGAAAAGCAAAGAAACTACATAGGGATGACCATCAGGACGATGAGAGATCAACAGGGATATACAAAGAGTGACGACATGGATGTCGTAATCAAATCAGGAGGATAGAACATGTGAGCAGGTAATTGTGAATATAAGCCATAGAAGTGAAAAATTTAGAACGAGTAACAAGGGAATATGTATATGAGGTCTACAAGTCCCAAAGTTGAAAGCGGGAAATGGAGAAAACTTATTTGAACACCATGGATGTTGGCCGTGTGTAAAGATAATGACCTCGATGAGGTGTGCGAGAGGGGGCAGGTAGCACCAAAGGATCTTGGGTGTACCAATTGTAGCAGGAAAGATGAGCAGGGTTGGCTTGTGCCGACGCAGGATTCGAGGACGAATCCTCTTTTAAGGAGGATAGACTTGTAACATCCCGAATAATTCATATGCCAATGGTGTGGGTTTGTGAGAAACCCGAACACTTTTAACTATTTAAGGGTAACTGATGTCGTCCAGACGGTCTATAAAAACTATCAAATAAAACCTAATCTAGACTCTCTAGCTTTAAATTTATAAAACCTAGACTCGACCTAAAACTAGACCACACAACCGGCAAGTGTACCGATCAATGCAATATAGCCTAACGAAGTCCGGATATCGAACCCAAAAGACACTGAATAACTAAATTAGACTCTAACTAGGACTTAATATGATTAATTGATTGGGGGGTTTACTACACTAAAGATTAACTAAGAATGCAATAAACTAAGGACAATTCAAGCTATCAAGAGTAAACTAAAGTTGAAATCAAGAATGGAGAAGTCACTACCTAGGTCGGAATCCTATGTGTAAAGCTCAACTTCTATCGGTTTTGGAACTAGGTTGGATCTGGGTTTCTAAAGATATAACACCTAAAAGATATCTAGTGGATTCCCGATCACTCTCGGTCTCGGGATGTGACCAGAAGACAACCTAAGGATATTAACTCACCAGATAATCGGATCACCTCTCGGGTATTTCCTACTATGACAAGTACCCTAATAAACGGATTACCTCTCAGTCTCACCGCTTACCATACACTCAAGGAATGCATGGGGTAGTTCTAGAATGGATACTATGATTCGGATAGCAACTATCACTAGACACCTAATACCAACTTCCTCTCAGACAGCTGACACTCGGATTCCTAATGACGAAGACTAAACGACTAATTCTCACTTCTCGGGTATTGAACTAGGACACACATTCACTTCTAATCAGTAGTTAACTAGGTTTTCTATGGCTACTACGTCTAGACACCACTCTAACTCACAAACCCTAAAGTCTATGAACCAGAAACGAAGATCAAACTGGCAGACAACCACAATCAACGCAGAAAAGCATAATCAACCACATAATCAGAATTAAACATGCACTAACATCACACATAAACAAACTCAAACCTTTACTAAATCATAAATCCAACATTCAAATCCAAAAACCGAATAAAAATCGAAACTTTAACACATAATCATCATATTGACCTAGGTAGATCAAGGATCTAGCCTAGAATCATACTAAGAACATCTACACAGAAGCAAATAGCAAGATCCATAGGTTCAAAACATAAAATCAAAGATAAAAATCAAGTCTTTAAAACCTAGAACGTATAACTACGAACCCGGAATCCAAAAGCTTCAATCTTCAGCTTCAATTGACTTCCAAGCTCAAAATCGCCTCCTTTTCGTCTCTCAAACGGCTGGAATCGAACTCCCTCATAATGGCCGTTTAAATCTTTTTAATTTAGAAAATTAGGGTTTTGCGGAAAACGGCCCTCTCGCGTACCGCGAGAGAATGTTGACTGGATCCTCGCGTACCGCGAGGACCAAAATAGTCGGGCGGATTCCTGGAGTTTCCCGCGTACCGCGAGAATTATTACACTCGTCTTTCGCGTACCGCGAGAGACCTAAATTTCAGAAAATTGTCTTTTGATCTTTGGACTTTTCCGGGCTTCGTTTCTTCGCTCGTTTTCTTCACGTATTCTTCATTAATATTCCCGAGCTCCTACAAATAAGACCAACGACTCAAATGTACATAAAATTGACTCAAAACTAATATAAAACTACTTAGAACACATTAAAACAAAGGAATAAAGACGTGTGCTTTCGCACCCTATCAAATATCCCCACACTTAACCTTTTTTCGTCCTCGAAAAATCTGCAAATGGAATCATAACTGGCATCTAACTCAACAAACATAAATTTCAATTTTCAAAACATACTCACGTGTTAAAAAGCAACAATTAGTATTTCTGTCCGATTAAACCCAAGCACTAACTTTCAAGCCCCCGTTACGTGTTCTAAATCCATTTTATACAACATATCAATCAATCTATGTGACTCACACTTAGAAGTTACAGCTCTACCTAATCCCGTCTCAAGGTCATGTTTAGGCACGGATTAAACCATATAGATTTACCCTACCACGTTAAACTACTATTTACAGGTTTTTAGAAATCAGATGAAATCATGAATGAATGGATGATAATGAGCATAATAAGCAAAAGAACTTTCGTCTAGAGGCGTTTCAACCAAGTCACTATCCCGGAGGGTAACACATAGACTACATTCTATCAATGAAGCACATAAATCTTACTTAGGGGTGTATCCTCCAAGTCGCTATCCCAAAGGGTAACACATAAGCAAAACTCAGTATAGCTCATAAATTATGGAATAACATGGATTATGGAATGCGGGCGCCACCGAAACTCGGATTTATTCTCATAAAAAGAGAATGGTGTGCCATAAAAAATTTCAAAAACCTTTAAATTTTAACTTAATCGTGGTACCTATCACCCTATATTGACAGTTTCAGTATTACCATTACTCTAAGATGAATACCCACAAGATTTCATGATTTTATTCAATTATTAATCCTAATTTTAACACAAACAGGCTATTTAAGCTTTATTAGTTAGCTGGGTCTACCAAAACATCACTAATTAGACACGTTTTCAATTATTTAATCTTTTAAACTCATAAATAGATCCAGTTCTACTATCATTTTCCAAATATATGCAGTTATTTCCAAGAACATTTTTCAAAATTTTTTTTTTTTTTTTTTTTTTTTTTAATTTTTTTATAAACAAGACAAACTAGCTAAACACTCACATCCCCACACTTGAAAGACACATTGTCCTCAATGTGAAGCAAAACAAAACTAAAAATAAAAATGCAAAAATAAAACAAGAAAAAAAAGAACAGGAATCGACTTAGCTGGTAATGTAGATGCAAACTAATATGCAGCTTCGTTCTTCCTTGTGTGTGCACCGTATAGCATTTCGGTCGCGGTTACACATCAGCTGTTGGGTTGCCTTTACAAGATAGTAATGGTGACCATCAATTCCGCCCGAATGGAGATTGAGTACGGGTGGAATGATAAACCTGCAAAATAAGACTAAACATACCCGCAGCATTAAACTGACTCAAATAATAACTCAACTACTAACTCAACTAGACACTTAAAAGACTCAAGATAGATAGATGCAGAGAAAACATACTCAACGTGTGGCAAACACATAGACATGAATACCACAGCAAGGTCGAACATCGGTCATAAACAGTTTCTAGTTTCCCATGGTCATGGTGGTCGGATGGTGGTAGGTGGGTGAATTAATGTGATGGATGATGGTGGTTAAAGGTGATGCTTCATGGTAGTGGTGGTACGAAGGTAGGTGATGAATAGTGGTGGTGAGTGAAAACGGGGACAGAAACGGGTACGGGAAACCATGGGAAACAAAGGAAATAGGGTGACACCAGCAGTCCCTCGCGTACCGCGTAAGTCGAAGGGGATATTCTTCGCGTACCGCGAAGGCCAAAAAGTTAGGCCGGCCGAGACTTTTGTCTCTCGCGTACCGCGAGAGATCTTCCTCTCGTTCTTCGCGTACCGCGGGAGGGTGTCGTTAACAGAAAGTTTTGAAGAATTTTCAAGTTTTATACTTAGAATATTTTTGGTCATTTAAGATCTTGTTTCACCCAAACTCACTAAAAACCTATCCCAAGCATAAAAACATATGTAACTATACCTGGGGCTTCATTCCCGACGATTTTCCTTACCGAATCAAGCATGGATTCCTGCAAAACTTGACACAAACAAAACACAAACCGAAAAACAAAGAAAAAGACACGGACTCAACCCAATGAAATCATACAAACTCTACATCCCGGGCACTTGCCCAGGACTCAAGCAAGCCTATCAGGAGGCTTCTCCTTGATCCTAACCGGTACCCGCCTTCATCCTGCGCGGCCTCCGGGTCCTCCATACCTCTAGCAAACAACTACTACTCTCAAACCATGGATTTCTATCCTTCATCTCCTTCCACCACAACTTAAATCTACCCGGTCCGAAGATAATACGCATTAAATAACCAAGTAGTTTGTCACTCCTCGATATCCCCACACTTGGGGTTAGCACTCTATCTACGTTGCCTAAGTCAATTAACTCTCGAGTCCTCTTACGAGGCGGCCTAGACCTAGGGGGTGACTCGATCTTTCTCCCCAAAGCACAAACAGTGGTGAAGATATGTAGGGGTTTAGGAATGGGCACTTCTAAAGGAATGACCTCCACAATCTCACCAGGATCCTCGGGATCCTCAACAACCTCCACCAACTTCCCCACACTTGGGGTTTTGCCTATGACCTCTTCAAACTCTGCCATCATCTCCAGCAAATCATCAGGCACCTCATCTCCATAATCGTCTGGCTCATCTAGCAATCCTTCTAACTCCAACGCCCAATCATATGGTTCTTCTATATTCGGGGCGGGTTCACCTACTTCTATCACCGGATCGGGGTCCCAATGGTGGTCCATGAAAGAATCGAGCATGCACACGGAGTGGCTGTGCTCGCCAACATCCTTCCCGGACTCTACAGCATTGAATGTAAGGACCTCATCCCCCACACGAAGTGTGAGCTTCCCGTCAAAGACATCAATCATCGCCTTTGCGGTTCGTAGGAACGGGCGTCCTAAGATGAGTGGGACCTTGTCATCCACCTCCATATCTAGAATCACAAAATCCACGGGGAAAACAAAATTGCCCACTTTCACTAATAGATTTTCCACTATTCCCCGTGGATACTTGACTGAGCGGTCAGCCAAGGAAATGCTCATGCGCGTTGGTTGTGGTTCACCTAGGTCCAGCTGCTTGTACAATGAATAGGGCATCAAATTGATGCTAGCACCTAGGTCGGCCAACGCGTGGTGTAATGGTAGGTTGCCCAACAAGCACGGGATCGTGAACCGACCCGAATCAGACAACTTTTCTGGCAAATGATTTTGCACCACTGCCGAGCATTGCTCACCAAGTGAGACTCCAGAGACCTCCTCAAGTTTCTTCTTGTTGGAAAGAAGGCCTTTTAAGAACTTGGCATATTTGGGCATATGCTGGAGGACCTCTACAAACGGGAGATTGACCTTGAGTTGTTTGAACATATCAAGGAAGTGACCGTATTCCTTAGCATGTTTATGTGGCAACACACGTGTGGGATAAGGAATACGGCTCAGGTCAATCTCGGGGGACTTCATCTCCACCCCCTTCTTCTTCTCCTGTGCCTTCTTGGTAGGCACCTCAACCACTATCTCCTCCTCCACCGGCTCTTCTTCTACTACTACCGGTGGGCTCTCATCCTCCTTCTCTATCATGCTCCTCGTCGAAACAGCATTCGACTCGGTCTCTTTTAGCATCCTAGCATCGATCTCAGCAAATCGAGCTTCCCCGTCAATCTTGTTCACCTCCTCCACTGAGGGAATATTATGCTCCTTAGAGTGGGGGTCAACCTCTTCAACCACTTTACTCTCCACACTCTCTATAGACACGGCCATCACTGAAGCGTTCGGGCCCGTAGAAGGGCTTCCTTGTCTATCATGTATGCTCCTAGCAATGTCTCCTACCGTGCGTTGCAAATCCTGGAACGCCGATTGCTGATTCTTCATCAAAGTGTCATGGCTATCCAGTCTTTGCCGAGCATCCTTGTTATTCTGCACCAGCTGGGCAAGCAACTGTGTCTGAGTCTCCATCATCTCCTCAATCCTTCGTGACCCAACAGTGCTCCCAGAACTCGCTCCTTCTTCTGCTCCTCCATACTGTTGCTGACGACCAGTGAATCCAGATCTCCATCCCGAACCAAAAGTATTAGAATTGTTGTAATTTCGGTTCTGGTATTGGTTGCCAGCATAGCTCACATGCTCTTGATTATTTACCGGGCAATCTCGGGTGTCGTGTCCTCCCCTGCACACCTGACACCTCAAAGCACTGAGCTTGAGCTCCTTTATCTCATTCGCCATCGAGGCGAGGGCAGCAGCCACGCTAGTATCAGGAGTGACCTGATGCACACCTCTAGGAGAAGAGGCGTGTGACCTAGCAGTAGGGATGGAATCCCTAACAGAACGTGGGTGCTGCTGTTCGGCTTGAGCGAAGCTCTCGAACATATCCTCGCACTCCTCAGGCTCGAGTCTATCCATGATATGGCCTCCTGCAGCTGTGTTGAACATTTGCTGCGTCTCGAAGGTGAGGCCATTATAGAACTTCTCCACTAGTGCCCAGTCGGGGAGACCGTGCTGGGGACATCGGCTCAACAGCGCGTTGAACCGCTCCCAGGCCATGTGGTAAGGCTCGTCGGGATCCATCCGAAACGAATGGATCTGGTCCCGAAGGCGAGCGGCCCTGGAAGGTGGAAAGTATTTCTTGAAGAACTTGGCTTCGAGATCCTCCCATGTGGTGATAGAATTGTCGGGAAGAGTGTCGAGCCAAGTAGATGCACGCCCAGAAAGAGAGAATGGAAAGAGACGCAAGTAGATTGCGTCCTTAGATACACCCGTGATATTAAATGTATCACATATCCGCGCGAAGCGGGACAAATGTCCGGGTGCATCCTCATCCTCGAGGCCATGGAATTGAGTGGCATGAGTGATCGTACTCATGACATGTGATGGGATCTGCCAAGAATTGGTGTTCGGTATAGTGGGGCGTGTGATCGAAGATCTCGCGCCCGTGACCCCCTCACTGGCCCTCTGGTGTACTGTACGCCTCGCTGGAGGATCAGCGTCGCCCATAGTAGGAAATGGAACTCGGCTAGTAGGACGTACCTTTGGTTTAACCAGCTCCTCTAAACGCTCCCGAAAGTCGCGGGTGCGCTCGTGAAGCTCTCGTTCGGGCTCTTGAAAAGATGCAAAAGATGGTGATCCTTGCGAACGAGTATTGGGCATAAACAGAAAGACTCTAAGAAGGAAACAGAATAAAGACTCACAAGTAGCACACAAGACTCAAAAGAAAACAAAAGACTCAAATAAACCAAAAATCAAACAAAGAACTAGTCAAAGCTAATATTGCTATTGCCAAGTGTCCCCGGCAACGGCGCCAAAAACTTGATGTCGTCCAGACGGTCTATAAAAACTATCAAATAAAACCTAATCTAGACTCTCTAGCTTTAAATTTATAAAACCTAGACTCGACCTAAAACTAGACCACACAACCGGCAAGTGTACCGATCAATGCAATATAGCCTAACGAAGTCCGGATATCGAACCCAAAAGACACTGAATAACTAAATTAGACTCTAACTAGGACTTAATATGATTAATTGATTGGGGGGTTTACTACACTAAAGATTAACTAAGAATGCAATAAACTAAGGACAATTCAAGCTATCAA
Organism: Smallanthus sonchifolius; assembly: GCA_023525975.1. Taxonomy (NCBI): domain Eukaryota; kingdom Viridiplantae; phylum Streptophyta; class Magnoliopsida; order Asterales; family Asteraceae; genus Smallanthus; species Smallanthus sonchifolius. The sequence continues at coordinate 20,295,236 of CM042035.1, read as the reverse complement.
GAGTAAACTAAAGTTGAAATCAAGAATGGAGAAGTCACTACCTAGGTCGGAATCCTATGTGTAAAGCTCAACTTCTATCGGTTTTGGAACTAGGTTGGATCTGGGTTTCTAAAGATATAACACCTAAAAGATATCTAGTGGATTCCCGATCACTCTCGGTCTCGGGATGTGACCAGAAGACAACCTAAGGATATTAACTCACCAGATAATCGGATCACCTCTCGGGTATTTCCTACTATGACAAGTACCCTAATAAACGGATTACCTCTCAGTCTCACCGCTTACCATACACTCAAGGAATGCATGGGGTAGTTCTAGAATGGATACTATGATTCGGATAGCAACTATCACTAGACACCTAATACCAACTTCCTCTCAGACAGCTGACACTCGGATTCCTAATGACGAAGACTAAACGACTAATTCTCACTTCTCGGGTATTGAACTAGGACACACATTCACTTCTAATCAGTAGTTAACTAGGTTTTCTATGGCTACTACGTCTAGACACCACTCTAACTCACAAACCCTAAAGTCTATGAACCAGAAACGAAGATCAAACTGGCAGACAACCACAATCAACGCAGAAAAGCATAATCAACCACATAATCAGAATTAAACATGCACTAACATCACACATAAACAAACTCAAACCTTTACTAAATCATAAATCCAACATTCAAATCCAAAAACCGAATAAAAATCGAAACTTTAACACATAATCATCATATTGACCTAGGTAGATCAAGGATCTAGCCTAGAATCATACTAAGAACATCTACACAGAAGCAAATAGCAAGATCCATAGGTTCAAAACATAAAATCAAAGATAAAAATCAAGTCTTTAAAACCTAGAACGTATAACTACGAACCCGGAATCCAAAAGCTTCAATCTTCAGCTTCAATTGACTTCCAAGCTCAAAATCGCCTCCTTTTCGTCTCTCAAACGGCTGGAATCGAACTCCCTCATAATGGCCGTTTAAATCTTTTTAATTTAGAAAATTAGGGTTTTGCGGAAAACGGCCCTCTCGCGTACCGCGAGAGAATGTTGACTGGATCCTCGCGTACCGCGAGGACCAAAATAGTCGGGCGGATTCCTGGAGTTTCCCGCGTACAGCGAGAATTATTACACTCGTCTTTCGCGTACCGCGAGAGACCTAAATTTCAGAAAATTGTCTTTTGATCTTTGGACTTTTCCGGGCTTCGTTTCTTCGCTCGTTTTCTTCACGTGTTCTTCATTAATATTCCCGAGCTCCTACAAATAAGACCAACGACTCAAATGTACATAAAATTGACTCAAAACTAATATAAAACTACTTAGAACACATTAAAACAAAGGAATAAAGACGTGTGCTTTCGCACCCTATCAGTAACGACAAAGGTGTTCTAGCAAGGTGCATTTAAGTATTAGGGAGGACACGATTAGACGGTTAACAAAGGATCGGGACGAGAACACATGAGTACGGAATTAGAAGGACCCTTATGAAACTTTAGGAGGTTTATAAACCACTTTAGGGAGAAACCCTAGGCTATTCGGCCTAGGTGGTGTCGCACGACAGCATAGAGAGTGACGGGAAGGAGAAGCCGTCAGGGGAACGATAGGTGGTGGTATACGGATGCGTATCATCTAAATCACAGTAAGGTAATTCTCATTAGTAATTCAACTTCGTTTTTGTACCGATTCTTGCATGGGTTACATGTAGGGTTTTGGGGTAGAGTCCTTGGTCTCGGACGATGGCAATGGTGGTGATTACGTGTGTAGCGGGACGGCGATGCCGGGGAGGTGACCTCAGAGGTAGGGGAAAACAACGAGATCATAGGACGAGGTGCACATCGGTGTTGGATGGTTGTTGTGGCGATGCCTGGTGTCGGCTGCGGCTGTGACGCCCTCGAAAGTGACCTCTGGTCACGACAGGCGGCGGTGATGGATGGTGATGGTGCAAGGCGGAGGTGGACAGCAAGCTCGGGTCATAGCGGTGCCCGGTGTGTGTGTGGCGGACGACCGAGAACAAGGGAAAGAAAGAGGGCGACTAGCATAGAGGCACGTTGAGCGATGGAGGAACAATCCGGTTAGCGATAACTCCGTCGTAAGGGTGGTGCACGGTGGAGGCAGGCCAAAGTATGGTGGTTATGGGAGCGGTGGTGGCGCACTACGATGGTGCACGACAGCAGGTGATGGCGGTGGCACTACCGCCATAGTGAAGACAAACTCAGGAATAGCCGGGGGCAATGGAGCCAATTAAGATATGGACTCGATGTGGACTATGGTGATGTATGGCTGGTTAAGGTCGCGGCAAGGCGGATATTTCAGTGGCAGAGCTTGGCGGGGTTGCACACTGGTGGTTCACGGTGGTAGACGGGGTGAGAGAAGGGTCGGGTTACACGCGACTAGGGTTTGCGCGCAACGTGCATGCATGCATGGAAACCCGGTTCGGGTGCTTGGTTTTTAAATGGGTCAAGGACGACCCGATACGTATGCTCATGGAGCTATGGGTTGGATGAATCAGAAGGGCGAGAGGATGAGACCAAGTGACGTGATTGTATTATGTTATGCGTTATTAGAAGTATGTTTAGAACGTCGTTTGATCATGTGATCGTACACTTGACAGGTATGGGGTTACGAGTGAGTGGACGGAGTACAGGACAAGGATCAACACTCAGCATAACCAGTGAGTTTCTAATTCCCCTCTTTTAAACGTTTTACTGTTTTGGGGCTAACGTACGTACATTTACGTGGTGTTAACATAATTAATCATGTAAAGGGTTTCGGGTTCTAACCCGCTATGTTTTGAGTATAAAATGATTATTAAGAGTCGTAGGGTCAATGGTGCGATAAGGGTGGATCGGGGGGAGTCGGGATTTTATGTGTGAGTTAAGGATATGGGTTGTTAATGCGTGACGTGTTAAGGGCCGAACGGGAAAGGTCATGCCCTGTATTAAATACTAATGAGTTCATAATATTAAATATATGGTTCTAGGTTTATGCGTGAGGTGCGTGTGTAGTTAATGAGTTATGTATATAACGTGTGATATTATGTGTTTATATTTAAGTATCGGGTTTGCCTCGTTGTCGTTTTGACATGGCAAACGGGATTATGAAGGATGAGGTCCTTCAGGAAGTCACCAAAGGTGACAATTATTTAACAGGTTAATGATGAGCTCGGGGTGTGTTGATCACCTTAACGAGGGTAACCCTGACGAGGGTGCAGTGATGAGGTATGTGTTTGCATGCGTACATATATGTGTTAATTTACATGCTAGTGATTAGTCATATTTATTGTGTATGAGATTGTGTTATTGTGATGCGTTGAATGGTGACGTGTAGAGTTAGACTGACTGTTGAGTCAGGACTTGTGACGGGACGTGTATAAGAGTCGTGTCAGTTATTTGTGAGAGCCTTGGTTAAGGCCGGATGTGTTAAAGTCTAGGGTAGGTTGTGTTAACCCAGGGTCGAGATAATGTGTATTCTTGGATATGAGTTGCTAGTATAGTATGTTGAGTCTATGCAGTTGTGATTATAAGGTTATTACTATTTATATTGGTAGGACGGGTTGATTCTCGGGTGATAAACGGTTATGGGATGTCGTGGGATGACAAGGGATTAGTTATTCGTTAATAAAGCGTAATTATATTTTATAAGGACTGGAGGGTCCTGAGTGAATTAAATCAAAGAACTTGGTGTGATGGTTTTTATTTAAAATAAACTATTAGAACTCACTCAGCGTAGCTGACTTTGTGAGTACGTCAGACTATTTGCAGGTAAGCAGGTATTGACGTATCTTGGCTTGGAAGCGGCGTTACTCGGATCGGTGTGCAGGCATTCGTAAGGTAAACCTAATAACATTAAATGGTCATAAATGAGTTTTGAAAGACTTCCGCTGTATTTCCATTTACAATAAATGTGTTTTTAATGAAAATGACCCGTTATGAGAACCAACAGTAGGATGCCTGGGTTGGGGTCTTACATTCCACTATGCTTCAAAAGCTCGACATTGGGCAACCGCGACCTGTTAATGCAACCATTGAACTCGCGGAGGGATCGGTCAAAACACTTATCGGAGTCATCGGGAACTTATTGATGAAAGTAGGCAAGTTTGTCTTCCCTGCCGACTTTATGATTTTAGAAATCGGACAAGACTTCTCCGTACCATTAATCTTGGGTCGTCCATTCTTAGCCACCGCAAGAGCTGTCATTGACATGAATGAAGGAATTTTAACACTCTGTATCGGTAAACAATCAGTAACATACAATATCGAAGGATGTGAATGCATGTCAAGTGATCCTCTTGAAATCTCTCACTTTATCGACTCCAATCTGGACTATCAACTACAGAAAGCAAGGGACTTGAAAAAAGGAAAAGCACCTGATCTTACCAAGCCAAAGACACCAGATCCTACGACAATAGACCTTACCAAGGATCTTGGCAACACTAATTGGATCGATAAGTACTTTGATAAATCACCAAATATGAACGAAGAGTAGGAGACATGGGAGAGGTTGTTTACTCCCACCTGAAGAAAGACTGATGAAGCATGTACGGGTCGGGCTAAAGACCCATAAACAAACGTAGGGCTTCCGGGAGGCAACCCGATGATCATGAATAAATTGAGAAGTTGGTGGATACGGCAGAAAGCTTGGACCTCAGGTTTGGTTTCTCCAAATTTAAGTTTCTAATTACTTCAGCCCCCAGGTATGCCTTCTCGATACTAGGACCTTAGTAGCTTAACTACTATCTTTTATTTTCCTTGTTCGTTTTTATGTTTTCTTTTATGTTTCAGGTAGAATAACATCACCAGATCATCTCTCTACTTTGAGGAGTTACACTCCAACAATACGAACCTGGAGCCGGAAGCCACATCAAATGTCTGAAAAATTCGATGAAGTCTTTGAAGCAACATGTTGACAAGCAGCTGATAGGCGCAGCCTGACAGCAACAATAATTTTTGGCCTTAGGTTATACACCGAATTGATCGGGGGAGTACCAGTTTCTTTTCCCTTAAACTCCATGCATTTAAATTCCTGTATAGCATTCCATTACATGCATTTGTACATTGAGGGCAATGCACAGTTTTAAGTGTGGGGTGGGGAATTAGAGATTCAGGACTGTTAACCTCAAAGCAGTAAAATTCAACTTGTGATTTTCTACCCATTTGACTAAAACATTATAAAAACTTACCTTTTATAAAACCCAAAAAATTTTCAAAAAAAAATATATATTTAAACCCTTTTTTAAACAAAACCTCTTGGAGTTTGCATCTATTAAATAAAATGAACACATGACAAGTAGAAACAAATGGAAATTATGCACAACAAATTACTAAACCCCATTCCATCCGTTTCCGTGTAAGAATAATCTGAGCCTTTTCACGAGCATTATTATCATTATTTTTTCATACTCTTTTGTTTATATATTGAGTGTTTATTCGATTGAATTTTATGCATAATTAAAACTTGAATGACTTATACATATCAAGACCATGAACTAGTGGAAGTATGAAAATGATTGAGGCACCTAGTACTTTATTACCCTTATTATCCAAAAACCACAAAAATATTATCTTCCTAGAGAGCCCTCTGAGCCTTAGCCTTTTCTTTTCTAAACCCATACTTATCACCCAACCAGCTTTTCGCAAACACCGGTTATTGGCTAACTGTCTTCAAAATGGGAAAATTATCTTATGTTGTAATTTCAAGTTCATTATCATCGGGATGACTTTAGAAAGAATCTGTCCAATTCAGAAGAATTGGAATATACAAATGGTGGATGTTTTAGGAAATTATCCGAACTATCTGCAGGAAAACTCAAGGAAATATTATTTCAAGTAAATTGAGGAAAGACGAATATTGAATTAGTTGTCTTGTAAAAAAAAATAAAAAAAAAGTTGGTCTTTTACCGGGAGACCTTAAAGAACTGGACATGCATTCTTCTGATTTCAATTTGCTTTCCTGCCTTCATTTCGCAAAACCTGAATTACCAACCGAACTCCGAGAAAAGATTTTTCAATCAACCAGTGATGTAAGAAAATGGTGGAGCAAGCAAGAACAATTGCCACCATTCTGCGGCTTGTCAAAAAGTGCCACAAAAAGAAGAGCCAAAATATACGGAAGATGTAGAAAATGTGGCAACTGGAGCCACAATGGGAAGTGTAGTAAGAATCAAACTCGAGCCCAAAGTGATTATACATACCTGATGGAAGTAGGTGCTGTTAGGCGACTAGCCGAAGGAACCGTATAAAAAGGCAGCAAATTGTATTACGCAATAAGGAACGAGTTGAACTTGATGAGAGATCTCGGTCTTGGCAATCTGACCATAAACGAGCCTTCAGATTAGTTATACCCTCATAATCTGAGTAATGTAGAGGGAACCTTTTAACAATTTCCATTTTAAGCCATGAGGCCATAGCTAAGTGTTTCGTGATAGCTGCAGCCCTCCAAACTTCATAAAAATCCCTAAAAATCCAAAAAGATTTTCATATTCACCCTTAGTTTTACTTTAGCCACATTACAACCCTTTAAAGTCCTCTTTATTCATGCATACTACTTAGTTAGTTGGTGGAGACTTGATTTACATACAAGCTTATGACCATTGCATAATTCGATCCGAACTTGAGTGTTCCACTTCACTTACATTATCCGTATATATAATCCTAGAGTTGAGTGAGCATTGTGAGTAGTTAGGAGTTATTGCATAATAAAAGTTCTATTAGGCTTGTCATGGATTCCTGCATCTTAAAACAGAAAAACACAAAAATAGAATAAGCAACTCAAGAGTTATCCCGGAGTTCCAACACTAGTTGAAAGTCCATTTACCCTTGTAAAGTTTTTAGTTATGGGTGTGATCATGCATGAGTTTGCTTGAGGACAAGCAAAGTTTAAGTGTGGGGTGTTATGATGTGCCATCATTTATACATATTTTACATGCATAATAACCCCATATTATGGTACTAATTGAATAATAACCTTGCAATTTATGCTTAAAATACTTATATTTTGTAATTGCAGGTTATTCGGTGTTGAAAATATAAATCAAGATAAAATCTATCAAAAACACCAAGAATTCAATCTTCTAGAAGATTTATTCCCGAGCTTTGACCCCCAAGAAGTCAAAATTGGTCAACAAGAGTCAACCCAGCAGCTAAAAGACAAAACTAGGGAAAAAGGGAGGGATGCACGGTCATGCATCCCATTCCACGGCCGTGCATTGGCCTCTCTTGCTCCCCACGGCCAAGTAGAGTGTCCTCTGTACCCTGTTTGATTCTCTAGGCCTTTGCATGACCGTGCAACCCAATGCACGACCGTGTATTGCTCATTTTGAGGCCTATAAATAGGAGGCTTGAGTTCTTCATTCCATACACAAATCCAGACCTAAAGAACACTCAAGAAGAGAGCATTCTCGTAGTTAGAGTAGAGGGGATCTTCTTCCTTGTTTCACAATAGGGGAGCCTACGAAACTCATCATTACGCTAGTCGTTATGGCCATTCGTGGCTAAAACTTCTTTGTATTGCTAGGGTGAAGATGATGTTTGGTACATGTTAATGTTTAACCTATTAATGAAGTGGTATGTTTATGTCTTTAACTAATTCATTCTCAAAAACCATCTTTTGATGGGCTTTTATTATTGTCTAAATCTGTCTTTATGTTTGTGAGTGTCTTGATTTTAAACAGTAAGATCGTAAAACCCTTGTAGGTCCCGGGAGCCTCGTCGCGCAGCGGAAATAACAAAGATCTGTCCGTGATTCGTGTGGGAACCGTGAAGAACAGATAGAGAAAAAGCAAAGATGAAAAACAACAGAATCAAACGATACGTAATCCATAACAAAGAAATCATCCCGTATTACAGACAACATACCGAAGGAGTACACATCTCTCATCTACGCTCACGGTCCAGGGGCGGGAGAGCTCATCCCACCTGGACACCTCTCAACCTTGTTCCAGAAGTTCCACCTACAAATGAAGACAAGTCTTCTATTTATAGGGGCAGGAACATTACTTGCGTACTTGTCTAAGTACGCAGGGGATTGGTCATGCGTACTTGACAAGTACGCAAGGCAAAAGCATTGCGTACTTACTAAGTATGCAGGATCAATCTGGTGTGCAGGCTAAGTACTTAAGAACACCCTCCTGCGTACTAGCCGCGTACACCGATACATAGAATTTTATCTATAATTACTAAAACATGCTTCTACAAACTCCCTCTTAACTATAGCATCAAATTCTATCTATCACTAACACTAATATAAATCAGTTTACAAAGAATGTCCTAACAGACTCCCTCTAAACTAATGATATCAAGTGTCTTCTGGCGAGACTTGATCTGGCATTCCACTTGAGATCTTCAAATCTTCAAACTTCAGTCTTCAGTTGTCGAGTGATTCCACAAACTCAACTCTCTCTTATCTGTAGCTTCATTGTAGACCAAACCATGTGCTTCAATAGGAACCAAATAACCTAACACACTTCATTGTAGTTCATCCTCTTAGTAGTAGCTTGCTCCACCCTGACTTAGAACTCTAAGTCTGACAATGTCTTCCTAGACAGGTAACAATAGTAGACTAAGACAAATCCAAATCAGCTGGCATATGATAGAGAGTTTGAATTTCCAATAACCTGCATCAAACTAATCAGCTCCCATAGGAATTCCAGTACGATAAACTTAAGTCTTCAACCAGATGTGTCCAACTCTATCCTGTATCTTCACGAGTCAACCAAATTCTAGAAAATGTTCATTTCCAATATCCCCTTTCAGTTTAAGCTCCATCTCACTAGACCAGAAACAAGGGAATGTTTCCTATCCCATCGGCAAATGATAAAAGGTTCCATCTTCAACTAATAGTCCAACGGATATCCAGCTTCATCTTGAAAACACTTGATAGAATCTCTCACAAAATCATGCTCAGCAGTGATCATCCTATATCCAAAGTCCAACATTCTTCAATTAGATCTTCATTCCTAGTTCACACCTCCTAATCTGTATACTTTCACCACGGTGAAGTTCCATAACTAGGTTGTCTATCTAGCATTCCGCCCAGATCCTAAATGAGAAATCACATCATAATTGAATCCCAAATGATAGTTCATGCGTACTTAATAAATACGCACATGAAGGGTGTTCATGCGTATTTAGTAAATACGCAAAACCAAGTGTGCATGCGTACTTGTAAGTGCGCAGAGACAAATACCCTTGCATACTTAGCAAGTACGTAGAAAAGGTGACTCTGCGTACTTGTTCAGTACAGCAGTGTTCTTGACGGATCTTGAGGACAATGCTTGAAAAGTGATGGATTTGAGAAATTGATGCTTCCAAAAGCTTAGAAATCATCTAACAAACCATTAGCCTTCCAAACACCAAATGAAGTGATAACAAACTCGATTTTAAGGATTTTTGACAGAAAAAGTACGAACTCGTTCATAATTCAGATCTGCTCAAAACCCTATCAAATCGAAACTGGAACACAAATCAACGAACACCGAGGCTCTGATACCACTTGTAGGTCCCCGGGTGTCTCGGATCATTACGTGTGAGCGTGTGTGGCTAGTAGGACCGGGTTGTAGGTCCCGAGGGGCCTCGGTACGAGCATAGCGGAAGACTGATAAGTGCAATGTAGACCTCCTCTGATACCAGTTGTATGTCCCGGGGTCCTCGGTTCGAGTACAGCGGAAGACTGATAAGTGCAATGTAGACCTGTTCGTGATTTGTGTGGGAGAACAGATGAAGAAACGACATAGATAAACATATATGCAACAGAAACGAAACACAATCCATAACAACATTGTCATTACAGATTACATACCGAAGGAGTATACATCTCTCGTTTAAGCTCACGGTCCAGGGGTCGGGAGAGCTCGTCCCGACCCAACCTCTCTCAGAATCTCACACTTCTGTTCTCTGCTCTTACAAATGAGCCCAACAGCTCTTATTTATAGGGGCAGGAACAACCTATCATGCACACTTAACAAGTACGCATGACATTTGGTCATGCGTACTTATTAAGTACGCAAGGCAAATTCCTTGCGCGCTTGTTAAGTGCGCATGAACAAGTGGTCAACTTGCTAAGTACACAGAAACATTCTGCTGCGTACTAGCTGAGTACGCCGATACATAGAATTTTGTCTATAGTTACCAAAACATGCTTCAACAACCCTTTTTAATCAAATTTCCTTTGAAACTCGTACGTCTTTATACGAGCAGAGATTGATAAGCCAAGGCTTGGTCTATACTTCTAAGATCGTACGTCTTTATACAAGATTATTATGCGACCAAGAATTGGTGAACACATGTTGGGAACAGTACGTCTTTATACTTGGTCACATTGTTACACCGCCTCCCGGTGAGCAAAATATAATCACCTATTTAACTTTATTAAAAAGCATTTTGAGTCTGATGTCTTAAACCAACCCGGAGATAACCATTCGATGGGTTGAGGGTAACTGTTGTCCCTAATGGGAGGCATTACCACTTTTTAAAGAATATAATTTGAAAATCAAATGTAGTGAGGACGAGGCTCTAGCGGTGACCCGGGTCACAAGTTTGTAGTAGTCATACCACTGATTTAGTTAACTTAACATTATCACGTACCAAGCTGATTCGAATCCCGAAGCAATACATCTTGTAATCTGATCATTTTCGCTTTATTTACTTTTCTGCTATTTACTATTCTGTTAGTTACATTTCTGTTACACACTTCACGCACATTTTGACTGTTAGTTACAAAACCCACTCACTAATTAATCCGGCTAAACGATAACAAAAGTTGAGTACTGGAACTCGACCGTGTCCATTGGTTCGATACTTGGTTCTTACCTAACTATATTACGCTGCGATAGGTACACTTGTCTATTGTGTGTGTTTTAAGTTAACGTAATTATCATTTTATAAATTTAAAACCTGATCTTGTGAAATCAATCTAAAAATATATTTACCTGTATTTTTATATATACTTATCTCACGACACATCAACTATTCATGCATAGCATCCTATTTGATAAACAATATTTTATCATCCTTATTTCCAAATGTTGTAAACATTTAAACCTTTGCTTCCACACTTTTACTTTGGACCATGTCCAACTTTATTTTGGACTCTTTCGAGTCATGCATTAAACATGTATTTTGAAAACCCTTTAGTGGTCGTTCAAAATAATTCAATGGTAAAGATCCTATCAGGTCACGCCCCGCGGGTATAGCCCGAAGTGGAATTTGGGGGTGTGACAATCTCTACATCGCATATGGGATGAGTGAATTTGGAGATCCTGTGACTGGCGGCAGACATCTCAGGTATAGGTTGGACTACACTTGGTACACTGGAGATCATCTCCCTTAGCTTCTTTAGCTCCTTGGCCATGGACAGAGTGATTCCTGTATCCTGCACAGATTCGTTAGTGTTCGAAAAATGATTAAAGGTGTTACCAATATCAGGATTTCTGAATGATGATCCCGGAGTAAATCCAAGATCCTGACTTGTAGTGACTTTAACAGCAGGAGTTGGTCCAACGGTAGTGATTCCAGTCTGCATGGGAAGAAAGTCTCCCTTATGGACTCCTGGGATCCTGAATAATGGAAATCCAAGACCCTTGGTTGCAATGGGGTCGTCACTTCCATTGGTTTCTTTGATTCTTTGACTTTTTCAAGCTCTCTGAACAACGCTTGGTTAGTCTTCTTTTGCTGTTCCATCTGCTACTTCACTTCCGAGAATAATTTGATGATCTCGTCGTTTGAAACAAGCACAGGTGTATCAGCAGGTATTCCCGATCCCGAAAAACCCGTAGAAGTAGTTTTCCTCGGCTGATTAACACTCTTTTGGAATAGAGGAGGAGGAATAGGGTTGTTTAACCCAGAGCTTGAAGATGGAGCAGAAACAGAAACATTCTTGGATTGGTACGACATTTTTGAAATCAGTTTTGAAAGATAGTGATTGAACACAAATTTTAGCAAAGATTTTGTAAGGCCCCAAACCCGGGACGCCTCACTTGTTGGATTTACTCATTCACAAACAGTTCTTAACTTGAATATCAAATAACGAAGCGGAAAATTTCTGTGAAACATAATCATTACATTGTTCAACATACGAAAGCGTAACATTGTCAAATACATAAACATAACATAAACAACTCATAATGGGATGCCAGTCTTCATGATCAACCGGGTAACTCTTCTCGCTTGCTAAGCATCACCGTCCATCGTCCATACCTGCCTTAACCTGAATGTGCATACTAAAAAGTCAGCTACGCTGGTGAGTTCTAGCATTTCATAAAAGCTTTAAACATTAACATTTTGCCAAAAACATAAACTTCATTAATTTAGTAAAACCATACGTTAAAAAATGTAATAACTTAACATCATCAAAACCTCGTAATCATATCATCATCATCATAAACACCGTTGAACGGATCGTTCGTTAAAACTTTTAACATTCATTTAAGTCATACATCATTATCTAAATCTGTGTTACCATTCGTTCCGTCATTCAGTATTGTATTGCCCCTAAGGCTTAACTGCACGAAGACCGACAATACAATACATTTCGTCAATTCCCTATTGTATTGCCCCCAAGGCTTAACTGTACGAGGACCGACAATACAATACATTCCGTCAATTCCCTTTTTGTATTGCCCCCAAGGCTTAACTGCACGAGGACCGACAATACCCATTTAGTTGCCCTTATGGCTCTCATGTCCATAAACCGACAACTTCCATCGACGGCTATGGCTCACGGCCATAACACCGTCGGTTCATAATTTAACCTTCGTAGGGTCACGTTAACCCCTGGGTAACCGTCGTTACTCCCATACCAGTTGTACAACATCAAAACCATTGACAGGCCATAAAGACACTGCCCCTGTTGTTCTTATGGCAACTATGGCTCGCTGTCCATAATCTACCACAAGGATGGGAATTACATTCCCAGACTTCGTTCATCAATTCCATTCATTCGACAGATTAGATTTGTAATGACTTCTTTAAAACCTTTGCCTCTTTTCCTTTTCATAAAACATTTCATCATTTAAACCATTCATAAAACATTCGTAAACCACTTTGGCAAAACACTTCATAACCACATTTCGACTTTCCTTTCGTAAACATCGTTTCATAAAACATCGTTTCGTTAAACATCATTTCGTTAAACGTCATTTCGTTAAACATCATTTCGTAAGTATCACACCAGCCCAAAAACATTAATAAAACATTTAAAAGAGGGCTCTAGAACTCACCTGATAATCTAATCTGGGTTGTCCTAAACAAAGGTCCAACAACGTCACTTCCGATCTGAATTGATTAGTTAAATACACATCAGACCTAATCCCGACTCTAACGGTTTAACCACTCTAAATATACTGACTTTACTTAACCAGTCTGGTGCATGCGCACTTAGCAAGTGCGCAGGGCCTTGTTCTGGCGTACTTAATAAGTGCGCAGACTTTGCTTCATGCGCACTTGGTAAGTGCGCATGATCTTTTTCTTGCGTACATGACAAGTACGCAGAACCTTCCCTCTTGCGTACATGACAAGTACGCAGAACCTTTCTTCTTGCGTACATGATAAGTACGCAGGATCCTCTTCCTGCGTACTTGATAAGTACGCAGGATCTGCTTCTCCGCAAAAACCCTAACTTTCGCATTCGGGTCTGATCATGTCAAGATCCCGAACTTGTTTCCATTCAAAACGTTTGCTTTTCATTAAGGAACTCAAATCTATGTTTTTCTTCCAGTTTCATCCGTAAAAACGTTACCATTTCACCCAAAACCCGAAAAACCCCAAAACAAACAAAAACTCAGATTTAGGCCGGATCGTTACCTGTATCGAGCTTCTGAGCTCTGGAGCAACACACTTCTTCAATCTCGAGTCGATCCGCCAACTTTCTCTCGCTACGGTTTCTCTCTCTAGATGTGACAAATGAGAGAAAAGGTGGAGGGTGTTGGCTATTTAAAGGGAAAGGACTCCATCTAGCCTGGCCCGTCACGCCTCGTTCGTTTATTCCGTTATTATAACTGTCGTTTTATTTTTGGGATGTTACAAGTCTACCCCCCTTACAATAGGTTTCGTCCCCGAAAACTATCATAAGTCAAATAGTTGAGGGTACGACTCCCTGATTTCTGTCTCCGTTTCCCAAGTGGCTTCCGATCCCTTTCGATGTTTCCATTGGACTTTAACCAATTGGATTACTTTATTGCGTAAATGTTTCTCCTTCTGATCTAGGATGGCCACGAGTTCCTCGATGTAGTGAAGGCTGTTGTCGACCTCGATGTCAGTAAGTGGTACGTGAGCCGATTCATCCGCCAAACACTTTCGCAAGTGTGATACATGGAAGGTAGGATGAATCCCACTTAACTCATCAGGCAACTCTAACCGATAAGCGACTTCACCAACCCGTGCCATTACCCTGAATGGTCTGACAAACCTCGGACTTAACTTTCCTCTCTTCCTGAATCGTATAATTCCCTTCCAGGGTGACACTTTCAACATTACTCTGTCCCCAACCTCAAACTCAATAGGCCTTCGTCGTTTATCCGCATAGGATTTCTGACGATCTTGTGCGGCCTTCATTCGTGCTTTGATTTGATCAAACCTTTCCGACGTTTCTCTTACGACTTCAAGACTTCCTAATTCCTTCTGTCCAATCTCACCCCAACAAACCGGGGTCCTACATCTTCTCCCATACAACATTTCGTAAGGCGGCATGCCTATCGTCGTGTGATGACTATTGTTGTAGGAGAATTCGGCTAACGGCAGATGACTGTCCCAACTGCCACCAAAATCGATAATACAAGCACGAAGCATATCCTCAAGCGTCTGTGAATGGTCCTTTCAGACTGACCATCCGTTTGTGGGTGGTATGCCGTGCTGATATTAAGTCTCGTGCCCATCGCCTCGTGAAATCTTTTCCAGAACCTCGATATGAATCGTGTGTCCCGGTCAGATACGATCGTCAAAGGCATCCCATGCCGTGCTACTACTTCGTTAATAAATACTTCCGCTAACCTTTCCGACGAGAACGTCTCACGAATAGGTAGGAAATGAGCACTCTTCGTTAAACGGTCCACAATCACCCAAATGGTGTCATGACCTTTAGCTGTGCGAGGTAGCTTGGTTATGAAGTCCATGGTGATGTGTTCCCACTTCCACTCCGGTATATCAAGTGGTTGAATCTTTCCATACGGTTTCTGGTGTTCAGCCTTTACTTGCGAGCAAGTCAAGCACTTGCTTACGTACTTTGTCACTTCGTGTTTCATTCCAGGCCACCAGTATTCCTTCCTCAGATCTTGGTACATTTTGTTGGTACCGGGATGGATAGAGTACCGAGACTTATGAGCCTCATCCAAGATTTTGGTTCTAAGCTCGCCACCCATAGGTATCCATACCCATCCAAAACGTGTCCTAACACCAAGGGTGTTATATTCCAACTTGTCCTGTTGGCCAACCATCCTTTCCTTCTTTATGTTTTCTTCCTTAAGTGCCTCATCTTGAGCTCTTTCGATTTCCCTCATCACATCTGATGTTACCACCAACTGGCAAGCTTTCACTCTAATAGGAGCAGGCACATCCTTTCGGCTTAGAGCGTCAGCCACCACGTTTGCCTTTCCAGGGTGGTATATGATTTCACAGTCATAGTCTTTCAATAGTTCCAACCATCGTCTCTGCCTCATATTAAGTTCCCTTTGTTCGAAGAAGTACTTCAAACTTTTGTGGTCGGAGTAAATAGTAAACTTCACCCCGTAAAGGTAGTGCCTCCAGATTTTCAATGCGAATACGACAGCAGCAAGTTCTAAATCATGAGTCGGATAATTAGCTTCGTGAATCTTCAACTGCCGTGACGCATACGCGATCATTCTCCCGCGTTCCATCAATACGAATCCCAATCCCTGACCCGAAGTGTCAGAGTATACCACTAAGTCCTCATTGCCCTCGGGAAGGGCCAAGACTGGAGCTTGGGTTAGCTTCTCCTTCAATTCCTTAAACGCCTCATCCTGGGTCGAACCCCATTCGTACTTTACCTCCTTTCGAGTCAACTTTGTCAACGGCGAAGCTATTTTCGAGAAATCCTAGATGAATCTCCGATAGTAGCCTGCCAATCCCAAGAAACTGCGGATTTCAGTTGGCGTCTTAGGAATATTCCATTCCCTTACCGTCATTATCTTTGCTGGGTCAACCATAATGCCGTTCGGGTTAATGACGTGACCTAGGAATTGGACTTCCCTAAGCCAGAACGCTCATTTGGAGAACTTAGCATACAACTTTTCCTTCTGCAGAGCCTCCAATACCTCCTTCAAGTGACATACGTGATCACCATCATTCTTGGAGTAGATGAGGATATCATCGATAAACACGATTACAGATCGGTCCAACATCGGTCGACACACCCTATTCATCAAATCCATGAACGTTGCGGGGGCGTTCGTTAATCCGAAAGACATTACGCGGAACTCGAAATGTCCATAACGCGTGCGTAATGCAGTTTTCGGTATGTCTTCTTCCCTCACCTTCAACTGATGGTACCCGGACCTAAGGTCGACTTTCGAGAACCAACTTGCGCCTTGCAATTGGTCGAACAGGTCGTCGATCCTTGGTAAAGGGTACTTGTTCTTCACCGTACGTTTGTTCAACTCGCGATAATCAATACACATTCTCATCGAACCATCCTTCTTCTTCACAAACAACACCGGAGCTCCCCAAGGCGAGATGCTCGGTTGTATAAATCCCTTCTCAAGTAGTTCGTCTAATTGGGCCATAAGTTCTTTCATCTCTATTGTTGCTAGTCGATATGGAGCCTTAGCCACGGGCTGGGCATCTGGTACTAAGTCAATTCGGAACTCAATATCTCTGTCGGGTGGTATCCCAGGCAAATCCTCTGGAAACACCTCCGGGTACTCGCGTACCACGGGTACATCGTCTAGTTCTTTCACTTCCTTACACTTGTCAATTACGTACACCAGATAAGCCTCGCATCCGCGCCTCAAGTAATCCGTTGCCTTAATCATCGAGATGACGTTTGGCATCGGGGCTTCACGATCTCCAAAAACCTCGACTTTGCTACCATCCGGAGCCTTGAGTCGGATTATCTTTCGTTTACATATGATTTGTTCTTCGTTGGCAGTTAACCAATCCATACCCAACACGACATCGAACCCTCCCAAAACCATAACAAACAATCTGACAGGGAACCTATGACCTTCTATTTTTATCGTGGAGTTGTCAACTACGTCGGTCACTCTCTCTGTTCTACCCTCAGCGGTTTCTACGCTAAAAGCCCTTTCTAGCTTACTGACAGTGTACTTCACTCGTTTACAGAAAGTCGCAGATATAAAACTCTTACTGGCACCCGAATCAAATAACACAGAAAAAAAAAGTGTTGTCAAGGATGAACGTACCTGACGCCACGTCGGGGTCCGCCCTGGCTTGGTCTTGCGTCAGCGCGTACGCACGAGTCTTTGCTCGGGGCCTCTCTTCTTTCTTCTCCGGGCCTTTCCCCTTCCCGGCTTCACCCATCCTGGGCTTGGTGCATTCCCGGATCATATGACCGCTCTCCCCACAGTTGTAGCATGTGACGAGCCGAGGACATTCCCCTATATGCTCCTTCCCACACTTATTACACATCGCCATCTCCTCCACCCGAGCTCTCTTATCACGAGCCCCATACATCTTTCCACCCATTCGTTTGTTTTGGAAGTTCGGCTTCTTTTTGGGTTCCCCAATGGCAACGACATTCAGCACCAGATCATCAAATACCACGCCGCTCAGTTCTACCGCCGAATCATAGTTAGTAGGGGCGTTTGCCTTAACATAGGTGCGGACCTGGTCCGGCAGCCCTTGAATGTAGTAGGCAATCTTTCTTTCCTCAGTCTTGACAAGATGTGGCATTAGACGTGCCAGTTCATTGAACCGTGTGGTGTACTGCCGGTGTGTCATGTTCCCGGCCTTAATCCCCAGAAATTCCCTTTCTACCTTTTTGATCTCATTCCTTGGACAAAAATTCTTGATCACCAAAGTTTTCAAATCAATCCACATCATCGCATCCACAGCCTCGTCCCCCTTGGCTTGACGCACACCTTCCCACCAATGGGAGGCTTCCTCCCTCAAGGAGTTAGCAGCAAATTTCACAACTTGATCTGCTCGACACTCGCTCAGACGGATGGCGGCTTCCATACGTATTACCCAGTCAAAGGTAGCCACCGCGTCTGTGACAATCCGGACTTTTCAGGTTAACTCAGTTAACAATTCCGTTAAAAAAATTCCATAGAAAACTTAACGCCGTTAACTAAATCCAGTTAAGTCTTAACTTAATTAACGAAATTTAATCCCAAGGACTATTTCGGTCAAATATTTAATCTCAAACTGTAGGGACTAGTCCTACCAAGTCCCAAGACTTAGATGGTTGACTCTTAAAGTCAAAATCGAACTCAAGATACTCCTGTTGACTTTCTGAAAGTCAAAATCGCAAGCATTCAATCAAATTCAAACTCAAAATCGATTTGTATTCGATTCTGTAACCGTTTTACATGTCCATGACATTAATCGATCATCATTGAGCCAATAACACCACCATTATGCCCGAATTAAACCCAATTATGGGCATTCAATCCGTAACCGTCGACCATGATCATATCATTATCAAATTCGTTCGTTTCTATTATCATTCCTGCAAATCGATCTTCTGCACACACTCTATGAGCATCTCAGGAGCTTTTGCACTCAGCAATTCGATCGGAATCATACCAGAAGTCGTCGGAGGACAAGATCGCCGAAGTTGGAACCCATTTTATTCGGGAACCTTCAATCCATCACGAATTCTGGTAATTACTTGCATCAACAGTTTCGTTTTAATGTCTAATTCAATAACCCTATGGTAATTGGATCTTATATCACCGAATTGAACACGAACTGTAATCTAGGGTTCTTCGTAAAACGATGTGGGGGTTTCGACCCTAAACCCAATCTCAATCAAATTAACTTACATCAACAGTTTCGCAATCTCGAATACATTAAAAAACCCCTATCAATTTCACCTAACAATATCGAATTGAACTCGATCCAGTAATCTAGGGTTCGTTCATATGCGATTTGGGGCTTTTAATCCTAGACTCAGTCTAAATTCAATTGATATATATGATCAGATTCGCAGTCTGATACTATATGAAAGCCCCATATTAATTGAATCCAACAATATCGAATTTTACAAGATCCATAAATTAGGGTTTGTTCATATTTTAATTTGGGGATTTCAATCTATACAGTTTTATAAATCCAATTAATTGGTATAATTAGATTCGCAATCATCAAATTAACAAAAGCCCTATGATTCTATCAACATCTAATATCAGAATCGTTCGATCGATTTCCTTGTCCATATCTAGGGTTTCAGTAACTGAATCTGTGATTAAACGACCTTAGACTCGATGTTTTTCAAATTAAACTCACCCACAGGACCGAAAACCTTCGATTAACAAAACCCTATGCTTTCAAATCTAATCGCGGTCTAAATCGTGGGTTAAGGGGACTGGTTTGATCGCGGGTTCGAAAGGGGAGGAGAAACTCAGGAAGTTTCTGATTAAAACTTTTCGGTTTGGGTTTCTGTTGCGATAGCCTAGCGGCCGGGACTGGTTAGAGCTGTGTGCGTGTGTGGGAGAGACCCGGGTTCGAGACCGGGCTCCCACATTTTATTTTTGAGACATTTTTGATGATATTTAATTATTAAAAATCAAACTCTATATTATTATAATATTGTATTAATGTGTTTTAGCCCAGGAAACCACCCGTAGGCTCGGGTTTGACTTTATAACCTATTTTATAATATTTCCCCACTT
The DNA here is from genome assembly GCA_023525975.1 of Smallanthus sonchifolius. NCBI lineage: Eukaryota > Viridiplantae > Streptophyta > Magnoliopsida > Asterales > Asteraceae > Smallanthus > Smallanthus sonchifolius. Next base: position 20,275,437 of record CM042035.1, on the reverse strand, counting down.
TTAAAAATAATATATTTATATTATATTCAAACCGTAACTTCGTATAAAATAATATTTTTATATTATTTTCAACTCATGACTCATGTTATTAAATAATATATATTTTATATTATTTCGTATCGTTTTATAACCTCGTGTAACGTTTGAAACTAAATAATGATATAATCGTTTACTCATGTTTATTATCTTGAATAAAAATAATATATTATTATTTTTGCCGCAATGATTATTTAGTAAATCCGACGAACCTAAAAATAATATATTAAAATATATTATTTTCCTAATATTTGTAAACGACTCAAACGTACGAACTTATTTATTTATCTATTTAATATTATTCGTTATTAACGTTCAACACGTAACAAATTGATCTTAATTATTATATTAAGAAATCTATTTTCCCGTAGACACGTTCGTCTACCCGTTAATCCTTAGAATGTTTTAAGACGTTATAATCTTCCGTGTCGTCGTCACAAATCCCATATGTCCCTAACTTATGTGTTTATAATTATAGGGCATACGTAAGCCGTGCAGGCTAACACTTGAGATTCTAAATCTCATACTTGTGTGATACTACCTACTACGCAACGCAGGTGAGTTTTCACGGCCCCTTTTACTGTTTTTATTTGGGGGAGAAAACATGTCACAACCCTTTTTGGTTTATTATAATTCATATGATATCACTGTTGAGGCTAAGCGTAACACACTATCATGAAAAGTCCTCACACACATCGGACCGTTAATATGGTATGAACGAGGTAATTTTGGTAGTACTACTGGGTTTGACAAACCCCACCCGCGTTAGTCGCGCTAACTCGATTGGAGGTCGAACGGGTGTTATATTGACCTTAACACATTAGTCAGAGTTGATAGACCTGACTGGAGGCAAACAAACAAATTCACTGTCAGTTTCGGTTGCGAGCGCTTTAGCAAAACATGAATATAGGCATGCAACCTATTGATATACATATTGAATGTACATAATCCGCAAACGCTTTATTTGAAATGATTGAAACCTGTGAACTCACCAACCTAGTGTTGACACGTTTTCTTACATGTTTTCTCAGGTTGGCACTCAGGATCACGTTAAGTCATGCATGTGTCTCGGACTATATCTGAAATAATTATCAATTGGACAATCTTTATGTTTCGTTTGTATTTGGATTTGGGCGCGTTGTTTTGCGCATTTACTTTCATTTAACGCTTCCGCATATACACTCTGAACCTTGTTATTCTATGTTATTACATTTCAAGTCCCATATAGTGTCGTTTGAAGTAACTGATGTCTGAGATCCTGGTTGTCACCTTCCAAAACGGTAAAACTCCGTTAGTTGAAATTTGGGGGTGTAACAGATTGGTATCAGAGACATTGGTTATAGAGAACTAGGACTGCATTCTAGACTATAGCCACACACATTAGTTACTTGGCATAGACACTCGACATAGATACTTACTCCTTATGTTTCAGGAATTATGTCTACACCACCATCTTCACCACCTACCATTCAGGAACATGACATTCCTACCATAGCATCACCGGAGCCCAAGAGGCGTAGGCTTGAGCCCATTGATGACTCTATTGTGTATGGAGAGCCCATGCATATCCGAAATGGGAGTGACTGGGATTGGTACCCCGGTTTACTGAACAAATGGGTTAGACAGGAACGAGTTCCATCACCGTACTTTGGAGCTTCATCATCATCAGGACCACATTTACCATTGCTACCTTGCCACTTGGAGCAAGCCTTTGCAGCTGTAGGTCCCTTCGTGTGTGTCGGATCGTCACATGCAAGTGGTCTACTAGTCAAACCGGGTTGCGGAATACCCGTGACTAGGTGGAGAGTCTTACTAAACAAGGTAAACCAAACACGAGAGTCACAATAAACGTTCTTTGTATTATAAACACTCGACGGTTACAGAGAGAATACAAGCTGCGTACTTAGCAAAACTGAGTTCGTCTCAACAAATGGTTCTGCGTACTTAGCTTCTGTGAACCTATCCTATTTATACTGACCTGATTCCTGCGCACATAGCAAGTGCGCAGCACCAATTGCTCTTGCGTACTTAACAAGTACGCAGAGGTGTTCTTGCGTACTTGCTAAGTACGCAGGAGCTTTCTCCTGCGCACTTGTAAGTGCGCAAAACACTTAACAGAAGTACGAAGGAGCTTTCTCCTGCGCACTTGTAAGTGCGCAAAACACTTAACAGAAAAACAACAAACATTATGTAAAAGTAAATACAACTCGATAAACTATTACATAATGACTCTTACATACAAAGACAAATTACAGACAATAGAAATACAAACTAAGACTCTATCCAGAGTGTTGTCACAGAAAAGTGCATAAACAAACTCCCCCTTGACAACAGCTCGGGATCTTCGTCGTCTTCAGTCTTCATTCTTCAGTCTTTACAGCACCTGTTCCTTAGCTTCCATCTTCTTCTTGTAATCAAGGCAGAACTTAATCACCTTGTCATATTTAGCAGAGAGAAGCTTTGTCCATTCGTCAGTGTGGATGCAGAATTTGTCTGCTAGTACCTCCAGATCGTTCACAGAGAAATTGATGAAGCAGACTTCATCAAAAACCCTGATCACTTCCTTTTGTACTGTGTTTCCACTATCTGACTTACCTTTACCCATAACCACTGCCTCGCCCGTTTTTGGATCAACGTACCAGTACCACATGTCACCAAGAATATCCTGAGGTAACTTGCTCAGGGGAATCTTAGTTTCACATCGTACTGGCTTGTATACCAATCTCTTTATGGGCTTCTTAGTCACAGGATGCACAGCGTGCTTATCCTTGACTCTTCTGGGCACCTGAGGCTTAAGGTATTCAAAGTTCCCTGATCTTGCTTCCCGCTGTAGTGTTACCCACAAACCCATTGCTACTGCATTACTCGAGTGACTTAGCAGATCGCGGTTTGCAAGGTTAACTAGGTCGTACTTGGGCAAAGAGTTGAACGCCTCACTGGTGGGTTTCAAGTATTGAACCCCCCAGATCTTTTGATGGCGAACAGCTGCTTATCCTCCTCGAACCTAATAGCCAAGATCATACCTGTCGCTCCGTGCTTGTCTGTGATAGACGTCTTTTGCCACACGAGAGCTGGACCCTTTGTAGATGCAGAAGGCATGTCTTTCTCTTTTGGTGCCTTGGGGTCCACAGGTGTAGGGTCGACCGGGGAGGCTTCAGTTGTAGCTTCAACATTACTTGCCATGTCAACTGAGCCTGTGTCGAGCAGAGATTCGAGCGATGGTATTTCAAAGATCTCACCATCCTCTAACTCGTACTCTCCTTCCCCGTCGCCCTTGGGAATCTCTATCACCACATCATCGTCATCATCGTTCCAGTCATCACCAGAGTCGATCTCTCCTTCTTCCAGATTAAGGAGAGCATCGATCTGTGCCTCTTTGGAATAGTCAGGCTCTAAATAAAGGATCTCATCATCAGATAAGTCCTTGAGCACGTCAGCCGCTGACTTCCCTTTATCTCCGCCACCACCACTTGAGGTATTACCACCCTCTTGCTGAGTAGACTCCCCCTCAGCCAATGGAACAGAAGAGATGGGCACAATCGCCAAAGCTAGGTGCTCACCTCCACTAGGACCGACTTCAGGATCCTTGTCTTTATCATCATCCTTAGTCAGATCGACTGGATGACAAGACTCGGCACCGGTGGATTTCTTTTCTTTGTCTTTCTCTTTCTCCTTCTCCCCCTGAGCACCTAGCTTCGTTGTCAGTTCACCAACTAATTTGACCATCGCTGCGTGCTCCTTTCTCTGCAAGTCCGTCATCACCAGAGTCGATCTCTCCTTCTTCCAGATTAAGGAGAGCATCGATCTGTGCCTCTTTGGAATAGTCAGGCTCTAAATAAAGGATCTCATCATCAGATAAGTCCTTGAGCACGTCAGCCGCTGACTTCCCTTTATCTCCGCCACCACCACCTGAGGTATTACCACCCTCTTGCTGAGTAGACTCCCCCTCAGCCAATGGAACAGAAGAGATGGGCACAATCGCCAAAGCTAGGTGCTCACCTCCACTAGGACCGACTTCAGGATCCTTGTCTTTATCATCATCCTTAGTCAGATCGACTGGATGACAAGACTCGGCACCGGTGGATTTCTTTTCTTTGTCTTTCTCTTTCTCCTTCTCCCCCTGAGCACCTAGCTTCGTTGTCAGTTCACCAACTAATTTGACCATCGCTGCGTGCTCCTTTCTCTGCAAGTCCATCCTCAGCTCAAGTGAAGTTCTGTGGCCTAGAATCATTTCGTTAGTCTTCATTAACAGTTCATTCTGTGCCATGACATTCTTCAATTGCTCATTTTTCCCTGTTCTCTGGCTGTGGAGAATCCTAACTTCATCGGCCAGGGAATTAATCTGCGCTTGTTGAGCATCAGACTCCTCCTTTGACTTTTGAATGGTCTTCAACAGTTCAGCAACTTGGGTCTCTAACACATCGATCCTTGCATCATTCGGATCAGGATGCCTAGAGGATGAGGCTTCGGCATTATGGATGGGAGAGGAGAAGATTGTGTCAAAGTCAAACCCTTGTGAGAAATCACCATAGTGGAAGGGTTGACCTGACGGCTCTTTGGTGGGTGTTGGGATGGGGGATGTAATGATGGGAGTTATGGTTGGGGTGATGGTAACTGACTCCGTGAGAAGTGGAGCAGTCACCGTCACCTGGACGGTTGGAGTAGGGAGGGTCACCGTCACAGGAATCACCTCTGTGACCGCCGTGACTGCCACATCCGCCGTGATAGCAACCTCTTGCCTATCACCCCTTTTCTTGTTGATACTCTCATGCCGTTGTATTTGTAGAGCAGCGTCAGAGTCGGAATCCGGCTCGTATTCGCTGCTCGAGCTTTGTCGTTTTCTTTTTGAAGACGACTCAGGCAGGGTTACCTGTGCCGACCTTTTCGGATGTGCCTGTGATGGTGCGTCATCGGAATCAGAAGAATCTGATTCTGTTGCCTCCAAATCGGATTCCTCAGCACCACCAACACCACCTTCATCATCACCTTCATGTTCATCATCACCTTCATCTTGTTCTTCATCAGAGTGATCACTCATCTCTGGTCCCGAGTTGGGACTATACCAGTTCCAGTCCTCCGGAGCGACGTATGCTTCGTTGATTAGGTGGCCAAAGAGTTCTGTATGCTCAGGGGTAGGATCTACACTGCCTGGCGTGAGGAATTGTGCAAATACTCTTTTGTCCACCCTTTTTACTTGCAGCCGCTCACCAATGGCTGGTTGGTTTGGCAACGCGTCATTAATCAACAGTTGCACAAACCTAGGGTACAATAAGAATCTGTTTCTTGCCGATGCATTGATTTGGTCATTTATTGCTTTGAAGATGTAGCGGGAGAAGTTGTACCCCCTATTGAGAGACAGCCCGACCATGGCTGCTGCAAGGTCATGACCCATGGCATCTTTACCAGCTTTCCTTGATGAGATGCACATGATCATGATGTGGGCGAAATATCTCCATTGGTCCAACACCCACATCTTTTTGTAGGAAGCATAGTCCGTCGCACCGACATATCCCATTCTTTGTCTCCAACAGCCGTCCACAAAGTAGTCTGGATAGGCTGTCGGGTCGGTAGAGAGGTCTCCGAACTGCAGGACCCTTCTTATTGTATCTTCAGAGAAGGCGATATCATGACCAGCAACGGTAGCCCTTATAACATTGGGGGTTACCGTGCAGTCGTGCTCTGCCGTCTCCCAGAATTGTTCCAAGTAAGGTCTTGAGACGGTCGGGTAAGCAGAAATGGCGTAGCTGATTCTTGAATGGTTCAAGAAGTCAACTATGTCTCTATACTGCAATGCTGCACCCTTCCATTCTGGTTTCGTAATAGCTAACAGGTTGAATTGGTCAGTGAATGCACGAGCCATAGCCTGCAAACACACACAGAAGACATATTCAGAACAACCTATAACATTGGAACTAGACACACATGACACAGTATAGTAGTTTACACTTTGATTTCAGACTTAGAAAAATTTCTAAGTGTTGGTCCTGCGCACTTAGCAAGTGCGCAGGTTTTTCCTCTTGCGTACTTAACAAGTACGCAAGAATTACTTCTTGCGTACTTGCTAAGTGCGCAAGAACAACTCTTAACAAACAAAAGTCTGAATTTTAAAATCGTTCAAAGCGTGTATTGATTAGGTCGCCACTAGGTCGGAATCAGGGATTCCAACTTATGGTACCATTATTAACACCACAAAACACTACACTACTACCAATTTTGACCGAGACCCGTCGCCGACCCACTGTAAGTTCAAGTCAATCGACGGATCAATTGAGGACCATTAGATGATTAGGGAGTCGATTAAGGCTTCCTATTAGCTTGTTACAGATAGTAAGTTACCCAAACAACCCCAAATTTTGTCGGCATTAACCTAAAAGATTCTAGGTCAGAATATGGTCCAAAGAGACGATTAAACGGATGGAATCGGTCTAAAATCTCACCACAGAGATGAAATATGATGATGAAAGTATGGACGGGACGAATAGATGATTGGACACAAACGGTTTTGAGAGTAAAAATTGCAGAGGGAAACTTTGGGTTTGAAAGTGTGAAGCTTTAAAAAAAAATTATAAGTCTCTGATATATACCCCCAACTTAATGTTCGTGCGTACTTATTAAGTGCGCACGAGTTAACTCTTGCGTACTTAACAAGTGCGCAAGGCTTAACTCTTGCGTACTTGTTAAGTGCGCAAGTGTTACTTCGTGCGTATTTGATAAGTGCGCAGAACCCTTAAGTGCGCAATTTACAACTCAGAATTTATGAAGATTTTCAAGTCAAATAACGAACAAGATAAAAATATTCAACGAAGAGGATTCAAATACAATTCATGAAGATTAAACATAAAATATTTTTTGCCTTTTTCTGATTTAAACTTGAACTATGCATAAACTAAAAAACTTAAAATCTTTTTGTTCTTTTCAAGATAGATATATACAATCATTTACACAAGCTATTTTTTTAATCAAAGACACGAGCAGAGGATCATATCAGGCTATCTTGTAGCAAAAACGATACAAAATAAACATCAAAGAATATGGGATCATGTCATGTATTACTCTTTATTCATACGTAATAAGCACATAAACAAGTAATTCAAGTTGACACTATTATAAGATTTGAAACTATAAGCATCTTTGTATCACGTTCTTGTGTATTAAGGTATTAATTAAAAGATATACAACGTGTACCCCACTGATATGCTATGATATTTTGCACTATCTTCAAGGCATCTAAGATTTTTCCAATGATTTTCTTAATTTTCAGAATGAAGTTACATCAATTAGCACAGAAAAATCAAGCAGAATCCATAAGGATTATCAGGAATCATAAGATTCAGAATCGAGTGATTCTTTTGTCTTGGTTTCATGTGATCTTCTTCTTTGAATATTGGTATGATGATTCGGGATAATGAACATGGTGTTTGATTATAGGGTAAGGGGATCCAACTTTTATCTGGATTTGATTTCAATGAACCAGGAATGATTCAAGGGTGTATACATGCTCAACGGTTAATGTAGAGACATGTCTTGATTCAATCTCTCCTTGCATACTTGTGAGTATGGGCAGTGAGATGAACCGCATTAATTGTGCTAACAACATAACCCGAACTGATCTCAAAAGAAAATTATTGTCAAAATCTAACATCCTTTATCTGATAGTGATCGTTTCTAATCTTTTACTCACACACGCTTGCAAACATGGGTTCAAATCACAGTTGTAATTTAGATTTAGTTTCCACATTACTAGTGATTCAAAGACGCATACAGCCTACTGGCAATTCAAATTACTTGTAAATAAACAGATTAAAAACATAATAATTTGAAACAGATAAGTAAGCATGACGCAATCATTTCCCATATGAGCAGTCTATGAAATTTAGATCATTTATGATGTACTATCATTTCCTCTTTTCTCAAGTTAACTTTGAAATTTTCTTCATTTTCTATTTTTTTGTTTGATTTTTTGTAAAATATTTTAAAACTAAAAGAACTATACAGAAAATTTAAAAGAATTAAAAATTTAACTTTCATGAATTGAATTGAGTTAAGAAAACTTAGTTTTCACTCAGGATTGAACATTCCTATCAAGTTGACAAGATGCTCAAAACGGGATCGATCAAATGCCTTTGTGAAAAGGTCAGCAAGATTGTCATCCGTGTGAACTTTTACAAGCTCAATTAAATGCTTTTCAGCACAATCACGGATAAAATGATGGCGAATCTCTATATGTTTAGTTTTGGAATGTTTCACCGGGTTATTTGTGATGGACATGGTGGCATTATTGTCAATGAATAGAGGAGTTCCAGTGAAGTTTAAGCCGTAGTCTCTCAACTACTGCTGAATCCATAGTATCTGAGAACAACCGCTAGCTGCAGCAATGTATTCTGCTTCACAAGTTGAGACAGAAACCGTTGACTGCTTCTTGCACTGCCAGGAGACCAGCCTGTCTCCTAAGAATTGACATCCACCAGAAGTTGAATTTCTGTCAAGGTTACAACCGCCATAATCTGAATCAGTGTAGGCTTTGAAGTAGAATGACTGCTGCTTAGAGTACCAAAGACCTAATCGGGGTTTCCCTTTCAGATATCTGAAAATTCTCTTCACAACTATCATATGTGACTCCTTCGGCTGAGACTGAAACCTTGAGCACAAACATACAGCAAACATTATATCGGGTCTTGAAGCTGTGAGATACATAAGTGATCCGATCATCCCACGGTGCAACCTGCTGTCCACATCCTTTCCATCTCTGTCGGGATGCAAACCATGATTGACTGGGATTGGTGTGCCATAAGTAGTGCTATCACTCATCTTGTATTTTGACAAGATGTCCTACACGTACTTAGTTTGATGTAGATAAATACCATTCTCTCTTTGACTGACTTGCAGACCTAGAAAGAATGACAGTTCACCCATATTGCTCATTTCAAACTTGGACTTCATCACCTTCTCGAATTCCCTACACATCCCTTCATTGGTCGACCCAAAGATAATGTCGTCGACATATACTTGCACAAGAAGAATGTCACCTCCTGCTTTCCGTATGAAGAGAGTCGAGTCAATCTGTCCACGGTCAAAACCATTAGACAGTAAATGCTTAGATAATGTCTCATACCATGCCCGCGGTGCTTGATGAAGACCATAAAGTGCTTTGTCTAGCTTGTACACTTTATTGATATTATGCGGATCTTCAAAACCGGGAGGTTGAGTGACATAGACTTCTTCATGCACCTTACCATAAAGGAAAGCACTCTTCACATCAAGTTGATAGACCTTGAAGCCGACATATGTGGCATAAGCCAAGAACAGTCGAATGGCCTCAATTCTAGCAACTGGGGCATATACCTCATTGTAATCCAAGCCCTCTTGTTGATAAAAACCCTGAACAACCAATCTTGCTTTGTTCTTCACAACAACATGACGATCGTCCGTCTTGCATTTGAACACCCATCTGGTACCAATTGGCTGAAAGCCTTTTGGTAAGTCAACTAAATCCCACACGTGCAACTTTTGAAATTGAGACAGTTCATCTTGCATCGCCTCAATCCAGCAGTTGTCAGTGAGAGCCTCCTTCACATTCTTCGGCTCTAACTGGGACACAAATGCAGCATGCAGACATGTTTCCATGACACCCGTGTCGAATATCTCTGTGTAAAGACTGGTGTTCTTAGTGATGGTTCTATGACGAGTCTGAACACCGGCATAAGGATTACCAATAATGTTGTCGATTGGATGATTCCTATGCACCCTCGTCTCCGGTACAATCGGTTCTTGAATTTCTGGATCTAGATTCGTGCTTAACTCCCCCATTTCCGGTGATCCAGAGGAAGAAGATTCAATGTTTATTGGATCAGCTGGAGCTTCATTTCCTACAGTTGTGTTAGGATTGGCTTGAGCGTCATCTCCAACAATATGAACACCTTCGCTGTTATCACTGTCATGAGTTCCAGATGCAGATGCAGCATTGGAATCAGGAGTTATAATTGGTACAGTAGCACGAGTAGTAAAACTGGAGTCATTGTCGTCAAGCAATAAATCAGAGACATTTGCGGCGTCTTCTGCAGATAAATCAGGAAGATTGAAAGACTTGAATAGCGCATCATAATTTAAACCCCAAGCTGGACCTTTTGGTTCTGGTGGAGTGCTGTGTTTACTACAGTCCACTTCAAACCATTCCTCGACAGTACGAGTTCCTATGTTGTACACTCTCTTGCAGGGCGAATTGGCAACATATCCTAAGAAGATGCCTTCCACCGCTTTCGCATGAAATTTAGACTGACGGTCTTTATACTGTAACAACAAGGAACAAGGACTACCAAAAGGAACTAGGTAGTCAAGATTGGGAAGTCGATTGTTGATCAACTCATAACATGTATTGTTGTGCCTTTTCACAACCGGAACCCTGTTTAAGACATGACAAGCTGTATTAACTGCCTCTGCCCAGAAAGTGACAGGAAGCTTTGCATCAGACAGCATAGTCCTTGCAGTCTCGATCAGTGTTCTGTTCTTCCGTTCAGCAACTCCATTCTGCTGAGGTGTGTACGGCGCGCTGAATTCGTGACGGATCCCATTCTTGAGACAGAAAAGTTCCATCAAATTATTCTTGAACTCAGTTCCGTTGTCACTTCTTATTCTTCTAACTTTCAGCTTGCAAAGAGATTCCAAGCTCAGGATCAGGTATTGAAGAATATCAGCAGTCTCGGCTTTTGTACCTAAAAAATACACCCAAGAAAAACGTGAGAAATCATCAGTTACAACTAGACAGAATGACTTACCTCCAATACTCCTGATACTTATGGGGCCAAACAGATCCATGTGTAATAGCTCCAAAGGGGTATTGATAGAGTTTTGGAGCTTGGGCTTGTGAGACTTCCGTTGCTGTTTGCCCTTTTTACACGGCATACAGTCATCTGCAACGGTAAACCTCAACTTAGGAACCCCGGTTACCAAACCGTTTCGGACAAGATGATTCATTTTATGATAAGAAATATGTCCGAGTTTCCTATGCCACAAGATGGAGTCAAGTTCTGTCGCTTTTGTAAGCAAACAAGTAGCAACTGATGAGGTGGTTTTTGCCACGCTCATATCGATCTGATAAGTGTCGTTTGATCTTGGTGCTCTCATCAGAATCCAGTCTTCGGGAACCTCAAAACCGGGTTTGAGAATCAGACATTCTGACTTGTCAAACATCACCGAGTACTCCTTGTCACACATTTGGGAGACACTCAACAGGTTATGCTTCAGCTGCTCGCAGAAGTTGACATTGTCAAAGCTGACACAACCGTTTTAAACCACGCCTTGACACGTGATACTGCCGCCTTTTTCTCCGGCAAAGGCCACATAGCCGCCTCTGAATGGTTTAACGTCTTGAAGCAAGGCCATGTTTCCTGTCATGTGCCGGGAGCATCCACTATCTACATACCAACGATTAGAGATAGTACCCTTCGGACGTCCCTGCACGAGTAACAAAAGAATTAGTTAGATTTGGAGACCCAAGCCATTGTGGTCTTGGGTCGTCCATCCTTCTCAAAATAAACTACTTCTTTCAACTCACAGTCATGATGACTGTTCAAAATTGGTGAATCTTTGGATGAAAATGGAGCAGGAGATTGAGAACTTTTAACTTTCTTGTTCCACGATCTCTTTTGATTCTTAACCAGAACAGTAGACTTTGGCTCAACCACAACCGGTGAACTTGTGGAAGCTTCACCTGATTGAGTCTTAGTTAGCTGTTCTAGCTTTCTCAACCTCTTATTCCTTCTTCTTCTTTGTGGCTTAGAGAGTCTAGCCACAGATTTCTCACCAGTGCGTGTACTACCAGATGTAGACACATAAGGTACAGCAGGTTGCTTTACCTTTCTTGCAACAGATGGTTTGGCCTCAGATTTAATCTTAGTTTTTCCCATGGGTTGTACTGGTGGTTTCACCACATTCTGTTTTGGACTTTTGGGAGATGGTTTCACTGGTGGCGACCTGGGGATAACAGCGGGCTGTGAAACAACCTGCCGTCTCCCTTGGTTCTTAGAAGGACAGTTCACAACAATGTAACCAACCAAGCCACAGTGAAAACAGTTCCTCTTGTCTACATAAGTTCTCTTGTAAGGCTCATTAGATCTGGCCTTAGATAACTCTCCATTATGAGCAGGAGGAGTTGGTTTATGAACAGAAGTCTGACCCTTTTCAGTTTGGTTTTTGGGGGTATAATACTTTTGCAAATTCTCTTTGTAACCAAGCCCATAATGAGCTGAAAAAGCCTCTTTCTTAACTTGGTTAATATTTTTATAACCCCCATAAAGCATTACCTTAAGTTTATCATTTGTTTCAATGATATCAGGTTCAGTTAAAATGCAGTTATCACCATTAGTGATAATGTTTTTGTGGACTTTCTGTTCAGTCAGCAACTCCTCAGAGACTACTCCTTCAGGGCAAGTGTCAACCGACCCATCTTCAGAGACAGTAACATACTCCTCACTAGATGTGGAGTTAGCCTTACTTGAGGATTCATCCTTTTTAGGGGAATCATCCTTATCAGAGGACTCATCTAGACAAGTGAGATCAATGTCTATCAAGCTATTGACAAACTTCCCACTTATTGGTGGAGGAATGGCATTGGTACCAAGACCTATACCCTTCATTTTCCTCACTACTGATTCATAGTGCTCCACCACAAAGCGAGAGTTTTTCAACTTCTCATTTGTACATTTTAACTGCAGGATCTCATTTTGCAGTTTGTTGATTTCATCGTTTCGTTTTTCTAACCCCCTATACGCAATATCCAAGTGAACTTGTTGCTCACTTATTTGTAAAGAATATTCACATTTTTCCTTTTTTAATGTTTCAACAGATTCTTTAAAACGTTTTTCGTTTGCTTTGTAATTATGAGCTGCCATAGTTAGGGGTTCGATTTTGTCTTGAAGCTTAGAAATTTCATGCTTTAGCTCTAGACATTTAGAACAAGAAATAACAAAGAAAGGGTTAGAATCTATCTCAGAAGATGAACTCTGTGCTTCTCCAATGGCCATGAGAGCAACGGCAGTGGTAGACTCCTTTTCAACAGCTATAGAAGCTTCCTTCTCCTCAGCTTCTTTTCTCTCAGCTCTGATACCACTTGTAGGTCCCTTCGTGTGTGTCGGATCGTCACATGCAAGTGCTCTACTAGTCAAACCGGGTTGCGGAATACCCGTGACTAGGTGGAGAGTCTTACTAAACAAGGTAAACCAAACACGAGAGTCACAATAAACGTTCTTTGTATTATAAACACTCGACGGTTACAGAGAGAATACAAGTTGCGTACTTAGCAAAACTGAGTTCGTCTCAACAAATGGTTCTGCGTACTTAGCTTCTGTGAACCTATCCTATTTATACTGACTTGATGCCTGCGCACTTAGCAAGTGCGCAGCACCAATTGCTCTTGCGTACTTAACAAGTACGCAGAGGTGTTCTTGCGTACTTGCTAAGTACGCAGGAGCTTTCTCCTGCGCACTTGTAAGTGCGCAAAACACTTAACAGAAAAACAACAAACATTATGTAAAAGTAAATACAACTCGATAAACTATTACATAATGACTCTTACATACAAAGACAAATTATAGACATTAGAAATACAAACTAAGACTCTATCCAGAGTGTTGTCACAGGAAAGTGCATCAACAGCAGCATTTGTAGCAACTATGGATCAAGAGATCCAGAATATGAGAGACGCAGCAGGAGCGATCACAGGTCTGTTAAGAGGGGAGAAACAGACGGATCACAGGATGGATCTGCTAGTAGCAGAACTAGCAGGCACTGACCACTTGCATAATGCATTAGTGGATGAGGTAAGGGCGTTACAGGTTAGAGTGAATGTCCTCGAGGAGGCTGAGGTAGAATCTCAGGAAAGAATTGGGGAGTTAGAAATACAACTTGCAGCTGCTTTAGAGCCAGCTGAAGTACCCGACTTTGAGCCTGAGGATGAGCCCGAGGAAGTAGAGGAGGATGATACTGAGTCAGTCATCTCATCCGCCGGCAGTGGAGCTTGATATTCCATTCAATTCTATCTTGTCTTATTTTGTCATTTCTTTATGTTTTAAATAAAAACCTAAATGGGTAAGGATGTTCCCATTCCAATAAAATCTTAGTGAGCTGTTTGCGTTGAGTCATTTATTCTATGGCCTTATGATTTAAGTTAGCCTTGTACTATAATCATAAACCTGCATGTATTTACACATCTCCTTCTGTTTGCTTACGCTTGAATGATGTTAATATGCGAGGTATTTACACATTTCTTGTGTTTGTGAATATAAAGAAACATGGCCGGACGTGGACGTGGCGGTCGCAACGGTGGTCGTGGAAATATCAACCTGACACCAGCCGAACTGGCCGCGTTGATTAATGACAGTGTTGCTGAAGCCTTAGCAGCACACATTGCAGGTAAACCTGTTAACCGTTAACTCCAAACAACCAACTGTACGCATTTATTCCACTCTTTCCTAAACCCAACCTACTCTTTCCAATCCAGGGCAAGCGAACAATCCACCGAATAATCAGCAAGTCTGTACCTTCAAGACATTTATGGACTGCAAGCCCCACACATTCAGTGGAGCTGAGGGAGCTGTCGAATTACTCCGATAGTTTGAAAAGATTGAATCTGTGTTCTCCATGTGTAACTGCCCTGTGGCCGACCGAGTCAAATTTGCATCGGGAACTTTAGAGGGTCCTGCCCTCACATGGTGGAATGCTCAGGTCCAGATGCTAGGTCTGGACATGGCCAATGCATCACCATGGGAAGATTTCAAGAACATGATGAAGGAAGAATACTGTCCCAGGGATGAGATTCAGAAACTCGAGGGAGAATTCTGGAATCTAAAGATGGAGGGTTCTGAAATAGAACACTACACTACTCGCTCGCACGAGCTAGCGGGGATGTGTCCTCACATGGTTACACCACCCTACAAGCGGATAGAAATGTTCATCAGTGGATTAGTACCACAAATCCAGAGCATGGTTACTTCATCAAACCCCACTACCATCCAACAAACCATCCGTCTTGCTCACAAACTGACGGACCAAGCTGTTACTCAAGGGACACTACCTCCCAGAAAGTCAGCATCCAAGTCTACTGACAACAACAAGAGGAAGTTTGACAGTAGCAATAACAACAGGGGATTTCAGCCGAATCAGCCACAGCAACAACATCAGCGTAGGTTTGAACCTACGAAGAACTTCAACCAGTCGACCTCTTCTGGTCAACATCAGAGTGGTTATACTGGGAGACACCCCAGATGTAGCAAATGTAATTACCACCACCTCGGTTCTTGTGTCAAAAACCGTTGTCAGCGGTGTGGCAAGGTGGGCCATGCTGCCAAAGACTACAGAGGGGAATTACAAGCCAAGCAGCCCTTCCAACAACCGGGTTTTACCAAAGGTTGTTTTAAATGTGGAAAAGAGGGACATTTCCGAAAGGATTGTCCACAATTAAAGAAGGGTGGTAACGGCAACAACAACAACAACCACCAAGGCAATAATAACAACCAGGGCAATAATGGAGGGAATGGTGCAAAGGGGCGAGCCTTTGTGCTAGGATCCGGAGAAGCTCGTTATGACCACAACGTGGTTACCGGTAAGTTCCTTCTAAACAACTATTTTGCTTCTGTACTATTCGACACTGGTGCCGATAAGAGTTTCATTACTAATAAACTTAGTAACCTACTAAGAGAAACTCCAACCCTGTTAGAGGACAAATACACCATAGAAATAGCGGACGGACAAATAATAGAAGCAACCCATGTTCTTAAGGGTTGTAAACTTGAACTGGCTAGTCATAAATTTGACATTGACCTCATGCCGGTCACACTCGGTAGTTTCGACGTAATTGTCGGAATGGACTGGTTATCTAAGAACCAAGCCGAGATTTTCTGTCACGAGAAAATCGTTCGCCTTCCTCTTCCTAATGGAGAAATCCTCTCCGTCCAAGGCGAAAGGGGTGGTGCTGTTATGGGCATCATATCCTTCATGAAGGCGCAAAAATGTCTACGTAAAGGACATACTGCCATTTTGGCTCTCGTCGCCGAGCAGCCATCTGAAGAAAAGAGGATTGAAGACGTACCGATAGTTCGTGATTACCCGGAAGTATTTCCCGAAGACTTGCCTGGTCTTCCACCACATCGACAGGTCGAGTTTCAAATTGATTTAGCACCCGGAGCAGCGCCTATTGCTCGGGCACCCTACCGACTTGCACCTAGTGAGCTGCAAGAGTTATCAACACAACTGCAGGAGTTGTTAGATAAAGGTTTCATTGGACCAAGCTCATCGCCATGGGGAGCTCCAGTCCTATTTGTCAAGAAGAAGGACGGGACTTTTCGCATGTGCATCGATTACCGAGAACTGAACAAAGTGACGATCAAGAACCGTTATCCTCTACCCCGCATCGATGATCTTTTTGACCAACTTCAAGGATCAAGTTTCTATTCCAAGATAGATCTTAGATCCGGTTATCACCAACTGAGAGTCCGAGAGGAGGACATCTCTAAGACGGCATTCAGGACTAGGTATGGTCACTATGAATTCATGGTCATGCCATTTGGACTGACCAACGCACCTGCGGTATTCATGGACCTCATGAACCGTGTGTGTAAACCCTACCTCGATCAGTTCTTCATTGTGTTTATTGACGACATCCTCATCTATTCAAAGAATGAAGAAGAACATGAAGAGCATTTTCGTTTGATTCTTGAATTGCTAAGGAAAGAACAGCTGTATGCAAAACTCTCTAAGTGCGAATTATGGATTCGTGAAGTGCAATTTTTAGGACATGTAGTCAACGAGTCAGGGATAAATGTCGACCCATCTAAAATAGAAGCAATCAAGAATTGGGCGGCACCTACAACGCCAACTGAGGTGCGACAATTTCTGGGATTGGCTGGCTATTACCGTCGTTTCATTGAGGGATTTTCCAAGATTGCACAACCCCTCACCGCTCTGACTCAAAAGAATAAACCTTATGACTGGGGTGATATCCAAGAATCAGCATTCCAATTTCTGAAGCAGAACCTCTGCAGTGCACCCATCCTATCTCTTTCGGAGGGAACGGATGATTTTGTGGTATATTGTGATGCATCAATTCAAGGACTTGGTTGTGTTCTGATGCAACGCGAGAAAGTCATCGCTTACGCTTCTCGTCAGCTGAAAATACATGAGAAAAACTACACGACTCATGACTTAGAGTTGGGAGCCGTAATTTTTGCACTTAAGATATGGAGACACTACTTGTACGGTACCAAATGCACCATCTACACCGATCACAAGAGTCTTCAGCATATCTTCTAGCAGAAAGAGCTGAACATGAGACAGCGTCGTTGGGTCGAGCTCTTGAATGACTACGACTGTGCAATCCGATATCACCCGGGTAAGGCTAATGTTGTAGCCGATGCCCTAAGTCGAAAGGAAACCAAGCCCAAACGAGTTCGAGCTTTACAGCTTACTATCCACCCCGGATTACCTGACAAAATCCGTAGTGTACAACTCGAAGCTCTGAAAGAGGAAAACCTACCGATGGAAGGTACGTGCGGTATGGAAGCATAACTTGAGGTCAAATCAGACGGTATTCGCTACTTCACTGAACGAATATGGATTCCAGTGTTCGGAAATATAAGGGAACTAGTCATGGATGAGTCCCATAAGTCTCGTTACTCTATTCATCCAGGTTCCGACAAGATGTACCATGACCTAAAAGTGCTGTATTGGTGGCCAAAGATGAAGGCCGATATAGCCACGTATGTGAGCAAGTGCCTGACTTGCGCGAAGGTCAAGGTTGAATATCAAAAACCTTCCGGTCTACTCCAACAACCAGAGATTCCCATGTGGAAATGGGAACAGATATCCATGGACTTCATCATGAAGTTACCACGAACTCCTACGGGATGTGATACCATTTGGGTGATCGTGGATCGTTTAACAAAATCTGCCCACTTCTTAGCCATCAAGGAAACTGATAAGATGGAAAAACTTACATGTATTTACTTGAAAGAAGTAGTCTCTCGGCACTGTGTGCCAATCTCTATCATTTCGGATCGTGATGCACGATTCACCTCTCGCTTCTGGCAATCATTACATAAAGCGTTAGGCACACGCCTAGATATGAGCACAGCGTACCATCCTCAAACCGATGGCCAAACAGAACGTACTATTCAAACTCTGGAGGACATGCTACGAGCTTGTGTGATTGATTTCGGTAACACTTGGGAGTCTCACCTACCGTTGGTGGAGTTCTCCTACAACAACAGTTATCACACTAGCATCAAAGCAGCTCCATTTGAAGCACTATATGGACGGAAATGCCGTTCTCCAATTTGTTGGGCCGAGGTTGGGGATAGCCAACTTACAGGTCCTGAACTTGTGTTCGAAACATCTGAAAAGATCGTTCAAATCCGAAACCGTATGGCGGCAGCTCGTGATCGTCAAAAGAGCTACGCCGATAAACGTCGTAAACCGTTAGAATTTCAAGTAGGCGATATGGTCTTGTTAAAAGTCTCACCTTGGAAGGGTGTCATTCGTTTTGGGAAACGAGGCAAGTTGAATCCTCGTTATGTTGGACCATTCAAGATAGTGAAGAAAATTGGCCCAGTAGCGTATCAACTGGACCTACCTGAAGGACTTAGTGGTGTACACGATGTCTTTCATGTCTCGAACTTGAATGTGACGTTTCGGATTTTTCGTTCTCGTACTTGTATTAAAATTATCGTGTAATCATTCTCTATTTAGAAAAAAGTATAAGAATTTTATTTGTTTTCTATACAAATAGGTATTTTATATTATGGATTTAAATTAATTAGAGTTTTATATATAAAATTTTATATAAAAAAAATCTACATTTAAAAAGTTGCATATTTCATAATACAACCTATTGTAATAAGATTAATAACTTTTATAAAAATTATTATTTAAATAATAATAAAATAAGTTTATAAAAACATTTCTAAATTTATTTGATTTAAAAGAAATTAAATTAATTTAATTAAATAAAAGTTCAGGGGTTGTATTGTAATTAAACCAACTAAAAGGATTTAAAACTAAAATCGTTTGAGGGGCTATTTCTGGTCAATTTAAACTGCAGGGACCCATCCGTAATTATTCTAAGGGTTATTTTGAGTTAAACCAAACTCCAGGGACTAAAATTGTCAATTCAGGAATCGTTTATCCGGTCACCCCCTCCAAAGGTCCGGCGGGTAAAGGCTTTTCCGGCGACACCCGACCAGACTATTTCTCTGCACCTCGACAGCCGATAAAGGCTTCTCTGGCTTCGTCTCTCCCACGCGAACAATACCCCCCGACCAATTTGTTCCCCCGACCAATTTGTTCACCCTACATAAGGATCGTCCGATCCTGTTGGTGGCCGAGATACCCACGTCCGAATTCGTGCCCGACAGGCCACCTCCACGCCTGTTGAATGTCTGATTAGTTTCGCCTCGTCCAGAATAATGTCGGGACGTGCCCAATTGCACGTTTGAACATAAGAATCAGGCTCGGCTATAAATAGACATGGTCGGCCCTGCACGAGCTCGCTACCATCCTTCCACCTGCTCTCACTCCAAATTGAGGATACCATCACCTTCATCGACCCGGAGGGAAGCTGTGACCAGGATTCCAGAAGCAAATTCCACTCGGAAATCGACTTCCACTTGTGACATTTTCAAGTTCTAAAACTGTGCCGACCAGACCTGTTGCAACTCGGTTCGAGCCTCAAATCGATTCCTCTGTCTTCTATTTATCCCTGGTAAGCAATTCGAATCAAAATCGCGGCATTCGCACGAGGATTACCGAGCAAACCCAGTGTCCTCGGACACGGTTTGCCGGTCACCGAGGACCAGCGACCTGTCTCGCTGTTGTGTATTTAATTTACCCGTTACACACATAACCAGAGATGGGCAGTAGCCCGGCTGGTTATGCGTGTTTGTGTCCGAGGCAGAGGTCGCGGGTTCGAGTCTTCTGGCCTCCGGCCCAACCCCATTTTGCTTCTGTTATCATTCTTTTTATTTTATTTAATTTTCTTAACTTATTATAATATTATTTTATTACACTAAAGACTAAAACGAGTCGGTTTGATCGTTCGTTTATTTTGAAATCGATTAAACAATCTTTTTATCTATAAACTATTCCATTTTTTATAAATCTTGTAATATTATTTAAATACATTTTCTTATATATAAAATATCCCATACTTTTATAAATCTTGTAATATTTTTATAAACTTATTTAATTACATTTTTATATTTAAAATGTCCTATATTTTTATAAATCTTGTAACATTTTTATAAACTTATTAAAATACATTTAATATATAAAATGTCTCATATTTTTATATGAACCTAGCAATATTTTTAATAAACTTGTTTAAATAAATTAGTCAAATAAAGACTTTTCTTTTATTTGTTATTATTATATAAATACATTAAATATAATAATACTTGTTTAAAACAATATATATATATATATATATATCCTTATAAGTTAAAGTTTTACAAAAACCATTATCATTCTATTTCCATACTTTATACAAATAAATATTAAAGAAAATTATATTAAAGCCTATATACATTTAAATACAAATACACACCTATACGCATACAATAATACCCATTTGTCTATATAGGGTATCAACGTGCTTAGGCTTCCACATACTTATCACCTACACGCGTGGAAAAATACCCGCTTGCAAAATGAGTTACATAGCCCCTATTTTACATTTTCATACATTTTGGGGTGAAACATTATACATGCTACTCACATTGTTTATACGTGTTATACATGAGACTATATGCTTATTCTTTGGATGTACATACATTTAAACACAAGACAACCAACTGTAATATTGATAGATCTATTGTGCCTGACCAGCCCACCTGGTTAGGGTGTTTATTACTGCATACTCGGATATAACCGCGTGTTATATTCAATCATATCGGATATAGTGGGTAACTATATTCAAACATACCGGACTTAGCTGTTGTGCTCTGTTCAAGCGCGTCAAACTCGGTTTGAATTGTGATTAAATAAATGATACATCATATACTATGTTTAACAAGATAAACAATGAGTTGCAAAATGATTTACACTACTATTTACCGGAATTACTAAACCTATGTACTCACCAACTTTTTAGTTGACACTTGATTTAAATAATGTTTCAGGTTTGGATATGTGACTGCTTGCCGAAGATTTCTCCACTTAGGAACTATGGACCTAGTTAAATAAATCAATGTTTTGAACTAGACTAGGTTACTTGAAATGTATTGTATTTGGATCTTGTTGTCTTTAAATTTAATTAATGAAGTATGCAACCTTTTAGTTACCATGTGCTTTTGAACAATCATTCTATTGTCCGCCTCGATGATTCCGCCATCGGTCGGGGTGTGACAGATTGGTATCAGAGCCATGGTTATAGGGAATTAGGTTATTAGACACAATGACCTAGACTATAACCCTAGGACTCCCTTTTATGTGTTATGTGCTAAATGATAAATTTCTATGTCAATTATTTGTAGTTAGGTATTATTTGAATTTTCCCGAGTTTGGTACATGAGACTTATACACATACATACAAGACTTTGATACATGATACATACTTTACATACATATTTGACAAACAAACTTATGCAAACAAATACACTACCCATCCTTATCCATACTCTTTCCTAATCCATATTAATTGCAACATTCCTACACATTTTATACACATAAACTCTCAATTCTATTAAAATCTTGAAAATCTCGTCAACGACTTAATTTATTGAAACCAGTAAAGGACACGTGCAATCTGGAAGGGTGACACCTGTACATTGGGTTTTCTGTCTAGGAAAGCATTTCGTATAAATCCAAATAAACGGACCCGTATGCTTTCCTGGGAATTCCTGAAGTGAGTGTTTACCTATAGGCTAAAGCATGTCTCTTTGAAAGTTTTGAGGAATTATTTAACGTTTATAAGTCAATGTATTCGCAAGGATACGATCCGAACTTAAACTCAAAATTTGGGGACATTATAGCAAGATAGGAAGAACTAGACGAACATGCAAAGCAAATCATTATTACGGGTGCACACGTAATAACGATTTGTAGTGCATGCAAGTCCCGGCAATTCCTATTACGCAAATAATGATCTATAACATCGTGTTCTCGATGAAGACATTCCGAAGACTGCCTTTCGGACTAGGTACGGTCACTACGAGTTCATGGTCATGCCATTCGGTTTGACTAATGCACCTGCGGTCTTCATGGACCTCATGAACCGTGTATGAAAACCTTATTTGGACAAGTTCATAATCGTTTTCATTGACGACATTCTCGTCTATTCCAAAACGAAAGCAGAGCATGAACAACATCTTCGTTTGATTTTGGAGCTCTTGAAGAAAGAACGACTATACGCCAAGTTCTCCAAGTGTGAATTCTGGCTAAAGGAGGTTTAGTTTTTGGGACACATAGTCAACGATAAAGGGATTCATGTGGACCCGGCAAAAATCGAAGCGGTAAAGAATTGGAGTACTCCTAAGACTCCTACCGAGATTCGTTCATTCCTTGGACTAGCAGGTTACTATCGTCGCTTCATCTCAAATTTCTCCAAGATTGCAGTCCCGCTCACTGCCTTGACTCAAAAAGGTAAATCTTACGAGTGGGGACCCAAGCAAGAGGAAGCTTTTCAAACTCTCAAGCACAAGCTCTGCAATGCTCCTATTCTAACTCTTCCTAGTGGTAATGACGACTTTGTCGTTTATTGTGATGCATCCAACCAAGGTCTTGGTTGTGTTCTAATGCAACGTGGCCAAGTAATTGCATACGCATCACGTCAGCTCAAAATCCATGAGAAGAACTATACGACCCATGATCTCGAGCTTGGTGCTGTCGTTTTCGCCTTGAAAATTTGGAGACACTATCTTTATGGCACCAAATGCGTGTTTTTCACCGACCACAAAAGTCTCCAACATATTTTCAATCAAAAAGAGCTTAATATGAGGCAACGACGATGGGTTGAACTTCTTAACGACTACGACTGCGAGATTCGCTACCACCCCGGCAAAGCAAATGTTGTAGCCGACGCTTTGAGTCATAAAGAACGTATCATGCTTCATAGTGTTCATATTCATAACGATATCCAAGCCCGCATTCTCCAAGCACAACACACCTCGGTTACCGAGGGAAACATGTATCAAGAGATGGCATGTGGCGTAGAACTCTTGCTAGAAACCAAAGCCAACGGTCTATTGTATTACTTGGACCGTATCTGGGTTCCCTATCGCGACGACCTTCGTATATTTTTGATGAACGAGTCCCACAAAACTCGATATTCGGTACATCCCGGAGCTGATAAGATGTACATGGGTCTTCGTCAGCAATATTGGTGGCCCGGCATGAAAAAGGATATTGCCCTCTTTGTGGCAAAATGCTTAACTTGTTCTAAAGTAAAGGCCGAACACCAGAAGCCTTCCGGACTCCTCGAACAACCGGAAATTCCCGTGTGGAAGTGGGAGAACCTTGCTATGGACTTCATCACCAAACTCCCACGCACTTCTAGTGGGCACGATAGTATCTGGGTTATTATCGACCGACTTACAAAGTCTACTCATTTCTTGCCTATTCGTGAGGACTATCGAGTCGAGAAATTGGCTTGGATCTACATTGATGAAATTGTGATCGTCACGGAATCCCTTTGAACATCATCTCCGATCGAGATTCGCGTTTTACTTCCCGATTTTGGCAATCATTACAATCTGCGCTTGGTACTCGCCTGGATCTAAGTACGGCTTACCATCCTCAAACCGATGGACAAACCGAGCGAACAATCCAAACTCTCGAGGATATGCTTAGAGGTTGTGTCATTGACTTTGGTGGCAATTGGAATTCTCACCTACCACTGATCGAATTTTCCTACAACAACAGCTACCACACAAGTATCAGCATGGCACCGTTTGAAGCTCTTTATGGACGAAAATGTCATTCACCGATTTGTTGGAACGAAATTGGTGAAGCACAAATCACCGGTCCCGAGCTTATCCAAGAGACCACCGATAAAATCTTTCTTATCCGTGACAACATTCGAGTAGCAAGGAGTCGACAAAAGAGCTATGCCGATAGACGACGAAAACCCTTGGAATTTCAAGTTGGAGATATGGTTCTTCTAAGGGTATCACCTTGGAAAGGCGTAGTCTGATTTGGAAAGAAAGGAAAACTTGCACCTCGATATGTGGGCCCATTCAAGATACTCGAGAGGGTAGGAAAAGTGGCC
Organism: Smallanthus sonchifolius; assembly: GCA_023525975.1. Classification (NCBI taxonomy): domain Eukaryota; kingdom Viridiplantae; phylum Streptophyta; class Magnoliopsida; order Asterales; family Asteraceae; genus Smallanthus; species Smallanthus sonchifolius. The sequence continues at coordinate 20,251,154 of CM042035.1, read as the reverse complement.
TACAAACTCGACTTTCCTTCAGAACTCAGCAACGTTCATCCGACCTTTCATGTATCAAATTTGAAAAAGTGTCTAGCCGATGAAAATCTCCACATCCCTCTTGACGAAGTGCGCATTGACGAGAAAATGCACTTTGTTGAGAAACCCGTGGAAATCATGGACCGAGAAGTCAAGAAACTCAAGCGTAGCCGCATCCCCATTGTCAAGGTCCGTTGGGAGTCTAAACGTGGACCCGAGTTCACTTGGGAACGTGAGGACCAAATGAAGACCAAGTATCCACATCTCTTTTCATAGCCTCCACTAATTGAATTTCGGGGCGAAATTCCTCTAACTTGGGGAGACTGTGACGTTTCGGATTTTTCGTTCTCGTACTTGTATTAAAATTATCGTGTAATCATTCTCTATTTAGAAAAAAGTATAAGAATTTTATTTGTTTTCTATACAAATAGGTATTTTATATTATGGATTTAAATTAATTAGAGTTTTATATAAAAAATTTTATATAAAAAAATCTACATTTAAAAAGTTGCATATTTCATAATACAACCTATTGTAATAAGATTAATAACTTTTATAAAAATTATTATTTAAATAATAATAAAATAAGTTTATAAAAACATTTATAAATTTATTTGATTTAAAAGAAATTAAATTAATTTAATTAAATAAAAGTTCAGGGGTTGTATTGTAATTAAACCAACTAAAAGGATTTAAAACTAAAATCGTTTGAGGGGTTATTTCTGGTCAATTTAAACTGCAGGGACCCATCCGTAATTATTCTAAGGGTTATTTTGAGTTAAACCAAACTCCAGGGACTAAAATTGTCAATTCCCGAATCGTTTATCCGGTCACCCCCTCCAAAGGTCCGGCGGGTAAAGGCTTTTCCGGCGACACTCGACCAGACTGTTTCTCTGCACCTCGACAGCCGATAAAGGCTTCTCTGGCTTCGTCTCTCCCACGCGAACAATACCCCCCGACCAATTTGTTCCCCTAACTTAAGGATCGTCCGATCCTGTTGGTGGCCGAGATACCCACGTCCGAATTCGTGCCCGACAGGCCACCTCCACGCCTGTTGAATGTCTGATTAGTTTCGCCTCGTCCAGAATAATGTCGGGACGTGCCCAATTGCACGTTTGAACATAAGAATCAGGCTCGGCTATAAATAGCCATGGTCGGCCCTGCACGAGCTCGCTACCATCCTTCCACCTGCTCTCACTCCAAATTGAGGATACCATCACCTTCGTCGACCCTGAGGGAAGCTGTGACCAGGATTCCAGAAGCAAATTCCACTCGGAAATCGACTTCCACTTGTGACATTTTCAAGTTCTAAAACTGTGCCGACCAGACCTGTTGCAACTCGGTTCGAGCCTCTAATCGATTCCTCTGTCTTCTATTTATCCCTGGTAAGCAATTCGAATCAAAATCGCGGCATTCGCACGAGGATTACCGAGCAAACCCAGTGTCCTCGGACACGGTTTGCCGGTCACCGAGGACCAGCGACCTGTCTCGCTGTTGTGTATTTTATTTACCCGTTACACACATAACCAGCGATGGGCAGTAGCCCGGCTGGTTATGCGTGTTTGTGTCCGAGGCAGTGGTCGCGGGTTCGAGTCTTCTGGCCTCCGGCCCAACCCCATTTTGCTTCTGTTATCATTCTTTTTATTTTATTTAATTTTCTTAACTTATTTTAATATTATTTTATTACACTAAAGACTAAAACGAGTCGGTTTGATCGTTCGTTTATTTTGAAATCGATTAAACAATCTTTTTATCTATAAACTATTCCATTTTTTATAAATCTTGTAATATTATTTAAATACATTTTCTTATATATAAAATATCCCATACTTTTATAAATCTTGTAATATTTTTATAAACTTATTTAATTACATTTTTATATATAAAATGTCCTATATTTTTATAAATCTTGTAACATTTTTATAAACTTATTAAAATACATTTAATATATAAAATGTCTCATTTTTTTATATGAACCTAGCAATATTTTTAATAAACTTGTTTAAATAAATTAGTCAAATAAAGACTTTTCTTTTATTTGTTATTATTATATAAATACATTAAATATAATAATACTTGTTTAAAACAATATATATATATATCCTTATAAGTTAAAGTTTTACAAAAACCATTATCATTCTATTTCCATACTTTATACAAATAAATATTAAAGAAAATTATATTAAAGCCTATATACATTTAAATACAAATACACACCTATACGCATACAATAATACCCATTTGTCTATATAGGGTATCAACGTGCTTAGGCTTCCACATACTTATCACCTACATGCGTGGAAAAATACTCGCTTGCAAGATGAGTTACATAGCCCCTATTTTACATTTTCATACATTTTGGGGTGAAACATTATACATGCTACTCACATTGTTTATACGTGTTATACATGAGACTATATGCTTATTCTTTGGATGTACATACATTTAAACACAAGACAACCAACTGTAATATTGATAAATCTATTGTGCCTGACCAGCCCACCCGGTTAGGGTGTTTATTACTGCATACTCGGATATAACCGCGTGCTATATTCAATCATATCGGATATAGTGGGTAACTATATTCAAACATACCGGTCTTAGCTGTTATGCTCTGTTCAAGCGCGTCAAACTCGGTTTGAATTGTGATTAAATAAATGATACATCATATACTATGTTTAACAAGATAAACAATGAGTTGCAAAACGATTTACACTACTATTTACCGGAATTACTAAACCTATGTACTCACCAACTTTTTAGTTGACACTTGATTTAAATAATGTTTCAGGTTTGGATATGTGAATGCTTGCCGAAGATTTCTCCACTTAGGAACTATGGACCTGGTTAAATAAATCAATGTTTTGAACTAGACTAGGTTACTTGAAATGTATTGTATTTGGATCTTGTTGTCTTTAAATTTAATTAATGAATTATGCAACCTTTTAGTTACCATGTGCTTTTGAACAATCATTCTATTGTCCGCCTCGATGATTCCGCCATCGGTCGGGGTGTGGCATTAAAGAAATGTCTAGCAGATGAAACACTCACGGTTCCTCTTGAGGAACTACACAATGATGAATAACTGCGGTTCGTTGAAGAACCGGTAGAAATCATGGATAGGGAAGTCAAAACACTAAAACGCAGTAAAATCCCTATTGTCAGAGTTCGTTGGAACTCGAAACGCGGACCAGAATTCACGTGGGAGTGCGAGGATCAGATGATGCGCAAATATCCTAATCTGTTCAAGCACTCCACGTCAAGCTCTTAAGGTACTATTCAAATTTTCGGGACGAAAATTCTTTTAACTAGGGGATGATGTGACAATCCGGACTTTTCAGGTTAACTCAGTTAACAATTCCGTTAAAAAAATTCCATAGAAAACTTAACCCCGTTAACTAAATCCAGTTAAGTCTTAACTTAATTAACGAAATTTAATCCCAAGGACTATTTCGGTCAAATATTTAATCTCAAACTGTAGGGACTAGTCCTGCCAAGTCCCAAGACTTAGATGGTTGACTCTTAAAGTCAAAATCGAACTCAAGATACTCCTGTTGACTTTCTGAAAGTCAAAATCGCAAGCATTCAATCAAATTCAAACTCAAAATCGATTTGTATTCGATTCTGTAACCGTTTTACATGTCCATGACATTAATCGGTCATCATTGAGCCAATAACACCACCATTATGCTCGAATTAAACCCAATTATGGGCATTCAATCCGTAACCGTCGACCATGATCATATCATTATCAAATTCGTTCGTTTCTATTATCATTCCTGTAAATCGATCTTCTGCACACACTCGACGAGCATCTCAGGAGCTTTTGCACTCAGCAATTCAATCGGAATCATACCAGAAGTCGTCGGAGGACAAGATCGCCGAAGTCGGAACCCATTTTAGTCGGGAACCTTCAATCCATCACGAATTCTGGTAATTACTTGCATCAACAGTTTCGTTTTAATGTCTAATTCAATAACCCTATGGTAATTGGATCTTATATCACCGAATTGAACACGAACTGTAATCTAGGGTTCTTCGTAAAATGATTTGGGGGTTTCGACCCTAAACCCAATCTCAATCAAATTAACTTACATCAACAGTTTCGCAATCTCGAATACATTAAAAACCCCCTATCAATTTCACCTAACAATATAGAATTGAACTCGATCCAGTAATCTAGGGTTCGTTCATATGCGATTAGGGGCTTTTGATCCTAGACTCAGTCTAAATTCAATTGATATATATGATCAGATTCGCAATCTGATACTATATGAAAGCCCCATATTAATTGAATCCAACAATATCGAATTTTACAAGATCCATAAATTAGGGTTTGTTCATATTTTAATTTGGGGATTTCAATCTATACAGTTTTATAAATCCAATTAATTGGTATAATTAGATTCGCAATCATCAAATTAACAAAAGCCCTATGATTCTATCAACATCTAATATCAGAATCGTTCGATCGATTTCCTTATCCATATCTAGGGTTTCGGTAACTGAATCTGTGATTAAACGACCTTAGACTCGATGTTTTTCAAATTAAACTCACCCACAGGACCGAAAACCTTCGATTAACAAAACCCTATGCTTTCAAATCCGATAGCGGTCCAAATCGTGGGTTAAGGGGACTGGTTTGATCGCGGGTTCGAAAGGGGAGGAGAAACTCAGGAAGTTTCTGATTAAAACTTTTCGGTTTGGGTTTCTGTTGCTATAGCCTAGCGACCGGGACTGGTTAGAGCTGTGTGCGTGTGTGGGAGAGACCCGGGTTCGAGACCGAGCTCCCACATTTTATTTTTGAGACATTTTTGATGATATTTAATTATTAAAAATCAAACTCTATATTATTATAATATTGTATTAATGTGTTTTAGCCCAGGAAACCACCCGTAGGCTCGGGTTTGACTTTATAACCTATTTTATAATATTTCCCCACTTTTAAAAATAATATATTTATATTATATTCAAACCGTAACTTCGTATAAAATAATATGTTTATATTATTTTCAACTCATGACTCATGTTATTAAATAATATATATTTTATATTATTTCGTATCGTTTTATAACCTCGTGTAACGTTTGAAACTAAATAATGATATAATCGTTTACTCATGTTTATTATCTTGAATAAAAATAATATATTATTATTTTTGCCGCAATGATTATTTAGTAAATCCGACGAACCTAAAAATAATATATTAAATTATATTATTTTCCTAATATTTGTAAACGACTCAAACGTACGAACTTATTTATTTATCTATTTAATATTATTCGTTATTAACGTTCGACACGTAACAAATTGATCTTAATTATTATATTAAGAAATCTATTTTCCCGTAGACACGTTCGTCTACCCGTTAATCCTTAGAATGTTTTAAGACGTTCTAATCTTCCGTGTCGTCGTCACAAATCCCATATGTCCCTAACTTATGTGTTTATAATTATAGGGCATACGTAAGCCGTGCAGGCTAACACTTGAGATTCTAAATCTCATACTTGTGTGATACTACCTACTACGCAACGCAGGTGAGTTTTCACGGCCCCTTTTACTGTTTTTATTTGGGGGAGAAAACATATCACAACCCTTTTTGGTTTATTATAATTCATATGATATCACTGTTGAGGCTAAGCGTAACACACTATCATGAAAAGTCCTCACACACATCGGACCGTTAATATGGTATGAACGAGGTAATTTTGGTAGTACTACTGGGTTTGACAAACCCCACCCGCGTTAGTCGCGCTAACTCGATTGGAGGTCGAACGGGTGTTATATTGACCTTAACACATTAGTCAGAGTTGATAGACCTGATTGGAGGCAAACAAACAAATTCACTGTCAGTTTCGGTTGCGAGCGCTTTAGCAAAACATGAATATAGGCATGCAACCTATTGATATACATATTGAATGTACATAATCCGCAAACGCTTTATTTGAAATGATTGAAACCTGTGAACTCACCAACCTAGTGTTGACACGTTTTCTTACATGTTTTCTCAGGTTGGCACTCAGGATCACGTTAAGTCATGCATGTGTCTCGGACTATATCTGAAATAATTATCAATTGGACAATCTTTATGTTTCATTTGTATTTGGATTTGGGCGCGTTGTTTTGCGCATTTACTTTCATTTAACGCTTCCGCATATACACTCTGAACCTTGTTATTCTATGTTATTACATTTCAAGTCCCATATAGTGTCGTTTGAAGTAACTGATGTCTGAGATCCTGGTTGTCACCTTCCAAAACGGTAAAACTCTGTTAGTTGAAATTTGGGGGGTGTGACAGCGTCCTTCTTCCCAGTCAGGACCGGCGTGTAACATTGTTCAACATGCGAAAGCGTAACATTGTCAAATACATAAACATAACATAAACAACTCATAACGGGATGCCAGTCTTCATGATCAACCGGCTAACTCTTCTCGCTTGCAAAGCATCACCGTCCATCGTCCATACCTGCCTTAACCTGAATGTGCATACTAAAAGGTCAGCTACGCTGGTGAGTTCTAGCATTTCATAAAAACTTTAAACATTAACATTTTGCCAAAAACATAACCTTCATTCATTTAGTAAAACCATACGTAAAAACATGTAATAACTTAACATCATCAAAACCTCGTAATCATATCATCATCATAAACACCGTTGAACGGATCATTCGTTAAAACTTTTAACATTCATTTAAGTCATACATCATTATCTAAACCTGTGTTACCATTCGTTTCGTCATTCAGTATTGTATTGCCCCTAAGGCTTAACTGCACGAAGACCGACAATACAATACATTCCGTCAATTCCCTATTGTATTGCCCCCAAGGCTTAACTGCACGAGGACCGACAATACAATACATTCCGTCAATTCCCTTTTCGTATTGCACCCAAGGCTTAACTGCACGAGGACTGACAATACCCATTTAGTTGCCCTTATGGCTCTTATATCCATAAACCGAAAACTTCCATCGACGGCTATGGCTCACGGCCATAACACCGTCGGTTCATAATTTAACCTTCGTAGGGTCACGTTAACCCCTGAGTAACCGTCGTTACTCCCTTACCAGTTGTACAACATCAAACCATTGACAGGCCATAAAGACACTGCCCCTGTTGTTCTTATGGCAACTATGGCTCGCTGTCCATAATCTACCACAAGGCTGGGAATTACATTCCCAGACTTCGTTCGTCAATTCCATTCATTCGACAGATTAGATTTGTAATGACTTCTTTAAAACCTTTGCCTCTTTTCCTTTTCATAAAACATTTCATCATTTAAACCGTTCATAAAACGTTCGTAAACCTCTTTGGCAAAACACTTCATAACCACATTTCGACTTTCCTTTCGTAAACATCGTTTCATAAAACATCGTTTCGTTAAACACCATTTCGTTAAACATCATTTCGTAAGTATCACACCAGCCCAAAAACATTAATAAAACATTTAAAAGAGGGCTTTAGAACTCACCTGATAAGCTAATCTGGGTTGTCCTAAACAAAGGTCCAACAACGTCACTTCTAATCTGAATTGATTAGTTAAATACACATCAGACCTAATCCCGACTCTAACGGTTTAACCACTCTAAACATACTGACTTTACTTAACCAGTCTGGTGCCTGCGCACTTAGCAAGTGCGCAGGGCCTTGTTCTTGCGTACTTAATAAGTGTGCAGACTTTGCTTCATGCGCACTTGGTAAGTGCGCATGACCTTTTCCTTGCGTACATGACAAGTACGCATAACCTTCCCTCTTGCGTACATGATAAGTACGCAGAACCTTTCTTCTTGCGTACATGGAAAGTACGCAGGATCCTCTTCCTGCGTACTTGATAAGTACGCAGGATCTGCTTCTCCGCAAAAACCCTAACTTTCGCATTCGGGTCTAATCACGTCAAGATCCCGAACTTGTTTCCATTAAAAACGTTTGCTTTTCATTAAGAACTCAAATCTATGTTTTCCCTCCAGTTTCATCCATAAAAACGTTACCATTTCACCCAAAACCCGAAAAACCCCAAAACGAACAAAAACTCAGATTTAGGCCGGATCGTTACCTGTATCGAGCTTCTGATCCGGAGGTTCTTCTCACGAGCTCTGGAGCAACACACTTCTTCAATCTCGAGTCGATCCGCCAACTTTCTCTCTCTAAGGTTTCTCTCTCTAGATGTGACAAATGAGAGAAAAGGTGGAGGGTGTTAGCTATTTAAAGGGAAAGGACTCCATCTAGCCCGGCCCGTCACGCCTCGTTCATTTATTCCGTTATTATAACTGTCGTTTTATTTTTGGGATGTTACAGATTTTAACATAAAAAGCACCACTTGCCCCATGGTGGGCGTCAAGTTGTTTTGGGTAAAAAATAACAACACTAATTTTGTAACCAAACTTAGTTTGTGAGGTAGTGTGCTTGTAAAATCAATGTAAAACAATACGAGAATGTAAAGATCGACACAATTGTTTATAAGGAAAGCCCTTGATCTTTAAGGATCGCCGGCATAAAACCTCGGGAGGTGACAATCGACACCTGCCTCGTTTCTTGAATAAATGATAAAAAGATTACAAGTGTTGAGCAGTAAATGATCGAACTAAGTGCGTAAGAAAGCTGATTGCGAGTGTACTGTATTGCTAAGTGTGTTGTTGTGTGTTTCCTAATCGATCAAACTACTGATTAAATACAAAGATAATGCTAACTAACTATCCGAGAATCCCGGAATCGACTAAGTCTTCCAATATGACCGTTGGAGGCTACTCCACATGTCTTCAACACGTTCTTCCTGACTTCTAGAACGATTCTTCAGGGATTAACTTGACTTCGCACATTACCTGCGTTTTAGTCAACATAGAAGAAAGATATAACGGTTAAATATTGAGGATACCTAAACCTGTCAGGATTCAGAAGTACGTCAAAGATTCAGGATCCTTAGCTGTAAAATGACCCCTAACAATAGTCATAACATAAAGATTGGTGAGTTGCAATTAGTTTTAGAATGACACCTTATTTGAGTTTATATGTTATGTTTGATGATGTGGCATCACCCCTCTAGGTCCAGAAATGTTCCATCTGATCTGGACCTGCAGTTTCATCAAATAATTCGATCTGAACTATATGGACGAAGGAAACTCGCAAATATAGGAGCATAAATGCCGCGTAGGAAAACAAGTAACAAACTCGTAATTCTAGACAATAGATAGAGGGCCCGTCAAATAACACAATAGGATTCCCTCATTATGTTATGAGTGAATGGAGCCAAACCCATCGCTCCGGATGAGGCCACTTCACTAGTCACTATCAGAAGCCGAAGGACCAGGCAACATTATAAATACACCATGAGTAAGGACAAGGAGGTGAGATAAGAAATCATCAAATACTTCTATCCTTAGAAAACCATTACTTACTCTCACGCCCGAGGATAGTCACAGAGGAAGTTCCCATCCTCTATGACGAGTCTAACGGCTTTTCTTTGTCCAGTTAGAAGAAGATCGCCTAAGATTATCCCTATCTAAATCCCTAGAAACGGCGACGACTCTCTGATGGTCATACTCAACGAATCATTTTCCATTATATTGGCGCCATCCGGGGATCATTCGAGCTCTAGCGAATAAGAATGATGCAACCAGAGGGCGGGGTGAACATGTTTTATTTTCTTTTATACTCATCAACAAATAAATAAATAAATAAATAAATAATAAAACTAAAATCAATATCAAGTGTGACTAGGTGATTGTATTTCATTCTTTAACCTTTCTTTTATCGTTAAGCGTTCATTTAGGGGCATTAACTCTAGATCATTATTATTTTCCTCTCTACGATGATTTTTATCCCCCATCGTATTGTCAACCATCCTCAAAAACTGTTACTTTGAGGTCATATCCAATACTAAGGGTATGTGGTATACACTTGATGTCGTCCCGACGGCCTATAGAAATATTAACTAACCTAACCTAGACTCCTAAGCAATAAATGGAGTACTTTCGAACTAAACCGCACTGACAGGAAAGTGTACCTATCAAGTGTAGCACATCTTAATGGTAAATCGGATTATCGAACCCTAGAGACACTATTATAACTATATTAGACTCTGACACGAACTATGAATGATTGGTTTGGGGGATTTCTACACTACTGATTTGACTAAGGAATGCAGAAACAAGGGTCGACTCTATCTATCAAGACAAAGACTAAGGAGAATATCAGAGATGGTAAGAATACCACCTAGGTCAAAATCCTACAAGCAAAACAAATACATATACTGGTTATAGAAACAATGATGGATCTGGGTTTCTAAGGATAACAACTCTAGACTACCTAGCAGATCCCTAATCACTCTCAGGGTGTCACCAACTAAGGAACCTAAAGATGTACTAAACTCACCAGATGGTCGGATTACCTTTCAGTCTCTCCAACAATGATATGTACCCTAAAGACAGATCACCTCTCGATCTCACTGTCCACAATACATCAAAGATGCACGGGGTAATCTCAAGATAACAACTATGACTCGGAATACAACAAATATTAAGAACCTAGGAAAACCTCCTTTCAGAGCGTTGACAACTAGACACCTAATATGAAGACTAACCGACTATCTCTCACTTTTCGGGTATTGAGATACGATACACACTCAAATCTAATCAACACTCAATCACAATCCCTATGGGTACTACGTCTAGCAATACATACAATCAATAATAAACACACAGTCTATGATCTAGATACGCTAATCAAGCTGGAAGACATCCAAAATTAACATACGAAATTGAAATCAAACATAGATCAGATTCAAACATGCATATTCATCATACTCATTAACTCAAGATTGCTTACAAAATTATTAATCCATCACTTGAATCCAAACCCGAATAAAAATCAATACTTTAACAAATATTCATCATGAGATCTAGGCAGTATCAAGGATCTAGCCAAAGATCATGTTCAAAACACCAAAACAGAAGTAAAAGAACAAGAACATGGTTTCAATCAGAACAATCAAGAATAAAGACTCGAACTTTAAAACCGAATACGCTAATATCACGAACCTAGAGTCCAAAGCTTTCACATTTAGCCTTTGATCGACATCCAAACTCTCAAAATCGCCCAGAGACTTGTTCCAGACGGCTGAATAATCGAACTCTCTCATTATTGCATTACAAAACCTATTTAAATCGAATTAGGGCTTTTTACGAATTTAAGGGTCTCTCGCGTATCGCGAGAGGTTGGCATAGGTTCCTCGTGTACCGCTAGGAACAAAATACTCGGGTACCTTTCTGGAAGTCCTCGCGTACCGCGAGGCTTTGATGCTGAGTCTTCGCGTACCGTGAAGACCTATCGTTCCCAATACCCCGCTTGTTCTTGGATCTCTCCCTTACACCATGTCATTACTCACAGGTAACGAATGGTGGATGGAACAACAACGCCGGGCACGAATGGACGGACAATTTTGGAAAGAAATACGCCTGGCAGAACTCCGGAACCGGTTAACATTCGAGGAAACAGCTTATACCACACCAGGGGGATTTACATCCGCAGGTACTACCGGACCTCTGTCCGTTCCACCCACCCATACAGTACGCAAGGGCCCCCGCCCGCACTTATACCTGTACCTGGGAATAATCCCCTAGTGGACATTCATCGCCCGTACCGACCAACAGCTTTGTTAACACAATCTAAGTTCACACCCCGAATAGCTCAAGCAGAAATACTTCGTAAATTAAAAATGCCATCCACCGTTGGGAAATATGATGGTACCACAGATCCGGATGACCACATCAATGTTTTTATTAGTGCCCGCGGGGTAGAGAGATGGGCCCTACATGAATGGTGTCACATGTTTGTTCAAACCTTGGTCGGGACAGCTCGTCTTTGATACGATAGTCTACCTATAGGTCGGATCGACAGTTTTGATGAATTCTTGGAAACCTTTATGCAACAGTTTAGTCAGCAAAAACGACATACGAAGGATAAAACAGAAATACTTCACATCCGGAGACGAGACGGAGAATCGGTGGAGGATTTCATCACCCGGTATAACAAAGAAAGTTTGCAAATAGCCGGGGCAGGGGAGGATTTAATGATAGCAGGTTTCATTCAAGGCATCCGGCATGACGAGCTTATCCGTAGGCTCCATGGCCAGGACGGTTTACCAAAAACCATGGAGGAACTGATGACTGCCGCTCGTGCCTTCGTCCGGGCAGAAAGGTCCGTCCGGAGCACACATGAGCATGACAAAAAGGATCAGAAAAGTGATCGAGCGGAAAAACAGTTACACTCCTCTAGATAGACTCGACGTTTTCGAGGACCTAGCACATGGACGAGGCCTCTCCCATACATCCGCCTGGAACCTATTAGATCTATCAATACCACCACAAGGTTTAAGGATATTCCAGAGAGCAGGGGAGTTGTATGGATCAACAAATTGTTCAAAAGCCCCCGGGAAGTTCTTTTAACAGAAAAAATAACGTTAAAACCCCCGCGACCTCTCAACCCAAAGTCGATACGAGATCCCAAACGGTATTGTGATTTCCACAAAGACACCGGGCACGACACCGATCACTATTGGCATCTACAAAAGCAAATTGACATTGCCATACAAAACGGCAAAATTTCCCATCTGTTAAAAGAAATTCATGCAGGACCACCGGGAAGAAGGAATGCAGGCAAAAAACCGGTGCGTGACTTATGCATGATAAGGAATGAGGAGTCATCCAGCCCACGGGGTTATAAGCGCGGGGGCGCACGACTGAAAGCTTGGATGGAACAACCGCTTACTTTCCCGCCTGTTCAAGGAGGTGCCTCGTCCACCATGCCAGTAGTAATCACGGCATTAGTGGGTGATTACCGCATCAGTCGGATTTTAGTTGACAGCGGAGCTTCAATGGACGTCATGTATGAACAGCTTTCAGACGTCTGGATAAGGAAGACCAAAAAACCCTGGAACCTACCGACGTTGATCTCATAGGGTTTTCCGGGGAATCCGTGGTCCCTCTAGGAAAAATCACATTACCGATGACCCTAGAAGAAGGTTCTAAAATCCGTACGGTCCTTGTGACTTTCAGAGTAATCCCGGCGGTCTCGAAAAATAACTTGATACTAGGAAGGCCAGGTTTGGCATCTTTTCATGCAGCCGTGTCCACTGTCCACTGTCCACTCAGCTATCGCGTTCCCAACTCCCAAGGGACTGGCGGTGGTATATGCCGATCAAATCATGGAAGTATTACAGGCACAAACCAGCCGGACCTCGTGTAAAGATCATTTTGACACTCACATAAAAAGTACATATGAACCGGAGAGGTAGATTATGAACCCCGCATACCCGGAACAGATAATTACCATTGGACACACCTTATCCACCACAGGGCGGGACCGTTTGAAGCAGTTGTTACGAAACAACATAGATGTCTTTGCATGGAAACCGGCAGACATGAAGGGAGTTCCACGGGAATTAGCCGAACATCGCCTACATGTATACAAGTCTTCTAGCTCGGTAACTCAAAAACGACGGAGGATGGGCCCGGATAGAAGCAGGGCAGCCGTGGATCAAGTCCGGGATCTAGTTAACGCGGGGATCCTCCGAGAAGTTCGTTATCCTTCATGGATCGCCAATCCAGTAATGGTAAAGAAAGGAAATGGTACCTGGCGTATGTGTATCGACTACAAGAATCTGAATAGTGCGTGTCCTAAGGACGCCTACCCTTTACCAGAAATTGATCTGAAAATTGACTCATTAGCCCCTTTCCGTTTTAAATGTTTTTTGGATGCATACAAGGGTTATCATCAGATTCCCATGGCCGAAGACGACGAAGAGAAAACAGCTTTTATCACCGATGTCGGCGCATTTTGTTACACAAAAATGCCGTTCGGATTAAAGAATGCAGGGGCCACTTACCAAAGGCTCATGGACAAAGTATTTGAGCCTCAAATTGGTAAAAATTTGGAGATCTATGTTGACGACTTGGTCATCAAAAGCCAGGATGAACCAAATCTCCTAGCAGACATCGCTGAGACATTTATAAGGTTGAAAGAATCCCGAATAATGTTAAACCCGGGAAAATGTTCGTTTAGAGTAGAGGAAGGGAAATTCCTCGGTGTGATGGTCACCAAGGAAGGTTTCCGGGCAAATCCGGATAAAGTTTCAGCTATCACCCGGATGCCTTCCCCGTCGTCCATCAAGGAGGTGCATGAATTGAATGGACGTTTGGTGGCAATAAATCGATTTCTTGCTAAACATGCAGAAAGATCTCTACCTTTCATCCAAACTCTGAAAAATTATCTCAACAAAGCACAGTTCCAATGGACAGATCAAGCTGAGGAAGCCTTCCAGCAGCTTAAATTGTACCTTACAAGACTCCCCACCCTCACGACACCAGAAGAAGAAGAAGAGAAGTTAACAGCATATATCACGGCCGCGGATGGGGCCATTATCGCCGTCCTCATGGTTGAAAGGAAAGGTGTGCAAACTCCTATCTATTATGTCAGCCGGGTATTAATAGACCCGGAGACGCGGTACTCCATACTAGAGAAATTAACTTTGGCTTTAGTACATGTTTCCCGAAGGTTGCGTCGATACTTCCAAGCTCATCCGGTGGAAATACTCACCAATTTTCCTTTCCAGCAAGTGTTAAAAAAACCTGAGTTATCCGGAAGATTAGCCAAGTGGGCGGTTGAATTAGGAGCTCTTAGTCTGGAATATAAGCCTCGAACCGCGCTAAAAGGGCAGGTCATTGCCGATTTCCTCGTGGAATTACCGGAGGGGAGAGAGATGGAGATCGTTAATGACCCAGTTATTGCTGAGATACAAGTCAAAGCACCTCAATGGTGGTTGTTATACACTGATGGGGCCTCAAGCATGGAAGGGTCTGGGGCCGGACTTATGTTACTTAGCCCAGATGGAGTGGAAATCACATATGCAGTAAAGTTGAACTTTAAAAGTACAAAAAACGAAGCTGAATATGAAGCTTTGTTAGCCGGATTGCGATTAGCAGCAACCATGAAGGTCCAGCACTCCGGGCGCACGTGGACTCGCTTTTAGTGGCTAATCAAGTGAATAAGATTTACGAAGCCAAGGGGAGGATGATGATCGAATACTTAAAAAAGACTAAAGAGATGATGTTGCAATTTCAAGAGTGCAGCATAAAGCACATTCCTCGAAGTCAAAACCGGAAAGCAGATGCTTTAAGTAAATTGGCATCAGTCCAGTTCGCTCACCTGGCAAAGGAAATACGAGTGCAAGCATTGGATAAGCCCTCCGTTTACACAGAAGAAATTAGTCACCTTGATGACGTTAGTTGGACATGGATGACGCCCTTGGTGGCATATTTGAAGGAAGGAACTTTGCCGGAGAATCGAGCAGAAGCACTAAAGTTGCGAACAAAGGCCTTACAATATCAGCTGGTAGACGACCGGCTCTATAGAAGAACTTTCCTGGGGCCTTTGTTAAGATGTGTTGGTCAAAAGAAAGCTGAGCTGTTAATCAAAGAGGTGCACGAAGGTTCATGTGGAATGCATGCCGGCCCAAGGATGATGGTGGCCAAGCTAATGAACATAGGATATTACTGGCCGGGAATGCATGTCACAGCAGTACAAACCCTGAAAAAGTGTTTTAGCTGTCAAAAGCACGCGCCTAAAACATTGAGGCCTAAGAACGATCTCATACCGGTAACTGGAGCATGGCCTTTCCAAAAGTGGGGAATAGACATTGTCGGACAATTCCCGGAAGCACCCGGACGCATCAAATTCTTAATCGTCGCTGTGGATTACTTCACCAAATGGGTGGAAGCTAAGGCAGTCGCAACAATTACTACCACCTAGATCAAAAAATTTGTGTGGGATTATATAATATGTCGTTTCGACCTCCCTCTATACCTGGTGAGTGACAATGGAACACATTTTGAATCATTAGCCGGATGGTGTGAGGAAATGGGAATCCGACAAGTTTTTACGTCCGTCGCTCACCCGTAGGGAAATGGCCAAGTAGAACGAATCAACCAGAGCATGCTAAAGGGCATCAAAACTAGGCTCGTAACCAAAGGGAGTTCTTGGGTCGAGGAGATACCCAGTGTATTATGGGCCCATCGCACCACCCCGAAAATAAGCAATGGTGAAACTCCTTTCAGCTTAACTTACGGACATGAAGCAGTAATCCCAGTTGAAGTGGGTATGCCAACGATGCGCGTTGCTACAGCAAATGGTCGGGACAATGATCGAGAATTAAGACTGAATTTAGATCTTTTGGAGGAAATAAGGGAACAAGCACTCATTCAAGAAGCTAAGTACAAGCAAGTCCTGGCCAAGTATTATAACAAGAATGTTGCACCTCACCAGTTCCGCCCTGGCGAATACGTTTTTAGAAACAATGAAGCCAGCTGGGCTGAGCCCGGAGGAAAGTTAGGACCTAATTGGGAAGGGCCTTACCAGATTAAAGAGTCTCTGGGAAAGGGGGCACACTCCTTGATCAGGTTGGATGGAACAAATGTGCCCAGAACTTGGAATGCAGCCCAACTCAGGAAATGTTATATGTAGTCCTTATGGTCATATTTTCGGTTTTTTAAGAAACTAAGAAGAAGTGTGTTTTCAAAGACATGAATGAAATCTTCATCTAAATGGTCAAACCAACACTTTAAAAAGACCGGATCAATGCATCCGGCACAGCAAAAGACCGGGCCACATGTCCGGCACCATAAAAAGATTGGATTTTAATCCAACACTTTAAAAAGACCGGATCAATGCATCCGGCACAGAAAAAGCCGGGCCACGTGTCCGGCACCATAAAAAGATTGGATTTTAATCCAACACTTTAAAAAGACCGGATCAATGCATCCGGCACAGAAAAAGACCAGGCCACGTGTCCGGCACCATAAAAAGATTGGATTTTAATCCAACACTTTAAAAAGACCGGATCAATGCATCCGGCACAGAAAAAGACCGGGCCACGTGTCCGGCACCATAAAAAGATTGGATTTTAATCCAACACTTTAAAAAGACCGGATCAATGCATCTGGCACAGTAAAAGACCGGGCCACGTGTCCGGCACCATAAAAAGATTGGATTTTAATCCAACACTTTAAAAAGACCGGATCAATGCATCCGGCTCAGAAAAAGACCGGGACACGTGTCCGGCACCATAAAAAGATTGGATTTTAATCCAACACTTTTAAAAGACCGGATCAATGCATCCGGCATAGAAAAAGACCGGGCCACGTGTCCGGCACCATAAAAAGATTGGATTTTAATCCAACACTTTAAAAAGACCGGATCAATGCATCCGGCACAGAAGAAGACCGGGCCACGTGTCCGGCACCATAAAAAGATTGGATTTTAATCCAACACTTTAAAAAGACCGGATCAATGCATCCGGCACAGAAAAAGACCGGGCCACGTGTCCGGCACCATAAAAAGATTGGATTTTAATCCAACACTTTAAAAAGACCGGATCATTGCATCCGGCACAGAAAAAGATCGGGCCACGTGTCCGGCACCATAAAAAGATTGGATTTTAATCCAACACTTTAAAAAGACCGGATCAATGCATCCGGCTCAGAAAAAGACCGGGACACGTGTCCGGCACCATAAAAAGATTGGATTTTAATCCAACACTTTTAAAAGACCGGATCAATGCATCCGGCACAGAAAAAGACCGGGCCACGTGTCCGGCACCATAAAAAGATTGGATTTTAATCCAACACTTTAAAAAGACCGGATCAATGCATCCGGCACAGAAAAAGACCGGGCCACGTGTCCGGCACCATAAAAAGATTGGATTTTAATCCAACACTTTAAAAAGACCGGATCAATGCATCTGGCACAGAAAAAGACCGGGCCACGTGTCCGGCACCATAAAAATATTGGATTTTAATCCAACACTTTAAAAAGACCGGATCAATGCATCCGGCTCAGAAAAAGACCGGGACACGTGTCCGGCACCATAAAAAGATTGGATTTTAATCCAACACTTTTAAAAGACCGGATCAATGCATCCGGCACAGAAGAAGACCGGGCCACGTGTCCGGCACCATAAAAAGATTGGATTTTAATCCAACACTTTAAAAAGACCGGATCAATGCATCTGGCACAGAAGAAGACCGGGCCACGTGTCCGGCACCATAAAAAGATTGGATTTGAATCCAACACTTTAAAAAGACCGGATCAATGCATCCGGCACAGAAAAAGACCGGGCCACGTGTCCGGCACCATAAAAAGATTGGATTTTAATCCAACACTTTAAAAAGACCGGATCAATGCATCCGGCACAGAAAAAGATCGGGCCACGTGTCCGGCACCATAAAAAGATTGGATTTTAATCCAACACTTTAAAAGGACCGGATCAATGCATCCGGCACAGAAAAAGACCGGGCCACGTGTCCGGCACCATAAAAAGATTGGATTTTAATCCAACACTTTAAAAAGACCGGATCAATGCATCCGGCACAGAAAAAGACCGGGCCACGTGTCCGGCACCATAAAAAGATTGGATTTTAATCCAACACTTTAAAAAGACCGGATCAATGCATCCGGCACAAAAAAAGATCGGGCCATGAGTCCGGCACCATAAAAAGATTGGATTTTACATATTATATTTTACAGCGGATGTATAAGGAAGGTTGCAAGCGAGAGACAACCCCTAAAGGATGAGGCAAGCATAATAAAAAAAGGATAATCATATTACATCATAAGGTGGAGCACAATACTAAGGAAACATAAGGAGTAAAAGACCGGACCACGTGTCCGGCACAAAACCGGATCAATGCATCCAGCATGATAAAAAGCTTGGACGAGTTGCAAATATTATCGATAACACATATGGGAAACGTAAAAAGGACATATGCATTCAAAGGTAAATAAGTAAGTACATAAACAGATTACAGTACCAAAAATGAAAGGGCACGCAGGCTCCAACAAAGACAAATAAAAGAAAAATACAAAGGAATCAATCTTCAATGGCAGGTACATCCCTGATCTCTCTAAGATCCGGTTGATCAGCCAAGGAGGCAAGAGTACCTACAACAGGGAACTCCATAGTATCAAAGGCATCTTGCCTCTGAGTAACTATGGTACGGGCTTCTGGGCTCCAACCAGGAAGGCTCTCCAAAGGAAGACCAGCTTTCCCTGCTTGGAATCCATCGGATAGCCCATCATGATAGCCCGCCGCTTCCGCAGCCCCATTCAAACCAACTACTCCATCGATAAACTCATCACTACCCCTAACCGCCTCCACAACCCTAGAAAAACCATCCGCCACCGGCCAATTCCTATCCTCCTTCAACAAAGCCAACTCCTTCACCATCCTAGCTTTCTCCACCTCAAAACCCTCCCTCTCCTTCTCAAAAGAAATGACCTTTCCCTCCAACACATCCAACCTTTCTTTGGACACCTTCAACACTTCATCTTTCTCCGCCACCTGAAATGCCAGCTCCTCGGAGCGCGTCTTTGCTTCCCGGATCATTTGGGAATGTTTCTCAAGCTCTTTATTCGTCCGCGATCAGGCTTCAGTAAAATCTGCCTGGGCTTTTGAGTGAGCGGCATCCCTCTCCTTCAATTGCCAATCCAATTTTTTCACCTCCTGGGTGAGCACTAGCACTTTACCCGCATCTTCGTTTTTCTGAGCCAAAGCTTTTCTCAGTTGAGCAACCTCCCTACGACCCTCATCCCACTGACGACATATCTCGGGCATAACCGCCATACCCTCAACACAGCTCAAAGCAGCTCTATCGGACAACACTTCCGGGGAACAGGTTGAATGGCGTAGTCGCTCAGCTGGGGGAAAAGCCTGCAACAAAAACGTCCGGCACAGGTGGGGATCTGTCAAACAGTCACCCTGCAAAAGGTTACAGTTAGGAACATGTTTGGATTTAGTATCTGCCGGAGTCCAAGGCTCAGATTGGGTGGGCATCCTAATGTCGGATTGGCTCATATGTACACAAGAAGATTTGGGGGAATGAACTTCCCCAGTACCCGCAGGTGTCTTCTCCTTCTCTTTCCCTTTATCCCGTGGAGGGATTTGAGTTCCCGTCGGCACATTCTTGGGATCAGGGGAAGGTATGACCTTAGGGACAGGGGGTTAAAGAACAGGATCTTCCGAGTCTTTGACAGCAGGTTTTGTTGTTTTCGTGATTGGGCAAGTTGGAGTAACCCCTCCACCAGATTTTAAGCCTAAAAAGCACCGGAAAGAGAATATCAGGAAAAATATTCTTTATACTCAACAAAGAAAAACAGAACGGATACACACCTTTGGGACTCGCTCCCGGGGCCTTCTTTCCAGCAGCATAAGCCTCGGTTAGCTTTCGCCTCTTCTTCTGGGGCGAGAGCACTTTCTCTCCGGAAGCACTCCCGGAAGCTTTCGACCTTACTAGAACCTCTTCAGGTTCACCTTCTTGACTCCCTGAAACAATGCATCAACTTAGAGCAAAGGGCAGGAGAAAAAGAAAGGAAAAAACCAAACATAATTACATATCAACTAACCAGTTTCTAGATCCATAGTCTCTTGCAGACTAGCACGGGGAAAAAAGAACATCATAGTAACTAGCAACTGCTGCAAATGAAAAAGTGGAAACACAATAAATACAAACATAATATATATAGAAGGGAAAGCGTCATCTATCAAGGAGAAATGTGAGACAACATACACTTACGTTCTTTTCCCACAGAATAAACCGGGAGACGGTCAAGCCTTCCCCAGTTCCGGCTCATACCAACACCAACCAGGGCATGTTCCGGAATCTCTTGAATGTCGGCCGGACGGGAGGTCAAAAGAGAGAAAACAGGAGTTTTCTTAAAAGCATCCAGATTGGGAGGAATGTCCACCACAGCCAAACGAAGTGACCGGATCTGCATGCTGGCAGGAACCATCCGGGCACTTATACAGAAAAACTTTTCTTTCCAACCCCGGAATCCCTGAGGGGTCTCTTTGGCATGAGGAATCACCCCGGGGCGCTTAGAAAAGGAAAACCAGCTGTCTTTCAAATATAACTTGTAAAAGTGATGAAAAATGGCGACGGAAGGGTCCTGTTTCAAGGCAATACAGCAAAACTCAAAATGCCTGATACGGCACATACCAAGAGGGTGAACCTGAGAGAGGTGAATTTTGTAGAATTGGAGGAGATCGATGACAAAGGAGGTGACGGGAACCCTGAAATTAGCTTCAGAGAAAAAGTCTGCATATAAGGTAATCTTGCCATGAGGAGGTTTGGCCGCCGTGCCTCCTCGAGAAGGATACTCGGGTTCCAAATCGTTAGGAATCCCATACGTAGCTTTCAATCTCTCGAAGCGTTCCACGCTCCAGCTTATGGGAATCAAAGCTACGTCGGCGTTATCACCAATTTGTTGAAGAAATTGACAAGATCAGAAGAAATAAGGAAGCAAGGTTTCAGGGAAAATCAGAGAGATAAAGTAGAAGAAGATTAAAAGACAGCACTACCTTACCCCCTTTTTATAGACAAGAAGGGAAGACAAGGAGTCAGATAGCGGTACCCTAGGAAGGATTATAGGACTGATGGATGGGATGTACGGAAGGTTTGAAGGGAGCGCCGCCCGCACGTGTCAGGATTTTTTGTTTTTTGAAACAAAAAGTCTTTATAGTCAAATTAATTTTTTAAGAAACAAAAAAATCAAATTGACTAGGGGGACTTGACGACGTATGATGAAAGGGTCATACATAAGGGACCTAATGGAAAGAAATCTAACTGCTTAACCACCATGGGGGCCCACGAGAGAAGGAACCAATAAGAAGGAGGCTGTCACTATCATACGGTTAGAGGAAAGAGAATGAAAAAGCCCTATAAATAGAGAGTGATCTCATAGATGAAAGGGGATCCAGAGCTTGTACTTGATTGAATTCGGGAATTAATATCAAAGTGGATTTTTTACATCTCTTCATACAGGTTGCAAGATAATCGGAATGTCGGAAAGAGAAGAAAATGGAAAATGTCAAAATTTTGTTCAAGTATAGGTTAGGCGAACTTGTCTAGTTCGCTTGATAGGCGAACTTGTTAAGTTCGCTTGAATTAGGCGAACTTAATCAGATGTGTATATATTGATTTCAGCGAACATGACCACTTTACTTGTTTGTTGACTTGTGCGAACTTATCAGGCGAACATATCAGTCTTAGTGCCAATTTCTTCGTTTTTAAATTTTCTGTGACTAAGGGTGGTTATTTGTTCACATTTCTTAATCAATATATGATTGCGAGTCCATTGAAGGTAGATTCACTCCATTTCATCCATCGATTTGTTCTGATTTGGTGTTTTTATCATCAGCTTATCATCGCAACTGTAAATCTAGTTTGATCATCTTCGAATTGTGAATATCACCTGAAATTAGTTGTTCCTATGACTTAATCGGATGCTGGGGAGTTGGTGTGTGTCTTTAATTTGTGTTTATAACATCAAAATCTGTGAATTCGATTTCTGTGACTGTTCGACTGTTTGGGCGAACTTGCTCAGTTCGCCTCTTGTAATTCTAAGCGAACTTGTTAAGTTCGCCTAGGGGGACAGTAGTGTTTAGACTTGGAAATTTTTCAAATTTTTTCAAAGTTAAATTTTTTTTTATTTTGGTTCTTTTATCTTTGTTATTTTGAAAAATTGTCAATGTCTAATCATATCTTTTAAGCAGGTCATGGATCGTTGAGTGGAATATAAACACAATCAGGTGGCACTACTTGATCCCGAGTTAGGTGAGGCGGCAAACTTCAAGAGATTATTAATGTTCTCAATCGATCAAGGATTCATGTCGCTCTTTCAGCTAATCCGCATATTATCCTATTATACATTCAACAATTCTGGGAGACGGCTCATCAAGATACAGATGTTGATCCCCATGTAATTCGTGCTATAGTGAATAATCAAGATATTTCTATTTCTGCTCAGGATATCAGGACAGCTCTTGCCTTGTATGGAAGAAATGATGACCCGATTAGTTTACCGAATGATACACAAGCACGCAAGGGTGGTCTTGTAGGGCAATGGAGATATTTTATGCATGTGATTATTCGATGCTTATCACCAAGGAAAGCTGGTACTGACGGGTTAAAGTCTTCTTTGCAAGCTGCAACGGTAGCTTTGACATTTAATCGACCTTTCAACTTTGCTCTTTACTTCTACAGGGAGTTGGTGATGCAGATTACACCACCTGAGGGTCAGGGTTTCTTAATGGACCCTCGATTCTTGCAGGTTATCCTGAATCATTTGATGCCTAATTTGCCACCAGTAAATCCTCGTTTGAATTTAACTCCAATGACAAAGTGGATCTTTACTGATTGTATGAATGTTAAACACTAGAATCCTGCTTTAATTCCAGTTGCTACACCATTTTTTGGACACATAATCAATCCTGCTTATGTTGCATCGCCAAACAATAACTGGATACATGATGACCCTGCTTTGGAATTACCTCCAGTTGACAATCAAGATGCGGAGGTAGAGGATGAGGAAGGTGGTGATGATAATGAAGGTACTGACAGTGATGATGGTGATGTTGGTGATGATAGTGATGATGGTGATGATGGTGATGATAATGATGATGATCATGATGATGATGTACCTGTACATGTTGATAATGAACCTCATGTTGCTGATGTTGAGGTTGAAGAGACTAGCACTAGTTCATCTGGATCTGGTAGATCTGATGACCATGATGAGAGTTCTTAGGATTTTGGCCCTGATCATTATGATCAGTTAGCTAAACTTCCTCGAGTGACTAGGAATATATATGATAACCGTCAGAAGTCTCTAGGAAAGAAAAAGGTGTCTTTACCAAGACGCAAGTCTGTACGGGCTCCTCCTCCCAATACAGTACTTGGTAAAAGGAAATTACAAGATGAAACATCTAGTTCAGAGGCTGATGAAGCTCCTGTTGTCAAAGGACCTAAACTGATGGCTTCGGCTATTAATGCTGCTCAATCTGCAATGGATAGAGAATTTGTTGATTCTTTGATCGTGACTCCTAATCCTTCACAATCTCCGAGTCCTCCGGTGATCCCTACTGTATCTAAAGCCCATGATGAGGCTGGTCCGTCTACAAGAGATGTTAATGATGAACGAATACAAGCTTTGGAAACACAAGTTTCAGGCTTACAATCTCAGGTAGATGATTTGCTTGCTAGAGAAGCCCAGCATGCTCAAACTATTCATGATCAAAACAAGGTGCTTGCAGAGATGCAGATCCTTATTACTCAATTGGTTGAGCGTCTTGACGCTTAGGGGGAGAAGGCTGAGAATGATAAAACTACTTGTCACAGTATTGGTATTCAGAAGAATCCAGATGATGATGATGATGAACCAAGTGCTGGTGATGGTTTAGGTGAGCCTCAACACGGTGCTTCTAATCCTTCATTAACTCAGGGGGAGTCAGAGGTTATTGTGGAAGCCAATATGATGACTAGTGGTGACAATGAAGCTAATGATGCTGACATGTTAGATAATTCTTTGTTCTTTAAAGATTCTGATATGGATGAAGCTGACAAAATTGAATGCTTGATAGATTTGGATGATCTTTCTAGATGATGATACAGAAGAGGAAGGAGAGATTGTTGAGGTAGAGCTGGAGTGTGATACTAAGAAAGTTGTGTACGAAGGATGTGAAGGTTTAATTGATACAGATGTGTTTGAAGATGATGTAATTCCTGAAGGGTTTTCAGAAGGAGTTGTAGAATCTGATGCATCTGATCCTGATCTAGAAAAACAAAACTCTGATTCTGCTGAAAGTTTGTCTAAAGATACAGAAATGTATAAGAATACTGGAATGACTAAGGCACAATGGGTGGAAATGGTGAAGAGCTGGAGAGATAACTTACCAGTTGCTCCAGTGACACCGGTGCAAAAGCAGAGATATGTAAACAAAGACAAATGATCTGGAAGAATAATAAGTTGGTTTTATGAAGCTGAGTTCAAGTTATTCGCTTTGAAGAGAACAGATGGAGTCCAGTATTTGAAGCCAAGGCTTAAATACTTTAACTCTTTACCGAGATGTGAAGTCAATGGGTTATCAACAAAGCCCTTGATTAACAGATCGAATAATGGAATAGCTGACTCGATTGCCAACTTGATAAGAATGGAAGGAGGTTCTGGAAAGTATGAGAGACTGAAACCTCAACAAGGAAGAAGAATAAAAGAAGTAGATCATGTTACTCAAAAGGTGACATGGAGATACAAGTTTAAACCTGTGAGATCAGTACCAAGGATTCCATTGAAACTGATTCCTTATGATTATCTACATGATCTTAAATGGTGGTACGTTGATGGATGTACGGGAGAAGCTGTGATAGAAGACTTAAATGGCAAGGTTATAGTGAGATTCTTCGATGCTATGAACCTTGTTAACTTTTCAAGGTCTGATCAAAAGATGCTAAAGCGTAGAGAGATCATGTATACTGATGAAAGAAGAGAGCAGGCATTACAGTATAAGAAGGTGTTCGATGTGTGTCTGAAACACAGGATATGTGTAGGGAGCTCGTTGCCAAAGAATTGGATGAACAAGACTTGAAGATAAAGACCAAGCTGTTGTCAAGGGGGAGTCTGTTGGAGCATATTTTGTGACAACAAGCCTTGTAATAGATTAGTCTTTATGTTTAAAGTTTTGTATGTTTTGTATTTGTAATTAGTTAAGTTTGCTCAGGCGAACTATGTTCGCCTGGTATAGTTGAGGCGAACTTAACAAGTTCGCCTCAACTAAGAGGTGGCGAACTTTTTAAGTTCGCCTGTTTTAGTATGTGTTGTCTATAAATAGTTCAAGAGTTGTTCTCATTTGTAACTTCTGCATTGTAACTAGAACTACTCTGTGTTTACTGTTTGATTGATAATACAAGAAGCTTTTTATGAAATCGTGTCTTGTGTGATTGTATTGCGTTCGTGACTATTCAAGACATACGTATACGTAAGGATTCCGCACTTCATGTACGTATTATGTGTTTTACAGCAGAGATCAATCGGTAGACCTGCTGGGACTTACAGGTTCTTTACCGGGTGTGAACTCCATAAACCTATCATGTAACAAACTATCTGTAGTAGTTCCGGCAAGTTTGTCATCGTTCAAGCTAAGCCTTATGTAAAGGGAAGTCGCCAGAGTCCAGATTGGTTGGAATAGATGATGAACAAGTTAGGGATATATCGATTCCCGGTGGGATCTTGATCCAAAACGTATCGAAATCGATTAATTTGTGATAAAGGTTAAAGGATGCATTTCAGCACCGAGATTTTATCTTTCCAGCATGATGAAGTGTGATGGTGGAGTGTGGTGGTGGAGAAAGGTGGAAGTTTGAGTATGAAGAAAGGGGGTGTTTGGGATGGGTTTTATGAATTATAATCTTTCTTTTTTTAATGTAAGGGGTATTTTGGTCATTTTACACTCATTTAACGGATAAACATAACGGACATCCAACTCAGGGGCCATGGGTGTTACAATCGTGCAAACTATTGGGCCAAAGTTGTAGTTTAGCATTACTTTTCAAAAACTCCTTTTTAACATCTTAAAATTTGAAAAGGAGAAACAAAAGTCAAGTTTTCCAAACATCATTTTAACTTCTAAAAGTTAACAAGTCAATAAGGAATTTCAATAAGTAATCCCAAACACCCCGTTAGAGCTCTTTTAATTTTAAATGGAGATTCTTTGATTGAATTCTTTTGTTTTGTTTTAATTTTAGATTATTTATAGAACTGTTGGAACCTAGTTGTCCATAGAAATCAATTAGAATTAGATTTGTATAACTTTAGAGTTTTCGGTCGAAAACTTTAAGTTTTCGATCGGAAAGTGTTTTCGGTCGAAAACACTTTTCGATCAGAAGATTTCGATCGAAACTCTTGGGTATAAATAGTCTTGTCTTTTGTATTTCATATAACCATTCTCATTTTGTATTATTTGATTTCAAATCTATCACAAAGAATTTCTGTGTGTTTTTGTTGTTACTTTGTAATTACATTGCTGGATTAATGAATATCTTGTGTGATTGATTCTATCCTTTTCGTTTATATTTGATTTGATCATTTCGGTGTGACTTGGATTTCTGGATTGTTTCCGCCAATTCAGAGAGTGATTGAAGACATTATCCTTGAATATCAGCAGATCGAGAGGGGTTCACAAGTGGTATCAGAGCCAGGTTTAGAGCTCTTGGTATTCAAAAAGAATTTTAGTCAAAATTGATCGAATTGAAGTAATTTGGGTGCCATTGTTGTTGATTTGAAGCTAATATTGATGGAGATGAAGTTTGCATCAAGTTTGGAGACTTGATTTTTTACTCGGATCATCACAGAAAGTTTTTGGTCAATTCAAGTGTTCTTCTGTTGAATTGCCCGAAAAGTCTGTTTGAAGAAGCCGAATTCAGTTTTCGAACGAAAAGTATTGTCCGAAATTTCATCTGTTTGAAATATTCAGACTTTTCGAAAGAAAATTATTGTCCGAAATTTCACTTGTTTGAAATATTCAGACTTTTCGACCGAAAAGTATTGTTCGAAATTTCATCTGTGTTCGAAATTTTCAGACTTTTCGACCGAAAAGTACTATCCTAAGTTTTCGACCGAAAAGTTCTAAGTTGGAAATTTTTCTGATTTCGATCAAGTTCAAATTATAAGTACAGAATGGCGGGAAAGGTATACGATACTGAAAGGGTTATTGGGAAATCACCACCGATGCTGAAATCAATATCAGAATTTTCAAATTAGAAAATAATGATGAAGGCGTACTTCAAGTTTACTGAACACACACTTTGGGAATCAATTGTGAAGGGTCCTCATATTCCCAAGACTGCAAATGCTGATGGGTTAGTCCTGATTGCAGATCCTGATCTTTATTCAGAGGAAGATAAGAAGTTAATCGAGAGGGATAACAGAGCATTGGTATTCTAGCACTTCCGACTGAGTTGTATTTGAATTTTGAGCAACATGAAATAGCTCAGGGTTTGTGGAATGCTTTGTGCTTAAGATTTGAAGGAAATGCAGCTCTTCAGGAAAGCAGAACCGATCTTCTACTGAAGCAATATAATATGTTTAGTTATAAGAAGAATGAGACTCTCAGTGACCAGGTGACCAGGTTTACAACCATGATCAACAGATTGAGAAAAATGGGAGTGTGTTGAAGCACTTTTGTGTGATAAACACTCTGGACATTGTCTTAGCTTTTTGTACTTGTTTTGTATGTATTAGTCTTTGTATGTTAGTGTCTGTATGTATTAGTTATCGAGTTGTATTTACTATTGTATGTACTCGTTGTCTAATTTCTCTAAGTGTTTTGCACACTTAACATGTGCGTAGGAGTTATCTCCTGCGTACTTAGCAAGTACACAAGAACTCTCTGTGTACTTGCTAAGTACGCAGGAACAATTTGTCCTGCGCACTTGTTAAGTGCGCAGAGATCAGGTCTAGTATAAATAGGATAGGTTGACAGAAGTTATGTATGCAGACATTTGCACTCAGTTGTATTCTCTCTGTAACCTTCAAGTTTATAATAGGCTGATTTTGAAAGTGATTTTGTTGTCGGTTTACTTTGTGTTGCTTGATTCTCCACCTAGTCACGGGCATTCCGCACCCGGTCCGACTAGTCACACACCCACACGTAACGATCCGAGACACCCGGGGACCTACAAGTGGTATCAGAGCTTAGCTCTTGATTTCGAGTGTTGTGAGTGTGTTAGGAGCATCTTCTACACAATCTATAGAGATTTTGCAAGCAAAAGTGGGTGTTTTTGTTGATTTTTGTCATAAAATAGGGGTAGCTCTTGAGCACTATTTTAGAAGCAAAAATCACTCAAAAACCGACTTTTGTTGTGTATTTGAGTGTATTGAGCTTCAAAGGTTGGTTAGAAACGAGTCTCTGACCCTTTGGCTCATTTTGTTTGGTCATATCTTCAACTTTTCTATCTCCGGTGAGATTCCAGTGATCGGAAAAAGTTGGTGAGGGTTGGTGAAAAAGTGACCTGCGTACTTACCATTTTTGGCAATCTAGTACAGTCTTGCTGCGTACTTACCAAGTACGCAAGACCATATTTGTTGCGTACTTAATTGATCTCCTGCGTACTTACTAAGTACGCAGGAAGGACACTTGTGAAAAATTTCTAAGTCTGAATTTCAGTTCATTGTGTAATTGCTATATCAAGTCATGTTTGATTCATTTCCAATGATGCTTCTTGTTCTTATTGTGTTTATTATTTGTTTTTGCAGTGATGGCTCGTGCATTTACCAGCGAATTCAATCTGATGGCTCTAACACAGCCCGAGTGGAAGGGTGCTGCACTTCAGTATAGGGAGATCGTCGACTTCCTGAACCGATCGAAGATCAGCTATGCCATCTCTGTTGATCCTATTGTCCCAAGACCGTATCTGGAGCAATTCTAGGAAACTGCTGATCATGATTGTACAGTAACTCCAAATGTCATTAGGGCTACTTTAGCAGGTCATGATATTGATATTTCTGAAGACACCATCAGACGCGTGCTACAGTTTAGGGACTTATCAACTGATCCGGTGAGTTACCCTGACTACTTCGTTGATGGATGCTGGAGACAAAGGATGGGGTATGTTGGTACCATGGACTACTCATCGTACAAGAAGATGTGGGTACTTGATCAGTGGCGTTACTTCGCGCACGTCATGATCATGTGCCTGTCTGCTAGAAAGGCGGGAAAGGATGCCATGGGGCATGACTTGGCGGCTGCAATGGTTGCCCTCTCTCTTAACAAAGGTTACAACTTTTCAAAGTATATCTACAAGTCTATCACCGATCAGATCAATGCTGCTGATAGGTTTAGATTTCTATTATACCCACAGTTCGTGCAGCTGTTGATTAATGATGCTGTACCTTATCTACCGGTAATCGGAGGGAGACTACAAGTCAAACGGGTGGCCAGAGTTTTCTCACACTTCTTAACGCCAGGCAATGTAGAACCTACCCCTGAGCATACTCCACTCTTTGGCCACCTGATCAATGAAGCATATGTGGCCCCTGCTGACTTCAGATGGTATAGTGTAGAATCTGAGCCTGAACTCAGTCAACACAGTGATGAATAACAGGAAGGAGAGGAAGTTGAATCTGAAGATAAAGGAGATGAAGAGCAGGGAGTTGGAGGTGCTGAGGATTCTGACTCAGAATCGACCGAGTCAGATTCCTCTGATTCTGTTGATGCACCGTCCCAGGCACACCCACGAAGATTGACGAAGGTGACCCTTCCCGAGTCATCTTCCAAGAGAAAGCGACACGAGACTAGCAGTGAATACGAGCTGGATTCTAATTCGGACGCTGCTATACAGAGACGCAGAAGAGAAAATATAAATAAGCAACGGGGGGATAGGCAGCAATAAGCTATCCTTCGTGAGGTACAAGTCAGTGCTCAGAGGAAGCACATGTAACGGCTGCGAGTACTGATTCCACTTCTACCTCACCTTCACAACAGCTATATAGGCGACAGCGGAGGAGGCCACGTGTAACACCTGATGTGGCTACCACTGCTATCACATAGGAGGTTCCTGTGATAGTGTCCCTCCCTGTGCAATCTGTCCAAATGGCGGTCACAACTCCTATTATAACCGAGTCTGTCACCATCACCCCTACCACCATCCAAACTACCACAATCCCTACCTCAATCCCCACAACCAACCTTCAACACATCAGTGAACCATTTCCTGAGTTAGATTTTACTCATGGATTTGATTTTGATGAAATCTTCACATTCCCAACTCATCAAGCCGTAGCATCGTCTTCTAGGGGACCTGATCCTCATGATACACGGATCACAAACCTAGAAACTCAAGTCACAAGTCTTCTTGAAATGGTACGGAAGTCAAGAGAAGAATCTGAGAAGCAAAAGGGCCAGATAAACTCTTTGATTGATGAAGTAGCCGCGTTGAAGAAACAGCAGGCGGCTGATGACAAGCATCGGTTAGAGCATGACACTATGGTAAAATTGGTCTGTGATATGGCCAAAACGCTTGCTGCTCAGGGGGAGAAGTTTAAGGAGCTGTTGGAGAAGCAACCACCTAAGCCTAGCAGTGAAGAGGCTTGTCACTTAGTTGATCTGACTAAGGGTGATGATCAGGACAAGGATCCTGAAGCCGGACCAAGTGGAAGTGAGCAGCAATCGTCGGCTTGGGCGATTGTTCCCATTTCTGCCGTGCCTAGGGCTGAAGGGGAGTCCACTCAGAGTGAAGGTGGAGGTGATGCTTCAGGTGGTAATAATGGAAAGTCGGTGGCTAACATTCTGAAAGATCTATCTGACGACGTGTCGGATGATGTGATCCTATTCTTAGAGCCAGACTATTCCAAAGAAGCACAGATCGAAGCTCTCTGCAATCTGGAAGAGGGAGAGATCGACTCTGGTGACGACTGGGATAAGGAAGATGATGATGTTGTAATCGAAGTTCCTAAGGGCGACGGGGAAGGAGAGTATGAGTTTGAAGATGGAGAGATCTTCGAAGTTCCATCCTTTGAAACTCATCTTGACACAGGTTCAGTCGAGCCTGCTAGTACTGTTGAGGCGTCGACTGAAGCCTCCCCTGCCGACCCTACACCTGTGGATCCAGAGGCACAGAAGGACAAACATATTCCTGCAAGTTCATCGAAGGATCCGGCTCCTGTCTGGCAAAAGACATCAATCATAGACAAACACGGAGCGACAGGGATGATCTTAGCTGTGAAGTTCGAGGAGGATAAGAAGTTGTTTGCAATCAAGCGAGCTGGGGGGGTTCAATATCTGAAACCAACCAGCGAAGCTTTCAACTCCTTGCCAAGATACGACCTCGTGAACCTAGCAAACCGAGAGCTGCTGGGTCACTTAAATCACGCAGTAGCGATGGGTTTGTGGCAGGTTCTACCGCGAGAGGTAAGATATGGGAAATTCAAAATGTTTAAGCCTCAAGTGCCCAAGCGAGCCAGGGACAAGAACGCTAGACATCCTGTGACTAATAGAAGCTTAAAGAAACTGGTATACAAGCCAGTGCTGTGTGAAACCAAGATTCCCCTGAGCAAGTTATCTCAGGATGTCCTCGATAACATATGGTACTGGTACGTAGATCCTAAATCGGGCGAGGCAGTGGTGATTGGAAAGGTGTGGTCCGAGAGTGGAAGCTTAGTGCCAAGGGAACTGATCAGAGTGTTTGATGAAGTCTGCTTCATAAACTTCTATGAGAAAGATCTAGAGGCTCTAGCTGACAAGTACTGCATGTACACGGACGAGTGAACAAAGTTCATTGCTTCTAAATACGACAAGGTTATCAAGTTCTGCCTTGATTACAAGAAGAAGATGGTAGCTAAAGCTGAGGAGCTGTGAAGACCGAAGACAATCCAGAGCTGTTGTCAAGGGGGAGTTTGTTGAAGCACTTTTGTGTGACAAACACTCTGGACATTGTCTTAGCTTTTTGTACTTGTTTTGTATGTATTAGTCTTTATATGTTAGTGTCTGTATGTATTAGTTATCGAGTTGTATTTACAATTGTATGTACTCGTTGTCTAATTTCTCTAAGTGTTTTGCGCACTTAACATGTGCGCAGGAGTTATCTCCTGCGTACTTAGCAAGTACGCAAGAACTCTCTGCGTACTTGCTAAGTACGCAGGAACAATTTATCTTGCGCACTTGTTAAGTGCGCAGAGATCAGGTCTAGTATAAATAGGATAGGTTGACAGAAGTTATGTACGCAGACATTTGCACTCAGTTTTATTCTCTCTATAACCTTCAAGTTTATAATAGACGGATTTTGAAAGTGATTTCGTTGTCGGTTTACTTTATGTAGCTTGATTCTCCACCTAGTCACGGGCATTCCGCACCCGGTCCGACTAGTCACACACCCACACGTAACGATCCGAGACACCCGAGGACCTACATAGTGAAATTTGAAGAGTATGATCTAGGGAAGAAGCTGTTAGACTCATTGCCAGATTGCTGGGGCATACATTGTATGCTAATCAAGAACACAACTCCAGATCTGAAGAGTAAAACCCTTGATGATATTATATGTCTGCTCGAGTCTTACGAATTGGATGCAAAAAAGAGAGAACTGAACAACCAGGATAAACAAAACAATTCAGGTTCAACAAATGCAGAACTATTCTATGGAAGTAGTGAAGGAAGTAGTGGAACAAAATCTGAGAAAAGAAATGGTTGTTGTGAACACTCCTCTGGTGAGAAAGTCAAGTCATCTGGACAAATCCCTGAAGATCAGATTGCTCTGTTCGGAGCTTTCATGAGCAGCTATGATGCATTGGTGACAGGAAAGTTACAACCTGCCGTGCATGATGTAGAGGATCTTGTTCAGATAAATCCTGATGACTTGGAATATATGGACTTGCAATCGCAGATGGCCATGATAGCTGTAAGGGCTAAAAAGTATCTGTAGAAGGTTGGGAAGGACAAGCTTCAGTTTGGGAAAAAGGTTGGTTTTGACAAAGCAAAACTCCGGTGCTACAACTGTCAACAACTTGGTCACTTCGCTCGTGAGTGTACCAAGGACAAGAAAAATAAGGTTGAGGGAAGCGGAGTTAAGCTAGTAGAGATGATTGATGAGACTGACAAATCAAAGAAGACTCCAACTGCACTCCTGTCCAAACAGCTTAGCAATTGTGAATGGGAAGATGAGATCGAGGATGCTGAGGATGAACTAGATGAAGCCTTGATGGCTGAAATTGAAGATTCAAAGAAACCAGCTGAAATTGCCAATGATTGTGCACTCAAAATAGATTCTAAAGGAAAGGGCAAAGCTGTTGATTCTGATGAAACTTCATCTGAGAGTGAGGTACATTCTGATAATGAATTTGACATATGTTCCTCATTATGTGTAGAACGAATGCAGAATTATCATGCAGCCAACACATTCTTACTTGCTGAAAATGAAAAACTAAAAAGAGTAAATAAAGAATTGAAACAAAATGAAGTAAATTTCATAAGGAAAATTAAAGCACTTTTGAAAGACAATGTAACATTTAAAGAATACTTGGATAAAAAAAGATGTTTTAATCAAAGATCTTTCAGAAAAACTTATCACATCTAAAACTTAATTAATAAAAGAAAGGGTGATAGTTGCAAAGTGGAAGATGCAACAAAATGTCTTTGATGAATGTGTAAGTAAACAAAGAACTGTTTACATCAAAGACGGGTTGGGTTACAACAAATTTCCACATCCTGATAACTTTGTACCATTTCCTGAAACGCATGAATCAAATGAGTTGATGAATCCGGGTACCTCTAATTTTCATGATATGTATATAAGTGCAGATATAAACTCAGGGTGTGGATGATGATAATGAACTTGACGGAGTGAAAAGCTTTTCAGCTTTCAATAAACAGTGCACTAGGGAGTTTATAAGAGATTGCAAACAGTACCTAGATGTTGACTGTAATCTAAATAAATTTGTTTCAATTTCTAGTGTTAATGTTGATTTAAACAATGTTCAAGTTTCTGATTCTGATTCTGATGCTTCTTATGTTTTGGCATGTTCCACTAATGTTTGTGATGATTTTGATTGCGTGTCTGAAGTGTCATCAACATCCACTTTCTTTGATAAAGTGGTGCATACAGCTAGAGATTATGTTCCACTTCATAAAGTCTCAAGTCTGGTTGGTGATGTGGTCTTAGATGGGTTTGGAAATCCTTTGATTAAAGAGTATGATTTTTCAAGTGAGAGACCAAAGAAAAATGATGTCATAGCACCAGAGAATCATATTCTTACCAGTGAGACAGCGAGCAATAAAGTTGTCAAAGTTAAAGTTAGTGTACTATCAACTGTCCAAAGAAAGTCTTGGTGTGTCAAAGGCAAATCCATTGATGTCAAAGACCAGTTCATTGATGTCAAAGATAAGCATGTTCAAATCAAAGGACAATTAAGAAAGAAAGGTTGTGGCCTAAAGAGTGAAGTAGGCGAGTGTTCAAAGTCAAAGTCAAAGTCAAAGCCTAAGAGCTACAATTGCTTTGTGTGTGGTCAAGTTGGACACTTTGCGAGAAATTGCAAACACAACTCTAGTGAGTCAAGGTTCACAAAGAACAAAGAGAAAGTTAAGAGCAAAGTTACTCAGCATTTCAAGAGAGCGTCTGAGAACGACAGTGTATCAGAGTCCGGAATGACACAACGATACAGTCGTGATTACTTGCTTTCTAGGAATTGTCATGATTTATATTCAAATGTCTGTCGTGATTATGTGCTACCAAGTTTTGAGGACACACGTGTCCCAAAAGGTTCACAATATGTGAAGAAACCTAACCAACCAATCTATTTTTCTAAAGAAAAAATGACTAAGAAATATGAGAAAAATGTTGGTTATGTTTGGAAAGTTAAAAATGAACAGTCTTCACATATGGTTGGAACAAAGAAGAATATAAACTTGAAAGAACAAGTCGTTGTGACTAAGATTGTAAAAGATCAAAGTCAGCCCGGGTCAAAGATGATCTGGGTACCTGTTTCTCATTAAGTTTGTCTTGAATGTGCAGAGTTTAACTTGGAGGACTATGAATAATTCTTGGCATGTTGATAGCGGTTGCTCAAGGCATATGACTAGACAAAGAGAAATTCTAGAAAACTTTTGAGCTTTTGATGGTTGTTTTGTTGCGTTTGCTGGAGATAAAAAGGGAGAAAAAATTACTGGTCAAAGAACAGTGTCGAATGATCTCATAACATTAGAGAAATGATTCTTATGCGTGTCTCAGTTGGAATTCAACTTACTAAGTGTTTCTCAAGTTTGTGATAAAGACATACCAGTCCATTTTACTGCAAAGGAGTGCTTGTTCTTAAAGCCTGGACTGGTTATTCCAGAGGAAATGATTCTGATGCGTGCTCCAAGGAAGTTCAACACATATGTGGTTGACATGAATGATCATATTACACTAGTAAACGTCTCATGCTTGTTATCAAAAGAGACTGGTTCAGAATCTTATTTGTGGCATCGAAGAATGGGTCATGTAAATTTGAAGAACATGAATAACTTGGTGCATAAAGATTTGGTATGAGGATTGCCAAAGAAAGAGTTCATAATTGAAGAAAATTGCATGTCATGTGAAAAGGGAAAACAGCACAAGAAGTCCCATCCAAGAAAAACCATAACAACTTTTACTAGACCTTTATTTCTCATACATATGGATTTGTTCGGTCCAGTTCGAGTTAAAAGCATTGCGAAAACATCATATTGTCTTGTTATCACAGATGACTTTTCAAGATTTTCATGGGTGTTTTTTCTTGCAACAAAGGATGAGACACCTGAAACAATCATTGATTTTGTCAAAAGAATAGAAAACATCTGTGATAGCGAAGTTTCTATCATTCGCAGTGACAATGGAACAGAATTTAAAAATAAATTGATAAATTCGTTTTGTGTAGAAAAATGAATAACACATCAGTATAGTGCTGCAAGAACACCACAACAGAATGGAGTGGCTGAAAGGAAGAATATAACTTTAATAGAAGCTGCTCGAACAATGCTTGTTGATTCAAAGTTGCCTATTATTTTCTGGGCTGAAGCAGTAAACACGGCATGCTATGTTTTGAATAGGTTTCTTATGGTGAAGCAACTTACAAAGACTTCTTATGAACTATTCTATAAACGAAAGCCGTACATCAAGTTTTTTAGAGTTTTTGGTTGTTCTTGTACAATGTTAAATACACAAGATTTATTGCCAAAATTCGCAGCTGTTGGTAATGAATGCTATTTCTTGGGTTATTCTTCATATCAGAAAGCTTATAGAGTGTACAACAAGAGAACCAAAGTTGTTCAAGAATCTAACTATGTGGAGTGGCAAGAACTAAATACTCCTCCAGATCAAAATGGACCTGACTGGTTCTTTGATGTTGAAGTAATCTTCAAGACCTTTGATCAACAACTTCAAATGGATTCTAATGAAGCAAGTACTTCGGATATTGTAACTGAACCTCTTACAAGCAGTGATCTATTTGTTGGAAAGTTTTTGGTCGGACCACAGAATGTGAAGATTCAAAATGAGATGTCTGAAAATGTTACTACATCAACTCAAACACAAGAAGATCTTGTTGATAATTCTGTCACTAATGTTGATTCCAAAGTACAAGAAGTTCCAAGTACTGATGATGAACCAGCAGTTAATGAAGTTCAGTCTGATCCTGTAAATGATCAGACTGAGGATGTAATTCAAACAAGTTCTTCAAGTGTTGAAGATTCAAATGTTCAAGTACCTGAGTTGAATGATTCACACATGCCAGAGTCTGTGGAAGTAGAACCTATTCCAAATCATCGAATTCATTCTGCTCATCCAGTTGAGAATATTATTGGATCTCTTGAGGATGTAGTTAAGACAAGAACTCAAGATGGAAATATTAATGTCTGTTTGTACTCCTGCTTCTTATCTCAAGAGGAACCAAAGAATGTTATTGTTGCTTTACAAGATCCAAGTTGGATTGAAGCTATGCAAGAAGAACTCCTTCACTTTAAGAAATTAAATGTGTGGCATCTTGTGGACTTACCTGAGGGAAAATATCCAATTGGAACGAAGTGGGTCTTCAGAAACAAAAAGGATGATCATGGGATTGTAGTTCGTAACAAAGCATGTCTGGTTGTACAAGGTTTTTATCAAGAGGAAGGACTGGATTATGATGATGTCTTTGCTCCTGTTGCACGAATTGAAGCCATACGTATATTTTTAGCTTATGCATCGTACAAGAAGTTTACTGTATATCAAATGGATGTAAAAACAGCTTTTCTGTATGGGGTGGTAAAGGAAGAGGTTTACGTGAATCAACCACCGGGTTTTGAAGATCCAGCTCATTCATTTCAAGTGTATAAGCTTGATAAAGCACTGTACGGGTTACATCAAGCACCTCGTGCGTGGTATGAAACCTTGTCAACACATCTTACATTGAATGGCTTCGTTCGTGGAATAATTGACAAGACCTTATTCCTGAAGAAATGTGATGCTGATCTGTTAATTGTACAAGTTTATGTCGATGATATTATCTATGGGTCAACAAATGAAGCTCTTTACAAAGCATTTGAACAAGTCATGAAATTAAAATTCGAAGTGAGCTTGATGGGAAAAATGCAATTCTTTCTGGGGTTACTAGTTGAACAGTCTGAATCTGGGATTCTTATCCATCAGGCTAAATATGTGAAAGATATTCTCACAAAATTCAAGATGAATGATTGCAAATCAGCTTCAACACCAATTGCTCCCCATGAACCTCTCACCGTGGATTTGTCTGGAGTTTAAGTTAATCAAAAGATGTATCGGTCAATGATTGGCTCGTTGATGTATCTGACTGCAAGTCGACCGGATATCATGTTTGCTGTTTGCTCATGTGCCAGATATCAGGCAGCTCCAAAAGAATCTCATGAATCGGCTGCTAAACGAATATTTTGATATCTTAAGGGTCGAATAAATTTAGGTTTATGGTACCCTTCTGATTCTGAATTTAATTTCTTTGCTTACACTGACAGTGATTATGGAGGTTGTAACTTGGACAAGAAGTCAACTTCAGGTGGATGTTAATTTTTGGGGGAGAGACTGGTGTCTTGGCAGTGTAAGAAACAAACGAATGTATCCACATCAACTGCTGAAGCTGAGTATACTGCTACCTCAAGCTGTTGTTCACAAGTTATATGGATTCAACATCAAATGCTAGATTTTGGAGTGAATTTCCTGGAGACTCTGATTTATTGTGACAACGAGGCAGTGCTTGGAATAGTCAAAAATACCATTCATCATTCCAAAACAAAGCATATTGCGATCAGGTTACATTTCATTCGTGACTGTTTTGAAAATGGGCAGATTAAAGTGGTCCATGTCGATACCCTAGAGCAAAAAGCCGATATTTTTACAAAAGCCTTTTCAACTGATCGGTTTAACTCTTTAGTTAAGATGTTGGGGATGATTGCTTTTTAAAATAAAAAAATAATAATAAAAAATAAAAAAAAATGTCCATTTTTGAACTGAATGACCTCAAAAATCTGTTCCTCAAGAAGATTTTCTTTTAAGTGTTAAAATTGTGTTGTGTATGTTTTATATGGGTGTTCGTTTACTACATGTTTGTGTCAAATATGTTTGTTGTCATAAGTGGTCTAAATAGTAAATAAAGTTACATCACAATTTTAGGGGGAGAATAAAAGAAAAAGAAAAATAATAAGTGTGTCTGATTGACGTATAAATAGGAAATGATAGTATAAGTGTGTGCTGAGCTTATGCATGAATTGGATATGGTGGTGACATCGGTTACAATGTTTGATATGCTGGTAGGCTCTGCATATGTAAATTAGGCGATATTTGTGTGATTAACTAAATTGCAATCTTAGTGTTATCCTCATCGAATATCGGTACTTTCATTCTTCGAATGCTAAGTGAATCCATTCATACCATGAGAACAGGATCTTGTTGGGTTTTAGCACAATTCGTTTACTCTATTGACTATACCCGTCAAATATACGATTTAGAGTTAAACATCTTTATACAGCTGATGGTTCTGGTGAAAATCTCGGATGGAAACCAGAAAGTCAGTCTATTTCGCCCTTTGAATCATTCGTGATTTCAATTGACATATCCAATACTCTATGGATATCCGCATAACCGAATCAAATCTGATTCCAAAAGTTCATCACTACATGTTATATCTCATATGAATCAAATTTATTCAGTGTTCGTTCCATCAGAAACCAAGTTATAAGAATCAAAAAGATTCTCATCAAATCCATTTGGATTATTTTTCTATGCTAAAAACGCTACCCTCATGCTGGTAATTGGATTATGTTTTGGTGAAACTTTGTGTTGAGTATTAGTTTAATCCATCTCGATGTTTGGATACACTTTGTATTGATAAATCTTACCTTAAATGTCACACAGTATCTGCTGAAATATGATGTTTGAGTTTAAGCTGAAAAATATACTGGCAATCAAGGTTGAACTGTTTAGATCCTGATTTGATATGCAGTGTAGTTAAGACAGTATACATTTATGATCCTATGTCAGTTCAGTTCACCAAAAGAAAATGAAAAATAAAATAAAGTGTTGAAATATGTGTGAGAAAAAGTAAAAAAAAATAGTAGAAATAAATGAATAACTATGTGTTTTGTTAATTGTTTAACTGTTTTCTGTGTTTGAAAAAGAATAATAAGTCATTTTTGATAAAAAAAAAAAAATTAGTGTGCAAGTGTGTATTCTTACCTGTTTATGATTGTGATTGTGAAAATTATTAAAAAAATTAGAACAGGTCTTAATGATGACAAAATGGACTTAAATAAAAAAAATAATAAAAGTTGTAAGGATAAAATTCTAAGTTTTTGATCAAAAAGATGACTAAGAGTTTTCGATCGAAAAGGTAAAGTACTGATAAAGAGTTTTCGATCGAAAAGTTCCAAAATTGTGTTAAATCTTTGATCATATGTAAGAGTTTTTGATCGAAATGTTGGAATATGGATAGAGTTTTCGATCGAAATGTTCAAGGTTGTAAGGTTTTCATTTTCTGACAAAAGTGGTTTTAAAGGTTTTCGATCGAAAAAGTTGTACTTAAGGGAGTTTTCAATCAAAATGTCAAAAGTTAAGAATTTTTTAGAAATTATCTAACTTGTTGTTTTTCTTTACAGATATGAACAGGTTAAAGTTTGAGCCTAAGCACAACATCTGTGCCTGTTTAACTACAAATACAAAGAAGGCACGTGGCTATGATGAGATTGTGAGGTTTCTAACAAATTCAAGAATTCATACTGCAATCTCTACACAAGTGCGTGTGTTTGAAAAACACGTTAGGGAATTTTGGGACAACGTGGAATACAAACATGTTAATAAAGAGATCTGGATTGAAAGCACAGTTGGAGGAAACAAGATTAAGGTTACTGAACAAGTGATTAGAGAAGTATTAAACTTCAGAGATGCAGCTGATTTTCCTTACAAGATCAATCATATTGCAGTTTCAGGAATTATAATGACCATGGGATATGAAGGAACATTTTTAAGAAGACAAGTCACTAAAAAAATATTTGGGAAACAATGGAGGTACCTTGTCCATGTTCTAATACATTGCATGAGTCTCAGAACGTCTGCTTTCGATCAAATTGGTGAAGTATTCAGCAGGGCGTTGGTTTGTTTGGCAACTTATAGAAGATTTAACTTTTCAAGAATGATATTTGAGGCAATGATTAGCAACTTTGTGGGACCAAGGCAGAATTACAAGTTTCTTATGTACCCAAGATTTGTACAAATGATCATCAACACATTGCTGCCAAATCTGGAAAATTATGGTGTTGAACTACCTTTAGAGTCAATGCAAGAAGTGATTTTCAGCAGCATGAATAATGTGAGAATGACAAGTAGATTTAGTGGTACTGTGACACCACTATTTCCTAATATGCTTGAAGAGAATCCTGATCCAGATTTCAATCTTGAAGATGAAATAGATGACTTAATGGATGAAGATATAGAAGATGGAGTTGACAGTGATAGAGATGCAAATGATCAAGGTAATGATAATGATCAAGGAAATGATGACGATCAAGGTCATGATGGTGGTCAAAGTAATGTTTTATCATAAATTCAGCAAGAAGTTCAAGTTCAAGTTGAAGAACCGAGGGTTGATACACATATGGGTGAATATGAAGCACATGACCTGATTTTTGAAGATAACAGAATTCCTGAGGTGAATGAAGAGGTTACAGAACCGTTGTTGAGTCACACAGAAGATTTTATAGCTGAAACTGAAGATGTTTTAAGTGTGAATACTGAAGTGTTGGAAGTTCATGATGAACAGTTAACAGCAACAGCAACAACCCCATCGAAGAAGAGGAAAGAGCCTGAAACGTCAAAAACCGTACCTTCTAGACCTCCTCCGTCTAAGGGTATCGTGTTTACAGATCCATAACAAAGAAAGAAGAAGAAAATAACAACCACTGCCCTTGATAAAGGCAAAGGCAAGGAAAAAGAAGTTCCAGAGAAGCAAAAGTCTAAGAAATCAAAGAATTATGGTTTGGTTGACGAAGAGTTTTTGAATTATGCTACAAGAGAAACTGCAGATGTAGTTAGTCAGCTGAAAACTCAAATCTCCAATCTACAAAGCAGAGAAGCTGCTAATACTAGAGAGGTCAGAGAGTTGAAAAGTGAAAGCAATAAACAGAAGGGTTTAATTACACAACAACAGCAGCAAATTAATCAACTTCATAGGATTGTTCAAGATTTGATAGCTCAAATTGGTGCTCCAATCGTCACTAATCAAGAAGAAAACATTGAAGATGTACATAGTCAGGCAGCCACTGAACCAATTCCTTCTATAAGTGAACAAGTTCAAACTCCAGTCTTTGAAGCAACTATGTATGAAGACAGCACTTTATTTGATGTTGATATGCTTCTTAATGACGAAGGTGAAGGTTTGGAAAGAACTGATGAAAATCAAGAAGAAACAGAGAAGGAAGAAGAAGAAGAAGAAGAATAAGAAGAAGGTAATGAAGAAGTGGTGATTACTGGTGAAAGGAGAGATGATGATAATTCTTCAGATGATGATAACAACAGTGGTGGTGCTGGAGGTGTTGGTGGAAATGACAGAACGACTGAAGATAATGAACAAGATAATCAGACCAACACTAAATATAAGAAATATGAGTATGCACAACAGCAAACCTATGTAGAAGAAGATAGCTCGGTAATTAGGAAGATGGATAAACTGGTTGATGAACGAGAACCATTTACAGTTCCTGAAGATGTTGAACCACAAGTTGAAAAGTCAAAAGCT
Organism: Smallanthus sonchifolius; assembly: GCA_023525975.1. Classification (NCBI taxonomy): domain Eukaryota; kingdom Viridiplantae; phylum Streptophyta; class Magnoliopsida; order Asterales; family Asteraceae; genus Smallanthus; species Smallanthus sonchifolius. The sequence goes on along the minus strand of CM042035.1, from coordinate 20,208,520 downwards.
ACAAAGATAGACAAGAGCTCTTGGTGGACAGTGACTGAAAAGCCATCCATTGTTGAAAGGCTTACACAGACAATCAAGAGTCCAGAACAAGCGTTGACTGGAGAAATTTTGGCTTGGATGTATGATGATGTTAAGAAGATGTATGTGATTAAAAGAGGTGACGGGAATATCCAGTATTTTGATAGAAGCTCAAAGTTAAATACATTGCCATACTGGGATATTAGAGAGCTAAGTCACTTGAAGATGATCAATCCATCAAATAATACATTTGCTGCTAATTTTGAAGAGTACTTAAAGAAAGAATGTAGTAAAGACAAGTTTGAGAATTTCAAGCCACAAGTACCTGAATGCCGACAGTTGAAGATAAAAGACAAGAATGATAAAAGAAGATTCAGGTATATAGTGAAGCCAGCATATACAGTTTCTACTGTATACATTCCAGCAAGAAAAGAGACGTTCATCAAAAGATTTAAAAAGTGGATGTATGACAGCAAAAAACATGAAGCTGTGATCGTGCAGGATCAGTCACCAGAATTCAGAGTCTTTGATCCAGTTGACTTGTTTAGTTTCTCTGATGAAGATCTGAAGACTTTGTACAAGAATCCTATCATGTGTGATATGAGCACGAAGATTAAATCTGAGGCAAAGTTGTATATGAGAGTCGTGGCTCGATGTTTGTCAAGACGACATGAAGCTGAAGTGATCGAGAAGAGACTTGCTGCTCTGCATGCTAAGAAGCTGAATGTTAATGCCAAAACCAAGCCTGCAAAAGACAACATGTGAAGAATTGATGTTCTGTGGAATAGGGGGAGATTGTTGGAACCTAGTAGTCCATAGAAATCAATTAGGATTAGATTTGTATAACTTTAGAGTTTTCGGTCGAAAACTTTAAGTTTTCGGTCGGAAAGTGTTTTCGGTGGAAAACACTTTTCGATCAGAAGATTTCGATCGAAACTCTTGGGTATAAATAGTCTTGTCTTTTGTATTTCATGTAACCATTCTCATTTTGTATTGTTTGATTTCAAATCTATCAGAAAGAATTTCTGTGTGTTTTTGTTGTTACTTTGTGATTACATTGCTGGATTAATGAAGATGATTATCATGATTGTGTGCATCTTGTGTGATTGATTCTATCCTTTTCGTTTATCTTTGATTTGATCATTTCGGTGTGACTTGGATTTCTGGATTGTTTTCGCCAATTCAGAGGGTGATTGAAGACATTATCCTTGAATATCAGCAGATCGAGAGGGATTCACAAGTACAAAACAAAAAAAAATCAATAAAAAAATTACGTAACTAACTTTATTTTACCAATGATGTTTTATTTATAAAACAAAAGAAATCAATAATAGAAAATTATGTTGTTAATCATGACACTAGTCATAGTATTGTTACTCTATCCGTTGAAGGGGCTTTCTTTGTTTGGTGGAAAGTTCGTTTATCTTTGTTCATTTAATAAACGAAAGAACGTGGACAAATTTTTTTGTTCTTTTATGTTCGTTTATTAACTTTCATTTATGTTCGTTTTCTTATGTTCATTAGTTTTTGGATGAATTATATACATTTAACCACTAATTTACATAGGTTTTTGGATGAATTATTAAGTATTAGACTTGTTCATGTGTGTTAATTAATGTTCGTTTGTATTTGTTTATGTTTGTTCGTTTGTGTTCGTTTTATGTTTGTTCATTTGTGTTCGTTTACGTTCGTTTAGCTTTTTAACGAAGGAACATGAACGAACACGAACATTTCCATTTTCTTAATGAACGAACATGAACAAAAAAATGTGTTCGATTATGTGTTCGTGTTTAGTTAAAATTAAATAAACGAACACGAACACACCGATGTTCGATGTTCGTGGTTTGATGTTGTGCTTGTAAGGCTGAGCAATAAAAACCTTGAGAATTGATACTTAGCTTATTACTGTTTTTCAGCTTCTTAGAACTATATCTGATCCTTGTATAGCCTAAAGGTTTCATGTCGTAGGAGGTTCTTATGAGTTCTCGATCCTTCAGTTCCGGTTAAAACCATAAAAAAACAATGTTAAAACCAAATAGTATTTAGTCTCAAGTAACCAAATTTAAAAATTCAACTAATATTAAATTATATAATTTTCATAAACACGACAGCAAAACTCAAATATAAAACCAAAGTAATATTTATTTTTTATTCAATCGTCACTGACCTGCATAACATCCTTGGATTTTAATTTGATTTTCATCGACTAGATCTTCTAAAACACATCTAAATAAAACTAATTATAAATTAAAAAAACACTAGAATGTGATTACCAAATAATAATAATTCTTTTGAAAACTCGTCAAACTTCTCATATTCCTTCTTTTCATTTATTTTTTTCCTTTATTTCGAAATCAGTCCTGTGTGCAAATTAACGTCTCAACAATAGTGGGGGATAACGAATTGCTATCAGACTCTAGTACCCGTCTGTTCATACCAAATGTCATAGATGCACATCAAAAACACGTATAATTCATAGATCATAGGCTAAATTAGCATACCATGAACTCATCATTGATTTAATAGCTATCCCAGTTAACCATTATGTATACATATAAACATAAGAGGAAATCGCAAACATACGTCACAGATGACATCAAAACACACATAATTCATATTTTAAATGGAAATCGCTTATAAACGTCAACATATAAAGTTGTTTAATAAGAGAAAATTGCATACATACATATGTGTTCATATTCTCATTAAGTATTGCGAAATATTGAAACTAATTGTATTTACTTTGATGATTAGAATGAAGAGAATACAAAACATTTATAGGAAATTACAATGGTTTAAAATAAGGAAATATAGAAATTATGTGTTGGCATTGAGGAGGATGGAAACCGTGTGATTGACCGTCAAATTAGGCAGATGATGTTGCTATTTTAACTGATCCAATAAACAAATCATTTCCTTTTCCAACACTCCACCTCAAGTTAAAGAGTGGGATCTCCAAAATTCAACTTGTCCAAACAATTGCTTAAGATTTTTTCATTTACAACATTTGTTAAAATTTCAGCAAACTGATCCTCTGATCGAACAAATGGTAGCTCAATGATCTCTGCTTCCAATTTTTCTTTAGTGAAGTGTCTATCCACGTCTACATGTTTAGTTCGATCATGTTGTACCGGGTTCTCTGATATTTGAATAGCTGCTTCATTGTCGCACATGATTCTGCTAGTTTCATTCGGAAGGAGCAAAATCTCGGATAAAAGTTTTCGTATCCACAAAACTTCTGCCAACCCCCGAGCTATCCCTCTAAACTCAGCTTCGGCACTTGAAAGAGCGACCACATTTTGTTTTTTACTTCTCCATGTAACCAGATTTCCACCCACAAGGGTGAAGTAGCCTGATGTCGATCTTTGATTTCCTTTATCTCCTGACCAGTCTGCATCGATGTAAACCTGAGCTTTTAAATGCCCATTTTCTTTAAACAAAACTCCATGGCCAGTTGTTCCCGTGAGATATCTGGTAATTCTCCACACTGCCTGTAACATCCCGAAAATCCGATGTCCGACTATTTATTAAACAAGGGTATCAACATGATTGGTAATTGAGGAGCGTTTTAACAACGGAAGAGAAGCGGATAGTCGTTGAAAAGATAATTCGGGATTGAAACATGCGAGACCGAACTAGAAGGACCCGAGTTCGTTATTTAGCAAGATGAGACCTTATTGCAACATCTTGGAAACGCGGGGACCCGGATGGAAATATCTAAAGTTTAAATACTTTAGTATGAAAAACCCTAGGCATGGTTGGCCTAGGTAGCGTGAAACGGCAAAGAGGAGCCGGCCGTAAAGGAAAAAGGAACCGACAAAAGGGAAGAAGGAAGCACGGTCCGGCGAGTGTGGGGTACGGTACACGTCGTCAAGGTAAACTTGTTTACGTTAAACCGTTCCATTTTTTTATGTATCTGTTTAGCAAGTTATCGGGTAGGAGGGGCTGAGTTCGGGAAGGAACTACGGCTGTGGTGGCCGCAGCAGTAGATGCGGGTTACAGCGGGTGACGGGATTCGCGCGAAGTTGTGTTCGGTTGTGAGGCTGCCATTGCTCACGAAATTCACGTATATATCTTGTTCCATCTCCGAATGTGTGTTGCTTGATCGTGAAAGTACAAGAATGACATAGTCGTGTGTGTGTAGTGTGTGTACAGGTTGTTTTGCTCATGTATTCAAGGCTTGATCAAGGAGTTGCTTTAGGTGGTGGCCATTAATGTTACAATCAGTTAACAAGACCTTGAGGGTGTGTTTTCGTTTGAGCATTATGGGTTCTCCACATATTATAGCACCGTGAGGATTGAGAAGGTAGAGTGAACCCGGGAACTAAGGAGCCAGTGATGGTGGAGTTAGCCGAGTAAGGCTCGGTTAGGATTGCGCATGGAGTAGAAGACAAGCATGCGTGGAAAACTGGCTCGGTGAGGATTGCGCATGAAGTCCTTCGGGAAGTCACCAACGGTGACATTATTTAACAGGTGAATGATGAGCTCGGGGTGTGTTTAATACCCTGTCGAAGGTAACCCTGACGAGGGTGCGGTGATGAGGTATGTATTGTATGCAACTTTATATATGTGTTAAATTGCATGCAAGCGTTAAATTATGTTATTTGTGCATGAGATATTATTATTGTTATCTGTAGGACTATAATCCTGAGTCGAGCTGTGTTAGATTGACCGTTGAGTCAGGATTGTGACGTAGTTTGTACGATTGTCGTGTCAGTTTATTTGTGTAAGCCTCTTTTAAGGCTGAGTAGACAAACGTCTAGAGATTTGCTGTGTTAATTAATTTGGAGTTATTGTGTGTGGTAGGGTAGAAGTTAATAGTGAGCAAGTCTGATCCATGTCGTTGAGTCTTATTGGGTATGATTGTGGGACGAGTTTTGGAAGTGAACCTTTTGGAATATCATAAGATAACGGGGGTTATCTATATGATCATAAATTATAATAAATTATTTTATTAAGGACCGGAGGGTCCTGAGTGGAAATAAATATTAAATATAACGAGATGACTTTTGTTTAAATCAAACTATTAGAACTCACTCAGCGTAGCTGACCTTGTGTGTACGTTAGGTCGTTTTGCAGGTGAGCTTTGTGGCTGGCGTATCTTGGCTTGGGAGCGGTGCTATTTGGATTGGTGTGTAAGAATTTGTGAGGTAAGTGTGACAACATATTAATTAACATTTTTAAAAAGACTTCCGTTGTAGTATAATTAATAACTTATACATTTTAAAGTGAATAACCTGTTATGATAACCAACTGTAGGATACCTTGGTCGGAGTCTTACACTGCCTCCATATGGGTAACTTGGGGTTGATGCTTAAATTGGCTTACCACTCCTACCGCGTACGCTATCTCTGGATGGGTGTGTGAGAGATCTATAGGCCAAACAAGGGATCAAGGACACTGCCTCCATCTCCGTTTTCATTGCATCTTCGCAATTCTTTGATTTCAAGGCTTGTTCAACATTATTAGGAGTTTCCTCAGAATAAAGGGATGAAACAAATGCCTTGGCTTCCTTTGATAAGTTTCGGTTGGCTATGTTAGCCATAGGATACTTGGATCCTCGAGGCTCATGTTCTGGAAAATATAGTTTTGCTGGAATTCCTCTGTTGCTTCTTGGTGGTAACACATATCTTCTTGGTGTAGTTTATTTTATGACCTCCGCCTGTTCATGTAAAGTTTCATTCTGATCTGTTCTTTCATGATTGGGATCAAAGGTATCTTCAGGCGGGTCAGTATGTTCAGGAGTGTCAAAAGACTGAGAAGAGTGAGTGTTACTTGTCACACCCCAACTGACGGAAGAAAACCGAAAAAGATGGCAACTCAGATAACTTAAACAAAAGTTGTAACATCCCGGAAATCCATAAGCCAATGGTTTGGGTAGTGGATGAACCTAATCTTTATTAAGTATTATATTAAGCAAGCTTTGTCATGAAATGGCATACTAGCATCCGAAAAAAGGGCGATCGGTCGTTTATGAGATAGTTCGGGATAGAAGCGTACGAGACGGATTGAGAAGGACCTGAAGCGTAAGTAGCATGTTGTATTTAAACCACTCTAATCGTAAACCCTAGGGCCACTTTGGACCCTACGTGTGTGACGGCCGAACAGGAGGCGGAAGAGAGGGAGACGGCCGGAAAGAGGAGGAGATCGACGACGAGGCGGCGTGGCGGTGGTAACTTGGTCAGGTAATCATGTTTCCTGTTTGTTTACGCGTTTACGTTTGTTTTTGCATAAGATATTATCTAGGGTTCGAGTATGAGCGGTCGTTTTGGTGGTATTGGCTAGCGGTGGTGTCCGATATGGTGGTGGCGCCATGGCTATTTAATTCTACATATGTTGTAGACGGTTTAAGATCTAACAAGCATTTAATCGTTAAATAAATAAAAATCTTCTAAAAAGTTAAAAAAATAGACATCAAACGGTTTCAAAACTTTATAAAAAAGACTAAACCATTAAATAAACCAAAGTATTTGAAGAGCCACGCGCAAGGTTAATCTTTAAAAAAAATAGAAAAGGAAAGCAAAACCGTTTAAGAAAGTAAAGAGTTAAAAGAACAAAAAGATTTCTCTCAAAAATAATGTGTTTCTGTAAGTGTCATATGTTGTCAAAAGAACAAAAAGATTTTGTGTTTTTACCTTAGTTTAAGTTATTTTATTTTTATCTTTATTGTTTATGTTTTGTCTTTATTTTTCCTTGTTAAAAACTGACCGTTCTTGTTTGATTCAATAATCGTGAAAACAAGGTTTTATTGAAAAAATTGGAAAGTTTCAAAGTTTTATAAGTTTGAGCATACTTGCATTTTGCTCATACATGTATTTGAGTGAAATTTCAGGAGCAACAAGATAACATTCCTTATCCAAGGGATGATGAAGTACCTCCAACAGAGATGTTACCAGGAAAGAGTGACGGGTCTAGGAGAGATTTATACACCACTCTTTCCTTAGACAGAACATTCCGTTTGTCAGATAACTACATACTGGTCGGAAGTTCTCCCGTGCGTTTACTATATCCTTATTACTTTTATTTAGTCACCACGAAATATCAAGAGGTTTATATATAGGAAGTACCAGCGCCTTATCCACCACCCCTTGTATATGTCGTAACTACTCCATTATTCCCGTTTAGTGTTTAGACTAATTTGTCATTACTCCAGAGTAGTACCTCCAACAGAGATATCCATAGTGATGTCGGTCTGACATCCAGGTGTGGCGGTGTATTGACTTAACAGACACATAACGGGCCGTTATGTAAGTGATGTCGGACCGCTATGGGCATAGTGGACCGCTATGGCCTTCATGTCGGTCCGACATCCACTTTACACGCGTCAGATCTCAAGGTGAGTCATCCAACACATGTCCTCTCCCGATTGTTTCCTTGCTCCTTACATGTCGGACCGATATGGATCCGATGTCGGTCCGACATCTGCCAATTTTCACTATTTTTCATTTTTAGTCCTCCAGCTTTTGGGTAGTTGTACTTTAGCCCCTGTATTTTTATTTTCTTCAAATTTGGGATGTTACAGTGTATCATTCGGAACTGTTCCCAGAATATTCTGGTTATTGAGTTTGAGATTGATATATAGGCTGTCGGACAGTTTGAGGTTTTGAGGCTAGGAATTAAATCCAGTTTTTTAACAGATTTGCGAGTTGGATGGAAAGTTCTGCATTCAAGCTACCGTCTTCGGACATGGCGGCTTGGGTGTGAACAAGAAAAAGACTTGGTAAGTGATGAGCATGTTGGTTCTAGGAACACAAGCATCGCTCTGATACCATCTCATCAAGTATTGCGGAATATTGAAACTAATTGTATTTACTTTGATGATTACAATGAAGGGAATACAAAACATTTAGAGGAAATTACAATCGTTTAAAATAAGGAAATATAGAAATTATGTGTTGGCATTGAGGAGGATGGAAACCGTGTGATTGACCCTCAAATTAGGGAGATGATGTTGCTATTTTAACTCATCCCATAAACAAATCATTTCCTTTTCCAACACATATTTTGCAGAAGAAAATCTCATACACAATACCTGCAGATTGATGCAGATGAAATTTGTTGCAGAAGACGTGATGGAGTTGCAGAAGCTGTCGCCCGTCCGTCCGTCTCCTCTCTATTTGATCGTTCATCCTAAAAAGTAGGTTTTTTAAAATTTAATCCCATGTGATTCCCGGGGTTCTTAAGGGGTCACGGTGGGTCCGACCCTTAACCAATGAATTCCATGAACCATGAACCGACCCTTGTGGCTATAACGGTTCTAAAGGTTCAGGTTCAAGGTTCTAGAGAGTAGGAACCTTTAACCACTCAACCCTACTTCTTGAGTATCAACCACTTCTTCATTATTACTCCTTGCTTGTTCCTTGAGGTCAAAACCTACTCCATTAGCAGTTCTTCATTATAATCTTTGTTTTTTCATCAGCATATTATGATTGTTTAAGCTTAACAAAATCGTACAAATACTATTCTCGTAACATCATATAATCTAAAAAGACATGAATATAACTAACAACGCACAATGTTTTCAGAACCGGGCCAGACCGATCAATTGGATTAGGAACATGACACATAACCAGCCCGATTGTGTGTATTTAATCTGCTTTCATTTGAACCAGCCGGTTATCGGGAACCAGACACATAACCGGTCCAGTTGTGTATATTTAAACCACTTTAATAACCGGCGAGTTACCGGTTGGACCGGATTTAAAAAAAAATATCTTTTTTTGCTTATTTTTTTCTAAAAAAAAATCATTTGAACCGGGCACATGTCTCGATGAAAATGTCTGGAAGAGGCAAAGGAGGAAAGGGATTGGGGAAGGGAGGAGCGAAGCGTCACCGAAAAACATTCAGGGAATCACAAAACCGGCAATCCGTTGTTTGGCCAGGCGTGGCGGAGTTAAGCGTATCAGCGGTCTCATATACGAGGAGACACGTGGCGTTCTCAAGATCTTTCTAGAAAATGTGATTCGTGATGCTGTTACGTCCACCGAGCACGCTCGCCGGAAAACTGTCACCGCCATGGATGTGGTTTATGCTTTGAAGCGACAGGAACGTATTCTGTACGGATTCGGCGGTTAGGTTATTGGTTTAATTGTATTGTTGATTTCAACTGATGTACATCTTATTTCAGTTTAATTGAAGCTTTATTGCATACTTGTTTTTGATAATTCCTTGTCTATTTGGTATACAAACTAGTAAGATTGAAGCTGTGATTTGTTGTGGGAAAATGTATATATTACAAACAAGGGGAATGATCATAAGAAAATTTAATGTTCATGAGAAAACTAAAAAACTACTTATTTAAGGTAAAAAAATAATAAAAAACACAAAAAATAAATCAAAAATTAAAAAACTGTTTCGGAGAACTTGTTTCCCACGTCGTCCTCGTTCAAAAAAAAACATTGAAAAATAGTGGGTTTAGTTTTTTGGGTTTAGTTTAGCTTTTATGTTAGGTTTTTTGAAGGGTGGAGTGGGGTAGGGGTTTAGGTTTTTGGGGGGTGGGTGAGGGGTAGGTGGGGTGGGGTTAAGTTTTTGGGTGGAGGTGGGGTGGGGGGTTTAGGTTTTTTGGGGTGGGTTAGGCCTTTTGGTTTAGTTTAGATTTTTGAAGGGGTGGGGTGGGTTGGGGGTTTAGGTTTTTTTAGGGGGGGGGGTGGGTGGGGGGTTTAGGTTTTTGGGTGGTGGTGGGGTGGGGGGTTTAGGTTTTTGGGTAGGGGTTGGGTTTTAGATGTACTACACATATGTAGTAGGAGTTTTTGGGTTTTCTCATGAAAATGAGTTTTCTAGTGAATTCACTCCTACGTAACGTAATTGCTTGCTTATTATTATATTTCTGGATAAATTTTTAATAAAAAAAACATAATTTAAAACTATTAATTATAGATAAAGAGAGTAAAGTTACCTGGGGTTGGTTTGTATTTGAAACATCCGTTGTTTACCAATGGTTAGTTGTACGTGACATGGTTTAGCCTTAACGTTGTGTTCCCAAGTCTCATTTAAGGAGAGAAAAGAAAAGGGAGTAATGGTGTTTTAGAGTTTTTTTTTTAAGAGGAAAATAAAGGGAAAACAAAGTTTATCTCTATCCTCTCAAATTGAAGAGATTTAAAGAGAAAGGAAAAGATGAGAAAAAAAAAAGAAAAGAAAAAAAGGGAAATAAATTATTTCTTTTTTTTTTTCTTTTTAATAAACTCGAAAACACAACGTAAAGTTAGAAAATGTTTAAAACTATTAATTATAATTAAAGAGGGTAAAGTTACAAATAAAATAACAAATATTGTATTTGAAAAGTATTTGACAGTTTATAAAATATTGTTATAATTTTTTATTATAAATTATTATATATAACAATATGTAATTTAACTTAATAAAAATTGTTACATCAATTACTTTTATCAACTACTTTTATGAAGTATTTGACACTTTTATTAATTATACCGTCTATAGAGGTTTATAACCTAGACATCAATTTGAAATTTTGGTTAACATAAAGCCATAAAGGATTAAAGGGTGGTTATTCGGGTTAATTGTACCGGTTTTAATCACCCAAAGCTGAGCTTTCAGATATAAATTTGGGTCATTATTCTTAACATGACCATGGTTTCTTAGGGTTTTTTTGGGCCGGCCTGATAAAATAACAATACAACATACTAATTTGGGCCTAGTAACAAACTGATTGAAGTTAGTGGTGCACAATTGCACATACTGCTACAAAATCGGTTTATGGGCCAAACCGAACTGGTTTTTAAAACTGGTTCAGATCGAGTTAACAAAATCAAAACCGGTTCGAAGGAAAACCATATTAGATCGGTTCCAAGCTGGATTCAAACTCATTTAATCTCTTAAACTAGTTTTGAAGTTTATATACATAAAATGATTTAAAACGAACAGATTGGGTTGGATCCAAACTGTTTTTATTTTCGTATCACAAACCGGTCCCTATGTACACCATTTGAAGTAGTTGCAACTAAGAGAGATTTAAAAAACTTTATATTAGAAAATAAATAACAAAGTGGACATTCATTTAGAATATTGTATAAGTTTTTAAAAGTTTGAATCATATTAAAGAATTAAAATTGATAAAATCATTTTTGGTTTAGATACGTAAATATTACATTCTTTTAGAAGGCATTTTTTCTTATTTTTATTTTTATGTTTAAGATAAAAGTAGTTGATACAAGTTATTTATAGCCAATTAGCCACTTCAAATCTATTCGACTCTAATCTTACACTATTAACTACACCTGTATATGAGCCAAATGTTTAGTGAGCTCTTCGTGAACTACTGAAGTATTCAATATTCAATAAGAAGAAGTTCGTTCATGTTCATTTATTTAACTAAATGAATAAATATCAACACTTGTCATGTTCGTTCATTTACATTCATAATTGTCAGGGGTGTCTCGGAGTCCAAGCTGGCATCGGTGATCACTTGGGGCCCGTTTCAGGGGGGCCTAAATTTATAAAAAAAAAATTATGTGTATATTTATAAATATTTTTTTTTATTTAGTACCAAAATAAGTAGATGAAAATGTTGTTGAGAGGCCCATAAATAAAAACCTAACAAAATATTTAAATATAAACCTATTATCAACTATTTAACTATTATCATACTCATTAAAACCAATAACTTAATTTTGTTGAGAGGCTCATAAACAATACTCTTTTTCTTTTAAATGCTAACTAGTTTAGATCCCGTGTATTAAACACTGGGTGAAAATAGAAATAAATAAAATTCTTAAATCTTTATGTGTATACTTTACAGTATACGAAGGATAGAAAACAAAATTCAAAATATGTAAAAATTAATATATAATTGGGTTTCGAAAATACGTTAATTACTATTTAATTTAATTTGATTTGATTTTCATTTATTATTTGATTGAAAATAAAAGTTACATAATTAGATTTCAAAATTTATTATAATAAGAGATAATTTAAACAAAATGTGTTTTATTAGTATAACTAGGTTAAAATCCCGTGTATTACACGAGTTGAATAAATAAAATATTATATATTAAGTGATAAAAAAATATTTTTTTAAAAACTCGTGTTTTACACGGGTTGAATAAACTCGTGGAATACAATATAATCAGTTAACACATACACTCGTCAAAATATGTCAGGAGATTTATTAATATAAAGATTAGTATTTTATTTAAAAATATATTATTATTAAAAGATAAAAGTGTATTTAATAAGAGAGAGAGGCGGGAAAAAAAATGATGAGAATGAATATGGAGGCGACACGTGTCATCTCAAAACCTTTATTTATTATATAGTATAGATTAATATTTTCGTTTAATATATATTATTATTAAAAGATGAATGTGCATTTAATAAGAGAGAGAGGCGGGAAAAAATGTTAATAATGAATATAAAAGTGACACGTGGCATGAAAAATCTTTATTTGTGATATAGTATAGATGTGGATTTTTAATTAAAAAAGAATAATTAAATAATCATGTGAAACAATTAAACACATTATTTTGGTAGTCATTCTTTGCAATCCTCGACTCTTTGCAATCCCAAAATTAATGATTCAATATCCACGATTCAATCCCAAAATTATCCAATCGGCAAGTGAATATTAATTGATAGCCATATTGTTTTGGGTTTTTGATTTACGTGAATATTAATCTGAAGATTTTAGTAAGAATATTAATATGTGGATTTCGACAAACTGCAGAAGGTATTTGGTTTTTTTTTATTTTTTTTATTTTGCTATTCAGTTTTGATTTTAGATTTTAGTATCATCTTATACCATAATTTTGTATTTGGATTTTAGTACCACATTGTACAGTAGATTTTAAGTTTGGATTTTAGTAACAATGGCATCTGCAGAAAGAACCTTCTCAAAATTGTAGGTCCAGGTGACTCGACTACCGATCGGACTCGTGACAGGACGTCTAGATAACACAAAGTGCGGAATCCTTCATATTAACTTTTGTATACTAATTGACAACACACGTAAATAAACTTCTCGTTATATTCCAAAACATATAGAGTTTACAAGATAATCACTTCTGCTCTGTTCTAGTCTGTTCTGTTAACCCTTTGTAACAAACTGTAAACTCTATATTTATAAACACAAGTTCTGATATAAGCGAACTTATCAAGTTCGCCTCTCAGAGTATAAGCGAACTTAACAAGTTCGCTTCTACTGGACTAAGCGAACTTACTAAGTTCGCCTCTGATAGACTAGGCGAACTAGACAAGTTCGCCTCTAGTAGAACTTGTTTACAACACTTAGAAAACATTACAAAACATAAAGACAATAAGATCTAAAACTATTACAAAGATATTGTCATTCAAATCTATGTCCTAACAGACTCCCCCTTGACAATAGCTTGATCTTCTGTCTTCAGTCTTTATGATGAGCTCTTCCAGTTGTCTGGTAATCTGCTTCCTGCATTCACGCCGTATCTGTGACAAATCTCCAAAACTCTCTTATACTGAAGCCCTTGCTCTCTCCGTTCATCAATAAACATTATCTCGTTCTTTCTTAATGTCCTCTGATCTTTCTTAGAAAAGTTAATAAGACTCATTGCATCGTAGAAACTCACAATGACCTTATTCTCTTTATCTTCAATTCTGGCTTCATCGGTATTCACATCGACATACCACCATTTCATATTTCCTAGAAAATCTTGTGGTATTTTCTTCAATGGAATCTTCTGAACAGCACGAACTGGCTTGAACTTGTATTTCCATGTCACAATCCTAGTTGTTTTATCAACTATCTTTACTCGTCTTCCTTTCTGTGGTTTTAACCGTTCCTACTTCACTGATCCACCTTCTCTCTTTATCAAGTTTGCAATAACATTTTCTAAACCACAATTTGATCTATTAATCAATGGTTTTGTAGCTAGACCATTCATTTCAGACCTTGGCAAGGTATTGAAATACTTGATCCTAGGCTTTAAGTATTGAACACCATCAGATCTCTTCAAAGCAAACAACTTTGTATCATCATCATAGAACCAACTTATGATTCTTCCGATACACCGCTCTTTATTCACATATCTTTCTTTCTGAGCAGGTTGTTCTTGTGACTTAGGAAGTACTTTCATCCAGCTATTAACCACTTCTCTCCATTGTTCTCTAGTCATACCTGTATCTCTATACATCACAGGTTCTTCATTCAGCTTTGGAGACACTGGATGAGCAGTTTCAGTATCTGTCTTGGATTGAGCAGTATCTTCCGGCATATTGATGTCTTCAGCAGAGTCCATAGAATCAGTTATTCCATCATAAGAGAACTCAGGAATAACTGTTAGAGCATAAATTTGTAACTGTAGCAAACTGTGTAAGTTCGTAGAGAGGCATCTTTATAAGCGAACTTGTTAAGTTCGCCTAAGTTGCTGATACATAGAGAGGCGAACTTAACAAATTCGCCTAAACCTCATGAGAGGCGAACTTGTTAAGTTCGCCTATATCAGTTCAGTGTCTATATATAGAGGATTCCAGTTTCTGTTCTGAGGGGCTCAGAATAGATCAGACATAGACAGAAATAGGAGATATTGTAAACTGATATTCTGAGTGGAAATACAAAGCGTTTATTTACACCTTTGTTGTTGATTGAGTTACACGAGCACGTTGATCATGGATTCCGCACGTTATCACCGTGTCGTACCGCGAGTCTAGAGATCCGTCACGCACCGAATTAGGGACCTATAAGTGGTATCAGAGCCTTTGCTCTTGATTAGCAAAAGATTCGTGGTGTTTTCGTGTCCAATCAACATCAAAAATCTGAGATTTTGAAGCTTTTTCATTTTTTTTTTGTGTTCTTGATAAAAATGGAGAATTTTTGACAAATTTGGATTGATTTTGGATGGTTTTGATGAAATTGATCCGATAGAAAGGTTCTAATTGAGAAAATACACAATCTTACGATTTGATTTTGTCTAATTCCTTCAAATCAGTGATTTATGATGAATTCAGTATGGTTCGTGTTCGCGATTTTGGTCTGAATCTGTTCTTGATCTTGATTCTGTTACTGCAAGCGAACTTGCTGTTTGTTGTGCAGGCGAACTTAGGGAGGCGAACTTAATAAGTTCGCTCGGTGAAGATCAGGCGAACTTATTAGGCGAACTTAACAAATTCGCTCAGGCAGTATTAGAGGCGAACTTAGCTAGTGTTCTTAAAAAAAAAAAAAAAAAAAAGTGTACAATTGTCTGATTGAGTCTGTAACTATTGTTATTTGGAATATAATCGAGAAGTTTATTTACGCGTGTTGTTTTGGATTGTCGGTTAGTATACAAATCGTTAACGCGAAGGATTCCGCACTTCGTGTTATCGCAGCGTCATATCACGAGTTTGATCAGTAGCTGAGTTACCTGGACCTACAAGTGGTATCAGAGCCTTTGCTCTCGATTAGCTGCAGATTCGTGGTGTTTTCGTGTCCAATCAACATCAAAAATCACTGAATTTGAAGACTTTTTCATCTTTTTCGTGTTCTTGACAAAAATGGAGAATTATTGATAATTTTGGATTGATTTTGGATTCATTTGATGAAATTGATCTGATAGAAGTGTTCCTAATCAGTCCCTACACAATCCTACGGTCCAATTTTCTTCAAATTCATTCAAATAAGTGAGATATGATGATTTTCGGAATTTTTTGTTCGTGTTTGGGTTGAAAAAGTGTTCCTGAGTTTGTTACAGCAGATTAGGCGAACTTAGGGAGGCGAACTTAATAAGTTCGCTCGGTGAAGATCAGGCGAACTTAACAAGTTCGCTTGGGGTCAAGTTCGCTCAGGCAGTATTAGAGGCGAACTTAGCTAGTGTTCTTAAAAAAAAAAAAGTATTAGAGGCGAACTTAGCTATTTTGGCGGGAAATTTGGTCTTGTCCAAATTTTTTTTTGGGAAAGCTTATATGGTTGTTTTGAATCATTTTTGAAATTTTGAATTTTCGAAATTTTTAAAAAAGAGTATTTTGGCGGGAATTTTTTTTTTCCGGATATTTTCGCAAAAATTTCAAAATGTCAATTTCATGTGCTGATAATGAGATTGGAACTCTGCCACCGAGGCTTTTGTGCATATCAGATTACCGTACCTGGAAAGTCCGTTTCGAACAGTTCGTATCAGAAACTGATGAAAATTTTTGGACATCAATATTGGAAGGATATGTGCATCCTACTTATAACTTCATGGGATATTATAATGTTCCTAAACCAGTGACAGCTCTTAATAAAGCAGAAAAGCAGAAGTTTGATCGAGAAATGAAGACGCTTGAAACTTTAAAATTGTCTTTACCAAAAGAAATCATTCATAGTCTCGGGAAGTGTCCAACTTCACGTGATCTATGGGAAACTTTGAAGAAAAAGGGTGAAGCTACTACTCAAGAATTTGTGGTCTTGATCAAAGAAGATTTAGTGAAGCAGTGTGATACTGAAAGTGATTCTTCTGCAGTTTTAACTGATAGTGAGAGTATTCGTTCTGGTGAAAGTACTCACTCTACTGTGAGTGATGTAGATACTGAAGTAAGCTTCCAGACAGTTGAAGATGATCTCAGTGAATCAGAAATTGATACAGAGCCTGTCATTGTTGCTCAAAAGGGTGAAGCTGATGATGATTTTTTCATGGCTCCTGGTGCATCTTCGTCAGAAATAAAAGCTGAGGTAATTTGTAACTCTGAGACGTTTTGTTCTAACTGTATGTCAGTGAAGGATAAAATGATGAGGGTTATGGATGACAACGTAAACCTCATTTGTGATATGAAATCGATGCACACGGTAAATCAGAAATTAAAAGATAATGAGAATGTGTGTATTGAGAAAATAGAATCACTGAAGAGGGATATCAGTTCTCTGACTTTGAAGATCAAAGAGCAAGCATATCACCTGGATATGTCCTTTGCAGAAATTGAGAAAAGAAATAATGATCTTACTGAGAAAGATAAGGAAATTGCTAAATCTAAAGCTGAGGTGATTAAGCTGCATAGAAAGTTAGAAAGCTTTGGAAATTCATCATTCTTACTGGGATATCTGAATAATACAGAAGAGGGGAAGAGAACTAGTGGTATTGGCTATGTTCCTCCACCATTCAATGGAAATTATTCTGTTACACCTGAGATTATAAAAGATGAGGATTTAGATCCTAAGACTGTGTTGAAGGTGAATCCAGTCACAGGTGAAGATATGGTGTATTCTGATGAGAGTGATGATGAATATTTTGATGAAGCTAAGGTAGAGGGGATACCGAAAGAGGTTAAGAAAGAAGACTCAAAGGTTGATTCTAATTCATCTGGAAATTATACATTTGGAAGTTCTTCAAACTCAAGGAGAGTTCCATATGTCAGAGATGATAAAGACAGGCGTACATGCTTTCATTGTAATGAGATGGGACACATTGTGGTGAACTGTCCTTACAAAAATAAAGGGAAGAAGCATGTAGTTCCTGAGAAGATGAAGCCTGAATCAAGACATGTTGAGAAAAAGTTTGTTCCGTCTCAAACCCCAAAAGAAGTTCATATAGGAGAATCTTCTTCAAGGGCATCTTATCGTGGGAAGATTCCTTATGTGAGAATCGTGAGAAGAGATCTTGCTTTTACTGTGGTCTTATGGGTCACATTCGGATGGATTGTCCTCACAAAGACAAAGGTAACCGACATGTTACTCCAGAAAAGGTAAGAACTCCTGGTAAGCCTTTTGTTAACCCAAATGTGGTTAAACCTCATGATACACCAAAGGGTAATTCAAAATCTGAGGTTAGGCTTTCTAGACCTCAAAGACGGAGGAGAAACAGAAGATTGAGAAAACTTTTAGAACAACAAGAGTTTTCACAATCAAATCATTTTTCAAATGAACAAGATTGTTCAAACACTTCACACTTTAAGCAAAAAAAACTTAATGAACAGAAGTATGTTTGGAAATCTAAACTTTCTGTTTCTGACTCGTCGGAACAATCTCCAAAAATCGATGAGAGATTCGATTGTGAATGGAGTGAGGTTTATTATTTTGATACAGATGGACGACCCATGACTACCATGGCTTGGGTCCCAATTTCATATTAATGTTTCTTGTTAGTTGTGCAGGATTGACCAAGAGGGACTATTAATAACATTTGGTTTGTTGATAGTGGTTGTTCATAGCACATGACAGGAATGGCATCTGCAAGAGTACCGAGTTGTTGATAACTGAGAATCTATTTGATTCAACGACTTGATGCTCAAGGGGGAGAATATGTCACACACAATGTTATTTTGAAAAAGATTTAAAAGTCCAAATGATAACCTGAAACTTAGGATGACGATAGTGAGCATAAAGTCGTTGATGCAACCATTTGACTAGTTGAGGGGGAGTCATCAGGACAGGGGGAGTACAGATTTGTGTTGGTGACAAAGGCAAAGGCATTCAATTACATTCGATTACATCGGTTTGAGTTTTTAATTGATTGACTTGCTTAATCCCAAGTAACCAAGTAAAATGTTTTTCTTAAAATGTTTTCATGGAAGATTCAACAAAGTGAAAAAGATAAAATCGACATTACTTGAAGTTAAAGAAGAGATGATAGTACATCAGTAGATGTTCAGTCACACATGACCTTAGTTGGACTTTATGATTGCTTATCTAATATATCTATGATAAATGTTTTGATCAGAACTTCTTAGACTGCACAGTATGGGAAATGATAGCTTCACAACTGCTTATTCTTAACAAAAATTGATGCTTGATGCTTATATTTTAATTTGGATACTTGTATGTAGTCTGAATTGTCAATAGGCTATGAGTATCTTTGGTCCATTAGTAGTGTGACAACATAATGATCTTTGTGACAACTGTGATTTGAACCCATGGTATGCCGGGTGTGTGTGTGTAAAAGATCATTATCAGATAAAGAATATAAGATCTAAAGTACTTCATGAGACCAGTATCGGTTATGTCGTTAAACACAATTTTTCAGTTCACTTCACTGCCCATGCCATGAAAAACATGCAACGTGAAGTTGGACTAAGATATGTTTCTGACAACATCTGTTGGAACATATACTAGCCCTTGGATCAATATCCTGATTCCATTGAATATATCCAGATAACAGTTGGATCACGCTACCATATGTCATTGAATCAGTCGATTCCTTGATCAATCTTATGTTGAAGAATTCAATTGGTACAATCTTTCTGTTACTATGAATCATGATACTTCATCCAAACCAAGACATTTGAATCATTCGATTCTGAATCATTCTGATTCTCTGCTTGATATTTTCCTGTGTTTATCGGTATAATTCATCCTGGAGATTGAATATTATCTTGCAATGATCTTATATGTCTTGAAGATAGTGCACATTTAAATTTCTGTTGGCATATTTGTGGGGTACACATTGTGTTACAAAATAAATGGTACCTTAATTCACAAGAACATGGGACAAAGATACTGATGGTTTCAATTCTTATAATATTGACAACTTAGATTGACATGTTATGTGTTGCAAATTCGTATGTAATTTATTATAAGCATGTTATGATCTGATCCCATCTTCTTTAAAGTTCTTCGCGTATCATTACATGTTTTGGTTGAAGCTTAAAAGATTTGATCTTATCTGATATAAAGAAAAGAAAAGAAATGAAAGAATGAATCTGGATAGGATACCCATAGAATGTTTAGGGTTGTTTATCCAAAATGTGTGATTGATGCATTGTTTTTACTGATATGATCTTCTTACTCGTGATGTTCGACCAAAAAGATGTGATTCTGTATTTTACATTTTAGTTTATATAGAGAAAAACCAAAAAGATTTTGTATTTCTTATGTTTGAAAAATCAAAAAGATTTTATTTTTCCATCTTCCATGGAAATCTTAATTGTTGGTTATTCTTGGTTGTTCTCCTTTGCATAAACTGAATATTGCAGACAGAAGTTGACAAGGGGTCATTCTCCCAAGTTTTCTTCTAGAAATAAAGAGAGAGTGTGCAGATGAACAAGACGAAGACTATAGTGTGTTTGATGATATATGAAGACGGATGACAATCGTCTGAAGCTGTTGTCAAGGGGGAGTTTGTTGGAGCATATTCTGGTGACAACGAGCTTGAAGATATTATGTCTTAGTCTTAGAGTCTTTGACTTGTAATTGATAGAATAGTTTGCAACAGTTAAGAGGGAGTCTGTTAGAGCATAAATTTGTAACTGTAGCAAACTGTGTAAGTTCGTAGAGAGGCATCTTTATAAGCGAACTTGTTAAGTTCGCCTAAGTTGCTGATACATAGAGAGGCAAACTTAACAAGTTCGCCTAAACCTCATGAGAGGCGAACTTGTTAAGTTCGCCTATATCAGTTCAGTGTCTATATATAGAGGATTCCAGTTTCTGTTCTGAGGGGCTCAGAATAGATCAGACACAGACAGAAATAGGAGATATTGTAAACTGATATTCTGAGTGGAAATACAAAGCGTTTATTTACACCGTTGTTGTTGATTGAGTTACACGAGCACGTTGATCATGGATTCCGCACGTTATCACCGTGTCGTACCGCGAGTCTAGAGATCCGTCACGCACCGAATTAGGGACCTACAATAACATCCTCTTGGATGAAGTTATAAGGAATATTCAGACCATCACCGCCTTCATATGTCACACTCCCTTTACTCTTCTCTATCTCAATCTCTACTATCTCCCCTTCTTCTATCTCCGTGTCAGACATGTCACTGTCATTAAACAAATCGTCTAAATCATCTAGACATTCCAACTTCTCAGCACTCTCTTCTTCTGAATTAGCAAAGAATTCTAATAATAGAATCTCTTCTTCATTCACACCAGAATCCGTCTTATCTCCTTCAATTGTTTTTGATGTCGACTCCCCCTGAACACTTGATAAAGGATTCACGTCAGTAGCGACTTGACGATCACCCTCAACATTTCCACTAGGATCATTGTCTTCATCATTTTTCCGTTGAATAGAATCGTCATGACATTTATCATGGATCCTTTACTCCCCCTGAGCGTCAAGATACTCAACAAGCTTAGACACCAATAATTGCATATCAGCAATCTGGGAAGCTTGAGTAGCCAACTGAGTAGCTTGATCCCTAATAACCAACTGTCGGTGAGAATCAGCAGTTACAAGAGTTGTAACTTGAGATTGTAAAGCAATGACTTGAGATTCAAGAAAGGCTATCCGATCAGAATCAGACGGTTTTGGAGTAGTAGTAGAGGAAGTAGGAATAGTAGGATCAGTATGAACGGTAGGAACTGTAGGAACTGGAGAAATTACAGGAGATGTATGTCTTGACACAGGAGGTGTAACTAGTAAGGATGCAACAAAAGTAGCGTCCTCAACACCTTGAGAAGACTGAGCAGTGGCAATAGAAGCAGACATAAGCTTCTATGCTTTTGGAACTGGATTCACGGTGAAATCCGAGTCGAAACTCTCATCAACTAATGTTCTCTTTCCAAGAACTGAACTGGAAGGAGGATTCCGAACAGTCTTTCTTCTTGTTCTTCTGGCACTAGATTTAACACGTGTTCCTCTATTAGCCAGTGGCAATATATCCAAACTCTCATAATGATCTGAGCTAAAGTCCTTAGATGAATCAGAATCAGTAGCCTCAGAATCAGGTAAATGTGTATCACTTGAGCTGGAACTAGAATCCACCACATTCCCTTCAGTTGCATGAATTGGTGAGTTCACAGCTTCATCAACAAAATCATCCATATTCATACCCAAATCTTGAGCATGATCATGAGCAACGTCCTCATGAACTGGATTAATCACAGGTTCAGCAACCTGGACTTGAGGAATAGGAACTTCATGTTGTTGTTGAACTTGTACTGGTTGTTGAACTTGTACTGGTTGTTGAACTATTGGAACTTGTACTTGTGGTTGTGGAACTTGTTGTTGAGCTTGTACTTGCTGTGGAACTGGCTGTTGAACTTGTTGTTGTTGTGGAACTTGACCTTGAACTAATTCCTCTGGATGAAACCAATTTTCATTTGGAGGTTCAACATAATCAGGATTGATTAAGTGACCAAATAACGGAGTAGGAACATGAATCAGTGCAACATTCT
This sequence comes from Smallanthus sonchifolius, assembly GCA_023525975.1. Taxonomy (NCBI): domain Eukaryota; kingdom Viridiplantae; phylum Streptophyta; class Magnoliopsida; order Asterales; family Asteraceae; genus Smallanthus; species Smallanthus sonchifolius. The sequence goes on along the minus strand of CM042035.1, from coordinate 20,186,508 downwards.
GTTGTTTAACCTTTGTACAGTCTGTAAAGATCCTTTTAGACATAGGAGTCAACGTCAATCGAATAGGATGCTGTGGAAGACCCGGTATAAGATGATTCAGAATCAATTGCACGAACCTAGGGTACATGAGAAACCCTTGACCCTCTGGAGGATTGATCTGCATGACCAACTCACGGTATATGTATAAACCAAAATTAAACCGTTTGTTAAGAGTCAGTGCAACCATTGCAGCGTGGAGAGCACTCTTCAGTCCATCAGTGCCTGCCTTTCGTGGGGATAAACACTGAATAATCACGTGCATGAAATATCTCCATTCTCCAACTAATCCACCTTTGCGTGCTTGAGTATCATTTTTTCGGCCTCGGTATCCCATCCTTTGAAAACAGCCCATGATCAAAGTACCAGGATAAGACATAGGATCTTCAGGAGCACCTCCTAATCCTAAAGCAGCACGAATCGTTTCCTCCGAAATAGCAACCTTAGTATTGTTTACCGTAGCACGAAGGACATGTGGTTCCACATCGGTATCTTGATGTACCGTATCCCAGAATTGCTGAATATACACCAAGCTGATTTAGGGATCTGTAGATAAAGCAACATGCAGTCTTGATCGATTCAGAAAATTTATGATTCCTTGAAAATTAGATGCTTCGGACATGTTAGGATCTAACAATGCCACTTGATTATGTTTATATTCTACACTACGAGCCATCTGTGAAAGTATTGGACAACACAACAAAGATTAGTACACGTACACATATATGATACACATAGTAGAAATACACATATACGAAACACACATTAATAATACACACACTTAACAAAAGAAAAAAAAATTTTAAAAAAATTTCACAAAAAAAATCACAAGTCCACATTCACTGCTGAGCCCTTAGGCGAACTTAATAAGTTCGCTTAGTGTTGCAAGAGGCGAACTTAATAAGTTCGCTTGAACAAGTTCGCCTGAACCTGAGTGTCGTTACAACTTCAATTTCAAAATCACAAATCGGTCAAATTTGCAACAATTTAGCATAACTAACATATCAACAGCATCGATTAATCATATCAAACCAAATACAATAGTCAATTTCAAGATTTATCCACGAAATAACCAACAATCATTCCAAAACAGACAACAGTCAAAAGACGAAGAACACAAGTCAAACCCCGGCATTTCCCTTCGATTTAACGGACAATAATCCATGATAATACCTTCTTTGTACTCGCAATGTGAAACCGAGTAAGAACGTCACGAAAAATATCGATTACACAACGAATTTGATCAAATCTGGAAAAAGCCGTAAGTTTGCTCAAATAAGTTCGCTCCGAAATTATTTTGGGGTAAAGGATAAGTTCGCCTGATAGAGATATTTACTCTCAAATAAGTTCGCTTCCTTAGGCGAACTTGTTAAGTTCGCTTAATAAAAGCCAGGCGAACATATTAAGTTCGCTTCAAACACCCCGGGCGAACAAGATAAGTTCGCTTAACCAAAAACAACAAGTTCTTTGAACCAATTTGACAACTGTCAACAATCCTCTTTCTTGTGATCTTCCATCTGTAACATGTATTCGATCCAATCCCGAACATTTTAATAAAAAATAAAATTTTCATGGAAGAGAAATTTTTTTTTTTTGATTTTATGTGTACAAACGGAATCACATATTTTTGGTTTTTATCTGGACAAACTGAAAATCACATATTTTTTGGATTTTTATATAAGCAAACAGAAAATCACATATTTTTGTATGAGCATCATGAGTAAGAAGATCATATCAGTATATAAACATAATTCATCACACATTCTATTAACCTCTATGGGTAACCTATTATATGAAACCTTCAAACTCATTCATATTCATCTCATATCTTTTTCCTTTACATGCAATTTTTCAATGAAAATTTTTACTACCAACATATTCATATTTTGAACATATTTTCCTCTTTTCTTTTCCAAATATTCACTTTTCTTTTCGACTTTTCAATCAACTCAAAACATAAACTTATTTCAAAGTAAACAAGATCAGGTTATGAAATGCTCAATTATTCATACCGAATTTGTAATACAAAGCATGAAAGTTTAAGTTGTCAATATTATATAATTTGAAACTATAAGCGTTTTTCTTCCAAATTCATGGGAGTTAGTACCATTTAGATGAAAAACATCGTGTACCCCACATATATGCCAACATAAATTTAAATTTGCACTATCTTCAAGACATATACAGTTTATTTGCAAGATTAGATCAATCTCCAAGATGAAATTATCTCTTTTAGTACAAGTATAGAATAGCAGATCCCAAAGGATATATGAATCATGATGATTCAGAATCAAAAGATTCTAATGAATTGGCTTGATAAAGAGAATCAATAGATTCAGGTAAGGAAGATCCAACTATTATCTGGATAAATTTCAATGAAATCAGACTAGATGATGTATCTAACTGATCAAAGGGTAAATATATGTTTCAACATATGTTGTTTGAAAGCATATCTTAGTTCAGCAACACATTGCATGTTTTTCGGGGCATGGGCAGTTAAGTGAACTGAAAGAGTTTGTGCTAAAGATATAATTCGATATTGGTCTCATGAAATTCTTAAAACCATATATTCTTTATCTGATAATGATCTTTTACACACACACCTAGGCATAAAATGGATTCAAATCACAGATGTAATCATATCATATTTAATTTTCACACTACTATTGGTTCAAAAACGCTTCTAGTCTACTAACAATTTAAGTTTCAAACTCATATTCAAATTAAAACAAATTATCAAGATTAGAGCATTTAAAACACTATCATTTCTCATTTATGCAGACTTTGAAATTTAGATCAGATCAATTTACTTTAAACTATCAAATCAAAGGTCCACTATGGTCATGTGTAATGAACTATTCACTGATGTACTATCATTTCTTCTCTAACTTCAAATGATGTCAAATTTTGAATTTTTCACTTTGTTTTGACTTTTTATAAATAACAATTTTTGACTGAAATTTAAAATGCAGAAATGTAATAAAGCAATAAAAGAAAATTAAAACAAAATCTCCCATGAAAATTGTTTTTGAAAACTTTTATTCGGGATTGATCATACCGATCATTTTGATAAGAAACTCAAACCTGGTACAATCAAATGCCTTGGTAAACAAATCAGCAAAATTATCATCTGTATGTACCTTCACCAGCTCAATCAACTTCTTTTCTGCACAATCACGAATAAAATGATATCTAATTTCAATGTGCTTTGTTTTACTGTGATTAACAGGATTATTTATGATAGACATTGTAGCATTATTATAAACGAACATGGGGGTTCCTGTAAAGTTCAAACCGTAATATCTTAATTGCTGTTAGATCCACAAGATCTGTGAACAACAACTTGCAGCAGCAATGTATTCTGCTTCGCATGTTGAAATTGAGACTGTGGTTTGCTTTTTGCATTGCCAGGAAACTAGACGATTACCCAGAAGCTGACAACCACCTGTAGTAGACTTCCTGTCCAAACAACAACCACCAAAATCAGAGTCAGTATATGCATTAAATTCAAAGTTAGAACCATGTGGAAACCATAGTCCCAATCTTTGTTTTCGTTTCAAATACCGAAAAATTCTTTTTACTGCAATCAAATGAGACTCTTTTGGCTTTGCTTGGAATCTAGAACAAATACACACAGCAAACATTATATCCGGCCTTGAAGCGGTTAAGTACATGAGAGATCCAATCATTGCCCTGTAGAGCCGGCAATCAACTTCTTTTCCATCCGGATCAGAATTCAATTTATGATTGACTAGAATCGGAGTATCGTATGGGGTACAGTCCTCCATCTTTAACCGGTTCAAGATGTCTTTGACATACTTGGACTGATGAATAAAGAAACCATCTTCCTTTTGGTTAACTTGAAGACCTAAGAAAAATGATAACTCTCCCATAGCTGACATCTCAAACTTCGATTTCATAACACTCTCAAACTCTTTGCACAACCCTTCATTTGTAGAGCCAAAAATAATATCATCGACATATATCTGCACTAGTAGGTAATCTCCCCCTGATTTCTTTATGAATAAGGTCGAGTCAATCTTTCCACAAACAAAATCATTTGCCATAAGATGTGTAGACAGCGTTTCATACCACACACGGGGAGCCTGATGAAGACCATAGAGGGCCTTATCAAGCTTGAAAACTTTAGACGGATGAATTGGATCTTCAAACCCCGACGGCTGACACACATAAACCTCCTTCTTGACCTTTCCATATAAAAAAGCACTTTTGACGTCTAATTGAAACACCTTAAAACCTTTGTATGAAGCAAAAGCAAGAAACAATCGAATAGCTTCAAGCCTCGCAACAGGAGCATAAACCTCGGTGTAATCAATTCCCTCTTGTTGATTGAAGCCTTGGACAACTAATCTTGCCTTATTACGCACCACGACACCTCGATCGTCTTTCTTGCATTTAAACACCCACTTTGTACCAATCGGATACACACCCTTCGGAAGATCTACAAGATTCCAAACCTTGAGTTTATCAAACTGTGCAAGTTCTTCCTGCATGGCTTCTATCCAATTGTTATCACTCAACGCCATTTCAACATTCTTTGGTTCAACCTGAGAAATGAAACATGAATGTGAGCATACATCCAGAACACCAGAATCTTTTATACCTGTATACAAACAAGTGTTTTCAACAATAGAACGCGTTTGCACTCCATCACGCAAATTCCCAATAATATTTGTCACCGGATGATCTTTGTGTTCCTTTATAGATGCAACCTCAGGAACCGGTAACACATCAACTTGAGTTGTATCAACCTGATAAGACATATCTGGATTAACTGGTATCTCCGAGTCCAAATTTGTAGGAATCTCCCCATGAGGTTGTGACGAAGAAGACGGTTCATCAACAATCAAAGGATCAGCAGAAGAATCTTGAAAGATAACATTTTCTTCTTCACTATCAGACTCTTGTGGTCCTGAACAAGAAGCAACATTAGGATCTGGAGCCGATGGGGAGGGAACAGAAGAATGTGGAACTGCAGTAGGTAGAAGACCACTAGTCTGTGCATCCTGAGAAGAATCATATAATACAGCAGCTTCCTCAGGAGAAATATCAGAAGGTAAATGAAAAGACTTGAATAAATTGTCATAGTCAAAAGCCCAGTCTGGTCCAATCGCCATTTGAGGTAAAGACCGATTAGAACAGTCAATATGAAACCATTCTTCAACTTGGCGAGTCTCTTTGTTATAAACCCTCTTGGTAGTAGAATTTGCAACATACCCCAGAAATATCCCTTCAATAGCCTTAGCACTGAACTTAGTAGGGACATCTCGAACTTTCAACAGTGTGCATGGATTACCAAAAGGTAGTAAATAATCCAGATTCGGCTTTCGATTATTAAGCAACTCATAGCACGTCTTATTGTGTCGCTTCACGGTCAAGACTCTGTTCAAAAGATGACACGCAGTATTCACAGCCTCAGCCCAAAAGGTAACTGGAAGCTTAGAATCTGCAAGCATCGTACGAGCTGTTTCAACCAAAGTCATGTTCTTGCGTTCAGCAACACTGTTTTGTTGAGGTACATATGGCGCACTGAATTCATGATGAATTCCCTTTTGAAGACAGAATAAACCCATCTTACTATTCTTAAACTCGCTGCAATTGTCACTCCTAATTCTTCTGACTTTCAGTTTTCACAAACTCTCCAAACCCAGGATTAAGAATTGTACCAACTCAGTGGTTTCGGCTTTAGAAGCAAGAAACTTAACCCATGAAAATCTAGAGAAGTCATCTGTTACTACCAGACAGTAAGATTTACCACCAATGCTCTGGATACTAATCGGTCCAAATCCATATGCAATAGCTCCAGAGGAGTTACAATTGAATTCTTTGTCTTAGATTTGTGGGACTTCTTGTGCTGTTTCCCCTTCTTGCATGGAATACAGTCATCAGGAACAAAAAATTTCATCTTCGGAACACCAATAACCAGATCATTCTTCACAAGATAATTCATTTTCCGATAATTGATGTGAGCAAGTTTCCTGTGCCACAAAATAGAATCCGATTCAGACGCCTTGGAGAGTAAACATGTAGGAATTGAATCCGTTGTAGTAGCAACACTAAAGTCTAGGACATATGTGTCATTTCTCCTTGGAGCCTTCATAAGAATCCATTCGTCAGGAATCACAAAGCCCGGTTTCAAGATATAACATTCAGAATCATTGAAATGAAATGAAAACTTCTTGTCACACACTTGAGATACACTCAAAATATTGTGTTCAAGCTGCTCCACATAGTTCACTTTCTCAAATTTGACTTTATCATTCTTCAAAGTACCTTGACCAGTTATGTACCCGCTTTTATTACCAGCAAAAGCGACATAACCTCCATCAATTTTAATCACATCCTCCAACAAACGAATATTCCCTGTCATATGTCGAGAGCAACCACTATCCACATACCACGTATTGTTGATAGTCCTCCTTAGTTGTCCCTACATAAACAAAGACGATCAGTTAGAAATAGGAACCCAAGCCATTGTGGTCTTGGGTCGTCCAGATGGATCAAAATAAACAACTTCTAGCAACTCACAATCTACTTTATCATCAACTTTCGGAACATAAAGTGCAGTTTTAGACCTTTGCAATGAAGACACAGATTGATTAATTGGAAAAACATTATGAGCCTCTAGTAGAACTTGTTTACAACACTTAGAAAACATTACAAAACATAAAGACAATAAGATCTAAAACTATTACAAAGATATTGTCATTCAAATCTATGTCCTAACAAAAATTGAAGTTGTTGAAGTCGTACTTACGATCGAAAATGTCTCAAGAAAAACTTAATGGAATGGCAATGATAGCTATCGAGAACGATATATTAGATAGTATCAACTGTGAAGAATTGATCAACAACTTTGTTTTCAAAAATGCTAGGAGAGTCTCTCGATTCATTCAACTTTGTTCTGTTTATTATTTAATTTTGTTTATCGTTACAATAACGATTTTTTTTTGTTTATTGTTATTACAATTATCATCGATATTTGGGAAAAAAATTATATTTAAGGGCCCATTTTTTAGTACTCGTCTGGGGCACCCGAAATCTCGGAGAAGTCCCTGATAATTATTATGTTCGTCTATTTACGTTCGTTCATTTGTGGTCGTTTATGTTCATTTATTATTTTAAAACCTATTTGATTTTCGTAATTATTACAAATGTTACACACATTTGTTTTCTCATTCGTTTAGAAGTTCAATCCATTTGCTGAATCGTGTTCAAATCGAAGTAAATAATACCTAATGCAACTCATCATGATGATGGTTTACCGGTGATTCAAAGTTGGTACTTTTAAGCTTGTTTTTAGCTTTAATTTAATTTAGATGTATTTGTTTACTTTTGAAGTTATTTATAATTATTTATATGTTTGGATATTCATCTTTAATTTTAATTGATGTTTGTTCAGCTATGTTTTGTTATGTTTGTTTATGTTCAATTACGGTCGATTATGTTCATTCAGTTATGTTCGCTTATTTTCATTTTGTTCGTTTGTATATGTTTATTTTCGTGAACCTTTCGTTTATATTATTAATTAATAAACATAAACGAGCATGAGCACATGTATTTTTTTAACGAACGAACATGAACAAGAAAACCCTGTTCATGTAATTGTTCGTGTCTGAAGATGTAAGACCCCTCACGGAAGGATATTGGTCCCGCGAGGTCTACACTTGCCGCGGAAGGAACCTGTTTAATGGTACTCCACAAGAAGACAAAGACACCTGCACGTACAGAGGGGTACCCGTCAGACTGGTCAGATAATGTCGCGCGACCAGAGACACTACCATATATCCTAGTGGTCCCACCATATAGGACAAAGTTCCCACTAACGGTCATCGGTTAGGGGACCAAAGGGATATTTTTGATAAGGACCTCTCCACCAATAATACCCGCGCCAGGTCAGCCCTAGGAAAGCGACATCAGGATACCTCCCTTCATTATAAATAGTACATCACCCTTCAAACATAAGGTATTGACTCTCTTTACTCATTCACTTACCCTTTTATACCCGAAGATACTTATTCTCACGCCGGAGGGCCAATACAGGGATTATCCCCTCCCTGTAACGCCATATCGCGTTGTTACCTTATGCAGGATACCATTGGAGTTCGGAGAAGTAATCACCATTCGGCTATTCATTGGAGCTCGTGTGATCTATCCACCGGACCATCCCTAATTCGCCAGTGTGTGGATTTACATTGGCGCTATCCGTATTGCGAAAAAATAACCTCCATCTCCTGTTCACTCCCTTGTTTAGCCAATGGCTTCTTCAACCTCCACACCCACAACCAAACCCATCCTTGTTAGTACACCCTCAGGCTCTAGACCAGTGCCGGTACTACTCACATCTTCGTTTGCTGTACAACTGAACCTACCTCCTATTTTCGAGGCAGGGGAAGAAGAAGAAATCCTAAGCCCGGCCGGTCCGGCCATAACTGCAGTAGAAACCACACCACAGTCAATACCCTTGTTAACCCCACAAACACAGTTTGGCTTCCCACCATTTACCCCAGACATACCATATACCTCTTCCACGCCCACCCCTCAACATGTCAGCAGCAACAGTTTACCCAACTCAACCATTGTCACATCATACCCGTTCCCTCACCAGGCATGACAAGCAACACCATGTTATACCCATCCCAGGCGTGGTGGATGGAACAACAATGATAAATGCAACAATACGAACAATGGATGCGTGGATCTTAGTTGGCAAGCGTACGCGCGTGCTTGTTTAGTAGTGAAGGAATGCCAGGAATTAGTAATCCAATGTTCTATCCGGTAACCCAAATCTCCCTTAACAACCCACTCCCTGGAAATGCCGGCCTGACAGCGCCCGCCGGACCAGCGGCGCAACCCTAAAAAACAAACATCATATTAACCCCCGCAGAAGATTTCTGGAAGCCTTACCGCCCCCGCAGCGTTAGTAGCGCAGTCCAAGTTCACGACGCGGATTTCGCAGGCGGAATTTCCCTCTAAGTTGCGGATGCCATCTGTGGTGGGTAAGTTTGATGGAACCAGCGACCCGGATGACCACATAAATATTTTCGTCAACGCGGGGGGAGTGGAGCAGTGGTCAGTCCCCGTGTGGTGCCACATGTTCGTCCAAACCTTGGTAGGAGCGGCGCGTGTGACACCCGTCAAAAATCCAGGTCAACATCCATACCCGACTAAGACTTAGGTCGTAGTATACGTCATACATTCCAGTTAATTTTATAGTAATTAAGTTCATTTCACACTTAGCAAATCAATCCGTTTACACATGTCGGTAATCCAGAAGATTGCCCTGTCAAACACGCGTCCTACAGCACGACCGTTGGTGATAATTCAAATAAATACCTAGACATATAATTTATGTGTTTAAATTATACGTGACACTGTGATTTAATTAATCATGCCTACATGAATTTTTCTGTGATTTATAGAAATACTTTTGTTTTCAGCACAGTCCGGTGGACACGCGGTGTACACTAGCTAGATAGTTAATTCTAGGATTACACTTAGACATATATTTGATTTGCAAAAATTACATGTAATACTGTGATATGTTATTCTAAAACTCTGTGAATTTTTCAGGAATTTTCTGAGAAACTTTCTGTTTTAACGCTGTCCGGCCAGTCTGCTGTATGTACCGACATTTCCAAATAAAAATCTGAAAACTTTATATGTTAGACTTACCAACATGACTCATCATATTTTTAAATAATTTCGTTCATACCTATTCAGGATTTTCGTCAAGAAATTGGTGACTATTCGTTTTCCACCACCCGGAGTCAAGAGGGCCTATAAATACCCCCCTAACTCCACCCATTTCCCACACTCCGCACTTTCACTTTCTCTCTCTTCCCCTCTCCTCTCTTTCGGCTGAGACCACCCACACCACCACCATTCTCCACCATTTTTGATTCTTTGATCTTTCATTCACCAAATCCAAGCTTCCAACATCAAGATTCAAATATTTGCAAGAGATTTCATCCATCAATCCACCCATTTTCGAGTTTGGTAAGATCAAAACCCATCTTTTTTTTCCATTTTCATCTTCATGTTCATATGAACATGCATCCAAAGAAAACTCATTTTTATGAAAGATTATCCATGGATTCTTAAAGAAAATGTGTTTTTAAACTCAAATGGTACATATTGTTGGTGACTTTGGACCCGGATGATGTTCATAGCTCGGTTTCCACTTATGGAAAATTTATGATGTAAGCATGTGCTAGATGATGAGATTTTGATGATATATTGATGGATTATGTCGTGATAATAGTTGTAGATGGATAATATATGCAAACTTTGTTGTCAAAAGTGTTGGATGATACATGCATACTTGGTTTTGTTATTTTTGGAAATTTTAATTTTGGGTTTCATGTTAGATGCCATGTTTAGGGTGATTTGATGATGGAAAATGGTTAGATATGCATAGAGAATGGATAATATGTGTACATTTGCTATCTAGACCATTTGGTCATATGAGATTTCATGTTCGGTTCTATTTATGGAAACTTTAAAATATGGGTTTTTGTTCAAGAAGGTTATGATGTGTTTTGTTTGGTGGAAATGATGCATAAACACTAGATATAGAGATTGTATGATTCTTTTTCGGTAAAATCACATGTCCATGATGTTTTAGGCTCGTTTTCTATTTTTAGAAACTTTATTTCTTGACATGCATGAGAAACTTGATGATTGGGTACATTTAAAGCATGAAACTAGTGTATTAAACATTATGGAAGTATGATTTACTAAAATGATGGATTAAAATGCATGTATATGAGTTCTAGTGCCCGGTTTCTAAATAAGGAAACTTTATTCATCCATGAGTTATGTTTACAAGTTGTTAAGATGTTTAGAAGGTCTAAATGACTTAGTAACATGTAACTAGGTACATTGTATGGTAATGTATGTTGTTTTTCCATAAACTTGACTACTTGACATAGTCTTGCTATAATAGGAAACTTTAATTATCCGAAACATGCATGTTTGTCTATTTATAGCAAGTAAACATTGAAATGTTCTATATGTGTTATAACATGCCTAATTTCATGTATGAACATCAACTTTACGTAGTTGCCATGTTTAGGACTCAAAAGCTTGACTTTCCAATTAAGGAAACTTTAATGTATCAAAAGTTGTGTTTCAAGTTCTAAATTCCAATCGTATGCGCCAATGTGTTTATTAGACGATAATAGACTATTTCAAAGTAGGTTTGAATTCTATGTTAGGATTTAAATGCTTAAGTCCAATGTGTCACCAACGGGTCGTCGAGTCAAAACAATCTTTGAAATATCAAAGACACTTTTCAAAACTCTCTTGGATGAATAGAGTTCATAGTCAAACATTTACAAATGTTTAGACCTTAAAGTCCTAATTGTTCCTAGGGCACGAGTAGGTCGTCTCATTTAGTCCGGATTTGCTAAGAGTCTTTCAAGTCGTTTATCAGGTGAGTTCTCACAGCCCCTTCTTACTCATTTACCGTTTTAGGGTGAGATACATGCTCAAGTTTACATTTTTCCAAATGTTACATTTTCACACTTACACAGTTACATTAATTATATAAGTTTTGTACTTGGTGTACAAAGTCCTCTCGGAATCAACCGTTAATTTGTCCAAAAGCTAGGTGATCATGAACAGTACTGTTGGGGTTAACAACCCATGCCCGGGTTAGTAGCGCTACCTTCAATTGGAGGTCGAACGGGTACATAATTGACCTATTCCATTCATGTGCAAGGCACAAAGAGGCGAACCACATCCTTTTCCTTTACAGTGGCTATAGTTAGCGTCGGTTGATGGACTTATGATAATTTTTGGTTTTTCAACAATGATTGTGTAGAGTACTAATGTTTTTCCATACATTCATAAACTTGTTTTCCATTACAATTACCTGTGAACTCACCAACTTTATGTTGACCCATTTTAGCATGTTTATCTCAGGTCTTTGAATGCTAGGATATGTGGCTAGGATGCACCCACTGGAGTCACGCACTATTCATGCATAGCATCCTATTTTGATAAACAATATTTTATCATCCTTATTTTCAAATGTTGTAAACATTTAAACCTTTACTTCCGCACTTTTACTTTGGACCACGTCCAACTTTATTTTGGACTCTTTCGAGTCATGCATTAAACAGGTATTTTGAAAACCATGTAGTGGCCGTTCAAAGTAATTCAATGGTAAAGATCCTCTCGGGTCACGCCCCGCGGGTATAGCCCGAAGTGGAATTTGGGGGTGTGACAGACTGGTATCAGAGCCATTGGTTGCAACGAACTAGGTTGCATGTAGTGAACTTAGACTGTAACCGATGTCTCATATGCATTTCACTTCCGCACAAACACTTAGCATTCTCACATACGCTTATAAGACTCACATAAGATAGAACTCGTGGTTGACCTGTTACAGGAACATGTCGTCAGCCAACTCAGGAGATGCACCATCATCCCAGTCGTGCCATATGAGGAAGAACCAGACCAAGTTACAGAATCAGAACCAGAGGAAGAATCGGAAGAAGCAAACTCCGACACCGATTCAGGGGAGACTGTGCCGTACTCGGTCATCCACGGGGATGACACTAGCAGTGAGGAAGTGAAGCCACCTACTCCTTCCCCTCCACGGTCCCCCAGCCCTGTACAGCTACGCGACGAGTGGGTTAACTTCATAGGGCTTGCATGTCGTAGGACCGCTCGCAAGACTGTAAGGCCACCCAAGAAGCGGGCCCTTTCCTCGCCTAATCTCGAGCCACTGTCGAAGAAACATTGCCCTCCGAGTCAGAGAGAAATTGAGGAGACTTCCCACCCGGTCAGGCCAAGGGAAGCAGGACCTATGGAGTAGATCAAACCACATAGTATCGGGTCGAGTAGGCCACAACAAGACCCAGAAGCGCAGCTAAGCCAGAGCACTACCGAGGACTCGGATGCTGTCATATAGGCACTAGATGATCGTTTGTTGCAACTTCAGGGAGTAGTAGACCTGACTGACATAGCCTTGGGGAGGCTACACGGACGAGTTACAACGGGAGAGACACGGCTTACCATAGTAGAGCATGAGGTGATTGCAGCAGAGCAGCGGAATGAGCGGGTCGACGAGCGCCTGGATTCATTTGCAGCTCTCACCATCGTGAACACGATGTTGCTTGCATTTATCCTTGTTAGAGGATGGTTCTCTTAGATTCACTATTTCAGCCTATTGTGGGCGGGCTGTGCCCACATGATATTTGAAGTATTAAACTTGTTCTCATTTTTGGGGAGCGGAGACTCCTAGAATATTTTGTACCACTTACAATCTATTTTATCAAGTTTATTATATTTTTATATTTCATGGTTGATTTGGTGAATGTGATATATTATTTTGTATACAGGTGTTGATTGTATGTTCCATATAATCTAACTTTTGCTAACATTATGATGTGAAGAGACATGCCGCCCCGTCCGGAGATGATGGCCGCAGCACAAATGGACGCCCTAATCAATCAAAGGGTAGCTGCAGCTATAGCAGCCTTGCCAAGCAACCAAAATGCTGGAGGACAAGGACAACAACCCCCAGTTTGCACCTACAAGCTTTTCCTTGATTGTAAATCGCTCTCTTTCAATGGGCGAGATGGAGCTGTTAACCGAATGAGATGGATTGAGAAAGTAGAATCTACTTTCGAAATGTGCAACTGTCCAGAGAATTCAAAGGTAAAATTCGCTACTGGTACATTTGAGGGACAAGCCCTCACCTGGTGGAAATCAACTGTCCACGCAAGGGGTTTAGAAGCGGTAAATGATATGCCGTGGGCAGATTTCAAGAAGCTGCTAATGGATGAATACTGTCCTCGAAATGAACTCCAGGACCTCGAAGAAAGGATTTGGAATTTGAAAATGATCAGAGCTGATGTGGTGGATTACACATCGAAATTTCATGATTTAGCACGATTGTGTCCTCATATGGTGACACCCTAAGAGAAGTGAATTGAGCGCTATTTGTGGGGACTGGCTCCGCAAGTCCAAGGAATGGTAACTTCTACAGAACCTACAACCATCCAGCAAGAAATCCGATTAGAACACAACCTGACGTCCCAAGCCGTTCGTCAGGGACTCTTCAACAAACCTGCTGATAACAAGAGAAAGTGCGAAGGTAGTTCTTCCAAGTCCTTTAATCCTCTACCACCACAGAAAAGGCAAGAGACTACCAGAGCCTATACCGCAGGTCAAGCTGATAATAAGCCAAGGAGAGCTTACACAGGAACCTTACCAAAGTGCAATCGATGCAACTTTCACCACAACGACACTTGTGAGGAAGCAAGGTGCCAGAAGTGTAAAAGGATTGGTCATTCGGCTAAGGATTGCAGGATGAGAGGACCAGGTCCAACCAATGGAGCAACCTGTGCTTGTTACACTTATGGGCAGAATGGACATTTCTCCAAGGATTGTCCAAAGAACAAGAAGCCAGGAAACAACAACAACAACGCCAAAGGGCGAGCTTTTGTAATCGGAGCAGGCGAAGCCAGGCAGATCCCTGACACCGTCATGGGTACGTTTCTTCTAAACAACCATTATGCATCTATGTTGTTTGATACTGGTGCTGAGAGAAGTTTCCTGTCTAATGAGTTTAGTCTGTTACTTGGTACCGAACCTACCGTGCTAGATAACGAGTATACCGTAGAACTAGCCGATGGCAAATTAATCAAAACAAACCACATTATTCCAAGTTGTGTCCTAGAATTAGCCAATCATTCCTTCGAAATAGATCTACTACCTGTTAAACTAGGGAGTTTTGACGTAATTATCGGCATGGACTGGATGTCCAAGAACAAAGCGGAGATTGTCTGCCGCGAAAAGATTGTCAGACTTCCTCTACAAAATAGAGAAACACTTATAATTCAAGGAGAACAGAGTGAGATTCCTCTGAATATCATTTCGTGTATGAAAGCCCGGAAATATCTACGAAAAGGATACTATGCCATCTTAGCTCACGTCACAGAAAACCGGCCAGAAGAAAGGAAAGACGAGGATATACCAGTTGTTCATGATTTTCCAGAAGTTTTCCTCGAAGACTTACCTGGACTACCACCGCAGCGACAAGTCGAATTCCGAATCGACCATACCCCAGGAGCTACTCTGATAGCACGATCACCATACCGACTAGCGCCGTCAGAAATGCAAGAACTATCGAACCAACTACAAGAGTTGCTAGATAGAGGATTTATCCGACCAAGTCATTCGCCATGGGGAGCGCCTGTTTTATTTGTCAAAAAGAAAGACGGATCATTTCGTATGTGCATCGACTATAGGGAATTGAACAAGGTAACTATCAAAAACCAATATCCCCTACCCAGGATCGACGATTTGTTTGACCAGCTACAAGGATCGAGTAATTACTCCAAGATCGACTTAAGGTCGGGATATCATCAGCTGAGAATCCAAGAGGAGGATATACAAAAAACGACATTCCGAACTCGATATGGACATTACAAGTTTCTGGTTATGCCATTCGGTTTGACCAATGCACCCGCAGTGTTTATGGATCTTATGAACCGTGTGTGTAAACCCTATCTAGACAAGTTTGTTATTGTGTTCATCGACGACATCCTGATCTATTCTCGCAGCGAAGAGGAACACGCTGAACACCTAAGGTTTATCTTAGAGTTACTGAAAACAGAGAAGCTTTATGCTAAGTTTTCAAAGTGTGACTTCTGGATCAGAGAAGTGCATTTCCTAGGTCACGTGGTAAACGAGATGGGCTTACACGTTGACCCGGCAAAAATTGAAGCGATAAGGAACTGGCAAACACCCAAAACCGCTACTGAAATACAACAATTTTTAGGTCTTGCCGGATATTACAGGAGGTTCATCGAGAACTTCTCAAAGATTGAGAAACCATTAACTGCTTTGACACATTAAGACGTGAAGTATGATTGGACCGACAGAACTGAAGAAGCATTTCAGTTGCTAAAACAAAAACTTTGCAGTGCACCGATCCTAGCACTACTAGAAGGAAATGACGATTTCGTGGTCTACTACGATGCGTCACACCAAGGACTCGGTTGTGTATTGATGCAAAGGGAGAAAGTTATCGCATACGCTTCGCGACAACTCAAAGTGCATGAGAAGAACTACACTACCCATGACCTAGAATTGGGAGCTGTGGTTTTTGCACTCAAAATTTGGAGACATTATCTGTACGGAACCAAATGTACGATCTTCACCGACCATAAGAGTCTCCAACACATATTTGATCAGAAGGATTTGAATATGCACCAACGCAGATGGGTCGAATTGCTTAATGATTACGACTGCGCAATCCGCTACAATTCAGGAAAGGCAAACGTTGTTGCCGATGCCCTAAGTAGAAAAGAGCAACTTAAACCTCGTCGGGTACGAGCGTTAACTTTGACAATCCACACGAATCTACCTATCCAGATACGTGATGCTCAGCTTGAAGCTCTCAAGGAAGAGAACTTGGAAAATGAAGGCTTACGAGGCTTGGAGAAACTATTTGAGATCAAATCCGATGATGTATGTTATTACATGGATCGAATATGGGTACCGAACCATGGTAACCTCAGAGACTTAGTGATGGATGAGGCACATAAGTCAAGGTATTCAATCCACCCCGGTTCTGACAAGATGTACCAAGATCTCAAGGCAAATTATTGGTGGCCAAACATGAAAGCCGAAATTACCACATACGTTGGTAAATGTTTAACTTGCGCCAAGGTTAAGACGGAGTATCAGAAGCCATCAGGGCTACTACAACAACCGGATATTCCACAATGGAAGTGGGAACAAATTTCAATGGATTTCGTTACAAAGTTACCCAAAACTCCAAGCAGCTACGACACCATTTGGGTAATCGTGGATCGATTAACCAAATCCGCACACTTCCTTCCAATCAAGGAGAACGACAAGATGGAAAAGTTGACCCGTCTTTATCTAAAGGAAGTAGTTTCAAGGCATGGAGTGCCAATCTCCATCATCTCATATAGGGATAGTCGTTTCACATCCCGATTCTGGTAATCGTTGCAGGGAGCGTTAGGAACACGCTTAGACTTAAGCACTGCCTATCACCCACAGTCAGATGGTCAAAGTGAACGAACCATCCAAACCATAGAAGATCTACTAAGAGCCTGCGTGATAGATTTTGGAAGTAGCTGGGATACTCACCTGCCATTGGTCGAGTTTTCCTACAACAACAGCTACCACACGAGTATCAAGGCAACACCATTTGAAGCACTTTATGGAAGAAAGTGCAAGTCACCACTCTGTTGGGCCAAAGTAGGAGATACTCAACTCACTGGACTAGAGCTTGTCCAAGAAACCACCGAGAAAATCTTCAAAATCCGAGACAGATTGAAATCCACTCAAGACCGACAGAGAAGCTACACGAATCAGAAGCGTAAACCAGTGGAATTCCAAGTAGGTGACAAAGTGTTACTGAAAGTTGCGCCTTGGATAGGCATAATCCGTTTTGGCAAGCGAGGGAAGCTGAACCCCCGCTATATAGGACCATTTGTGTAACATCTATGTTTTTCTTGATATTTCATATTGTGCAATAAATGACAATTTCAATCTCATGTTCACATTCAAAACGTAGTGTCACATCATTTACTATTTTCATATGCAAATAGGGAGTATTATCATAATATTATAAGTACATACACACATTTTACACTGCTACAATAACAAATGAAACAAACCTACGCTATCTCACAAACTACAAGGACTAGTTTTGAAAATTATCAAAATATCACTTGGCACGGTCGCGCCATGACCTGGCACGGTCGCGCCAAGTAGACTCGGTCGCGCCATGACCTGGCACGGTCACGCCCCGTAAACACGGTCGCGCCATGCACTGGCACGGTCGCGCCTGAAACCTAGTTGAAACGCTAACATTGTTTTAATCACAAAGCCTGTTCGAATCCGAAATTTGTAACGCTTATTGTGCCGTTTCAATCCGTTCGTTACGAATTAATCCTTCTCAATTAACCACATTAGTAATTAGAAACCCAAAACCGTCATCCTTCAATCCCTTCTCTCAATCACGTCCAATTCTCGCATCACTCTCGTAATCAACCATCTGCGCATGATATTCAAGCCTCTGTAATCACATTCCTCACATCAATCGTGCCGGAATCCCAGCAGAAGACGCCAAGGATCAACGCATTGAAGTCGGAACTCCATCTAGTCGTACTCCACCAATTCGATATCGTTTAAGGTAATTAAACACATCCTCAGACTCATTTCAATCCCATGATCGAAAGCCCTAACCTATTCAGGGCTTATACCATCGAATTAAACACGAACAAGATCTAGGGTTCATTACGTTTTGGTTTAATCGAACTACACCCTAGACCTGGCACGGTCACGCCCCGTAAACACGGTCGCGCCATGCACTGGCACAGTCGCGCCTGAAACCTAGTTGAAACGCTAACATTGTTTTAATCACAAAGCCTGTTCGAATCCGAAATTTGTAACGCTTATTGTGCCGTTTCAATCCGTTCGTTACGAATTAATCCTTCTCAATTAACCACATTAGTAATTAGAAACCCAAAACCGTCATCCTTCAATCCCTTCTCTCAATCACGTCCAATTCTCGCATCACTCTCGTAATCAACCATCTGCGCATGATATTCAAGCCTCTGTAATCACATTCCTCACATCAATCGTGCCGGAATCCCAGCAGAAGACGCCAAGGATCAACGCATTGAAGTCGGAACTCCATCTAGTCGCACTCCACCAATTCGATATCGTTTAAGGTAATTAAACACATCCTCAGACTCATTTCAATCCCGTGATCGAAAGCCCTAACCTATTCAGGGCTTATACCATCGAATTAAACACGAACAAGATCTAGGGTTCATTACGTTTTGGTTTAATCGAACTACACCCTAGACATGATCTCCGTTCAATTAAAATACATGGTTAGATTCGCAAACACCCAACAATCAAAAGCCCTATGAATTCACCCGTTATTAATACAAGATTTAGACAATTTAGTTTCTGGAACATTCAGAAACGGTCGTGCTAATCGATTAGCATGGTCGTGCCTCTTGTCCAGGCATGTTCACGCCCCATGCCTAAGCACGGTCGCGCCCCATGCCTAAGCACGGTCGCGCCCCGTGCCTAAGCGCGGTGGCGCCATACCTTTGGCACGGTTGTGCCCTACCTTTGGTCAGAACCTGATTCTTCTGTTATTTTAATAAAAACTCAATTTCCTTTATAAAAATTATTTTATAAAACCCTAAGGCCCAGAATTGTTTTCATAAACTAAATTACCAACTTGGAAATCTTAAACAAATAAATTAAATCGTTTCTAATGGATTAAAAAGTAATAAATTTTAAATAAAAGGTTTACATATAATTGTGTTATTCAAAACTTACACAAACTATTTTATATACTAATATATGTTTTTAATGCCTCTTGACACATTTTCATGAACAAATAAACAAAAAGAAATTAATTATTATTTTAGTTAATTATTCAAAATTAAACCGCAAACCTTTCATAACTAAATTTGAACCTTCAAATGTAAACGCAAACATAACCCTTTGTATAAGTCCTTACACTCACTCCTATTGAAGCCTTAGAATTTCCTTAGACATTGTGCATACTATTAATCTAAAGTTATACTATTTTACTCTAGGTCAAACTTAGTGATTAGCAAATCACTTGAGTTATCCAAAGCTCGTGTTAACTACTACAATTTGATACAAGTGAGTATTACATAGCCCCTTTTATTCTTTTACACTTTTTGGGGTGAAACATGAACTCTATACACACAATTGCTTACATTTACACAAACTACACAAATACAATCCTCTTTACATTCATGTGTGCAAATTTGAGCTTTATGTTTGAGTGCTAGGTGTGTTAACTATTTATGTGCAATTTATGTGCAATCATTAACTATTCAAGACGATGGTTAACAATGATAGATCTATTGAGTCTGACAAACCCACCCAGATTGGGGTGATTGTTACCGACAACACAATTTGCATGCTAGTTACAAAGGTTTGATTGTACTTTGGTTACACAATGGTTACTCCCCATAAATGCCTTATTTTATCATGTTATGTAAGGATTGGTCTATTCACATCTATATACTATTTATATACAAACCTATGTATGCTCACCAACTTTTTAGTTGACCTTATTTTATTCATGTTTCAGGTGCTAACGTGTGAGTTTGATCAAGATATGCTACACATAGGCTTTGGACTTAGTTAAATTTAAATAAAGAATATTATGTATTTCAATTTCGTACTTGTTTGAATTTGGTTGTGTTTGATTTGTTTGAAACTATGCAATGAAATTTGATGATTAAAATATTGCAATCTAGTCAACCTCGTGCTCATGAACAGTCTACATGTCCCGCCCCGATGATTCCGCCGTCGGTTGGGGTGTGACAGATTGGTATCAGAGCCAGGTTATAGGGAACTAGGTTATTTGACACCTTTGACCTAGACTATAACTTTAGGACACCCATACAATATCATGCTACTACATGTTACATGATTATTTCTTATGTGAATATTTTACATGTTATCCTAAGTAATTTTAATAAATGCTATAATACTTAATAGTTTATGTGTCACACTACTTGATAACTCTTGTGCTTACATTCATTAATATCTACATGCTACCTATGTGTTTCATTAAGTGCTATCCTAAATTTTAAACACACACACATACACACCAAATTCTCCGTACACCTTTGAACTCACACACATGATACCATCACCCCTTATGAACAAAGACTTAAACCACTGAGCCTAATATCCATTAACAATAAATTGAGAGGCCCACTTACCCTCTAAGAAGAAGAAGCCCGCTGCAATAAATAAACTTCACTTTCGGGCCTTAAAAGCCCAGTCCACAACAATTCTCATCATGACCATGAGCCTAACAATAGTGTTATTAATATACGATGGCTGGAAGAGTGTGTAGGCCCATGAGGGATTCTGACTAAGGAAAGACAGGGTACTTAAGTGTGTCCTAGTAACCCACCCCTCTTTCCTGGGAATTCTCCTCGGGGATGCATTGCTTATAGGTCAAGTGTATTTCTAAAATACTATTGTGAAGACTCGGTGTTATGACTAGTCAAACTCTAAACCTATGAGAACTCATATATTTAACACTCGGTATTTCATTATCGCTTACAACCTTTTTCATTGTTTCTCTGCTAGATATGGACTCTTACTCTCCTTCTTCCCCGGTATACCGTCCCGGAGTAGAATCTGATTGGGAAGAAGACACTGGATCATCCCCACACAGAAACCAGTACCAGACATCCCACCTACACACCCAATTACCACCCCCACTAAGAGACCCGTATCTAGTGCCCGACTCGTATCATCCTAACCCTTGGGTATGGCATACCATGACACCCACTAGTGTTATGGGAATTCCAACAAATGACATTCACCAATATGTAAGGACCTCAGAGTTCGAGAGGCAAAGGATGGAACAAGAGATAATACACGACTTGCAAGGACAAAGAATGGATAACCTAGCAAACCAATTAGGGTACCAAAAGGAGTTAATCTCCATCCTCAAAAAAGAAATACTGGAGAATTGCACAGAAACAGCTAGAGCTGAAGCCAGATCGACTATCCGAATGACCATAGCGGTGCTCGTCTTGGGAATTATCTTCCTTCTAGTGGAAAGCTATCAGAGGCGTTAACATAATTTTTTTTTATTGTCTTTAAATTTCCATTTTTAGAACCATTTCCCTAGGTTTTGAGTAATGTTTAACATTTCAGTATTTAATAAATCTTATATATTTCGACTCTAAAATTATTATTCATTTGACGCGTTGAGTGTGGATTGCACCCATCATAATTTCATCAAAGTTTCATCAAAATTTCCCAATTATCGCATTCTTCATTCAAAACGATTTAGTACACAACCGACAATCTCCTTCGTAAACAACTCATTCTATTAGATTTAAACAACCTCGTTATTTTCAAACCAAACGTTTATCAAACTTTTAAGAGTATCAGAAATATAAATTCTTCCATAAACATTTTCACTATGAAAGGGAACTTAATACAACCTATTTTACAAAAATATTATTTTGAATTGATAAATATTTATGATTTTTCCTCATTAAAGTAAGTATTTCTAAACCTTGACTAAATTAATATACAATTACTTGTTTAGCCAATAATTTCTCTTAAAAATATTCTCCTTATAATAATTGATAATTTAATAAAAAAAAATGGTTTTTTTTTCCTATGAATTGTCCATTTACTTAGATTACTTAACTCAACAGTTTCACTACTTTATATAACTACAACCAAGAACAATTTACAACTTCCTATTTTCAAACAAAGATCGGTTATTCATAAACACATTTCCCCGAGTGTTTTCAAAACCCCCTAGATACCTTTCACTTGCCACTTCAAGAGAAGACTCATTTCGTGTAGACATTAACCATCTCTACAAACCTCAACGAGATTTAAAGAACTAGAACCTAACCACCACATTTTTTTTTACAAATGCCAAACAACACGCTTCTCCGCAACACTCGATCACATGCAACACTCGTTAGTATGTGTCACAAACGAAATTCAATAACTTACGTATGCACGTTCACAAGATACACAACACGATCACATAATACATGAAACTAGTTTATGTGCGAATCAAAATTTACTGGATTGATCCCATAGCCCATGAAACTTGATTATTTGCAATGCACATGCTACTGGCTTGAACACATAATACATGAAACTTAGTTGTTTGAAATATACATGGTGCATAACAATTGATTGTTTTATATACAATACTTGATTGACCATATTGAACATGAAACTTACTTGGTTACAAAGTACACGATACTACATTACTTACATTACACATCAAAGATTATTGGGCTACCAAAATACATGACATTAGGTCTTAACGTCATACATGAAATCCATTTCTTACAATACACATGATACCACATTGGTTACATTACTATTGCTTTACATAATACATGATGTCAAGTTGCTCACATTACATGTGAAACCTATTTGATTACAGCTTACATGACACTAGATCATACATGAAACTTGTGTGTTTACTTTATGCACGAAACCAAATTGCTTAAAATTGTTGCAATTGATTGATCGCATTATACGCAAAAATGGTCATACACGTTGTTCACAAAGTTGTAAGCTATAACACATCGAAGCTACTCGTGGTTTGACGTATTCTTGTTCAAACACGAGGAAGCTGAAACACTTTAAAACAACTCATTGTTTGACGTATTCTTGTTCAAACACGAGTAAACTATGGGACTTTAGATTATACTACTTTATTATCCTTAGCTGCTAACTGACTTGCCTATTTAAGGATATAGTTACTTGTTAGAAATTCATATGTGAAAGCAATATACATGAACTAAGTGAATTTGTGCCTCCTCTTGACCAGCACACAACGGAATGATCTATACGGACCATGCGATGATTTGAGTAATTACGGGTGCACACGGAATTATAAAAATCAGCACATGGAAAACATAGTAAATTTTGTCGTGTGTAATGTTGTAAAACCTATCATGATATATAGCAACGGAACTAATGTGATATGACAAGGGCATGGTGGATACGCCGATGGTACTTCCTATATATAAATGCTCTATCATATTATCAGAAGTAGCGTTGTTCGTGTCACGTGAAGTTTTGACCTAGACCAATGTTTATGAATTCCCTTATCCACTAACAATCCTTGAGCATATTAGACTATAATTTAAAACAAACCCTAACCATCAAATTCCCATCAAATCCATTCCAGGTAATGCATTTCACCTTTAGGATCCAAATTATTATTCGACAGATTTTCTTCTTAAGTTCATTTCAAAACTAAATTCACAATCATCATTTCTTGCCTATCCGTGAAGAATATCGAGTTGAGAAATTGGCCCGAATTTACATTGACAAAATTGTGAGTCGTCACGGTGTTTCATTAAACATAACCTCCGATAGAGATGCTCGTTTCACCTCCCGTTGCTGGCAATCCCTCCAAACTGCTCTTGGTACACGATTGGATTTGAGCACGGCTTACCATCCCCAAACTGATGGTCAGTCCGAGCGAACAATCCAAACTCTTGAAGACATGCTTAGAGCATGTGTAATTGATTTTGGTGGCAATTGGAATTCACATCTATCCCTAATTGAGTTCTCTTACAACAATAGCTACCACTCAAGTATCCACGCCACTTTGCTGATTCAGTAGCCTCAACTAGTTAAATTTCGGGACGAAATTCCCTCAACTAGGGGATACTGTAACATCCATGTTTTTCTTGATATTTCATATTGTGCAATAAATGACAATTTCAATCTCATGTTCACATTCAAAACGTAGTGTCACATCATTTACTATTTTCATGTGCAAATAGGGAGTATTATCATAATATTATAAGTACATACACACATTTTACACTGCTACAATAACAACTGAAACAAACCTACGCTATCTCACAAACTACAAGGACTAGTTTTGAAAATTATCAAAATATCACTTGGCACGGTCGCGCCATGACCTGGCACGGTCGCGCCATGACCTGGCACGGTCGCGCCCCGTAAACACGGTCGCGCCTGAAACCCAGTTGAAACGCAAACATTGTTTTAATCACAAAGCCTGTTCGAATCCGAAATTTGTAACGCTTATTGTGCCGTTTCAATCCGTTCGTTACGAATTAATCCTTCTCAATTAACCACATTAGTAATTAGAAACCCAAAACCGTCATCCTTCAATCCCTTCTCTCAATCACGTCCAATTCTCGCATCACTCTCGTAATCAACCATCTGCGCATGATATTCAAGCCTCTGTAATCACATTCCTCACATCAATCGTGCCGGAATCCCAGCAGAAGACGCCAAGGATCAACGCATTGAAGTCGGAACTCCATCTAGTCGCACTCCACCAATTCGATATCGTTTAAGGTAATTAAATACATCCTCAGACTCATTTCAATCCCGTGATCGAACGCCCTAATCTATTCAGGGCTTATACCTTCAAATTAAACACGAACAAGATCTAGGGTTCATTATGTTTAGGTTTAATCGAACTACACCCTAAACATGATCTCCGTTCAATTAAAATACATGGTTAGATTCGCAAACACCCAACAATCAAAAGCCCTATGAATTCACCCGTTATTAATACAAGATTTAGACAATTTAGCTTCTGGAACATTCAGACACGGTCGTGCTAATCGATTAGCACGGTCGTGCCTCTTGTCCAGGCATGGTCGCGCCCCATGCCTAAGCACGGTCGCGCCCCATGCCTAAGCACGTTCGTGCCCCGTGCCTAAGCGCGGTCGCGCCATACCTTTGGCACGGTTGTGCCCTACCTTTGGTCAGAACCTGATTCTTCTGTTATTTTAATAAAAACTCAATTTCCTTTATAAAAATTATTTTATAAAACCCCAAGGCCCAGAATTGTTTTCATAAACTAAATTACCAACTTGAAAATCTTAAACAAATAAATTAAATCGTTTCTAATGGATTAAAAAGTAATAAATTTTAAATAAAAGGTTTACATATAATTGTGTTATTCAAAACTTACACAAACTATTTTAGATACTAATATATGTTTTTAATGCCTCTTGACACATTTTCATGAACAAATAAACAAAAAGAAATTAATTATTATTTTAGTTAATTATTCAAAATTAAACCGCAAACCTTTCATAACTAAATTTGAACCTTCAAATGTAAACGCAAACATAACCCTTTGTATAAGTCCTTACACTCACTCCTATTGAAGCCTTAGAATTTCCTTAGACATTGTGCATACTATTAATCCAAAGTTATACTATTTTACTCTAGGTCAAACTTATTGATTAGCAAATCACTTGAGTTATCCAAAGCTCGTGTTAACTACTACAATTTGATACAAGTGAGTATTACATAGCCCCTTTTACTCTTTTACACTTTTTGGGGTGAAATATGAACTCTATACACACAATTGCTTACATTTACACAAACTACACAAATACAATCCTCTTTACATTCATGTGTGCAAATTTGAGCTTTATGTTTAAGTGCTAGGTGTGTTAACTATTTATGTGCAATTTATGTGCAATCATTAACTATTCAAGCCGGCGGTTAACAATGATAGATCTATTGAGTCTGACAAACCCACCCAGATTGGGGTGATTGTTACCGACAACACAATTTGCATGCTAGTTACAAAGGTTTGATTGTACTTTGGTTACACAATGGTTACTCCCCATAAATGCCTTATTTTATCATGTTATGTAAGGATTGGTCTATTCACATCTATATACTATTTATATACAAACCTGTGTATGCTCACCAACTTTTTAGTTGACCTTATTTTATTCATGTTTCAGGTGCTAACGTGTGAGTTTGATCAAGATATGCTACACATAGGCTTTGGACTTAGTTAAATTTAAATAAAGAATATTATGTATTTCAATTTCGTACTTGTTTGAATTTGGTTGTGTTTGATTTGTTTGAAACTATGCAATGAAATTTGATGATTAAAATATTGCAATCTAGTCAACCTCGTGCTCATGAACAGTCTACATGTCCCGCCCCGATGATTCCGCCGTCGGTTGGGGTGTGATAATTTGAGATCTTACAAAGGATTAGTTCTGTTGCCTATCGACTCAACCTACCGGAGACACTACAGAATATCCATAATGTATTCCATGTGTCCAACCTAAAGAAGGGTTTGCACGATGAAACACTTATGGTACCACTCGAGGAGATACAGGTCGACGAACATCTACATTTCGTTGAAGAACCCGTGGAAGTAATGGACCGCGAGGTTAAGCAACTGAGACAGAGTCGCATCCCGATAGTTAAGGTCTGATGGAATTCAAGACGCGGACCAGAATTAACATGGGAGCGCGAAGATCTGATGAAGTGCAAGTACCCACACTTATTTGAGACCACACATTCCGCTATTACCGCAAGCTGAATTTCGGGACGAAATTCCTTTCAACAAGGGGATACTGTGACACCCGTCATAAATCCAGGTCAACATCCATACCCGACTAAGACTTAGGTCATAGTATACGTCATATATTCCCCTTAATTTTATAGTAATTAAGTTCATTTCACACTTAGCAAATCAATCCGTTTACACGTGTCGGTAATCCAGAAGATTGCCCGGTCAAACGCGCGTCCTACAGCACGACCGTTGGTGATAATTCAAATAAATACCTAGACATATAATTTATTTGTGTAAATTATACGTGACACTGTGATTTAATTAATCATGCCTACATGAATTTTTCTGTGATTTATAGAAATACTTTTGTTTTCAGCACAGTCCGGTGGACACGCGGTGTACACTAGCTAGATAGTTAATTCTAGGCTTACACTTAGACATATATTTGATGTGCACAAATTACATGTAATACTGTGATATGTTATTCTAAAACTCTGTGAATTTTTCGAGAATTTTCTGAGAAATTTTCTATTTTAACGATGTCCGGCCAGTCTGCAGTATGTACCGACATTTCCAAATAAAAGTCTAAAAATTTTATATGTTAAACTTACCAACATGACTCATCATATTTTTAAATAATTTTGTTCATACCTATTCAGGATTTCCGTCAAGAAATCGGTGACTATTCGTTTTCCACCACCCGGAGTCAAGAGGGCCTATAAATACCCCCCTAACTCCACCCATTTCCCACACTCCGCACTTTCACTCTCTCTCTTCCCCTCTCCTCTCTATCGGCCGAGACCACCCACACCACCACCATTCTCCACCATTTTTGATTCTTTGATCTTTCATTCACCAAATCCAAGCTTCCAACATCAAGATTCAAGTATTTACAAGAGATTTCATCCATCAATCCATCCATTTTCGAGTTTGGTAAGATCAAAACCCATCTTTTTTTCCATTTTCATCTTCATGTTCATATGAACATGCATCCAAAGAAAACTCGTTTTTATGAAAGATTATCCATGGATTCTTAAAGGAAATGTGTTTTTAAACTCAATTGGTACATATTGTTGGTGACTTTGGACCCGAATGATGTTCATAGCTCGGTTTCCACTTATGGAAACTTTATGACGTATGCATGTGCTAGATGATGAGATTTTGATGATCTAATGATGGATTATGTTGTGATAATAGTTGTAGATGGATAATATATGCAAACTTTGTTGTCAAAAGTGTTGGATGATACATGCATACTCGGTTTTGTTATTTTTGGAAACTTTAATTTTGGGTTTCATGTTAGATGCCATGTTTAGGGTGATTTGATGATGGAAAATGGTTTGATATGCATAGAGAATGTATAATATGTGTACATTTGCTATCTAGAACATTTGGTCATATGAGATTTCATGTTCGGTTCTATTTACGGAAACTTTAAAATATGGGTTTTTGTTCAAGAAGGTTATGATGTGTTTTGTTTGGTGGAAATGATGCATAAACACTAGATATAGAGATTGTATGATTCTTTTTCGGTAAAATCACATGTCCATGATGTTTTAGGCTCGTTTTCTATTTTTAGAAACTTTATTTCTTGACATGCATGAGAAACTTGATGATTGGGTACATTTAAAGCATGAAACTAGTGTATTAAACATTATGGAAGTATGATTTACTAAAATGATGGATTAAAATGCATGTATATGAGTTCTAGAGCCCGGTTTCTAAATAAGGAAACTTTATTCATCAATGAGTTATGTTTACAAGTTGTTAACATGTTTAGAAGGTCTAAATGACTTAGTAACATGTAACTAGGTACATTGTATGGTAATGTATGTTGTTTTTCCATAAACTTGACAACTTGACATAGTCTTGCTATAATAGGAAACTTTAATTATCTGAAACACGCATGTTTGTCTATTTATAGTAAGTAAACATGGAAATGTTCTATATGTGTTATAACATGCCTAATTTCATGTATGAACATCAACTTTGCGTAGTTGCCATGTTTAGGACTCAAAAGCTTGACTTTCCAATTAAGGAAACTTTAATGTATCAAAAGTTGTTTTTCAAGTTCTAAATTCCAATCGTATGCGCCAATGTGTTTATTAGACGATAATAGACTATTTCAAAGTAGGTTTGAATTCTATGTTAGGATTTAAATGCTTAAGTCCAATGTGTCACCAACGGGTCGTCGAGTCAAAACAATCTTTGAAATATTAAAGACACTTTTCAAAACTCTCTTGGATGAATAGAGTTCATAGTCAAACATTTACAAATGTTTAGACCTTAAAGTCCTAATTGTTCCTAGGGCACGAGTAGGTCGTCTCATTGAGTCCGGATTTGCTAAGAGTCTTTCAAGTCGTTTATCAGGTGAGTTCTCACAGCCCCTTTTTACTCATTTACCGTTTTGGGGTGAGATACATGCTCAAGTATACATTTTTCCAAATGTTACATTTTCACACTTACACAATTACATTAATTATATAAGTTTTGTACTTGGTGTACAAAGTCCTCTCGGAATCAACCGTTAATTTGTCCAAAAGCTAGGTGATCATGAACAGTACTGTTGGGGTTAACAACCCATGCCCGGGTTAGTAGCGCTAACTTCGATTAGAGGTCGAACGTGTACATAATTGACCTATTCTATTCACGTGCAAGGCACAAAGCGGCGAACCACATCCTTTTCCTTTACAGTGGCTACAATTAGCGTCGGTTGATGGACTTATGTAATATAGGTGCGAGATCGAAGAGCAAGAACGAGACGTTAGCAGGTTCTAGAGATCGAGGCATATCAAGCAAAGGTGAGTTTCTATCGCCCACGTTTAAATGTTTTGTAGTTTTGGTCTCGAATACATGCAACGTGCCATATGGTAAGGGCACGAAATGATAAGGGTTTTGACGTTGACATTAGTGTTATGAAATGATAGTATAATTGTATGCGTAGGATTTGGTGACGAGTTGTTTAATGCGGTGCTTTGATATTATGAGATTAACTGTTATCGGGTCGACTTTAGTCGACGGGAATTGAGTCTGACCTTAGTCGGATGAAATGGGTTGCTTAAGCGTGATAGTAAGTCGGTGTTGGTCGGTGAGTGTTATGACTGATGATGATCGGTCAACGAGTCATGATCACACGAGTCTTTATACCGGTCGACGTGATTTCGTGTATGTCGATGAAATATATAATTGCTTAATCGGTAAAGAAATGAGAAAACCTTTGTAACGTAAATTGTTTTTAATAAAGGTTCGGGATTTAATATTCCCGAACGAATTACTATATAACTCACTCAGCGTAGCTGACTTTTTAGCATGTATTTCAGGTAAGGAGAAAGAATGAGTTGGCAGCTTCTGGATGGCATTTGGTTACCGTGATCGCTGTGATGACATTTAGTTTCCGTTATGATGTTGAATGATTTGGATATTATTACTTGTTTGGATTATGTTTGAGATTAGGGTCGTTGACCACTGTTGATTGTTTATTTCCGCTGCATTTATTAAGACAATTTGATGTCATTTACTACTGTGCTTATGTGTATGCCAATGTGTCGGGTTACCGGGTTTTGGGCCTTACAAGTTGGTATCAGAGCAGTGGTTTAAATAATCTGGGCATCCTCGATGCCTAGACTTAGACTGAGAATGGGACCAATGTGTAGGGAATGTCATCACGCGTAACCAAAAGCCAGAAACTCCAGGTATGATTTAGTGTATATGTGTGTGTGTGTGTGTTAGTAGGCTAAGACAGGGCCGTTATTCCAAGATGTAGTATAGGGATGGTTTAAAACCTGAAAGGCAAGGCAAGCGGGTAATGGCGATTGGCCATCGTCATTAACTAATTGCACTGCTCGGATTGTTTTAAATGATACCTAAGTATTGCTCTGTTTGTTTTTATTTTCAGTAACCGATGGCACCTAAGAAGCAAGTTGCTGCTAATGCTACTGGTAGGGGGCGTCGTGAGAACGCTCAGGGTGAGAATGCTAATCATGAGGAGGTGTCGGTTCTTACTGAACAGTCGGTGCGTGCTAAAAGTTCGGTGCATTCTGAGCACAATGAAGAATTCCAGTTTGAACCTAATGTTCGCGAAGTGGTTAAGAAGGAAGTGGCTGAGATTATCCATGAGTATCTACCTGATATCGTGAAGGCCGTATTTGAAGAGCTCGAGACGAGAGTGCTGGTGGAGGTGGAAAAGAAGAAGAAATCGACTGGAACTGGCGGTAACTGTGACTACGGGCACTTTAAGAAGTGCGATCCTCCGAGGTTCGATGGTTTGAAGGATGCAGTGGCCACGTATCACTGGCTTACTGAGATGGAGTCCACCATCGCTATCAGTGAGTGCAAGCCGGAGCAGATAGTGAAGTTCGTTTCTCACTCTTTCTCTGCTGAGGCTTTGCACTGGTGGAACTCGGTGAAAGAGAGAAAGACAGCTCAGGAGCTGGAAGCTATGACTTGGGAGGATCTGAAAGGTTTGGTTAGGAAGAAGTTCTGTGCTCCGGGAGAGCTGGAGAGAGTAGAGAGGGAGTTTCTGACTTTCAAGGCTGGTAAATCGACTCATCGTGAGTACACGTCGAAGTTCATAGAGATGGCACGTCCGGTGCCACATTTAGCTGGAAATGATGAGCGGTGGATGAAGTTGTATGTAGCCGGTCTACCGGATCATGTTAGGCATTTAGTCAAGGCTCAGCAACCTTCGAGTATTGACGGTGCGGTGGAGCTTAGTGGGACTTTGTATGATGATGTAATGGGAGCTGAGGTGCAAGAGAAGAAACCGGAGGATAAGAAGTGGACCGTACCCCTCAAAAGGTTCGGTAAAGATTTGAAGGTTCCGTTTGTGAAGAAGGCTAGGACCGAAGGACCTGATTCGTGTCGCAAGTGTGGTAAGATGCACTCGGGTGAGTACAGGGCTGATGCGGGTTCTTGTTATAGGTGCGGTAAGGCGGGACACTTTGCTAGAGACTGCCCGCGCAGTCCTAAGTGTTACGAGTGTGGGGGTCTTGGCCATCTGGCGAAAGAGTGTAAGGTAGGACCGAGTTCGGGACCAATCAGGGAAGCAGTCTCAGTGAAGAAAGAAGATGAAAAGTCTAAGGCTAAGGCTAGGGCTTTCACTATGACTGCAACTGAAGCCAAGAATGACCCAGTTGTTTCAGGTACTTTTCTTATTAATAACGTACCGGCTTTGGTTTTATTGGATTCAGGGGCAAGCAAGAGCTTTGTAGCCCCATCTTTTAGTAAGAGCTTGTGTAGGACGGCTAGAATGATTGAAAATCCGTTTAGTGTTGAGACCGCAGTTGGATCACCTACCAGAGTCATTGAAGCGTTAGATGACTGTTTTATTAATCTAGAGGGTCATAGGTTCCCTGTTAGATTATTTATTATTGCGTTAGGAGGATTTGATGTTGTGCTAGGGATGGATTGGTTGGCCGCGTTCGATGCAGACATTGTTTGTCGATAGAAAATGATAAAGTTAAAGTCCTTAGAAGGAACGGTGGTGACGGTGTATGCAACAGAGTGAGCTCTCTACGGAGAGTTATCTCTATGATGAAGGCAGTGAAGTTGTTGCGCCGTGGGTGCGAGGCATACTTAGCTTATGTCACCAATACCGAAGCAAAGAGTGTGGAATTATCAGAGGTTCCAGTGGTGAAGGAGTTTGCGGATGTTTTCCCTGATGACTTGACGGGAGTGCCACCGAAGCGAGAGACCGAATTCCAGATCGATCTACAGCCAGGAGCTCAGCCGGTTGCTAAAGCTCCGTATCGATTGGCACCGAAAGATATGAAGGAGCTCATGGAGCAACTTTAGGATTTGTTAGACAAGGGATTTATAAGACCAAGTATATCACCATGGGGTGCACCGATCTTGTTTGTGAAGAACAAGGATGGTAGCATGCGTATGTGCATCGACTACCGGGAGCTCAATAAGTTGACGGTTAAGAACAAGTACCCGTTACCGTGTATCGATGACTTGTTCGATCAACTACAAGGATCAAAGTGGTTTTCACGTATAGATCTGAGGTCAGGATATCATCAGCTGAAGGTTAGAGAAGAAGATATTCCGAAGACGGCGTTTAGGACACGCTATAGACATTATGAGTTCTTGGTTATGTCCTTTGGATTCACGAATGCTCCGGTAGCATTCATGGACTTGATGAACTGTGTGTGCCGTCCAATGCTGGATAGATCGTTAATTGTGTTTATCGATGATATTCTTATTTAATCTAGAAGTGAGGAGGAGCACGAATATCATCTATGAGAAGTATTAGAGACGTTGAGACGAGAAAAGGTTTACGCTAAATTCTCAAAGTGTGCGTTTTGGCTACGGGAAGTGCAGTTTCTGGGGCATGTTATTAACCCAGAAGGGATCACGGTGGATCCTGCAAAGATTGAAGCAGTGGTGAAGTGGAACGCTCCTAAGACTCCAACGGAGGTGCGTAGCTTCTTAGGGTTAGCCGGTTATTACAGGAAGTTCATCAAGGACTTCTCTAAGCTAGCAACACCATTAACTAAGTTAACTCGAAAGGGAGTGAAGTTTGCTTGGGGACCTGATCAAGAAGGTGCATTTCAAGAGTTAAAGAAGCGGTTGACTAAAGCACCAGTGTTAACGTTACCGGAAGGAACGGACGACTTAGTGGTGTATTCGGATGCGTCTTATTTGGGGTTTGGTTGCGTGTTAATGCAACGAGGGAAAGTGATTGCGTATGCGTCAAGGCAATTGAAAACACATGAAGTGAATTACCCTACTCATGATTTAGAGTTAGCGGCAGTAGTGTTTGCACTCAAGTTGTGGAGACACTATTTGT
Source organism: Smallanthus sonchifolius (assembly GCA_023525975.1). NCBI lineage: Eukaryota > Viridiplantae > Streptophyta > Magnoliopsida > Asterales > Asteraceae > Smallanthus > Smallanthus sonchifolius. The sequence goes on along the minus strand of CM042035.1, from coordinate 20,152,771 downwards.
ACGGAATCAAGTGTACAATCTACACAGATCATAAGAGATTGAAATACTTCTTCGAGCAAAAAGAGTTGAACATGAGGCAGAGGAGGTGGTTAGAGCTAATCAAGGACTACGACTGTAAGATCCTTTACCATCCGGGAAAGGCAAATGTAGTGGCCGACGCGTTAAGCTGAAAGGAAGAACACACGCCAATTGGAGTTAAAGCGTGTCAACTAGTAGTGACACCAGATTTCCTGACATTATTAAAGGATGTGCAAAAGGAACCCTTGAGAGATGAAAGGCTAAAAGAAGAAAGGATTTTTGGACAGCGTGATCTGTTGACTGAAAACAGTCAAGGGGTGTGGGTCAAGGATGACCGTATTTGGATACCAAGGTTTGGTGGATTTAGGGAGCAGGTACTTGACGAAGCGCACAAGTCGAGGCTTGCGTTTTGACGAGATCAAGGTATAATCGCAAGCCTCTAATCATTGTGTACGTGTTTTAAGCCGCGAGTAAAGGTATTGATCCTTTTTATGATATTAGGGTTTCGTAGGTGACAAGTAGAGGAAAGAGGCGAGTTCTTGGTGATTCGATTCACACGAATCATCCGATTTCAAAGTATAATCGTTTACTCCCTCCGTGTATTCATTTTCGTTTGATTCTTCTTGCGTAGCGATCGGGTTACACTTAGCCGAGAACACGAGAGTGTTCGTGGGAGTCGTCACATGGACAAGAGTGGGGAGCGAAGGTCACGGCACCACCCGGTGGTGTCCGGACACGGCTGTGACGGAACGGGGAGGAACACGGCGACAACAGGGAGGTCCAGAGATTGTTTCGCAGAACCAGGCGAAGGCGGGGCGGGGCTGCAGTGGCTCGGTGACGGCAGCGACGGGCGATGGTGTTTCCAGAAGGACACGGGAGCAGTTCTAGAGGCCAGACAGCAGCGGCGCGGTGGCCGTGGAGGCTGCCGGAAGCCGAGAGGGGAGGAGCGAGGTTGGCGGAGAAGTCGGGTTTGGCACGGGGAAGTGTGTACGCGTGCATGCAAGCCATGCATGGCGACGTGCGTGCGCGGGTGTTAAGCCCCGGGTCGGGTCGAGTGACTGAGCGAGAGGACGAACTTCGAGACGTGATTATTGACTCGTGAATTGTGTGTAATATAGGTGCGAGATCGAAGAGCGAGAACGAGACATTAGCAGGTTCTAGAGATCGAGGCGTATCAAGCAAAGGTGAGTTTCTATCACCCACGTTTAAATGTTTTGTAGTTTTGGGCTCGAATACATGCAACGTGCCATATGGTAAGGGCACGAAATGATAAGGGTTTTGACGTTGACATTAGTGTTATGAAATGATAGTATAATTTTATGCGTTGGATTTGGTGACGAGTTATTTAATGCGGTGCTTTGATATTATGAGATTAATTGTTATCGGGTCGACTCTAGTCGACGGGAATTGAGTCTGACCTTAGTCGGATGAAATGGGTTGCTTAAGCATGATAGTAAGTCGGTGTTGGTCAGTGAGTGTTATGACTGACGATGATCGGTCAACGAGTCATGATCGCATGAGTCTTTAGATCGGTCGACGTGATTTCGTGTATGTCGATGAAATATATAATTGCTTAATCGGTAAAGAAATAAGAAAACCTTTGTAACATAAATTTTTTTTAATAAAGGTTCGGGATTTAATATCCCGGAACGAATTACTATAGAACTCACTCAGCGTAGCTGACTTTGTAACATGTATTTCAGGTAAGGAGAAAGAATGAGTTGGCGGCTTCTGGATGGCATTTGGTTACCGTGATCGTTGTGATGACATTTAGTTTCCGTTATGATGTTGAATGATTTGGATATTATTACTTGTTTGGATTATGTTTGAGATTTAGGTCGTTGACCACTGTTGATTGTTTAATTTTCGCTGCTTTTATTGAGACAATTTGATGTCATTTACTACTGTGCTTACGTGTATGCCAACATGTCGGGTTCCCAGGTTTGGGGCCTTACACTAAATGAGAGGATAACTAGGTATAATTGAGAAGGCACGAAAGTACAGGGGGTTAAATTGTAAAAGTCAAATTTCCTGGAAATTGGGTCTCTTGCGGTACGCGAGGAATTAGAGAAGGCATCCCGATTGTTTTGTCTCTCGCGGTACGCGAAGAAACCAAAAGGCGCGCCCGACTTGTCCCTCGCGGGATGCGAGGGACTTGGCCAAGAATCTCGTGGTACGCGAGGGGACGGTTTTATGAGAAAATTAACTTAATTCAGGTTTTAATCCTTAGCAGCCCCCTGGAACCCATATATCTTCCACTCAGCCGTTTTCAGAGAGGAGAGGGGCGATTTCCAGAGCCAATGTCAGTTCCAGATCAAAGATTGAAGCTATGCTCGTGTGCCTGACAAGCATGCGTGGCTAAGCTGCGTGTGGCTTCCTGCCAACGGATGGGTCAATTAGGTTCTTGTTCTATTAAGTTGTTTGTATGTTTGGATCTTGTTAGCTTCTGACAATAGCTTGATAGATTGATGTATTGGTTGAGTTAAACAATTTATTTGTATGCCTTGAGTTTATTTTCTTTACAACTTGTGTTCGGTTGATAACAAAACCTTGTAGCCGGGTTGGGAGACTGAAGTGGGTAACTTGGTGTTCATAAATTAGGTATTTGAATTGTGCTAGCTGTGACGAGTTAGTCGTATAGGTTGCATACAATAGCTTATCTTCAATTACTGTTTCAACTGATTTTTCAACACTATGTCTATGTGGTGTCCATTGAACGACTGAGTATTGCATAAGTCTAGAACCTGAAGTTGGGAGGGAGTTACATCTTTATTTGATCTGTGTGTTTTCATTCTAGTTACTATCTAAGCAATTTAACTTTCCAGTGGTTTCTCGTGGATACGATACTCTACTTACCCTTACTAGTTAAGGTGTTTAAGGATTGTTTTTGACCGACCAAGCGACATCGATCAAAATGGCGCCGCTGCCGGGGAATCGGCGTGCTTAGTTTCATTGCTTTAGTTTAGTTGAGTTTTCTATTTTAGTTCTCGTAACAAAAACTCTCAAAGATTTTTCTTATTTGTATTTTATTTTTGTTTACTTTTTCGTTCAGAACTGCTTGGGTGTGCTACTTGTGCAGGTTGAGATGGACAGGAATTATCATGATGATCAGTACTACTATGAGCCATGCAATAACTGTGGCATCACTGGCCACTGGGCACAAGATTGCCCAAGATACAATCAATGTGGTGGTGGTCCTGAGTACCCATGCTATCAAGAAGACTACAACCAGGACTACCACCCAAGCATGCCACCTAACCAGGTCAACTTTTAGTCTGAACTAGATACCATCCGGTCAGATATGAAGGAGCTGGCCAAAGTGGTTCATGAAGTGGTGAAACGACAAGAGAAGCAAGTGATGCGTGCAAACTATATATATTTTTATAAGTACTTTTCACACAATTACAGTTTTAAAAGGGTTTTCCCTAAAGACTAATCACACACACATCGGGCAAGTGTACCCGTCGGATAGCAATATAGTAAAGGCAAGAACCGGATATCAATCCATGGACACGGTGCAAGGCGATAATAAACCGGAACTAAAATCCAATCAAGTAAGGGTAAAACATGTTTAAGTTGATTTTTTGATTAAACTAATATGTAACAATATAAAACTAAACTAACAACACAAGTCAAACAATCAAGGAAGGAATATCATTTCGGTCTCGAATTCATTTAGCAGACATCCAAAAACAACTACAAATACATGACACGTACACGATATATAACTTGACTAAATTCTCGTCAAATACATCTAATAAAATGATTCTTCGAAAAGTTAGAATGAATTACACAAACCAACCACCTAAAATCATACAATGAAGCTAACGTACTATGAATACGTCAATGTTTAATAAAGATTGAACTAGCTTCCTGTCAAGGTTGGCTAATCCAACAACTAGTTGGAAAGATTACACGAATCAACACATAACCCACCTCAAGTTGATTAAAGTAAACAACACCATGCATTTCGTCAACATACAATGTTCGTATCAAGATTACATAAACTAGAAGATTGCGTCAAAAAGTCCTAGATGAACATAATACTAAACATAACACACCATAACAAGCACTTTGTCTTTCCAAACATAAGCACAAGGATGCACATTCAAGAGTTTTCAACCATAAACAAGACTTCATCCACCATTCCTAGTCAAAAGCCATAACTAGCATACATACATACATACACTAATCAATGAATACATGCATAAACAATGGGTTTTCCAACATACAAAGCCTACACATATACAAGTCTTGCAAACAATATCAACTCCCAAATACACAATACCATTGAAGAATAATCATGCCATTGTCATAACATTAACATAAACTATGCCAAAAATCCATAAATATTGTCAAACGTTACTAAACTTCATCTAAACCAAAGTGATATCAAGAGTTAGCTCATGGTGAGCATAAGAACAAAAACAAAGCAAGTAAAAGTTACAAGTCTCATGGAGAAATTCCAAGAATCTAACCAACTCTTCCAAGCTAGATGATGATGATGACGTATGGTCATCCTCTTGATGTTGTAGTCCTTCCTAGAAGCTTGAAATTTGGCTAGAAATAAAGAAATTCGGAGCACAAAAGACTGCTCAAGGCTTCAACTCTCCAGGTCTCAAGACTTCTTTCTGTAGGAAAACTCTGATATTTATAGAACTAGGGAGGCACGACCGTGCCAAGGTACTAGGCACGACCGTGCCTAGGCAAGGGGCACGACCGTGCCTAGGCAAGGGGCACGACCATGCCACCTTTTGGCGCGGTCGTGTGACAGGTGTATTGACCGACCTGCTTCTTTCATTGGCTCTCTTTCTTCGAGGAAGTACGGATTTTAGACTCACGGGTTTACACGCGACCGTGGGGAAGAAAAAGCACGGTTGTCCTCGGTTTCTAATGCTGGCACGGTCGTGGAACTTCTGGACGCGGTCGTTCCAAGGCTGGCGCGGTTGTGCCAATAAGGGGCGCGACCATGTCTGGCCTGGCGCAGCCATGCCAATGCTGGGCGCGGTCGTGCCTCCAACTCAGAAAACCTAATTTTCCTTGAAAACTCTTGGAATCTCCTCCTTTATCCACTTAGCTCCACAAAAACCTACAAAACTGAAAATGAAGCAATTCAGTGTCTAAACTCGGGAAATCACCTGGAATTGATCGTGAAATGAGTGAAGTTTTCTGCCAAAAAGATGTGTAATTTACGAGACATCAAACAACCCCACACTTGAACATTGCTTGTTATCAAGAAAAAATCAAAATAAAACAAAACTTCCAATGGCACTATGGATCAATTCAGAAAACCGTAAGCATTAATAAACTTATAAAGGTTTGACAAGTTTTCCAAGAAATGCAAAGTTGACTAAATGAAACCCAAGGAGCCCAATGAAGTAACGACCGAATGAGCAAATGAATATTCCTAGGAAATCATTAACGTGCAACTTAATGTTCTCACAATGTTCACACACACTCGGGTGTATATATGATCATACAAGTAACGGTGTATGTATAGAACACTCAAATGCTAAGACAATGAATCATGCATAAATCATAAGCTTGCTAAAAGATCAAATCTCTACCAACTAACATGAAACAAATCATAAATCAAGAGGACTTTGAACGGGTTGTAACTTGGCAATGGTTAAGGGGTAGGGATTTGGAGTTTAAAAGTGGCTAAATGGTTAAAAACCCGGCGGCTATGCTAACTCAAAAACTAAACCACTTCTACTATGAAAAATAACTAATTACTACTTCCGTGTAGATAACATGAAACAAAGCAAAAACTAAACCACTTCTACTATGAATTCTTTTCATCTTTGCTCACAAAATTGCTCTAATCTCTACCAACTAGCATGAAACAAAGCAAAAACTAAACCACTTCTACTATGAATTCTTTTCATCTTTGCTCACAAAATTGCTCTAATCGGCTATAATTCACCTTATTTTGGAGATTTTTTTTAACTATTTCTTTTCTTTTCTTTTCTTTTGAAGGGAACTAAGTCAATATGCATCTTTCCTTAGCTAAAAACCTCTCAAGAAATAAAAACTTACAACGAAATAAAAACTATAAAATTAACATTAGCCAACCAGATTTCAAACACGGGTGAAAAATAAACTAAATAAAAAGGCTAATGTAGGATTAATGGTGGTGTAATGTGGGTAATAAAAGAAAAAGACGGGATAGGCTCGACGTGGCTAACTAGTGGATGTGTTCGGGTGAAGGAAAATAAAAATAAAAGGCTAACAAAGGGGTTTATCCTAATGCCTCAATCATTTTTAAGCAATATTTATGTTCATGATTTCGAAATGTATACTAAAAGCAAGTTCTAATAAGCATGAAACATCCGGCACACTCAAATCCGTAAAAAACGAGAGCAAACAATGTCTAAAGCTATTAACGCTCAAAAATAAACTCACGAAAACGGAAATGAATGGGTGTAAGCAAAAAAGTTACATGCAATTCATTCGTTTAGCCCACTAAAACTCATGGTCATCACAAAAAAATTGGGTTTAACTCGATGAAATTTCTATCTCAATTGCTTTCGAAAAATCAAACCTCTATTATTTACTAAAACTGTGAATGCTAAACGGTTAACTTTTATTATGTTTTTGTGTTTTGAAATTTTAAATTGATTTAATGCCAATAAAAATTATGAAGGAAGTTTTTGCAAAAAATGAAGTGATAACATGCTCAAAAGGACAAACATCGCGTGAATACATTCCCACCTTACACTTAGAATCGTACATTGCCCTCAATGTACAACAAAAAAATAATGCAAAGCGGAGAATAAACACCCAACCCCACACTTTAGAAACATACATTGCCCTCAATGTATACAAAAACATGCTATGCGAAATGGAATGCAATGCAATGAAGTCTGAAGAGAGAACTGAAACTTCCCTCGTGTCGATCATGGTCACACGCAAAAAGCCTACCCATAAAAATGGCGTTCCACAATTCCAAGATCTAATCAAGACTAACAACATCAAACACAGATCAGTAACATCAAGACAAAAATATAAACAGAACGGAAAAGACAAATATCTACATAAAGTACAAAGGAAATAAAGTACAAAAAAAAAAACCAACTACAAACGCCGAAGCGTGATATAAGAGTTTGTACAACAAATAACCCAAGTACATCTCATCAAAAGGTGATACCAAAACAGTAGATGTCACTACTCCTCCATCTCCAAATCCTCGAGAGCAAGGCCGGCACCCTCGCCCTCCTCGGCTCCACCTCCTCCGGGTGGTGATGGTGGTGGTTGGTCGGGTTGCTGCTCCGACTGCATAAAGAACGGTTATGAAGACGCTAGATGGAATTATGAAGTTTTCTGACCTAAATTATGATGGGGCACAGTCATGCCTGGGAAGGGGCACGACCGCGCCAAGGTCAAAGTGTCTGGCCCACAGTCGCATGTGACTGACCACGGGCACCAAGACAAAACACAAGGGCACGGCGGCGCTAAACAGAGGCACGACCGTGCATGACCACAATCAGGCTTTCCTGGAATGTTTAAAGCCGAGCACGACCGCACCTGGTCTAGGAACGACCGCACTCAACCCATTTTAGGGTTTTCAAATTCAAAATTGCACATTTTTAGCATGATTATGAAGGGGATTTTAGTACAACAACATTCCAGGAAGTTAATACAGTGATTCTAAGTATTTACAAGCTACAAACAAAAAAACAGAAACGCGGAAATTGGAGAAAACCTAAATATAATAAAAACCCTAAGTCTTTAAACACAAATGGAATACCGTCCTAGGTTTAAACAAGAACAAAAGCGAGTAACAGGTCAGAACGTACCTCAAAATCATGGAAATGGAGGACAAACGCTGGAAGATAAAGGTAAATCGCAATGGGGAGGGTCGGACTATTTGCGAGTTGTTTGGGGGGAAGTGTCTGAGCATTTTGAGATTTAAAATCAATTTATACATGCCCCCAAACACGGAGGCATGACCACGCCTAGTGCTAAGGCATGACCGCGCCAAGGGTATAAGGCACGACCGCGCCACAGGGGGAGGCACGACCGTGTCCCTTAGCAGACACAAACCCTATTTTTTATGCAGATTATACCAAACCCGACTGCGATTCTTCCAAATTAAAATTTCTAAAAATTCAGAAGACATACCTGTGACGCTACAATCATTATCCCAAATCCGCTCGATCCAAAACACGTCACCACAACCTAAACTCAAAAATAAATGTTAAAATCCTAGAAAAATAAAAAGAAAACTAAGAAAATAATTTGGAAGATAAAATGAACACACATAACGAACGGGTGAAACATGGACATGCTAAGATTATTAACGAGTCGTTAGTTAGACTCGTGTCCAAACGTGTCAATTTAGGACAAACGATGTGGCAAGTTAACAAACGGGTGGCCTATGATTCTTGAATATCCATTCGACCCGTTTGGTTTAATGCATTTACCATCGGCTAGTGATAACCAATAGTAAATGCAAAAACGAAGTGACGGGTCGTGCCACCAACACTTGTATTTGCCCGGACCGAACCTGAGGTACATGTTGTAGTGAAGGAGGCGATCATCCCAGCAAGATAGTGTTGACTTGCCGTGCTTTATGGACTGATGTCGCGTCTTCCAAGTCGGTTGGTCCGTGAACTCTCTCGCCCTCTCCCGTTGTTCGGATGACTCGTATGACGAATCGTGATCATGATCAATCGTGGGTCGGCTCTCCTCGGTGCACAACGGAGGATCAGGCATCACCATAGTCATTGGTTCGTTGGTGAACCCATCCGTTTGCACATCTTCCTCGTAGTAACCCCGTATATCAAATGGGTACTCGTCACTGTAACTCCCATAATCGCAATCCATGAAAATCACTTCAAAGAACACTCGGACAAAACAATCACGGGTACCAGATAAAAATGAAATAAAATAAATAAATAAATAAAATAAAATAAAAAGACAATTCAAAAACTATACACAAACATAAGATGATAATGTTAAAATAAAAATAAAATTTAATAAAGAAAAATTATTTACCAAGATATACACAAATATATACTAAATGACTAAATAATAAATCCAATCGTTCTCGCACAAACCGTATCCCCGGCAACGGCGCTAAAAACTTGATGCGTGCAAACTATATATATTTTTTTATAAGTAATTTTCACATAATTAGAGTTTTAAAAGGGTTTTCACCAAAGACTAATCACACACACATCAGGCAAGTGTACCCGTCGAATAGCAATATAGTAAAGGCAAGAACCGAATATCAATCCGTGGACACGGTGCAAGGCGATAATAAACCGGAACCAAAATCCAATCAAGTAAGGGTAAAATATGTTTAAGTTGATTTTTTGATTAAACTAATATGTAACAATATAAAACTAAACTAACAACACAAGTCAAACAATCAAGGAAGGAATATCACTTCGGTCTCGAATCCATTTAGTAGACATCCAACAACAACTACAAATACATGACACGTACACGATATATAAGTTGACTAAATTCTCGTCAAAGACATCTAATCAAATGATTCTTCGGAAAGTTAGAATGAATTACACAAACTAACCACCTAAAATCATACAATGAAGCTCACGTGCTATGAATACGTCAATGTTTAATAAAGATTGAACTAGCTTCCTATCAAGGTTGGCTAATCCAACAACTAGTTGGAAAGATTACACAAATCAACAAATAACCCACCTCAAGTTGATTAAAGTAAACAACAACATGCATTTCGTCAACATACAATGTTCATATCAAGATTACATAAACTAGAAGATTGCTCAACAAGTCCTAGATGAACCTAATACTAAACATGAAACACCATAACATGCACTTTGTCTTTCCAAACATAAGCACAAGGATGCATATTCAAGAGTTTTCAACCATAAACAAGACTTCATCCACCATTCCTAGTCAAAAGCCATAACTAGCATGCATACATACACTAATCAATGAATACATGCATAAACCATGGGTTTTCCAACATACAAAGCCTACACATATACAAGTCTTGCAAACAATATCAACTCCCAAATACACAATACCATTGAAGAATAATCATGCCATTGTCATAACATTAACATAAACTATGCCAAAAATCCATAAATATTGTCAAACGTTACTAAACTTCATCTAAACCAAAGTGATATCAAGAGTTAGCTCATGGTGAGCATAAGAAAAAAAACAAAGCAAGTAAAAGTTACAAGACTCATGGAGAAATTCCAAGAATCAAACCAACTCTTCCAAGATAGATGATGATGATGATGATGTATGGTGATCCTCTTGATGTTGTAGTCCTTCCTAGAAGCTTGAATTTTGGCTAGAAATAAAGAAATTCGGAGCACAAAAGACTGCTCAAGGCTCTAATTCTCTAGGTCTCTATACTTCTTTCTGTGGGAAAACTCTGATATTTATAGAACTAGGGAGGCACGACCGTGCCAAGGTACTAGACACGACCGTGCCTAGGCAAGGGGCACGACCGTGCCACGTTTTGGCGCGGTTGTGTGACAGGTGTGTTGAATGATCTGCTTCTTTCATTGGCTCTCTTTCTTCAAGGAAGTACGGATTTCAAACTCACGGGTGGGCATGACCGTGCCACCTTTTGGCACGGTCGTGTGACAGGTGTGTTGACCGATCTGCTTCTTTCATTGGCTCTCTTTCTTCGAGGAAGTACGGATTTCAGACTCACGGGTTTACACGCTACCGTGGGGAAGCAAAAGCACGGTTGTCCTCGGTTTGTGATGCTGGCACGGTCGTGGAACGTCTGGACGCGGTCATGCCAAGGCTGGCGCGGTTGTGCCAATAAGGGGCGTGACAATGTCTGGCCTGGCGCAGCCGTGCCAATGCTAGGCGCGGTTGTGCCTCCAACTCAGAAAACCTAATTTTCCTTGAAAACTCATGGAATCTCCTCCTTTATCCACTTAGCTCCACAAAAACCTACAAAACTGAAAATGAAGCTATTCAGTGTCTAAACTCGGGAAATCACCTGGAATTGATCGTGAAATGAGTGAAGTTTTGTGCCAAAAAGATGTGTAATTTACGACACATCAGCAAGCAACGCATCATCAAACCTTGCTAGATCAAGGTGTGTTAGGACATAGATTGTATGACAAAAGCTTTGTAATAGTTTAGGTCTTATTGTCTTTATGTTTTTGTATTAATGTTTTCTAAGTGTAAATACAAGTTCGGCTAGAGGCGAACTTGTTAAGTTCGCCTAGTCCAGTAGAAGCGAACTTGTTAAGTTCGCTTAGTCTATCAGAGGCGAACTTGTTAAGTTCGCTTAGTTCCTGTGAGGCAAACTTGTTAAGTTCGCTTACTGCAGAACTTGTGTCTATAAATAGGTGTTTACAGATTCAGAGCAGAAGAGAACAGAGAGATAGCAAAGTCGTGATTTCTTGTGATCTGTAAACTCAGTGTTTGGTGGAATACAAAGAGAAGTTTATTTACCTGTTGTTTCTATTGTCAATTCGTATACATACGTTAACACGGTAGGATTCCACACTCCGCGTTATCGAGACGTCCTGTCACGAGATCGATCTGTAGATGAGTCATGTGGACCTACAAGTGGTATCAGAGCGTTTGCTCGTGATTTGTGTTTGATTCTTGGTGATTAGAGACGTTTTTGTGTACAATTTTACAAGAAATTGATCATTTTTCAAGTTTTTGTATCCATGGAGTTTTCAAGTTCTTAAAGTCGATTTTGCTGCTGAATTCGTGGATTTGACGTGGTTTTTGGTGAAATTAATCCGATAGAAGTGTTCTAATTCATAAAATACGAAATCCTACAGTCTAATTTCTTCCAATTCCATCTAATCTGTGAGAAATGATGAATTTTGGTGATGTTTGTTCGTGTTTGGGTTGAAGTTCTTCCTGAGTTTATTACATCTGAAGGAAGCGAACTTGCTGAGTTTTTGTGCAGGCGAACTTAGCAAGCGAACTTATTATGTTCGCTTCTCTCAGTTTAAGCGAACTTATTCAGTAGGCGAACTTACCGGATTTTTCTTGTTTAAGCGAACTTATCAAGTTCGCTTGTTTGGCTTTGAAGCGAACTTATTATCTTCGCCTGAGGGGAGTTCTTGTTCAACACTTGGAAATTTTTTCTGAAAATGGCAAATATGGTGCAAGTGACTAACATGTTCAATTACGATAACGAGAATGGTACAACTCAGAAACCACCCAAGTTGTTAAGTCTTGCAGATTATCCTAACTGGAAAGATCGGTTTGATCAGTTCGTGTCTTTTACTGATACAAGTTTATGGATTCTAATCTTGGAAGGATATACTCATCCGACATACACTTGGATGGGAAAAGATGATGTTCCTAAATCGGTATCTGCGTTAACCACAGAAGAAAAATTATTGTTTGATAGGGAAAAGAAGGCTATGGCTAGTATCTCAATGTCTCTTCCTAAAGAAATTTATCATAGCTTTAAACAATTCAAGACTTCTCAACAATTGTGGGAAGCGTTACAAAAGAGGTGTGAAGGTAGTTTGGATGTAAAGAAAAGCAGAAAAGAATTACTGAAGAAGCAGTTCTTAGTATTCAAGCACTTTTAAAATGAATCTTTAGATGATCTTGCAACGAGATTCTATCATCTGCTGAGTGAATTGTCAAGTGCTTCAGTAGTTTATGAGACTGAAGAGATAAATGATAAGTTCTTGGAGGCATTACCATCTAAATTTGATGTGTATTCAGTTTTGATAAAAGAGAATATCAAGTATAAAACTATGTCTCTTGAAGAGGTTCTTAGCAAGATTCAATCACATGATTTGAATATGAAGAAGAAGGAAACAAATATGGAGCATATTCAAGATCCTTCAATGTATTTTGCTAAGACTTCTGGCAAAACTGTGCAGGGGTTGCGTTCTTTTCTGGTGATACTCAAGATGCTTCTAATGATCATTGTTCTAGGGTTCCAAGTCATTCTGGTTTTTTTGCAAACACAGCTTCTACATCATCTGGAACACATAAAGTGAATCACAGAGTTACTGATGATTATTTAGCAATGTTTTCTTCCTTTATGGCATCTTATGAAAATTTTATTGGAGGAAAGATTCACGATCTAGAAGTTATTGAAGACGATTTCAGACAAATTGATCCTGTTGATCTGGAAGAGATGAACATTCAATGGAACATGGCTATGCTGATGTGACAAGCAAAGGATTTTTTGAAGAAGACTGGAAGGAAGTATATTGGTTCGTTACAGTCGTTCACGTATGGGATTTGACAAAACCAAAGTTCGTTGCTATAATTGTCAGGAGTATGGTCATTTCGCCAAAGAATGTGTGAAGCCAAAAGTTGATTTTGATTCTCAGAAGAAGCCTAATAACTTTCAGAACAATCGTAATCAGTGACATGGCTCCTCTGGCTCTGGAAATTCTAATCATGCATCAGCATCATCTGCTTTGGTTGCTCAGAATGATGAAAATTATGACTGGGGTATTCATCTTGAAGATTTGGTTGGAACTATAAGTCAAGCTTTTGTAGCTGAGATTCATTCTGCAAAATCTGAAGAGACAACTGATGATGATAGCTCAAGTGATGGTGAGAGTTTGCCAAGTGCTGATGAAGAGCATGATCAAGTACAAAATGTTGAGTCTGATATTGCATCTGGTGTACCTGAAGATGATATAGTATTAACTCAAAATTCTTCTTATGGTGCTGATTCTGAAGATATTCCTATTGCAAAATTCTTCATGGCAGATATGTCGGATCCTTCAAAGGAACAAGCATATCATCTGGATATGGCTTATGCTGAGATTGAAAAGCGAAATGAAATTGTCGCTCAGAATAACAAAGAAATTTTTGATAAAGAATCTGAAGTGATCAAATTACATAGAAAGCTGGAGAATTTTGAAAATTCATCTGTGGTATTGGATTACTTTAATGCTAATGATGATCCTACAAAGAGGGTTGCTGGAATTGGATTTGTTCCTCCACCATTCGATGCAAATTATGTGGTTGAACCAGAAATTATTCATGAAGAGGAAATTGATCCAAAGACGGTGTTGAAAGTAAATCCAGTAACGGGTGAAGACATGGTTTATGTTTCTGATACTGAAGATGAAGTTTTTGATGATAAACAGGTTGAAGGCATTCCTAAGGAAGTGAAAGTTGATCAACCTAAGCTTTCCAGAATGTTACAATCAAGTGGTTTTGTTGCTGCTGGTTATCAGAAGAAGAATTCATCAACGGTGACTAAACAAAATTTTGTTCAAAAGAAGCCAGTTGACTGTTCAGTAAAATCTTCTGTAGCTTGTTCATCGGAAGGTTCATCAATTTCAAGAAAAACTCCTTATATCAGAAATCATCAAGATAGAAGAGTTTGTTTTCACTGTAATGAGGTTGGTCATATTCTGATTCACTGTCCGTATAAGAATCAAGGCAAATTAAAGAGTGTTCTCCCACAACAACGAGTGGTGACGATTCTGAAAAGACCAAATGTGGGAAAGCCTACATCTAGTATTGTAAAGAATGTGCCTTGTCAATCATTTGCTAAATCTTCGGGATTTAAGCAACATGATAAGCATATTTCTAAACCAGTTGTTTTTCAAAAGAAGTTTGAGATTTCACATGTTGGAATTCCAAATGATTCTCAACCTGAGGTCAAACTTTCTAGACCACAACGAAGAAGACGTAACAGAAAATTAAAGAAACTTTTGGAAAATTCTGAATCAGATAATCATAAATCTAATATTGTTTTTCCAATTAATCATACTGTGTCTTCATTGAGAAGGTCTAATTGTGAATCTTATGTTCCAAAGGTTGATGATAATGTTGATTGTGAAATGATTGAAGTTGTTTATTTTGATCCATCTGGACGACCCAAGACCAGAATGGCTTGGGTTCCTATTGCTAACTGATTTTTTTGTTTATGTAGGGGCAACCAAGGAGGACTATCAACAATACGTGGTATGTGGATAGTGGTTGTTCTCGACATATGACAGGGAATATTCGTTTGCTGGAAGATGTTATTAATATTGATGGTGGTTATGTCGCTTTTGCTGGAAATAAAGGCGGGTACATAACTGGTCAGGGTACTTTAAAGAACGATAAAGTCAAATTTGAGAAAGTGAACTATGTGGAGCAACTTGAACACAATATTTTGAGTGTATCTCAAGTGTGTGACAAGAAGTTTTCATTTCATTTCAATGATTCTGAGTGTTATATCTTGAAACCGGGCTTTGTTATTCCCGACGAATGGATTCTAATGAAGGCTCCAAGGAGAAATGACACATATATCCTAGACATGAGTGTTGCTACTACAACGGATTCAATTCCTACTTGTTTACTCTCCAAGGCGTCCGAGTCAGATTCTATTTTGTGGCACAGGAAACTTGCTCACATCAATTATCGGAAAATGAATTATCTCGTGAAGAATGATCTAGTTATTGGTGTTCGAAGATGAAATTTTCTGTTCCTGATGACTGTATTCCTTGCAAGAAGGGGAAACAACACAAGAAGTCCCACAAATCTAAGACAAAGAATTCAATTGTGACTCCTTTGGAACTACTGCATATGGATTTGTTCGGACCGATTAGTATCAGGAGCATTGGCGGTAAATCTTACTGTTTGGTAGTAACAGATGATTTCTCTAGATTTTCATGGGTTAAGTTCCTTGCTTCTAAAGCCGAAACCACAGAGTTGGTACTATTCTTAATCCTGGGCTTAGAGAATTTGTGCAAACAGAAAGTCAGAAGAATTAGGAGTGACAATGGCAGCGAGTTTAAGAATAGCAAGATGGGTTTATTCTGTCTTCAAAAGGGTATTCATCATGAATTCAGTGCGCCATATGTACCTCAACAAAATGGAGTTGCTGAACGAAAGAACACGACTTTGGTTGAAACGGCTCGTACGATGCTTGCAGATTCTAAGCTTCCAGTTACTTTTTAGGCTGAGGCTGTGAATACTGCGTGTCACATTTTGAACAGAGTTTTGACCGTTAAGCAACACAACAAGACATGCTATGAGTTGCTTAATAATCGGAAGCTAAATCTGGAATATTTACTACCTTTTGGTAATCCATGCACCCTGTTGAATGTTAGAGATGTCCCAACCAAGTTCAGTGCTAAGGCTATTGAAGGGATCTTTCTGGGGTATGTTACAAATTCTACTACCAAGAGGGTTTATAACAAAGAGACTCATCAGGTTGAAGAATGGTTTCATATTGACTGTTCTAATCGGTCTTTACCTCAAATGGCGATTGGACCAGACTGGGCTTTTGATTATGACAATTTATTCAAGTCTTTTCAATTACCTTCTGATATTTCTCCTGAAGAAGCTGCTGTATTATATGATTCATGTCAGGATGCCCAGAATAGTGGTTTTCTACCAAATGCGATTTCTCATTCATCTGTACCATCTACATCTGTCCCAGATCCTAATGTTGCTTCTTGTTTGGGACCACAAGAGTCTGATAGTGAGCAAGACAATGTTATTTTCCAAGATTCTTCTGCTGATCCTTTGTTAGTTGATGAACCTTCTACTTCGACACAGGCTCAGGGGGAGATTCATACTAATCTGGACTCGGAGATACCAGTTAATCAGGATATGTCTTATCAATCTGATATAACTCAAGTTGATGTGTTGCCGGTTCCTGAGGTTGCATCAATCAAGGAACTCAAAGATCATCCGGTGACGAATATAATTGGGAACTTGCGAGATGGAGTGCAAACGCGTTCTATTATTAAAAACACTTGCTTGTATACAGGTATTAAAGATACTGGTGTTCTTGATGTATGCTCACATTCCTGTTTTATTTCTCAGGTCGAACCAAAGAATGTCGAAATGGCGTTACATGATAACAATTGGATAGAGGCCATGCAGGAAGAACTTGCTGAGTTTGATAAACTCAAAGTTTGGAATCTTGTAGATCTTCCGAAGGGTGTGTATCCAATTGGTACAAAGTGGGTGTTTAAATGCAAGAAAGACGATCAAGGTGTGTGGTGAGAAATAAGGAAAATTAGTTGTACAGGGTTTCAATCAACAAGAGGGAATTGATTACACCGAGGTTTATGCTCCTGTTTCTAGGCTTGAAGCTATTCGGTTGTTAATTTCTTTTGCTTCATACAAAGGGTTTAAGGTGTTTCAATTAGATGTGAAAAGTGCTTTCTTATATGGTAAGGTCAAGGAGGAGGTTTATGTGTGTCAGCCGCCGGGGTTTGAAGATCCAATTAATCCGTCGAAAGTTTTCAAGCTTGATAAGGCTCTCTATGGTCTTCATCAAGCTCCCCGAGCGTGGTATGAAACGTTGTCTAAACATCTTATGGATAATGATTTTGTTCGTGGCCAAATTGACTTGACCTTATTCATTAAGAAAGCAGGGGGAGATTACCTACTGGTGCAGATATATGTTGATAATATTATTTTTGGCTCTACAAATGAAGGGTTGTCTAAAGAGTTTGAGAGTGTTATGAAATCAAAGTTTGAGATGTCAGCTATGGGAGAGTTATCATTTTTCCTAGGTCTTCAAGTTAATCAAAAGGAAGATGGTTTCTTTATTCATCAGTCCAAGTATGCCAAAAACATCTTGAGCCGGTTCAAGATGGAGGACTGTACCCCATATGATACTCCGATTCCGGTCAATCATAAATTGAATTCTGACCTGGATGGAAAAGAAGTTGATTGCCGACTCTACCGTGCAATGATTGGATCTCTCATGTACTTAACCGCTTCAATGCCAGACATAATGTTCGCTGTGTGTATTTGTTCCAGATTCCAAGGAAAACCAAAAGAGTCTCATTTGATTGCAGTAAAGAGAATCTTTCGTTATCTGAAAGGAAAACAAAGATTGGGACTATGCTTTCCACATGGTCTAACTTTGAATTCAATGCATATACTGACTCTGATTTTGGTGGTTGTTGTTTGGACAGGAAATCTACTACAGGTGGTTGTCAGTTCTTGGGTAATCGTCTAGTTTCCTGGCAATGAAAAAAGCAAACTACGGTCTCCATTTCACAATGTGAAGCAGAATACATTGCTGCTGCAAGTTGTTTTTCATAGATCTTATGGATCCAACAGCAATTAAGAGATTACGGTTTGAATTTTACAGGAACCCCCATGTTTATTGATAATAATGCTACAATGTCTATCACAAATAATCCTGTTAAGCACAGTAAAACAAAGCACATTGAAATTAGATATCATTTTATCCGTGATTGTGCAGATAAAAAGTTGATTGGGCTGGTGAAGGTACATACAGATGATAATTTTGCTGATCTTTTTAGCAAGGCATTTGATCGTACAAAGTTTGAATTTCTGATCAAATGATCGGTATGATCAATCCCGAATAAAAGTTTTTCAAAAACAATTTTCATGGGAGATTTTGTTTTAAATTTCTTTTATTGCTTTATTACATTTCTGCATTTTAAATTTCAGTCAAAAATGGTTATTTATAAAAATTCAAAACAAAATGAAAAATATAAAATTGACATCATTTGAAGTTAGAGAAGAAATCATAGTACATCAGTGAATAGTTCATTACACATGACCATAGTAGACCTTTGATATATGATAGTTTAAAGTAAATTGATTTGATCTAAATTTCAAAGTCTGCATAAATGAGAAATGATAGTGTTTTGAATGCTCTAATCTTGATAATATGTTTTAAATTTGAATATGAGTTTAAAACTTGAATTGTCAATAGACTAGAAGCGTTTTTAAACCAATAGTAGTGTGAAAATTAAATATGATATGATTACATCTGTGATTTGAATCCATTATATGCCTGGGTGTGTGTGTAAAAGATCATTAACAGATGAAGAATATATGGTTTTAAGAATTTCATGAGACCAATATCGAATTATGTCTTTAGCACAAACTCTTTCAGTTCACTTCACTGCCCATGCCCCGAAAAACATGCAATGTGTTGCTGAACTAAGATATGCTTTCTAACAACATCTGTTGGAACATATATTCACCCTTGGATCAGTTAGACACATCATCTATTCTGATTTCATTGAAAATTATCCAGATAATTGTTGGATCCTCCTACCTGAATCTATTGATTCTCATTTTAAAGCCAATTCATTAGAATCTTTTGATTCTGAATCATCTTGATTCATATATCCTTTGGGATCTGCTATTCTTTTCTTGTGCTAAAAAGAGATAATTTCATCTTGGAGATTGATCTAATCTTACAATAAATTGTGTATGTCTTGAAGATAGTGCAATTTTAAATTTCCGTTTGGCATATAAGTGGGGTACACGATGTTTTTCATCTAAATGGTACTAACTCACATGAATTTGGAAGAAAAACGCTTATAGTTTCAAATTATATAATATTGACAATTTAAGAATTCATGCTTTGTATTACAAATTCGGTATGAATAATTGAGCATTTCATTACCTGATCTTGTTTACTTTGAAAGTTATCGCGTATCATTTCAAGTATTGTTCAAATTGATTGAAAAGTTGAAAATAAAAGTGAATTGTTAACAAAGAAAAGAGACAAATATGTCTAAGACATGAATATGTTGGAGTTATAAATATTCATTGCAAAAATTACATAAAAATGAAAAAGATTTGAGTTACATAAGAATGAGTTTGATTGTTTCATATCATAGGTTACCCATAGTTGTTAATAGACTGTGTGATGAATTACTCATATACTGATATGATCTTCTTACTCATGATGTTCATCCAAAAATATGTGTTTCAGTTTGCTCAGATAAAAACAAAAAATATGTGATTCCGTTTGTACAGATAAAATCCAAAAATATTTTGTTTCTGTCTTCCATGAAAAATTTTATCTTTCATTAAAATGATTCTGGATTGGATCGGAAACATGTTGCAGATGGAAGTTCACAAGAATGTGACGGGTTGAAAGTTGACTAAATTGTTTAAGGCAAAGGTTTTTAAGCGAACTTAATATGTTCGCCTGTTTCTGGTTAAGCGAACTTAATATGTTCGCCTGGGGCTTGTTAAGCGAACTTAACAAGTTCGCCTAATGAAGCGAACTTAATTGTGTGAATAAATATCTTGTTCAGATGAACTTATTCATTTACCCTTTTCACTGTGTGAGCAAAGCGAACTTGTGGTTTAGCGAACTTGTCAAAATTTCGAATTCGGGTTGTTAGGTTTGAGATTTTTTGTGTTGATTTCTGATCGGATTTACATTGCGAGTTTGTCTAAGGTAATTTCATGGATTTTCATCCATTAAATCATCGGGAAATCGTCGCGTTGCTTCGGGTTTTACGAGTTTTTAAATGTCCGATTGATTTTCTGCTAAATCGAATAAATCTGGTTGTAAATCTTGAAATTGATGATTAATAGTGATTAGTGATTAGTGATTGTTAGTCGATGCTTATACTATGTTTGATTTGAACAGATTCGACGTTTTGAGCATTTTGATTCATCTGCTGTTGAATTTGTATCGACACACTGGTTCAGGCGAACTTGTTCAAGCGAACTTGTTCAAGGATTACCTTTCTTGAATCACAAGTGCTTGCATTGCAGACTCAGGTAGATACTCTTGTAACTACTGATACTCAGAGACAGTTGGTCCTTCAGGCTCAAGCTACACAGATTGCTGACATGCAGTTATTGGTGTCCAAACTTGTTGAGCGTCTTGACGCTCAGGGGGAGTTAAGGATACATGATACGTGTCATGCTGAGTCTATTCAAAGAAAGGATGATGATGACAATGATCCTAGTGGTAATGTTGAGGGTGATCATCAATACGCTGCTGACGTGAATCCTATATCAAGAGTTCAGGGGGAGTCTACATCACAAACTTCTGAAGGAACCAAGAATGATTCTGGAGTGAATGAAGAGATTTTATTATTGGAATTCTTTGCTGATTCTAAAGAAGAAGACGCTGAGAAGTTAGAGTGTCTAGATGATATTGATGAATTGTTTAATGATATTGAAGATGACATGACTGATAATGAAATTGAAGAAGGAGAGATTGTGGAGATTGAGATAGAGAAGAGTAAAGATAAAGTTACATATGAAGGCAGTGATGGTCTGAATATACCGTATAACTTCATCCAAGATGATGTTATTCCTGAGTTTTCTTATGACGGAGAAATAGATTCTATGGACTCTGTTGAAGATATCACTATGCCTGATGATACTGCTCAATCCAAGACAGATACTGATGCTGATACTACTCATCCTGTGTCTCCTAAGCCAAATGAAGAACCTGTGATGTATAGAAATACAGGTATGACTAGAGAACAGTGGAGAGAAGTAGTTAAGAGTTGGATGAAAGTACTACCCAAGTCACATGTACAACTTGCTCAGAAAGAAAGATAGGTGAATAAAGAGCGGTGTATTGGAAGAATCATCAGTTGGTTTTATGATGATGACACAAAGTTGTTTGCTCTTAAAAGATCTGATGGTGTTCAATACTTAAAGCCTAGGATCAAGTATTTCAATACCTTGCCAAGGTGTGAAATGAATGGTCTAGCTACGAAACCACTGATTAATAGATCAAAGTTTGGTTTAGCCGATGTGATTGCCAACTTGATTAAAAGAGAAGGTGGATCAGGGAAGTATGAAAGGTTAAAGCCACAGAAAGGAAAAAGAGTGAAGATTGTAGATCAAAAGACTGGGATTGTGACCTAGAAGTATAAGTTCAAGCCAGTACGAGCTGTACAGAAGATACCATTGAAGAAAATACCACAAGATTTTCTTGGGAATAAGAAATGGTGGTACGTAGATGTGAATACTGGTGAAGCTAGAATTGATGATAAAGATAATAAGGTCATTGTTAGTTTCTATTATGCAATGAATCTTATTAACTTCTCTAAGAAAGATCAGAGGACATTAAGAAAGAATGAGATTATGTTTACTGATGAATGGAGAGAACAAGGATTGCAGTATAAAAGAGTGTTGGAGATTTGTCAGAGATATGGAGTGCACGCAGGCAGCAGATTACCAGATAACTGGAAGAGCTCGTCATAAAGACTGAAGACAGAAGATCAAGCTATTGTCAAGGGGGAGTCTGTTAGGACATAGATTGTATGACAAAAGCTTTGTAATAGTTTAGGTCTTATTGTCTTTATGTTTTTGTATTAATATTTTCTAAGTGTAAATACAAGTTCTGCTAGAGGCGAACTTAAGTAGAAGCGAACTTGTTAAGTTCGCTTAGTCTATCAGAGGCGAACTTGTTAAGTTCGCTTAGTTCCTGTGAGGCGAACTTGTTAAGTTCGCTTACTGCAGAACTTGTGTCTATAAATAGGTGTTTACAGATTCAGAACAGAAGAGAACAGAGAGATAGCAAAGTCGTGATTTCTTGTGATCTGTAAACTCAGTGTTTGGTGGAATACAAAGAGAAGTTTATTTACCTGTTGTTTCTATTGTCAATTCGTATACATACGTTAACACGGTAGGATTCCGCACTACATGTTATCAAGACGTCCTGTCACGAGATCGATCTGTAGATGAGTCATGTGGACCTACAAGGTGTCCACTTAACTAGGTTTGTTGCATCACTCATCAAAGAAGTAGGTAAGCTGGATAGAACGTTGTTGGATCTTGGAGCATCTGTTAGTATAATTCCAGGGAGTCTGTATGATCAGCATGAATTTTGTCCATTACAGAGAGTTAACACCACTGTGGTGTTGGCTGATCAGATTCCCACACATCCTCGGGGGATTGTAAAGGATGTGATTGTGAAGGTAAGGGAGTTTTATTACCTAGTGGATTTCTTGGTGTTGGACTGTGTAAAGAACACAGAACCAACAATCATTTTGGGTAGACCATTCTTGGCCACTTCACAAGCAGATATTAACTGTGCTGAGGGAACGGTAACGATGAGGTTTGGGGCTCAGAAAATGAGTCTTCAAATATTCTCAAAATTGCCAACCCCGAAAGCTAACAAATGTGGATCACCTGAAAAGGTGAACCACACAGTCGAGAATTTTTGTTTTGTGTTTGACAGGTCAGCTGAGCGGAAGGATGGAGAAACTCCGGATAAAGGGACGAAACAGGTCAGAAAGAGAAGGCGGAAAGGGAAGAAACCGCAAGTTCCGGATATAGAGCGGGAACTCTTTGCTTTGCTTGTTCAATCATGGAGAAAATTCGATGAGGAAAGGAACTTAAGTGTGGGGAAGGAGGATAACAAGCATCCCACCCGACCACCATGATGGAAGTAAGGTACACCGCGTCTGGCTGAATACGTTAAACTTAGCACTCTTAGGAGGTAGCCTAAGGTATGTTTTAATTTCATGTCTAGTTAAATGAACTTTGCGGGTGTGTTCAATAGAAACCCTCACGAGACTAAACTCGTCCACTCGGGCTACCGAGGGGTTTAAAAAGGTTTTAGTTTTGTTTCGTGTGTTTTTAGTGTGTGAACCGGCCAAGTGTGGGGAAGTCCCATGGATTATCATGCACGTGGGGTGAAACTGGGTGCGTGTGCGAGTTTTTGGAGGAGTTGAACAAATTGAGATTTCTGATGTGAAAATTTTTTGAAGTATAAAAAAGGTTCAAACTTTCTGTTAACGCAGGGTCGTCGCGGTACGCGAGGCAACCTTCTCCATTTCTCGCAGTACGCGAGGAAGTAAAGTCAAGGCCGGTCGACAGTTCAATCCCTCGCGATACGTGAGACATCACCCCTAGTCCTTCGCGGTACGCAAGGGACCCTGAAACCCTAATTTTGATTTTTTTTAATTTATTTTTCTTTTTGAGTCGTGTCGAGTCCGTCTTTTATTTTATTTTATTTTATTCGTTATATTGAGTCGATATGATGCTTGTGGGTTTGTTTCGATCCTATATTTGCAGGTTTTGATTGATTCACCCATACTTAATCTCCATTCGGGTGGTGATTTCCAACTTCTGACTGATTCTTGTACAAGGTAACCCGCTTGTATCCATGGAGCACGATCGCGAATGAAATGCTATACGATCGTTCATCCAGCTAAGTTTTATTTATTTTTGTATTGTTTTTTTTCCATTTTTTTGTCGCTCTTCCTGCATTGAGGACAATGTTGAGTTTAAGTGTGGGGAGGGAAGACCTTGTCCAGGTCTAGTTTGAGTCCTGTGTTTTGAGTTAGTTTTGAGTTAGAAAAATACATAAAAATTTAAAATTTTTCAAAAATGTTCCTGGATTAGATGTTTGCAACTAAATGGAAAATGATAGTACAATCAGGAACTGTGCGTGTGAAATTTAATTGAATAATGATGATCAAACATGTCTAATTTGTAACGTTTTGGTTGACCCAACCGACTTAAGAGCTTAAATATCCTGATAGTGAATCTAGTTTAATTGAACTAATTAATTCAGGATGTTTTGTGGGTTCTCATCTTAGGGGTGTCGGTAAGGTCGAAACTGTCAATATAGGGTGATAGGTACCTTGATAAGCAAGCATTTATAAGTTTTTAAAATTCTTAGCACACCGCTTTCTTTTTATGAAAATAAATCCTAAAGTTGGTGGCGCCCGCATTCCATAATCCACATTTGCATGAGCTTAATTAATTAAACTGAAAGCTTAGGTTACGCCTACGTGTTATCCTCCGGGATGGCGACTTAGTTGATACACCCATGGGCGGGACTTAAGTAATCACCATTCTAGACATCGAAGTTAGGTTTATGTGTTACCCTTCGAGATGGCGACTTGAAGGATATACCACTATTCCGAAGCTTATGATCGTCATTGTTTAATAACTGAAACCTATGTCTTACCCCTCGGGATGGTGACTTGGGGGATACGCCTCTTGATGAAGTTTGTACATCGTATTATATTAATAACAACTCAATCATTCATCCATCAATCCATTATCCATCATGATTTTTTAAAACTTATAGATTAGTGCTTATTGAGGTGGGAAAATCTATAAGATTTAACCTGAGCCTAAACATGACCTTGAGATAGGATTAGGCTAAACTGTAGCTTTCTGAGTGTGAGACCCATAGATGAACTATATGATTGGTAATGTATAATATATAGATCACATAATTGGGGGCTCGATAGATCGGTGGTTGGGTTTAATCGGATCAAAATACCGATTGTTACAATTAACGTGTTGTGAAATATGTGTTGTGTAAAATGAAAGTATAAAAGCAAGTTTTCTGATTATGATTCCATTGCATTATTCTTTTTCGGGACGCAAAAGGTTAAGTGTGGGGATGTGATATAGGGTCAAATGCCCCATGTTTAAGAGTCTAGTTTGTATAGTTTTATGTGGTTTACTTTGTATATAGAGTCATTTTACGTTAGTATTTGTGTTTGAGTGTGTTACAGGTATTATGTGCTGAATGAACGGATAACGAGGTATAATTGAGAAGGCACGAAAGTACAGGGGGTTAAAATGTAAAAAGTCAAATTTCCTGGAAATTAGGTCTCTCGCGGTACGCGTGGACCTTGGGGAAATATCTCTCGGTACGCGAGGAATCAGAGAAGCCATCCAAATTGTTTTGTCTCTCGGGGTACGTGAAGGACTGTGTCCATTCTCTCGCGGTACGTGAAGAAACCAAAAGGCGCGCCCGACTTGTTTGTCCATCGCGGGACGCGAGGGACTTGGCCAAGAATCTCGCGGTATGCGAGGGGATGGTTTTACGGTAAAATTAACCTAATTCAGGTTTTAATCCTTAGCAGCCCCCTGGAACCCATATATCTTCCATTCAGCCGTTTTCAGAGAGGAGAGGGGCGATTTCCAGAGCCAAGGTCAGTTCCAGATCAAAGAATGAAGCTATGCTCGTGTGCCCGACAAGCATGCGTAGCTAAGCTGCTTGTGGCTTCCTCCCAACGGATGGTTCGATTAGGTTCTTGTTCTATTCAGTTATTTGTATGTTTGTATCTTGTTAGCTTCTAACAATAGCTTGATAGATTGATGTATTCGTTGTGTTAAAAAAATTATTTGTATGCCTTGAGTTTATTTGCTTTACAACCTATGTTTGGTTGATGACAAAACCTTGTAGCCGGGTTGGGTGACTGAAGTGGGTAACTTGGTGTTCATAAATTAGGTATTTGAATTGTGCTAGCTGTGACGAGTTAGTCGTATAGGTTGCTGATAACGGCTTATCTTCAATTACTGTTTCGACTGATTTTCCAACACTATGTCTATGTGGTGTCCATTGAACGATTGAGTATTGCATAAGTCTAGAACCTGAAGTTAGGAGGGAGTTACATATTTATTTGATCTGTGTGTTTTCATTCTAGTTACTATCTAAGAAATTTAACTTTCCACTGGTTCCTCGTGGATACGATACTCTACTTACCCTTACTATTTAAGGTGTTTAAGGATTGTTTTGGACCGACCAAACGACATCGATCACACACGAAGGACAAAACTGAGATCCTCCACATACGGCACCGCGATAATGAAATAGTAGAACAGTTCTTGGTAAGATATATGTCACACCCCAACCGACGGCGGAATACGTTGGGGCGGGACATGTCGACTGTTCAATAGCATATGGTCAAACTAAAGTTTCATATATTAATTGAATCCAATTTTCATAACACTTGTTTAACAAAACATGTACAATTATACAAAAGGAAAACAAAGTACACCATAAATGTTCGGTTCATTATTTAACTAAGCCCTCAATCCTATGTGTAGCATCTTGCAAATGATCTCAAAATTTAGTACCTGAAACATGATAAGAATGAGAGGGTAAACTATAAATAGTTGGTGAGCATACATAGGTTTTGACACCACAAATAAAGTTCAAAAATGTTTTATACAATTCATACGATACATGGTATATAAGGCATTTATGGAGAATCTATAGTTAAACTAAGTGTACAATCAAACCTTGTGACTGTTGTGAGGCATAACCCGCAGGTTACCTTAATGTAATGTCGGTAACAAACACCCTAACCGGGTGGGTTTGTCAGACGCAATAGATCTATCAATGTTAACCGTTGGCTTGTACTGAGTAAATGATTGTACGAATGTCATGTATATGTAGTCTTAACTCATAGCATTCAAGCATAAAGCACAAATAACACATAGCATAATATTAGTGAATTGTATATGAGTAATTGCAAAGAGTTCAAAGTGTAACCATGTTTCACCCCAAAAAGTGCAAAATGTAAAAAGGGGCTATGTAAAACTCACTTGTATATGTTGTGTGGATAGCACAAACAAATATGAAGCACAGATGATTCTCAAATCACAAGTTAACCTAGTGTACAAAGTATGATCTTGAATTAATAATATTCATAAGGTCTAAGGCTTTGTCTATTGTTCATCGGGTCTTGTTATGTGTGAATTTGTATAAAGGTTATGTCATTTTATGTAGAAGAATATAAGTTGTCAAAAGTTTGATATAAACTCGTAAGTTTATATGAAGATTTTATTTGTCTTTAGGGTTCATAATTAAATAAATAAAATTCTTTTTATTTATTAAAAAAATATATTTTTTGTTAAAAAGTAATGTGATTTTAAAAATGAATAAATCTATTTATTTATTTATGACAATGTGTCAAAATAATTATTTAACACAATGTGTCAAAATATAATGTAGTAAATATATTCATTTGTTTATTGTTAAAGCAATAATAAAAATGTAGCGTATATATATATATATATATATATATATATATATATATATATATATATATATATATATATATTATATAGGGTGAAGTTCATAAGAAAACTAACATTTAGGGAGAGAACTAGAGAACTCCTCTTTAAAGGTAAACAATAATATTAAAAAAATCATAACTCAAAATATAAATTAAAAACTAAAAAAGTGGTTCGGAGACCTTGTTTCCCACATCGTACTCGTTCAAAAAAAAAACTCAAAAAAATAGTCGGTTTAGCTTTAGCGTTTAGTTTTTGGGTTTAGCTTAGCTTTTAGATTAGATTTTTGGATGGGGGGTGGGTGGGGGGCTTTAGGTTTTTTTTTGGGTGGATGGGGGTTTAGGTTTTTGGGGGGTGGGTGGGGTGTGGTTAGGTTTTTGGGTGGGGTGGGGTGAGGGGTTTAGGTTTTTGGGGGTGTGTTAGGTTTTTGGGGGTGTGTTAGGTTTTTGGGGTGGTACTACACATATGCAGTATTACGTTTAGGGTTAGGTTTTTGGGGGTAGGGGGTGGGTGCGGTGGGTTTAGGTTTTTTGGTGGGGGTGAGTGGGGTGGATGGGTTTAGGTTTTTGGGTGGGGGTTGGTGGGTTTAGGTTTTTGGGTGAGGGTGGGAAGGGGGTTTTGGTTTTTGGGTGGGGGTTTGGGGGGGGGGTTTACGTTTTTGGGTGGGGGTGGGTGTGGTGGGTTTAGGTTTTTGGAGGTGGGCGTGAGGGGTGTAGGTTTTTGGGTGGGGGTGGGGTGGGGGTTTAGGTTTTTGGGGTGATACTACACATAAAATATTGAAAATAGTAAGGAAAAAAAACGACGAGTTAGTTCTTATTTTTTATAACGTTATTTATACTCAAATGAAAGATAAAGAAATTCTTGATTTAATGGTGCAATTTTTAAAAAAAAATAATAATGTATGCAAAAGATAGAAATGTTTAAAGACTTATATATTTTAAGTTCCAATTTTACCCTTCCTCTTTAAAATTCCACCCCTTCTTTTCTTAGTGGTTCTCTAGTTCTCTCGTTAAAGTGAGTTCTTTCAAGAACTCAACCCTATATATATATATATATAGGGAATTGATCATTTGAGAACTGTTAAATATCTTGAGAACTCCAAGAACTCCTATC
Source organism: Smallanthus sonchifolius (assembly GCA_023525975.1). Lineage (NCBI taxonomy): Eukaryota > Viridiplantae > Streptophyta > Magnoliopsida > Asterales > Asteraceae > Smallanthus > Smallanthus sonchifolius. Next base: position 20,124,187 of record CM042035.1, on the reverse strand, counting down.
AATGGTTTATATTTTTTAAATTTTATATTTTTTAAATATTGTCGTGTATTATTATGTACATAAAAAACAATCAAACTAATTTTTACATTTTAATTTTTTACCTACACATGTCTAGTCATGTGTAGGTTTTACTACCTACACATGTATATGTAAAAATTTAAAAATATAAAAACATATGTAAAAATTTGTTTGATTATTTTTTATGTACATAAACACACATGACAATATATAAAAACTACAAAATTAAAAAAATATAAAACATTGATAGGAGTTCTCCGAGTTCTCAAGATATTTAGAATTCTCAAATGATCCTAACCCTATATATATATATATATATATATATATTAGAAAAATGTTTTTATTTATAAACTCTAATATATATAAATGTAGCATATATATATAGGAAAAACAATTGATTGAAAAATGTATTTTTATATAAAAATATCTTGTAAAAGTGTTTATAAACTAGGAAATTTAGTTTCTTTGTTTGATTAAGTAAAATATATTTTTAAATAATTTAAAATAAAGTTTTAAACAACCTAATTTGTAAAAATAGGTATTTTAGGTTCAAAATTGTAAACTTTTATTGTATTATGTTTTTAATAATGTATAGTTTAGAAAAATAATTTTTATAACAAGTTTGTGTGGTTAAAACGGTTTTTAAAAAAAAAAGAAACAGACCACCCGGTTCAAACCCGGGTGGCTTCTATGCAAGGCATCAGTGTTTACCGCTGAACCAGGGGCTATTTCCTGTTAATGATCCGGTTTGATTTGCATTTAACGTAATCAGAGTAGGGGGCCGGGTTTGGCCTTGTGACACGTGAAAAAGACCGGTTTGTGTGGGTTTCGAACCCATGCCACTCGGTCTAATGGTGCAATGACTTAACTAGTTGGACCGAGTGGATTCGCTGGTATAATATAAAAGTGTGTGTGGGTCAAGGGGGACACAAAAACACTTAATTCGTAACTATTTTTTTCATATTGTTTTCACGTATGTGTTGCTAACAAATAACTATGTCCATAGATAGTAGAGTCAATCAGATACTAAAGAGTAATAACATGGCATGACTTAGAGTTCCATAGTTTCCTCGTGTTTGGAGCAGAATACGCCAAAGCCCGAGTAGCTTTGGAGTTTATAGCTTTCAATTTACATGGAATGTATAATGTGATAAGTCACTTGCAACAATTGTAAACAGTCTATTCCCGTGTATAATGTAAACATTCATGTTTCATGTACGATCTGGTGCATGTACATTGTATACAAATAGGTTTCATGTATAGTGTGAACAATTTAGTATCACGTATATTGTAAGCAAACATGTTTTCAAGTATAATGTGATCAATATAATATTATGTATATTGTGAATGTTTATATGTAAGTTATTGAATCTCATGAGTATCGTAAACTATCGAATTTTGTAGGCGATGTTACTCTGCGTTCATGTACAATGTGGGTAGTCGAGTTTTAAATTTTCAAATTCCTCAGTGTTTATACAAATGGTTAATTGCGAAATGGTTCATCTTCTTGAAGTTGGATAGCAATCTCAATTTTATGGTGACAAACCGTAGTAAATGTAAATAGTTCAAACAATGACAAGATAACGTAAATGATTACAATGCGTAATTTATTCTAGATTAGATCTCCATTCGACTCCATCTTGCACTAGCTTCAATTGGTCTCATTCACTGCCTCGGTATTGACTTGGGTTTCATTGGTGTTTATGTTGAAGGCACGCCCACAAGCACCACCTTGGTTAGTATTGTCAAGTTTTGGGCATTGGTGTCGGTAGTGGTTTGGGTTACCACATTCAAAACAAGCATGCCCGTTGGTAATAGCCGGAACTACTTGATTGGCTCTGCCTCCCTGGTCAGCTTGATTACTCGATGGTCTAGAGCGGCAATAGTTGGCTACCTGACCATACCTTCCACAACTAGCACATAGTCGACATGGTACGTTTGGGACATGATGGTTATTGCATGTGCTGCACAAAGGGTTACTGCCCACATATTGCTTCTTGACCATGTTTTGAGTCATAGGTTCACCCTGGTTGACTGGGGTGGCTGGAGTAACAACAACAAAGTTTTTAGTCTTTCGCTTCTTGTTGTTGTAATAGGGTTCATGCTTGATTTCTTTGGAGGGCTCAGAAGGTGTTGTTATGTCAGAGACTTTCTTGGCTCCCTTTCTTGTCAACGTACCCGCCTTTACATGATTATCGGTTAACGTGGAGGATAGGCGGATGGCGTCTTCAAGAGTAGTTGGGTTTCTTCCTAGGACGGTATCTTGAATTTTCATAGGCAGACCACCGATGTATTTTTCAATACCCCGAGCCAGCGGTGTGACCATGTGAGGTACTAGAAGACTTAGCTCATGGAAACGAGTTGTGTAGGCTAAACTTTCACCACTGTCTTGGGTAAGGTCCCAAAACTCAGCCTCCAGTTTCTTCACTTCATTTCGAGGACAGAACTCCTCGGTCATGAGCCTCTTGATTTCATCCCATGGCAAAGCCATTGCCACATCTATACCCCGATTCCTTTTTTCACCATTCCACCACGTGAGCGCCAGTTTTTGAAAGACGCTGGTGGCATAGCGAACCCAGAGATTGTCAGGGCAATCACTGTTGAGGAAGGTGCTTTCAATGCTCTCAAACCATTGCAAAAGGCCCGTGGCTCCTTCAGTGCCATAGAACTTGGTGGGGTTGCAAGAGTTAAAGTTCTTGAAAGTGCATGGGGGTGGGTTGGCACCAGCACTGCCACTAGTGCCACCATTGTTTTTTTTATTTGCTTGGGTGAGTTGGTTCACAAGCTGAGCGAGAAGAGCAGCAAGGTCATTTTTGTTGTTGTTGGTCTCGTTGGCACGGCGGGGAGGCATGCTATAGATTTAAACAAAAACAGGGAGAGATGTACGAGATTATGAGGGTTTTTTTTTTGGATTTAAAACAAAGGATAATTAAAATATAAGTATTCATAGATTGGATTGCACTCAAATGGTGATAATACCACTTGAATACTATGACATATTAAGGTTAATTGTAGGTCCCCGGGTGTCTCGGATCGTTACGTGTGGGTGTGTGACTAGTCGGACCGGGTGCGGAATGCCCGTGACTAGGTGGAGAAACAAGCAACACAAAGTAAACCGACAATGAAATCACTTTCAAATTCCGTCTATTATAAACTTTGAAGGTTACAGAGATGACTGCCTAAATGACTGCGTACATAACATCTGTGAACCGTTCCTATTTATACTAGACCTGGGTTCTGCGCACTTGCCAAGTGCGCAGGGCAAATTGCTCATGCGTACTTAGCAAGTACGCAGAGAGTTCTTGCGTACTTGCTAAGTACGTAGGAGATAACTCTTGCGCACATGCTAAGTGCGCAAAACACTTAGAGAAATCAAACAACAAATACATACATCAGAAATTACAACTCGATTACTAATACATACAGACACTATAATACAAAGACAAATACATAAAAGATAAGTACAAAAGCTAAGACTATATCCAGAGTGTTTGTCACACAAAAGTGCTTCAACAAACTCCCCCTTGACAACAGCTCTGGATTGTCTTCGGTCTTCACAGCTCCCCATCTTTAGCTTCCATCTTCTTCTTGTAGTCAAGGCAAAACTTGATCACCTTGTCGTATTTAGAAGCAAGGAACTTTGTCCACTCGTCCGTGTACATGCAGTACTTGTCGGCTAGCGCCTCCAGATCTTTCATAGAGAAGTTTATGAAGCAGACTTCATCAAACACTCTGATCAGTTCCCTTGGCACTAAGCTTCCACTGTCGGACCACACCTTTCCAATCACCACTGTCTCGCCCGATTTAGGATCTACGTACCAGTACCATATGTTATCGAGAATATCCTGAGATAACTTGCTCAGGGGAATCTTGGTTTCACACAACACTGGCTTGTATACCAGTTTCTTTAAGCTTTTGTGAGTCATGGGATGTCTAACATTCTTGTCCCTGACTCGCTTGGGCACTTGAGGCTTAAATGTTTTGAACTTCCCAGATCTTACCTCACGCTGTAGAACCTGCCACAAACCCATCGCTACTGTGTGATTTGAGTGACCAAGCAGCTCTCGGTTTACTAGGTTCACGAGGTCGTACTTTGGCAAAGAGCTGAAAGCTTCACTGGTTGGTTTCAAGTATTGAACCCCTCCAGCTCGCTTAATAGCAAACAGCTTCTTGTCATCCTCGAACCTCACAGCTAAGATCATACCTGTCGCTCCATGTTTGTCTATGATTGATGTCTTCTGCCAGACGGGAGCTGGATCCTTTGATGAACTTGCAGGCATATGTTTGTCTTTCTATGCCTCTGGATCTACAGGTGTAGGGTCGGCAGGGGAGGCTTCAGTCGACGCCTCAATAGTACTTGCAGGCTCGACTGAACCTGTATCAAGATTAGTTTCAAAGAATGGAGCTTCGAAAATCTCTCCATCCACAAACTCATATTCTCCTTCCCCGTCGCCCTTGGGAACTTCTATCACCACATCCTCATCATCTTCATCCCAGTCATCACAAGAGTCGATCTCTCCTTCTTCTAGATTGCAGAGAGCATCGATCTGTGCTTCCTTGGAATAGTCCGGCTCTAAGAATAGGATCACATCATCCGACACGTCGTCAGATAGATCTTTCAGTACGTCAGCCACAGACTTTCCTTTGTCACCACCCGCAGCATCACCTCCACCTTGGCTCCGAGTAGACTCCCACTCAGCCATAGGCACGGCAGTAATGGGAAAAATCGCTAAAGCCCACGATTGCTGCTCACTTCCACTCGGTCCGGCTTCAGGATCCTTGTCTTGATCATCATCCTTAGTTAGATCAACTAAGTGACAAGCCTCTTCACTGCTAGGCTTAGGTGGTTGCTTCTCCGGTAATTCCTTCAGTCTCTCCCCCTGAGCAACAAGCGTCTTGGCCATGTCGCAGACCAATTTAACCATCGTATCATGCTCTTGACGCTGCTTCTCATCAGCCGCCCGCTGTTTCTTCAATGCAGCTACTTCATCAATCAAGGAGTTTATCTGACCCTGTTTCTTGTCAGACTCTTCCCTCGATTTTCGTACTGTTTCAAGTAGTGCAGCCACTTGAGTCTCTAGAGTTGTGATCCGTGCATCTCTAGGATCAGGGCCTCTTGACGATGAAGCTTCGGCTTGATGAGTAGGGAAGGTGAAGATTTCATCAAAATCAAAACCATGAGTGAAATCTAAGTCATGAAATGGTTCGTTGATGTGTTGGAGAGTGGTCGTGGGGATTGAGGTAGGGATGGTGGTTGTTTGGATTGTGGTTGGGGTGATGGTAACAGACTCAGTAAGAATTGGAGTCGCTACCGCCACCTGGACAGATTGTACAGGGAGGGTTACTATCACAGGAACCTCCTCTGTGATAGTGGTAGTAGCCATTTCAAGTGTTACATGTGGCCTCCTCCGTTGTCTCCTGTAAAGCTGTTGTGAAGGTGAAGTAGAAGTTGATTCAGTGCTCGCAGCCATCACTGTTACTTGCCTCTGAGCACTGACTTCCACCTCACGAAGAATAGGGTGATTTTGCCTATATCCCTGATGCTTGATAAAACTTTTCCTTCTGCGTCTCTCTATAGCAGCATCTGAATCAGATTCAGGTTCATATTCACTACTCGTCTGTTGTCTCTTTCTCTTAGAAGAGGACTCGGGAAGGGTCACCTTCGTCAACCTTCTTGGGTGTGCCTGTGATGGTGCATCATCAGAATCAGACTCTGTACCTTCGGAGTCGGATTCTTCAGCACCACCACTACCCGCTTCTTCGTCTCCTCCTTCAGACAATTCATCCTCACTCTCAACTTCCTCATCTTCTTGTTGCTCATCAGAATATTCACTGAGTTCTGGCTCAGACTCATGACTAAACCATCTCCAATCAGCAGGTGCCACATACGCTTCATTTATCAGGTGGCCAAAGAGTGGGGTATGCTCAGGGGTAGGTTCTACACTGCCTAGCGTTAGAAACTGGGAAAATACTCTCTTGGCCACCGTCTTGACCTGTAATATTTCACCCACTGCTGGAAGGTTTGGCAATGCATCAATGATAAGAAGCTGTACAAAGCGCGGGCACAACAAAAATCTAAATCTCTCCGCCGTATTTATCTGATCGGTTAAGGCTTTGTAGATGTATCTGGAGAAATTGTATCCTTTGTTGAGGGATAACCCAACCATTGCAGCCGCTAAGTCGTGACCCATGGCATCCTTTCCAGCTTTGCGTGATGAGATGCACATGATCATCACGTGTGCAAAATACCTCCATTGGTCTAACAACCACATCTTCTTGTACGACGAATAATCCCGCACACCGACATATCCCATACGATGCCTCCAACACCCATCCACAAAGTAATCAAGATAGGAAGTTAGGTCGGTGGCGAGATCTCTGAACTGTAAGACTCTCCTAATAGTGTCTTCATATACAGCAATATCATGACCCGCCACAGTAGCCCTAATGACGTTTGGGGTTACCGTGCAGTCATGATCAGCCGTCTCCCAGAACTGCTGTAACCTTTCTGATTTTCATGTTTTTCCTATTTAATTTATGCCGTGCAATAAAAGGCGTTTCCGATTCCAATTTTACGATCATTGTTTCATGTTCAATAACAAATATACACGCGTTTATTATATTACAATATTAACCAAAACCATCTTACAAACCTCGAGGACCAAACTTGACCAAAACTAAAAACAACATCAATACTACAAAACTACAAGGACTAGTCTTGAAATTTCCGAAAACCTACACAAGCACGGTCGTGCTTAGTCCTAAGCACGGTCGCGCTTGTGCCACGACCACGGTCGTGCTTATCCTTACGCACGGTCGCGCCTCTTATACAGTTTGACTCTGAAAAGGTCAAACCGACTCAAATCTTGTCCAAAAATAGATTTCAAACGAGTTTTAGAAACCGCGGGACTTGTAGAAGAAGTTACTCGACCTTTTGCGACGTAGACTCGATCCAAAAATGCATACAATCGTCCGAATTCGCGTACCTTTAGACCGACCTTCCTTTTTAAATCAAATCTTATAAATTGAGCAAGAATCAAACGAATTAAGTTAATCCAATACCTACCCGCGACTTATATAAGCCTCCTTAAACCCTAAATCCATCATTACATCGTCCCTATCTCGACTGTCGATCAAGAAAAGCCGCGAAGTCTCACCGTAGCCGTCTGCACTGGTTGCCCATTCAAAACAGGTTAGTAATAGGTCATTAGAATCTTCTCTCCAAGCTAATCGAAAGCCCTAACTTAATTCGTAACCACATTACACGATTTTACCGAATTGAATCTGAGTTTTGATAAATAAATGGTTTTAATCAAACTACACGCTAGACGTGTTATAAATCCAATTAAATAGTATGGTTGGATTCGCAAACAATTAATCAATGAAAACCCTGCAAAACAGACTGATTTTATTACAAGAATTAGGAGGATTGCTTCTGGAATTGACCAGACACGGTCGCGCTAACCTATGAGCACGGTCGTGCCTGACCAGGCACAATCGTGTCCCGAGAGAGGCCCGGACGTGTTGCCGAACAAACAAAGTCCTGACCTAGACAAACCTTGGACGCGGTCGTTCCGGACACGAGCACGGTCGTTCTCTATGAACAGACCCTTTTGTAGCCTACTGACTCGACCACGGTCACGCCCGGTGACGAGCACGGTCGTGCCCAACACGAGCGCGGTCGTGTTCCCCTTAACAGAATCTTTATTTTTATTCTTTTAATTTGATAAATATATTAAATTACAGTTTATATAATTATTTTTATAAACTAATTACTGGAATACCCATATTCCTTACACTTGTTTCCAAACGAACATTAATTATTTAAACTTATACAAATAAATGTATATAATATTTTAAATAAATAATATAGTTAATTATTATTTTAAAACAAACCCTACACGTTTAAAAGTAACAAATCCACTTCCGACATTGAATGACGCAAATCAATAACACATGATCATATACATTGTTCATTAGGTCGAACTTAGCGATCTACAAACACACCGCTATTACCTATTTGCTTGTGCGATCCACACTCTTCATAACAAGTGAGTCTACATAACCCCACTTTTACTTTTTATACTTTTGGGGTGGACATGATTTACATTAAAACAATTTGCAACTATTTCATAATACAATTCTTTACTTGATTACATGAATTATTTGTGCATTATGCGTGGATGCTATGAGTTATTACTATACATACATGAAGCAACTCGTACAATCATTTACTCTGTACAAGCCAACGGTAAACAAAGATAGTACTGTCGAGTCTGACAAACCCACCCGGGTAGGGTGTTTGTTACCGACAAAACATTAGGGTAACCTGCGTGTTATGCCTCAGTCACAAGGTTTGGTTGTGCACCTAGTGTAACTATAGGTTCTCCATATTTGCCTTGTATGCCATGTGAATCAATCGAATTGTATAAATATTTTGGAACTCTTATGTGTGTGTCAAAACTTGTGTATGCTCACCAACTTTTTAGTTGACCCTTGTTTTTAAATCATGTTTCAGGTACGAATGTTTGAAGTGATCAGGATTTGCTACACATAGGATTTTTGGACTTAGTATTTAAATTAAAACAGTTTATTCTATGTAATTTACATTTTTGTTTCGTGGATTGATTGTGTTTTGTTGAATTTGTCTAATTGCAATGAAAACAATTATTGATTATTTAAACTTTAGTAAACCATGAGCAATGAACAGTCTGCACGCTTCACGCCCCGACGTTTCCGCCGTCGGTTGGGGTGTGACAGATTGGTATCAGAGCCTTGGTTATAGGGAATTAGGTTATTAGACACTCTTGACCTAGACTATAACCTTAGGACACCCATACAATGCCCTGCTACTACATGTTACATGATTAATTCTTGTATAAATATTTCTATATGCTATCATAGGTAATTACACTACACGATGCAATGCATGATGACTTATGTGTCACACTACTTGGTAACTTTTGTGCTTACACTCATTATTATTTACATGCTACCTATGTGTTTCATCAAGTTTTATCCTAAGTTTTAAAACACACACATACACACCAAATTCTCCATACACCCTTGAACTCACACACATAATACCACCACCTCTTGTGATTTAAATCTAAACTATTGGGCCTAACACCTATCAATAATAAACAAGAAGCCCACTAAAATGCATAAACCTTACATTCGGCCCACAAGGCCTAGTCCACAACAATTCTCCTCATAACCATGAGTCCAACAATAGTGTTATTAGTACATGATGGCTGGAAGAGTGTGTAGGCCCATGAGGGATTCTGGCTAAGGAAAGACAGAGTACTTAAGTGTGTCTTAGTGACCCACCCCTCTTTCCTGGGAATTCTCCTCAGGGATACACTACTTATAGGTCAAGTGTACTCCTAAAATACTGTTGTGACGACTCGGTGTTATGACTAGTCAAACTCAAAACCTATGAGAACTCTTATACTTAACACTCGGTATTTCATTATCGCTTACAACCTGTTCATTGTTTTCCTACTAGACATGGACTCCTACTCTCCTTCCTCCCCGGTTTACAGTCCTGGAGCAGAGTCTGACTGGGAACAAGACATCGGGACACCCATATATCGGTCACCAACACCCCCAGCTGCTAGACCAAGATTTGATGTAAGTGCAGATTGGACTAGGAACACCGGCCCAAGACTTCGAACACCTAGATCACCCCCATTAAGAGACCCGTATCTTGTGCCCGACCTGTATCATCCTAACCCTTGGGTAAGGCATACCATGGCACCCACTAGTGCTATGGGAATTCCAATCAATGACATTCACCAATATGTGAGGACCTCAGAGTTTGAGAGGCAAAGGATGGAGCACGAGGTAATTCATGACTTGCAAGGACAGAGAATGGATAGCCTAGTGAATCAATTAGGGCACCAAAAGGAGTTATTTTCCATCCTCGAAAGAGAAATGCTTGAGAATCGCACAGAAACAGCTAGGGCTGAAGCCAGATCAACTACCCGAATGACCATAGCGGTGCTCGTCTTGGTGATTATCTTCCTTCTAGTGGGAAACTACCAGAGGCGTTAGCAGAAATTTCTATTTATTGTCTTTAAATTTTCAACTTGAGAACCTTTCCTTATGTTTTGAATAATGTTTACCATTTCAGCATTTAATAAATTTTATATTTTTCCAAATTCTAAAGTTATTATTCATTATTCATCCATCATATTTTCATCAAGATCCTTCAAGTATCACCTTCTTCATTCAATACGATTTCATCTTCTTCGTAATCAAATCATCATATTAGATTTAAACAACCTCGTTATTTTCAAAACCAAACGTTTATCAAACTTTTAAAAGAATATCAGAAACATAAATTTCCCATAAACATTTTCACTTTACAAGGGAAATTAATACAACCTATTTTATAGAAATATTACTTCAAATTCATAAACAAGTATGATTTTCCTCACTAAAGTAATTCTTTTTAAACATTGGCTAAATTAATATACGACTACTTGTTTAGCCAATAAGTCATCTTAAAATATTCTCTTTATAATAATTAAAAATTTTAAATTTAAAGATTTTTCCTGTAAATTGTCTATTTATTTAGATTATTTAACTCAATAGTTTCATTACTTTATACATCTATAACCAAGAATAATTTACAATTTCCTATTTTCAAACAAAGATCAATTATTTGTAAACACATTCCCCTGAGTGTTTTCAGAACCTCCTCGTTACTTTCCACTTGACGCTTCAAAAGACGATCCATACCGCGTAAACGTTAACCTTTCCCCACCAACCTCAATGAGATTTGGGGACTTGAACCTAACTACCAAATTATGCAGGAACGCCAAACAACACGTTTGTCCGCAGCACTCGAACACATGCAAAACCCGTTAGTACACATCGCACGTGAAGTTCAATACTCACGTTCACAATATATTCAATGCAATCTTATGGTACATAAAACTCAATTATTCTCAATATATCCAATACTACACAAATTACATAATACATGAAACTAGTTTGCCTACAAATCACAATTTGCTCGATTAATCACGTAATGCACGAAACAGGTTTAATTGCAATACACATGTTACTAGTTTGAGCACATGATACATGAAACTTAATTGTTTGCAATATACGTGATGCATAAGAATTGCGTCATTGATACATAGTTCTAGATTGACCACACTATACATGAAACTCATTTTGTTACAAAGCACTTTATACTAAACGGTGTACATTATACAAAATACATGATGCTAAGTTGCTAACACTATACATGAGATCCATTTCCTACAATACACATAATACTATGTTGTTTACATTACACATTAGAGCTTATTGATTTACAAAATGCAAGACGCTAAATTATTTACGCTATATATGAGACCTATTTGATTACAAACTACGTGACAGTAGATCATACATGAGACTTGTGTGCTTAATATATACTCGAAACAAAATTGCTTACAATTATTGCAATAGATTGATTACATTATACACAAGACATGGTCATGCACTTTGTACGCCAAAGTTGAAGACCATAATACATTGAAACGACTCGGGGTTTGACGTATTCTTGTTCAAACACGAGCAAACTAAGAAACTCTAAGTGTTACTACTTTACTACTCTTTAGTTGCGAACTGACCTGATTGGGGACATAGTTACTTGTTAACGACTTTTATGTGTAATCAATAGACGTGATCATAGTGAAAATTGTGCCCCCCTTACCCGCACACAACGAAACGATCTATACGGACCATACGATGATTTGAATAATTACGGGTGCACACGGAATTATACAAATCAGCGCATGGAAAGCATAGTGAAATTTTGTCGTGTGTTATGACCTAAAACCTATCATGATATATAACAACGAGACTAATGTGATGTGACAAGGGCATGGTGGATACGCCGCTGGTACTTCCTATATATAAGTGTTCCTGTCATATTTTCAGTAGTAGCGTTGTTCGTATCACGAGAAGTTTTATGATATTCTGACATTGACCAATGTTTGTGAAATCTCTTAGCCAGTAACAATTCTTGAGCACAATAGACTACATCTTAAACAAACCCTAATCATCAATTTTCTATCAATCCCATTCCATGCAATATATTTCATACTTAGCATCCAAAACATCATTCGACAAATACCTTCAAAACATAATTCATCACCAACATTCCTACCTGACCTTGAGTATCAAAACCTAAATCTTATCATCAGTTATACTCCTCGAACCAACCATCGTGACGCGTTGAGAATCCAAACCCTCGCCTCTTTTCCGGTTCAGTAGCCTCCATTGGTTAAATTTCGGGACGAAATTCCCTCAACATGGGGATACTGTAACCTTTCTGATTTTCATGTTTTTCCTATTTAATTTATGCCGTGCAATAAAAGGCGTTTCCGATTCCAATTTTACGATCATTGTTTCATGTTCAATAACAAATATACATGCGTTTATTATATTACAATATTAACCAAAACCATCTTACAAACCTCGAGGACCAAACTTGACCAAAACTAAAAACAACATCAATACTACAAAACTACAAGGACTAGTCTTGAAATTTCCGAAAACCTACACAAGCACGGTCGTGCTTAGTCCTAAGCACGGTCGCGCTTGTGCCACGACCACGGTCGTGCTTATCCTTACGCACGGTCGCGCCTCTTATACAGTTTGACTCTGAAAAGGTCAAACCAACTCAAATCTTGTCCAAAAATAGATTTCAAACGAGTTTTAGAAACCGCGGGACTTGTAGAAGAAGTTACTCGACCTTTTGCGACGTAGACCCGATCCAAAAATGCATACAATCGTCCGAATTCGCGTACCTTTAGACCGACCTTCCTTTTTAAATCAAATCTTATAAATTGAGCAAGAATCAAACGAATTAAGTTAATCCAATACCTACCCGCGACTTATATAAGCCTCCTTAAACCCTAAATCCATCATTACATCGTCCCTATCTCGACTGTCGATCAAGAAAAGCCGCGAAGTCTCACCGTAGCCGTCTGCACTGGTTGCCCATTCAAAACAGGTTAGTAATTAGTCATTAGAATCTTCTCTCCAAGCTAATCGAAAGCCCTAACTTAATTCGTAACCACATTACACGATTTTACCGAATTGAATCTGAGTTTTGATAAATAAATGGTTTTAATCAAACTACACGCTAGACGTGTTATAAATCCAATTAAATAGTATGGTTGGATTCGCAAACAATTAATCAATGAAAACCCTGCAAAACAGACTGATTTTATTACAAGAATTAGGAGAATTGCTTCTGGAATTGACCAGACACGGTCGCGCTAACCTATGAGCGCGGTCGTGCCTGACCAGGCACAATCGTGTCCCGAGAGAGGCCCGAACGTGTTGCCGAACAAACAAAGTCCTGACCTAGACAAACCTTGTACGCGGTCGTGCCGGACACGAGCACGGTCGTTCTCTATGAACAGACCCGGTGACGAGCACGGTCGTGCCCAACACGAGCGCGGTCGTGTTCCCCTTAACAGAATCTTTATTTTTATTCTTTTAATTTGATAAATATATTAAATTACATTTTATATAATTATTTTTATAAACTAATTACTGGAATACCTATATTCCTTACACTTGTTTCCAAACGAACATTAATTATTTAAACTTATACAAATAAATGTATATAATATTTTAAATAAATAATATAGTTAATTATTATTTTAAAACAAACCCTACACGTTTAAAAGTAACAAATCCACTTCCGACATTGAATGACGCAAATCAATAACACATGATCATATACATTGTTCATTAGGTCGAACTTAGCGATCTACAAACACACCGCTATTACCTATTTGCTTGCGCGATCCACACTCTTCATAACAAGTGAGTCTACATAACCCCACTTTTACTTTTTATACTTTTGGGGTGGACATGATTTACATTAAAACAATTTGCAACTATTTCATAATACAATTCTTTACTTGATTACATGAATTATTTGTGCATTATGCGTGGATGCTATGAGTTATTACTATACATACATGACGCAACTCGTACAATCATTAACTCTGTACAAGCCAACGGTAAACAAAGATAGTACTGTCGAGTCTGACAAACCCACCCGGGTAGGGTGTTTGTTACCGACAAAACATTAGGGTAACCTGCGTGTTATGCCTCAGTCACAAGGTTTGGTTGTGCACCTAGTGTAACTATAGGTTCTCCATATTTGCCTTGTATGCCATGTGAATCAATCGAATTGTATAAATATTTTGGAACTCTTATGTGTGTGTCAAAACTTGTGTATGCTCACCAACTTTTTAGTTGACCCTTGTTTTTAAATCATGTTTCAGGTACGAATGTTTGAAGTGATCAGGATTTGCTACACATAGGATTTTTGGACTTAGTATTTAAATTAAAACAGTTTATTCTATGTAATTTACATTTTTGTTTCGTGGATTGATTGTGTTTTGTTGAATTTGTCTAATTGCAATGAAAACAATTATTGATTATTTAAACTTTAGTAAACCATGAGCAATGAACAGTCTGCACGCTTCACGCCCCGACGTTTCCGCCGTCGGTTGGGGTGTGACAACTTCTCCAAATAAGGTCGTGAAATGATAGGATCTGCAGAGATAGCATAGCTGATCTTTAAATGATTCAAGAAATCAACTATCTCCCGGCATTGAAGTGCAGCACCCTTCCATTCAGGATGTGTTAGAGCCAGAAGATTGAATTCACTGGTAAAAGCATGAGCCATCACTACAAAAACATACAATAAACATAATAAGAACACGAAGATTCATTGGAATTGAATGAAACAAACTGGGTACAACACTTTGACATTGAATGTAATTCCAGACTTAGAAATTTTTCAGGATTGCCCTTCCTGCGTACTTCTTGTAGGTCCCCGGGTGTCTCGGATCGTTACGTGTGGGTGTGTGACTAGTCGGACCGGGTGCGGAATGCCCGTGACTAGGTGGAGAAACAAGCAACACAAAGTAAACCGACAATGAAATCACTTTCAAATTCCGTCTATTATAAACTTTGAAGGTTACAGAGATGACTGCCTAAATGACTGCTTACATAACATCTGTGAACCGTTCCTATTTATACTAGACCTGGGTTCTGCGCACTTGCCAAGTGCGCAGGGCAAATTGCTCATGTGTACTTAGCAAGTACGCAGAGAGTTCTTGCGTACTTGCTAAGTACGCAGGAGATAACTACTGCGCACATGCTAAGTGCGCAAAACACTTAGAGAAATCAGTAACAAATACATACATCAGAAATTACAACTCGATTACTAATACATACAGACACTACAATACAAAGACAAATACATAAAAGATAAGTACAAAAGCTAAGACTATATCCAGAGTGTTCGTCACACAAAAGTGCTTCAACATTAATAAACTCGTATAACTTTCAAGGAGACATGCCTTAGCCTATAAGTAAACACTCATCCCGGGAATTCCCAGGAAAGCATACGGATCCCTCTGTTAATTGGGATTTATATGAAATGTTTTCCTTGAGAGAAAAGCTAGGATACAGGTGTCACCCTTCTGGATTGCACGTGTCATCTACTAGTTAATAAAGTTTAAAACCCAAACGAGGTGTAAAAAGAAATTTAATAGACTTATGCCTGTGAATATGATGTTCCATATGCTATGATGATGATGACATGGAGGAAGGATGGAGGTTTAGGGTAAGGGTATAGGGATTATTGTT
This sequence comes from Smallanthus sonchifolius, assembly GCA_023525975.1. NCBI lineage: Eukaryota > Viridiplantae > Streptophyta > Magnoliopsida > Asterales > Asteraceae > Smallanthus > Smallanthus sonchifolius. Next base: position 20,108,485 of record CM042035.1, on the reverse strand, counting down.
CTTAACTTATTATTTATACAGAACCTAATAAGTCATTAAATAATTTAACACATAATATATTAAACATGTAGCACATAGCATGTAGCATATCATAGAATCATAGAGCATGTCATAAATGGGGGTCCTAAAGTTATAATCTAGGTCAAAAGTGTCTAATAACCTAATTCCTTATAACCAAGGCTCTGATACTAATCTGTCACACCCCAACCGATGGCGGAATACGTCGGGGCGGGACATGTGGACTGTTCAATAGCACATGGTCAAACTAAAGTTTCATATATTAATTGAATCCAATTTTCATAACACTTGTTCAACAAAACATGTACAATTATGCAAAAGGAAAACAAAGTACACCATAAATGTTCAATTCATTATTTAACTAAGCCCTCAATCCTATGTGTAGCATCTTGCAAATGATCTCAAAAGTTAGTACCTGAAACATGATAAGAATGAGAGGGTCAACTATAAATAGTTGGTGAGCATACATAGGTTTTGACGCCACAAATAAAGTTCAAAAATGTTTTATACAATTCATACGATACATGGTATATAAGGCAATTATGGAGAATCTATAGTTAAACTAAGTGTACAATCAAACCTTGTGACTGTTGTGAGGCATAACTCGCAGGTTACCTTAATGTAATGTCGGTAACAAACACCGTAACCGGGTGGGTTTGTTAGACGCAATAGATCTATCAATGTTAACCGTTAGCTTGTACTGAGTAAATGATTGTACGAATGTCATGTATATGTAGTCTTAACTCATAGCATTCAAGCATAAAGCACAAATAACACATAGCATCATATTAGTGAATTGTATATGAGTAATTGCAAAGATTTCAAAGTGTAATCATGTTTCACCCCAAAAAGTGCAAAATGTAAAAAGGGGCTATGTAAAACTCACATGTATATGTTGTGTGGATAGCACAAGCAAATATGAAGCACAAGTGATTCTCAAATCACAAGTTAACCTAGTGTACAAAGTATGATCTTGGATTAATAATATGCACAAGGTTTAAGGCTAGGTCTAATGTTCATCGGGTCTTGTTATGTGTGAATTTGTATAAAGGTTATTGTTTTGGGTAAAAATTATGTAAACTAACTCTGTAACCAAACTTCAAAAGTGAGGTAGAGTGCTTTGTGAAATTGATATGAAACAGTGTAGAAAAGTAAAAGTTGACACGGATGATTACGGGGAAAGCCCTTGATCCTTGATGATCTCCGGCATAAAACCTTGGGAGCCGACGAAAGTCGGGCTGCCTTGATGTCTTGTATAAAACTGAAACTGTCGAGTACAAAAGAGAGCCAAAGAGACCGTGTAGAAAAGTAAAAGAATAGCAACATTCCCTTCTATTAGTTATAAACAATAAGAATAAACTAACCTGTCCTTTTGAAATAGGTCTTCGCAAATCAAGCTCCAAATTTGCCCTTGACGACATTGATAGCATGGTATCTAATGGTAAGGTCGTCAAGAAGGAGGCGAAAGTTGTTCCTGCCCCAGTTCCCAAGTCAAGTGCTCCCAATCCTGATACTTCCACTATTAAGCCATCTTCTAGCAAGAAGCGCAAGATCAAGGATCTCGTTGATCTAAACATTCAGGATTGCACTGATTTCTTTGATGCTCACAAGAAGTTGTATAACTTCGGCCATTTAGTAAGAAGATCTCACTATTCTGGAATTCAATTGTAATCCTGCAATTAGAATAACATTTGTATTATGTGTAACAGGGCGTTAGATAAGCTGATTGGATTCCATGAACAGCTGGTTAAGGAGATGGAATTGTGCAAAAAGAAGCTTGTGGATTCCCAGAAGATTGAGGATGCTAAAGGCAAAAGGTTGCTGGATGTCACCAAAGAGCTCCATCAAGTTAAGGCTGAACTGCAAGAGGCATATCTCCAACATGCTCGGGAAATTGATGCATCTAATGAGCAAGCCCAGGCTTCTGCTGCTATCTCCATCTTTCAGAACAGAATCAAAATGGCCAAGGAAGCTGAGGATAAGGATTTTGACAGGAGCGCTTGGGATGTTGAAGAGTGGAAGAGGCTGGTGACCGAGTTGGGAGGAGAGCTGATTTTGGAGAAGGATGCTGAGAAAGCAGTGGCTGAGGGTCAGGTTCAAGGTTCTACAATAGTAGCTGAGGAGCACGAGGCTGAGGATGTTGGTAAGATGGTTGACCAGGGCAATGAAGGTATTGATGCTTAGGCCCAAGCCCTAGTATTTATGGTCTTTGATGTGGTTGTCTTTAACTTGTGAACAATTTAATTTTCTTGTTGATGGGATCCCGGAATGGGATAGACAATTTTCTTGACTTTAGTCTCTAGTGGATGGGTCCTGTTTTTGGATGAAGCCTGAGACATATTTTGGTTTCCTGCACTTATAATATTAGTAACTTTTGACTATCTTGGCATGATTGTTCTATGGATTGCGTGTGTTTACAGAAAAATATATTTATATACATAGTCAGGATTCAGGATCCTCTAGGATAATTTGTCAAACTCTGTTTTATAAAAATATAGTTTAGTTTCGATAAATAAAGCAAATCATGAGTTAGTCAAACAAATTTTGATTCTACCTTTAAGGGTGAATCAATAAATATTATTGAGTTTAAAAATAGATAAATGTACATACTAGAACTCTGATGAATGTTATAAGAAGTGTTGTAACCTCGAGTTGTCCCCTGTGTATGGTTGCCAATCATATTGTGTGGTAAGTAGTTGAATTTTAGAATTGGTATAAGTCTTTGATTCGATCATGACTTTTGCACTAGTACACCAATGATGAACATTTTCTAAGTAGACAAATAAAATTTATCAAGTCAAAATAACGTGGGCAAAGCCAAATTGTCGTGGGCCAAGCCAGAATAACGTGGGCCAGGCCAGACTTGAGTTAGCATGAAAATGCTAAAAACCTTAGGAGTAACACGTCTGTTACTATCGTAGAGAACAAGCTATAGACAATAGTGATGAAATTGTCAGCCACTTTTACAAGGTCTGGTCGCACCACCTTGAACTATACTCGATCATCGTGCGCAACTGGTGGAGTGTTTAAAATCAATTCAAAGAAAGGTGAAAACCTTTAAACCTTAGAAGGTATGCAGGATACCTTAATGTAGGAGAGATGGCCAATCTCTGTCTTGTGTCGGGATCCCTGGAGATACTTCCTGCAAGACAGGAACTCTTGGTGAAAGTGGGTGTTAGCTAGGCTAACACCCCTCCGATGCTCAAGTAAGTATATTGAAATGGAATGATAAATAAATTAATTGAAATGGAAAGAATACGTACCGTTCTAAGTTAGAATAAAAATTCTAAGTTACATAAAGTCGGTTTTTAGATGAATAGCCTTCCAGGATCTCGACAATATATCTCCTTCCAAAGTTGCTAACTAGTAAGCACCTTTGCCTGCCTCCGAGTCAATCAAATATGGGCCTTCCCATTTTGGTGCAAGCTTTCCGTCGCTAGGATTGGTAGTATTCTGGAATGCTTTTCTCAATACGAGATCACCCACTTGAAACTTTCCGATCCTTATGTTTTTGTTGTATAATCTTGCTATCCTTTGCTGATAGGCTGCCATGCGAACTTTGGAAAGATCCCTGATTTCATCAATAGTATCAAGATCGTTTGAGAGAGCTTCACTATTATTTTTCTGAGTTTGAAGACTGGTTCTGGCTGTAGGAATAACCATCTCTGTAGGGATCATAGCTTCAGCGCCAAACACCAAAGAGAAAGGGGTTTGTCCTGTCGCATTTTTTGAAGTTGTTCTATCTTCCCATAGTGCAAATGGCAGTTCTTCGGCCTATTTCCCTTTCTTTGCTCCCAATCTTTTCTTGAGGTTATTGATGATGATCTTGTTGCTGGATTCTGCTTGTCCATTGGCTTGAGGATGTACCGGGCTAGAAGTTATCATTTTAATTCCCCAGCTGGCATAGAAGTTGGTTGTTCTATGGCCAATGAATTGCCATCCGTTATCACATGTTATTTCCGCTGGGATATCGAATCTCGTCAGAATATTACGCTTAATAAAGGATATAACTTCCTTTTCTCTGACTTGAATGAATGCTTCGGCTTCGATCCATTTGGAGGAGTAGTCTGTCATTTCTAACATAAGTACTTTTCCTCCTGGTGCTTTTGGGAGCTTGCCAACTATATCCATCCCCCACTTCATAAATGGTCAGGAAGAGATAATTGGGTACAAGGGCTCTGCTGGCTGGTGAACGATGTTGCTATGTCTCTGGCATGCGTCGCACTTTTGGGAATACTCCATGGCATCTTTCCTCATGGTTGGCCAATAGTATCCTGTCCTTAGTATTTTAGAGAAGAGTGCTCTGCCCCCAGTGTGATTCCCACAGTCGCCTTCGTGTATATCTTTGAGGACTTCAAGTACTTCAGGATCTTCTAAACATTTCAAATAAGGACCTGCAATAGATTTTATGTACAAAACACCATCTAACATAATAAAACGAGATATTCTCAAACGAAAAGCCCTGTGATTCTTTTCATCCTTCGGGAATTCTCCATCCTGTAAATATTTTATAATAGGTGGGATCCAGGATCTTTGGCTTGGCTCCGGATCCCGAGTATCTGCTTCTTCAACTTTCGTATTGGATACTTCGTTTTTCTTTTCAATTACTGGATTTAAGATGTGTATAATCGGTATTGTGGTTCCTTTCGGGATCTTGAGTGTTGAGGAAGATTTTCTAAGGCATCAGCTTCATCATTGTCTTCCCTTGGTACCTGTATTATACTAAAGATTTCGAATTTCATAGATAATTGTTTGACTATCTCGAGGTACTTGATTAATCTTTCACCCTTTGCTGCATAGGAGCCATTGAAATGGTTAGTAATCAATAGTGAATCCACATATACCTGGAGATACATGATCTTCATATCACAAGCAAGTTGTAATCCTGCTATCAGCACCTCGTACTCTGCCTCGTTGTTGGTTGCTTGGAATTCACAGCTTATTGACTTGTGTAGTATGTCCCCTTGTGGCGATTTTAGTATGATTCCAAGACTTGTACCTCTTATATTAGATGCACCGTCTGTGAATAGAATCCATTTGTCCTTTGATTCCTCTAGTTGTTGAATTTCGAGATCTGCTTCTTGTTGGATATCACTGCTGAAATCAGCCACAAAGTCTGCGAGTGCTTGAGATTTTATTGTTGTCCTGGGCTCATACTTGAGATCATATGCGCAGAGTTTGACTGACCATTAAGCCATTCTTTCAGACATTTCCGGCTTTCTCAAAACACACTTAATTGGATAATTAGTTTTGACATGTATAGCATGGGTCTCAAAATAATGTCTAAGTTTAGTCGATGCCATTATTAAAGCTAATATTAATTTTTCTAAATAAGAATACATGGTTTCCGCTGGAAGTAGACTTTTACTTACATAGTATACCGGATGATGTTGACCTTCATGATCTTTAACTAAGACAACACTTACAGAATGTCCAGATACTACTAAGTACAATGATAATGGTTCGTCATCTTCAGGTTTCATTAGTAGAGGAGCTGTGGATAAATACTCCTTTAATGCTTGGAGTGCCTGCTCATGTTTTTCTTCACATTCGAATCTTTTGTTTTTCTTTAGGATATCATAAAATTCTTTACACCTCTTTGAGGATCTTGAGATAAAATATTGAGCGCTGCTACTCTACCAGTCAGCCTTTGGACATCTTTGGTATTGGCTGGGGATTTCAGATTGATGATTGCCTTGATCTACTCAGGGCTGGCCTCTATCCCTCTTTTGGTTACCATATATCCTAGAAATTTTCATGCCCCCACTCCAAAGTGGCATTTGGAAGGGTTGAGCTTCATGTTATAATGATCTAGGATGTCCAATGCTTCTTCAAGATCCCTAGGATGATCTTCAATGTTTTTCAACTTCACCACCATGTCATCAATATAGACTTCCGTGGTGTCCCCAAGTTTGTCTTTGAACATCATGTTTACTAGCCTCTGGTATGTAGCACCTGCATTTTTTAGACCAAACATCATGGCAATATAACAATAGATACCTGTCGGAGTCATGAAGGCAGTATCTTCCTGGTCAGAGGGTTCCATCTGGATCTGCTGAAATCCGGAGGAGGCATCCATGAAGGTTAACATTTCATGGCCTGTTGTAGCATCCACCATTGAGTCTATATGTGGTAGAGGGAAGGGATCTTTCAGACAAGCTTTGTTTGAGTCTGTGAAGTCTACACAGACACTTTATTTCCCATTCTTCTTCTGGACCACTACTACATTGGCTAGCCATCTTGGAATTTTACTTCCCTAATCATTCATGCTTTTAATAATCTCTCAACTTCCTCTTGGATGACTGTATTTCTTTCTGGAGTGAATTTTCTTCTTTTTTGATGTATGGGCCTGAAACTGTTATCAAGTCCTAATTTATGTGTAATAACATCTTTAGAAATACCTGTCATGTCTTCATGTTTCCAAGCAAAAGTTGAAATTCTGCTCTTTAGTAATCTGGTGAGGCTTTTCTCAATATCCTCAGGGATACTGGTTCCAATAAGCACCTTGACGTTAGGATCCTCTGGACTTAGGGATAATTTTTTGACATCTTGCTCCTTGGCTTCTAGGACATCTCTAGCCTGTTTCTTTAATTACTATGCTCGTCTAGTCTTTGGTGACGCTTTCATTGAAGAAGTATAACAATCTTTTACATCTTGCTGATCGCTGTTGGTCTTTACTACTCCCCAAGGAGTTGGCATCTTGACACATTGATGATATGTCGAGGGTACCGCTTTCATATCATGTATCCAGGGTCTCCCTAGTATAACATTGTAACGAGATAACGAATCAATTATGCAAAATTTTTGTATAGTGTTTACCCCTTTGATATATATCGGAAGCTTTATCTCTCTGGCTGTGTTTTTTACTTCTCCGCTGAATCCCACTAGCACTGCAGATTTAGAGATAATCTCGGAATCTGGGATCCCCATTCTTTTCTTTACGCAAGGCAATGCAATCTTCAGTGATATGTCCGAAATCTTCATGGAAGGCACACCATTTGGACTTGTCTTTGCCCCCGGTTTTCTTTTCGAATTTACGGGTGTAAAGATAAAGACTGATGGCTACAAAATTCTCTAAGTACAACTGCTGCGGACTCCACAATTTTGCTACTGACCAACAAGCTGCTGCGGATAGTTGTTCTCCTGCTGATGAACAACTATGCTGCAGATAGCCTTATCTGCTGAAGTCCAGAGTTGCTGCTGATAGGCTTCTCAACAGCAACAAACACTTGATGCTGCTGATAGGCAAATCATCAGCAGCTTTGACTTTGCTACTGACACCTCTGCTACAACACTGACACATTTATCAGAAGAAGGAATGTTATTGGTGCAGATGATTAAAAACAAAGCTACCACTTCTGAAGTCTCCTGCAAAGATTACTATGAAGACTTTTGACCTGAACCGAACTGTTTGCAGCATCTTGTCTATTGATTGTCTACCAATTGTAGTGCAGCTTGTAACTGTCCAAGATCAACGGTCTGTGTTTGATCTGATCCTTAGAATCAAGGGTTTGTCTTGATTCTAAGTTCCTTTATATGTATTGTATCTTCCATTTGTACAAGTGTGCTTCCTTAGAGTTTTCTCTGTAATCTTGTAAACATTGAAGATTAATACAATTTTCATTTATCAGTATTCTCTTTGTTTATCTGTTTACATTGCATAGTTGTGATTGTTTCCGCCAATCTCAACTAGAATAGAACCATCTTGTAATCACCGATCCTACAACGGGGCCATATGGCTTTGTCTCCAAGATCCTGCATAGCATATAACAAACCAGTTGTGTCAAGTGAAAAAACAGTATTCAGATAACTTAGGATATTCCTCTTCCTCCTCGTCATCTTCCACAACATTGACTCTGTGATTATCAGGTTTGGAATACGGCTTGGATTTATATGGTTTGAAAGGTGCACTCTCAGTCCTCCGGTTAGGTTGACTATAACTGGTTGGAGCATCCATCCTTTGCTAAATCTTCTTATCGTCTACGAGTCTGATGAACCTAAGTGCCCTGTTTCTGACTTCGTCAAGATTCTTGCAAGGGGTCATGAAAAGGTCTTCGTAGAATTGAGAATCTTTCCTCAATCCCATTTTAAAGGCCTGGACTGTTGTGGCTACGTCGAGATTCGGGATATCCAGGGATTCCTTACCAAACTTGCTGACATAATCTCGGAGGGATTCTCCGGGATTTTGAATCACCCTGTATAAGTCACTTGTCAATCTTTCAAAAGTTCTACTGCAAGAAAATTGATTGTTAATCAGGTTGATTAAATGAGCAAATAAAGTAATTGAGTATGGAGGAACATTAAGTAGCCATTTTAAGCCTGATCCTGTTAAGGTGGAACCGAAGCCTTTGCATAAGCAAGCCTCTTTTAGGTCCAAGGGAATGGGGTTGATCTCCATTCTCTCTCTATATTGCGCCACATGCTCCTCAGGATCCGTTGTTCCATCATATAGCTTCATGTTGGGAGTTTGGAAACGCTTGGGGATCTCAGCATCACAAATGGGGGGAACGAATCTGGAAGTCCTGTTGTAGGTCCCTAAGCAGACCTGTAGAACACATATCTGAGTTGAAATCCACAAACTGTCCGGATCGAGAGGCGGAATCTCTGGATCCGGTATCACTCTCGAATCAGAAATGGTAGAGACAGGTGTGGGAATCACATACACGAACAAACATATATGAAAATGAAAAAGAACAGCTAATTGAAAGCATAAAAACGTATATTCTTGATTGAAATGAAAATAAACGCTCATCATACACTAACAATTAGTCTCACCCCAGGGTGAGCTCCCCCTGGGTGGTGATTCCCTTTACGGACACACTCACTCCTAATGGGTATTCTACTATATATAGGAGGCCTCATGTGCCTTGTTTTCCAAGCTACCTCCAAAGAGGCCTGAAAAACAGGCATCGAAACTAGGTAGTTTCGATTGAATAAATGTTTAACCGAAACTACTAGTTTCGATTGAACAAATGTTTAACCGAAACTACTAGTTTCGATACTGTAGTTTCTATTGACAACACCAGTCTCAATTCTATACCCAACACCTGTGGTTGGCAGCGGTCATCTCATGTATGGGTTGCACCACACCAGGCACACTGGAGATCATTTCTCTCAGCTTCTTCAATTCTTTCTCCATGGAAGGAGTGATCCCTGTATCCTGCACAGATTCGTTAGCATTCAAAAAATTATTGAATGTGTTACCCATGCCGACATCTCTGAGAGATGATCCTGGGGTAAATCCAAGATCTTGAGTTGTAGTAACTCTGATAGCCGGAGTTGAACCGAGAGTTGTGACGCCAGTCTGCATAGGTAGGAAATCTCCCTGATGGACTCCCGAAAATCCCGGATAGCCAAAGTTCAAAGCTCTCGGTTGCAATGGAGTTGTCACTTCCACCGGTTTCTTTGAGTCTTTGATCCTTTCAAGCTCTTTGTATATTGCTTGATTAGTCTTTTTCTGTTGTTCCTTCTGCTGCTTTACCTCGGAGAATACTTTGAGAAGTTCATCATTTGAAACGAGCACCAGGTGGGCTAGCGGATATTTCGGATCCCGAAAAACCAACAGGAACAGTTTTCTTCTGCTGATTATCATTCTTCTTCTGGAATGATGGAGGAGGCGGAATAGGACTAACTAGCCCGGAGGTTGAAGATGGAGGAGAGACAGAAACATTTTTAGATTGGGACGACATTTTTGAAATCAGTTTCGAAAGACAATGATTAAACAAAAATTCCAATAAAGATTTGAAGATAAAAAGCACCACTTACCCCACGGTGGGCGCCAAATTGTTTTGGGTAAAATTTATGTAAACTAACTTTGTAACCAAACTTTGAAAGTGAGGTAGAGTGCTTTGTTAAATTGATACGAAACAGTGTGGAAAAGTAAAAGTTGACACGGATGATTACGAGGAAAGCCCTTGATCCTTGATGATCTTTGGCATAAAACCTCGGGGGCCGACGAAAGTCGGGCTGCCTTGATGTCTTGTATAAAACTGAAATTATCGAGTACAAAAGAGAGCCAAAGAGATCGTGAGCTAAGTGTTACGATTGTTTCTGAGTGCGGGTGTTGTGTTTCTAAACGATCTCATTAGTAATTAAATAAAAGTCATCTATAACTAACTATCCGAGAAATACGGTCTTGACCCTATCTTCTCCTCATGACCGTTGTAAGCTGATTTACATGTTTTCCACACGTAGTCCACGTCCCTTGAACGAGTTTTCAGGTAAGTATCGCGTTACAAATGTTTTACCTGTCATTAATGAAGAAAATAATAGACAAGTAATCGTTAGTAACAATATTCAGGATACCGAAAATACAAGGATACCAGATTCTGGATTATGGCTCATTCAGGATCCTGTCTTGAAATTCAGCCCATAACAGTTATGTCATTTTATGTAGAAGAATATAAGTTGTCAAAAGTTTGATATAAACTCGTAAGTTTATATGAAGATTTTATTTGTCTTTAGGGTTCATAATTAAATAAATAAAATTCTTTTTATTTATTAAAAACACTAATAATTTTTGTTAAAAAGTAATGTGATTTTAAAAATGAATAAATCTATTTATTTATTTATGACAATGTGTCAAAATAATTATTTAACACAATGTGTTAAAATATAATGTAGTAAATATATTCATTTGTTTATTGTTAAAGCAATAATAAAAATGTAGCATATATATATATATATATATATATATATATATATATATTAGAAAAAAGGTTTTTATTTATAAATTCTAATATGTATAAATATATATAAATGTAGCATATATATATATATATAGGAAAAACAATTGATTGAAAAATATATTTTTATAAAAAAATATCTTGTAAAAATGTTTATAAACTAGGAAATTTAGTTTCTTTGATTGATTATGTAAAATATATTTTTAAATAATTTAAAATAAAGTTTTAAACAACCTAATTTGTAAAAATTGGTATTTTAGGTTAAAAATTGTAAACTTTTATTGTATTATGTTTTTAATTATGTATAGTTTATGAAAATAATTTTTATAACAAGTGTGGGTGGTTAAACGATTTAAAAAAAAAAGAAACAGACCACCCGATTCGAACCCGGGTGGCTTCTGTGAAAGGCATCAGTGTTTACCACTGAACCAGGGGCTATTTCCTGTTAATGATCTGGTTTGATTTGCATTTAACGTAATCAGAGCAGGGGGCCGGGTATGGCCTTGTGACACGCGAAAAAGACCGGTTTGTGTGGGTTTCGAACCCACGCCACTCTGTCCAATGGTGCAATGACTTAACCAGTTGGACCGAGTGGATTCGCTGGTATAATATAAAATGTAGAAACTTAAATAATTTAACCGAATTGAATCAAAATCCCCTTTTTAAAACCGTATGAACAGGTTGGGAATTTGCTAGAAATCAAACCCGATTAGGATTTGTTTTAGTAAGTTGGTAAGGGGCTTTCGATAAGTGGGAAAAAACGAAACTAATGATGTAAATCATACCTGTAATGGTTGCGTAACGAAGGCCGACGAGTAGATGGACAGAGTCGATTTTCTTGGTGATCGATCGGTAAACAGAGGTGGAATGAGACTCTATTGAGGTTTGGGGGAGATTGTATAGAGTCGTGCGAAGGTTCTTGGTGAATTAATTCGTTTGATTTCACCTTTAACGCATGATTCGATTGTGAGTTTAAGGATGACAGCTACAGAGGTCAATTATGCGTTAATCTGTTTGTAATAGGAGGAATTGGGTCGCGAAACTGGATTAGAAATAGAAAGGGTCAGCCTAGGCATGATTTCCGTGATTGAACGTGTCCAATTTATTGATTCGGGACTTGATTTGAGCGAGGTTTGACTCGGACAAGTCAAACTATTCAAATTTTGAGATTTGCCACTGATTCGACCGAGCTGGACTGATTTTTGGGACAGGAATGGTTAGTAATTGATTTAGGACCCAATGTAGATGTAACATAGTCGGGCTCGATCAAAGCTTATTGCGAATTTGCCCCCTTTTTGGTCTGTTTGACTTTTAAAAGTCAAATATGGTCAGCATGGGAAATTTTGAGTTAACTTTAGGGTTTTAGGGTTCAAGATCAAGGGTAGGGTTCAAGCTTGAGGGTCCATGGGTTCAAAGGGGTTCAAAACAAGTTTTGTATATATTTATATATAGGTATTTATAAATTTATAAATTTATTTTTGTTTAAAACTATAAAACTTTATAAAAGTGATTATATTATAAATTTTATGATGATAAAACAAAATATGTTGAATATATATATTTTTTGTTTATAGCTATCCCAATATTATAATGTGGTTTAATAAATTCCAGTGTATAAATGTATTTGAATACATTCTTTTATAAAAATCATGCATATATTTATATATATACACAAAATGTGTTATGGAAATTAATATATAATGCAAATTTTAAATTTTGAATAGGAATATCAATTAAAATAAATATTTATGTGACTCAATGTGTTTGAACAAATACATGATTTTATGTAGTATTACTTTTGTAATAATTTAAAATAAGCTAAAATAGTATCAAAAAATTATGGATGTTACAATATAACCTTGAGAGCCTACAAATAGGGGGAGCTACAAAGGATCTAATGATAGCAATATTCATAAATGGTATCCGCGACGACCACTTGATACGACGACTCCATGGTCTAGAAGGCATGCCCCAAACCATGGAGTCACTAATGACAGTAGCCAAGGTATGCATCAAAGCTGAGAAGTCAGTGGCACAAAACAGGGCGCGTGAGAAGCCAAGAGACACAAAAAGAGGTTGGGAAGCGTACTCCAGGAGAGACTCAGATAAATCATACAGGCATGGGCACAATTCAGGATATAGCCCAAGATTTTCAGCTCCAAGCGCTTACCCAAAATCAGAAAGGCCACGGGACCCATATTCTCCGCGCTTATCCTACCCGCTAAGACGCGAAACATCCAGCGTATCTCATAGACCGTACCCGATAGCATCTTTCCAGTGCTAAGAAAAACACCCAGTGCAATCCTGGCGTCAGAAAACTTAAAGTTAGAGGAGCTACGTCCCATCCGGGAAAATAGCTTGCGAGATTGCAAGACATATTGCGCTTATTATAAGGCCGCGGGACACGATACGGACGCGTGCTACCACTTGAAGAAGCAAATTGACCTCCATGTAAAGGCGGGAAAACTTACACATCTCCTCAAAGACAACAAACAAGCTAGCCATTCAAGTGGAAAAAGGGAAGGAAACAAACCCCCAACTCGGGGTCCGGGACGCGTACATGATTAGAGGAGGATTACATACCCCACGGGGAAAAACGAAGAGAGCCGCAGAACCAGCGCTGTCCTGGATGGACGTACATTTAACCTTCCCACCTGAGACAGGAGATTATAACTTTGGCCCTTTAACAATAATCGCACTAGTGGGCTCCTATAGGATGCGCCGCATCTTTATTGACACAGGAAGTTCCTCAGACATCCTATACGAGCAATGCTTCCGGCAGATGGATAGAGAGGACCAGGAAAGGTTGGAAGAAGTGCATGCACCTATAATGGGATTCTTAGGGGAAACAATCAGTCCACTAGGCCAAATAACCTTCCCGGTGACAGTTGGAGACAAGGATAGGGTGCGCACGGTGTTGCTTCAATTCTTGGTGGTACCAGCGCACTCCCAACATAATGTCATCTTAGGGAGAACATCCTTAGGAGTCTTGGCGGTGGCAGTATCTACATCCCTGGGCTTAATCATGTTTCCCACGCCAAAGGGGGTCGCCAGAGTTTGGGCGGATCAAGAATGCGCAGCAGTAGAAGTGCCTACAGTAGTACCGCACTCACTTCCCCTCACAGAGCCGGAGAAATGGATAATCAACCCCGCCTTCCCGGAGCATGCCATCACTATCGGGCATAATATATCCACGCACGTCAGGCGACACTTGAAAGAACTGCTGCGCGCTAACCTAAATGTATTTGCCTTCCGGTCGTTAGATATGACAGGGGTCCTGCGGGACACGGCAGGGCATGCTTTAAGAAGATACAAATCATTAGAACCGGTGGCACAAAAGAGGAGAAACATGGCGCCGGAACGGCGCGAGGCAGTGGTCAAGGATGTACGTAAGTTGGTGGAAGTAGGTATCTTGAGGGAGGTGCGCTACCAGGCATGGATTGCTAATCCAGTGATGGTAAAAAAGTCAAATGGATCGTGGAGAATGTGCATGGATTTCAAAGATCTGAACAAAGTGTGCCCAAAAGACTCATATCCGCTACCTAAAAATGAGTCTAAGGTTGACTCTTTTGCATCTTTTCCCTACAAGTGCTTATTGCATGCCTACAATGGATATTATCAAGTGCAAATGGCCCCAGAAGATGAAGACAAAACTGCCTTTCATACAGACATAGGCAAATTCTGCTACACGAAGATGCCATTTGGATTAAAGAACACGGGCGCAATATACCAACACTTGATGGATAAGGTGTTCAAAGACCAGATTGGAAAAAATTGGAAGTGTATGTGCACGACTTAGTGATCAAGCGCAAGAATGAGAAGATCATGCTCGCGGATATATAAGAAACTCTCATCTATTACCGGGAAAATGCTAAATCCGGTAAAATGCTCCTTTGGAATGGAGGAGGGTAAATTCCTAAGGGTCATTGTGACTCGAGAGAGCATAAGGGTAAACCCGGAAAAGGTAGACACAATAACATGCATGGCATCCCCAAATTCATTGAATGAGGTCCAGAATTTGAACAGACGATTTGTGGCAATGAACAGGTTCCTAGCCAAGCAGGGCCGAGAAATCCTTACCTTTTATTGCCACATTAAAGAATTGTATAGCAAAGTCCAATGGTCCGCGGAGGCAGAGAAGGCGTTCCAAGAGATAAAAAAACTACTTAATCACTCTACCCACACTAGCCATGCCATCCAAGGGCGGGCGATTGTATGTCCCAAATTGTATGGATTTTTGAATAAAACACAAACAATATATCAATTCTCACAATCACAAGGCAAAAACTGGTGATTGTGGTGATTCAAGAACATGAAACACTTGTTGTAGGTCCTCGGGTGTCTCGGATCGTTACGTGTGGGTGTGTGACTAGTCGGATCGGGTGCGGAATACCCGTGACTAGGTGTAGAATCAAGTAACACAAAGTAAACCGACAGCGAAAACACTTTCAAACTTCGTCTATTATAAACCTTGTAGGTTACAAAGATGTAACAAATGAGTGCGTACATAACTTCTGTCACCACAACCTATTTATACGAGACATGATCTCAGCGCACTTAACAAGTGCGCAAGGCAAATTGTTCCTGCGTACTTGTTAAGTACGCAGAGTATTCTTGCGTACTTGCTAAGTACGCAGGAAGTAATTCCTGCGCACATGATAAGTGCGTAAACACTTAGAGAAAACAGACGACTAGTACATACATTAGTAATTACAACTCGATAAATAATACATACAGACACTAACATACAAAGACTAATACATACAAGACAAGTACAACAACTAAGACAATATCCAGAGTGTTTGTCACACAAAAGTGCTTCAACAAACTCCCCCTTGACAACAACTCTGGATTGTCTTCGGTCTTCACAGCTCCCCAGCTTTAGCTTCCATCTTCTTCTTGTAAACAAGGCAGAACTTGACCACATTGTCGTATTTAGAAGCAAGGAACTTTGTCCACTCGTCCGTGTACATGCAGTACTTGTCAGCTAGCGCCTCCAGATCTTTCACAGAAAAGTTTATAAAGCAGACTTCATCAAAAACTCTGATCAGTTCCCTTAGCACTAAGCTTCCACTCTTGGACCACACCTTTCCAATCACCACTGCCTCGCCCGATTTAGGATCTATGTACCAGTACCAGATGTTACCGAGGATATCCTGAGATAACTTGCTTAGGGGAATCTTGGTTTCACACAGCACTGGCTTGTATACTAGTTTCTTTAAGCTTTTATGAGTCATAGGATGTCTAACGTTCTTGTCCCTGACTCGCTTGGGCACTTGAGGCTTAAACATTTTGAACTTCCTAGATCTTACCTCTCGCTGCAAAACCTGCCACAAACCCATCGCTACTGTGTGATTTGAGTGACCCAGCAGCTCTCGGTTTACTAGGTTCACAAGGTCGAACTTTGGCAAGGAGCTGAAAGCTTCACTGGTTGGTTTCAAGTATTGAACCCCCCCAGCTCGCTTAATTGCAAACATCTTCTTGTCATCCTCGAACCTCATAGCTAAGATCATACATGTCGCTCCATTTTTGTCTATGATTGATGTCTTCTGCCAGACAGGAGCCGGATCCTTTGATGAACTTGCAGGCGTATGTTTGCTTTTCTGCGCCTCTGGATCCACTGGTGTAGGGTCGGTAGGAGAGGCTTCAGTCGACGCCTCAACAGTACTTACAGGCTCGACTGAAACTGTGTCAAGATTAGTTTCAAAGAATGGAGCTTCGAAAATCTCTCCATCCTCAAACTCATATTCTCCTTCCCCGTCTCCCTTGGGAACTTCAATCACAACATCCTCATCCTCCTCATCCCAGTCGTCACCAGACTCGATCTCTCCCTCTTCCATTTTACAGAGAGCGTCAATCTGTGCTTCTTTGGAATAGTCTGGCTCTAATAATAGGATCACATCTTCCGACACGTCGTCATATAGATCTTTCAGTACATCAGCCACAGACTTTCCTTTATCACGACCCGCAGCATCACCTCCACCTTCACTCTGAGTAGACTCCCCCTCAGCCATAGGCACGAAAGAAATGGGAACAATCGCCAAAGCCAACGATTGCTGCTCACTTCCACTTGGTCCGGCTTCAGGATCCTTGTCCTGATCATCACCCTTAGTTAGATCAAATGAGTGACAAGCCTCTTCAGTACTAGGCTTAGGTGGTTGCTTTTCTAACAATTCTTTCAATCTCTCCCCCTGAGCAGCAAGCGTCTTGGCCATGTCACAGACCAGTTTAACCATAGCATCATGCTCCTTACGCTGCTTTTCATCAACCGTTTGCTGTTTCTTCAAAGCGGCTACTTCATCAATCAGTGAGTTTATCTGACCCTGTTTCTTGTCAGATTCTTCACGTGATTTACGTACCATTTCAAGTAATCCAGCGACTTGAGTCTCTAGAGTAGTGATCCTGGCATCTCTAGGATCAGGACCCCTAGACGACGATGCTTCGGCTTGATGAGTTGGAAAGGTGAAGATTTCATCAAAATCAAATCCATGAGTAAAATCTAACTCAGGAAATGGTCACTGATGTGTTGGAGAGTGGTTGTGGGGATTGAGGTAGGGATGGTGGTTGTTTAGATGGTGGTAGGGGTGATGGTGACAGACTCGGTCAGAATTGGAGTCGTTACCACCACCCGGACAGATTCTACAGGGAGGGTTACTATCACAGGAACCTCCTCTGTGATAGTAGTAGTAGCCTTAACAGATGTGATCAATGGCGTCCTCCTCTGTCGCTGATAAAGCTGCTGTGAAGGTGAAGTAGAAGTCGATTCAGTGCTCGCAGTTGTCACTGTTACTTGCCTCTGAGCACTTACTTCCACCTCATGAAGAATAGGTTGATGTTGCCTATCTCCCCGGCGCTTGTTGATACTTTCCCGTCTACGTCTTTGTATAGCAGCATCTGAATCAGAATCGGGCTCATATTCACTGCTGGTCTCTTGTGTTTTTCTCTTGGAAGATGACTCGGGAAGGGTCACCTTCGTCAATCTCCTTGGGTGTGCCTGGGATGGTGCATCATCAGAATCAGATGAATCTGACTCGGTCGCTTCTGAATCGTATTCTTCAACACCCCCACTTCCCTGTTCTTCGTCTCCTTCGTCTTCAGACAATTCATCCTCAGATTCAACTTCCTCGTCTTCCTGTTGTTCATCACTGTGTTCACTGAGTTCAGGCTCAGACTCTGCACTATACCATCTCCAATCTGCAGGCGCCACGTACGCTTCATTGATCAGGTGGCCAAAGAGTGGAGTATGCTCAGGGGTAGGTTCTACACTGCCTGGCGTTAAGAACTGTGAGAAAACTCTCTTGGCCACCCGCTTAACTTGCAGTCTCTCCCCAAAAGCAGGTAGATTAGGCAACGCATCATCGATCAAGAGCTGCACAAATCTGGGGTATAATAAGAACCTATGCCTCTCCGCTGTGTTAATCTGATCAGTGATAGCTTTGTAGATGTAGCAAGAGAAGTTGTAGCCCTTGTTGAGAGACAGCCCAACCATAGCGGTTGCTAGATCATGACCCATGGCATCCTTCTCTGCCTTCCTGGAAGACATGCACACGATCATAAAGTGGGCAAAGTACCTCCACTGATCCAGCACCCACATCTTCTTGTAAGATGAATAATCCCGCACACCGACGTATCCCATACGTTGTCTCCAACACCCATCCACAAAGTAATCAGGATAGGAGATTGGGTCGGTTGCAAGATCTCTAAACTGTAAGACCCGCCTGATGGTGTCCTCAGAAAAGGCAAGATCATGACCTGCCATAGTAGCCCGTAGGACATTGGGGTTTACTGTGCAATCATGTTCTGCAGTATCCCAGAACTGCTCCAAGTACGGTCTCGATACGACAGGGTCTGCTGAAATAGCATAGCTTATCCTTGAGCGGTTCAAGAAATCAATGATCTCCCGGTACTCAAGTGTAGCACCCTTCCATTCCGGTTCAGTAAGTGCCAGCAGATTGAACTCACTTGTAAATGCACGAGCCATCACTACAAAAACAACCAGTAAACACAATAAGAACAAGAAGCATCATTGGAATTTAATACACATGACTAAGTATAGTACATTCACAAAGAATTGAAAATCCAGACTTAGAAAATTTTAGAAATTCCCTTCCTGCGTACTTGGTACGTACGCAGAGTTTAGGTCTTGCGTACTTAGCAAGTACGCATGACTTATGTCTTGCGCACTTGTTAAGTACGCACGACTTAACACTTGGCCACATTTTTGAAAATCCAAAATCAGTCATTTGAAATTTGATGATAAAGATGGTTGCCACTAGGTCGAAAACCATGTTTACGACCAATGTAACCTATCCTAACACCAATAATGTACCATAACCCGGTCATTTTGACCTAAGTTTCGACCCACGTAAACCCACGGTCAAACCAAGGGTCAAAATCAAAATCAACACAAGTTAAGGATGAATTCTAGATGATTAAGCTTCGATTAATTCTTTTAAACATGTTTTAGGTCACAATTTGGGTCAAGAACAACCAAACAATGTAAAAAATTCATCATCAAAATCCTAGTTCTTGAGGGTCAAGAAATCGGTCCAAAAAGGTCGATTTTGTGGATGAAATGCTTTGAGATGCTCACCAAAGATTGTTTAACAGAAGATGAAACAATGATCGGGACGAAAACACGTTTGGGATCACACAAATTTTATAAGTAATTTTGAGTCGGGAGAATGATACAGTGTTATGTCGTTTGAAATTGTTAAACTGAGAAAAATGTTTTAACACCTGTATATATACCCTACTGCTAAAGACCATGCGTATTTAACTAAGTGCGCAGGAAGTTACTCCTGCGTACTTACTAAGTACGCATGACTAAGTCCTGCGTACTTGGTTAAGTACGCAGAAGTTCCTTCTTGCGCACTTAACTAAGTACGTAGAACCATTAGCATACTCAAAAATCAAGTCAAATTATGAAGGATTGTCAAGGTCAAATAACGAACATGATAAGCACATTCAATCAAGAGGATTCAAAGTCAATTCACGAAGGTTAAACACAAATATTTTTGGTTTTTTTCTGATTGGAATTTGAACTATACACGAACTTAAAATCTTTTTGATCTATTCAGAATAACGATATACACATATTCACACACAAGCTATTTTTGTTCAATGACCTGAGCAGAGGATCATATCAGGCTAAACTATAGCAATAATGATACAAGATAAACATCAAAGAATATGGGATCATGTCATGGATTACAATTTATTCATATGTAATAAGCACATAAACAAGTAATTCAAGTTGGAAATATTATAATATTTGAAACCATAAGCATCTTAGTATCATGTTCTTGTGTGTTAAGGTAATAGTTATTTAATATACAACGTGTGCCCCACAGTTATGCTATGAACTTACTGTGCACTTATCTCAAGGCATCTAAGATTTTCTCAATGATTTTCTAGATTTCCAGAATGAGGCTACATCAATTAGCAAAGGAAAAATCAAACAGAATCCATAAGGATTATCAGGAATCATAAGATTCAGAATCGAGTGATTCATTTGTCTTGGTTTCATGTGATTTCTTCAGTGAATATCGGTATGATGATTCAGGATAATGAATATGGTGTTTGAGGATTTAGGTAAGGGGATCCAACTTTTATCTGGATTTGAATTCAATGAATCAGGAGTGATTCAAGGGTGAATACACGCTCAACGGTTGATGTAAAGACATGTCTTGATTCAATCTCTCATTGCATACTTGTGAGTATGGGCAGTGAGATGAACCGCATTAATTGTGCTAACGACCTATCCCGAAACTTGTCTCAAAAGAAAATAATTGCCAAAATCTAACATCCTGTATCTGATAGTGATCTTTTGCATTCTTTTACGCACACACACTAGCAAACATGGGTTCAAATCACAGTTGTAGTATTGATTTAATTTCCACCCTACTAATGATTCAAAGATGCTTACAGCCTACTGACAATTCAAATTACTTGTAAATAAGCATATTAAAAACACAACAATTTAAACAATCAAGTAAGCATGACGCAATCATTTCCCATATGTGTAGTCTAGGACGTTTAGATTATTTCTGATATACTATCATTTCCTCTTTTCTCAAGAGAACTTTGAAATTTGCTGGTTTTCTATTTTGTTTGGATTTTTGTAAAATATTTGAAAATTAAAAGAACTATACAGAAAACTTAAAAGAAATAAAATTTAACTTTCATGAATTGAACTGATTTAAGAAAAACAAGTTTTCACTCCGGATTGAACATTCCTATCATGTTGACAAGATGTTCAAAACGTGTTCGATCAAACGCCTTAGTGAAAAGGTCAGCAAAGTTGTCATCCGTGTGAACCTTTACAAGTTCAATGAGATGCTTTTCAGCACAATCACGGATGAAATGGTGGCGAATTTCAATATGTTTAGTTTTGGAATGTTTCACCGGGTTGTTTGTGATGGACATGGTGACATTGTTGTCAATGAACAGTGGAGTTCCAGTGAAGTTTAAGCCATAGTCTCTCAATTGCTGCTGAATCCACAATATCTGAGAACAACCGCTCGCTGCAGCAATGTAATCTGCTTCACATGTTGAGACAGAAACCGTTGACTGCTTCTTACACTGCTAGGAAACCAGGCTGTCTCCCAAGAATTGACATCCACCTGAAGTTGACTTTCTATCAAGGTTACAACCGCCACAGTCTGAATCAGTATAGGCTTTGAGGTCAAATGACTGCTGCTTTGAGTACCAAAGACCCAATCGGGGTTTCCCTTTCAAGTATCTGAATATCCTCTTGACAACTATCATATGAGACTCCTTCGGTTATGACTGAAACCTTGAGCACAAACATACAACAATCATTATGTCGGGCCTTGAAGCTGTGAGATACATGAGAGAACCGATCATCCCACGGTACAATTTACAATCCACATCCTTTCCATCTTTGTCTGGATGCAAACCGTGATTGACAGGGATAGGTGTGCCATAAGTACTGCTATCATTCATCTTGTATTTTGACAAGATGTCCTACACATACTTAGTTTGATGTAGATAGATGCCATCCTCTCGTTGACTGACTTCCAGACCCAGGAAGAACGACAATTCACCCATGTTTCTCATCTCAAACTTGGACTTCATCACCTGTTCGAATTCCCTACACATATCTTCATTTGTTGACCCAAAGATAATGTCGTCGACATACACTTGTACGAGTAGAATATCACCTCCTGCTTTCCGAATGAAGAGGGTCGAGTCAATCTGTCCACGGTCAAAACCATTTGACAATAGATGTTTTGATAACGTCTCATACCATGCCCGAGGTGCTTGATGAAGACCATAAAGTGCTTTGTCGAGCTTATACACTTTAGGGATATTATGCGAATCTTCAAAGCTGGGAGGTTGAGTGACATAGACATCTTCATGAACTTTTCCATACAGGAAAGCACTCTTCACATAAAGTTGATAAACCTTGAAGCCTACATAGGAGGCATAAGCCAGAAACAGTCGAATGGCCTCAAGTCTAGCAACTGGGGCATATACTTCAGTGTAATCCAGGCCCTCTTGTTGATAAAATCCTTGAACAACCAACCTTGCTTTATTCTTCACTACGATATGACGATCATACGTTTTGCACTTGAACACCCATCTGGTTCCAATTGGTTGTACGCCTCTTGGCAAGTCAACTAAATCCCACACATGCAACAGTCGATGGCCTCAAGTCTAGCAACTGGGGCATATACTTCAGTGTAATCCAGGCCCTCTTGTTGATAAAATCCTTTAACAACCAACCTTGATTTATTCTTCACTACGACATGACGATCATCCATTTTGCACTTGAACACCCATCTGGTTCCAATTGGTTGTACGCCTCTTGGCAAGTCAACTAAATCCCACACATGCATCTTTTGGAATTGGGACAGTTCATCTTGCATCGCCTCAATCCAGCAGTTGTCAGCGAGAGCCTCCTTCACATTCTTCGGCTCCAACTGGGACACGAATGCAGCAAGCAAACATGTTTCCATAATACCAGTGTCAAGTATCTCAGTGTACAAACTAGTGTTTTCAGCAATGGTTCTATGAAGAGTCTGAACACCGGCATGAGGATCACCAATAATGTTGTCAATTGGATGATTCTTATGCACTCTCGTCTCTGGTATGAGCGGTTCCTGGAGATTTGTGTCTAGATTCGTGCTCAACTCCCCCATATTCTGTGATCTAGAGGACGATGATTCAATGTTGATTGGATCAACTGGAGCTTCATTTCCTACACGAGTGTTAGGATTAGCTAGAGCGTCATCTCCATCAACATGGACAACTTCAACATCATCACTGTCATGAATTCCAGATGCAGATGCAGCATTGGAATCGGGAGTTACAATGGGCACCGTGGCACGAGTGGAGAAATTTGAATCATCACCGCCATTAAAGAAATCGTACACATTTGCGGCATCATCGGCAGACAAATCAAGAAGGTTGAAAGACTTGAATATCGCATCATAATAAAAACCCCAAGTTGGACAAGTTGGTTCTGGTGGAATGTTGTGTTTACTGCAATCCACTTCGAACCATTCCTCGACAGTACGAGTTCCTATATTGTACACTCTCTTGCATGGTGAATTGGAAACATATCCTAAGAAAATGCCTTCCACTGCTTTTGCATGAAATTTAGTTTTTCTATAGTTTTTCTATCCTTGTATTGTAGCAATAAGGAACAGGGACTACCAAAATGAACTAGGTAGTCAAGATTGGGAGGTCAATTGTTGATCAACTCATAGCATGTCTTGTTGTGCCTCTTCACAACCAGAACTCTGTTCAAAACATGACAAGCTGTATTTACTGCTTCTGCCAAGAAAGTTACAGGAAGCTTTGCATCTGACAGCATTGTCCTTGCAGTCTTGATCAAGGTTATTTTCTTCCTTTCTGCAACTCCGTTCTGCTGAGGTGTGTATGGGGCACTAAATTCGTGACGGATCCCCTTCTTGAGACAGAAAAGCTCCATCAAATTATTCTTGAATTCAGTTCCGTTATCACTCCTTATTCTTCTAACCTTCAACTTGCAAAGGGATTCCAAGCTCAGGATCAGGTATTGAAGAATGTCAGCAGTCTCGTCCTTTGTACCTAAAAAATGCACCCAAGAAAAACGTGAGAAGTCATCAGTTACAGCTAGACAGTATGACTTACCTCCACTACTCCTGATACTTATGGGGCCAAACAGATCGATATGTAATAGCTCCAAAGGGGTATCGATGGAGTTTTGGAACTTGGGCTTGTGAGACTTCCGTTGCTGTTTGCCCTTTTTACAAGGCATACAGTCATCTGCAACGGAAAATCTCAGCTTAGGAACACCGGTTACCAAACCGTTTCGGACAAGATGATTCATTTTTCGATAAGAAATGTGTCCGAGTTTCCTATGCCACAAGATTGAGTCTAGCTCTGTCTCTTTGGTAAGAAAACAAGTAGCAACTGATGAGGTGGTTGTTGCCACGCTCATATCGATCTGATAAGTGTCGTTTGTCCTTGGTGCTCGCATCAGAATCCAGTATTCGGGAACTTCAAAACCAGGTTTGAGAATCATGCATTTTGTCTTGTCAAACATAACGGAGTACTCCTTGTCGCACATCTGGGAGAAACTCAACAAGTTATGCTTCAGCTGCTCGCAGTAGTTGACGTTGTCGAAGCTAACACATCCATTCGAAACCACGCCTTGACACGTGATACTACCGCCTTTCTCTCCAGCAAAGGCCACATAGCCGCCTCTAAATGGTTTCACATCTTGAAGCAGGGCCATGTTACCTGTCATGTGCCCGGAGCATCCACTATCTACATACCAACGATTAAAGATAGTACCCTTCGGATTTCCCTGCACGAGTCACAAAACAGATTAGTTAGATTTGGAGACCCAAGCCATAGTGGTCTTGGGTCATCCGTCTTTCTCAAAATAAACAACCTCTATTAACTCACAGTCGTGACTGTCAAAAATGGATGAATCTTTTGAAGACTTCGGATCAGGAGATTGAGAACTTTTGGATTTCTTATTCCAGTACCTCTTCTTTTTCTTAACTGGAACAGTAGGCTTACATTCAACAGCAGCAGGTGAACTAGTGTAAGCTTCACCTGATTGAACTCCAGCCAGTTGTTCCAGCTTTCTCAATCTCTTGTTCCTTCTTCTCCTCTGTGGTTTGGAGAGTTTTACCACAGGTTTCTAACCAGTAGGTGCACTACCAGAGGTAGAAGCACAAGGTTTAGCAGAAAGCTTTTCCCTTTTTGGAACATATGGTTTAGCCTCAGATGTGATCTTTGGCTTTACCATAGGTTTTACTGGTGGTTTCACCACATTTGCTTTTGGACTCTTGGAATGTTTCACTGGTGGTGACTTGGGGATAACAGCTGGTTGTGAAACAATTTGACGTTTCCCTTGGTTCTTATTAGGGCAGTTCACCAGGATGTGACCGACCATACCACAGTGAAAACAGGTTCTCTTTTCTTTGTAAGTCCTCCTGTAAGGCTCATTTGATTTGAAATTTGATGACTCAGCATGATGAACAGGAGAAGTTGTTTGGTGACCAGTAGTTTGACCCGATGGTGATTGGTTTTTGGGAATATAATACTTTTACATATTTTCTTGATAGCCAAGCCCATAAGGTGCTGAAAAGGCTTCTTTCTTAACTTGATTAATGTTTTTATATCCCTCACAAAGCGTCACATTTAATTTTTAATTTGATTCAACGATATCGGATTCAGTCAAAATACAATTATCACCATCAGTGACAATGTTTTTCTTAACTTTCTGTTCACCGAGCAACTCCTTAGAGACTACTTCTTCAAGGCAGGTGTTCTCAGACCCATCATCAGAAGCCGTAAAGAAATCTTCATCAGATGCAGAGTTAGCCTTACTTGAGGAATCATCAAGGCAAGACAGATCAATGTCAATTAATCTGTTGACAAATTTCCCGCTTACTGGTGGAGGAATGGCATTAGTACCCAGCCCTAAGCCATTCACTTGTCGCACAACAGACTTATAGTGTTCCACCACAAAACGAGAATTTTTCAACCTCTCAATTTTGCCTTTCAACTGCAAGATCTCATTTTGCAGCTTGGTGATCTCGTTATTTCTCTTTTCCAACCCCTTGTACGCAACATCCCAATGAAACTGTTGATCACTGATTTTAAGTGAATAATCCCGTTTATCTTTCTTCAAAGTTTCAATTGAATCTTTGTATCGTTTTTCGTTTTATTTGTAGCTTAAAGCTGCAATACGAAGGGGTTCGATTTTGTCTTGAAGCTTAGAATTTTCATCCTTTAAGCTCAGACATTTTGAACAAGAAATGACAGCAAAAGAGTTAGAATCTACCTCATTTGATGTACATGATGCCTCTCCAATAGCCATGAGGGAAAGTGCAGTTGTAGACTCTTCTTGGTTAGCCACAGAAGCTTCCCATTCCTCTGTTTCCATCATCTCCATAATCTCAGCCATGAGACCAACCTGTGTTTGAGCAATAATGGAATCCTCCAGATGAACACCCCAATCAAAGCTATCATTCTGTTGAGCTACCAAAGCGTTGGACGTACCACCTTGACTTTGATTGCGGTTATTGGAGTTGTTGTACCCTTGACTGTATCCTTGGCTAGGTCTGGTGAAACCCGAGGCCGGTGCTTTGTCCTTTTGACATTCACGAGCAAAGTGTCCAAAATTCTGACACCTATAGCACTTGGCTTTGGATTTGTCAAAACCAACCTTGGCATTTGAATGCCCACCAATGAACTTTCTTCTCGTTCTGTTCAGGAAACGCTTGGCTCTTCTCAAGATCATGGTCATATTCCACTGAATATCCATGTCCTCCATATCATCCGGATCCACCTAATTAAAGTCTTCTTCTATGGTTTCAGGATCCGTTAGCTTGCCACCAATGAAGTTTTCATAGGCAAGCATGCAGGATGAAAACAAAGCCACATGATCTTCAGCTATCTTGGCTATTGCAGATTGGTTAGCTGAAGATATGGGAGAAGGATTTCTTGAGGAATTTTGATGATGAGATCCAGATCCAGATGCTGTATAGCAAGCATGACCACCAGAAACTTTTGAATTATCCTCCTCATGAGAGTTCCCTGAGAAAAGGGCAATTCCAGAACCCGATGACTTGGCTGTGGAAGACGTCCCAAAATACATAGAAGGGTCTTGTATTTGAGGTCTCCCTGAGCTCTCTTTTCGTTTTAGGTTCATATCATGTGCTTGAACCTTTCCGATTGCTTCATCAATAGTCATCTCATAAAACTTTGAGTTATCTCTCATCAAGGTAGTGTACATCTCAAATTTTGGTGGTAGGGCATCTAGAAACTTCTCAACTAACTCCTCATTTGGATAGATGAGGTCAAAAGCTTTCAGCTCAGTTTGCAGATGATAGAATCTAGAGATAAGCTCATCTATGGATTCATTCTCTAGATATCTGAAGCACTCATACTGCTTCCTAAGAATATCCCTCTTACTCTTCTTGATGTCGCTGTTTCCCTTGAATCTCTCCTGCAAAGCTTCCAAAGATCCTTGGAGTTATCTATCCTCTAAAGTTGTGAAATAACTCCCTGGTCAAGGCCATAGTAATAGATCCGTGTGCCTTCTTATCTCTGTCATAAACTTTCTTTTCTTCTTCATCAAGTTGGAGATAGGCTTGGGAACTTCCTCATCAAGATATGTATATGTGGGATGCTTATAACCCTCTAGAATGGGTATCTAAAGTAAAGAATCGGTGTATGAGATATAATGCTCAAAGCGTGCTTTCCAGTTTCAGTAATCATTTACGTTAAGAAGCTTTGGTGGTTTCTGTGGGGTTCCAATCTCATTGTCATAATTTAACAGGTTACCGAGATTCTGAAGATTTGCCATGGTGAAACACTTAGTCAAATTTCAGAAAAATCAAAGCAATGTGCGCACTTAAGTTCTGGCCTTGCGCACTTAAGAACTTGATCTTGCGCACTTAAGATTTGCTCTTGTGTACTTAACAAGTACGCAGGAGTAAATGACAAGTACGCTGGAAGGAGTTAAGTACGCAACAAGAAATGGTCTTGCGTACTTGGTAAGTACGCAGGAAGCCTGTACTTGTTTCCAAAAATGGTAAGTACGCAGATCACTTTTTCACCAACCCTCACCAACCCTTTTCGGTCACTGGAATCTCACCGGAGACAGAAAAAGTTGAAGATATGACCAAACAAAATGAGCCAAAGTGTCAGAAAATCGTTTCTAACCAACCTTTGATGCTCAAAACACTCAAATACACAACAAAAGGTCGGTGTTTTGAGTGATTTTTGCTTCTAAAATAGTGCTCAAGAGCTACCCCAATTTTATCACAAAAATCACCAAAAGACACTCTCTTTTGCTTGTAAAACTCTGTTGGATGTGTAGAAGATGCTCCTAACACACTCACAACACTCAAAATCAAGAGTTGTGCTCTGATACCACTTGTAGGTCCCCGGGTGTCTCAGATCGTTACGTGTGGGTGTGTGACTAGTCAGACCGGGTGCGGAATACCCGTGACTAGGTGGAGAATCAAGTAACACAAAGTAAACCGACAGCGAAAACACTTTCAAACTTCGTCTATTATAAAACTTGTAGGTTACAGAGTTGTTAACAAGTGCGCAGGGCAAATTGTTCCTGCGTACTTAACAAGTACACAGAGTATTCTTGCGTACTTGCTAAGTACGCAGGATGTAATTCCTGCGCACATGCTAAGTGCGCAAAACACTTAGAGAAAACAGACGACTAGTACATACATTAGTAATTACAACTCGATAACTAATACATACAGACACTAACATACAAATACTACTACATAAAAGACAAGTACAACAGCTAAGACAATATCCAGAGTGTTTGTCACACAAAAGTGCTTCAACACTTGTAAAACTCGTATATTGCTTTAGAAAATTACAAAGAAAACAAACACAACAAAAACCGCTAACCACAAACGGTTAGGGTACACATAAATATATACTAAACACAAACTATTTAGCCCATTACATGTTCTCGGCCTATAAGCCAACCCATAACACCCAACCCGTGAACCCCTGTTCATGGTTACACAATACAAACAAAGCTTAATCATAAATCTAAGTCTAACAATCTCCCCCTAGGATTAAGCTTTATCGACTTCAAAAATTGATGTCTTCGCCATGATCTCCACTTCCTGTAAATAACTTCTTGCTCAATATATCAGCAGCAGCAACCGTAAATATCTTTGCTTGTTCTTCCCATAGTTGCTCATGCCGAATCTGGTTTCTTGCTAACACTTAACGTCCTGTTCACTAAACTTTGACAAATCAAATGGATCCAGAATTCAAAACTCTGCCTGATCAGTAACTATCAATGTTTCAGCCGTAATTGGATCATATGTCCAGTATTGAAAATCTCTAAGAGTATTCACTGGCATCTTCTTATGAACAGGAACAATTTTAGCTGTCTTGGGAGCTGGCAAGATAACATTATACCAAGGCTTTCCAGTATGAGGATCTTTGAAGCCTTTGGACCTTTTTAATTTAGACTCAGTTGTCTTCATTTTAGCAAAGTTTGTCAGGCACTGTTCATTTAGAAATGTGCAAAACATCTCAGCTGGTCCATCTATCCCTCTGTTCTCAAAATATGCTTCATTTAGTTGATGAAGATCAATTTTAGTCAGCGAGATAAAATCATGAGCACTATTGTAATATTCCAGACGTCCACTCTTTCTCTTTACCACATACATCTTTTTCATTTAGTTGATGAAGATCAATTTTAGTCAGCGAGCTAAAATCATGAGCACTATTGTAATATTCCAGACGTCCACTCTTTCTCTTTACCACATACATCTTTTTCTCTGAGTCATAAGCCCAAGATGCAATACTTGACCTGTCTCCTCTCTCAGAGTAGTAATCCTCTATGTTGACAATGACATGAGTTTCAGATGGTGGACCAGGTGGTAATTTCCATGGAGGTCTCTCTTTCTTAGAGGGTTTGCTTGCATTAACATCTTCAGACATATCTGCAGTTGAGCTTGAAATATTTACTTCATCATCAATGTCTTGATTCAGTCTTTCCATCTCTGAATCAGATGAACTTTCAACTCTTTCATCTTGTATGTCTTTTACTGGATTTGAATCCAAGTGACTAGGAGATCCATCATCTTTTGGGTCTTCAAGATTTTCTTCAATATCAAAATTGAAAGGATCACTCCCTTGAGTGTCATCTTGATGATCTCCTTAATATTTACTTCCAGTATCTCCACCTCCTTGATCATTGTCATCATTCTTTGCACCAGCTGTAGACTGTTCAGCTTGCTTTCCCTTAAGGTCATCAAGTTGCTTCTTAAGATCATATACCAAGGTAATAAGATAACCCTGATTAGCTTCCAAAGTCATGATCTTTGAGTTTTCAGTGGCCACATGCTGTTCCAATTCGAACACTCTATCCTGCAGAACATTTGCATCCACAGGAGCAGGTGTAGAAGCATCTACATGGCACTTTCCTTTGGCTTTCTCAGCTTTATATGCTTCAGTTAAGGAGACTAAGAATTGATTTGTGTCAAAAGCCTCTGAAGTTGGACTAACCTGAGATGATACTTGAGGTAGGGATAAGGTGGGAGGAGGTGATTGGGGTACCTGAGTGGGTATGGAAGTTGTTGAAGTAGGAATATGTGTAGGTGTAGGTATGGGTGTTTGTGGTGGTATTCTAGCATGTCTCGGATCTCTTCGTTTCCGTGGTTTGGAAATTAAGTCATGATCCGATGAGTAATCAGCATCGGTGTCATCTTGATTAGACGAGGAAGTGAGAGGAGGATTCTCAATTCTACGCCTTTTGCTCTCCATTTCTCTGACATACCGATTTATTGGTACAGTTGGTCTTTCAGGGGTGCCGTCATTGTTAGAAGAAGATACAATGTTAGCATCTTCTAACCCAGGCACAATTGGATCCTATGGTTCTAGTTCAAAATGCTATTCAATTTGTGGTTGAACAGGTAGCTGCTGTTCTTCAGCTATCTCGGCTTGTACTTGCATAGCCGGTTCTTCAATTTCTTCATCAGGTAGAGCAACAAATCTACCAAACTTTTCAAGAGGGTGCAGCCCTTGATATACTCTCTTTCCCTGCTTGTTAACGTTCATGAACTTGAAAATCATTGGACCCATAGCTTTCATGTCCAAAGTTTCAATGGTGGGTTCCAAGTTGGTATGATTTTTGTTAAGAATGATCTGTAAAAACCTGGGATACATAAGGAAGACATCCTTCTTTCCACCTTTCAAATTGGTCTTAAATTCTTCAAACACCATCTTCGAGAAGTTGTAGTCGAGTCTCATGGTCAGGGCAACCATGACTGAAGTGATGGTTGTGTTAATTTCATCAAACCCTCCTTTACTCCCAGATAGGCAATTCATGCACATGTGTGCAAGGTATCTCCAGTATGGATGCAAGAGCTTCTTGTACAGAGGTGGATATGGACCTTCATAGCCCATTCTTGTAAAAATTGGAATAATGACATCTGGATTTAGTTTGGTAGGATGAGCGGGTAGATCACCAAACTGTAGAGCAGTTCTAATTATGGCTTCTGAAACTCGAACTATTTTGGCTGTGACAGTACCAATGATGCATTCTTCTCCGTTATCATTCGGGTGTATTGTTGCAGTAGACCAGATATCCTGAATATAGGTTTTGTAGTTGATGGGATTCTCCATTACAGCAAAGTTGATAGGGGAAAGTGTCAACCCTACAACCATTGATCTGAAATACTCGAATTCTTCAAGTGGGTCTAGAGTGAACGCACATATATTATGATCAGCAACAAATCTTATTTCGGCCATGTCTGCATAAAACTAATTAAGTTAGAACCATATATTTAATTAAATAAATAATTTCAAATAAACCTTTGATGTTGTGCAAAGCACACATCTTTATTCCATTGTTTTAGAGTTGTTGTAATTAGTTTTGTGTTCGTTTTAAGTACTTTTTGTATACAATTGAGTCATTGTTATGTTCTCAGGTGCTCATGATGATTACGAGTGAAAACCCGAAGAAATCGAGCACGAGAATAAAGCCTGAAGTTCAAAAAAATGAAAAATGGAAAAATATACTCTTCGCGGTATGCAAAGACCAAGGGAACATGTTTCGCGGTACGCGAATATTTAAGAAACCGGGCGCAACTAAATTGTCCCTTGCGGTACATGAGGGACTGGCCACCATTTCTTGCGGTACGCGAGGGGCCTGTGAAATCCGAAAAAAGCCCTAATCGATTTTAAATCAAATTGTAATGCCATTATGAGGGGAGTTCGATTTCCAGCCATATAGAGGATTACCAGAGGCGATTTTGAGGCTAAGGAAGTGGAATCAAGTGTAAAGTTGAAGACTTTGGACATCGGGTTCGTTTGTTTAAGCGTTTTCGATTCCAAGATTGAATCTTTATCTTTGATTTTTGTGTTTGAACCAATGACGAATGTTTATTACTTCTGTTTGAATGTTTTGAGCATGATTCTAGGCTAAAACCTTAAAAATGCCTAGGTCAATTGATGAATATTTGCTAAAGTCCGTATTTTTATCGGTTTTGGATTTAATTAATGGGTGAATGATTTTGTAACGTTCTTGAGTTAATAATTATGATGATATATGCATGTTTACTTCTGATTTGTGTTTTATTATTGATTCCATGCGTTGATTGTGGTTGTCTGCCAGTTGAATTAGCGTATCTAGGTCATAGATCTTAGGGTTTGCGATTTCAGTGGTTTGCTAGACGTAGTAGCCATAGGAGTTGTGATTGACTGCTGATTAAGAAGTGAATATGTGTCCTAGTTCAATACCCGAGAGGTGAGAATTAGTTGTCTAGTCTTCGTTATTAGGAATCCAAGTGTTAACAGTCTGTGAGGACGTTAGTATTAGGTGTCTAGTGATCGTTGCTAGGTCAAGTCATAGTTTTTTAGGATTACCCCGTGCATTCCTTGAATGTATGGTGGATAGTGAGGCTGAGAGGTAATCTGACCATTAGGGTACTTTATCATAGTTGGAAATATATGAGAAGTGATCCAACAATCTGGTGAGTTATTACACCTTTAGTTAGCTTAGTTGGTGACACCCTGAGAGTGATTAGGGATCCACTAAGTTCTCTAGAGCTGTTTCCTTAGAAACCCAGATCCATCATAGTTTCCATAACCGGTAGAAGTTGTTCTTTACAAGTAGGATTCCGACCTAGGTAGTGTTCTTCCCATCTCTTGATATTTCCTTAGTTCTTCCTCTTGATATTTGAGTCGACATTTGTTTATTGCATTCTTAGTTATAATCTTTAGTGTAGTAACCCCCCCCCCAAACCAATTCAAATCTTAAGTCCGAGTCAGAGTCTAGTTTTGTTATTCAGTGTCTCTAGGGTTCGAAACTCGGTTTACCATTAAGCTGTGCTACACTCGATAGGTACACTTGCCTATCAGCGCGGTTTAGTTCATAGGTTTTCCTTTATTACTTAGGAGTCTAGGTTAGGTTTATTAGTTATTTTTATAGACCATCTGGATGACATCAAGTTTTTGGCGCCATTGCCGGGGACATCTGGCAATAGCAATATTGACTTTGACTAGTTCTTTGTTTGATTTTTGGTTTATTTGTTTTCTTTGAGTCTGTTCTGTGTACTTGTCTTCTGTGTTACTTGTGTGTCTAACTTTGAATCGAGTCTTTCTGTCTTTGAGTCTTTTGTTTCTTCTTATCTTAAGTCATTCTGTTTATGCACCATACTCGCTCACAGGGATCACCTCCTTATTCAGCTTTCCTAGAGCCCGAGCGAGAGCTTCACGAGCGCACGCGCGACTTTCGGGAGCTTTTGAAACAGTTGTGTGAAAACCAGGTACGTCCTATTAGCCATATTCCATTTCTTACTATGGGCGACGCTGATCCACCAGCGAGGCGTACTATACACCAGAGGGCCAGGGATGGTGTCACGGGCGCGAGATCTTCAATCACTCGCCCCGCTATTCCTAATGTCATTTCTTGGCAGATCCCATCACATGTCATGAGTACGATCACTCATGCTACTCAATTCCATGGCTTTGAGGATGAGGATGCACCCGTACATGTGTCCCGCTTTGCGCGCATATGTGATACTTTCAATATCACGGGTGTGTCTCGCTCTCTGGGCGTGCTTCTACTTGGCTCGATAATCTTCCAGAAAACTCTAAGCCAAGTTCTTTAAGAAATACTATCCACCTTCCAGGGCCGCTCGCCCTAGGTATTAAATCCACTCCTTTCGCATGGATCCTGACGAGCCCTACCACATGGCCTGGGAGCGGTTCAACGTGATGTTGAGCCGATGTCCCCAGCACGATCTTTCTGACTGGGCGATATTGGAGAAGTTTTATAATGGCCTCACCTTCGAAAAGTTTGAGCCTGCTGAGTGCGAAGAGATGTTCTAGAGCTTCGCTCAAGCGGAACAGCAGTATCCATCTACTAGGACTTCTATTCCAAGTGCTAGATAATCCACCACATCTCCTCGAGGTGTGCATCAGGTCACACCTGATTCTAGCGTGGCTGCTGCCCTCGCCTCTATGGCCAATGAAATAAAGGAGCTGAAGCTCAGTGCTCAGCGGTGTCAAGTGTGTAGGGGAGGCCATGACACCCGTGATTGCCCAGTGAATAATCAAGAGAAAGTGAGCTATGCAGGCAACCAACACCAGAACCGAGGGTACAACAACTACAATTCATTTGGCTCGGGATGGAGATCTGTAAATAACCCACCGGGGTTTAATGGTCGTCAGCAGTATCAGCAAAATGGAGGAGGGGAGACAGTACCTAACACGCGAAGCAGTGTCGACACGACTTCGATCAAAGAGATGCTTGAGACTCAGACACAATGCTTGCCCACCTAGTCCAGCAGGACAGGGATGCCACGACACTTTACTGAAGAATCAGCAATCGACATTCCATGATCTGCAACGCATGGTTGAGGACATCGCTAAGAGCTTGAAGGATCTACATGGAGGTCCATCTTCAAGCTCCAACGCCTCAGTGATGGCCGTGTCAGTCAGGAGCGAGGGGAAGAAAGAGGTTGTCGAGGATGACTCCCACTCCAGTGAGTATAACATTCCGTCACCTGAAGAGGTCGATGCCAAGATGGCCGAGGAGGTGGACGAAGAGAAAATAGTTGAGGTTCCTGCCTAGAAGGTAGAGGAGACGAAGAAGGGGGCAGAGATAAAAGCCCCCGAGATTGACCTGAGTCGAGTTCCCTACCCAGCACGTAAAGGCCATTTAAACAAGCTAGGGAACACGGTAAATTCCTTGATATGTTTAGACAACTCAAGGTCAATCTTTCGATGATAGAGACCCTCCAGCGCATCCCAAGGTATGGAAAATTCTTAAAAGATCTTCTTTCCAACAAGAAGAAGCTCGAGGAGGTCTCTAAAGACTCACTTAGTAAGCAATGTTCTGCGGTGGTGCAGAACAAACTGCAAGAGAAACTGGGAGACTCGGGTCGTTTCACGATCCCATGTCACCTATGCAGTTTGCCTTTGCACCACGCTTTGGCCGATCTAGGTGCTAGCATAAATCTGATGCCCTATTCCTTATATAAGCAACTAGACCTAGGTGAACCTCAGCCAACGCGCATAATCATACCTTGGCTGACCGTTCAGTCAAGTATCCACGGAGAATTGTGGAAAATCTTCTAGTAAAAGTAGGCAAATCTGTCTTCCACGTGGATTTTGTCATTCTGGATATGGAGGTGGATGACGGAGTCCCACTCATCCTAGGGCGCCCATTCTTGCGCACCGCCAAGGCAGTAATCTATTTCTTTGACGGGAAACTCACACTTCGTGTGGGGGATGAGTCGGTAATATTTAATGCCACACAGTCCGTGAAGGATGTTGGCGAGCATAGCCACTCCGTGTGCATGCTTGATGCCTTCATGGACTATCATGAGGGCTTTGATCCGCTATTAGAAGTTGGTGAACCCGCCCTAGTTTAGAATAACCATCTGCGTGGGAAGTAGAGTTAGAAAAGTTGTTAGATGACCCGGATGATTACGACGATGAGATGCCTAATGATCTGCTGGGGATGATGGCAGAATTAGATGCAATCATAGGCAAAACCCCAAGTGTGGGGGAAGTTAGATGAGAGTGTTGAGGATCCCGGAGATCCCGGTGGAGGTTTAGAGATCATATCCATAGTTAATCCCATTCCTGAACAGCTACTCAGCACCGTCGTGCATTCTAAGAGGGTGAGTGCTGACCCGACTATTAGTTCCAATAATCCTAGGTCTATGACACCTCGTGAGAGAATCCGTGTGTTGAGAGACATCAGTGAGTTAGAGAGAGTGAAAACGCCAAATGTGGGGACGTCTAGGGATGATAGATTACTTTGGTATTTGATGCATATTACATTCGGACCGGGTAGATATAAAATGTGGTGGAGAGATTTGTGTGCAAAGTGTGATATGAGTTCATTAGTTGTGATGAATGTGAAATTGCTGAGTTGGTGTAGGACCGGTAAACCGCGAAGGATGAATGCGGTTCTTGTTAGGATCAAGGAGAAGCCTCCTGATAGGCTTGTTTGACTCTCGGGCAAGTGCCCAGGATGTAGAGTTTGTATGTTTTACGTGGTCCGTGTCAGTGTCTTTTTCTGTGTTTTTCGGTATTGTTTTTTGTGTGTCTCATGTCTTATAGGGATTCACGCTCGATTCAGTGAGGAAAATCAGTGGGAACGAAGTTCCTGGTATTTTTACATATGTGTTTATGCTTGGGACAGGTTTTTAAAGAATATGGGTTAAGAAAAATTTTAAAGGGTCAAAAATATTCTAAGTATAAAAATTGAAATTTTTCTTAACTTTCTGTGAACAATGGTCCCTCGCGGTACGCAAAGCAGGGAAGCAAGTCTCTCGCGGTACGCGAGAGACAAACTATTTGCCCCGCCATTTCCCAAGCTCGCAGCCTTCCTTTCTTCACGGTACGCGGGGAAATCCCTGACTTGCCTTGATTCCTTGTTTCTCCATGGCTTCTCCTATCCGTACCCACACCCGTCACCACCACCATCCACCCCATATTTCCCATCTTTCATCCACTATATATTTATCCATCATATCATCACCATTCTCATCTATCCAACTTTCATCTACCACATCATCCGCCATCATCTATCACATCATTCAATGACCGTAACCATGGGAAACTCAGGAACCGTTTCGATCCGATGATCCACCATGCCGTGGCATTTATGTCTATGTGATTGCCACCCATCGGGCATATATCCTTGCATTCTATCAAGAGTCATTGTGAGTCTTAGTGAGTCAGTTTGA
This sequence comes from Smallanthus sonchifolius, assembly GCA_023525975.1. Classification (NCBI taxonomy): domain Eukaryota; kingdom Viridiplantae; phylum Streptophyta; class Magnoliopsida; order Asterales; family Asteraceae; genus Smallanthus; species Smallanthus sonchifolius. The sequence continues at coordinate 20,071,548 of CM042035.1, read as the reverse complement.
GTCTGTGAGTCTTTTATTTGTGTCAGTTTAATGCTACGGGTTTGTTGTGAGGTTTATTTTGCATATATTCTTCGTCCTATCCGTACTCAATCTCCATTCGGACGGGACCGATGCTTCTATCACTATTGTAAAGACAGCCCAGCAGTGTGTGCAACCGCGACCGAAATGCTATACGGTGCACACGAGGAAGAACGAAGCTGGATACATATGTTTGCATCTACATGACCAGCTAAGTCGCTTCCTGTTTTATTTTTGCGTTTGTATTTTTAGTTATGTTTTGCTTCACATTGAGGACAATGTGTCTTTCAAGTGTGGGGATGTGAGTGTCTAATCTAGCTAGTTTGTGTCGTTATAAAAATACAAAAATACAAAAAAAATTAAAAATTTTGAAAAATATCCTTTGAAAATATAAGTTTTTTCATAATAAATCGAAAATGATAGTACAACTGGATCTACTTATTTGTTTAAATGAATAAATAATAGAAAACGCGTCTAATTAGTGATGTTTTGGTAGACCCAGCCGACTTGAATAGCTTAAATATCCTGTGAGTGTCTTTAGGATTAATCACGTAATAATATCATGAAATCTTGTGGGTACTCATCTTAGGGTGTCGGTAATACTGAAACTGTCAACATAGGGTGATAGGTACCACGTTAAGCTAATATTTAGAGGTTTTGGAAAACTATTCTTAGCACACCATTCTATTTTTATGAAAATAAATCCGAGTTTGGTGGCGCCTACATCCATAATTCCATCTAATAATGAGTAATTAATAAACTGAAAACTTGAGTCTTGACCTACGTGTTTCCCATGGGGATGGTAACTCTGTGGGTACACCCATGGGTTAGGGCTTGAGTGATCAGTACTTAGATAAATAAGATTGACCTACGTGTTTCCCATGGGGACAGTGACTCTGTGGATACGCCTATGGGTTAATTCTTATGTGCCTAATTGATAGACTGCATCCAATGTGCTACCTTTCGGGATGGTGACTTGGGAGACGCTCCCCTAGGTGAGGTTGATTCATATAAATTTAATAATACTCATTCCATTCGTTCCATAATACATTGATTTCTAAAAACATGTAAATTTTAGTTTAACAGGGTGGGCAAATCTATATGGTTTAACCCGTGCCTAGACATGACCTTGAGACGGGACTAGGTAGAGCTGTAGCTTCTAAGTGTGAGTCACAAAGATAGATTGATTGTTGTATAAATTGGAATTAGAACACATCACGGGGTCTATATAGTTGGCGGTTGGGTGTAATCGGACAAAAATACTGATTATTGCTTTTTAACGCGTGAGTATATTTAACTAATTGGTAATTGATTGTAAAGTTAGATCTTAGTTATGATTCCATTGCAGACTTTTTCAAGGACGAAAAAAGATTAAGTGGGGGGATATTTGATGTTGTGTAAAGCACACATCTTTATTCCATTATTTTAGAGTTGTTTTAATTAGTTTTGTGTTCTTTTAGAGTCGTTTTTGTATACAACTGAGTCATTGTTATGTTCTCAGGTGCTCATGATGATTACGAGTAAAAACCCGAAGAAACCGAGCACGAGAATAAAGCCTGAAGTTCAAAAAATGAAAAATGGAAAAATATACTCTTCGCGGTACGCGAAGACCAAGGGAACATGTTTCGCGGTACGCGAAGATTTAAGAAACCGGGCGCGACTAAATTGTCCCTCACGGTACGCGAGGGACTGGCCACCATTTCTCGCGGTACGCGAGAGGCCTGTGAAATCCGAAAAAACCCTTAATCGACTTTTAAATCAAATTGTAATGCCATTATGAGGGGAGTTCGATTTCCAGCCATCTAGAGGATTACCAGAGGCGATTTTGGGGCTAAGGAAGTGGAATCAAGTGTAAAGTTGAAGACTTTGGACACCGGGTTCGTTTGTTTAAGCGTTTTCGATTCCAAGATTGAATCTTTTATCTTTGATTTCTGTGTTTGAACCAATGATGAATGTTTATTACTTCTGTTTGAATGTTTTGAGCATGATTCTAGGCTAAAACCTTAATTCTGCCTAGGTCAATTGATAAATATTTGCTAAAGTTCGTATTTTTATCGGTTTTGGATTTAATTAATGGGTGAATGATTTTGTAACGATCTTAAGTTAATAATTATGAAGATATATGCATGTTTACTTCTGATTTGTGTTTGATTATTGATTCCATGCGTTGATTGTGGTTGTCTGCTAGTTGAATTAGCGTATCTAGGTCATAGATTTTAGGGTTTGTGATTTCGGTGGTTTGCTAGACGTAGTAGCCATAGGAGTTGTGCTTGACTGCTGATTAAGAAGTGAATGTGTGACCTAGTTCAATACCCGAGAGGTGAGAATTAGTTGTCTATTCTTCGTTATTTGGAATCCAAGTGTTAACAGTCTGAGAGGACGTTAGTATTAGGTGTCTAGTGATCGTTGCTAGGTCAAGTCATAGTTGTTATCTTAGGATTACCGCGTGCATTCCTTGAATGTATGGTGGATAGTGAGGCTGAGAGGTAATCTGTCCTAGGTAGTGTTCCGACCTAGGTAGTGTTCTTCCCATCTCTTGATATTTCTGACCTAGGTAGTGTTCTTCCCATCTCTTAATATTTCCTTAGTTCTTCCTCTTGAAATTTGAGTCGACATTTGTTTATTGCATTCTTAGTTATAATCTTTAGTGTAGTAAACCCCCCCCCCCAAACCAATTCAAATCTTAAGTCCGAGTTAGAGTCTACTTTTGTTATTCAGTGTCTCTAGGGTTCGATAACTCGGTTTACCATTAAGCTGTGCTACACTCGATAGGTACACTTGCCTTTCAGCATGGTTTAGTTCATAGGTTTTCCTTTATTACTTAGGAGTCTATGTTAGGTTTAGTAGTTATTTTTATAGATCGTCTGGACGACATCAACCTTTCTCAAAGGTTCTTGGCCTATTAGGGGTTTACGGCCCCATCATGGTTCACGGGCAGAGTAAGGTTCTTGGCTACAGAAGTTTACGGCTCACTAACACAATATAAACTAGGTTCACGGTCTCCTCGAGGTTCACGGTTAGCAAAACCGTATGCGGGAATACCAAAGGTTCACGGTATTTTGAGTTTATACCGTGAACCCTTGTTTACGGGGGTTGTCGAAAACGGTTTCAACATCAAGTTGAAGCATCTAAACACCAGATTAACAATTTTCACTCTTGTATAGGTACTCGCCGACTCAAAACACCTCTAATCGACCTTTCAATTTTAGTTTCTACCCGTTGAACTCGATCTCTTAGATTATAGATGTATACATGAGAGGGTTTACGGTCACACGAATACTTCAAGATTTCAAATTAACATTGATAGATTCAGAGGATGTACCTGTAATCTTCAGAAGAACTTGTAGAGAGGATCAAATAACATAAATCAGGCACAAGACGATTTTTCGAGAGTTTCCCAAATCAGAGGAAAAAGAGAAAGAGATACCGTGAACATGAAAAACCTTCAATAGGGTTTATCTCAACTTCTTAAAGGAACCCGGCTTCTATTTGGAGAATGGGGGCCCACCGTGAACCTTGGTGGGCCGCCCCAATAACCCGAATACTTAGAAAATAGTCCCTTAGGTGATTTATTTAAAAAAAAACTTAAACTTGGTCGTTTTGTAATGCAATTTTCTAATTAAATAATAATAATAAAAACAAACGAAACACTTGGACTAAATTTAGAGTTACACACAATGGAAATAATTAAGCAATAAAAATGAGCATTTGTGAAGTTTGCAATGGCATCAAACCATTCTATAGGCAGACCAAGGAACATTTTTCAGCACGTATTTTTACTAAGACAGGTCAAGTAGATTGCTAATATTCAGATCCTTCTAAACTCATGCTTTAGTTTCAAACCAAAGTTTTTCACTGTGATTTCAATTATCATGTTTTGGTAGAATTAATAATGGCTTAATGGGTCCCACACTCATATCTCAGAAACCTGTAATTAAGTGAATGCAAATTATGTGAATTCTTGATGAACTATAATGGACCCCACAACTTATCATGTAAACCTTTCCTCCCTCATGATCTTTTGAGCATCTAGATAATAACTAAATGAGCATAACTAGCACGAGTCTATGCAACTTTCTAGGGAATCTCAAACAATATTTAATCAAAAACATAGCACTACGGACTTACATGTTCATAACTAGCAAATGCTCAAGGTTATAGCACTACGGACTTACATGCCTTGACAAGAGATCTCTTTCCAGTCACATATTCCCAAAAATAAAAATATTTATAGTAATAATATGTACGTCTTTAGACATATCCTTTTGATGTATGGCATTGCATATCTTTTGAATTTATTCCTATAGCACGACATTAACTTTGCGTGTCTTTTTGCTCAGAGATCTGCTTTGCATATTAGCTTTGCACTATCAATGAGTGTCTTTTCACCTATTGCATGTCAATGCATGTCTTTTAACTATATAGATATAAAATATTTACAGACTTGTATCAAGTCAAGCTCGCAACCCATTTGTGAAGGGTCCCAGTTAGTGCAATCCCAATAGAACAAGGGTTATCCACAGTTCATCAACCTTTATGTCTAAGTTCTCGATTATTAACAGGAATATCAAATTACACTAATCTATGAGATGTGCCCCACTAAGGCCATAATAGTATTTTGTTCAAGTGTATCTGTAACATCCCAAAAATAAAACGACAGTTATAATAACGGAATAAACGAACGAGGCATGGCGGGTCGGGTCGGATGGGTCAGCGGGCTATAAATAGCCTATGCCACCCCTCTTTCTCTCATTTGCAACTTTTAGAGAGAGAAACCGTAGAGAGAGAAAGTTGGCGGATCGACCCGAGACTTCAGCAAAGTGTCACTCCATAACTCGTGAGAAGAACCTCCGGATCAGAAACTCGATTCAGGTAACAATCCGACCTAAATCTGAGTTTTAGTTCGTTTTTGGGTTTTTCGGGTTTTGGGTGAAAAGGTAAGGTTTGAGCGGATGAAACTGAAAGATAATCACGGATTTGAGTTCCTTAATGGAAAATGAACGTTTTGAGTGCAACAGGTTCGGGATCTTGACATGATCAGACCCGAATGCGAAAGTTAGGGTTTTCGCGAAGAACAGGTCGTGCGCACTTGCTAAGTGCGCACGGAGCAGGTCCTGCGCACTTGCTAAGTGCGCAGGAGGAGGGACCTGCGCCCTTGCTAAGTACGCAGGGGGAGGGATCTGCGCACTTGTTAAGTGCGCAGGAAGCAGAGTCTGCGCACTTGCTAAGTGCGCAGACATCAGAACTGATTAAGTGGAGTCAGTATGTTTAGAAGGTTAAACCGTTAGAGTCGGGATTTGGTCTGATGCATATTTAACTATCAATTCAGATCGGAAGTGACGTAGTGGGACCTTTGATTAGGGCAGCCCGGATTAGCTTATCAGGTGAGTTCTAGAAGCCCTCTTTTAAATGTTTTAATTAAATGTTTTTGGGCTGGTGTGCATACATACGGAATAATGTTTTAAAGTGAGGTTTATGAGATGATGTTTACGAAACGATGTTTACGATGTGATGTTACGAAATGATGTTTACGGAATGAGGTTTATGAAATGTTTTGCCAAATAAAAGTTATGAAAGATTTATGAAAGAGACGATGTTTTGTTTACTAAAACGTACGAATGTTTTAACGAAAAGGAAAGGAGGTAAAGGTTTTAAAGAAGTCATTACAAATCTAATCTGTAAGATGAACGGAATTGACGAATGAAGTCTGGGAATGAAATTCCCAGCCTTATGGTAGATTATGGACAGCGAGTCATAGTTACCATGAGAACAACAGGGGCAGTGTCTTTGTGGCATGTCAATGGTTTTGATGTTGTACAACTGGTAAGGGAGTAACGACGGTTACTCGGGTGATGACGATCATCCTAAGTGAACGAGGTAAGGGGAAATCAATGACGGCGATACGTAACGGTTGATTCCCAAAGGAAAGATGCGTGTTGGGCAATGACGGCGATACGTAACGGTTGACCCCACGTATTGGATGGTTGGGCAATGACGGCGATACGTAACGGTTGACCCACGAATTGAACGGTTGCCCACAACACCAAAGGTCCTCTCGGGGACATAAAGACACTTAACGAGAGATACAGATTTTAGATAGTAATGTATGACTTAAATGAATGTTAAAAGTTTTAACAAATGATCCTTTTAACGGTGTTTGTGATGTTGATGATGATATGGTTACGAGGTTTTGAAGAGGTTATGTTATTACATGTTTTTACGTACGGTTTTACTAAACAAGTGTATGTTATGTTTTTGGCAAAAATGTTTATGTTAAGGTTTTATGTAAAGCTAGAACTCACCAGCGTAGCTGACAGTTTTTAGTGTGCACATTCAGGTTAAGGCAGGTATGGACGATGGACGGTGATGCTTGGCAAGCGAGAAGAGTTACCCGGCTGATCATGAAGACTGGCATCCCGTTATGATTAGTTTATGTTTGTTCATGTAATAGACAATGTTACGCTTCCGCATGTTGAACAATGTAATGAACATGTTTTAATGAAATTTTCCGCTGCGATATTTTGATATTTAAGTTTAAGAACTGTTTGTGAATGAGTAAATCCAACAAGTGAGGCCTCCCGGGTTTGGGGCCTTACAAGTTGGTATCAGAGCAATAGTTTGAGAGATTCGGACACTCCCAGTGTCTGAACTTAAACTTTGAATGGGACCGAAAGCGGATGCCAGTACGGGTAACTCGAGCCACAGCATCAGGTATGAAAAGTAGAGTATGTGTATGTAGTATGCCTTAGAAAGGGTTAGGAAAGGACTTGTGTTCTGATGGAATCACAAAGGTGGTCAAATAGAAATCGAAAGGTAGTGTAATGGTTAATTGCAGATGGCCAGTGTATATTAACATCTTACAGTGCTTGTAGAATTTTATTTGTTAACTAGCGTGATGACATTGGATTCCTTGTCTTATAGAACGAAATGGCAAGGCGAGGGAACGGAACACGTGGTGGAGGCCGTACCAGTGGTCGTACCGGCGGTCGTAACGGTGGGCGCGGCAGGACCCCTACACGCCAAGAGTACAGTGAAGAAGGAAGTGTTCACACTGAGCCAGAAGCTAGTGTGCATGAAACTGAGCAGACACCGGTTGGAGAACAACCTTTCACTTTTGAACCAGAAGTGAGAGCAGCCATAGCTCGAGAGTTCACAGAGTTGATGAAGACTTCTCTGCCAGGTCTATTGGCAGAAGCGTTGAAGAAGGTTAATGGGGACGGTGGGTCCAACACGACAAACGATGCCCCGATCGTTGAGACAGTTAACGCACCGCCTGCTCGCGGATGCGACTATAAGTCCTTTAAGGCATGTGACCCGCCGGTCCTGACTGGGAAGAAGGACGCGGTGGCTACTTTTGATTGGGTAATTCGTATGGAAGCCGCCATCCGTCTGAGCGAGTGTCGAGCAAATCAAGTAGTGAAGTTTGCCGCTAACTCGTTGAGAGAGGAAGCATCCCATTGGTGGGAAGGTGTACGTCAAGCCAAGGGGGACGAGGCTGTGGATGCGATGATGTGGACTGATTTGAAAACTTTGGTGATCAAGAATTTCTGTCCAAGGAATGAGATCGAGAAGGTAGAAAGGGAATTTCTGGGTTTGAAGGCCGGGAGCATGACGCACCGGCAGTACACCACACGGTTCAATAAACTGGCACGTCTGGTGCCACATCTTGTTGCGACCGAGGAAAGAAAGATTGCCTGCTACATTCAAGGACTGCCGGACCAGGTCCGCACCTATGTTAAGGCAAACGCCCCTACTACCTATGATTCGGTAGTAGAACTGAGCGGCGTAGTATTTGATGATCAGGCGCTGAATGTCGTTGCGATCGAAGAACCAAAGAAGAGGCCGAGCTTCTCAAACAAGCGAATTGGTGGAAAGATGTTTGGGGCTCGCGATAAGAGGACTCGGGTGGATGAGCCAACTGTTTGTAAGAAGTGTGGAAGGGAGCATACAGGCGAATGTAGAACGGGATCTAACTTGTGCTTTAAATGTGGCAAAACTGGGCACTACTCCCGTGAATGCCCGCACGGATACAAATGCTACAACTGTGGGGAGAGTGGCCATATGAGCCGGGAATGCACCAAGCCCAGGATGGGCGAAGCCGGGAAAGGGAAAGGCCCGGAGAAGAGAGAAGAGAGGCCCCGAGCAAAGACTCGTGCGTACGCGCTGACGCAAGACCAAGCAAGGGCAGACCCCGACGTGGCGTCAGGTACGTTCATCCTTGACCACACTTTCGTTTCTGTGTTATTTGATTCGGGTGCCAGCAAGAGTTTTATATCTGCGACTTTTTGTAAAAGAGTAAAACACACTGTGAGCAAGCTAGAAAGGGCCTTTAGCGTAGAAACCGCTGAGGGTAGAACCGCGAGAGTGACCGATGTAGTTGACAACTCCACGATAAAAATAGAAGGTCATAGGTTCCTGTCAGATTGTTTGTTATGGTTTTGGGAGGGTTTGATGTCGTGTTAGGTATGGATTGGCTAACTGCTAATGAAGCGCAAATTATATGCAAACGAAAGATAATCCGACTCAAGGCTCCGGATGGTAGCAAAGTCGAAGTTTTTGGAGATCGTGACGTCCCGATGCCAAACGTCATCTCGATGATTAAGGCAACGGATTACTTGAGGCGCGGATGCGAGGCTTATCTGGTGTACGTAATTGACAAGTGCAAGGAAGTGAAGGAACTGGACGATGTACCCGTGGTACGCGAGTACCCGGAGGTGTTTCCAGAGGATTTGCCTGGGATACCACCCGACAGAGAGATTGAGTTCCGAATTGACTTGGTACCAGATGCCCAGCCCGTGGCTAAGGCTCCGTATCGATTAGCACCAGTGGAGATGAAAGAGTTAATGGCACAACTAGACGAATTACTCGAGAAAGGATTTATCCAACCGAGCATCTCGCCGTGGGGTGCTCCGGTGTTGTTTGTAAAGAAGAAAGACGGTTCGATGAGAATGTGTATTGATTATCGCGAATTGAACAAACGTACGGTGAAGAACAAGTACCCTTTACCAAGGATCGATGACCTATTCGATCAATTACAGGGCGCAAGTTGGTTCTCGAAAATCGACCTTCGGTCCGGGTACCATCAGTTGAAGGTGAGGGAAGAAGACATACCGAAAACTGCATTTCGCACGCGTTATGGACATTTCGAGTTCCGCGTAATGTCTTTTGGATTGACGAACGCCCCCGCAGCGTTCATGGATTTGATGAATAGGGTGTGTCGACCGATGCTGGACCGATCGGTAATCGTGTTCATCGATGACATCCTCATCTACTCCAAGAATGAGGGTGATCACGCGTGTCACTTAAAGGAAGTGTTGGAGGCTCTGAAGAAGGAAAAGTTGTATGCTAAGTTCGCCAAATGCGCGTTCTTGCTTAGGGAAGTCCAATTCCTAGGTCACGTCATTAACCCGAACGGCATCATGGTTGACCCAGTAAAGATAATGACGGTAAGGGAATGGAATATTCCTAAGACGCCAACTGAAATCCGCAGTTTCTTGGGATTGGCAGGCTACTATCGGAGATTCATCCAGGATTTCTCAAAGATAGCTTCGCCGTTGACAAAGTTGACTCGGAAGGAGGTAAAGTACGAATGGGGTTCGACCCAAGATGAGGCGTTTAAGGAATTGAAGGAGAAGCTAACTCAAGCTCCAGTCTTGGCCCTTCCCGAGGGCAATGAAGACTTAGTGGTATACTCGGATGCTTCGGGTCAGGGATTGGGATGCGTGTTGATGCAACGCGGGAGAGTGATCGCATATGCGTCGCGGCAGTTGAAAGTCCACGAAGTCAACTATCCGACTCATTATTTGGAACTTGCTGCTGTCGTATTTGCACTGAAAATATGGAGGCACTACCTCTATGGAGTAAAGTTCACTATTTATTCCGACCATAAAAGTTTGAAGTACTTCTTCGAACAAAAGGAACTTAATATGAGGCAGAGACGATGGTTGGAACTATTGAAGGACTATGACTGTGAAATCATATACCATCCTGGAAAGGCAAACGTGGTGGCCGACGCCCTAAGCCGAAAGGATGTACCTACTCCTATTAGAGTGAAAGCCTGCCAGTTGGTGGTAACATCGGATGTGATGAGAGAAATTGAAAAGGCTCAAGACGAGGCACTTAAGGAAGAAAACATAAAGAAGGAAAGGATGGTTGGCCAACGGGACAAGTTGGAATATAACACCCTTGGTGTTAGGACACGTTTTGGACGGGTATGGATACCTATGGGTGGCGAGCTTAGGACCAAAATCTTGGATGAGGCTCATAAGTCTCGTTACTCTATCCATCCCGGTACCAATAAAATGTATCAAGATCTGAGGAAGGAATACTGGTGGCCTGGAGTGAAACGTGATGTGACGAAGTATGTAAGCAAGTGCTTGACTTGCTCGCAAGTAAAGGCCGAGCACCAGAAACCGTATGGAAAGATTCAACCACTTTATATACCTGAATGGAAGTGGGAACACATTACCATGGACTTCATAACCAAGCTACCTCGCATAGCTAAAGGTCATGACACCATTTGGGTAATTGTGGACCGATTGACGAAGAGTGCTCATTTCCTACCTATTCGCGAGACGTTCTCGTCGGAAAGGTTAGCGGAAGTGTTTATTAACGAAGTAGTAGCACGGCATGGGATGCCTTTGACGATTGTATCTGACCGGGACACACGATTCACAACGAGGTTCTGGAAAAGATTTCATGAGGCGATGGGCACGAGGCTTAATATCAGCACAGCATACCACCCGCAAACAGATGGTCAGTCCGAAAGGACCATTCAGACGTTGGAGGATATGCTCCGTGCTTGTATTATCGACTTCGGTGGTAGTTGGGACAGCCATCTGCCGTTAGCTGAATTCTCCTACAACAATAGTCATCACACGACGATAGGCATGCCGCCTTACGAAATGTTGTATGGGAGAAGATGTAGGACCCCGGTTTGTTGGGGTGAGATTGGACAGAAGGAATTAGGAAGTCTCGAAGTCGTAAGAGAGACGTCGGAAAGGTTTGATCAGATCAAAGCGCGAATGAAGGCCGCACAAGATCGTCAGAAATCCTATGCGGATAAACGACGAAGGCCTATTGAGTTCGATATTGGTGACAGAGTAATGTTGAAAGTGTCGCCCTGGAAGGGAATCATACGATTCAGGAAGAGAGGAAAGTTAAGTCCGAGGTTTGTCGGACCGTTCAGGATAATGGCACGGGTTGGGGTAGTCGCTTATCGGTTGGAGTTGCCTGATGAGTTAAGTGGGATTCATCCTACCTTCCATGTATCACACTTGCGAAAGTGTTTGGCGGATGAATCGGCTCACGTACCACTTACTGACATCGAGGTTGACAACAGCCTTAATTACATCGAAGAACCCGTGGCCATCCTTGATCGGAAGGAGAAACGTTTACGTAATAAAGTTATCCAATTGGTTAAAGTCCAATGGAAGCATCGAAAGGGATCGGAAGCCACTTGGGAAACGGGGAAGGAAATGAGGGAGTCGTACCCTCATCTATTTGACTTATCATAGGTTTTGGGAACAAAACCTATTGTAAGGGGGGTAGACTTGTAGCATCCCAAAAAATAAAACGACAGTTATAATAACGGAATAAACGAACGAGGCATGGCGGGTCGGGTCGGATGGGTCAGCGGGCTATAAATAGCCTATGCCACCCCTCTTTCTCTCATTTGCAACTTTTAGAGAGAGAAACCGTAGAGAGAGAAAGTTGGCGGATCGACCCGAGACTTCAGCAAAGTGTCACTCCATAACTCGTGAGAAGAACCTCCGGATCAGAAACTCGATTCAGGTAACAATCCGACCTAAATCTGAGTTTTAGTTCGTTTTTGGGTTTTTCGGGTTTTGGGTGAAAAGGTAAGGTTTGAGCGGATGAAACTGAAAGATAATCACGGATTTGAGTTCCTTAATGGAAAACGAACGTTTTGAGTGCAACAGGTTCGGGATCTTGACATGATCAGACCCGAATGCGAAAGTTAGGGTTTTCGCGAAGAACAGGTCGTGCGCACTTGCTAAGTGCGCACGGAGCAGGTCCTGCGCACTTGCTAAGTGCGCAGGAGGAGGGACCTGCGCACTTGCTAAGTGCGCAGGAGGAGGGACATTTTCACTTGCTAAGTGCGCAGGGGGAGGGATCTGCGCACTTGTTAAGTGCGCAGGAAGCAGAGTCTGCGCACTTGCTAAGTGCGCAGACATCAGAACTGATTAAGTGGAGTCAGTATGTTTAGAAGGTTAAACCGTTAGAGTTGGAATTTGGTTTGATGCGTATTTAACTATCAATTCAGATCGGAAGTGACGTAGTGGGACCTTTGATTAGGGCAGCCCAGATTAGCTTATCAGGTGAGTTCTAGAAGCCCTCTTTTAAATGTTTTAATTAAATGTTTTTGGGCTGGTGTGCATACATACGGAATAATGTTTTAAAGTGAGGTTTATGAGATGATGTTTACGAAACGATGTTTACGATGTGATGTTACGAAATGATGTTTACGGAATGAGGTTTATGAAATGTTTTGCCAAATAAAAGTTATGAAAGATTTATGAAAGAGACGATGTTTTGTTTACTAAAACGTACGAATGTTTTAACGAAAAGGAAAGGAGGTAAAGGTTTTAAAGAAGTCATTACAAATCTAATCTGTAAGATGAACGGAATTGACGAATGAAGTCTGGGAATGAAATTCCCAGCCTTATGGTAGATTATGGACAGCGAGTCATAGTTACCATGAGAACAACAGGGGCAGTGTCTTTGTGGCATGTCAATGGTTTTGATGTTGTACAACTGGTAAGGGAGTAACGACGGTTACTCGGGTGATGACGATCATCCTAAGTGAACGAGGTAAGGGGAAATCAATGACGGCGATACGTAACGGTTGATTCCCAAAGGAAAGATGCGTGTTGGGCAATGACGGCGATACGTAACGGTTGACCCCACGTATTGGATGGTTGGGCAATGACGGCGATACGTAACGGTTGACCCACGAATTGAACGGTTGCCCACAACACCAAAGGTCCTCTCGGGGACATAAAGACACTTAACGAGAGATACAGATTTTAGATAGTAATGTATGACTTAAATGAATGTTAAAAGTTTTAACAAATGATCCTTTTAACGGTGTTTGTGATGTTGATGATGATATGGTTACGAGGTTTTGAAGAGGTTATGTTATTACATGTTTTTACGTACGGTTTTACTAAACAAGTGTATGTTATGTTTTTGGCAAAAATGTTTATGTTAAGGTTTTATGTAAAGCTAGAACTCACCAGCGTAGCTGACAGTTTTTAGTGTGCACATTCAGGTTAAGGCAGGTATGGACGATGGACGGTGATGCTTGGCAAGCGAGAAGAGTTACCCGGCTGATCATGAAGACTGGCATCCCGTTATGATTAGTTTATGTTTGTTCATGTAATAGACAATGTTACGCTTCCGCATGTTGAACAATGTAATGAACATGTTTTAATGAAATTTTCCGCTGCGATATTTTGATATTTAAGTTTAAGAACTGTTTGTGAATGAGTAAATCCAACAAGTGAGGCCTCCCGGGTTTGGGGCCTTACAGTATCACATGAAGAGCCTATCAACATATCCAACATTGATCCTAGCCTTTTCAATTTAATGCCTTACATGTGTTGATCCTAGCCTTAAGAAGCGAACATTCATATCACTTCCCATTTAATTGCAAAACTTCCGACTCAGACACAAACAATATTTTTGTATTTTTCTTTTAAATGAAAATTTTCTTTTAAATGAACTGAAAACAGACTCTTTTTGTATTTTTCTTGACTCTAGAAATTGAAAAACAGACTCTTTTTGTATTTTTCTTAACTTTAGAAATTTAAAGCAGACTCTTTTTGTATTTTTCTTGATTCTCCCCCTAAATTTGTGCGTAAAATCAAAATTGTACAAATTTAACTACGAAGAAAAATATTTTTGGTGACCAATTTAATCTTTAAAACCAATCATTTTCAGGGACTCTACAAGCATATTGAATCGACATGTATCAAATGCTTTAGTGAAGATATCTGCAACATTGTTGTCAGAATCAACCCTTTCAAGACATATGAGATTTCTCTCAAAACAGTCGCAAATGAAATGCACCTTGATATCAATATGCTTGGTTTTAGAATGTTGAACCGGGTTTTTCACAATTAGCACAGTGGCCTCATTATCACAAGAAATAGGAGTATTAAGAAAGGTCAAACCGTAATCCAGCAATTGATGTTGCATCCAGATGACTTGTGAGCTGCAAGACGATGCAGCAACATATTCAGCCTCAGTAGTAGAAGTAGAGACTGTGTGTTGTTTCTTGCATTGCCAAGAGATTAGCCTATCCCCCAGAAACTGACATCCTCTACTTCTAGATTTTCTGTCTAATTGATATCCTCCATAGTCACTGTCACAAAGAGCATATAAGTCAAATCTAGACTCTTTGGGATACCAAAGGCCATGCCGAGGCTTGCCCTTTAGATACCGAAATATAAGTTTAACAGCTGTTAAATGGGACATCTTAGGATTTGCTTGATAACGAGCACACTGACACACAGCAAACATGATATCTGGATGACTGACTGTTAAGTACATCAAGGATCCGATCATGGATCGGTATTGTTTCTGATCAACAGCAGCTTCGTTTGTGTCAGCATCCAGAACTGGCCGTGCAGCCATAGGAGTAGAGGCAGCCTGAGCATCAGTGAATTTGAACTTGGCAACGATGTCATCCACATACTTGCCTTGATGAATTAGGATGCCATCACTGGATTGTTTAACCTGTAACCCGAGAAAGAATGTCATTTCTCCCAAAGCACTCATCTCAAACCTCTTTTCCATAACCTTTCTGAACTCTGTGCACAACTCATCATTTGTGGATCCAAAGATGATATCATCCACATAAATTTGCACAACAATTAGATCTGCATCCACCTTTCGAACGAACAGAGTCTGATCGATTGCACCACGGGTGTATCCATGAGCTAGCAGATAATCAGTAAGAGTGGCATACCAAGCCCGCGGTGCTTGATGTAACCCATATAAAGCTTTATAGAGCTTGTAGACGTACTGTCTTCAAAACCAGGTGGCTGACACACATATATCTCTTCTTTCACCTTTCCGTACATAAATGCTATCTTGACATCCATTTGATAAACTGTGAAGCTCATATAAGATGCATATGCCAAGAATATTTGAATAGCTTCCAGACGAGCAACGGGAGCGAACACTTCCTCATAATCTATCCCCTCCTGTTGATAGAATCCCTGCACAACCAATCAAGCTTTGTTTCTGATGATTACTTTGCTTTCATCTTGTTTGTTTCTAAATACCCAGCGAGTGCCAATAGCTTTCTTGCCTGGTGGCAACGGCACCAAATCCCTTACTTGCAATTTAGCAAACTGATTCAGCTCTTCGTGCATTGCATCAACCTAACTAGGCTCGAGGAGAGCCATCTTGATGTTCTTGGGTTCAATTTGAGAAATAAAGCAGTACAGACACCTGTTTATATCTCCAGCAGTGCTTCTTGTTCTAACCCGATCTGTTAATGACCCGATTATTATGTCAAACGGATGATCTTTATTGATTTTGTGAGATGAAACATCAGGAACTTGTACTGTGAGAGGCAGATTTGTAACGTTCTATTGTATCTCATCATTGGATTCATCAGTAGGGTCAGAAATTGGCTTCTCAACCATACTTTCATCACGAATTGGCTCCTGGAATATAGATGAGTTTGTGGTCTCATGCGTAGTTATACCGTCATCGACTGCTGACGAGGAATTCTCCGCATTTGCTGGTGAATCCTCATAGATATTTCTTGAAACCGGAACGTTCTCAGCATTAGATGCAGATCTGTCACCACCGAGTTGTCTGATAACTTCTGGTGGATCAACAGTGAGCAGTGGTCCGATATACGAGTCTTCATCATCGTCACTTACATCAAATGTTTCACTAGGAGACCCTGAAATTTCATCAGTACAAATATTAAATGATTTAAACAAGGAATGATAATCAAATAACCATGATGGACCACACTCAGCATCAGTGGGATTTTGCTCTTTCCAATCAACATAAGTCGATTCTCTGATCTCTTTGGTGACCTTGTTGTAGACTCTATAAGTAGTGGTGTTAGAGCCAAAGCCAACAAAGTAACACTCATCAGCCTTTTCATTGAACTTTGGTGTGGATTCTGTATGCAATACAGTACACAGACACCCAAAAGCTCTGAAGTATCCAACCCGTGGTTTCTCATTGTAAACAACCTCGTATGGAGTCATTTGAAGTTTCTTGTTGAGAAGGACCTGGTTGAGCACGTAGCATGCTGTGTTTATAGCTTCTGCCCAGAAGAAAAAGGGTAACTTTGATTCAGAAAGCATTGTTCTTGTAGCTTCAATGAGAGTTATGTTCTTTCTTTCAGCAACACCATTTTGCTGAGGTGTGCGAGCTGCACTGAATTGTCTAGCTATCCCTTTTCCAGCACAAAACTGATTCAACACTGCGTTTTTGAATTCAGTTCCATTATCACACCTGATTGCTTTCACCTTCACATCTCTTTGATTTTCAACCAGCACAATGAAGTTCTTTATTAACTATGCAGTCACACTCTTATTAGCCAAAATGAAAACCCAAGAGAAACGTGAGTAATCATCAGTTATGACCAAGCAATAAGATTTTTGCCCAATACTCATCACATTCACAGGACCAAATAAGTCCATAGGAAGAAGATGAAGAATGCAGTCAATAGAATTAAACATTTTTAACTTATGGGGCTTTCGGTGTTGTTTCCCTTTAGCACGTGTAACACATTTCTCAATTGAAAAGAACTCAGAAATAGGTAGATCACGAAAATGATTACCTTTGGCAATACGATTTAAGTTTTTCAGATTAACATGGCCAAGACGACGATGCCACAACATAGCATCAGATTCAGCTGATTTTGATAAAAGACATGCATTTCATAGACAGGTTTACTGTTCATGTCAATAACATACGAGTTTCCCTTACGGGGAGTCCTTAAAAAAATCCATTCCTCAGGAACCACAAATCCTGGTTTTAAAATTAAACATTCTTTATTGGTGAAATGTGCTGAAAATTCCTTATCACAAATTTGAGAAACACTCAGTAAGCTATGATTGAGCTCACTAACGTAACTCACGTCATGAAAACTTAAAGACCCATTAATCACAGTACCTTTCATGCTGATTTTACCACCTTTACCTCCCGCAAATGAGACATAGCCTCCATTAAAGTTTTGCACATCATGTAGTAGAGAAATGTCCCTTGTCATGTGCCTGGAACATCCACTATCAACAAACCATAGATTATTGACAGTCCTCCTTGGGTGTTCCTGCACAAAGAGCGAGATCAATTAGTCATTGGTACCCACGCCATAGTAGATCTGGGTATTCCGTTAGCATCAATATATGACACTTCTTGCAAGCATATGTCATTATTTCACTCAACTTTGTTACTTATGACATCAACATTTTTAGCTTTCCAAACAGGCTTAGATGGAACAGATATTTTAATTTCTTTACTCGGCTTAGTTTTAATCTTGTCATTTTGTTTGAGATTATTTTTCTTTTGCATTTTGAAATAAGTCTGTCTGTTTCCCTTGGCTACATTCCAATCTCCATCAGAAAGTTTGTTATAGTATGAGTGATTCTTCATTGCCTCAGACCTGGCAGTCTTCACTGGCTTAGAATCCATTGGCCTATGTGACACCTTCTGATTCTGAGCATAATATGGAACATAAGGGCGATGAACACAGTGTTTTGCTTAATGTCCTGGCTTTCCACAGGTATAACAAGACTGTTTCTTGAGATAAGGTGCAGGTCCAAACTTATCAGATTTGTGATAGTATGAATCATCCTGCTTGTAAACCCATTTAGGGTTTGGCTGCTGTTGATCACGTCTCTGCTCAAACCTCAAATGGTGATGATCATATTTTGCATAAAATTGATCCTTTGTGAAATGCTTAGGTAAAGCATTTGAGGTTTGACTGTTGACTTTTTGCTTAGTCACAAGTATGGGTCTCTGGAAAACATGCTTCTAAGTGTTTCCGTTTGCTAAATGTTTAACAAACACAGTATTTTTGTGAATATGAGCATTTTTAGAACCAGTAGATTTAGAACTAGAAACATTCAAACCAATCCAATCACACACATAAGACATAGAGTTTTTCGAAACAGAAGTAACAGAAACATTATCTTCAATTTTTTTTATGATTTAACTTAAGACTGCAAACTTGTGACTTATCATCTTCACTTGACCAATCCTGTATTTCTATTTATTCTACACATGAGGTAGAAGAATTAGAATTGTTCACACATTTAGAGGTTGGGGATGATGATTGTGAGTCATCAGCACATGATTTGCTACAAGGAGTAAACATGAAAAACTCCTTAACTTGTTCCTCAACAGAGGGAGGAATAGTGGTACAATTTCTGTTAAACAGAGGAGGCACGTTATTATACCCAAGTGTGACACCCGACATTTCAGGTCAATATCCGTACACATTATAAACAAGTTTACGTTATAATTATTTTTTTGATTTATTTAATTTCACAATCAAGGACATTAAGGTCCTACAAAGACCGTACATGGTCTCATTTTAAATTTTTGGTAATTCTGGGAGTTACCGGTGCACATACCAGTACAAACCGAATTCATTTACCCAATTGAAACACTAAATAATAATAAACTAATACTTAAATTTAATTATTAACATTCAAATCATTTTACTTGACTTTCTCGACCAATCTTCAGAGAAAGGCCATACCTTCGAAATTCAAACAGAACCATACCCTTTCAATCAAAAGTCTCTCAAAATCATTTTCATCTCTCATTTTCGTACGGCAAACTCCTCATTTCTCCTCAAGTTGAAACCAAGTTTCAGAGCAAAATCCACCACAATCCAGTGTTTTAAGAAGAATTTCAAGTGTTTCTGCAGAAGATTCAAGACTTTTCTCTGTTTTCTCTCATCAATTTCATTCCTGTTTTTAAGGTAAAAACTCGATATTTTTCATATTATGTTCTTCAAAACCGTAGCTAAACGTACAAAATGTTCAATCGCAAGTAAGATAACAAGTAAAGGGTGTCAAATTCAAGTTTTAAAACAAAGTATGCAGGACTGATTCCGTCAAACAGAAGTCCAGTAATCGAAACTAAGTAGTTTCGATACCTTTTACTCAATCGAAACTAGGTAGTTTCGATAGCAACTACTCAATCGAAACTAGATAGTTTCGATACCCAACTATTCCATCGAAACTAAGTAGTTTCGATGCACATTTACCCAATCGAAACTAGGAAGTTTCGACACTCATTTACCCAATCGAAACTAGGTAGTTTCGACACCTGTACATCAGTCCCATTTGGGCAGTAACTCAAAACCATTTTATAACAAAACATGTGTTGAACAACTAAGGAGATATTCAAACAAAAACGACCAGATTTACAAGGTCGGTGAACAATTTACAATTAAGACGTTGGTCTTAACAACAATTTACCCTTGGTATCTAGGGTACGAATAGTCAAGGTTGACTACAACAAGTTTTATTATAAGTATCCGCAAACACAAGGTGAGTTTCACGGCCCCTTTTCTTTTTACTGTTTTCAAATATTTGGGGGAGAAACATACTTCAACTATTTTATGGGATAACAAGAGAATAAGACACGACTTTTATGTTTACATGGGATGAGAACAACACATTGGAGGCCGCTAAAGTCCCCTGGAACAACATAGTAACCATTAACTGTAGCCTAGGGTCCTATGAATAGTACTATGGAGAGTGACGTCTCCCGGTCATGGTTAGTCGCGCTAACCACAATCTGGAGGATTTATGGCCGCATAGAACCGGATAACAAAATTAGGGGCGTGTACAATTGTCAAGGTTTGGTTACGCCTCATGTATGAACATATTATTTGTATTCCTAGCTAGTTTACAAATGGGTCAACAATTCTTATTCTGTTTATCACATACACCTGAAACTATTTACGAACAAAGTTTACAAAGAACTATTTGATTAAACCTGTGAACTCACCAACCTCGTGTTGACGATTTTAAGTATGTTTTTCAGGTAATTGATCGTGATCGCAAGGTTAGCAATGTAGATTACATGCATGCACGATGGATACAACTTTTGAGGGGATTTCTCTTGTATAACTCATTGAATTGAGTCATATTTGTGAAATCTTGACTTTTTTTGTAAACTCAGATTACATTTTTGTAATGTAAAACCTTAAACTTGTTTATGTATCCATTTATCATGTATGTGTTTGCGGTAATCATATGCTTTGGAAACCATGAACGTCGCGCCTCGCGTTTCCGCCTTGGCGGGGTGTGACACCAAGACCCTTGCTCCCATTACCCGGTTTGTATAGTTGAGTTTCAAGTATGTCAACTACCCTACTTGATTGACCAAAAAAATCTACTTTAAATTTGGCCTCAGCAAAATTTGATTTTGCCTTTTCCAATTCAGTAGTCAATCTGACAATTTCTTGCTTAGCATCAGTAAGCAAACAACATTTATTGCTGAGTTGAGATTTGAGTAATGAAATATCCTTTTAACGAGCATCTATTGACTCTTTATAATCCTTTTCAGTTTTAAGAAATTTCTTTTTATGATATTTTAAATTTTCCATCTCAAAAATCAGATCAGCATTATGTTTTCTGTAAAGTTTTACTTTATCAATGCATGATTGAGAACATAAGTTTGTAGTTACCTCATGTGGAGTAGCAGAAGATGAGGTCACGGAAGACTCTCCAGTAATATCTTCCATAAATGCAAGATTCTGATTGACTCTTTGATTTGATCTCCCCAGTCATATCCTCCAGGTGGAGTAGCAGAAGATGAGGTGACCGAGATCTCTTATCAAGTTCAACTCGTTCCTTATTGCGGAATAAAAATTGCTGCCTTTTCGTATGGTCCCTTCGGCTAGTCGCCTAACAGCACCTACTTCCATCAGGTATGTATAATCACTTTGGGTTCGAGTTTGATTCTTACTACACTTCCCATCGTGGCTCCAGTTGCGGCTCTTCTTTTGGCGGCACTTTTTGACAAGCCGCAGAATAGTGGCAATTGTTCTTGCTTGCGTCACCATTTTCTTACATCACTGATTACTTGAAAAATCTTTTCTCTAAGTTTGGTTGGTAATTCAGGCTTTGCGAAATGAAGGCAGGAAAGCAAATTGAAATCAAAATAATATTTCCTTGATTTCTCCTGTAGATAGTTCGGATAGTTTCCTAATGCATCTACCATTTGTATATTCCAATTCTTCTGAGTAGGGCAGATTCTTTCCAAAGTAATCCCGATGATAATGAATTTGAAATGACAATATAGGGTAATTTTCTCATTTTGAAGACATTCAGCCAATAATCGATGTTTTGCGAAAAGCTGGTTGGGTGATAAGTATGGGTTTAGAAAAGAAAAGGCTAAGGCTCAGAGGTCTTTCTAGGCGGATAATATTTTTGTGGTTTTTGGATAATAAGGGTAATAAAGTCCTAGGTGCCTCAATCATTTTCATACTTCCACTAGTTCATGGTCTTGATATGTATAAGTCATACAAGTTCTAATTATGCATAGAATTCAATCGAATAAACACTCAATATACCAAACGAAAGAGCATGCAAAACTAATGATAATAATGCTCGTGAAAAGGCTCAGATTATTCATACATGGAAATGGATGGAATAGGGTTTAGTGATTTGTTGTGCATAATTTCCATTTGTTTCTACTTGTCATGTCTTCATTTTATTTAATAGATGCAAACTCCAAGAGGTTTTTGTTTAAAAAATGGTTTAAATATTTTTTTGAAAATTTTTCGGGTTTTATAAAAGGTAAGCTATTGTAATGTTTTACTCCAATGGGTAGAAAATCACAAGTTGAATTTTACTACTTTGAGGTTAACAGTCCTGAATCTCTAATTCTTCACCCCACACTTAAAACTGTGCATTGCCCTCAATGTACAAATGCATCTAATGGAATGCTATGCAGGAATTTAAATGCATGGAGTTTTAAGGGAAAAGAAACTGGTACTCCCCCGGTCAATTCGGTATATAACCTAAGGCCAAAACTTGTTGTTGCTGTCAGGTTGTGCCTATCAGCTACTTGTCAACACGTTGCTTCAAAGACTTCATCGAATTTCTCAGAAATTTGATGTGGTTTCCGGCTTCAGGCTCGTAGAGGTGGAGTGTAACTCCTCAAAGTAGAGAGATGATTTGGTGACGTTATTCTACCTGAAACATAAAAGAAAGACATAAAAACGAACAAGGAAAGTTAAAGGTAGTAGTTAAGCTACTAAGGTCCTAGTATAGAGATGGCATACCTTGGGGCTGAAGTAATTAGAAACTTAAATTTGGAGAAACCAAACCTGAGGTCCATTGATTTCTGTCGTATGCACCAACTTCTCAATTTATTCATGATCATCGGGTTGCCTCCCGGAAGCGCTACGTTTATTTAAGGGTCTTTAGCCCGACCAGTACGTGATTCGTGAATTTCCAATTTAGTGTTAAATATGTCAAATGGGTGGCTCGAAATATGGAGGTGTTCATCCAACCCATTTGATAACCATGCGTACAATGATAATAAGTTGATCTAGGAATTAGTGGAGTCCATCCTGCCAAATTTAGAATGCTCTATAAAAGAGCACCTAAAGAAAATGGTGTACTTGAATCACGCCACCATCATTTGAAATTTCCTAGACCAAACTTCAAGAAACCCATGTAGTGAAGGAGACGGTCACCCATGTATGATAACTTTATCACGTGATCTTCGTTGGATGAACGTTGCTTCTTCCATGAGAAATGGTCCTTAGAGTGATGTGCCCAATCCTGTGGCTTATGTGATTCATGGAATGATTCACTGATATGCTTTGTCACAGGCCAGCTATCACTGTTGTAAGGAAGAGGTGCCACCATTGTCATTTGTTGGTTGGTGATTGCATCCTCCTTTGCTTCCATATTTAGGATTCCCACCGGTTCTTTTTTAGAACTTCGCTCTTTTGGCTCCTTTGATTGTTTAGCTTCAAGCTTCTCAGAGAAGTCAGGAAGTGATTGTAAAGTTGAAGTACCCCTCTCTTCTGAATCATCCGGTCTCACCTCCGACTGATCCATGCTTGTGAAGTTGGAAGGTTCTTGCTCCATAGAGTCACTTGACCCTACTAAAGATGTTGAAACTATAACCTCCAATTCTTGGACTTTGAAGGAATCATCTTGTTGTTCAGTTGGAAAGCTCTTTAGGATTTGGACCTTCATTTCTTCCAAATGACGAAACACTTTTCTTGAAATCACCGTGTCCCCGGCAACGGCGCCAAGAACTTGATGTGTCGTGAGATAAGTATATAAAAATATAAGTAATATATTTTTAGGATGATTTCACAAGATCAGGTTTTAAATTTTTGAAATGATAATTACATTAACTTAAAACACACACAATAGGCAAGTGTACCTATCGCAGCGTAATATAGTTAGTAAGAACCAAGTATCGAACCAATAGACACGGTCGAGTTCCAATACTCAACTTTTGTTATCGTTTAGCCGGATTAATTAGTGAGTGGGTTTTGTGTGCTTGTGAAGCAGAAAAGTAAATGACGGTAAAATAAATAACATAAAAGTAAAAATGTGCGTGAAGTGTGTAACAGAAATGTAACTAGGATAATAGTAAATAGCAAAAAAGTGAATAAGGCGAAAATGATCAGATTATGAAATGTATTGCTTCGGGATTCAAATCAGCTTGGTACGTGATAATGTTAAGTTGATTAATTCAGTGGTATGACTACTACAGACTTGTGACCCGGGTCATCGCTAGAGCCTCATCCTCACTACATTTGATTTGCAAATTTTATTCTTTAAAAAGTGGTAGTGCCTCCCGTTAGGGACAACATTTACCCTCAAGCCATCGAATGGTCATCTCCGGGTTGGTTTAAGACATCAGACTCAAAATGCTTTATATTAAAGTTAAATAGGTGATTATATTTTGCTCACCGGGAGGCGATGTAATAATGGGACCAAGTATAAAGACGTATCGTTCCCAACATGAGCTCACCAATTCTTGGTCGCATAATAATCTCGTATAAAGACGTACGATCTTAGAAGGATAGACCAAGCCTTGGCTTATCAATCTTTGCTCGTATAAAGACGTACGAGTTTCAAAGGAAGTTTGATTAAAAAGGGTTTTACGATCTTACTTTTTAAAATCAAGACACTCACAAATATAAAGACAGATTTAGACAATAATAAAAGCCCATCAAAAGATGGTTTTTGAGAACGAATTAGTTAAAGACATAAACATACCACTTCATTAATAGGTTAAACATTAACATGCACCAAACATCATCTTCACCCTAGCAACACAAAGAAGTTTTAGCCACGAATGGCCATAACGACTAGCGTAATTGTAGAACAAGGAGGAAGAGCCCCTCTACTCTCTACTCTAACTACGAGAATGCTCTCTTCTTGAGTGTTCTTTAGGTCTGGATTGGTGTGTGGAATGAAGAACTCAAGCCTCCTATTTATAGGCCTCAAAATGATCAATGCACGGCCGTGCATTGGGTTGCACGGTCGTGCAAAGGACTAGGGAATCAAACAGGGTACAGAGGACACGGTACTGGGCTGTGGGGAGCAAGAGAGGGCAATGCACGACCGTGCATTGGGATGCACGGTTAATGCTCAGGAACTAACCTTCTAGAAGCTTGAATTCTTGGTGTTTTTGATAGATTTTAGCTTGATTTATATTTTCAACACCGAATAACCTGCAGTTACAAAATATAAGTATTTTAAGCATAAATTGCAAGGTTATTATTCAATTAGTACCATAATATGGGGGTTATTATGCATGTAAAATATGTA
Source organism: Smallanthus sonchifolius (assembly GCA_023525975.1). Taxonomy (NCBI): domain Eukaryota; kingdom Viridiplantae; phylum Streptophyta; class Magnoliopsida; order Asterales; family Asteraceae; genus Smallanthus; species Smallanthus sonchifolius. The sequence continues at coordinate 20,046,700 of CM042035.1, read as the reverse complement.
TAAATGATGGCACATCAACATGTTATCAAATTCCAATGATTTCTCTTCCAAACCTTCCTGGAAGTTCACATCGTGTAAAGGAAAGTTGGTCTTGGGAAGTCCTTCCTCCGCATAGCGGTAACCCTCCTCGAAGCCCTGTTGGCGCCCTAAGAATTTATTGGCAGTAAGCAACTCGGAGATAACCTGCTGGAATTCCAGATAACCTTTGACCATTTCCATAGTTAAAGGCAAACACTCAGTAAGTACCCAGCGACGGTCCGCACGAAGTTCGCGGATGTCCTCCTCCATTGCTACCCGGTGGTAGCCTCAGTATCCCGGGCCTCAGTAGATTCTCTCAACTGGCTGCGTAAGTCATCTATCTCCGCATCTTTGGATATAACCTCGGTATCCCGGAGAGCCAACCTATCAACAAGCTCGCGATTAGTGGCCTCAAGGGCACTCGCGTGGTCAGCAGCTTGGCGGCCATTATCAATAACATTGGACAGTTTTTTATTGGAGACCTCGCATGCCTTCTTCCAATCAGTCGTGGCCTTGAGATGTTGCTCCCTGGCTTTATCTACTTCCACCCGGGAAACATACAGATCCCACTCCAACCGTTTCACCTGATCCGAGTCATGCTTGTTCGCCTCAACCTCCACTTTGAGTGCCTTATAGTTTATATATTCGGCGTGAAGGAATTCCCACTCACGCAGTAGCTCGGAGACGGAAGAAAGGGTACCAGCAACCGTTGACGGTGGCGTTGGAACAAGCGTTCACCAGGAGGAGGAGCGTGCTGGATAAAGCTATGACAAATCCTAGGATCCTCCAAACGCGCCCCTCGAAGGATACGCCATTTCGACGTGTGCGCTTGTGTAGCATCAGACGGAGGAGAGGTGGGCTGACTACTCTTGGGTAACGAAGCGCCACCCTATGGAATCTTGGATTTCACAGGATCAGGGCAAGGAGTAGCTAGGCTAGTGGAGACAGGAACTAAGCGCAACCCAACTGAAAGTGTGCAGAGGAGACAGGCTTGATGGTCGGGGAGGGCGCTGCAACGCCATGGCTAGAAGCATCATCTACCGGAAGAGTTGATGGCTTCTGCGTCAAGTTCGCTGAAAAAGAAAATGAGAGACTATAATAAGATAATGGAAACAACAAGCGCGCAAGGAAAATAATAAATGTTCAAACCTAGCAAGGCTTCCTTAACCTGCTTTAAAGAAGCTGATAATTTCTGCTTCTTGGCTCGCGGAGAAAGCAATGTCTTTTCTCCGGACAAAGGTGACTTTCGATTGCTCACCAGGATCTGCACCCTCTAACCCGCGCTACCCCTCGCGGAATAACCACCAGAAGGATGATCAACAATATCTCTCCTGGTACTAGGACCTTCGCGACGCGTACAATTAATCAATACAGGTCCCTCACTGGACGAACCTGAAGAATCGTCGCTAGACAAAATCATGATGGCCTCCCGGGAAGAATTAATAGATTTAAGTGGTCGAGGACTAAGTATATAAGCCACACCTAAGGTGTCCGCGCGGCTGGAGTCACTATCAATTGGGCGTGGGTACAAAAATTTGTCTGCCCATCTATCAAGAATGGAAGGCTCCCCCGTGGCTATGTCCCGCCAAGCCATCTTCTCTTGAGGATCGTCAAAAAGGGTACCATAAACACTAACTACAACTGCGAAGAAAATATAAATAAGAGAAGAACATGGCGGAAAAACAAGAATCAATGTGATACCTTGGCCACCTAAGGAAAAGTAGGGGATTTTATCAGGGGGCTTCCAGATCCAGTAGGTTCCACAAGAGAATCCGAGGTAGAGCGAACATTCATAACCAGCGGAATAACATCCTTCTTTATGAAGAAAAAGCGCTCTCATCAATCGTGGAAGCTTGATGGGGCCTTGGTAATATGTCTCTTAACCTTTCCGCCCTGACCAACAAAAGAAAACCAGCTATCACGCTGTACCATTTTATAAAAAACATTGAATCGGCCACAATTCAGCTCAATCCCCTAGCTCTGGCAGCTAAATTCAAAGTGAGTGGCTCGACAGAGCCCCATTAGGTGCATCTGGGAGATATGCACTTGATAACAAGAAAGAAGACTCCTGATGAACCTTGTGGTAGGAAGGCGAAATTTGCAATGCAGGAAAAAAGCTCCGTACAAGGCAATTTTACCGTCAGGAACATCGGTGGCAACTAGCCCGGACGCCGATAGTTCCGGTTCCCATTCCGGATCAATGCAATAGGCTTCACAGACTTTATCAAAGTCATCTCGCCCCCATTTGATACGAGTAGTTTCGATAAGAGGTGCGTTGGAACTTTCGGTGTCACACCCCACCTCAGGCACACCCTGGACGTGTGCAAGCCCGATTGGTATCGTCTTTGCTTTGATTTCAGAGTTTTATAAATACAGCGGAAGTCTTTTCTAAAGGATCGTTTCAACATTCTTTCAACCTCAAGGGTTGTATTAGTAAATATCAAAAGTCAGTTGGAAGACAAAAGTTTTATATTTATTTTATAAACATAGGGAATTCAATACTGATGTGTTGCAAAACACACCTCTTTATCCTTGTATTTTAGAGCGTATTTCGTATAGTTTTAGAGTCGTTTTGAGTCATTTATAGTTAGTACTTAGTTATGTTGTGTTTTGTAGGTATTCGGGAAGAATTGGAGCTTAAACGATCAATAAGTGTGAAAGAAACGAGCAGGAGAACCCGGGATGAGAAACGGAAAAAGTCGGGAAAGAGTCAAAACTTTAAAAGGGCATATCTCGGGCTAGAAAATGAGTTACGGGGCCCATAATATATCGATTTGGGGTATTTCGATGAGAAGAGTCCAAATATGAGGTTAATTTCTCACGGTACGCGAGGAAACCAGGTTCAGGAAAAGTTGCGCGTCTGATTTCCCTGAAGGTACGCGAGGGGCTTGTCTCCTGGGCCTCGTGGTATGTGAGAACACCCAGTTACGGGTATTTTTACCTATTTTCAAGGTATAAAAGGTTGGGTTCGTTCCTAGGGTTTGAGGATCGATTTCCAGACGCAATGTAAAGGACTTTTGGGCGATTTTAGAGTGGAGAAACAAAGGGGAATCAAGAATTGAAGCTATTGGAGCATGTATTGATTGGATTTTGTCTATTCGATTCATGTTCTTCATCTTTTATCCTTGGATTTGTTTATCTTGCTTTATGATTATGAACTATGAGAATTTGTTTATGTTTTTTATTATGATTGTTGGCTAAACTACCTTAACTACCTAGGTTTTGATGAGTAAGTGTTAAAGATCGGATTTTTATCGGTTTTGGATTCTTAATTGATGGTTTAATGTAAAAGTAAAGAACTTGATTGTGTTTGGTATGATGTGTGTGCGTGTTTATGTCTGATTTATGATCGTTTATTGTTCCATATGTGTCTTTGTGAATGTCTTACATGTATAGATGCATATTTAGGTTGCTTACTGTGTGTTTGTGACTAGTTATGGTTTTCGATTAAGCGAATCCATATGAACAGTATTTGAGAGTTTAGAGGATACAGATGTTCTACCTACTTCGATAGCTGAGAGGTGAGGAGTAGTCGGTTAGTCTTTTGTGTTAGGTATCCAGGTATAAACGCTCTGAAAGGAGGTTTCACTTAGGGTTCTTATTACTTCTGCTAGTCGGGTCTTATCGAGCGTATTCAAGTTACCCCTTGAATTCCTTGAATGTACTGAGGCAGTGAGACTGAAAGGTAATCTGTCTATCGGGTATTTTAGTGTTGTTGGAGAGACTGAAAAGTGATCCAACCAACCAGTGAGCGTCACACACCCCTTAGGTTTTCCTTCTACGTCATACCTTGAGAATGATCAGGGATCCTGTAGGTAGTCTAAGGGTGTAATAATTATAGATCCTGGTTCTATTATAGTTTCCTTAACCGAGAGAAGTCCACGTTTCACAAGTAGGATTCTTAACCTAGGTAGTGCTTTCCCTATTCTTGAGTTTGTCTAAAGTCTTTTGCTTTACATTTGGTTGTCATTAGTTAGAGGTTCCGTTAGCTTGAGCATAGTTACACAAATCCCCCCAATATATTTCAGTTTAGTTAGTTGAGTCAGAGTTTAGGTAGAGTTATCACTAGTGTCTCGTGGGTTCGATATCCGGACTTACATTAGACTTTACTACATTGATCGGTACACTTGCCGGTTGTGCGGTCTAGTATTAGGTTGAGTCTAGATTTATAAATTTAAAGCTAGAGTGTCTAGGTTAGGTTTTTATAGTTACTTTTTATAGACCGTCCAACACACATCAAATACCCTTCTTGATTTGATTAAAAAATAGAGTTTGAAACCAAATACATAATAAGCAACGTGAAATAGTACGACCCAGGGTTGATCAATTCCCTAGTCCTTTCTCCTTTTCATCTTTTTAGGATTTTCCTTTACACGAGGCTTGAGAATCCTACGTGCATTCCATCCTTTCATTTCATGGGTCAAATCTCATATATGCCCGCTATATTCCTTTTTCCATCATATTTTATTGGTTACCTGAAAACATTTTGAAAATAAAACGTCGGCACGAACACCGGTGAATACAATTATCTTGACACTAAAAGCATTTGACACAAACAAGTAATAATTCGATAATCACAACTTTATGTTCAATCTACACATTCAGGAGGCCCTCATGTCCTGACTGTATGCACCATTGTATACACTGGTAGTATGTCTTTATAACAACGGGGACTCGTGCCTCCTCATTTGTTAAGAAGTACCAGCCGCGATCCGATACTTTCACTCGTGACCCGTGTATCCCTTGCAAGTTTTACATATACCTAAGGCCCGAATGCTTACACGTAGATGAACGTTGAGCATTACTCCCTTAATCTTTATTTGGCCATTTTCGTAAATAAAATATTTGACACAAGTTTTCAGGGAGATAAAGTATTCACCTTTTTAATAGGAATGAGCCTCTAGAGTTAAAAGCTAAATGTTTAGCTTCTAAACTTGATTCCTTTAGCGTAACAACTCTTCTACGAGTGTTTCTTCTTAATCCGGGAACTACAATGAGCGGGAGTTGGATCGGGATCGTCGAGAGTGGGCTAGGGATCACCTGGAACGAGATTTGGAAGTTAGAAACGGTTGTGGGATGAGGAAAATCGACTGAAGTCGATCATCTAATCATAGGCTGCCTTTCGGACCCATGTCGGACCGATATGGCTGGGGATGTCCGTCCGACATCCGACTTAGCCCACATCAGCGCTAGATGTCTACATCTGATTGGAACGAACATATTTGGCGGCATATCAGACCGATATATGAACCATGTCAGTCTGATATCCAAACCCATGTCCCATCATTATGGCTGAATCATTGGACACGTGTCAACACCACAAACTGCAGCTGAGAGGAGGTTGTCGGACCGATATGAATCGATGTCGGTGTAGGTCCCGATTCGGTGCGTGACGGATCTCTAGACTCGCGGTACGACACGGTGATAACGTGTGGAATCCATGATCAACGTGCAACGTGTAACTCAATCAACAACACGGTGTAAATAATCCTCTTTGTATTTCCACTCAGAATATCAGTTTACAAGATCTCTCAGTTTCTTTTCTACACTGATCAACTCTAGTGTTCTCTTCTGATCTATGGAATATGAACTTGAAACTCCTATTTATAGGAACACACAGCACCTTAGGCGAACTTAACAAGTTCGCTCCTAAAGATGCTTAGGCGAACTTGTTAAGTTCGCCTCTCTATGAACGCTTAGGCGAACTAGTTAAGTTCGCCTCTCTATGAACTTAAACAATATTATTATCAACAGTTACAAAACATGTCCTAACAGACTCCCCTTTAACTGTTGCTAACAATTCTATCAATTACAAGTTAAAGACTCTAAGACTAAGACATAATATCTTCAAGCTCGTTGTCACCAGAATATGCTCCAACAGACTCCCCCTTGACAACAGCTTTAGAAGATCGTCATCCGTCTTCATATATCATTAAACATATTGTAGTCTTCGTCTTGTTCATCTGCACACTCTCTCTTTCTATCTAGAAGAACACTTGGGAGAAGGACCCCTTGTCAACTTCTGTCTGCAATATTCAGTTTTTGCAAAGGAGAATAACCAACAATTAAGATTTCCATGGAAGCTGGAAAAATAAAATCTTTTTGATTTTTCAAACATAAGAAACACAAAATCTCTTTGGTTTTTCTTTGAACAAACTGAAATGTAAAATACGAAATCACATCTTTTTGGTCGAACATAACGAGTAAGAAGATCATATCAGTATAAACAATGCATCAATCACACATCTTGGATATAAAATCCCTGAACATTCTATGGGTATCCTATCCAGATTCATTCTTTCATTTCGTCCTTTTCTTCATACCAGATAATATCAAATCTTTTAAGCTTCAACCAAAACATGTAATGATACGCGAAGAACTTCAATGAAGATGGGATCAGATCATAACATGCTTATTACATACGAATTTGCAACACATAACATGTCAATCTAAGTTGTCAATATTATAAGAATTGAAACCATTAGTATCTTTGTCCCATGTTCTTGTGAATTAAGGTACCATTTATTTTGTAATACAATGTGTACCCCACAAATATGCCAACAGAAATTTAAATGTGCACTATCTTCAAGACATATAAGATCATTGCAAGATAATATTCAATCTCCATGATGAATTATACCGATAAACACAGGAAAATATCAAGCAGAGAATCAGAATTATTCAGAATCGAATGATTCAAATGTCTTGGTTTGGATGAAGTATCATGATTCATAATAACAGAAAGATTGTACCAATAGAATTCTTCAACATAAGATTGATCAAGGAATCGATTGATTCAATGACATAGGGTAGCATGATCCAACTTTTATCTGGATATATTCAATGGAATCAGGATATTGATCCAAGGGCTAGTATATGTTCCAACAGATGTTGTCAGAAACATATCTTAGTTCAGCAACACATTGCATGTTTTTCGGGGCATGGGCAGTGAAGTGAACTGAAAAATTGTGTTTAACGACATAACCGATACTGGTCTCATGAAGTACTTTAGATCTTATATTCTTTATCTGATAATGATCTTTTACACACACACCCGGCATACCATGGGTTCAAATTACAGTTGTGACAAAGATCATTATGTTGTCACACTACTAATGGACCAAAGATACTCATAGCTATCGACAATTCAGACTACAAACTAGTATCCAAATTAAAATATAAGCATCAAGCATCAATTTTTGTTAAGCATAAGCGGTTATGAAACTATCATTTCCCATACTATGCAGTCTAAGAAGTTCTGATCAAAACATTTATCACAGATATATTAGATAAACATCATAAAGTCCAACTAAGGTCATGTGTGACTGAACATCTACTGATGTACTATCATTTCTCCTTATAACTTCAAGTAATGTCGATTTTAACTGTTTCAATTTGTTTGGCGTTTTCAAAATCTTTTTCAAAGAAAGCAACTTGTAGGTCCCGATTCGGTGCGTGACGGATCTCTAGACTCGCGGTACGACACGGTGATAACGTGTGGAATCCATGATCAACGTGCAACGTGTAACTCAATCAACAACACGGTGTAAATAATCCTCTTTGTATTTCCACTCAGAATATCAGTTTACAAGATCTCTTAGTTTCTGTTCTACACTGATCAACTATAATGTTCTCTTCTGATCTGTGGAATATGAACTTGAAACTTCTATTTATAGGAACACACAGCACCTTAGGCAAACTTAACAAGTTTGCTCCTAAAGATGCTTAGGCGAACTTGTTAAGTTTGCCTCTCTATGAACGCTTAGGCGAACTTGTTAAGTTCGCCTCTCTATGAACTTAAACAATATTGTTATCAACAGTTACAAAACATGTCCTAACAGTCGGTCCGATAACAGACCTATGATGCATTATGGACCGATATGTGAATGGATGTCGGTTCGTTATTGTACCTTTTACTTCGGACCAATATGAAACATATGTCGGTCCGTTATTAGCATAATATCCAATACTTTTCATTTTCAACCCTAGACTTTGGTACTTTACATACACAATTCCTTAGAGGTTCTAACCTTGGCATTTCTTGGACATTTTTGTGGCTGGCGTTACATCCTCCCAACCGTGTTTTAAACTCGTCCTCGGGTTTATATAAACAAGTGAGGGTATTTCTTTCTCATTTCAGACTCCAGTTCCCACGTGTACTCAGGTCCACGTCTGGAGTTCCATCTTATTTTCACAATCATCAATTTCTTTCTTTTCAATCTCTTTTCCTGCATGTCCTCGATTTGCAAAGGTTGTTCCACAAATCTTAACTTTTCATCTACCTCTACATCTTGTAAGGGAATTACCAGAGATTTATCTTCCAAACATTTGCGCAGATTTGCCACATGGAATACATCATGTACTCCATTCATTTCTTCTCGTAGTTCGAGTTGATAGGCCACAGGCCCAACTCTTTTCAAGATTTTGAATGGTCCTACGAATCTAGGACGTAATTTCCCTTTCTTACCAAATCTTACAACGCCTTTCCATAGTGAAACTTTCAACAGAACGGTATCACCGACGTTGAATTCTAACGGCTTTCGTCTCTTATCAACATAGCTATTTTGACTATCACGAGCCGCTTTCAATCTATCTTTTATCTGGATGACTTTCTCAGTTATTTCCAGGACAATTTCAGGTCAGGATAACTGTTTTTCTCCTATTTCAGACCAACAGATTGGAGTTCGACATTTACGACCGTATAAGGATTCAAAAGGAGCGGCCTGTATACCCGTATGATAGCTATTATTATAGGAGAATTCCATTAGAGGTAAGTGGTTATCCCAACTTCCTCCAAGATCGATAACACAGTCCCTTAACATATCTTCAAGAGTTTGGGTTGTTCTTTCGCTTTGCCCGTCCGTTTGAGGATGGTAGGCAGTGCTAAGATTCAGTTTTGTACAGAGGGCTTTCTGAAAACTTTGCCAGAATTGAGAAGTAAATCTACTATCTCTATCTGACACGATAGATTTTGGCACACCGTGTAATGTCATGATTTCATTAGCGTATAAATGTGCCAATTTATCCATACTGAACGTTTCTTTCATTGGAAGAAAATGAGCAAATTTAGTAAGACGGTCAATGATAACCCAGATAGTATCATTCCCTCGACTCGTTCGGAGAAGTTTCGTGATGAAATCCATGGTTATCATTTCCCATTTCCAGACAGGAATTTCAAGTTGTTGTAATAAGCCAGACGGCTTTTGATGTTCAACTTTAACTTGAGAACAGGTTAAACATTTTTCAACATAGATAGCGATATGCTTTTTCATTCCTATCCACCAGTAATTGGCTTTTAGGTTTTTGTACATTTTATCGCTTCCAGGATGCATCGTGTATTTAGATTTATGAGCTTCTTCGAGAACTTTTTCACGAGTGTTTCCATAGATAGGAACCCAAATTATTTTGTTCATTCTCAGAATTCCATCATCTCCTTTGATCAGTTGATCAATCATACGTCCCAATCCTTCCTTCTCAAGGTTGGGTTCTTGCAAAGCAAGTTTCTGAGATTCCTTAATACGAGTAATAAGATCGATTTAAAGATCGAGTCTTAAAGCACGAACTCGTTTAGGTTTCTTATGTTCTTTTCTGGTTAAGGCATCGGCTACAACATTGGCTTTTCCTTCATGATAACAGATTTCACAATCATAATCATTCAGGACTTCCATCCAACGCCTTTGCCTCATATTCAGTTCCTTTTGACTGAATATATACTTTAGACTTTTGTGATCAGTAAAGACAGTGAATTTGACTCCATAAAGATAGTGCCTCCATAATTTCAGTGCGAAGATTATGGCGCCCAACTCTAAATCATGAGTCATATAATTCTTTTCATGAGTTTTTAATTGACGGGAGGCATAAGCAATAACTTTGTTCCCTTGCATTAACACACAACCAAATCCAGTGTGTGAAGCATCACAATATACTGAAAAGCCTTCATTTCCATCTGGCAGAGCCAGTATGGGAGCTCGTGTCAGTTTCTGTTTCAAGGTTTCAAAAGCTTCAGATTGTTTAGGACCCCATTCATACTTGATTGGGTTGCGGGTCAGAGAAGTTAAAGGTACAGCAATTCGAGAGAAATCTTGGATAAATCTCTGATAGTAACCAGCTAATCCGAGAAAACTACGTACTTCAGTTGGTGACTTCGGGATTTCCCATTTGGATATCGCTTCAATTTTAATAGGATCTACTTGAATACCATTGGCATTAATCACATGTCCAAGGAATTGAATTTCTGATAGCCAAAATTCACATTTTGAGAACTTAGCATAAAGCTTTTTGTTCTCAGGAGTTCGAGTAGGATTTTCAAGTGATCAGCATGATCTTCCTTACTTTTGAAATAGATAAGGATATCGTCAATGAATACGTTAACGAATTTGTCCAAGTAAGGTTTACAGACTCGATTCATCATGTCCATGAATTTTGTTGGTGCATTCGTAAGTCCAAACGGCATTACCGTGAACTCATAATGACCATATCGAGTTCTGAAAGCAGTTTTAGGAATATCCTCTTCCTGGACTTTCAATTGGTGATAACCAGATCGAAGGTCAGTTTTGGAAAAAAACGAGCTCCTTGGAGTTGATCAAAAAGATCATCGATTCGGGGGAGTGGATAACGATTCTTTATCGTAACTTTATTTAGTTCACGATAATCGACACACATGCGCATCGAACCGTCTTTCTTTTTAACAAATAAGATTGGAGCTCCCCAGGGTGACGAGCTTGGTCTTATAAACCCTTTTCCAAGTAATTCATCTAATTGCTTCTTCAATTCTGCCATTTCATTTGGAGCTAATTTGTACGGGGCTTTAGCAATAGGTGTCTTACCGGGTACTAGATTAATTCTGAACTGCACCTCTCTCTCAGGTGAAATTCCAGGCAATTCATCAGGAAAAACATCAGGGAAGTCAACCACAACCGGCACATCTTCAATCTTCATTTTAGTGTCGGTAGTTACAGATACAAGGTATGCTAAGCATCCTTTTTGTAAGTACTTTGTAGCTATTAACATAGAAATTATTCCAATAGAGTTGGATAATTTAACGTCATTGATTGTAAGGATATTGCCTTTCGGCGAACGAAGTTCTATTGCCTTCTTATCACATAGGATACGGGCTTGGTTAGAGGCTAACCAATCCATTCCTAAGACAATGACAAAACCTACCAAAGTCACTGGTCACAGTTTTGCAGGTATAACATGTTCGGATAGTGTGATGTGGCAATCGTTAAGGATTTCAGAGATTTGGACGAGGTCGCCGTTGGGAGTTTCTACCATGCATTTCTTGTCTAATTTAGCTAGAGTTTTATTTAACAGTTTACAGAATCTATGATCTATAAAACTTTGGTTCGCACCAGAGTCAAATAAACTCGAGCATAAATATTATCAACAATAAATGTACCCGTAATGACATCGGGCATACATGCTGCTTCATGAGTGTTAAGAATGAACGCTCGTGCATTCTTTTTGACTCCATCTGCAGGCTTGGGACCTGTCCCATCGGGTTTCTTCAGCTTGGGACAATCGATTTTGATGTGGCCAACTTCGCCACACTCAAAGCAGGTAAACGAATTTTTCCTATAACAATCTTCTGTTTTGTGTCTAGACATCTTGCAAAAGTTGCAGTAAGGTCCAGATCGACATTGTCCCAAGTGCCTTTTCCTGCACTTTGGACATTCAGGGATAGAAGAGTTGTTATTTCGGGGAGTAAAGGACGATTTCTTGAATCCACTTGGGCCTTGCCCAACTATTTCTTTCTTCTTCTTTCCCTCTTCCTGATTCCTAATCAGGCTGGTTGTTAATGATGCTCCTAAATCCATAGCATCATCCAGATTCTCACAATTTGAGACCTTCAGCAATTCGTGGATTCTCCAATTAAACCCCAAATATATCTTTTAATCAGATTGGGTTCAGGGGTAGTAAGATGTGGAACGATTCGGGCATATTCAAGGAGTTTTGTAGCATTCTCTTGATGATTTTGTTGAAGCACTTTTGTGTGACAAACACTCTGGATACTGTCTTAGCTTTTTGTACTTGTCTTGTATGTATTAGTCTTTGTATGTTAGTGTTTTCATGTATTACGTATCGAGGTGTAATCACTAATGTATGTACTAGTCGTCTGTTTACTCTAAGTGTTATGCGCACTTAACATGTGTGCAGGAATTACTTCCTGCGTACTTAGCAAGTACGCAAGAACACTCTGCGTACTTGCTAAGTACGCAGGAACAATTTATCATGCGCACATGTTAAGTGCGCAGAGATCAGGTCTAGTATAAATAGAATGGTTTGATAGAAGTTATGTATGCACTCATTTGTAACAGTTCTGTAACCTACAAGTTTTATAATAGACGAAGTTTGAAAGTGCTTTCGTTGTCGGTTAACTTTGTGTTGCTTTATTCTCCACCTAGTCACGGGCATTCCTCACCCGATTGGACTAGTCACACACCCATACGTAACGATCCGAGACACCCGGGGACCTTCAAGTGGTATCAGAGCGATGCTCTTGATTCCGAGTGTTGTGAGTGTGTTAGGAGCATCTTCTACACAATCTACAGACTTTGTGCAAGCAAAAGTGAGTGTGTTTTTGTGATTTTTGTGACAAAATAAGGGCAGCTCTTGAGCACTATTTTAGAGGCAAATATCACTTAAAACTGACCTTTTGTTGTTTGTTTGAGTTTTTTGAGCATCAAAGGTTGGTTAGAAACAAGTTTCTAACCCTTTGGCTCGATCTAGTTAGTCATCTCTTCAATTTTTGAATATTCCCGTGAGTTTCCAGTGACCGGAAAAAGTTGGTGAGAGTTGGTGAAAAAGTGACCTACGTACTTACCATATTTGGAAACAAGTACAGTCTTGTTGCGTACTTACTAAGTACGCAAGACCGTTCTTGCTGCGTACTTAAGTCTATTCCTGCGTACTTGTCTTTACTCTTGCGTACTTGTTAAGTACGCAAGAGCAAATCCTAAGTGCGCAAGACCAATTCCTTAAGTGCGCAAGGCCAGTTTCAAATGCGCAAGTAGCTTTGACTTTTCTGAAATTTGACTAAGTGTTTCACTATGGCAAATCTTCAGAACCTCAGTAACCTTCTTAATTATGACAATGTGATTGGAACCCCATAGAAACCACCAAAGCTGCTTAACGTTAATGATTACTCAAATTGGAAAGCACGCTTTGAGCATTATATCTCATACACCGATTCTTCACTATGGATACCCATTCTTGAGGGTTATAAGCATCCCACATATACATATCTTGATTAGGAAGTTCTCAAGCCTATCTCTAAACTTGATAAAGAAGAAAAGAAAGTGTATGACAGAGAGAAGAAGGCACGTGGATCTATCATGATGGCCTTGACCAGAGAGTTTTTTCACAGCTTCAGAGGATATGATAACTCTAAGGATCTCTGGAAGGCATTACAGAAAAGATTCGAGGGAAACAGTGACATTAAGAAGAGTAAGAGGGATCTTCTTAGAAAGCAGTATGAGTGCTTCAGATATCTGGATAATGAATCTACAGACGAGCTTATATCTAGATTCTATCATCTGTAAACTGAGTTGAAAGCTCATGATCTAATGTATACTGAAGAGGAGTTAGTTGAGAAATTTCTGGATGCCGTACCCCCAAAGTTTGAGATGTACACCACCTTGATTAGAGAGAACTCAAAATTTTATGAGATGAAGATTGATGAAGCAATTGGAAAGATTCAAGCACATGATATGAATCTGAAAATACGAGAAAGCTCAAGGAGACCTCAAATACAAGACCCCTCTATGTATTACGGGACTTCAACACAGCCAAGTCATCGGGATCTGGAATTGCCCCTTTCTCAGGGAACTCTCATGAGGAGGATAATTCAAATGTTTGTGGTGGTCATGCATGCTATGCAGCATCTGGATCTGGATCTGGATCTAACCACCAGAATTCCTCAAGAAATCCTTCTGCCACATCTTCAGCTAACCAATCTGCAATAGCCAAAATAGTTGAAGATCATATGGCTTTGTTTTCATCCTGTATGCTTGCCTATGAAAACTTCATTGGTGGCAAGCTAACGGATCCTGAAACCATATAAGAAGCCTTTAATCAGGTGGATCCAGATGATATGGAGGACATGGATATTCAGTGGAATATGGCCATGATCTTGAGAAGAGCCAAACGTTTCTTGAACAGAACTGGAAGAAAGTTCATTGGTGGGCATTCAAATGCCAAGGTTGGTTTTGAAAAATCCAAAGCCAAGTGCTATAAGTGTCAGAACTTTGGACACTTTGCTCGTGAATGTTAGAAGGACAAAGCACCGGCTTCAAGTTTCACCAGACCTAGCCAAGGAAACGGTCAAGGGTATAACAATTCCAACAACCACAATCAAAGTCAAGGTGGAACGTCCAATGCGTTGGTAGCACAACAGGACGATAGCTTTGATTGGGGTGTTCATTTGGAGGATGCCATTATTGCTCAAACACAGGTTGGTCTGATGGCTGAGATCGTTAAGATGATGGAAGCAGAAGAACGGGAAGCTTCTGTGGCTGACCAAGAGGAGTCTAAAACTGCAGTTGCCCTCATGGCTATTGGAGAGGCATCATGTTCATCAACTGAGGTATATTCTAACTCTTTTGCTGTCATTTCTTGTTCTAAATGTCTAAGCTTGCAGGATGAAAATTCTAAGCTTCAAGACAAGGTCGAACCCCTTCGTACAAAGAAAACAAAAAATGATACAAAGATTCAATTGAAACTTTGAAGAAAGAAAAACGTGATTATTCACTTAAAATCAGTGATGAACAGTTTCATTTGGATGTTGCGTATAAGGGGTTGGAAAAGAGAAACAATGAGATCACCAAGCTGTAAAATGAGATCTTGTAGTTGAAAGGCAATATTGAGAAGTTGAAAAATTATCGGTTTGTGGTGGAACACTACGAATTCGTAGTGAGACAAATGAATGGCTTAGGGTTGGGTACTAATGCCATTCCTCCACCAGTAAGCGGGAAATTTGTCATCGGCTTAATTGACATTGATCTGTCTTGCCTTGATGAGTCCTCAAGTCAGGATGATTCCTCTAATAAGGATGATTCCTCAAGTAAGGCTGGCTCTGCCTCTAATGAAGAGTTCTTTACTGATGAAGGCTCTGAGAACACCTGCCCTGATGTTGTAGTCTCAGAGGAGTTGCTCGATGAACAGAAGGTTAAGAAAAGCGTTGTCACTGATCGTGATAATTACATTTTAACCGAACCCGACATTGTTGAAACAAATGAAATATTAAAAGTGATGCTATATGGGGGTTATAAAAATATTAACCAGGTAAAGAAAGAAGCCTTTGCAGCTCATTACGGGCTTGGCTATAAAGAAAACTTGCAAAAATAATATAATCCTAAATCTCAATCATCATCGGGTCAAACAAATGATCCTGTTCATCAAACAACTCCTCCTGCTCATCATGCTGAGTCATCTAATGCCAGATCTAATGAGCCTTACAGGAGAACTTACAAAGAAAAGAGAACCTGTTTTCACTGTGGTATGGTCGGTCACATCCTGGTGAACTGCCCTAATAAGAACCAAGGAAAACGGCAAATTGTTTCACAACCAGCTGTTATCCCTAAGTCACCACCATTGAAACATTCCAAGAGTCCAAAGAAGAATGTGGTGAAACCACCAGTGATACCATTGTTGAAGCCAAAGACCATATATGAAGATAAACCAACTGTTCCAAAAAGGGAAAAACTTTCGGCTAAACCCTGTGTATCTACCTCTGGTAGTGCACCAACTGGTGAGAAACATGTGGTCAAACTCTCCAAACCGTAGAGGAGAAGAAGGAACAAGAGATTGAGAAAGCTGGAACAACTGGCAGGAGTTCAATCAGGTGAAGCTTCCACTAGTTCACCTGCTGCTGTTGAATGTAAGCCTACTGTTCCAGTTAAGAAAAAGAAGAGGTCCTGGAACAAGAAATCCAAAAGTTCTCAATCTCCTGATCCCAAGTCTTCAAAATATTCACCCATTTTTTATAGTCACGACTTTGAGTTAATAGAGGTAGTTTATTTTGAGAAAGACGGACGACCCAAGACCACTATGGCTTGGGTCTCCAAATTTAACTAATCTGTTTGTGACTCGTACACGGACATCCGAAGGGTACTATCTCTAATCGTTGGTATGTAGATAGTGGATGCTCCCGGCACATGACAGGCAACATGGCTCTGCTTCAAGATGTCAAACCATTCAGAGGCGGCTATGTGGCCCTTGCAGGAGAGAAAGGCGGTAGTATCACGTGTCAAGGCGTGGTTTCGAATGGATGTGTTAGCTTCGACAAAGTCAACTACTGCGATCAGCGGAAGCATAACCTATTGAGTGTCTCTCAGATGTGCGACAAAGAGTACTCGGTTATGTGTGATAACTATGAATGCTTGATTCTCAAGCCTGGTTTTGAAGTTCCTGAAGACTGGATTCTGATGAGAGCACCAAGGACAAACGACACTTATCAGATCGATATGAGCGTGGCAAAAACCACCTCATCAGTTGCTACTTGTTTGCTTACCAAAGCGACAGAGCTTGACTCAATCTTGGGGCATAGGAAACTCGGACACATTTCTTATCGAAAAATGAATCATCTTGTCCGAAACGGTTTAGTTACCGGGGTCCCTAAGCTAAGATTTGTCGTTGCAGATGACTGTATGCCTTGTAAAAAGGGCAAACAGCAACGGAAGTCTGACAAGCCCAAGCTCCAAAACTCCATTGATACCCCTTTGGAGCTATTACATATGGATATGTTTGACCCCATAAGTATCAGGAGTATTGGAGGTAAGTCATACTGTCTGGATGTAACTGATGATTTCTCACGTTTTTCTTGGGTGCATTTCTTAGGTACAAAGGACGAGACTGCTGACATTCTTCAATACCTGATCTTGAGCTTGGAATCCCTTTGCAAGTTGAAGGTTAGAATAGTACGGAGTGATAACGGAACTGAGTTCAAGAATAATTTGATGGAGATTTTCTGTCTCAAGAAGGGCATTCGTCACGAATTTAGTGCCCCGTACACACCTCAGCAGAACGGCGTTGCAGAAAGGAAGAACAGAACCTTGATCGAGACTGCAAGGACAATGCTGTCAGATGCAAAGCTTCCTGTAACTTTCTGGGCAGAAGCAGTAAATACAGCTTGTCATGTCTTGAACAGAGTTCTGGTTGTTAAGAGGCACAACAAGACTTGCTATGAGTTGATCAACAATCGACCTCCCAACCTTGACTACCTAGTTCCTTTTGGTAGTCCTTGTTCCTTATTGCTACAATACAAGGATCGAAAATCTAAATTTCATGCAAAAGCAGTGGAAGGCATCTTCTTAAGATATGTTGCCAATTCACCATGCAAGAGAGTGTACAATATAGGAACTCGTACTGTCGAGGAATGGTTCGAAGTGGATTGCAGCAAACACAGCATTCCACCAGAACCAACTGGTCCAGCTTGGGGTTTTGATTATGATGCGCTATTCAAGTCTTTCAACCTTCCTGATCTATCTGCTGATGATTCCGCAAATGTGTACGATTTCTTTAATGGCGGCGATGACTCCAACTTCTCAGCCCATGCCACCGTACCTATTGTAACTCCCGATTCCAATGCTGCATCTGCATCTGGAACCCATGATAGTGAGGACGTTGAAGTTATCCATGTTGATGGAGATGACGCTCCAGCTGATCCTAACACTCATGTAGGAAATGAAGCTCCAGCTGATCCAATCAACATTGAATCGTCTTCTTCTGGAACACAGGATACGGGGGAGTTGAGCACGAATCTAGACACAAATCTCCAGGAACCGCACGTACCAGAGACGAGAGTGCATAAGAATCATCCAATTGACAATGTCATTAGGGATCCTCATGCCGGTGTTCAGACTCGTCATAGAACCATTGCTGAGAACACCAGTTTGTACGCTGAGATACTTGACACTTGTATCATGGAAATATGTTTGCATGCTGCATTCGTGTCCCAATTCGAGCCGAAGAATGTGAAAAAGGCTCTCGCTGACAACTGCTGGATTGAGGCAACGCAAGAAGAACTGTCTCAATTCCAAAAGTTACATGTGTGGGATTTAGTTGACTTGCCAAGAGGCGTACAACCAATTGGAACCAGATGGGTGTTCAAGTGCAAAACGGATGAACGACACGTCGTAGTGAAGAATAAAGCAAGGTAGGTTGTTCAAGGATTTTATCAACAAGAGGGCTTGGATTACACAGAAGTATATGCCCCAGTTGCTAAACTTGAGGCCATTCGACTGTTTCTGGCTTATGCCTCCTATGTCGGCTTCAAGGTCTATCAACTTGATGTGAAGAGTGCTTTCCTATATGGAAAATTTCATGAAGAGGTCTATGTCACTCAACCTCCCGGCTTTGAAGATCCGCATAATATCAATAAAGTGTATAAGCTCGACAGAGCACTTTATGGTCTTCATCAAGCACCTCGGGCATGGTATGAGACATTATCAAAACATCTATTGTCCAACGGTTTCGATCGTGGACATATTGACTCGACCCTCTTCATTCGAAAAGCAGGAGTTGATATTCTACTCGTACAAGTGTATGTCGACGACATTATCTTTGGGTCTACAAATGAAGAGATGTGTAGGGAATTCGAACAGGTGATGAAGTCCAAGTTTGAGATGAGCAACATGGGTGAATTGTCATTCTTCCTAGGTCTGCAAGTCAGTCAAAGAGAGGATGGCATCTATCTAAATCAAACTAAGTATGTGCAGGACATCTTGTCGAAATACAAGATGAATGATAGCAGTACTTATGGCACACATATCCCAGTCAATCACGGTTTGCATCCAGACAAAGATGGAAAGGATGTGGATTGTAAATTGTACCGTGGGATGATCGGTTCTCTCATGTATCTCACAACTACAAGGCCCGTCATAATGTTTGTTGTATGCTTGTGCTCAAAGTTTCAGTCACAACCGAAGGAGTCTCATATGATAGTTGTCAAGAGGATCTTCAGATACTTGAAAGGGAAACCCCGATTGGGTCTTTGGTACTCAAAGCAGCAGTCATTTGACCTCAAAGCCTATACTGATTAAGACTATGGTGTAACATCCCAAAAATAGTAAATAAATAAATAATAACGCGATAGAGATTTAATCGTCAAAAAAAATGAAAGAAAAATGGATGGGCTTGGGCTCGGCTCCAACGGGCCGATGGAAGCCCAGGTATATAAGGGGCAAGGCAGCCCTCTTCTTTGCTCATTCCTCACTCACGCAACTTTTAGAGAGAGGAAGGAGAGCTCGGGTCTAGAGAGAGAAAGTTGACGGATCGCCCCGGGATTGAAGGAGCACGTTACTGCTGAGCTCGTGAGCAAAACCTCCGAATCATAACCCCAATCTAGGTAACGATTCGACCCTAATCTGAGTTTTTGTTTACTTTGGGATTTTTGGGTTTTGGCTAAAAAGGTAACGTTTTTGCGGATGAAACTTGAAAATGAGCTTAGTTATAGCATCTAGAATGAAAACCGAACGTTTTGATCAAAGAAAATCGAGATATTGACACGATCAGATTCGCATGCAAAAACTTTGGATTTTTGGGGAAGAAGACTGATTCATCGAAACTACTAGTTTCGAAGTAGGCGAATCCATCGAAACTACTTAGTTTCGATATATATATACAGACCCATCGAAACTACCATAGTTTCGATATATATACAGACCCATCGAAACTACCTAGTTTCGATATAAACCCATGATCTGAAACTAAGATTATACATAAGTTACTTACCGAAACTACCATAGTTTCGATATGAACCCATGACTCGAAACTACTTAGTTTTGATATATGCAGACCCATCGAAACTACCATAGTTTCGATATGAACCCATGACTCGAAACTACTTAGTTTCGATATATGCAGACCCATCGAAACTACCATAGTTTCGATATGAACCCATGACCCGAAACTTACATAGTTTCGATGTGATTCTTCCATCGAAACTACTAGGTTCAAACATAGTAATGTCTACTGTCATCTAGGAGCACTACCTTATGTGTATGACTTCATTATACAGATTGAGAGATACCTTAGTGACGCTCAGAAACCAGCTAAGTGTAGTGCAGAAACCACTCATCAGGTGAGTTCTAAGTGCCCCCTTCTATGTTATGTGCAAATCATTTTAAATGTTTTAGCGCTGAAGTGTATACACTAAATGAATAAGTTATGAATGTCAATGTGATCATACGTGATATATACATGTATATATTAAAATGAATTACGAACCAGGAATGAAACGTATGTTTACAAAGAATGAATGAAAGAATGGCATAACGTAAATGAATGGAATCTTGCTTTATAAATATATATATTGCATGTTATGAATGTATGTATACGTTATGGACGGAAACGAAGTTAACAGCTACTACGGTAGACGGACGACTGCTTGACTATTATGCAGCCAGAAAGGAAAGTCTAGAAAGGTAGACTAAATAATGGCCACTACGGTGGAGTAAGTCCCTAAATCGATGCACGGCTGTATAACTAGTTCAAGTGGGAAACTGATGCCTTAGGGCAGACGGGCGAATATGACGGACTACGACGGTAGGACGGTTAATACGGACGGCCGAAGGTTGGCCGGACGGTTTTAAGGCGGACGGTTTCTAGGACCGGACGAGTAAAAGGGTTACGACGGTAGCTTAAGGGCGTATGTCTTTGTGACATACGCAGTAAAAGACGGGTTGATCACCCTTATGTGTATGACCAATGAATGTTAAGGAAAGTAAAGGTGAATGCATATCTATGTAATCACATAAGAATGACGAAAGAAAAGCAAAAGCTATGAATACATATTTATGTACTCGTATATGAACGACCAATGAAGGTCAATGATATGTTAATGTGTATTTATATATATTTGTATATTTATACTTACTTTTAAAGAAATAATGTTCATACCTAATCGCTTTAAACTAGAACTCACCAGCGTTAGCTGACTTTTAGTATACATTTCAGGTAACAAAGGGAAGGGTCGTGCGAAGGCGTGAGGGCTGCCCGGCATGAGACTGACATCCCACTTTATTTTATGTCTAGACAATGGTTAATGTTTTAAACGTTAAGACTTCCGCTGATATGTACTCAAATGTTGAATGTTTTAAATTTAAAGTTCAGTATTGATGACTTGGTTTATGAGTAAAGCCAACAAGTGAGGTTACCTGGGAAAGGGGCCTTACATATGGCGGTTGTAACCTTGATAGAAAATCAACCTCAGGTGGATGTCAATTCTTGGGAGACAGGCTGGTTTCCTGGCAGTGCAAGAAGCAGTCAACGGTTTCTGTCTCAACTTGTGAAGCAGAGTACATTGCTGCGGCGAGCGGTTGTTCTCAGATATTATGGATTCAGCAGCAATTGAGAGACTACGGCTTAAACTTCACTAGAACTCCACTGTTCATTGACAACAATGCCACCATGTCCATCACAAACAACCCGGTGAAACATTCTGAAACTAAACATATTGAAATTCGCTATCATTTCATCGGTGACTGTGCTGAAAAGCATCTCATTGAACTTGTAAAGGTTCATATGGATGACAACTTTGCTGACCTTTTCACTAAGGCGTTTGATCGAACACGTTTTGAACATCTTGTCAACATGATAGGAATGTTCAATCCTGAGTGAAAACTTATTTTCTTAAATCAGTTCAAGTCATGGAAGTTAAATTTTATTTCTTTTAAATGTTTTTTGTATAGTTCTTTTAATTTTCAAATATTTTACAAAAATCCAAACAAAATAGAAAACCAGCAAAATTTCAAAGTTTTCTTGAGAAAAGAGGAAATGATCGTACATCATAAATGATCTAAACGTCTTAGATTGCACATATGGGAAATGATTGCGTCATGCTTACTTGATTGTTTAAATTGTTGCGTTTTTAATCTGCTTATTTACAAGTAATTTGAATTGTCAGTAGGCTGCAAGCGTCTTTGATTGCACATATGTGGAAATTTAATCAATACTACAACTGTGATTTGAACCCATGTTTGCTAGTGTGTGTGTGCGTAAAAGAATGCAAAAGATCACTATCAGATATAGGATGTTAGATTTTGGCAATTATTTTTCTTCTGAGACCAGTTTCGGGTTAGGTCGTTAGCACAATTAATGCGGTTCATCTCACTGTCCATACTCACAAGTATGCAATGAGAGATTGAATCAAGATATGTCTTGACATCAACCGTTGAGCATATATTCACCCTTGAATCACGTCTGATTCATTGAAATCAAATCCAGATAAAAGTTGGATCCCCTTACCTAAATCCTCAGACACCATGTTCATTATCCTGGATCATCATTCTGATATTCACTGAAGAAATCATATGAAACCAAGACAAATGAATCACTCGGTTCTGAATCTTATGATTCCTGATAATCCTTATGGATTCTGTTTCATTTTCCTATGCTAATTGATGTAACTTCAATCTGGAAATTTAGAAAATCATTAGGAAAATCTTAGATGCCTTGAGTTAGTGCAAAGTTAAATTCAAATAGCATAACTGTGGGGTACACGTTGTATACTTATAACTATTACCTTAACACACAAGAACGTGATACTAAGATGCTTACGGTTTCAAATCTTATAATATTGCCAACTTGAATTACTTGTTTATGTGCTTATTACGTATGAATAACTAGTAATCCATGACATGATCCCATATTCGTTGATGTTTATCTTGTATCATTATTGTTATAGTTTAGCCTGATATGATCCTCTGCTCGTGTCTTTGAACAAAAATAGTGTGTGTGTATATACTTGTATATCTCTATTCAGAAAAGAGCAAAAAGATTTTAAGTTTGTGTATAGTTCAATTCTAATCAAAAATGACAAAAATATTTGTGTTTAACCTTCTTGAATTGACTTTGAATCCTCTTGATTGAATGTGCTTATCATGTTCGTTATTTGACTTTGACTTCTTCATAATTTGAGTTGACATTCGAGAAACACAAGGGTTTCTGCGTACTTGACAAGTGCGTAGGAATTAAACCTTGCGTACTTGTAAGTATGCAAGACTTAAGTCATGTGTACTTGTCAAGTACGCAAGAGTTAAGCCTTGCGCACTTGTTAAGTACGCAACACCCAAATGTGTTGGGTATATATACAGGACTTAGAACTTTTTCTGAGTTTATCTCATTCAAACTTCTTTGACACTGTTGTATACCCACTGATCCTTTTTCACTCAAAATTTCATGTGTTCCTAAACGGTTTTTTCGTCCCGATTCTAGTTTCAACATCATATAACTAACATTTGGTGAGAATCTAGGACCATTTCATCCGTTAAATCTTGAGTTTTAGACCGATTTGAGACTTTAAAAAAAATTAGGGTTTTGAACCTTGATTTTGGACAATTTTTGGTTGTTTTTGTAACACATTATGACCTAAAACATGTTTAGAATCAACAAACGAACCTTGATCATCACTTAATCGTCCATAACACTCCTTGATTTTGAGTTTGACCTACTGCTTGACCGTAGTTACATGTGTATCGTTGGTTAGGTCAAAGTGACCGGATTATAGCACAAATTTAGTGTTGGTTTTGGTTCCTGTGGTCGTAAACACGGTTTTCGACTCAGTGGTCACCAACATTATCATCAATGTTCACAATATCAGATTTTGGATTCTTGAAAAATTGTCTAAGTGTTAAGTCATGCGTACTTAACAAGTACGCAAGACATAAGTCATGCGTACTTGCTAAGTACGCAAGACCTAAACCCTGCGTACATGCTAAGTACGCAGGAAGACCAAACTTGAAAATTTTATAAGTCTGGATTTCAGTTGAATGTGATTGTGCTATACTTGATCATGTGTGTTCAATTCCAATGAGTCTTCTTGTTCTTATTGTGTTTATTGTTTATTTTGGCAGTGATGGCTCGTGCGTTTACAAGCTTATTCAATCTGCTGGCACTTACACAACCGGAATGGAAGGGTGATGCACTTCAATACAGGGAGATAGTTGATTTCTTGAACCGCTCAAAGATCAGCTATGCTATCTCAGCAGATCCTGTCGTATCAAGACCATACCTGGAGCAGTTCTGGGACACGGCGGATCATGACTGCACGGTAACCCCTAATGTCATTCGGGCTACTGTGGCGTGTCATGACATTGCTATTTCTGAGGACACAATCCGAAGGGTCTTACAGTTCTGGGATCTTGCAACCGACCCAATTTCCTATCCTGACTACTTTGTGGATGGGTGTTGGAAGCAACGTATGGGATACGTCGATGTGCGGGATTATTCATCATACAAGAAGATGTGGGGGTACTTTGCCCACATAATGATCTTAGATTAATAACGTATTGGATACGTCGGTGCTAGATCAGTGGAGGTACTTTGCCCACATAATGATCATGTGCATTTCTTCTAGGAAGGCAGGGAAGGATGCCATGGGGCATGATCTAGCAGCTTCCATGGTTGGTTTGTCTCTCAACAAGGGCTATAACTTCTCAAGATACATCTACAAAGCCCTAACTGATCAGATCAATACGGCAGAGAGGTTTAGGTTCCTGTTATACCCCAGATTTGTGCAACTCTTGATCAATGATGCGTTATGCGTTGCCAAATCTACCAGCTGTTGGGGAGAGACTGCAAGTGAAGCGGGTGGCAAAGAGAGTTTTCTCACAATTTCTAACACCGGGCAGTGTATAACCTACCCCTGTGCATACTCCACTCTTTGGCCACCTGATCAATGAAGCTTATGTGGCACCTGCAGATTGGAAATGGTTTAGTGCAGAGTCTGAGCCAGAACTCAATGAACATTTTGATGAGCAACAAGAAGAGGAGGAAGTTGAAAGTGAGGATGAAGTTTCTGACGAAGGAGGAGACGAAGAATCAGGAAGTGCTGGTGCTGAAGAATCTGACTCCGAGGCGACTGAGTCTGATTCATCTGATTCTGATGATGCACCATCATCATCACACCAAAGGAGAAAGACACAGGTAAACCTTCATGAGTCGTCTTCCAAGAGAAAAATACAGGAAAGTACTAGCAGTGAGTATGACCCCGATTCTGATTCGGATGCTGCTATACAGAGACGCAGAAGAGAAAGTATAAACAAGCGTCGGGGGATAGGCAACACCAAGCTATCCTTAGTGAGGTAGAAGTCAGTTCTCAGAGGCATGTAACTGTGACGGATGCGAGTACTCATTCAACTTCTACTTCACCTTCACAACAGCTTTACAGGTGACAGAGGAGGAGGCCACGTGTAACACTTGATATGGCTACAACTTCTATCACAAAGGAGGTTCCTGTGATAGTGACCCTCCCTGTACAATCTATCCATGTCACACCCCAACCGACGGCGGAATACGTCGGGGCGGGACATGTAGACTGTTCAAAAGCTCAAGGTTTACTAAAGTTTAAATATTTAAACAACCAAATTCATATCATAGATAAACATCAATCCAACAATACAAAGAAAAATAGAGAATACATAAATAGTTTCTTTAAATTAGATTCTAGGTCCTTGGTCCTAAGTGAAGTAACTTATACTTATTCTCAAGCATTAGTACCTGAAACATGATGAAAACAAGGTCAACTAAAAAGTTGGTGAGCATACATAGGTTTTAACACACAACCAAGTTTAAAGTGTTTTATACAATTCATACGATACATGTGTATAAGGCATTTATGGAGAATCTATAGTTAAACTAAGTGTGTACAATCAAACCCTTTGACTGAGGCATAACACGCAGGTTACCCTAATATAAAGTTGGTAACAAACACCCTAACCGGGTGGGTTTGTCAGACACAATAGATCTATCAATGTTAACTGTTGGCTTGTACGGAGTTAATGATTGTACTAATAGCATTCAAGCATAAAGCACATAACACATAATATAATATTATTGAATTGTATTTAATTCTATGCAAAAAGTTTCAAAGAGTAAATCATGTTTCACCCCAAAAGTACAAAATGAAAAAGAGGGACTATGTAAAACTCACTTGTATATATCTTGTGTGGATAACATGAGCAAGTATGAAGCACAAGTGATTACCAAATCACAAGTTAACCTAGTGTGAAAAGCATGATCTTAGATTAATAACGTGCACAAGTCTAAGGATAGGTCTAATGTTCATCGGGTCTTGTTATATGAGAACTTATATATAAAGTTTGTGTTATTTTATGTGAAAGAATAAGTTATCGAAAGTTGGTGTAAACGTTGGAAGTTCAAAATGTTATATGAAAATATTATGTGTCTTTAGGGTTTTAAATAAATAAACTCTTTTTTTTATTTATTTAATTAAAATAATAGTTATTGCTAAAAGTAGTATGATTTTTATATACAAAGTGTCAAAAACATGCCAATATGGATTAAAGAAAATTCTAAGTGTATAATGTAGTAAATTTTATTTACTTATTGTGAAGGTAATATGCTAAAAAATGTAGTTATGGATATTTATATATGTAAAAAAAAAGCAAATGATTTATAAAAATGTATCATTATATCTTGTCAACACGTTTTATAAATTAGGTAATTAATTACTCTATTTAATTATTTAAAAATATATCTTTAAATAATTTAAAATGAGGTTTTAAACAATTAAAGTTGTAAAAATGAATGTTTTGGGTTTAAACACTGTATTTTTTGTAAAAATCGGTTCTAAAGAATGTTAGATTTATAAAATTATTTTTATAGAATTTAATTACTGTTAAAAATGGTTTTAAAAAAAATAATAAAAAGAACACCACCCGGTTCGAACCCGGGTGGGTTCTGAGTTGTGCATGTGAGCTACCACTGGACCAGGGGACTAACCCGTGTTATGGAACCGGTTTGATTTGTATATAACCGATTCAGTACAGGGGCCGGGTCTGGCTTTGAGTCATGCACAAAAAGTACCGGTTATGTGGGTTTTGAACCCACGCCACTCGGTCCAATGGTGCAAGGTCTTAACCAGTTGGACCGAGTGGTTTCGTTGGTATAAACTAAAGCGTAAAAACTTAAATGCATTAAACCATTTAAATCAAAATTTCCTGTTAAAATCGTATGAACAGGTTCAGAGAATTGCCAGGAATTGAACCCGATTTGGATTGTTGTTTTGTAAAGTGATAAGGGGCTTTCGATAAGTGGTTAAAAACAAAACGAACGACGTAAACCATACCTGTGATGGGTGCGTAACGAAGCCTGGCGACTAAACGGACAGAGGCAAGGTTTAGGGTGCTAGATCGACGAACAGGGATGGAATGAGACTCAAATGAGGGTTGGGGAAGATTATATGAAGTCGTGCGAAGGTCCATAGTGATTTAATTCGTTTAATTTCATCATTAACGTATGATTCGATTGAGAGGTTTACGGGTGACAGCTATGACTCCAATTACGCGTTATTTTAACTGTAATGGGATGAATTGAGTCGTGTAATGGGTTTAGGTACATGCACGGTCAGTCATGGAATGATTTACAGGGATCAATTGCATTTAATTTCTGGTTTTGGAAAGGATTGAAATGTGGTTTGACCCCAGGAGGTCAAACTATTCAAAAACTCGAATCATCCGCGCAATTGATCGAATTGGGCTAATATATGGATCGAATTATGGTCGATCATTGATTTCGTGCGTAGTGAAAGCCCATAACAACAGGTTTATCGATTTCATATGTTGAGTTTTATTGTTTTTGGGCCTGTTTGACTTTGAGAGTCAAAGTTGACGAATGGAGGTCAAAATTGGTTCATATGGGGTCAAGTCTAGTCCAAAGGTTCAATTGCAAGGGTGGGGGTCACGTTTAGGGTTCAAGGACTTTGGGGAGGAGGTTCAAGACCAATTTGTTTATATAAAAAAAGTTTTATGTATATATATATATATATATATATATATATATATATATATTTACATATATATAGTTACTTATATGAAGAAATTATAAGCTTCAATACTCATTCTTGTATCGCATATGTAACATATGGGATCAACTTGGAAAGTTTTTGGGTGAAGTGTTTGCATCAAGATTTGTATATTGTTGTTTATTGCACCAAACAAGTACATGAAAAAAAATAAGAGATGTTACAGTATCCCCATGTTGAGGGAATTTCATCCCGAAATTCAACTAGTTGAGGCTACTGAATCAGAAAAGAGGTGTGGATACTTAAGCTTCATTTGATCCTCACGTTCCCAAGTGAACTCAGGACCGCGCTTAGAATCCCAACGAAGTTTGACAATAGGAATACGGCTTTGTAGGATCGGTAGATACAAGGTGGTTCTATTCTAGTTGATATTGGCGGAAACAATAACAACCGAACGAAGTAAAACAAGTAAACAAGAAGAATACTAATAAATGCACTGTTATATTAAGCTTCTGAGATTACAAGATTACAGAGAAAAACTCTATGAAGGCTCACTTGTACAATGAACTGATACAGTACTTATATAGTAACTTAGAATCAAGACAGACCCTTGATTCTAAGGATCAGATCGAACACAAGCCGTTGATCTTGTTTATGAAGCTAACTACACGTAAAGACTATTCTAGTTAACTTTACTCAATCGTCTTCTTAGGCATCATTGCTTGCATGCTTGGAGAAGAGCGTTATTGTGCTTTATTGTCTGCACCAGTGAGGTTCCTTCTGCATTGAGTGTGTCAGTTGCTTTAGCAGAAAGTTGTCAGTGGCGCTTTTGCTTTTGCATGGACAGCCAGCTACAATGTTTGATCTTTATCGAATAAAGCTATCAGCAGCAAAGTTGAGGATCCGCAGCAGGACTCAACCATCCAAAGCTGCTGATGATTTGCCTATCAGCAGCATCAAGTGTTGGATGCTGCAGATAAGCCTATCCGCAGCAACTTTGGTCTTCAGCAGATAAGCTTGTCCGCAGCAACTTTGTTCATCAGCAGGAAAACAAGTATCTGCAGCAAACAAGCTTATCCGCAGCAGCATGTTGCTCAGCAGCAAAACTGTGCGGTCCACAGCATTTGTACTTGGAGAATTTTGTAGCCTTCAGTCTTTGTTTCTACAAACTCCCCCTAGACTGATGCTACCAAAACTCTCCTAATTTCTTTGTTGCCGAAGCTTTTGCATGTGGCAGACTATCCTTGCAACCTCATAGCCTCTTGGATCCTTGCTGGGATTGTTCAGTGGAAGCTCAGATAGAATCTTGATGTCTTTACTTGGCATTTTGAAGATTGCTTTTATTGAACATCTTATCTTCTGATCCTTGACATCAGTTAAAGTGAACTCATCCGTTTCAGCATTGTAGGACCATTTAACGAATGGAGAGTGGGATTGAAGGGGTTTGGCATCTACAATTACATCCTTGCTAGGGTTGAAATGGTGTTTGATCACTAGCAGGACATGTTTCCCACCTTCATTCGCAGGTTCATGAGCCTCACCCAGCTCCACAATTCTTCTTAAATCAGAATCTGGAAGTTGCAGTACTTCATCAACAGTTTTGTATATAGATCTTCTTTCTTCAGTCCTCCCCCTGAAGACTTCAAACCATTGATCCTGAGAGCTATAGAACCAGATGACTATTTCGCTGGAGTCTTCTGGTTTGGTAGTAGGTTTGGATTTCTTCTTGGGAGGCTGTTGATGAGAGGGAGCTGGGTGAGATAGTTTGGACTTTTTGGGTAGAGGAGAGGAAGGATTAGGGTTGAGATGGGAAGGTTTTTGGACAGATGAAGTGGTGACTGGGGCAGAAGTCTTGGGTTTCTTTACTGGTCTTTTGTCTTCTTGATCTGTGACCCTCTTCTTAGAAGCTTTCTTTCCCAGTCTTTCTTCTTCTTCCTTCTTGACTTTTGTATACAAGGCTTGTAGGTTCATGAATGTCATGGGACCTAGCCTTTTTCCACTCTCTCCCCTTGCCTTTAGGAAGTCAATTATGACCTTCCTTTCTTCATGGGTTCTTTTGTTGAAGGCAATGGCCTTTTTGGACTTTTGTCTAGCCTTTTCTTCTTCTTCAGCTCTTTTCTTTTTAGCCAATTACCCCTGCTGACCCATGAAGGCTCTGTATATTTCTTTGTTGGATAGTTTCTCAAGGTAGTCAGCATCCTCACCTTGAGAAATTAGAGCTTATATCCATTCCTCCCTCATTTCCTTGGCTAGTTCAGAATCAGTGATTCTGAACTTAGCTTCTTCTTTCTTTTTCTTTTCTCTTTCTTCCTCTTCTTTGTTTAATTTTTCTTGCAGCTGTCGAGCTAGAGCTTCATCTTCTTGAACTTGGGAAGAAGCAGGAATTTTGAGTTTCATTTCATCCAGCTGCTTGGCATACAGCTGGATATTTTGTTCTCTAAGGAGAATGGCTGCTTTTCTTTCTTGTGCCTTTCTTAGATCTGCCATCTCCTCTTCTTCTCTCTTCCTTCTTCTTTCTTCTTTTTCTTTCTTTTCTTTGAGCAATCTTTCTTCCTCTTCTTCTGTCATGATGCCCTTACCTTTGTTTTTGGTGGATGCCTCTGCTTCAGCTTCATAGATCACAACAGCAGATGTAAGAGGTGATGTTGGGATCTCAGCTTCAGCTTCATTGGCAATTTGAGGAGTTGACAAAGGAAGGTCATCTTCTTCATTCGGTGTCCATTCAGGTCCTGACATTGCACTCATCATGTTTTCTCTTGCTCTTGGTCTTGATCCATATGCTGCATATGTGTTGATGTTGGATGTTAAGTTTAGAAAAGACATTTCTGAATCAGAATCAGGGTCAGAAACATCTTCTGCAATGCGTCCTTCCTTTTCAAGTTGGGCTTTGACTATAGCTATCATAGCTTGGCTCTCTGAGGAGTTGACATTGCAGATGTGAGATCTGAGCTGGAAGATCTTATGTAGAAAATCTGAGTGCAGAAGAGGGATGTCCCAGATGTTGATAGGAAGAGAAGATCCATTGCTTAGCAGAAAAGTGTAGTCAAAGGACTTAGTGCTCACCCATCCTAGCACATCTAAGTCCCTGGCAATGAGGTTATACAGAAATCTTCTCCAGCAGAGAATTTCATCTTCAGTTAAAAGACTGCTCCAGATTATATCAAGTCTTCTTGGAGCCAGTCTATTCTCTGCTGCTGATGAAGATTCAGGATAAGCTACCCTTATTGCTTCTTGTATTAGTCTTTCAAACCAGGGTAGATTTTCCTCCATTAAGTCATAGAACCTGCCGATTGCAAGTTCTGCTGAGAGATCTGATGAAGTGTTGATGCAGCGTGTATGATACATATGAAAGACTTGGAGGCCATTGAGAGTGTTCCAGTTTAACTCTTCTACTCCACTAAACTCCCATCCAACCCAGAATCTCTCAGACATGCCATCATACCCCCAAGCTAGTATGGTGTCAAATTCTAGCTTCTTTGAAGTCAGTGGGAATTGGGGGGCAGATGAATGACTTATAATGGCTGCAGCTTCAGGAAGTATGCTAAAAGATGGAAATGATTCTTCATTATGACTATCATTTATCAGCACTTCATCAATAGCCCTAACAACTAACATCCAGTCCTTAGAGATCTCTTCTTCATCATCTTCTGAGACTGGCAATTCATGGACTTGCACAAAAGCAGGCTTGAATAAAGAGCTTTGAAAAGCTGCCTGTTCTTGAATCCAGTCATCAAGGCTATCTGAGTCTTCATCCATAGTGAATATCTCCCCTTTTTTGTTTGCATCAAAGGACATAGATTGGTCAGTTTGGGTGCCCACTGAGACAAGGGAGGGAGAAGCCACTGAAGGGCACCGATGGGCTTCATGCACAGAGACTTGTTGTCATAGTTTTGACACTTCGGCCTCGAGCATAGCCACCCTGGCCGTCAATTCCAAGTTTTTCAGTTTCAGACTATCCTCATCCACAGTTGTGGAATCCTTGGACCCAGATGGGGCCGTAGGCCTAGCCTCTGCATCCCCATCACCCTGGTTTTCTTGGCACCTGGGATTCCTCTCAGTGAGGGGTGTTTCAAAAGAAACATCCTCACTGTGAGTTGCCGTGGTTGAGGTCTTAATGATGTTGTCACTGTCCTCCTGGTCAATTGATGGACCAGAAGTAGTGGCAGCCTCTTTCACATTCACTCTTTCATAACTCCCAGAGTGAACCTTCATGGGTGAGGAACTTGGGTTGGGTGTATTGGAAGCAAGGTCAATCAATACCTCCGAAATGGTGGTAGTGGGAGAAGGTATATCATCTTGACCAGGTTCCTCTACACTTAAGTTCAGAACAGAAAAGGAAGGCTCTGATGGTTGCTCTATGGATCCGGGATGTGATCCTGATCCTAATAGAGAAACTTCCGAAGGAGTCTCCCTAGTTATGTGGCTATCCCTTTTGATATTCTCATCAGAATGTTGGGATTCTGAATGAGGGCTTTTGGTTTGGGTTTGGGCCTTGGAGACAAGAGAAGAAGGAGTTTTCTTGCTCTTTTTCCTACTGTATTTCGCTGCAACCGGGGCCCTGTCTTCCGGTTGAACGATAACATCCAAAATAGGTGTAAGTGATTTAGGTGCCTGTGCATCCTTAGTAGAATGCACAGGGGATCGATCAAGGGTAACTGCTTGTTGTTCTGGATTTGAAGTGGAGGGTGTGGGATCAGTATCAGCTGGGTTTGCTGCACTGTCACCCTGTGTACTTTGTATGTTCATCATTGTAGATAACAATGGAACATTGACCCCTGAGAACTTTTTGGAAACAGTTCTCATACTTTGAAAAATATTATTTTTATGTCCCAACATTAGATAGATTCTTGCAGTTTTTGAAAGATCTTGGTGCTCTTGATTAAAAACCTCCTGCAAGAATCTAGGGTACATAAAAAAGTGTT
This sequence comes from Smallanthus sonchifolius, assembly GCA_023525975.1. Classification (NCBI taxonomy): domain Eukaryota; kingdom Viridiplantae; phylum Streptophyta; class Magnoliopsida; order Asterales; family Asteraceae; genus Smallanthus; species Smallanthus sonchifolius. Next base: position 20,013,997 of record CM042035.1, on the reverse strand, counting down.
GCTTTGCACCTTCTTGAAGGTTATATCTCAACCCCTCAAGAATGAGGTGTGCAAAGTTAAAGCCAGAACCAGTAACCATACCGTGGAAGGCAGAGGCAAGACCGGAGCTTACTTGATGCCATCCACTTCTCTTATGAGACATGCATTGAAGAAGAGTGTGGCATAGATACTTCCATGGGGGACCCATTAGTGCCTTCTCAATGGTGTACTCGTTTTAATTTCCAGTGTACCCTATGGATACAAAGGTCCTCATGTATTCTCCTTTTGAGTATGAGATGGCGTCCCCTTCATCCTGAAGCTTGAGATGTTTGCGGAGGATAGCTTCACTGATGATGATGTCTTTGCCATCTACCTTGGCTTTGATTTGGGGCGTCCCCTGTTCGGTATAATAGACGGCAGAGTTCCAGAAATCCTCCATGTGAGGAATGTATATTGTTGGGTTTACCGTCAGAGCGTAGTGAATCTTCGATCGACAAAGGAAGTCGATCATTTCATCAAAACCTTCGGATTTCTTTCCTTTTATTAAGTACGCCGTCAGGTTGTGATATGAGGAAAACTTGTCATTTGGGTTGTTTATGTCTGCTTCTGCCATTTTTGTTGGATTTGGAGGGAAAGGGAAGGTATTTGAATGGCGGTTAAGTATGGAAAGCTTTGAATGCTGTGGGGGCTTGAGAGAAAGTGATGGGAGTTAGGTTGAAATTGAATATGAAGAGGTTATGGAGAAATTTGATTTGTGTTATAACGGCAGAAGAGGGAAAAAGAAAATTTACTTGTACAGTACAACCGCATTCACTTTTTACTATTACAGCTGTAATACACTATTGCAGTCATGGTAAAGACTGGCAGTAATTTTTACAGCGGATAAAAGTTAATTTGGACTTAATTTTACCCATCAGCAGCAAACTTTGTTGATGCGGATGGTTAAGCCTATCCGCTGCAAACTTGGTTACTGCGGATGGTTAAGTCTTTCAGCAGCAGACTTGGTTGCTGCTGATGGATACAGAGATCTGCAGCAAAGATGTTGCTGCTGACTGCCTTAAAGCTATCCACAGGAAACTTGTTCCTGCTGATAACTTAAAGCAGTCAGTGGCAAATTCTTTGCTGCTGAAATTTAAACCTGTCAGCAGCGAAATTGTTGCTGCTGACTTATACCTTCTATTTGAGAACAAAAACACAGACATATTTATAAAAACAGATTTTAGAGACAGATTTTATTCAAAGTTCATCATACAAATGGATTCAACTAAATATCAAAATCTAGCTTCATCAAAAGGTTTTGTAAACAAATCAGCATATTGCTCATTTGTATGAACTTTGGTTAAAATAATTCTCTTTTTCTCAGCTTGATCCCTTATGAAATGATACCTGATGTCAATGTGTTTTGTCTTGGAGTGCTGCACTGGATTGTTTATGATTGAAATTGCACTCATGTTGTCAATGTGAATAGGAGTCTGCATGAATGTCATTCCAAAATCTAGCATTTGATTTTGAATCCAGATGACTTGTGCACAACAACTTGAAGCTGCAATGTATTCTGCTTCCGCTGTAGAGGTTGATACACAAGTTTGCTTCTTGCATTGCCAAGAAATCAGTCTTCCCCCGAGAAGTTGACATCCCCCTGATGTGGACTTTTTGTCCAGGTTGCATCCTCCATAATCGCTGTCAGTATACGCATACAGATTGAATCTTTCATTTTTAGAATACCATAGCCCAAGTCTTGGAGCTCCCTTTAGGTATCTAAAAAATCTCTTGACAGCTTGAAGATGAGAGGTCTTTGGAGCTGCTTGGAATCTTGCACAGAGGCATACTGCAAACATGATATCTGGCCTTGAGGCAGTGAGATACATGAGAGATCCTATCATTGCACGGTACTGATGTTGATCAGTGTCTTGACCATCTTTGTCTGGAGTCAGTTGATGGTGCACTTGCATAGGAGTTCTTGCAGCAGAGCAGTCAGCCATCTTGAATCTTTCCAAAATACTTTTGACATATTTGGATTGGCTGATGAAGATTCCATTTGGTACCTGTTTGACTTGAAGACCCAGAAAGAAATTTAGTTCACCCATTGAACTCATTTCAAAATTTGCGTGTATCAGGATCTCAAAGTCATTGCATAGCTTCTTCCTTGTTGATCCAAATCGACATAGATTTGTACTAGTAAGATTTCTCCCCCTTCATCTTTGATAAACAAGGTCTGGTCAATGTTCTATGCCTTTGCTCTCACAGAAACAGTTCAAGGTGTGATTCTTGAATTCTGTCCCTTGGTCACACCTTATGATCTTGACCTTCTGATTGCTCTGATTCTCTACCCTAAGGATATAGGATTTGAGAATCTCAGCTGTTTCATCTTTTGTTCTCAAGAAGTATACCCAAGAGAATCTGGTGTAGTCATCAGGTATCACCAGAAAGTATGACTTCTAACATTGGTAGGACTAAAAAGATCCATATGCAGTAGCTGGAGAGGAGTGTCATTTGTGTTCAATGTCTTGGGCTTGTGAGAACTTTTGTGCTGCTTCCCTTTCAAACAAGCAATGCAGTGATCTTTTAATTGAAATTCTTTGTCAGGAAGCCCTCTGACAAGATTATTTTTCACTAACTTGTTGATTGTTTTGACGTTAACATGACTAAATCTCCTGTGCCAGAGAGCTGATTCATCAACTGAGGCTCTTGACAGAAAACAGGATACATTGCCAGATGGAGTGATCTTATTCATGTCAAGCACATACAGATTCTCTTTTCTTTGAGCAATTAGTAGGATCTTCTCTGGAGGTTTGGATAAGCCAAGAGACAACACAAAACATATTTTATCTGTGAAGAGCATCCAATGCTTTTGATCACAGATGTGAGAAACACTCATGAGATTGAAGTCCAATTCTTTAACATAGTTGACCTTTTCAATGCTCATTCTTTCATTGGACATAGTTCCTTGTCCAGTAATAGATCCTCCTTTTGAGTCACTCCCAAAGGCAACATATCCTCCATTAAAGTGTCTGGAATTGGAGAGGATGGATCTGTTGCCTGTCATGTGCCTGGAACAGCCACTGTCTACCACCCAGGTGTTATTCTTGTGACATGGCTGTCCCTGCACATGAGAGAGATCTAGTTAGTGGGAGGAATCCAAGAGCTTGTATCCTTGAAAAAATGTGTTCTTGGTTTATCAGAGGCAGTATGTGTGTATTCAACTGAGCTAATGATAATTCTTGGTGGAAGTTTGGCTTTCCATTGCTGTATTGGTGATTTTCCAGCTTTCTTTGCTTTGCCAGTTACAGATGTTGCAACTGAGGATTTTGGCTTATCAGCAGCAGATTTTGTTGATGCTGATGGTTTTACTGGAGCAGCAGCAAACTTGGTTGCTGCTGACGACTTTTCCTTTGGCTGCCTGAACTTTACTCGATCAGCAGCAATTTTGTTTGCTACTGATGATCTAACTTGAGCAGCAAATTTGGTTGCTGCTGAAGTCCTTTTCTTTGGTTCCCTGGACTTTACTCTATCAGCAGCAATTTTGTTCGCTGCTGATGGTTTGAACACAGATGAACGATTTGCAATCTGGTTAAACGGATTGAACCTGCATTTGGTAGCAAAGTGGTCTGATTCACCACAGATGATACAAGTCTGTTGAAGTTTTGGCACAGTCATTCTTGGTGGAGATAGAGAGTCCCTGAACTTGGTTGCTTTGGCTGCAAAGCTTCTTACCTTTTTGTTTCTGTTTGTCTTCTCAAAGGCATGCTGCTCTGAGTTTCTTTGGTGTTCAAGGTAGTGAAAGCAGGTGCTGGCAGTGTGATTGTATTTTCCACACACAAACCTAGATAGTGCTATCTTGTCCCTGTGAAAGTACACATAGTCCTTTCTTTGAAACAAATCTTTGAAGTTCCAGGGATGAGCTTTGTTATGTTCAAAAGTGGCTTCTTCTAATATCTTTTGAACATATGGAACTTTTTCTCCAGGTGCATGAAAGATATCAAACACCTTCCTCGGTTTGATTGATTTGGATTGAGGCTTTGGGTTACTAGAGCATGATGACTGCCCCTTTTCAACATTTAGCTTTCTTCCATCAGGAGGGTAGCTAATCCTGATTAGTTTGAATGGAACAGGAACTGGAGCAGTTGGTGCTAAAGGGATAGTGGGGATAGGAGCAACTGTTTGAAGAACTTCAGAAACAGGAGGTGGGTTATCTTCATCAGTTTCAGTAGAGTCTGAGTAGGTTGATTCAGACTCTGAAGAGGTAGTGCATTCTTGCACAAGAGGTTCATCTGATGAAGGATCAAGACTTCTGCTGGCCTTGTCAAGATTTGCAAGATTGAAGCTTGGTTCATGGATGGCAATATAATCAGCAGAAGCAGGAACTGTCTTGTACTGGTTATCATGATACCCAAGTCCAGTTTTTACCTTTTCATGGACTTGAATATCTAACAGTCTTTGTAGCTTTTTGGAAGAAAATTCATAGTTTTCAACATGAACTTTTTGTTCTGCCAATTTAGCTCTGGTGGCTTTTAGCTTGACCAATAGATCATCAATCTGAGTTTCAAGATTTGTTTGTTCATGTTTTAACAATGAAATCTCTTTCTTAAGGCAGTTAATCTTTTCTTTATACGTATTTTCAACCTTTTTGAACTCAGATTTCATCTGATGAAACTCTTCATTTTGATCTATGAGGTTTTGATTATGCTTTCTGTAACCTAGAACCTTATCAATACAAGCTTGAGAACAAAGATGTTCATATACCTGAGGCGGTATCTCTGCTGTGTCTGCCATGAGTGCCTGGTTGGTGGTAGGAACATCTTCATACTAGAAGCTCCAGTCAAAGTCAGAAGTTCCAATAGTTGCACAAGCTGCAGTTTGTGCTGGAGGAGTAGCTTGTTGCTGTTGTTGTCTTGGCTGGGCTTGGTAGGCTTGTCTTGGTTGACCAGCATCTGGGTTTGCCTTTGGTTCCTTGCATTCTCTAGCAAAATGACCCATTTGGTTACAGTTGTAACATCTTATTTTGCTTTTATCCAAGCCAACTCTGGTATTGGAGTTGTTGCTTGGAACATATCTGCCTGTTCTGGAGTAGAACCTTTTTGCTCTTAGAGAGAGCATGGCATAGGAATGTTGTATGTCCATTTCCTCTAGATCATCTGGATGAAAGCATTCCAGATCCTCCTTGATAAAAGACATGTTGCTTGAGTTATCAGAAACAAAAGCAGCAAAGGTTAATGGTTGAGGAGGAGCTTCAAGAAGAAATGGGAGGATAATAGTTACTTGCACTAGGACCTGAGTGGTCAGAGTGAAGAGCAGAAGAGGTGGTGGTGGATGTTGAAGAAGTTTGGTAGCTTGCGCTCCTTTCCATGGCCTGAATCATTTCTAATTCATAGGTTTTAAGCATACCAAATAGCTCAGTCATCTGAAGAGTCTTCAGATTCTCAGTTCTTCTAATGGACACTGTATATAGTGTCCAGCAGCTGGGGAGAGATCTGATAAACTTTTTGAGAATGTCCTCATTCTCCAGCTTCACCTTGGAACACTACAGCTCTCCTACCAGGTACGTGTACCTGTTATACACAACTATTAGTGACTCACCTTCTTTCGAGATGAAGTTTTCGTATTGCTGCTTAACGATGTCCCTTCTGTTTTCCTTGACTTCCTCTGAGCCAGCAAACATCTTTTCCAGAGCTTCCCATAGCTCCTTTGCGGTTTTGTAGCCTCTGAAGTTGTGAAAAACTTCATTTGGTAGACACGTCTGGATGGCTCCCAGTGCCTTAAAGTCCACCTCCATTTTCTTGGTGTCTTCATCTGAGAATTTGGAGGGTTCTTTGGGGACCAGTATGCCTCCAGAATCAGCTGAGGCCACCATGGGAATGTATGGTCCATCTTTAATGGATCTCCACATTCCATATTCTTGATAGCAGAAGAAACTTTCCATCCTGTTCTTCCACATATCGTAATCTTCTCCAGACACCAGTCTTGGTGGTCTGTTTATGCTTCCAATATCTTCAAATCCATTGTTTTGTGCCATTTTTTATTTGAAGATGGGTGACTTTTGCAAAGAGATAGTTTTGAATAGAACCAGAGACTGATTAAACAAGTGTTAGTTTGTTCAATCTGTGAGCCAAAGCTCTGATACCACTTGTAGGATCGGTAGATACAAGGTGGTTCTATTCTAGTTGATATTGGCGGAAACAATAACAACCGAACGAAGTAAAACAAGTAAACAAGAAGAATACTAATAAATGCACTGTTGTATTAAGCTTCTGAGATTACAAGATTACAGAGAAAAACTCTATGAAGGCACACTTGTACAATGAACTGATACAGTACTTATATAGTAACTTAGAATCAAGACAGACCCTTGATTCTAAGGATCAGATCGAACACAAGCCGTTGATCTTGTTTATGAAGCTAACTACACGTAAAGACTATTCTAGTTAACTTTACTCAATCGTCTTCTTAGGCATCATTGCTTGCATGCTTGGAGAAGAGCGTTATTGTGCTTTATTGTCTGCACCAGTGAGGTTCCTTCTGCATTGACTGTGTCAGTTGCTTTAGCAGAAAGTTTTCAGTGGCACTTTTGCTTTTGCATGGACAGTCAGCTGCAACGTTTGATCTTCATCGAATAAAGCTATCAGCAGCAAAGTTAAGGATCCGTAGCAGGACTCAACCATCCAAAGCTGCTGATGATTTGCCTATCAGCAGCATCAAGTGTTGGATGCTGCTGATAAGCCTATCCGCAGCAACTTTGGTCTTCAGCAGATAAGCTTGTCCGTAGCAACTTTGTTCATCAGCAGGAGAACAAGTATCTGCAGCAAACAAGCTTATCCGCAGCAGCATGTTGGTCAGCAGCAACACTGTGCGGTCCGCAGCATTTGTACTTGGAAAATTTTGTAGCCTTCAGTCTTTGTTTCTACAGGCTTCGCTTGAGTTGCTTGATCTCACGATCTATGATCTCCACCGGTTTCAACGAAGTGCATCATGTCATCAATGCGCACATCGTCAAGATATATATGGAGGTTCTCATCAGCAAGACATTTCTTTAGGTTGGACACATGAAAAGTAGGATGTATATTAGCAAGCGATGGAGGTAACTCGAGTTTGTAAGCCACTTTCCCAATCCTTTCGAGGATCTTGAATGGACCCACATAGCGAGGTGCTAGTTTGCCCTTCTTCCCGAAATGGATCACCCCCTTCCGAGGAGATACCTTTAGAAGTACAAGATCACCGACTTAAAATTCCAAGGGTTTACGTCTCTTGTCGGCATAGCTCTTTTGCCGACTCCTTGCTACTTGAATGTTGTTACGGATCTGAAGGATCTTTTCGGAAGTTTCTTGGATTAATTCGGGACCGGTGATTTGTGCTTCACCAATCTCGTTCCAACAGATAGGAGAGCGACACTTCCGACCATAGAGAGCTTCAAATGGAGCCATGTTGATGCTTGTGTGGTAGCTATTGTTGTAAGAGAATTCAATGAGGGATAGATGTGAATCCTAATTGCCACCAAAATCAATTACACAAGCTCTAAGCATGTCCTCGAGAGTCTGGATTGTTCGCTCGGTCTGACCATCAGTTTGGGTATGGTAAGCCGTGCTTAAATCCAAGCGTGTACCAAGAGCAGTTTGGAGAGATTGCCAAAAGCGGGAGGTGAAACGAGCATCCCTATTAGAGATTATGTTAAGTGGGACCCCGTGACGACTCACAATTTCATCAATGTAAATTCGGGCTAATTTCTCTACCCGATAGTCTTCTCGGATGGGTAGAAAGTGAGCAGACTTGGTGAGACGGTCAATGATTACCCAAATGCTATCATAACCGCAAGAAGTACGAGGGAGTTTGGTAATGAAATCCATGGTTAGATTCTCCCATTTCCACACTGGAATTTCCGGTTTTTCAAGCAAACCAGAAGGGCGTTGATGTTCAGCTTTGACTTTGGAACAAGTTAGACATCTTGCAACATAAAATGCAATGTCTATCTTCATTCCGGGCCACCAATATTGTTGGTGAAGACCCTTGTACATTTTATCCGCCCCGGGATGGACGGAGTAACGAGTTTTGTGTGCCTCATTCATAAGGACTGCGCGAAGGTCATCACGATCAGGGACCCAGATACGATTCAAGTAATAGAGGAGGCCATTAGGTTTGGTTTCTAATAGGAGTTCAACTCCACATGACATTTCGTTATACAGATTACCCTTGATGACCGAGACGTGTTGAGCTTCTAAGATGCGATTTTGAATATCGGTTTGAATCCTAACACAATGAAGCATAACGTGGTCCTTACGACTCAAGGCATCGGCCACAACATTCGCTTTACCGGGATGGTACCTAATCTCACAGTCGTAGTCGTTAAGAAGCTCGACCCAAAGTCGTTGCCTCATGTTGAGTTCCTTTTGATTGAAGATGTGTTGGAGACTTTTGTGGTTAGTGAACATCACACATTTCGTGCCATAGAGATAATGCCTCCAAATCTTCAATGTGAAGATGACCGCACCCAACTCAAGATCGTGCGTCGTATAATTCTTTTCTCGTGAATTTTGAGTTGTCTTGATGCATAAGCGATCACCTTGCCCCGTTGCATGAGAACACAACCGAGACCTTGGTTTGATGCATCACAGTAGACAACTAGATCATCGTTGCCATCAGGAAGAGTGAGAATAGGAGCATTGCACAACTTTTTCTTGAGGAGTTGGAAGGCTTCCTCTTGCTTTGGTCCCCACTCATAGTGTTTACCTTTGTGGGTCAAGGCCGTGAGAGGGAAAGCAATCTTGGAAAAGTTTGAGATGAAACGACGGTAATAACCCGCAAGACCAAGAAATGAACAAACTTCGGTAGGGGTCTTAGGGGCACTCCAATTCTTAACGGCTTCGATCTTTGCGGGATCAACATGAATTCCCTTTTCGTTGACAATATGACCCAAAAATTGAACTTCCTTTAGCCAAAATTCACACTTGGAGAACTTAGCATATAGTTGTTCTTTTCTTAAAAGGTCTAAAACCAACTTAAGGTGTTATTCATGATCTGATTTAGTCTTGGAGTAGATCAAGATGTCGTCAATGAAAAAGATCACGAATTTATCTAGGTATGGTTTGCATACGTGATTCATGAGATCCAAGAAAACCGCGGGTGCATTGGTTAGCCCAAAAGGCATAACCATAAATTCGTAGTGACAGTATCTTGTACGAAAGGCAGTCTTTGGAATATCCTCCTCTTGCACACGAAGTTGGTGATATCCGGATCAAAGATCAATCTTCGAGAAGTAGATGGAACCTTGGAGTTGATCAAATAGATCATCAATCCTAGGCAAAGGATAACGGTTCTTGATGGTAACTTGTTGAGTTCGCGGTAGTCAATACACATCCGGAATGAGCCATCTTTCTTCTTCACGAATAGGATGGGTGCACCCCATGGTGAATGACTGGGATGAATGAAACCTTTATCGAAAAGTTCTTGAAGCTGACTTACGAGTTCTTGCATTTCAGAAGGTGCTAGACGGTATGGAGCTCTAGCCACAAGATTAGCTCCGGGTACAAGATCGATACGATACTCTACTTGACGAACGGGTGGAAGACCGGATAGATCTTCAGGAAATACTTCGGGAAAGTCACGGATGATGGGGATGTCTTGAATACTCTTCTCTTTGTCCTTCTTTTGAACTACATGGGCTAAAAAGGCCAAATACTTCTTCCGTAAGTACTTTCGGGCCGTAGTGCATGACATGAGCTTAAGCCCACTACATGGTTTCTCACCAAAGACTTTTAATGTATCACCCGAGGGGAGAGGAATTCGGATGCACTTCTCGAAACAAACGACTTCGGTATGATGACTAGATAGCCAATCCATGCCTATGATGATGTCAAAGTTTCCCAATTGCATAGGTATGAGGTTGACGGGAAAAGAATATTCATTAATTTCGATGAAACAATCGCGGATAATGGAGTCAATGATGATGGGGTTTCCATCCGCTACTTCAACGGTAAACGTTCTCTCTAACTTATTTCATGTTTTAGCAAGTAAAGGTTCAAAATCAAATGAAACAAAACTCCTATCGGCACCGGTATCAAATAGTATGGAAGCATATTGGTTATTAACGAGGAACGTAACGTTGACCACATCATTGTTGGTCTTGGCTTCATTAGCATTTATGTTGAAAGCACGCCCTCTAGCTCAACCTTGATTAGGGTTGGTAAGTTTTGGGCATCGGTTTCAGAAGTGGTTTGGGTTACCACATTCAAAGCAAGCATTCCCATTAGTGATAGTTGGAACCCCTTTGTTTCCCTGGTTGGCTGTATTGCCAGGTGGTTTGACTCTGAAGGTGTTGGCTAAATGCCCATATCTTCCACAACTGGCACATATCCGAAACAGTAGATTTGGGAAGTGATGGTAATTGCACATGCTGCACAAAGGGCTGTTGCCCACATAATGCTTCTTGACTGAATTCTGAGTCATAGGAGCAACCTGATTGACTGGGGCAGCTGGGGTAACAACAGCAAAGTTCCTAGCCTTTCGTTTCTTGTTGTTTGAGAAAGGTTCGGGTTTGATCCCTTTGGAGGGCTCAGAAGGTGTTGCCATGTCTGGGACTTTCTTGGCACCCTTCCTTGTTAACGTACCCGCCTTTACATGGTTATCGGTTAATGTGGCGGATAGGCGGATGGCATCTTCATGGGTAGTTGGGTTTCTCCCTAAAACAATGTCTTGAATCTTCATCGGCAGACCACCGATGTATTTTTCAATACCCCGAGCCAAATGTGTGACCATATGAGGTACTAGAAGACTTAGCTCATGGAAACGGGTGGTGTAGGCTAAACTTTCACCACTATCTTGGGCAAGATCCCAAAGTTCGTCCTCTAACTGCTTCATTTCGTTGCGAGGACAGAACTCCTCGGTCATGAGCCGTTTGACCTCATCCCATGGCAAGGCCATTTCCACATCTATGCCCCTATTCCTCTTTTCACCATTCCACCAAGTGAGTGCCCGTTTTTGGAAGACGCTGGTGGCATAGCGGACCCGGAGGTTGTCGGGACAATCGCTATTGAGAAAGGTGCTTTCAATGCTCTCGAACCATTGCAAAAGACCCGTGGCTCCTTCAGTGCCATAAAACTTAGTAGGGTTGCACGAGTTAAAGTGCTTGAAAGTACATGGGGGTGGGTTGGCACCACCACCACCACCGTTAGCACTACCACTAGAGCCCCCATTAGCCTGGGTGAGTTGGTTCACAAGTTGAGTGAGAAGAGTAGCAAGGTCATTGTTGGTCTCGTTGGCACGACGGGGAGGCATGCTATAGATTTAAACAAAACAGTGAGAGGTGTAAGAATTTATGAAAGTTGATTGAATTTAAAGAGGATAAGATAATAAAGTAATTAATCATAGTTTGGATTGTAATCGAATAGTGACATAATCACTTGAATACTATAACACATTAAGGTTAATTAAACTCATATAACTTTCAGGGAGACATGCTTTAGCCTATAAGTAAACACTCATCCCGGGAATTCCCAGGAAAGCATACGGATCCCTCGGTTGATTGGGATTTATATGAAATGCTTTCCTAGATAGAAAACCCAGAATACAGGTGTCACCCTTCCAGATTGCACATGTCCTCTACTAGTTAACAAAGTTTAAAACCCTGAAGAGGTGTAAAAAGAAGGTTAATAAACTTATGTCTATGAATATGACGTTCCACATGCTATGATGATGATGACATTGGAGAAGGATTGAGGGAGAAGGATTGAGGCTTAGGGTAAGGGTATATGTATTATTATTTTGAATTTATTATTTAGATAACTCCTAACAAGTCATGGAGTCTAACAAATAATCATTAAACATATAGCACATAGCATGTAGCATATCATATAATCATAGAACATGGCAATAATGGGTGTCCTAAGGTTATAGTCTAGGTCAAAGGTGTCTAATAACCTAATTCCCGATAACCAAGGCTCTGATACCAATCTGTCACACCCCAACCGACGGCGGAATACGTCGGGGCGGGACATGTAGACTGTTCAAAAGCTCAAGGTTTACTAAAGTTTAAATATTTAAACAACCAAATTCATATCATAGATAAACATCAATCCAACAATACAAAGAAAAATAGAGAATACAAAAATAGTTTCTTTAAATTAGATTCTAGGTCCTTGGTCCTAAGGGAAGCAACTTGTACTTATTCTCAAGCATTAGTACCTGAAACATGATGAAAACAAGGTCAATTAAAAAGTTGGTGAGCATACATAGGTTTTAACACACAACCAAGTTTAAAGTGTTTTATACAATTCATACGATACACGTGTATAAGGCATTTATGGAGAATCTATAGTTAAACTAAGTGTGTACAATCAAACCTTGTGACTGAGGCATAACACGCAGGTTACCCTAATGTAAAGTCGGTAACAAACACTCTAACCGGGTGGGTTTGTCAGACACAATAGATCTATCAATGTTAACCGTTGGCTTGTACGGAGTTAATGATTGTACTAATGTCATGTATATGTAGTCTTAACTTATAGCATTCAAGCATAAAGCACATAACACATAATATCATAATATTGAATTGTATTTAAGTCTATGCAAAAAGTTTCAAAGAGTAAATCATGTTTCACCCCAAAAGTACAAAATGAAAAAGAGAGACTATGTAAAACTCACTTGTATATATCTTGTGTGGATAACACGAGCAAGTATGAAGCACAAGTGATTACCAAATCACAAGTTAACCTAGTGTGAAAAGCATGATCTTATATTAATAACGTGCAAAAGTCTAAGGATAGGTCTAATGTTCATCGGGTCTTGTTATGTGAGAACTTATATATAAAGTTTGTGTTATTTTATGTGAAAGAACAAGTTATCGAAAGTTTGGTGTAAACGTTGGAAGTTCAAAATGTTATATCAAAATATTATGTGTCTTTAGGGTTTTAAATAAATAAAACTCTTTTTTTATTTATTTAATTAAAATAATAATTATTGCTAAAAGTAGTATGATTTTTATATACAATATCAATTAATTACATCCATTTATTTATTTATGACAAAGTGTCAAAAACATGCCAATATGGATTAAAGAAAATTCTAAGTGTATAATGTAGTAAATTTTATTTACTTATTGTGAAGGTAATATGCTAAAAAATGTAGTTATGGATATATATATATATATGTAAAAAACAAAGCAAATGATTTATAAAAATGTATCATTATATCTTGTCAATACGTTTTATAAATTAGGTAATTAATTACTCTATTTAATTATTTAAAAATATATCTTTAAATAATTTAAAATGAGGTTTTAAACAATTAAAGTTGTAAAAATGAATGTTTTGGGTTTAAACATCGTATTTTTGTAAAAATCGATTCTAGAGAATGTTAGATTTATAAAATAATTTTTATAGAATTTAATTACTGTTAAAAATGGTTTTAAAAAAAAAATAAAAAGAACACCACCCGGTTCGAACCCGGGTGGGTTCTGAGTTGTGCATGTGAGCTACCAGGGGACTAACCCGTGTTATGGAACAGGTTTGATTTGTATATAACCGATTCAGTACAAGGGGCCGGGTCTGGCTTTGAGTCACGCACAAAAAGGACCGGTTATGTGGGTTTCGAACCCACGCCACTCGGTCCAATGGTGCAAGGTCTTAACCAGTTGGACCGAGTGGTTTCGCTGGTATAAACTAAAGTGTAAAAACTTAAATGCATTAAACCATTTAAATCGAAATTTCCTATTAAAATCGTATGAACAGGTTCAGAGAATTGCCAGGAATTGAACCCGATTTGTATTGTTGTTTTGTAAAGTGATAAGGGGCTTTCGATAAGTGGTTAAAACGAAAAGAACGACGTAAACCATACCTGTGATGGTTGCGTAACGAAGCCTGGTGACTAAACGGACAGAGGCGATGTTTAGGGTGCTAGATCGACGAACAGGGATGGAATGAGACTCAAATGAGGGTTGGGGAAGATTATACGAAGTCGTGCGAAGGTCCATAGTGATTTAATTCGTTTAATTTCATCATTAACGTATGATTCGATTGAGAGGTTTACGGGTGACAGCCATGACTCCAATTACACGTTATTTCGACTGTAATGGGATGAATTGAGTCGTGTAATGGGTTTAGGTACATGCCCGGTCAGTCATGGAATGATTTACGGGGATCAATTGCATTTAATTTTTGGTTTTGGAAAGGATTGAAACGCGGTTTGACCCCAGGAGGTCAAACTATTCAAAAACTCGAATCATCCGCGCAATTGATCGAATTGGGCTAATATATGGATCGAATTATGGTCGATCATTGATTCTGTGCGTAGTTTTATCGATTTCATATGTTGAATTTTATTGTTTTTGGGCCTGTTTGACTTTGAGAGTCAAAGTTGACGAATGGAGGTCAAAATTGGTTCATATAGGGTCAAGTCTAGTCCAAAGGTTCAATTGCAAGGGTGGGGGTTCATGTTTAGGGTTCAAGGACTTTGGGGAGGAGGTTCAAGACCAATTTGTTTATATAAAAAAAGTTTTATATATATATATATATATATATATATATATATATATATATATATTTACATATATATATAGTTACATATATGAAGAAACTATAAGCTTCAATACTCATTCTTGTATGGCATATGTAACATATGGGATCAACTTGGAAAGTTTTTGGTTTCTTTGAATTAGTATTAGTATGAATTGAAATATATACATGTAATCCTAGAAAATGTATCAAATCAAATCTTAGGGTGAAGTGTTTGCATCAAGATTTGTATTATAATTGAATTGTTGTTTATTGCACCAAACAAGTACATGAAAAAAAATCAGAGATGTTATAGTCCAGGTGGTGGTGATGACTCCAATTCTGACCGAGTCTGTCACCATCACCCCAACCACCATTCAAACATCCACCATTCAAACATCCACCATCCCTACCTCAATCCCCACAACCACCCTTCAACCTATCAGTGAACCATTTCCTGAGTTAGATTTTACTCATGGATTTGATTTTGATGAAATCTTCACATTCCTAAATCATCAAGCCGAAGCATCGTCGTCTAGGGGTCCTGATCCTAGAGATGCCAGGATCACTACTCTATAGACTCAAGTCGCTGGATTACTTGAAATGGTATGGAAATCGAGGGAAGAAGCTGACAAGCAACAAGGTCAGATAAACTCCTTGATTGATGAAGTAGCCGAGTTAAAGAAACAGCGGGCGGCTGATGACAAGCAGCGTCAGGAGCATGAAGTAATGGTGAAATTGGTCTGTGATATGGCCAAGACGCTTGCTGCTCAGGGGGAGAGATTGAAAGAACTGTTGAAGAATCAACCACCTAAGCCTAGCAGTGAAGAGGCTTGTCACTTAGTTGATCTAACTAAGAGTGATGACCAGCACAAGGATCCTGAAGCCGGACCGAGTAGAAGTGAGCAGCAATCGTCAGCTTTGGCGATTGTTCCCATTTCTGCCGTGCCTATGGCTGAGGGGGAGTCTTCTCGGAGTGAAGGTAGAGGTGATGCTTCAGGTGGTGAAAAAGGAAAGTCTATGGCTGATGTACTGAAAGACCTATCTGACGACGTGTCGGACGATGTGATCTTACTATTAGAGCCAAACTATTCCAAGGAAGCATAGATCGATGCTCTCTGCAATCTGGAAGAGGGAGAGATCGAGTCTGGTGATGACTGGGATGAGGAGGATGAGGATGTGGTGATTGAATTTCCCAAGGGTGACGGGGAAGGAGAATATGAGTTTGAGGATGGAGAGATTTTCGAAGCTCCATCCTTTGAAACTAATCTTGACACAGGTTCAGTCAAGCCTGTAAGTACTGTTGAGGCGTCGACTGAAGCCTCTCCTACCGACCCTACACCTGTGGATCCAGAGGCGCAGAAAAGCAAAAACACGTCTGCAAGTTATTTAAAGGATCCGGCTCCTGTCTGGCAGAAGACATCCATTATTGACAAACATGGAGCAGCAGGTATGATCTTAGCTATGAGGTTCGAGGATGACAAGAAGCTGTTTGCAATCAAGCGAGCTAGGGGGTTTCAATACTTGAAACCAACCAGTGAAGCTTTCAGCTCCTTGCCAAAGCACGACCTCGTGAACCTAGCAAACCGAGAGCTGTTGGGTCACTCAAATCACGCAGTAGCGATGGGTTTGTGGTAGGTTCTGCAGTGAGAGGGAAGATCTGGGAAGTTCAAAGTTTTTAAGCCTCAAGTGCCCAAGCGAGTCAGGGATAAGAATGTTAGACATCCCGTGACTCATAAAAGCTTAAAGAAACTGGTATACAAGCCAGTGTTGTGTGAAACCAGGATTCCCCTGAGCAAGTCATCTCAGGATATACTCGGTAACATATGGTACTGGTACGTTGATCCTAAAACGGGCGAGGCAGTGGTGATTGGAAAGGTGTGGTCCGAGAGTGGAAGCTTAGTGCCAAGAGAACTGATCAGAGTGTTTGATGAGATCTGTTTCATCAACTTCTCTGTGAAAGATTTGGAGGCGCTAGCTGACAAGTACTGCATGTACACGGACGAGTGGACAAAGTTCCTTGCTTCTAAATACGACAAAGTTGTCAAGTTTTGTCTTGACTACAAAAAGTGGGAGTTTGTTGAAGCACTTTTGTATGACAAACACTCTGGATACTGTCTTAGCTTTTTGTACTTGTCTTGTATGTATTAGTCTTTGTATGTTAGTGTTTGTATGTATTAGGTATCGAGGTGTAATCACTAATGTATGTACTAGTCGTCTGTTTACTCTAAGTGTTTTGCGCACTTAACATGTGCGCAGGAATTACTTCCTGCGTACTTAGCAAGTACGCAAGAACACTCTGCGTACTTGCTAAGTACGCAGGAACAATTTGTCTTGCGCACTTGTTAAGTGCGGAGAGATCAGGTCTAGTATAAATATAATGGTTTGACAGAAGTTATGTATGCACTCATTTGTAACAGTTTTGTAACCTACAAGTTTTATAATAGACGAAGTTTGAAAGTGCTTTCGTTGTCGGTTTACTTTGTGTTGCTTGATTATCTACCTAGTCACGGGCATTCCGCAGCCGGTTGGACTAGTCACACACCCACACGTAACGATCCGAGACACCCGGGGACCTTCAGATTTATTCCAATCATCTTCAAACTTAGAAATTTTCCTTCAATTTGTTCCCTCTCATTCTGGGGAACATACTTCTTCTCCACTCTTGTCTTAAAGGTAATCCAGCCCATTGCGTAGGCTGCATCTCTACCTTTGGAAACAACAATATTGTTCCACCATTCTAAGGCTTGATCTTTAAATAGGTTGGAAGCATATAGAACTTTATCCTCTTCAGAACTAATAGGGCATTCCGAGCTTCAACTTTAGCTTTTTCTCTTTCCAGCTCAGCTATTCGGTTCAATAACATTTGTTCCCTCTCACTTCCCGATGCATTCTCATTTATATGCGAAGCAGGAAGAGGAAACGTTTCATAGTAAAGAACGTAAGGTACATTGGAGTCGGCACGCTCTTCTTCTTTAGGATCACATTTATTTTCATAAGGCATTTCGGCGTTTCCCTCACGCAAATTTTATGAGTAAATAGGAGAGACATTATAGCTTCCAACAGTCGGAGCAGAATGAAAACTTATAAAAGGATTATAGGGAACACTGGGGTTTCCTATTTCTTCGAGGATTCTGAAAGTAGAACTTTCAGCTTCCTCATTATTTTCTATAGTTGTTTCATTTGTTTTACGTTCAAAGTAATTAGCAGGAGCGAATTTTCGAAGAAAACTAGGACCTTTGCCTTTTTCAACCATTTTGAAAACAAAACAAAATAACTTTTATTATTATAAGAAAATATATTACAACACAAAAGTACAATACAACAAGATTTCAGTCTTTCATAAGCTCTTTCCCCAGAGTCATCAAATCTTCTCCATACTCATACACATGTTTCTCATAGAACTTGGTCCTTGCCTTGTCCATTATCTTCTCCCTTGTTATCTCGTCCGTTTTTCGTAACTAACGATCTAAACATTCGATAGGGGAAGAAGGCATACTATGCTCATAACCATATTTTGGTGGAAGCTCGCGGAGTCCAGCCACAATATCATTATAAGCATGTTGATATTCAGGTGGGCCTTGGAAATAGTTCTTAAAAGGACCGTCATAAGGAGGTTCAGGAAACATATAAGAATCATACATGACTGGGGATCCAGAGTTATGGGATTGATAATCAGAACTATTTGAAATAGGATTATTAAATGGATAATCATCAGGTTTTCAAAAGCAGTTTGGTAATAATGGGAGTCTTCTGAGGGATCCTCCTCTGATGATTTCTTGGACTTGGCTTGACTGTGTCTCATTTCCTTGCATAGTTGGGGCACCAGTATTCCAGTTGTTGAAGTCTGATCCAGCATCCATCCATTGGCTAGAATAGTTCTAGGATTGAGGGTGATATTCGGGAGAATTGTGATCAGGGAGCACAACAAATGGGTCGTCATTATAGTAAGGCGAAGAGATAGGATTCATTTGTGAACCCAATGCATGGTATTCCGGGGATTCTTGCTTGATAGGACAATTAGGATCGTAATACGGAACGGAATTACCTCCAGACATCTTCAATCTTAACATATTAGTACTTATCTTATTTGTTTAGTCAAGACTTAGATACTAAAGCCAGTATCTTAATCTTAGCTAAAGTTCTACAATGATGGTTATCTTCCCAGAGTAGTACCTCCAACAGATATGTTCCGAGGTAAGAGCGACGGGTCTAGGAGAGATTTAGACACCGCTCTTTCCTTAGACAGAACACTTCCGTATGTCAGATAACTACATATCGGTCAGAAGGTTACCTTGTTTTCATATCTTAAAAGCATTAATGGTTGAAGCTTAGATACTAGATCCAAGTATCTAATTCGCTAAAACTTGTGGCTCTGATACCAACCTGTCACACCCCGCCCCAGGCACCCCCTAGACGTGTGCGAGCCCGATTGGTATCGTCTTTACTTTGATTTCAAAGTTTTTATAAATACAGCGGAATTCTTTTCGAAAGAATCATTTCAACATTCTTTCAACCTCAAGGGTTGTATTAGTAAATATCAAAACTCAGTTGGAAGACAGAAGTTTTATATTTACTTTATAAACATAGGGAATTCAATACCCTTCTTGATTTGATTATAAAATAGAGTTTGAAACCAAATACATAATAAGCAACATGAAATAGTACGACCCAGGGTTAATCAATTCCCTGGTCCTATCTCCTTTTCATCTTTTTAGGATTTCCCTTTACACGAGGCCTGAGAATCCTACGTGCATTCCATCCTTTCATTTCATGGGTCAGATTTCATATATGCCCGCCATATTCCTTTTTCCATCATATATTATTGGTTACCTGAAAACATTTTGAAAATGAAACGTCATCGCGAACGCCGGTGAATACAATTATCTTGACACTAAAAGCATTTGGCATAAACAAGTATTAATTCGATAATCACAACTTTATGTTCAATCTACACATTCAGCAGGCCCTCATGTCCTGACTGTATGCACCACTGTATACACTGATAGTATGTCTTTATAACAACGGGGGCTCATGCCTCCTCATTTGTTAAAAAGGGAAGTACCAGCCGCGATCTGAGACTTTCACCCGTGTATCCCGTGCAAGTTTTACGTATACCTATGTCCCGAATGCTTACACGTAGATGAACGTTGAGCATTACTCCCTTAACCTTTATTTGGCCATTTTCATAAATAAAATATTTGACACAAGTTTTTAGAGAGATAAAGTATTCACCTTTTTAATAGGAATGAGCCTCTAGAGTCGAAAGATAAATGTTTAGCTTCTAAACTCGATTCCTCTAGCGTAACAACTCTTCTATGAGTGTTTCTTCTTAATCCGGTACTACAACGAGCGGGAGTTGGATCGGGATCGTCGAGAGTGGGCTAGGGATCACCTGGAACGAGATTTGGAAGTTGGAAACAGTTGTGGGATGAGGAAAATCGACTGATGTTGATCAGCTATTTATAGGCTGCCATTTGGACCCATGTCGGACCGATATGGCTGGGGATGTCGGTCTGATATCCGACTTAGCCCACGTCAGCCATAGATGTCCACATCTGATTGGACCGAACATATTTGGCGGCATATCGGACCGATATGTGGACCATGTCGGTCCGATATCCAAACCCATGTCCCATCGTTAGGTCTGAGTCATTGGACACGTGTCAACACCACAAATTGCGGTTGATAGGAGTTTGTCGGACCGATATGAATCGATGTCGGTCCGATAAATGGCCTATGATGCATTGCGGACCGATATCTGAATGGATGTCGGTCCGCAATTGGACCTTTTACTTCGGACCGATATGAAACATATGTCGGTCCGTTATTAGCTTAATTGCCAATACTTTTCATTTTCAACCCTAGACTTTGGTACTTTAGATACACAAGTCCTTAGAGGTTCTAACCTTGGCATTTCTTGGACATTTTTGTGGTAGGTGTTACATTCGGACTTGACCTTGCCCTTGTTTATAGAAGAAGCCAGGGATAATGTGAAGAAAGGAAAAAGCAAACGCAGAGAAAAGAGGTGGAAGAAAAGGATGAGAAGGTGAAGTGTAAACCCTAGTCCCCTTTTTATAGTCTTCGCATTAAATGCAGGGTAGAAAAAGCATGAAAAGGCGTGAAACGCGTGGGACCGGATAAGGTGGAAAGACGACACACCAGGCGGGGAATAGTAAACGGAAGAAAAAAGTACACGGGCGGGCCCCGGACACCTGCAAAAAGAAGAATAATGTTGACATCCGGCAACCCTGCGTCACCCGATAAAGTCAAACATCCCATCAGCCACCAAACACACCTCCTTATGGCGGGCGCACACGAATTCAAAATTTTGTGAGCTCCAAAACTAATAAATAAAAAGCCTAAAACATTATATAAAGTCCGAAGCTACGCGCGAATAATTGCGCGTAACTTCAGACTGGGGGTTCTTAAAGGTGTAAGACCCCTCGCGAAAGGATATTGGTCATGCGAGGTCTACACTTGCCGCGGAAGGAACCTGTTTAATGGTACTCCACAAGAAGACAAAGACACCTGCACGTACTGAGGGGTACACGTCAGACTGGTCAGAGAATGTCGCGCGACCAGAGACACCACCATATATCCCAGTGGTCCCACCATATAGTACAAAGTTTCCACTAACGGTCATTGGTTAGGGGAACAAAGGGATATTCTTGACAAGGACCTCTCCACCAATAATACCCGCGCCAGGTCAGCCATAGGAAAGCGACATCGGGATACCTCCCTTCACTATAAATAGTACATCACCCTTCAGACATAAGGTATCGACTCTCTTAACTCATTCACTCACTCTTTTATACCCGCGGATACTTATTCTCACGCCGGAGGGCCGATGCAGGGATTATCCCCTCCCTGTAACGCCCTAACGAGTTGTTACCTTGTGCAGGATACCATTGGAGTTCGGAGAAGTAATCATCATTCGGCTACTCATTGCAGCTCGTGTGATCTATCCACCGAACCATCCCTAATCCGCCGGTGTGTGGATTTACAGTGTCCAATCATTTGTTCGGTTAAAGTTAAACGAACGAACACGAACACGAACACGAACTTGACCCATTCATGTTCATTTGGTTCGTTTACAAGCCTACTACTAATTTCCATACAAACACCATGACAATCACCGCTCACGATTTTCGAGCGCTGGGATGACAAAAAAGCCTAAGGGGAAAACTTGAAACATTCGGGATGCTTATTTTGGGTATGAGATTATTTTTAGAAAACTTTGCTTGTTTGGGATATTGGTATGGGAATGTGATACCTGAGTTTGACGTGTGAAGCTCGGGAGCGAGCTCGTTAACTAAACGAGTTCCTATTATAACCTCGAGCTTGTTTAAGCTTGACTCTGTTCGAGTTTTCCACGAGCCGATCATGTGTAACTCAGAAAGGGGTCGCCTCGTTTATAGATTTTAACGAACCGAAGACACTATCAACAATGATGTGTAAAAATAAACTCGAAAACCGGATTCAAATTCTGTTGACTTCTTTAATCAAACGATATTAAGATATCAAGTGACGTCAAGAATACAAAGAACATATCACTTTCTAGAATGTTAATATTATTAAATTCTTCAAATCTAGAAGTTTTGCTCTTTGCAGTTTAAATGTGTGGCTTGAAGCCATTTTGTTGTATGAGTACCAAAACCTTACACGTTGCAACATAATTTCGATCAAACCTGCATTTAATGCTGGTCTTACATCATGGATTATGTAAATTTGGTAATATATTCAACAAAAACCTGGAGAACTTAGTTGTTAAACTTTTTGTTCATTTTTCTTATTAATATAATAGGAATATATAACTTTTTATTAATTTTGGAAAAGTAGAACTTGTGTGTTATGATTCTTTTTTATTAGGTGGATGACGAAACTGTTACATTAGTAAAACTAAATTTTAATGTGTTATATTTGTTTCTGACATTCGAGTGACACCGTAATAACTCTAGACGATGACACCTATGCTGACACAATTAACACAATCGTATCCTTGTCTAGTGGTTACTCTCTGATTGTGTCTATAATTTATATATGTTTCTTTATTAATTCTTTAATTATTTTGCTTTGAATGAATTTTGGTTTTTATATGGTTATTATAATTTCTTTCTTAAAAATAGGTACGTACTCCAAACACTTCTCCAGAGTCTTTTCATCAAAACAAATGCTTATTTCCAAACATTTCCGTTTCATCAGTTACTGTAATTTTAAAGTTGTTTTAGACTTTTAATATTAGTTTAATCGAAGCATTGTTTATCTACCATTGTATGTATTTCTTAATTCTAACGGGACCCCTTACCCGACAAAAGAGCTTCTCGAACATCCGAATGCCGAAACTTGATAACACTGGTAAAAGAAATTTTATGGATCCACCATTGAGTATATAAATGGGTATAATTGAAAAAGGAGGACGCCGTATGGTGTGAACATGGTCTTGAATGATTTGGAAAATTTGAACTCTGTATATTCTAAATTTTCGACCAAGTTTAATCATCATAAATATAGGTTTGGAGTTTTATGACAACTAGGATTTTCTCTAAATCATGTTGGACACTATCAAAATTGAAATATTTCGCTGGTGATCACGAAATTATCAATCGGATAAGACAGAGAAGTTATTAAAAATGATATGGAAATTCAGTTGTGAAAACTGCACCAGAATTCGTTGTGAATTCGATGATGAAATCAGACCAGATTAATCCTTAATATATGGGACGAAAAGTCATTATGAATCATCGCAACTCTTCATGAAAAAGGGTGACGTTTGGCGGTTATAACTGTCATCCGTTGGCAGTTACATAAGTAGAAACATCATTAGTAATAGAGGTGAACAATAAAACCCGTTTAGAAGTAGAAACATCATTAGTAATAGAGGTGAACAATAAAACCCGTTTAGAATAACCGTAAACGGTTATTAACCATAATCGTAACCTGTTACTAACCGAGAGCATACTAACCGGTTTAGGGTAGAAAAAACCGCAGGTTACGAATCGCTTTAATGATTTGAGAGATGAACCAGTTATTAAACCGGTTATTTTAACCCACCAAAAACCGATTACTACCGCTAAAAAAATCTAGCCATTGGAATGCGTTTTTGGAGCATTTCGCCCTCATATGTTAGTATAAATAGGTATTGGGTGTATTTGTTTGATCAAAACACGTTTCTAGCTCTCAAAAACATAAAGATGCTAAATAAACGCAAAAAACGTTCAAAAATCCGCAAGTCTCAAGACGCCAATCTCAAATGGCTAACTCAAGTGCTTAATGTTCCTTTGAAGTTGGTGCTTCCTCGAGGGAAGTAACCATGGTGAGGATCCTACAAACAAATAGAAATTCAAGTGTTTTCAACATACGATTTAGGTGGCATGTCCAACGGTAGTCAAAAGGCTCGATACAAGAATTGTAGCTCGTTTCTCAATGCCCAATCCAACTCCACTTTGAAATCATATGATGTTCTTGCTTTCTAGTGTCAACATGTAATTTGATTTTAAATCTCATCAAGAAGGTTTGGAGATAGCTAGATTTTTTTAGAACGACTTATAATCTACTTGTAAGGCCTCAAACCGGCCACCCTACAGTTGGTTCTCATCATAGTGCGTCTTTTTTTAAAAACACTTATCTCTTTACAAAAACATACAACGTAAGTCTTAAATCAAAATAGTATTCGTACTTTAAAATCGTTAATATGTTTCACCTTACCGTACGAATGCATGCGCACCAACCCAAGTAGCACCGCTCCCGAGCCAAGATACATCATCATCTGAGCTTACATGCAAAACAGTTTAACGTACATACAAAGTCAGCTACGCTGAGTGAGTTCTAACAGTTTATTTTAAACAAAAAACCTTCTCGTCACAAATATCATTTATTTCAACTCAGGACATTCAATTCCTTTATAAAGCAGTTTGTCGTTTATTACTATATTGGTAACCCACGTTACCTAAAATTCCCCATAAGGGTCCAACGACCCAAGACTCAACCCATAACCATGACCCAGTAAGCCTCACCGACATGGTCGAACTTACTACCCCACTTACTTGTAATCTACCACATGTACTAACACAAAGTCCAGTTAACTCAACCAACCACCAGGCATAGACCTGACACACCCTAACCAAGACCCACACCGGGTCTACTAACACAACAGTCGTACACACGACATTGTACCAACATGGTAGTTCATCTAATGCTTAACACCGAAAGCAATAACATCATAACACCATGAACATAAATTAAAATATGCATGCAGTTAAACCAAATGTTATGCACACAACAATTACCTTCATATGATTTACCGGTCTCGTCACCACTGCTCTCGTCAAGGTTCTCATCACCGCCCCCGAAGGGCATTCGTCACCCACAATGACAACCCGAAGGACCCTGTCCTTCAACCATTGATTTGCCGTGTCACAAGGCTAACATTTAATTAATAACAATGACAATAAAAAAGTAATCATGAGTAAAAAATATTTTGGTTTAAGAATACATGAAACTCAAACAAAATTATGATTTAGTAAATCTTTATAACTTGAAAACCCGTTACCGAAAAAAATACGTGACCCGGTCAGCATCCTGCTAATAAACATGATCAAACAAATTGCAACTTGCGTTGAGTAGACGGCTTTCAAAAGTTTATGACAGGAACTGGTGGAAGAAAGATTCAAACCTCAAACATCTGCTAATAAAGAATAAGACATTTACCACTACTTCATCCTTTAAAAAAGTTAATCATTTTATACTTAAGGTAGATGCTAATCAATAAAAAAATGACTTCTAAAAGAATATATTCAAACATTAGTTGAAAAAATAACGTTTATATATTTAAAAGAACAACATGACAATGAACAATGTTTTTAATATCTTTTTATTAATAAATCTTTTATTATATATATTCTGAGTCAGACTCAAAGGAACAACAAAATAGATGATCAACGTAGTTGGTTTGAGCTCCCTGCCTCCACAGTCCACAGAGGTGTGGGTCCTCTCAGTATTTTCAATTTCACCCTTCAAGTTTTTCCACTAAACATTATGATACATATTTTTGTTTTTCACACAAGTTTTGGTACGCCATTTCTTATTATAAACATAATTTTTAACAATGTTTTTTTTCTTTCAAACTTGAACTGTTTCTGCAAATCATCTTTGCTTTATTTGGAACTAGTTTAGAACCCGTGTACTACACACGGACTAAAAATATTAATATATAAAATTCTTAAATTTTTATGTATATATTTTACATGTGTAAAAATGTATTACATATAATAAGAATAAAAAATAAAATTTAAAATATGTGAAAATCTACACATAATTGGATTTCGAAAATACTTTAATTACTATGTAATGTAATTTGGATTTTATTTACTATAGATTAAAAATAAAATTTACATAATTAGATTTTAAAATTTCTTATAATAAGGATAATTTATTATTATAAGAAAATTTCTTATAATATGTTTTATTAGTATAATTAGTATATTCTTTAAAAATGTATTATCATTAAAAAAATATAGATGTATATAATAAGAGAGAGATGCGGGAAAAAAATGATGAAAATGAATATAGAGGTGACACGGGTCATGAAAAACCTTTATTTATTATATAGTAGGGATATAAATAGGGAATTTTAGAGACACCGTCTATTTCTTGAACACCTGCCATAACTGTCACATATAGGGCTAAATGTGGCGTTTAGGGCACCAAATGTCACGTATAGGGCAATCCGTCACCCTTATCCACCAGACTTTGGAATCAGCGCGGCAGAGAATGTCGGGATATGTTGGTGGATTTTTTTTTAGGGTTGAGTTGGGTTTTAGGGTTTTGGTGGTGTATATGTCACATATAGAGCTAAACGTCACCCCTTACTTATTTTTTTTTTAATTATATATGTATGTTTTTATCACGTTAAGAGTTTGGAAAAATCGGTAGTTATAGTTTTTAAAATCTGGTCACCTTCATTATCGGTTTGTGATGTAAAAAGTGAATAACGACTTTTTTTTTCTTTTGGTTTTTTGTTTTTATCACGTTAAGAGTTTGTAAATATCGGTAGTTATAGTTTTTAAAATCCGGTTACCTCGATTATCGGTTTGAGATGTAAAAAGTGAATAACGATTTATTTTTTTTCTTTTGGTTTTATCACGTTAAGAGTTTGTAAAAATCGGTAGTTATAGTTTTTAAAATCCGGTCACGTCTTTTTTATTATAAAACTAGTTTAGATCCCGTGTATACACACGAGTGAAAATTATCAATAAATAAATTTTTTAAATCTTTATGTGTATATTTTACACGTGTAAAAATGTATCATATACTAAGAAGAGAAAACAATACTCAAAATATGCAAAAACTAATATATAATTGGGTTTCGAAAATAAATTAAATACTATTTAATATAATTTGTTTTTCATTATTATTTGATTGAAAATATAAGTTAAAAAATTAGATTTTCAAAGTTTTATAAGAGATAATTTAAAATAAATGTGTTTTATTAGTATAATTAATATTTTCTTTAAATATATATTATTGTTAAAAATAGGAGGTGCATTTAATAAGAGAGAGAGGCGGGAAAAAAATGATGAGAATAATTGTGGAGCCGACACGTGGCATGAAAAAACCTTTATTTATTATATAGTATACACTAGCTTTTGTTTTGATTTTCGGTTTGAGATGTAAAACTAAGAGTTTTTTTCGTTTGTTAAACTACTCGTAAATAAAACCACATACATAAACATCATATACAACCATTACAAACAACCAAACAAACACAACCATCACAAACACAACAAAACCATTATAAATAAAACTGCATACATAAATACAATGAGTTTGTACACATAAAACAAAAGTACAAATCTATCTAAACAATCTATCTACCCTTCCATCTCGTCATCACCATCTGCATCGGACCCACCCGCACCGGACCCACCCGCACCGGACGTGCTAGCACCGTCGTCGCCCAACGGCCGGGGTGGTGGTCTCAACAATGGCCTACCGGCGGCCCGATAGTCCGCGACCGTCTGGTCGATGATCCATTGCAGCATCTCCTCGGTGCGCGTGACCCGGACCTCGGTGCGCGTTCCCCGGACCTGAGTATCCCGAATCATATCCAGTGTGGTGGCATGCAACCGCACGGCATGGTACACGCGCGGAGGATGCTGCGGCAGCACCGGCTCGGCCTCTGGCTGGACCGTTGGCTGAACCGGTTCATCCTCTCCGCCGGCCACCTCCTCAAGCTGCTCAAGTTGGACCTCATGCGCACCCAGTGAGTTGGGGTCCACCAACGGCTCGGACACCCAGGCCTCCAAAACATCATATTTCCTCACCAAACGCCACTGCCCGTCCGGGAACCTCCGGGATATCCTCATCCCTGTCGCCGTGGCTCGGCCCGCCACGCACGGGGAAACCGCTTCCATAGGTAGCTCTGCCATCGTATGAGCGTATCCCAGGCCTCTGGCGATCTGCGACACGATGTTGCCGTCGACCAACGCCCCTCGTGCCTGCCTGAGATAGTAACCGGCAAAGTAATCCGCCAGACCACAAGCGAGGTGGCAGGGTGTGTGTGTGAGCAAACACCGAAGATATAAGAGGTCTATGGCGGTGACCCTATCGGTGCCCTTGCCACGTCCAGCGATGGATGTGGTGATCAGCCGGTGCATGTAACGATAAAGAGGGTCTCGTATGTGAGAGACCCTGCTATCGGCCCCAAACGCATGGTCACCAATCGCAGACCACCAGACCACGTGTGCGTCATCTGCCCCCATATAGATAGCCGTGGTGTAGATCGGCTCCCGAGTCTCCTGCTCGGTATAGAGGTTGCTGACAACAGCAAACCGTCTAAGGGACATACGATGCATAACCCCGAACATGCGGAAAGTAACCTCCGCCTCCACCCGTCCCTCCGCAATATCAGTCTCGTCCAACTCTGGAAATCTCGGCTCACGCGGCCGGAACACAAATGTAGAGTACACCTCGATGGTAAGCTCTCGATGTGCGGGCCAGCCCATAGTAAATAGACTATCCCACAGACCATCCTGTCCAATAATCGATGTGGCCCTCGCTAGCTCGCCAACCTCATCAAACCACTCCCGTGACAAAACGGTGTTGGGCTCCACCTTCCTCCCTCTAAGAGTCATAAACCGTCGGTGTGCCGGCGAACCCGCCTCAAACTGAAGGTGCGGGTAGTCGTCAATCCCTAAAATAAACTCCTGCTCATCCTCGAAACTAGACATATCTGCACATAAATCCGTATTTATAATTAATTAAAATGTTTGTTAAACTAACGTTTAGGGTTCACGGTTTAAGGTTTAGGTTTAGATTTACGGTTTAAGGTTTAGGTTTACGGTTTAAGGTTTAGGTTTATTATTATTATTCTTATTATTATTATTATTATTGTATTATATAATTAGGATTATTATTATTATTATTATTATTATTATACACACACATACATACACATATACAACACATATATACACATATACCACACATACACACACACATACATACACATATACAACACACGTAAACCACCGTAAACCGTTGTAACCCGTCACAAACCGTCATAAACCTACACTAGATCTAAGGGCAAACCTAACAAATCTAAGTTATTAATCGGTTGAAAACGATAAAATTAGGGTCGTAAAATTACTTACCTGGTTGCGGTAGTCGTCTCCGGCGGTCCTCGTCTCCGGTGGTTGCGGTGGTGTGTGAGAGAGACGGTGGTTGCGGTGGTTTGTGAGAAAGACGGTGAAGGTGGTGGAGGAAGATGGTGGTGTGAGGGAGACGGTGGTGGCGGTGGACGGTGGTTGCGGTGGTAGTGTGAGGAAGCGGTGACAGGTGGTTGATCGTCGTGACGGTTCTGTGGGTAGTGAGGTCTATATGTAACGGATACGAAGCAACCGTCACGTATGGAGCTACCCGTGACCGCTACCCCGTTATTGGGATTCACATAACGGTCATGTATGGGCCTAAAGGTGACCGTTCACCTTTATTGGGATTCACCTTTGCCAGAGATGTCTGTCACCTAAACGTGACCGTCATGTTTGGATCCATACGTGACGTTTATGGACCAAAAATATCTACAACCGTCACGTTTGGGCCTAGCGGTGATATATATTGCAAAAAGTGAATAACGACTCAAAACATTTGGGCCAAACCATCACGCCAAACCATCACCATTAGCCAGGATCTGTGTTGTGTTACTATCAATGTTTTCAGTTTCTTAACTTCATAAGCATACACAATGCAAAAAATAGAAATAGAACGTACACGATGGGACATATGCTTGGCTCTCCATACGCCATCTACGGAGGCCGCCAGAGATATCGGCGGGCTCTGAAAATGACGTACAGGGAGCCAGGCATACACGTATTCATCGTGTATGTATCTAAATGTATTTACATTACTTTTACCTCAAAAGATATTGTTGAAGCACATGTTAAACCATGCAGCAATTTCCAACAAGCAAGTTTTTTTGCTTTTTTCGAGCAAGAAGCGAAACTACAAAAAGAATTTGACTAGGCTGCTTTCAAGGTCTCGTCGCTTCGGTGAATCACTTGAGCCCTGGTACATTTTCGGTGCCCGCCTCCTGGTTATCTCACCAAATAAAGACACCGTCTATTTGAACTATATATAACGTATGGACCTAAACGTCACGTATGGACCGAAACGTGACCGCGACCTCTTTATTGGGATACACATTTACCAGCTTTCTGTCACCCAAATAATTGATACTACCGTCACATCTAGGTCCAAACGTGACGTTTATGAACCAAAAAACTGATACACCCGTCACATCTAGGTCCAAACGTGACGTTTAAGAACCAAATAGCCCTAACCTTAACCATTATTATTGTTGTTTTTATTTTTATTATTATTATTATTATTATTAGGGTGCCGTTTACAGGCTAACCGTCACGTATAATGGCGATTTTTACGTCACGTGTAGACCTAACCGTCACGGATTAGAGCTCACCTTTTGAATTTAGCTCACCTTTCGACCTATCCGTGACCTTTTGATGTGTACGGGTCGGGTTTCATTATCATTTATGTGCACCTACATACACATATTGATCACAAATCGTCTTCAAATACATTCGTATATACATACATATAGTCATATTACATACATACATGTATACATGCATGCATGCATGCATACATACATACATACATGCATACACACATGCATGCATGCATTCATACATCCATACATACATACATGCATACATGCATACATACATCTATCCATACATACATACATACATCCATCAATCCATACATGCATGCATGCATGCATACATACATACATACATACATACATACATACATGCATGCATACATACATGCATGCATGCATTCATACATACATACATACATACATGCATACATACATACATAGATTACCGTTTATGTGCACTTACATAATTATATTGATCACATATCGTCTTCAAATACGTTCGTATAGACATACATATAGTCATATTACGTACATAATATACATGCATGCATACATACATACATCCATCAATCCATGCATGCATGCATACATACATACATGCATACATACATACATACATCCATCAATCCATGCATGCATGCATCCATACATACATACATGCATGTATGCATACATACATACATACATACATGCATGCATACATACATACATGCATACATACATACATGCATACATGCATACATACATACATGCATACATACATGCATGCATGCATACATACATGCATGCATACATACATACATATATGCATACATACATGCATGCATGCATTCATACATCCATACATACATGCATACATACATACATCCATACATACATACATGTATACATCCATCCATCAATCCATACATGATCCATACATGCATGCATGTATGGATTGATGGATGGATGTATACATGTATGTATGGATGTATGTATGTATGTATGTATACGAACGTATTTGAAGACGATTTGTGATCAATATGTGTATGTAGGTGCACATAAACGGTAATGAAATGCGACCCGTACAGATCAAAAGGTGACGGATAGGTCGAAAGGTGAGCTAAAATTATAAAGGTGAGATATGAACGGTGACGGTTAGGTTTAACTGTCACGTAAAACTCGCGGATATACGTGACGGTTAGCCTGTAAACGGCACCTAATAATAATAATAATATTAATAATAATAATAATAATAATGGTGACGGATAGGTCGAATGGTGAGCTAAAATTATAAAGGTGAGTTATGAACGGTGATGGTTAGGTCTAACAGTCACGTAAAAATCGTGGATATACGTGACGGTTAGCCTGTAAACGGCACCTAATAATAGTAATAATAATAATAATAAATAATAATGGTGATTGTTTGGCCCAAACGTGACATTTGGCCAATATACGTCACCGCTAGGCCCAAACGTGACGGTTGTTTATTTGGGTGACAGACATCTCTAGCAAATGTGAATCCCAATAACAGTCACGTTTAGGCCCATACGAGACCGTTATGGGAATCCCAATAAAGGGATAGCGGTCACCGCTGGGCCCAAACGTGATGGTTGTTTATTTGGGTGACAGACATCTCTGGCAAATGTGAATCCCAATAAAGGTAAACGGTCACGTTTAGGCCCGTACGTGACCATTATGGGAATCCCAATAAAGGGGTAGCGGTCACGGGTAGCTCCAGACGTGACGGTTGCTTTGTGTATCCGTTGCATATACACTTCAGTACCGAGAGAACCTTCACATTCTTTTCTCACACACCACCACAACCACGTCTCTCTCACACACCACCGCAACCACCGGAGACGAGGACCGCCGGAGAAGAAGAACACCGCCCTACCCGCACTTTCCCACTGTGAACATCCTCGAACAAATCTCACCGGAGCCACCTCTTGGCGATGCAAACCACACCGGTATATCTTCTTCTGATCCGTACTTGAAATCCATACCCTTACAATTATTTATCAACGCTTATTTATCAACGTTTTCTTCCGGTCACATTCACGGTTGGTTTCTTTGTTAAGTCTCTAAAATTTCCCATGGAGACTCCATCCTATCTAAGCACATCTTTTTTATTTTAAAAGTTATTGACTTTATTGTATTCAGACATCAAGGAAACATTGTGTTTGACATTTTAGTGTTTGACCAGTTTACATGTGAAAAACGATATCCCGATTTTTAAAATGATGAATAACAATAAATTTGTTCTATTATTTTACAATTTTTTGTATTTGTAACACTAATAATGGAGCATCGACGTCCATTAAATCGTCACGCACAACCGTTTTACCCATCCAACTTCCATTAGCATGATGGAAGTTGGATGGGTAAAACGGTTATGCGTGACGATTTAATGGACGTCGATGCTCCATTATTAGTGTTACAAATATAAAATGCTGTAAAATAATAGAACAAATTTATTGTTATTCATCATTTTAAAAATCGGGATATCGTTTTTCACATGTAAACTGGTCAAACACTAAAATGTCAAACACCATGTTTCCTTGATGTTTGAATACAATAAAGTCAATAACTTTTAAAATAAAAAGATGTGCTTAGATAGGATGGAGTCTCCATGGGAAATTTTAGAGACTTAACAACGAAACCAACCATGAATGTGAACGGAAGAAAACGTTGATAAATAAGCATAATAATTGTAAGGGTATGGATTTCAAGTACGGATCAGAAGAAAATATGCCGGTGTGGTTTGTAGCGACAACAGGTGGCTCCAGTGAGATTTGTTCGATGTTCAATATGTCACGTATAGGGTGATCCGTCACCCTTATACGTTCGTATATACATACATATGTCACGTATAGGGTGACCCGTCACCCTTATACGTTCGTATATACATACATGCATGCATGCATGTAATATGTCACGTATACGTCACGTATAGGGCGATCTGTCACCCTTATACGTTCGTTTATACATACATGCATGCATGCATGTAATATGTCACGTGTACGTCACATATAGGGCGATCCGTCACCCTTATACGTTCGTTTATACATACATGCATGCATGCATGTAATATGTCATACGTGACCGTTATGGGAAAAGTATACGTTTAGGCCCATACGTGACCGTTATTTTACAGTTTTTTTGTTTTTGTAACACTAATAATGGAGCATCGACGTCCATTAAATCCTCACGCACAACCGTTTTACCCATCCAACTTTCATTTCACGTATATGTCGCCAGACTTTGGAATCAGTGCGCCAGAGAATGTCAGGATCTGTTGGTGGGTATGGTTGAGTTGGGTTTTAGGGTTTTGGTGGTGTATATGTCACGTATAGGGCAATCCGTCACCCCTTACTTTTTTTTTATATATGTATGTGTTGACACTTTTGATATATGCATGTGTTCACACTTAAAATAGTATACATTGTAAGATTTTATAGCCACTACAAAGATACATTAATACGTAGGCTATCCTGATATAGTAATACTTGGGACGGGGTCTTGGCCTCGTAGGCGATCCATCATTGTAACGTATTGGTTTATACGATCCTGGTACATAACTTGCCACTCTAGTGCGTCTGTAAATGCATATCTCGGCCAATAGAATATCACATTCGGCACTAGGTAATCCCCAACCAATTTTAGGGTGATAAAGTGATCGCGGTTAACATTAGTAAGTGCTACAACTGGATACTCACACCACGGTTCTGGTCGTGTTCTCACCGGGGAAAAAGACTGGCTGCCAATTAAGCCTATAAGATGAACAACACAATTGAATGTTTGAGCAATTATGAGTCCATGGGTGGGAAAGCTCAGCCAACGATTCTCGGGTGCGGGTTCAACCGTGTCAAACCAATCTAAGCTGTTACGAACAGTGTCATAGTATCTAGGCATCTCGCGGTTCAAATTGGGCCGCCAATACGAAATGTTATTATCCACTTCCGTCAGCATTTTTCGCCTAACCCACGCCCACTCATTTTGCTCCCTACCTAAAGCCACAACGATCCCCCGAAAACCGCAGTTACCATCTTGCCGCACATCTTTTATTTTTGAAACGTACCGGTGAATCCATTGGGGGAGGCTATCCTTAAACCGCATAATTTTCAACACGTGCTTTTGTTTCAACATTCAAGGAAACCCTAGGTCAGCTCCTGTCTGCGGTACCTTTGAAGCAGCCTTTAACCAATTAGGACGGTTGTTGGGCGTCTTAAACTGTGACTGGGGGGGTATAGGAGTTGTGCCTCGCCGATTCAGGCATAGTTTGTTCTGACGAAGTATACGAGCTGTGTCTCGCGGTGTCAGGCGTAGTTTTCTGTGACGTCTTAGCGTCCGCTTTTCTCTGTTGCTGCTTAAGATTTGGACGACCATGAGGGTCCTAACGTACCTCAGGCTCTTTCTTTTTTGTTTTTCCTGTAACACACTTTCATACATTTTCTTAAACAAACTTCTTTTTACGTGGGGGTTGGGCGACGACATAACCTTTTGTTTCACGTCGTGAAATTTCTTTTCATAGTCGGGTTCTGGCACCTGGGCGTACGCCGGCTTGAAATCAAGCTTCCTCTAGTGTGCGTCTACCGCTTCGGGTGGAATAGGTGTGACTGGATTAAAATAGTTAGTGAATAATAGGCAATCATATGACAACGTTAAAAAAATGTATTTCAAGTATAGATAACCTTGATTGATGTGTTCATCCAAACGACAAGCACATGGCAAGCCCATGGACGTGGACAACTGGTGTCCACACGTACCTCTTGTATCCAGCATCCTTTCCGTTATCGCCATCTCTTTTTCAAGAAGTTCAAGACACCTAATAGACACCTTATAATGTAATCCGGAAAACACTTGCAGTCGATGGACCTTTAATATCTTAATGCGGGACTCCTCGAAGGTTTTGGAGATTTCAATCTCCTGACCACGTACAACTTTACCGACATATCCGACAAGTGTGTGAAACGTATTGTTGGTCCCTGTAAGGTAACTCTTAAAGTTGGCGTGTTGGCCCTCGACTCTATTAGTTGTATGTTCACCAAAGTTGAGGCGGTCGTACATCCAACAAGAAACAAAATTTTGTTTGTACGGAGCCAACCAATTATTACAAATATATTCCCAGACCTCTTAAACAAAGCAAAAGAATTTATGAAATGAAAAAATAGATTTTTATAGAAACATTAAGTATGAAAATCTTACCCTGTTTACCATCTTCATTTAATTTTTCTTCCATCTTCCTACAATTATAATCATACAACGCGTCCGTGGGAGACTCACACAGAACCTTCCACCAGTATGAAAAATCTTTCCAAATGTTGACTTTGAAAAGGCCTTTCCACCTTCTGGTGATATTCTTCATGATGTGCCACCTGCATAGGTTTTTAGTAGCACCCGGGAAGACTATGTCACATGAACTCATCAGGGCTAGGTCCATGTCTGTGACAATGACGCGTGGCTCCACACACCCATCGAGCATATCTTTGATCCACTCAAAGACCCATGTGAAGTTGTCCTGTCGTTCCCTCGATATAAATGCGTGCGCAATACAAAACGACTTCGATGTCGACATCACACCAATAATCTGAACAAAAGGAATGTCGTACATGTTGGTTTTGTACGTCGTGTCTACCAACATCAAGTGCGGGAAGGCGCGCCACATTTTATAGGAGGTAGGATGACAAAAGAAAACAGTTTCACGACATTAGTGGAGGGATTCTCCCGGGTGTGATACACGAACTCTTGAGATTGCAGTAAGTTTTCAAGTTCCTGCATTGGTGTCATGCCTATTTTACTTTCGGCCCTAATCTTCGTTATGGCGTTGTATATATCCTGAACAACACATCTGCTACCGGGAAACTCTTCCCGTACGGCTGCAAGAATGTGACATGCCCACACGTGCTGCCGGTGTAACCTCTCAACCAGATCAATTTCCCGGCAGACATCTTCCTAAGCTGCGCGTGGCCCTCCTCAAAGACAACAGGATCGTGGTTGTGTGTCTCGTCTGTCACGTCCAACCTCCAACTATTACTTTTTCCGATTTACCTCCCTACGAGCTTAAAGGGACATGATTTTTTTATCCTCCCAGTACGCCTGACTGTGCCTCTGCATGTAGGTTCCCCACCACGATTGCATCCGTGTTCCACATCTTTTTTCCTTGACCACAATGACACACCCATGCTCGCGTCCTCTCTTCTTAGCCCAATCCAACAAATCCTCACGAGAATTAAAATACTGAAATAGTTACAAGGTCAGACTTAAAATGTAGTACATAAAACAAATAAATAAACAATTTAAACGAACGAAAGAGTTGCTGTTATACTTTGTCTGTTTTATATGAAACTGTCGCATTGCGTATGCGATCATCGTCCAATGCATTCTCCGCATCCCCATCGTTTCCTTTCAAATGAACAGAAGACTCACTGTCATCTGTGTCATTCCTATGGAAACTATCCGACACGTGTGTAGGTTCTGGTTGTGACCGGTACGAGAGATGTTCATAATCCGGTTCTGGTTGTGACCGGCACGAGATATGTATGTAATCCGGTTCTGGTTGTGACCGGCACGAGAGATGTACGTATCCGGTTCTGGTTGTGACCGGTATGAGAGATGTCCGTAATCCGGTTCTGGTTGTGGCCGGTACGACCCTTGACCATAATTCATCGGTCCAAATAGTGACATGTACGCCTCTTGACTGTAATTCGGTAATGGTTGCTGCTGAGATAACTCTTGACCGTATGTATTCAACGGGTTGGTTCCCCCCCCCCCCCCCACGAAGGGTGACTCCCGAATACGAAATACTCCTGAAAACGTAATGGCCGGTTAGATACCCGACGTAAAATAAAGACTTGCACACCCCTAAGTTTACTTGTCACAGGAGAACCCTTAATAAAATAAAGACTTGTTAAACCTGGTTCAGATATTCGAAGGTTGGCTCCTCATTCAAATCTGGAAGCTTCGACTTCTGATAAGGATCTCCCGAACTCGACATCGGTGTCAGGCGTGAAACAAAAAAAAACAGTGGTGTCCCAACAACAAATAACCACAACCAAGAACTCAAACACGCACTTTCGTCTATACTTTCTGTTCTTTTTTATTATGGTGAAGATGGTAGTGTCGGGTTTGTGTACGATGGTGGGTTTAGTGTGATGAAAGTGAGTGGTGAGAGTTGTAGATGGTGGGTTTAGTGTGATGAGAGTGAGTGGTGAGAGTTGTGTTAATATATGCTGAATCTGCATACCTAACCGTCACGTATAGGTCCAACCGTGACGGTTAGGTTAGGTGCCCGACAACACTGTCAACGTTAACTTTCTTTCAAAACAACCTCGTACTCAACCGTCACGTATTGGCCTATACGTGACGGTTAGGGTTCCTTTTTGCAGTCTGCAAACTCTCGTATCATCAGTGTCCTTTTTATTCCCGGACTCACGAGAGACATACCGTCACGTTTAGGCCAATACATGACGGTTTGGGTCACAACCGTCACTTGTAGACCTATACGTGATGGCTAGGTCAGGTGTGAAAAAAACCCCGGCGGTGTCCCCAGCACAACCCTATAAATATAGATTCTTAAAATTATTAATAACAATTCTAATAAGATAGCCTCTTAGAGCATTCACGGTAGCTTCCCTATCTCATCCCTATAATCACTAAAATCACTACTTTTTCTCTGTACTTTTCAATTAAATAATACTTTTTATACCTTTATCATTACATTTTAGCTCTCCTCAACTCACAATCACTTTCAAAAAATAGTAAAATATTTATACAGGTGAACAGTGTTTCCCCCAAATATATACATCCATATCTATCTTTTATACACTATTTTATAAATGTGTGTGAGTGGAAGAAAGAGAAATAATAATAATAAATAAATAAATAAGTATTATTTAATTAAAATAAGGGATAGATATGGGGAGTCTGATGTGAAAACTTTTTGAAAAGTAAGATGTAAATTTGAGAACTGATAACTTTTAGTTAAATTGTAGGGATGAGAATGAAGAAGCTGATGTGGATGCTCTTATATATGTAAAATAAAACTTATTAGTTTTCGTTTATTTATTTATTTATTATTATTATTATCAAAATTCTTTTTATAATTTATTATTATTTTATATTTTGGCATTAATACCATTTATTTTTCTTATTATTATAATTTTTCTTTTTGTTAGTCTTATTATTATGAGTGTTTTTATAATTCGTTTTACTGTTTCTTAACACTCATTTTTACGACGACGTAACTTTTCCTTGATTTCTAATATACCGTCGTGCTTTATTTATCTACGTTTTAATATTTAAAACTTATCCGTCACAACTTCATACGTTTATGTTTACGTATTTAATCACGTCAATCTCACCGCTGCAATATGTCACATCGTTCACTAGTTAGTTATATAAAAACAAAAAAGAGTAGTATTTGTTTCCAACAAAAATATTCAAAAATAAAAAGTAGAAAATTCAACATGAAACTATTTAAGAGAACCATCCTTGATCCTTCACTTCTATTTACACCCTTTATATATCTTAAATCTTTTCTTTTTCAATCAATCCTATTTATCAACCTCCATACACATTCTCTCAAGTCTCAACCAACAACACACACACACACAAACACCAAAACACTCTGTGATTACATTACATGGCTGACCAAATCATCATCCACAATCTTCATGATGATCAAGATCACCGGAATCCGTCATCAACATCATCCGCGGGAGACTTGTTCGAGTTTTTCCGGGGAGGATTGAGTGATTACTCTGAAGAGAAAATGATGTCCCATGCAGAAGACATCATATTCCACGGCAAACTTGTCCCCATCAACCAACAACTCCACCGTAAACAACCACCGGAGCAAAGTGAAAACCATCACCGGAGAAACCAACACGATCCTCTTGGTCGCCGGCGGTCGAGATCTGAATCAAGGTCCAGTCCACTCGTTAGAAACAGCCGGTCATTGGGTTGTGAAAAGTTGAAACGGAACTCAAGCATGTGGTCGGAACCGCAGGCGGATATTACCGGTGACGGTTCCGGGAAGAAATCATTTTCACGGCGGCATGTTGTTTTGTTTGGGTTAGTGAATGTGCCACCGCCGGAGATGGATGTTCGGGAGTTGAAGAACCGGAGAGTTCGCCTGAATAAGATGCCGGTTGGTTCTTGGGAACCGGTTGATGTAGGTCCGGTTAGCCGGAGTTTTGATCACCGGAAATGTTCGTGGAGGGTACTTGAGTTCCTGAGTTGCAAATCGTCTAGTAGTGCTGCCTTAACGACGCCGTTTAGTTACATGGCCAAAGTTTAGCACTCTTATCCTTATTATTTGTATTACATAATCAATTTTAAA
This sequence comes from Smallanthus sonchifolius, assembly GCA_023525975.1. Taxonomy (NCBI): domain Eukaryota; kingdom Viridiplantae; phylum Streptophyta; class Magnoliopsida; order Asterales; family Asteraceae; genus Smallanthus; species Smallanthus sonchifolius. The sequence continues at coordinate 19,974,261 of CM042035.1, read as the reverse complement.
TGAAAATTAGAAAGATTTAAGATCGTTTTAACAGTAGTTGATGAGATATTTATGTAATCATATAGTTTTTATACTACGTCAAAAATATCGATACCGTTGTTATAATTTAATAATAAATTAACAATAATTTTGTATCAATTACATGTCCTTAAATATTAATCTATTCTAGGTTAGAAACCCATAGAAACCACGGATTAAACAAATCCAACTTGTTATATAAGAGTAGTTTATGTTAAGATTTGTATATTGAATTACATCAGCCATTAATGAAATAAGAAATAATGAAGATCTAAGAATTATAAATAACAAATAATAAAGATTTAAAAATGATAAAATTATATTTCAAAATAAGATATAATTGAAATATTCTTATGATTAAGTAGTTTTAATAAAATATTAGAATAAATTTTAGATATTTAATTTTTAAAAATTATAATTATTTAAGGCCAGAGAGACATGCGAAAAACAAAAAATTAGACTTTAGTAAGTTGACACGTCTCAGATAAAATTATTCATTTATTATACGTTAACTAATGATAGAAAACCCGTGTATTACACAAGGTAAATAAAAAAAATTAAATAGTATTTAGTTATAACGATTTAGAAATTATAAAACGACTGAACAATTTAATTGATGATAAACAAAATTTGAATTAAAAAAATTATAGATAAAAACTTAAACAAATTATTAATCTAGTTGTCTAAAATAATGAAGTTGATTAAAATATAAAAAACAGTTTTGATGATATAATAACTATCCATGATACAAACTTATTTTTCGAAATTGATAAATAATATGAGAAATTATAATTATTCATAATTAATTTCATTATTAGTTTATATAGTTACTGATATAATAACTATCTATAATTAAACTTATATTAAATATTTAAAAACATATTCTTTTAATATCATTGTTATTTAATATCACTATTTAATATATGAGAGAAACGAAAAAATAATGGTGAGAAGACACCAGAGAGTGACACGTTCTCCTCATTTAATATGAGAGAATAACGAGAAAATAAGGGTTAGGAGATAACAGATGATGACATGTGTCCTCCTATTTATTTATTATAACTAGTTCTTTTAACCCTCGCTTCGCGGCGGGAGTTTGGTCGTTTTTCTCTCTGCCATGCGGTTGGTTGTTATCGGTTCGACTCACCGAAAATTATAAAAACGAATATCGAGACCGGTTCCGCTTTCAAAAACTAAAAACAGTCGCGCACTCCGTTTTCAAAAAACATTATATCGGAACGTTGAAAAAAAAATAAAAACAGTCGCGCACTCCGTATTTTGAAAAAAGTTAACGAACGAAAGTTATTAAAAAAAACTAAAGTAGTAGAAAATGAAACGGTTTAAAAGCGTATATTTAAAAAAAATTATATCGGAACGTTGAAAAAAAAACTAAAAACAGTCGCGCACTCCGTATTTTAAAAAAAGTTAACGAACAAAAGTTATTAAACACAAACGAAATTAATAGAAAATGAAATAGGCTAAAAGCGTATATTATATATAGTATAAGGGTTAAAATGAAAATATAAAAAACATTAAAAAAAACGTGGCATGAATCCTATGGTGAATGCAGTGTTCCCATAGGTTGTATTTTAAAGTTAGCTACTAATTATAATAAAGATTGATTAGAAGGCTACGGTGCTTTACTTAATTTACTTCGTATCAAATCAAACAAACCATCTCTTTTTACTATTTTTTTTTATTTTATTATATCTTTAATAAAGTTTCTTTATAAAATTTATATTAAAATACTTTTTGCTTTTAGTTTTTATATATCTTTTTAGGTTAACTAGTTGAATACTTGCGTTTCGCAACGGGTATCAGGTTATCTAATTCGCTCATAATAGGTTTGTTTCATCACAACAACACAACGGTAACGACACTCGATATAGACAATGATATAAAATAACTCGATTTTGAATAAAACTTCGTTTTCAAATATATAGCGATAACTATTGTGTAAATATATCTAATATATTAAATAAAATTTGTATAAATAAAATGCGCCTTTTAGCTCGCGAGCCTAGTAAGCTCGATATAATATTAATTAAACAAACAATTTTACCTAGTAAAATCTCACTCATAGCAAACTATTGGTAAGGTATAAGGAAAGTGAGATGAGGGCAAACCTTTCCTCTATCACAGGATGATAGAGAGGCCGCTCCTTGTGGGACTCCCAGCCCAAAGAAAAATTATTTAGTACCAAAAAAAAACAGAGAGTAGATAGATACCATCTAGTGTAGCTAAGCAACAAAAAACAAAAACAAAGCGTTCTAAATAATAATAGCATACTAAATGAGCACCTATTGCATAGGAAGTAACCTAAAATCCATAACCTTAATCCTACGTTACCAAGAACTCTTAACTAATCTGGTCATTCCATGTCAGTTTCGGTTTGCCTCTCCTTCCCTCCACAACCGAGTGTACTATGTCAATATCAATGTTTTCATTACTCCGGACGAATGATCTTAAATACTTAAACTTGATTGTATGCGAAACAATTTGTCCTTTAATAATGACATGCATGTTCTCCTTATTGCCCCCACCAATTTTACAATACAAGTACTACGTTTTTGGACGACTTATACGTAAACCTCTTCTCTCTAAAGTTGTTCTCCGCTGTTCAAGTCTCTAATTTAGACCCTGTTTATTCCCTACTACCAATATAATATTATCTACGAGCATCATGCACCACAAGATTTCCTCCTAAATCGACTTTGAGATCTCATCCATAACTATTGTATAAGAAACAGACTCAAAGCATATGATATAATAATATTTATTATGTGTATATATATATATATATATATATATATATATATATATATATATATATATATATATGTATATTATATTGAATACAATTTATATAAATAAAAGACTTATTTAGACTCACGAGCCTAGTCAAACTTGATATGTGAAGTCCAGGCTCAAACCCGTTTATTAAATGACTCCAATATAAGTTTGTGTTCGGGCTTGAGTTTGTTTAAGTTCGTCTCGATTGAAGCTTTTAACGAGCAAATCTCGAGTAAGTTATGAGTGGCTCGACACATTTAAACAACATTATGATAAAACATAAGATCTTGGCCAAGCTGGCGGTATTTTCGTGTGTCTATTTTTTTTTCTTACATGCACATTAATTCTCCATTTGTTCCTATATAATGTCACACATGATTATGGTAAGAGAAGACGGTGGTCCTCTGCTTAGATGTGGTGGAGTACTACCATAAGCCGACCAAACAAAAAAACACATATATGTGAAATCTGTGTGTACCATTATATCTTGTGAGAATAATGAAACAAAATAAATCATTTATCATTTTTAACTTCAATTTTTTTAAAATATAAAAAATATTGAAACGTAATATTTATTTATTTATCATTAATTTAAAAAGAATATGAACAATCTTTGTTTATATATAGAATTTACACATGCGTAAGTAATGTGTAGATAATATTACCTATACAACTTACACATGTATAGCTAAACAACTAAGAATTAAAAAAAACAAAAGAAGAAATTAGTTTATTGATTTTTTATCTACATAAGAGACACATTTGTATGCTAGAAAAAATATGAAAAATTAATAAAAAGTAAAACAATTTAGGTTTATTTTTTTTATTCTCGTAATCATATCTCTATACCTTTTATTAGTAACTGGTTACACCACGTGTCATAATTCTGTGAGCCGAAAATTCTTTTTTCCGTTTATTTTTCTTTATTAATAACTACTAGGTTAGAATTCCGTATATTACACGGGTTGAATAAATAAAGTGTTATATACTTGGTAATAAAAATTTTATATTTTTAAAAACCCGTGTAATACACTGGTTGAATAAACCGGTATATTACATCGGTTGAACTATAGAATTTTAATATCATTATTCAATATGAGAGAGAGAGAGAGGAGAAAAAATAATACAAATGAACCAGAAAGTGACACGTGTCCATAAAATTTTATTTATTAATATAAAGATTATTATTTGATATTATTATTTAATAGGAGAGAGAAACAGAAAAATTAATATTTAATAGGAGAGAGAGGCGGAAAAATAAAGGTGAGGACTAACCAGAGAGTGACACGTGTCCCCCATGGTTTTCCTTTATTATATAGTATAGATTTAATATTTTCTTTATTTAATATATGTAAACTCAAATTTTTAACCTATTAAATGTGTATAAAAGATATTATATAAACCATCATTACTATTTAATATTTTTCTTTATAATTCATAATATTACTAACTATTAAATATTTTTTATTTATTACGTATAAAACACGGACTTGTAACATAGTGTATATGTGTATATATGTATAAAAGAAATTACGGTGTAATACCAGGGTCGGTTTAACATTTTTTCGGGTCTAAAGTGAATTATAAAATAAGGGTCATTTTCATAAAATAAAAAATACATTTTTTTTCTTAAAATCCTAACAAATGGGAATATGATGATACACATTTTTTGTATATCAATTTCTTAAAGTCATACAATCATACATAATAAAGTTGAAGTGAATTTTAATAAAAAAAAAACTCTTTTAGACATACTGATTTTTTTTTCTTCTAATCAAAACCTAAATAAAATTAAATCTTAAAAATTAAATTCGGAGCCCCTCAATATAAATGCCCTATAGGGCAGTTTATTATTTCGTATGGTAAATATCAGAATTTATGATTTATGACTTTTGATGTCCTTCCACTCTTCTAGAATTGGCAAGGTAGGTACAAACGGGCATTAAATGAATATCAGGAGGTTCCTTTTTTTTTTTGGAACGGCATATCTACGCTACTCCTATTCCTAAATTACATCAAATAATTTACTCTATGTCTGGATTTTTTTATGTGTCCTTCCACTCTTATTTAGACTCACGAACCTAGTCAAACTTGATATGTGAAGCCCATGCTCAAACCCGTTTATTAAATGACTCCAATATAAGTTTGAGTTCGGGCTTGAGTTTGTTTAAGTTTGTCTCGATTGAAGCTTTTAACGAGCAAATCTCGAGTAAGTTATGAGTGGCTCGACACATTTAAACGACATTATGATAAAACATTATTATTCTTCGATAACAATTTATTCATAACATTTAAATCTAAATATCACGAGGTTCCTGGCTACGATATCATCCACGACTGTTCTGTAATCAACCAAAAGATTTGTCATAAATATGATGTGTTTATGTTTCCGGTCCGGTAACGGTTGATAAAATAAATATCGTTAAAAAACAAACAAACATCCAAATAAACAACTGACATGTGAAAAACGACCCTCCTCCAACCACCCCATCTTCGTCATCCTAGCTACACATTTTCCACTAAACACCTTGGTTGTGGCCACCTGATGAACGCATATACATCGCGAGAAAACACACATCAAGGTGGAATAAGATACACACACTACGATGAAAACATACAATGACTAGAGTTAACTTCGAATTTCAGTGTAACTTCTGTTTATGTAATTACTAGGGTATTCTAGTTTTGAATTTAAGAATGCAATCGATTCTAGCATGTTATGTGGGTTTCAAACCATCATGCCTTTTCAATAATTTGCCATAATTTAGACCTAAATTATTATACAATCAAGTTAAATTTTGATTTAAATGTTATGAATAAATTGTTATCTTAGAAACTTGCTAGTGATTAAATGTTGTTATCATTTAGATGTTGCTACCAAACCGAGTTTCTATCGAGGATGAAAGAAGATTAAATAAAGATATTGATGAAGATTTTGTTTCTTTATTTGGGTACTAAATTATATACCCGTGTATTACACGGGGTTGAGTATTAAAAATGATGCAATAAAGAGTATAGATACATCAACACATTGATTATGATCGAGTCAAAAGCCGATACGATTTCATGGAGCACATTGTATAATAACCTTGCTCCAACCGTAAATCCTTTATCTCAGAAAAATCTTCATCAGATGGTACATAGAAAGGGAGCATAGTTCTGGTCTAAGCCTTTGGATCTGCAACTCAAAGTATTTTGTTAACTCATTTTTAGTAAATTCTTCTAGTAAGCAACAACATTTCACATCAATGATCAATTTTGACATTCCTTAGTCTCAAATTAATAATTCAATCGATTTTCAGTACATTTCTCAAATAAAAACATTTCAACGACTGATTAACACTAACATTAACATGTATATTTTGAGTAAGTTCTTCCTGTAAGCAACAACATTTCACATCCAACTTTTACATTGTATCAATTTCAGATACAACAATTAATAGCATTAATGATATAAATTAATTGGGTTAACTATAAAAATAGTGGTATAACCCAATTCGGGTTTTTCGGTTCAAACCGAATTCAAATCTTGAAACCTAAACCAAACCAAAAACCAAATATGTAATTCGGTTTGGTTTTAAACGATTTCGTTATGGGTTTCGATTCGGTTATCGGTTTAATCAGTTTGAAACCAAATATTGAACACCCCTAGCAGATTCAACTGAACATGAATAACTTACTCATTCGTTTATATTATAACCCATTTATTTACATTTGTTATATCTCTGCTAATCAAATTGACTTTGAAAGAACTTAACTAAATTACTATTGTCAATCTAAATTAATCTATTTATTGCCAAATTTATCAGCTACATTCTACTGAGACTGAAAAAGATATGAATAACATAATCAGTTCTAAAAATATACTCAAACCTCATGAATAATGATAGCACATGCATGTTGAAGCAAATAAATTGAATTATCTTAAATTTCCTTATGAAAAAGGCAAAAACAAAAGCATCGATAGCTAAAAACAGTAGAGAAGAACTAAATTAAATGATTATTATTATATTTTAATCATTCAAACTGCACTGTGTATTTAACATATAATTAACCCAAAACCCCAGTTTTTTTTATGGAAGTAAACTTATCAAATAAATGGTCATGTAAGCAAAGTGCTGAAATTGCAAGAGACGTTTAAAAATATTATAATACAGATATAGGATTAAACTTACATGATTAAGAAGTGGAGACATTACAACAGCATTGACCGCTAGAGGAGTAACATATATCTTGATCAATGTCAATGATCTAGTGTCCCAGAACTAATAATGTACAACAAAATGAGGAAAAATATTGATTTAGAGACTAAAAGATCATTAATAAGCAATGAATGTAACATAGATAATATTTTACCTTAGCTGACTTGTCAAGTGAGCCCGTAAGAAAATGTGAACCAACAATTGTTTTGGCAAGTGATGTAATTGTTTTCTTGTGACAAACATCTTTGTCATTTTTTGTAGCCGTTTTCCTGTCTGTCAGTTTAAAGAAAGTATATGCATATTTTTAAGTTGAAACTATGGATTATGAACAAATGAAATACTAAATGTGCAAATAGAAACATATAAAAAAAAAAGAAGATGAGCTAACAAAAAGATTAAAACAAATAATAAATAGATAGCAGATGCAATAAAAATAAACAAAAGGTCATCAAAACTTCATCATTTAAGGTAGAAATTTAAGAAACAAAACGATATTATCATTGGTTTGGATTATGTGATCACTATTGAAAGTATAACGTTCAAGAAACCAACAACAAATATCCACCATCTCTACAAAATGATACTCACTAATAAAGAAAAACAATTCACTGTCATATAAATTTACAAAGAAGTTACTCAAAATTCACAAAACATAAAACTGAAGGTCATCATGACCTGTAGCAATCCGTTTTACCTGAATAGCATAAGGTAGACCCTAAATGGATTGGTTGTGATCACAGAAAGCTTACCACCAACAGAAAAGTCAATAGCTCTAGCAAGTGAAGCAAAATTAAAAGTAAAAAGTTGCGTTCCACTTTGAACATACCAGAGCTTAGCAAACTGATCTACACTCCATGTAATCAATCTTGTTAAATCCTCGCACAATAAACAATTAATCAACTACAACACCACATCGAAACACTAACAAAACCAGTTCATAATTCAACATATATACAAAGAGAAGAAGTTGTTCACCAAGTTGCCAACACAAACACAAATATGTGCAGTAGCTAGAAGATGGGCGCTCGTAAAAGGAATGTGAGATGCGTGCGTGAACAATGGTGCTCCAATTCAAGCAGGACACTTCTCCTTGTACTATTCATCAAGCTTCTCTTTAAATATAGTTAGTAATAGTAATTTATAGTTCACCTAATAGATTTGAAAAAGACAAAAGAAAGAACCCACCTCAAAATTTGGATCTCTGCTTCTTGCTTCCTATAAACACCACTCATCTTCCCCTTCAATAATCTGTACCAAAAAAAATATATATTTAAAAAATCTAGAAAACTACTAAACAAAAAATGTTTAATCACACCGGATTAAAGTTCAATTTACCCATGCCTACAACCTTTTTTGTATCTTTCCAAATGCTAATTCAAGAACAATTCAATCAATTACAATTCTGGTTCCAGCTCAAGAACCCTAATTCTCAATCCTTGAAGCTAGCCTACGTATATCACACCTACTTTAGGATTATACAGAAAAAAAATATGCAACAAATGAGAAAGAATAGGTAAATCTTATCGCAGGTGGCGCTAAACTAACTGATCTCTCGCAATGTCATCGTCGGAGGTGTCCTTTTCCACCACCGTCGCATCCAGTTCTCTGAACTTAGGTCAAAGTATAACAGTAAGCAAGCATTCATGATGACAATTAAATGCTACATACAAGGTTAACAGCACCGTAAACACATAGATATATGTTATCAGTAGTATAAACAACATAAGTTTGAAATATAAATATTATACCCAAAGTGGATTGAAGGGTTGTAAAGACGTTGAAATTGTTGGAACCGTAACACTTTGATCTTGATGTTACCGGTACGGTCATCTTCAACTTCCTCACAGTTTGCTTTTAATATAGTTTAAGAGAACCAAAAGGTGGAGGATTGTGGCGGCGGGGACGATTAAGCGGCGACGACATCCGATTTATATGAAAAAGGTTGAATGTGAATTAACAAAAATAGCGAAAGATGAATCCACAATATAGAGATTGACAAAGGAAGAACAAAATTTTGAGATATGAAACCCTAACCTGTTGAATCTCTTCAAGGTTTGAAACACCAGAAATCGTAAGGAGGCGATGATGAACTCTAGGGTTTTGTTTTGAGGATGAAAATTGAATAATGACTAAAGACCAAGATCCGCGTGTGAGGTAAGGCGGTGTTTAGGATTACTTTTCAAAAATGATTTATGACTTTTACCAAAAGTTAAAACTATCTATTTTTCAAAAACTATTTTTCATCTCTTTTAAAAATAACTTTTTCTTCATTTATTTAAATAGACTTTTGATTTATTACCTTTTAAAAAAGGTAATAAGTTAATAAGTAGTTTGAAAAGTAATCCCAAACACCCCCTAAATGCGGGTATAACCCGACCCACAAAGATCCGCGTGTAATAAAAAAAGAATGATGGTTTAGGCGGGAAAACACAATTGTAGATGCTCTCATTAAGTGACAAGTGTCCCCAAACATTTTTATTTATTAGGTAGTATAGATATAGATTTGTCGATAAGGTATATTAAGTTAGTTTTTGAAATATATTTGTTTTCAACTAAGTATTAGTTTTTAATTTAATTGATAAATGTTAGTTCATATTAAGTTCATTTGATTGATAATATAATAACTATTTATAATTAAATAATAAGTAACCGTAATTAGATTTATATTAAAAATCTAAAAGTAAATTATTTTAATATCATTATTCAATATGAGAGATATAAAATGCAAAAAAAAAATGATACAAATGAACCAGAAAGTGACACGTGTCCCTAGAATTTTATTTATTAATATAAAAATTATTATTTAATATGAGAGAGAAACAGAAAAATTAATATTTAGTAGGAGAGTGAGACAGGAAAATAAAGGTGAGGAGTAACCAGAGAGTGACATGTGTCCCCCATGATTTTCTTTTATTATATAGTATAGATGTATCGTTGTAATATTTTAATTATTTGCATTATCTTTTCGTCTTTAATGATATGTTAGCTATAGTATATAGCATAGGAAATTGTAAACATAACTGCGGTTGATATAATTTGAGATTGATCGATATACTTTACATTTTTGGATTTTTGTTTTATAAGTTTTTTAATTGTTTTAGTTAATTGAATGTTAGTTGTGTTCAATACTTTCCAAGCAATTACCTAAAAATAATTACCTAATTGTCTTAAACATGAGTGTACTTCTTGTATTAACCTATTATAGAATGCATTACCAAATCTTGTGGAAGAATAACGAATGGCCCAACTATAATCAAGGGTGAAGCAATGGCTATTATTAGGGGCCCCATTTTTATAAGAAAAATTTGTTATCTACATTGGCCCAAGTCAAAAGTCATTTTTTTGGGCTGCTGCTTGAATGCTTCTTCTGATTAGTAATTAGGCAGTGGAATACTACATATACACACTTTACCGAACAAGAAGGAATTAGGGTAAAATCAATGGAACGGTCAAACTTTGGAATTGCAATCGTTCTACTTGGAAAGTGCTACAGGTTCTTCCCTTCAAGGTAAGTACTGTATTTTTAGTCGATTGTTCATTGATAATTATATATTGTTGATTAGGTAAATTGATTGTTTGATGAGACTTGATTAGAATCTTATTCCTTATTAGTTTATGTCAAATGAAAATTATAACTAACTTAAAAAAATTAGAAAAGGGCCTCAAATTTTTTCATTCTCTTTAAGCCTACAAAATGATTGAGCCGCCCCTGTGTCAAAGCTAAAAGATAAGATAAAGAAATCACTTGCTAATAATATTTATAATAGTATTATAAATATTACATTAACTCAGATTATAGAAATATATTAACTCAGTTGGGAAAAAAAAACCCGAAAATCGGTTCAAACTAAACCGGTTTACCCTAAACTGGTTCAAACCCGAGTGAAACCGTCGGTTACAAACCGGTTTGTCATATTCTGGAGCCGACCGGGTTACGAAACGGTTCTCTCAACCCGGTTCAAAAAACCGGTTTAAGCGTTGATCGATTTATAGCCGTTACATAACGACTTTATAGCCATTTGGACCATTTTTTACCCTTTTTTGTCATTTTTTCACCCATAAATTAATATAAATAGGTGGGGGTGTTTAGGGTTGATCACACATATCTCTAAACTCTCTATTCTCCTAAAACTGCTCTTTAACGCTTAAAAACGCGCTCTAAACTCTAAAAAAACATGGCAAATAGTGTTGGTGGTTCCTCAAACGAAGTTAACATTGTGGAAATTCGACCAACAACGAGAAATCAACCAATTTGGTGCAATTACGATCTATGTTTGTTATCAAACGGGAAGGAACGCGCTCAGTGCAAGATGTGTGGTGCGTTTTTGGGGAAAGATACAAACACTAGTTTGAGAAATCATATGAAAAAATCTTGCCCATCCTTGAAGAGAATTCCATGTGAAGGTCAAGCCTCGATGACAAGCGAATGAGGAATTTGGAACTTCGATCCAAATATGGTTCGAGATCGAATGGTGAAGTTAGTGATCCAAGAAGGTTAGTCGTTCAACCACTTTGACAATCCGCGCTTGACAAGGATAATTCAAGAGACACTCCAACCACGTTACCATCAAGTAAGTCGCACCACCCTTAGACGAGGTTGTATAAAAATGTGGAAGAAAGCAAAAAAAAGAATTAATTTTGGGTTTTGAAAATTTGGAAATCGGTGTGAACTTAACCACCGATGTTTAGTCGGCTCCACATGGTATACCCGATTCGTACCTTTGTGTTACCGCGTATTGGGTTGATCCCAAAGCGTGGCAAATGATTAAGCGTACAATCACGTTTGACTTGTTTGAATATCCATGTAGAGTCATGTAATTTAAGTTGTTGTCATTATTATGTTTTTGAACAATGTTAGTCTAGTTTACTTATTTGTCAATTCAGTATTGTAATTTCATTTTGATGTAATTTACTGCTTTAATAGTTTAAGTCTGGGCCATCGAAACTACGTAGTTTTGATGGAAGTTTGTTCAATCGAAACTAGTAGTTTCGATAGATAATAGTTTCGACAGGGTGATCATTCAATTGTAAATGCTAGTTTCGGTTGACATAGTTTCGATACCTGTTATCTACTATAAATAGCCTAGTTTGAGAATGTTTAGGGTGTGAGTAGCGGCTGTAACCATGAACATTTCTCTTTCACGAATTTCTGAATCAATACACATTTACAGTTGTTTTATGTTGTTGTTCTTACAATTTCACATCATTTTGTGTTGATTCAAGTGTGGCTAGCCTGTTAGCTTCACCATTTCTGATTCCATCTTCTGTTTCACCACCATACACACAGTTTCCGCCTGTGTGTGTAATCGATCATCTGAGTGAAATCTGGACCTATAATCTACACACCGGCGAAAATTTATTTTATACATTAGATGGTGTTATAACCGAATTTAAATTATAAAATAAACTTTTTTCAATATATTTTGATAATGCATCTAATAATACAAATGCGGTTCAAAAACTAAAAATGAAATATAAACCGATTTGCAACAACGCTTTTTTCCATAGACGATGTGTTGCACACATCATTAACTTGGAGATGCAAGACGGGCTTGCGGTTCAAGACATTTCAACCTTAACAAATTCTTTTCGAGTAATGCTTAAAGACATTGTTAGTAGAAAAAAAAATACCATGATTATATTAGATTTTGTCATGAAACGAATAATCTTTGCTTGGGTCCGAATTGGGACGTCGAGACAAGATGGAACTCGACTTATAAAATGTTTCAAAGTGCTTTACGACTAAGACAAACTTTGGAAATGTTCCATGAAATGCTTTCCTCAAAACCTCGTCGTAGAATTCTAAAGTTTCCGTCTACGAGTTTGGACATTTTAAAAGACGTAACCGAATTGCTTGAAGTTTTCAAATCCGCCACTACTTTTTTATCTGGTGTTTATTATCCTACAAGTCCATTAACTATAAACAAATATTTTTAATGGCTAACAAGTTGTCGGATCTTGAAAATAAAAGCACTTTTTATACAAAAATGATATTACCGATAAAAGAAAAATTAGTAAACTATTTTAAAGAAATGTCTCTCGTTATAACTTGTGCCGCTGTCACACCCCCAAAATCCACCAACGGAGTTTTACCGTTAGGGGCGTGACATAACAGGATCTCAGTCACTAGTTACGTTGAACGACTCTATATGAGTTTAATAAAAACCACTAGTATTGCTCATAGTCACGATGCAACACTAGAAATGAAAATACTGATTTAATGTAAGACTTGCGGAAGCGAAAAGTTAAATGAAAAACATGCGCCAAAACAGTTGCGCCAAAATAACCAATTCAACGATAATTAAAAATAAATAATTCTTGAGTTTGCAAATGATAGACTTCGTATGCATGCATGCCTTAGCTCGTGCTTGTACCTTAATGACCTGATAAAACATGCTAAAACGTGTCAACACTAGGTTGGTGAGTTCACAGGTTTCAATGTTTGTAAAGTTTACTAGATAATACCATTTACAATTTATATCATAGGTAGCTAACCTAGTACATGTTACTAAAGCGTTTCGACACCGAAGCTGACTGTTTATGTTTGTACTACCTCCCACCATGACTATCATAATCAATGGTAAATGTTTAGGTCAATGTTACACCCGTTCGACTACCTGTCGTGTTAGCGCGACTAACGCGGGTGGGGCTTGTCAATGCCCAGTAGTACTACTCAAGATTACCTCGCTAACCCATATACTAACGGTTCGATAAGTAAGGACTTTCATGATATGTTTGCGCTTAGTACACAAGTGATATAAAAGAAATGTAAGATCTAAATGCTCGTACCCATGTTTTCTCCCCCAAGTTTAAAACGTAAGAAAAGGGGTCGTGAAACTCACCTTTGAGTATGTGCGAAAGAAAAACGAGCTTAGAATGCTTGACGACTAACTGCCACCTATAAACATCGGTTTATAAGTGTGTGTGTTTGTGCAAGTTGATACAAACCCTAAGTATCCAAACAATCTCATTGTTTTAAGGGTTTAGAAAAGTTTGTAAGTTTGACTCATGTTTGACCAAGTTTGACTAAGTTTGACCCGACGACCCGTTGGTGACCCGTTTAGTGATTAAATATTTGTTCAGTATAATACTTCTATATTATACACAAATGATCATGCAGGTAACACTTAGCAACAATTCCTTATTGTTCTAACAAACAAGCATGATTTCCAAAAATAGAAAGTTTCCTAAAATAGAAAGTTTTCAAAAATAGCAGGTTTCTATAAATAGAAAGTTTCCAAAAATAGCAGGTTTGTTCGGGACTCATGTTTCCTAGAAACTATCATCATTGATATATTCATAGGATCACTCTAGCATGTTCTAGCTCATCACATCACACAACAATTGTCTAGAACCTAAACATGCAAGTCGTATTTCAAGACAAAGTTTCCAACTTTAGTAACCTATGACTAGCATGCGTGATTTCAAACACCTAACACGTTACAACAGGTTATTGTATCTTAACTAACATGTACCAATCATTAAACCATATCATGCATGTCTAATTAGCAAGTTCTAACCACTTTTAACAATTAAAGTTTCCTTATTTGGAAAGTTGGTAAAACCGGGTTATGTATTCAAAATCTGATTTCACAAATCATCTAAACATGTATCAAATAGCTCATAACCATCATCACGTCTAGCATGCAAAATAGAATTCATAAAAAGTTTCCTCTTTTAGTAGCTTGTCCATTATACGTTTCGTTTACACAAGTAACACGTCAATTCGATTCCAAATCATTCTACTAATATATCTACCACTATATTAATCATCATCCACGTCTAACATGCGATTTCTAAACATCACATATTCAAAATTATTCAATTTTCACATCGTATGACAACTAGGGTTTCACATAATTTCATAAAATCATCAATACGACATAACAACATCAATCAATTAACCAATTCATTATTATATTTCAAAATCATCAAGTTTGGATAATCTAGGGTTTCGATCTCAAAAATAATAATGAAAAAGTGACGGATTTTTATAAAATAACTTACGTAGGAACGTTAGGAATGCGTAGACTAGCACGTATCTACTTCCGGATTCACGATCGGGGCTCGAACGAAGGTCCTCTCGGCTTGTTCTTGGTTCGGTCGACCGAAGGTGAGTGGGATGGGGGTCGCGACGGCTAGAGGTGAGTAGGGTTTATGTTTTAAATTTTTTTTTTTAAACTTAAAAACTTATCCTTATCCATTCACTAATGGGTTTTAAGTTGGGCTTCTAGTTTAATTAAATCCCATAGGTTATTATTAATTAACTAATACTTAATTAATAACTAAAACTCTCAATTATTATTTTTATAAAAACTCT
This sequence comes from Smallanthus sonchifolius, assembly GCA_023525975.1. Classification (NCBI taxonomy): domain Eukaryota; kingdom Viridiplantae; phylum Streptophyta; class Magnoliopsida; order Asterales; family Asteraceae; genus Smallanthus; species Smallanthus sonchifolius. The sequence goes on along the minus strand of CM042035.1, from coordinate 19,958,928 downwards.
AACTTTTATAAAAATACTTATTACGATTAGCATTCGATAAACATGCGCGATAACAAGGATATTCACATAATTCACGTAAAGTCACGTAATCACATATAATTCACATAATTTATATTAAATATAAATTATTAAATATTCAATTTATTTATTTTAATTAATCACCAATGTTCCGGGTTTAGACTCGATGCAATGCACGTGTTTAACTGGGATAACTGAGTTTGAAACGAATAACGTTTGAACTAACGAGGTTTGAGTTAACGGAGTTAACCTGAAAATGCCGGATGTCACATCATCCCCTTGTTGAAAGAATTTTCGTCCCGAAAATTTAAACGAAGTCCGTAACGTCTGAAACAAAAAGTTTAGGTTTGTCACATCATCCCCTTGTTGAAATAAATTTCGTCTCGAAATTTAGTTAGTACCTTCCGTGTTTGCCGTTGAATGTTTGAACAGGTGAGGATACTTTTTCATCATTTGATCCTCGCATTCCCACGTGAACTCCGGTCCACGCTTCGAGTTCCAGCGAACTCTGACAATAGGTATCTTACTGCGCTTGAGAGTCTTGACCTCTCGGTCCATGATTTCAACGGGTTCCTCAATGAAACGTAGCTGTTCATCAATTTCCAACTCCTCGAGTGGAACTACAAGTGTCTCATTTGATAGGCACTTTTTTAGGTTTGAGACATGAAATACGTTGTGTACTCCATTGAGTGTATCAGGTAGGTTCAGTTGGTATGCTACTGGACCGATCCTTTTCTCTATCTCGAACGGTCCAACGTAACGCGGGTTTAGCTTTCCTCGTTTTCCAAAACGAATCACACCTTTCCACGGTGAAACCTTTAATAACACTTTATCTCCCACTTGGAATTCTAGCGGTTTTCTGCGTTTGTCTGCGTAACTCTTTTGACGGTCACGAGCTGCCGCCATACGGTTTCGGATTTGTACGATTTTCTCTGAGGTTTCATGCACAAGTTCAGGACCCGTAAGTTGGCTATCTCCAACTTCAGCCCAACAAAGTGGTGATCGACACTTTCGCCCGTACAAAGCCTCGAACGGTGCGACTTTGATGCTAGTATGATAGCTGTTATTGTAAGAGAACTCCACTAAAGGCAAGTGAGTCTCCCAGCTATTACCAAAATCTATCACACAAGCCCTTAACATGTCTTCTAGGGTTTGTATGGTACGCTCACTCTGGCCATCTGTTTGAGGATGATACGCTGTACTCATGTCCAGGCGCGTGCCTAGAGATTTCTGTAATGATTGCCAGAAATGTGAGGTGAATCGGGCGTCTCTATCGGAAATGATGGAGATTGGCACTCCATGTCGGGATACTACTTCTTTAAGATTTGAGGCGAGTTAACCTTTCCATTTTATCGGTCTCTTTGATAGCAAGAAAATGAGCGGATTTTGTTAGGCGATCCACTATCACCCAGATTGTGTCACATCCAGTAGGGGTTCGGGGTAATTTGGTTATGAAATCCATGGAAATCTGCTCCCATTTCCACATCGGTATTTTCGGTTGTTGAAGTAATCCGGATGGCTTTTGGTACTCCACCTTGACCTTGGAACAAGTCAGGCACTTGCTCACGTAGGTGGCTATGTCGGCTTTCATGTTCGGCCACCAATACAAAACCTTGAAATCGTGATACATCTTGTCGGATCCCAGATGGATAGAGTATCGGGATTTGTGAGCTTCATCCATGACTAGATCTCTTAGGTTTCCATATACTGGTATCCATATTCGTTCAGCGAAATAACGAATACCATCGGATTTAACCTCAAGTTGTTTCTCCATACCACGAGTGGATTCTAATAATAGGTTCTCCTCTTTTAAGGCTTCGAGTTGGGCATTGCGGATTTGTTCGGGTAATCCTGTATGAATAGTGAGTTGTAATGCTCTAACTCGTCGGGGTTTGGTTTCTTTTCTGCTTAGGGCATCGGCTACCACATTAGCTTTGCCCGGATGGTACTTGATTGCACAATCATAATCGTTTAATAACTCGATCCAACGACGTTGACGCATGTTCAACTCTTTCTGTTCAAAAATATGCTGAAGACTCTTGTGATCGGTGTAGATGGTGCATTTGGTACCGTACAAGTAATGTCTCCATATCTTGAGTGCAAACACCACGGCTCCTAACTCCAAATCATGAGTCGTGTAGTTCTTTTCATGGATTTTTAACTGTCGAGAAGCGTATGCGATAACCTTGTCGCGTCGCATCAATACACAACCGAGACCTTGGATGGAGGCATCGCAGTACACCACGAAGTCATCTGTTCCCTCTGGTAGAGACAAGATAGGTGCGCTACATAGTTTCTGCTTCAGTAGCTGGAATGCTGATTCTTGAGTCTCGCCCCAATTATAGGGTTTATCTTTTTGGGTTAAGGAGGTGAGGGGTTGGGCAATCTTTGAGAATCCCTCGATAAAACGACGGTAGTATCTGGCCAATCCTAGGAATTGCCGAACTTCGGTCGGAGTTGTTGGTGCTGTCCAATTTTTAATAGCTTCCACTTTGGCTGGATCGACATGTATTCCCTTCTCATTGATCACATGTCCTAAAAATTGAACCTCGCGAATCCAAAAATCGCATTTGGAGAACTTCGCGTACAGCTGCTCCTGTTTCAGTAGTTCAAGGATCAAACGCAGATGCTCCTCATGCTCTTCCTGACTCTTAGAGTATATGAGGATATCGTCAATAAAAACAATGACGAATTGGTCCAGATAAGGTTTACACACACGGTTCATGAGGTCCATGAACACCGCGGGTGCGTTAGTTAATCCAAATGGCATGACCAAAAATTCGAAATGGCCGTACCTGGTTCTGAATGCAGTCTTGGATATATCTTCATCTCGAACTCTCAGCTGATGATATCCAGATCTTAAGTCGATTTTCGAGTAGAAACTTGACCCTTGAAGTTGGTCGAATAGATCGTCAATGCGGGGTAGGGGGTAGCGGTTCTTGACTGTTACTTTGTTTAACTCCTGGTAATCAATGCACATGCGGAGAGTTCCATCTTTCTTTTTGACAAATAGGACTGGAGCTCTCCATGGCGATGAGGTCAGATGAAACCTTTATCCAACAACTCTTGCAGTTGAGTGGATAGCTCTTGCAACTCGCTTGGTGCCAGTCTATAAGGTGCCCGAGCAATAGGCGCTGCTCCGGGTGTTAGGTCAATCTGAAATTCGACCTGACGATGAGGTGGAAGACTAGGTAGGTCTTCAGGGAATACTTCTGGAAATTCACGAACGATTGGGATATCTTCTAACTTTTTCTCCTCGGTGGACTTGTCAGCAACAAGGGCCAGTATCGTGGTATGACCCTTACGCAGACACTTCTGAGCCTTCATGAAAGATATGATGCCCATCACTGCACCACTTCTTTCGCCCTGGACGGATAAGATCTCTCCGCTAGGAAGGGGTATACGAACGATCTTCTCACTACAGATGATCTCAGCTTGGTTTTCAGACAACCAATCCATGCCCACAATTATGTCAAAACTGCCAAGTGTAACTGGCATGAGATCGATGTCGAGTTTGTGACCAGAAAGTTCTAACTGACATCCCTTGAGAATGTGGGTTGCCTCAATTACTTTACCGTTTGCTATCTCTACGGTATAATGGTGTTCTAATAAAGTTGGGTTTATTCCTAACTGACCACTAAGTTCTCTAGATATAAAACTTCTATCGGCGCCAGTATCAAAAAGTACAGAAGCATAATGATCGTTTAAGAGAAACATATCGTTCACCACGTTCCGATCATTCCGAGCTTCTCCCGATCCAATCACAAATGCTCGACCCTTTGCACCATTTCCGTTGTTATTACCATTTCCACCCTGGTGGTTATTACCATTTCCATTACCAACCTGATGATTGTTGCCATTCCCATTCCCGTTCCCGTTTCTCCTCAACTGCGGACAATCCTTCTTGAAATGCCCTTCCTTACCGCACTCAAAACAACCTTTGGGTGCGTTTCCAGGTGGTGTCTGTTTGTTCTGCAGATCTACTCTACAGTCTTTAGCCAAGTGACCCATCTTTCCACACCGTTGGCAACGGTACCGGTCACATGCTCCATGATGGTGACAGTTACATTTATTGCACTTCGGGTACTTGCCATTATAAGAACCCTGATTCTGCTGAGAAGAGTTAGACTGATTGTTGTTCTTTGAAGGTTCAAGCTTACGGTGTTGCTATTGTTGTTGCTGTTGCTGAGAAGGTGGGTTTAACTGGAAGGTTTTGGGGAATGAACTGTCAAACTTGTCAGCTGTCTTTGATAGTGCACCTCTAGGTGGTAGAGTGCCCTGAGCGATTGCCTGATCGGTTAGCCTGTGAGCCAACCTGATTGCTTACTGGATTGTAGTGGGATTAGAAGATGTCACCATGCTCTGAATTTGCGGGACCAAACCATCAATGAACTTCTCAATCCTCTTATAGGAAGGTGTTACCATTTGTGGACACAAGTTCGCCAGTTCATGCGAACGAGTAGTGTAGGCTTCGATCTCAGATCCCTCCATCTTAAGATTCCAGAATTCGCTCTCAAGTTTCTGTACTTCATCGCGGGGACAATACTCCTCCCGCAACATAGTCTTAAATTCATCCCATGGCAAAGCATTTGCCATTTCAAGAGTTAGCATTTGCACCTGAGAGTTCCACCAAGTAAGGGCTGGACCCTCAAGTGTGCCAGACGCATACTTCACCTGATTATTCGGTGGACAATTGCACATCGCGAATGCGGATTCAGATTTCTCCATCCAGCGGAGTAAGCCAACAGCCCCTTCGGCTCCACTGAATGAGTGAGACTTGCAATCCATGTACGCCTTGAAAGTACAAACCTGCTGGTGGTTGTGCTGACCTGAATTGTAAACAAGAATGCGTTTTAGGGATACTATATTCGAATTTGAGTTTAGGATGAATGATGACTCACTAGAGTCGATAATATGTTGCTTTACCTCCAGCATTAATAGCGGCGTGAGTAGCTGCTACTGCTTCAGCCACACGCTCATTTATGAGTGCCGTGAGCTCGACTGCAATCATGTTAATGTTTCCGCGACCACCGCGTCCTCCGGCGCGTCCACCACGTCCATTTCCTCTTCCAGACATTATCTTTACATTCACAACATACAATAATGAGAAAAATAAATCGCATTTTATCATCATACAAGTACCAGTAAACAAAAGAAATTCAAACCACAACATCTAACATTTCAATAATAGTAATACTTGATAAAATAAATTGTAACGATTACAACTAAATACAACCAAACTTCAAAATTCTAGAAACATTTGTTGGATGGGAACAACCCTGCCCATCTAGGTTCAAAAGAAAAGACGTAAATAAGTAATGAAGATAGATGATCAAATGTCACTGCCAACTGATGTAACATCGGATGCTGCATCATCATCCTCATCCTGGTCTCCTGCAGGTGCATCCTCTGGTGCAACTCCTGCTGCCTCAACTGCTGCAAGTCGTGCATCAACCTGCTCAATCCTAGTGTGGAGTATATCTAGGTTCCACTCTGCAGTGTTCAGCCGGTCCTCCATGTCCACACATCCATTTGCCAAATTCTCATGAGTTGTATCAGTTGCTGCTAAATCTGTAGTCAGTTTGGTGATCCTCTGATTCATCAACATCTCTCGCTGAAGGATGCTAGTAATCTCTCCCGCTGCGTCTCTCATGTTCCGGATCTCTCGGTCCATCCTAGCTACAAAGGCAGCTATCACCTGCTCATATGGGTACTGCAATGGTGGCAAAGCTCGTACAGAAGATGATGAAGAAGAAGAAGCAATGTCAGTAGTGAGTGGAGGTGAGACTTCCTCCTCGCGGATCCAGTTCCTGATCCTATCGGGATACCAATCCCAATCATGCGTGTTGCCTCTGACACGCACATGAATAGGCTCGTCATGCCCTACTGTGGTGTTGATCGGGTTGAGTCGACGTCTCCTAGGCTCTGGCAAAGGTACGGTAGGAACATCGTGCTCCTGGACGACTGGGGATGCTGGTGAATTTGGTGGGGTCGACATTTCCTGTAACGGGATGAGTGAGTGCCATGTATGAGTGTAAGTGTTGTGTAACTAATGCATGTACGTGGTTATAGTCTAGTATGCATTTCCTAGTTCTCTATAACCAATGGCTCTGATACCAATCTGTTACACCCACAAAATCCACCAACAGAGTTTTACCGTTAGGGGCGTGACATAACAGGATCTCAGTCATTAGTTACGTTGAACGACTCTATATGAGTTTAATAAAAACCACTAGTATTGCTCATAGTCACGATGCAACACTAGAAATGAAAATACTGATTTAATGTAAGACTTGCGGAAGCGAAAAGTTAAATGAAAAACATGCGCCAAAATAACCAATTCAACGATAATTAAAAATAAATAATTCTTGAGTTTGCAAATGATAGACTTCGTATGCATGCATGCCTTAGCTCGTGCTTGTACCTTAATGACCTGAGAAAACATGCTAAAACGTGTCAACACTAGGTTGGTGAGTTCACAGGTTTCAATGTTTGTAAAGTTTACTAGATAATACCATTTACAATTTATATCATAGGTAGCTAACCTAGTACATGTTACTAAAGCGTTTCGACACCGAAGCTGACTGTTTATGTTTGTACTGCCTCCCACCATGACTATCATAATCAATGGTAAATGTTTAGGTCAATGTTACACCCGTTCGACTACCTGTCGTGTTAGCGCGACTAACGCGGGTGGGGCTTGTCAATGCCCAGTAGTACTACTCAAGATTACCTCGCTAACCCATATACTAACGGTTCGATAAGTAAGGACTTTCATGATATGTTTGCGCTTAGTACACAAGTGATATAAAAGAAATGTAAGATCTAAATGCTCGTACCCATGTTTTCTCCCCCAAGTTTAAAACGTAAGAAAAGGGGTCGTGAAACTCACCTTTGAGTATGTGCGAAAGAAAAACGAGCTTAGAATGCTTGACGACTAACTGCCACCTATAAACATCGGTTTATAAGTGTGTGTGTTTGTGCAAGTTGATACAAACCCTAAGTATCCAAACAATCTCATTGTTTTAAGGGTTTAGAAAAGTTTGTAAGTTTGACTCATGTTTGACCAAGTTTGACTAAGTTTGACCCGACGACCCGTTGGTGACCCGTTTAGTGATTAAATGTTTGTTCAGTATAATACTTCTATATTATACACAAATGATCATGCAGGTAACACTTAGCAACAATTCCTTATTGTTCTAACAAACAAGCATGATTTCCAAAAATAGAAAGTTTCCTAAAATAGAAAGTTTTCAAAAATAGCAGGTTTCTATAAATAGAAAATTTCCAAAAATAGCAGGTTTCTATAAATAGAAAGTTTCCAAAAATAGCAGGTTTCTATAAATAGAAAGTTTCCAAAAATAGCAGGTTTGTTCGGGACTCATGTTTCCTGGAAACTATCATCATTGATATATTCATAGGATCACTCTAGCATGTTCTAGCTCATCACATCACACAATAATTGTCTAGAACCTAAACATGCAAGTCGTATTTCAAGACAAAGTTTCCAACTTTAGTAACCTATGACTAGCATGCGTGATTTCAAACACCTAACACGTTACAACAGGTTATTGTATCTTAACTAACATGTACCAATCATTAAACCATATCATGCATGTCTAATTAGCAAGTTCTAACCACTTTTAACAATTAAAGTTTCCTTATTTGAAAAGTTGGTAAAACAGGGTTATGTATTCAAAATCAGATTTCACAAATCATCTAAACATGTATCAAATAGCTCATAACCATCATCACATCATCTTAATCATGTCTAGCATGCAAAATAGAATTCATAAAAAGTTTCCTCTTTTAGTAACTTGTCCATTATACGTTTCGTTTACACAAGTAACACGTCAATTCGATTCCAAATCATTCTACTAATATATCTACCACTATATTAATCATCATCCACGTCTAACATGCGATTTCTAAACATCACATAATAAAAAATATTCAATTTTCACATCGTATGACAACTAGAGTTTCACATAATTTTATAAAATCATCAATACGACATAACAACATCAATCAATTAACCAATTCATTATTATATTTCAAAATCATCAAGTTTGGATAATCTAGGGTTTCGATCTCAAAAATAATAATGAAAAAGTGACGGATTTTTATAAAATAACTTACGTAGGAACGTTAGGAATGCGTAGACTAGCACGTATCTACTTCCGGATTCACGATCGGGGCTCGAACGAAGGTCCTCTCGGCTTGTTCTTGGTTCGGTCTACCGAAGGTGAGTGGGATGGGGGTCGCGACGGCTAGAGGTGTGTAGGGTTTATGTTTTAATTTTTTTTTATTTTTATTTTTTAAACTTAAAAACTTATCCTTATCCATTCACTAATGGGTTTTAAGTTGGGCTTCTAGTTTAATTAAATCCCATAGGCTATTATTAATTAACTAATACTTAATTAATAACTAAAACTCTCAATTATTATTTTTATAAAAACTCTAACTTTTATAAAAATACTTATTACGATTAGCATTCGATAAACATGCGCAATAACAAGGATATTCACATAATTCACGTAAAGTCACGTAATCACTTATAATTCACATAATTTATATTAAATATAAATTATTAAATATTCAATTTATTTATTTTAATTAATCACCAACGGTCCGGGTTTAGACTCGATGCAATGCACGTGTGACTAACTAGGATAACTGAGTTTGAAACGAATAATTTTTGAACTAACGAGGTTTGAGTTAACGGAGTTAACCTGAAAATGTCGGATGTCACAGCCGCCGCGTTAAAACCTACCTTAAATGTTTTTGGGGTTGAAACGGGGATTCATAAAATTACTCACGCTTTGGATTTGGATTGTGTAGACTTCCATTTTGCACAAAACACAAAAACATATTTTAACAAATGTTTACAAGATTTATTTGATGTTTATTTACAAAAATATGGTACAACTCCGACTCCACATGATACAATGGGTGCTACATCATTAAGTGATAGCTCGAGGGATGTAAACTTGAGTTTATATAACGAAATGCTAAATGAATTTAGTAAACGGGCTCGAGGTAGCACCCCAAGTAGCGAACTCGGAAGGTATATTGGCACATACTTTTTATCGTTTATGCCTCCTTCCGTTTTTGAGGAGTTTGCTATTTTGGCTTGGTGGAAAAAAACGAAGCTTCGTTTCCGATTATTTCCGTCATGGCCCGTGATCTACTAACCGTCCAAGCTTCCACGGTAGTTTCGGAATCTGCGTTTCTTTTAGCAGCAAGGGTGTTATCGATATGAAGGACTAGACTCACTCTCGTAGCAATGGAAATGTGCATTTGCTTGAAGAACCATTTGGATGCGATGGAAAGGATACAAGACCAAACTTCTCTTAAAGATGAAATTCAAGCCGAAGAAACCATACACGACAACGAGGTTGATGTTGGAATATCCGAACCAGTCACCGATGAAGAACTAGCGGAAGATGCAAGGCTACGAAGCTCCGGTTCCGAAGATGACGTACAAGAATAATCAATAAATAGTCCAAAATATATATTGTCATTTGTAATGTTTTTCAATTTTATAATTTTATCTTGTAATGTTTTGTAATTTTTAAACTTTCTGAATATCAATAAACGTTGAACTTTATGTTTTATATTTGTTATATATATTTTTTTGATTTTTTATTAAATATATTGAATTTTATTGAATTAATTCTAATTTTAAGTTAAACAACCGGTTTAACCTTCAAACCGGTTCAAACCCTACCCTAACCGGTTTGATAGGGTTGGGTTTTCCTTGCTTGTAAACCGGGCCAAACCAGTTTTGACCAAACGTTGACCAACCCGGTTCGGGTCGGATCAAACCTGTTCGGTTTAAAAAAACCGCTTTGTGCACCTCTACTTTCTAGTATGCATTTACTAAAAATAAAAATAAGAGTTAAAGTAAACGGATAGTGTCCAATTTTAGATTTGGTCCTTAAGTTTGAAAAATTACACAATCAGTCTTCAAATTATTCATTAACGTAACATGTTTAGTCTCTAGAGTGGACGACATTTAACTTTTACGTTAAATATTTTAAAAATAACCAAAATACCCTAGCGTGAAAAAAAATAAAAAATAGGTTTAAAAAAAAGTGGTAGTGCCGCCTGCAAACTACGGGTATAAATATATTTTATTAATTTCAGTTTTATTAATTTCAGTTTTTTATTTTTTTAATCTAAGGGTATCTTGATGATTTTCAAAACATTTAATAGATAAATTAACTATCATCTACATCACTACTTTAGGGAGCAAGCATGTTACGCTTATATATAGTTTGAGAACTGACAGTACCTAAGGTCCAAATCCAAAATTTGGAAATATAACAGACCATCCATGTTCTCAACTCAAAGAAATATAATATTTTCAAAAAAAATATTAGTTAAAATGTTAATCCTCGTTATTTCAAGTTCATGAATCATAGTTCATAGTTGTTCGACATTGCTAATCCACAATCCTAGATCCTTTTAAGTCCAACTATACAACGAGTGATCAATAATATCTGATGTTTGAAACACCAATTATCATCATTTATCTATTTGAAAATTATTTATAACTTATTGTTAGTATCCTCTATACCTATATTTCATTTTATTTTTTCTTTTCTATCCAACATGCGAAAACCAAACTACGTTTTTTTACATTAACATGTAATTTAATGATAACACGAAATATAATGGCATTAAAAAAATTTAGTGTTTTCTTATTGGCCCACGTGTACAGGTTTAATACTGTTCAGTTTCATTTAAGCAGGTAAATGATTTGTCCCATCTACTTGAAATTGGTTCGCTAAACAAATTGAACCGAACCTAAACAAGCTCTAACTTATATTAAAGCTCACTTAATAAACGAGCCCAAGCTTGACTAGACCCAAGAGCCTAAACATGCTCATAATTTTTATTTAATACATTAAAAAATACATTCACATAATAACACTATTATATATAAAATTATTATATAAATAATTAAATGATACATATTATGTTATAAAATTTATAACTGTAAATATTTGCAAAAATAACTGTAAATGTATACAATAACAATAAATATATAATTAATTAATAATAAACAAACTACTCACGTGTCAAACTCGAGCTTCAGAAATAAAGCTCTAAACAACCCGACCTTAAGCTCACTCGAACTCAGACTCGGCTCGTTTACAACCTTAATTTCATTTACTAGTTTTATGGTTTCATCCCAAGTATACCACAATTCTACATATATTATTTGATAAACATCTTCATTAACGTTCATTCAAAACTTTCTTACACATTAATAGAGAGTTCGCGTTACATATAACTAACACTAGATAGAACCAACCCGCATAAAATGCATGAGTGTTGGTTGCATCGATGGACGAAATGATTCACGACGAGTTTATAAAAGAATCTTGTGTAACGGAGTTACGATATCTTGGGGTACTAATCAATCAATAGCAATGATAAGAAAACCAACAGATACATACATGAGTAGGACGGGGTAGAGAGCGAGAGCTTTTCTTCTAGGGTTGACCGCCATGCTTATGAATGGATACGCGGCCCATGAGCTCCATGCCAATGTCACACAAACCACCACAATCTTTAAGATGACATTATCCTTCAACATGCAGATTAGGGCTCCAATGTCCAGGGGGAATAGACAGTAACCCAATAGGCTTAGACTTTGGAAGAAGATTATATGACCACCCTACAAATGACCACACCATGTATTAGACAAGAACTACTTTATGACTATATAATATATCCGACAAGGGGTTATTCATGCTTAGGGATGACAAAACCAGAACCCGATACGAAAACCAAAATCTTTTTGGGGCAAATATTCGGGTATGAGAGTATAAATTTTTTTGTGGGCTTGGGACGAGTATGGCATTAGATGATACCTGCCTGATTGCACGAGACCGATCTTATACTTGTTTATCCATACTGAAACCGAATAAACTAACATATTATATAATCTTAAAAAATATAATAAATGGTATTTTAAAGTTGTTTAAAACTTGAAAATTCTTAAAATTATAGAATTGTTAGAAGTGTAGTTAAGTATTTTGATATTTCAAGTCGGTTTTTTGGGTGAGTTTAAGATCAAGTTTCGGGTAATGAGAATCCTAATAGGTAAGTTTTAACCAAATAAGATCATAAACAGGTATACTCGATACCTGCGGGGAAACCTGCAAACTTGACGCCGACGGGTAATGAGTAACGGGTACTCAACCGGCATAAGCACATTCAGACACTAGTGAATCCATGTATTCACTAGTGAAAATAATGGTTCGTAACGGTTGTCAATGAATCCACAACAATATGTGTGTGTATAAGTGAGAAGAAGAATAGAGTACCAGCAGCAGCACATTCAATGTCAAGATGACAGCGCCTGTTGCAAGTAGTGCAAAGGCGACCGCAAAAACTTCCGACTGCAAGAAAACAAACACACAAATTACAAACTGTTTTAAATCCAAATCGATAGCCTTGTACTTTTGGATGTTACTTCTACAATCTCTTATTATCCACATACTTTTCATACCAAATTTCATGCATACACTATAGAACTCTTTTAAGTCATCATATCATCAACTGTGACAATGTGGATCAATAGGAAATCATCAACAATTTCTTTTAAGAATTTTGTTATTAATGAAGTCCATGATATTAGTTATTTTGACCGAATTTAATATTTCGGTTACTTTGACTGAACTTAACATATCAGTTACTAGAATCTCCTATAAATAAAGGCTCTTTTGTAATACTTTGGGACAACTTTTAATATGATAATAAATTTTCTCCCCCTTTGGATTTTATCTAAACGTTTGCTAGAATGCATCTAGTCTTTTTTTGCTTTCGTTTTGCGTGGTAAGCGACCGTTTGAGATACCATCCTGTATCAAGAAATGACACTAATACATATGGGAATAATTGAAAAAACATTATTCACACATATGTCAAGTACCAAGTCAAGAGAAGCTAGGGAAGTTCTGTATCAATGAGATCACATCAATGATCTATGGAACATAGTATGTGTTTTAATGATGGGCAAGACTCTTGGTTTTAAAAAGCGCGCTTACTCGCAACTCGGGGACACGGTGATTTCAAGAAAAAAATTCGAGTTAACGGATTAGCCTTTTTAACCTTAACATTTTTATGGTTTGTTTTGATTGTTCTTTACAAAAACTTTCATGGATGACAACTACGAGAGTTGTTATGGAGGATACCAAAATGACTATGAGTACCACTTTTCGGAGTTTTGGTGTGAGATATGTGGGGAACCCCACTACACTTAAGATTGTTATCACTATCAAGGGTATTCCATAGATTTCCACCAACCCTACTGGCAACCATATGAGGAAACCACATCGCCCCAAGAAATTCAACACTCAGCTCTAGATTCTGACTCATGGACCCTAGGAAATCTGTTTCGTCATTTGGAAGAAATTAAGGTCCAACTCCTAAAAAGCTTTCCAACTGAACAACAAGATGATTCCTTCAAAGTCCAAGAATCAGAAGTCATAGTTCCAACATCTGAAGTAAGGTCAAGTGACTCTAAGGAGCAAGAACTTTCCATCTTCACAAGCATGGATCAATCGGAAGTTAGAACAGATGATTCAGAGGAAAAGGTTACTGCGACTTGGAGTCCAGCGAGTCTTGTCACATAACTCCAAAACAATCGCACCGAGTGGCTCGATTCTTGTACAGGGGCTGTTTTGTGCATCAAAGTGTTATACATTTAGCTAAAAAGGTTGTACATGTAAGTAATTTATACATTAAATCATATATAAACCTTATTTATGGCTATATTTTGAGTAGGAGATGCTAAAAACCAATGGGATATATAAATTTTTTTATATAAGCACCTTACGCTTCGCGTACGAAAATCGGTCCGATTTTGCGATTTGCGCTTCAGGTTTAGACCTTGCCGCTTCGGTGCGCTTCTCGCTTTTTAAAACCAAGGCAAGACTAAATATTTTCCAAGGAGTTAGCATAGGGTTGATACCATTGTGTAGTTTGTCTATTTCTTCAGTAGCAGCAAATTGGTGAATTTACATATCAAAAGTTTATTATGGATTTAATGTATTGTTTTGCATAATGTTTTTTTTGGGAAAACTGATTATTATGATGTTATCTATATTTGAAGCTTGCCACTCCAGTCAGCTATGTAGGTGGTAAATCAAAACTTACACTTAAGCAAGAATTTCTTTTGAGCATTAGTATGAATGGAGTATAAAAGAGTCGAGTTAGTTTTCTCTGTGATATAAAAACAAACGAAAACTTCGATTTTCCAAGACTACTAATAAGAACTAGGGGACTAGGGGTGTTCATTAACCTGTTGGAATCAACCGAACCGACTAAACAAAAGAATGTCAGCCGGTGTGGCCGTTCTGGGACTTATGTGGTTCGGCGAACGGTTTGGAACTGCGAACCAGTCATTTAGCCTTTTCAATTTATGTTTATTTTTATTTTTGGAATACGCAACTATGTATATTTATTATATTCATTAACCATCTTTGTCATTTAAAAACTTCTTGTACAAACCACCTTGGTTTTAAAAAGCACGAGGCCCACAAAAGCGATAGGGTCCCGAGCCGAGGCGCTAGGTGCAAAGCGCACCGCTTCTTGTATGCGAGGCGCAATTTATTTATATATAAATCTTCTTTATATATTTTTCATTAACTTTCAGCATCATCTACCCAAAATTTAGCTATAATCAGGTTTTGTATAGGATTTAATGTATAAATAACATATATGTACAACATACTTACTGACGCATAAAACTTTCCAGTACGAAAGGCGCGCCTCAAGCATAATTGTCAATAGCGAATAGCGGTAAATAGCGACAAGCCACCTATACGCTACGTAGCGAATAGCGGTAAATAGCGGGCGCTATTTCACGTTTAGCGATACACTAGTAGAAAGTTTTAGAAATATTTTATATTCAACTATTGTAGGATATATAGCAATTATAATCAATAATCATCTAAATCTTCATATATTAGGGTTATTAGCAACCCTATTTATATTAATCTAGTAAAAAACTGGTTAAAAACATTAAAAAAAAATAATAAAAAAACAAAAGTCGCTATCTGGTCGCTATGTAGTCGAGAAATGGAAATAGCGGACCATTATCGAATCGCGCGCTATTGACAACTCAAGACTGCGCTTTTGAAGCTTTTCCGTACATCTTTTGCGCTCAAGTGCGCTTTTTGTACAGGCAGCGTCTTACCTAGTCAAAAGCGAGAGAGCATGCGCCTAGGCGTGCTTTCTAAAACTAAGCAAACTAATGATTTTGAAAAGATAAAAACTGGTTTAAACCGTCAAAACCGGACCGTCAAACCAGACGACCTAACAACCCGGCCGGTTTCGTTTTCCAAAATCGGCTCAAGTTTTTTTGTCAAAACCCGCCGAACCTAGTGTTGGAGGCCAAGTAACCTAGCAAAGATCACTACAATCAAGTTGTTTTGGTTTGATCAGATACAATGGAGGCCAAGTAACCTCGTGCTTGTAGAGTATGAAGGCTTTTAGGGTCAGCCAGCCCTAGAGTCTGTCAGGTTACGGGTTTCGGGCTGGGCCCCATATGGACTTAACTTGTTGGTTAAGCTATTAACCCTAGACTAGTCTCTATATATATGATGTAATAGTCTTGTAATTCTTTGAGCACCTAAATATAATAAACACCCTAGTTGCAGTAAGTGGATGTAGGTCATACCGACCGAACCACTATAAATCTTTCGTGTCGTTTATTAGTTTTAGCGTGTGTTGCGTGTTGTGTGATACCCTAACAACTGGTATCAGAGCTTGGCTCTTGATCGTGTCACACTCACAGCCGCCTCCGGAGTAACTAGGGTTTCTCCTGCCGCCGCCGCCGTGTGAACAGTACCGAGTCGTGAACAGTAGCGTCGCTGCTACAGTGTTTTCCGACTGCTACAGTGTTTTCCGGCTGCTACAGTATTTAAAAAAAAAACCGCTACTGATTAGGGTTCCGCCGAACTGCCGCCGACAGAACAGATTTTTGTCCCGTTTCCGCTGTTGTTGACCTGGTCAACCGTAGCCGTCAAACCCTAAATCCGGTAAACCTTTTTATCGGTGTTTTTTACTCGTTTATTACTAATTTTGGTTGAATAGACAGTGTCCAATAGAACAGTCAACAAGTTCAGGCCGCCGCCACTGCTGTGTTTGTTCACTGTTCCTGGCATAGTTGTCAATAGCGCCCGTAGCGGGCGCTATAGCGCGCTACGTAGCGTTTCGTTTAGGCTCCGCTATTTCCAGATAGCGACCATATAGCGACCAGATAGCGATTTTTTTTTTTTTTTTTTTTTTTTTAACCAGTTTTTTACTTGATTAATATAAATAGGGTTGCTAATAACCCTAATATATGAAGATTTAGATGATTATTGATTATAATTGCTACATATCCTACAATAGTTGAATATAAAATATTTCTAAAAATTTCTAGCAGTGTATCGCTAAACGTGAAATAGCGCCCGCTATTTACCACTATTCGCTACGTAGCGTATAGGTGGCTTGTCGCTATTTACCGCTATTCGCTATCGACAACTATGGTTCCTGGTCTCGACTCGATCAGTTTTACTCGGTAAGTTTTGTTTCAATGGCAGAAGAAGGTAAGGTAAAGATAGTGGCGTTTGATGGACAAGATTATGGATTCTGGATAATGCAAATTGAAGACATGCTCTATCAGAAGAGCTTACATCTTCCGATAATTGGTTTGACAGCAAAACCAGAGAAGATGTCTGAAGCCGACTGGAATCTCCTAGACAGACAAGCCTTGGGAGTA
This sequence comes from Smallanthus sonchifolius, assembly GCA_023525975.1. Lineage (NCBI taxonomy): Eukaryota > Viridiplantae > Streptophyta > Magnoliopsida > Asterales > Asteraceae > Smallanthus > Smallanthus sonchifolius. The sequence continues at coordinate 19,942,125 of CM042035.1, read as the reverse complement.
GTAAGGTTGTCTTTGTCAAGGAACGTGGCCTACAACATAGTCAAAGAAAAGACCACTTCAGGTTTGTTAAAAGCCCTGGCTGACATGTATGAGAAGCCCTCTGCCGTTAATAAGGTATTTCTCATCAGGCAATTGGTTAACACCAAGTTGAGAGAAGGTTCGTCTGTTTCTGCCCATATTAATGATTTCAATTCTATTTTAACTCGGTTAAAATCTGTTGATATTAACTTTGAGGATGAGGTACAAGCTCTCCTTCTATTGTCTTTTTTGCCCGAAAGCTGGTCAGGTACTGTTACAGCTGTCAGTAGTTCATCTGGAACTACCAAACTCACATTCAAGGGGATGCGAGATTTGATTCTAAATGAGGACGTACGTAGGAAAAACGCTGGAGAATCTTCCAATTCTATTCTACATACTGAAGGAAGAGGGAGAAGACCTGAAAGGGGCAATAACAGGGGTAGGTCCAAATCCAGAAAGAGAGGTCAGTCAAAACCAAGGGCTGACATTGAATGTTGGAATTGCAAAGAAAAGGGTCATTTTAGGAGCCAGTGTCCTAAACCAGTTGTTGCAAAAAACAATAAAGAGGTGAACAACGTAACAGCCGATGAAGAAAAAGAGGAAGTAGAAGATGATGCTCTTATTTGCTGCGTTGAAAACACTATCGAGTCCTGGATCATGGATTCAGGAGCTTATTTTCACGCCGTCCCTTGCCCAGAGCTTGTGAAGAATTTACGAACAGGTAACTTTGGTAAAGTTCGTTTGGCTAATGATAAGACACTTGACATTGCAGGGATTGGTGATGTTGATCTAAAAACCACACTCGGAACCACTTGGACATTGAAAGATGTCAGAGTAATTCCCAACTTGAAGAGGAAATTAATTTCAGTTGGTCAGCTGGATGACCAAGGTCACAGGGTTTTCTTTGGGAATGGTCAATGGAAGGTTATCAAGGGCAATCTCGTGATTGCACGTGGAAAGAAGAAGGGGACACTGTACATGGTGGAGGTACCCGCCGACGGTGTTAATGCCATGACTTCAGGTCCGAGTCCATCTAATTTATGGCACCAGTGACTCGGACATATGAGTGATAAAGGATTGAAAATGTTGGCCGAGAAAGGGAAGTTTCCAGATTTAAAGAAAGTTGAAACCGGATTCTGCGAACCATGCGTTCTCGGTAAACAGAAGAAAGTCACATTCTTGAAGACAACTCAGGCACCAAAAGCTCAGAAACTGGAGCTTATTCATTCGGATGTTTATGGACCTACTTCAGTCCAATCGGTAGGAGGATCTTCCTACTATGTGACATTCATTGATGACGCAACTCGAAAGGTATGGGTTTATTTCCTCAAAAATAAATTTGAAGTTTTTGATACCTTTAAGAAATGGAAAATTGCTGTTGAAAATGAAACTGATTTGAAGGTCAAATGCCTGAAGTCGGACAATGGTGGGGAATACATCAGCAAAGAATTCACTGATTATTGTGCTGATCAGGGAATCAAGATGATCAAGACAGTCCCAAGAACTCCTCAGCAAAATGGAGTTGCAGAACGAATGAACAGAACACTTAATGAAAGGGCGAGGAGCATGAGGTTAAACGCAGGGCTCCCCAAAATGTTCTGGGCCGATGCAGTTAACACTGCGGCTTATCTAATTAATCGTGGACCGTCTGTTCCTTTGGGTTTCAAAATACCAGAGGAAGTGTGGAAAGGAAAGGAGGTTAGTCTCAAACATCTGAAGGTATTTGGTTGTTCTACTTACCGTTTATTGAGTGACAGGGATAAATTGGATCCAAAGGCCAAAAAGTGTACGTTCATTGGCTACGGATTAGACGAGATGGGTTACCGACTTTGGGATTCTGAAAGTAGGAAGGTAATCAGAAGTAAAAATGTCACGTTCAATGAAACAGAGTTATACAAAGACAAGAATGCAACAAAACCAGAAGTTCAGAAAGAATACATCGTTGTTGATACTGAGACCGAGAATACAGGTGATACTGAAACTCCAACAGATATTCAAGACAGTGGGAGCTCAGAGGTTGATGATTCAACCGACAGTGACAGTTCTGAAGAAGAAATTGAAGAACCATCACCAGCTACCGCTCCCGTTCCTCCTGAGACTAAGTGGGTCAGGAGTGTTAGGTGTGTAGTCTCGTTTAGAGGCGGCCGGCCCTAACTAGGGTTAGCCGGCCCTAATGGGCCTATCTATACGGTTTGGGCCTAACTTGGAGAACAAGTTAGGAACCCTAGTTTTAATCTATAAATACTCTATGTTGTAATTGTAATCTGTGTGCCCTTGAGCTTAATGAAATAACCTAATTGCAGCCCGTGGATGTAGGTCCCCCACTGGGACCGAACCACGTAAAATTCTTGTGTCGTTTATTTTTCTGTACCGCATGATTATCGTTTGTGCATGTGTGTGTGTTGATTCCGCTGCGCCACGTTGTTCCTAACAAGTGGTATCAGAGCTTTGGCTCGTTGTTTACACACGGTCTGCACGGTTTTCGATCGAGAGAAAAGGGTAGAGGCTGATCGAGGGTTGATTCAGATCTGCTGCTACAGTACCGTCGCCGCCGCTACAGTACCGTCGCCGTCGTGAACAGTGTTTCCCGCGTGAACAGTGTTTTCCGGCATGAACAGTGTTTTTCCGGCATGAACAGTGTTTTCGAAAAAAAAAATTTTCTTTTTTCTGCTGCTGTTCCAGGGCTGATTCGCAGCCTGGTTTCTTGTTTTTTGGGCCGCCGGAATTAGGGTTTTTTCAAATCCTAGGTTGCGCAAAAGGGGAAAGAAAACAGGGCTGTTTTGGAGGAAAACGGGGCTGTTTTGGGAGAAAACAGGGCTGTTCGGGACTGATTTGGAGTGATTTTGCAATTAGAGTTTCTGTTGTGGATCTCTTGGAGTTGCTGGTTTCACTCGGGTTTGCAGGTGAAGCGTCGGGTCGGGTGTTTCGGGTTTGTGTTGCGGGTTAACGGTTTGATTGTTTCGGGTACCGGGTTAAACTCTTTGAAGCCGCCGATTAGGGTTTGGTTATAAAGCTCTTGGATTCGTCGGGTAAAGGTTAAAGTTTTGTTTAGTTCTGTTTGACTGTTTATTATCAACTATTTGGGAACCGGGTTATGTGAAATTCAGTATTCGGGTTTAGATTTGTCTGCGAGGTTTATTGCAGGAGCAGATCGGTTTATTGACAGTGTTTGGTAGAACAACTGTCAAGTTCAGGCCCGTGACATTACTGTGTTTGTTTCACTGTTTCGATATATTTTCTGTGTGCTATTGTTATGGCTGGAGACAGGATGGTTGTTATCGAAAGGTTTGGCGGTTTGGATTTCGGTTGGTTGGTTTGTCAAGTGAACTTGGATGTGGTACTAACGATGGATAAACCGGGAGAAAATGGAACCAGCGGGTGTGCTGGTGATGACATAAGTGAAAAAAGGGAAGTCATGTGATATTTGCTCGGTTGAAAGATTTTTTCGGGAGATGATCGGGTGTACGATCACAGAATCCTTGGTATCGTTTGCTTTCATGAAAGCTCTGCTGTTGTTATAACCGTTTGCCGGTTAGCTGGTCTAGAACTGTGAAGCGGTTTCTTGTTCGGTGGTGATCAGTGGTACGACATTTGGCATGGGTTGGGATAACAGGGACAGTGGGAGCTGAGCATAGTTGACTTGGTGGAGCTGCATGGAGGTATGTGACATTCTTTTAGAGTCGATGTCAAAGATAGTAAATTCTGCTTCTGAGAATGTGTCTGGGTTGATGCATTGGGACTCAGTGATGGCAGTGGAGACTATTGGGTTCAAGATTCTGGTATGCTTCATTACTCACTTCTATGAAGCATTGGTGAATCTATTGTTTGAAGACTTTGGGAAGATACCGGATTATGTATCGCTGGAAGAAGGGAACCAACTTCCGAGTATTAAAGTCTTGACTCGCTGCATAAGTGGATTCATTTTGCAAGTGTGAATCTTGGAGCCACGGGGATGTCAGCTGAGTGCATTCGGAGGTTTAAACCAGGTCAGGGGTTTTGGGAACAGTGGGAGCATGGGACGTGTTCTGGGTACAGTTCTAAACACCGTTGGGTTTTGAAGACCGGAATTCCGAATGGGAAAATCTCTCCATGGTACTTGCAGGTTTTGGAGAGTGGTGTTTCCTCTGGAAGTCTCTGGAGTCGGTAGTTCGAGTGAGTAGGTGCCGGTTGAGATTGAGGATGAGTCAATGGCGGGTTTTGCCATGGCTGGGTCAGTGATGACTGCTGGGTTGGAGCTAGGGGGAGCTTCAATGGGCCCTTCTGGTAATTGAGGAGTGGGCTGCTTAAACTAGGAGGATTGGATTGAAGTCTTAGCTTGTTTATGGGAACTGAAGGTTTGGAGGACTTCTGTTATTTGAAATCTTAGCTTGTTCTTGGGAGCTGGAGGCTTGGAAACTTCTAATAGTGAAGTGTTAGCTTGTTCTTAGAACTGGAGGCTTGGAGGATTTCTGTTATTGAAGATTACTGGAGTTACTGGTATAGGGTCTGCTTGGATGGTGGATTGAGGATTGCTCGAGCCTCCAAGTGGGAGATTGTTAGGTGTGTAGTCTCGTTTAGAGGCGGCCGGCCCTAACTAGGGTTAGCCGGCCCTAATGGGCCTATCTATACGGTTTGGGCCTAACTTGGAGAACAAGTTAGGAACCCTAGTTTTAATCTATAAATACTCTATGTTGTAATTGTAATCTGTGTGCCCTTGAGCTTAATGAAATAACCTAGTTGCAGCCCGTGGATGTAGGTCCCCCACTGGGACCGAACCACGTAAAATTCTTGTGTCGTTTATTTTTCTGTACCGCATGATTATCGTTTGTGCATGTGTGTGTGTTGATTCCGCTGCGCCACGTTGTTCCTAACAAGGAGATTTACTAGAGTTGCTGCACCGCCTGAGAGATATTCTCCATCTGCTAATTTTCTGTTGCTAACAGAGAACGGAGAACCGCAATGCTACACAGAAGCCATTCGTCTGAAAGATTCATTGCAGTGGGAGATAGCAATGAAGGATGAAATGAAATCTTTAGAGAAGAACAGAACGTGGGAGCTGACAAAGCTTCCCCCCGGTAAGAAGGCATTGCACAACAAATGGGTGTACAGGGTCAAAGATGAACACGATGGTTCTAAGCGTTACAAGACTAGATTGGTAGTTAAGGGGTTTCAACAGAAACCGGGGGTTGATTACAATGAAATCTTCTCTCCGGTTGTGAAGATGACTACTATCAGGTTGGTCCTAAGTATTGTTGCTGCCGAGAGTCTTCATCTAGAGCAGCTAGATGTGAAGACAGCTTTTCTACATGGGGATCTGAATGAAGATATTTACATGGCTCAACCTGAAGGGTTTCAGGTTAAAGGAAAAGAAAACATGGTCTGTAGACTAAAGAAGAGTTTGTATGGGTTGAAACAAGCTCCGAGGCAATGGTACTTGAAGTTTGACAACTTCATGGGTAGATCCGGATACAAGAAATGTGAGATGGATCACTGCTGTTACATCAAGAAGTTCGAAAAGTCCTACATCATCCTCCTTCTATATGTGGATGACATGTTAATTGCAGGTTCTGACATGAAAGAGATAAATAAATTGAAGAAGCAAATGTCAGAAGAATTTGAAATGAAAGATCTGGGTGCTGCCAAACAGATACTCGGAATGAGTATCTCCAGGAACAAAGACGGATCTCTGACACTATCTCAAGAAAAGTACATTGGGAAAGTGTTAGAGAAATTCAAAATGAAAGATGCCAAGTCCCGAAGCACTCCACTAGGAAGTCAGTTTAAGCTTTTAAAAGACCAGTCACCAAAAACCAAAGAAGACATAGCCGAAATGACTAAGGTTCCTTACGCATCAGCTGTGGGAAGCCTTATGTACGCCATGGTGTGAACGAGGCCAGACATAGCACAGGCCGTGGGGGTAGTCAGTCGTTATATGTCTAATCCAGAAAAAGAACACTGGGAGGCAGTCAAATGGCTGCTAAGATATTTGAAAGGCACTGCAAAGATGGGGTTACGGTTCTCAGGCAAAGATATTGTTCTAAGGGGCTATACAGATGCAGACCTTGGGGGATGCAAGGATTCTTATAAAAGCACAACCGGGTTTGTTTTTTCAGTGGGAGGAACTGCGGTTAGTTGGATGTCCAGATTACAGAAGAGCGTTGCTCTTTCAACTACTGAAGCTGAGTATATGGCTTGTGCTGAAGCCAGTAAAGAGTTGATTTGGTTGAAGAATTTTCTAGAAGAACTTGGGAAGAAACAGCCAGATAGTTCATTGTTTTGTGATAATCAAAGCGCTATTCATCTGGGGAAGAATCATGTGTTTCATGGAAAAATGAAACACATTTAGTTTAGGTATCACTTCATCAGAGGTTTGATCAGTGATGGTACATTGAAGCTTGAAAAGATTAAAGCATAGTTGTCAATAGCGAATAGCGGTAAATAGCGACAAGCCACCTATACGCTACGTAGCGAATAGCGGGCGCTATTTCACGTTTAGCGATACACTAGCAGAAAGTTTTAGAAATATTTTATATTAAACTATTGTAGGATTTGTAGCAATTATAATCAATAATCATCTAAATCTTTATATATTAGGGTTATTAGCAACCCTATTTATATTAATCAAGTAAAAAACTGGTTAAAAACATAAAAAAAATAAAAAAAAAAACAAAATTCGCTATATGGTCGCTATTTAGTCGAGAAATGCAAATAGCGACGTTTGATCGATTCGCTATGTAGCGCGCTACAAGCGCTATTGACAACTATGGATTAAAGGAACAGAGAATCCCGCGGATATGCTTACTAAGGTGGTGACCTTAGAGAAGTTGAAGCTATGTATAGCTTCAACTGGCCTTCAGGAATAATGATGAGAAGGCGCTGCAGCTACAGGTAGAGAAGTTACAAGACTACAAAGAAGACGGGAACAGTTTGAAGTTTATCAAAGCCTCCAAGTGGGAGATTGTAGAGTATGAAGGCTTTTAGGGTTAGCCGGCCCTAGAGTCTGTCAGGTTACGGGTTTCGGGCTGGCCCCATATGGGCTTAACTTGTTGGTTAAGCTATTAACCCTAGACTAGTCTCTATATATATGATGTAATAATCTTGTAATTCTTTGAACACCTAAATATAATAAACACCCTAGTTGCAGTAAGTGGATGTAGGTCATACCGACCCAACCACTATAAATCTTTCGTGTCGTTTATTCGTTTTAGCGTGTGTTGCGTGTTGTGTGATACCCTAACAGTGCTGGATGGCTAGTAACTATAACTTTACACAGAATAAATGAAGCAAGAATTTCTTTTGAACAATGTTCTAAATGGAAGTTTTCTCTGTGATATAAAAAACAAACTAAAACTTCAACTTTCCAAGAATTTCATAACCCCTTGAGATCGACCGAACCGCCCAAACCAAAGAAAGTCGGCCGGTTTGGGATTTATGCAGTTCGGTTCACGGTTCAATTTTGTCGCTTTAACTGTTCAGCAAAGGGTTTGGAACTGTGAACCGGTCGTTTAGCCTTTTTATTTGTTTATTTTTATTTTTAGATTATACAAGCGTCTTGTATCACTAAAATTTTTAAAACAATCTGACAATTTTGAAAAAAAAACAGTTCAAACCGTCAAAACCGAACCGTCAACCCGCCAAACTGACTGACCAAACAACCCGGCCAGTTTAGCTACAATGTACTAGTTTTTGTTTGATCAGATACAATGGAGGTCAAGTAACCTCGTGTTGGATCACTAGTAACTAATTCATCTACCTACTTAGCAAATTGTTTAACAGCAATTCACAAACCTAAAATCAATCACAGCATGAGAGGTTCCAGATTGAAATTGTTTAGTAACAATACTTGGTTTTAAAAAGTTGAGATAGGGTCTAAAACCGAGGCACAAAGCACACCACTTTTCGTACGCGAGGCGTAATTTATTTATGTAATTTTTTTATTAACTCTCGTAGGTTTCTAGCATCAGTTAACTTAAATTTAGACATAAATAAGCACTATATATAGTAACCTATATGTAAAACCTAAAAAGCTTTATGTACAGCATCTTGATGCACAAAACCTCCCGATGTACGAAAGACGTGCCTAGTTTAACTAGATCTACAATGCTAATTACGATCCAGTTCAATTTGCCTATTGCCTAAGATCTACAATGCTAAATCTGTACAAAATACAACACAAAGCACGTAAATGCTCTAAATTATAACGGAAATAACAAACTCACCTTCTTTACTGAGGCGGACCAGGAGAGAGTGAGCCCTAGAAACACAATGAAGAAGAACGGCCCCCAAAGATCCCAATCTCTCAACGCCTTTCCCGGATCTTCACGAAACGGATTCGGAAACACAACTAACTTCAAATTACTAACAATCCTTGACAGATCTCTCTTCACCGTATCCCACACAGGTTCCGTCAACGTGTTCGGCGGCGATCCGAAGCCGGTCGCGCTCGACTGTTGTTGACCGTTAGCATTACGGTTGGACGGCGGTGGAGGTACGGCGGGGACGGAGGCAGGTTTCTGAGGCGGCGGAGGGAGATTAGAGGGGATGAAGGGGGATGAAGATACCGGAATGGAAGGAGGAGATGGTGGACGGGCGGGGAGGACCGTGGATTGGACGGTGTAATTGATTAGGTTTTCTATCTCGTCGATGTCGGATTGAGAGGATTGGTTGAGAGGGACGGTGTCTCGTTCGGTGTAGGACATTTTTGACGGAAACTGCGGTGCAGATTGGGCGGATCTGAGGAGAAATGTGGTGTTGGTTTTAGAGCATGGTGGTGGGGTGGAGAGTTTGCGCAAAGAAACACGGTGGACTGGTTTTGACTTTTAATATCAAAGCTTTTCTGGTCTATTTTTTTTCGTAAAATTTATATTTTAATAAACATAAAAAAAAACCAGGAATTAAGCCCGTGCGATACGACAGGTTTTCGAACCTCAATACGCATGTTGCGGTGGTGGCAATAACGTGACTAAATAAATAAAAGAAAAGGTTGTCATGACTCGGTTCTAAAGATCAAAAATTAGATAAATTGGAGTTAACGTTGAAGGTGACACCGAACAATAACATTGCCACCGACCATGCAAAATGTGTTGAAGTATAATAACCGTTGTATTATGTTTTTTTATAACGGTGATGATAACATTAGAAGACTAGCAATATGATGGTAAAGAACAAGTTATAAATTATAGAAAACTCGGTTTTATAGTAAGTCATATTAAATGAAAGAAGTTGTTGAAGCACTTTTTGTGTGACAAACACTCTGGATATTGTCTTAGCTTTTGTACTTGTCTTGTATGTATTAGTCTTTGTATGTTAGTGTCTGTGCGTATTAGTTATCGAGTTGTAATTACTAATGTATGTACTAGTTGTATGTTTTCTCTAAGTTTTTTGCACACTTAGCATGTGCGCAAGAATTACTTCCTGCGTACTTGTTAAGTACGCAGGAACAATTTGCCCTGCGTACTTGTTAAGTGCGCAGAGATCAGGTCTAGTATAAATAGGCTAGGTTAACAGAAGTTATGTACGCAAACATCTTGCACTCAGTTGTATTCTCTCTGTAACCTTCAAATTTATAATAGACGGAGTTTGAAAGTGATTTCGTTGTCGGTTTACTTTGTGTTACTTAATTCTCCACCTAGTCACGGGCATTCCGCACCCGGTCCGATTAGTCACACACCCACACGTAACGATCCGAGACACTCGTGGACACGGATGACAATCTTGCTGACCTTTCACTAAGGCGTTTGATCGAACTCGTTTCGAACATCTTGTCAACATGATAGGAATGTTCAATCCGGAGTGAAAACTTGTTTTTCTTAAATCAATTCAATTCATGAAAGTTAAATTTTATTTCTTTTAAGTTTTCTGTATAGTTCTTTTAGTTTTCAAATATTTTACAAAAAAAAATCCAAACAAAATAAAAAATGGAGAAAATTTTAAAGTTATTTGAAGAAAAGAGGAAATGATAGTATATCAGAAATGATCTAAACGTCATAGACTGCTCATATGGGAAATGATTGTGTCATGCTTACTTGATTGTTTAAATCGTTGTGTTCTTAATCTGCTTATTTACAAGTAATTTGAATTGCCAGTAGGCTGTAAGCATCTTTGAATCATTAGTAGTGTGGAAATTAAATCAATACTAAAACTGTGATTTGAACCCATGTTTACTAGTGTATGCGTAAAAGAATGCAAAAGATCACTATCGAATACAGGATGTTAGATTTTGGCAATTATTTTCTTCTAAGACCAGTTTCGGGATAGGTCGTTAGCACAATTAATGCGGTTCATCTCACTGCCCATGCTCACAAGTATGCAATGAGAGATTGAATCAAGACATGTCTTTACATCAACCGTTGAGCGTGTATTCACCCTTGAATCACTCCTGGTTCATTGAATTCAAATCCAGATAAAAGTTGGATTCCCTTACCTAAATACTCAAACACCATATTCATTATCCTGAATCATCATACCGATATTCACTGAAGAAATCACATGGAACCAAGACAAATGAATCACTCGATTTTGAATCTTATGATTCCTGATAATCCTTATGGATTCTGTTTGATTTTTCCTGTGCTAATTGATTTAGCCTCATTCTGGAAATTTAGAAAATCATTGGAAAAATCTTAGATGCCTTAAGATGGTGCAATTTACATTCCTGTAGCATAACAGTGGGGTACACGTTGTATATTAATAATTATTACATTAACACACAAGAACGTGATACAAAGATGCTTATGGTTTCAAATCTTATAATATTGCCAACTTGAATTACTTGTTTATGTGCGTATTACGTATGAATAAATAGTAATCCATGACATGATCTCATATTCTTTGATATTTATCTTGTATCGTTTTTGCTATAGTTTAGCCTGATATAATCCTCTGCTCGTGTCTTTGAACAAAAATAGTGTGTATGAATATGTGTATATCGTTACTCTGAAAAGATCGAAAAGATTTTAAGTTTGTGTATAGTTCAATTCCAATCAGAAAATCCAAAAATATTTGTGTTTAACCTTCGTGAATTGACTTTGAATTCTCTTGATTGAATATTTTTATCCTGTTCGTTATTTGACTTGACTTCTTCATAATTTGAGTTGAAAAATCTGGGTACACATGAGTCTCTGCTTAGTTATTAAGTGTGCAAGGGTTAAACCCTGCGTACTTAACAAGTACGCAAGACTTAAGTCATGCGTACTTAGTAAGTACACAGGAGTTAAGTCCTGCGCACTTAACAAGTACGCGCGACTAATATTGTGTGGGTATATATACAACACTTAGAGCTTTTTCTTGAGTTTTATCTCATTCAAAACTTTGTCATTGTTGTATACCCCTGATCTTTTTCACTCAAAATTCAATGTGTTCCTAAACAATTTTTCGTCCCGACCTTAGTTTCAACATCATCTAACTTACATTTGGTGAGAATCTTGGAGCATTTCATCCGTTAAATCTTGAGTTTTGGACCAATTTGTGAACTTGAAGAACTAGGTTTTGGACTTTGATTTTTGACAAATTTTGGTTGTTTTTAACTAACATTATGACCTAAAACTTGTTTAAAATCACTAATTGAAGCTCGATCATCACATAATCATCCTTAACTATCTTTGATTTTGATTTTGACCTTTGTGTTTGACCGTGGGTTCACGTTGGTCGAAAGTTAGGTCAAATTGACCGGTTTATAGTGCATGTTTGATGTTGGTCTTGTTTCCATTGGTTGTAAACATGGTTTTCGACCTAGTGGCAACCAACATTACCATCAAAACTCACAAGTTACTGATTTTGGGTTTTCAAAAATTTGTCTAAGTGTTAAGTCATGCGTACTTAACAAGTACGCAAAACATAAGTCATGCGTACTTGCTAAGTACGCAAGACCTAAACCCTGCGTACATGACAAGTACGCAGGAAGGGAATTTCTGAAATTTTTCTAAGTCTGGATTTTCAGTTCTTTGTGAATGTACTATACTTAGTCATGTGTATTCAATTCCAATGAGTCTTCTTGTTCTTATTATGTTTACTGTTTGTTTTGTGTAGTGATAGCTCATGCGTTTACAAGTGAATTCAATCTGTTGGCTCTAACACAACCCGAGTGGTGCTGCACTTTAATATCGGGAGATAGTCGATTTCCTGAACCGCTCGAAGATCAGCTATGCCATCTATGTTGATCCTATTGTCTCAAGACCATATCTGGAGCAATTCTGGGAAACTGCTAATCACGACTGTACAGTAACCCAAACGTCATTAGGGCTACTGTAGCAGGTCATGATATTGTTATTTCTGAAGACACCATCAGACTAGTACTACAGTTTAAGGACTTATCAACTGATCCGATGACTTACCCTAACTACTTCGTTGATGGATGCTTGAGACAAAGGATGGGGTATGTTGGTACCATGGACTACTCCTCGTATAAGAAGATGTGGGTACTTGATAGTGGCGTTACTTCGCGCACGTCATGATCATGTGCTTGTCTGCTAGAAAGGCGGGAAAGGATGCCATGGGGCATGACTTGGTAGCTGCAATGGTTGGCCTCTCTCTCTTAACAAGGGTTATAACTTTTCAAAGTATATCTATAAGTCTATCACCGATCAGATCAATGCTGCTGAGAGGTTTAGATTTCTATTATACCTACGGTTCGTGCAGCTGTTGATTAATGATGATGTACCCAATCTACCTCAGATTGGAGGGAGACTACAAGTCAAACGGGTGGACAAGAGAGTGTTTGCACAATTTCTAAAGTCAGGCAGTGTAGAACCTACCCCTAAGCGCACTCCTCTCTTTGGCCACCTAATTAATGAAGCATATGTGGCCCCTGCTGACTTCAGATGGTATAGTGCAGAGTCTGAGCCTGAACTCAGTGAACACAGTGATGAACAACAGGAAGAAGAGGAAGTTGAATCTGAAGATGATATGTCTGACGATGAAAGAGACGAAGAACAGGGAGTTGGAGGTGCTGAAGATTCCGACTCAGAAACGACCGAGTCAGATTCCTCTGATTCTGATGATGCACCATCCCAGGCACACCCAAGAAGATTGATGAAGGTGACCCTTCCCGAGTCATCTTCCAAGAGAAAGAGACAAGCAACTAGCAGTGAATATGAGCCCGATTATGATTCGGACGCTGCTATACAGATATGCGGAAGAGAAAGTATAAAAAAGAAACGGGGGGATAGGCCACACCAAGCTATCCTTCATGAGGTAGAAGTCAGTGCTCAGAGGCAAGCACTTGTAACGGCTGCGAGTACTGATTCCACTTCTACCTCAACTTCACAATAGCTTTTTAGGCGACAGCGAAGGAGGCCACGTGTAACACCTGATATGGCTACCACTACTATCACAGAGGAGGTTCCTATGATAGTGTCCCTCCCTGTGTAATCTGTACAATTGTCAGTGACAACTCCTATTCTAACCGAGTCTGTCACCATCACCCCTACCACCATCCAAACAACCACCATCCCAGCCTCAATTCCCACAACCACTCTTCAACACATCAGTGAACCATTTCCTGAGTTAGATTTTACTCATGGATTTGATTTTGATGAAATCTTCACATTCCCACTCATCAAGCAGAAGCATCGTCTTCCAGGGGACCTGATCCTCATGATACCCGGATCACTACCCTAGAGACTCAAGTCGCTAGTCTTCTTGAAACGCTATAGAAATCGAGAGAAGAATCTGACAAACAATAGGGGCTGTAGGATCGTGAGAATACAAGATGGTTCTGTTCTTAGTTGAGGTTGGCGGAAACAAAATCAACTACACAATTTATAATCAAGTAAACACAAAGAATACTGATAAACACTGTTGTATTAAGCTTTTGTGAATGCAAAGATTACAAGTGAGAAACTCAATGAATAAGTATGACAAGCACTACAAGCACACTTACAATGAAGTGGCAACTCAGTATTTATAGTAACTTAGAATCAAGACAGACCCTTGATTCTAAGGATCAGATCGAACACAAGCCGTTGATCTTGTTTATTAATTTACATTACACGTAAAGTCTAATCTAGTTAACTTTACTGAAACGTTTTCTTTATTCATGATTGTTTGCATGCTTGGAGAAGTGTATTGTTGTCCGTCATTGGTTGACCATAGCGGTTCCTTCTGCTTTGAGTCTGTCAGTTGCTTTTGCAGAAAGGTGTCAGAGATGCTTGGTCTGGATAGTCAGCTGCAGCGTTTGGTTTTCAGTGAATAGAGCTATCAGCTGCAAAGAGTGAAGGTTGCTGCTGGTAAGCCTATCAGCAACAAACATGGATGACCGCTGCTGATAAGTGGATCTTCTTCTCTCAGTTCTCCCCCTGAAGATCTCAAACACTTGATCTTGTGAATTGTAGAACCAGTTAACTATATTTCTTGAGTCTTCTGGTTTAGGAGTGGGTTTGGGTATCTTCAAGGGAGGCTGTTGATGAGTGGGAGCTGGGTGGGATGACTTGGACTTTTTGGGTGGAGGAGTGGAAGGCTTGGGGATGTTTGTGGATGGTGTTTGGAGAGAGGAAGTAGTTTCTGGTGCAGAGGTTCTTTGTTTCTTGACTGGTCTCTTTTCCAGTCTTTCTTCCTCTTCCTTTTTCACTGTTGTATACAGGGCTTGTAGGTTCATGAAGGACATGGGACCTAACCTTTTTCCACTTTCTCCCCTTGCCTTAAGGAAGTCACTCATCTTCTTCCTTTCTTCATGGGTCCTTAGATTAAGGGCGATGGCTTTCTTTGACTTCTGTTGAGCTTTTTCTTTCTCTTCATCTTTCTTTTTCCTTGCCAATTCCCCCTGCTGACCCATGAAGGCTCTATAGATCTCTTTGTTTGACAGTTTTTCAAGGTAGTCTGCATCCTCACCTTGAGAGATCAGAGCTTCAGTCCACTCCTCCCTTAATTCTTTTGCTAATTTAGAATCAGTGATTCTAAACTTAGCATCTTCCTTCCTTTTCTTTTTAGCTTCTTCCTCTTCTTCTTTTGCAAACTGTTCCTGCAGCTGTCTAGCAAGTTGTTCATCTTCCTTAACTTGAGACCCTGCATGGACTTTTACCTTCATTTCATCCAGCTGTTTGGCATACAGCTGGAGTGTCAGTTGTTTGAGAAGAATGGCTGCCTTTCTATCTTCATGCCTTTGGTTTTGAGCCATCTCTTCTTCTTCTCTTTTCCTTCTTCTCTCTTCTTTCTCTTTCTTTTCCTTTTGCAACCTCTCTTCATCCTCTTTTGTCATGATGCCCTTCCCTTTATTAACATTGGATTCCTCTGCTCTGGCTTCACTGATCACAGAAACAGCTGATTGTTGTGCTGTTGGGATCTCTGCCTCGGCTTCATTGGCATTTTGAGAGGTAGATAAGGGAAGGTCTTCAGTTTGGCACTTAGGATCTGTAAGTTCTAGCATCCTTTCTCCCACAGAGGATCTTGCTTCATAAGCTGCAGCGCAGATGTTAACTAGAGGGGAATCTGAGTTGGAGTCAGTGTCAGAGGATGACACATCTTCTTCCTCATCAATCCTTCCTTCCTTCTCAAGGTGAGCTTTGATAATTGCTATCATCGCCTGGCTTTCAAGGGAGTTGACATTACAGATGTTGGCTTTTAGTAGATAGATCTTGTGGAGGAAATTTGTTGGTAGCTGAAGGATGTTCTCGGTGTTGATGATGAGAGCAGAACCGTTGCTTAGGAAGAAAGCGTGGTCAAGGAGCCTAGTGCTTACCCATCCTAGCACGTCCGAGTCCTTGACCAGGAAGGCATACAGAAATCTTTGAAGGCCCAGAACTCCTTCTTCAGTGAGAAGACTGCTCCTTGTTATTGCAAGATTGTTGGGAGACAGTCTTCTTTCTGCGGCCGACAAAGATTCAGGATAAGCTACCCGTCTTGCTGTTTGTAGGAGTCTTCTGAACTTGGGTAGACTATCCTCCATCAGGTCATAGAACCTGCCAATGGCAAGTTCTGCTGAGAGATCCGTTGAAGAGTTGATGCAGTTAGATAGATATAGTTGTAGGACTTGGAGGGCATTGAGTGAGTTCCAGTTCAGCTCTTCTACTCCGCTAAACTCCCGTCCAATCCAGAACCTCTCAGCTGATCCATCATACCCCCAAGCTAGAATAGAGTCAAACTCTAGCTTCTTTGAAGATTTGAAGATTTGGGGGGTAGTGGATTGACCTATGATGGCTGCTGCTTCAGGGATGATGCTGACCAATGTAGATGTTTGATCTTTGCCTTCAACATCAGTCAGCACTTCATCCACAGCCCTGAAAACCAACTTCCAGTCTTCAGAGATCTCTTCTTCTTCATCTTCTGATACTGGCAAGTCGTAGACCTGTACAAAAGCTGGCCTGTAAAGTGAGCTTTGGAAGGCAGCCTGCTCCTGTATCCAGTCTTCAAGGCTGTCTGTATCATCTTCCATAGAAACCATCTCCCCCTTTTTGGTTGCATCAGCAGATAGGTAAGCATCAGTTTGGGTGCCTACTGATACAAGAGAGGGAGAGGCTAAAGTTGGGCTTTTATGGGCTTCATGCATAGCGACTTGGTGTCTTAGTTTGGACATTTCAGCCTCTAGCATAGCCACCCTGGCCGTCAATTCCATGTTATGAAGTTTCAGTCTGTCCTCATCCACAGTTGTGGAATCCTTGGACCCAGATGGGGCCGTAGGCCTAGCCTCAGCATCCCCATCACCCGTGGTTTCTTGGCACCTGGGATTCCTCTCAGTGAAGGGAGTTTCCAAGGAAACACCCTCACCGTGAGTTGCCATGGTTGAGGTCTTAAAGATGTTGTCACTGTCCTCCTGGTCAGTTGATGGACCAGCAGTAGTGACAGCCTCGTCCACATCTACTCTTTCAATACTCCCAGAGTGGACCTTCAAGGGTGAGGAACTTGGGTTGGGTGTTTCGGAAGCAAGACCAATCAGTAACCCCTTGATAGTGGTAGTTGGAGAAGGTACATCACTTTGGTCAGGTTCCTCTACACTTAAGTTCAAAGAAGAGAGGAATGGCTCGAAGGGCTGTTCTATGGATCCGGGAAGTGATCCTAATCTTAATAGAGAGACTTCCGAAGGAGTCTCCCTAACAATGTGGCTTTCCCTTATGGTATTCTCACCAGAATGTTGTGATTCTGAGTGAGGGATGTTGGCTTGGGTTTGGGCCTTGGAGGCACGAGAAGAACTCTTGCCCCTCTTCCTTGTATACTTGGCTGCAACCGGGGCCCTGTGTTCCGGTTGAGCAATCACACTGGGGGTGAGTAATGTATGTGCCTGTGCATCCTCAGTAGAATGCACAGGGGTTCGATCAAGGGAAACAGTAGATTGAGTTTGTGGCAGTGAGGTGGAGGGTGTGGGATCAGTATCAGCTGGGTTTGCTGAACTGTCACCCTGGGCACTTTGCGTGTTCAACATTGTAGACAACAATGGAACATCGGCCCCTGAGAACTTTGAGGAAACTGTTCTCATGCTTTGAAAAATGTTGTTCTTGTGTCCCAAAATTGAGTAGATTCTTGCAGTTTTTGAAAGATCTTGGTGCTCAATGTTGAACACTTCCTGCAAGAAGCTTGGGTACATAAAGAACTGAGATTTCACCCCTTCTTGAAGGTTGTATCTCAAACCTTCAAAAATGAGGTGGGAAAAATTAAAACCTGCTCCAGTTATCATACCATGAATTGCCGACGCAAGTCCGGAGCTTAGTTGGTTCCAGCCACTCCTCTTTTGAGATATGCATTGGAGAAGAGTGTGGCAGAGATACTTCCATTTGGGACCCATGAGTGCCTTCTCTATCGTATACTCTGTTTGATTCCCAGTGTACCCTATGGATACAAAGGTCCTCATGTATACGTCTCTTGGGTAAGAGAGGGCGTCCCCTTCATCTTGAAGCTTGAGGAGTTGGCGGAGCTTTGCTTCAGTTATGATTATCTCTTTGCCGTCTACTGTTCCTTTGATTTGGGGAGTGCCCTGTTCAGTAGAATACACGGCTGAGCTCCAAAAATCTTCCATGTGGGAAGTATATATGGTTGGGTTGACGGTTAGGGCATGGTAAATTTTGGACCGACAGAGGAAGTCGATCATACCGTCGAAACCCTCGGACTTCTTGCCTTTTATTAGGTATGCAGTGAGGTTGTGGTATGGAGCAAACTTGCCGTTGGGGATGTTTATGTCGACGACTGCCATTGTTATGGATTTGGAGGGAAGAAAGAAGGGTGTTTGAATGGTAGTTATGGAGGGTTTTGAATGCTGTGGGGACGGGAGTGAAAGTGATGGGAGATAGGTTTGAAATAGAATGTGAAGAGGTTGAGGGAACGTTTGTAATTGTGATATAACGGCAGACGAAGAAAAAGCAACCCTACTTGTACAGTACAACCTGTTTCACTTTTCGTTGTTACAGTTGTAATACACCAAGGCAGTCATGGAAGGGACTGACGATAAATTTTACAGCGGGTAAAAGTTAATTTAGACTTATGTTTACCCATCAGCAGCAAACTTGGTTGCTTCTGAAAGATAAGAGTATCCGCAGCAAAATTGGTTGCAGCTGATGGATAAGCCTATCCGCTGCAAACTTGGTTGCTGCGGAAAGATAAGTCTGTCAGCAGCAGATTTTGCTGCTGAAAGGTTTAAAGATCTGCAGCAAAGGAATTGCTGCTGAAAGCCTTAAAGCTATCCGCAGGAAACATGTACCTGCTGATAACTTAAAGCTATCAGTGGCAAAACTTTTGCTGCTGATGCTTTTACCTGTCAGCAGCTGAAGGACAAAAATGCTGCTGACCCATAACTTTTATTTACAACAAGGGACAAAAATACACATTTTAAGGAGAAACTTGAGATGGATTTTAATCAAAGTTCACCATACCAATTGATTCAACTAAATATCTGAATCTAGCTTCATCAAAAGGTTTTGTAAACAGATCAGCATATTGCTCATTTGTATGAACTTTGGTTAAAATAATTCTCCTTTTTTCAGCTTGATCTCTTATGAAATGGTACCTGATGTCGATGTGCTTTGTCTTTGAGTGCTGCACTGGATTGTTTGTGATAGAGATAGCACTCATGTTGTCAATGTGAATTGGAGTCAGCATGAAGGTCATTCCATAGTCAAGCATTTGATTTTGGATCCCGATGACCTGTGCACAGCAGCTTGAAGCTGCAATGTATTCTGCTTCAGCTGTTGAAGTAGAAACACATGTTTGCTTTTTGCATTGCCATGAGATGAGCCTTCCTCCAAGAAATTGACATCCCCCAGATGTGGACTTTTTGTCCAAGTTACAACCCCCATAGTCACTGTCAGTGTAGGCATAGAGATTGACATTTTCATTCTTTGGATACCATAGCCCAAGTTTTGGAGCTCCCTTTAGGTATCGAAGAACCCTTTTGACAGCTTGAAGATGAGACACTTTTGGAGCTGCTTGAAATCTTGCGCAGAGACAAACTGCAAACATGATATCTGGTCTTGAGGCAGTGAGGTACATGAGAGACCCTATCATTGCTCGGTACTGATGTTGATCAGTGTCTTGTCCTTCTTTATCTGGAGATAGTTGATGGTGCACTTGCATAGGAGTTCTTGCAGCAGAGCAGTCAGTCATTTTGAACCTCTCCAAGATGCTTTTGACATACTTGGATTGACTTATGAAGATTCCAGTTGGTACCTGTTTGACTTGAAGTCCTAAAAAGAAATTTAGTTCACCCATTGAACTCATTTCAAATTTGGAATGCATCAGAACTTCAAAGTCTTTGCAGAGCTTCTTTCTTGTAGATCCAAAGATAATGTCATCAACATAAATCTGGACCAACAAAATTTCACCCCCTTCATCTTTGATGAAAAGCGTCTGATCAATGGCCCCCCTTCTGAAGTTGTTGCTAAGTAGATATCCAGATAAAGTTTCATACCAGGCTCTTGGGGCTTGGTGTAAGCCATAGAGAGCTTTGTCCAGTTTTAAGACCTTATTTGGATATGCAGGATCTACAAAGCCTGGAGGCTGTTTGACATAGACCTCTTCATCAATCGTGCCATACAGAAAGGCACTCTTCACATCCATTTGATAGACCATAAAGTTTTTGGATGCTGCATAAGCCAGAAAAATTCTAATGGCTTCCAGACGGGCAACAGGAGCAAAAACTTCATCATAGTCAATGCCTTCTTCTTGAGTGTAACCTTGACCTACCAGTCTGGCTTTGTTCTTGACTACGATGCCCCTCTCATCTTGCTTGTTTCTGAAGACCCATCTTGTTCCAATGGCTGTTTGACCAGGTGGAAGATCAACAAGCTTCCAAACATCTTGTCTTTTGAAATGCAGCAATTCTTCCTGCATTGCTTCAATCCAGCTGTTGTGCTTGAGAGCTTCATCAATCCTTTTGGGTTCCACCTGTGATAGAAAGCAATAGAACAAACAAATGTTGGCTTCATGATACTTACTTCTTGTCTGGATGCCTGTGTGGACTTGGCCAATGATGTTTTCCAGAGGATGCTCTTTGTTTATTCTCTGTGCAGGTATCACATCCAGCCGTATTCCCTCTTCAAGATTACTGTGGTTTAGATCAGGATTGTCTTCAGATGTGTGGAGAGGAGCTTGGAGGATCTGATCATTGTGTTCCACATAGTCAGCAGCATTAGCATCAGAGGCCTCTTCAGCATGAATTGAGGAGGCTTCATTTAGGATTTCATTGTCAGAGAGATTGCTGATTGTGGTGTTGGATGTACCGGCTTCACCTGCACTGGCTTCAATAGCTTCTGCCACTGATGGAGGATCAATGGATGGCCTTTTCATCCTGATGTAGGGACTGGGAAACTCCAGTCTGTAGTCAGAAGAAGAGGTTGAGGTAGAAGGTGTTGAGTTTGAAGAAGGAGGCTCCATATTTGAGAATATGAGGGGCTCAAATATCTGGGTGAAGGAGTCTATATCAAAAAGCCAGTTGGGACCTTTGCCTTGTTCACAGATAACGTGTTCCCTGCATTCCACATTAGCAGATTCTTCCACAATCCGAGTCCTAGAATTGAACACTCGGTAGGCCTTCGATTGAGAGGAGTAACCCACAAAGTAACCTTCATCAGACTTTGCACCGAATTTAGGAAGGACTCCATGTGTGATGAGGATGGTACATGGACATCCAAAGGGCTTCAGGAAGCCAATGTAGGGAACTCTTTTGAGCCAGAGTTCATAGGGAGTTTTCTGGAGAGGCTTATCAATAAGGACTCTATTCTGCACATAACAAGCTGTGCTTACTGCTTCTGCCCAGAAAGTAAGGGGCAGCTTTGAGTCAGCCAGCATATATCTTGCTGATTCAATCAGAGTCCTGTTTCTTCTTTCAGCAACCCCATTTTGTTGAGGAGTTCTTGGAGCACTGTACTGCCTTTCAATGCCCTTGCTCTCACATAAACTGTTTAAAGTGTGATTTTTGAACTCTGTTCCCTGATCACACCTTATGATCTTTACCTTCAGATTGGTTTGATTCTCTACCCTGAGAATATAGGATTTGAGAATCTCAGCAGTTTCATCTTTTGTTCTTAGGAAGAATACCTAAGAGAATCTGGAGAAGTCATCAGTGATCACCAGACAGTAGGATTTTTTGCCCATTGACATGACATTTGTAGGACCAAAGAGATCCATATGCAGTAGCTGGAGAGGAGTGTCATTTGTGTTCAATGTCTTGGGCTTATGGGAACTCTTGTGTTGTTTTCCCTTCAAGCAGGCAATGCAATGATCGTCTAGCTGGAATTCTTTGTCAGGAAGCCCTCTGACAAGATTGTCTTTCACTAATTTATTGATTGTTTTGATGTTAACATGGCTTAACCTCCTGTGCCAGAGAGCGGATTCATCAACTGATGCCTTTGACAGAAAACATGAAACACTACCAGATGGAGTGACTTCATTCATGTCAAGCACATATAAGTTGTCCTTTCTTTGAGCAGTTAGGAGAATCTTCTCTGGCGGGGGTTTAGATAGTCCAGGAGCTAACACAAAGCATTCTTTGTCAGTGAAGAGCATCCAATGCTTTTGATCACATACTTGGGAAACACTCATGAGATTGAAGTCAAGTTCTTTAACATAGTTGACTCTTTCAATGCTCATCCTTTCATTAGACACAGTGCCTTGTCCAGTGATAGATCCACCTTTTGAGTCACTCCTAAAGGCAACATATCCTCCATTGAAATGTCTGAAGTTGGAGAGGATGGACCTGTTGCCTGTCATGTGCCTGGAACAGCCGCTATCTACCACCCAGGTGTTATTCTTGTTACCTAGTTGTCCCTGCACATGAAAGAGATTTAGTTAGTGGGAGTGGTCCAAGAGCTCTCCTTTTTGAAGAAAAGAGTTCTTGGACTTTCTGATTCATCATGCGTGCATTCAACAGCACCGATGATGATTTTGCTGACAGGAGCAGAGATTTTGGCTTTCCATTGCTTAAGTAGTGGTTTTCCAGTTCTCTTTTCTTTATCGGCTGCGGATTTGGCTTTGGCAGCTGATGAATTTGCTCTATCAGCAGCTGATTTTCCTGCTTGAGGTTTTGGCTTGTCAGCAGCGGCAGGTTTTGCTGCTGATGGCTTCAGCTTATCAGCTGCAGATGTTGCTGCTGATGGCCTTGGCCTTTCAGCAGCAGATTTTGCTTTTGCTGCTGAAGGCTTAGTTGGAGCAGCAGCAGATTTAGTTTTTGCTGCTGACTGCTTTGTTTGAGCAGCAGCAGATTTGGTGGCTGCTGAAGGCTTTGCCTTTTGCTGTTGCTTGTGTTTTTCTGCAGTTTCAACTCTTCTACTGGCTGCAGATGGCCTATCAACTGAAGTATGCTGATCCTTCTTTTGTTTATGCGCTGATTGAAGAAGGATCTGGTTGAAGGGGTTAAACTGACATTTTGCAGCAAAGTGGTTTGATTCCCCACATATGATGCAGGACTGCTGAACTTTGGGCTGCTGCTTCCTTGGTGGAGAAGAAGAGTTTCTGAACT
This sequence comes from Smallanthus sonchifolius, assembly GCA_023525975.1. Classification (NCBI taxonomy): domain Eukaryota; kingdom Viridiplantae; phylum Streptophyta; class Magnoliopsida; order Asterales; family Asteraceae; genus Smallanthus; species Smallanthus sonchifolius. The sequence goes on along the minus strand of CM042035.1, from coordinate 19,919,255 downwards.
GAGTTTTCTTGGTCGTAACTCTTCTAACCTATTGCTGATTCTTCTGATTTTGCATGAACTGAGGCTTGGAGTTTGTGGGTCCTGATGTCTGTCCCTTTTCGATGTTTAGCATTCTTCCACCTGGAGGGTAACTGATCCTGATCTGTTTGAATGGTACAGGAGCTGGAACAGCTGGGAGAACAGTAGGGACTGGGACTCTATTCAGAACAGCTTCAGATGAGGCTGTACTGGTTTCATCATGGTCTGAGAAGGTTAACTCAGATTCTGATGAGGTAGTGCAGTCTTTAACAAGGGGTTCATCCATTGGAGGATCAAGTTTTCTGTTTGCAGTGTCGAGTTTTGCAACATCGAAGCTTGGTTCATAGATGGCAACATAGTCAGCTGGATGAGGAACAGTATTGTACTGTTCCTTGCCATATCCAAGTCCTCCAAGCTTTACCTTTTCATGGACTTGAATATCTAGAAGTCTCTGTAGCTTTTTAGAAGAAAATTCATATTTTTCAACATGAACTTTCTGTTCTGCCAGATCAGCTCTGGTTGATTTAAGTTTTACTAATAGATCATCAATCTGAGTTTCAAGATTGGTTTGTTCATGTTTTAGAGATGAAATATCTTTCTTAAGGCATTCAATTTTTTCTTTGTAAGTGATTTCAACCTTTTTGAACTCAGATTTCATTTGAAGAAACTCTTCATTTTGATCTATAAGGTTTTGGTTATGTTTTCTATAACCTAAAACTTTATCAATGCAAGCTTGAGAGCATAGATGTTCAAATACCTGAGGTGGTATCTCTGTAGTGTCTGCCATAAGTGCTTGGTAGGAGACAGGAACATCTTCATATTGAAAACTCCAGTCGAATTCTGCAGTTCCAACATTTGCACAGGCTGCAGTTTGTGCTGGGGGAGTTTGTTGCTGCTGCTGTTGTCTGGGCTGACTTTGGTAGGCTTGTCTTTGATGGCCGGCACCCTGATTGGCTTTAGGTGCCTTGCACTCCCTAGCAAAGTGACCCATTTGGTTACAGTTGTAACAACGGATCTTGCTTTTATCAAGCCCAACTCTGCTGTTTGAGTTGTTGCTTGGAAATGATCTTCCGGTTCTAGAATAGAACCTTTTTGCTCTGAGGGAGAGCATGGCATATGAGTGCTGAATATCCATTTCTTCAAGATCATCTGGATGAAAGCATTCCAGATCCTCTTTTATGAAGTACATGCTGCTTGAGTTATCAGAGATAAAAGCAGTAGAGGTTGGCTGTTGAGGAGGTGCCTCAAGAAGAAATGGTGATGAGTTAGATTGTGAAGCGGTTGGGGTCTGAGGGTGAGTAACAATGGGAGGATAGTAGTTGCTTGCACTAGGACCGGAATGATCAGAGTGAAGCGCTGAGGAGATAGTGGAGGAAGTGGTAGCTGATTGATAGCTGGAGCTCCTTTCTTTAGCTTGAATTATTTCTAATTCATAGGTTTTGAGCATGCCAAAGACCTCAGTCATCTGAAGAGTCTTCAGATTCTCTGTTCTTCTGATGGACACAGTGTATAATGTCCAACAACTAGGAAGAGATCTTATGAACTTCTTGAGAATGTCTTCATTCTCCAGCTTTACCTTGGAGCACTGCAGTTCACCTACAAGATAGGTAAATCTGTTATATAAAATAGTTAAGGACTCACCTTCCCTCCAGACGAAGTTCTCATACTGCTGCTTCAGTATGTCCCTTCTGTCCTCTTTGACTTCTTCAGAGCCAGCAAACATCTTCTCCAGCGCCTCCCAGAGCTCCTTGGCAGTTTTGTAACTTCTGAAGTTGTGAAAAACTTCATTTGGAAGGCACATTTGGATGGCTCCTAGTGCCTTGAAGTCCACCTCCATTTTCTTGATGTCCTCTTCAAAGTACTTGGAGGTTTCCTTCGGGACTTGTAGCCCTCCACCATCAGCAGAGGCCACCATGGGAATATATGGACCCTCCTTGATGGATCTCCACATTCCGTATTCCTGGTAACAGAAGAAGCTTTCCATGCGATTTTTCCACATGTCATAGTCTTCTCCAGATACCAACCTTGGTGGTCGGTTGATGCTGCCAATATCTTCAAAGCCATTGCTCTGTGCCATTTTTGTTTTGGTTTTGGGTGACTTGATCAAAGAGAGAGTTTAGAATAGAACCAGAGATGATTAGACAAATGTTTGTTTGTTTAATCTGAGCCAAAGCTCTGATACCACTTGTAGGATCGTGAGAATACAAGATGGTTCTGTTCTTAGTTGAGGTTGGCGGAAACAAAATCAACTACACAATTTATAATCAAGTAAACACAAAGAATACTGATAAACACTGTTGTATTAAGCTTTTGTGAATGCAAAGATTACAAGTGAGAAACTCAATGAATAAGTATGACAAGCACTACAAGCACACTTACAATGAAGTGGCAACTCAGTATTTATAGTAACTTAGAATCAAGACAGACCCTTGATTCTAAGGATCAGATCGAACACAAGCCGTTGATCTTGTTTATTAATTTACATTACACGTAAAGTCTAATCTAGTTAACTTTACTGAAACGTTTTCTTTATTCATGATTGTTTGCATGCTTGGAGAAGTGTATTGTTGTCCGTCATTGGTTGACCATAGCGGTTCCTTCTGCTTTGAGTCTGTCAGTTGCTTTTGCAGAAAGGTGTCAGAAACGCTTGGTCTGGATAGTCAACTGCAACGTTTGGTTTTCAGTGAATAGAGCTATCAGCTGCAAAGAGTGAAGGTTACTGCTGGTAAGCCTATCAGCAGCAAACATGGATGACCGCTGCTGATAAGCCTATCAGCAGCAACTTGTGCTGAATGCTGCTGATAAGCCTATCAGCAGCAACTTGTGCTGAATGCTGCTGATAAGCATATCAGCAGCAACTTGTGCTGAATGCTGCTGATAAGCCTATCAGCAGCAACTTGTGCTGAATGCTGCTGATAAGCCTATCAGCAGCATTTGTACTTAGAATAATTTTGTAACAATCAGTTTTTGGTTCTACAGGGGCAGATTAACTCTTTGATTGATGAGGTAGCCACACTAAAAAAACAACAGGCGGCTGATGACAAGCAGCGTTTAGAGCATGACACTATGGTGAAACTGGTCTGTGATATGGCCAAGACGCTTGCTGCTCAGGGGGAGAGATTGAAGGAGCTGTTGGAAAAGCAACCACCTAAGCCTAGCAGTGAAGAGGCTTGTCACTTAGTTGATCTAACTAAGGGTGATGATCAGGACAAGGATCCTGAAGCCGGACCGAGTGGAAGTGAGCAGCAATCTTTGGCTTTGGCGATTGTTCCCATTTCAGCCGTGTCTATGGCTGAGGGGGAGTCTACTCAGAATGAAGGTGGAGGTAATGCTTCAGGTGGTAATAAAGGAAAGTCGGTGGCTGACGTTTTGAAAGATCTATCTGACGATGTGTCGGATGATGTGATCCTATTCTTAGAGCCAGACTATTCCAAAGAAGCACAGATCGAAGCTCTCTACAATCTGGAAGAGGGAGAGATCGACTCTGGTGATGACTGGGATGAGGAGGATGATGATGTTGTAATCGAAGTTCCTAAGGGCGAAGGGGAAGGAGAGTATGAGTTTGAAGATGGGGAGATTTTCGAAGTTCCATCCTTTGAAACTCATCTTGACACAGGTTCAGTCGAGCCTGCTAGTACTGTTGAGGCGTCGACTGAAGCCTCCCCTGCCGACCCTACACCTGTGGATCCAGAGGCACAGAAAGACAAACATATGCCTGCAAGTTCATCAAAGGATCCGACTCCTGCCTGGCAAAAGACATCAATCATAGACAAACATGGAGCGACATGGATGATCTTAGCTGTGAGGTTCGAGGAGGATAAGAAGTTGTTTGCAATCAAGCGAGCTGTGGGGGGGGTGGTCCAATACTTGAAACCAACCAGCGAATCCTTCAACTCCTTGCCAAGATATGACCTCGTGAACCTAACAAACCAAGAGCTGCTGGGTCACTCAAATCACGCAGTAGCGATGGGTTTGTGGCAGATTCTACAGCGAGAGGTAAGATCTGGGAAGTTTGAAATGTTTAAGCCTCAAGTGCCCAAACGAGTCAGGGACAAGAACGTTAGATATCCTGTTACTAATAAAAGCTTAAAGAAACTGGTATACAAGCCAGTGTTGTGTGAAACCAACCTGAGCAAGTTATCTCAGGATATCCTCGGTGTAGATCCTAAATCGGGCGAGGCAGTGGTGATTGGAAAGGTGGTCCGAGAGTGGAAGCTTAGTGCCAAGGGAACTAATAAGAGTGTTTGATGAAGTCTGCTTCATAAACTTTTCTATGAAAGATCTGGAGGTGCTAGCTGACAAGTACTGCATGTACACAGACGAGTGGACAAAGTTCCTTGCTTCTAAATACGACAAAGTGGTCAAGTTTTGTCTTGACTACAAAAAGAAGATGGAAGCTAAAGCTGGGGAGGAGTGAAGACCGAAGACAATCCAGAGTTGTTGTCAAGGGAGAGTTTGTTGAAGCACTTTTGTGTGACAAACACTCTGGATATTGTCTTATCTTTTGTACTTGTCTTGTATGTATTAGTCTTTGTATGTTAGTGTCTGTACGTATTAGTTATCGAGTTGTAATTACTAATGTATGTACTAGTCGTCTGTTTTCTCTAAGTTTTTTGCACACTTAGCATGTGCGCAGGAATTACTTCCTGCGTACATAGCAAGTACGCAAGAATACTCTGCGTACTTGTTAAGTACGCAGGAACAATTTGCCCTGCGCACTTGTTAAGTGCGCAAAGATTATGTCTAGTATAAATAGGCTAGGTTAACAGAAGTTATGTACGCAGACATTTTGCACTCAGTTGTATTCTCTCTGTAACCTTCAAGTTTATAATAGACGGAGTTTGAAAGTGATTTCGTTGTTGGTTTACTTTGTGTTACTTGATTCTCCACCTAGTCACGGCATTCTGCACCCGGTCCGACTAGTCACACACTCACACGTAACGATCCGAGATACCCGGGGACCTACAGAAGTATATTGTCATTCGTTGTTTTCATGGACGAACGAACCTCTTTCGAGAAACGACGAGAGTTCCTAGCCTTTTAAATTTGTCATATGGCCGAGCAAATCAATGCCGCCTTAAGCTTGTTTTCATATCTTTTCCCCTTAGGGATTCTGGAGCAATCTAATAAGATCCAACATGTAGGAGTGAGATAAATAGGCCGCTTTGCGAGCGTAATCAGTTATAAATCGCCGATGAGAAATTTCACCGGAAAAATTGATGATCGACCTCTTCTTCCAATCTATCGCAAAATGGGCATGAAGTATACGAAATAGTCACCCCTCTAATCATAAGATTCTGAGAGATACGGATCTAATTCCGAATCGTTCTCCAAACAAAACTGTTGATTTTAAAAAGGAATCCAATTCTTCCATTTTAAATTGCAATCTTAATCGTCGTCATTCTCCAACTAACATTCTTTTTCATAAATCCTTAACCGATAAAATCCATGAAGTATCCCATGTCCATTTCCAACATTTATAGAAAGAGAAATTAAACTCACCAATATCCGCATAAAGCTTCTAGATCCACAACCTCTCTAACACGTCTAGGATGTCTTTTCCAATCCAAATCAACCTCTTTAACCACGTTGTCCAAAATCAGACAATATTTAAATGATTTTAAAACATACATTTAGAGATATTTCTCATTTAATGTCATATTTTCGCACCATTTCTCTTTACAAAAGTACGTATTATTTACTTTGTCGACTATCCTTTCAAATAAAGAAGATGAGGACTCCCAAGTCTCTAAGATCACCTTCAATCTTAGATATCTCTAACCACGTTCCTCATAAGCAATATTTAGCAATAGGTTTGCCATCACTAAAAGAGATATTGTGGATGTTTTTTATACACCATTCCCAAAGACCTTTATTTTTTTCAAAGACAAATTTCTTAATTCCTGTTAAAAGTGAAACTTGAACCTATGACTTCTCCAAACATTGGTGTTCCTTAGATAATTTTCCTCTACCATTGTGCCACCATTCCCAAAGACCTTTATATACAACCAAAATATTTGGGTTCAAATCCCGCATGATACAGTTTGTTGTGTATTTATCATAGAAAAATTAAGAATTGTTGTTAAAAAAATAAAGACATATGACGTTGCTTTCATACCAAAATTATTTTTCCATATTAAAATTAACTAGAAGTTTTGAGGCCACGCTTGGCGGAAAGTGTTAAACGATATCAAATACCTAAACGCGTGTTTGAGAGACCAAAGACATAAAATATTAAAAAATTGTCACATCGAGACTGTTCATAAACACATGATTGACTAAAGTTTCATATATTAAAAATTAAAAAATATCCAATTCCAAAACATAGTTTCAAACAAACAAGATCCAACATACAAGAAAGTAAAAATACATCAACAAGTTCAGTTGTTTATTTGACTAGGTCCTCGTTTCTTATATGAAGCAACTTGAACATAAACTCAAAGATTTGCACCTGAAACATGATAAAAACAACGTCAACTAAAAATAGTTGATAAGCATACATAGGTTTTTAATATCATAAATAGTTTCCAAGTGTTTATGTACAATTCATATGAATCATGGCAAATAAGGCATTTATGGAGAACCACTATAGTAAAATTGGGTGTACAATCAAAACTTGTGACCGGATGGCATAACACTCAATGTTATCCTAATGTAAAGTCTGTCACACCCCAACCGACGACGGATTATACGTCGGGGCGGACGCGATTGTTCAAAAAGCACAAGGTTGACTATTACAGTTTAAATATTTCATTAATGACTTCCAAAGGTTCAATACAAGGGATGAAACAAAACATAACAAGAATACAAGGTTTATTAGCTAAGTATTCTAAGTCCAAAGCATCCTAAGTGATCATAATAAAACCTCATGCTGGTGTACCTGAAACATGTTACGTAAACTGTCAACTAAAAATAGTTGGTGAGATACGAAGGTTTTGACACAGTTTAACAAAGTCTTTGAAAAGTTTTATAATTCACTATGTACATGCATTCTATGGTATAAGTGTGAGAAACAAACAAGTTAAACATTGTGTATATCAACCCTCCAACCAAGTTTAGGCATAACCCATAGATTACCCTTTAAAAGATTAAGTTCAGTAACAATCACCATGGGCTCCCCCCGAAGGGTCAATCAATCTAGGTGGATTGATCAAATACAATAGATCTATTATTGTCAATGTAGGCTTGATCAAAGTTAATGAATATGCTAGTTTTAAGTTTAATTTAAGCAAGCAAGTCTCAAAGGCACATAACACAAGAGTAAAGATATAGACATAGTTGTATAAGAATTGTATAAGTCTGAAAGTTTGATACATGTTCCACCCCAAGTTCACAAACAAAGCAAATCAAAAGTGGCTAAGTATACTCACTTGGATTGATGAAAGAGTGTCCAACAAGATTAAATGTAGCAAGACTTTGAGGGAGAATATCCTCACAACAAGCCTAAGAACACAAGTCTAAAGTTTCAAGTTTGATCCTATAAGTCTATGACAAAAGGATCTATGATGCTAAGATTAACTAGGGTTCCAAATGGAAGACGATAATGTTTGTGTTTATAAAGTTTAAATCAAGTTTTAAAAGAGGTCTTAAATAAATAACACAAGACTCGGATAAGTTTATAGCCTAGGATAATTATTAGTTAAAATAATTATTAAAAGTTTTACAATTATTTATTACACAAGTTAGGTAATAATAATTTAGAGTAGTTTTCTAAGTATTTTATAAATAAGGTTGTAACAATAGGTAAGTGTAAGACTAAATAATTATTAAAGATTAATAATAATTGTTTAAAGAATAAATAGTTATTAAAGATTTATAATAATCATTTAAATGATAAATAATTGTTAAAAATTTATTCAAAGAATAAACAAGGATTAATAATAAAAGAATGAATAATTATTAAGGATAAATAATTATTTAAAGTAAATAATGATTAAAGTTTAATAATAATTATTTAAAGCATACATAATTATTAAGGATAAATAATTATCTTATAAGAATAATTATTTGTTTAATCATTTATTAAAGTATTTAGATGTTAAATAATTATTTTACAATTTAACTTGTAAATAAATAATGTTTAAAATGTGATTATAAGTTCTTAAATAAATAATGTGAAATTATAATTTTTAAACAAGTATGTTAAATAGAACTTTTTTTAAAAAGTTTATATTCTAAATTATAAGTTTTTAAAGTTTATAAGTTTATAAATGTTTTAGTAAAGTCTCTTAAAGTATTTGAATAAAGTTTATAAGTTTAAAAATGTTTAGAGTTTCCATTTAGTTTTATAGAGTTTATAAGTTTATAAATATTTAAGAAATAAATAAAGTATTATTATTTCTCTTTTTAAATTTATATAAACAAATAAGTTTCTGTTTGTATAAAATATGAGTTTTATAAAATGTGTAAGTCTAATATTTAATAAGTTAAAGTTTCTGTTTTTTTATTATAAGGTTTATAAATTTATAAGTTTATAATTTTATCTTAAATAAACAATGTATCTTTATTTTCTTGTTGTAAATAAATAAATAATCAAGTCTTGATTTAAATGGATATACATTTTATAAAAATACAAAAGTTTATAAGTTTATGTTTTTATACTAATATGTAAGTTTTTTATAAATTTTTCTGATTTTATACGATTAATATAAGTTTTTGTTTAATTCAAAAGTTTATAAGTTTAAATTAAGAATTAGGATAAAAGAATTTCTTTAATTTAGAATTTAAATAATAAATTAAGTTTGCTGATCTATATAAATAGTTTCTGTGTAAACATAACTTTTATAAAAGTTTAGAAGCATTTTTTTATAGTTTTTAAGAAACTAACATTTATTTTAAAGATTAATTATTTATAAGTTTTAACTAAGTTTAATAATTTAAAATAATTCCAGAATGCCAACATGTGAATAAAATCATTTTTAAGTTTATAAAAGTTTAACAGAATTTATAAAAATAATTAAGAGATTTAAAACTGTTTTAAAAAGCTTAAAAAAATAAAACATAAAAACTCAGGCCGGCCGGATTCGAACCCGGGCCGCCTGATTCCAGACACAAGTGAACAAACCACCCGGCTACGGATTCGCTGGTGTTTTATATGGAAAAGAAAAAAATAAGCACAGTCCCAAATCACCCCTCTTTCCCTTATGAACCCTAGAATCGAATTTCCCCAAATACGTATTGATTAACCCTATGTCCGAGTAAACTGACAGAGGGCTTTTGATCTATGACTGAAAACGAAGAAATTGAGCATTCGAATTCCTGTTTTAATGTCGAATCGAGTGAGAACGGGTTCAAGCTTCGGAAATGGCAAACCAAGAATCAAACGAGCAACTACAGGTGCAATGCGATGAAATTGGAGGTTTGGAGAGTTATAGGATGTTGTCGTTGAGTTGTAGCAACTGGTATTTATAACAAATTTTTACTTTTAATGCTAAAACCATTGGGGAGATTATGGTTGAGGGAAACTAGTTCAAATTCGAATCTTGCGGGTGGTAGGATTAAATCCGTTCATTGAAGTGCATTGGGGTTGAGTCGCACGCCTGAGTCGGAGCTCGAGGAGCATTCGATTCGCCTGATAACACGATTTCGATTAATGAGAGTGAAAACCGGTCATTGTGGGAATCGAACTCGCGACCGAATTCAAATATGGGAGTTTGGTCTATTTGCACAACAGGCCCTATAGTTTAAAGGTTTTTTTATTTTATATATAAACTTGAATTTAAGTTTATAATAAGTTTCAATAATGGCAGTTTTAGTCCCTTGACTTTTTATAAAAATAGATATGTTTTATTTTTTATAAAATTTCTCTAAGTTTCTATAAGTTTTATATACTTTTTTTTAATTTAAAAATTTATTAAATAATTTATAAAATTTATAGTTTACATGTTTAAATATTAAAAATAAGTTTATTAATTATATTGTTTATATAATTATAAATCTATAAGGTTTTAAGAATTTGATACATTCATCCATAAGATACATATATATATTTCTAAATAAGTCTCAAGTGTATATATACATATATATCTCAAGTATAATTATATATAAATTAGATTAATATATATTTAACAAGTTTCCTAGGATTTACATTTATAATACGTGCAAGGATTTAGAGAAAAATATGTCGGAAAATCCTAGATATTACAGTCTCCCCTACTTTAGGAAATTTTGTTCTGAAATTAAAGTAGAAGGGTCTAGTTCAGGATTTAAGTTTATAGTACGTACAAGGATAATGAGAAAGGTGCTTCACGTTCCTAAGTAAACCTTAGCTACGTTTAGACTTCCAAATGGACTGTGACGGTAGGGATATGATTACGCTTGAGTTGCTTGATTTCAGGATTCATGATTTTCATGGTTTCTCCAAGAAGGGCATAGCTTCATCAAGGGATATGTGAGTTTAGTTTTTGAAATGAACTTAAGGAGAAGAACTGTCGAATAATCATTTGGATTCTAAAGGTGAAATGCATTACTTGGAATGGATTTGATGAAAATCCGATGATCTGAGTTTGCTCAAAATATAGTCTAATATGCTCAAGAATTGTCAGCGGGTAAGAGATTTCACGGTCATTGGTCTAGATCCAAAACTTCTCATGATACGAACAATGCTACTTCTGATAATATGATACAACATTTATATATAGGAAGTACTGTTGGCGTAACCACCATGCCCTTGTCATATCACATTAGGTTTTAGGTTATAGCACATGACAAAGTTTACTATGTTTTCCATGCGCTGATTTTTTTATAATTACTTGTTGTAACATCCCGGGTTTTACCGAGTAAACGGATCTTAATGTACATGTGTATGATTTATAAGTAGAAGACGGACTTATGACGCAAAACTTGACAAGTGTAGTACATTATCATTATAAAAATAATTAGGCGGGGGTTTATACAAATTAATGAGACAAGAGAGTGTGTTTTATAAAAAAAATTATGAGACGGGCCGAGCCCGAGGAGTCGGTATCGCGCAAGGGCCGAAACCCGACCCAAGGGTGACAAACCCTTTAGGTATGCGCCAAGGGGGCCCATTTTGGTTCTTTGCGGCTGTCGAGAAGGGGAAAAAGGAGAAAAGAGAGGAGGGTGTCGACGATGGTGGTCTCGGGAACCGGCCGTGGAGGCTGGTCGCAGCGGCGGAAGGCTGAGACGCGAGTGGCAGCGGTGTTCCAACAAAACAAAGGGAATCAAGGGATTATGCAAAGGTTGATGTTTCGCGAGGAAATCAAGCAAGAACGGAAATCCGGCGAGGATTTCAGGCCTCTGTTCGGTTTTCCTGCGGCGACGCCGGTGGTGGCATGCGGCAGCAAGCGTAGAAGGTGAAAAGGTTTGGCGACACGGTCGCGTGGATATATTATTTGTCCAATTCCGAGTTCTGAGCAACGCGGACTTAGACACGTAAAACACGCGAATCCGGCCACTGTTTCGCTTTCCGGCGATGGAGGCGGCGGATTCCGGACACCAATAATTTTTTGAGGTCGGGCATGTTGAGACGAACGCGTGGATAGGTGTTTCGCACGAAACGGAGCTCGTATGGTCGAGATATGAGTAAACCAAGTTTTCCTCTCGCGAGGTACTCAGAAGTCTCGTACAAACCTGCTTAGAACGGCTTGTACGCAAAGGTATGACCCCATAGGACATTATATTCATTGTTGGAGAGTATTTTGGGATATGGGAAAAATATCGGGAACGACATTCGGGAACTTTTTTACGTAACGTTAATTTAAGGGTTTTTATGCGCGAGCGAGCGCGTCGGTTGTACGGTTTGGGACGACTTAGACCGAGCTTGTAGCTGTTGGTCTAGAATAGATGCGTTAGTGTTACTACGGTAATATGATTTATCTGGGTAGTTCATTTGACGACAGGTTCACGTTGGACTACGAGTTTACGGGTATGCGACTTCGGAAGGAAAGCTTCGCAACCGGTGAGTTTCTAATCCCCCTCTTTTAAATATTTTACTATTTTGGGGCTATCGTACACACATTCACATGATTTGAGTATAAACTGCTTAACCGATAGTCGTAGGGTTTACGGCGTGTTCATAGAAATGTGTGAGTTATAGAGACGAGATATTATTGTGCGACAAGTTAAGGATTGGACAGGGAAAGTCGGGCTTAAAGTCTAAATGATTATGATTGCATGCGGGATATGTTGTGTTAGTGTCATGTGTAAGGGGCATGTGTAGTTAATGAGTCCTGCATACGATGTGTGTTATTAAATGTTCATATTTCTGTTGTGTGCTTGTGTCGTTGTCCCCGGGACACGACGGGCATCGTGTTTGCGTCTTGGTCTTTATGACATGGCAAACGGGATCGTGGAGGACGGGGTCTTTCGGGAAGTCACCATGGGTGACATTTATTTAACAGGTTAATGATGAGCTCGGGGTGTGCTGATGCCCTGACGAGGGTAACCCTGACGAGGGTGCAGTGATGAGGTATGTGTTTGCATGCGTACATATATGTGTTAATTTGCATGCTAGTGACCAGTCATATTTATTGTGTATGAGATTGTGTTAATGTGACGTGTTGAATGTGACATGTAGAGTTAGACTGACTGTTGAGTCAGGACTTGTGAGGTGACGTGTTTAAGAGTCGTGTTAGTTATTTGTGAGAGCCTTGGTTAAGTCCGGATGTGTTAATGTCTAGGGTAGGGTGTGTTAACCCAAGGTCGAGTTAATATGTATTCTTAGATATGAGTTGTTAGCATATTATGTTGAGTCTGTGTGGTTGTGATTGTAAGGTTACTACTGTTTATATCCGTAGTACGTGTTGAGTCTCGGGAGATAAATGGTTATGGGATGTCGGCGGGTGACAAGGTATTAGTCATTCGTTAATAAAGCGTAATTATATTTTATAAGGACCGGAGGTTCCTGGGTAAATTAAACCGAAGAACTTGGTGTGATGGTTTTTATTTAAATTAAACTATTAGAACTCACTCAACGTAGCTGACTTTGTGTGTACGTTAGATTATTTGCAGGTAAGCGGGTATGGGTGTATCTTGGTTTGGAAGCGGTTTTACTTGGATCGGTGTGCGGGTATTCGTAAGGTAAACCTAATAGCATTAAATGGTCATAAATGAGTTTTGAAAGACTTCCGCTGTAGTTTGAATTGCAATAAATGTGTTTTTAATGAAAATGACCCGTTATGAGAACCAACTGTAGGATGCCCGGGTTGGGGTCTTACACGTGTGCACCCGTAATCACTCGAATCGTCGCATGGTCCGTATAGATCTTTCTGTTGTGTGTGGGTCAAGAGGGGCACAAGATTACTTAGTTCATAATTATTGTTTTCACGTAAGAGTGGCTAGCAATTAACTAAGTCCCTAGAGGGTAATGGAAATCAGAAAGCTAAAGAGCAATAATGTGGCATAACTTAGAGTTCCAAAGCTTCCTCATGTTTGAACAAGAATACATCGAACCAAGAGTAGTTTAAAGTTTTACATCTTCCTCGTGTTTGAACAAGAATACGTCAAACCCCAAGTAGCTTTGAAGTTTTTTTTCCAGCCTCCAACTCTGGTGAAGAAAGTGTATGATCATGCCTATAATGTGATCACTCAAATACTATGGTGACCATGAGAGGTGTGAGGAAGTTTTCGTAATGAAGTCCATTGTTATACACTCTCTATTCCTATACAGAAAATTATGTTTGTTCAAGGAGGCCAGATGGATGTTGATGCTTGGTTTTGTGCATCTTATCCGTACTAGGATGAAACTAATGACGAGTCTTATAAGTCTTGTTCAAGATGAATGTACGAAGTTTTTCATAATCAAGGACTCAGATATGAGTTAAAAAGTAAAACAAGTCATTGACTTAGATTTTAACTGGAGTTCTTCATGACATTTCGTTGTACATATTCCTTTGGTAACCGAAAGGTGTTGAGCTTTAAGGATACGGGTTTGAATGTTGTTTTGAATTTTCACACAATGTAATAAGGTGTGTTCCTCCTAACTCAAAGTATTGACTTCATCTAGTAGTGTATTTTGTGAACGTGTATACGTAAGTCTATTGAATTCCATGAGTGATGTGTACTTAGATTTTATCTTTTTCATTCCTCGTTGTGGTTTATCGTTAATGTCTACGTGGAAAGATTCATTTCTTTGACGAGGAAAGTATTCTATTGCCGACAATGTAAGTTAACGGGGAAGGTTCCGATAGTATTTATAGAAGTGTGTTCATGAAAAACTGATCCTGTTTGTAGAAGTAATTTGTAATTCATTCCTGTTTATATATAGATAGGATATTGGAACATAATGAGTTGAAGAAATAGGTGGATTGTTATACGTACAATATTTCAGGGAAGGAGCTTGGCTGCACAAGCAATTTATTTAGTCAGGGTTTAGTAATAGTAACCCTTACAAAGTAAAAGTCGTAGCTTGATCAAAGTAGTGTTTCGTAAATTGTGTTGGATTGAAAGTCTTTTCCAAGTATAAATGTTTATCTAGTTTTCAGTTATATATGCCACTTAGGTTTTGATAGTTTAATGTGTCGTTGTTTGAATCAGACATTAAGATGAATTGGTTACAAAGAGTGTTTTAGGTAAGAGTACTAAGTCATAGTGAATGACAAGATGATGCTTAGGAAATTTCGATAAGATTCGTGTTAAATCAAACGTAATAACAATTGAGTTGCAAAATAGGACTTATCATTAACTGCCTGAAAATTGGGACTTTTAGTTCATACATAAGTAAATAGTTCTTAAGCGGGATTTAAAGACAAGAAAATAGAAATTCTGCCTAACGCCTCAGATAACTTTCCACTAGGAAGCAGATGAGTACTAGGACGAGTACCGCTAAGGTTACTCGGACAGCAAACCTAGCCTCAGCTCTAGTCGTTTCCGTTCGGCACTCAAGTATCTCCCTGTCTTCTTCTGGGGTTGTGATTTTCTCTTCTTGACACCATATCTGATCCATCAGGTTGTCAATCCTTTGGCTCAGCAGGTCGTTCCTCATACCGTGTTCCATCTCTCGCCTCACAAATTCCGAGGTTCTTACGAACTGGTGGACGTCATTAACCGGGATCCCATTGCACTAGCGAGTGCCGTAGTATTTCTTGCCCTTGGATTAGTGTGATACGAGTCAGGTGCTAGGTATGGTCTCTCGGAGGGGATGAGAACTGGTTGTGGAAACGGGGTGCTTGATGTTGGGTTCTTGGTTGAGAAGATTCAGGTGTTCAGAGTCTTGGGCCAGAGTTTCTGATCCAGTTTGCATACAGGTCAATCCTATCCCTAGCAGTTCGGTATGCTGATGGCCGGTAGACTGGTGATCCATTGTCTCCTTCCTGGTCAGACTCCGCTCCGGGACGGTACACTGGTGAAGGAGGAGAGTATGAGTCCATTGCCTAGCAAGAAAATGGGAAGAAGTTTGTAAGTGGTGGTGAAGTTACTAAATGTTAAATATAGAAGTCTTTCATGAATTTAAAGTTTGATTATTCATAATACCGAGTCTTCACAGTAATATTTTAGAAGTAACTCTTGACTTGTAAGTGGTGTACTCATGGAGAGAATTCCTGGGAAAGAGAGTGGGTCTCAAGGACGCACTTAAGTACCCTATTTTTCCCTAGCCAGAATCTCTTATGGGTCTACACACTCTTTCAGTCAACATGTACTAGTAACACTATTGTTTTGGGCTTATAGTCATGATGAGGTTCATTGTGGACTAGGCTTTGAGGCCCTAAGGTGAGGTTTATCCATTCCAGTAGGTTTCTTCATTTTGGAATAGGCTCCTTAGTTCCTTATTAATGTGTCTTAGGCCCAATGAATTTAAGTTTTGTTTACAAAGAATAGTGATGTCATGAGTGTAAGATTAAGGATGCATGAAGAATTAGAGGTGTATAAGTGTGTAGAAAATCTTAGGGTATTACTTAATGAAATTAGTCAGGTAACATGAGGATAGGATTGTTTACAAACACAAAAGTTTTCACATAGTGTAGTATTCATAGTATTAAGTATTGTATTGTAGGATCGTGAGAATACAAGATGGTTATGTTCTTAGTTGAGGTTGGCGGAAACAAAATCAACTACACAATTTATAATCAAGTAAACACAAAGAATACTGATAAACACTGTTGTATTAAGCTTTTGTGAATGCAAAGATTACAAGTGAGAAACTCAATGAATAAGTATGACAAGCACTACTAGCACACTTACAATGAAGTGGCAACTCAGTATTTATAGTAACTTAGAATCAAGACAGACCCTTGATTCTAAGGATCAGATTGAACACAAGCCGTTGATCTTGTTTATTAATTTACATTACACGTAAAGTCTAATCTAGTTAACTTTACTGAAACGTTTTCTTTATTCATGATTGTTTGCATGCTTGGAGAAGTGTATTGTTGTCCGTCATTGGTTGACCATAGCGGTTCCTTCTGCTTTGAGTCTGTCAGTTGCTTTTGCAGAAAGGTGTCAGAGATGCTTGGCCTGGATAGTCAGCTGCAACGTTTGGTTTTCAGTGAATAGAGCTATCAGCTGCAAAGAGTGAAGGTTGCTGCTGGTAAGCCTATCAGCAGCAAACATGGATGACCGCTGCTGATAAGCCTATCAGCAGCAACTTGTGCTGAATGCTGCTGATAAGCCTATCAGCAGCAACTTGTGCTGAATGCTGCTGATAAGCCTATCAGCAGCAACTTGTGCTGAATGCTGCTGATAAGCCTATCAGCAGCATTTGTACTTAGAATAATTTTGTAACAATTAGTCTTTGGTTCTACAAACTCCCCCTAGACTGATGCTACCAAAATTCTTCTAGTCCCTTTGTTGCTGAAGCTTTTTCATATGGCTGACTATTCTTTCCACCTCATAGCCTCTTTGATCCTTGCTGGGATTATTCAATGGAAGTTCAGACAGAGTCTTGATGTCTTTGTGTGGCATTTTGTAGATAGCTTTGCTTGAACATCTCATCTGCTGCTTCTTTACATCAATTAAAGTGAATTCATCCAAATCAGCATTATAGGACCAAGATACAAATGGAGAGTGAGACTTGAGTGGTTTGATATTCATGACCACATCTTTGCTAGGATTGAAGTAGTGTCTGATAGCTAGCATAAGATGTTTCCCACTCTCATTTGTAGGCTTATGAGCTTCACTCAGCTCTAAAATTCTTTGAAGATCGGAATCAGGTAATTGCAGAACCTCATCAACAGACCTGTAAGTGGATCTTCTTCTCTCAGTTCTCCCCCTGAAGATCTCAAACACTTGATCTTGTGAATTGTAGAACCAGTTAACTATATTTCTTGAGTCTTCTGGTTTAGGAGTGGGTTTGGGTATCTTCAAGGGAGGCTGTTGATGAGTGGGAGCTGGGTGGGATGACTTGGACTTTTTGGGTGGAGGAGTGGAAGGCTTGGGGATGTTTGTGGATGGTGTTTGGAGAGAGGAAGTAGTTTCTGGTGCAGAGGTTCTTTGTTTCTTGACTGGTCTCTTTTCCAGTCTTTCTTCCTCTTCCTTTTTCACTGTTGTATACAGGGCTTGTAGGTTCATGAAGGACATGGGACCTAACCTTTTTCCACTTTCTCCCCTTGCCTTAAGGAAGTCACTCATCTTCTTCCTTTCTTCATGGGTCCTTAGATTAAGGGCGATGGCTTTCTTTGACTTCTGTTGAGCTTTTTCTTTCTCTTCATCTTTCTTTTTCCTTGCCAATTCCCCCTGCTGACCCATGAAGGCTCTATAGATCTCTTTGTTTGACAGTTTTTCAAGGTAGTCTGCATCCTCACCTTGAGAGATCAGAGCTTCAGTCCACTCCTCCCTTAATTCTTTTGCTAATTTAGAATCAGTGATTCTAAACTTAGCATCTTCCTTCCTTTTCTTTTTAGCTTCTTCCTCTTCTTCTTTTGCAAACTGTTCCTGCAGCTGTCTAGCAAGTTGTTCATCTTCCTTAACTTGAGACCCTGCATGGACTTTTACCTTCATTTCATCCAGCTGTTTGGCATACAGCTGGAGTGTCAGTTGTCTGAGAAGAATGGCTGCCTTTCTATCTTCATGCCTTTGGTTTTGAGCCATCTCTTCAGCCAACTCTTCTTCTTCTCTTTTCCTTCTTCTCTCTTCTTTTTCTTTCTTTTCCTTTTGCAACCTCTCTTCATCCTCTTTTGTCATGATGCCCTTCCCTTTATTAATATTGGATGCCTCTGCTCTGGCTTCACTGATCACAGAAACAGCTGATTGTTGTGCTGTTGGGATCTCTGCCTCGACTTCATTGGCATTTTGAGAGGTAGATAAGGGAAGGTCTTCAGTTTGGCACTTAGGATCTGTAAGTTCTAGCAGCCTTTCTCCCACAGAGGATCTTGCTTCATAAGCTGCAGCGCATATGTTAACTGGAGGGGAATCTGAGTTGGAGTCAGTGTCAGAGGATGACACATCTTCTTCCTCATCAATCCTTCCTTCCTTCTCAAGGTGAGCTTTGATAATTGCTATCATCGCCTGGCTTTCAAGGGAGTTGACATTGCAGATGTTGGCTTTTAGTAGATAGATCTTGTGGAGGAAATTTGTTGGTAGCTGAAGGATGTTCTCGGTGTTGATGATGAGAGCAGAACCGTTGCTTAGGAAGAAAGCGTGGTCAAGGAGCCTAGTGCTTACCCATCCTAGCACGTCCGAGTCCTTGACCAGGAAGGCATACAGAAATCTTTGAAGGCCCAGAACTCCTTCTTCAGTGAGAAGACTGCTCCTTGTTATTGCAAGATTGTTGGGAGAAAGTCTTCTTTCTGTGGCCGACAAAGATTCAGGATAAGCTACCCGTCTTGCTGTTTGTAGGAGTCTTCTGAACTTGGGTAGATTATCCTCCATCAGGTCATAGAACCTGCCAATGGCAAGTTCTGCTGAGAGATCCGTTGAAGAGTTGATGCAGTTAGATAGATATAGTTGTAGGACTTGGAGGGCATTGAGTGAGTTCCAGTTCAGCTCTTCTACTCCGCTGAACTCCCGTCCAATCCAGAACCTCTCAGCTGATCCATCATACCCCCAAGCTAGAATAGAGTCAAACTCTAGCTTCTTTGAAGATTTGAAGATTTGGGGGGTAGTGGATTGACCTATGATGAATGCTGCTTCAGGGATGATGCTGACCAATGTAGATGTTTGATCTTTGCCTTCAACATCAGTCAGCACTTCATCCACAGCCCTAACAACCAACTTCCAGTCTTCAGAGATCTCTTCTTCTTCATCTTCTGATACTGGCAAGTCATAGACCTGCACAAAAGCTGGCCTGTAAAGTGAGCTTTGGAAGGCAGCCTGCTCCTGTATCCAGTCTTCAAGGCTGTCTGTATCATCTTCCATAGAAACCATCTCCCCCTTTTTGGTTGCATCAGCAGATAGGTAAGCATCAGTTTGGGTGCCTACTGATACAAGAGAGGGAGAGGCTAAAGTTGGGCATTTATGGGCTTCATGCATAGCGACTTGGTGTCTTAGTTTGGACATTTCAGCCTCTAGCATAGCCACCCTGGCCGTCAATTCCATGTTATGAAGTTTCAGTCTGTCCTCATCCACAGTTGTGGAATCCTTGGACCCAGATGGGGCCGTAGGCCTAGCCTCAGCATCCCCATCACCCGTGGTTTCTTGGCACCTGGGATTCCTCTCAGTGAAGGGAGTTTCCAAGGAAACACCCTCACCGTGAGTTGCCGTGGTTGAGGTCTTAAAGATGTTGTCACTGTCCTCCTGGTCAGTTGATGGACCAGCAGTAGTGACAGCCTCGTCCACATCTACACTTTCAATACTCCCAGAGTGGACCTTCAAGGGTGAGGAACTTGGGTTGGGTGTTTCGGAAGCAAGACCAATCAGTACCCCCTTGATAGTGGTAGTTGGAGAAGGTACATCACTTTGGTCAGGTTCCTCTACACTTAAGTTCAAAGAAGAGAGGAATGGCTCGAAGGGCTGTTCTATGGATCCGGGAAGTGATCCTAATCTTAATAGAGAGACTTCCGAAGGAGTCTCCCTAACAATGTGGCTTTCCCTTATGGTATTCTCACCAGAATGTTGTGATTCTGAGTGAGGGATGTTGGCTTGGGTTTAGGCCTTGGAGGCACGAGAAGAACTCTTGCCCCTCTTCCTTGTATACTTGGCTGCAACCGGGGCCCTGTGTTCCGGTTGAGCAATCACACTGGGGGTGAGTAATGTATGTGCCTGTGCATCCTCAGTAGAATGCACAGGGGTTCGATCAAGGGAAACAGTAGGTTGAGTTTGTGGCAGTGAGGTGGAGGGTGTGGGATCAGTATCAGCTGGGTTTGCTGAACTGTCACCCTGGGCACTTTGCGTGTTCAACATTGTAGACAACAATGGAACATCGGCCCCTGAGAACTTTGAGGAAACTGTTCTCATGCTTTGAAAAATGTTGTTCTTGTGTCCCAAAATTGAGTAGATTCTTGCAGTTTTTGAAAGATCTTGGTGCTCAATGTTGAACACTTCCTGAAAGAAGCTTGGGTACATAAAGAACTGAGATTTCACCCCTTCTTGAAGGTTGTATCTCAAACCTTCAAAAATGAGGTGGGAAAAATTAAAACCTGCTCCAGTTATCATACCATGAATTGCCGACGCAAGTCCGGAGCTTAGTTGGTTCCAGCCACTCCTCTTTTGAGATATGCATTGGAGAAGAGTGTGGCAGAGATACTTCCATTTGGGACCCATGAGTGCCTTCTCTATCGTATACTCTATTTGATTCCCAGTGTACCCTATGGATACAAAGGTCCTCATGTATACGTCTCTTGGGTAAGAGAGGGCGTCCCCTTCATCTTGAAGCTTGAGGAGTTGGCGGAGCTTTGCTTCAGTTATGATTATCTCTTTGCCGTCTACTGTTCCTTTGATTTGGGGAGTGTCCTGTTCAGTAGAATACACGGCTGAGCTCCAAAAATCTTCCATGTGGGAAGTATATATGGTTGGGTTGACGGTTAGGGCATGGTAAATTTTGGACCGACAGAGGAAGTCGATCATACCGTCGAAACCCTCGGACTTCTTGCCTTTTATTAGGTATGCAGTGAGGTTGTGGTATGGAGCAAACTTGTCGTTGGGGATGTTTATGTCGACGACTGCCATTGTTATGGATTTGGAGGGAAGAAAGAAGGGTGTTTGAATGGTAGTTATGGAGGGTTTTGAATGCTGTGGGGACGGGAGTGAAAGTGATGGGAGATAGGTTTGAAATAGAATGTGAAGAGGTTGAGGGAACGTTTGTGATTGTGATATAACGGCAGACGAAGAAAAAGCAACCCTACTTGTACAGTACAACCTGTTTCACTTTTCGTTGTTACAGCTGTAATACACCAAGGCAGTCATGGAAGGGACTGACGGTAAATTTTACAGCGGGTAAAAGTTAATTTAGACTTATGTTTACCCATCAGCAGCAAACTTGGTTGCTTCTGAAAGATAAGAGTATCCGCAGCAAAATTGGTTGCAGCTGATGGATAAGCCTATCCGCTGCAAACTTGGTTGCTGCGGAAAGATAAGTCTGTCAGCAGCAGATTTTGCTGCTGAAAGGTTTAAAGATCTGCAGCAAAGGAATTGCTGCTGAAAGCCTTAAAGCTATCCGCAGGAAACATGTACCTGCTGATAACTTTAAGCTATCAGTGGCAAAACTTTTGCTGCTGATGCTTTTACCTGTCAGCAGCTGAAGGACAAAAATGCTGCTGACCCATAACTTTTATTTACAACAAGGGACAAAAATACACATTTTAAGGAGAAACTTGAGATGGATTTTAATCAAAGTTCACCATACCAATTGATTCAACTAAATATCTGAATCTAGCTTCATCAAAAGGTTTTGTAAACAGATCAGCATATTGCTCATTTGTATGAACTTTGGTTAAAATAATTCTCCTTTTTTCAGCTTGATCTCTTATGAAATGGTACCTGATGTCGATGTGCTTTGTCTTTGAGTGCTGCACCGGATTGTTTGTGATAGAGATAGCACTCATGTTGTCAATGTGAATTGGAGTCAGCATGAAGGTCATTCCATAGTCAAGCATTTGATTTTGGATCCAGATGACCCGTGCACAGCAGCTTGAAGCTGCAATGTATTCTGCTTCAGCTGTTGAAGTAGAAACACATGTTTGCTTTTTGCATTGCCATGAGATGAGCCTTCCTCCAAGAAATTGACATCCCCCAGATGTGGACTTTTTGTCCAAGTTACAACCCCCATAGTCACTGTCAGTGTAGGCATAGAGATTGACATTTTCATTCTTTGGATACCATAGCCCAAGTTTTGGAGCTCCCTTTAGGTATCGAAGAACCCTTTTGACAGCTTGAAGATGAGACACTTTTGGAGCTGCTTGAAATCGTGCGCAGAGACAAACTGCAAACATGATATCTGGTCTTGAGGCAGTGAGGTACATGAGAGACCCTATCATTGCTCGGTACTGATGTTGATCAGTGTCTTGTCCTTCTTTATCCGGAGATAGTTGATGGTGCACTTGCATAGGAGTTCTTGCAGCAGAGCAGTCAGTCATTTTGAACCTCTCCAAGATGCTTTTGACATACTTGGATTGACTTATGAAGATTCCAGTTGGTACCTGTTTGACTTGAAGTCCTAAAAAGAAATTTAGTTCACCCATTGAACTCATTTCAAATTTGGAATGCATCAGAACTTCAAAGTCTTTGCAGAGCTTCTTTCTTGTAGATCCAAAGATAATGTCATCAACATAAATCTGGACCAACAAAATTTCGCCTCCTTCATCTTTGATGAAAAGCGTCTGATTAATGGCCCCCCTTCTGAAGTTGTTGCTAAGTAGATATCCAGATAAAGTTTCATACCAGGCTCTTGGGGCTTGGTGTAAGCCATAGAGAGCTTTGTCCAGTTTTAAGACCTTATTTGGATATGCAGGATCTACAAAGCCTGGAGGCTGTTTGACATAGACCTCTTCATCAATCGTGCCATACAGAAAGGCACTCTTCACATCCATTTGATAGACCATAAAGTTTTTGGATGCTGCATAAGCCAGAAAAATTCTAATGGCTTCCAGACGGGCAACAGGAGCAAAAACTTCATCATAGTCAATGCCTTCTTCTTGAGTGTAACCTTGAGCTACCAGTCTGGCTTTGTTCTTGACTACGATGCCCCTCTCATCTTGCTAGTTTTTGAAGACCCATCTTGTTCCAATGGCTGTTTGACCAGGTGGAAGATCAACAAGCTTCCAAACATCTTGTCTTTTGAATTGCAGCAATTCTTCCTGCATTGCTTCAATCCAGCTGTTGTGCTTGAGAGCTTCATCAATCCTTTTGGGTTCCACCTGTGATAGAAAGCAAGAGAACAAACAAATGTTGGCTTCATGAGACTTACTTCTTGTCTGGATGCCTGTGTGGACTTGGCCAATGATGTTTTCCAGAGGATGCTCTTTGTTTATTCTCTGTGCAGGTATCACATCCAGCCGTATTCCCTCTTCAAGATTACTGTGGTTTAGATCAGGATTGTCTTCAGATGTGTGGAGAGGAGCTTGGAGGATCTGATCATTGTGTTCCACATAGTCAGCAGCATTAGCATCAGAGGCCTCTTCAGCATGAATTGAGGAGGCTTCATTTAGGATTTCATTGTCAGAGAGATTGCTGCTTGTGGTGATGATTGTACCGGCTTCACCTGCACTGGCTTCAATAGCTTCTGCCACTGATGGAGGATCAATGGATGGCCTTTTCATCCTGATGTAGGGACTGGGAAACTCCAGTCTGTAGTCAGAAGAAGAGGTTGAGGTAGAAGGTGTTGAGTTTGAAGAAGGAGGCTCCATATTTGAAAATCTTAGGGTATTACTTAATGAAATTAGTCAGGTAACATGAGGATAGGATTGTTTATAAACACAAAAGTTTTCACATAGTGTAGTATTCATAGTATTAAGTATTGTATCATTGGAATCATAGAGTTCAGCTTTGGGTAGGCAGGTTATAATGAGACATACAGTGAAAAGGATGAACATAAGGATCATAGGTGAGGATTTGAAATCATGAAGTATAAAGCATTAAGATGGCTCCCATTTAGTGTACATTACTAAATAGGAACTTTGACATATCAAGAGTAATTTAAGTTCACTAACGTTAGAGAAGTCGTGCATTCCTATAAGTGGACACTCATCCCAAGAATTCCCAGGAAAGCATACGGGTCCAACGATTGATTTGGATTTGTACGAAATGCTTTCCTTGACAGAATTTCCCAGAATACAGGCATCCACCCTTCTTGTCCGAACAAGTTCTCATACATTGTTTAGAACTCAAATACTCTTGACGAGAGTTAGTTTTTGGATTAAACTTGAAGTCTAAGAATATAACTTTGACGTAGTAGATCCTTGAAATACGTAAGTAGATAGAAGTGTAAGGTTCCAAGTATAAGTATACACGTATAAGGTTTAAGATTTAAGAAAAAATAGAGAGGAGATTCCTAGTAAAGATACATGAGATAACGCATGTTTAGGACTCCTAAGTTATAGTCTAGGTCATGTGTCTAATAACCTAATTCCCTATAACCGATGCTCTGAAACCAATCTGTCACACCCCAACCGACGGCGGATTATACGTCTGGGCGGACGCGGTTGTTCAAAAATCACAAGGTTGACTATTAAAGTTTAAATATTCATTAATGACTTTCAAAGGTTCAATAAAATGGATGAAACAAAACATAACAAGAATACAAGGTTTATTTGATAAGTATTCTAGGTCCAAAGCATCCTAAGTGATCACAATAAAGTCTTATGCTGATGTACCTGAAACATGTTAAGTAAACTCCCAACTAAAAATAGTTGGTGAGATATGAAGGTTTTGACACAGTTTAACAAAGTATTTAAAAAGTTTTATAATTCACTATGTGCATACATTCTATGGTATAAGTGTGAGAAACAAAAAAGTTAAACACTGTGCATATCAACCCTCCAACCAAGTTTAGGCATAACCCGTAGATTACCATTTAAAAGATTAAGTTCAGTAACAATCACCATGGGCTTCCCCCGAAGGGTCAATCAATCTAGGTGGATTGGTCAAATACAATAGATTTATCATTGTCACTGTAGACTTGATCAAAGTTAATGAATATGCTAGTTTTAAGTTTAAGTTAAGCATACAAGTCTCAAAGGTACATAACACAAGAGTAAGCATATAGACATAGTTGTACAAGAATTGTATAAGTTTGAAAGTTTGATACATGTTCCACCCCAAGTTTATAAACAAAGCAAAACGAAAAGGGGCTAAGTATACTCACTTGGATTGATGAAAGAGTTTCCAACAAGAATAAATGTAGTAAGACTTTGAGGTAGAATATCCTCAAAACAAGCCTAAGAACACAAGTCTAAAGTTTCAAGTTTGATCCTATAAGTCTATGGCAAAAGGATCTAGGATGCTAAGATTAACTAGGATAAGTTTATAGCCTAGGATAATTATTAGTTAAAATAATTATTAAAAGTTTTACAATTATTTATTACACAAGTTAGGTAATAATAATTTAGAGTAGTTTTCTAAGTAATTTAAAAATAAGGTCGTAACAATAGGTAAGTGTAAGAGTAAATAATTATTAAAGATTAATAATAATTGTTTAAAGAATAAATAGTTATTAAAGATTTATAATAATCATTTAAAGGATAAATAATTATTAAGAATTTATTCAAAAAATAAACAAGGATTAATAATAAAAGAATAAATAATTATTAAGGATAAATAATTATTTAAAGAGTAAATAATGATTAAAGTTTAATAATAAATTTTTAAAGGGTCATTTACATATATCCCCTTCCAAAGTTCATTTATTACATATTTACCCAACCCCTAATTTTAATTACATATTTCCCCTTCCTAAAACTTATATATTACATATTTACCAATTCATTTAAAATAGCTTATTGAATTGCTATTTTACCCTTAATGAACCAATTAAAAGACTATTTACATATATCCCTTTTCTAAATATATCAATTTACATATAAGGGTAAAATAGGTAATTGTGTGATCATTAGGTAAATATGTAATTGATTTTTATGGTTAGGTATATATGTTATTAAGTAGATTAATAGGGGGAAATATGTAAAAAACTATTAATTAAAGTATACAGAATTATTAAGGATAAATAATTATCTTATAAGAATAATTATTTTGTTTAATCATTTATTAAAGTATTCAGATGTTAAACATTTATTTTATAATTTAACTTGTAAATAAATAATGTTTAAAATGTGATTATAAGTTCTTAAATAAATAATGTGAAATTATAATTTTTAAACAAGTATGTTAAATAGAACTTTTTTTTTATAAAGTTTATATTCTAAATTATAAGTTTTTAAAGTTTATAAGTTTATAAATGTTTTAGTAAAGTCTCTTAAAGTATTTGAATAAAGTTTATAAGTTTATAAATGTTTAGAGTTTCCATTTAGTTTTATAGAGTTTATAAGTTTATAAATATTTAGGAAATAAATAAAGTGTAATTGTTTCTCTTTTTAAATTTATATAAACAAATAAGTTTCTGTTTGTATAAAATATGAGTTTTATAAAATGTGTAAGTCTAATATTTAATAAGTTAAAGTTTCTGTTTTTTTTATTATAAGGTTTATAAATTTATAAGTTTATAATTTTATCTTAAATAAACAATGTATCTTTATTTTCTTGTTGTAAATAAATAAAAAATCAAGTTTTGATTTAAATGGATATACATTTTATAAAAATACAAAAGTTTATAAGTTTTTATTTTTATACTAATATGTAAGTTTTTTATAAATTTTTCTGATTTTATACGATTAATATAAGTTTTTGTTTAATTCAAAAGTTTATAAGTTTAAATTAAGAATTAGGATAAAAGAATTTCTTTAATTTAGAATTTAAATAATAAATTAAGTTTGCTGATCTATATAAATATTTTCTGTGTAAACATAACTTTTATAAAAGTTTAGAAGCATTTTTTTTATAGTTTTTAAGAAATTAACATTTATTTTAAAGATTAATTATTTATAAGTTTTAACTAAGTTTAATAATTTAAAATAATTCCAGAATGCCAACATGTGAATAAAATCATTTTTAAGTTTATAAAAGTTTAACAAAATTTATAAAAATAATTAAGAGATTTAAAACAGTTTTAAAAAGCTTAAAATAATAAAACATAAAAACACAGATCGGGCGGATTCGAACCCGGGCCGCCTGAGTCCAGACACAAGTGAACAAACCACCTGGCTACGGGTTCGCTGGTGTTTTATATGGAAAAGGAAAAAGGTAAGCACATTCCCAAATCACCCCTCTTTTCCTTATGAACCCTAGAATCGAATTTCATCAAATACATATCGATTAACCCTTTGTTCGAGTAAATTGACAGAGGGCTTTCGATCTATGACTGAAAGGAAAGAAATTGAGCATTCGAATTACCTGTTTTAATGTCGAATCGAGTGAGAACGGGTTCAAGCTTCGGAAACGGCTAACCAAGAATCAAACGAGCAACTGCAGGTGCAATGTGATGAAATTGGAGGTTTGGAGAGTTATAGGATGTTGTCGTTGAGTTGTAGCAACTGGTACTTATACCGAATTTCGACTTTTAATGCTAAAACCGTTGGGGAGATTATGGTTGAGGGAAACGAGTTCAAATTCGAATCTTGCGGGTGATAGGATTAAATTCATTCATTGTAGTGCATTGGGGTTGAGTCGCACGCTTGAGTCGGAGCTCGAGGAGCATTCAATTCGGCCTGATAACACGATTTCGATTAATGAGAGTGAAAACCGGTCATTTTGGGAATCGAACTCGCGACCGAATTCAAATCTGGGAGTTTGTATATTTGCACAACAGGCCCCTATAGTTTAAAGGTTTTGTTATTTTATGTATAAACTTGAATTTAAGTTTCCAATAAGTTTCAATAATGGCAGTTTTAGTCCTTTGACTTATTCTAAAAATATATATGTTTTATTTTTATAAAATTTCTCTAAGTTTCTATTAGTTTTATATACTTTTTTATTTTAAAATTTTATAAAATAATTTATAAAATTTATAGTTTACATGTTTAAATATTAAAAATAAGTTTATTGATTATATTGTTTATATAATTATAAATCTATAAAGTTTTAAGAATTTGATACATTCATCCACAAGATACATATATATATATACATATATATATATATATACATATATATATATATATATATATATATAGGGTTGAGTTCATGAGAGAACTTACTTTAATGAGAGAACTAGAGAACCACTATGAAAAGATGGGGTGAAATTTTAAAGAGTAAGGGTAAAATTGTAACTTAAAATATATAAATCTTTAAACATTTCTATCCTTTGCATACATTTTTTTTAAAAAAATTGCACCATTAAATCAAGAATTATATAGGGTTGAGTTCATGAGAGAACTCACTTTAATAAGAGAACTAGAGAACTACTATGAAAAGAAGGGGTGAAATTTTAAAGAGTAAGGGTAAAATTGTAACTTAAAATATATAAATCTTTAAACATTGCTATCCTTTGCATACATTATTATTATTTTTTTAAAATTGCACCATTAAATCAAGAATTTATTTATCTTTCATTTGAGTGTAAATAACGTTATAAAAAATAAGAATTAACTCGTCGTTTTTTTCTTATTTTTTTTCAATATTGCATATGTGTAGTATCACCCCAAAAACCTAATACAACCCCAAAAACCTAAACCCCCACCCCACCCCCACCCAAGAACCTAAACCCCCACCCCACCCCCACCCAAAAATCTAAACCCCCCACACCCACCCCCAAAAACCTAACCCCACCACACCCACCCCCGCCCAAAAACCTAACCCCACCACATCCACCCCCACCCAAAAACCTAAACCCACCCACCCCCACCCCAAAACCTAAAGCCACCGCACACATCCCCTACCCTCAAAAACCTAACCCTAAACGTAATACTGCATATGTGTAGTAGCACCCCAAAAACCTAACCCACCCCCAAAAACCTAAACCCCTCACCCACCCAAAAACCTAACCCCGCCCCACCCACCACCCAAAAACCTAAACCCCCTACCCACCCCAAAAAACCTAAACCCCCCCCACCCACCCCCCATCCAAAAACCTAACCTAAAAGCTAAACTAAACCCAAAAACTAAACCTTAAAGCTAAAACGACTATTTTTTTGAGGGTTTTTTTTGTTTTTTTTTTTGAACGAGGACAACATGGGAAACAAGGTCTCCGAATCACCTTTTTAGTTTTTGATTTATATTATGAGTTATGATTTTTTCATTATTTTCTTTTACCTTTAAAGAGTAGTTATCTAGTTCTCTCCCTAAATGTTAGTTTTTTTATGAACTTCACCATATATATATATATATATATATATATATATTTCTAAATAAGTCTCAAATTCCTAGGATTTACATTTATAATACGTGCAAGGATTTAGGGAAAAATATGTCAGAAAATCCTGGATATTACAATGTCAACAATCACCATACCTGGGTGGGTTTGTCAGACACAATAGATCTATCAGTGTTACCATTGGCTTACACAGAGTTAATGATTGCACGTGTATGTATACAATGTAATGTAGGTTTAAACTTATAGTGTTTAAGCATAAGACACAAATTGCACACATGTTCATGAATGTAGAATTGTATAATGTATTGCAAATAGTTTTCAATGGATCGTGTTCCACCCCAAAATATGTGAAAATGTAAAACTCACATGTAATAGTAGTTTGTAGATCACACGAGCAAGATGTTGCACAAGTGATTAGCTAACCACAAGGTTAACCTATGATTGAATTATATAAATGTATCAATGACATGCGCAAAAGACTAGAGGAAATCCTATTGCATAAAGGAATTGGTTGATGGCTTGTTTGAATGAATGTGTGTACTTGTTTGAGTTCCAAAATATGCTTATGTAATCTCATGCAAAGGATGTGTGTAAGAGTATATATGGTTGTATTTGTTTTTTAACAAATGGGTATGAGCAAAATGTTTAATCAATGTATGTACCTTTGTTTATGAATAATAAAAGAAATAATAAATGAATAAGATTTTATAAAACTAATTAGTTTAAAAAATAAAAATCTTTTCATCTATTTAATTATTATTATGAAAAGTGTTCCGAAAGGGGGAGTATAATGATCTAAATATATATATATATATATATATATTAATATAATTAGAAAACATATATATTTAGATCATTATGTTTTAAATACTTAATATTTTTAAAATCTAATTAGTTATTAGTTTAGTGTAAAATGATTTTGTAAATTATAAAAATGATCGTGTAAAACTTTAGAAGATAAAATGGGTTTATAAAATAACCATCTTATAATTTATAAACCAAGTGGGTAAATTAGATGTTTTGTTAACAATTCTATTTAAATTAAGTTTAAAATTATTTTTATGTTTTATTAAAGTTTTAAAAGCAATTAAATAACAAAATAATTGTTTCTCCTTCAAAAACTTGTTAATTGTAACAATCCTAGATGATATAGGTTTTATAAATTTATTTTTATAAAATGATTTGGGATATCAAAAACGGTTTTAAAAATGATTGCAGACCACCTGGCTCGAACCCGGGTGGTTTCTGTTTGGCATAAGCGAACAACCACTGTACCAAAGGGCCAGTGGTGATTTAGTTCCAGTTTAAACGGTTTTAAGGTGAAACAAAGGAGGGGCCGGGTCCAACATGAAACAAAAAGGGGCTGGGTATGGGTTTCAAACCCATGCCACCTCGTTCGGCGGTGCAGTGGCTTACCGGCTGGACCAGGTGGTTTCGCTGGTCATCTACGGAACCCATTTGTATGTATATGATTAATGAATCAAGAAATAATCCCCAATTCAGGTTTGCGTACATACGAAGAAGAACCCTAATTCGAATCAAACTTGATACCCTCTGTCATCTATAATTGGCATAGGGTTATTGATCGCCAAGGGATCACGAATTAGAAACACTAAATCTTACCTGAATTGGTGGAGTATCGACTAAGAATGACTAGAACGAAGAATCAACCGTTCTTGGTGCTTGCACGCGATCTAGAGGTGAAATGCCAAGTTTGTGAGTGTTTAGAGAGTTTATTTCAGACGGATGGCAAAGGTGTGGGACTGATTATTATAGTCCAATTTTATTTCAAACGCCCAATTGATTCGGGATTTCTTGAAACGGCCATGAGAATGATTTCTAAATTAATTCGTTTGATTCTCAATGAATTGGATAATCATTTGTGTTTGAAAACGTACGTGTAACTTGTACGCATGATCGCATGCCATTAAACATGTTTAAATTCATGGATTGAAACTGAGTTTGGGCTATGTTTGACTCTGAAATGTCAAACTCAACAGTTTGGGTTTAAATTTGAACTCAGGAATGATTCTATTAAAATTAATTCGTTAAAAGTACTTGATTTAGGTCATGTAATGTTTTCTGAAGATCCATAGGCTTTAACATCAAGTAATCGATGGTTTGTTTGTAGAATTTGGAATCTGTTGACTTTTCTAAGTTAAAATGCTGCCTTTGTTGACTCTAAAAAGTCAAAATACTTGTTAAAGTCCCAATTGGAATGCAATGGATCAAATTGGAAGGTCCAAATACGTAGGGGTTCAAACTTGATTCCATGGAGTTCAAACCAATATTATTAGATTTAAAATCCTTTCTAATTATATATTTAGACTAGTTTTTATAAGTTTCGTAAAAGTGAACTATATTAGGTTTAATAAATTTGTAGTGTTTCTTTTGAAAATGCCATGTATGTATAGATCTTTGCTTAAAACCAACTTGATTGATAATATTTATGCCTTTTTATGTAAGCACATATATATTTAATAAGGATTGAGATTGCAAGTCCATAGGTAACATCTAAAATACATATATATGTGTAAACATATATTTTGTGTATTTATTGTATATCCAAGATGTGAAATTGCATGCATGAGATTTGAATTTGAAACACTTGTGATAATGGTTCATGTGACACAATGCATTGTACTAGAAATGGTATTGAAATGCTATTATTGCACCAAAACAAAGTATAGGAAAGTCATGGATGTTACATACATCCTTGTATTACACGACTTATTTCATTGACTTACCTCTCGTGTAAGATCTGTTCAGTATCAAATTTCAGACTTTAGTATCAGATTTCAGGTTTCAGTATTATATGTTAAGTATCAGATTTTAGTGTTATATGTTCAACATCAGATATTAGTATTATATGTTCAATATCATATTTCTGTATTACAAGTTTCCTTCAGTATCAGTTATGCCTTTGAATAGCATTCGTTTCGTACTATAGTTGCACTGCTATTGTTCTTTCCGTTACTGAGCAACTTTTGGCTCAGTCGTATTTCTTTTTGTGGTGTTTTCTTGTTTCTACAATAGGTACTTAAAGAAATTAGGGAAATCAAGGGATATCATGAGGAGTGCAATTGGAGTTAAGACTATCTGTATTTTATTAATGAAATGATTAATATCTGGGTTCTTTCAAGTTATTTTTGTGTTGTTAAATTTTTAAACTTTGGATTTGTTTTCCTTAATATTATGAAATGGTTTTTGATTTGATATCTGTAATAGTAGCATTTTGGCCCTACCGGGTTGGGGTGTTACATATGTCATTACGGTGACAAGGTTTTAAAAAATCTAGTACCAATTTATGCAATAAAACTCTGATAAAAATAATAAAATAAAAGTAGGGTGTTTCACGATTCTTTTTGTGCGTAGCCATGTTAATATCACCGCCTCAACCGGTTAAGGTTCAACTCCCGACGCGAAGCGCGGGAAAAAATTTATTTAAACACGTTTCTTTTTATACTTAGCCACGTCAATGTCACCACCTCAACTATTTAAGTTCTTTTTCCCGTCGTGGAGCGCGTGGCAAAATCTCTAGTTAATATTATTAAGTAGGAGTGTTATGAATAGTAATTTAAAAACCTGTAAAGCTTAATAAAATTACAAGTGGTTAATGTATGATTCCTTTATTTTGTTTTGATTTTTAACTTTTAGTATTTTATATTACTATTTTAAAAATATTATATATTTTAAACATGTTTTATTTTCTCTTTATAAGTTTTAAAATTTAATATTTTCCTAAATTTAGAATATATACCGTTGTGTTATGGTTATTTTTATTTTCGTTTTAACATAAATTTTGTTTAAAACCTACTCCAGTCAAATATAATATAATTTAATAATTACTTCTTTTATTTTTAATTTCGTTTGCATATTTCTTAACGCTCATTTTCACAACAACGTGTATTTTTTAAATTAAGAATATGCCGGTGAAAGTTGCAATGCTTTAGTATTTCTTAACGGTCATTTTAACAACAACGTAATGTTTTCTTAAATTATGAATATACCGGTGGAAGTTGAGGTGTTAAAACAAAGTCGAAAAAACTCGTCCATTATCTACATTTTATTATTCAAAACTAAGGGTTTGTTTGGTATGGGGTAATAGAATGGACGAAAGAATATTATGAACGAGGTAATAGAATAGACAAGGAATGAAATGAACCATTCCATTCCATTTTCTTGTTTGGTTACCATGAGGGAATGAAATAAATCATTATTTTATGTTGTTTGGTAGGCTAGAAACGACGAAAGAATAAAATCGGTGGTGAGTGGTGGTGGAGGTGGTGGGTAGCGGTATTGGGTGGTGGTGGGTGACGGTGGGTGATGGCGGCGGTGGTGGGTGGGTGTGGGTGGGGGTGGGGGTGGGGGTGGTAGGAGGTGGTGGTAGTGGGTGGTGGAGGAGGCGACATTGGTGGTGGTGAGTGGTGGTTGGTGTTGGTGGTAGGAGGGTGTGGTGGTGACGAAGGGTGACAGAGGGGATGGAATGAAAAAAAAAACAAGTGGAGTGGATGGAATAAATTTGAGAGATTTAGAGGGAATGACATTTCTTGTGGAATGGGTGATTCCATTCCATTGTATAACTAAACACCATTTTTTTCATTCCCTCGTAATCGTCCATTCCATTCCACCTCTTATTCCTGCATACCAAACGTGTAATCCCCAAGAAATTCCGGCTTCTATTTTAACTGTTCCGGCATTTGTCACCCTTTATTTTAATGTCTTACATCAACGAGATTATCTATTATCCATTTCATTTCATTTCATAAGTGTTAATACATACATACATTGGGTGTACTTAATCAAATTCAATACCTATTTAATTGGAATTATAAATGTTTTTATCCTATTAAATGCATACATATATATTAAGTTATTTCCTAAACTTATATATATATATATACACACACAAACATACGAATGTTATAAACCCTATAAAATAAATTTAGGGATTTATAAAAGAATTAACTATATAAATAAAACCCTTTTATTTTACAAAAATTATAATTTATATTTATAACATTTAACTATGTTATAGGGTTTATTAATTTATAAAAAAAAATACATATATAAAACTTTAAATGATTTTATGTTTTATAAGGTCTAGGGGTTAGTTATGCCATTTCTGTAACTTAATTCTAATTAAATTCAAAGTTTGTTCATAAAATGATACACACATGAAACCCCAGGGACCAAATCGCAAACATCCGTTGTTTCCTTCCCCAACTCGCCGATTTTAACTTCCAGAGTCAAACCAACCTCAATCCAACTTCCAATCAATTGAATTAATGCGAGTTAAGTACAATTGATGTTGCTAAAACGTGGTGCGACCGTTTCCTAAGGATATTAATGGTACAATTGAAGTAGAAATCATTGTATTGACGATGGGTTTAATCCCGTAACCATCATCTCCGACCCACATTTGAGTCGGATGTTTCGAACAAAATTGGGGTATAAAAGCCACACCCCTCAATCGCAACACCTCGTACACGCTATCTACACTCCCAAAATCACTGCTTTTCCCCTCTGGATCGCGATCGAG
The DNA here is from genome assembly GCA_023525975.1 of Smallanthus sonchifolius. NCBI lineage: Eukaryota > Viridiplantae > Streptophyta > Magnoliopsida > Asterales > Asteraceae > Smallanthus > Smallanthus sonchifolius. The sequence goes on along the minus strand of CM042035.1, from coordinate 19,884,504 downwards.
TATCAAGAAACCGAACTCAAAAGCCTATGTCGTTCTCACATTTGGCATAGCCAATTCAGGTAAAATTGGTTTTGTTGAACTCGCTTTGATCAGTAGATTGAAAGCCTTATGAATTCGGGATTGAATCGATGATCAATCGGGCGAATTGAGAAGCTAGAGTTTCGGGTTTCATATTGGGGACGAAGGGTAGATGGGTTTGTTTATCAAAAACATTTCGAATCAGCCACTGGACAAGGAATCAAGCCCAGTCTAGTGGTTAGTTCGTGTGTTAAAGTGTTGAACCGCCTCAGGCGCTGGTTCGAGTCCTAGGGGACCCGATTTGCTCTTTTTTTACTTTTAAACTATTTTTAAAACACTAATTAATGTTTAAAAGTTTTTAATTAATTATGCAAATACATTTTCTAATATTTATGAAAATCAGAAAATTATAAATAGTGTTTTAACTACTTTATATTTTATTAAATTCCTTGAAAACTCTAAGTAAATTAATATAAATAATTTGTTTGAACAAGCCTAATTTTGTTATTTATATATTATTTCATCTTTCCTATTTATATTTTGAACATTATTAAACTCCTTAAAGTTATGAATAATTATTATTGATAAGAATAATTATTTAAATACTTCTAAATTTATAAACACCTAAATAATTAATTTAGATGATTATTTTTATTTAAAAGCTACTTGTCTCTTGAAATTCATTCAAGAAGAATTATTAGTTTCTACCATTTTATTTATCGAATGAATTAATTACCCCATTTATTTATATTAACTAACAATTTAATTATATTGTAAAACATATTAAACACTTTCCCACTTTATAATATATTTATAAATTGTTCCAAGTATATTATTTCTCCATACCACATTATGTGCATATAACAATTCCTATACAATGATATTTAAACTTTTTCCACACTATGATTTACTTAAGTATTAACTAATTATTTACGTGAATAAAGTCCAAACATTTTAAGTACATATGTTTTCCTACCAAACTTACACAAACTCTATGCCCGGTCCCGAATCCCCATGAAACCCTAAACGTCCCAATGTCTCCTAAGTCCCATTTAGACATATATTAAAATTAGGTTACCATTACGCGTGTAGGTTTGTTGTGAGAGTTCCTCACGAGGCGTAATAATCTTTACCATTTCATACATTCTAGCTTTCATTCAGGTGAGTTTCATAGCCCCCTTTCTCTTTACTATTGTTTACAAATACTCGGGGTGGAACATGTTTACATACTATACTTACCCAATTCAAAACCAATGTTCTCATGCCATTTACTATGTGCTTTATGTCATAAACTGTTTGGTGACCATTACATGTGTTCATGCTAGTACATTCATTAACCTGGTACCCAGGCCTAAGGTAGTACCTAACATGATCATTTATAGGGGAATCCGATTCCAGTTAACGCAAACCTTAGCGTGTGATCACGGTGTCAATATCAATCAAAACCATTTATAAAAACTACTACTTATCTACCTTGGACTGTAGACAGGGAAGTAGGGTTGTCGAATCCACAGAGAATCAGTGGAAAGATTAATTTCCTTGTTTAGTAAATTTTAATTAAAATAAATCAAATAAAGATGTAACTCTCTCCAAACTTCAGATTCTAGATTTACGCAAAACTCAGTTATTTAATTGGACACTACATAGACATAATGTTGGAAAATCAGTTAAAATAGTAATTGAAGACAGGCAGTTGTCAGCAACCTATAAAACCAGTTTCGTCACAAACCAGTATAATTCAATCACTCAATTTATGAATGCCAAGTTACCCCCTTTAGTCACCCAACCTTGCTACTAGGTTTTGTCATCAACCGAACAAGATCGTAAAGCAAGCAAACTCAAAGCACTCAAATAAACTGTTTAAAATAACTAATACATCAATCTACTCAGTTATTGTCAAAACCTAATAGATCCAAAAAATAAATAAACTGAATCAAAATATGAAACCTATACGAACCTTCCGCCTGGAAAGCCACACGTGGTTTAACCGCTCATAATTTCAGTTCGCGTACAAAGTATCCAAAATAAATATTCCCTCTTTCTTCTATGGTCGACGCAAACAAACAGCTACCCCTCTCGAATTCAGTGCCGTAAGGCACACCTCCCCGAATTGTCATCCAAAAATCCTTCCAGCCGTCAAAGAATATCTTCCCAAAATCGTGACATGCTTCCTTTATTCTTTTCCTGGACTCCATGGCCTAATAACGATTTAACAACCCAATCTTGGTGTGCACATATGAGCCCTTATCTCTACTTCTTTTGTTCCAGCCCAGTACAATGAATTAATGGAGCCCAAGTTGATTTTCCATTTGAATCTTGAAGTTAATCCACCTCACATTCCTAACATTTGCAACATATGTATAAATCAATGTTAAATTGCTTTTAGTTTAATTATTATCAACTATTTTCTTACTTATATATATTATATGAGTTTTAGTGTTTTTAATCTATTATATATACGAACCTATTAAATATAAAAGACAATATAAAGTAAACGGTTTCTCACATAATTAAGGCTAAAAACACCTGATTATATACCATTAGCGCGAGTTTATCAACCACTCTTAAAATCCCCACACTTATCTTTTTTTGTTCCAAAAAAGAATCATGTCATGGAATCATAACTGGAAACTGCTTTTCACTTTCATTTATACACAACTTAAATATACTAACGCGTTAAATGTAACAATCGGTATTTCGATCCGATTAAAAACAACCACCGACTCTCAAAACCCTGAATCTGTGATCTAATATATTATACATTACCAAGTAGCCTATTAATCTATTGGTCTCACACTCAGAAAGCTACGACTCAGCCTAATCCCATCTTAAGGTCATGTGTAGGCATGGGTTAAACCATATAGATTCCCCACCATTATAAACAAGAATTTATACGCTTTTGAAAATCAGGTGAATTGTGGATCGATGGTTGAATGTTTTAGCTTTTATTAATATTTATGAATAAACCTAACCCAGTGGTGTTTCAATCACGCTGGAACAAGATATATGACACGTAGGCTGCAGTTTTTAAGCAATGAAATACATAAGCTTCGGAACATAGGTGTATCCTCCAAGACACCATCCCGAAGGGAAACACGTGAACCTAACTTAGTCATCCAATATTATTGATCACTTAAATCCCGCCCATGGGTGTATCCTCCAAGTCACCATCCCGAAGGGAAACGCGTAGGCTGAACCTAAGCTCTCGATTTTATTTAATTATATGGATTGCGGGCGCCACCAACTTTCGGATTAATTTTCATAAAAAGAAAGCGGTGTGCCAATTTTTTTTAAAAAAACTTTTAAATTCTTGTTTATAAAGGTACCTATCACCCTATATTGACAGTTTCGACCTTACCGACATCCCTAAGATAAGAACCCACAAGATATCCTGAATTAATTATTAATTTAAACTTAGATTCACTATCAGGATATTTAAGCTCTTTAAGTCGGTTGGGCCTACCAAAACATTACAAATTAGACGCGCTTTTTATTTTTCCTGTTATTTCCATAAGCATAGTTTCCAATTATAACTATCATTTTTCATGTATTTGCAAAAATTCTAATTCAGGGACATTTTTGAAATATTTTAGATTTTTATATATTTTTCAATTTTTTCTGACTATACAGACTCAGTCTCCCTCCCCACACTTAAACTCTACATTGCCCTCAATGTAGGATGAAAGACGATTAAAAATAAATATACAAAAATAAAAATATACAAAGAATTGGAAAGGACTTAACTGTAACTGTCGTCAATCCAAACTCAGACGATCGTATAACATTTCCTTCGCAGTCGTCTCAAAAAATCTGCTATTGGGTTGCCCATTGTGACAATCCGACTTTTCAAGTTAATCCCGTTAGTGATTCCGTTAAATATTCTTTTAAATCCTAATCAAGTTAACCCAATTCTAAAACCAAGGGGTCATTTCTGTCAAAGCTGAATTTGCAAGGGCTGTTTTTTGTAAATAACCAGAAACCCTAGTAGGCACGGTCGCGCCTTGTTTTGGCACGGTCGCCCCTCTTATTGGCACGGTCGCGCCTCTTGTTAGTTGAAACGTAAACGCAGTCTTTAATCGCAAGTTCGTTCGATTTCGTAACCGTTATGCACGTCTCAACTATTAACGATCATCATTGGGGCTTTAATCATCGTTATTACTCTGAATTAAACCCAATTATGGGTAATTATTGTGTAACCGTCGACCTCAATGCCATTTTCATTCAAATTCAACGAATTCGTGTATTATTCTTTCCTACAAACACTCTACACACACTAAGCGATCAATCTCGAAGCAGTTACACGCACCAAATCAACCGGAAAAACTGCGGGAGTCGCCGGAGGTCGAGACAGTCACGGTAGAACCTGCGTTTGATCGATCACCATCAATTCGTACATCGTTCTGGTAATTAAGCATTCCATCAGTTTCGTTTTTATTTATAGATTGAAAACCCCATGACAATTCGATCTATTAACATCGAATTGGAGACGAACCCAATCCTAGGGTTCGTTCATGAATCGATTTGGGGCTTTTGTCATTATTAACCTTATAAATCCAATTAAATGATATGGATAGTTTCGTAACCCTTCACTCGTTAAAAGCCCTATGTTAACTTCATTCTTTATCATCGAATTGCTCATAATCTGTAATTAGGGTTTGTTCATAAAATATTTTGGGGGTTTCGATCTTAAACCTGCTCTCAATCAAATTAACATATACTGATAGATTCGCAAAGTTCTGTTTTGTAAAAACCCCATGTCCTTTTGGTCAATCACGATAGAAACCAAATGGTTTTGGATTTATTGTGTTATTCTGTTAAACTCTGTGTCTGTAAAACAAGGAGACATGGTCGTGCCAAGGTATTAGCATGGTCGTGCCTCACACTCTAACCCGGTCGTGCCTCTTGGCTAGACCTGGTCGTGCCTCAGAACCCTAGACACGGTCGTGCCTGGCTCAGACACGGTCGTGCCTAGTGATCTGCTTTGTTGTGTCTTCTGTTTTGATCAACATGGTCGCGCCCCTGACCAGCACGGTCGCACCCGTAACCTTAACACGGTCGTGCCTTGTCTTTGGCACGGATGTGTGTGAGAAAACCTGTTGTCAGAATGTTTTTATTAATATTTATATTTTTATTTTCAAAATAATAATTATTATATATTATTTGTCAATTATCGCGAAACACATTTATACTAATTTAAAAATCCGTATTTCCGTAAACTCGTTCGTTTACCCATTAATCTTTAGAATGTTTAAAGACGTTCTAGTCCTCCGTGTGTCATCACAAATCCCATTGAGTCCCTAACTGTTATGTTGTAATTCTAGGGAATTCGTGAGTCGTGTCAGGCTAACGCTTGAGATTTCAATCTCGTACTTGTGTGATTACTACCTACGTCGTTCAGGTGAGTTTTCACGTCCTTTTACTGCTTTTAAACCGGAGGAGAAAACATGACGCAAACTCTTTTTGATTTTTGTACTTGATATTGTATCACTTGTTATGACTATGCGTAAACTCTATCATGAAAGTCCTCACATCGAACCGTTTAAATATGAGAATGGCGAGGTATGTTGGGTAGTACTACTAGGTTTGACAAACCTCACACGCGTTGATCCTTGGAGTTGATCAAACAGATCATCTATGCGGGGTAGCGGATAACGATTCTTGATCATCACTTTGTTCAGCTCACGATAATCAATGCACATGCGGAAAGTCCCGTCCTTCTTCTTGATAAATAGGACTGGAGCTCCCCATTCGGATGAAACATTTATCCAACAACTCTTGCAGTTGAGTGGATAGCTCTTGCAATTCACTAGGTGCGAGTTTGTAAGGTGCCCGAGCAATCGACGCTGCTCCAGGTGCTAGGTCGATTTGGAATTCTACTTGACGATGCGGTGGAAGACTAGGTAAGTCTTCGGGAAACACTTCCGGATAGTCACGTACGATTGGGATGTCATCAATCTTCTTCTCCCCAGATGGCTGCTCGTGACGAGAGCCAAAATAGCGGTATGAACTTTTTGAAGACACTTCTGTGCTTTCATGAAGGATATGATGCCAACGACTGCACCACTCCTTTCGCCTTGGACAGAAAGGGTTTCTCCACTCGAGAGAGGGATGCGAACGATTTTCTCCCGACAGACAATTTCGGCTTGGTTCTTAGATAACCAATACATACCGACAATTACGTCGAAACTACCGAGTGTGACCAGCATAAGATCAATATCAAGTTTATGACCAACCAATTCAAGCTTACAACCCTTAAGAATGTGGGTTGCTTCAATTATATGTTCATCAGCTATTTCTATGATGTACTTAGCTCCTATCAGGGTTGGAGTTTATTTTATCAAGTCACTAAGTTTCTTAGATATAAAACTCCTATTAGCACCAGTGTCAAAAAGGATAGAAGCAAAGTAATTGTTTAAGAGGAACTCACCGGTAACCACATTGTGATCATATCTGGCTTCTCCGGATCCAAGCACGAAGGCTCGTCCCTTCGCACCGTTTCCTCCATTGTTGCCATTATTGTTACTGTTGTTGCCTTGGTGGTGATTATTGTTGCTGCCATTACCACCCTTCTTCAACTATGGACAATCCTTTCGGAAATGCCCCTCCTTACCGCATTCAAAACAACCTTTGGTAGACCCAGGTTGTTGGAATGGTTGTTTGGATTGCAATTCACCTCTACAGTCCTTGGCAATATGGCCCATTTTGCCACACCGGTGGCAACCGTTCTTGTCACAAACACCGAGGTGGTGATAGTTACATTTGTTGCACTTAGGGAGTTTCCCCGCATATCCTCCTTGGTTTTGACCTGAAGAGGTCGACTGGTTGAAGGTCTTGGTAGGCTCAAACCTACGTTGTTGTTGATGGGGTTGGTTAAACTGGGATCCCTTGGAGTAGGAGTTGTGGTCAAACTTGCGCTTGTTGTTGTCGATGGATTTGGAAGCTGAACCCCTCGGGGGTCGAGTTCCCTGAATCACCGCCTGATCGGTCAATTTGTGGGCAAGTCTGATTGTCTGTTAAATGGTGGTAGGGTTTGATGAGGTGACCATGTTTTGGATCTGAGGCACTAAATCGCTGATGTACAGTTCAATCCTTTTATAGTCAGGGGTCACCATGTGGGGACACATAGTAGCAAGCTCATGGGAACGAGTAGTGTAAAGTTCAATTTCGGAACCCTCCATTGTTAGATTTCAGAATTCTCCCTCTAGCTTCTGAATCTCACCTCGAGGACAGTACTCCTCCTTCATCATAGTCTTGAATTCCTCCCATGGTAGTGCGTTAGCCATAGCCAGACCCAGCATCTGGACTTGGGCGTTCCACCAGGTGAGAGCAGGGCCCTATAGAGTACCTGATGCAAACTTGACTTGGTTTGCCTGAGGACAGTTACACATGGCAAACACATATTCAACCTTCTTGAACCATTGGAGCATACCGACGGCTCCTTCAGCTGCACTAAAAGTCTGGGGCTTACAATCCATGAAGGTCTTAAAAGTGCATGCCGGTTGATTATTTTGCTGTTTGGATTAGAAATACAGTACACGATTGAGGTTATAAGGCTTGGGAAAGACGCTTCGAGAAATGAATTGACTTTACGAGTCAATGGATATTGGATTTACATGCAGCGTTCTGGGCTGCCAAAGCCTCAGCCACACTATCATTGATAAGTGTTGCTAGCTCTGCTGCTGTCATATTGATGGTGCCTCAACCACCATTACGACCTTCGCGTCCACGTCCAGACATGCTTCTTCACATTCACAAATACAAATAATGAGAAAAATATTGTATTTCAACATCATATATGTACAAGTAAAATAAGGGTAACTAAACACAACATCTAATATTTCGTGATTAAATAAATTGTAACGGCTACAAAAAAATAATTCAAAACATTAAATTTCTTAAGATCTTTATTGAATGGGAACAACCTTACCCATTTAAGTTTTTGGAACAGAAAGGAAATAAACAAAACATAAGATAATATAAGAAAAGATACGATGAGATAAGACATCATACGTCACTGTCATCTGAGGAAATACACGACTGAGCATCCTCCTCCTCAAATGGTTCCTCATCATCAGCTGGTATCTCCTCCTCGGAATCAGAAGCCGGTGCATCTCCTTGCTAAAGGGCAGCCTCAACTTGTGCCTCTAAGTGTGCAAGCTTGGTCAAGATTCCTTTAGTGACATCCTCTTATGTATCCATTTTTGCTTCCATGTGTTGGACTCTGTCCACTAGCGTGTTGTGGAGCTGATCTGTTACGGCCAGCTCTGCAATCAGAAGTTCCACCTTCTCCTTATTCTCAACTACTTGAGTTTCACACTGCAGGAGGCCGATTATTTCTCCAGCAGCATCCCTCATGTGACCTATTTCCCTAGTCATGATAATCACGAAAGCTGAAAAAGCATGTTCCATGTTGTTAATGAGAGATCTACGATAACTTGTATAAAAGAGTCAAAGAAATTGAAAGGAGAAGTTGTCCGGTTATAATGAAAGAACATAGTTGAGTCGAGTTTCTAAGAAGAGTGTTGAATTTAGAAGGACACAAGGATGAATTGAGCTAATGAATGCCTCCTAATCCTCAAGGGTTGTTTTAATTTAAGAAGAGTTTTATGTTTGTGGCTTACGCATATGGAGACCCGATAGGATTTCCTAGAATTCACATGTGCATGTAAGCTCTCAATTACGTGATATCAAGTGTAATTGTCAACTTACTCACATGATCACTGTAGTATCCTAACATAGTCATAATGTATGTGTGCACCAATGTTATTCAAGTGTCGATGTTGAAGTGACCATCCTAAAGTGTACTTATGAGCCAAGGTCCAAAAAGTCATGTCTCGGGGTACTTAAGTTCTCCTAAAGTACTAAAATTGTAATCAAATCCATACTAGTTTCAGAGTCCTAAGGGTGAGGATCCTTAAGGTGTTCTCGGTTAGAGCCTAGGAATCCTAAGGGAAACCTAATTCGCTAAAACCGCTGGCTCTGATACCAATCTGTCACAACCCGACCAGGGGGCTAGGCGCGATGATCGATTACCAAAACAAAACACAGTAGAAATAATGTGACATATAATTTATAAATGTCATTGGTCCAACTAAGTCAAAATATACATTTACAAAGGTTCATATCAACCATACACTAACTAAAATATAATAAAATAATGGATTATATCTTCTCATCAAAGCTTTCTCGGGTGGATTATATGGCTCGACATAAGTCTTCTAAGGAATCATCTATCTCCAAGCAAGCTCGTGTCTAGGTTGCTATTTTTCAAACTCGAGAGTGGTACTTAAATACATGCTTAAAAATATTGTGTTAACAAAAAAGTTGATGAGTTCACGAGTTTAGTTAATAGAGCATTTATATTGAGACTCGAGATATGTATGGTGTAAAATTAAACAAGTTCACAATGATCCCTATGCAAATAACCCGTGGACATCTAGAAATAATAATAATAATATCCCCTAACCCATACCCCTTATTGTTATGGGTCTAATTACTCATGCCTGCCAACATAAGTTCAAAACTGTTAAATGAATATATGTCACAAGATATTTATCATCATTATATGATTATCATTCCATGGGAGGTGGTCCCGGTTACGTCGGGCCCATGGTGTACAGGGGTTTCACCAAATAGTACTACCCATATATTCGATGGCTCCAAAGGAGTTAATGATTGTGTGCTAAAGTTCGAGGATTCGTTATGGCAGCTAAAAATGGCCTTATTTAATTAACACACGAAGTATGTAAACAAAATAGAAGCATGTATTCACCCCAAAAGTTTAAGTAAAAGAGGGAAAAAAGCACATGAACTCACATGTAATCTTGTATGTGCCACATCAGTATGCTAATGTTGCGAGCTTGACATCGTGTGTGTAGGCATTAAGACAAATCCTAATTATAATTGTGACATTAGTATATTGCCCTAGAGTAATGTCATTAACCGTGTGGTTGAGCTCGACCGATTCGTTAAGGTGTTGGGTCGTTTTGGTAAAAGTCTCGGGTTATAAACCTCCATTTATTATTCTAATAGTTGTACTTAGTATTCGTGTATAATGGTGAGACTTGTATATGTGCTCTATTATAAGTATTAGAATAATGTTTCGACCCGAATCACAATAATACTAAGTATTATAATAATTGTTCGATTCAAAACAAGTAACATTAGACATTGCTTACTTATGTGATGTGTATATAATATATGTAAAATAAATATATATTCAAGTAGCTATGTTTGTTTCAATAATAATCAAGATTTATAGTTACATATCCATATAACTAGGCTCAAAGTCATTAAAATATATTTGTACTGAAAATAGTTATATGGAGTTTATAAAATGTTTGTATATATATATATATATACACACACACACACATAATATATGTATATAGTATAATGTCAAATATTGTTTTCGTTAACTGTTGCTAAGTAACTATGGTAAAGTAAGTAGGTACGTGTGTAAACAAAATAAGATTGTATACGTAATTATGTCGAATGTATATAACTTATGAAACTTTAATTATTATATAACGAGTTCTAGTAATTATATATGTATAATGTGTTTGTTATAAGTAGTTAATACTTAGGGTCTGTTTGGTATGGGGTAATGGAATGGACGAGGGAATGGAATGAACGAGTTAATGGAATAAACAAAGGAATGAAATGGACCATTTCATTCCATTGTCTTGTTTGGTTACCATGAGTGAATGGAATAAATCATTACTTTATGTTATTTGGTAGGCTAGAAAAGACGAAGAAATAAAATCGTTGGTGAGTGGCGGTGGTGGTGGTGGGTGACGGTGGGTGATAGCGGCAGTGGTGGGTGGGGGTGGTGGTGGCGGTGGTAGGAGGTGGTGGTGGGTGGTGGTGGAGGAGGCGACAGTGGTGGTAGTGGTGGTGGGAGGTGGCGGTGGGTAGTGATGACGGTGGCGGTGGCGATGAGTGGTGGTGACGGTGGCGGTGGGTGGTGGCGATGGGAGGTTGGGGTGGGTGGTGGCGGCGGGTGGCGGTGGTGTGGTTGTGGGTGGCGGCGGTGGTGGCGACGAGAGATGGCGGTGGGTGGTGGAGGCGGCGGCGGTGGTGAGTGGTGGAGGCGGCGGTGTGGGTGGTGGAGGCGGTGGTGGGTGGTGGTTGGTGGTGATTGGCGGTGGTGGTAGGAGGGTGTGGTGGTGATGAAGGGTGAAAGAGGGAATGAAATGAAAAAAAAATAAAGGTGGTGGATGGAATGAATTTGAGTGATTTAGAGGGAATGACATTACTTGTGGAATGGGTGATTTCATTCCATCGTCCAACCAAACATTATTTTTTTCATTCACTCGTAATCGTACATTACATTCCACCTCTCATTGCTACATACCAAACGCTACCTTAGTATATTTAACTATACACACTTGTATTAAAATAATTATTTAGGTTTCTAAATATAGATATGTGTTTGACTCGAATAGATACATATTATAATGATAATATGATATATATTTCACGTAAACAAATAGTAGTACTAATATTAGTGAAAATATTTCTAGCGTTAATAATACTAGTGTAAAACAAAATTTAAGTTATAGTAAATTGAAAATAATAATAATAGTTGTACTAATATATTTATAAATAAAGTTAATAGTTATAGTATTATGTTAAAATGAGATCATTGATAATATAATAATTCTAATAACGACTTTTATAATATAAATATTACTTAGTTTTAAACAGGAATTCATAACACTTATATTTAAATAAAGATAGTAATGATAATAAATACATATCTTTAATAATTATAAAAATACTTTTAATAATCATAATTATATTAATAATAAGTACAATGATTTTGGAAACGAAAATATCAATCTATAAAGTTTTAATATAGTAGCAACGATAGTTTTAAATAACATAACATTTTTAATAATAACAACTATTAAAGAAATTTGATGACTATAAAAATAATACAAATCTTTTAATATTAATAACCACTTATTATATACCATTAATATTAATTAGGCCTAAATTAATTATCTAAATTAATTATCCATAATACTTATACTTGAATAGCAAAATGACAATACATAACACTACTGTTATTATATTAAAGTCCTATAAATAATTTATGCATATGTTTATATAAAATAAAAAGACTTGCATGTTTTTAACAAGTAGTCCTATAAATAATTTATGCATATGTTTATATAAAATAAAAAGACTTTCATGTTTTTAACAAGTATATTCATATATTAAAAGCTATTATAAGTTTAGTATATAATACCGTCTTTAACTTCTATATATTGTTCTTGTTTATACCAACATACTTATAATAGTTTTTGTAACATTACATTTACTAAATAATATATTTTATAATTATATATGTGTATCTTTACATTCTATATTCCTAAATAAAGCGTTTAATATTTGTAACTAAATGTATAAACGTATATTTATATGAACGGTTTCTAAATAATTATATAAGTGAAACTATATGCATATCTATATTTCTAAATAAATACTTATAACTAAATGTGTATATATAGATTTTATATTCTCGTTTTATTCGAACGGAGACCAGGTTAATACAAATACACGAATGGGGTTCGGTTTACATCTAAATCACGAGGGTCAGGATCGAGTCGATTTAGCTCAACTAGCCTATTACACACGTTTAAATACAAAACAAATACAATTTACAAAATAAATACAAAAACTTGGCTGGCGTTTATACCTCACTGCTCGTGTGCGAACCCGCGTGTTTAAAGACCCGTTTAGAGAACCCGCTCGTTATTTCTATCGTTGACCGTCGTTGACTGGTTCCGGGACTGTCGAGAACGACCTAAAAAGTCCTGCCTATCCGGGCGACGTCTTCTCGTAACCGGAACGACGTGTTTCCCGGAAAAATGGGTTTGAAAACCCTAGCCGCCGTCACCGTCTTCACCAGAACCGCCGTCGTCGCTTCGTCCCAAGCCCATAATCACCGTCACACACCAGTCCGCCACCACCACTGTCTCACCAGCTCCGTCGCCGATGAGAAAGGAGGGCGACGGAAAAACGATCTGGTTGGGAAATCTCGTCCGACACTAACCACCGTGAACCACCACTGCCGTCGGATGCTACTACCGCCGTCCTTGTAGTGGTTGCGCCGCTGGAGACCCTCTGGCGGGGCTGTTGGAAACCACCGGCTCCACCACCTTCTCTATAGCCCTCTCGCTTATTTCTTTCTTCCTCTATGTACTAGTTTTTAACTCTCTCTGTCTCTCTGAAGTGTTTTGAAACAGAAGATGAAAAGAAATTGGAGTCTTGAAATGTTGGATGGACTTTAAAAGGAAATAAAATAGAAATGGTTATCAAATCAATTCTTGGACTTCTCGAGATTTTGTAAAGATTTGGTGAGATTTTTGGATAAATAATTTTAGAACAGATTTTTATCAGGAAGATATCTCTCGTTAAAAAAAAATAAATAACAATAATATTAATAAATTCTTGAGGGTCCAGAAGTAGGCTAAAACAGTGTAAACAAGTCTGGTTTTGACATATCGCGTATTTTCTTGAGTCTTCGTCATGTCCGATAAGTTCGTATCTTAATTCTATGATTTTTATAATAATGAGGCACGGTAATATATATAGTTTAAATATTTATCTCGTAAGATTTCCGTTCCGACTGCTGTCCAAGCCAGAATGCGTTGACACTGCATGTCTCGTACGCATCCGCTCCAAATAAATGTTTCGCACTCCGTTTAAATAATAATACTACTAATAATAACAATTAAATATAAATAATGATTTAATTTATTTACTTAGTCTCGTAGCTCTAAAATAACCGGTATCACTCTTTACCGTGTGTTCACACGCGTCTGCTCCGGGTAAAATGTGTCGCGTTCTAAAATTAGTTATGATGTGCTAAAAATAATAATCTTAACTTAATATTTTTATGCTATAGGTATAAAGTAAATACTTGTTTACATTATTTAATTATACCGGATCTAGCACATCCCGTTGACGTCTACACGGATGTTTGTCGCAGTCGGGCATCCAACATCGTCTATTTCGCGTATAAATTCATAATTAGTCGCCCAAATTAAGTACTAGTATTTATTAATATTATTTATTGGGTACTTGACGTCTAAATATTTTATCGCGACGGATAACCAATATAACCCGTACGAGCGTATTAATCATTATAACAGTTCCCCACGTAATCGGTTTAGTTCGTAATTATCATAAATTATATCGAATCGTATAACGATCCGTCAAACAATTTTTATTAGTTCATTTTGGATTGGGTTCGTATATCGGGCTTTTAGTTGGGATGTTAATGGGTCGAGTTTGTTCATCTATAGTTGGGCCAAGCCCAATTGGCCTAATTCATTTGTGTAAGCACAATACATTTATTGGGTTCTAAATGGTAGCCCAAAATGTTCAAATTTGCTATCCAGTCATTCTTGTATCAAAATTGATAACACGTAATTAAATAAAAAAAATCAGGCCCTAAATTTGGTGTTGTTACACCAGTGAAGACAAGATAGGAGCATCATGCTTCGGAGCAACGGGATTTCTAATACCAATCTGTCACACCCCCAAATTCAACTAACGGATTTTTATCGTTTAGGAAGTGACAAACCAGGATCTCAGTCATTAGTTACATCAAACGACACTATATGGGACTCAAATGACAATATTATAAAAGTTAGAGTAAATGCGGAAGCGATAAATAAAAAGTGAATGCGCAAAACAAACGCGTCAAAAGTCTAGTCCAAAATAACATAAATAAAAATAGTTTAAACGTCTTGATAAACAAGAAATTAATATTAGGACTCCATGCATGTCCTAATAGTGCACATGTGCCTTAGCTTAGCGTCCTGATAAAACATGTAAGAAAAGTGTCAACACGAGGTTGGTGAGTTCACAGGTTTAAGTAAAATCATAGAAGAGTTTATCGGATTATATTCATTCAAATGCATATCTATAGGTAGCTAGCATATGTTCCTGTTTTATTAATGTCACACCCCCAAAATCCACCAACGGAGTTTTACCGTTAGGGGCGTGACATAACAGGATCTCAGTCATTAGTTATGTTGAACGACTCTATATGAGTTTAATAAAAAAAACCACTAGTATTGCTCATAGTCACGATGCAACACTAGTAATGAAAATACTGATTTAATGTAAGACTTGCGGAAGCGAAAAGTTAAATGAAAAACATGCGCCAAAACAGTTGCGCCAAAATAAACAATTCAACGATAATTAAAAATAAATAATTCTTGAGTTTGCAAATAATAGACTTCGTATGCATGCATGCCTTAGCTCATGCTTGTACCTTAATTACCCGAGAAAACATGCTAAAACGTGTCAACACTAGGTTGGTGAGTTCACAGGTTTCAATGTTTGTAAAGTTTACTAGATAATACCATTTTCAATTTATATCATAGGTAGCTAACCTAGTACATGTTACTAAAGCGTTTCGACACCGAAGCTGACTGTTTATGTTTGTACTGCCTCCCACCATGACTATCATCATCAATGGTGAATGTTTAGGTCAATGTTACACCCGTTCGACTTCCCGTCGTGTTAGCGCGACTAACGCGGGTGGGGCTTGTCAATGCCCAGTAGTACTACTC
The DNA here is from genome assembly GCA_023525975.1 of Smallanthus sonchifolius. Taxonomy (NCBI): domain Eukaryota; kingdom Viridiplantae; phylum Streptophyta; class Magnoliopsida; order Asterales; family Asteraceae; genus Smallanthus; species Smallanthus sonchifolius. Next base: position 19,868,890 of record CM042035.1, on the reverse strand, counting down.
AAGATTACCTCGCTAACCCCTATACTAACGGTTCGATAAGTAAGGACTTTCATGATATGTTTGCGCTTAGTACACAAGTGATATAAAAGAAATGTAAGATCTAAATGTCCGTACCCATGTTTTCTCCCCCAAATTTAAAACGTAAGAAAAGGGGTCGTGAAACTCACCTTAGAGTATGTGCGAAAGAAAGCGAACCTAAAATGCTTGACGACTAACTGCCACCTATAAACACCGGTTTATAAGTGTATGTGTTGTGCAAGATGATACGAACCCTAAGTATCCAAATAATCTCATTGTTTTAAGGGTTTAGAAAAGTTTGTAAGTTTGACTCACGTTTGACCAAGTTTGACCCGACGACCCGTTGGTGACCCGTTTAATGATTAAATGTTTGTTCAGTATAATACCTATATATTATACACAAATGATCATGTTGTAACACTTAGCAACAAATCCTTATTGTTCTAACAAATAGAAAGTTTCCAAAAATAGAAAGTTTTCAAAAATAGCAGGTTTCTATAAATAGCAGGTTTCTATAAATAGCAGGTTTGTTCGGGATTCGTGTTTCCTGAAATTATCATTGTTAATATGCTTGTAAGACTACTATAACATGTTCAAGATCATCATATCACATAACCATTGCATAGAACTTAACATGTATATCACAATTCCAAGTAAAGTTTTCATCTTTAGTAACCTATGACTAGCATGCGTGATTTCAAACACCTAACACGTTACAACAGGTTATTGTATCTTAACTAACACGTACCAATCATTAAACCATGTCATGCATGTCTAATTAGTAAGTTCTAACCACTTTTAACAATTAAAGTTTCCTTATTTGGAAAGTTCGCAAAACCGGTTTATGTATTTAAAATCTGATTTCACAAATCATCTAAACATGTATCAAGTAGTTCATAACCATCATCACCTCATCCTACTCACTTCTAGTATGCAAGATAGAATTCTCAAAAAGTTTCCATTTTAAGTAACTTGTCCATTACACGTTTCGTTTACACAAGTAACACGTCAATTCGATTCCAAATCATTCAACTAATATATCTACAACTATATTAATCATAACTCACGTCTAACATGCGATTTCTAAACATCACATAATAAAAAATATTCAATTTTCACATCATATAACAACTAGGGTTTCACATAATTTCATAAAATCATCCATACGACATAACAACATCAATCAATTAACCAATTCATTATTATATTTCAAAATCATCAAGTTTGGATAATCTAGGGTTTCGATCTCAAAAATAATAATGAAAAAGTGACGGATTTTTATAAAATAACTTACGTAGGAACGTTAGAAACGCGTAGACTAGCACGTATCTACTTCCGGATTCACGATCGGGGCTCGAACGACGATCCTCTTGGCTTGTTCTTGGTTCGATCGAGAGAGGGTGAGGGTGAATGGGTCGCGACGGCTATAGGGTTTGGGGTAGGGTTTATGTTTAATTTTTTTTTTTAAAACAAAACTTATTCTTATCCATTCACTAATGGGTTTTAGGTTGGCTTCTAGTTTAATTACAGCCCACAACTCTAATTACTTTAAATAACACCTATTTAATACTTAAAGTTTTTGATTTATATTTTTATAAAAACTCCAACTTTTATAAAAACATTGCATGCGATTAATATTCGATAAACACGTACGAAAACGATAATATTCACATTATTCACGTAAAGTCACGTAATCACATATAATTCACATAATTTATATTAAATATAAATTATTAAATATTCAATTTATTTATTTTAATTAATCACCAACGTTCCGGGTTTAGACTCGATGCAATGCACGTGTGACTAACTGAGATAACTGGGTTTGTAACGAAAAATGTTTGAACTAACGAGGTTTGAGTTAACGGAGTTAACCTGAAAATGCCGGATGTCACAATTAAAGAGCTCACAACCGAAGCTAACTGATTGTTTTTGTGCCTCCCGCCAGGTCTATCAACTCTGTCAAAGTGAATAGGCTAACATTTCACCCGTTCGACCTCCAATCGAGTTAGCACGACTAACGCGGGTGGAGCCTGTCAAACCCAGTAGTACTACTAAATATTACCTCGCTAAACCCATATTAACGGTCCGATGTGTGTGAGGATTTTCCTGATAGTGTGTTACGCTTAGTCTTAACAGTGATATCATATGAGTTTCAATAATAAAAAAGTAGTTGTGACATGTTTTATCCCCCAAATAAAAATAGTTAAAGGGGCCGTGAAACTCACATGCGTTGCGTAGTAGGTAGTATCACACAAGTATGAGATTTGGTACACAAATGTTAGCCTGCAACGGCTTACGTATGCCCTGGAATTATAAACATAACAATCAGGGGCACATTGGGATTTGTGACGACGACACGGAAGATTAGAATGTCTTAAAACATTCTAAGGACTAACGAGTAGACGAACGTGTCTACGGAAATATAGGTATCTTAATATAATAATTAAGATAAATGCGTTACGTGTCGAACGTCCGTAATACGTATAATATTAAATAAATAAATTCGTGCGTTTGTACCATTTAACAATGGCTTAAGAAAATAATATAATATATATTAGTTTTGAACCCATAGAAAATATACAATAATCACTTAAGTGGAAAAAATAATAAATATATTATTTTTATTCGAGTATATAAACGTAAGTAAATAATATAAATATAATTATATTATTAACTAGTTTGAAACGTTACACGAGGTTTATAAACGAGAAGAAATAATATATAAATATATATTATTTTATAACAGGGTCATGAGTTGAAAATAATACAATTATATTGTTTTATAAGTGGGTAAAAATATTAGAAATAGGTTATAACACCAAACCCGAGTTTACGGGTGGTTTCCCGGGCTAAAACACATTAATATAAAAGGAAAGTGAATATTGGGCTGTTAAGCATCTAACATAAATGCGAAACCCACTAAAACGACGTAGTTTTGATTAAAACAAATTAAAATTAGTTTTAATTCTTTGTTTCCTCCCCGAGTTGGTTCATCAATTTCATTATAATCAAGGATCAAGAAGCCATTGCACAAGAAAATTATGTCGTATCATATGAACTGCACGAATTCAACTGACCTGCATGAAGACAATTACAATCATTCTTGTAAGAAGCTCAAGGAGACTTTAACTCCACTTCTCCATTCGGAGAAGAAAAATTAGTAATACTGGGAAATTAAAAAAAAAATAGTCAAAGGAAAATTAATGGAATAAATAACTCAAAACTTGGCCTAATGGGCCAGATGTGTTTTCACTTTTACGAATTCTATCAAAGTGCTCTAAAAAAAACATTAATCAGTATATACAAATTATGTAATGTCATACCTAAAATCGATTCTGAAAGGGTTGAAATAATGAAATGTGCAATGAGAAAAACATGATGAAAAGAAGAAAAAAAGTGGTGAAATGGGTTCGAAGAGCAGTAATTCTTTTTAGACAAAATCTTGCACCGATTGGGAGAGGAAACAAAGAATTAAAACTAATTTTAATTTGTTTTAATCAAAACTACGTCGTTTTTGTGGGTTTCGCACCTAAGGTTGATGCTTAATAACCTCATATTCACTTTCTCCTTAATATAATATTATAATAATAGCGGATGGTTTTCATAATAAAATAATGCTTAAAACAATGTTTAAAAAGAAAAGCCAGTGGAGAGACTCGAACCCGGGTCTCTCCCACACAAACAGACTGTCTTAACCATCTTGGCTCCATAGCCATTCGAATACACGTCCGAATCCAAATGGTTTTAACATACAAGTCCAGTGTTCATCCCCCCATACTCACATACGATTGAATCTAGACTCGAATCCAACGTTTTTGACACTGAAATGAAATCAAATGCTAGGGGTTTTGTAAATAGGATGTTTGCGAACCTGTGTATGCGTTTAATTGTAAAAACATCAGGTCGGGGTCGATCAATTCTTGTTTTGAAACACCGAAACCCTAGGTATAAACACAAACTCAAATTGATCGAATTCGATATTGGAATCTGTTAAAAACATGGGGCTTTTATTAAACAAGTGATTGCGAAACTACCCATATCCTTTAATTTCATTGAGATTGAGTTTAGAATCAAAACCCCCAAATCCTATTATGAATAAACCCTAGGTTACGGATCGAGTACAATTTGATGATGACCGGTTCAACTGACATAAGGCTTTCACAAAGTAGGTGTTTTCAAATCTAACCATATGATTGAATTGTATTGAGACTGAGTCTAGGATTAAAAGCCCCAAATCGATTCAAGAACAAGCCCTAGATTCTAGATTGGGTTCAATTCGATGTTAATCGATCGAATTATCATAGGGCTTTCAATTTATGAGTAACAAAGAAGCTAAGGATGTAAACTCTTACCAATTTGATGATCGAATTGACTGCGATTGGCTTGAATCGACGTCGACGGGGACTAGTTTGATATCCGACAACTTCTTCTTTGATTCCTGCCAAATTGCTACGTGCAAGAACTTCTGAGAGGTGCGATAGAGGTGTGCAAGTGATATATTTCGGTTGGAATGATAGAATTGAGGCGAATTCACGTATAGAAAATGTGGAGTCGGCGGTTTCGAGTTTATTACTCATAATTGAGTTTAATTTCAGCAATGATGATGATAATTAGAGTTGTAATGACGATTTTTAATGAGTAGAACGTGCATAACAGTTACAAATCCGCGAATATCTTCGATTTCGAATTCAAATTCAAATTGGGACCAAGTGAGTACGGATCAGATCATGGTCTAGGCATGGGTGGGGTCATGGGTTTTGTCATGGGTCGAGGTGTGGAACGGGTCATGGGACTGGTCATGAGTCGAGTCATGTCGGGTCGCGAGTCGGGTCATGGGTCGGGTTATGAGACAGAGCATGGATGAGCCATGGGTCGCGTCATGGGCTGTTAAAGGTTGGATCATGGTTTGCGTCATGGGCTGGGTATGGGAGGGGCATGGGACGTGTCATAGGTCGACTCTTGTTCGGTCGTGGGTCGTGTCATGGGACGAGGCATGGGTCGGGTCATGAAATGGAGCATGGGAGGGGCCACGGGTCATGTCATGGGTCGTGTCATGGATGGGTCACGGATCAGATCATGGTCTTGGCATGGGTCGGGTCGGGTCATGGGTCTTGACATGGGTCGAGGCGTGGAACTGGTCATGAGTCGAGTCATGTCGGGTCACGAGTCAAGTCATGGATCGGGTAATGGGTCGGGTAATGAGACATAACATGGATGAGCCATGGGTCGCGTCATGGGCGGTCATTGGTTGGATCATGGTTTGCTTCATGGCCCGGGTATAGGAGGGGGCATGAGTCGGGTCATGGTTCATGTCATGGGTCGGGTCATGCGTTAGTGTTTGGGTCGGGTCATGGTTCATGTCATGGGTCGGGTCATTGGTTAGTGTTTGGGTCGGGTCATGGTTCGGGTAATTAATTAAACAAATTTATTACATTCCTTGAAGGAATGAAAAAACACCGTTGCCTCAAGGAATGAAATTCATTATAACAGGGAAGGAATCACATCCTTATTCTAATAAATGATTCCAAATAATGACATGTGTGATCATCATATTTTTTTTCTTATCAAAATCTTCTAATTTTCTCTATTTTAAGTAATTTTGTATTTTGAAATTTAATTATGTTAATGTTTTTTATTTTTCAAAAAAAATAATATAAAATTTGAATTCTAATTATTTCTTAATTAAGGAAACAAATAATTTTATTTCTTGTTTTACACATTATTTTAATTTTTTTACACATTATTATATTTTTATTTTTCTATTAAATAAAAATAACCTAATTCATGGGTAATCGAGTATATAAATGTAATACATGGGTATATAACCTAATTCCTTATGTAATGGTACGTTTCATTCCTATGTGTTTACCAAACAAATTTCATTTCATTTCATCGTAATGACTCATTCCATTTCATCATTCATTCATGCATACTAAACACTACCGAATGCAATATGAGTTACCCTATTTTCATTTTCTATAATAAAATAATTAAATAAATTAGACTTTCTAGTCGTTTGATTACTTGAACTAGTTTACAACGTGCTACTTCGCGTCTCTTGCATGACAAGCTGTCACACGTCACCTTGTTCCCCTTTTCTTAACGTTCTCATCTATGTATTTAGTTAATTTCTACGTATTTTCTTACATATTCTTCGGCACTCAACCATCATTTTCTTTATATCACCCATTTCATTTTCATCCATTCTTATAATCACCACCCAAAAACCATGGCCGAAAACAATAAAAATGGCACTTATTAAGTCGGCTAAAAACCGTCATCAACAAAGTTACTTTCCTCATGAACTCAAACATAAACCGGTGGCAGCTTGTCTCCGCTTTCACAAGCCGCGATCACAGGCAGCTGAGCTTCGGTGAAGGATTAGGGTTGACAGCAATCGTCTCGTCCTCTGACGACGATGAAGAAGATAAGAATTCACAGTTTCGTGAGTTGAACAAGACGAAAAGCTTTCGTGTACAAAGAACTATGAGTTTCCCGAAAGATGATATTGATAAGAGAGCGGAGATGTTTATTGAGAATTTTTATAGACAGTTAAGATACCAGAGACAAGTTTCGTTACAACTAAGGTATAGAAGAGACCCTAGTTTTGGATCCAATGAATCTAATTCTAATTCTTATTCACCATGAATTTGTTCTTGAGCATGATGATATGAAGATTGAAGAAGGGATGAAGTACATTCTTGATTATGACGTTAGAACATTTGAGAAAAGTCAACGATCTTGATCATTTTGATTTCTTTAATATTTGGTGACTTAAATTTCAGATTTACTTATCTCTTGGTTGTAAAGATTTGTTTTGATTGATTTTTTTTCTTCATATGTAGCCAGTGGAGTTTTTGTAACGTCTCAAATTTTTGAAAATTTAATAGTGAATTTATTATTAAACTTAATAGCATTGGTGAACATTTATAGTATACTCTATATTGAGAACAATCTTTTTATTGTGAGTGGATTTCATGACACGTGTCAAGATTAGATTGGTGAAATTTGTTTATTTTTTCTTTGAAAAAAACGATTATGTTGTGTGGTTAGATAGAATTTGATGCGCTTTAAAACCACAAATGAGATCTGATTGGTCTCGTTAAGGCTCCTTGCTTTGAATTTTTTTTTTTGTCATTTTTCATTTTCCACTTTATTTGAGTTTTTTTGAACTCTTTTACCTTTAACTAAGATCGCGTTGGGCTTATTGTTTTTTTTCTTATTGATATCTTATGTTTTCCGATAACGCGTTTTGATATTTTATGCATTAGGTTTCTCGCACACGCGTTTTGATATTTGGAATCGTGGTGAAGTTCCCACCGCAACGCGAGGGTGGACAACCCTCTAGTTATTTGTTAATAGTGAGAATAAGTTACATAATTTTTTTTTACATAATCTTAAGTTGTTGTGTGAAAGAAAAGAAAAAAAGGAATAAAACAAGTTTAAGGAGTTCAAGTCATTAGAATTAACGTTTATTTTAAATTGTGATTGAATGGAAATAAATAAAATCTATTGGGAATTCAATGTAAGTAAATGGATTTAAAAAGGGGGTGGGGGTTCACTATTCCAAGCTCTATTTCATTCACGCTTCTCTCATCGATTGTTTTTAACGCACCACCCAAACGCCACCACGGAACAACTGTGATTTCAACCTCACCAAGGGCACGGAACGAAGTCACCGCAAGAATCCAACACCGCCATCATTTCAATAGATTAACACGGAATTCGAGCATGTTAAAGGTTCATAAATGAATTACATATTATTAACTTATTTAAAGCATATAGGAGTGAGCAGTAATACAATGATGTGCAAGTTCAAAAGCCCAATGTACAAGTGGTGATGGGTGTGTTTTTTTCTCACTCTGAAGCCTCGCATCTGACTCCATATCTTCTGCTAAAGTAAGTTGAGAGAATCGGCTCCTGATGATGGTGATGGCGAAACCGTCACAACCGAAAGCCGGCTGTGGAGAAGCCCACCTCTAGAAAACCTTCGGTTCCTATGCCTCCGCTTTGATGCGATCTTCTTTAGTCAGTAAGTTTTCTTTGTGTCATTAAAAAAAGAAACATGAAATTATGTTTACTTTTGATGATCAAATAAAGTCTTTATTGTAAACTTGATTAAAATGATGACGAAGAAACATGTAACGTCTCTACATGTTAAACCATTTTAAAAATCAAATTACATTACATTATGATTAATTGAAAGGTAAAGAAAATACAAAAAAGACAGATTTAATACAAGTGAATTAGTACATTGGAAGCAAAAGAAAATATAAAATATAAGAAGTTAAAACAAAATTAAATAACAACCGATTAAAAGCAAAATCTTTACAATATTAACTAACCATCATTGGGCATGAGATTCCACAGTGAAGTTTTCTTTTCTTTTTTTATTTTTACCACAAAACTTTTCTTTTTCATAGAAATGGCACAAACATATTTAGGCTTTAAATTATTTTTTTAAAGTTTTTTTTTAGATTTGCCACAAAACTTCACTAAAGTAAACTTTAGTTTTTTTCCGTCAAGCTAATTTTTTTATAAAATTGTAACAAAAGTTCAATGGGTTTGTTTTTTTTAGTAAACTTTCGTTAACTTTTTTTTAAACGGTATGCATGGATTTGTTTAGTTTTTTTTTGTGAGTGATCCGAGTTTTTTTTGGATCGTACGCTATAACGTAACTTTTATCACCGTTGACTAGTCGAACCGACAACTATCAAACTCCCACTGCGTAGTGCGAGGGGAAAAACTAGTTACATAAATTTCAGTATATGTCATTTAACCAATAAAATTATATAAAATGTTCTTTATATTTAAAAAATCTTACACGTTACGTCCTTTGCTCTAACGACAGTTAAATTTTACCGTTAAATCTGATCACGTGTCATGCACATCAGGGTATTTTAGGGATTTCACACATAAAATGACTATTCTTGTATTTTGTTTATATGAATGAGGGTTTACAGAAATAGTCATTTTACGGTAAAATACTAAAATACTCTCACGTGCCTTACACATGACCTGATTTAACGGTCGTTAGGCTAAAGGACTTAACATGGAAGGTTTTTTAAACATAAATGACGTTTTTTTTTAATTTCTTTAGTTAAAAGACGTATATTAAAATTTAGGTAATACTTAAAAGACGTAATTTGTAATTCGCTCTTCATAAATTTGAATATATGCGATTAAGGTACAAATAACGTATATATTTTTTACTATTATAGTACATATAATGTATTCGTTTATATTTGTTGTGCGTGCGACCTATCTTTTGTCTATCTTATATTTTGCTTCTTGAAATATATATTATTATCGGATATTTTTTTGAACGGAGAACATTGAATGTTGTGATGTCGCACCCCCCGTCATATGGGAGAGCCTCGTCCAACTCCGGCCAATACGTTGTCTTAACCGGGCCCACTTGGCGTCAGAGTTGGAGAGCATCTAAGGAAAAATACCACCCAATACGGCCCCTTCCGGGCTTGAGGGAGAGCCGAGGCTCGAACCCTGGATCGACGTGGGTAAAACCCAGGTGCATCAGCCTAAGAGCTATGTCTCATTTGCATGCCTCAGAAACTAATGAGGAGAGCAGGGATTGAACCTCGATCACTAGGAACACCAAGTCTCTCCCTTACCACTCCACCACCAAGATGTTTTTTTATGAAACATGTTTTACGACTTTTATTGTTTTGTGAGTTTCTTTTTTTTTTCAAGTCATAAGTTTGTGTGTTTACAAAGTTTAAGAGGTTTAAGATTTTTAAAATTTTGATATATTTACAAGTCTGCAAATTTATTAGTTTACAAGCTTACGAGTTATATTTATAAGTTTACAAGCTTACGAGTTAGTGTTTATGGGTTGGCAAGTTCATGAGTTTATAAGCTTACGAGTTTACGGAGTTTACACTTTTATGAGTTTTACAAGTTTACGGGAGTCCATGTTTACAAGTTGCCAAGTATTGCGGGTTTTTTCAAGTTTACTAGTTCTACTATCTTATAAGTTTAAAGTTACATAACTACATGTCACAAGTTATATGTTTACAAGTTATATGCTTACAAGCTAAAACACGTTACATGTTTTCAAGTTACAAGTACAAGATTACAAGTACATGATTACAACTTACAAGTATACGCGTACAAGTACATGATTACAAGTATACGTGTACAAGTACATGATTACAAGTACATGCGTACAAGTACATGATTACCGGTACATGCTTACAAATATATGATTACAAGTGAAATGCTTTCAAGTTACAAGTTACACGTACACCTTTAGTTAAAAGTAAATGCTTAAAGTTACATGATTTACAAGTTACAAGTTTAATCATTTTCAAGTTTATAAGTTGCATGCGTGCTTTTGTGTTTTGGTTTTCGTCCACATAAGGTCAACAAGGTTATCTGCTATGAAGAATGTTTGAGAAAACTACCCATTTAATATCAAGAAAATAAATTATGTACTTATTTCAAATATTGTAAGGTTTTAATCAGTAATGAAATTACCTTTGCTCTGAGTGCTTGGTCGAACACGCAGAATGTGCAAGGGAGGAGGGTTCCTCAAGCAGATCCCCCCTTATTTTGGGAAAGCTGGTGGCCGCGTGTGAATTCTTTCAAGGCAAGGGGCGGCCTGATTCGACATTGTTGTTTACTCTGATCCGGTCGAGGTGGTTTTCACCAGCGCGTATCTTCAAATCACATAAAATGGAAAGAAGAGCGCTTTTGCCAGCTAATCGAGTGCCTTTATAAGATAGGGCTTTTTCAGGAATCGATTCTTTGATTGAATAGCAGAAGTGCTACTTAGTAGTAGAAACTCGGAGAGACGGAGATGGGACTATTTCATACTTATCATTGGAAATTGGCATTGACGTAATCTTTTTTCTCCTGTCGGAAGGGGGTCCTGTCGCGCTTATGATCTGAAATCTGTATAAAGGTCACTTTAGCCCTAGCCGGGTTCGGGTGTTACAGTTATGATATCTTATCTTAGTGAATATATATTAACTTGAAATATTAATCATGAAACTTAACAACATTGATGATCATTATCAATATACTTAAAATGAAGCGTCGCAAACTTGTCTTAATGTAACTTTAACCCCTTAACTTTATTAATTATCAAAAGTGACCCCTTAATTTATAGGATGTAACTTTATCCATTCAAGTTTTTAATGTTTCAAGTTTATCCATATAATATATATAATTTGATTTTTTTAAATCTTTTTAGTTTGTTTGTTTAATTTTTTTCTTGACGTCATGGTAAAAATTTTATTAAAAACGGAGTCGTATTCGGAGTAGAGTATTTTTTTTATGCATTGTGAGTTATATCGACTGTCGATAACGTGCTGATACCGGTAATAATGAGACAGACACCGACTGAAAAACATCGATACCGTTATATAACTGTCTTTTATCTATGTTTCGTTCTCCACAACCGAGTCGCCGTAACATCATACATTTCTTTTATATATTTAACCATGTTTTTTTTGGCAAATAAGATAATGAGACAAGTCATGCTTTTTTTGGCAACAACATATATGGTAATAAACTTTTAAAATATAATACTTTATGTAATAAGATAATGAGACAAGTCATGCTTTTTTTTTTCTTTAGTTTTTTTATTTTTAACTTTTAAAATATAATACTTTATAAAATTTTGACTATATTTTATAACACTTATGCACTAGGTACACGTGATACGGCAAGATAAGACGGTTAAAATTTTGTAGTCAAAATTTTATAAAGTATTATCAAATCCCTAACATCTTATGATATATGGTAATAAACTTTTAAAATATAATACTTTATGGTAAAAGTTAAAAATAAAAAACTAAAGTAATACAACATATATGGTAATAAACTAAAGCCGATATTACATCTGATAGTTCTTGAGTGTTCTGATAAAATATTAAAGTCGCTACCATTTTAAGTCTAAAAATATTTTTTCTTAATAACTTAAATCTTTATAGTTAATTTTGATCTGTAACTTTTAAAATATTATGTTTTTTTAAGTTCCAAATATATCGTTATAACGTGTTTATTTTTATCTATGTTGTTCATAAGTGAGTCGCCGCAATGATCGCCTCGCCACAACGTGTGGGTATTTTTACTAGTTACTTACAAGTGTCAAATTGAGAAGAGGTTAAACGTAAGTTACAACTTTTCAATGCAAAAATTTACAAGTAATTTACGAAGTATCTTTTTCCTGAAAACTTTTCAATGCAACACGCGGGTATATTTCTCCTGAAAACAAAAATTTACAAATAATTTCAAGTATTTCAAGAAGTTTGAGGTTTTACTTAATTTGATTGTCCAAGGTCGAAGATACAAGTATTCAATAATAAACTTTCTACTCCGATGACTTTCAATTTTCGTCGGTTCGAATCCTGACCACAATAAAAAATGGGTCTGTAACCAGATCAGAGGTTTACTCAGTTGAAGTTCTTTTTGGGATGGGTTTTAAGTGTTGACCTGAAAAAACTCAGTTATCCAAGAATATTAAGGTGTTGTCGTTCAAATAAAAATGTATTCTAAGTCTTCCTATAGCATTAGTCTCATGGATATCCGAATTTTCGGATATCCGAAAATTTCGGACAGTGGATTTCACTATCGGAATTCGAATCCGAAAAAATTTCGGATTCGGATATTTAAACGGATATCCGAAAATTAGCCTGCTTGTTAGAAGTTCAAAGTTGTTATCAAAATTTTCACTAAATTGACTATGAAAGCTCACTAAATTGACTCTGAAAGTTCCATATGTCTGCTGCAAGTATAGAGCTTAAGGAACAAAAATAAAAAATCGCTAAATTGACTCTGAGAGCTTCAATCTTCAATCCTCTTATCAAAAATGAAAAGCTTTAGGAACAAAAGCTTAGCAAAAGTTTACTGATGGTGGAGAAGAAGCGAAGTAGCAATGACGTCGGCCGGTCGGAACACAAGCAGCAAGCACCGGTCGGAACACAAGCAGCAGCGGCAGTTGGATCTGTCGAAGGTGGAGAAGCCGTCGGCCGATAGGAAGGTTGAACGGAGACGACGGCCGGTGCGACTGACGATTGTGGGCTGGTGGAACAGCAGGAAGACGGTAAGATTCACGGATTTGCTTGTGCGGCTGTGTGAAATCAAAAGATGTGAATAACACTTGTACTACTCCATCAGATTAAGTTAGTAGGGTTTCAAAAACAATTATTTTTTAATTTAAAAAAATAATTATAAATGTAAAATTCGGATATTCGGATATCCGAATTATCCAAAATTTGGAAAATCTCTATCCGAATCCGAATTCGAATCTGAAAATTCGGATATCTGAATTTTTGGATATTTCGGATTCGGTTTCAAATTTGGATATTTTTGCACACCCCTGCTACACACGGCTCCATTTGCATTTGTGGTTTCTGCTACAACATTTTCATATATTTCAAAATAAATCGGGACAATGATTTCTATTTTAGTTTGGATTTGGAATCTTTTGTCTAATTTTTATCTTTATCATATTAAGGAGAAAGTGAATATAGGGCTGTTGTCCAACTTAGACGCGAAACCTATCAAAACGACGTCGTTTTAGTTAAAATTAATTAAAGAAACAATCTAAATCTTTTTAAATTAGAAACTTAACACCGATGTCCAAGAAATTTGTCAAAAGTCGTTCTGTCCTCTCTAAAACAGTGCCTATCAATTGATCGACCCCGTCCCAAAGCCATTTTGTCTTACTTCATTTCAAACCCTTTACTTTTGATTTCCCGTATGATTTGTGGTCATGGAGTTACTGGCTTGAATCTGCTAAACTGTTGATCTAATTTAAATTGCTTACAATTACCTTCCCACAATTTAATTGACTCATAAATCATGGAGGTATCAACAAGATTTTATTAAAATTGTGTTCCATTACATCAAATGGGTAACAACTATTGAATTAAAATGGAACATTTCAAAATCACAACCCATATAAATGTGATTAGTAATACCATGTGATGGAAGGAAAATACATAAATTTACTACAATTATGAAAATACAAAAATTAACGCTACTGTAATGTGGGTATCCAAAACATGCTTTGGGAAAACCACTAGCATATACCAACTATGCAACAAACTTAATTATCCATTGTTCCAATAGCCTTGCTCATATAGCCCATAAACATGAGTAGACGTCCAATTTTGCGGTAACTAAAAACTGAACCAGTAGAAGAAACAACCCTTATGAGGTTGTACCAAAATATTATGCACAGTGATAGTTTCTGTTCCCAATGGTACTTCAGATTCATTGAAAGATCATTTTTTGGTTAAAAAAAAGGAGAGATCATTTTTTGGTTAAAAAAAAGGAGAGAACATTTTTTGAATTAAACCACTGGCTTTGGTCCAGTGGTAGAGGCGATGAAGATTCAACCTGCCCACGCAGGTTCGAATCCGAGCCGAACCGGGTTTTAGTCCGGAGTGCGTTACGCTAGCGGGGTTTGGCCCGTGTAGCGGCGCAACTGCTGTCAAGTGGCAGCAGGCTCCATGGTTTCCCGGTGAAAGCCTAGCCTCTCGCTCTGAACCCGCGGGCCCGGTTCAGACAACGTAGTGGTCAGGTTGAGGGGTAACGGGTCTCCGAATTTCGGAGATGCGACTGCCACTTAAAAAATGAAAGTCGCCTTTCAAAAATTTTTTTTTTTTGAATTGCAATATTCCATGTAACCATTCATGAAAACATTTTATACTACATCATCTCTTTGAGTCAATTTGTCAAACAACCATATTCATCAATCTTTTTTGACAAATCGAGCTACCTGATTGCTTCTAATAGACCACAATCCTCATCATAACTCAAAAGGTGAATTCGAAATGCAAATGATAACAAACAACATTATCCCAATCGATTTAATGTATGCATTTGGTTCGAATAATCAGAACATCGATTTGAATCTTTTATTCTTGTTGAAGATGTGATTTTATCTGATGCATAGTAATCTCATCATTACAGACGCATTTTAATTTTGACTGGATCGATTTTATGGAGCTTTTATGAAGGTCGTATGATAAATTTGTGGTGGAGGCTTGGCAGAACACATATCGATTTGAAATTGAATCGAACAACTTGGAGGGACATCTGTACCAGTGAAAGAAAGCAGAACCCGACCTGAGTTGAAAACGTGAGAGTGGGAGAGCAGACCATTATCGATCGATCCAGAAGAAACCGGGAATTAAAATATTTTAGAATATTTTTGCAATTGATTTCCATTAAAACGACGTAGTTTTGACAGGTTTCGCATCTAAGTAACAGGCTCATATTAACTTTCCGCTTATATTAAATAGTTATATAGTATAATACATTATATACCATATTTAAAAATATAACTATTAAATAGACAGCGGTTTATTTAATATTAATATAATTTATTTGCTTTACTATTATAATAATAATTATTATTTAGTTTGTAGACGATAACTTTATTTACGGTTTCGTCTTTCTATCACTTTATTTTATAAGTTTTCAATGACGTTAGTTTCTTACACAGTTTAACAAGTACAGTTTGAAATAATATAACTATTTAAAGAGCATAAGCCAACTTTTAATGTGGTGTAATGGTAGGAAGCCTGGATTCTCTAAAAGAGACCCAGGTTCTATCCCCACAGTCATCACTTTGGGAGGGGCTTGGTGGCTCAATGAAGGAAGACCATGATCTTTGTGATCTCCGGTTCGATCCCGAGGGGGTCCGGGTTTTACCACCAGTGGGCTTTCGGGCAGGTGGGTTTTCCCCGAAACTGGAGATAACTTAGGGCGCTTAAGGGCTCCGTATGGCTGGGTTGGGCCAGCTGGTGGTGGCCTTTTGCCAATGAGTCATCATGTACGAAGTACCCAGACAATTCTCTGTTTGATGACCGTTCAAAAAAAAAAGTAAAGAGCATAAGGGGGAATAGTACCCCACCAATAAGGGGGTGACAAGTGGCAATTCAATTTTTTTATTTTCGTTTTCACCCCTCATATTATTTATAATATACGATTTTAACCCGTTTAATTTTCTAATAATTTCGTTTTTCCTTAATAACTTTCGTTTGTTAGTTGATATTAAAAAACGGAATGCGCGGCTTTTTTTGTTTTTTGTCAACGTTCCGGTATAAATTTTATTAAAAAAGAGATGTATTCAAAATCGAGTACTTTTTTCTATCATATGCTATAGAGAGTATGCGTTTCGATGTAAGTTTTATCCCTGCAAACCAGCCAAAACGGGTAATATTCAAATTCCCGGCGCGTAGCGCAGGTAAAAAAACTAGTTTCTTAACAAAAACGACAGACATATGGCTAGACGAGCACATCTATTACCATGTTTGTGTTCTTAACTCGTTCTACCTTGAATTAACGTGATGGGTAGACTTAATCTATACAACACCACAAATATTTAACATAGTTGATCTACGATGCGTTAACGATGACACCCCATACAAAGACGTGGATTCCTAGACCACCATTTCCCCCATTTAAATTCCGAGAGCATTGACTCCAACATTTTTATCACCACCAAATATACAAAGAGTGTAACATCCATGAAAAACAAAGTCAAACATTCTGAATATTTTTACTGTGACCACACATGAGAATACATTATACAGACTTGATTAGATACATTGCTCTTAGACCAAGTAAACATGACTTAGTTATACAGTTATATACTATAGGAAAACCCTAGAGTCATACTAAATATGTATGGTTATACATATATTTAGTTCATTAGAAATATATACAAACATGGTACTACACACTATATTAGGACTTTAATGACACCGTGCATATTTACAATTGGCAAGAGATACACCATTACACCGAATATATATGGATTCACATAAAAATGTATATAGACTTTATTTTATAAAGTCATGAGACATTGACCATTTATAGAAATCTTGAACACTTAATTATCTAACTTTATAAGCATTCAATTGTTTTAAATAATGAAAAACATACATATTATTATAAATATAATTTATTATGGTTATCAATATAATTAAATATGAATTAATACTCTTAGTGGTTATTATTTTCTTCATAAATATGTATTTATTGTATTAGTTACTAAAGACTATATATGTGGTCTAGTTGTTTATTGATATGGTACATGAATAGAATTCTCTTATTCTTCTCATTTCTCTCTATTGTCATATACATATTACATATTACATGTTGCTATTAGGTTGTTGTTATACAACACGTTATCGGCACGAAGCTTTTGGCGGTTCATTCCTATGAAGGCGTAATGATCAAGATTCTTGGAATTGATGTTGCAATCGCTTCATCAAAGTGTGTTCAATCAAATCATCCTACAGGTAAGTTTATTTTAATTTATAATGCTTACATGTTCATAACTACATATATAACATATCAATTATGCGTATATGTTTATTTTAAAAATTTTAACCATAAAGAATAAAAAAAAAGTTTATATGTATGACTAAAGTTTGATTTTTATGATTATATCAACTTTATCTTGGAATCCTATTATCTTTGGTTTTTCTTAACCTTAATATTAATATTAAAAATGATTTAAAAAGAAATAAATAACATGTTATATGATTCGAAGTTGAATTTAAAACTTGTATATTGAATTTTATAATTATATGATTATGCCTCTTTACATATACAAGTGTACATTTATTTGAAAACCTTATAATAAATTATCAATCTTGGATTTTACATGGGTAATCATTAGTGTTAGTAAAAAAAATGATTATATCATAAGATCTTATGAAGTATGTCTTACTAAATTTATGGTCATTATTATGAAAAAGGTTTCATGTTTCTTATTCATAACCACTAATATCATTTTATTAGTTATTTAATGACATTTTATTAACATATACATAATAACTTTGATGTTTTATATTTATAGTAATTCAATACTACATAATGCATGACGGTTTCAAATACGATAATTAATATATTACTTAAGTAATTAGTTTTAAAATAATAGCCACATGAATTGGACATGTATTATTAATATTTATCCAAATATTTTTTTCTAGCATTGAAGTAATTATTCATAACCTTATTTTATGACATCATTGAAAGACGGGTATTAAGATTATTTATATCATACTTGCTATAATATTTATTACATAATATCTCATGATATTGTTACGATGTTACTTCAGTTACTAAATATATGAAATATTATAACTTGATTTGTCAATACCTAATATTAAAGAAATTATGATATTGTCAAAGAGGTTGTGGTGTAGTGGTTAAGGTGAGGCCTAAAGTCCCAAGGGACACGGGTTCAATCCTTGCTACCACCATTAATTTCTGAGGCATGCAAATGAGGCCTAGTTCTTAGACTGATGCACCAGGGTTTTACCCATGCCGATCCAGGGTTCGAGCCTCGGCTCTCCCTCAAGCCCGGAAGGGGCCGTATTGTGTGGGATTTTTCCTTGGATGCTCTCCAACTCTGACGTCAAGTGGGCCCGGTTAAGACAACATATTGGCCGGAGTTGGACGAGACTCTCTCATGTGACGGGGGTGCGACGTCACAACATTCAATGTTCGTCGTTCAAAAAAAAAAAGAAATTATGATATTAATTGTGTTTGATTAGATATTCCATATAAACAATTGTAACATAAAAATAATAATGAGTTTTGAAACCTCATTTATGATATCTTAATGGCTTGTAATGACTGCATTACTTCATTATATTTAAGTTCATTTGTGATTTTATGGTTTGAAATGGTCAATACGAAGTTAAGGGCCATCATTTATTGTGGGGTTATTTATATCTTTTTCTTTTGTTAATAATCATATGGGACTCATGATTCACCCTAAGAAAAATAGATTCAATTGAATATTATGAAATCATGGCTACCTCATGGTAGAACCATGTGGCGCATATGAAATTTGAAGAAAAATGGTATGTCTTTGCATTATCAATATATATTTCATATATGACATGTATTATATATTTTGATTGTCGATATTTCAATTGGCAACGAACGCCAATAATCTAATTCTACCTTAAACTAAAGGAATAACATGGCTATCACGGTAACACTTATTGTGTAATTTTTTCTATTGACTCACTATGACCTGATTTCTTTTCCAGATTCTAAACCGTCATCAGTAGTTCTGCTAAAATATTCTAATAAATACGCATCAGATTTAACTGAAATTTACATTCAAGTGCTCTGCACTCACTTTTGTAATATGGTACAATAAATCTTGATTCCCTTCACGCAACACCCTTAGGGTATTGTACAAACCTGACTTGAGATAGGTAAGTAATCAGACCTTCCAAAATAAATGTCAAACGAAGTTGTTCTCACTAACATTCGACATTTAGTATATTATCAAACTTTGATATTTTCCTGACGATCTATAATCCATGCTTATGCCCAAACAAATTCCAAGAAAATCTAAGAGTTAATTGTCAGCTGTTGTTCCACAAGCATGAGGCTGACATACAAAACTCTTAAACTTGCCTCATTTGCTAGTATCCGTGTCAATTCTATTGTTTCATATTCTTATGCAAGGGATATAATCATGGGTTGCCTCAAACAATGTCACACCCCGAAATTTATTCACTTAATAAATAAATTAAGGTTGCAACGATTGGTAACATTACACAATAGCGGAAGCTAAATAAAGACTTCTAAATATGTCGAACACGTCTTCATCTTCTAAGGGGATTAATCCAAATGTTTAACCAATTCCAACCATGCCAAAATCATGATACCTGAAAAACATGCTCAAAAATGTCAACGCAATGTTGGTGAGTTCACAGGTTTTAAATGAATACAATTGGCAAAACCATATTTACGAAATCGTTTGTCAAAACTATTTATACAAAATCATTCGGCAAAAACCATTTGCACGAAATTGATTAACAAAACTGTTTGTACGGGTACTATTGGCAAAATCCTTTGCTCGAAATTCACTGTCAAGACCATTGATACGTATACCAATGGAAAAACCCGTTTCTCGAAATTTACTTTATGCATATGATAAACAAAACAAGTTAGCGGTTGATTCATCGAAGTCTAGCTAGCACTTACGAATTATGTGATGCACAAGCCTATAACCAAACCTTTAACGAATTCTTGAAATTTGCCCCAGCCCATTGTACCTTTAAACAGTGAGAAAAAAAACAAGACCTAATATGCAATCATTTGACCCTGCTGGTCAGGTTAGCGCGACTAACCATGATTGGGGGTGTCAACCCGAATAGTACTATTCATATCGATCTACGGCTAAGTCCATAGCTAATGGTTATAGTTCGAAATACCGAGGACCTTTAAGTGTTAACTGATGCACACAAGGGAATCAGATGCTTGTTTCTCGTTTTCTAGTTATCATACCATTTGAATTTAACATGCTTTCCCCCAAATATAGAAAACAATAAAAAGGGGCCGTGAAACTCACAAGGAGTTAAACCAAAATGTTCATGTTATCCAGAGTGTAAACAAATATGTTTCATTCTTTCAAATATGTCGTATAAGCATGTTTCCCCCCCGATGTTTACAAAACATTAAAAAGCTAAAAGGAGGTCGTGAAAATCACCTGGTGACGGGTCAGGAACACTAATGTCCTTCTGATAGTAATGGAAAATCAATGTTCACATGATGATCACGGGTTACGTCCTATTCGAGTCCTATGATACCTGTAGGCACTTAATGAGTTTTATAGACTAACCCTAATAATGTATAACGAGTCTAAACTCGTATTGAGTTATCACGTGTGCGGTTGAGTCATGTTGTCGACTTAATGATTGGTGATAATTGTTATTTAGGTTGAGTCGGGGTTCTCAACTTATTTATGTTCCAATGGTCACGTTCAGACGTATTAGTTTATCGAGCTAACGGTTGAGCATAATCATATGTATTTATACTTAATAATCAAGTTATTGTTCGTATGATTCTTAACAGAATGTGTGCAATTCTATGTTTTATAATATATACGTGTTAATATATATGTGTGTGTGTGTGTATATATATATATAAATATAACTTTAAAATATAACTATACAGTTTGTATAAAGTATGAAGATTTCTAATTACATAAATTTATACAAATACGTTTATCTATATATACAAAACTCTCGTTTTAGTCGGTTACGTTATAAAATAATTCGTATAAGTTTAAGATGTTCAAACGTAATATACAAGATACGAGTTTATCCCTAAAATAATTGTTATCAACATTATTCCAAATAACGATCATCAACGATTTATATATATAACGTACATTTTTGTAAATATATATATGATCAAAGTATCAACTTGTATTTGTATACCGATATTTATAATTTGTTAGTCGTAATAAGGGTCCGTTTTACCAATCACACGCTCGCGTTCGCATTTATCGTTTATATAATTTAAAAGAAGCCTCTCGCTAATAACACGTTAATGCGACTTTTGTCGTTATTATTTATTGTTAGTTTAATATTTATTTTCATTGTTGACTAATCGTTTAGGGCTCAACGCGTTTTAACCGTACACACGCGTTTAACTTTTGTAATAAATAAATATAACCGTTTTAGCGTGCGTTTATACCTTTCGTGGGTCTCGTTTACGAGCCGACGCATTCTAACTCTCACGGTTTACGCATTTACCATGTTTGACCAACGTTGACCGAAACCCGGGACTATCGGGAACGACTCAAAAAGTCCCGCCTATTCGGATGACGTCCCATCCTTGCTATAACCTGTCCAAAATTCAAATGAACACACGGGAATGAAACCCAGCCACCACAAACGCTAAATCTACAATGTACAACGATAGATCTGAACATTACAAGGGTTTATACAATCGAGAAATGGGTTCGGGTTCGGGTCTTTACCTCGTATCACCGGAAAACGAACTAGAAATCACGGATCTAGACCGGGGAAGACATAAAACATGTCTTGGTGGTTCGAAAGATGTCGGAATCCTCATTTCCGTCACCGGAGCTTCGTCGGAAACTACTAAAATACCTCAAAAAGGATGTCAACCACTCACAAACCATCCAAACAGTCGGGTTTTGCCTAAGGAACACAAGATCGGAACTTAAAACGAAGATCTAATGAATAAAACTGGAAAAGAAGCGAAATGAGACGTGTGTTACCTAAAAAAACGCAAATCTGAACATGTGGACTCGCGAGACGGGTTTGGCCCAGGTTGGGTGTCGTCGGAACCCTAATGGGTTCGCCGGAAAGGCGGGGTTGCTGGAGATGGATGAATCTTACCCGCTGTTACCGTGGGTCACCACCACCCCTTTGAACCGTCACCGCCATCATGGTTAAACGCGAACCCTAGGTTGCACCACCGTCTCCATCGTTAAAATCCGTCAAATCGTTTGGAGGTAACAGGACCACCAGACGCCACCGCCTTGCTTCCGCCCCTGCCATCGTTCTTCCTCCGTCTCCGCCCTTCGTCTCCACCAGAACCACCGTCTTCCTGATTCTAAGACCACCGCCGCCATCGTCTGCCGCTAGATCGTCGAAGGATGAATATGGTGTAGGGTGAGGTGGTCGGTCATCCACCGTGGTTGTAGGGGGGGTCGCCGGAGGAGGGCCACCGGCCTTCTCTCTCCCTGTGCTCTTCCTTTCTCTCTCTATGTGTGTGGTTAGGGTTTTTGAAATGAGGAGATGGAAGGAGTAACAATGCTTTTATAGCTAGGGTTTTTTTAACGTGTCTGATCCCGCATAACGAACCCGAAACGACAAAAAAATTAAATTAAATTAAACGTCACGTTGTAATTTTCGTGTTAAATGACATCTTCTACGTATAATATTAATAACTAATAATAATTAATATTATTTAAATGTTTAATTTACGAGATCTCCATTCTGACTGTCGTTCAGGCAAGTACGTGCCGGTACCTCGTGTCTAACATGTTCGTTCGTTTTAACGTTTCACACTTTATTAGAATTATTATTTCTAAAATAATAATAAGAGTAATTAAATAATGATGATATAAATATTCACTTATATCCTTTAACCGTATAAGGTAATAAATAACAAAATTTGCGTTTATGCCGGTATTAATCGTATTCGTGCGTTCTATGTCGTACGACTTACGTGTTAATCTCCAATTTAATCGTCCGAATAAACACGAATAGCTATTAATATTAGAAATTAAATATCGTGTCGAGTGTCGTTACTAACTGTGAATGCGTTAATATATTTAATCACACGCTGCGAGGTTAGATAAACACTATGCATTAATAACACGTTATTTCAAGTCATCCCGTGATCCGTAAAGTAGAGTTATTTGTTAAGCCCGCACACTAGGCTTACAATTGGGCCGTTAATGGGTCGAGCCCGTTTATGAAGAATCAACTGTCAAAGATAATGGGCCCTAATTCAAGGTTGTCACATTCTCCTCTCGTTAAAGAAGTTTCGTCCTCGAAACTTAATTTAAGTTACCCTCTGTGATTGACTTAATTTATTCAGATGGGATTTTTGTATCTTTGGTTCTTTTATAGTTCATAAGAAGAATTTTAACTCAATTCATTTAGTAGTCGGTATTCGAAGGTAAGGCGGATACCTCATCGACTCACGGTATTGTATGTGTAAGGGTTTGAGATGTCGACGTATCAGGTAACAGTGTAACATTACTGTCGAGCAGATATTATATCAAATGAGTAGATTTAGGAAATCCTTTATTTATGTCGCCATGTGAATGACGTTAGTTATACCACGAGGTGATAATGTCATCATTAGAGTCTCATAATCTAAAGAGATTACAACGAGTGAGGTCCTTTTCATATAATGAGTAAGTCATTAAAAGAATGTTTACTCGGTGTGAATTAAATTAGAGAGCTTTCACGAATCAAGTAAACAATTCACACACCAAAGTAAACCATCAAGGTTTAGATGTCAAAGAATTTCTTTACGTGATCATTCCCATCAAAGTGTAAGTGTGTGATCTTTATCATTAGTAATGAATTACGAAAAATGCATTCATTCACACAGATTTCCGAAAGTATAAGGATACATATGCTTTATTCAGGCTTGATTTTCTCTCATGAAAATCACATCATGACCGAATCTAAAAGGAAATTATCGAGAATCCAGTAAAGATATGTCAGATGGTTTAATGTGTCCATTTGTTAGTTCACAGTCAGGTAGTTGCCCCCTCATCGCAACGAGTCACTGCTTTAACGTATTCTATCTTTCTAGAACAAAAGGTTCTGACATTTCATCTGTCTAATCACTACATAGGTTGAACCGATTCAATTGATTCCCAAGAAATGGTATCATCGTATACCATTTCTCACAGAGAAGTTGGAACGGTTTAGATAGAATTATTAACGAAATAGATGTCAAACAATAAACCTTGAGACAATAAAATCTCTTAGTATCATTGATATTTTTGAATCGTCTGGATTTTTATGATCCATCTTCAGATGAGGGTGAATCTAGAAGAAGAAGAAGAAAGAAAATGTCAAAGCATTTGGGAATAGTCTAGTTGATTTGACTCAACAAATGTTAGGGATAAACGAATCTCCCGGAGTTCAAAGAAAAGTGAGAATAGCTCTCAAACCAGCTACTAAGAGTTAGTAACGAAGTTTCCCTTATATTCGTTTTCTAACTGCATATCCATTAGAGCATTCGGATAGCAACGACAAGATATCGAAATGAAACGTTATGGTTGTTCCCTTATACTTCTCGAATGCATTTTCTGGGAACAGTAAAATCCTACTCTCATATTAGGTTTTGTGCCATATGAAAATTTTCCATTAACATTGACGCAATGGATTAAAGGTTTCAAGATTTCTTGTATGCTTTCACTGGCGAAGGTTTTAATACCTCGTTAGTCATTGTTTGCACTGCACTTCTACTGTAGTCTGTCGTTTAGGTTGTAATATCTTGATTTGTGGACTCATGCCTTGACTGTCATGTCCATGAGGTAGATAAATCTTAAGAGATTCTAGACCGTAATTTGTCTAGATAAGAAAGTAAACAGTCACATCGTGGAGATAGCCTCATGGAAATAGTGTTCCTCCGAATCTGATTCCGAACGTGCTAGCCCATTAAATTGGCGGACTGTTATATGATATCAAGGTCAATTTAGTCACAGGCTTGACTACTTATTAAGTGGATGTCGGGAATAGACGACAATCAAGTAACACTTACGGAAATGATTCGTCGTTTGTTCATCTTCCTGGTAGCGTACAACTTTAGATGGTTGTTAATCGTAGAACACATAATTAAGTCCTCGGGCTCAACTTAGGTCCTTGATTTCTCATCAAAGTTGGTCGGAATGGGTCATGGAGTTTTCAAAATTTGTCAACAACTGATAATACAGTATGTCTGCAACTCCTTTGGCATTCGAATGATATTATCATAATTTACCATTAGGTATTTCACTCATATCTGTTATATCCTTAAAGTCCTTAGCACAAGGATTTGAGTCATAAAATTACGGTAATGAGTGTCAAATGTCAAAGTTTTGTATTTTCCCTAAGCCTGTGTTAAGAAGTCGTTTCCTAACAATAGATGCTCTAGAGCTCTCTAACTATAGTAGGCTTAGAGTAAGAGGTGTGAACATGTCTCCCCTGTAGGCTGAAATCAGAAACTCAACCAACAAAATGATCCCTAGGGAAATGTAAGTACAAAATGATGTACGATTATCCACTTATCTCAAGTCGGGTTTCCACAATATCCTATAGGTGTCACGTGTAAGAGGGTTAGAATAAATCTCCATCCCATTACAGAAGTTAGTGCATAGCACTTCCGTTGTAAGTTTCAGTAAGTGTGATACTGAATCGTAAGATAGGCTATGAGATTATGCTGTTATCTCCAACAATAATTGTGCACTTACTGCAAGTGTTGATCGTTGTAAGGTCAACATGAAGTTTTTGTGGTGAATAAAATCTCAAAGGATATAAATTAACAAGTAGAAATGGGTGAGCGAAAATCTTCGTTGCTCAAGATCCACCAAGGGCTGGTTAGATCCAATTTGAAATTATCTTGTTCCTCCAGACCGCGAGAACATTACGTGAATATTTAATCTAGGAGTTCAAATTGTTAAAGTCCGATCATTAATCGTGTGACTAGGAATTTAAATTAGAGGTGCGGATTAATCATGATCATTAGCTCGGACAGTAAGATTCACTAAAGTTCTCATGCACTGCAAATTATGATTACGTGTGCACCCGCAATGATAATTTACCTTGCATAGTCCCTATAGTGTTTCTCCTATCCCAAGCTCTCAGTTAAGAGGAATCTGAAATGTTCATTAGATCGCGTCATCATGTTGCACTCTCGCGCAAGAGTGTGTATGTTTTATCGGATCACTCTTAGTCATGTGTACCAATACTCATGCATATGCCGACTAAGGCTGTTGTTGGATAGAGTTAGTGGCAGAGAGACAGATTCGGTGTCCTTTAGGACGTGTGCGGTAGAAGTCAGGCACTATGTTAGGGCAGAGATCCTCGAATTTGTGTCGAGCATTTCATGCTCCAAGTTTGCATGTACGTGTGGATCCTCATGATCCCTATGAGTCGATGCGTCTCCTGACTAGTAAAGTTCTCTCCCATTAAGTCCTGAATATCCACCTCGGGTTCCCTTCTGATATGGCAGTTTCGCCTGTCATATCTTATGGCGAAGATTTTTGTCATCCAATCCAGCAATTCATGGAAGAGAGTATACACACCACACCGGATGAAGACTACACATGTCAAAGAAGAAAAACTGACTCCACGAATGAAGTAGTTGTAGGTGTGGTGTAGGTACAGATTCAGGTACAGGTTCAGCCTATTGTGATACCAAGATCCGTAACTAGCGATTGCTATCGTCATCGCCCAAGCTCAGCTAGTAACTCGATCTTCTAGGGCTACAGTGTGTTGAGTGTCCGTCACCCTTGATTCGTAATCCGAACAATGATCCTCCGTTGAGTAATGTTGTAGATGTTTATTATTTCTACGTTGTTGTACGTGTTAAGAGTTCGTTACGTGTGCCGTATAATTGTATTAAGTATTAGTGTAGCTAATGATACCCTAGTGTAACTACATACACTAACGGTCTACTCAAGTTGTTCAGCAACGGTTGGAATTTCTATACTCAGGTAGTGGGTGTTCTTAGTGTGATTCAAGTCTTAGAAATCTTGGTCCCTAAATAAGTATGGTTAGAGCCTAGGTGTCACTAAGGAGACCTAATTCGCTAAAACCATTGGCTCTGATACCAATCTGTCACACCCCGAAATTTATTCACTTAATAAATAAATAAATAAATTAAGGTTGCAACGATTGGTAACATTACACAATAGCGGAAGCTAAATAAAGACTTCTAAATATGTCGAACACGTCTTCATCTTCTAAGGGGCTTAATCCAGATGTTTAACCTATTCCAACCGTGCCAAAATCATGATACCTGAAAAACATGCTCAAAAATGTCAACGCAATGTTGGTGAGTTCACAGGTTTTAAATGAATACAATTGGCAAAACCATATTTACGAAATCGTTTGTCAAAACTATTTATACAAAATCATTCGGCAAAAACCATTTGCACGAAATTGATTAACAAAACTGTTTGTACGGGTACTATTGGCAAAATCCTTTGCTCGAAATTCACTGTCAAGACCATTGATACGTATACCAATGGAAAAACCCGTTTCTCGAAATTTACTTTATGCATATGATAAACTAAACAAGTTAGCGGTTGATTCATCGAAGTCTAGCTAGCACTTACGAATTATGTGATGCACAAGCCTATAACCAAACCTTTAACGAATTCTTGAAATTTGCCCCAGCCCATTGTACCTTTAAACAATGAGAAAAAAAACAAGACCTAATATGCAATCATTTGACCCTGCTGGTCAGGTTAGCGCGACTAACCATGATTGGGGGTGTCAACCCGAATAGTACTATTCATATCGATCTACGGCTAAGTCCATAGCTAATGGTTATAGTTCGAAATACCGAGGACCTTTAAGTGTTAACTCATGCACACAAGGGAATCAGATGCTTGTTTCTCGTTTTCTAGTTATCATACCATTTGAATTTAACATGCTTTCCCCCAAATATAGAAAACAGTAAAAAGGGGCCGTGAAACTCACAAGGAGTTAAACCAAAATGTTCATGTTATCCAGAGTGTAAACAAATATGTTTCATTCTTTCAAATATGTCGTATAAGCATGTTTCCCCCCGATGTTTACAAAACATTAAAAAGCTAAAAGGAGGTCGTGAAAATCACCTGGTGACGGGTCAGGAACACTAATGTCCTTCTGATAGTAATGAAAAACCAATGTTCACATGATGATCACGGGTTACGTCCTATTCGAGTCCTATGATACCTGTAGGCACTTAATGAGTTTTATAGACTAACCCTAATAATGTATAACGAGTCTAAACTCGTATTGAGTTATCACGTGTGCGGTTGAGCCATGTTGTCGACTTAATGATTGGTGATAATTGTTATTTAGGTTGAGTCGGGGTTCTCAACTTATTTATGTTCCAATGGTCACGTTCAGACGTATTAGTTTATCGAGCTAACGGTTGAGCATAATCATATGTATTTATACTTAATAATCAAGTTATTGTTCGTATGATTCTTAACAGAATGTGTGCAATTCTATGTTTTATAATATATACGTGTTAATATATATGTGTGTGTGCATATATATATAAATATAACTTTAAAATATAACTATACAGTTTGTGTATCTCGCTAGTAAACGTTAGGGCTCATGTAGGACATACTTAGATCCATATGTCGACGTTAGTATATATATACTTATATATTTTTGTGTGTATGTGTTTACAGCTAATCATCGTATTATACAACATCCAATGGTTTATAGAAGTTACACAGTTATACATTTAGCTATAAATATAATTGTATATACGTGACAACACATTTGTTCAAGTTTATAAAAGTCTGAGTTTTCATATTTATTGGAAACGTATACTTCAAGTTTCTAATTGTTCATGTATTATAATCAATGGTCTTAGTGACATAGACGTATATATATATATATATCCATTTTATATTTGTGTATATGAATATACATGTATATATATATGTTCGGATCTAAATATTGTTTTATAAAATAATTGTTTGGTTTTGTATAAAGTATGAAGATTTCTAATTACATAAATTTATACAAATACGTTTATCTATATATACAAAACTCTCGTTTTAGTCGGTTACGTTATAAAATAATTCGTATAAGTTTAAGATGTTCAAACGTAATATACAAGATACGAGTTTATCTCTAAAATAATTGTTATCAACATTATTCCAAATAACGATCATCAACGATTTATATATATAACGTACATTTTTGTAAATATATATATGATCAAATTATCAACTTGTATTTGTATACCGATATTTATAATTTGTTAGTCGTAATAAGGGTCCGTTTTACCAATCACACGCTCGCGTTTGCATTTATCGTTTATATAATTTAAAAGAAGCCTCTCGCTAATAACACGTTAATGCGACTTTAGTCGTTATTATTTATTGTTAGTTTAATATTTATTTTCATTGTTGATGAATCGTTTAGGGCTCAACGCGTTTTAACCGTACACACGCGTTTAACTTTTGTAATAAATAAATATAACCGTTTTAGCGTGCGTTTATACCTTTCGTGGGTCTCGTTTACGAGCCGACGCATTCTAACTCTCACGGTTCACGCATTTACCATGTTTGACCAACGTTGACTGGGTTTGACCGAAACCCGGGACTGTCGGGAACGACTCAAAAGCCTATTCGGATGACGTCCCATCCTTGCTATAACCTGTCCAAAATTCAAATGAACACACGGGAATGAAACCCAGCCACCACAAACGCTAAATCTACAATGTACAACGATAGATCTAAACATTACAAGGGTTTATACAATCGAGAAATGGGTTCGGGTTCGGGTCTTTACCTCGTATCACCGGAAAACGAACTAGAAATCACGGATCTAGACCGGGGAAGACATAAAACATGACTGGGTGGTTCGAAAGATGTCGGAATTCTCATTTCCGTCTCCGGAGCTTCGTTGGAAACTACTAAAATACCTCAAAAAGGATGTCAACCAGTCACAAACCATCCAAACAGTCGGGTTTTGCCTAAGGAACACAAGATCGGAACTTAAAACGAAGATCTAATGAATAAAACTGGAAAAGAAGCGAAATGAGACGTGTGTTACCTACAAAAACGCAAATCTAAACATGTGGACTTGCGAGACGGGTTTGGCCCAGGTTGGGTGTCGTCAGAACCCTAATGGGTTCGCCGGAAAGGCGGGGTTGCCGGAGATGGATGAATACCGTGGGTCACCACCACCACCACTTTGAACCGTCACCGACATCATGGTTAAAAGCGAACCCTAGGTTGCACCACCGTCTCCATCGTTAAAATCCGTCAAATCGTTTGGAGGTAACAGGACCACCAGACGCCACCGCCTTACTTCCGCCCCTGCCATCATTCTTACTCCGTCTCCGCCCTTCGTCTCCACCAGAACCACCGTCTTCCTGATTCTAAGACCACCGCCGCCATCGTCTGCCGCTATATCGTCGGAGGATGACGATGGTGTAGGGTGAGGTGGTCGGTCATCCACCGTGGTTGTAGGGGGGGTCGCCGGAGGAGGGCCACCGGCCTTCTCTCTCCCTGTGCTCTTCCTTTCTCTCTCTATGTGTGTGGTTAGGGTTTTTGAAATGAGGAGATGGAAGGAGTAACAATGCTTTTATAGCTAGGGTTTTTTTAACGTGTCTGATCCCGCATAACGAACCCGAAACGACAAAAAAATTAAATTAAATTGAACGTCACGTTGTAATTTTCGTGTTAAATGATATCTTCTACGTATAATATTAATAACTAATAATAATTAATATTATTTAAATGTTTAATTTACGAGATCTCCATTCTGACTGTCGTTCAGGCAAGTACGTGCCGGTACCTCGTGTCTAACATGTTCGTTCGTTTTAACGTTTCACACTTTATTAGAATTATTATTTCTAAAATAATAATAAGAGTAATTAAATAATGATGATATAAATATTCACTTATATCCTTTAACCGTATAAGGTAATAAATAACAAAATTTGCGTTTATGCCGGTATTAATCGTATTCGCGCGTTCTATGTCGTACGACTTACGTGTTAATCTCCAATTTAATCGTCCTAATAAACACGAATAGCTATTAATATTAGAAATTAAATATCGTGTCGAGTGTCGTTACTAACTGTGAATGCGTTAATATATTTAATCACACGCTGCGAGGTTAGATAAACACTATGCATTAATAACACGTTATTTCAAGTCATCCCGTGATCCGTAAAGTAGGGTTATTTGTTAAGCCCTCACACTAGGCTTATAATTGGGCCGTTAATGGGTCGAGCCCGTTTATGAAGAATCAACTGTCAAAGATAATGGGCCCTAATTCAAGGTTGTCACAAACAACCCATTGTAAAAAAATATCCGAGTAGGATAATCTTATATCCTTTTGTACTTGCACTCCCTCAAAGATCATTCAGTTGATTGACTCTCTGATTTCCAACTTAGTAGAGACTTGTTCGCATACTTTACTTTCAGTCTCTTATAATTAAAAAGTCTTAGAGTACCTACTGCTAAGAAATGACTTCTTAACACGTGCCTCGAGGTAATACAAATATCTGACATTAGAACACTCTTTCCATCAACTTTATGGCTTAACCCCTTATGCAAAGGATTTTTAAGGCTATAACTAATATGGGTAAAATATGAAATGGTAAGTCATAGTTGTACCATTCGAAAGCCAAGGAAGTTACATGCATATTGTACTACCAGTTATTGGAAGATAATTGATTCGACCCTCTTCAATGCGAGATCTAAGGACAAACTTTAAAACCTTATGGTCCATTCCTATCGCTTTAATGGGAAAGTGAGGGCATAAGTTGAAAATTTGAAAACCTTATCATTTGAAAGATGAGTCCTAGAATCACATGAGAGCAATTTTGGATTTATTTATGTGTTCTACAATTCTTAATCGATTAAAGTTGCACTCTAACAGGAAGATGATCAAATGACAAATCATAATTGACTCTTCTCTTTTGAGGGTCTACACTTATACATTACTTTCGATTCCTCAAAATCTTTTTAATTTTATATACACTCTTTCCAAGATCGGTTTGGGATGTCCATGCATTATCTTTAAGTGACCTAGGAGCATAACGTTCCCGTATTTGACAAATTCCTGAAGTTTTACTTGACCCTCTCCTATTTTCTGTCATCTACTTATGAGAGTCAAGCCTCAGGCTAAATTAGAAATGATGTTACATCAAAGTCTACCAACTTAACGAGTTATCAAGCTATGAATCAATTTCAGGAGACACTATTGTTATGAGATTATCTCCTCGCCGTGAATGTTTACCTCCTCATCGAGGTGAACTGCGTATTACCTTCGAATCATTTCAATCCATATTAAGGATAATGTAGACGCCGAATGTTATCCTATCAAATTTGAACGACTCGATGTGATGATTATATCGTTATCTTGATATAGACTCCTTATTATATTTCAAAATTCCATTTCTGACCGTTAACCAAATTCGATGTATGGTAGTCAATTCAATGTCCGAATATTGAATGGGTGCTTAGTCTTTTAACTAATCTACTTGATTAGATTATTCTGGATTTTTAATCACTTTCTCTATCTAGATCTTGTCGTGAGTTGATTATCATATAACCCATTGCTAACTTTTGGCAATATGTATTCAAACCTTAGGATGAAAATCACCAAACATGATTTCATTATATCGAGACTAACACGCAGTTTAGTACCGAATTCCAATGCTTTGTGATGAGGTTACATAACACGGAGTCATCATTGACATCTATTTTTTTTATGATGACCACCCATTTCCTATAACACTTGATAGATTTGTGTAAATTTAACTCTTAGCAAATTATCTCGACAGAATCCTAGTATAACGTCTTTTGTTTGTTAATCCTCGGTTCCACGACTTGAGTTGCACCATCATACTCGTACTCATTATACTTGATTTGCAAAGCATTACGCTTGGGTTACTTGTTATATAGTCATTCTCTAATGTCTAACCAACACTCTTCCATTCGAGTACAAGGAGTGTAAACCTCGTCCACGTGATATTTTGATTTTCAGAATCCTTACGTATTCTACGGTTATGTTGTATACATATCAATTATGTTGTATCGCCATATGATGCAACAATGTACCCACTTTGGAATAGTAACTAATATTACTGACAATCACCGGGTAAAACAACCCGAGATTCCACAGTGGAAGTGGAAACAATTTTCAATGGATTTCATTTTTAGTGGCCTAGAACACTAGGCGGTCACGATTTGATTTTACCAACTTTGGCCAGTTGTTGAAATTTGCACGTTTCTTTCCTATCCAAAATAAATCCAAGATGGAGAAATTAGCTCGACTGTGTATCAGTTAAATTGTAGCAAGGCATGGAGTGCCTGTTTCTGTTATCCCCGCTAGGGATAGTCGTTTTACATCTCGTTTCTGGCAGACACTATAGAAAGCTTTGAAAACACGTTTAGATTTGAGCACTGATTACCTTCCTCAAACTAACGGTCAAAGTGAACGAACCCTTTCGGTTTTGAAGGATACGCTCAGGGTTGTGTGATAGACTTCGGTGGCAATTGGGACGCTCAATTACCATTTTTCAAATTCCCTTCCAATATCAATTATCACACTGGCATTGATTATACGCCATCAAAAGACTTTGTTCGCACGTTAATAAAAATAACCTCCTCGTTGTACCGACGTTGGTGATAAAAAAATTTTGGCCTATCCGAAAGTCAAACATAAGGCAGACATAAGGTTGTCGGAGGCCAACCGTAGAGTTATGTTGGTGTTCGGAGAAAACCACTAGAAATTCAAATCGGTTACAAGTATTTTTTTTTAGGTATCACATTCGAAAGGTATAATTTGATTTAGAAAGAGATGTAAGCTTAACCTAAGATACTTTGGACCGTATGAAATCATTGTTAGATTCGGTCTGGTGGTGTCCAAATTGAAACCACCTCAGCAACTTCGTGACGTTTCCGATAATTATCATATTATCATACTCGAAAGAGTTTAGCCGTCAAATCTATATTTATACTACCTGAAGAAGTTCGAATTGTTGACAAATTCATTCTTCGAGGTGTTATCTATTTGATTTTTAAGTACATGATATGATCATTTTTCATAACTTAGAGTATTGGCTATCGATATGACACATTTTTTTATCCCGATTAAGACGTATTAAAGTCTACCGACTCTTTGAACTTTTATAGGACCTCTCCCGTTAAGGATTTTCTGGTTGCTTCAGGTGACAATATTTCTTGATGGCACAAAGTAGGATGGTACTTTCTGATCGATGTCGTTTGTTCGGTCAAAAAATAAAGAAATAATAGTAAGTGGAAAGTCGAGTCGTCTCCACGAGGAATTGGTGGAAAGAATAAATTGATTTAGTTGAAAATTCTTTTGATTAAAACTAAGATTAAAGAAAAATGCACCCTCCTCCAAACTTCAGGTTCCAAGATTCACATAAAATTCAGTTATTCAATTGGACGCCACATAGACATAGTGTTGAAAAATCAGTTGAAACAGTAATTGAAGACATATTATTTGTCAGAAAACTTATGCGACTAGTTTCGTCACAAGCCAGTACAATTTAAATACCCAATTTATAAATGCCAAGTTACCCACTTTAGTCACCAACCCTGCTACTAGGTTTTGTCATCAACCGAACACAGATTGTAAAGCAGAAAACTCAAAGCACAATAATAAACTGTTTAATTCAACCAATATATCAATCTACTCAGTTATTGTCAAAAACTAAATAGATCCAAAAATATAAACAAACTGAATCAAAACATGAAACCTATACGAACCGTCCGTTTAAAAGAAGCCACCAGTGATTTAGCCAATCTTAAATAATGTTGTCACCTGCTTGCGTCTCTCTTTTTCTTGCCTGCGACAACTCCGCAACCGCCAAAAGTTTCAGCCGTAACCCCCTTTGCGTGCGTCAAAAACCTACTGAGATTTATTTTCCTCTTTAATGGGCTGCCATCATAATGCATAAATTACTCTTAAGCCCAACTTGTATGTTACTATTAGTCCATCAAATATCAATAAGTTGTTTTCGTTGACTTTTAATAATGTTTCATGTGCACTTCTTCATTTAATTCCAAATTTCCATGACTCCACAATTTCTTTTTGTTGTTGTAATCCACAAGTCCACGTGAACCATCTGTATGGTAAAACAAATATGAATCAAAAGTCTAATTATATTTTTAGTTTAATTATTATTTTCTATTTAGTTTATATGAGTTTTAGTATTTTTAATTCATTATACATCAATACCTATATATAAATAAATAAGTTAAAGAACATATATATCTCACATAACTAGGGTTAAAAACATATGATTATATACAATTAGTCTGGGTTTATCAACCACTAATCACTTTCCTATGCTAGTAAAAGGATACTAAATCGTCGATATTTTATATCACTATATCATTATAGATTCACATCAACTTTGTATCTACATTATATCTATCATTTTACAGATTCTTTAATTTTCTGATTACACCAACAGTGTACTTTCTAATTGAATCCGGAAATAAGTGATCTTTGGATTCATTTGAGATTTCGAAGGATCTTTCTCATGTTACTCAACTCGGTGATTCTAAAATTCTTGGTTTGGCAAACCTCCCTACTATCTTCAGGAAACCATATCCCTCTATACTTTCGTACTTGAATCAAATTTCGAGAAAGAACATGTCATTTATATACCAGTTGAATTTCGGGATGAAATTCTCTTAACTTGGGGAGAATGTGACTTTTTAGGTCCTTACCGTTTCTCAACTTTTTATACGTTTATATTTTTAAATTTCATGGCTATATATATTTGAAGTGTTTCTACAAATTCTAGTAACATTGCCTTAGACACACTCTAAGGTCCGAACTAGAAAACCCGGTTAAGTGCATACACTACGTGTACCGCGAACGCGTTAAATAAACGATAAAATTTAAATTCTCGAAAATAATTTTTATATTTATATTTTAGTTAAGAATGATGTTTTATAATATTTATATTTGCTAATTTTTGTGATTCTTGATTAAACCAACGATCACGGGCGGTTCTTCCGTTAAATACCCGGTATAAATTTTTGAAATCTTTTGAGTTTTTATGTTTTAAAAATTTCTAAAATTCATTATTTTGGATACTAGAATTTTATGTTTGGATAAAAATATTTATTAGAGTGTTTAGGGGTGTAATTTTTATAAAAAAGTCGGTATTTTTTTATACATTTGGTCTTTTAAATCACTAGATCACACTCTCCACTAGAGGTATACAAATCAGTTTTTTAACCCAAACCGAACCGGTTTGGTCAACGAAAAGTCAAAACCGGTTTGGCCCTAAACCGGTTCGGGTTAAACCGGTTTCGAAGGTGAAAAATGTCTAACTGGTCAAACCGGTTAGGGTTGGTTACAAACCGGTTTGCCCTATAAACCGGTTTTTATTTAAAAAAAAAAAAATTCAACTAAATTTTATATTTTTAATATAAAATCAAAAAAAAATATAACAAATATAAAACATAAAGTTCAACGTTTATTAATATTTGAAAAGTTCAGAATTTAAAAAACATAACAAGATAAAATTATAAAATTCTAAAACATTACAAATGACAATATATATTTTTATTTTTTGGAATATTGATTGATTATTCTTGTGCGTTGTCTTCGGAACTGGAGCTTCGTAGCCTTGCATCTTCGGCTAGTTCTTCATCGGTGACTGGTTCAGATATTCCAAGATCAACCTCGTTGTTGTGTATTATTTCTTCTGCTTGAATTTCGTCTTCGAGAGAAGTTTGGTCTTGTATCCTATCCATCGCATCCAAATGGTCTTTCAAGCAAATGCACATTTCCATCGCTAGGGGGTGAGTCTAGTCCTTCGTATCGATAAGACCCTGCCACTAAAAGAAAACGCAGATTCCGAAGCTACCGTGGAAGCTTGGACGGTTAGTACATCACGGGCCATGGCGGAAAGAATCGGAAACGAAGCTTCGTTTTTTTTCCACCAAGCCAAAATATCAAACTCCTCAAAAACGGTAGGAGGCATAAACGCTAAAAAGATTGTGCTAATATACCTTCCGAGATCGCTACTCGGGGTGGTACCTCGAGCCCGTTTACTAAATTCATTTAACATTTCGTTATATAAATTCAAATTAACATCTCTCGAGCTACCACTTGATGATGTACCCATTTTATCATGTGGAGTCGGAGTTGTACCATATTTATGTAAATAAATATCAAATAAATCTTGTAAACATTTGTTAAAATATGTTTTTGTGACTTGTGCAAAATGGATGTCTTCAAAATCCAAATTCAAAGCGTAAGTAATTCTATCAATCAAAGTTTCAACCCCGTAAACATTTATGGTAGGGTTTAACGCGGTGGCACAAGTTATAACGGGAGGCATTTCTTTAAAATATTTTACTAATTTTTCTTTCATTGGTTCTATCATTTTTGTAAAAAGAGGGTTTTTATTTTCAAGTTCATACAACTTGTTAGCTATTAAATATATTTGTTTTAGAGTTAATGGACTTGTGGGATAATAAACACCGGATAAAAAAATGATGGCGGTTTTGAAAACTTCAAGCAATTCGGTTACGTCTTTTAAAATGTCCCAACTCGTAGATGGAAACTTTAGAATTTTACGACGAGGTTTTGAAGCAAGCATTTCATGAAATAGTTCTAAAGTTTCTCTTTGTCGTAAAGCGCTATAAAACATAGTATAAGTCGAGTTCCATCTTGTGTCGACGTCCCAATTCGGACCTAAGCAAAGATTATTCGTTTCACGACAAAATCTAATATAATCATGGTATCTTTTTTTGTTACTAAAAATATCTTTAAGCATTAGTCGAAAAGTATATGTTAAGTTTGAAACCTCTTCAATTGCAAGCCCGGCTTGCACCGCCAAGTTAATGATGTGTG
Source organism: Smallanthus sonchifolius (assembly GCA_023525975.1). Classification (NCBI taxonomy): domain Eukaryota; kingdom Viridiplantae; phylum Streptophyta; class Magnoliopsida; order Asterales; family Asteraceae; genus Smallanthus; species Smallanthus sonchifolius. The sequence continues at coordinate 19,830,983 of CM042035.1, read as the reverse complement.
CGACACATCGACTATGAAAAAAAATGTTGTTGCAAACCGGTTTATATTTAATTTTTAGTTTTTGAACCGCATTTGTATTATTAGATGCATTATCAAAAGACATTGAAAAAAGTTTATTTTGTAATTTAAATTCGGTTATAACGCCATCCAATATATAAAATAAATTTTCGCCGGTGTGTGGATATTCAAACAAGTCAAACGCGATTGTACGCTTCATCATTTGCCACGTGTTGGGATAAACCCAATGCGCGGTAACGCAAAGGTACGAATCAGGTATACCAAGTGGAGCCGACCAAACATCGGTGGTTAAGTTTACACCGGTTTCCAAATTTTCAAACCCAAAATTAATTCTTTTTTTGCTTTTTTCCACATTTTTATACAATCTCGTCTAAGGGTTGTGCGACTTACTTGATGATAACGTGGTTGGAGTGTCTCTTGAATCATCCTTGTCAAGCGCGGATTGTCAAAGTGGTTGAACGACAATCCTTCTTGAATCACTAACCTCGCCATTCGATCTCGAACAATATTTGGATCAAAGTTCCAAATTCCTCCTTCGCTTGTCATCGAGGCTTGACCTTCACTTGGAATTCCCTTCAAGGACGGGCAAGATTTTTCCATATGCGTTTTCAAACTAGTGTTTGAATCTTTCCCCAAAAACGCACCACACATCTTGCACCGAGCACGTTTCTTCCCGTTTGACAACAAACATAGATCGTAATTGCACCAAATTGCCGGATTTCTCGTTGTTGCTCGAATTTCCACAACGGTAACTTCGTTTGAGGAACCACCAACACCAAAACTTGCCATGCTTTTTTTTAGAGTTTAGAGAGAGTTTAGAGAGCGTTTTTTAGCGGTTAAAGAGCGGTTTTAGAGATTAGAGAGTGTAAAGAGAGGTGTGATCAACCCTAAACACCCCTCACATATTTATAGTGTTTTAAGAGTGCAAATGAGGCCAAAAAAACGGCTAAAATCGACCCCAACGACTATAATTTTCAGCGACCAAACCGGTTTAAAAACCGGTTTTTCAAACCGGTTTAAAAACCGGTTCACACAAACCGGTCCCCAAACCGGTCACCTCCAGAATGCTTCAAACCGGTTTCAAACCGACGGTTTTGGCTTAACCCGAACCGGTTTGCTCCAAACCCGTTTATCCCAAACCGGTTTGCCGGTTTGAACCGGGTAAAAAAAAAACCTGATTTTTTTGTGCACCACTACTCTCCACTATAAATACCCAACCCCCACCCCATTTTCCCTTTCCTCTCCCTTGTTCCAGCCATAACCCCCTCCCCTTTTTCACCCAAACACCCCCAAATCTCCATCTAGCTCAAGAACACTTGATGCAACTTTGATCCTTGGATTATTGTTGTTTATGAGCTTTGTATTAATGATTTTAAAGGTATTTCAACATGTTTTATAACTTTAATTTTTCTGTTTTGATGTTGCATGCATCATCCAAGAACACACACACTCACTTTCATTTTCAATTTTTAGTGATTTCAAGTGTTTTAAGCTTAAATTTTGCATTTTTAACAATGATTTGTGGATGGAAACATGTTATAATCATCCATAATGAGTTATCTAGTGACAATCTTACAAGAATTGATGATCAAAGTGTATGAACACTTGTGTGTTTATACTTGCATCTTCTTGAATTAAAAGAGCATTTTTGTTATTTTTGAGTCTTTGATCATGAAATTGAACCACATTGTGATTGTAGGTTATAAATCAAGGAAAACTCAGTAGCTTAGCATTGTAATTCAACCTCCTTTTGCTGAATTAGAAGGTATATGCTTGATCAAACTTGTTAATTAGCTTTAATGGCCAAGAACATCCATGTTCTTGGTGGATTTTTAAAAATGGTTGATTTGGCACTCAAATTTTGGACAGTGGTTAGTATTTTGCAAATGAAGACTCCTGTCCAAATTTCATGAATATTGGAGTTGTTTAAGTAGGTGTTTGGTATTTTTATAGTTTAAACAAATGAATTTGGGATCATATACTTCTGGACAACATTTGGACTTGACATTTTTAATGAAATCTTATATGGACCTAAACTTTATCTGGTAAAAATTTCATGAAGTTTGGACAAGTCTAACTATTTTCCCCAAATTTATTAAAATTTAATAATATTATAATCATAATAAATAATCTGAATTATGTATATAATCAATTGGTATAAATTTCAAGCAATAAATTTATGTCTAAGTATGATTTTAGATTTATGGTCCATTAAAACTTTATAAAAAGTACTATTTTGGAAGGTTTTGTATAAAAATGTTTTCATAAAAGTCTTAAGAAATGTTGGACAGAAGTATTAACATTTTTAAAACTTAATTTTGGACATTTTATTTGGGCGCCAAAATCACACTAAAACCCTAATTTCGGACGAATCAGATTCTTAAACCGTAAATCAGTGCGTAACCGCGTTCTTGATCAAACGAACTGTGACTTGAGATTTTATCATATATAATTTTATAAATACTGATGTTCTTTATTAAAATCTAAAACTTAAAGTTTTAAGGTCACCAATTTATATAAAAGCCGGTTTTATAATTTTTAACGGTGGGGTTTAGGTATGCATAGCCACCTTTGGTTTACTTTGTTGACTTAGCCTCACATATTAGGTTTCCTAAATGTATTTCGTGTCTACTTGTTAGTAGGACTCGGTTAGGATACAATCATTTGCGGTTTCTCTGTTTTACTGTACTTTACGCGTTTCACTCTCAGGTGAGTTTCAAGGCCCCACTTTATTTTTTTACTATTTTACGGGGGAAAAGCTGTTTCACATAGTACACGGTGTTACCTTGGTTTACTTATGAATGTATTAAGTCCCCACTTTAACGCAATCAATTAGCTTGGATAGCCGATGTGAATTATGAATAGTACTATTTGGGTTGACATCCCCGCCCAACTAGTAGGGTCATTTAGGCGCATAGTTAGCCATAGTAGGTGTTCACATTCGACCCATGGATACAGGGGCAACAACTAGTATGACGGTTTTGATTATGGCTTAGGGTAATTATATCTTAACACGTGTACTTGATCATCTGCGGATGGTTACTATTACATTTTGAAATTTATTTACTTACTTTTTATCGAGTCGCAAAACCTGCGTGCTCACCAACTATTTTTATGGTTGACCCGTTTTCGAAACATGCTTTTCAGGTAAACAGTTATGGGGATAACGAGCTTTAAACGACTTGCTTTTGAGAAGAGTTATTATTATGTAATTTTGGTTGTAGTTGGGCATTTTAGACCCTTTGTATTGATTCAAAATTTTTCGTGTATTTGTACTTTCAATAGAGGCATGTAGTATGGTTCAATGTAATGCACAACTTTCCTTTTAGTTTATCTTATACTTGTGTTCAATGCGATATACCGGTCCCACTCCGTGTTTCCGCCTTCGACGGGGTGTGACAAGATTTTAGAAAGATAATGAGCATAACACAATCACATTAATTTATAATTGATATTATGTGATGAAAATATTATTTATGAGCAAAGGTTAAATAAAACAATTTCCATTTATCACTCCTCATGTATGCTCCTAAAGTTGTAATATTATTTCAAGGTTTGAAAACCACTTTCAAAGTTGTGTGGTTCTAATCCATTCCCTGAAGTGAATGTGATTATATAATGATCATTGTCAACGTCATAATCATATACGTAATTGAGGAAATGGTAATGGTGATCATGCTAATAATGAGATCAACCATATTAATAATAAAATCGACCAAAAGAAGTGGTACCCTAAGGTAATACAAGAGAGAACTGACATGCGTCTAATGGAAATTATGATATCCTAAATATATATTTCACGTGATAATGAAATTTACATGAAATCTCTGAAGGATTTAAATTGCAAAACTCATGTAAACTAAGTTCTTGAGAACATTATGATTGTTGTATATATAGTCGGATGAAACAACGTTATGTTTGTTGTATACACTCATGAAATGAATATATTTGGAACTCCATATGAGTTTTCTGAAGCAATTGAGTGCTTAAAAAGAATATTTGAAATATATTAATGATGTAATTTTGAGTACGATACCATGAAATGATACACTAAAGATTTTGGAAATGAAAAAATTTCTTTGCATATGATATAGAAATTCATGTAATAAATGAGGAAGTTTATGTGGCAAAACTCTTAATGAGTGTATGAACATAAATAATCATTGATATCAAAACCTCAAGAAATATATCATATTAAGTTATATGGACTAAAATAGTCATGTCGAATGCGTATAGTCGACTCAGTGATTATCTCAAAAAGATATAAATATATGATATAATTGGTCCATGTGTTTTTATTAAAAGAACAATATGTGGTTTACAAGTATTATTGTATATGTTAATGATATAATTGTATCTCCTCAAGAGATTGAAAATAGTTCAAGAACGAAACTGAGATGAAAGATGGTATTACAATTTATGTCTTGGTCGGCATGTCGAACATTTGTATAATGATAATTTTACATTTTGTTTCGTGCTAGCTCAAGCCCGGCAATGAGACATTGGAATGGGTAAAAGAAATAATCATTAAGGTACAAAAGGTGTTGTATATATTTTACTAACACATCAAAACAAGTTTGGTTAGTTTTGTATATGCAGGGAATGTAAACACAACACGATCATGGATCTTGTGGTATTTGTTTATGGGAGGAAATACTAGGAGTCTTATATGAAGAAAATAAATCATTGCTCGACATAAAGAGTTGCACATTAAAAGATCAAGCGGCAAATCATTTACTACAACATTTTTTTAGCAACTCACACAAAAGATCGAAATCCTTCAATTGGAGGTTATAAAAATCAGAGGGAGTAATACGCGCTGCACTCTTTTTCCCTTAGCTATGGTTTTGTCCCACTGGGTTTTCCATAGCAAGGTTTTTAACGAGCCAACATCTCCAAGTGTATTAAGTATGATATATGATAACCAAGGGGGAGTGTTATAAATATAATTTATTATGGTTATCAATATAATTAAATATGGATTAATACTCTTAGTGGTTATTATTTTCTCCATAAATATGTATTAATTGTATTATTTACTAAAGACTCTATATGTGGTCTAGATGTTTATTGATATGGTACATGAATAGAATTCTCTTATTCTTCTCATTTCTCTCTACTCTCTATTGTCATATACATATTACATATTACATGTTGCTATTAGGCTGTTGTTGTATAACACATATACATATATATGTATATATCCATCAATTTTTATAAAGATACATTAACCAAATCACTATTTCATAAAACAAACACATACACCTTTATATATATATACAAAAATCGGACCATATGGGTACAAGACCACACAATTTTTATAAAACTATCATTCAACTTTTATAAACCTAAGACTAAGTTTTATAAAAATTTCATTAGTCATCTACATTTATGACACCTATCTTTACTTAAGGGAAAATTACCAAATGGACATTTGACTGGTCAAAGTTACAAAAATGAGTAAGCTTTTTCAGCCGGCTAGGATATGGTCATTTAGGCCTTTAGCCGACTGAAGACGGCTAGTTCAGCCGGCTTGGTTTTCAGTGACTTGTAAGTTTTTTTTCAGAATTTCAACCAATCAGAAATTGACACGTGGCGGTGCGTATTCCCAAGGCGGCTAAAGCCTACTACGTAGCAGGCTTAGCCGACGAACTTTTTTTTTTACATGGCTCAGCCGGCTTGGTTCGAGATGGCTTACCGTTGGCTTGTTTAATTCGGCTAGGCTTGGCTTAGCCCGCGACGAAGGTGTTATTACATTTCTAAGCCGGCTAAAGTGGTTTTACTAGCCTACTTCGAGTTTTATAAATAAAAATCTTCTCATTTCAAGCTTCATTTTCATTTTTCAAATCACTATAACGTTTTAGTTCTCAAATATGGGTGGAGGATATCCATTACCATCAAACCCTTCTCGACCAATCAACCTGTACAACCTGTCAACCCTTCTCGACCGATTTAACTTGTACAACCTGTCAACCCTTCTCCACCAGCTGCTCAACCTGATGAACCATTGACCTGGACGGATGAAGAGTGGAATTGGGCATTTGATCAGGTTTTTGGCCAACTATAAATTGGAGACAACCATGTCCCTGATTCAGACGAGGGGGATGTGCCGAATTCTGAAGAGGGGCACGTCACTGACCCTGGCGACGGATATGTCCCTGATTCTTTCGAGCATCTCCCAAACTCTGAGGAGGGTTACATCACTGACCTAAGAGAGGAGTATGTTCCTAAGTCCGAAGACGAGGAGGAATACCTCTCCGAGGACGAGCGTCCCAATTATTTTGATCCATGGGAAGACGAGCGCTCGTGGCATTCAGATAACTCCTTTGATTCCATCGAGCATCTTTAAATTTATATGCTATGTAATTTTATAATTATTAGGTTATCTATTATATTTAGTTTATGTAATTTTTAAATTTTTAGGTTATGTAAGTTTTTTAATCTTATGTTATGTAAGTTTTTATTTTATGGTATTGAAAAAATTATAACAAATGAAAAATAATAATTTAAAGCAAAAGAATACTTGGACAAAAAATAACAAGATTTCATTATAACAAAAGAATATAGCATACAATCTCACTCTACGTTAGTAGGTAAGCAACGACAAATATAAATTTTATCAGCCATCAGTTGTCGATATTTGGTAACATTTTCCCCGATATCTCCATCTAAATTTAAAGCCTTTTTCAGAGTTAAATGCTCCATTAGCGTACAAGCTAAAACTCCTGAATTTTCAACTAGGAAATGGTGCTGGCTTTGGATGCATTTTTCTTCACTAAAAAATGTAAAATGTTTCTCACTTTGCTTAGATTTTCTCCAATAATGAATATTGACCAACAAAGCTCCGAAGTGTACTGTAAATTTTGTCACGAACGGATAAATTAAGTGTCGATATACCACTCCAGAAACATTTTCGGTCCAATATTGTTATATTTCCATATTTTTCATATCGATTCCTAATAATAACCAACGTCTTTGTTCTATTAATAGTGGGACATAAACGTAACCTGCTTCCCAAAGGGGAGGAAAATATGTTTTCTGACCCATAGAAAATGAAAATGCTATTTTCGATGACTGATTTAATAAATGATTATAATACTGCGGCGGAAACACGGTCCAACACAAATTTTGTGGTGATTCGTTTTTCATCACTTTTACGTGTCGAATACGCATAATTCTACCAACCCAAGCTTCGATATGCTGTAAAAAAAATAGTTAGAAGATTTGTTAACTAGTTAATAATAAATGTAACAAATTAAAAAGTTTTGATGCTTTACGATTGGCGAAAAAGAACCGATGTTATCCAATCGACTTCCCTAAAATTCGTTACCCAACTTTTCTGTGGATTTGAGTAAAGCAGAATAACAAAATCTTGCATATCCGTTGTTAAAAAATTCGATAACAATTTTCGACCAATTATCTGACTCATCGCATGGAAACAACCACTTTGGTTTTTCTGGAATATTTGGATGTAATGTCGATAATTCTTAGCCTTGTACATTTGTTCTTTCATCACTTTGTTTTTCATCACTTTTTCTGGAATATTCTGATAAATGCATTGCATGTTAGTTTCATATCTTAGCCTTGTACATTTGTTCTTTTAGCCTACTCAATATCTTTACTTAGCCTGTTAATTTTTTAGCCAAAATACAGGCCGGTTGCACTTAAGCCTAATGAGGAGGAAATGAAATTGGAATGGTGGATTTCAAGCTTAGAGTATATCAATAAACAACAAAATGTTGAGGATCGCCACACCCTAAGTAGCAATGGGATTCCGGTTTCAGAACCAATGAGTGACAATATACCAAAGGATGTGAAGGTTTGTGAGAAGCTTGATAAATTGTTGGAACCGGGGTTGAAAGAGAAGGGGAAAGTTGACAGATTATTGGAGCTTGTACAACAAGTTGTCTTTAATATTGAGGTAAACTTATCAAAATAAACATTAACTTAGTTAGCCTTCTATATATCTGATAATATTTTTATGTTGTTTTAAAGGAGGAGGGGTATAGAAAACGGAAGTTTGTTGTGGAAGGTGAAGAGGAAGAAGAGATTGATACCGAGTACGTGAAAAATGTATGTAACTTAGCCTACAATATTTCTGATAACTTAGCCTGCAATATTTGATAACTTAGCCTGCAATATTTGATAACTTAGCTTCCTATTTCTTATAACTTAGCCTGCTATTTCTCATAACTTAGCCTGCTATGTATTATAACTTAGCTTGCTATTTCTAACTTAGATTGCTGTTTTAGATTTTAGATGAGGATTATGCTGCAGCTTATGGCACACCTGGTCCAAGTGTTGAGGTTCTTAGTCCCGACCAAGTGGTTGAGTTGAAGAAAAGAGTTGGAGGACGGATGAGGAAGCCGTCTGCACAAATGGTGTTTCCATACATTGTCTATAAGAACAAACCTCGTCAGAAGAAGATCGAACCATTTGATTTGGGAAAAATAAAAGATCTATATAAATCCAAGAATGAAATCAAAATCTCACTTAACAATGGATCACCATTGAAACCAGATTTTTGGAAAGATCTTTTGGGGGCAGATCAGTCGGTGGGATGGTTCGAGACAGATGTAGGTATCATTTAAGTGTTTTAACCTTTTATATAAATTCATCTAACTTTATTTTACTGTTTTGAATAGCATATTCAGTCGTGAATGACATATCTTTACTATTCGAGGCCAGAGGATGCCAAATGGAGTATAATACCACCCTGGTTTGTGCATGGATTGACCAATGAGGATCATCAATATTCGTTAGGAAGCGGGGATTATCGACCATACCCATCGATCAAAACAGTTGACACCGTAAGTTTATAAAAGGTTACAATTTTATTTTGCCAATAATTTTTGTCCATTGTTTATATTGATTTGGCCAATAAAATATGTATTTTTTAGGTTTATATTCCAATGAATATCGACAGACTATATTGGTTTTTAGTCTCCTTTTATCTTCCTACCGGCCAAATGAGAATTTATGACAAGTATTACTAAATTATTATAATCGATTGTAAATAGTCTATTTCCAAATGAGAACTAACACAATTTTATTCATAATAGTTTACGAGTTGGTCCCGATTCGGATTTGGGGAAAAAGGCCGAAGAGTTACTAGTGTTCATTGAATATGCCTTTGGTATTTGGTTACACTTTGTTGGTTATTTTAAACAGTAAGGAGTTACTGTGTACCACCCCCGATGGGCTTTGCAAGAGAAATCATTGATTGTCCTCAACAATTCTCGTCTAGTGGAAGAGGTGACTGTGGCCCGTGGGTGTGCATATTCCTGGAGAGATTGATTAGAAACGGCAAATGGGTGAAGGATGATCCGGACGCGGAGTTGACAGTAACACAATCTCGACATCGTTTTGCAAAAATCTGTTTTGATCATCTACTTAAGGATTGATCATTTGATACATCGTTGACAATGTTTGTTAATGTTTGGATGTTTGGTGACAATGGTTGTTAATATTTGGTGTGCGACAATGTTTGGTGGTTGATTAGTAATATTTGATTACTTAGCCTTATATATTTAGCCTGCAATATGTTATTATTTAGCCTCATATATTTGCTATACTAGCCTACTATATCTGTTAAGAAACATATTCATAAGATTAAAGACAACAAAACAATACATGATAAATGTTAAGTACTCATAAGAAAACAAACAACTACTCATCATTCAAATCATAATTGAACTGTTGTGTGGTTGACTCGTACACATACCTACGTAAATCTTCTTCTTCGACAATGGAAGGCTCTCTCGGAATAAATGGTTCTTCTTTGCATTTGGATTTGCTTGACATTTGAGATGCGATAGAGGTTTTACAAGTATCTCGAGAATGACCTCTTGTGTGACACCTTCCACAAAACAACAGTGTTATTTCCTCTCCTTGGGATGGAATACGATTATTTTCACGAGGACGTCCGGCTTGTCTTTTATCCATGTGTGGTGGCTTGATAATAATAAGGTTATCGGGTCGATCCCATTCTACTTCATCAGTAACCGGATAGACTATTCCTTCGTATGTCCTTTTGTAGACTTCATTTGTAAACCAATGCATCGCCCAAGTGCTACAATTAGTTTGCTTTAAGTACTTAGAAACAGATATCACGTGACCACATGGTAAACCAGAAAGTTGCCATTATCGACAACTACAAGCTCGATTAAGCAAATCCACAAAACCTCTCCGTGACGGGGATGCAACTTCAAATTTGTAACCGTCAATACCATGCACTGTCTATGTCACACATTTTGATATTCTTTTTGAATCCTTAGCTTCCGCCCAAAAGGTAAGATCATGTGTTTTATTTAGCTGCAATTAAAAAAATAAATAGAAACAATAGCATTATATATTAGTCAGCTATATCTGATAACTTAGCCTGCAATATGTTATAACTTAGCCTACTATACATTAGCCTGCTATATCTGATAACTTAGCCTGTAATATGTTATAACTTAGCCTACTATACAAAATATACTTAGCCTATTATACAAAAACTTATTTACGTGTTTGGTGCCGCCTGTTGAAATACCATTGTTGGACCGACTCACGAAAGATTTCTATTAGTTTGGTAATAGGCATCCATCGAGCATTACGTGATAACGCGTTAATAGACTCAGCACTATTTGATGTCATAATGCCATAACGTTGACCAACAAAATGTGCTTGTGCCCTTTTATGCAAACCAACAGCTAGTAACGTATCGCGAACAGTAGGAATAACTTCACAAAGTGCATTGAAATTTTCTTCAAAATCAGTCACAGTAAAGGCTTTGCATGTCTTCCACCAAAGGTAATCGTGTTTTTTTGCCAAAGATTTTAATCGCATGTTCAACATTAAATGGCGACAAAAAAGCCCACGGTGTGCGTATGGAAAAACAGCTCTAATAGCCAAGTCAATTGAAGCTACTCTGTCTGATATGATAACAAGTTCTGGATTTTCACCAATACATTGTTTTCGCTTTGTTAGAAACCATGTACAACAATCACCACTCTCTGATTTTCCAACACCATAGGCAACATGAAGAATCTGATTATTCCCATCCGTGGCTACAACTAAAAACATTGTGCCTTTAAAACTACCTTTGAGATGTGCGCCATCAATAATAATTACCGGTCGAAGATAACGTCTAAAACTTTCAATCTGTAAAATATAAACAACGCGTCAGAAAAACATTAAATCTTAATTTATTAGTAAAATAAAAAAACAATAACATACTAACCGCAACACCAATAGCAACAAAACACATTTTGAAACGGCTCAAGTTGTCTGTTATAATATCAGTGACAGTTCTAGGGTTGGCCCTCTTCAAATTATGAAAATAAGCTGGCAGTTCAGAAAATGAATCATTTGAATTTCCCCTCAACATCTGCAATGCACACTCCTTTCCTCGCCAACCTTGGTGGTATGTAATTTTGATAGGAAACCTTGAATTGATATCTTTCATTATGTCTTTTCCTATGTAGACACGACCGGGATCCTTAAGTTGATCTTTTATCAAATCACCAATCACCTTTTTATTTGCTTTACGGATATGAGGGTACGTCTGTATCCGTGAACACGTGTGTTGGTTATTAAAATATCTAACATGAAACGTACCAGATTCACCATAACTGTAGGCCCTTATACGCCAGTCACAATTAGGCGTAATACATGATGCTTCATACCTATTTTTTTTTATATATATTAACCTTGAAATCGAAACACTCTCTAACACACATTTTCCTCAACTCCAACTTTAAATGTTCTTTATCTCTAAAGCACATACCTTCAAAAACATCATTAATTGATTTACCACTTCTAACAACAAAATTTTCAGGTGTTGGGTCTGGAATAAAATCTGATAACGGCTTGGATTTAGGCTCTGGTTCCTCTTTAATAGGAAACAAATTACTCCCCGGATTTGAGTAAAAGGTGGTATTATTAAGATAAGAATAAAAGTGGTCAATATTCGGCTCAGAATTCAAGTAACTATCTTTTTCATAGTTATATGCAGGAACATTTAAATCAAAAGGGAACTTAAATTCATCTTCTTTTCCCATGTGTTGAGAGCTCGGTAAACCAGAAGGTAATCTACTTGAACCAATAGACACAGGTTTTCAGGAAGAAGAACCAATAGACACAGGTTTTTGGAAAGAAGAACCAACACCATCTTCTTGGATAACATACAACTTGTATATTTCAAACGGATTTTTATCATATATACAAAAAAAAAACGAAATATCACTATCATTGTATATGTCGATTGGGTCGGTGAATGTTGACATTTTATAAGATATCGAGAAATATTCTCGCTACAAACATTAGAAATAATAGATAACAAACCATCGTAAGTAACATTTGTAGATAACTTTATACCGCGCTTTGCACAATCGAACGGAACGTATTCAACAGCACCGTCAATATATTCCCATCTCCCCCTTCTGTAAATTACAATGTTCATAGACATCTCGAACCACTTCACCAAAAGAAACTAGAATTGTGAGAGAACAATGGAAAAAATGGAAAAAACAAAGTTAAATAAGTTAGAAAAACTCGAAGCAGGCTAACAAGTCCACTTCAGCCGGCTTAGAAGTGTAATAACACCTTCGGCGTCGGCTAAGCCAAGCCGGGTAAGCCATCTCGAACCAAGCCGACTGAGCCATGCAAAAAAAAAAAGTTCGCCGGCTAAGCCTGCTACGGCTTTAGCCGCCTTGGGAATACGTACCGCCACGTGTCAATTTCGGATTGGTTGAAATTCTGAAAAAAAAGCTTACAAGTCACTGAAAACCAAGCCGACTGAACTAGCCGACTGAACTAGCCGTCTTCAGCCGGCTAAAGGGCTAAATGACCATATCCTAGCCGGCTGAAAAAGCTTGCCCATTTTTACAACTTGACCAGTCAAATGTCCATTTTGGTAATTTTCCCTTTACTTAATGCCACAATTCTCCATATGATGGCACCACTCCCAAGATCATCAGTGTAACCTCTCTCTCCTCTCTTTTATTTTTTTTTTGAAAGACGACCTTCATTTTTTAAGTGGCAGTCGCATCTCCGAATCGGAGACCCGTTACCCCTCAACCTGACCACTACGTTGTCTGAACCGGGCCCGCGGGTTCAGAACGAGAGGCTTAGGCTTTCACCGGGAAACCATGGAGCCTGCTGCCACTTGACAACAGTTGCGCCGCTACACAGGCCAAACCCCGTTAGCATAACGCACTCCGGACTAAAACCCGGCTCGGCTCGGATTCGAACCTGCGTGGGCAGGTTGAATCTTCATCGCCTATACCACTGGACCAAAGCCAGTGGTTTCTCCTCTCTTTTATTTGCTTTACCCAAAATGCACCCACCAACCAAAAATGAAAATTCCCAACCATTTCTCTCCCAAATTCAAATCCTCTCCATTCCCTAACTTGTTCATGATGTTCTTGAGCAAGAACTCGTAATTTTCAGAGATGTAGAAGCTGCCACGATCCAAAGGTAAGTGTAACAAATTCAAACATCTATTCCCATCAAAACCAATTACAAGTGCACACAAACCCTAAAATCGGGGTTTAACCCTCTCTACACATTCTCACGGTTTTAAACTCTATAATATATGGTATAAAACTCTTATAAACATTCTAAAACACGAGTTATACAAGAATCCATGATTACAATGAGTAGAAATCAGGTTTCATACCAAGAACACACACTAACACACACACACACTCGTGGTGTAACTATCCCTGACAATATTTGTTCATGCATGTGGTTTGATCGTGATGTAGGAACTACTCTTGTGGTCTAAGAACAGAAATCATCCCACCATACTCGAAAATCCCAAGCTCTAAACACTCAAGGTATGAATTTAACTTGTTAATAAGCTTGATTTAAGTATTTTTAAGACTTGATTATGGGATTTGTATTTGATTCTTGAATTCATTTGAAACAGTAGGTAATATGGTAAAAATAATAATCTTGGAATTGGATTCATTAAATTTATGATTTAAATACTAATTTAATATTGGTTTTAATGGAGAAATTCAAAAAAGGACAGTTAACCAATATTTTTTTGGGAGTTTAATACATATAACAAAGCTTATAAACGAAAATTTGGAATTTTATAAAATTAATTCGATTTTATAAAAATACAACACTTTTAACGATCCTGATTTCCCCAACCTGACATTTTGACAAACTCTGACTTGAAAATTTTAATATAGATTCATATGGACATTATAAGACTACTGATCAAAATTCATATTTTTTAGACATATAGATTAATTATTATGAGTATTTTGATTAAATAGAATAATTAATGAATAAAATATTAATTATATATTTAAAAATCTAGAAAAAATAATATTAGACAATATATCAGTAGTATAAACATATAAAAATTCATAGATGATATTTTTACTAAAATATTAATAGACTTTAAAAATTAAATAGGAATGAGAACGAAGATGGATGGAAAAAGAAGGAAAGACTAATTGAAATTTATAATCTTTTGTTATTAAAACTTTGTATACATATTTATATCATAACATCTTGACAAACCCAGTAATTGGTTCATTAACCATATTCATTTTATGAAACAATGATTTTTTTCAAAATACATACCTGTGAACTCACCAACATTATTTGTTAACTCAATTTTCTGTGTATACTTTCAGGTCAAATATGATGATTAGTCTAAGCTACTTTTGCTATGTCCACGATGGTTATGCTTATTGTGAAGTGCATGTTCTCATTTTGTTTAAGCATGATGCCGTGGAAATTACTACTATGATCTACTAGCCTATGTAATAGTTTATTATGTAGGTCTATACTTTTGGGGCTATAGTATGTGAAGCATGTAAGACTAAGACTTTTGGGAACCTGTTGATGCAACTCTTAAAAACTCTATATCCTCTATTTAAGACGAGGATAAATTTTGGTTATATATCAATTACTATGCTTTATATTTATTTCCGCTGCAACATCAATGTATTTCGATCCCAATGTTTCGCCCCGATTCCTCATGAACATGACGGGTGTGACAGACTGGGATAGAAATGCATTGATGTTGCAGCGGAAATAAATATAAAGCGTAGTAATTGATATATAACAAAAAAATTATTCTCGTCTTAAATAGAGGATATAAAGTTTTTAAGAGTTACATAAACAGGTTTCCAAAAGTCTTAGTCTTATATGCTTCACATACTAGAGCCCCAAAAGTATAGACCTACATAATAAACTATTACATAGGCTAGTAGATTATAGTAGTAATTTCCACGTCATCATGCTTAAACAAAATGAGAACATGCACTTCATGATAAAGAGCCAAAGAGGGTATATAATTGGGTGGCTTGGGAGGCCATGAAGAAAACCAATAGAAGTTAGAAGTAAATGATTATCCTTTTTGGTTTGGTTGATGTTGGGTTGCCATAGAATGGGTGACGAACCCTATTCGTTAATTGAAGCTTGTTATTGTTTAATTCTTGTTCTTGATTTCTTGATTGTTGGAACATGGATAGTGTTACTTGATGTTTGTTGAGAAGACTTATGAAGTGATCATACTACATTTATATCGTCTCCAACAGATTAATATTAACTTGGCTGTTTGTTCCCTACAAATCTCTTATCCTTGTTTTGTAATTTGAAACACATTGTCTACAGTAGGCAAAGGGTCCATCATAAGTAGACTCCCATGAATAATCTTACCCTTTGTTGATTCTACTAGATCTTAGAAATAGCACTTCCACAAGTACAACTAGGAATATTCACTAATTTGTTAAAGAACCATAACTTCTTCATTCTAGTAAAAACACAAATATAGACAAATTATCTGAAATTTCAAATGCCCAGCGTGACTACAAAGAAAAGCTCATAAAATATGAACTTAAATTTGAATTTTAATGGGTTAAACTTTATAGTTTTTTATAAATATAATTTTATATTATATATATATATATATATATATTATGCCCTGAAAACCATCAAAATTACGTTCCCTGTGCGGCAGCACAAGACGTACATGCCACTGAGCCACCTCTGATCTTGAGGGAGAAAATAAAGATCTTGTTGAACTCGATATATTCCTGTGCCTTGACTATGTCCACAACGTTGAGACGTATAATTCGGTCCAAATTTGTGCACTGGAAGAACAAGACGTACAATTTGGTCCAAATTTGTGCACCGGAAGAACATGATAGTAATCGTTTTGATATATCTTTGGTGACAGATTGACGAACCAATTGAGTCATTTTTTATGAGTTTGTATGTGATTTCCCCCGGTTCCCATAATTGTCACCTCCAAGACCTTGTGTGCAGTGGCGGAGCTTGGAAATTTTCGCAGGGGGCCGGGAATTTTTTTCATATAGGGGGGCCGGAACTATAAAATTTTCGGTCGAATACATATAAATTAACACTACTGAGCAAAAAATCGGCCGAATACGTATATATTAACACTTCTGAGCGAAAAATCGGGGGGGTCGGGGCCCCCTCGGGCCCTTTATATCCTCCGCCCCTGCTTGTGTGGAAAGGTTATGATCATATATGGTATCAGAAGGATCATTGGTTTCAGTCTTTCAGATTAATTTGAAGTTGGAGGCAACACAATCATTTAAACAATGAATTCTGATGAACTAATGATCAAGATAAGAAGCAATGATGATAAAATGTTATGTAACCAGTAGTAAAAATATATTCTAAGAAGTAACATCACCTAATTGGATTTGAACCTTTTTCTTTATTATATTTTAATGTTTATGAGCTCAAATCATTATTTTTTCTTGTGCTATGTAAATAGGTGCATGAATAGAGAAATAGATCAAAGTCTAAGAGACAAGTCAAGATGATTAGCACTATCTTGATCAACATTCTCACCCTTACAACCATACTCTACATGATGTTGAATTCCAACAACCATAGGCGGCTGCACATGCGCAACATGATTTGAACCATAGGAATCGAAACCAGACCCCGACAACATGCAATTCCACTCTGGTTGTTGTCTAGCAGCTGACCTCAGCTCGCGGCTTTTCTTGGCTAAGGTTCTTTCGAGCTTGTGAGCATTTTGATGGCCTCCAAAGGCTTGTGGGCTGTAGAATTTTCTACTGCAATAACTGCATGAGAAAACGCGTTGCTCCGCGTTGTGTAAGGAAGACAACAACAAAGAAGAAGATGACGAAGTGTTATCGTTTTTGGGTTGGTGTGCATCGAGGAAACTCATGGTTATGAGAAGTACAGGATGGTTAAAGAATGTTAGGTTTATATATATAAGCAAAAAAAGGTGGTCTTAAAGGCTTTTTGTTAGTGGAATAAAACATGCAAAGTAGCAGAGATCCCGTCACATCTACTTAAATATATGAAAACTTACACACCCTTTTGTGTACCGAGGTGAAGTGACCATGCACTATTTTTTTTATATGTTATGTATATTATTGAAAAATGATTGATTTATGGTTTTTTGGTAATGACCCTACAAATAATTTACGTTATTGATTTATTAGATGATATATGGTTGAAATTGTTAATCACATCTATCTTATATAAGAGAAACTAGTTTCATACTATTAACAATTTGAATTCTTTCTCGGAATATTTCGTTTTGGACCGTCACCGTTTCGCTTGAGCAGGGATATTAACCATAATTAACGTATCTCTTTTATATTTTACTCGTTCTTTATGTACATGTATGAAACTTATTTATTTATTTATAGTATGCTTCTCGTACCCATTTGACCAGGAGAATCACTTTGTACATGGTATCATCCATAAGTTGCTAACCTTTGTGCCCCGCTCTTTCGCAAAACCCTCCCCTTTCACTCTGCCTCTCCGGCTGCCATGGCTGGTTCCTCTTCTTTGTCCGATTCAACCCTTCCACTGAACATGATCATGCACACGATCACCATCAATTTAACATCATCCAATTACCTGTCGTGGAAGAATCAATTACTTACCGTCTTAACCTATCAAAATCTGGTCTTTCATGTTGACAGTTCATCCATTGCTCCGGCCTCTCAGATTATTACCGACAAGAAACATGCCACTAAGCCTGCCTATAGGGCATGTATCTCTGCAAATCAATGTGCCATGATCCTTATCCAAGCGTCTCTTACTGAAGAATCGCCTCTAAAATAGTTGGGCTTCCTACTGCTTGTGACATATGTATTGCGCTTGAATCGGCGTATAGTAACTCTTCAGTGGAACGTGTTCAAAATCTTTGTGATCAACTGCGTCTTCAATCTAAAGGTACGCTTGTTGTTTTTTATTTTGGTCGACGGTTTAAGGCTTTTTGTGCCCAACTCTCGGCTATTGGTCACTTTATAGTCGAACCGGACATGCTTCATTGGTTTTTATTTGGGCTTGGACCCTCCTTTGAAACATTGTTCACTACCTTACGAACCTCTAGACCTACTCCCACCTTTCGTGACCTTATTGCTCAAGCCGAGAACCATGAGTTGTTCCTTTGTTCATTACACGAAACTGCCACACCTATGGTGGCCTTTAATGCCCAGACCTCACGGTCAAATTTTTGCAATCGGGTCCGTGGTGGCCTATTTTCTCGTGGTGGTAGGGTTTATGGTCGCCGCCCCCTCATTGTCAACTATGCCGTAAAGACGCCCATTATGCCAGTGCATGTCCTTATCTTGCTACCTATGCTTCTCAGGCACCCGGTTTGGATTCGGACTTGGCCAAAGCTTTTCATGCACAATGCAACGTTACTACCTCATGTCCAGATTGGTACGTTGACTCTGGCCCTTCGAATCATATGACTTCATCTACAAATAATATCACTGTAGGTCCCAGCGGGTCTACGGATCTATATAAGTCGTAAAACACGCAATACGTACACGTAGTGCGGAATCCTAACGTATACGCATGTATCGAATACTCACACACATGATAAGATCACACGCAAGACAAGATATCATAAAGCTCCTTGTATTATCTCTTTAACAGTGCATACAAGTTGTAGTTCCAAAATTATAGATCGTTACAAATGAGACAACTACAACACTATTTATAGACAATACTACTGAAATAGGCGAACTTAACATGTTCGCTAATATTTAGTTCAGGCGATTGTTAAGTTCGCCTCAACCATATTAGGCGAACATGTTAAGTTCGCCGGTTACAAACTTAACATTTACAAGACAAAAAAATACAAAACAGAACATAAAGACTAATCTATTACACAAGCTAGTTGTCACACTAAAATTTCCAACAGACTCCCTGTGACGTTTCGGATTTTCATTCGCGCACTTGTAATATATTTATCGTGTAATCATTCTCTATTTGAATAAAATGCAAGTGTTTTTTTTATTAGTTTTATACAAATAGGTATTTTTATTTTACGGATTTAAAATAATTAAAATTTTATAAGTTTTAAAACTTATATAAAATTTTATATAAAAATCTAAATTTAAAAGTTTCATATTTAATAAAATAACCTATTTAAATAAGATAACTAATTTTATAAAAATTATTTATAACAATAATAATAATATAAGTTTATAAAATATATTTAAAAATTAAAAGAAATTAAACTAATTATTTTTATAAAAGTTAAGGGGTTGTTTTAAAACTTTTCAAACTAGAAGGTTTTAAGCTAAAATCAGTTGAGGGACTATTTCTGTACAAATCAAACTACAAGGACTCATCCGTAATTATCTCAGGGGCCGAATTAAATCAAAACCAAACTACAAGGACCAAATCTGCCAATTTCCAAATCGACTTTCCGGTCACCATGTTCCTTGGTCCGGCGGGTAAAGCGTTTTTCCGGCGAACACCCCGACAGGGCTGTTCCCTGCACCTCAACAGCCGCTAAAGGCATGTCTGAACTCGTCTTGCCTACACGAACAAGAACCCCCGACCAATTGGTCTCCCCAACATACGGATCGTCTGATCCTGTTGGTGGCCGAGAACCCACGCCACGAATTCGAGCCCGACAGTCAACCTCCACGCGTGCTTGATAGCTCGTTTGCTTCGTCACATACTCAATTTCACGTTTGGCCATAAGGTTTGAGCTCGGCTATAAAAAGCCATCTTCGGACCTGCTCGAGCTCGCTACTCCTCTTCCACCCACTCTCACTTCAAATTGAAGACACCATTACATTCGTCGTCTCTGAGTGAAGCTGTGACCAAGGTTTTAGAGGCTAATTCCATCCAGAAGCTCGATCCCCATTTTTGACATTTTCGGATTTAAGCTTCTGCCGACCAGACCCTTCGCGACCAGGTTCGAGCCTCAATTTGTTTCCGTCATCTTCTGTTATCATCTGGTAAACAATTCCAAGCGAAAACGCGACCATCGCTCTTGAGTTACCGGGCAAACCAGTGTCCTCGTACACGGTTTGCCGGTTGCCGAGGACCAGCGACCAATTTCCCACTTGTGTATTTAAATTAACGGGTACACACATAACCAGCGATGGGCAGTATCCCGGCTGGTTATGCGTGTGTGTGTTTGATCCTGAGGTCGCGGGTTCGATCCCGGTTGGCCTTCAGCCCAATTTTTTTATTCTGTTTTTATTTTATTTATTTATTTTAACTTATTTTAACATTCTTTTTATACAATAAAAACTAAAACGAGTCGGTTTACTCGTTCGTTTATTCCGAAAACCATTAAAATTCTTTTATACATATTTAACCTACCCAAATATTTATAAAATAATAAACACTAGATTTTTTATAAATTTGTTAAAATAGTTTTAACTTACAAATAATATATATAAATAATGATAAAAAGAATAAATGAATAAATAGAAACTTTTATAAATACATAATAACTACTTATTTAAAAATGTAATATTTTAACAATATATATATATATATATTTATAAGTTAAAGTTTTACAAAACCATTATCATTTTCCTACCATATTTTATACAAATAAATATTAAGGAATATTATTATAAAACCTATACACATTTAAATATGAATACGCACATATATAAACATACAATAATACTTATCTATCCACATAGGATTTCATCGTGCTTAGGTTTCAACGTCCTTATCACCCGCACTCGTGGATTATCATATCCGCTAGCCAGGTGAGTTACATAGCCCCTATTTTATATTTTTACGCATTTTGGGGTGAAACATTATACATGCTACTCACTTTGTTTATACGTGTTATACATGTGGACTATATTCTTATTATCTTGGGTGTACATACATTTACTTTAAACACAAGAAAACCAACAGTAATATTAATAGATCTATTGTGCCTGACAAGCCCACCCGGTTAGGGTGTTTATTACTGCATACTCGGATATAGCCACGTGTTTTATTCAAACATACCGGATATAGTGGGTAACTATATTCAAACATACCGGACTTAGCTGTTGTGCTATGTTCAAGCACGTCAATCAAGGTTTGAATTGTGATTAGATAAATGATACACCGTATATATACTATGTTTAACAAGATAAACAATGAGTTGTAAAACGTTTTTATCTACTACTTATCGGAACTACAAAACCTATGTACTCACCAACTTTTTTAGTTGACACTTGATTTAAATAATGTTTTAGGTTTGGATATGTGATTGCTTGTCGAAGATTCCTCCACTTAAGAACTATGGACCTAGTTAAATAAACCAATGTTTTGAACTAGACTAGGTTATTTGAAATGTATTGTATTTGAATTTTTGTTGTCTTTAAATTTAATTAATGAATTATGCAACATTTTAGTTATCATGTGCTGTTGAACAATCATTCCATTGTCGGCCTCGATGATTCCGCCATCGGTCGGGGTGTGACAGATTGGTATCAGAGCCATGGTTATAGGGAATTAGGTTATTAGACACAATGACCTAGACTATAACCCTAGGACTCCCTTTTATGTGTTATGTGCTAAATGATTAATTGTTATGTGAATTATTTGCAGTTAGGTATTATTTGAATTTTCCCAAGTTTGGTACATGAGACTTATACATACAAGGCTTAAATACATGATACATACTTTACATACACATTTGACAAACAAACTTATGCAAACAAATACACTACCCATCCTTATCCATACTCTTTCCTAATCCATATTAATTGCAACATTCCTACACATTTTATACTCATAGACTCTCAAGTCTATTAAAATCTTGAAAATCTCGTCAACGACTTAATTTCTTGAAACCAGTAAAGGACACGTGCAATCTGGAAGGGTGACACCTGTACATTGGGTTTTCTGTCTAGGAAAGCATTTCGTATAAATCCAAATAAACGGACCCGTATGCTTTCCTGGGAATTCCTGAAGTGAGTGTTTACCTATAGGCTAAAGCATGTCTCCTTGAAAGTTTTGAGGAATTATTTAACGTTGATAAGTCAATGTATTCGCAAGGATACGATCCGAACTTAAACTCAAAATTTGGGGACATTATAGCAAGATAGGAAGAACTAGACGAACATGCAAAGCAAATCATTATTACGGGTGCACACGTAATAACAATTTGTAGTGCATGCAAGTCCCGGCAATTCCTATTACGCGAATAATGATCTATAACATCATGTTCTATCCGGAATAGATGGCTTAGTTTCCCCCATCAACTTTAAATAAATGCACATGCATTGTCACGCGTCATGATGAACCCCGCTTTTCTGCTTACATTATTTCCCACTATAATTCATATATATCCATCTGATCTAAAATATCATTGTCTTTTCTTATGGTGTTAGAATCCCTCCTCGACGTGCAAACTCTAGCACTTCCAACCCGGATCTTGCTACTCTCCTTGCCCAGCTGGTGGGGCAAATGACTCAAGCCAATAACAACAGTGACGGGTCTCACAACATCCAAGGAAATGGTGGTACCAACCCGCCTCAATGCACGTTTAAGCACTTTAACTCGTGCAATCCTACAAAATTCTTCGGGACTGAAGGTGCTACCGGTCTACTGCAATTGTTTGAAAGCATGGAAAGCACATTCCTAAGCAGTGACTGCCCCGATAATCTTCGGGTTCGCTATGCCATAAGTGTACTTCAAAAGAGAGCCCTCACCTGGTGGAACGGTGAGAAACGCACTCGTGGTGTTGAGGTTGCTACATCTTTATCATGGGATGATCTGAAGAAAGCCATGACTGATGAATTCTGTCCTCGAAATAAAATGAGGAAGCTCAAGACTGAGTTTTGGGATCTTGCCCAAGACAGCGGGGATAATTTGGCTTACACCACCCGATTTCAAGAGCTGAGCCTATTGGTGCCTCATATGATCACTCCCCTTGCTCGTGAAATTGAAAAGTACATAGGCGGGCTGCCTATGCAAATTCAAGATGCTGTGTTAGGAAGCAATCCTCCTACACTTGAAGCTGCTATCCGTCTATCCGCTACACTATTCGACAACCATGTCAAAGCCGGAACCTTAACAATAAAGGGTTCCAAGAAGGTTGTCTCTACTCTTGCGGCCGTTAAAGATGTAAAACCCGAGTCTTCTAACCGCAACAAGAAATGAAAGGGTCAAAACTTCGCAGCCGTAACTTCCGCTGTACCTGCTATTCAAGTGGCCCCTTTGGGTCAAAACCCGAAACCTTATCTGGGCCCAAATCCCCAATGCCAGACCTGCAAGTACCATCATCCTGCCAACTTACCATGCCGATTGTGTTCAAGATGCGAACGATATGGACACGTGGTCACTACTTGCCGTACTCGTCCTCCCGTCCATCAAGCTGCTCCAGTCAACCGTCCAACCTATCCGGCACCTCTCAATGGTCGGGCATGTTACGAATGTGGAGACCCAAACCATTTCCATGACCGATGCCCAAAACTTCATCATCAAGGTGGTCCTCAAGGACGAGCGTTTAATATAAACGCTAATGAGGCTCAAGCAAACAACGACGTGATAAACGGTATGTTTCTCGTAAACAATCATTATGCATCCATTTTATTTGATACCGGTGCCGATAGGAGTTTTGTGTCTCTTACCTTTGAACCTCGACTTGCTAAACAAAGAACGAAACTTGACAATTCTTACTCCGTGGAGATAGCAAACGAAAAATCTATTACTATAAATTATGTTATCCGCGACTGCAATCTCGAGCTTAATAATCATGAATTCTCTGTTGATCTCCTTCCAATGCAATTGGGAAGCTTCGATATTATAATTGGCATGGACTGGTTATCCAAGCACCATGCCGAGGTTATTTGCTACGAAAAGTGCATTCGTATACCTCTCCCTTCGGGCGACACGTTAGTTATTTTCGGTGAAAAACCATGTCGTGGTCTTCAACTCATGTCTTGCACATTGGCACAAAAGTACCTACGGAAAAAGTACGTTGCCTTCTTGGCCCACGTAGTTGACACGAAAGACAAGGGTAAGAAATTGCAAGATATTCCGATCATTCGAGACTTTCCCGAAGTATTCCCCGAGGATTTACCCGGCCTTCCTCCTCCTAGACAAGTAGAGTTTCGTATTGAACTTGTGCCCGAAGCAACTCCCGTGGCAAAAGCTCCCTATCGTCTTGCACCTTTCGAGATGCAAGAGCTCGCAAGTCAATTACAAGAACTCTCATCTAAAGGATACATCCGCCCGAGCCATTCACCTTGGGGTGCTCCCGTGCTGTTCGTAAAGAAAAAGGATGGATCGTTTCGAATGTGCATCGATTATTGTGAACTTAACAAGCTTACAATTAAGAACCGTTATCCTTTACCCCGTATCGACGATCTTTTCGATCAGCTTCAAGGTTCAACATGTTTCTCCAAGATTGACCTTCGTTCCGGATACCATCAACTTCGTGTTCTCGATGAAGACATTCCGAAGACTGCCTTTCAGACTAGATATGGTCACTACGAGTTCATGGTCATGCCCTTCGGTTTGACTAATGCACCTGCGGTCTTCATGGACCTCATGAACCGTGTATGCAAACCTTATTTGGACAAGTTCGTGATCGTTTTCATTGACGACATTCTCATCTATTCTAAAACGAAAGCGGAGCATGAACAACACCTCCGTTTGATTTTGGAGCTCTTGAAGAAAGAACAACTATACGCCAAATTCTTCAAGTGTGAATTCTGGCTAAAGGAGGTTCAATTTTTGGGACACATAGTCAACGATAAGGGGATTCATGTGGACCCGAAAAAATTGAAGCGGTAAAGAATTGGAGTACTCCTAAGACTCCTACCGAGATTCGTTCCTTCCTTGGACTAGCGGGTTACTATCGTCGCTTCATCTCAAATTTCTCTAAGATTGCGGTCCCGCTCATTGCCTTGACTCACAAAGGTAAGCATTACGAGTGGGGACCGAAGCAAGAGGAAGCTTTTCAAACTCTTAAGCACAAGCTCTGCAATGCTCTTATTCTAACTCTTCCTAGTGGAAATGACGACTTTGTCGTTTATTGTGATGCATCCAACCAAGGTCTTGGTTGTGTTCTAATGCAACGTGGCCAAGTAATTGCATACGCATCACGTCAGCTCAAAATCCACTAGAAGAACTATACGACCCATGATCTCGAACTTGGTGCTGTCGTTTTCGCCTTGAAAATTTGGAGACACTATCTTTATGGCACCAAATGCGTGGTTTTCACCGACCACAAAAGCCTCCAGCATATTTTCAATCAAAAAGAGCTTAATATGAACAACTACGACTGCGAGATTCGCTACCACCCCGGCAAAGCAAATGTTGTAGCCGACGCCTTGAGTCGTAAAGAACGTATCATGCTTCATAGTGTTTGTATTCATAACGATATCCAAGCCCGTATTCTTCAAGCACAACACACCTCGGTTACCGAGGGAAGCATGTATCAAGAGATGGCATGTGGTGTAGAACTCCTACTAGAAACCAAAGCCAACGGCTTATTGTATTACTTGGACCGTATCTGGGTTCCCGATCGCGACGACCTTCGTATATTTTTGATGAACGAGTCCCAC
This sequence comes from Smallanthus sonchifolius, assembly GCA_023525975.1. NCBI lineage: Eukaryota > Viridiplantae > Streptophyta > Magnoliopsida > Asterales > Asteraceae > Smallanthus > Smallanthus sonchifolius. Next base: position 19,805,157 of record CM042035.1, on the reverse strand, counting down.
AAAACTCGATATTCGGTACATCCTGGAGCTGATAAGATGTACATGGGTCTTCGTCAGCAATATTGGTGGCCCGGCATGAAAAAGGATATTGCCCTCTTTGTGGCAAAATGCTTAACTTGTTCTAAAGTGAAGGCCGAACACCAAAAGCCTTCCGGACTCCTCGAACAACCAGAAATTCCCATGTGGAAGTGGGAGAACCTCGCTATGGACTTCATCACCAAATTTCCACGCACTTCTAGTGGGCACGATAGTATCTGGGTTATTATCGACCGACTTACAAAGTCTGCTCATTTCTTGCCTATTCGTGAGGACTATCGAGTTGAGAAATTGGCTCGGATCTACATTGATGAGATCGTAAGTCGTCACGGAATCCCTTTGAACATCATCTCCGATCGTGATTCGCGTTTTTCTTCCCGATTTTGGCAATCATTACAATCTGCGCTTGGTACTCGTTTGGATTTAAGTACGGCTTACCATCCTCAAACTGATGGACAAACCGAGCGAACAATCCAAACTCTCGAGGATATGCTTAGAGCTTGTGTCATTGACTTTGGTGGCAATTGGGATTCTCACCTACCACTGATCGAATATTCCTACAACAACAGCTACCACACAAGTATTAACATGGCACCGTTTGAAGCTCTTTATGGACGGAAATTCCGTTCACCGATTTGTTGGAACGAAATTGGTGAAGCACAAATCACCGGTCCCGAGCTTATCCAAGAGACCACCGATAAAATCTCTCTTATCCGTGGCAACATTCGAGTAGTAAGGAGTCGGCAAAAGAGCTATACCGATAAAAGATGAAAACCCTTGGAATTTCAAGTTGGGGATATGGTTCTCCTAAAAGTATCACCTTGGAAAGGCGTAGTCCGATTTGGAAAGAAAGGAAAACTTGCACCTCGATATGTGGGTCCATTCAAGATACTCGAAAGGGTAGGAAAAGTGGCCTACAAACTCGATCTTCCTTCAGAACTCAACAACGTTCATCCGACCTTTCATGTATCTAATTTGAAAAAGTGTCTAGCCGACGAAAATCTCCACATCCCTCTTGATGAAGTGCGTATTGACGAGAAAATGCACTTTTTTGAAAAACCCGTGGAAATCATGGACCGAGATGTCAAGAAACTCAAGCGTAGCCGCGTCCCCATTGTCAAGGTCCGTTGGGAGTCTAAACGTGGACCCGAGTTCACTTGGGAACGTGAAGACCAAATGAAGACCAAATATCCGCATCTCTTTTCATAGCCTCTACTAGTTGAATTTCGGGGCGAAATTACTTTAACTTGGGGAGACTGTGACGTTTCGGATTTTCATTCGCGCACTTGTAATATATTTATCGTGTAATCATTCTCTATTTGAATAAAATGCAAGTGTTTTTTTTTATTAGTTTTATACAAATAGGTATTTTTATTTTACGGATTTAAAATAATTAAAATTTTATAAGTTTTAAAACTTATATAAAATTTTATATAAAAATCTAAATTTAAAAGTTTCATATTTAATAAAATAACCTATTTAAATAAGATAACTAACTTTTATAAAAATTATTTATAACAATAATAATAATATAAGTTTATAAAATATATTTGAAAATTAAAAGAAATTAAACTAATTATTTTTATAAAAGTTAAGGGGTTGTTTTAAAACTTTTCAAACTAGAAGGTTTTAAGCTAAAATCAGTTGAGGGACTATTTCTGTACAAATCAAACTACAAGGACTCATCCGTAATTATCTCAGGGGCCGAATTAAATCAAAACCAAACTACAAGGACCAAATCTGCCAATTTCCAAATCGACTTTCCGGTCACCATGTTCCTTGGTCCGGCGGGTAAAGCGTTTTTCCGGCGAACACCCCGACAGGGCTGTTCCCTGCACCTCAACAGCCGCTAAAGGCATGTCTGAACTCGTCTTGCCTACACGAGCAAGAACCCCCGACCAATTGGTCTCCCCAACATACGGAACGTCTGATCCTGTTGGTGGCCGAGAACCCACGCCACGAATTCGAGCCCGACAGTCAACCTCCACCCGTGCTTGATAGCTCGTTAGCTTCGTCACATACTCAATTTCACGTTTGGCCATAAGGTTTGAGCTCGGCTATAAAAAGCCATCTTCGGACCTGCTCGAGCTCGCTACCCCTCTTCCACCCACTCTCATTTCAAATTGAAGACACCATTACATTCGTCGTCTCTGAGTGAAGCTGTGACCAAGGTTTTAGAGGCTAATTCCATCCAGAAGCTCGATCCCCATTTTTGACATTTTCGGATTTAAGCTTCTGCCGACCAGACCCTTCGCGACCAGGTTCGAGCCTCAATTTGTTTCCGTCATCTTCTGTTATCATCTGGTAAACAATTCCAAGCGAAAACGCGACCATCGCCCTTGAGTTACCGGGCAAACCAGTGTCCTCGGACACGGTTTGCCGGTTGCCGAGGACCAGCGACCAATTTCCCACTTGTGTATTTAAATTAACGGGTACACACATAACCAGCGATGGGCAGTATCCCGGCTGGTTATGCGTGTGTGTGTTTGATCCTGAGGTCGCGGGTTCGATCCCGGTTGGCCTTCGGCCCAATTTTTTTATTCTGTTTTTATTTTATTTATTTATTTTAACTTATTTTAACATTTTTTTTATACAATAAAAACTAAAACGAGTCGGTTTACTCGTTCGTTTATTCCGGAAACCATTAAAATTCTTTTATACATATTTAACCTACCCAAATTTTTATAAAATAATAAACACTATATTTTTTATAAATTTGTTAAAATAGTTTTAACTTACAAATAATATATATAAATAATAATAAAAAGAATAAATAAATAAATAGAAACTTTTATAAATACATAATAACTACTTATTTAAAAATGTAATATTTTTACAATATATATATATATATATTTATAAGTTAAAGTTTTACAAAACCATTATCATTTTCCTACCATATTTTATACAAATAAATATTAAGGAATATTATTATAAAACCTATACACATTTAAATATGAATACGCACATATATAAACATACAATAATACTTATCTATCCACATAGGATTTCATCGTGCTTAGGTTTCAACGTCCTTATCATCCGCACTCGTGGATTATCATATCCGCTAGCCAGGTGAGTTACATAGCCCCTATTTTATATTTTTACGCATTTTGGGGTGAAACATTATACATGCTACTCACTTTGTTTATACGTGTTATACATGTGGACTATATGCTTATTATCTTAGGTGTACATACATTTACTTTAAACACAAGAAAACCAACAGTAATATTAATAGATCTATTGTGCCTGACCAGCCCACTCGGTTAGGGTGTTTATTACTGCATACTCGGATATAGCTGCGTGTTATATTCAAACATACCGGATATAGTGGGTAACTATGTTCAAACATACCGGACTTAGCTGTTGTTCTATGTTCAAGCGCGTCAATCAAGGTTTGAATTGTGATTAGATAAATGATACACCATATATATACTATGTTTAACAAGATAAACAATGAGTTGCAAATCGTTTTTATCTACTACTTATCGGAACTACAAAACCTATGTACTCACCAACCTTTTTAGTTGACACTTGATTTAAATAATGTTTCAGGTTTGGATATATGATTGCTTGCCGAAGATTCCTCCACTTAAGAACTATGGACCTAGTTAAATAAACCAATGTTTTGAACTAGACTAGGTTATTTGAAATGTATTGTATTTGGATTTTTGTTGTCTTTAAATTTAATTAATGAATTATGCAACATTTTAGTTATCATGTGCTGTTGAACAATCATTCCATTGTCGGCCTCGATGATTCCGCCATCGGTCGAGGTATGACACTCCCCCTTGACAACAACTCGGTCTTTATCTTCAAGTCTTGTTCTTCCAATTCTTCGGTAATGAGCACAAATTCCATTCTTTAAACAAACATACAATACCCTCTTGTACTGCAACGACTGCTCTCTGCACTCATCTGTGTACATGATCTCTCTTCGCCTTAGCATCTTCTGATCAAACTTTGAGATGTTAACAAGGTTCATAGCGTCAAAGAACTTCACTATAACCTTGCCACTCAAATCTTCAATCATAGCCTCACCCGTGTAAACATCAACATACCACCATTTAAGATCATTCAGGCAGTCATAAGGAATCAACTTCAGTGGAATCTTCGGTACGGATCTCACAGGCTTGAACTTGTATCTCCAAATCACCTTTTGAGTAATTGGATCAACTTCTTTAATTCTCTTTCCCTATTGAGGTTTCAATTTTTCATACTTCCCAGATCCACCTTTAAGTATAATAATCTTCGCTATTGAGTCAGCTATGCCATTGCCATCTATTAATCAAGGGCATTGTTGACAACCCATTGACTTCACATCTCGGTAAAGAATTAAAATACTTAAGCCGTGGCTTCAAGTATTGTACACCATCATATCTCTTTAAGGCAAATAGCTTTAACTCATCTTCATAAAACCAACTGATAATCCTGCCAAAGCACTTGTCCTTATTTACATATCTTTCTTTCTGGACTGGTGCATCTAGAGAAACTGGTAACTTAGTTCTCCAGCTCTTCACCATCTCAACCCACTATGCGTTTGTCATTCCAGTATTCTTGTGCATCTCTGTATCTTCAGGCACGCTCTCTGCAGTATCAGGGTTTTGTTTATCAGGATTAGGATCAAACTCCTCAGATTCTGCAACCCCTTCTGATAAATCTTCAGGAATTACATCATCATCAAAGACATCCATATCAATCAATCCGTCACACCCTTCATATACAACCTTCTGTTTATCATTTTCCAATTCAACCTCTACAATCTCTCCTTCTTCTAGCTCATCCTCAACTATATCCTCATCATCTTTCAATTCATCCAGATCCAATAAGCATTCTATTTTATCTGCATCATCTACGTCAGAATCTTCAAAGATTGAATAATCTAACATATCAGCATCAACATGCAGGTTCTTTATCATCTGTGCTTGTCATCGTAGTAGCTTCAACAATAATCTCTGACTCCCCCTGAGTTAATGATGTAGGGTTAGTATCAGCGTTTTGACGCTCACCTAAACCATCACCAACATCTGGTTCGTCATCATCATCCTTTTGAGTACCAATACTATGACACGAAGCTTTTTCAACCATCACTGCCTTCTCCCCCTGAGCGGCAAGACGCTCTACTAGCTGACTGATAAGGATTTGAATTTCTGTAATCACTTTATTCTGATCATTCAAGGCTAGAGTACACCGAGCTTCACTTTCAATCAACACATCCACTTGAGTTTGAAACCAAGAAACCTGTGTTTCCAAGGCCTGAATTATTTCATCACGAGGATCTCTTGTAGATGGACCTGCTTCATCTTGAGTTTTGGATACAGTTGGAGTAGCATGAGGAGTATTAGATTGGGAAGGAATAGGAGTTATAATCAATGAATCTACAAACTCTCTATCTTGTTATGCAGTAGAATGTGCAGCTTGAATAGCCGAAGCCATCAATTAGGGACCTTTTGCTGCAGGAGCTTCATCATCAGAATTGGATGATTCGTCTTCTAACTTTTTTTTCCAAGTACTGCATTGGGAGGAGGACTCCTTACAGACTTGCGTCTTGGTACAGTCACCTTCTTCTTACCAAGAGATTTCTTCCTCTGCTCATACACATTCCAACAATTGGTAAAGATCCTCTTTGTCATTGGTGTAAGAGTCAGTCTAGGGTTCACCGGTGGTAGGTTGGGAATCAGATGATTCAAAATGATTTGTAGGAATCTAGGGTACATTAAGAAACCCTGACCCTTAGGTGGTGTAATCTGCGTCACAAGCTCTGTGTATATATACAGTGCAAAATTGAACGGTTTGTTTAGAGTTAAAGCCACCATGGCTGCTTTCAAAGATGTCTTCAACCCGTCAGTACCAGCTTTCATCGGTGAAAGACATTGAATTATCACGTGCATAAAATATCTACATTGCCCCACTAGACCCCCTTTCCTAGCTTGAGAATCACTGGGTCTGCCTCTATACCCCATTCTTTGAAAACATCCCATGATTAGGGTATTCAGCAATCCAATAGGATCATTATTCTCTCCACCCAACGCCAGAGCCGTTCTAATGTCTTGCACAGAAATTGCAATCTCCTGATTATTTACCGTAGCATGGATCACATGTGGTTCAACATTAGTATCTTGCTGTGCTGTCTCCCAGAACTGCTGAATGTATATCAAACTAATGTGTGGATTGGCAGAAAGAGCAACATTTATTGTTGACCGGTTCAGAAAATTGATAATCTCTTGATAATTTGCTGCCTCTCCCAACTCCGGATCAAGTAGTGCCACTTGGTTATGTTTATATTCAACCCGACGATCCATGACCTGCTCAACATAAATGATTAGACAAATGTAATCTTTCCAAACACAAAAACACAAAATAAAAAAATAAAAAAAACAAGTTTGAAAAAAAAAATCACAAGTCCTTGAAGTACTGAACCCTGTGGCGAATTTAACAAGTTCGCTTAGAGTTACAAGAGGTGAACTTGTTAAGTTTGCCTGATCAAGTTCGCCTAAACACTTGAACAGTCACAGAAATCGAATCTTGACAAATTTGATGTTAAAAACCACAATCAAGTATAGAAACGAACTCCTCAACACTCGATTAGGTTAAAGGAACATTCAATTTTAGTTTTTAACCACAAAACGACGATGAACAGTAAGGGCGACAGTCACGATGACAAATGATGATAAAAACAACGATTTTGATCAAATCAATGGATGGATTCATGTGAATCTAGCTTCAATGGATTCGCAAACTGAAAATGTATAGGAAACAGAAACAATTAACCACTTTCACACTCGAACAATTCAAAAACTGAATAAACACACAGTAGATCAAACTCGCCAGATATGTTCGCAAAAGTCAAAGACTAAGTGAAAATGGTCATGTTCGCCGAATCCTATTTATACCAATCTGTTTAAGTTCGCCTAATCCAACACTTAGCCAAAACTTTGAAATTTTTCTATTTTCCAACTTTTCCGACAGTACAATCACCTCGTAACCTGTACAACAACTTAATCCAAAAAATTAAGAATTTTTCATGGAAGATTGAAACAAAACTTTTTGGATTTTTCTAATAAAGTTAACTAAACAAGTAAAGAACTTATTTTTGGGTTTTTAAAATTTTATGTTAAAACACACTAAAATCTTTTTATACTTTTTCTAATGAATTAAAGCAGTAAACAATAAAAAAAACAATTAGAATCAAAATCTTTTTGATTTTTTTCTGTACATACAGAATCACATATTTTTGGTCAAACACTGCGAGTAAGAATATCATATCAGTATCTTTGATGAATCACACACACATTCTGAATATAAAATTCCCTAGCAGATCTATGGGTTGACCTATGGCATTCTGCATATTCACAGATTTTTGACTAAGCAATCAAGCACCCTGTGCTACATTTTATGATATCACAACAATGAAACTTTCATAAACTATCAATTCTTTTGAGATTTCTATTCAAACACTATCTCACAGATATCACCACTTTCTTTTTCACAATTTTCTTTTTCAAATACTCAGAAATTCATGAAATGATATGCAATAAACTTCAAAGTAAACAGGATCAGATCATGACATGCTAACTTATTCATACCGAATTTGCAATATACTACATGTCAATTCAAGTTGTCAGCATTAAAAGATTTGAAACTACAAGCGTTTTTATCCCACGTTCTTGTGAGTTAGTACCATTTATATGAAAACAATGTGTACCCCACAAATATGCCAACAGAAATTTAAATTTCATTATCTTCAAGACATAGGAGACTTATGCAAAGATTAGATCAATCTCCAAGATGAAACTATCTCAACTAGCACAGGAAAAGAAACAGATCCCGAAGGATATATGGAATCAGAATGATTCATATACCTTGGTTTTGGATGAAGTATCATGATTCAATGTAACAGTGAGATTTTACCGATGGAATTCTTCAACAATAAGAATGATCAAGGAATCGATTGATTCAATGACATAGGGTAACGTGATCCAACTTTTATCTAGATATATTCAATGGAATCAAGATAATTGATCCAAGGGTGAGTATGTTCCAACAGATGTTGTCAGAAACATATCTTAGTCCAACTTCACATTGCATGTTTTTCAGGGCATGGGCAGTGAGGTGAACTGAAAAATTATGCTAATCAATACAGTTCGATACTGGTTTCCTGAAATACTTGAAGTCTCAAATTCTTTATCTGATAATGATCTTTTAACACACACACACACCCGGCATACCATGGGTTCAAATCACAATTGTGACATAGACCATTATGTTTTCACACTACTAATGGTCTAAAAACGCTTCTAGCCTACTTACAATCTAAATTATATGCAAATATTCAAATTAAAAGATTACATACATGTAATGTCAAGCAGTCATGAAGTTATCATTTCCTGTTTATGCAGACTAAGAAGTCTAGATCAAATCATATAAGCACAAACATAAATACCGACACCAGGTAGTTATTCTATGGTCATTTGTATATGATCACCTACTGATGTACAATCATTTCTTCTTTAACTTCAAGCAGTGTTGATTTTATCTTTTTCAAATTTGTTTGGGTTTTTTAGAAAGCAAGTAAGCTAATGAAAATAAAGCATAAAACTAATTACTTTAAATAATCTAGAAAACTAAAAGAAAAAGTTCCATGAAAAACCTTTGTCACGTTGGATTAAGCATACCAATATTCCGAGTAAGAAATTTAAACCGTGTACGATCGAATGCTTTGGTAAACAAATCAGAAAAATTGTCATTCGTGTGGACTTTCAACAACTCAATCAGTTTCTTTTCTGCACAATCACGAATGAAATGATGTCGAATCTCAATGTGCTTTGTCTTTGAGTGTTTCACAGGATTTGTTGTAATCGACATGGTGGCTGTGTTATCTATCATCATTGATGTCCCTGTGAAGTTCAAACGATAATCCCTCAACTGCTATTAAATCTATAGGATTTGGGAACAACAACTGCCTGCTGCAATGTACTCTGCCTCACATGTTGAAATTGCAACCGAGGTTTGATTTTTTGCATTGCCAAGACACAAGCCTATTCCCTAAGAATTGACAACCACCAGACGTCGATTTTCTATCCAAATCACAACATCTATAATCTGAATCTGTAAAAGCTTTAAAGTCAAAGTAAGAATTAATAGGATACCACAATCCCAACTTTGGTTTACCCTTTAAGTATTGAAAGATTCACTTAACAACAATTAGATGAGATTCCTTTGGTTTAGACTGAAACCTTGAACACAAGCATACTACAAACATAATATCCGGATGTGACGCTTTCATATATATTAAAGACCCGATCATTCCTCTGTATAACCGACAATCCACCTCTTTCCCTTTCAGGTCAGGATCTAGTTTGTGATTAATAGGAATTGGAGTATTGAAGGTTGAAGTATTTCCCATATCAAACTTCTTGAGAATATCAGCAACATATTTCATTTGATGAATATAAAAACCATCTTCCTTTTGATCAACTTGAAGACCCAAAAAGAACGATAGATCTCACATGCTGCTCATCTCGAATTTCAACTTCATCACTCTTTCAAAGTCTTTACACATATCGACATTCATCGATCCAAAGATTATATCATCCACATAGACTTGAACTAGCAAGATATCTCCCCCTGCTTTTCTTATGAAAAGGGTAGAATCAATTTGACCACGCTCAAATCCATTATCGAGTAAGTGCACCGACAAAGTTTCGTACCAAGCACGAGGAGCCTGATGAACACCATATAATGTTTTATCAAGTTTAAAAACCTTTTCAGGGCTCCTGGATCTTCAAAACCAGGCGGTTGTTTCATATAAACCTATTCCTTTACCTTTCCATACAGAAAAACACTCTTTACGTCCAACTGAAAGACTTTGAAACCCTTGAAAGAAGCATATGCTAGATAAAATCTGACCGCCTCAATCCTCGCAACTGGAGCATAAACTTCGGTGTAATCAACACCCTCTTGCTGATTAAATCCCTGGACAACAAGTCTCGCCTTATTGCGTACCACAGCACCACGATCATCACATTTGCATTTGAATACCCACTTTCTGCCAATGGATCTTGAGCCTTTTGGTAAGTCAACCAAATACCAAATATATAACTTTTCAAATTGAGCCAATTCCTCTTGCATGGCCTTAATCCAACAATCATCATCTAACGCCTCATCCACATGTTTAGGCTCTGTTTGAGAAATAAAGCAAGCATGCAAACACGTCTCCAAGATACCTGTATCAACAATTTGAGCATACAAACATGAATTTTTAGCAAGTGTACGATGTCTCGTTTGAACACCTGCATTCAAATCACCAATAATATTGTCAGTGGGTTGGTGCTTATGCACACGGGATTGGGGAATATCTGAAGTTTGAATAACATAATCAAGATTTGAAGGCAACTCCCCCTCAAGCGATGCCGGTGTTGATGAATCATCAACTATGTTTTGAATGTCGTTAGACGATTCTTGAAACATAGCTTCATCATCCTCACTGTCACCTTCTTGTGTTATACCCGAAGTTGAAGCTACATTCGGGTCAACTGGAGGAGTACCCACAATCGGAATAACCAAACGTGGATCAAAAATTGAATTATCATTGCAGTAGGATTGATAAAACATTTCTGCTTCAGCTGGAGAAACTGCATGAGGAACATTGAAAGATCTGAATAATGCATCATAATCGAACGCCCAAGAAGGACCTTTTGTATCCTGAGGAACAGAACGGTTATCAGAGTCAACATGAAACCATTCTTCAATTTGACGGGATTCTTTGTTAAAGACTCTTTTGTTATGAGAATTTGCAACGTATCCCAAGAAAATTCCCTCAATTGCTTTGGAGCTGAATTTAGTAGGAACATCGCGAGTCTTCAACAAAGTACATGGATTCCTAAAGGGCAAAACATAAGCCAATTTAGGTTTTTGATTGTTCAACAATTCATAACATGTTTTGTTGTGTTTCTTCACGGTCAAAACCCTATTGAGAACATGACAAGCTGTATTCACCGCCTCTGCCCAAAATGTTACGGGCAACTTTGAATAAGATAACATAGTACAAGCTGTCTCAATAAGAGTTCGATTCTTTCGCTCAGCAACACCATTTTGTTGAGGAACATAAGGAGCACTGAATTCATGATGGATTCCTTTTTGTAAACAGAATAAACCCATGTTTCCATTCTTGAACTCTGTGCCATTATCACTCCGAATCCTTCTGACTTGTAATTTGAACAATGTCTCTAGCCCCATAATCAGGAACTTAAGAATTTCTGCTGTTTAATCATTCGAAGCAAGAAACTTGACCCACGAAAATCTTGAGTAATCATCAGTCACCACCAAACAATAAGATTTGCCGCCTTCACTCTTAACACTTATAGGTCCGAATAAATCCATAGGCAACAACTCTAAAGGAGTCACAATAGAATTAAACAACTTTGAATGATGAGATTTCCTGTGCTGCTTCCCCTTCTTGCAAGGAATACAGTCTTCATCCACATGAAACCTCATGGCAGGACACCAGAAACTAACCCATTCATTACTAGATGATTCATTTTCCCAAAATTAATATGAGCCATTTTCGGTGCCATAAAGTTGATTTGGATTCAGAAGCTTTCGAAAGAAGACAAGTAGGAACGAACGAAGTTGTCGTTGCTGTGCTCATGTCGAGCATATAAGTGTCATTCTTTCTAGGAGCTCTCATAAGTATCCAATCTTCAGGTATCTCAAATCTAGGCTTTAACACCAAACACTCTGACTTGTTAAAGTGAGATGAGAAATCTTTGTCACAAACTTGCAAAACAGATAACAAATTGTGTTCCAGCTGCTCCACATAGGTGACTTTCTCAAAGCTCAATCTTCCATTTGTCACAGTCCCTTGACCAGATTTCCTCCTTTCTTTCATGCAAAAGCAACATATCCTCCTTGGATTTCTTTAACATTTTCCATTAAGTTAAAATATCCTGTTGTGTGCCGAGAGCATCCACTATCAACATACCAATGGTTGCCAACAGTCCTCCTTGGATTTCTCTACACACAGACAAGAATGATTAGTTAGTAATAGAGACCCAAGCCATTGTGGTCTTGGGTAGGCCAAACTCATCAAATTAAATAATTTATTTCAAACAATAAAATCTCTCCTCAATTTTAGGAGATTGTTTCTCAGAAACAGAAACTTGATTCTTTGGTTTCCATTTGGATTGAATTTGAACTTTTTCATTCTCTTTTGTTGACTTAGAAGTTTCAAAAACATTATATTTGACCACTGGTTGTTCCAAAAGCTTTCTCAACCTTCTATTTCTTCTTCTTCTTCTTTGCGGTCTTGACAATTTCCCTTTCTATGATTCATTCACAACATTCTCAACAGATTTTGCTGGAACAGATGTAATCTTAACAACTGAATGCTTCACAATCTTATCCACTTTAGGAATATAATCCACAGTTTTGACCACTGACTGCTTTGGTGGATTCACAAAAGGTCTTCCTAACTTGGGATTCTCTAAACACTTTCCCATATTCTTGTGTGGACAGTCTTTTAGAATATGACCAACAATTCCACAATGTAAGCAAGCACGCCTTTCTTTGTACACTCTGACATTCTTATCCTTCTGAACACCTTTTGTACTAGATGATGAACACTGAGAGACAGTGTTTGAAATTTTCAACTTTCTTTTTATAAAAATCAAGAGTTAAGACTTTCTCAATCTTATTTGTTTCTCGAGAATCAAAGCCACCAGTTACAAAAAGGTTTAACTGGTTTATAAGTAGATTTAGGTTTTGGTTGTTCAACCTTCTCATCTGGTTCAGTCAAAATACATCTGTCTCCGGTAACATGTTTCACCACAACTGGTTCAACATACTTACATTCTTTCACTACACCTTTAGATTTGTTTGGATCAAAAACGTCATCATCAGATGAATCATCATAAATCATATCCTCACCAGTAACAGGATTGACTTTAAGAACAGTTTTTGGTTCCAACTCTTCATCGGTTACATGTTCAGTGAAACGAGGAGTATAGTTACCATTGAATAGCAGACAATAACCAACACCCCCTCCAGTATCTGTATCATTAAATGAAGGACACGAACCTATTCCTCCAACAACTTTTTCACCTGAAGCTTTCTCATTATAATATTCCAATAGAAAACTTGAATTCTTATAACCCTCAAGTTTTCATAACAATTTTGTTACTTCTGTCTGTGACATGGCAAGTTCATTGATTTTCTTTTCATACTTAAAGTATGACACATCTAGATGAAAGGCTTGTTCATTAACTTTGATTTGCAAAACTTTAATGTCATCTTTTAAATATTCAATTTTAGTTTTCAAAATAGTTTGATGTATACATCGCCTTCATGTCATAGATGGGGTTTGTGTTGTCATCACACAATCCTGTTTAGTGTCAGCCATGAATGCATTTCCTTCAGACAACATTTCAGCAATTTTCTCTGTCACTTTTCCAGCAGCTCCATCACTCAGCAAGTCTTCATGTGACAATTTTTGTTCAACTTTCAGAGTAAGAGACTCTTCACTTTCAGTAATACTCCCAGAATCTGTAGAGTCACCATCGGAAGACCTGATTTCATTTCCATCTTCAGAATGAACTTCAGCCAGAAACACTTGACTGACATGAGCAATAATATCTTCCAGATGAATACCCCATTCATAATTTTCATCTTGTTAAGACATTAAGGATGTGGAAGTGTTTTTCTTATTCTGATTGCCTTGATTATTTGAAGAACCTTGGTTCCGAGTTCTCGGCTTTGTGCATTCTCTAGCAAAATGTCTAAATTCTTGACAATTGTAGCATTTCACCTTTGACTTATCCAATCCCATCTTTGTCTTACTTGAAGCTCTAATAAACTTCTTTCCCGTTCTCTTCAGATGATCTTTTCCTTGCTTCATCCATAAAGCCATATTCCACTGAATATTCATTTCTTCTAAAGCATCTTTATCCAACTTCTTAAAATCCTCTTCAATCATATATGGATCAGTGATTTTACCACCAATAAAGTTTTCATAGGATGTTAAGAATGAAGCAATCATGGCCATCATATCATCTGCAGCTGCAGAAGACACCTTTTGAGAACAAGAATGACTGTCATTCTTATTATTCTTTGAACATCTAGAACTTGAAGCAACAAAACATGAACTTTCATTACACGAATTTTCCTTAGAACCTTCAGAAACTTCACCAGAAAACAAAGCAACTCCTCTAGACTTCTCTGTAGATGTATCTTTTCCAAAATAGATACTTGGATCCTGATAAACTGTATATTTCTTCTGTTTATTCAAGTCATAAGACTGAATTTTACCCATTAAATCTTCAAGACTCAAATCATCAAATCCAGTTTATTCTTTGATTACAATAGTATACATCTCAAAGTGAGCTGGTAATGCATCTAGAAATTTCTCGAGAATCTTCTTATTCTTGTAAGTGATCTCATTGTTCACCATTTCACTTAATAAATGATAATATCTAGACATCAATTCATCAACAGATTCATCATCAAAGTGTTTGAATACACTAAATTGCTTCTTAATTAGCTCTCTTATGCTCTTCTTTATATCTGTGCTACATTCACATCTCTTTGCTAGATGTAACAAACCAAAATCCGGGTTTCGTTATAAATAAATAAATATTTCTAAATAATATTATGGTGAAAATAATATTTTAGAAATAAGTTGAAACAAGTGGGTTTCAAGTTAGTAATGGAGTTATACTAGTTTTTTTAACTAGTTTTGGATTGGAATGGGTGAAATGAAAGTTGAGGGGCTAAAAGTGTAAACGGAAAAATCTGCCATATTTGACTTGTTGAAGTCAAAATTGAGCCATTGTTGTATTGAGGTCGTTCATGTGCAAGAGAGAAAAAGGAGAAAAGTGGAATTGAAGCTATTTCGTGCATTTGAAGCTTGTTTTGTGAAGGTTTTGGCTTACACAACACCTTCCTAACATAAAGTAAGTGATTATCTTCCTTTGATTTCACTTTTGAATGTGTTAGTTGGTGGGTTTTGTAGAAATCCAGAAATTATGAATGCATGTGGTTAAATGGTGTTAGATTGTTGATAATCTAGCTAATCTAAAGGTAAAGAATGGTGATTAACATCCTAGAACCCTTTGATTTTGATTATGAGAAGTTAGGGTTCATATGGAGAAAATTGGGGGTGTTTGGATCATGATGGTAGAATATTGAATTAATGATGATTAAGTGTTTATATGGTGTTAGACACTTGAATGATCACCAAATTAACCCAATGAAAGATATTGAATGAAAAATTAGTGTCAAGGAATTGGAAAGAAAACTGAAGTAGGTGAGTTTGGATTGAAAGAGGGTGTTTAGTTATGGGAATAACCCAAACGGGTCAGTTTGGGTTGGAAATGGAAATTAGGTTATGAACTCAATTATAATGTGATTTCGGATGTATGTTAGATTACTAAACTAGGTGTATATGTTTAGGTAATCAAATTATGAACCGGGAAGGCGGTGCGGGATCTTCTAACCCAAAAGGTAAGTGCCTTTGCACTTACTTAGTATTGATGATAAAAGGGTGGTACATGTGTTATGGTGCATACTATGTGTTGAAATGAATATGTATGAACTAGTATGTGAAAATGTATGAATGTAGTTATAGTGATAAAACTATAATGGATATGTGCAAATGAATGAATGTAGCTATAGTGGTAATACTATAATGGATATGTGCAAAAGAATGAATGTAGTTATAGTTGTAATGCTATAATGGATATGTGCAAGGAATGAATATAGTTATAGTGTAATACTACAATGGATATGTGTAAATGTGGTTATGGTATAATTACCATAATTGATATGAGGTTATGTTCTAAGTATCATAATGGGTATGAGGTTATGATCTAAGTATCATAATGGATATGAGGTTATGATATAAGTATCATAATGGATATGGGGTTATGATCTAAGTATCATAATGGACATGAGGTTATGGATTAAATGCCATAATGGATATGAGGTTATGATCTAAGTATCATAATGAATATGAGGTTATGGATTAAATGCCATAATGGGTATGAGGTTATGATCTAAGTATCATATTAGATACAAGGTTATGATCTACGTATCATAATGGATATTAGGTTTTGATCTAAGTATCATAATGGATATGAGGTTATGGATTAAATGTCATAATGGATATGAGGTTATGATCTAAGTGTCATAATGGATATGAGGTTATGGATTAAATGTCATAATGGATATGAGGTTATGATCTAAGTATCACAATTGAAATGATGTTATGTCCTATGTGTCACAATGGAAATGGAAAAGTGTAATATGAATGTTATATGAAAAGAATGAAACTTGTAGGTGTAATGCAAGTGAAAAGAAGCCTTTTTGACTAATTGGGTGCAAACGGGTCAAATGGGTTAATGGGTAAAAACAAGTAGATTTTACTTGTTGATATAAGGTGTTATATGCAATATGGTATGCATAATGTGTTAAGAATGTGTATAGAGGTGAATGAATGTAGTTATAGTTGTATTACTATAATGGAAATGTGGTAAAGAAGTTATGGTTTAAACATCATAATGGAAATGGGTGATAAAGTTATGATCTAAGAATCATAATGGGAATGTGGTGATAAAGTTATGGTCTACGAGCCATAATGGAAATGGAAATGTGTTAAGTATGAATGATAAATGAAAATAATGAAACTTGCTAGGTGATAAGCATGTGATAAGTAGCCTAATGGCAAATTGGGTGGAAACGGGTCAAATGGGTGAATAGGTGAAAACACGTAGAATTTACTTGTTTGTTATATTTTATCTTCATTACTAATGGTTAAACATGTGGTGTTATGTAGGAAAAGCTCCGATGAAGTCCAAGTCAAGTCTAAGGTGTTTTGACGGATTCTCGTATGCGATATGATGTTTGCGGTGTAAATAGAAATCCTATAAATGGATGAATTTAATACACGTTTTATGTTGATTTTGGTATAAGGATTGATGTGTGAATGTTTTGAAACTAAAACCCAAGTGTTGGGATATTTTTGGTGTCAAGTTGAATTGAAAAATGTTAGAAAAATGGTTTAAGGATGTTACAACTTGGTATCAGAGCAATGGTTTGAGAGATTTGGTGTGGGTGACACCAAACTCAAACCGGATGCCCTTGATATGGGGGGAATGATACGAGAATCCAAGAAGGAATTGACCAAGACTCGGAGCTTTCGGAAGTGAACGGTTAGTAATGATATGATAAGGTGGTTATATATATATATGGTGTATATGTATGAATGAATGACAAAGTGTTATGTGTTCCAAAACTTGTTTATATGATTTGTTATATGAATATAATAATTAAAATTGGGCATATCGTATTATTAAACATGTCTGGCCAATATGATTAATAAGACGAGATGTGCAAGGGTCTTTATGATAACCATATGGCAATGAACATTTGCAAGGATTAGGTGTAGGTGATTATATATGTATGTATGTATATAGGTAGATATATATATATATATATATACTTAATATAAGAGTGAATGTAAGACGAATTTCCCTAAGGTATTGAAAGTGTAAGGGTGTTAAGGTGTTTTTGTTCTAATTCTCAGCTAAGAGATGACAGCCGATGCAAATAGGGAACCGTTGGATCCGAAGATCCATGAAGTGATAAAGGAAGAAGTGGCCAAGGCTTTCGAGCAAGCCACATCTTTGTTGATAGAGGAAATAAGAGGGGCTATTAAGCTTACCCTCTAAGAGATGTCAAAGGAAAATGAGAGGGGACCACAAGGTTGTACTCTCAAAGAGTTCATGGTAATCAAGCCCAAGGAGTATAATGGGCAAGTGGACCCGATCCTTAGCCACAAGGGGGTGGTAGACATGGGATCAAACTTTGAAATAACTTAGTTAAAATTTGATCGGGTGTGACTGAGGGGCACTTGTGTAAGTAGAAGAAAA
Source organism: Smallanthus sonchifolius (assembly GCA_023525975.1). NCBI lineage: Eukaryota > Viridiplantae > Streptophyta > Magnoliopsida > Asterales > Asteraceae > Smallanthus > Smallanthus sonchifolius. Next base: position 19,787,194 of record CM042035.1, on the reverse strand, counting down.
TGTGGATGAAATTCGTCTTAAGGACTCAGGTGTGATAGAGTCTAGAGGTGTATCACCTCGGAAATGGTGAGGAATGTGGATTTGGTTTGAAGAAATAGAAGGCATCTCTCTAGTGGAGGATGACTAGAGCTTTATATCATGTTGTGTCGATCTTCCTTCTAGGAAGATAGGGCTTTTTAGGTGATCCTTGGGAGGAACTGTGTGAAGCCTAGAGAGCGGAAAGAACTACGGTTGGTGAACCAAAGTGGAAGGAAAACTTTGTTTTCATAAGAAGGTTTGTTGTGTGCGAACCAAAGGAGTTAAAGGATGGCGTATTAATCACGATGAGTCGACTCCGGGACATGGCAGAGGATTGGTGGATTATTCTTCGTGAGGAGAAAGGCATAAGGGCGTGAAGGCACATGTATCGGGGGGGATTCAAGAGATGACGTTGAAATACCTTTGATTGCAAGCTATGGTGGGTGGCATAGTGGAAGAGTTCCTTCACGTACATCGTATAATAGTAGTGGCCAACAAGATTTCGGGCAAGTTTTTATGACTAGTTGTGGTCTCGCTCAAAATCTTGGAATCGTGGAAGAGATGTAAATAGATTGGGTTTCCCGATGCTATCTGGTGACGTTATTGAGTGGAGTTGGACCATTAAACATTAAGGGTGTTATAATATGGATGTTTATATGGTTTAAATGCAGGAGGTTGTGGATGTAAAAATCACATGAATCTAAATCATGTGATGGTGAAAGAGGTGTTCGGTTACTTAGTAACTATATTGATGTCAAGTGTGACAAAGGGGTAGCGTGTTGATCAGTGCTCATTAGAGACAACAAAGCACGAGGTATACGAATTGGTGTATACATGGCTTGTGCCATCGACATCAACCGGGGGATATAAAAGGATACTTAGTATTACAGTTGAGAAAGAGGGTTTTATAAATTTCATTACACCCGTATGCTTTGTTCTAAAGCACATAAACCTTTTGGTGGAAAAGGAAAATAGAAGAGTGCGTTTTGGCACTGTCGGTTGGTGGTAGGATAAACTGACCAAAGGTCTTGCGGGTTGGGGACTCTATGGTTCAGGTGTGTAGAGCATTAACTGCTTACAGGTGGTCGATTAATCGAAGATAGTCGTTTATATCTCCGAACTAATGTTGTTTATACTCAATGTCATTGTGAACTTATTGAGGAGTCCCTGAAATAAGAGGTTTTTCTTTGGAAAGGTTGGGTATGCCATTTTGGTTTTGGTGAAAAATCCAATTTTTGGATGGGGTGGTGAATTCGGAAAAAAATCCTTGTGGACCCGTTAAAGATTTAATGGTCAAGGGGTGAATGTTGAAATGTACACTGTACACAAATGGTGATATACATAGGTGAAATATGTATTTAAAGGGGTGAAATGTACATAGGTGGTTGAAGTCTTAGAACTTCATAAATGATGATGGAAGTCCTTGGACTTCACAAACGGTGTTTGGAAACGAAGTCTTCGAACTTCAAAGGGGGATTCAGTGATTGAGATCCTTAGATCCCAAAGGATGACTTATGATTAAATCATTGGAGATACTTAGGGTGTTTGGGTCACGGATAGGGATTTTTCTTCCAGTGTTGTAAAAGAGGATTCAAGTAAGGAAATTGTTGTATCCTTACTTGAGGAGGTCGCATACTTTCTTGATTAAGAAGGGGTTGAGTTGAAGACTCGAGCTGCATGGGGTGTTATCTATGGGTGTTGGGAGCCTCGAATCCCAAGCGGTATGAACTTGAGACCTTGAGTCTCAATGGGTGGATTGGTGAGATAGTTTTGAAACTTCCATTGTTGAGTTTCTTGGTAGGTTTTACTAGAAAATAAAATGGAGTTGAAGTTGGGTTAAATTGATGTTAGTTAAGTGTTAATCTAGATTAAATGAGGGTAAAGTGAATGTAGTGGCGGGATGCTCTTAGCCGGAAGACTAGCCATACAATTATCAAGGTGAAATCATTCAAGATGACAATTTCATCATCTCTTAGTGATGAAGTCTGGGAGGCTCAAGTGTTTGCACTTGGTGGGGATTTGAAGAAAGAACGGATGAAAAAAAAAACTTCAACCGCTTGAGGATATGTACGCGCCTGTGCGTTGGATTTTGGGTGTAATTGGGACGAACATTTACCGTTGGCGGAATTTTCTTAAAGCAATAGTTACCATTCTATCTTTGGTATGCCGCCTTTTGAGGCATTATATGGGAGGGAGTGTCGAACTCCCGTGTGTTGGGGTTAAATTGGTCAACGGGAATTTGGAAGCAAAGAGGTGGTCAATGAAACTATTGGTAGTATTGACAAAATAAGAGCACACTTGAAGGCGGCTCAAGATCGCCAAAAGTCCTATGCGGATAATAGGAGGCGGGCGATTGAGTTTTAAGTGGGGGACTTTGTGCTTTTGAAAGTCTCTCTTTGGAAAAGGGTGATACGGTTTAGGAAACAGGGGAAGTTAAGTCCACGTTTCATCGGACCGTTTAAGGTGATAGCAAGGGTGGGTGCGGTAGCTTACCGTTTAGAGTTACCGGAGGGACTTAGTATACTTCATAACACGTTTCACGTGTCTCATTTGCGAAAACGTTTGGCGGATAAATCTACTTTTGTTCCATTGGATGATTTTGAGTTGGATGAAAAGTTGAATTATGTTGAAGAACCGGTGGCAATCTTGGATAGAAAGGTGAAGCGTTTACACAATAAATAGATTAGCCAAGCCTTCGTGATGTGGAAACATAAGAAGAGAGCGGAAATGACTTGGGAAACTGAAGAGGAAATGCTCCAATATTATCCGAACCTTTTTATGTGAAGTCGGGTTTCGGGGACGAAACCCAAATAAGGGGAGGTGATTTGTAACGAACCAAAATCCGGGTTTCGTTATAAATAAATAAATATTTCTAATAAATATTATGGTGAAAATAATATTTTAGAAATAAGTTGAAACAAGTGGGTTTCAAGTTAGTAATGGGTTATACTAGTTTTTTAACTAGGTTTGGATTGGAATGGGTGAAATGAAAGTTGAGGGGCTAAAAGTGTAAATGGAAAAATCTGCCATATTTGACTTGTTGAAGTCAAAATTGAGCCATTGTTTTGTGAAGGTTTTGGCTCACAAAACACCTTCCTAACATCAAGTAAGTGATTATCTTTCATTGATTTCACTTTTGAATGTGTTAGTTGGTGGGTTTTGTAGAAATCCGAAAATTATGAATGCATGTGGTTAATTGGTGTTAGATTGTTGATAATCTAGCTAATCTAAAGGTAAAGAATGGTGATTAACATCCTAGAACACTTTGATTTTGATTATGAGAAATTAGGGTTCATATGGAGAAAATTGGGGGTGTTTGGATCATAATGGCAAAATATTGAATTAATGATGATTAAGTGTTTACATGGTGTTAGACACTTGAATGAACACCAAATTAACCTAATGAAAGATATTGAATGAAAAATTAGTGTCAATGAATTGGAAAGAAAACTCAAGTAGGTGAGTTTAGATTGAAAGAGGGTGTTTAGTCATGGGAATAACCCAAACGGGTCAGTTTGGGTTGGAAATGGAAATTGGGTTATGAACTCAATTATAATGTAAATTTAGATGTATGTTAGATTACTAAAATAGGTGTATATGTTTATGTAATCAAATTGTGAATCGAGAAGGCGGTGCAGGATCTTCTAACCCAAAAGGTAAGTGCCTTTGCACTTACTTAGTATTGATGATAAAAGGGTGGTACATGTGTTATGGTGCATACTATGTGTTGAAATGAATATGTATGAACTAGTATATGAAAATGTATGAATGTAGTTATAGTGATAAAACTATAATGGATATGTGCAAATGAATGAATGTAGTTATAGTGGTAATACTATAATGGATATGTGCAAAAGAATGAATGTAGTTATAGTTGTAATGCTATAATGGATATGTGCAAGGAATGAATGTAGTTATAGTGTAATACTATAATGGATATGCGTAAATTTGGTGATGGTATAATTACCATAATGGATATGAGGTTATGATATAAGTATCATAATGGGTATGAGGTTATGATCTAAGTATCTTAATGGATATGAGGTTATGATCGAAGTATCATAATGGATATGAGGTTATGATTTAAGTATCATAATGGACATGAGGTTATGGATTGAATGCCATAATGGATATGAGGTTATGATCTAAGTATCATAATGGATATGAGGTTATGGATTTAATTTCATAATGGATATGATGTTATGATCTAAGTATAATAATGGAAATGGTGTTATGGCCTATGTGCCATAATGGAAATGGAAAAGTGTAATATGAATGTTATATGAAAAGAATGAAACTTATAGGTGTAATGCAAGTGAAAATAAGTCTTTTTGACTAATTGGGTGTAAACGGGTCAAATGGGTTAATGGGTAAAAACAAGTAGATTTTACATGTTGATATAAGGTGTTATATGCAATATGGTATGCATAATGTGTTAAGTGTTAAGAATGTGTATAGAGGTGAATGAATGATGTTATAGTTGTATTACTATAATGGAAATGTGGTAAAGAAGTTATGGTTTAAACATCATAATGGAAATGGGTGATAAAGTTATGATCTAAGAATCATAATGAGAATATGGTGATAAATTTATGGTCTACGAGCCATAATGGAAATGAAAATGTGTTAAATATGAATGATAAATGAAAACAATGAAACTTGCAAGGTGATAAGCAAGTGATAAGTAGCCTAATGGCAAATTGGGTGGAAATGGGTCAAATGGGTGAATGGGTGAAAACACATAGATTTTACTTGTTTGTTATGTTTTATCTTCATTACTAATGGTAAAACATGTGGTGTTGTGTAGGAAAAGCTCCGATGAAGTCCATGTCAAGTCTAAGGCGTTTTGACGGATTCTCGTATGCGATATGATGTTTGGGGTGAAAATAGAAATCCTATAAATGGATGAATTTAATACACGTTTTATGTTGATTTTGGTATAAGGATTGATGTTTTAATGTTTTGAAACAAAAACCCAAGTGTTGGGATATTTTTGGTGTCAAGTTGAATTGAAAAATGTTGGAAAAATGGTTAAGTGTTGAACTGGACAGAAAAGTAAACTTTTTGTTTACCGGATGTATTCGCGCCACGCGAAGACCTAGGGAAGGTTCTTCACGACACGCGAAGAACCAGATCTTCGGCCTGGTGTTTTGAGACTCCCTCGCGGCACGCGAAGGGAGTGATCCAGAAGTTCGCGACACGCGAACTGTGTAAAAAAAATAAATTCTTGGGATAATAGCTTCCGCGTGTGTTTAATGTTTAAATAACCGATGTTTGATTTAAGGATGTTACACTAGACCTTCGCAAAGTTCACGAGAAGTCTTGAATTTCTTGAAAGTATGCTAGATGTCAAGAGGTAAACACATGGATAAAGCTGCAAGAGCTTTCTTCTCGCGATCATGCAATTTCTTCTCTTCATCACTAAGAGCTGAGACTGGTTTTGGTGTATCCGACACTCCCATATGACGATGAACCAGATGCTCATAGCCTTCACTGATTGGAATCCATAAGCTTGTATCATTGATGTTAACATAGTTTTCAAACCGACTTTTCCAATTTAAATAATCTTTGAGATTCATAAGCCTCGGTGGCTTGGTTGGTGTTCCAATCTCACTGTCATGGTTCAAAAAATGAGTCATGTTGTTCACACTAACATGAGTAGGATTAGACATCTTGAAATCTTAGAAAAATTCAACACTTAGAAAATTTTGAACAAATTCTGCCTGCAGCGAACTTAACAAGCGAACATCACAAGTTCTCCTGAATTGGATGTAGCGAACTTAACAAGTTCGCCGAACAAGTTCTCCCGTAACTGCTTGAACAAGTTCGCCTGCTTTAGCTGAAGAACAAGGAGGATTGTTCTATCACCCAAACGCACGAACTGGACTGGAAATCATCATATCTTGCAATTTTGAAGGAATCAATCAAATTCTTTCCGTAGGATTCTTCAAATTGTGAATTAGAACACTTCTATCAGATCAATTTTGGCAAATCAACACCAAAAATGATGAAATCAATCAAAATTATCTTCAAAAACAACAACAATCATCATGAACACAAGAAACTTCAAAAATCTTCATCTTTTAGTGTAAATTAAATCGAAACGGTGTTTAAGCAACAATCGCTAATCAAGAGCAAAAGCTCTGATACCAATTGTAGGTCCCAGTGGGGCTACGGATCTATATCAGTCATAAAACACGCAATACGTACATGTAGTGTGGAATCCTAACGTATACACGTGTCTCGAATACTCACACACACGATAAGATCACAAGCAAGACAAGATATCATAAAGCTCCTTGTATTATCTCTGTAATCAGTGCATACAAGTTCCAGTATTACAGATCGTTACAAATGAGACAACTACATCACTATTTATAGATAATACTACTGAAATAGGCGAACTTAGCATGTTCGCCAATATTTAGTTCACAAGTTCCCCTCAACCATATCAGGCGAACATGTTAAGTTCTCATGTTACAAACTTAACATTTACAAGACAAAACAATACAAAACAGAACATAAAGACTAATCTATTACACAAGCTAGTTGTCATACTAAAAGTTCCAACAATAACCAAACCCGAGCCATATTTGGGTGATGCTAGAGTTGTCTTTGGAAATGGTAATGCTCTTCCTATCTCGTAAACGGGTCATTCCACGATTGATAATAATATCCGTTTACAGGAAGTTTTGGTTATTCCCAAAATTACTAAAAACTTATTGTCTATTAGCAGACTGACAACTGACAACCATGTAGATATTTTATTTGCCAACCTTACTTAGAGTTCTTTGCTCCTTCTTAGAAAAATTAATAAGATTCATTGCATCATAGAACCTCACAATGATCTTATTATCTTTACCTTCAACTCTAGCTTCTCCAGTATTCACGTCCACATACCACCATTTCATGTTTTCTAGAAAATCATGTGGTATTTTTCTCAATGGAATCTTATGCACAGCCCTTACTGGTTTGAACTTATACTTCCAAGTCACAACGGCAGTAATTGGATTAACTGTCTTCACTCTCTTTCCTTTTTGAGGTTCTAGCTTTTGACAGTCACATGATCTACCTTCTCTGCTTATCAAATTGGCAATCACATCAGCTAGCCCAAACTTTGATCTATTAATAAGTGGTTTAGTAGCTAGACCATTCATTTCACACATTGGCAAGGTATTGAAATACTTGATCCTAGGCTTTAAATACTGAACACCATCTGATCTTTTGAGAGAAAACAACTTCACTTTTTCATCATAAAACCAACTTATAATTCTTCCAATACACCATTCTTTGTTTACATATCTTTCTTTCAGAACAGGTAATATAGGAGACTTTGGTAAATCTTTCTTCCAACTATTCACTATCTCTTTCCACTGCTCTTTAGTCATACCTGTATCTCTATACATCACAGGTTCTTCAGTTGACTTAGAATGCATGGATTGAGTAGTATTTGTTTTAGTATCAACCTTGGATTGAGCAGTATCATCAGGTTTAGACATGTCTTCAACAAAGTCCATAGAATCAGTTACTCCTTCATTGGAAAACTCAGGAATAACATCATCCTGGATGAAGTTATAAGGCACATTCAGACCGTCACAACCTTCATATGCAACTTCTGTTCTACTATTTTTTATCTCTATCTCTACAATATCACCTTCTTCAACTTCAATATCTACAACATCATCTTCAACATCATCAAACAAATCATCAAGATCGTTAAACATTCAATCTTCTCGGCCTCTTCCTCTTCAACATCAGAATCAGTTTGAAAGAATTCTAACAATAGAATCTTTTCATTCACTTGAGAATCTTTCTTGCTACCTTCAATATTACCTGATGTTGATGACTCCCCCTGAACTCTAGAAATAGGATTCACGTCAGTGTATTGATGATCACCTTCCATGTTGCTACTAGGATCATTGTCATCACCATCCTTTCTTTGAATAGATTCATTATGACAAGTATCATGGATCCTTGACTCCCCCTGAGCGTCAAGACGCTCAACAAGCTTAGAAACCAACACTTTCATGTCATCAATTTGCTTAGCCTGAGCTTGAAGAACTAACTGCCTCTGAGAATCAGTGGCTACAAGAACATCCACTTGATTTTGCAATGAAAGCACTTGATTTTCAAGAAAAGTAATTCTCTGAGAGTCAGAAGATTGAGAAACAACAATTTAGATTATGTAGCAGTTGGAGTAGGAGTAATCACAAGAGATGGATGTTTGGATGGAGGAGGTGTAATAACCAAGGATTCAATAAAAACAACATCCTCAGCACCCTGTGATGAAGTTGCAGCAGCAATAGAATCAACCATAAGCTTCTGTGTCTTTGGTACAGGAGTAAACTCACTGTCCGAATCAGAAGAGTCATCTATTAATGTTCGCTTTCCAAGCACTGTACAGGAAGGAGGATCCCGAATAGACTTTCGTCTTGGCTTCCTGGCTTTAGATTTCACACGTTTCACTGCATTTGCCAATGGCAAATTAGCCAGTCTTTCATAATGACCTGGGCTAAATTCCCTCGAGGAATCAGAATCAGTAGCCTCAGAGTCAGAAAGAATTGTATCACTAGAACTCGTATCAACCACATTCCCTTCAGGTTCATGAATGGGTGAGTTCATAGATTCATCATTAAAATCCTCCATATTAAGACCTAAGTCTTGATTATCTTCAACATGAACTGGTTCATTCACAGGAACATCATCTTGAATAGGAACCTGTTGTTGTCCTTGTTGAATAGGAACTTGTTGTTGTCCTTGTTGAATAGGAACTTATACTTGTTCTTGTTGAATCTGCGGCTGTTGTTGGTGTGGTGGTTCTTGATATTGAGGTTGTTCTAGATCCCCTGGATGAAACCAGTTATCATTTGGTGGCTCAACATAATCAGGATTGATAATGTGACCAAATAGAGGACTAGGAATCGGAATCAACGCTGCATTCTGTTGTTTAACCTTGGCGCAGTCTGTGAATATCCTTTTTCTCATCGGATTCAATGGAATCAGATGATTCAGAATCATTTGGATAAACCTAGGGTACACGAGAAACCCTTGACCTTCTGGAGGATTAATCTGCATAACAAGATCACGGTAGATGTATAGGGCAAAGTTGAACCGTTTATTCAAAGTCAGGGAAACCATAGCAGCTTGTAATGCACTCTTCAGACCATCAGTTCCAGCCTTTCTTGGTGACAAGCACCGGATGATTACATGCATAAAATACCCCCACTGGCCTACTAAACCACCCTTCCTAGCTTGAGTATCATTGGGTCTTCCTCTGTATCCCATTCTCTGAAAGCATCCCATGATCAACGTTCCAGGATAAGAGATTGGATCATCATTAGCACCACCTAAGACATGAGCAGCATGGATGGTATCCATGGATATTGCCACCTCTGTGTTATTAACAGTAGCTCGAAGAACATGAGGTTCAACATATGTATCTTGATGCACTGTATCCCAAAACTGTTGAATATATGGTAGACTGATGTAAGGATTTCCCGATAGAGCAACACTCAGTCTTGATCTATTCGAAAAATTGATAATTCCTTGATAATTCACAGCTTCCGACATTTGAGGATCTAACAACGCTACTTGGTTATGTTTGTACTCAACACGGCGATCCATCTATACATACATTGGACATGAGATAAAATTAGTAACATCACAAATACAAGTAAAACACACACACATGATATGTACACACACATATGATATACATAAACAAAAAAAAAGAGGCGAACATAATAAGTTCGCCTGTCGATACAACTCCTGCATAGAATTCAAACTTGTTCAATCTGACGAATCATTTCAATTTAAGCATAACACAAGCCTCGACTATCAACAACAAAGCAATAATAAGCACCAATTTCATTTTTGAACCACGGAGAAACCCTATTTGATCAGAAAACCAACTGGACAGACTAAACACGAAGAACACGGGGAAAACAATCAATTTCCCGATGATTTAAAGGATGAAAATTAGTGTAACTACCTTAAAAAGGTTCGCAATTCAAAACCGATTTAGAACCAACTTCGAAATTTCAATCCAACAACCAACTTTTAAAAAAAAACAAGCAAGTTCGCTCGACTGTGACTTTGTTCGCTCAGGAAAAAGAAACAATGTAATGGACCTGTCTTCCATTAAGTTCGCTTAATTAGGCGAACTTGTTATGTTCACTTAACAAGCAACATGCGAACATGATAAGTTCACTTCGTCTTTTTTCCTTTAAACCTCTTTGGAATTTAAGCATACACAAACCTTTAAACACCATCATTTCACAACCTTGTGATCATCCATCTGTAACATGTATCCAATCCAATCCCGAATCATTTTAAGAAAATTAACAGATAGAATTTTCATGGAAGACAGAAAGAAAATATTTTTGGATTTTATCTATACAAACAGAATCACATATTTGTGGTTTTTATTTGAACAAACTGAAACACATATTTTTGGTTTTTCTGAAAATACACACATATTTTTGGTTGAACATCATGAGTAAGAAAATTATATCAGTATCTGAGCAATTTATCACACATTCTATCACACACTATGGGTAACCTATGATACGCACTGAATTATGATATTCATGTGAAATACATTCACTTATTCTGTGACAATCCGGACTTTTCAGTTAGTCCCGTTAGAAATTCCGTTAAGTTTTCTGTTAAAACCTAACCCAGTTAACTCAATATTAAACCCCAAGGACAAATTCTGTCAATAATTGAATTAAAACCACAAGGACTAGTTATGTAAATACCTAAAACATGTTCCATTGACTTCTCAAAGTCAAAATTGATCGAAATTAGTTCCTGTTGACTTTCATAAAGTCAACATCACAAATTTGAATCCAAATTCACAAATCACAACCGAATATCATTCGAATTCGTAACGAATTTGATCTTTAATAACAGTTAGGACCATCATTGAACCTTAAATCCTCGTAATTATATTGAATTAAACCCAATAATGTGTGTTCAAGTCGTAACCGTCGACCGACAATGAATATCCATCAAATCCAGATTGCTCGATCAAAATTCTCTCGATCAAACACCCTGCACACTTCAAACGATCCTCATTAGAGTTTATGCACACGTCTATTCGATTGGATTTGCACTAGAAGCCACCGGAGAGCAAGCAAGTCACAGTCAGCACCTGTTTTAGTCGAGCTCAGTCAATTCGCATCCGTCTCTGGTAATTGAACACACCCTCGCCTTCGTTTTTACTCCTAGATGAAAAGCCCTATGCCAATTAGGGCTTAAAACATCAAAATTAGCAAGAACCCGATTCTAGGGTTCATACATTCGAGGTTTAATCGATTACCAGTCTAGGTGTGATCTCAATTCAATTAACCTACACCTCTAGACTCGGAATCGCTTGTGTAGTAAAAGCCCTATGAAATCCAAGATGTATATCATCAAATTGAAACTGAATTGAACCTAGGGTTCATATACGTCCCTGTTTAATCGAATTCCTATCTAAACTAGTTTTAAATTAAATTAAACAACACCAATAGATTCGCAATGCTTCAATCAGTGAAAACCCTATGCGAATCTGATCATATAACATCGATTTAATCATGATCCGTAAACTAGGGTTCATTATAAAAAATGTTTTGGGGATTTTGATCCTGGATACCATCTCAATCAAATTAAAACCTATGAACAGATTCAACATGTTCATATGAGTAAAAGCCCTATGATTTCAACGAGTTTTAATTATCGGACTGGATCATATTCGAATTCGTGTTCTTGTTCTAGGGTTCGACTTTTGAATCAGAGATTAAACAAACATAAACCGGTTGATTTTGTAATTAAAAAACTACCACATGTTCGCAAACCTTAGTGTAACAAAACCCCTATGCCCTCAGTTTCGATCAAAGTCCAAATCGAGAGTATTGGGACGGGTTTCGATCTTGAGTGCATACGGGGGGAGAAACCACTAGACTCGTATGTTTTAACCATTCCAATCCGGATATCATCGCGATACCCTAGCGGGCGGGACTGGTTAGGACAGTGTGCGTGTGTGGGAGAGACCCGGGTTCGAGTCCGAGCTCCCACATTTCTTTTTAGACAATTTTCTAAATATATTTAATTGTTAAAAATCAAACCCTATATTATCATAGTATTATATAAATGTGTTTTAGCCCGAGAAACAACCCGTGGACTAGGGTTTGAATTATTAACATATTTTTATGCCCACTTTTATAAATAAAATATTATTGTTATTACCAACAAAAGAAATAATATGTTTATATTATTTTTAAACCGTAAATTCGTATAAAATAATATGTTTATATTATTTTCAAACCGTGACCCGTAATATTAAATAATATACATACTTATATTATTTCGAATCATTTTATAACATCGTGTATTGGTTGAGACCAAATAATAATATATTTAGTTATATTATTTACTCGTATATATATTATCACTTTCTAATTTTTTATGAATGACAAAACACCCGGTTATATTTATTAATTGTGTCGTTCGCCGCATAAAGTAATTCCTAACTCCGTGGACACTTTCGTCCACTCTTGAATATTAGAGCGTTTCGTTAAGATGTTTCTTATTCCGTGTCGCTGTCACAATTCCCAATTTTGTCCCTAATTTATGTATTTGTAATTTTAGGGCATTCATAAGTCGTTTGAGACTTACACACGTGGTTCCAACTTATCCTTTGTGTGATACTACCTGCAACGCAACGCAGGTGAGTTTTCACGGCCCCTTTTTATTGTTTTAACTTGGGGGAGAAAACATGATTAACTATTTTTGAGATCTTGTAAATTCGTATGTTATCAATGTTAAAGCTAAGCGTAACACGCTATCACAGAAAGTCCTCATCTTATATCGAACCGTTAATATGGATCTTAGCAAGGTAATATTTAGTAGTACTACTGGGTTTGACAAATCCCACCCGTGTTAGTCGCGCTAACTCGATTAGAAATCGAACGGGTGAAATGTTAGACTACTCACACCGCCAGTGTTGATAGACCTGGCAGGAGGTAAATAAACAAACAGTCAGCTTCGGTTGCGAGCGCTTGAGCAAAACATGAACATAGGTTAGCTACCTATAGATACATACTGAATGATCATAAATCTGGTAAACGCTTATTTATATATTGAAACCTATGAACTCACCAACCTCGTGTTGACATATTTTCTTACATGTTTTCTCAGATCGCTAAGATAAGGCACAGGTGCACATTAGGGCATGCATGGGATTCATCAATTTTAATTGTTGCTTATTTATGTTTGATTGGGTTATTTTGTATTGTACTTGGTTTGGTTGGACGTTTGGACTTTTGGTTTGGGCGCGTGTGTTTTTGCGTATTTACTTTTCTTTACGCTTCCGCATTGAAACTCTGATTGATATGATATTTTCATTTGAGTCCCATGTAGAGTCGTTCAAAGTAACTAATGTCTAAGATCCTGGTTCGTCACTTCCCAAACGGTAAAACCCCGTTAGTTGAAATTTGGGGGTGTGACAGATTGGTATCAGAGCCATTGGTTATAGAGAACTAGGATTGCATACTAGACTATAGCCTCACACATTAGTTATATGTCATTTGGATGTTTGGCACTTATATATGTTGTTACAGGAATATGTCGTCAACTCCACCTCCATCACCTAAGGCACCAGGACACGATGCACCTATCTTACCATCCCCGGAGCCCAAAAGGCGCCGGACTAGTTCTAGTGACGATTCGGTGGAACAAGGTGAACCTAGTAATGCACGCGCAAGGAACACGACACTTAACTGGAGTGCATATCCGAAAATGATCCAAAGGTGGATCGAGCTGGGAAATGTTCCATCGCCTTACTTTGGTTCCGCTTCCTCATCCACCACTCTACCTAGCTTGCTATGTACCATGGAACAAGCTTTTGTGTTTATTATCACTAAAGAACTAAAAGAAATGAAGGATTCCGCTGATGAGATACCGGGCGTCCTAGAGCGAGAGCCCCAAGTGGAAGAAAACAAAGTAGGAATTGAGCTTTTGACTGCTGAGTTAGCAGTGACGGACCAGGTCCATAACGTTTTAGTGGATCGTGTGGCACATCTGGAGATGAGGGCCGACACTATGGACGATGATATGGAAGGAGTTCTGGAGAGATTGGCTGCTATGGAAGCTCAGCTACATGTAGCAAACCACACTGCTGAAGGTCTCCAAGAGAGGGTGACTCACTTGGAAGCCCAACTACAAGCAGCCCTGTTTCCTGAAAAGATTCCACTTTCTGATGGCGAGGAGGAGCCCTTTGAGGAAGAGCCCTTCGAGGAGGAGCCCCTGGAGGAGGAGCCACCCGAGGAGGAACCGGTGGAGATGGACGATGCACAATCGTATGTTTCTTCCGATGACGAAGATGTTTGATGATCTTCCTATTCTATCTTCCTTTTCATGCATGTTTTTGCTTATGTTATTTCTCTTTTCAAACCTAAATGGGTAAGTTTGTTCCCATTCAATAAAAGCATGAGAAGTTTAATGTTTGAGTTATTTATTTTGTAGCCTTACAATTTATTTAGTTTTCAAAATATTAGATGTTGTATCTTCTTACTCATACCTGAATAATGTTTAATATGCGATATATTTCTCATTGTTTTTCGTTTGTGATTGTGAAGAATCATGTTAGGGAGAGGAAGAGGAGGTCGTGCCGGTGGCGGAGGTACCATTAACATGACGGCAACAGAGCTAGCGACACTAATAAATGATAGTGTGGCGGAGGCTCTAGCAGCACAGAATGCTGCAGGTAAATGCTTTAACTATTGATTAATGAGGTCAATTCATCACTTAAAGCGTTTTTCCTAAACTCTATCATCAAAATCCTATATTGTTTCTAAATCCAAGGCAGCAAAACCCGCAGAATCAGCAACCAGCATGCACCTTCAAGGCATTCATGGATTGCAAGCCCCACGCCTTTAGTGGAGCTGAAGGAGCCGTTGGACTACTTCGTTGGTTTGAGAAGGTAGAATTAGTGATTGCCATGTGCAACTGCCCCGTGGATAATCAGGTAAAGTTCGCCGCTGGAACTTTGGAGGGCCCGGCTCTCACATGGTGGAACGCCCAGGTCCAAATGTTGGGTCTGGCCCTGGCAAATGGACTCCTGTGGGAGGAGTTTAAATCAATGATGAAGGAGGAATACTGTCCTCGCGATGAAATCCAGAAGTTAGAGGGAGAGTTCTGGAACCTAAAGATGGAGGGTTCTGAAATTGAACTCTACACCACACGTTCACATGAACTTGCTACTATGTGCCCGTATATGGTGACCCCTGATTACAAGAGAATTGAACTATATATTGGAGGTCTAGTACCTCAAATACAAAGCATGGTTACTTCATCCAACCCTACCACTATCCAACAAACTATCCGACTTGCCCATAAGTTAACCGATCAGGCGGTGACTCAAGGGACTCTACCTCCGAGGGGTTCGGTCTCTAAAACCACCGACAATCATAAACGCAAGTTTGATCACCACTCCAACACCCATGCCCACTCCAATTCTAAAGGACCCCAACCCAATCAACCCTAGTTTAATCAACCGCAACAGCAGCAGCGCAGGTTTTACCCTGCGAAGAACTCCAACCAGTCGACCTCTTCAGGTCAAAACCAGGGTGGTTACGCAGGAAAGTCCCCTAAGTGTAACAAGTGCAACTTCCATCACTTCGGGTTTTGCAATCGTTGTCAGCGGTGTGGCAAAATAGGTCATGCTGCCAAAGATTGTAGGGGTGAGTTGCAAGCTAAACAACCTTTTCAACAACCTGGATCCACAAGGGGTTGTTTCGAATGTGGAAAGGAGGGACATATTCGGAAGAATTGTCCTCAATTAAAGAAAGGGGGTAATGGAAACCACAACCCTAACCAGAATAACAATGGCAATGGGGGTAACAACAGCAATGGTGGAGGAAATGGTGCGAAGGGATGAGCCTTCGCGCTAGGATCTGGAGAAGCTCGTTACGATCATAACGTGGTCACCCGTAAGTTTCTCTTAAATAGTTACTTTGCTTCTGTCCTTTTTGACACTGGTGCTGATAGAAGTTTTATATCTAAGAAACTTAGTGATATGATAAAAGGAACTCCAACTCTGTTAGAAGCTAAGTATATAATAGAGATAGATGATGGTCAAATAATCGAAGCAACTCACATTCTTAAGGGATGTAAGCTTGAACTAGCTAGACATATATTTGATATCGACCTTATGCCGGTCACACTTGGTAGTTTTGATGTAATTGTCGGCATGGATTGGTTATCTAAAAACCAAGCTGAAATTGTCTGTCATGAGAAAATTGTTCGTATTCCTCTCCCGAGTGGAGAAACCCTTTCCGTTCAGGGCGAAAAAGTTGGTGCAGTCATGGGCATCATATCTTTTATGAAAGCACAGAAGTGCCTTCGAAAGGGACATACGGATATTTTGGCTCTTGTTGCTGAGCAGCCGGCAGAAGAGAAAATATTGATGATATTCCCGTCGTTCGTGAATTTTTGGAAGTATTTCCCCAGGATTTGCCTGGTCTGCCACCGCACCGTCAAGTTGAATTCCAAATCGATCTAGCACCCGGAGCGGCACCGATCGCTCGGGCACCTTATAGGTTAGCACCTAGTGAATTACAAGAGTTGTCCACTCAATTGCAAGATTTTTTAGATAAAGGTTTCATCTGACCTAGTTCATCGCCGTGGGGAGCTCTGGTACTATTTGTCAAGAAGAAGGACGAGACTTTTCGTATGTGTATTGACTACTGTGAGCTGAATAAAGTCACAATCAAGAATCGCTACCCTTTACCTCGTATAGATGATCTCTTTGATCAACTCCAAGGATCAAGTTTCTATTCCAAAATAGATCTTAGGTCCGGTTACCATCAGTTAAGAGTCCTAGAAGAGGATATCTCTAAGGCTGCATTTAGGACAAGGTACGGCCATTACGAGTTTATGGTCATGCATTTTGGATTAACCAACGCACCTGCGGTATTCATGGACCTCATGAATCGTGTGTGTAAACCGTATCTTGACCAATTTGTCATCGTGTTCATCGACGACATCCTCATCTAGTCCAAGAACAAGGAAGAACATGAAGAACATCTACGCCTAATTTTGGAATTACTTAAGCAAGAGGAACTGTATGCTAAGTTTTCCAAGTGTGAATTCTGGATTCGGGAAGTTCAATTCTTAAGACATGTGGTTAATGAGAAAGGAATACATGTCGATCCATCAAAGATAGAAGCCATCAAGAATTGGGTAGCACCAATGACTCCGACTGAGGTGCGACAATTTCTGGGGTTGGCTGGTTATTACCGTCGATTCATCGAAGGATTTTCAAAAATTGCACAACCTCTCACTACCTTAACTCAAAAGGGTAAAGCCTATAACTGGGGCGAAAACCAAGAGTTAGCATTCCAACTTCTTAAACAGAAACTTTGCAGTGCACCTATTCTAGCTCTTCCGGAAGGAACGGATGATTTTGTGGTGTATTGTGATGCATCTATTCAAGGTCTGGGTTGTGTCTTAATGCAACGCGAAAAGGTGATCGCATACGCTTCACGTCAACTAAAGGTCCACGAGAAAAACTACACCACTCATGATTTAGAGTTGGGAGCCGTAGTCTTCGCACTTAAGATATGGAGACATTACTTGTACGGTACCAAATGCACCATCTATACCGATCACAAGATTCTTCAGCATATCTTCGAGCAAAAAGAGTTAAACCTGCGACAGCGTCGTTGGGTCGAGCTCTTAAATGATTATGACTGTGCGATCCGGTATCATCCGGGTAAAGCTAACATTGTAGCTGATGCCCTAAGTCGAAAAGAAATGAAACCCAAACGAGTTCGATCATTACAGCTTACTATTCACCCTAGATTACCTGACAAAATCCAAGGTGGTCAACTCGAAGCCATGAAAGAGGAAAACCTATCACTGGAAGGTACACGCGGTATGGAAGCACAATTCGAAGTCAAATATGATGGTATTCGCTACTTCGCCGAGCGAATATGGATTCCAGTATTCGGAATTTTGAGAGAACTAGTCATGGATGAGGCTCATAAATCTCATTACTCTATTCATCCAGGTTCCGACAAAATGTACCATGATCTAAAGATACTGTATTGGTGGCCAAAGATGAAGGCCGATATATTTATCTATGTGAGCAAATGTCTGACATGCGTAAAGGTCAAAGTTGAATACCAAAAGCCTTCTGGTCTTCTCCAACAACCAGAAATTCCCATGTGGAAATGGGAACAAATCTCTATGGACTTTATTACAAAATTGCCACGAACGCCTACCGGATGTGATACCATTTGGGTAATTGTTGACCGTTTAACAAAGTCCGCTCACTTCTTAGCAATCAAGGAAACCGGAAAAATGGATAAGCTTACTCGTACTTACTTGAAAGAAGTAGTCTCTCGGCACGGGGTGTCAATCTCTATCATTTCGGATCGTGATGCACGATTCACCTCTCGTTTCTGGCAATCGTTACATAAAGCTTTAGGCACGCGTATAGATATGAGCACAGCATACCATCCTCAAACTGATGGCCAAACAGAACGTACTATTCAAACTCTGGAGGACATGCTACGAGCTTGTGTGATTGATTTCGGTAACACTTGGGAGTCTCACCTACCGTTGGTGGAGTTCTCCTACAACAACAGTTATCACACTAGCATCAAGGCAGCTCCATTTGAAGCACTTTATGGATGGAAATGCCGTTCTCCTATTTGTTGGGCCGAAGTTGGGAATAGTCAACTTACAGGTCCTGAACTCGTACTTGAAACTTCTGAAAAAATCGTTCAAATTAGAAACCGTATGGCAGCAGCTCGTGATCGTCAAAAGAGCTATGCCGATAAGCGTCGTAAACCGTTAGAATTTCAAGTAGGGGATATGGTCTTATTAAAAGTCTCACCTTGGAAGGGTGTCACTTGTTTCGGGAAACGAGGAAAACTGAATCCTCGTTATGTTGGACCATTCAAGATATTGAAAAGAATCGGGCCAGTAGCGTACCAACTGGACCTACCGGAAGGACTTAGTGGTGTACAGGACGTCTTTCACATCACAAATTTGAAGAAATGTCTAGCAGACGAATCACTCGCAGTTCCTCTTGAGGAACTACACATTGATGAACAGTTATGTTTCATCGAAGAACCCGTGGAAATTATGGATAGGGAAGTCAAAACGTTAAAGCACAATAAAATCCCTATTGTCAGAGTTTGTTTGAACTCGAAACGCGGACCGGAATTCACATGGGAGCGCGAGGATCAGATGATGCGCAAATATCCTAATCTGTTCAAGCAATCCGTGTCAAATTCTTAAGGTACTATTTAATTTTCGGGACGAAAATCCTTTCAACTAGGGGATGATGTGATATCCCGGAATTTTTTTAATTATTTAATTTTCAGGACGAAAATTCTTTCAACTAGGGGATGATGTGACAATCCGGACTTTTCAGTTAGTCCCGTTAGAAATTCCGTTAAGTTTTCTGTTAAAACCTAACCCAGTTAACTCAATATTAAACCCCAAGGACAAATTCTGTCAATAATTGAATTAAAACCACAGGGACTAGTTATGTAAATACCTAAAACATGTTCCATTGACTTCTCAAAGTCAAAATTGATCGAAATTAGTTCCTGTTGACTTTCATAAAGTCAACATCGCAAATTTGAATCCAAATTCACAAATCACAACCGAATATCATTCGAATTTGTAACGGATTTGATCTTTAATAACAGTTAGGACCATCATTGAACCTTAAATCCTCGTAATTATATTGAATTAAACCCAATAATGTGTGTTCAAGTCGTAACCGTCGACCGACAACGAATATCCATCAAATCCAGACTATTCGATCAAAATTCTCTCGATCAAACACCCTGCACACTTCAAACGATCCTCATTAGAGTTTCTGCACACGTCTATTCGATTGGATTTGCACCAGAAGCCACCGGAGAGCAAGCAAGTCACAGTCGGCACCTATTTTAGTCGAGCTCAGTCAATTCGCATCCGTCTCTGGTAATTGAACACACCCTCGCCTTCGTTTTTACTCCCAGATGAAAAGCCCTATGCCAGTTAGGGCTTAAAACATCAAAATTAGCAAGAACCCGATTGTAGGGTTCATACATTCGAGGTTTAATCGATTACCAGTCTAGGTGTGATCTCAATTCAATTAACCTACACCTCTAGACTCGGAATCGCTTGTGTAGTAAAAGCCCTATGAAATCCAAGATGTATATCATCAAATTGAAACTGAATTGAACCTAGGGTTCATATACGTCCCTGTTTAATCAAATTCCTAGCTAAACTGGTTTTAAATGAAATTAAACAACACCAATAGCTTCGCAATGCTTCAATCTGTGAAAACCCTATGCGAATCTGATCATATAACATCGATTTAATCATGATCCGTAAACTAGGGTTCATTATAAAAAATGTTTTGGGGATTTTGATCCTGGATACCATCTCAATCAAATTAAAACCTATGAACAGATTCAACATGTTCATATGAGTAAAAGCCCTATGATTTCAACGAGTTTTAATTATCGGACTGGATCAGATTCGAATTCGTGTTCTTATTCTAGGGTTCGACTTTTGAATCAGAGATTAAACAAACATAAACCGGTTGATTTTGTAATTAAAAAACTACCACATGTTCGCAAACCTTAGTGTAACAAAACCCCTATGCCCTCAGTTTCGATCGAAGTCCAAATCGGGAGTATTGGGACGGGTTTCGATCTTGAGTGCATACGGGGGGAGAAACCACTGGACTCGTATGTTTTAACCATTCCAGTCCGGATATCATCGCGATACCCTAGCGGGCGGGACTGGTTAGGACAGTGTGCGTGTGTGGGAGAGACCCGGGTTCGAGTCCGGGCTCCCACATTTCTTTTTAGACAATTTTCTAAATATATTTAATTGTTAAAAATCAAACCCTATATTATCATAGTATTATATAAATGTGTTTTAGCCCGGGAAACAACCCGTGGACTCGGGTTTGAATTATTAACATATTTTTATGCCCACTTTTATAAATAAAATATTATTGTTATTACCAACAAAAGAAATAATATGTTTATATTATTTTAAACCGTAAATTCGTATAAAATAATATGTTTATATTATTTTCAAACCGTGACCCGTAATATTAAATAATTTACATACTTATATTATTTCGAATCATTTTATAACATCGTGTATTGGTTTAGACCAAATAATAATATATTTAGTTATATTATTTACTCGTATATATATTATCACTTTCTAAATTTTAATGAATGACAAAACACCCGGTTATATTTATTAATTGTGTCGTTCGCCGCATAAAGTAATTCCTAACTCCGTGGACACTTTCGTCCACTCTTGAATATTAGAGCGTTTCGTTAAGATGTTTCTCATTCCGTGTCGCTGTCACAATTCCCAATTTTGTCCCTAATTTATGTGTTTGTAATTTTAGGGCATTCGTAAGTCGTTTGAGACTTACACACATGGTTCCAACTTATCCTTTGTGTGATACTACCTGCAACGCAACGCATGTGAGTTTTCACGGCCACTTTTTATTGTTTTAACTTGGGGGAGAAAACATGATTAACTATTTTTGAGATTTTGTAAATTCGTATGTTATCAATGTTAAAGCTAAGCATAACACGCTATCACACAAAGTCCTCATAATTTGGGGGTGTGACATATTCCTTCAAATGTGATATGAAACAATCAAACTCATTCTTATGTAACTCATAGCTTTTTCATTCTTTTCCTTTCAATTTTTTCTCTTTTCTTCTCAAATTTTTCAATCAATTTGAACATTACATGAAATGATACATGATAAATTTCAAAGTAAACAAGATCAGGTTATAAAATGCTCAATTATTCATACCGAATTTGCAATACAAAGCATGAATTCTAAAGTTGCCAATATTATAAGATTTGAAACCACAAACGTTTTTCTCCCAAATTCATGTGAGTTAGTACCATTTAGATGAAAAACATCGTGTACCCCACATATATACCCAACAGAATTTAAAATTGCATTATCTTAAAAACATATACGATTTATTGCAAGATTATATCAATCACCAAGATGAAATTATCTTTATTAGCACAAGAATAGAATAGCAGATCCCCAAAGGATATAAGAATCAAGATGATTCAGAATCAAAAGATTCTAATGAATTGGCTTTAGAATGAGAATCAATAGATTCAGGTAGGAGGATCCAACTATTATCTGGATGAATTTCAATGGAATCAGTATAGACGATATATCAATATGATCCAAGGGTGAAGATATGTTCCAACATATGTTGTCAGAAAGCATATCTTAGTTCAACAACACATTTCATGTTTTTCGGGGCATGAGCAGTGAAGTGAACCGAATGAATTTGTGCTAAAGATATAATCCGATATTGGTCTCATGAAATTCTCAAAACCATATATTTTTTATCTGATAATGATCTTTTACACACACACTCAGGTATTGTCACACCCCCATATTTTATTTACTTATTAAATAATTACAGGTTGTAACGATTGGTTCATTACACGATAGCGGAAGCTGTAATAATGATTTCTAAGACTTGATTACATATACAATTACTAAAACTAAGTAATACTATGATCTAAGTTCTTCTAGATCAACGACAGACTTGAGACTTGATATTCTACGTCCTTCCAGCTACTAGGAATTTATCCAACATAGCTAGCCTATTCCAACCGCGCCATGGCTAGAGGTCACCTGAGAAACATACTTGAAATTGTCAACACAAAGGTTGGTGAGTTCACAGAGTTAGTTATATTAGTGCTTATTCCCGAAAACATGTACATGACTTTACCGTCATAAAATATGTAGTTTTCCTTGAAAACGTTACCATGACTTAACCGTCATAAAACATGTAGTTTTCATTTGAAGACATTACCATGACTTAATCGTCATAAATCCAATGTTTAAACATGATCATTTTAACCTGATCGAAACTCTTTGTATAAACCTGATCCTTTTAACCTGATCAGAACCCTTTGTTTAAACCTGATCACTTTAACCTGATCAGAACCCTTTGTTTAACCTGATCACTTTAACCTGATCAGAACCCTTTGTTTAAACCTGATCACTTTAACCTGATCAGAACCCTTTTGTGTAAAACCTGATCACTTTAACCTGATCAGAACTCTTTTGTGTAAAACCTGATCACTTTAACCTGATCAGAAGTCTTTTTTTTAAACCTGATCACTTTAACCTGATCAGAACTCTTTTATGTAAAACCTGATCACTTTAACCTGATCAGAACTCTTTTGTTTAAACCTGATCACTTTAACCTGATTAGAACTCTTTTGTGTAAAACCTGATCACTTTAACCTGATCAGAACTCTTTTATACGTATTGCCAATGAATATGAATACTAATTTGATCTATTGACCCCATTTGTAAGCTTGCAAGGAATACAAAATAGTATGTAATGTACGAGACCGTAACCAAACCCCAACATTCTATGCCTCCCCTCGCCTTTCTGCAAGTAAGACAATATGCGGTCATTCGGCCATTTTGACCCCTGGTTAGCGCGACTAACCATGACCGGAGGCGTCACCCCCAATAGTACTATTCATATAATCCCGGGCTAAATCCATAGCTAATGGTTACAAATTTATTCAGAGGACTTTAAGCGCTTTACTTTTCCCTCAATACACACATACGGTCAGATCATTAGTTCAATTCATTTATACACAAAAGTCTTTTACAAGTATGTTTCCACCCCAAATCATTTCAAAACTTTAGAAAAAGGGGGATTAGTGAAACTCACAAGGAGTTAAACCAAGATGTTCATATTGTCAAACGTATAAACAATGTAATTCATGTTTTCAAAACATAACAAGTAAGTATGTTTCTCCCTCGATGTTTACAAAACAGTAAATAGTTAAAAGGGGGCCGTGAACTCACCTTGTGTCCGATGAAATCCTAGCAAACAAACTTGTGCTAGTTCTTGTCTATCCGTACCCTAATCACACAAGGGTACTAATGTGTTAAAACTACCCGTCTTATACGTAAGTTGTTCATCCGACTTAACAAATCTGATTGCTTTTGTTTAAATATCTTTTTAGTTTTTCAACACTTGTTTCGTTATAAAGTAGTTCTAAGTTACTGCCTCATGGGACTGATGACCAGTTATCGAAACTATATAGTTTCGATTGAACAGAACAGAACAGAACAGAACAGATATCGAAACTACCTAGTTTCGATTGAGTAAACTGAGTATCAAAACTACCTAGTTTCGATTGAACAACCGGTATCGAAACTACTAGTTTCGATTGGCAAGAATAGTATCGAAACTACTAGTTTCGATTGGCAAGAATAGTATCGAAACTACTAGTTTCGATTGAATTTTTATAAATAACAATTTTTGACTAAAATTTAAAATGCAGAAACGTAATAAAGCAATAAAAGAAAATTAAAATAAACTCTCCCATGAAAAAATGTTTTTGTAAAAATTTTATTCGGGATTGATCATACCGATGATCTTGATCAGAAATTCAAACCTGGTACGATCAAATGCCTTGGTAAAGAGATCAACAAAATTATCATCTGTATGTACCTTCACCAGCTTAATCAACCTTTTATCTACACAATCACGAATAAAATGATATCTAATTTCAATGTGTTTTCGTTTTACTGTGCTTAACATGATTATTTGTTATAGACATTGTGGCAGTATTATCAGTAAACACGGGGGTTCCTGTGAAATTCAAACCATAGTCTCTTAATTGCTGTTGTATCCACAAGATTTGTGAACAACAACTTGCAGCAGAAGCAGCAATGTATTCTGCTTCACATATTGAAATGGAGACCGTAGTTAGCTTTTTGCGTTGCCAGGAAACTAAACGATTACCCAAGAATTGGCAACCACCTGTTGTAGATTTCCTGTCCAAACAACAACCACCAAAACCAGAGTCAGTATATGCATTAAATTCAAAGTTAGAACCATGTGGAAACGATAACCCCAATCTTTGTTTTCCTTTCAGATAACGAAAGATTCTCTTGACTGCTATCAAATGAGACTCTTTTGGTTTCCTTTCACACAACGAACATTATATCTGGCCTTGAAGCGGTTAAGTACATGAGAGATCCAATCATTGCCCGGTAGAGTCGGTAATCAATGTCTTTTCCATCCGGGTCAGAACTCAACTTATGATTAACCGGAATTGGAGTATTGTATACGGTACAGTCCTCCATCTTGAATCGGATCAAGATGTCTTTGACATACTTGGACTGATGAATAAAGAAACCATCTTTCTTCTGATTAACTTGAAGTCCTAGGAAAAATGATAACTCTACCATAGCTGACATTTCAATCTTCGATTTCATAACACTCTCAAACTCTTTGCACAACCCTTCATTTGTGGAGCCAAAAATAATATCATCTACATATATTTGAACCAGTAGGTAATCTCCCCCTGATTTCTTAATGAATAAGGTGGAGTCAATTTGGCCACGCACAAAGCCATTGTCCATAAGATGTTTAGACAACGTTTCGTACCACGCTCGGGGAGCTTGATGTAAACCATAAAGAGATTTATCAAGCTTGAATACTCTAGACGGATGAACTGGATCTTCAAACCTCGGCGGCGGACACACATAAACCTCTTCCTTGACCTTACCATATAAGAGAGCACTCTTCACATCTAATTGAAACACCTTAAATCCTTTGTATGATGCAAAAGAAAGAAACAACCGAATAGCTTCAAGCCTAGCAACTGGAGCATAAACCTCGGTGTAATCAATTCCCTCTTGTTGATTGAAACCCTGTACAACTAATCTTTCCTTATTTCTCACCACTACACCACGATTATCGTTCTTGCATTTAAACACCCACTTTGTACCAATTGGATACATGCCCTTTGGAAGATCTACAAGATTCCAGACTTTTAGGTTATCAAATTGAGCAAGCTCTTCTTGCATTGCATCTATCCAATTGTTATCACGCAAAGCCATTTCAACATTCTTTGGTTCGACCTGAGAAATAAAACATGAATGTGAGCAAACATATAAAACACCAGTATCCTTAATACATGTATACAAACAAGTGTTTTCGATTAAAGAACGCGTGTGCACTCCGTCTCTCAAATTCCCAATTATATTTGTCACCGGGTGATCTTTGAGTTCTTTGATTGAAGCAACTTCATGAACCGGCAACACATCAATTTGAGTCATTTCAGGTTGAAAAGACAAGTCCGGATTAACTAGTATCTCCGAATCTAGATTCGTAGGAATCTCCCCCTGAACTAGTGACGGAGTAGAAGATTCATCAACGAATAATGGATCAGCAGAAGAATCTTGAAAAACAACATCGTCTTCGTCACTATTAGAATCTTGTGGTCCCGAGCAAGAAGCAACATTAGGATCGGGAACAGAGGTAGATGGAACATATGAATGTTGAACCACAGTCGGTATAAAACCTCCATCATACGCATCCTGACAAGACTCATACAACACAACAGCCTCTTCAGGAGAAATATCAGAAGGTAAATGAAAGGACTTGAATAAGCTGTCATAATCAAAAGCCCAATCTGGTCCAATCGCCATTTGAGGTAAAGAACGATTTGAACAGTCAATATGAAACCATTCCTCAACCTGACGAGTCTCTTTGTTATAAACCCTTTTGGTAGTAGAATTAGCAACATACCCTAGAAAGATCCCTTCAATAGCTTTAGCACTAAACTTGGTTGGGACATCTCTAACCTTCAACAGGGTGCAAGGATTGCCAAAAGGTAGTAAATATTCAAGATTTGGCTTCCGATTATTAAGCAACTCATAGCATGTCTTGTTGGGTGGCTTCACGGTTAAAACTCTGTTCAAAACGTGACACGCAGTATTCACAGCCTCAACCCAATAAGTAACTGGAAGCTTAGAATCTGCAAGCATCGTATGTGCCGTTTCAACCAAAGTTCTATTCTTTCGTTCAGCCACTCCGTTTTGTTGAGGTACATATGGCGCACTGAATTCATGATGAATTCCCTTTTGTAAACAAAATAAGCCCAATTTTCTATTCTTGAATTCACTGCCATTGTCACTCCTAATTCTTCTGACTTTCTGTTTACACAAATTCTCTAAACCCAGGATTAAGAATTGTATCATCTCTGTTTTTTTAGCTTTAGAAGCAAGGAAGTTAACCCATGAAAATCTAGAGAAATCATCAGTTACCACCAGACAATAAGATTTACCTCCAATGCTCCTAATACTAATCGGTCCAAACAAATCTATATGAAGCAACTCCAAAGGAGTTACATTAGAATTCTTTGTCTTAGATTTGTGAGACTTTTTGTGTTGTTTCCCTTTCTTGCAAGGAATACAGTCATCAGGAACGGAGAATTTCATTCTTGGAACACCAATCACCAGATCATTCTTCACTAGATAAATCATTCTCCTGTAATTGATGTGAGCAAGCTTCCTGTGCCACATAATAGAATCAGATTCAGACGCCTTAGAGAGTAAACATGTCGGAATAGAATCCGTTGTCGTTGCAACACTCATGTCTAAAACATATGTGTCATTTCTCCTCGGAGCCTTCATTAGAATTCATTCTTCAGGAATAACAAAAATTCCGGCTTCAAGATATAACATTCAGTATCATTGAAATGGAATGAAAACTTCTTGTCACACACTTGAGATACACTCAAAATATTATGTTCAAGCTGCTCAACATAATTCACTTTCTCAAATTTAACCTTGTCATTCTTCAAAGTACCTTGACCTGTTATGTACCCGCCTTTATTCTCAACAAAAGCGACATAACCACCATCAATTTTAATAACATCTTCAAGCAAACGAAAATTTCTTGTCATATGTCGAGAACAACCACTATCCACATACCAAGTATTGTTGATAGTCCTCCTTGGTTGCCCCTACATAAACAAAGAAAATCAGTTAGAAAGGGGAACCCAAGCCATTGTGGTCTTGGGTCGTCCAGAAGCATCAAAATAAACAACTTCAATGAGTTCACAATCCACATTATCATCAACCTTTGGTATATATCGACCAACAACATCAGAACTTCTCGATGTAGAAACATATTGAGTATTTTGAAAAACATTATTAGATTTATTAGTAGCACATTCAGATGTTTCCAAAAGTTTCTTTAATTTTCTGTTACGTCTCCTCCTTTGTGGTCGAGAAAGTTTGACCTCAGGTTGTGAATCCCAACATGTGGAATCTCAAAATGGTGTTGAAAATCAACATTATTTCTTGCACCAATATGCACAAACACTGGGTGAGATACATGTTTATCATGTTGCTTAAATCCCGTTGATTTAGCAAATGACTGAGTAGGCACAAATTGCCTCAGTGGAACATTCTTCACAACATCAGATGTAGGCTTTCCCACATTAGGTCTTTTCAGAATCGTCACCACTTTTTGTTGTGGGGGAACAATTTTGGATTTGCCTTTTTCTGAAATCATGGGCTTCTTTTCTTGATTCTGGTAAGGACAATGTATCAGAATATGACCTACTTCATTACAATGAAAGAACACTCTTTTATCTCGATGATCTCTGACATAAGAAATTTTTCTTGAAGTTGATGAATTTCCTTCAGAAGATTTGACAGCATTTTCAACATTCTTCTTTGGAACATACACTTGTCTAGTCACCTTAGAAATTGTCTTTAAACCTTGACCAGCACCAACACAACCACTTGTAGGTAAAACTTTGGGAAGGTTAGGTTGTACAATTTCATCAAGTTCGGTTAGAATGCATCTATCTCTTATAACTTTTTTCAGCACCTTTGGTTCATCAAGTTTCACTTCTTTAGGAACACCTTCAACATTTTTGTCATCAAACACTTCATCATCATTGTCAGAATCATAAACCATCTCTTCACCTGTCACTGGATTAACCTTCAAAACTGTCTTTGGATCAATCTCCTCCTCATTAATGATTTCTGGTTCAACTATATAATTCCCATTAAATGGTGGAGGAACAAATCCAACTCCAGCAACCCTCTTTGTAGGATCAGCATTGGCATGAAAATAATCCAATACCACAGAAGAATTTTCAAAATTCTCTATCTTTCGATGTAATTTGATCACTTCTGATTCCTTGTCAGAAATCTTCTTGTTTTTCTGAGCGACAATTTCATTTCGCTTCTCAATTTCAGCAAAAGCCATATCCAGATGATATGCTTGTTCCTTGTACTTTAACCCCAAAGATTTTAAATCTCTTTTCAAAGAGTCAATTCTATCCATACAAAGCTTATCATTATCTTTCAACTTTTGATTAACCACATGCATTGATTTCATTTCACAAATCAAGTTTGTGTTATCATCCATAACCTTCTGCATTTTATCCTTAACAAAGATACAATTAGAACATTAAATATTACAGATAAAATATTTTACCTTTGAAGGATCTGACATATCTGCCATGAAGACTTTAGCAGTTGGAATATCTTCAGATACAGCATCATCAGAAGAGCTTTCAGTCAAAACTATGTCATCTTCAGATACACCAGATGCAGAAGCAAGATCAGAATCAACATTCTGTACTATAACATTCTCTTCATCAACACTTTTCAGACTCTCACCGTCACTTGAACTATCATCATCAGTTGTTCCTTCAGAATTAACAGAATGAATTTCAGCTACAAAATCTTGACTCACAGCACCAGCCAAATCTTCTAGATGAATACCCCAATCATAATTTTCATCATTTTGTGCAACCAAAGCAGATGATGTGGATGCATGATTTGAATTTCCAGAACCAAAAGAACCATGTAACTGAGAACGATTATTCTGAAAATTATTTGACTTTTTCTGAGAATCAAACTCAACTTTCGGCTTCACACATTCTTTAGCAAAATGACCATATTTTTGACAATTATAACATCGAACTTTTGATTTGTAAAACCGCATTCTTGATCGACTGTTAGAACCAATATACTTCCTTCCGGTCTTCTTCAAAAAGTCATTTGCTTGTCTCATAAGCATGCCCATATTCCATTGAATATTCATCTCCTCCAAATCTACCGAATCTATTTGACGAAAATCTTCTTCAAGAACATCAGGATCATGAATCTTTCCACCAATAAAATTATCATATGAGGCCATGAAAGAAGAAAACATTGCTAGATAATCATCAGCAACTCTTTGAGTCATATGAACTGAATTAGTATTATGTGATCCAGAAGATGAAGTAGATGTATTTGCAGAAAATCCAGTTTGACTTGAAACCCCAGAGACATGTTCACTTGAATTATCTTGACCATCACAAGAAAAGAAAGCAACACCATTACCAGTTTTACTAGAAGACTTAGCAAAATACATTGCAGGATCTTGAATATGTTCCATATTTGTTTCTTTCTTCTTCATATTCAAATCATGAGATTAAATCTTGACAATAAAATCTTCAAGAGACATGGTTTTGTATTTGGCATTTTCTTTGATCAACACAGAATACACATCAAATTTTGAAGGTAAAGACTCCAAGAACTTATCATTGATCTCTTCATCTTCATAAACAACCGAAGCACATGATAATTCACTCAGCAGATGATAAAATCTTGTTGTTAGATCATCCAATGATTCATTTTGAAAATGTTTGAAAACCACCTTTTCTGCAAAGCTTCCCACAATTATTGAGAAGATTTAAATTGTTTGAAGCTATGATAGATTTCCTTTGGAAGTGGCATAGAAATACTAACCATAACTTTCTTCTCACGATCAAACAACTGTTTTTCTTCAGTGGTTAATGCAGATACTGGTTTAGGAACATCATCCTTCCCCATCCATGAGTATATAGGATGTGTGTAACCTTCCAAAAGGGGAATCCATAAACTCGTATCGGTAAATGACACAAATTGATCAAAACGAACTTTCCAGTTTGGATAATCAGCAAGACTTAACAACTTTGGTGGTTTCTGAGATGTACCAATCTCGTTATCATAGTTGAACATGTTTGTAACTTGCACCATATTTGTCCTTTTCAACAAACTCTCAAAAATTACTAAGTATGAACAAGAGTACACTTAGGCGAAGATAATAAGTTCGCCTCAATTCCTTCAAGAGAACTTGACCCACGCGAACTTGATAAGTTCGCTTAATCAAGTAACCAGCTAAGTTCGCCTGGTTCAGCTGTAACAAACTCAGGAAGATGACTCTTCAACCAAAACACGAACAAAAAGTTCCAAAAATCACCATATCTCACTGATTTGATGGAATTTGATAAAATTGAATCGTATGATTGAGTATAATGTGATATAGAACACTTCTAATGGATCAATTTCGCTAAAAAACACCTTCAAATTCACGAAATCACCCTCAATAACTTGAAAACTCCATGAATGTGAAAACTTGCAAAAGTTAACCAATTTCTTGTAAAATTGGACACAAATCGTCACAAATCAATCACGAATCTCTCACAAATCACGAGCAAAGGCTCTGATACCACTTGTAGGTCCACATGACGCTTCTATATATCGTACTCGAGACGTGACGCATAGTAGATACGGAGTGCTGAATCCAACTGTATCAACGTATGTGTACACAATGATAACAATAGAACTGGTAACAATCACAAAGTAAATAATCTTCTCTTCTATTTCATTCAAACATGGAGTTTACATAACAGAGCATACAAACAATAGCATATATAAAACTGAACAAGTAAACTCTATTTATAGGCAAGCTTCTGCTATAGGCGAACTTAATAAGTTCGCCTCTACTAAGTCTAGGCGAACTTGCTAAGTTCGCCTCTAGCAGAATTTATACAACACTTAACAAAAACTAAACATTAACAAAACATAAAGACAATAAGATCTAAACTATTACAAGCTCTTGTCATACATCTATGTCCAAACAAAATCCACTAGACTTGATATATTGTGATTAATGGGTACCTTCACCCGTTTGTTCGGTTGATAATTACGATTATTATGTGGCTTTTGTTGATGCTTCGTCTAGATTTATGTGGTTTTGTCCACTTAAAACCAAGTCTTACTTTTATGACATATTCACGGTCTTTATGCAATTTGTTCAAACGCAATATTCACGCAAGATAAAAGTGTTTCAAAGTGATGGTGGTCCAACCAAAATGTTCTGAAATTACTTGATAACAATGACACATTTCATCGTTTATCGTGTCCTTACCCTCTACAAAAAAATACTTAAGTGGAACGCAAGCATAGACACATTGTTGAAACCGGTATGGCGATGCTCTTCAATAGCCATGTTCCTCTATAGGTCTCGGGAGCCTCGTCACGCAACGGAAATACACAGATCTGTTTTGTGATTTGTGTGGGAACAAAGAAAACGAGACAGAGAAACATGAACATAAACACGAGAAGAAACAACAATACGTAATCCATAACGTAGATGTCATCCCGTATTACAGACCACATACCGAAGGGGCACACATCTCTCATCTAAGCTCACGGTCCAGGGGTCGGGAGAGCTCGTCCCGACCAGAACACCTCTCAACCTTGTTCCAGAAGTTCCACCTACAAATGAAGACAAGTCTTCTATTTATATGGGAAGGAACACTACCTGCGTACTTGTCTAAGTACGCAGGGTTTGGTCATGTGTACTTGACAAGTACGCAAAGCAAAAGCCTTGCGTACTTACTAAGTATGCAGGACCAAACTGGTGTGTAGGCTAAGTACTCAGGAACACCCTCCTGCGTACTAGCCCCGTACACCGATACATAGAGTTTTATCTATAGTTACAAAAACATGCTTCTACAAACTAGCTCTTAACTATAGCATCAAATTCTATCTATCACTAACACTGATATACATCAGTTTACAAAGAATGTCTAACATACTCCCTCTAAACTAATGACATCAGTTGTCTTCTGGCCAGACTTGATCTTCTGGCATTCCACTTGAGATCTTCAAATCTTCAAACTTCTGTCTTCAGTTGCCGAGTGATGACAAACCCGACTCCCTCTTAACTGTAGCTTTCATTGTAGACCAAACAAAGTGCTTCAATAGGAACCAACGAACCCAACACACTTCATTGTAGTTCATCCTCTTAACAGTAGCTTGCTCCACCCTGATTTAGAAATCTGATTCTAACAATGTCTTCCTAACCAGGTAACAATAGTAGACTAAGACAACTCCAAATCAGCTGGCATATGATAGAGAGTTTGAATTTCCAATAACCTGCATCAAACTAATCAGCTCCCATAGGAATTCCAGTAAGATAAACTTAAGTCTTCAACCAGATGTGTCCAACTCTATCTTGTATCTTCATGAGTTAACCAAATTCCCGAAGATGTTCATTTCCAATATCCCCTTTCAGGTTAAGCTCCATCTGACTAGACCAGAAACAATGGTATGTTTCATATCCCATCGGCCAATGATAAAAGGTTCCATCTTCAACTAATAATCCAACAAATATCCAGCTTCATCCTGAAAACACTTGATAGAATCAAACACAAAATCATGCTCAGCAGTGAACACCTTATATCCAAAGTCCAACATTCTTCAATTAGATCTTCATTCCTGGTTCACACCTCCTAATCTGTTTACATTCACCGTGGTGAAGTTCCATAACTAGGTTGTCTATCTGGATTCCGCCCAGATCCCAAGTGAGAAATCCCATCATAATTAAATCACATCAAATCTTGAACACATGCTTGACCAATGAGCACGAAAAATATAGTTTACACGAGAAATCACGGTTGATGATACATTTATTTTTATCCCCCTCATTTCTCTGTAAACTATGACCAGCTTTATCATCACGTCTCTCAAATCCTCAAAAAGCATAACTAGCCAACTCCAGGATTTTATTCTTTTATTTCTTTGCAAAGATCCAAAACAACAAATCATTAGGTTCAAGTTGTTCCAGTATTCATCCCCTATTAAAGAAGTATCCCGGATACTCGTAGCCTACATATTCAGGTTTGAATACCTAAACAAGATGATTCTCTTTCCAAAAGACCCAAAGCAGTCACATCCTCACAAATAGAACGAGACCTTTAACCGATGACGACCCAATTGCTCCCATTAGTTCAGCATTCACACCCTATTAAATAAGTATCCCGGATACTCGTAGACCACATTTTCAGGTATGAAAACTTAAACAATGTATGACAAGTGGTATCATCCAACAAAAATCACGTCAGTGTTTCGCCAAGCCACATCGTATACAAATTTTGGTCCGGAAAAACCAAAATTACTATCTTCTAAAAAATGGCCCGAAACAAGCGTACAAATGATCCCTAAAAAAATTGGCCAAGAAATATTTTCCTGCCCGAAACAAGCGTACAAATGATACAATTTTTTTTTTGGGAATCCCAGATGCTAGTTCATGCGTACTTAGTAAATACGCACATAAAAGGTGTTCATGCGTATTTAGTAAATACGCAAAGCCAAGTGCTCATGTTTATTTGATAAGTTCGCAAAGCCAACCCATGCGTACATGCTAAGTACGCAGAGTCAAATACTCATGCGTACTTAACAAGTACGCAGGACAACTACTCTTGCGTACTTAGTAAGTACGCAGAAAAGCTGAATTTGCGTACTTATCAAAAAGTAAAAGCGTTCTTGATGGATCTTGAGGAGAATGCTCAAAAGGTGATGGATCTAAATAAATGCTTCCAAAAGCTTAGAAAACATCATCTAACAAACCCTCAGCCCTCCAAACACCAAATGAAGTGATAACAAACTCGATTTTAAGGATTTTAGGTCTGAAAAAGTACGAACTCGTATGAACACAGATCTGCTCAAAACCTTAAAAAATCAAAACTGGAACACAAATCAATGAACACCGAGGCTCTGATACCACTTGTAGGTCCTGGGAGCCTAGTCGCGCAGCGGAAATATACGGATCTGTTCTGTGATTTGTGTGGGAACAAAGAAAATGAGACAGAGAAACAAGAACATAAACAAGAGAAGAAACAACAATACATAATCCATAACATAGAAGTCATCCCGTATTACAGACCAAATACTGAAGGAGCACACATCTTTCATCTAAGCTCACGGTCCAGGGGTCGGGAGAGCTCGTCCGACCCGGACACCTCTCAACTTTGTTCCAGAAGTTCCACCTACAAATGAAGACAAGTCTTTTATTTATAGGGGAAGGAACACTACATGCTTACTTGTCTAAGTACGCAGGGGTTGGTCATGCGTACTTGACAAGTACGTAAGGCAAAAGCCTTGCGTACTTACTAAGTACGCAGGACCAAGTACTCAGGAACACCCTCATGCGTACTAGCCCTGTCACCGATACATAGAATTTTATCTATAGTAACAAAAACATGCTTCTACATCCTCCATCTAATTGTTCATGCATTTAGCATAGTGGTATGCATTATTAATCGTCTCCTAACACCGGTATTACAAAGTAAATCTCCGTTTGAACTATTATTTTCTCTTGTTCCCACATATGATAACTTCCGCCCATTTGCTTGTCGAGTATACCCATATCTCTGAGATTATGCAGAACACAAACTTGCACCTAGAAGTATTCCATGCATTTTTTCTCGGATATTGCTCCCTATACAAAGGTTATCGGTGCATTGACCTAATTATATCCCGAGTCTATGTAACTCGCCATGCTCGGTTTGAAGATGTAACACCTGCCACAAAAATGTCCATGAAATGCCAAGGTTAGAACCTATCAGGACTTGTGTATGTAAAGTACCAAAATCTAGGGTCATAATTGAAAATTTTGGTTGATATCGGACCGACATCTCTTATCATATTGGTCTGAAGTGAACTAAGCTTCAATATCAGACCGAATCGAATTCAAGATGGATATCAGACCGATATCCATTCCTATAACGGTCTGCAATACATCATATGTCGGTTATCGGAACGACATGGATCCATATCGGTCTGCAAACCTCCTCTCAGCCGCAATTTGTGGTGTCGACACGTGTCTAATGATTCAACCCTAATGATGGGACATGTGTCTGGATATCAGACCGACATGATCCACATATCGGTCCATACATGATGCGATACCTAGGGCTGACGTGGACTAAGACGGATGTCGGTCCGACATGGACCCAATTCACATCCTATTATTAGTTGGACGATCTCATTCCATTTTCTTCATCCTCAAACATTTTCAACTGTCAAAACTCGTCCCAGGTGATCCCGGTCCAACTCCCGCTCGTTGTAGTGCTCTGTTTAAGAAGAAACGCTTATAGATGTGTTGTTACGCTAGAGAAATCAAGATAAGAAGGTGTTGTTCCTATATAAGGTGAATACTTTATGTCTTTCAAAACTTATGTCAAACATTTTATTTACGAAAATGGCCAAATAAAGGTTAACGAAGTAATGCTCAACGTTCTTCTATGAACAAGCATTTAGGCCATAGATATACATAAAAATTGCAAGGGATACACGGGTTACAGATGAAAGTCTCGGACCGCAGCCGGTGCTTATCTTATAACAAATCCGGAGGCGTAGACCTGTCCGCTGTTATAAGCTATGACGGCAGTGTATACAGTGGTGCATATGACGTGGAGATAAGGGCATGTTGAATGTGTAGTTTGAACACAAAGTTGTGATTATGAAATTAATACTTTTTGTGCCAAATGATTTTCTATCAAGATAATTGTATTCACCGACGTTCGCTCTGACATTTTATTTTCAAAATGTTTTCAGGTAATGAATAAAATGCGATGAGAATGGGGTGTGGGCAGACATAAAATCTGACGCAAGAAAAGAAAATATGAGAGGCAGACATCAGATCTGACATGTGAAAAGGATAACTTACACGTTGGATTCTCAGGTATCGTGTATAGGAAATCCGAACAAAGAAAATGGAGATAGGACCGGGGGATTGATGAACCCTAGATAGTACTATTTCCGGTGGCTTGAAACTTGTCCACAAGAGACAAGAAATGTATTTGATTTCAACTTTGTTTTGTAATCAAATGAAAGGGTATTAAAACCCCTGTGTTTATGAAAGTAAATACAAGACTTTTATTTTCCAGCTAAGTTTTGATATTTACAATTACAACCGTTGAGGTTGAATGAATGTTCAAACGATCCTTTTTGAAAAGACTTCCGCTGTATTTATAAAAACTTTGAAATCAAGTCGAGTGATACCAATCGGGCTCACACATGTACAGGGGGTGCATGAGGCGGGGTGTGACAGGTTGGTATCAGAGCCACATGTTTTAGTTAATTAGATACTTGGATCTAGTATCTAAACTTCAACCATTAATGTTTTTAAGATAAGAAAACAAGGTAACCTTATGACCGATATGTAGTTATCTAACAAACAAAATGTTCTGTCTAAGGAAAGAGCGGTGTATAAATATCTCCTAGACCAGTCGCTCTTACCTGGGAACATATTTGTTGGAGGTAGTACTCTGGAAAGATAACCATCCTTGTAGAGCTTTAGCTAAGATTAAGATACTGGCCTTAGTATCTAAGTCTTGACTAAAATAATAAGATAAGTACAAATGTATTAAGATTGCAGATGTCTGGAGATAATTCCATTCCTTATTATGATCATAATCGCCCAATTAAGCCAGAATCTCCGAAATATCATCCCCTGGGATCTCAAATAAATCCTATTTCCTCACCCTACTATAATGATGATCCGTTTGCTGTACTTCCTGAGCATAATTCTCCCGAATACCATCCTCAATCCCATGACTCTTTTAATCAATGGATGGATGCTGGATCTGATTTCAGCAATTGGAATACTGGTGCCCAACCTATACAAGAAAATGAGGCACAATCAAGTCAAGCCCAAGCATGCTTATCAACAGAGGAGGATCTATCTGAGGACTCCGATTACTATGAACCTGCTTGTGATCCCCTCTGTCCCGATGATATTCAAGAATAAACGATACAAACAGTCTCTGGAATGGCGGAAACAATCCAGAAATCTAACAACGCCGAGAAGATCGAATCAAGCACGAACTAGAATGGAAGAAATCCTCACATGAAATGCACAATCAAACAAACAATCTCCATTGATAATCTCTGTGATTTACAGAATGAAACAGCACACTACAAACTTTGATTTTTCTAGAATACCTTTGATCAATACAAGACAAATGAGAAATATGCTTAGAAAATACAAAAGACAACATATTTATAGTAAACAGAATTCGATCGAAAACTTAGTTTTCGACCAAAAACTCTAAAGATGTACATTTTCAGCATATAATTGATTTATATGGACTACTGGTTCCAACAATCTCCCCCTAGTCCACAGAACATCAATTCTTCACACGTTGTCTTTATCAGGCTTGGCATTGGCTTTGACTTTCACTTTCTTTGCATCCAGCTCAGCAAGTCTTTTCTTGATCACGTTTGCTTCATATCTTCTTGATAAGCATCGAGCTACCACTCTCATATAAAACTTTGCTTCAGACTTTATCTTCGTGCTCATATCACACTCTATAGGATTGTGGTACAGAATCTTTAAATCTTCATTAGAAAAGCTGAACAGATCCACTGGATCAAAGACTCTGACCTCTGGTGAGCTGTGTTGTGTGATATCAGCTTCATGTGTTTTGCTGTCGTACTCCCATCTTTTGAAACTCTTGATAAATACTTCTTTACGTGCTGGGATGTAGACAGTTGAAACTACATCAGCTGGCTTGACAATATACCTGGATCTTCTTTTGCCATCTTTATCATTCCTTTTTAACTTTCTGCACTCAAGAATCTGTGGCTTGAAGCTTTCAAACTTGTCTTTTGAACATTCTTTCTTTATATATTCTTCAAAATGTTCAACAAAAGTATTCTTAGATGGATTGATCAACTTCAGGTGACTCAGCTCTCTAATATCCCAGTACGGTAACGTCTTTAACTTTGAGCTTCGATCAAAGTACTGGATATTCCCTTCACCTCTTTTTATCATGTACATCTTCTTTTCATCATCGTACATCCATCCTAATATTTCTCCAGTCAATGCTTGTTCTGGATTTCTGATCTTCTGTGTAATTCTTTCAACGATCGATGGCTTGTCTGTAACAGTCCACCAATTACTCTTATCAATCTTTGTGGTCTTTGGACATTCAGATGATTCTTGAACCTCTTCAGGAACATCAAATGGTTCACTTTCATCCACCAGCTTGTCCATCTTTCAAAGTACAGACCCATCTTCTTCAACATATGTCTGTTGTTGCTCATATTCTTACTTCTTGTACTCAGTGTTGGTTTCAGCATCTTTATGAATTTCTTCTGCTGTTTTTCCATTCCCACCAACACCTCCAGCCCCACTACTATCACTATCATCATCAGAAGAATGGTCATCACCTTTCTTTTCCCTAGTCATAACCACCTCTTCATCATCTTCTTCTTCCATTTCTGTTTCATCCTTCTTCTCATTTGTCATCTCCATTCCTTCACATTCATCATTCAAAGCATATCTACATCAAACAAGGTGTTTTCTTCATACATACTAGCATCATAAATTAGAGAATGAGCAGGTTCAGTTGCAGAAGGAATTGGTTCAGTAGTTGCCGGACTTTGTTGATCTTCAATATTGGCCTCTTGATTAACAACAATTGGAGCACCAATGTGAGCTATCAAATCTTGCACCATCTTCTGAAGCTAATCAATATGTTGCTGTTGTTGTGTAATAACACCCTTCTGTCTATTACTCTCAGCTTTCAGTTCTCTGATCTCTCTAGAGTTAACAGCTTCTATGCTTTGTAAGTTGGAGATCTGAGTCTTTAGCTGGCTTACAACATCTGCTGTCTCTCTGTTTTCATAGCTTAAAAACTCTTCATCAACCAGACTATAACCTTTTTCTTTCTTTGACTTATGCTTTTCTGGAACTACCTTAGCCTTGCCTTTGCCTTTGTCAAGATTTGTAGTTGTTTTCTTTTGCTTCTTTAGTTATGGATCACTAAACACGATACCCTTAGACGGAGGAGGTTTAGAAGGTACGATCTTTGTCATTTCAGGCTCTTTTCTTTTTCTAGATGGGGTTGTTGCAGTTACTGTTATTTGAAATTTAGGAACTTCAAGAACTTCAGTATTAACACTTAAAGTGTCTTCATTTTCAGCAATGAACTCTTCTGTATGACTCATCAAAGGTTCAGTAGGTTCATCATTAACTTTAGGAACCCTGTTTTCTTCAACATTAACATAAACTAATTCATGTTCACCAATATGAGCATCAGTTCTTGGTTCTTCAACTTGTACTTGTACTTCAGTTTGTATTTCAGGTATGACATTACCTTGACCACCATCATTTCCTTGATCATCATCATTCCCTTGATCATTATCATTATCACCATCACTTTCACTATCCACCCCATCTTCAATATCACTTGCCATAAAATCACCTATTTCGTCATCTATATTGAAGTCTGGATCAGGATGTTCTTCCAACATATTAGGAAATAACGGTGTCATAGTACCGCTAAACCTGCTTGTCTTCCTGACGTTGTTCATGTAGGATCGTTGAATACAAGATGGTTCTATTCTAGTTGAGGTTGGCGGAAACAATCACAACTAAACAATGTAAACAAGAAGAATACTAATAAATGCAATGTTGTATTAAGATTCAAAGATTACAAGATTACAGAGAAAATTCTTGAGCTAAAAAGCACTTATACAATGACTCTAAGTACTACTTATATAGTAACTTAGAATCAAGACAGACCCTTGATTCTAAGGATCAGATCTAACATAAGCCGTTGATCTTGTATTGAAGCTATTCTACATATAACGACAATAAAAACTACAAAAGTTATCTTTACTCAAACGTCTTCTTAGGCATCATTGTTTGAGACCTTGGAAGAAGAGCGTCGTTGTCTTTTATTGTCTTGCACCAGTAACATTCTTTCTACGTGGAGTCTGTCAGTGTTGTAGCAGAAAGTTGTCAGTGGTAATGGTTGCTTTATCGAAGCCAGTCAGCTGCAACGTTTGGTTTTCATTGGGAATGGCTATCAGCAGCAATGTTTTTGATCAGCAGCAGTGTTGTTGATCAGCAGCAAGACATAACTGTCCGCAGCTGCTGATGATTTGCCTATCAGCAACAGCTTTGGTTTTCAGCAGATAAGGCTATCCGCAATAGATTTGTTCTTTAGCAGAGGAACAAGTATCCGTTGCAGATATGCTTATCCGCAGCAGTTTGTACTTAGTGAAATTTTACAACCATCAGTATTTATTTCTACAAACTCCCCCTAGACTGATGCTACCAAAATTCTATTACTGCTTTTGCTGCTGAAGCTTTTCCATGTTGCAGACTATCCTTTCTATCTCATGGCCTCTTGGGTCCTGGCTGGGATTGTTTAGAGGAAGCTCAGATAGATTCTTTATGTCTTTGCTTGGAATTTTGAAGATGGCTTTGCTTGAACATATCATCTTCTGTCCTTTAACATCAATCAAAGTAAACTCGTTGGTATAAGGCTTGAAGGACCAACTGGTGAATGGATAATGGGTTTGAAGAGGTTTTGCATCAATGACTGCATCTTTACTAGGGTTGAAGTAATGTTTGATAACTAGCAAAAGATGTCTCCCACCTTCATTCTCTGGCTCATGGACTTCACCTAACTCCATCATTCTTCTTAGGTCTGAGTCTGGGAGTTGCAGTACCTCATCAACAGATTTATAGATAGATCTTTTCAGTTCTTCCTTTCCCCTGAAAACTTCAAACCATTTATCTTGAGTGTTATAGAACCAGACAGTTATTTCTCTTGAGTCTTCTGGTGTGGTGGTAGGTTTGGTTTTCTTCTTGGAGGGCTGCTGATGAGAAGGAGCTAAGTGGAAGGATTTGGACTTTGTGGGTGGAGAGGAGGGAGGTCTAGGATTAAGAGTGGAAGGTTGTTGAATAGAGGAAGTGGTGGATGAGGGAGAAGGCTTGGGTTTCTTTTGTTTCCTTTCATCTTCTTGATTAGTCACCCTCTTCTTTCAGCCTTTCTTCCCCGTCTTTCTTCCTCTTCCTTCTTGACTTTAAAGTAAAGGGCTAGCAGGTTCATGAAACTCATGGGACCCAGCCTTTTTCCACTCTCTCCTCTAGCCTTTAGGAAGTCAATCATGACCTTCCTTTCTTCATGGGTTCTTCTGTTAAAGGAAATAGTCTTCTTGGATTTCTGTTTGGAATTTTCTTCTTCTTCAGCCCTTTTCTTATTTGCCAATTGACCTTGCTGACCCATGAAGGCTCTGTAGTTTTATTTATTTGATAGTTTCTCAAGGTAGTCTGCATCCTCAGCTTGAGAAATCAGAGCCTCTATCCACTCCTCTCTCATTTCTTTGGCTAGTTCAGAATCAGTTATTCTGAACATATCCTCTTGCTTTTTCTTCTTCTCTCTTTTTTCTTCTTCTTTATGAATTGTTCCTGAGTTGAAGAGCTAGAGCTTCATCTTATTGAATTTGAGAAGTTGCAGGAATCTTGACTTTCAGATCATCTAGCTGTTTAGCATAGAGATGAATTTGTTGTTCTCTAAGGAGTATGACAGTTTTTCTTTCTTGTGCTTTTCTTAATTCAACCATCTCCTCTTCTTCTCTTCTTCTCTTCTTCTTCTTCTTCTTTCCACCTTTTCCTTCTTCTCTTTCAATACTCTTTCTTCATCTTCTTCTGTTGTAGGTCTCTACCCCATGTCTTTGCTGGATGCCTCTGCTTCAGCTTCATGGACCACAACAGCAGATGTAAGAGATGCTGTTGGGATCTCAGCTTCAACTTCATTGGCATATTATGGAATGGACAAGGGAAGGACACTTTCTTCATCTTCTTCCCATTCAAGACCTGTCACTTCTTTTCATTCTTTCTTCATCTTTTCCTTTTCTCTTCTTCTGGATTCTTCTGCTGTGTTTAATCTGGCAGTTGGAGAGGAAAGAAAGGATAGGTCTGAGTAGGCGCTGGAGTCATCCATTGCAAGCCGTCCTTCCTTTTCGAGCTTAGCTTTGATGATTTTTTATCATTGCTTGACTCTTTAAGGAATTTACATTGCATATGTGTGTTCTGAGCTCGAAGACCTTGTGCAGGAAGTCTGAATTTAAGAGTAGGATCTCATTGATGCTGATTGAGAGAGACGATCCATTACTCAGGAAGAATGTGAAGTCAGAAGACCCAGTGTTTGACCATACAAGCACTTCCAAGTCTCTGACCACTGTGTTGTATATAAATCTTCTCCAGGAAACAGCTTCTTCTTCTGTTAAAATACTGCTCCTGATCAGGTCAAGTTTTCTTGGAGCTAGTTTTTGTTCTACTGCTGTTGAAGATTTTGCACGGTCTTTAGGATAGGCCACCCTATTTGCTTCTTCCAGTGTCTTCAACTCCATTGTTTTGTGCCATTTTGGATTTGTGATAATTGGTGACTTAAGCAAGGAGATAGTTTTAGAATAGAACCAGAGAATGATTAAACAAGTGTGAGTTTGTTTAATCTGTGATCCAAAGCTCTGTTACCACTTGTAGGATCGGTGAATACAAGATGGTTCAATTCTAGTTGAGGTTGGCGGAAACAATCACAACTAAACAATGTAAACAAGTAAACAAGAAGAATACTTATAAATGCAATGTTGTATTAAGCTTCAAAGATTACAAGATTATAGAGAAAACTCTTGAGCTAAAAATCACTTACACAATGACTCTAAGTACTACTTATATAGTAACTTAGAATCAAGACAGACCCTTGATTCTAAGGATCGGATCTAACACAAGCCGTTGATCTTGTATTAAAGCTATTCTACATATAACGACAATAAAAACTACAAAAGTTATCTTTACTCAAACGTCTTCTTAGGCATCATTGATTGAGACCTTGGAAGAAGAGCGTCGTTGTCTTT
The DNA here is from genome assembly GCA_023525975.1 of Smallanthus sonchifolius. NCBI lineage: Eukaryota > Viridiplantae > Streptophyta > Magnoliopsida > Asterales > Asteraceae > Smallanthus > Smallanthus sonchifolius. The sequence continues at coordinate 19,743,507 of CM042035.1, read as the reverse complement.
TATTGTCTTGCACCAGTAACATTCTTTTTACGTGGAGTCTGTCAGTGTTGCAGCAGAAAGTTGTCAGTGGTAATGGTTGCTTTATCGAAGCCAGTCAGCTGCAACGTTTGGTTTTCATTGGGAATGGCTATCAGCATCAATGTTTTTGATCAGCAACAGTGTTGTTGATCAGCAGCAAGACATAACTGTCCGCAGCTGCTGATGATTTGCCTATCAGCAACAGCTTTGGTTTTTAGCAGATAAGGCTATCCGCAATAGATTTGTTCTTCAACAGAGGAACAAGTATCCGTTGCAGATAGGCTTATCCGCAGCAGTTTGTACTAAGAGAAATTTTACAGCCATCAGTCTTTATTTCTACAAACTCCCCCTAGACTGATGCTACCAAAATTCTCTTACTGCTTTTGCTGCTAAAGCTTTTCCATGTTGCAGACTATCCTTTCTACCTCATGGCCTCTTGGGTCTTGGCTGGGATTGTTTAGAGGAAGCTCAGATAGATTCTTTATTTCTTTGCTTGGCATTTTGAAAATGGCTTTGCTTGAACATATCATCTTCTGTCCTTTAACATCAATCAAAGTAAACTCGTTGGTATCAGCCTTGAAGGACCAACTGGTGAATGGAGAATGGGTTTGAAGAGGTTTGGCATTAATGACTGCATCTTTACTAGGGTTGAAGTAATGTTTGATCACTCGCAAAATATGTCTCCCACCTTCATTCTCTGGTCATTTTGATGTTTCGTTCAAGGAGACTTACCGTGAGGTGGTCATCGAGTTTCTTTCGACGTTCATCTACTCAGATTCTGGGATTGAGCCTCTTCCTGGGGAGGCGTCGGATATGGATCCGGATCATATTTCCTTTTCTATCTTTGGGATCGTTTACCGTCAGACCCTCCGTAAGTGGGCCGTCACGACGGGCTTCTACCACGAGCCTGAGATGGTCACGCCACTTTTCGCCGAGGCAGTGACGGAGGTGGACAAGGAGGAACTCCTTGTTTTTTGGGGCTTGATTTCAGATAGTCCTTGGTTGGTTACCAAGGGGAGGGTCTCGGGGATTAGAGACCCTTTATATAGATATCTGTACCGGCTTATTTCGACGTCGATAGCACCGCGTCTGAAAAGCCGTGAGTGGTGCACCGATAGAGACCTCATGGGCTTCACCCAACTCCATCATTCTTCTTAGGTCTGAGTCTGGGAGTTGCAGTACCTCATCAATAGATTTATAGATAGATCTTTTCAGTTCTTACTTTCCCCTGAAAATTTCAAACCATTTATCTTGACTGTTATAGAACCAGACAATTATTTCTCTTGAGTCTTCTAGTGTGGTGGTAGGTTTGGTTTTCTTCTTGGAGGGCTGCTGATGAAAAGGAGCTAGGTGGATGGATTTGGACTTTGTTGGTGGAGAGGAGGGAGGTCTAGGATTGAGAGTGGAAGGTTGTTAAATAGAGGAAGTGATGGATGAGGGAGAAGGCTTGGGTTTATTTTGTTTCCTATCATCTTCTTGATTAGTCACCCTCTTCTTTGAGCCTTTCTTCCCCAGAATTTCTTCCTCTTCCTTCTTGACTTTAAAGTAAAGGGCTTGCAGGTTCATGAAACTCATGGGACCTAGCATTTTTCCACTCTCTCCTCTAGCCTTTAGGAAGTCAATCATGACATTCCTTTCTTCATGGGTTCTTCTGTTAAAGGCAATAGTCTTCTTGGATTTCTCTTTGGCCTTTTCTTCTTCTTCAACCCTTTTCTTATTTTCCAATTGACCTTGCTGACCCATGAAGGCTCTGTAGATTTCTTTATTTGATGGTTTCTTAAGGTAGTCTGCATCCTCAGCTTGAGAAATCAGAGCCTCTATCCACTCCTCTCTCATTTCTTTGGCTAGTTCAGAATCAGTTATTCTGTACATAGCCTCTTGCTTTTTCTTCTTCTCTCTTTCTTCTTCTTCTTTATTGAATTGTTCCTGCAGTTGAAAAGCTATAGCTTCATCTTCTTGAATTTGAGAAGTTGCAGGAATCTTGACTTTCAGATCATCTAGCTGTTTAGCATAGAGATGAATTTGTTGTTATCTAAGGAGTATGACAATTTTTCTTTCTTGTGCTTTTCTTAATTCAGCCATCTCCTCTTCTTCTCTTTTTCTTCTTCGTTCCTCCTTTTCCTTCTTCTCTTTCAATAATCTTTCTTCATCTTCTTCTGTTATAGGTCTCTTCCCCTTGTCTTTGCTGGATGCCTCTGCTTCAGCTTTATAGACCACAACAGCAGATGTAAGAGATGATGTTGGGATCTCAGCTTCAGCTTCATTGGCATATTGTGGAATGGACAAGGGAAGGACACTTTCTTCATCTTCTTCCCATTCAAGACCTGTCACTGCTTTCCATTCTTTGTTCATCTTTTCTTTTTCTCTTCTTCTGGATTCTTTTGTTGTGTTTAATCTGGCAGTTGGAGAGGAAATAAAGGATAGGTCTGAGTCGGAGCTAGAGTAATCCATTGCAAGTCGTCCTTCATTTTCGAGCTTAGCTTTGATGATTTTTATCATTGTTTGACTCTCTAAGGAATTTACATTGCCTATGTGTGTTCTGAGCTCAAAGACCTTGTGCAGGAAGTGTGAATTTAAGAGTAGGATCTCATTGATGCTGATTGAGAGAGATGATCGATTACTCTGGAAGAATGTGAAGTCAGAAGACCCAGTGTTTGACCATCCTAGCACTTCCAAGTCTCTGACCACTGTGTTGTATAGAAATCTTCTCCAGCAAACAGCTTCTTCTTCTGTTAAAATACTGCTCCTGATTAGGTCAAGTTTTCTTGGAGCCAGTTTTTGTTCTACTGCTGTTGAAGATTCTGCACGGTCTTTAGGATAGGCCACCCTGTTTGCTTCTTCCAGTGTCTTCAACTCCATTGTTTTGTGCCATTTTGGATTTGTGATAATTGTTGACTTAAGCAAGGAGATAGTTTTAAAATAGAACCAGAGAATGATTAAACAAGTGTGAGTTTGTTTAATCTGTGAGCCAAAGCTCTGATACCACTTGTAGGATCAGTGAATACAAGATGGTTCTATTCTAGTTGAGGTTGGCGGAAACATTCACAACTAAACAATGTAAACAAGTAAACAAGAAGAATACTGATAAATGCAATGTTGTATTAAGCTTAAAAGATTACAAGATTACAGAGAAAACTCTTGAGCTAAAAAGCACTTATACAATGAATCTAAGTACTACTTATATAGTAACTTAGAATCAAGACAGACCCTTGATTCTAAGGATCAGATCTAACACAAGCCGTTGATCTTGTATTGAAGCTATTCTACATATAACGGCAATAAAAACTACAAAAGTTATCTTTACTCAAACGTCTTCTTAGGCATCATTGCTTGAGACCTTGGAAGAAGAGCGTCGTTGTCTTTTATTGTCTTGCACCAGTAACATTCTTTCTATGTAGAGTGTGTCATTGTTACAGCAGAAAGTTGTCAGTGGTAATGGTTGCTTTATCGAAGCCAGTCAGCTACAACGTTTGGTTTTCATTGGGAATGGCTATCAGCAGCAACGTTGTTGATCAGCAGCAGTGTTGTTGATCAGCAGCAAGACATAACTGTCCACAGCTGCTGATGATTTGCCTATCAGCAACAGCTTTGTTTTTCAGCAGATAAGGCTATATGCAGCAGATTTGTTCTTCAGCTGAGGAACAAATATCCGCTGCAGATACGCTTATCCGCAGCAGTTTGTACTTAGAGAAATTTTACAGCCATTAGTCTTTATTTCTACAGTTCATGCTGCTAAAAATGACTTCTTGCATTGAATCCAAAGATAATTCAACACCATCATTCTCAAGATTTAGCAAAAAGGTGTTGATGATCATCTGAACAAACCTTGGATACATCAAGAACTTGTAGTTTTGCCTTGTCCCACAAAATTACTTATCATTGCTTCAAAGATCATTCATGAGAAGGTAAACCGTCTGTGTGTTGCTAGACAAACCAAGGCTCTACTAAATACTTCACCAATTTGATCAAATGAAGATGTTTTGGGACTCATACAATGGATCAACACATGAACTAGATATCTCCACTGTTTCCCAAACATTGTTTTTGTAACTTGTCTTCTCAAGAAGCTTCCCTCATAACCCATAGTCATTATGATCCCTGAGACTGTTGTACGAATTATTTTGTACGGAAAATCTGCAGCATATTTGAAATTTAACACTTCCCGAATAACTTGTTCTGTGACCTTGAATGTATTCCCACAAACTGTACTTTCTATCCAAATATCTTTGTTTACATGTTTGTACTCAACATTGTCCCAAAACTCTCTAACATGTTTTTCAAACAATCTTACTTGTTTAGAAATTGCTGTGTGAATCCTAGAGTTTAACAAGAACCGGACAATCTCTTCATACGCACGTGATTTCTTGGTATTGGTGGTTAAACACGCACAAATGTTGTGCTTGTGCTCAAACTTCAAACGATTCATATCTGTAAACTCTGGACATTTCGATCGAAAACTCCTTTACTAACAACTTTTTCGATCGAAAACTCTTAAACCCTTTTGACCAGAAAAATTGAAATCACACAACTTTGAACTTTTCGACCGAAAACTTTTCCAAAAGTACATCAACATTTCGATGGAAAACTCTGAGTTAAACCTTTTGATCAAAAACTTAGAATTTATCAACTTTCAACATTTCGATCGAAAACTTTTCACAAACCATGACTTTTCGATCGAAAACTCTAATTTTTCAAATAATTTTCAAGAACTGGCTTTGCGATCGAAAACACTTTTCGGTCGAAAACACATTTCGGACGAATCAGAATTGACTCTTCATTTCCATCTGAAACACTTTTCGGTCCATTCATCAGACTTTTCGGTCCATTCTTGCTACTTTTTGGGCGATTCAAAAATTCATAAATTCAAACTAAAACTAAGGCTTTGGATCTATCCTATGTACCTCTATGAATCACGAGAACGTACCTTGATGATTGAAAAAGTATATAAAGCACATTGACGTTACGGATCAACGATTTTTCTCACGAAATCTTCACACTTGTAAAACTGGAATGAATTTGAAACAGTAACAGTCGGAAGAAAAATCAAGTGGGAAAAGGTTTTCAATTGAAAAATCAGGTATTTATAGATTTTTCAAATTCGATCAAAAACTTCAAAAGACTTTCGATCGAAAACTCTTTTCGGACGATCTTTTTCGGTCAAAGAGATTTCGACCGAAAACACTGAACTTTATTAAATTTTGAATATTCACAAAAACAACTTTATTTTTCGAGTCCATTTTGACATCATTAAGATCTGTTCCAATATTCTTTTTGATATTTTTAACATTAACAAACATAACTAGATACAAACACACACTTGCACACTATTTTTTTTATCAAAATGACTTATTACACACCTTCAATCAAAGAAAATTCTAAACACATAACAAACTTCATATTCATTCAATTATAAACCAACTAATCTCATTTTGACCTTTTCTCAAATATATTACAACACTTTATTTTATTTTTCATTTTCTTTTGGTGAACTGAACGGACATAAGATCATAAATGTATACTGTATTAACTACATTGCATATCAAATCAGGATCTAAACAGTTCAACCTTGATTGCCAGTATATTTTTCAGCTTAAACTCAAACATTATATTTCAACAGATACTGTGTGACATTTAAGGTAATATTTATCAATACAAAGTGTATCCAAGCATCGAGATGGATTGAACTAATACGCAACACAAAATTTCACCAAAACATGATCCAATCACCAACATGAGGGTAGCGTTCTTAGCACAAAAAAATAATCCAAATGGATTTCATATGAATCTTTTTGATTCTGAATCATTTGATTCTTTTTGTCTTGGTTTCTGATGAAATGAACATTGAATCATGTTGATTCATATGAGATGAAATGCGTCAAGAATCATGTTTGATTCAGGTGAAAGAATATAGATGTGATATTTTGTGATGAACTATTTGAATCAGTTTCGATTTGGGTATGCGGATATCCATAGGATGTTGGATATGTCAATTGAAATCACGAATGATTCAAAGGGCAAAATAGACTGACTTCCTGGTTTCCATCCGAGATTTTCACCAGAATCATCAGCTGTTTAAGGGTGTTTACCTCTAAATCATATATTTGATGGGTATAATCAATAGAGTAAATAATTGTGCTAAGAACCCATCAAGATCCTAGTCTCATGGTATGAATGGATTCACTTTGCATTCGAAGAATGAAAGTACCGATTTTCGATGAGGATAACACTAAGATTGTAATTTAGTTAATCACACAAATACTGCATAATTTACATATGCAGAGCCTACCAACACATCAAAAATTGTAACCGATGTCACCATCATATCAAATTCATGCATAAGCTCAGCATACAAATGTACTATCATTTCCTATATATACATCAGTCAGTCACACAATATCTTTCCGGCAGATAAGCTTTATGATTTTCATAATTTTCTTGTCTTTTCTTTTCTTTCAACTTTTAATCACATATTCACGTATTTATCAGGAGACTTATTGAGAAACCACTTAGAATCAAATAAACTCAGCATATTTTTCTTCCTTTCCTTTTATACTCCCCCTAAAATTGTGATGTAACTTATTTATTACGAATAACACTATGAGAACAAACATATACTCTACTACTCTGACACAAACATTTATTGAGCTAACACACTTATAAAGCACAAATAACAACACAATTTTAAAAACTTAAAAGAAAATCATTTTGAGGAACATATTTTTGAAGTCTTTCAGTTCAAATATGGACTGTTTATTATGTTAAAAACTTATTATTGTTATTATTATTTTTTATTATTTAAAAAGATATCATCCCCAACATCTCTACCAAAGAGTTAAACCGATCTGTTGAAAATGCTTTAGTGAAAATATCGACTTTTTGCTCTAGGGTATCGACATGGACCACTTTAATCAGACCATTCTCAAAACAATCACGAATGAAATGTAACCTGATTGCAATGTGATTTGTTTTTTAGTGATGAATTGGATTCTTGACTATGTCGAGCACTGCCTCATTGTCACAAAAGATCGGAGTTTCTAAGAAATTTACTCCAAAGTCTAACATCTGATGTTGAATCCAGATGACTTGCGAGCAACAGCTCGAGGCAGTTGTATACTTTGCTTCAGCAGTTGATGTGGATACAATCGTTTGTTTCTTACACTGCCAGGAAACCAGTCTCTCCCCCAAAAATTGACACACGCCTGATGTTGATTTCCTGTCCAAATTACAACCTCCATAATCGCTGTCAGTATAAGCAAAAAAATTAAATTCAGAATTAGAAGGATACCATAAACCTAGATTTACACGACCCTTAAGATAACGAAAGATTCGTTTAACAGCCGATTCATGAGATTCCTTTGGAGCTGCCTGATATCTTGCACAGGAACAAACATCAAACATGATATCAGGTCTACTTTTAGTCAGATACATCAAGGAGCCAATCATTGACCGATACATAATTTGATTAACTTCAACTCCAGACAAATCCATAGTGAGAGGTTCATGGGGAGCAATTGGTGTTGAAGCGGATTTACAGTCATTCAGTTTGAACTTTGTAAGAATGTCTTTCACATACTTAGCTTGATGGATAAGAATCCCAGCATCAGACTGTTCTACTTATAATCCCAGAAAGAACTGCATTTTCCCATTAAGCCCTCTTCGAATTTCAATTTCAAGACAGCTTCAAAATATTTGTAAATAGCTTTATTTGTTAAACCGTAGATGATGTCATCAACATAGACTTGAACGATTAACAAATCAGCACCAAATTTCTTAAGAAACAAAGTTTTGTCAATTGTTCCACGAACAAAGCCATTGGATGTAATATGTGTTGACAAGGTTTCATACCACGCACGAGGCGCTGGATGTAACCCATAAAATGCTTTATTATGTAAGACTGTTCATAGCACATGGTTGACTAAATTGAAATATATTAAAGTCAAATTTCCATTTCAAATAATCCAAGTACAAATCAAATTCAAACAAAGAAACATAAACAACTCATAAAATTCTTGATTTAAATTGCTAAGTCCAAATCCTATATTGAGCACGTCTTGAATCATTCTCACATATTAGGGCATGAAACATGAATAAATTAAAGTCAACTAAAAAGTTGGTGAGTATAACACAGTTGTATATAGATAGCATATAGTTGAAAACAAATCCTTTACATATCATGATAAATAAGGCATTTATGGGGAGCAGCTATTGTGTAACCATGTACAACCAAACCTTGTAACTAGCATGCAAAAATTGTGTTGTCGGTTTCAATCACCGCGCACCTGGGTGGGTTTGTCAGACTCAATAGATCTATCATTGAAAACCGTCGTCTTGTATAGTTAATGATTGCACATAATCGCATACAAAGGTTAGCACACCTAGCACTCGGGCATAAAGCTCAAATTGCACACATGGATGTAAATAGGATTTGTACTTTGTGTTGTTCATGTAAATGTAATGTGTAATTTAAATACTGTTCATGTTTCACCCCAAAAGTGTAAAAGAGTAAAAGGGGTTGTGAATACTCACTTGGTATGGAGATGTAGCTAACAAAGAGTATAGATAAAATAAGGGTTCTTGATACGCACGGGTTAACCTAGATAGTAATGTATGTTGAATCAAATCGGTGTACAAAGTTTAAGTCTAACATTGAAGGTTGAGTTTGTGTATAAAAAGTATTAAATGAAATATATAAAGTTGTAGTAACCATTTTTGGAACATTTGAGTAAAGTTTGGAATTTAAATAATAAAATAGAATTTTTATAAAATTGTTGATTATGAAAATAATGCATGTGTTAAATGTAAATTAATAAATAAATAAATGATTATAGTTTATGAAATAATGTAAATATTGATTGTAATTAAGTATAATTAAATAAATGATTTTTGTTTAAATATTAAATAAATAATTATTATCTTATTTATTTATAAACTTTGTAACTTAATCATTTAAAACATCATTTAAGTGTAAGATAAATATAAATTTAATTTTTATAAATTTTTAAATAAACTTTTAATAAATAATATTTATCTCCAGATTAAACTTTAAATCTCTTCAAATACAGAAAACATATTTTTATAAAATTTGAAACATTTATTGATTGAATAAAATATAAAATTATAATTCTGTTAAAATTTCTGAGTCACACACGACCGTGCCTCGGAAGGGCACGATCGTGCTCAAGCCACGGGCGCGACCGGGTTGATCAACAGAGGGCACAAACTAGACAAGTCAACAGGCACGACCGTGCCTCGGCTCGGCACGGTCGTGTCTATGATTTTTAGACACAACAGAGGCTAGCCCAAAGGGCATGACTAGGTCTGGACAGGAGGACACGACCGCGCTGCTATTCGGCACAACCGCGTTTCATGAGGCACGGCCGCGCTAGATGATTAGCGCGACCGTGTCTCTTCCAAATCAGACACGAATTGAACAATTTTTGTATTTATAACGATGGAATTGATAGGGCTTTTGATTACTGAGTTATTACGAGTCTAATCACATAAATTAATTGTATGTAAATCGTGTTTAAGAGTGGAATCGATTAAATCTTTTCTTATTAAAATATAAATTCCGATTCAGACGATTTCTGTAATGAAAGCCCAGATTGATAGGGGGCTTTTGATATATGAACCGAAACGAAAGGGAGGGATGATTCAATTACCTCAAACAAAATGGAATTGATAGCGATCGGTAGAAGGGAGTTCCGGCGACGGCAAGATTTGCTTCCGGCGGTTTCTGCTGTGATTCCGGCTGCTCCAACCCTTCAGAAACCTTAGAGATGATCGGAGGATCGAGTTCCTTGATTAATTGGTAGCAATTGGATCGAGAATGGAGGTTTGAGGCTTGGGAGATAATTTGGACGGTTTCTTGAGAGTAATTTGTATTTTGAAAACGATAATGGTAATTAACGGAGATATTTTCCTTGATAACAAAAGTAAAACGTAAATCGGATTTGAATTCGAACGACTGAGCGTTTTGAAATCTCATTTACGTTTTGACAGTTACGCAGGCGCGACCGTGCCAAGATAGGCGCGACCGTGCTTAGGGACCGGGCGCGATCGTTCCCGGACCAGTCGCGCGATCGTGCCGAGGCACTTGGCACGACCGTGCCAGGACGAAGCACGACCGTGCTAATTAAGGTTTCTTGATAATTTTCAACTTTAGCCCTTGACTTTTCAGGTTTGATTGGTTTGAAATAAATAGTTAGTTGTATAACGTTTAAGTGTATATAATCGAGCAAAACTTGTAAATTTGTATTGAATCATTGCATTTAGTTTACGGTAAGCAAAATAATAAGACAGTGCATGAGTATTGAGTTCGAAATTGCATTACATTGAATTGAAAATATGAATACTAAAATCAGAAATGTTACAGTCTCCCCATGTTGAGAGAATTTCGTCCCGAAATTTAGCTAGAGGAAACAACGGCATCGGTAAAAAGATGAGGGTACTTGAGCTTCATTTGGTCTTCTCGTTCCCAAGTGAACTCAGGACCACGCTTAGATTCCCAACGAACTTTGACAATAGGAATGCGACTTCGCTTGAGTTGTTTGACTTCGTGATCCATAATTTCCACCGGCTTCTCAACGAAGTGTATCGTTTCATCAATGCGCACGTCGTCAAGCACTATATGGAGATTTTCATCAGCGAGACACTTCTTCAGATTAGATACATGAAATGTAGGATGCACATTTCCAAGAGATGGAGGTAACTCGAGCTTGTAAGCCACTTTCCCAATCCTTTCAAGGATTTTAAATGGACCAACATAACGAGGTGCTAACTTGCCTTTCTTTCCAAAACGGATCACACCCTTCCACAGGGACACCTTAAGAAGAACAAGATCGCCGACTTGGAATTCCAAGGGTTTTCGACGTTTGTCGGCATAACTCTTTTGCCGACTCCTCGCTACTCGCATATTTTCACGGATTTGAATAATCTTGTCGGATGTTTCTTGAATTAACTCGGGACCGGTGATTTGTGCTTCACCAATCTCGTTCCAACAGATAGGAGAACGACACTTACGACCATAGAGAGCTTCGAATGGAGCCATGTTGATACTTGTGTGGTGGCTATTATTGTAAGAGAACTCAATGAGGGATAAATGTGAATCCCAATTGCCACCAAAATCGATTACGCAAGCTCTAAGCATGTCTTCAAGAGTTTGGATTGTTCGCTCGGTTTGACCATCAGTTTGGGGATGGTAAGCCGTGCTCAAATCCAATCGTGTGCCAAGAGCAGTTTGGAGAGATTGCCAAAATTGAGAAGTGAACCGGGCGTCTCGATCAGATATTATGTTCAAAGGAATACCATGACGGCTCACAATTTCATCAATGCAAATTTGGGCTAGTTTCTCAACCCGATAGTCTTCACGGATAGGCAAGAAATGAGCAGATTTGGTGAGACGATCAATGATCACCCAAATACTATCATAACCACTCGAGGTGCGAGTGTGTTTGGTAATAAAATCCATGGCTAAGTTCTCCCATTTCCACACGGGAATTTCCGGTTGTTCAAGCAAACCAGAAGGACGTTGATGTTCGGCTTTAACTTTGGAGCAGGTTAAACATTTGGCAATATAGAGAGCAATGTCCTTTTTCATACCGGGCCACCAATATTGTTGGCGAAGATCTTGGTACATTTTATCCGCACCAGGATGAATAGAATAACGAGTCTTATGAGCCTCGTTCATGAGAAATGTACGGAGATCATCGCGATCGGGAACCCAAATACGGTTCAAGTAATAGAGTAAGCCATTGGGTTTTGATTCAAGAAGAAGTTCAACACCACATGACATTTCTTCGTACATGTTACCCTCGATTACCGACACGTGTTGAGCTTCTAAGATACGGGTTTGAATATCGGTTTGAATACGGGCACAATGAAGCATAACATGGTCCTTTCGACTCAAAGCATCGGCTACAACATTCGCTTTGCCGGGATGGTAACGAATCTCGCAGTCGTAGTCGTTAAGGAGTTCGACCCAACGTCGTTGCCTCATATTGAGTTATTTTTGGTTAAAAATATGTTGAAGACTTTTGTGGTCGGTGAATACCACACATTTCGTGCCATATAGGTAATGTCTCCAAATATTTAACGCGAATACAACCGCGCCCAACTCGAGATCATGCGTCATATAATTCTTCTCATGAACTTTGAGTTGCCTTGATGCATAAGCGATTACTTTGCCTCGTTGCATGAGAACACAACCAAGACCTTGGTTAGAAGCATCACAATAGATAACTAAATCATCATTTCCATCGGGGAGAGTCAATATGAGAGCATTGCACAGCTTTTGCTTGAGGGTTTGAAAAGCTTCTTCTTGTTTCGGTCTCCATTCATAAGTCTTACCCTTGTGGGTCAAAGCGGTAAGAGGGACAACAATCTTTGAGAAGTTTGAGATGAAACGACGATAGTAACCCGCAAGACCAAGAAATGAACGAACTTCGGTAGGAGTCTTCGGAGCATTCCAATTCTTAACCGTTTCAATCTTAGCAGGATCAACATGAATACCCTTGTCGTTGACGATGTGACCAAGAAATTGAACTTCCTTTAGCCAAAATTCACATTTGGAGAATTTGGCATAAAGTTGTTCTTTTCTCAAGAGATCTAAAACCAGTCTAATATGTTCTTCATGGTCGGCTTTAGTCTTGGAATAGATTAAGATATCGTCGATGAAAACGATCACGAATTTATCAAGGTACGGTTTGCACACACGATTCATGAGGTCCATGAAAACTGCGGGTGCATTGGTTAACCCGAAAGGCATAACCATGAACTCGTAATGACCATACCTTGTTCGAAAAGCAGTCTTGGGAATGTCATCTTCTTGAACACGGAGCTGATGATAACCGGATCGAAGATCAATCTTTGAGAAACAAGTAGAACCTTGAAGTTGATCAAAGAGATCATCGATTCTAGGTAAAGGATAACGGTTCTTGATAGTAAGCTTGTTGAGTTCGCGGTAGTCAATACACATGCGAAATGATCCATCCTTCTTCTTAACAAATAAGACGGGTGCACCCCACGGTGAATGACTTGGGCGGATGAACCCCTTGTCGGAGAGTTCTTGAAGTTGACTTGCAAGTTCTTGCATTTCAGAAGGTGCAAGACGATAATGGGCTCTAGCCACGGGGTTAGCTCCAGGTATAAGATCAATGCGGAACTCTACTTGACGAACGGGAGGAAGACCGGATAAATCCTTAGGAAAAACATTGGGAAAATCTCGAATAATGGGAATGTCTTGGATACTCTTTTCCTTGACGTCCTTTTGAACAATGTGAGCTAAGAAAGCAATGTACTTCTTTCGTAAGTACTTTTGAGCGGTAGTACACGACATTAACTTAAGTCCCTTGCAAGGCTTTTCACCAAAAACTCTTAAGGTTTCTCCCGATGGTAGCGGAATTTGGATACACTTTTCAAAGCAAATGACTTCGGCATGATGATTGGATAGCCAATCCATACCTATGATAATATCAAAGCTTCCTAGTGGCATTGGAACAAGGTTGATTGGGAATGTGTGATCATTAAGTTCTAAAGAGCAATCATAGATAATGGACTCAATTGTAAGGGAGTCACCATTTCCTACTTCAACGGTAAATGTTTTCTCTAATTGGGACCGAGTCTTTGCAAGTAAAGGTTCAAAATTAAGTGACACAAAACTTTTATCGGCTCCGGTATCGAATAAAATGGAGGCATATTGACAATTAACAAGAAACGTACCATTGACCACGTCATTGTTGGCTTGAGCTTCGTTGGCGTTTATGTTGAACGCACGCCCACGAGCTCCACCTTGTCTAGCATTTGCAAGTCTTGGACATTGATCACGAAAATGGTTCGGGTCACCACACTCATAGCAAGCACGCCCATTAGCAATGGCGGGAGCACCTTGATTAGCCACTTGAGGTACGGTTCGGTTTGGAGGGTTGACTTGGCCCGTAAGAGCTTTGGTCCTACAAACACTAACCGTATGACCATATCTCCCACAATAAGTACAAAGGCGACATGAGATGTTTTGGGAATGATGGTAGTTGCAGGTGGCACAAAGAGGGTAGATCCCAACATATGGCTTTTTAGCCGGCGCTTGAACCATAGGTGCAGCTTGGTTGATGGGAACAGCAGGAGTAACCACAACAAAATTTCTAACCTTCCTCTTTCTATTATTGCGAGAGGGCTCGGTTGTGGCTTCTTTGTTGTGAGTAGGAGGGGTTACGGTTTCAGAAACTTTCTTAGAACCCTTTTTGGTCAGAGTTCCAGGTTTCACATGATTATCAGTTAAGGTAGCGGATAGACGAATAGCATCCTCCAGAGTAGCAAGATTTCTACCTAAGACAGTATCTTGGATTTGTCTTGGTAGCCCACCAATATACTTCTCGATACAACGGGACAAAGGAGTGACCATGTGGGGCACTAGAAGACTCAACTCATGGAACCGAGTTGTATATGCTAAGCTTTCCCCACTATCTTCGGCAAGATCCCAAAATTCAGCTTCTAACTTTTTCACTTCATTTCGAGGACAGAACTCCTCGGTCATAAGCCTTTTGACCTCATCCCAAGGTAAGGCCAAAGCTACATCAACACCCATATTCCTTTTCTCCCCATTCCACCATGTAAGTGCCCGTTTTTGTAGGACACTTGTAGCATGACGAACACAAAGGTTGTCGGGACAGTCGCTATTGAGAAAGGTATTCTCAATGATTTCGAACCATTGAAGGAGTCCAGTAGCTCCTTCGGTACCATAGAACTTTAGGGTATTGCACGAGTTGAAGTGCTTGAAGGTGCATTGAGATGGATTATTACCACCATTTCCACCATTTCCACCATTATTACCACTATTGCTTCCATTTCCACCATTGTTGCCATTGGTGGCACCATTAGCTTGGGTGAGTTGTGTCACCAATTGGGTAAGAATAGCAGCAATGTCGGTGTTGGCGTTGGTTGCGGGAGCACGACGAGGAGGCATTCTACAGATTTTTCACAAGACAAGAAAAATTGTAAGAACTTATGAGATTTGATAGGATTTAATAAAATGAGATAACAAAAATAAAAATAGATATTCTTAGTTTGGATTGTACTCAAAAGTGATAAAATCACTTGAATACCATGGCACATTAAGGTTAATTAAACTTATATAATTCTCAAGGTGACATGCTTTAGCCTATAAGTAAACACTCATCTCGGGAATTCCCAGGAAAGCATACGGGTCCCTCGGTTGATTGGGATTTATGCGAAATGCTTTCCTAGACAGAAAACCCAAAATACAGGTGTCACCCTTCCAGATTGCACGTGTCCTCAAATAATTTAACAAGTTTAAAAACTTTAACGAAGAAATAAAAATTTTAGAGATTTTTGCTTCAAGAATTTTTTCTACATGCTAAGAAGGATAAAGATAGAAAAGAAGATAGAAATATTATGAGGTTTTAGAATATAGGAAAGGATATTATTTATTTAATTATTATTCAAGAAAATCCTAATGAGTCATGAATTTCTAACAAGTAAGGTATCCAATATAATAATAATTAATCATGGTGAGCATGTAGCACATAGTACAAAATCATGAAATATAGCATAAGTGGGTGTCCTAAAGTTATAGTCTAGGTTAAGGTGTCTAATAACCTAATTCCCTATAACCAAGGCTCTGATACCAATCTGTCACACCCCGACCGATGGCGGAATCATCGGGGCGGGACATGTAAGACTGTTCATAGCACATGGTTGACTAAATTGAAATATATTAAAGTCAAATTTCCATTTCAAATAATCCAAGTACAAATCAAATTCAAACAAAGAAACATAACCAACTCATAAAATTCTTGATTTAAATTGCTAAGTCCAAATCCAATATTGAGCACGTCTTGAATCATTCTCACATATTAGGGCCTGAAACATGAATAAAATAAAGTCAACTAAAAAGTTGGTGAGTATAACACAGTTGTATATAGATAGCATATAGTTGAAAACAAATCCTTTACATATCATGATAAATAAGGCATTTATGGGGAGCAGCTATTGTGTAACCATGTACAACCAAACCTTGTAACTAGCATGCAAAAATTGTGTTGTCGGTTTCAATCACCGCGCACCTGGGTGGGTTTATCAGAATCAATAGATCTATCATTGAAAACCGTCGGCTTGTATAGTTAATGATTGCACATAATCGCATACAAAGGTTAGCACACCTAGCACTCGGGCATAAAGCTCAAATTGCACACATGGATGTAAATAGGATTTGTACTTTATGTTGTTCGTGTAAATGTAATGTGTAATTTAAATACTGTTCATGTTTCACCCCAAAAGTGTAAAAGAGTAAAAGGGGTTGTGAATACTCACTTGGTATGGAGATGTAGCTAACAAAGAGTATAGATAAAATAAGGGTTCTTGATACGCACGGGTTAACCTAGATAGTAATGTATGTTGAATCAAATCGGTGTACAAAGTTTAAGTCTAACATTGAAGGTTGAGTTTGTGTATAAAAAGTATTAAATGAAATATATAAAGTTGTAGTAACCATTTTTGGAACATTTGAGTAAAGTTTGGAATTTAAATAATAAAATAGAATTTTTATAAAATTGTTGATTATGAAAATAATGCATGTGTTAAATGTAAATTAATAAATAAATAAATGATTATAGTTTATGAAATAATGTAAATAGTGATTGTAATTAAGTATAATTAAATAAATGATTTTTGTTTAAATATTAAATAAATAATTATTATCTTATTTATTTATAAACTTTGTAACTTAATCATTTAAAACATCATTTAAGTGTAAGATAAATATAAATTTAATTTTTATAAATTTTTAAATAAACTTTTAATAAATAATATTTATCTCCAGATTAAACTTTAAATCTCTTCAAATACAGAAAACATATTTTTATAAAATTTGAAACATTTATTGATTGAATAAAATATAAAATTATAATTCTGTTAAAATTTCTGAGTCACACACGACCGTGCCTCGGAAGGGCACGATCGTGCTCAAGCCACGGGCGCGACCGGGTTGATTAACAGAGGGCACAAACTAGACAAGTCAACAGGCACGATCGTGCCTCGGCTCGGCACGGTCGTGTCTTTGATTTTTAGACACAATAGAGGCTAGACCAAAGGGCATGACTAGGTCTGGACAGGAGGACACGACCGCGCTGCTATTCGGCACGACCGCGTTTCATGAGGCACGGCCGCGCTAGATGATTAGCGCGACCGTGTCTCTTCCAAATCAGACACGAATTGAACAATTTTTGTATTTATAACGATGGAATTGATAGGGCTTTTGATTACTGAGTTATTACGAGTCTAATCACATAATTTAATTGTATGTAAATCGTGTTTAAGAGTGGAATCGATTAAATCTTTTCTTATTAAAATATAAATTCCGATTCGGACGATTTCTGTAATGAAAGCCCAGATTGATAGGGGGCTTTTGATATATGAACCGAAACGAAAGGGAGGGATGATTCAATTACCTCAAACAGAATGGAATTGATAGCGATCGGTAGAAGGGAGTTCCGGCGACGGCAAGATTTGCTTCCGGCGGCTTCTGCTGTGATTCCGGCTGCTCCAACCCTTCAGAAACCTTAGAGATGATCGGAGGATCGAGTTCCTTGATTAATTGGTAGCAATTGGATCGAGAATGGAGGTTTGAGTATTGGGAGATAATTTGGACGGTTTCTTGAGAGTAATTTGTATTTTGAAAACGATAATGGTAACTGACGGAGATATTTTCCTTGATAACAAAAGTAAAACGTAAATCGGATTTGAATTCGAACGATTGAGCGTTTTGAAATCTCATTTATGTTTCGACAGTTACGCATGCGCGACCGTGCTTAGGCACCGGGCGCAATCGTTCCAGGACCAATCGCGCGATCGTGCCGAGGCACTTGGCGCGACCGTGCCAGGACGAAGCACGACCGTGCTAATTAGGGTTTCTTGATAATTTTTCAACTTTAGCCCTTGACTTTTCAGGTTTGATTGGTTTGAAATAAATAGTTACTTGTATAGCGTTTAAGTGTATATAATCGAGCAAAACTTGTAAATTTGTATTGAATCATTGCATTTAGTTTACGGTAAGCAAAATAATAAGACAGTGC
This sequence comes from Smallanthus sonchifolius, assembly GCA_023525975.1. Classification (NCBI taxonomy): domain Eukaryota; kingdom Viridiplantae; phylum Streptophyta; class Magnoliopsida; order Asterales; family Asteraceae; genus Smallanthus; species Smallanthus sonchifolius. Next base: position 19,725,403 of record CM042035.1, on the reverse strand, counting down.
ACGAGTATTGAGTTCAAAATTGCATTACATTGAATTGAAAATATGAATACTAAAATCAGAAATGTTACACTTATACACCTGAAATGGATGATCAGGATCTTCAAAACTGAGTGGTTGATTTACATAAACCTCTTCCTTTACCACTTCATAAAGAAAAGTTGTCTTCACATCCATTTGATATACTTTGAACTTCTTGTAAGAATATGCGTAAGGATTTAATACGTGCAACAGGAGCAAAGACATCATCATAATCCAATCCTTCTTGTTGATAAAAACCTTGAACAACAAGACGTGCTTTGTTGCGAACTACAATCCCATGATCATCTCTTTTGTTTCAAAAACCCCATTTCATTCTAATTGGATATTTTCCTCAGGTAGGTCCACAAGATGCCACACGTTTAGCTTTTTAAACTGAAAGTGTTCCTCTTCCATGGCTTCAATCCAACTTGAATCTTGTAAAGCTACTGTAACATTCTTGAGTTCATCTTGGGATAAAAAACAGGAGTATAAACATACATTATTGTTTCCAGCTTGACTTCTTGTTTTAACTCCATCCTAAAGAGATCCAATGTTATTTTCAACTGGATAGGCAGAATGAATTCTATGAATTGGAATAGTATCAACCTGCACAGATTCTGGCATATTTGAAACATTCAAATCTGGTGATTGATTACTTGAATCTTCAACAGTTGAAGAACTTGTTTGTAAAACATCCTCAGTCTGATCATTTAGAGGATCCAACTGAAATTCACTAACTGCTGGTTCATCATTAGTAATTGGAACTTCTTGTACATCAGAATCAACATTAGTAACTGAAATGTCCACATGATATTCTTGTGTTTGAGTCGATGAAGTAACATTTTCAAAAATCTCATTTTGAAAAATCACGTGCTGTGGACCAACCATAAACCTTTCAACTGATTGATCACTGCTGGTAGGAGACTCAGTTACAGTACCCAAAGTACTTGCTCCATCAGAGTTCATTTGTAATTGCTGATCAAAAGTCTTGAAAATTACTTCAGCATCAAAGAACCAATCAGGTCTATTTTGCTCCGGAGAAACATTCAATTCTTGCCATTCCACATAATAAGACTCTTGAACAATTTTTGTTCTCTTATTGTATACTCTGTAAGCTTTCTGAAATGAAGAGTAACCCAGGAAATAACAATCATCACCAACAGCTGCAAATTTTGGCAATGTATCTTGTGTATTTAAGAGTGTTCAAGAACACCTGAATGCCCTGAAGAACTTGATGTACGACTTTCATTTAAAAAACAGTTCATAGGAAGTCTTTGTAAGTTGCTTCACCATAAGAACTCTGTTCAAAACATAGCATGTCGTGTTGACTGCTTCAGCCCAGAAAATAATGGGCAACTTTGAATCTACAAGCATTGTACGAGCAGCTTCTATTAATGTTATGTTCTTCCTTTCAGCCACGCCATTCTGTTGTGGTGTTCTAGCAGCACTATACTGATGTGTTATTCCTTTTTCTTCACAAAAAGAATTTATCAGTTGATTTTAAAACTTTGTTCCATTGTCGCTGGTAATGATTGATATTTTGCTATCACAGATGTTTTCAATCCTTTTGATAAATTCAATTATTGTTTCAGGTGTCTCATCCTTTGTTGCAAGGAAAAAAACCCATGAAAATCTTGAAAAGTCACATGTGATAACAAGACAATATGATTTCTTCGCAATGCTTTTGACTCGAACTGGACCAAACAAATTCATATGAATCAGGAATAAAGATCTAGTAAAAGTTGTCATGGATTTTCTTGGATGGGACTTTTTGTGCTGTTTTCCCTTTGCACATGACATACAACTCTCTTCAATTATGAATTCTTTCTTGGCTAATCCTCACACCAAATCTTTATGAACCAAGTTATTCATGTTTTTCAGATTCACATGACCCATTCGTCTATGCCACAAATAAGATTCTGAACCAGTCGCTTTTGATAACAAACATGAAACATTTACTGATGTAGTATAATCATTCATATCAACCACGTATGTGTTGAATTTTCTTGAAGCACGCATCAGAATCATATCTTCTGGAATAACTAGTCCAGGCTTTAAGAATAAGCACTCCTTTGCTGTAAAATGAACTGGTATGTCTTTATCACACACTTGAGAAACACTAAGTAGAATAAATTCAAACTGACACACAAAATTAACTTTCCCTAATGTGATAAGATTATTTGACACTGTTCCCTGACCAGTAATTTTCCCTCCTGTTTTGTCTCCAGCAAAAGCAACAAAACCACCCTCAAAAGATAAAAAATTATCCAGAATCTCTCTTTGTCCATTCATATGCCTTGAGCAACCGCTATCAACATGCCAAGCATTATTAATCGTCCTCCCGGTTAAACTCTGCACATTCAAGACAAACTCAATGAGAAACAGGTACCCAGATCATCTTTGACCCGGGCTGACTTTGAATTTTTACAGTCTTAGTCATAGCGACTTGTTCCTTCAAGTTTACATCATTCTTTGTTCCAACCATATGTGAAGATTGTTCATTTTTAATTTTCCAAAAACAACCAACATTTTTCCCATATTTCTTAGTCATTATTTCTTTAGCAAAATAGATTGGTTGGTTAAGTTTCTTCACATATTTTGAACAATTTGGGACACGTGTGTCCACAAACTTAGGTAACACATAATCACGACAAGCATTTGAATAAAAATCATGACAATTCCTAGAAAGTAAGTAAGCACGACTGTAATGTTGTTTCACTCCGGACTCGAACACACTGTCGTTCTCAGACGCTCTCCTGAAATGCTTCGTGATTTTGCGTTTTACTTTCTCTTTGTGCCTTGTGAACCTTGACTCACTTGAGTTATGTTTGTAATTTCTCGAAAAATGCCCAACTTGACCACACACATAGCAATTGTAGCTTTTAGTCTTTAAATTTGACCCTGACTTTGAACACTCGCCAACTTCTCTCTTTGATCCACAAACATTCTTTCTTAAGTGTCCTTTGCTATGAACAAGATTATCTTTAACATCAATGAACTCGTCTTTGACATCAATGGATTTGCCTTTGACACACCAAGACTTTCTTTGGATATTTGTTGGTACACTGACTTTAACTTTGACAACTTTGTTACTCTCTTGCTCACTGGTAAGTATATGATTCTCTGGTGCTATGAAATCATTTTTCTTATGCCTTTCACTTGACAAATCATACTCTTGAATTAATGGATTTCCAAATTCATCTAAGACAACATCATCAGCTAGACTTGAGAATTTGTTGAGCGGTACATAATCTCTAGATGTGTGCACCACTTTATCAAAGAAAGTGGAAGTTGATGACATTTCAAACACACAATCAAAATTATCACAAACATTAGTAGAACATGCAGAAACATACGAATTATCAGAATCTGAAAAATTGTTTACATCAACATGAAATTTTCTACTAACAGAAACAAATCTGTTGAGATCACAGTCAATATCGAGATATTGCTTGCAATCTCTTATGAATTTTCTAGTGCACTGTCTATTAAACGCAGAGAAACTTTTCACTCTATCAAGTTCAACATCATCATCAACACGACCTGTGTCTACATCTGCACTTATATACATGTCATGACAGTTAGAATTACTCGCATTTATCAACTCATTTGATTCATGCGGGTTCAGGAAACGTCACAAAATTATCAGGATGAGGCATTTTGTTATAACACAAACCCTCTTTGATATAAACAGTTCTCTATTTACTCACACATTCATCAAGCACATTTTGTTGCATTTTCCAGTTTGCAACAATAACCCTTTCTTTTATTAAATATGTTTCTTATGCAATGAGTTTTTCTGAAAGATCTTTTATTAAAACATCCTTTTTATCCAGATATTCTTTAAAAGTTACATTATCTTTCAAAAGTGCTTTGATTTTTCTTGTAAAAGTAACCACATTTTGTTTTACTTCTTTATTTACCCTCTTCAGTTTATCATTCTCAACAAGTAAAAAAATATTTGCTACATGATAATTCTGCATTCTTTCTACACAAACAGAGGAACAAATATCAGAATCATTTTCAGAATTTACCTCACTCTAAGACGAAATCTCATCAGAATCAACAGCTTTGCCCTTTCCCTTATCATCAGTTTTGAGCGCACAAACACTGGCAATTTCAGCTGTTTTCTTTGAGACATCAATCTTAGCCATCAGTGCTTCATCAAATTCATCCTCAGCATCCTCAATTTCATCATCCCACTCACAATTACTGAGTTGCTTTGACATAAGAGCAGTTGGAGCTTTCTTTCACTTATCAGTTTCATCAATTATCTCCACAAGCTTTACTCTGCTTCCTTCTTCTTGTCTTTGGTACACTCACGAGCAAAGTGACCAATCTATTGATAATTGTAGCATCTGAGCTTAGCTTTATCAAAACCAACCTTCTTTCCAAACTGCAACTTATCTTTCCTGACTTTTTGAAGATACTTTTTATCCCTCACAGCTATCATGGACATCTGCCATTGTAAATCCATGTACTCTAAATCATCAGGATTGATTTGCACAAGGTCCTCGACATCATGCACATCTGGTTGAGCTTTCCTGTTACCAAAGCATCGTAACTGCTCATAAAAGCTCCAAACAGAGCACTCTGATCTTCAGGAATCTGACCAAAAGTCTTAACTTTCTCTCTAGAAGAATGTTCACAGCAACCCTTACTCTTCTCAGACTTAGACCCACTACTACTATCACTACTTCCTGAAAATAAAGCTGCATTAGCCGAACCCGAAACATTTTGCTTGTCTTGATTATTCAGCTCTCTTTTCTTTGCATCTAACTCATATGAGTCAAGCAGACAGATTATATCATCAAATGATTTACTCTTCAGATCTTGGGTTGTATTCTTTATTAGCATACATGGTATGCTCCAGCAATCCGGTAGAGAATCCAACAACTTCTTTCCCATATCATATTCTTCGAACTTCACTCCCATCTTTCTCAACCTGTTGATCATAGTTGTGAATCTTGTCACTTGTTCGCTAAGAGTCTCATTCTTCTTATAACTGAACATATTATACTGTTTCAACAAAAGATCAGTTCTTCTTTCTTGAAGTGCTGCATTTCCTTCAAACCTTAAACATAATGCATTCTAAATTCCCTGAGCTGTCTCATGCTGCTCAAAATTCAGATACAATTCAGTCGGAAGTACCAAAATAATAGACCCCAAAGCTCTATTATCTCTCTCAATCTGCTTATTTTCTTCCTCTGAATACAAATTAGGATCTGCAATAGGGTCTAACCTATCAGCATTTGCAGTCTTCGGTATATAAGGACCCTTCACAATTGATTCCCATAAGGTGTGCTCAGTAAACTTGAAATAAGCTTTCATCATTATTTTCCAGTTGGAAAACTTTGATATTAACTTCAACATCGGGGTTGACTTCCCCACAACCCTCTCAGTATCGTAAACCTTTCCAGCCATATTACACTTGTACTTTGAAACATAATCGAAATCTGAATAACTTCCAACTCAGGACTTTTTGGTCGAAAAACTGATTGATCGAAAACTCGTTTCGGACAAGACTTTTTGGTCGAAAAGTCTAAGATTTCGAACACAGGAAAATTTGATCCTTGTGATTTTGGGAAATACTTTTCGATCGAAAACTGTATTTTTTACGGTCGAAAAGAGATTTTGACTCCTTCAAGCTGAATTTTCGGGCAATTCTTCTGATGAACACTTGAATTGACCAAAAACTTTCTACAATGATCCGAATCCAAAATCAAGTCCCCAAACCTGTTGTAGACTTCATCTCCATTACGTTTAGCTTCAAAAATACAACAATGGCACACAAAACACTCCGATTCGATCGATTTTTGATGAAAATACTTCTTGAATACCAAGTGCTTTAACCAACAGCTCTAATACCACTTGTGATCCCTTCTGACCCGATGATATTCAAGAATAAATTCCTCAAACAGTCTCTGGAATGGCGGAAACAATCTAGAAATCTAACAACACCGAGAAGATCGAATCAAGCACAAACTATAATGGAAGAAATCGCACACATGAAATGCACAATCAAACAAACAATCTCCATTGATAATCTCTGTGATTTACAGAATGAAATATCACACTACAAACTTTGATTTTTCTAGAATACCTCTGATCAATACAGGACAAATGAGAAATATGCTTGGAAAATACAAAAGACAACATATCTATACTAAACAGAATTCGACGAAAACTATTGATCGAAAAGTGATTTCGACTGAAAACATTTTTCGATCGAAAACTTAGTTTTCCACCGAAAACTCTAAAGATGTACATTTTCAGCATATAATTGATTTCTATGGACTACTGGTTCCAACACTGCTTTTGAAAATCCTGAAGAATATCCATTTAATAATCCTGTTTCAAACAGTTTTGACTATCAATCTCATAACTCTGGATCCCCAGTCTTGTATGAACCCTATATGTTTCTTGAACCACCTTTTGACGGTCTTTAAAATATTATTTTCAAGTTCCTCCAGAATATCAAAATGCTTATAATGATATTATGGTAGGACTCCGTGAACCTCCACCAAAATATAGTTATGAGCATAGTATGCCTTCTTCCCATATCGAATGTTTAGATCGTTCATTGCTCCAAACAGACGAAATAACAAGGAAAAAGATAATGGACAAGGCAAGGACTAAATTCTATGAAAAACAAGTATATGAATGTGGAGAAGATTTGATGACCCTTGGAAAGGAGCTCATGAAGGATTAATACCTTTTATTGTACTTTGTTTTTATGATATAATATATTTTAATAATAAAATCGTTTTGTTTTAATTTAAGAATGGTTGAAAAAGGCAAAGGTCCTAGTTTTATTCGTAAATTTGCACCTTCTAGTTAATTTGAACGCAAAACGAATGAAACACGTATAGATAATAATGAGGAAACTGAAAGTTCTACTTTCAGAATCCTCGGAGAAATAGGAAACCCTAGTGTTCCCTATAATCCATCTATAAGTTTTCATTAGGGGTGCAAACGAGCCGAGCTGCTCGCGAGCTACTCGAGATCGACTCGTTAAAAAGCTCGAAACGAGCCGAGCTTAAACGAGCTCGAGCCTAAGAATAAGCTTGTTTATTAAACGAGCCCGAGCCCGAGCTTCACTTATCGAGCTCGAGCCGGCTCGCGAGCCTTAACGAGCCTTTTATTTATATAATGTTTTTAATATATTTAATATATATTTATAAAATAATAATAATAATTAGTATATATAAAATTAAGATAAATATAATTAAATAATATGTATTATGTTATATATAAAAACTATAATAAAATTTATATAAAAATAATTATAAATATATATAAATTAATTAATATATAATAAACGAGCCGAGCCCGAGCCGAGCTCGAGCTTGTAAAGCTACCAACGAGCCGAGCCCGAGCTTCAAAATTAGAGCTCGAATCAAGCCGAGCTCGAGCTCGAGCTCACAGTAAGTTAAACGAGCCGAGCTCGAGCCTAGTCAAGCTCGGGCTCGGCTCGGCTCGTTTGCACCCCTAGTTTTCATTCTGCTTATACCGCTGGAAGTTATAATATCACTCCAATTTATTTGCAAAATTTCCATGAGGGATAAGTCGAAATGCCTTATGAAAGTAAATGTGATCCTGAAGAAGAGCCCACTAATTCTAATATACCTTACGTTCCTTATTATGAGACGATTCCCATTTCCGATTCGCATATAAATGAGAATGCATCAGGAAGTGAACGAGACACAGATGTTGTTGAACCGAATAGCTGAACTGGAATAAGAAAAAGCTGAAGTTGAAGCTAGGAACATTTTGTTAGTTCAAGATCTTGACGAGAAGAACTTTAAAAATTACTAAGACCAGGGATTTCTGTATGTGTTACCTTTTGTAAAATATTTTATCAATTAAAAGCTTTGATTGTAATCTTATTCTTTTGTTAGCATGTCCAAAAATGCCGGACCTTCGCAAAATACGAGAGGCAAAAAGAAACAAGTAGTGATTGAGAATGCTGCTGAAAATAATGATTCTCGTAAAGAATTCCAAAAGATGATTGCATAAGAAATCAATGATTCTTTCCCAAAGATATTTGAGGAACTAGAAAAGAGATAGGCCGACAAATTATCTATCCAGTCGTCAACTCCACAATCTATTCATTCTCAACATACTCGAACAATTAATCAATCCAAATCCATCAATCTTAAACCTGAAGGTTCTACTACTCACAACACTAAGATGACAGAGAGAGAAGAATATTATCATAACTCATCTGAAGATGAAGGGATGGGTAATAACTATGGCCATGTGAAAAAGAAAAGAAAGGTGATTGGCTCTACATACAAAATGTTTCAGGATTGCAAACCTTATAATTTATTTGGGAAAGAAGGAGGATAACCACATTGAGGTGGATCGAGAAAACTGAGTCTGTGCTTGTAATCAGCAAATGTGCTGATAAAGATAAGGTTCTGTACGCTTCAAATTTATTCAAAGATCAAGCTCTTGAGTGGTGGAACAATAGTTTTTTTGCCAAGGGAAGGGATGCATCCTATGCAATGGGCTAGAGTGCCTTTAAAACAAAAGTTGAGAAGAAGTACGTTCCCCAAAATGAGAGGGAACACATTGAAGAAAAATTCTTGAGTCTAAATATGATCGAAACGAATCATGAGGAGTATTCTACCAAACTCCTCGAGTATGCTTGAATCGTTCCTCATCTTGCTACCCCCGAATCAAATCTGATCAAAAGATATATTTGGGGTTTTGATTGGAGAAATTCGCGACATGATCAAGGTCGCAAATTTTGAAAATCTTGATGATGCTATGGATTTTGGAGCATCATTAACCAGTAGCCTGATTAGAAATCAGGAGGGGGAAAGAAGAAGAAAGAAGTATATGGGCAAGGCCTAAGTGGATCCAAGAAATCTAATTTTACTCCCTGAAATATCAACTCTTCCATTCTAGAATGTTCAAAGTGCAAGAAAAGGCACTTAGGACAATGCCGTGTTAGACTTTTCTGTAATTTCTGCAAGATGTCCGGACACAAAACAGAAGAATGTTTCAAGTAGAAGAAAATTACTTCTTTTGAATGTGGTGAGGCTGGCCACATCAAAATCTATTGTCCCAAATTAAAAGACACCTAATGGGACAGGTCCCAAACCTACAGATGGAGTAAAGAAGAATGCACGAGCATTCGTTCTCAATACTCATGAAGCGACAGGTATGCCCGATGTCATTAGGAGTACATTTCTTGTTGATGATTTTTATTCTCGATTTTTATTTGACTCCGGTGCGAACCAGAGTTTTATAGATCATAAATTTTGTAGACTGTTAAATTAAACTCTAGTTAAATTAGACAAGAAATATGTGGTAGAGACTGCCAATGGTGACCTTGTCCAAATTTCTGAAATCCTAAATGATTGTCATATCACACTATTAGGAAATGTTATACCTACAAAATTATTGCCAATGACTTTGATATTATCCTAGGAATGGATTGGTTAGCCTCTAACTAAGCATGTATTATGTGTGATAAGAAAGCAATAGAACTTCGTTCGCCGAAAGGCAACATTCAAACCATACATGGTGATAAATTATCCAACTCTGTTGGAATAATTTCTATGTTAAAAGCCAAAAATTAGTTACAAAAAGGATGCTTAGCATACCATGTATCTGTAACTACCAACACTAAAAAGAAGATTGAAGATGTGCCGGTTGTGACTGAATTCCCTGATGTCTTTCCTGATGAACTACCTGGAACTCCACCCGAAAGAGAAGTGGAGTTTATAATTAATCTCGTACCCAGAACGACACCCATTGCTAAAGCCCCACACATATTAGCTCCAAATGAAATGGCAGGATTGAAGAAGCAGTTAGATGAACTCCTCGAGAAAGGATTCATTAGACCAAGCACATCGCCTTGGGGAGCACTGGTGTTATTTGTCAAGAAGAAAGGCAGTTTTATACGTATGTGTATCTATTATCGGGAACTAAATAAAGTTACGATAAAGAACCGTTATCCACTCCCTAGAATCGACGATCTTTTTTATCAACTCCAAGGAGGTCGTTGTTTTTCTAAAATTGCTCTTCGATCTGGCTATCATCAATTAAAAGTCCATGAAGAAGATATTCCTAAAACTGCTTTTAGAACTCGATATGGTCATTATTTCACGGTAATGCCGTTTAGACTTACTAATGCTCCAACTGCTTTTATGGATACGATGAACCGAGTTTGTAAATTTTACTTGGATAAATTTGTTATCGTATTCATTGACGATATCCTTATTTACTCCCGAAGTAAGGTAGATCATGCCGATCATTTGAAAATCTTGCTTGAACTCCTGAGAATAGAAAAGCTTTATGCTAAATTCTCAAAATGTGAATTCTGGCTGTCGAAAGTACAATTCCTTGGGCATGTCATTAATGCTAATGGTATTCATGTTGATCCTGCAAAATTAAGGCTATATCTAAATGAGAAATCCTGAAGTCTTTAACAAAAATCCATAGTTTCCTCGGATTAGCTGGTTATTATCGGAGATTTAGCCAAGATTTATCTTGAATTATTGTACCATTAACTTCTCTGACCCATAAGTCAGTTAGGTTTGAATGTGGTCCTAAACAATCTGAAGCTTTTGAAACTTTGAAACAAAAACTAACACAAGCCCCCATACTGGCTTTGCTAGATGGAAATGAAAGCTTTTCAATATACTGCGATGCTTCACACACCGGTTTTGGTTTGTATTAATGCAAGGAAGCAAAGTTATTGCTTATGCTTCTCAGCAATTAAAAACTCATGAAAAGAACTATACGAATCATGATTTAGAATTGGGCGCCACAATCTTACCTTTGAAATTATGGAGGCACAATCTTTATGGAGTTAAATTCATTGTGCTTACTTATCATAAAAGCCTGAAGTATATATTAAGTAATAAGGAACTTAATATGACGCAGAGGCGTTGGATGGAAGCCCTAAATGATTACGATTGTGAAATCTGTTATCACGAGGGCAAAGCCAATGTTGTAGCCGATGCCTTGAGCAGAAAAGAACACGAGAAACCTAAACGAGTTCGTGCTTTAAGACTTGATCTTCAAATCGATCTTAGTACTCGTATTAAGGAATCTCAAAAGCTTTCTTTGCAAGAACCCAACCTTGAGAAAGATGTCTTGGGAGGTATGATCGACCAATTGGTCAAAGGAGATGATGAAATTCTTAGAATGAATAAGAGAATTTGGATTCCTATCTATGGAAACGTTAGTGAAGAAATTCTTGAAGAAGCTCTTAAATCTAAGTATATGATGCATCTGGAAGTGATAAAATGTACAAAAACCTAAAAGCCAATTATTGGTGGATAGTAATGAAAAATCATATCGCTATATATGTTGCAAAACGCTTAACCTGTTCTCAAGTTAAAGCTGAACATCAAAAGTTGTTTGGCTTGTTACAACAACTTGAAATTCTTATTTGGAAATGAGAAATGATAACCATGGATTTTATTACTAAACTTCCCCGAAGGATTCGTGGGAATGATACTATCTGGGTTATCATTGATAGACTTACAAAGTCTGCTCATTTCCTTCCAATGAAAGAAACGTTCAGTATAGATAAGTTGGCATAATTATATGTTAATGAAATTGTATCAATGCATGGTGTGCCACTATCAATCATGTCGGATAGAGAAAGTAGATTTACTTCTTGATTCTGGCAAAGCTTTCAAAAAGCCCTAGGTACGAAATTGAATCTTAGCATTTCCTACCATCCTCAAACGGATGGGTAGAGCAAAAGAATTATTCAAACTCTCATAGATATGTTAAGGGCTTATGTTATTGATCTCGGAGGAAGTTGGGATGACCACTTACTTCTAATGGATTTCTCCTATAACAATAGCTATCATACGAGTATACAGGCCGCTCCTTTCGAAGCCTTATATGGTCATAAATGTCGAACTCCAATCTGTTGGTCTAAAATAGAAGAAAATCAGTTGTCTAGATCCGAAATAGTCCTGGAAACAACTAAAAAAGTTATTAAAATGAGAGATAGATTGAAAGCGGCTCGAGATCGTCAGAAAAGTTATGCTGATAAGAGACGAAAGTCGTTAGAATTCAACGTCGGTGATAACGTTCTGTTGAAAGTTTCACCATGGAAAAGCGTTGGAATATTTGAAAAGAAAGGAAAATTAAGTCCTAAATTCGTAGGACCATTCAAAATCTTGAAAAGAGTTGGGCCTATGGCCTATCAACTCAAATTGTCAGAAGAAATGAATGAAGTACACGATGTATTCCATGTGTCAAATCTGCCTAAGGGTTTGGCAGATGAATCACTGGTAATGCTCCTACAAGATGTAGAGGTAGATGAAAATTTAAGATTTGCAGAACAGCCTTTGCAAATCGAGAACAAGCAGGAAATGAGATTGAAAAGAAAGAGATTGATGATTGTGAAAGTCAAATGAAACTCCAAACGTGGCCCCGAGTATACGTGGGAACTGGAGTCTGAAATGAGAAATAAATATCCATACTTGTTTGAATAAACTTGAGAAAGAGTTTAAAACAAGGTAGGGAGGATGTAACACCTGCCACAAAAATTTCCAAGAAATGCCAAGGTTAGAACCTATAAGGACTTGTGTATCTAAAGTAACAAAGTCTAGGGTTATAATTGAAAATTTTGGAAAATTTGGTTGATATCGGACCAACATCTCTTATCATATCGGTCCGAAGTGAACTAAGCTTCGATATCGGACCGAAATGAATTTAGGATGGATATTGGACCGATATCCTTTCCTATAACGGTCCGCAATACATCATATGTCGGTTATCGGACCGACATCGATCCATATTGGTCCGCAAACCTCCTTTCAGTCGTAATTTGTGGTATCGACACGTGTCCAATGACTCAACCATAATGATGTCTGTATATCGGACCGACATGATCCACATATCGGTTCGACATGCCCTCAAATATGTTCGGTCCAATCAGGATGCGACATCTAGGGCTGACGTGGACTAAGACGGATGTCGGACCGAAATTGTTAGGACATAGATTGAATGACAAAAGCTGTGTAATAGTTTAGGTCTTATTGTCTTTATGTTTTGTATGTAATTGTTTAGATTTTTCTAAGTATAAATACAAGTTCTGCTAGAGGCGAACTTGATAAGTTCGCCTGGTCTATTAGAGGCGAACTTGTTAAGTCGCCTAAGCATCTTTGAAGCGAACTTGTTATGTTCGCCTGTTGCAGAACTGGTGTTTATAAATATAGAGTTTACAGAGTCTGTTAGTACACGTATGATTGATTGAACGTTCAAGTATTCTGTAAACTCTGTTTGGTGATATAAAAGAGAAAGTTTACTTACCGCTGTTTCTTTTGTCGATTGTTATACAAAGTGTTAATACGGTAGGATTCCGCACTCCACGTTAACGATATGTCCTGTCACGAGATCGATCTTAGATGAGTCATGTGGACCTACAAGTGGTATCAGAGCATTTGCTCATGATTTGCGTCTTATTCTTGGTGATTAGAGATGTTTTTGTGTACAATTTGACAAGAAATAGATCATTTTTGTATCTATGGAGTTTTCAAGTTCTTGAATCTGATTTTGCTGCTGATTTCGTGAAATTGAGGAGGATTTTGGTGAAATTTATCCGATAGAAGTGTTCTAATTCATTAAATACTTAATCCTATGGTGCAATTTCTTTAAATTCCTTCAACTCTGTGAGAAATGATGATTTTTGGTGTTGTTTTGTTCGTGTTTGGGTTAAAGTTCTTACTGAGTTTGTTTCAGCTGGTTTAGACGAACTTGCTGAAAGTTGTTGCAGGCGAACTTATTAAGTTCGCTTCTCTCAGTTTAAGCGAACTTAGTAGGCGAACTTATCAGTAAGCGAACTTATTGGATTTCTTGGGTAAGCGAACTTGTCAAGTTCGCTTGATATCAAATCTGCTTGTTTTAGGCGAACTTATTATCTTCGCCTAAGGAGTTGTTTGTTCAACACTTAGAAATTTTTTCTGAAAAATGGCAAATATGGTGCAAGTGACAAATATGTTGAATTACGACAACGAGATTGGTACATCTCAGAAACCACCCAAATTGTTAAGTCTTGCAGATTACTCTAACTGGAAGGATCGGTTTGATCAGTTCGTATATTTTACTGATACAAGTTTATGGATTCCAATCTTGGAAGGTTATACGCATCCGACATATACCTGGATGGTAAAAGATGATGTTCCTAAATCGGTATCTGCGTTAACCACAGAAGAAAAAATATTGTTTGATAGAGAAAAGAAGGCAATGGCTAGTATTTTGAATGTCTCTTCCTAAAGAAATTTATCACAGTTTTAAACAATTCAGAACTTCTCAACAACTGTGGGAGGCGTTGCAAAAGAGATGTGAAGGTAGTTTGGACGTTAAGAAAAGCCGAAAAGAATTACCGAAGAAGCAGTTCTTAATGTTTAAGCACTTTCAAAATGAATGTTTATATGATCTTGCAACAAGATTTTTTCATTTGCTGAGTGAATTGTCGAGTGCTTCAGTGGTTTATGAGACTGAAGAGATAAATGATAAGTTTTTGGAGGCATTACCATCAAAATTTGATGTGTATACGATTTTGATTAAAGAGAATGTCAAGTATAAAACCATGTCGCTTGAAGAGGTTCTTGGGAAGATTCAATCACATGATATGAATATGAAGAAGAAGGAAACCAATATGGAACATATTCAAGATCCTTCAATGTATTTTGCTAAGTCTTCTGGAAAAACTGGTGTAGGGGTTGCGTTCTTTTCTGGTGATGCTCAAGATGTCTCTCATGATCATTGTTCTGGGGTTCCAAGTCATTCAGGTTTCTCTGCAAATACATCTTCTTCATCGTCTGGAACACATAATATGAATCAAAGGGTTGCTGATGATTATCTAGCAATGTTTTCTTCCTTTATGGGTTCTTATGAAAATTTTATTGGAGGAAAAATTCATGATCCAGAGGTTATTGAAGAAGATTTCAGACAGATTGATCCTGTTGATCTAGAAGAGATGAACATTCAATGGAATATGGCTATGCTTATGCGACAAGCAAAGGATTTTTTGAAGAAGACTAGAAGAAAGTATATTGGGTTTAACAGTCGTTCACGCATGAGATTTGATAAAACCAAAGTTCGTTGCTATAATTGTCAAGAGTATGGTCATTTTGTCAAAGAATGCGTGAAGCCGAAAGTTGAATTTGATTCCCAGAAGAAGCCTAATAACTTTCAGAACAATCGTAATCAATCACATGGTTCTTCTAATTCTGGAAATTCTAATCATGCATCTGCATCTTCTGCTTTGGTTGCTCAAAATGATGAAAATTATGACTGGGGTATTCATCTTGAAGATTTGGTCGGTTCAGTAAGTCAAGTGTTTGTAGCTGAGATTCTTTCTACTAAATCTGAAGAGTCAACTGATGATGATAGGTCATGTGATGGTGAGAGTTTGCCAAGTGCTGATGCAGAAAGTGATCAAGTACAAAATGGTGAGACTGAGATTGCATCTGGTGTATCTGAAGATGATATTATTTTAGCTCAAAATTCTTTTGCGGGTGGTGCTGATTCTGAAGATATCCCGATTACCAAAGTCTTCATGGCAGATATGTCAGATCCGTCTAAAGTAAAAGATTATGTCTGTCACATTTATTGTTCAAATTGCATAAGTATAAAAGGTAAAATGCAAAAGGTAATGGATGATAACACAAATTTGATTTGTGATATGAAATCTATGCATTCAGTTAATCAAAAATTGAAGGATAATGATAAATTATGTATAGATAGAATTGAGTCTTTGAAAAGAGATTTGAACTATTTGGGATTGAAATATAAGGAACAAGCATTTCATCTGGATATGGCTTATGCTGAGATTGAGAAGCGAAATGAAATTGTCGCTCAGAAGAACAAAGAAATTTCTGATAAAGAATCCGAAGTGATCAAATTACATAGAAAGCTGGAAAACTTTGAAAATTCATCTGTAGTATTGGATTATTTTAATGCTAATGCTGATCCTACTAAGAGGGTTGCTGGAATTGGATTTGTTCCTCCACCATTCAATGCAAATTATGTGGTTGAACCGGAGATTATTCATGAAGAGGAAATTGATCCAAAGACAGTGTTGAAGGTGAATCCAGTAACTAGTGAAGATATGATATATGATTCTGATTCTGAGGATGAGGTGTTTGATGATAATAAGGTTGAAGGCATTCCAAAGGAAGTGCAAATTAATGAACCAAAAGTAGTGAAGAATGTTACTCATGATAGATGTATTTTAACAGAACCGGATGAGGTGAAAGTTGTTCAGCCTAATCTTTCAAAAATGCTACAATCTAGTGGTTTTGTTGCTGCTGGTTATCAAAAGAAGAATTCTTCAAAAGTAACAAAACAAGTTTTTGTTCCAAAGAAGCTACTCAATTGTTTAGAAAAATCTTCTGCAGCTTGTAAATCTTCTGAAGCTAGTTCATCAGACGGGTCATCAAATTCAAGAAAAACTCCTTATATCATAAATCATCATGATATAATAGTTTGTTTTCATTGTAATGAGGCTGGTCACATTCTGATTCACTGTCCTTATAAGAATCAAGGCAAATTGAAAAGTGATCTCTCACGACAACGGATGGTGACGATCTTGAAAAGACAAAATGTGGGAAAGCCTACATCTAGTGCTGTTAAGAATGTGCCATGTCAATCATTTGCTAAATCTTCGGGATGTAAGCAATATGATAAGCTTATTTCTAAACCAGTTGTTTTTCAAAAGAAGTTTAATATTTCACATGGTGGAATTTCAAAAGAGTCTCAACCTGAGGTCAAACTTTCTAGACGAAAAAGAAGAAGACGTAACAGAAAATTAAAGAAATTTTTGGAAATACCTGAATCTGATAATCATAAATCTAATACTGTTTTTCCAAATAATCATAATTTGTCGTCTTTGAAAAGGTCTAATCATAATTCTTATGTTCCAAAGGTTGATGACAAGGTTGATTGTGAATTGCTTGAAGTTATTTATTTTGATCCATCTGGACGACCCAAGACCACAATGGCTTGGGTTCCAATTTCTAACTAATTTTCTTTTTTTATGTAGGGGCAACCAAGGAGGACTATCAACAATACGTGGTATGTGGATAATGGTTGTTCTCGACATATGACAGGGAATATTCGTTTGTTGGAAGATGTGATTAATATTGATGGTGGTTATGTCGCTTTTGCTGGTAATAAAGGCGGGTACATAACTGTCAAGGTACTTTAAAGAATGAAAAAGTCAAATTTGAGAAAGTGAACTATGTGGAGCAACTTGAACATAATCTTTTAAGTGTATCTCAAGTGTGTGACAAGAAATTTTCATTTCATTTCAATGATTCTGAGTGTTATATCTTGAAACCGGGATTTGTGATTCCTGACGAATGGATTCTAATGAAGGCTCCAAGGAGAAATGACACATATGTCCTTGACATGAGTGTTGCCACTACAACGGATTTAATTCCTACTTGTTTACTCTCCAAGGCGTCTGAGTCGGATTCTATTTTGTGGCACAGGAAACTTGCTCACATCAATTATCGGAAAATGAATTATCTTGTTAAGAATGATCTGGTTGTTGGTGTTCCGAAAATGAAATTTTCAGTTCCTGATGATTGTATTCCTTTCAAGAAGGGGAAACAGCACAAGAAGTCTCACAAATCTAAGACAAAGAATTCTATTGTAACTCATTTGGAGCTACTGCATATGGATTTGTTTGGTCCGATTAGTATTAGGAGCATTGGCGGTAAATCTTACTGTCTGGTCGTAACGGATGATTTCTCTAGATTTTCATGGGTTAAGTTCCTTGCTTCTAAAGCTGAAACCACAGAGTTGGTACAATTCTTAATCCTGGGTTTAGAGAATTTATTCAAACAGAAAG
Source organism: Smallanthus sonchifolius (assembly GCA_023525975.1). Lineage (NCBI taxonomy): Eukaryota > Viridiplantae > Streptophyta > Magnoliopsida > Asterales > Asteraceae > Smallanthus > Smallanthus sonchifolius. The sequence goes on along the minus strand of CM042035.1, from coordinate 19,707,540 downwards.
TCAGAAGAATTAGGAGTGATAATGGCAGTGAATTTAAGAATAGCAAGATGGGTTTATTCTGTTTTCAAAAGGGAATTCATCATAAATTCAGTGCGCCATATGTACCTCAACAAAATGGTGTTGCTGAACAAAAGAACAGGACTTTTACCGACTGCGGTTCCACATTCATCTGTTCCTTCTACATCTGCTCCAGATCCTAATGTTGCTTCTTGTTCGGGACCACAGGAGTCTGATAGTGAAGATGAAAATGTTATTTTCCAAGATTCTTCTGCTGATCCATTGTTGGTTGATGAACCTTCTATTTCGACACAGGCTCAGGGGGAGATTCCTACAAATTCGGAATCGGAAATACCAATTAATCAGGATATGTCTTATCAATCTGACACAACTCAAGTTGATGTGTTACTCGTTCCTGAGGGTGCATCTATCAAGGAACAAAAAGCTCATCCGATTTCAATTATCATTGGGGATTTGCGTGATGGAGTTCAAACGCGTTCTACTCTTGACAACACTTTTCTATTTATAGATATTAATAATTCTGGTGTTCTTTATGTATGCTCACATTCCTGTTTTATTTCTCAGGTCGAACCAAAGAATGTCGAAATGGCGTTACGTGATAACAATTGGATAGAGGCCATGCAGGAAGAACTTGCTTAGTTTGACAAACTTAAAGTTTGGAATCTTGTAGATCTTCCAAAGGGTGTATATCCAATCGGTACAAAGTGGGTGTTTAAATGCAAGAATGACGATCGAGGTGTTGTGGTGTGAAATAAGTCAAGATTAGTTGTACAAGGTTTCATTCAACAAGAAGGATTTGATTACACCGAGGTTTATGCGCTTGTTGCTAGGCTTGAAGCTATAAGGTTGTTTCTTGCTTTTGCTTCATACAAAGGGTTTATGGTGTTTCAATTAGATGTAAAAAGTGCTTTCTTATATGGTAAAGTCAAGGAGGAAGTTTATGTGTGTCAGCCGCCGGAGTTTGAAGATCCTCTTAATCCGTCTAGAGTTTTCAAGCTTGATAAAGCTCTCTATGGTCTTCATCAAGCTCCACGCGCGTGGTATGAAACGTTGTCTGCACATCTTTTGGATAATGATTTTGTTCGTGGCAAAATTGACTCGACTTTAATCATTAAGAAAGCAGGGGGAGAATATCTACTGGTGCAGATATATGTAGATGATATTATTTTTGGCTCTGCAAATGAAGGGTTGTGTAAAGAGTTTGACAGTGTTATGAAATCGAAGTTTGAGATGTCAGCTATGGAGAGTTATCATTTTTCTTAGGTCTTCAAGTTAATCAGAAGGAAGATGGTTTCTTTATTCTTCAGTCCAAGTACGTAAAGGACATCTTGATCCGGTTCAAGATGGAGGACTGTACCCCATATGATACTCCGATTCCGATCAACCAAAAATTGAATTCTGACCCGGATGGAAAAGAAGTTGATTGCCGACTCTACCGTGCAATGATTGGATCTCTCATGTTCTTAACCGCTTTAAGGCCAGATATAATGTTCGCTGTGTGTATTTGTTCCAGGTTCCAAGCAAAACCAAAAGAGTCTCATTTGATTGAAGTAAAGAGAATCTTTCGTTATCTTAAAGGAAAACAAAGATTGGGACTATGGTTTCCTCATGGTTCTAACTTTGAATTCAATGCTTACACTGATTCTGATTTTGGTGGTTGTTGTTTGGACAGGAAATCTACTAAAGGTGGTTGCCAGTTCTTGGGTAATCGTCTAGTTTCCTGGCAATGCAAAAAGCAAACTACGGTCTCCATTTCAACATGCGAAGCAGAATACATTGCTGCTGCAAGTTGTTGTTCACAGATCTTGTGGATCCAACAACAATTAAGAGACTACAGTTTGAATTTTATAGGAACCCCCATGTTTATTGATAATAATGCTACAATTTCTATTACAAATAATCCTGTTAAGCACAGTAAAACAAAGCACATTGAAACTAGATATCATTTTATTCGTGATTGTACAGATAAAAAGTTGATTTAGCTGGTAAAGGTACATACCGATGAAAATTTTTCTGATATTTTTACAAAAGCATTTGATCGTACCAGGTTTGAATTTCTAATAAAAATGATTGGTATGATCAATCCCAAATAAAAGTTTTTTCAAAACAATTTTCATGGGAGATTTTGTTTTCAATTTCTTTTATTGCTTTATTACATTTCTGCATTTTACATTTGTAACAGCCCAAAAATAAAATGACAGTTATAACAACGGAATAAACGAACGAGGCATGACGGGTCGGGCCGGATGGGCCAGCAGGCTAGGGGAGCCTCCCCTATAAATAGCCTATGTCACCCTTTTTCTCTCATTTGCAACATCTAGAGAGAGAAACCGTAGAGAGAGAAACCGTAGAGAGAGAAAGTTGGCGGATCGACCCGAGATTTGAGAAGTGTGTTGCTCCAGAGCTCGTGAGAAGAACCTCCGGACCAGAACCTCGATTCAGGTAACGATCGGACCTAAATCTGAGTTTTTGTTCGTTTTTGGGTTTTTTGGGTTTTGGGTGGAAAGGTAACGTTTTTACGGATGAAACTGAAAGATAAACATAGATTTGAGTTCCTTAATGGAAAGCATACGTTTTGAATGTAAACAGGTTCGGGATCTTGAAGTGATCAGACCCGAATGCGAAAGTTAGGGTTTTGCGAAGAAACAGATCGTGCATACTTATCAAGTACGCATGGAGCAGGTCCTGCGTACTTAAGTACGCAGGAAGCGGGTCCTGCGTGCTTATCAAGTACGCAGGAAGAGGATTCTGCGTACTTATCAAGTACGCAGGAAGCAAGGTCTGCGCACTTGCTAAGTGTGCAGGCATCAGGCTGGTTAAGTAAAGTCAGTATGTTAGAATGGTTAAACCGTTAGAGTCGGGATTGGGTCTGATGTGTATTTAACTAATCAATTCAGATCGGAAGTGACGTTGTGCGACCTTTGTTTAGAATAACCCAGATTAGCTTATACGGTGAGTTCTTGAAGCCCTCTTTTAAATGTTTTAATAATGTTTTTGGGCAGGTGTGCATATGTAACGATGTGACTATTTTATAAAACGATGTTTATGAATGTTGTATGTGACATTTTATAAAATGAGGTTTATGAATGAAGGAATGATTTTTAATAAAACGTACGAATGCTTTAACTGAAGTTTTGAAGTAAAAGAAGCGAAGGTTTACGAAAGTCACAAACGAACGAATCTGCCAATATTCCTTAGGGAATGAAGGTTATGGTTATGCGAAGTATGTTATGGGCCTTTACCTTTTAGGGGCCTTTGTGGCTGGCCAACTATTGTACAACTGGGGCGATGACGGTCGCCAAGGGTATTATCGTGATCCTTGAAGTTTGGTATGATTTACCTTATGGGGTAGTCGTGCTTGAAGTTTGGTACTTGTGCCCTACGGGGCGCAATGCTTGAAGTTTGGTACGTGTCATCCTTGAGATGCCATGCTTGAAGTAGTGTTGAATAACCTAAGTATCGAGCCCTAGGAGTTCTTCACCCGAAGGACAGTACGGTGATTGATGGGCCTAGTGGTGGTGATCTTTAGGTTATTCAGCTAGTATGTGACGTTTGGATTTGACGGTTATGAGAAGGCGCAGATTCGATATGATCGTTGACTTATGTTTATGAAGTGTTATGTTTTTGTTATTGCATTATTTTACGTACGCTTTTTATTAAATGAAGTATGAAGTTATGTTTTTGGCAAATTATTTGAAGTTAACGTTTTATGATAAAACTAGAACTCACCAGCATAGATGACTTTTTAGTATGCACATTCAGGTTAAGGCAGGTTATGTTGATGGAAGATGATGCTGGGCGGCTTGATGAGTTACCCGGATGATACGAAGACTGGCATCCTGTTATGATTAGATTATGTTATGTTTATGTAATAAACTATGTTACGCTTCCGCACGTTGAACAATGTAATGTTATGTTTTAATGAAGTATTTTCCGCTGCGTTATTTGATATTCAAGTTAAGAACTGTTTGTGAATGAGTAAATCCAACAAGTGAGGCCTCCCGGGTTTGGGGCCTTACAAGTTGGTATCAGAGCAATAGTTTGAGAGATTTAGACACTCCCAGTGTCTGAACTTAAACTGTGAATGGGACCGAAAGCGAATGCCAGTACGGGTAACTCGAACCACAACATCAGGTATGAAGGTAGTATATATTTAAGTATATAGTATGCCTTAGGAAGTGTTAGGTAAGGACTTGTGGTCTGATGGAATCACAAAGGTGGTCAAATAGAAATCGAAAGGTAGTGTAATGGTTAATTGCAGATGGCCAGTGTATATTAACATCTTATAGTGCTGATTGAATTTTATTTGTTAACTAGCGTGATGACGTTGGATTCCTTGTCTTATAGAACGAAATGGCGGGACGAAAGAGCGGAAGGCATGGTGGGGGCCGTACCGGTGGTCGTACCGGCGGTCGAAATGGTGGGCGTTGCAGGACCCCTGCGCGCCAGGAGTATAGTGAAGAAGGAAGTGTTCACACTGAATCGGCGGTTAGTGTGCATGGAACTGAGCAGACACTGGTTGGAGAAAAACCTTTCACTTTTGAACCAGAAGTGAGGGCAGCTATAGCTCGAGAGTTCACAGAGTTGATGAAGATTTCTCTACCAGGTCTGTTAGCTGAAGCATTGAAGAAGGTTAATGGGGAAGGTGGGTCTAACACGGCGGTTGATACCCCGAACGCTGAGGCAACCAACGCACCGCCTAACCGTGGTTGCGACTATAAGTCCTTTAAGGCATGTGACCTGCCGGTCTTGACTGGGAAGAAAGACGTGGTAGCTACGTTTGATTGGGTGATTCGTATGGAGGCTGCCATTCGTCTGAGCAAATGTCGAACGGATCAAGTTGTGAAATTTGCTGCTAACTCCTTGAGAGAGGAAGCATCCCATTGGTGGGAAGGTGTACGTCAAGCAAAAGGGAGCGAGGTTGTGGACCTAATGATGTGGGCTGATTTGAAAACCTTGGTGATCAAGAATTTCTGCCCAAGGAACGAGATTGAGAAGGTAGAGAGGGAATTTCTGGGTTTGAAGGCCGGGAACATGACTCACCTGCAGTACACAACCCGATTCAATGAATTGGCACGTCTGGTGCCACATCTTGTCACGACTGAGGAAAGAAAGATTGCATGCTACATACAAGGACTGCCGGACCAGGTCCGCACCTATGTTAAGGCAAACGCCCCTACTACCTATGATTCGGTAGTAGAACTGAGCGGCGTGGTATTTGATGATATGGCGCTGAATGTCGTTGCCATTGATGAGCCTAAGAAGAAACTGAGTTTTCCCGCTAAGCGATCGGGTTGGAAGTTGTTTGGAGCTCGGGACAAATAGGCCAGGGTAGGCGAGACGGCAATCTGTGGAAGATGTGGGGTAAGGCATATGGGTGAGTGTCGGTTAGGATCGAATCTTTGCTTTAAATGCGGTAAGACCGGACACTACTCCCGTGAATGCCCGCACGGCTTCAAATGCTACAACTGTGGGGAGAGTGGTCATATGAGCCGGGAATGCACCAAGCCCAGGATGGGTGAAGCCGGGAAGGGGAAAGGCCCGGAGAAGAAAGAAGAGAGGGCCCGAGCCAAGACTCGTGCGTACGCGCTGACGCAAGATCGGGCCAGGATGGACCCCGACGTGGCGTCAGGTACGGTCATCCTTGACAACACTTTTGTTTCTGTGTTATTTGATTCGGGTGCCAGTAAGAGTTTTATATCTGCGACTTTTTGTAAACGAGTGAAGTACACTGTCAGAAAGCTAGAAATGGCCTTTAGCGTAGAAACCGCTGAGGGTAGGACTGCGAGAGTAACCGATGTAGTTGACAACTCCACGATAAAAATAGAAGGTCATAGGTTCCCTGTCAGATTGTTTGTTATGGTTTTGGGAGGGTTCGATGTCGTGTTAGGTATGGATTGGCTAACTGCCAATGAAGCGCAAATTATATGTAAACGAAAGATAATCTGACTCAAGGCTCCGGATGGTAGCAAAGTCAAGGTTTTTGGAGATCGTGACGCCCCAATGCCAAACGTCATCTCGATGATTAAGGCAACAAATTACTTGAGGCGCGGATGCGAGGCTTATCTGGTGTACGTAATTGACAAGTGTAAGGAAGTGAAGGAACTAGACGATGTACCCGTGGTATGCGAGTACCCGGAGGTGTTTCCAGAGGACTTGTCTTGGATACCACCCGCCAGAGAAATTGAGTTTCGAATTGACTTAGTACCAGCAATATCGACTAGCACCAGTGGAGATGAAATGTCACACCCCAACCGACGGCGGAAACGTCGGGGCGTGAAGCGTGCAGACTGTTCATTGCTCATGGTTTACTAAAGTTTAAATAATTAATAATCGTTTTCATTGCAATCAAACAAGTTCAACAAAACATAGATTCAATCCACCAAACAATAATGAAAATTACATCAAAATATAACTGGTTCAATTAAAACTAGGTCAAAATCCTATGTGTAGCATATCTTGATCACTTCAAACATTGGTACCTGAAACAAGGTTAAAACATGGTCAACTAGAAAGTTGGTGAGAGTACATAGGTTTAATCGTGTGATAGCAAAATACGTGTTGTGTGCATACAGTTCAATACAATCATGACAATTAAGGCGTTTATGGAGAGAAAACATCGTGTGACCTATACAATCAAACCTTTGTAACTTGCACTCAAAATTTGTGTTGTCAGTAACAGTCACCCTACCTGGGTGGGTTTGTCAGACTCAATAGATCTACCACTGTTTACTGTCGGATGTTAGTTAATGATTGTACATGAAGAGCATAATAATTGGTCTACAAAATGTACTCAAGCACAAAGCGCAAAACTGTAAACATGCATAGGATGGAACTGTATATGTGTATAATTGAAAACATGTAAATAGAACGCATGTTCCACCCCAAAAGTTTGTAAAGTAGAGTAAAAGAGGGGCTATGTAACTCACGTGTTATGTAGCGTGTAGGTTGTACAAGCAAATGGAAAACATCGATGTGTTGTAGATTGCTAGGTTCGACCTAATGAACAATGTATATGTGTTATTGATTTGCGTTATTTAATGACGGAAGTGAATTTGTCATTCTTAAACGTGTAGGGTTTGTCTTAAAATAATTATTTAAACTGTTATTTATTTATCAAATTAACAGAATAAAAATAAAAGTAAAGATTCTGTTTAAGGGATGAGCACGACCGTGCTTGTATATGGTACGACCGCGCCCGGCACGTATGCGACCGCGCTTGGTCGGTAACGCGCCCGTGGTTGGTCAGAAGTCAAAACAAGAGTCTGGTCCTGAGACACGACCGCGTCCGTATCCGGCACGACCGCGCCTAGGGTTCTGACTAGGTCAGGACTTGGTTTGATCGGCAAACACGACCGGGCCTCTTACGGGGCACGACTGTGCTTGGTCAGGCACGACCGCGCTCATAGGCTGGCGCGACCGTGTCTGGTCAATTCCAGAAGCAATTCGCCTGATTCTTGTAATAAAACAGATTAGAAACTTAGGGTTTTCATTGATATGATGTTTGCGAATCGAATTACACCATTTAATTAGGTTTATATTCTGTTTATCGTGCCGATCGTTTAAAACCATTTTTTTGTTATCAAAACTCAGATTCAATTCTGTAAAATCATGTAATGTGGTTACGAATTAAGTTAGGGCTTTCGATTAGCTTGGAGAGACGATCCTAATGAACTATTACTAACCTGTTTTGAATGGGCAACAAGTGCAGACGGCTACGGGGAGACTTCGCGGCTTTTTCTTGATCGACAGACGAGATAGAGATGATGGAATGATGGATTTAGGGTTTAGGGAAGTTTATATATGTCTCGGGTAGGTATGGGCTTAACTTAATTCGTTTGATTTTTGCCCCAAATACTTGATTCGTTTTAAAAAAAAGTCGGTTTAGAATTTGCAAGTATTTGGACGATTGCATGTGTATTTGGTCGTGTTTTAGTCTCAATTAGCCGAATATCTTCTTCTGCAAGTTTCGCGACCTTCTAAACGTGTTTACAATCTATTTTTGGACAAGATTTGAGTCGGTTTGACTTTGCGGAGTCAAACTGTAAACGAGGCGCGACCGTGCTTAATGTTAAGCACGACCGTGGTCATGGCACAAGCGCGACCGTGCTTAGGACTAAGCACGACCGTGCTTGTGTTGGTTTTGGAAATATCAAGACTAGTCCTTGTAGTTTTGTAATATTGATGTTGTTTTGAGTTTTGGTCAAGTTTGGTCCTCGAGGTTTGTAAGATTGTTTTCGTTAATATTGTATTATAATGAACGCGTGTATGCTTGTAAGTGTATATGAACAATAAATGTAAGGTTGAAATCTTTTATTGCACGGCATAAAATACGTAGGAAAAACATGAAAATCAGAAAGGTTACAGTATCCCCATGTTGAGGGAATTTCGTCCCGAAATTCAACTGGTTGAGGCTACTGCTTCAGCAAAAAGATGTGGGTACTTGAGCTTCATTTGGTCTTCTCGTTCCCAAGTAAACTCGGGTCCTTGTTTAGATTCCCAACGAATCTTGACAATAGGAATACGGCTGCGCTTGAGTTGTTTTATCTCACGATCCATAACCTCGACTGGTTTTTCAGCGAAGTGCATCGTTTCATCAATGCGCACATCGTCAAGAGGTATATGAAGGTTTTCATCAGCAAGACACTTCTTGAGGTTGGACACATGAAATGTAGGATGTATGCTGCCAAGTGATGGAGGTAGCTCGAGCTTGTAAGCCACTTTCCCAATCCTTTCAAGGATCTTGAATGGACCCACATATCGAGGTGCTAGCTTGCCTTTCTTCCCAAAACGGATCACCCCCTTCCAAGGAGACACCTTTAGAAGTACAAGATCACCAACTTGGAATTCCAAGGGTTTGCGTCGTTTGTCGGCATAACTCTTTTGCCGACTCCTCGCAACTCGAATGTTGTCACGGATTTGGATAATCTTGTCGGAGGTTTCTTGAATTAACTCGGGACCGGTGATTTGTGCTTCACCAATCTCGTTCCAACAGATGGGAGAACGACACTTACGACCATAGAGAGCTTCAAACGGAGCCATGTCGATGCTGGTGTGGTAACTATTGTTGTAGGAAAATTCGATAAGTGCCAAATGTGAATCCCAATTGCCACCAAAGGCGATGACACAGGCTCTCAGCATGTCTTCCAGGGTTTGGATTGTTCGCTCGGTCTGACCATCAGTTTGGGGATGGTAGGCCGTGCTCAAATCCAATCGTGTACCAAGTGCCTTTTGGAGAGATTGTCAAAACCAAGAAGTGAAACGAGCATCTCTATCGGAGATTATGTTCAAAGGAACGCCGTGACGACTCACGATCTCGTCAATGTAAATTCGGGCCAATTTCTCAACCTTATAGTCTTCACGGATAGGCAAGAAGTGTGCGGACTTAGTGAGACGGTCAATGATCACCCAGATGCTGTCATAACCGTTCGAAGTGCGAGGGAGTTTAGTGATGAAATCCATAGCTAGATTCTCCCATTTCCACACGGGGATTTCCGGTTGTTCAAGTAACCCAGAAGGACGTTGATGCTCAGCTTTGACTTTAGAACATGTGAGACATTTTGCTACAAACAAAGCAATGTCTTTCTTCATACCAGGCCACCAATATTGTGGACGAAGATTTTGGTACATTTTATCCGCACCAGGATGGATAGAATATCGAGACTTGTGTGCTTCGGTCATGATGAATACTCGGAGATCGTTACGATCGGGAACCCAAATACGATTTAGAAAATAAAGCAAGCCATTGGTCTTAGTCTCTAATTGGAATTCAGCACCACAAGACATTTCCTCATACATATTGCCCTCGGTAACCGAGACATGTTGAGCTTCTAGAATACGAACTTGAATATCGGAATGGATCTTGACACTTTGAAGTATGACATGTTCCTTGCGGCTTAGTGCATCGGCTACAACATTAGCCTTGCCGGGATGATAACGAATCTCACAATCGTAATCGTTGAGGAGTTCAACCCAACGTCGTTGTCTCATGTTGAGTTCCTTTTGGTTGAAGATATGTTGGAGGCTTTTGTGGTCGGTGAACACCACACATTTCGTGCCATAGAGATAATGTCTCCAAATCTTCAACGCAAATATGACAGCACCCAACTCCAGATCATGCGTCGTATAATTCTTCTCATGGATTTTGAGTTGTCTTGATGCATAAGCGATCACCTTGCCTCGTTGCATGAGAACGCAACCAAGACCTTGGTTTGAAGCATCACAGTAAACAACTAGATCATCTTCACCTTCAGGAAGGGTGAGGATAGGAGCATTGCACAACTTTTGCTTGAGAATTTGAAAGGCTTCTTCTTGTTTCGGTCCCCACTCATAGGGTTTACCTTTTTGGGTTAAGGCAGTGAGGGGAACAACGATCTTGGAGAAATTAGAGATGAACCTTCGATAGTAACCTGCTAAGCCAAGAAATGAACGAACTTCGGTAGGGGTTTTAGGAGCTTTCCAATTCTTAACAGCTTCAATTTTGGCGGGGTCAACATGAATTCCCTTTTCATTGACAACGTGACCCAAAAATTGAACTTCTTTTAGCCAAAATTCACATTTGGAGAACTTGGCGTATAGATGTTCGGTTTTCAAGAGATCCAAAATCAACCTAAGGTGTTGTTCATGATCTTCCTTAGTTCTTGAATATATCAAGATGTCATCAATGAACACGATAACAAATTTATCAAGGTATGGTTTGCACATGCGATTCATGAGGTCCATGAAGACAGCAGGTGCATTGGTTTGGATTGTACTCAAATAGTGACATAATCACTCGAGTACTATGACATATTAAGGTTAATTTAAACTCAGATAATCATCAAGGAGACGTGCTTTAGCCTATAAGTAAACACTCATCCCGGGAATTCCCAGGAAAGCATACGGGTCCCTCGGTTGGTTGGGATTTATACGAAATGCTTTCCTAGACAGAAAACCCAGAATACAGGTGTCACTCTTCCAGATTGCGCGTGTCCTTTAACAATTAAACAAAGTCTAAGAACCTTAACGGGGGTAAAAGAAAATTTTATAGACCCAAGTCTAAGAATATGATTCAGGTTATGTTGATGATGACATGGAAGCAGGCATGAAGGACATGTGGTTTAGGATATGGGTAGGGATATTGTTTATTTAAGTTGTTATTCATATATACATATAAAACATGTAGCATATATCATATAGCATGTAGCACATAGCATGTAAATCATGAAGCATGGCATAAGTGGGTATCCTAAAGTTATAGTCTAGGTCAAAGGTGTCTAATAACCTAATTCCCTATAACCAAGGCTCTGATACCAATCTGTCACACCCCAACCGACGGCGGAAACGTCAGGGCGTGAAGCGTGCAGACTGTTCATTGCTCATGGTTTACTAAAGTTTAAATAATTAATAATCGTTTTCATTGCAATCAAACAAGTTCAACAAAACATAGATTCAATCCACCAAACAATAATGAAAATTACATCAAAATATAACTGGTTCAATTAAAACTAGGTCAAAATCCTATGTGTAGCATATCTTGATCACTTCAAACATTGGTACCTGAAACAAGGTTAAAACATGGTCAACTAGAAAGTTGGTGAGAGTACATAGGTTTAATCGTGTGATAGCAAAATACGTGTTGTGTGCATACAGTTCAATACAATCATGACAATTAAGGCGTTTATGGAGAGAAAACATCGTGTGACCTATACAATCAAACCTTTGTAACTTGCACTCAAAATTTGTGTTGTCAGTAACAGTCACCCTACCTGGGTGGGTTTGTCAGACTCAATAGATCTACCACTGTTTACTGTCGGCTGTTAGTTAATGATTGTACATGAAGAGCATAATAATTGGTCTACAAAATGTACTCAAGCACAAAGCGCAAAACTGTAAACATGCATAGGATGGAACTGTATATGTGTATAATTGAAAACATGTAAATAGAACGCATGTTCCACCCCAAAAGTTTGTAAAGTAGAGTAAAAGAGGGGCTATGTAACTCACGTGTTATGTAGCGTGTAGGTTGCACAAGCAAATGGAAAACAACGATGTGTTGTAGATTGCTAGGTTCGACCTAATGAACAATGTATATGTGTTATTGATTTGCGTTATTTAATGACGGAAGTGAATTTGTCATTCTTAAACGTGTAGGGTTTGTCTTAAAATAATTATTTAAACTATTATTTATTTATCAAATTAACAGAATAAAAATAAAATTAAAGATTCTGTTTAAGGGATGAGCACGACCGTGCTTGTATATGGCACGACCGCGCCCGGCACATACGCGACCGCGCTTGGTCGGTAACGCGCCCGTGGTTGGTCAGAAGTCAAAACAAGAGTCTGGTCCTGAGACACGACCGCGTCCGTATCCGGCACGACCGCGCCTAGGGTTCTGACTAGGTCAGGACTTGGTTTGATCGGCAAACACGACCGGGCCTCTTACGGGGCACGACTGTGCTTGGTCAGGCACGACCGCGCTCATAGGCTGGCGCGACCGTGTCTGGTCAATTCCAGAAGCAATTCGCCTGATTCTTGTAATAAAACAGATTAGAAACTTAGGGTTTTCATTGATATGATGTTTGCGAATCGAATTACACCATTTAATTAGGTTTATATTCTGTTTATCGTGCCGATCGTTTAAAACCATTTTTTTATCAAAACTCAGATTCAATTCTGTAAAATCATGTAATGTGGTTACGAATTAAGTTAGGGCTTTCGATTAGCTTGGAGAGACGATCCTAATGAACTATTACTAACCTGTTTTGAATGGGCAACAAGTGCAGACGGCTACGGGGAGACTTCGCGGCTTTTTCTTGATCGACAGACGAGATAGAGATGATGGAATGATGGATTTAGGGTTTAGGGAAGTTTATATATGTCTCGGGTAGGTATGGGCTTAACTTAATTCGTTTGATTCTTGCCCCAAATACTTTATTCGTTTTAAAAAAAAGTCGGTTTAGAATTTGCGAGTATTTGGACGATTGCATGTGTATTTGGTCGTGTTTTAGTCTCAATTAGCCGAATATCTTCTTCTGCAAGTTTCGCGACCTTCTAAACGTGTTTACAATCTATTTTTGGACAAGATTTGAGTCGGTTTGATTTTGCGGAGTCAAACTGTAAACGAGGCGCGACCGTGCTTAATGTTAAGCACGACCGTGGTCATGGCACAAGCGCGACCGTGCTTAGGACTAAGCACGACCGTGCTTGTGTTGGTTTTGGAAATATCAAGACTAGTCCTTGTAGTTTTGTAATATTGATGTTGTTTTGAGTTTTGGTCAAGTTTGGTCCTCGAGGTTTGTAAGATTGTTTTCGTTAATATTGTATTATAATGAACGCGTGTATGCTTGTAAGTGTATATGAACAATAAATGTAAGGTTGAAATCTTTTATTGCACGTCATAAAATACGTAGGAAAAACATGAAAATCAGAAAGGTTACATGAAAGAGCTAATGTCACAACTAGACGAGTTACTTGAGAAAGGATTTATCCAACCGAGCATCTCACCGTGGGGTGCTCCGGTGTTTTTTGTGAAGAAGAAAGACGGTTCAATGAGAATGTTTATTGATTATCGCAAGTTGAATAAACGTACGGTGAAGAACAAGTACCCTTTACCAAGGATCGATGACCTGTTCGATCAATTACAAGGCGCAAGTTGGTTCTCAAAAATCAACCTTCAGTCCGGATACCATCAGTTGAAGGTGAGGGAAGAATACATACCGAAAACTGCATTTCGCACGCGTTATGGACATTTCGAGTTCCGCGTAATGTCTTTTGGATTGACGAACGCCCCCGCAGCGTTCATGGATTTGATGAATAGAGTTTGTCGACCAATGCTGGATCGATCGGTAATCGTGTTCATCGATGATATGCTCATCTACTCCAAGAATGAGGGTGATCACGCGTGTCACTTGAAGGAAGTATTGGAAGCTCTGAAGAAGGAAAATTTGTATGCTAAGTTCTCTAAATGCGTGTTCTGGCATAGGGAAGTCCAATTCCTAGGTCACGTCATTAACCCGAACGGCATTATGATTGTCCCAGCAAAGATAGTGACGGTAAGGGAATGGAATATTCCTAAGACGCCAACTGATATCCGCAGTTTCTTGGGATTGGCAAGCTACTATCGGAGGTTCATCCAGAATTTCTCAAAAATAGCTTCACCATTGACAAAGTTGACTCAGAAGGAGGTAAAGTACGAATGGGGTTCGACCCAGGATGAGGCGTTTAAGGAATTGAAGGAGAAACTAACCCAAGCTCCAGTCTTGGCCCTTCCCGAGGGCAATGAAGACTTAGTGGTATACTCTGACGCTTCGGGTCAGGGATTGGGATGCGTGTTGATGCAACGCGGAAGAGTGATCGCGTATGCGTCACGACAGTTGAAGATTCACGAAGCTAATTATCCGACTCACGATTTGGAACTTGCTGTTGTCGTATTCGCATTAAAAATCTGGAGGCACTGCCTTTACGGGGTGAAGTTTACTATTTACGCCGACCATAAAAGTTTGAAGTACTTCTTCGAACAAAAGGAACTTAATATGAGGCAGAGGCGATGGTTGGAACTTTTGAAAGACTATGACTGTGAAATAATATACCATCCTAGAAAGGCAAACATGGTGGCTGTCGCTCTAAGCTGAAAGGATGTGCCTACTCCTATTAGAGTGAAAGCTTGCCAGTTGGTGGTAACATCGGATGTGATGAGAGAAATTGAAAAGGCTCAAGATGAGGCACTTAAGGAAGAAAACCTAAAGAAGGAAAGGATGGTTGGCCAACGGGACAAGTTGGAATTTAACACCCTTGGTGTTAGGACACGTTTTGGAAGGGTATGGATACCTATGGGTGGCGAGCTTAGAACCAAAATCCTGGATGAGGCTCATAAGTCTCGGTACTCTATCCATCCTGGTACCAATAAAATGTACCAAGATTTGAGGAAGGAATACTGGTGGCCTGGAATGAAACATGAGGTGACAAAGTATGTAAGCAAGTTCTTGACTTGCTCGCAAGTAAAGGCCGAACACTAGAAACCGTATGGAAAGATTCAACCACTTGATATACCGGAATGGAAGTGGGAACACATTACCATGGACTTCATAACCAAGCTACCTCGCACAGCTAAAGGTCATGATACCATTTGCGTAATTGTGGACCGTTTAACGAAGAGTGCTTATTTCCTACCTATTCGCGAGACGTTCTCGTCAGAAAGGTTAGCAAAAGTGTTTATTAACGAAGTAGTAGCACGGCATGGGATGCTTTTGACGATCGTATCTGACCGGGACACACGATTCACATCGAGGTTCTGGAAAAGATTTCACGAGGCGATGGGCACGAGACTCAATTTTAGCACGGCATACCACCCACAAACGGATGGTCAGTCCGAAAGGACCATTCAGACATTGGAGGATATGCTTCGTGCTTGTATTATCGATTTTGGGGGCAGTTGGGACAGTCATCTGCCGTTAGCCGAATTCTCCTACAACAATAGTTATCACACGACGATAGGCATGCCGCCTTACGAAATGTTGTATGGGAGGAGATGCAGAACCCCGGTTTGTTGGGGTGAGATTGGACAGAAGGAATTAGGAAGTCTCGAAGTCGTAAGAGAGACGTCGGAAAGGTTTGATCAAATCAAACCATGAATGAAGGCCGCACAAGATCGTCAGAAGTCCTATGCGGATAATCGATGAAGGCCTATTAAGTTTTATGTTGGGGAGCCTCCCCTATAAATAGCCTATTTCACCCTTTTTCTCTCATTTGCAACATCTAGAGAGAGAAACTGTAGAGAGAGAAAGTTGGCGGATCGACCCGAGATTTGAGAAGTGTGTTGCTCCAGAGCTCGTGAGAAGAACCTCCGGACCAGAACCTCGATTCAGGTAACGATCGGACCTAAATCTGAGTTTTTGTTCGTTTTTGGGTGGAATGGTAACGTTTTTATGGATGAAAGTGAATGATAAACATAGATTTGAGTTCCTTAATGGAAAGCATACGTTTTGAATGTAAACAGGTTCGGGATCTTGAAGTGATCAGACCCGAATGCGAAAGTTAGGGTTTTACAAAGAAACAGATCGTGCGTACTTATCAAGTACGCATGGAGCAGGTCCTGCGTACTCATCAAGTACGCAGGAAGAGGGTCCTGCGTACTTATCAAGTACGCAAGAAGAGGATTCCGCGTACTTATCAAGTACGCAGGAAGCAAGGTCTGCGCACTTCTGGGTTACTTGAACAACCGGAAAGTCAAAGCTGAGCATCCTGTTATGATTTGCTTATGAGTTACCCGGATGATACGAAGATTGGCATCCTGTTATGATTTGATTATGTTATGTTTATGTAATAGACTATGTTACGCTTCCGCACGTTGAACAATGTAATGTTATGGTTTAATGAAGTATTTTCCGCTGCGTTATTTGATATTCAAGTTAAAAACTGTTTGTGAATGAGTAAATCCAACAAGTGAGGCCTCCCGGGTTTGGGGCCTTACAACATTTCAGTCAAAAATTGTAATTTATAAAAATTCAAAACAAAATGAAAAATATAAAATTGACATCATTTGAAGTTATAGAAGAAATGATAGCACATCAGTGAATAGTTCATTACACATGACCTTAGTAGACCTTTGATATATGAAAGTTTAAATAATTTGATTTGATCTAAATTTCAAAGTCTACATAAATGAGAAATGATAGTGTTTTTGAATGCTCTAATCTTGATAACATGTTTTAATTTGAATATGAGTTTGAAACTTGAATTGTCAATAGACTAGACGCGTTTTTAAACCAATAATAGTGTGAAAATTAAATATAATATGATTACATCTGTGATTTGAACCCATGTTACGCATGGGTGTGTGTGTAAAAGATCATTATCAGATAAATAATATATAGTTTTAAGAATTTCATGAGACCAATATCGAATTATGTCTTTAGCACAATCTCTTTCAGTTCGCTTCACTGCCCATGCCCCAAAAAACATGCAAGGTGTTGTTGAACTAAGATATGTTTATGACACCATCTGTTAGAACATATATTCACCCTTGGATCAGTTAGATACATCATCTAGTCTGATTTCATTGAAATTTATCCAGATAATAGTTGGATCCTCCTACCTGAATCTATTGATTCTCATTATAAAGCCAATTCATTAGAATTTTTAGATTATGAATCATTCTGATTCTTATATCCTTTGGGATCTGCTATTCAATACTTGTGCTAATAGAGATAATTTCATCTTGGAAATTGATCTAATCTTTCAATAAACTGTGTATGTCTTGAAGATAGTGCAAATTTAATTTCTGCTGGCATATATGTGGGGTACACGATGTTTTTCATCTAAATGGTACTAACTCACATGAATTTGGAAGAAAAATGCTTATAGTTGTAAATAATATAATATTGACAATTTAAAACTTCATGCTTTGTATTGCAAATTCGGAATGAAAAATTGAGCATTTCATAACCTGATCTTGTTTACTTTGAAATTTATCGCGTATCATTTCAAGTATTATTCAATTTGATTAAAAAAGTTACATAAATTGAAAAATAATAGATTTACATAAGAATGAGTTTTTGATTGTTTAATATCATAGGTTACCCATAGTTGAAAATAGACTGTGTGATGAAGTGCTCATATACTGATATGATCTTCTTGCTCATGATGTTCAACCAAAAATATGTATTTTAGTTTGCTTATATAAAAACCAAAAATATGTGTTTCAGTTTGCTTAGATAAAAAACCAAAAATATGTGATTCCGTTTGTACAGATAAAATCCAAAAATATTTTGTTTTTATCTTCCATGAAAATTTTAATTTTAAAATGTTTCGGGATTGGATCGGATAATTAATACAGATGGAAGTTCACGAGAATGGGTCGTGTTGAAAGTGAAGAATTTTGGTCAAAGGAAAGGTTGGAGCGAACTTAATATGTTCGCCTGGTTCAGAGTAAGCGAACTTAATATGTTCACCTGAGGCTTGTTAAGCGACTTAACAAGTTCGCCTAATGGAGCGAACTTAATGGTGATTTAGTATTGTGTTCAGGCGAACTTATTCTTTTATCCTCTTTATTGTTTGAGCGAACTTATCCGAGTGAACTTACGACATCTTTTAGAAATCTTATAATTTCAGATCTTGGGTTTCTAATTAGAACTTTGTGTGTTTGTTTCTGGATCGATTTTTGATTGCGAGTCATTCTAGAGTAATTTCATTGATTTCTATCCGGTAAATCTTCTAGATTTTGCAATTTTTAATCTGTGTTCTTTGGTTTGAAAAGTTTCACGTTTTTCTGAGATTTGAACTTGGTTTTGACTTAAAATTTGAAATTGATGATTTAAAATGTGCCGTGAATCTTAATCGATGCTATTGTTAAGTTTGAATTGAGATTTTTGCTTGATTTAGAAAAATTTGTGATTATGTGTGGAATTTGTATCGACAGACAGGTTCAGGCGAACTTATTATGTTTGCCTCTTGCAACACTAAGCGAACTTAGTAAGTTCGCCTAAGGGCTCAGTAGTGTATTGGACTTTTTTTTGATTTTTTTTGTTTGTTTTACTTACTAATGTGTTTTTGTCCTCTACATTTACAGATGGCTCGTCGTGTTGAGTATAACATAACCAAGTGGCATTATTGGATCTGAATATGTCTGAAGCTGTTAATTTTCAAGTAATTATCAACTTTCTAAATCATTCAAGATTGTAAATGACTTTATCTGCTAATCCGTATATAAGTTTACCTTATATTCAACATGTAACCTTTCTGATTTTCATGTTTTTCCTATTTATTTTATGCCGTGCAATAAAAGATGATTCCGATTCCAACCTTACATTCATCGTTCATGTGCAATAACAAGCATACACGCATCCATTATATTATAATATTAACAAAAACCATCTTACAAACCTCGAGAACCAAACTTGACCAAAACTCAAAACAACATCAATATTACAAAACTGCAAGGACTAGTCTTGAAACTTCCAGAAACCTACATAAGCACGGTCGTGCTTAGTCCTAAGCACGGTCGCGCTTGTGCCATGACCACGGTCGTGCTTATCATTAAGCACGGTCGCGCCTTTTTTACAGTTTGACTCTGAAAAGGTCAAACCGACTCAAATCGTGTCCAAAAATAGAATTCAAACGAGTTTTAGAAACCGCGGGACTTGTAGAAGAAGTTACTCGACCAATTAAGCCTAAAACCCGACCAAATACACATGCAATCGTTCGAATACTCGCAAATTCTAAACCGACTTTTTTTTTAAACCGAATCAAGTAATTGGGGCAAGAATCAAACGAATTAAGTTAATCCAATACCTACCCGCGACTTATATAAGCCTCCTTAAACCCTAAATCCATCATTACATCGTCCCTATCTCGTCTGTCGATCAAGAAAAGCCGCGAAGTCTCACCGTAGCCGTCTGCACTGGTTGCCCATTCAAATCAGGTTAGTAATAGGTCATTAGGATCGTCTCTCCAAGCTAATCGAAAGCCCTAACTTAATTCGTAACCGCATTACACGATTTTACCGAATTGAATCTGAGTTTTGATAAATAAATGGTTTTAATAAAACTACACCCTAGACGTGTTATAAATCCAATTAAATAGTATGGTTGGATTCGCAAACACTCTCTCAATGAAAACCCTAAGTTTCTAATCAGTTTTAATACAAGAATCAGGCGAATTGTGTCTGAAAAGGACCAGACACGGTCAGGCTCATCAAAAAGCGCGGTCGTGCCTGACCAAGCACAGTCGTGCCCGAGTGTGGCGCGGTCATTCTTACCGACCAAACAAAATCCTGACCTAGACAAATCCTAGACGCGGTCGTGCCGGGTACGAGCACGGTCGTGTCTTATGAACAGACTCTTGTTGTGACTTCTGACCAACCACGGGCGCGTTACCGACCAAGCGCGGCCGCGTACGAGCTGAGCACGGTCGTGCCGTATACGAGCACGGTCGTGTTCCCCTTAACAGAATCTTTATTTTTATTCTTTTAATTTGATAAAATATATTACAGTTTATATAATTATTTTTATAAACTAATTACTGGAATACCTACATTCCTTACACTTGTTTCCAAACCAACATTAATTATTTAAAACTTATGCAAATAAATGTATATAATATTCTAAATAGTATTTTAAAACAAACCCTACACGTTTAAACTTAAACAAATCCGCTTCCGACATCGAATAACGCAACTAAATAATACGTAATCATATATTGTTCATTAGGTCGAACCTAGCAATCTACAACACACCGCTGTTTTCCATTTTCTTGTGCAACCTACACTCTGCATAACACGTGAGTTACATAGCCCCTCTTTTACTCTATTTTACAAGCTTTTGGGGTGGAACATGCGTTCTATTTACATGTTTTCAATTATACACATATACAGTTCCATCCTATGCATATACAATTTTTGTGCTTTGTGCTTGAGTACTAGGTGTGTAGACCAATTATTATGCTCTTCATGTACAATCATTAACTATCAGCCGACAGTAAACAGTGGTAGATCTACTGAGTCTGACAAACCCACCCTGGTAGGGTGACTGTTACTGACAACACAAATTTTGAGTGCAAGTTACAAAGGTTTGATTGTATAGGTCACCCGATAGTTTCTCTCCATAATTGCCTTAATTGTCATGTTGTATTGAACTGTATGCACACAACACGTATTTTGCTATCACACAATAAAACCTATGTATTCTCACCAACTTTTTAGTTGACTCTGTTTTAACCATGTTTCAGGTACCAATGTTTGAAGTAATCAAGATATGCTACACATAGGATTTTTGGACCTAGAATTCAATTAAACCAGTTTATTCTATGTAATTTACATTTTTGTTTTGTGGATTGGTTGTGTTTTGATTAAACTTGTTGAATGCAATGAAAACAATTATTTAATATTCAAACTTTAGCAAACAATGAGCAATGAACAGTCTGCACGCTTCACGCCCCGACGTTTCCGCCGTCGGTTGGGGTGTGACACAACAATTTTGGGATACCGTCCATCAAGATACGGATGTTGAACCTCATGTACTTCGTGCTACGGTAAATAATACTGAGGTTGCTATTTCAGAAGAAAGTATTCGTACTGCATTGGGATTAGGAGGTGCTATTGACGATCCTATGTCATATCGTGGAACATTAATAATGGGATGTTTTCAGCGGATGGGTTATAGAGGAAGACCGAAAGATACACAAGCAAGAAAAGGAGGTTTAGTTGGCGAATGGTGATATTTTATGCACGTCATCATACAATGTCTGTCTCCACGGAAGGCTGGTACTGATGGGTTGAAGAGTGCACTACAGGCTGCTATGGTTGCTTTGACACTCAACAAATGGTTTAACTTTGCATTATACTTCTACCGTTAGTTGGTCATGCAAATAAATCCTCTAGAAGATCAAGGATTCCTTATGTATCCTAGGTTCGTGCAGATGATTTTGAATCATTTAATTTCGGATTTACCTCAGCATCCAATCCGTTTGACTTTGACTCCGATGTCAAAAAGGATCTTTACTGATTGTATGAAGGTGAAACAACAAAATGTTGCTCTTATTCCTGTTCCTACTCCTTTGTTTGGTCACATAATCAATCCTGATTTTGTTGTGCCACCAAATGATAATTGGTTTCATCCTGAGGAGTTAGTACAAGGTCAAGTCCAGAATCAAGTTCCAGTTCAACAAGTACAACAAGTTCCCGCTCAAATATAACAACAAGTTCCAGCTCAACAACAACAACAACAACAAGTTCCTATTCCACAAGAACAGGTTCACGTTCCTGTTAATGAACCAGTTCAAGAAGAGATTGCTCAAGATAATGATCAAGAGTTGGGTATGAATATGGATGATTTTGTTCATGAAGCTGTGAACTCACCTATACTTGAAGCTGAAGGTAATTTTGAAGATACGAGTTCCGGTGACACTATCTTACCTGATTCTGAAGCTACCGATACTGATTCGTCTAGAGATTTTAGCTCAGATCATTATGCAAGGTTGGCTACGTTACCATTTGCTAATGCAGGTAAACGTATTAAATCTACAGCCAGAAAACCGAGGCGTAAGACTATTCGGAATCCTCCTTCTGGATTAGTTCTTGGCAAGAGAACTTTAGTAGATGAAAGTTCTGACTTGGATAGTGATGCTATTCTAGTTCCTAAAGCTCAGAAGCTTATGTCTGCTTCGATTGCTGCTGCTGCTCATTCATCTCAGGGTGTAGAGGATGCTAATTTTGTAGCTTCCTTATTGATTACACCTCCTGCTTCTAAACATACATCTCTAGTGATTTCTCCACATGTTCCTCACACATCTGAAGCTGGTCCTTCAAATCCGTCTGATTCTGAAAGAATTAACTTCCTTGAATTAAAGGTTCTATCTATACAGACTCAAGTAGATACTCTTGTGTCTACTGATTCTCAGAGACAATTGGTCCTTCAAGATCAAGCTAAACATATTGCTAACATGCAGTCATTGGTGTCCAAGCTTGTTGAGCGTCTTGACGCTCAGGGGGAGTTAAGGATACATGATACGTGTCATGCTGAATCAATTCAACGAAAAGATAATGATGACAATGATCTTAGTGGTAATGTTGAGGGTGATCATCAATACGCTGACGTGAATCCAATATCTAGAGCTCAGGGGGAGTCGACATCACATACTATTGAAGGAACCAAGACTGATTCTGGAGTAAATGAAGAAATATTGTTATTGGAATTCTTTCAAGATTCTGAAGAAGAAGCTGAGAAATTAGAGTGTCTGGATGATATAGACGAGTTATTTGATGACGATGAAGAAGATGTGGTGGATAACGAAGTTGAAGAAGGAGAGATTGTAGAGATTGAAATAGAAAAGAATAAATCTACGGTTACATATGAAGGATGTGATGGTTTGAATGTTCCATTTAACTTCATCCAATATGATGTTATTCCTGAATTTTCTTATGATGGAGTAACAGATTCTATGGACTCTGTTGAAGATATCACTACACCTGATGATACTGCTCAATCCAAGATAGATTCTGATGTTGATACTACTCATACTGTGTCTCCTAAGCTGAATGAAGAACCTGTGATGTATAGAAATACAGGTATGACTAGAGAACAGTGGAGAGAAGTAGTTAAAAGTTGGATGAAAGTACTACCGAAGTCACCTATACAACCTGCTCAGAAAGAAAGATATGTGAATAAAGAGAGGTGTATTGGAAAGATCATAAGTTGGTTTTATGATGATGATACTAAGTTGTTTGCTCTTAAAATATCTGATGGTGTTCAATACTTAAAGCCAAGGATCAAGTATTTCAATACCTTGCCAAGGGTGAAATGAATGGTCTAGCTACGAAACCACTGATTAATAGATCAAATTGTGGATTAGCTTATGTGATTGCTAACTTGATTAAGAGAGAAGGTGGATCAGGGAAGTATGAAAGGTTAAAACCACAGAAAGGGAAAAGAGTGAAGATTGAAGATCAAAAGACTAAGAATGTGACTTGGAAGTATCAGTTCAAGCCAGTTCATGCTGTACAGAAGATACCATTGAAGAAAATTCCATAAGATTTTCTGGGGAATATGAAATGGTGGTATGTTGATGTGAATACTGGTGAAGCTAGGATTGATGATAAAGATAATAAGGTCATTGATAGTTTCTATGATGCAATGAATCTTATTAATTTTTCAAAGAAAGATCAGAGGACGTTAAGAAAGAATGAGATCATGTTCACTGATGAATGGAGAGAACAAGGATTGTAGTATAAAAGAGTGTTGGAGATATGTTCGAGAAATGGAGTGCATGAAGGAAGCAGATTACCAGATAACTGGAAGAGTTCATCATAAAGACTGAAGACAGAAGATCAAGCTATTGTCAAGGGGGAGTATGTTAGGACATAGATTGAATGACAAAAGCTGTGTAATAGTTTAGGTTGTATTGTCTTTATGTTTTGTATGTAATTGTTTAGATTTGTCTAAGTATAAATACAAGTTCTCAAGTTCGCCTGGTCTATTAGAGGCGAACTTATTAAGTTCGCCTAAGCATCTTTGAAGCGAACTTGTTATGTTAGCCTGTTGCAGAACTGGTGTCTATAAATATAGAGTTTACAGAGTCTGTTAGTACACGTATGATTGATTGAACATTCAAGTATTCTGTAAACTCTGTTTGGTGATATAAATGAGAAAGTTTATTTACCGCTGTTTCTATTATTGATTTTTATACAAAGCGTTAATACGGTAGGATTCCGCACTCCGCGTTAACGTTACGTCCTGTCACGAGATCGATCTTAGATGAGTCATGTGGACCTACAGAAATCCCTCTGATATCTGTCCGACATGGACCCAATTCACAACCTATAAATAATTGGACGATATCATTCAATTTTCTTCATCCTCAAATGTTTCTAACTCTCAAAACTCATCCCAGGTGATCCCTAGCCCACTCCAGATGATCCCGGTCCAACTCCCGCTCGTTGTAGTGCTCGGTTTAAGAAGAAACGCTTGTAGAGGTGTTGTTACGCTAGAGAAATCAAGATAAGAAGTTAGTCTATAAGCTTTCAACTCTAGAGGCTCATTCCTATACAAAGTGAATACTTTATCTTTTTCAAAACTTGTGTCAAACATTTTACTTACGAAACTGGCCAAATAAAGGTTAACAAAGTAACACTCAACGTCTTCTACGAACAAACATTCAAGCCATAGGTATACGTAAAACTTGCTAGAGATACATGGGTTACAGGTGAAAGTCCCGGACTACGGTTGGTGCTTATCTTATAACAAATCCGGAGGCGTAGACCTGTCCGCTGTTATAAGCTATGACGCTAGTGTGTACAGTGGTGCATATGACCTGGAGATAAGGGCCTGCAGAATTTGTAGTTTGAACACAAAGTTATGATTATGAAATTAATACTTGTTTGTGCCAAATGATTTTCTGTCAAGATAATTGTATTCACCAGCGTACGCGCTGACATTTTATTTTCAAAATGTTTTTTCAGGTAATGAATAAAATGTGATGAGAATGGGATGTGGGCAGACATAAAATATGACCCAAGAAAAGAAAATATGAGAGGCAGACATTAGATCTGACCTGTGAAAAGGATAACTTACACGTTGGATTCTCAAGCCTTGTTAGCCAAATTGGCGGGAAAACTTTTGTTAGCCAAATTTTTAGGGATCATTTGTATGCTTGTTTCAGGACACTTTTGAGAAGATAGCAATTTTGGTTTTCCCGGATCGAAATTTGAATACGATGTGGATTGGCGAAACAAGAACGGGATTTTTGTTGGATGATACCACTTGTCATACATTGTTTAAGTGTTCAAACCTGAAAATGTGGGCTACGAGTATCCGAGATACTTGTTTAATAGGGAATGAATGCTGAATTAATGGGAACAAGTGGGTCGTCATCGGCTAAAGGTCTCGTTCTATTTGTGAAGATGTTGCTGCTTTGGGTGTTTTGGATTGTCTCTAAACAGGGGCTATAACTTCTCCAGATATGTCTACAAAGCCTTAACTTATTAGATCAACACAGCGAAGAGGTTTAGGTTCCTGTTGTACCACAGATTTGTGCAACTGTTGATCAATGATGCATTGCCAAATCTTCCAGCTATTGGGGAGAGACTTCAAGTGAAGTGGGTGGCCAAGAGAGTTTTTTCCCAATTTCTAACGCCAGGCAGTGTAGACCCTACCCCTGAGCATACTCCACTCTTTGGTCACCTGATCAACGAGCATATGTGGCACCTGCATATTGGAGATGGTTTAGTCCCGAGTCTGAGCCTGAACTCAGTGAACACTCTGACGAGCAACAAAAGGAGGAAGTTGAAAGTGAGGATGAGTCTCAAGAAGAGGGAGACAAAGAAAAAGGAAGTAGTGGTGCTGAAGAATTCAACTCAGAGGCAACCGAGTCTGATTCAACTGATTCTGATGATGCACCGTCACCATCACACCCACGAAGACCGACGAAGGTGACCCTTCCTGAGTCACCTTCTAAGAGAAAGAGACAAGAGAGTACTAGCAGTAAGTACGAACCCAACTCTGATTCGGATGCTGCTATACAAAGACGACGACGAGAGAGTACAAACAAGCGTCGGGGGGATAGGCCACACCAGGCTGTCCTTAGTGAAGTAGAAGTCAGTGCTCAGAGGCATGCAACAGTAACTGCTGCGAGTACTGATTCCACTTCTACTTCACCTTCACAATAGCTTTATCGGTGACAGAGGAGGAGGCCATGTGTAACAGTTGATATGGCTACAACTTCTATCACAGAGGAGGTTCCTGTGATAGTGACCCTCCTTGTACATTCTGTCCAGGTAGCAGTGACGACTCCAATTCTCACTGAGTATGTCACCATCACCCCAACCACCATTCAAATCACCACCATCCCTACCTCAATCCCCACAACCACTCTCTAACTCATCAGTGAACCATTTTCTTATTTTGACTTCAATCAAGGATTTGATTTTTTGGAAATCATTACCTTCCCAACTCATACCGTCGAAGCATCTTCGTTTAGGGGTCCTGATCCACGTGATGCTAGGATCACTAGCTTAGAGACTCAAGTCGCTGGTTTGCTTGAAACGGTACGGAAATCAAGCGAAGAATCTGACAGGCAACAGGGCCAGATAAACTCTTTGATTGATGAAGTAGCCACGTTGAAGAAACAGTAGGCGGCTGATGAGAAGCAGCGTAAGGAGCATGATACTATGGTTAAATTGGTCTGTGATATGGCCAAGACGCTTGCTGCCAAGGGGGAGAGATTGAAGGAGCTGTTGGAAAAGCAACCACCGAAGCCTAGCAGTGAAGAGGCTGGTCACTTAGTTGATCTAACTATGGGTGATTACCAGGACAAGGATCCTGAAGCCGGGCCGGGTGGAAGTGAGCAGCAACAGTCAACATTGGCGATTGTTCCCGTTTCTGTCGTGCATATGGCTGAGGGGGAGTCTACTCGGAGTGAAGGTAGAGGTGATACTTCGGGTCGTGATAAAAGAAAGTATGCGGCTGACGTGCTGAAAGATCTATCTAACGATGTGATCTTATTACTAGAGCCAGATTATTCCAAAGAAGCACAGATCGATGCTCTCTGCAATCTTGGAAGAGGGAGAGATCGATTCTGGTGACGAATGGGACGAGGAAGATTAGGATGTGGTGATTGAATTTCCCAAGGGTGACGGGGAAGGAGAATATGAGTTTAAGTATGGAGAGATATTTGAAGCTCCAGCCTTTGAAACTAATCTTGACACAGGTTCAGTCGAGCCTGTAAGTACTGCTGAGGCGTCGACTGAAGCCTCTCCTACCGACCATAAACTTGTGGATCCAGAGGCGCAGAAAAGAAAACATACGCCTGGAAGTTTGTCAAAGGATCCGGCTCCTGTCTGGCAGAAGACGTCCATCGTAGACAAACATGGAGCGACATGAATGATCTTAGCTGTAAGGTTTGAGGACGACAAGAAGTTGTTTGCCGTTAAGCAAGCTGGGGGGTTCAATACTTGAAACCAACAAGTGAAGCTTTCAGCTCCTTGCCCAAGTACGACCTTGTGAACCTAGCAAACCGAGAGCTGCTAAGTCACTTAAATCACACGGTGGCGATGGGTTTGTGGTAGGCTCTAAAGCGTGAGGGAATATCAGGGAAGTTTGAAGTGTTCAAGCCTCAAGTGCCTAAGAGAGTCAGGGATAAGAATGTCAGACATCCCATGCCTCACAAAAGTTTAAAGAAACTGGTATATACAAGCTAGTGCTGTGTGAAACCAGGATTCCCCTGAGCAAGTTATCTCAAGATATCCTCGGTAACATATGGTACTGGTATGTAGATCCAAAAACGGGCGAGGCGGTGGTGATTGAAAAGGTCTGGTCTGAAAGTGGAAGCTTAGTGGCAAAAGAACTGATCAGAGTATTTGATGAGATCTCCTTCATCAACTTCTCCATGAAAGATCTGGAGGCACTAGCTGACAAGTACTGTATGTACACGGACGAGTGGACAAATTTCCTAGCTTCAAAATAACACAAGGTGGTTAGGTTCTGTCTTGACTACGAAAAAAAGATGGAAGCTAAAGCTAGGAAGACGTGAAGACCGAAGACAATCCAGAGCTATTGTCAAGGGGGAGTTTGTTGAAGCACTCTTGTGTGACAGACACTTTGGATACTTTCTAAGCTTTTGTACTTATCTTATATGTATTTGTATTTGTATTGTAGTATCTGTATGTATTGATTATCGAGTTGTAATCACTGATGTATGTACTTAGTATCCGTTTCTTCTAAGTGTTTTGCGCACTTAGCATGTGCGCAGGATTTATATCATACGTACTTAGCAAGTACGCAAGAACTATCACACCCCCAAATTTATTTACTTAATAAATAAATACAGGTTGTAATGATTGGTTCATTACACGATAGCGGAAGCTGTAATAGTGATTTCTAAGACTTGAATACATACACAAATAGTATGACTAAGTAATACAATGATCTAAGTTTTTCTAGATCAACGACAGACTTGAGACCGGATAATCTATATCCTTCCAGCTAGTAGGAATTTATCCAATTATAGCTAGCCTATTCCAACCGCTCCATGGATAAAGGTTACCTGAGAAACATACTTGAAAGTGTCAACACAAAGGTTGGTGAGTTCACAGAGTTTGTTAATTTAGTACAGTTAGTTTTCCCCGAAAAACTAGACATGACTTAACCGTCATAAAATAAGTAGTTTTCCTTTGAAAACATGCCCATGACTTTACCGTCATAAAATAAGTAGTTTTCCTTTGAAAACATGCCCATGACTTTACCGTCATAAAATAAGTAGTTTTCCTTTGCCCATGACTTTACCGTAATAAAATAAGTAATTTTTCTTTGAAAACATGCCCATGACTTAACCGTCATAAAATAAGTAGTTTTTCTTTGAAAACTTATACATGACTTAACCGTCATCAAATAAGTAGTTTTCCTTTGAAAACATGCCCATGACTTTACCGCCATAAAATAAGTAGTTTTCTTTTGAAAACATGCCCATGACTTTACCGTCATAAAATAAGTAGTTTTCCTTTGAAAACATGCCCATGACTTTACCGTCATAAAATAAGTAGTTTTTCTTTGAAAACATGTCCATAACTTAACCGTCATAAAATATGTAGTAATAATTCTAAACCCATATGATAAACGAAAAAAGTGTTATTGATCCCTTCGTAAGCTAGCTAGGCTTACAAATACCTATGTCCATATATGAAACCATAACCAAACCCCAACAATTTAATGCTCCTCCTCACCTTTATGCGAGTAAGATAATATGCGGTCATTCGGCCATTTGGACCCCTGGTTAGCGCGACTAACCATGACCGAGGGCGTCACCCCCAATAGTACTATCCATAGAATCCCGGGCTAAGTCCATAGCTAATGGTTACTAAGTTTTTATTCCGGGGACTTTAAGCGCTATACTGTTCACCATGTATGACATAGTGTTAGTGTCTTGTTTCCTTGTTATCATATAAAAATGTTTGCAATACTTTCCCAATTGTATAAAACAACAATGTTTCGAAATGTATTAAACAATACTGTAATACTTAATGTAAGTATGTTTCTCCCTCGCAGTTTACAAAACTTTAAAAAGCGAAAGGGGGCCGTGAACTCACCTTGTGTCCGATAAAATCCTAGCAAATAACCTTGTGTTAATAGTTCCAGTCTATCCGTACCCTAATCACACAAGGGTACTAATGTGTTAAGACTACCCGTCTTATACATAAGTTGTTCATCTGACTTAACGAATCCCGTTAAGTACGCCTTTGTTTAGTAAAAATAGTGTTTTTATTTACGACTCATTGGTGATTATTATTCCAGTCTAGACGCTTACATATTTTTCGAGAAAATAATATGTTTCCCTATTGGTGACTTATTAAGTGTACCAAAAATAAATATTATTTTTGTAACAACTTAAAATATATTCACTTATGTTCCATGATGTCATGTGATTATTTATTTTTAACCGAATCTCTTCATATGTTCCATGTACATATATCAAATGCTCATATTAGGATACTAATCTTTAATTCCTAGAACATTTCGATGATTTAACCAAAACCGTACACCAACACATATATATCACAAATTTTATCCATAAACATATATTTTTAGTAACACCTTTCACGTTCATATGTTGATGATAATCGTTCATATGTCTTCTTGAATCATAGGACACTACCTCAGGTCTTGCCAGGTAAGCCACACATGATCATATAACTTCACGAACATGTATCCTTCAACATAACACATGAATGGAATGAAGGGTTTATGAAGAACACCATCATTCAAGTGTTATTTTATGTGATAGTATATACATATGTAGTTTATATTTGATTTGTCCTTGTCTTGTCCATGGTCCTTCTAGTTTGGTATTTTATGTATGAACATGTACGTGTATAAATATATGTATTCAAACATGACTCATGAAGAAATAAAGCCAAAACTCATCAAGACTTTTATGTTTTATTTTGTTCTTGAAAACTCAGATTTTTAGGCGTACTTCGTATAGACTTTTAGATGGTTTTAGAAGACCAAATGACTTGGGGTTTTCTTCTAAAATCAAGTTTATTGAGACCAGAGGAGATGTGAAAAAGAATTTCTAAATTTGGAGTTGTGTAGGTACCTCAAAACAAGAAAATGGGAAGAACTATCCAGCTTGGACCTGCATCGAGCGACATTTTTGTGTAGGCTGTTTGGAGGTCGAATACTCCATGGATTCGAGTGATTCCACTTGGGTCCTCCTCTGTTAACATAGAACTTCATTCTAGAGAAAGAATGGACCGATTTGATCAAGTAACGAAGGCGATATGGTCTTGCAAAGTTGGCCAAAAATCTGGCAGAAGTTGAGTTACGGTATTTTTGGGAATTCTTTTGGTTTTGGGGCTGGTTAAAACTGAGAGAAAAGAGGGAGATAGATGGAGAGTTGGAAAGTGATCTTGTATTAGGTTGAGTGGTATATATATATGATGGTTGAGTGTTATCATGGTTGAAAGAACAAGTTTCCATACCATAATGATGATGATGGGATTTTGAGTGGGATTTTGGTTGATTGAATATGGCTAGTTCTTACCACATCATGAAGATGAGACTTTGGAGTGTGTAAATGGATGAAAGGGGCATGTTCCTGTAACATCAAATTAAGTAATGGAAGATTTGAGATGTGGGGTGACCCCACTAGGCCATCTAGGCCGTAAGTGGTGGTTGGGTGGGTGGTTTGGGTGTTGTCCAATCAGCTAGTTGCATTCTAATTGTTAGTTGGATCGGTTTAAGGTGGTGTAAACTCGGTAGGTGATCCCGTGATATAACACCCGGTGTAGGAACTTTTAAGATTAGAAACCATATATTTTGTGCACCTTGACTAGTTTTAATAGTTTATTAGTTAAATCCGACATGGTTATTATTTTAACTAAATCATACATGTTTACACATAAAAATAACTTAGAGCCATGTAATAAACATTTTTATGTCAACTTTTAAAGTTTTAGTCACCAATACACATGTTTTTATATTAAGACGTGTTTCTAGACTTTATTTGTAAAAATCTTGTTAATCTCCAACGAACGTACATTGCGGGTTATAATTGAATATTTCCTAGTAATTCCTAAAATTACTAAAATATGGCACGTGTTTCTTTGCTAGTCTCATTGACAATACCATGTCAAAGATAATATTTCTAACAACTATAAAATATGAACGTGTCATTATGAATATTTATGTTGACCTGAAATACTGGGTGTCACAAGAACTATCTGCATACGTGATAAGTACGCATGAACAAATTGTTATGCGCAATTGCCAAGTACGCAGGAACCAGGTCTAGTATAAGTAGCAGGTTGCGATAGAAGTTATGTACGCATTCAATTGTAACAACTTCTGTAACCGGCTGAGTTTATAATAGACGAAGTTTGAAAGTGATTTTGTTGTCGGTTTACTTTGTGTTGTTTGATTCTCCACCTAGTCACGGGCATTCCGCACCAGGTTGGACTAGTCACACACCCACATGTAACGATCCGAGACACCTGGGGACCTACATAAATGGATGCCCTTCGTTCTTATTCCACATGGTCGTTAGGCCCTTGACCCAAAGATCATAACGTGGTTGGTTCCAAATGTCTTTTTCGCACCAAATATAATGTTGGTGGAACAATTGGTCGGCATAAAGCATGCCTTGTTGCCCAAGGTTTTAATTAAATACCCGGGCTTGATTACTCTCACACCTTCAGTCCTGTGGTTAAAGCCTCTAACATCCGTACTGTTCTTACCTTAGCAGTTATTAACAACTAGAAACTCCATCAACTTCATGTTAACAATGTCTTCTTACACGGACATTTAAGTGAACTGGTATTTATGGAGCAACCTCCCGGCTTTGAGGATTCCAAATTTCCTCATCATGTGTATCGTCTCAACAAATATTTATTGGACTTGGCTTGGTTTCATCATTCTATTTCCTTTCTTGTGACCAATTGATTTGTTTGCAGTCATGATGTTACCTCTCTATTTGTTTTCAAATAGGACACATGCATTATGTCCCTTCTGGGAAAGGTGGGACTGGTCCCCACCCTGAATTGGGTATGGGATTGGTGGTTGATTTTGTGATGCTCGGGCTGTCAAGTTTCTCTAAGATGGTTTGGACTTGATTCTTTATCTTTCGATTGGCTCTAGCAGCTTGTTCTATTTCTAGATTGAATAAAAATGGTGACTTCCTTCCTGAATTACGAGTATGCATAAAACTGTGATCTGCATAAATAAACAAAAGATTAGTAGCTCCGAACAAAATAATTTAAACTAAAACAATAAGCGCACGTATTCCCCGGCAACAACGCCATTTTGATCGCTGTGTCAAGGTCAATCAAAAACAATTATTCTAATCCCTAGCTACCTTAAACTATAATATTTGAAAGTAAGGTGTCGTATCTACAGGTAATTA
Organism: Smallanthus sonchifolius; assembly: GCA_023525975.1. Lineage (NCBI taxonomy): Eukaryota > Viridiplantae > Streptophyta > Magnoliopsida > Asterales > Asteraceae > Smallanthus > Smallanthus sonchifolius. The sequence goes on along the minus strand of CM042035.1, from coordinate 19,674,657 downwards.
ATGCACAGTGTTTGGTTATGAAAACTGTTTGGATTTTAATTAAAAAGTAAGTAACTTTAACTTTGTAAAAACTATCAAGAGAAAACGGATCGCTTCCGGGTTCAGATTGCAAGTTCTTATGAAGACTGGTTTGTACTTATTGGAAGTTACATAGACATAACTCATGCATTAGATTTGATAAACAATTAACAACCAAGATAGTGACTGTGTTAAGCAACGATTACAAAACCGGGTACTTGACACAGATTACAACTCAATAGTTAATTAACAACTTAGAAGATCAGATCTAAATATTCAATAATTCATGATAGAAAACCGAAAATTGATGAATGTATTAAATTGAATAAAAATTAAATTGTTGGAACCAAATCTAAGAATCAAGCATTCAAACAATCATACGATTACAAGAATAGCAAACCAAATCAAGTATGAACCCTAGTCTATCACTTACAAGCAGATCCTACACCCGGAAACGACACAGAAGATTTAGCCACTCATCGACGTCATCATCGATTCTTCAATAGTTGGTGTAACTCGATCTAGCATCAAAACCTTGTAAAGATTGGAACTTTATCTCTGGAAATCGCCTCTGGGACGAAAGTAGGCATTTTTTTCGACAATGGATCCCTATTGGCTTATAATTGGAATTATCTCAAAAAGAGCCGTACTCGCATTCTTCGCGTGTCGCGAACTTAGGATGGATGTTATTCGCGTGTCGCGAAGAACAAAATAGTCGGGCGGGCTTTTCAGGCCCTCGCGTGTCGCGAAAAACTCTTCACTGATCTTCGCGCGGCGCGAAGATCTTGATTTCCACAATTTTGACTTTTGTTGACTTTTACTTCTCCGGAGCCCGTGTATGCTACTCTCCTCATGATTTTAAGCTCGTGTTTTCCCGTTAACTTAGTACATTAAACCTGTAACACTTATAAACACCAAATGCGCATAAAACATAGTCGACAGCTAAACGCTTAAAACTATATATTAGACTCTTATACACGGGATATTTTACCTCACATCACATCCCCACACTTGATCTTTTTCGTCCCGAAAAAGAATTATGCATGGAATCATAATCAGAACTTGCTTTTCACTTTCATTCTTTTATATCTTTTGATTTCTCAACACGTTAATTGTAACAATCGGTATTTTGATCCGATTAAACCCAACCACCGACTCTCTAGCCCCCAATTATGTGATCTATATATTATACATTTCCGAGCATACAGTCTATCTATGGGTCTCACACTCAGAAATCTACGACTCAGCATAATTCCATCTCAAGTCATGTTTAGGCCCGGGTTAAACCTTATAGATTTCCCACCATTATAAACACGAATTTATATGTTTCTGAAATCAGATGAGTTATGGATCTATGGATGAATGTTTAAGCTTTTATTAATACTTATAAAACTAAACCTAACCCAGTGGTGTTTCAATCAAGCTGGAACTCGATGTCTAACACGTAGGCTGCAGTTTTTAAGCAGTGAAGTTCATAAGATTCGGAATAGGGGTGTATCCTTCAAGTCTCCATCCCGAAGGGTAACACATAATCCTAACTTAGATGTCCATTATTTATTACTTAAGTCCCACCCATGGGTGTATCAACCAAGTCACTATCCCGGAGGGTAACACGTAGGCAAAACCCAAGCTTTCAATTTTTAATTAATTTAGCTCATTCAATTGATGGATTATGGAATGCGGGCGCCACCAACTTTCGGATTTATTCTCTTAAAAAGAAAGCGGTATGCCAAAATTTTTAAAAACCTATAAATTTTTGTTTATAGTGGTACTTATCACCCTATTTTGACAGTTTCGACCTTACCGACACCCCTAAGATGAGAACCCACAAGACATCATGAATTAATTATTTATTTTAACTTCGATACACTATGAGGATGTTTAAGCTTTTAAATCGGTTGGGCCTACCAAAACGTTACAAATTAGACATGTTGATCATCTCTATTCAATTGATTTCACATTACCACAGTTCCTGATTGTACTATCATCTTCCATATAGTTGCGAAAATTCTAATACAGGGACATTTTTGTAAATTTGTAATTTTATATGATTTTTTATGACTCATTGACTCAAAACAAAAGACTCAACTAGACCTGGACAAGGTCTCCCATCCCCACACTTAAACTCAACATTGTCCTCAATGTAAGAAGAGCGATTCTAAAACAAAAGAAAAATACAAAAATAAATAAAACTTAGCTGGATGAACGATCGTATAACATTTCATTCGTGATCGTGCTCCCTTGATACAAGTGGGTTGCCGTGTACAAGAACATTCAAGATCGGATTATCGTCTCCCGAATGGAGATTGCGTACGAGAAATTAAATCCAAACCTACAAAATTAAGCTCGAAACACCCACAAGCATGACATCGAATCAAAAGATTTTAAAAGACCCGACGGACTCAAACGACTTAATTAATAACAAAAAAATAAAAAAATTGGGGTTTCAGGGGTCTTCGCGTGTCGCAAAGACTTGAGGCCATTCCCTCGCATGTCACGAGGGACAAAACTTCAGCCGACCTCTACTTTTTTTCTTCGCGTGTCGCGAAGAACCTCTCTTGGGAGTTCGCGTGGCACGAAGACACTTCCTTCACAGAAAGATTACTTGTTATTCCATCTTTTGGCCTTAGAAATTTTTTTGAGATTTTCAACTCAAAATTTTGAACTTTTTCAAAATGTGTTCCAACTCTTCAATAAAGTTCGTCTATACCTGGAACGTGATTTGTGATGGTTTTTCATGCTCGTATGGCCCCAAATCTCTGGGAAAATTTTAAAAATACGCGAAAACATTCCGAAAACACTAAAAATGAAGACTCACGACTCTACAAACACTACACATGGTATCCTACCCCCCCAGAGAATGATGCATGGCCCCCATTGCGTTAATATAAGCCTCAGCATTCCCAGAACATCCCCACACTTTGGGCTTTTCCCAGATTTAAAGCACAAAAACCTAACTCAATTTCGTAGGAATCAAGGATGCATTTAGCACATGCATCAAGCCATTTAATCCCCTCAGTAGCCCGAGTGGACGAGTTTAGTTTCGTGAGGGTTTCTAGAGAAAACACCCACAATGTTCATTTAACTAGATAAGAAAGTAAATCTTAGGTTTCCTGCTAAGAGCGCTATATTTAACATCTTCAACCAGACGTGGTGTACCTTACGTGGGTTATTCATATGCAGATGCATGCATGACAAAGCTTATTGATTCTTCCTTGGTGTCATTGATTTCATCCGTCTCTAAGTAGGGCTTCAGTCTTTACCCATTCACAACATGTCTAAGGTGATCGTCAAAGTCTTCAATCTCGACCTCCCAAACTATCCAACTCTGATCACCAAGTATGGACCCATCCATTTACTCTCCAGCTTCCCAGGGAATAATTTCAACCTAGAATTGTATAGCCACACCTTTTGGCCTACCTCAAAGACCTTTTTCTTTAAATTGGAGTCGTGCACTGCTTTCATCTTTTCCTTCTATGCACATGCACACTCGTAAGCTTCATGCCTCATGTCACACCCCGGATTTATCCTACCTGGGCGTGCGACCAACGATTGGTACCTGTCTATAATTTATTATCAGAGTTTTATAAACACAGCAAAATATCTTTAATAACTCGGGATCTTTTCAAAAGACGGGGAATCTCCCGTTTCATTTCATTTCATAAACAGGGATAAACCCTGATATTGTTCACAAACGTTTAATTTACAAAACCAAGGTTTAACATGAGCCATTTCATTCAACTGATGTCTAGGGTGAACATTCCCTTTTTTCATGACAACATAATTCTGATCATTCCATGGCTAATCAATAAAATCATCCTTGGTTACCTGTAAAACGTTTGAAAATATTTGATCAGTATAAACTGGTGAATACAACTATATTTAAAACCGTAATCTGACAAGCTTGAATAAATAAAACAATTTGCCCATAGTTTTTGGTTAATTTACACAGTCAACTTTCTAACCACAAGCCACACCAGGGACCTTGGATATAGTTTTACATCTATTCAATAATCTGCCTCTCGCCTCAAGTGACAGGTCTTTCACAACAACCAAGGGTTCAACCCCTAGCACTGTTACAACGTCTCATATGTAACACGTGTATGCATACGTGACTCTATAGGCTGACTGTTATATAGTAAATCACCTTATTCAACATATGGTTGTATAAATTCATTCAAGTCAGATCATAATGAAAACCATTTTTAGTTTTGAAATCAGTTTATAAAAATACAAGTATTCACCTTGACAGAGTCTTGGCTTAATGAGCTTCTAGAGTAGGAGTCCTAACGGGCAGTGTCTCTGCTTAGGTCGTCTATCTTGGATTCTCTGAAATAGTGTTTCCTAGCTTCTTAGCTTTCTCCTATAATAACCGACACCTCGTGAACTTAAACGTATGAGTGGGAATGGGTTTGAGAGAGTGGAATTAGTGGGAATTGATCTGGAAATCGAATTGTGATGATTTGAATTTGAACGGCAGTTGAATCTATTTATAGGCTGAAAAGGGGGTCCGTAGCGGACCGTTATGGCCAGGGATAGCGGTCCGTTATCCGACTTAAGCTGACGTCAGCACTATGCATCCACATCTGATTGGACCGCACCTCATATTGGGGCTAGCAGGTCGTTATGGAGGTTCGTAGCGATCCTCTGTGGGTGACACACGTCAGTTTCTAGAGCTGAGTCATAGGACACGTGTTGGTTCAAGATTTTTGCTGTTGAAGGCGGTTGTCGAACCGTTATCCGGTTGATAGCGGTCCTCTATCCAACCCTTCACCTTTTGCAGACCGTTATGAAATCTAATGGCGGTCCGCTATCATCAAGAATCATTTTTTTCACTTTTAATCCTTATTTTTTATATAATTGTACTTTTTAGTCCCTATACTTTATGTTTTATCATATTTAGCATGGAAATTTTAGAAATGTTACATTCTCCCCACCTTTTGAATAATCTCGTCCTCGAGATTTACTGGAACAGGTGTGGGTATTTCTTTCTCATTTCTGATTCTGGCTCCCAAGTGTATTCTGGACCACGTCTAGAATTCCACTTGACTTTGACGAGCTTCAGTCTTTTCTTTTTCTAAAATTTGATTTGATGATCTTCTATTTGTAGAGGTTGTTCTACAAATCTTAATTTCTCATTTACCTCTATATCTTCTAGAGGCATCATTAAGGATTCATCAGCTAAACATTTGCGAAGATTTGATACGTGAAATACATCGTGTATTCCATTCATCTCTTCTGGTAAGTCTAACTGATAAGCCACTGGTCCAATTCGTTTTATGATTTTGAAGGGTCCAACAAATCTAGGACTTAGTTTACCCTTCTTCTGAATCGAACAACACCTTTCCAAGGTGAAACTTCTAATAATACCTTATCTCCAATACTAAATTCTAGTGGCTTTCTTCTTCTATCAGCATAGCTCTTTTATCTATCTCTTGCTGCATTCAATCGTTCTTGTATTTTAGCTACTTTGTCAGTGGTCTCCTGAACAAGTTCGGGACCAGATAATTGATTTTCTCCAATATCAGCTCAGCATATAGGCGTTCTGCATTTTCTTCCATATAGGGCTTAATATGGTGCTGCCTGAAGACTCGTGTGATAACTATTATTATATGAAAATTCCATTAGAGGTAGGTGATCATCCCAACTACCACCTAAATCTATCACACAGGCTCAGAGCATATCCTCTAAAGTCTGAATTGTTCTTTCACTTTGCCCATTTGTTTGTGGATGATAGGCAATGCTTAAGTTTAGACGAGTTCCCATGGCTTTCTGGAAACTTTGCCAGAATCGAGATGTAAAACGACTATTTCTATCTGACACTATGGATAATGGCACTCCATGTAATGATACAATTTCATTTACATAAAGATTAGCCAATCTATCCATACTTAAAGTTTGATTCAGTGGAAGGAAATGAGCAGATTTAGTTAATCTGTCAACAATAACCCAGATGGTATCATTCCCTCGACTGGTTCGGGGAAGTTTAGTGATAAAATCCATTGTTATCATTTCCCATTTCAAGATTGGTATTTCTAATTGTTCCAATTAACCAGAAGGTTTTTGATGTTCAGCCTTAACTTGAGCGCAAGTAAGACATTTTGCAAACATATATAGCAATATCCTTCTTCATGCCAATCAACCAGTAATTATCTTTCAGAATTTTGTACATCTTATCACTTCCTGGGTGCATCATATATTTGGATTTATGTGCTTCTTCGAGTATTCTTTCTCGAAGATTTTCGATGATTGGAACCCAGATTTTTTTATTCATACGAAATATTTCATCTTCTGCTTTTGTTAATTGTTGAATCATAGTCTTCATTCCTTCAAGTTCAAGACCTTCTTCTGTCAGAATGGAATGTTGAGCATCTTTTATTTGAGATAAGAGATCAACATGAAGTTCAAGTCTAAGAGCATGAACCCGTTAGGGTTTCTCTGTCTCTTTTCTACTTAAGGCATCTGCAACAACATTTGCCTTACCTTCATGGTAACATATTTCACAGTCATAGTCACTTAAGATCTCTAACCATCTTCTCTGTCTCGTGTTTAATTCTTTCTGACCAAAGATATACTTTAAACTCTTGTGGTCAGTATAAAATGTGAATCTAACTCCATATAGATAGTGTCTCCACAATTTCAAAGCCAAAATTATGGCGCTTAACTCTAAATCATGAGTTGTATAATTTTTTTCATGAGTTTCTAACGGACGAGATGCATAGGCAATTACTTTGTTTCTTTGCATTAACACACAAACTAGACCGTTGTGTGATGCATCACAATAGACTATAAAGTCTTCATTGCCATCTAGTAAGGCCAATATAGGAGCATGAGTCAGTTTCTCTTTCAATATTTGAAAAGTTTCTTCTTGCTGTGTTCCCCATTCATACATTACATTCTTATGGGTTAAAGTAGTCAGAGGAACTGCAATCTTTGAAAAATATTGAATAAATCGTCTGTAGTATCCTGCAAGACCCAAGAAACTACGGAATTCGGTTGGAGATTTTGGAATTTCCCATTTAGATATAGCTTCTATTTTTGATGGATCAACTTGGATACCTTTGGTATTCACAATATGACCTAGAAATTGTACTTCTCTTTGCCAAAATTCACATTTAGAGAATTTAGCATACAATTTCTCTTTTCTCAAAAGTTCAAGTATCGTTCTGAGATGATTTCAATGATCTTCCGTATTTCTAGAATAAATAAGTATATCGTCAATGAAAACAATAACAAATATATCTAGATAGGGTTTACAGATGCGATTCATCATATCCATAAATGCGGCACGAGCATTAGTAAGTCCAAATGGCATAACCGTGAACTCATAATGTCCATATCTGGTTCGAAAAGCAGTTTTAGGAATATCTTCTTCTTGAACCTTCAATTGATGGTATCCTGATCGAAGATCTAATTTAGAAAAATGGCAAGCGCCTTGTAATTGATCAAAAAGATCATCGATTCTGGGGAGTGGATATCGATTTTTTATGCTTACTTTGTTTAGCTCTCGGTAGTCAATGCACATCCGCATTATAACGTCTTTCTTTTTAACGAAAAGAATTGGAGCACCCCAAGGAGATGAACTTGGGCGAATGAATCCTTTCTCCATTAATTCATCCAATTGAATTTTCAATTCTTTCATTTCGGTGGGAGCTAAACGGTATGGAGATTTGGCTATAGGAGTTGTTCTAGGAATAAGATTGGTCTTAAACTCTACTTCTCTTTCAGATGGTATACCGGGTAATTCATCTGGAAATACATCCGTATATTCTGCTACTACCGATACATCTTCAATCTTTCTTTCGTTTGTACTGGTAGAAATTTGAACCAAATATGCTAAGCAACCTTTCTAAAGATATTTGGTTGCTTTTATCATTAATATGATTCCTAGAGGTCGATTTTGTTTATCACCATAAATTATGGTTGATTTTCTTGAGGGAACATGAATTTCTATGGCTTTTTTATCACAAAGGATATGTGCTTGACTACTGGCTAACCAATCCATTCATAAGACAACATCAAATCCTGCTAATGTCATAGGCATTAATTGCACAGGTATGATGTGTCCAGCTACAGTGATAGTACAATCTTCTAGAAATTCTGAAATCTTAACTAAATTTCCTTCGGCCGTCTCTACCTCCAATGAACTCTGACAATAGGGATTTCACTACTTTTAAGCGTTTTGACTTCCCTATCCATGATTTCTACCGGTTCTTCGATGTTACACAACTGTTCATCGATGTGTAGTTCCTCAAGAGGAACCGCGAGTGACTCGTCTGCTAGATATTTCTTCAAGTTTGAGACATGAAAGACGTTGTGTACACCACTAAGTCCTTCGAGTAGATCCAGTTGATACGCTACTGGGCTAATTCTCTTCACTATCTCGAATGGTCCAACATAACGAGGATTTATTTTGCCTATTTTCCCAAAATGAATGACACCTTTCCAAGGTGAGACCTTTAACAAGACCATATCACCTACTTGCAACTCTAATGGTTTATGACGTTTATCGGCGTAGCGCTTTTGATGATCACAAGCTGCTGCCATACGATTTCTAATTTGAACAATTTTCTCAGAAGTTTCAAGTACACGTTCAGGACCCGTAAGTTGACTATCCCCAACCTCGGCCCAACAAATAGGAGAACGGCATTTCTGTCCATATAATGCCTTAAATGGAGCTGCTTTGATGCTAGTATGATAACTGTTGTTGTAGGAGAACTCCGCCAGCGGTAGGTGAGACTCCCAAGTGTTACCGAAATCTATCACACAAGCTCGTAGCATATCCTCCAGATTTTGAATAGTACGCTCCGTCTCGCCATCAGTTTGAGGGTGGTATGCTGTGCTCATATCTAGACACGTGCCTAAAGCTTTATGTAACGATTGTCAGAAACGTGAGGTGAATCGTATGTCGTGATCCGAAATGATAGAGATTGGCACTCCGTGCCGAGAGACTACTTCTTTCAAATAAATACGAGTGAGCTTCTCCATTTTATTTGTTTCCTTGATTTCTAAGAAGTGAGCGGACTTTGTTAAACAATCGACGATTACCCAAATGGTATCACATCAGGTAGGAGTTCGTGGCAATTTTGTGATAAATTCCATGGATATTTGTTCCCATTTCCACATGGGAATCTCCGGTTGCTGAAGTAGACCGGAAGGCTTTTGATATTCTACTTTGACTTTGCGCAAGTCAGGCACTTGCTCACATAGGTGGCTATATAGGCCTTCATATTTGGCCACCAATATAGCACCTTTAGGTCATGGTACATCTTGTCGGAACCTGGATGAACGAAGTAACGAGATTTATGAGGTTCATCCATGACTAGTTTTCTTAAGTTTCCATACACTCATATTCGCTCGACGAAGTAGCGAATGCCTTCAGATTTGATCTCAATTTGTTCTTCCATACCGCGTGTGGCTTCCAACGGTAGGTATTCCTCTTTCAGGGCTTCGAGTTGAGCACTACGGATTTTGTCAAGTAACCCGGTGTGAATGGTAAGTTGCAATGTTCAAACTCATTTTGGCTTGGTTTCCTTTTGACTTATGGCATCGGCTACCACATTAGCCTTACCCGGATAATATTTGATTACACAGTCCTAATCATTCAAGAGCTCGACCCAACGACGTTGTCGCATGTTCAGCTCTTTCTTCTCAAAGATATGCTGAAGACTCTTGTGATCGGTGTAGATAGTGCACTTGGTACCATACAGGTAATGTCTCCATATATTTAGTGCAAAAACTACGGCTCCCAACTCTAAGTCATGAGTGGTGTAGTTTTTCTCGTGAATCTTTAATTGACGTGAAGCGTATGCGATCACTTTTTCTCGTTGCATTAACACACAACCAAGACCCTGAATGAATGCATCACAATGCACCACAAAATTTCTGCTTAAAGAGTTGGAATGTTGATTCCTGAGGGTCGCCCCAGTTATAGGCTTTACCCTTCTAGGTTAAAGCAGTGAGAGGTTGGGCGATCTTAGAAAATTCCTCGATGAATCGACGATATTAGCCAGCCAATCCCATAAATTGCCGCACCTCTGTCGGAGTCGTCGGTGCTGCCCAATTCTTAATGGCTTCTATCTTTGATGGATCGACATGTATTCCATTCTCGTTAACCACATGTCCTAAAAATTGAACTTCCCGAATCCAGAATTCACACTTGGAAAGTTTAGCATACAGTTGTTCCTGCTTTAGCAATTCCAGAATTAATCGTAGGTGCTCCTCATGTTCCTCCTTGTTCTTGGAATAAATGAGGATGTCATCAATGAAAACGATGATGAACTAATCAAGGTAGGGTTTACACACGCGGTTCATGAGGTCCATGAACACCACGGGTGCGTTGGTTAATCCGAAAGGCATGACCATAAACTCATAGTGGTCGTACCTTGCCCTGAAAGCAGTCTTAGAGATATCATCATCTCGGACTCTGAGTTGATGGTAACTAGATCTAAGATCTATCATGGAATAGAAGCTTGATCCTTGGAGTTGATCAAAGAGATCATCTATGCGAGGTAGAGGATAACGATTTTTGATCATCACTTTATTCAGCTCAGGGTAGTCGATACACATGCGGAAAGTCCCGTCCTTCTTCTTGACAAATAGGACTGGAGCTCCCCATGGTGATGAGCTACGCCAGATGAAACCTTTGTCCAACAATTCTTGTAGTTGAGTGGAGAGCTGTTGCAATTCACTTGGTGCAAGTCGGTAAGGTGCCCGAGCAATTGGTGCTGCCCTGGGTGCTAGATCAATTTGGAATTCTACTTGATGATGCGGTGGCAGACCAGGAAAGTCCTCAAGAAATACTTCCGGGTAGTCACATACGATTGGGATGTCGTCAATCTTCTTTTCTCCTTAGATGGCTGCTCGGCGAGAGAGCCAAGATAGAAGTATGACCTTTTTGAAGACACTTCTGTCCTTTCATGAAGGATATGATGCCAACGACTGCACCACTCCTTTCACCTTGGACAGAAAGGGTTTATCCACTTGGAAGAGGAAGGCGAACAATTTACCACAGTAAATGATTTCGGCTTTGTTTTTTTCAGATAACCAATCCATGCTGTTGATTATGCCGAAGCTGCCAAATGTAACTAGCGTAAGGTCAATGTTAAGCTTATGACTAGCCAATCCTAGTTTACTTCTTTAAGAATGTGAGTTTTTTTGATTTTCTGACTGACTTCTATTTCAATAGTATGCTAGGCTTCTAATAGAGTTGGAGTACGACTACACCAACTTGAAATTTGTGAAGTCATGATGAGACTTCTAGTGAGACCCGTACTTATAAGGTAAGCGTCCGTCAATGTGAATACCAAGGGAAAAGGTCCTCATGTAGGAAAATAAGTTTAATGAGCTATAGATCCCAGTAATAAAAAGGATAGGATGTTTGCTTAAGTAATCGCGTTCAACTGATGGTTGTTTAGATTAAATCCCCGTTTTCTAATGTCATTGGAACAACTGAATATGCTGGGGTATAAATCTAATTAGACTAAGAATTATCTAGATAGGGTTTACATATACGATTCATCATATCCATAAATTCGGCATGGGCATTAGTAAGTCCAAATGGCATAACCATGAACTCATAATGTCCATAACTGGTTCGAAAAGCAGTTTTAGGAATATCTTCTTCTTGAACCTTCAATTGATGGTATCCCGATCGAAGATCTAATTTAGAAAAATGGCAAGCGCCTTGTAATTGATCAAAAAGATCATCGATTCTGGGGAGTGGATATCAATTTTTTATGGTTACTTTGTTTAGCTCTCGGTAGTCAATGCACATCCGCATTGTACCGTCTTTCTTTTTAACGAAAAGAATTGGAGCACCCCAAGGAGATGAACTTGGGCAAATGAATCCTTTCTCCATTAATTCATCCAATTGATTTTTCAATTCTTTCATTTCGGTGGGAGCTAAATGGTATGGAGATTTGGCTATAGGAGTTGTTCCAGGAATAAGATTGATCTTAAACTCTACTTCTCTTTCAGATGGTATACCGGGTAATTCATCTGGAAATACATCTGTATATTCTGCTACTACCGATACATCTTCAATCTTTCTTTCGTTTGTACTGGTAGAAATTTTAACCAAATATGCTATGCAGCCTTTCTGAAGATATTTGGTTACTTTTATCATTAATTTGATTCCTAGAGGTCGATTTTGTTTATCACCATAGATTATGATTGATTTTCTTGAGGGAACATGAATTTCTATGGCTTTCTTATCACAAAGGATATGTGCTTGATTACTGGCTAACCAATCCATTCATAAGACAACATCAAATCCAGCTAATGTCATAGGCATTAATTGCACAGGTATTATGTGTCCAGCTACAGTGATAGTACAATCTTCTAGAAATTATGAAATCTTAACTAAATTTCCTTCGGCCGTCTCTACTTCATAAATCTTATCTGATAGAACTAAAGGCTTGTTTAATGGATTACAAAATTTATAATCTATAAAACTCAAATTTGCACCAGAGTTAAATAGTACTCTAGCATAAATATTGTCAATATGGAATGTACCAGTGATTGCATCTGGGATATTTGCAGCATCACGAGTAATTAGTACGAAAGCTCGTACATTTTTCTTGTTTCCATCATTGGCCCTTGTTCCACTAGATCCTGATTGAATAAGCTTTGGGCAGGATGATTTAAAATAGCCAGTCTCTCCACAACTAAAACAGGCGACATTTCTTTTTTTTTGGGCAATTCTCAAACACATGCCCGATCTACTTACAAAAATGAAAATAAGTTTTCTTGAAGAAACACTCTCCCGTGTGCTTCTTTTTGCAAATTTTACATTCAGGGATGGAAGAACTAAATATTCCTTTGACAGGTTGATTCTTATTCTTCAAAGGAGACTTGCTTTTCTAATGTTCAGTTGCTTTCTTAGTTAACTCTCTTGCCTTCCCTTCTTGTTTTCTAATCATTCCGTCAGTCAGGATTCCTCCTAACTGCACGGCTGAAGCAATGGTCTGAGGCATAGTAGCCTTAACCATATCCCGAATCTCTTAAGCTAAACCCCAAATGTATATTTTAATTAAATTAGATTCAGGGGTTGAGAGATGCGGAACTAAACGAGCATATTCAAACATCTTGGAGACATACTCCTGATGTTTAGTTCCTTCCATATGAAGATTTAGAAATTTAGTTTCAATTCTCTCTCTTTCATTGATGGGACAAAATTTTTGGATCTCCATCTCCTTAAATTCTTCCCATTCCATGGCACAAGCTCTGTGCCGACCCATGGCTTGAATGATGGAGTTCCACCATTCCAATGCTTCATCTTTAAACATATTTGATGCATATAGCACCATATCTTCATCGGCACATTTGCTGATGGAGATAACAGATTCAGCTTTCTCCAGCCATCTCAGGGCTGCTATTGCTCCCTCACTCCCAGCGTATTCCATTGGTTGACAGGCTCGGAATGTACGGATAGTACATCCTTTCTTCTTCTTTCTTTTCTTACTTATTTCTTCATGATCGGAATCAGATTTAGAATTATCTCCATTTGAACTATAATTCTCTTCTTGATTGATTTTAGATTCAGCCAATTTGTTTTTCATTTTATCTTCTTTCATGGCTTTCAAGATTTTAGGAAGGGTTTCCTCGATTCCTTCAACAATAAGCTTTTTCATATCAGCTTTCTGCTGAATTTGTTCAGAGGTTTCAATTTGAATTTGCTTCCTTTTTCCTCTGGTATAATGAGAAGGACCTTGTCTCGACATTCTATTCATAAGAAGCAATTTTATTAATATTCTGGATACAGAAACAGAAAAGAAGATTTACATATAACCCTGATTACGGGCATTTTCTAGCATTTGTCTTAACTCTTTATTCTGGGTGTCTACAGATGCTAATCTATGATTTTCTCTTTCTAATTCTGCTACTCGTTCCTGAAGAGCTCTTATATGACTAGAATTTTCCTCATTCTCTTGAGGAACTTGTATATTTGTAGGATCATAATATTCATATGGCCTATTTGAATCTTCTCTTTCTTCTCCTTCAGGAACAGGATTATTTTTGGTAATCCTTGATTATAATATGAATTTTCTCCATAATCAGGAGTCCGGCTTGCTGCCGTTAGAGCGTAATGAAAACTAATAGAAGGTACATGTGACTCTATGGGCTGACTGCTATATAGTAAATCACCTTATGCAACGAATGGTTGTATAAATTCATTCAAGTCAGATCATAATCAAAACCATTTTTAGTTTTGAAATCATTTTATAAAAATACTAGTATTCACCTTGACAGAGTCTTGGCTTCATGAGCTTCTAGAGTAGGAGTCCTAATGGGCAGCGTCTCTACTTAGGTCGTGTAGCTTGGATTCTACGAAAGAGTGTTTCCTAGCTTCTTGGGTTTCTCCTACAATAACGACACCTCGGGAACTTAAACGTATGAGTGGGAATGGGTTTGAGAGAGTGGAATTAGTGGGAATTGGTCTGGAAATCGAATTGTGATGTTTTGAATTTGAAGGGCAATTGAATCAATTTATAGGCTGAAAAGGGGGTCCGTAGCGAACCGTTATGACCAGGGATAGCGGTCCATTATCCAACATAAGTTGACGTCAGACCTACGCGTCCACATCTGATTGGACCGCACCTCGTATTCCGGCTAGCCGACCGTTATGGAGGTGCGTAGCCGTCCGCTATGGGTGACACGCGTCAGTTTCTAGAACTGGTTCATAGGACACATGTTGGCTCGAGATTTTTGCGGCTGAAGGCGGTTGTCGGACCGTTATCTGGTTGATAGTGGTCCGCTATCCAACCCTTCACCTATTGCGAACCGTTATGAAATCTGATAGCGGTCCGCTATCATCAAGAATCATTTTTTATCACTTTTAATCCTTATTCTTTATATAAATATAGTTTTTAGTCCCTATACTTTATGTTTTATCATATTTAGCATGGAAATTTTTGGAATGTTACACCTCAACTATTCCAACTCACATGGTTGCAACTTCCGCTCTTTACCTGAATTGTCATATTCAAGATTAACATATTTAAGTGCTGATAATGTACGATGAGCTATTTCAACAGGCAAATGACATCCTTTTCCATAAACTAGCCGGTATGGTGTGGTACCAATCAGAGTTTTGTAAGCTGTTCGGTAGGCCCATAAAGCATCGTTTAGTTTGGTTGACCAATCTTTACGATCAAGTCGTACCGTCTTTTGTAAGATCTCCTTTATTTGCTTGTTTGACACCTCCATTTGCCCACTTGTTTGTGGGTGATATGGAGTGGCAATCCGATGGTTCACACCTTACCGTTTAAGCAATTTACCAAATTTAAATTTCTTAAAATGTGAACCCCCATCACTGATGATCATACGAGGGACACCAAACCTGGAAAAGATGTTACTCTGCACAAAATTGCACACCACTGTATGATCATTTATCTTAGTGGCGATTGCTTCAACCCATTTAGAAACATAATCAATCGCCACTAAGATGTACAGATGTCCCAAAGAATTAGGGAAGGGGCCCATGAAGTCTATGCCCCACACATCAAATATATTTACGATCATAATAGGTTGCATTGGCATCTCGTCCTTCTTAGTGATCCTGCTCCCAAGCTGCTGACACCTTGTGCAGTTCTTCACAAACTCTGCTGCGTCCTTGAAAATTATAGGCCAAAAGAATCCACAAGTTAAGATCATGTGTCCCGTTTTCTATCCACTGAAGTGCCCTCCACAAGCGTATGAATGGGCATATTCCAATAAGTACTGGACTTCACTTTCGGGCACACAACGCCGGATCATTTGATCTGCCCCAACCTTAAACAAATATGGTTCATCCCAGATATACTGCTTCACTTGAGGCATGAAGTGTTGCCTCTTCTTCTTAGCCTAATGTTCTGGAATTTTACCTGTAGCCAAATAATTAACAATGTTAGCATACCAGGGGTCAGTAGAAACACTTAGAATTTGCTCGTCTGGGAATGTCTCCTCGATTCTTTCAGTAGAATCATCTTTTGTGTTCACAACCCTTGACAGGTGATCTGCTACCACATTCTTTGTTCCTTTCTTATTTCGGATCTCTAGGTTGAACTCCTGTAACAATAGGATCCATCTGATCAACCTAGGCTTTGCATCCTTCTTCTCCATGAGATATTCACAGCACTGTGATCTGAGTACACTATCACCTTGCTTCCCCAAATGTAAGACATGAACTTATCAAGAGAATACGCAACTGCAAGTAACTCTTTTTCAGTAGTAGTATAGTTCAATTGTGCCCCATCCAGGGTCTTGTTGGCATAGTAAACTGCCACTAGTTCTTATCCACCCTTTGCCCCAAGACTGCCCTGATTGCAAAATCACTTGCATCGAACATGATTTCAAAAGGTAATGACCAATTAGGTGCTTGCAAAATTGGGGTGTCTACCAATTTTTATTTTAAAATATTGAATGCTTTTAAACACTCATCATCAAATTCAAATGGGACATCTTTTAAAAGTATATTACAAAGTGGTTTTATGATGGTGCTAAAACCCTTAATAAACCAGCGGTAAAATCCTGCATGCCCAAGAACGATCTTACCCCTTTGACATTAGTAGGGGGACGTAGTGTTGAGATTACTTTGATTTTTGCTCTATCTACCTCCATCCCCCTATTTATACTATGTGTCCCAAAACAATCCCTTCTTGTACCATGAAATGGCTCTTTTCCCAACTAAGGACTAGGTTTGTTTCGACACACCTTTTCAATACCTTGGTCAATTGCTCTAAACATGCATCAAATGACTGACCAAAGATTGAAAAGTCATCCATGAAGATTTCCAAAGACTCCCCAATCATATCTGAAAAGATACTCACGTGGTCTTATGTTGATCGTCATGATGAATAGCGATCTGATTATATCCTGAGTACCCATCTAAAAAGCAGTAAAACTTCTGACCTGATAATTTCTCAATGATTTGGTCAATGAAAGGTAAAGGGAAGTGATCTTTGGAAGTGGCGGTGTTCAACTTCCTGTAGTCAATACATACCTCCACCCCATTACGGGTCTGGTGGCTACCTGCTCTCCCTGCTCATCCCTTATAATCTGGAACTATCTGTGTTGGACTTACCCAGGTGCTGTCAGATATGGGATAGATGATCCCAGCTGTAAGTCCCAGAGGGTCTACCGATCGATCTCTGTTGTAAAACACATAATACATATATGAAGTGCGGAATCCTTACGTATACGTATGTCTCGAATAGTCACAAACGCAATACAATCACACAAGACATGATTTCATAAAAAGCTTCTTGTATTATCAATCAAACAATAAACAAAGAGTAGTTCTAGTTACAATGCAGAAGTTTCAAATGAGAACAACTCTTGAACTATTTATAGACAACACAAACTGAAACAGGCGAACTTAATAAGTTCACCACCTCTTAGTTCAAGCGAACTTGTTAAGTTCGCCTCAACTATACCAGGCGAACATATTAAGTTCTCCTGAGCAAACTTAACTAATTACAAATACAAAACATACAAAACTTTAAACATAAAGACTAATCTATTACAAGGCTTGTTGTCACAAACATGCTCCAACAGACTCCCCCTTGACAACAACTTGGTCTTTATCTTCAAGTCTTGTTCTTCCAATTCTTTGGCAACGAGCTCCCTGCATATATCATGTGTTTCAGACACACATCCAACACCTTCTTATACTGTAATGCTTGCTCTGTGCTTTCATCAGTATACATGATCTCTCTACGCTTTGGCATCCTTTGACCAGACCTTGTAAAGTTAACAAGGTTCATAGCATCGAAGAATCTCACTATAACCTGCCATTCAAGTCTTCTATCACAACTTCTCCCGTACATCCATCAACGTACCACTATTTAAGATCATGTAGACAATCATAAGGAATCAATTTCAATGGAATATTTGGTACTGATCTCACGGGTTTAAACTTGTATCTCCATGTCACCTTTTTAGTAACAGGGCCTACTTCTTTTATTCTTCTTCCCTATTGAGGTTTTAGTCTCTCATACTTTCCATTTCCTCCTTCCATTCTTATCAAGTTGGTAATTGAGTCAGCTATTCCATCATTCGATCTGTTAATCAAGGGCTTTGTTGATAACCAATTGACTTCATATCTCGGTAAACAGTTAAAGTATTTAAGCCTTGGCTTCAGATATTGGACTCTATCTGTTCTCCTCAAAGCGAATAACTTGAACTCAGCTTCATAAAACCAACTTATTATTCTACCATAGCATTTGTATTTGTTTACATATCTCTGCTTTTGCACTGGTGCCACTGGAGCAACTGGTAAGTTATCTCTCCAGCTCTTCACCATTTCCACCCATTGTGCCTTAGTCATTCCAGTATTCTTGTACATTTCTGTATCTTTAGGCAAACTTTAAGCAGAATCAGAGTTTTGTTTTTCTATATCAGGATCAGATGCATCAGATTCTACAACTCCTTCTGAAAACCTTTCAGGAATTACGTCATCTTCAAACATATATGTATCAATTAAACTTTCACATACTTCGTAAACAACTTTCTTATTATCACACTCCAGCTCTACTTCAACAATCTCTCCTTCCTCTTCTGTATCATCATCATTAGAAAGATCATCCAAATCTATCAAGCATTCAATTTTTTCAGCTTCATCCATTTCAGAATCTTCAAAGAACAAAGAATCATCTAACATGTCAGCATCATTAGCTTCATTGTCACCACTAGTCATCATATTGGCTTCCACAATAACCTCCGACTCCCCCTGAGTTAATGAAGGATTAGATGCAGCGTGTTGACACTCACCTAAACCATCATCAGCACTTGGCTCATCATCATCATCTGGATTCTTCTAAATACCAATACTGTGACAAGTAGTTTTATCATTCTAAGCCTTCTCCCCCTGAGCGTCAAGACGCTCAACCAATTGAGTAACAAGGATCTGCATCTCTGCAAGCACCTTGTTTTGATCATGAATAGTCTGAGCATGTTGGGCTTCTCTAGCAACCAAATCATCTACCCGAGATTGTAAGCATGAAACCTGTGTTTCCAAGGCTTGTATTCGTTCATCACTAACATCTCTTGTAGACAGACCAGCCTCATCATGTGCTTTAGATACAGTAGGGATCACCGGAGGACTCAGAGATTGTGAAGGATTAGAAGTTACGATTAAAGAATCAACAAACTCTCTATCCATTGCAAATTGAGCAGCATTAATAGCCGAAGCCATCAGTTTAGGTCCTTTGACAACAAGAGCTTCATCAGCCTCCGAACTAGATGTTTCATCTTGTAATTTCTGTTTACCAAGTACTGTATTGGGAGGAGGACCCGTACAGACTTGCGTCTTGGTAAAGACACCTTTTTCTTTCCTAGAGACTTCTGACGGTTATCATATATATTCCTAGTCACTTGAGTAAGTTTAGCTAACTGATCATAATGATCAGGGCTAAAATACTGTGAACTCTCATCATTGTCATCAAAGCTACCAGATCCAGATGAACTGGTGCTAGTCTCTTCAACCTCAACATCAGCAACATGAGGTTCATTATCAACATGTACATATACATCATCATGATCACCATCATTATCATCACCATCATCACCAGCATCACCATCATCACTGTCAGTATCTACATTATCATCACCACCTCAACCTTGTCATTTACCACTGGTTGTTCGAGAATTTTTCTCAACCGTTTATTTATTCGACGTCTTTGTAGTCTAGATAATTTTTCTTTTGGTTGGGTAGACTCACCAATTGACTCAACCATCTACACAACTATCACTGTATCAGAAGCAGTCTGAACACTTGGCCTCTTTACACCACTATCCACAGTCTTACTTACATATTTTGTTGGTGGATTCACAAAAGGGCGTGCAAACTTTGGATTCTTCAGACGCTTCCCCAAGTTCTTATTTGGACAATCTTTCAAGATATGACCAACAACACCACAATGAAAACAAGAATGTTTTTCCTTGTAGACACGAACATACTTTTCTTTCTGAACCTTGAATGAAGTAGATGATGAACACTGAGAAATAGTGTTTGAAGAGTGAACAACCTTATTAGTTTCCTCTTCAAGTTTCTTTTTACAAAAATCAAGAGTTGAGATTTTCTCCATCTTGTTTGTCTCTTGTGAATCAAAACCACCACTTACAAACGGTTTAACTGGTTTAAAAATAGATTTAGGTTTTGGTTGTTCACTCACATCATCTGGTTCAGTTGGAATGCACCTGTCTCTTGTCACTTTTTTCATCATAACTGGTTCCACATACTTACAATCTTCACTATTTCTTTAAAGTTTGATTCAATGTGTACATTGCTTTCATGTCACATATGAGATTCGTGTTATCATCACACAATCTTGTAATTTTGAATTCAAAATCAATGCATTTTAAACAAGAATCAACCTGTTTTTCCTGTTTAGAATCGGCCATGAATGCATTTCCTTCATCTAACATCTCTTCAATATTTTTTGTAACCTTCCCAACAGCTTCATCATTCAGTAAATCTTCATTTGAAAACTTTGGTTCACTCATCTGAGGCACTGACTCTTCACTTTCATGTACACTCCCAAAATCTGTAGAGTCACTATCAGAAGAACCACTTTCAGTTCCATCTTCAGGATGAACATCAGCCAGAAAGGCTTGACTAACATGAGCCACAATATCTTCCAAATGAATACCCCAGTCATAATTTTCATCTTGTTGAGATATCAAAGCTGTGGAAGTACTTTGTTTGTTTTTATTGCCCTGAGGGTTTGAAAGTCCTTGATTTTGATTTTTTGGTTTAGTACATTCTCTAGCAAAATGACCAAACTCCTGACAAATATAACACTTTACCTTAGACTTATCCATTCCCATATTGGTTTTGCTTGATGCCCTAATGAACTTCTTTCCAGTTCTCTTCAAGTGATCTTTTCCTTGTCTCAACCACAATGCCATGTTCCACTGAATATTCATTTCTTCCAAATTATCTTTATCCAGCTGTTTAAAATCCTCCTCAATCATATCAGGATCAGTGATCTTACCACCAATAAAATTTTCATAAGAGGTTAAAAATGATGCAATTATTGCCCTCATATCATTAGCTGCAGATGAAGACACTTTAGTAGAAAAATAAATTTTGGTAAAAAAAACACCAAAAATGAAGAAATCAATCAAAATTCAGTCCAAAAAGTCGCTAACTTCTCAAGAACACAGAAACTTCCGAAAATCTTCATCTTGTTGTGAAAAATCAATCGAGACAATGTCAAACAACAGTAGCTAATCAAGAGCAAAAGCTCTGATACCACTTGTAAGTCCCAGAGGGTCTACCGATCGATCCCTGCTGTAAAACACGTAATACGTACATGAAGTGCGGAATCCTTACGTATATGTATGTCTCGAATAGTCATAAACGCAATACAATCACACAAG
This sequence comes from Smallanthus sonchifolius, assembly GCA_023525975.1. Classification (NCBI taxonomy): domain Eukaryota; kingdom Viridiplantae; phylum Streptophyta; class Magnoliopsida; order Asterales; family Asteraceae; genus Smallanthus; species Smallanthus sonchifolius. Next base: position 19,653,273 of record CM042035.1, on the reverse strand, counting down.
ACACGATTTCATAAAAAGCTTCTTGTATTATCAATCAAACAGTAAACACAGAGTAGTTCTAGTTACAATGCAGAAGTTTCAAATGAGAACAACTCTTGAACTATTTATAGACAACACAAACTGAAACATGTGAACTTAATAAGTTTGCCACCTCTTAGTTCAGGCGAACTTGTTAAGTTCGCCTCAACTATACCAGGCGAACATATTAAGTTCGCCTGAGCAAACTTAACTAATTACAAATACAAAACATACAAAACTTTAAACATAAAGACTAATCTATTACAAGGCTTGTTGTCACAAAACATGCTCCAACACCAGCATCCAACCATTTTAGGAGTTCTTTCTTCACAACTTCCCTCATGTTCGTATTTAGCCTTCTTTGTGCATCTCTTGCCTGCTTTGTATCCGGTTCGGTGATAATCTTGTGCATCACAATCGAAGGACTAATCCCCTTCAAGCCGGCTATCGTCCACCCAATTACGGCTTTATGAGCGACAAGAACATCCATGAGGGCCTTCTCTTGTGCCTCGGATAAATTTGATGCAATGATGACCGGAAGGGTTTCATTATCTTCAATGAAGGCATACTTCAAGCTTGCTGGTAGTTCTTTCAATTCCACCTAAGGTGGTGATTCCAACGAAGGTTTTAGATGAGTGCCTATAGAATCTGGCAAACTTTCCACTAGAAGTGTCCATGTGGGTCGTCCCTCTTTAATGGCACATACTTCTAATTTCTCTTCTTCTGCTTTCAACTCATTATCAAATTCAGCTTCTTCCATGTTACATAAAATACACGGCTCCTTGGGCGTATCCTCATTTGCATGAAGAATACACCCATCGATGATATCCGCACTAAATCATTCATCAATGATTGGAGCAATAAATGTACGGGAGAAAACATTCAAACACATTTTTCTATTACCAAAGGCCATGTCGACTGTGCATGTCATGCAGTTTATAACACATTGAGAAGTTTTCAAAAATGGCCTTCCCAGAATGACATTGGGTAGGCTCCCCTTAACTGGGGTTGCATAGTCAAGAACTAAAAATTCGACCGGGTAATAGAAGTCTTCCACCTTTACAATCACATCTGTTAATATCCCGCGGGGAAGCTTAAGAGTTAAATATGTTAACACCATAGTGGTATCAGCTTTTTGTAGAGGACCAAAGTCATATTGGTCATACAAGCTTCCCGACAAGATACTAACACTTGCTCCCAAATCCAGAAGTGCCTTATCTATTTTGAAATCACCTATTTGAATTTGGATCAAAGGCGCTGTAACATTCCTGATTTTCTGACCCTATTTGAATTTATTTTAATTAATAAAATAACAATACAACATTAAATCATATACTTGTTCAAACCTACACCTCATTAATTGTTAGCCGATTGTATTCAATTCGAAGATATAGAACTCTTAATCATGTGGTAACACCTCCTAGAGTTAATACAGTTAGTAATCCCGTTAATTTTCCGTTAAATCCTAACCAAGCTAATTATGTCAAAGTTGAAGTTGCAAGGGCTGAATCTGTAAATAACCAGAAACCCTAGTAGGCACGGTCGTGCCACGTGTTGGCACGGTCGCGCCTCGTCTGGCACGGTCGCGTCTATTATTGGCACGGTCGCGCCTGAGTAACAGTCAAAACGTAAATGCAGTTTCAAAACGTTTGGTCGTTCGAATTCGAATCCTATGTGCGTTTCATTTCCTGTATCAAAGAAAATAATCGTCTATTTCGATTACTATCATCCAATTGCAAATTCTCTCAAGAAAAGCCATCCAATATTTCTCCCAAGCCTCGAATCATTATTTTCGATCCCGTTGCTACCAAATAATCAAGAAACTCAATCCTCCAATCATCTCTAAGGTTGCTGAAGGAGTTGGAACAGCCGGAATAGCAGCAGAAGCCGCCGGAAGCCACTTTCTCCGTCGCCGAAACTCCCTTCTACCGATCGCTATCAATTCCTTTCTGTTTTAGGTAATTGAATCATTCCTCTTGTTCGTTTCAATCCATATATCAAAAGCCCCATATTAATTTGGGCTTCCATTATAGAAATCATTCCGAATCAGAATCTATGTTTCATTCCAAAATGGTTTAATCGAATATGACTTTAAACATGTTTTAAAAGCAATTAATCTACACGAAAAGACTCGTAATAATCTTGTGAATGAAAGCCCTATCAATCCTGACTCCATCAATATAAGGATCAACCAATTCGTGTCTGTTTTGAAAGAGACACGGTCGCGCTAATCATCTAGCGCGGTCGTGCCTCGGGAGACGCGGTCGTGCCGACTTCTAGCGCGGTCGTGCCTCCTGCTCAGACACAGTCATGCTCGTTGGCTAGACTTGGTCGTGCCCCAGAAGCATAGACACGGGTGTGCCTGTCCAAGGCACGGTCGTGCCTAGTGATTTATTTAACTATGTCCTCTGTTGATCAACACGGTCGTGCCATGGCTAGCGCGATCGCACCCGTGGTCCGAGCACGATCGTGCCCTGTCTAGGCGCGGTCGTGTGTGTTGACAGAGTATTTATAATTTTTATTTCTTTTTACAAATAGTATTTCAGATTTATTTTTAAAATAAAAATGATTGAAATTATAAAAATCTGTATTATTGTTTATTTAGAAAAGATCAAATATTTAATCTTAAAATAAATGGAAATTATTTAAAGTTCAACATTTAATTCATAAACTCTACTCTTAAATAATATTGTTATGTTTAAGTTACATTTTATAAATAAACGAATAAGTTAATAATTATTTATTTGATTTATAACTAAACAAAAACATTTATTTAATTATACTAAATTACATATAATACCTACGTTATTTCCATAAACTATAATTATTTAATTTACTTAAGTAATTATCCCAAAATCAAACCTTATTTAAAATGTTCTAAAAATATTCATTTCGAATCTTCTATTTTACTTTCAAGTACCAAATCACTAACTCCATCCAACTCAACCATAGACTTAGACTTAGACTATTGTGCATTATTAATGCAATATATTACACTTTAGGTTATCTTGTGCATCTCAAGGATCATTATACTATTTAGTATTTGTGCTAGCTACGCCTTCGAAACAAGTGAGTATTCACAACCCCTTTTTACTCTTTTACATTTTTGGGGTGAAACATGAACACTATTCAACTTACATGTTTACATTTACGCAAACAACACAAGTACAAATCCTATTTACATTCATGTGTGCAATTTGAGCTTTATGCCCGAGTGCTAGGTGTGTTAACCTCTTGTATGCTATTATGTGCAATCATTAACTTTTCAAGCCGACGGTTTTCAATGATGGATCTATTGAGTCTGACAAACCCACCCAAGTGGAGGGGATCGATACCGACAACACAATTTGCATACTAGTTACTAAGGCTTGATTGTACGTTTGGTTACACAATAGCTACTCCCCATAAATGCCTTATTTATCATGTTATGTAAAGGATTTGGTTTACAAACTATATGCTATCTATGTACAAACTTGTGTTATACTCACCAACTTTTTAGTTGACCTTATTTTATTCATGTTTCAGGTGCTTTCATTTGAGTTTGATCAAGACATGCTACACATAGGCTTTGGACCTAGTTAATATTAAATCAAAGACAAATTGTATTTCATTATGTACTTTGAACTTGTTTCGTGTTTGTTTGAATGGGAATGGATTTAATATATTACAATCTAGTCAACCTTGTGCTCATGAACAGTCTTACATGTCCCGCCCCGATGATTCCGCCATCGGTCGGGGTGTGACAGATTGGTATCAGAGCCTTGGTTATAGGGAACTAGGTTATTAGACACTCTTGACCTAGACTATAACTTTAGGACACCCATACAATGCTATACTACTACATGTTACATTATCAATTCATGTGTGATTATTTTTTTTTCTCACATGCCAACCTAAGTACTCACACTACATACAATACATAATGACTTATGTGTCACACTACTTGATAACTCTTGTGCCTACACTCATTACTACCTACATGCTATATGAATATTTCCTATGTGAATATCTTCATATGTTATACTATATGATTACATTACATGATACAATATTCAATAGTTTATGTGTCAACTTTTCCTTCTATTCATAGCTACCTACTTAAATTATTTAAACACTATCCTAAGTTGACACAAACACATACTCACCAAATTGTTCATACACATTTAGACTCCCATACATGATACCATCACCTTTATGAGCAAAGACTTAAATTATTGGGCCTAATGTCCACCAATAATAAACCAAGAAGCCCATCTATCCTTCAAGAAGAAGAAGCCCACTTAAATGTATAAATCTTACCTTGGGCCTCAAAGCCCAGTCCACAACAATTCTCATCTTAACCATGAGCCCAACAATAGTATTATTAATACATGATGGCTGGAAGAGTGTGTAAGCCCAAGAGGAATTCTGGCTAAGGAAAGATAGGGTACTTAAGTGTGTCTTAGTGACCCACCCCTCTTTCCTGGGAATTCTCCTCAGGGATACATTACTTATAGGTCAAGTGTATTTCTAAAATACTATCGTGAAGGTTCGGCGTTATTACTAGTCAAACTCTAAAACCCATAAGAACTTCTATATTTGACACTTCATATTTCATTATCACTTACAACTTTTTCATTGTTTTTCTGTTAGACATGGACTCCTACGCTCCTCCCTCCCCGGTTTACCGTCCTGGATCAGAATCTGATTGGGAAGAAGACACGGAGACACCCGTTTATCGATCACCAACACCCCCACCCGCTAGGCCAAGGTTCGATGTAAGGGCGTACGGGATTGGGAACACCGACCCGAGACGTCGAACACCTGGATCACCTGTACCCATAAACCCATATCATACACCACACCTCCACAATCAATTGCCACCCCCACTAAGAGACCCATACCTAATGCCCGACCCATACCATCCTAACCCTTGGGTAAGACAAACCATAGCACCCACTGGTGTTATGGGGATTCTAACCCATCACCTCCATCAATATGTAAGAACCTCAGAATTTGAGAGGCAAAGGTTAGAGCAGGGGATAATACACGATTTACAAGGACAAAGAATTGATAGTCTAGCAAACCAATTAGGGTACCAAAAGGAGTTGATCTCCATCCTCGAAAAGGAAGTTCAAGAGCATCGCACGGAGACCGCCAGGGCTGAAGCCAGATCTACTACTAGAGTGACCATAGCGGTGTTCATCTTAGCGATTATTTTCTTCCTAGTGGAAAGCTACCTGAGACGTTAGAAGAAGCTTCTACTGATTTCCTTTAAATTTTCAATTTGAAAACCATTACCCTATGTTTTGAATAATGTTTAACATTTCAGTATTCAGTCAATTCCATATATTTCAACTCTACAGTTATTTTTCATTGATTTGACCCGTGGAACGTAAATTACACCTGTTATATTTTCATCAAACCTTCTCAAATATTACTTCTTTCATTCAACATGATTTAGTACATTACCAACAATCTCTTTCATTAAATAAATCATCCTATTTTTTTTTATTTAAACAAAACCTCGTTATCTTGTTTAAATAAAATATTTAACGAAATTTTAGATAATATCAAAAACATAAATTTTCCATAAAACTTTTTACCTAATAGGAAAGGTTAATGCAACCATTTTTATAAAAATATTAATTTCTTTCTACTGATAAATAATTTTGATTTTTCTTCATTAAAGTAAATATTTCTAAAGTTGGCTAAATTAATATACTACAACTTATTTAGCCAATAGTTGAAAATTTAAGTTAAAAAAAATATTTTCTCATAAATTGCATATCCATTTAAAATATGCGATTCAATGATCTCACTACTTTATATATCTTCAACCAAAGACATTTTCCCACTTTCTATATTCAAACAAAGGCCCGTATTGGTAAACATAATTCCCGAATAATTCCAAAACCTCCTCACTACCTTTCACTTGACGCTTCAGGAGACGATCTATACCGCGTAAACGTTAACCTTTTCCCACCAACATCAATGAGATTTGAGGACTTGAACCTAACTACCACATGATCAAGGATGCCAAACAACACGTTTGTCCGCAGCACTCGATCACATGCAAAACCCGTTAGTACACATCGCACGCGAAGTTCAAAACTCATGTATGCCCGTTTACAATATACCCAACGCAACCACATGATACATGAAACTAGTTTCCTACAAATTACAATTTGCTCGATTGATCACGTAATGCACGAAACATGTTTATTTGCAATACATATGCTATTGGATCGAGCACATGATACACGAAACTTAGATTGTTTGCAATCTACGTGATACATAAGAATTGCTTCATTGATACATAATTCTAGATTGACCACACTGTACATGAAACTTGTTTGATTACAAAGTACTTTATACTAAACGGTGTACACTATACAAGATACATGATGCTACGTTGCTAACACTATACATGAGGTCCATTTCCTTCGATACACATAATACTATGTTGTTTACATTACACGTTATGGTTTACCGATTACAAAATACAAGATGCTAAATTGTTTACTTTACATACATGAGACTTATGTGCTTACTATATACTCGAAACAAAATTTGCTTACAATTATTACAATGGATCGATTTCATTATACACAAGACATGGTCATGCACTTTGTACACCAAAGTTGAAGACCATGATACATTTAGACGCCTCGGGGTTTGACGTATTCTAGTTCAAACACGAGCAAGCTAAGAAACTTTCAGTGTTACTACTTTACTACTCTTTGGTTGCAAACTTATCTGATTTGATGCATAATTAATTGTTAGCGACTTTTATGTGTAAACAATAGACGTGATAATAGTGAAATTGTGCCCTTACCCGCACACAATGGAATGATCTATACGGACCATACGATGATTTGAATAATTACGGGTGCACACGGAATTATAAAAATCAGCGCATGGAAACTATAGTGAAATTTTGTAGTGTGTTGTGACCTAAAACTTATCATGATATGTAACGACGAGACTGATGTGATATGACGAGGGTATGGTGGATACGCCTATGGTACTTCCTATATATAAGTGTCCTATCATATTATCAAAAGTAGCGTTGTTTGTGTCACGTGAAGTTTTGACCTAGACCAATGTTTGTGAAATCTTTTACCCTTTAACAATTTTGAGCACATTAGTCTACATCTTACACGAACTCAAAATTTTAAAATTCCCCCCATTTCCATTTCAAATAATACATCTCACCTTCATTTTATTATTCGTCCAATCTTCTTCTTAAACAATGTCAACCGTTACACCCCTTTGAAATCCAACAATCAAAATTCAGCGAGAATCAAAAACTCCCTCCTCCTTCTTGATCTTAGCAGCCTCCATTAATTAAATTTCGGGACGAAATTCCCTTAACATAGGGAGACTGTAACATTCCTGATTTTCCGACCCTATTTGAATTTATTTTAATTAATAAAATAACAATACGACATTAAATCATATACTTGTTCAAACCTACACCTCATTAATTGTTAGCCGATTGTATTCAATTCGAAGATATAGAACTCTTAATCATGTGGTAACACCTCCTAAAGTTAATACAGTTAGTAATCCCGTTAATTTTCCGTTAAATCCTAACCAAGCTAATTCTGTCAAAGTTGAAGTTGCAAGGGCTGAATCTGTAAATAACCAGAAACCCTAGTAGGCACGGTCGCGCCACGTCTGGCACGGTCGCGTCTATTATTGGCACGGTCGCGCCTGAGTAACAGTCAAAACGTAAATGCAGTTTCAAAACGCTTGGTCGTTCGAATTCGAATCCTATGTGCGTTTCATTTCCTGTATCAAAGAAAATAATCGTCTATTTCGATTACTGTCATCCAATTGCAAATTCTCTCAAGAAAAGCCATCCAATATTTCTCCCAAGCCTCGAATCATTATTTTCGATCCCGTTGCTACCAAATAATCAAGAAACTCAATCCTCCAATCATCTCTAAGGTTGCTGAAGGAGTTGGAACAGCCGGAATAGCAGCAGAAGCCGCCGGAAGCCACTTTCTCCGTCGCCGGAACTCCCTTCTACCGATCGCTATCAATTCCTTTCTGTTTTAGGTAATTGAATCATTCCTCTTGTTCGTTTAAATCCATATATCAAAAGCCCCATATTAATTTGGGCTTCCATTATAGAAATCATTCCGAATCAGAATCTATGTTTCATTCCAAAATGGTTTAATCGAATATGACTTTAAACATGTTTTAAAAGCAATTAATCTACACCAAAAGACTCGTAATAATCTTGTGAATGAAAGCCCTATCAATCCCGACTCCATCAATATAAGGATCAACCAATTCGTGTCTGTTTTGAAAGAGACACGGTCGCGCTAATCATCTAGCGCGGTCGTGCCTCGGGAGACGCGGTCGTGCCGACTTCTAGCGCGGTCGTGCCTCCTGCTCAGACACAGTCATGCTCGTTGGCTAGACGTGGTCGTGCCCCAGAAGCATAGACACGGGCGTGCCTGTCCAAGGCACGGTCGTGCCTAGTGATTTATTTAACTATATCCTCTGTTGATCAACACGGTCGCGCCATGGCTAGCGCGATCGCACCCGTGGTCCGAGCACGATCGTGCCCTGTCTAGGCGCGGTCGTGTGTGTTGACAGAATATTTATAATTTTTATTTCTTTTTACAAATAGTATTTCAGATTTATTTTTAAAATAAAAATGATTGAAATTATAAAAATCTGTATTATTGTTTATTTAGAAAAGATCAAATATTTAATCTTAAAATAAATGGAAATTATTTAAAGTTCAACATTTAATTCATAAACTTTACTCTTAAATAATATTGTTATGTTTAAGTTACATTTTATAAATAAATGAATAAGTTAATAATTATTTATTTGATTTATAACTAAACAAAAACATTTATTTAATTATACTAAATTACATATAATACCTACGTTATTTCCATAAACTATAATTATTTAATTTACTTAAGTAATTATCCCAAAATCAAACCTTATTTAAAATGTTCTAAAAATATTCATTTCGAATCTTCTATTTTACTTTCAAGTACCAAATCACTAACTCCATCCAACTCAACCATAGACTTAGACTTAGACTATTGTGCATTATTAATGCAATATATTACACTTTAGGTTATCTTGTGCATCTCAAGGATCATTATACTATTTAGTATTTGTGCTAGCTACGCCTTCGAAACAAGTGAGTATTCACAACCCCTTTTTACTCTTTTACATTTTTGGGGTGAAACATGAACACTATTCAACTTACATGTTTACATTTACGCAAACAACACAAGTACAAATCCTATTTACATTCATGTGTGCAATTTGAGCTTTATGCCCGAGTGCTAGGTGTGTTAACCTCTTGTATGCTATTATGTGCAATCATTAACTTTTCAAGCCGACGGTTTTCAATGATGGATCTATTGAGTCTGACAAACCCACCCAAGTGGAGGTGATTGATACCGACAACACAATTTGCATACTAGTTACTAAGGCTTGATTGTACGTTCGGTTACACAATAGCTGCTCCCCATAAATGCCTTATTTATCATGTTATGTAAAGGATTTGGTTTACAAACTATATGTTATCTATGTACAAACTTGTGTTATACTCACCAACTTTTTAGTTGACCTTATTTTATTCATGTTTCAGGTGCTTTCATTTGAGTTTGATCAAGACATGCTACACATAGGCTTTGGACCTAGTTAATATTAAATCAAAGACAAATTGTATTTCATTATGTACTTTGAACTTGTTTCCTGTTTGTTTGAATGGGAATGGATTTAATATATTACAATCTAGTCAACCTTGTGCTCATGAACAGTCTTACATGTCCCGCCCCGATGATTCCGCCATCGGTCGGGGTGTGACAGGCGCCCTAGATCTTAGAGCTTAGGTGGAAGAATACCGGATAAAAACGCACTCACATTATCAGTTAGATAAAGCTTTTTGGGCATCTTATGATTCCTCTTTTGAGTGCACAGATCTTTCAGATATTTTGCATATGCCGGTACTTGTTTAATGGCATCAATTAAGGGTAGATTAAATTTGACTTGTCTAAAAAATTCCCACATTTCATCTTGTTGTGGGCCCCTTTTATTTACCGGTTTAGATGGATCAACCAATGCTCTCGGGAACGAGATGGTATTATTCTCCACACCCGTCCCTTGAGCACTAGTGGATGCTTTAAAATTGTTTGGTTTTTTAGAAGTTACCGGTTTTTTAGATTTAGATGCAACAAGTACAGATTCGTCATCTCTTTCCCCATCCACATTCTCCACCAACCCTTCAACTAGCGGTTGTAGAGGGACAACTTTGTTGACATATTGTGTATATATAAAGACTGATGGCTACAAAATTCTCTAAGTACAACTGCTGCGGACTCCACAGTTTTGCCACTGACCAACAAGCTGATGCGGATAAGGTTAGTTGCTACGGATAGTAGTTCTCCTGCTGATGAACAACTATGCTGCGGATAGCGTTATTTGCTGAAGTCCAGAGTTGCTGCTGATAGGCCTCTCAGCAGCATCAAACAGTTGATGCTGCTGATAGGCAAATCATCAGCAGCTTTGACTTTGCTACTGACAGCTGTGCTACAACACTGACACATCTATCAGCAGAAGGAATATTATTGGTGCAGATGATTAAATACAAACCACTTCTGAAGTCTCCTGCAAAGATTCCTAAGAAGACTTTTGACCTGAATACAACTATTTGCTGCAGTTTGTCTTTTAGTTGTCTACCAATAGTAGTATAGCTTGTAACTGTCCAAGATCAACGGTCTGCGTTTGATCTGATCCTTAGAATCAAGGGTTTGTCTAGATTCTAAGTTCCTTTATATGTATTTTATCTTCATTTTGTACATGTGTGCTTCCTGAGAGTTTTCTCTGTAATCTTGTAAACATTGAAGATCAATAAAATTTGCATTTATCAGTATTCTCTTTGTCTACCAATAGTATTATAGCTTGTAACTGTCCAAGATCAACGGTCTGTGTTTGATATGATCCTTAGAATCAAGGGTTTGTCTAGATTCTAAGTTCCTTTATATGTATTTTATCTTCATTTTGTACATGTGTGCTTCCTGAGAGTTTTCTCTGTAATCTTGTAAACATTGAAGATCAATACAACTTGCATTTATCAGTATTCTCTTTATTTATCTGTTTACATTGCATAGTTGTGATTGTTTCTGCCAATCTCAACTAAAATAGAACCATCTTGTAATCACTGATCCTACAAGTGGTATCAGAGCTTTGGCTCTCATATTAAACAAACTCACACTTGTTTAATCACTCTCTAGTTCTATTTACTACTATATCTTTGCTAAAACACCATATATCACAAATCCAGAAATGGCATAAAACAATGGTTTTGATGATACTGGAAGCATCAACAGACCACCAAGACTGGTTTCTGGAGAAGACTATGATATGTGGAAGAATAGGATGGAAAGTTACTTATGCTATCAAGAGTATGGGATGTGGAGATCCATTAAAGATGGACCATATGTACCCATGGTGTCCTCTGCTGATTCCAGAGGTCCATCAGTCCACAAAGAAACCTCAAAGTATTCAGATGAAGATATCAAGAAGATGGAGGTAGACTTCAAATCCTTGGGAGCCATTCAAACGTGCTTGCCAAATGAAGTTTTCCACAACTTCAGAGAATATACGACTGCCAAGGAGCTATGGGAGGCTCTTGAGAAGATGTTTGCTGGTTCAGAAGAGGTGAAAGAAAATAGAAGAGACATTCTGAAGCAACAATATGAAAACTTTTTTTGGAAGGAAGGTGAGTCTCTTACCGTGTTGTACAACAGATACACCTACCTTGGGGGAGAGCTACAATGCTCAAAAGTAAAGCTGGAGAATGAAGACATTCTCAAGAAGTTTATCAGGTCTCTGCCAAGCTGCTAGACACTTTACACAGTGTCAATCAGAAGAACTGAAAATTTAAAGAATCTGCAAATGACTGAGTTGTTTGGCATGCTGAAGACTTATGAATTAGAAATGATTCAAGCCAAATAGAGAAGCTCAAGTTACTCAACAGTCTTATCATCCACCACCACTTCCTTTGCACTTCACTCTGACCACTCAGTTCGAAGTTCAAGCAACTACAACCCTCCTATTGTTACCTATCCCAGACTCCAACATCACAATCAAACAACTCACCATTTCTTCTTGAAGCCCCACCTCAAACAAACTCTGCTGCCTTTGTCTCTGAAAAATCAAGCAATATGTCCTTTATCAAGGAAGATTTGGAATGTTTCCATCCAGATGATCTAGAAGAAATGGACATACAACACTCCTAAGCCATGCTTTCTCTTAGAGAAAAAAGGTTCTACTCTAGAACAGGAAGACCAATCCCATGCAACAACCTCAACACCAGAGTTGGCTTGGACAAAAGCAAACTGAGATGTTATAACTGTAACCAACTTGGTCATTTTGCTAGAGAATGCAAGGCACCAAAGGCAAACCCAGCTGCTACTTAGCCAAGACAAGATCATCAAGCCCGGCCAAGACAACAACAACAACAACACGCTACTCCTCCTGCTCAAACTGCAGCTTGTGCAGCTGTTGGAACTGATGAATTTGACTGGAGCTTCAAGTACGGAGATCTTCCTGCCAACAACCAAGCACTCATGGCACACACAACTGAGATACCACCTCAGATATATGAACATCTTTGTTCCTAATCTTGTATTGATAAGGTTATAGGTTACAAAAAGCATAATCAAAACCTTATAGATCAAAATTAAGAGTTTCACCAAATGAAATCTAAATTCAAAAAGGTTTAAAATAGTTATAAAGAAAAGATTAACTGCCTAATGAAAGAGATTTCATCATTAAAACATAAACAAACAAATCTTGAAACTCAGATTGATGATCTATTGGTCAAATTAAAAGCTACCATAGCAGAATTGGCAGAACAGAAAGTTCATGTTGAAAAATATGAGTTTGCATCCAAAAAGCTACAAAGACTTTTAGATGTTCAAGTTCATGACAGAGCAAAGACTGGTCTGGGGTACCATGCTGACCAGTACAAAACTGTTGCACCACCTGCCGACTATGTAGCCATTCATGAACCAAGCTTCAATCTTTCAAATCTTGATTTGGCCAACCGAAATCTTGATCCTTCAAAGGAAGAACCACTTGTGCAAGAGTGCACTACCTCATCTGAGTCTGAGTCTACTTGCTCAGACTCCACTGAAACCAATGAAGCTCCATCACTACCTGCCTTTAAAGTCATTCAAACCAATGATCTAAGCCTCTTTATCCCATCAATACCAGTACCAGTTGTTTCAATACCAGTACCCCCACCATCCAAACAAATCAAAATTAGCTATCCTCCAGAAGGAAGAAAGCTAAATGTTGAAACAGGACAGTCTTCAACCTCCACCAATTCCCAATCTAAATCTATCCAACGAAGGAAGGTGTTTGACGTATGTCATTAACCTTGAGAGAGAGCTCTATATGTTCAATAGACATTGGAGGAAGCCACCTTTGGCACAGCAAAACTCATCCCTGGAATTTTATAGATATGTTCAAAAGAAAAGACTATGTGTACTTCCAACGGGACAAATTGGCTAAATCATGCTTTGTCTATGGCAAATACAACCATACTGCCAGCACCTGCTTCTACTAACTTCAGCATCGAAGAAACCTCAAGCAACGTGCTTTTAAGAAGACAAACAAGAACAAAAAGGTAAGAAGCTTTGAAGCCAAGGCAACTCATTTCAGAAACTCTCTCTCCCCACCAAGGAACTAGCTGCCAAAACCTCAACAATCTTGCATCATCTGTGGTGAATCAGACCACTTTGCTGCAAATTGTGAATTTAATCCCTTCAACCAGATCCTTCATCAAACCCCTCCTAAACAGAAGCCTATCTACAAAAGAACTTCCACAGAGAAACCCTCTGTTAAAAAGGTAAAGAAGGAGAAGCATACATCTGTTGTTGAGCCATCATCAGCCAGCAAAAATGTTGTTGATCAAGTGAAGCCCAAGAAACCATAGAACAAGCCTTCAGCAGCAACCAAGTCTGCTGCTGCTCAAGTAAAACCACCACCAGCAACAAAATCTGCTGTTGATAAGCCAAAGTCCTCAGCAGCAAAATCTGCTGCTGATCAAGCAAATATGTCAGCAGCCAAAGCAACATCAGCTGCTGACAGAGCAAAGAGATCTGGAAAACCACCTCCTCAGCAATGGAAAGCCAAGACTCCAGCCTCTATCCACCAAAGCATTATCATTGGCTCCATTGAGTGCAAGCATACTGATGCTGCTGATCCAAAGACACACTTACCCAAGTCTGCAAGTTCTTGGGTTCCTCCCTCTAACTAGATCTCTCTCATGTGCAGGGACAACTAGGTCACAAGGATAACACCTGGGTTATAGACAGTGGTTGTTCCAGGCACATGACCGGCAACAGGTCCATCCTCTCTGACTTCAGACACTTCAATGGAGGATATGTTGCCTTTGGGAGTGATTCAAAAGGAGGATCAATTACTGGACAAGGAACTGCGTCAAATGAGAAGATGAGTAATGAAAGAGTAAACTATGTCAAAGAATTAGACTTCAATCTCATGAGTGTGTCCCAGATCTGTGATCAAAAGCATTGGATGCTTTTCACAGATAAAGAATGTTTTGTGTTATCCCCTGGCTTAAACAAACATCCTCCAGAGAAGATCCTATTGACTGCTCAAAGAAAAGATAAATTATATGTGCTTGACATGAATGAGGTAACTCCATCTGGTAGTGTATCTTGTTTTCTGTCAATGGCATCAGTTGATGAATCAGCTCTCTGGCACGGGAGATTAAGCCATGTCAATGTAAAAACCATCAACAAGTTGGTGAAGGGAAATCTTGTCAGAGGGCTTCCTGACAAATATTTCCAACTTGAAGATCATTGTATCGCATGCCTGAAGGGGAAGCAACACAAGAGTTCTCACAAGCCCAAGACATTTAATTCAAATGCCACTCCATTACAGATGCTGCATATGGATCTATTTGGTCCTACAAATATCATGTCAATGGGCAAGAAGTCATATTGTCTGGTGATCACTTATGACTATACCATATTTTCATGGGTATACTTCTTGAGAACAAAATATGAAACTGCTGAGACACTTAAATCTTACATTCTTAGAGTTACGAATCAAAGCAATCAATAGGTAAAAGTTATAAGGTGTGATCAAGGTACAGAGTTCAAAAATCACACCTTGAACTGTTTTTGTGAGAGCAAGGGCATAGAAAGATAGTACAGTGCTCCAAGAACTCCTCAATAAAATTGGGTTACTGAAAGGAGAAACAGAACTCTAATTGAATCGGCAAGATCAATGTTGGACGATTCAAAACTGCCTCTCACATTCTGGGCAGAAGCAGCCAGCACAACTTGTTATGTGAAGAATAGAGTTCTCATTGTCAAGCCTCTCAACAAGACACCTTATGAACTCTGGTTCAAAAGAGTTCCCTACATTGGATTTCTAAAACCTTTTGGGTGTCCATGGACCATCCTGATCACACATGGGGTTCTTCCTAAGTCTGGTGCTAAATCTGATGAAGGATACTTTGTGGGATATTCCTCTCAATCCAATGCCTACAAAGTATTCAACTCAAGAACAAGAATTATGGAAGAATCAGCAAATGTGGAATGTAGGGAACAAATTGCATGTGAACAGGGAAAAGGCCCAGACTGGCTATTTGATATAGACTCCTTCACCCATATATTTGAGCCTCTCATCTTCTCAAATATGGAGTCTACCTCTTCCAAAGCACCAGCTTCCACATCTTCCACTGATTACAGATTGGTAAAGACTTTTAGGTCCTGATGCACTCAAAGTTTGAAATGAGTTCAATGGGTGAACTAAATTTCTTTCTGGGTCTTCAAGTCAAACAAATTCCAAATGGAATCCTCATCAGTCAATCAAAATATGTCAAGAGCATTTTGGAAAAATTCAAAATGGCTGACTGCTATGCTGCAAGAACTCCTATGCAAGTGCACCATCAACTGACTCCAGAAAAAGATGGACAAGACACTGATCAACATCAATACCGTGAAATGATAGGATCACTCACGTATCTCACTGCCTCGAGGCCAGATATCATGTTTGCAGTATGCCTTTGTGCAAGATTCCAAGCAGCTCCAAAGAATACACATCTTCAAGATGTCAAAAGAATTTTTAGATATCTAAAAGGAGCCCCAAGACTTGGGCTATGGTATTCTAAAAATGATAAGTTCAACCTGTATGCATACACTGACAGTGACTATAGGGGATGCAACTTGGAAAAAAAGTCCACATTAGGGGGATGTCAGTTTCTGGGAGGAATACTGATTTCATGGCAGTGCAAGAAGCAAACCTGTGTATCAACTTCTACAGCAGAAGCAGAATACATTGCAGCTTCATGTTGCTGTGCACAAGTCATCTCGATACAAAACCAAATGATGGATTATGGGATGACTTTCATGGCCACTCCCATTCACATTGACAACATGAGTGCCATATCAATCACAAACAATCCAGTGCAGCACTCCAAGACAAAGCACACTGACATCAGGTATCACTTCTTAAGAGATCAAGCTGAGAAAAAGAGAATTATTTTAACCAAAGTTCATACCAATGAGCAATATGCTGACTTGTTTACAAAACCCTTTGATGAAGCCATATTTACATATTTAGTTGAATCCATTGGTATAATGAACTTTGACTAAAATCTGTCTCTAAAATTTTTTGAATAATATTGTGTTTGTCTTTTGTTGTAAATAAAAGTTATAAGTCAGCAGCAACCATTTTTGCTGCTGACATGTCTAATTATCAGCAGCAAAGAATTTTCCCCTGACTTCTTTAAGTTAGCAGCAGTAACAAGTTTCCTGCGGATAGCTTTAAGGAAATCAGTAGCAACATATTTGATGCGGACCATTATATCCATCATCAATAATTGAGGTTGTTGCTGACAGACTTAACCATCCGCAACAACCAAGTTTGCAACTGATAGGCTTAACCATTCGCAGCAACCAAGTTTGCTGCTGATGGGTAAAAATAAGTCCAAATTAACTTTTACCCGCTGTAAAAATTACTTTCAGTCTTTACCATGACTGCGTGAAAAGTTAATGGGTTGTACTGTACAAGTAACTTTGTTTTTTTCTCTCCTCTGCCGTTATAACACAAAACAAATTTCTCCTTAACCTCTACACATTCAATTCCAACCTAACTCTCACCATTTTCTCTCAAGCATTCAAAGCTTTTCATACTTAACCATCTTTCAAAAACTTCCTCCTTCCCTCCAAATCCAACGACAATGGCAGAGGTCGGCATAAGCCATCCTGATGACAAGTTTTCAACCTACCACAATCTCACCGCATACCTGGTTAAAGGAAAGAAGTCCGAAGGGTTTGATGATATGATCAATTCCCTTTGTCGATCAAAGATCTATTTTGCACTCACCGTCAACCCTACCATCTACATTTCTCATATGGAGGATTTCTGGAACACAGCCGTCTACTCTACCGAACAGGGGATTCCCCAAATCACAGCCAAGGTAGACGGCAAAGACATCATCATCACTGAAGCCACACTAAGAAAACACCTCAAACTTCAGGACAAGGGAACCGCCATCTCATACACCAAAGACTAGTATATGAGGACCTTTGTATCCATAGGGTACACTGGAAATCAAAACAAGTACACCATTGAGAGGGAAATGATGGGTCCTCCATTGAAGTTTCTATGTCACACTCTTCTTCAATGCATATCCCAGAAGAGAAGTGGATGGCATCAAGTGAGTTCTGCTCTCGCCTATGTTATCCATGGTATGGTTACTGGCCAAGGATTTAATTTTGCACATCTGATATTTGAAGGTTTGAGATATAACCTTCAGGAAGGTGCAAAACAGGCACTTTTTATGTACCCAAGGTTCTTGCAAGAGGTTTTCAATAATGAACTAAAAGATTTATCAAAACCTGCAAGAATCTACCTGATGTTGGGGCATAAAAACAACATTTTTCAAAGCATGAGAACTATTTCCAAAAAGTTCTTAGGGGTCAATGTTCCATTGTTATCTATAATGATGAATATACAAAGCACCTAGGGTGACAGTTAAGCAATCCCAGCTTATACTGATCCCACACCCTCCACTTCAAAATCTGAACAACAAACTGCTTCCATTATTCGAACCCATGTGCATCCTATTGAGGGTGCACAGGCACAACAAATACTTACACCTATTTTGGAAGCCCAACTAGAACACAGGGCCCCAGTTGAGGCAAGCTATACCTGAAAAAAGAAAAAAGGAGCAAGAAGACTCCTTTTATTCTTATCTCACAGGCCTAATCCCAACCTAAAAGCCCTCATTCAGAATCCTAACATTCTGATAAGAATATCAAAAGGGATAGCCAAATTTTTAGAGAGACTTCCTTGGAAATTCCTCTATTAGGATCAGGATCACATCCCGGATCCATAGAACAACCTTCTGAGCCCTTTCATTATTTTTCTTCTCTGAACTTAAGTGCAGAGGCACCTAGTCAAGATAATATGCCTTCTCCAACTACCAGTATCTCGGAGGTATTGATTGACTTAGCTGCTAATGTACCCAGCCCAAGTTCGTCACCCAAGAAGGTTCACTCTGGGAGTGATGATAGAGTGAATGTGGAAAGGGCTATCACTACTACTGGTATATCAACTGACCAGGAGGATAGTGATAACATCACTAAGTCCCCAACCACGGCAACTCACAATGAGGATTTTCTATTGAAATACTCTTCACTGAGAGGAATCCCTGGTGCTAAGAAAACCAGGGTGATGGGGATGCAGAGGCTAGGCCTAAGGCTCCATCTAGTTCCAAGGATTCCAAAACTGTGGATGAGGACAAACTGAAACTTGAAAACATGGAATTGACGCAAGGGTGGCAATGCTAGAGGCTGAGGTGTCCAAACTAAAGAACCAAGTCTCTATGCATGAAGCCCATAAATGCCCACCTTTGACTACCCCTTCCCTTGTATCAGTGGGAACTCAAACAGATGAAACTTTATGCACTGATGTAACCAAAAATGGGGAGATAGTTACTGCTGAAGATGATGTTGACAGCCTTGATGAATGGATACAAGAACAGGTTGCTTTTCAAAGTACACTCTTCAAACCTGCCTTTGTTCAAATCCATGACTTGCCAGACTCAGTAGATGAAGAGGAAGATATCTCTAAGGATTGGAAGTTAGTTGTCAGAGATGTTGATGAGGTGTTGAAGAATCAAAGTCAAGATGAAGACACACCTTTGTCATTCAGCATACTTCCAGCTGCAGCCAGCATCTCCAGATAAGTCATATCCCCTCATTCCCCATTGATTACACAAACTCTGGAATATAACTCAATTCTATCTTAGGGGTATGATGGTCTATCAGAAAGGTTTTGGATTGGATGGGAATCTGGAAAAATTGAAGAGTTAAATTGGAATACTTTATATCCCTTCCATATCCTGGATCTATACCTTAAAGAGTGCATCAACAATTTAACAGATCTTCCTGCTGAACTTGCCATGGGAAGATTTTATGATCTGATGGAAGACAACATGCCCTGGTTTGAATGGTTTCTACAAGAAGCAAACAGGGTGGCCTATCCTAAACATACTGTAGAGTCTTCAAGAACAGCAAAACAAAGACTAGCTCCAAGACTTGACTTGATAAGGAGCAGGGCTTTAACATAAGAACAAGTTCTATGTTTAGGAAGATTTCTATACAATGAAGTGGTCAAGGGCTTGGAAGTGCAAGGATGGTTAAGCACTGGGTCCTCTGGTTTTCAGTTCTTCTTGTGTGATGGATCATCCTTCAAAATTAACAACATTCAAGAAATCCTGCTCCTCAACCCAGATTTCGTGTATAAGGTCTTTGAGCTCAGGATACACATCTGCAACATCAACTCCTTAGAAAGTCAAGCAATGATCAAGATTATCAAAGCTTTTCTTGAAAAGGAGGGATGGATTGCAAAGAATGATTATGACTCAGATCTATCCCTTCCCTCCTCACCAACTGTCATACTGAATGCAGCAATAGAGTCAAGAAAAGTGGTTGCTCAAAATGTTAAAGAGGCTTTTAAGGCTGCATATGGGAATGAATGGGAGAAGGAAGAGAGTGAAGCAGTCCCTTCCACTGTGTCTGTTCCTCAAATTTTTAATGAAGCTGAGATCCCAACAGCATCTCTCACATCTGCTATTGTGATCCATGAAGCTGAAGAAGAGGCATCCAATAAAGACAAGGGAAAGTGCATCATGACAGAAGAAGAAAAAGAAAGGTTAGAGAAGGAAAAGAAAAAAAAAAGAGAAGAGAAGAAGAGGAGGAGATGGCTGAGCTTAAAAAGATTCAAGAAAGGAAAGCTGCCATTCTCCTCAGAGAACGACATATCCAGTTGCATGTTAGGCAACTGGATACTTTGAAAGTTAAGGTTTCTGCAGCTGCACAACTACAAGAAGATGAAGCTTTGGCTCTTCAGCTGCAGGAACAACTTAATAAAGAAGAAGAATAAAGAGAGAAGAAGAAAAGAGAAGAGGCTAAGTTCAAGATAACTGACCCAGAATTAGCCAAAGAGATGAGAGAGGAGTGGACTGAAGCTCTGATTTCTCAAGGTGAGGATGCAGACTACCTTGAGAAATTATCAAATAAAGAAATCTATAGAGCTTTCATGGGTCAGCAAGGTCAACTGGCAAATAAGAAAAGGACTAAAGAAGAAGAAAAATCCCAAACAGAAAACCAAGAAGACCATTACATTCAATATAAGAACTCATGAAGAAAGGAAAGTTATGATGGACTTCCTAAAGGCTAGAGGAGAGAGTGGAAAGAGGCTAGGTCCCATGAGCTTTATGAACCTGCAAGCCTTATATGTCAAAGTCAAGAAGGAAGAGGAAGAGAGACTGGGGAAGACAGGCTCAAAGAAAAGGGTAAACACTCAAACTGATGATAGAAAACAAAAGAAACCCAAGCCTACTCCCTAATCCATTCCTTCCTCTATCTAACAACCTTCCACTCTCCCTCCTAGACCTCCCTCCTCTCCACCCAAAGAGTCCAAATCCTTTCACCTAGCTCCTTCTCATCAACAGCCTCCCAAGAAGAAAACCAAACCTACAACCACACCAGAAGATTCAAGAGAAATTGTTACCTGGTTCTACAGTAATCAAGATCAATGGTTTGATGTTTTCAGGGGAAGGACAGAGGTAAAAAGATCAATCTACAGATTTGTTGATGAGGTGATGCAGCTTCCAGGTTCTGATTTTCAGAGAATAATGGAGCTGGGTGAAGTTCATGAGCCAGATAATGAAAGTGGGAGTCATCTGTTGCTAGTGATCAAACATCACTTCAATCCTAGCAAAGATGTGATCATTGATGCTAAATCTCTCCAATCCCACTTTTCATTCACTAATTAGTCCTACAATGCTGAGAACAATGAATACACTATAACAGATGTCAGAAGTCAGAAGATGAGATGTTCTAGCAAGGCCATCTTTAGCATGCCAAGCAAGGACATCAAGTCTCTATCTGAACTTCCTCTTGACAATCCAAGCAAGGACCCTAGAGGATATGAGACAACAAGGATTGTTGCACACATGAAAAAGCTTTAGCAACAACAGCAGTAAGAGAGTTTTGGTAGCATTAGTCTAGGGGGAGTTTGTAGATATACAAAATTCTCTAAGTACAACTTGTGAAAACCGTTTATTCGAGCAAATCAAGCAATCGATTGATAGA
Organism: Smallanthus sonchifolius; assembly: GCA_023525975.1. NCBI lineage: Eukaryota > Viridiplantae > Streptophyta > Magnoliopsida > Asterales > Asteraceae > Smallanthus > Smallanthus sonchifolius. Next base: position 19,631,581 of record CM042035.1, on the reverse strand, counting down.
AATGAGAATTGATTAGAATAATCAAGATATGAGATTAGATCAAAAACATATAGTTAAAGGTGTAACTCTCTCTATTGTATTGATATATCAAATGAAGTCCCTCTTACAAAAGTCAAACTAAACAAGTATTTATACTAACAAGAAAAAGAATGAGTTCGTCCGAAATACATTTCGGTCGAAATGTATTTCGTCCAAAAACTATAAAATTTCGTTCGAAACTTCAAGGAATTCTTTCGTCTTCATACTGTTTTATATGCGATGGCCTAAAAATAGTTCCAACAATCTCCCCCTAGGCCATTGCATATCAAAACACAAGAATCCTGCCAAGCTCCCCCATACACTTTGCATCATCAAAGCTAGATCTTGGACTCGAATGTTTAACTCTCCAAACTTGTCGTGGTTTAGATTTGTCTTTCCAATCTTGTTTTTGTTTCGACATATTGTATGTCCAAAATGTCTTCAAACTATTAAAGACATTAACAACATTTTCTTGAAACTTTCTCTGAGGTTGAGAAATGACCTTCTGTTTGAAAGACTTGTGTTTCTTGATACAACAATCTCTTAATAAATGGCCATGCTTTCCACAGCTGAAACATTTCTTCAAAGCAGGACATGTTCTTTGATAAGGCCCCTTTCGAGATTCTGACTTGTCTTTAGACTTCTGTTCTACAACTTTTGACATTTCTACTCCCTCTTTAACAAACATGAGAGGAGTAAATTTATTTGAAACGAATGGGATGGCATTAGCATTAAGTGGACTGTCTTTCATGAATCCTAAGCCACCCTTATTGTCAAAATAATCCACACATTCTTTATTTTCTTCAGATTTGTCACTGACGCAATCATCATCAGAAGTAAGATCATTTGGAATCTTCAATTCAACTTTATTTTTTTGGAATTTCTCTTTGGCTCTAACGAAGGATAAACATTTGGCACAAATGGCTCTAGAATGTATGGTTGAGGCATATGTGAATAAAATCTATTTGTAGTAAATGGAGGAAAAACACTCTTGTATCCCATCTCGCTATTCACCTTATCATTAACTTTAGACTCAATACTTTCGCCACTTCCTTTATATCCAAGCCCAGAAGTTACTTTGTCATGTATTTGAGCTTCAATGATTCCACTAGCCACTTTCTCATAAATATTTATTTTATCAACTTTAATTGCTGTATTTGCTATCTTTTACATCTTCTCGATTATCAATTTCTTTTATGTTTCTCTTTTAGCAATCAACAGTTGAATCTCATAGTTCTTTCTCTTTAACTGAAGCTTCACATGAGAATTTTCTTTGACACAGTCATCAATCTTCCTTTTATACTCTTTCTCACGATCTCTTAGAATTTTGTTTGTAGTATGTGCAAGTTTCAATGCATCCATCAGAAGTTGATTTCGATTATTGTAATCAGCAATATTCTCAAAACACTCCACATAACACATATTTTCGTTGAGCAGTTCAGAATAAATTGTAAGTTTCTGTGACTCTTTCACTGCTTCAGCAACCAAATCTGATTCTATACGTTTACAATTTCCTTGAAAATCATAATTATATCCTCCTTTGATCACTATTTTGTTCTGATCAGCTTTGAGTGCATACAACTGTAGCTTTGCACACAAATCTTCTAATGAGTTAAACTGTAATCCTTTATTTCTAATATTAAGTTTATAAATCTCTCATTCCTGTGGTTGAGCATTGAGAAATTTATCCATGACTTCTGATTTTTCGTATTCAAGATCAACCTCCTTTAGATCATTGATCAATTTCACATATCTGTGATACTGTTCAGTCAAAGATTCTCCTTCTGCGCGTGTGAATACTTGATATCGTTTCTTTAATTGGTCTTGTCTGGCTTTTCCTTTCACATCTTCCTTAGACAGATCTGGATGAACATACCCTAATCCATTTACAAAGACCCTATGCACACCCCCTTCGCCAGCCAATGAAAATCCTTTTTTTTATAATCTTTTTTTTAACTATCTAATTTTTTCAAAATCAACGCCAAACATTGCTTCGAACATCCTCTAAAAATTTTGAACAAGAAAGTTTTTCCCGCCAAAAAACTTTTTTATAATCTTTTTTTTTTTTTTACTCCCACACTTTTCGACCGAAAACTTTGAGAATTCGGGCAGGACTTTTCGACCGAAAAGTAAGTTTTCGATCAGGAGGGATTTCAGACAAAATTTAAGATTTCGATCAAAGGATTTTGATCAGACTTTTCGATCGAAAAACTTGTAGAGGAGGCTTTTATGGTTAAGCACGCACAAATATTGTGCTTGGGTTCAAACTTTAAACGGTTCATGTCTGTAAAGAACAAACACATAAAATTAGAAAATTTCTGAAAAATCCTTAACTCTGGACATTTCGATCGAAAACTCTCTTATTTACAACCTTTTCGATCGAAAAACTCCTTTTAACCTTTTGACCAAAAAAATTAAAATCACAACTTTGAACTTTTTGATCGAAAACTCTTAATCAGTACATTAACATTTCGATCGAAAACTCTGAGTTATACTTTTTTTTATCAAAAACTTGAAATTTCTAACTTTCAACTTTTCGATCGAAAACTTTGTAATCAACAATATAAACCATGACTATTTTGATCAAAAAAATTTCTAATCAGAATTTCCATCAAACGTCTTTTTCGATCGAAAACTCTTATTTTTCAAAAATTTCTCAAGCCATGGTTTTTCGATCGAAAACATTTTTCGATTGAAAACATTTTTCGGTCGAAAACACATTTCAGACGAATCAAAATTAACCATTTCCATCTGAAACACTTTTCAATCCATTCAACAGATTTTTCGATCCATTCATCTAAGATTTCGAGCAATTCAAATAATCAAAAATTCAACTGTAAACTAAGGCTTTGGATCTAACCTATCAACCTCTATGAATCACGAGAACATACCTGGATGATCGAAAAACACTGAGAATCTAGATGACGTCACGATCGACCACTTTTTCGTACGAATCTTTAAAACTTGTAAAACACGAAGAATTTTTGAAATGATACGGTCGAGATAAAAATACAAGTGGAAAAAATCTTTTCAATCAAAAAATTCGAATATATAGACTTTTCAAATCTTGACCAAAAACTTCAGTCATGACTTTTCGATTGAAAACTTTATCAGATGATTTATTTTCGGTCAAGAGATTTCGACCGAAAACTCCAAACATGATAAATTTTGAAAATTTTCAAACCATTTTTTTATATATTTTATTTTTTTTATTTTTATTTAAGTCTATTTTGACATCATTAAGACCTGTTCAATTTTTTTAAGAATTTTGACAATCACAATCATAACCTGGTAAGAATACACACTTACACATTAATTTTTTTATATATCAAAAATGACTTAATAATAATTTTTTTTATTCCAATCTTTTATTTTCTTTTGATGAACTGAAATGACATAGGATCATAAATTATATTGTCTTAACTACACTGCATATCAAATCAAGATCTAAATAGTGCAACCTTGATTGCCAGTATTGTTATCCACATAAACTCATGCATCACGTTTCAGCGAATACTGTGTGACATTTAAGGATATATTAATCAATACAATGTGTACCCCACAATCGAGATGGAATGACTTAGAATTAACACAAAATTTCACCAGATCATGATCTAATCTCCAGCATGAAGGTAGCGTTCTTAGCACAGGAAAAATAATCCAAGTGGATTTGATTGGAATCATATTGATTCAGAATCATTTTGATTCATTGTCTTGGTTTCTGAGATAGTACAAAATCATATTGATTCATATGAGATGTGAAGAGTCATGAATGATTTGGGTATGCAGATATCCGTAAGATATTGGATATGTCAATTGAAATCACGAATGATTCAAAGGGCGAAACAGACTGACTTCCTGGTTTCCATCCAATATTTTCACCAGAACCATCAGCTGAATGAAGGTGTTTAACTCTAAATCATATATTTGACGTATATAGTCAATAGAGCAAAAAAATTGTGTTAAGAACTCATCAAGATCCTGGTCTCATGGTATGACTAGATACACTTTGCATTCGAATGATGAAAGTATCGATATTCGATGTGGGTAAAACACAAAGATTGTTATTTAGTTAATCACACAAATATCGCCTAATTTACATATGCAGAGCCTGCCAGCATATCAAAAATTGTAACCGATGTCACCATCATATCCAATTCATGCATAAGCTCAGCACACACTTGTACTATCATTTCCTATATATACGTCATTCAGACACAAAAAATTTTATTTTTATTTTCAGCCTTTTCTTACTTTCAATTTTAATCAAATAGTCATATATTTCACATAGTCACATAGCATATTCAACATATTTTTCTTTTTCTTTTATTTTTTCCTAAAATTGTGATGTGACTTTATTTACTATTTATATCACTTATGAGAACAAACATATTTGACACAAACATTCATTAAGCTAATACACATATAAAGCGTACACAACACAATTTTAATACTTAAAAGAAAATCTTTTTGAGGAACATATTTCTGAGGTCTTTTAGTTCAAAATTTGGACTATTTGTTATTCTAAATTTTTATTTTATTTTATTTTTAAATGAAATCATCCCCAACATCTCAACCAAAGAGTTAAACCGATCCGTTGAAAAAGCTTTTGTAAAAATATCGGCCTTTTGCTCTAAGGTATCGACATGGACCACTTTAATCAGCCCATTCTCAAACCAGTCACGAATGAAATGTAACCTGATCGCAATGTGCTTTGTTTTGAAATGCTGAATGGGATTTTTTACTATTCCGAGCACTGCCTCGTTGTCACAATAAATCGGAGTTTCCAGGAAATTTACTCCAAAATCTAGCATTTGATGTTGAATCAAGATAACTTGTGAACAACAGCTCGAGGCAGCAATATACTCAGCTTCAGCAGTTGATGTGGATACATTCGTTTGTTTCTTACACTGCCAAGTCACCAGTCTCTCCCCCAAAAATTGACATCCACCTAAAGTTGACTTCCTGTCCAAATTACAGCCTCCATAATCGCTGTCAGTGTAAGCAAATAAATTAAATTCAGAATCAGAAGGATACCATAAACCTAAATTTATTCGACCGTTAAGATATCGGAAAATTCATTTAACAGCTTATTCGACCAATAATATTCTCAACTCGATGAGCAGAATGCATTCGATGATTTTGAATATGCTCAACTTCCATAGATTCTGGCATGTTTGTATCATTCAACTTTGGTAATTGATCATATAAATCTTCAACACTAGAAGAACTTGTCTGAATTACATCATCAGTCTGATCATTTACAAGATCCAACTGAACTTCATTAACTGCTGGTTCATCATTTGTACTTGGAATTTCTTGTACTTCAGAATCAACATTTGTGACAGAGTTATCAACAAGATCTTCTTGTGTTTCAGTTGATGTAGTAACATTCTAAGACATCTCATTTTGAATCATCAAATTCTATGGTCCAACCAAAAACTTTCCAACAGATAGATCACTACTTGTAGAAGACTCAAGTTGAGGGACCCGAAGTACTTGCTTCATTACAATCATTTGAAGTTGTTGATCAAAAGTTTTGATGATTACTTCAGCATCAAAGAACCAGTCAGGTCCATTTTGATCTGTAGGAGTATTTAGTTCTTGCCACTCCACATAAAACGATTCTTGAACAATTTTGGTTCTTTTGTTGTACACTCTATAAGCTTTCTGATATGAAGAATAACCCAAAAAATAGCATTCATCACCGACAGCTGCAAATTTTGGCAATGAATCTTGTGTATTCAACAATGTACAAGAACAACCAAATGCTCTGAATAACTTGATATATGGCTTTCATTTATAGAATAGTTCATACGAAGTCTTTGTAAGTTGCTTCACCATAAGAACTCTATTTAAAACATAGCATGCAGTGTTTACTGCTTCAGCCTAGAAGATAATGGGCAACTTGGAATCGACAAGCATTGTTCGAGCAGCTTTTATTAAAGTTCTGTTCTTCCTTTCAGCTACTCCATTCTGTTGTGGTGTTCTTGCAACACTATACTGATGTGTTATTCCTTTTTCTACACAAAAAAAACTTATCAGTTTATTTTTAAATTCTGTTCCATTGTCACTGCGAATGATTGAAACTTTTCTATCATAGATATTTTCTATTCGTTTGACAAAATCAATAATTGTTTCAGGTGTTTCATCCTTTGTTGTAAGGAAAAACACCCATGAAAATCTTGAAAAATTATCTGTGATAACAAGACAATATGACTTTTTTGCAATGCTTTTAACTCGAACTGGACCAAACAAATCCATATGAATAAAAAATAAAGGTCTAGTAAAAGTTGTTATGGTTTTTCTTGGATGGGACTTCTTGTGTTGTTTTTCCTTCGCACATGACATGCAATTTTCTTCAATTATGAATTCTTTCTTTGGCAATCCTCGCACCAAATCTTTATGCACCAAGTTATTCATGTTCTTTATATTCACAAGACCCATTCTTCGATGCCACAAATAAGATTCTGAACCAGTTGCCTTTGATAATAAACATGAAACATTTACTGGTGTAGTATGATCATAGAGCACGCATCAGAATCATTTCTTCTGGAATAACCAATCCAGGCTTTAAGAACAAGCATTCCTTTACAGTAAAATGAACTGGTATGTCTTTATCACAAACTTGAGAAACACTTAGTAAATTGAATTCCAATTGAGACACAAAATTTACTTTTTATAATGTTATGAGTTCATTCGACACTATTCCTTGACCATTTATTTTTCCTCCCTTTTTATCTCCAGCAAATGCAACAAAACCTCCATCAAAAGTTTGAAAATTTTCCAGAATTTTTCTTTGTCTAGTCATGTGCCTTGAGCAACAGCTATCAACATGCCAAGCATTATTAATAGTCCTCCCGGTTAAACTTTGCACATTCATGACAAAAATAATGATAAACAGGTACCTAGATCATCTTTGACCTGAGTTGACTTTTACCTTTTACAGTCTTAACATCTTGTTCTTTCAATTTTATATTTTTCTTTAATCCAACCATATGTGAAGACTGTTCATTTTTAACTTTCCAAACATAACCAACATTTTTCGCATATTTCATAGTAATTTTTTCTTTAGCAAAATAGATTGGTTGGTTAAATTTCTTCACATATTGTGAACCTTTTGGGACACCTTTATCCCCAAACTTTGGTAGCATATAATCACGGCAAACATTAGAATATAAAGCATGAAAATTTCTGGAAAGCAGGTAATCACGACTGTATCTTTGTATCACTCCGGACTCTGACACACTGTCGTTCTCAGACGCTTGCTTGAAATGCCGAATAGCGTTGCTCTTAACTTTTGCTTTGTTCTTTGTGAACCTTGACTCACTAGAGTTGTGTTTGTAATTTCTCGCAAAATGACCAACCTGACCACACACAAAGCAATTATAGCTCTTAGGCTTTGACTTTGACTTTGAACACTCGCCTACTTCACTCTTTAGGCCACAACTTTTCTTTCCTAATTGTTCTTTGATTTGAATTGACTTATATTTGACTTCAATGAACTTGTCTTTGACATCAATGGTTTTGCCTTTGACACACCAAGACTTTCTTTGGACATTTGTTGGTACACTGACTTTAACTTTGACAACTTTATTGTTCTCTGTCTCACTTGTAAGAATATTATTCTCTGGTGCTATGACATTATTTTTCTTTGGTCTCTCACTTGACAAATCATACTCTTGAATCAGAGGATTTCCAAACTCATCTAAGACCACATCACCAACTAGACTATAAAGTTTATTAAGTGGGACATAATCTCTAGTTGTATGCACCACTTTATCAAAGAAAGTTGATGTTGATGACACTTTAGACACACAATCAAACTCAACACAACCGTTAGTAGAACATGCCGAAACATAAGAAATATCAGAATCAGAATCAGAAGCATTAATATTTTTTGTATCAGTATTTAAACTAGAAACTGAAACAAATTTATCTAGATTACAGTCAACATCTAGGTACTGATTACAGTCCCTAATAAACTCCCTAGTGCACTGTTTATTGAAAGTAGAAAACTTTTCACTCCATCAAGTTCATTTTCATTATCCACACACCGTGAGTTTATATCTGCACTAATATACATATCATGAAAGTTAGAATTTTCGACATTCATCAACTCATTCGATTCATGCGGTTCAGGAAATGGTACAAAAATTTTAGGATGTGGAACCTTGTTGTAACCCAACCCGTCTTTGATGTAAACAGTTCTCTGTTTGCTCACACATTCATCAAAGACAATTTATTGCATCTTCCACTTTGAAACAATTACCCTTTCTTTTATTAAATCAGTTTCAGATTTGATAAGTTTTTTTGAAAGATCTTAGATTAAAACGTCCTTTTTATCCAAATATTCTTTAAATGTTACATTATCTTTCAATAATGCTTTAATTTTTCTTGTAAATTTTACTTCATTTTGTTTCAATTATTTGTTTACTCTTTTTAGTTTATCATTTTCAGCAATCAGAAACGTGTTTGCTGCATGATAGTTTTGCATTCGATCTACACGCAATGAGGAACATATATCAAATTTATTTTCAGAATTTACCTCTTTCTCAGATGAGGTTTCATCAGAAACATCAGCTTTGCCCTTTCCTTTAGAATCGGTTTTGAGAGCACATTCACTGGTAATATCAGCTGGCTTTATTGAATCTTCAATTTCAGCCATCAAGGCTTCATCCATTTCATCCTCAGCATCCTCGATCTCATCCTCCCATTCACAATTACTCACCTGTTTGGACATGAGTGCAGTTGGAGACTTCTTTAACTTATCAGATTCATCAATCATTTCCACCAGCTTAACTCTGCTTCCCTCGACCTTCTTTTTCTTGTCCTTGGTACACTCACGAGCGAAGTGACCAAGCTGTAGGATCGGTAAATACAAGATGGTTCTATTCCAGTTGAGATTGGCGGAAACAATCACAACTTGATCAAAGTAAACAAGTAAACACAGGAAGTACTGATAAACGCAATTTGTATTAAGCTTCAATGGTTACAAGATTACAAAGAGAACTCTAAGAAAAAGTACTACTGTACAATGACTCTGAGTACTGCTTATATAGTAACTTACAATCAAGACAAACCCTTGATTCTAAGGATCATATCTAACACAGACCATTGATCTTGTATTGAAGCTAATCTACATGTACAAACGATAATAATAACTATGCTAGTAAACTTTATTCAAACGTCTTCTAAGGCATCATTGCTTGCATGCTTGGAGAAGAGCGTTGTTGTCTTTTATTGTCCTGTACCAATGACATTCTTTTTGCGTGGAGTGTGTCAGTGTAGCAGCAGAAAGTTGTCAGTGGTAATGGTTGCTTTATCAAGAACAGTCAGCTGCAACGTTTGATCTTCACTGGAGATGGCTATCAGCTGCAACTTTGGTGATCAGCAGCATATGCCTATCAGCTGCAACTTTAGTCTTCAGCAGCATATGCCTATCCTCTGCAACTTTGGTCTTCAGCAAATAAGGCCTATCCGCAGCAGATTTGTTCTTCAACAAAAGAACAAGTATCCGCTGCAGATAAGCTTATCCGCAGCAGTTTGTTGGTCAACAGCAATCTCTGAGGTAAGCAGCATTTGTACTTAGAGAATTTTGTAGCCATCAGTCTTTATTTCTACAAACTCCCCCTAGACTGATGCTACCAAAACTTTCTTACTGCTTTTGTTGTTGAAGCTTTTGCATGTTGCTGACTATTCTTTCAACCTCATATCCTCTCTGGTCCTTGGTTGGATTGTTAAGAGGAAGCTCAGATAGAGTCTTGATGTCTTTGCTTGCCATTTTGAAGATAGCCTTGCTTGAACACCTCATCTTCTGTCCTTTAACATCTGTCAGTGTGAATTCATCCTTTTCAGCATTGTAGGACCAGCTAATGAATGGAGAGTAGGATTGGAGAGGTTTGACATCAATGAGTTCATCTTTGCTAGGGTTGAAGTAATGTTTGATTACCAGCAATAGATGTCTCCCACCTTCATTCTCAGGCTCATTGGCCTCACCCAGCTCCATCATTCTTCTTAGATCAGAATCTGGAAGCTGCAATACCTCATCAACAGATGTATAGATTGATCTTCTTTATTATGTTCTTCCCCTGAAGACTTCAAACCTTTGATCTTTAGTGTTGTAGAACCAGTTGACAATTTCTCTTGAGTCTTCTGGTTTGGTAGTAGGTTTGCTTTTCTTCTTGGGAGGTTGTTGATGAGTAGGAGCTGGGTGTGAGGATTTGGACTCTTTGGGTGGAGAGGAGGGAGGTCTAGGATGAAGAGTGGAAGGTTGTTGGATTGAGGAAGTGGTGGATGTGGGAGAAGGCTTGGGTTTTTTGGTTTCCTATCTTCTTCTTGATTGATTACCATCTTCTTTGAGCCTTTCTTCCCCAGTCTTTCTTCCTCTTCCTTCTTGACTTTAATGTAAAGGTCTTGCATGTTCATGAAATTCATGGGACCCAGTCTTTTTTCCACTCTCTCCTCTAGCCTTAGGAAGTCAATCATAACCTTCCTTTCTTCATGGGATCTTCTGTTAAAGGCAATGGTCTTCTTGGATTTTTGTTTGGCTTTTTCTTCTTCTTTAGCCCTTTTCTTGTTTGCCAATTGACCCTGCTGACCCATGAAGGCTCTGTAGATTTCTTTATTTGATAGTTTCTCAAGGTAGTCTGCATCCTCACCTTGAGAAATCAGAGCCTTTATCCACTCCTCTCTCATTTCTTTGGCTAGTTCAGAATCAGTTACTCTGAACTTAGCCTCTTCCTTCTTCTTCTTCTCTCTTTCTTCTTCTTCTTCTTTATTAAATTGTTCCTGCAGTTGAAGAGCAAGAGCTTCATCTTCTTGAATTTGATAGACTGCAGGAATCTTGACTTTCAGATCATCCAACTGTTTGGCATACAGCTGGATCTGTTGTTCTCTGAAGAGAATGGCCGTTTTTCTTTCTTGAGCTTTTCTTAGTTCAGCCATCTCCTCTTCTTCTCTTCTTCTTCTTCTTTCCTCTTTTTCTTTCTTCTCCTTCACTATCCTCTCTTCATCTTCTTTAGTCATGAGTCCCTTCCCCTTGTCTTTGTTGGATGCCTCTGTTCAGCTTCATGGACCACAACAGCAGATGTAGTAGATGATGTTGGGATCTCAGCTTCACCTTCATTGGTAGTTTAGGGAATGGACAAGGGAAGGACACTTTCTTCATCTTCTTCACATTCCATACCTGTCACTTCTTGCCAACAATCCTTCACCTTTTCCTTTTCTCTTCTCTTGGATTCTTCTTCTGTGTTCATTTTGAATGTTGGTGAAGAAAGGAAGGATAGATCTGAGTCAGAGTCAGTCATTGCATGTGATTCCTCCTTATTAAGAGAAGCCTTGATGAGTTTGATCATTTCTTGACTTTCTAAGGAGTTGATGTTGCAGATGAGTGTTCTGAGCTCAAAGACCTTGTGCAGAAAGTCTGAAGGTAGGAGTAGGATCTCTTTGATGTTGATAAAGAGAGAAGATCCATTGCTTAGGAAGAAGGTGAAGTCAGAGGAATCAGTGCTCACCCATCCTAGCACTTCCAAGTCCCTTACCATTATGTTGTACAGGAATCTTCGCCAGCAGATAACTTTTTCTTCAGTTAAAGCACTGCTCCTGATTAAGTCAAGTCTTTTAGGCGCCAGTCTTTGTTCTGTTGTTGATGAAGATTCAGGATAAGCCACCCTATTTGCTTCTTTTAGTAGTCTTTCAAACCAGGGCATATTATCCTCCATTAAGTCATAGAACCTGCTGATTGCAAGTTCTGCTGAGAGATCTGATGAAGTGTTGACACATCTTGTCAGATACAGATTAAGAACCTGGAGGGCATTAAGAGTGTTCCAGTTTAGCTCTTCTACTCCACTAAACTCCCATCCAATCCAGAATCTCTCAGCTATGCCATCATACCCCCAAGCTAGAATAGATTTGAACTCTAGCTTGTTTGAAGACAGTGTGAATTGGGCGGTAGATGTTTGACTTATTATGGCTGCAGCTTCAGGAAGTATGCTGAAAGATGGAGGTGTGTCTTCATGGAGAGTTTCATCTTGCAACACCTCATTAACAGCTCGGACAACTAGCTTCCAATCCTCAATGATATCTTCCTCTTCATCAACTGAGTCTGGCAAGTCGTGGATTTGAACAAAAGCATGTTTGTATAGTGAACTTTGAAACACAGTCTGCTCTTGTATCCATTCTTCTAGGCTGTCCGCATCATCTTCCTTGGTGATTACCTCCCCCTTTTTGGTTGCATCAGTGCATAAATTGTTATCTGTTTGAGTGCCCACTGATATAAGGGAGGAAGTAGTCACATATGGGCATTGATGGGCTTCATGCATAGAGACTTGGTGCCTTAGTTTGGACACTTCAACCTCTAGCAAAGCCACCATGGCCGTCAATTCTATATTATGAAGTTTCAGTCTGTCCTCATCCACAGTTGTGGAATTCTTGGAGCTAGATGGGGCCTTAGGCCAAGCCTCTGTATCCCCATCACCCTGGTTTTCTTGGTTCCTGGGATTCCTCTTAGTGAAGAGTGTTTCAAAAGAAACATCTTCACTGTGAGTTGTCGTGGTTAGAGTCTTAGCTATGTTGTCACTGTCCTCCTGGGCAGTTGATGTACTAGTAGTAGTGACAGCCCTTTCCACATTCACTCTATCAAAACCACCAGAGTGAACCTTCTTGGGTGATGAACTTGGGTTGGGTGCATCAGCAGCCAGGTCAATCAATACCTCCGAGATAGTAGTTGTTGGAGAAGGTATATCATCTTTACAAGGTGCATCTGCACTTAAGTTCAGAGAAGAAAAATGGAATGGCTCAGAAAGGTGTTCTATGGATCCGGGATGTGATCCTGATCCTAATAGAGAGGCATCCAATGAAGTCTCTCTAATGTTGTGGCTATCCCTTTTGATATTCTCACCAGAATTTTGGGATTCTGAATGAGGGCTTTGAGGTTGGGATTGGGCCTTTGAAACAAGAAGAGAAGGAGTCTTCTTGCTCCTCTTTCTTGTGTATGTTGTTGCAACTGAGGCCCTTTGATCCAGTTGAACAATAACATCCAAAAGAGATGTAAGTGATTTTTGTACCTGTGCATCCTTAGTAGAATGCACAGGGGTTCGAATTGTTGAAGCAGATGGTTGTTCAGGATGCGAGGTGGAGGGTGTGGGATCAGTATTAGCTGGGATTGCTACATTATCACCCTGGTACTTTATATGTTCAGCATTGTAGATAACAATGGAACATTGACCCCTGAGAACTTTTTGGAAACAGTTCTCATACTTTGAAAAATATTATTTTTATGACCTAACATGATGTAGATTCTTGCATGTTTTGAAAGATCTTTTACTTCCTGGTTGAAAACCTCCTGCAAGAATCTGGGGTACATAAAAAATTGTTGCTTTGCACCCTCTTGAAGGTTATCTCTCAAACCTTAAAAAATGAGGTGTGCAAAGTTGAATCCCTGGTCAGTAATCATACCGTGAATAGCAGAGGCAAGTGTAGAGCTCACTTGATGCCATCCACTTCTCTTCTGAGATATGCATTGTAGAAGAGTGTGGCAGAGATACTTCCATGGTGGGCCATTAGTGCCTTCTCTATTGTATACTCATTTTGATTTCCAGTGTACCCTATGGATACAAAGGTCCTCATGTATTCTTCCTTTGAGTATGAGATGGATGCCCCTTCATCTTGAAGCTGAAGATGTTTGCGGAGAGTGGCTTTATAGATGGTGATATCCTTGCGGTCTACCTTTTCTTTTATTTGGGGAATCCCCTGTTCGGTAAAGTAGACGACGGTATTCCAAAAATCCTCCATGTGAGGAATGTATATGGTAGGGTTGACGGTGAGTGCATGGTGTAATTTTGATCGACAGAGAAAGTCGATCATATCATCGAAACTGTCGAATTTCTTCCCTTTTGTTAATTATGCCGTAAGGTTGTGATAGGGGGAGAACTTATCATCTGTATTGTTGATGTCTGCCATTTTTATTGGATTTTGGAGGGAAAGAGGAAGGTTTTGAAGAGTGATTAGGAATGGAAGGCTTTGAATGTTGTGGGGACTTGAGAGAAACTGATGGGAGTTAGGGTGAAATTGAATGTGAAGGGGTGGTGAAGAAATTTGATTAGTTCTTATAACGGCAGGGGAGAGAAAAGCATAATGACTTGTACAGTACAACCATATTCACTTTTTACTGTTACAGCTGTAATGCATTATTGCAGTCATGGTAAAGACCAAAAGGAATTTTTACAGCGGGTAAAAGTTAATGTGGACTTAATTTTTACCCATCAGCTGCAAACTTGGTTACTGCGGATGGTTAAGCCTGTCCGCTGCAAGCTTGGTTGCAGCGGATAGTTAAGTCTGTCAGCAGCAACCACTATTGCTGCTGATGGATGAATTGATCCGCAGCAAGTGAGTTGCTGCTGACTGCCTTAAAACTATCTGCAGGAAACTTGTTCCTGCTGATAACTTAAAGCAGTCAGTGGCAAAATCTTTGCTGCTGATAATTAAACTTGTCAGCAGCAAAAATGGATGCTGCTGAATTGTAACTTTCATTTATAACAAAAGACAAACATATTTAAAAAGACAAAAATTTTAGAGACATATTTTAATCAAAGTTCATCATACCAATAGATTCAACTAAATATCTAAATCTAGCTTCATCAAATGGTTTTGTAAACAAATCAGCATATTGCTCATTGGTATGAACTTTGGTTAAAATAATTCTCTTTTTCTCAGCTTGATCTCTTATGAAGTGATACCTGATGTTAATGTGTTTTGTCTTTGAGTGCTGCACCGGATTGTTTGTGATTGATATAGCACTCATGTTGTCGATGTGAATGGGAGTTGCCATGAAAGTCATCCCATAATCCAGCATTTGACTTTGTATCCAGGTGACTTGTGCACAGCAACTTGAAGCTGCAATGTATTCTGCTTCTGTTGTAGAAGTTGAAACACATGTTTGCTTCTTGCATTGCCATAAAATCAGTCTTCTTTCCATAAACTGACATCCCCCTGAAGTGGACTTTTTGTCCAAATTGCATCCCCCATAATCACTGTCGGTGTATGCATATAGATTGAACTTATCATTTTTAGAATACCATAGCCCAAGTCTTGGGGCCCCCTTTAGGTATTTAAAAATTCTCTTGACAGCTTGAAGATGTGAAATATTTGGAGCTGCTTGGATTCTTGCATAGAGACATACTGCAAACATGATATCTGGCCTTGAGGCAGTGAGATACATGAGAGACCCTATCATTGCACGGTACTGATGTTGATCAGTGTCTTGACCATCTTTGTCTGGAGTCAGCTGATGGGGCACTTGCATAGGGATTCTTGCAGCAGAGCAATCAGCCATTTTGAATCTTTCCAGAATGCTCTTAACATATTTGGATTGGATAATGAAGATTCCTTTTGGGACTTATTTGACTTGAAGACCCAAAAAGAAATTTAGCTCACCCATTGAGCTCATTTCAAACTTTGAGTTCATCAGGATCTCGAAGTCTTTACACAGCTTCTTCCTTGTTGATCCAAAGATGATATCATCTACGTAGATTTGAACCTGTAAGATATCTCCCCCTTCATCTTTGATAAACAAGGTCTGGTCAATGGCGCCTCTTCTGAAGTTGTTGCTTAGTAGATATCCAGATAAAGTTTCATACCAGGCTCTTGGGGCTTGATGTAAGCCATATAGAGCTTTGTCTAGTTTGAACACTTGGTTAGGATGTGCAGGATCTATAAAGCCTGGAGGTTCTTTGACATATACTTCTTCACCAATCTTCCCATACAGAAAGGCACTCTTGACATCCATTTGATAAACCATGAAATTCTTGGATGCAGCATATGCCAGGAAGATTCTGATGGCCTTTAGTCTGGCAACAGGAGCAAAGACTTCATCATAGTCAATTCCCTCTTCCTGAGTGTAGCCTTGAGCTACAAGTCTGGATTTGTTCTTGACCACAATGCCTCTCTCATCTTGCTTGTTCCTGAATACCCATCTTGTGCCAATGGCAGATTGACCAGGTGGAAGATCAACAAGCTTCCAGACATCCTGTCTCTTGAATTGCAGCAACTCTTCCTGTATTGCCTCAATCCAACTGCTGTGTTGCAGAGCTTCATCTATCTTCTTTGGTTCCACCTGAGATAGAAAACATGAAAACAAACATATATTGGCCTCATGAGTTTTGCTTCTTGTTAGAACTCCTTGGTGAACTTGGCCAACGATGTTTTCCTGAGGATGTTGCTTGTGGATCCGTTGTGCTGGTACCACTTCTAGCTGTATCCCTTGCTAAAGATTGCTTTGATTTTGATCAGTGGTCCCTTCATTCATGGTGGAAGAGTCTTCAACATCAACAGCCACATCATTATTTTCAGCAAGAGTATCTTCAGCATCTACAACATTTACTGAAGAGTCATCATCCAAATGTTCAGTTTCAGACAGGCTGCTGCTGGTGACATTGGAGAGTCTTGTAACGGCTTCACTTGCTTCAATGGCTTCCACAACTGATGGAGGATCAATGGATGGTCTTTTCAGACTGATAGAAGGTTTAGGGAAATCCAGTCTATAGTCAGTGGAGAGAGTGGAAACAGGTGCTTGTGTAGAGGTAGACTCCATATTTGAGAAGATGAGAGGCTCAAATATTGGGGTGAAGGAGTCTATGTCAAAAAGCCAGTTTGGGCCTTTTCCCTGTTCACAGACAATGTGTTCTCTGCATTCCACATTGGCTGATTCTTCCACAATTCTTTTTCTTGAGTTGAATACTCTGTAGGCCTTGCATTGAGAGGAATATCCCATAAAATATCCTTCATTAGATTTGGCACCAAACTTAGGAAGAACCCCATGTGTGATCAGAATTGTGCATGGACATCCAAAAGGTTTTAGAAATCCAATGTATGGAACTCTTTGGAACCATAGTTCATAGGGTGTTATGTTGAGAGGCTTGACTATGAGAACTCTATTTTGCACATAGCAGGCTGTGCTAACTGCTTCTGCCCAAAATGTGAGAGGCAGTTTTGAGTCAGCCAACATAGATCTTGCGGACTCAATTAGAGTTCTGTTTCTTATTTATGCAACTCCATTTTGTTGAGGAGTTCTTGGAGCAATGTATTGCCTTTCAATCCCCTTGCTCTCACAGAAACAGTTCAAAGTGTGGTTCTTGAACTCTGTTCCCTGATCACACCTTATGATCTTCACCTTCTGATTTCTTTGATTCTCTACCTTAAGGATGTAGGATTTGAGGATCTCAGTAGTTTCATCTTTAGTTCTCAAGAAGTATACCCATGAGAATCTGGTGTAGTCATCAGTTATCACCAGACAGTATGACTTCTTGCCCATTGATATAACATTTGTAGGACCAAAGAGATCCATATGTAGCAGCTGTAGTGGAGTGTCATTTGTGTTCAAAGTCTTGGGCTTGTGAGAACTCTTGTGTTGTTTCCCTTTTAAGCAAGCAATGCAATGATCTTCTAGCTGGAATTCTTTGTCAGGAAGCCCTCTGACAAGATTATCCTTCACCAGTTTATTGATAGTTTTGATATTAACGTGGCTTAATCTCCTGTGCCAGATAGCTGATTCATCAACTGAAGCTTTTGACCGAAAGCGGGATACAATGCCAGATGGAGTGACCTCATTCATGTCAAGTACATAAAGATTTTCTTTTCTCTGTGCTGTTAATAAAATCTTTTCTAGAGGAGGTTTGGATAGGCCAAGAGATAGTACAAAGAATTCTTTGTCTGTGAAGAGCATCCAATGCTTTTGATCACAGACCTGGGAAACACTAATGAGATTGAAGTCCAATTCTTTGACATAATTTACTTTATCAATACTCATTCTTTCATTGGACACAGTCCCTTGTCCAGTAATAGGTCCTCCTTTTGAGTCACTCCCAATGGAAACATATCCTCCATTGAAGTGTCTGAAGTTTGAGAGGATGGATCTGTTGCCTGTCATGTGCCTGGAACAACCACTGTCTACCACCCATGTGTTATTCTTGTGACCTGGATTCCCCTGCATATGAGAGAGATCTAGTTAGTGGGAGGAGTCCAAGAGCTTGCATCCTTGAAGAAAAGGGTTCTCGGAATGCCAGATTCAGCATGTGTGCATTCAACGGAACCAACGATGATTCTTGGAGGGATAGAAGCTGAGATCTTGGCTTTCCATTGCTGAGAAGGTGGTTTTCCAATTTCTTTTCTCTGTCAGCAGCTGATCTTGCTTTGGGTGCTGATGGATTTGCTTTATCAGCAGTAGATTTTGCTGTTGAGGACTTTAGCTTATCAGCAACAGATTTTGTTGCTGCTGATGGCTTCGGCTTATCAGCAGCAGATTTTGCTGCAGAGGACTTTAGCTTATCAGTAGCAGATTTTGTTGCTGCTGATGGCTTCGGCTTATCAACAACAGATTTTGCTGCTGATGATTTTGCTGGGGCAGCAGTAGATTTGGTTGTTGCTGAAGGCTTGTCCTTTTTTTTCTTGGGCTTCTCTTGATTACCAACATTTTTGCTGGCTGCTGATGGATTAACAACCGATGAATGCTGATCCTTCTTTACCTTGTTGACATAGGGCCTCTCTGTAGAAGTTCTTTTGCTGGTCGGCTTTTGTTTATGAGGGGCTTGATGAAGGATCTGGTTGAAAGGGTTAAACTTACAATTTGCAGCAAAGGGGTCTGATTCACCACAGATGATGCAAGTTTGTTGAGGTTTTGACAACTGCTTCCTTGGTGGAGAAAGAGAGTTTCGGAATTGAGTTGTCTTGGCTTCAAAATTTCTTACCTGTTTGTTTTTGTTTGTCTTCTCAAAAGCATGTTGCTTGAGGTTTCTTTGCAGCTGAAGGTAGTAGAAGCAGGTGCTGGCAGTATGGTTGTATTTGCCACAGACATAGCATGATTTAGCCAGTTTGTCCCTTGAAAGGTAAGCATAATCCTTTCTTTTGAACAAGTCTTTGAAGTTCCAAGGGTGAGCTTTGTTGTGCTCAAAGGTGGCTTCTTCCAATTTCTTTTGAACATATGAAACTCTTTCTCCAGGTGCATGACATATGTCAAACACCTTCTTTTGAGGCTTGGAGTTGGTGGATTTTGAGGACTGTCCCTTTTCAACAGTTAGCTTTCTTCCTGAGGCTTGGAGTTGGTGGAGTTTGAGGACTGTCCCTTTTCAACAGTTAGCTTTCTTCCTTCTGGAGGATAACTGATTTTGATTTGGTTGAAAGGAATAGGAGCCGGAACGGCTAGTACTTGTACTAAAGAGATGAAAGGAACATGAGCACTTGTTTGAATGACTTCAAGGACAGGTGGTGCTGGTACTTGATCTGGTGATGAGGTCTCAGTTTTAGTGGAATCTGAGCAGGTGGACTCAGAATCTGACGAGGTAGTGCATTCTTGCACAAACGGTTCATTCCTTGAAGGATCAAGATTTCGGTTGGCCTTCTCAAGATTTGAGAGATTGAAGCTTGGTTCATGGATTGCAACGTAGTCAGCAGGAGGTGCAACGGCTTGGTGTTGTTCAGCATGATACCCCATACCAGTTTTTACCTTGTCATGAATTTAAGCATCCAAAAGTCTTTGCAGATTTTTGGATGCAAATTCATATTTTTCAACATGAACTTTTTGTTATACCAATTCTGCTCTGGTAGCTTTTAATCTAGCCAGTAGATCATCAATCTGAGTTTCAAGATTTGTTTGTTCATGTTTTAGTAATGAAATCTCTTTCTTTAGGCAGTTAATTTTTTCTTTATAACTGTTTTCTACTTTTATGAATTCAGATTTCATTTGATGAAACTCTTCATTTTGATCTATAAGGTTTTGATTATGCTTTCTGTAGCCTAACACCTTATCAATACAAGATTGGGAACAGAGATGTTCATATACCTGAGGCGGTATTTCAGTTGTGTCTGCCATAAGAGCTTGGTTGTTAGCAGGCAGATCTTCACACTAGAAGCTGCAGTCAAAGTCAGAGGTTCCAATAGCTGCACAAGCTGCAGTTTGAGCTGGAGAGGTAGCTTGTTGCTGTTGTTGTCTTGGTTGGGCTTGGTGAGCTTGTCTCGATTGAGGAGCTGCTGGGTTTGCTCTAGCTGCCTTGCATTCTCTAGAAAAGTGACCCAGTTGGTTACAGTTGTAACATCTAAGTTTGCTTTTATCCAAGCCAACTCTGGTGTTGGAGTTGTTACTTGGAATGGGTCTTCCGGTTCTAGAGTAGAACCTTTTTGCTCATATAGAGAGCATGGCATACGAGTGATGTATGTCCATTTCTTCTAAGTCATCTGTATGAAAGCATTCCAGATCCTCCTTGATAAAGGACATGTTGCTTGAGTTTTCAGAAACAAAAGCAGTAGAGGTTGAGGTTTGGGGAGGAGCTTCTAGGAGAAATGGTGATGTGTTAGTTTGAGAGGTTGGATTTTGGGGATGGGTGACAATGGGAGGATAATAGTTGCTGGAACTGGGACCTAAGTGGTCAGAGTGGAGGGCAGAAGAGGTGGTGGTGGATTTGAGGCTGTTTGGTAGCTTGAGCTTCTTTCTTTTGCCTGAATCATCTCTAGATCATATGTTTTTAGCATACCGAAGAGCTCAGTCATTTGGAGAGTCTTTAGATTCTCAGTTCTTCTGATGGACACTATGTAGAGTGTCCAGCAACTAGGTAGAGACCTGATGAACTTCTTGAGAATATTTTCATTCTCCAGCTTCACCTTTGAGCACTGCAGCTCACCTACAAGATAAGTATATCTGTTATATAAAACAGTTACAGACTCACCTTCCTTCCAGACGAAGTTTTCATACTGTTGCTTCAGGATGTCTCTTTCTGTTTTCTTTGATTTCCTCTGAACCAGCAAACATTTTTTCAAGAGCCTCCCATAGCTCCTTTGCAGTTTTGTAACCTCTGAAGTTGTGAAAAACTTCATTTGGTAAGCACATCTGGATGGCTCCCAAGGCTTTGAAATCTACCTCCATTTTCTTGATGTCTTCATCAGAGTACTTGGAGGTTACTTAAGGAACCAGTGTACCTCCAGAATCAGCTGAGGACACCATGGGTATGTATGGTCCATCTTTAATGGATTTCCACATCCCATATTCCTCATATCAGAAAAAGATTTCCATTTTGTTCTTCCACATATCGTAGTCTTCCCTAGACACCAGTCTTGGTGGCCTGTTGATGCTTCCGATATCTTCAAATCCATTGTTTTCAGCCATTTTGTTTGATTTGCTGATGGTGAGAGACTTAATCAAAGAGATAGTTTGGAGTAGAACCAGAAAGTTATTAAACAAGTGTGAGTTTGTTTAATCTGTGAGACAAAGCTCTGATACCACTTGTAGGATCGGTAAATACAAGATGGTTCTATTCCAGTTGAGATTGGCGGAAACAATCACAACTTGATCAAAGTAAACAAGTAAACACACGAAGTACTAATAAATACAATTTGTATTAAGCTTCAATGGTTACAAGATTACAGAGAGAACTCTAAGAAAAAGCACTACTGTACAATGACACTAAGTACTGCTTATATAGTAACTTAGAATCAAGACAGACCCTTGATTCTAAGGATCAGATCTAACACAGACCGTTGATCTTGTATTGAAGCTATTGTACATGTACAGACAATAATAATAACTATGCTAGTAAACATTATTCATACGTCTTCTAAGGCATCATTGCTTGCATGCTTGGAGAAGAGCGTTGTTGTCTTTTATTGTCTTGTACCAATGACATTCTTTCTGCGTGGAGTGTGTCAGTGTAGCAACAGAAAGTTGTCATTGGTAATGGTTGCTTTATCAAGAACAATCAGCTGCAACGTTTGATCTTCAGTGGAGATGGCTATCAGCTGCAACTTTCGTGATCAGCAGCATATACCTATCAGCTGCAACTTTGGTCTTCAGCAGCATATGCCTATCCGCTGCAACTTTGTTCTTCAGCAGATAAGGCCTATCCGCAGCAGATTTGTTCTTCAGCAGAAGAACAAGTATCCGCTGCAGATAAGCTTATTCGCAGCAGTTTGTTGGTCAGCAGCAATCTCTAAGGTAAGCAGCATTTGTACTTGGATAATTTTGTAGCCATCAGTCTTTATTTCTACACAAGTTGTTGACAGTTGTAGCACCTGAGTTTAGCTTTGTCAAAACCAACCTTTTTACAAAACTGCAACTTATCCTTCCCAACCTTCTGCAAATACTTTTTAGCCCTTACAGCTATCATGGCCATCTGCCATTGCAAGTCCATATATTCTAAATCATCAGGATTGATCTGAACAAGATCTTCTACATCATGCACGACAGGTTGTAACTTTCCTGTCACCAGTGCATCGTAGTTGCTCATGAAAGCTCCGAACAGAGCAATCTGATCTTCAGGGATTTGTCCAGATGACTTGACTTTCTCACCAGAGGAGTGTTCACAACAACCTTTGTTTTTCTCAGGTTTTGTTCCACTGTTTCCTTCACTACTTCCAGAAAATAATGCTGCATTTGTTGAACTTGAGTTATTTTGTTTATCTTTGTTGTTCAGTTCTCTCTTCTTTGCATCCAATTCAAGTGTTTTACTCTTCAGATATGGAGTTGTGTTCTTAATTAGGATACAAGGTATGCTCCAGCAATCTGGCAGTGAGTCTAACAGCTTCTTTCCTAGCTCATACTCTTCAAATTTTACTCCCATTTTTCTCAACATGTTGATCATTGTTGTAAACCTAGTCACCTGCTCACTGAGATTCTCATTCTTTTTATAACTAAACATGTTATATTGCTTCAGTAGAAGATCGGTTCTGCTTTCCTAAAGAGCTGCATTACCTTCAAATCTTAAGCACAAAGCGTTCCACAGACCTTGAGCAGTTTCATGTTGCTCAAAATTCAAATACAACTCAGTCGAAAGTGCTAGAATAACAAAACCCAATGCTTTGTTATCCCTTTCGATTAACTTCTTATCTTCCTCTGAATAAAGATCAGGATCAGCAATCGGGACTAACCCATCAGCATTTGCAGTCTTAGGAATGTAAGGACCTTTTACATTTGATTCCCAAAGTGTGTGTTCAGTAAACTTGAAATAAGCCTTCATCATTATCTTCCAATTTAAAAATTCTGATATTGATTTCAGCATCGGTGGTGATTTCCCAATAACCCTCTCAGTATCGTATACCTTTCCAGCCATTCTTTACTTGTAATTTGAAACTTGGTCGAAATCAGAAAAATTTCCAACTTATAACTTTTCGGTCAAAAACTTTGTACAATACTTTTCGATCGAAAAGTCAGAATATTTCGGACAATACTTTTCGGACAAAATACTTTTCGATTTCTTCAAACAGAGTTTTCGGCTACTTCAAACAAACTTTTCGGACAATTCAACAAAAGAACACTTGAATTGACCAAAAAATTTCTGTGATGATCCGAGTAAAGAATCAAGTCTTAAAACTTGATACAAACTTCATCTACATCAAAACTAGCTTCAAATCAGCAACAATGACACCCAAATTACTTCAATTTGATCAGATTTGACTTAAAATCTTCTTAAATACCAAGAGCTATTAACCAACAGCTCTGATACCACTTGTGAAAACCATTTATTCGAGCAAATCAAGCAAACGATTGGTAGAAATGAGAATCGATTAGAATAATCAAGATATGAGATTGGATCAAAAACACATAGTTAAAGGTGTAACTCTCTCTATTGTATTGATATATCAAATGAAGCCCCTCTTACAAAAGTCAAACTAAACAAGTATTTATACTAAGAAGACAAAGAATGAGTTCGTCCGAAATACATTTTGGTTGAAATGTATTTCGTTCGAAAACTATAAGATTTCGGTCGAAATCTTATTACTTCAAAGAATTCTTCCGTCTTCAGACTGTTTTATATGCAATGGCCTAAAAATAATTCCAACACAACTGCTGCGGACTCCACAGTTTTGTTACTGACCAACAAGCTGTTGCAGATAAGGTTAGTTGCTACGGATAGTAGTTCTCCTGCTGATGAACAACTATGCTGCGGATAGTCTTATCTGCTGAAGTCCAGAGTTGTTGCTGATAGGCTTCTCAGCAGCATCAAACACTTGATGCTGTTGATAGGCAAATCATCAGCAACTTTGACTTTGCTACTGACACCTCTGTTATAACACTGACACATCTATTAGCAGAAGGAATGTTATTGGTGCAGATGATTAAAGACAAACCACTTCTAAAGTCTCCTGCAAAGATTCCTAAGAAGGCTTTTGACCTGAATACAACTGTTTGCTGCAGTTTATCTTTTAGTTGTCTACCAATAGTAGTATAGCTTGTAACTGTCCTAGATCAACGGTCTGTGTTTGATCTGATCCTTAGAATCAAGGGTTTGTCTTGATTCTAAGTTCCTTTATATGTATTGTATCTTCATTTTGTACATGTGTGCTTCGTGAGAGTTTTCTCTGCAATCTTGTAAACATTGAAGATCAATACAATTTGCATTTATCAGTATTCTCTTTGTTTATCTGTTTACATTGCATAGTTGTGATTATTTCCGCCAATCTCAACTAAAATAGAACCATCTTGTAATAATTGATCCTACATATTGCTTACCACTTCGCAAAACACTTACCTGGCTTACATGAGCATTCTTTGATCCCGACCCTTGATGTTACGGGTTGGTTTGTGTGTTGCTTGGTAACTTGCCCGGTTCTCATCTTTTCCACTCTTCAGCCATCTGACCCACTTGCTTCATAGGTGCATCTACCTTTTTGTCATGGACTTCATTGTCCTTCTTCAACTCCTTGATTGCATCCATGATAGCATTAAACTGGGCACCCCCAGGTCCTCACCTCCTGCACTACCACTATGTTGATTTTGTTGTTGATATCCCCTTTGGTACCTCTGGTATCCGCCTTGATTGTATCCTGACTGGCGGTTTTGGTATTGTTGTTGTTGTGGTTATCCTCCACCCTACTCATTAGCACCCTGAAAGTTAGGATTCATTTGATTAGATACATTACCATACCTGAAGTTTGGGGGATTTCTGAGTCCTGGATGATAGTGTGTAGCAGTTGCTTTTTCTCCCCCAAGCTGGTTCACTTCTTCAGGCTTTCCTTGCTCTCTTGGGCAGTTTGCTAACACATGCCCCAACTCTTCTCATCCGTCACATACAGGATATGCTTGTGACACATTTGATATCTCCTTACCACTCGGCTTACCAAGACGTGCCATTTGAATTAACATGGCATTCAATCGCTTTTGCATCTCATAATCAACCGACTTTACTGATGAAGTTGACTTTCCCCTCCTGCTTCAATTAGCTTGTCTTTTAGATATCATTGCCATCCTCTCAAGTATGTCCCAATCATCATCAACATGGTTGGAGAAGAATGACCCGCTACTGGTGGACTTCACATCTCTGATATCCTCAGGCAGAAGGCCATCATAAAATGCCTGTATCAATTCCCACTTCTCTATACCATAGTGTGGGCAATTGCTCAGCAACTCTTTAAATCTCTTGAAGGCTTCATAGAGTGGCTCCCCTGACTGTTGTCTGAAATATCTGATAGCAGCTCTTGCCTCATTAGTCTTGTGTGGTGGGAAGTACTCATCTAAGAACTGTTGTTGAAGCTTTGCCCAAGTAGCAACACTAGCAGACGGTAGAGAAAGCAACCATTGTTTAGCACAGTCCTTTAGTGAAAACTGGAAGAGCACCAGTTTCACCTCGTCCGTAGTGAATCCCGGTCCACCGAGGGTTCGACATGTAGCCTCATACTTTGATAAGTGTGTGTAGGGCTCCTTAGTAGCTCTCCCAAATAAGTGTGGGAGAATCCCTAAACATCTTGGTCTGATCTCAAATGCATTCCCCTATGAAATGGTGGAATCACGGGGGAGGCATTTAGGGCTAATGTAGGGTAAAAGTGACTGTCTACCCTCTGTTCATGCCTTGGGAAGTTCCTGTTTCGAGGCGGTTCCTCTTGATAATTAGGTATGTTCACTTGAGGTTGCATGTACCTGTTCTCTCAGTCCAAGTTACCCTGATTTCTCGGTTGATACCCATAGTCGGCCCTTGGCGGTGGTTGAACCCAGTTTTACACCCCATTTATTCCTTGATTTCTGGGAGGGAATGCCTCCTGGTGGTTTAGGTCATACCACGCTTCTTCTTCATCCCAATTCTCATATTGAGAATCGTGCCCTGGTCTGTAGCTATTTGCATGTTCATTCTCCCCAAACTCATAATAGCTCGGGTAGCTGTCATAGGGTTGGTTGTCATGGAATGGTGTGGGTGGTTGTTGATTTGGTGGTGGTTGATTAGGAAATTGGAGATCTGGGAAAGGTGGGACTTGTCCCCCACCCTGAATTGGGTCTGGGATTGGGGGTTGATTTTGTGACATGCTCGGGCTGTCAAGTTTCTCTAAGATGGTTTTGACTTGATTCTATATCTTTTGATTGGCTCTAGCGGCCTGTTCTATTTCTGGATTGAATAAAAGTGGTGACTTCCTTCCTGAATTACGAGTATGCATAAAACTGTGAACTGCACAAATAAACAAAAGATTAGTAGCTCCGAACAAAATAATTTAAACTAAAACACTAAGCGCACGTATTCCCCGGCAACGGCGCCAGTTTGATCGCGATTTCAAGGTCAATCAAAAACAATTATTCTAATCCCTAGCTACCTTAAACTATAGTATATGAAAGTAGGGTGTCGTATCCACAGGGAATTAGTGGACAGTGTTTGGTTATGAAAACTGTTCGAATTTTAATTAAAAAGCAAGTAACTTTAACTTTGTAAGAACTATCAAGAGAAAACGGATCGCTTCCGGGTTCAGGTTGCAAGTTCTTATGAAGACTGGTTTGTACTTATTGGAAGTTACATAGACATAACTCATTCATTAGATTAGATAACCAATTAACAACCAAGATAGTGACTACGTTGAGCAACGATTACAAAATCGGGTACTTGACACAGATTACAACTCAATAGTTAATTAACAACTTAGAAGATTAGATCTAAATATTCAATGATTCACGATAGAAAACCGAAAATTGATGAATGTATTAAATTGAATAAAAATCAAATTGTTGGAACCAAATCTAAGAATCAAGCATTCAAATAATCATACGATTACAAGAATAGCAAACCAAATCAAGTATGAACCCTAGTCTATCACTTATAAGCAGATCCTACACCCGAAAACGACACAGAAGATTTAGCCACCCATCGACATCATCATCGATTCTTCAATAGTTGGTGTAACTCGATCTAGCATCAAAACCTTGTAAAGATTGGAACTTTATCTCTGGAAATCGCCTCTGGAATTCTCTGGGACGAAAGTAGACAATTGTTTTCCATAATGGATCCTTAATGGCTTATAATTGGAATTATCTCAAAAAGAGCCGTAATCACATTCTTCGCATGTCGCGAAGAACAAAATAGTCGGGTGGGCTTTTCAGGCCCTCGCGTGTCGTGAAAAACTCTTCCCTGATCTTCATGTGGCGCGAAGATCTTGATTTCCACAATTTTGACTTTTATTGACTTTTACTTCTCCGGAGCTCGTGTATGCTACTATCCTCATGATTTTAAGCCCATGTTTTCCCGTTCACTTAGCACATTAAACCTGTAACACTTATAAAAACCAAATGCATATAAAAAAGACTCGACATACAAACCTAAACGCTTAAAACTATAGACTTAGACTCTTATACACGGGATATTTAACCTCACATCGTAGTGCAAACTGATCTACAAAGCAACATTTTGAGCAAAAAGACACGCAATGTCGTGCAATAGAAATAAAATAAAATAAAATATGCAATGTCATACACCAAAATGATATGCCTATGTGCCTACATAGTTATTTGTAAATATTTTTTGTTTCTGGCCTCTAATAACTTTTCAAATGGTTTATTGACAAAAAAAACATGGATTGTAAGTCAATGGTGCAAGTAAGTCCAACATATTCCATAAATCAACGCACGTAAGTTCATTTTTCTGTGTTCCTGAGCAAAATTGTAAGGGTTCCCTGATCTGTTCACAAACTCATGCTAGTTGTGATCGAATAGTTATATATTAAGTTTCCATAGTGATCATCTCCTTTGTTTTACATGGGAACATATGCCTAGAGCTCTCATCATTCACACTCTAAAAAACCATAAGGAATGGTAGGTTTTACCTGTCTGAGTGTGGGGTCCATTGATTTTATATAAATCTTTCCAAAACATGATAAATTATCACGTGTTTCTCGATTAAAATCAAGGATGCATTAGCTCAAGAGGACAAACATATAAGCAATCGTCGTTGAGCTGTAACTATCTAGATGAAAATTGAAGCGTTGACTGGCTGTTCGAGTCAGTATGATCTCATACTAGGTGACATTGGTAAAAGTAAAAGGTTTTATGCCTTCTTTGTGTTTATACAAATATTTAAGTGGTTTTACTCTTTTATCTTTTATTTTGAGTTAAGTGTTGGGCAAATTGCGTGTTGGAGGTTTTGATTTTAAATATTCTCAAAAAATTTCTACATTTTCTCTTGGTTTGGCGATACTCCGAGCGTTGCCGTTAACCTCAGGCGACAATTTATGTGTCGCCATTGACATTTGGCGACACTTCCTCAATTGTCGCCGAAGATTCTCTTTTTGGCCTATAAATTCAAAATTAGAATTTCAAAAACACTTTTCTTCCTCCTTAAGCTATTACACTAACTTCTCTCTCTCACACATACACACACACTTTTCCATCTCTCGAATCTCTCGATTTCTACTCGGTTTGTGTGTTTCTTATCAAAATTGTAGATAGAAAATGTACTAATAGCATTTACAAATGTTTTGTGTAGCGTTTTGGAGGATTGAAATGAATAAAATCAGTTTCTAGGGCTTCTGAAGCGAATATATGTTATTTGGGCTACACTTGTCTTCATACGACACTCTTATGGCGACACTCTTCTTTGAATGCAAGTTCAACAGACTTGCCCGCGACACTTCATGTGTCCGGTGACTATTTGTTAATTAAGCTACACTTCCTTGTGTCGAATGACTAGATGACCAACGACACTCGCCTGGTGACACTTCCTTGGGTCGCCAAGACTTTATCTAGCGACATAGTGTCTGGTGACACTTACATGTCTGTCGCATATGTCCTGATCAACGACATTCATCATCATCGCATGATCCTTACCTAGCGACACTCACCCGACGACACTAATTTTTTTAATCGTTTATTTTATGATATTTTAATTTGCTTTTTATTTAATGTTATTTCTAATGCTTACTTGTACCCGTGCAGATAAATGGATCGAATTAAATTTGATTCGAGACATAATGTGGTTTCACTACTTGACAAGGAAGCAAGGGGTTATCGAGATGTGGTCAGATGATTAAGGAGGTCCTGGATTAATCATGCCATATCTTGTGACCTACCTGTATTTGAAGACTAGATCCGTCAATTCTGGTACACTATTGAACTCAGAGTCAATATCTATCGATGTTATATAGAGGCAACCGTGAATGTCACAATCATTTGTATCCAAGAAAGCGTTGTCCAGGTCGTCCTACAACTGGATGATCGTGAGGATGATTCTGATCCAGCTGATTATAGAACAATAGAAGAAGGGTTTAGACATATCGGTTATAAGGAAGATTTCTGAAAGAAGATAATCAAAGAAAATCATGGACCTAGTTACTAGCAAGGGCAATGTCAAACCCTCAAAATCCACCTGCGGGGTTTTATCGCGTGGCGTGTGACAAACCAGTATCTCAGTCATTAGTCATATCAAACAAGACTATATGAATTTAATAAAAAACCATTAAATGTTCAGAGTAATTGCGAAAGAGAAAAGTAAAGTATTTAATGCGCAAAACAAACGCTCCCAAAAACCAAGTTGTTGAAAAGTAAGTAAATAGTTTAAACGTTTGCAATAATTAAAGGACTCCCATGCAAGTCCTAATCGTGTACTTGTGCCTTAGCGACCTGAGACAACATGTTAGGAAAATGTGTCAACGCTAGGTTGGTGAGTTCACAGGTTTCAGTTAATAATAATGTTTGCCAGATAATGTACATTCAATATATATTAATACGTAGCTAACCTACGTTCAAGTTACTAAAGCGCTCGCAACCGAAGCTGACTGTTTTGCGTTTGATGCCTTCCACTATGTCTATTAACAGTGGTGATGTGTTAGGTCAATTTTACACCCGTTCAACCTCCAGTCCAGTTAGCGCGACTAATGCGGGTGGGGTTTGTGAAACCCAATAATACTACTAAAGATTACCCCGCTAATTCCATATTAAATGGTTCGATATGTAAGGACTTTCATGATAGAATGTTACGCTTAGTTTAACAGGTGATTTAAAAGAATTACAATAATCAAATGTTTACGTCATGTTTTCTCCCCTAGTTTAAAAAAGTAAAGGGGCCGTGAAACTCACCTGAGATGTGTAGAGTGTAGTAAATAGCACCACAACAAGAATGTAAGAAAACCACAAATAGATTACAAGTGAACTGTCTACGAATGCTCTAGAATATGATTATGATAGTTAGGAACACGTAGGATTTGTGACGACGATACGGAAAGACCAGATACACTAATGATTAACGAAAAGGAACCTTGACATCGGATTTAAGAATTCCCTAGTTTGGTATTTAGTAATAACGTGGTACCCGCGAAACACCACTAAATACGAGGTAATATTATTAAATAACAATTTGTGTGTTTTCGCGAGTGAGAATATTTGTTTAAGTGATAATATAAATAAATATATTATTTTTAAAATAAAAATAATACTTAGAACTAATTAGAAAATTAATCCCAAGCACACGGTTGTTTTTAGGTAACAAATTGGACTAATATAATATTAAAATAATATGGGAATTGATTTTTATATAGATATTTGTTTAAAAAGCTTCTCAAAAAAATAAAACCCTATCGTGGGATTCGAAATCGGGTCTCACCCACAGCAGCCCAACGATCTAACCAGTCCCGCCTACTAGGGTATCACATCCAAGATCAGTCCTGTTTGGTTTTATCATTTAAAACCCATGTGTTCATCCCCCATTCGCGAACCCGATTCAAAAACCACCCCTGAATACCTAGATTTTGACCATGATTGATTACAGAAGCTTAGGGGTTTTGTTAATCGTTGTATGACGAGTCTACTGGTGAGTTTAATTGCGAAAACATCTAGTTTAGGTTGGTTAATTTCTTGTTCGAACATCCGAAATCCTAGGTTATTAACACAAATTAAATTGGATTAATCCGATAAGATTAGGGTTCGATGAGTGATGAATTACGAAACTACCCATGTAATTTAATTTGATTGAAACAGAGTGTAGGTTAGGGTTCGATTACTCGGTTTAAACAAAGAACCCTAGAATTGGGTTGTGATCAATTCGGTGTTGTAAGCCCCGATTATGTTAAGGCTTTTTTTCTAAGGATGAAACCGAAACTAGGGGTGTGTTTGATTACCTGAATTGGTGACGAATTGACGAAGATCAACTATACCACAGTCGCGACTTGACGGGTTGGTCTCCGACGTCTCCTATTGCGTCTCCGGTCGAATTGGATTGTGCAAAAGGTTCAAAGGGACTTATTTAGTGTGTGCAGGGCGTTTGATTGCTAAGTGGTTAATGAATTGATTGAATTCGATGGTATTTGTTGAGGGGGTCGACGTTTACGGTTTAATGATCTTAATTTGTAATCATTATCACACAATAACGTATGGAAGCTGTTCAAATGTGTTCGAGATCATCATTGAATCGTATAGCAATTGCGAATTTGAACATGCTTAGAGTTATGAGTTCGAATTTAGACTTAGAACCCATGATTTTGACTTTCAAAATTCAACAATTGAGTTTTGGATAATGACAGGATTAGTCCTTGTAGTTTTCTGTGTAAATGTTTGAGTTTATGGCAGATTTACTCCTTGGAGTTTGTGAGATAATGGGGTTTGGGTTAACGGGGTTAACCTGAAATAGTCGGGTGTCACAGGCAAAGTCAACATTCATGTCAAACCAGCTAAAGTGATTCATAAAGTAAAAATTCCTTTGGAGCTCCCGATAATGCTCACTAACTTTGACAAGTGGCATTATAACAATTAAACCGGTGAAGCTATTATCTGCACCAAAGACTAACCACATATTCGTGCTCTAGATCCCATGGACATGTTATTGTAAACCACTTCTAACCTTTAAAGTCTTTATGCCAAGTCAATAAATCATGGAGCTGGAAATGCAATCCAAGAAGAAGCCTTGGTGTTTATGAGGGTCGTATCTCGAGCATTGACCATGTGTGGAGAAAAAAATGAGACAGATCGAGAAAGAAAAACCTTCCAAACATTGATGAAGATGGTATGCAACGATCTTGAGGGAGATTGTTGGGTCTATGAAGAACGTTGTTAACCAATCGGTAAAGCTCATGGATTGGTCTGTAATTTCTGCAAAGTTTTGAAGTCCAATGATTCTGAGTATCGTCCGGGAGTATGGCGACATTTACGTAAGTTTGGGTCATATGGAGTCACTCCCTTGTTGCCTATAAATAGAACCTCATTTTCTGTAATTAGGTTAGACTCGCCATTTTACACCTCATAGTACGTGTTTTTGTTCTCTGAGATTAGGGTTTTGTTTAGCATAGTAAGGAACTTATTGTGTAATCTTTTGGGCTTCTATTAATCAAATATTTGTTGTTTATGTAAGTGTTTCTTCTTATTTTTCTTACCTTTGATCTTCAAATCATCAGATCTATTGGTGTTTTGTGGATCTCTCTTAGAGGTAATAGATATCATTAGCATCTGATTCTATCCAAAACGGACCTACACAGACCACTTGTAATTCCCCCGGAGTACTTTAGCTCTCCGGTGTACAAGCCTTGCTCGTGCTCTTCTTTTATCAGGAATAATGTATAACTACTAATAACTAAGTCTTCCTTCTGAGTAACTCTTTTTTCGGAGTATTCCTTAGATATTTCAGCACAAGATAGTTATCTAGAGAACTCTCCCTCCAGAATAACTTCTTCATCCATCCGAAGTAGATACCTAGTCATTTTGATAACACCAACATTTGTGTTTGACTCTACAACAACGATCCAAACAAACTTTAAAGAAATAAACTCTAAAGACATGCATAAAGATCATCAATAAGAAAATATACAAAAACCCAATGAATATACTCTTAGAATTGATAGAGTTCATCCATTTGATGAAACCATAGACTAAAAGAACCGAATAAAAGAGTATTTTGTTGTTTGAATCATACTATTACTTTTTAAAATCCATAAATGACAAATTGATCAAATATTAACTTTTTGCACAAAAAATCATGTTAATTAAGGAGAAGTCCCTTAGTAAACACATTAGCCAAATGATCTTTAGAATCAATTGACATTGTTTAAAGAAAACCAGAAGATATGTTTTCTCTCAAAAAGAACATATCTATCTCGAAATGCTTTGTCATGTCATGGAAAACAGGATTTGTAACCATTGAGATAGTTGTTGATTTATCACAAAACAATTTTATCAGAAGTTTGACAGAATTTTCAACTACCTAAGTAAATTAATTAACCAAAGAATTTCATAAGTTGCACCGCACATAGCTCGGTACTCAGCTTTAGCAGTGGACCTAGACACAGTCCTTTACTTCTTGCTTTTAAATGAGACTACATAATAACCTAGAAAAATGTAGAAACCCCTGTCACAGATCTCCTAGAATCTAAATACTTACCCTAGTCAGAATTAGCGTATGCATTTAAATCAAACAACATATCTTTTGTAAACATAATTCCCTTACGTGG
Organism: Smallanthus sonchifolius; assembly: GCA_023525975.1. Taxonomy (NCBI): domain Eukaryota; kingdom Viridiplantae; phylum Streptophyta; class Magnoliopsida; order Asterales; family Asteraceae; genus Smallanthus; species Smallanthus sonchifolius. The sequence continues at coordinate 19,597,906 of CM042035.1, read as the reverse complement.
GGATTTTTTTAAGTACCTCAAAACCCTCAAGACATAATTCCCTTACGTGGGGAATTGGAAGGGTTATGCATAAACTGACTTAGAAATTGCATTTCATAAAAATATCAGGTCTCCATATGCGATAAATGTATAAGTTTACCTATCTTTTTCCAGTATCTAATAACATTTAGTAATACATTTTCATTATCTTTACATATAGACATAACCATGTAACTTTGTTCAATAAGGGTTTTAACATGTTTAGGTGCAATATAACCATACTCAGTTAACAATTCCACACAATATTTTCTCTGTAAGAAACATATTCCATGTTTAGAACTAATCACTTCAATGCTAAGAAAATACTTCAACAATCCTAAGTCTTTAATTAAAATTTTGGACCGTAAAAGACTTCAATTTTATGAATTTCAGACATATCGGTCCCAGTAAAACTATATCATCAACAATACCAGAAGTGCAAGAAATACAGAACTAGTTAACTTAATAAACAAAGAATGGTCACATTTGCTTTGAAACAATGTCACAAAACAAAGAATCTGAACACTTTATACCTAATGAAAGATGTTTACCCTAAAATCTAATGAATACAACAACTTAAACAAACTGTACATAAATAAACTCTAAAGACATAAAGATCAACAAAAAGAAGACCTATACAAGAACCCTATAAATAATACTCTCAAACTTAAAAAAGTTCATCAATTTGATGAATCCCTAGACTCAAAGAAAGCATGGACTATCGATGATCAAAGAGAGATGAATAGACAAGAGAAATATGATTGAATGATTAACTCTCTCTCTCTCTCTCCATCTAACCGCAGCAACCCATGGGTTAACTATGACTCGCGTGTCAATCAAAAAGTAAACGGGTTGCGTACAGATCTTCACTTATATCCACATTTCAGCTCCATCCTAGCTCAGCTCACATGCACATCTCCTTAGACCAACTACCAGCCCAAAAAATAATTTAGCTTGATTAATTACATGAAATAAACTAAAAAATAAATAAATAAACATAATAATAATAAAAATATAATTTGTTGTTTGAATTATACTATTTTTTTATATTAGCGAACTTGACTAAGTTCGCTAGTTTGTATAGGGGCGAACTTGTCAAGTTAGCCCAGTTCAGTTTAGATTTGTTAGTTTTTGTTTCATTGTATATAAATAGGATCTTGTAACTATTATTGAAGTTAATCAATCAAATCATTCAATTTTTACCCCTAATAATTCTCTCTCATTTCATTCTATCGTTTATAATTCTCGCTTGTTTTAGCGTTCATCCTCGATGTCATAACATGGTATCATAGCACATATGCTCGATTATGTGATTTTCTTCTCTTTTTCCACACTCGTTCTTCGTTTTTCTTCATTTTTCACTCGTTCGTGTCGATTGGGGTTACGTTTCATGTTTTGATCCGTTCAAAACATTCTTTTAATGTTTCTGATCATTCCTACGGTTGGATTTCTTCATAAACGTTTCTGATTTCGAGTTATGATGATTTATGGATCATTTTCACGTTTTTCTGTTCGTGCAGGCGAACTTTTTCTTATGATCATCTGTTACAGGTAATAAGTTCGCTTATATCTTTTCCTTCTTAGCGAACTTAATAAGTTCGCTTACTAAGTTCGCTTCTGGGTGACCTTAGCAGGTTCGTTTCTCTTGTCATGCCTAATACTTCTGATCCCCCTGTCATTGTTCATATGGATTCTTCTAATCATTTGTTCTTACACTCATCTGATCATTCGGTTCTCTTACTTGTTTCTAAAACTTTTGGCGGCTCTGCATTTGGATCTTGGAAACGTGCCATGTCCATTGCTTTATATACAAAGAACAAGATTGGTTTTGTTGATGGGACTGTTGTCAGACCTCTTTCCTCTTCTAATCTGGAGCTATGGAAAAGATGCAATGATATTGTTATTTCTTGGATTTTTAACACTCTGTCTGGTGATATCAGTGAGAGTGTTTTGTATGTTGAGACTGCTCGTCAACTTTAGAACGAGTTAATTGACCGGTATGGACAGAGTAATGGGGCAAAGTATTATCAATTGCAAAAGTCTCTTTCTGATCTTTCTCAAGGGAATGATGATGTTGCTACTTATTTTACCAAAATCAAGGCTGTTTAGGATGAGCTTAATGTAATCAAGCCTATTCCTCCTTGCAGCTGTGGTAATTCCAGACTGATGGCTAAGCGCGAACCAGATCAGCGACTGATGCAATCTCTAATGGGTCTTAACTCATGTTATGACATGATTCGCGGGAATATTATCATGATGAAGCATCTTCCCTCAATTAATGAGGCTTATTCCTTTCTCATTCAAAATGAAAACAGAGGGAGCCTCATTCATCTGCATAATTTATTTCTCAGAATGCTTCTATGAATGCTTCTGTGCAGGCACCAAAGAGTTCTGGTGCTCGGAAAAGTTCTGTTTGTTCACATTGCAAGAAGTCGGGTCATGATGCCAGCAAATGTTATCGTTTAATTAGGTTCCCCGAAGATTTTAAATTTACTAGTCTCAAAGCTACTCCAAATGTTGTTTCTGATGCTAGTGTTACTATTCCTACTTCTAGTGCCCCTACTGGACTTTCTTCCGAACAGTACAACAATCTGCTGCAACTTCTTCAGTAGAATTATGGGGTTCAGGGTGGTGTTCCGACTGTTCAACCACTCAGCTTTGCAAATTTTGCAGGTATTATTAATTGCAATTTGACTACGATCGACACTACTTGGATTATTGATACCGATGCAAGTAATAATATGTGATTTCATTTCAACTTGCTTTCTGATGTTCAATTTCTTAATTCGCTTGTTTATGTTCTTCTTCCAAACGGGCATGTCTTAACTGTTACGCAAGTCAGATCAGTTAATCTCACCAAGACTTTTGCTATTTCTAATGTTTTCTTTGTGCCTCAGTTCAAGCACAATCTGTTATCTGTTCTCAAACTTAGTCGGGATACAAAAGGTCTTGTTCAGTTTTTCTGAAACTTCTTGTTTCTTGCAGGCCTCTTCACTGGGTAGTCCATTGGTTCTGGGAGATCTTCTCAATGGCCTTTATCTTTTGCATCCTAATAAACTTTTCTCTATTACAGTTGATTCATTTTCTCACTGTAATTCTATTGTTTCTTTGAAACTTTGGCATCATCATTTTGGTCATTTACCTGTGTATAAACTTAAGTAATTGAATTTTTTTACTGGTTCTCATGATTGTTCTATTGATGCTTGTTCTGTTTGTCCTAAGGCTAGACATCACAAATTGCTTTTTTGCTTCTAATAGTATATATTGTTCTCAAATGTTTGATCTTATTCATTTTGATACATGGGGACCGTATCGATCTACTACATATGATGGATATAAATATTTTTTCACCGTTGTTGATGATTTTACTATAACTACTTGGACTCATCTTTTGACTACTAAAGAAAATGCCTTTACTATTCTTCAAGGGTTCATTGAGATGGTTGAGACTTAGTTTAGTACCAAAGTGAAGCGTGTTCAATCTGATAATGATTTTGAGCTAGGTTCGGGTGTTCATCATGCCGAGTATTTTAAACAAAAAGGTATAATTCATGTAGGTCAACATGACGCTCCTATAGATCGTACTCGAGACGTGACGTATAGAAGGCACGGAGTACGAAATCCAATCGTATCAACGTATGTGTACACAAGATGACAATAGAACTGGTAACAATCACATAGTAAATAAACTTTTCTTCTATTTCATTCAAACACATAGTTTACATAACAGAGCATTCAAAGTAATAAGCATTCCTAAATCTGAACAAGTAAACTCTATTTATAGACAAGCTTCTGGTATAGGCGAACTTAATAAGTTCGCCTCTACTGAGACTAAGTTCGCCTCTAGCAGAACTTATATTACACTTATACTAAATCAAACATTAACAAAACATAAAGACAATAAGATCTAAACTATTACAAGCTCTTGTCATACATCTATGTCCTAACAGACTTCCCCTTGACAATAGCTTGATCTTCTGTCTTCAGTCTTTAAGATGAGCTCTTCCAATTCTATGGTAGCTTACTGCCTGCGTGCACTCCATATCTATGACATACCTCCGATACTCTCTTGTACTACAATCCTTGCTCTCTCCATTCTTTAGTAAACATGATCTCATTCTTTCTTAAAGTTCTCTGAACTTTCTTACAGAAATTAATAAGATTCATTACATCATAGAAACTTACAATGACCTTATTATCTTTATTTTCAACTCTAGCTTCTCCAGTATTCACATCAACATACCACCGCTTAATATTTCCTAGAAAGTCTTGTGGTATCTTCTTCAATGAAATCTTTTGCACAGCTCTTACTGGTTTGAACTTATACTTCCAAGTCACAACACCATAACTTGGATCAACTATCTTCACTCTCTTTCCTCATTGTGGTTTTAGCTTTTGATAATCTCCAGATCCACCTTCTTTACTATTCAGCTGTGAGATCATATCAGCTAGTCCAAACTTTGATCTATTAATCAGTGGTTTGGTAGCTAGACCATTCATTTCACACCTTGGCAAGGTATTGAAATACTTGATCCTAGGCTTTAAATACTGAACACCATCTGATATTTTAAGAGCAAACGACTTCACTTCTTCATCATAGAACCAACTAATAATTCTTCCAACACAACGCTCTTTGTTCACATATCTTTCTTTCTGAGCTGGTTGTGTAGGAGACTTTGGTAATTCCTTTTTCCAACTATTCACTACTTTCTTCCACTGCTCTTTAGTCATACCTGTATCTCTATACGTCACAGGTTCTTCAGTTGAATTAGACGGCATGGAATGAGTAGTATCAGTTTCAGTATCAACCTTGGATTGAGCAGTATCTTCAGATTTAGATAAGTCTTCACTAGAGTTCATAGAATCAGTTACTCCTTCATTGTAAAACTTAGGAATAACATCATCTTGGATGAAGCTATAAGACACGTTAAGACCGTCACAACCTTCATATGAAACCTCTACTTTACTCTTTTCAATCACTATCTCTACAATCTCACCTAATTCAACTTCATTCTCTACAACATCATCTTCAACATCATCAAACAGATTATCAAGATCATCTAAACATTCTGTAATATCCCAACAATAAAACGACAGTTATAATAACGGAATAAACGAACGAGGCATGACGGGTCGGGCCGGATGGGCCAGCGGGCTAGGGGAGCCTCCCCTATAAATAGCCTATGTCACCCTTTTTCTCTCATTTGCAACATCTAGAGAGAGAAACCGTAGAGAGAGAAAGTTGGTGGATCAACCCGAGATTTGAGGAGTGTGTTGCTCCGGAGCTCGTGAGAAGAACCTCCAGATCAGAAACTTGATTCAGGTATCGATCGGACCTAAATCTGAGTTTTTGTTCGTTTTTGGGTTTTTCGGGTTTTGGGTGGAAAGGTAACGTTTTTACGGATGAAACTGAAATATAAACATAGATTTGAGTTCCTTAATGGAAAAAAAACGTTTTGAACGTAAACAGGTTCGGGATCTTGACGTGATCAGACCCGAATGCGAAAGTTAGGGTTTTGCGAAGAAACAGATCGTGCGTACTTATCAAGTATGCATGGAGCAGGTCCTGTGTACTTATCAAGTACGCAGGAAGAGGGTCCTGCGTACTTATCAAGTACGCAGGAAGCAAGGTCTGCGCACTACGCAGGCATCAGGCTGGTTAAGTAAAGTTAGTATGTTTAGAAGGATTAAACCGTTAGAGTCGGTATTGGTCTGATGTGTATTTAACTAATCAATTCAGATCGAAAGTGACGTTGTTTAGGACAACCGTGATTAGCTTATAAGGTGAGTTCTAGAAGCCCTCTTTTAAATGTTTTAATAATGTTTTTGGGCTGGTGTGCATACGTAACGATGTGACTATTTTATAAAACGATGTTTATGAATGTTGTATGTGACGTTTTATAAAATGATGTTTATGAACGATGTTTTGGAAGGAAGTGTTATGAAAGAAGTGATTATGAAATATTTTGCCAAAAGAATTTTATGAAGTTTACGAAGTGTTTATGAATGAACGAATGTTTTTTAATAAAACGTACGAATGCTTTAACTGATGTTTTGAAGTAAAAGAAGTGAATGTTTACGAAAGTCACAAACGAACGAATCTGCCAATATTCCTTAGGGAATGAAGGTTATGGGTATGGGAAGTATGTTATGAGCCTTTACCTTTTAGGGGCCTTTGTGGCTGTCCAACTGTTGTACAACTGGGGCGATGATGGTCGTCAAGGAGATTATCGTGATCCTTTAAGTTTGGTACGATTTACCTTACGGGGTAGTCGTGCTTGAAGTTTGGTACTTGTGCCCTACGGGGCGCAGTGCTTGAAGTTTGGTACGTGTCATCCTTGTGATGCCGTGCTTGAAGTAGTGTTGAATAACTTAAGTATCGGGCCCTAGGAGTTCTTCACCTGAAACACAGTACGGTGATTGATGGGCCTAGTGGTGGTGATCTTTAGGTTATTCAGCTAGTACGTGACGTTTGGATTTGACGGTTACGAGAAGGCGCAGATTCGGTATGTTCGTTGACTTATGTTTATGAAGTGTTATGTTTTGTTATTGCATTATTTTACGTACGCTTTTTATTAAATGAGGTATGAAGTTATGTTTTTGGCAAATTATTTGAAGTTAAGGTTTATGTTAAAACTAAAACTCACTAGCGTAGCTGACTTTTTAGTATGCACATTCAGGTTAAGGCAGGTATAGATGATGGACGGTGATGCTTGGCAAGCGAGAAGAGTTACCTGGATGATATGAAGACTGGCATCCCGTTATGATTAGTTTATGTTATGTTTATTTAATAGACTATGTTATGCTTCCGCATGTTGAACAATGTTATGAGTATATTTTAATGAAATTTTTCGCTGCGTTATTTGATATTCAAGTTAAGAACTGATTGTGAATGAGTAAATCCAACAAGTGAGGCCTCCCGGGTTTGGGGCCTTACAAGTTGGTATCAGAGCAATAGTTTGAGAGATTCGGACACTCCATGTGTCTGAACTTAAACTGTGAATGAGACCGAAAGCGGATGCCAGTACGGTAACTCGAGCCACAGCATCAGGTATGAAGGTAGCATATATTACGTATATAGTATACCTTTGAAAGGGTTAGGTAAGGACTTGTGTTCTGATGGAATCACAAAGGTGGTCAAATAGAAATCGAAAGGTAGTGTAATGGTTAATTGCAGATGGCTAGTGTATATTAACATCTTACAGTGCTTATTGAATTTTATTTGTTAACTAGCGTGATGACGTTGGATTCCTTGTCTTATAGAACAAAATGGCGAGGAGAGGAAACGGAAGGCGTGGTGGGGGCCGTACCGGCGGTCGAAATGGTGGGCGTGCCAAGACCCCTGCGCGCCAAGAGTATAGTGAAAAAGGAAGTGTTCACACTGAACCGGCGGTTAGTGTGCATGGAACCGAGCAGACACTGGTTGAAGAACAACCTTTCACTTTTGAACCAGAAGTGAGGGCAGCTATAGCTCGAGAGTTCACAGAGTTGATGAAGACCTCTCTGCCAGGTCTGTTAGCTGAAGCATTGAAGAAGGTTAATGGGGAAGGTGGTTCTAACACGGCGGATGATACCCCGAACACTGAGGCAATCAACTCACCGCTTAACCGTGGTTACGACTATAAGTCCTTTAAGGCATGTGACCCACCGGTCTTGACTGGGAAGAAGGACGCGGTAGCTACGTTTGATTGGGTGATTCGTATGGAGGCTGCCATTCGTCTGAGCGAATGTCGAACAGATCAAGTTGTGAAATTTGCTGCTAACTCCTTGAGAGAGGAAGCATCCCATTGGTGGGAAGGTGTACGTCAAGCAAAGGGGAGCGAGGTTGTGGATGCGATGATGTGGGCTGACTTGAAAACTTTGGTGATTAAGAATTTCTGCCCAAGGAACGAGATTGAGAAGGTAGAGAGGGAATTTCTGGGTTTGAAGGCCGGGAGCATGACGAACCGGCAATACACAACCCGGTTCAATGAACTGGCACGTCTGGTGCCACATCTTGTCACGACTGAGGAAAGAAAGATTGCATGTTACATTAAAGGACTTCCGGACCAGGTCCGCACCTATGTTAAGGCAAACGCCCCTACTACCGATGATTCGGTAGTAGAACTGAGTGGCGTGGTATTTGATGATCTGGCGCTGAATGTTGTTGCCATCGAAGAGCCAAAGAAGAAGATGAGTTTTCCCGCTAAGCGATCGGGTGGGAAGTTGTTGGGGCTCGGGACAAACAGGCCAGGGTACACGAGACGAAAGTCTGTGGAAGATGTGGGGTAAGACATGTGGGTGAATGTCGGCTAGGGTCAAATATGTGCTTTAAATGCGGCAAAACTGGACACTACTCCCGTGAATGGCCGCAAGGCTTCAAATGCTACAACTGTGGGGAGAGTGGTCATATGAGCCGGGAATGCACTAAGCCCAGAATGGGTCAAGCCGGGAAAGGGAAAGGCCCGGAGAAGGCAGAAGAGAGACCCCGAGCAAAGACTCGAGCCTATGCGCTGACGCAGGAACAGGCCAGAGCGGACACCGACGTGGCGTCAGGTACGTTTATCCTTGAAAACACTTTTGTATCTGTGTCATTCGATTCGGGTGCCAGCAAAAGTTTTATATCTGTGACTTTTTGTAAAAGGGTAAAGTACACTGTGAGTAAACTAGAAAGGGCCTTTAGCGTAGAAACTGCTGAGGGTAGAACTGCGAGAGTGACCGATGTAATTGAAAACTCCACGATAAAAATAGAAGGACATAGGTTCCCTGTCAGATTGTTTGTTATGATTTTTGGAGGGTTTGACGTCGTGTTAGGAATGGATTGGCTAACTGCCATGTAACATCCCAAAAATAATAAAACGAATAAATATAGCAAGACCGGTGATTTAGTTGGAATATTTAAATAAAAAGGGAGCGGGCCTGGGCCCGGATTCAATGGGCCGAGGGAAGCCCATGCGCATAAGAGGCAAGGCAGCCCTCTTCCCTGCTCATTTCCCCAACTCACGCAGCTTTTAGAGAGAGAGAGGAGAGCTCGGGTCTAGAGAGAGAAAGTGACGGATCAACTCGGGAATTCAGGAGAACGTTGCTGCTGTTCCCGTGAGCAAAACCTCCGAATCAGAATTAGAATCCAGGTAACGATTTGATCACATTATGAGTTTTTGTTCGTTTTGGGAAGTTTCGGGTTTTGGCTAAAAGATAACGATTTTACGGATGAAACTTGAAAGTGAACTTAGGTATAGCATCTAGGATGAAAAACAAAGGTTTTGATCAAAGAAAAATTTAGATATCGACATGATCAGATTCGCATGCAGAACATTCGGATTTTTGGGGAAGGCGATAAGTGCAGGTCCATCGAAACTACTTAGTTTCGATATGTGCAGATCCATCGAAACTACTTAGTTTCGATATGTGTAGACCTATCGAAACTACCTAGTTTCGATATATGCAGGCCCAATCGAAACTACTATAGTTTCGATATGAGCCCCCGATCCGAAGCTATGATAATACATAAGCAGCCTATCGAAACTACCTATCGAAACTACCAAGTTTCAACAGGAACAACCTATCGAAACTACCAAGTTTCGATATAAGCTAATCAATCGAAACTACTAGGTTCAAGCATAGTAATGTCTAGTGTCATCTAGGAGCACTACCTTATGTATATCTTTATTATACAGATCGTGAGTGACATTAGTGAAGCCCAGTAGCCAGCTTAGTGTATTACACAAACTACTCATCAGGTGAGTTCTATGTGCCCCCTTCTATGTTATGTGCAAATGATTTATAAATGTTTTGGGGCTGAAGTGTATACACTAAATGAATAAATGAAATGAATATCAATGTGATCATACGTGATATATTAAGGTATATGTATAGATACATATGAATGCGAATAATGACTTACGAACAAAGAACGACACGTATGTTTGCAAAGAATGAATGAATGAATGGTATAACGTAAATAAATGAAACCTTGCTTTATAAATATATATTGCATGCGAAGAATGTAAGTATACGTTATGGACGGAAACGAAGCTAACGACTACTACGGTAGACGGACGACCACTTGACTATTATGCAGCTAGAGAAGGAAGTCTAGAAAGGTAGACTAAATAAAGGCCACTACGGTGGAGTAGTCGCTAAATCAATATTCGGCTGTATAATTAGTTCAAGTGGGAAACGGATGCCTTATGGCAGACGGGCGAATATGACGGACTACGACGGTAGGACGGTTAAGACAGACGGCCGAAGGTTGGCCGGACGGAAAAGTTAAGGCGGACGGTTTCTAGGACCGGACGAGTAAAAGGGCTACGAAGGTAGCTTAAGGGCGTATGTCTTTGTGACATACGCAGTAAAAGACGGGTTGATCACCCTTATGTGTATGACCAATAAATGGTAAAGAAAGTAAAGGTGAATGCATATCTATGTAATCACGTAAGAAAGATAAGGAAAGAATGTTAAGAAAAGTGAAAGAAAAAGGGTGAACGCATATATATATATATGTAATCACATTAATAAAGAAAAGAAAGATGAAAGAAAAGCAAAAGCTATGAATACGTATTTATATGAATGACTTTATAATAATGCTTACTTATGAAGTAAAGAAAAGAATGTTTATATCTAAACGCATTAAACTAGAACTCACCAGCGTTAGCTGACTTTAGTATACATTTCAGGTAAAGGAAGAAAAGGTCATGCGAGGGCGTGAAGGTTACCCGACACAAGACTGACATCCCACTTTTGTTTGTTAAGACAATGTTGTGTTTTTAATTGTTAAGACTTCCGCTGTTATGAAATGTAATTGAATGATGAATGTTTTTAATTTAAGTTCAGTATTTATGACTATGTTTATGAGTAAATCCAACAAGTGAGGTTACCCGAGAAAGGGGCCTTACAAGTTGGTATCAGAGCAATAGTTTGAGAGATTCAGACATCCCTAAATGTCTGGACTCAAACTGATAATGGGACCAACGCATGGATGTCTGTACGGGTAGCCAACGCCAACGCTAGTACGGTAAGTAAGTAACAAAGTTAATGCTCTTGCATAAGAATAGATACCATAACTTAGAACAAATAGATGTTAATGCCATGACTGATTTGAAGAGTTTTGAACCCGAAAGGCAATGTAAATTAGTAATCACAAACCGGTCACTGTAATTAAGAATTTGCCTTGCTCGTACTGTTCCAAACTATGATCTGAAGAAATGACATTGATGTATTCCCTTTGTAACTATCAGGAAATTAAGAATTATGGCTTGGGGAGGAAGAACAGGACCTCGAGGTGGTCGCACTGGCCGACGAGGTAGACCTCCGCTGAACCCAAGATTTGAAGAAGAAGAGAGTGAGCACGCAGAGCACACAGAAAGTGTGCACGAAACAGAAGTGACCCCAATTAGGAACGACAGTCCAGGGCCTATATAGTTGGAACCTGAAGTCAGGGATGCTATTGCCCGTGAAGTTGTGCTCACTTTGAGGAAGGTATTGCCTGACCTACTATCTGAGGCACTAAAGAAAAGCAAAGAAGAGGATGAAGGGAACGATGAAGAGAAAATTTATGACAGTGACGGGGATGAAGTAAAAGTGGTATCAAGCAACCGTGGGTGTACTTACAAAGGTTTCAAGGATGGAGACCCACCCAAGTTTGATGGCAGCAAGGATTCGGTGGCTACGCTTGAATGGATAGAGAGGATGAGTGCGGTAATCAACATCAGCGAGTGTCGACCCGACCAGGCTGTTAAATACGTTGCTCATTCTTTCACCAATGAGGCCCTAGGTTGGTGGAGGAACATTCAGAGGACAAAGTCCCCAAATGCTCTTGCAAGAATGACATGGGAAGAACTGAAAAAGCTGGTAATTCAAAAGTTCTGTCCCCAGAACGAAATTGATCGCGTGGAAAATGAATTCCTAAACCTTAAGGCTGGCAACAAGACCACCTCCAGTACACTTCTAGATTCAATGAGTTGGCCCAGCTAGTACCCCACCTGGTGGAGACAGAAGAGCGAATGATCAAGTATTATGTGAAGGGCCTACCTCAAAGGGTCCGTGTCCACGTGAAAGCCAACCTACCCTCGACCTTCGAGTCGGTAGTGAACCTGAGCGGAATCGTCTACGACGATTATGCCAATGAGGACCCACCAACAGAAACCCAAAAGAGAAAGTGGGAGAACCCGTCTAGAGGAACCGGGAGAGGGAATGTGACAACAGAAACTAAGAAGCCAAGATTGGATGAATATGAAACTTGCAAGAAATGTGGAAGGCAACATCTTGGCGAATGTAAAATTGGCACCACCACATGCTATAAGTGCGGAAAGCCGGGGCACTTCTCCCGAGAATGTGTAAGAGACGTCAAGTGTCAAGTATGTGGATTGTTTGGACATTTGACAAAGAACTGCAGGAAGGCCGGCCAATCTGGTTCGGGAAAATATAGGGAACAGGAACAGCCTAAGGCAAGGACTCGTGCCTATGCCTTGACTGAGGAAGAAGCAAGAGGAAACCCTGATCTCGTATCAGGTACGTTTCTAGTAAATGATGAACATGCTGCTATTTTATTTGACTCTGGTGCTAGTAAAAGCTTCATATCAAATGCATTTAGTCGTAAATTGGATTGCACTATCAACACCATAGTAAAGGCCTTTAGCGTACAAACTGCCGTGGGTAAAAATTCGGCAGTATTCCAAGTAACAGAGGATTGCATCATAGAAATAGAGGGACATAAGTTTCCATCTAGATTATTCCTTCTTACCTTAGGAGGATTCGATATAGTATTGGGTATGGATTGGTTAGCTGCCAACGAAGCTCAAATCATATGCAAACGTAAGAGGATACACCTAAAAGCTCCTAGCGGCAGTCCAATTACGGTTTATGGGGATTGGAATTGCACGATGCCAAACGTCATCTCGATGATCAAGGCCGAAAGTCACATGAGGCGCGGTTACGAAGCTTATCTGGCATATGTTATTGATGATAGAATGAAAATGAAAGAACTCAAGAATGTACCCGTGGTGTGCAACTTTCCGGAAGTATTCCCTGAGGATCTACCTGGGTTACCACCCGATCGGGAAATAGAATTTCAGATTGATTTATTGCCAGGAGCTGAGCCCGTTGCCAAAGCCCCCTACCAATTGGCTCCGTCAGAAATGAAAGAATTGATGTCTCAACTAGAGGAACTAACAGAAAAAGGATTTATTAGACCGAGCATCTCACCATGGGGCGCTCCGGTACTATTTGTATAGAAGAAGGACGGCAGCATGCGCATGTGCATTGACTACCGCGAACTGAACAAGAGAACAGTAAAGAACAAATACCCACTGCCCAGGATAGACGACCTTTTTGATCAACTACTAGGTGCGAGTTGGTTCTCAAAGATCGATCTTAGGTCGGGTTACCATCAGTTGAAAGTAAGAGAGGAAGACGTACCAAAGACCGCGTTCCGCACGCGTTATGGGCATTATGAGTTTCTCGTGATGTCCTTCGGATTAACTAACGCACCAGCAGCGTTCATGGATTTGATGAATAGAGTATGTCGACCCATGTTGGATCGATATGTGATAGTTTTTATAGATGACATACTGGTATATTCGAAAAACGAGGGTGATCACCACTGTCACCTAAGGGAGGTTCTGGAGGTGCTAAAGCAGGAAAAGTTGTACGCAAAATTCTCCAAATGCGCGTTCTGGCTTAGGGAAGTCCAATTCCTAGGTCATGTAATAAACCCAAACGGCATCATGGTGGATCCTGCAAAGATCGAGACAGTAAAGGAATGGAACATCCCAAAGACACCAACAGAGATACGAAGTTTTCTAGGATTGGCAGGCTACTATCGAAGGTTCATTCAAGATTTCTCAAGAATTGTCTCGCCACTAACCAAACTGACACGGAAGGAAGTAAAGTATGAATGGGGTCCAACCCAAAACAACGCGTTTGAGGAACTTAAGACACGATTAACTCAAGCTCCAGTCTTAACACTACCTGAGGGAAATGAAGACTTGGTAGTCTACTCTGACGCTTCAGGGCAAGGTTTAGGGTGCGTACTCATGCAAAGAGGAAAGGTAATTGCTTATGCATCACGGCAACTAAAGATTCACGAGGTTAACTACCCAACACACGATCTAGAATTAGCAGCAGTAGTTTTCGCGTTGAAAATATGGAGGCACTACTTGTATGGAGTTAAATGCACCATCTACTCCGATCACAAAAGCTTGAAATACTTTTTCGAACAAAAGGAACTAAACATGAGGCAAAGAAGATGGTTAGAGCTACTGAAAGACTATGACTGTGAGATATTGTACCATCCAGGCAAGGCAAACGTAGTGGCTGACGCTTTAAGTAGAAAGGAAGAATCGGCACCTATCCGGATCAAAGCGTGTCAGTTGATTATAACGCCAGGCTTAATGGGTGAAATATCAAAGGCACAAGATGAAGCATTGTTAGAAAGAAATGTGAAACGGGAAAGAATAGTAGGACAACAAGGGAACTTAGATGCGAATGCATACGAAGTACGAACTAGGTTTGGCCGGATGTGGATACCTAAGATTGGTGAGCTTAGAGCCAAAATACTCGATGAGGCCCATAAGTCTCGCTATTCTATCCACCCCGGGACAAACAAAATGTATCCAGACTTGAAGAAAGAATACTGGTGGCCTGGCATGAAGAATGATGTGACAGGATACGTGAGCAAGTGCCTAACGTGTTCTCTAGTTAAGGCCGAGCACCAGAAACCATGCGGTAAAATGCAACCTTTACCAATACCGGAATGGAAGTGGGAAGAGATCACAATGGACTTCATTACCAAGCTACCACGAACAGCTAAAGGCAATGATACCATTTGGGTGATCGTCGACCGTTTGACGAAAAGTGCTCACTTCTTGCCAATACGTGAGTCTTTTTCGTCAGAAAGACTAGCTGAAATATTTATCAAAGAAATTGTGAGCAGACATGGTATGCCGCTGTCGATTGTGTCCGACAGGGATACTAGATTCACGTCAAGGTTTTGGAAGAAATTCAATGAAGCGATGGGCACTAGATTGAACATCAACACCGCTTACCACCCCCAAACCGATGGACAATCGGAAAGGACCATTCAGACCTTGGAGGACATGCTCCGGGCCTGTATCATTGATTTCGGTGGGAGCTGGGACAGCCACCTACCATTGGCAGAATTTTCATATAACAACAGCTATCACTCAACTATTGACATGCCGCCATTTGAAATGTTGTATGGGAGGAAATGTAGGACCCCGGTTTGTTGGGGGGAAATTGGACAGAAGGATTTTGCAAGTCTCGAAGTGGTCAAAGCTACTTCTGAGAAATTTGATCAAATCAAGGCTCGAATGAAAGCCGCAAAAGACAGACAGAAATCATACGCGGATAAGAGGAGGAGAGATTTAGAGTTTCAAGTAGGGGACATGGTACTGTTAAAGGTATCACCATGGAAAGGAATCATCCGATTCAGAAAGCGTGGCAAACTCAGTCCAAGGTTTGTCGGGCCTTTCAAGATTTTAGCAAGAGTGGGTCAAGTTGCTTACAGACTCGACCTACCCGTTGAGCTTAGTGGAATACACCCTACGTTTCACGTGTCGCACTTACGCAAGTGCCTAGCTGACGACACAGCTCACATACCTTACGACGAGATCGAAGTGGATAACAGTCTAAATTATGTAGAAGAACCAATAGCCATTCTTGACCGAGCTGAAAAACGACTACGAAATAAGTCGATACCGTTAGTCAAGATACAATGGAAGCACAGAAAAGGGTCAGAAGCTACATGGGAAAAGGAAGACGAGATGAGGGGACTATACCCTCAATTGGTTAACGTATGAAAAGTTTCGAGGACGAAACCTCTTTAAGGAGGGTAGACTTGTAACATCCCAAAAATAATAAAACGAATAAATATAGCAAGACCGGTGATTTAGTTGGAATATTTAAATAAAAAGGGAGCGGGCATGGGCCCGGCTTCAATGGGCCGAGGGAAGCCCATGCGTATAAGAGGCAAGGCAGCCCTCTTCCCTGCTCATTTCCCCAACTCACGCAGCTTTTAGAGAGAGAGAGGAGAGCTCGGGTCTAGAGAGAGAAAGTGACGGATCAACTCGGGAATTCAGGAGAACGTTGATGCTGTTCCCGTGAGCAAAACCTCCGAATCAGAATTACAATCCAGGTAACGATTCGATCACATTATGAGTTTTTGTTCGTTTTGGGAAGTTTCGGGTTTTGGCTAAAAGATAACGATTTTACGGATGAAACTTGAAAGTGAACTTAGGTATAGCATCTAGGATGAAAAACAAACGTTTTGATCAAAGAAAAATTTAGATATCGACATGATCAGATTCGCATGCAGAACATTCGGATTTTTGGGGAAGGCGATAAGTGCAGGTCCATCGAAACTACTTAGTTTCGATATGTGCAGATCCATCGAAACTACTTAGTTTCGATATGTGTAGACCTATCGAAACTACCCAGTTTCGATATATGCAGGCCCAATCGAAACTACTATAGTTTCGATATGAGCCCCCGATCCGAAGCTAAGATAATACATAAGCAGCCTATCGAAACTACCAAGTTTCAACAGGAACAACCAATCGAAACTACCAAGTTTCGATATAAGCTAATCAATCAAAACTACTAGGTTCAAGCATAGTAATGTCTAGTGTCATCTAGGAGCACTACCTTATGTATATCTTTATTATACAGATCGTGAGTGACATTAGTGAAGCCCAGTAGCCAGCTTAGTGTATTACAGAAACTACTCATCAGGTGAGTTCTATGTGCCCCCTTCTATGTTATGTGCAAATGATTTATAAATGTTTTGGGGCTGAAGTGTATACACTAAATGAATAAATGAAATGAATATCAATGTGATCATACGTGATATATTAAGGTATATGTATAGATACATATGAATGCGAATAATGACTTACGAACAAAGAACGACACGTATGTTTGCAAAGAATGAATGAATGAATGGTATAACGTAAATAAATGAAACCTTGCTTTATAAATATATATTGCATGCGAAGAATGTAAGTATACGTTATGGACAGAAACGAAGCTAACGACTACTACGGTAGACGGACGACCACTTGACTATTATGCAGCTAGAGAAGGAAGTCTAGAAAGGTAGACTAAATAGAGGCCACTACGGTGGAGTAAGTCGCTAAATCAATATTCGGCTGTATAATTAGTTCAAGTGGGAAACGGATGCCTTATGGCAGACGGGCGAATATGACGGACTACGACGGTAGGACGGTTAAGACGGACGGCCGAAGGTTGGCCGGACGGAAAAGTTAAGGCGGACGGTTTCTAGGACCGGACGAGTAAAAGGGCTACGACGGTAGCTTAAGGGCGTATGTCTTTGTGACATACGCAGTAAAAGACGGGTTGATCACCCTTATGTGTATGACCAATAAATGGTAAAGAAAGTAAAGGTGAATGCATATCTATGTAATCACGTAAGAAAGATAAGGAAAGAATGTTAAGAAAAGTGAAAGAAAAAGGGTGAACGCATATATATATATATGTAATCACATTAATAAAGAAAAGAAAGATGAAAGAAAAGCAAAAGCTATGAATACGTATTTATATGAATGACTTTATAATAATGCTTACTTATGAAGTAAAGAAAAGAATGTTTATATCTAAACGCATTAAACTAGAACTCACCAGCGTTAGCTGACTTTAGTATACATTTCAGGTAAAGGAAGAAAAGGTCGTGCGAGGGCGTGAAGGTTACCCGACACAAGACTGACATCCCACTTTTGTTTGTTAAGACAATGTTGTGTTTTTAATTGTTAAGACTTTCGCTGTTATGAAATGTAATTGAATGATGAATGTTTTTAATTTAAGTTCAGTATTCATGACTATGTTTATGAGTAAATCCAACAAGTGAGGTTACCCGAGAAAGGGGCCTTACATGCCAATGAAGCACAAATTATATGTAAACGAAAGATAATCCGACTCAAGGCTCCGGAAGGTAACAAAGTCAAGGTTTTTGGAGATTGTGACGCCCCGATGCCAAACGTCATCTCGATGATTAAGGCAACAGATTACTTGAGGCGCGGATGCGAGGCTTATCTGGTGTACGTAATTGACGAATGTAAGGAAGTGAAGGAACTAGACGATGTACCCGTGGTACGCGAGTACCCGGAGGTGTTTCCAGAGGATTTGCCTGGGATACCACCCGACAGAGAGATTGAGTTCCGAATCGACTTAGTACCAGATGCCCAGCCCATGGTTATGGCTCCATATCGACTAGCACCAGTGGAGATGAAAGAGCTAATGGCACAACTAGACAAGTTACTTGAGAAAGGATTTATCCAACCGAGCATCTCGCCGTGGGGTGCTCCGGTTTTGTTTGTGAAGAAGAAAGACGGTTCGATGAGAATGTGTATTGATTATCGCGAGTTGAATAAACGTACGGTAAAGAACAAGTACCCTTTACCAAGGATCGATGACCTGTTCGATCAATTGCAAGGCGCAAGTTGGTTCTCGAAAATCGACCTTCGGTCTAGGTACCATCAGTTGAAGGTGAAGGAAGAAGACATACCGAAAACTGCATTTTGCACGCGTTATGGACATTTCGAGTTCCGTGTAATGTCTTTTGGATTGACGAACGCCCCCGCAGCGTTCATGGATTTGATGAATAGAGTTTTTCGACCAATGTTGGATCGATCGGTAATCGTGTTCATCGATGATATCCTCATCTACTCCAAGAATGAGGGTGATCAAGCGTGTCACTTGAAGGAAGTATTGGAAGCTCTGAAAAAGGAAAAGTTGTATGCTAAGTTCTCCAAATGCGCGTTCTGGGTTAGGGAAGTCCAATTCCTAGGTCACGTCATTAACCCGGACGGCATTATGGTTGACCCAGCAAAGATAGTGACTGTAAGGGAATGGAATATTCCTAAGACGCCAACTGAAATCCGCAGTTTCTTGGGATTGGCAGGCTACTATCGGAGGTTCATGCAGAATTTCTCGAAAATAGCTTCGCCATTGACAAAGTTGACTCGGAAGGAGGTAAAGTACGAATGGGGTTCGACCCAGGATGAGGCGTTTAAGGAATTGAAGGAGAAACTAACCCAAGCTCCAGTCTTGGCCCTTCCCGAGGGCAATGAAGACTTGGTGGTATACTCTGACGCTTCGGGTCAGGGATTAGGGTGTGTGTTGATGCAACGCGGGAGAGTGATCGCGTATGCGTCACGGCAGTTGAAGATTCACGAAGCTAATTATCCGACTCATGATTTGGAACTCGCTGCTGTCGTATTTGCATTGAAAATATGGAGGCACTACCTTTACGGGGTGAAGTTTACTATTTACTCCGACCACAAAAGTTTGAAGTACTTCTTCGAACAAAAGGAACTTAATATGAGGCAGAGGCGAGGGTTGGAATTGTTGAAAGAATATGACTGTGAAATAATGTACCATCTTGGAAAGGCAAACGTGGTGGCTGACGCTCTAAGCCGAAAGGATGTGCCTACTCCTATTAGAGTGAAAGCTTGCCAGTTGGTGGTAACATCTGATGTGATGAGGGAAATTGAAAGAGCTCAAGATGAAGCACTTAACGAAGAAAACATAAAGAAGGAAAGGATGGTTGGCCAACCGGACAAGTTGGAATATAACACCCTTGGTGTTAGGACACGTTTTGGAAGAGTATGGATACCTATGAGTGGCGAGCTTAGAACCAAAATCTTGGATGAGGCTCATAAGTCTCGGTACTCTATCCATCCTGGTACCAATAAGATGTACCAAGATTTGAGGAAGGAATACTGGTGGCGTGGAATGAAACATGAAGTGAAAAAGTATGTAAGCAAGTGCCTGACTTGCTCACAAGTAAAGGCTGAACACCAGAAACCGTATGGAATGATTTAACCACTTGATATACCGGAATGGAAGTGGGAACACATTACCATGGACTTCATAACCAAGCTACCTCGCACAGCTAAAGGTCATGACACCATTTGGGTAATTGTGGACCGTTTAACGAAGAGTCCTCATTTCCTACCTATTCGCGAGACGTTCTCGTCGGAAAGGTTGGCGGAAGTATTTATTAACGAAGTAGTAGCACGGCATGGGATGCCTTTGACGATCGTATCTGACCGGGACACACGATTCACATCGAGTTTCTGGAAAAGATTTCAAGAGGCGATGGGCACAAGGCTTAATATCAGCACATCATACCACCCACAAACGGATGGTCAGTCCGAAAGGACCATTCAAACATTGGAGGATATGCTTCGTGCTTGTATTATCGATTTTGGCGGCAGTTGGGACAGTCATCTGCCGTTAGCCGAATTCTCCTACAACAATAGTTATCACACGACGATAGGCATACCGCCTTACGAAATGTTGTATGGGAGGAGATGCAGAACCCCGGTTTGTTGGGGTGAGATTGGACATAAGGAATTAGGAAGTCTTGAAGTCGTAAGAGAAACGTCGGAAAGGTTTGATCAAATCAAAGCACGAATGAAGGCCGCACAAGATCGTCAGAAATCCTATGCGGATAGACGACGAAGGCCTATCGAGTTTGATGTTGGGGACAGAGTAATGTTGAAAGTGTCGCCCTGGAAGGGAATCATACGATTTAGGAAGAGAGGGAAGTTAAGTCCGAGGTTTGTCGGACCATTCAGGATAATGGCACGGGTTGGGGAAGTCGCTTATCGGTTGGAGTTGCCTGATGAGTTAAGTGGGATTCATCCTACCTTCCATGTATCACACTTGCGAAAGTGTTTGGCGGATGAATCGGCTCACGTACCACTTACTGACATCGAGGTCGACAACAGCCTTAATTACATCGAAGAACTCGTGGCCATCTTAGACAAGAAGGAGAAGCGGTTGCGTAATAAGGTTATCCAATTGGTTAAAGTCCAATGGAAACATCGAAAGGGATCGGAAGCCACTTGGGAAACGGAGAAGGAAATGAGGGAGTCGTACCCTCATCTATTTGACTTATGATAGGTTTCGGGGACGAAACCTATTGTAAGGGGGGTAGACTAACATCCCAAAAATAAAACGACAGTTATAATAACGGAATAAACGAACGAGGCAAGACGGGTCGGGCCGGATGGGCCAGCGGGCTAGGGGAGCCTCCCCTATAAATAGCCTATGTCACCCTTTTTCTCTCATTTGCCACATCTTGAGAGAGAAACTGTAGAGAGAGAAAGTTGGCGGATCGACCCGAGATTTGAGAAGTGTGTTGCTCCAGAGCTCGTGAGAAGAACCTCCGGATCAAAAACTTGATTCAGGTAACGATCGGACCAAAATCTGAGTTTTTGTTCGTTTTTGGGTTTTTCGGGTTTTGGGTGGAAAGGTAACATTTTTACAGATGAAACGGAAAGATAAACATAGATTTGAGTTCCTTAATGGAAAGCAAACTTTTTGAATGTAAACAGGTTCGGGATCTTGACGTGATCAGACCCGAATACGAAAGTTAGGGTTTTGCGAAGAAACAGGTCGTGCGTACTTATCAAGTACGCATGGAGCAGGTCCTGCGTACTTATCAAGTACGCAGGAAGAGGGTCCTGCGTACTTATCAAGTACGCAGGAAGCAAGGTCTGCGCACTTGCTAAGTGCGCAGGCATCAGGCTGGTTAAGTAAAGTTAGTATGTTTGGAAGGATTAAACCGTTAGAGTCGGTATTGGTCTGATGTGTATTTAACTAATCAATTCAGATCGGAAGTGACGTTGTTTAGGACAACCGTGACTAGCTTATAAGGTGAGTTCTAGAAGCCCTCTTTTAAATGTTTTAATAATGTTTTTGGGCTGGTGTGCATACGTAACGATGTGACTATTTTATAAAACGATGTTTATGAATGTTGTATGTGACGTTTTATAAAATGATGTTTATGAACGATGTTTTGGAAGGAAGTGTTATGAAAGAAGTGATTATGAAATATTTTGCCAAAAGAAGTTTACGAAGTGTTTATGAATGAACGAATGTTTTTAATAGAACGTACGAATGCTTTAACTGATGTTTTGAAGTAAAAGAAGTGAATGTTTACGAAAGTCACAAACGAACGAATCTGCCAATATTCCTTAGGAAATAAGGTTATGGGTATGGGAAGTATGTTATGGGCCTTTACCTTTTAGGGGCCTTTGTGGCTGGCCAACTGTTGTACAACTGGGGCGATGACGGTCGTCAAGGGGATTATCGTGATCCTTGAAGTTTGGTATGATTTACCTTACGGGGTAGTCGTGCTAGAAGTTTGGTACTTGTGCCCCATGGGGCGCAGTTCTTGAAGTTTGGTACGTGTCATCCTTGTGATGCCGTGCTTGAAGTAGTGTTGAATAACTTAAGTATCGGGCCCTAGGAGTTCTTCACCCGAAAGACAGTACGGTGATTGATAGGCCTAGTGGTGGTGATCTTTAGGTTATTCAGCTAGTACGTGACGTTTGGATTTGAAGGTTACAAGAAGGCGCATATTCGATATGTTCGTTGACTTATGTTTATGAAGTGTTATGTTTTGTTATTGCATTATTTTACGTACGCTTTTTATTAAATGAAGTATGAAGTTATGTTTTTGGCAAATTATTTGAAGTTAAGGTTGATGTTAAAACTAGAACTCACCAGCGTAGCTGACTTTTTAGTATGCACATTCAGGTTAAGGCAGGTATCGATGATGGACGGTGATGCTTGGCAAGCGAGAAGAGTTACCCGGATGATATGAAGACTGACATCCCGTTATGATTAGTTTATGTTATGTTTATGTAATAGACTATGTTATGCTTCCGCATGTTGAACAATGTTATGAGTATGTTTTAATGAAATTTTCCGCTGCGTTATTTGATATTCAAGTTAAGAACTGATTGTGAATAAGTAAATCCAACAAGTGAGGCCTCCCGGGTTTGGGGCCTTACACATTCAATCTTCTCAGCTTCTTCTTCTTTAGCATCATAATCAGTTTGAAAGAATTACAACAATAGAATCTCTTCATTCACTTCAGAATCTCTCTTACTTCCTTCAATAGTACCTGATGTTGATGACTCCCCCTGAACTCTTGAAATAGGATTCACGTCAGCGTATTGACGATCACCTTCCATGTTGCCACTAGGATCATTGTCATCACCATCATTTCTTTGAACTTACTCAGTATGGCAAGCATCATGGATCCTTAACTCCCATGAGCGTCAAGACGCTCAACAAGTTTAGAAACCAACAATTTCATGTCATCTAGTTTCTTTGCCTGAGCTTGAAAGACCAACTGTCTCTAAGAGTCAGTGTTTACAAGAACATCCACTTGATTTTGCAAGGAAAGCACTTGAGATTCAAGGTAAGTAATCCTCTCAGAATCAGATGATTGAGAAGGACCAGCTGCAGATGATGTAGTAGTTGTTGGAGCAGGAGTAATCACAGGAGAAGGACGTTAGATTGAGGAGGTGTAATTATCAATGACTCAACAAAACAAGCATCCTCTACACCTTGTGATGAATGTGCAGCAGTAATAGAAGCAGCCATCAGCTTCTATGATTTTGACACAGGAGTAAACTTCATGTCCGAATCAGAAGATTCATCTATTAATGTTCGTTTTCCAAGAATTGTACCGTAAGTAGGATCCCGAACAGACTTACGTCTTGGCTTTCGGGCTCTAGATTTCACTCGTTTTCCTGCATTTTCCAATGGCAAATTAGCCAGTCTTTCATAATGACCTGAGCTAAAGTCCCTCGAAGAATCAGAATCAGTAGCTTCTAAGTCAGGAAGAATTGTATCACTAGAACTCGTATCAACCATACTCCCTTCATGTTCATGAATGGGTGAGTTCATAGCATCATCATTAAAATCCTCCATATTAAGACCTAAGTCTTGATCTTCTTCATTATCAGCAACATCAACTTGAACTGGTTCATTCACTTGAACATCTTCTTAAATAGGAACCTCTTTTTGTTCTTGTTGAATTTGTGGTGGTTGTTATTGTGGTTATGGTTGTGGTTGTTGTTGTTGTTGAGCATGAATCTGATCCTGATCTTTGTCACACCTCAACCGACGGCGGAATTCGTCGGGGCGGGACATGTAGACTGTTCATGAGCACAAGGTTGTCTAGGTTGAAATATATTAATCATCAAATTTCATTACAAAAAATTCAAACACAAACCAAATTCAAAACACGTACGTAAAATGAAATACATGATGTTCTTTATTTAAAATTAATTAAGTTCAAACTTAAGTGTAGCATGCCTTGATCAACTCACACATTATCACCTGAAACATGAGTAAAATGAAGTCAACTAAAAAGTTGGTGAGCATACATAGGGTTGTACAGAGATAGTATATAGATGGGAGTAAACAAATCCTTACAATTCATGATAAATAAGGCAATTATTGAGAGTTACAATTGTGTAACCAAGTAGTACAATCAAACCTTTGTAACTTGCATGCAAAACAAAGTGTGTTGTCGGTAACAATCACCCTAACTGGGTGGGTTTGTCAAACTCAATAGATCTATCATTGTTAACCGTCGGCTTGAATAGTTAATGATTGCACATGTAATTGCACATAAAGTAGTTAACACACCTAGTACTCAAACATAAAGCTCAAATTGCACACAAATTGTAAAGTGGATTTGTAATGTGTAGTTTGTGCAAATCATTGTATGTAACGTTCATGTTTCACCCCAAAAATGTAAAATAGGGTAAAAGAGGCTATGTAAAATTCACTTGAATCAAAGGTGTAGCTAGCACGAGAGACTAGGTAGCAAAGTGATCATTGCAATCTCACAACGTTAACCTAGTGTGTAATGTATATGAATATAGATTAATAATGTGTACAATAGTCTATGCCCAAGTCTATGATTGAAATGGATGTGTGTACAAAGGGTTTGTGTTATAGTATGTCAAGGAGTGTGTAAGTAATTGTGGTTGTACATGGATGAGAGGTTTTATAAATTGAAAGGTTGAGATAAATAGTTTTGAAATAATTGAATTTAAGGTTTGGGTTTAAATAACTAAATTAAATAGTTGTTATTTATTTATTTAGTTATAAAAATAGTGTGTGAATTATATTAAGTATAAATTTAAATAAATAATTTTTCTTTATTTATTTATTTATAAAAGTGTGTAAAAATAGTGTTGTATAAACTAATATTTAATATATACAAAACTTTTTAGTGTAGCTTATAATATATAAATTTATTTATTTCTTTATTATTTTAAAAGTAAGTATTTAATAGCGTTAAATAAAGTCATCATTTTTTTAAACTTTATAAAACTAAATATTTTTATTTGGAAATTAATTTCCTTTAATTAGTTAAATATCTAGATTTTGTTTTAAATATTTAATATACAAGTTTAACAAAAATTCATAATAAACTGAATTTATATTGAAAATTAACAAAACTTGGTTTTTTTCTATTAAAATATTGTAAGGTTTGTAAAAATAATTTTTATATAAAATTTGGGCTTTTAGAAACAATTTTAAAAAAAATAGGCAGACCACAGGGACTCAAACCGGGTCGATGTTGGGCCAAGGGATGGGTGATGTTACTGGAATTGGTTCTGAATTGGTTTAACACACGACTGAGATGGGACCGGGTTTGGTTTTAATGAGGGCGCAAAAAGTCCAGCCGGTAACGCGGACCGTGGGTTTCGAACCCACACCGCCTAGTTCAGGTCCGAGTGTTTTTAACCAGATGAACTAGGTGGTTCGTTGGTCTTGTTAGGAAATCAAAATTTAAAATACGAAGAGTAATCCTAGCCAAATCCCCCAAATCAGAATCGCATAAGAAGATCAAGAACCCTAATTTGATTTTTATTTTATGGGTTCTGTCCCTGCGAATTGGTATGGGGCTTTTGACAGGGATTCGGGTACAAACATAATGATACAACTTTTACCTGATTTGGTTAGCGGATGAGGAAGATCGACAGAAACCCGAGGGCGGCAATGTGTGGTGCTCGATCGACGACTAGGGGTGTAATGTAGATTCAAACAGGGTCGGGAGAGTTTGAGGTGAGTGTTGCGAGTATGTTTGCGTGTTTAATTCGTTCAATTTGCATATAATTGTATAGTTTGATTACGGGTTGAATGTCGACAGCTGTGAGCTTCCATTACGCGTGAATTCGACGGTTTAGAAACGAATTGGGTCGCATTGAGGTACTAGGTACTTGCGGGATTGAGCTGGGCGTGATTTGCGGGATTCAAACGCGTTTAATTACTTGATTGCAGCCGATTTAGCCTCATTGACTCAGAATAGTCAAATGGGTTTCAATTTCGATTTAAGCCGCGAATACTGATGGATTGGTATGATTATTGGGCCTAGGTGAGTTCGGTAATCGACTTCGCACCCCTGGTAACTCCATAACAAAACGGGTTGATCGAATTCAGGTGTTGAAATGCTTGAATGTAGACCTGTTTGACTTTAATAAGTCAAAATTCATGGATTGAGGTCAAAGGTTCAAGTTAAAAGGTGGGGGTTCAAATTGAGGGTTCAAGACTAGTTAAATTGTAATTTTATTATAAATTAGTTCTTATAAAACATGTAATAAAGGTTATAAAATATTAATTATTTTATTTTAAACTATTTTGTTTAGAAATGCCATTTTTATAATATTACTATGTATGTAACATGGTCTATACAACTATATATATATATATATATATATATACATATAAAGATGTTAATACGTGATTTAAAGCTCATAATTACAACAAGGTATATACTTATATAAATATGTATACATAAGTAACATGTATATTGGAAAACAATATGTTATTGCAAGGTTGAGCTTTGGAAAAGATATACGTTAGAATAGTAATTGATGTGACATAAGGTGTTGGACGGGTATAGGTTTTGAAATGCTTAAATAATAAAAAGAAAATTTATGGCTTGAAAATCATGTATGTTACAGTATCCCCATGTTGAGGGAATTTCGTCCCGAAATTGGATTAGTGGGGCTACTGAATCAGGAAAGATATGAGGGTTTGGATTTTAAACGAGCCTTGACTGTTGGTTTGAGGTGTACAATTGAATAAATGAATAATAATAATAATAATAATAATAAATCCAGGTTTGTTTTCTCAAGATCAGGCACGAATGATGATAGTGAATTTAGTTTTGAAATGCGCTCAAGGAGGAAGTTTGTTCAATAATGGTTTGGATTTTGGAGATGAAATGTATTACTTGGAATGGAATCGATGGTAACTAAATGATCAAGGTTTGTTTAAGATGTTATCTAATATGCTCAAGAATTGTTAGTGGGTAAAAGGTCTCACAAACGTTAGTCTAGGTCAAAATAACAAAAAACTTCACGCGACACAAACCAATGCTACTTCTGATAATATGATAGAGCACTTATATATAGGAAGTATCATCAGCATATCCACCATGCCCTTGTCATACCACATTAGTTTCGTTGCTATATATCACGATAGGTTTTAGGTCATAACACACGACATAATTTGCTATGTTTTCCATGCGCTGATTTTTATAATTACGTGTGCACCCGTAATTACTCGAATCATCGCATGGTTCGTACAGATCCTTCCGTTGTGTGCGGGGCAAGAGGGCACAGATTCACTTAGTTCATGTCTATTGTTTCCACATATGAGTTGCTAAAAGTAACTATGTCCTTAAGTAGGCGGGCCAGTTAGCAACTAAAGAGTAATATGGTAGAATAACTTAGAGTTTCATAGCTTACTCGTGTTTGAACAAGAATACGTCAAACACCGAGTTGTTTTAAAGTGTTACAGCTTCCTCGGGTTTGAAGAAGAATACATCAAACCCCGAGTAGCTTCGATGTGTTATACCTTACAATCTTTGGTGAACAAAGTGTACGACCATTATTTGTGTATAATGTGATCAATCAATTGCAACAATTGTAAGCAACTTAGTTTCGTGTATAATGTAAACACACAAGTTTCATGTATGGTCTAGCGTCATGTAGCTTGTAACCGAATAGGTTTCATGTGTAACATGAACGTCATGTATTTTGTAAATCAATATGCTTTCATGTGTAATGTAAACAATGTAGTATCATGTGTATCGCAAGAAATGAATTTCATGTATGGTGTGAACAACTTAGTATCATGTATTTTGTAAACCAATAATCTTTCATGTGGAATGTAAGTAATGTAGTATCATGTACTTTGTAACCAAATAAGTTTCAGGTTCAATGTTGTCAATCAAGTATTGTGTATCTAACAACCAATTGTTATTGTCATGTATATTGCAAATAACCAAGTTTCATGTATTATGTGTTCAATCCAGTAGCATGTGTATTGCAAATAAACAAGTTTCGTGTGTTATATGATCAATCCAGTAAATTGTGATTTGCAAATAAACTAGTTTCATGTATTATGTGATCGTGTTGTGTATCTTGTGAACGTGCATACGTAAGTTATTGAATTTCATGTGTGACGTATACTAACGAGTTTTGTGTGTGATCGAGTGTTGCGGACAAGCGTGTTGTTTGGCGTCCATGAATAATGTGAGTGGCTGGGTTATAGCTTCCTAGATCTTATTTGAGTTTTGCAAGGATGGTTAACATCTATGAGGAATGAATCGTCTCTTGAAGTGGCAAGTGAAAGGTACGAGGTGGTTCTTAAAACACTCTGGGAAAAGTGTGTTCGAATAACTGATCTTGTTTGTAAGTAAGAAATTGTTCGTAGATGGATATGAGGGTGAAAGTGAGGGTTTGAATTAGTAAATAGATAATTACACGAAAGCCTTTTTATAAAAATATTTAAGAAAATAGAGGTTAAATAACTTAAACCATGATTTACAACGGCTAAACAAGTAGTTGTATATTAATTTAGCCAAGGTTTAGAAATAATTAATTTAACGAGAAAAGTCAAAATTATTTATCAATTTGAAATAATGTTTTTATAAATCGATTGTACTAAGTTTCCTTGAAAATGTTTATAGAACATTTATATTTCATGTATTATCTAAAAGTCTGATAAACGTTTTGTCTGAACAAAATAATGAGGTTGTTCAATTCAAATAATAGGATGATTTGTTTACGAAGGATATTTCCGGTAGTGTACTAAATTGTGGTGGATAAAGAAGGTGATACTTGGAGAATCTTGATGAAAATATGATGGGTTTAATTCACACTAACGTGTCAAATCAATGACTAATAATTTCAGATTTGGAATATATAAAGTTTATTAAATGCTGAAATGTTAAACATTATTCAAAACATCGGGAAATAGTTCTCAAACTGAAAATTTAAGGACAATAAGTAGAAATTTCTGCTAACGTCTCTAGTAGCTTTCCACTAAGAAGCAGATAATCACCAAGATGAGCACCACTATGGTCACTCGGGTAGCCCATCTGGCCTCAGCTCTAGCTGCTTCCGTGCGATTTTTAAGCATTTCTTTTTCGAGCGTGGAAATTAACTCCTTTGGGTACCATAGTTGATTTGCTAGGCTCTCCATTCTCTGTCCTTGCAAGTCGTGCCTTATCTCATGCTCCATCCTTTGCCTCTCAAACTCTGAGGCCCTCACATATTGGTGAATGTCATCGATTGGAATTCCCATAGCACTAGTGGGTGCCATGGTATACCTTACCAAAGGGTTAGAATGATTCGGGTCGGGCACTAGATACGGGTCTCTTAGTGGGGGTGGTAAATGAGTGTGTAGGTGGGATGTCTGATACTGGTTTCTGGGTGGGGGTGATCCAAATGTTCAAAGTCTTGGGCCGGTGTTCTTAATCCAACCTGCCCTTACATCAAACCTTGGTCTAGCAGTTGCGGGTGTTGGTGACCGATACCCGGGTGACCCAAAGTCTTCTTCCCGATCTGACTCCGCTCCGGGACGGTATACTGGTGTGGAAGGAGAGTAGGAGAGCATATCTAGCAGAGAAACAATGAAAAGGTTGTAAGCGACAATGAAATACTGAGTGTTAAATATAGGAGTTCTCATAGGTGTAGAGTTTGACTAGTCATAACACCATGTCTTCACAATAGTATTTTAGGAGTACACTTGACCTATAAGTAGTGCATCCCTGAGGAGAATTCCCAGGAAAGGGGGTGGGTCACTAGGACACACTTAAGTACACTGTCTTTCCTTAGCCAGAATTCCTCATGAGTCTACACACCCTTCCCGCCATCATGTACTAATAATACTATTGTTGGACTCATGATCATGATGAGAATCATTTTGGACTGGGCTTTAAGGCCTGAAAGTGAGGTTTATTTATTGCAGCAGGCTTCTTCTTTTTGGAAGGTAAGTATGATTCTTAGTTTAGTATTAATGGATATTAGGCCCAGTAGTTTAAATTTGTTCACAAGAGGTGATGGTATCATGTGTGTGAGTTCAAAGCTGTATGAAGAATTTGGTGTGTATGTGTGTGTGTTAAACTTAGGATAGCACTTAATGAAACACATAGGTAGCATGTAGATAGTAATGAATGTAAGCACAAGAGTTATCAAGTAGTGTGACACATAAACCATTAAGTATTGTATCATGTGATGTAATTACTTAGTATAACATGCAAAATTATTCACATAAGAAGTAATCTTATAGGCTGTAGTAGCATGGCATAGTAAGGGTGTCCTAAGGTTATAGTCTAGGTCAAAAGTGTGTAATAACCAAATTCCCTATAACCAAGGCTCTGATACCAATCTGTCACACCCCAATCGACAGTGGAATACGTCGGGGCGGGACATGTAGACTGTTCATGAGCACAAGGTTGTCTAGATTGAAATATATTAATCATCAAATTTCATTGCAAACAATTCAAACACAAACCAAATTCAAAACAAGTACGTAAAATTAAATACACGATGTTCTTTATTTAAAATTAACTAAGTCCAAACTTAAGTGTAGCATGCCTTGATCAACTCACACATTAGCACCTGAAACATGAGTAAAATAAAGTCAACTAAAAAGTTCGTGAGCATACGTAGGGTTGTACATAGATAGTATATAGATGTGAGTAAACAAATCCTTACAATTCATGATAAATAAGGCAATTATGGAGAGTTACTACTGTGTAACCAAGTAGTACAATCAGACCTTTGTAACTAGCATGCAAAACAAAGTGTGTTGTCGGTAACAATCACCCTAACTGGGTGGGTTTTTCAAACTCAATAGATCTATCATTGTTAACCGTCGGCTTGAATAGTTAATGATTGCACATGTAAATGCACACAAAGTAGTTAACACACCTAGTACTCAAACATAAAGCTCAAATTGCACACAAATTGTAAAGTGGATTTGTAATGTGTAGTTTGTGCAAATCATTGTATGTAACGTTCATGTTTCACCCCAAAAATGTAAAATAGGGTAAAAGAGGCTATGTAAAACTCACTTGAATCAAAGGTGTAGCTAGCACGAGAGACTAGGTAGCAAAGTGATCATTTCAATCTCACAACGTTAACCTAGTGTGTAATGTATATGAATATAGATTAATAATGTGTACAATAGTCTATGCCCAAGTCTATGATTGAAATGGATGTGTGTACAAAGCGTTTGTGTTATAGTATGTCAAGGAGTGTGTAAGTAATTGTGGTTGTACTTGGATGAGAGTTTTTATAAATTAAAAGGTTGAGATAAATAGTTTTGAAATAATTGAATTTAAGGTTTGGGTTTAAATAACTAAATTAAATAGTTGTTATTTATTTATTTAGTTATAAAAATAGCGTGTGAATTATATTAAGTATAAATTTAAATAAATAATTTTTCTTTATTTATTTATAAAAGTGTGTACAAATAGTGATGTATAAATTAATATTTAATATATACAAAACTTTTTAGTGTAGCTTATAATAAATAAATTTATTTATTTATTTGGCATTTTAAAAGTAAGTATTTAATTGCGTTAAATAAAGTCATCATTTTTTTTAAACTTTATAAAACTAAATATTTTTATTTGGAAATTAATTTCCTTTAATTAGTTAAATATCTAGAATTTTTTTTAAATATTTAATATATAAGTTTAACAATGAAATTCATAATAAAATGAATTTATGTTGAAAACTAACAAAACTTGGTTTTTTTCTGTTAAAATATTGTAAGGTTTGTAAAAATAATTTTTATATAAAATTTGGGCTTTTAGAAACAGTTTTAAAAAAATAGGCAGACCACAGGGACTCGAACCCGGGTCGATGTTGTGTAGGCCGAGTGAGACAAACCGCTGGGCCAAGGGATGGGTGATGTTACTGGAATTGGTTTTGAATTATTTTAACACACGACTGAGATGGGACCTAGTTGGTTTTAATGACGGCGCAAAAAGTCTGGCCGGTCACGCGGGCCATGGATTTCGAACCCACACCGCCTAGTTCAGGTCCAAGTGTTTTTAACCGGCTGAACTAGGTGGTTCGCTGGGCTTGTTAGTAAACCGAAATTTAAAATACGAAGAGTAATCCTACCCAAATCCCCTGAATCAGAATCACATAAGAAAATCAAGAACCCTAATTTGATTATTATTATATGGGTTCTGTTCTTGCGAATTGGTATGGGGCTTTTGACAGGGATTCGGGTACGAACATAAAGATACAACTTTTACCTGATTTGGTTAGCGGATGAGGAAGATCGACAGAAACCCGAGGGCGGCAATGTGTGGTGCTCGATCGACGACTAGGGGTGGAATGCAGATTCAAACAGGGTCGGGAGAGTTTGAGATGAGTGTTGCGAGTGTGTTTGTGTGTTTAATTCGTTCAATTTGCATATAATTGTATAGTTTGATTACGGGTTTAATGTCGACAGATGTGAACTTCCATTACGCGTGAATTCGACGGCTTAGAAACGAATTGGGTCGCATTGAGGTACTAAGTACATGCGGGATTGAGCAGGGCGTGATTTGTGGGATTCAAACTCGTTTAATTACTTGATTGCAGCCGGATTTAGCCTCATTTAACTCAAAATAGTCAAATGGGTTTGAATTTCGATTTAAGCCGCAAATACTGATGGATTGGTATGATTATTGGGCCTGGGTGAGTTCGGTAATCGACTTCGCACCCCTGGTAACTCCATAACAAACCGGGTTGATCGAATTCAGGTGTTGAAATGCTTGAATGCAGACCTGTTTGACTTTAATAAGTCAAAATTCGTGGTTTATATAAATATATTAATTATTTTATTTTAAACTATTTTGTACAGAAATGCCATTTTTATAATATTACTAATTATGTAACATGGTTTATATAAATATAAATATATATATATATATAATGATATTAATACGTGATTTAAACCTCATAATTACAACAAGGTATATACTTATATAAATATGTAAACATAAGTTACATGTATATTGGAAAACAATATGTTATTGCAAGGTTGAGCTTTGGAATAGATATACGTTAGAATAGTAATTAATATGACATAAGGTGTTGGACGGGTACAGGTTTTGAAATGCTTAAATAATAAAAAGAAAATTTATGAATTGAAAATCATGGATGTTATAGTATCCCCATGTTGAGGGAATTTCGTTCCCAATTGGGATTAGTGGGGCTACGGAATCAGGAAAGATATGAGGGTTTGGATTTTAAACGAGCCTTGACTGTCGGTTTGAAGAGTACAATTGAATAAATGAATAATAATAATAATAATAATAATAATAATAATAATAAATCCAGGTTTGTTTTCTCAAGATCAGGCACGAATGATGATAGTGGATTTAGTTTTGAAATGCGCTCAAGGAGGAAGTTTGTTGAATAATGGTTTGGATTCTGGAGATGAAATGTATTACTTGGAATGGAATCGATGGTAACTAAATGATCAAAGTTTGTTTAAGATGTTATCTAATATGCTCAAGAATTGTTAGTGGGTAAAAGATCTCACAAACATTAGTTTAGGTCAAAATAACAAAAAACTTCACGCGACACAAAGAATACTACTTCTGATAATATGATAGAGCACATATATATAGGAAGTACCATCGGCATATCCACCATGCCCTTGTCATACCACATTAGTTTCGTTGCTATATATCACGATAGGTTTTAGGTCATAACACACGACAGAATTTGCTATGTTTTCCATGCGCTGATTTTTATAATTACGTGTGCACCCGTAATTACTCGAATCATCGCATGGTTCGTATAGATCCTTCCGTTGGGTGTGGGGCAAGAGGTCACAGATTCACTTAGTTCATGTCTGTTGTTTCCACATATGAGTTGCTAAAAGTAACTATGTCCTTAAGTAGGCGGGTCAGTTAGCAACTAAAGAGTAATAAGGTAGAATAACTTAGAGTTTCTTAGCTTACTCGTGTTTGAACAAGAATACGTCAAACACCGAGTTGTTTTAAAGTGTTACAGCTTCCTTGGGTTTGAACAAGAATACGTCAAACCCATAGTAGCTTCGATGTGTTATAGCTTACAATCTTTGGTGAACAAAGTGTACGACCATTATTTGTGTATAATGTGATCAATCAATTACAACAATTGTAAGCAACTTAGTTTCGTGTATAATGTAAACACACAAGTTTCATGTATGGTCTAGCGTCATGTAGCTTGTAACTGAATAAGTTTCATGTGTAACGTGAACATCATGTATTTTGTAAATCAATATGCTTTCATGTGTAATGTAAACAATGTAGTATCATGTGTATCGCAAGAAATTAATTTCATGTATGGTGTTAACAACTTAGTATCATGTATTTTGTAAACCAATAATCTTTCATGTGGAATGTAAGTAATGTAGTATCATGTACTTTGTAAACAAATAAGTTACAAGTTCAATGTGGTTAATCAAGTATTGTGTATCTAACAACCAATTGTTACGTGTCATGTATATTGCAAACAACCAAGTTTCATATATTATGTGTTCAATCCAGTAGCATGTGTATTGCAAATAAACAAGTTTCGTGTGTTATGTGATCAATCTAGTGAATTGTGATTTGCAAATAAACTAGTTTCATGTAATATGTGATCGTGTTGTGTATCTTGTGAACGTGTGTAGGTCCACATGACTCATATGCATATCAATCTCATGACAGGACGTCTCGATAACACGTAGTGTGGAATCCTACCGTGTTAACGTTTGTATACGAATTGACAACAGAAACATTATCAAAACAACAGGTAAATAAACTTTCTCTTTGTATATCATCAAACACATAGTTTACAAGATTCTCTCGATTTCACCTCTTTCTCTTTTTCTCTACAGAACAGAATCTGTAAACTCCTATTTATAGACACAAGCTCTGCAATAGGCGAACTTAACAAGTTCGGCTCAAAGGGACTAGGCGAACTTAACAAGTTCGCCTCACATGAGACTAGGCGAACTAGACAAGTTCGCCTCTAGCAGAACTTGTTCTTACACTTACACAAAATCAATACAATTACATAAAAACATAAAGTCAATAAGACCTAAACTATTACAAAGCTTTTGTCATACATTCTATGTCCTAACAGACCCCCCTTTGACAATAGCTTGATCTTCTGTCTTCAGTCTTTATGACGAGTTCTTCCAGTTATCTAGTAATCTGCTTCCTGCGTGCACTCCATATCTCTGACAGATCTCCAACACTCTCTTATACTGCAATCCTTGTTCTCTCCATTCATCAGTAAACATAATCTCATTCTTTCTTAACGTCCTCTGATCTTTCTTTGAGAAGTTAATAAGATTAATTGCATCATAGAAACTAACAATGACCTTATTATCTTTATCATCAATTCTAGCTTCACCAGTATTCACATCTACATACCACCATTTCATATTCCCCAGAAAATCTTGTGGAATTTTCTTCAATGGTATCTTCTGTACAGCTCGTACTGGCTTGAACTTATACTTCCAGGTCACAATCCCAGTCTTTTGGTCTACAATCTTAACTCTTTTTCCTTTCTGTGGCTTTAATCTTTCATACTTCTCTGATCCACCTTCTCTTTTAATCAAGTTGGCAATCACATCGGCTAATCCAAACTTTGATCTATTAATCAGTGGTTTCGTAGCTAGACCATTCATTTCACACCTTGTTAAGGTATTGAAATACTTGATCCTAGGCTTTAAGTATTGAACACCATCATATCTCTTAAGAGCAAACAACTTCGTGTCATCATCATAAAACCAACTGATGATTCTTCCAATACACCGCTCTTTATTCACATATCTTTCTTTATGAGTAGGTTGTACAGGTGACTTGGGTAGTACTTTCATCCAACTGCTAACTACTTCTCTCCACTGTTCTCTAGTCATTCTTGTATTTCTATACATCACAGGTTCTTCATTCAGCTTAGGAGACACAGGATGAGTAGTATCAGCATCAGTATCTATCTTGGATGAGCAGTATCATCAGGCGTAGTGAAATCTTCAACAGAGTCCATATAATCTGTTACTCCTTCATAAGAAAACTCAGGAATAACATCATCTTGGATGAAATTATAGGGTACATTCATACCATCACTGCCTTCATATGTAACTTTAACTTTACTCTTTTCTATCTCGATCTCCACAATCTCTCCTTCTTCAACTTCATTATCAGTCATGTCATCTTCAATGTCATTAAACAATTCATCAATATCATCTAGACACTCTAACTTCTCAGCTTCTTCTTCTCCAGTATCAGAATCAGTTTGAAAAAATTCAAGTAACAGTATCTCGTCATTCACTTCATAATCCTTCATGGTTCCTTCAATATTACCTGATGTAGACTCCCCCTGAACTCTTGATATTGCATTCACGTCAGCGTATTGACGATCACCCTCAATATTGCCACTAGGATCATTATCATCATCATCCTTTCATTGAATTAACTCAGCATGACAAGTATCATGTATCCTTAACTCCCCCTGAGCGTCAAGACGCTCAACAAGTTTGGAAATTAATAAATGCATGTTAGCAATCTGTGTAACTTGAGCCTGAAGGACCAACTGTCTCTGAGCATCAGTAGTCACAAGAGTATCTACCTGAGTCTGCAATGCAAGCACCTGTGATTTAAGGAAGGTAATCCTTTCAGAATCAAAAGGCTATGAAGTACCAGCAGAAGATTTAGGAATTGTAGGAACATGAGTAATCACAGGAGACGGATGTTTAGATAAAGGAGGTGTAACTAGTAAGGATGCAACAAAAGTAGCGTCTCAACACCTTGAGATGAATGTGCAGCCGCAATAGAAGTAGACATAAGCTTCTGAACTTTTGGAACTGGAATAACATCTCTATCCGAGTCAGAACTCTCATCAATTAATGTTCTCTTGCCAACTACTGAACCGGAAGGAGGATTCCGAACAGACTTACGCCTCGGATTTCTGGCTTTAGATTTAATACGCTTCCCCGCATTTGCCAATGGCAAAGTAGCCAGTCTCTCATAATGATCTGAGCTAAATTCTCTAGACGAATCAGAGTCAGTAGCTTCAGAAACAGGAAGAATAGTTTCACTTGAACTAGAACTTGTATCCACCACATTCCCTTCAGCTTCATGAATGGGTGAGTTCACAGCTTCATTATCAAAACCGTCCATATTCATAACCAAATCGTGTTCATCTTCGTGAGCAACGTCTTCCTGAACTTGTTCATTAACAGGAATGTGAACCTGTTCTTGTGGAATAGGAATTTTTTGTTGTGCTTGTACCTGAGCTTGAACTTGAACTTGAACTTGTTGTGGTTGTTGTTGTTGATTCTGGACTTGTCCTTGAACTAACTCCTCAGGATGAAACCAATTATCATTAGGAGGCTCAACATAATTAGGATTGATTAAGTGACCAAACAAAGAAGTCAGAACTGGAATCAAAGCAACATTTTGTTGTTTAACCTTGGTACAATCAGTAAAGATTCTTTTGGACATAGGAGTCAAGGTCAAACGTATTGGATGCTGTGGTAAATCTGGAATTAAATGATTCAGAATCAGCTGCAAGAACCTAGGGTACATTAAAAACCCTTGACCTGCAGGAGGATTTATCTGCATGACCATCTCACGATAAATGTACAAAGTGAAGTTAAACCGCTTCTTCAGTGTCAGTGCAACCATCGCAGCTTGTAATGCACTCTTCAAACCATCAGTGCCAGCCTTTCTTGGAGATAGACACTGGATGAGGACGTGCATAAAATACCTCCATTCTCCAACTAAACCACCTTTACGTGCTTGAGTATCATATGGTCTGCCTCTGTAGCCCATCCTCTGAAAACACCCCATAATCAGTGTTCCAGGATAAGACATAGGATCTTCATTAGCACCTCCCAATGCCAAAGCAGCACGGATAGTCTCCACTGAAATAGCCACCACTGTGTTATTAACAGTAGCACGAAGTAAGTGAGGGTCAACATCTGTGTCTTGATGTACTGTATCCCAGAATTGTTGGATATATTGTAAGCTGATGTACGGATCTGCGGATAAGGCCACATGTAAACGTGAACGATTCAAGAAATTGATAATTCCTTGGAAATTAACAACCTCAGACATATTTGGATCTAACAACGCCACTTGATTATGATTGTACTCAACACGACGAGCCATCTGGAAATGTATTAGACATAGAACACACATTAGTCATATAACAAACAAAAGAAAAAAAATCAAACTAAAAAAAAATTCACACAAAAAAAAATTACAAGTCCAAACACTGCTTAGCCCTTAGGCGAACTTAATAAGTTTAGTGTTGCAAGAGGCGAACATAATAAGTTCGCCTAAACAAGTTCGCCTAAACAAGTTCGCTTGAACAAGTTCTCCTGAACCAGTTTTTCGATTCAAATTCAACATCAAATTCTCAAAATGTTCAAATCATCAAATATTTTCAAATCAAACACAGAATAAGCATCACTTATCAGCCACTAACCACTATTAAGCATCAATTTCAAGATTTACACCCAGATTTACTCGATTTAATCAGAAAATCAATCGGACATTCAAAATGCGTATAACCCGAAGTAAAACGATGATTTCCCGATGAATTAATGGATGAAAATCCATGAAATTACCTTAGATATAATCGCAATGTAAATCCGATCAGAGAACAAACACGAAATTTTCAAACCACACAACCCGAATTCAAAATTTTGACAAGTTCTCTAAAACCAATAAGTTCGCTCAAGAAGTTCGCTCAAACAGTGAAAAGGGTAAAAAGGATATGCTCGCCTGAACAAGATATTTATTCACATAATTAAGTTCTCTTCATTAGGCGAACTTGTTAAGTTCGCTTAACAAACCCCAGGCGAACATATTAAGTTCGCTTAACCGAGAACAGGCGAACATATTAAGTTCGTATCAAACCTTTGCTTTGAACAATTTCGTCAACTTTCAACACGTCACATTCTTGTGAACTTCCATCTGTAGCATGTATCTGATCCAATCCTGAATCATTTTAATAAAAGATAGAATTTTCATGGAAGATAGAAACAAAATCTTTTTGAATTTTATCTGTACAAACGGAATCACATATTTTGTTTTTATCTGAGAAAACTGAAACACATATTTTTGATTGAACATCATGAGCAAGAGGATCATATCAGTATATGAGTAATTCATCACACAGTATATCAACAACTATGGGTAACCTATGATATGCACCAAAAAATGATATGAAACAATCAAACTCATTCTTATGCAACTCGTATCTTTTTCATTTTTATGTAAATTTTGCAATGAATATTTATAAATCCATCATATTCATGTCTTGGATATATTTGTCTCTTTTCTTTTCTAACGATTCACTTTTCTTTTCAACTTTTCAATCAATATGAACAATACTTGAAATGATATGCGATAAATTTCAAAGTAAACAAGATCAGGTTATAAATGCTCAATTATTCATACTGAATTTGTAATACAAAGCATAAATTCTTAAGTTGCCAATATTATACAATTTGAAACCACAAGCGCTTTTCTTCCAATTTCATGTGAGTTAGTACCATTTAAATGAAAAACATCGTGTACCCCACATATATGCCTAACAGAAATTTAAAATTGCACTATCTTCATAACATACACAGTTTATTGCAAGATTAGATCAATCTCCAAGATGAAATTATCTCTATTAGCACAAGTATAGAATAGCAGATCCCAAACGATATATGAATCAAGATGATTCAGAATCAAAAGATTCTAATGAATTGGCTTTATAATGAGAATCAATAGATTTAGGTAGGATGATCCAACTATTATCTAGATAATTTTTAATGAAATCAGAATAGATGATGTATCTAACTAATCCAAGGGTGAATATATGTTCAAACAAATGTTGTTAGAAAGTATATCTTAGTTCAGCAACACATTGCATGTTTTTCGGGGCATGGGCAGTGAAGTGAACTGAAAGATTTTGTGCTAAAGACATAATTCGATATTAGTCTCATGAAATTCTTAAAACCATATATTCTTTATCTGATAATGATCTTTTACACACACACCCAGGCATATAATGGATTCAAGTCACAGATGTAATCATATCATATTTAATTTCCACACTACTAATGGTTCAAAAAAGCTTCTAGTCTTTTGACAATTCAAGTTTCAAACTCATATTCAAATTAAAACATATTATCAAGATTAGAGCATTCATAACACTGTCATTTCTTATTTATGCTGACTTTGAAATTTAGATCAAATCAATTTACTTTAAACTATCATATATCAAAGGTCTACTGTGGTCATGTGTATTGAACTATTCACTGATGTACTATCATTTCTTCTATAACTTCAAATGATGTCAATTTTATATTTTTCATTTTGTTTTGAATTTTTATAAATAAAAATTTTTGACTGAAATTTAAAATGCAGAATTGTAATAAAGCAATAAAAGAAATTTAAAAAAAACAAAATCTACCATGAAAAATTGTTTTTGAAAACTTTTATTCGGGATTGATCTTACCGATCATTTTGATCAGAAACTCAAACCTGGTACGATCAAATGCCTTGGTAAAAAGATCAGCAAAATTATCATCTGTATGTACCTTCACCAGCTCAATCAACTTTTTATCTGCACAATCACGGATAAAATGATATCTAATTTCAATTTGCTTTGTTTTACTGTGCTTAACAGGATTATTTGTGATAGACATTGTAGCAGTATTATCAATAAACATAGGGTTCCGGTAAATTCAAACCGTAGTCTCTTAATTGTTGTTGGATCCACAAGATTGTGAACAACAACTTGCATCAGCAATGTATTATGCTTCACATGTTGAAATGGAGACCGTAGTTTGCTTTTTGCATTGCCAGGAAACTAGACGATTACCCAAGAACTGGCAACCACCTGAAGTAGATTTCCTGTCCAAACAACAACCACCAAAATCAGAATCAGTATATGCATTAAATTCAAAGTTAGAACCATGTGGAAACCATAGTCCCAATCTTTGTTTTCCTTTCAGATAAGGAAAGATTCTCTTTACTGCAATCAAATGAGACTCTTTTGGTTTTGCTTGGAATCTAGAACAAATACACACAGCGAACATTATGTCTAGCCTTGAAGCGGTTAAGTACATGAGAGATCCAATCATTGCATGGTAGAGTCGGCAATCAACTTCTTTTCCATCCGGGTCAGACATCAATTTATGATTGACCGGAATCGGAGTACCGTATGGGGTACAGTCCTCCATCTTGAACCGGCTGAAGATGTCTTTTACATACTTGGACTGATGAATAAAGAAACCATCTTACTTCTGATTAACTTGAAGACCTAGGAAAAATGATAACTCTCCCATAGCTGACATCTCAAACTTCGATTTCATAACACTCTCAAACTCTTTGCACAACCCTTCATTTGTTGAGCCAAAAATAATATCTTCTACATATATCTGCACCAGTAGGTATTCTCCCCCTACTTTCTTAATGAATAAGGTCGAGTCAATTTGGCCATGTACAAAACCATTGTCCATAAGATGTTTAGACAACGTTTCATACGATGCTCGAGGAGCGTGATGAAGACGATAGAGAGCCTTATCAAGCTTGAAAACTTTAGACGGATTAATTGGATCTTCAAACCCCGGCGGCTGACACACATAAACCTCCTCCTTGACTTTACCATATAAGAAAGCACTCTTTACATCTAATTGAAACACCTTAATCCCTTTGTATGAAGCAAAAGCAAGAAACAACCGTATAGCTTCAAGCCTAGCAACAGGAGCATAAACCTCAGTGTAATCAATTCCCTCTTGTTGATTGAAACCTTGTACAACTAATCTTGCCTTATTTCTCACCACAACACCTCGATCGTCTTTCTTGCATTTAAACACCCACTTTGTACCAATTGGATACACACCCTTCGGAAGATCTACAAGATTCCAAACTTTGAGTTTATCAAACTGAGCAAGTTCTTCCTGCATGGCCTTTATCCAATTGTTATCACGTAACGTCATTTCGACAATCTTTGGTTCGACCTGAGAAATAAAACAGGAATGTGGGCATACATCAAGAACACCAGTATCCTTAATACCTGTAGACAAGCAAGAGTTGTCAATAATAGAACGCGTTTGCACTCCATCTTGCAAATTTCCAATGATATTTGTAATCAGATTAGCTTTGAGTTCCTTGATTGATGCAACCTCAGGAACCGGCAACACATCAACTTGAGTTATATCAGATTGATAAGACATATCCAGATTAACTGGTATCTCCGAGTCCAGATTTGTAGGAATCTATCCCTGAGCCTATGTCAAAGTAGAAGGGTCATCAACTAACAAAGGATCAACAGAAGAATCTTGGAAAATAACATTGTCTTCCTCACTATCAGACTCTTGTGGTCCCGAACAAGAAGCAACATTAGGATCTGGAACAAATGTAGATGGAACAGATGAATGTGGAACCGTAGTTAGTAGAAAACCACTATTCTGTGCATCCTGACATGAATCATATAATACAGCAGCTTCCTAAGGAGAAATATCAGAAGGTAATTGAAAAGACTTGAATAAATTGTCATAATCAAAAGCCCAGTCTGGTCTAATCTCTATTTGAGGTAAAGACCGATTAGAACAGCCAATATGAAACCATTCCTCAACATGACGAGTCTCTTTGTTATAAACACTCTTGGTAGTAGAATTTGCAACAAACCCCAGAAAGATCCCTTCAATAGCCTTAAAACTGAACTTGGTTGGGACATCTCTAACTTTCAACAGGGTGCATGGATTACCAAAAGGTAGTAAATATTCTAGATTTGGCTTTCGATTATTAAGCAACTCATAGCATGTCTTTTTGTGTCGCTTAACGGTCAAAACTGCAAGCATCGTACGTTCCGTT
Organism: Smallanthus sonchifolius; assembly: GCA_023525975.1. Lineage (NCBI taxonomy): Eukaryota > Viridiplantae > Streptophyta > Magnoliopsida > Asterales > Asteraceae > Smallanthus > Smallanthus sonchifolius. The sequence goes on along the minus strand of CM042035.1, from coordinate 19,554,888 downwards.
TCAACCGAAGTCATGTTCTTTCGTTCAGCAACTCCATTTTGTTGAGGTACATATGGCACACTGAATTCATGATGAATTCCCTTTTGAAGACAAAAAAAAACCCATATTGCTATTTTTAAACTCGCTGCCATTGTCACTCCTAATTCTTCTGACTTTCTGTTTGCACAAATTCTCTAAACCCAGGATTAAGAATTGTACCAACTCTGTGGTTTCGGATTTAGAAGCAAGGAACTTAACCCATGAAAATCTAGAGAAATCATCTGTTACCACCAGACAGTAAGATTTACCGCCAATGCTCCTGATACTAATCAGTCCGAACAAATCCATATGCAGTAGCTCCAAAGGAGTCACAATTGAATTCTTTGTCTTAGATTTGTGGGACTTCTTGTGTTTTTTCCCCTTCTTTCAAGGAATACAGGAATGGAAATTTTCATTTTCGAAACACCAATAACCAGATCACTCTTCACGAGATAATTCATTTTCCGATAATTGATGTGAGCAAGTTTCATGTGCCATAAAATAGAATCCGACTCAGACGCCTTAGAGAGTAAACATGTAGGAATTGAATCCGTTGTTGTAGCAACACTCATGTCTAGGAAATATGTGTCATTTCTCATCGGAGCCTTCATTAGAATCCATTCGCCAGGAATAACAAAGCCCGGTTTCAAGATATAACACTTAGAATCATTGAAATGAAATGAAAACTTCTTGTCACACACTTGAGATACACTCAAAAGATTGTGTTCAAGTTGCTCCACATAGTTCACTTTCTCAAATTTGACTTTATCGTTCTTCAAAGTACCCTGACCATTTATGTACCCGCCTTTATTTCCAGCAAAAGCGACATAACCACCATCAATATTAATAACATCTTCCAGCAAATGAAAATTCCCTGTCATATGTCGAGAACAACCACTATCCACATACCGCGTAATGTTGATAGTCCTCCTTGGTTGCCCCTACATAAACAAAGAAAATCAGTTAGAAATAGGAACCCAAGCCACTGTGGTCTTGGGTCGTCCAGATGGATCAAAACAAACAACTTCAATCAGTTCACAATCAACATTGTCATCAACCTTTGGAACATAAGATTCACAATTAGACCTTCTCAATGAAGACACAGTATGATTAATTGGAAAAACATTATTAGATTTATGATTATCATATTCAGATGTTTCCAAAAGTTTCTTTAATTTTATGTTACGTCTTCTTCGTTGTGGTCTAGAAAGTTTAACCTTAGGCCGAGAATCTTTTGGGATTCCAACATGTGAAATCTCATACTTCTTTTGAAAAACAACTAGTTTAGAAATATGTTTATCATGTAGCTGAAATCTCAAAGATTTAGCAAATGATTGACAAGGCACGTTCTTTACAACACTAGAAGTAGGCTTTCCCACATTTGGTCGTTTCAAAATCGTCACCACTCGTAGTTGTTGGGGAACACTCTTTAATTTTCCTTGATTCTTATAAGGACAGTGAATCAGAATATGACCAGCCTCATTATAGTGAAAGCAAACTCTTTTATCTTGATGATTTCTTATATAAGGAGTTTTTCTTGAATTCGATGAACTACCCGAAGAACAAGCTTCAGAAGATTTTACTGAACTGTCAACTAGCTGTTTTTTTAACATAAACTTGTTTAGTCACCTTTGATGAATTCATCTTCTTATGACCAGAAACAACAAAACCACTTGTTTGTAACACTTTGGAAAGGTTAGGTTGATCAACTTTCACTTCATCGGGTTCTGTTACAATGCATCTATCACGAGTAACATTTTTCACTACCTTTGGTTCATCAAGTTACACTTACTTAGGAATGCCTTCAACCTTTTTATCATCAAAAACTCCATCCTTAGAATCAGAATCATAGATCATATCTTCACCTGTTACTGGATTTACTTTCAACACCGTCTTGGGATCAATTTCCTCTTCATGAATAATTTCTGGTTCAACCACATAATTCGCATTGAATGGTGGAGGAACAAATCCAATTCCAGCAACCCTCTTTGTAGGATCAGCATTAGCATTAAATTAATCCAATACCACAGATGAATTTTCAAAAATCTTCAGCTTTCTATGTAATTTGATCACTTCAGATTCTTTATCAGAAATTTATTTGTTCTTTTGATCGACAATTTCATTTCGCTTTTCAATTTCAGCATAAGTCATATCCAGATGATATGCTTGTTTCTTATATTTCAACCCCAAAGAATTTAAATCTCTTTTCAAAGATTCAATTCTATCGATACACAGTTTATCATTATCTTTCAATTTTTGATTAACTAAATGCATCGATTTCATATCACAAATTAAATTTGTGTTATTATCCATAACTTTTTGCATTTTATATTTTATACTGTTGCAATTAGAGCAATAAATGTGACAGACAGAATCTTTTACCTTTGAAGGATCTGACATATCTGCCATGAAAACTTTAGCAATCGGAATATTTCCAGTATCAGCACCATCAGAAGATCTTTGAGTTAATACGATATCATCTTCAGATACACCAGATGCAATATCAGACTCAACATTTTGCACTTGATCATGCTCTTCATCAGAACTTGGCAAACTCTCACCATCACTTGAGCTTTCATCATCAGTTGACTCTTCAGATTTTGCAGAATGAATCTCAGCTACAAAAGCTTGACTTACAGTACCAACCAAATCTTCAAGATGAATACCCTAGTCACAATTTTCATCATTCTGAGCAACCAAAGCAGATGATGTAGATGCATGATTAGAATTTCCAGAACCAGAGGAGCCATGTGACTGATTACGAATGTTCTGAAAGTTATTAGGCTTCTTCTGAGAATCAAATTCAACTTTTTGCTTCACACATTCTTTGGCGAAATGACCATACTCCTAACAATTATAGCAACGAACTTTGGTTTTGTCAAACCCCATACGTGAACGACTGTTAGAACCAATATACTTCCTTCCAGTCTTCTTCAAAAAATCCTTTGCTTGTCGCATCAGCATAGCCATGTTCCATTGAATGTTCATCTCTTCCAGATCAACAGGATCAATTTGTCTGAAATCCTCTTCAATAACATATGGATCATGAATCTTTCCTTCAATAAAATTTTCATAAGAAGCCATAAAGGAAGAAACCATTGCTAAATAATCATCGGCAACTCTTTGATTCATATTATGTGTTCCAGATGATGAAGAAGCTATGTTTGTAGAGAAACCATAATGACTTGGAACCCCAAAACAATGATCATTAGAAGCATCTTGAGTATCACCAGAAAAGAACGCAACCCATGCACCAGTTTTGCCAGAAGTTATATCAAAATACATTAAAGGATCTTGAATATGCTCCATATTGGTTTTCTTCTTCTTCATATTCAAATCATGTGATTGAATCTTGCCAAGAACCTCTTCAAGAGACATAGTTTTATACTTGACATTCTCTTTTATCAAAACTGAATACACATCAAATTTAGATGGTAATGCCTCCAAGAACTTATCATTTATCTCTTCAGTCTCATAAAACACTGAAGCACTTGACAATTCACTCAGCAGATGATAGAATCTCGTTGCAAGATCATCTAAAGATTTATTTTGAAAGTGCTTGAATACTAAGAACTGCTTCTTCAGTAATTCTTTTCTGCTTTTTCTTAACATCCAAACTACCTTCACACCGCTTTTGTAACACTTCCCACGATTGTTGAGAAGACTTGAATTGTTTAAAGCTATGATAAATTTCTTTAGGAAGAGACATTGAGATACTAGCCATAGCCTTCTTTTCCCTATCAAACAATATTTTTTTCTTATGTGGTTAACGCAGATACCGATTTAGGAACATCATCCTTTCCCATCCAAGTGTATGTCGGATGAGTATAACCTTCCAAGATTGGAATCCATAAACTTGTATCAGTAAAGGACACGAACTGATCAAACCGATCTTTCCGGTTAGGATAATCTGCAAGGCTTAACAACTTGGGTGGTTTCTGAGATGTACCAATCTCGTTATCGTAATTGAACATGTTAGTCATTTGCACCATATTAGCCATTTTCAGAAAATTTTCCAAGTGTTGAACAAGTACTCCCCTCAGGAGAAAATAATAAGATCGCTTCAAACCCAAACAAGCGAACTTGACAAGTTCGCTTAAACAAGAAAATCCGGTAAGTTCGCCTACTGAATAAGTTCGCTTAAACTGAGTGAAGCGAACTTGATAAGTTCGCCTACTAAGTTCGCCTGCAACAGAATCTCAGCACTAAGTTCGCCTGGTGCTGTAACAAAATCAGGAGGAAGATTCTTCAACCCAAACACGAACAACAAGTACCGAAAATCTTCATTTCTCACAGATTAGAAGGAATTTGAAGAAAATGGACCGTAGGATTAGGTATTTTATGAATTAAAACACTTCTATCGGATTAATTTCACCAAAAACCACTTCAAATCCATGAATTTAGCTGCAAAATCAACTTCAAGAACTTGAAAACTCCATTAACATGAAAACTTGAAAAAATGAACAATTTCTTGTCAAATTGTACACAAAAACGTCACGAATCACCAAGAATCAAACACAAATCACGAGCAAAAGCTCTGATACCACTTGTAGGTCCACATGACTCATCTGCAGATCGATCTCAGGACAGGACGTCTCAATAACATGGAGTGCGGAATCCTACCGTGTTAACGTTTGTATACGAATTGACAATAGAAACAATATCAAAACAACAGGTAAATAAACTTTCTCTTTGTATATCATCAAACACAGAGTTTACAAGATTCTCTCGATTTCACCTCTTTCTCTTGTTCTCTACAGAACAGATTCTGTAAACACCTATTTATAGACACAAGCTCTGCAATAGGCGAACTTAACAAGTTCGCCTCAAAGGTTAAGTTCGCCTCACATGAAAGTAGGTGAACTAGACAAGTTCGCCTCTAGCAGAACTTGTTCTTACACTTAGACAAAATCAATACAATTACATAAAAACATAAAGACAATAAGACCTAAAGTATTACAAAGCTTTTGTCATACATTCTATGTCCTAACAACGTGCATACGTAAGTTGTTGAATTTTGTGTGTGACGTATACTAACGAGTTTTGTATGTGATCGAGTGTTGCGGACAAGCGTGTTGTTTGGCGTTCATGGATAATGTGAGTGGCTGGGTTATAGCTTCCTAAATCTCATTTGAGTTTTGCAGGGATTGTTGGAACTATTTTTAGGCCATCGCATATAAAACAGTCTGAAAACGGAAGAATTCTTTGAAGTTAAAAGATTTTGACCGAAATCTTATAGTTTTCGAACGAAATACATTTCGACCTGTCTTCTTAGTATAAATACTTATTTAGTTTGACTTTTGTAAGGAGGACTTCATTTGATATATCAATACAATAGAGAAAGTTACACCTTTAACTATATGTTTTTGATCCAATCTCATATCTTGATTATTCTAATCGATTCTCATTTCTACCAATCGATTGCTTGATTTGCTCGAATAAACGGTTTTCACAAGTGGTATCAGAGCTTTCGGTGCTCGGTTTTGGGAGATTCAAGCAGATTCAAGCACGTTTCAAAGTTTTTTTAAAGTTTTCAACTTTTCAAGATTTAAATTGGATCGTTTTCAGTGTCATTTTTGAGTATTTAGCATGCAAAACAGTGGAGATGAAATTTGGGATGATTTTCGGGGCTTAATTTGAGGTTCGGAAGTTGCAGGTCGAAATTTTTCGAGTTTCAGTTGAATCGCCCGAAATCTCTATTGAAGGAGTCGAAATCTTGACTTTTTGGTCGAAAAGTCTCATCTCAAGTTTTTGGTCAAAAAGTCTCATCTCAAGTTTTCGGTCGAAAAGTCTCATCTCAAGGGTTTTCGGTCGAAAAGTCTCCTCTACAAGTTTTTCGATCGAAAAGTCTCATCTACAAGTTTTTCGATCGAAAAGTCTGATCAAAATCCTTTGATCGAAATCTTAAATTTTGTCCGAAATCCCTCCTGATCGAAATCTTACTTTTCGGACGAAAAGTCCTGCCCGAATTCTCAAAGTTTTCGGTCGAAAAGTGTGAAAAAAAAATTGTCGAGAGAAAACTTTTTTGTTCAAAATTTTTAGAGGATGTTCGGAGCTATGTTTGACGCTGATTTTGAAAAAATGAGAAAGTTACTTGAAATACAAAAGACACAACTATTTATACTAGAGAGTTTTCCGTTGAAATCTTCTTGATCGAAAAATGATTTCAACCGAAAACATTGAAGTTAATACTTCTAAAACCTAATTGATTTCTATGGACTATTAGGTTCCAACAATCTTCCCCTAGTCCACAGAACATCAATTCTTCAAAAGTTGTCTTTTGTAGGCTTGGTTTTGACTTTAACACTTAGTTTCTTAGCATCCAGAGCAGCAAGTCTCTTCTTGATCACTTCAGCTTCATGTCTTCTTGACAAACATCGAGCCACAACTCTCATATACAACTTTGCTTTAGTTTTAATCTTTGTGCTCATATCACATCAAATAGGATTCTTGTACAAAATCTTTAGATCATCATCAGAAAAGCTAAATCCACTGGATCAAAAACTCTGACTTCTGGTAAATGATCTTGTATAATCACAACTTCATGTGTTTTGTAATCATATACTCACTTCTTGAAGCTTTTAATGAATGTCTCTTTACGTGTTGGAATGTAAACAGTTGAAACTGTATCAGCAGGCTTCACAATGTATCTAAACCTTCTTTTGCCGTCATTATCATTTCTTTTCAACTTTCTGCATTCAGGCACCTGTGGTTTGAACTTTTCAAATTTAGCTTTTCCACACTCTCTCTTTAAAAAATCTTCAAAATTAGCAGCAAATGAATTGTTCGATGGATTTATCATCTTCAGTTGACTTAGCTCTCGAATATCCCAGTATGGCAATGTGTTTAACTTTGAACTTCTGTCAAAATACTGGATATTCCCATCACATCTCTTTATTACATACATCTTCTTTTCACCATCATACATCCATGCTAATATTTCACCAGTTAACGCTTGTTCTGGACTCTTTATTGTCTGTGTAATCTTTTCTACAATTGATGGCTTCTCGGTCACTGTCCACCAAGTACGCTTGACAATATTTGAAGTCTTTGGCCTTTTAGATGGTGATTCAATATCTTCAGGAACAGTAAATGGCTCTTTTTCATCTACAAGCTTATCCAATTTACCAATCACTGAACCATCTTCTTCAACATACGTCTGCTGTTGTTCATATTCATACTTTTTATATTCAGTGTTGGTTGGAGTTTCTTGTTCAGCATCTTCAATTGTTTTTCCACTTCCACCAACACCAACACCACCAGTACCACCACTATTATCATCGTCATCTGAAGAATTGTTATCATCTTTTCTTTCACCAGTGATCACCACTTCTTCATCATCTTCTTCTTCTTCCTGCTCCTTCTCTTCTTGGTTCTCATCAATTTTCTCCAATCCTTCACCTTCATCATTGAGAAGCATATCAACATCAAATAACATGTTGTCTTCATACATAGTTGCTTCAAAAACTGGAGTTTGAACTTGTTCACTCGTAGAAGGAATTGGTTCAGTGGCTGCTGGACTATGAACCTCTTCAACATTCTCTGCTAGGTTTGTACCAATTTGAACACCCGTAAGAGCTATTAAATCCTGTACCATCTTCTGAAGTTGATCAATCTGTTGCTCCTGTTGAGCTATTACACCCTTTTGTTTAGTACTTTCAATTTTCAACTCTCTGATCTCTCTGGAATTAGTAGCTTCTCTACTTTGCAAGTTTGAGATCTAAGTCTTCAATTGACTAACAACATCTGCAGTTTCCTTGGTTGCATAGTTAAGAAACTCTTCATCAACCAACTCATAACCTCTAGATCTTTTGGACTTACACTTCTCTGGTACCTCTTTAGCTTTACCCTTGCCTTTATCAAGTCTTGTTGTAGTTTTCTTTTTCTTCTATAATTCTGGATCAGTAAATACAATACCCTTAGACGGAGGAGGTCTAGAATGTACGGTCTTTGTTTGTTCAAGTTCTTTTCTTTTCTTTGATGAGGTTAGTGCTGTGGCAATTAACTGTTCATCATTAATTTCTAACACTTCAGTGTTCACACTTAAGACATCATCAGCTTCAGCATAAAATTCTTTTGTGTTACTCATTAATGGTTCAGTAACTTTTTCATTTACTTCAGGAACTCTGTTTTCTTCAAAAACATATCAAGTTCTTCAACTTGAACTTGACCTTCCTGTTGAATAACATTTACTTGACCACCACCATGACCTTGATCATTATCATTTCCCTGATCATTATTCTGCACTTGGTCAGTTTCATCATTGTCACTATCAACTCCATCTTCTATATCTTCTGCCATTAAGTCATTGATTTCATCTTAAATAGTAAAATCTGGATCAGGATTTTCTTCAAGCATATTAGGAAATAGTGGTGTCACAATACCACTAAATTTGCTTGTCTTCCTCACATTATTCATGTTGCTGAAGATTGCTTCTTTCATTGAATCCAAAGGCAGTTCAACACCATCGTTTTCCAGATTAGGCAGCAGTGTATTAATAATCATTTGTACAAATCTTGGGTACATTAGAAACTTGTAGTTTTGCCTTGGTCCCACGAAGTTACTAATCATTGCCTCGAATATCATTCTTGAAAAATTGAATCTTCTATGAGTTGCCAGAGACACTAACGCTCTTCTGAAAACTTCACCTATTTGATCAAAAGCAGATGTTCTGGGACTCATGCAATGAATTAATACATGGACAAGGTATCTCCATTGTTTTGCAAACATAGTTTTGGTCACCTGTCTTCTTAGAAACGTTCCTTCATATCCCATAATCAGAATTATCCCTGAGATTGCAATGTGATTAATTTTGTAAGGAAAATCAGCTGTGTCTCTAAAGTTTAACACTTCACGAATAACTTGTTCTTTAACTTTTATTGTATTCCCACCAACAGAGCTTTCTATCCAGATTTCCTTGTTTACGTTCTTGTATTCTACATTGTCCCAAAACTCCCTCACATGTTTCTCAAACACTCTAACTTGTGTGGATATTGCTGTGTGAATTCTGGAATTTATCAAGAACCTGACAATCTCTTCATAACCATGTGCTTTCTTGGTGTTTGTGGTTAAGCACGCACAAATATTGTGCTTGGGTTCAAACTTTAAACGGTTCTTATCTGTAAAGAACAAACACATAAAATTAGAAAAAATTCTGAAAAATCCTTAACTCTGGACATTTCGATCGAAAACTCCCTTATTTGCAACCGTTTAGATCGAAAAACTCCTTTTAACCTTTTGACCAGAAAAGTTGAAATCACAACTTTGAACTTTTCGATTGAAAACTCTTAATCAGTACATCAACATTTCGATCGAAAACTCTGAGTTATACCTTTTTTTATCAAAAACTTGAAATTTCTAACTTTCAACTTTTTGATCGAAAACTTTTTTAATCAACAATATAAACCATGACTATTTCGATCGAAAACTTTTCTAATCAAAATTTCCATCAAACGTCTTTTCCGATCGAAAACTCTTATTTTTCAAAATTTTCTCAAGCCATGATTTTTCGATCGAAAACACATTTCGGACGAATCAGAATTAACTTTATTTCCATCTGAAACAAGCGTTAACTGGTGAAATTTTAGCATGGATGTATGATATTAATATTCTCGTCAAAATTCCTTGTCGCCGTCTCCGCAATCGACATCTAATTTGCGACCCTAATTTAACCTTTTTTTGGTGATCAGTCAAACGGAAGATATCCCGTTGTAGGTCGCAAAAATGCTGCAAGGTAGCGTATTGGCAATAACAGACAATGCAGTGGTGTCACTAAATGAAGTTCTAAATGTTGTAAGAATGGTCAAGAAGGAGGCTGTTGAAGAGATTAATCCTTTGATTATCACTCAAGCTTCATCTCTAAGTTATTTTCCAGTGGATTCGTCATCCATTGATCAGCAAGTCATCAGATTTTTCTGGTGATAAGTTGTTTGAGGAATTATCACGAGTGTTGAAGCCCAATGGAGAGATCTTTATCCATGAAACTTATGATGCTATCAAGGAGACAGCAAAATCTTTTCTTGAACGCAAGCTATTGGTTTTAGGGTTTTCAGATATACAGGTGGTTCAGATGGCAGAACTACAATCTTTTGGGATTAAGGGTAAGAAACCTACATGGAAGATTGGTTCGTCATTCTCCCATAAGAAGCCGGTGAAAAGCTTACCAAAATTTCAGATTGATGATGATATGGATCTTATCGATAAGGATAGCCTTTTATCTGAAGAGGACTTAAAGAAACCCCAGCTCCCACCTGTTGGCGACTGTGAAGTTGGAAGCACTAGGAAAGCTTTCAAAAATTGCACATGTGGACGTGCTGAAGAAGAGGAGAAAGTGGAAAAGTTAGGAGTTACTATGGATCTGTTGGAAAACCCTAAGTCGGCTTGTGGCAATTGTGGATTAGGTGATGCATTTCGATGTGGCACATGCCCTTACAAGGGTCTTCCTCCTTTCAAGCTGGGCCAGAAGGTGACATTATCTGAAAACTTCCTTGCTGCTGACATCTAGGATTGATAATGTAAACAAAATTCACACACACTGAACCATTGAAATGTATACAACTTAGACGGGTGTGAGGCCATGGTGAATGTTATGTTGTCTTTATATGTTTTGTGGATTTTACCTTAGTTTTGTGGTTCATACCTATATGTACCAACTGCTCCAACTTGTTCAGGTAGCCTTTTCTTTTGCAATGGTAGAACATAGTATAAGTGTGGGAGATAGTTAAAAAAAAATTATAAAAAAAAGGATTGGGGTATGTGCATGTGACATTTCGGGTTTTATTCATGCTTTCATATTATGTATCCTGTAAACATTTTCTATTCAATGGAATGCAAGTGGTTTTATTTAAAATTTTGTACAAGTATATATAAATATATATATTTATATATATATATAATTTAAGGATTTAAAATAAATAAAATTTTATAAGTTTTAAACTTATATAAAATTTTATACAAAAATCTAAATTAAAAGGGTTCATTTATAAATAAGATAACCTATTCAAAAAAAATAAATAACTTTTATAAAAATATTTATGATAATAATAAATAATATAAGTTATAAAATATAATTGAAATTAAAAAGAAATTTAATTAATTACTTTTATAAAAGTTAAGGGGCTGTTTTGAAATTTTCCAAACTAAAAGGTTTTAAACCAAAAACCGGTTAAGGGACTAAACATGGCCAAATCAAACCTCAGGGACCCATCCGTAATTATCTCAGGGGCTACTTTGATTCAAAAACAAACTCCAGGGACCAAGGTTTCCGATTCTCAATTCGCAATTCCGGTCACCTTCCCCATTGTCCGGCGGTCCGAGACATTTTCCGGCGACACCTCGACAGGGCTGTTCCCTGCACCTCGACAGCTGCTAAAGGCAACTCTGGCCTCGTCTCTCCCACGCGAACAAAAGGCCCCGACCAATTGGTCTCCCCAACATACGGATCGTCTGATCCTATTGGTGGCCGAGAACCCACGCCCGAATTCAAGCCCGACAGTCAACCTCCACGCGTGTTTGATAGCTTGTTAGCTTCGTCTCGTCCAGACGAGTGTCGGGACGTGCCCAATTGCACGTTTTGTCATAAGAAACGAGCTCGGCTATAAATAGCCATAGTCGGACCTGCACGAGCTCGCTACCCCTCTTCCACCCACTCTCACTCCAAATTGAAGGCACCATTGCATTCGTCGTCTTTGAGTGAAGCTTTGACCAGAATATCAGGGCCTAATTCCATCCCGAAACTTGAAATCACGATCTTGGTATTTTCAGACCAAAAGCCTGTCGACCAGACCCTTCGTGACCAGGTTCGAGCCTCAAATTCGTTCAGTTACCTTCTGTTACCCTCTGGCAAACTATCCTAATCGAAATCGCGGCAATAACCGTCGATTACCGGGCAAACCAATGTCCTCGGACATGGTTTGCCGGTTGCCGAGGACCAGCGACCAGTTCGCATTTATATGTTATTAATTAAACGGTACACACATAACCAGCGATGGGCAATATCCCGGCTGGTTATGCGTGTGTGTGTTTGTGTTGTAGGTCGCGGGTTCGATCCCGGTTGGCCTTCGGCCCAAATTTTTTTATTCTGTTTTTATTTTATTTATTTATTTTAACTTATTTTAACATTCTTTTTATACAATAAAAATTAAAACGAGTCGGTTTACTTGTTCGTTTATTCCGGGAACCACTAAAATTCTTTTATACGAATTTAACCCACAAAAGTTTTTATAAAATAATAAATATTATATTTTTATAAATTGTTAAAATAGTTCAACTTACAAAAATATATATATATATATATATATATATAATAATGATAATATAAATAAATAAATAGGAACTTTTATAAATACATAATAACTACTTATTTAAAAATGAAAATATTTTAACAATATATATATATATATAATTTTTTTTTTTAAAGTTAAAGTTTTACCAAGTCATTACTATTTTCTACCATATTTTATACAAATAAATATTAAAGGATATTAATATAAAACCCATACACATTTAAATACGAATACACACATACAAATAAAACATACAATAATACTTATCTATCCACATAGGATTTCATCGTGCTTAGGTTTCAACGTCCTTATCACCCGCACTCGTGGATTATCATATCCGCTAGCCAGGTGAGTTACATAGCCCCTATTTTACATTTTTACGCATTTTGGGGTGAAACATTATACATGCTACTCACTTTGTTTATACGTGTTATACATGTGGACTATATGCTTATTATCTTGGGTGTACATACATTTACTTTAAACACAAAGAAAACCAACAGTAATATTAATAGATCTATTGTGCCTGACCAGCCCACCCGGTTAGGATGTTTATTACTGCATACTCGGATATAGCCGCGTGTTATATTCAAACATATCGGATATAGTGGGTAACTATATTCAAACATACCGGACTTAGCTGTTGTGCTATGTTCAAGCGCGTCAAACAAGGTTTGAATTGTGATTAGATAAATGATACACCATATATATAATATGTTTAACAAGATAAACAATGAGTTGCAAAACGTTTTTATCTACTACTTATCGGAACTACAAAAACCTATGTACTCACCAACTTTTTAGTTGACACTTGATTTAAATAATGTTTCAGGTTTGGATATGTGATTGCTTGCTGAAGATTTCTCCACTTAAGAACTATGGACCTAGTTAAATAAATCAATGTTTTGAACTAGACTAGGTTATTTAAAATATATTGTATTTGGATCTTTGTTGTCTTCAAATTTAATTAATGAATTATGCAACTTTTTAGTTATCATGTGCTTTTGAACAATCATTCCATTGTCCACCTCGATGATTCCGCCATCGGTCGGGGTGTGACAGAATGGTATCAGAGCCATGGTTATAGGGAATTAGGTTATTAGACACGATGACCTAGACTATAACCCTAGGACTCCCTTTTATGTGTTATGTGCTAAATGATTAATTGTTATGTGAATTATTTGTAGTTAGGTATTATTTGAATTTTCCCAAGTTTGGTACATGAGACTTATACATACAAGGCTTAAATACATGATACATACTTTACATACACATTTGACAAACAAACTTATGCAAACAAATACACTACCCATCCTTATCCATACTCTTTCCTAATCCATATTAATTGCAACATAGACTCTCAAACATAGACTCTCAAGTCTATTAAAATCTTGAAAATCTCGTCAACGACTTAATTTCTTGAAACCAGTAAAGGACACGTGCAATCTGGAAGGGTTGTAGGTCCCTAATTCGTTGCGTGACGGATCTCTAGACTCGCGGTTAGACACGGTGATAAAGTGCGGAATCCATGATCAACGTGCTCGTGTGACTCAATCAACAACGGTGTAAATAAACGCTCTTTTTATTCCACTACAATATCAGTTTACACAATTTACATAATTCTCAGTCCCTCCTGATATCGTCCAAGTCTATCTCTGTTTTCTGCTGATAACTGCTATTTATAGACACTGAACAGTATTAGGCGAACTTGTTAAGTTCGCCTCTAATAGGCTAAGCGAACTTAACAAGTTCGCCTCTGATAGACTAAGCGAACTTGTTAAGTTCGCCTCTGATAGCCTAGGCGAACTTAACAAGTTCGCCTCTAATAGCCTAGGCGAACTTAACAAGTTCGCCTCTAGCAGAACTTACACAGAATTTTATCAACAGTTACAAAACATGTCCTAACAAGGGTGACACCTGTACATTGGGTTTTCTGTCTAGGAAAGCATTTCGTATAAATCCAAATAAACGGACCCGTATGCTTTCCTGGGAATTCCTGAAGTGAGTGTTTACCTATAGGCTAAAGCATGTCTCCTTGAAAGTTTTGAGAAATTGATTAACGTTGATAAGTCAATGTATTCGCAAGGATACGATCCGAACTTAAACTCAAAATTTGGGGACATTATAGCAAGATAGGAAGAACTAGACGAACATGCAAAGCAAATCATTATTACGGGTGCACACGTAATAACGATTTGTAGTGCATGCAAGTCCGGCAATTCCTAATACGCGAATAATGATCTATAACATCATATCCTACCCAGAATAGATGGCTTAGTTTCCCCCATCAACCTTGAATAAATGCACATGCATTGGCACGCGTCATGATGAATCCCGCTTTTCTGCTTACATTATTTCCCACTATAACTCATATATATCCATCTTATCTAAAATATCATTGTCTTTTCTTATGGTTTTAGAATGCCTCCTCGACGTGCAAACTCTAGCACTTCCAACCCGGATCTTGCTACCCTTCTTGCCCAGCTAGTGGGGCAAATGACCCAAGCCAATAACAACAGTGACGGGTCTCACAACATCCAAGGAAACGGTGGTACCAACCCGCCCCAATGCACGTTTAAGCACTTTAACTCGTGCAATCCTATAAAATTTTTCGGGACTGAAGGTGCTACCGGCCTACTACAATGGTTTGAAAGCATGGAAGGCACATTCCTAAACAGTGACTGTCCCGATAATCTTCGGGTTCGCTGTGCCACAAGTGTACTTCAAAAGAGAGCCCTCACCTGGTGGAACGGTGAGAAACGTGTAACATCCAAGATTTCTGACATTATTTAATTTCAACATTTAACTAATGATATCCCATTTCTATCCGAGTTTGCTCACCTTAGACTGACACCTTAATTTCTTTTATTTTTGTATCAAATCAAAGTTCTAATATTTCAACTTCAATGTAATTATAACATATTTTATTCACATTTGTACTCTATAATAAATTTAATCGAAAAAAAAAAGTAATTTAAGCGAAACCTCCCTTTTATAAACTTTATTGTTTTAAAAATATATTCTTATAAAACTGATATTATTGCATTTGAAACCCCACCCTTAAATTTGAACCACTCAATCCCAATTTCTACCTCATTCAATACCCTTAATCAATTTTGACAATCGAAAAGTCAAACAACCCAAATCCGGATCGAATTCGATCAAGGCCGACAGATTCGGACTTACCTTGAATCCAAGAAGAATTATCGACATCTCCCTGACCTAATTAACATGCCAATATATCTAATTAGCAACCTATTTTCAAATTTCAAACGTTTGACTTCCTAAAGTCAAATTCGGACGAATTCTTTTGCAATTAGTGAGAATTAATATGTTTAATGACCTTAGAATATGCGTAACCGTTATACGCACGCTGTCAAGCACGAAAGATTAACCAATCGAAGAGAAATCAAGCGATTTAGCTCAACAGTCGGGTTCACGTCCGTTTCGAACAAATCCATATCAAACTGAATGATTCAAGTAAAAATTGAAGCATATAATCCAATCACACATGCTCACGACACCCCTCTATTGCTCTCGTCGCTCTCAAACCCCTCCCGAACCACCTCTGCGATTCAATCAACCCCGAAGTGCTCGAACCTGAACACGGCAATCGACCTCATACTTCCCGCAACCATTACAGGTAATTCTTATACCCTTAGACTCGTTTTAATCTGGGGAATGAAAGCCCCATAATCATCGACTCATTATGTGCTCAATTGAGATCAATTTGGGGGCTAGGGTTTCGGGAAATCGAATTTGGGAAAGGGACGAACTAGGGTTCTAGGTTAATTCATTTTCGTATCCTTTTCTGTCAAGGCTTCTAGCCCAGATAAACCGGTTAAGACGTAGGACCTTTGAACGAGATGTCACGGGTTCGAAACCCATAACCCGACACCATTTTTAAATCCACTTCAGGTACTGAATCCGGTCTCCAAGCAAGATCGCGATAATAAGCAATCGGACCGACTCTGTGACTGGGATTCTTCCCTGGTCCAGTGGTTGGTGCTCAACACTCTTACCGGACAGACCCGGGTTCGACCCGGGCAGTGTCCATTTATTTTTAAGACTATTTTTACAACTCCAATAATTTTATAAAAAATATTTTTATAAACCTTGAAACAATTATGGCAGAATAAAAGCAAAATCCTTAATTTTTCATATAAAATTCGATTTAATCCAAATTAAAAGTATTAAATTACATATTAACCTTTTAAATCAAAACTTAAAATATTTAAATAAATTTATAAATGAAAACGATTTAATTTTTATAAAAGTTATAAAAGATTAAATTTATTTAAAACAATCAAGACTTGTTTTTACACACCTTTATAGATAAATATCATTTTTATATATCTTTATAAATAAATACATAAATTATTTATTTAAATAAGATAAATCATACAACTAATTTTTATATAACTAAATTATTAAGTATTAATAATTATTTAATTCATTTAGTTATTCGAACTCAAAACGTGGTTTAATTATTTTAAAACCATTTATTTAAACCCCCCTCAGTTTATGAAACATTCATTCAAGTTCGAACCACTAATACTTACCACTCCAACACTTGTCACACATAACCGATTCAATCCTAGACTTAGACATAGACTATTGTACCCGCTAATAAACCAAATATACATTATGCATTAGGTTAAAGTGGTGAGTTACAAGGATCGTTTTGCCACCTAGACTCGCGTGCTAGCTACACTCTTGATTCAAGTGAGTATTCACAACCCCTTTTTACTCTTTTACACTTTTGGGGTGGAACATGAACTCTATACACATTACACATTACACATTTACATATACACAAACAACACAAGTGCAAAAATCCTATCTACATACATGTGTGCAAAATTTGAGCTTTGTGCCCGAGTGCTAGGTGTGCTAACCTTTGTATGCTCTTATGTGCAATCATTAACTATACAAGCCGACGGTTTTCAATGATAGATCTATTGAGTCTGACAAACCCACCCATGGTGCGCGGTGATTGAAACCGACAACACATTTGTTTTGCATGCTAGTCACAAGGATTGATTGTACTTGGTTACACAATAGCGGCTCCCCATAAATGCCTTATTTATCATGTTATGTAAAGGATTTGGTTTACAAACTATATGCTATCTATATACAACTGTGTTATACTCACCAACTTTTTAGTTGACCTTATTTTATTCATGTTTCAGGTGCTTTCATATGAGTTTGATCAAGTCATGCTACACATAGGCTTTGGACCTAGTTAATCTAAATTCAAAAGCAAATTGTATTTCATCATGTACATTGAATTTGATTCGTGTTTGTTTGAATGGAAATTGATTTAACATATTACAATTTAGTCAACCTCGAGCTCATGAACAGTCTTACATGTCCCGCCCCGATGATTCCGCCGTCGGTCGGGGTGTGACATATTGGTATCAGAGCCTTGGTTATAGGGAACTAGGTTATTAGATACTCTTGGCCTAGACTATAACTTTAGGACACCCATACAATGCCATGCTACTACATGTTACATTATCAATTCGTGTGTGATTATTTTTATATGCTATCCTAAGTACTTACACTACCTGATGCAATACATAATGACTTATGTGTCACACTACTTGATAACTCTTGTACTTACACTCATTACTACCTACATGCTATATGATTATTTCCTATGTGAATATCTTTACATGTTATACTATATTATTACATCACATTATACAATACCCAATAGTTTATGTGTCACATTACCTGCCCACTTTCCCTTCTATTCATAGCTACCTACTTAAATTATTTAAAACACTATCCTAAGTTTAACACACACACATACACACCAAACTATTCATACACATTTGGACTCCCATACATGATACCATCACCTTTTATGAACAAAGACTTAAACTATTGGGCCTAATGCCCACCAATAATAAACCAAGAAGCCCATCTATCCTCCAAGAAGAAGAAGCCCATTGAAATGCATAAACCCTACTTTTGGGCCTCAAAGCCCAGTTCACAACAATTCCCATCATAACCATGAGCCCAACAATACTTATATTAATACATGATGGCTGGAAGAGTATGTTAGCCCATGAGGAATTCTGGCTAAGGAAAGATAGGGTACTTAAGTGTGTCTTAGCGACCCACCCCTCTTTCCTGGGAATTCTCCTCAGGGATACATTGCTTATAGGTCAAGTGTATTTCTAAAATACTATCGTCAAGGTTCGGTGTTATGACTAGTCAAACTCTAAAACCTATAAGTACTCCTATGTTCAACCCGCAATATTTCATTATCACTTACAACTTTTGCATTGTTTTCTGCTAGATATGGACTCCTACCCTCCTCCCTCCCCGGTATACCATCCCGGAACATAATCCGATTGGGAAGAAGACACTGAGACACCCATGTATCGGTCACCAACACCCTCAACTGCTAGGCCAAGGTTTGATGTAAGGGCAGACTGGATTAGGAACACCGGCCCGAGACTTCGAACACCTGGATCACCCGTACCCATAAACCCGTATCATACACCCCACCCCACAATCAATTACCACCCCCACTAAGAGACCCATACCAAATGCCCGACCCGTACCTTCCTAACCATTGGGTAAGGAATACCATGGCACCCCCTGGTGTTATGGGAATTCCAACCAATGACTTCCAACAATATGTAAGAACTTCAGAATTCGAGAGGCAAAGGATGGAGCAGGGAGTAATACACGACTTGCAAAGACAAAGAATGGATAGCCTAGCAAACCAATTAGGGTACCAAAAGGAGTTAATCTCCATCCTCGAAAAAGAAATACAAGAACATCGCACGGAGACCGCCAGGACTGAAGCCAGATCTGCTTCTCGAGTGACTATAGCGGTGCTCATCTTGGCAATTATCTTCTTCCTAGTGGAAAGCTACCAGCGACGTTAGAAGAAGCTTCTACTGACTTCCTTTAAAAAAAATTTCGATTTGAGAACCATTTCCTTATGTTTTGAGTAATGTTTAACATTTCAACATTTAGTCAATTCCATATATTTCAACTCTACAGTTATTGTTCATTGATTTGACCCGTGGAGCGTAAATTACACCTGTTATATTTTCATCAAACTTTCTCAAATATCACTTCTTTCATTCAACATGATTTAGTACATTACCAACAAACCCTTTCATAAATAAATCATCCTATTTTGTGATTTAAACAAAACATCGCTATCTTTATTAAATTTTTAGATAATATCAAAAACATAAATTTTCCATAAAACTTTTTCACCAAATAAGGAAAGTTAATGTAATCAATTTTATGAAAATATTTTTTTTAAAACTGATAAATAATTATGATTTTTATTCGTTAAAGTAAATAATTCTAAAGTTTGGCTAAATTAATATGCTACTACTTGTTTAGCCAATAGTTGAAAATTTAAATTAAAAAAATATTTTCTCATAAATTGCATATTCATTTAAAATATGCGATTCAATGATTTCACTACTTTATATATCTTCAACCAAAGACAATTTCCCACTTTCTATGTCCAAACAAAGACCCGTATTTGTAAACACAAATTCCCGAATATTTCCAAAACCTCCTCGTTACCTTTCACTCGACGCTTCAAGAGACGATCCGTACCGCATAAACGTTAACCTTTCCCACCAACTTCAACGAGATTTGAAGACTCGAACCTAACTATCACATTATGCAAAAACGCCAAACAACACGTCTGTCCGCAGCACCTGATCACATGCAAAACCCGTTAGTACACATCGCACGCGAAATTCAATACTCACGTATACACGTTCGCAGCATATTCAACGCAAACTATATAATACATGAAACTAGTTGTCTACAAATCACAATTTACTCGATTGATCACGTATGGCACGAAACATGTTTATTTACAAGACACATGCTAATGGATTGAGCACATGATACACGAAACTTAGTTGTTTGTAATATACATGATACATAACAATTGCTTGACTGATACATAATTCTAGATTGACCACACTATACATGAAACCCATTTGGTTACAAAGTACTTTATACTAAACGGTGTACACTATACAAAATACATGATGCTACGTTGCTAACACTATACATGAGATCCATTTCCTACAATACACATAATACTATGTTGTTTACATTACACATTAGAGCTTATTGATTTACAAAATACAAGACGCTAGATTATTTACGTTATACATGAGACTTGTGTGCTTACTATATACACGAAACAAAATCTACTTACAATTATTTTAATGGATTGATTACATTATACACAAGACATGGTCATGCACTTTGTACACCAAAGTTGAAGACCATAATACATTGAAACAACTCGGGGTTTGACGTATTTTTGTTCAAACACGAGCAAACTAAGAAACTTTAAGTGTTACTACCTTACTACTCTTTAGTTGCGAACTGACCTGATTAGGGACATAGTTACTTGTTAGCGACTTTTATGTGTAAACAATAAGACGTGATCATAGTGAAATTTTGCCCCCCTTACCCGCACACAACGAAACAATCTATACGGACCATACGATGATTTGAATATTTACGGGTGCACACGGAATTATAAAAATCAGCGCATGGAAACTATAGGGAAATTTTGACGTGTGTTGTGACCTAAAACTTATCATGATGTGTAACAACGAAACTGATGTAATGTGACAAGGGCATGGTGGATACGCCGATGGTACTTCCTATATATTAGTGTCCTATCACATTATCATGAGTAACGTTGTTCGTGTCACGTGAAGTTTTATATCGTTTTGACCGAGACCTATAGTTGTAACCTTTTCCCCACCAATAGTTTTGAGCACATTCATCAAACCCTAACCATCAAATTCTCATTAAACCCACTCCAAGCAATACATTTCACCCTTAGAATCCAAATTGTTATTCAACAGTGTTACTCCTTAAACTCACTTTGAAACTAAATTTGTTATCATTACTCGTATCCGACCTTGAATACAAAAAAATATGAGTCTTGCCACCAGTTATACTCCTTAAACCAACCGTTATAAAACATTGAGAACCCGAGCCTCCCACATCCTTCCTGATTCAGTAGTCTCCACTAGTTAAATTTCAGGACGAAATTCCCTTAACATGGGGAGACTGTAACATCCAAGATTTCTGACATTATTTAATTTCAACATTTAACTAATGATATCCCATTTCTTTCCGAGTTTGCTCACCTTAGACTGACACCTTAATTTCTTTTATTTTTGTATCAAATCAAAGTTCTAATATTTCAACTTCAATGTAATTATAACATATTTTATTCACATTTGTACTCTATAATAAATTTAATCGAAAAAAAAAAAACACAAAGTAATTTAAGCGAAACCTCCCTTTTATAAACTTTATTGTTTTAAAAATATATTCTTATAAAACTGATATTATTGCATTTGAAACCCCACCCTTAAATTTGAACCACTCAATCCCAATTTCTACCTCATTCAATACCCTTAATCAATTTTGACCATCAAAAAGTCAAACAACCCAAATCCGGATCGAATTCGATCAAGGCCGACAGATTCGGACTTACCTTGAATCCAAGAAGAATTATCGACATCTCCCTGACCTAATTAACATGCCAATATATCTAATTAGCAACCTATTTTCAAATTTCAAACGTTTGACTTCCTAAAGTCAAATTCGGACGAATTCTTTTGCAATTAGTGAGAATTAATATGTTTAATGACCTTAGAATATGCGTAACCGTTATACGCACGCTGTCAAGCACGAAAGATTAACCAATCGAAGAGAAATCAAGCGATTTAGCTCAGCAGTCGGGTTCACGTCCGTTTCGAACAAATCCATATCAAACTGAATGATTCAAGTAAAAATTGAAGCGTACAATCCAATCACACACGCTCGCGACACCCCTCTATTGCTCTCGTCGCTCTCAAACCCCTCCCGAACCACCTCTGCGATTCAATCAACCCCGAAGTGCTCGAACCTGAACACGCCAATCGACCTCATACTTCCCGCAACCATTACAGGTAATTCTTATACCCTTAGACTCGTTTTAATCTGGGGAATGAAAGCCCCATAATCATCGACTCATTATGTGCTCAATTTAGATCAATTTGGGGGCTAGGGTTTCGGGAAATCGGATTTGGGAAAGGGACGAACTAGGGTTCTAGGTTAATTCATTTTCGTATCCTTTTCTGTCAAGGCTTCTAGCCCAGATAAACCGGTTAAGACGTAGGACCTTTGAACAAGATGTCACGGGTTCGAAACCCATAACCCGACACCATTTTTAAATCTACTTCAGGTACTGAATCTGGTCTCCAAGCAAGATCGCGATATTAAGCAATCGGACCGACTCTGTGACTGGGATTCTTCCCTGGTCCAGTGGTTGGTGCTCAACACTCTTACCGGACAGACCCGGGTTCGACCCGGGCAGTGTCCATTTATTTTTAAGACTATTTTTACAACTCCAATAATTTTATAAAAAAATATTTTTATAAACCTTGAAACAATTATGGCAGAATAAAAGCAAAATCCTTAATTTTTCATATAAAATTCGATTTAATCCAAATTAAAAGTATTAAAATACATATTAACCTTTTAAATCAAAACTTAAAATATTTAAATAAATTTATAAATGAAAACGATTTAATTTTTATAAAAGTTATAAAAGATTAAATTTATTTAAAACAATCAAGACTTGTTTTTACACACCTTTATAGATAAATATCATTTTTATATATCTTTATAAATAAATACATAAATTATTTATTTAAATAAGATAAATCATACAACTAATTTTTATATAACTAAATTATTAAGTATTAATAATTATTTAATTCATTTAGTTATTCGAACTCAAAACGTGGTTTAATTATTTTAAAACCATTTATTTAAACCCCCCTCAGTTTATGAAACATTCATTCAAGTTCGAACCACTAATACTTACCACTCCAACACTTGTCACACATAACCGATTCAATCCTAGAGTTAGACATAGACTATTGTACCCGCTAATAAACCAAATATACATTATGCATTAGGTTAAAGTGGTGAGTTACAAGGATCGTTTTGCCACCTAGACTCGCATGCTAGCTACACTCTTGATTCAAGTGAGTATTCACAACCCCTTTTTACTCTTTTACACTTTTGGGGTGGAACATGAACTCTATACACATTACACATTACACATTTACATATACACAAACAACACAAGTGCAAAAATCCTATCTACATACATGTGTGCAAAATTTGAGCTTTGTGCCCGAGTGCTAGGTGTGCTAACCTTTGTATGCTCTTATGTGCAATCATTAACTATACAAGCTGACGGTTTTCAATGATAGATCTATTGAGTCTGACAAACCCACCCATGGTGCGCGGTGATTGAAACCGACAACACATTTGTTTTGCATGCTAGTCACAAGGTTTGATTGTACTTGGTTACACAATAGCGGCTCCCCATAAATGCCTTATTTATCATGTTATGTAAAGGATTTGGTTTACAAACTATATGCTATCTATATACAACTGTGTTATACTCACCAACTTTTTAGTTGACCTTATTTTATTCATGTTTCAAGTGCTTTCATATGAGTTTGATCAAGACATGCTACACATAGGCTTTGGACCTAGTTAATCTAAATTCAAAAGCAAATTGTATTTCATCATGTACATTGAATTTGATTCGTGTTTGTTTGAATGGAAATTGATTTAACATATTACAATTTAGTCAACCTCGAGCTCATGAACAGTCTTACATGTCCCGCCCCGATGATTCCGCCATCGGTCGGGGTGTGACAAAACGCACTCGTGGTGTTGAGGTTGCTACATCTTTATCTTGGGATGATCTGAAGAAAGCCATGACTGATAAATTCTGTCCTCAGAATGAAATGAGGAAGCTCGAGACTGAGTTCTGGGATCTTACCCAAGACAGCGGGGATAATCTGGCTTACACCACCCGGTTTCAAGAGCTAAGTCTGTTGGTGCCTCATATGATCACTCCCATTGCACGGGGAATTGAAAAATACATAGGCGGGCTGCCTATGCAAATTCAAGATGCTGTGTTAGGAAGCAATCCTCCTACACCTGAAGCTGCTATCCGTCTATCCGCTACACTATCCGACAACCATGTTAAGGCCGGAACCTTATCAAGAAGGGTTCCAAGAAGGTTGTTTCTACTCTTGCGGCCGTCAAGGATGTAAAACCTGAGTATTCTAACCGCAACAAGAAACGAAAGGGTCAAAACTTCGCAGCCGTAACTCCCGTTGTACCTGTTATTCAAGCGGCCCCTTTAGGTCAAAACCCGAAACCTTATCTAGGCCCGAATCCCCAATGCCAGACCTGCAAGTACCATGATCCTGCCAACTTACCATGCCAATTGTGTTCAAGCTGCGGACGATATGGACACGTGGTCACTACTTGCCGTACCCGTCCTCCCGTCCATCAAGCTTCTCCAGCCAACCGTCCCATCTATCCGGCACCTCTCAATGGTCTGGCATGTTACGAATGTGGAGACCCAAACCATTTCCGTGACCGATGCCCAAAACTTCATCATCAAGGTGGTCCTCAAGGACGAGCGTTTATTATAAACGCTAATGAGGCTCGAGCAAACAACGACGTGATAAACGGTACGTTTCTCGTAAACAATCATTATGCATCCATTTTATTTGATACCGGTGCCGATAGGAGTTTTGTGTCTCTTGCCTTTGAATCTCGACTTACTAAACAAAGAACGAAACTTGACAATTCTTATTCTGTGGAGATAGCAAACGGAAAATCTATTACCGTAAATTCTGTTATCCGCGACTGCAATCTCGAGCTTAATAGTCATGAATTCTCCGTTGATCTCCTTCCAATGCAATTGGGAAGCTTCGATATTATAATTGGCATGGACTGCTTATCCAAGCACCATGCCGAGGTTATTTGCTACGAAAAGTGCATTCGTATACCTCTCCCTTCGGGTGACACGTTAGTTATTTTCGGTGAAAAACCGTGTCGTGGTCTTCAACTCATGTCTTGCACATTAGCACAAAAGTACTTGCGGAAAAAGTACGTTGCTTTCTTGGCCCACGTAGTTGACACGAAAGACAAGGGTAAGAAATTGCAAGATATTCCGATCATCCGAGACTTTCCCGAGGTATTCCCTGAGGATTTACCCAGTCTTCCTCCTCCAAGACAAGTGGAGTTTCGTATTGACCTCGTGCCTGGAGCAACTCCCGTGGAAAAAGCTCCCTATCGTCTTGCACCTTCCGAGATGCAAGAGCTCGCAAGTCAATTACAAGAACTCTCATCTAAAGGATTCATCTGCTCGAGCCATTCACCTTGGGGTGCTCCCGTGCTGTTCGTAAAGAAAAAGGATGGATCGTTTCGAATGTGCATCGATTATCGTGAACTCAACAAGCTTACAATTAAGAACCGTTATCCTTTACCCCGTATCGACGATCTTTTCGATCAGCTTCAAGGTTCAACATGTTTCTCCAAGATTGACCTTCGTTCCGGATACCATCAACTTCATTTTCTCGATGAAGACATTCCGAGGACTGCCTTTTGGACTAGATATGGTCACTACGAGTTCATGGTCATGCCCTTCGGTTTGACTAATGCACCTGCGGTCTTCATGGACCTCATGAACCGTGTATGCAAACCTTATTTGGACAAGTTCGTGATCATTTTCATTGACGACATTCTCATCTATTCTAAAACGAAAGCGGAGCATGAACAACGCCTTCGTTTGAATTTGGAGCTCTTGAAGAAAGAACAACTATACGCCAAATTCTCCAAGTGTGAATTCTGGCTAAAGGAGGTTCAATTTTTGGGACACATAGTCAACGATAAGGGAATTCATGTGGACCCGGCAAAGATCGAGGCGGTGAAGAATTGGAGTACTCCTAAGACTCCTACCGAGATTCGTTCCTTCCTTGGACTAGCGGGTTACTATCGTCGCTTCATCTCAAATTTCTCCAAGATTGCGGTCCCGCTCACTGCCTTGACTCACAAAGGTAAGCAGTACGAGTGGGGACCCAAGCAAGAGGAAGCTTTTCAAACTCTCAAGCACAAGCTCTGCAATGCTCCTATTCTAACTCTTCCTAGTGGTAATGACGACTTTGTCGTTTATTGTGATGCATCCAACCAAGGTCTTGGTTGTGTTCTAATGCAACGTGGCCAAGTAATTGCATACGCATCACGTCAGCTCAAAATCCACGAGAAGAACTATACGATCTCGAGCTTGGTGCTGTCGTTTTCGCCTTGAAAATTTGGAGACATTATCTTTATGGCACCAAATGCGTGGTTTTCACCGACCACAAAAGTCTCCAACATATTTTCAATCAAAAAGAGCTTAATATGAGGCAACGACGATGGGTTGAACTTCTTAACGATTACGACTGCGAGATTCGCTACCACCCCGGCAAAGCAAATGTTGTAGCCGACGCCTTGAGTCGTAAAGAACGTATCATGCTTCATAGTGTTCATATTCATAACGATATCCAAGCCCGCGTTCTCCAAGCACAACACACCTCGGTTACCGAGGGAAACATGTACCAAGAAATGGCATGTGGTGTAGAACTCTTGCTAGAAACCAAAGCCAACGGCCTATTATATTACTTGGATCATATCTGGGTTCCCTATCGCGACGACCTTCGTATATTTTTGATGAACGAGTCCCACAAAACTCGATATTCGGTACATCCCGGAGCTGATAAGATGTACATGGGTCTTCGTCAACAATATTGGTGGCCCGGCATGAAAAAGGATATTGCCCTCTTTGTGGCAAAATGCTTAACTTGTTCTAAAGTGAAGGCCGAACACCAAAAGCCTTCCGGACTCCTCGAACAACCAGAAATTCCCATGTGGAAGTGGGAGAACCTTGCTATGGACTTCATCACCAAACTCCCACGCACTTCTAATGGGCACGATAGTATCTGGGTTATTATCGACCGACTTACAAAGTCTGCTCATTTCTTGCCTATTCGTGAGGACTATCGAGTCGAGAAATTGGCTCGGATCTACATTGATGAAATTGTGAGTCGTCACGGAATCCCTTTGAACATCATCTCCGATCGTGATTCGCGTTTTACTTCCCAATTTTGGCAATCATTACAATCTGCGCTTGGTACTCGTTTGGACTTAAGTACGGCTTACCATCCTCAAACTGATGGACAAACCGAGCGAACAATCCAAACTCTCGAGGATATACTTAGAGCTTGTGTCATTGACTTTGGTGGCAATTGGAATTCTCACCTACCACTGATCAAATTTTCCTACAACAACAGCTACCACACAAGTATTAACATGGCACCGTTTGAAGCTCTTTATGGAAGAAAATGTTGTTCACCGATTTGTTGGAACGAAATTGGTGAAGCACAAATCACCGGTCCCGAGCTTATCCAAGAGACCACCGATAAAATCTCTCTTATTCGTGACAACATTCGAGTAGCAAGGAGTCGGCAAAAGAGCTATGCCGATAACCGACGAAAACCCTTGGAATTCCAAGTTGGGGATAAGGTTCTTCTAAAGGTATCACCTTGGAAAGGGGTAGTCCGATTTGGAAAGAAAGGAAAACTTGCACCTCGATATGTGGGTCCATTCAAGATACTTGAAAGGATAGGAAAAGTGGCCTACAAACTCGATCTTCCTTCGGAGCTCAGCAACGTCCATCCGACTTTTCATGTATCTAATTTGAAAAAGTGCCTATCCGACGAGAATCTCCACATCCCTCTTGATGAAGTGCGCATTGACGAGAAAATGCACTTTGTTATGAAACCCGTGGAAATCATAGACCGTGAAGTCAAGAAACTCAAGCGTAGCCCCATCCCCATTGTCAAGGTCCGTTGGGAGTCTAAACGTGGACCCGAGTTCACTTGGGAACGTGAAGACCAAATGAAGACCAAATACCCGCATCTCTTTTCATAGCCTCCATTAGTTGAATTTCGGGGCGAAATTCCTTTAACATGGGGAGACTGTGACATTTCGGGTTTTATTCACGCTTTTATATTATGTATCCTGTAAACATTTTCTATTCAATGGAATGCAAGTGCTTTTATTTAAAATTTTGTACAAGTATATATAAATATATATATATATATATATATATAATTTAAGGATTTAAAACAAATAAAATTTTATAAGTTTTAAACTTATATAAAATTTTATACAAAAATCTAAATTAAAAGGGTTCATTTATAAATAAGATAACCTATTCAAATAAAATAAATAACTTTTATAAAAATATTTATGATAATAATAAATAATATAAGTTATAAAATATAATTGAAATTAAAAAGAAATTTAATTAATTACTTTTATAAAAGTTAAGGGGCTGTTTTGAAATTTTCCAAACTAAAAGGTTTTAAACCAAAAACCGGTTAAGGGACTAAACATGGCCAAATCAAACCTCAGGGACCCATCCGTAATTATCTCAGGGGCTACTTTGATTCAAAAACAAACTCCAGGGACCAAGGTTGCCAATTCTCAATTCGCAATTCCGGTCACCTTCCCCATTGTCCGACGGACCGAGACATTTTCCGGCGACACCTCGACAGGGCTGTTCCCTGCACCTCGACAGCTGCTAAAGGCAGCTCTGGCCTCGTCTCTCCCACGCGAACAAAAGGCCCTGACCAATTGGTCTCCCTAACATACGGATCGTCTGATCCTGTTGGTGGCCGAGAACCCACGCCCGAATTCAAGCCCAATAGTCAACCTCCACACGTGTTTGATAGCTTGTTAGCTTCGTCTCGTCCAGACGAGTGTCGGGACGTGCCCAATTGCACGTTTTGTCATAAGAAACGAGTTCGGCTATAAATAGCCATAGTCGGACCTGCACGAGCTCGCTACCCCTCTTCCACCCACTCTCACTCCAAATTGAAGGCACCATTGCATTCGTCGTCTCTGAGTGAAGCTTTGACCAGAATATCAGGGCCTAATTCCATCCCGAAACTTGAAATCACGATCTTGGTATTTTCGGACCAAAAGCCTGTCGATCAGACCCTTCGTGACCAGGTTCGAGCCTCAAATTCGTTCAGTTACCTTCTGTTACCCTCTGGCAAACTATCCTAATCGAAATCGCGGCAATAACCGTCGATTACCGGGCAAACCAATGTCCTCGGACATGGTTTGCCGGTTGCCGAGGACCAGCGACCAGTTCGCATTTATATGTTATTAATTAAACGGTACACACATAACCAGCGATGGGCAATAGCCCGGCTGGTTATGCGTGTGTGTGTTTGTGTTGTAGGTCGCGGGTTCGATCCCGGTTGGCCTTCGGCCCAAATTTTTTTATTCTGTTTTTATTTTATTTATTTATTTTAACTTATTTTAACATTCTTTTTATACAATAAAAATTAAAACGAGTCGGTTTACTTGTTCGTTTATTCCGGGAACCACTAAAATTCTTTTATACGAATTTAACCCATAAAAGTTTTTATAAAATAATAAATATTATATTTTTATAAATTTGTTAAAATAGTTCAACTTACAAAAATATATATATATATATATATATAATAATGATAATATAAATAAATAAATAGGAACTTTTATAAATACATAATAACTACTTATTTAAAAATGAAAATATTTTAACAATATATATATATATATATAATTTTTTTTTTTTAAAGTTAAAGTTTTACCAAGTCATTACTTATTTCTACCATATTTTATACAAATAAATATTAAAGGATATTAATATAAAACCCATACACATTTAAATACGAATACGCACATACAAATAAAACATACAATAATACTTATCTATCCACATAGGATTTCATCGTGCTTAGGTTTCAACGTCCTTATCACCCGCACTCGTGGATTATCATATCCGCTAGCCAGGTGAGTTACATAGCCCATATTTTACATTTTTACGCATTTTGGGGTGAAACATTATACATGCTACTCGCTTTGTTTATACGTGTTATACATGTGGACAATATGCTTATTATCTTGGGTGTACATACATTTACTTTAAACACAAAGAAAACCAACAGTAATATTAATAGATCTATTGTGTCTGACCAGCCCACCCGGTTAGGGTGTTTATTATTGCATACTCGGATATAGCCGCGTGTTATATTCAAACATACCGGATATAGTGGGTAACTATATTCAAACATACCGGACTTAGCTGTTGTGCTATGTTCAAGCGCGTCAAACAAGGTTTGAATTGTGATTAGATAAATGATACACCATATATATACTATGTTTAACAAGATAAATAATGAGTTGCAAAACGTTTTTATCTACTACTTATCGGAACTACAAAAACCTATGTACTCACCAACTTTTTAGTTGACACTTGATTTAAATAATGTTTCAGGTTTGGATATGTGATTGCTTGCTGAAGATTTCTCCACTTAAGAACTATGGACCTAGTTAAACAAATCAATGTTTTGAACTAGACTAGGTTATTTGAAATATATTGTATTTGGATCTTTGTTGTCTTCAAATTTAATTAATATTAATGAATTATGCAACTTTTTAGTTATCATGTGCTTTTGAACAATCATTCCATTGTCCGCCTCGATGATTCCGCCATCGGTCGGGGTGTGACAGTGCATAAGGTCTTTGTAAATGGATTGGGGTATGTTCATCCAGATCTATTTAAGAAAGATGTGAAAGGAAAAGCCAGACAAGACCAATTAAAGAAAAGATATCAAGTATTCACACGTGTAGAAGGAGAATCTTTGACTGAACAGTATCACAGATATGTGAAATTGATCAATGATCTAAAGGAGGTTGATCTTGAATATGAAAAATCAGAAGTCATGGATAATTTTCTCAATGCTCAACCACAGGAATGGGAGATTTATAAACTTAATATCATAAATAAAGGATTACTGTTTAACTCATTAGAGGATTTGTGTGCAAAGCTACAGTTGTATGCACTCAAAGCTGATCAGAACAGAATAGTGATCAAAGGAGGTTACGGTTATTATTTTCAATGAAATTGTAAACGTATAGAATCAGATTTGGTTGTTGAAGCAGTGAAAGAGTCACAGAAACTTACAGCTTATTCTGAACTGCTTAACGAAAATATGTGTTCTGTGGAGTGTTTTGAGAAAATTGCTGATTACAAGAATCGAAATCAACTTTTGATGGATGCATTGAAACATGCACATACTACAAACAAAATTCTAAAAGATCGTGAGAAAGAGTATAAAAGGAAGATTGATAATTGTGTCAAAGAAAATTCTCATGTGAAGCTTCAGTTAAAGAGAAAGAATTATGAGATTCAATTGTTGATTGCTGAAAGAGAAACAGAAAAGAAATTGATAATCGAGAAGATGGAAAAGATAGCAAATACAGCAATTAAAGTTGATAAAATAAACATTTCTGGCAAAGTGGCTAGTGGAATCATTGAAGCTCAAATACATGACAAAGTAACTTCTGGGCTTGGATATAAAGGAAGTGGTGAAAGTATTGAGGCTAAAGTTAATGATAAGGTGAATAGTGAGATGGGATACAAGAGTGTTTTTCCTCCATTTACTACAAATGGATTTTATTCACATATGTCTCAACCATACATTCCAGAGCCATTTGTGCCAAATGTTTATCCTTCGTTAGAGCCAAAAAGAAACTCCAAAGAAAATAAAGTTGAATTGAAGATTCCAAATGATCTTACTTCTGATGATGATTGCGTCAGTGACAAATCTGAAGAAAATCAAGAATGTGTAGATTATTTTAACAATAAGGTTGGCTTAGGGTTCAAGATAGACAGTCTACTTAATGCTAAAGCCATCCCATTCGTTTCAAATAAATTTACTCCGCTCATGTTTGTTAAATAGGGAGTAGAAATGTCTAAAGTTGTAGAACATAAGTCTAAAGAAAAGTCAGAATCTCGAAAGGGGCCTTATCAAAGACCATGTCCTGCTTTGAAGAAATGTTTCAGTTGTGGAAAGCATGGTCATTTATCAAGAGATTGTTGTATCAAGAAACACAAGTCTTTCAAACAGAAGGTCGTTTCTCAACCACAGAGAAAGTTTCAAGAAAAGGTTGTTAATGTCTTTAATAGTTTGAAGACATTTTGGACATACAATATGTCAAAAACAAAAACAAGATTGGAAAGAAAAATCTAAACCACGACAAGTTTGGAGAGTTAAACATTCGAGTCCAAGATCTACCTTTGATGATGCAAAGTGTATGGGGGAGCTTGGCAGAATTCTTGTGTTTTGATATGCAATGGCCTAGGGGGAGATTGTTGGAACTATTTTTAGGCCATTTCATATAAAACAATCTGAAGATGGAAGAATTTTTTGAAGTTAAAAGATTTCGACCGAAATCTTATAGTTTTCGGACGAAATACATTTCGACAGAAATGTATTTCGGACGAACTCATTCTTTGTCTTCATAGTATAAATACTTGTTTAGTTTGACTTTTATAAGGGGGACTTCATTTGATATATCAATACAATTGAGAGAGTTACACCTTTAACTATGTGTTTTTGATCCAATCTCATATCTTGATTATTCTAATCGATTCTCATTTCTACCAATTGATTGCTTGATTTGCTCGAATAAACGGTTTTCACAGGGATGGTTAACGTCTATGAGGAATGAATCGTCTCTTGAAGTGGCAAGTGAAAGGTACGAGGAGGTTCTTAAAACACTCTGGGAAATGTGTGTACGAATACCTGATCTTGTTTGTAAGTAAAAAATTGTTCGTAGATGGATAGGAGGGTGAAAGTGAGGTGTTGAATAAGTAAATAGATAATTACACGAAAGCCTTTTTGTAAAAATATTTAAGAAAATAGAGGTTAAATAACTTAAACCATGATTTACAACGGCTAAACAAGTAGTTGTATATTAATTTAGCCAAGGTTTAGAAATAATTAATTTAACGAGAAAAGTCAAAATTATTTATCAATTTGAAATAATGTTTTTATAAAATGGGTAGTACTAAGTTTCCTTGAAAATGTTTATAGAACATTTATATTTCATGTATTATCTAAAAGTCTAATAAACGTTTTGTCTGAACAAAATAACGAGGTTGTTCAAATCAAATAATAGGATGATTTGTTTATGAAGGATATTGTCGGTAGTGTACTAAATTGTGGTGGATGAAGAAGGTGATACTTGGAGAATCTTGATGAAAATATGATGAGTGTAATTCACACTAACGTAATGACTAATAATTTTAGATTTGGAATATATAAAGTTTATTAAATGCTGAAATGTTAAACATTATTCAAAACATCGGGAAATAGTTCTCAAACTGAAAATTTAAGGACAATAAGTAGAAATTTCTGCTAACGTCTCTGGTAGCTTTCCACTAGGAAGCAGATAATCACCAAGACGAGCACCGCTATGGTCACTTGGGTAGACGATCTGGCCTCAGCTATAGCTGCTTCCATGCGATTCTCAAGCATTTCTTTTTCAAGGGTGGAAATTAACTCCTTTAGGTACCATAGTTGATTCGCTAGGCTATCCATTATGTGTCCTTGCAGGTCGTGCCTTATCTCGTGCTCCATCCTTTGCCTCTCAAACTCTGAGGCCCTCACATATTGGTGAATGTCATCGATTGGAATTCCCATAGCACTAGTAGGTGCCATGGTATGCCTTACCCAAGGGTTAGAATGATACGGGTCGGGCACTAGATACGGGTCTCTTAGTGGGGGTGGTAAATGAGTGTGTAAGTGGGGTGTCTGATACTGGTTTCTGGGTGGGGGTGATCCAGATGTTCGAAGTCTTGGGCCGGTGTTCTTAATCCAACCTAACCTTACATCAAACCTTGGTCTAGCAGTTGCGGGTATTGGTGACCCAAAGTCTTCTTCCCGATCTGACTCCGCTCCGGGACGGTATACTGGGGAGGAAGGAGAGTAGGAGTCCATATCTAGCAGAGAAACAATGAAAAGGTTGTAAGCGACAATGAAATACTGAGTGTTAAATATAGGAGTTCTCATAGGTTTAGAGTTTGACTAGTCATAACACCAGGTCTTCACAATAGTATTTTAGGAGTACACTTAACCTATAAGTAGTGCATCCCTGAGAAGAATTCCCAGTAAAGAGGGGTGGGTCACTAGGACACACTTAAGTACCCTATCTTTCCTTAGCCAGAATTCCTCATGGGTCTACACACCCTTCCCGCCATCATGTACTAATAATACTATTGTTGGACTCATAATCATGATGAGAATCATTGTGGACTGGGCTTTGAGGCCTGAAAGTGAGGT
This sequence comes from Smallanthus sonchifolius, assembly GCA_023525975.1. Lineage (NCBI taxonomy): Eukaryota > Viridiplantae > Streptophyta > Magnoliopsida > Asterales > Asteraceae > Smallanthus > Smallanthus sonchifolius. Next base: position 19,520,465 of record CM042035.1, on the reverse strand, counting down.
TTATTTATTGCAGCTGGCTTCTTCTTTTTGGAGGGTAAGTGGGCTTCTTAGTTTAGTATTAATGGATATTAGGCCCAGTAGTTTAAATTTGTTCACAAGAGGTGATGGTATCATGTGTGTGAGTTCAAAGTTGTATGAAGAATTTGGTGTGTATGTGTGTTTGTTAAACTTAGGATAGCACTTAATGAAACACATAGGTGGCATGTAGATAGTAATGAATGTAAGCACAAGAGTTATCAAGTAGTGTGACACATAAACCATTAAGTATTGTATCATGTGATGTAATTATTTAGTATAACATGCAAAATTATTCACATAAGAAGTAATTTTATAGGCTGTAGTAGCATGGCATAGTATGGGTGTCCTAAGGTTATAGTCTAGGTCAAAAGTGTGTAATAACCAAATTCCCTATAACCAAGGCTCTGATACCAATCTGTCATACCCCAACCGACGGCGGAATACGTCGGGGCGGGACATGTAAATTGTTCATGAGCACAAGGTTGTCTCGATTGAAATATATTAATCATCAAATTTCATTGCAAACAATTCAAACACAAACCAAATTCAAAACAAGTACGTAAAATGAAATACATGATGTTCTTTATTTAAAATTAACTAAGTCCAAACTTAAGTGTAGCATGCCTTGATCAACTCACACATTAGCACCTGAAACATGAGTAAAATAAAGTCAACTAAAAAGTTAGTGAGCATACGTAGGGTTGTACATAGATAGTATATAGATGTGAGTAAACAAATCCTTATAATTCATGATAAATAAGGCAATTATGGAGAGTTACTATTGGTAACCAAGTAGTACAATCAAACATTTGTAACTAACATACAAAACAAAGTGTGTTGTCGGTAACAATCACCCTAACTGGGTGGGTTTGTCAGACTCAATAGATCTATCATTGTTAACCGTCGGCTTGAATAGTTAATGATTGCACGTGTAATTGCACACAAAGTAGTTAACACACCTAGTACTCAAACATAAAGCTCAAATTACACACAAATTGTAAAGTGGATTTGTAGTGTGTAGTTTGTGCAAATCATTGTATGTAATGTTCATGTTTCACCCCCATAAATGTAAAATAGTGTAAAAGGGGCTATGTAAAACTCACTTGAATCAAAGGTGTAGCTAGCACGAGAGACTAGGTAGCAAAGTGATCCTTGCAATCTCACAACGTTAACCTAGTGTGTAATGTATATGGATCTAGATTAATAATGTGTACAATAGTCTATGTCCAAGTCTATGATTGAAATGGATGTGTGTACAAAGGGTTTGTGTTATAGTATGTCAAGGAGTGTGTAAGTAATTGTGGTTGTACTTGGATGAGAGTTTTTATAAATTGAAAGGTTGAGATAAATAGTTTTGAAATAATTGAATTTAAGGTTTGGGTTTAAATAACTAAATTAAATAGTTGTTATTTATTTATTTAGTTATAAAAATAGCGTGTGAATTATATTAAGTATAAATTTAAATAAATAATTTTTCTTTATTTATTTATTTATAAAAGTGTATAAAAATAGTGATGTATATATTAATATTTAATATATACAAAACTTTTTAGTGTAGCTTATAATAAATAAATTTATTTATTTATTTGTCATTTTAAAAGTAAGTATTTAATTGCGTTAAATAAAGTCATCATTTTTTTTTAAACTTTATAAAACTAAATATTTTTATTTGGAAATTAATTTCCTTTAATTAGTTAAATATCTAGATTTTGTTTTAAATATTTAATATACAAGTTTGACAATGAAATTCATAATAAAATGAATTTATATTGAAAATTAAAAAACTTGGTTTTTTTCTGTTAAAATATTGTAAGGATTGTAAAAATATTTTTTATATAAAATTTGGGCTTTTAGAAACAGTTTTAAAAAAAATAGGCAGACCACAGGGACTCGAACCCGGGTCGATGTTGTGTAGGCCGGGTGAGACAAACCGTTAGGCCAAGGGACGGGTGATGTTACGGGAATTGGTTCTGAATTGTTTTAACACACGACTGAGATGGGACCGGTTTGGTTTAATGAGGGCGCAAAAAGTCCGGCCGGTCATGTGGGCCGTGGGTTTCGAACCCACACCGCCTAGTTCAGGTCCAAGTGTTTTTAACCGGCTGAACTAGGTGGTTCGCTGGTCTTGTTAGTAAACCGAAATTTAAAATACGAAGAGTATTCCTAGCCAAATCCCCCAAATCAGAATCTCATAAGAAGATCAAGAACCCTAATTTGAATTTTATTCTATGGGTTCTGTCCTTGCGAATTGGTATGGGGCTTTTGACAGGGATTCGGGTACGAACATAATGATACAACTTTTACCTGATTTGGTTAGCGGATGAGGAAGATCGACAAAAACCCGAGGGCGGCGATGCGTGGTGCTCGATCGACGACTAGGGGTGGAATGCAGATTCAAAGAGGGTCGGGAGAGTTTGAGATGAGTGTTGCGAGTGTGTTTGCGTGTTTAATTCGTTCACTTTGCATATAATTGTATAGTTTGATCACGGGTTTAAGGTCGACAGTTTTGAGCTTCCATTACACGTGAATTCGACGGTTTAGAAACGAATTGGGTCGCATTGAGGTACTAGGTACATGCGGGATTGAGCAGGGCGTGATTTGCGGGATTCAAACGCGTTTAATTACTTGATTGAAGCCGGATTTAGCCTCATTTAATTCAGAATAGTCAAATGGGTTTGAATTTCGATTTAAGCCGCGAATACTGATGGATTGGTATGCATATTGGGCCTGGGTGAGTTCGGTAATCGACTTCGTACCCCTAGTAACTCCATAACAATCCGGGTTGATCGAATTCGGGTGTTGAAATGCTTGGATGTAGACATGTTTGACTTTAATAAGTCAAAATTCATGGATTGAGGTCAAAGTTGAGGTCAAAGGTTTAAGGTAAAAGGTGAGGGTTCAAATTGAGGGTTCAAGACTAGTTAAATTGTAATTTTATTATAAAATAGTTCTTATAAAACATGTAATAAAGGTTATAAAATATTAATTATTTTATTTTAAACTATTTGGTATAGAAATACCATTTTTATAATATTACTAATTATGTAACATGGTTTATATAACTATATATATATATATATATAAAGATGTTAATACGTGATTTAAAGCTCATAATTACAACAAGGTATATACTTATATAAATATGTATACATAAGTTACATGTATATTGGAAAACAATATGTATAGTGCATAACAAGCTCACGGTATGTGTATAATTCAAAGTTGAACCGTTTATTCAATGTCAGTGCAACCATGGCAGCTTGTAAAGCACTCTTCAGACCATCAGTTCCAGCCTTTCTTGGTGACAAGCACCGGATGATTACATGCATAAAATACCTACATTCACCTAGCAAACCACCCTTTCGAGCTTGGGTATCATTGGGTCGTCCTCTGTATCCCATTTTCTGAAAGCATCCCATGATCAACGTTCCAGGGTAAGATATTGGATCATCATTAGCACCACCTAATACAGGAGCAGCACGAATGGTATCCACAGATATTGCCACCTCGGTGTTATTAACTGTAGCTCGAAGAACATGAGGATCAACATATGTATCTTGATGTACAATAGCCCAGAAGTGTTGTATATAAGGTAGACTGATATATGGATTTCCTGAAAGAGCAACACTCAGTCTTGATCTATTTAGAAAGTTGATAATGCCTTGGTAATTCACTGCTTCCGAAATTTGAGGATCTAACAAATCCACTTGGTTATGTTTGTACTCAACACAGCGATCCATCTATACATGCATTGGACAAGAAACCACATTAATAAAATCACAAACACAAGCAATTCACACACACATATGATATACACACACATATATGATATATACAAACAACAAACAAATAAAAAAAAATTAAACACAAAAAAAACAAAAATTTACAAGTCTAAGCAGTACTGAATACCTAGGCGAACTTACTAAGTTCGCTTAGATTTACAAGAGGCGAACATAATAAGTTCTCCTGTCGATACAACTCCTTCACATAATTCAAACTTGTTCAATCCGACGTTTCTTTGCAAATCAAACACAACATTAACATCGATTCACAACAACTAAGCACTATTCAGCTTCAATTTCAAGTTGGAACAACTGATTCACCCTATTCGACCAAAAACCAGACCGACATTCAAAACATGATGAACACAGATTCAAAATGTAGATTTACCATCGATTTAACGGATAAAATTAATTGTAACTACCTTAGAAAGATTCGCAATTCAAAATCGATCAAGAATTAACCACGAAAAGTTCAATCCAACCAACCAAATTTTAAAATCAACAAGTTCGCTAAACTGTTGGATATGTTCGCTCAAATAAGTTCGCTCAGGAAAAAGATATGGGTAATGAACATGTTCGCCTGAAAAGGATATTTATAACTTCAATTAAGTTCGCTTAATCAGGCGAACTTGTTAATTTCGCTTAACAAGCAGCAGGCGAACATGATAAGTTCGCTTCCTTTTTTCCTTGAAACCTCTTTGGAATTCAAACTTAAACAAACCTTAATCATCATCATTTCACAACCTTGTGATCTTCCATCTGTAACATGTATCCGATCCAATCCCTAATCATTTTAATAAAATTAAAAGATAGAATTTTCATGGAAGACAGAAAGAAAATCTTTTTGGATTTTATCTGTACAACCGGAATCACATATTTTTTGTTTTTATCTGAACAAAATGAAACACATATTTTTGGTTTTTTCTGAATATACACACATATTTTTGGTTGAACATCATGAGTAAGAAGATCATATCAGTATATGAGCAATTCATCACACATTCTATCACAAACTATGGGTAACCTATGATACGCACTGAATTATGATATTCATGTGAAATTAATTCACTTATTCCTTCAAATTTGATATGAAACAATCAAACTCATTCTTATGCAACTCATATTTTTTGTATTTCTTTATCAAACTCAGTTTACAATCTTTCACAGATCTGTTTCTTGAATCTCCAAGACTTGTAATCTTTTTCTTTCTTTTCAAACTTTTCAATCAATTTGAACATTACTTGAAATGATACGAGATAAATTTCAAAGTAAACAAGATCAGGCCATAAAAAGCTCAATTATTCATACCGAATTTGCAATACAAAGCATGAATTCTTAAGTTGCCAATATTATAAGATTTGAAACCACAAACGTTTTTCTCCCAAATTCATGTGAGTTAGTACCATTTAGATGAAAAACATCGCGTACCCCACTTATATGCCCAACAGAATTTAAAATTCCATTGTCTTCAAGACATATACGATTTATTGTAAGATTAGATCAATCACCAAGATGAAATTATCTCTATTAGCACAAGAATAGAATAACAGATCCCAAGGGATATAAGAATCATGAAGATTCATAATCAGAAGATTCTAATGAATTGGCTTTAGAATGAGAATCAATAGATTCAGGTATGAGGATCCAACTATTATCTGGATAAGTTTCAATGGAATCAATATAGATGATGTATCAATATGATCCAAGGGTGAATATATGTTCCAACAGATATTGTTAGAAATCATATCTTAGTTCAACAACACATTGCTTGTTTTTCGGGGCATAGGCAGTGAGGTGAACCGAATGAATTTGTGCTAAAGATATAATTCGATATTGGTCTCATGAAATTCTTCAAACCATATATTCTTTATCTAATAATGATCTTTTACACACACACCCAGGCATATAATGGATTCAAATCACAGATGTAATCATATCATATTTATTTTTCACACTACTATTGCTTCAAAAATGTTTCTAGTCTATTGACAATCCAAGTTTCAAACTCATATTCAAATTAAAACAGATTGTCAAGATTAGAGCATTTATAACACAATCATTTCTTGTTCATGCAGACTTTGAAATTTAGATCAAATCAATACAATTTGAGCACACATATATCAGCATATCAAAAGTCTACTATGGTCATGTGTGATAAACTATTCACTAATGTACTATCATTTCTTCTCTAACTTCAAATGATGTCACTTTTATATTTTTCATTTTGTTTTGAATTTTTTATAAATAACAATTTTTGACTGAAATTTAAAATGCATAAACATAATAAAGCAATAAAAGAAAATTAAAACAAAATCTCCCATGAAAATTTTTTTTTGAAAAAACATTTATTCGGGATTGATCATACCGATCATCTTGATCAGAAATTCAAACCTGGTACGATCAAATGCCTTGGTAAAGAGATCAGCAAAATTATCATATGTATGTACCTTCACCAGCTCAATCAACTTTTTATCTCCACAATCACGAATAAAATGATATCTAATTTTAATATGCTTCGTTTTACTGTGCTTAACAGGATTATTTGTTATGGACATTGTGGCAGTATTATCAATAAACATGGGGGTTCGTGTGAAATTCAAACCATAATCTCTTAGTTGATGTTGGATCCACAAGATCTGTGAACAACAACTTGCAGCAGCGATGTATTCTGCTTCACATGTTGAAATGGAGACCGTAGTTTGCTTTTTGCACTACCAGGAAACTAGACGATTACCCAAAAACTGGCAACCACCTGTTGTAGATTTCCTGTCCAAACAACAACCATCAAAATCAGAGTTAGTATATGCATTGAATTCAAAGTTAGAAACATGTGGAAACCATAATCCCAATCTTTGTTTTCCTTTCAGATAACGAAAGATTCTCTTGACTGCTATCAAATGAGACTCCTTTGGTTTTACTTGGAATCTAGAACAAATACACACAGCAAAAATTATATCTAGCCTTGAAGCGGTTAAGTACATGAGAGATCTAATCATTGCCCGATAGGGTCGGCAATTAATGTCTTTTCCATCCGGATCAGAATTCAACTTATGATTAACCGGAATTGGAGTATTGTATGGGGTACAGTCCTCCATCTTGAACCGGCTCAAGATGTCTTTGACATACTTGGACTGATGTATAAAGAAACCATCTTCTTCTGATTAACTTGAAGTCTAAGGAAAAATGATAACTCTCCCATAGCTGACATTTCAAACTTCGATTTCATAACACTCTCAAACTCTTTGCACAACCCTTCATTTGTGGAGCCAAAAATAATATCATCTACATATATCTGAACCAGTAGGTAATCTCCCCCTCCTTTCTTAATGAATAAGGTCGAATCAATTTGGCAACGCACAAATCCATTGTCCATGAGATGTTTAGACAATGTTTCGTACCACAATCGGAGATCTTGATGTAAACCATAAAGAGCTTTATCAAGCTTGAATACTCTAGACGGATGAACTAGATCTTCAAACCCCGGCGGCTGACACACATAAACTTCTTCCTTGACCTTACCATATAAAAAAGCACTCTTCACATCTAATTGAAACACCTTAAACCCTTTGTATGATGCAAAAGCAAGAAACAACTTAATAGCTTCAAGCCTAGCAACAGGAGCATAAACCTCGGTGTAATTAATTCCCTCTTGTTGATTGAACCCCTCTACTACTAATCTTGCCTTATTTCTAGCCACTACACCACGATCGTATTTCTTGCATTTAAACACCCACTTACTTTGGAAGATCTACAAGATTCCAGACTTTTAGCTTATCAAATTGAGCAAGCTCTTCCTTCATTGCTTCTATCCAATTGTTATCGCGCAAAGCCATTTCGACATTCTTTGGTTCGACCTGAGAAATAAAACATGAATGTGAGCAAACATCAAGAACACCAGTATCCTTAATACATGTATACAAACAAGTGTTTTCGAGTAAAGAACGCGTCTGCACTCCATCTCTCAAATTACCAATTATATTTGTCATCGGATGATCTTTGAGTTGTTTGATTAATGCAACTTCAGGAACCGGGAATACATCAACTTGAGTCGTTTCAGCTTAAAAAGACAAGTCCTGATTAACTGGTATCTCCGAGTTCAGATTCATAGGAATCTCCCCCTGAACTTGTGTCGAAGTAGAAGGTTCATCAACGAATAATGGATCAGCAGAAGAATCTTAAAAAACAACATCTTCTTCCTCACTATCAGAATCTTGTGGTCCCGAGCAAGAAGCAACATTAGGATCTGGAGTAGAAATAGATGGAACAGATGAATGTTGAACCACAGTCAGTATAAAACCTCCATCATGTGCATCCTGACAAGACTCATACAACACATCAGCCTCTTCAGGAGAAATATCAGAAGGTAAATGAAAAGACTTGAATAAGCTATCATAATCAAAAGCCCAGTCTGGTCCAATTGCCATTTGAGGTAAAGAACGATTTGAACAGTCAATATGAAACCATTCCTCAACCTGACGAGTCTCTTTGTTATAAACCCTTTTCGTAGTAGAATTATCTGTTACCACCAGACATTAAGATTTTGTTAGAGCATGTTTTGTAACTGTCGCTGAAATTCTATGTTGTAAGTTAGCGAAGCTGTCAAGTTCGCCTAAGGAACTTAGAGAGAACTTGATAAGCGAACTTGCTAAGTTTGCCTAAGCTTGTTAGGGGCGAACTTAACAAGTTCACCTGTGGTCTTTGTGGTTTCCCTATAAATAGATCAAAGCCTAGATCAGAGCTGAGGGAGTTGATCAGTGTAGAACAGAAACTGAGAGATCTTGTAAACTGATATTCTGAGTGGAAATACAAAGAGGATTATTTACACCATGTTGTTGATTGAGTTACACGTTGCACGTTGATCATGGATTCCGCACATTATCACCGTGTCGTACCACGAGTCTAGAGATCCGTCACACACCGATTCAAGAACCTACAAGTGGTATCAGAGCCTTTGCTCTCGATTAGCAGCAGATTCATGGTGTTTTCGTGTACAATCAACATCAAATATCACTGAATTTGAAGAGAATTTGAAGTATTTTTCATCATTTTCGTTTCTTGACAAAAATGGAAGATTTTTGATCAATTTGGATTCCTTTTGGAATTGTTTGAAGAAATTGATCCGATAGGATTGCTCCTAATCAGTTCTACACATTCCTATGGTTTAGATTTTTCATATTCCATATTGATCAGAAATCATGATTTTCAGCAGAGTTGGTTCGTATTTGTGTTCTTCCTGAAGTTTCAGCGTTTCAGGCGAACTTGCTGATTCAGTTACAGTCGAACTTAGGGAGGCGAACTTACCAAGTTCGCTCGGTGAAGTTCAGGCGAACTTAACAAGTTTGCTTAGGCAGATTCAGGCGAACTTGCTAAGTTCTCTCAGGTAGCCAAGTTCGCTAGTGTTCATAAAAAAAGTTTTTTGGAGGGAATTTTTTTCGTGCTCAATTTTTTGAGGAGGCATTTATATACTTCTTTTGAGTCATTTTTTAGAATATTGTAATTTTGAAATTTTTTTCTTCCCTAAAAAAAGTTTTTTGGAGGGAAATTTTTTTTTGTGGTGTTTACACAAATTCCCGAGATGACCAATTTTTTGAAGAGTAGAAGAGATTTATTAGAGAAACAATTCATGTTTTAAAGTATTTGGAGGATGAAACTGTCGATGATATCGTTTCTAGATACTACCATCTTTTGAGAGAGTTGGTAAAATGTGATGTTTCTTACACTAATACTAAGGTGAATGAGAAGCTGTTGGATGCTCTTCCACCTAAGTTTGAGAAATACTCAGTGCTCATCAAGAAAAGTGAGGATTTAACTGATATGTCTTTAGCAGAATTGATTGGTACAGTTTATGCTTATGAAGAAGGTGATGTAACTAAAGTTAGTGACAAGAGTGATTCTGAGAGTGACTGTTTTTCAGAATCAAGTGATAGAGAAAGTTTTCACTCTTCTTCTTCAGAGATAAAAGCTGAGGTTCATATTGATGCTGGTTCTGATATTAGTTCTTCAGACAGTGACTTGAGTGTTTCTGGGAGTGTTGCTGAAACTGAAAAATCTATCATTCAGAATGTTGAGCCAAAGTTTTCAACTAAAGATCTGCTTGATGATGGAGCTACTGGGAAAGTGACTGAGAAAATTGCTAAGATGTTATCTGAAGCAAATGCATCCATGACTGATTCGAAACAGGAACATAAGGTTGTTTCTTAATCTAAGTGCATTGATTCAGATTTGAAAATTATAACATTGTGTGATGACAACACAAATCTGATCTGTGACAGGAATGCAATATACACATCAAATCAAGTTTTGAAAGAAAATGAAAAGCTTTTAAATGCAAGAATTGAATCATTGAAAGATGATATCAAGATTTTACAGATAAAAGTAAATGAACAAGCTTTTCACATTGATGTGGCATATTCTGAATATGAGAAAAAGATAAATGAACCTGCCCAGTCACAGAGTGAGGTCACCAAATTATTGAGAAAGCTCGAAGGTTATAAGAATTCCAGTTTTCTGTTGGAATATTATAATGAGAAAGCTTTTGGTGACAAAGTTATTGGTGGGGTTGGTTCATGTCCTTAGTTTGATGACAAAGATATTGGAGGAGGTGTTGGATATTGTCCACCTTTCAATGGAAATTACATTTCTCATACTGTGCAGAGTATGACAGATGATGATCTGGAGCCAAAAACCATCCTCAATGTAAATCCTGTTACAGGAGAGGACATGGTTTATGATGAATCAAGCGCTGATGAAACATTTGATCCAGATATATTTGAAGGAACAGTGAAAGACTGCAAGGTTGATGAACCAGTTGTGGTTAAGAAAGTCACCAGGGATCGGTGCATCTTGACTGAACCAGATGAAGATATTGAACAACCTAAACTAGTTAAAAAGTTTGTGAGCAGTGGTTTTGATTTTCAAGAAGATAATAAAATTGAGAAAATTTCAACTCTTGATTTTATTAAAAATAAGGTTGATTCAGAAAAACCCAAGGTTGTTCAAGTATCTAACACTGCTTCTCAGTGTGAATCGTCTACTTCAAGAAGTGTTAAGCAAGAGAAGTTTGTCCGGTTTTACAAAGAACGACGAACATGTTTTTATTGCGGCGCTGTTGGCCATTCTTGGTTAATCTTATGTTCAAGAATTCTATCGGTACAATCTTTCTGTTACTATGAATCATGATACTTCATCTAAACCAAGACATTTGAATCATTCGATTCTGAATCATTCTGATTCTCTGCTTGCTATTTTCCTGTGTTTAACGGTATAATTTCATCTTGGAGATTGAAAATTATCTTGCAATGATCTTATATGTCTTGAAGATAATGCACATTTATTTTTCTGTTGGCATATTTGTGGGGTACACGTTGTATTACAAAATAAATGGTGCCTTAATTCACAAGAACATGGGACAAAGATACTGATGGTTTCAAATGCTATAATATTGACAACTTAGATTGACATGTTATGTGTTGCAAATTCGTATGTAATTTATTATAAGCATGTTATGATCTGATCCCATCTTCTTTGAAGTTCTTCATGTATCATTACATGTTTTGGTTGAAACTTAAAAGATTTGATCTTATCTAGAATAAAGAAAAGAAAGAAATCAAAGAATAAATCTGGATAGGATACCCATAGAATGTTTAGGGATGCTTATCCAAAATGTGTAATTGATGCATTGTTTTTACTAATATGATCTTCTTACGCGTGATGTTCGACCAAAAAGATGTGATTTTGTATTTTACATTTTAGTTTGTACAGAGAAAATCCAAAAAGATTTTGTGTTTCTTGTGTTTGAAAAACCAAAAAGATTTTTGTTTTCCATCTTCCATGAAAATTTTATTTGTTGGTTACACTTGGTTGTTCTTCTTTGCCATAAATGAAAATTTGCAGATAGAAGTTGACAAGGGGTCCTTCTCCCAAGTTTTCTTCTAGAAAGAAAGAGAGAGTGTGCAGATGAACAAGATAAAGACTATGAGTTGTTTGAGGACTGATGACAATCTTCTGAAGCTGTTGTCAAGGGGGAGTCTATTGGAACTATTTCTGGTGACAACGAGCTTGAAGATTCTATGTCTTAGTCTTAGAGTCTTTGACTTGTAATGTGTTAGAATTGTAAACAACAGTTAATGGGGAGTCTGTTAGAGCATGTTTTGTAACTGTCGCTGAAACTCTATGTTGTAAGTTAGCGAAGCTGTCAAGTTTGCCTAAGGAACTTAGAGCGAACTTGATAGGCGAACTTGCTAAGTTCGCCTAAGCTTGTTAGGGGCGGACTTAACAAGTTCGTCTGTGGTCTTTGTGGTTTCCCTATAAATAGATCAGATTTGAGGGAGTTGATCAGTGTAGAACAGAAACTGAGAGATCTTGTAAACTGATATTCTGAGTGGAAATACAAAGAGGATTATTTACAACGTGTTGTTGATTGAGTTACACGTTGCACGTTGATCATGGATTCCGCATATTATCACCGTGTCGTACCGCGAGTCTAGAGATCTGTCACACACCGAGTCAAGGACCTACAGATTTACACAAATTCTTCTGACTTTCTGTTTGCAAATTTTCTCTAAACCCAGGATTAAGAATTGTACCATCTCTGTTGTTTCAGCTTTAGAAGCAAGGAACTTAACCCATGAAAATATAGAGAAATCATTTGTTACCACCAGACAGTAAGATTTACCTCCAATGCTCCTAATACTATTCGGTCCAAACAAATCCATATATAGCAGCTCCTATGGAGTTACAATAGAATTCTTTGACTTAGATTTGTGGGACTTCTTGTGTTGTTTCCCCTTCTTGCAAGGAATACAATCATCAGGAATGGAGAATTTCATTTTCGGAACACCAATCACCAGATCATTCTTCATAAGATAATTCATTTTTCTTGTAATTGATGTGAGCAAGCTTCCTGTGCTACAAAATAGAGTCAGATTCAGACGCCTTAGAGAGTAAACATGTCAGAATAAAATCCGTTGTCGTTGCAACACTCATGTCTAAAACATATGTGTCATTTCTCCTCGGAGCCTTCATTAGAATCCATTCTTCAGGAATAACAAATCCCGGCTTCAAGATATAACACTCAGTATCGTTGAAATGGAATGAAAACTTCTTGTCACATACTTGAGGTACACTCAAAAGATTGTGTTCAAGCTGCTCAACATAGTTCACTTTCTCAAATTTAACCTTGTCATTCTTCAAAGTACCTTGACTTGTTATGTACCCGCCTTTATTTCCAGCAAAAGTGACATAACCGCCATCAATTTTAATAACATCTTCAAGCAAACGAATATTTCATGTCATATGTCGAGAACAACCACTATCCACATACCAAGTATTGTTGATAGTCCTCCTTAGTTGCCCTACATAAACAAAGAAAATCAGTTAGAAATGGGAACCCAATCCATTGTGGTCTTGGGTCATCCAGTAGCATCAAAATAAACAACTTCAGTGAGTTCACAATCCACTTAGTCAACAACCTTTGGTACATAAAGACCAACAAAATCAGAACTTCTCGATAGAGAAACAGGATGATTATTTTGAAAAACATTTTTAGATTTATTAATATCAAAGTGAGATGTTTCCAAAAGTTTCTTTAATTTTCTATTACGTCTCCTCTTTTATGGTCGAGAAAGTTTGACCTTAGGTTGTGAACCTTTTGTGATTCCAACACGTGGAATCTCAAAATGTTGTTGAAAATTAGCATTATTTCTCACACCAATATGCACACACACTGGTTTAGACACATGTTTATCATTTTGCTTAAATCTCGTGGATTTAGCAAATGACTGAGTAGGCACAGATTGCCTCAGTGGAACTTTCTTCACAACATCAGATGTAGGCTTTCCCACATTAGGTCTTTTCAGAATCGTCACCACTTTTTGTTGTGAGGGAACAATTTTGAATTTGCCTTTCTCTAAAATCATAGGCTTCTTCTCTTGATTCTTGTAAGGACAGTGTATCAGAATATAACCCACTTCATTACAATGAAAACACACTCTTTTATCTCGATGATCTCTGACATATAAACTTTTTCTTGAAGTTGACGAATAACTAGAGGAATCCCCTTCAGAAGATTTGACTACATTTTCAACATTCTTCTTTGGAACATAGACTTGTCTAATCACCTTAGAAGTTATCTTTAAACCTTGACTAGCACCAACAAAACCACTTGTAGATAAAACCTTGGGAAGGTTAGGTTGTACACCTTCATTAGGTTCGGTTAGAATGTATCTATCTCTTGTAACTTGTTTCACCATCTTTCGTTCATCAATTTTCACCTCTTTAGGTACACCTTCAACCTTGTTGTCATCAAAAACTTCATCATCATTGTCAGAATCATAAACCATCTCTTCACCTGTCACTGGATTAACCTTCAAAACTGTCTTTGGATCAATCTCCTCCTCATTAATAATTTTTGGTTCAACTGCATAATTCCCATTAAATGGTGGAGGAACAAACCCAACTCCAGCAACCCTCTTTGTAGGATCAGCATTATCATGAAAGTAATTCAATAATACTGATGAATTTCCAAAACTTTCCAGCTTTCGATGTAGGTTGATCACTTCTGATTCTTTGTCAGAAATCTCCTTGTTTTTCTGAGCGGCAATTTCATTTCTCTTCTCAATTTCAGCATAAGCCATATCCAGATGATATGCTTGTTCCTTGTACTTTAACCCCCAAAGAATTTAAATCTCTTTTCAAAGATTCAATTCTATCCATACAAAGCTTATCATTGTCTTTCAACTTTTGATTAACCACATGCATGGATTTCATATCACAAATAAAATTGGTATTATCATCCATTACTTTCTGCATTTTATCCACAAAGATACAGTTAGAGCAGTAAATATTACAGATAGAGTCTTTTACCTTTGAAGGATCTGACATACCAACCAGATCTTCTAGATGAATACCCCAATCATAATTTTCATCATTTTGTGCAACCAAAGCACATGATGTGGATGCATGATTTGAATTTCCAGATCCAGAAGAACCATGTGACTGAGAACGATTATTCTGAAAATTATTTGTCTTCTTCTGAGAATCAAACTCCACTTTCGGCTTCACACATTCTTTAGCAAAATGACCATATTCTTGACAATTGTAACATCGAACCTTTGATTTGTCAAACCCCATTCTTGATCGACTGTTAGAACCAATATACTTCCTTCCAATATTCTTCAGAAAGTCTTTTGCTTGTCTCATAAGCATGGCCATATTCCATTGAATATTCATCTCCTCCAAATCAACCGGATCAATTTGACGAAAATCTTCTTCAAGAACATCAGGATCATGAATCTTTCCTGCAATAAAATTCTCATATGATGCCATGAAGGAATAAAACATTGCTAGATAATCATCAGCAACTCTTTGATTCATATGAACTGAAGTAGTATTGTGTGATCCAGAAGACGAAGTAGATGTATTTGCAGAAAATCCAGTTTGACTTGAAACTCCAGAGACATATTCACTTGAATTATCTTGACCATCACCAGAAAAGAAAGCAACACCAGTACCAGTTTTACCAGAAGACTTAGCAAAATACATTGCAGGATCTTGAATATGTTCCATATTTGTTTCTTTCTTCTTCATATTCAAATCATGAGATTGAATCTTTCCAATAACATCTTCAAGAGATATGGTTTTGTATTTGGCATTTTCTTTGATCAACACATAATACACATCAAATTTTGATGGTAAAGACTCGAAAAACTTATCATTGATCTCCTCAGTTTCATAAACAACCGATGGACTTGATAATTCACTCAGCAAATGATAAAATCTTGTTGCCAGATCATCCAATGATTCATTTTGAAAATGTTTGAAAACCAGAAATTGCTTTTTCAATAACTCTTTCCGACTTTTCATCACATCTAGACTCCCTTCACACCTTTTCTGCAAAGCATCCCATAATTGTTGAGAAGATTTAAATTGTTTGAAACTGTGATAAATTTCCTTTGGAAGTGATATAGAAATGCTAGCCATAGCTTTCTTCTCACGATCAAATAACTGTTTTTCTTCAGTTGTTAATGCAGATACTAGTTTAGGAACATCATCCTTTCCCATCCATGAGTATATAGGATGTGTATAACCCTCCAAAATAGGAATCCATAAACTCGTATTGGTAAACGACACAAACTGATCAAAACGATCTTTCCAGTTTAGATAATCAGCAAGACTTAACAACTTTGGTGGTTTCTGAGATGTACCAATTTCATTATCATAGTTGAACATGTTAGTAACTTGCACCATATTTGCCATTTAAAAAAAAATATGCTAAGTATGAACAAGAATCCACTCAGGCGAAGATATTAAGTTTGCCTCAATCCTTCAAGCGTACTTGACCCCAAGCGAACTTGATGTAAGGCCCCTTTCTCGGGTAACCTCACTTGTTGGATTTACTCATAAACATAGTCATAAATACTGAGCTTAAATTTAAAACATTCAAATTCAATCATTACACAACGTAACATAACATGTCATAACATCGGAAGTCTTAACAATTAAATACATAACATTGTCTTAACATATATAAATGTGGGATGTCAGTCTTGTGCCGGGTAACCTTCACGCCATCGCATGACCCTTTCTTCCTTTACCTGAAATGTATACTAAAAGTCAGCTAACGCTGGTGAGTTCTAGTTTAAAGACAATCATACATGATATTTATCTTGTCGTGAATATATTGTATATATGTATATATTCGTACCTTTACATATTCTTTACTTTACTGTTCACACATAACATTCATTGAGGGTATATACATATGTACATACATACTTACTTTGGGAGAACACTTATTAGCCATAATCTTAAGGGAGATCAACCCATCACACTTGTCGCGAATGTCACGAAGACATCGCAATGAGAACTACCGTCGTAGCCCATTTCATTAACCGTCCGGCTCTAGAAAACCGTTCGTTCTTTCATTAAATCCGTCCGGCAACCTTTGTCCGTCCGCTCTTAAACCGTCCTACCGCCGTAGTCCGTTCTTTTGTCCGTCTGCCGTAGGGCATCCGTTTCCCACGCGACCATTATGTATGCAACCGTTCTACTTTAGTTAAGGCAATTGCTTCGACCGTCCATTAGTGCCTTTTTATACGTCCTAGCTTGCGAAGGAACGTTTTTGTCCCGGTTGCAAAATAGTCACGTGGTCGTCCATCTACCGAAGTAGCCGTTTTCATAGAAGGGTTCATAACGTTTACATACATTCATAACATGCAATATATATAATATAAAGCAAGATTTCATTCATTTACGTTATGTCCTTCTTTCATTCATTCTTTATAATCATACACTTCATTCTTTATTCATAATTTATTTTCATATATAAGTATTTATATATATATATATATATATATATATATATATATATACGTATGATCACATTGACATTTATAGCATTTATTCATTTAGTGTATATACTTCATCCCCAAAACATTTAAAATGATTTGCACATAACATAGAAGGGGGCATGTAGAACTCACCTGTTGAGCTAGTCTCGTCCCGTCCTAACCGCGGTCCAGTGCGTGCCACACACGATCTGGGTTGATTAATTACTTATACATCAGACCTAATTTAAATTACACACTTTTACTTCAGCTGAACTAGGCGAACTTAAGGTTAAGTTCGCTGCCTAATGTCTAGGCGAACATATAGGCGAACTTGTCCTAAGTTCGCCTGACTTGACCAAGCGAACTTAACCAAGCGAACTTAATCAGGCGAACTTAATCAGGCGAACATAATCAGGCGAACATGCTAAGTTCGCCTCTTGATGACCATAAGCGAACTTTCCAGGCGAACTTGTCAAGCAAACTTGATAAGTTCGCCTCAACCTTGCCAGGCGAACTTAAGTTCGCCTGTCGAATAGCCATCTTCCCCAAAAGTCTGAAATTTTAGCATGTTAACCCGATCATGCTAATCTTACAACTTTCTTTTATCAAAAGGTGCGGTTTTCATTCTAGATGCTAGTTCTAAGCTTATATTCAAGTTTCATCCATAAAAACGTCTCCTATTTAGCTAAAACCCGAAAAACCCCAAAACGAAGAAAAACTCAGTTTAAGGTCGAATCGTACCTGGATTGTGATTCTGATTCGGAGGTTTTGCTCACGAGCTCAGTAGTAACGTGCTCCTTCAATTTCGTGTAGATCCGTCGACTTTCTCTCTCTAGACCCGACTCTCCTTTCTCTCTCTAGCTTGCAAGTGTTGGTGAAAAATGAGAGCTTCAAGGCTGTCCTGGTCCTTTTATACCTGGGCTTCCCTCGGCCCGTTGGAGCCGAGCCCAAGCCCATCCGTTTTTCTTTTGTTTTATGACGATTAAGTCTTTTTCGCGTCATTATTTACTAAATTACTATTTTTGGGATGTTACACTTGATAAGTTCGCTTAATCAAGTAAACCAGCTAAGTTCACCTACTAAGTTCGCCTGCAACAGAATTCAGAACTAAGTTCGCCTGCAACAGCTGTGACAAACTCAGGAAGATGAGTCTTCAACCAAAATACGAACAAAAAGTTTCGAAAATCACCATAACTTGCTGAATTGATGGAATTTGATGAAATTGAACCGTATGATTGAGTATAATGTGATTTAGAACACTTTCAATGGATCAATTTCACCAAAAACACCTTCAAATTCCTGAAATCAGCCTCAAAATCACTCTCAAGAACTTGAAAACTCCATGAACATGAAAACTTGCAAAAGTTAACCAATTTCTTGTCAAATTGGACACAAATCGTCACAAATCAATCACGGATCACTCACAAATCACGAGCAAAGGCTCTGATACCACTTGTAGGTCCACATAACGCACCTATAGATCGTACTCGAGACGTGACGTATAGAATACATGGAGTGCGGAATCCAATCGTATCAACGTATGTGTACACAAGATGACAATAGAACTGGTAACAATCACAGAGTAAATAAACTTCTCTTCTATTTCATTCAAACACAGAGTTTACAGAACAGAGCATTCAAAGTAATAAGCATTCCTAAAACTGAACAAGTAAACTCTATTTATAGACAAGCTTCTGCTATATGCGAACTGAGACTAGGCGAACTTGCTAAGTTCGCCTCTAGCAGAACTTATACTACACTATACTAAATCAAACATTAACAAAACATAAAGACAATAAGATCTAAACTATCACAAGCTCTTGTCATACATCTATGTCCTAACAATTCATCAAATTACTTGCCCTGGGGTTCCTCAAAAGAATGGGGTGGTGGAACGGAAACATAAGCATCTTCTCGAAACTGCCTGTGCTCTTATGTTTCAGTCCAAGTTTCCAATAACTTTTTGGGATGAATGTGTTCTTACTGCTACTCATTTGATTAATATTTTTTCCCACACGGGTTCTCAAGGAAAAATCTCCTTCTAAGATGCTTTTTGGAAAAATTCCATCATACACCCATTTTCGTACTTTTGGGTGTTTATGTTATGCTTCTACTTCTACACCCGGAAGAGATAAATTTCAGCCCATAGCTCAAGCTTGTATTTTTATCGGATATCCCTTTGGAAAGAAAGGTTACAAGCTTTATAATCTTAACACTCGACAGGTTCTTGTTTCTCGGGATGTGACTTTTCTTGAGCATATTTTCCCTTCCTTACATTCTTCAGATCCTTCTTCGTTGTTCCCTTCTCTAAATGATCTGTTTGAGGAGACAGATCCAGCTGATGTTCCTTCATTTTCTTCGGTTGCTCCTGAAGTTGATTCTTCTCCTCCTCCTGTTTCTCTTGTTCCTCCTCCTGCACCTCCGAAGCTCAGAGATCTTCTCGTTCTTCTGTTCCTCCTTCTCATCTGCAGGATTATGTTTGTAATTCTGCTTCTTTTGTTGATTCGTCTTGTTTTCATACTTTGTTGAGTGCTTGCCAAGCTTCTCATTTTGTTAATCTTGCTGATCTTTTTCCTAATTCTCAGCAGCTCTTTCTCAATCTTGATTCTGTTCAGGAACCTTCTTCTTATCAGGAGGCTGCTAAACATCTTGCTTTGCAAGAGGTTATGAGTAAGGAGTTTAATGCATTGGAATGTAATCAAACTTGGGAGGTTATGCATTTACCTAAGGGTAAAAAGGCTATTAAGTGCAAATGAGTGTATAAAGTCAAGTATAATGCTGATGGCATTATTGAACGTTGCAAAGCTCGTTTGGTTGTTCGTGGTGATACTCAGAAAGCAGGTATTGATATAATGAGACTTTTTCTCATGTTATTAAAATGACTACTATTCACAGTCTTATTGATGTTGCCACTAAATGACATTGGGGTTTGTATCAATTGGATATCAATAATACTTTCTTACATGGGGATCTTGATGAAGACATTTATATGCTTCCTCCTCCTGGAATGCATTTATCTTCTCCTGATCATGTTCTTAAGCTCAAGAAGTCTCTTTATGGTTTGAAGCAAGATTCAAGGCAAAGCATCCTTATGCTCTTAAGACCAAAGGTTATATGCGCTCTCCCAATGATTGTTCTTTATTCTCTAAGACGATGGGAGATTATGTTGTTCATGTGGTTGTCTATGTTGATGACATTCTTCTTACTAGTAATAATGAACACGAGATGTCTGATTTGAAGGCTTTCTTACATTCCACGTTTTAGATCAAGGATCTTGGCAATCTTAACTATTTTCTGGGCATTGAGGTTCTCAAATCTCCCTCTGGTCTTATCATGACTCAACGCAAGTTTGCGAAGGATTTGCTGACTGAGTTTCCTACAGACGATGTTTCTTCTGTTTCGTCTCCTTTGCCTTTTCATTTACAACTCAAGCTCAACGAATGTCAAGTTCTTGATGATCCTTTGGCCTACCGTCGTCTTGTTGGTAAACTCAACTATCTCACGCATACTCGGCATGATCTTGCTTTTACGGTGCAGTTTCTCAGCCAGTTTATGAGTGATCTGCGTGTTCCTCATTGGGGTGCTGCGTGTCATACTCTTCGTTATGTCAATGGCACTTGTTCTCAAGGGTTGTTTTTTAATGATGATCCTAATATGTCTTTGTCTGCTTATTGTGATTCTGATTGGGCGGCCTGTCCTAATACTCGGCGTTCTGTCAGTGGCTATTTTATTTCTTGGGGGAAGTCCTATTTCTTGGAAATCGAAGAAGCAAGCTACTGTTTCTCTTAGCTCTGCTGAGGCTGAGTATCGCTCACTCCGTCGTGTTACACAGGAACTTGCTTGGTTGACTCGATTATTTGTGGAGTTTAGGCTTGACAATCTTACTCCAGTTCCTCTTAAATGTGATAGTCAGGCGGCTATTCATTATGCTAAGAATCCAATTTTTCATGAGCAAACTAAGCATATCGAGTTGGATTGTCATTTTGTCTATGAGAAGCTTCAAGCTGGTTTGATTCTGATTTCTTATACTTCTGATCAACTTGCAGATTTATTCACTAAGAGTATGGCTGATCAACCGCATTTCGCTATCATTTCCATGTTGGGGTTGTATACGCCTCAAACTTGAGGGGGTGTTAGCGAACTTGACTAAGTTCGCTAGTTTGTATAGGGGCGAACTTGTCAAGTTCGCCCGGTTCAGTTTAGCTTTGTTAGTTTTTCTTTCATTGTATATAAATAGGATCTTGTAACCATTATTGAAGTTAATCAATCAAATCACTCAATTTTTACCCCTAATCATTCTCTCTCATTTCATTATCTCGTTTATCATTCTCGCTTGTTTTAGCGTTCATCCTCGATATCATAACAAAACAATATACTAAAAACGTTAAAGGGTGTTTTGAAGAGTCTTGGTGTTCATCACTCTCAAACGATGTCATTTCATTGTGTACTCAAGCGACATTAATTGCATATTTTTTAAAGTCTTGTATATCATGAATTGACAAAACATACTAAAGTGAAGTGTAACTTTCTTAACGTTTATCGACAGATGAACAGATTGTAGATTCTTAGTAGAGCTCTTAGCAAAACCGCGGTATGGTTGCCTACTTACACTACAAAGAATATAGTCAATAGCGGGGACATATGTCGCCACTATTGCTCCCATTTGTCGCCGCTATTGCTTTCTTCTCTTGTGGTGTTAAGTTAGGTAGATTTTTTTTTCTCTGTTTTTTTGTTGAGATGGGGTGGGGGGAATTTGGGTGTTCACCCTGCATCATGACCAAAAATTGTTTTCAATGTCATATCTAGGTATTGATGAATGAGATTGATAATATGTGAAATCTATGACATTTTTATGTTTGATACGGAAGAATTACTCGGAAGTGACGAGGGTTTTGCTTTTGGTGGTCAGCGAATTACCCTAAGTTCACATCAAGGGTCAACTCGTGTACAACTTACATCTATGGCCCTCATACAGTGAATAATGCATGAAACTGACCCTCAAAAGTGACCCTTTTAATCACCAGTCACAAACAAAAAATTTCAGTTGGTATGTCATGATTCGGAATGAAATCAATTTGCCCACTCCATCTTAAGTTCTTCAAATGAAATGGGATCATCTTGAAAGACATTTGATTAATGTGGCATTCTTTTGATCTAGAATAAGTGTGTATGTGTATATATATACTTGTGTTCTTTGGTACTAATCTTATGAAATTATCGACACGTTAAATGCATGATAGGTATGAGTAGTGGCGGAACGACGTTATTGAGTGTGGGTCAAGTTACCCCATCAAATATGTTATTATATATAGGGAAAGTGTATATGATATTGTTACACACCTAAGCTTAGATGTGAAATCCTTCAAAACTACGTAGTTTTGATTTAAAAAAACCTAAAAATTAAATCTAAAACATGTTTTGAACTTTTCTTTCTTGTTCTCGCTAATTACGGTTCTTCCTTTTTCTTCATTTCTCCATGGAATTCAACAAAATCTTCACACATACTCATATGACATGTAATGTTATTTTATGCACTAATTATTTCACGAGCTTAATTTTGCTTTTTGTTTGTATCTAAATCTCAAGTTCAACCAAATATCTTCATCCATCTTATATATTAGTCCCAATTGCACGAATCACAGAGAGAAAAAAATAAGCAAAAAAGTATCACTATTGTCGTAAAAAAAATACCACTAATATTGTCGTAAAAAAATACCACTAATAGATTAAATAACAGTACATGTGTGTGAAAGATATTTGTTAAATTCAATGGAAAAAAAGAAGCATAAATCACAGAGAAAAAAAGAAGACGTAAAAAAGTATGATTCAGTTTTAATTTTGCAGGGTTTTTAATCAAAACTACGTAGTTTTGAAGGGTTTCACATCTAAGCTTAGGTGTGTGACAACATATTCACTTTCCCCTCTATATATACTTTTAAAAGCTACTAAAATCCAAGTGACCCCATTAGATTAGTACCCATGAAAATAATTTTCTTGACTAAATGAAAGAATATAAAGTAGCTTGAGGGTTAACCTCATCTAAATTGAATTAAATCCCCAAACGAGTGCTATAGTTTTTTATAGTTATTTTTTTAAGCTCATATTTAATTACTACAGATATAGACTAGTATTACTTTTAGGTTATGGTTAGTTTTAACATATTTAAATCAATTAAATTATTATTATTTGACTAATCCATTTTACTACAATGGATTGCAAAACACACTTTGTATGAACTTAGTGAACGCAAAGAATTGGAAAATAGGACCCTACCCAAAAAATGTGTAAATTTAGTTCATAGATTTCAGAATGCTAAAAAATTAAATAACGACATAATGAGAAAAGTTTCTGACTCCGTCATTGGGTATGAAGGATTCAACGTTTAGTGAGCAAATTGTACACGGTACATGATAACACCGACACTAATTAACACGTTTAGATTAATATGTTGTGGACTTTCCTGTAAAGTACTCTCCTAGTTTAACACTTCATACTAACTAGAAAGAAATGTTGATAAGTACCAAAACCACACGAAGTTCTAGTTATGGGGAGTCATTTCATTTATTTAAGTTAGGTATAGAAATGACCTAAAGATTGACATCAGGTCCGGTTATATGATCGATATACTAACACATTGATCGGGTTATATTCCACTTACTACAAAAGTAGAAACTCTAAAAGATCAAGAATTATATTGTTTGATGAGTTATAGAGTGGTCTATCTTATCAACTTTACATGTACGTTTTCACCCAGTGCTCTTGATATAACAATGAGTTGGGTCCACGTCATGGTGCCTTTGATGTTAAGATTATGTTCCCTAAATTCTACATGTATATTAGTAACTTTGCTTTCAATACTGTAGTTTTCTCTGTCTATGTGACATCCATGTTGCCTTAGATAATAATTGATCCTCTGACCTTCAAATGCTGTAAAATGAACTTAAAAAGAAAATAGTGTCATTCTACATTACAATAATTCACAACTGGAATGTTGTAACACCTAACATTATGTAATATGAAATTATGCCAAGTTTTCTGTGGATGCATTGAACTTTGTGGTTATAATTTCGTAATTTTAATTTATATCTCTTTCTTTAAAATGTAGTATGATTCGGACTAAATTGTACCTTTTTCAAATGGTTTGTTCTGACCTAAACCTGATATGACTTGTTCGAGACCTGACCCGACCCGTCTATTTTGTTAGACTTACATTTTAGCAAAAGTACTTTTATTTTATTATTATATCAAGTATATAACATCATGAATTATACATTACCTGTACCGATACATTTTTTATGACGGATCAAACAAAATCCAAAAAACAAGAAGTTGGAATGAAGATCATTCGGATCCGTCGGTGATAACCAATAAAGTAGACATTTTACCAAACAAGAAAAAGTTAATATTCCGTAGCTAAATTTAATTTGGAAATCTATACTACTTAATAAATATAGGTTTTTTCATGACACGTGTCGCCCCCATATTCATTTTTATCATTTTTTTCTCGTCTCTCTCTTATTAAATACACATCTGTCTTTGAATAATAATAGTTTTTTACACTAATGAGCGAATTACACAATAATGAGCAAATTACACAATAAGCTGGAAAACTTAAAACACAATGATTAATACATATAACACAATGATGAAAAACATTTGACACAATGACCAGACCTGATATTACATAATGACCAGACCTGATATTGCACAATATACTGATATTACACAATAACCTGACAAATTACACAATGAGCTATATATATGTATATATATATATAGGAAAAGGTTCAGGTAAAAAGGGTTATAATTCTAAGAACGGTGAGAATGATTTATGGTCATTAGATCAAATTGTAGAAAAGATTTAATGATTGAGATTAAATTGTAGAAGACAAGGTTGTTGGAAGGGTATTTTAGTCTTAGCCACTTTTGTTGACTTTTTATCAAGTCCCCCCCCCTTTTTTTAAACGTTCAAAACTTTTACATACGACGTTATTTTTTTTTTTTAAATTACACCATAAAAACGAGCATTTTTTTATCTTTAAAACGAGTATTGTGTAATTTGTCAGTTGATTGTGTAATATCAGGTCTAGTCTTTGTATCATGTCATGTCTCGTCATTGTGTAATGTCAGGTCTCGTCATTGTGTAATGTCAGGTCTCGTCATTGTGTAATGTCAGTTCTGGTCATTGTGTCAAATATTTTTCATCATTCTGTTATATGCATTCATCATTTTGTCAAATAATTTTCATCATTGTGTTATATGTATTCATCATTGTGTTTTACTTTTTCCAGTTCATTGTGTAATTTGTTCATTATTGTGTAATTCGCTCAAATATGTAAGGTCATTGTGTAATGTAAAGTCTGGGCATTGTGTAATTTGCTCATTTTGTAATATGCTTATTTTGTCAAATATTTTTTATCATTGTGTTATATATTTTTTATCATTGTGTTTTATGTTTTCCAACTCATTGTGTAATTAGCTCATTTGATCAAATATATTTCAGTATTGTGTTATGTGTATTCATCATTGTGTTTTACGTTTTCCAGCTCATTGTGTAATTTGTCAGGTCAATGTGTAATATCAGTTCATTGTGTAATATCAGGTCTAGTCATTGTGTAATATCAGGTCTGGTCATTGTGTAATGTTAGGTAGGGCTGTAAACGAACCGAACCGAACGAAGCCTTGTTCGTGTTTGTTCGTTAAGCATTTAATTTGTTCATGAACGGTTCACGAACATTAACCGAACGAAATTTCATGTTCGTGTTCGTTCATTAAGAAAATGGACTTGTTCATGAACGGTTCACAAACGTAACCTAATGAAGGCTAGTTTGAGACTTTGATGTCAACCCTAATGTCTTCCAAAATGAACATTTAATAAGATCATTTTAATATCAAGTTTTTTGTACTTGTATCGAACTTACTTTACTTAGTTAATTTTAGGGTAAAAAATAAAATAAAAATTAAAGAATATAAAAAGTTTAGATAAAATAAAATAGAAATATATAAAAATCTTTAATGAAAAACATAAAAAACGACACATGAACGAACACGAACGTAAACGAACATAAACGAACGAACGTTAATAAACGAACGTTCACGAACACGTTACCGAACGTTCACGAACACAATTGAACGAACGAGACATATGTCACACCCCAACTGACGGCGGATTATACGTCGGGCGGACGCGGTTGTTCAATAGCACAAGGTTGACTATTAAAGTTTCAATATTTCATTAATAAATAGATTCAAAGGTTCAATACAAAGAATAAATCCAATACATAGCAAGAATACAAGTCTAATTGATTAAGCATTCTAGGTCCAAGCATCCTATGTGATCACGATAAAGTCTCATGTTGTAGAACCTGAAACATGTGAAAGAATCCGTCAACTACAAAATAGTTGGTGAGATACAAAGGTTTTGACACAGTTTAACAAGTATTTGAAAAGTATTACAATTCACTATGATTTGTGCATTCTATAATGTAAGTATGAGAAAACAAGCATGTTAGACATTGTGCACATCAACCCTCCAACCAAGTTTAGGCATAACCCGTAGGTTACCCTTATAAGTCTCAAGTTTAAAGTTTAATGTAGTAACAAACACCAAGGGCTCCCCCCCGAAGGGGTCAATCAATCAAGGCGGATTGGTCAAATGCAATAGATCTATCATTGTTACTATCGGCTTGATCAAAGCTAATGAATGTGCTAGTTTTAAGTTTAATCTAAGCATACAAGTCTCAAGTTTAACATAAGAATAAACACGTAGTCATAGTTGTACAAGAATTGTATAAGTTTAAGAATTGTGAACATGTTTCACCCCAAAAGCATAAAAGGAAAAAGGGGCTAAGTATACTCACTTGGTTTGATGAAGAGTGTCCAACAAAGATTAAGTGTAGCAAGACTTTGAGGGAGAGTATCCTCACAATAAGCCTAATAATACAAGTCTAAAGTTTCAAGCATGATCCTATAAGTCTATGGCAACGATTTGGGATTTCAAGATTGACTAGGGTTCCAAACGGGTGACGGGTTGGTTGTGTTCATGACGTTTTAAATCAAGTTTAAAACAAAGGTTTTTGAATGAATGATTCAAGACTTATGTATCAAAGTTTAAATAAGTTTATAGCTTAAAATGATTTAGTAAGATCATTATTCAAAAGTTTCACAATTATTACATCCAATTGGTAATAATAATTAAGATAGTTTTCTAAGTAATTGTACATATTGCAAGGATAAACAAATAGTCTTTAAATTATAAGTTTATAGATTATAAAGTTTCTTAGGTATTAAAAATGAAGTTTGTAAGTTTGAAATGTTTAAAGTTTCTATTTAAGATTTATAGGGTTTATAAATTTATGATGAATGAGTAAACGATTTTCTATCTTTATAAAGTTTATAGATTCATAGGTTTTCTAGTTTTAAATAAACGATTGTTTATTTACTTTTCTTGTTTTAAAATAGATATACAAGTAGCCTCTATTTAGATCCCTAATAATTTACAAAAGATTATAATTTTATGTTTTCTAAGTAGTGTACAAATTTTATAAGTTTTACTTATAAAATTTATATAAATTATTTATTTAAAGTTTTGAATAGAAAACAATTAAAGTTTTATGTTAGATTAAAGTTTCAAGTTTTATAAATTATTTTCTGTTTAATAAATAAGTTTAATAAAGTCTTGTAAATGTTTTTTTTTTTGTATAATTTTTAAACCTTTAAAACTATTTTTAAAGGATAAAACATTATAGGTTTTAACCAATTTTAATTAAATACAATAGCCCTGTTATGCAAAAATGTAAAAAGAATTAATTTCTATGATTATAACAGTTTATTATAATTTATAAAAATTATTAGAATTTTTAAAATCGTGTAAAAAGCAATCAGAAAAATTAAGAACAAAAATGGGCCGCGCCTGGGTCGAACCCGGGTCACCAACACACTCGCACAGCAACCAGCCCGACTACGGGTTCGTTGAGTTATAATGCGAAAAAGAATTTGATAACCACAATCTCAAATCGACCCAAATTCCCTATGAACCCTAGAATTTTGATTTGCCAAATACACTTCGAATTGCCCTCTGTTAATGGAATTAAACAGAGGGCTTTCGATCTACAGGGTATAGCGATCGTGTTAGTCACAAGAATTACCTGAAGAGATGCGAAATAGAGGGAGATTGGCTTCACGGTGCTCGTTGGCGGTCGCGGCTCCAAAACGGTGAACGGCGAACCCAGTGCGTGAAATTGAAGAGTGGAGGAGTGTTGGGATGATGTTGATGAGCTACTGGGATCGGTATTTATAGGAAATTCGGTCTTTAATGCTCAGTTGGTTGGGGAGATGGGATTGAAGCCGACGGCTTCAAATCCGAACCCATGCGCGGCCGTAGTGGCAAGTAGAGCATTGATGGTTGTTGGTTTCGAGTCGCATGCGAGCTGGGATGCCCGAGGTTCAGTGAATGTGGCCGGGATTCTAGATTTCGAGTAAAAGTGGGTTAAAAATCGGGGGTTGTGGGTTTCGAACCCATGACCGATTCTGGGCAATAGAAGTTTGGGGAATTGGCAAAACAGGTCCTCGAAGTTTCATTGGTTTAGCACTTTCCGTATAAAGTTTAAATTTTTGTTTAAAACAAGTTTCAGGAAATGACAGTTTTGGTCCCCGAGGTTTCTATAAAATATTAATATGTTTAAATAGGTTTTCTCAATCATTTTTATAAATTTATAAAAAAAATGATTTATGTGATTTATTTATTTATAAGTCTAAAAGATGAGTTTCCATCATTTATATAATTACAACTTATAAAATTTAAGAATATATATATATGTTTCAAGTATGAATTGTTTCACCTATAATTTAAAATTAAAATTCACTTTGAATGAAATAGTTTTAATACGAATCCGAGTTTTAATTTACTAACACGGGCAATGTTTTTTTTGAAATAGATATGTCGGAAAATCTTAGATATTACAGTCTCCCCTACTTTAGGAAATTTCGTCCCGAAATTAAAGTAGAAAATTTACTGATTTTCAAAAGTTGATAGGCGCAAGGATAATGAGGAAGATAAGTAACCCTTGGGTTACGTTTAGAATTCTATCCGAAATGTAATGATAGAAATAAGATAACGCTTGAGTTTATAATCTTCACAAAGCCTTTGGTCATCAAGAGTTTCCCGAAGAGGTATATAGTTTTATTCAGATAGATGAAGATTCGTTTTCAAAAGCATTGGAGAGGATAACTGATATACTTCCATTCAAGGTTTAAAGTGAGATGCGTCACTCAGAATGGATTCGACGCTAGTGAATTGATTTGAGTTTGCGGTCTAATACGTCTAAGGATTTGCTACGGTACCTAAGTTCCGTGGTTATCCTTTATGACAAGTCTTAGATCATGGCACACGACAGATTTTACTATGTTTTCCCATACGCTGATTTTCATACTTACGTGTGCACCCGCAAGCATTTAAATCGTCGCATAGTCCGCATAGGTCCTTCCGTTTGTGTGTGGATCCAGAAAGAGTACAAGAATTTGTTTAACACACGACTAGAGTTTCCATATAAGTGTGATCATTGATTAACGAGTCCCTCAGAGAGAAACGTCATTCAATGAGTAAAGAAAAGAATGTGACAAGACTTAGAGTTTCAAAGTTTCCTCGTGATTGATTAAGAATACTTCAATCATTGAGTAGTTTAAAATCTTTACACTTTCCTCGGGTTTTATCAAGAATACATCAAACCTTGAGTAGTTTAAAAGTCTTATACGTTCATCATGTTTGAATAAGCATACGTCAAACATGGAATAGTTTCAAGTCTTATACGTCCATCGTGTTTGAACAAGCATACATCAAACATGGAGTAGCTTAAAGTCTCATACGTTCATCATGTTTGAACAAGCATACGTCAAACATGGGGTAGTTTAAAGTCTCATACGTTCATCATGTTTGAACAAGAATACGTCAAACATGGGGTAGTTTAAAGTCTTATACGTCCATCGGGTTTGAACAAGTATACGTCAAACATGGAGTAGCTTAAAGTCTTATACGTCCATCGGGTTTGAACAAGCATACGCCAAACATGGAGTAGCTTAAAGTCTCGTACGTTCATCATGTTTGAACAAGAATACGCCAAACATGGAGTAGTTTAAAGTCTCATACGTTCATCATGTTTGAACAAGAATACGTCAAACATGGAGTAGTCTAAAGTCTCATACGTTCATCATGTTTGAACAAGAATACGTCAAACATGGAGTAGTTTAAAGTCTCATACGTTCATCATGTTTGAATAAGAATACGTCAAACATGGGGTAGCTCAAATTGTGTTTGAACAAGAATACGTCAACATATAATAGTTTAAATTGTGTTTGATCAAGAATGCGTCAAACATAGAATAGTTTAAATTGTGTTTGAACAAGAATACGTCAAACATAGAATAGTTTAAATTGTGTTTGAACAAGAATACTTCGAACATAGGATAGTTTAAATTGTGTTTGATCAAGAATGCGTCAAGCATAGAATAGTTTAAATTGTGTTTGAACAAGAATACGTCAAACATAGAATAGTTTAAATTGTGTTTGAACAAGAATACGTCAAACATAGAATAGCCTTTAAGTCTCTTAGTTTAGCTTCAGTGTATAGAAGTATACGATTATGTTTTGAGCATAAAGCGGTTATCTAAATACTCTAGTATTTAAGAGAGGTAGGGGACAGCATTTGGAATAGGATTAACCGTTACACGCTTTCTCACAGAAGACTCGAGTTGTCCAGAAGATTAGTGGATCCCGATGTTTGGTTTAGATAGGAGTCAGGGAATGTATTCTGCTAAAGAGAGTAATGTCCTCCTTCCTGCTAGTGTCTAGTATCAAGAGTGAAGTTTTCTCGTATATATGGAATGTACGTTTATCAAGTCTTATAGGGTTTGGTTAAGATGGACACACAAAGTTTTCAAGACTAAGAATCCAAGTATAAGTTTGAAAATAGGATAAGTCAGTTGAGTTTCAAGTTTCAGTATTAAGCTTTACATGATCCTTTGATCATGTTTAGTTTTAAGAACACGGGATTGAGTATTTGTACAAGTTTTACATGACTCAAAAGTCTCTGACCTTGAAGTTTAATGTTTTAGAAACGTGTATTTAAGCTTTTAGTCCCCGTTGTGATTTTTAGTAAGTCTTTTACGTGACAAGAGTTGAATGAGGAAAGTCTCCAAGCATAGGGTGACGGAAAAAGTTTCGATAAGGTTTATGATAGTGTGTTTACAAATGATTTATCTTGATTCATAACAGAAAGTATAGTTTTCTTTTTGTATAGAATGTAATTAAGATGTTCAAAAACGACGAGTTAGGCATCGATAAGTAGTACGAGTAAGATTTATAAAGATAGGTGTGATTGTCAAGCGAAAAGTTGGTCAAGTTTACAAGTGTTAAGTCTATTCAAGAAGTAAGGGTCATGGTTGTTTAGGGTAATGATTCGTAAGTCGGGTTGTTTTTTAAAAAGTGCTTACGAATTAGAAGATTTGTTCAAGATTTATTCCTTAGGTACACGTGTCACTTAGGATTTTTATAATTTAATGCAACGTTGTTGATTATTTCAAGTACTAACGGGAGTTGCTTTTGACGAAAGTGTTTGGGTAGGTGTGTTAAGTTTACAATGATGAAAGGAAAGTTAAACTAGTAAATGATGACAAGATGAAATTTCAAAATAGTTTCCATTTAGATGTTTCAAAATTGGGACTTCTAGCCCTTGCAATTTAAACGGGAAATCAAAGTATGTAAGTAAGTTGATTAAATATGTTCAAAAGGTTTTTATTCATAATACTGAGTTATCACAGTAATATTTTCAAAAATAGTTTTTAATTGAAAGTTGATGGGCTAACGAAGAGAATTCCCGGAAGAAGGGGTGGTCACGAGGACTCACTTATGTACCCTATTTCCCTAGCCAGAACTTCCTCATGGGCCTACAACTTCTCTCAGTTGTTGTCACCGATGTTTGGGTTTATGGTACTATGTCAAGGTTCATTGTGGCTTAGAGTCTTTAAACGTGTTTGTTTTATAGTAGGCTTCTTCCTCTACAAGGAAATTACTTAGGTTACAAATTTCTTTGTTAATGTACTTTAGATTTAAAAAGACGTTAAGTTTTGTTTAGAAGAAGCGGTGATGTGTAAGTTTTAAAGACGTATAAAAGTTTCAAAAGTGTAACAAGTTTTGAGTTAGTCATAAAATGAAGTTTGCTTGAGTGGCGAAAAATGAAATGAGACACAAGGGTTTCCCCTTATGTGCCAAGTTTATAAAATAATGAAGTTTGTAAAAAGAACTTGTAGGATAATACATGGTTTTAAATGTGTTGGTATTACAAGGATCATGAAGTTTAAGGAAGTATGAAAACTTTGAGATGTATAAGAGTGTAGCAAAAGTTTTTGAGTGGGTTATCTAGAGTAGTTTGGTTGGGTGATGAAAATAAGATGAAATACAAGGGTTTCCCCTTAAGTGTTATGTTCATATAATAATGAAGTTTATAGGAGAATTTGTAGAGTAATACATAGTTTTAAGGGTTGTATTACAACGATCACGAAGTTTATTGGGTAGTATCTATGAATATAAGTTTATGTATGTAGTTTTTAAGTATAATCTTGTAAGAATTTCTCCTTGAAGGTAACTCCTTCAGGTCATGACGAGTAAGCATACTGTCATGTGACAAGACGAGACTTAAGAATCATAGAATAAAGATTATAGAGGAAAGTTTTTTATTCATGAATTTATGAAGTATATAGTTTTTGAGATAGTACTCGTTTAGTGCATATCACTAAGTAAGTACTTTGACATATCAAGGGAGATCTAAGCTCACTAATGTTTTAGAGAAGTCATACATTCCTATAAGTGAATACTCATCCCAAGAATTCCCAGGAAAGCATACGGGTCCAACGGTTGATTTGGATTTATACGAAATGCTTTCCTTGACAGAATTTCCCAGAATACAGGTATTCACCCTTCCGGTCCGCACAAGTTCTCACACATTATCTAGAACTTAAATATTCTTGACGAGAGTTTAGTGGTGGATTAGACTTGAAGCCTAAGAACGTGTCCTTGATGTAGTAGCCTCTTGTAGCACGTAGGAAAGTAGAAACGTAGAATCTCCAAGCGTTCACGTATAAGATTTAAGAATAGAATGAGGAGAAAAAGTTCCTAGTAAAGGACATAAGATAACTCATGTTCGGGTCTCCTAAGTTATAGTCTAGGTCATGTGTCTAATAACCTAATTCCCTATAACCAAGGCTCTGATACCAATCTGTCACACCCCAACCGACGGAGGATTATACGTCGGGGCGGACGCGGTTGTTCAATAGCACAAGGTTGACTATTAAAGTTTCAATATTTCATTAATAAATAGATTCAAAGGTTCAATACAAAGAATAAATCCAATACATAGCAAGAATACAAGTCTAATTGATTAAGCATTCTAGGTCCAAGCATCCTATGTGATCACGATAAAGTCTCATGTTGTAGAACCTGAAACATGTGAAAGAATCTGTCAACTACAAAATAGTTGGTGAGATACAAAGGTTTTGACACAGTTTAACAAGTATTTGAAAAGTATTACAATTCACTATGATTTGTGCATTCTATAATGTAAGTATGAGAAAACAAGCATGTTAGACATTGTGCACATCAACCCTCCAACCAAGTTTAGGCATAACCCGTAGGTTACCCTTATAAGTCTCAAGTTTAAAGTTTAATGTAGTAACAAACACCAAGGGCTCCCCCCCGAAGGGGTCAATCAATCAAGGTGGATTGGTCAAATGCAATAGATCTATCATTGTTACTATCGGCTTGATCAAAGCTAATGAATGTGCTAGTTTTAAGTTTAATCTAAGCATACAAGTCTCAAGTTTAACATAAGAATAAACACGTAGTCATAGTTGTACAAGAATTGTATAAGTTTAAGAATTGTGAACATGTTTCACCCCAAAAGCATAAAAGGAAAAAGGGGCTAAGTATACTCACTTGGTTTGATGAAGAGTGTCCAACAAAGATTAAGTGTAGCAAGACTTTGAGGGAGAGTATCCTCACAATAAGCCTAAGAATACAAGTCTAAAGTTTCAAGCATGATCCTATAAGTCTATGGCAACGATTTGGGATTTCAAGATTGACTAGGGTTCCAAACGGGTGACGGGTTGGTTGTGTTCATGACGTTTTAAATCAAGTTTAAAACAAAGGTTTTTGAATTAATGATTCAAGACTTATGTATCAAAGTTTAAATAAGTTTATAGCTTAAAATGATTTAGTAAGATCATTATTCAAAAGTTTCACAATTATTACATCCAATTGGTAATAATAATTAAGATAGTTTTCTAAGTAATTGTACATATTGCAAGGATAAACAAATAGTCTTTAAATTATAAGTTTATAAATTATAAAGTTTCTTAGGTATTAAAAATGAAGTTTGTAAGTTTGAAATGTTTAAAGTTTCTATTTAAGATTTATAGGGTTTATAAATTTATGATGAATGAGTAAACGATTTTCTATCTTTATAAAGTTTATAGATTCATAGGTTTTCTAGTTTTAAATAAACGATTGTTTATTTACTTTTCTTGTTTTAAAATAGATATACAAGTAGCCTCGATTTAGGTCCCTAATAATTTACAAAAGATTATAATTTTATGTTTTCTAAGTAGTGTACAAATTTTATAAGTTTTACTTCTAAAATTTATATAAATTATTTATTTAAAGTTTTGAATAGAAACCAATTAAAGTTTTTATGTTAGATTAAAGTTTCAAGTTTTATAAATTATTTTCTGTTTAATAAATAAGTTTAATAAAGTCTTATAAATGTTTTTTTTTTGTATAATTTTTAAACCTTTAAAACTATTTTTAAAGGATAAAACATTATAGGTTTTAACCAATTTTAATTAAATACAATAGCCCTGTTATGCAAAAATGTAAAAAGAATTCATTTTTATGATTATAACAGTTTATTATAATTTATAAAAATTATTAGAATTTTTAAAATCGTGTAAAAAGCAATCAGAAAAATTAAGAACAAAAATGGGGCGCGCATGGGTCGAACCCGGGTCACTGACCGGGTCACCAACACACTCGCACATCACCCAGCCCGACTACGGGTTCGTTGAGTTATAATGCGGAAAAGAATTTGATAACCACAATCTCAAATCGACCCAAATTCCCTATGAACCCTAGAATTTTGATTTGCCAAATACACTTCGAATTGCCCTCTGTTAATGGAATTAAACAAAGGGCTTTCGATCTACAGGGTATAGCGATCGTGTTAGTCATAAGAATTACCTGAAGAGATGCGAAATAGAGGGATATTGGCTTCACGGTGCTCGTCGGCGGTCGCGGCTTCAAAACGGTGAACGGCGAACCCAGTGCGTGAAATTGAAGAGTGGAGGAGTGTTGGGATGATGTTGATGAGCTACTGGGATCGGTATTTATAGGAAATTCGGTCTTTAATGCTCAGTTGGTTGGGGAGATGGGATTGAAGCCGACGGCTTCAAATCCGAACCCACGCGCGGTCGTAGTGGCAAGTAGAGCATTGATGGTTGTTGGTTTCGAGTCGCATGCAAGCTAGGATGCCTGAGGTTCAGTGAATATAGCCGGGATTCTAGATTTCGAGTAAAAGTGGGTTAAAAATCGGGGGTTGTGGGTTTCGAACCCATGACCGATTCTGGGCAATAGAAGTTTGGGGAATTGGCAAAACAGGTCCTCGAAGTTTCATTGGTTTAGCACTTTCCGTATAAAGTTTAAATTTTTGTTTAAAACAAGTTTCAGGAAATGACAGTTTTGGTCCCCGAGGTTTCTATAAAATATTAATATGTTTAAATAGGTTTTCTCAATCATTTTTATAAATTTATAAAAAAAATGATTTATGTGA
Organism: Smallanthus sonchifolius; assembly: GCA_023525975.1. NCBI lineage: Eukaryota > Viridiplantae > Streptophyta > Magnoliopsida > Asterales > Asteraceae > Smallanthus > Smallanthus sonchifolius. The sequence continues at coordinate 19,484,466 of CM042035.1, read as the reverse complement.
TTTATTTATTTATAAGTCTAAAAGATGAGTTTCCATCATTTATATAATTACAACTTATAAAATTTAAGAATATATATATATGTTTCAAGTATGAATTGTTTCACCTATAATTTAAAATTAAAATTCACTTTGAATGAAATAGTTTTAATACGAATCCGAGTTTTAATTTACTAACACGGGCAATGTTTTTTTTGAAATAGATATGTCGGAAAATCTTAGATATTACAACATATGTTCATGTTCGTTCATTTAGTTAATCGAACGGAGTTCCTTGTTCATGTTCGTTCATTTATTAAACGAACGAACGTAAACGAACTTCCCGTCGAACGGTTCACGAACTGTTCGCTGAACGTCCGGTTCATTAACAGCTCTAATGTCAGGTCTGGTCATTGTGTAATATCAGGTCTGGTCATTGTGTCAAATGTTTTTCATCATTGTGTTATATGTATTCATCATTTTATCAAATATTTTTTATCATTGTGTTATATGTATTCATCATTGTGTTTTACGTTTTCCAACTTATTGTGTAATTTGCTCATTATTGTGTAATTCGCTCAAATATGTCAGGTCATTGTGTAATATAAAATTAAAGAATATAAAAAGTTTAGATAAAATAAAATAGAAATATATAAAAATCTTTAATTAAAAACATAAAAAACGACACATGAACGAACACGAACATAAACGAACGAACGTTAATAAATGAACGTTCACGAACACGTTACCGAACGTTCATGAACACAATTGAACGAACGAGATATGTGTTCATGTTCGTTCATTTAGTTAATCGAACGGAGTTCCTTGTTCATGTTCGTTCATTTATTAAACGAACGAACGTAAACGAACTTCCCGTCGAACGGTTCACGAACTGTTCGTTGAACGCCCGGTTCATTTACAGCTCTAATGTCAGGTCTGGTCATTATGTAATGTCAGGTCTGGTTCATCATTGTGTTATATGTATTCATCATTGTGTTTTACGTTTTCCAACTTATTGTGCAATTTGCTCATTATTGTGTAATTCGCTCAAATATGTCAGGTCATTGTGTAATGTAAGGTTTGGTAATTGTGTAATTTGCTCATTGTGTAATATAAATTAATTGTGTAATATCCGGTCTGGTGATTGTGTAATATCAGATCTTATATTACACAATGACCTGGTATATTACACACTGACCATTATGCTCTCACTTTAAAAACAATAAAATGACACATGTCAATCCCAGAATCCTTCTTACCCTTCTTATTTTTAAAACTTTTTTTACCATAACCTAACCCTATATATATATATATAGGGGAAGGATCATAAGAAAACTCAATGTTCATGAGAAAACCAAAAAACTACTTATTTAAGATAAAAAAAATAATAAAAAATCATAACTCAAAAAATAAATTAAAAATTAAAAAACTGCTTCGGGGACCTTGTTTCTCACGTCGTCCTCGGTCAAAAAAATTAAAAACTTGAAAAATGGTGGGTTTAGTTTAGCTTTTAGGTTAGGTTTTTGGAGGTATGAGGTAGGGTAGAGGTTTAGGTTTTTGGGGGTGGGTGAGGGGGTAGGTGGGGTGAGGTTAGGTTTTTGGATGGAGGTGGGGTGGGGGGTTTAGGATTTTTGGGTGCGTTAGGCTTTTTGGTTTAGTTTTTGGGTTTAGTGTAAGTTTTTGGAGGGGTGGGGGGTTTAGGTTTTTGGGGGGTGGGTTGGGGGTTTAGGTTTTTGGGGGGTGGTGAAGGGTTTAGGTTTTTGGGTGGGGGTGGGGTGAGGGGTTTAGGTTTTTGGGTGGGGGTGGGGTGGGGGGTTTAGGTTTTTGGATGGGGGTGGGGTGGGGGTTTAGGTTTTTGGGTGGGGGTGGGGGTGGGGTGGGAGGTTTAGGTTTTTGGGGGTCGGTTGGGTTTTTGGATGTACTACACATATGTAGTAGGAGTTTTTTGGTTTTCTCATGAAAATGAGTTTTCTAGTGAACTCACCCCTATATATATATATATATGGTTGAGTTCATGAAAGAACTCACTTTAATGAGAGAACTAGAGAACCACTAAAAAAAGAAAGGGTGGATTTTAAAGAGGAAGGGTAAAATTGGAACTTAAAATATATAAATCTTTAAATGTTTCTAACTTTTGTATACATTATTATTTTTTTAAAAACATGGCACCATTAAATCAAGAATATCTTTATCTTTCATTTGAGTATAAATAACGTTATAAAAAATAAGAATTAACTCGTTGTTTTTTTTCCCTCTTATTTTCAATATTGCATATGTGTAGTATCACCTCAAAAACTAACTCACCCCCAAAAACCTAACCCCCTCACCCCACCCCCACCCCCACCCAAAAACCTAACCCCCCCCCCCCCCACCCCACCCCCCACCCAAAATCCTAACCCCCCCCACCCCACCCCCCACCCAAAAACCTAACCCCCCCCCACCCCACCCCACCCCCACCCAAAAACCTAACCCCCCACCCCACCCCCACCTAAAAACCTAACCCCACCCCACCCACCCCCTAAAAAAACCTAAACCCCCCACCCACCCCCCTCTAAAAATCTAACTTAAAAGCTAAAGTATACCTAAAAACTAAACCCTAAAGCTAAACCGACTATTTTTTTGAGTTTTTTTATTTTATTTTTATTTTCTTTTTGAAGCAGGACGGCGTGGGAAACAAGTTCTCCGAACCAGTTTTTTAGTTCTTGATTTATATTTTGAGTTATGGTTTTTTTTTGTTTTTTTTCCTTTAATGAGGAGTTCTCTAGTTCTCTCCATAAATGTTAGTTTTCTTATGAACTTCACCCTATATATATATATATATATATATAAGTCCTATTTTTATGGAAACCCTCTTTGGTGAAGATTAGGGAAAATTTTGCTTTGATATAAATTCAGACAAGATATCAGAATTTATGACTTTTTATGTTAGTTAATACGTTAAATTAGTTTTATAATTATCAAAAATTGGGATATGAGAAAATATTAAGAGGATTAATAAGTGTGAAGAGTTAAACTAAAGATGCGGATTTCTCCAATCATAGATTCTCAAAACTTTAATTCAATACCCAGAAAACTCGATTTCTAACTATTCTGTTTAGAAAAATATCAGATGTTATAGTGTCTTGTATATTACTTGTAGAGTTTCTTGCTTCTTGTAATAATCTTTCTCTTCCTAAGAAATTTCTATTCATCATTTTCTTGGTTGTCAATGTTTATAAGGTTTCGGTTGTTTATTAATTTTTATATCTTCCAAACTTAACTTGTTTATGGCTTCAGTAACTTTGTTTATCAGAGCCTTTTCTTTTTTTTTAAACTTGTTTAAGTATAAATCATAACTTGAAAAATAATATAATTGTATAAGAATAGTAGAAAGAACGAATGACGAAGGAGAACGATAATATAACTTATTCTACATAAATTGGTATCAGAACAAAGGCTTTCCTAACGTCTAAAAGATAAAGACAGGTCCATGTAAGACAGCTTTGTATGCTTAAGTCCTATTTTTATGGAAACCCTCTTTGGTAAAGATTAGGGAAAAATTTGCTTTGATATAAATTCAGACAAGATATCAAAATTTATGAATTTTTATGTTAGTTAATACGTTAAATTAGTTTTATAATTATCAAAAATTGGGATATGAGAAAATATTAAGAGGATTAATAAGTGTGAAGAGTTAAACTAAAGAGGCGGATTTCTCCAATTATAGATTCTCAAAACTCTAATTCAATACCCAGAAAACTCGATTTCTTAAATCTAGAATTCTCTGAAAAAGTGAACAAAACAATTAATACAAATAATTATAATTTAATCTGTAGAATCAAAAAAGATTACGAGCATAGTTTACATAAAAATAATATACATCTAAACGCCGTAACAGATCTACTAATCAGCCTAGGAATAAATTTACAGAAAGAGTCTATTTCTAACAGACAAGTGTTTGATAAAATACAAACAAAAATAAATAATAAAACAGAAGAATATAAGAAATATATAGAAAATCTAGATTATATTAAAGATCAAAACAACCACATCCTTAAAGAATCAAAAGAAATTAGAAAAAATAACTCAGAAAAGCAAGATTTAAATAACGACATAAACAAAGTTACTGAAGCTATAAACAAGTTAAGTTTGGAAGATATAAAAATTAATAAACATTGGCAACCAAGAAAATGATGAATAGAAATTTCTTAGGAAGAGGAAGATTATTACAAGAAGCAAGAAACTCTACAGGTAATATACAAGACACTATAACATCTGATACTTTTCTAAATAGAATAGTTAGAAGGGGTTCAGGATCTACTAGCACAACACCTGCAGTACAGTTAGAAGAAGAAATAGATCTCGATAGAAACATAAATCTATACAATCAACATCAACTCGATATTCTAAACCCAAGAATATTATACCAAACAGGAATCTTAAACATCAATACAACATTAATACGAAGCAGTAGAGAAGAAAGTTTAAGGGTTATAGACAAAACAGTAACAATAAACTTGATTTCACAAGAAACTACACAAAAAATCAAGCAATCTGGTAAAAACTTTGTCCATATAGGATTAATAGTCATAGGAATAAAAGCTTTAGGAAGAAAAAATTTAGGAACAAAATTATTAGCTTTGATATTAGATAAGAGTTGAAAAACAGAATTAAAAAAAGTTATAATATTAGGAATGGAAGTTGACCTTAGTCAAAATACAGATCTATTTTACTGCACACCGGGAATCTTAAAAGACATTAGAGATCTAAAAAACCTTAAGATAGCATTACAAACTAAAGGTTATGAAAATTATGAAGGGAATAACATAGTTATAAGTATAGGAATGCTAGGAAAAGCTAGCAATAGATCAGGCATGGAGTATAAAGTAAATATAGAAGGAATTGTACAAACAATAGCGTCAAAATCTATACAAATGATAGATCCAGTAACAACAAATCCTGAAGAATTGGCAGGACTAGAATGGGATATAAATGAATTACAGGAAAATGAAAACGTAGTCTTAGTACCAAAAAGAAGTCTTATCTATGAAGGAGTAGATGGATTACAAAGTATAAGATTCGTAGATTTTGAACAGAAAAAAAAATATAAATGAAGAAAATAATGAAGAAACCACTACAGAAAATAATTTTATGAATTTAGAAACAGATAGTGACGAAGGTCCCATCTACGATACAGAAACAGAAGATGAAGAAATAAATACAGAATTCTTACGTTTCGAAGAAGAAGCAGATTATAGCATAATAGATTATTTAAACGATTCTGAAGAAGATAAGTTAACAACCTTTAAAATAGAAGAAACAAATAAAACCATAGAACAAATTATAGATAGAAAATTCATCGAATTAAATATACAGGAAGAAGTAGACAATATGATAATAGATTGTATAACAGAATTATGATTAACTTATTAAGAGAGTTACAAAAAACTACAAAATTATAATAATCTACCACTAGTTGAAGACATTTTACAAGGAAAAACTATGTTAACAGAATTCTATAAACAAGAACAATCTTTTATGGATCAAGATATGAATAATCCATTAAAAAGAAGAATAAAGTGGAATCAAACAGGTGGTAAATCTTCAAATGAAACATCAGGAAGAGAACCATGGTTTCCCTCTACCATAAGTTACCAAGAAGAATCAAATTTCAAAGGAAAAGGTAGTAGATTACCAATAAGACACATACACAGTGGGGTTATGTTGCTAGTTGAACAACAAAAACCACAGCTATGGATAGATGAGATTTTAACATGGGAATAAAATACAGTTAGAATGTGGGAAACAAACAAAAAAGGTAGTATGGACATGTTTGCTTACTTAGAAACCACATTAGGACCTATAGCTCTAGGCATTTGGCAAAGCAAAAAAAACACAAGACCCAGAAAGTAGAAATGCATTAAAAGCCTTAGGAGATAAATCGTATAACTTTACATCCCAAATAAGGACTTTTATTCTAGGAGTAGAGATCCAGCAAAAAATAATAGCCTAATACAAGACACAACCATTAGAAACTTAGAATAGTTATATATATATATAGGGGAGGGTTTCAGAGAAAATCACATATATATATAAAAATTTAAAAATTTTATGTATTAATATATTTCACCCCATTTATATTACACGGGTTCTAAGCTAGTATGAAAAATATTTCAAGGTGTTTCATACCATTACATTCAATAGACAATTAATTAGTTAAGGTATATCACAAATTAATGGTGTCCCCTTTGATTGATCGCCATGATGCGATTGGGTTTAGCCCCTCCTAAGTTTCGCAAGACAAGATTGACAATTTCTCATTGCTTGTAGTTTTCGTAGAATTATTCTTCTTGTTTGTTTGTTGAATTAATAATCTTTTAGGAAAAGAGATCATCTTTGGATCTAATTAGAGATGGTTAAATGTCCGGTTAGATTAAATGTATGAGTATAGTATGAGATCAAAACAAGTAGGGACAGGTTAACATGAAAACACTTCTTTCTTTATTTTTTATTTTTTTAATAAATACCTGATATCTAAAATTTGATTGTAAATAATATTATATGTTGACAATAAAAAAGTAAAATTTTGAATTAAATAATTTAGTACATTGCGTTTGTAAAAATATATTTAGGTTACTATTTGACTCGTATTACATGGTTGATTAATGGGTGAGAAGGCAACTATAACTATAGATAGAAAGGATGAGAATTAATTGTGATAAAAAAATCAAGAGGTGTCATTGAAATTTGACACAAAAATATCTATAAATAAATATATATATATATACCAGTGTTAGAACTCGTGTATTATACGGAGCTAAATAAACAAAACAATATAAAATGAAAAGGATTTAATGAATATAATCCATAAATCTGTAAATATTTCTTTATATATAACGTTGGATGTTTTTTTATAATTTTTCTATTCCTATTTAAGATTAAAAGTTTTAACCCGTCCTTGTTTTTAACTCTGAAAAATGCAGCATACAATGTCACTTAAACCATGAGACTTAGCCACCTTGTAAAGCTCATTTGCAACAGCCGCAATTGGTGTTGATTGAGAAACAGATTCAGCTAAACTCAAAGCTAGCCTTATATCTAACAAACAAAACACAATATAAGGCGGTGTTTGATTTTGTGTTTTTTAGGATAAAAGTTGTGTATTGCACAGGATTAATCATTAAAAATATAGAATTGATAATTAACAGATACTTTAAACATTAAATATGCTTTATGAGTTTGTATGATAATTCCCAAATTTAGATACTTTAAAAAAAGAGGTATATGTTGACTTATGAGGTCACACTACTAATTTATAACTTCAAATCTTGATAAAAATTGACAATAGTTTTTAGATTTTTTTTATAAGCCGTTTTACCTAATGCGATAAATGTATAAGTTTAGCTAATGTGATAATATATATATATATATATATATATATAGATGACGTATCAAATGAAAACTCTGAGTTATTGTCAAAACCATTAAACTCATTTTAGTCACACGTCCATTTTTATATATTTTAATATGTGGTTGACATTGTATCTAGCTTTTTTCTTTTTCTTTTCTTTTTAAAATACCTGGTAAAAAGGTAACTTTACATGATTTTTGAAATAACAAGTACATACCTTCTCTCCATTTCTCTCTCTAAATACCCGGATCTAATTTTTACAAATAACTAAATTGAGTAAAAACTCTATTACACAAGTGTAAAATAATCAAACACATCTTGAATCCAAATCCTTAAAACAAAACTTCAAGTTCACAAACCCTTATTCAGATCTGCAACCAAATAAAAAATACACAGTTACCAAATAAAAAATATGAAAGAATTATATGTAAAAAGAACCTTAAAACATGATTTTATCTCCCTCCAAGTCCGTTACACTTGTGTAAATTTAATCACATACACGTGTGTAAGCTCAGTTTACACTTTTGTAAATTCAGTTTAAACATTGTAAATTTAGCTTACACACTTTAAATTTAGTTTACACATCTGTAATAAATCCAAAACCAAATTCAAGTAATTAAAAAAAAGTAATCCCCAAATATTCTACCATAATACACAGTTATCATGAACTGAAACAAATTTATCAAAAAGTCCACTTCTTGTTACCATGTACATAAATCAGAAAGCAAATCTACATCCACACATCCAAATGGCCAAATATCTTTACACTTTATTCATAATTTAAAAAAAGATTGAAACGAAATTTGTTAAAATAATTATAAACAAAAACAACCACTTTGAGACCTTTGAATATTGGGAGGAAGAGACATAAACATATGAATAATACCTATAAATTAAACATGTGTAAAACCCCCAAAACAAAGAACAAAAACTTTTTACAATTGTGTAAATTCAGTTTACACTTATGTACACTTAATTTACACATAATAACCATAGAACCAAATAATTAAAAAAAAGGGAATGAGAACTAAATAATTCAAACTTTCTCCTAAACACAAATTTTACTTTTTAGAAATGACAATAAAAATAAACAAAGAGATGTGACATAATGACCTCTTCAACTCATTATTATTTGGTCAAGAACAGGTACTATTAACCGATTTATCTTACAAAAATTTGCTTTATAACTTGAATATCTAATGGTACAAATGTAAATAGGCTTCAACCTTGCATACCATATTAATATCACTAAGATAATAATAATTATTATTATCTAGAACATTGACTCCATTAGCAAAAGGCAAATTTGGAATTGGTGAGGATGGTTGACCAAAGGAAGAAAACTACTTGAATAATTATGGAAGTAAGATCTGCAGTCTCAAGTTGCAGCGGCATATTTGGGGTTCCTCTGTAGCGACAGATCTGGGTTCCTGTGAAGCACAAGTCGCGCTGGCGGTTCAGACACCTTCTCTAAGAACATAGCTCTGGCAATGACGACGGTCCAGAACAGCGCAACGGTGGTTGTTTATGGCGGTTAGGGTCTCTATGGGGAGCTCCGTATGACCTCCGTTGATAACCAAGTTCTAGAGAAGCCATCGACGCTTCACTGCCGGAAGGCTCCCACCAACTCTCGTCTGCTCCATACCGACGCCCACAACCAGATCCGGCGACAATCGGAGTTCACCATCCTCACCGGAAAAGACGACTAGATGTGGCTGCATTCGAAGATACGAAATGGTGATTCTAGGGGAAGATATACGAAATGGATCTTCTTCTTTATCTTGAAAATGACTTTTTTTTAGAAAAGACGAGAGATACGGATCTAGGGTGTGTTTTGGATTACTTATTAAAACTAACTTTTGACTTCTTGCAAAAGTAGAAAATACTTACTTTTCAAAAACTATTTTTTCACCCTTTTAAAACTAACTTTTTCATCAATTATCCAAACAAACTTTTGACTTATTACCTTTTTAAAAAAGGTAATAAGTAGTTTGAAAATTAAATCCAAACACCCTCCTAGATTACCTTCTTCTTCAGGGATACGAAATGGAGCAGAGATATGGGGATTTTTAGGTTTATTGTGTTTGTCAAGAGAGAGAGAAAGAAATTTGTCTATAATTAATGCGTGATCTAAATTGAGTTTATGGGTTTTTATAATAACACAAGGTTTATAACCGATACGTCTCCTATATATATATGAAGATAATCAAATAAAAAAATTTAGTGAACTAAGAATAAGGTGGATTATGAACCGTTAATCACACTAGTTTAATGATTAAAACTGAGATGGGGTTAAAATTGTAAAAAAAAATTTGAATAACCACACCAAGATATTTTAGGATAATTGGATTTTCCCGAGACAACACATATTACATCCGAGGCAACACATCACAGAAGTAACCTTCAACTGAGTAAACCCCCTTTTTATTGTGACCCGGATTCAAACCGACAACTTTTCATTTAAAAGACACCGGGATACAGCAAGAACAAAGCTCTTTTAGTAAAATTGTAATTATAATAAGTTAAATATTGTTTAAAAATGGAAAAAGTGGAAATCTGGTTGTGAATGTTAACATTATTATTTAAATCAAGATCAATAAATTATTTAAATATCAAACAAACTTTTTACATTTTATTATATTTAAAAAAAATTATACCATAAAGCCACAAATTTACCTCTATTTAACTTTGGTATTAAAGAAACAATGTTTTATTTAAAAGAGTAAACTGCATTTTTCGTCCCTGAGATTTGTTACTATTAACAGGTTCAGTCCAACCTTAACAGTGTAAGTCTCTGATATTACATTTGTTAACAGTTTTCATCCCTGGTCTTAACGTCTGTCCAAAGTCCTGTTAGTTTCCCCCACGTACCCCTCATGTGAGGGGTATTTTTTTCATTTCGCCTCTACCTAACCATTAAAAAATAGAGAACAATGGAACACATCCCAGTCGCCTGTTTATTCTAATCTCGTCCGTTTATTTTAAAATGCGTCTCTGATTATGTGTTTTGCAGCTTCTTCTGCTTATGTCTATCTCCAAATAGAGACATAGAGAGATGCATATATCATAGGAGGCAGCAAGAAGGTTCGTCTCTAAGCTCTGATCCATTTGTCAAGTTCAACCGCCTCCACTCTCAACCTGCCACCACCACCGTCTCCACTCTCTACCTGTCACCACCGGCCAGGGTCAGCCTCAAGAATCCTCGAAACGTTTTGGTCCTGCGACATGTAATAAAAAACCGGGCCTCAATAATTTTTTTATATGTAATGGGTTTAAATATATATATTTTTGTGTCTTTTTTTTGTTTTGGTTTAATAGTTTAAACAGTTATGAGTTTTTGTGGAACAAACTTTTAAAGAGAGAAAAAAAAAAGAGAAAAGAAAAGAAAAAATATGACGCATAAAAAATAAATAATGTTGTTGTCAATACTTGAACATGTGACCTTAAAAAAAAATTTAATGGTTTTTTCCAATTTTACTAAAAAAACTTTGATGTACACAAAATGGATATATAAACTAAATATAATTATTAAAACATATACAAAAATTTTAAAAACTTCGGGCCTCTCGAAAGACCGAGCCTAACACCGTCGCCCACCATACCACTCCCTTTGGGCCGGGCCTGCCACCGTCGCCTCACTGGTGTTCAAGAAGGTCCACCTCTACCTCCACCTCCACCACCATCATTGGCCGCCACCTCCACACTCCAACATCTCCGCCACCTCCACCTCCAAAACCCACCTAATTTCTCGCCGCTTCATTTTCCCCGATCAAAACCCTACTCCAATTCCTTCATTTTCCCCACCACCACAACCTCTAATACCATTGTATGCCCTAATGTCCCTAACACCACAAATCTATCCATGGCTTCTCGTCGGTTTTCGTTGTCGCACCCCAAGGCATCTAAACCACCCCCTCCACTCTCGTATGTCGACGAATCTAGATGACAAACACGCAACCATAAACAAACCTGCTAGGGGCTGGGGATGCTCTGGTCGGAAACCACCGATCCCTTTGGGGCTAGGGTTGATACATATCGATTTGTCTCAACCACCGCGGATGGTTTCCGGCAACCCCAAATGCCACACGAAATCTAGCTTGTCACTTCTCTTTCAGATCTGAAGCGAAGTGAGAGAGGGAGCCAGATAGGGGGAGAGAGATAGAACCACCACCGGAAGTTGCATGCTTGCCGGAGATGGCCGACTGTGGTCTGGCCGGAGAAAAAGACGTTGGGGGGAACTGAGAAGAAGACGTTGTGTTGGGGGAGGAACTAATTTCCTGCATTTGCTTTGTCAAAATATATTTGTATTTGTCATGTTGGGTTAGGGGTGTAATGACATATTTACCCCTCACGTGATGGGCACGTTGGGGGATTTAACGGAAGAAGTAACGGACAGTTAGTATCAGGGATGGTAACTGTTAAGAAATTTAACATCAGAGACTCGGACTGTTAAGGGGGGATTGAAGAACCTCTTAATAACAACAAACCTCGGGGACGAAAACTGCAGTTTACTCTATTTAAAATGTTGACGTACTATTGATTACAACGGTGTCTAAACTAATTATGGTGTGTCTAACTAACACAATGATGCATCGAATTTAGTTAGAACAATGCCTCTAACTAATACCATGATTCGAATTAGCTCTGAAAGTGACTTCAGTTTTGTTCATATGATTTGATTTGTATGGGGTTTTGAAGTTGATTTTAGTTTTATTCTTATGATTTTAAAGTTATTTGTAATTTCAATATTTTCATTAGTTATTTTGAAGGTTTGTAGTATAAATACTCATTTGTATTTGTGTTCTCTTTGCCACCAATATTAACTGACTTTTACCATAAGACAATTTTGATGGAATCATAGGCCCTTAGTAAGTTCATTATGATTATACTTGTCAACAATCAACATTCCTCTATATATGTTGATTTAAGTAATGTGATTTTTGTGGCCCTAACTCAAGTATTTCATATATCCATTGAATTGGCCATCTAAAGAAACTAAAGAACAGCTTCAGTCAATTACATATGTGAGAAATCCTATAGGGTTACCTAACTTTTACTCTGATCTCGTCTATATAATTTTGCTACTATCATCCCAAATCTAACATCCACTTGTGTTCAGCATGTATATTACATGAAATATTATCAATCAAATTTCAAATGTCTAACAAGTATATATGAAATACTAGCAACTATATAGCATCTAATTAATGAAATTGGTGCGTCTAACATATAATGATTGTGTGTCTAAAAGCAATTGTATATGCGTGTATAGACACGCACTCGCACACACACCTATATATAGGAAGAATTAAAAGAAAACCTCATTTAAATGAGAAAAATCAAAAAACTCTTATGAATAAATCATATAATTTCTAATTAATTTTATTTTTCTTGTTTATAGGGGGATAATTAGAATAGCCACTATTGTCTCTTATCAAGTTCTCTCGCTTTTAAACGTTAATACCTTTTTCATACGATATTATTTTTTAAAATTACACCATAAAATGAAGCAATTTTTGCCTTTAATTTGAGTATAACATTGCTATATTTTAAAAGAAAATTATGAGTGTTGGAACCGGATATTTCATATATGTAATTCGGATATTACATATATGTAATTCGGTTCCTCATAGTCCAACATAATACTTAATTTTATTTAATAATGCATCAAATTAGCTTAATCTAGGTTTAATTATGTTTTAATTTTGTTTAATATATTGATACTTGACTTTGTTTAATTATACATCAAATTAGCCCTAAGAAAAATACACGAAATGAAAATATCAAGTTTTGATTCGTTAATATAACCAAATCATTCACAGATCAACCGTTACCAGGGTCGGACCTGAGAATTCTTGAAACATTTTGGGCCCGGGACAAATAATAAAAAAGCAGGCCTCAATAATTTTTTTTACATGTAATGGTGTCACGCCCGTAACACAAGATAGTTATCTAACTAGAGTAGTATCTCCAACAGATATGTTCCTAGGTAAAAGCAACAGGTCTAGGAGAGATTTATACACCGCTCTTTCCTAGACAGAACATTCTGTTTGTCAGATAACTACATACTGGTTAGAAGATCGTCTTCTAGTTACTGACGTTGATATCAAAAACACACAGTGAAAGACTAATTTATAACTTCTATTAACATCAAAACATTGTTTACATCATGTTCAACAAAAGTTACAACATCTGTTACTTACGAGGAACAAGTCATTCGGGGCTTATAGTTTGTGGCATGACCATCATCTAGATCGTTCATCATTTCATTCTAGTCTTGGAATGCCTTGTCTAGTTACTACCTGTGATGCGGTCAAAAACATTTGATAAAACACGGTTCAGCACAAAGCTGGTGAATTCATAAACTAAAATAGTTTATTAAAATGACCCGCCAAAGTATCTTGAACACATTCATGTGCTTCAACACCCAAATTCATAGATAACTTTGAATAATCATTCAGTATATATATAACCAAAGACCGTTCCACGGGTCCTGTCCAACATGCCATTCCACGGGCAAGTGAAATACAATAAGCGCTTAGAATACGTTATATATAAACAATCGGTACAATTGTTTCAAGATACACAAAATGTTTCATAAATCATTCATGCCAGACAAGGTCATAAAAGGGTTCATGCATCACAATTTAAAAACTCACCTCGGCAGTATTTCGGCTTAATAATCAGAAATGTGGTAAACACCTCGAGCAAAGCTCCTAGACCATTATAACATTACATAATCTTAGCTTAATGGTTTATAACCAAAGCTTAAATGGGAGTCGGAACCTTACCTTAATGAAATCTATGGCGATTTGCAGTCGAATGCTCAGAAACCGGACTGTCGTACGCCAACCGGGGCTCGAGATCGGAACACCAGAGTGTGTGTGTGTGTGTGTGTATGTGTGTGTGTTTGAGTGTGAAATGGGTTGATGTCGTCGATCTATTTATAAGGGTGAAGTGGGACCCGTAGTGGACCGCTACTGTGACAATCCAAACTTTTACGGTTAACCCCGTTAGTAAAGTCAATTAAATCTTAATCAAATTAACTCAATTTCAAATTCTGTCAATAATCTAAACAAAAACTGCAAGGGCCAGTCTTGCTAAATTCCAAAACTGAATCCATTGACTTGGAAAGTCAAAATTTCACACATTGAGTTCCTGTTGACTTTTAGAAGTCAAATTCGCAAATTGTATTTCAAATTCAAGATCCCACGATCGATGTCGGCTTGATTTTATAACTGAAAAACGTCATGACTCATTAACAATCATCATTACAACTCTAATTATCATCATCGTTGCTGAAATTAAACTCAATTATGAGCAATAAACTCGTAACCGCCGATCACCTTCTTGTATCCGTCGAATTTGAGCATTGTGATCATAATTCTCTCAAGCAAACTCACTGCACGCCTCATTCGAACCTCTCTGAAGCTCCTGAACACGTTGATTTGGCCGGAATTGCAGCAAAGGTCGCTGGAGGATCTAACCCGTCGCCGTCGGAGTCGGTTCTAGCCGTACACCATCAATTCTCTCATCTTTCTGATAATTAAACCTTCTCTCAGTTTCGTTTTTACTCCTAGATCGTAAGCCCTATGCCAATTAAGGCTTATAACATCAAATTGTTCAAGATCATTAACCTAGGGTTCATACGAAATCGAATTTGGGGCTTTTGATTCTAGACTCGATCATAATTCAATTAATTCACATGTGTAGTTTTGTAATCAGTCACTCGTTAAAAACCCTCTATCAATTTAACCTAACAACATCGAATTGAACTCAGTTCGTAACCTAGGGTTTGTTCATTTTCGGATTTGGGGGTTTTGATTATAGTCGTCATCTCGATGAAATTAAGGTGTATGGTTAGATCCACAATGTTCAGTTTAGTAAATGCCCCATGATTCCATCGATTTATAATATCCAATTTTATCAAATTGATACCATGTTCTAACCTAGGGTTTCAGTTTTAGTATTTTCAATTAAACGAACTTAAACTTGTTTTTTTTTTCAAATTGATTTCACCTACACGTTCGTATGTACTCGATTAATAAAACCCCTATGACATTGGGTTCAATTGAAAGCGAAATCGTTGGATTTGAGAGGGGTCTTAGGTTCGATCGCGATTGAGTATAAGGAGGGGCTCACTAGACTTGATGATTAAAAACATTTGAACTCGATTTCTGATGCAAATCATTTCCCAGACCAGTTGGTTAAGGTCGTTGGCTCATGGGGAGGAGACCCGGGTTTGATCCACCTCCCCTGTTTCTTTTTAAAATAGCTATTATTAATATTTTAGATTTAAAAATAATATAAATTATTCTTATGATATTATATTAAAATGTTTAAACCGGAAAAACCACCCGTAGACTCGGGATTGTTTTTATAAACCATCTTTACTAATATCCATACTCTTATATTAATACATTTAATTTGCGATTTTGAATAAAATAATATACATATTATATTATTTTAAAACCGTAACTTTTGTTAAAATAATATGTTTTGATATATTATTTTTCGCCACGTTCATAGATATTGTGAAACATTTCAAAGCTAATAAATAACATAATTATTTATGTTAATTACTCATGTTTATATTCTCAAATAAAAATAATAAATTTATTATTGTTGTCACGCAATTTAATTATTTATGATACTTCGCTAAACTTAAAAATAATATAATAATTATATTATTTTCCTAGACTTCTAGTTAATGACAAAACGCATGAACTGTATTTATTATATATTATTTTTGTCATTCGTCGCGTAACGTATATATACATTAATTACTAATTAAAGAATTCTTATTCACGTGGACGCGTTCGTCTACTCTTAATCATTAGAGCGTTTCTTTAGGACGTTCAATCTTCCGTGTTGTCGTCACAAGTTCCCATGGCATCCCTAATTGTTGTTTATAATTCTAGGGCATACGTAAGCCGTTGCAGGCCAACACTCGTGGTTTCAATCTTATTCTAGTGTGAACCTACCTACGCCGTTCAGGTGAGTTTTCACGGCCCATTTTACTGTTTTACAATTTGGGAGAGAAAATATGACGTAAACATTTTTGGTTATGTAATTCATATATGTTATCACTTGTTTAACTATGCGTACACATCTATCACTAAGTCCTCACATCCGACCGTTAATATGAACATAGCGAGGTAAGTTGAGTAGTACTACTCGGTTTGACAAACCTCACCCGCATTAGTCGCGCTAACCCTACTGGATGTCGAACGGGTGCAGTCTTGACCTAAACATGCACCATGGTTGATAGGCCTGGTGGGAGGCAAAAACATAAACAGTCAGCTGTCGGTTACGAGCGCATTAGTTAACATGCTTATGGGTTAGCTACCTATTGATTTATATATTAAATGTACATTAACCTATTGAACTTGTTGCAAACTAAAACATGTGAACTCACCAACCTCGTGTTGACATTTTCTTACATGTTTTCTCATGTCGCTTAAGATAAGGCACATGTGCACGCATAGGGCATGCATTGAGTCTTATGATTTATTTATAAAATAATATTGTTGAATTGTTTGTACTTTATTTTTAGACTTTGTTTGGACTGAACACTTTGGGACTTTTCTTGGGCGCGTTTGTTTTGCGCATTTACTTTCGTTTTACGCTTCCGCACTTACTTTGATCATTTATGATATATTTTCATTTTAGTCCCATATAGTGTCGATCAATGTAACTAATGACTGAGATCCTAGTTTGTCACTTCCCAAACGGTAAAACTCCATTAGTTGAAATTGGGGGTGTGACAGATTGGTGTCAGAGCCATTGGTTATAGAGAACTAGGATTGCATACTAGACTATAACCTCACACATTAGTTACATATCCTAAGCGTTATGTATTGGCACTTATGTATTACGTTACAGGATCATGTCGTCAACCCCACCACCATCACCTAAGGCATCTACCTTATCATCCCCGGAGCCTAAAAGGCGTCGGACTAGTTCTAGTGACAACTCGGTAGAACAGGGTGAACCAAGTAATGCATAAGCAAGGAACACAACACTTAATTGGAATGCATATCCAAAGATGATCCAAAGGTGAATCGAGATGGGAAATGTTCCATCACCCTATTTTTGTTTAAATTCCTCATCCTCTACTTTGCCAAGCTTGCCATGCACCATGGAACAAGCTTTTGCAGCTTTTGTGTTTATCATAACTAAGGAATTAAAAGCGATGAAGGAAGTCACTGATGAGATACCCGACATTCTGCAACGGGAGTCACATATAGAGGATAATAAGGTAGGGTTAGAGCTTTTGACCGCCGAACTAGCAGTAACGGATCAGGTCCATAACCATTTGGTGGAGCGGGTCGCACATTTGGAGATGAGGGTGGAAACCTCATACCATGATGTAGGAGGGATTCTGGAGAGAATGACTCATCTGGAAGCCCAACTACAAGTAGCAGACCATGCTGCTGAAGGACTTTGGGAGAGAGTGACCCACTTAGAAGCCCAACTACAAGCAGCCCTATTTCTAGAGGACATTCCACTTTCGGACAACAAGGAGGAGCCCTTTGAGGATGAACCCTTAGAGGAGGAGCCACTAGAGGAGGAACCGGTGGAGATCGACGATGCACAATCATACGTTTCTTCCGATGACGAGGATGCTTGATGATCTTTCTATTCTATCTTTCATTTTCATTCATGTTTCGTTTATGTTATTTATCTTTTCAAACCTAGATAGGTAAGGTTGTTCCCATTCAGTAAAAGCATGAGAAGTTTAATGTGTTGAGTTATTTATTTTGTAGCTTTACAATTTATTTAATTTTCAAAATGTTAGATGTTGTGTGTCCTTACTTGTACATAAATAATGTTTAATATGCGATATATTTCTCATTGTTTTGTATATGTGAATGTGAAGAATCATGTTAGGAAGAGGACGTGGAGGTCGTGCTGGTGGCCGAGGTACCATCAACATGACAGCAGCGGAACTGGCGGCACTAATCAACGATATTGTGGATGAGGCTCTAGCAGCACAGAATGCTGCAGGTAAATGCTATAACCATTGACTAGTGAGGTCAATTGATATCTCAAATCGCCTTTCCTAAGCTTTATAACCTTGAACCTATATTATGTTTCTAAATCCAGGCCAGCAGAATCAGCAACCAGCCTGCATATTCAAAACATTTATGGACTGCAAGCCCCACACCTTTAGTGGAGCTGAAGGAGCTATCGGACTACTCCGGTGGTTCGAAAAAGTAGAATCGGTATTTGCCATGTGCAACTGCCCATTGGCCAATCAGGTCAAGTTCGCTTCTGGAACTTTGGAGGGCCCGACTCTCACTTGGTGGAACGCACAGGTTCAGATGTTGGGTTTAGCTATGGCCAACGAACTGCCATGGGAGGAGTTTAAGACAATGATGAAGGAGGAGTACTGTCCTCGGGATGAAATTCAAAAGTT
Source organism: Smallanthus sonchifolius (assembly GCA_023525975.1). Lineage (NCBI taxonomy): Eukaryota > Viridiplantae > Streptophyta > Magnoliopsida > Asterales > Asteraceae > Smallanthus > Smallanthus sonchifolius. The sequence goes on along the minus strand of CM042035.1, from coordinate 19,465,678 downwards.
GGAAGGAGAATTCTGGAACCTAAAGATGGAAGGTTCAGAAATTGAGTTTTATACCACTCGTTCCCATGAGCTTGCTACCATGTGCCCACATATGGTGACTCTTGATTACAAGAGGATTGAGCTGTATATTGGAGGTCTAGTGCCACAGATTCAAAGTATGGTTACTTCGTCCAACCCTACTACCATCCAGAAGACTATCAGACTTTCCTACAAATTAACTGACCAGGCGGTAACGCAAAGGACTCTACCTTCGATGGGTTCAGTTTCTAAAGCTAATGATAATCATAAACGCAAGTTTGATCACAAATCCAACACTCACTCCAACTCCAAGGGATCCCAGGTTAATCAACCTCAGCAACAGCAGCTGCAGCGTAGGTTTGAGCCTACTAAGAACTTCAACCAGACGACCTCTTCAGGTCAAAATCAAGGTGGTTATGTGGGAAGAGCCCCCAAGTGCAACAAGTGCAATTACCACCATGTCGGTGCTTGTAACCGTTGTGGCAAGATGAGCCACGCTGCAAAAGATTGTAGAGTTGATCTTCAAAACAAGCACCATTCCGACCGCAAGGGTCCACAAGAGGATGTTTTCAGTGCGGTAAGTAGGGACATATTCAGAGGGATTGTCCTCAGTCGAAGAGGGGTGGTAATGGAAATGGTAATGACAATGGTAACGGTAACGACACTAATCAGGGCAACAATGGTAACAACGGAAATCAAGGCAACAACAATGGTGGCAATAATACCAATAATGGAGGGAATTGTGCGAAAGGACGAGCCTTATTACTAGGATCTGGTGAAGCTCGATATGATCATAATGTGGTCACCGGAAAGCTTCTCTTAAACAATTACTTCGCTTCTGTTCTATTTGATACCGGTGCTGATAGGAGTTTTATATCTAAGAAGCTTAGTGATATGATAAAAGGAACCCCAACTCTGTTATAAACTAAGTATATAATAGAGATAGTTGATGGCCAAATAATTGAAGCAACCCACATTCTTAAGGGTTGTAAGCTTGAGATGGCTAGTCATATACTTGATATCGACCTTATGCCTGTCATACTTGGTAGTTTTGATGTAATTGTTGGTATGGATTGGTTATCTAAAAACCAAGCTGAAATTGTCTATCGTGAGAAAATTGTTTGCATTCCTCTCCCTAGTGGAGAAATCCTTTCCGTTCAAGGCGAAAAGAGTGGTGCAGTCGTAGGCATCATATCATTCATGAAAGCGCAGAAGTTCCTACGTAAAGGTCATACTGCTATTCTGGCACTCGTTGCCGAGCAACCATCGGAAGAGAAGAAAATTGATGATATTCCCATCGTTCATGATTTTCTAGAAGTGTTTCCCGAAGACTTTCCTGGTCTGTCACCTCATTGTTAAGTTGAATTCCAAATCGATCTAGCACCCGGAGCGGCGCCGATCGCTCGAGCACCTTACAAGTTAGCACCTAGTGAATTGCAAGAGTTGTCCACTCAGTTACAGGAATTGTTGGATAAAGGTTTCATCCGACCTAGCTCATCGCCATGGGGAGCTCCAGTTCTGTTTGTCAAGAAGAAGGACAGGACTTTCCGTATGTGTATCGACTACCGTGATCTGAATAAAGTCACAATTAAGAATCGTTATTCTCTGCCTCGTATAGATGATCTCTTTGATCAACTCCAAGGATCAAGTTTCTATTCCAAGATAGATCTTAGGTCCGGTTACCATCAATTGAGAGTCCAAGATGAGGATATCTCTAAGACTGCTTTCAGGACAAGATACGACCACTACGAGTTTATGGTCATGCCTTTCGGATTAACCAACGCACTCGCGGTGTTCATGGACCTCATGAACCATGTGTGTAAGTCATACCTTGATCAATTTGTCATCGTTTTCATCGACGACATTCTCATTTATTCCAAGAACAATGAGGAACATGAGGAACATCTACGTAGACTCGGGATTGTTTTTATAAACCATCTTTACTAATATTCATACTCTTATATTAATACATTTAATTTGCGATTTTGAATAAAATAATATGCATATTATATTATTTTAAAACGTAACTTTTGTTAAAATAATATGTTTTGATATATTATTTTTCGCCACGTTCCTAGATATTGTGAAACGTTTCAAAGCTAATAAATAACATAATTATTTATGTTAATTACTCACATTTATATTCTCAAATAAATATAATAAATTTATTATTGTTGTCACGCAATTTAATTATTTATGATACTTCGCTAAACTTAAAAATAATATAATAAATTATATTATTTTTCTAGACTTCTAGTTAATGACAAAACGTTTGAACTGTATTTATTATATATTATTTTGTCATTCGTCGCGTAACGTATATATATATATATATATATATATTAATTACTAATTAAAGAATTCTTATTCCCGTGGACGCGTTCGTCTACTCTTAATCATTAGAGCGTTTCTTTAGGGCGTTCAATCTTTCGTGTTGTCGTCACAAGTTCCCATGGCATCCCTAATTGTTATTTGTAATTCTAGGGCATACGTAAGCCGTTGCAGGCTAACACTCGTGGTTTCAGTCTTATTCTAGTGTGAACCTACCTATGCCGTTCAGGTGAGTTTTTACTGCCACTTTTACTATTTTACAATTTTGGGGAGAAAACATGACGTAAACATTTTTGGTTATGTAATTCATATATGTTATCACTTGTTTAACTATGCGTATACATCTATCACTAAGTCCTCACATCGGACCGTTAATATGAACATAGCGAGGTAAGTTGAGTAGTACTACTGGGTTTCACAAACCTCACCCGCGTTAGTCGCGCTAACCCGACTGGATGTCGAACGGGTGCAGTCTTGACCTAAACATGCACCATGGTTGAAAGGCCTGGTGGGAGGCAAAAACATAAACAGTCAGCTGTCGGTTGCGAGCGCATTAGTTAACATGCTAATGGGTTAGCTACCTATTGATTTATATATTGAATGTACATTAACCTATTGAACTTGTTGCAAACTGAAACCTGTGAACTCACCAACCTCGTGTTGACATTTTCTTACATGTTTTCTCAGGTCGCTTAAGATAAGGCACAGGTGCACGCATAGGGCATGCATGGAGTCTTATGATTTATTTATAAAATAATATTGTTGAATTGTTTGTACTTTATTTTTGGACTTTGTTTGGACTGAACACTTTGGGACTTTCTTGGGCGCGTTTGTTTTGTGCATTTACTTTCGTTTTACGCTTCCGCACTTACTTTGATCATTTATAAAGTACAAACAAAGTCCAAAAATAAAGTACAAATGATTGAGATCCTGGTTTGTCACTTCCCAAACGGTAAAACTCCGTTAGTTGAAATTGGGGGTGTGACAGCTACGCTTGGTGGTGGCGTCCGCCACTCCTTGAGGCGGCCTACTTGGCTTCGCGCGCATGTAGCAGACTGTTAAGGTCTGGCTATCGGTCTGCCACCCCTTCCACGCGTCAGATTTCCATCGGTGAGTCACAAGGACACGTGTCAGCTCCTGAAGGTTTTCTTAGTCCACACGTAGTGGACCGCTAAGGTCTTGGGTAGCGGTCCGCTACCCCTTTGATTTTTAGAATTTTCATTTTAAGTCCTTGGACTTTAATTATTCACCTATCGACCCCTAAACTTTGAAAATTGACAAGTTTAGTCCTTCTATTTTCTAGGAAATTTTCAGGGTGTTACAAATCTCCCCTCCTTTAAGAAATTTCGTCCTCGAAATTAAGATGTGAATAGATGAGGGTACTTGGCTCTCATCTGTTCCTCTAATTCCTAAGTCTTGTCGGCTAGGATCTGACCTTGCCATTGAACTAATACCATCGGTATAATTTTATTTCTCAATTTCCGTTCCTGAGTATCTTAAATCTTGATCGGTTGTTCAGTAAAGTAAAGTTTGTCGTCTATGTGTACATCTTCTAGTGTAATAGCCTGAGCTGGATCAGCTAAACATTTATTATGAATCCCTTGTAAAGCTTCATGTAGATCCAACTTGTATGCTACCGCTCCGATTCTTTCGATGATTTTATTAGGTCCGATGTACCTTGGTCCTAACTTTCCTCATTTCCTGAACCGTACCACACCTTTCCAAGGTGAAACCTTTAACATCACATAATCCCTGACTTTGAATTCTAAAGGCCGACGTCGTTTGTCAGCATAACTTTTCTGATGATCTTGAGCCACCTTTAATCGTTGTTTAATCTGGACTATCTTATCTGATGTTTCCTGTATGAATTCAGATCCAGATAATTGACTATCTCCTATTTCAGTCCAATAGATAGGAGTTCTGCATTTTCTTCCATATAGTGCTTCGAATGGTGCAGCTTTAATACTTGAGTGATAACTATTGTTATAGGAGAATTCAATTAACGGTAGGTGATTATCCCAATTACCTCCAAAATCTATAACACGAGCTCTTAGCATATCTTCCGGAGTTTGAATTGTACGCTCACTCTGTCCGTCAGTATAAGGATGGTAGGCAGTACTCATGGTAAGTCGAGTTCCCAACTCTTTTTGAAAACCCGTCCAGAATCTAGATGTGAACCGATTGTCTCTATCAGAAGTAATAGACAGTGGTATGCCATTGTGGCTCATAATTTCATTGATATAGATTCTAGTTAACTTATCCGTAGACTATGTTTCATGGAAGGGTATAAAATGGGCTGACTTGGCCAGTCTATCGACCACGACCCATATGGCATTATGTCATTTCTGGGTTCTGGGTAATTTAGTTACGAAGTCCATTGTAATTCGATCCCATTTCCAGACATGTAATTCTATTTGTAGTAGCTGTCCTGCTGGTTTCTGATGCTCAATCTTAACTTAGAGGCAAGTCAAGCATTTATCTATGTACTGGGCTATCGATATTTTCATGTTAGGCCACCAGTAATGACTCTTCAGATCTTTGTACATCTTGTTCGCACCAGGATGCATGGAATATCTTGATTTATGTGCTTCGTCTAATATTTTTCCTTGAATATCTCCAAGCTTTGGAATCCAGATTCTTTGCTCGAATCTCATGATTCCGTCATCTTCTCTGGATAGTAACTTCTGTTTCCCAACCATACGTTCTTTCTTAATTTTTCTTCTTCTAATGCTTTTGGTTGGATTTTCTTAATCTGCTCCATTAAGTCTAACTTCAGATCTAATCGTAGGGCTTTACTTTAATCGGCTGGCTTCGTTCTTTCCGACTTAAAGCATCTACTACTACGTTTGCCTTCCTTAGATGGTATTTGATTTCACAGTCATAAACATTGATAAGTTCCATCCACCTCCTTTGTCTCATATTTAAATCCTTTTGATTAAAAATATGTTGGAGACTTTAATGGTCTGAATAAATTACACATTTAGTGCCATATAAATAGTGTCTCCAAATCTTTAGAGCAAACACTATGGCACCAAGTTCAAGATCATGCGTAGTATAGTTCTTTTCGTGAACTATAAGCTGGCGTGATGCGTAGGCAATAACCTTGTCTCGCTGTATCAACACACATCCTAGACCAGTTCGGGAAGGGTCACAATAGATGATAAAATCATCATTTCCTTCAGGTAGTGCTAAAATCGGTGCATGACTAAGCTTATCTTTGAGAATGTTGAAAGCTTCTTCCTGTTTTGTGCCCCATTCAAACTTTGCTGCCTTTTGAGTTAAAGCGGTCAAAGGCGTAGCAATCTTGGAAAAGTCTTTAATAAATCTCCTGTAATAACCGACTAGTCCAAGAAAAGCTTCTAATTTCTGTTGGAGTCTTTAGAGCTTCCCATTTCATAACAGCTTCGATTTTTCCTCGGTCTACTTGTATTCCTTGCTTGTTCACCATGTGCCCAAGAAATTGTACTTCTGGTTTCCAAAATTCACATTTTGAAAACTTAGCGTACAATCTTTCTTTTCTCAGGGCTTCCAACATGATTCAAAGATGCTCAGCATGTTCTTCCTAGCATCGGGAATAGATAAGAATATCATCGATGAAAACGATGACAAATTTGTCAAGGAATGGTTTACAAATCATGTTCATTAGGTTCATAAATGCTGCAGGGGCATTCGTTAGACCAAATGACATGACCAGGAATTCGTAGTGACCATACTGGGTCCTTAAAGCAGTCTTAGGTATGTCTTCTTCTTGTAACTTCAACTGATGATATCATAATCTAAGATCGATCTTTGAAAAGTACTTGGCTCCTTGTAGCTGATCGAACATATCATCTATTCTAGGAAACGGATATCTGTTCTTTATGGTCAGCTTGTTTAATTCCCGATAGTCAATACACATCCTCATGCTTCCATCTTTCTTCTTTACGAATATTACTAGTGCTCCCCAAGGCGAAGTACTTGGCCGAATGAACCCTTTGTCTAAGAGTTCTTGAATTTGTTTCATAAGTTCTTTCAATTCGGAAGGAGCTAGACGATAAGGGGATTTTGCAATAGGCTTAGCTCCAAGAATGAGTTCGATTCGGAATTCGATCTGACGATCGGGTGGAAGACCAGGTAATTCTTTCGGAAAAGCATCCAGGTGATCACAAACTATGGGAATATTCGCAATCTGTCCTTCGGGTTTAACGTCTAAAGTATGGAGTATGAATATACTGTCTCCCTTAATCAATTCTTTCTAAAACTTTGCTATTGAAATAATTTTAATCTTACTAGACTTACTATCTCCCTGAATCATCAAACTAGTTTTATCTAGTTTCTTAATCTTGATCGTTCTTTGGTCACAATCAATCTAGGCTTGGTATTGGTTTAACCAATCCATCCCTAGGATAACCTCATATTCGTTCAAGTTCATCGGCATTAGTGTAACTAATACCTTATCGTCGTCAAAATTGATGACACAATCAGGAAAAGATTCGGTTATCCTAATTTGTTCGCCACTTACCGTTTCAATGCCATATGCATTAATAAGTGGAATCGGTCTTACGCTTAAATATGGGGTAAATGCACATGAAACGAAACTTCTATTCGCCCCTGTATCGAATAAAAGCTTGGCGTAAATATTATTAACTAAGAAAATACTTGCCACCTCCTTAGCTTTATCTTTTGGTTCATCTCCACTTCCTAAGACGAATACTCGTTCAGTTCCTTTATTCTGACCACTCATTCGGGGCTTAAGTGGTTTAGGACACGAAGTCCTGTAGTGCTCACTCTCTCCACAGTTAAAACATTTAACGTTTGGGCATTGGATTGCTAAGTGACCAAACTTTTAGCAAGTCTGGCACTTAATTCCCTATTGGTTCTATCAGGGGTAAAATTAAATCCTCCTCTCTTTGGGAACTTACTGTTCCCTGGTTTGAACTTATAAATGACCTCATCGGGCTTCCTATTGTGACTGCTTCTCCCTTTGTATAAAACTTTTTGTCTATCTGATATCCTTCATTGCCGGAAATAACCAAAAATCGTCTTTTTGTTAACATTTTTGTCTTGATAATCATGTTTTCTTTGAATTTCATTCAACTTTTTGGTGTTGTGAAGGACGAGACCGCACACACTACCCTACTTATGGGCCAGAGTGAACATGGTCTCTACTCACTTCGACTTCCTTATTTTCAGTCAGTCAATAAATCTTCATTTTCTGTTGAATGCGCATCATCTATCGTTTGGCATAAGTGGCTTGGTCATCCACGTCATCGTCTTTTACATTCTATGCTTTCTAAATTTTCTCTTCCCGATTATAAACATACAAAGCTTTCTCCACATGTTTCTAATTTTTTAAGTAAAAATATTCTTGATTTAGTTTATTGTGATGCTTGGAGTCCCACATCTATTTATGTCTTTTGAATGTCATCGATATTAGGGGTCATTGAAAGTGATTGGCATTGTCATATATGAGGAGCAATCTACTTTCTTACCGGATACATAGATTTATTTTGATGGGACACTTTTATCGTGATTGAAGAAAAGTAAATCTAAAGCTATGTTGTTCAAGGTACGTTCTATACGTTGAATTGGAGTTTGTTGATTCACTTCTTAAACAAATGAACTTCCTTTGTAAGTGGATAAAATGAATTAAAGGTTTCTTGGATTTTTTTTAGTTAAAAAAAATATTTTATTTTTAATAATTTAAACTTTTATAATTAATTTTGTGTTATGACCTAAAACATTATGTTTGTTTAAGTTCCAAATATACTGTTACCACATGCTTAGTTTTATATACGCTGTCAAGAACCGAGTCACCGCTACGCGCGAGTATTCTTTTATAGTTAAAATTAAAAAGTTATTGGTTCTTTTTTGGTTTCATGCTCAATAATTAACTTACTTAGAGCATTCACAGCCCGTTTGATATAAGTTTGTGAGTGATTTTTGTATATTTTAAGGAGTGGTTTAAAGTGGAGAAGAGAGAAAATATATATATTTTTTTTTGTAAATAGAAGGATAAAGGTAGTGATTTTAGGTGTAATTATAAGGATAAGAAGAGAGAAAATGAGAGATAAAAGATAGAAAAATAATAAATTTTAATATAATAATAAAGATAAGGATAATTAATATACGAAATCGGCTGGGAATGCTCTTACAAAAGACATATTGGTAATCTTTTATGCACTTCCTACAACAATGTATTACATATGTTACATCACCTTGACATCATCATATGATGGGCCCCACTACACACATATGCCATAATTTATCCATTTCTCCTAATGAAAAATTACATTTTCCCCTCCGAAGTTTACCAACTTTACACTTTATACTCTATGTTTATATATTTGTTTTTTTGATGCATTCACAAATTTTATTTAATTATTGTTTTTTTCTATTTAAATTTTAAAATTTAACATTTTATAAAATTTCTTATCCCAAACATCTTAAGCTTATAGTACAACACTTTAGTGCGTAAATGATGTCATTATGACAGTCATCATCCACTTATTTATTTTCTTTTGAATTTTGTGATTTTTTATTCTTTAATTGCTAGGCCTACAATCCTACTTATCGGGTTCAACAAATACATGATTTCAATAATGACTAAACTTAATGTGTAATTTTATATCATATCATTTTATCACCTTTATCAGAAATAGAAAGATAAATCATGATTCTTTCAAAGTTAAAGAATTAATTACACGGATGGCCCCTGTGGTTTACCCAGATTTTATTTTTGGCTCCTACGAATTAGAAATTATAGGGTTGGACCAATAGTTTACACGTTTGTAACATAAATAGCCCTTGTGTTGGATGTTCGTTAAGTTTATCCGTTAAGTGACTGTAAAATGACCAAAATACCCCTTACATTAAAAAAATAAAAATCATAAAACTCATCCCAAACACCTATTTCTTCATCTCAAACTCTCAACCTTCCTCCACCACCACACTCCACCCCCCTTTTTTCATCCACTCGGTACAACTTCATAAGAAATGCATTTTTTTTTCAAATCAGAAGCTGCCATTGTTATCGTGGTCTATGTACAACTTCAGAAAAAATGCAACAAGAAAATAACAAATCGTATAATGGCAACTTGGGGTAGAGAGAGAGAAGTGTAGAGAGAGAGAAACAGAGTGGAGAGAGAGAGATGGGTAAGGTAAGCGGAGCAACGCCGGCGAAGAAGAAAGGTCGTCCATTGCTCGTAGATCTAAAAAAACGAGCACAAGAAGAAGAAGAAGTTGCCACTGAAACGAGCACTAGAACAAAGAAGTGCAAAATCACCAACAGAGATCCGCTCATCGGAACCCTAGCTTCGACGCTAAATGTTCAGATCCGGAGTTAATTTTGCGATTATCATCATCAGCATTGAAGCACATGTAATGATCTGAAGTAACAAATCCGCAGAAAAGCTCCTTTTTCATGGAATACAAACCCGTAACCTAAGCCAAATGTGATTTTTTATGGTTTTGTACAATTCTTAGATTTGGGTTTTTCTTCTCTCCTAGGAATGATGCTTCGGAGAGATTTGACAATGGGGATGGAAAAAAAATGCTTCTGACAATTATTTCTAATACATGTGTACTCTATTCTTAAAGGTGTTGTCAATGAAGGGTGTGAGGTTTGATCGGCGGCGGCGATGGCGGTGGTTTCCTATTGAAGTGTGGTGATGGAGGAGGGGGAGTTTGAGGATAAAGAAATGCGGTGTTTGCGATGAGTTTTATGATTTACAATCTTTATTTTTTTTAATGAAAGGGGTATTTTGGTTATTTTACAATCACTTAACTGAAAAACTTAATTGACATCCACTTCAGAGGCCATTTATGTTACAAACGTGCAAACTATTGGTCCAAACCTGTAATTTCTGATTCCTATGGGCCATAAGTGAAATCCGTTTAAACCACAGGGGCATCCGTATAATTAATTCAAAGTTAAATATCAACTTTATTTTGGTGTCTTTTTTTTTTTTTCTATTATAGGATCTGATGACATCTTTTAATTGCTCGATCATATTCTTTTCTAATTTAACAATTTAATCTAATATTTTTTTCATTACTTTATATCTTAACTCCCGTGTCTATACACGAGGTGAAAAATATCAATACATAAAATTTTTAAATCTTTATTTATATATTTTATATGTGCAAAAATATATTACATATACTAAGTATAGAAAACAAATTCAAAATATGTAAAACTTAGTATATAATTGGGTTTCAAAAATAAGTTAATTATATTTAATGTAATTTGACTTTCATTTACTGTTTGATTGAAATAAAATAGTATATAATTAAATTTAAAGTTTTTTATAATAAGAGATAATTTAAAATAAATATTTTTATTAGTATAATTAGTATTTTCTTTAAATATATATTTATATATATATTATATTAAAGATAGAAGTGTATTAAATAAGACAGAGAAGCGGGAAAAAATGGTGAGAATGAATATGGAGACGACACGTGTCACTAAAAAACCTTTATTTATTATATAGTATAGATTTTTAACATGTGAGAGCAGGCATCTAACGATTTGAACGATTATGGATGAGTAACTAGACTTTTTTTTATTCGTTCGTTTAACTTTAACTGAATAACGAGCGAAAACAAACAGTTAAACACACAAAAAAATTATGTATTTATTTATAAAGAAAATAAACGTAAATACTTAATACTTATTAAATATTTTATCCTTTTTAAACAAAGTAATTAAGTATTTTTATTTTATTATATTACTAGTTTAAAATCCCATGTATTACACGGGTTAAATAAATGTAATGTTATATATTTAGTAATAAAAAGTTTATGTTTTTAAAACCCGTGTAATACATGGGTTCACGGGTTGAATAAATTATAATGTAAATTAACATATAATGATTAAAAGTTTTTTTTATTTAAATCCTAGCTGACTATAAAATTGTTTTCATAAAAACATGATTGAACAAATTAATTAATGATAAACACAATTTTAAATTAAAAAATGTGTAGATAAAAATTGAAAAAATAATTAATTAGTTGCCTAAAATAGTGGAGTTGTATATTAATAGCAGAGAGTGACAGGAAAATGAAAATGAGGGGGCTTAGAATTATGACACGTGTCCTCATATTTTACTTGTTTATTATGTAGTATAGATTATGTTTGCTTGACCTAGAATAAATATAAGATAATGTAAACTTTTATAAAAAATAAAGTATTAAGTTTTTGTACCTACGAGTATACCGTTGCGTCGTACTTATTTTTATCTACATTTCAATAAAAGTTTTATCCACATTCGATCTGGTCTACGTTTTGAGGTTAATTTTATTAAAAACCGAACCTTGTGCGACGTGTTTTTTTATATGTATTTTTAATTGAACATAGATACTTCGTACGCTTCTCTAAGCGTGCTTAACCACATCAATTTGATCGCCTTCTATCTACGTTTCGATAATGTCTTAGAAACGTCATTGCCGCAATGTGTGTGTTTACGTCACCGTTTCATTTTTTTTAATAAAGTTTTGAATATTATCAACGACATTGTCGCAACTGACGTTTAAGAGCCGAATCGTCGGTGTACGCGGGCATGTTTACTAGTTAGATTACATTACTTCAAAACTCAAATCGCATACCTGCTAAGCTTCCTGTACAAGTTTATAATGCATTGTTTACCTCACCATGACTTCAGCATTAAACTTTTATGAATAGTGTCCAATCCTCATTGCTTTGCTTATGTCATCAATGGCTGAAACGTGGACTATCTCGAACATTCCTCATGCTTATCAGTATTTTTCTTATTTTCGCTTTTTTACTTGCCATGTGTTCTTATTTTGTTTACTTTTTTGCTTTTGCTTATTTTTTTTTTAATTTGTTTTTTTCTCTTCCTTCATACGTTTTAAAATTTTCATTTAGTATACAATACCTACCTCACGCGTAACACGGGTATTATTTTTATAATAATTTCGTATTCTATAATAGCTTTCGTTTGTTAACTTTAAAAATATATATATAACGCACCGCTAATTTTAGTTTTTTTTTAAATGTTCCGGTATATATTTTTGTTTAAACAAAGTTGTATTCAAAATCGAGTATATTTTTTTTGTTTCGTAAGCTATAGTGAGCTACGTTAACGTTGCGTTGTCGTGAGAAACCCGATCGCTTATGAGCGAACAACATTGTTGTCGGTGTTTTGGTATTATCGTAACCGGTTTTAGTGTTCGCTTTTACGATTTTCGACAAGTCGAACCAATAACGACCAGATTCCTAGCGCGTAATACGGGGAAAAAACGAGCCCGTTCCCATCACGAAGCGCGGGTATAATTACTATTAATAACATAACAATTTGGTATGTCAGTTGACAACTATTCATCATACGCGTTGTAATTGGTCCACATGGGCAGTTAAAATAAAATAATATTTTTACATTTAATTGAAGTTACGTCAAACAGAATACAAAACTGCGATGGCAGTGGTAGTGACTCACTCACTGTAGGTGGTGACTCACGTTTGAATCTCTTTTTATTAATTTTTATTTTCTTTTTTGCTGCTCTCACGCACACACTACAAGTAGAAATCCACACTTTTATCTTGCTATTGTAATTCTATTCTATATTATTATTTTTATTTAGGCAGCAAGTGTTTTAATTACTTAATTATATTATTATTATTTTTATTTAGACAATATGTGTTTTGACTATTTAGCATTTTAATTATATTAATATTTATAATTAGCTTTACACATTTTTTTCCCTTTTTATAACTTTGAAAATATTATGTTTTTGAACAATTTGGATATACGGCTGCATTGTGTTTTTTATCTACGTTTCAATATAAACTTTATAAAAACAAAGTCGGTATATGTTTCAACGTAAATTCTTTTTATGTGCTTAACCAACTTTCGAATATTATCCCGCCGTAACGCACGGGTTCACGTTAACTAGTTACTTACAATTTGTAAACATCAAACAGATGATGCATATTATACAATCCTTAATGCATAAACTTTTTTATTCATTGATGCCACTTCCCAGACGGTCTACATTGGGAATTTAAAACAACCAAGTCTATGTTGTTTTTTTTGTTGTTTTTTTATTGTTTTATCCTTGGTTGGTAGTAATGATGGACAAAATTAACTCAAAGGCTTGCCCTGCTAATTCTTATTTTCAGGTTTATATGTTTATCATAATACATTGGGGTTCAAAACGTGAATCCTTTATCCACAATTTACAATTACTTACTGCATTGCTTGCGCAACCGTTATTAATTTTTTTTATAATTGATTATTTTATTATTATAATTAATTTTAAAATTATTTTGTTTTTCCCTGTAACTTTTAAAATATGATGTTTTATAAAATTTCGAATATGTCGTTACGGCGTGCTTATTTTTATCTACGTATCGGTGTAAATTTCATTCGAAACGGAATGAGGCGTAATGATGTACAAGTCATCAATTTACAAACGTTAAACGTACGAATCATCAAAGCTGCTTGAAGGTTTCAACTTTTATAGTTTTTTTCTTATTTTCCACTACAACTTTTAAAAATATGATGTTTTACAATTTTCGAATTTGATGTTGCGACGTGCATCTCTTTATCAATGTTTCGACGTGAATTTTCGTAACGTCATTTTTAAACCGATCATTTGTTTTAAACGCTTTTTTAAACCGTTTAGTTTTTTAAACCATTCAATGCCCATCTCCAAATATATCGTTGTGAGGTTCCTCTTTTTATTTTATCTACGTTATCCATCGCAACGTGCTCCGTATGAACAGTAACTTGATTTTTTTATTCTACTTTTTTATTTTTAGTTAAATAAAATTTCTTTCATAAAAGGAAACAAATATATCACTGGCCTAGTGATTCACGTACGTACATGTACTACAATCTCATCCGTATTTACATTTTGAACCCGCTGCGGAATGCGCTATTTTAATAGAAAAATGAAATGATTTACTTTTATAACTTTTAAACTATGATGTTTTCTAAAATTTCGAAATTGACATTGCGACGTGCCTATTTTTATTTAAGGTTTTGACGTGAATTTTCGTAACATTATTTTTAAACCAACCTGTTGTTTTAAACGTTTTTTTAAACTGTCCGGCGCCCTTCTCAAAATACACCATTGCGACGTTTTTTTTTATCTTCGTTTAAACCGACCCGCCGTAATGCGTCATCGGCGTGCTTATTTTTATCTACGTTTCGATGTAAATTTTTTTTGAATAACTTCACTTTTGTATACAACGAGGTAACTTTTTCGTTACCATCGAATATAGCGCTGCAACATGTTTTTTTAACGTCACATAAAATGTAGCGTCGCGATTTACTTATTTTTATCACGTTTTAAATCCGTCGCAGAACGCTGGTGGTAACCCACTAGTTATATAAATTAAAAGGCCCAAAATGTACTTTCAAATTCATAGCCGTTAACCTATAGCACGGACAATGTTCCAACCCCCTTCCCTTCTCTTCACTCAATCCCGCCACCTCCTCCGCCGCAGCCACCGCCGCCGCCTCCTCCTCTTAACCCCGCACCTTCTCCACAGCTCCCTCTCCACCCTATCACACACTCTCTCACACCCTATCTACACCATATGGTCCGCCAACACCGGCCTTGGCAAAACCCTAGTTTCCGCCGGCATCGCCGCCTCCTCCATGCTCTCCCCTTCAAAATTGGTCTACATTAAACCTCTCCAAACCGGATATCCTCTCGATTCAGATTCCGCCTTCGTTTACCGTAAAATCCCCCAAATTCTCCACCGCCGTAACCCCCAATTAACTCTCCTTGCATCTAACCAAATCCTAAATGTCTCAATTCCGGCCGCGAGGTTTAAAATTGGTGACAATTTCAGCGAAGAAAGGGTTTCTACTAAGAACGGATTTGGGAATTTTGGATTTTATGAAGAGAGGAGGGTTGGGGAGGGGGAGGGGGAGGGGTCTGAGTTGATTTGCAAGACGATTTTTGCGTGGAAGGAGGCGATTTCGCCGCATTCGGCTACGGAGAGAGAAGGTACATTTGTGGGGGATGATGATGTGTTAGTATTGTTGAAGAAGTGTTTGGAGATTGGAGTAGATAGTAATGGCAATGGTGAGGGTAGGGTTTTGAGTTTGGTTGAGACTTCTGGTGGTGTTGCGAGTCCAGGATCATCTGGCTCCCTTCAGTGTGATTTGTATCGGTGAGTGAGCTTAGTTTTGTTAATCCTGTGTTTCAAGTTGTTTAAGTAGTGACATGGTGTGAATCTTTAAGTGTGCATGTTTGGGGGGTTTAGTTATTAGGAGTAGATTCGGTATTGTTTAAAAAAAGATAAAATATTCAACAATGAAAGTTAATTAATAGTTTTATCGAAGTCAACCATAGTCAAGTAATTTTACACTTACCCTTAATAAGATCAGTTTTCTTGAATCTTGCCTCTCTCTACATCTAATTATATTGGGTAAAGATATCAGAAATTCATGGTGCCAGACGCTGCAAAACTATTTATTGCAACTTAAAAATCAACATCAAAATAAAAATCATCACTTTTGCAACACATGAATCGCGTGAGGCAATTAGGATTTGCAGGAGACTTATATGTAAAAACAACCAAAGGGATGAAGAAGTTATGAAAGGTTTACTTGATAAAAAGTCGGAATGTAAAACAGATGTGAGAGACAACTTCTGGTTGTAAATAAAGCTTATTTTGTTCTATATTGAGTAACGCCTCTTGTACGTGATGCGCGTGCCTTGCGGCTCACGCCTCGCTTTTTTAAACCGAGGTTTTAGGTAGGCTTATGATGTTAATGAACACGTGTTATGACAAAAGTACCCTGTTATGTAATGTTTGTATTGTAACCCATTGTGAAAAGAACTAATACATCGTTATGACTTCTGTTGCTACGCTAAACTGAAACGGGTATATTACCTTTTTATAGTCACTCATGCTGCAATATCATTAACTTGAAGTTCATATAACATGTTTGTAGGCCATTTCGGTTACCTTCTATTCTTGTGGGTGATGGAAGATTAGGGGGTATTTCAGGGACAATTTCAGCATATGAAAGTTTGACAATACGAGGTTATGATGTTGTTGCTATTGTGCTGGAAGATCATGGCCTTGAAAATGAATTACCATTGTTATCTTATTTAAGAAACAGGTAAAAAAACTTTCCGGTCTATATTTTTGACGTATGAATGATCTTGTTATGTTGACTTCGTACTATTTTATCTGCGTATCTTTATGTGTGGTGGCCATTTCAACCCATTTTCTTGTGAATGGGTCGGTTCTGGTTATCTTTTCAGTTAGCTAAAAATAAAACGGGTCTAAAGTCACTAAAGTGTATTTTACTGCATAAAACTTGGTAAATTTAATTATTAAAAAACTAGATTATTATTGAGATAAGATAAGCTTTGTATAGAAATTAGTTATTTCTAGACAAAAAAGTGGTTGGGTCAACTTTACTCAATCCATACAAAATTTGTTGTTTTGACCCGAACCGGTTTTGACTTGTTAGCTAACTGCCCATTTTTAAACATATTGTTATTTCCCTTTATTGCTAACTGTGTTTAAACATAATTTTATCTATGAAATTGTAAGGGTCCCTGTTCTTGTTCTTCCATCCATCCCAAAAGATCCTTTGGACGACCTGATGGAGTGGTTTGATGAATCACAGAGTGTTTTCGACTTGTTGAAGGGGATAATGTTATCATCATATAAAAAACAAATGGATAGATTACATGAAATGCCAAAAAAGGCTCAAGAAATCTTTTGGTGGCCCTTTACTCAGCATAAACTTGTACCACAAGAAAAGGTCACGGTTATTGATTCTCGATGCGGGGAAAACTTTGCAGTTCATAAGGTTTTCTTCTAACATATTATGTTTTCCATAAATCTTTTTGTTCTTACCATTAGTTGATGTATGGGTTTATTCGGGTTATGTTATTATCTCTAACTGGTAAAATTGAAAAGGTTAGCTAAAAGGGGAGCAAGTCAAATGATTTGAACCAAAGTGTATTAATTTGTACAACCGTCAAATTCCCTTTATCAAAAAAATTAGATTATTAGTGATAATATAGTTTATGTAATCGTATTTAACGATAATTTTTTTATAAATTGTTACTAACAAATGGGCAAAGCAATGTTTTTTGGGGGCCAACCCAACCCAGCTTGCACTATACCCATTTTAAGCGACTTTAACGCATTATCTAACCCGTCCATTTTTTACCTTTATTTTTTAATATAAAAGTTCTAAACATGTTCTTGAGGGGGGCAATTTCAACCCATTTATGTGAAAATGGTCGCTTTTAGCTATATTTTATTGCTAACCGGTGAAACAGGTGAAATGAAACTCTAACTAAAAAGGAAATTGATCAGTGTTTTAAGAGTCACCCACAGCATACCCAAGTGTTTACAACCTCCAAGATTGCTTTAATAAAAAAAATGGATCATTATTCTTTTAAATTCACTTATTCAGTATATTAATTATTTCTGAAATTCAAAAATAACAAATAGTGGTGGCTGGTTAATAGTATCTGAATTCTGGTTCCTTACAGGTGAAGGATCATGAATGTATTACCCAAATGTTTGATGCATGTGCAAGCTGGTGGACTCAAGGCCCTAATGCTGCTTTACAGGTCATTCTATGATTATGTATTATTGATCTTTCTTCGTGAATTAGTAGTAGATATTTCTCATCGGTAATGGAACTAAATATTATTGAAGTTATATATTTTTATCTTTTGTACATATGCTAAATTTATATTAATGTTTTATCTTGAGCTTGAATCTTATATCTATGTTCAAGACTTCAAGATTATTTATATGTAACTTTATCCTAAAATAAGGATTTCTTAGTTTAGCAGTAATTTCTTTTTATGATTTCTATCTAATTATATATGGTTGGCTTGGGCAACTATGTAAGTTTTTCTTAATGGTGCTTACTTGTTTAGGTGGGTTCAGATTAAGCTGGCACGGGAAATGGGTTATACTGCTGCCAGATTTGGGCATGTAATGTTCCCTGAGAATGTTTATGAGCCAGCACTCGAATGCGCTGAGCTTTTGCTTCAAGGTGTAGGAAAAGGTTAGTTTTATAAACAACCAAATGACTGGGGTATTAACTTATTACTAGAGTTGGCAAAATGGGTGGAGTGGGGATCGGTAATTTGGGTACATGTTGAAACGGGTTGGGTTGACCCCAAAATCTTTTTATCCAAAGTTTTTAATTTACTGAAAACATTTAGCGTGTCAAGTTCATTTAAAAGGTTTTATAATTTCAATAATAATCCAACTTTTTTATTGTTGTTGTTTACTTGGAGGTTTTACTTCTTATTTTTGCAGGATGGGCTTCTCGAGTATATTTTTCAGACAACGGATCAACAGCAATAGAAATTGCTCTAAAGATGGCATTTAGGAAATTTTTGGCAGACAATAAAGTGCTTTTGGACCTTCCCCAGTGTAACACTGATGAAAGCAGTATCGAGCTTAAGGTATCTCTGTTTTTTTAGTAGGGAGAATTCTATAGAAATCCATCATAGTTTCACTTTTTAATGCAAAAATTTGCCTCAAAACAGGTTTGATTATAAAAGTCCCTTATCTTTCTTGTTTTGTCTTACATAAACGTGGGTATCTGTTTGATATTTTTTGATGTGACCTGCTGTGTAGGTCATTTCTGGGCGTGGCACGTGAGTTCATAAATAATCAAATTATTAATGCTGATGTGGATATTTTTTATTTTTTCTCTATCATTTTTCTGTATTACAATATTATGTAATCAAAAGAGGGGAGGTGGATTATAAATGACTCATAAATCATTCAAAGAAAAATAAAACTATAAGAGGCCACGTTGGAAAAATAGCTCGATCATGGCGTGGACGTCAGTCAACCGGCTTTTGGAGTTAAATTACATTTTGTATATTTTAAAAATTAAGGGACTTATATATACGAAACTTACGTTTAAGACTTTTTCAGTTTTTTTTTGAAAAAAGTGAAAGTACGATGAATTTCTATGTAGTTCTTTTTTGAGTTTTTTCATTCATGGTTTCTATAATAACATGCGTGCCATCTGCTTTTAATTTCCGTTCACAAACATTCTCCAGTTTTTTTTTCACAATATATTTTTGGTCATCTCATCAATTATTATTCTTTTAAATAACCAAAAGTTTTCGAATATTCAAACATCTGACCATATGATTATTACAACTTCAAACAGAAACACATTCAAACACTATTATCTACTACCTATTTTTTAGTTCATTTGGTTATGATCATAGTTACCGAATTCGCTATAATACCCGCGATCCCCGTATTGGATCGCGTTGTACCCAATCGGAATTCGCATCGTTCCCAATCGCTCCGGTACGGCGATCCAAATCAATTCCGGTACGGCGATGTTTCTTTAACCCAATCTTCGCTGGAAATCGAGACATCAACCGTCGGTGGTCGGTCTTCGGTGGTTGTGAGCATAAAGGATAGACCCTTTTTACCCATCGTCGTTGGTGGTGCGCGCAGGTGGCGATGAGAGGCTGTGGCGGCGGCTATACAGGAGAAGAATGAAAGACTGGATTTTTTTTTGTCTGTAATGCCCTAAACAGAACATAACTCATCTATAATTACAATAATGCCCCTCATGCTTTAAAATATATTTTGTAATAGAATCTTTTCATGTATTCCACTTTTATCATCCTAAGTAATTTTTTTTCTCTTTTTTTCTTTTTTTCTTTTTTAATTCACTTTAACACTGAATTAAAGTTTCGAAAAATAATACCAATTTTCATGGTACACCGTATAAATCCATTTTATGTTTGATTTTGGTACTTTGTATTTTGGAATTTTGGTAATTTAGATTTGGAATTTGGTAATTTCTTTTTTGAATTGTGTACACCGAACCGAACTACATGGTACACCGTACCGGTTCGTACCGAAATAAACCTACCCCCCTCCATACCGAATACGTTAACTCTAGCGAATTGCGTACCCGAACCGCGTACCCGTACCAGAGCGAACCTTGTATTAGGTAACTATGGTTATGATTATGTTATATAGTATTACATATTCACTTTTGAAACGCACGCTCACATAATGGCTGATGGGGAGAGCCCCACTGACGGACCACTTAATGGTCAGCCCATTGGGCCATCACTTAATGGTCAGCCCATTGGGCCGCCACTTAATGATCAGCCCATTGGGCCACCACTTCATGGTCCGCCCATCGAGCCACCACTTCATATCAGCCCATCGGGCCGCCACTTAATGATCAGCCCATTGGGCCGCCACTTAAAGATCGGCCCATTGGACTGCAACTTAGTGATTAGCGCAGTGAACCTAGGCCTTGGAAGGTCATCCATCTAGACATCCAATCAACAATTGATTAATGAGTTTTTCTAGGGGGTCTGATATTTCGTGTGGTATGGTGTAAAATTTGTCAGAAAGTACATGTGTATATTCTGGGTATGCCTCCAATTATCTTTAGATATATACTTATATTCTTCAAAATTCAAATGCATAAATCAATTCTATATGGGTAGATTACCATTCATCCGGCTACTAGAACGTTGCATGGGTACTATAATTCATCATATTGCAATTGCATAAACTTGATTTATAAGATAGTGATTAGTTCATCTGTGATTGAAAGAAAAATAATTTATGTGTTGTGTGTAGGCCAGAATATGAAGAGTATTGTGTCTGAGAAACCAAATTATTATTAACCGAGATATGCGTACATATTTATAGTATAGATTTATGATTGACAAATTGTAATTAGTCTGTATTAATGTTGATTCGGTTTCCTTGTTTAGGCGATAGGGTTTTTATGTTTTCTCCCCTATTTAAAGGGTTGTTTTGCTGAATGAAAGATCATCAACTTTTACAGACTTTCATGGTATCAGAGCTTCGGTTCTGAAT
Organism: Smallanthus sonchifolius; assembly: GCA_023525975.1. NCBI lineage: Eukaryota > Viridiplantae > Streptophyta > Magnoliopsida > Asterales > Asteraceae > Smallanthus > Smallanthus sonchifolius. The sequence goes on along the minus strand of CM042035.1, from coordinate 19,444,497 downwards.
GTTGGGTGTGGAGTCTCGTTTAGAGGCGGCCGGCCCTAATTAGGGTTAGCCGGCCCTAATGGGCCTATCTCTACGGTTTGGGCCTAACTTGGAGAACAAGTTAGGAACCCTAGTTTTAATCTATAAATACCCTATGTTGTAACTGTAATTTGTGCCCTTGAGCTTAATGAAATAACCTAGTTGCAGCCCGTGGATGTAGGTCCCCCACTGGGACCGAACCACGTAAAATTCTTGTGTCGTTTATTTTTCTGTACCGCATGATTATCGTTTGTGCATGTGTGTGTGTTGATTCCGCTGCGCCACGTTGTTCCTAACAAGTGGTATCAGAGCTTTGGCTCGTTGTTACACACGGTATTGCACGGTAGAACGATTCGCAAAGGAAAACCCTAGCTGCTACAGTACCGCAGCCGCTACAGTACCGCCGCATGAACAGTGTTTTCCGGAGAGAACAGTGTGTTTTCCGGCATGAACAGTGTTTTCCGGCATGAACAGTGTTTTACGGCAGCGTGAACAGTGTTCCGGAAAAAAAAATTTCGCTTTTTCTGCTGCTACTGCTGCTGTTCCAGGGCTGATTCGCATCATAGTTTCTTGTTTTTTGGGCCGCCAAAATTAGGGTTTTTTCAAACCCTAGGTTGCACAAAAGGGGAAAGAAAACAGAGCTGTTTTGGAGGAAAACATGGCTGTTTCAGGAGAAAACAGGGCTGTTCGGGACTGATTTGGAGTGATTTTGCAATTAGAGTTTCTGTTGTGGATCTCTTGGAGTTGCTGGTTTCACTCGGGTTTGCATGTGAAGCGTCGGGTCGGGTGTTTCAGGTTTGTGTTGCGGGTTAACGGTTTGATTGTTTCGGGTACCGGGTTAAACTCTTTGAAGCCGCCGATTAGGGTTTGGTTATAAAGCTCTTGGATTCGTCGGGTAAAGGTTAGAGTTTTGTTTAGTTCTGCTTGACTATTTATTATCAACTATTTGGGAACCGGGTTATGTGAAATTCAGTATTCGGGTTTAGATTTGTCTGTGAGGTTTATTGCAGGAACAGATCGGTTTATTGACAGTGTTTGGTAGAACAACTGTCAAGTTCAGGCCCGTGACATTACTGTGTTTATTTCACTGTTTCGATATGTTTTCTGTTTGCTATTGTTATGGCTGAAGACGGGATGGTTATTATCCAAAGGTTTGACGGTTGGTTGGTTTTGTCAAAAGAACTTGTTTGTAGTGCATGGGATAAAACCGGTGAAAATGGAACCAGCAGGTTTGGAATGCTTTGGGTTTTAAGTATTCCGGTTCTGGTGTGCTGGTGACGACATAAGTGAAAATAAAAAGGAAGTCAGGTGATATTGCTCGGTTGAAAGATTTTTCGGTTAGGGTTAGCCGATCGGGTGTACGGTCGCGGAATCCTTGGTACCGTTTGCTTTCATCATGAAAGCTTTGCTGCTGTTATAACCGTTTGCCGGTTAGCTGGTCTAGAACTGTGAAACTGTTTCTTGTTCGGTGGTGATTAGTGGTACGACATTTGGCATGTGTTGGGATAACAGGGATAGTGGGAGCTGAGCATAGTTGACTTGGTGGAGCTGCATGGAGGTATGTGACATTCTTTTAGAGTCGATGTCAAAGATAGTAAATTCTGCTTCTGAGAATGTGTCTGGGTTGATGCATTGGGACTCAGTGATGGCAGTGGAGACTCTTGGGTTCAAGATTCTGGTATGCTTCATTACTCACTTCTATGAAGCATTGGTGAATCTATTGTTTGAAGACTTTGGGAAGATACAGGATTATGTATCGCTGGAAGAAGGGAACCAACTTCCGAGTATTAAAGTCTTGACTCGCTGCATCGGGTAGAGCTAAGTGGATTCATTTTGCAAGTGTGAATCTTGGAGCCACGGGGATGTCAGCTGAGTGCATTCGGAGGTTTAAACCAGGTCAGGGGTTTTGGGAACAGTGGGAGCATGGGACGTGTTCTGGGTACAGTTCTAAACACCGTTGGGTTTTGAAGACCGGAATTCCGAATGGGAAAATCTCTCCATGGTACTTGCAGGTTTTGGAGAGTGGTGTTTCCTCTGGAAGTCTCTGGAGTCGGTAGTTCGAGTGAGTAGGTGCCGGTTGAGATTGAGGATGAGTCAATGGCGGGTTTTACCATGGCTGGGTCAGTGATGACTGCTGGGTTGGAGCTCGGGGGAGCTTCAACGGGCTCTTCTGGTAATTGAGGAGTTGGCTGCTGCAACTAGGAGGATTGGATTGAAGTCTTAGCTTGTTTATGGGAACTGAATGCTTGGAGGACTTTTGTTATTTGAAATCTTAGCTTGTTCTTGAGAGCTGGAGGCTTGGAAACTTCTAATAGTGAAGTGTTAGCTTGTTCTTAGAACTGGAGGCTTGAAGGATTTCTGTTATTGAAGATTACTGGAGTTACTGGTATAGGGTCTGCTTGGATGGTGGATTGAGGATTGCTCGAGCTCCAAGTGGGAGATTGTTGGGTGTGGAGTCTCGTTTAGAGGCGGCCGGCCCTAATTAGGGTTAGCCGGCCCTAATGGGCCTATCTCTACGGTTTGGGCCTAACTTGGAGAACAAGTTAGGAACCCTAGTTTTAATCTATAAATACCCTATGTTGTAACTGTAATCTGTGCCCTTGAGCTTAATGAAATAACCTAGTTGCAGCCCGTGGATGTAGGTCCCCCACTGGGACCGAACCACGTAAAATTCTTGTGTCGTTTATTTTTCTGTACCGCATGATTATCGTTTGTGCATGTGTGTGTGTTGATTCCGCTGCTCCACGTTGTTCCTAACACTGAATACCCATCGCCTTCCCTTTGGTTTCGACCACTGATCTTTCCCTTCCCTCTCATCCTACCTGTCGCAAAAAAAAAATTTCTCCCCTTTTCCTGTCGATCACAGCATCCCAGCCGAACCCTAATATTTTCGACCCATCATCCCTGCCGAAACCATGTCCACACCCGCCGACTCACCACCATCACCCACCAAACCTGTTAACCCTGCCCTACACCCGGCCTACTCTGTGTCCAATATACAGTCCAAGATACGAACCCTAGATGGAACAAAAGTGACTTATACCTCCTGGGTGAAGTTGTTCAAGTTCCATGCTATAGCCTACAAAGTGCTCAACCATATTGACGGTTCAACCAAACCCGAACCCACTGACCCAGACTTTGTAACATGGAAGGAGATTGATGCACTCGTGTCTCAATGGATTTTCAGCACAGTGTCAGATGATTTGCTTGGTCGAGTGCTGGATATGGACGCCACAGCCAGGGATACTTGGATTCGGTTAGAGAAGCACTTTCTCAGCAATAAACAGGCCAAGGCAGGAGCATTGGAAACCAGGTTCGTTAATCTCACATTGGCTGCATGTTCTTCTGTGGACGATTACTACCAACAACTCAAAGACTTGGCAAACCAACTAGCTGACGTCGATCAGCCAATCACTGAATCCAGGCTCGTTTTACAACTTGTTCGGGGACTTTCTCAGGAGTTTGACACTACTGCTCAGATAATTCACTCTCAACAGGCTGATTGGGATCTTGCTAGAACGATGTTGAATGATGAAGTCATACGCCAAGAGGCAAGAAAACAACAGAATACTTCTGTTCTGGTTGCACCAGCCGCTGCAGCCCCAAATACCTCTACTGCAGCCGCCCAGAACAATCGGCAACCACCTGTTAATCACCAGCAAACTGACCCGAATCAGCAGCAATATTATCGGCCAAGAGGTCGTGGCCGAAATCAATCAGGTCGCGGTAGAGGAGGACGTGGACGCGGCTCACGGGGTTATTCTGGTTCAACCACATAGGCTTTTCAAAACCAATCAGGGCAGCCCACTTACCCACAATGGGCCTGGTGGAACACTCCACCATGTCCTTACCCAACCCAACAGAATTGGCGGCCCAACAACAACTCCCAACCACCTTCGGCTAACTACCTTGGCTACCCCGTGCCTCCTGGATTCGATGCTTTACGTCCATCAGACCTCAGTGCTGCTTTCAACTCCATGAATCTCACTTACACGGACCCGAACACAGTCATGGACACCGGTGCTGAAGGACACGTCACTGAAAACCGAGGTATGATTTCTGTCCCTGATTCTTCTCCTGTACACACTAAAATTTTGGTTGGTAATGGTCAATGTTTGCCTATTGAGGGTTCTGGCACGGGCTTTCTTCCCATTCATAACCGAACCTATATTCTCCCAAACATACTTTATAGCCCTCGTATTATTAAAAATCTTGTTTCAGTTCGTCGCTTTACTCGCGACAATAATGTCTCAGTTGAATTTGACCCGTTTGGTTTTTCTGTGAAGGACCTACGAACTGGACGGCTCCTTTCCCGCCACAATAGCACGGGAAATCTCTACCCAATAACTCCACCAACACTCTCGCCACAAGCCTGCTTCCTTGCTTCCCAGTCTCTGCCTTGGCATGATCGTCTCGGACATCCAGGGGCTCAAGTTTTAGATTTACTTAGCAAACGTACTGGTTTTTTATGTAATCACAATAAGACTTCAAACATTTGTCATTCTTGCACTTTATCCAATAGTAAACGTTTGCCATTTTATGAATCTAATTCCTTTACGTTTACTCCATTTGATATTATACATTGTGATTTATGGACATCACCAGTTACTAGTCAATCTGGGTATAAATATTATATGGTCCTTATTGATAATTTTTCCCACTTTGTCTGGGTATACCCACTTAAATATAAATCTGAGACATTTCCCACCTTTGCAAAATTTCACCGTATGATTGCAACTCAATTTAACCGCAACATAAAAACCTTTCAATGTGACTTAGGGGGAGAATTCGATAATAATGCTTTCAAAACTTTTGCTGCTCAACATGGGCTTTTATTCCGTTTTTCCTGCCCCCAGACATCGTCTCAGAACGGCCGAGCCGAAAGGATGCTTCGTCGCCTAAACGACATCATCCGTTCTTTGCTTATTCATGCTCATCTCCCACCCTCCTTCTGGGTGGAAGCCCTTCACACAGCCACCTACCTTCACAACATTCTACCCTCGAAACGTTTAAACTTTTTCACCCCTACATTCGCCCTTTACCTTCGTCACCCCACTTATGATCATCTCCGAGTGTTTGGTTGCGCTTGCTATCCAAACACTTCAGCCACTCAACCACATAAACTACATACACGATCCGTCAGATGCATCTTTCTTGGGTATCCCCCGGACTTCCGTGGATACCGATGCTTTGATCCCACCACCGGAAAGGTCTCAATATCTCGTCATGTTACCTTTGATGAGACCGTTTTTCCATTCACCATACCCAACCCCACCGCTTCTTACTCTTTCCATGATGACCCCACACCTTCCGGTTTTACTTTCACTTCCACTCCTTCCCCTAAACCTTCCCTACATTCCACCTCTCCTTACCCGTTTCACTACACACGTCGACCTAAGCCTACCCAACCCGTTACATACCCTGCGGCTGCCCATACACACCAGCAGACTGCACCACAACAGCCTTCTGCAGCTGCTGCGACCACCCCACAGCAGTCTGCTGCTGTCCCTGAGCCTACGGCTCCTCCCACCGCAGCCCCACATTCCTCGGCACCTGGTTCTGCAGCTGCTGGATCTTCCCAGTCTGCCTCGGCAGGCCCACCGCCCAATCCTACAACCAATACCCACCCTATGACCACCCGCTCCAAATCCAAACACACTCTCCTATCATCCACCATTTCACCCATCCCTAACACTTACTCGAAAGCCTTTGCCGACCCAAATTGGTTACGTGCCATGCAATCAGAATTTGGTGCTTTGCAGGAGAACGATACGTGGGAACTTGTTCCTCGCCCGTCTGATCGCCCTGTTATACGGTGTATGTGGTTATTCCGTCATAAGTTTAAATCTGACGGTTCTTTGGAGCGTTACAAAGCCAGACTGGTAGTAAATGGGAAATCTCAGACCGTGGGCATTGATTGTGAGGATACTTTTAGTCCGGTTGTCAAACCGGCCACCATACGGACAGTTTTATCCATTGCTGTCTCTCGATCTTGGCCTATCCATCAATTGGATGTCAAGAATGCTTTTTTGCATGGTAATTTACATGAAACAGTGTTTATGCATCAGCCGCCTGGGTTTGTGGATAGTAGGTACCCAAATTATGTATGCAGGCTGAAGAAATCCTTATATGGGCTCAAACAGGCCCCGAGAGCGTGGTATACTCGGTTTGCCACATATATTTTATCACATGGGTTCAGGAGTAGTGTATGTGATAACTCATTATTTATACTCACTCGGGGGACTCAGACTGCTTATTTACTACTGTATGTTGATGATATTGTTATTACTGCTTCTTCGACTGCACTTTTGCAGGACATTATTCGCACACTCTCACGAGAGTTTGCCATGACAGATCTGGGGTCTTTACATCATTTTTTGGGTATTAAAGTTACTCGCACGACAACAGGTTTATTTCTGGACCAGTCCCTGTATGCCAGAGATATTATTTCCAGGGCGTCTATGACATCCTGTAAACCATGCGCTACACCTGTTGATCTTAATGCTAAACTGAGTGCCACTGATGGACCATTGTTCCATGACCCTACTTTATATCGCAGTCTGGCAGGCGCTTTGCAATATCTGACCTTTACACGTCCGGATATCTCTTATGCTGTTCAGCAGGTTTGTTTATTCATGCATGAGCCTCATGATCCACACTTTGCCTTCCTGAAGCGCATACTACGGTACCTTCAGGGAACGATTGATTATGGCATACGTATTGTTCGCTCCAACATTCAATCATTAATCGCCTACTCGGATGCGGACTGGGGTGGTTGTCCAGACTCTCGTCGCTCGACAAGTGGTTATTGTGTTTTTCTGGGCGACAATTTGATTTCTTGGTCTTCTAAACGCCAACCGACCATTTCTCGTTCTAGTGCAGAGGCAGAATATCGGGGAGTGGCAAACGCTGTCGCAGAGGCCACTTGGATTCGGAATTTGCTTTTGGAGTTACATCTCCCTCTTCGGCAAGCAACAGTTGTGTATTGTGATAACGTTTCGGCCGTCTATCTATCTGATAACCCTGTTCAACACCAGCGTACCAAGCATATAGAGATTGATATTCATTTTGTACGCGAAAAGGTTCGCATGGGTCACATCCGGGTTCTACATGTTCCATCTTCTCTTCAGTACGCGGACATCTTCACAAAGGGCCTTCACGACACTTATTTCAGACTTTCAGGTCCAGCTTGAGCGTTCTTCCGAATGGACGCTCCAACTGAGGGGGCGTATTAACCGAGATATGCGTACATATTTATAGTATAGATTTATGATTGACAAATTGTAATTAGTCTGTATTAATGTTGATTCGGTTTCCTTGTTTAGGCGATAGGGTTTTTATGTTTTCTCCCCTATTTAAAGGGTTGTTTTGCTGAATGAAAGATCATCAACTTTTACAGACTTTCAATTATTTCATGTGGGATTGTTTGAGAATTTCCATAATTTTTGGAGTTACCTAGCAATTATGCAGTTTTTGCAACTAAAAATACTTGCATTTATATGTTTGTAAAAACAAACTCTATTATTAATATTTCATACTAAAATGGTCATAAAACTTCCTTATAAGCAAAGCTCACTTGCAGCACTTGTTTGTGTTAACCGACTAAATTTGTGTGGCTAATAATTAAATTACTTTTACTATTCTTCAGGTTGTAGCACTTAGAGGATCTTATCATGGAGATACATTAGGTGCTATGGATGCACAGGCCCCATCACCTTACACTGGTTTTCTCCAGCAACCATGGTAGGTTAACCTTTTTTCTTTGTGGTTTTTTTTTTAAATTCTAAGAGGTGGCAAAATTGGCGGGTCAGGTGTCTTGGGTTGACCCGCTGACACCTTTTTGTCTATTGTTTTTAGTTTTATTGATAGTTAACGGGTTAGTTATTACTACAAACACAATATAGTTACAGTAATAATCTAAATATTTGAAGATAATTATTTAGGAGGTTGTATGCATTAAAATTGACCTTTGTATAACTTCCAACCTGTTTGACTGATTCCACCTATTCCCCTTTTAGCTTAAGTATTACTTTGGCCCGTTTGAGATGAAACACAACCCAAATCAACCCAATCATAAGCAAATGGGTCGAAATTGCCACCTCTTTTAATTTCCTGATTTTGACCAAAATTAATTTAGTTGGTACTATAAAGGCTGCCAATATGTTTCGGTAAGCTGTATTTATAAATTAAATTTGCAGGTACACTGGAAGAGGCGTTTTTCTGGATCCACCATTTGTTTCTATGTGTGATGGAGTCTGGAAAATAGCCGTTCCTAAAAAGATGCATTATGAAGATGTGATTTTGGAAGACACATGTAAGTGAAGCTTGTGATTCTTGTAATTTTTTCTTCTTTTTTTTGTATTTTAAAATTTATTTCATTTGGTAACGAGTTCTTTCCTTTTCAACAGCCTTTAACTCTCGTGATCATGTTTTTGATAAAAGCAGAGATAATTCAAATCTTGCTTCCATTTATTCAACATATATATCACAAGAATTACCGCTAAGTTCAGGATCAAGAAAATCTTCCCATGCCGGCGCGTTAATCATAGAACCAGGTAAGTGTTTCTTGAGCTACTTTATAGTGGTAAAATTCTGAAATTTGATTATGCGGTGTTTGGATATGCTATCTGAAAGTGATTATGTAAAATTGAATAATAAGAATCATACTATCAAATTTAATGATACACGATGTTGAAAAGTGTTTGGATGATAGTTAAATTTCTTAGATTGACAAGTTCTGAGTATTTAAAAAGTTAATAGTTAAAATGACCAAAAAAGTTAATAGCCTGTTCATCCCAACATTAAAAACTGATTGTTGTGATTTTAAAGTTGCAATAATCATATAGTCAGTTACAAAATCAAATCCAAACAGCTTGCGTCTCTGAATACATGTTGGCTCGATTTGTGGATGATGTACTCGTTCTTTATTGATATGCATATTTAATTACTCATATTTGATAATTTTTGTTTTTTTATAGTGATACAAGGGGCTGGTGGGATGCTGATGGTTGACCCGCTGTTCCAGCGCATACTTGTAAAAGAATGTAAAAACAGAAAAATTCCGGTTATTTTTGATGAAGTTTTTACTGGCTATTGGCGTTTGGGAGTTCAGGTTCGTTGATTATACTTTGGTGGACCCGACACAGGCACACAAGTACACCTAGAGTTGGCAAGATGAGGCGGGCCATGGTAACGGGTCAAAACAGTTTCGGGTCTGATTCTACTTTTTTCTGCAGGTTGAAATGTGCCGGGTTGGGTTGACCCGAAACAATATTTTTTTATTTTCAAATAGTTAGCATGTTAAATATAATTACAAAAACTGTAAAATTAAAATATCAATCTAATTTTTTAATAAAATGATTTAGGTGGTTTTGTGAATAAAGAAAACACTTTGGACTACCTTTTAACTAATTGTTTATAAATTGACCTTGTTGACCCGTTAGAGACCAAATACCACAAATTGACCCGTATAAAAGTCTTGATTGCATATTTGCATCTAAACTGTTTTCAGCTTTTTCTATTTCTTTGCTCGTATCAAGCTTGAGTAATAACCGACTGCTCTTACAGTCTGCAGCAGAGTTACTTTTCTGCCAACCAGATATAGCCTGTTACGCTAAGTTAATGACAGGTGGCATGATACCATTGGCTACTACATTAGCGACAAATGATGTTTTTGAATCATTTGTAGGAGATTCAAAGGTAAATAATTATCTTATTTTTCTGAAAATTGTGCCTGTTGTTTTTTTTAAGAAAAGGTTAATATGTTTTTTTTTCTTGTGGCAGTTAGACGCCCTTCTTCATGGACACTCTTATTCAGCACATGCTGTGGGGTGTGCAGCCGCTTGTAATTCCATCAAATGGTTCAAAGACACTCAAACCAACCCCAATGTTGTTCCGGGACAAAATCTTTTGAGAGAGGTACTTACAAGCATGTATCTTTCTTAAAAGGATAATTATAAATATTATTGCGTTATATATACAAAACTGTATTGTTACAGTGATAATCTAATTTTTCTTGGGGGTTGGCTAAATGTAACCCCCCCCCCTCCTATTATTTGATTGATTATATCTAAGCATATACACTGTTTAAACTTGTATACGCCAGTTTTCTACTTCTTATATGCCTGTGTTCAACGGGGAGGGGGGGGGGGGAGGAGGAGCAGATCAAGTAAAATATAGGCGGGTTACGTTTGGCACAACCTTTTTTTTATTAAGGCGATATAGGAGGTTTTATAGAATACTTTTCGGGTTAGGGTGATACACTCGACTCGTTTGACATGTTTTCTTTTTAGTAAAATGTTTTAGCTTACCTCTCTTGACCTGTTGAATACCAAAACATAACCCAAATCGACCCATTTGTATATACATGGGCCAGAATTATCACCTCTGACGTAATTTATTTCTGCATTTAATACCGTTGCAGTTATGGGATACAGAGCTCGTTCAGAAGATCTCATTTCATCCTACAGTCCAAAGAGTGGTTTCATTAGGAACTCTCTTTGCTTTGGAACTTAAAGTAGAAGCCCATGATGCCGGGTATGTGCATCTTTTACCTTTACATCCATGAAAATTACAGTAATGCCCTTTTCAAGATCGTACAATATTTGCTACATTACCATTTATGGAAACTTTTCAAACTTTAAATGCCCTATTTGAGGATAAAGTATTTCTTGAAACTTTACTATTGAAAGTACATGTTGGTTGACTTTTGACCCGTTTGACCTCCTTTTGATCCTCATATTTGTAGGTATGCATCACTATGTGGAACGTCTCTACTTTTAAAGCTTCAGGAAGATGGTATTTACATGCGTCCCTTGGGAAATGTGATTTACATGATGTGTGGGCCCTGCACATCCCCTCGGGTTTGCTTGCAAATGCTGGAGACGCTCTACACAAGGCTCGATGAGTTCACACAAGAAAAGGGTCGTAAGGCTCGCGAAATATCATCTTGATCAAAAATTACTATTCCCATTAGCTTTTAGATGATTCTGATGGTGTAAATTTCATGTTTTTGATGACTTTTAGTGAATTTTTGCTTGTTAATTGAAATGCTGAAGATATGGTGAATGCTTGCAACCTGAGTTTGGTGATAATCTTAATATTCAATCTTTTATGTTGTACGGGTCGAACACACGGGTTGGGTAACTGGTTAAAATGGATCTTCCGAGCATGCTATCAGTTATTAGACACCTAATCTTTGAAAATCTAAACTTTATTTTAGAGAAAATGATTTAAAACGTCGATATATATATTTAGGGTAATTTTCAAGGTTTTTAACGGGCTTTGGAGCAACTGGTGAGGTTGCTGCTTTGTTACCTTGAGGTTGTTATAGGTTTAGGCTGTGGGAAACTGCCTGCCTCTTGCATAATGTGGAAGGTAAGATTGTGTACATCATATCGCGAAGAGAACATTATTATGACCCTTCGACTAAAATGTTCTAGATTTCTAGCTCCGTCATAATAAGTAGGTAACTTGATTAAGTTACACAATCCTTCCCGTTTGTTCTAGTGGATCCCCTTCTTTCGATAATCTTTCCTTGAACGGTTTGACACAATAATTCAAAAACTAACCTAGGTTTTAAAAAAACGTATCAGCGGGATGTTTTGTTTTCCATGAGTCAAGATAAGAAAGAGAAAAGGTGAAACTTCTATATGGTTTCTCTTTTCAATTTTTCTATTTATAATAAAACTAGATAAAGGCCCCGCGCGTTGCGGCTGCTTCCAACCGATAGTTTTAGCCTTTCGGTTTAATAGTATTAAAACCCTAAGGTTGCAGCGCGTGGTTTTTGAAAGTTTGTAAGAAACCGACGCGTTGTAACACGTTAAACCGCGAGAAAAATTAACGTTCTGGATACTTCGTATAATAAAAAAAGAAAAGTTTAACGCGAGCCATGGCAAGTTAAATGGCGAATTTCGAAACTTCATATAAAAGAGATGTTAAACTGTGAAATAAATCAAAGTGTTTGAAAACATTATAAAAACAGAAGAAGAACAAAAAAGGGTAAAAGTCTCACCGATTCAAACAAATAGACATGAGCCTAAGATAAAAGTGAAAAATAAAACAGTTTGGGAAGGGATCCCCCAGCTTCGAACCTGAGCTACGCACTTCACCTCATGCGTAAATTACCACAAAACCACTCAAACATTTGTTTACTATTCTTAAACCTAAGAGCAAATTACAAATTACGTCCTTTAAGTATTATCTAAATTTCAGTATACGTCCTTTAACTAAGAAATATTACAGAAAACGTTATCCTAAAACCCCAACCCGGACATCCTATAGTTGGTTCTCACAACGGGTTATTTCCTTTATAAATACTCATTTTTAATATAACAAAACTACAGCGGAAGTCTTTCTTGAAACACTAATTATTATCGTCATTAAATTACCTCATGAATGCATACACACCAATCCGAGTTGCACCGCTACAGAGCCAAGATACGTCAACCACAAAGCTCACCTGCAAAACAATGTAACGTACATACAAAGTCAGCTACGCTGAGTGAGTTCTAATAGTTTAATTTAAACAAAAATCGTCTCGTCACATTTAATATATATTTCCATTCAGAACCCTCTGATCTTTAATAAAATAGTTTTGACATTTATTACCAATAAATGACCTTTATCATCTTACAATAACCTATAACAATTCACCACCCAGACTCATCCCATAATTATATCCAGTATTATTGTAATCTAGTAGCCTTACTGACATGGATTTACTTTACTACACTATCAACTCATAACCTACCTTACATGTTAACTCGACACCTGGTTAACACAATAAATGCCTAGACACTAACTTAGTCAGCCTAGACTAAGGCTTTCACATTTCAACTGACACGACAGTTGTAAACACCACCTTACAAACCCGACACCACGGTCGGTCTAAGTTTACATACCACAATAAGGTCATCTACACATCACATTAATATCACCACATTAATACCATCTAAATATCAAATTAATATCATCTCATGCACAATAATTATAACGCCGCTTGCATGCAAATCCAACACAATAATTATAACTCAACACAATATATATATATATATATATATATATATATAAATATATATAGGGGAGGGTTAAGAGAAAACTACATAGTTAGACGAAAACGACTAAAAATCTAATTTTAACCAAAAATATAATAACAATTATTTTTAATTTTAATTTATTTTTATTTTTTTATAAGAGTATCAATGTAATCTCCATAATTCTTCTTAGGCTACTTGGGCAAAATCTTCTTCTTAGGGGATCATCACTATATATATATATATATATATATATATATATGAAGAAGTTCATTTCAGAACACTTAAATATTGCGAGAACAAGAGGAATAAATCTAAACCGTTTATTTTTTTGATCCATGTTAAAAAAAATTAAAAGTTTATACTTTTTACATACAAATATGTATGTTTATATGTACATAAAAAATAATCAAACTAATTTTTTTATATGTTTTTATATATTTAAAAATTTCTATACATGTGTAGGTAAAAAAGCCTACACATGAATTACACGTGTGTAGGTAAAAAAGCCTACACATGAATTACACATGTGTAGGTATGTATATAAACAACATTTTTTCATATTTTTTGATTGAATTTTATGAAAAACAAATAAACATTACATTTATATAATTTTCTTATATTTTAAAACTTTTTAAGATTGAAAAGTGAATTACACATGGTGCTGTTTTATAATTTTTTCACCAAAAGTGATAAAATTGAATGTAAAATACATCCCAAATATATATATATATATATATATATATATATATATATATTTTACATATGTAAAACAAGGTTTCGTGGGTTTCTTCATCTCAAGTGAGTTTCTATTATAACCCTTCCCTATATATATATATATATATATATATATATATATATATATATAATAAACAAGTAAATTAGGAGGACACTTGTCACATTTCTAGGCCTTCTCATTTTTATTTTCCCGCATCTCTCTCCTATTAATAATAAACTCCACTATTTTAGCCAACTAAATTAATTATTTGTTTCAATTTTTATCTACACATTTTTAAATTTAAAATTGTGTTTATCATCAATTAATTTGTTCAATCATATTTTGAATTCTATAAGCTGAAAATAATTTTATAGCCAACTAGGATTCAAGTAAAAACTTTTAATCATATATTTACATATTCACATTGTTCCATTTTGACGAGTGTAAGTGTTAACATATTATATTATGTTTTATTCAACCAGTATAACACACGGGTTTTAAAAACATAAACTTTTTATTATTAAGTATATAACAGTACATTTATTCAACCCGTGTAATACACGAGATTCTAACCTAGTATATAAAAATCAATTTTTGTTCCAAATTTTATGTCAAAGCTGCCGTTAAAAAGGCAAAATTAAACGCAAAAGAATAAATACTCACTCTTCTTCGATTAAACCGTTCCGACATCACCCTCATCTTCTATTTTCACACCCTCCGACCATACTGGTGGCGGTGAAGGGTTCCGACGGTAGTCATCATGGTCGGCGTGTCCAGTAGTGGCGGCGACACTTGTTCAGTATGAAGGAAAGGTGGCCGGACGAGGAGGGAGCCGGTCGTAGCAGGTCGCGGCGGCTGGCAAATGCTTGATGTCAGAGGAGATGGCGAGAGGTTGCATGTCTAGATCGACGGATACATTGAGCAATTGAATATTGAGAAGCATACATTGAAAAATAGAAATGAAAATATTCACAATTTACGTGTTCTCCGTTAAAACCCAAATTCTAGACCTCCGTTGACTCCTCTGCTCGTTTGTTCTCCGTTACCGAACACATTTCAAAAAGCTACAAAAGTTTGAAGAATAAAAATAAGGTTCAAAATTAAGATGGGATTGGAGAATAAATATTTTTAAATTAGGAGAGAAATCAAGAATTTAAAAAAAGATCAAAATTAAAATGGTGTTAAAATTACCTTATTAACCTTTTAAATAAAAAATAAAAATTGATAAAGAAAAAGTTTTGATTGGTTGAAATTGGTTATCATGGTTATCACATAAAAAAAATGGTTAGCATTTGAACTCTACCCTATATATATAGGGTTGAGTTCATGATAAAACTCATTTGCATGAGAAAACCAAAAAAACTCATACTGTGTATGTGTAGTACACCCCAAAAACCTAACCCACCCCTAAAAACCTAAACCCCCCACACCACCCCCACCTAAAAACCAAAAACCTAACCCTGCCCCACCCACCCCCCAAAAACTTAAACCCCACACCCACCCCTCAAAAACCTAAACCCCCCATCCCAGCCTAATTCTCCAAAAACCTAACATAAAATCTAAACTAAACCCAAAAAACTAAACACAAAAGCTAAACCCATTAATTTTTTTTGTTGAACGAGGACGACGTGGGAAACATGGTCTCCAAAACACTTTTTTAGTTTTTGATTTATTTTTTGAGTTATAATTTTTTTTTTATTTTTTTTACCTTTAATAAATAGTTTTTTGGTTTTCTTATGAACAATATGTTTTCTTGTGATCATTCCCCTATATCTATACTATATAATAAATAAAGGTTTCACAATGGCACGTGTCGCCTCCATATTCATTCTTATAAATGTTTTCCTGCTTCTCTCTCTTAGTAAATACACTTTCATATTTTCAATAATAATATATTTTTAAACAAGTTATTGATTATATTAATAAAACATTTATTTTAAATTATCTAATATTATAACAAACTTTGAAATGTAATTACCTATCTTATGTTTTCAATCAAGTAGTAATGAAAATTAAATTACATTTAATAGTATTTAATGTATTTTTGAAACTCAATTATATATTAATTTTTACATATTTTTTGATTTTGTTTTCTATTGTTACTATATCTAATACATTTTTCCACCTACAATATATATATATATATATAAAGATTTAAAAATTTTATGTATTGATATTTTTTCACCCTATGTAATACACATGTTCTAAGCTAGTATATATATATATAGGGTAAGTATATGGAGAAAACCCATTGAGTTGAGAAAACTATGGAAACTCTCTATAACGTATGTAACAACTAAAAATTGGTGAAAATAAAATATATATATATATATGTTACTGCTAACGTCATTCTGACCAATATTTAAAAAACGTGAATTTCAGTTATTTTTTCAATATTTTTTTAAAAAAAAACTACTCGGCGGTATTTTGTTTTTTTTTGACGAAAATAGTAATAAAAAAGGCTAAAAAAACATAAGTTACATTGAGTTTCCATGAGTTTTCTCAACTCAATTGGGTTTCCATTCTAACCATATATATATTGGGGATGATTCCAGATAAAACCATATAGTTAGGCGAAAACCGAGAAAACCACTAAAAAAATCAATTTTAACCAACAGTATAATAATATTTATTTTTTTTATAAGAGTATCAATTACACATTTTTACCAAAAAATTATTTAAATATTGGTTTACATATAAATAAGCAGAAAAAAAAATTGCGGTTACGTATACGTAACCTATAGTCTTATACATTGTTTTAATGGTTTTCTCGGTTTTCGCCTAATTTTGTAGTTTTCTCTTGATCCCATAATAAATAAAGGTTTTCTAGCGCCACGTGTCGCCTCCATATTCATTCTCACCATTTTTTTTCCGACTCTCTCTCTTATTTAATGCACTTCCTTTGAATAATAATATATATTTAAAGAAAATAGTAGTTATATTAATAAAACATGTTTATTTTAAATTATCCGCTATTATAAGAAATTTTAAAATTTAATTATGTAACTTTTATTTCAATCAAATAATAAATAAAATTTAAATTATATTAAATAGTAATTAACGTATTTTCGAAACCCAATTATACATTAATTTTTACATATTTTGAGTTTGTTTCTATCCTTAGTATATGTAATATATTTTTACACATGTAAAATATATACATAAAAATTTTAAAATTTTATATTTTGATATTTTTGACCCCGTGTGTAAACACGGGATCTAAACTAGTATATATATATAGAGAGGGTATCAAGAGAAAACCACAAAGTTAGACGAAAACTCAGAAAACTAGTCTCAGCCAATCGGAAAACTTAGATTTTAATTATTTCTTTTTTTTTATTTAAAAGGGTATTTTTGTAAATATACATTAATTTATATTTAATATATATTATTTTTTATCCAAAATCCCTAACTATTCTCCTAATTTTACGTTTTTATTCTTTGAAACTATTGAAACTTTGAAAGTAAATACATCAAAGATTTTTTTTTCCTTATTTTTTTTCAAAATGGCAAATCATCAAATCTTTTCAGAATTATCTCATTCTAAACCTTTGTTTTTCTCCCAATTTTTTTTTTCATATTCGTCATTCTCAGTTCCATATATATTTAGTTTTATGAGTTTTGTATATCATTAGCATCAACATTCAACAATCATAGTATTCGTTAAATCTTGTTCAAGGTACCATTGTCAAAGCAGTTATCAATTGATGATTTGTTTTTATGTTATGAATTGATCTTTACATCTTATTAATCTTTTTGAATGATTTTTGATGGATGGATACACAAGAAAAATTTGTACAGAATGATTCTTCAAAGGTTAGTTCTCCGAAGATGACCTTTTTGTACACACTCAAAAACCTTAATCCCCGATTTTAATGGCAATCTTTCCATCGACATGACCGCTCATCCAAAGTTCGATCCGGTTTCTAAAGAGGATTTCGCATTTCATTCAGCAGCCGGTGACTAATATTATATGCATAAAGTTCAATATGTGCTTTTCATCTTCTTTACGTGAACATTACAGTGGCCGGAAAAATATGATTCAATTCAATCCTTACATTTTAATGTGATTAGTTGTGTAAAAAAATACAATGAAGATGATGAACAGAAGGTTACCTTTGATATCCAAGGTTACCTTTGTTTTCAGTGGGTTTTTGGTTCGCTGGAGTTTCAGCAGTGAGGTACTATACATAAGAGAAAGATGAATGGTTTGAAGCTCATATAAACAGTCACGTCTTTCAAATCTAAACCAAACAATTTGGAGAATTTTGCTACCCAAAACACTGTTTTGTTACGTTTTGTGAACAAATGTAGAAAAAATTGATTGATTTCGATTTCTTTATTTTGTGGGTGCTTGAAATTATGGTTTATTATTTGAATTGTGATTTTCAAGTGATGTACTATCCGAAACAATTTCAGATGGTGTTCATCATGTTCAGATGGTGTTCATTATGGTTGATTTCGATTTCTATATTTTGTGGGTGCTTGAAATTATGGTTTATTATTTGAATTGTGATTTTCAAGTGATGTACTATCCGAAACAACTTCAGATAGTGTTCATCATGTTCATCTTCATTTTTTCCGTTTGAGCTACATATATGTAACTCGTAAGGGTTACGTATACGTAAATCGGTTCTTCTTCCCATTTTTGTATTATGTTGACCTATTCTCTGAGCTACGTATACGTAATTCGTAACATCCTCATCATCTCCACTCGTAACACCCACATCATCTCCACACGTAACCTATTTACATACACGTAAACATATATGCTAACCTGTTTACATACACGTAAGCATATATATGTAGAACTGTTTAAATATACGTAAACCGTTACATCAGAACTATACGTGAATGGTTTTTTTTATTGATTTGTTTGATAAAAATTATTGAGGGGAGAGAGAGGAGAGATGATTGTGAACTTAATTAGGAAATATAGTTAATTAAAGATAACGATTTCTAAATTAATATTTTTCTTCACATATTACCCTTCAAAGCCTTATAAAATGCTTAAATTATTAATTTATTTACAATCATGTCACTAATCAATTTTAACCGTAGATCAAATAAATCAAGGGCTATAAAGTGATTTTTTTGGTTTTCGTCTAAAAGAGAATTTTCTCTAGAACCCACCCATATATATATATATATATATATATATATATATATATATATATATATATATATATATATATATATATATATATATAGGGTGAGTATCATTTGTAAATATATATAATATATATATCTATACTAATAAATAAAAGTTTATGGTGGACACTTGTCACTTACTCGTGCATCCTTCAATTGGTTTTTTCGCCTCTCTCTCCTAATAAATGCATCTCTATCT
Source organism: Smallanthus sonchifolius (assembly GCA_023525975.1). Lineage (NCBI taxonomy): Eukaryota > Viridiplantae > Streptophyta > Magnoliopsida > Asterales > Asteraceae > Smallanthus > Smallanthus sonchifolius. The sequence continues at coordinate 19,425,377 of CM042035.1, read as the reverse complement.
TATTAAATAATAATTATATTATAAATATATTATTAAAGAGAATACTAATTATATTAAATAAGAATATATAATAGAAAATCAAAATATAACTAATTAAAGAAAAATACTAATTTGTTATATACACACACATTTTCACTTGATATATCTCGAGACGATCATAATAGTCTGACAAGTTAGGACGTATTTACAAATTTATAAGTTATATTTTTTTAATATACAATCTCGTGTAATACACGGGGTTCTAACCTAGTATACTATATATAATATACATATTAGAAGGGCAAGAAGGTCTTTTTACACAAATATCTTAAAATTAAGAACTTTACAATATTTGTAACACAAAGTACAAGTCATTCATGTGTCATACCCCCAAATTTAATTACTTAATAAATAAATAAATTAAGATTGTAACGATTGGTAACATTACACAACAGCGGAAGCAAAATAAAGAATTCTAAATATGTCGAACACCTGTCTTCATCTTCTAAGGGCTTAATCCAAATGTTTAACCTATTCCAACCGTGCCGAATGTATTGCCTGAAAAACATGCTCGAAAATGTCAACGCAATGTTGGTGAGTTAACAGGTTTTAAATGAATACAATTGGTAAAACCATTTGTACGAAATCGTTTGGCAAAAACCATTTGTACGAAATCCTTCGACAAAAACTATTTGCACGAAATTGATTTTCAAAACTGCAAAACTGTTTGTACGGGTACTATTGGCAAAATCCTTTGCTCGAAATTTACTGGTAAAACCATTGGTACATATACCATTGGCAAAACCTTTTGCTCGAAATTGTTTGTCAAAACCACTGATACGTATACCATTGGCAAAACCTTTTGCTCGAAATTTACTTTATGCATATGATAAACAAAACAAGTTAGCGGTTGATTCATCGAAGTCTAGCTAGCACTTGCGAATTATGTGATGCGCAAGCCTATAACCAAACCTTTAACGAATTCTCGAATTTTGCCCCAGCCCATTGTACATTTAAACAATGAGAAACAACAAGACCTAATATGCAATCATTTGACCCTGCTGGTCAGGTTAGCGCGACTAACCATGACTGGGGGTGTCATCCGGAATAGTACTATTCATATCGATCTACGGCTAAGTCCATAGCTAATGGTTATAGTTCGAAATACCGAGGACCTTTTAGTGTTAACTCATGCTCACAAGGGAATCAGATGCTTGTTTCTTGTTTTCTAGTTATCATACCGTTTGAAATTAACATGTTTTTCCCCAAAATAGAAAACAATAAAAAAGGGTCGTGAAACTCACAAGGAGTTAAACCAAAATGTTCATGTTATCGAGAGTGTAAACAAATATGTTTCATTCTTTGAAATATGCCGTCACTCTCTGGACCGTGGTTGCTGTCGGAGAGAGCCTTGCCGGAGGAACGGGGACAGTCGGAGAAACGGACTGCCGCTGACTCCACCCGTCGTCGCAGCCTGAAATGCGGCTGAACCGCCGCTGCTTTCCCTTGCCGGAAAGTCGGGTGTGGCCGCCGCCGTTTGAAGGCCAGGGAGCCGCCTGGGTTTCGCCGGATGTATGAGGATTCACCGGAACCCTAATCCCCCTCATCGTGTCTGCTGCCGCCTATTCTCCACTGGAACAGTGTTGTCTCTTTAAAACCACAAAACCGTCGCTACTACAACGCCACTCGTCCGCCATCGTGGAGCCGCCAGAAGGTGGCTGCCGGCTCCTCCTCTACTGCCCAGAACGGCCATCGGCCACTGCAAGGCCGCCATCGTCGTCGTTCTTGCTGTCGGTGCCCGCCGTGAGACCCACCGGAGGTGGTGGCCGGTGGTCTCTCACCCCCTTCTCTCTTTCTCGTGCTATCTCTGGTGTTTGTGTTGGTTTTGAAACTAGGATGAAAAAGAAATGTGTTCTTGATAATTATGATTAGAGAAAATGAGGATTTGAAATAGAAATAGAAGATCTGATGGATTTTTGGGGAAGAAAGATACAAGATATGATTCGAAATATTAGGATAAGAATTGTACGCATCTTTTATGGATTTTGTTTTATATAAAAATAATATTTTTTTTTTGGTAAGACTAGGCTAAAACGAGTGCATTTTAGACTGGCTTCCATCGTATCGCGTGTTCACTCGAGCCTCCACCATTTAAATTAAATTCGAGTTTTTATTCTATAATTCTTATAATAATATGACGCGGTAATAAACATAATTTAAATATTTATTTCATGAAATTCCCGTTACGACTGTTGTCTAAACCGGTATGCATCGACGCCACGTGTCTCATACGCGTTTGCCTAAACCAACGTTCTGTACCGCGTGTTTACGCGTGTCCACTCTGGGTAAAACGTGTCGCGTTCCGAAATTAGTTATGGCGTACTAAATAATAATAATATTAATATATTATTTTAATACAATAGATATAAAATAAATACATGTTTATATTATTTAGTTATACCGGATCTAGCAAAACCCGCTGAGGTGTACACCGGTATTTGTCGTAGTCGTCCGTTATATCCTACGTTCAAGTACGTATAACTCGCGTGTATATTTCTAAATAGTCATTCGGGTGAGTATTAATAATTATTGTTAATATTTAATATTAGTAAGTAAAGATCGTGTCGCGTGTCGGTTAATGACTACAAATGCGTTAATTTATTTAACCGTACGCCAGGAGACTATGTATACGTTAGGTATTAATAATATGTCATCTCGAATCACTTCGGGATCCGTCAAGCAAATCCACATATCAAGTTCATCTATCGGGCCTACAACGGGGCCGTTAATGGGTCAAGCCTGTTTATGGTGTATTTACTATTAGAAGGAATTGGCCCTAATCTTAGGGTTGTCACATTCTCCCTTTGTTAAAGAAGTTTCGTCCTCGAAACTTAGTTTAAGTTAACTCTTGGGATTTACTCGACTTACTCAGATAAGAGTTTCGCATCCCAAGTTCATTTCTAGTTCTCAGGGAGAATTTTCAATTTTTCTTCACTTGGTGATATATGATATCCGCCACGTGTATTTAATGAGTACTTGTGGACAGAACTGGAATGAGTAGATGATATTTAATCAAGACTGCTAGTAAGCAATGTCAAGTATGTTCTTAGGAATTTACGAACTAGATGCGAACAATTTTACTGGACCACAAGATAAGAAACGAAAATCAAGAAATTACCGTCGGGGTCGAGGTAATAGGTTCAAAATATGACCTGGATGGGTAAGTTATGTGAGAAGTCTAAGCGTGTTGTAGACACACTTGACATTAGCAGTTAAGAAGTACTTGATGGAAGCGTTGTTGCAACTATCCATTGTTCATAGTAGTGACTATCTACAATGGCTAACATAATTTGGATAAGGCCTACCCACTTAGAGGTATTGGGGTTAAACGAAGGGTAGTATGACGTTCAAATCATTGAAGGGAATTACTGGTTTATGGACGATTTTCATTTTTTAAAATCTACCACGTAGCGTATCAGGAGGACATTAGTTACAACACCACAAGGTGGTAAAGTCATAACTAAAGTCTCATAAACAAACAAGTTCATAATAAGGTAGGTCATTAACCTTCATAACTTCCATTACTTGAACATGGACGGTTCTGAGGAAGCTGATAGTGGTTGTCTAGGTAGTGAAGTAGACAGCTATGATATGGAATAGAGTTTTATGGAAATACGATTTCCTGAGATTGATCCTGGTTTCGAAAGAAGTTTTGACGAAATATCCGTCGAGTCGTCTATTTTTGACAACAAAATCTCATGGTACATCGAATCATCTGGATTTATATAGTTCTTCCAAAAGTTGAGGATGAGTCCACATAAGGAGGTAAGAGGTTATCAAAGTATTTGAGCTTAGTCTAATTGATTTGGCATCAAGTGATTAAATGATAGACGAGGTGGATCTATTCATTGTCTTGTCACTGGTATTCTAAGAATCACAGATGAAACAGTTGAATTTGAAGGTATGTTCATCATGGATGAAGATGATTGAGTTCCGTAAAGAATGTTTGTGGGTCGTTGATAGTCTGTTGATTAAAATAACATCACCCTTCGTATATTTTATACACATTTGGTCGTCGAAGACAACTCATTTCTATCTATCACGGAGGGATCTGAAGCAATGAGGTTGTATGGTTTTTCGTAGATTAGCTAAACTCTAGACAGGGAGTGTCGGCTTCGTGTATGTCTGACAGTGGCAGACAACTCACTCCTAAGTCCTAGGACTCGTCTAATCATAAGTGTGGCATATGGATCATTAGAAATCATACCAAGTAAAGAGTTTACTTATGCACCTGTGATTGGGTGTTCCGACCCAAGAGTGATAGATTTTCGTGAAAACTAAAACTTCCACTCATCTATGTTTGAGTTTCCCACAATCGAAATTAACAAATTTTAGGCTTGCCTCATTGAAGTGAAGTATGATTAGATGATGTCGGTAAGGAATGGTCATGGTTCACCCAAAGTTTTGTGATTATAAGTCGAAATCTTCTGCATTAGACTTCGAGGAAAATCATGATGACCATTCATAATATAACGTAAAAGGACGTGAAGAGTATATCGAAGGATAATTGAACTTTGTACGCACCAATTAATATAGTACAAGAATGTACTAGGACAATTGCTAATAACTCGCCAAATGATAGAGATGAAATTAGACGTACAAAAGACGTGTGAATGAAGATAATCGATGTAACGATTTGATAGGAATTTCGCATTGAATGAGTTGTTGTAATAGGAACAATTCAATAAAGGTAGGGAGTTGGGTGAGTTCATAATGTTAGTGTCCAATTGAAGTGTTGTCGAGATTGTCCCCAACATCAACGATTCATGTAGATCTTATCGGGAATTCGGCTAGGAAGTACGAATAATGAGTTCGAAGAGTTGAAATATAGCCTGGGCATGGATATAAATTAGCACATATGTCGTCATGAGGTTCACATAATTATGAGGTGAAAACATGTTCAAAGTGTTACGATCGTATCGGCATAACATGACTAATGTCCAAAGATGATAGAGTTGCCACTAAGGATCGAAAGTCGAGATCGCTGAGATCTTATGCCAGATTGTCGTTTCATTTAGACTTCCGAGTGGAAGGTCAGAGTTACGATGACGCAAATAATAGATGAAATGATAACTACGCCCGCGTCGTCAATAATAATTAAGTATTACATTATACACAGGTCAACACAATAGAATTTCCCAGAATTCACCAGTACCTGTAAATTCACAATTACGTGATATCAAGTGTAATTGTCAATTTACCTTACTTGATCACCCTAATAGTCTCCCGTTGTGGGTCATATTGTAGGTGTCGATTGTTTCCATGTTGTTGCACGTCTGTCACATAATTGTTTCTAATATGAACGTAGCTAAAGATATTCTAGTGTAATCACACACACTAGTAATTGACTCAAGTCGTGCGACAACGGTTGGAATTTCTATACTCGAGTCTTGGATGCTCATGATATAATGCAAGTTTTAGAAATCTTGGTCCAAAAATAACTCCGGTTAGAGCCTAGATGTCACTAAGGAAACCTAATTCGCTGAAACCTTTGGCTCTGATACCAATCTGTCACACCCCCAAATTTAATTACTTAATAAATAAATAAATAAATTAAGGTTGTAACGATTGGTAACATTACACAACAGCGGAAGCTAAATAAAGAATTCTAAATATGTCGAACACCTGTCTTCATCTTCAAAGGGCTTAATCCAAATGTTTAACCTATTCCAACCGTGCCGAATGTATTGCCTGAAAAACATGCTCGAAAATGTCAACGCAATGTTGGTGAGTTCACAGGTTTTAAATGAATACAATTGGTAAAACCATTTGTACGAAATCGTTTGGCAAAAACCATTTGTACGAAATCCTTCGACAAAAACTATTTGCACGAAATCCTTCGACAAAAACTATTTGCACAAAATTGATTTTCAAAACTGCAAAACTGTTTGTACGGGTACTATTGGCAAAATCCTTTGCTCGAAATTTACTGGTAAAACCATTGGTACATATACCATAGGCAAAACCTTTTGCTCGAAATTGTTTGGCAAAACCATTGATACGTATACCATTGGCAAAACCTTTTGCTCGAAATTTACTTTATGCATATGATAAACAAAACAAGTTAGCGGTTGATTCATCGAAGTCTAGCTAGCACTTGCGAATTATGTGATGCACAAGCCTATAACCAAACCTTTAACGAATTCTCGAATTTTGCCCCAGCCCATTGTACATTTAAACAATGAGAAACAACAAGACCTAATATGCAATCATTTGACCCTGCTGGTCAGGTTAGCGCGACTAACCATGATTGGGGGTGTCATCCCGAATAGTACTATTCATATCGATCTACGGCTAAGTCCATAGCTAATGGTTATAGTTCGAAATACCGAGGACCTTTTAGTGTTAACTCATGCTCACAAGGGAATCAGATGCTTGTTTTTCGTTTTCTAGTTATCATACCGTTTGAAATTAATATGTTTTTCCCCAAAATAGAAAACAATAAAAAGGGGTCGTGAAACTCACAAGGAGTTAAACCAAAATGTTCATGTTATCGAGAGTGTAAACAAATATGTTTCATTCTTTCAAATATGTCGTATAAGCATGTTCCCCCCCATGTTTACAAAACATTAAAAAGCTAAAAGGGGGCCGTGAAACTCACCTGATAATGTTGCTGTAAAAACCGTATTCCTCAAATACGTGACGGTGCTAGGTATACCTCCTGCTCGAGTCCTATGATACACGTAGGCACTATAGAATTTATGGACTACCCCTATGTTCCATATGAACGTGTCAATATGTTTTCAATGCACAAGTATAATCATGCTCTAGTCCTACATGTTCTGTGTTCAGATGCACGACTCGCCATCACGTCTCTCAAGTTCTAATTATTAATGCTCGTGTCAATAATACATATTTGGGAAGACGGAAAAAAAAATACAAGTTTGATTCATATATATATCATAGTAAAAGAAATAAAATAAGCAAGTATAAAATATTATAGTACATAAAATCTTTTATTATGGCTTGTATTATTTATAAAACAATATTAATAATATAATTGTTTATAAAAGTCTCTTCGACGTTTATCATATTAAATTAATAGGTTTGATATTTTACAAAACGGTGTAAACAACGTTTCTAACGGACGGTCCAAATTGCAATATTAGTTTAAATCCATTAATATTAAATTGTTAGTGCCGGTACGAAAGATAATACCATTAACGGTAATAATCGTGTTTCACGAATTTTATACATATAAGTAAAAAATATTGCTTAAAATGTTAAGGTCATTATTAGCCGTAGCAAAAAGATAATGATCACGGTTTGAAAAGTTTTCAAACAATAACCCACTCATAGAGTACTCCCTTTCATAAGCATATATATATATATATATGTATATGTATCTTTAATAAAATCGTTGTTCAGGTTTAAAATTTCTCAATTTATACTAAACATAAATGTTTATATATATGGGTTTTAAGTTTTGCAAACTAGTTGAGGAATATAAATATTTATACACATACATTTTATCTCAAACTATGATTGTCGTCTAGTTTATATACTTGTATAATTATATGTGAAACGATACACACACACGTAAGTATATTTTTATAATAACATGTCGATTTATGTGAATAATTAATTATATAAATTAGGCTAAGTTTGTTATTATATTATAAGCAATCCGTCATGAAAATACTCGTTTCTCTCGTGTTACATAGTTCGTATGTAACCAAATTCCCAAATGAAATACCAGCAATATAATTAATAACCATGGTTCATGAAAAATATAACGATTATATATATATATATATATATATCCAACAGTTTAACGTATCTCATGTTTAGACCAAGTTCCCGTTTAATATTTACACGGACACATATAATTACCAAAAGTCACGATCCGTATAAAAGTTATATATATTTAAACATATAACCGAAGACTCGTGTTACATATTATTAAAAATCTCATGTTAATGATTTTTCTTTCATTTTCATTATTTTATATGATGCATATGAAACATTTTATAAATTCTTGGCGCGCGCATATACCTATCCTCACGTACGCGAACCCGCCTGTCGTTTATGCTGTTGACCGAATTTGACCAAAGTTGACCTTTGTTGACCCAAACCCGGAACTGTCAGGAATGACCCGACAAGTCCTGCCTATCCGGGTGACGTCCCGTATTTGCCATAACCTGTCCAAAATTCATAAGAACACACGGGAATGAACCCGGCCATATCAATGATTCGCTTAACCGGAAACCTCAACGGAAACTTAAACGGAGAACAAATGTCAAACGTGTGTGGGTTTATACTTGGAATGAAGCGAGAAGGGGAAAGGACTCACCAGGCATATGGACTTCCCCGGAGTAACGAGGGTTGCGGAACCCCAGCTGTCCTCGTCGGAAAAACGGGTTTAACCTTCGCCTCTGCCTTCTCCGCCTATCTGCTTGAACCACCAGCCCGTCACCACCGCCGGAGGAGGTAGAGGGGGCTGGCCACCTCTCTTTCTGCCGTCGTCACTTTCTGGACCGTGGTTGCTGTCGGAGACAGCCTTGCCGGAGGAACGGGGACAGTCGGAGAAACGGACTGCCGCTGACTCCACCCGTCGTCGCAGCCTGAAATGCGGCTGAACCGCCGCTGCTTTCCCTTGCCGGAAAGTCGGGTGTGGCCCCGCCGTTTGAAGGCCAGGGAGCCGCCTGGGTTTCGCCGGATGTATGAGGGTTCATCGGAACCCTAATCCCCCTCATCGGGTCTGCTGCCGCCTATTCTCCACTGGAACAGTGTTGTCTCTTTAAAACCACAAACCCGTCGCTACTACAACGCCACTCGTCCGCCATCGTGGAGCCGCCAGAAGGTGGCTGCCGGCTCCTCCTCTACTGCCCAGAACGGCCATCGGCCACTGCAAGGCCGCCATCGTCGTCGTTCTTGCTGTCGGTGCCCGCCGTGAGACCCACCGGAGGTGGTGGCCGGTGGTCTCTCACCCCCTTCTCTCTTTCTCGTGCTCTCTCTAGTGTTTGTGTTGGTTTTGAAACTAGGATGAAAAAGAAATGTGTTCTTGATAATTATGATGAGAGAAAATGAGGATTTGAAATAGAAATAGAAGATCTGATGGATTTTTGGGGAAGAAAGATACAAGATATGATTCGAATTATTAGGATAAGAATTGTACGCATCTTTTATGGATTTTGTTTTATATAAAAATAATATTTTTTTTTTGATAAGACTAGGCTAAAACGAGTGTATTTTAGACTGGCTTCCACCGTATCGCGTGTTCACTCGAGCCTCCACCATTTAAATTAAATTCGAATTTTTATTCTATAATTTTTATAATAATATGACGCGGTAATAAACATAATTTAAATATTTATTTCATGAAATTCCCGTTACGACTGTTGTCTAAACCAGTATGCATCGACGCCACATGTCTCATACGCGTTTGCCTAAAACAACGTCTCGCGCTCCGTTAATTTCTATTATTTAATAACAATAATATTATTACCATAATAATAAATAATTATATATTTTATTATGCTATTCCTAAAATAGCCGGTATCGTTCTGTACCACGTGTTTACACGCGTCCATTCTGGGTAAAACGTGTCGCGTTCCGAAATTAGTTATGGCGTACTAAATAATAATAATATTAATATATTATTTTAATACAATAGATATAAAATAAATACATGTTTATATTATTTAGTTATACCGGATCTAGCAAAACCCGCTGAGGTGTACACCGGTATTTGTCGCAGTCGTCCGTTATATCCTACGTTCAAGTACGTATAACTCGCGTGTATATTTCTAAATAGTCATTCGGGTGAGTAATAATAATTATTGTTAATATTTAATATTAGTAAGTAAAGATCGTGTCGCGTGTCGGTTAATGACTACAAATGCGTTAATTTATTTAACCGTACGTCAGGAGACTATGTATACGTTAGGTATTAATAATATGTCATCTCGAATCACTCCGGGATCCGTCAAACAAATCCACATATCAAGTTCATTTATCGGGTCTACAACGGGGCCGTTAATGGGTCAACCCTGTTTATGATGTATTTACTATTAGAAGGGATTGGCCCTAATTTTAGGGTAATTTTAGGGTTGTCACATCATGCAACCTTGAGATACACGCGGATCTATCGTTCAAATTTTGAATTCCCAATGCTCTAAAAAAACCCTAGCAGAGGCGTCATCCTCAGATTCGTCGCAATCTTCTCAAAATAAACCCTAGCAGGGGCTAGCGCTCCCTTCATCACCCTCATCCTCATATTCGTCGGTTCGCAAATCACATCTAGGGATACAACGTCTTCTCATCTTAAGCGAATCATCGCTGGCCTGATCCGACGGAGATGGTGAGTCGCGGAGGAGGGGCCGTCACCTCACGCTGCAAACCCTAGAAGATTTGAAATCGTTTGTATGCTTCGTTCTTTGTAGAAGGATTACGAGATTTCTTGTTATCGTGAAAGGGGATTTTGGTAAGTTCTTTTACGATTCACATGAATTGAATGTTTGTTTGTTCTATTTTACCTTTTTTCTGTCAATTAACAGTTAGTGTGGGTATTGCATTCAACAGAACAATTTGGGGAAATTATAATCGCTCAAGCTGGACTTCAAAAGCCTTCAAATGCAGCACTAACAGAAATTGCTGAAGAACTATTACAAGAATTTCAGAGATGTTTGTGTGCAAATTCAGAAATTGCAGCACTAGATATCTCTGCCATTTTTCAAGAAAGGTTATAGATGTTTGTGTGCCATTTTCCTGGTTATTTTAACTTTGTTGTGTATTTGGAATATGCTGTTAATATTCCTCTTATGTGAATGTATTGATGTTTAATTAGTGATTTAATCTCTGATTTACAATGTATTGATGTTCAAAGGAGAGCAAACCTACCTTTCAACAGGTCATCACAAAACTGGTATGGACATCTTTAAAATGTAACAATTTAAATTTTTTACTAAAATTTTATATTTTTTTTTGATTTCCGACCTTTGATGTTTCATCACACCAGCTATGAGATGTACTTCCAGAAAAGGGGTTGGGGTTAAGGAGGTAGGAGTCACAAATTCAAATATGAAAGGATTCAAGGCCAGTTTTCCTTTTTTTATATAATCATGGCAAAAAAGGGGATTTCATTTGATCATTCAACCGAAAAATATGCATGATGAGTGTGATCTATTTCCCAGGAAGCATGTGCTGCAATATCTGGGGCAGATGTCTATGGGAAACTAAAATTTGAGAACCAAACAAGTGTTTATAGATTATGAAGCTAAGGTAAGAAAGTAAGAAAGTAATTTTTCTTTTACACTCTTATTTACCGCATATATTCAATATCATAAACTAAAATGAACAGTTTAAGTTCATTACTGTAAGGCCCCAAATCCGGGATGCCTCACTCGTTGGATTTATTCATTCATAAACAGTTATTAAATTTGAATATCAAATAACGCAGCGGAATCATTCATTTATCATAATTAAAACTTGTTCAAACATGCGGAAGCGTAACATTGTCAAATACATAAACATAACATAAACAACTCATAACGGGATATCAGTCTTAATGATCAACCGGGTAACTCTTCTCGTTTGCCAAGCATCACCGTTCATCGTCCATATCTGCCTTAACCTGAATGTGCATACTAAAAAGTCAGCTACGCTGGTGAGTTCAAGTTTTCATTCGATTTAAGAAATGGTTCATCATTCAATAATTCATTAAGGTTTAACATCATGTATAAGAAAAACAGGGCCTTCTGTTCATCATTAAAAACATTCAAACATTTTATCATCATCATAAACACCGTTTAACGGATCGTTCGTTTAAAACATTTAACATTCATTTAAGTCATACATTATTATCCAAATCTATGTTACCATTCGTTCCGTCATTTAGTATTGTATTGCCCCTAATGCTTAACTGCATGAAGACCGACAATACAATACATTCCGTCATATCCCTTTTGTATTGCCCCTAAGGCTTAGCTGCACGAGAACCGACAATACTCATTTAGTTGCCCCATATGGCTCCCATGTTCATAAACCGACAACTTCCATAGACGGCTATGGCTCACGGCCATAACACCGTCGGATCATAATTTAACATTGGTAGGGTCACGTTAACCCCTAAGTAACCTTCGTTACTCCCTTACCAGTTGTACAACATCATAACCATTGACAGGCCACAAAGACATTGCCCCTTTTGTTCTTATGGCAACTATAGCTCGCTATCCATAATCTACCACAAGGCTGGGAATTACATTCCCAGACTTCATTCGTCAATTTCATTCATTCGACAGATTAGATTTGTAATGACTTATTTAAAACCTTTGCCCTTTCTTTTCTTTTCATAAAACATTTCATTCATTTTCAAAAATCTTTACTTTAAGTTTAAACCATTTCTTTATAAACATTTCGTTCGTAAACATTCCATTAATAAAACTTTCTTTTCATAAACCGTTCATTCAAAATCATTTCATTTCGTAAACATAGTTTCATAAGCATCATTTCGTAAACATCGTTTCGTATGTATGTACACCAGCCTAAAAACATCATTAAAACATTCAAGATATGGCTCTAGAACTCACCTGATAAGCTAATCTGGGTTGTCCTAAACAAAGGTCTAACAACGTCACTTCTGATCTGAATTGGTTAGTTAAATACACATCAGACCAAATTTCGACTCTAACGGTTTAACCATTCTAAACATACTGACTTTGCTTAACTAGCCTGATGCCTGCGCACTTAGCAAGTGCGCAGGGCCTTTTCTTGCGTACTTAATAAGTGCGCGAACTTTGCTTCATACGTACTTGATAAATACGCATGACCCTCTTCATGCATACTTGATAAGTACGCATGACCCTCTTCATGCGTACTTGATAAGTACGCAGTACCCTCTTCATGCGTACTTGATACGTACGCATGATCTGCTTCATGCGTACTTGATAAGCACGCAGTATCTACTTCCCCGCAAAAACAACCCTAACTTTCGCATTCGGGTCTAATTACGTCAAGATCCCGAACTTGTTTACATTCAAAACGTTTGATTTTCATTATGGAACTCAAATCTATGTTTTTCTTCCAGTTTCATCCGTAAAAACGTCACATTTTCATCCAAAACCCGAAAAACCCAAAAACGAACAAAAACTCAGATCTAGGTTAGATCGTTACCTGTATCGAGCTTCTGATTCGGAGATTCTTCTCATGAGCTATGGAGCAACACACTTCTTCAATCTCGGGTCGATCCGCCAAATTCTCTCTCTAGAACTTGCAAATGAGAGAATGGTGGAGTGTGTTGGCTATTTAAAGGGAAGGGACTCCTCCGCTCAAGTTCGCCGGCCCATCTGGCCCGGGCCGTCACGCCTCGTTCATTTATTATTTTCGTCTCACGTATAACCCGTTATTTTAATCGTCGTCTTATTTTTGGGATGTTACAAGTCTACCCCCTTACAATAGGTTTCGTCCCCGAAACTCATCATAAGTCAAATAGTTGAGGGTACGGCTCCCTCATTTCCGTCTCCGTTTCTCAAGTGGATTTCGATCCCTTTCGGTGCTTCCATTGGAATTTAACCAATTGAATAATCTTATTACGTAAACGCTTCTACTTTCTGTCTAAGATGGCCACGGGTTCTTTGATGTAGTTAAGGCTGTTGTCGACCTCGAAGTCAGTAAGTGGTACGTGAGCCGATTCATCCGCCAAACACTTTCACAAGTGTGATACATGGAAGGTAGTATGGATCCCACTTACTTTATCAGGCAACTCTAACCGATAGGCGACTTCACCAACCCGTGCCATTATCCTGAACGGTCCGACAAACCTCGGACTTAACTTTCCTCTCTTTCTGAATCGTATAATTCCCTTCCAGGGTGACACTTTTAACATTACTCTGTACCCAACATCAAACTCGATAGGCCTTCGTTGTTTATCCGCATAGGATTTCTGACGATCTTGTGCGGGCTTCATTCGTGCTTTGATTTGATCAAACCTTTCCGACGTTTCTCTTACTACTTCAAGACTCCCTAATTCCTTTTGTCCAATCTCACCCCAACAAACAGGGGTTCTGCATCTTCTCCCATACTGTAGAAATAAAGACTGATGGCTACAAAATTCTCTAAGTACAAATGCTGCTGATCCCAAAGATTGCTGCGGATCGACAAAGTTGCAGCTGATAGGCTTTATCAGCTGCTGACCAAAACTGCGACTGATATGCCTTATCTGCTGCTGACCAAGTTGCAGCTGATAGGCCTTATCTGCTACTGACCAAAGTTGCAGCTGATAGGCTTTATCCGCTGCTGACCAAAACTGCAGCTGATATGCCTTATCTGCTGCTGAACAAAGTTGCAGCTGATAGGCCTTATCCACTGAAGATCAAACGTTGCAGCTGACTGTTCTTGATAAAGCAACCAATGCCACTAACAACTTTCTGACGCTACACTGACACACTCCACGCAGAAAGAATGTCATTGGTACAAGACAATAAAAGACAACAACGCTCTTCTCTAAGCATGCAAACAATGATGCCTTAGAATACGTTTGAATAAAGTTAACTAGCATAGTTATTATTATTGTCTGTATATGTAGAATAACTTCAATACAAGATCAACGGTCTGTGTTAGATCTGATCCTTAGAATCAAGGGTCTGTCTTGGTTCTAAGTTAATATAAAAGTAGTACTTAGATTCATTATAAAAGTACTTTTTGCTTAAGAGTTTTCTATGTAATCTTGTAACACTTGAAGCTTAATACAAATTACATTTATCAGTATTCTTCTTGTCTACTTGTTTACTTTGATTATGTTGTGATTGTTTCCGCCAATCTTAACTGGAATAGAACCATCTTGTATTTACCGATCACACAAATGGTATCAGAGCTTTGGCTCACAGATTAAACAAACTCACATTTGTTTAATCATTCTCTGGTTCTATTCTTATCTATATCTTTGCTAAAAGTCACTCATTGTCTAAAAGACATAAATGGCTCAAAACAATGGATTTGAAGATATTGGAAGCATCAACAGACCACCAAGACTGGTGTCTGGTGAAGATTACGATATATGGAAGAACAGAATGAAAAACTTCTTCTGCTATCAGGAATATGGGATGTGGAAATCCATTAAAGATGGATCATACATACCCATGGTGTCCTCTGCTGATTCTGGAGGTGCACTGGTTCCCAAAGAACACTCCAAGTACTCTGATGAAGATATCAAGAAAATGGAGGTAGACTTCAAAGCCTTGGGAGCCATTCAAATGTGCTTACCAAATGAAGTTTTTCACAACTTCAGAGGTTACAAAACTGATAAGGAGCTATGGGAGGCTCTTGAGAAGATGTTTGATGGCTCAGAGGAAGTCAAAGAAAACAGAAGGGACATCCTGAAGCAGCAGTACGAAAACTTCGTCTGGAAGGAAGGTGAGTCCCTAACTGTTTTATATAACAGATTTACTTATCTTGTAGGTGAGCTGCAGTGCTCAAAGGTGAAGCTGGAGAAAGAAGATATTCTCAAAAAGTTCATCAGGTCTTTACCTAGCTGCTGGACACTCTACACAGTGTCCATTAGAAGAACTGATAATCTGAAGACTCTCCAAATGACTGAGCTCTTTGGTATGCTGAAAACATATGAGCTAGAGATGATTCAGGCAAAAGAACGAAGCTCAAGCTATCAAAATGCCTCAACATCCACCACTACCTCTGCCCTCCACTCTGACTACTCAGTCCTAGTTCCAGCAACTACTATCCTCCAATTGTCACCCATCCACAATCTCTAACCTCTCAAACAAACACCTCACCATTTCTCCTAGAAGCTCCTGCTCAAACCTCAACCTCTGCTGCTTTTGTCTCTGAAAACTCAAGCAACATGTCCTTTATTAAGAAGGATCTGGAATGCTTCCATCCAGATGACTTAGAAGAAATGGACATACATCACTCGTATGCCATTCCAAGCAACAACTCCAACACCAAAGTTGGATTGGATAAAAGCAAACTAAGATGTTACAACTGTAACCAACTGGGTCACTTTGCTAGAGAATGCATGGCACCAAGAGCCAATCCAGCTACTCCTCAATCAAGACAAGCTCACCAAGCCCAACCCAGACAACAACAGCAACAAGCTACTCCTCCAGTTCAAACTGCAGCCTGTGCAACTGTTGGAACTTCTGACTTCGATTGGAGCTTCTAGTATGAAGAGCTGCCTGCCAACAACCAAGCACTTATGGCAGACACAACTGAGATACCGCCTCAGGTATATGAACATCTCTGTTCCCAAGCTTGTATTGATAAGGTGTTAGGCTACAGAAAGCATAATCAAAACCTTATAGATCAAAATGAAGAGTTTTATCAAATGAAATCTGAATTCATAAAGGTAGAAAACAGTTATAAAGAAAAATTAACTGCCTAAAGAAAGAGATTTCATTACTAAAACATGAACAAAGCAATCTTGAAACTTAGATTGATGATCTACTGGCTAGACTAAAAGCTACCAGAGCAGAATTGGCAGAACAAAAAGTTCATGTTGATAAATATGAATTTGCATCTAAAAATCTGCAAAGACTTTTAGATGCTCAAATTCATGAAAAGGTAAAAACTGGTCTGGGGTATCATGGTGAACAATACCAAGCCGTTGCACCTCCTGCTGACTACGTTGCCATCCATGAACCAAGCTTTAATCTCTCAAATCTTGAAAAGGCCAACCGAGATCTTGATCCTTCAATATATGAACCACTGGTGCAAGAATACACTACCTCATCAGATTCTGAGTCATCTTGCTCAGAGTCCACTAAAACTGAGGAGATCTCATCACCAGTACAAGTACCAAAGCCTGTTCTTGAAGTCATTCAAACAAGTACTCCTGTTCCTTTACCAGCTGCTCCGGTTCCTATACCTTTCAACCAAATCAAAATTAGCTATCCTCTAGAAGGAAGAAAGCTAAATATTGAAAAGGGGCAGTCTTTAACCTCAAAGCCTCAAAGAAAGGTGTTTGACATATGCCATAAGCCTGGAGAAAGAGTTCCATGTGTTCAAAAGACATTGGAAGAAGCTACTTTTGAGCACAAAAAATCTCACCCTTGGAACTTCAAAGACCTTTTCAAAAGAATGGATTATGTTTACCTTTCAAGGGACAAACTGGAAAAATCATGCTTTGTCTGTGGAAAATATAACCACACTGCCAGCACCTGCTTCTACTACCTTCAGCAGCAAGGAAACCTCAGGCAACATGCTTTTGAGAAGACAAAGAAGAACAAACTGGTTAGAAGGTTTGAAGCAAAGACAACTCAATTCAGAAACTCTCTTTCTCCACCAAGGGAGCAGTTGTCAAAATCTCAACAAACTTGCATCATCTGTGGTGAATCAGACCACTTTGCTGCAAATTGTCAATTTAACCCTTTCAACCAGATCCTTTATCAAGCCCCTCAAAGACAAAAGGTAAAGAAAGATCGGCATACATCGGTTGTTAATCAGCAGCCAGAAAAAATGTTGGTAATCAAGTGAAGCACAAGCAACCTAAAGACAAGCTTTCAGCAGCAACCAAATCTGCTACTGCTCAAGGAAAACCATCAGCAGCAACAACATCTGCTACTGATAAGCTTACTTCAGCAGCAACAAAATCTGCTGCTGAGAAGCCAAAGAAATCAGCAGCAACAAAATCTGCTGCTGATAAGCTAAAGTCACCAGCAGCAAGATCTGCTGCTGTTAAAGAACATCCATCAGCAGCCAAAGCAAATCAGCTTCTGACAGAGAAAAGAGAACAGGAAGACCATCTCCTCAACAATGGAAAGCCAAGATCCCAATTTCTATCACTCCAAGACTCATCATTGGTTCTGTTGAATGCACACATGATGAATCTAACATTCCAAGAACCCTTTTCTTCAAGGATGCAAGCTCTTGGACTCCTCCCACTAACTAGATCTCTATCATGTGCAGGGACAGCCAGGTCACAAGAATAACACCTGGGTGGTAGACAGTGGTTGTTCCAGGCACATGACAGGCAACAGATCCATCCTCTCCAACTTCAGACACTTCAATGGAGGATATGTTGCCTTTAGAAGTGACTCAAAAGGAGGATCCATTACTGGACAAGGAACTGTGTCCAACGAAAGAATGAGCATTGATAAGGTCAACTATGACAAAGAATTGGACTTCAATCTCATGAGTGTTTCCCAGGTCTGTGACCAAAAGCATTGGATGCTCTTCATAGATAAAGAATGCTTTGTACTGTCTCCAGGCTTATCCATACCTCATCCAGAAAAGATTTTATTAACTGCTCAGAGAAAAGAGAATCTCTATGTACTGGACATGAATGAAGTCACTCCATCTGGGAGTGTTTCCTATTTTCTGTCAAAAGCCTCAGTTGATGAATCAGCTCTCTGGCATAGGAGATTAAGTGTAAGGCCCCATTTCCCGGGTAACCTCACTTGTTAGAGTTACTCATAATCATAGTCATAATACTGATCTTAAATTTAAAACATTCGAATTCAATCATTACATAACGTAACATGACATAACATGACAGCGGAAGTCTTAACAATTAAATACATAACATTGTCTTAACATATATAAAAGTGGGATGTCAGTCTTGTGTCGGGTAACCTTCACGCCATCGCACGACCCTTCCTTCCTTTACCTGAAATGTATACTAAAAGTCAGCTAACGCTGTGAGTTCTAGTTTATAGACAATCATACATAATATTTATCTTATCATGAGTATTATATATATATATATAATATACTCAACATTCGACCTTTTACATATTCTTTGCTTTACTGTTCTCACATAACATTCATATTGAGTATATATATATGTACATACATACTTACTTGTGGAGAACATTCATTTGGCTATAAACTTAAGGGTGATCAACCCATCATACTTGTCGCGAATGTCACAAAGACATCGCAGTGAGAACTACCGTCGTAGCCCTTTTCATAAACAGTCTGGCTCTATAATATACTTGACAAGTACGCAGAACATTCTTCTTGCGTACTTGATAAGTACGCAGGATTTTCCTCATGCGTACTTGATAAGTACGCATGACATCCTTTTTGCGTACTTGATAAGTACGCAAGACCTGCTTCCTGGACAAGTCCGAAATTCTTGCATGTTAATCTGATCATGCCAATCTTACAATTTTCTTTGATCAAAAGGTGCGGTTTTCATTCTAGATGCTAGTTCTAAGCTTATTTTCAAGTTTCATCCATAAAAACGTCTCCTATTTAGCTAAAACTCGAGAAACCTCAAAACGAACAAAAACTCAGATTATGGTCGAATCGTTACCTGGATTGGAATTATGATTCGGAGGTTTTGCTCACGAGCTCAGTAGTAACGTGCTCCTTCAATCTCGTGTTGATCCGTCGACTTTCTCTCTTTAGACCCGAGCTCTCCTTCCTCTCTCTAGATTGCAAGTGTTGGTGAAAAATGAGAGTCTAAGCCTGCCTCGACCCTTATATACCTGGGCTTCCCTCGGCCCGTTGGAGCCGAGCCCAAGCCCATCCATTTTTCTTTTGTTTTATGACGATTAAGTCTCTATCGCGTTATTATTTACTAAATTACTATTTTTGGGATGTTACAAGTCTACCCTCCTTAAAGAAGTTTCGTCCTCGAAACCGCTTATACGTTAAACAATTGAGGGTATAGTCCCCTCATCTTGTCTTCTTTTTCCCACGTAGCTTCTGACCCTTTTCTGTGCTTCCATTGTATTTTGACTAAAGGAATTGACTTATTGCGTAGTCGTTTCTCAGCTCTGTCAAGGATGGCTATCGGTTCCTCTACATAATTTAGACTTTTATCCACTTCGATCTCGTCGTAAGATATGTGAGCTGTGTCGTCATCTAGGCACTTGCTTAAGTGAGACACGTGGAACGTAGGGTGTATTCCACTAAGCTCAATAGGTAGGTCGAGTCTGTAAGCAACTTGACCCACTCTCGCTAAAATCTTGAAAGGTCCGACAAACCTTGGACTTAGTTTGCCACGTTTTCTGAATCAGATGATTCCTTTCCATGGTGATACCTTTAACAGTACCATGTCCCCCACTTGAAACTCTAAATCCCTTCTTCTCTTATCCGTGTATGATTTCTGTCTGTTCTTTGCGGCTTTCATTCGAGCCTTGATTTGATCAAACTTCTCGGAAGTAGCTTTGACCACTTCGAGACTTGCAAAATCCTTTTGTCCAATTTCCCCCCAACAAACCGGGGTCCTACATCTCCTCCCATACAAAATTTCAAATGGCGGCATGCCAATAGTTGAGTGATAGCTGTTATTATATGAAAATTCTGCCAATGGTAGATGGTTGTCCCAGCTCCCACCGAAGTCAATGATACAGGCCCGGAGCATGTCCTCCAAGGTCTGAATGGTCCTTTCAGATTGTCCATCGGTTTGGGGGTGGTAAGCGGTGCTGATGCTCAGTCTAGTGCCCATTGCTTCGTTGAATTTCTTCCAAAACCTTGACGTGAATCTAGTATCATTGTCGGACACAATCGACAGCGGCATACCATGTCTGCTCACAACTTCCTTGATAAATACTTCTGCTAGTCTTTCTGACGAAGAAGTCTCACGTATTGGCAAGAAGTGAGCACTTTTCGTCAAGCGGTCGACGATCACCCAAATGGTATCATTGCCTTTAGCTGTTCGCGGTAGCTTGGTAATGAAGTCCATCGTGATCTCCTCCCACTTCCATTCCGGTATTGGTAGAGGTTGCATTTTACCGCATGGTTTCTGGTGCTCGGCCTTAACTAGTGAGCACGTTAGGCACTTGTTCACGTACTCGGTCACATCATTCTTCATGCCAGGCCACCAGTACTCTTTCTTCAAGTCTTGATACATTTTGTTTGTCCCGGGGTGGATAGAATAGCGAGACTTATGGGCCTCATCGAGTATTTTGGCTCTAAGCTCGCCAATCATAGGTATCCACATTCGACCAAACCTAGTTCGTACACCGTATGCATTTACATCCAAATTCCATTGTTGTCATACTATTCTTTCTCGTTTTGTATTTCTTTCTAATAGTGCTTCATCTTGTGCCTTTGATATTTCACTCATCAAATCTGGTGTTATAATCAGCTGACACGCTTTGATCCGTATAGGTTCCGATTCTTCCTTTCTGCTTAAAGCGTCAGCCACCACGTTTGCCTTGCCTGGATGGTACAATATCTCACAGTCATAGTCCTTCAGTAGCTCTAACCACCTCCTTTGCCTCATGTTTAATTCCCTTTGCCCGAAAAAGTACTTCAGGCTTTTGTGATCTGAGTAGATGGTGCATTTAACTCCATACAGATAGTGCCTCCATATTTTCAACGCGAAAACTACTGCTGCTAACTCTAGATCGTGTGTTGGGTAGTTAACCTCGTGAATCTTTAGTTGTCGCGAGGCGTAGGCAATTACCTTCTCTCGTTGCATAAGTACGCAACCTAAACCCTGACCCGAAGCGTCAGAGTAGACTACTAAGTCTTCATTTCCCTCAGGTAGTGCCAAGACTGGAGCTTGGGTTAATCGTGCCTTAAGTTCCTCAAACGCGTTGTTTTAGGTTGGACCCCATTCATATTTCACTTCTTTCCGTGTCAACTTAGTTAGTGGCGAGGCTATTCTAGAAAAATCTTGAATGAACCTTCGATAGTAGCCTGCCAATCCTAGAAAACTTCGTATTTCTGTTAGTGTCTTTGGGACGTTTCATTCCTTTACTGTCTCGATCTTTGCAGGATCCACCATGATTCCGTTCGGGTTTATTACATGACCTAGGAATTGGACTTCCCTAAGCCAGAACGCGCATTTGGAGAATTTTGCGTACAACTTTTCCTGCTTTAGCACCTCCTGAACCTCTCTTAGGTGACAGTGGTGATCACCCTCGCTTTTCGAATATACCAGTATGTCGTCTATAAAAACTATCACCGATCGATCCAACATTGGTCGACATACTCTATTCATCAAATCTATGAATGCTGCTGGTGCGTTGGTCAATCCGAAGGACATCACGAGAAACTCATAATGCCCATAACGCGTGCGAAACGCGGTCTTTGGTACGTCTGCTTCCCTTACATTCAACTGATGATAACCCGACCTAAGATCGATCTTTGAGAACCAACTCGCACCTTGCTGTTGATCAAAAAGGTCGTCTATTCTAGGCAGTGGGTATTTGTTCTTTACTGTCCTCTTGTTCAACTCACGGTAGTCAATGCACATGCGCATGCTGCCGTCCTTCTTCTTTACAAATAGTACCGGAGCGCCCCACGGTGAGATGCTCGGTCTAATAAATCCTTTTTCTGTTTGTTCTTCTAGTTGAGACATCAATTCTTTCATTTCTTACGGAGCCAATCGGTAGGGGGCTTTGGAAACGGGCTCAGCTCCTGGCATTAAGTCAATCTGAAATTCTATTTCCCGATCGGGTGGCAACCTAGGTAGATCCTCAGGGAACACTTCCGGGAAGCTGCACACCACGGGTACATTCTTGAGTTCTTTCGTTTTCATTCTATCGTCAATAACACACGCCAGATAAGCTTAGCAACCGCGCCTCATGTAACTTTCGGCCTTGATTATCGAGATGACGTTCGGCATCGTGCAATTCCAATCTCCATAAACCGTAATTGGACTGCCGCTAGGAGCTTTGAGGTGTATCCTCTTACGTTTACATATGATTTGAGCTTCGTTGGCAGCTAGCCAATCCATACCCAATACTATATCGAATCCTCCTTAGTGAGAAGGAATAATCTAGAAGGGAACTTATGACCCTCTATTTTTATGATGCAATCCTCTGTTACTTGAAATACTGTCGAATTTTTACCAACGACAGTTTGTACGCTAAAGGCCTTTACTATGATGTTGATAGTGCAACCTAGTTTACGACTAAATGCATTGGATATAAAACTTTTACTAGCACCAGAGTCAAATAAAATAGCAGCATGTTCGTTATTAACTAGGAACGTACCTGACACAACAGCAGGGTTTCCCCTTGCTTCCTCCTCAGTCAGGGCGTAGGCTCGAGTCCTAGCCTGCGGCTGTTCCTTTTCGGTTTCCTTTTCCTTTCCCGAACCGGATTGTCTGGTTTTCCTGCAATCCCTAGTCTGGTGTCCATATCTTCCAAAACTTTGGCACTTGACGTCCTTCAAACAATCTCGGGAGTAGTGCCCCGGTTTCCCGCACTTATAGCATGTGGTGGTGCCGATTTGACACTCTCCAAGATGTTGCCTTCCACATTTCTTGCTTGTTTCATAATCATCCGACCTTGGTTTCTTAATTTCTGTTGCTACATTCCCCTTTTTCGGTGCCTCTAGACGGGTTCTCCCACTTTCTCTTTTGTGTCTCAGGTGCCGGGTCCTCATTGGCATAATCGTCGTAGACGATTCCGCTCAGATTCACTACTGACTCGAAGGTCGATGGTAGATTAGCTTTTACATGGACACGGACCCTTTGAGGCAGGCCCTTTACATAGTACTTAATCATTCGTTCTTCTGTCTCCACCAGGTGGGGTACTAGTTAGGCTAGTTCATTGAACCTAGAAGTATACTGGTGGTGCGTCTTGCTGCCAGCCTTGAAGTTTAGGAACTCGTTCTCCACACGATCAATCTCGTTCTGTGGGCAGAACTTTTGGATTATCAGCTTCTTCAGATCTTCCCATGTCATTCTTGCAAGAGCGTTTGGCGACTTTGTCCTCTGAATGTTCCTCCACCAACTTAGTGCCTCATTGGTGAAAGAATGGGCAACATACTTAACAGCCTGGTCCGGTCGACACTCGCTGATGTTGACTACAGCGTTCATCCTCTCAATCCATTCGAACGTAGCCACTGAATCCTTGTTCCCATCGAACTTGGGTGGGTCTCCGTCCTTGAAACCTTTGTAAGTACACCCACAGTTGCTTGATCCCACCTTCACTTCATCCTCATCACTGTCATACACTTTCTCTTCATGGTCTCCTTCATCCTCCTCTCTACTTTTCTTTAGTGCCTCGGATAGTAGATCAGGAAATACTTTCTTCAGAGTGAGTACGACTTCACGGGCAATATCATCACTGACCTCGGGTTCTAACTGTAGAGGCCCTTGATTGTTGTTCCCAGTTGGGGTCACCTCTATTTCGTGCACACTCTCAGTGTGTTCTGCCTACACACTCTCTTCCTCTTCATGTCTTTGATTCAATGGAGGTCTACCAACTCGGCCAGTACGACCGCCTCGACGTCCTGTTCTTCCTCCACCAGCCATAGTTCCTAGTTTCCTGATAGTTATAAAGGGAATACATCAAGGCCATTCCTTCAAATCATAGTTTAGAACAGTACGAGCAAGGTAAATTTTTAATTACAGTGACCGGTTTGTGATTACTAATTTACATTTCTTTTCGGGTTCGAAACTCTTCAAATCGGTTGTGACATTGACATCTATTTGTTCTAAGTTATGGTATCTATTCTTATCCAAGTGCATTATCTTTAGTACTTACTTACCGTGCTGGCGTTGGTGTTGGTTACCCATACTGACATCCGTGCGTTGGTCCCATAATCAGTTTGAGTCCAGACATTTAGGGATGTCTGAATCTCTCAAACTATTGCTCTGATACCAACTTGTAAGGCACCATTTCCCGGGTAACCTCACTTGTTAGATTTACTCATAATCATAGTCATAAATACTGATCTTAAATTGAAAATATTTGAATTCAATCATTACATAACATAACGTAACATAACATGACAGCGGAAGCCTTAACAATTAAATACATAACATTATCTTAACATATATAAAAGTGGGATGTCAGTCTTGTGTCGGGTAACCTTCACGCCATCGCACGACCTTCCTTCCTTTACCTGAAATGTATACTAAAAGTCAGCTAACGCTGGTGAGTTCTAGTTTATAGAGAATCATACATAATATTTATCTTATCATGAGTATTATATATATAATATACTCAACATTCGACCTTTTACATATTCTTTGCTTTACTGTTCTCACATAACATTCATATTGAGTATATACATATGTACATACATACTTACTTGGGGAGAACATTCATTTGGCCATAAACTTAAGGGTGATCAACCCATCATACTTGTCGCGAATGTCACAAAGACATCGCAGTGAGAACTACCGTCGTAGCCCTTTTTATAAACCGTCCGGCTCTAGAAAACCGTCCATCGAAACTTAAATCCGCCCGGCAACCTTTGGCCGTCCGCTCTTACACCGTCCTACCGTCGTAGTCCGTCATTTTGTCCGTCTGCCCTAGGGCATCCGCTTCCCACGCGACCATTTTGTATGCAACCGTTCTACTTGAGTTAAGGCATTTGCTTCGACCGTCCATTAGTGCCTTTTTATACGTCCTAGCTTGCGAAGGAACGTTTTTGTCCCGGTTGCAAAATAGTCACGTGGTCGTCCGTCTACCGAAGTAGCCGTTGTCATAGAAGGGTTCAAAACGTTTACATACATTCATAACATTCAATACATATAATATGAAGCAAGATTTCATTCATTTACGTTATGTCCTTCTTTCATTCATTCTTTATAATCATACGTTTCATTCTTTGTTCATAATTCATTTTCATATATAAGTATATATATATATATATATATATTTTTATACCACGTAAGATCACATTGACATTCATAACATTTATTCATTTAGTGTATACACTTCTGCTCCAAAACATTTAAAATGATTTGCACATAACATAGAAGGGGGCACATAGAACTCACCTGATAAGCTAGTCTTGGTTGTCCTAAACAAAGGTCCAACAACGTCACGCACGATCTGAATTAGGTAGTTAATAACACATCAGACCCAATCCTGACTCTAACGGTTTAATCATACTGAATTAGGCGAACATACTGACTTTACTAACTGGTCTGCTGCCTGCGCACTTAGTAAGTGCGCAGGGACTTGCTCATGCGTACTTGACAAGTACGCAGAACATTCTTCTTGCGTACTTGATAAGTACGCAGGATTTTCCTCATGCGTACTTGATAAGTACGCATGACATCCTTTTTGCGTACTTGATAAGTACGCAAGACCTGCTTCCTGGACAAGTCCGAAATTCTTGCATGTTAATCTGATCATGCCAATCTTACAATTTTCTTTGATCAAAAGGTGCGGTTTTCATTCTAGATGCTAGTTCTAAGCTTATTTTCAAGTTTCATCCATAAAAACGTCTCCTATTTAGCTAAAACTCGAGAAACCTCAAAACGAACAAAAACTCAGATTATGGTCGAATCGTTACCTGGATTGGAATTCTGATTCGGAGGTTTTGCTCACGAGCTCAGTAGTAACGTGCTCCTTCACTCTCGTGTTGATCCGTCGACTTTCTCTCTCTAGACCCGAGCTCTCCTTCCTCTCTCTAGATTGCAAGTGTTGGGGAAAAATGAGAGTCTAAGCCTGCCTCGACCCTTATATACCTGGGCTTCCCTCGGCCCGTTGGAGCCGAGCCCAAGCCCATCCGTTTTTTCTTTTGTTTTATGACGATTAAGTCTCTATCGCGTTATTATTTACTAAATTACTATTTTTGGGATGTTACATTAAGTCATGTTAATATCAAGACTATTAACAAACTGGTAAAGGACAATCTTGTCAGAGGGCTTCCTGACAAAGAATTCCAGCTAGAAGACCACTGCATTGCTTGCTTAAAGGGGAAGCAACACAAAAGTTCTCACAAGCCCAAGACCTTGAATACAAATGACACTCCACTACAGCTGCTGCACATAGATCTCTTTGGTCCGACAAATGTCATGTCAATGGGCAAGAAGTAATACTGTCTGGTGATAACTGATGACTACACCAGATTCTCATGGGTATACTTCTTGAGAACTAAAGATTAAACTGCTGATATTCTCAAATCCTACATTCTTAGGGTAGAGAATCAAAGCAATCAAAAGGTGAAGATCATAAGGTATGATCAGGGCACAGAGTTCAAGAACCACACTTTAAATTGTTTCTGTGAAAGCAAGGGGATAGAAAGACAATACAGTGCTCCAAGAACTCCTCAACAAAATGGAGTTGCTGAAAGGAGAAACAGAACTCTAATTGAGTCAGCAAGATCTATGTTGGCTGACTCAAAACTGCCTCTCACATTCTGGGCAGAAGCAGTTAGCACAACCTGCTATGTGCAAAATAGAGTTCTCATCACCAAGCCCCTCAACAAGACACCTTATGAACTTTGGTTTCAAAGAGTTCCCTACATTGGGTTTCTAAAGCCTTTTGGGTGTCCATGCACCATTCTCATCACACATGGGGTTCTTCCTAAGTTTGGTGCCAAATCTGATGAAGGATATTTTATAGGCTATTCCTCTCAATCAAAGGTCTACAGAGTATTCAATTCAAGAACAAGAATTATGGAAGAATCAAAAAATGTGGGATGTAGAGAATACATCGTCTGTGAGCAGGGAAAAGGCCCAAACTGGCTCTTTGACATAGACTCCTTCTCCCAAATATTATAGCCTCTCATCTTCTTAAATATGGAGTCTACCTCTACACAAACACATGCATCCACTTCATCCATTGACTACAAACTAAACTTTCCCAAATCTTCTATCAGACTGAGAAGACCATCCATTGATCCTCCATCAGTTATGGAAGCAATTGAAGCAAGTGAAGCCGGAACAAGACTCTCCAATGTCACAAGCAGCAGGCTTTCTGAAACTAACAATTTAGATGAAGACTTTTCGGTAAATGTTGTAGATGCTGTTGATGCTATTGCTGAAAATATTGATGTGGCTGCTGATGTTGAAGACTCTTCCACCATGAATGAAGAGACCCCTGATCAAAATCAAAGCAATCTGGAGCAAGGGATACAGCTGGAAGTAGTACCAGCACAGATGATCCACAAAGAACATCTTCAAGAAAATATTATTGGCCAAGTTCACCAAGGAGTTCTCACAAGAAGCAAATCTCACGAGGCCAATATATGCTTGTTTTCATGTTTTCTATCTCAGGTGGAACCCAAGAAAATAGATGAAGCACTGAAACACAGCAGCTGAATTGAGGCAATGCAGGAAGAGTTGCTGCAATTCAAGAGGCAAGATGTCTGGAAACTTGTTGATCTTCCACCAGGTCAATATGCTATTGGCACACGATGGGTTTTAGGGAACAAGCAAGATGAGAGAGGCATTGTAGTAAAAAACAAAGCCAGACTTGTAGCTCAAGGCTACACTCAGGAAGAAGGAATTGACTATGATGAAGTCTTTGCTCCTGTTGCCAGGCTGGAGTCCATCAGAATCTTCCTGGCATATGCTGCATCCAAGAATTTCACTGTCTATCAAATGGATGTAAAGAGTGCCTTTCTGTATGGAAAGATTGGTGAGGAAGTATACGTCAAACAGCCTCCAGGATTTGTACATTTTTCACATCCTACTCAAGTGTTTAAACTAGACAAAGCTCTGTATAGCTTACATCAAGCACCAAGAGCCTGGTATGAAACGTTATCAGGATATCTACTAAGCAACAACTTCAGAAGGGGTGCTATTGACCAGACCGTGTTTATCAAAGATGAAGGGGGAAAAATCTTACTAGTTCAAATCTATGTTGATGATATCATCTTTGGATCAACAAGGAAAAAGTTGTGCAAAGACTTTGAGATTCTGATGCACTCAAAGTTTGAAATGAGTTCAATGGGTGAACTAAATTTCTTCTTGGGTCTACAAGTCAAACAAGTCCCAAATGGAATCTTCATCAGCCAATCCAAATATGTAAAGAGCATTTTGGAAAGATTCAAGATAGCTGACTGCTCTGCTGCAAGAACCCCTATGCAAGTGCACCATCAGCTGACATCAGACAAAGATGGCCAAGACACTGATCAACATCAGTACCTTGCAATGATAGGGTCTCTCATGTATCTCACTGCCTCAAGGCCAGATATCATGTTTGCAGTATGTCTTTGTGCAAGATTTCAAGCAGCTCCAAAGGTTTCACATCTTCAAGCTGTCAATTGAATTAATAGATACCTAAAAGGAGCCCCAAGAATTGGGCTTTGGTACTCTAAAAATGACAAGTTCAATCTGTATGCATACACTGACAGTGATTATGGGGGATGCAACTTGGACAAAAAGTCCACATCAGGGGGATGTCAGTTTCTGGGAGGAAGACTGATTTCATGGCAGTGCATGAAGCAAACCCGTGTTTCAACTTCTACAGCTGAAGCAGAATACATTGCAGCTTCAAGTTGCTGTGCATAAGTCATCTGGATACAAAATCAAATGCTGGATTATGGGATGACTTTCATCGCAACTCCAATTCACATTGACAACATGAGTGCTATATCAATCACAAACAATCCACTGCAGCACTCCAAGACAAAGCACATTGACATCAGGTATCATTTCATAAGAGATCAAGCTGAGAAAAAGAGGATTATTTTAACCAAAGTTCATACAAATGGGCAATATGCTGATTTGTTTACAAAACCTTTTGATGAAGCTAGATTTAGATATTTAGTTGAATCCATTGGTATGATGAACTTTGATTAAAATCTATCTCTAAAATTCTTTTTTAAAATGTGTTTTGTCTTTTGTTGTAAATAAAAGTTATAAGTCAGCAGCATTTTTGTCCTTCAGCTGCTGACAGGTTTAATATTCAGCAGCAAAAGATTTGCCACTGACTGCTTTATGTTATCAGTAGGAACAAGTTTCCTACGGATAGCTTTAAGGCTGTCAGCAGCAACATCCTTGCTATAGATCTTTGAATCCATCAGCAGCAATTGAGTTCGCTGCTGACAGACTTAACCTTCCGCAGCAACCAAGCTTGCAGCGGACAGGCTTATTCATCCATAGCAACCAAGTTTGCTGCTGATGGGTAAATTTAAGTCCAAATTAACTTTTACCCGCTGTAAAAATTAACGTCAGTCTTTACCATGACTGCCTCGGTGTATTACAGCTGTAACAGTAAAAGGTGAATAACGTTGTACTGTACAAGTCATTTTGCTTTTTCCCTCCTCTGTCGTTATAAGAACAAATTAAATTTCCTTATCACCTCTTCACATTCAATTTCACCCTAAACCCACATCACTTTCTCTCAAGTCCCTACCACATTCAATGCCTTCCATCCTTAAAACATTCAAAGCCTTCCATATTCTTAAACCTTCAAACCTTCCCTCCAAAATCAAACAACAATGGCAGACATCAATAACACTGACGACAACTTCTCCCCGTACCACAACCTTACAGCATACTTAACCAAGGGAAAGAAATCTGAAGGATTCGATGATATGATCGACTTCCTATGCCGATCAAAGATCCATTTTGCCCTCACAACCAACCCTACAGTATATATCCCTCATATGGAGGATTTCTGGAATACTACCGTCTACTCTATCGAACAGGGATTCCCCAAATAAAAGCCAAGGTAGACGGCAAGGACATCATCATCTCTGAAGCTACCCTCCGAAAACATCTTAAGTTTCAAGATGAGGGAGCAGCATCTCATACTCAAAGGACGAGTACATGAGGACCTTTGTATCCATAGGGTACACTGGAAATCAAAATGAGTATACAATAGAGAAGGCGCTGATGGGCCCTCCATGGAAGTATCTCTGCCACACTCTTCTCCAGTGCATATCTCAGAAGAGAAGTGGATGGCATCAAGTGAGCTCCGCACTTGCCTCTGTTTTCCATGGTATGATTACTGGCCTAGGTTTCAGCTTTGCACACCTCATCTTTGAGGGTTTGAGATATAACCTTCAAGAGGGTGCAAAGCAACAATTATTTATGTACCCAAGATTCTTGCAGGTGGTTTTCAACCAGGAACTAAAAGAGCTTTCAAAACCTGCAAGAATCTACATCATGTTGGGACATAAAAATAATATTTTTCAAAGTTTGAGAACTGTTTTCAAAAAGTTCTCAGGGTTCAATGTTCCATTGTTATCTACAATGCTGAACATACAAAGTACCCCGGGTGACAGTTCAGCAATCCCAGCTGATACTGATCCCACACCCTCCACATCACATCCTGAACAACAATCTACTTCCACCATTCGAACCCCTGTGCAAACTACCAAGGATGCACAGGTACAAAAATCACTTACACCTCTTTTGGATGTTATCGTTCAACTGGATCAAAGGGCCCCAGTTGCAACAACATACACAAGAAAGAGGAACAAGAAGACTCCTTCTCTTCTTGTTTCAAAGGCCCAAACCCAACCTCTAAGCCCTCATTCAGAACCCCAACATTCTGATGAGAATACCAAAAGGGATAGCCACAACACTAGAGAGACTTCCTTGGAAGCCTCTCTATTAGGATCAGGATCACATCCCGGATCCATAGAGCAATCCCCTGAGCCATTCCATTATTTCTCTTCTCTGAACCTAAGTGCAGAGGCACCTGGTCAAGATGATATACCTTCTCCAACAACCACTATATCGGAGGTATTGATTGACTTGGCTGCTGGTGCACCCAACCCAGGTTAATCACCCAAGAAGGTTCACTCTGGTAGTATTGATAGAGTGAATGTGGAAAGGGATATCACTACTCCCGGTACATCAACTGCCCAGGAGGACAGCGATAACATAGCTAAGACCCTAACCACAGCAACTCACAGTGAGGATGTTTCCTGTGAAACACTCTTCACTGAGAGGAATCCCAGGCGTCAAGAAAACCGGGGTGATGGGGATGCAGAGGCTAGGCCTAAGGCCCCATCTAGCTCCAAGGATTCCACAACTGTGGATGAGGACAGACTGAAACTTCATCACTTGGAATTGATGGCAAGGGTGGCAATGCTAGAGGCTGAAGTGTCCAAACTAAGACACCAAGTCACTGTGCATGAAGCCCGTCAATGCCCAACTATGCCTACTCCCTTTCTTGTATCAGTGGGAACTCAAACAGATATATCCCTTTTCACTGATGCAACTAAAAAGGGGGAGGTGGTTACTAAGGAAGATGATGCTGACAGACTCGAAAAATGGATACAAGAGCAGACTATGTTTCAAAGTTCCCTATATAAACCTGCTTTTGTTTAAATCCATGACTTGCCAGACTCAGTAGATGAAGATGAAGATGTCACTGAGGATTGGAAGTTAGTCGTCCGAGCTGTTGATGAGGTGCTACAAGAAGAAACTCTCCATGAAGACACACCTCCATCATTCAGCATTCTTCCTGAAGTTGCAGCCATAATAAGTCATTCATCTACCCCCCTAACTCTTCTTAATTTCAAAGAAGCTAGAATTTGACACCATTCTAGCTTGGGGGTATGATGGAATAGCTGAGAGATTCTGGATTTAATGGGAGTTTAGTGGAGTAGAAGAGCTAAACTGGAACTCTCTCAATGCCCTCCAAGTTCTCAATCTGTATCTGACAAAATGCATCAACACTTAATCAGATCTCTCAGCAGAACTTGCAATCAACAGGTTCTATGACTTAATGGAGGATAATATGCCCTGGTTTGAAAGACTACTAACAGAAGCAAAAAGGGTGGCTTATCCTGAATCTTCATCAACAGCAAAACAAAGACTGGCTCCAAGAAGACTTGACCTAATCAGGAGCAGTGCTTTAATTGAAGAAGAAATTATCTGTTGGCGAAGATTCCTGTATAGCATAATGGTCAGGGACTTGGAAGTGCTAGGATGGGTAAGCACTCCTACCTCTGATTTCACTTTCTTCCTAAACAATGGATCTTCTCTCTCAATCAACATCAAAGAGATCCTACTCCTACCTTCAGACTTCCTGCATAAGGTCTTTGAGCTCAGAACACTCATCTGCAACATCAACTCCTTAGAAAGTCAAGAAATGATCAAACTCATCAAGGCTTCTCTTAATAAGGAGGAATCACCTGCAATGACTGACTCTGACTCAAATCTATCATTCATCTCTTCACCAACATTCAAAATGACCACATAAGAAGAATCCAAGAGAAGAGAAAAGGAAAAGGTGAAGGATTGTTGGAAAGAAGTGACAGGTTTGGAATGGGAGGAAAATGAAGAGAGTTTCCTTCCCTTGTCCATTCCCCAAATTGCCAATGAAGCTGAAGTTGAGATCCCAACAGCATCTACTACACCTACTGTTGCGGTCCATGAAGCTGAAGCAGAGGCATCCAACAAAGATAAGGGAAAGGGACTAATGACCAAAGAAGATGAAGAACGAATTGAGAAGGAGAAGAAAGAAAAGGAGGATAGAAGAAGAAGAAGAAGAAGAGAAGAAGAGGAGATGGATGAACTAAAGAAAGCTCAAGACAGACTCACAGCCATTCTCCTCAGAGAACAACAGATCCAGCTGTATGCAAAACGGCTGGATGATCTGAAAGTAAAAATTCCTGCAGTTTACCAAATTGAAGAAGATGAAGCTCTTTCTCTTCAACTGCAGGAACAATTCGATAAAGAAGAAGAAGAGATAGAGAAGAAGAAGGAAGAGGCTAAGTTCAGAATATCTGATTCTGAACTAGCCAAAGAAATGAGAGAGGAATGGGTAAAGGCTCTGGTTTCTCAAGGTGAGGATGTAGACTACCTTGAGAAACTATTAAATAAATAAATCTACAGAGTCTTCATGGGTCAGGAGGGTCAATTGGCAAACAAGAAAAAGGCTGAAGAAGAAGA
Organism: Smallanthus sonchifolius; assembly: GCA_023525975.1. Taxonomy (NCBI): domain Eukaryota; kingdom Viridiplantae; phylum Streptophyta; class Magnoliopsida; order Asterales; family Asteraceae; genus Smallanthus; species Smallanthus sonchifolius. Next base: position 19,391,932 of record CM042035.1, on the reverse strand, counting down.
AGAAAAACCCAAACAAAAGTCCAAGAAGACCATTGCCTTTAACCGAAGATCCCATGAAGAAAGGAAGATCATAATTGACTTCCTTAAGGCTAGAGGAGAGAGTGGAAAGAGGCTGGGTCCCATGAACTTCATGAACCTGCAAGCCCACTACCTTAATGTTAAAAAGGATAAGGAAGAAAGACTGGGGAAGAAAGGCTCCAAGAAGAGGGTAATCATTCAAGAAGAAGAAAGGAAAACAAAGAAACCCAAGCCTTCTCCCTCACCTAACACTTCCTCAATCCAACAATCTTCCACTCTCCATCCTAGACCTCCCTCTTCTCCACCCTCAAAGTCCAAATCCTCACACCCAGCTCCTACTCATCAACAACCTCCCAAAAAGAAAAACAAACCTACTTCTAAACCAGAAGACTCAAGAGAAATAATCAGATGGTCATACAGCTCTCAAGACCAATGGTTTGAAGTTTTCAGGGGGAGGACAGAAGTTAAAAGATCAATTTATACATCTGCTGATGAGGTACTACAGCTTCCAGATTCTGATCTAAGAAGAATGATGGAGCTGGCTGAAGCCAATGAGCATGAGAATGAAGATGGGAGACATCTACTGCTGGCAATCAAACATCACTTCAACCCCAGTAGAGATGAAATCCTTGATGTCAAACCTCTCCAATCCCACTCTCCATTCATCAGCTAGTCCTACAATGCTAAAAAAGATGAGTTCACATTGACAGATGTTAAAGGGCAGAAGATGAGGTGTTCAAGCAAAGATATCTTCAAAATGGCCAGCAAAGACATCAAGACTCTATCTGAGCTTCCTCTTAACAATCCCAGCAAGGACCAGAGAGGATATGAAGTTGTAAGAATTGTCAGCCACATGCAAAAGCTTCAGCAACAAAAGCAGTAAAAGAGTTTTGGTAGCATCAGTCTAGGGGGAGTTTGTAAAAATAAAGACTGATGGCTACAAAATTCTCTAAGTACAAATGCTGCTGATCTCAAAGATTGTTGCGGATCGAAAAAGTTGCAGCTGATAGGCTTTATCAGCTGCTGACCAAAACTGCAGTTGATATGCCTTATCTGCTGCTGACCAAGTTGCAGCTGATAGGCCTTATCTGCTGCTGACCAAAGTTGCAGCTGATAGGCTTTATCCGCTGTTGACCAAAACTACAGCTGATATGCCTTATCTGCTGCTGACCAAAGTTACAGCTGATAGGCCTTATCCACTGAAGATCAAACGTTGCAGCTGACTGTTCTTGATAAAGCAACCAATGCTACTGACAACTTTCTGATGCTACACTGACACACTCCATGCAGAAAGAATGTCATTGGTACAAGACAATAAAAGACAACAACGCTCTTCTCCAAGCATGCAAACAATGATGCCTTAGAAGACGTTTGAATAAAGTTAACTAGCATAGTTATTATTATTGTCTGTATATGTAGAATAGCTTCAATACAAGATCAACGGTCTGTGTTAGATCTGATCCTTAGAATCAAGGGTCTGTCTTGATTCTAAGTTACTATATAAGTAGTACTTAGATTCATTGTAAAAGTACTTTTTGCTTAAGATTACTATTAGGGTCTGTAATCTTGTAACACTTGAAGCTTAATACAAATTGCATTTATCAGTATTCTTCTTGTCTACTTGTTTACTTTGATTAAGTTGTGATTGTTTCCGCCAATCTCAACTGGAATAGAACCATCTTGTATTTACCGATCCTACACATACAACATTTCATAAGGCGGCATGCCTATAGTCGTGTGATGACTATTGTTGTAGGAGAAATCGGCTAACGGCAGATGACTGTCCCAATTGCCACCAAAATCGATGATACAAGCACGAAGCATATCTTCCAATGCCTGAATGGTCCTTTCGGACTGACCATCCGTTTGTGGGTGGTATGCCGTGCTGATATTAAGTCTCGTGCCCATCGCCTCGTGAAATCTTTTCCAGAACCTCGATGTGAATCGTGTGTCTCGGTTAGATACGATCATCAAAGGCATCCCATGCCGTGCTACTACTTCATTAATAAATACTTCCGCTAACCTTTCCGACGAGAACGTCTCGCAAATAGGTTGGAAATGAGCACTTTTCGTTAAACGGTGCATAATTACCCAAATGGTGTCATGACCTTTAGCTGTGCGAGGTAGCTTGGTTATGAAGTCCATGGTAATGTGTTCCCACTTCCATTCCGGTATATCAAGTGGTTGAATCTTTTCATACGGTTTTTGGTGTTTGGCCTTTACTTGTGAGCAAGTCAAGCACTTGGTTACATACTTTGTCACCTCATGTTTCATTCCAGGCCACCAGTAATCCTTCCTCAGATCTTGGTACATTTTATTGGTACCAGGATGGATAGAGTACCGAGACTTATGAGCCTCATCCAAGATTTTGGTTCTAAGCTCGCCACTCATAGGTAACCATACCCGCCCAAAACGTGTCCTAACACCAAGGGTGTTATATTCCAACTTGTCCTGTTGGCCAACCATTCTTTCCTTCTTTATGTTTTCTTCCTTAAGTGCTTCATCTTGAGCTCTTTCAATTTCCCTCATCACTTCTGATGTTACCACCAACTTGTAAGCTTTCACTCAAATAGGAGTAGGCACATCCTTTCGACTTAGAGCGTCAGCCACCACGTTTGCCTTTCCGGGGTGGTATATGATTTCACAGTCATAATCTTTCAGGAGTTCCAACCATCGTCTCTGCCTCATATTAAGCTCACTTTGTTCGAAGAAGTACTTCAAACTTTTTTGGTCGGAGTAAATAGTAAACTTCACCCCGTAGAGGTAGTGCCTCCAGATTTTCAATGCAAATACGACAGCAGCAAGTTCCAAATCATGATTCGGATAATTAGCTACGTGAATCTTCAACTATCGTGACGCATACGCGATCACTCTTCCGCGTTGCATCAACACGCATCCCAATCCCTGACCCAAAGCGTTAGAGTATACCACTAAGTCTTCATTGCCCTCGGGAAGGGCCAAGACTGGAGCTTTGGTTAGCTTCTCCTTCAATTCCTTAAACGTCTCATCCTGGGTCGAACCCCATTCGTACTTTACCTCCTTCCGAGTCAACTTTGTCAACGGTGAAGCTATTTTTGAGAAATCCTGGATGAATCTCCGATAGTAGCCTGCCAATCCCAAGAAACTGCGGATTTTAGTTGGCGTCTTACGAATATTCCATTCCATTACCGTCATTATCTTTGCTGGGTCAACCATAATGTCGTTCGGGTTAATGACATGACCTAGGAATTGGACTTCCCTAACCTAGAACGTGCATTTGGATAACTTAGCATACAACTTTTCCTTTTTTAGAGCCTCCAACACCTCCTTTAAGTGACACGCGTGATCACCCTCATTCTTGGAGTAGATGAGGATATCATCGATGAACATAATTACCGATCGGTCCAGCATCGGTCGACACACCCTATTCATCAAATCCATGAACGTTGCTGGGGCATTCGTCAATCCGAAAGACATTACGCGGAACTCGAAATGTCCATATTGCGTGTGAAATGCAGTTTTCGGTATGTCTTCTTCCCTCACCTTCAACTGATGGTACCCGGATCGAAGGTCGATTTTTGAGAACCAACTTGCGCCTTGCAATTGATCGAACGGGTCATCGATCCTTGGTAAAGGTACTTGTTCTTCACCATTCGTTTGTTCAACTCGCGATAATCAATACACATTCTCATCGAACCATCCTTCTTCTTCACAAACAACACCGGAGCACCCCAAGGCGATATGCTCGGTTGTATAAATCCCTTCTCAAGTAGTTCGTCTAATTGGGCCATAAGTTCTTTCATCTCCACTGGTGCTAGTCGATATGGAGCCTTAGTCACGGGCTGGGCATCTGGTACTAAGTCGATTCGGAACTCAATCTCTCTGCGGGTGGTATCCCAGGAAAATCCTCTAAAAACACCTCCGGGTACTCGCGTACCACGGGTACATCGTCTAGTTCCTTCACTTCCTTACACTTGTCAATTACGTACACCAGATAAGCCTCGCATCCGCGCCTCAAGTAATCTGTTGCCTTAATCATCGAGATGACGTTTGGCATCGGGGCGTCACGATCTCCAAAAATCTTGATTTTGCTACCATCCGGAGCCTTGAGTCAGATTATCTTTCATTTACATATGATTTGTGCTTCATTGGCAGTTAACCAATCCATACCCAACACGACATTAAACCCTCCCAAAACCATAACAAACAATCTAACAGGGAACCTATGACCTTCTATTTTTTATCATGGAGTTGTCAACTACATCGGTCACTCTCGCAGTTCTACCCTCAGCGGTTTCTACGCTAAAGGCCCTTTTTAGCTTACTGACAGTGTACTTCCCTCGTTTACAAAAAGTCACATATATAAAACTCTTACTTGCACCCGAATCAAATAACACAGAAACAAAATTGTTGTCAAGGATGAACGTACCTGACGCCACATCGGGGTCCACCCTGGCCTGGTCTTGCGTCAGCGCGTACGCACGAGTCTTTGCTCGAGGCCTCTCTTCTTTCTTCTCCGGGCCTTTCCCCTTCCCGGCTTCACCCATTCTGGGCTTGGTGCATTCCCGGCTCATATGACCACTCTCCCCACAGTTGTAGCATTTGAAGAGCTGGGGACATTCACGTGAGTAGTGTCTAGTCTTGCCACACCTGAAGCATAGATTGGATCCCAATCTGCATACCCCCATATGCTCCTTCCCACACTTATTACACATCGCCATCTCCTCCACCTGATCCCACTTATCACGAGCCCCATACATCTTTCCACCTATTCGTTTGTTTTGGAAGCTCGGCTTCTTTTTGGGTTCCTAAATGGCAGGTCGTCATACACTACACCACTGAGTTCCACCACCGAATCATAGGTGCTAGGGGCGTTTGCTTTGATGAAAGTACGGACCTTATCCGACAAACCTTGGATGTAGCAAGCAATCTTTCTCTCCTCAGTCGTGATCAGATGCGGCACCAGACGTGCCAATTCATTGAACCTGGTAGTGTATTGCCGATGTGTTTTACTTCCGGCTTTGAATCCCAGAAACTCTCTTTCCACCTTCTCGATTTCATTCCTCGGGAAGAAGTTCTTAATCACCAACGTTTTCAAATCGTTCCACAGCATTGCGTCAACCGTCTCGTCCCCCTTGGCTTGACGTACACCTTCCCACAAATGGGATGCTTCCTCTCTCAAGGATTTAGCAGCAAATTTCACAACTTGATTTGCTCGACACTTACTCAGACGGATGGCGGCTTCCATACGTATCACCCAGTCAAAAGTAGCCACCGCGTCCTTCTTCCCAGTCAGGACCGGCGGGTCACATGCCTTAAAGGACTTATAGTCGCAACCACAGTTAAGCGGTGCGTTGATTGCCTCAGTGTTCGGGGTACCAACCGCCGTGTTAGACCCACCTGTCTCACTAGCCTTCTTTAACGCTTCTGCCAACAGTCCTGGCAAAGAAACCTTCATTAACTCAGTGAACTCGCGTGCCAGAGCCGCTCTCACTTCCGGTTCAAAAGTGAATTGTTGTTCTTCGACATGAGTCGGCTCAGTCCCGTGCATACTAACTTCTGGCTCAGTGTGAACACTTCCTTCTTCATTGTACTATTGGTGTGTAGGGGTCCTGCCGAGCCCACCGTTACAACCACCGGTATGGCCCCCACCACGCCTTCCACTTCCTCTCCTTGCCATTTCGTTCTATAAGACAAGGAATCCAATGTCGTCACGCTAGTTAACAAATGGAATTCAACAAGCACTGTAAGATTTTAATATACACTGGCCATCTGCAATAAACCATTACACTACCTTTCGATTTCTATTTGACCACCTTTGTGATTCCATCAGAACACAAGTCCTTACCTAACCCTTTCTAAGGCATACTATTTATGTAAATATATACTACCTTCATACCTGATGCTGTGTCTCGAGTTACCCGTACTAGCATCCGCTTTCGGTCCCATTCACAGTTTAAGTTCAGACACTAGGAGTGTCTGAATCTCTCAAACTATTGCTCTGATCGCCCCAAACCTGGGAGGCCTCACTCGTTGGATTTATTCATTCACAAACAGTTATTAAACTTGAATATCAAATAACGCCGCAGAATCATTCATTCATCATAATTAAAACTTGTTAAAACATGCGGAAGCATAACATTGTCAAATACATAAACAACTCATAACGGGATGCGAGTCTTCATGATCAACCGGGTAACTCTTCTCGCTTTCCAAGCATCACCGTCCATCGTCCATACCTGCCTTAACCTGAATGTGCATACTAAAAAGTCAGCTACGCTGGTGAGTTCAAGTTTTCATTTGATTTAAGAAATGGTTCATCATTCAATAATTCATTAGGGTTTAACATAATGTATAAGAAAACAGGGCCTTTCGTTTATCATTAAAAACATTCAAACATTTTAGCATCATCATAAACACCGTTGAACGGATCGTTCATTTAAAACATTTAACATTCATTTAAGTCATATATTATTATCCAAATCTGTGTTACAATTCGTTCCGTCATTTAGTATTGTATTGCCCATAAGGCTTAACTGCACGAAGACCGACAATACAATATATTCCGTCAATTCCTTTTTGTATTGCCCCAAGGCTTAGCTGCACGAGGACCGGCAATACTCATTTAGTTGCCCCTATGGCTCCCATGTCCATAAACCGACAACTATGGCTCACGGCCATAACACCATCGGATCATAATTTAACCTTCGTAGGGTCACGTTAACCCCTGAGTAACCGTCGTTACTCACTTACCAGTTGTACAAAATCATAACCATTGACAGGCCACAAAGACACTGCCCCTTTTGTTCTTATGGCAACTATGGCTCGCTGTCCATAATCTACCACAAAGCTGGAAATTACATTCCCAGACTTTATTCGTCAATTCCATTCATTCGAAAGATTAGATTTGTAATGACTTCTTTAAAACCTTTAAAAATATCGCGCGGGTTTCCTCCTAGTATATATATAGGATTGTGTTAGATTGCAAACCCAAATGAGTTGTGGAAACCCTGAAAACCCAATAAGGGGCTTAGATCAAAAGAAATCAATGGTTTAGATTGTTTAGCTTTTTCATCATTTCTTTTACTATTATTTTAAACGAAAAAGGTACTTAAAGGATAGAAATGTCTTTTTGCTTTGCAACCAATTTGTGTATAGAACAGTAAAAGCAAGACACTATCAATCAAATCACATCTTTCCTCCTTTTTTTTAAATCATGTTTTATTTTAATTTTAACTAAAAGATAGTAACTAAGAATTCATATTTTTTTTTATAGAAAAACGAAATTTAAAATTGTGTAAAAACAAGGTTGTCCCTTTTTTTAATTCCCATTTTTTTAAAACGAGATCATGTTAAATGTATTATTTTAAACGAAAAAAGTACATAAATGATAAAATGTCTTTTTATTTTGCAACCAATTTGTGCTGTGAAGAATAAAAACAAGACATACAACCATGAATCAAATCATCTCTTTCCTCTATTTTTTTAAATCATGTTTTTTAATTTGACCTAAAAGACTGTAACTAAAAATTAATTTTTTTTATTAATGGAAAAATAAAATATTTTTTTTAAAATAAAATATGTAACCATTGTAAAAATTACCGTTTTTTTATTTCAGTTTTTAACACATGTTACATATGAAACCAGGATTGTTACATAACATTTTTTTTAAATGACATTTTCTAAATTCCAGTTTTTTAGGATTGTTACACTCGTGTTACATTAGATGTAAATACAACATAATATAAATGTAAACCCGGTATATTACATGTTATACAACATAACAAAAAACTAATATTCAAGTTTTGGTTTTTACTATACATAAAACTGTCATATGCGTTTTTCCAACTTTTAATCTATTTACTTTGACGTCTCTTCTGTTGTCCAAGATTGCAACTCAGTTGTGCCATTTGCGAATCTTCTATTTCATAGATGACAATTCACTTCGTGTTGCATATCTAACATTTTGTTAATTACATATGTAACCAACATTGCGTTGTAGAAAGCACCCCAGCTTGATATTCTAAACAGCTTCAAAACGTGTCCACATGAATTCTGAAGATTAAAATTGAAAGGGTGAAAACATATAAGGAACGAAAAATAAATAACCATCAAAACCCAACAAAGAAGTTGCAAACGTTTACCAGATATATTGCATAATTGTTATAATTACTATCATCCAAAATCAAACCAAAATCATGGTATTCAAAATAAAATGGCTAGAAAGAAAAACCCATATGAGTTGTGAAAACCCATGAAAACTCTATGTAACAAAACTACCTTATTTAAAAAATAAAATAAAGTTGTTACATAGAGTTTTTATGGTTTTCACAACTTATATGGGTTTTCACTTTTCACCTAATACTACCCCCACCTATAACACACATGTAGTGATGCAACAACCCGATTTTTATGTGGGCTTGACAATCCAAACCAAACCAAACCAAACGTACCCAGTATAATCCCACACATAGCTAACGCTATTAGTAGGGTCTGGGGAGGGTGTGATGAGGGCAAACCTTACCCCTATCCCAAGGGATAGAGAGGCTGCTCCCGTTTAGACCCCCGGCTCCATGGGAAAGAAAAAGATAAAAATATAAATAAAATTAATGAGTAATAAAGTAAAATAAATCTAACAGTAATCTAACAATTAGCAGTGTATGACTAGAGTATATTAGTCACAAGAAACACAACACACCTACAAGAAACAAGACATACGCAAAATCTTTGCTAAACAACTCTACTCTCCCACACAACGGGTCACTCATCCTAAAACCCTAATACGACGTCTCCATGAAATCCTATCATTGATCATGTCCTCTGAGATGTGTAAATCTAGCAAATCAAGCCTAATCCTCTCATCCCACGTTAATTTCGGTCTCCCCCTGCTCCTTTTCCCCTCTACAACGAGAGTTTCCACCGTTCTCACTGGATCTGTGCTCTGTCTCCTCTTGACATGTCCAAACCATCTCAATCTTCCTTCTCTTATCTTATCTGAGATACATGTGACTCCCAATCTCTTTCGAACAACTTCATTTCTTATTCGGTCCTTTCTTGTGTGTCCACACATCCACCTCAACATCCTCATCTCAGCTACATCCATTTTTCGAGCTTGTGTCTTCTTGATGGCCCAACAATCGGTTCCATATAGCATCGCTGGGCGAACTGCTACCCTATAAAATTTACCCTTTAACCCTATTGGGAACCTCTTGTCGCACAAAACACCTGAGGCCGCTCTCCATTTACACCAACCAGCCTGCACCCGATGGACTACATCATTGTCGATGTCCCCGTTACTCTGGATGACAGATCTTAGATACTTGAACTTCAGTGTCTTAGGGACAACCCCACCTTCAATAGAAATCTGGGTCTCCTCGTCGACGTTTGCACCACTAAAGTTGCAGTGAAGGTACTCGGTTTTAGATCGGCTTATCTTCAAACCTTTGTGCTCTAAGACTGTTCTCCATTCCTCTAGTCTGTTGTTCAATGTCTCTTTACTTTCTGCAATCAACACGATATCATCAGCAAAAAGCATGCACCATGGAATTGCATCTTGAATCGACTTTGACAACTCATCCAAAACTACTGCAAAGTATCAAACTTACGTTTAGGATGAGGCTTCCTAGTTTTATTACATCTAAGGTATTTGTAGGTTACCTCGCCCTTCCATTTCTTAGTTTGGCCTTTACGAACAGAGAAACCCGAAACCTGAGCATATTTTTCATACATGTAAACAACATCCATCCAAGAATCAAACACACTACCTATAACATGTTTGAATTCTTCTAGAACATTGGGACACCAATAAGTGGTTCCATTAGGAGAAGGGAAACATAAGTATCATTTGTGGGTATGTTATTTAATGAAAAGAAATGAAAAGGAACAAATAAGAAACTAATGTAACATTATATAAAAAGAAATAGCAGTAGAAAATAAATTTAAATGGAACTAGAAAAAAATAATTACATTGAATTGGAGAATGAATATTGCCAACAAAAGGTAATTCATCAAATAGGCAAGAATCATCATTTATTGGTGTGGGGGGGGGGGGCAAACGCTGATGAGGAAGAAGACATTAATGGATGTGGGGGATAAAACATTAATGGCTAATCTACATTTAGTGGTTGTGCATCGAAATGTGTAGAATTTGAGGATTCACCCATTAATGAAAGCTTGAGGAGTAATGGAGAAAAGTGAATGCTTAAAAAGTGAGGATGAAAGAGAAGGAAAATAAAAATTAAAGAGGAAGGAAGTGAATTGATTAGAATGAAAGAGATGGAAAATAGTAATTAAAGAGGATGGAAGGTTCTTGATAATCTCGATGATGGTATAAAAAAGATTGATTGGTGGGTTGTTAAAAGGTGGTATTAGAAATATATAGTGGTATTGTAAATGTGGTATTGAGAAAAAAAACATGAAAAAACAAAATAAAGGTGGTATTTACTCCATTTGAAAATGCATAATCGTGGGATGTAATATGTGTTGATTAGATTGATGATGGAAAGTAGGAAAATGATGTAATAAATGAGGAAAGAGAGTATGTAATGTGGGAGAATAAAAAATAATATAAAAAGTCATGTATAAAGGAAATTACCTATATACCCAGTGATTATAATATTGATTGATAGGATGGATGAGGTGGCTAAATGAGAACCACATATAAGGTTTCTAGAGTTTTCACAACTCAATAGAGATTTCACCATATATATACCCTATATAGAGGAAGTATCACTCCAGTTGTGCAAACTCTTGAAACCCAACGTATGGACTACAATGCTCCACGTCAACTTTCTACACTTAATGATGTTTAAGCAAGTAAGGGTATTTTAGGAAACTCACATTCCCCATCTTTCTTTTGTACATCACACATTGCATTAATGGTATTCCATCTTCCCCAATCTTTACCTACCAAACTCTCCATTACCGATGAACTTATCTTCCACCTCAATACATGGTTTTTTCCACAATAAACAAGAAAAATTTTTAGAGACCGGTGATGCTCCTCTGGTGACTTTGGTAACTTCGACGCCATCATCGTCTAACTCTTCCTTTTAGACGTCCAACTTAAAGAATTTTTGTTGCCGGTGAAGGTGTTTTTAGTGGCTCCACCGTTAACCGATTTAATGGACGATTTTAGCCCATTCTTTTGCAATCGGTTAATGGGTTTGAACTGAATCAGAAGTTGGAGTTGGAAGAGTTGTTTAAAAAAGGTGATTTGGTTCATGTTTCTTGTACCACTATTACCAAGGAGTTTCAAGGTCATTTCTTTATCTCCACCCCCTTTAGTTTTAGGGTTTAATTGTTGAAAATTTGCAATAAGAAAAGTGATTTAGAATAACTTGTTTTGTAAGTGTTTAAACCCTTAAATTATAACGATCAAAATGATCGATATCTTTTGTTTAATGTTCGTGCTCTTATGTTGTTTTTGCCCCAATAGACTATTTAAGGTAGCTAATTTGACTAAAATTGAATAAAAATTAAGAAAACTGAATATGAATGTGAGAATATAAATATATAAATTAATAATCATTTTTGTGTGTGTAATTAAAGAAAAACAAGAAAATTATTTGTCCATCTTATTCATTGTATTTACTAACTCTTTATTTGGAATTATATTTTTTCATTATGCCAAAGAAAATGTTTCGTCTCTTTAAAGGGACTAAATTTATAGATTTTTTTTATGTAAAGCTACAAGGTGAAACAAATTAACGTATGGATTCTTAAAATATCAATTATGATGATGCATTTTACTTATGATATAAAGATTTTGAATAATTTTATGTCTCGTTTTAGAAAAGTCTCCTTTTAAAAAAGTCTCGTTTTGATTGTAAGCTTTAGGTAATCCAATATGTAACATTGATAGTTACACATGTAACAGTACTAGTTACATATATGAATATACTAGGTGTATATATATAATGTCATCTTTACATATATATTTTAACATTAGTATATTACATATGTATACATTATGTTACATAAACGTAAAAAATGATATTTTAAAAAAATGTCGTTTAAAAGAAACGTTTAAAAATCAAGATGAATATGTAATGACATATCATCGATGCATATGAGATTACACACATATAACACATGTTATATATATATATATATATATATATATATATATATATATATATATATATATATATATATATATATGTAACACTTATATTACAACTATTTTATAAATTAAAAACCAAGATGAATATGTAATGACATATTACTAGTGCATATGAGATCACATAAATGTAACACGTTATCATGGGTTAGATACATATGCAACATTTGCTCATTTTCTTGTTCGTTCTGCAGAAAGATCCCGGTGATGAGGAGTCGTCGAAAGTGGGAGAAGGAGTCCCAGACATCCTAGTTACATATGTAACATGTGTTAGATACGTATGTAATATAACATTTTGATATTTTACATAATGTAAATATTATAATGTTCAAGCAATAAATAGTTACTGATTACTTATATGTAATACGGCATCAATATAGGTTGTAAATATGTAACATTTATTACCATAATCTAGTTACATATATGTAACACGACCTAGTTTATAAAAATCATGTTTAAAAAAAACTCGTTAAAAAAATCACGTTATAAAAAGAATATTGTTTAAAAAATCACGTTATAAAAAGAATATTGTTTAAAAAATCTCGTTTTAAAAATAAACTAGAATTTAAAAAATTTCATCGACAAAAAATCTAAAATTAAAAAAAACTAGAATTTAATTTTTTTTTCAAACGATATTTTTTTTCCAAATTTAAAAAACTAGAATTTAAAAATAATTCATCCCGTTTCACATAATCTCACGTTTAAAAAAAATTCGTCTTAAAAAATTGGAATAAAAAAAAATTCAGAATTAGGAAAAGTACAATACAAAGATTATATCTAATTTTGTGAACACCCTTATTTAAATTTTAGAATTTAATATTATAAAAAGATAGAAAAAGGTACATTATAAAGAATTTAATATTATAATACAAAAAGTACAATATAGAAAAAATCCGTTTTTTAAAAATTCGAATTTTATTAAAAAAATCTCATTTTGAAAGTGGGTGAAGTAAAATGTGATGTGATGTGTGTACTATCTAGTCAAATAAGAAAAAGTGATAATGTAAATTTCCATTACTATCGTTTTTGTACTATTTAGCATTAATCAAATACAAAATAAAATTCATTAAAGCAAGATTTAATTACAGCCATCCATCTAATTCAATCAATGGCTAAGGATGAGTTTCTAAGGTTTACACATCTCAAGTGAGTTTTCATATCATCCATCCCCAAAATATATATATATATATATATATATATTTTTTTCTCCAATAATTTCGCCTTCCTTTTGTTTCACCATTTATTCTTCGATTATTTTATGGTCTTCTAATAAACTTGCGTCATCATCTTAACAAATGTTACATACTCTGTAACCGTTTCACATTCCTTTTTTCGTGAAGCCATTTAGCACTTAACCTTCCATTGTTTAGTAATATATTTATTTAGGAGTGGAAAAATAGAGTGTGCGAGGTTTGCTGCATTGATTAAAAAAAATTGGTTTAACACTCGGAGAAGCTTCTGTAGTTTTGTGTTAGCATGTTCATGGATAAAAAAAATGGATTGTCGCAAAAGAAGAAAGATAAAGATACGAATAAAGAATTTCTGGAACTTCGATTGAAGAATTTATTAAAATCTGGTAGCTTTAATCTAAAACGACGTAGTTTTAAGTGGTTTCGCATAGAAGTTAAATGTTTAACATCATATTCACTTTCCCCATATATATATATATATATATATATATATATATATATATATATATATATATATATATATATATATATATATATATATATATATATATATATATATTGTGAAGTTCATAAGAAAACTAACATTTAGGGAGAGAACTAGAGAACTCCTCTTTAAAGGTAAAAAAAATATAAAATAAATAAAAAATCATAACTCAAAATATAAATAAAAAAACTAAAAAAGTGGTTCGGAGACCTTATTTCCCACGCCGTCCTCGTTAAAAAAAAAACTCAAAAAAACAACCGGTTTAGCTTTAGTGTTTAGTTTAGATTTTAGATTAGAATTTTGGAGGGGTAGGTGGGGGGTTTAGGTTTTTTTTTTTTTGGGGTGCGTGGGGGTTTGGTTTTTGGGGGGTGGGTGGGGGTGGTGTGGAGGGTTTAGGTTTTTAGGGGTGGGTTAGGTTTTTTGGGTGGTACTACACATATGCACTATTACGTTATTTTATTTTTTTTATATTTTTTTTAACGAGGACGACGTGGGAAACATAGTCTCTGAACCATTTTTTTAGTTTTTGATTTATATTTTGAGTTATGATTTTTTGTTTATTTTTTTCTCTTTAATGAGTAGTTCTCTAGTTTTTTCATTAAAGTTAGTTCTCTCATGAACTCAACCCTATATATAAATATATGGTGAAGTTCATAAGAAAACTAATATTTAGGGAGAGAACTATAGAACTCCTCTTTAAATGCAAAAAAATAATAATAAAAAAATTATAACTCAAAAACGAAAAAAGTGGTTTGGAGACCTTGTTTCCCACGTCGTCCTCGTTTAAAAAAAAACTCGAAAAATAGTCGGTTTAGCTTTAGGGTTTAGTTTTTTGGGTTTAGGTTAGAATTTTAGAGGGGGGGTGGGTGGGTGGGGGGGTTAGGTTTTTGAGAGTGGTACTACACATATGCAGTATTACGTTATTTTTTTATATTTTTTTTTGAACAAGGATGACGTGGGAAACATGGTCTCCGAACCACTTTTTTAGTTTTTGATTTATATTTTGAGTTATGATTTTTTATTATTTCATCATTTTGTCAAATATTTTTCATCATTGTGTTTTACGTTTTCCAGCTTGTTGTGTAATTTGCTCATTATTGTGTAATTCGCACAAATATGTCAGGTCATTATGTAATATAAATATAAGGTCTGGTCATTGTGTAATTTTCTCATTGTGTAATATGCTTATTTTGTCAAATATTTTTCATCATTGTGTTTTACGTTTCCAGCTCATTGTGTAATTTGCTCATTATTGTGTAATTCACTCAAATATGTCAGGTCATTGTGTAATGTAAGGTCTGGTCATTGTGTAATTTGCTCATTGTGTAATATCAGTTCATTGTGTAATATCAGGTCTGGTCATTGTGTAATATCGGACCTTATATTATACAATGACCTGGTATATTACACAATGACCATTATGTCCTCCCTTTAAAAACAATAAAATGACAAATGTCAAGCCTATAATCCTTCTTACCTTTCTTATTTTAAAACCCTTTTTTTACCATAACCTAACCCATATATATATATATATATATATATATATATATATATATATATATATATATATGCCCATCCTAACCAATTAGAGATTGACACCTAGCACTATACTTTTTCTTTGTTGAAGGGTAATTTGGACCTTTCACCCCCATATCCTTGTACCGATTTCTGACCAGCTTTTGTACCTTCCACCCTCTTTTCCAACATATTTTTCTATATCATCAACCTTAAACCCCATTCCTTCAAGTACACATCATCCCTCTTTCCTTTTTTCATAACTTCTTTCTTCCATGGACGATTCTTCTTGTTCTAATGAAATACTCAATCCAGTCAACGAAGACAACTCACCAGATGAAGGAGATGGTTCCCTAATTTTCGACAAAACAGTTAATGTTTTGTTTAGCAATTCTCCCTTGCGTTATGTTGGTTTTGATAGAGAAGGTAATGCATTTTTCCATGTTTTTTTTTCTTTGTAGATTAGTTTTAGTTTTTTATTTGTATTTTGTTTTACACTAAAATCAGTTTAGTTTTTGTTTGTTTTTTTTCTTTTCCATGCTAGATATTAGTTTTTGTTTATACTAACATAGATTCTTTTATATGATCCATAACTAGTTCTTTTGATTTTTGTACCTATGTGTGTTGGTATTAACTTTTCAACTAAAAATTTGATTTGTATATTGATTTGTAGGTTGTGTGTGTCTCTGATATTTTTATTTGTAGTTACATGTTCCTACTATATCCATCATTGTTTTAAAAATCTAATTTTCTTGTACTTAAATGTTGTATACTATATTGTTCATCAGTGTATGAACATGTTTTTTACTATATGTGTCAATGTATTACATTGATGTAAAAAAATTACAATTTTTAGGTAACATGCTTGTATTATATACATCAGTGTAGAAACATATTTGTACCATATATATCAATTTATTAAATTTTTGATACTATATCACTATCCAGCACTACCATATATATCAATTTATTAAAATTTTGATACTATATCCCTATACAACAGTTTTTTAACTTTTTTATATTCAACAATGTAATGTTAAAATGATTTTATATGTTCGCATTCCTGTGCTGTCTAACCAACTCTTAATGGTACCAACTACATCAGTGTAGTAACCATGTTTCGGTACCATCAGTGTAAGAACATATTTATAATATATCCATAAGTTTGTTAAACGTTTTTGATACTCTATCGAGCTGTGTGTTAACATTTTTTATTCAAGAATGACATGTTAAATTGATTTTATAGGTTCACATTCCTGTGCTGTCTATCAAACTCCTAATGGTACCAAATATTGGAGTTCGGAAATAAAACCTAATGAAAAACCTATAGTTGGAAAGGTTTCTTGGGTGAAGTAATTAAGATGTATCAACGTTATGCTGAGTTATCTGATTTGGTGTTCGTTTAAATGGCTACAGGAGGTGGAAAGGTGAAATAACACATAGAATATTGGTGTGTGATAGATATGGTGTGCCCAAGAAAAAAAAGATTGATTCGTTGGATCCTAATTCCTTGGTTTCTACTCGAGCAAGTACTTTCAAAGTATGTGATTACAAGGCTCTGATTAGATTGAAAGCTGTATTATGTACTCCTAATTACATCCTATATGACTTTGCTAAAAAACACAATCACTCTTTGATTTCTTCTAAGAATATAGATCTTACTAGAAAGGGAAAAAATCTCAAATTTGAGGACATTAAGCTCATTCATACTCTCAGTTTACATAGAATTTGGCCTATTGTTGCCCACCGGTTACAGACTGCACTGAAGGGTGGCCATCATAATGTCAGTGGCACTAGGAATGCGTTCAGGAATGTTAGTCGTCATATTCGGACGTTCATTGGTGATCGAGATGTCCATTTAGGGGTGAAAAAGTTGGAAGAACGTGCTGCTAACCTCCCCAATTTTTCATATGAGTTTTTACATCATGGTGGTGAGATTAAGGCTATATTTTGGGCCGATGATTTTTCCCGAATCAGCTATAAAATGTTTGGGGATGTTCTTGCATTTGATGCTACTTACTCTACCAACTAGTATTTAATTTTTTATTATATTTGTTCACATATCTTATTTCTTTTTTGTTGTTTACATTATTTTTTTTTTACTTATTATTTTTTGACTAAGGTACAACATGATTTTTGTGCCTTTTACTGGCATCGATCACCATAAAAGGTGTGTTACATTTGGGGTTGGGTTAATTAGCAACGAAACCGCACAGACTTATCAGTGGTTACTTGATGTGTTGCAAAACACATGCATTAATCCTAGTGTAATTATGCGTTTTTGTATAGTTTTGTACTCGTTTTGTGTTGTTTTTAGTTCGTTCTGAGTTTGTGTCGTATTTGCAGGTTATAGTGTGCTAAGGAAGAGGAAATTGGAGCTAAATCCTAGAGTTATCGAGCACACGAGAAAAGTTGGCGAATCAAAAGAAAGAAATTCAATTTTCTGGAAATTACACTCCTCTCGGTACGCGAGGAGGAAGAGCCATTCCCTCGCGGTACGCGAGGGAACCCAGAAGAGCACCCGACTATATTGTCCCTCGCAGCCCAACCCAGAAGAGCACCCGACTGTATTAGATCGCTTACTTTGTGTTTGTGATTCGTGTATGGTTTGCTAGACGTCAGTAACCATAGGAATATTGATTAATAAACTATTAAAGTAAGTGTTCTACTTATCTAAATACCCGAAAAGTGATAGATAATCGATTAGTCTTCGGTGTTAGGTTTTCTGAGAGTGAACAGTCTAAGAGGACGTTTCCTTAGGGGTTTTAGTATCGTTGTTAATTAGTGTTAAACAAGTTGATTTCAGGTTACTCCTTGCATCTCTGATGTAATGAGATAGTGATACCGATAGGTGAGCTATCTATTGAGTACTTTAGCATATTTGGTGAGACCGAGAGGTAATCCGACCCGTTGGTGAGTTTAGTATCCTTTAGGTATCCTTCTGGTCACATCCTAAGAGCGATTAGGAATCCATTAGGTAACCTAGAGGTGTCACATCTTAGGATCCCAGTGCCATAACATCTTCCTCCGATAGAAACCCGAGCTTAGCAAACATGATTCACAACCTAGGTAGTGTCTGTCTTCCTTACTGATTTCATCCGAGTCTTTTCTAGATTGTTAATTGTCTTAGTAGTCTTCTTTATTCAGTTATTTAAGTTCATTAGTTAACCTTAGTTCGTAGAATTTCCGGTAAGTCCCAACGGGTCTACCGATCGATCTCTGTTGTAAAACATGTGATACGTATACGAAGTGCGGAATCCTAACGCATACGTACGTCTCTAATACTCACACACGCAATACAATCACACAAAAGACAAGATATCATAAAAAGCTTCTTGTATTCAGTCTGTAAACAGCACACACATAGTAGTTCCAGAAAATACAGAATGTTACAAATGAGAACAACTATTGCACTATTTATAGAAAAATACAACTGGATCAGGCGAACTTATCATGAAAATACAGAATGTTACAAATGAGAACAACTACTGCACTACTTATAGAAAATACAACTGGATCAGGCGAACTTATCCTGTTTGCCAACTTTACAAGTTCGCCTCAACTAGATCAGGCGAACATGTTAAGTTCGCTTGTGCAAACTTAACAAAATACAATACAAAACATAAAACATAAAGACTAATATATTACATGGCTTGTTGTCACATAACATGCTCCAACAGACTCCCCCTTGACAACAACTTGGTCTTTATCTTTAAGTCTTGTTCTTCCAATTCTTCGGTAATGAGCTCCCTGCACAGATTCTATGCTTCAAACATACATACAACACTTTCTTGTACTGCAATGCCTACTCTCTACACTCGTTAGTGTACATGATCTCTCTACGTTTCAGCATCTTCTGATCATACCTTGAGAAGTTAACAAGATTCATAGCATCAAAGAACTTTACTATAACCTTGCCACTCATGTCTTCTATTACCGCTTCACTCGTATAGACATCCACATACCACCTTTAAGATCATTCAAGCAATCAACTTCAAAGGAAACTTCGGTACTGATCTCACAGGTTTGAACTTGTATCTCCAAATCACCTTTTGAGTAACTGGATCAACTTCTTTTATTCTCTTTCCCTGTTGAGGTTTCAGTTTCTCATACTTACCAGATCCTCCTTCAATTCTTATCAGCTTAGCTATTGAGTCAACTATTCCATTATTTGATATGTTATCACACTAGCATCAAGGCAGCTCCATTTGAAGCACTGTATGGACGGAAATGCCGTTCTCCTATTTGTTGGGCTGAGGTTGGGGATAGTCAACTTACAGATCCTGAACTCGTACTTGAAACTTCTGAGAAAATCGTTCAAATTAGAAACCGTATGGCAGCAGCTCGTGATCGTCAAAAGAGCTATGCCGATAAACGTCGTAAACCGTTAGAATTTCAAGTAGGGTATATGGTCTTACTCAAAGTCTCACCTTGGAAAGGTGTAATTCGTTTTGGGAAACGAGGCAAACTAAATCCACATTATCTTGAACCGTTCAAGAAAGTAA
This sequence comes from Smallanthus sonchifolius, assembly GCA_023525975.1. Classification (NCBI taxonomy): domain Eukaryota; kingdom Viridiplantae; phylum Streptophyta; class Magnoliopsida; order Asterales; family Asteraceae; genus Smallanthus; species Smallanthus sonchifolius. The sequence goes on along the minus strand of CM042035.1, from coordinate 19,372,120 downwards.
AGAGAATTGGCCGAGTAGCGTATCAACTAGACCTACCTGAAGGACTGAGTGGTGTACATGATGTCTTTCATTGTCTCGAACTTGAAGAAATGTCTGGCGGACGAGACACTCGCTGTTCCTCTTGAGGAACTACACATCGATGAACAACTCGGTTCGTTGAAGAACCGGTGGAAATCATGGATAGGGAAATCAAAACGCTGAAACGCAGTAAAATCCCTATTGTCAGAGTTCGTTGGAACTCGAAACGCGGACCGGAATTCACGTGGGAAAGCGAGGATCATATGATACGCAAGTATCCGCATCTGTTCAAGCAATCCACTTCAAACTCTTAAGGTACTATTCTAATTTTCGGGACGAAAATTCTTTCAACTAAGGGATGGTGTGATATCCCGGGAATTTTTTTTTATTATTATTATTTAATTTTCGGGACGAAAATCCTTTCAACTAGGGGATGATGTGACAACCCGACTTTTCCGGTTAACTCCGTTAACAATTCCGTTAAAAACCCTATAGAAAAACTTAACCCCGTTAACTAAATCCAGTTAAATACTAACCTATTTAACTCATTTCAAACCCCAGGGACTATTTCTGTCAAATATTTAAGCTCAAACTACAGGGACTAGTCCTGCCAAATCCCAAGACTTAAATGGTTGACTCCCAAAGTCAAAATCAAACTCGAATTAACTCTGTTGACTTTCTGAAAGTCAAACTCGCAACCAACAATCCAAATTCAAGTTCTATAACCGAAATTCGTTTGAAATAGTAACGGAAATTCACTTTAATGCTATGATCGCTCATTATAGGATCATTACTGAACAATAATCGTGCGAGTTAAACCCAATTATGGGTGTTTATGTCGAAACCGTCGACCTTCCCGTCGACATTTATCAAAATCTCACAATTCGATTACCATTATCACGATTTCACATTCCATCACCTCAAACGAGTTACTGTCTAGCTTCTGCACGCACTAATTCAACCGGATTCAAGCCCGAAGTCGCCGGAACCTAACCCGCAAGCCGTTGGCATTTGGTCTAGTCGAACTCTATCAATTCTCCATCGATTCTGGTAACTTTTCGAACCTACTGTTTCGTTTTAGCATCTAGATCATTAACCTTATGAAGATTGGATCATATATCAACGAATTTCACTCGATCCAAAACTCTAGGGTTCATCCGTATACGATTTGGGGGTTTTGAACTTAAGCTTAACCCCAATCCAATTAATTTATACCATCAGTTTAGAAATCATGTATCAATCAAAAGCCCTATGTTTATTTCATCAATAGAAACCGAATTGATCATAATCCATAACCTAGGGTTTATCATAAACTTGATTTGGGATTTCGAACCTAGACCTAACCAAAATGAAATTAAACCATATCAATAAATTCGCCATTCATTTTTTGATAAAAGCCCTATGGATTCAACATTTAATAATACAAAATTTAACCAAATCGGTTTTGTGTTTAAAACATTGGGTTCGACTTTTGAAAACGTAATTTACACACCTTAAAATCCTCGATTTCGCAATTGATTTTACCCACTGGTTCGCAACACCGTGTACAACAAAACCCCCATACTAAGTGTAGGAAATCGCGATCGAATCAATGGGATTTGGGATGGAGAATCAGTCGCGACTCGGGGAAGGGGGTGGCACAGAATTCGTATCATTAAAACCAATGTGTTCCGAGTTCTGTTGCGATAGCCTAGCGGCCGGGACTGGTTATGTGTTTGAGCTATTGGGGGAGAGACCCGGGTTCGAGTCTCTCCACCCACATTTATTTTTAAAACCGATTTTCACTATTATTTTAATTACCAAATAAATTGTTAAAATAATATAATATTATATTAAAGTGTTTTAACCCGGAAAACAACCCGTAGGCTCGGGTTTGATTTTATAACTTATAATTGATAATAATTCCACTTTTGAAATAATATATTTATACTAATTTCAACCCCGACTTAGTATGGAATAATATGTTAATATTATTTTTAACTCGTGACTCCTATTTCTAAATAATATATATTTATGTTATTTCACTTTGTTTAAATACCTCGTATAATGTTTTAAACTGTTTAATAATAAAAATTATTATATTATTTACCGACGTTATTTGCTCGAATAAAAATAACATATTATGTTATTTTTTTGGCCAATGATTAATTATTAATCTTACGAATCTAAAATAATATATTAAATTATATTATTTTTCCTAACTTTTGTAAACGACTCGAACGTATGAACTTATTTATTTATTTATTTATTTATTATTCGTTATTAACGTTCGACGCGTAACGCATTTACCTTAATTATTATGATATATATATATATATATATATAATTCCGTAGACACGTTCGTCTACTCTTAAATCCCTAGAATGCGTTAGGGCGTCCAATCTTCCGTGTCGTCGTCACAAATCCCAACTTGTCCCTAATTTATGTGTTTATAATTTTAGGGCATACGTAAGTCGTTTGAGACTTACACTCGTGGTTCCAACTTTTCCCTTGTGTGATTCAAATCTCTACTCAAGCTCAGGTGAGTTTTCACGGCCCCTTTTTACTGCTTTTAAACTGGGGGAGAAAACATGATGCAAACTCTTTTTGATTTTTGTACTTTATTTTATATCACTTGTTATGACTATGCGTAAACTCTATCATGAAAGTCCTCACATCGAACCGTTTAAATATGAATATAGCGAGGTATGTTGGGTAGTACTACTGGGTTTGACAAACCTCACCCGCGTTAGTCGCGCTAACTCGATTGGATATCGAACGGGTGCAATATTGACCTAAACGTGCACCGTGGTTGATAGACCTGGTGGGAGGCAATACAAACAGTCAGTTTACGGTTGCGAGCGTAATAGCAAACATGAACATGGGTTAGCTACTCATTGGTATATATATGTTGATTGTACAATAAATCTGGTAAACGTTTATTTGTATACTGAAACCTGTGAACTCACCAACCTTGTGTTGACACTTCTTCTTATATGTTTTCTCAGGACGCTAAGCTAAGGCACAAGTGCACGTTAGGGCATGCATGGTGTCAACATGATGTATTTAATAATTGTCAATCTACTGATAATTTATTATGTTTCCGTTATTGTTAGACTTTGGCGCGTTGTTTTGCGCATTTACTTTTTTTTACGCTTCCGCATTTAACTCTGAACTTTTATAATATTTCAATTCGAGTCCCATATAGTGTCGTTTGATATAACTAATGACTGAGATCCTGGTGTGTCACCTTCCAAACGGTAAAACTCCGTTAATTGAAATTTGGGGGTGTGACAGATTGGTATCAGAGCCAGGTTATAGAGAACTAGGATTGCATACTAGACTATAACCTCACACATTAGTTACACGGCATAGACACTCATACCTGATACATATAGCACCTATACATACATTGTAGTGCAGGCATGTAACACCATTCGTATCACCCTCAGTTGGCAAGGGACACATCATTTGCATTGCATCATCATTCCCAGTGGCGACACTTGGGGAATCACCAGAACATCATCCACTCCCATCCGAGGGCAGCGAGACGGAGCCTTCGGGGGAGTCACTTAAATCACCATCACCTGTTGGGTATGGTGGGCTTTCTCAGGTCCATGTTATGGACGACACTCAGCACTAACGCATATCTCTTTGGGAATTGGGATCGTCGGAGGCGATTCCCTACGTAACCACTAGCAACAATACGCCGACTGAATGCAGACCGTTACACGCATTATTGCAGAATCTATTGACACGTAGATGTCATCACTTTCTCGAGCCATGGGCTCGTGTCTTTGGTCGATATTCTGTTGAGAATAGATTGACCACAAATTTGAGAACGCATTGCTCAATGCATACTCAAACCCTATCTTGACTAAGTTGAAAGGACGGTTACCTTGCTGCTTTTTGTAACTTGTATTCAGGAAATCAGTTTCTTTTTTTTGAAGTCGCATTTCATGTACATGTTTGTTACATGTTCTCATTTACAATCCGCTAGATTGGACTCTCGTATTGTGTTTCAACTCGAGTGAATACTCGGATCAAACGATTCCTGACTACACATCCTGATATGAGTTCTGGTTGATCAACTTATAGTTGATGACTGAGCTTTTCGATGACTTATCATATCTGACAACACTATGTACTCAATAATACAAACTAAAGGACATTATGGCACAAGACGGGGAGAAACTAGGGTGAACATGCAAAGCAAATTATCATTACGGGTGCACACGTAATAATAATTAGAGGTGCATGTAAGTCCTGGTGAAACCTAGTGTGTGGATAAATGGTCCTAATCAGTGATCTACAAACTTAAACTTCCACTGTCAGTAGAAGTTCTTGTAACCCGCTCAACGACTAGTTGGTATCGTTAAACTCGTCCAACAGTTGATAGACGCGACTATCAGGTTGAAGATGTTTACGGACACACAGAACTATCATTAATGGAATCCATCATTGTCACACCCCAACCGTGCATCTTAACCACGGGTGTGACTTAATTGACAAAAGAACACAATGGAATAAAGACATTTACTATTAAAGTTTCATAATATTAAAAAAATCCCAATTACATAAGTTTCGAATTAAACCAAACAGATAACATGTTCAAAAGACAAGCAACTTAAAATAATTGATATCTAGGCAAATCCTATGTGATATTGACTTGACCTATCACGAGCTTAATCACCTGAAACATGTACGAAAAACAAGTGTCAACTAAAAATAGTTGGTGAGAAATCACAGGTTTAATAAAAGTATAAGTTTGGCAAAGGTGACAATTCATATTCCAAGATCATCATATAGCACGTAATAAAACAAACACATGATTAGCAAATCCAACCTAAAATGATGAGTAACGAATAAGTGGTACAACTCGCAAGTTGCACTGATAACGAATAAGATGTCCAACCAAAAGTTGTCCATAAAGTATATGCGGTTTCCATCATATGGCCCATATCTGTACTACCGTTGGCTTGAAAGTTTCAAGTTAAGGATTTGCAAGTTTAACGTTTATCATGTTGTGTTCATTTACTCACATACATATATGATTCGCTTGTTTTAGAATTGTTTGAAAACGTGTTTTAATGCGTGCCAACGCGTACATGTTTCCCCCAAAATGATTTGAATAAAGTGGGGCTATGAAGTCTCACCTTGAAAGCTAGACGAGATAAGAAACTTGAACGAATGGACGAGATGAATCACGGACCAGACCCTAAACAAATAAATAAACCATTTTTAGGGTAGGTTCGATGGTTACGAGTGTTAGATAAGCGGTTCGGGTCATAAGATTAAGAATTAGTTGCAAAAATAGAGTTTTAGTTGATTTTCAGATTTGGACAGCAAAGTAACTGAACAGAAATGGGATTGTTAAAAATATCAAACGATGTCTAAAAATTATGAAATTTTACAAGGAATTAGTTCAAGTCGTCCCGAAGAAGTTTCGTTTAGAAAGTTTTTCCATTTGAGACTCGGATCATAGCCAAAATAGTCCAACAAGACAGAAGGTACTGAAAAAGGTTTCTGTCCCGTTTTGGCTACTACGGAGTCATACTTTTGAATTAGAAAATGATCCAATTATGGTTGGAAAGGAAATTCGACGAACTACGTCATGGAAATTGAGTTTGCTCAGTTTAGATTAATTATGGTCAAGTTACGCTCAGTTAAATTCAGCACAGTTTCTGTCCAAAATCAATGGTTGCACTTAAGTGGTCCGTTTAGGGTTTTAAGATTACCGAACGCGCAAATAAAAATTAGACGAATGTTATTATGTTATTATAATACATAATATAATTAGATTAGGTTAGCCAAAACGTCCCGTGTCACCGGTCTAGCCATGATATTCACAGAAGCGTTATGGAGAATCACAGAATGCAATCGGCATAGCCGACACGAGCAAGCGGATTCTATATTTAATTAGCGTGTGAGTTCATATAAGTGATAATATAGAATAAATAACATGTTTTAAGTTATCAAGAACATACTAAAGCATCGGCAGAGCCACTTTTGCAATAGTTGTCTTGAGGATTCGCAGAATGCGACGGCATAGCCGCCATTGCAAACGGGATCCTTTGTTTGTTAGTTGGTGATGTTAGCTTGATTTATTAGTTTGATTAAGATTATTAGAGGGTTTTTAGGGCTGAGGTTTCACATGATCAAGTGATCATGGATAGAAAATAGAAAAAGATTGAGGGGATGAAGAAAGAATAACATAAAAAGACGGTATTCAACTTCGAAGGGTTGCTTACTTGTTTGATCTTCAAACTCTGGGAATCCTCTAAGGGATTTTCGAAATCTTCAAGGTTGGGAAGGGATTTCACAACTTAGGAGGGGTTGGGAGTGTTTGAGGGAGAATTAGCAAAGAAAACAAGATCCTAAGCCTCCTATTTATACTAATGGTTTAAGGGGTGTAAATATGGAATGTCTTGGAAAGCAATTTAGGGTTTTAGGGCCCTCAAATCTGCGAAATTTTCCTCAATGGGATTGGGTTTTTTGTGATTTCTTGCTTGGTCTAGGTCCAAAAGTAGGTGGGTTGGGTCCTAGCTTGATCCGGTTGAGTGCGCGCATTCGAAAATTGCGATTTTAAGCATTTCTAAGCGAAATTGGCAAATGTTTTCAACATTAAAGTTGATTGTCATAAAAAAAAGAGTATGTTTAGCTAAAAACATTTAAGTTAAAGTTACGTTATTCGCGTATAGTAGTTGGCGATCGGTGGGCGAGAAAACGAACTTTTTGATCGTTTTTCGAATTTCAGGATTTATTTAAGGAAAGTTTTGCAAACAAACTTTGTTTTAATTAAATAAATGAATATTTTAAACATTTAAAACATAAATTAATGTCATGTTAAACGATTTGTCGGTCGTGGACGGTACGTAGTTAACGACGGTTTAAAAGACGAACGATCGCACGAAAGTACTAACTAGTACTTTTAAGCATCAATTCACATTGAATGGGTTGTAAGAACATGTTTGAGATGTATGGGGATGGTTCATGTGTATTTAATGTGTCATAAAGATCAATTAAGTCTACGTGCGATCCATGAATCAATCACAGATAAGTATAAGTCTTTGAAATCAAGCATAAACGTAATGTTTCACATGTGAACTAGTATTGTAACAACGTCTGAATAGGATTTCAAGTAAAATGAAATGTCATGCGGATTTTCATTGATAAGTCTAGAATGAGTACAAGTAGTGAAAATCAGAAGTGTCACAATCATGTTATTTTCACCCATGTAAGAGTCTTAGTGACCTTACGACTCTCATTCAAACTTGATCAAAGAAACAATCTCGATTGAAACTTTAATAGAACCTCATGGTAAACCCACCGACTCCAACTTTGTAAGCAGGAAATTGTGGAATCCTTTCTAAGCTAACACGTTTTTCCTTACGCCCCAACAATAAATCTCATTCGACCCTATTGCCTTATCCGATGACTAATCCTTAGTCTAATACGAATTATACCCAACATATTCAATCCTGTAAACGAATTTCTTTCTTCACGAAATGATTCTGTTGATCCAATGACATTAGGAAACGAAGATTTAACCTAACCAACCATCAGTTGAACGTAATTACTTAGACATACATCTTATCGTTTATGCTACTGGAATCTATATCTCATTAGACTTTCCTTTCTTACATGTGAACCTCTTCCCTTAGCCTATGCATTGACTAACACTTGCTTTATAAGCACGGGTCTCACTAGAAGTCTCAGTATGACTTCACAAATCCCATATTAGTGTGTCGTGCTCCAACTCTATTAAAAGCCAAGTATACTATTGAGATATTAGACGCTCAGAGAATCGAAACAACACGCATTCTTACAGCTGTAAACTAGTATTGGTTAGTCATAAACTTGACATTGACCTTCTGCCAGTTACACTTGGCAGTTTCGACCTTATTGTCGGTATGAATTGGTTATCCAAGAACCAACCTAAGACCATCTGTTGTGACAAAAATGTTTACCTTCCTCTCCTTAGAGGGGAAATCCTTTCTGTCCAAGGCAAAAGAGAGTGGTGCTGTCGTTGGCATCATATCCTTCATGAAAACACAGAAATGTCTTCGAAAAGTTCATACTGCCATCTTGGCTCTCGTCGTCGAGCAGCCACCTGAGGAGAAGAAGATTGATGATATCCCGATCGTTCGTGATTATCCGGAGGTATTTCCCAAAGATCTACCAGGTCTTCCACTGCATCATCAAGTCGAATTCCAAATTGATCTAGCACCCGGAGCGGCGCCTATTGCTCGGGCACCCTGTAGACTTGGACCCAGTGAATTGCAAGAGCTATCTACACAACTGCAAGAGTTGTTAGATAAAGGTTTCATTCGACCGAGCTCATCACCATGGGGAGCTCTAGTCCTATTCATCAAGAAGAAAAACGGGACTTGCCGCATGTGCATCAATCAACGTAAGCTGAACAAAGTAACTATATAGAACCATTACCCTTTACCTCGCATAGATGACCTCTTTGATCAACTCCAAGGATCAAGATTCTATTCCAAAATAGATCTTAGGTCCGGTTACCATCAGTTAAGAGTCCGAGAAGAAGATATCTCAAAGACTGCATTCAGGACTAGGTACGACCATTACGAGTTTATGGTCATGCCTTTCGGACTGACCAACGCACCCGCGGTGTTCATGGACCTCATAAACCGTATGTGTAAACCCTACCTCGATTAGTTCGTCATCGTTTTCATTGTTGACATCCTCATCTATTCTAAGAACAAGGAAGGACATGAGTAGCACTTACACTTAATCCTTAGATTGCTGAAACAAGAGCAATTGTATGCCAAATTCTCTAAGTGCGAATTCTGGATTCGCGAAGATTCAACTTCTAGGACATGTAGTCAATGAGAAAGGAATACATGTCGACCCATCTAAAGTAGAAGCCATCAAGGATCAGACAGCACCGATGACTGCAACAGAGGTGCGACAACTTGTAGGATTGGCTGCTGCTACCGTCAATTCATTGAGGAAATCTCAAAATATTGCTCAACCCCTCACTGCTCTAACTCAAAAGGGTAAACCCTACAACTGGGGTGACATCCAGGAGTCAGCGTTCCAACTTCTTAAACATAAACTCTGCAGTGCATCCATCCTATCTCTTCCGGAGGGAACGGATGATTTCGTGGTATATTGCGATGCATCCATTCAAGGTCTTGGTTATGTACTGATGCAATGCGAGAAAGTGATCGCATACGCTTCTCGTCAACTGAAAATCCATGAGAAAAACTACACGACTCATGACCTAGAGTTGGGAGCCGTAGTATTTGCACTGAAGATATGGAGACATTACTTGTACGGTACCAAATGCACTATCTACAGCGATCACAAGAGTCTCCAGCATATCTTCGAGCAGAAGGAGTTGAACATGCGACAACGTCGTTCGGTTGAACTTTTAAATGATTACGACTGTGCGATCCGGTATCATCCGGGTAAAGCTAACGTTGTGGCTGATGCACTAAGCCGTAAGGACACCAAACCTAAACGGGTTCGAGCATTACAACTTACTATTCACCCTGGATTACCTGATAAAATCCGAAGTGCTCAACTCGAAGCCCTTAAAGAGGAGAATCTACCGCTGGGAGCCACACGCGGTATGGAAGAGCAACTGGAGGTCAAATCAGATGGCATTCGCTACCTGGCGAAGCGAATATGGGTTCCAGTGTATGGGAACTTAAGAGAACTGGTTATGGATGAGGCTCACAAGTCTCGATACTCTATTCATCCAGGTTCTGACAAGGTGTATCATGACCTAAAGGTGCTATATTGGTAGCCAAAGATGAAGGCTGATATAGCCACCTATGTGAGCAAGTTCCTGACTTGCGCAAAGGTCAAAGTGGAATACCAAAAGCCTTCTGGCTTACTGCAGCAGCCAGAGATCCCAATATGGAAATGGGAACAAATCTGAACTCCTAGCGGATGCGACACCATCTGGGTGATCGTCGATCGTATGACTATATCCGCTCACCTCTTAGCCATCAAAGCAACTGACAAGATGGAGAAACTTACTCGTATTTACTTGAAGGAAGTAGTCTCTCGGCACGGAGTGTCAATCTCTATCATTTCGGATCGTGATGCACGATTCACCTCTTGTTTCTGACAGTCGTTACATAAAGCTTTAGGCACGCGTCTAGATATGAGCACAGCATACCATCCTCAAACTGATGGCCAAACGGAACGTACAATCCAAACTCTGGAGGACATGCTACGAGCTTGTGTGATTGATTTCGGTAACACTTGGGAGTCTCACCTACCGTTGGTGGAGTTCTCCTACAACAACAGTTATCACACTAGCATCAAGGCAGCTCCATTTGAAGCACTGTATGGACGGAAATGCCGTTCTCCTATTTGTTGGGCTGAGGTTGGGGATAGTCAACTTACAGATCCTGAACTCGTACTTGAAACTTCTGAGAAAATCGTTCAAATTAGAAACCGTATGGCAGCAGCTCGTGATCGTCAAAAGAGCTATGCCGATAAACGTCGTAAACCGTTAGAATTTCAAGTAGGGTATATGGTCTTACTCAAAGTCTCACCTTGGAAAGGTGTAATTCGTTTTGGGAAACGAGGCAAACTAAATCCACATTATCTTGAACCGTTCAAGAAAGTAAAGAGAATTGGCCGAGTAGCGTATCAACTAGACCTACCTGAAGGACTGAGTGGTGTACATGATGTCTTTCATTGTCTCGAACTTGAAGAAATGTCTGGCGGACGAGACACTCGCTGTTCCTCTTGAGGAACTACACATCGATGAACAACTCGGTTCGTTGAAGAACCGGTGGAAATCATGGATAGGGAAATCAAAACGCTGAAACGCAGTAAAATCCCTATTGTCAGAGTTCGTTGGAACTCGAAACGCGGACCGGAATTCACGTGGGAAAGCGAGGATCATATGATACGCAAGTATCCGCATCTGTTCAAGCAATCCACTTCAAACTCTTAAGGTACTATTCTAATTTTCGGGACGAAAATTCTTTCAACTAAGGGATGGTGTGATATCCCGGGAATTTTTTTTTTATTATTATTATTTAATTTTCGGGACGAAAATCCTTTCAACTAGGGGATGATGTGACAACCCGACTTTTCCGGTTAACTCCGTTAACAATTCCGTTAAAAACCCTATAGAAAAACTTAACCCCGTTAACTAAATCCAGTTAAATACTAACCTATTTAACTCATTTCAAACCCCAGGGACTATTTCTGTCAAATATTTAAGCTCAAACTACAGGGACTAGTCCTGCCAAATCCCAAGACTTAAATGGTTGACTCCCAAAGTCAAAATCAAACTCGAATTAACTCTGTTGTCTTTCTGAAAGTCAAACTCGCAACCAACAATCCAAATTCAAGTTCTATAACCGAAATTCGTTTGAAATAGTAACGGAAATTCACTTTAATGCTATGATCGCTCATTATAGGATCATTACTGAACAATAATCGTGCGAGTTAAACCCAATTATGGGTGTTTATGTCGAAACCGTCGACCTTCCCGTCGACATTTATCAAAATCTCACAATTCGATTACCATTATCACGATTTCACATTCCATCACCTCAAACGAGTTACTGTCTAGCTTCTGCACGCACTAATTCAACCGGATTCAAGCCCGAAGTCGCCGGAACCTAACCCGCAAGCCGTTGGCATTTGGTCTAGTCGAACTCTATCAATTCTCCATCGATTCTGGTAACTTTTCGAACCTACTGTTTCGTTTTAGCATCTAGATCATTAACCTTATGAAGATTGGATCATATATCAACGAATTTCACTCGATCCAAAACTCTAGGGTTCATCCGTATACGGTTTGGGGGTTTTGAACTTAAGCTTAACCCCAATCCAATTAATTTATACCATCAGTTTAGAAATCATGTATCAATCAAAAGCCCTATGTTTATTTCATCAATAGAAACCGAATTGATCATAATCCATAACCTAGGGTTTATCATAAACTTGATTTGGGATTTCGAACCTAGACCTAACCAAAATGAAATTAAACCATATCAATAAATTCGCCATTCATTTTTTGATAAAAGCCCTATGGATTCAACATTTAATAATACAAAATTTAACCAAATCGGTTTTGTGTTTAAAACATTGGGTTCGACTTTTGAAAACGTAATTTACACACCTTAAAATCCTCGATTTCGCAATTGATTTTACCCACTGGTTCGCAACACCGTGTACAACAAAACCCCCATACTAAGTGTAGGAAATCGCGATCGAATCAATGGGATTTGGGATGGAGAATCAGTCGCGACTCGGGGAAGGGGGTGGCACAGAATTCGTATCATTAAAACCAATGTGTTCCGAGTTCTGTTGCGATAGCCTAGCGGCCGGGACTGGTTATGTGTTTGAGCTATTGGGGGAGAGACCCGGGTTCGAGTCTCTCCACCCACATTTATTTTTAAAACCGATTTTCACTATTATTTTAATTACCAAATAAATTGTTAAAATAATATAATATTATATTAAAGTGTTTTAACCCGGAAAACAACCCGTAGGCTCGGGTTTGATTTTATAACTTATAATTGATAATAATTCCACTTTTGAAATAATATATTTATACTAATTTCAACCCCGACTTAGTATGGAATAATATGTTAATATTATTTTTAACTCGTGACTCCTATTTCTAAATAATATATATTTATGTTATTTCACTTTGTTTAAATACCTCGTATAATGTTTTAAACTGTTTAATAATAAAAATTATTATATTATTTACCGACGTTATTTGCTCGAATAAAAATAACATATTATGTTATTTTTTTGGCCAATGATTAATTATTAATCTTACGAATCTAAAATAATATATTAAATTATATTATTTTTCCTAACTTTTGTAAACGACTCGAACGTATGAACTTATTTATTTATTTATTTATTATTCGTTATTAACGTTCGACGCGTAACGCATTTACCTTAATTATTATGATATATATATATATATATATATAATTCCGTAGACACGTTCGTCTACTCTTAAATCCCTAGAATGCGTTAGGGCGTCCAATCTTCCGTGTCGTCGTCACAAATCCCAACTTGTCCCTAATTTATGTGTTTATAATTTTAGGGCATACGTAAGTCGTTTGAGACTTACACTCGTGGTTCCAACTTTTCCCTTGTGTGATTCAAATCTCTACTCAAGCTCAGGTGAGTTTTCACGGCCCCTTTTTACTGCTTTTAAACTGGGGGAGAAAACATGATGCAAACTCTTTTTGATTTTTGTACTTTATTTTATATCACTTGTTATGACTATGCGTAAACTCTATCATGAAAGTCCTCACATCGAACCGTTTAAATATGAATATAGCGAGGTATGTTGGGTAGTACTACTGGGTTTGACAAACCTCACCCGCGTTAGTCGCGCTAACTCGATTGGATATCGAACGGGTGCAATATTGACCTAAACGTGCACCGTGGTTGATAGACCTGGTGGGAGGCAATACAAACAGTCAGTTTACGGTTGCGAGCGTAATAGCAAACATGAACATGGGTTAGCTACTCATTGGTATATATATGTTGATTGTACAATAAATCTGGTAAACGTTTATTTGTATACTGAAACCTGTGAACTCACCAACCTTGTGTTGACACTTCTTCTTATATGTTTTCTCAGGACGCTAAGCTAAGGCACAAGTGCACGTTAGGGCTTGCATGGTGTCAACATGATGTATTTAATAATTGTCAATCTACTGATAATTTATTATGTTTCCGTTATTGTTAGACTTTGGCGCGTTGTTTTGCGCATTTACTTTTTTTTACGCTTCCGCATTTAACTCTGAACTTTTATAATATTTCAATTCGAGTCCCATATAGTGTCGTTTGATATAACTAATGACTGAGATCCTGGTGTGTCACCTTCCAAACGGTAAAACTCCGTTAATTGAAATTTGGGGGTGTGACAGATTGGTATCAGAGCCAGGTTATAGAGAACTAGGATTGCATACTAGACTATAACCTCACACATTAGTTACACGGCATAGACACTCATACCTGATACATATAGCACCTATACATACATTGTAGTGCAGGCATGTAACACCATTCGTATCACCCTCAGTTGGCAAGGGACACATCATTTGCATTGCATCATCATTCCCAGTGGCGACACTTGGGGAATCACCAGAACATCATCCACTCCCATCCGAGGGCAGCGAGACGGAGCCTTCGGGGGAGTCACTTAAATCACCATCACCTGTTGGGTATGGTGGGCTTTCTCAGGTCCATGTTATGGACGACACTCAGCACTAACGCATATCTCTTTGGGAATTGGGATCGTCGGAGGCGATTCCCTACGTAACCACTAGCAACAATACGCCGACTGAATGCAGACCGTTACACGCATTATTGCAGAATCTATTGACACGTAGATGTCATCACTTTCTCGAGCCATGGGCTCGTGTCTTTGGTCGATATTCTGTTGAGAATAGATTGACCACAAATTTGAGAACGCATTGCTCAATGCATACTCAAACCCTATCTTGACTAAGTTGAAAGGACGGTTACCTTGCTGCTTTTTGTAACTTGTATTCAGGAAATCAGTTTCTTTTTTTTGAAGTCGCATTTCATGTACATGTTTGTTACATGTTCTCATTTACAATCCGCTAGATTGGACTCTCGTATTGTGTTTCAACTCGAGTGAATACTCGGATCAAACGATTCCTGACTACACATCCTGATATGAGTTCTGGTTGATCAACTTATAGTTGATGACTGAGCTTTTCGATGACTTATCATATCTGACAACACTATGTACTCAATAATACAAACTAAAGGACATTATGGCACAAGACGGGGAGAAACTAGGGTGAACATGCAAAGCAAATTATCATTACGGGTGCACACGTAATAATAATTAGAGGTGCATGTAAGTCCTGGTGAAACCTAGTGTGTGGATAAATGGTCCTAATCAGTGATCTACAAACTTAAACTTCCACTGTCAGTAGAAGTTCTTGTAACCCGCTCAACGACTAGTTGGTATCGTTAAACTCGTCCAACAGTTGATAGACGCGACTATCAGGTTGAAGATGTTTACGGACACACAGAACTATCATTAATGGAATCCATCATTGTCACACCCCAACCGTGCATCTTAACCACGGGTGTGACTTAATTGACAAAAGAACACAATGGAATAAAGACATTTACTATTAAAGTTTCATAATATTAAAAAAATCCCAATTACATAAGTTTCGAATTAAACCAAACAGATAACATGTTCAAAAGACAAGCAACTTAAAATAATTGATATCTAGGCAAATCCTATGTGATATTGACTTGACCTATCACGAGCTTAATCACCTGAAACATGTACGAAAAACAAGTGTCAACTAAAAATAGTTGGTGAGAAATCACAGGTTTAATAAAAGTATAAGTTTGGCAAAGGTGACAATTCATATTCCAAGATCATCATATAGCACGTAATAAAACAAACACATGATTAGCAAATCCAACCTAAAATGATGAGTAACGAATAAGTGGTACAACTCGCAAGTTGCACTGATAACGAATAAGATGTCCAACCAAAAGTTGTCCATAAAGTATATGCGGTTTCCATCATATGGCCCATATCTGTACTACCGTTGGCTTGAAAGTTTCAAGTTAAGGATTTGCAAGTTTAACGTTTATCATGTTGTGTTCATTTACTCACATACATATATGATTCGCTTGTTTTAGAATTGTTTGAAAACGTGTTTTAATGCGTGCCAACGCGTACATGTTTCCCCCAAAATGATTTGAATAAAGTGGGGCTATGAAGTCTCACCTTGAAAGCTAGACGAGATAAGAAACTTGAACGAATGGACGAGATGAATCACGGACCAGACCCTAAACAAATAAATAAACCATTTTTAGGGTAGGTTCGATGGTTACGAGTGTTAGATAAGCGGTTCGGGTCATAAGATTAAGAATTAGTTGCAAAAATAGAGTTTTAGTTGATTTTCAGATTTGGACAGCAAAGTAGCTGAACAGAAATGGGATTGTTAAAAATATCAAACGATGTCTAAAAATTATGAAATTTTACAAGGAATTAGTTCAAGTCGTCCCGAAGAAGTTTCGTTTAGAAAGTTTTTCCATTTGAGACTCGGATCATAGCCAAAATAGTCCAACAAGACAGAAGGTACTGAAAAAGGTTTCTGTCCCGTTTTGGCTACTACGGAGTCATACTTTTGAATTAGAAAATGATCCAATTATGGTTGGAAAGGAAATTCGACGAACTACGTCGTGGAAATTGAGTTTGCTCAGTTTAGATTAATTATGGTCAAGTTACGCTCAGTTAAATTCAGCACAGTTTCTGTCCAAAATCAATGGTTGCACTTAAGTGGTCCGTTTAGGGTTTTAAGATTACCGAACGCGCAAATAAAAATTAGACGAATGTTATTATGTTATTATAATACATAATATAATTAGATTAGGTTAGCCAAAACGTCCCGTGTCACCGGTCTAGCCATGATATTCACAGAAGCGTTATGGAGAATCACAGAATGCAATCGGCATAGCCGACACGAGCAAGCGGATTCTATATTTAATTAGCGTGTGAGTTCATATAAGTGATAATATAGAATAAATAACATGTTTTAAGTTAGCAAGAACATACTAAAGCATCGGCAGAGCCACTTTTGCAATAGTTGTCTTGAGGATTCGCAGAATGCGACGGCATAGCCGCCATTGCAAACGGGATCCTTTGTTTGTTAGTTGGTGATGTTAGCTTGATTTATTAGTTTGATTAAGATTATTAGAGGGTTTTTAGGGCTGAGGTTTCACATGATCAAGTGATCATGGATAGAAAATAGAAAAAGATTGAGGGGATGAAGAAAGAATAACATAAAAAGACGGTATTCAACTTCGGAGGGTTGCTTACTTGTTTGATCTTCAAACTCTGGGAATCCTCTAAGGGATTTTCGAAATCTTCAAGGTTGGGAAGGGATTTCACAACTTAGGAGGGGTTGGGAGTGTTTGAGGGAGAATTAGCAAAGAAAACAAGATCCTAAGCCTCCTATTTATACTAATGGTTTAAGGGGTGTAAATATGGAATGTCTTGGAAAGCAATTTAGGGTTTTAGGGCCCTCAAATCTGCGAAATTTTCCTCAATGGGGTTGGGTTTTTTGTGATTTCTTGCTTGGTCTAGGTCCAAAAGTAGGTGGGTTGGGTCCTAGCTTGATCCGGTTGAGTGCGCGCATTCGAAAATTGCGATTTTAAGCATTTCTAAGCGAAATTGGCAAATGTTTTCAACATTAAAGTTGATTGTCATAAAAAAAAGAGTATGTTTAGCTAAAAACATTTAAGTTAAAGTTACGTTATTCGCGTATAGTAGTTGGCGATCGGTGGGCGAGAAAACGAACTTTTTGATCGTTTTTCGAATTTCAGGATTTATTTAAGGAAAGTTTTGCAAACAAACTTTGTTTTAATTAAATAAATGAATATTTTAAACATTTAAAACATAAATTAATGTCATGTTAAACGATTTGTCGGTCGTGGACGGTACGTAGTTAACGACGGTTTAAAAGACGAACGATCGCACGAAAGTACTAACTAGTACTTTTAAGCATCAATTCACATTGAATGGGTTGTAAGAACATGTTTGAGATGTATGGGGATGGTTCATGTGTATTTAATGTGTCATAAAGATCAATTAAGTCTACGTGCGATCCATGAATCAATCACAGATAAGTATAAGTCTTTGAAATCAAGCATAAACGTAATGTTTCACATGTGAACTAGTATTGTAACAACGTCTGAATAGGATTTCAAGTAAAATGAAATGTCATGCGGATTTTCATTGATAAGTCTAGAATGAGTACAAGTAGTGAAAATCAGAAGTGTCACAATCATGTTATTTTCACCCATGTAAGAGTCTTAGTGACCTTACGACTCTCATTCAAACTTGATCAAAGAAACAATCTCGATTGAAACTTTAATAGAACCTCATGGTAAACCCACCGACTCCAACTTTGTAAGCAGGAAATTGTGGAATCCTTTCTAAGCTAACACGTTTTTCCTTACGCCCCAACAATAAATCTCATTCGACCCTATTGCCTTATCCGATGACTAATCCTTAGTCTAATACGAATTATACCCAACATATTCAATCCTGTAAACGAATTTCTTTCTTCACGAAATGATTCTGTTGATCCAATGACATTAGGAAACGAAGATTTAACCTAACCAACCATCAGTTGAACGTAATTACTTAGACATACATCTTATCGTTTATGCTACTGGAATCTATATCTCATTAGACTTTCCTTTCTTACATGTGAACCTCTTCCCTTAGCCTATGCATTGACTAACACTTGCTTTATAAGCACGGGTCTCACTAGAAGTCTCAGTATGACTTCACAAATCCCATATTAGTGTGTCGTGCTCCAACTCTATTAAAAGCCAAGTATACTATTGAGATATTAGACGCTCAGAGAATCGAAACAACACGCATTCTTACAGCTGTAAACTAGTATTGGTTAGTCATAAACTTGACATTGACCTTCTGCCAGTTACACTTGGCAGTTTCGACCTTATTGTCGGTATGAATTGGTTATCCAAGAACCAACCTAAGACCATCTGTTGTGACAAAAATGTTTACCTTCCTCTCCTTAGAGGGGAAATCCTTTCTGTCCAAGGCAAAAGAGAGTGGTGCTGTCGTTGGCATCATATCCTTCATGAAAACACAGAAATGTCTTCGAAAAGTTCATACTGCCATCTTGGCTCTCGTCGTCGAGCAGCCACCTGAGGAGAAGAAGATTGATGATATCCCGATCGTTCGTGATTATCCGGAGGTATTTCCCAAAGATCTACCAGGTCTTCCACTGCATCATCAAGTCGAATTCCAAATTGATCTAGCACCCGGAGCGGCGCCTATTGCTCGGGCACCCTGTAGACTTGGACCCAGTGAATTGCAAGAGCTATCTACACAACTGCAAGAGTTGTTAGATAAAGGTTTCATTCGACCGAGCTCATCACCATGGGGAGCTCTAGTCCTATTCGTCAAGAAGAAAAACGGGACTTGCCGCATGTGCATCAATCAACGTAAGCTGAACAAAGTAACTATATAGAACCATTACCCTTTACCTCGCATAGATGACCTCTTTGATCAACTCCAAGGATCAAGATTCTATTCCAAAATAGATCTTAGGTCCGGTTACCATCAGTTAAGAGTCCGAGAAGAAGATATCTCAAAGACTGCATTCAGGACTAGGTACGACCATTACGAGTTTATGGTCATGCCTTTCGGACTGACCAACGCACCCGCGGTGTTCATGGACCTCATGAACCGTATGTGTAAACCCTACCTCGATTAGTTCGTCATCGTTTTCATTGTTGACATCCTCATCTATTCTAAGAACAAGGAAGGACATGAGTAGCACTTACACTTAATCCTTAGATTGCTGAAACAAGAGCAATTGTATGCCAAATTCTCTAAGTACGAATTCTGGATTCGCGAAGATTCAACTTCTAGGACATGTAGTCAATGAGAAAGGAATACATGTCGACCCATCTAAAGTAGAAGCCATCAAGGATCAGACAGCACCGATGACTGCAACAGAGGTGCGACAACTTGTAGGATTGGCTGCTGCTACCGTCAATTCATTGAGGAAATCTCAAAATATTGCTCAACCCCTCACTGCTCTAACTCAAAAGGGTAAACCCTACAACTGGGGTGACATCCAGGAGTCAGCGTTCCAACTTCTTAAACATAAACTCTGCAGTGCATCCATCCTATCTCTTCCGGAGGGAACGGATGATTTCGTGGTATATTGCGATGCATCCATTCAAGGTCTTGGTTATGTACTGATGCAATGCGAGAAAGTGATCGCATACGCTTCTCGTCAACTGAAAATCCATGAGAAAAACTACACGACTCATGACCTAGAGTTGGGAGCCGTAGTATTTGCACTGAAGATATGGAGACATTACTTGTACGGTACCAAATGCACTATCTACAGCGATCACAAGAGTCTCCAGCATATCTTCGAGCAGAAGGAGTTGAACATGCGACAACGTCGTTCGGTTGAACTTTTAAATGATTACGACTGTGCGATCCGGTATCATCCGGGTAAAGCTAACGTTGTGGCTGATGCACTAAGCCGTAAGGACACCAAACCTAAACGGGTTCGAGCATTACAACTTACTATTCACCCTGGATTACCTGATAAAATCCGAAGTGCTCAACTCGAAGCCCTTAAAGAGGAGAATCTACCGCTGGGAGCCACACGCGGTATGGAAGAGCAACTGGAGGTCAAATCAGATGGCATTCGCTACCTGGCGAAGCGAATATGGGTTCCAGTGTATGGGAACTTAAGAGAACTGGTTATGGATGAGGCTCACAAGTCTCGATACTCTATTCATCCAGGTTCTGACAAGGTGTATCATGACCTAAAGGTGCTATATTGGTAGCCAAAGATGAAGGCTGATATAGCCACCTATGTGAGCAAGTTCCTGACTTGCGCAAAGGTCAAAGTGGAATACCAAAAGCCTTCTGGCTTACTGCAGCAGCCAGAGATCCCAATATGGAAATGGGAACAAATCTGAACTCCTAGCGGATGCGACACCATCTGGGTGATCGTCGATCGTATGACTATATCCGCTCACCTCTTAGCCATCAAAGCAACTGACAAGATGGAGAAACTTACTCGTATTTACTTGAAGGAAGTAGTCTCTCGGCACGGAGTGTCAATCTCTATCATTTCGGATCGTGATGCACGATTCACCTCTTGTTTCTGACAGTCGTTACATAAAGCTTTAGGCACGCGTCTAGATATGAGCACAGCATACCATCCTCAAACTGATGGCCAAACGGAACGTACAATCCAAACTCTGGAGGACATGCTACGAGCTTGTGTGATTGATTTCGGTAACACTTGGGAGTCTCACCTACCGTTGGTGGAGTTCTCCTACAACAACAGTTATCACAGTAGCATCAAGGCAGCTCCATTTGAAGCACTGTATGGACGGAAATGCCGTTCTCCTATTTGTTGGGCTGAGGTTGGGGATAGTCAACTTACAGATCCTGAACTCGTACTTGAAACTTCTGAGAAAATCGTTCAAATTAGAAACCGTATGGCAGCAGCTCGTGATCGTCAAAAGAGCTATGCCGATAAACGTCGTAAACCGTTAGAATTTCAAGTAGGGTATATGGTCTTACTCAAAGTCTCACCTTGGAAAGGTGTAATTCGTTTTGGGAAACGAGGCAAACTAAATCCACATTATCTTGAACCGTTCAAGAAAGTAAAGAGAATTGGCCGAGTAGCGTATCAACTAGACCTACCTGAAGGACTGAGTGGTGTACATGATGTCTTTCATTGTCTCGAACTTGAAGAAATGTCTGGCGGACGAGACACTCGCTGTTCCTCTTGAGGAACTACACATCGATGAACAACTCGGTTCGTTGAAGAACCGGTGGAAATCATGGATAGGGAAATCAAAACGCTGAAACGCAGTAAAATCCCTATTGTCAGAGTTCGTTGGAACTCGAAACGCGGACCGGAATTCACGTGGGAAAGCGAGGATCATATGATACGCAAGTATCCGCATCTGTTCAAGCAATCCACTTCAAACTCTTAAGGTACTATTCTAATTTTCGGGACGAAAATTCTTTCAACTAAGGGATGGTGTGATATCCCGGGAATTTTTTTTTTATTATTATTATTTAATTTTCGGGATGAAAATCCTTTCAACTAGGGGATGATGTGACAACCCGACTTTTCCGGTTAACTCCGTTAACAATTCCGTTAAAAACCCTATAGAAAAACTTAACCCCGTTAACTAAATCCAGTTAAATACTAACCTATTTAACTCATTTCAAACCCCAGGGACTATTTCTGTCAAATATTTAAGCTCAAACTACAGGGACTAGTCCTGCCAAATCCCAAGACTTAAATGGTTGACTCCCAAAGTCAAAATCAAACTCGAATTAACTCTGTTGTCTTTCTGAAAGTCAAACTCGCAACCAACAATCCAAATTCAAGTTCTATAACCGAAATT
This sequence comes from Smallanthus sonchifolius, assembly GCA_023525975.1. NCBI lineage: Eukaryota > Viridiplantae > Streptophyta > Magnoliopsida > Asterales > Asteraceae > Smallanthus > Smallanthus sonchifolius. The sequence continues at coordinate 19,350,145 of CM042035.1, read as the reverse complement.
CGTTTGAAATAGTAACGGAAATTCACTTTAATGCTATGATCGCTCATTATAGGATCATTACTGAACAATAATCGTGCGAGTTAAACCCAATTATGGGTGTTTATGTCGAAACCGTCGACCTTCCCGTCGACATTTATCAAAATCTCACAATTCGATTACCATTATCACGATTTCACATTCCATCACCTCAAACGAGTTACTGTCTAGCTTCTGCACGCACTAATTCAACCGGATTCAAGCCCGAAGTCGCCGGAACCTAACCCGCAAGCCGTTGGCATTTGGTCTAGTCGAACTCTATCAATTCTCCATCGATTCTGGTAACTTTTCGAACCTACTGTTTCGTTTTAGCATCTAGATCATTAACCTTATGAAGATTGGATCATATATCAACGAATTTCACTCGATCCAAAACTCTAGGGTTCATCCGTATACGGTTTGGGAGTTTTGAACTTAAGCTTAACCCCAATCCAATTAATTTATACCATCAGTTTAGAAATCATGTATCAATCAAAAGCCCTATGTTTATTTCATCAATAGAAACCGAATTGATCATAATCCATAACCTAGGGTTTATCATAAACTTGATTTGGGATTTCGAACCTAGACCTAACCAAAATGAAATTAAACCATATCAATAAATTCGCCATTCATTTTTTGATAAAAGCCCTATGGATTCAACATTTAATAATACAAAATTTAACCAAATCGGTTTTGTGTTTAAAACATTGGGTTCGACTTTTGAAAACGTAATTTACACACCTTAAAATCCTCGATTTCGCAATTGATTTTACCCACTGGTTCGCAACACCGTGTACAACAAAACCCCCATACTAAGTGTAGGAAATCGCGATCGAATCAATGGGATTTGGGATGGAGAATCAGTCGCGACTCGGGGAAGGGGGGTGGCACAGAATTCGTATCATTAAAACCAATGTGTTCCGAGTTCTGTTGCGATAGCCTAGCGGCCGGGACTGGTTATGTGTTTGAGCTATTGGGGGAGAGACCCGGGTTCGAGTCTCTCCACCCACATTTATTTTTAAAACCGATTTTCACTATTATTTTAATTACCAAATAAATTGTTAAAATAATATAATATTATATTAAAGTGTTTTAACCCGGAAAACAACCCGTAGGCTCGGGTTTGATTTTATAACTTATAATTGATAATAATTCCACTTTTGAAATAATATATTTATACTAATTTCAACCCCGACTTAGTATGGAATAATATGTTAATATTATTTTTAACTCGTGACTCCTATTTCTAAATAATATATATTTATGTTATTTCACTTTGTTTAAATACCTCGTATAATGTTTTAAACTGTTTAATAATATAAATTATTATATTATTTACCGACGTTATTTGCTCGAATGAAAATAACATATTATGTTATTTTTTTGGCCAATGATTAATTATTAATCTTACGAATCTAAAATAATATATTAAATTATATTATTTTTCCTAACTTTTATAAACGACTCGAACGTATGAACTTATTTATTTATTTATTTATTTATTTATTATTCGTTATTAACGTTCGACGCGTAACGCATTTACCTTAATTATTATGATATATATATATATATAATTCCGTAGACACGTTCGTCTACTCTTAAATCCCTAGAATGCGTTAGGGCGTCCAATCTTCCGTGTCGTCATCACAAATCACAACTTGTCCCTAATTTATGTGTTTATAATTTTAGGGCATACGTAAGTCGTCTGAGACTTACACTCGTGGTTCCAACTTTTCCCTTGTGTGATTCAAATCTCTACTCAAGCTCAGGTGAGTTTTCACGGCTCTTTTTTACTGCTTTTAAACTGGGGGAGAAAACATGATGCAAACTCTTTTTGATTTTTGTACTTCATTTTATATCACTTGTTATGACTATGCGTAAACTCTATCATGAAAGTCCTCACATCGAACCGTTTAAATATGAATATAGCGAGGTATGTTGGGTAGTACTACTGGGTTTGACAAACATCACCCGCGTTAGTCGCGCTAACTCGATTGGATATCGAACGGGTGCAATATTGACCTAAACGTGCACCGTGGTTGATAGACCTGGTGGGAGGCAATACAAACAGTCAGTTTACGGTTGCGAGCTTAATAGCAAACATGAACATGGGTTAGCTACTCATTGGTATATATATGTTGATTGTACAATAAATCTGGTAAACGTTTATTTGTATACTGAAACCCGTGAACTCACCAACCTTGTGTTGACACTTCTTCTTATATGTTTTCTCAGGACGCTAAGCTAAGGCACAGGTGCACGTTAGGGCATGCATGGTGTCAACATGATGTATTTAATAACTGTCAATCTACTGATCATTTATTATGTTTCCGTTATTGTTAGACTTTGGCGTGTTGTTTTGCGCATTTACTTTTTTTTACGCTTCCGCATTTAACTCTGAACTTTTATACTATTTCAATTCGAGTCCCATATAGTGTCGTTTGATGTAACTAATGACTGAGATCCTGGTGTGTCACCTTCCAAACGGTAAAACTCCGTTAGTTGAAATTTGGGGGTGTGACACTGATCATGTTCACTTAAACTCTTGAACAGTCACAGAAATCCAACTTGTCAAGTTTAATGTTAAAAGCACAAATCAAACATAACACTTAACTCGGCAACACCCTATTAGGTAAAACGAACCCTCAATTTCAGTTTTAAACCACAAAACAATGATGATCAACCAAACAACAGTCGCGATGAATAACCGATGACAAAAATCATGAATACGAATGAATTAACGGATGATATGATGTTATAATACCTTGTTTTGAATCACAAACTGATAACGAATAGATAGCAAGAACAATTAACCACTCTCTCACTCTCTCAATCGAAACCAGACACAAATATAAGCTAAGGAACAAAGTCGCCTGTCAAGTTTGCAAGAGTCAACAAGAATAGAAAATGGTCAAGTTCGCATGATTCCTTATATACGCAACAGATTAAGTCCAGCAACCTCAAGCGAACTTAATAAGTTCGCCATACCTTCAGGCGAACTTAATAAGTTCGCCACACCTTCAGGAGAACTTAGGAAGCGAACATAACAAGTTCGCCTTCCTCAACACTTAGCCAAAAATTTGAAATTTTTCCATTTTTCAACTTTTCCAACAATCGAATCACCTTGTAACCTGTTCAGCAACCTAATCCAAATAATTAAGAATTTTTCATGGAAGATAGAAACAAAATCTTTTTGGATTTTTATTAAAAAACTAAATGAACAAGTAAAGAACATATTTTAGGATTTTTCAAAATTTATGCTAAAACACACTAAAATCTTTTTGGACTTTTTCTAAATGAATCAAAGCAGTAAAAATTTAACAACTAAAATCAAAATCTTTTTGGTTTTTCTCTATACATACAGAATCACATATTTTTGGCCGAACACTGCGAGTAAGAAGATCATATCAGTATCTTTGATGAATCACGCATACATTCTGAATATAAAATCCCTAGCAGATCTAAATGTTGACCTATGGCATTCTGCATATTCACATATTTTTGGCTCAACAAATAATTTCTCAGTACTAACACTTCATATTATCATAAACTATCAATCCTTTTGAAATTTCTATTCAAACACTATCTCAAAGATAACACAACTTTCTTTTTCATGATATTTTCATTTTGATCTTTTTATACCGTTTTCTTTCTCACATCTTTTCATTTTGATCACCACTTGACAATTTTCATGAAATGATACACGATAAACTTCAAAGTAAACAGGATCAGATCATGACATGCTAACTTATTCATACCGAATTTGCAATAAACTACATGTCAATTCAAGTTGTCAGCATTATAAGATTTGAAACTACAAGCGTTTTTATCCCACGTTCTTGTGAGTTAGTACCATTTATATGAAAACAATGTGTACCCCACAAATATGTCAATAGAAATTTAAATTGCATTATCTTCAAGACATATTGAGACTTATGCAAAGATAAGATCAATCTCCAGGATGAAACTATCTCAACTAGCATAGGAAAAGAAGCAGATCCCGAAGGATATATGGAATCAGAATGATTCATGTTGCTTGGTTTGGATGAAGTATCATGATTCAATGTAACAGTGAGATTGTACCGATGGAATTCTTCAACAATAAGATTGATCAAGGAATCGATTGATTCAATGACACAGGGTAACGTGATCCAATTGTTATCTGGATATATTCAATGGAATCAAAATAATTGATCCAAGGGTGAGTATATGTTCCAACAAATGTTGTCAGAAACATATCTTAGTCCAACTTCACATTGCATGTTTTTCGGGGCATGGGCAGTGAAGTGAACTGAAAAATTGTGCTAATCAATATAGTCTGATACTGGTCTCATGAAATACTTGAAGTCTCATATTCTTTATCTGATAATGATCTTTTAACACACACACTCGGCATACCATGGGTTCAAATCACAATTGTGACATAGACCATTATGTTTTCACACTACTAATGGACTAAAAACTCTTCTAGCCTACTGACAATTCAAATTACATGCAAATATCCAAATTAAAATTATATACAACAATGTTAGGCAGTCATGAAGCTATCATTTCCTGTTTGTGCAAACTAAGAAGTTTAGATCAAATCATATAAGCATAAACATAAATACAGACACCATGTAGTCATTCTAAGGTCATGTGTATGTGATCACCTACTGATGTACTATCATTTCTTCTCTAACTTCAAGCAGTGTCATTTTTATCTTTTTCAAATTTGTTTGGGTTTTTCAGAAAGCAAGTAAAACTAATGAAAAATAAAGCATAAAACTATTTACTTTAAATAATCTAGAAAACTAAAAGAAAAACTTTCATTAAAAACCTTTTGGAAATCTTTTGTCACGTTGGATTAAGCATACCAATCATCTGAGTAAGAAATTCAAACCGTGTACGATCGAATGCTTTGGTAAACAAATCAGCAAAATTGTCATTCGTGTGGACTTTCACCAGCTCAATCAACTTCTTTTCTGCACAATCACGAATGAAATGATGTCGAATCTCATTGTGCTTTGTATTTGAATGTTTCACAGGGTTTGTTGTGATCGACATGGTGGCTGTGTTATCAATCATCATTGGTGTCCCTGTGAAGTTCAAACCATAATCCCTCAACAGCTGTTGAATCCATAGGATTTGGGAACAACAACTGGCTGCTGCAATGTATTATGCCTCACATGTTGAAATTGCAACCGAAGTTTGATTTTTGCATTGCCAGGACACAAGCCTATTCCCTAAGAATCGACAACAACCAGACGTTGATTTTCTATCTAAACCACAACCTCCATAATCTGAATTTGTATAAGCTTTGAAGTCAAAATCAGAATTAATGGGATACCACAATCCTAACTTTGGTGTACTCTTTAAGTATCGAAAGATTCTCTTAACAGCAATTAGATGAGATTCCTTTGGTTTAGACTAAAACCTTGAACACAAGCATACTGCAAACATAATATCCGGACGTGACGCTGTCAGATACATTAAAGACCCAATCATTCCTCTGTATAACTGACAATCCACCTCTTTCCCTTTCAGGTCAGAATCTAGTTTGTGATTAACAAGAATTGGAGTATTGAAAGTTTAAGCATTTGCCGTATCAAACTTCTTGAGAATATCAGCAACATATTTTGTTTGATGAATGTAAAAACCATCTTCCTTTTAATCAACTTGTAAACCCAAAAAGAATGATAATTCTCCCATGCTGCTCATCTCGAATTTCAACTTCATCAATCTCTCAAAGTCTTTACACATCTCGACATTCGTCGATCCAAAGATTATGTCATCCATATGGATATGAACAAGTAATATATCTCCCCCTGCTTTTCTGATGAAAAGGGTAGAGTCAATTTGACCACGCTCAAATCCATTCTCAAGTAGATGCACCGACAAAGTTTCGTACCACGAACGAGGAGCCTGATGAAGACTATATAACGCTTTATCCAATTTATAGACTTTATTAGGATACTTGGGATCTTCAAAACCAGGCGGATGTTTCACATAAACCTCTTCCTTTACCTTTCCATACAGAAAAGCACTCTTTACATCCAATTGAAAAACCTTGAAACCCTTGAAAGAAGCATATGCTAGAAACAATCTGATCGCCTCAATCCTTGCAACTAGTGCATAAACTTCGGTGTAATCAACCCATTCTTGCTGATTAAATCCTTGAACAACAAGTCTTGCCTTATTGCGTACCACAACACCATGATCATCACGTTTGCATTTGAATACCCACTTCATGCCAATGGATCTCGTACCTTTGGGTAAGTCAACCAAGTCCCAAACATGCAACTCATCTATCACGCCCGTAACATAGGACAACTATCTAACTAGAGTAGTACCTCCAACAGATATGTTCCCAGGTAAGAGCGACGGGTCTATGAGAGATTTATACACCGATCTTTCCTAGACAGAACATTCCGTTTGTCAGATAACTACATACTAGTCAGAAGGTCACCTTCTAGTTACTGTGACGTTGATATCAAAAACACACAGCGGAAGACTAAAACATAACTTCTATTAATATCAAAATATTGTTTACAACATGATTAATAAAGGTTACATCATTTGTCCCTAACAAGGGACATATCATTCGGGACTTATAGTTCCTGGCATGCCCATCATCTGGATCGTTCATCAGTTCATTCTAGTCCTGGAATGCCCTGTCTAATGACTACCTGTGATGCGGTCAAAAACATTTGATAAAACATGGGTCAGCACAAAGCTGGTGAATTCATAAACTTAAATAGTTTATTAAAATGACCTGCCAAAGTATCTTGAACACATCCATGGGGTTCCACCCCCAAATTCATAGAAAACTATGAACAATCATCAGTATATATATAACCAAAGACCGTTCCACGGGTCCTGTCCAACATGCCATTCCACGGGCAAGTGAAATACAATAAGCGCTTAGAATACGTTATATATAAACAATCAGTACAATCGTTTCAAGATACTCAAAATGTTTCATAAATCAATCATGCCAGACAAGGTCATGAAAGGGTTCATACATCGCAGTTTAAGAACTCACCTTGACAGTATTTCTTCCTATAAATCAGTAATGTGGTAAACACCTCAGGCAGAGTTCCTAGATAAGTAAGTACATTACTTAATTATACAAATCTAGCTTAATGATTCATAATCAAATGGGAGGTCGGAACCTTACCTCAGCACTATCTATAACTTGGAGTCGAAATGTTGGAAACTGGACTCTCGTACGCGAACCGGGGCTCGAGATTGGACTTACAGATAATGTGTGTGTATAAAGGTGTGTTTGTGTGTGCAAAGGTGCTGAGATCGATCCCTTATTTATAGGGCCAGAGTTGACCCCATAGCGGACCGCTACGCTTGGTGGTGGCGGTCCGCCACCCTCTGAGGCGGCCTATTTGGCTTTGCGCGCACGTAGCGGACCGTTACGGTTCCCCTTACACGCGTCAGCTTCTGATCAGTGAGTCACGGGGACACGTGTCAGCTCCTACGGATTTCCTTAGTCCGCACGTAGCGGACCGCTAAGGTCCTGGGTAGCGGTCCGCTACCCCTTGATTTTTCAGAATTTTCATTTTAATTCCCTTGACTTTGATTATTTACATGTCTAACCCTCAACTTTGAATTTTGGAAATTTTAATCCTTTCTCTTTCTAAGAAATTTCGGGGTGTTACATTAACAAATTGAGCCAATTCCTCTTACATGGCCTCAATCTAACAATCATCATCTAGAGCCTCAACCACATTTTTAGGTTATGTTTGAGAAATAAAGCAAGCATGCAAACACGTCTCCAAGATACCTGTATCAACAATTTGAGCATACAAACATGAATTTTCAGCAAGTGTACGATGTCTCGTTTGAACACCTGCATTCAAATCACCAGTAATATTGTCAATGGGATGGTGCTTATGCACACGGGATTGGGGAATATCCGAAGTTTGAATAATTGCATCATGATTAGAAGGTAACTCCCCCTCAAGTGATGCTGGTGCAAATGAATCATCAACTATGTCCTGAATGTCGTTAGACGATTCTTGGAACACAACTTCATCATCTTCACTATCACCTTCTTGTGTTATACCCGAAGTTGAAGCTACATTCGGGTCAACTGGAGAAGTAACCACAATCGGAATAATCGAACATGGATCACAATTGAATCATTATTGTAGTAGGACTGATAAAACATTTCTGCTTCGACTGGAGAAACTGCAGGAGGAACATTGAAAGATCTGAATAACGCATCATAATCAAATGCCCAAGAGGGACCTTTTGCATCTTGAGGAACAGAACGATTATCACAATCAATATGAAACCATTCTTCAATTTGACGTGATTCTTTGTTAAAGACTCTCTTGTTATGAGAATTGGCAACGTATCCCAAGAAATTCCCTCAATTGCTTTGGAGCTGAATTTAGTAGGAACATCGCGAGTCTTCAACAAGGTACATGGATTCCCAAAAGGCAAAAGATACGCCAAATTAGGTTTTTGATTGTTCAACAATTCGTAACAGGTCTTGTTGTGTTTCTTCACGGTCAAAACCCTATTGAGAACATGACAAGTTGTATTCACCGCCTCAGCCCAAAAAGTAACGGGCAGCTTTGAACCAGATAACATAGTACGAGCCGTATCAATAAGAGTTCGATTCTTCCGCTCAGCAACACCATTTTGTTAAGGAACATAAGGAGCATTGAACTCATAATGGACGCCCTTCTGTAAACAGAATAAACCCATATTTCCATTCTTGAACTCTGTGCCATTATCACTCCGAATCCTCCTGACTTGCAATTTGAATAAAGTCTCAAGCCCCACAATCAGTAACTTAAGAATTTCAGATGTTTCATCCCCAGAAGCAAGAAACTTAACCCAAGAAAACCTTGAGTATTCATCTGTCACTACCAGACAATAAGATTCACCGCCTTCACTTTTGATAGGTCCGAATAAATCCATATGCAACAACTCTAAAGGAGTCACAATATAATTAATCAACTTTGATTGATGAGATTTCTTGTGTCGCTTCCCCTTCTTGCAAGGAATACAATGTTCATTCACATGAAACCTCATGGAAGGGACACCAGAAACCAACCCATTCTTGACAAGATAATTCATTTTTCTAAAATGTATATGAGCCATTTTCCGGTGCCATAAAGTTGATTCGGATTCAGAAGCTTTCGAAAGAAGATAAGTTGGAACGGGCGAAGTTGTCGTCGCAGTGCTCATGTCGAGCATATATGTATCATTCTTTCGAGGAGCTCTCATAAGTATCCAATCTTCAGGTATCTCAAATCCCGGCTTCAACACCAAACACTCTGACTTATTAAAGTGAAATGAGAAATCTTTATCACAAACCTGCGAAACAGATATTAGATTGTGTTCTAGCTGCTCCACATAATTGACTTTCTCAAAACTCAATATCCCATTTGACACTGTGCCTTGGCCAGAAATATTTCCTCCTTTCTTGCCTGCAAAAGCAACATATCCTCCTTGTATATCTTTAACATTCTCCAATAAGTTAAGATTTCCAGTCATGTGCCGAGAGCATCCACTATCAACATACCAATGGTTGCCGACAGTCCTCCTTGGAGTTCCCTGCACACAAACATAAATGATTAGTTAGTAATAGAGAGACCCAAGCCATTGTGGTCTTGGGTCGGCCAGATTCATCAAAATAAACAATTTCTCTCAAAACACAATCAAATTTCTCCTCAATTGTAGGAGATTTTGTTTTAGAAACAGACATTTTAGTCTTTGGTTTCCATTTTGATTGAACCTGAACTGTTTCACTCTCTTTTGATGGCTTAAGTGTTTGAACATTGTCTTGAACCACAGGTTGTTCCAAAAGTTTTCTCAACCGTCTATTTCTTCTTCGTCGTTGTGGCGTTGACAATTTCACCTTTGGTTGTGTAAGTTCACCAGAAGACCCGACCTTCTCAACTGTCGTCACTGAATCAAAAGTAACCTAGACAATTTGCTTCTTACCACCTCTATCCACATTAGGATTCACATCAACAGACTTTACAACTTTTTTCATAGGTGTATTCACAAATGGTCTAGCCAATTTTGGATTCTCTAGACGCTTCCCCAAATTCTTGTTTGGACAATCTTTCAGAATATGACCAACAGCACCACAATGAAAGAAAGAACATCTTTCTTTGTATACTCTCACATACTTCTCCATTTGAACCTTGGTTGTGCTGGATGAGGAACACTGTGAAGTAGTGTTTGAAGTTTGAACAACCTTTTGAGTTTCATTCTTAACTTTCTCTTTATAAAAGGCAAGAGTGGAAACTTTCTCAATTTGGATTGTTTCATGAGAATCAAAGCCACCACTTACAAAAGGCCTTGCTGGTTGATTAGCAGACTTAGGTTTTGGTTGTGCAACCTTCTCATCCGGTTGAGTTAGGATACATCTATCTCTAGTCACATTCTTTATGACAACTGGTTCGACATACTTACATTCTTTTACTATACCTTCAACTTTGTTTGAATCAAAAACATCATCATCAGATGAATCATCATATATCATATCCTTACCAGTAACAGGATTGATATTCAATATAGTTTTTGGTTCCAAATCTTCATCCGAGACAACCTCAGTCAGACACGGGGTATAATTCTCATTAAAAGGTGGACAATACCCAACACCTCCCCCAATATCTGTGTCATCAAAAGAAGGACAAGAACCAAAACCTCCAATAACCTTTGCACCTGAAGCTTTTTCATTATAACATTCCAACAAAAAACTAGAATTCTTATAACCCTCAAGCTTTCTTAACAATTTTGTTACTTCTGTCTGTAACACAACAAGTTCATTAATTTTCTTTTCATACTCAGAGTATGACACATCGAGGTGAAATGCTTGTTCATTAACTTTGATTTGCAAAACTTTAATGTCATCTTTTAAAGATTCAATTTTAGTTTTCAAAATTTTTTCGTTTCCTTCAAAGTTTGGTTCGATGTGTACATCGCTTTCATGTCTCAAATAAGATTCGTGTTGTCATCACACAATCTCGTAACTTTAAATTCAGAATCGGTACATTTTAAACAAGAATTAACTTGTTTTACATGTTTAGTGTCTGCCATGAATGCATTCCCCTCAGCTAACATCTCAGTAATCTTTTCTGTAACCTTTCCAGCAGCTCCATCACTGAGCAAATCTTCATTTGAAAACTTCGGTTCACATTTCTGAGAAACTGACTCTTCTCTTTCATTTACTCTCTCAGAATTTGTAGAGTCACTATCAGAAGAACTGTTTTCACTTCCATCTTCAGTATGAACTTCAGCTAGAAAAGCTTGACTAACATGAGCAACAATATCCTCCAAATGAATACCCCAATCATAATTTTCATCCTGTTGAGAGATTAAGGCTGTGGAAGTATTCTGCTTGTTTTGATTGCCTTGATTGTTTGAGGATCCTTGATTCTGAATTCTTGGTTTTGTACATTCCCGAGTAAAATGACCAAACTCCTGACAATTGTAACACTTGACTTTATATTTATCCATCCCCATCTTAGTCTTGCTTGATGCTCCAATGAACTTCTTTCCAGTTCTCTTCAAGTTATCTTTACCTTGTCTCATCTATAAAGCCATATTCCACTGAATATTCATTTCTTCCAAAGCATCTTTATCCAACTGCTTAAAATCCTCCTAAATCATATCCGGATCAGTGATCTTGCCACCAATAAAGTTTTCATATGAGGTTAAGAATGATGCAATCATAGCCATCATATCATCAGCTGCTGAAGAAGACATCTTTGTAGAACATGAATGACTTTCATTCTTAGTATTCTTAGAACATCCAGAATTAGAAGCAACAAAGCATGCACCATCTTGACAAGAACTTTCTTTTGGACTTTCAGAAGAATCTCCAGAAAATAATACAACTCCACCAGATTTCTGTGTCGATGTACCTTTGCCAAAATAAATGCTTGGATCTTGATAGACAGTATCTTTCTTCTGTTTGTTCAAATCATAAGATTGAATCTTTCCCATTAAATCTTCAAGACTCAGATTATCAAATTCAGTTTCTTCTTTTATCACAATAGTGTACATCTCAAAATGAGCTGGTAGAGCATCCAAAAACTTCTCAAGAATCATCTTGTTTTTGTAAGTAATGTCATTGTTCACCATTTCACTTAGAAGATGATAATATCTTGACATAAGTTCATCCACAGATTCACCATCAAAATGTTTAAAAACACTAAACTGTTTCTTTAACAATTCTCTTCTGCTCTTCTTGATGTCAGTGCTACCCTAACATCTTTTAGCTAAACCTTCCCAAAGTTCACGAGAAGTCTTAAACTTCTTGAAAGTATGGTAGATGTCCAGTGGTAAACACATGGATAAAGCTGCAAGAGCTTTCTTTTCACGATCATATAACTTATTTTCGTCATCATTAAGAGCTGAAACTGGTTTTGGTGTATCTGACACACCCATATGACGATGAACAGGATGCTCATATCCTTCACTAATAGGAATCCATAAACTTGTGTCATTGATATTAACATAATTCTCAAACCGACTTTTCCAATTAGAATAATCTTTGAGATTCAATAGCCTCGGTGGCTTGGTTGGAGTATCAACCTCATTATCATGATTCAACAGATGAGTCATGTTGTTCACACTCACATGATTAGAAGTAGACATTTTTCAAATCTTTGTAACACTTCAACACTTAGAAAATTTTGACAAGTTTCTGCCTATAGCGAACTTAACAAGTTCGCCTAAGTGAAGTATAGCGAACTTAACAAGTTCGCCCGTAACTGGTCAGACAAGTTCGCCTGCTTCAGCTGAAGAACAAGGAGGAAATTTCATTCACCCAAACACACGAACAGATCTGAAAATTTCCATATCTCTCGATTTTGAAGGAATTAGAGAAATTCTTTCCGTAGGATTCTTCAAATGATGATTTAGAAAACTTCTATCAGATCAAATTTGGTAAAACACCACCAAAAATGAAGAATTCAATCGAAATTCATCTCCAAAATCGCTACGAACTTGAAGAACACAGAAACTTCAAAAAATCTCCATCTTGTTGTGTAAAAGCAATCGAACCAATGTTAAACAACAGTAGCTAATCAAGAGCAATGGCTCTGATACCACTTGTAAGTCCCAGCGGGTCTACTGATCGATCTCTGCTGTAAAACACGTGATACGTATACGAAGTGCGAAATTCTAACGCATATGTACGTCTCGAATACTCACACACGCAATACAATCACACACAAGACAAGATATCATAAAAATCTTCTTGTATTCAGTTTGTAAACAGTACACACATAGTAGTTCTAGAAAATACAGAATGTTACAAATGAGAACAACTACTACACTATTTATAGACAATACAAGTGGATCAGGCGAACTTATCATGTTCGCCAAGTTTGCCAACTTAACAAGTTGAGGGGAACTTGTTAAGTTCGCCTCAACTAGATCAGGCGAACATGTTAAGTTCGCCTGTGCAAACTTAACAAAATACAATACAAAACATACAAAACATAAAACATAAAGACTAATCTATTACAAGGCTTGTTATCACATAACATGCTTCAACATTCCCCCCCAATCAAATCAAACAGTTAAGTCCTAGTTAGAGTCTAGTTTGTGTTATAGCCAGTGTCTCGTGGGTTCGATATCCGGACTTCCATTGAGCTGTGTTACAATTGATAGGTACACTTGTTTGTCTTTGTGGTCTAGTTTAGTAGGTTTGTCAGTTTAAGTAGGGTGTCTAGGTTAGTTTTATGTTTAGTTTTATAGACCGTTTGACCGACATCATTACTCGAAGCATTCCTTAAGGTTCATATCATTCAACCAAAGCTAGTTTTAACAGACCAAGATCCAGCTATGAGGATTGCTGTCTCATCGGTTTTCAATGGATCTGCTCATCGCCTGTGCATGTGGCACATAATGAAGAAGTTACCTTCAAATGTATCTTTTTAATTCATATTTAACACTCATATTTGTAAAAATACATAAATGTAAATGTAAAATAATCTATCAAACTTTCTTTGTTTTGTAGAACAGTTAATGTGGACTTTTGAATAACAATCTTCTGCAATAATTTTTATAACAGTTAATAATTACATTGGCGTAAACTTTATGTCCACAATTTTATATTAATTTTTTTACACTGATGTAAGTTATTTTAAACTAACATGCCATAAAAAAAGGGTTAGGTAACTAACTGTCTACAGCTTCATATTAATTTTGATTAAGAATTTGGTATCATATGTTGTAGAAAAAGCTAAAATTTTTACATTGGTGTTAACTTTTAAAATGTTTTTAGATTACTGGAGAAATGCTACATAATACCAAATTCAGGGCTTCAATTCACAAGTTAGTTTGGAATGTTTACATTCCACCTTCAAAATTCGAGGAAAAATAGGAAGCACTTCTAAAAGATTATAAATGGAGAAGCATTTGTGGTTGAATGAAATATACGCAATTCGTATGTTGTGGGTCCTTGCATATTTTCGGGAGTTACCTATGTGTTGTTTGATGAAAACTACTTCAAGATGCGAGAGGTCAAACGCAATGTTTAAAGTTAACTCCACTTCTGGCAATACACTAGTACAATTCTTTATGTGTTTTGACACTTCTATTGATCATCAACGATACAACCATAGAATCTTGGAATTTAAAACAAGTACTAGCAGGCATGAAATGAAAACATCGTTGGAAATTGAGTCGCATGCAGCTGATATTTACACTCAACAGGTTTTTAAATAGATTCAGAAAGAAATATACAAAGGGATGATGTTATGTTTCATAACAAATTGTGATGAAGTTGATCAGTCGAAGGTGCATACCATATCTCATATGGACCACCTTTCTGAATATGTAAATCAGTTCTAGGTTTGCTAGTTGATTTTAACCAGGCTTTATAACGCATCCTTTTTTTACGTTGATGTAATCTAATATTACGTTATATTTGTTTTGTAGGTTCATTTTCATATCCACGAAAATTCTTATGAATGTTCGTGTATGGGTTTTACTCGTGTTGGATATCCCTGCCGTCACATTTTTATGTTTTTAGGATTCACAAAGTTAAGCAAATCCCTGAACGACATGTCGCTAAACGTTGGACACACAACATATTACCCAGCAGTGTTTACATCATTTCATCCGGACTGGGTGTGGATAATAGTGATCATGCTGTCCTGCGTAATAATGTCATTGATTCTGTTAATGTTTGTGTTGACCGATTACGGGGGGATGTTGATGGTCTTTCTTCATTTGCTGAAAAGATAATGGGTATAAAGAAGGGTATATTGGATGACTAGCCGGGGAAGTCTAGCGCAAGTAGGAGGTCTGCTGCTATTAAGCTGATGACCTTAATGCGGAATTGATACCACCATAAGGTATTATAAACAAGGGGTATGTACTAATCGTAAACTTGTTGGCCCGCGTGAGAAAGAATTTTAGAAGACTAAGAAGACTCCAAGGTTATGTCGTTACTGTAATGAATGGGGATATCATGATTCACACAATTGCCCGGTGAAGAAAAAGGACGGCGTATCTCTAGATGCCTAGTAGGTCCTTTTGTTATTTTGGAATGCCATGAACAACTTCTTACTTAAAGCACATATGTTGTGTTATTTTGTTTGGATCCTCGCCATATATTTAAGAACCTATGTTATGTCTTTTGTGGGAATCCTGTTAATTTTATGTATGTTTCTTGGCATTCAAAACTTTGTTTTTTCATGTTATGTAATAGGCACTTGGGTATGTTAGTTGGGTTTTTTACCATGCTGCCATATGTAATGGTTATCTAAATGAAATCCTTATAATTACTTATTTTGCCTCTGTTATTGATCGGCGTCGAAGGTACCGATCAAAGATAAGTTAAGAGAGTGTCCTTAGTACCTTAAACTAGTTAGGGTGAGAAGGGTGTCGAACCACGAAGAGCTTGTGGTCGGTGTGTAACTTAATTGATTATTCTTTTATGAAGGACTTCTAGATTCTTTAACATTGAGAAATTGGTGAACCAATGATGTGGTTCAATTGATTTGCACTTAAAACGGAACAATGACTTGTAACTTGAAGTAATAATAAGACAATGACTAGCAATTTAGCAAACACGATGATTATAATGAATTTGTAAACAATAATATGAGAAAAGATCACACCCAGACATCCGGATTTGCAAGCAACTAGGATACTTCCACACAAATGGTTTGAATTTCAATGAAACACAATGATATCGAGGACTTGTTAATATGATTACTCAATTGGAGGCATCGACGCTCGTCTAACATATGTAATTGGTGCAAGAAAACCTTCACTATATGTATTTCAGATAAACATATGCTTTATGAATCAAGAACACAAATCAACCCTAACATGAATTGAAACTAATAGCAATCATCATCTCATAATGTCAACGATTCAAGAAAATCTCAACAATTACAAGTTTATGACAATACTAACAATCAAAGCATGTAAACTCAATCGAATGATTATCAATGTTAATGTTTCAAACCAAAAGTGCAATGTAAAACCCTAGAAAATTACAACCATCCACCCGGGGATGATCTTGGATGAATTAGCCGCTCATGCTTGATGATTTCTTCTTTGGTTCTTCAATTTTCGAGTTTAGATCTTCGATTGTACGATAAAGATTGCCCCCCAACGGTGTATTCTTGCCCCAAGTGGTCTAGGAATGAATGATAATCGAGATGGGGGCGAAAACCCTAGTTAAAACGTCAAATTCCATGATTTTCGCATATTTGATGGGCCATCGGCATCTAAGACGCCAAAACTGGCATCTAAGATTCCAATCCTGAAGCTTGGACGTGAATTGATGTTGTTAGACGCCAAATATTGCCATTCTCGGACGCCAATGGAGTCTAGGACGCCAAAACTGGCGTCTAAGACTCCAATCTTTCACTTTTCACTCATTTGCCTCCAACTTTTCAATCCCGATCATCCAATTTATCAAATAATGTACTTTTAACGCTCCAGAGACTACAAATAATAAACAAGCTTGAAGTAACTACAATTCTAATCAAAGTTACATAAAAATGGAAAATTAAATACTTAACTAGCAAAGAAATCACACGACCATCAATTATCATATATTTTTACATTAGTGTTAGCATATTAACATGTCATATGTTCCAAAGCTTTTATATTTATAATCAATTTTTTTACTTTTTTTTTCCTATTCCTGAAACAATGTTATGATATAGAAGATTTATATAAAGAGACAAACACAAATATAATCACATATTTATAACCTACACTAATGTAAATACTAAACTTTTCAGCAAATAACAACTTTCTTGTTTTGCCTTTCTAGTCAACTAACCTAATAAAAGGTGCATTAAAGTTTTTTCATATATATATTTTTTTATAAAAAGAAAAGTACGCATAATATAGGTTTAAATACCCATTGTTTGCTGACCTTTTTTTTTCATTCATCTATTTTTTTTCTCCTCGATTAGTTTTTCATCTATCTACCACAAAAATGTCTCAAAGAAACATTTCCAGGTCTGTATGTGAGTGTGGTAGATTTATTATAATTCTTGGACAGATTCTAACCCTGGATGCCAGTTTTACTCATGCACGCAATCGGTAATTTGATCTTCTATATAGTATTGCATTTTTAATTAACAAAAACGTAATTTCTTCTTTTTGTTTTTGATTTGCAGAAATCAAAATGTCATTTTTTAGGTTGGATTGATCCCCCAATGTGTAGAAGGAGTTTGGAGATCATACCTGGGCTACTTAGGAATAAAAACAAAATTGAAAATCAAGTAAAACAACTTGAAAATAGAATTTGAGTGAAGAACTTTGTTATTTTTGTGTTGGTTTTAGCATTAGGACTTTTGACTACTTGGTTGGTTTTAGTTTAGGTTTTGAAAAAAAATGATTACTATGTTATATTAGTATTAAGGAGTTGTAGCCTAATAATGCCTATACAATCTAATAAATGTAGGTTGTTACTTCACATAACCTTTAACCCATCACCAATTCTCATTAAAAATAAAACATATTCTTATTAGACCAAGGGAGATAATAGTTTTATGGTCAAAGTGAAGAACTATATATTCATGTGAAATAGGAATGTTTGTCTTTATAAACAATTTTAACTATTCCAATAAAACGAAAAATAAATATATTATGACTATTATACATATTTCTTTGCAAAATATTTTGATATCGTTTATTTTTTTTAGATAGGTGTAACGTTCCTGGTAATTATTTGCTAAATAACTTTTAACTAATTAATTTTGTAGGTTTTTTACATAAATCATTGTATTATCGGGTTTAAAAAACGATGCACCGTTTTAAATCTAATAAAATTCATTAATTTGAAATAAGTGCGTATAAATCATAATTTTAATAGATATCTGATATTGTAAATCCAGTTACTTCACCCAAATGAAAGGACTATGTACACACATGGTTTCATTACTTTTGTTTTCAGATAACATTACACTGATGTAAGGATTATTAAAAGGGCACTAAGGTTTTTGTACGGATTTTTGAAAAGGACACTAGATATATCGTAACTATAACATTTTGGTTTATGAAAATGACAAAACTCAACAGACTTTAAGTACATATAGAACATATCTTTTATTAAAATCTACTAACTTTCCCAATGACCCATTCACTTTTTGTAACCTCATTTCACCTATGGACCCTCATTTCACCTTTTGATTTATGTATGTATGATGCAAATTATAATGAATTTTTATATGGCCTTATATTAAAAAAAATTCAACCATTTATAAATTTTTTTAAACCCTTTTTTGAACATGATTTAAAACCATTTAAAAAAAATCTTGTTACACCAACTTAAACGTAACTTAACAAAACCTGGGAATACAAAATGTCATTTTTGTTTTTCGTGTTCAAGCATACCAAAAATAATAAAAAGTAATGCTACTAATTTAATTAGACATAATAAACGATAAAAACATAACATTCAGTTCTAAACATTTGCCCCATCCAACAAAGTTTACCAAAACAGATGCAAGTTAAACAAAAACACATGATAAAATCGATGATTAAGTATCCAACATAGTCTATAACTTTGATGTCAAGCTGCCTTTTCAAACCAGCAGATTTCAACACTTTGTCTTTTTGTATGTTGATATTTGACAATAAAATCCTAGATGCATATTTTTTCCTGAGAGTGTTTATTTGCTTCTTTTTCTTCAACTCACCTTTTTGGAACCCACAATCAAACAAATTATCATGGCTTCCCATGAACACCTCCAAAACCACCACTTTTTATCTCTTGTGCTTCCCTCTCTTGTAATAGATCAACATCCCAAAACTCTAGAGGTGAAACTGAAGGATCCACAGTCATTCCGTTACATTGAACAAAGTCAATGTAAATAAGCTGTTTGGGAAACAGGAAAGAGTTATTTTCAATAACATTTACAATGGTGTAATTTTTATATAATTTAATGTTAAAAAAAACATACCATTAGAATTTTCAGCGACCCCAAGAACGGATTTTTTGCATTTCTAGTCCAATGATTCTTACAATTTCTAATGCACCTAAGTACATACACACACCAATTGAACTTGCAAATATTTGTTTCACCATTAAAATAATGCAGTATTAAGTTTACATTATCATGAGAATAACACTCAACCATGGTTGCTAGAAACAAAACCAAAAAGTCTACTTGGAAAAAAAAGGAATCATCCCCACCGTCCTTAATAATTCTTGTGACAATTTCAAATGGTGAGATGTAATCATTGTCATAAATATCCTTCCACGCAAACAAAATTGTATCCAAATCTTTACTTGGAACAATACTTCCTAGATCAATTCCAGAGTTTAGGATCTCAATCAGATTATAGATAGGCTTCTCAGTAATTTTGATTATCTTTCGAGGTGACCTTATCCCCATTATATACTCATCAAAACTATCTATAACAAAATGACCTAATTTTTTAGGGATCCTGTCAGTTTTCAATTTCATAATACTCCCAAAACCCATTAATTTAACTGTTTCTTTTGTTTTTTGCTCATTTTTGTAATTGCTCTATATAACTGACTAGGCGAGTGTCTATTTTTAATGGCATAAAAATCATTTGCAAGAACATCGATTTGTCCAATGTCTGCCACACTCTACTTTGCCTTTTTCTTTTGCTTATCCACTACCGCTCCTTCATATAAAAATTCCAGAATTAATCAATTTAAAGGTTTTTATCCAGGAACTTAATGCAAAAGGAACATAATTATGTTTTATATAACATTGTTTGCATATAGCATTAGATCACAAAAAAAAATTGAACTAGTTGTTACCTTTTTTAAACTCTCTTTAATTTATTTTGGTTCATGCTGGTTCCATCAGTTTTTGTATAATCCTCCTTTCTATCTATAAATGTAAATCAAAATCACATTGTAACTATTCACAAAAAATCAATACATATAAAAAATTATTAAACGTTAACCACAAAGAAAAACCAAAATAATGGTGATACATTTTGGGACTTTTTCTTCCCATCATTTTTCTTAAGGCTCCTTACTTTAGAATCGAATTCCTCAATGTAGTCAGAACTGCCATCTCCTCCATCCATGTCGTCAGAACTCCCATCTCCTCCATCAACAATTGTATCATCCACTATTAGGGTATCTTCATCAGCTTCAACCCCTATTACATGTATTTTTATTTTTGTATTATTTATCAATAAAATTCAAACATATTACATCAATGCAACATAACATATTAAGAAGTATTTAACTTTTGTTATTTTTTTCAATAACATTCAAACAAATTACATCAATGTAACCTAATATAGTAAATAGTATTTAACTTTTAGTATTTTTAAAATAGATTACATCAGCTAATTACATCAATGTAACCTAAACAATGTCACTAAAACTAAGGAGTATTTTACTTTTAGTATTTTTTTTTCATATAACATTCAATACAGTTAACATCAATGCAAACAAACAAATGTATGAATTTTTTTTTTCAACTAATTAAAAGTTAGGTGTATTTTTTCAAAAAGAAACAATCAAAGAGGTAACATCAATCTAAAATTACAAATTTTATAATCAGCAAAAAAAGGGGGCTACCTTTGTTGGGATTTTTCTTCATAATTGTTTTCTTGATGCTCGTAATTGGGGTATCCAACTCCTCATCTAATGTATCATTTCAGATGAGGTTATCTTCCTCGTCACTATCGATCACAAGGGGACTTTGGAATGTATTGGTGAATCTGCTAAAAACATTTTTTAGCAATCCTTTCACTTCTTCTACCCGTAATAAAAATTACAGACTCGTAAAAATAATAATTTTATTCGGTTATAAAGAAAAATTAAGGGTTTTTGATCTTACGTTTAGTAGAGATTTTATTGCTACCAACGTGGATTATGTTCTTCATTAAAATCAATCCCTGGAAAAGAAGGCTAATTAGAGGGAAAAAAACAAGATTATAGAATGTAACAACAGAATCAACTGCACTAATTTATGAAAAGGCATTCGCTCAATGAAATTCAGTCCCCTAAAATTAACATCATAATAACATCAGATTTTAAATTTGAAAACAACATAAACCAATTATTTTGCCTTAATTTTATGGGGAATCAAGAACCCTAACTTCTTTTGACTATGAAAAAACCCCAATCAAGCCTAAAATTGACATCATAATTAAAATCAATTCCCCTATTTTACGAAAAGGCATTGGCTTAATGAAATCAAGTCCCCTAAAATTAACATCATAATAACATCAGATTTTAAAATGGAAAACAATAATAACCAATTATTTTGCCTCAGTTTTATGGAGAATCAAGAACCCTAACTTCTTTTGACTCTGGAAAAAACCCCAATTATAAATTGAACCACAGAAACCCTAAACGACGTTTTCGACAACAAATGTTTCATACCATGGAGAAGGTAACAGATGTTCAAATTGAAAAACAACAAAAACCAATTTAAATACTTACCTAAACAAATACATATTTTCCTTCGGAGCTTTGAGGTTGAATGGACAAAACAAAACAATTCAGATGTTTTTGTAGGTCCCTCGGGTGTGGCGGATCGTCACATGCAAGTGGGTCTACTAGTCGGACCGGGTGCGGAATGCCCGTGACTAGGCGGAGAGTCTAGCTAAACAAAGTAAACCGACAAGAGAAAACACTTTAAACGTTCTTTGTATTATAAACACTTGAAGGTTACAGAGAAAAGCACTGAAATTACAATATGCGTATTTGCACTAAAGCCTGCGTACTTAACTTCTGTCAACCTATCCTATTTATACAGGACCTGATGCCTGCGCAGTTAGCAAGTGTGCAGGGCAAAATGCTCTTGCGTACTTGCTCTCTTGCGTACTTGCCAAGTACGCAGGAGTTTTCTTCTGCGCACTTACAAGTGCGCAAAACACTTGGAGAAATCTGCAACATTCAATATGTAAAAGTAAATACAACTCGATAAACTAATACATAAAGACTCTTACATACAAAGACAATTACAAACAAGACAAAACAACCTAAGACTAAGACTCTATCTATCCAGAGTGTTTGTCACATGAAAGTGCTTTGTCACACCCCAACCGACGGCGGAAACGTCGGGGCGGGACATGTAGACTGTTCATGAGCTCAAGGTTGACTAAATTGTAATATATTAAATCCATTTCTATTCAAACAAACATGAATCATTTCCAAAGTACATAAATGAAATACAATTTTTTTGAATTAAGATTAACTAAGTCCAAAGCCTATGTGTAGCATGTCTTGATCAAACTCATATGATAGCACCTGAAACATGAATAAAATAAGGTCAACTAAAAAGTTGGTGAGCATACACATGTTTGTGTATAGATAGCATATACTTCGTAAATAAACAAATCCTTATATGTCATGATAAAATAAGGCATTTATGGGGAGCAGCTATTGTGTAACCAAGTACAATCAAACCTTTGTAACTAGCATGCAAAAATTGTGTTGTCGGTAACAATCACCCTACCTGGGTGGGTTTGTCAGACTCAATAGATCTATCATTGTTTACCGTCGGCTTGAATAGTTAATGATTGCACATAATCGCATACAAAAGTTAGCAAAACTAGCACTCGGGCATAAAGCTCAAATTGCACACATGAATGTAAAGGGGATTTGTATTTGTGTAGTCTGTGTAAATGTAAACAATAGTATTGTATAATGTTCATGTTCCACCCCAAAAGTGTAAAAGAGTAAAAGGGGCTATGTAATACTCACTTGGTTTGAAGGCGTAGCTAACACGAGATACTAGCTAGAAATGAGATCCTTGTAATGCACAACGTTAACCTAATGTGGAATGTATATAGGATTAATAGTATGCTCAATATTCTATGTTTAAGTCTAGGATTGAATTGGTTGTGTGTATAAAGCTTGTGGTTTGTACTTGAATGGTGTTGTATGAAATGAAAGATTTGGAATGAATACTTTGAGAACATTTTGATTAGGGTTTGAGTTTGAATAACTAAGTAAATTAAATAATTATTATTTATTTATTTAGTTATAAAAATAGTGTAGGTAATAGGTTTAGTTAAGTATAACCCAAATAAACAATTTTTGTTTAAATATAAATTAAATAAATAATCGTTACTTTATTTAATTATTTATAAAAATATGTAACTTAGTCATTTAGTTATAAAGATGTACCGAGCGTTTTAGATTAATAAATACTTTTGTTAATCTATTTTTATAAATATGTATAAATATAATTTTGTAGATTTAAATGAATAAATTTTTTTGAAATAGGAATTTGATCCTTTTTAAATAAGATCAATATAAATCTTTATTAATTATTTTATTTGAAAATTCATTTGGAATGTTTATTGGTTTTAAAATATAAATTTTAGTATTCTGCCAAGATTTTCTCACACACACGACCGTGCCTTGTACCGTGCCTGGGACAAGGCACGATCGTGCCAGGACCACGGGCGCGACCGTGCTAATCAGGGCGCGACCGTGTTGATCAAACAGAAGACACAACAAGGTTGCTCACTAGGCACGACCGTGCCTGGGCCAGGCACGACCGTGTCTAGGGTTCTGATAGCACGACCAGGTCTAGCCAAGAGGCACGACTAGGTCTGAGGGTGGGACACGGCCGCGCTGCGATTGGCACGACCGTGTCTCATGAAGCACGACCGCGCTAGAAGACTAGCCCGACCGTGTCTGACCCAAAACAGAGACGAATTGTCTAATTCTTATGATATCAATACTGGAAATCTTAGGGCTTTCATCCATTAGGTGATTACGAGTCTATTGGTATAGTTTAATTGCATTTAAAACATGTCCATAGTAGGATTTGATTAAACCGTTTTAGAATGAACTCTATATTCGGGTTCATGTTAAATTCGTTATTATAAGCCCAATTTATGTTGGGGCTTTTGATCTATAGACTAAAACTAAGATGTAGGAGGTTTCAATTACCCGAAAAGATGATTAATCGATATCGTATGGTAGAAAGGAGTTCTGGCGACGACGGGTTTGATCTCCGGCACTCTCCGCTGCAACTCCGGCTAACTCAATATGTTCTGAAGTTTTAGGGAGGATCGAATGATATGTTTGTGTGTTTGTTTGAGAGGATTGCAATAAAAACGATGGAATCGATGGTCACGTGGAGGATATAGATAGTTTAGGAGATGGATCGACCAAAATGGGTTTATTTGTTATAATTAAAATGATTAAACTCTTAATTGGGTCTGTTAATACGAGAAACGGTTACGAAATCGAATGGTCTTGCGATTAAAGGCTGCATTTACGTTTCAACTGATGTGAGGCGTGACCGTGCCTATAAGAGGCGCGACCGTGCCATCAATAGGCGCGACCGTGCCAGAAGAGGCGCGACCGTGCCAAAACGTGGCGCGACCGTGCCTACTAGGGTTTCTGGTTATTTACAAAATCAGCCCTTGCAACTTCAGCTTTGACAGAATTAACCTGATTAGGATTTAACAGAACACCTAACGGGATTACTAACTGGATTAACTCTAGGAGGTGTTACCACATGATTATGAGTTCTAAATCTTTGAATTGAATACGATCGGCTAACGATTAATGAGGTGTAGGTTTGAACAAGTATATGTTTTAATGTCGTGTTGTTATTTTATTAGTTAAAATAAATTTAAAATAGGGTCAAAAAATCAGAAATGTTACATGCTTCAACAAACTCCCCCTTGACAACAGCTCTGGATAATCTTCAGTCTTCGGTCTTCACATCTTCAGTCTTCACAGCGCTTGATCTTTAACTTCAATCTTCTTCTTGTAATCAAGGCAGAACTTGATCACCTTGTCGTATTTAGAAGCAAGGAGCTTTGTCCACTCATCCGTGTAGACGCAATAGTGTTCTGCTAGTACCTCCAGATCTTTCACAGAAAAGTTGATGAAGCAGACTTCATCAAATATTCTAATCAGTTCCTTAGGCACTAGGTTCCCACTCTCTGAACGTCCTTTACCCAGGATCACAGCCTCGCCCGTCTTTGGATCTACGTACCAGTACCACATGTCGCCAAGAATATCCTGAGATAACTTGCTCAGGGGAATCTTAGTTTCACATCGCACTGGCTTGTATACCAATTTCCTTAAGTGCTTCTTAGTCACAGGATGTACAGCGTGCTTATCCTTGACTCTCTTGGGCACTTGAGGCTTGAACATCTCGAACTTCCCTTATCTTGCTTCTCGCTGCAGAACCACCCACAAACCCATCGCCACTGCGTGATTGGAATGACCCAGCAACTCTCGGTTTGCAAGGTTCACAAGGTCGTATTTGGGCAAGGAGCTGAACGCTTCACTGGTGGGTTTCAAGTATTGAACCCCGCCAGATCTTTTGATAGCGAACAGCTGCTTGTCCTCCTCGAACCTTACAGCCAAGATCATCCATGATGCTCCGTGTTTGTCTATTATAGACGTCTTTTGCCACACAGGAGCTGGACCCTTTGATGAAGTAGAAGGCATGTCTGTTTCTTTCGGTGCCTCTGGGTCCACAGGTTCAGGGTCAACTGGGGAGGCTTCAGTCGAGGCTTCTACATTTCTGGCCTGCTCGACTGAACCTGTGTCGAGCGGAGCGTCGAAGGATGGAAATTCAAAGATCTCTCCATCTTCTAGCTCGTACTCTCCTTCCCCGTCACCCTTGGGAATTTCGATCACAACATCTTCTTCATCATCATCCCAATCGTCACCAGAGTCGATCTCTCCTTCTTCTAGATTGAAGAGAGCATCGATCTGTGCTTCATTGGAATAGTCAGGCTCTAGATATAGGATCTCATCATCAGATAAGTCCTTAAGTACTTCAGCCGCTGACTTTCCTTTCTCACCACCACCACCAGAGGTATCACCACCCTCTTGATGAGTCGACTCCCCCTGAGCCATTGGAACAACAAAGATGGGCACGATTGCTAAAGCTTGGTGCTCACCTCCACTAGGACCGGCTTCGGGATCCTTGTCCTTGTCATCATCCTTAGTCAAGTCGACCGGATGGCACGCCTCATCACCAGTAGTCCTCTTCTCCTTCTCTTTCTCTTTCTCTTTGTCCTTCTCCACCTGAGCATCAAACTTCTTGGTCAGATCAGCGATCAGCTTGACCATCAGCTCATGCTCCTTCCTTTGGGCGTCAAACCTGAGCTCCATGGACGACCCATGACCCAGAAGCATTTCATTTGTCTTGATTAGGAGTTCATTCTGGGCCAGGACGTTTTTCAGTCGTTCCTCAGTCCATGTTCTCTGGCTACGAAGGATTGTAACTTCATCTATCAAAGAATTGATATGTGCTTGTTGAGCGTCAGACTCCTCCTTCGATTTCTGAATGGTCTTCAGTAATCCAGCAACTTGGGTTTCCAGAACATCTATCCTAGCATCGTTCGGATCAGGATATCTGGATGAGGACGCCTCGGCAGTGTGAATAGGGGAGGAGAATATGGTATCAAAGTCAAACCCTTGCGTGAAATCTCCATAATTGAAGGGTTGACTGAGAGGCTCAATGGTGGTAGTTGGGATGGAAGATGTGACGAGAGTTGTTGGGGTAATGGTGACTGACTCCGTGAAAACTGGAGTAGTCACCACCACCTGAGTAGTTGTAATAGGGAGGGTCACTATCACAGGAATCACTTCTGTGATTGTAGTGACGGCCACTTCACTTAGTACATGCGGCCTCCTCCTCCTACGGTAAAGCTGCTGTGAAGGGTGCTCACGTACTTGTAGGACCCGGGAGCCTCGTCGCGCAGCGGAAATAACACGACCTGTTCTGTGATTTGTGTGGGAACAAAGAGAACGAAGCAGATAAACAAGAACAAAGACAAAAGATAATGGAACGACACGTAATCCATAACAAAGAAGTCATCCCGTATTACAGACTACATACCGAAGGAGCACACATCTCTCATCTAAGCTCACGGTCCAGAGGTCGGGAGAGCTCTTCCCGACCCGAACATCTCTCGACCTTGTTCCAGAAGTTCCACCTACAAATGAAGATAAGTCTTCTATTTATAGAGGAAGGAACACTACCTGCGTACTTGACAAGTACGCAAGGCAACGCAAGGCAAAAGCCTTGCGTACTTACTAAGTACGCCGGACCAAACTGGTGTGCGGGCTAAGTACTCAGGAACACCCTCCTATGTACTAGCCACGTACACCGATACATAGAATTTAATCTATAGTTACAAAACATGCTTCTACAGTTTTCTTCTAGAGACGCTAATAGATTTTTCTTCTAGAGAGTGTTGTTCAACGATTCGGGAAGGTGGGGAGAATTTTGAGCGATTTTTGTTCAAGCTTTTGATTTATGAGGGAGATACATTGGTAAAGAAAACAAATGGATTAGCGTTTTATGGGGAAGTGGGTTGCTTCTGCTATTAACGTAGTATACATCAGACACAAGTACAAACCTTTTTATGTGTTAAGACTATTATACCCTTATATTAAATGTTATTAATGAAAAATATATGGAAATCAGTAGAACAAACATGGACCATAGGATTATAAATGATAAAGCTCAACTTAGATTATGGTGGGGCTTTAGGGTTTTCTTATCAAATATGGGTTTTGATAGGAACACCTCTCTCTCTATATATATAGGGGTGGGTTCCAAAGAAAACCAGTAGTTAGAAAGAAACTGAAAAAACCAATCTTAGTCGTTGATTAATAGTGATCAATGGCCACTATTATTTAGGGGTGTGATTGTAAATTTAGTCAATAAATGATCAATATTTTAATGCTTTAAGGGTAAAGATGGTATTTCATACACTCTTAAAACTGGAATGCGTATATTTTAAAATCAAAATCCCTTAGTAATCTCCTTTCTATTTTTTAAACCATTTCATTCACCATCTCTAATAAGCCTATAAAACCTCAAATGATAACATTGGCTCCCAAAATTAGGGTTCTAAAGGTTATATATTATGTTTTTTAACACAACAAACTAAGGTTTTGAAGTAATTTTTATGGTTTTGCTCTTAAATCTTATTGAATGTTAAAGAAGTACTGTAATTGGTTAATTTTTTTTTAATTTGTTTTTTGGATTATAGTTGGATGAACAAGCTATTAGTTTCTAATTCATGATACAATTATTGAATATTTTATTATTAAAACAACATAACAAAATTAATTTTTGACCGGTTACGTATACGTATTCAAGTGAAAAATATGAAAAGTTTTAATACATAGCAAAAAGATATTGTTTCAAAGGTGTGTAATGAATTGTGTATCCTCAAGTTAACAAATATGTTTTCATGATACAATGGTTACGCATACGTATTTTAGGATGTAGATGAATCATGAGGAGAAATGTAGACGGTTACGTATAAGTATACAATCGTTACGTATACGTTAATAGAAATGTAGATGAATCATGAGGAGAATTAGCATTTGAAATTTGATTATGTTGATAATCTTCATCCGAACCCATCACTGAAACACACAAACATAAAAACGATTAATGATATGAACGAAACAATAAAAACATACAACACCGATGAATGACAAGATCATGTAGATGGATTTCAGATGAAAAAAATGATTTACAGTTGTACCCTATAGATGAATTGAAGAACAATAAATCGTTGATTTGGGATGAACGAAATCAATATACGTAAATATATAAGCATCAGAATTGAAACTATTGATACAAACAGAGGAAGAAATAGTTGATAACAACTACCAACCACCACCAAATTGAAAAGTTTAAAAGAATTGATGTAAATCTCGAGAAAATCAAATAAATTTAAAGAGAAGATTGAGGAACCCATGGTTACGAGCTGAGTAATCGACGTTCTTATTTCTATAACCTATAATTGTTATCTTGATAGAGAAACAATTTCTTGATAAACACCCAATTTTGATTTGGTAATTGATGGTGAAAACGTAATCTAGGATGATTACAAATCAAATGAAAAACATATTTGTATGGAAAGAATTAAGGAATTTAAATTTATTAATGAAGGAGATAAATTAGGGATTAGATTTGAAAATCAATAATTATTAAAACAGCATTAATGTACAATTACATATATACCTTTTTATATAAAAAAATAATAATTAAAATCTAAGATTTCTAATTGGCTGAGGCTGGTTTTCTTGGTTTTCGCCTAACTTTGTGGTTTTCTCTTGATCCCTCCCCTATATATATATGGAGTAGTTCATTTCAGAACACTTAAATATTACAAGAACAAGGGGAACAAACCTAAATCATTTATTTTTTTAGTCCATGATAAAAAAAAATTATACTTCTTATATACAAATATGTTTTTTATGTATATAAAAAACCATCAAACTAGTTTTTTTCATATGTTTTTATATACTTAAAAGTTTCCTACACATGTGTAGGTAAAAAAAACTACACATGAATTACACATGTGTAGGTATGTATATAAACGAAATCTGTTCATATTTTTTTTGTTTGAAATTCATGAAAAACCACTAAACATTACATTTATATAGTTTTCTTATATTTTAAAACCTTTTAACATTGGCAAAGTGAATGATTCGTTTTGTTCTGCGTGTTCTCGTAATATTTAGTGTTCTGAATTAAACTCTCCCCTATATACGCACGAATTACACATGAGTAGGTATGTATATAAATGAAATTTATTCATATTTTTTTGTTTGAATTTCATGAAAAACCACTAAACATTATATTTATATACTTTTCTTATATTTTAAAAACTTTTAACATTGACAAAGTGAATGATTCGTTTTGTTCTGCGTGTTCTCGCATTTTTTAGTGTTTGCAATATATATATATATATATATATGGTGAAGTTCATAAGAAAACTAACATTTAGGGAGAGAACTAGAGAACTTCCATTTAAAGGTATAAAAAAATAATAAAAAAATCATAACTCAAAATATAAATCAAAAACAAAAAAGTGGTTCGAAGACCTTGTTTCTCACGTCGTCCTCGTTCTTAAAAAAAAACTTGAAAAAATAGTCGGTTTAGCTTTAGGGTTTAGTTTTTTGGTTTAGTTTAGCTTTTAGGTTAGGTTTTTGGAGGGGGGTTAGGATTCTGGGGGGGGGGGGTTAGGTTTTTGGGGGGGTGTGGTTAAGTTTTTGGGTGGGGGTGGGGTGAGGGGTTTAGGTTTTTGGGAGGGGTTAAGTTTTTTGGGTGGTACTACACATATGCAGTATTACGTTTAGGGTTAGGTTTTTTAGGGTAAGGGGTGGGTGCGGTGGGTTTAGGTTTTTGGGTGGGGGTGGGTGGGGGGTTTAGGTTTTTAGGTGTGGGGGGTTTAGTTTTTTTGGTGGGGTGGTGGGGGTTTAGGTTTTGGGGGTGTGTTAGATTTTTGGGGGTGTGTTAGATTTTTGGGGGTGATACTACACATATGCAGTATTGAAAATAAGAAGAAGAAAAAAAGATGAGTTAATTATTATTTTTTATAACGTTATTTATACTCAAATGAAAGATAAAGAAATTCTTGATTTAATGGTGCAATTTTTTAAAAAAAATAATAACGTATGCAAAAGATAGAAATGTTTAAAGATTTATATATTTTAATTTCCAGTTTTACCCTTTCTCTTTTAGTGGTTCTCTAGTTCTCTCATTAGAATAAGTTTTCTCATAAACCTAACCCTATATATATATACATATATATATTTATATATATATATATATATATATATATTCCCGCACGTAAACACATACCTTATCATTGCACCCTCATCAAGGTGTACTACACATCTCGAGCTCATCATTTACCTATTAAATAATGTCACCGTTGGTAACTTCTCGAAGGACTTTGTCCTTCACAAATCCCGTTTGCCTTGTCATAGAGGCAACTATGCAAACACAACGCCCGCTGTGTCACAAGACAACGACACCTCACACACAACATAAATTGCAACACGTAATATCATACTACTCTTATATGACTCGTTAACTACATCTGCACTTCTCACATAACACTAGGACCATGTACCCTTCATACAATCATAAGCATTTAACTTAAATTCCGACTCTTCCCGACCAACCCTAATCACGTCACACATTAATAACTCTTACCCCTAGCCCATTTAATCCCATGGACACACCATAGCCCCTACTACTCCTTACTAATCATTTTATATTAAAAACACACCGGGTTAGAACCCGAAAACCTTAACACATTAAATAGAGTAAATTGGTCTCATAAGTATGTACGATAGCCCCAAAATATTAAAAATATTTAAAGAACATGGGATTAGAAACTCACAGGTTATGCTGAGTCCCAGTCCCTACTCTACAACTCGTCCGTCCTCGCTCAAATCCCAAACTTGACAAAGGCGTGATCACATGATCAGAACACGTTCTAAACATATGTTGCATAACGTATAAATAAATAAACACTAATACTTGGTCTTGATTACTCGCCCTTCTGATTTACCGAACCCTTATCTCCTCAACTCGCACATCGGGTCGTCTTTGACCCGCTTTGAAATCGAGTACCCGAACTGGTTCCTAAACATGCATGCATATACGTGGATTTGCCATGCAAACCCTAATCGGGTGTGACCCGACTCCGTTCTTTTATCGTTCTTCACCGTGAACCACCATCGTGTGTCACTATCCTACCACCATCACGTTCCCATCATCTTTCTTACCACGAGCAACCCTAATCGGGTCTCCTTTCATGTCAGAACACAGCCACCATTAACACCCCGTCATCCGCCGCCGTAAACCATTACCACAGTCAACTCCGGCAACCGCCGAGCACCACCACTTCCATCATAGCCACCCCCACCATTTCCGATGTTGGCCCGTCTTCACCGTCGAGCATCGCCATGCTCGATATCCTCATCTTCTCCGACCACCATGACACCGAACCCCCTCATCGTCGTCCTTCGTTCACTCCTCCGCTACCTTTAGCCACCACGCAGCCATCACCACAGTCGTATGCCGCTGAGAACCACCATCACAGCGGTAGCTTGCCATCTCTAGCAACACTTACAGCCCCTACCGGCCGACTCCCCCTTCTCAGATCCATAACCGCCCGACGAAACCCTACCCCTATTAAATCAAGAAAACGATCGAGTATAAGCAATGAAACCGTAAAGTGGATTACCTTAGCACGTTATGGAGCTTCCCGATTGAAACCTATGCGTCACCGTCTCCCTCGTCCAACCACCTTCGTCATTGGCGTCACCCAAGCAGCTCCCTTGGCTTCCATCGAACTCTCCCTAACTGAGTGGCTAGGGTTTGTAGTTACGGTGGTATATAAACCCCCTTAAAGTTTCGATCGGGTCCCTCTAAAACCGTCTCGTATGTTTATAATCCCGAACTAGACATTAAACAGTTACCCGGTCTTTTTATCCTTGTTGAATCAAGTTTTACGTAGCAATTTATGCTAACCGGGACCTTTAATAAAGATTTGGTCAGTCCACCAACCTGAACCATTCGCTTACGGATTTTCGGGATGTTACAAGTCTACCCCTCTTAAAAGAAGATTCGTCCTCGAATCCTGCGTTGGCATAATTCAACACTACTTACCCCTCGACTATGTCTGGTGCATCCCAGTCCTTAGGCGTCATTCGTTCACATTCGTATATGTGTCATCCTAATCGTTACCTTTTAACACAACCATCATCCTTGGTGTTCAGAGAAGTCTTCTCCATTGCCCGCTCTTAACTTTGGGACTTGTAGATTTCATATACATATTCCCTTATTACTCGCTCTCCAACTTCCACTTCAAGGGCACAACACCATCAATTACTTTATTACTACTTGCCTGATTCGCTCATCGCGATCCCTGATAATCTCGTCATTTCGACGGTCATCCCTAATTAAAGCTCCTTGTCTTACATAATCGAGATCACTCGTCGTCCTTCTCATTTCGTACTCTAATCGTCTCTCCGCGACGATTCCTTAAAACTTAAGCATCATCCCTTTGCTAAAAAATGTGATACATTTCTCATTCTTAGATAACCTCCCTGAACTTGTGCCAAGCTCTACTGATCTCTCTTAATGGTTTGCCTCCACATTATATCATTTCTTCATTACCACGTATTTAATATGCCCATTAAGTATGTGCATACACCCAACACTAGGGTCATTCTCATTATCCCTCGATGTTCTCAAAAGCTCACCTACCACCGTCATGTCTATTTGAATAGCCAAACGATTGCTTTACTCGAATGGTCCATCAAAGCTCTCTTTAAGCCAGTCATAAGCTTGCCAGCGTAGGCCTTTCCTTCTCAGTCACTTATGTGCAATCATGCACTAACCCTTCTCCCGTTCACTTTTCTTGTCATTGCTCTATCATTGCCACACGATCACCGATCGCATCTCATTCATTAAATGCGAGCGTGAAGTCCGTCTTATCACACATCTCAGCTACCCCTAGTCCTGTTCAGAGTAAATATTTCCACGCCTCTTGTATCCTACCTTGACAAAATTCTCTATATGGAACGTATCCCATGGAGTCCTTATCATCACCTTGTCCTCTTCGTGTTGAAGTCTTCAGCATCGTCATCTTGACCCTATCGTAACTATCTCTGATCAAGCGTCCGCGCAACGCTTTCATCATAGCTCCACCCATTGGCTTCGTGCTCCGAATTCCCGAGATATAAGCATAGGCATCTCATAAGAGCACCTCGTCGATCGTCTATAAAATATCAAAACTCTTTGCTTCACCTCTAGGTATTAACGTCAAGAAATCGTCAAGGTAGAAATACTATGCTTAATTATCCCCACCACTCGTCCTAAGCATGACTAAGCGTGTACTACCAGGACACATAACGTTAGGTCATAGTAACAGAATCTATCATGTTCAAAGTATATACAGGTATAACATCTCACCCCCACTAACTCACACAAAGTGCATACATAACTAGCTAGACCTGACTAAATCTACGCACATACAATACGACCTCGTCATTTATAGACACACAAACTCCTGAACCCCACCTCCTAATTACCACAACGGTAGCCCTGCCCCACATTATCATGTACTCACACAAGGCTTACACGGTCGCACTCCATACGGGTGGTACCAATGTTTCAAGACGACTCTCTACTCAGTCTAGACACAAGACAACACCCTAATCACTCATACACACGTTATATATAGATAGTCATCATTTCTCATAAGACCTCATCCTGAACATTTACACATACGCACAAGGTATATAACCACAATTTTCCACAGGACTTCGTCTTGCATAAACATGCTCACACAAGGTGCAATGCACCCATTGCATTTCAAAGATCATCTAAACATTAGCACATATGTGACACTTATCTTAAGATCGTAGTCACAAACAAATTCAAAACTCGTGTCTATACCAGTCTACTCACACCATCTAATCAACCATACTCTAGCACCACCACAAAGATTATATTCAATACGGAATCACGTCCTTCAAAATATAATCACATAATCACACCATACTGCACATAATCCACTACAGCAAGCACAACCCTACACCATCACAAGCACAATTATTGTTAATTATGCTTAAATCACCATGCGGTAAGACTTATAATAAATGCCAAAATCAAATAATCACTATTTGAATTGAGCATCACTCTACGTAAACGCCTAATGAGTCATAACGGCAAATCACTCTGGAATCTATTGTGACAACTGCCATACTAACTAATCATCAAGCTTTCGAGCATCCTAAGCACTGTCTGCAAACTCACTGCTAGACCACGTCAAGTGTATCTAGCGTGTCCTCCTCTGGTTCCTCTTGAAACAAAGCTCTCTTAACCGGGCAGGTCCACATGCTAGAGGAAAATCATGTACAGCTGGCACTGCTCTCTTCTTACATCCCGCCTTTCCAAACATAGCTCCACACGGTATGTCGCCGACCGAAGCTCTAGTCACACTTGGCCCGAGAAGTGCCAACACCACCCCCACCTCACCGTCATCTCTATCTACGACATTCGTCGGCTTGACCCGTCGATCTGCATTTCTCTTAGTAGGAGTTCCAAGCTTGCCCAGTCTCGTACGCTTTGTCTTTTCCACCTAATCCTACTCAAGATAGAACATTGGAGTGATTACTATGGGCACATATTCAGAATATGAGAGTAATTATAGATTGCCAAATCACGGTGATCAAATGCAATTTGGTGGTCCACATTATTACTCAGATTCTAAATCCTTCCCATCATACTCACTCTAGCTTTCTATCTTTCACGCACACCGGATGCACATGCATCCCACACAATTGACATAGCACCAAACAATAATCTTAGCAAATCATCATCATAATCACAATTTCACAACACGCATGGTTACACACAATTCTACTAAACCATGCTAACACACCACACTATTTCACATAATGCAATTAATGCTACTCCACGTTACTTAACTCACACATAATATCACTTAATCGTACTACACGACTCCACATAGTGTTACACTACACAATTAACACTCTAACAATAAATTCATAACTTAAAAGACGTACCTCTTGGCTCGCGGTTACTCGTGGTGACATTCGTTTTCTTCTCGTCCTATTTTCAGTTTAAGTTAAGGTATTTTATTTTATAAAAACACCGGTTTTTTCTTAAACCACGGCTCTGATACCAACTTGTAAGACCCCAACACGGTCATCCAACAGTTAGTTCTCACAACCGGTTATTTCCTTTATAAATACTCATTTTTAATATAACAAAACTACAATGCATACACACCAATCCGAGTAGCACAACTCCTGAGCCAAGATACGTCAACCACAAAGCTCACCTGCAAAACAATCTAACATACACACAAAATCAGTTACGCTGAGTGAGTTCTAATAGTTTAATTTAAACAAAAATCGTCTCGTCACATTTAATATATATTTCCACTCAGAACCCTCTGGTCCTTAATAAAGTAGTTTTGACATTTATTACCAATAAATGACCTTTAACATCTTATAATAACCATAACGATTCACCACCCAGACTCATCCCATAATTATATCCAGTAGTACTGTAATCCAGTAGTACTGTAATCCAGTAGTCTTACTGACATGGATTTACTTTACTACACTATTAACTCATGACCCACCTTACATGTTAACTCGACACTTGGTTAACACAATAAATGTCTAGACACTAACTTACTCAGCCTAGACCAAGGCTTCCACAAATTAACTGACATGACAGATGTAAACACCACCTTACAATCCCGGCACCACGGTCGGTCTAACTTTACATACCATAATAAGGTCATCTACACATCACATTAATATCACCACTTTAATACCATTTAAATACCAAATTAATATCATCTCATGCATAATAATTATAACTCAACACTTGCATACAAATCCAACATATATTCAGTTTTTAGTTATAACTGAACTAAAATCCCATTAGGTAATTCGATTTGGTTCGATTATAGGTTTAAAACCGAATATCTAACACCCCTGCACAAATCGTTAGCAATTTCTTTTGATTCACTAAAAAAATGATGATTAACCGGTTGTAATTTGTAAATTAGTTAAGTGAATTAGTAAAAGATTAGGTTCAGCAAGATTAAGTAATTAAAAATGTTAAGAAAGTATAGAAGATGTGGTCTACAAAAGGCCGGGTCCGATGTGGCACCGCTGCTCGCCCACGACCACCTTCTCTCATCCTCAGACCCCGCCGGTGGAGCTTCTTCCAACATGACCACCACCGCCACCGCCGCTCCTCTTCACAATCGTTCAATATTTCTAGGTATCGACGTCGGCACCGGTAGCGCTCGAGCAGGTCTCCTCCTTTCTCTAACTGACACACGCTTGTTTTTAATATACGTATGTATAGAACGTGAGTATCCTAGTGGCTTTATTTCGGTGAATATTTCGTTTTTAGTGTTAAATTAGGGAAGATATATCCCTGTAGCCTTTGGAAGTCAACTAAGGTGTGTTTAGATACCAAAATTGATGCGAGTTATAAGGATTTTGCTGGAAATTCTGATAGACTGGTAGTTAGGAATTTTGTAGCTAAGTATGTGAATTGGTGGAGTGATGATGCTGAAAGTATACATACATATGTGTGTCTATATGTGTTTGTAATGTTATACAAAAGCTGAAATACTAGGGATGTGAATTGGTGAAGTGATGATGCTGAAGATATACATACATATGTGTGTATCTATATGTGTATGTAATGTATACATAAGCTGAAATACTAGGGATGTGAATTGGTGGAGTGATGATGCTGAAAATATACATACATATGTGTGTATCTGTATGTCTATGTAATGCATACATAAGCTGAAATACAAAGGATGTGAATAGGGCATAGGCGGAGTGATGATGCTGAAAATATACATAAATGTGTATGTAGTGTATACATAGCTGAAATACCAGGGATGTCTTTGTCGCTTGCAGTGATCACTGATTTCAGCATGTGTTAAAGCATCCTACTGATACACCAACACTTGCATTCTGATATTGCCTCCATCCATTTGCTTATATTGTTTCTTGTTTACATAAGAAAATAACTAGAATACATTAGTAACATTGACATATGGTACTAAGTTTTCCTTAATAAATCATTAAAACTGTTTGAATATTACCCAAATATATTGTTTGTTATCCACTAATTAGCGAAAGTTAAGTTTAATACTTTGTATAAACGTTTGGCTATTGAGCAATATCTAAAATGCCCCTTAACTAGGGCCAAAGAATTCGTGGACCGAAATATAAGTTATTAGTTTGATGTGGTTTGCTGATGGCCATAAAATAAAAATAGGATAGAAAACTCACCAAAAAGGAAATTTTGCATTCTTTTGAGATAACCCAAAATGGGAAGTTTTACATTTTTTGTTGGGATAAAGTGAGTATTATATTTCTAGTAAACACAAAAGAACACTATAACTTTGTTACATATGGCAGTATTCATAGTTTAGTGTGTGTTGCAGGCCTTTTTGATGAGGCCGGGAAGCTTCTGGGTTCTGCTAGCAGCCCGATACAAATTTGGAAAGAAGGTGACCGTGTTGAGGTGATAATAATAGTTTCTTTAGTAGTAATCTAGACCATGAAAATATCATGCTTGGATGTTTACTAAATAATATTCAGCGTTATAATGCTAAAAGTTATATTAGATCATCACACGACACTTTAATAGTTGGACACTGGCTTGATTGTTGTCTCAAAGTGCTTAATGCTTATTTGGTGTAGAATGATTCTGCTTTATGTGCACATGTTAATTTAACATTGTTAAACAAACTTGTTAAAAATGTCACATTTTATTTAGCTTTGGTTCTTGACTTATGTAGAAGGATTCATCCAATAACATATTGCAAAATAGAAAATAAAGAAATGATTGTCCTTTTTCATGCAAAAAGGGAAAAGAACAGATATGGTTTTTAATAATCTAGATATCATTACATTTTGACATGCTATTTGTTCTTTTCTTTTTTCTGAAAATTTTGCAATTCCAGCAATCTTCAACTGATATCTGGCTTGCAATCTGCACTGCTGTTAAAAGAGCTTTATCCCTTTCTGATGTTGCTGGTGAAGAAGTAACTGGCATTGGTTTTGCAGCTACATGTTCTCTTGGTTAGTTTACACTAATTCTGTTAACTGTGAAGTTTGTTAGGTGGCAATTTCAACCTATTTAATTATGAATGATTCAGGTTAAGTTTTATGTGTAATGTTTCAAACGGGTAAAAGTTTACCTGAAAAGGATACGGGTCAAATGAACCAAAAGTTCGTCTAAAATGTAATTTTAATGCATAAATCTTCTATATCATTTTATTCAAAAAAGTAGATTATTTATGAATAACATCATTTTAATCATATTTGACACACTATTTAAGTATAAAAGTTTTGGGGCAAAAAATATGGTGGGTCAGTTGGACTGACACCTTTCAACCTGTCCAAAAAGTACGTGTTTTGGCCCATTAGTCAACCCTCCCATTTTGCCACCTCTTCCGGTTACTCATTTAATCTTTCATCTTATATTTTGCTTGATTCCCCTAGCTTAAAAGGCAACTGTTGAATGGGTCAAGACTTGAGAGTCACTCAAAGTTTTTTTTATATGCATAAGACCTTCCAAATCATTTTCTTCAAAAACTTGGATTATTTCTGAATATTGTAACTTTTTTTAATCATTTTTGACACACTAATAACTATCTAATTTAGTTTATTCAGAAAAAAAAGTTTATTGGGTCAATCCGACTAGTCCCATTTCTACTTCTCCAAAAAGTTACCCGTTTTGACCTGTTACTAAACCTGCCCATTCTGCCACCTTTACAATATACTGATTTGATCTTTACTCTAATATTCGGCTTGATTCTTTATGCAGTTGCTGTGGATTCTGAAGGTCAACCTGTTTCAGTATCTTGGAGTGGTGATACAAGAAGAAATGTAATAGTATGGATGGACCATAGAGCTGTAAAGCAAGCTGAAAGAATAAATTCCTTCAATTCACCTGTTCTACAATACTGTGGTGGTTCAATTTCTCCTGAAATGCAGCCACCTAAGGTATTTAAGTGGCTAAATGTGATTTTATAGTTCACATTATAA
Source organism: Smallanthus sonchifolius (assembly GCA_023525975.1). Taxonomy (NCBI): domain Eukaryota; kingdom Viridiplantae; phylum Streptophyta; class Magnoliopsida; order Asterales; family Asteraceae; genus Smallanthus; species Smallanthus sonchifolius. The sequence goes on along the minus strand of CM042035.1, from coordinate 19,310,289 downwards.
GCCTGATTCAAAGAAATATCTGCTCCACTATGCTTTCTATACTAATATTTTGTTTATACCTAATTGTAAGCATGTGTAATTTCTTCAATGTGCAACATGTAAAATCATGTAGTTTCTGTTCTTTTATCTAAGAACTAGTTTAGATCCCGTGTATACACACAGGGTGAAAAATATCAATATATAAATTTTTTAAATCTTTGTGTATATATTTTATAGTTGTAAAAATATATTACAAATACTAAAGATAGAAAACAAATTCAAAATATGTAAAAAGTAATATATAATTGGGTTTCGAAAATACGTTAATTACTATTTAATACAATTTAACTTTCATTTAATATTTAATTGAAAACAAAAGTTATATAATTAAATTTCAAAGTTTCTTATAATAAGTGATAATTTAAAATAAATGTGTTTTATTAGTATAGTTAGTATTTTCTTTAAACATATATTATTATTAAAAGATGGAAGTGAATTAAATAAGAGAGAGAGGCGGGAAAAAAAATGTGAGAATGAATATGGAGGCGACACGTGGCATAAAAAACCTTTATTTATTATATAGTATAGATATTTAGTAAAGCAATTTACTCTAAGGAGGTGCTTGGATGTGTGTTTGTAAGCGATTACGTGATTTTAAATAATAAATAGTCATAATCAGATTACTGGTTGTAATAAAGCAGATGATTGTAGATAGAGTTTGGATGTGCTTTTGTTGTTTGAGGTTGTATTACTAAAGATAACCAGATGTTAAGTATTTGACGAATTCTAAATATTTAAGGGATTAAAAGATAATATAACCAAAAATAACATTTTTGTAAAGGGAGAGATGTCTTGTGAAATGAAGGTAAAAGTTCCTTAAAGTAGGTTAAAATGAGGAGTAAATAGGTAATTTATTTTTATCCTTCGATAATTTGTTTTATTGAAGCATGTATGAAACTGATTATCCAAAACTGATTATTTAACACACATATAATCAGATAATTAGAAGCAAAATCTCTTTACAAACATTAAAAACTGATTATGAATTTCATTCATGCTATTGTAGCTTTTGTGGGTGAAAGAGAATTTGCAAGAATCTTGGTCAATGACTTGGAGGTGGATGGACTTGAGTGATTGGTTGTCATACAAGTAAACCATGCATTTTTTTTTGATCATTTCCAAAAATACCACTGATTTTCTCACGCAGACAGTATTAAGATGTTATTGTTCTTTTTTATAATTTTTGTAGAGCCACAGGAGATGATACACGCAGTATGTGCACAACAGTTTGCAAATGGACATATTTAGGTCATGCACACATGCAACATGTTGATGAAAACAGCTCTCGAGACATGGAAGCTTGTGGATGGGATGATGACTTTTGGGAAGAGATTGGTTTACGTGACCTTGTCGATGGCCATCATTCTAAAATAGGTATTTTATATATTTCTAAAATGAGTCAATTAATAGCTAAGTTGCAATAAAAGGCCTTACTGTGAAAAAAGGAGACGTTTATTAAATGAAATTTAAAAGTCTCTCGTATTAGATAATCAGTTCTGTTGGAGCTGTTTATCCACATTATTTGACTGTTAAATAATTAAGTGATCAGAAGCAAATTTTGTTTATCCAAAAACTAAAATCTTATTATTGCAACTTCAAATTGGATTGCAAAACGCAATCCAAACACCCCCTGATGTTCACATTGATCAGAAAATTTGATTTTTATGATGATTTTCTTTGATTAGTTTTTGCCTGCATTTAAAACTCATTTTTTCCTGTTCGATGTGCAGGAAGAAGTGTAGCTTTCCCTGGTCATTCTCTGGGCTGTGGTCTAACATCTGACGCTGCGAAGGCAAGAAATTTTGTAATGGAGAATTCACATTGATTTCAACTGGAGTTCCATTGAGGTTCATTAATTAATTAAGCCGACAAATATTTTAATTGGGGGAATATGGAACATTTTTGTTTTGACTTTTAAGGATTTTGAGTGATGATACAGATGCTTTTCCACTCTTGTGATCGTGCATCATACATTTTAGAGGTTGAAAAAATAGGCCAGTGGGGGTTGGATAATGGGTCAAAACTGGTACTGTTTGGTATGAGTTTGAACAGGTCGAGTTGGCCTTAAAAACTTTGTTTCCATGATTATTAATTTTTGTGTATTCAGCTAGTGTCAAATGTGGAAAGTTATACTATTTCCATACTAGTTAGTTTTTAAAAAATATAATGCTTTAGGAGGTCTTATCCATTTTTTGGTATGGAATTGTTAATTTTTGTTCAAATTATATATGTTTTTGTGTCAGGATTGGGCTATCTTTTCCCGTACTTGGGTTGACCCGCACTTGCCATCTTAAAACCCAATCCAAATTGTCACCTCTCATCAAAACCATACTTTGGGCGACTTTCGATTCGTTTGATCTACCTGACCCCTTTTAAAAGTTATTTTTTAGCTCACTTGATTAGAGATGAAGCATAACCTGAGGGTCAAAATGGCTACCTCTATAAACTATACTCAGTAGTAGTTTTTTTTTTCACAGGAATTGGGTCTTGTTACTGGGACTCCAGTAGGAACTTCACTGATTGATGCTCATGCTGGCGGCGTTGGAGTGATGGAAAGTGTGCCTGACTCTGAAGCTAATGGTTATACTTCTACATTTTACCTTGTTTCCTATGTGCTGTTGATGTATTATGGTTATTTTATAGCCTTGTTTTTTTATTAGCATATTGTTTTTTTAGAATCTGATGATGATGATGCTATATGTCGGCGTATGGTGTTGGTATGTGGAACTTCCACGTGTCATATGGCAGTCTCAAGGAGCAAATTGTTCATCCCAGGTGTCTGGGGACCTTTTTGGTCTGGTACGCTTTTGCCTTTGGTACAAGAGTTCAATATAACTAATTGTGATAACTACAGAAGTAGTTTTCTAGAAAAAGAAAAAACGTAAGCCAAATTCTGTTATATTTATTTCTCTTAATTTTAACATGTCTAGCTATGGTTCCTGAGCTATGGCTAACTGAAGGCGGTCAGAGTGCCACTGGTGCTCTATTGGATTATATAGTTGATAATCACGTTGCATCTTCACATCTTGCAAACCAAGCTGCTTCTCAAAGTAAGATTTAGTTTTTCAATTTAATATTTGGAAATTGTGACTTTTTTAATAAGAGGACTGAACATGATCTTGGAATTGATTACATTTTTTTATATGTAAATCATCAAATATCATTATTAATAGTGTCATTTGTAAGATTTTAAATTTTATCTGTTTATGCTTATGTGGTTCTATTGGACAAATCCAAAGCCCACTGGGATTGTTTAGTTTGGAAGGGTGGGAGTATTTGCATTTTTTGTCTTTTTATGTTTTTTTCCCTTTTTTATAATTAGAAAAGCTATTTTATACTTTTATTTGGTTTTCTATTCATGTAAATCCTCCAGATATTTCTCTGTTTCAAATGTTGAACAATCTACTAGCGCAAATGATGCATGACATGGGAACTCCATTTATTGCTGCTTTAACAGCTGATCTGCATGTCCTTCCTGATTTCCATGGTAACAGGTAAATGTGATGGTAAAACATATCTCTAGAAGTGGCAAAAATGGGTGGGTCAAGCGGGTTGGGTAATAGGTCAAAAATGTAATTTTTGGTCCAAGTCTAGTTGAGCTTAGGGGTGTAAACGAGCCGAGCCTGAGCTCGGCTTGTTGAGAGCTCTATTCCTAAAGGTTGAGCTCGGCTCGGGCTAGGCTCGTTTATTATTTTATTTATAAATTTTTATAATTACGTTTATATATATAGTTTTTATATATAACATAATATATATTATTTAATTATTTTTATCATAATTTTGTATATAAGAATAATAACTATTACATAAATAAAAGGCTCGTTTAGGCTCGCGAGCCTGCTTAAGCTCGATATGTGAAGCCCGGGCTCGAGCTCATTTATTAATTGTGCCCCAATATACCAATATTGAGTAGCCGACGAGCGGCTCGACTCATTTACACCCATAGTTGATCTGGTTTGACCCGAAACACTTCTGTCCAATTATTTTTAAGTAATTAGTGTCAACTGTCAAATATGATTTCAAGTTTGTTTCAGTAATAATCTAACTTTTCAATAAATGGTTTTGGAGGTTGTGTTAAAAACACTTCAAGTGACTTTAGACCCGTTTCGTTTTAAGTTAAATATTTTTACTATTCTACATTTTTTGTTTTTATAATCGAGTCAGCTAAATTTTAACTATATGATTTAGGTCTCCAATTGCAGACCCAAATGCAAAAGGAATGATTTGCGGTTTAAATCTTGATACAAGTGAAAGACAGTTGGCTCTTCAATACTTTGCCACCGTACAAGGCCTTGCATATGGTACCCGTCATATCATTGAACATTGCAATGAGCATGGACACAAAGTAAGTGTGCTTTTAGTATGCGTACCTGTCTTTATACTCTACAAATGTCTGGATTGGATGATATGTTCATCACAAGCTTGGTTTAAAAGAGCACGGGATGATCCGAAGTGTTTTGGTCTTAAAAACGAGGTGCACGTCTATATACAACCGAATAAGCTTTATTTACAACCAGGAGTTCCGTCTCTCTCATCTGTTTAACATATCAACGTGTTTTCATCCCTTTGGTTGTTTTTACATATAAACCTCTTAGAGACCCTAATTTTGGCCAATATTGACTTAATCACCTTATTTCGAACATGTTGAATTCGATTGCCCCATCCACCCTGGGAGGTAGAGGAGGCGGTTTCAACCTGTGTACTTATAAACTATGTTGGGCGTGCGCCTAGGCCCTCAGGCGAGGCGAGGCGCAGGAAAAGCGCCTTGCTGCAACTCAGGCCCTCCGACGACCTTCAAGTGAGATTCCGGCTAGATTCTGGTCGAATTCCTGTGAGATTCCGGCCAAATCTTTAAAATTCTACAAATTCCGGGCAAACTGGTCTTAACAATCCAAAAATGGCCCGCAACTAGCCTAAAACATGTCTAAATCCCCCAAACGTGGTATCTTTGTGCTATGCGTCTTGCTTATCTCGGGCCTTCGCTTTATAAGTTATAAACACGGGTGATATGGGTTATGTTTTATCTCCAAGTCTCCAACGAGTTAAACTAAATAAAAGAAGTTAGCTAGAAATAGAACCCGGCCAAAGGGGTCGAAAAAGTCCCAATTTTTGTTTATAATGTGTACAACTTTCTAAATTGTTAAATTCAAAAATTAGAATATTAATGAAATAATTTGGTTTTCTTAACCATTTCTATTATACTAATTATTCATGACAACTTCGGGCAAAAAGTGTTTCCGGTCAACCAAACCTGGCTCATTTTGAACGGTACTAAACTTACCCGTTTTCACCTGATTAAGATAAAACAATTCCCAAAACAACTTGTTCATAAGTATATGGGTTGAAATTGCCACATCTGTTATGGCACTTAGTAAAAGTGGGTAATGCTTAGGCTTTGGTAGTGTTGTACACAATGTATATTACTCCTGTCAAACACATCAGTATTCTTTACTTTTTGTTTTTAATAATACATGCTACCTCCACCCAATCATTAAGGTTTGTGATTACATCATAGATATTTAATATATGCATATGAATATATTTTTTTCCTTTGCAGATTATATACGCACATACACCACACATGTATATATATATGGGAAAGCATTCTTTTAGAACCAATACTATGCTGTTGCGAGAACCGCATTAATCCTTACACTATTTATTATATAAATAAGTTGACTAAAATGCATGTGAATTTCAATATGTTCAAGATTTATTTTACAAAAATATGGTATTGATAGTCTTTTGTCTGAACGCACATGCATATGTGCACATTTTTATACCTTTTTTTTTAATTCAGAAGAGACGATAAATTCAAAGAAAGAGTGGGGAAAGATAAATAAACCATTATTTTTCATTTTACCCTTTTCATTGAAGCGATATGTATGCGTGCTTATGCGGTTCTCAACATACTGCTGGTTTAAAAATAACGTACCCCTATGTCTGTGTATATGTATATATATAAAATTTGGGATTGCCAAAACCTGTTAGCCATGTATTATACGACCTTTGTGTGGATGATTGTCTTTGCAACATAGATTGAAACATGACTCAGTAGGTGTGATTATTACCTAATGCACTCTTGTCAATACATATTTTGTGTTTTCAGATTGATACATTGTTTGCTTCTGGTGGACTTTCAAAGAATTCATTGTTCATTCAAGAGCATGCTGATATCATCGGTCTCTCTCTCTCCCTCCCTACTAAGTATTCCATGCATACTAAGTAGACGGGTCAATTTGACCCATTTACTTTAAAATGGGTCAAGTCATGGCTGTTTCTTTATTTCAATTCCCAAATTGGTTGACTGGGTCCGAAGTTGCCCAAAGTGTTTGCCACTAAAAACCTCTTCAATCATCTTTTAGAAAAAAGTTTCAATTTTAAAAACTGTAGTTTTATAATCTTATTTGTTACATTAATCATTTTCCTATAAACATTATCCAAAAGGGACAAAAAAGTGTTGATGAGTCGTTTTGACCCATTACTCAACCGCCCATATTTCCACCAAATACCTAGGAAATCATTGAGGTGGCAATTTCGACCTGTTTACTTATAAATGGTTTGAAAACGGGTCATGTTTCATGCCTAACTAATAAGTTCTCCCAAAAGTGAATTTTTAATGTATAAAACAACCTAAATCTCTTTTTTAAGAACAGAAATACAAAATTTTGCAATCATACTTGAAACGAATTATTTATAAATAAAGTTAGAATTTTGGGACAAAAGTGTTCCTAGTCAATCGACCCGTTTTGACACATACAAAAATGACGGTGTTGACCTGTTCCCAACCCACCTGACCCGCCCATTTTGCCACATTTACCTGTCATCGACTGGTTGTCATTCTAACCTTACGATAGATTAGATTCTGTTCTAGATGAGTATCATTTATAACATTCAAAGGCCATCAAACATACTAACAAAATTTAATATTTATCCTCTCACATGATGATGCAGGTTGTCCTATAATTCTTCCTCGTGAAAGCGAGTCAGTGTTACTAGGTGCTGCTATACTTGGTGCTGTTGCTGCAAAGAAATATTCTACTCTCAGAGATGCCATGAAGGCGCTCAATGCAGCTGGTCAGGTATGTAGTAATTATTATCAACCTCGTCGTTATCATCATTTACAGGTGGCAAGATGAGCTTCTCGGAAGAGCGAAATAAGGGTGTAAATGAGCTTGAGCCGAACCCGAGTTCACCTAAGCTTGAGCTCAACTCGTTTAGAGCTCTATTTATAAAGCTAGATTGAGCTTGGCTCGTTTAGAGCTCTATGCCTAAAGCTTGGGCTCGGTTCTGTGAGTAGTTTTTCAAACTTAAGCTTGGCTCGGCTCGTTTATTATTTATTATATATTTTTGTAATAAGTTTATAATTCTGTACATATATTTATAATTATAATTTTAAGTATAATATAATATATATTATTTAAATTATTTTTATCATAATTTGTATCTAATAATAATTATTATATAAATATATATTTAATATTTTAAATAAAATTTATATAAACAAAAGGCTCTTTAGGGTCCGAGCGCTCAATATGTGAATCTCGGGCTTGGCTCGTTTATTATTTATTGTTTTATTATTTTATTTATATATTTTTATAACTGTTTTTGCATATATTTATAATTATAGTTTTAAGTGTAACTTCACATATATTCTTTAATTGTTTTTATCATAATTTTATATAGACAAATTGGTTTTTAATAATCTAAACTATAACTCATTGGCAAATAATAATCTTGAACTAACAGTTTGACTGGTGATAATCTCAACTTTCACTTTTGTTGTTAATGGCAGTTCCAGTAGCATAATCAGCATAGATTTGTACTCGATTTACACTTATTTTCGCTCAAAATGACAATCTTAAAGGAAATGGAGAAACGTACAATCGAAATCGAGTGGGAATCGAGTGTTATTTAGGAAATATATGATGATTATGCTACTAGGACTGTCATTGACAACAAAAATGAAAGTTGAGATTATCACCAGCCAAACTGTTAGTTCGGATTATTATTTGCCAATGAGTAATAGTTTGGATTATTAAAAACCAATTTGCCTTTTATATATGATAATTATTAATTATTATATAAATGTATATTTAATATATTAAATAAAACTTACATAAATGAAAGGGTATTTAGGCGCTCGAGCTAGTTATGTGAAGCTCGGGCTCGGGCTTATTTATTAAATAGTAAACTCCGGTTTTAGTCCTTGTGGTTTGACCCAATTCTCGCTTTTAGTCCAATAGTTTAAAAATCCCGATTTACATCCAATAGTTTCACCGTTTGTCTCATTTTTAGCCAATCTACTAACCTCCATTCATTTATTCTGTTATGTTACGGTGAAAAGACAAAAATACCCTTAACCTAATTATGTAAGTTATTAACATGTTCAATAGTTGAAGGATCATTTGTGTAACATTTTATATACTCAATTTAAAAAACAAATTACTTTCAATGGAGGTGTAAACAGCGACTTTGATATCGTTTGCCCTAGCTAAATTTAGGGCATGTTTGGGATTACTTTTGAAAACTCCTTATTAACAGTAGTTTTGAAAAGTAAGATCCACTTACTTCTTGAAAACTCCTTTTTGCTTCTATTTTGTTTATCTTCTTTTAGTTTACCCAAACAAACTTTTAACTTATTAACTTTTTAAATAAGTTAATAAGTAGCTCAAAAAGTAATCCCAAACACGGCCTTAGAAGATCGGCGGAGCTGTGTCGATGGCCGGTGCTATTGAAGGTGGAACCACCGATCTTGGTGCCGAGAGCGTGTTTTAAAGTAAAGCCGTTGAAAGTCCGTTTATCGGCTTGTATTAATCCGTCATGGAGTGCCGATTGCCACGGCTCTAACTCCGGTTGAAACACGATTGCTTTCTCAATCCATTGGTATGAACGCTCGATTGAAGTCGGATCCCAATTTATACCAGATCGGTTGTAAAATTCGTCGTCGGCTCGGCTGTAAAATCCGGCATTGATGGCGCTGTTGCCGCCGAGATGTTGGCCACGGGCGTTGGGAACGCCTTCTTCGGAGCTGAATGCTTCCGCCGGGGAGTAGGAGGAGTCGACTTAAGGAAGCCTTCTTGTCTCATGACGCTAGGGTTTATGTGAGGAACCCCGCCTCTTTCTAGAAGCAATACGCTGTGGCCGACGGATAACATCTCCGCCAAGGGGCAGCCTGCCGTGCCGTCACCGACTATGATGAAATCGAAGTATTCCTCCGGCGGAAGTTCCGTTGCGTTAACGAAGAACGTCATGTATGTTGGACCTGGTATTTCAAATGTCAATCAATTCAAGAAAAAAAATAAACAAATTATGAAAAAAAAAACAGGGCAAATGCTTACTCTGAGATAAGGTGGGTGAAATTAGAGAGAAGAATATGGTGAATGTGAAGCAGATGGTTCTGATCGACGCCATTAATGGCGGAAATGTAGAGAAATAAATGGATGTAAATCGGGATTTTAATAATTTACATAATTAGGCTAAGGGTATTTTCGTCTTTTCACCTTAAGTTAACGGAAGGCCCTTTTAGAGACTTGAATATTGCCTAATTGCTCTGGTGTATTTACAGTTATTGCTTCTGTGAACATAGTAGCTAAATAATCCCAACGTGTTACATAAGGCAAATGTTGTATAATTGTTCGATTTTCCGCAATTTTTTCCATACCTCTGTGTAAATAATCCAATATTGGTTCACAGTCAATAACATCTTCACCATCTAGAGTAACAATGAGTCGAAGAACACCATGCATTGATGGGTGGTGAGTTCCCATATTGACTATCATCCTTACATCTCCTACTACCGGTGGGGTGACAACTATTTTTGGTATGTTGAGGGATATCATTATTGCTGAACCCAATGCCTACATTGCCTTTGCGGGTAAAAGAGTAATTGAACAAACATTGAATAAAACAGTTAAAAACTCCAAACTAACCCAACCCCAATCATGTCTACAAATATATTAGTAATTTACGTCGGTATTGTGCAGTATTTGTGCACAGGATAAAGTTTGAAAACTAATATATTTGTTAATGCTAAATTTCATTGTAAACATTGTCAACAACGTGGTAAAATTGAAGGGGAAAGAGAAATCACCTTGGGCTTTGTTGATTTACTGCGTGATAATTTTATTGAAAAAGATAGAAGTCGCGGTATTTATTTCACCCAAGATTGGGTCTCTTTACCAGGTGTTCTGCCTGTAGCTTCAGGGGGTATTCACGTCTGGCATATAATGGATGGAGGTTACTGGATTGGTTAAAAATGAGACAAATGGTGAAACTATTGGATGTAAATCGGGATTTTTAAACTATTGGACTAAAAGCGAGAATTTGACCAAACCACAAGGACTAAAACCGGAGTTTACTCTTTATTAAATGAGCACCAATATAAGTTCGAGCCCGTTTAAGCTTGGCTCGATTCAAGTTTTTAGCGAACCGATTTCGAGTAGCTCACGATGGATGGCTCGTTTACACTGCACCTCCAGACGGGGCGAATCAAAGTTTGGGTCATTTTAGTACGGGTGGGGTCATTATTTTTTCTTCTGTGTTTTCCATCCGTCATTAATTCTCCATTTGTGTTTGCAGGTAATCCATCCGTCAGAAGACCCGAGAGTGAAAAAGTACCATGATGCTAAATACCGTATATTCAGGCAACTATATGAACAACAGCTCGCTCATCAGTCAATCATGGCTAAAGCATTGTCTTAAAGACTCCGGTCCTCTTCTTTGTTAATGGTTTTGTTGGGTCAATTTGCAATTTGAAAAATGGTTTCACCATGATAGTTTCAGTTGTTTTTGATGGGATGCCAACTGTGACGAGCTGGAGATACTTTCACGGGAGCTATCTGCATTAGAGTTGGAGTTCTTTAAGAACAAGGCCCAACCGAAAAACGTATCCTTTGAAAAGCTCAACATAGTTCTAGATATGAATGCATATCTATACTATATAATAAATAAAGGTTTTACTTGTCACGTGTTTCATCTTATTCATTCTTATCATCTTTTTCCCGCCTCTCTCTCTTATTAAATACACATTTCTATTTTAATAACAATATATCTTTAACTAAAATACTAATTATACTAATAAAACACATTTATTTTAAATTATCTCATATTATAAAAACTATGAAATATAATTATGTAACTTTTATTTTGAATCAAATAAGAATGAAAGTCAAATTGTATGACTGAGTAATTAATATATTTTCAAAACCTAATTATATATTAATTTTTACATATTTTGAATTTTGTTGTCAATCATTCGTATGTAATATATTTTTACACATGTAAAAAATATATATAAAAATTAAGAATTTTATGTATTGATATTTTTCATCTTGTGTGTAATTATGGGGTGTAAGCTAGTATATAGTATTAGCTTGTTAAATGTTTCAGCTACTATATTTTTTTTATAAATAAACTTTAGTGAATATGAAGTGAAAGAGAAAGTCAAACTGAAGTGAAAAGGAGCCACGTGGTATCTGGACGCAATACATATGAAAAACATAAGAAAACGTTTTCTAGCAACATTTAAAAATAGAAATTAGGAATTTTTTAACTGGACACCGACACACCTATTTAATGAGTAGTAAATAAGAAAGTTTAAAAAAAAATAAAAAAATAAGAAAACGTTTTCTAACATCATTTAAAAAAACAGAAAAATAAACGTTTTTATAAAAAAAATATATACGTTTTTTGAAAGAGTTTTAAACAATACTTAAAAAGAACGTTTTTATAAAAATTAAAAATACATTTTGAATAAACGTAACTTATCTTTTTAAAAGAATGAAAAAAGAAACATTTTTATAAACAACCATAGTAATAGTAGTAATAATTATAATAAGTTTCGTTTTGAGTATCCGTGGTTTGTTCTAAAAATCGCTTTGACTCTAAAGTTTCAATTGGACTTTTTGAGTCCTCGTGGTTTTATTTTTGTTTCAATTAAACCCATAACACTAACATCGTTAGGATGATTTTGTTAACTAGTTGTAAATTAACTAAAATACCCTTTATCTTTATTTTTAAATAAAATAAAAATATTAAGACAACAAAAAAAACCCATCATTCTCCTGATAATAACAAGCCCAGATCATTACACAAGATCTCATCGATTCTACACAATAAAATTGAAAAGCTACGAACAGAGGATCTGATGAATAAACCAACTAAGAACTTTGACCAGAATCATGGCACCAAGGGCACAAGGGCAACTAAGAACTTTGTGAATAAACCAACTAATAAAGCAACCAAGAACTTTGATGAATAAAAAGAACGAACAGCAACAAGGGCACAAGCAGCTTGCACCAACCCGTCAAAACCCCCACCACCAACCATCGCCACCGCCCAACCCCCACCACCAACCACCGCAGCTTCTAGTCAATGTCATCATAACCCTCCTCCAGGCCGTCATAAATCGAACCAACCACCTTCATCCTCCACCCCAACACCACTAAATCGAACCAGAAAAACAGGTCACCGAAAAACGTGGGTCTCCAGATCCCTAATTCTCTGCCGGAAAAACGGGATTTTCAACCCTAGCCTACCACTGTCAACACCATGGCTGAACCCTAATCAGGAATGCCAGAAAAACGGAGGTGGTCTTCCCTCGTCATCCTCCACCGTCAAATAGCCTACCATCGTCAACACCATGCCAGATCCGTCCTCCCTCGCCATCTTCCGCCGCTGCCGCCTGCTGCTGCTTGTCCTTTCCTAGTCTAGGGTTAATGGAGGAGGTCTTCATCCGGTAGAAAAATATCGTAGAGAGATCGTCGGAGACGGGTAGATCTGAGAAGAGATCGTCGGGTAGAAAAGAGAAAGAGAGGTGTGTTGGGTTAGAGAGAGGCAGAGGTTTAGATTTGTATATTTTTTGAGTTTTTTTAATAAGAGGGGTAGTTTGATCATTTTATAAAAACTTAACAGAAAAAATGAATGACGTTAGTGACACGTAGTTGATTGGGACAATTGACAAATCACGAGGACCCAAAAAGTCCAATTGAAACCTTTAGATTCAAAGCGATTTTTTAAACAAACCACATGTACTCAAAACGAAATTTACTCTGATAATAATAATAATAGACTATAAAATGATAAAATAAACAGAAAAGAAAAAAAAGGATCGAATTGCATTGATGTGAAAATGAAATCTTATATGATGAATAATTAAATTTTTTAGGCTCGTAAGCCTTCTCGAGCTCGATATGTGAAGTTCAAGCTATTAAATGTGTCCCAATATATTAATATCGAGTAGCTGACGAGCGGCTCGACTCATTTACATTGAGCTGGGTTGACCCGAGACAAACTTGGTAATCAGTATTGTATTATTGTGTCTAATAACATGATTACATGACGTATATATAAGAAACAAAATTATACTTTAATCCCTCTAATATACGCTCAAGAGATAGCCAAATATCACGGGATATTTATACAAAGAAGCCTTCAACTGCCTAGTTAAAATTATTTGAAATCTTATTTGATTTTTGTTGAAAAGGGTTATATGCTTCTAAAAGTATTTAAAGAGGTAACGTATTTACTTGAATATTTGTACAGAGGAACGTATTTTCAATTGACATATAAAGAGAATTTTTTTCTTAAAATTATTAAAACATGTAATAAAGTAGGTGATAATATAATTTATGGCTACAACGTAAATGACGTGTCAATAAAAAGTATCTTTCGTTAAATAAAATATTACCTTTCTTTTGGGATAATAATAAGCCTTTTCCTAAGTCACATAACATTTCTTTGTAAATTATTGAACATAATTCAATATAAGATAATAGCATTCCAAAAACAAATATAAAAACAACCCCTTGAATAAAATGAGTTTGGTGGATGTGACCGGACCATAGTTAATTTTTATTTTATGGCACACACTTTAAAAGAGACATGTTTCTAAATTTTACTCTTAAAATCCATCTATTATTAAAGCAAAATGTGTATAGTTGGTTTGGCTGGTTAAACTCGTTTAGACACGATTCTACACATGTCATAATCATGTCGATTTATTTATGACTCATATCCGTTTAACTCAAACCCAAACCCACTTAACTTCATGTCATGCCGTGTCGTTTCATATGCAAAAAATTGTCAGCCTTATTGGAAACTGAAAGGTTAACACTGAAAGTGAAAGCTGAAATATTAGCGATGGAAGTTGGAAACTCAAAGGTTAGGTTACCTAATATTGTAATTTAATTTTTTATATTCAATCATTTAAAAATATAAAATTACATAGTTTTGATAAATAGGTTATAAACAGCTTGTGTTAACATATTAACCATTTAACACGATTAATTAAACATGTCTAATTGTCTCATTATCGGTTTAGGCGGGTTGAACTCGTTTAGACATGATTTTAATCATGTCGACCTATTTATGACCCATATCCGTTTAACTCAAACTCAAACCCGCTTAACTTCGTGTCTTGCCTTGTCGTGTCGTGTAAACGGGTTGTGTCAGAAATTATCAATCCTATCTATTATCCACTCTACGGGGTTTGAACATGTACCACTTGAGTGGGAGGAAACTCCATATGCCACTTGTAGTGAATCATGAATCAAAATAATTCATTCAGTACGATTTTGTTGCATAATCTATACTATACCAAAAATGATTAACATACTGTTTTCTTATCTCATCTTTGATTTTGTACATTTAAAAGTGGATTTTGTGACAAAAGTTATGTAAAACGTGATTACAACAATTAATGAGTTCGGCACGAAGTTACGATGTTAAAACAAGGGTCAAAGAATCCATGCTTAAAAGAATTTAAAAAAATAATGGATGAGATTTAAATCAATGGCTGGAAACCTATGTGTTTTAATACTACTAGTAAAGTGTTCGCACGATGTGGCGGGAAAGATAACACATAAAAGTTGTTATTGAGCCGAGCTGAGCAGAGGCTGAGCTCGACTCGAACTTCATACCGAGCTGGCTCGGCTCGAAATTAAAATCAAGCTTGAGTCTTAAACTTGAGCTCAGCTCGATTAAAAATCGAGTTGGCTCGCTAGACACAATTTTGCTCGACTTTACAACTTATTTTATCATAAATGCCAAACATATAACTTATTCTTGCCAAAGGACTAAAAATAAAATTTATTTAACAAAAGGGCTAAATATGTAAGTTACATAATTTATTAATTTTTGCTAGGTCTTAGCTTGCCTTTAGGGTGTTGGGGGCGTTCCACGGGTAGTCCCTGCGGGTACCACGGGTACACTGCCGCCAATGGTGCGGATAGCAAATCGGGTAGGAGAGTTCGGGTATATTTACCCGTATGCTTGGGTATACATTCCGTTGTACAACGGCTATGTAGTTGTTAATATTCATAAAAAAACTAATTTAAATAGCCAATGCCATTATATAAATTCATCTCCATTCAAATTAATTTTACACACAAAATAACAAATACATACTCTCAAATTTTCTATCTACAATGGATCGTGAATTATTTTTTCCTCCCGGCTCCTCCGATGAGTTCGACTTGTTATATTCCTCAACATAGCGGCTCCAGTAGTATCCAATTTCTCACGGATATTGTCGCGCAAGCCGAACAAGAAGACACGACAACCTCGAAAAATAATATTGTGACGCCTGCAAATTTCAGAATCTAGAAACCTAACTGTTAGGCTAAGCCAAATTAGACCCAATAGAAATTCAAGCCCATCTAAGGCCCAATAAGAACCCAAGCTCAATAGAGCTTCAAATTCACACAATCCAAACTTTATACTAGCCACTTGATTTCGTTTAATAACTTGTTACGCAATCCTAAGAACTTACGAAACAATAGAAGCACATACGCGGTTCAATATTTTAAACGTTAAACGCGTTAGACATAAGTTATTATCGGATACTTGGCAAAGCGATTAAGACATATAATGAATTATTAATATTCATTTGAAAAGAATTTTTCGTTAAATACACGCGTAGTACGTATATGCGAATGTTAAACTGCGTAGATGCTCGTAAGATTAACGATAAGCGGTACGGTTATTATTGATATGTATTTTGATACGACAAGTACTATAAATATTTATTTTAATCTTATTAGTAAATAATAAACCCTAAACTCGGAGCGCGAAACCTACAAAAGAACGAAAGCGTTATAAACACGATACCGACGAGTACCGGTTCGTATATCAATTGAAGTGGAGATTTCACGATTTAAAATACTTAAATAATAATATTATTATCAACGTTTCATAATTTTAAGCATTTAAAAAATAATTATTCGGGAGCTCAAGACGGATTAACAAAGAAACGAGACGAGACAGGTTTGTTACGCGGGCTAGACATGTTAAAAACCCTAGCTATATACACATCTCAATCTCCCTTTTTGTTTCATTTGAAAACCCACCCACACACACATGTGTGTGTGTCCAGAGAGAGAACGAGAGAAAGGAGGGCGCCGACCACATCTGGCGGCCCCTCCGAGAGTCATTGACGTCCGACCAACGACGTGGTGGTGGCCCTTGAACCAAGAAGAAACGACGACGGCGGTGATGTGGAGATCGGACTGAAACCGGCTTACCGGTGATGGTTTCCGACATGGGATAGATGCTCCTGTGCCTTAGATGGACGACGACAGGGTGGAGCTGCCTTCTGAATGGTGGCGCACAGCGGTGGTGCGGGGGCAGCCGTCACCCCAGGACAAAAATCTGGCAAATGCTTCAGATCGGCGACAGCAGTGGTAGATCTAGCCACCAACTAAGCCCCCCCGTTATCCTCGTATTTTCGGCGAAGTCGGCTGCAACGGAGAAACCCTAGCAGCGACGTCGTCTAGGGTTTCGCCGCACGTGATGTTTTCTGGCGGTTTTAGGGTTTCGGCGAAACCCAAGGTTCTTCAAGCTCTTGTGTCATATCCTTCTCCGGTCCAGATTTGCGTTTTATAGAGGTAACAGGTTACACCCATCTCATTTTGTTCTTTTTCGATTTTACTTGTTAGATCCTCATTTTAAAATTCCGACCTGGTGCTCCTTAGGCAAAACCCGACTGTTTGGATGGTATGTGTGTGGTTGAAATCATCGTGGTGGTGTTTTGATGGTTGAAACGGCGTTGGGAGTGGTGGCTAGCGGCGGTGAAGCCACAACCGGCTTGTTTTTCGGCAACCGGAGGCCTAATCGGTGACGGTTGTGAGGTTTTATCACTCGAGACATCAGTAAGCAGGGATTGAGGATTTCTTGGTTCATTCCCGACAATTCCGTGTCTCGAGTCAAACCCGGTCAAGACCACGGGTCAAACTACGGTCAACACAAAGCAAAGATTGTAACCGTAACTCGTTTATACCAACCGAATGGGCTAAAAGGTATAAACGCACGCCTAAAGTTTATAAATAATTATTTATAAGGAATACTAATTGTTAACGTGTGTACCTTACGTGATGAGCTTTGAAGGATTGATTAAAACGATCGGAATGTGAAGGTATTATGAAAGGACAATTGTTTTACGCGTGTCAGGTCGGATTATTTTATTACAAGTAAAATGTGAGACGAATCCAATATTTTTAAACATATGTTATAACATCTTCATTAGGTAAAAGTATATATATACATACTAAGTTGATTTGGTATGAAAATGTTAAACACTCGAAATGGTATATTTTTTTTTTGACAAATACGGTGTATTACTAGAAATCCACACACACACACCCCTGAAATGATTGAGGACGTTATACAAATAGTTAATAACACGTTTTGATGATGAGAAATATTATTTAAATAAATACATATGTCTACCGTTATGACTACTTGTGAGGATGGACAATTGAATTTGATGAATATATTTTTACCAAATAGATGTTTTAAACCATTTGTTTTATATAAATGAATGTGCTACGACAATATATAATCATTTTTGTTTAGTGGATTTCAATTATATATAATTCAAAAACCATTGATGGTTATTTTGGAAACAACGTTATTTATTATATTTAAATAGTACGATATATAAATGAACTATATACTTATATATATATATGTAGATATGTGTACCTATTTATTCGAGTGAATCATATATTACTTTACAAATCTTAAACGTTTATCTTTCCATACACATATTTTACTCGAGACACACACTTTTCAAAAGGATTGAATATAATATATATATACACATATATATACACGGTCATTAATATATGTTTATCCACACTTAGTTTTATATATAGGTATATATGTATATTTACAACCTACTATCCCAGAATAATTGTCAAACAATCACAACACATTAACGTATCAGTCAAGCTCAACCTCACACGTGATAACTCGATGCGAGTTTAGATTTACTTTATAACATTAGCGTTAGTTCATAAAGCTTTTTAAGTACCTACACGTATCATATGACTCGAGTAGAACGTAAAACCGTGACTATCATATCATGTGGACATTGATTTCCATTACTATCAGAAGGACATTATTGTTTATGACACGCCACTAGGTGAGTTCACTGCTCCCTTTTACGTTTAAATGTTTTAGAAACATCGGGGGAGAAACATACTTGATTAACACATTTCGAAAACATGAAACATCATCGTGTGATACATTTGAAAACATCATTGTTTGATACATTTGAGAACATCATTACGTGAAACATTTGAGAAAACATGAAACATATTTGCTTTATGCGTAGAAACAAGGAATCTTGACCGACCATTTATGTATACATGAGACAATCGTGGAAGAGCTCGTAAAGTCCCTTACGTGAACAATTTATTAATCATTAACTCGTATAGCCGGGATATTGTGAATAGTACTATTGGGATTGACACTTCCAGTCATGGTTAGTCGCGCTAACCAAGGGTCCGTATGGCCCAATGACTGCACATTGTCTTAACTCGTGAGCCCGTGGGGAATGGGCGAGGGGCGAAACACCTGTGTTTGGTTTGGTTAAAACTTATGTAAAATAAACTTGGTATACCTAGCTAGTTACGATGAGTCAAATTGATGGGTCAAACTTGATATTATTGCTTTGTTTTGTTTACCATATACATTGAAACATTTTCGTGCAGATGGATCTTCCAATCGTTTATATTCAAATGGTTTTGTCATTTGTTTACGTGCAAATGTTTTATCAATGTTTTCAAGGAAACCAGTTTCATATTATGGCCATATACGCATACCAATGTTTTTAGGAAAAATAATTCATTTTATGACTATGAAGCCATCACATGTTTGCGAGAAAAACTGCTTTACACTGAAACAACTAAACCTGTGAACTTACCAACCTTTGTGTTGATATTTTCAAGTATGTTTTTCAGGCAACTTAGCTATGGCTTGGTTGGAATAGGCTAGCTATATGGATTAAACCCTAATAGCTGAGGGAGCATAGATTGTCAAGTCTCAAGTCCACCATTGATCTAGAAAGATTTAGATCATTGTATTACTTTATGTTATTAAATGTAAAAGTACTCATTACTTTAGAAATCTCTTATACAGCTTCTGCTATTGTGTAATGTTACCAATTGTTACAACCTTTATTTATTTATTAAGTAAATAAATTTGGGGTGTGACAGATTGGTATCAGAGCTAATGGTTTTAGCGAATTAGGTTTCCTTAGTGACACCTAGGCTCTAACCAGACTCATTTAGGGACCAAGATTTCTAAGACCTGCACCACATTAAGAACAAACCAGACTTGAGTATAGAAATTCCAACCGTTGCCAGATAACTTGAGTTGACTATTAGTGTATGTGATTACACTACTTTATCATTATCTATACTAATACTAAATAAATTATGTGGCATACGTGACTAACATCTAATACGTACAACAATGTGAAATAATAGACACCTACAATATGACCAAACAAAATATCACTGTTTGGATTACGAATCAAGCATGACGGGTGCTCGGCACGCTGTAACCATGGGAGACCGAGTTACACACTGAGCTCGGGTGACGCCGATAGTAATCGCTAGTTACCGATATTGGTATCATAACAGGCTGAACCCGTACCTGAACCTGTACGTTCACCTACATCTACTCCAGCCATGGAGTCAGTTTTCTTTTGACATATGTTGTCTTCATTTGGTGCGGTATATATACTCTCCTTCATGAATTGCTGGATTGGATGATTAAAACCTTCGCCATGAGATATGGCAGACGGGATTGCCAAAGCATAAAGGAACCCGAGACGGATAAGCATGACTAAATAGGAGAGAACTCCATAGGCCAGGAGACCCATAGACTCATTGGGATCATGTGGATCCACACGTATGTACAAACTTTGAACGTGATTTGCTCGACACTGATTTGAGGATCTCTACCCTAATATAGTTCCAGATTTCCACCACACAGATCTTGTTAATAGAGGACACTTGTTGTATCTCTCCACCATAAATTGCATCCAGCAACAACCTTAGTCGGCAGATTCATGAGTGTTGGTACACATGACCAAGAGTAATCCGATGAAACATATACCCTTGAATGCGAGAGTGCAACATGATGACACAATCTAATAAACATTTCAGATCCCTTTTAACTGAGAGCTTGGGATAGGAGAAACACTAGAGGGACCATTCCAAGTAAATTATTATTACGGGTGCACACGTAATCATAATTTGAAGCGCATGAGAAGTCTGGTGAGTCTTACTGTCTGAGCTAATGTTCATGATTAACCCATATTCCTAATCTCAATTCCCAGTCACTTGATTGATGATCAAAATTACCATAACCAAAGGGTTAAGCCAAAATGCATTAGATGATACAATGGGCTATCACAAGTGATGTGGAAATGTACACCATCTCCTTCAGTTTCGAATACTAGTGAATCTAAAAATCTCATCGAGACTTTAGTTGCATGATGGTTTTAACCAAAACCTGGAAGAAATCTATTCTTGGTGATTTGACCTCGGCTTTTGGACCGAATTTGGAAATTCCTTGTAAAATACTGCTCTAACTTTTGAGATTGCGATATAGGATGTCTCTTTTAGATTTCGTCATGTATCGATCAACGCATATGACTGATCTTCGGCCTATCATGAATTAGAACTTAACAATTCGGACTCCTCAATTAGATATTCATGTAACATTCTCTCCGTTCAGAAGGAACAAGAGAAATTTAAATTGGATCTAACCAACTCCTTAATAGATCTTGGGTAACGAAGATTTTCCCTCATCCAAAAATTCTAAGGCATGTCCCTTGAAACTTTGCTCGCCATGTACACTCCTTGATGATCTTTGCAATGATCAACACTTGAAGCGATTATGCAACTATTATCGGAGGTCACGACATAATCGCAGGATTTTATCCTACAATTCAGTATCACACTTACTTGAAATTTACATCGCAAGTGCTCTGCACTAACTTTTATAATGGGTGGAAGTATTCTGATCCTCTTACACATGACCCTACGGGGTATTGTGGAAACCCGACATGAGACAGGTAGGAAATCTGACTTTTTAGAATTGATGTCAAATGGGGTTGTGTCCAGACATTCAAGGAATTATCAAATGCAGATGTTTTCCAATAATCAACGAGTCATGTTGTATGCTCAAGCAAATTCTAAGGAAGCCTAAGGGTGAACCTCAGTTGTGGTCAGACAAGCATAAGGCTGACATACAAACTCTTAAACGTGCTAGAGAAAATACAAATCTCTGATACTTAACACTTATTAACCCAAATTTTATGGCTTAAACCTTAGTGCTAAGGACGAACAAATGACGGATCATAGCTAAATATGCTCTCTCAAGGGACTACTTCCTTACACTTATTTCGATTCCTCAAATTCCTTTTATTATTATATTCGCTCCTTTTCAAGGATTTCTGAGAAATCTATATATTTTCTCTGAGGAACTTAAAGAATATGACCTCCTCACATTTGACAAACCCATAATCAATCTCGCGGGACATTGTTCCTATGAGACTATTTCCGCGATCCCGTTGTTTATTTCCCCACCTAGACAAATTATGACTTTTACAAACGAACATAGAACTCTTAAGGCTTACATACCTTGTGGACTTGATAGTTAAGTCATCAATTCACAAATCATGATATCACGACGTAAATGCTAGACTTCAGTAGAGGTATGGTGTAAACAATGGTTAATGAAGTATAGAACTCAATCTTCGCCAATGAAAGGTAGACTATTCTCAAACATTTTTCTCTGAACCCTATGAAGATTCATTTACCTTAGTAACTGTTGATCCAAGTCAATTCGACGATCCTCAAATACTTTAGCATTTCTTCCTCCTTCATCTAGATTCACCCTCATCTTAAAATGAATCATAGAAATCTGGACGATTCAAATTTTGGATGTTAACAATTACTAAAAAACTTTTATTACTTCGAGCTTATTGTTCGACATCTATTTTGTTAAGATCACTATCCAGATCATGTTACGAAGGACATGCGTGATGATGACACTAGTAATGAACTTGGGTGAAACCAAGATCCATTTCATAGGATCAAGTACCAAAAAAAAAATCTTATTCCATATCATAGCTGTCTAATTCACTACCTAGACATCTAATAGTGGTTACTATAGACCATTCCAACTCCCTTATGAGAAATTGCTTACGCAGATATTATTTCCTGGAACTCAATTGAATCACTTTATAACCTACATACTGTTAGACAATTGTGTAGATATAAAGACTGATGGTTATAAAATTCTCTAAGTACAACTGCTGCGGACTCCACAATTTTGCTACTGACCAACAAGCTACTACGGATAAGGTTAGTTACTTCGGATAGTTGTTCTCCTGCCGATGAACAACTATGCTATGGATAGTCTTATCCACCGAAGACCAGAGTTGCTGCTGATAGGCTTCTCAGCAGCATCAAACACTTGATGCTGCTGATAGGCAAATCATCAGCAGCTTTGAAATGGTACAAAACAATGGTTTTGATGATACTGGAAGCATCAACAGACCACCAAGACTGGTGTCTAGAGAAGACTACGATATGTGGAAGAACATGATGGAAAATTTCTTCTGCTATCAAGAGTATGGGATGTGGAGATCCATTAAAGATGGACCATATGTACCCATGGTGGCCTCTACTGATTCCGGAGGTCCATCAGTCCCTAAAGAACCCTCAAAGTACTCAGAGGAAGACATCAAGAAGATGGAGGTAGATTTCAAAGCTTTGGGAGCCATCTAGATGTGCTTACCAATGAAGTTTTTCACAACTTCAAAGAATACAAGACTGAAAAGGAGCTATGGGGGGCTCTTGAGAAGATGTTTGCTTGGTCAGAAGAAGTGAAGGAAAACAGAAGAGACATTCTGAAGCAACAATATGAAAATTTCATCTGGAAGGAAGGTGAGTCTCTTACTGTTCTGTACAACAGGTACACCTACCTTGTGGGAGAGTTATAGTGCTCTATACAGTGTTTATCAAAAGAACTGAAAACCTGAAAACTCTACAGGTGACTGAGCTTTTTGGCATGCTCAAGACATATGAATTAGAAATGATTCAGGCCAAAGAAAGAAGCTCAGGTTATTCTACAGCCTCATCATCCACCACCACCTCTTCAGCACTACATTCTGACCACAAAGTCTCCAGTTCAAGCAACTACTATCCTCCCATTGTCACTCATCCCCAGACTCCAACCTCACAGTCAAATAACTCACCATTTCTTATTGAAGCCCCAACTCAAACATCAACTTCTGCTGCCTTTGTCTCTGAAAACTCAAGCAATATGTCCTTTATCACGGAAGATCTGGAATGTTTTCATCCAGATGATCTAGAAGAAATGGATATACATCACTCCTATTCCATGCTTTCTCTAAGAGAAAAAAGGTTCTACTCTAGAACAGGAAGACCCATTCCAAGCAACAACTCTAACACCAGAGTTGGCTTGGACAAAAGTAAACTGAGATGTTATACTGTAACTAACTTGGTCATTTTGCTAGAGAATGCAAGGCACCAACGGCAAACCTAACTGCTGCTCAGCCAAGACAAGCTCACCCAGCTCAACTAAGATAGCAAGAATAGCAACAAGCCACTCATCCTGCTCAAAGTGCAGCTTGTGCAACTGTTGGAACTGCTGAATTTGACTGGAGCTTCTAGTATGAGGATCTTCCTGCCAACAACCAAGCTCTTATGGTAGACACCACAGAGATACCACCTTAGGTATATGAACATCTTTGTACTCAAGCTTGTATTGATTAGGTTCTAGGATACAGAAAACATAACCAGAATCTCATAGATCAAAATGAAGAGTTTCAGCAAATAAAATCTGTATTCAAAAAGGTTGAAAACAGTTACAAAGAAAAGATTAACTGTTTAAAGAAAGAGGTTTCATCATTAAAACATGAACAAACAAATCTTGAAACTCAGATTGATGATCTTCTTGTTAAGTTAAAAGCTACAAGGGCTGAATTGGCAGATCAAAAAGTCCATGTTGAAATATATGAGTTTGCATCCAAAAAGCTGCAAAGACTTTTGGATGCTCAAATTCATGAAAAAGTAAATGTTGGGCTTGGGTTTCAAGCTGAAAAACCCTACAAAGCTGTGCCTCCACCTGCTGACTATGTAGCCATTCATGAACCAAGTTTCAATCTTTACAATCTTGATCTGGCCAACCGAAATATTGATCCTTCAAAGGAAGAACCACTTGTGCAAGAATGCACTACCTGATCTGAGTCTGAGTCCACATGCTCAGACTCCACTGAAACCAATGAAGCTCCATCACTACCTGCATTTGAAGTCATTCAAACTAATGGTCCAAGCCCCTTCATCTCTTCAATACCAGTACCAGTACCTTAACTCACCAAACAGATTAAAATTAGCTAACCTCCAAAAGGGAGAAAGTTAATTGTTGAAAAGGGACAATCCTCAACCTCCACCAAATTTCAAGCAAACCAAACCATTCAACCCAGAAAGGTGTTTGATATCTATCATGCACCTAGAGAGAGTGCTCCATATGTTCAAAAGATATTGGAGGAAGCCACCTTTGAGCATAACAAAGCTCATCCCTGGAATTTCAAAGACTTATTCAAGAGAAAGGACTATGTGTACTTTCAAAGGGATAAATTGGGTAAATCATGCTTTGTCTGTGGCAAATACAACCATACTGCCAGCACCTGCTTCTACTTCCTTCAACATCAAAGAAATCTCAAGCAACATGCCTTTGAGAAAACAAACAAGAACAAAAAGGTAAGAAGCTATGAAGCCAAGACAACTGAATTCAGAAAATCTCTTTCTCCTCCAAAGAAGCAGCTCCCAAAATCCCAACAATCTTTCATCATTTGTGGCGAATCAGAACACTTTGCGACGAATTGTGAATTCAATCCTTTCAACCAGATCCTTCAACAAGCCACTCCTAAACAGAAGCCAATCTACAAAAGAACTTCCACAGAGAAACTCTCCGTTAGAAAGTTAAAGCAGGAGAAGCAAGTATCTGTTGTTGAACCATCAGCAGTCAGCAAAAATGCTGCTGATCATGTGAAACTGAAGAAATCAAAAACCAAGCCTTCAACAGCAACCAAGTCTGCTGCTGATCATGTAAAGCCATCAGCAGCAACCAAGTCTGCTGCTGATAAGCCAAAATCTTCAGCAGCAAAATCTGCTGTTGATCAAGCAAAAGCTTCAGCAGCCAAAGCAATATCAGCGGCTGACAGAGCAAAAAGATCTGGAAAACCATCCCAACAATGGAAAGCCAAGACCCCAACCTCTATCCCTCAAAGCATCATCATTGGCTCCATTGAGTGCAAGTTCTTAGGTTCCTCCCTCTAACTAAATCTCTCCCATGTGCAAGGACAACCAGGTGACAAGGATAACACCTGGGTTGTAGACAGTGGTTGTTCCAGGCACATGACCGGCAACAGGTCCATCCTCTCTAACTTAAGACATTTCAATGGAGGATATGTTGCCTTTGGGAGTGATTTAAAAGGAGGATCAATTATTGGACAGGGAACTGTGTCCAATGAGAGAATGAGTATTGAAAGAGTAAACTTTGTCAAGGAATTGGACTTCAATCTCATGAGTGTGTCTCAGATATGTGATCAAAAGAATTGGATGCTTTTCACAGATAAAAAATGTTTTGTGTTATCCCCTGACTTAAACAAACCTCCTCCAGAGAAGATTCTATTGACTGCTCAGAGAAAAGATAACCTATATGTGCTTGACATGAATGCGGTCACTCCATCTGGTAGTGTATCTTGTTTTCTATCAAAGGCATCAGTTGATGAATCAGCTCTCTGGCATAGGAGATTAAGCCATGTCAATGTAAAAACCATCAACAAGTTGGTGAAGGGAAATCTTGTTAGAGGGCTTCCTGACAAAGAATTCCAACTTGAAGATCATTGCATCGCATGCCTAAAGGGGAAGCAACACAAGAGTTCTCACAAGCCGAGGACTTTGAATTCAAATGACACTCCATTACAGCTGCTGCATATGGATCTCTTTGGTCCTATAAATGTCATGTCAATGGGCAAGAAGTCATACTGTCTGGTGATCACTGATGACTATACCAGATTTTCATGGGTATACTTCTTGAGAACAAAAGATGAAACTGCTGAGATTCTTAAATATTACATTCTTAGAGTTGAGAATCAAAGCAATCAAAAGGTGAAAGTTATAAGGTGTGATCAAGGTACAGAATTCAAAAATCACACCTTGAACTATTTTTGTGAGAGCAAGGGCATAGAAAGACAGTACAGTGCTCCAAGAGGCATCTGCTGCAGATGCTACTGATGCTGCTGCTGATATTGAAGACTCTTCCACCATGAATGAAGAGTTTCCTGATCAGAATCAAAGCAATCTTGAGCAAGGAATATAGTTGGATGTTGTACCAACACAGAGAATCAACAAGGAACATCCCCTGGAAAATATCATTGGCCAAGTTCAACAAGGAGTTCAAACAAGAAGCAAAACTCGTGAGGCCATAATAAGCCAGTATTCCTGCTTTCTATCTCAGGTAGAACCAAAGAAGATAGATGAAGCTCTGAAACACAGCATTTGTATTGAGGAAATGCAGGAAAAGTTGCTGTAATTCAAGAGACATGATGTCTAGAAACTTGTTGATCTTCCACCTAGTCAAACTGCTATTGGCACAAGATGGGTATTCAGGAACAAGCAAAGGTATTTTAGTCAAGAACAAAGCCAGACTTGTAGCTCAAGACTACTCTCAGGAAGAGGGAATTGACTATGATGAAGTCTTTGCTCCTATTGCCAGGCTGGAGGCCATCAGAATCTTTCTGGCATATGCTGCATCCAAGAATTTCATAGTTTATCAAATAGATGTCAAGAGTTCCTTTATGTATGGGAAGATTGGTGAGGAAGTATATGTCAGACAACCTCCAGGCTTTGTAGATACTGCACATCCTAACAAAGTGTTCAAACTAGATAAAGCTCTATATGGCTTACATCAAGCTCCAAGAGACTGGTATCAAACTTTGTCTGGATATCTACTAAGCAACAACTTTCGAAGAGGTGCCGTTGACCAGACCTTGTTTATCGAAGATGAAGGGGGAGAAATCCTACTGGTACAAATCTATGTTGATGACATCATCTTTGGATCAACAAGAAAGAAGTTGTGTAAAGATTTTGAGGTCCTGATGCACTCAAAGTTTGAAATGAGTTCAATGGGTGAACTAAATTTCTTTTTGGGTCTTCAAGTCAAACAAGTTCCAAATGGAATCTTTATCAGCCAATCCAAATATGTCAAGGGCATTTTGGAATGATTCAAAATGGTTGACTGCTTTGCTGCAAGAACTCTTATGCAAGTGCACCATCAACTGACTCTAGACAAAGATGGTCAAGACACTGATCAACATCAGTACCGTGCAATGTTAGGATCACTCATGTATCTCACTGCCTTAAGGCAAGATATCATGTTTGTAGTATGCCTTTGTGCAAGATTCCAAGCATCTCTAAAGAATACACATCTTCAAGCTGTCAAGAGAATTTTTAGATACCTAAAGGGATCCCCAAGACTTAGGCTATGGTATTCTAAAAATGATAGGTTCAACCTGTATGCATACACTGACAGTGACTATGGGGGATGCAACTTGGACAAAAAGTCCACATCAGGGGGATGTCCATTTCTAGGAGGAAGACTGATTTCATGGCAGTGCAAGAAGCAAACCTGTGTATCAACTTCTACAACAGAAGCAGAATACATTGCAACTTCAAGTTGCTATGCACAAGTCATCTGGATACAAAACCAAATGCTGGATTATGGGATGACTTTCATGGCCACTCCCATTACAATGACAACATGAGTGCTATATCAATCATAAACAATCCGGTGCAGCACTCCAAGACAAAGCACATTGACATCAGGTATCACTTCATAAGAGATCAAGCTGAGAAAAAAGAGAATTATTTTAACCAAAGTTCATGCCAATGAGCAATATGCTGACTTGTTTACAAAACCATTTGATGAAGCTAGATTTAGATATTTAGTTGAATCCATTGGTATGGTGAACTTTGACTAAAACTTGTCTCTAAAATTTTTTGAATAAAAATGTTTTGTATTTTGATGAAAATAAAAGTTATAAGTCAACAACAAATATTTTTGTTGCTGACAGGTCTAATCATCAGCAGCAAAGAATTTGCCACTGACTGCTTTAAGTTATCAGCAGGAACACGTTTTATGCGGATAACTTTAAGGCAATAAGCAACAACATCTTTGCCGCAGACCATTATATCCATCAGCGGCAATTGAGTTTGCTGCTGATAGACTTAACCATCCACAACAACCAAGTTTGCAGCTGATAGGCTTAACCATCCGCAGCAACCAAGTTTGCTGCTGATGGGTAAAAATAAGTCCAAATTAACTTTTAACCGCTGTAAAAAGTACTGTCAGTCTTTACCATGACTGCTACAGTGTATTACAACTGTAAAACAGTAAAAAGTGAATGGGTTGTACTGTACAAGTAACTTTGCTTTTTTCCTTCCTCTGCTGTTATAACACAAATCAAATTTCTCCTTAACTTCTTCACATTCAATTCCGACCTAACTCTCACCATTTTCTCTCAAGCATTCAAAGATTTCCATACTTAACCACCTTTCAAAAACTTCCTCCTTCCCTCCAAATCCAACGACAATGGCAGAGGTCGACATAAACCATCTTGATGACATGTTTTCAACCTACCACAATCTCACTGCATACCTAGTTAAAGGAAAGAAGTCCGAAGGGTTTGATGACATGATCGATTTCCTTTGTCGATCAAAGATCTATTTTGCACTCACCGTCAACCCTACTGTGACAATCCGGACTTTCCAAGTTAACCCCGTTAACATAGCTCGGTTAAATCCTAACTCTGTTAACTCATTTCAAACCCCAAGGATTGGTTCTGTCATCTTTTAAATTAGAATTGCAAGGACTAGATTTGTAATTATCAAACTTTCAATTATTTTGAATTTTGAAAGTCAAAATTCGCAAGTCCTTGAATCAAAACTCGATCTATAACTGAAATTAGTGGAAATCGTAACCGAAATGCACGATTTCTATCATAAACGCATATCACTAGAGCCATTACGCAATCATTGAATCGAATTCAAACCCAATTATGGGCATTCAATCCGTAACCGTCGACCGTGATCACATCATTATCAAATTCGTTCGTTTCTATTATCATTTCTGCAAATCGATCTTCTGCACACACTCGACGAACATCTCAGGAGCTTTTGCACTCAGCAATCCGATCGGAATCTTACTCGAAGTCGTCGGAGGACATGATCGCCGAAGTCAGAACCCATTTTAGTCGGGAACCTTCAATCCATCACGCATTCTGGTAATTACTTGCACCTACAGTTTCGTTTCTAAGTCTAGACAAATAACCCTATGTTAATCGGATCGTATAACATCGAATTGAACCCAATCCGTAATCTAGGATTCATTCTAAAATCAATTTGGGGCTTTTGATTCTAGACTCTTTCGTAATCAAATTAAATCATATGTTTATCTTTGTAATCAGTCACTCATCGAAAGCCCCATGTTTATTTAAGCTTACAACATCAAATTGTTCACGATCCGGATCTAAGGTTTGTTCATAAGAACGATTTGGGGATTTTGATCTCAAACACTGTTTTAATCAAATTAAACCATACCACCAGATTCGCAACTTGTCACTCTTTGAAACCCCCGTATCAATTGATTCAATCATCATCGAATTTTACTCGATCTGTAACCTAGGGTTTAATCATAATAGAAATTGGGGGTTTTG
Source organism: Smallanthus sonchifolius (assembly GCA_023525975.1). Taxonomy (NCBI): domain Eukaryota; kingdom Viridiplantae; phylum Streptophyta; class Magnoliopsida; order Asterales; family Asteraceae; genus Smallanthus; species Smallanthus sonchifolius. The sequence goes on along the minus strand of CM042035.1, from coordinate 19,280,144 downwards.
ACTCTAAACTCAATCTCAATGAAATTAAAGTGTATGAGTAGTTTCGAAATCATCTGTTCAATAAAAGCCCCATGTTTCTAACAGATTCCTTTATCGAATTTGTTCAATTTAATTATGTGTTCATAACCTAGGGTTCGTCCCTTGAATCAGAAATTAAACGAGTCCTTACTTGTTGTTTTTGCAATTATTTCCACCCTCAAATATGCCAACACTCGATTAACAAAACCCCCATGAATTCTGGTTCGATCAACATCCAAATCAATGGATTTGGGAAAGGGTTTGGGATTCGGTTTCGTATAGAGGGGGCGGATTTCCAGGAGCATGGTATGATTAAAACTATGCGGATCCTAATCTTGTCGCGATGGCCTCGCAGATGGGTTGGTTAACACACTTGACTGTTGGGGAGGAGACCCGGGTTCGAACCCTCCTCCCCTGTTTTCTTTTTAAATGTTTATTTTAATGGTATTTTAATTATTAAATCAATTGTTATGTTATTATATCTATATATTATTGAGTTCTAGTTCGGGAAACAACCCGTAGACTCAGGTTTGGTCTTGCAAACCGTATTTATTATTAAAATCTATTTATAAAATAATATATATTCACATTATTTTGTATCGTGACTCAAATTAAAAATAATATATTTTATATATTATTTCTCCCGTATTATAAACATTTTTGTAACGTTTCAAATTCATAAATAATATAATTTTCTATATTATCTACGCTCGTTTATATCCTTGAATAAAAATAATAATTTTATTACTTTTGTCACGCAAGTTAATTGTTTACGTTACTTCGCTAAACTTAAAAATTATATAATAAATTATATTATTTTCCTAGACTTCTAGTTAATGACAAAAGGCTCGAATATATTTATTATATATTATTTTGTCATTCGTCGCGTAACGTATATATATCTTAACTATTAATTAAAGAATTCCTATTCCCGTGGACACGTTCGTCTACTCTTGATTATTAGAGCGTTTCTTTAGGACGTTTCTCATTCCGTGTCGTTGTCACAATTCCCATTTTATCCCTAATTGTTATGTGTATAATTATAGGGCATACGTAAACCGTTGCAGGCTAACACTCGTGGTTCTAATCGTATTCTAGTGTGAACTTCCTACGCAACTCAGGTGAGTTTTCACGGCCCCTTTTACTGTTTTAACTTGGGGGAAAAAACATGATTCAACTATTTTGAGATTTTTGTTATTCATATGTTATCAATGTTAAAGCTAAGCGTAACACGCTATCACTGAAAGTCCTCAACACACATCGGACCGTTAATATAGATCTTAGCGAGGTATTTTTTAGTAGTACTAATGGGTTTGACAAATCCCATCCGCGTTACTCGCGCTAACTCGATTGGAGATCGAACGGGTGAAATGTTAGCCTACTTACATCGCCGGGGTTGATAGACCTGGCAGGAGTCAAATAAACAAACAGTCAGCTTCGGTTGTGAGCGCTTAAGTTAAATATGAACATAGGTTAGCTACCTATAGATACATATTGAATGATCAATAATCTGGTAAACGTTTATTTATATACTGAAACCTGTGAACTCACCAACCTCGTGTTGACATCTTTTCTTACATGTTTTCTCAGGTCGCTAAGATAAGGCACAGGTGCACATATAAGACATGCATGGGATTCTCCTTTTTGATTGATGTCTTATTAAATTGTTTGAACTTTCTTTGGACTATGTTTCGTTTAGACTTTTGGACCTTTTGGGCGCGTGTGTTTTGCGCATTTACTTTCTTTACGCTTCCGCATTAAAATCTGATGGTTATGATATTTTCATTTGAGTCCCATGTAGAGTCGTTCAATGTAACTAATGACTGAGATCCTGGTTTGTCACTTCCCAAACGGTAAAACTCCGTTAGTGGAATTTGGGGGTGTGACACCTACCATCTATATCCCTCATATGGAGGATTTCTGGAACACAACCGTCTACTCTACCGAACAGGGGATTCCCCAAATCACAGCCAAGGTAGACGGAAAATACATCATCGTCACTGAAGCCACACTAAGAAAACACCTCAAACTTAAGGACGAGGGAGCCGCCATCTCATATACCAAAGACGTGTATATGAGGACCTTTGTATCCATAGGGTACACTGGAAATCAAGACGAGTACACCATTGAGAAGGCGCTGATGGGTCCTCCATGGAAGTTTCTATGCCACACTCTTCTTCAATGCATATCCCAGAAGAGAAGTGGATGGCATCAAGTGAGCTCTCACCTCTGCTATCCATGGTATAGTTACTGGCCAAGGATTTAATTTTACACATCAAATATTTGAATGTTTGAGATATAACCTTTAGGAAGGTGCAAAACATGCATTTTTATGTACCTAAAGTTCTTGTAGGAGGTTTTCAATAATGAACTAAAAGATTTATCAAAACCTGCAAGAATCTACCTGATGTTGGGGTATAAAAATAACATTTTTCAAAGCATGAGAACTGTTTCCAAAAAGTTCTCAGGAGTCAATGTTCCATTGTTATCTACAATGATGAACATACAAAGTACCCAGGGTGACAGTTCAGCAATCCCAGCTGATACTGATCACACACCCTCCCCTTCAAAGCTTGAACATCAATCTGCTTCCGTTTTTTGAAGCCCTGTGCATCCTATTGAGGGTGCACAGGCACACCAAATACTTACACCTGTTTTGGAAGCCCAACTGGAACACAGGGCCCCAGTTGAGGCAAGTTATACCAGAAAAAGAAAAAGGAGCAAGGAGACTTCTTCTATTCTTGTCTCTCAGGCCTAATCCCAACCTAAAAGCCCTCATTTAGAATCCTAACATTCTGATGAGAATATCAAAAGGGATAGCCAAATTATTAGAAAGACTTCCTTGGAAGTCCCTCTATTAGGATCGGGATCACATCCCGGATCCATAGAACAACCCCTTGAGCCTATACACTCTTTTGTTTCTTTGAACTTAAGTACACAGACACCATGTCAAGATGATGTACCTTCTCCAACTGCCACTATCTTGGAGGTATTGATTGACTTAGCTGCCAAAGTACCCAACCCAAGTTCATCACCCGAGAAGGTTCACTCTGGGAGTGATGATAGAGTAAATATGGAAGGGGCTATCACTACTTCTGGTCCAGCAATTGACCAGGAGGACAATGATAACATCACTAAGTCCCCAACCATGGTAACTCACAGTGAAGATGTTTCTCTTGAAACACTCTTCACTGAGAGGAATCCCAGGTGCCAAGAAAACCAGGGTGATGGGGATGCAGAGGCTAGGCCTAAGGCCCCATACAGTTCCAAGGATTCCATAATTGTGGATGAGGACAGACTGAAACTTGAAAACATGGAATTGACAGCTAGGGTGGCAATGCTAGAGGCTGAGGTGTCCAAACTAAAGCACCAAGTCTCTATTCATGAAGCCTATAAATGCCCACCTGTGACTACTCCTTCCCTTGTATCAGTGGGAAGTTAAACAAATGAAACTCTATGCACTGATGCATCCAAAAAGGGGGAGATAGTTACTGTTGAAAATGATGCTTACAAACTTGATGAATGGATACAAGAGCAAGCTGCTTTTCAAAGTACACTCTTCAAACCTGCTTTTGTAGGTCCCTTCGTGTGTGACGGATCATTGCATGCAAGTGGTCTACTAGTCGGACCGGGTGTGGAATACCCGTGACTAGGCGGAGAGTCTAACTAAAACAAAGTAAACCAAACACGAGAGTCACAATAAAAGCTCTTTATATTATAAACACTCGACGGTTACAGAGAGATTACAAATTGCGTACTTAACAAACTGAGTTCGTCTAAGATATGAGTTCTGCGTACTTATCCTCTGTGAACCGAACCTATTTATACAGACCTGATGCCTGCGCACTTAGCAAGTGCGCAGGACCAAATGCTCCTGCGTACTTAGCAAGTACGCATGGGTCTTCCTGCGTACTTGCTAAGTACGCAGGAGCTTTCTCCTGCGCACATGTAAGTGTGCAAAACACTTAAAAGAAATGCAACATACATTATGTAAAAGTAAATACAACTCAATAAACTATTACATAACGACTCTTACATATAAAGACAAATTACAGACATTAGAAATACAAACTAAGACTCTATCCATAGTGTTGTCACAGGAAAGTGCATCAACAAACTCCCCCTTGACAACAGCTCGGGATCTTCATCGTCTTCAGTCTTCAATCTTCAGTCTTCACAGCACTGGTTCCTTAGCTTCCATCTTCTTTTTGTAATCAAGATAGAACTTCATCAACTTGCCGTATTTGGCAGTGTGGATGCAGTACTTGTCGGCTAGTACCTCCAGATCGTTCATAGAAAAGTTGATGAAGCAAACTTCATCAAATATCCTGATCACTTCCTTTGGCACCATGTTTCCACTTGCTGACTTACCTTTACCCATAACCACAGCCTCGCCCGTTTTTGGATCAACGTACCAGTACCACATGTCACCAAGAATATCCTGAGATAACTTGCTCAAGGGAATCTTAGTTTCACATTGCACTGGCTTGTACACCAATCTCTTTATGTGCTTCTTAGTCATAGGATGTACAGCGTGCACTTGAGGCTTGAAGTATTCGAATTTCCCTGATCTTGCTTCCCGCTGTAGTGTTACCCACAAACCCATTGCTACTGCATGACTCGAGTGACTCAGCAGGTCGCAGTTTGCGAGGTTCACAAGGTCGTACTTGGGCAGAGAGTTGAACGCCTCATTGGTTGGTTTCAAGTATTGAACCCCCCCAGATCTTTTGATGGAGAACAACTGCTTGTCCTCCTCGAACCTAACAGCCAAGATCATACCTGTAGCTCCGTGCTTGTCTGTGATGGACGTCTTTTGCCACACGGGAGCTGGACCCTTAGATGATGCAGAAGGCATGTCTTTATCTTTTGGTGCCTCGGGGTCCACAGGTGTAGGGTCGACTGGGGAGGCTTCAGTTGTAGCTTCAACATTACTTGCCATGTCAACTGAGCTTGTTTCGAGCAGAGATTCGAGCGATGGTACTTCAAAGATCTCACCATCCTCTAACTCGTACTCTCCTTCCCCGTCACCCTTGGGAATCTCTATTACCACGTCCTCATCTTCATCATTCCAGTCATCACCAGAGTCGATCTCTCCTTCTTCTAGATTGAAGAGAGCATCGATCTGTGCTTCTTTAGAATAGTCGGGCTCTAGATATAGGATCTCATCATCAGATAAGTCCTTAAGTACTTCAGCCACTGACTTCCCTTTATCACCACCACCACCAGAGGTATCACCACCCTCTTGCTGAGTAGACTCCCCCTCAGCCATTGGAATAGAAGAGATGGGCACAATCACCAAAGCTTGGTGCTCACCTCTACTAGGACCGGCTTTAGGATCCTTGTCTTTATCATCATCCTTAGTCAAGTCGACTGGATGACAAGGCTCAGCACCAGTGGATTTATTTTCTTTCTCTTTCTCTTTCCCTTTCTCCCCCTGAGCATCAAGCTTCTTGGTCAGTTCTTCAACTAATTTGACCATCGCTTCGTGCTCTTTTCTCTGTAAATCCATCCTTAGCTCAAGTGAAGTTCTGTGGCCTAGAATCATTTCATTGGTTCTCATCAGCAGCTCGTTCTGTGCCATAACATTCTTTAGTTGCTCAGTTGTCCCTTTTCTCTGGCTGTGGAGAATCCTAACTTCATCGGCCAGGGAATTGATCTGTGCTTGTTGAGCATCAGACTCCTCCTTTGAATTTTGAATGGTCTTCAATAGTTCAGCAACTTGGGTTTCTAAGACATTGATCCTTGCTTCATACGGATCAGTATGCCTAGATAATGAGGCTTCAGCATTATGGATGGGGGAGGAGAAGATTGTGTGAAAGTCAAACCCTTGTGAGAAATCACCATAGTTTAAGGGTTGACCTGACGGCTCAGTGGTGTGATGTGGGAGTGGGGATGTAATGATGGGAGTGGGTGTTATGGTTGGGGTGATGGTGACTGACTCCGTGAGAAGTGGAGTAGTCACTGTCACCTGGACGGTTAGAGTAGGGAGGGTCACCGTCACAGGAATCTCCTTTGTGACCCCCGTGACTGCCACATTACCTTGTACTAGTGGCCTTCTCCTCCTTCTTTACAGTTGTTGTGCTGATGGGGTAGATTCTGACTCTGGACTGGCAGCCGCAGCTTGTACTTGCTGCACAGTCGGGATCTCTACAACCCTGGGGATAGAAACCTCTTGCTTATCGCCCCTCTTCTAGTTGGCACTCTCTTGCCTTTGTCTTTGTAGAGCAGCGTCAGAGTCAGAAGTCGGCTCATATTCGCTGCTCGAGCTTTGTCGCTTTCTTTTAGAAGACGACGCAGGCAGGGTTACCTGTGCTGATTTCCTCGGGTGTGCCTGGGATGGTGCATCATCGGAATCAGAAGAATCTGATTCTGTTGCTTCTGAATCGGATTCCTCAGCACCACCATCACCACCTTCGTCATCACCTCCATCACTTTCATTCTCTTCTTCTTGTTGTTCATCAGAATCATTACTCATCTCTGGTGCCGAATTGGGACTATACCAATTCCAATCTTCTGGTGCGACATATGCTTCATTAAGTAGGTGGCCAAAGAGTTCAGTATGCACAGGGGTAGGTTCTACACTGCCTGGCTTTAGAAACTGAGCAAATACTCTCTTGTCCACCCGTTTTACTTGCAGTCTCTCCCCGATAGCACATAGGTTTGGCAATGCATCATCAATCAAGAGTTGCACAAACCTCGGGTACAATAGGAACCTAAACTTCTCTGTTGTATTGATCTGATCATTGATTACTTTGAAGATGTAGCGAGAGAAGTTGTAGCCCCTATTAAGAGACAAGCCCACCATGGCTGCTGCAAGGTCATGAGCCATGGCATCTTTCCCCGCTTTTCTTGACGAGATGCACATGATCATGATGCGGGCAAAATATCGCCATTGATCCAACACCCACATCTTTTTGTAAGAAGCATAGTCCCTCGCTCCGACATATCCCATTCTATGCCTCCAACACCCATCCACATAGTAATCTGGATGGGATGTCGGGTCGGTAGCGAGGTCTCCGAACTGCAGGACCCTTCTTATTGTATCCTCAGAGAAAGCAATAGCCCGACCATTAACGGTAGCCCTTATGACATTAGGGGATACCGTGCAGTCATGCTCTGCCGTCTCCCAGAATTGCTCCAAGTAAGGTCTTGAGACTGTTGGGTCAGCTGAGATTGCATAACTTATTCTTGATCGGTTCAAAAAATCAACAATCTCCCAATATTGCAAAGCTGCCCCTTTCCACTCAGGTTGAGTGTTCGCTAACAAGTTGAATTCGTTAGTGAATGCCCGAGCCGTAGTCTGCAGAAACACACAGAAAACATAATCAGAACAACGTATGTTATTGGAAATGAACAAACATGACATGGTGTAGTAGTTACTCATTGAACAAAAATTTCAGACGTAGAAAAGTTTCTAAGTGTTGGTGCTGCGCACTTAGCAAGTGCGCAGATTTTTCTTCTTGCGTACTTACAAGTACGCAGGAATTGCTTCTTGCATACTTGTTAAGTGCGCAAGAACAACACTTAAGAACAAAATTCAGAAGTTGATTGATCGTTCAAAAATGGGTCGATTAGGTCGCCACTAGGTCGGAATCAAGGATGCTAACCTATGGGACCATTATCAACACCACAAACTACCAACATTTCACCAATTTTTGACCTAACACAGTCGCCGACCCACTGTCGAGTGAGCCTCAACCGACGGCTCAAATCGAGGATCAAAGGGTGATTAGAGAATCGATTAAGGTTCCTATTTGCATGAAACACACAATAAGTTACCCAAACAACCCCAAATTTTACCCAAAAATTCAAGATTCTAACCTAAAGTTTTCTAAGTCCCAAATCGGTCGAATGTCACGATTTTGTGGATGGAATCGGTCTAAATTCTCACCAATGCGATGTAATGAGATGATGAAAGTATAGACCGGACGAAAAGATGGTTTAGACACAATCGATTTTGAGTAGAAAATTGCAGAGGGAAACTCTTAGGTTTGAAAGCGTGAAACTCAGAAAAAGTTCTAAGTGTCATTTTTATACCCATCACTCATCGGTCGTGCGTACTTATTAAGTGCGCACGAGTTAACTCTTGCGTACTTACAAGTACGCAGGACTTAACTCTTGCGTACTTGTTAAGTACGCAAGGCTTACTTCGTGCGAACTTATCAAGTACGCACAGCCCTTAAGTGCGCAAATTTCCAACTCAGAATTATGAAGATTTTTCAAATCAACGAACAAACAAGATAAAAAATATTCAATCACGAGGTTTCAAATACAATTCATGAAGGTTAAACATAAAATATTTTTGGCTTTTTCTGATTAAACTTGAACAATGCATAAACTTAAAATCTTTTTGTTCTTTTCTAGATAGATATATACAAGTATTCACACAAACTATTTTTGATCAAAGACACGAGCAGAGGATCATATCAGACTATCTTTTAGAAAAAACGATACAAAATAAGCATCAAAGAATATGGGATCATGTCATGTATTACTCTTTATTCATACGTAATAAGCACATAAACAAGTAATTCAAGTTGACAATATTATAAGATTTGAAACTATACGCATCTTTGTATCATGTTCTTGTGTATTAAGGTATTAATTATAAGATATACAACGTGTACCCCACTGATATGCTATTCTAACTTGCACTATCTCAAGGCATCTAAGATTTTCCTAATGATTTTCTAGATTTTCAGAATGAAGCTACATCAATTAGCACAGGAAAAAATCAAGCAGAATCCATAAGGATTATCGGGAATCATAAGATTCAGAATCAAGTGATTCAGTTGTCTTGGTTTCATTTGATTTTCTTCATTGAATATCGGAATGATGATTCAGGATAATATTTATGGTGATTGAATAAGGTAAGGGGATCCAACTTTTATCTGGATTTGATTTCAATGAATCAGGAATGATTCAAGGGTGAATACATGCTCAACGGTTAATTCAGAGACATGTCTTGATTCAATCTCTCCTTGCATACTTGTGAGTATGGGCAGTGAGATGAACCGCATTAATTGTGCTAATCGACATAACCCGAAACTGATCTCAAAAGAAAATTATTGCCAAAATCTAACATCCTTTATCTGATAATGATCCTTTTTATTCTTTTATTCATTTGCAAAGATCCAAAACAGCAAATCCTTGGGTTCAAGTTGTTCCGGTATTCATCCCCTATTAAAGAAGTATCCCGGATACTCGTAGCCTACATATCCAGGTTTGAATACCTAAACAAGATGATTCTCTTTCCAAAAGACCCAAAGCAGCCACATCTTCACAAATAGAACGAGACCTTTAGCCGATGACGACCCAATTGCTCCCATTAGTTCAGCATTCATACCCTATTAAATAAGTATCCCGGATACTCGTAGCCTACATTTTCAGGTATGGACCCTTAAACAATGTATGACAAGTGGTATCCTCCAACAAAAATCTCGTTCGTGTTTCGCCAAGCCACATCGTATACAAATTCTGGTCCGGAAAAACCAAAATTACTATCGGGCCGAAACACGCGTACAAATGATCACACAAAATTTTGGCCAAGAAAAGTTTTCCCGCCAAAAAACTCTTTTTTTTTTTTTTGAATCCCAGATGGTAGTTCATGCGTACTTAGCAAATACGCACATAAAGGGTGCTCATGCGTATTTAGTAAATACGCAAAGCCAAGTACTCATGCGTATCTGATAAGTTCGCAAAATGCCCATGCGTACATGCTAAGTACGCAGAGTCAAATACTCATGCGTACTTAACAAGTAGGCAGGACAACTTCTCTTGCGTACTTAGTAAGTACGCAGGACAAAACCCATGCGTACTTAGTAAGTACGCAGAAAAGCTGAATTTGCGTACTTATCAAAAAGTAACAGCGTTCTTGACGGATCTTGAGGAGAATGCTCGAAAAGTGATGGATCTGAGAAATTAATGCTTCCAAAAGCTTAGAAAACATCATCTAACAAACCCTTAGCATTCCAAACACCAAATGAAGTGATAACAAACTCGGATTTGAGGATTTTTGCAAGAAAAAGTAGCGAACTTTTATTTTTCAGGTCTGCTCAAAAACCCTAAAACCCGAAACTGGAACACAAATCAACGAACACCGAGGCTCTGATACCACTTGTAGGTCCCGGGAGCCTCATCGCGCAGCGGAAATACACGGACCTGTTCTATGATTTGTGTGGGAACAAAGAAACGAGACAGAGATAAACAAGAACAAAGACAACAGATAATGAAACGACACGTAATCCATAACAAAGAAGTCATCCCGTATTACAGACTACATACCGAAGGAGCACACATCTCTCATCTAAGCTCACGTTCCAGGGGTCGGGAGAGCTCTTCCCGACCCGGACATCTCTCAACTTGTTCCAGAGTTCCCCTACAAATGAAGACAAGTCTTCTATTTATAGTGGCAGGAACACTACCTGCGTACTTGACAAGTACGCAAGGCAAAAGCCTTGCGTACTTACTAAGTACGCATGGTTTGGTCATGCGTACTTGACAAGTACGCAAGGCAAAAGCCTTGCGTACTTACTAAGTACGCAGGACCAAACGGGTGTGCGGGCTAAGTACTCAGGAACACCCTCCTGCGTACTAGCCACGTACACAGATACATAGAATTTAATCTATAGTTACAAAACATGCTTCTACAGCTTTTGTTCAAATCTATGACTTGCTAGACTCAGTAGATGAAAAGTAAGATATCTCTGAGGATTGGAAGTTATTTGTCAGAGCTATTGATGAGGTGTTGGAGAACGAAAGTCAAGATGAAGACACACCTTTGTCATTCAGCATACTTCCAGCTGCAGCCAGCATCTCCAGACAAGTCATATCCCCTCATTCCCCATTGATTGCATAAAATCTGGAATATAACTCAATTCTATCAAGGGGATATGATGGTCTATTAGAAAGGTTTTGGATTGGATGGGAATCTGGCAAAACTGAAGAGTTAAATTGGAATACTCTAAATCCCTTCCATATCCTAGATCTATACCTTACAAAGTGCATCAACAATTCAACAGATCTTCCTGCTGAACTTGCCATTGGAAGATTTTATGATCTGATGGAAGACAACATGCCCTGGTTTGAATGGTTTCTTCAAGAAGCAACTAAATTGGCTTATCCATCAACTGTAGAGTCTTCAAGAACAGCAAAACAAAGACTAGCTCCAAAACTTGACTTGATAGGGAGCAGGGCTTTAACAGAAGAACAAGTTCTATGTTTGAGAAGATTCTTCTATAATGAAGGTGTCAGGGGCCTGGAAGTGCATGGATGGTCAAGCACTAGGTCCTCTGGTTTTTAGTTCTTCTTTTGTGATGTATCATCCTTCAAAATTAAGAACATTCAAGAAATCCTTCTCCTCAATCCAGATTTCCTGTATAAGGTCTTTGAGCTCAGGACACACATCTACAACATCAACTCCTCAGAAAGTCAAGCAATGATCAAGATTATCAAAGATTTTCTTGAAAAGCAGGGATGAATTGCAATGGATGATTCTGACTCAGACCTATCCCTTCCCTCCTCACCAACTGTTATACTGAATACAGCAGTAGAGTCAAGAAAAGTGGCTGCTCAGAATGTTAAAGAGGCTTTTAAAGCTACATATGGGAATGAATGGGAAAAGGAAGAGAGTGAAGCAGTCCCTTCCACTTTTTCTGCTCCTCAGATTGCCAATGAAGCTGAAGCTGAGATCTCAACAACATCTCTCACTTCTGCTGTTGTGATCAATGAAGCTGAAGCAGAGGCATCCAATAAAGATAATGGGAAGGGCATCATGACAGAAGAAGAAAGAATAGAGAAAGAAAAGAAAGAAAAAGTGAAGAGAAGAAGAGAAAGAGAATAAGAGGAGATGGCCGAGCTTAAAAAGATCCAAGAAAGAAAAGCTGCCATACTCCTCTGAGAACAGCAAATCCAGTTGCATGCTAGGCAACTGGATAAGTTAAAGGTCAAAGTTTCTGCAGCTGAACAATTAAAAGAAGATGAAGCTCTAGCCCTTCAGCTGTAGGAACAACTTAATAAAGAAAAAGAAGAAATTAAGAAGAAGAGAAGAGAAGAGGCTAAGTTCAGGATAACTGACTCTGAACTAGCCAAAGAGATGAGAGAGGAGTGGACTGAAGCTCTGATTTCTCAAAGTGAGGATGCAGACTACCTTGAGAAATTATCAAATAAAGAAATCTGTAGAGCCTTCATGGGTCAGCACGGTCAACTGGCAAATAAGAAAAGGGTTGAAGAAGAAGAAAAGGCTAAAAAGAAAACCAAGAAGACCATTGCATTCAATATAAGAATCCATGAAGAAAGGAAGGTTGGACTTCCTGAAGGCTAGAGGAGAGAGTGGAAAGAGGCTAGGTCCCATGAGCTTTATGAACCTGCAAGCCTTGTATGTCAAAGTTAAAAAGGAAGAGGAAGAGAGATTGGGGAAGATAGGCTCAAAGAAAAGGGTAAACACTCAAACTGATGATAGAAAACAAAAGAATCTCAAGCCTACTCCATCATCCACTCATTCCTGTATCCAACAACCTTCCACTCTCCCTCATAGACCTCCCTCCCTTCCACCCAAAGAGTCTAAATCCTTTCACCCAGCTCCTCCTCATCAAAAGCCTCCCAAGAAGAAAACCAAACCTATTACCACACCAGAATATTCAAGAGAAATTGTTACCTGGTTCTACAATAATCAAGCTCAATGGTTTGAGGTTTTCAGGAGAAGGAAAAAGGTAAAAAGATCAATCTACAGATCTGTTGGTGAGGTGATGCAGCTTCCAGATTCTGATATTCAGAGAATAATGGAGCTGGGTGAAGCTCATGAGCCAGAGAATGAAAGTGGGAGGCATCTGTTGCTAGTGATCAAACATTACTTCAATCCTAGCAAAGATGTGATCACCTCTCCAATCCCACTTTCCATTCACTAGTTGGTCCTACAATGTTGAGAAGAATGAATACACTATAACAGATGTCAGAGGTCAGAAGATGAGATGTTCTAGCAAGGCCATCTTTAGCATGCCAAGCAAGGACATCAAGTGTATATCTGAACTTCCTCTTGACAATCCAAGCAAGGACCCTAGAGGCTATGAGACAGCAAGGATTGTTGCACACATGCAAAAGCTTCAGCAACAACAACAGTAAGAGAGTTTTGGTAGCATCAGTCTAGGGAGAGTTTGTAGATATAAAGACTAATAGCTACAAAATTCTCTACGTACAACTGCCGCGGACTCCACAATTTTGCTACTGACCAACAAGCTACTAAGGATAAGGTTAGTTACTGCGGATAGTTGTTCTCCTGCTCTTGAACAACTATGCTGTGGATAGTCTTATCTGCTGAAGACCAGAGTTGCTGCTAATAGGCTTCTCAGCAACATCAAACACTTGATGCTGATGAAAGGCAAATCGTCAGCAGCTTTGACTTTGCTACTGACACCTCTGCTACAACACTGATACATCTATCTGCAGAAGGAATGTTATTGGTGCAGATGATTAAAGACAAACCACTTCTGAAGTCTACTGTAAAGATTTCTAAGAAGACTTTTGACCTGCATACAACTGTTTGCTGCAGTTTGTCGTCCAAGATCAACGTTCTGTGTTTGATCTGATCCTTAGAATCAAGGGTCTGTCTTGATTCTAAGTTCCTTTATATGTATTGTATCTTACATTTGTACAAGTGTGCTTCCTTAGAGTTTTCTCTGTAATCTTGTAAACATTGAAGATCAATACAATTTGCATTTATCAGTATTCTCTTTGTTTATCTGTTTACATTGCATAGTTGTGATTGTTTCCGCCAATCTCAACTAAAATAGAACCATCTTGTAATCATCGATCCTACAAATTGAAAGTGTAACACCTGTCTCGAAAATGTTCAAGATTTGACAAAAGGTAAACCCTAGGGACTATAAGTGTAAACACACCAAAGTCTAGGGTTGAAAATAAAAGTAATTTAAGAAATTAAGTTGATATCAGACCAACATTGTATTCCATATCGGTCCGACATAAAACTAAGTTATGATATCGGACCGAAGCTTAAAGATAGTCTAATAGCGGACCGACATCTAAGTTCATATCGGTCCGAAGTGAACTAGGGTCAGATAGCGGACCGACATCTATTCTCATATCGGTCTGTAATGAGTTACTAAGTCGGTTATCGGACCGACATCGATCCGTAACGGTCCGGCAACCTCCTCATAGCTGTAATTTGTGGTGCTGACACGTGTCCAGTGACTCAGCCCTAATGATGGGACATGGGTCTGGATATCGGACCGACATGGTCCACATATCGGTCCGATATTACCACCAAAAATGTTCGGTCCAATCAGATTTGGACATCTAGGGCTGACGTGGGCTAAGTCGGATGTCAGACCGACATCCCCAGCCATATCGGTCCGACATAGACCTGAATAGCAGCCTATAAATAGATGGACAATTTCTTTCGATTTTCCACATCAACAAACGACTTCCAACTTCCAAAATACGTCCCAGGTGATCCCTAGACCACTCCCGACAATCCCGGTCCAACTCTCGCTTGTCGTAGTGCTCGGATTAAGAACAAATGCTCCTAAGAAGTGCGGTTACGCTTCAGAAATCAGGATAAAAAGCTAGAAGTTAAGCTTTCGACTTTAGAAACTCAATCACATTAAAAAGGTGAATACTTTATCTCTTTTAAAAATTTGTGTCAATTATTTTATTTACAAAAATGGTCAAATAAAGGTTAAGGAAGTAATGCTCAACGTTCTTCTACGAACAAGCATTCAGGACATAGGTATACGTAAAACTTGCAAGGGATAACAAATCCGGAGTAGTAGACCTGTCCGCTGTTATAAGCTATGACGCTAGTGTATACTGTGGTGCGATTGAACAGGACGGGCCTGCTGAGTGTGTAAATTGAACATAAAGTTGTGATTATGAAATTAATATTTGTTTGTGCCAAATGATTTTATGTCAAGATATTGTATTCACCAGCGTTCGCGCTGACGTTTTATTTTCAAAATGTTTTCATGGTAATGAATAAAATATGATGAGAAAGGAATATGGGCAGACATGAGATCTGACCCAGGAAAAGAAAGGATGGAATGCACATAGGATTCTCAGGCCTCGTGTAAAGGGAAATCCTAAAGAAAGGAGATAGGACCAGGGAACTGATCAACCATGTGTTATACTATTTCCAGTGGCTCATCATGTATTTGATTTCAAACTTTGTTTTATAATCAAATGAGAGGAGTATTGAAACCATATGTTTATAAAGTAAATACAAGCCTTTTGTTTTCAAACTGAGTTTTGATATTTACAATTACAACCCTTGAGGTTGAAACAAATGATGAAATGATCCTTTTGAAAAGACTTCCACTGTATTTTATAAAAATTCTGAAATCAAAAAAACCAAATGATACCAATCGGGCTCGCACACGTCCAGGGGGTGCCTGGGGCGGGGTGTCACAGAAAGGCCAGCTAAAATCTTTTGTTTTAAAAAGATAGAATACATTAAGGTATTGATTCGTTGCAACGAGCGGTCAATTACCTGATTACGAACTAACAAGTGGACATTTAATCAAAACAACCTGACATATCTTATTGGAACTTACGATAAGTCATTCGTTAGATTCTATCATGGTTTGTTTTCGTGAGAGAAAACATGGATATGAATAAAGAGTATGCGCTCATACACTTTCGAAAATCCGTATGCATGAATGCATTTTTGTCATCCATTATAAAAGATCATACAGTTCCACTCTGATGAGTGTGATCACATAATAAAATTCTTCGACATCTAATCCTTGACTGTTTACTTTGGTGTGTGAGTTGTTCACTTGAATTGTGAAAACTCGTTATTTTAATTCACACTGGTTAGACACTGTAACGAACCAAAATTTGGGTTTCGTTTTCAAATACATAAAATATTTTAATAAATATTATGGTGAAAATAATATTTTAGAAATAAGTTAAAACAAGAGGGTTTCAAGTTAGTAATGGGGTTATACTAGTTTTTAGCTAGTTTTAGAATGAAATGAAAGTTGAGGGGCCAAAAGTGTAAACGGCAAAATCTGCCATTTTGACTAGTGAAAGTTAAAATTGAGCTCATTTGGTGTTTGGGGTCGTTTGTGTTCAAGAGGAGAAAAAGGAGAAAACGTAATTGAAGCCTAAATCGTGCATTTGAGTTTGGATTTGTGAAGGTTTTGGCTCACACAGCACCTTCCTAACATCAAATAAGTGTAATCTTCCATTGATTTCACCTTTGAATGTGTTAGTAGGTGGGTTTTGTAGAAATCCAGAAATTATGAATGCATGTGGTTAATTGATGTTAGATTGTTGATAATCTAGCTAAACTAAAGGTAAAGAAGGGTGATTAACATCCTAGAACCTTTTGATTTTGATTATGAGAAGTTAGGGTTCAAATGGAGAAAATTGGGGGTTTTTGGTTAATGATGATAGGATGATTGAATTAGTGATGTTTAAGTGTTTTTATGGTGTTAGACACTTGAATGAACACCAAATTAACTGAATGAAAAATATGGAATGAAAAATTAGTGTCAAGGAATTGGAAAGGAAACTCAAGTAGGTGAGTTTGGATTGAAAGAGGGTGTTTGGTTATGAGAATAACCCAAACGGGTTAGTTTGGGTTGGAAATGGGAAATTGGGTTGTGAAACCAATTATAATGTGATTTTGATGTATGATTAGATTACTAAACTAGGTGAATGTGTTTAGGTAATCAATTTGCAAAACTTGAAGGGGGAGCGGGATCTTCTAACCCGAAAGGTAAGTGCCTTTGCACTTACTTAGTATTGATGATAAAGGGTGAATCATGTGTTATGTGTGCATACTATGTTCTTGAAATGAATATGTTGAATGTGTATGAACTAGTATGTGTAAATGAATGAATGTAATCATAGTTGTAAAAACTATAAGGGATATGTGTAAATGAATGATTGTAGTTATAGTTGAAATACTATAATTGATATGTGTAAATGAGGTTATGGTTTACATACCATAATGGAAATGAGGTTATGATCTAAGCATCATAATGGAAATGAGGTTATGGTTTAAATACCATAATGTAAATGAGATTATGGTCTAAGAACCATAATGGAAATGGATATGAGGTTATGATCTAGTTATCATAATGGAAATGAGGTTATGGCCTATGTGCCATAATGGAAATGGAAAAGGGTGATCAAATGTTAATTATGATTGACTAATGGAAAGAAAAGAATTTGCAAGGTGAATTGCAAGTTAGATGTGGCCTAATGACAAATTGGGTGTAAACGGGTCAAATGAGCGAATGGGTGAAAAACAAGATGTAATTACTTGTTTGGTATGTTTATCTTATTACTAACGGTTGATATATGTGGTGTTATGTAGGAAAGGCTCCGATGTAGTCAATGTCAAGTCCAAATGGCGAAAGGAGGATTCTCGTATGCGCAAAGGGTGTTTTTTTGGGGTTTAATTGAAAATCCGTAAATAAGGATGTAAATTGATACATGAATTATGTTTTGGGTGTTTAAGTTTGTGTATGAATATTTAGTCAAAAACCCAAGTGAATGGGTTATTTTTGGTGTCTTGTGAAATGGTGGAAATTGGAAAATTTTGGCTAAGGAATGAACTGGGCAAACTGAGTAAACTTTCTGTTTACTCAAGTCCCCCGCGGTACGCGAGAACCAGGGTAGGTTCTCTCATGGTACGCGAGAGTCCTGGTTCTCTGGAAGGCATGTTTGGGACTCCCTCGAGATACGCGAAGGGAGGGGCTTGATCCCTCGTGGTACGCGAGGGCTATATAAAAAAAAATTCTTGGGATAGAAGCTTCCGGGCGTTTAAATGTTTTATTAATTGGTTTTCCAATTAAGGGTGTAAGAGACACCCTCTTAATGACTTACTCAATACACGAATAGGACCTCACTAGTTATAATCACTTTTGTTTATGGGACTCTAGTGATTACTTTATCACGTCGTTTCATAGTCAACGTTGTTCAATTAACGACATGTTCAAAGAGGTTGGCTTTGATACCACTTGTAAGTCCCAGCGGCTCTAACGATCGATCTCTGCTATTAAACACGTGATACGTACACGTAGTGCGGAATCCTAACGCATACGTACGTCTCGAATACTCACACACGCTCGATACAATCACACACAAGACAAAATATCATAAAAAGCTTCTTGTATTCAATCTGTAAACAGTACACACATAGTAGTTCCAGAATTACAGATCTCTACAAATGAGAACAACTGCTACACTATTTATAGACAACACAACTGGTTCAGGCGAACTTATCATGTTCGTCAATCTTTAGTTCAGGCGAACTTGTTAAGTTCGCCTTAACTAGATCAGGCGAACATGTTAAGTTCGCCTGTGCAAACTTAACTAAATACAAAGACATAAACATACAAAACATAACATAAAGACTAATCTATTACAAGACTTGTTGTCACATAATATGCTCCAACAAAATGTTTTAGAAACATCGAGGGAGAAACATACCTGCTTAAGACGTTTAGAAAACATGAAACATCATCGTGTGATACATTTGAAAACATAATTATTTGATACATTTGAGAACATCATTACGTGAAACATTTGAGAAAACATGAAACATATTAGCTTTATACGTAGAAACAAGGAATATTGACCGACCATTTATGTTTACATGAGACAATCATGGAAGAGCTCGTAAAGTCCCCTACGTGAACAATTTATTAACCATTAACTCGTATAGCTGGGATATTATGAATAATACTATTGGGATTGACACTCCCAGTCATGGTTAGTTGCGCTAACTAAGCGTCTGTATTGCCCAATGACTGCACATTGTCTTAACTCGTGAGCCAGTGGGAAATGGGCGAGGGGTGTAACACCTGTGTTTGGTTCGGTTAAAACTCATGTAAAATAAACTTCGTATACCTAGCTAGTTATGATGGGTCAACTTGATGGGTCAAACTTGATATGATTGCTTTGTTTTGTTTACCATATACATTGAAACGTTTTCGTGCAGATGGATCTGCGAATCGTTTATACACAATGGTTTTGTCATTCGTTTACGTGCAAATGTTTTATCAATGTTTTCAAGGAAACTGGTTTCATATTATGGCCAAATACACATATCAATGTTTTCAGGAAAAAACAATTCATTTTATGACTATGAAGCCATCACATGTTTTCGAGGAAAACTGCTTTACACTGAAACAACTAAACCTGTGAACTCACTAACCTTTGTGTTGACATTTTCAAGTATGTTTTTCAGGCAACTTAGCTATGGCTCGGTTGGAATAGGCTAGCTATATGGATTAAAACTAGTAGCCGAAGGAGCATAAATTGTCAAGTTTCAAGTCCACCATTGATTTAGAAAGATTTAGATCACTGTATTACTTTAGGTTACTAAATGTAAAAGTACTCATTACTTTAGAAATCTCTTCTACAGCTTCTGCTATTGTGTATTGTTACGACCTTTATTTATTTATTAAGTAAATAAATTTTGGGGTGTGACAAATATACGTGCCACATGATCGTGAACAAACTCTAGAAACTCTAATAAAAGATTATTTAATCGAGGAAAATCCAAAATACGATGAAGGTACGTATCCTGAAAGATTTCGGATGTCAAAAAGATTATTTCTAAAAATTTTTGGAGATGTAGAATAAAAATTTAAATGGTTCCAAGAGGGCATAGACGGGAGGATGAAAAAGAGTTTTGTGGCGTTACAAAAATGCACATATGCAGTTAAACAACTCACAACCGGTAATCCTCCCGACGAATATGATGAGTATTTAAGTATGACCAATAGGACTTCACGTGAATGCTTAGAGTATTTTAGTAATGCCATAATTCAACTATGTGGCAAAGAGTTCTTACGTAGACCTACATGCCACGACGTTACACTTTTGTACAACACACATGAAGAAAAACATGGCATTCCGGGTATGCTCGGTAGCATCGATTGTACTCATTTTGTTTGGAGAATGTGTCTGACCAGGTTGCGTGGACAGTATATGAGATGTGATCTACAATACCCGACGATCATGCCCGAAGTGGTGGCTTTAAATGATTTGTGGTTTTGGCATGCGCTCTGTGGTCCGTCCGGCTCAAACAACGACGTCAATGTTCAAAACAATCTCCAATATTTACCGACGAGCATCTTGGAACCGTGCCAAAATGTCCATTTCATGTAAATGGGCGAGAATACCAAAGTGGATACTATCTTTACAGATAGGATATACCCTACTTGGTCTACCTTTGTGAAATCGTTCGCCTATCCAACCGATCCAAAAGAAAAGGTGCAAGAGTCGGCAAGAAAAGATGTCGAGAGAGCTTTCGGTGTTTTAAAGAAGGAGTGAGGGCTTTCTTAGCCTTCCCCAACCACTAACTTCCCAAGCCCCACCCACTATGTTCTAAAAGGAGGATGGTGCTAATGAAGAATTCACTAGTCACCCCATAAGTAGCAAGACCATTCACAGTATCCAACAAGATCTTAAGGTTATTCACATTCTCCTCCTCAATAACTTGGAGTGTTAATTTGCGGATGTTCCAATTATGGCCTAGTGGGAAATTATGCCGATTTAATAATGCTAGCGTCAAAGTTTCGATAGATTTCTTCTTTGGCACCTACGGTAGAGATCGGGGGTATTTGGCCCCCAAAAGGGATTGCGATTTTAGATCCTCAGGAAATCCCTTTTCTTAATACTTTTATTCCCCTTTCATCCGGAGCGGCCGTAACTTGGGCTCATCATGTTATACTCACGGGGAAGGAAAAACAAGTCGTTTTAAAAGCTGAATGGGATACTTAGGCGATCCGCCCGGTTTCATAAGCCGGAAAATATTAGGAATGTGGTGTATGCGTGCATGTTACTACACAATATGGTCATAAACGATGATGAAAACGCAATATCACCGGTCTACATTAGGGATCCTCCGACCGATCTAGTTATTGACGATAATGTCCTTTCGAAGTTGCACGATGCTAGTTCACATTTCAAACTTCGATTTGATCTTATGGAACATATTGCTAGCGCTATGCATTTGGACGAAGAGTAGTTTAATTAAATATTTATGATAGTTTTGAGGTGTTCAACAACACTATAAAACAATGCTCCTCCAGTCTTTACATCGATTGCTACATAATGATCAAAATCCACTTCTAGTTAGCCTCACAACTTATTAATCTTATATGCTTCCTTTGATCCTTCTTGAGGTACATTATAAACCAAATCTTCCTATGTGTATAAGGTTACTTGCTTCTTATTTTTGTTTTTGAAGTCCGATAGAAAGGAATTGTCAATGTGGATGAAAGAATTGGATAGAAAAGAATTGTCAATGTGGAAGAAAGAATTTTGGAGTATCATACAGTGTGCTTACATCTTATAAGAATTCTGGGACCTTTAGGTGTTGCATTGCATTTAGCTTAGCATATACCAAACATTTACTATAAATCTTTAATGATTACCTTAAGACTTATGTTGGTTATTATGCTAAAACACATGTTCACGGGTTCAATATCCGGATTCCCTGGAGTAGTGGGGGAACATAGCCGCAACCCCTAGGGTTCGATGTTAGGGCAACTTTGGGATCGTTAACCCGCTTGTGACCTATATGTATTTTACTTTTTTTAATTTAGTTATTTGATATAACTTCTATGTATTATATAATTCGGGTTAACGGATAACCTGAATCCTTGGTTAACATCATTGACTATAAGGCTTTCGGGAGGAGCTCGAATTAACGGGTTTAGAAGGACCGGGTAGCCGTGTGGCGCGTTATTTGTGACCAAATTATACGGAATTGAAAATACGAGGACCTAGATGCAAACCCTGAAAGTATATATATCATATTTTGGAAAACCCTAGGCATTTTGGCCTAGGCTTGAGACATGCGGCTGCCGCAAGAAGGAGGAGACGCTTGCGAACACTGGAAGCCGCTAGCGGCGGTTCATGGTGGTTTGAAGCACTTTCCACATTTTACCAAGGTAAATCCACCCATACCTTCATCCATCTTGCTCTTGTTCCACCTATATTCATCCTAACAAAACCGTAACTGTGAGGTGGATAGTTGGAGCTTGAAACCGTAAAGCTTGAAGGTTATTTGTGGGATTTGGTAGGGTTGCGTTTGGTTGTGAGGCTGCCACTACTCACGAATTCAGGTATCTATCTCATTCCATCTCCAAGAGTGCGTTGTTTGGCCGTAAAGATTGGATCATGATAGAGTCGGTGAGTGTTTAGTGTGTGTACGAGATTGTTCCTGCTTACACATGCAAGGCTTAATCAAGAAGGTGCTTCAAGTGGTGGCTATTATTGTTGGAATCAGTGAGCGAGGAACATGGTAGCCGATGAGGGTGGCCACGGCTGTAGTCGGTGGGGAACACTGGAGATGGGCAGCGGCCGAAGGGAGGGGGCATGGTGGCTGTCTCGAGCGTGCAAGGAGGAGATGGCGGTGGTTATGGAGGTGCAAGTGGTGGATTGTGATGGCCATTGTGATGGCCGCAATGGTGTTGTTCGACAAAGATGATGACCCGGTGATCGGATAATGGTGTACGGGGAAGATTTTGGTGACGGTGTTGGACCGGTGATAATTGAGTCGAGTTGGATCATATGCTTGGGAGAGGGTTAAGACGAGGCTAGGGTTTATCCCCTCATGCATGGGTTGCATGTGAGCGGGAATTCGACACATGCACGTGCGTGTTCGAGGAGCTAGGGTTTGCGAGGTCTTAGGCGTGCATGCATGGGACTCAAGGCGGGCATACGGGTTTTAATCGAATCAAGACCATTATGTGCGTAAGCCAGAAAATGAGAGCCTTATGGGAAGGGATGTGGTGATGGCGAGATGAGTGTTGAGAACTTTTTTATGGTTATACGTTATTTGTCGTGTGTATGGGACGTAAACCTTGAATCAGACGTTTGACAGGTTCGGAATTCCGGCTAGTGTTTAGAGAGCAAGGTTGGAAGTTGGATTAAATATCGATGAGTTTCGAATCCCCTATTATTTTAAATGTTTTTAATGTTTTTGGGGCTATCGTACACGCTTATGAGGCAACCTTGTTTTATTAAACACATTAAGAGGTTTTAGTTTTAACCCGAAGTGGTTATGAATTACAATACGGGTCAGAGGGTCTATGGGGTGTCTATGGGAACATGTGAGCTAGAGATAAGGAGTTATTAATAGAGGTCGTGTTAAGGGTTTGTCGGGGTGAGTTGGGATATAAGCTAAACTCTTATAAAGACACGTATGATACATTATTCTAGTGTTGTGTGCTGGGTTAGGTGTAGTTAATGAGTCATGTAAATGAGGTATGATATTTTGTGATTATATTGTGTTGTGTGTTGTGTGTCGTTGTCCTTGTGGCACAGTGGGTGTTGTGTTTGTATCGTTGTCTTTATGACACTGCAATGGGATTGTGAAGGAAGAAGTCCTTCGAGAAGTCACCTAAGGTGACAATATTCAACAGGTTATGATGAGCTCGGGGTGTGTTGTACGCCCTGAAGAGGGTGCAGTAATGAGGTATGTGATTGTGTGCGTATATATGTGTTAAATTGTATGCAGGTGTTGTGTTATAGTTATTGTACGTAGGATATTATTAAGGTGATGTGTAGATAATATTAATGAGATGAGTAGAGTTAGATGGACCGTTGAGTCAGGATTGTGATGTGGTGTTTACAACTGTCGTGTCAGTTTTTTTATGACAACTGTCGTGTCAGTTTTTTTATGATAGCCTTAGTCAAGGCGAAGTAATTCGGTGTTTAGGGATTTACTGGATTAAGTAGGTTTAAGAGTTAATACGGGTAGTAGATTACGAGTAACCGGTGTAGAAAGATATAATTGTGTTGGTGAGATCTAGGTGGTACATATGTGGGGCGAGTCTTGGGTAGTGAACCTTTTAGGAAAAACACGGGTTATCTATATGCTGATAAATTATAAAACTATCTTTCGAGGACCGAAGGGTCCTAAGTGCAGATAAATATTATTCATGACGAGATGGCTTTTATTTAAAATTAAACTATTAGAACTCATTCAGCGTAGCTGACTTTGTGTGTACGTTAGATTGTGTTGCATGTGAGCTTTGGGGTCGGCGTATCTTGGCTTGAGTATCTTGGCTTGAGAGCGGTGCTACTCAGATTGGTGCTCAGGCATTCGTGAGGTAAGATGTGACATTCCGGATTTTTATTCACGCATTTGTAATATATATCATGTAATCATTTTCAACTAAATGAAATGCAAGTATTTTATTTAATTTTGTACAAAATATATATTTATTTTTATTTATTTTATGGATTTAAAATAATTAAAAATAAATGCGTTTTAAACTTATATAAAATTTTATATAAAAATCTAAATTAAAAAGGCTTATATATAAAATAAGATAACCTATTTAAATAAAATAATTAACTTATATAAAAATATTTATAATAATAATAATAATATAAGTTTATAAAATAGAATTTAAAATTAAAAAGAAATTTAATTAGTTTATTTTTAAGAAAAAAAAGTTGAGGGGACTGTTTTGAAAATTTTCAAACTAAAAGGTTTTAAACCAAAAACCGGTTAAGGGACTAAACATGGCCAAATCAAACCACAAGGACCCATCCGTAATTATATCAGGGACTTTATTTAAACAGAATCAAACTTCAGGGACCAATTCTGCCATTTCCCAATTCGCAATTCCGGCCGTCTTCCCCATTGACCGACGGTCCGAGCTTTTCTCCGGCGACTCCTCGACACGACTGTCCCCTACACCTCGACAACCGAAATTTGTCTCCCTGATCTCGTCGTCCCCATGCGAACAATAGCCCCCGACCAATTGGTCTCTACGACATACAGAAAGTTCGATCGTGTTTGTGGCCGAAAACCCACGCCACGAATTCAGCCCCGACAGTCAACCTCCACGCCTGCAAGATGGCTCGACAGTTTCGTCTCGTCCAGACGAGTGTCGGGACATGCTCAATTGCTTGTCCCATTATCGGGATCGAGCTCGGCCATAAATAGCTTTTATCGGACCTGCATGAGCTCGCCATCCCCTCTTCACCCACTCTCACTCAAAATTGAAACCAGCACTGAGTTCATCTTGCTAAAACAAAGCTGTGACCGGATTTTAAGGACCCAATTCATCTCGAGTCGTGATTTCTCATTCTTGGAAACTTCGGACTTTTGGCCCTGCCGTTCGACCCTTTGCGACCAAGTAAGAAGCCCCAAACTCGTTCCTTTATCTTCTGTTATCGACTGGCCAACTATCCTAATCGAAACCTCGGCCTCAGACCGTCGATCACCAGGCAAACCAAAGTCTCGGACACTGGTTTGCTCGTTGCCGAGAACCAGCGACCAGCTTTTCGTGTATGTTATAAATTAAACAATACACACATAACCAGCGATGGGCAGTAGCCCGGCTGGTTATGCGTGTGTGTGTGTTATGTCTAGGTCGCGGGTTCGATTCTTGTGGCCTCCCCAATTTTTCGGTTTTGAGATATAATTTATTTTATTTATTTATTACATCATATTTTAATATTATCCCTACACAATAAAAAAAATATTACGAATTATTTGACTCGTTCGTTTATTTTTGAAACCATTAAATAACTTTTTATACATATTTAACCCGCCCAACTTTTATAAAATAATGAACCCTATATTTTTATAAACTTGTTAAAATAAATTTTAATGTAAACAATTATAACATAATTAAACAAATAGAAATTTTTTTTTTATATATAAATACAATAAACATAATAACAATTTTTTTTTATAAATCTTAATATATGTTAATGATAACATAATTAGACAAATGGAAACTTTTCTTTTTATATATAAATACAATAAACATAATAACAAATTATTTAAAATAAATTTTAATATATGTTAATAATAACATAATTGGATAAATAGAAACTTTTCTTTTTATTATTATATATAAATACAATAAACATAATAACCAATTTATTTGGAATATAATATTTTAACAAGATTAAAATATATATATATATATTTTTGATGTTAAGTTTTACAAAACCATTATCATCTTTTTACCATATTTTATACAAATAAATGTTAAAAAATATTGTTGTAAACCTATACACATTTAAATACGAATTCGCACATACAAAACATACAATAATACCTATTTATCCACATAGGGATTCAACGTGCTTAGTTCTCAACATCCTTATCACCCGCATTCGTGGATTAAAACATCCGCTTGCCAGGTGAGTTACATAGCCCCTATTTTACATTTTTACGCATTTTGGGGTGAAACATTATACAAGCTACTCACTTTGTTTATACGTGTTATACATGTGGACTATATGTTTATTATCTTGGGTGTACATACATTTACTTTAAACACAAGAAAACCAACAATAATATTAATAGATCTATTGTGCCTGACCAGCCCACCCGGTTAGGGTGTTTATTACTGCATACTCGGATATAGCGATGGAGAATGTAAGTAAACTGAGGAAAGCCTAGACGAGGAGTGCGATATGCGACGAGTGCGGTTCGAGTTCAGGAAAGCCTAGACGAGGAACGAACTGAGGAAGTACCCATGGATAATGTAAGTAAACTGGACCCGTACCCTAAACACGATTATGTGAAATACGTGCTTAAATGATATGTGCTATGTGATATATGATATGACGAGGGTACGGGGGTAATGAAGGGTTAGTCTAAACACTAAACGGGAATAATGGAGTAGCCACGACGTATCCAAGGGATGGGGGATACGCCGCTGGTACTTTCTATATATAAATCTCTTGGTATTTCGTGGTGAAACCATTATGAATGTTTAGAGGTATAAACTAAAAGACAGTAATGAAATATAGTAAACGTACGGGAAAACTTCCAACCGGTATGTAGTTATATGACAAACAGAATGTTCTGTCTAAGAAAACAGTGGTGTATAAATCTCTAATAGACCTGTCACTCTTTTCTAGGAAGATCTCTGTTGGAGGTACTACTCAAGAAGGATAATCACGCCAGTTTACAATATATGACAAGTGTAAATATATGATGAAAGTATATGAGTACGTGAGTATATTGTTGGGATATCGTGCGCCGGTTTTAACATTTAAACAAAAAATTATAAAATTAGATTTACAACAGTGGAAGCATTTACAAAAGCACACGATAACAAAGATCTGATCTTTTTCGACAATGATCCGATTACACAGTGTTTAGACAATAATAATAAAATAAATAAATAAATAAACACAACCATAGGGTGTTTAGGGTTTTATACCTTTGACGAAACAACCGGTTCTTAACACTCAGGTACAAAGAACGTCATGCTAGATGACTACTAATGAACTCGTCACACGAGAACACCTCTAGTCGCAAACCTGGTTCACGGCTTTCTTCCGGTTCGGCTCGCGGAGGAGGTCACGCCAGCGGTTAGGGCTGATTCGGTGGGGCTGCGCGACAAAGGGCAGCGGCGGCTGGTGGTGGTTCCCGGAATCAGCGCAGGGTGGTGGCCGGCCGACGAAGACGAGAAAGGGGGGGTTTCGATCGCAAATAGGGAGGACGCCACAAAACCATATCAGGGTTTTGAGAATATGCACGTATATATAATTTGAATATTTACATCTTTAAACCCTGTGTAATTAACATTTAATTACCAACTAATTAACCCTTAATCAGTTCTAGTCCCGTACTTTATAATTACACTGATTATAAACTAAACTTTCATAAATCGAATGGTTTATATTTAACAATTAAATATAGAATCCCGACTATTATCATATATATAAAACCTTATTCCGTATATCGTTAGTTTAATTATTCAAAATAATTAAATACAATGTAACTAATAAATATCTCTCTAGATATTTAATTCACCGAATTCTTAATTCTTGTTTCGTGTAATAACGTTTAACAATTAAACGATATAATTTGTTCTTTGGCCAAAGTGTAACTCTTCGGATCGTACCTCGATAGCAACGTTGATGTTATCGATGATCGGACATCTAATATCCAACAATCTACCACTTGGTCAATTCATCGATTAATCAGGTCAACGTAGACAGTGGTGGACACCTAGCTGCATCTCACTGCCCCTAACAAGGTAGGACGTATTTACAGTTGTCAACTAGTTCCTTGTGTTGAAGTAATTCTTACTTAACCAAGTACAATAGCCATGGTAAATATATCTATGTGTTCTTTCTATTTAGGTCATTCGTTGAACATGAGACATGAATACAAGTCACTTCTCATATGTGGTTCAACTATTCTTGTTCTCGTTCCCCAATTCAAAAATGGTCTAAACAAACTACTCTAGTTTGTGCGTGGCCACGCGATTTATACCAGTTTAAATCAACGCGGGCGCCTGAATGTCCAGATCCTAATCAAAGGATAACAGAATTTCTTTGGCCACGTACAAATCCCACTTAACTTCAGATTACTCCTGATCATATCCTTATTACTGCCTATTAAGGTACAATGTTAGATAAGATCAAGGAATAAACTTTAGTCAAAGTTAGTTCTAGTGCGTGCCTCGGGTCGAAGGATCAATAGATCTTATCATATTCAAAACTTCTCAAGACTTTGATCCATGAAGATAGTTTTGAAGCGAGTTACGTTCAATAACTATTCTCTAATGATTATCTGTGAACATGGCGTCCAACTATTTGGCCTTTCATTCCTAATGATCCAATCATCCAATTCACAATAGTCTTTCATTCAGATTGATTTCCATGAATCTGATTGACTACAAATATTTAGAATATATAATATAATATTCAAGGATTTCTAAAATGTATAAAATATCGAATCATTGAAACATTTATTTATAATGCACTTAACCCTTAAGTCAATATAAAACACTAATGTTTCTATATTGTTCAAAATCACCCAATACTAACAAATCAAACTCAAGTCTAGCATTTCTATCACCTATCAACATGCTTCTCATACAAATTGACGTATAGGTTTAACGAATGGGTCAGCTAGATATTGATTTATGTGAATTTTGTTTTATCGTGATGTCTCCAAGTTTCATGATCTCATTAATGAAACTTAACGATGGAAAACTCTCTTTTGGAACTTCTTTCCAAACTATTAGAAGTTATCTGAAACCCTTTCAGAATACTATCTTCTAATGTTTCTAGGTCACAACATCTCATGTTTGTGCATATGTTATTGATGGAACTTTTCTATCAGATAACGCTGATGTATCATGTAATGTTGATGTATCGTGTAATCATTATCAATGATCATCTCATGGTGTTTGTATCTTAACCTTTTAAGATCGTTGTGTTTGACTAACAAGTTGTCATAACTAATTATGACATTGTTCCAATAACCCTTCTTGATAGTCAAAGTTGGTACTCTTAGAATCTTATCCAATAAGATAGCATTGTCTCATCATACCACTTTATGATCACCATTATATGCTTTTCAAGCAATATCCTTTTCCTTTCATCATAACTAAAATTCAAAGTTCTTTCATCGTATGAAAAATATCGACAACGCTCATTATCCTTTTAGATTAACTACATGAACCATTTCATTTTCATCTTATCCCAATCATTATGGTTTATAGATAATGTTAACAGAAATGTTAACGATATGTATTTATTGATTTGTCATACAAAATTTTATTAATGTCAATAGATTGCTATGATTCTTACTTTAGAATCTTTTCCTCTTATGAATGCAATGATATGTTTTAAAATATATGCAATCAATGCTAGCTTTGAAATTAATCTTCTAAAGATACTTTATCTTTCAATGATATGTTTTAAAATATAACTCGTAATTTTAGCAATGTATCACTATACACTCCATGATAACACTTATCATCCCTTGTTTGTGGTGTTCTGTGTATCACTATACACTTTATTGATAACACTTATCATCCCTATCTGTGATTTTTTCGTGTATCACTATACACTCCTCTTAATAATGTGTCTCTTACACATTCTTATTGTTGTAGGTATTCACTTCCACTTGCCTTTGCATCTATCATATTGAATCTTATTTGAAATGATCGTATCAGTTTCAATGATTCAATGCTCTCAGACATATCCAGACTTCTATACTTTTCTTGAAGCTAATTTGTTACAAGAACATTCTAGTATTCATAATACATGTTTGTTTTGATTAGTTTATTCAACTGTTCAAAAACTTGTAATATGTTCCCTTTTAAGGATACTAGGAATCCAATTCCTATTGTATCAACATTTGATAATCTGTTAGGCTTCTAGTATTAACGATCCATTTGTTGTTTAACATACATGATCTGCACGACAAGTTAGAAGATCACGCTTCGGCTCGGAAGACGGCTCAGGAACCTCCTCGATGAGAGTTGAGAACATACAGGATCTGCACGACAAGTTAGATTTAAATACGCGAACCTAGGACAAAGAAAACACAAGTTAGACAAAAAACATGTTTTTAAAAAATAATTGAAAATAAAAATAAAATAAATTAAAAATGAAATTAAAATGAAAAATAAAATGGGATAAAAACCAAAATGTATATATATATACAAATGAAGCTAAAAATAACAAGTAAATGTAAAAATATCTATACACACAAAATTACAAAATAACAAACAAGAAAACACGATATTCACAAAAATATATATACTAAATGACTAAAAATTAATTCCAATCGTTCTCGCAAAACCGTGTCCCCGGCAATGGCGCCAAAAATTTGATGTGTGTAAACTATATATATATTTTTAATAAAGATTTTTACACAATTAGTTTTAAAAAGGGTTGTCACCAAATACTAATCACACACACACACCGGGCAGTGTACACGTCGGATAGCAATATAGTAAAGGTAAGAACCGGATATTAATCCGTGGACACGGTGGAATGTGATAATAAACCGGAACTAAGATTCAATCAAGTAAGGGTAAAAGATGTTTTGAAGAGTTTGTTTTAATTAACTAGCATGCAAATATATAAACTAAACTAAGAACACGAGTCAAACAATCAAGGAGAGAATATCACTTCGGTGTCGAATCCATCTAGAATACATTCAATACATTCGTAGAAACATGGCAAATACACGAAACATAAATTGACTAAATTCTTGACAAAGATATCTAATCAAATGACCATTCGGAAAGCTAGCATGAATTACACAAACCAACCACCTAAAGTCATACAATGAAGCTCACGTGTTTAATATCATGTCAATGTTTATAAAGATTGAACTAGCTTCCAATTAAGGTACACTAATCCAACAACTAGTTGGAAAGATAATATGAACAACACACTACCCACCTCAAAGTTGATTTAATTAGACAAGAATATGCATTTCTTCAACATACAATGTTCATATAAAGGTTATATAAATTAGGAGGATGTGTCAACAATTCCTAGATAAACATAATACTAAATATGACACATCATAACAAACACTTTGTCTTTCCAAACATAAGCATAAGGTTACACATACAAATATACTGATTCATAAACAAGACTTCATTCACCATTCCTAGTCAAATGCCATAAACTAGTATAAATACATACACCAATCTATGAATATAAGCATAAACCACAAGTTTTCCGACATAATATGGCATACACAAATACAAGTCTTGTAAACAACTCAAAATACTTGAATACATAATTTCATCAAAGAATAATCATACGGTTGTCATAAAATTAACACAATAATTGCCAATAATCCATGAATGTTGTCAAATGTATCTAAACTTCATCTAAACCAAAGTGAACAAGAGTTTTAGCTCATCATGAGCACCAAAATTACAAATAAGCAGGGAAAAATAGTGAGAAACATGATATGAAAACAAGAATCAAACCACTCCTCAAAGCCTAGATGCTGTTGTTGATGTATGGTGATCCTCTTGATGTTGTATCCTCTCCAATAAGCTTGAAATATGGCTGGAACAAAGAAGATACGAGCTGGAACAGTAGGCTTTTCTCCCTGGTTGCTGAATATCTGAATGAGAGTTTAAGTTCTGTTTAAATAGAAAAGGGGAGGCACGACCGTGCCAGGAGAGAGGGCACGACCGTGCCTGGTACAAAGGTGCGATCATGTCTAGGTCTTGACACGAACGTGTGACAGAGGTTTGACCGATCCGGAGCTTCCACTGGGTACCACTGATTGAGGACGTACGGCTGTTCAGACTCACGAGGTGACACGCGACCGTGGGGGGCCAAGGCACGGTTGTGCCTTGGATTTTGGCTTGGCCCGGTCGTGCAAGATGTGGGCGCGACCGTGTAGCTTGGCACGACCGTGCGAAATAGGGGCACGACTGTGCCTCCATCACAAAAACCCTAAAACTTCACTTTTTTATCATGGAATCTTCTTGTTTCTTCACCAAGCTTCACAAAAACCTACAAAACAGGAAATGAAGCAAATAAGTGTCTAAACGTTGAATATAACCAAGAATTGATCATTAAATGAGAGAAGTTTTGTGCCAAAAAGATGTGTAAATACTAACACATCAAACAACCCCACACTTGAACATTGCTTGTCCTCAATGTAGGTCCCGGGAGCCTCGTCGTGCAGCGGAAATACACGGACCTGTTCTGTGATTTGTGTGGGAACTAAGAGAACGAAGCAGATAAACAAGAACATAGACAAAAGACAATGAAACGACACGTAATCCATAACAAAGAAGTCATCCCATATTACAGACTACATACCGAAGGAGCACACATCTCTCATCTAAGCTCACGGTCCAGGGGTCGGGAGAGCTCTTCCCGACCCGGGCATCTCTCAACTTGGTCCAGAGTTCCACCTACAAATGAAGACAAGTCTTCTATTTATAGGGGCAGGAACACTACCTGCGTACTTGACAAGTACGCATGGTTTGGTCATGCGTACTTGACAAGTACGCAAGGCAAAAGCCTTGCGTACTTACTAAGTACGCAGGACCAAACTGGTGTGCGGGCTAAGTACTCAGGAACACCCTCCTACGTACTAGCCACGTACACCGATACATAGAATTTAATCTATAGTTACAAAACATGTTTCTACAAACTCGCTCTTAACTATAGCATCAAATTCTATCTATCTTTTATCCCCTAAGTATGTCACTCAGGATAGAGTCTTAGTTTGTAGGGAGGATACCAGTAAGTATGAAACTGGAGTCATCGCCGCCACCCAATAATTCATAAACATTTGCGGCGTCATCTGCAGATATATCAGGAAAATTGAATGACTTGAATAACGCATCATAATCAAAACCCCAAGCTGGACCTGTTGGTTTGGGTGGAATGCTGTGTTTACTACCATCCACTTCAAACCATTCCTCGGCAGTACGAGTTCCTATATTGTACACTCTCTTGCAAGGCGAGTTGGCAACGTATCCTAAGAACATGCCTTCCACTGCTTTTGCATGAAACTTAGACTGACGGTCTTTGTACTGTAGCAACAAGGAACAAGGACTACCGAAAGGAACTAGGTAATCAAGATTGGGAAGTCGATTGTTGATCAACTCGTAACAAGTCTTGTTGTGCCTCTTCACTACCAGAACTCTGTTTAAGACGTGACACACTGTATTAACTGCTTCTGCCCAGAAAGTGATAGGAAGCTTTGCATCCGACAGCATAGTCCTTGTAGTCTCAATCAGTGTTCTGTTCTTCCGTTCAGTAACTCCATTCTGCTGAGGTGTGTACGGCGCGCTGAATTCGTGACGGATCCCTTTCTTGAGACAGAAAAGCTCCATCAAATTATTCTTGAACTCAGTTCCGTTGTCGCTCCTTATCCTTCTAACTTTCAGCTTGCAAAGAGATTCCAAGCTCAGGATCAAGTATTGAAGAATATCAGCAGTCTCGTCTTTAGTACCTAAAAAATGTACCCAAGAAAAATGTGAGAAATCATCAGTTACAACTAGACAGAACGACTTACCTCCAATACTCCTGATACTTATGGGGCCAAACAGATCCATGTGTAATAGATCCAAAGGGGTATCAATAGAGTTTTGGAGCTTGGGCTTATGAGACTTCCGTTGCTATTTGCCCTTTTTACAAGGCATACAGTCATCTTCAACGGTAAATCTCAGCTTAGGAACCCCGGTTACCAAACCGTTTCGGACAAGATGATTCATTTTACGATAAGAAATATGTCCGAGTTTCCTATGCCACAAGATAGAGTCAAGCTCTGTTGCTTTTGTAAGCAAACAAGTAGCAACTGATGAGGCGGTTGTTGCCACGCTCATATCGATCTGATATGTGTCATTCGTTCTTGGTGCTCTCATCAGAATCCAGTCTTTGGGAACCTCAAAACCGGGTTTGAGAATCAGGCATTCTGACTTGTCAAACATCACCGAGTACTCCTTATCACACAATTGGGAGACACTCAACAGGTTATGCTTCAGCTGCTCGCAAAAGTTGACATTGTCAAAGCTGACACAACCGTTTGAAACCACGCCTTGACTCGTGATGCTGCCGCCTTTTTCTCCGGCAAAGGCCACATAGCCGCCTCTGAAAGGTTTAATGTCTTGAAGCAGGGCCATGTTTCCTGTCATGTGCCTGGAACATCCACTATCTACATACCAGCGGTTAGAGATAGTACCCTTCGGACGTCCCTGCACGAGTAATCAAAAGAATTAGTTAGATTTGGAGACCCAAGCCATTGTGGTCTTGGGTCGTTCGTCTTTCTCAAAATAAACTACTTCTTTCAACTCACAGTCATGATGACTGTTCAAAATTGGTGAATCTTTGGAGGAATTGGGAACAGGAGATTGAGAACCTTTTACTTTCTTGTTCCAGGATCTCTTTTGATTCTTAACTAGAACAGGAGACTTTGGCTCAACCACAGCAGGTGAACTTGTGGAAGCTTCACTTAATTGAGCTTTAGTCAGCTGTTCCAGCTTTCTCAACCTCTTATTCCTTCTTCTTCTCTGTGGCTTAGAGAGTCTAGCCACAGATTTCTCACCAGTACGTGTACTACCAGATGTAGACACACGAGGTACAGCAGGTTGCTTTACCTTTCTTGCAACAGATGGTTTGGCCTCAGATTTTATCTTTGGCTTTGCCATCGGTTGGACTGGTGGTATCACCACATTCTGCTTTGGATGTTTGGGAGATGGTTTCACTGGTGGCGACCTGGGGATAACAGCTGGTTGTGAAACAACATGCCGTTTCCCTTGGTTCTTAGAAGGACAGTTCACAAAAATGTGACCAATTAAGCCACAGTGAAAACAGTTCCTCTTGTCTACATGAGTTCTCTTGTAAGGCTCATTAGATCTGGCCTTAGAAAACTCTCCATTATGAGCAAGAGGAGTTGGTTTCTGAACAGCAGTCTGAACCTTAACAGTTTGATTTTTGGGAGTATAGTATTTTTCCAAATTTTCTTTGTAACCAAGCCCAAAGTGAGCTGAAAAATCCTCTTTCTTTACTTGGTTAAGGTTTTTATACCCCCCATAAAGCATTACCTTAAGTTTATCATTTGATTCAATAACATCAGGTTCAGTTAAAATGCAATTATCACCATTAGTGATAATGTTTTTCTTGACTTTCCGTTCAGTCAACAACTCCTTAGATACTACTCCTTCAGGGCAAGAGTTAACCGACCCGTCTTCAGAAGCAATAACAAACTCCTCACTAGATGTGGAGTTAGCCTTACTTGAGGATTCATCCTTTTTAGGGGAATCATCCTTATCAGAGGACTCATCTAGACAAGTGAGATCAATGTCTAATAAGCCATTGACAAACTTCCCACTGATTGGTGGAGGAATGACATTGGTACCAAGACCTAGACCATTAATTTTCCTCACTACAGATTCGTAGTGTTCCACCACAAAGCGAGAGTTTTTCAACTTCTCATTTGTGCATTTTAACTGCAAGATCTCATTTTGCAGTTTGTTGATTTCATTGTTCCGTTTTTCTAACCCCTTATAAGCAATATCCAAGTGAAGCTGTTGATCGCTCATTTTTAAAGAATACTCACGTTTTTCCTTTTTCAATGTTTCAATAGACTCTTTAAAACGTTTTTCATTTTCTTTATAGTTTAGAGCTGCCATACTTAGGGGTTCGATTTTGTCTTGGAGCTTAGAGTCTTAGTTTGTATTTCTAATGTCTGTAATTTGTCTTTGTATGTAAGAGTCGTTATGTAATAGTTTATCGAGTTGTATTTACTTTTACATAATGTATGTTGCATTTCTTTTAAGTGTTTTACGCACTTACATGTGCGTAGGAGAAAGCTCCTGCGTACTTAGCAAGTACGCAGGAAGACCCATGCGTACTTGCTAAGTACGCAAGAGCATTTGGTCCTACGCACTTGCTAAGTGCGCAGGCATCAGGTCTGTATAAATAGGTTTGGTTCACAGAGGATAAGTACACAGAACTCATATCTTAGACGAACTCAGTTTGTTAAGTACGCAATTTGTAATCTCTCTGTAACCGTCGAGTGTTTATAATAGAAAGCGCTTTTATTGTGACTCTCATGTTTGGTTTACTTTGTTTTAGTTAGACTCTCCGCCTAGTCAAGGGTATTCCGCACCCGGTCCGACTAGTAGACCACTTGCATGCAACGATCCGTCACACACGAAGGGACCTACAAGTGGTATCAGAGCATTGCTCTTGAATTTGAGTATGGGCAGTGAGATGAACCGCATTAATTGTGCTAATCGACATAACCCGAAACTGATCTCAAAAGAAAATTATTGCCAAAATCTAACATCCTTTATCTGATAATGATCTTTTCTATTCTTTTACTCACACACACTTGAAAACATGGGTTCAAATCACAGTTGTAATTTAGATTTAGTTTCCACACTACTAGTGATTCAAAGACGCATACAGCCTACTGACAATTCAAATTACTTGTAAATAAACAGATTAAAAACATAATAATTTAAACAATTAAGTAAACATGACGCAATCATTTCCCATATGAGCAGTCCATGGTGTTTAGATCATTTCTGATGTATTATCATTTCCTCTTTTCTCAAGTTAACTTTGAAATTTTCTCCATTTTCTATATTTTTTTTATTTTTGTAAAATATTTTAAAAACTAAAAGAACTATACAGAAAATTTAAAAGAATTAAAAATTTAACTTCCATGAATTGAATTGAGTTAAGAAAACTTAGTTTTCACTCAGGATTGAACATTCCTATCAAGTTGACAAGATGCTCAAAACGGGATCGATCAAATTCCTTTGTGAAAAGGTCAGCAAGATTGTCATCCGTGTGAACTTTTACAAGTTCGATTAAATGCTTTTCAGCACAATCACGGATGAAATGATGGCGAATCTCTATGTGTTTAGTTTTGGAATGTTTCACCGGGTTATTTGTGATGGACATGGTGGCATTGTTGTCAATGAATAGAGGAGTTCCAGTGAAGTTTAAGCCGTAGTCTCTCAATTGCTGCTGAATCCACAGTATCTGAGAACAACCGCTCGCTACAGCAATGTATTCTGCTTCACAAGTTGAGACAGAAACCGTTGACTGCTTCTTACACTGCCAGGAGACCAGTCTGTCTCCTATGAATTGACATCCACCAGAAGTTGACTTTCTGTCAAGGTTACAACCGCCATAATCTGAATCAGTGTAGGCTTTGAAGTCGAATGATTGCTGCTTAGAGTACCAAAGACCTAATCGGGGTTTCCCTTTCAGGTATCTGAAAATTCTCTTCACAGCTATCATATGTGACTCCTTCGGTTGAGACTGAAACCTTAAGCACAAGCACACAGCAAACATTATATCGGGTCTTGAAGCTGTGAGATTCATAGTGATCCGATCATCCCACGGTACAATCTGCTGTCTACATCCTTTCCATCTTTGTCAGGATGCATACCATGATTGACTGGGATATGTGTTCCATAAGTACTACTATCATTCATCTTGTATTTTGATAAGATGTCCTGCACATACTTAGTTTGATGTAGATAAATGCCATCCTCTCTTTGACTGACTTGCAGACCCAGGAAGAACGACAATTCACCCATATTACTCATTTCAAATTTGGACTTCATCACCTTCTTGAATTCCCTACACATCCCTTCATTGGTAGACCCAAAAAGGGTCCATACTTAGGGGATAAAAGATAGATAGAATTTTTGTTAGAGGATACCACTTGTCATACATTGTTTAAGGGTCCATACCTGAAAATGTAGGCTACGAGTATCCGGGATACTTATTTAATAGGGTATGAATGCTGAACTAATGGGAGCAATTGGGTCATCATCGGCTAAAGGTCTCGTTCTATTTGTGAAGATGTGGCTGCTTTGGGTCTTTTGGAAAGAGAATCATCTTGTTTAGGTATTCAAACCTGAATATGCAGGCTACGAGTATCCGGGATACATCTTTAATAGGGGATGAATACCGGAACAACTTGAACCCAAGGATTTGCTGTTTTGGATCTTTGCAAAGGAATAAAAGAATAAAATCCTGGACTTGGCTAGTTGTGCTTTTTGAGGATTTGAGTGAAGTGGTGATGAAGCTGGTCATAGTTTATAGAGAAATGAGGGGGATAAAATCTAGTATTCATGAGACATTAAAGAGGTGGTGGAAAAGCCGTTGGTACTTCGTATATATATACCTCTTTGACGTAACATGGATCTCAACCGTGATTTCTCGTGTAAACTATATTATTCGTGTTTGATTCTATCGTGTGTTTTCAAGATGAAGCTGGATATTCGTTGGATTATTAGTTGAAGATGGAACCTTTTGTCATTGGCCAATGGGATAGGAAACATACCCTTGTTTCTGGTCTAGTCAGATGGAGCTTAAACTGAAAGGGGATATTGGAAATGAACATCTTCGGGAATTTGGTTGACTCGTGAAGATACAGGATAGAGTTGGACACATCTGGTTGAAGACTTAAGTTTATCTTACTGGAATTCCTATGGGAGCTGATTAGTTTGATGCAGGTTATTGGAAGCTCAAACTCTCTATCATATGCCAGCTGATTTGGAGTTGTCTTAGTCTACTATTGTTACCTGGTTAGGAAGACATTGTCAGACTCAGAGTCCTAAGTCAGGGTGGAGGTTGCTACTGCTGAGAGGATGAACTACAATGAGATGTGTTGGGTTAGTTGGTTCTTATTGAAGCACTTGGTTTGGTCTACAATGAAAGCTACAGTTATGAGGGAGTCGGGTTTGTCATCACTCGGCAACTGAAGACTGAAGTTTGAAGATTTGAAGATCTCAACTGGAATGCCAGAAGATCAAGTCTCACCACAAGACACGTGATGTCATTAGTTTAGAGGGAGTCTGTTAGGACATTCTTTGTAAACTGATGTATATCAGTGTTAGAGATAGATAGAATTGATGCTATAGTTAAGAGGGAGTTTGTAGAAGCATGTTTTGTAACTATAGATTAAATTCTATGTATCCGTGTACGTGGCTAGTACGCAGGAGGGTGTTCCTGAGTACTTAGCCCACACACTAGTTTGGTCCTGCGTACTTAGTAAGTACGCAAGGATTTTGCCTTGCGTACTTGTCAAGTACGCAGGTAGTGTTCCTGCCACTATAAATAGAAGACTTGTCTTCATTTGTAGGGGAACTCTGGAACAAGTTGAGAGATGTCCGGGTCAGGAAGAGCTCTCCCGACCCCTGGAACGTGAGCTTAGATGAGAGATGTGTGCTCCTTCGGTATGTAGTCTGTAATACGGGATGACTTCTTTGTTATGGATTACGTGTCGTTTAATTATCTGTTGTCTTTGTTCTTGTTTATCTCTGTCTCATTTCTTTGTTCCCACACAA
Organism: Smallanthus sonchifolius; assembly: GCA_023525975.1. Taxonomy (NCBI): domain Eukaryota; kingdom Viridiplantae; phylum Streptophyta; class Magnoliopsida; order Asterales; family Asteraceae; genus Smallanthus; species Smallanthus sonchifolius. The sequence goes on along the minus strand of CM042035.1, from coordinate 19,240,548 downwards.
ATCATAGAACAGGTCCGTGTATTTCCGCTGCGCGACGAGGCTCCCGGGACTTACACTCAAGCAAGAAATCAAAATGAAACAAAACTTCCAATGACACTATGGATCAAATCGGAAAACCGTAAGCATTAATAAACTTATAAAGGTTTGAAAGGATTTTCAAGAAATGCAAAATTAACTAAATAAGACCCACTGAGCCCAATGAAGTGACAACCGAATGAGCAAATGAATATGCCTAGGAAATCATTAGCATGCAACTTTATGCTTCTCACAATGTTCATACACACTCTGGAATATATATGATCATACAAGTAATGGAGTATGTATAGAACACTCAAATGCCAAGACAATGAATCATGCATAAATCATAAGCTTGCTAAAAGATCAAATCTCTACCAACTAACATGAAACAAAGCGCAAATCAAGAGGGCTTTAAATGGGTTGTAACTTGGCCATGGATAAGGGTAAGGAAGTGGAATTTAAAAGTGGCTAAATGGCTAAAAAACCGGCGGCTATGCTAACTCAAAAACTAAAACAACTTCTAATATGAAAAATAAACTAACTAATACTTTCGTATAGATACGAGCTAACAACCGAATTCTTTCCATCTTTGCTCACAAAATTGCTCTAATCGGCTATAATTCACCTGATTTTTGTGAATTTTTTTTTGGAGGGAACTAAGTTAATATGCATCTTTCCTTAGCTAAAAACTTCTCTAGAATTTGAAGATTACAACAAAATAAAAGCTATAAAATTAACATTAGCCGACTGAATTTCTAACACGGGCGAAAAATAAAATAAATGAAAAATAAGGCTAATGAAGGGTTAATGGCAGTATAATGTGGGTAATAAAAGAAAAACATGGGATAGGCTCAACGTGGCTAACTAGTGGATGTGTTCGGATGAAGGGGAAAATTAAAAATAAAAGGATAATAAAGAGGTTTATCCTAATGCCTCAATCATTTTTATGCAATATTTATGTTCATGATTTCGAAATGTATACTAAAAGCAAGTTCTAATAAGCATGAAACATCCGGCACACTCAAACCCGCAAAAACGAGAGCAAACAATGTCTAAAGCTATCAAGGCTAAAAAAAAATTCACGGAAACGGAAAGGAATGGGTGTAAGCAAAAGGTTACATGCAATTCATTCGTTTAGCCCACTAAAACTCATGGTTATCATAAAAAATTGGGTTTGACTCGATGGAATTTCTATCTCAATTGCTTTCGAAAAATCAAACCTCTATTATTTACTAAAAATTGAATGCTAAACGGTTAACTTTTATTATATTTTTATGTTTTTCAATTTTTTTTAAAACTGATTTAGTGTCAATAAAAATTATGAAGGAAGATTTTACAAAAAAAAATGAAGTGATAAAATGCTCAAAAGGACAAACATCGCGTGAATAAATTCCCACCCTACACTTAGAATTCTACATTGACCTCAATGTAGAACAAAAATAATGTAAAGCAAAGAATAAACACCCAACCCCACACTTAGAAACATACATTGCCCTCAATATGTACAAAAATATGCAAAGCAAAATGGAATGCAATGCAATGAAGTGTGAAGGGAGAACTGAAACTTTCCTTATGTCGATCATGGCACATGCAAAAAGCCTACCCACAAAAATGACGTTCCACGTAGTTCCACAATTCCAAGATCTAATCAAGACTAACAACAGCAAACACAGATCAGTAATATCAAGCCAAAATATAAATAGAAAGACAAATATATATACAGTACATGGAAACAAAAGTACAACAAAAGAACAACATAAACGCCGAAGCGCGAGACAAGAGTTTGTACAACAAACAACAAAGTATTGATCATGGAATCTTCTTGTTTCTTCACCAAGCTTCAAAAAAACCTATAAAACAGGAAATGAATCAAATAAGTGTCTAAACGTTGAATATAACCAATAATTGATCATTAAATGAGAGAAGTTTTGTGCCAAAAAGATGTGTAAATACTAACACATCAATAGCATTGTCTCATCATACCACTTTATGATCACCATTATATGCTTTTCAAGCAATATCCTTTTCCTTTCATCATAACTAAAATTCAAAGTTCTTTGATCGTATGAAAAATATCGACAACGCTCATTATCCTTTTAGATTAACTACATGAACCATTTCATTTTCATCTTATCCCAATCATTATGGTTTATAGATAATGTTAACAGAAATGTTAACGATATGTATTTATTGATTTGTCATACAAAATATTTAAGATAACTTTATTAATGTCAATAGATTGCTACGATTCTTACTTTAGAATCTTTTCCTCTTATGAATGCAATGATATGTTTTAAAATATATGTAATCAATGCTAGCTTTGAAATTAATCTTCTAAAGATACTTTATCTTTCAATGATATGTTTTAAAATATAACTCGTAATTTTAGCAATGTGTCACTATACACTCCATGATAACACTTATCATCCCTTGTTTGTGGTGTTCTGTGTATCACTATACACTTTATTGATAACACTTATCATCCCTATCTGTGATTTTTCCGTGTATCACTATACAATCCTCTTAATAATGTGTCTCTTACACATTCTTATTGTTGTAGGTATTCACTCCCACTTGCCTTTGCATCTATCATATTGAATCTTATTTGAAATGATCGTATCAGTTTCAATGATTCAATGCTCTCAGACATATCCAGACTTCTATACTTTTCTTGAAGCTAATTTGTTACAAGAACATTCTAGTATTCATAATACATGTTTGTTTTGATTAGTTTATTCAACTGTTCAAAAACTTGTAATATGTTCCCTTTTAAGGATACTAGGAATCGAATTCCTATTGTATTAACCTTTGATAATCTGTTAGGCTTCTAGTATTAACGATCCATTTGTTGTTTCAAAACAACTTCTATATCTTGATGAATCTCATTCATGTGTAGTCTGATCAAATCTTTATTTGTCATAAAATGGATTGTGTGTCATCATCAAATGATTTAACTAAAGAATCTCATTCTTTCATCGTTTGATCCTTAGTGTCTGTTGTAAAAGATCTTATCTTTTCTTTCATATACTTATCAATTTGTAAAAGGATCTCATCTTTTCTTTATGATAAACATATACATATTTATCAAACGTAAAAGATCACATCTTTTTTTTATGATAAACATTTATATATATTTATAGGATCGAATCCTTGCCTGTATATGAAATTTTATGTCTATGCAATTGAATAATAGTATTTATTCAGAACTTTAAACAACGTTTGTTTCTTATTCAAGAATCAGGTATATCATGGTTATGAACATTTTCAATCTTATTGAAACTATTTCGTATAGGGGTTCATAACATCCTATCCTTATGTGTTCATAGGACTCTTTTATATTCAAATCCCATATGAATCTTTACACCTGTTCTGGATGAACCTTATGGTTCAAGGCTAGTGATTTGGATTTTGTGCAACTGCTTTGCTTGACTAACTACTTAGTCTTAGAGTAGTGATAACTCTTATCACTCCTTTTATGTCTTATCTTATAATATCGTTTCTTGAGGAATTTTATTGAAACTATTTCAATCATAAAGTCATATGTAAACATTATATCACATATATATCTTTTACAGGACTTAATATGTTTCATGATATATATTAGATCCGATCAAATGAAGTATCTAATGGACTTGAATAACATGTCTCACATGTCTTTAATATTTCATGTCAAATAGATGGTAATGAATTCTTAATTCATCGTAGGCAACAATCATAATGTATTAAAGATTTAAATAAGTCATACTTAAAATAATCAAGCAATATTCAAAAGAAATTAAATCCGGAATTTAAATTTGTTCTAAACAAATTTAAAATAACATCATCAAATAGTGTAATCAACAACTCGAAGTAATCTTCAAGTTATGTCCGTCTTCCTTTCCATCTTTTCTTTCATCTCTTCAAAAAGCAAGTTTGCCTACGTTAAAAGTCTAACTTTTAAGGTATAAAGAAACAATGGAAAAGCTGCATAGATACCTGAAGTATATGCATTCAAGCATTCTCTAGCAACAGCAGCTTCGGGCATCTCTCTAACACGACATCTGGGTTTAGAGATCTTACCGTTGGTCTCACCAACAACTTTGCCCTTACTCCGGGTTTCGACAGTCTCTACCGGTACCTCTTTGCTTGTGAAGGACAAGTGGAGATCATCATTGAACATAGCTTGAATGATGTCATCACTCGGGTAAACCCCGGTCCTCTCAAGCTGATCAACAAAGTGTATCATTTTCAAAGCATCCTTATGTTCAACTTTGGTGTACCACGAAATGAAATCTCTTAGCTCGTCAAAACGACTAAGTAGCAGTTTATCCACTCTATAGTCATCAAATGCGTCATTAATAGTAATATCAATGACTAACTGATCGTCAATCGGAACACATGCTTTCTCGAGGTCTGCCACCAAATTTCTCATGATCATAGCACGATCCGGATTCTCCAAAGCCACGTCTTTAATGTATGACATTAAAGAGTAAGAAGGATCCATATTGTAATCTTGATGGTATCTCTCCTTCAAGTTACGGATCATGTCATAAGCTGATAAGTGCTGGATTGAAGCTTGAATCCCGGGACTAACAGATGCTAGTATAAGGTCTGATATAGCATGGGTATCATCCCTAAACTTGTTCTAAGCCTTTAGAACAAATTTTCCAGCATCTCATGGTGGCTGTTCTGGTACAGGGTATTTTAGAACATGCATATTCTTGTTATATCTAAGGACTTTCTTTAGATTGTAGTACCATTCCAAGAAGTTTGTTCCAACGAGTTTTATTTTAAGAATATCGTTAAGACGCTCTAGGATAACATCATCAGCAGATGGAGCCATCTACAAAATTCAATTAAATTTTAGTGATTTCATGCTTTAATTATCTTAATTCTATTAAAGACCCAAAGACAAAAATATTTATAATTAAGAATGAGATCCTGGTTTACTATGTACCAGTGAATGGCTAAGCATTTTTCACTGGTATAGCAGGTAGGTATGAAAATACCAATTGCGTCGACTACACAATTCTCGGTTTGAAGGGCATGACAAGCAAGGTCAAGCTTTGGATACGTTTCCCTCAACTACGCCCGCTTAAACGACTTAAGTGATATTTGTCCTTCAATTGTGACTGTAGTCCTGGCCTAAGTGACTTAGGAATCGCGAACCTACCTTTAACTAAAATTGTGGCGTCGAATGCAGGGTAATTCACTAACATCGACGTTTCGGTTTAGTTGAAGTATCATAATTAAGGGTGGCGTTAAAATATCAATTTTAATAATTGGGATTTCTTTAATGTTTTAATTTACCAGTTAAGGGTCAAAACATTTTGGACGACAGATAGCATGAATCAAGTCGTGCAAATTTTAGTAAACCAATTTTACTATATAGTTCGTGAAACTCTTTTCAACACTCGACACGGTCCAATTTAAATACCTTATTCTTAAACTAAATTGGTCGTTAGTCGCGAACTTAGTTTAAACTAATTGACCTTTAATTAATTTAAATATGTTTTTAAATAAAAGAATTTAAATTTAAAAACTCGTTTTACTTTTAAATAAAAACTACTTTTATTTAATTACCTTTTCGAGAAATTTTAAACCTTTTAATATTCTCGTCGTTTTATAAGATTGTGTTAAATGTTTTATAAAAAATATTTGCAGTTTTAATTGTTATCCTAAATAATTTTATCAACCACAAACATACAAAACAACCATCGAGCCACTAGTAAGTTTGTTCGGTTTCGTTAGAGCCATCAAACGAGTAACCGGACCGCTCTAAGGGACAACAAATAAAATATAAACTTGTCGTCTCCCACTTAATCCAAGATCTCTATCTTCAAGTTCCCATTTTTGTCAGTCCTTGTCTTCAAATCTTCGTCTTGATAGGCTAACAACTTTTATACTTTTACAATAAAAATAAATAAACATAAGTAACCTATCTATTATATCCGTGTTCCAAATAACCCAAAAATAAAAATACAAAGAAAATAAAACAACCATGACAAACAAAAACATGAGTCACTAGGGCTCGATGTATCAAACACAATCATAACCAAAACGATAAAGGTTCGATCTTTTGTTAACCAAAAGTGTTAACAAATAAAATGGAGATCGAAAAATAAACAATTATGTCTAAACACGCGTAAAGGTGGATCTGATACCACCGTTGGGATATCGTGCACCGGTTTTAAAATTTAAAACAAAAACTTATAAAATCAGATTTACAATAGCGGAAGCGTTTACAAAAGCACACGATAACAAAGATCCGATCTTTTCCGACAGTGATCCGATTACACAACGTTTAGACAATAATAAAATAAATAAATAAATAAACACATAGAGTGTTTAGGGTTTTTTTTACCTTTTCAGAAACAAGCAGTTCGTAACACTCGGGTACAAAAAACGTCACGCTAGATGACAACTAACGAACTTGTCACATGAAAACACCTATAGTCGCAAACCCGGTTCACGGCTTTCTTCTGGTTTGGCTCGCGGAGGAGGTCACGCCGGCGGCTAGGGCCGGCTCGGTGGGGCTGCGCGAAAAAGGGCAGCGACGGCTGCTGGTGGTTCCCGGAGTCATCGCATGGCGGTGTAGGGTGGTGGCTGGCCGGCGAAAGACGAGAAGGGGGGGGGGGTTTCGATCGCAAATAGGGAGGAGGCCACAAAACCATATCAGGGCTTTGAGAATATGCATGTATATATAATTAGAATATTTACATATTTAAACCCTGTGTAATTAATATTTAATTACCAACTAATTAACCCTTAATCAGTTCTAGTCTCGTACTTTATAATTACACTGATTATAAACTAAACTTGCATAAACTGAATGCTTTATATTTAACAATTAAATATAAAATCCCGACTATGTATATATGATATATATAAAACTATATTGCATCTATTGTTAGTTTAATTATTCAAAATAATTAAATACGTTGTAACTAATAAATATCTCTCTAGATATTTTATCCACCGAATTCTTAATTCTTATTTCATGTAATAACGTTTAACAATTAAATGATATAATTTGTTCTTTGCCCAAAGTGTAACTCTTCAGATCGTACCTCGATAGCAACGTTGATATTATCGATGATCGGACATCTAATATCCAACAATCTCCCACTTGGTCGATTCATCGATTAATCGGGTCAACGTAGATAGTGGTGGACGCCTAGCTGCATCTCACTGCCCTTAACAAGGTATGACTTATTTACAATCGTCAACTATATATATGATGAAAGTATATGAGTACGTGAGTATATCATGCATGATGAATATGAATACACGAAATACATGATGAGTATGATTACGTGAAATGCATGATGAATACCTGAATGCATGACAATACGTGCAAAGATGAATGAGTATGATGGAACGAGCTAAACCCTAAAATGAAATAAACGAGTACTCACAAAGTGTTAAAAGGGGTGGTGGATACGCAGTTGGTACTTCCTATATATAAACCCTTTTAATACATTGTGGAGAAACCGTTACGAAGTTTTAAGGTGAGGACTGGTTGGGAAATAAATCAAGCATATACGTGAAATGAAAATAAATGCTTGATAAATTTGGGAGGCTGTGAGTCCAAGATACTCAAGTTCCCAAATGAAATGAGATACCCGGCCTATAAGGTGGATCTCAAAAATAAAGTAGAAGAAAAGAAAAAGGGAACTCCAAGCCTACGGGGCTGAAGGAGAAAAAAGATTCTAAGCCTACAGGGCTGAGGAATGAATGAGTCTACGTGACAAATGAAAGGGGTCTATACTGACGAGTTTAAGAACCTTGCCAAAACTTGGACCGGAGGTACGCCTAAGATGGTTGCGTGGGGGTTAGCACACCCATAAAATATACGAATGATGTGACCGGAGGTACGTCCGGAGATGGTCACGAGAGCACTGAGAGCTTGGGAAACATGAATAATAATAAGAACCTAAAAGGTTCATAATAAAATGAACGATGCAGTGTATTTACTTAGTGTAAGCTAATTCAAAAATGTTTTTTTAAACACTTCAGGAAAGAGGCCATATGTAATATGATGTAAATGTATTATATTATGTAAAACAATATTATAAATGAAAATTTTACCTTAGCCATTCATGGCAAGGTTTTTGTCAAACGGAGACCATTTTCCGCATTATAAAACTATGATAAAATAAGAGATAAGTAGGGTGTTTCAAGTTGGTATCAAAGCACAGTTTGAGGGATTTTAGTATCAGAAGGGGGTACTTAAACTCAAACCATAAGTGCTCGTGATATAAATAGGGATTCAATACGAGACCGTCCAAGGAAGCAGGTATGTTTAAATTCCAGTGGTTAAACATAAATGTGTGAGTATACATGGGCAGAACTTTGTATGAGATAAGCTCCATATGATAGTTGGGAGTATCAGGATGGTAACATACATTACCTCATATCTGGCCTGTATGAGAGTTAATGCATGGAACCATCATGATATCAAAAACATCATATGATAACTTATGTCAGCAAATAGTAAGCCGAGAATGTGAATATGCATGATTATGATATATGAATGAATGCATATGTATAAATACATGAGTATGAGCCTTATGTGAAAATCCTAGAATGATGGATTAGGGTTAAAATGATACAAGGCCTATAGTATAAAACCCTAGACTATGATTAGGGTAAACGAATGAGAAATTAAAACGACATCTTGTTTCTGCAAATGGCTGAACATCAAAATGACGAAGTACGTGACGAAGGAAGCCACAGGAGAACTGAATCTCCACGTCATGATGAAATCGAAGTTGAACAAGTCCCGGAGAACATCTGGAGACAAGTCACAATAGAAGTAGGAAATACATTCGATGCAAACTTTCCAATCTTACAAGCTGATCTACAGAACTCATTAGAAACCTGGTTTGAAAGCCACATAGAGGTTACTCATAATGGAGAAGGAGGGAATCCAAAAGTTGATATGAAATTAACTCATTGCACGTATAAGGATTTCATGACATGTAAGCCATTAGAATTTAAGGTTAATCCCTTAGAAAGTCAGAGGTGGATCACTTTAATAGAAAGGGCATTCGATACATGCCACTGTGAGAAGGAAGACAAGGTTACGTTCGCCAACAATCAGCTAAAATAACGAGCTGATGATTGGTGGGGAGTAGTGCAGAGAGAAAAAGGTAGAGAAAGAATCAAAGAGATGAGGTGGGAGGAGTTCAAGGATCTATTCCTAAAACATTATTGCCCTCGAGAGGCAATTGAAAGAATTACGGAGGAATTTCTCCAACTCCGTCAAACAACGGAGACTATGGATGAGATCACGGGGATTTTCTTTAACAAGGCCAGGTTCTGTCCGGCTTTGTTAACAACCCTTGAGATGTGGATGACGAGATACCATCTAGTTTTGAAAACAGAGATTAGAGAATTCATCCACTCGTCCAAGTGCGCGAACTTAGAGGAGATGATCGATTGGGCTCGGGAACGCGAGACTGAGCTCAAGAGACAAGCGGAGAGAGACAAGAAAAGGGAAGGAGAAAGTTATCCTTCTCCCATGCCTCTTAAGAGATTTAAGTTCAATAAGCTGGGAGGCGGTTCCTCCCCAAGGAAAAATGTTCATGATTGCAAGAATTGTGGAAAGAGGCACGCGGGAGAGTGCCGATTCAAATCTGTAACTTGCCACAAATGTGAAAGCTGGGACACACTGCATTGCAGTGTATGAGTAGCACTTGATTGTACTACAATTGTTATAAGTCAAGACACTTTAGCATGGAATGTCCCGAGCTGAAATCTCAGACGGAGAAGACCGGAGATGTAGTCCCCAGGAAATTCCGCCCTTTATCTTTACTTTTCAGGCATCTGTAATTCCATTACTATATGATTTTGTCCTATTTACACATTACATTTCATGAGTGTACATACATGCATACATTGAGTACAATTATTTCAAATTCAAAATAATAAATATTTAAGTAAGGAATTATATAAATAATTGTCACGATTCTATTAAATATATATATATATATATATATATATATATTAAGTTATTTCTAAACCTACCTATATATATACACATATTATATAAACAACCTACAAAAAAAAGGTTAAATTGAGTACTTAAATAACGAGCTGATGATTGGTGGGGAGTAGTGCAGAGAGAAAAAGGTAGAGAAAGAATCAAAGAGATGAGGTGGGAGGAGTTCAAGGATCTATTCCTAAAACATTATTGCCCTCGAGAGGCAATTGAAAGAATTAAGGAGGAATTTCTCCAACTCCATCAAACAACGGAGACTATGGATGAGATCACGGGGATTTTCTTTAACAAGGCCAAGTTCTGTCCGGCTTTGTTAACAACCCTTGAGATGTGGATGACGAGATACCATCTAGTTTTTAAAACAGAGATTAGAGAATTCATCCACTCGTCCAAGTGCGCGAACTTAGAGGAGATGATCGATTGGGCTCGGGAACGCGAGACTGAGCTCAAGAGACAAGCGGGAGAGACAAGAAAAGGAAAGGAGAAAGTTATCCTTCTCCCATGCCTCTTAAGAGATTTAAGTTCAATAATCCGGGAGGCGGTTCCTCCCCAAGGAAAAATGTTCATGATTGCAAGAATTGTAGAAAGAGGCACGCGGGAGAGTGCCGATTCAAATCTATAACTTGTCACAAATGTTAAAGCTAGGACACACTGCATTGCAGTGTATGAGTGGCACTTGATTGTACTACAATTGTTATAAGCCAGGACACTTTAGCATGGAATGTCCCGAGCTGAAATCTCAGACGGAGAAGACTGGAGATGTAATCCCCAGGAAATTCCGCCCTTTATCTTTACTTTTCAGGCATCTGCAATTCCATTACTATATGATTTTGTCCTATTTACACATTACATTTCATGAGTGTACATACATGCATACATTGAGTACAATTATTTCAAATTCAAAATAATAAATATTTAAGTAAGGAATTATATAAATAATTGTCACTATTATATTAAATATATATATATATATATATATATATATATTAAGTTATTTCTAAACCTACCTATATATATACACATATTATATAAACAACCTACAAAAAAAGGGTTAATTTATAAATTCTATAAAAATATGGGTTTATGTGTTTTAATCATAATAAGAACTTATTTCTATTTAATAAATTACACTTTTATATTTATAACATTTAAATTATAACTTAATGATTTATTAGATTTTATAAAAATTTATAAGATTTAATAATTTTATGTTTTATAAAAGTCTAGGGTTGTTTCTGTAATTCTTGAAACTTTGATTCTATTTAAAACAAGTTTTAAACATGAAATATTAAAGGCTTAGAACCCCAGGGACCATTCTGTATATTCAAACTTTCATTTCTTCACCCCCTTCTATTCTGAATTCACACCCTACCCACTTTGACCCTCGAAAGTCAACAGAAGCCAAGTTTGATCGATGGATCCTTGAATCGATGGGTTTTAACTCAATCAAATCATGCTAGGACGTTACCATATCAGTTTCGATCAAGATTAAATACCCAATTTAACCAATTCAATGATTGAATTCAAGTGGACAAACCGTAATCGTTCAAAGCTTAAACATGACCGATTCGTGTATTTGGATTGAAATTGGGCTATAAAAACCACACCAGTACACTCGCAACACCTCACACACTTTCTAAACTCCCAATCTCACTGCATTTCTTCCCTGATTCGCGATTGAGCACCAAGAAACCCAAGCCAGAGCTACTGTCGTTCTCGCCCTCTGCGTATCCGTTTCAGGTAAAATTGGTGCCATTAGGTCTGTTTCTGTCCCGTGATCGAAAGCCCCAGGAAATCGGGTGCGTATCGTTGGCCGGACAGGGAGATTAGAGGGCTAGGGTTCGTCGGGGCGATTTAGGGACGAAGGGTATCTTAGTTTGCTTATCAAAAGCTTAATGAGACGGCCACTGGACAAGGCATCATGCCCAGTCTAGTGGTTAGTGCGCGTGTGCAAGTTTTGAAAGTTTAAATTGTATAAACTCTATAAATATAATCTGAAAGTTTTATAAAAGCCGAAACTATAAAATAATGTTGCTTCATTTTGTTTTAACTAAAAAACATATTATGGAACATTTTAAATTCATAAATAAATGAATTGTTTAGGCAAATTTAACTATGTTATCTATCTATATGTTATTTCACTAATTCTATTTATATTTTGAATATTATTAAACTCCTATAAACTTATAAATAATTATTAAACTCCCATTAGTTCAGCATTCATTCCCTATTAAATAAGTATCCCGGATACTCGTAGCACACATTTTCAGGTTTGAACACATAAACAATGTATGACAAGTGGTATCATCCAACAAAAATCCTGTTCTTGTTTCGCCATATCAAATTTCGGTCCGAAAATACCAAAATTGCTATCTTCTCAAAAGTGGCCCGAAACAAGTGTACAAACGATCCCTAAAAAGTTTGGCCAAGAAAAGTTTTCCTGCAAAAAATCACGTTCTTTTTTTTAATCCCGGATGATCGTTCATGCGTACTTAATAAATACACAGATATATGGTGTTCCTGCGTATTTAGTAAGTTCACAAAGCCAGATGTTCATGCGTATTTGATAAGTTCGCAAAGCCAAATGCTCATGCGTACATGCTAAGTTCGCAGAGCCAAATACTCATGCGCACTTAGCAAGTATGCAGGACAACTTCTCGTGCGTACTGCAAAACCCATGCGTACTTAGTAAGTACACAGAAGAGCTGAATTTGCGTACTTAGCAAAAAGTAGCAGCGTTCTTGACTAATCTTGATGAAAATGCTCGAAAAGTGTTGGATCTGAGAAATTAATGCTTCCAAAAGCTTAGAAATCATTATCTAACAAACCCCTAGCCTTCCAAACACTAAATGAAGTGATAACAAACTCGGATTTAAGGATTTTTGCAAGAAAAAGTAGAGAACATTTTTCACTCAGATCTGCTCAAAAACCCCAAAAATCCGAATCTGGAACACAAATCAACGAACACCGAGGCTCTAATACCACTTGTAGGTCCCAGAAGCCTCGTCGCGCATCGGAAATTCACGGATCTGTTCTGTGATTTGTGTGGGAACCAAGAAACGAGACATTGAAGAAAACGAACATAAAGAAGAGAAGAATCAACAATACGTAATCCATAACATAGATATTATCCCGTATTACAGACAACATACCGAAGGAGTACACATCTCTCATCTATGCTCACGGTCCAGGGGCGGGAGAGCTCGTCCCACCCGGACACCTCTCAACCTAGTTCCTGAAGTTCCACCTACAAATGAAGACAAGTCTTCTATTTATAGGGGCAGGAACACTACATGCGTACTTGTCTAAGTACGCAGGGGATTGGTTATGCGTACTTGACAAGTACGCAAGGCAAAAGCGTAAGTACTCAGGAACACCCTCCAGCGTACTAGCCACGTACACCGATACATAGAATTTTATCTATAGTTACAAAAACATGCTTCTACAAAATTTATAAACACCTAAATAATTATTTTAGATAATTATTATTTTATACAAAGTAAAAATTAATTCTTGTTAAAGGTTACTTAGTCTTTCGAAATTCATTTAAAATGAATTATTAGATTAGTTAAACATTCCTACCATTTTATTTAATGAGTTAATTACCCACTTTATTTACATTAACTAATAATTTAACTAATTATTTTATTTACACAAAGTAAAACTTATGAAACATTTTCCCACTTTATAATTTATTTATAAATTAATATATGAATAAATCTAAGTACATTATTTTTCATTCCACATTATGTGTATTTAACAGTTCACATACAATATTATTTAAATCCCTTTCCACACCATGATTTATTTGATTATTGAAAAATAATTATATGAATAAAGTCCAAATATTTTAGCGTTATAAATATATAAAATTTCCTACCAAAATTGCACAAACCCTATGCTCAAGTCTCAAACCCCGTGAAACCCTAAAATCCCAAAATCTCCAAAATACAACTTAGACGTATATTGAATTTAGGGTACCATTACGCGTGTAGGTTTATAGTAAGAGTTCCTCACGAGGCCTATCTGTCATTACCAATTCATACCATTTCTAGCTTTGATACATGTGAGTTTCATAGCCCCCTTTCTCTTTACTATTGTTTACAAATACTCGGGGTGAAACATGTTTACATACATTACATACCAAATCCAATACCAATGTTCTCATGCTACTTACTATGTGCTTTATGTCTTAAACTACTTGACGATCATACGTGTGTTCATGTTTAGTACAATCATTAACTTGCGAGGCAGGCCTAAGGTAGTACCTAACATGATCATTTATAGGGGAATCAGATTCCATAGTTAACACAGACCTTGGCGGGTTTTGTGTGTACCATATTACTACTTTTTCCAAAACTCAATCAGTTGGATTGTGCTTACCCGTTTTCCATTTACTACGGTTTGATTGTATGCTTGGAACCTTGTATGTTTTCACATTCAAGCCTTAGTTATGCTTTGAACATATTGACTTTCAAACCCTTTTTACTTAACTTTTGTTTGGTGTCAAAACCTATGTTACTCACCAACTACTTGTAGTTGACATTTACTCAGATGTTTCAGGTGCACAGTTTGAGGATATTACATGATCACATAGGACCTTGGACCTAGCTTTAATAAAGATTGGATTTAAGTTATGTTATGTTATGAACGCTTTGTTTCCTATTTTCTTTTGTAACAGATGCTTTAATTATGATGAATAAATGTTATCACTTATTAATAGATGAACATGTGCTTACGAACAACCGCATCAGCCCCAGCGTATAATCCGCCGGCGGCGGGGGTGTGACAGGATAAGGGTCAAGAGTAGTAGAAAATGAAGTCAAAAGGATCGAGGCTCTGAAGTCAAGGGGTAGGACTTTTCAGATCACTACAAAGGTAGCAAAAGTTGTTCCTGGCGTTGTATCATGTACATTCCTCTTGAATTCCCTATCTGCTTGTGTTTTATTCGATATGGGAGCAAGTCGATCGTTTATTTCTTTAAAGTATGAAAACGCTAGAAACTTTAATAAAAGTAAGTTGGCTAAGGCATTAGAAGTCGAAATCGCGAGTGATCGAAACTGCGTAGTAACTGAAATATGCCGAGATAGTCGACTACTGATAGAAGAAGAAGAATATCCCGTCGACCTAATTCTGATGCCAATGCAAGAATTCGACGTAATCATTGGAATGTACGGGTTATCTTCACATGCTGTAATGATTGTATGCAATCAGAAGATTGTACGATTCATGATGCCTACGGGAAAGGAAGTTAGTGTCATTGGTGAACGACGAAACCAGATCACACTATGTACGATGGCCAAGATAAGTAGCTACGTGAGACAAGGTCACCAAACCTTCTTAGTCTACGTAGGTGATGTAAAGATGAAAGAGAAGGAAGTGAATCAAGTTCCAGTAGTGAAGGAATTCCCATAAGTATTCCCAGATGATCTTCCAGGTGATCCACCTGAGAGAGAGATCGAATTCAAAATCGATTTAATTACTTAAGCTAAGCCGGTATCTAAGGCTCCATACCAATTAGCACCAACAGAAATGAAGGAGTTGATGTCACAACTGCAAGAATTGTTGGACAAAGGATTTATATGTCCAAGTTTATGGTGCACCAATTCTGTTCATGAAAAAGAAAGATGGCAGTATGAGGATGTGTATAGACTACTATGAATGGAACAAATTGACTATTAAGAATAGGTATCCTTTACCTAGAATTGATGATATGTTTGATCAATTACAAGGATCATGTTAGTTTTCCAAGATTGACTTAAGATCCGGTTATCATGAAGTCAAGGTGCGAGAAGAAGATTTGCTTAAGACGACATTCAGAACTTGTTATGGACACTATGAATTTGTAGTGATGCCATTTGGAGTAACGAATGCTCCAGAAGTCTTCATGGATCTCATGAATAGAGTATGCCGGCCAATGTTAGACAAATTCGTTATTGTCTTCCATGATAACATCCTGATTTATTCAAAGAATAAATAAGAACATGCACAACATCTTCGTAAAGTACTTAGTACTTTACAAAAAGAGAAAATGTCTCTAAATTCTCAAAATGTGCATTATGGTTAAGGGAAGTTCAATTTCTGGGCCATATTGTAAACGCAAAAGGTATCTCAGTGGACCCAGCAAAGGTACAGGCTGTAATGAAATGGTCTCCACCTAAGAATCCATCGGAAGTTAGAAGTTTCTTGGGATTAGCGGGCTATTATAGAAGGTTCATCCAGGACTTCTCTAAGATAGCCACCCCATTAACTAAACTAACTCAAAATATTTTGAAATACGAATGGAATGCGGCACAAGAGAAGGCATTCCAGATATTGAAAGAAAGATTGACACAAGTTCCAATTCTAGCATTGCCAGAAGGAGTAGAAGACTTTGTGGTATACTATGATGCTTCCAAGCTTGGTTTAGGATGCGTTTTAATGCAAAGAGGAACGGTGATAGCTTATGCCTCTCGACAGCTAAAAACACATGAAGCAAACTATCCAACCCATGATCTGAAGTTAGCTACGGTAGTATTTGCACTAAAGATCTGGAGGCAGTATCTGTACGGAACGAAGTGCACGATTTACACATACCACAAAAGTATTAAGTATTTCTTTGACCAAAAGGATTTAACTTGAGGCAACAACGATGGTTAGAACTGGTCAAGGATTATGATTGTGAAATCTTATATCATCCCGGAAAGGCTAACGTGGTAGCCGATGCTCTAAGCCGCAAGGAAGAGCATCATCCTATTCGGGTGAAAGCATATAAGTTAATGATAACTCCTGATTTCATAAGCCAGCTTCGAGACGCACAAATCGAAGTATTAAAAGGTGAGAATGTTAAGAAAGAAAGAATGGTTGGTCAGGAGAAGTTTCTAGAAGAGAATGAGTATAAAGTCAATACTCGATTCGGTCGTATGTGGATACCACGATCAGGCGAGTTTAAGCTTAAGATTCTCAATGAAACTCATAAGTCAAAATATTCTATTCATCCGGGTACTACAAAAATGTACCAAGATCTGCCCAAGGATTATTGGTGGCCTGGGATGAAATTTGATATCATGAAATACGTAGCTAATTGCTTAACTTGCCTACAAGTTAAAGCTGCATATCAAAATCCATACGAAAGTTTACAACCATTAGAAATCCCAGAATGGAAGTAGGAACATCTCACTATGGAGTTCATAACCAAGCTACCCAAGACAACTAGGGGTTATGATACCATTTGGGTGGTTGTAGATCGGTTAACTAAGAGTTCTCATTTCTTATCAATACGTGAGACATAATCTTCAGAAAACTTAGCTGATTTGTTCATCAAAGAGATTGTTTCTAGACATGGAGTGCCAGTCTCGATTATCTCTGATCGAGATACTCGTTTCACTTCACGGTTTTGGAAAAAAGTTCCATGAGGAAATGGGAACTAAGTTATTGATCAGCACGACATATTATCCTCAAAATGATAGACAAAGTGAGAGGATAATACAAACTCTTGAAGATATATTACGTGCTTGTATAATTGATTTCGGTGGAAGTTGGGATAACCATCTTCCATTAGCAGAATTCTCATACAATAACATCTATCATTCTAGTATTGGTATGCCACCATATGAGATGCTATATGGTAGAAGATGTAGGACTCCTGTATGTTGGGGAGAAGTTGGCCAGAAAGAGTTAGGCAACAAAGAAATAGTTCAAGCCACATCAGAAAAAAACTTGACTTAATTAAGGCACGCTTGAAAGCTGCACATGATAGACAGAAGTAATATGCAGACAAGATACGTAGACCAATAGAATTCTAAGAAGGAGATTATGTCTTGTTGAAAGTATCTCCTTGGAAAGGTCTAATCAGATCCAAGAAACGTGTAAAGCTAAGTCCACGATTCATTGGTCCTTTCAAAATCATTAAAAGAGTCGAAAAAGTAGCTTATCAGTTAAAGCTACCTGAAGAATTGAATAAGATACACAACACGTTCCATTTATCTTATTTAAGGAAATGTCTGGCTGATGAGACTGCACACATTCCTTTAGAAGAAATAGAAGTTCACGATAAGCTAATTTATGTCGAAGAACCTGTTAAAATTCTGGACACAAAATAGAAGCAGTTACGACACAAAACAATCAAAAAAGTGTTAGTACAATGCAGACACAGAAAAGGGTCAGAGATGACCTGGGAAAGTGAAGAGGAAATAAGGAAGAGTTATCCTCAACTGTTCAAAGATTAACAGGTTTCGAGGACGAAACCTAATTAAAGAGGGGGGGGGGGAGAATTGTAACACCCTAAAATCTAAAGGAAATGAAACTCTAGGGGCTAAAGTGTAATTACCCGAAAGGTCAAGGATTTAAAATAAAAGAATTTGAAAATGAAGGCGGTAGCAGCCCGCCACCAAAGCCCTTAGCGGTCTGCTAGCCGTTATTGGTCCGGATAAAGAGAAGTTGGCACGTGTATGATGACTCGCGTGGAAGGATTTGGTAGCAGAGCGCTACCCAAAGTCATAAAGGTCCTCTACGTGGCGAAAAAGTAAGGCAGCTAGAGTTGAGGCGGTAGCGGACCGCTACCCCCTATAAATAGATGGTTCTTTTTGTTCAAATGGAGACAACAACAATAACATCACCACCAGTTCCACAATTGCACGCACACCATGGAGCCACGATGTGACGGTTATGAGCGCGGAGGTTAGGAGTGCGGTTCGAGTTTGGGAAAGGCTAGACTAGGAAGGAACTAAGGTGTCACACCCCGACCGATGGCGGAATCATCGGGGCGGGACATGTAAGACTGCTCATAGCACATGGTTGATTAGATTGAAATATATTAAAGTCAAATTTCCATTACAAATAATCCAAGTACAAACCAAATTCAAACAAAGAAACATAAAACAACTCATAGAATTCTTGATTTAAATTGCTAAGTCCAAATCCTATATTGAGCACGTCTTGAATCATTCTCACATATTAGGGCCTGAAACATGAATAAAATAAAGTCAACTAAAAAGTTGTTGAGTATAACACAGTTGTATATAGATAGCATATAGTTGAAAACAAATCCTTTACATATCATGATAAATAAGGCGTTTATGGGGAGCAGCTATTGTGTAACCATGTACAACCAAACCTTTGTAACTAGCATGCAAAAATTGTATTGTCGGTTTCAATCACCGCGCACCTGGGTGGGTTTGTCAGACTCAATAGATCTATCATTGAAAACCGTCGGCTTGTATAGTTAATGATTGCACATAATCGCATATAAAGGTTAGCACACCTAGCACTCGGGCATAAAGCTCAAATTGCACACATGAAAGTAAATAGGATTTGTACTTTGTGTTGTTTGTGTAAATGTAATGTGTAATTTGAATAATGTTGATGTTTCACCCCAAAAGTGTAAAAGAGTAAAAGGGGCTATGAAATACTCACTTGATAAGGAGGTGTAGCTAACAAGGATAATAGATAGAAAAATAAAGATCCTCGAGTGCACAAATTAACCTAAAGAGTAATGTATGTTGTATCAAATAGTGTGCGTAAAAGTGTAAGTTAAATGATGGTTTGGACTTGAGTAAAATGTTATTGATTTGAACTTGGATGTGTTGAATAACATATAAAGTTTAAAATGAATATTATCAAAACATTTTGATTAAGGTTTGAATTTGAATAAATAGTTAAGTAAAGTATAATATTATTGCTTATGAAAATAAATAAATAATTGATTTTGTTTAAACATGAATTAAATAAATAGTCATTATCTTATTCATTTATAAAAATTTGTAACCAAAACATTTAAAATATCATTTAAGTGTAAGATTTTACAATAAATATAAATTTAATTTTTATAAACTTTTAAATAAATAATATTTATGCCAAGATTAAACTTTTAATCCTTTTTAAATACAGAAAACACATTTTTTATAAAGTCTGAAACATTTACTGATTGAAAATATAAAATTTACAATTCTGCCAAACATTCTGAATCACACACGACCGTGCCTATGAAGGGCACGATCGTGCTTATGCCACGGGCGCGACCGCGCTAGTCGGGACGCGACCGGGTTGATCAACATAGGGCACAAACTAGACAAGTCAACAGGCACGACCGTGCCTTGGCCCGGCACGGTCGTGTCTATGATTCTTAGACACAACAGAGACTAGGCCAAAGGGCATGACTAGGTCTGGACAGGAGGACACGACCGCGCTGCTAATCGGCACGACCGCGTTTCATGAGGCACGGTCGCGCTAGATGATTAGCGCGACCGTGTCTCTTCCAAATCAGACACGAATTGACATATTCTTGTATTTTAAATGATGGAATTGTTAGGGCTTTCGATTATTGAGTTATTACGAGTCTTTTCATATAGTTTTATTGTATGTAAAACGTGTTTAAGACCGGATTCGATTAAATCATTTTTATTAACATAAGCACTTCGGTTCAAGATGATTTCTGTAGTGAAAACCCAATTTAACAGAGGGCTTTTGATATGAGGACTAATTCGACTGAGGAAGAGGTGCTAATTACCTTGGAGAGTATCGAATTGATAGAAAGCGGTAGAAGAAAGTTCCGGCGTCGGTGATAACGGCTTCCGACGACTTCGGTTGCAATTCCGGCTAGGCCAGAGAGTCCAGAGACTTGACGAGATCCGGGAGATGCGAATTCCTTTCTTGATTGGGAGGATTTGGGTTCAGAGGAGGATTCGAGTTTTTTTGCTTGAATTGCTTGAGAGAGATTTCGAGGTTGATAGTATGAAACTGAGACGTTTGTAAAATTTGAAAATGGTGATACACTCGTTAAGGGGAAAAGAAACGTAGGACTGTTATGGATTCTCAACGATCGGGTGATTAAACTGCATTTACGTTTCAACTGTTACACAGGCGCGACCGTGCCCAAATATGGCGCGACCGTGCCTAGGCACCGGGCGCGATCGTTCCAGGACCAGTCGCGCGATCGTGCCGAGGCACTTGGCGCGACCGTGCCAGGACGAAGCACGACTGTGCTAGACTAGGGTTTCTTGACATTTTTCAACTTTAGTCGTTGACTTTTCAGGTTTGATATGTTTGAATTAAATAGTTTCTTGCATAGTGTTTAAATGTATATAATTGCGTAAAACTTGCGAATTTGTATCAAATCATTGCGTTTAGTTTACGGTGAGAAAAATAATAAGACAGTGCACGAGTATTGAATTCGAAATTGCATTACATTGAATTGAAATATGAATACTAAAAATCAGAAATGTTACAGTCTCCCCATGTTGAGAGAATTTCATCCCGAAATTTAGCTAGAGGAAACAACAGTATCAATAAAGAAATGAGGGTACTTGAGCTTATTTGGTCTTCTCGTTCCCAAGTGAACTCAGGACCACGCTTAGATTCCCAACGAACTTTGACAATAGGAATGCGACTTCGCTTGAGCTGTTTGACTTCACGATCCATAATTTCCACCGGCTTCTCAACGAAGTGCATCGTTTCATCAATGTGCACGTCGTCAAGCGGTATATGGAGATTTTCATCAGCGAGACACTTCTTCAGATTAGATATATGAAATGTAGGATGCACATTGCCAAGAGATGGAGGTAACTCGAGCTTGTAAGCCACTTTCCCAATCCTTTCAAGGATTTTGAATGGACCAACATAACGAGGTGCTAACTTGCCTTTCTTTCCAAAACGGATCACACCCTTCCATGGAGACACATTAAGAAGAACAAGATCACCGACTTGGAATTCCAAGGGTTTTCGACGTTTGTCGGCATAACTCTTTTGCCGACTCCTCGCTACTCGAATATTGTCACGGATTTGAATAATCTTGTCGGATGTTTCTTGAATTAACTCGGGACCAGTGATTTGTGCTTCACCAATCTCGTTCCAACAGATAGGAGAACGACACTTGCGACCATAGAGAGCTTCGAATGGAGCCATGTTGATACTTTTGTGGCAGCTATTGTTGTAAGAAAACTCAATAAGGGATAGATGTTAATCCCAATTGCCACCAAAATCAATTACACAAGCTCTAAGCATGTCTTCAAGAGTTTGGATCGTTCGCTCGGTTTGTCCATCAGTTTGCGGATGGTAAGCCGTGCTCAAATCCAATCGAGTACCAAGAGCCTTTTGGAGAGATTGCCAAAATCGAGAGGTGAACCGAGCGTCTCTATCGGATATTATGTTCACGGTAACACCATGACGGCTCACAACTTCATCAATGTAAATTCGGGCTAGTTTCTCCACTTTGAAGTCTTCGCGGATAGGCAAGAAATGAGCGGATTTAGTGAGACGATCAATGATCACCCAAATACTATCATGACCACTCGAGGTGCGAGGGAGTTTGGTAATAAAATCCATGGCTAAGTTCTCCCATTTCCACACGGGAATTTCCGGTTGTTCAAGCAAACCAGAAGGACGTTGATGTTCGGCTTTGACTTTGGAGCAGGTTAAACATTTGGCAACATAAAGAGCAATGTCCTTTTTCATACTGGGCCACCAATATTGTTGGCGAAGATCTTGATACATTTTATCCGCACCCGGATGAATAGAGTAACGAGTCTTGTGAGCCTCGTTCATGAGAAATGTACGGAGATCATCGCGATCGGGAACCCAAATGCGGTTCAAGTAAAAGTAAGCCATTGGGTTTTGATTCAAGCAGAAGTTCAACACCACACGACATTTCCTCGTACATGTTACCCTCGGTGACTGAGACGTGTTGAGCTTCTAAGATGCGGGTTTGAATATCGGTTTGAATTCGGGCACAATGAAGCATAACATGGTCCTTTCGACTCAACGCGTCGGCTACAACATTCGCTTTGCCGGGATGGTAACGAATCTCGCAGTCATAGTCGTTAAGGAGTTCAACCCAACGTCGTTGCCTCATATTGAGTTCTTTTTGGTTAAAGATATGTTGAAGACTTTTGTGGTCGGTGAACACCACACATTTTGTACCATAGAGATAATGTCTCCAAATCTTTAACGCGAATACGACCGCACCCAGCTCAAGATCATGCGTCGTATAATTCTTCTCGTGAATCTTTAGTTGTCGTGATGCGTAGGCGATTACCTTGCCTCGTTGCATGAGGACACAACCAAGACCTTGGTTGGAAGTATCACAGTAGACAACTAGATCATCATTCCCATCAGGGAGAGTCAAAATGGGAGCATTGCACAACTTTTGCTTAAGGGTTTGGAAAGCTTCTTCTTGCTTTGGTCCCCATTCGTAAGTCTTACCCTTGTGGGTCAAAGCGGTAAGGGGGACGGCAATCTTAGAGAAGTTCGAGATAAAACGTCGGTAATATCCCGCAAGACCAAGAAATGAACGAACTTCAGTGGGAGTCTTCGGGGTATTCCAATTCTTAACCGTTTCGATCTTAGCAGGGTCAACATGAATACCCTTGTCATTGACGATATGACCAAGAAATTGAACTTCTTTTAACCAAAATTCACATTTGGAGAATTTAGCATATAGTTGTTCCTTCTTTAAGAGATCCAAAACCAATCTAAGATGTTGCTCATTGTCGGCTTTAGTCTTAGAATAGATTAAGATGTCATCGATGAAAACTATCACGAACTTATCGAGGTACGGTTTGCACACACGATTCATGAGATCCATGAAAACTGCGGGTGCATTGGTTAGTCCAAAAGGCATAACCATGAACTCGTAATGACCATACCTTGTTCGTAAGGCAGTCTTTGGAATATCGTCTTCTTGCACACGGAGTTGGTGATAACCAGATCGAAGATCAATCTTTGAGAAGCAAGTAGAACCTTGAAGTTGATCAAAGAGGTCATCAATTCTAGGCAAAGGATAACGGTTTTTGATAGTAAGCTTGTTGAGTTCGCGGTAGTCAATACACATGCGAAATGATCCATCCTTCTTTTTGACGAATAAGACGGGTGCACCCCACGGTGAATGACTTGGGCGAATGAAACCTTTGTCGGAGAGCTCTTGAAGTTGACTTGCAAGCTCTTGCATTTCGGAAGGTGCAAGACGATAAGGAGCTCTAGCAACGGGGTTAGCTCCAGGTATAAGATCAATACGGAACTCTACTTGACGAACGGGAGGAAGACCGGATAAATCCTTAGGAAAAACTTCGGGGAAATCCCGAATGATCGGAATGTCTTGGATACTCTTCTCCTTGACATTCTTTTGAACAATATGAGCTAAGAAAGCAATGTACTTCTTTCGTAAGTACTTTTGAGCGGTAGTACATGACATTAATTTAAGTCCTTTGCAAGGCTTTTCACCAAAGACTCTTAACGTTTCTCCCGATGGTAGGGGTATTCGAATACATTTCTCAAAGCAAATGACTTCGGCATGATGATTCGATAGCCAATCCATGCCTATGATGATATCAAAGCTTCCTAGTGGCATTGGAACAAGGTTGATTGTGAATGTGTGATCATTAAGTTCTAAAGAGCAATCATAGATAATGGACTCAATTGTAAGGGAGTCACCATTTGCTACTTCAACGGTAAATGTTTTCTCTAATTGGGATCGAGTCTTTGCAAGTAAAGGTTCAAAATTAAGTGACACAAAACTTTTATCGGCTCCGGTATCGAATAAAATGGAGGCATATTGACTATTAACAAGAAACGTACCATTGACCACGTCATTGTTGGCTTGAGCTTCATTGGCGTTTATGTTGAAAGCACGCCCACGAGCTCCACCTTGTCTAGCATTGACTAACTTTGGGCATTGATCACGGAAATGGTTCGGGTTACCACACTCATAACATGCTCGCCCATTTGCAATAGCGGGTACACCTTGATTAGCCACTTGGGTGTTGGTTTGGTTTGGTGGGTTGACTTGGCCCGTAAGAGCTTTGGTCCTACAAACACTAACTGTATGACCATATCTCCCACAATAAGTACAAAGGCGACATGGGATGGTTTGGGGATGATGGTAGTTGTAGGTGGCACAAAGAGGGTAGATCCCAACATATGGCTTTTTAGCCGGCGCTTGAACCATAGGTGCAGCTTGGTTGACGGGAACAGCAGGAGTAACCACAACAAAATTTCTAACCTTCCTCTTTCTATTATTGCAAGAGGGCTTGGTTGTGGCTTCTTTGTTGTGAGTAGGAGGGGTTACGGTTTCAGAAACTTTCTTAGAACCCTTTTTGGTAAGAGTTCCAGCTTTCACATGATTATCAGTTAAGGTAGCGGATAGACGAATAACATCCTCCAGAGTAGCAGGATTTCTACCTAAGACAGTATCTTGGATTTGTCTTGGTAACCCACCAATATACTTTTCGATACAATGGGACAAAGGAGTAACCATGTGGGGCACGAGAAGACTCAACTCATGGAACCGGGTTGAATATGCTAAGCTTTCCCCACTATCTTGGGCAAGATCCCAAAATTCAGCTTCTAACTTTTTCACTTCATTACGAGGGCAGAACTCCTCGGTCATAAGCCTTTTGACCTCATCCCAAGGTAAGGCCATAGCTACATCAACACCCCTATTCCTTTTCTCTCCATTCCACCATGTAAGTCCCGTTTTTGTAGGACACTTGTAGCATGACGAACACGGAGGTTGTCGGGACAGTCACTATTGAGAAAGGTATTCTCAATGCTTTCAAACCATTGAAGGAGTCCAGTAGCTCCTTCGGTTCCATAAAACTTGAGGGGATTGCACGAGTTGAAGTGCTTGAAGGTGCATTGAGATGGATTGTTACCACCATTTCCACCATTTCCACCATTATTACCACTATTGCTTCCATTTCCACCATTGTTGCCATTGGTGGCACTATTGGCTTGGGTGAGTTGTGTCACCAATTGGGTAAGAATAGCAGCAATGTCGGTGTTGGCGTTGGTTGCGGGAGCACGACGAGGAGGCATTCTATAGATTTTCACAAGATAAGAAAGATTGTAAGAACTTATGAGATTTGATAGGGTTTAATAGAATGAGAAAATAAAAATAGATATTCTTAGTTTGGATTGTACTCAAAAGTGAAAAAATCACTTGAATACCATGGCACATTAAGGTTAATTAAACTTATATAATTTTCAAGGAGACATGCTTTAGCCTATAAGTAAACACTCATCTCGGGAATTCCCAGGAAAGCATACGGGTCCCTCGGTTGATTGGGATTTATGCGAAATGCTTTCCTAGACAGAAAACCCAAAATACAGGTGTCACCCTTCCAGATTGCACGTGTCCTCAAATAATTTAACAAGTTTAAAAACCTTAACGAATAAATAAAAATTCTAGAGATTTTTTTTTGCTTCAAGAATTTTTTTCCACATGCTAAGAAGGATAAAGATAGAAAAGAAAATAGGAATATTATGAGGTTTTAGGATATATGAAAGGATATTATTTATTAAATTATTATTTGAGAAGATCCTACTAAGTCATGATAACAAGTAAGGTATCAAATATAATAATAATTAATCATGGTAAGCATGTAGCACATAGCATATAACACATAGCACAAAAATCATGAAACATAGTATAAGTGGGTGTCCTAAAGTTATAGTCTAGGTCAAGATGTCTAATAACCTAATTCCCTATAACCAAGGCTCTGATACCAATCTGTCACACCCCGACCGATGGCGGAATCATCGGGGCGGGACATGTAAGACTGTTCATAGCACATGGTTGATTAGATTGAAATATATTAAAGTCAAATTTCCATTACAAATAATCCAAGTACAAACCAAATTCAAACAAAGAAACATAAAACAACTCATAGAATTCTTGATTTAAATTGCTAAGTCCAAATCCTATATTGAGCACGTCTTGAATCATTCTCACATATTAGGGCCTGAAACATGAATAAAATAAAGTCAACTAAAAAGTTGGTGAGTATAACACAGTTGTATATAGATAGCATATAGTTGAAAACAAATCCTTTACATATCATGATAAATAAGGCGTTTATGGGGAGCAGCTATTGTGTAACCATGTACAACCAAACTTTTGTAACTAGCATGCAAAAATTGTGTTGTCGGTTTCAATCACCGCGCACCTGGGTGGGTTTGTCAGACTCAATAGATCTATCATTGAAAACCGTCGGCTTGTATAGTTAATGATTGCACATAATCGCATACAAAGGTTAGCACACCTAGCACTCGGGCATAAAGCTCAAATTGCACACATGAAAGTAAATAGGATTTGTACTTTGTGTTGTTTGTGTAAATGTAATGTGTAATTTGAATAATGTTGATGTTTCACCCCAAAAGAGTAAAAGAGTAAAAGGGGCTATGAAATACTCACTTGATAAGGAAGTGTAGCTAACAAGGATAATAGATAGAAAAATAAAGATCCTCGAGTGCACAAATTAACCTAAAGAGTAATGTATGCTGTATCAAATAGTGTGCGCAAAAGTGTAAGTTAAATGATGGTTTGGACTTGAGTAAAATGTTATTGATTTGAACTTGGATGTGTTGAATAACATATAAAGTTTAAAATGAATATTATCAAAACATTTTGATTAAGGTTTGAGTTTGAATAAATAGTTAAGTAAAGTATAATATTATTGCTTATGAAAATAAATAAGTAATTGATTTTGTTTAAACATGAATTAAATAAATAGTCATTATCTTATTCATTTATAAAAATTTGTAACCTAAACATTTAAAATATCATTTAAGTGTAAGATTTTACAATAAATATAAATTTAATTTTTATAAACTTTTAAATAAATAATATTTATGCCAAGATTAAACTTTTAATCCTTTTTAAATACATAAAACACATTTTTTATAAAGTCTGAAACATTTACTGATTGAAAAATATAAAAGTTACAATTCTGCCAAACATTCTGATTCACACACGACCGTGCCTATGAAGGGTACGATCGTGCTTAAGCCACGGGCGCGACCGCGCTAGTCGGGACGCGACCGGGTTGATCAACAGAGGGCACAAACTAGACAAGTCAACAGGCACGACCGTGCCTTGGCCCGACACGGTCGTGTCTATGATTCTTAGACACAACAGAGACTAGCCCAAAGGGCATGACTAGGTCTGGACAGGAGGACACGACCGCGCTGCTAATCGGCACGACCACGTTTCTTGAGTCACGGCCGCGCTAGATGATTAGCGCGACCGTGTCTCTTCCAAATCAGACACGAATTGACATATTCTTGTATTTTAAATGATGGAATTGTTAGGGCTTTTGATTATTGAGTTATTACAAGTCTTTTCATATAGTTTTATTGTATGTAAAACATGTTTAAGACCGGATTCGATTAAATCATTTTTATTAACATAAGCACTTCGGTTCAAGATGATTTCTGTAGTGAAAACCCAATTTAACAGAGGGCTTTTGATATGAGGACTAATTCGACTGAGGAAGAGGTGCTAATTACCTTGGAGAGTATCGAATTGATAGAAAGCGGTAGAAGAAAGTTCCGGCGTCGGCGATAACGGCTTCCGGCGACTTCGGTTGCAATTCCGGCTAGGCCAGAGAGTCCAGAGACTTGACGAGATCCGGGAGATGCGAATTCCTTTCTTGATTGGGAGGATTTGGGTTCAGAGGAGGATTCGAGTTTTTTTGCTTGAATTGCTTGAGAGAGATTTCGAGGTTGATAGTATGAAACTGAGACGTTTGTAAAATTTGAAAATGGTGATACACTCGTTAAGGGGAAAAGAAACGTAGGACTGTTACGGATTCTCAACGATCGGGTGATTAAACTGCATTTATGTTTCAACTGTTACACAGGCGCGACCGTGCCCAAATATGGCGCGACCGTGCCTAGGCACCGGGCGCGATCGTTCCAGGACCAGTCGCGCGATCATGCCGAGGCACTTGGCGTTACCGTGCCAGGACGAAGCACGACCGTGCTAGACTAGGGTTTCTTGACATTTTTCAACTTTAGTCCTTGACTTTTCAGGTTTGATATGTTTGAATTAAATAGTTTCTTGCATAGTGTTTAAATGTATATAATTGCGTAAAACTTGCGAATTTGTATCGAATCATTGCGTTTAGTTTACGGTGAGAAAAATAATAAGACAGTGCACGAGTATTGAATTCGAAATTGCATTACATTGAATTGAAATATGAATACTAAAAATCAGAAATGTTACATTAGGGACTACCTAGGGATAATGTAAGTACACTTGACCGGTACCCTGAACACAATTATGTGATATACATGCTTAAATTATATGTGCTATGTGATATATGATATGACAAAGGTACTGGGTAATGAAGGGTTAGTCTAAACACTAAACGGGAATAATGGAGTAGCCACGACGTATCCAAAGGATGGTGGATACGCCGCTAGTAATTCCTATATATAAATCTCTTGGTTCTTCATGGTGAAACCATTATGAATGTTTAAAGGTATAGACTAAAAGACAGTAATGAAATATAGTAAATGTACCGGAGGGCTTCCAACCGGTATGTAGTTATCTGACAAACATAATGTTCTGTCTAAGGAAAGAGTGGTGTATAAATCTCTCCTAGGCCCGTCAATCTTTCTTGGGAACCTCTCTGTTGGAGGTACAACTCTCGAAGGATAATCACCCAGTTTTTCAATATATGACAAGTATGAATATCTGATGAAAGTATATGATTACGTGAGTATATCATGCATGATGAATATGAAAACATGATATACATGATGAGTATGAATACGTGAAATGAATGATGAATACGTGAAATGAATGATGAATACGTGAATGCTTGACAATACGTGCAAAGGTGAATAAGTATGATGGAACGAGTCTAAACCCTAAAATGTAATAACGGAGTACTCACGAAGTGTTAAATGGGTGGTGGATACGCAACTGGTAGTTCCTATATATAAACCCTTTTAACACATCATGGAGAAACCGTTATGAAGTTTTAAGGTGAGGACTGGTTGGGAAATAAATCAAGCATATACGTGAAATGAAAATAAATGTTTGATACATTTGGGTGGTTGTGAGTCAAAGAGACTCAAGATCCCAAATGAAATGAGATACCCGGGCTATAAGGTGGATCTAAAAAATAAAGAAGAAGAAAAGAAAAGGAAACTCCCGGCCTACGGGACTGAAGGAGGAAAAGATTCCAATCCTACGAGGCTGAGGAATGAATGAGTCATCGTGACAAATGCAAGGGGTCTATACTGACGAGTATAAGAACCTTGCAAAAACTCGGACCCTAGATATGCCTAAGATGGTTGCGAGGGGGTTAGCACACCCATAAAATATACGAATGATGTGACCGGAGATACGTCCGGAGATGGTTACGAGGGCGCCGAGAGCTTGGGAAACTTGAACAATAATAAAAAACTAAAGGCTTCATAATAAAATGAACAATACAGTGTACTTACTTAGCGTAAGGTAATTCAAAAATATTTTTTTAAACACTGTAGGAAAGAGACACATGGAATAAAGCTTCCTAAGGATGGAACGATCAGAGTTAAGAGATCCCTATGTAATATGATGTAAATGTATTATCTTATGTAAAACAATATTATAAATGAAAATTATACCTTAGCCTTTCATGGCAAGGTTTTTATCAAACTAGGACCATTTTCCGCTGTAAGGCCCCTTTCCCGGGTGACCTCACTTGTTGGATTTACTCATAAACATAGTCATAATTACTGAACTTAAATTTAAAACATTCATCATTCAATTACATAATCAAAACAGCGGAAGTCTTTACGAATAAAACATAACATATTCTTAACAAACAAAAGTGGGATGTCAGTCTTGTGCCGGGTAACCTTCACGCCATCGCACGACCTTTTCTTCCTTTACCTGAAATGTATACTAAAGTCAGCTAACGCTGGTGAGTTCTAGTTTAATGCGTTTAGATATAAACATTCTTTTCTTTACTTCATAAGTAAACATTATTATAAAGTCATTCATATAAATACGTATTCATAACTTTTGCTTTTCTTTCATCTTTCTTTTCTTTATTAATGTGATTACATATATATATATATGCGTTCACCCTTTTTCTTTTCACTTTTCTTACCATTCTTTCTTTATCTTTCTTACGTGATTACACAGATATGCATTCACCTTTACTTTCTTTACCATTTATTGGTCATACACATAAGGGTGATCAACCCATCTTACGGTACGTATATCACAAAGACATACGCCCTCGAGCTACCGTCGTAGCCCTTTTACTCGTCCGGTCCTAGAAACCGTCCGCCTTAACTTTGGTCCGGCCAACCTTCGGCCGTCCTTCTTTACCGTCCTACCGTCGTAGTCCGTCATATTCGCCCGTCTGCCCTAAGGCATCCGTTTCCCACTTGAACTAATTATGCAGCCGAATATTGATTTAGCGTCTTACTCCACCGTAGTGGCCTTTATTTAGTCTACCTTTCTAGACTTCCTTCTCTAGCTGCATAATAGTCAGGTGGTCGTCCGTCTACCGTAGTAGTCGTTAGCTTCGTTTCCGTCCATAACGTATACTTACATTCTTCGCATGCAATATATATTTATAAAGCAAGGTTTCATTTATTTACGTTATACCATTCATTCATTCATTCTTTGCAAACATACGTGTCGTTCTTTGTTCGTAATTCATTATTCGCATTCATATGTATCTACACATATACCTTAATATATCACGTATGATCACATTGACATTCATTTCATTTATTCATTTAATGTATACACTTCAGCCCCAAAACATTTATAAATCATTTGCACATAACTTAGAAGGGGGCACATAGAACTCACCTGATGGGCGGGTCCCTGAAGTATAATAGCTGGTTTCGAAACGTCACTAAGGTCACCCACTATCTGTATAATAAAGTCATACATATAAGGTAGGGCTCCTAAATGACACTAGACATTACTGTTCTTGAACTCAGTAGTTTCGGGAGGTGGGTCGCATCGAAACTATGGTAGTTTCGAGCTATGGTCTTACACTCGAAACTAGGTAGTTTCGAGTCATAATCCTTCTATCGAAACTAGGTAGTTTCGAGTCATTAACTTATGAAAAATCTTAGTTTAGGTTCAAGGTGACACTCGAAACTAGGTAGTTTCGAGTCCTGAGTTCCTATCGAAACTATAGTAGTTTCGAGTCATTGGCTGCTATCGAAACTAGATAGTTTCGAGTCAAACATGACTATCGAAACTAGAGTAGTTTCGATGGGTCTGCATGTATCGAAACTATAGTTTCGAGTCATGGGTCTGCATCTTCCCTGACCAGAACCTTGCTCCAGCCAACTTATTTCCAATCGATTAAACCTTGAACATTTTACGTTAAACACCTTCCTTTATCGTTCTTGAGTTCAAATACGTGATTTGTTTCAAGTTTCATATGCAAAAATCGTATCTTTATTTGATTTAAACCCGAGACATGCAAAGACTCAGAATCAGAGGCGATGCTTACCTCAACAGGCCCGATTTCTGTTGCTATGCGCTGAAATGGTGGAGTCGGATGATTCCCGAGCCCTTGAGTCTTCTCCTTGCGGTTTTCTTCACAAGCCGATCGCTCTCTCTCTCTAGTATTCTTGCACAGGAAGATGAAATGAGAGGGGTTTGGGTTGAAGCTGCTGTTTTGTAATGGGGTTTCCCCCTTTTCTTTTCGGCCCATGGGCCGAAATTTTGGCCAAGCCCACTTTATTTCCCTTTTCTATTTGTCTTGTCATTATTTGGGATGTTACATCCGCATTATAAAACTCTGATAAAATAAGAGATAAGTAGGGTGTTTCAAGTTTTCATAAAATGGTAATGTAATTTTAAATTATTTTATACATGTTAACTGATGTAGTGTCTAATAAAACCGGTTTATATGTCCAATTGTGTTCGTTTTTAGTTATTTTAGTCTGTGTCTTTGTTTGGTTTTATGCATGTTTGTGGTTGTATGTGCCTCTCAGGTTTTATGTGCTAATTGTGCGGGGAAACGGAAGCAAAGCAGTGGGATGCAAAGCACAGGGATGAAAAAGTCAAAAAAAGTAAAATTTCTGGAAGTTTGGTCTCTCGCGATACGCGAACACCTGGGGAGCACTGTTTTGTCCTTTGCGCCACACGAAGGACTTGGCCAAGGGATTTCGCGATACGCGAAGAAGCGTTTTTATAGGAAAATTAAGCTAATTTGTAATGTTTTGGTAGGCTCAACCGACATAAAGAGTTTAAATATCCTGATAGTGTATATAGGTTTAATTGAATGATTAATTCAGGATGTCTTATTGGTTCTCATCTTAGTGGTGTCGGTATGGTCAAAACTGTCAATATAGGGTGATAGTAGTAAGCAAAAAATTTATAAGTTTTTAAAATTACTTGGCACATCACTTTCTTTTTATGAAAATAAATCCGAAAGTTGGTGGCGCGCTCATCCATAATCCATCTTGCATAAGCTTAATTAAATCAATTGAAAGTTTGAGTTTCGCCTACGTGTTACCCTCCGGGATAGTGACTTGGTTGATACATCCATGGGCTGGACTTAAGTAATCAATATCTGGATATATAAGTTAGGTTTATGTGTTTCCCTTTGGGATGGCGACTTGAAGGATACACCATTTTTTCCGAACCTGATGAACATCATTGCTAACAAACTGAAACCTATGTGTTACCCTCTGGGATGGTGACTTGGGGGATACGCCACTGGGTGAGGTTTATTCATATATGTTGGATCGGGATCTACCTTGATCCAATGATTCAACACATTAACCGAACCAAATCGTGCGGAATCCGATTTGATTGGCAATCCAATCTATGACACGGATCGGGTCGTAAGAAACGAGCGGATTAGACGACGAATCGAAGGTTTCTATCGACCCTTTGGTGTAGAGAAGTTGGATACAAGACCTGGAAACTCTCTAGAACAGAGATTCGACAATACAGATGCAGAGAGTTTGTGTGTTCTATTCTTTTTCTTGTTCTACTCTGGACAGTATATGTATATGTGTTGTATATCTTCTCTGTTTTGTGCTCATGAAGTGAAAGTTATATATATAGTGCAGAGGCTATTCGTACGAATGAGCCATGTGAATGGACTCATTCGTGCGAATGAATCAGCAGAATGGTTCATTCGTAAGAATGAATCATCAGAATGGTTCATTCGTACGAATGAATCATTCTCATGACTTATTCTAGTGAATGAATCATTCTCATGATCTATTCGTGCGAATGGATCATTCTCATGATCCATTCGTGCGAATGGGCCTTTCAATAGCACGATTGATTAACGTTATCGATATTTATCAGATCATTTAATACACAGTCGTTATATATGAGTAAACATTAAGGATAAACATGTAATTTCATTAATACATCAAATAGTTACATTAAACATAGATGAAATACATATTACAAGGGATTAGGGACATAATATGCATCTACATACTCCCCCTTGGACCTAGATCCCTTCAAAATGACCTAACTAACATTAGTTGGTCTTCAACATCTCTTTTGAACGAGTTTTCCAGTTGACCCCGGCGTGTATGTTAAAAGCAAAGCATATACGTATCACCTTCACATACTGCAACGCCTGGTCTATATCTTCAACTTCAAAAAACGGCTGACACTTGTATAAAGTGGTAACATCTTGTTCAGACAAGTTGGTCAGCCACAACGGATCAAAGACCCTGATGGTCTCCCATGACCCTTCTTTACAAAGCACTATTACAGCTTCACCAGTACGCCCATCATAGTACCACCATTTGAACTGATCTGAGAAGTCCTGGATCATTTTCCTTAAAGGAATCTTCTTCATGATCGTTGGAGGTTTCCACTTTAATACAATTAGGGGCTTCTTGGTGATTTGATGAACCTTTTCCTTGTGAATGTAACGTGTAGGCATTTGTGGCTTGAAGTTCACCCAATTCTTCCGGTATTCATACTGTAATTGACGTTCAAACCATTCGGACAGACCGTAAGGTTCGCTGTATAGAAGCTTTAGACGCGCCAATTGATTTACTTCAAATGCGGGCAGCGTCTTGAAGTCATGAGGGTACCTGAAATATTGTATGCCCTTCTCTCTTTTTATAGCATAGCAGCTTAAGTCGTTGAAGTATGCCCAACTGATTATACAACCATCAGACTTGTGTCCTTTGAGTCGATAAACTTTAGTGTACTTGGTTGGAGGAGAGGGCTTTGAGTTCTTCTTTAGTTCAGCCATGTATTCCATCCACTGACTTTTACGTTCATTCAGCTCGTCAATGTCAAAAGTGGAGGGACCGGCTTCATCCTCTTTGTTGTCGATAATGCGGTTGACCTCCTCGTCGGACTGCTGAGTGAATAAGTCCGCGAAGGAGGGAAGATCATCACCATCTACTGATGTGTACTTTGGATATTCTTGATCAGTGATGTCTTCGACTTCAACCTCATCAACGTCTTCTAGTTCGTCAGAGGAGGGATAATCAGTTGTAGGAACAGATGCCTCTTCAGTAATGACTTCGTCGGGATTCATTTGAAATAGCTCGGCAATCTGTTCTTTTGACAAGCAGTGTACGATTTCCCCTTCCTCTTTATCATAAATCACTGAATGTTGGATGATCCCTTGCATGTCAAGCACATAAGTTAACTTTGAAGGTTGTTGCTTGAGAGGCATCACATCCAAAACTATTTTCACAAACAAACAAAGAATAAACATGTGAGAATTTGAAATTTCATTGATTTAATCAAAATAAAACTGAAATTATTTACATAATAATCTAATATTTACAATAAGACAACTTAAAACACTTAAAATAAAAACTATCAACCTTCAGTTCCCTTTTGTGTATCTGATGATGGGCCTACTGGTTTGTCTAATTTTTGCTTCGTGCGTGCCTCTGCTTCTGCTGTCTTTGAAGCACTTGATGCAGCACCAGCATTGGCACCATCATCCTTATCTTCGTCATTCTTGTCATCATCATCATCATCACGATCATCATCATCATCATCATCATCATCGTCACCATCATCATCCTCATCATCATCATCATCACCATCATCACCATCATTTCGATCACCCTCAATTCTAGGTGTCGTGTCCCTTCTGCTTTCTAAGTCTTCCAACAGTCTCTTATTTTCCTCCTCTATCCTTTGTATTCTCTGAGCATGTGCATCAACAGTTTTAGACAACTGTTGATTCTGGTTTGTAGCAGTGAGAAGGAGGGCTTGTTGATCATTGCATCTATTGGAAAGACTTGTGATGGCTTGGGCTTGTTCAGTATTTTGCAGAGTCAACTGACTGATCTGCGAGCCCTGAAGATCTAAACGCTTTGACTGTTCTTGATTTTGAGCCAGAAGCTGCAGTACCAAGCTGTTTAGAGTGATGATTTGATCGTTCAACGAAATAGTCGGCAATGATGTTGATGGCTCAGCTCGAATAGTGGCTGGCTGTGATGTATGAGTAGTCGTGTAGATGGGAGGAGGAATCGGAGGCACAGTTTGTGTCTGAGGCATGGATGTTGACATTGGTGCCTCAGACCTGGTGGCAGTTGCTGTTGTAGCAGAGGTGCTCTCCGTCCTTCTGACAAGTTTGAACTTTTGGCGTTTGGCCATTCTCTTAATTCTTCCTTTCTTGACTGGGGTAGATTGGGAAGAAGGAGCAGCAGATACTTGTGGACAGTCAGGGACAAAGTCAGCATCCCTGACGTCATCATCATCAACCCTTGAGCTTCCTTGATCTGCTCCCCTCTTTCGTTTTGTGGCAACCAATCTTGCCCCTTGTTGACTGATTTCGAATTCATCTTCAGTTTCCTCAGAATCAGTAAACAGGACGGTGTCCAGGTTAACGTCTTCTGGGTTAGTTGGAAGGGATGAATCGATAGCAGTAACAGTAGGAGTGGTGGCAGCGGTAGATGGAACATTAGGAGCATTGACACCACCTCCCTGACCATCTTGGTCGTCGTCATCTTGGTCGTCAGCTGGAGGCACAACAATATCCTCCCTGTCAGAATCACTATTATCGTGACGCCAATTTCTGTTTGCAGGTGCCACATAATCAGAATTTGCCAGATGTCCAATAAGGCGTTTATGTGGAGGCTTTGTTGGTCTTCCCCTATAAGTCTGTACCCGGTTTAGTGTGACATCAGTCATATGCTCCAGCCTTATCATGTCAATATCGGATCGTGGCAGTAGAGGAAGTTGGTCATCGATTATCATCTGTAAGAATCGGGGGTACATGAGATACGCATTGTCCCCTTTTAGCGAGATGTTTTCCTTCAGGTGTGTGAACACCATCTCTGAAAAGTTGAACGGTATGTTCAACACCAGTGCCACAAATGCGCTCTGTATTGTTTCGCGCATATCATCAAATCCGCCACGACGGGAACCGAGGCAGTGAAGAAGAACGTGTCCTAGATATTTATACTGGGGACAGAGGTTCGCCTTGTTGAGAACGCCTTCGGCGACATTCCCGTCGTACTTTATTCTCATGAAGCATCCACGGACCAGATATTTATCCAGTGTCACTGGATCTTCAGGATGATCACCGAATTGACACAATCGGCGAATGTGAGAGGCAGATACAATAACCTCCTGTCCTGCAATCTTTCCCCGTATCACAGTTGGAGAAACTTCACAGTCTATTTCAGCTGTGGCCCAGAATTCCCGTTGATGAGAAGCATAGGGAGTGCAGATATAAGATATAGCATGGGCTATCCTGGATCGAGACAAGAACTCGATCATTCCAATGAACGGTCTTGCATTCTTTGAAGTTGGGATCATGTAAGCACAAATGTTGCTTTTTGTTGAAGCTTTAAGAACAACTGGAGCTCTGTGCGCCATAACGATCAGTCTGCAAACACAAAA
Source organism: Smallanthus sonchifolius (assembly GCA_023525975.1). NCBI lineage: Eukaryota > Viridiplantae > Streptophyta > Magnoliopsida > Asterales > Asteraceae > Smallanthus > Smallanthus sonchifolius. Next base: position 19,202,962 of record CM042035.1, on the reverse strand, counting down.
ACATGAAGCACATCAGATCAGTACATGCAAGATTTTGGAAATATGAACTTTTGGACCTTTTTCCCTCTGTACGAATGAACCCTAAAAGTTGGTTCATTCGTGCGAATGGATCATTCTGCCCATTCATTCGTGCGAATGAGTTTCATTCATATGAATGAGTATTCATTCGTGCGAATGAGTTTCATTCGTGTGAATGAGCGTTCATTCGTGTGAATGAGCGTTCATTCGTGTGAATGAATGTTGTTCTCATTCGTACGAATGAACATGAAGAGTGTGTCCATTCGTATGACAGACGGGTCGCGATCCAATTTGTCCAAAAATCAACCAACACTTGAAAAGATTTGCCGAAAAAGACACCAAAACACTCGACTATGGTTTTCAACCAGTATTTAGCATTTTAATCGGTTTATTAATTCATTTTTTACGTTTTTAAGTTTGGTTTTCGGTTTTGAGCCCTAAATCTAATCGAACATCCTCAAATCGTTATACATTTGATGAATACTTGTGGGGTTATACCTGTAAAATGAAATCAAATGATTAGATCGGTGATTGGACGGAGTTTTGTTCAAAATCAGAATTTCAATCAAACAGACGTGCGAATGCTTTCTGAAATGTGCGAATGAGACTGCACATGCGAATGAATGGCATATTTATAAGATGGCCTGGTTCATTCGTACGAATGGACCATTCTGGTCAGTCCATTCGTGCGAGTGGACCAGACTTGATTCATTCTGCCACTCATTCGTACGAATGGACCATTCTGGTCAGTCCATTCGTGTGAATGATCTATTCTCCTCATCCATGCGTACGAGTGAGCCATTCTGCTCATCCATTCGTACGAGTGAGCCATTCTTCTCATCCATTCGTACGAATGGGACAATCCCCTTATGCAAATTAAACTTTTCAGGTTAAATGGGATATCCGACCACATTGGTCTTGACAACAATTTGATTATGAAGTAATTTACATTTAATTATGAAGTGAGGGATCAATTATGAAGTTTTGGAATAGGTTATGAAGTAAAGGAACGATTTGATCAATCAGTAAGTCAAGCGGTTTTCAAATTTGGTTGATAACAGTCGTTCGAGTCTTATCGAATAATCTAAAATTTAGAAAAATTAAAATCTTTTTGGATTTTTTTTTTTGAATATGTAATACTGAAAATAATATCAACAAGATATATACACACATGTCTTAGTAAGAATGATCCTTATGAGAAATCATACAGACTTAATGACTAATGATCTGAGACATTTTGAATTTTGTAGATACAACTATACAATGGTATTTACACATCTTTTTGTGAGAAAGATCCGAACATGGGATCAGTACTAGACTCATAGCAATCATCAACATTGCAAATTATCTGAGCTTTAAGTACACTTAGTCAAAATGCGATCATTGATATGTTTGTCCATCATAAACTTATGCATACCTTTTCTCAACACTTACAAGATGATCTTGAAGGATTAAGTCCATTATCTGTGTGTCCCACACTAGTTAAGAATTGACTTGAATTACTTTTCAAAACATGTTAATGTTTCAAATCAGCACAACTTACTTAACCAGTCATCATAAGTTCATGAGATCTCAGTTATTCCCTGTTACTTCTTTACTACACCAATTTTTTTTTTTTTTTTTTTTTTTTTTTTTTTTTTTTTTTAGTATTCACAGTGACAGCCATCAGCTCATGGACGGCTTCAGCCAGGTATTTACAAGGCAATATGGCACGTATGCAGCTAACGGTGTTTGTGTTCATCCTATCCCATGGATGGCTTCAACCAGGCTGCAACCCGGTAATATGACACATATACGGATTCGGATTCATACTTTTATTTTATTCTTAATCGCATGGACGGCTTCAGCCAGGTATTTACAAGGCAATATGGCACGTATACGACTTCGGAATCTAATTTTTTTAATTTTATAACTACTTTCTGATATCTCATTAAACCGATGATAACTGGTGTGCACAGAATGAGAAACACCTTCAGTTTCTATTGTTGATTTTCGTCAATCCTTTCACCATTATGTGACTCACAAGACAATATCTAATATGGTATAGATCAATCATCAATGGTCGAGATTCAGTAAGATAAGCCTATCAATGCATCACATGTCGACTTAGTGTGACTATTCACTATGATAATAAATGCAATGTGCTTCATACATATGGTTAGTGTGCCATCACTTCCCAAAGGTTGGATACGATTTCTCATTTTTGAGATTTTCAGATGTTTTTGGGTTTTAGACTGTACAAAAATGGAATTTTTTTTTTTTTTTTTTACTGTACACAAATAACTGTACACAATTTAGAAATCTTTTTGAAGTCTCAGATAACTAGCGTCTGTGTACTATCATTTTTCTCAGTGAGAGATCATTTTCTTACTATACACAAATAACTGTACACAATTTAGAAATCTTTTTGGAGTCTCAGATAACTAGCGTCTGTGTACTATCATTTTTCTCAGTGAGAGATCATTTTCTTACTGACATTTTCTCCCCCTAAAATTTCAAAATGAAAAATCTTTTTGAGTTTTTGAGATTTTTAATAAACGCAAGAAAGAAAATATATACAGGAACGTAATTGATAAAAATGATTATTGACTCGACTCTTGGTCCGGAACAACGTTATCCTTCTTTTTCATGCCGTTTACCTCTAACAAGAATAAAAATCTTGGTTTGTCAAAGGCTTTTGTATAGAGGTCGGCCTTTTGGAAATCAGTGTTAATTTGAACCATATCAATCAGTTTCTTTTCAAAACAATCACGAATGAAGTGATATTTTATGCCGATGTGTTTGGTTTTTGAATGTTGAACCGGATTCTTAGTGATAGCTATGGCAGCAGAATTATCTACATAAATAGGAGTGTTAGAGAATTGCAAACCGTAGTCCCGAAGTTGCTATTGAATCCAGATAATCTGAGAACAGCAACTGGCAGCAGCGATGTATTCAGCTTCACATGTAGATGTAGCCACTGAAGTCTGCTTTTTGCATTGCCATGTCACGAGACGGTTTCCAAAGAACTGACACCCTGCAGATGTAGACTTGAAGTCTGTTTTGCAACCACCATAATCAGAATCACTATATGCAGTAAGCTCAAAGTTATCATCATTAGAGTACCATAATCCAAGATCAGGAGTACCCTTCAGATAACGAAGAATCCTTTTGACAGCAGTTAAGTGGGAGACTTTTGGTTTTGACTGATATCGGGCACAGAGACACGTGGCGAACATGATGTCTGGTCGAGATGCCGTGAGATACATGAGAGATCCGATCATGGCTCGATAGAGAGTAGCATCAATATACTCCCCCTTGTCATCAGGCGAAATCCCGTGATTGATCGCCAATGGAGTACCAGCAGGTTTGGCATCAGTCATACTGAATCGGCTCAGTATGTCTCCAACATAATTGGTTTGATGAAGGAAAATCCCTGTCTCAGATTGATCTACTTGTAGCCCTAGAAAGAACTTCATCTCTCCCATAGAACTCATCTCGAACTTGTCCTGCATAACTCTTTCAAATTCTTTGCACAGAACATCATTCGTCGATCCAAAAATAATGTCATCCACGTATACATGTACCATTAAAAGTTCTCCACCCTTTTCCCGAATAAAAAACGTGCAGTCGATGACACCTCTTCTAAATCCGTTGTTCAGAAGATGAGTGGAAAGTGTCTCGTACCACGCTCGCGGAGCTTGGTGCAATCCGTACAGTGCCTTGTCCAATTTGTAGACACGGTCACGATGCATAGGATCTTCAAACCCGGGAGGTTGACTGACGTATACGACTTCACTGATTTCTCCATGAAGGAATGCACTCTTTACATCCATTTGATAGACTTTGAACCTTTTGTAGGATGCATAAGCAAGAAAAATTCGAATTGCTTCCAGACGAGCAACCGGTGCAAACACTTCATTGTAGTCTATACCTTCAATTTGCCTAAATCCCTGAACGACCAAACGAGCCTTATTTCTTATGACTATTCCTTGATCATCCCTTTTGCAACGAAGAACCCATCGAGTACCAATCTTCTTAGCTCCTTTTGGTAAATCAACTAACTTCCAAACTCCGAGCTTATGAAATTGGAGCAGTTCTTCCTGCATTGCATTTACCCAAGATTCTTCTTTTAAAGCATCTGTTATAGACCGTGGTTCGATTTGCGAGACGAAACATGAATGCGCACAATCGTTGACCACACCAGATTCCATGATTTCTGAGTAGACTCCAGAGTTGATCTGACCCCTAGTTTTGACACCAGATGTGGGATCACCAATAATGTTCTGTTGGGGATGAATTCTATCAATCCTACCCACAAGATGAGCAGGAACCTCAACAGTTTGATCAAGATTTGTGATACTCTGTTCAATTGCCACAGAATGTGAAACATCATCACTAAGTTGTACAACATCATGGGAAGGATCTTCAATTTGCTGGTCTATTTCTTGTCGAGAATCTTCATACTCTGAAGAAGAAGAAGAATCATCATCCTGTGTGACTTGTGTGTTACTGGAGGACTCAGGAATGTCAGATGATGAGGGAGTAGGTTGCACATGTTCATCAGGTGCATTTTGAGCATCATACATCATTTGAACAGCAACTTCCTCATCTGAACATTCTGGAGGAAGATTAAACGAGGCAAAAAGTTCTTCATAATCAAACATCCAAGGAAGACCTTTTCCAGCAGCAGGAGAGGTATACTTTTGAACATCAACATGGTACCATTCTTCTACATTCCTAGAAGCTTTGTTGTAAACTCTTTTATTGGGAGTGCTGTACCCTAAGAAGTAACCTTCTTCTACTTTCTCGTTAAACTTGCCATGAGCATCGTTTTTCAACATGGTACATGGAGCGCCGAACGGTTCAAGATACTGTAAGTTCGGTTTCCGTCGATGCAACAATTCAAAACAAGTTTTATCGTGACGCTTGACAACTAGAACCCGGTTGAGCGTGTAACACGCATTAGCAATAGCTTCATTCCAGAACTGCACGGGTAAATGTGAGTCAGCGAGCATAGTCCTTGCCGCTTCTATCAAGGTCCAATTCTTCCTCTCAGCAACACCGTTCATTTGTGGAACATATGGCGCACTGAATTCATGGTGAATACCAAGTTTTTGACAGAACGTTTCCATAAGGTGATTTTTAAATTCAGTACCATTATCAGAACGGATCCTCCTAACCTTTAGCCTATACAGAGACTCCAATTTGGTAATCAGAATCTCCACATATTCAAAAGTCTCAGATTTTTCTTTCAAGAACATCACCCAAGAATATCTCGAATACTCATCCGTCACAACCAAACAATATAAGTCTCCAGCAATGCTCTTCCGGTTGATAGGACCAAACAAGTCCATGTGTAAGAGCTCTAGTGGTATAGTGATGGAATGTTGAGATTTGGGTTTATGAGATTTCTTGGTTTGTTTGCCTTTCTTGCAAGAAACACACACGTCAGGAAGATGAAAACTTTTCACAGTGACTCCTTCAACAAGATTTTTGTGCACCAAATGATTCATTTTTCTGAGACTGAGATGTCCCATTCTTTTGTGCCATAAAATAGAATCCTTCTCAGTGGCTTTTGAAACAAAACATGATGCTGTGGACACTGAGGATGATGCTTGTGACATGTCAAGAATATAAAGGTCATTCACTCTTGGAGCAGACATAACCACCATGTCTTCTGGAATTATAAACTCCTTTTTTAAGATATAACAATGCTTGTCATCAAAAATAACCTTGAACTCCTTATCACAGATTTGAGAAACAGAAAGCAAGTTGTTATCCAACTGTTTGACAAAGTTGACCTTCTCAAAACTGACAGCTCCATTAGACAGTGTTCCCTGAGCTGAGATAAAACCACCTTTATCGCCTGCAAATGAAACATAGCCCCCTTTGATATTTCTGACGTCGAAAAGGAGAGCTAAGTTTCCAGTCATGTGCCTGGATGCCCCACTATCAACAATCCAATTATTGCTAATAGGATTGTAAAGGACAACCTGCACAAGAAAGAAGGTAATTAATTTAGGTTAGGAACCCAAGCCTTTACGGTCTTGGGTTTCCCAGACTCATCTACAACAGTACAATCCATCCACTGTCCTTGTGGACTTTTGGAACAACCATTTGACTTTGAAGTACAGTCGTCAGAAGCATCGTCTGATTTTGCTTTCCACACATGTTGGTTGTGCAACGACTGTTTGTGGTAAACAGTGGATTGCTTAACGATTTGTACAGGTGTGGAACTCGAATCAGAGACCAACAAGTCATGCATCTTTTGTTTAACTTTCTTTTGATGCACTTGTTGCTGGGTAAAAGAGTTAGATTTTGACTTTAAAAACTTTTGTTTATTTTCTGGAAAATGATTAACTCTTTTACTTGGCTTCTGAAGATAAGGACAGTTTACAACAACGTGTCCTTTTGTACCGCACTCAAAACAGTATCTCCGCTCAACCAACCTTGGAGATCTGTATTGATTTTCACTTTGGTGAGTTTTTGAACCACAAGTCTTAGCTTCTTTTTGTTTAGCTGAAGAGAGTGACTTGTTTGATTGAACAGACTCTCCAGCTTTAACAAAATTAACCTTTTTGATTGAGGCTTTGGTTACTTGACTCTTCTGATCAGAAGTAATGGGATAAGATGGACTGCAATTGGTTTGTTTAATTTTAAAAACCTTTTTAGAAGCAGATTTTGAAATACCAATGCTGTCATTTTGTGGAACAGACGAGTTTTTGTGTCCCAAACCACGAGTAGTGCACTCATCGTCGTCTTCATCCCACTCTTCTACCATTCCATCAACACACTGGGACTTCGAGGTCGAAGCACCATTATCGTTAACCTTTGATTGAGAAATTTTGTTTTCGGTTGGATCAACGACAAGTGGCGTTTTGACCTTAAAGTCAATGATTGGGTTATCATCCGGTGTGTTTACCATAGTATTCAACACCGGTGGAGGACAATTTTTATACCCCATCCCAACATTTTTCTTTCCTGGACGCCGTGAAATCATGTAATCAAGAATGTAAGCAGAATTTGAATAACTTTTCAGCTTTTGATTTAGAGTTTCATAATCACACTCGACAAGCGCCAGCTTTTTCTTTGTTTCATCAATCGTGTTTAAATAAAAAGTGATGGCATTTTGTTTGTTTATAACACAAATTTCTAATTCATGAACTTGCCTATTTAAAAGATCAATTTTGTTTTTGAAGGCAAGTTCGTTTCCCTTTAAAACACGGTTTGCTTCAAGACAAGCAGTTAAATCAGTAATTAAGTCTGTGTTGTGACTTTTAAGTGCCTCAACTTTCTTTTCAAGTTCATCACAAATTAAACACGGTTGAGATTTAGACTCACTTTCAAAACTGTCAGAATTTACCTGAATGCCTGTGGATGTTTTTACCATAAAAGCACAGCTACAGGTAGATTCAGAAGAGGAATTGTTATCATCCACATCAGCTGTCGATTGACTTGCAGAGACGATAGATGATTTATCCTCATTCTCAGCTGTGAAGCCAGAACTGTTTGAAGATGTGTCGTCTTCATCCGTTGAACTTTCTGAAGCAATCTCTTTATCAGCATCAGAATCTGATTCTTCATTGATTTCTACAGCCTTTGCCATGCAAGCTCTATCCCCTGAACTGACATCAGCTCCAAATTTAAAAGACCAGTCAACAGTCTCATCTGTTTGAACAACCATAGCTTTTGTTCCACTTGAAGTTCCTTTATCTTGTGCAAGAGTAACTGGAACAATGTTTGTTTCTGTATTTTGAGTTTGTGGCTTCGGTTGGCTTTGACGGTTGTTGAAAGGGTTACGGTTTCCAGTCTGTTTAGGCTTTTCACATTGCCTAGCAAAATGCCCTTTCTCACCACAGTTAAAACAAACAACAGCAGACAGATCAAAACCATAAGTAGTGTCTTTGTTCCCTTCGAGAGTTTTTCCTGTCCTTTTTACATAATCTCTCGCTCTTCTGACTGCACTTGCAAGAGCCCACATTATATCAATTCGATCCATTTCATCCTTATCAATCTGAGCATAGTCTTCTGCTGTCAGATGACTGTTTCCAACCTGTCCAGCAACAAGACTGTCATATGAATTGACAACGGTAGACAACAGAGCCATGTGTTCCTTGGCCACTTCGATAGTAACCTTGTCGAAGTTGTCTGTTTGCAATTTAATGGGGCTTGGTGGAGGAGTACTAGCAGTATTTCCCTGCTGTGGAACCGAGCTTGATGGAACTGAAGCATGAGCTGTTGAAGACTGGCTGGCTGAAACATTTGACATGTTTGATACAAACGCAGTCTGCAAAGGAGCATTTTGTTGAGTTGATGTAGAATAGTACAATGAAGGATCCTGAGCTTGTACACCTCTCTTTAACTTCCACTTATTCATCACCTCTTGTTCTCTCAATTTCTGAAGAAATTCATTGATGTCAATGGTTTCAAGAGTATTGTTCTGTTTGAGAACCATCAAGAATGAATCCCATTTTGGTGGTAGTGCATCTGCCATGCATTGAACCTTTTCTTCTTTCGTTGTTTTGACCCCATGGGCATGTAATTCACTCATCAAGTGATTGAATCTCTCAAATAGATCATCTAAGGACTCATTTCCAATATACATAAAATTATCAAATTCCTTCCGAATGGCCTTAGCATTGATAGCTTTCAACGAAGCATTTCCTTTGTGACGTTGTTCTAAGGCATCCCACAGAGATTTTGAAGATGTAAACAGCCTGAATTGATGAAATATTTCTCTTGACATGGCCTGAGATAGGATAGCATATGCCTTCTTTTCTAAGTCATAATCTTTTCTTTGTTGTTCGCTTAAAAGTGAAGCCAAAACAGGAGTTCCATCCTCACTCAACACTTTTTGATATCCATTCTCTATCATCATCCATAAGTTTGTATCAACTCCATTAATGTGTATCTCAAACCTGTTTTTCCAGTGATGATATTCGTCCATTGTCATGAGTTTTGGAGCCTTGTTAGCATTTCCAGCTTCATTATCGATTAATAACAAGTTTTGGATTTTGCTGTTCTGACTGGCAACAAAGGCTAAGTCCGAGATGATAAAAAACGAAGTTTTTCGACACTTAGAAAAAATTCAGAAGAGATTTGTACGAATGGGTCTATTCGTGCGAATGGAATTTTCTATTCGTGCGACTGGAATTTTCTATTCGTGCGAATGGAATTTTCTATTCGTGCGACTGGAATTTTCTATTCGTGCGAATGGAATTTTCTATTCGTGCGACTGGAATTTCTATTCGTGCGATTGGAAGTTTGAACAAACGAGCGGGAGACTTGATCTATTCGTGCGAATGGTAGGAGCCATTCGTGCGAATGAAGTTCATCATAGTAGCCATTCGTACGACAGAGGGCAGTTTGACTTTTTTGCACCAAAAAGCACCAATGATTGAGCCTTTTATCAGATCTGGAATCTGAGATGATCAGATCACTCAGAAGCAATAATCACAAGATATGAACGTGGAAAAACAACGATCAAGTGATCTTTATAACATTCAAGAAGCTAGAAAAAGCAAGATCAAAAGCAAGATCAGATTTTCTATGTTGAATCTAGAGCACAATCAGGCTCTGATACCACTTTGTTGGATCGGGATCTACCTTGATCCAATGATTCAACACATTAACCGAACCAAATCGTGCGGAATCCGATTTGATTGGCAATCCAATCTATGACACGGATCGGGTCGTAAGAAACGAGCGGATTAGACGACGATTCGAAGGTTTCTATCGACCCTTTGGTGTAGAGAAGTTGGATACAAGACCTAGAAACTCTCTAGAACAGAGATTCGACAATACAGATGCAGAGAGTTTGTGTGTTCTATTCTTTTTCTTGTTCTACTCTGGACAGTATATGTATATGTGTTGTATATCTTCTCTGTTTTGTGCTCATGAAGTGAAAGTTATATATATATAGTGCAGAGGCTATTCGTACGAATGAGCCATGTGAATGGACTCATTCGTGCGAATGAATCAGCAGAATGGTTCATTCGTAAGAATGAATCATCAGAATGGTTCATTCGTACGAATGAATCATTCTCATGACTTATTCTAGTGAATGAATCATTCTCATGACCTATTCGTGCGAATGGATCATTCTCATGATCTATTCGTGCGAATGGGCCTTTCAATAGCACGATTGATTAACGTTATCGATATTTATCAGATCATTTAATACACAGTCGTTATATATGAGTAAACATTAAGGATAAACATGTAATTTCATTAATACATCAAATAGTTACATTAAACATAGATGAAATACATATTACAAGGGATTAGGGACATAATATGCATCTACAATATAAGTGTTAATTAAAGCTCAAAACATGTATCCATCGATCCATAATTTTCAAAAACATATAAATTGGTGTTTATAGTGGTGGGAAATCTATAAGGTTTAACCTGTGCCTAAACATGAACTTGAGATGGGATTAAGCTGAGTAGTAGCTTTCTGAGTGTGAGACCCATAGATAGACTGTTGCTTTGAAATGAATAGGATAGTAGATCACAGAACTAGGGGCTCGATAGGTCAGTGGTTGGTTTAGTCGGATAGAAATACCAATTGTTGCAGTTAACGCGTGATTATGTTTGAACTTTTAAATGTATGAGATTACGGAAGCAGGTTCCAATTATGATTCCATTGCATAATTCTTTTTCAGGATGCAAAAGTGTAAGTGTGGGGATGTGATGTAGTGTCTAATAACCCCGGTTTATATGTCCAATTGTGTTCGTTTTAGTTATTTTTGTCTGTGTCTTTGTTTGGTTTTATGCGTGTTTGTTGTCGCATGTGCCTCCCATGTTTTATGTGCTAATAAAGCGGGAAACTGAAGCAAAGCACTGGGACGCGAAGCACGGGGATGAAAAAGTCAAAAAAAGTCAAATTTCTGGAAATTAGCACTTCTCGCGGTACGCGAGAACTTCAAAGACTCGCCCGACTGTTTTGTCCTTCGCGCCACGTGAAGGACTTGGCTAGTGGATTTCACGATACGCAAAGAAGCGTTTTTACAGGAAAATTAAGCTAACATAGGTTTTAATCCTTAGCAGCCCCCATTCTCCAATATCGTCGATTCCAGCCGTTCCAGAGCTTCAAGAGGGCGATTCCCATGATTCTTAGGTCTATTGTTCTTAAAGTTTTATGATTGTAAGTCTCATTACATTAGTTTTGATTATTGTGATGAGTATGAGTAGCTAAATCAAATCCCCACACTTACTCTTTTGCATCACACTTGTTATTTTCTGGACTGATTAGCTTTGGTTTGTAATCTTGATTGGCATCTTAAGCCATATGATTTCATTTATCGATTGAATGCTTTAAACTGTTTTGGTTGATTTCGAATTGTTGTTCAAGCCTCATTAGTCTCAGGTTTCTTTACATCAGGGACATTTTGGGGGTTGGATGATAGTTGATCAATCTAAATTGGTTATGCATGAATAGGTTTTCTTTACAACTTGTTCTTCCATGTTCACTGAATTCAATTGAACCTTGTGTGATTATGTCTCTGTAATTGCTTGCTAATTAGCCAGAAGTGACTTGTGTTTGCAAATCTGAACCCCGTAGAGGATTACCCTTCTCATTATTGTTTTAAATCTAAATCCAAACTAGTAGTTATTGTTTTATGTCTTTCAACAATTGTAACAAAGTGACACTTTCCACAAACTACTAGTGGATACGATACTGTTGTGGCACGTTTGTGTGACAGACACTCTGTATGTTGTCTATGGTTTTGTATCTTTACTTTATGTACTTGTACTCGTAATTTAGTATCTGTATGTATTGGTTTATCAAGTTGTAAACACGTATGTAGGTACATGTACTTGTTTGTCTTTTGTAAAGTGTTGTGCGCACTTAACAAGTGCGCAGGTGTTATAACCTACGTACTTAGCAAGTACGCAAGAACAAGTCTGCGTACTTGCTAAGTACGTAGGAACAAAGCCCTTCGCACTTAGCAAGTGCGCAGGCAACAGTTCTGTTAGTATATATAGTCAGTTAGTGAAGTCAGTATGTACGCACTCATTCACTTGTAACCGGTTGTGATTATCAATAGACGAAGTTTAAAGTATTTTGTGTTTGTTGTTTTCGATTTACTTGGTGTTGCTTGATACTCCAACTACTCACGGGTATTCCGCACCCTGTTCGACTAGTCACACACTCGCACGTAACGATCCGAGACACCCAGGGATCTACAAGTGGTATCAGAGCATTGGCTCTTGATTTCGAGTGTTGTGAGTGTGTTAGTATAACATTTCTGATTTTTAGTATCCGTATTTCAATTCAATGTAATGCATTTCAAACCCAATTCTAGTGCACTGTTTTGTTCTATTCGTACCATCAATTAAATACTATATTTCAAACGCAAATCCGCAAATTTTACTCGGTTATAACCTACTAGACACTACATAAGTATCTATTTATACAAATATGTCAAAGACTAAAGTTACAAGGTCTTATGTTGAAAAGTAACAAGAAACCCTAATAGGCAAGGTCGCGCCTCGTTCTGGCACGGTCGCGCCAAGTGCTTTGGCACGGTTGCGCGCCCTGCTTTGGAATGGTCGCGCCCGGTGCCTTGGCACGGTCGCGCCTCATATGGGCACGGTCGCGCCTCTCATCAGTTGAAACGTAAATGCAGCCATTAATCATAGAGACGTTCGATTTCGTAACCGTTCTACACGTTCCAACTATTAACGAATAGAGTTAAGGCTCTTGATCATCATAATTATAACAAATAAACTGAATTACATCAATTCATCTCATAATCATCAAATTCGTCCACGAGACCATCGAATTCCCCCAATTTGTTTGCAATTCTCCCAAGCAAACGCACTGTCGACCCTCTCTGAAGTTCCTGAACACGTGATTTAGCCGGAATTAAGCAGAAGACACCGGAGATCAAACCCGTCGTCGCCGGAACTCAGTCCACCCGTACACCATCGATTCATTCGCCTTTAGAGTAATTGAAAACTTCCACACATTCGATTTAGGCTATAGATCAAAAGACCCAAACTAATTTGGGCTTACAATAGGGAAATTTACACGAACCCGAATCTAGGGTTCGTTCTAAATAGGTTTAATCAAATCATGCCTTGTATGTGTTTTAAATACAATTAAACTACACAAAAAGACTAGTAATAACCTGATGGGTGAAAGCCCTATGATTCCTAACACTATTATCATAAGAATCGACCAATTCGTTCCTGTTTTTGGAACAGACACGATTGCGCTAGTCTTCTAGCGCGGTCGTGCTTCATGAGACATGGTCGCACCAAATACCAGCGCGGTCGTGCCTCCCACACTCAGACTCGGTCATGCCCTTGGCTAGATTTGGTCGTGCCTCAAAACCCTAGACACGGTCGTGCTTGACCCAAGACACGGTCGTGCCTAGTGAACATCCTAATTATGCATTTTGTTTGGTCAACACGGTCGCGTCCCTGACTAGCACGGTCGCGACCGTGGTTCTAGCACGACCGTGCCCTGTCCTAGGCACGGTCGTGTGTATGAGAAAAGTTTTGACAGAATAATTAATTCCATAATTTAAAAACAATAAAGTATTTCAAACTAATTTTTAAATAAAAGTAATTAATTTTATAAAATAAATAATTAGAAATTGTTTATTTAAAACTTATAAAATTTAATTTATATTTATTGTTAAACCCTACATTTAAATATTATTACACAACTTAATTACATATATTTATGAAAATAAAGTAAGAAAAATTTATATTTAATATAAAACAATCAATACATTTTATAACTAAATGAATAAGTTACATATTTTGTAAATAAATAAATAAGGTAACAATTATTTATTTAATTTATATTTAAACAAAAATTATTTATTTAGGTTATACTTAATTACCCCTAATACCTACATTATTTTTATAACCAAGTAAATAAATAATAATTATGTAATTTATTTACTTAGTTATTCCAAACTCAAACCTAAATTTTATACAACACCATTCAAGTACAAACCACTAACACCTACAACTTCAATTCCTTATACACACATCCAATTCAACCTTAAACTTAGACATAGACTATTGTGCACACTATTGATTCAATACATATTACACTCTAGGTTAACGTTGTGCATTACGAGGACCTCGTTACTATCTAGTATCTCGTGTTAGCTTCGTCTTCAAACCAAGTGAGTATTACATAGCCCCTTTTACTCTTTTACACTTTTTGGGGTGGAACATGAACATTATACAATACTATTGTTTACATTTACACAGACTACACAAATACAAAAATCCCCTTTACATTCATGTGCGCAATTTGAGCTTTATGCCCGAGTGCTAGTTGTGCTAACTTTTGTATGCGATTATGTGCAATCATTAACTATTCAATCCGACGGTAAACAATGATAGATCTATTGAGTTTGACAAACCCACCCAGGTAGGGTGATTGTTACCGACAACACAATTTTTGCATGCTAGTTACAAAAGTTTGATTGTACTTGGCAATAGCTTGTCTCCATAAATGCCTTATTTTATCATGACATGTAAGGATTTGTTTATTTACAAACTATATGCTATCTATATACAAACCTGTGTATGCTCACCAACTTTTTAGTTGACCTTATTTTATTCATGTTTCAGGTACTAATGTGTGAGTTTGATCAAGATGTGCTACACATAGGCTTTGGACTTAGCTAATTTAAATAAAGAAGTTTATGTATTGCAATTATGTTTCTTTCTTGGAATTGGTTTTGTTTGAATATTTGCAATGAAATTTGACGATTAATATATTTCAATTTAGTCAACCTTGTGCTCATAAACAGTCTACATGTCCTGCCACGATGATTCTGCCATCGGTCGGGGTGTGACAGATTGATATCAGAGCCTTGGTTATAGGAAACTAGGTTATTAGACACCCTTGACCTAGACTATAACTTTAGGACACCCACTTATGCCATGCTTCATGATTATGTGATATCTGCTACATGTTATGTGTTACATGCTTACTATGATTAATTATTATTTCGTTTTTTTTATACTTTACTTATTAGAAATTCATGACTTATTCGACTATATTTAAATAATAAATTAAATAAACATAATCCCTACCTATACCCAAAAACCTCATAATATTCTTATCTACTTCTCTATCAACATCTTCCAAGCATGTGGAAACTTAATGGATCTAAAACTATAAAAATCTTTTTATACTCTCGTTAAGGTTTTTAAACTTTGTTAATTATTTGAGGACACGTGCAATCGGAAGGGTGACACCTGTATTCTGGGTTTTCTGTCTAGGAAAGCATTTCACATAAATCCCAAACAACCGAGGGACCCGTATGCTTTCCTGGGAATTCCCGGGATGAGTGTTTACTTATAGGCTAAAGCATGTCCCCTTGAAAATTATATGAGTTTAATTAACCTTAATGTGTCATGGTATTCAAGTGATTATACACTATTTGAGTACAATCCCAACTATGAATTACTATTTTATTTGTTATCTTATTTTTTTAAACCCAAACAACATTCATAAGTTCTTACATCTTTTCTTGTCTTGTGAAAATCTGTTGAATGCCTCCCCGACGTGCTCCCGTGGCCAACACCAACACCGACATCGCTACCATCCTTGCACAACTCGTAACTATTTGAGGACACGTGCAATCTGGAAGGGTGACACCTGTATTCTGGGTTTTCTGTCTAGGAAAGCATTTCGCATAAATCCCAAACAACCGAGGGACCCGTATGCTTTCCTGGGAATTCCCGGGATGAGTGTTTACTTATAGGCTAAAGCATGTCCCCTTGAAAATTATATGAGTTTAATTAACCTTAATGTGTCATGGTATTCAAGTGATTATACACTATTTGAGTACAATCCCAACTATGAATTACTATTTTATTTGTTATCTTATTTTTTTAAACCCAAACAACATTCATAAGTTCTTACATCTTTTCTTGTCTTGTGAAAATCTGTTGAATGCCTCTCCGACGTGCTCCCGTGGACAACACCAACACCGACATCGCTACCATCCTTGCACAACTCGTAACTATTTGAGGACACGTGCAATCTGGAAGGGTGACACCTGTATTCTGGGTTTTCTGTCTAGGAAAGCATTTCGCATAAATCCCAAACAACCGAGGGACCCGTATGCTTTCCTGGGAATTCCCGGGATGAGTGTTTACTTATAGGCTAAAGCATGTCCCCTTGAAAATTATATGAGTTTAATTAACCTTAATGTGTCATGGTATTCAAGTGATTATACACTATTTGAGTACAATCCCAACTATGAATTACTATTTTATTTGTTATCTTATTTTTTTAAACCCAAACAACATTCATAAGTTCTTACATCTTTTCTTGTCTTGTGAAAATCTGTTGAATGCCTCCCCGACGTGCTCCCGTGGCCAACACCAACACCGACATCGCTACCATCCTTGCACAACTCGTAACTCAACTCACTCAAGCTAATGGTGCCACTAATGGTAACCATGGGGTAAATGGTGGTGATGGTGGAAATGGTGGTGCCAACCCACCTCAATGCACCTTCAAGCATTTCAACTCATGTAATTCCCTCAAGTTTTATGGTACTGAAGGAGCAACGGGACTTCTTCAATGGTTCGAAAGTATTGAGAATACCTTTCTCAATAGTGACTGCCCCGATAACCTTCGGGTTCGTCATGCCACAAGTGTCTTACAAAAGCGAGCACTCACGTGGTGGAATGGGGAAAAGAGGAATAGGGGTGGGGATGTAGCAATGGCCTTACCTTGGGATGAGATTAAAAGGCTAATGACTGAGGAATTCTGTCCTCGAATTGAGGTAAGGAAACTCAAATCCGAATTTTGGGATCTTGCCCAAGATAGTGGTGAAAACATGGCATATACAACTCGGTTCCATGAGTTGAGTCTCCTCGTGCCCCACATGGTCACACCTTTATCCCGCTGCATTGAAAAATATATTGGTGGATTATCTAGGCAAATTCAAGATACTGTCATAGGGAGAAATCCCGCAACACTTGAAGATGCTATCCGTTTATCCGCTACCTTAACCGATAACCATGTGAAAGGGGGACTCTTACTAAAAAGGGCACAAGGAAAGTCTCCGACACTGCAACTTCTTCCACCCACAACAAAGAAGCCATAACTGAACCCTACCGACCTAATAAGAAAAGAAAGGCTAGAAACTATGCTATGGTCACTCCTGCTATGCCTGTTAACCAAGTTTCTCCTATGGTTCAAGCACCAGCCAAAAAGACATATGTTGGGATCTACCCACTCTATGCCACGTGCAACTATTATCATCCTCAAAACATCCCATGTCGCCTTTGCACTTATTGTGGGAAATATGGCCATACGGTTAATGTGTGTAGGGCCAAAGCTCTTGCAGGCCAAGTCAACCCACCAAACCGAACCAATCAACAAGTGGCTAATCAAGGTGTTCCTGCTATAGCAAATGGGCGGGCATGTTTTGAATGTGGTGACCCAAATCACTTCTGTGATCAATGCCCAAGGTTAGTCAATGCTAGACAAGGCGGAGCTCGTGGGCGTGCTTTCAACATAAACGCCAATGAGGCTCAAGTCAACAATGATGTGGTCAACGGTATGTTCCTTGTCAATAGTCAATATGCCTCCATTTTATTTGATACCGGTTCCGACAAAAGTTTTTTGTCACTTAACTTTGAACCCTTACTTGCAAAAACACGATCCCAATTAGAGAAAACCTTCACTATCAAAATAGCAAATGGTGATTCACTTACAATTGGGTCTATTATCTATGACTGCACTCTAGAACTTAACGAACATACTTTCCCAATCAATCTTGTACCAATGCCATTAGGAAGTTTTGATATCATCATAGGCATGGATTGGCTATCAAATCATCATGCCGAAGTCATCTGTTTCGAGAAGTGCATTCGAATACCTCTACCGTCGAGAGAAACATTAAGAGTCTTTGATGAAAAGCCTTGCACAGGAATTAAATTAATGCCATGCACTACCGCTCAAAAGTACTCACGAAAGAAGTACGTAGCCTTCTTAGCTCATATTGTTCAAAAGGATGTCAAAGAGAAGAGTATATAAGACATTCCCATCATTCAGGATTTTCCCGAAGTATTTCCCGAAGATCTATCCGGTTTTCCACCCGTTCGACAAGTAGAATTTCGCATTGATCTTGTGCCCGGAGCTAACCCCGTGGCTAGAGCTCCGTACCGTCTTGCACCCTCTAAAATGCAAGAACTTGCAAGTCAACTCCAAGAGCTCTCCGACAAGGGATTCATTCGTCCAAGTCATTCACCGTGGGGTACACCCGTCTTGTTCGTCAAAAAGAAAGATGGATTATTCCGCATGTGTATTGACTACCGCGAACTCAATAAGCTTACCATCAAGAACCGTTACCCTTTGCCTAGAGTTGATGACCTCTTTGATCAACTTCAAGGTTCGACCTGCTTCTCAAAGATTGATCTTCGATTTGGTTATCATCAACTTCGTGTACAAGAGGAAGATATTCCAAAGACTGCCTTTTGAACAAGGTATGGTCACTACGAGATCATGGTCATGCCTTTTGGACTAACCAATGCACCCACGGTCTTCATGGACCTCATGAATCGTGTGTGCAAACCATACCTCGACAAATTCGTGATCGTTTTCATTGACGATATCTTAATCTACTCCAAGACTAAAGCCGACCATGAGCAACACGTTAGACTGGTTTTGGATCTCTTGAAAAAAGAACAATTATATGCCAAATTCTCCAAATGTGAATTTTAGCAAAAGGAAGTTCAATTTCTTGGTCACATCGTCAACGACAAGGGTATTCATGTTGACCCTGCTAAGATCGAAACGGTTAAGAATTGGAATGCCCCGAAGACCCCCACCGAAGTTCGTTCATTTCTTGGTCTTGCGGGATATTATCGTCGCTTCATCTCAAATTTCTCTAAGATTGCTGTCCCTCTTACCGCTTTGACCCTTAAGGGTAAAACTTATGAATAGGGACCAAAACAAGAAGAAGCGTTCCAAACTCTCAAGCAAAAGTTGTGCAATGCTCCTATCTTGACTCTCCCTGCTGGGAATGAGATCTAGTTGTCTACTGTGATGCTTCCAACCAAGGTCTCGGTTGTGTCCTCATGCAACTAGGCAAAGTAATCGCCTACGCATCAAAACAACTCAAGATTCATGAGAAGAATTATACGACGCACGATCTCGAGTTGGGTGCAGTCGTATTCGCATTGAAGATTTGGAGACATTACCTCTATGGCACAAAATATGTGGTGTTCACCGACCACAAAAGTCTTCAACACATTTTCAACCAAAAAGAACTCAATATGAGGCAACGACGTTGGGTTGAACTCCTTAACGACTATGACTACGAGATTCGTTACCATCCCGGCAAAGCGAATGTTGTAGCCGACGCTTTGAGTCGAAAGGACCATGTCATGCTTCAATGTGTTTGAATTCAAACCGACATTCAAAATCGCATCTTAGAAGCTCAACACGTCTCAGTCACCGAGGGTAACATGTACGAGGAAATGTCGTGTGGTGTTGAACTTCAGCTTGAATCAAAACCCAATGGCTTACTTTATTACTTGAACCGTATTTGGGTTCCCGATCGCGATGATCTCCGTACATTTCTCATGAACGAGGCTCACATGACTCGTTATTCTATTCATCCTGGTGCGGATAAAATGTACCAAGATCTTCGCCAACAATATTGGTGGCCCGGTATGAAAAAGGACATTTCTCTCTATGTTGCCAAATGTCTAACGTGCTCTAAGGTCAAAGCCGAACACCAACGTCCTTCCGGATTACTTGAACAACCGGAAATCCCCGTGTGGAAATGGGAGAACTTAGCTATGGATTTCATTACCAAACTTCCTCGCACCTCAAGTGGTTATGATAGCATTTGGGTAATCATTGATCGTCTCACCAAATCTGCTCATTTCTTGCCTATCCGTGAAGGCTATCGGGTTGAGAAACTAGCCCGAATTTACATTGATGAAATTGTCAGCCGTCACGGTGTTCCCTTAAACATAATCTCCGATAGAGATGCTCGGTTTACCTCTCACTTTTGGCAATCTCTCCAAACTGCTCTTGGTACACGATTGGATTTGAGCACGGCCTACCATCCTCAAACTGATGGTCAGACCGAGCGAACAATCCAAACTCTTGAAGATATGCTTAGAGCTTGTGTAATTGATTTTGGTGGCAATTGGGATTCACATCTATCCCTAATCGAGTTCTCTTACAATAATAGCTACCACACGAGTATCAACATGGCTCCATTTGAAGCTCTCTATGGTCGCAAGTGTCGTTCTCCTATCTGTTGGAACGAGATTGGTGAAGCACAAATCACCGGTCCCGAGCTAATTCAAGAAACATCCGACAAGATTGTCCAAATCCATGACAACATTCGAGTAGCGAGAAGTCGGAAAAAGAGTTATGCCGACAAACGACAAAAACCCTTGGAATTCCAAGTTGGTGACCTTGTCCTTCTAAAGGTGTCTCCGTGGAAGGGTGTGATCCGTTTTGGAAAGAAAGGCAAACTATCACCTCGCTATGTGGGTCCATTTAAGGTCCTTGAAAGGATTGGGAAAGTGGCTTACAAACTCGAGTTACCTCCATCACTTGGCAATGTGCATCCTACATTTCACGTGTCTAATCTGAAGAAATGCCTTGCTGATGAGAATCTTCACATACCCCTTGACGATGTGCGCATTGACGAAACGATGCACTTCGTTGAGAGACCAGTGGAAATCATGGATCGTGAAATCAAACAGCTCAAGCGAAGTCGTATTCCTATTGTCAAAGTTCGTTGGGAATCTAAACGTGGTCCTGAGTTCACTTGGGAACGAGAGGACCAAATGAAGCTCAAGTACCCCCATCTTTTTACTGATGCCGTCGCTTCCTTTAGCTAAATTTCGGGACGAAATTCCCTCAACATGGGGAGACTGTAACATTTATGATTTTTAGTATCCGTATTTCAATTCAATGTAATGCATTTCAAACCCAATTCTAGTGCACTGTTTTGTTCTATTCGTACCATCAATTAAATACTATATTTCAAATGCAAATCCGCAAATTTTACTCGGTTATAACCTACTAGACACTACATAAGTATCTATTTATACAAATATGTCAAATACTAAAGTTACAAGGTCTTATGTTGAAAAGTAACAAGAAACCCTAATAGGCACGGTCGCGCCTCGTTCTGGCACGGTCGCGCCAAGTGCTTTGGCACGGTCGCGCGCCCTGCTTTGGAACGGTCGCGCCCAGTGCCTTGGCACGGTCGCGCCTCTCATCAGTAGAAACGTAAATGCAGCCTTTAATCATAGAGACGTTCGATTTCGTAACCGTTCTACACGTTCTAACTATTAACTAACAGAGTTAAGTCTCTTGATCATCATAATTATAACAAATAAACTGAATTACATCAATTCATCTCATAATCATCAAATTCGTCCACGAGACCATCGAATTCCCCCAATCTGTTTGCAATTCTCCCAATCAAACGCACTTTCGACCCTCTCTGAAGTTCCTGAACACGTGATTTAGCCGGAATTACAGCAGAAGACGCCAGAGATCAAGCCCGTCATCGCCGGAAGTCAGTCCACCCTTACACCATCGATTCATTCGCCTTCCGGGTAATTGAAAACTTCTACACATTCGATTTAGGCTATAGATCAAAAGCTCCAAACTAATTTGGGCTTACAATAGCGAAATTTACACGAACCCGAATCTAGGGTTTGTTCTAAATAGGTTTAATCAAATCATGCCTTGTATGTGTTTTAAATACAATTAAACTACACAAAAAGACTAGTAATAACCTGATGGGTGAAAGCCCTATGATTCCTAACACAATTATCATAAGAATCGACCAATTCGTTCCTGTTTTTGGAACAGACACGGTTGCGCTAGTCTTCTAGCGCGGTCGTGCTTCATGAGACACGGTCGCGCCAAATACCAGCGCGGTCGTGCCTCCCACACTCATATTCGGTCATGCCCTTGGCTATACTTGGTCGTGCCTCAAAACCCTAGACACGGTCGTGCTTGACCCAAGACACGGTCGTGCCTAGTGAACAGCCTAATTATGCATTCTGTTTGGTCAACACGGTCGCGTCCCTGACTAGCACGGTCGCGCCCGTGGTTCTAGCACTATCGTGCCCTGTCCTAGGCACGGTCGTGTGTGTGAGAAAAGTTTTGACAGAATAATTAATTCCATAATTTAAAAATAATAAAGTATTTCAAACTAATTTTTAAATAAAAATAATTAATTTTATAAAATAAATAAATAGAAATTGTTTATTTAAAACTTACAAAATTTAATTTATATTTATTGTTAAACCCTACATTTAAATATTATTACACAACTTAATTACATATCTTTATGAAAATAAAGTAAGAAAAGTTTATATTTAATATAAAACAATCAATACATTTTATAACTAAATGAATAAGTTACATATTTTATAAATAAATAAAAAAGGTAAAAATTATTTATTTAATTTACATTTAAACAAAAATTATTTATTTAGGTTATACTTAATTACCCCTAATACCTACCTTATTTTTATAACCAAGTAAATAAATAATAATTATGTAATTTTATTACTTAGTTATTCCAAACTCAAACCTAAATTTTATACAACATCATTCAAGTACAAACCACTAACACCTACAACTTCAATTCTTTATACACACATCCAATTCAACCTTAGACTTAGACATAGACTATTGTGCACACTATTGATTCAATACATATTACACTCTAGGTTAACGTTGTGCATTACGAGGACCTCGTTACTATCTAGTATCTCGTGTTAGCTACGTCTTCAAACCAAGTGAGTATTACATAGCCCCTTTTACTCTTTTACACTTTTTAGGGTAGAACATGAACATTATACAATACTATTGTTTACATTTACACAGACTACACAAATACAAATCCCCTTTACATTCATGTACGCAATTTGAGCTTTATGCCCGAGTGCTAGTTGTGCTAACTTTTGTATGCGGTTATGTGCAATCATTAACTATTCAAGCCGACGGTAAACAATGATAGATCTATTTAGTCTGACAAACCCACCCAGGTAGGGTGATTGTAACCGACAACACAATTTTTGCATGCTAGTTACAAAGGTTTGATTGTACTTGGTTACACAATAGCTGCTCCCCATAAATGCCTTATTTTATCATGACATGTAAGGATTTGTTTATTTACAAACTATATGCTATCTATATACAAACCTGTGTATGCTCACCAACTTTTTAGTTGACCTTATTTTATTCATGTTTCAGGTACTAATGTGTGAGTTTGATCAAGATGTGCTACACATAGGCTTTGGACTTAGATAATTTAAATAAAGATGTTTATGTATTGCAATTATGTTTCTTTCTTGGAATTAGTTTTGTTTGAATATTTGCAATGAAATTTGATGATTAATATATTTCAAGTTAGTCAACCTTATGCTCATGAACAATCTACATGTCCCGCCCCGATGATTCCGCCATCGGTCGGGGTGTGACAGTTAGGAGCATTTTCGACACAATCTACAACCTTTATATAAGAAAAAAGTGACAGGTTTTGGTGATTTTGTGATAAAATAGAGGTAGCTCTTGAGCGCTATTTTAGAAGCAAAAATCCTTCAAAATCCGACCTTTTTGTTGTTTGTTTGAGTGTTTTGATCATCAAGGGTTTATTAGAAACAAGTTTCTAACCTTTTGGCTTGATCAATTGGTTCAAAACTTCAAAATTTGAATCTTTGAACATTTTCCGGCAACCGAAAAAAGTTAGTGGAGCAGGTTCAAAAAGTGATATGCGTACTTACCATTGTTGGCAAAAAGGACAGTCTTGCTGCGTACTTGCTAAGTCTGCAAGACCATTCTTGTGCTTACTTAATTTTACTCCTGCGTAGTTAGCTTTTACTCCTGCATACTTACTAAGTACGCAAGAGCAAATCATAAGTACGCAAGACCATTCTGTTAAGTGCGCAAGGCCATTGTCTAAGTGCGCAAGTTATGCTGATTTTCTGATTTTTGACTAAGTGTTACACCATGGCAAACATTCAGAACCTAGGTAGCCTGTTCAATTATGACAATGAGATTGGTACTCCACAAAAACCACCAAAGCTACTTAATGTTAATAATTATTTAAATTGGAAAGCACGCTTTGAGGAGTACATCTCATACACTGATTCCACCTTGTGGATACCTATCCTTGAGGGATATAAACATCCAACTTATGTGTTTCTTGAAGAAACTGTTCCCAAGCCTATCTCTAAGCTGGATGAAGAAGAAAAGAAAACTTATGATAGAGAAAAAAAGGCACATGGTTCAATAACTATGGCCTTGACTAGAGATCTATTTCACAGCTTCAAGGGATATGATTCTGCTAAAGATCTTTGGAAGGCATTGCATAAGAGGTTTGAGGGAAACATTGATGTCAAGAAAAGCAAGAGGGAGCTATTGAGGAAGCAGTATGAGTGCTTCAGATACATGGAGAATGAATCTACTGATAAACTTATCTCTAGATTCTATCATCTCCAGAATGAGCTTGTTTCTTATGAACTCAAGTATCATGATGATAAGTAAGTTGAAAAGTTTCTGGATACACTACCTCCCAAGTTTGATATGTACACCACACTGCTGAGAGAGAACCCAAAGTTCGATGAGATGATGATCGATGAAGCGATAGGAAAGGTTCAAGCACACGACATGAATCTGAAAAAGAAAGAAAGCTCTGGGAGACCTCAGATACAAGATACATCTATGTACTATGGGGTGTCTTCCACAGCTAAGTCATCGGGTTCTGGAATTGCCTTATTCCTAGGGAGTCCTCAGGAAGAAGATAATGCTAACGGATGTGGTAATCACACTTGCTTTACTGCATCAGGATCTACAACACCATCAATCTTCGTCAAGAAACACTACATCTACCTCTTCAGCTAACAAGACTGACATAGCCAAGATTGTTGAAGATCATGTTGCATTGTTCTCTTCATGTATGCTTGCCTACGAGAACTTCATTGGTGGGAAGCTAACTGATCCTGAGACCATTGAGGAAGACTTCAACCAGATGGATCCAGACGACATGGAGGATATGGATATTCAATGGAATATGGCCATGATCTTGAGAAGGGCTAAGCGTTTCTTGAATAGAACTGGCAGGAAGTTCATTGGTGGGCATTCAAATGCCAAGATGGGATTTGATAAATCCAAGGCTAAGTGCTACAAATGTAGTAACTTTGGATATTTCGTAAGGGAATGTCAAAAGGATAAAGCACCAGCTTCTGGTTTCACAAGACCAAGCCAGGGAAGCAGCCAAGGAAACAACCAAGGGTTCAACAATCAGAACAACCACAACCAGAGTCAAGGTGGAACATCCAGTGCGTTAGTGGTTCAACAAGATGATAGCATTGATTAGGGTGTTCATCTGGAAGATGCCACACTTGCACAAACTCAAATGGGATTTATGGCAGAGATTGTTGAAATGATGGAAGCAAAAGAAAGGGAAGCATCTGGAGCTGACCAACCAGAATCTGCAATTGCTCTCATGGCTATTGGAGAAGCATCCAGTTCGTCAATTGAGGTAGATTCTAATTCTTTTGCTGTTATTTCTTGTTCAAAATGTTTGAGTTTGAAAGAAGAAAATGATCGAATCCGTAGTGCAGCTATGAATTACAAAATAAATAAAAAACGTTATAAAGATTCAATTAACCAAACCAAACCAAACGTTCCCAGTATAATCCCACACATAGCTAACGCTATTAGTAGGGTCTGGGGAGGGTGTGATGAGGGCAAACCTTACCCCTATCCCAAAGGATAGAGAGGCTGCTCCCGTTTAGACCCCCAGCTCCATGGGAAAGAAAAAGATAAAAATATAAATAAAATTAATGAGTAATAAAGTAAAATAAATCTAACAGTAATCTAACAATTAGCAGTGTATGACTAGAGTATATTAGTCACAAGAAACACAACACACCTACAAGAAACAAGACATACGCAAAAAGAAATATTGAGAATGTTTCAATTGAAACTCTTAAAAAGGAAAGACATGATTTTTCAATTAAAATCAGTAAACAACAGTTTCATTTGGATGTTGCCTATAAGGGGTTGGAGAAAAGAAATATTGAGAATGTCAGACTGCAAAATGAGATCTTACAGTTGAGTGGCAGAGTTGAGAAGTTGAAAGTTCTTGCTTTGTGGGGGAACATTACGAATCTGTAGTGAGACAAGTGAGTGGCTTAGGTTTAGGTACTAATGCCATTCCTCCACCAGTAAGCGGAAAGTTTGTCAACGGATTGGTCGACATTGATCTGTCATGTCTTGATGAATCCTCAAGTCAGGATGATTCATCAAGCTAGGATGATTCCTCAACCAAGGATGATTCCTCGACCAAAGATGAGTCCTCAAGTAAGGCTAGTTCTTCATCCGATGAGGAGTTCTTCTCGGATGAAGGCTTTGAGAACACCAATTTTGAGGGTGTTGTCTTAGAGGAGTTGCTTGGTGAACACAAAGTTGTGAAAAACATTGTCACTGATCGTGATAATTGTATTTTAACTGAACCTGACACTGTTGAGTCAAATGGTAAACATAAGTTAATTCTTTATGGAGGTTTCAAAACCATTAAGCAAGTCAAGAAAGAAACTTTTGCTAATCACTTGAGTAGAAATTACAAGAAAAACATTGACAAATATTACACTCAAAAGGATCAATTAAAGTCAGGTAAAGCACAAGATGCTTGTGATGTTCATCAAACAATTCCTGGTACTTCCAAAACTAGAGAGCCTTATAATAGGGTTTACAAAGATAAAAGGACGTGTTTTCAATGTGGTACGGTCAGTCACATTCTGGTGAACTGTCCTGATAAGAACCCAGGGAAACGGCCAATGATTCCACAACAAGTCGCTTTCCCGAACACACCATCAGTGAAGCAATCCAAGAACCCCAAATCAAATGTGGTGAAACCACCAGTGAAACCAATGGTTAAGCCACCAGCAAAACATATGGCTGAACCATCTGTTCCAAAAATGGAAAAGCAAACTGCTAAGCCCAGTGTATCTACCTCTGGTGGTACACAAACTGGTGAGAAACCAGTGGTGAAACTTTCTAAGACACAAAGGTGAAAAAGGAACAAAATATTGAGAAAACTTGAACATCAACTAGTTGGTTGTCAACCAGGTGAAGCTTCCTCTAGTTCACCTAAGGTTTAGACGAGCAAGCCCAGTGTTTAAGAGAAACAGAAGAAAAGGTCTTGGAACAAGAAAACCAAAAGTTCTCAATCTTCTGATCCCAAATTTTCCAAGGATTCACCCATTTTTCATAGTCAAGACTGTGAATTAATTGAAGTCGTTTATTTTGAGAAAAACGGACGACCCAAGACCACTATGGCTTGGGTCTCCAAAACTAATTAATTTCTTGTGACTCGTGCAGGGACATCCGAAGGAAACTATCTCTAACCATTGATATGTGAATAGTGGATGCTCCCTACACATGACAGGCAACATGGCTTTGCTTCAAGATGATAAACCATTCAGAGGCGGCTATGTGGCCTTTGGAGGAGAGATCGAGTCTGATGATAAGTGGGATGTGGAGGATGAGGACGTAGTGGTGGAGTTTCCCAAAGGTGACGGTGAAGGAGTCTATGAGCTTGAGGATGGAGAGATTTTTGAGGCTCCAGCCTTTGAAGCTACTTTTAACACAGGTTCAGTCGAGCCTGAAATTGCTGCTGAGGCTAGTGGTGCAGCAACCTCGACTGAAGCCTCTCCCACCGATCCCGAACATGTTGATCCTGAGGCATAGAAGAGTAAATATTCGCAAGGATGGTTTACAAAGTATCAAGCTCCAGTCTGGAAAAAGACATCTATAATAGACAAACACGGAGCAACATGTATGATCTTGTATGTCTGTAGGTCCACATGACTCCTCTATAGATCGATCTCGTGAAGTGACGTATCAATGACACGGAGTGCGGAATCCAACCGTATCAATGAATGTGTACACAAGATGACAGAAACGATAACAATGTAAATAACAAGTTCGCTTTTAAAGCACAAGTTCGCCTCTCTATGAACTTAAACAATATTGTTATCAATAGTTATAAAACATGTCCTAACATACTCCCCTTTAACTGTTGCTAACAATTCTATCAATTACAAGTCAAAGAATATAAGACTAAGACATAATATCTTCAAGCTTGTTGTCACCAGAATATGCTCCAATAGACTCCCCTTGACAACAGCTTCAAAATATTGTCATCCATCTTCATATATCATCTGCACACATTCTCTTTCTATCTAGAAGAAAACTTGGGAGAAGGACCCCTTGTCAACTTCTGTCTGCAATTTTCAGTTTTTGCAAAGGAGAACAACCAAGAATAACCAACAATTAAGATTTCCATGGAAGCTAGAAAAATAAAATCTTTTTGGTTTTTCAAACATAAGAAACATAAAATCTTTTTGGTTTTTCTCTGTACAAACTAAAATGTAAAATACAAAATCACATCTTTTTAGTCGAACATCACGAGTAAGAAGATCATATCAGTATATATGATATATTAATCACACATCTTGGATATAAAATCCGTATAATATTAAATGGTATCCTATGACATTCTGTCAAGTCTTGACCAATCAAACCAATATCTTTTAAGATTATCACACTATATCTTTTTCAAGACTTTCATATTGCATGTTATGATACGTGATAAACATTCAAAGAAAATATGATCAGGCTATAACACAAAAACTCAAATTGTCAATATTATAAGATTTGAAACTAAAGCATCTCATTCCCACTTTCTTGTGAGTTAAGGTACCATTTAAGTATGAAATACAACGTGTACCCCACTAGTATGCAAACATAATGTAAAATGCACTATCTTCAAGACATATGAGATTTTACAAAAGATTATCCGAGTTTCCAGAATGAGGAGACATCACTTAGCACATGAATAGCATAATCCAAATTGGATTGTATAGGAATCAATGAGATTCAGAATCGAATGATTCAATGTCTTTGCTTATATATGTGGGATCATAAGATTCAGGTACGTGGATCCAACTGTTATCTGGATTATGAATTCAATGGAATCAGTAAAGATAATTTAGCAATATGATCCGAGGGCTAGTATATGTTTGGAAGATGTTGTCAAGTACTTATCTTGATTATACTTCAAATTGCATGCTTTTCGGGGCATGGGCACTGAAGCAAATCGAATGAATAGTGCTAAGGACATAACCTGAAACTGATCTCATAGGACAATCTTTATTAAAAGCTAATATTCTTTATCTGATAGTGATCTTTTAACATACACACCCAAGCATAAAATTGGTTCAAATCACATTTATAACATATGCAATTATGTTTTCACACTACTAATGGTTCAGTGACGCTTTTAGTCTACTGACAATTCAAATTATATGTATGCACAACACTATCATTTCCTATTTGTGCAGTCTCTGAAGTTTAGATCAAAACATATAATTCAGATATATTAACATAAAGCATCAACCAGTCAATCTAAGGTCATGTGTGAAAGAAAATCTACTGATGTACTATCATCTCTTCATTAACTTCAAGTAATGTCGATTTTATATTTTTTCAATTTGTTTGGCTTTTTCAAAATCTTTATGAAAGAAAGTAAAACAAAAGAAAATAAAATCTTCCATGAAAACATTTTAAGAAAAACATTTTACTTGGTTACTTGAGATTAAGCAATTCAATCAATTAAAAACTCAAACCGATGTAATCCTGTAATTGAATGCCTTTGCCTTTGTCACCAACACAGTTCTGTACTCCCCCTTTGCCTTTGTCACCAACACAGTTCTATACTCCCCCTGTCCTGTGGACTCCCCCTCAACTAGTCAAATGGTTGCATCAAAGACTTTATGCTCACCATCGTCATCCTAAGTTTCAGGTTTTCATTTGGACTTTGTAAAACTCTTTCCAAAACATTGTGTGTGACATATTCTCCCCCTGAGCATCAAGTTGTTGATTCAAATAGATTTCTCCGTTATCAACAACTCTTTGCTCATGCAGATGCCATTCCCTGTCATGTGCTATGAACAACCACTATTAACATCCCAAATGATATTAATAGTCCCTCTTGGTTAATCTTGCACAGCTAACAAGAAACATTAATTTGAAATTGGGACCCTAGCCATGGTAGTCACGGGTCGTCCATATGTGTCAAAATAATAAACTTCACTCCATTCACAATCGAATCTCTCATCGATTTTGGGTGATTGCTCCGACGAGTCCAAAACATAAACTTTTGATTTTCAAACATACTTCTGTTCATTAAGGTCTTTTTGGTTAAAATGTGAAGTGTTTGAAC
The DNA here is from genome assembly GCA_023525975.1 of Smallanthus sonchifolius. Classification (NCBI taxonomy): domain Eukaryota; kingdom Viridiplantae; phylum Streptophyta; class Magnoliopsida; order Asterales; family Asteraceae; genus Smallanthus; species Smallanthus sonchifolius. The sequence continues at coordinate 19,172,672 of CM042035.1, read as the reverse complement.
AATCTTGTTCATTTGAAAAATGTTTAGATTGTGAAAGCTCTTGTTGTTCTAAAATTTTTCTCAATATTTTGTTTCTCCTCCGTCTTTGAGGTCTAGAAAGTCTAACCTCAGGTTTTGAATTACACGTTAGTGTATCACGAGGTTTAACCACATTTGGGTGAACATAAGGCTTACCAGGAGTTCTTACCTTTTCTAAAGTAACATGTCGGTTACCTTTGTCTCTGTGAGGACAATCCATCCGAATGTGACCCACAAGACCACATTAAAAGCAAGATCTCTTCTCACGATATTCTCTCATATAAGGAATCTTTACACGATAAGATGCACTTGAAGAAGATTCTCCTACATGAACTTCTTTTGGGGATTGAGAATGAATAAACTTTTTCTCAACAGGTCTTGATTCAGGCTTCACCTTCTCATGAACTACATGTTTCTTCCCTTTATTTTTGTAAGGACAGTTCACCACAATGTGTCCTAGCTCATTACAATGAAAGCATGTACGTTTGTCTTTGTAATCTTTGACATATGGAACTCTCCTTGAGTTTGAATAACTTCTAAATGTATAATTTCCAGATGAATTAGAAATCAACCTTTGGTTCCTCAACTTTAATATCTTTCGGTATCCCCTCTACCTTAGCTTCATAAAAATATTCATCATCACTCTCATCAGAATACACCATATCTTCACCTGTGACTGGATTCACCTTCAACACAATCTTAGGATCTAAATCCTCATCTTTTAGAATCTCAGGTGCAACAGAATAATTTCCATTGAATGGTGGAGGAACATAGCCAATACCTATAGGTCCCTTCCCCTCTTCAATACTATTAAAATATCCCAGTAAGAATGATGAATTTCCAAAGCTTTCTAACTTTCTATGCAATCTGATCACCTCTCTTTAGATTCAGCTAGTTCCTTATCTTTCTCAGCAAGATCATTATTTCCTTTCTCAATTTCTGCAAATGACATATCCAGGTGATATGCCTGCTCTTTGATCTTCAAAGTCAGAGAACTTATATCCCTCTTCAGTGATTCTATCCTTTCAACACACACATTCTCATTATCCTTTAATTTCTGGTTTACCGTGTCCATCGATTTCATATCATAAATGACTGGCTCTGCATCAGTTTCTAACTATCTCAGATCATCTTCAACTTTCTGGAAGCTTACTTCAGTCATCATATCACTCTCGGTAGACTGAGTACTTTCACCAGAACGAATACTCTCACTATCACTTAACTCGACAGAAGAATCACTTTCAAAATCACGATTCTCTAATTCTTCTTTGATCAAGACCACAAACGCTTGAGAAGTCGCTTCACCCTTCTTCTTCAATGCCTCCCATAAATCTCTTGAAGTTGGACACTTACCGAGACTATGAATGATATCTTTCGGTAAATAGAATTTTAAAGTTTCACACGTTTTCATCTCTTGATCAAAATTTTGCTTTTCTACTTTAGTAAGAGCTGTCACTGGTTTAGGAGCATCTTGACCCATGAATGAATAAGTAGGATGCACATATCCTTCTATTATTGGTCTTCAAAAATCTTCAAAAATATCCAGAAAAAATTTCCCGGCAAAATACTCTTTTTAAAAAATTTCAAAAATTATTCAAAACAAGCATATAAACTTTCCCTAAAAAATTTGGACAAGAAGAAATTTCCCACCAAAATACTCTTTTTTTTTCGCCAATTTTTTTTTAGAACACTAGCGAACTAGATAAGTTCGCCTGATACTGCCTGAGCGAACTTAATAAGTTCGCCTGAACTTCACGGAGCGAACAAGACCACAAGCAAACTTGATAAGTTCGCCTGATTCAGTTCGTCTCTAACATAATGATTAAGTTTGCCTTGTTTAGCTCTTCAACCAAAACAAGAACCAACAGTCCCGAAAATCATCATTTCTCACTGATTTGATGGAATTTGAAGAAATTGAACCATAGGATTTAGTATTTCATAACTTAGAACACTTTATTGGATTAATTTCACTAAAAACACCTTCAAATCCACAAATTCATCCTCAAAATCAACTTCAAGAACTTGAAAACTCCATGAAAATGAAAACTTGCAAAAATGATCAATTTCTTTTAAAATTGTACATAAATCATCACAAATCACTCACGAATGACACACAAATCACGAGCATAAGCTCTGATACCACTTGTAGGCCCACATGACTCCTCTATAGATCAATCTCGTGACGTGACGTATCAATGACACAAAGCAACAGTTAAAGGGGAGTCTGACGTGACGTGTCTTTGACTTGTAATTGATAGAATTGTTCTCAACCGAATTAACGAATGTGTACGCAAGATGACAGAAACGATAACAATGTAAATAATCTTCTTGTTGTATTTCCTTATCAGACACTTATTACAATCTCTCTCTGATTCTCAGGTCTGATCTATCTCTGATGTTTTCCAAGTCTCTTTACACTAAGACTTGTAAACACCTATTTATAGGAACGCACATCACTTTAGGCGAACTTAAACAATATTGTTATCAACAGTTACAAAACATGTCCTAACAGACTCCCTTTTAACTGTTGCTAACAATTCTATCAATTACAAGTCAAAGAGTCTAAGACTAAGACATAATATCTTCAAGCTCGTTATCAACAGAATATGCTCCAACAATGTCATGTTCGACGACGACAAGAAGTTGTTTGCCATCAAACGACCTAGTGTATTTCAATACTTGAAGCCAACTAGTAATCGTGAGCTGCTGGGTGACACAAGTCATGTAGTAGCGAAGGGTTTGTGGGGGAACACTATAGAGAGAGGGAAGATCAGGAAACTTTGAGGTTTTTAAGCCTCAGATGCCCAAGAGAATCCGGGACAAGACTGTCAAACATCCCGTGACAAACCGAAGTCTAAAGAAGCTGGTTTACAAGCCAGTGATGTGTGAAACCAGGATTCCCCTGAGCAAGTTATCTCAGGATATCCTGGTTAACATGTGGTACTGGTACGTGGACCCAAAGACGGGTGAGGAGGTGGTTATGGGAAAGGTGAGGTCCGAAAGTGGAAGCTCGGAGCCTAAGGAACTGATCAGGGACTTTAATGAAATCACTTTCATCAACTTCTCTGTGAAAGATCTGATGGCTCTAAATGATAAATATTGCATCTACACGGACGAGTCGACGAAGCTTCAAGCAGCAAGATACAACAAGTTGGTCAAGTTTTGCCTTGACTACAAGCTGAAGATGGGAAGCTAAAACTGGTGGAGTTAGAAGACCGAAGATAATCCAGAGCTGTTGTCAAGAGAGAGTTTGTTGGAGCACGTTTGTGTGAAAGACACTATGGATGTTGTCTATGCTTTTGTGTCTTTACCTTTTGTACTTGTACTTGTATTTTAGTATCTGTATGTATTGGTTTATCGAGTTTTAAACACGTATGTAAGTACCTATACTTGTTTGTCTTTTGTTAAAGTGTTGTGCGCACTTAACAAGTGCGCATGTGCTATAACTTACATACGTAGCAAGTATGCAAGAACAAGTCTGCGTACTTGCTAAGTACGCAGGAACAAAGCCCTGTGCACTTAGCAAGTGCATAGGCAATAGGTCTGTTAGTATATATAGCCAGTTAGTGAAGTCAGTATGTACGCACTCATTCACTTGTAACCGGTTGTGATTATCAATAGACAAAGTTTAAAATATCTAGTGCTTGTTATTGTCGGTTTACTTGGTTTTGCTTGATACTCCAACTAGTCACGGGTATTCTGCACCCTGCTCAACTAGTCACACACTCGCACGTAACGATCCAAGACACCCGGGGACCTACAGATACTCTACTTACCCTTACTAGTTAAGGTGTTTAAGGATTTTTTTTTACCAACCGAACGACATCGATCAAAATGGCTCCGTTTCCTGGGAGTTAGTGCGCTTAGTGTTAATTTGTTTTTGTTGCTACAAATCACAAAAATCAAATTCTTGCTTTTAATTTTTTTTCTTATTTTGTTTTGTTCAGTATTACACAGAGTTTTCTTGTTTGTGTTGTGCAGGTGATTCCTCAATTGTATGCATCATAGAAGATACTCTAAGAAATTCTCTCCATTACACTTTGATCCATAAATTGAGAAGACTGCTAGACAGAGCATGGTTTTTCACAGAACCAACAAAGTAGTAGCTTCTCCAACTAACATGGAGAATAAACAGGATATTGGGAAGCAATCTGATCTGCCTCCTGCAGGTCAATTACCACAAGAACAGCAACCCACCTCCGGTGTTTTCTCATCATCTGTTCATGGAAACTTCAACCAATCCACCAGTCAAATTCCACCATGACCCAACTTTGGCCAACCTCTACCACAAGTAAGCCAGCCCTTTGACTTCAAACCCGAATCTCATTATTCTTCACCATATGTGAGGATAGTACCAGATACTATACCACCAACAACACAGCCACCCATGACTAAACCTTCCATATTTCACTCAACCCTCCTGCACCGGGCTTTCATACACTTCAATTTTAGACTACGAGGATGAAGCATATGGTATTGATGATGAGTTTGGGGAGTATGAGGATGATGCTGATGGGTTTGACAGAAGAGACAGACAGAGGTTTAGGGTGCCATAACATAGAAGACACGATACAGGTGTTCGATTTGAAAGGCCTAGTGAACATCAGTTTGGTCAGAGGCTGCCACAGCATCCAGTTCAGCTAGACATTCTAGCACCAATCCCACCACAGCAGCAGCCTGTAAAGAAGACCTGGTCCTAGGAATGCAGGTCCTCCCCTTGACAATCCGGGAGGCATTCCAAGGAGATATGACAGAGGCCCTGTTAGAGGGATTGAGAGCCATTTCCATCCTACCATTGCATACAACCCATCTCCAGTTGTTATTCCACAACAATATGGAAGGCCTTTTGAGGTTCGTTCCCAGGCAATTCAAAATTTGCCTAAGTATCATGGTCTAGGAACATAGGAGCCTTATTTGCATCTGAGTGCCTATGATGCTAGATGCAACACCATTGGGGGACAGGGGTTCACAGCTGATGATGTGAAATTGGTGCTATTCCAGTTCACCTTAAAGCACTTGGCCAGGGGATTTCGTGATCAGCGAAGAAGCGTTTTTATAGGAAAATTAACCTAACTTAGGTTTTAATCCTTAGCAGCCCCCATTATCCAATATCGTCTATTCCAGCCATTCCAAAGCTTCAAGAGGGTGATTCCCATGATTCTTAGGTCGATTGTTCTTAAAGTTTGATTATTGTAAGTCCCATTACATTAGTTTTGATTATTGTGATGAGTATGAGTAGCTAAATCACCCGTAGTCTTCTCCGGGTGTAGGGTTTTGTATTACACTTGTTATTTTCTGAATGATTAGCTTTGGTTTGTAATCTTGATTGGCATGTTAAGCCATATGATTTCATTAATTGATTGAATGCTTTAAACTGATTTGATTGATTTTGAATTGTTGTTCAAGTCTCATTAGTCTCAGGTTTCTTTACATGAGGGACATTTTGGTGGTTGGATGATAGTTGGTTAATCTAAATTGGTTATGCACGAATAGGTTTTCTTTACAACTTGTTCTTCTATTTTCACTGAATTCAATTGAATCCTGTGTGATTATGTCTCTGTAATTGCTTGCTAATTAGCTAGAAATGACTTGTGTTTGCAAACCTAAACCCCGGAGAGGATTAACCTTCTAGTTATTGTTTTAAATCCAAATCCAAACTAGTAGTTATTATTTTCTGTCAACAAAATGACACTTTCCACATACTCTACTTACCCTTACTAGTTAAGGTGTTTAAGGATTGTTTTTGACCGACCAAACGACATCGATTAAAATTGCGTCGTTTGAAAAAAAATAAAAAATAAAAATAAAAAATGGCACCGTTTCCGGCGAGTTAGTGCGCTTAGTGTTAATTTGTTTTTTTTCTACAAATCACAAAAATCAAATTCTTGTTTTTAATTTCTTGTCTTATTTTGTTTTGCTCAGTATTACACAGGTTTTTCTTTTTTGTGTTGTGCAGGTGATTCCTTAATTGTATGCATCATACAAGATACTCTAAGAAATCCTCTCCATTGCTCTTTAATCCAGAAATTGAGAAGACTGCTAGACAGAACAGTGTTTTTCACAGAACTAACAAAGTAGTAGCTTCTCCAACTAACATGGAGAATAAACAGGATACTGGGAAGCAATCTGATCTGCCTCCTGCGGGTTAATTACCACCAGAACAGCAACCCACCTCGAGTGTGTTCTCATCATCTATTCCTCCACCTATGTAACATTTCTGATTTTTAGTATTCGTATTTCAATGCAATGTAACGCATTTTAAACCAAATTCTCGTGCATTGTCTTATTATATCTTTCGCCATAAATTAAATGCAATGACTCAATACAAATCCGCAAGTTTTACTCAGTTATATGCAATTAATCTCTATACAAGTAACTATTTAGTTCAAACTTATAGAATCTGAAAATCAAAAATTAAAGTTGAACAAAATATCAAGAAACCCTAATTAGCACGGTCGTGCTTCGTCTTGGCACGGTCGCGCCAAGTGCCTCGGCACGATCGCGCGACTGGTCCTGGAACGATCGCGCCCGGTGCCTAAGCACGGTCACGCCTATATTGACACGGTCGCGCCTGCGTAACAGTCGAAACGTAAATGCAGTTTCAAAATGCCCGATCGTTTGAAATTTGAAACCGATTACGTTTTATTTTCTTTGACAAAGAAAATATCTCAGTCCATTACGAGTTTTATAAATCCAATTACGTTTTCCTCTCAAGAAACCGTCAAGTTCCTCCCAAGCCTCGAATCCTCAAAATCGATCCGAATACTCTCGAGCAATCCATCACCATACGATATTCAACCCTCTCTGGAACGACCGAAGCCGTTGAAGCAGTCGGAATTGCAGCAGAAGTCACCGGAGGTTAATCTTGCCGTCGTCGGAATTCCGTTCTACCGTTCTCCATCAATTCGATACGCTTCAGGGTAACTATAACCTTTTCCTCAGTCGATTCAGTCTCTTTATCAAAAGCCCCTTATCAATTTGGGCTTTCAATATGTAAATCATCCCGAATCAGAATTATTATTTTAATAAAAATGATTTAATCGAAACCAGTCTTAACCACGTTTTCCATACAATTAATTTATATGAATAGACTCGTAACAACTCAGTAATCAAAAGCCCTAACAATTCCAACGCTATAAATACAAGATTTGTTCAATTCGTGTCTGATTTGGAAGAGACACGGTCGCGCTAATCATCTAGCGCGGCCGTGCCTCATGAAACGCGGTCGTGCCGAGTAGCAGCGCGGTCGTGTCCTCATGTCCAGACCTAATCATGCCCTTTGGGCTAATCTCTTTTGTGTCTAAGAATCTTGGACACGACCGTGCCAGGCCAAGGCACGGTCGTACCTATTGATTTGTTTAGTTTATGCCCTATGTTGATCAACCCGGTCGCGCCCAGGCTAGCGCGGTCGCGCCCGTGGCTTGAGCACGATCGTGCCCTCAGAGGCACGGTCGTGTGTGAGTCAGACTTTTGGCAGAATTATAAATTTTATATTTTTCAATCAGTAATGTTTCAGATTTTATAAAAAATGTGTTTTATTTATTTAAAAAGGATTAAATGTTTAATCTTGGAATAAATATTTTTTACTTAAAGTTTATAAAAATAAAATTTATATTTATTATAAAATCTTACACTTAAATGATATTTTAAATGGTTAAGTTACAAATTTTTATAAATAAATAAGATAATGATTATTTATTTAATTCATGTTTAAACAAAATCAATTAATTATTTATACTTAATTACATTTAAATATTTACATCATTTTCATAAACAATAATTTTATACTTTAGTTAATTATTCATTCAAACTCAAACCTTAATCAAAATATTTTGATAATATTCATTTTAAACTTTATACTTTATTCAGCACACCCAAGATCAAATCAATAACATTTTACTCAAATCCAAACCATCATTTAACTTATACTTTGTGCACACTATTTGATACAACGTACATTACTCTTTAGGTTAAATTGTGCACTCGAGGATCTTTATTTTCTATCTATTATCTTTGTTAGCTACACCTCCACATCAAGTGAGTATACATAGCCCCTTTTACTCTTTTACATTTTTGGGGTGAAACATGAACACTATTCAACTTACATGTTTACATTTACGCAAACAACACAAGTACAAATCCTATTTACATTCATGTGTGCAATTTGAGCTTTATGCCCGAGGGCTAGGTGTGCTAACCTTTTGTATGCGATTATGTGCAATCATTAACTTTTCAAGCCGACGGTTTTAAATGATAGATCTATTGAGTCTGACAAACCCACCCAGGTGCGCGGTGATTGAAACCGACAACACAATTTTTGCATGCTAGTTACAAAGGTTTGATTGTACTTGGTTACACAATAGCTGCTCCCCATAAATGCCTTATTTATCATGTTATGTAAAGGATTTGGTTTACAAATTATATGCTACCTATATACAAATCTGTGTTATACTCACCAACTTTTTAGTTGACCTTATTTTATTCATGTTTCAGGTGCTTTCATATGAGTTTGATCAAGACATGCTACACATAGGCTTTGGACCTAGTTAATCTTAATTCAAAAACAAATTGTATTTCATTATGTACTTTGAATTTGATTCATGTTTGTTTGAATGGAAATTGATTTAACATATTACAATTTAGTCAACCTTGAGCTCATGAACAGTCTACATGTCCCGCCCCGATGATTCCGCCGTCGGTTGGGGTGTGACAGATTGGTATCAGAGCCTTGGTTATAGGGATCTAGGTTATTAGACACTCTTGACCTAGACTATAACTTTAGGACACCCATACAATGCCATGCTACTACATGTTACATTATCAATTCATGTGTGATTATTTTTACATGCTATCCTAAGTACTTACACTACCTGATACAATACTTATGTGTCACACTACTTGATAACTCTTGTACTTACACTCATTACTATCTACATGCTATATGATTATTTTTATGTGAATATTCTTACATGTTATACTATATAACTACATCATATGATACAATACTTAATAATCTATGTGTCACATTACCTGCCCACTTCTTCTTCTATTCATAGCTACCTACATAATTTATTTAAAACACTATCCTAAGTTTAACACACACATATACGCACCAAAATTATTCATACACCTTTGGACCCAAATACATGATACCATCACCCTTTATGAGCAAAGACTTAAACTATTGGGCCTAATACCCACCAATAATAAACCAAGAAGCCCATCTATCCTCCAAGAAGAAGAAGCCCGCTGAAAAGCATAAACCTTACTCTTGGGCCTAAAAGCCCAGTCCACAACAATTCTCATCATGACCATGAGCCCAATAATGGTATTATTAAATACATGATGGCTGGAAGAGTGTGTAGACCCATGAGGAATTCTGGTTAAGGAAAGATAGGGTACTTAAGTGTGTCTTATTGACCCACCCCTCTTTCCTGGGAATTCTCCTCAGGGATACATTACTTATAGGTCAAGTGTACTCCTAAAATACTATTGTGAAGACTCGGTGTTATGACTAGTCAAACTCTAAACCTATGAGAACTCCTATGTTTGACACTCAGTATTTATTTATCGCTTACAACCTTTCCATTGTTTTCCTGCTAAGCATGGACTCCTACCCTCCTCCCTCTCCGGTATACCATCCCGGAACAGAATCTGATTGGGAAGAAGACACCGAGACACCCGTTTATCGGTCACCAACACCCCCAACTGCTAGGCCAAGGTTTGATGTATGGGCGGACTGGATTAGGAACACCGACCCGAGACTTAGAACACCTGGATCACCCGTACCCATAAACCCGTATCATACACCTCACCTCCACAATCAATTGCCACCCCCACTAAGAGACCCATACCTAATGCCCGACCCGTACCTTCCTAACCCTTGGGTAAGGCATGCCATGAACCCCCTGGTGTTATGGGAATTCCAACCAATGACTTCCATCAATATGTAAGAACTTCAGAATTCGAGAGGCAAAGGATAGAGCAGGGAGTAATACACGACTTGCAAAGACAAAGAATGGATAGCCTAGCAAACCAATTAGGATACCAAAAGGAGTTAATCTCCATCCTCGAAAAAAAAAGAAATACAAGATCATCGCACGAAGACCGCCAGAACTGAAGCCAGATCTACTACTCGTGTGACTATAGCGGTGCTCATCTTGGCGATTATCTTCTTCCTAGTGGAAAGCTACCAGAGACGTTAGAAGGAGCTTCTACTGAATTCTTTTAAATTTTCGATTTGAGAACCATTTCCTCATGTTTTGAGTAATGTTTAACATTTCAGCATCTAGTCAATTCCACATATTTCAACTCTATAGTTATTGTTCATTGATTTGACCCGTGGAGCGTAAATTACACCTGTTATATTTTCATCAAACTTTCTCAAACATCACTTCTTTCATTCAACATGATTTAATACATTACCAACAATCTCTTTCATAAATAAATCATCCTATTTTGTGATTTAAACAAAACGTCGCTATCTTGTTTAACAAAATGTTTATTGAATTTTTTTAGAAAATATCAAAAACATAAATTTTCCATTAAACTTTTTCACCTAATAAGGAAAGTAATGCAATCAACTTTATAAAAATATTTTTTAAAACTGATAAATAATTATGATTTTATTCATTAAAGTAAATAATTCCAAACTTTGGCAAAATTAATATGCTACTACTTGTTTAGCCAAAAGTCAAAATTTTAAATTAAAAATATTTTCTCATAAATTGCATATTCATTTAAAATATGCGATTCAATGATTTCACTACTTTATATATCTACAACTAAGGAACAATTACCACTTTCTATTTTCAAGCAAAGATCAGTATTAGTAAACACATTTCCCCCGAACGTTTTCAAAACCTCCTCGCTACCTTTCGTTTGTCGCTTCAGGAGACGATCCATATCGCGTAGACTTTGACCCTCCCCATCAACCACAACGAGATTTGAGAACTTGAACCTAACTGCCACATTATACAAGAACGCCAAACAACACGGTTGTCCGCAGCACTAGATCACATGCGAAACTCATTAGTACACATCGCACGCGAAGTTCAATACTCACGTATACACGTTCACAATATATCCAATGCAACCACATGGTACATGAAACTCAAATACTCTCAATATATCCAATGCTACACAAATTACGTAATACATGATAATAGTTTGCCTACAAATCACAATTTACTCGATTGATCACGTAATGCACGCAACATGTTTATTTGCAATACACATGCTACTGGATTGAACACATGATACACGAAACTTAGTTGTTTGCAATATACGTGATACATAAGAATTGCTTCATTGATACACAATTCTAGATTGACCACACTATACATGAAACTCATTTGGTTACAAAGTACATCATACTAGGCTGTGCACATTGTACAATATACATGATGCTAAGTTGCCAACACCCTGCATGAAATTCATTTCCTACTATACACAAAATACTATGTTGTTTACACTACACATCAGAATTTATTGACTTACAAAATACAAGACGCTAAATTATTTACGCTATATATGAGACCTATTTGATTACGAACTACGTGACATTAGATCATACATGAGACTTACGTGCTTACTATATACTCGAAACAAAATTTGCTTACAATTGTTGCAATGGATTGATTACATTATACACAAGACATGGTCATGCACTTTGTACACCAAAGTTGAAGACCATAATACATTGAAACGACTCGGGGTTTGACATATTCTTGTTCAAACACGAGCAAACTAAGAAACTTTAAGTGTTACTACTTTACTACTCTTTAGTTGCGAACTGACCTGATTAGGGACATAGTTACTTGTTAGCGACTTTTATGTGTAAACAATAGACGTGATCATAGTGAAATTGTGCCCCCCCTTACCCGCACACAACGAAATGATCTATACGGACCATACGACGATTTGAATAATTACGGGTGCACACGAAATTATACAAATCAGCGCATGGAAACTATAGTGAAATGTTGTCGTGTGTTGTGATCTGAAACTTATCATGATGAGTAACAACGAAACTGATGTAATGTGACAAGGGCATGGTGGATACGCCGATGGTACTTCCTATATATAAGTGTCCTAACATATTATCATGAGTAGCGTTGTTTGTGTCACGTGAAGTTTTGACCCAGACCAATGTTTATGAAACCTCTTACCCACTAGCAACTTTGAGCATATTAGACTATATCTTACACAAACTTTAGATTTCAAAATCTCATTAAACTCATTCCAAATAATACATCTCACATGAAGAATTCAAAATTTCTATTCGACAGTCTCCTCCCTAAATTCATCTTAAAACAAATTTCATTACCACCTTAGTATACAACTTTGAGTATCAGGCCTAAAGCTATGTCAACGGTTACACTCCCCAGAATCCAACAATCAAAATTCACCGAGAATCAAAAAAAAAAAAAAAAAAAAAAACTCCCTCCTCCTTCTCGATTTTGTAGCCTCCATTAGTTAAATTTCGGGACGAAATCCCCTTAACATGGGGAGACTGTAACATTTCTGATTTTTAGTATTCGTATTTCAATGCAATGTAACGCATTTTAAACCAAATTCTCGTGCATTGTCTTATTATATCTTTCGCCATAAATTAAATACAATGACTCAATACAAATCCGCAAGTTTTACTCAGTTATATGCAATTAATCTCAATACATGTAACATTCCTGATATTTAGTATTCATATTTCAATTCAATGTAATGCAACTTCGAATTCAATACTCGTGCACTGTCTCATTATTTTCTCGCCGCAAATTAAATGCAATGATTCTATACAAGTTCGCAAGTTTTACTCGGTTATATACATTTAGACACTATACAAGAAACTATTTTATTCAAACTTATCAAATCTGAAAAGTCAAGGACTAAAGTTGAAAGATATCAAGAAACCCTAATTAGCACGGTCGTGCTTCGTCCTGGCACGGTCGCGCCAAGTGCCTAGGCACGATCGCGAGACTGGTCCTGGAACGATCGCGCCCGGTGCCTAAGCATGGTCGCGCCTGCGTAACAGTCGAAACGTAAATGCAGTTTCAAAACGCTTGGTCGTTTGAATTCGAAACCGATTACGTTTTATTTTCTTTGACAAAGAAAATATCTTAGTCCATTACAATTTTTATCATTCCAATTACAAATTCTCTCAAGAAAAACCGTCCAAAATTTCTCCCAAGCCTCGAATCATTCTTTTCGATCCTGTTGCTATCAATTAATCAAAGAACTCGATCCGCCGAGCATCTCTAAGTTTTCTGAAGCGTTGGAACAGCCGGAATCGCAGCAGAAGACACCGGAAGCCATTCTCACCGTTGCCGGAACTCTTTTCTGTCGTTCGCTATCAATTCGATACGCTTCAGGGTAAGTATACTCTCCATCTCATTCGTTTCAGTATCAATATCAAAAGCCCCCTATTAATCTGGGCTTTCATTACAGAAATCGTCCGAATCAGAATTATTATTTTAATAAGAAAAGATTTAATCGATTTCACTCTAAAACATGATTTACATACAATTAATTTATATGAATAGACTCGTAACAACTCAGTAATCAAAAGCCCTATCAATTCCAGCGCTATAAATTCAAGATTTGTTCAATTCGTGTCTGACTTGGAAGAGACACGGTCGCGCTAATCTTCTAGCGCGGCCGTGCCTCATCGAGCGCGGTCGTGCCGACTAGCAGCGTGATCGTGTTCTCCTGTCCAGACCTTGTCATGCCCTCTGGGCTAGTCTCTGTTGTGTCTAAAGATCATAGACACGACCGTGCCGGGCCAAGGCACGGTCGTGCCTGTTGACTTGTCTAGATTGTGCTCCTGTTGATCAACCCGGTCGCGCACCGACTAGCGCGGTCGCGCCCGTGGCTTGAGCACGATCGTGCCCTTCCGAGGCACGGTCGTGTGTGACTCAGAAACTCTAACAAAATTACAATTTTATATTTTTCAATCAATAAATGTTTCAAATTTTATAAAAATATGTTTTCTGTATTTGAAGAGATAAATATTATTTATTTAAAAATTTATAAAAATTAAATTTAAATTTATCTTACACTTAAATGATATTTTAAATGATTAAGTTACAAGTTTATAAATAAATAAGATAATAATTATTTATTTAATTTACAATTTAAATCAAACTCATTTATTTATTTATACTTAATTACAATTAATATTTATATTATTTCATAAACTATAATTATATATTTATTTATTCAATTCAAACCTAATTAAATTGTTTCAAATATATTTTACTTCAAACTCTATCTAATTTATTCAATACTATTTTTAATACAAATCAATAGTTTTATACATAAATTCAACTTTCATTTTAGACTTAGACTTTATGCATCTATTTAATTCAATACACATTTACCCTTTAGGTTAATTTGTGCATTTCGAGGATCATATTTGCTATCTATAATCTTTGTTAGCTTCACTTCCATACCAAGTGAGTATTCACAACCCTTTTTTACTCTTTTACACTTTTGGGGTGGAACATGAACTTTATACACATTACACATTTCACCATTACATTTACTCAAACAACACAAGTGCAAAATCCTACTTACATACATGTGTACAAAATTTGAGCTTTGTGCCCGAGTGCTAGTTGTGCTAGTCTTTGTGAAAACTATGTGCAATCATTAACTATACAAGCCGACGGTTTTCAATGATAGATCTATTGAGTCTGACAAACCCACCCAAGTGGAGGTGATTGATACCGACAACACAATTTGCATACTAGTTACAAAGGTTTGGTTGTACTTGATTACACAATAGCTGCTCCCCATAAATGCCTTATTTTTCATGTCTTGTAAAGGATTTGTTTTCAACTATATGCTATCTATATACAACTGTGTTATACTCACCAACTTTTTAGTTGACTTTATTTTATTCATGTTTCAGGCCCTAACATGTGAGAATGATTCAAGACGTGCTCAATATAGGATTTGGACTTAGCAATATTAAATCAAGAAGTTTATGAGTTGTTTATTGTTTCTTTGTTTGGATTTGGTTTTTACTTGGATTATGTGGAATGGAAACTTGACTTTAATATATTTCAATTTAGTCAACCTTGTGCTATGAACAGTCTACATGTCCCGCCCCGATGATTCCGCCATCGGTCGGGGTGTGACAGATTGGTATCAAAGCCTTGGTTATAGGGATTTAGGTTATTAGACATCTTGACCTAGACTATAACTTTAGGACACCCACTTATACTATACTTCATGATTTTTGTGCTATGTGTTACATGCTAGATGCTATATGTCATATGCTACATGTTTAGTATGATTACTTATTGCATTATGATGACTTATGTGTTTTAAATCCATGACATATTAGGATATTCTTAGTAATTAAATAAATAATATCCTTTCCTATATTCTAAAACCTCATAATATTTCTATCTTTCTTCTATCTTTATCCTTCTTAGCATGTGGAAAAAAATTCTTGAAGCAAAAATCTTAAAAAAAAAAATAAAAAAAAAATAAAAAATTATTTCTTCGTTAAGGTTTTTAAACTTGTTAAATTATTTGAGGACACGTGCAATCTGGAAGGGTGACACCTGTATTTTGGGTTTTCTGTCTAGGAAAGCATTTTGCATAAATCCCAATCAACCGAGGGACCCGTATGCTTTCCTGGGAATTCCCGACATGAGTGTTTACTTATAGGCTAAAGCATGTCTCCTTGAAAATTTTATAAGTTTAATTAACCTTAATGTGCCATAGTATTCAAGTGATTTTCACTTTTGAGTACAATCCAAACTATGAATATCTTTTTTTTTGTTATTCTATTCTATTAAATCCTAGCAATTCTCACAAGTTCTTACAATCTTTTCTTGTCTTGTGAAAATCTGTAGAAAGCCTCCTCGTCGTGCTCCCGCAACCAACGCCAATTCCAACATTGCTGCTATTCTTACCCAATTGGTGACACAACTCACCCAAGCCAATGGTGCCACCAATGGCAATGGTGGAAATGGAAGCAATAGTGGTAATAATGGTGGAAATGGTGGTAACAATCCACCTCAATGCACCTTCAAGCACTTCAATTCGTGCAATCCCCTAAAGTTTTATGGAACCGAAGGAGCTACTGGACTCCTTCAATGGTTTGAAAGTATTGAGAATACCTTTCTCAATAGTGACTGTCCCGACAACCTCCGTGTTCGTCATGCTACAAGTGTCCTCCAAAAGCGGGCACTTACATGGTGGAATGGGGAGAAAAGGAATAGGGGTATTGATGTAGCTATGGCTTTACCTTGGGATGAGGTCAAAAGGCTTATGAACGAGGAATTCTGTCCTCGAAATGAAGTGAAGAAGTTAGAGGCCGAATTTTGGGATCTTGCCCAAGATAGTGGGGAAAACTTAGCATATACAACTCGGTTCCATGAGTTGAGTCTTCTCGTGCCCCACATGGTCACTCCGTTATCTCGTTGTATCGAAAAGTACATTGGTGGGCTACCAAGACAAATCCAAGATACTGTCTTAGTTAGAAATCCTGCTACTTTGGAAGATGCCATCCGCCTGTCTGCTACCCTGACTGATAATCATGTGAAAGCTGGGACTCTTACCAAAAAGGGATCTAAGAAAGTTGCTGAAACCGTAACCCCTCCTGCCCACAACAAAGAAGCCACAACTGAACCCTCTCGCAATAACAAAAAGAGGAAGGTTAGAAACTTTGCTGTGGTTGGTCCTGCGGTGCCCGTTAATCAAGTTGCACCCGTAATTCAAGCACCGGCTAAAAAGCCATATGTTGGGATCTACCCTCTTTGTGCCACTTGCAATTTTCATCATCCTCAAAATATCCCATGTCGCCTTTGTACTCATTGTGGGATATATGGTCACACTATCAATGTTTGTAGGGCCAAAGCTTTTGAGGGCCAAGTCAACCCACCGAACCAACCCAACCCGCGAGTGGCTAATCAAGGTGTTCCCGCCATTGCTAATAGGCGTGCTTGTTATGAGTGTGGTGACCCGAACCATTTTCGAAATCTATGTCCAAGACTTGCAAATGCTAGACAAGGTGGAGCTCGTGGGCGTGCGTTCAACATAAACGCCAACGAAGCTCAAGCCAACAACGACGTGGTTAATGGTACGTTCCTTGTTAATAGTCAATATGCCTCCATTTTGTTCGATACCGGTGCCGATAAAAGTTTTGTGTCAATTAATTTTGAGCCTTTACTTGCAAAGACGCGATCCCAATTAGAGAAAACCTTCACCGTTGAAATAGCAAATGGTGACTCCCTTACAATTGAGTCTATCATCTATGATTGCTCCTTAGAACTTAATGATCATACATTCCCAATCAATCTTATTCCAATGCCACTAGGAAGCTTTGATATTATCATAGGTATGGATTGGCTATCAAATCATCATGCCGAAGTCATTTGCTTTGAAAAGTGTATTCGAATTCCGCTACCATCGGGAGAAACCTTAAGAGTTTTTGGTGAAAAGCCTTGCAAGGGTCTTAAATTGATGTCTTGTACTACCGCTCAAAAGTACTTACGAAAGAAGTACATCGCCTTCCTAGCTCATATTGTTCAAAAGGACGTCAAGGAGAAGAGTATTCAAGACATTCCTATCATTAGGGATTTTCCCGAAGTGTTTCCTAAAGATTTATCCGGTCTTCCTCCTGTTCGTCAAGTAGAGTTCCGTATTGATCTTATGCCCGGAGCTAACCCCTTGCTAGAGCTCCTTATCGTCTTGCACCTTCGGAAATGCAAGAACTCGCAAGCCAACTTCAAGAACTCTCCGACAAAGGTTTCATTCGTCCGAGTAATTCACCGTGGGGTGCACCCGTCTTATTTGTTAAGAAGAAGGATGGATCATTTCGCATGTGTATTGACTACCGCGAACTTAACAAGCTTACTATCAAAAATCGTTATCCTTTGCCTAGGATCGATGACCTCTTTGATCAACTTCAAGGTTCTACTTGCTTCTCGAAGATTGATCTTCGATCCGGTTATCATCAGCTCCGTGTTCAAGAAGATGACATTCCTAAGACTGCTTTTCGAACAAGGTATGGTCATTACGAGTTCATGGTTATGCCTTTCGGGTTAACCAATGCACCCGCAGTTTTCATGGATCTCATGAACCGTGTGTGCAAACCGTACCTTGATAAATTCATGATCGTTTTCATTGACGATATCTTAATCTATTCCAAGACTAAAGCCGACCATGAAGAACACCTTAGATTGGTTTTGGACCTTTTAAAGAAAGAACAACTATACGCCAAGTTCTCCAAATGTGAATTTTGGTTAAAAGAAGTTCAATTTCTTGGTTACATCGTCAACGACAAGGGTATTCCCGTTGATCCTGCTAAGATTGAAACGGTTAAGAATTGGAATGCCCCGAAGACTCCTACCAAAGTTCGTTCATTTCTTGGTCTTGCGGGTTATTATCGTCGTTTCATCTCAAACTTCTCAAAGATTGCAGTCCCTCTTACCGCCTTGACCCATAAGGGTAAAGCTTATGAATGGGGACCGAAACAAGAAGAAGCTTTCCAAACTCTTAAGCATAAGTTGTGTAATGCTCCCATTTTGACTCTCCCCGATGGGAATGATGATTTGGTTGTCTATTGTGATGCTTCTAACCAAGGTCTTGGTTGTGTCCTCATGCAACGAGGAAAAGTGATCGCTTATGCATCAAGGCAACTCAAAATTCATGAAAAGAATTATACGACGCACGATCTCGAGTTGGGTGCGGTCGTATTCGCGTTAAAGATTTGGAGACATTACCTATATGGCACGAAATGTGTGGTATTCACCGACCACAAAAGTCTTCAACATATCTTCAACCAAAAAGAACTCAATATGAGGCAACGACGTTGGGTCGAACTCCTTAACGACTACGACTGCGAAATTCGTTACCATCCCGGCAAAGCGAATGTGGTAGCCGATGCTTTGAGTCAAAAGGACCATGTTATGCTTCATTGTGCCCGTATTCAATCCGATATTCAAACCCGTATCTTAGAAGCTCAACACGTCTCGGTAACCGAGGGCAACATGTATGAAGAAATGTCGTGTGGTGTTGAACTTCTTCTTGAATCAAAACCCAATGGCTTACTATATTACTTGAACCGTATTTGGGTTCCCGATCGCGATGATCTCCGTGCATTTCTCATGAACGAGGCTCATAAGACTCGTTATTCTATTCATCCTGGTGCGGATAAAATGTACCAAGATCTTCGCCAACTTTATTGGTGGCCCGGTATGAAGAAAGACATTGCTCTTTATGTAAATGCTTAACTTGCTCCAAAGTCAAAGCCGAACATCAACGTCCTTCTGGTTTACTCGAACAACCAGGAATTCCCGTGTGGAAATGGGAGAATTTAGCTATGGATTTCATTACCAAGCTCCTTCGCACCTCGAGTGGTTATGATAGTATTTGGGTGATCATTGATCGACTCACCAAATCTGCCCACTTCTTGCCTATTCGTGAAGACTTCAAAGTGGAGAAATTAGCCCGAATTTACATTGATGAAATTGTGAGCCGTCATGGCGTTCCCTTGAACATAATATCTGATAGGGACGCTCGGTTCACTTCTCAATTTTGGCAATCCCTCCAAAAGGCTCTTGGTACTCGATTGGATTTGAGCACGGCTTACCATCCGCAAACTGATGGTCAAACTCTTGAAGACATGCTTAGAGCTTGTGTAATCGATTTTGGTGGCAATTGGGATTCACATTTATCCCTTATTGAGTTTTCTTACAACAATAGCTACCACACAAGTATCAACATGGCTCCATTCGAAGCTCTCTATGGTCGCAAGTGTCGTTCTCCTATCTGTTGGAACGAGATTGGTGAAGAACAAATCACCGGTCCCGAGTTAATTCAAGAAACATCCGACAAGATCATTCAAATCCGTGACAATATTCGAGTAGCGAGGAGTCGGCAAAAGAGTTATGCCGACAAACGTCGAAAACCCTTGGAATTCCAAGTCGGTGACCTTGTTCTTCTAAAGGTGTCTCCATGGAAGGGTGTGGTCCGTTTCGGAAAGAAAGGCAAGTTAGCACCTCGTTATGTTGGTCCGTTCAAAATCCTTGAAAGGATTGGGAAAGTGGCTTACAAGCTCGAGTTACCTCCATCTTTTGGCAATGTACATCCTACATTTCATATATCTAATCTAAAGAAGTGTCTCGCCGATGAAAATCTCCATATACCGCTCGACGACGTGCGCATTGATGAAACGATGCACTTCGTTGAGAAGCCAGTGGAAATTATGGATCGTGAAGTCAAGCAGCTCAAGCGAAGTCGCATTCCTATCGTTAAAGTTCGTTGGGAATCTAAGCGTGGTCCTGAGTTCACTTGGGAACGAGAAGACCAAATGAAGCTCAAGTACCCTCATCTTTTTACTAATAATGTTGTTTCCTCTAGCTAAATTTCGGGACGAAATTCTCTCAACATGGGGAGACTGTAACATTCCTGATATTTAGTATTCATATTTCAATTCAATGTAATGCAACTTCGAATTCAATACTCGTGCACTGTCTCATTATTTTCTCGCAAATTAAATGCAATGATTCTATACAAGTTCGCAAGTTTTACTCGGTTATATACATTTAGACACTATACAAGAAACTATTTTATTCAAACTTATCAAATCTGAAAAGTCAAGGACTAAAGTTGAAAGATATCAAGAAACCCTAATTAGCACGGTCGTGCTTCGTCCTGGCACGGTCGCGCCAAGTGCCTAGGCACGATCGCGAGACTGGTCCTGGAACGATCGCGCCCGGTGCCTAAGCACGGTCGCGCCTGCGTAACAGTCGAAACGTAAATGCAGTTTCAAAACGCTTGGTCGTTTGAATTCGAAACCGATTACGTTTTATTTTCTTTGACAAAGAAAATATCTCAGTCCATTACAATTTTTATCATTCCAATTACAAATTCTCTCAAGAAAAACCGTCCAAAATTTCTCCCAAGCCTCGAATCATTCTTTTCGATCCTGTTGCTATCAATTAATCAAAGAACTCGATCCGCCGAGCATCTCTAAGTTTTCTGAAGCGTTGGAACAGCCGGAATCGCAGCAGAAGACTCCGGAAGCCATTCTCACCGTCGCCGGAACTCTTTTCTGTCGTTCGCTATCAATTCGATACGCTTCAGGGTAAGTATACTCTCCATCTCATTCGTTTCAGTATCAATATCAAAAGCCCCCTATTAATCTGGGCTTTCATTACAGAAATCGTCCGAATCAGAATTATTATTTTAATAAGAAAAGATTTAATCGATTTCACTCTAAAACATGATTTACATACAATTAATTTATATGAATAGACTCGTAACAACTCAGTAATCAAAAGCCCTATCAATTCCAGCGCTATAAATTGAAGATTTGTTCAATTCGTGTCTGACTTGGAAGAGACACGGTCGCGCTAATCTTCTAGCGCGGCCGTGCCTCATCGAGCGCGGTCGTGCCGACTAGCAGCGCGATCGTGTTCTCCTGTCCAGACCTTGTCATGCCCTCTGGGCTAGTCTCTGTTGTGTCTAAAGATCATAGACACGACCGTGCCGGGCCAAGGCACGGTCGTGCCTGTTGACTTGTCTAGATTGTGCTCCTGTTGATCAACCCGGTCGCGCCCGTGGCTTGAGCACGATCGTGCCCTTCCGAGGCACGGTCGTGTGTGACTCAGAAACTCTAACAAAATTATAATTTTATATTTTTCAATCAATAAATGTTTCAAATTTTATAAAAATATGTTTAAATTTATTATTTATTTAAAAATTTATAAAAATTAAATTTAAATTTATCTTACACTTAAATGATATTTTAAATGATTAAGTTACAAGTTTATAAATAAATAAGATAATAATTATTTATTTAATTTACAATTTAAATCAAACTCATTTATTTATTTATACTTAATTACAATTAATATTTATATTATTTCATAAACTATAATTATATATTTATTTATTCAATTCAAACCTAATTAAATTGTTTCAAATATATTTTACTTCAAACTCTATATAATTTATTCAATACTATTTTTAATACAAATCAATAGTTTTATACATAAATTCAACTTTCATTTTAGACTTAGACTTTATGCATCTATTTAATTCAATACACATTTACCCTTTAGGTTAATTTGTGCATTTCGAGAATCATATTTGCTATCTATAATCTTTGTTAGCTTCACTTCCATACCAAGTGAGTATTCACAACCCCTTTTTACTCTTTTACACTTTTGGGGTGGAACATGAACTTTATACACATTACACATTTCACCTTTACATTTACTCAAACAACACAAGTGCAAAATCCTACTTACATACATGTGTACAAAATTTGAGCTTTGTGCGCGAGTGCTAGTTGTGCTAGTCTTTGTGAAAACTATGTGCAATCATTAACTATACAAGCCGACGGTTTTCAATGATAGATCTATTGAGTCTGACAAACCCACCCAAGTGGAGGTGATTGATACCGACAACACAATTTGCATACTAGTTACAAAGGTTTGGTTGTACTTGATTACACAATAGCTGCTCCCCGTAAATGCCTTATTTTTCATGTCTTGTAAAGGATTTGTTTTCAACTATATGCTATCTATATACAACTGTGTTATACTCACCAACTTTTTAGTTGACTTTATTTTATTCATATTTCAGGCCCTAACATGTGAGAATGATTCAAGACGTGCTCAATATAGGATTTGGACTTAGCAATATTAAATCAAGAAGTTTATGAGTTGTTTATTGTTTCTTTGTTTGGATTTGGTTTTTACTTGGATTATGTGGAATGGAAACTTGACTTTAATATATTTCAATTTAGTCAACCTTGTGCTATGAACAGTCTACATGTCCCGCCCCGATGATTCCGCCATCGGTCGGGGTGTGACAGATTGGTATCAAAGCCTTGGTTATAGGGATTTAGGTTATTAGACATCTTGACCTAGACTATAACTTTAGGACACCCACTTATACTATACTTCATGATTTTTGTGCTATGTGTTACATGCTAGATGCTATATGTCATATGCTACATGTTTAGTATGATTACTTATTGCATTATGATGACTTATGTGTTTTAAATCCATGACATATTAGGATATTCTTAGTAATTAAATAAATAATATCCTTTCCTATATTCTAAAACCTCATAATATTTCTATCTTTCTTCTATCTTTATCCTTCTTAGAATGTGGAAAAAAATTCTTGAAGCAAAAATCTTTAAAAAAAAAAAAAAAAAAAAAAAAATTATTTCTTCATTAAGGTTTTTAAACTTGTTAAATTATTTGAGGACACGTGCAATCTGGAAGGGTGACACCTGTATTTTGGGTTTTCTGTCTAGGAAAGCATTTCGCATAAATCCCAATCAACCGAGGGACCCGTATGCTTTCCTGGGAATTCCCGAGATGAGTGTTTACTTATAGGCTAAAGCATGTCTCCTTGAAAATTTTATAAGTTTAATTAACCTTAATGTGCCATAGTATTCAAGTGATTTTCACTTTTGAGTACAATCCAAACTATGAATATCTTTTTTTTTTTGTTATTCTATTCTATTAAATCCTAGCAATTCTCACAAGTTCTTACAATCTTTTCTTGTCTTGTGAAAATCTGTAGAATGCCTCCTCGTCGTGCTCCCGCAACCAACGCCAATTCCAACATTGCTGCTATTCTTACCCAATTGGTGACACAACTCACCCAAGCCAATGGTGCCACCAATGGCAACGGTGGAAATGGAAGCAATAGTGGTAATAATGGTGGAAATGGTGGTAACAATCCACCTCAATGCACCTTCAAGCACTTCAATTCGTGCAATCCCCTAAAGTTTTATGGAACCGAAGGAGCTACTGGACTCCTTCAATGGTTTGAAAGTATTGAGAATACCTTTCTCAATAGTGACTGTCCCGACAACCTCCGTGTTCGTCATGCTACAAGTGTCCTCCAAAAGCGGGCACTTACATGGTGGAATGGGGAGAAAAGGAATAGGGGTATTGATGTAGCTATGGCTTTACCTTGGGATGAGGTCAAAAGGCTTATGACCGAGGAATTCTGTCCTCGAAATGAAGTGAAGAAGTTAGAGGCCGAATTTTGGGATCTTGCCCAAGATAGTGGGGAAAACTTAGCATATACAACTCGGTTCCATGAGTTGAGTCTTCTCGTGCCCCACATGGTCACTCCGTTATCTCGTTGTATCGAAAAGTACATTGGTGGGCTACCAAGACAAATCCAAGATACTGTCTTAGGTAGAAATCCTGCTACTTTGGAAGATGCCATCCGCCCATCTGCTACCCTGACTGATAATCATGTGAAAGCTGGGACTCTTACCAAAAAGGGATCTAAGAAAGTTGCTGAAACCGTAACCCCTCCTGCCCACAACAAAGAAGCCACAACTGAACCCTCTCGCAATAACAAAAAGAGGAAGGTTAGAAACTTTGCTGTGGTTAGTCCTGCGGTGCCCGTTAATCAAGTTGCACCCGTAATTCAAGCACCGGCTAAAAAGCCATATGTTGGGATCTACCCTCTTTGTGCCACTTGCAATTTTCATCATCCTCAAAATATCCCATGTCGCCTTTGTACTCATTGTGGGATATATGGTCACACTATCAATGTTTGTAGGGCCAAAGCTTTTGAGGGCCAAGTCAACCCACCGAACCAACCCAACCCGCGAGTGGCTAATCAAGGTGTTCCCGCCATTGCTAATAGGCGTGCTTGTTATGAGTGTGGTGACCCGAACCATTTTCGAAATCTATGTCCAAGACTTGCAAATGCTAGACAAGGTGGAGCTCGTGGGCGTGCGTTCAACATAAACGCCAACGAAGCTCAAGCCAACAACGACGTGGTTAATGGTACGTTCCTTGTTAATAGTCAATATGCCTCCATTTTGTTCGATACCGGTGCCGATAAAAGTTTTGTGTCAATTAATTTTGAGCCTTTACTTGCAAAGACGCGATCCCAATTAGAGAAAACCTTCACCGTTGAAATAGCAAATGGTGACTCCCTTACAATTGAGTCTATCATCTATGATTGCTCCTTAGAACTTAATGATCATACATTCCCAATCAATCTTATTCCAATGCCACTAGGAAGCTTTGATATTATCATAGGTATGGATTGGCTATCAAATCATCATGCCGAAGTCATTTGCTTTGAAAAGTGTATTCGAATTCCGCTACCATCGGGAGAAACCTTAAGAGTTTTTGGTGAAAAGCCTTGCAAGGGTCTTAAATTGATGTCTTGTACTACCGCTCAAAAGTACTTACGAAAGAAGTACATCGCCTTCCTAGCTCATATTGTTCAAAAGGACGTCAAGGAGAAGAGTATTCAAGACATTCCTATCATTAGGGATTTTCCCGAAGTGTTTCCTAAAGATTTATCCGGTCTTCCTCCTGTTCGTCAAGTAGAGTTCCGTATTGATCTTATGCCCGGAGCTAACCCCGTTGCTAGAGCTCCTTATCTCTGTTGTGTCTAAGAATCTTGGACACGACCGTGCCTGGCCAAGGCACGGTCGTACCTATTTATTTGTATAGTTTATGCCCTCTGTTGATCAACCCGGTCGCGCCCAGGCTAGCGCGGTCGCGCCCGTGGCTTGAGCACGATCGTGCCCTCAGAGGCACGGTCATGTGTGAGTCAGATTTTTGACAGAATTATAAATTTTATATTTTTCAATCAGTAATGTTTCAGATTTTATAAAAAATGTGTTTTATTTATTTTAAAAGGATTAAATGTTTAATCTTGGAATAAATATTTTTTATTTAAAGTTTATAAAAATTAAATTTATATTAATTATAAAATCTTACACTTAAATGATATTTTAAATGGTTAAGTTACAAATTTTTATAAATAAATAAGATAATGATTATTTATTTAATTCATGTTTAAACAAAATCAATTAGTTATTTATACTTAATTATATTTAAATATTTACATCATTTTCATAAACAATAATTTTATACTTTACTTAATTATTCATTCAAACTCAAACCTTAATCAAAATATTTTGATAATATTCATTTTAAACTTTATACTTTATTCAGCACACCCAAGTTCAAATCAATAACATTTTACTCAAATCCAAACCATCATTTAACTTACACTTTGTGCACACTATTTGATACAACGTACATTACTCTTTAGGTTAAATTGTGCACTCGAGGATCTTTATTTTCTATCTATTATATTTGTTAGCTACACCTCCACATCAAGTGAGTATACATAGCTCCTTTTACTCTTTTACATTTTTGGGGTGAAACATGAACACTATTCAACTTACATGTTTACATTTACGCAAACAACACAAGTACAAATCCTATTTACATTCATGTGTGCAATTTGAGCTTTATGCCCGAGGGCTAGGTGTGCTAACCTTTTGTATGCGATTATGTGCAATCATTAACTTTTCAAGCCGACGGTTTTCAATGATAGATCTATTGAGTCTGACAAACCCACCCAGGTGTGCGGTGATTGAAACCGACAACAAAATTTTTGCATGCTAGTTACAAAGGTTTGATTGTACTTGGTTACACAATAGCTGCTCCCCATAAATGCCTTATTTATCATGTTATGTAAAGGATTTGGTTTACAAATTATATGCTACCTATATACAAATCTGTGTTATACTCACCAACTTTTTAGTTAACCTTATTTTATTCATGTTTCAGGTGCTTTCATATGAGTTTGATCAAGACATGCTACACATAGGCTTTGGACCTAGTTAATCTTAATTCAAAAACAAATTGTATTTCATTATGTACTTTGAATTTGATTCATGTTTGTTTGAATGGAAATTGATTTAACATATTACAATTTAGTCAACCTTGAGCTCATGAACAGTCTACATGTCCCGCCCCGATGATTCCGCCATCGGTTGGGGTGTGACAACCTAGGACAAATGGAAACTTCAACCAATCCACCAGTCAAATTCCACCATTACCCAGCTTTAGCCAACCTCTACCACATGTAAGCCAGCCCGTTGACTTCAAACCCAAATCTCATTATTTTTCACCATATGTGAGGATAGTACCAGATACCATACCACCAACATCACAGCCACCCATGACAAAACCCTCCATAATTCACTCAACCCCCCCTACCAAGCTTTCATCCATACACTTTAGGTTTAGACTATGAGGATGAAGCAGATGGTTTTGATGATGAGTTTGGGGAGTATGAGGACGGTGATGATGGGTTTGATAGAAGAGACAGACATAGGGTTAGGGTGCCAGAACATAGAAGACACGATATAGGTGTTCGGTTTAAAAGGCCTAGTGAACATTAGTTTGGTCAGAGGATGCCACAGCATATAGTTTAGCCAGACATTCCAACACCAATCCCACCACAGCAGCAACCTGTAAACAAGCAAAGAAAACTTGGTCCTAGGAATGCGGGTCCTACCGTTGACAATCCGGGAGGCATTCCAAGAAATATGACAGAGGCTCTGTTAGAGGGATTAAGAGACATTTTCGTCCTGCCATTTCATACAACCCATCTCCAGTTGTTATTCCATTGCAACATGGAAGGTCTTTTGAGGTTCATTCCCAGGCAATTCAAAATTTTCCTAAGTATCATGGTCTAGGAACAGAGTAGCCTTATTTGCATCTGAGTGCCAATGATGCTAGATGCAACACCATTGGGGGACAGGGGTTCACACCTGATGATGTGAAATTGGTGCTATTACAATTCACCTTAGATGACAAGGCTCAACAGTGGTTTCATTCTTTACCTTCTGCATCTATCTATACTTGGGGAGATATGCAACAACAGTTCTTGGATGAGTTCTACACCAATCAGAGGACTAGTGATGCTAGGAAGAACATCTGAAATTTTCAACAACAGTCAGGGGAACTATTTCATGAATCCTTCCTTAGGTTCAAGATGTTGATCAAGAACTGCCCACTCCATGGTTTGAAAATGTGGGAGATGTTAAATGCTTTTCATGAGGGTTTGACAGATGATGATACCCGTGACCTCAACTCCATTTCTAATGGTACATTTAGTACCAACTTTGAGGATGAAGAGTGGGATTATTTAGAGAAGATGTCAATAACATCCAAGAGAAAAGACCAATTTTCAAGACGGGCAAGGCATTCAGTGGTGAGAGCAGTTGACAGTCCAAGTTCTGAGGCAAACAGACTAGAGAAGTTAGAGAAGTAGGTAGCTAACTTGGGCGTCGAGGGTCAACAGTGAGGTATGTGACTAGTGTGGTGAGTTGGGGCATAATGGTGCCAGTTGCATAGGCACGTATGAGGATGTGAATTACATTCAGGGGGTGGTAGAAACTATGATATGAACTCCAACAACCATCACCCATGCCTTAGAAATCATCCCAAATTCCATTATGCGGATGCCTCAAACCAGTCCAACCCCAATTTCTAAGGAAAGTGGTCAAAGGAATCAACAACCATTCCCACCCCGGAACCAAAACTACAATCAAAATAATCAACAAATGGGGTATCAAAGGGGGAATGAGCAGAGCGGATCATCTGGATACAATAATGGATATTCTGAATACCATCCAACAGGACCTGCAAAATAAGAATCAATCTGATAAGGTGTGGGATAAGGCCGTTCAAGTGTTGACCACTCAAACGGGACAGATGGCTATTGAGGTGGCTGAATTAAGGAAGAGTAGTGGGAAGCTTCGAAGTGATACACTGACCAATCCATCTCACCACACTTCGGGAAGCAGGAACATGAAGAACAGCCACGTGGGCAAGGTATGTACTCTTCGAAGTGGTAAGGTGCATGATAACAAAGTTGCACGTACACCAACCTTTGTTGACGGTATGGTGGAGGACATTGATGAGCATGAGAACAGTGATGATGAGCCCGGACTGATTCCGGTCACTCGGGTTGCTTTTAAAAAATCAAAATGATAAACTATTTTCTAAAACATCATCTACTTTTAATGATGGGGAAGTGGTGCCTCCTAAGGTGTCATTTCCCTCAGCTTTAGTGAATGGAGGTAAACAGGTGGTGGTCAAGAAGAGGATTCCTCAACCGGAGGAAATCTGGGAGTTCTTTAAACAGGTAAAAATTAACATATCCCTCCTTGATACAATAAAACAGATACTAGTCTATGCTAAGTATTTGAAAGACTTGTGCACTCAGAAAAGGCATAATAAAATTCTAGAAAAGGCATATATGAATGCATGAGTCAGTGCAATTTTTACTGGCACTCTTCCACCAAAACTCCAAGATCCAAGAGCGCCCATAATTTCTATACAAGTGGGTGATTTTAAAATGAACAAGATAATATTGGATCTTGGAGCAAGTGTGAGCATCCTTCCTAGGAGTTTGTATGACCAGTATGACTTTGGTCCACTACGTCGAGCCAATACTACTGTGGTGTTGGCTGACTTGACCCCTAAACTCCCAAGAGGGATCGTTCGTGATGTGATAGTAAATGTGGATCAATTTTATTATCTGGTGGATTCTTGGTTCTTGATTATGTGCAATCTGAAAAGCTCACTCAACCAACTGTCATTTTGGGTCGACCCTTCTTAGCCACATCCCACTCTTTGATTGACTGTCGCTTAGGCACAGTTGATATGAATTTTGGCAATAAAAGGGTGCATTTAAATATTTTTTCAAATTAATCTAACCCTCTGCCCAGTGATGAATGCTTCATTGCAGACATCATTGAAGGATGCCATCCACACTCTGAGGATGAGTCCACAGAGGTGTGTTTTGTGTGTGACAGGGTTAAACAGGAACTGGAGCTTGATTTGCAAGAAGGGGAGAAGGTTATGGAAGCATTGGCTGTGCAAGACGGTAGACCTCCATGGAATCACCATGTAGAGAGTCTACCAACTGAGATTGATTCGGGGTTGAAACCATCACTTGTGAGCCCCCCAAAGGTGGAGTTAAAGGATCTTCCCAAGAACCTAAAGTATACATTTCTAGGGGGGTGAAACTCTACCTGTCATCATTGCATCCAACATGGATGAGGGGCAGGAGGAGGCACTACTGAAGGTGCTTCAGGATTACAAAGTTGCAATTGGATGGACCATTGCTGACTTGAAAGGTGTCCTTCTATTGCAGGAATTTAATCTGGAGATCAGAGACAAGAAAGGTTGTGAGAATTCCGTGGATAACCATCTGTCACGAATTCAGAGGGAGGAGGAAGATGACACTCTTGAAATAAATGAACAATTCCCCGATGAGTGTTTAATGTCGATTACTTCTTCAGATCATTGGTATGCTGGTATTGTGTAGGTCCCCGGGTTCTACGGATCTCGTATACGAACTGACGAATCTATGCACCGAGTGCGGAATCCAAATCACGTAGACATGAACAATTGACTAGTAACACGTAAGATCTAATTTAAACTTTTTGTATTACTATAATCTTTGATTACAAAAGTTCTCTCCAAAACACACACTACACCTTTTCTTCTCTAGTGATCTATGGAATATGAACTTTTAAATCCTATTTTTAGTAAACACTAATGACTCTTGCATCATAGGCGAACTTAACAAGTTCGCTCCTAAAGATGCTAGGCGAACTTTCTAAGTTCGCCTATCTAAGAACTTACACAGAATGTTTGCTACAGTTACAAATTCATGCTCTAACAGACTCCCTCTTAACTGTTGCAAACAATTCTATCAATTACAAGTCAAAGACTCTATGACTAAGACATAGAATCTTCAAGCTCGTTGTCACCAGAATATGCTCCAACAAAGTCCCCTTTGACAACAGCTTTAGAAGATTGTTATCCATCTTCAATATCATCAAACACTATGTAGTCTTTGTCTTGTTCATCTACGCACTCTCTCTCTCTATATAGAAGAAAACTTGGGAGAAGGATCCCTTGTCAACTTTTATCTGCAATTTTCAGTTTTTGCAAAGGAGAACAACCAAGTATAACCAACAATTAAGATTTCATGCAAGCTGGAAAAATAAAATCTTTTTGTTTTTTTTTTCAAAGATAAGAAACACAAAATCTTTTTGGTTTTTCTCTATATAAACTGAACTATAAAAATACTAAATCACATCTTTTTGGTCGAACATTCCGAGTAAGAAGATCATATCAGTATAAACAATGCATCAATCGCACATCTTGTATAAACATCCCTAAATATTCTATGGGTATCCTATCCAGATTCATTCTTGCTTTTCTTTCTTTTCTTTCATTTCAATCAATCATATTTCTCAAAATTCTACCAATTCTAAAAGAATGTCATCATGAATTAAAAGATGAGATCAAATCTTTTAAGCTTCGACCAAAGCATGTAATAATACGCACAAAACTTCAAAGAAGATGGGATCAGATCATAACATGATAATAAATTACATACAAATTTGCAACACATAACATGTCAATGATACGCACATGTTCTTGTGAATTAAGGTACCATTTATTTTGTAATACAACGTATACCCCACAAATATGTCAACAGAAAAATAAATGTGCATTATCTTCAAGACATATAAGATCATTACAAGATAATTTTCAATATCCAGGATGAAATTATACCGTTAAACACAGGAAAATATCAAGCAGAGAATCAGAATGATTCGGAATCGAATGATTCAAATGTCTTGGTTTTGATGTATTATCATGATTGATTATAACAGAAGAACTCTTCAGCTGATATATTGATTAAGGAATCTATTGATTCAATAATACAAGGTAATGGGATCCAACTATTATCTGGATGTATTTAATGGAATCAAGATATTAATCCAAGGGCTAGTATATGTTCGAACAGATGTTGTCAGAAACATATCTTAGTTCAGCATCACATTGCATGTTTTTCGGGGCATGGATAGTGAAGTGAACTGAAAAATTGTATTTAACAACATAACCGATACTAGTCTCATGAAGTACTTTAGATCTTATATTCTTTATCTGATAATGATCTTTTACACACACACCCGACATACCATGGGTTCAAATCACAGTTGTAACAAAGTTCACTATGTTGTCACACTACTAATGAACCAAAGATACTCATAGCCTATTGAAAATTCAGACTACATGCTAGTATCCAAATTAAAAATAAGCATCAATTTTTGTTAAGCATAAGCAGTTATGAAGCTATCGTTTCCCATACTGTGCAGTCTAAGAAGTTCTGATCAAAACATTTATCACATATATATTAGATAAGCAATCATAAAGGCCAACTAAGGTCATGTGTGACTGAACATCTACTGATGTACTATCATTTCTCCTTGTAACTTCAAGTAATGTCGATTTCAACTTTTTCAATTTGTTTGGCTTTTTCAAAATCTTTTTGAAAGAAAGTAAAAAAAACTAAAAATAAAACTTCCATGAAAACATTTTATGAAAAACATTTACTTGGTTACTTGGGATTAAGCAATTCAATCAATTAAAAAATTCAAACTGATGTAATCGAATGTAATTGAATGCCTTTTTGTAAACAAAAGAGCCCCATGTTGTTGTTCTTGAACTCGCTGCCATTATCACTTCTAATTCGTCTGAATTTCTGTTTGCATAAACTCTCTAAACCCAGGATTAAGTATTGAACCAACTCTGTTGTTTCAGCCTTTGTGTTGGTGCATGTTTTGGTGACAACTAGCTTTGTATAATTTAGTCTTTATGTTTAATGTTTTGTTTGTTTTGTATTGTAATAGTTTAAGTTTGCATAGGCAAACTTAATAAGTTCGTCTGGTATAGTTGAGGCGAACTTAACAAGTTCGCCTGAACTAAAGGTGGCGAACTTATTAAGTTCACCTGATTCAATTTGTGTTGTCTATAAATAGTTCAAGAATTGTTCTCATTTGTAACTTCTGTACTTTTCTAGAACTACTCTGTGTTTACTGTTTACTGACAATACAAGGAGATTTTTATGACATCTTGTCTTGTGTGATTGCATTGCATGCGTGAGTATTCGAGACATACGTATACGTAAGGATTCCGCACTTCGTGTACGTATCACGTGTTTTACAGTAGAGATCGATCGTTAGACCCGCTGGGACTTACAAGTGGTATCAGAGGTTTTTGGTTAGCTACTATTGTTTGACATTGTCTCGGTTGATTTTTCACAACAAGATGGAGATTTTCAGAAGTTTCTGTGTTCTTGAGAGTTTTGCAGTTTTTGTGATGGATTTTGAGTGATTTCTTCATTTTTGGTGTTGTTTTACCAAAATTGATCTGTTAGAAGTGTTCTAAATCATCATTTGAAGAATCCTATGGAAGGATGCTCTCTAATTCATTCAAAATCGAGAAATATGGAAATTTTTGGATCTGTTCGTGAGTTTGGGTGTTAGAACAATCTTCATTGTTCTTCAACTGAAACAGGCGAACTTGTCTGATCAGTTACGGGCGAACTTTTCAAGCGAACTTATTAAGTTCGCTGGATTTCATTCAGGCGAACTTAGTAGGCGAATTTGTTAAGTTCGTTTAATACAGAATTTTAGAAAAATTGTCTAAGTGTTGAAGTGTGTTCAAGAATGTCATCTACTTCAAATCAAGTGAACAATATGACTCATTTACTGAATCATGACAATGAGATTGGAACTCCAACCAAGCCACCGAGGCTTATGAATCTTAAAGATTATTGTAATTGGAAAAGTCAATTTGAGAATTATGTTAATATCACTGACACGAGTTTGTGGATTCCTATTAGTGAGGGATATGAGCATCCAGTGCATAGTCATATGGGTGTTTCAGATACACCAAAACCAATTTTAGTTCTTAGTGATGAGGAAAAGAAGCTTTATGATTGTGAAAAGAAAGCTCTTGCAGCTTTATCCATGTGTTTACCACTGGACATCTATCATACTTTCAAGAAGTTTAAGACTTCTCGACAACTTTGGGAATGTTTGGCTAAAAGATGTGAGGGTAGCACTGATATCAAGAAGAGCAGAAAAGAAATGTTAAAAAAACAGTTTGGTGTTTTTAAACACTTTGATGCTGAATCAGTGGATGAACTCATGTCAAGATATTATCATCTACTACGTGAAATGGTCAACAATAACATCACTTACAAAAACAAGAAGATTCTTGAAAAGTTCTTGGATGCTTTACTAGCACATTTTGACATGTACACCATAGTTTTAAAAGAACAATCTGGATTTGATGATCTTAGTCTTGAAGATTTGATGGGAAAGATTCAATCATATGATTTGCATAAACAAAAGAAAGACACAGTTTATCAAGATCCAAGCATTTACTTTGGGAAAGGTACATCAGCACATAAATCTGGTGGAGTTGCTTTATTTTCGAGAGAGTCGTCTGATGTTCCTAAAGAAAGTTTTTGTAAAGAAAATACATGATTTGTTGCTTCAAACTCTGGATGTTCAACTCATAGCAAGAATGAAGGTCATTCGTGTTCTACTAAAGTGTCTCCATCTGCAGCTAATGATATGATGGGAATGATTACATCATTCTTAACCTCTTATGAAAATTTTATTGGTAGTAAGATCACTGATCCTGATATGATTGAGGAGGATTTTAATCAGCTGGATAAAGATACTTTGAAAGAAATGAATATTCAGTGGAACATGGCATTGTGGTTGAGACAAGGAAAAGATCACTTGAAGAGAACTGGAAAAAATTTCATTGGGGCATCAAGCATAACCAAGATGGGAATGGATAAGTCTAAGGTGAAGTGTTATAATTGTCAGGAGTTTGGTTATTTTGCTCAAGAATGTACAATACCAAGAAATCAAAATCAAGGACCTTCAAACTCTCAAGGCAATAAAAACAAACAGAGTACTTCCACAGCTTTGATATCTCAACAAGATGAAAATTATGACTGGGGTATTCATTTGGAAGATATTGTGGCTCATGTTAGTCAAGCTTTTCTGGCTGAAGTACATCTTGAAGATGGAATTGAAAGTGGTTCTTCTGATAGTGACTCTACAGATTCTGGGAGTTTACATGAAAGTGAAGAGTCAGTGCCTCAGAAGAGTGAACCAAAGTTTTCAAACGAAGATTTACTGAATGATGGAGCTGCTGGAAAGGTTACAAAAAAGATTGCAGAGATGTTAGCTGAAGGGAATGCATTCATGGCCGATTCTAAGCAGGTAAAACAGGTTGACTCTTGTTTAAAATGAATTGATTTTAAATTCAAAATTACGAGATTGTGTGATGATAACACTGTAGGTCTCGATTCGGTGCGTGACGGATCTCTAGACTTGCGGTACGACATGGTGATAACGTGCGGAATCCATGATCAATGTGCAACATGTAACTCAATCAACAACACGGTGTAAATAATCCTCTTTGTATTTCCACTCAGAATATCAGTTTACAAGATCTCTCAGTTTCTGTTCTACATTGATCCACTCTAATCCACACTCCTAAAACTGACATGTAAACCTCTATTTATAGGAAAACATAAACCCACACAGCACTATAGGCGAACTTAACAAGTTCGCTCCTAAAGATGCTTCACCCTTTTTCTTCAATGCTTCCCATAGATCTCTTGAAGTTGGATACTTCCCGAGATTATGAATGATTTCTTTTGGTAAAGACATCGTTAAAGTTTCACGCGTCTTCATCTCTCGATCAAACATCTGCTTTTCTACTTTAGTAATAACTGACACTGGTTTAGCAATATTATAATATCCCATGAACTCATAAGTAGGATGCACATAACCTTCAAATATGGGTATCCAAATATTTTCATCAGTGTCTGATACGAACTGTTCGAACAGGACTTTCCAGCTATTGTAATCTGATATGCACAAAATCCTCGGTGGCATATGTCACACCCCAACCGACGGCGGAATACGTCGGGGCGGGACATGTAGACTGTTCAAAAGCTCAAGGTTTGCTAAAGTTTAAATATTTAAACAAGCAGTTTCATATCATAAATAACCATGAATTCAACAATACAAGGAAAATAAAAATACATAAATTGTTTCATTAATTTAGATTCTAGGTCCTCGTTCCTAAGTGAAGCAGCTTGTACTTATTCTCAAGCATTAGTACCTGAAACATGATGAAAACAAGGTCAACTAAAAAGTTGGTGAGCATACATAGGTTTTGACATACAACCAAGTTTAAAGTGTTTTGTACAATTCATACGATACACGTGTATAAGGCATTTATGGAGTATCTATAGTTAAACTAAGTGTGTACAATCAAACCTTGTGATTGAGGCATAACACGCAGGTTACTCTAATGTAAAGTCGGTAACAAACACCCTAACTGGGTGGGTTTGTCAGACACAATAGATCATCAATGTTAACCGTTGGCTTGTACAGAGTTAATGATTGTACTAATGTCATGTATATGTAGTCTTAACTCATAGCATTCAAGCATAAAGCACATAACACATAATATCATATTATTGAATTGTATTTAAGTCTATGCAAAAAGGTTTCAAAAAGGTAAATCATGTTTCACCCCAAAAGTACAAAATAAAAAAGGGGGCTATGTAAACTCACTTGTATATGTTGGGTGGATAATACGAGCAAGTATGAAGCACGAGTGATTCTCAAATCACAAGTTACCCTAGTGTGAAAAGAATGACCTTAAATTATTAATATGCATAAGTCTAAGAATAAGTCTAATGTTCATCGGGTCTTGTTAGGCGTGAGTTTGTATAAAGTTTTTGTTATTTTATGTAGGAAATTATAAGTTGTCAAAAGTTTGGTGTAACTTTGGGAGTTCCAAATGTTGTATGAAAACATCATGTGTCTTTAGGGTTAAAGATTAAATAAATAAAACGCTTTTTATTTATTTAATTAAAATAATAATCATTGCTAAAAGTAATATGACTTTTATAAAATATTAAGTAAATCCATTGCGTTTTTATTTATGTCAAAGTGCCAAGATCGTAATAATACGGGTTAAAGAAAACCCTAGATGCAAAATAATAATTTTATTCATTATAAAGATAAATAAATAATATTATGTATGTATATATTTATGTGTATATATTTAGAAAGAGGTTTTTGTTCAAATGTATTTATGTTTATATGGGATAAATGATTTACAAGATTATACATTTTATATCTTGTTAGTATATTTATGCATTAGGAAAATTTATTATTTTGAGTACTTATTTAAAAACACATTTTTAAATAATTAAAAATGGGAGTTTTAAACAACTATATTTGTAATAATTAATATTTTATGTTGAAAACTTTGAAATTGTATTGTATTCTGGTCTAAATATGGTATAGGTTATAAAAATAATTTTTATAAAAATATTGGGTTGTGAAAATTGATTTTAAAAAATAAAACAGACCACCCGGCTCGAACCCGGGTGGTTTCTGTGTGAGACAGCCGGCTCAACCACTGGACCAAAGAACTATATCTGATTTAAACCCGATCAGAATTCTATTTAATTCGATGTTTAAAGGGGGGCGGATTTGGTTAAGGGGGCGCGCAAAGAGGCCAGTTTGTGTGGGTTTCGAACCCACGCCCTCTGGTCCGACGGTGCAATGTCTTAACCGGTCGAACCAGATGGTTCGCTGGTAGATTATAGGGTTTAATTGATTAAATACATTAAGCATTTTGATTTAGAAAAATCCCAAATTAGAACCCGTATGAACAGCTCTTGATTTCAAACAAATTTGAGTTTGATGCCCTCTGTCATATGAAATTGACTGAGGGATTTCGATCTTAACACGAAAACGACTCAAATGACACAAGCCATACCTGCAATGACTGAGTGTAGAGGGCCGACGACTAGAGGAAACAGGGACGATACTCTTGGTGATCGATCGACAAGCAGGAGTGGAATGAGACTTAATCGAGGTTTGCGCGAGTTTGTATAGGGTCGTGCGAAGGTCTGTGGTCATTTAATTTGATTAATTTCACCTTTAATGCTTGATTCGATTGCGGGGATCATGGTGACAGTTGTAGCCACGATTATGCGTTAATCTGATTGTAATCGAATGAATTTGGTTGTGTAGTAGGTCTAGATACATGCACGATTAGTCTTAGTATGATGTACGGGGATTAATTGCATTTAATTTCATGATTTGGAACGGATTTGAACGCGGTTTGACTCTAAGAGTCAAACTATTCAAATTTCAAATTCATCCGTGTAAAAGATCGAATTGGGCTTTTATGTGGATCAGGGATAGCTCGATTATCACTTGTGTGTGTAAGGAAAGACCGAATTAACAGGCCTCAATCGATTCACAAGTTGGATTTCATAGTTTTTGGGCATGTTTGACTTTGAGGGTCAAAGTTGACGAATGGGGGTCAAAATTGGTTCATATGGGGTCAAGTCCAAATGTTCAACTTCAAGGGTGTGGGCTCACGTTTAGAGTTCGAGGACTTTGGGGGGGGGGGAGGAATTCAAGACCACTTTGCTTAAAAAAATATGTATATATACATATATATATGTATACATATATATATATATATATATATATATATATATATATATATATTTTACTTATATGGATAATTAGGTTTTTTTTACTATAGAAAGCTTCATAGTTTCATATAAATAATTACCAAGCTCCAATATATGTGTGATCATGCATGTCATATGCATATATGTATGTTCCACTTGGAAAGTTTTTGTTTTCTTTGAATTAATATTAGAATGTTTTTTTTAAAATATATTTATGTAACCCTAGAAATGTATTAAATGAAATCTTAGGGTGAAATGTTTGCATCAAGATTGGGTTATAATTGAATCTTTGTTTATTGCACCAAAAAAAAAATACATGATAAAGGGAATTTCGTCCCGAAATTCAACTAGTTGAGGCTACTGAATCAGAAAAGAGGTGTGGATACTTAACCTTCATTTGATCCTCACGTTCCCAAGTGAACTCAGGACCGCGCTTAGAATTCCAACGAACTTTGACAATAGGAATACGGCTTCGCTTGAGATGCTTGATCTCATGATCCATGATCTCTACCGGTTTCTCAACGAAGTGCATCGTGTCATCAGTGCGCACATCGTCAAGAGGTATATGGAGGTTCTCATCAGCAAGACATTTCTTTAGGTTGGACACATGGAAAGTAGGATGTACATTAGCAAGTGATGGAGGTAACTCGAGTTTGTAAGCCACTTTCCCGATCCTTTCGAGGATCTTGAATGGACCCACATAGCGAGGTGCTAGTTTACCCTTCTTCCCGAAACGGATCACCCCCTTCCAAGGAGATACCTTTAGAAGTACAAGATCATCGACTTGAAATTCCAAGGGTTTACGTCTTTTGTCGGCATAACTCTTTTTCCGATTCCTTGCCACTTGAATGTTATTACGAATCTGCAGGATCTTGTCGGAAGTTTCTTGGATTAATTCAGGACCAGTGATTTGTGCTTCACCAATCTCGTTTCAACAGATAGGAGAGCGACATTTCCGACCATAGAGGGCTTCAAATGGAGCCATGTTGATGCTTGTGTGGTAGCTATTGTTGTAGTAGAACTCAATAAGGGATAGTTGTGAATCCCAATTGCCACCAAAATCAATTACACAAGCTCTAAGCATGTCCTCGAGCGTCTAAATTGTTCGCTCGGTCTGACCATCAGATTGGGGATGGTAAGTCGTGCTTAAATCCAAGCGTGTACCAAGAGCAGTTTGAGAGATTGCCAAAAACGGGAGGTGAAACGAGCATCTCTATCGGAGATTATGTTTAATGGAACACCGTGACGGCTCACGATTTCGTCATTATAAATTTGGGCCAATTTCCTAACCCGATAGTCTTCACGGATGGGTAAGAAATGAGAAGATTTGGTGAGGCGGTCAATGATCACCCAAATGCTATCAAAACCACTTAAGGTACGAGGGAGTTTGGTAATGAAATCCATAGCTAAGTTCTCCCATTTCCACACGGGAATTTTCGGTTGTTCAAGTAAACCGAAAGGACGTTGATGTTCGGCTTTGACTTTGGAGCAAGTTAGACATTTGGCAACATAGAGTGCAATGTCTTTCTTCATCCCGGGCCACCAGTATTGTTGGTGAATACCCTTGTACATTTTATCAGCCCCGGGATGGACGGAGTAATGAGTTTTGTGTGCCTCGTTCATAAGGACTGCGCTAAGGTCATCACGATCGGGGACCCAGATACGATTCAAGTAATAGAGGAGGCCATTAGGTTGGGTTTCTAATAGGAGTTCAACACCACATGACATTTCGTTATACAGATTACCCTCGGTAACCGAGACGTGTTGAGCTTCTAAGATGCGATTTTGTATATCGGTTTGAATCCTAACACAATGAAGCATAACGTGGTCCTTACGACTCAAGGCATCGGCCACAACATTTGCTTTACCGGGATGGTACCGAATCTCGCAGTCGTAGTCGTTAAGGATCTCAACCCAACGTCGTTTCCTCATGTTGAGTTCTTTTTGATTGAAGATGTGTTGGAGACTTTTGTGGTCAGTGAACACCACACATTTCGTGCCATAGAGATAATGCCTCCAAATCTTCAATGCGAAGACGACCGCACCCAACTCAAGATCGTGTGTCGTATAATTCTTTTCGTAAATTTTAAGTTGTCTTGATGCATAAGTGATCACCTTGCCCCGTTGCATGAGAACACAACCGAGACCTTGGTTTGATGCATCATAGTAGACAACCAGATCATCATTGCCATCAGGAAGAGTGAGGATAGGAGCATTGCATAACTTTTGCTTGAGGAGTTGGAAGGCTTCCTCTTGCTTTGGTCCCCACTCATAGTGTTTACCTTTGTGGGTCAAGGCCGTGAGAGGGACAGCAATCTTGGAAAAGTTTGAGATGAAATGACGGTAATAACCAGCAAGACCAAGAAATGAACGAATTTCGGTAGGTGTCTTAGGGGTACTCCAATTCTTAACGGCTTCGATCTTTGTGGGATCAACATGAATTCCCTTTTCGTTGACAATATGACCCAAAAATTGAACTTCCTTTAACCAAAATTCACACTTAGAGAACTTAGCATATAGTTGTTCTTTTCTTAAAAGGTTTAAAACCAACTTAAGGTGTTGTTCATGATCTGATTTGGTCTTGGAGTAGATCAAGATGTCGTCAATGAAAACGATCACGAATTTATCTAGGTATGGTTTGCATACGCGATTCATGAGATCCATGAAAACCGCGGGGGCATTGGTTAGCCCAAAAGGCATAACCATAAATTCGTAGTGACCGTATCTTGTACGAAAGGCAGTCTTTGGAATATCATCCTCTTGCACACGAAGTTGGTGATATCCAGATCGAAGATCAATATTCGAGAAGTAGGTGGAAACTTGGAGTTGATCAAATAGATCATCAATCATAGGAAAAGGATAACGGTTCTTGATGGTAAGTTTGTTGAGTTCGCGGTAGTTAATACACATCCGGAATGAGCCATCTTTCTTCTTCACGAATAGGACCGGTGCACCCCATGGTGAATGACTGGGACGAATGAAACCTTTATCAGAAAGTTCTTGAAGCTGACTTGCAAGTTCTTGCATTTCAGAAGGTGCTAGACGGTATGGAGCTTTAGCCACAGGATTAGCTCCAGGTACAAGGTCGATACGAAACTCTACTTGACGAACGGGTGGAAGATCGAATAGATCTTCAGGGAATACTTCGGGAAAGTCACAAATGATGGGGATGTCTTGAATATTCTTCTCTTGGTTCTTCTTTTGAACGATATGGGCTAAAAAGGCTACATACTTCTTCCGTAAGTACTTTCAGGCCGTAGTGCACGACATGCGCTT
The DNA here is from genome assembly GCA_023525975.1 of Smallanthus sonchifolius. Classification (NCBI taxonomy): domain Eukaryota; kingdom Viridiplantae; phylum Streptophyta; class Magnoliopsida; order Asterales; family Asteraceae; genus Smallanthus; species Smallanthus sonchifolius. The sequence goes on along the minus strand of CM042035.1, from coordinate 19,131,140 downwards.
AAGCCCACTACATGGTTTCTCACCAAAGACTTTTAATGTATCACCCGAAGGGAGAGGAATTCGGATGCACTTCTCGAAACAAACGACCTCGGCATGATGACTAGATAGCCAATCCATGCCTATGATGATATCAAAGCTTCCCAGTTGCATAGGTATAAGGTTGACGGGAAAGGAATGTTCATTAAGTTCGATGAAACAATCGCGGATAATGGAGTCAATGATGATGGGGTTTCCATCCGCTACTTCAACGGTAAACATTTTATCTAACTTAGTTCGGGTTTTAGCAAGCAAAGGTTCAAATTTAAGTGAAACAAAACTCTTAACGGCACTGGTATCAAATAGTATGTAAGCATATTGGTTATTAACGAGGAACGTACCGTTGACCACATCATTGTTGGACTGGGCTTCATTAGCATTTATGTTGAAAGCACGCCCTCTAGCTCCACCTTGATTAGAGTTGGTAAGTTTTGGGCATCGGTTTCGGAAGTGGTTTGGGTTCCCACATTCAAAGCAAGCATTCCCATTAGTGATAGTTAGAACCCCTTTGTTTCCCTGGTTGGCTGTATTGTCGGGTGGTTTGATTCTGCAGGTGTTGGCTAAATGCCCAAATCTTCCACAGCTGGCACATATCCGACATGGTAGGTTTGGGAAATGATGGTAATTGCACATGTTGCACAAAGGGCTGCTGCACATAATGTTTCTTGGCTGAATTTTGAGTCAAAGGAGCAACCTGATTGACTGGGGCAGCTGGGGTAACAACAGCAAAGTTCCTAGTGTTTCGTTTCTTGTTGTTGGAGAAAGGTTTGAGTTTGATCCCTTTGGAGGGCTCAGAAGGTGTTGCCGTGTCTAGGACTTTCTTAGCACCCTTCCTTGTTAACGTACCCGCCTTTACATGGTTATCGGTTAATGTGGCAGATAGGCGGATGACATCTTCAAGGGTAGTTGGGTTTCTCCCTAAAACAGTGTCTTGAATCTTCATCGGCAGACCACCGATGTATTTTTCAATACCTCGAGGCAAAGGTGTGACCATATAAGGTACTAGGAGGCTTAGCTCATGGAAACGGGTGGTGTAGGCTAAACTTTCACCACTATCTTGGGCAAGATCCCAAAATTCGGCCTCTAACTTCTTCATTTCATTACGAGGACAGAACTCCTTGGTCATGAGTCGTTTGACCTCATCCTATGGCAAGGCCATTGCCACCTCTATGCCCCTATTCCTCTTTTCCCCATTCCACCAAGTTAGCGCTCGTTTCTGGAAGACGCTGGTGGCATAGCGGACCCGGAGGTTGTCGGGACAATCGCTGTTGAGAAAAGTGCTTTCAATGCTCTCGAACCATTGCAAAAGACCCGTGGCTCCTTCAGTGCCATAAAACTTAGTGGGGTTGCACGAGTTAAAGTGCTTGAAAGTACATTGTGGTGGGTTGGCACCACCACCCCCATTAGTTCTGTGGGTACCACTAATGGCTCCATTAGCTTGGGTGAGTTGAGTTACAAGTTGTGCAAGGATAGCAGTAATGTCGGTGCTGTTGTTGGTCACGGTAGCACGACGGGGAGGCATTCTACAGATTTGCACAAGACAAGAAAAGATATAAGAACTTACGAAAGTTGATTGAATTTAAAAGGGAATAAAATGATAGATGAAGTAGTAAATCATGGTTTGGATTGTACTCAAATAGTGACATAATCACTTGAATACTATGACACATTAAGGTCAATTAAACTCATATAATTTTTAAGGAGATGTGCTTTAGTCTATAAGTAAACACTCATCCCGGGAATTCCCAGGAAAGCATACGGGTCCTTCGGTTGATTGGGATTTATACGAAATGCTTTCCTAGACAGAAAACCCAGAATACAGGTGTCATCCTTCCAGATTGCACGTGTCCTCTAATAATTAACAAAGTTTAAAACCTTAATGAGGAAGTAAAGAAATTCTATAGATTTAAATTTATGAAGTTTCCACATGCTATGATGATGATGACAGAGAAGTAGGTAAGAAGTTTTGAGGCTTAGGGTATGGGTAGCGATATTGTTTATTTAATTTTATTATTTAAGTATAGTCTAATAATTCATGAATTTTAACAAATAAGGTATCAAAATATAATAAGCAAGTAACACATAGCATGTAGCATATCATATAATCATAGAACATGGCAATAATGGGTGTCCTAAGGTTATAGTCTAGGTCAAAGGTGTCTAATAACCTAATTCCCTATAACCAAGGCTCTGATACCAATCTGTCACACCCCAACTGACGGTGGAATACGTCGGGGCGGGACATGTAGACTGTTCAAAAGCTCAAGGTTTGCTAAAGTTTAAATATTTAAACAACCAGTTTCATATCATAAATAATCATGAATTCAACAATACAAGGAAAATAGAAATACATAAATAGTTTCATTAATTTAGATTCTAGGTCCTTTGTCCTAAGTGAAGCAGCTTGTACTTATTCTCAAGCATTAGTACCTGAAACATGATGAAAACAAGGTCAACTAAAAAGTTGGTGAGCCTACATAGGTTTTGACATACAACCAAGTTTAAAGTGTTTTATACAATTCATACGATACACGTGTATAAGGCATTTATGGAGAATCTATAGTTAAACTAAGTGTGTACAATCAAACCTTATGACTGAGGCATAACACGCAGGTTACCCTAATGTAAAGCCGGTAACAAACACCCTAACCGGGTGGGTTTGTCAGACACAATAGATCTATCAATGTTAACAGTTGGCTTGTACGGAGTTAATGATTGTACTAATGTCATGTATATGTAGTCTTAACTCATAGCATTCAAGCATAAAGCACATAACACATAATATCATATTATTGAATTGTATTTAAGTCTACGCAAAAAGGTTTCAAAAAGGTAAATCATGTTTCACCCCAAAAGTATAAAATGAAAAAGGGGGCTATGTAAACTCACTTGTATATGTTGGGTGGATAATACGAACAAGTATGAAGCACGTGTGATTCTCAAATCACAAGTTAACCTAGTGTGAAAAGAATGACCTTAAAATATTAATATGCATAAGTCTAATGTTCATCGGGTCTTGTTAGGCGTGAGTTTGTATAAAGTTTGTGTTATTTTATGTAGGAAATTATAAGTTGTCAAAAGTTTGGTGTAACTTTGGGAGTTCAAAATGTTGTATGAAAACATCATGTGTCTTTAGGGTTAAAGATTAAATAAATAAAACTCTTTTTATTTATTTAATTAAAATAATAATCATTGCTAAAAGTAATATGACTTTTATAAATTATTAAGTAAATCCATTGCGCTTTTATTTATGTCAAAGTGCCAAGATCGTAATATTACGGGTTAAAGAAAACCCTAGATGCAAAATAATAAATTTATTCATTATAAAGATAAATAAATAATATTATGTATGTATATATATATGTGTATATATTTAGAAAGAGGTTTTTGTTTAAATGTATTTATGTTTATATGAGATAAATGATTTACAAGATTATACATTTTATATCTTGTTAGTATATTTATGCATTAGGAAAATTTATTATTTTGAGTACTTATTTAAAAATACATTTTTAAATAATTAAAAATGAGAGTTTTAAACAACTATATTTGTAATAATTGATATTTTATGTTAAAAACTTCAAAATTGTATTGTATTCTGGTCTAAATATGGTATAGGTTATAAAAATATTGGGTTAATAAAATTGATTTTAAAAAATAAAACAGACCACCCGGCTCGAACCCGGGTGGTTTCTGTGTGAGACAGCCGACTCAACCACTGGACCAAAGAACTATATCTGATTTAAACCCGATCAGAATTCTATTTAATTCGATGTTTAAAGGGGGCCAGATCTGGTTAAGGGGGCGCGCAAAAAGGCCGGTTTGTGTGGGTTTCGAACCCACGCCCTCTGGTCTGACGGTGCAATGTCTTAACCGGTCGGACCAGATGGTTCGCTGGTAGATTATAGGGTTTAATTGATTAAATACATTAAGCATTTTGATTTAGAAAAATCCCAAATTAGAACCCGTATGAACAGCTCTTGATTTCAAACAAATTTGAGTTTGATGCCCTCTGTCATATGAAATTGACAGAGGGATTTCGATCTTAACACGAAAACGACTCAAATGACACAAGCCATACCTGCAATGACTGAGTGTAGAGGGCCGACGACTAGAGGAAACAGGGACGATACTCTTGGTGATCGATCGGCAAGCAGCAGTGGAATGAGACTTAATCGAGGTTTGCGCGAGTTTGTATAGAGTCGTGCGAAGGTCTGTGGTCATTTAATTTGATTAATTTCACCTTTAATGCTTGATTCGATTGCGGGGATCATGGTGACAGTTGTAGCCACGATTACACGTTAATCCGGTTGTAATCGAATGAATTTGGTCGTGTAGTAGGTCTAGATGCATGCACGATAGTATGATTTACGGGGATTAATTGCATTTAATTTCATGATTTGGAACGGATTTGAACGCGGTTTGACTCTAAGAGTCAAACTATTCAAATTTCAAATTCATCCGCGTAAAAGATCGAATTGGGCTATTATGTGGATCAGGGATAGCTCGATTATCACTTGTGTGTGTAAGGAAAGACCGAATTAACAGGCCTTAATCGATTCACAAGTTGGATTTCATAGTTTTTGGGCATGTTTGACTTTGAGGGTCAAAGTTGACGAATGGGGGTCAAAATTGGTTCATATGGGGTCAAGTCTAGTCCAAATGTTCAATTTCAAGGGTGTGGGCTCACGTTTAGAGTTCGAGGACTTTGGGGGGCGGGGGGAATTCAAGACCACTTTGCTTAAAAAAATATGTATATATATATACATATATATATATATATATGTATACATATATATATGTATATTTTTTTACTTATATGGATAATTAGGTTTTTTTTACTATTGAAAGCTTCATAGTTTTTTATAAATAATTACCAAGCTCCAATATATGTGTGATCATGCATGTCATATGCATATATGTATGTTCCATTTGGAAAGTTTTTGTTTTCTTTGAATTAATATTAGAATGTTTTTTTTTATTTATATTTATGTAACCCAAGAAATGTATTAAATGAAATCTTACGGTGAAATGTTTGCATCAAGATTGGGTTATAATTGAATCTTTGTTTATTGCACAAATAAAAATACATGATAAAAATCAGAGATGTTACAGCATAATTCCAATCTCATTATCATCACATGAAATTGACATTTTAAATTTTTTATGAAAATATCCGGAAAAAATTTCCCACCAAAATACTCGTTTTAAAATTTTTTAAAATTCAAAATTTCAAAAATGATTCAAAACAACCATATAAACTTTTCCTAAAAAATTTGGTCAAGAAGAAATTTGGACATGAAATTGATATTTTGAAACCATACTGTTTTTTTTAAGAACACTAGCGAACTAGATAAGTTCCCCTGATACTGCCTGAACAAACTTAATAAGTTCGTCTGAACTTCACTGAGCGAACAAGACCACAAGCGAACTTGATAAGTTCGCCTAATCAATAAGTTCGCCTAATAAGTTCGCCTGCAATAGAATGGTTAAGTTCGCCTGGTTCAGCTGTTCAACCAAAACACGAACCAAAATTTCCGAAAATCAACATTTCTCACTGATTTGATGGAATTTGGTGAAATAGAACCATAGGATTGAGTATAATATGATATAGAACACTTCTAATGGATCAAATTTATCAAATTAATCCAAAATCAATCCAAATTTGTCAAAATTTCTCCGTTTTTGTCAAGAACACAAACAAGATGAAAAATTCTTCAAAATCTCTTCAATTTCAGTGATTTTTTATGTTGATTGTACACGAAAACACCACGAGTCTTCTACTAATCAAGAGCAAAGACTCTGATACCACTTTATAGGTCCCAATTCAATGTGTGACGTATCTCTAGAATCGCGGTACGACAAGGTGATAACGTGCGGAATCCATAATCAACGTGCAACGTGTAACTCAATCAACAACATGGTGTAAATAAACGCTTTGTATTTCCACCACAAATCTCAGTTTACAAGATCTCTCAGTTTCTATTCTACACTGATCTACTCTAATCCACACTCCTAAAACTGACATGTAAATCTCTATTTATAGGAAAACACAAACCCACACATCACTATAGGCGAACTTAACAAGTTCGCTCCTAAAGATGCTTAGGCAAACTTGTTAAGTTCGCCTCTCTATGAACTTAAACAATATTGTTATCAACAGTTACAAAACATGTCCTAACAAACACGAATCTCGTCTGTGACATGAAAGCAATGTACACATTGAACCAAACTTTGAAGGAAAATGAAACAGTTTTGAAAGCTAAAATTGAATCTCTAAAAGATGATATTAAAGTTTTGCAAACCAAAGTAAATGAACAAGCATTTCACCTCGATGTGTCATACTCTGAGTATGAAAAGAAAATTAGTGAGCTTTCTGTGTCACAGACAGAGGTAACAAAATTGTTACGCAAGCTTAAGTGTTATAAGAATTCTAGGTTTTTGTTGGAATATTATAATGATAAAGCTTTGGGTGAAAAGGTTATTGGTGGGGTTGGTTCTTATCCTTCTTTTGATGATACAGATATTGGGGGAGGTGTTGGTTATTGTCCACTGTTTAATGCAAAATATACCCCATGTTTGATTGAAGAAGTTTTGGTTGAAGATCTGGAACCAAAAACTGTTTTGAACATCAATCCTATTACTGGTAAAGACATGGTATATGATGATTCAACTGATGACGAAGTGTTTGATTCAGAGAAAGTTGAAGTTATAGTGAAAGATTGTAAGTATGCGGAACCCGTCGTGATGAAAACAGTGACCAGAGACAGTTGCATTCTAACTGAACCAGATGATGTGAGTGAACAACCAAAACCTAAATCTACTTTTAAACAAGTTAAACCATTTGTAAGTGGTGGTTTTGATTCACAAGAGACAAACAAGATTGAGAAAATCTCAACTCTTGATTTTTGTAAAAAGAAACTTGAAAAAGAAACTCATTAGGTTGTTCATTCTTCAAACACTATTTCTCAGTGTTCATCATCCACTTCACTCAAGATTAAGATAGAAAAGTATGTTCATGTCTACAAGGAAAAACGTGCTTGTTTTCATTGTGGTGCGGTCTATCCTGAAAGATTGTCCAAATAAGAACTTGGGGAAGCGTCTGGAGAATCCAAAGTTGGCACGACCTTTTGTGAATCCACCAGCAAAATCTATAAGTAAGAATGTGGATAATGGTGTAAAGAAGCCAAGTGTCCTGACTGCTTCTGATACAGTGAAAACTGTGAAGAAGATTGAGTCAATTGGTGTGACTACCCAAGCAAAAGAAAATTTATCAAGACCACAAAGACGTCGAAGAAATAAACGGTTTAGAAAACTTCTTGAACAACCAGTGGTAAATGACAAGGTTGAGGTGTCGAGAGAGACTAACAAGATGCAGGTTACATCAAAGTGGAAACCTAAATCCACATCCACTGTTACTGTTTCTGGGAAACAATCTCCTAAAATTCAGGGGAAATTTGATTGTGTATTGAAGGAAATAGTTTATTTTGATGAATCAGCCCAACCCAAGACCACAATGGCTTGGGTCTCTATTACTAACTAATCATTTATGTTTGTGTGCAGGAACTCCAAGGAGGACTGTTGGCAACCATTGGTATGTTGACAGTGGATGCTCTCAGCACATGACGGGAAATCTTAACTTATTGGAAAATATGAAAGAAATTCAAGGAGGATACGTTGCTTTTGCAGGCAAGAAAGGAGGAAATATTTCTGGCCAAAGAACTGTGTCGAATGGGAGATTGAGCTTTGAGAAAGTCAACTATGTTGAGCAGCTAAAACATAATATGTTATCTGTTTCGCAAGTCTGTGATAAAGATTTCTCATTTCAGTTTAATAAGTCAGAATGTTTCGTTCTAAAGCCGGAATTTGTGATACCTGAAGATTGGATACTTATGCGATCTCCTCGAAAGAATGATACATATATGCTTGACATGAGCACAGCAACGACAACGTCGTCTGTCCCAACTTGTCTTCTTTCGAATGCTTTCGAGTCCGATTCAACTTTGTGGCACCGGAAAATGGCTCATATAAATTTCAGAAAAATGAACTATCTCGTCAAAAATGGGTTGATTTTTGGTGTCCCAGTTATGAGATTTCATGTGAATGAAGACTGTATTCCATGCAAGAAGGGGAAGCAGCACAGGAAGTCTCATCCTTCAAAGTTGACTAATTCAATTGTGACTCCTTTAGAGTTGTTGCATATAGATTTGTTCGGACCTATTAGTGTCAAGAGTGAAGGCGGCAAATGTTATTGTTTGGTAGTGACTAACGACTACTCGAGGTTTTCTTGGGTCAAATTTCTTGTTTCTAAGGATGAAACAACTGATATTCTTAAGTTCCTAATTGTAGCACTTGAGAAATTGTTCAAATTGCAAGTCATGAGAATTCGTAGTGACAATGGCACATAATTCAAGAATGGAAATTTGGGTTTATTCTGTTTGAAGAAGGGCATCCATCATCAATTTAGTGCTCCTTATGTTCCTCAACAGAATGGTGTTGTTGAATGGAAGAATCGAACTCTTATTGAGACGGCTCGTACTATGTTATCTGATTCAAAATTGCCGGTTACTTTTTGGGCAGAGGCAATAAATACAGCCTGTCATGTTCTCAATAGGGTAAGAAACACAACAAAACATGTTATGAATTGCTGAACAATCGAAAACCTAATCTGGCGTATCTTTTGCCCTTTGGGAATCCATGTACCTTGTTAAAGACTCGCGTTCCTACTAAATTCAGCTCGAATGCGATTGAGGGAATTTTCTTGGGATGCGTTGCAAATTCTCATAATAAGAGAGTTTTTAACAAAGAATCACGTCAAATTGAAGAACGGTTTCATATTGACTGTGATAATCGTTCTGTTCCTCAGGATGCGAAAGGTCCCTCTTGGGCATTTGATTATGATGCATTATTCAGATCTTTCAATGTTACTCGTGCAATTTCTCTTATTGAAGCTGAAATACTCTATCAGTCCTACTGTAATGATGATTCAACTGTCGATCCTCGTTCGGTTATTCCGATTGTGGATATTCCTTCAGTTGATCCGAATTTAACTTCAACTTCGGGTACAACACAACGTGATTACACTGACGATGATGAAGCTGTGTTTCAGGAGTCTTCAACTGATATCCAGAACATAGTTGATGATTCATCAGCATCGGAATCAGTTGAGGGGGAGTTGCCTTCAAATCTTGATGCTATTATGTAGGTCCCGGGAGCCTCGTCGCGCAGCGGATATAGACGGACCTGCTCTGTGATTTGTGTGGGGACTAAGAAACGAGACAGAGAAAACATGAACAAAGACAAAAGATAATGAACGACACGTAATCCATAACAAATAAGTCATCCCGTATTACAGACTACATACCGAAGGAGCACACATCTCTCATCTAAGTTCACGATCCAGGGGTCGGGAGAGCTCGTCCCGACCCGGACACCTCTCAACCAAGTTCCAGAGTTCCACCTACAAATGAAGACAAGTCTTCTATTTATAGGGGCAGGAACACTACCTGCGTACTTACTAAGTACGCAAGAAGAATTGGCTCAATTTGATAAATTACATGTTTGGGAGTTGGTTGACTTACCCAAAAGTTCAAGATCTATTGGCACAAAGTGGGTATTCAAATGCAAACGTGATGATCGTGGAGTTGTGGTACGTAATAAGGCGAGACTTCTTGTCCAAGGTTTTAATCAGCAAGAAGGCGTTGATTACACTGAATTTTACACTCCAGTTACGAGGATTGAGGCAATACTTTTGTTTCTTGCTTATGCTTCTTTCAAGGGTTTCAACGTTTTTCAATTGGACGTCAAGAGTGCTTTTCTGTATGGAAATGTAAAGGAAGAAGTATATTTGAAACAGCCGCCTGGTTTTGAAGATCCCAAGTTTCCTAAAAAGGTGTTTAAATTGGATAAAGCATTATATGGTCTTCATCAGGCTCCTCGTGCTTGGTACGAAACTTTGTCGGTGCATTTACTTTAGAATGGATTTGAACGTGGTCAAATTGATTCGACCCTTTTCATCAGAAAAGCAGGGGGATATATATTACTTGTTCAAATCTATGTGGATGATATAATCTTTGGATGCAAAGACTTTGAAAGAGTGATGAAGTTGAAATTCGAGACGAGCAGCATGGGAGAATTATCATTATTTTTGGGTCTTCAGGTTGATCAAAAGGAAGATGGTTTTTATATTCATCAAACAAAGTATGTTGCTGATATTCTCAAGAAGTTTGATATGGAAAATACCTCAGCTTTCAACACTCCAATTCCAGTTAATCACAAACTAGATTCTGACCTGAAAGGAAAAGAGGTGGATTATCGATTATACAGAGGAATGATCAGGTCTTTAATGTATATGACAACGTCACGTCTAGATATTATGTTCGCAGTATGCTTGTGTTCAAGATTTCAGTCTAAGCCGAAGAAATCTCATTTGATTGCTGTAAAGCGAATTTTTCGATACTTAAAGGGTAAACCAAGGTAGGGATTATGGTATCCAATTAATTCTGACTTTGATTTTAAAGCTTTTACAGATTCAGACTATGGAGGTTGCGGTCTAGACAGAAAATCAACATCTGGTGGTTGTCAATTTCTAGGGTATAGACTTGTGTCCAGGCAATTCAAAAAGCAAACCACAGTTGCAATTTCAACATGTGAGGCAGAATACATTGCAGCAGCCAGTTGTTGTTCCCAAATCCTATGGATTCAACAGCAGTTGAGGGATTATGGTTTGAACTTTACAGGGACAACAATGATGATTGATAACACAGCTACCATGTCGATCACAACAAATCCTGTGAAACATTCAAAGACAAAGCACATAGATATTCGACATCATTTCATTCGTGATTGTGCAGAGAAGTAGGTGATTGAGTTGGTGAAAGTTCATACGGATGACAATTTTGCTGATTTGTTTACCAAAGCATTCGATCGTACACGGTTTGAATTTCTTCCTCAAATGATTGGTATGCTTAATCCAACGTGACAAAGGTTTTTCATGGAAGTTTTTTTTAGTTTTAAAATTATTTAAAGTAAATACTTGTATGCTTTATTTTTAGCTGGTTTACTTGCTTTCTGAAAAACCTAAACAAATTTGAAAAAGATAAAATCGGCACTGCTTGAAGTTAGAGAAGAAATGATAGTACATCAGTAGGTGATCACATACTCATGACCATAGATTGACTACCTGGTGTCCGTATTTATGTTTGTGCTTATATGATTTGATCTAAACTTCTTAGTTTGCATAAACAGGAAATAATAGCTTCATGACCATCTGACATTGCTATATATAATCTTTAATTTGGATATTTGCATGTAATTTGAATTGTCAGTAGGCTAGAAGCGTTTTTAGTCCATTAGTAGTTTAAAAACATAATGGTCTATGTAACAATTGTGATTTGACCCCATGGTATGCCGGGTGTGTGTGTGTTAAAAGATTATTATCAGATAAAGAATATGAGACTTCAAGTATTTCATGAGACCAGTATCGGACTATATTGATTAGCACAATTTTTTCAGTTCACTTCACTGCCCATGCCCTGAAAAACATGCAATGTGAAGTTAGACTAAGATATGTATCTGACAACATCTATTGGAACATATACTCACCCTTGGATTAATTATCTTGATTTCATTGAATATATCCAGATAACAGTTGAATCACATTACCTTATGTCATTAAATCAATCGATTCTTTGATCAATCTTATTGTTGAAAGATTTCCATCACTGTTACTACTGAATCATGATATTTCATCCAAAACCAAGCTATATGAATCATTCGATTCTAAATCATTCTGATTTAATATATCCTTTGGGATCTGGTTCTTTTTCTGTGGTAATTGAGATAGTCTCATCCTAGAAATTGATCTAAACTTTGCATAAGTCTTAATATGTCTTGAAGATAGTGCAATTTTACATTTCTGTTGGCATATTTGTTGGGTACACATTGTTTTCATATAAATGGTACTAAAACACAAAAACGTGGTGTGACAATCCGGACTTTTCCAGTTAACTCTGTTAACAAAATCCCGTTAAAGTTAACTTAATTAACTTAACTCAAACCTCAGGGACTAATCCTGGCAATAATCCAAACCTAAACTCCAGGGACTAGTATTGTAATACCCCTAAAGTTGATTGTTGACTTTTCAGAAAGTCAAAATCCCAATCCTATTGACTTTTGATAAGTCGAATTAACATTCTTAGCCTAGTTCAAACCACAAGGGTCAATTATGCCAATTCCTAAACTTATGAACCTGAAACAGAGGGACCAAACCGGTAATTAGACTATTCTTGATTCTGTTGACTTTTAGAAAGTCAAACGCGCGATTTTTATCAAATTCAAATCCCACAATTGTTTTTCTGTTGATTTGGTAACCGATAAACACGTTTCTGCCATAAACGATCATGAATGAACACTTAACATAATCATTATACGCGAATTAATCTCTAATTATGTGTAATTAACTCGTAACCGCCGACCCTCTTCATGAACACATCAAATTCGAATAATTCACCTGTTAATTTCACAATTGAACGCTCTTCACACGACAAACGAATTCCTCTGAAGCTTATACGCGCATCAATTTGCCCGAAGCAAGAACCAGTGACACCAGAGACCAAACCATACTCGATCGGCACTTGTTTTACTCGATCACCATCAATCCGGCACGAATTCAGGTAACCAAATACACCCTCACCTTCGTTTTCATCTGTTTAGTGAAAGCCCTATCAATCCCAGGGCTTAAAATATCGAATTAAACCAATCCCGTATGTAGGGTTTAAATCATAAATCGATTTGGGGGTTTTGATCCTAAACCTAGCCTCAATAAAATTAAATCACAAAGTCAGACTAAAAATCTTTTCTTTATTAAAAGCCCTATACTAATTTGAACTCGTAACATCGAATTTTTAAAGATCCAGAACCTAGGGTTCATCACAAACCGATTTAATCGAACCCTACTCTAAACCCTGCTTTAATACAATTAAAGCATACCATTCGACTCGAAATCATCTGTATAATGAAAGCCCTCTATCAATTTAATCTGATATCATCGAATTGTTCGTAATCCGGAATCTAGGGTTTATACATAATCTGTTTTGGGGCTTTTGATATTAAACGCATCCTTAATGAAATTAAACTACACCCACAGATTCGCAATGTTTTAGTAAGTAAAAGCCCCATGATTTCATCAGTTTCTAACATCAGGTTCGTTCGATTTGATTCTGAGTTCTAAACTAGTATACGGGTTTTCAAATGAATCTTTAACCATTCTAAACTTGATAACTTTTCAATTAAACGCATACACAGGTTCGCAAACATCCGATTTACAAAACCCCTAACCTTTGATTTCATTTTAGTGTCAAAAATCGTTGGAATTGAGTATGGATTCAATCGTATGTGTGTATGGGGAGGGATGAACACTTGGGTTGTATGTTAAAACCATTTGAAACCGGATTTTGTTGCGATAGCCTAGCGGCCGAACTGGTTAAAGCGATGTGTCTGTGTGGGAGAGACCCGGGTTCGAGACCGGGCTCCCACATTCTTTTTTTAAAACAATTTTCTGGAATATTAAATTAATAAAAATCAAATCTTTTAATATTATATCATTATATAAATGGGTGTAAACCGGAAAACAACCCATAGGCTTGGGATTTAAATATTTTGTTTATTTTTATAAATTATAACTATTTTCATAAATTGTGCACTTTTATTATAAATAAGTAAAAAAATAATATATTTATATTATTTTTTTTTTAACCGTAAACGCGTGTAAAATAATTTGTTTATATTATTTTCGAATTGCGACTCGTATTATTAAATAATATATATTTATATTATTTCAAATCATTTTTATATAACACCGTGAACCAAGCAAGACTAAATAATAATTAGTTATGTTAACCACTCGTATATATATATATATATATATATATATATATATATTATTTACGTCGTTCGTCGCGTAAAGTAATTCCTAAACCCGTGGACACGTTCGTCCACTCTCGTTTGTTAGAACGGTTCTTTAAGACGTTCATTCCTTATCACGGTCAAAATTCCCTTTGTCGTTCCTAATTTATATATTTATAATTTTAGGACATTCGTAGGTCTTTTGAGACTTACACTCGTGATTCCAAACTTACTTCTAGTGTGAACTACCTTCAACGCCAAGCAGGTGAGTTTCACGGCCCCTTTTTACTGCTTTTAACTTGGGGGAGAAAACATGCTTAAACTGATTTTAGATTTTGTATTTCATATGCTATCAATGTTAAAGCTAAGTGTAACATGCTATCACAGAAAGTCCTCATCTTATTTCGAACCGTTAATATGGATCTTAGCGAGGTAATGTTTAGTAGTACTACTGGGTTTGACAAATCCCACCCGCGTTAGTCGCGCTAACTCGATCGGATATCGAACGGGTGAAATGTTAGCCTATTCACATGGCCAGTATTGATAGACCCTGGCAGGAGGCAATAAACAAACAGTCAGTTTCGGTTGCGAGCACTTGAGCTAAAACATGAACATAGGTTAGCTACCTATAGATACATATTGAAAGATCATAAATCTGGTAACGTTTACTTATTTATTTGAAACCTGTGAACTCACCAACCTCGTGTTGACACTTTTTCTTACATGTTTTCTCAGGACGCTAAGCTAAGACACAGGTGCACGTTAGGGCATGCATGGGATTCAACTGCTTTGCTTTGTGTCTATTTATGTTGATTGAATTATTTTAATGTACTTTGTTTGGTTGGACGTTTGGACTTTTGGACTTTGGTTTTGGGCGCGTGTATTTTGCGTATTTACTTTCTTTACGCTTTCGCATTGATACTCTGAAATAAAAGATATTTTCATTTTGAGTCCCATATAGAGTCGTTCAATGTAACTAGTGTCTGAGATCATGGTTTGTCACTTCCCAAACGGTAATACTCCGTTAGTTGAAATTGCGGGTGTGACAGATTGGTATCAGAGACATTGGTTATAGAGAACTAGGATTGCATACTAGACTATAGCCTCACACATTAGTTACATGTCATTTGGATGTTTGGCACTTATACAAATTGTTGCAGGATCATGTCGTCAACACCATCTCCATCACCTAACGCATCAGGGCATAAGGCACCTATACCCTCATCCCCGGAGCCCAAAAGGCGCCGGACTACCTCAATTGAGCAAGGCGAACCGAGCAACGCACGAGCATTGGAGTATGCTCTCAATTAGGATATGTACCCACATATGATCCAAAGGTGGATCGAAATGGGAGATGTTCCATCACCGTATTTTGGATCCACGTCTTTATCGACTACACTGCCTAGCTTACCATGTACAATGGAACAAGCCTTCGCAGCATTTGTGTCCTATATGTTAAAGGAATTAAGTTTTGTACAAGATGCCACCGAGGAGATACCTAAACTCCTGGAGAATGGACCTCAAGTGGAGAAGAATAGGGTAGGAATAGAAGCTGCAACGGACCATGTCCACAACATTTTAGTGGATCGTGTGGCACACCTAGAGACGAGGGCTGACACTATGGATGATGATATGCAAGGAGTTCTGGAGAGATTAGCTGCTATGGAAGCTCAGCTACATGTGGCTAACCACACTGCTGAAGGCCTTCAAGAGAGGGTGGCTCACTTGGAAGCCCAACTGCAAGCGGCCCTACACCCGGAAGACATTCCAGTATCTGACGATGAGGAGGAACCCTTTGAGGAGGAACTCTTTGAGGAGGAGCCCTTCGAGGAGGAACCCTTGGAGGGGGAACCAGCTGAGGAAGAGCCAGTGGAGATTGATGATGCACAGTCATATGTCTCTTCTGATGACGAGGATATTTGAGGATCTTCCTAATCTATCTTCTTTTCATGTTTGTTTTGCTTATGTTATTTCCCTTTTCAAACCTAGATGGGTAAGGTTGTTCCCATCCAATAAAAGCATGAGAAGTTTAATATTTGAGTTATTTATTTTGTAGCCATACAATTTATTTAATTTTCAAAATATTAGATGTTGTATTTCCTTACCCGTACCTGAATAATGTTTAATATGCGATATATTTCTCATTGTTTTCATTTGTGATTGTGAAGAAATATGTCTGGGAGAGGACGAGGAGGCCGTACCGGTGGTCGTGGTGCCATCAACATGACGGCAGCAGAACTAGCAGCTTTGATAAACAATAGTGTGGCAGAGGCCCTAGCAGCACATAATGCTGCAGGTAAATGCTTTAACTATTGACTAGTATTGTCAATTCCTTCTCCTAAGAACATCTTTCTAAACTCTATAATTCCAATTCAATTCGTATTTCTAAATTCAGGCCAGCAAAACCAGCAAAATCAATAGCCAGCCTGCACTTTCAAGGCATTCATGGACTGCAAGCCCCACACCTTTAGTGGAGCTGAAGGAGCAGTTGGATTACTTCGCTGGTTTGAGAAGGTTGAATCGGTAATAGCCATGTGTAACTGCCCCGTGGCTAATCAAGTGAAATTTGCTGCTGGAACTTTGGAAGGCCCGGCCCTAACATGGTGGAATGCCCAAATTCAAATGTTGGGACTAGCAATGGCAAATGGACTCCCGTGGGAGGAATTTAAAACCATGATGAAAGAAGAATACTGCCCACGAGATGAAATTCAAAAGCTAGAAGGAGAGTTCTGGAACCTTAAGATGGAGGGTTCAGAAATTGAACTCTACACCACCCGTTCGCACGAACTTGCTACCATGTGCCCACACATGGTGACTCCGGATTTCAAACGGATTGAACTATACATTGGAGGTTTGGTACCTCAAATTCAAAGCATGGTGACCTCATCCAACCCTACCACCATCCAACAGACCATCAGACTTGCTCACAAATTGACCGATCAGGCAGTGACACAGGGAACTTTACCTCCAAGAGGTTCAATTGCTAAACCCACCGACAGCCACAAACGCAAGTTCGATCACCATTCCAACACCCACAACCACTCTAACTCCCACTCCAAAGGACCCCAACCCAACCAGCAACAGTCTAACCAACAGCAACAACAACAACAACGTAGGTTCGAGCCTACCAAGAACTTCAATCAGTCGACCTCTTCTGGCCAAAACCAGGGTGGTTATGCGGGAAAGTCCCCGAAGTGTAACAAGTGTAACTTACACCACTTTGGGTTCTGTAATCGTTGCCAGAGGTGCGGTAAAATAGGCCATGCTGCTAAGGACTGCAGGGGTGAATTACAAACTAAGCAACCCTTTCAACAACCGGGGTCTACTAGGGCTTGCTTTGAGTGTGGAAAGGAAGGGCATATTCGGAAGAACTGTCCTCAGTTAAAGAAAGGGGGTAATGGAAATCACAACCCTAACCACAATAACAATGGGAATGGTGGAAATAATGGCAATGGGGGAGGAAATGGTGCGAAGGGACGAGCCTTCGTACTAGGATCTGGAGAAGCCTGTTACGACCATAATGTGGTCACCGGTAAGTTCCTCGTAAATAATTTCTTTGCTTCTGTCCTTTTTGACACCGGTGCTGATAGAAGTTTTATATCTTAGAAATTTAGTAATATGATAAAAGGAACTTCATCTCTATTAGAAGATAAGTATACAATAGAGATAGCCGACGGTCAAATAATTGAGGCAACTCACATACTTAAGGGATGTAAACTTGAGCTAGCTACACATACATTTGATATCGACATTATGCCGGTCATACTTGGAAGTTTTGATATAATTGTTGGTATGGATTGGCTATCTAAAAACCAAGCCGAAATTATCTGTCGTGAGAAGATTGTACGTGTGCCTCTCTCAAATGGAGAAATCCTTTCCATCCAAGGCGAAAGAGTTGGTGCAGTCATGGGCATTATATCCTTCATGAAAGCACAAAAATGTCTTCGAAAGGGGCATACGGCTATTTTGGCCCTTGTTGCTGAACAGCCGTCAGAAGAGAAGAAGATCGAAGATATTCCTGTTGTACGTGAATTTTTGGAAGTATTTCCCAAGGATCTGCCCGGTCTGCCACCACACCGTCAGGTTGAATTCCAAATTGACCTAGCACCCGGAGCAGCACCGATCGCTCGGGCACCTTATCAATTAGCACCCAGTGAATTGCAGGAACTGTCCACTCAATTGCAAGACTTATTGGATAAAGGTTTCATCCGACCTAGTTCATCACCGTGGGGAGCTCCGGTATTATTTGTCAAGAAGAAGGACGGTACGTTCCGTATGTGTATTGATTACCGGGAGCTGAACAAAGTTACAATCAAGAACCGCTACCCTTTACCTCGTATTGGTGACCTTTTTGATCAACTCCAAGGATCAAGTTTCTATTCCAAAATAGACCTTAGGTCCGGCTATCATCAGTTAAGAGTCCGAGAAGAAGATATCTCTAAAACTGCATTCAGGACAAGGTACGGCCATTACGAATTTATGGTCATGCCTTTCGGTTTAACCAACGCACCTGCGGTATTCATGGATCTCATGAACCGTGTGTGTAAGCCTTACCTTGACCAGTTTGTTATTGTTTTCATCGATGACATCCATATTTATTCCAAGAACGAGGAAGAACATGAAGAACATCTGCGCCTAATTTTGGAACTACTTAAACAAGAGCAACTTTATGCTAAGTTTTCCAAATGTGAATTTTGGATTCGAGAGGTTGAGTTTCTAGGTCATGTGGTAAATGAAAAAGGGATACATGTCGACCCGTCCAAAATAGAAGCCATCAAGAATTGGGCAGCACCGACGACTCCGACTGAGGTGCGACAATTTCTGGGATTGGCTGGGTATTATTACCGTCGTTTTATCGAAGGATTTTCAAAGATTGCGCAACCTCTCACCGCCCTAACTCAAAAAGGAAAAGCTTATAATTGGGGCGATAATCAAGAATCAGATTTCCAGCATCTCAAACAGAAACTTTGCAGTGCACCTATTTTAGCTCTTCCGGAAGGAACCGATGATTTTGTGGTGTATTGTGATGCATCTATTCAAGGTCTGGGTTGTGTCTTAATGCAACGCGAAAAGGTAATCGCATACGTTTCACGTCAGTTAAAGGTTCACGAGAAAAACTACACCACTCATGACCTAGAGTTGGGAGCAGTAGTTTTTGCACTTAAGATATGGAGACATTACTTGTGCGGTACCAAATGCACCATCTACACCGACCACAAGAGCCTCCAGCATATCTTCGAGCAGAAGGAGTTGAACATGCGACAACGTCGTTGGGTTGAACTTTTAAATGATTACGACTGTGCGATCCAGTATCATCCGGGTAAAGCTAACGTTGTGGCTGATGCACTAAGCCGAAAGGAAACAAAACCCAAACGAGTTCGGGCATTACAACTTACTATTCACCCTGGATTGCCTGACAGAATCCGTAGTGCTCAACTTGAAGCCTTGAAAGAAGATAACCTACCGTTAGAAGGTACTCGCGGCATGGAAGCACAACTCGAAGAAAAATCTGACGGAATTCGTTACTTTGTCGAACGAATATGGATTCCGGTGTTCGGAAATTTAAGGGAACTAATCATGGATGAAGCTCATAAATCTAGTTATTCCATTCATCCGGGTTCCGATAAAATGTACCATGATCTAAAAGTACTATATTGGTGGCCGAAAATGAAGGCCGATATAGCCACTTATGTTAGTAAGTGTCTGACCTGCGCGAAGGTCAAAGTTGAATATAAAAAACCGTCCGGTCTCCTGCAACAACCTGAAATTCCCATGTGGAAATGGGAACAAATATCCATGGACTTCATTACCAAATTACCCCGAACCCCTACCGGATGTGATACTATATGGGTAATTGTGGATCGCCTAACAAAATCTGCTCACTTTCTAGCAATCAAAGAAACCGACAAAATGGATAAACTCACTCGAATATACTTGAAAGAAGTAGTCTCTCGGCACGGAGTGCCAATCTCTATTATTTCGGATCGTGATGCACGATTCACTTCCCGTTTCTGGCAGTCATTGCATAAAGCATTAGGCACGCGTGTACATAAGAGCACAACTTACCATCCTCATACCGATGGTCAAACAGAACGTACTATCCAAACTCTGGAGGACATGCTACGAGCTTGTGTGATCGATTTCGGTAACACTTGGGAGTCTCACCTACCGTTGGTGGAGTTCTCCTACAACAACAGTTATCACACTAGCATCAAGGCAGCTCCATTTGAAGCACTTTATGGACGGAAATACCGTTCTCCCATTTGTTGGACCGAGGTTGGAGATAGCCAACTCACAGGTCCTGAACTTGTATTTGAAACTTCTGAAAAGATCGTTCAAATTAGAAACCGTATGGCGGCAGCTCGTGATCGTCAAAAGAGCTACGCCGACAAACGTCGTAAACCTTTGGAATTTCAAATAGGTGACATGGTTTTACTCAAAGTCTCACCTTGGAAAGGTGTCATTCGTTTCGGGAAACGAGGAAAACTGAATCCTCGTTATGTTGGACCTTTCAAAATATTAAAGAGAATCGAACCAGTCGCGTACCAACTAGACCTACCTGAAAGACTTAGTGGTGTGCACAACGTCTTTCACGTCTCGAATTTAAAGAAATGCCTGGCAGACGAATCACTCGCAGTTCCTCTGGAGGAACTACATGTTGATGAACAGTTACGTTTCATCGAAGAACCTATGGAAATTATGGATAGGGAAGTTAAAACGTTAAAGCACAGTAAGATCCCTATTTTTCGAGTCCGTTGGAACTCGAAACGCGGACCATAATTCACTTGGGAGCGCGAGGATCAGATGATGCGCAAATATCCTAATCTGTTCAAGCACCCTGCGTCAAATTCCTAAGGTACTATTTAATTTTCGGGACGAAAATTCTTTCAACTAGGGAATGATGTGAAACCCCAGAAAATTTTTTATTTTATTTTATTTATTTTAGTTATTTTAATTTTCGGGACGAAAATTCTTTCAACTAGGGAATGATGTGACAATCCGGACTTTTCCAGTTAACTCTGTTAACAAAATCCCGTTAAAGTTAACTTAATTAACTTAACTCAAACCTCAGGGACTAATCCTGGCAATAATCCAAACCTAAACTCCAGGGACTAGTATTGTAATACCCCTAAAGTTGATTGTTGACTTTTCAGAAAGTCAAAATCCCAATCCTATTGACTTTTGATAAGTCGAATTAACATTCTTAGCCTAGTTCAAACCACAAGGGTCAATTATGCCAATTCCTAAACTTATGAACCTGAAACAGAGGGGCCAAACCGGTTATTAGACTATTCTTGATTCTGTTGACTTTTAGAAAGTCAAACGCGCGATTTTTATCAAATTCAAATCCCACAATTGTTTTTCTGTTGATTTGGTAACCGATAAACACGTTTCTGCCATAAACGATCATGAATGAACACTTAACATAATCATTATACGCGAATTAAACTCTAATTATGTGTAATTAACTCGTAACCGCCGACCCTCTTCATGAACACATCAAATTCGAATAATTCACCTGTTAATTTCACAATTGAACGCTCTTCACACGACAAACGAATTCCTCTGAAGCTTATACGCGCATCAATTTGCCCGGAGCAAGAACCAGTGACACCAGAGACCAAACCATACTCGATCGGCACTTGTTTTACTCGATCACCATCAATCCGACACCAATTCAGGTAACCAAATACACCCTCACCTTCGTTTTCATCTGTTTAGTGAAAGCCCTATCAATCCCAGGGCTTAAAATATCGAATTAAACCAATCCCGTATCTAGGGTTTATATCATAAATCTATTTGGGGGTTTTGATCCTAAACCTAGCCTCAATAAAATTAAATCAAATAGTCAGGTTAAAAATCTTTTCTTTATTAAAAGCCCTATACTAATTTGAACTCGTAACATCGAATTTTTAAAGATCCAGAACCTAGGGTTCATCACAAACCGATTTAATCGAACCCTACTGTAAATCCTGTTTTAATAAAATTAAAGCATACCATTCGACTCGAAATCATCTGTATAATGAAAGCCCTCTATCAATTTAATCTGATATCATCGAATTGTTCGTAATCCGGAATCTAGGGTTTATACATAATCTGTTTTGGGGCTTTTGATATTAAACGCATCCTTAATGAAATTAAACTACACCCACAGATTCGCAATGTTTTAGTAACTAAAAGCCCCATGATTTCATCAGTTTCTAACATCAGGTTCGTTCGATTTGATTCTGAGTTCTAAACTAGTATACGGGTTTTCAAATGAATCTTTAACCATTCTAAACTTGATAACTTTTCAATTAAACGCATACACAGGTTCGCAAACATCCGATTTACAAAACCCCTAACCTTTAATTTCATTTCAGTGTCAAAAATCATTGGAATTGAGTATGGATTCAATCGTATGTGTGTATGGGGAGGGATGAACACTTGGGTTGTATGTTAAAACCATTTGAAACCGGATTTTGTTGCGATAGCCTATCGGCCGGACTGGTTAAAGCGATGTGTCTGTGTGGGAGAGAACCGGGTTCGAGGCCGGGCTCCACATTCTTTTTTTAAAACAATTTTCTGGAATATTAAATTAATAAAAATCAAATCTTTTAATATTATATCATTATATAAATGGGTTTAAACCGGAAAAAAACCCATAGGCTCGGGATTTAAATATTTTTTTTATTTTTATAAATTATAACTATTTTCATAAATTGTGCACTTTTATTATAAATAAGTAAAAAAATAATATATTTATATTATTTTTTTTTAACCGTAAACACGTGTAAAATAATTTGTTTATATTATTTTCGAATTGCGACTCGTATTATTAAATAATATATATTTATATTATTTCAAATCATTTTTATATAACACCGTGAACCAAGCAATACTAAATAATAATTAGTTATGTTAACCACTCGTATATATATATATATATATATATATATATATATATATTATTTACGTCGTTCGTCGCGTAAAGTAATTCCTAAACCCGTGGACACGTTCGTCAACTCTCGTTTGTTAGAACGGTTCTTTAAGACGTTCTTTCCTTGTCACGGTCAAAATTACCTTTGTCGTTCCTAGTTTATATATTTATAATTTTAGGACATTCGTAGGTCTTTTGAGACTTACACTCGTGATTCCAAACTTACTTCTAGTGTGAACTACCTTCAACGCCAAGCAGGTGAGTTTCACGGCCCCTTTTTACTGCTTTTAACTTGGGGGAGAAAACATGCTTAAACTGATTTTAGATTTTGTATTTCATATGCTATCAATGTTAAAGCTAAGTGTAACATGCTATCACAGAAAGTCCTCATCTTATTTCGAACCGTTAATATGGATCTTAGCGAGGTAATGTTTAGTAGTACTATTGGGTTTGACAAATCCCACCCGCGTTAGTCGCGCTAACTCGATCGGATATCGAACGGGTGAAATGTTAGCCTATTCACATGACCAGTATTGATAGACCCTGGCAGGAGGCAATAAACAAACAGTCAGTTTCGGTTGCGAGCACTTGAGCTAAAACATGAACATAGGTTAGCTACCTATAGATACATATTGAAAGATCATAAATCTGGTAACGTTTACTTATTTATTTGAAACATGTGAACTCACCAACCTCGTGTTGACACTTTTTCTTACATGTTTTCTTAAGACGCTAAGCTAAGACATAGGTGCACGTTAGGGCATGCATGGTATTCAACTGCTTTGCTTTGTGTCTATTTATGTTGATTGAATTATTTTAATGTACTTTGTTTGGTTGGACGTTTGGACTTTTGGACTTTGGTTTTGGGCGCGTGTATTTTGCGCATTTACTTTCTTTACGCTTCCGCATTGATACTCTGAAATAAAAGATATTTTCATTTTGAGTCCCATATAGAGTCGTTCAATGTAACTAGTGTCTGAGATCCTGGTTTGTCACTTCCCAAACGGTAATACTCCGTTAGTTGAAATTGGGGGTGTGACACGTGGGATAAAAACGTTTGTAGTTTCAAATCTTATAATGCTAACAACTTGAATTGACATGTAGTATATTGCAAATTCGGTATGAATAAGTTAGCATGTCATGATCTGATCCTGTTTACTTTGAAGTTTATCGCGTATCATTTCATGAATTTATGAAAAATATATGAAAAAGAAAGTGATATAAAATGTCAATATTCAAAGAAAATGGAAAAGAAAGATGTGATATCTGTGAGCTGTTAGTGTTTGAATAGAAATTTCAAAAGATTTGATAGTTTCTGAAAATATGATGTATTAGATATGAGAAATTGTTTGCTGAGATATCATAGAATGTTGCACAAATTGCTTGTTTGCTGAGCCAAGTATCTGTGAATATGTAGAATGCCATAGGTCAACCCTTAGATCTGATAGGGATGTTATATTCAGAATGGGCATGTGATACTTCAAAGATACTGATATGATCTTTTTACTCGTTGTGTTTGACCAAAAATATGTGATTCTGTATGTATAGAGAAAAGCCAAAAAGATTTTATTGTTTAAATATTTCTAGATTTACTCTTTTAATTCTTTAAGAAAAAGTACAAAAAGATTTTAGTGTGTTTTAGCATAAATTTTGAAAAATCCAAAATTATGTACTTTACTTGTTCATTTAACTTTATAAGAAAAATCAAAAAAGATTTTGTTTTTATCTTCCATGAAAAATTCTTAATAATTTGGATTGAGATTGATGTACAGGTTGCAAGGTGATTGGATTGTCGGAAAGGTTGCAAAAAGGAAAAAATTCAAAATTTTGTTAAGTGTTGACATATGCGAACTTGCTATGTTCGCTTATTATGTTCGCCTGGGGTGGCGAACTTGTTAAGTTCGCTTGGTTTGGCGAACTTAACATGTTGAGTATATAAAGGATTCAACGAACTTCACCATTTACTTGTTGTATTGACTTGTGCGAACTTAGTGAGCGAAGTTATATATTCTGTTCATTTCTCATCTGAGTTTGAATTTGTGAAAGTGAAAGTGGTTAATTGTTTCTTGTTTCCTAATCAAAATCAAGTTGCGATTCCAACCAAGGTAACATCACCTCATTTCATCCTTAGAATCGTTTGGAATCATCAAGTCTGTCATCGGGTTTTTCACACGACTGTCGCCCAATCTATTCATCATCATTCAATGTATAAAAATGAAATTGGTTGTTGACAGTTCTTAATGGAGTGTTGTTGAAACTTTATGTGTGGTTAATTTGCGATTACAACATCAATTTGGTTGAGTTGGATCTTCTGTGATCGTTCAAGTGTTTGAGCGAACTTGCTCAGGCGAACTTAACAAGTTCGCCTCTTGTAACTCTAAGCGAACTTGTTAAGTTCGCCTAGTGGACTAGAGTTGGAAAGACTTGGCATTTTTCAAAGTTGTGAAGTTTTTTTTTAAATTTTTTTACTTTGTTATTTTTATTATTTTGTGTTTGTGTTTGAAATTGTCAATGTCTAATGTAATGTTCTGAGCAGGTCATGGATCGTCGTGTTGAGTATAAGCACAATCAGGTGGCACTACTTGATCCCGAGTTAGCTGAGGCGGCAAATTATCAAGAGATTATTAATTTTTGAAGGTACCGGGAGCCTCGTCGCACAACGGAGATAACACGGACCTGTTCTGTGATTTGTGTGGGAACCAGGAAACAAAGCAGAGAAACAAAAACAAAGACAAAAGATAATGAAACGATACGTAATCCATAACATAGAAGTCATCCCGTATTACAGACTACATACCGAAGGAGCACACATCTCTCATCTAAGCACACGGTCCAGGGTCAGGAGAGCTCGTCCTGACCCGGACAGCTCTCGACCTTGTTCTAAAAGTTCCACCTACAAATGAAGACAAGTCTTCTATTTATAGGGGTAGGAACACTACCTGCGTATTTGGCTAAGTACGCAGGGCATTGGTCATGCGTACTTGCTAAGTACGCAAGGCAAAAGCCTTGCGTACTTACTAAGTACACAGGACCAACTGGTGAACAAGCTAAGTACGCAGGAACACCTTCCAGCGTACTAGCCTAGTACACCGATACATAGAATTTAATTTATATTTACGAAAACATGCTTCTACAAACTCCCTGTTAACTATACCATCAAATTATATCTTTCACTAACACTGATAATCATCAGTTTACAAAGAATGTCCTAACAGACTCCCTCTAAACTAATGAAATCACGTGTCTTCTGGCGAGACTTGATCTTCTGGCATTCCACTTGAGATTTTCAAATCTTCTAACTTCAGTCTTCAGTTTTCGAGTGATACACACGGCTCCCTCATAACTGTAGCTTTCATTGTAGACCAAACCAAGTGCTTCAATAGAAACCAACTAACCCAACACACTTCATTGTAGTTCATCCTCTTAGCAGTAGCTTGCTCCACCTTGACTTAGAACTATGAGTCTGACAATGTCTTCCTAACCAGGTAACAATAGTAGACTAAGACAACTCCAAATCAGCTGGCATATGATGGACAGTTTGAGTTTCCAATAACCTGCATCAAACTAATCAGCTCCTGTAGGAATTCCAAAAAGATAAACTTAAGTCTTCAACCAGATGTGTCCAACTCTATCCTGTATCTTCACGAGTCAACCAAATTCCCGAAGATGTTCATTTCCAATATCCCCTTTCAGTTTAAGCTCCATCTGACTAGACCAGAAACAAGGGTATGTTTCCTATCCCATCGGCCAATGATAAAAGGTTCCATCTTCAACTAATAATCCAACGAATATCCAGCTTTATCTTGAAAACACATGATAAAATCAAACACAAAAAATATAGTTTACACGAGAAATCACGGTTGATGATACATCTTGAAGGTCCCGGGTGCCTCGTCGCACAGCGGAGATAACACTGACATGTTCTGTGATTTGTGTGGGAACCAAGAAACAAAGCAGAGAAACAAAAACATACACAAAAGATAATGAAACGATATGTAATCCATAACATAGAAGTCATCCCGTATTACAGACTACATACCGAAGGAGCACACATCTCTCATCTAAGCTCACGGTCCAGGGGTCGGGAGAGCTCGTCTCGACCCGGACACCTCTCGACCTTGTTCCAGAAGTTCCACCTACAAATGAAGACAAGTATTCTATTTATAGGGGCAGGAACACTACCTGCGTACTTGGCTAAGTACGCAGGACCAACTGGTGAACAAGCTAAGTATGCAGGAACACCCTCATGCGTACTAGCCTAGTACACCGATACATAGAATTTAATCTATAGTTACAAAAACATGCTTCTATAATTTTCTAAATCGATCAAGGATCAGTCTCAAGTAGATGCTTTACTTGCTAGTGAAGCCCAGCGTGCTCAGACTATCAATGATCAAAACAAGGTGCTTGCAGAGTTGCAGCTTCTTGTTAGCCAACTGTTAGAGCGTCTTGACATTCAGGGGAGAAGGTTCAGGCTGATAAGTCTGCTTGTCATAGTATTGGTGTTCAAAAGAATTTAGATGATGATGAACCAGATGCTGGTGATGGTTTGGGTGAGCGTCAACACGCTGATACTAACCTGTCATTAACTCAGGAGGAGTCAGAGACTATTATTGAAGCTAATATGATGACAAGTGATGGTGATAAAGAACCGACTGCGGTTAATGCTGATATATTGGATAGTTCAATCTTTGAAGACTCTGACATAGATGATGCAGACAAGATTGAATATTTATTAGAGTTGGATGATTTTTCTGATAATGATGATACAGATGAGGAAGAGTTAGAGGATGGAGAGATTGTTGAAGTGGATGTGGAAAGTGACAAACAAAAGGTGATTTATCAAGGGTGTGACAGATTAATTGACAAGGATGTCTTTGACGATGATGTGATTCCTGAAGAGTTTTCAGAAGGAGTTGTAGAATCTGAAGAGTCTGATCCTAATCAGGATAAACAAAACCCTGATACTGCTCAGAGCTTGCCTAAAGATACTGAAATGTATAAGAATACAGGAATGACAAAGGCACAATGGGTGGAGATGGTAAAGAGCTGGAGAGATAAGTTACCAGTTGCTCCAGTGGCACCAGTACAAAAGTAGAGATATGTAAACAAAGACAAATGCTCTGGAAGAATAATAAGTTGGTTTTATGAAGCTGAGTTCAAGCTATTCGCTTTGAAAAGGTCAGATGGAGTTCAGTATTTGAAGCCAAGGCTTAAATACTTTAACTCTTTACCGAGATGTGAAGTCAATGGGTTATCAACAAAGCCCATAATTAACAAATCGAATAATGGAATAGTTGACTCAATTGCCAACTTGATAAGAATGGAAGGAGGTTCGGGAAAGTATGAGAAACTAAAACCTCAACAGGGAAGGAGAATAAAAGAAGTAGATCCTGTTACTCAAAAGGTGACATGGAGATACAAGTTTAAACCTGTGAGATCAGTACCAAAGATTCCATTGAAACTGATTTCTTATGATTGTTTACATGATCTTAAATGGTGGTACGTTAATGGATGTCCAGGAGAAGCTGTGATAGAAGACTTGAATGGCAAGGTTATAGTGAGATTCTTTGATGCTATGAACCTTGTTAACTTTTCAAGGTCTGATCAGAAGATGCTGAAGCGTAGAGAGATCATGTATACTGATGAAAGCAGAGAGCAGGCATTACAGTATAAGAAGGTGTTGTATGTGTGTTTGAAACACAGGATATGTGCAGGGAGCTCGTTGCCAAAGAATTGGAAGAACAAGACTAAAAGATAAAGACCAAGCTATTGTCAAGAGGGAGTCTGTTGGTGTATGTTTTGGTGACAACTAGCTTTGTATAGTTTAGTCTTTATGTTTAATGTTTTGTTTGTTTTGTATTGTAACAGTTTAAGTTTGCAAAGGCGAACTTATAGTTAAGGGGAACTTAACAAGTTCGCCTGAACTAAAGGTGGCGAACTTATTAAGTTCGCCTAATTCAGTTTGTGTTGTCTATAAATAGTTCAAGAGTTGTTCTCATTTGTAACTTCTGTACTTTTCTAGAACTACTCCGTGTTTACTGTTTATTGATAATACAAGGAGCTTTTTATGACATCTTGTCCTGTGTGATTGCGTTGCGTGCGTGAGTACTCGAGACATACGTATACGTAAGGATTCCGCACTTCGTGTACGTATCACATGTTTTACAGCAGAGATCGATCGTTAGACCCGTTGGGACTTACACTTTGAAGCTAAGAACTTAACACAAGAAAATCTAGAGAAATCATCTGTAACAACCAAGCAATAGGATTTTCCTCCAATACTACGAATACTGATTGGTCCAAACAGATCCATATGAAGTAGCTCCAAAGGAGTCACAATAGATTTCTTTGTTGTCACACCCCAACCGATGGCGGAATACGTCGGGGCGGGACATGTAGACTGTTCATGAGCTCAAGGTTGATTAAATTTCAATATATTAAATCCATTTCAATTCGACAAACATAAATGAATTCCAAAGTACATAAATGAAATACAAATTGTTCTTGAATTAAAATTAACTAAGTCCCAAAGCCTATGTGTAGCAAGCCTTGATCAAACATTATCACCTGAAACATGAATAAAATAAGGTCAACTATAAAGTTGGTGAGCATACACAGGTTTGTACATAGATAGTATATTGATGTGAATTAACAAGTCCTTACATAACATGATAAAATAAGGCATTTATGGGGAGCAACTGTTGTGTAACCAAAAGTACAATCAAACCTTTGTAACTAGCATGCAAATTGTGTTGTCGGTAACAATCACCCCAATCTAGGTGGGTTTATCAGACTCAATAGATCTATCATTGTTAACCGTCGGCTTGAATAGTTAATGATTGCACATAAATTGCACACAAACAGTTAACACACCTAGTACTCAAACATAAAGCTCAAATTTGCACACATGAATGTAAAGAGGATTTGTGTTTGTGTAGTTTGGGTAAATGTAAACAGTTGTATGTATAGAGTTCATGTTTCACGCCAAAAAGTGTAAAAGGAAAAAGAGGCTATTTAAACTCACTTGAATCAAGGGTGTAGCTAGCACGAGAGACTAGGTAGCAAAAAGATCCTTGAAATCTGACAACGTTAACCTAGTGTGTAAAGTATATGGATCTAATTTAATAATGTATACAATAGTCTATGCCCAAGTCTATGATTGAAATTGATATGTGTACGAAGGGTTGGAGTTGTAGGTGTTAGTGGTTTGTACTTGAAAGGGGTGTTGTATAAAATGAAAGATTGAAATGAATAGTTTTAAAATAATTGAATTAGGGTTTGGGGTTGAATAACTAAATAAATCAAATAATTGTTATTTAGTTAGAAAAATAGTGTAGAAGTTATATTTATAAACTAAATAAATAATTTTTACTTTATTTATTTATAAAGATATGTAAATAATAATGGTTCATAAAATAAACCTTAAATATAATTTAAATTCTAAGTGTCTTTGTAAATGTAATTTATTTAAATAACAAATAAATTTATTTATTTATTCATCATTTGACATGAATATGCTAAAATAAATTTAGTTAAAAATTTACATGTATTATTTAAGCATATAAAACTACATATACTTAGGCATAGTTTTATTAGTTTTAAACTTATAACTTAAGTTTTATAAAATCTTGTAAAAGTATTTATAAAATTTTGTCACCAAATTTATACATTAAATGAATAAATTACTCAAAAATAATAATATAATTCAAATTGATTAATTGAGAACTAAATTTATAAAAATAGAGATTTTATGCAAAAATTATAAATCTGGTTGAATTATGTTCTAATAATTATAGGACTTATAAAAACAATTTTTATAAAATTTTCGGAGCCTTAAAACGGGTTTAAAAAAACTAATCAGACCGTAGGGACTCGAACACGGGTCACTTCTATGAAGGCCGCATGAAACGAACCACTGGACCAAGGGACGGGTCCTGTAATTGAACTGATTCCGAATTGATTTAACATGCGATTGAGTTGGGACCGGGTTTGGGTTTTTAAATGAGGTGCAAAAAGTCCGCCCGATCGCGCGGGCCGTGGGTTTCGAACCCACACCGCCTAGTTCAGGTCCGAGTGTTTTAACCGGCTGAACTAGGTGGTTCGCTGGTCTTGTTTGTAAACTGGAAATTAAAATACGAGAAGTAGGCTTCAATCAAAATCCCCAAATAAGAACCGTAAGAACCCTAATTTGATTTTTAATTTATGGATTCTATTCTTGCAAATTGACTTGGGGCTTTTGACAAGGCCTCATAAACGAACACAACGACACAAGACGTACGTATTTTGGTGAAGGGACGTGCGAGAACGACAGGGATGAAGCTCCGACTGATCTTGGTGCTCGACAGGACTCCAAAGGCGTAATGTGGATCGAGTGAATGTTTAGAGGGTTGAATAGAGTTATACGACAGTGCGTGGGTATATTAATTCGATTAATTCCATCTTAATTACTCGATTCGCTATCAACGGCAAGTGCAAACTGTCGGGACCCGTTTACGCGAAATTGATTTGATTTTGGATGAACTGAGACGCGCTAGAGGTCTGGATTCATACGGTATTAGTCTAGGCATGAATTACGGGTGTCAATCGTGTCAAAATCCTTGATTGAGAGTTGATTGGAACGCGTGTTCAAAATTTGAATTTTGGTCGCGGTTTTAATCAATTTTGCGTGTTGAATGGGCCGGGGTGAAGTGGATAGTCGATCCCGAACACATAACAGATCCAATACAATTGGGTTGGATCGATTGATTACATAGATTGCAATTTCTTGGTTTGTTTGACTTTTGAAAGTCAAACCGGGTTGAGTAAGAGTCCAAATTTGGGGGTTTCAGTGTTGAGAGTCAAAGGTTCAAAATTAAAAGGTTCGAATGGTTTGGGGGGGGGGTTTATTTGGGTCAAAAGGTCCAAGAATACTTTATTTTTATTATAAGTATTTTATAAGAGAATAAATTTTATATATATATTTTTTTATAAAATAATAAATTGTATAAAGGGGTTAATCTATATACTTAAATTTTACCTTTTTATCCATATGGAAAATACATTTAATATATTTAAAACTTTATAAGTTTTATTTTGAGTTAAGAAATGTATATATTATATATATGCACATGCTATATACATTTTTAGGTATTGATACATGATTAGGATAGGGAATTTATGGGAGATATCGTGTTGCACAAGTACAAGATCGAAAATAGAAATGTCATTATTGTAAGACAAGAAAAATAAAGTGAAATAATGCTCGGGAAAAAGTATGGATGTTACAGTCCCCCCATGTTAAAGGAATTTCATCCCAAAATTTAACTAGTTGAGGCGACTGAATCAGCAAAGAGGTGCGGGTACTTGAGCTTCATTTGGTCCTCACGTTCCCAAATGAACTCAGGTCCACGTTTAGATTCCCAATGAACTTTGACAATAGGAATACGGCTTCGCTTGAGTTTCTTGATCTCACGGTCCAAGATCTCTAAGGTCTCTCAACGAAGTGCATCATTTCGTCAATGCGCACATCGTCAATAGGTATATGGAGGTTCTCGTCAGCAAAGCATCTCTTTAGATTGGACACATGAAATGTAGGATGCACGTTGCCAAGCGATGGAGGTAAATCGAGTTTGTAAGCCACTTTCCCAATCCTTTCAAGGATCTTGAATGGACCCACATAGCGAGGTGCCAATTTTCCTTTCTTTCCCAAACGGATCACACCCTTCCACGGAGACACCTTTAGAAGTACAAGGTCGCCGACTTAGAATTCTAAGGGTTTTCGTCGTTTGTCGGCATATCTCTTTTAACGACTCCTCGCTACTCGAATGTTGTGACGGATTTGAATGATCTTGTTGGATGTTTCTTGAATTAACTTGGGACCGGTGATTTCTGCTTTACCAATCTCGTTCCCACAGATAGGAGAACAACACTTACGACCATTGAGAGCTTCAAATGGAGCCATATTGATACTTGTGTGGTAGCTATTGTTGTAGGAGAACTCGATTAGAGATAGATGTGAATCCCAATTGCCACCGAAATCAATTACACATGCTCTAAGCATGTCCTCAAGAGTTTGGATCGTGCACTCAGTTTAACCATCAGTTTGGGGATGGTAAGTCGTGCTCAAATCCAATCGTTTACCAAGAGCGGTTTGGAGGGATTGCTAGAAACGGGAGGTGAAACAAGCATCTCTATCAGAGATTATGTTTAGTGGAACACCGTGACGACTCACAATTTCATCAATGTATATTCAGGCCAATTTCTTAACCCGGTAGTCTTCACGGATAGGCAAGAAGTGAGCAGATTTGGTGAGACGGTCAATGATCGCCCAGATGCTATCATAACCACTTGAGGTGCGAGGGAGTTTGGTAATGAAGTCCATAGCTAAATTCTCCCATTTCCACATGGGGATTTCCGGTTGTTCAAGTAAACCGGAAGGACGTTAGTGTTCGGCTTTGACTTTGGAGCAAGTTAGACATTTGGCAACATAGAGAGCAATGTCTTTCTTCATGTCGGGCCACCAATATTGTTGGCGAAGGTCTTGGTACATTTTATCCGCACCAGGATGAATAGAATAACGAGTCGTGTGAGCCTCGTTCATTAGAAATTCATGGAGATCATCGCGATCACGAACCCAAATACGGTTCAAGTAATAAAGTAAGACATTGGGTTTAGATTCAAGCTGAAGTTCAACACCACACGACATTTCATCGTACATGTTACCCTTGGTGACCGAGACGTGTTGAGCTTCTAAGATACGATTTTGAATGTCGGTTTGAATTCGGACACAATGAAGCATGACATGGTCCTTTCGACTCAAAGCGTCGGCTACAACATTCGCTTTGCCGGGATGGTAACGAATCTCACAGTCATAGTCATTAAGGAGTTCAACCCAACGTCGTTGCCTCATATTGAGTTCTTTTTGGTTGAAGATATGTCGGAGACTTTTGTGGTCGATGAACACCATGCATTTTATGCCATAAAGATAATGTCTCCAAATCTTTAATACGAATACGACCGCACCTAACTCGAGATCATGCGTCGTATAATTCTTCTCATTAATTTTGAGTTGCCTTGATGCATAAGCAATCACCTTGCCTCGTTGCATGAAGACACAACCGCGCCCTTGGTTGTAGGCATCACAGTAGACAACTAGATCATCATTCCCGTCAGGGAGAGTCAAAATAGGAGCATTGCACAACTTTTGCTTTAGAGTTTGGAAAGATTCTTCTTGCTTTGGTCCCCATTCATAAGGTTTACCCTTGTGGGTCAAAGTGGTGAGGGGAACAACAATCTTAGAGAAATTTGAAATGAAACGAAAGTAGTAACCCGCAAGACCAAGAAAAGAGCGAACTTCGGTGGGGGTCTTAGGGGCATTCCAATTCTTAACAGCTTCGATCTTAGCAGGGTCAACATGGATTCCCTTTTCATTGATGATATGACCTAGGAATTGAACCTCCTTTAGACAAAACTCACATTTGGAGAACTTGGCATATAATTGTTCTTTCCTCAAGAGGTCCAAGACCAACCTAAGGTGTTGTTCATGATCGGCTTTAGTCTTGGAGTAGATTAAGATATCGTCAATGAAGACGATCATGAATTTTTTAAGATATGGCTTGCACACCCGATTCATGAGGTCAATGAAACCCGCGGGTACATTTGTTAGCCCAAAAGGCATAACCATGAACTCGTAGTGGCCATACCTTGATCGGAAGGCAGTCTTCGAAATATCCTCCTCTTGCACACGGAGTTGGTGATAACCAGATCGAAGATCAATCTTCGAGAAACAAGTAGAGCCTTGAAGTTGATCAAATAGATCATCAATTCTAGGAAAAGGATAACGGTTCTTGATGGTGAGCTTATTGAGTTCATGGTAGTCAATACACATGCGGAATGATCCATCATTCTTCTTGAAGAATAAGACGGGTGCACCCCACGGTGAATGACTTGGACGAATAAAACCCTTGTTGGAAAGTTCTTGAAGTTGGCTTGCAAGCTCTTGCATTTCAGAAGGTGCGAGACGGTATGGAGCCCTAGCCACGGGGTTGGCTCCGGGTATAAGATCAATGCGAAACTCCACTTGTCGAACGGGTGGAAGACCGGGTAGATCCTCGGGAAAAACTTCGGGAAAATCTCGGATGATGGGGATGTCCTGAATACTCTTCTCTTTGACATCCTTTTGAACAATATGGGCTAAGAAGGCTACGTACTTCTTTCGTGAGTACTTTTGGGCGGTAGTGCATGACATTAACTTGAGTCCTTTGCAAGGCTTTTCACCAAAGACTCTTAACGTTTCCCCTGACGGAAGGGGTATTCGGATGCACTTCTCAAAACAGATGACTGCGGCATGGTGATTCGACAGCCAATCCATGCCTATGATGATATCAAAACTTCCTAGTGGCATTGGCACGAGGTTGATTGGAAACGTATGATCATTAAGTTCTAGAGAGAAGTCATGGATAATGGAGTCAATTGTAAGAGAGTCACCACTTGCTACTTCGACGGTGAAGGTTTTCTCTAATTTGGATCGTGTTTTTGCAAGTAAGGGTTCAAAGTTAAGTGACACAAAACTCTTATCTGCACCGGTATAAAAAAAAATGGAGGCATATTGACTATTAAGCAGGAACGTATCGTTGACCACATCATTGTCGGCCTGAGCTTCATTGGCGTTTATGTTGAAAGCACGCCTATGAGCTCCGCCTTGTTTAGCATTGATGAACTTCGAGGACTGGTCACGGAAATGATTTGGGTTGCCACATTCATCAAAAGCACGCCCATTTGCAATAGCGGGAACACCTTGATTAGCCAGTTGCTGATTGGTTCGGGTTAGTGGGTTGACTTGACCTACAAGTGCCTTGGCTCTAAAAACATTGACCATATGGCCATATTTCCCACAGTGGGTGCAAAGGCGGCAGGGAATGTTTTGGAGGTGGTGATAATTACATGTGGCATAGAGTGGGTAGATCCCAACATATGTCTTCTTGACTGGTGCTTGAGCCATGGGAGCAACTTAGTTAACAAGGATAGCAGGAGTGACCACAACGTAGTTCTTAGCCTTTCTTTTCTTATTATTGTGGTAGGGTTCAGCTTTAGCTTCTTTGGTAGGTGCAGAGGGTGTTGTGGTGTCGGGAGTTTTCTTGGTGCCCTTTCTAATCAAGGTCCCTGCTTTCACATGATTGTCAGCAAAAGTAGCATATAGACGGATAGCATCTTCGAGTGTTGCGGGATTCCTCCCTAAGACAGTATCCTGAATTTGCCTAGGCAGTCCACCAATATACTTCTCAATGCAGCGGGATAATGGTGTGACCATATGGGGCACAAGGAGACTCAACTCATGGAACCGAGTTGTATAGGCCAGACTCTCACCGTTGTCTTTGGCAAGATCCCAAAACTCAGCTTCAAGTTTCTTCACCTCATTCCGAGGATAGAACTCTTCGGTCATTAGTCTCTTAACCTCATCCCATGGTAAGGCCATTGCTTCCTCTATGCCTCAAGTCCTTCTTTCCCCATTCCACCACGTGAGCGCCCGTTTTTGAAAGACGCTTGTGGCATGGAGAACACGGAGGTTGTCGGGGCAGTCACTATTGAGGAAAATGCCCTCAATACTTTTAAACCATTGAAGGAGTCCTGTTGCTCCCTCGGTACCATAGAACTTGAGAGGATTACACGAGTTGAAGTGCTTGAAGGCGCATTGTGGTGGGTTGGCACCACCACCACCATTAGTTCCATTCGTATCATTGGTGCCCCCATTAGCTTGAGTGAGTTGAGTTACAAGTTGTGCAAGGATAGCAGAAATGCCAGTGTTGTTGTTGGTGTCGTTAGCACGACGGGGAGGCATTCTACAGATTTGCACAAGATAAGAAAAGATGTAAGAACTTATGAAAGTTGATTGGATTTAAAGAGGATAAGATGATAAATAAAATAGTTAATCATAGTTTGGATTGTACTCAAATAGTGACATAACCACTTGAATACTCTGACACATTAAGGTTAATTAAACTCATATAACTTTCAAGGAGACATGCTTTAGCCTATAAGTAAACACTCATCCGCGGAATTCCCAGGAAAGCATACGGGTCCCTCGATTGATTGGGATTTATATGAAATGCTTTCCTAGACAGAAAACCCAGAATACAGGTGTCACCCTTCCAGATTGCACATGTCATCTAATAATTAACAAAGTTTAAAACCTTAACGAGGGAATAAAAGAGATTTTTATAGATTTAGATCCATGAAGTTCCACATGCTATGATGACAGGGAAGCAGGTTATGAGGCTTAGGGTATGGGTAGGGATATTGTTTATTTAATTTATTATTTAAGTATAGTCTAATAAGTTATGAATTTTAATAAATAAGGCATCAAAATGAAATAATAACTAACATAATAAGCATGTAACACATAGCATGTAGCACATAACACATAATCATGAAGCATGGAATAAGTGGGTGTCCTAAAGTTATAGTCTAGGTCAAGGGTGTCTAATAACCTAGTTCTCTATAACCAAGGCTCTGATACCAATCTGTCACACCCCAACCGACGGCGGAATACGTCGGGGCGGGACATGTAGACTGTTCATGAGCTCAAGGTTGATTAAATTTCAATATATTAAATCCATTTCAATTCGACAAACATAAATGAATTCCAAAGTACATAAATGAAATACAAATTGTTCTTGAATTAAAATTAACTAAGTCCCAAAGCCTATGTGTAGCAAGCCTTGATCAAACATTATCACCTGAAACATGAATAAAATAAGGTCAAATATAAAGTTGGTGAGCATACACAGGTTTGTACATAGATAGTATATAGATGTGAATTAACAAGTCCTTACATAACATGATAAAATAAGGCATTTATGGGGAGCAACTGTTGTGTAACCAAAAGTACAATCAAACCTTTGTAACTAGCATGCAAATTGTGTTGTCGGTAACAATCACCCCAATCTGGGTGGGTTTGTCAGACTCAATAGATCTATCAATGTTAACCGTCAGCTTGAATAGTTAATGATTGCACATAAATTGCACACAAACAGTTAACACACCTAGTAGTTAAACATAAAGCTCAAATTTGCACACATGAATGTAAAGAGGATTTGTGTTTGTGTAGTTTGTGTAAATGTAAAAAATTGTATGTATAGAGTTCATGTTTCACCACAAAAGTGTTAAAGCAAAAAGGGGCTATGTAAACTCACTTGAATCAAGGGTGTAGCTAGCACGAGAGACTAGGTAGCAAAAAGATCCTTGAAATCTCACAACGTTAAACTAGTGTGTAAAGTATATGGATCTAATTTAATAATGTGTACAATAGTGTCTATGATTGAAATTGATATGTGTACGAAGGGTTGGAGTTGTAGGTGTTAGTGGTTTGTACTTGAAAGGGGTGTTGTATAAAATTAAAGACTTAAATGAATGATATGTAAATAATATTGGTTCATAAAATAAACCTTAAATATAATTTAAATTCTAAGTGTCTTTGTAAATGTAATTTATTTATTTATTTATCATTTGAAATGAATATGCTAAAATAAATTTAGTTAAAAATTTACATGTATTAATTAAGCGTATAAAACTACATATATTTAGGCATAGTTTTATTAGTTTTAAACTTATAACATAAGTTTTATAAAACCTTGAAAAAGTATTTATAAAATTTTATCACCAAATTTATACATTAAATGAATAAATTACTCAAAAATAATAATATAATTCAAATTGAGTAATTTAGAACTAAATTTATAAAAATAGAGACTTTATGCAAAAATTGTAAATCTGGTTGAATTATGTTCTAATAATTATAGGACTTATAAAAATAATTTTTATAAAATTTTTGGAGCCTCAAAACGGGTTTAAAAAAATTAATCAGATCGCAGGGACTCGAACCCCGGGTCACTTCTGTGAAGGCCGCATGAAATGAACCATCGGAATTGAATTGATTCCGAATTGATTTAACATACGACTGAGTTGGGACCGGGTTTGGGTTTTTAAATGAGGTGTAAAAAGTCTGGCCGGTCACGTGGGCCGTGGGTTTTGAACCCACACCGCCTAGTTCAAGTCCGAGTGTTTTAACCGGCTGAACTAGGTGGTTCGCTGGTCTTGTTAGTAAACTGAAAATTAAAATACGAGAAGTAGGCTTACATCAAAATCCCTAAATCAGAACCGTAAGAACCCTAATTTGATTTTTGATTTATGGATTATGTTCTTGCAAATTGACATGGGGCTTTTGACAAGGCCTCAGAAAACGAACACAACGACACAAGACGTACGTATTTTGGTGAAGGGACGTGCGAGAACGACAGGGATGAAGCTCCGACTGATCTTGGTGCTCGACAGGACTCTAGAGGCATAATGTGGATCGAGTGAATGTTCAGAGGGTTTGAATAGAGTTATACGACAGTGCTTGCGTATATTAATTCGATTAATTCCATCTTAATTACTCGATTCGCTATCAACGGCAAGTGCAAACTGTCGGGACCCGTTTACGCGAAATTGATTTGATTTTGGATGAAAAGAGACGCGCTAGAGGTCTGGATTCATGCAGTATTAGTCTAGGCATGAATTACGGGTGTCAATCGTGTCAAAATCCTTGAATGAGAGTTGATTGGAACGCGGTTTGACTTCTGCGAAGTCAAACTGTTCAAAATTTGAATTTTGGCCGCGGTTTTAATCAATTTTACTCGTTGAATGGGCCGGGGTGAAGTGGATAGTCGATCCCGAACACATAACAAATCCAATACAGTTGGGTTGGATCGACTGATTACATTGATTGCAATTTCTTGGTTTGTTTGACTTTTGAAAGTCAAACGGGGTTGTGTAAGAGTCCAAATTTGGGGGTTTAAGTGCTAAGAGTCAAAGGTTCAAAACTAAAATGTTCGAATGGTTTGGGGGGGGGGGTTATTTGTGTCAAAAGGTCCAAGAATACTTTATTTTAATTATAAGTATTTTATAAGAGAATAAATTATATATATATATATATATATTTATAAAATAATAAATTGTATAAAGGGGTTAATCTATATACTTAAATTTTACCTATTTATCCATATGAAAAAAACATTTAATATATTTAAAACTTTATAAGTTTTATTTTGAGCTAAGAAATATATATATTATATATAGGCACATGCTATATACATTTTTAGGTATTGATACATGATTAGGATAGGGAATTTATGGGAGATATCGTGTTGCACAAGTACAAGATCGAAAATAGAAATGTTATTATTGTAAAACAAGAAAAATAAAGTTAAATAATGCTCGGGAAAAAGTATGGATGTTACAGTCTCACCATATTAAAGGAATTTTGTCCCGAAATTTAACTAGTTGAGGCGACTGAATCAGCAAAGAGGTGCGGGTACTTGAGCTTCATTTGGTCATCACGTTCCCAAGTGAACTCATGTCCACGTTTAGATTCCCAACGAACTTTGACAATAGGAATACGGCTTCGCTTGAGTTGCTTGATCTCACGGTCCATGATCTCTATAGGTCTCTCAACGAAATGCAGCGTTTCGTCAATGCGCATATCGTCAAGAGGTATATGGAGGTTCTCGTCAGCAAGCCATTTCTTTAGATTGGACACATGAAATGTAGGATGCACATTGCCAAACGATGGAGGTAACACGAGTTTGTAAGCCACTTTCCCAATCCTTTCCAAAACGGATCACACCATTCCACGGAGACACCTTTAGAAGTACAAGGTCGCCGACTTGGAATTCTAAGGGTTTTCGTCGTTTGTCGGCATAGCTCTTTTGCCGACTCCTCGCTAATCGAATGTTGTCACAGATAATGATCTTGTCGGATGTTTCTAGAATTAACTCGGGACCGGTGATTTCTGCTTCACCAATCTCGTTCCCACATATATGAGAACAACACTTACGACCATTGAGAGCTTCAAATGGAGCCATATTGATACTTGTGTGGTAGCTATTGTTGTAGGAGAACTCGATTAGGGATAGATGTGAATCCCAATTGCCACCAAAATCAATTACACATGCTCTAAGCATGTCCTCAAGAGTTTGGATTATGCGCTCGGTTTGACCATCAGTTTGGGGATGGTAAGCCGTGCTCAAATCCAATCGTGTACCAAGAGCGTTTTGGAGGGATTGCCAGAAACAGGAGGTGAAACGAGCATCTCTATCAGAAATTTTGTTTAGTGGAACACCGTGACGACTCACAATTTCGTCATGTATATTCGGGCCAATTTCTCAACCCAATAGTCTTCACGGATAGGCAATAAGTGAGCAGATTTGATGAGACGGTCAATGATCACCCAGATGCTATCATAACCACTTGAGGTGCTAGGGAGTTTGGTAATGAAGTCCATAGCTAAATTCTCCCATTTCCACACGGGGATTTCCAGTTGTTCAAGTAAACCGAAAGGACGTTGGTGTTCGACTTTGACTTTAAAGCAAGTTAGACATTTGGCGACCTAGAGAGCAATGTCTTTCTTCATGTCGGGCCACCAATATTTTTGGCAAAGGTCTTGGTACATTTTATCCCCACCAGGATGAATAGAATAACGAGTCTTGTGAGCCTCGGTCATGAGAAATGCACGGAGATCATCGCGTTCAGGAACCCAAATACGGTTCAAGTAATAATGTAAGCCATTGGGTTTAAATTCAAGCTGAAGTTCAACACCACACGACATTTCATCGTACATGTTACCCTTGGTAACCGAGACGTGTTGAGCTTCTAGGATACGATTTTGAATGTCGGTTTGAATTCGGACACAATGAAGCATGGCATGGTCCTTTAGACTCAAAGCATTGGCTACAACATTCGCTTTGCCGGGATGGTAACGAATCTCGCAGTCATAGTCTTTAAGGAGTTCAACCCAACGTTGTTGCCTCATATTGAGTTCTTTTTGGTTGAAGATTTGTTAGAGACTTTTGTGGTCGATGAACACCATGAATTTTGTGCCATAGAGATAATGTCTCCAAATCTTTAATACGAATACAACCGCACCTAACTCGAGATCGTGAGTCGTATAATTCTTCTCATTAATTTTGAGTTGCCTTGATGCATAAGCAATCACCTTGCCTCGTTGCATGAGGACACAACCGAGCCCTTGGTTGGAGGCATCACAGTAGATAACTAGATCATCATTCCCGTAAGGGAGAGTCAAAATAGGAGCATTGCACAACTTTTTCTTGAGAGTTTGGAAAGCTTCTTCTTGCTTTGGTCCACATTCATAAGGTTTACCCTTGTGGGTCAAAGCGGTGAGGGGAACATCAATCTTAGAGAAATTTGAAATGAAACGACGGTATTAACCCGCAAGACCAAGAAAAGAGCGAACTTCAGTGGGGGGTCTTATGGGCATTCCAATTCTTAACAGCTTTGATCTTAGCAGGGTCAACATGGATTCCCTTTTTCATTGACGATATGAGCCAGGAATTGAACCTCCTTTAGCCAAAACTCACATTTGGAGAAGTTGGCATATAATTGTTCTTTCCTCAAGAGGTCCAAGACCAACCTAAGGTGTTGTTCATGATCGGCTTTAGTCTTGGAGTAGATTAAGACATCGTCAATGAAGACGGTCATGAATTTGTCAATATATGGCTTGCACACCCGATTCATGAGGTCCTTGAAAACCGCGGGTGCATTTGTTAGCCCAAAAGGCATAACCATGAAATCGTAGTGGCCATACCTTGTTCGGAACGCAGTCTTTGGAATATCCTCCTCTTGCACACGGAGTTGGTGATAACCAGATCGAAGATCAATCTTCAAGAAACAAGTAGTGCCTAAAGTTGATCAAATAGATCGTCAATTCTAGGGAAAGGATAACGGTTCTTGATGGTGAGCTTATTGAGTTCACGGTAGTCAATTCACATGCGGAATGATCCATCCTTCTTCTTGACGAATAAGATGGGTGCACCCCACGGTGAATGACTTGGACAAATAAAACCCTTGTCGGAGAGTTCTTGAAGTTGGCATGCACGCTCTTGCATTTCAAAAAGGGTGAGACGGTATGGACCCCTAGCCACGGGGTTAGCTCCGGCTATAAGATCAATGCGAAACACCACTTTTCGGACGGGTGGAAGACGGTGTAAATCCTCGGGAAAAACTACGGGAAAATCTCAGATGATGGGAATGTCCTGAATACTCTTCTCTTTGACATCCTTTTGAACAATATGGGCTAAGAAGGCTACGTACTTCTTTTGTTAGTACTTTTGGGCGGTAGTGCGTGACATTAACTTGAGTCCTTTGCAAGGCTTTTCACCAAAGACTCTTAACGTTTCCCCCGACGGAATGGGTATTCGGATGCACTTCTCGAAACAGATGACGTCGGCATGGTGATTCGACAGTCAATCCACGCCTATGATGATCTCAAAACTTCCTAGTGGCATTGGCACGAGGTTAATTACAATTTCTTGGTTTGTTTGACTTTTGAAAGTCAAACCGGGTTGTGTAAGAGTCCAAATTTGGGGGTTTAAGTGTTGAGAGTCAAAGGTTCAAAATTAAAAGGTTTGAATGGTTTGGGGGGGTTTATTTGTGTCAAAAGGTCCAAGAATACTTTATTTTTATTATAAGTATTTTATAAGAGAATAAATTATATATATATATATATATATATATTTTTTATAAAATAATAAATTGTATAAAGGGGTTAATCTATATACTTAAATTTTACCTATTTATCCATGTGGAAAATACATTTAATATATTTAAAACTTTATAAGTTTTATTTTGAGTTAAGAAATATATATTATATATATGCACATGTTATATACATTTTTAGGTATTGATACATGATTAGGATAGGGAATTTATGGGAGATATCGTGAAATAATGCTCGGTAAAAAGTATGGATGTTACATTTGTCTTAGATCTGTGAGACTTTTTGTGCTGTTTGCCCTTCTTGCAAGGTATACAATCATCATGAATGGAAAAATTCATTTTAGGAACACCAGTAACCAACTCATTCTTCACCAAATAATTCATTTTCCTGTAATTGATGCGAGCAAGCTTCTTGTGCCAAAGAATAGAATCAAATTCAGACGCCTTTGAGAGTAAACATGTCGGAATAGAATCCGTTTTCATTGCAACACTCATGTCAAAAACATATGTGTCATTTCTCCTTGGTGCCTTCATAAGAATCCATTCTTCAGGAATGACAAATCCCGGCTTCAAAATATAACATTCAGCATCATTGAAATGGAATGAAAACTTCTTGTCGCATAGTTGAGATACACTCAGAAGATTGTGTTCAAGTTGCTCAACATAGTTAACCTTCTCAAATTTAACCTTGTCATTCTTCAAAGTTCCTTGGCCTGTTATGTAACCGCCTTTATTACCAGCAAAAGCGCATCGATTTTAATAACATCTTCTAGCAATTGAACATTTCCTGTCATATGCCGAGAACAACCACTATCCACATACCATGTATTGTTGATAGTTGATATGTCATCATTTAAACATATTTTACATACATAATAATCCCGCATTATGGTACTAAATTGAATAATAACCTTGAAATTTATGCTTAAAATACAAATATTTGATAATTGCAGGTTACTCGATGTAAAAAATACAAATCAAGCTAAATCATATCAAGAACACCAAGAATTCAAGCATCTAGAAGGTTCATTCCCGAAGCATTGACCCCCAAGAAGTCAAAATCGGTCAACAATAGTCAACAAGAACCTACAAGACAAATCTGGGGAAAAAGAGAGGGTTGCACGACCGTGCATCCCAATGCACGGTCATGCATTGCCTTCTCTGCTCCCCATGGCCCGGTACCGTGTCCTCTGTACCCTGTTTGATTCCATGCGCGTTTGCACGACCGTGCAACCCAATGCACGGCCGTGCATTGCACATTTTGAGGCCTATAAATAGGAGGCTTGGGTTCTTCATTCAGCACACCAATCCAGAGAAAAATTACACTCAAGAAGAGAGCATTCTCGTAGTTAGAGTAGAGAGTAAAGGGGCTATTCCTCCTTATTCCACAATATGGGATGTAGAAATAAAGACTGATGGCTACAAAATTCTCTAAGTACAAATGCTGATGATCTCAGAGTTTGCTGC
Source organism: Smallanthus sonchifolius (assembly GCA_023525975.1). Classification (NCBI taxonomy): domain Eukaryota; kingdom Viridiplantae; phylum Streptophyta; class Magnoliopsida; order Asterales; family Asteraceae; genus Smallanthus; species Smallanthus sonchifolius. The sequence goes on along the minus strand of CM042035.1, from coordinate 19,086,277 downwards.
TGACCAACAGAGCTGCTGCGGATAAGCTTATCAGCAGCGGATACTTGTTCTTCTGCTGAAGAACAAATCTGCTGCGGATAGCCTTATCTGCTGAAGACCAGAGTTGCTGCGGATAGGCTTCTCAGCAGCATCAACACTTGATGCTGCTGATAGGCAAATCATCAGCAGCTCTGGATGGTCACATCTTGCTGCTGATCAACAACTCTACTGCTGATAGTTATTCATTCATTGAAGACCAAACGTTGCAGCTGACCAGCCTTGCAAGCGTCACTTACAACTTTCTGCAAAAGCTACTGACACACTCAAAGCAGAAGGAACCTCAATGGTGCAACCAATGACGGACAACAATGCTCTTCTCCAGGCATGCAAGTAATGATGCATAAAGAAGACGCTTCAATAAAGTTAGCTAGCTTACACTAAACTTGTATTGGTAGCTTTATACAAAAGATCAACGGTTTGTGTTAGATCTGATCCTTAGAATCAAGGGTCTGTCTTGATTCTAAGTTAGTATAAATACTGTGTAAACACTTCATTATAAGAGTGCTTCTCGATAGAGTTTTCATTTGTAATCGTTTATTCGCAAAAGCTTAATACAACAATGTTCTTATAAGTATTCTTTCTGTTTACTCGATTATACTTGTGTAGTTGCTATTGTTTCCACCAATTTCAACTAAGAACAGAACCATCTTGTACTTTCACGATCCTACAAGTGGTATCAGAGCTTTGGCTCAGATTAAACAAACTCACATTTGTTTAATCACTTCTGGTTCTATTCTAAACTCTTTCTTTAATCAAGTCACCCGAAATCACAAAAACAAATATGGCACAGAGCAATGGATTTGAAGACATCGGCAGCATCAACCGACCACAAAGGTTGGTATCTGGGGAAGACTACGACATGTGGAAGAATCGCATGGAAAGCTTCTTCTGTTATCAGGAGTATGGAATGTGGAAATCCATCAGGGATGGACCCTACACTCCCATGGTGGCCTCTGCTGATTCTGGAGGACCACTAGTCCCGAAGGAGCCCTCCAAGTACTCAGAAGAGGACATAAAGAAGATGGAGGTGGACTTCAAGGCACTAGGAGCTATCCAAATGTGCCTTCCAAATGAAGTTTTTCATAACTTCAGAAGTTACAAAACTGCTAAGGAGCTCTGGGAGGCTCTTGAGAAGATGTTTGCTGGCTCAGAGGAAGTCAAAGAAAATAGAAGGGACATCTGAAGCAGCAGTACGAAAACTTCGTCTGGAAGGAAGGTGAGTCCCTAACTGTTTTATATAACAGATTCACTTATCTTGTAGGTGAGCTGTAGTGCTCAAAGGTGAAGCTGGAGAATGAAGAAATTCTAAAAAAATTCATTAGGTCTTTACCTAGATGCTGGACACTCTACACAGTGTCCATCAGAAGAACTGAAAATCTGAAGACTCTCCAAGTGACTGAGCTCTTTGGTATGCTAAAAACCTATGAGCTAGAAATGATTCAAGCAAAAGAACGAAGCTCAAGCTATCAAAATGCCTCAACATCCACCACTACCTCTGCCCTCCACTCTGACCACTCAGGTCCTAGTTCCAGCAACTACTATCCTCCCATTGTCACCCATCCACAAACTCCAACCTCTCAAACAAACACCTCATCATTTCTCCTAGAAGCTCCTCCTCAAATCTCAACCTCTGCTGCTTTTGTTTCTGAAAACTCAAGCAACATGTCCTTTATCAAGAAGGATCTGGAATGCTTCCATCCAGATGACTTAGAAGAAATGGACATACAACACTCATATGCCATGCTCTCTATAAGAGCAAAAAGGTTCTACTCTAGAACCGGAAGACCCATTCCAAGCAACAACTCCAATACCAGAGTTGGATTGGATAAAAGAAAACTAAGGTGTTACAACTGTAACCTACTGGGTCACTTTGCTAGAGAATACAAGGCACCAAGAGCCAATCCAGCTACTCCTCAATCAAGACAGGCTCACCAAGCCCAACCCAGACAACAACAGCAACAAGCTACTCCTCCAGTTCAAACTGCAGCCTGTGCAACTGTTGGAACTTCTGAATTCGACTGGAGCTTCCAGTATGAAGACCTGCCTGCCAACAACCAAGCGTTTATGGCAGACACAACTGAGATACCGCCTCAGGTATATGAACATCTCTGTTCCCAAGCTTGTATTGATAAGGTGTTAGGCTACATAAAGCATAATCAGAACCTTATAGATCAAAATAAAGAGTTTCATCAAATGAAATCTGAATTCATAAAGGTAGAAAACAGTTATAAAGAAAAAATTAACTGCCTAAAGAAAGAGATTTCATTACTAAAACATGAACAAAGCAATCTTGAAACTCAGATTGATGATCTACTGGCTAGACTAAAAGCTACCAGAGCAGAATTGGCAGAACAAAAAGTTCATGTTGATAAATATGAATTTGCATCTAAAAATCTGCAACGACTTTTAGATGCTTAAATTCATGAAAAGGTAAAAACTGGTCTGGGGTATCATGGTGAACATTACTAAGCCGTTGCACCTCCTGCTGACTACGTTGCCATCCACGCACCAAGCTTCAATGTTGCAAATCTTGACACTGCAAACTGAAATCTTGATCCTTCAACGGATGAACCTTTCGTCGAAGACTGCACTACCTCATCGGAATCTGAGTCAACCTGCTCAGACCATGATGAAACCAGTGCAGCCCCATCTGAAGCTGCTCTAAATAGAGTGAGGAAAACTGAAGTTCCTGCTGTTACTCCAGCTATTCCAGCCCCTGTCCCATTCAAACAGATCAAGATCAGCTATCCTCCAGATGGAAGAAAGCTAAACATTGAAAAGGGAGAGACATCAGGATCCACGAACCACGAGCCTCAGTCAAAGCCGATCACAAAGAGGAAGGTGTTTGATATATGTCATACGCCTGGAGAAAAAGTTCCATATGTTCAAAAGACCCTAGAAGAAGCCACTTTTGAACATAACAAAGCTCATCCATGGAACTTCAAGGATCTGTTCCAAAGAAAGGACTATGTCTACTTTTCAAGAGACAAACTGGCGAGATCATGCTTTGTGTGTGGCAGATATAACCACACTGCTAGCACCTGCTTTCATTACCTGGAATACCAAAGAAATTCAAAGCAGCATGTCTTTGAAAAGACTAACAAAAACAAGAAGGTAAGAAGCTACGAGGACAAAGCAACTAAGTTCAGGGAGTCTCTATCTCCCCCAAAAGTGAAGGTGTCAAGACCTCAACAAACCTGCATCATTTGTGGTGAAATCAACCACTTTGCTGTCAAATACATATTTAATCCCTTCAACCAGATTGCAAACTGCTCATCTAGATTTACACCATCAGCAGTAAACAAAACAGCTGCTGATCTTGAAAAGTCTGGAAAAACAAAAGTTAAGCCTTCAGCAGCAAAAATGTCTACTGCGTATAAAGGGAAATCAAAGGCAAAGCCATCAGCAGCAAGAGTGTCCATTGCTGATAAGGCAAAATCCAAGGCAAAGCCATCAGCAGCAAAAGTGTCCACTGCTGATAAGGCAAAATCCAAGGCAAAGCCTTCAGCAGCCAAAAATGCTGCCACTCTAGCAAAGCCATCAGCAGCAGAATCTACTGTTGACAAGCCAGAAACATCAGTAGCAAAATCCGCTGCTGACAATGTGAGGAAAACTAGAAAATCACCAACAAAGCAATGGAAAGCCAAACCATCTCCAAGCATTATCATTGGTTCCATTGACTGCAAACATACTGAAAAGGATAAACTAACAACCATTTTTTTCAAGTCTGTAGACTCTTGGGTTCCTCCCACTAATTAGATATCTATCATGTGCAGGGACAGACAGGTCACAAGAATAACACCTGGGTGGTAGACAGTGGTTGTTCCAGACACATGACAGGCAACAGATCCATCCTTTCCAACTTCAGACATTTCAATGGAGGATATGTTGCCTTTGGAAGTGACTCAAAGGGAGGATCCATTAATGGACAAGGAACTGTGTCCAACGAAAGAATGAGCATTGATAAGGTCAACTATGTCAAAGAATTGGACTTCAATCTCATGAGTTTTTCCCAGGTCTGTGACCAAAAGCATTGGATGCTCTTCACAGATAAAGAATGCTTTTTACTATCTCCAGCCTTATCCATACCTCCTCCAGAAAGAATTTTATTAACTGCTCAGAGAAAAAAAATCTCTATGTACTGGACATGAATGAAGTCACTCCATCTGGGAGTGTTTCCTGTTTTCTATCAAAAGCCTCAGTTGATGAATCAGCTCTTTGGCACAGGAGATTAAGCCATGTTAATATCAAAACTATTAACAAATTGGTAAAGAATAATCTTGTCAGATGGCTCCCTGACAAAGAATTCCAGCTAGAAGACCACTGCATTGCTTGCTTAAAGGGGAAGCAACACAAGAGCTCTCACAAGCCCAAGACCTTGAATACAAATGACACTCCACTACAACTGCTGCATATGGATCTCTTCGGTCCTACAAATGTCATGTCAATGGGCAAGAAGTCATACTGTCTAGTGATAACTGATGACTACACCAGATTCTCATGGGTATACTTCTTGAGAACTAAAGATGAAACTGCTGAAATTCTCAAATCCTACATTCTTAGGGTAGAGAATAAAAGCAATCAAAAGGTGAAGATCATAAGGTGTGATAGAGTTCAAGAACCACACTTTAAACTGTTTCTGTGAAAGTAAGGGGATAGAAAGACAATACAGTGCTCCAAGAACTCCTCAACAAAATGGAGTTGCTGAAAGGAGAAACAGAACTCTAATTGAGTCAGCAAGATCTATGTTGGCTGACTCAAAACTGCCTCTCACATTCTGGGCAGAAGCAGTTAGCACAGCCTGCTATGTGCAAAATAGAGTTCTCATTGTCAAACCCCTCAACAAGACACCTTATGAACTTTGGTTTCAAAGAGTTCCCTACATTGGGTTTCTAAAGCCATTTGGGTGTCCATGCACCATTCTCATCACACATGGGGTACTTCCTAAATATGGTGCCAAATCTGATGAAGGATACTTTGTGGGCTATTCCTCTCAATCAAAGGCCTACAGAGTATTCAATTCAAGAACAAGTATTGTGGAAGAATCAGCAAATGTGGAATGTAGAGAACACATTGTCTGTGAGCAGGAAAAGGTCCAAACTGGCTCTTTGACATAGACTCCTTCTCCCAAATATTTGAGCCTCTCACCTTCTCAAATATGGAGTCTACGTCTACACAAACACATGCCTCCACTTCATCAACTGACTACAGACTGGATTTTCCCAAATATTCTATCAGTCTGAGAAGACCATCAATTGATCCTCCATCAGTTGTGGAAGCCATTGAAGCAAGTGAAGCCGGAACAAGACTGTCTAATGTAACCAGCAGCAGCATGTCTGAAACTGAAAATCTAAATGAAGACTCTTTGGTAAATGTTGTAGATGCTGATGATGCTATTACTGCAAATATTGATGTGGCTAATGATGTTGAAGACTCTTTCACCATGAATGAAGAGACCCCTGATCAAAATCAAAGCAATCTGGAGCAAGGGATACAGCTGGAGGTGGTACCAGCATGAAGGATCCACAAAGAACATCCTCATGAAAATATTATTGGCCAAGTCCACCAAGGAGTCCTCATAAGAAGCAAATCTCACGAGGCTAATATATGCTTGTTTTCATGTTTCCTATCTCAGGTGGAACCCAAGAAGATAGATGAAGCACTCAAACATTGGAGCTAGATTGAGGCAATGCAGGAAGAATTGCTGCAATTCCAGAGGCAGGATGTCTAGAAACTTGTTGATCTTCCACCAGGTAAATATGCTATTGGCACACCATGGGTTTTCAGGAACAAGCAAGATGAGAGAGGTATTGTAGTCAAGAACAAAGCCAGACTTGTAGCTCAAGGCTACACTCAGGAAGAAGGAATTGACTATGATGAAGTCTTTGCTCCTGTTGCCAGGCTGGAGGCCATCAGAATCTTCCTGGCATATGCTGCATCCAAGAATTTCACTGTCTATCAAATGGACGTAAAAAGTGCCTTTTTGTATGGGAAAATTGGTGAGGAAGTATACGTCAAACAGCCTCCAGGCTTTATAGATCCTGCACATCCTACTAAAGTGTTCAAACTAGACAAAGCTTTGTATGGCCTACATCAAGCACCAAGAGCCTGGTATGAAACCTTGTCAGGATATCTACTAAGCAACAACTTCAGAAAAGGTGCCATTGACCAGACCTTGTTTATCAAAGATGAAGGGGGAGAAATCTTACTAGTTCAAATTTATGTTGATGATATCATCTTTGGATCAACAAGGAAACAACTGTGCAAATATTTTGAGATTCTAATGCACTCAAAGTTTGAAATGAGTTCAATGAGTGAACTAAATTTCTTTTTGGGTCTACAAGTCAAACAGGTCCCAAATGGAATCTTCATCAGCCAATCCAAATATGTAAAGAGCATTTTGGAAAGATTCAAAATGGCTGATTGCTCTGCTGCAAGAACCCCTATGCAAGTGCATCATCAGCTGACTCCAGACAAAGATGGCCAAGACACTGATCAACATCAGTACCGTGCAATGATAGGGTCTCTCATGTATCTCACTGCCTCAAGGCCAAATATCATGTTTGCAGTATGTCTCTGTGCAAGATTTCAAGCAGCTCCAAAGTCTTCACATCTTCAAGTCGTCAAGAGAATCTTTAGATACCTAAAGAGAATCTTTAATCTGTATGCGTACACTGACAGTGACTATGGGGGATGCAACTTGGACAAAAAGTCCACTTCAAGGGGATGTCAGTTTCTGGGAGGGAGACTGATTTCATGGTAGTGTAAGAAGCAAACATGTGTTTCAACTTCTACAGCTGAAGCAGAATACATTGCAGCTTCAAGTTGCTGTGCACAAGTCATCTAGATACAAAATCAAATGCTGGATTACGGGATGACTTTCATGGCAACTCCAATTCACATTGACAACATGAGTGCTATATCAATCACAAACAATCCGGTGCAGCACTCCAAGACAAAGCACATTGACATCAGGTATCATTTCATAAGAGATCAAGCTGAGAAAAAGAGGATTATTTTAACCAAAGTTCATACGAATGAGCAATATGTTGATTTGTTTACAAAACCTTTTAATGAAGCTAGATTTAGATATTTAGTTGAATCCATTGGTATGATGAACTTTGATTAAAATCTATCTCTAAAATTCTATTTTAAAATGTGTTTTGTCTTTTGTTGTAAATAAAAGTTATAAGTCAGCAGCATTTTTGTCCTTCAGCTGCTGACAGGTTTAATCTTCAGCAGCAAAATATTTGCAACTAACTGCTTTAAATTATCAGCAAGAACAGGTTTCTGTGGATAACTTTAAAGACTGTGAGCAGCAACATCCTTGCTGCGGATTATTAAATCCATCAGCAGCAGATGAGTTTGCTGCTGACAGACTTAACCTTCCGCAGCAACCAAGTTTGCAGCGGACAGGCTTATTCATCCACAGCAACCAAGTTTGCTGCTGATGGGTAAATTTAAGCCCAAATTAACTTTTACCCGCTGTAAAAATTAACGTCAGTCTTTACCATGACTGCCTCGGTGTATTACAGCTGTAACATTAAAAGGTGAATAAGGTTGTACTGTACAAGTCATTTTGCTTTTTCCCTCATCTGCCGTTATAAGAACAAATCAAATTTCCTTACCACCTCTTCACCTTCAATTTCACCCTAAACCCACATCACTTTATCTCAAGTCCCCACCACATTCAAAGCCCTTCATCCTTAAAACATTCAAAGCCTTCCATATTCTTAAACCTTCAAACCTTCCCTCCAAAATCAAACAACAATGGCAGACATCAATAACCCTGATGATAAGTTCTCCCCGTACCATAACCTTACAGCATACCTTACCAAGGGAAAGAAATCCGAAGGATTCAATGATATGATCGACTTCCTATGTCGATCAAAGATCCATTTTGCCCTCACAACCAACCCTACCATATATATCCCTCATATGGAGGATTTCTGGAATACCGCCGTCTACTCTACCGAACAGAGGATTCCCCAAATTAAAGACAAGGTAGACGGCAAGGACATCACCATCTCGGAAGCCACACTCCGAAAATATCTTAAGCTTCAAGATGAGGGAGCAGCCATCTCATACTCAAAGGACGAGTACATGAGGACCTTTGTATCCATAGGGTACACTGGAAATCAAAATGAGTATACAATAGAGAAGGCGCTGATAGGCCCTCCATGGAAGTATCTCTGCCACACTCTTCTCCAATGCATATCTCAGAAGAGAAGTGGATGGCATCAAGTAAGCTCCGCACTTGCCTCCGCCTTCCATGGTATGATTACTGGCTTAGGCTTCAACTTTGCACACCTCATCTTTGAGGGTTTGAGACATAACCTTCAAGAAGGTGCAAAGCAACAATTTTTTATGTACCCAAGATTCTTGCAGGAGGTTTTCAATCAAGAACTAAAAGAACTTTCAAAACCTGCAAGAATCTACATCATGTTGGGACATAAAAATAATATTTTTCAAAGCATGAGAACTATTTCCAAAAAGTTCTCAGGGGTCAATGTTCCATTGTTATCTACAATGCTGAACATACAAAGTACCCCGGGTGACCGTTCAGCAATCCCAGCTGATACTGATCCCACACCCTCCACCTCACATCCTGAACAACAGTCTGCTTCCACCATTCGAACCCCTGTGCATACTACTAAGGATGCACAGGTACAAAAATTACTTACACCTGTTTTGGATGTTATCGTTCAACCGGAACACAGGGCCCCAGTTGCAATGACATATACCAGAAAAAGGGGCAAGAGAACTCCTTCTCTTGCCTCCAAGGCCCAAACCCAACCTCTAAGCCCTCATTCAGAATCCCAACATTCTGATGAGAATATCAAAAGGGATAGCCACAACACTAGAGAGACTTCCTTGGAAGCCTCTCTATTAGGATCAGGATCACATCCCGAATCCATAGAGCAACCCCCTGAGCCATTCCATTATTTCTCTTCTCTGAACCTAAGTGTAGAGGCACCTGGTCAATATGATATACCTTCTCCAACAACCACTATATCGGAGGTATTGATTGACTTAGCTGCTGGCGCACCCAACCAAGGTTCATCACCCAAGAAGGTTCACTCTGGTAGTATTGATAGAGTGGATGTGGAAGAGGTTGTCACTACTGCTGGTCCATCAAATGACCAGGAGGACAGTGACAACATCGCTAAGACCTCAACCACGGCAACTCACAGTGAGGATGTTTCATTGGAAACTCCCCTCACTGAGAGGAATCCCAGGAGCCAAGAAACCATGGGTGATGGGGATGTAGAGGCTAGCCCTAAGGCCCCATCTAGTTCCAAGGATTCCACAACTATGGATGAGGACATACTGAAACTTCATAACTTGGAATTGACGGCCAGGGTGGCCATGCTTGAGGTTGAGGTGTCAAAACTACAACACCAGATCCTTCTGCATGAAGCCCATCAATGCCCCTCCATGACTTCTCCCTCCCTTATCTCAGTGGGCACCCAAACTGATGCTTATTTGTCCACTGATGCAACCAAAAAGGGGGAGATGGTCCCAATGGAAGAAGACTCAGACAGTCTTGACGACTGGATTCAAGAGCAGGCTATATTTCAAAGTACACTATTCAAGCCAGCTTTTGTATAGGTTCATGACTTGCCAGCTTCAGATGACGAAGAAGAAGAGACTTCTGAAGACTGGAAGTTAGTCGTCAGGGCTGTTGATGAGGTGTTGACTGATGTTGAAGACAAAGAACAAATATATACATCTTTCAGCATCATCCCTGAAGCAGCAGCCATCATAAGTCAATCCACTGCCCCCCAATTTCCATTGACTTCAACACAGCTAGAGTTTGACACAATACTAGCTTGGGGGTATGATGGAAAGTCTGAGAGGTTCTGGATTGGTTGGGATTTTAGCGGAGTAGAAGAGCTAAAATGGGACTTTCTCAACAGCATCCAAGTCCTTCACCTATACCATCTACATTGCATCAACAACTCTACGGACCTCTCAGCAGAACTTGCTATTAGCAGGTTCTATGACTTGATGGAGGATAATCTACCCAACTTCGAAAGACAAATACAAGCAGCAAAAAGGGTAGCCTATCCTGAATCTTCAGCAGCAGCAGAAAGAAGACTGACTCCTAGAAGACTTGAAATAATAAGGAGCAGTCTTCTCACTGAAGAAGAAGTTTTGTGCTTGAGAAGATTCCTGTACAACATAATGGTCAGGGATGTAGAAGTGCAAGGATGGATAAGCATTGACTCCCATGACTTCACCTTCTTCCTGAGCAATGGATCTTCTCTCTCAATCAACATCAAAGAGATCTTGCTCCTACCTTCAACTTTCCTGCACAAAGTCTTTGAGCTCAGATCACTCATCTTCAATGTCAACTCCTTAGAAAGTTAAGAAATGATCAAAATCATCAAGGCTTCTCTTTATAAGGAGGAATCTGGATCTAACTCAGACCTATCCTTTCTCTCTTCTCCAACAATTAGACTGAACACAGAAGAAGAATCAAAGAGAAGAGACGAAGAAAAGATGAAAGAAGCATGGAAAGAAGTGACAGGTACGGAATGGAAAGAAGATGAAGAAAGTTCCCTTCCCTTGTCCATTCCCCAACATGCCAATGAAGCTAAAGCTGAGATCTCAACAGCATCTACTACACCTACTGTTGTGGTCCATGAGGCTGAAGCAGAGGCATCCAACAAAGATAAAGGAAAGGGACTAATGACCAAAGAAGATGAAGAAAGAATTGAGAAAGAGAAGAAAGAATTGAGAAAGAGAAGAAGAAGAGAAGAAGAGGAGATGGCTGAACTAAAGAAAGTTCAAGACAGACTCACAGCCATTCTCCTCATAGAACAACAGATCCAGTTGTATGCAAAACAGCTGGATGATCTGAAAGTAAAGATTCCTGCAGTTTATCAAATTGAAGAAGATGAAGCTCTTGCTCTTCAACTGCAGGAACAATTTGATAGAGAAGAAGAAGAGGTACAGAAGAAGAAGAAGAAGAAGAAGAAGAAGAAGAAAGAGGCTAAGTTCAGAATAACTGATTCTGAACTAGCCAAAGAAATGAGAGAGGAATGGGTAAAGGCTCTGATTTCTCAAGGTGAGGATGTAGACTACCTTGAGAAACTATCCAATAAAGAAATCTACAGAGCCTTCATGGGTCAGCAGGGTCAATTGGCAAACAAGAAAAAGGCTGAAGAAGAAGAAAAAGCCAAACAAAAGTCCAAAAAGACCATTGCCTTTAACCGAAGATCCTATGAAGAATGGAAGATCATGATTGACTTCCTTAAGGCTAGAGGAGAGAGTGGAAAGAGGCTAGGTCCCATGAATTTCATGAACCTGCAAGCCCTCTACCTTAAAGTCAAGAATGATGAGGAAGAAAGACTAGAGAAGAAAGGCTCCAAGAAAAGGGTAATCATTCAAGAAGAAGAAAGGAAAACAAAGAAACCCAAGCCTTCTCCCTCACTCAACACTTCCTCAATCCAACAACCTTCCACTCTCCATCCTAGACCTCCATCCTCTCCACCCAAAAAGTACAAATCCTCTCACCCATCTCCTACTCATCAACAACCTCCCAAGAAGAAAAGCAAACCTACTTCCAAACCAGAAGACTCAAGAGAAATTGTCAACTGGTTCTACAGCACTAAAGATCAAAGGTTTGAAGTCTTCAGGGGAAGAGCAGAAGAAAGAAGATCACTCTAGGCAACTGTTGATGAGATACTACAACTTCCAGATTCTGATCTCAGAAGAATAATGGAGCTGGGTGAAGCCAATGAGCCTGACAATGAAGGTGGGAGACATCTATTGCTGGTAATCAAACATTACTTCAACCCCAGCAAAGATGAAATCATTGATGCCAAACCTCTCCAATCCCACTCTCCATTCATCAGCTGGTCCTACAATGCTGAAAAGGATGAATTCACACTGACATATGTTAAAAGACAGAAGATGAGGTGTTCAAGCAAGGCTATCTTGAAAATGGCAAGCAAAGACATCAAGACTCTATCTGAGCTTCCTCTTAACAATCCCAGAAAGGACCAGAGAGGATATGAGGTTGAAATAATTGTCAGCCACACGCAAAAGCTTCAGCAACAAAAGCAGTAAGAGAGTTTTGGTAGCATCAGTCTAGGGGGAGTTTGTAGAAATAAAGACTGATGGCTACAAAATTCTCTAAGTACAAATTTTGCTGATCTCAGAGTTTGCTGCTGACCAACAGAGCTTTTACGGATAAGCTTATCAGCAGCGGATACTTGTTCTTCTGCTGAAGAACAAATCTGCTGCGGATAGCCTTATCTGCTGAAGACCAGAGTTGTTGCGGATAGGCTTCTCATCAGCATCAACACTTGATGCTGCTGATAGGCAAATCATCAGCAGCTCTGGATGGTCACATCTTGCTGCTGATAAATAACTCTACTGCTGATAGTTATTCATTCATTGAAGATCAAACATTGCAGCTGACTAGCCTTGCAAGCGTCACTGACAACTTTCTGCAAAAGCTACTGACACACTCAAAGCAGAAGGAACCTCGATGGTGCAACCAATGACAGACAACAATGCTCTTCTCCAAGCATGCAAGTAATGATGCATAAAGAAGACGCTTCAATAAAGTTAGCTAGCTTAGACTAAACTTGTATTGGTAGCTTTATTCAAAAGATCAATGGTCTGTGTTAGATTTGATCCTTAGAATCAAGGGTCTGTCTTGATTCTAAGTTAGTATAAATACTGTGTAAACACTTCATTGTAAGAGTGCTTCTCGATAGAGTTTTCATTTGTAATCGTTTATTCGCAAAAGCTTAATACAACAGTGTTCTTATAAGTATTCTTTCTGTTTACTCGATTATACTTGTGTAGTTGCTATTGTTTTCGCCAATTTCAACTAAGAACAGAACTATCTTGTACTTTCACGATCCTACATGGGAGCCAACGAAACTCATCATTACGCTAGTCGTTATGGCCATTCGTGGCTAAAACTTCTTTGTATTGCTAGGGTGAAGATGATGTTTGGTGCATGTTAATGTTCAACTTATTAATGAAGTGGTATGTTTATGTGTTTAACTAATTCGTCCTCAAAAACCATCTTTTGATGGGCTTTTATTATTGTCTAAATCCGTATTTATATTTGTGAGTGTCTTGATTTTAAAGACTAAGATCGTAAAACCGTTTTTAATCAAACTTCCTTTGAAACTCTTACGTCTTTATACGAGCAGATATTGATAATCAAGGCTTGGTCTATACTTCTAAGATCATACGTATTTATACGAGATTATTATGCGACCAAGAATTGGTGAACTCGTGTTGGGAACGGTACGTCTTTATACTTGGTCCCATTGTTACACCGCCTCCCGGTGAGCAAAATATAATCACCTATTTAACTTAATATAAAGCATTTTGAGTCCGATGTCTTTATCTAACCCGGAGATGACCATTCGATGGGTTGAGGGTAAATGTTGTCCCTAACGGGAAGCACTACCACTTTTTAAAGAATATAATTTGCAAATCAAATGTCGTGAGGACGAGGCTCTAGCGGTAACCCGGGTCACAAGTTTGTAGTAGTCATACCACTGAATTAGTTAACTTAACATTATCACGTACCAAGCTGATTCGAATCCCGAAGCAATACATCTCGTAATTTGATCATTTTCACCTTATTTACTTTTCTGCTATTTACTATTCTGCTAGTTACATTTCTGTTACACACTTCACGCACATTTTTACTTTTATGTTATTTACTTTACCGTCATTTACTTTTCTGCTTCACAAGGACACAAAACCCACCTACTAACTAATCCGGCTAAACGATAACAAAAGTTGAGTATTGGAACACGACCGTGTCCATTGGTTCGATACTTGGTTCTTACCTGACTATATTATGCTGCGATAGGTACACTTGCCTATTATGTGTGTTTTAAGTTAACGTAGATATCATTTTATTTTATAAATTTAAAACCTGATCTCGTGAAATCAATTAACTTAAAAATATATTTATTTATATTTTTATATATTGAAACAGACACACCAAGTTTGTGGCGCCGCTGCCGGGGATACGATGATTTCAAGAAAAAATCTAGTTAACGGATTAGCCTTTCATTTTCCTTCTACTTTGCTTTCGCGCTTTGTTACAGGTAGTGTATGATTCAAAGTTCTACTACTGGTTTATACCAACCTTTAGCAGAACCTAAAAGTTTTTTTCACCGCCGAGTTCGAGAAAACCGTGCTAGAAAAATGGTCATATAAAACCACACTATCGCCGAATTTGCAAGACCGTCACTAGACGCGTTGAGGTCTAGTATCACAAGACCAACCGTCGACGCTAACAACTTCGAGATCAAATCTCATGTCATCCACATGATCCAGTCATCATGCACGTTTAACGGATTACCCAATGAGGATCCACATTCCCATATCGCAAATTTCCTCGAGATTTGTGACCTTTAAACTGAACGGAGTGTCGAACGACGCTATTCACCTCCGTATGTTCCCTTTCTCCTTAAGGGAATGAGCTAAGGCATGGTTGCATTCTCTCCCTACCGGGTCAATCACCACTTGGGACGATCTCGCCCAAAAATTCTTATCGAAGTATTTCCCACCGACCAAGACCACTAAATTAAGAAATGATATCACCACTTTCACTCAAGACGATGGTTGAATTCTCTCCCTACCGGGTCAATCACCACTTGGGAACGCTTTAAGGACATGCTAAGGAAATGTCCTCACCATGGGTTAGAGGTTTGGCTGCAAGTATCATCTTTCTACAACGGGCTACATAATCAAGCCCGTCAGACACTTGACGCTACTGCGGGTGACATATTTGGGAACAAAAGGCCACAAGAGGCTTATAACCTAATCGAAGAAATAGCTATGAACATGTCACACCCCCAAAATCCACTAACGGAGTTTTACCGTTAAGAGCGTGACATACCAGGATCTCAGTCATTAGTTATGTTGAACGACTCTATATGAGTTTAATAAAAATCACTAGTATTGCTCATAGTCACAATGCAACACTAGAAATGAAAACTCAGATTTAATGTAAGACTGCGGAAGCGAAAAGTTAAATGAAAAGCATGCGCCAAAACAGTCCCGCCAAAAATAAATAGTTCAACAATAAACTAAATAAATAGTTCTTGAGTTTGAAAATGATGGACTTCGGATGCATGCATGCCTTAGCTTGTGCTTGTACCTTAATGACCTGAGAAAACATGCTAAAACGTGTCAACACTAGGTTGGTGAGTTCACAGGTTTCAATGTTTGTAAAGAATACTAGATAAAACCATTTATAATTTATATCATAGGTAGCTAACCTAATTACATATTACTAAAGCGTTTTGACACCGAAGCTGACTGTTTATGTTTGAACTTGCCTCCTACCATGACTATCAAGATAAATGGTAATTACACCCGTTCGACTACCTGTCGTGTTAGCGTGACTAACGCGGGTGGGGCTTGTCAATGCCCAGTAGTACTACTCAAGATTACCTCGCTATCCCATATATTAAATGGTTCGATATGTAAGGACTTGCATGATATGTTTGCGCTTAGTACAACAAGTGATATAATTGAAATGTAAGATCTAAATGTTCATACCCATGTTTTCTCCCCCAAGTTCAAATCATAAGAAAATGGGCCATGAAACTCACCTTAGAGTGCGTGCGAAAGAAAGCGAACTTAGAATGTTTGGCGACTAACTGCCACCTATAAACATCGGTTTATAAGTGTGTGTTTGTGCAAGACGATAGGAACCCTATGTATCCAAACAATCTCATTGTTTTAATGTTTAGAAAATAATTATTAGTTTGACCAAGTTTGACTAAGTTTGACCAAGTTTGACCAAGTTTGACTCGACGACCCGTTGGTGACCCGTTTAGTGATTAAATGTTTGACTTGTATAAAAACACGCTTAGCACACAAATAATTCACGTTTCATGCTACCTAATTCATAACTAATTTAGCATGGAAAACTACGTCAACAGTACACGTTACATTAATTATTATTTTTAAAAAAATATATAAACTCATGTTTGCTTTCAAATGAATCACATTATCTATAACACGTTCGTATCAACATCCCATGTCTATCTACACATACTTATGCTTAACAGATTATCATACCACACCTCATTAAGTCTAGACAACAAGTTCCAATTTACAAAGGTTTTCACTTTTGGTAACCTATGATTTATTTAATCTATTTGCATTCAACAACACGTTAACAATCAGTAATACAACCATACTAACATACTAGAGTCAAATAATAGCATCATACACACCTAGAAACCTTCACATTCAAAAATCACTTTTTAACAAAGTTTCATCTTTAGTAAGTCGTCCACTTCACGCTTTGTTTGCACAATTAACACGTCTAATCAATCCCAAATCTTTCAACTAATATAATTACAACTATATTAATCATAATTCACGCCTAGCATGCAATTCCTATACTTCACATAATCAACAAATCTCAATTTACACTTCGTATGGAAACTAGGGTTTCACGTACTTTCATAAAATCACCAATACGATACAACAATATCAAACAATTAACTAATTCATTATCATATTTCGAAATCATTAAGTTTGGATAATCTAGGGTTTCGATCTCAAAAATAATAATGAAATAATGACGGATTTTAATAAAACGACTTACGTAGGAACGTTAGGAATACCTAGACTAGCACGTATCCACTTCCGGTTTCACGATTGGAGCTCGATCGATGTGGGTTTGGGTGGCTTGAGTGTCGCGGCTCAAAGATAGAAGGGGGGGGGGTCGACGGCCACAACACAAAAAAAGGAATTAGGTTTTAAAGTTTTATAATTTTCCTTTTATACATGGATGGATGGGTTTAATGAAATATGGGCTTCAGGTTTAATTAAGGCACATGAACTCTAATTAATTAAATAACACCTAATTAATAATTAACAATTTTCGATTTTTAGTTTTATAAAACTCTAATATTTATAAAAATATTAAGTACGATTAACACACGATAAGCACGTACGATAACCATAATATTCACATAATTCACGTAAATTCATGAAATCACATAAAATTCACATAATTTATATTAAATATAAATTATTAAATATTTGAAATATTTATCTTAATTAATCACCAACGTTCCGGGTTAGACTCGAGTGTGATCCGATAATTCTACGGATTGTCGTTGTGTGTGAAATAACTGACACGTTTAATTAACTTAATTAAATGCAATGCACGTATGACTAGCTGGAATAACTGAGTTTACAATGGATAATGTTTGAACTAACGAGGTTTGAGTTAATGGAGTTAACCTGAAATTGTCGGATGTCACATCATCCCCTTGTTGGAAAAATTTTCGTCCCGAAAATTAAACGAAGTCGGTAACGTCTGAAACAAAAAGTTTAGGTTTGTCACATCATCCCCTTGTTGAAATAAATTTCGTCTCGAAATTTAGTTAGTACCTTCTGTGTTTGCTGTTGACTGTTTGAAAAGGTGAGGATACTTTTTCATCTTTTGATCCTCTCGTTCCCACGTGAACTCCGGTCCTCGCTTTGAGTTCCAGCGAACTCTTACAATAGGTATCTTACTGCGCTTGAGAGTTTTGACCTCTCGGTCCATGATTTCGACTGGTTCCTCGATGAAACGTAGCTGTTCATCAATTTCCAACTCCTTGAGTGGAACTACAAGTGTCTCATCTGATAGGCACTTCTTTAGGTTTGAGACATGAAATACATTGTGTACTCCATTGAGTGTATCAGGTAGGTTCAGTTGGTATCCTACTGGGCCGATCATTTTCTCTATCTCGAATGGTCCAACGTAACGCGGGTTTAACTTTCCTCGTTTTCCAAAACGAATCACACCTTTCCACGGTGAGACCTTTATTTGTCACCCACTTGGAATTCTAGCGGTTTTCTGCGCTTATCTGCATAACTCTTTTGACGATCACGAGCTGCCGCCATACGGTTTTGGATTTGCACGATTTTCTCTGAGGTTTCGTGCATAAGTTCAGGACCCGTAAGTTGACTATCTCCAACTTCAGCCTAACAAAGTGGTGATCGACACTTTCTCCCGTACAAAGCCTTGAACAGGGCTGCTTTGATGCTAGTATGATAGCTGTTATTGTAAGAGAATTCCACTAAAGCAAGTGAGTCTCCCAACTGTTTCCGAAATCGGTTACACAAGCTCATAGCATGTCTTCTAGGGTTTGTATGGTACGCTCACTCTGGCCATCTGTTTGAGGATGGTACGCGGTGCTCATATCCAGGCGCGTGCCTAGAGCTTTTTGTAACGATTGCAAGAAACGTGAGGTGAATTGGGCGTCTCTATCGGAAATGATGGAGATTGGCACTCCATGTCGGGATACTACTTCTTTAAGATAGAGGCGAGTTAACTTTTCCATTTTATCGGTCTCTTTGATAGCAAGAAAATGAGCGAATTTGGTTAGGCGATCCACTATCACCCAGATTGTGTCACATCCAGTAGGGGTTCGAGGTAATATGGTTATGAAATCCATGGAAATCTGCTCCCATTTCCACATTGGTATTTCCGGTTGTTGAAGTAATCCAGATGGCTTTTGGTACTCCACTTTGACCTTGGAACAAGTCAGGCACTTGCTCACGTAGGTGGCTATGTCGGCTTTCATGTTCGGCCACCAATACAAAACCTTGAGATCGTGATACATCTTGTCGGATCCCGGATGGATAGAGTATCGGGATTTGTGAGCTTCATCCATGACTAGATCTCTTAGGTTTCCATATACTGGTATCCATATTCGTTTCGCTAAGTAGCGAATACCATCTGATTTAACCTCAAGTTGTTTTTCCATACCACGAGTGGATTCCAATGATAAGTTCTCCTCTTTTAAGGCTTCTAGTTGGGCATTGCGGATTTGTTCGGGTAATCCTGTATGAATAGTGAGTTGTAATGCTCTAACCCGTCGGGGTTTGGTTTCTTTTCTGCTTAGGGCATCGGCCACCACATTAGCTTTACCCGGATGGTACTTGATTGCACAATCATAATCGTTTAGTAACTCGATCCAACGACATTGACGCATGTTCAACTCTTCCTGCTCAAAAATATGTTGAAGACTCTTGTGATTGGTGTAGATGGTGCACTTGGTACCGTACAAGTAATGTCTCCATATCTTGAGTGCAAACACCACGGCTCCTAACTCCAAATCGTGAGTCGTGTAGTTCTTTTCGTGGATTTTTAACTGTCGAGAAGCGTATGCGATAACCTTGTCGCGTTGCATCAAAACACAACCGAGACCTTGGATGGAGGCATCGCAATACACCACGAAGTCATCCGTTCCCTCTGGTAGAGATAGGATTGGTGCGCTACATAGTTTCTGCTTCAGTAGCTGGAATGCTGATTCTTGAGTCTCACTCCAATTATAGGGTTTATCTTTTTGGGTTAAAGCAGTGAGAGGTTGGGCAATCTTTGAGAATCCCTCGATGAAACGATGGTAGTATCCGGCCAATCCTAAGAATTGCCGAACTTCGGTTGGAGTTGTGGGTGCTGCCCAATTCTTGATAGCTTCCACTTTGGCTGGATCGAAATGTATTCCTTTCTCATTGATCACATGTCCTAGAAATTGAACCTCGCGAATCCAAAAATCACATTTGGAAAATTTAGCATACAGTTGCTCCTGTTTCAGTAGCTCAGGGATCAAACGCAGATGCTCCTCATGCTCTTCCCGACTCTTAGAGTATATGAGGATATCGTCAATGAAGACAATGATGAATTGGTCAAGGTAAGGTTTACACACACGGTTCATGAGGTCCATGAACACCGCGGGTGCGTTGGTTAATCCAAATGGCATGACCAAAAATTTGAAATGGCCGTACCGGGTTCTGAATGCAGTCTTTGTTACATCTTCATCTCGGACTCTCAGCTGATGATAACCAGATCTCAAATCGATTTTTGAGTAGAAGCCTGACCCTTGAAGTTGGTCGAATAAATCTTCAATACGGGGTAGTGGGTAGCGGTTCTTGACTGTTACTTTGTTTAACTCTCTGTAATCAATGCACATACGAAAAGTTCCATCTTTCTTTTTGACAAATAGGACTGGGGATCCCTAAGGCGATGAGCTAGGTCGGATAAAACCTTTATCTAACAACTCTTGCAGTTGTGTTGTAGCTCCTGCAACTCGCTTGGTGCTAGTCTATAGGGTGCTCGAGCAATAGGCGCTGCTCCGGGTGTTAGGTCAATCTGAAATTCGATCTAACGATGAGGTGGAAGACCAGGTAGGTCTTCAGGGAATACTTCTGGGAATTCACGAACGATAGGGATATCTTCTAACTTTTTCTCCTCGGTGGACTTGTCAGTGACAAGGGCTAGAATTGTGGTATGACCCTTACGCAGACACTTTTGAGCCTTCATGAAAGATATGATGCCCATGACTGCACCAATTCTTTCGCCCTGAACGGATAGGATCTCTCCACTAGGAAGGGGTATACGAACGATCTTCTCACTACAGATGATCTCAGCTTGGTTTTTAGACAACCAATCCATGCCCACAATTATGTCAAAACTGCCAAGTGTAACTGGCATGAGATCGATGTCGAGTTTGTGACCAGAAAGTTCTAACTGACATCCCTTGAGAATGTGGGTTGCCTCGAATACTTTACTGTCTGCTATCTCTACGGTATAATGGTGTTCTAATAAAGTTGGGTTTATTTCTAACTGACTACTAAGTTCTCTATATATAAAACTTCTATCGGCGCCAGTATCAAAAAATACATAAGCGTAATGATCGTTTAAGAGAAACATACCGTTTACCACGTTCCGATCATTCCGAGCTTCTCCCGATCCAATCAAAAATGCTCGGCCCTTTGCACCATTTCCGTTGTTATTACCATTTCCACCCTGGTGGTTATTACCATTTCCATTACCGCCCTGATGATTGTTGCCATTTCCATTCCCGTTTCTGTTTCTCCTCAACTGCGGGCATTTTTTCTTGAAATGCCCTTTTTTACCACACTCAAAACAGTCTTTGGGTGTGTCTCCAGGTGGTGTCTGTTTGTTCTGCAGATCTACTCTACAGTCTTTGGCCAAATGACCCATCTTTCCACACCGGTGGCAGCGGTACCGGTCGCATGCTCCATGATGGTAAAAATTACATTTGTTGCACTTCGGGTACTTGCCAACGTATGAACCCTGATTCTGCTGAGAGGAGGTAGACTGATTTTTGTTCTTTGACAGTTCAAGCTTACGGTGTTGCTGTTGTTGTAACATCAGATGCTGCGTCCTCGGCCGGATCTCCTACGGGTGCATCATCTGGTGCAACTCCTACTGCTTCAGCAGCTGTAAGTCGAGCCTCCACTTGCTCAATCCTGGTGTGGAGTATATCTAGGTTCCACTCTGCAATGTTCAGCCGGTCTTCCAAATCCACACATCCATTTGCCAAATTCTCATGGACTTTATCGGTGAGTGCCAAATCTGAAGTCAGTTTGTCAATTTTCTGATTTATCAGAATTTGTCACTCTAATATACCAAAAATCTCCCCTGCTGCATCTCTCATGTTCCGGATCTCCCGGTCCATCCTAGCTACAAATGCAGCAAACATCTGCTCAAAGGGGTACTGTAATGGTGGCAAAGCTCGCACAGAAGATGATGAAGAAGAAGCAATCCAGTTCCTGATCCTATCAGGATACCAATCCTAGTCCTGCGTGTTACCTCTGACACGCACATGAATAGGCTCGTCATGCCCTACAATGGTGTTTATCGGGTTGAGTCGACGTCTCCTCGGCTCTGGCAAAGGTACGGTAGGAACATCGTGCTCCTGAACGACTGGGGATGCGGGTGAATTAGGCGGGGTCGACATTTCCTGTAACGGGATGAGTGAGTGCCATGTATGAGTGTAAGTGTTGTGTAACTAATGCATGTGTGTGGTTATAGTCTAGTATGCATTTCCTAGTTCTCTATAACCAATGTCTCTGATACCAATCTATCACACCCCCAAAATCCACTAACGGAGTTTTACCGTTAGGAGCGTGACATACCAGGATCTCAGTCATTAGTTACGTTGAACGACTCTATATGAGTTTAATAAAAACCACTAGTATTGCTCATAGTCACGATGCAACACTTGAAATGAAAACATTGATTTAATGTAAGACTGGGGAAGCGAAAAGTTAAATGAAAAGTATGCGCCAAAACAGTCGCGCCAAAAATAAATAATTCAACAATAAATAAAATAAATAGTTCTTGAGTTTGAAAATGATTGACTTCGAATGTATGCATGCCTTAGCTTGTGCTTGTACCTTAATGACCTGAGAAAACATGCTAAAACGTGTCAACACTAGGTTGGTGAGTTCACAGGTTTCAATGTTTGTAAAGAATACTAGATAAAACCATTTACAATTTATATCATAGGTAGCTAACCTAATTACATGTTACAAAAGCGTTTCGACACCGAAGCTGACTGTTTATGTTTGAACTTGCCTCCTACCATGACTATCATAATCAATGGTAAATGTTTAGGTCAATGTTACACCCGTTCGACTACCTGTCGTGTTAGCACGACTAACGCGGGTGGGGCTTGTCAATGCCCAGTAGTACTACTCAAGATTACCTCGCTATCCCATATATTAAATGGTTCGATATGTAAGGACTTGCATGATATGTTTGCGCTTAGTACAACAAGTGATATAATTGAAATGTAAGATCTAAATGTTCGTACCCATGTTTTCTCCCCCAAGTTTAAATCATAAGAAAAGGGGCCGTGAAACTCACCTTAAAGTGCGTGCGAAAGAAAGCGAACTTAGAATGCTTGACGACTAACTGCCACCTATAAACACCGGTTTATAAGTGTGTGTTGGTGCAAGACGATAGGAACCCTATGTATCCAAACAATCTCAATGTTTTAATGTTTAGAAAATATTTATTAGTTTGACCAAGTTTGACTAAGTTTGACCAAGTTTGACTCGACGACCCGTTGGTGACCCGTTTAGTGATTAAATGTTTGACTTGTATAAAAACACGCTTAGCACACAAATAATTCACGTTTCATGCTACCTAAGTCATAACTAATTTAGCATGGCAAACTACGTCAACAGTACCTGTTACATTTATTTATTATTTTTAAAAAAATATATAAACTCATGTTTGCTTTCAAATGAATCACATTATCTATAACACGTTCGTATCAACATCCCATGTCTATCTACACATACTTATGCTTAACAGATTATCATACCACACCTCATTAAGTCTAGACAACAAGTTCCAATTTACAAAGGTTTCCACTTTTGGTAACCTATGATTTATTTAATCTATTTGCATTCAACAACACGTTAACAATCATTAATACAACCATACTAACATACTAGAGTCAAATAATAGCATCATACACACCTAGAAACCTTCACATACAAAAATCGCTTTTTAACAAAGTTTCCTCTTTTAGTAAGTCGTCCACTTCACGCTTTGTTTACACAATTAACACGTCTAATCAATCCCAAATCTTTCAACTAATATAATTACAACTATATTAATCATAATTCACGTCTAGCATTTAATTCCTATACTTCACATAATCAACAAATCTCAATTTACACATCGTATGGAAACTAGAGTTTCACATATTTTCATAAAATCACTAATACGATACAACAATATCAAACAATTAACTAATTCATTATCATATTTCGAAATCATTAAGTTTGAATAATCTAGGGTTTCGATCTCAAAAATAATAATGAAATAACGACGGATTTTAATAAAACGACTTACGTAGGAACGTTAGGAATGCCTAGACTAGCACGTATCCACTTCCGGTTTCACGATTGGAGCTCAATCGATGTGGGTTTGGGTGGCTTGAGTGTCGCGGCTCAAAGAGAGAGGGGGGGGGGGTCGACGGCCACAACACAAAAAAAGGGAATTAGGTTTTAAAATTTTATAATTTTCCTTTTATACATGGATGGATGGGTTTAATGAATTATAGGCTTCAGGTTTAATTAAGGCACATAAACTCTAATTAATTAAATAACACCTAATTAATAATTAACAATTTTTGATTTTTAGTTTTATAAAACTCTAATATTTATAAAAATATTAAGTACGATTAACACACGATAAGCACGTACGATAACCATAATATCCACATAATTCACGTAAATTCACGAAATCACATAAAATTCACATAATTTATAATAAATATAAATTATTAAATATTCAAAATATTTATCTTAATTAATCACCAACGTTCCGGGTTAGACTCGAGTGTGATCCGGTAATTCTACGGATTGTCGTTGTGTGTGAAATAACTGACACATTTAATTAACTTAATTAAATGCAATGCACGTGTGACTAACTGGAATAACTGAGTTTACAATGGATAATGTTTGAACTAACGAGGTTTGAGTTAACGGAGTTAACCTGAAATTGCCGGATGTCACAGAACAGCTATCAATGGTACAACCCAAGAACTAGTAGAGGCACAAGGCAAGGAGTTCACACCGTCGACGCTGTCACATCATTATCTGCTCAAGTAGTTGCCCTGACCTCAAGATTAAACCAAATTAATAAGGGAATGGCGACACCGGAAACAATGGATGAAGTAAAGAGAATCACAGCCGACGTCGAACATGTTGACTTTGTCGGAACAAATCGGCCACAAAACAACCCCTACAGCAACACCTACAACCCTGGATGGAGGAATCATCCAAACTTTAGCTTGAAAGATAACAACCAAGGACAATTTGGTTTTGGACAACAACAACAGTTTCAGTAAAGGCCGCCTCGAAACTTTCAACCTCGTCAATAATTTCAAGGACCAAACAAGATGAGCAATTAGATGAGCCTGGAGGATGCAGTGACTAAGCTAATTTCAACTACCAAAAGTCAAACCCTCCTAGCAGATTCTCATCACAAGCAATACGAGGAAAGGTTTAGTCTACATGAAGCTGAGTTCAAGACGCAGAAAGCTACCTTTCAATCCATTGAAACGCAATTAGGACAAGTAGCAAAACTATTGTCTGAAAGGCAACCAGGATGTCTCCCGAGTAACACTGAGACTAACCCAAAGGCCAACGTAAATGCTATTACTCTAAGGAATAGCAAAGTCTACCCAGAACCACCTATGCTAGAAGAAGAAGTCCAATCAACTAGGAGAGAGATATTCACCGGAGTTCCACTCCGACCACAGCCCGCAAGTTCATCCACTCAGAAAGTACAACCTAGTGTAATTCAACCTCCTACGATAGACCTTCCGCCAAAATCTCCACCAAAAAGAACGTTCATTTCCCACATACCATATCCAGGGAGGCTGGTTAAGCAGAAAACGGATGAGGAATATGACAAGTTCATAAAACTCTTGAGCCAAATCCATGTCAACATTCCTTTCTTGGATATTATACAACAAATGCCAAAGTATGGACGCTTCTTGAAGGATTTCCTCACAAACAAGAGAGACATGGAAGAAGCAATAAAAAGAACAAATTACTGCGTCGCTCTTATCGAAAGGAATCTCCTGAAGAAACTTTCAGATCCAGGAAAATTCTCTTTACCATGTTCTATAGGGCCACTACCAGTTACATATGCGCTTGCTGATCTAGGAGCAAGCGTAAATGTTATGCCCTATACTATGTTTTAAAAGCTCGACAGTGGGCAACCGCGACCGATTAATGTAACCATTGAACTCGCGAACGGATCGGTCAAAAAAACTATAGGAGTCATCAAAAATTTGTTGGTGAAAGTTCGCAAGTTTGTCTTCCCTACCGACTTTATGGTTTTAGAAATGGGATAATATTTCTCCGTACAACTAATCTTGGGTCGTCCATTCTTAGCTACCGCTAGAGCCGTCATTGACATGAATGAAGGAATTTTAACGCGCCGTATTGGTAAATAATCAGTAACCTACAATATCGGAGGATATGAATGCATGTCAAGTGATCCACTTGAAATATCTCACTTTATCGACTCCAATCTGGACTATCAACTACAGAAAGCAAGTGAATTGAAAAAAGGAAAAGCACCTAATCTTACTAAGCCGAAGGCAATAGATCTCACCAAAGATCTTGACAACACTAATTGGATCGATGAGTACTTCGATAAATTACCGAAACTGAATGAAGAAGCAAGAGACACAGGGGAGGTTATTCACTCCCACCTGAAGAAAGACTGATGCAGCACGTATGGGTCAGGCTAAAGATCCATACATAAACGTAGCGCTTCCAGGACTCAACCTGATGATCCTGAATAAATTAAGAAGTTGGTGCATACGGCAGAAAGCATGGACCTCAGGTTTGGTTTCTCCAAATTTAAGTTTCTAATTACTTCAGCCCCCAGGTATGCCTTCTCGATACTAGGACCTTAGTAGCTTAACTACTACCTTTTATTTTCCTTGTTCGTTTTTATGTTTTCTTTTATGTTGCAGGTAGAATAACATCACCGGCCATCTCTCTAGGAGTTACACTCCAACACTATGAGCCTGGAGCCGGAAGCCACATCAAATTTATGAGAAATTGGATGCAGTCTTTGAAGCAACATGTTGACAAGCAGCTGATAGGCACAGCCTGACAGCAACAATAAGCTTTGGCCTTAGGTTATACACCGAATTGATCGGGCAAGTACCAGTTTCTTTTCCCTTAAAACTTCATGCATTTAAATTCTTGCTTAGCATTTCATTACATGCATTTGTACATTGAGGGCAATGCACAGTTTTAAGTGTGGGTTGGGGAATTAGAGATTCAGGACTGTTAAGCTCAAAGCAGTAAAATTTAACTTGTTATTTTCTACCCATTTAACTAAAACATTACAAAAACTTACCTTTTATAAAACCCAAAAAATTTTCAAAAAAATATTTAAACCCTTTTTAAACAAAACCTTTTGGAGTTTGCACCTAATTAAATAAAATGAAGACATGGAAAGTAGAAACAAACGAAAATTATGCATAACAAATCACTAAACCCTATCCCATCCATTTTCGTGTGAGAATAATCTGAGCCTTTTCACGAGCATTATTATCATTATTTTTGCATGCTCTTTCATTTGGTATATTGAGTGTTTATTCGATTGAATTTTATGCATAATTAGAACTTGTATAACTTATACATATCAAGACCATGAACTAGTGGAAGTATGAAAATGATTGAGGCACCTAGGATCGTTATCACCCTTATTATCCAAAAACCACAAAAATATCATCCGTCTAGATAGCCCTCTAAGCCTTAGCCTTTTCTTTCTAAACCCATACTTATCACCCAACCAGCTTTTCGCAAACACCGGTTATTGGCTAACTGTCTTTGAAATGGGAAAATTATCTTATGTTATCATTACAAGTTCATCGGGACAATTTTGGAAAGAAACCCCCCTACTCAGAAGAATTGGAATATACAAATGGTGGATGCATTAGGAAATTATCCGAACTATCTGTAGAAAAATTCAAGGAAATATTATTTCAAGGAAATTGAGAAAGGAGGAATGTTGAAGAAGTTGTCTTGATCAAAAAAATAAAAATAAAAAAAAAGTTGGTCTTTTACCGGGAGACCTTAAAGAACTGGACATGCATTCTTTCGATTTTAATTTGTTTTCCTGCCTTCATTTAACAAAGCCTGAATTACCAACCGAACTCCGAGAAAATATTTTTCAAGTAACTAGTGATGTAAGAAAATGGTGGCGCAAGCAAGAACAATTGTCACCATTTTGCGGTTTGTCAAAAAGTGCCGCCAAAAGATACCGCAGATGTAGAAAGTGTGGCAACTGGAGCCACGATGGAAAGTGCAGCAAGAATCAAACTCACTCCCAAAGCGAGTATACATACCTAATGGAAGAAGGTGCTGTTAGGCGACTAGCCGCAGGACCCGTAAGAAAAGGCAGTAATGTGTATTATGCAATAAGGAACGAGTTTGCACTGATGAGAGATCTTGGTCTTGGCAATCCGACCATAAACGAGCCCTCAGATTAGTTATACCCTCACGATCTGAGTACTATAGAATGAACTTTTAGTATTTACCATTTTAAGACATGAGGCTGTAGCTGAGTGTTTCGCGATAGCTGCAACCCTTCAAAACCCTTTAAAACCCCTAAAAATCCAAAAAGATTTTTATTTTCACCCTTAGTTTTACTTTAGCCACATTACAACCCTTTAAAGTCCTCTTGATTCATGCATACAACTTAGTTAGTTGGTGGAGACTTGATTTGCATACAAGCTTATAACCATTGCATAATTCAATTCGAACTCGAGTGCCCCACTTAGCTTACATTATCCATATATATATATATATATATATATATTCCTAGAGTTGAGTGAACATTATGAGTAGTGAGGAGTTTTTGCATAATCAACGTTCTAGTAGGCTTGTCTTGGATTCCATCATCTAAAAACAAAAAAACACAAAAATAGAATAAGCAACTCAAGAGTTATCCCGGAGTCTCAACACTAGTTGAAATTCCATTACCCTTGTAAACTTTTTAGTTATGGGTGTGATCATGCATGAGTTTGCTTGAGGACAAGCAAAGTTTAAGTGTAGGGTGTTATGATATGTCATCATTTATACATATTTTGCATACATAATAATCCCGCATTATGGTACTAAATTGAATAATAACCTAGAAATTTATGCTTAAAATACAAATATTTGATATTTGCAGGTTATTCGGTGTTAAATATACAAATCAAGCTAAATCCTATCAAGAACACCAAGAATTCAAGCTTCTAAAAGGTTCATATGCTCAGCATTGACCCTCAAGAAGTCAAAATTGGTCAACAATAGTCAACAAGAACCTACAAGACAAATCTGGAGAAAAAGAGACACGGTCGTGCATTGCCTTCTCTGCTCCCCACGGCCCGGTACCGTGTCCTCTATACCCTGTTTGATTCCCTGGGCCATTGCACGGCCGTGTAACCCAATGCACGACCGTGCGTTGCACATTTTGAGGCCTATAAATAGGAGGCTTGGGTTCTTCATTCAACACACCAATCCAGAGAAAAATTACACTCAAGAAGAGAGCATTCTCGTAGTTAGAGAAGAGGGGCTCTTTCTCCTTGTTCCACAATAGGGGAGACTACGAAACTCATCATTACGCTAGTCATTATGGCCATTCGTGGTTAAAACGTCTTTGTATTTCTAGTGTGAAGATGATGTTTGGTGCATGTTAATGTTCAACTTATTAATGAAGTGGTATGTTTATGTCTTTAACTAATTCGTCCTCAAAAACCATCTTTTGATGGGCTTTTCCTATTGTCTAAATCCGTCTTTATATTTGTGAGTGTCTTGATTTTAAAGACTAAGATCTTAAAACCCTTTTTAATCAAACTTCCATTGAAACGTGTACGTCTTTATATGAGAAGAGATTGATAAGCCAAGGCTTGGTCTATACTTCTAAGATCGTACGTATTTATACGAGATTATTATGCGACCAAGAAGAGGTGAACTCATGTTGGGAACGGTACGTCTTTATACTTGGTCCCACTGTTACACCACCTCCCGGTGAGCAAAGTATAATCACCTATTAAACTTAATATAAAGCATTTTAAGTCCAATGTCTTTATCCAACCCGGAGATGACCATTCGATGGGTTGAGGGTAAATGTTGTCCCTAACGGGAAGCACTACCACTTTTTAAAGAATATAATTTGCAAATCAAATGATGTTAGGACGAGGCTCTAGTGGTGACCCAGGTCACAAGTGTTTAGTAGTCATACCACTAAATTAGTTAACTTAACATTATCATGTACCAAGCTGATTCGAATCCCGAAGCAATACATCTCGCAATCTGATCATTTTCGCCTTATTTACTTTTCTGCTATTTACTATTCTGCTAGTTACATTTCTGTTACACTTCACGCACACTTTTACTTTTATATTATTTACTTTACCGTCATTTACTTTTCTGTTTCACAAGCACCCAAAACCCACCTACTAACTAATCCGGCTAAACGATAACAAAAGTTGAGTATTGGAACTCGACCGTGTCCATTGGTTCTATACTTGGTTCTTACCTGACTATATTACGCTGCGATAGGTACACTTGCCTATTGTGTGTGTTTTAAGTTAACGTAATTATCATTTTATTTTATAAATTTAAAACTTGATCTCGTGAAATCAATTAACCTAGAAATATATTTATTTATAAATTTATATATTGAAACAGACACACCAATAGTCCTCCTTGGTTGCCCCTACATATACAAAAGAAAACAGTTAGAAATGGGGACCCAAGCCATGGTGGTCTTGGGTCTTCCAGAATTATCAAAATACACTACTTCAATGAGTTCACAATCAAAGTTATCATCAACCCTTGGACATGAGATCCAACAAAACTAGAATTTCTTGGTGGAGACTCATTATGATTATTTGGAAAAACATTGTTAGAATTGTTATTTTCAGAATCAGATGTTTCCAAAAATTTCTATAATTTTCTGTTACGTCTCCGCCTTTGTAGTCGTGAAAGTTTGACCTCAGGTTGAGAACTCTTTGTGAATCCAACTTTGGAATTCTCACAATGCTGTTGAAAATCAGCATCATATTTACCACCAGTTTGATCAAACACTGGTTTAGAAGACACATGTCTTGCATTCACATGCTGTTTTTCATTTTGCCTAAATCCCGAAAGTTTAGCAAATGACTATTTAGGCACAAATTGCCTCATTGGAACATTTTTCACAAAATCATATATAGGCTTTCCCACATTAGGTCTTTTCAGAATCTACACAACTTTTGGATGTGGTTTAACAACATTTGATGTGACTTTGTCGGGAATAATAGGATTCTTCTCCTTGTTCTTGTAAGGACAATGAATCAGAATATGTCCAACTTCATTTCAATGAAAGCACACTCTTTTATCCCGATGATCTACGACATAAGGACTTTTTCTTGAAGTCGAAGCACCTCCAGATGAATATCCTTCAGTAGATTGGACACCATTTTCAACTTTCTTCTTTGGAACATAGACTTGTCTTGACGAATCTCCAACATGAGACTTTGAAACTGTAGATTGAGTTACTTTTGGGGATGGAATATTGGATTGTTTCTTAACATGACCAGCACTTACAAATCCACTTTGAGACAGAACTTTGAAATAGTTGGCTGAACACCTGCATCAAGTTCAATTAAGATGCACCGATCTCTCGTAACTTGTTTCACCACAATTGTTTCATTAAGTTTCACCTCTTTAGGAACACCTTCAACCTTTTGTTCATCAAAAACTTCATCTTCAGTATCAGAATCATAGACCATTTCCTCTCTTGTCACTGGATTAACCTTCAAAACTGTCTTTGGATCAATATCATCTTCAGTAATAATTTTGATTTCAACCACATAATTTCCATTAAATGGCGGAGGAACAAATCCCACTCCAACGGTTCTCTTTGTAGAATCAGCATTATCATTAAAGTAATCCAAAGGAATTGATGAATTTCCAAAATTCTCCAGCTTTCGATGTAATCTGATCACCTCTGATTCTTTATCTGAAATTTCCTTGTTTTTCTCAGCAACTAGTTCATTTCTCTTTTCAATGTCTGCATAGCCCATATCCAGATGATATGCCTGTTCTTTGTACTTCAGTCCCAACGAATGTAAATCTCTCTTCAATGATTCAATTCTATCCATACACAGCTTATCATTATCTTTCAACTTTTGATTAACCATATGCATGGATTTCATATCACAAATCAAGTTGGTATTGTCATCCATGACTTTCATTATTTTATCCTTCACAAAAATACAATTAGAACAATATATATTACAAATAGAGTCTTTTACCTTAGAAGGATCAGAAATGTCAGCCATGAAGACTTTAGCAATTGGAATATCTTCAGTCATATCATCAGATCTGTGAGTCAACACAATCTCATCCTCAGAAGCATTTGAATCCAAAAGAACTTTAGCTTCAACATTTTGAACTGCAACATTCACATCTTCAATGCGCTCTTCAGAAATGACAGTTGAACTTTCTTCATCACTCCTTGAAATATCACCATCACTTGAACTATCATCATAAGATGTTTCATCATAATGAATATTGCTACAAATGTCTGACTCACAACACCAACCAGATCTTCTAGATGAATACCCCAATCATAGTTGTCATCACCTTGTGCAACCAAAGCAGATGATGTTGAAGCATGAGCTGTATTTCCCGATCTAGTAGATCCCTGTGGTTGAGTTCTGTTATTTTGATAACCGTTAGGCTTTTTCTGAGAATCAAATTCAACCTTTGGCTTCACACATTCCTTAGCAAAATGACCATATTCTTGACAATTATATCATTGAACTTTTGTTTTATCAAACCCCATTCGTGTTTGACTATTAGAACCAATATACTTCCTGTCAGTTTTCTTCAGAAAGTCTTTTGCTTGTCGCATAAGCATGGCCATATTCCGTTGAATATTCATTTCCTCCAAATCAACAGGATCAGTTTGACGAAAATCCTCTTCAAGAGCATCAGGATCATGAATCTTTCCTCCAATAAAGTTTTCATAAGATGCCATGAAAGAAGAAAACATTGCCAGATAATCATCAGCAACCCTTTGATTCATATGATGTGAATTTGAATTATGTGATCCAGATGTTAAGTTTGATGTATTTGCAGAAAATCCAGTCTGGCATGAAACCCTAGACATATGTTCACTTGAATTATCTCAACCATCACCAGAAAATAATGCTACACCCGATCCAGATTTGACAGAAGACTTTGCAAAATACATAGCAGGATCTTGAATATGCTCCATATTTGTTTCCTTTTTCTTCATATTCAAATCATGAGATTGAATTTTTTCAAGAACATCTTCAAGGGACATAGACTTGTACTTGACATTTTCTTTGATCAAGACAGAATACACATCAAACTTTGATGGTAAAGATTCCAAGAACGTATCATTTATCTCCTCAGTTTCATAAACTACCGCTGCGCTTGATAATTCACTCAGCAAATGATAGAATCTTGTTGCAAGATCATCCAGAGATTCATTTTGAAAGTGTTTAAAAACCAGAAATTGCTTTTTCAATAACTCTTTCCGACTTTTCTTCACATCTTGACTTCCTTCACAACGTTTCTGCAAAGCATCCCACAATTGTTGGGAACATTTAAATTGTTTGAAACTGTGATAAATCTCCTTTGGAAGTGACATAGGAGTACTCGCCATTGCTTTCTTTTCACGATCAAACAAATGTTTTTCTTTAGTAGTTAAAGCAGATACCGGCTTGGGAACATTATCATTACCCATCCATGAATATGTTGGATGTGTATATCCTTCCAGAATAGGAATCCATAAACTTGTATCAGTAAACGACACAAACTGATCAAAACGATCTTTCAAGTTTGGATAATCAGCAAGACTTAACAGCTTTGGTGGTTTCTGAGAAGTACCAACCTCATTATCATAGTTGAACATGTTAGTAACTTGAAACATGTTTGCCATAATCAACAAGTTTTCAAAAATACCAAGTAGACCAAAGAAAACCCTCAAGCGAACTTAATATGTTCGCCTCTCACTACTTCAAGCGAAGATAACTGTTAGGACATGTTTTGTAACTGTTGATAAAATTATGTGTAAGTTCTGCTAGAGGCGAACTTTATCAGAGGCGAACTTAATAAGTTCGCCTGGTCTATCAGAGGCGAACTTGATAAGTTCGCTTAAGTCTATCAGAGGCGAACTTATTAAGTTCGCTTAGCCTATTAGAGGCGAACTTAATAAGTTCGCCTAAGCACAGTGAAGCGAACTTGTTAAGTTCGCCTGGTGCAGAACTGTTGTCTATAAATAGGATATTTCAGCAGAAACAGAGGAGAGCTTAGACAGGGATACAAGACAGATTAGACTGAGAGAAATTCTGTAATCTTGTAACCTGATATTGTAGTGGAAATACAAAGCGTTTATTTACACCGTTGTTGTTGATTGAGTCACACGAGCACGTTGATCATGGATTCCGCACGTTATCACCGTGTCGTACCGCGAGTCTAGAGATCCGTCACGCACCGAATTAGGGACCTACAAGTGGTATCAGAGCCTATGCTCTTGATTAGCAGAAGATTCGTGGTTTTTTCGTGTCCAATCAACATCAAAATTCAGAGAATTTGAAGGATTTTTCATCTTTTTCGTGTTCTTGATAAAAATGGAAGATTTTTGATCAATTTGGATTGGTTTGAAGAAATTGATCCGATAGGATTGTTCCTAATCAGTTTCTACACAATCATACGGTTCAGAATTGCTTAATTCCATCATTTTGATCAGAAATCATGATTTTCAGCCGAGTTTGTTCGTGTTTGGGTTTCTGAGTTTGTTACAGCAGTTTAAGCGAACTTGCTAGTTGCACAGCGAACTTATTAAGTTCGCTTCTCACAGTTTTAAGCGAACATAATCAGTAGGCGAACTTAACCAGGCGAACTTAACACGTTCGCTTGGGTGGTTCAGTCAGGCGAACTTAGCTAGTTTTTTTTTTTTTAAATAAAAATAAAAAAATATTTTAGCGGGAAATTTCATCTTGTTCAAATTTTTTAGGGAAAGTTTATATGCTTGTTTCGGATTATTTTTGAAATTTTGAATTTTCGAATTTTTTTTAAAAAGAGTATTTTGGCGGGAAATTTTTTCCGGATATTTTCGCAAAAATTTCAAAATGTCAATTTCATGTGATGATAATGAGATTGGAACTATGCCACCGAGACTTTTGTGCATAACAGATTTTCGTAGCTGGAAAGTCCGGTTCGAACAGTTCGTATTAGAAACTGATGCAAATTTTTGGAGACCAATAACAGAAGGATATGTGCATCCTACTTATGAGTTCATGGGATTTCATGATATTCCTAAACCACTGTCAGCTCTTAATAAAGTAGAAAAGCAGATGTTTGATCGAGAGATGAAGACGCGTGAAACTTTAACGATGTCTTTACCAAAAGAAATCATTCATAGTCTCGGGAAGTGTCCAACTTCAAGAGATCTATGGGAAGAATTGAAGAAAAAGGTGAAGCAACTTCTCAAGCATTTGTGGTCTTGATCAAAGAAGTATTGGAGAAGCAGGGTGATTCTCAAAGTGATTCTTCTGCAGATTTAACTGATAGTGAGAGTATTCGTTCTGGTGAAAGTACTCAGTCTACCGAGAGTGATGTAGAGACTGAAGTAAGTTTTTAGACAGTTGAAAATGATTTGAGTGTATTAGAAACTGATGCAGAGCCTGTCATTGTTAATCAAAAGAGTGAAGCTGATGATGACGTATTCATGGCTCCTGGTGCATCTTCTTCAGCAGTAAAACCTGAGGTATTTTCTAACTCTGAGACGTTTTGTTCTAACTGTATTTCAGTGAAGGATAAAATGATGAGGGTTATGGATGACAATGTAAACCTCATTTGTGATATGAAATCGATGCACACGGTAAATCAGAAATTAAAAGATAATGAGAATGTGTGTATTGAAAGAATAGAATCACTGAAGAGGGATATAAATTCTCTGACATTGAAGATCAAAGAGCAGGCATATCACCTGGATATGTCCTTTGCAGAAATTGAGAAAAGAAATAATGATCTTGTTGAGAAAGATAAGGAACTAGCTGAATCTAAAGCAGAGGTGATTAGATTACATAGAAAGCTAGAAAGCTTTGGAAATTCATCATTCTTATTAGAACATTATCATAATAATACTGAAGAGGGGAAGGGAACTAGTGGTATTGGCTATGTTCCTCCACCATTCAACGGAAATTATTCTGTTACACCTGAGATTATAAATGATGAGGATTTAGATCCTAAGACTGTGTTGAAAGTGAATCCGGTCACAGGTGAAGATATGGTGTATTCTGATGAGAGTGATGATGAATATTTTGATGAAGCTAAGGTAGAGGGGATACCGAAAGCTGTTAAGAAAGAAGATTCAAAGGTTGATTCTAATTCATCTAGAAATTATACATTTAGAAGTTCTTCAAATTCAAGGAGAGTTCCATATGTCAGAGATAAAAAAGACAGTCGTACATGTTTTCATTGTAATGAGATAGGACACATTGTGGTGAACTGTCCTTACAAAAATAAAGGGAAGAAGCATGTAGAGGCTGAGAAGATGAAGCCTGAATCAAAACTTATTGAGAAAAAGTTTATTCCTTCTCAAACTCCAAAAGAAGTTCAGGTAGGAGAATCTTCTTCAAGTGCATCTAATCGTGTGAAGATTCCTTATATGAGAGATTATCGTGAGACGAGATCTTGCTTTTACTGTGGTCTTGTGGGTCATATTCAGATTGATTGTCCACACAAAGCCAAAGGTAACCGACATGTTACTCCAGAAAAGGTAAGAACTCATGGTAAGCCTTATGTTAACCCAAATGTGGTTAAACCTCATATTACACCAAAGGGTAATTCAAAATATGAGGTTAGGCTATCTAGACCTCAAAGACGGAGGAGAAACAGAAGATTGAGAAAACTTTTAGAACAACAAGAGTTTTCACAGTCTAAACACTTTTCAAATGAACATGATTGTTCAAACACTTCACATTTTAAGCAAAAAGACCTTAATGAAAAGAAGTATGTTTGGAAATCTAAAGTTTCTGTTTCAGACTCGTCGGAACAATCTCCTAAAATCGATGAGAGATTTGATTGTGAATGGAGTGAGGTTTATTATTTTGATACAGATGGACGACCCATGACTACCATGGCTTGGGTCCCAATTTCAAATTAATGTTTCTTGTTAGATGTGCAGGATTTACCAAGAGGGACTATTAATACCATTTTGGTTATTGATAGCGGTGGTTCTAAGCACATGACAGGGAATGACATCTGCAAGAGTAACGAGTTGTTGATACCTGTGAATATATTTTATTCAACGACTTGATGCTCAAGGGGGAGAATATGTCACACACAATGTTTTGGAAACAGTTTTACAAAGTCCAAATGATAACCTGGAACTTAGGATGACAATGATGAGCATAAAGTCGTTGATGCAACCATTTGACTAGTTGAGGGGGAGTCTACAGGACAGGGGGGTACAGAACTGTGTTGATGACAAAAGGCAAAGGCATTCAATTACAGGATTACATTGGTTTGAGTTTTTAATTGATTGAATTGCTTAATCCTGAGTAACCAAGTAAAATGTTTTTCTTAAAATGTTTTCATGGAAGGTTTATTTTAGTTTGTTTTACTTTCTTTAAAAAGATTTTGAAAAAGTCAAACAAATTGAAAAAGATAAAATCGACATTACTTGAAGTTAAAGAAGAGATGATAGTACATCAGTAGATGTTCTTTCACACATGACCTTAGATTGACTGGTTGGTGCTTTATGTTAATATATCTGAAGTATATGTTTTGATCTAAACTTCAGAGACTGCACAAATAGGAAATGATAGTGTTGGGTATGCATATAATTTGAATTGTCAGTAGACTAAAAGCATCACTGAACCATTAGTAGTGTGAAAACATAATTGCGTATGTTACAATTGTGATTTAAACCCATTTTATGCATGGGTGTGTGCGTTAAAAGATCACTATCAGATAAAGAATATTAGCTTTTAATAAAGATTTTCCTATGAGATCAGTTTCGGGTTATGTCCTTAGCACTATTCATTCGATTTGCTTCAGTGCCCATGTCCCGAAAAGCATGCAATTTGAAGTATAATCAAGATATGTACTTGACAACATCTGTCAAACATATACTAGCCCTTGGATCATATTGATAAATCATCTTTACTGATTCCACTGAATTCATAATCCAGATAACAGTTGGATCCACGTACCTGAATCTTATGATTCCTCATATATAAGCCAAAACATTGAATCATTCGATTCTGAATCTCATTGATTCATATACAATCCAATTTGGATTCTGCTATTCATGTGCTAAGTGATGTCTCCTCATTCTGGAAATTCGGATAATCTTTAGTAAAATCTTATATGTCTTGAAGATAGTGCATTTACTTTCTGTTGGCATACTAGTGGGGTACACGTTGTATTTCATACTTAAATGGTACCTTAACTCACAAGAAAGTGGGAATGAGATGCTTTAGTTTCAAATCTTATAATATTGACAATTTGAATTTGTGTGTCATAGCCTAATCCTATTTTCTTTGAATGTTTATCGC
The DNA here is from genome assembly GCA_023525975.1 of Smallanthus sonchifolius. Classification (NCBI taxonomy): domain Eukaryota; kingdom Viridiplantae; phylum Streptophyta; class Magnoliopsida; order Asterales; family Asteraceae; genus Smallanthus; species Smallanthus sonchifolius. Next base: position 19,048,295 of record CM042035.1, on the reverse strand, counting down.
GTATCATAACATGCAATATGAAAGTCTTGAAAAGATAGAATGTGATAATCTTGAAATATATTGATTTGATTGGTCAAGGCTTGAAAGAATGACGTAGAATACCATTTGATATTATATGGATTTTATATCCAAGATGAGTGATTGATATATCATATATACTGATATGATCTTCTTACTCGTGATGTTCGACCAAAAAGATGTGATTTTGTATTTTACATTTCAGTTTATATAGAGAAAAACTAAAAAGATTTTGTGTTTCTTATATTTGAAAAACCAAAAAGATTTTATTTTTCCAACTTCCATGGAAATCTTAATTGTTGGTTATTCTTGGTTGTTCTCCTTTGCAAAAACTGAATATTGCAGACAGAAGTTGACAAGGGGTCCTTCTCCCAAATTTTCTTCTAGAAATAAAGAGAGAGTGTGCAGATGAACAAGACGAAGACTACAGTGTGTTTGATGATATTCGAAGACAGATGACAATCTTCTGAAGCTGTTGTCAAGGGGGAGTCTGTTGGAGCATATTCTGGTGACAACGAGCTTGAAGATATTATGTCTTAGTCTTAGAGTCTTTGACTTGTAATTGATAGAATTGTTAGCAACAGTTATAGGGGAGTCTGTTAGGACATGTTTTGTAACTGTTGATAAAATTCTGTGTAAGTTCTGCTAGAGGCGAACTTAATAAGTTCGCCTAGCCTATCAGATGCGAACTTAATAAGTTCGCCTGGTCTATCAGACGCGAACTTAATAAGTTCGCTTAAGTCTATCAGAGGCGAACTTATTAAGTTCTCTTAGCCTATTAGAGGCGAACTTAATAAGTTCGCCTAAGCACAGTGAAGCGAACTTGTTAAGTTCGCCTGGTGCAGAACTGTTGTCTATAAATAGGATATTTCAGCAGAAACAGAGGAGAGCTTAGACAGGGATACAAGACAGATTAGACTGAGAGAAATTCTTTAATCTTGTAACCTGATATTGTAGTGGAAATACAAAGCGTTTATTTACACCGTTGTTGTTGATTGAGTCACACGAGCACGTTGATCATGGATTCCGCACGTTATCACCATGTCGTACCACGGGTCTAGAGATCCGTCACGCACCGAATTAGGGACCTACAATAACCACAAGAGAACTTGTTAACTTTGCCTTAACCACGATAAGTTAGCCTAATAAGTTCGCCCCAAACAGAATTTCGAAATTAAGTTCGCCTGGTTCAGCAGCAAGAACTCAGGAAGATGAACTCTTCAACCAAAACACGAACAAAAACTTCCAAAATCATCATAACTTGCTAAATTGATGGAAATTGATGAAATTGAACTGTAGGATTGAGTATAATGTGATATTGAACACTTCTAATGGATCAATTTCTCCAAAATCACCTCCAATTTGATGAATTCAGCCCAAAATTCTCTCAAGAACTTGAAAACTCCATGAACATGAAAAGTTTACAAAAGTTACCCAATTACTTGTAAATTCTTCACAAATCGTCACAAAATAATCACAAATCACGAGCATAAGCTCTGATACCACTTATAGGACCACATGACTCTTCTATAGATCGTACTCGAGACGTGACGTATCAATAACACGTAGTGCGGAATCCAACCGTATCACTGATCATGTATACGAGATGACAGAAACAGTAACAATCACCACAATGTAAATAATCTTCTTCTTGTATTTCACCAAATCATAGAGTTTACACAACCAAAGACTTGAACATTCAAAGCATTACAAAAACTGAACATGTAAACTCTATATATAGACTATGTTCTGCTATAGGAGAACTTAGGAAGTTCACCTCTACTTAGACTAGGCGAACTTAGTAAGTTCGCCTCTAGCATAACTTACAACACTTAGACAAAAAAAAAACATTACAAACATAAATACATATAGATTTAAACAATTACAAGCTTTTGTCACACATCTATGTCCTAACATATTGCTAATTATTTAGTTACAGGTACTATTCCTGAAGACTGGACCAAGAAGAAGAGGAACCATTTCTTGACAAAGGTCAAGAAATATATCTGGGATGAACCGGACTTGTTCAAGGTGGGAGCAGACCAACTCAACAGACGCTGCATTCCCGAATCAGAAATTCCAGCAGTGTTAGAGCTTGCACATGCATCTTCATGTGGTGGTCATTTTAGTGGCTAGAAAACAGGGTATCGGTGTAAGGCCCCAAACCTGAGAGGCCTCACTTATTGGATTTACTCATTTGGCAAAACATTTCTTAAACTTGAATATCAAATAACGCAGCGGAAAATCTTGTTCGAACATAACGTCAACATTGTTAAACATGCGGAAGCGTAAACGTTGTCTAAAACATAAACACATCATAACTAAAACATAACGGGATGCCAGTCATCATGATCAGTCGGATAACTCTTCTCACTTGCCAAGCATCACCGTTCCTCGTCCAAACCTGTTCTTAACCTGAATGTGCATACTAAAAGTCAGCTACGCTGGTGAGTTCTAGCTTTAACATAAAACTTTTAACTTCAAATATTTTTCCAAAAACATAACATTTAAACTTCATTAATAAAAGCGTACGTAAAGAATGCAAAATCATAACAAAACACATAAGTCAACAAACATATCGAATCTGCGCCTTCTCGTAACCGTCAATTCCAAACGTCAAGTACGATACCTCAGAGGATATACGTACCAAACTTCAAGCACGGCATCACAAGGATGACACGTACCAAACTTCCAGCACGATACTCCGAGGAGTGGTCGTACCTAACTTCCAGCACGATTACCATGTAAGGTAAATCGTACCTACTTCAAGGATCACGGTAATCCCCATGGTGACCGTCATCACCCCGGTTGTACAACAGTTGGCCAGCCACAAAGGCCCCTAAAAGGTTAGGCCCATAACATACATCCCATACCCATAACCTCAATTCCCTAAGGAATAATGTGTTTAATAAACAGTATTTGAAGTTTGGTGACTTTAATAAACATTCACTTCTTTACATCAAAAATTCAGTTAAAGCATTCATACGTTTAAAAATCATTCTTTCGTAAACACATCACAAATATCATTTCATAAACACATCGTTTATAACATTTCTTTCCAAAACATCGTTCATAAGCATCGTTTTATAAAACATCATAAACATTAAACATCGTTTTTATAAAACCGTCACATCGTTACGTATGCACACCAACCCGAAAACATTATTAAAATATTTAAAAAGGGTCTCATAGAACTCACCTTAGCTAATGCTCAATTCACAAGTTATCGTTTCACCACGTTTTTCACTTCTACCTAGAAATTATCATGGACTGGTCAATATAAAAACTATACTTAAAGACTTCTGATCGTAAATTCCTTTGGTGAAAATAATCATCTATAGGTTAGGAATCTACAGTCCAAATTTCGTTTCATTTCAACGGTCGGATCTCCGGGAAAACCCGATCTCTGCAACTGCGTTTTTCAAAAAAACACAGCCCCGACCTGCTGTCAAAACGGTTATAAAAATCGAACTTAAACGACTCCATTTCTTATTTCTACCGTTCAAAATGATCATGTAAGTGTTATAAACCCTCTGCTTAAAATTCAAAATGATCCAACGGTTGGATTTTCCAGATCATTCGATTCTTTAAAACCGCGTACATAAAAACGGTTCTAGATAGATTCTAAAAAAACTCTTTTTTAGCGACCTTAAGGCAAGATTCAGGGAAATTGGAGCTTACCAACGCGTTCAGAACGTCGAGAAATGGTTGAGAGTGAAGACCCGTAACTCCGATCACCGTGTACCACCGCGTCGAACCACCACCGGTCGCCAGATGTTCTTTCTCTCTCTCTTTCTCTTTAGTCTCTATCTCTCTCTCACTCTTCAATATGAAAATGAGGAGATAATGGCTGCTATTTATAGGAAGGTTGGAGGCATATGGGTGTGACATGTGTCCACCGCATGTCACTATGTGGTGTATTGCATGGTGACTCATCACCACTTGTCATCTTGCATGGTAGGATTGTTGTGAAGGTGCCACGTGTCCCGCCATGTGTTGCATTTTAAGATGATTCATTGACACATGTTGAATCATATGGTGACTCATGGTTGCATATGGGTTGGGTTCGTTAACACGTTTAAAGCTCCTAGACCGTCTCTTAATGCTCCGAATAAAAATTCGGGGTGTTACAAGTCTACCCCCCTTACAAAAGGTTTCGTCCCCGAAACCTGTCATAAGTCAAACAATTGAGGGTACGACTCCCTCATTTCCGTCTCTGTCTCCCAAGTAGATTCCGATCCCTTTCGGTTCTTCCATTGGACTTTAACCAATCGAATAATCTTATTACGCAAATGCCTCTCCTTTCTGTCTAAGATGGCCACGGGTTCTTCGATGTTGTTAAGGCTGTTGTTAACCTCGATGTCAGTAAGTGGTACGTGAGCCGATTCATCCGCCAAACACTTTCGCAAGTGTGATACATGGAAGGTAGGATGAATCCCACTTAACTCATCAAGCAACTCTAACCGATAAGCGACTTCACCAACCCGTGCCATTATCCTGAATGGTCCGACAAACCTCGGACTTAACTTTCCTCTCTTCCTGAATCGTATGATTCCCTTCCAGGGTGACACTTTCAACATTACTCTATCCCCAACATCAAACTCAATAGGCATTCGTCGTTTATCCGCATAGGATTTCTGACGATCTTCTGCGGCCTTCATTCTTGCTTTGATTTGATCAAACCTTTCCGGCGTTTCTCTTACGACTTCAAGACTTCCTAATTCCTTCTGTCCAATCTCACCCCAACAAACCGGGGTCCTGCATCTTCTCCCATACAACATTTCGTAAGGCAGCATGCCTATCATCGTGTGATGACTATTGTTGTATGAGAATTTGGCTAACGGCAGATGACTGTCCCAACAGCCACCGAAGTCGATAATACAAGCACGAAGCATATCCTCCAATGTTTGAATGGTCCTTTCGGACTGACCATCCGTTTATGGGTGGTATGCCGTGCTAACATGGAGTCTCGTGCCCATCGCCTCGTGAAATCTTTTCCAGAACCTCGATGTGAATCGTGTGTCCCGGTCAGATATGATTGTCAAAGGCATCCCATGCCGTGCTACTACTTCGTTAATAAATACTTCCACTAACCTTTCCGACGAGAACGTATCGCGAATAGGTAGGAAATGAGCACTCTTCGTTAAACGGTCCACAATTACCCAAATGGTGTCATGACCTTTAGCTGTGCGAGGTAGCTTGGTTATGAAGTCCATGGTAATGTGTTCCCACTTCCATTCCAGTATATCAAGTGGTTGAATATTTCCATACGGTTTCTGGTGTTCGGCCTTTACTTGTGAGCAAGTCAAGCACTTGCTCACATACTTTGTCACCTCATGTTTCATTCCAGGCCACCAGTATTCCTTCCTCAGATCTTTATGCATTTTATTGGTACCAGGATGGATAGAGTACCGAGACTTATGAGCCTCTTCCAAGATTTTGGTTCTAAGCTCGCCACCATAAGTATCCATACCCGTCCAAAATGTGTCCTAACACCAAAGGTGTTATATTCCAACTTATCCTGTTGGCCAACCATCTTTTCCTTCTTTATGTTTTCTTCCTTAAGTGCTTTAACTTGAGCTCTTTCAATTTCCCTCATCACATCTGATGTTACCACCAACTGGCAAGCTTTCACTCAAACAGGAGCAGGCACATCCTTTCGGATTAGAGCGTCAGCTACCACATTTTCCTTTCCAGGATGGTATATGATTTCACAGTCATAATATTTCAGGAGTTCTAACCATCGTCTCTGCCTCATATTAAGCTCTTTTTGTTCGAAGAAGTACTTCAAACTTTTGTGGTCGGAGTAAATAGTAAACCTCACCCCATAAAGGTAGTGCCTCCAGATTTTTAATGCAAATACGACAGCAGCAAGTTCCAAATCATGAGTCGGATAATTAGCTTCGTGAATCTTCAACTACCGTGACGCATACGCGATCACTCTCCCGTGTTGCATCAACACGCATCCCAATCCCTGACCTGAAGCGTCAGAGTATACCACTAAGTCTTCATTGCCCTTGGGAAGGGCCAAGACTGGAGCTTGGGTTAGTTTTTCCTTCAATTCCTTAAACGCCTCATCCTAGGTCGAACCCCATTCGTAATTTACCTCTTTCCGAGTCAACTTTGTCAACGGCGAAGATATTTTCAAGAAATCCTGAATGAATCTCCGATAGTAGCCTGTCAATCCCAAGAAACTGCGGACTTCAGTTGGCGTCTTAGGAATATTCCATTCCTTTACCGTCGTTATCTTTGCTGGGTCAACCGTAATGCCGTTCAGGTTAATGACGTGACCTAGGAATTGGACTTTCCTAAGCCAGAACGCGTATTTGGAGAACTTAGCATACAACTTTTTCTTCTTCAGAGCTTCCAATACCTCCTTCAAGTGACACGTGTGATCACCCTCATTCTTGGAGTAGATGAGGATATCATCGATGAACACGATTACCGATCGATCCAGCATTGGTCAACAAACTCTATTCATCAAATCCATGAACGCTGCGGGGGCATTCGTCAATCCAAAAGACATTACGCGGAACTCGAAATGTCCATAACGCGTACGAAATGCAGTTTTCGGTATGTCTTCTTCCCTCACCTTCAACTGGTGGTACGCTGACCGAAGGTCGATTTTTGAGAACCAACTTGCGCCTTGCAATTGATCGAACAAGTCGTCGATCCTTGGTACTGTTCTTCACGGTACGTTTGTTCAACTCGCGATAATCAATACACATTCTCATCGAACCGTCTTTCTTCTTCACAAACAACACCAGAGCACCCCAAGGCGAGATGATCGGTTATATAAATCCCTTCTCAAGTAGTTCGTCTAATTGGGCCATAAGTTCTTTCATCTCCACTGGTGCTAGTCGATATGGAGCCTTAGCCATGGGCTGGGCATCCGGTACTAAGTCGATTCGGAACTCAATCTCCCTGTCGGGTGGTATCCCAGGCAAATCCTCTGGAAACACCTCCGGGTACTCACGTACCACGGGTACATCGTCTAGTTCCTTCACTTCCTTACACTTATCAATCACGTACACCAAATAAGCCTCGCATCCGCGCCTCAAGTAATCTTTTTCCTTAATCATCGAGATGACGTTGGGCATTGGGGCATCACGATATCCAAAAACCTCGAATTTGCTACCATCCGGAGCCTTGAGTCATATTATCTTTTGTTTGCATATAATTTGCGCTTCCTTGGCAGTTAGCCAATCCATACCTAACACGACATCGAACCCACCCAAAACCATAACAAAAAACCTGACGGGGAATCTATGGCCTTCTATTTTTATCGTGGAGTTGTCAACTACATCGGTCACTCTCGCTGTTCTACCCTCAGCGGTTTCTACGCTAAAAGCCCTTTCTAGCTTACTGACAGTGTACTTCACTCGTTTACAGAAAGTCGCAGATATAAAACTCTTACTGGCACCCGAATCAAATAACATAGAAACAAAAGTTTTGTCAAGGATGAACGTACCTGACGCCACGTCGGGGTCCACCCTGGCCTGGTCTTGCGTCAGCGCGTACGTACGAGTCTAGGATCGGGGCCTCTCTTCTTTCTTCTCCGGGCCTTTCCCCTTCCCGGCTTCACCCATCCTGGGCTTGGTGCATTCCCGGCTCATATGACCATTCTCCCCATAATTGTAGCATTTGTAGCCTTGCGGGCATTCACGGGAGTAATGTCCGGTCTTGCCGCATTTAAAGCACATATTCGATCCTAACCGACATTCACCCGCATGTCTTACCCTACATTTTCCACAGACTGCCGTCTCGCCTACCCTGGCCTAATTGTCTCGAGCCCCAAACAACTTCCCACCCGATCGCTTAGCGGGAAAACTCAGCTTCTTCTTAGGCTCTTCAATGGCAACGACATTCAGCGCCAGATCATCAAATACCACGCCGCTCAGTTCTACTACCGAATCATAGGTAGTAGGGGCGTTTGCCTTAACATAGGTGCGGACCTGGTCCGGCAGCCCTTGAATGTAGCAGGCAATCTTTCTTTCCTCAGTCGTGACAAGATGTGGCACCAGACGTGCCAGTTCATTGAACCGTGTGGTGTACTGCCGGTGCGTCATGCTCCCGTCCTTAATCCCCAGAAATTCCCTTTCTAACTTTTCTATCTCATTCCTTGGACAGAAATTCTTGATCACCAAAGTTTTCAAATCAGTCCACATCATCGCATCCACAGCCTCGTCCCCCTTGGCTTGACGTACACCCTCCCACCAATGGGATGCTTCATCTCTCAAGGAGTTAGCAGCAAATTTCACAACTTGATTTGCTCGACACTCGCTTAGACGAATGGCAGCTTCCATACGGATTACCCAATCAAAAGTAGCCACCGCGTCCTTCTTCCCAGTCAGGACCGGCGGGTCACATGCCTTAAAGGACTTATAGTCGCAACCACGGTTAAGCGGTGCGTTGATTGTCTCATTGTTCGGGGTACCAACCGCCGTGTTAGACCCACCCATCTCACTGGCCTTCTTTAACGCTTCTGCCAACAGTCCTGGCAAAGAAACCTTCATCAACTCAGTGAACTCGCGTGCCAGAGCCGCTCTCACTTCCAGTTCAAAAGTGAATTGTTTTTCTTCGAAGTGAGTCGGCTCAGTCCCGTGCATACTAACTTCTGGCTCAGTGTGGCGTGCAGGGGTCCTGCCGCTACCACCGTTACGACCACCGATACGACCGCCGGTACGGCCCCCACCACGCCTTTCGCTCTTTCATCCCGCAATTTCGTTCTATAAGACAAGGAATCTAATGTCATCACGCTAGTTAACAAATAAAATTCAACAAGTATTGCAAGATGTTAATATACATTGGCCATCTACAATTAACCATTACACTACCTTTGGACTTCTATTTGACCACCTTTATGATTCCATCAAAACACATGTCCTAACCTACCATTTTCTAATGCATTCCACATATGTAAATATATACTACCTTCATACCTGATGCTGTGGCTCGAGTTACCCATACTGGCATCCGCTCTCGGTCCCATTCACAGTTTAAGTTCAGACACTGATACCAACTTGTAAGGCCCCAAACCTGGGAGGCCTCACTTGTTGGATTTACTCATTTGGCAAAACATTTCTTAAACTTGAATATCAAATAACGCAGCGGAAAATTTTGTTCGAACATAACGTCAACATTGTTAAACAAGCGGAAGCGTAAACGTTTTCTAAAACATAAACACATCATAACTAAAACATAACGGGATGCCAGTCATCATGATCAATCGGGAAAATCTTCTCACTTGCCAAGCATCACCGTTCCTCGTCAAAACCTGTCCTTAACCTGAATGTGCATACTAAAAGTCAGCTACGCTGGTGAGTTCTAGCTTTAACATAAAACTTTTAACTTCAAATATTTTGCCAAAAACATAACATTTAAACTTCATTAATAAAAGCGTACGTAAAGAATGCAAAATCATAACAAAACACATAAGTCAACAAACATATCGAATCTGTGTCTTCTCGTAACCGTCAATTCCAAACTTCAAGTACGATACCTCATAGGATATACGTACCAAACTTCAAGCACTGCATCACAAGGATGACACGTACCAAACTTCCAGAACGATACTCCGAGGAGTGGTCGTACCTAACTTCCAGCACGATTACCCCGTAAGGTAAATCGTACCTACTTCAAGGATCACGGTAATTCCCATGGTGACCGTCATCACCCCGGTTGTTCAACAGTTGGCCAGCCACAAAGGCCCCTAAAAGGTAAGGCCCATAACATACATCCCATACCCATAACCTCAATTCCCTAAGGAATAATGTGTTTAATAAACATTATTTGAAGTTTGGTGACTTTAATAAACATTCACTTCTTTACATCAAAACTTCAGTTAAAGCATTCATACGTTTAAAAATCATTCTTTCGTAAACACATCGTAAATCTTTATTTCATAAACACATCCTTTATAACATTTCTTTCCAAAACATCGATCATAAGCATCGTTTTATAAAACATCATAAACATTAAACATCGTTTTTATAAAACCGTCACATCGTTACGTATGCACACCAGCCCGAAAACATTATTAAAATATTTAAAAAGGGCTTCATAGAACTCACCTTAGCTAATGCTCAATTCACAAGTTATCGTTTCACCACGTTTTTCACTTCTACCTAGAAATTATCATGGACTGGTCAATATAAGAAATATACTTAAATACTTCTGATCGTAAATTCCTTTGTTGAAAATAATCATCTATAGGTTAGGAATCTACAGTCCAAATTTCGTTTCATTTCAACGGTCGGATCTCCGGGAAAACCCGATCTCTGCAGCTGCGTTTTTCAAAAAAACACAGCCCCGACCTGCTGTCAAAACGGTTATAAAATCAAACTTAAACGACTCCATTTCTTATTTCCACCGTTCAAAATGATCATAAGTGTTATAAACCCTCTGCTTAAAATTCAAAATGATCCAACGGTTGGATTTTCCAGATCATTCGATTCTTTAAAACCACGTACATAAAAACGGTTCTGGAAAGATTCTAAAAAAACTCATTTTTAGCGACCTTAAGGCAAGATTCAGGGAAATTGGAGCCTACCAACGCGTTCAGATAGTAGATAAATGGTTAAGGGTGAAGACCCGTAACTCCAATCACCGTGTACCACCGCGTCGAACCACCACCGGTCGTCAGATGTTCTTTCTCTCTAGTCTCTCTCTCTCTCACTCTTCAATATGAAAATGAGGAGATAATGGCTGCTATTTATAGGAAGGTTGGAGGCATATGGTGTGACATGTGTCCACCACATGTCACTATGTGGTGTATTGCATGGTTACTCATCACCACTTGTCATCTTGCATGGTAGGATTGTTGTGAAGGTGCTACGTGTCCCGCCATGTGTTGCATTTTAAGATGATTCATTGACACATGTTGAATCATGTGGTGACTCATGGTTGCATACGGGTTGGGTTCGTTAACACGTTTAAAGCTCCTAGACCGTCTCTTAATGCTCCGAATAAAAATTCGGGGTGTTACAATCGGATACTATCTTGCAAGCTATTTTGGCCTACTATATTTAAAGATGCATTTGAGTTTGCTAGGACATGTATAAATTGCCAAAAGATGGACAGTATTACTAAGAGGAATGAGATGCCCATGCAACCAATCCTTGTTGTTGACATTTTTAACGTGCGGGGGATTGATTTTATGGGCCCATTCCCAAATTCATTTGGAAATTTGTACATCTTGGTGGCAGTTGATTATGTTTCAAAGTGGGTTGAAGCATTTGCCACCAAAACCAATGAACATAGCGTAGTTTTCAAATTTGTGCAATCAAACATTTTTTCACGATTTGGGCTTCCCCGTGTGATCATAAGTGATGGGGGATCTCAATTTAAGAATTTTCATTTTGGCAAGCATCTGAAACGCTATGGTGTAGACCACCGGATTTCCACTCCATATAACCCACAAACAAGTGGGCAAGTGGAGGTGTCTAATAGGGAAATCAAAGAAATTTTGCAGAAAACAGTACGGGCTGACCGCAAGGATTGGTCTAACAAACTGAATGATGCCTCGTGGGCATACCGTACTGCATACAAACACTTATTGGCACTACACCATACCGGTTGGTCAACGGGAAGGGATGTCACTTACCTGTGGAATTGGCTCATAGAGCATTATGGGCTATTAAAAATGTTAATCTGGATTATGATGCTGCAGGTAAGCAAAGACAGTTGTGCTTGAGTGAGTTGGATGAATTAAGGGATAATGCATATGAGAGTGCCTCGGCATACAAGGATAAGATGAAGAAGGTTCATGATGCAAAGATCCGGTTGAAAACCTTTGCGATTGGGAAAAAGGTGCGGTTATTCAACTCACGGTTGAAGCTCTTCCCTGGCAAACTGAAGAGCAAGTGGATAGGTCCATACTTGGTGACCAAGGTGGGTCATTCCGGAGATGTGGAACTTGAAGATTTTGAGGACCATTTGAGGCAAACGGTGAATGGCCACCGTCTAAATTCATACTTAGAGCCCAATGACATCAACGGTTCAGATAAACAAGTCGAGGTATTGTTCTTGAGCACTCTAGAAGATGGAGACACGTAAGTAGCATCAGGTACACCGTGTTTGGCTGAAAACGTTAAACTTAGCACTCTTAGGAGGCAACCTAAGTTTTATGACAGTCTGATTTTGAATTTTAGTTAAAATAACGTTGTGGTTGTGTTCCCTAGAAACCCTCACGAGACTAAACTTGTCCACTCGGGCTACCGAGGGGTTTAAAAGGCTTGGTGCATATGCTAAATGCATTCGTGATGCCTACGAAAGTGAGTTAGGACTTTATTACTTTGTTTTCTTTATTTATATGCATTTGACCAAGTGTGGGGAAGCCTTTGAAGTGTTTTGGGCTCATCTAAGTGCAATTGAGGGCAATGCATAAGTTCCTGGGGGTAGGACACCATGTGTAGAGTAATGTAAATTTTGAAGTTTTTCGGTATGTTTTTGTAGTTTTTCTAAGTTTTACAGGTGTTTGTGTCGATTTTGGCAAGAAAAATCATGAGGAATAGCGTTCCAGATATGTAAAAACATAAATCATGTGTTGGAACAAATTTTGGAAAAAGTTGTAAATTTTGAATTTTAGAGGTTGAAAATTTTTCTAAGCCAAAAACTCAAATTTTGATCCTTTCTTTCTGGCAAGGACAGCTCCTCGCGGTACGCGAGGCATGCAGCCCTACCCTTTGCAGTATGCGAAGGGAATATTGACTAGTCAACTTGGTACGCAAAGACCCAGTGCTACCTTCTTTGCGACACGTGAAAAAAATATTACGTTTTATCGTGTCGAGTCAGTAGTGTCTTTTATTTCTATTGCATCTTGTTATTGGGTTGATATGATGCTTGTGGGTTTTGCTTGAGCTTATTTTTGCACGGTTTGATTGGTCCACCCGTACTCAATCTCCGTTCCGGTGGTGATTTCCGACTTTTGCTTGATTCTTGTACAAGGCATCCCATTTGCATCTGTGGAGCACGATCACGAATGAAATGCAGAGTTTCTCTTATTTTTATATATTTCTTTTTTGTTTTTAGAGTCACTCTTTCTACATTGAGAACAATGTAGAGTTTAAGTGTGGTGAGGGAGACTATAGTCTTGGTTTTTCATAGAGTCTGTATAGTCTTAAAAATTTTAAAAATCCATAAAAATTAAAAAAATTTCAAAATGTTCTCGTATTAGAATTGTTGCAGCTAATTGGAAAATGATAGTTAGAATTGGAATTGTGCTTGTGTGTGATTGAATCTATATCTATACTATATAATAAATAAAGGTTTTAGAGGGACACTTGTCACTCTCGTATTCATCCTCGTCATTTTTTTTCCGCCTCTCTCTCCTATTAATTATATAAACTTTCTTTAATAGTTTTTTTTATAATTTTTTGTTTTCCGCCTCTCTCTCCTATTAAATAATAATGAAGTTCTATAATTATTTTTATAAAACCTTTTTCATTTAAAAAAAATAGGATTGTTCATAAAACATTTTTAGAAATTGAACATTTCTTTCAATCTTTTTATAAAACACTTTTAAAAATAACTATATAACGTTTCTAAAACTTGTATTAAAAAACTATATAATATGTCATAAATATGTAATATGTAAATTTTTAGTACCAAATGTATAAAACTTTATTTATTCACCCCGTGTAATACACGGGGTTCTAACCTAGTTGAATAATAAATAGAAAGCGCGTATAATTTGTAATGTTTTGGTAGACCTAACCGACTTAATGATTTTAAATATCCTGATAGTGTATCTAGGTTTAATTGAATGATTAATTCAGGATGTCTTGTGGGTTCTCATCTTAGGGGTGTCGGTAAGGTCGAAACTTTCAATATAGGGTGACAGGTACCACTATAAGCAAAAATTTATAAGTTTTTAAAATTAATTGGCACATCACTTTCTTTTTATGAAAATAAATCCGAAAGTTGGTGGCACCCTCATCCATAATCCATCTTGCATGAGCTTAGTTAAATCAATTAAAAGTTTGATTTTCGCCTACGTGTTACCCTCCGAGATAGTGACTTGGTTGATACACCCATGGGCAGGACTTAAGTAATCAATATCTGGATATATAAGTTAGGTTTATGTGTTTCCCTTCGGGATGGCGACTTGAAGGATACACCACTATTCCAAACCTTATGAACATCATTGCTAACAAACTGAAACCTATGTGTTACCCTCTGGGATGGTGACTTGGGGGATACGCCACTAGGTGAGGTTTATTCATATAAGTGTTAATCAAAACTCAAAACATGCATCCATCGATCCATAATTCCATAATTTCCAAAATCATATAAATTGGTGTTTATAGTGGTGGGAAATCTATAAGGTTTAACCCGTACCTAAACATGACCTTGAGATGGGATTAAGCTAAGTCGTAGCTTTCTAAGTGTGAGACCCATAGATAGACTATAGCTTTCAAATGAATAGGATAGTAGATCACAGAATTGGGGGCTCAATAAGTCGGTGGTTGGGTTTAGTCGGATAGAAATACCAATTGCTCCGGTTAACGCGTGATTATGTTTGAACTTTTAAGTGTATGAGATTGTGGAAGCATTTTCCAATTATGATTCCATTGCATAATTTTTTTTGGGGATGCAAAAGAATAAGTGTGGGGATGTGATGTAGTGTCTAATAACCCTGGTTTATATGTCCACTTGTGCTCGTTTTAGTTATTTTAGTCTGTGTCTTTGTTTGGTTTTATACGTGTTTGTGGTTGCATGTGCCTCCCAGTTTTTATGTGCTAATTGAGCGGGAAACGGAAGCAAAGCAGTGGGACGCAAAACACGAAGATGAAAAAGTCAAAAAAGGTCAAATTTCTGGAAGTTTGGTCCCTCGCGGTACGCGAAGACCTGGGGAGCACTTCTCGCGGTACGCGAGAACTTCAAAGACTCACCCGACTGTTTTGTCCTTCGCGCCACGCGAAGGACTTGGCCAGAGTATTTCACGATACGTGAAGAAGCGTTTTTACAGGAAAATTAACCTAACTTAGGTTTTAATCCTTAGCAGCCCCCATTATCCAATATCGTCAATTCCAGCCGTTCCAGAGCTTCAAGAGGGCGATTCCCACGATTCTTAGGTCGATTGTTCTTAAAGTTAGATGATTGTAAGTCCCATTACATTAGTTTTGATTATTGTGATGAGTATGAGTAGCTAAATCACCAGTAGTCTTCTCCGGGTGTAGGGTTTTGTATTACACTTGCTATTTTCTGGAATGATTAGCTTTGGTTTGTAATCTTGATTGACATGTTAAGCCATATGATTTCATTTATCGATTGAATGTTTTAAACTGTTTTGGTTGATTTTGAATTGTTGTTCAAGTCTCATTAGTCTCAAGTTTCTTTACATCAGGGACATTTTGGGGGTTGGATGATAGTTGGTTAATCTAAATTGGTTATGCACGAATACGTTTTCTTTACAACTTATTCTTCCATTTTCACTGAATTGAATTGAACCTTGTGTGATTATATCTCTGTAATTGCTTGCTAATTAGCTATAAGTGACTTGTGTTAGCAAACCTAAACCCCAGAGAGGATTACCCTTCTTATTATTATTTTAAATCCAAATCCAAACTAGTAGTTATTGTTTTCTGTCTTTCAACGATTGTAACAAAGTGACACTTTCCACAAACTCCTCGTGGATACGATACTCTACTTACCCTTACTAGTTAAGGTGTTTAAGGACTGTTTTTGACCGACCGAACGACATCGATCATTAACATAGGTGATAGTATAACTATATGGCTACGACGTAGATGACGTGCCAGTAAAAAGTATGTTTCTGTAAATAAAATACTTTATAAAGTATGTTTCTATAAATAAAACACTTTTATAAAGTATGATATCTTTAAAGTACATTACTTCTTTTCTGGTATAGAAATAAACATTTTCCTAAAATCAGGCTTGGGATCGGGTTCGGTTCCAACTCACATCAAAATCGACCAACAAATGGTCGAACATATTAAACGATTTAACATGGCATAACAAGAGATGATGGATTGGAAGAGAACAAAAGAGGAGATATAAGTTCTAGGAATCGATCTTGATAATCTCCCCGGTATGCAACGATTTTTAATCGAAAAACAATAAAAAGAGATAAGGAACGTCATGGTATATCGTAGTTTTATTTACTACTTTCAAGTATTTTTATTAATGTAACGTTTTTAATAATTTGAATTATGTATTTTTTTATTAATGAAATATTATTTTGGTTTAATTTTATTATGTTTTATTATTTAAATGCGTATTAAAAAAACATTTAATGATCACACCACCTCAGTTACTTTGGTATTTTCTCTGCCAAATGATAGATGGTTTGATAATTGAAGGATGTGACTTGGCGTGCATTTTTTCATCACTTGAGACCCTTATCACTTAGGTATACCCCTTGCTATAAGTTGTATAACATTTCATTGCAAATTCTTAAACTATCATATCTTATTATATATTATAACTATTTAATTTATCTTTTCTAAAATATAACAGTAATATTTTCATAACTAAACCGGTGATTGAACTGGTCGTTTTACAGGCCTGGTGGATAGACTAGTTAAACCGTATAACATCATAAATAGTTTAAAATTTTAAAACTATATAGCTATAATTATTTTAAAACAAAATATAAATGTATTCTATCTTTTTGTGAGAGTTTATAATTTCATTAAAATATGAAAACTTAAATAAGAAAATTATGAAGTTTGAAATAGTAAACGAAAGGTAAATGAGTTTCTAAAGGGGAAAAACAAAAGAAATTTAAAATCTTGTCCGGTCACCCGGTCCAGTTCACCGATCCGACATGTCAAAAGATGACGGTTCAAATACACTCAACCAGACTGGTCTTATAACCGATCGATTGTGTCAAAAATAAATATAAAAACAACCCTTTTATAAAAGTAGTTAGACATGAGTTTGGTGGGTGTGACAGGACCATAGTTAATGATATAAATATTTAGTTATTAAATGTATCAATTATTTGTTAACCTCTCCATGGTCACCTAAACATTGTTTGTATCATTAAATTCATAAATGGCTAAATCTATTTACGTGGCTTTGTCTTAATTATTTTCATGATCACGATTGATGGTTCGACCCACTCTCACTTAAACTCGACCGTTTGTAGTGAATCATGAGTCGTGATCACTCATTCTGTCATTCATTACGATTTCGTTAGATAATTAAGCTTTTTTCTTTGTCGATAAAAAAACAACATTTTAACAACCATGAAAATACAAAATCAATTCAACGAGCCTCATAACCAAGGAATAAACAAACTTTTTTCTTCAACCGACTTAGAAACAAACCTCATAATTTTATTTTTAGATAAAGAAAATTAATAGAACTATTTTTTAAATTTTTTATTTTTAAATACTACTTGATTTTTCTTTTATAACTTTTGATATATAATATTTATGAAATTTCGAATATACCATTGCAACATACTTATTTTTATTTACGTTTCGATATAAATTTTATTCAAAACCGAACCGTGTTAACGCTCACCAGGTTCAACAGGTACATGTTCAACACCTGCCAAAAAAATACTTTCTAATAAATACACAATAACTTTTTACCAACAACACATGTTGTTCCGTTCATCCAGGTACCTGTGAAGACCCCACGAATAAGAAAAATCTCCTGCGAACTAAAGTTCAATGCTTATCCTCACAACAACATAATTTTGTAAGTCACGACTTTATGTTTTGAAATTAGATATGATATTATTTTAAACCATATTTTATGTTTTGTACATACACATAAAAACTATAAAAAAAACACAACCCTCGTCCAAAAACCACGCTTCTACTCTTTCGGACGGAATGATGATCTGTTTGCCATGGTAATCCCGGGGGTTCGGGCTTTTGCTGTTAAGACTGTGCGTAGTACTACCGCGAGGGTGGGGGCGTGGTGCCACCTCACCCACCACGGGCGTGAAAGACTGCGATTGACCTGGGTGGGTGGGGGCGTGAGTGGTGCAGGGTGGTGGTATTCACGGGGGTGAAGGCATTTTTTCATCAAAAATAGCCGTTGGTTTTGGTCAAAAGGCCCGTTGGTGGGCACCAAAATAAAATAAAAAACAAATTTTTTTAACTACCTATATATACTTCAACCAAACCAAATACTAATTCTTACTAAAACTCCTCTATATATACTCTCTAAGCCTACCCAAAAAATCAAACACTAAAGGATTTTTCTTCATCATCGGATTCATCCTCCAACCCATTAGATGGAGCATCTTTGAAGTAATCGTAATTATCATTAGATTTAATTGTTGTATTTTTACAATGTATTTGTAATGTAATTTAATAAATTAAATTATGTTTTTTATTTATTTATGGTTTTAAATAACATTATTTTTTAATATAAATAATATATATAAATTAATTAAATAAAAAAATAATTATTATAAAACTGATCATCCTCACTCTATCATTACACAACTGGATAAAAATAAAAGTAAAAGAAGACACTATCCACGTAACACCTACATTACACAGAAAATATCCTTAACGCCATCCGGATGCTACGGATTGTCTAAAAGGAAAAATGAACTCTAATTTGTTGTTACCGTGAAGCGGCGCCTACTACCAGGCCATATAAACACCTAACCACGTAACACTTATCTAAACAAACGAAGAATCCCTGCAATCGAGAGTGACACCACTACTTTTAATCAAAATGTCCCTCCGGTTGCCACCTGCCACCTGCCGCCACCCCTCCGCCGCTCAATCAAAGACGGCAAAAACTCATATTGTTAGTAAATCATCTTCCTCCCGTTCGTTTATTAACTTCTCCATCCGCAATTCCTCTTCCCAAACCAATACCGACAGCTCACGCAAGGTAAGTTTTTCGGTTTCTAATTCTGTTAATTGATCAATTTGCGTCATTTCTGATAGAATGTTGACCAGTGATAATTTTGCTTTGCTGTTGAATTTGAGTTACATTGTAATTTCTAGGTTTAGTTGTTCTTTTACAGAGGGGTGTGATTTAGTTACAACTGCTTATATTAAAAATGAATTTGAGAGCCTAAATGAGTATTATTTATATAAATATAATAATTAGGGGCAACCGAATTAACTGAACCGAAACTGAATTAACTGAAGTAACTGAACCCAAGAATAAACTGATAGTTCAGTTAAGCCATAGCTGATTGAAAATTATGGTTCGGTTTTGATTTTGGTGTGTGACATAGTTGAAATAACCGAACCGATTATATATAGCTATAATTTGTAGCAGCATGACCGCATCCTTGTCAAAAACTCAAAATATGTGAGGCCTTTGAGAGTGTACCGAACCGAACTAGTGTCAATAATCGATTAATCAAAACCGATCGGTTTTCAAAATCCCGTAACCGAAATTTTCGGTTTTGGTTATGGCCCAAAACCGGTTCAAACTGACCCATATATGTTATTATATATATATATATATAAAATTAAAATAATAAAAATATATCATATGTGTGTATAAAAAATAACTAAATAATAAACAACTCGCTCGAGCTCAAGCTCAGGCTTTAAACATAATGCTTGCAAGCTAGAATCGAGCCTAGATCGAATCGCCAACTTACACCCTAGATTTTGTGATTAGGTTTAGTTTGGATGATGATGAATTATTTCTGGATTGGGCTCAATGTATGGGCCTGGGTTGGGTAAGTTTGGCCCATTGCGATAAAGAAGGTATGCCTGATAAATGTAGGAACCTGTCATGTGGGATAATAATTGAGATTGCATCTTATTTGAGTAACAATCTTATAAAATACCAATCAAACAGTACATCATTATAGTTGTTATGTTGCACGCACGTGCACACACACTAATGGGCTATACCAATTTCATTTTCATTTCATATGCACCTAACAGAATTGATCATCATGAACTTTGCAGCTAGTATTGAAGGTGAAAGAGAACCTTGAGAAAGATTATTATAGTCTCCCTACCGGAAAAAATGGAAGAGATGATGAGGAATTGATTCTTTGGTATTTGAAGGACCGGCGATTTTCAGTAGAAGAGACCGTCTCAAAACTCACCAAAGCAATTGTGGGTAATTTTTTGATATATAGGCTTGGTTTGCCACAAAATTTTGCGTTCTTTGAATTTTTTTTTATATTTTATGGAGGTGGAAAATGGCCGAGTTGGTTAACATATCAAAACGGGTTTGGGTCAAAACTTTCAAGGATCGAACAAGATGGTTTTAGCACACTTTATTAGATTAGCGGAATTAATCTAATCAAGTGTGTTAGAATCATCTTGTTCGATCCTAACAAAAACAGGGCACGCCTAGGTTGAATAGACCAACAAACTTTCATCTATCTATCTTTGTTGAATTTCTTAAATAATTAATGTGCTAAAATGTGATTACAAGAGGTATATTATTACAATAATACCAATCCAAGTTTATTCTAAAAAAATATTTAGGAGGGTTTAATGGTTTATGCATTCAAATACACTTTAAATGACTTTCAACACTTTTCACCAGCTACTTTTTTCATCAAAAATAATTTCAACTTACCCATTTGACACATTAAACATAATCCAAACCGACCCGTTTTTGTTAACGGGTTGAACTAACCTGTTTCTGTTATCTTCGTGTTATCTTCATATTTTTTATCTTCTACATTATATTTTTAGAAATGGCGACAAGAATTTGGTGTGTCGGAAATATCAGAAGAATCAGTGAGAAGAGTAGCCGCAACTGGGAAGTCTTATTTACATGATTCTCTTGATGTCAAAGGCAGGCCGGTATTAATAGTAGTTCCATCAAAACATATCCCAGAGGTAAAATATATAGTTTCCAAAATAAATGGGATTTTATTAATTCAAGTTTATGACAAATAAAAAAAACTTGAGTTAAGATCGTCTATCAACTCGATTGTATCTTATTTTACATTATATGATATGCTGCAGATGTTTGAACAGACTGAGGACGAAAGGTTATGTGTGTTCTTGCTAGAGAAGGCGTTAAGTAGACTCCCGGAAGGTCAAGAAGAGATACTTGGAATATTTGATCTTCGTGGGTTTGGTTTGAAGAATTCCGACCTTAAATTCTTGACATTTTTGGTAAGTTATGAATGAGCGGGTTCGGGTTTGGGTTTGGGTTTGGTTTGAGACTACCCCTTGCATTTGCTAGGGGTAGAAAAATGGGCGGGTCGGGCTGGGTTGACCCGACACACTGTTTATCCTAATAATATGGTTTTCTTCATAACTCACGTGCCAAATATCTTTACAAAAGTTATTTTATTTCAATAGTAATCGAGTTTTCTTGAATACAACGATTTAGGTGGTTTTATGCCTTAAAATTACACTTTGGACAACTCTTAACCCATTTCCTCTTATACTAACCCTTTTAATTTATTTTTTTGATCTGATAAAGATAAAACGCAACCCGAATCAACGTACTCATAAATAAATGGATTGAATTTTCCACCTTTAGTATTCGGTTTAAGAACTATCATGGGGGATTTTGTTTATTTATTTAGTTAATTTTTTTGGTATATAATTGGGAGAAGTATGTCTAAATGTACAATTAGGAAAATATGGGAGACTAGAAGTACGTCTAAATGTACAATTATGGATCTTGGTTTAAAAAGGCGCGAGGCGCTTAGGAAAACATGTCAGGGTCAAAACGGCGCGCCTCATGTGGTTTTGGGTCAAAATTAGGGTGTGTATGAGGTGTTTATATGTAAAAACAACCAAAAGGATGGGGTGAAGAAATTAGGAAAGGTTTACATGATAAATAGGTTGACATGTAAAAAGCTTCTGGTTGTAAATAAATCTTATTTGGTTGTAAATAGACGCACTCCTTGCGCCTTTGCTTATGGGACCAAAACGCCTTAGAGCACCTCGTGCTTTTTAAATCAAGTTATGGATATTGCAAGCTGATGCTTTTCTTGAATATTGGCAGTTTGATGTGCTATATTATTATTACCCGAGGCGGATGGGGCAAGTATTATTTGTTGATGCGCCTTTCGTATTTCAGCCAATTTGGCAGCTTGCCAAGCCCTTAGTAAAGTCATATGCTTCTCTGGTATACTTTTTCTACTGTCTTTCCATTTTGGACCATACACATTTTGTCGGTAACTTGTCAAAATTGATAATTTTTGAACGGGTCAGGTCAGGTTGACCAGGTACACATTTTGTCCAAAGTAATATAAATTTTTAAATAAAGGGTTTTTTGCATTTAAAATACATTTTGGGTGACTTTTGGCCTGCTTCCTTTTAAGCTACTTTTGTTTACCTGATTGACCTGTTAGAGATTAGATTAAGCATAACCTAAGTCAACCCATTTTTGCAAGTAAATGGGTCATAATTGCCACCTCTAACTAGCACTCTCGTTGCTTGATTTTCATGCTTCCGAACATTATAAAGGTACGGTTTTGCTCTGCGGATGATGTGAGAAAAGAGTATTTTACAGAATCAACGCTTCCCGCAAGCTTTCGACATTGACACTTTGACAGTATATTCCAGTTTCTTCATGTATACATAAATCATCTCAGGTATTTGTATTCCCATGCTTTCTGAGCCATTTACAAGTATGTGACCCATTTTCATTTCATAATACACACACACATATATACTCTTTCATTAGAGTTTCAGAGTGAAATGTCTAAACTGCCCTATGAATGAGAGGAATATTGTAAACCAAATTCAGTGATCGACTATTTTGCAATGTTAACTAATGGGCCAAAGTAGTCATTTTTACATTTATCAAAGGAAGTTTTATGTTCTTTTTGGAAAATTCCAAAAAGAGAGGAAACATTATGTTAAATCCTTGGGAATATAAACTTCAAGATGTGAATCAATAAAACAAAGTGATTTTGGCTAATATCTTAACTTCTAAACTTGTTTATTGATAACGAAGAAAATCTGTTTAACCCTAACGTGATTTGTATAATTAACCTAAACACGTTAGACTATAATAAGGAAAGCTAAACTTAACAACCTAAACACGTTAGGAATTAAATAAAACTTAACAACCTAAACACGTTAGGAATTAAATAAAACTTAACAACCTAAACCACGTTAGGAATTTAATATCAAATAAAACTTAACAACTTGAACCAACGCGTATAGGAAGTAGCCGTCCCAATCTATGCCTTGCACGCCGAGTCTTACTAGAAACTCGCCAACAAAAAATTAGCGGTGCTCGTTTGAATCGTTTTTTGAATTGATTTTCTCAAATTTGGATTTTTTGCAACTAAATTCGAGTTTAAGCTTCAAGAAAAACATATTCAGATTCAAAATCAAATTAGGAGGAAAAAAATGTAAATTCCATTCGATTCTGGTTTGATTCGAACAAGAAGTTTTATATTTTTATATATAAAAGACTAAAATTATACACGACTCAATTTAAATATTCTTGCCAGTTCGGTTCAAAACATAAATTCATAACTCGATTAAAAAACC
Source organism: Smallanthus sonchifolius (assembly GCA_023525975.1). NCBI lineage: Eukaryota > Viridiplantae > Streptophyta > Magnoliopsida > Asterales > Asteraceae > Smallanthus > Smallanthus sonchifolius. The sequence continues at coordinate 19,024,881 of CM042035.1, read as the reverse complement.
GAATGTTGAATTCGAAAAATTGAAGACGGAATTTGAATTTAGTTTAATTTGAATTATGATTTTTTTAGAATACGTTTTTTCGAATTTGGATCTTTTGAAAGTGAATTCTATGTTTAAACTTTAGAAACATATTCAAATTCAAAACTGAATTAGGAGAAAAAAATTGTAAATTCAAAAACGGAAGACAATTCAAATTTAGTTTAATTTGAATTATGATTTTTTAGGATTAGGTTTTTTTGAATTTGGATCTTTTGAAAGTGAATGCGAGTTTAAACTTTAGAAACATATTCAAATTCAAAACCGAATTAGGAGAAAAAAATGTAAATTCGGAAAACTGAAGGCAGAATTAGAATTTAGTTTAATTTGAATTATGATTTTTAGAACTGGTTTTCTCGATTTTCGAATTTGGATCTTTTGAAAGTGAATTCTGAGTTTAAACTTTAGAAAACATATTCAAATTCAAAACCGAATTACGAGAAAAAAATGTAAATTCGAAAAACTGGAGACAGAATTAGAATTTAATTTAATTTGAATTATGATTTTTTAGAATTGGTTTTCTCGAATTTGGATATTTTGAAAGTGAATTCGAGTTTAAACTTCAGCAACATATTCAAATTCTAAACCGGATTTAGAGAAAAAAGAATGTCAATTCGAAAAACCGAAGGCAAAATTCGAATTTTGTTTAATTTGAATTATGATTTTATAGAATAGGTTTTCTCAAATTTGGATCTTTTAAAAGTAATTATGAGTTTAAAGTTTAGAAAACATATTCAAATTCAAAACCAAATTAGGAGAAAAAAAATGTAAATTCGAAAACTGAAGGTAGAATTCGAATTTAGCTTATATTGAATTATGATTTTTTAGAATTGGTTTTCTTGAATTTGTTTCCTTTGAAAGTGAATCGCATTTAAACTTTAGAAACATATTCAATTTCAAAATGAAATTAGGAGAAAAAAATGTAAATATGAAAAACTGAAAGTAGAATTAGAATTTAGTTTAATTTGAATTATGATTTTTTAGAATTGGCTTTCTTGAATTTAGATCTTTTGAAAGTGAATTCAAGTTTAAACTTTAGAAAACATATTCGAATTCAAAACCGAATTAGGAGAAAGAAAAAATGAAATTCAAAAAAGTGAAGACAAAATTCGAATTTAGTGTAATTTGAATTATGATTTTTAGAATAGGTTTTCTCTTATTTGGATCTTTTGAAAGTGAATTCAAGTTTAAACTTTAGAAAACATATTCAAATTCAAAACTGAATTAAGAGAAAAAAGAATGTAAATTCAACTCGAATCGAGTTTGATTCGAACAAAAGCTTTTATATTTTTATATATAAAAGACTAAATTTATACACAACTCGAATTCAGATATTCTGGCCAATTCAGGTCGAAACTCATAAATTCAGAACTAGTTTTGAAAATGGAATTTTGAATTAAAAAAATCGAAGGCGGAATTCGAATCTAGTTTAATTTAAATTTTGGGTATTTTTTAATCTGATTCGAATATTTAGCACCTTTTAAGTATAAACTCATATTATTTGTAGCTCCTTACGCTTCATATAGTATTAATACCTATAGAAAGATATATTTCATCCACATCAGGGTGTGTTTGATTTTGAGCTTGAGCATGCTAGAAGCTCGACTTGTGAAGAGATGAAGATTGATGCTTGGTTGGGCTCAGTTTTTATTGAATTATAAGATAAATTTCAAGATTATGTCGAGAACTACGCTAATAGTTGTACACTCACTTCAAGTGTTGATCGTTATGAGGACCAATATGGAATTGACGTGGCAAGTAAAGTCTCAAGAGATATGATTTAATAAATAAAAAATAGATGAGAGAAAATCTTCGTTACTCAACATCCACTAAGGAGTTGGTTAGATAAATTTTGAATTTCGCTTGTTCCTTCAGAACTGCGAGAACATTATAAGAAGATCTATTAGGGGAGTCAGAAATGTTGAGGTCTGATTCACGCTAGACCAAGGATATGTCACATGCGTTGATAGACAAGTAACGAAATTGAAACGAGAAAATATTTAGTTGGATCTCAAATGTGAAGCAATACATTATAAATAATTTCCATATATGGTTCAAATACCGAGGTTAAATCGACTGAGAACATATCTCTTCAGAATTTCGGTCAAAATCGTCGTGCAAATTAATGAAGTCTCGATAACAGTTTAGATTACATTAGGATTCAAAGATGAAACAGATGATGTATATTTCATGTCACTTGGGTAGCCCATCGCATCGTTTGGTGTATTTGTCTCAACCCTGCGGTTACATTAGTTTCGATCAATATTCTAATGACTGGAAATTAGAATTAGGAGTACAGATCACTCATGAACATTAACTCGGACCATAAGACAAACCTGAGTTCTCATGCACTACGAATTATGATTATGTGTGCACCTGTAATGATAATTTACCTTGCATGGTATCTCCGGTGTTTCCCATATCCCAAACTTCGAGCTAAAATGGGAACTGAAATGTTCATTAGATCGCGTCGTCGTGTTGTACTATCACGTACGGGTATGTATGTCTACTTAATTACTCGGATATTGGCTCGAGGCATTTTCTCTACCCCTTCTTACCCTGAAAAAGCCGGGTCACCTTACGTCCTTGAACCGATAACTATCTTTCGGCTAACCTAGCCTCCTCTGTCCCTCGGGACAAACAAGGGGTAGTACAGAAATATTCACCCGTTGTCCATCGACTACGCCTTTCGGCCTGATCTTAAAATTCAAATTTAGTTTAATTTGAATTATGACTTTTTAGGATTTGGTTTTTTCGAATTTGGATCTTTTGAAAGTGAATGCGAGTTTAAACTTTAGAAACATATTCAAATTCAAAAGCCGAATTAGGTGAAAAAAATGTAAATTCAAAAAACTGAAGACAGAATTAGAATTTAGTTTAATTGAATTATGATTTTTAGAATTAGTTTTCTTGAATTTCGAATTTGGATCTTTTGAAAGTGAATTATGAGTGTAAACTTTAGAAAACATATTCAAATTCAAAACCGAATTAGGAGAAAAAAATGTAAATTCGAAAAAGTGGAGACAGAATTAGAATTTAGTTTAATTTGAGTTACGATTTTTTAGAATTGGTTTTCTCGAATTTGGATATTTTGAAAGTGAAGTTGAGTTTAAACTTCAGCAACATATTCAAATTCTAAACCGAATTTGGAGAAAAAAGAATGTCAATTTGAAAAACCGAAGGCAAAATTCGAATTTAGTTTAATTTCAATTATGATTTTTTAGAATAGGTTTTCTCGAATTTGGATCTTTTAAAAGTGAATTATGAGTTTAAACTTTCGAAAACTGAAGGTAGAATTCGGATTTAGCTTATATAGAATTATGATTTTTTAGAATTGGTTTTCTTGAGTTTGTTTCTTTTGAAAGTGATTTCGCGTTTAAACGTTAGAAACATATTCAATTTCAAAACGAAATTAGGAGAAAACATTATAAATATGAAAAACTAAAAGTAGAATTAGAATTTAGTTTAATTTAAATTATGATTTTTTAGAATTGGCTTTCTCGAATTTGGATCTTTTGAAAGTGAATTCGAGTTTAACCTTTATAAAACATATTCGAATTCAAAACTGAATTAGAAGAAAGAAAAAATGAAATGCAAAAAACCGAAAACAAAATTCGAATTTAGTGTAATTTGAATTATGATTTTTAGAATAGGTTTTTCAAATTTGGATATTTTGAAAGTGAATTCAAGTTTAAACTTTAGAAAACATATTCAAATTCAAAACTGAATTAGGGAAAAAAAGAATGTAAATTCAACTCGAATCGAGTTTGATTCGAACAAAAGCTTTTATATTTTTATATATAAAAGACTAAATTTATACACAACTCGAATTCAGATATTCTGGCCAGTTCGGTTCGAACCTCATATATTCAAAACTAGTTTTGAAAATGGAATTTTGAATTAAAAAAATCGAAGGCGGAATTCGAATCTAGTTTAATTTAATTTTTTGGTTTTTTTTAATCTGATTCGAATATTTAGCACTTTTTAAGTATATGCTCATATTATTTGCACCTCCTTACGCTTCAAATTCAAATAGTATTAATAACTGTAGAAAGATATATTTCTTCCACATCAGGGTGTGTTTGATTTTGACCTTAAGCATGCTAGAAGCTCGGCTTGTGAAGAGATATGAAGATTGACGCTTGGTTGGGCTCAATTTTTATTGGATTATAAGATAAATTCCAAGATTATGCCGAGAACTCCGCTAATAGTTGTACACTCACTTCAAGTGTTGATCGTTGTGAGAACCAATATGGAATTGACGTGGCAATTAAAGTCTCAAAGGATATGATTTAGCAAGTAAAAAAATAGATGAGAGAAAATCTTCGTTGCTCAACATCCACTAAGGAGTTGGTTAGATAAATTTCGAATTTCACTTCTTCCTTCAGAACTGCGAGAATGTTACATGAAGATCTATTAGGGGAGTTAGAAATGTTGAGGTCTGATTCACGCTAGACCGAAGATCGGTCACATGCGTTGATAGACAAGTAACGAAATTGAAACAGGAAAATATTTAGTTGGATCTCAAATGTGAAGCAATACATTATAAATAATTTCCATATCTGGTTCAAATACCGAGGTTAAATCTACTGAGAACAGATCTCTTCAGAATTTCAGTCAAAATCGTCGTGCAAATTAATGAAGTCTCGATAACATTTTTGATTCCATTAGGATTAAAAGATGAAAGGGATGATTTATATTTCATGTCACCCGGGTAGCCCATCGCATCGTTTGGTGTATTTGTCTCAACCCTGCGGTTACGTTAATTTCGATCAATATTGTAATGACTGGAAATTAGAATTAGGAATACAGATCACTCATGAACATTAACTCGGACCATATGACAAACCTGAGTTCTCATGCACTATGAATTATGATTATGTGTGCACGCGTAATGATAATTTACCTTGCATGGTACCTCCGGTGTTTCCCCTATCCCAAGCTTCAAGCTAAAATGGGAACTGAAATGTTCATTAGATCGCTTCATCGTGTTGTACTATCACGTACGAGTATGTATGTCTATTTGATTACTCTTGGTTATTTGTACCAATACTCATAGATCTGCCGACTAAGGCTGCTGCTGGATGGAGGTATTGGTAGAGTGGCGCAACCGGCGTCCTCTAATAACAAAACGTGTGTGGTGGAAGTCAGGCACCGCAATAGGGTAGAGATTCCCAAATAAGTGTCAAGCAAATTATGCTCCAAATTTGTACGTACGTGTGGATCCACGTGATCTAAATAAGTCTATGTGTCCCCTAACCCATGTGGGGTGTAGAGTTTTTTCTCGTTTAGTCCTGATTCTCCACCTCGGTTTCCCTTTTGGTCAGGCAGTACAGTCTGCCATATCTCATGGCGAAAGTCCTAGCCGTCCAATCCAGCAATCGCAAAAGAAGTTTATACCACACCAAGTGAAAACAACAAATGTCAGACAAGAAAGCTAAATCCACATCTAAAGTATATGCACGTGCGGTATAGGTATAGGTACAACCCAAGTTAACACCAAGACCGGTGACTGGTGATCACTACCGTCATCACCCGAGATCAACTCATAACTCGATCCTCCAGCCTTATAATGTGTCGAATCTCCATCATCCTAGGCTCGTAATCAGATATGCGATACTCTGTTGGGTCTTCATTACCGGTAACCATGACCAAAAGCAGCGGATATGGACTACCGTAAACATAACCATAATCATCAAACGAGTACGCGTAGTGCTGTAACGATGACGGCAACATGATTGTAACGAAGCAATGCGTAGAAGATAAGAAAATGTAGTATGCAATGCACACATAATTCCTAAGGTTCAATGCAATAAACCTAGATTTATAGTCTAGGTTTAGTCTCGGGTAAACCTAATTTTCTCTAACCAGTGCTCTGATACCAAGTCTGTCACACCTTGCCAAGTCGGAACTACAGGATGTAACTGATATATTGCATTAAACACAAGTGCAAGAGAAACTAAAAGGAAAATTGTGCATTACATTGAACCATACAACATGCTTCTAAAGGAAGTACAAATTGTTAGGACATAAATATATGACAAAAGCTTGTAATAGTTTAGATATTATTGTCTTTATGTTTTGTATTAATGTTTTCTAAGTGTTTATACAAGTTCTGCTAGAGGTGAATTTATCTAGTTCGCCTTGTCTCATTAGAGGCGAACTTATCAAGTTCGCCTAGTCTCTTAGAGGCGAACTTGTTAAGTTCGCCTATAGCAGGTCTGGTGTCTATAATTAGATGTTTACAGTTTCAGTTTTGTAACAAATAAAATAGAGAAGTCTTTGAACTCTGTAAGTTTTCAATTTGACAAAAAATTGATCATTTTTGCAAGTTTTCATTTTCATGGAGTTTTCAAGTTCTTGAAGTTGATTTTGAAGCTGAATTCGTGGATTTGAAGTGGATTTTGGTGAAATTAATCCAATAGAAGTGTTCTAAATCATAAAATACTATATCCTACGGTCCAATTTCTTCAAATTCCATTAAATCTGTGAGAAATGATGATTTTCGGTACTGTTGGTTCGTGTTTGGGTTGAAGACTCATCTTCTTGAGTTTGTTACAGCTGAACCAGGAGAACTTAGTGCTGGGGTTCTGTTACTGGCGAACTTAGTAGGCGAACTTACCAAGTTCGCTTCACTCAGTTTAGGCGAATTTATTCAGTAGGCGAACTTATCTGATTTTCTTGATTAAGCGAACTTAACAAGTTCGCTTGGGGTCAAGTTCGCTTGTTGGACTTGAAGCGAACATATTATCTTCGCCTAGGGGATTTCTTGTTCAAGACTAGGTAATTTTTCTGAAAATGGCACATATGGTGCAAGTGACTAATATGTTCAATTATGATAATGAGATTGGTACATCTCAGAAACCACCAAAGTTGTTAAGTCTTGCAGATTATCTGAACTGGAAAGATCGTTTTGAGCAGTTTGTGTCCTTTACTGATACAAGTTTACGTATTCCAATCTTGGAAGGATACACACATCCGACATACACTTAGATGGGAAAGGATGATGTTTCTAAATCAATCTCTGCTTTAACCATAGAAGAAAAACTATTGTTTGATAGAGAGAAGGAAGCTATGGCTAGTATTTCAATGTCTCTTCCTAAAGAAATTTATCACAACTTTAAACAATTCAAGTCTTCTCAACATTTGTGGGAAGCGTTACAAAAGAGTTGTGAGGGTAGTCTAGATGTTAAGAAAAGCAGAAAAGAATTATTAAATAAGCAGTTCTTAGTGTTCAAGCACTTTCAAAATGAATCTTTGGATGATCTTGCAACGAAATTCTACCATTTGCTGAGTGAATTGTCCAGTGCTTCAGTAGTTTATGAAACCTAAGAGATAAATGATAAGTTCTTGGAGTCATTACCATCTAAATTTGATGTGTATTCAGTTTTGATAAAAGAGAATGTCAAGTATAAAACTATGTATCTTGAAGATGTTCTTGGCAAGATTCAATCACATGATTTGAATATGAAGAAGAAGGAAACCAATATGGAGCATATTCAAGATCCTTCAATGTATTTTGCTAAGACTTCTGGAAAAACTGGTGCAGGGGTTGCTTTCTTTTCTGGTGATACTCAAGATGCTTCTAATGAACATGGTTCTGGAGTTCCAAGTCAATCTGGTTTCTCTGCAAACACAGCTCCTTCATTATCTGGACCACATCATTTGAATTCAAGAGTTGCTGATGCTTATTTAGCAATGTTTTCTTCCTTTATGGCATCTTATGAGAATTTTATTGGTGGTAAGATTCATGATCCAGATGTTATTAAAGAGGATTTTAGACAAATTGATCCTGTTTATCTAGAAGAAATGCACATTCAATGGAACATGGCTATGCTTATGCGACATGCAAAGGATTTTTTGAAGAAGACTGGAAGGAAGTATATTGGTTCTAACAGTCGATCACGAATGGGATTTGACAAAACAAAATTTTGATGCTATAATTGTCAAGAGTATGGTCATTTTGCCAAAGAATGTGTGAAGCCGAAAGTAGAATTTAATTCTCAGAATAAGCCTAATACTTTTCAGAACAATCGTACTCAGTCACATGGTTCCTCTAGATCTGGGAATTCTAATCATGCATCCACACCATCTGTATTAGTTGCTCAGAATGATGAAAATTATGATTGGGGTATTCATTTTGAAGATCTGGTTGGTGCTGTGAGTCAAGCTTTTGTAGCTGAAATACATTATGAAAATCCTGAAGAGTTGACTGATAATGATAGTTCAAGTGATGGTGAGAGTTTGCCAAGTGCTGATGAAGAGCATGATAAAGTACACAATGTTGATTTTGATATTGCATCTGCATCTGGTGTATCTGAAGATGATATAGTATTAACTCAAAGATCTTCTGATGGTGCTGATTCTGAAGATATTCCAATTTCTAAAGTCTTCATGGCAGACATGTCAGATCCTTCAAAGGTAAAAGATTCTATCTGTAACATTTACTACTCTAACTGCATCTGTGTGAAAGATAAAATGCAAAAGGTTATGGATGATAACACAAATTTAATTTGTGATATGAAATCTATGCATTTGGTAAATCAAAAGTTGAAAGATAATGATAAATTGTGTATGGATAGAACTGAATCTTTGAAAAGATATTTGAATTCTTTAGGGTTGAAATATAAGGAACAAGCATATCATCTGGATATGGCTTATGCTGAAATTGAAAAGCGATATTGAAATTGTCGCTCAGAAGAACAAAGAGATTTATGACAAAGAATCTGAAGTGATCAAATTACATAGAAAGCTGGAGAGTTTTGGAAATTCATCTGTGGTATTGGATTACTTTAATGACAATGCTAATCCTACAAAGCGGGTTGCTGGAATTGGGTTTGTTCCTCCACCATTCAATGGGAATTTTATGGTTGAACCAGAAGTTATTCATGAAGAGGAACTTGATCCAAAGACAGTGTTGAAGGTTAATCCGGTAACTGGTGAAGACATGGTCTATGATTCTGATACTGAATATGAAGTTTTTGATGATAAAAAGGTTGAAGGCATTCCTAAGGAAGTGAAAATTGGTGAACCAAATGTGGTGAAACAGGTTACCCGTGATAGATGCATTTTGACAGAACCTGATGAAGTGAAAGTTGATCAACCTAAGCTTTCCAAAGTGTTACAAACAAGTGATTTTGTTGATGCTGATCATCAGAAGAAGCATTCATCAAAGGTGACTAAACAAGTTTATGTTCAGAAGAAGCCAGTTGACAGTTCAGTAAAATCTTCTAAAGCTTGTTCATCGGGTGGTTTATCAAATTCCGGAAAAATTCCTTATATCATAAATCATCAAGATAGAAGAGTTTGCTTTCACTGTAATGAAGTTGGTCATATTCTGATTCATTGTCCTTATAAGAATCAAGAAAAGAAGCCTATGATGTCAGAAACATGCAAATTCAAGAGTGATCCCCCACAACATAAAGTGGTGACGATTCTGAAACGAGCTAATGTGGGAAAGCCTACTTCTGGTGTTGTAAAGAATGTTATTTTGAGGCAATCTGTGACTACTCAATCATTTGCTAAATATTCGGGATTTAAGCATCATGATAACCAATTTTCTAAGCCAGTTGGTGGTTATACTGGTGTGAAAAATGTTGTTGCTTTTCAAAAGCATATGAGATTCCACGTGTTGGAATCACAAAAGATTCTTAACCTGAGGTCAAACTGTCTCGACCACAAAGAAGAAGACGTAATAGAAAATTGAAGAAACTTTTGGAAACATTTGAATCTTATAATCATAAATCTAATAATGTTTTTCCAACTAATCATAATGTGTCTTCATCGAGAAGGTCTTATTGTGATACTTATGTTCCACAGGTTGATGACAAAGTATATTGTGAACTAATTGAAGTTGTTTATTTTGATCTTTCTAGACGACCCAAGACCACAATGGCTTGGGTTCCCATTTCTAACTGATTTTCTTTGTTTATGTAGGGGCAACCAAGGAGGACTATCAACAATACGTGGTATGTGGATAGTGGTTGTTCTCGACATATGAAGTTACTTATGAAGGTAGTGACTGTCTGAATGTTAGATAGTGGTTGTTCTCGATAGTGGTATTGTGGAGATTGAGATAGAAAAGAGTAAAGTTGAAGTTACTTATGAAGGCAGTGACTGTCTAAATGTTCCTTATAACTTCATCCAAGATGACGTTATTCCTGAGTTTTCATATGAAGGAGTGACAGATTCTATGGACTCTGTTGAAGACATTACTAAGCCTGAGGATACTGCTCAATCCAAGATGGATACTGATGCTGCTACTACTCGTCCTATGTCTCCTAAGATTGATGAGGAACCTGTGATGTACCGAAATACAGGTATGACTAGAGAACAGTGGAGAGAAGTAGTTAACAGCTGGATGAAAGTGTTACCCAAGTCTCCTATACAACCAGCTCAAAAGGAAAGACAAGTAAATAAAGAGCGTTGTATTGGAAGAATCATCAGTTGGTTCTATGATGATGAAAGTAAATTGTTTGCTCTCAAACGATCTGATGGTGTTCAGTACTTAAAGCCAAGGATCAAGTATTTCAATACCTTGCCAATGTGTGAAATGAATGGTCTAGCTACGAAACCACTGATAAATAGATCGAAGTTTGGATTAGCTGATGTAATTGCAAACTTGATCAGAAGAGAAGGTGGATCGGGAAAGTATGAAAAGCTAAAACCACAGAAGGGAAAGAGAGTGAAGATGGTTGATCCAAGTACTGGTATTGTGACTTGGAAGTATAAGTTCAAACCAGTAAGAGCGGTGCAAAAGATTCCATTGAAGAAGATACCACAAGATTTTCTAGGTAATATGAAATGGTGGTATGTTGATGTGAATACTGGTGAAGCTAGAGTTGAAGATAGAGATAATAAGGTCATTGTAAGTTTCTATGATGCAATGAATCTTATTTATTTCTCTAAGATAGATCAGAGAACTCTAAGAAAAAATGAGATCATGTTTACTGATGAATGGAGAGAATAAGGATTGCAGTATAAAAGAGTGTTGGAGATCTGTCAGAGATATGGAGTGCACGCAGGCAGCAGATTACCATATAATTGGAAGAGCTCGTCATAGAGACTGAAGACAGAAGATCAAGCTATTGTCAAGGGGAGTCTGTTAGGACATAAATGTATGACAAAAGCTTGTAATAGTTTAGATCTTATTGTCTTTATGTTTTGTATTAATGTTTTCTAAGTGTTTATACAAGTTCTGCTAGAGGCGAACTTATCTAGTTCGCCTTGTCTCATTAGAGACGAACTTAGTCTCTTAGAGGCGAACTTGTTAAGTTCGCCTATAGCAGGTCTTGTGTCTATAATTAGATGTTTACAGTTTCAGTTTTGTAACAAATAAAATAGAGAAGTCTTTGAACTCTGTAAACTCTGTGATTGATTGAATATAAAGAGAAGATTATCTACTTGATGTTTTGCTATCGTTTCTATTGTCAATTTGTGTATGCATACGTTGATACAGTTGGATTCCGCACTCCGTGTCTTCGATACGTCACGAGATCGATCTGTAGATGAGTCATGTGGACCTACACAAATATGTTGTCTTGACCCAAACATCAATGTCTTAAAATGCAAACCATTATAAGTCTAAACTAGAAACAACAAGTGTCTCAAAAATATAACCAAACCACAAGTACAACATTCTAAATAAAACCCACCAGTTCTCCAAAATAACCAACAAGTTCTTTGAAAAAGAGCACCTAAAAGCTCGTCAAAAACTGTCACACCTGTTTTCCTGAAAAGCATGTTTCAAAAACGGTAAACTATATCAATAGTTGTTGAGTTCGCAGATTTTAAGATTCTATATAAGTTTACATTAAATATCCAAAGTGATCAAAAGTCCATTAATCAAGTACACATGTACTAGTCGTACCTTACGACATAATCGATTCAGGTGAGTTTCGCAGCCCCCCTTTACTTTTTACTGTTTCTGGGGGAAAAGTTGTTTTATTATTTACTTTTTGGCACATGTTATATGAGACATAGATTACGTGAGTTTACTTTTTGATAATGCACTGGGTCCCCAATTTTGGACAATCAACTAGCTGAGCGTAGCCATTAAGACTTTTGGGTAGTACTACTTGGGTTGACACCCCCGCTCATGGTTTGGTCACGTCAACTAGAGTTGTAGGGTCACTTGGGCACAGAGTTAGCCAATACTTTTAGACGGATATTTGCATTAGACATCCTTAGAGGCAAACTTTTTGGTTTTGTCCGTGCATACGCTTGTTCGAACCGTTTTAATATTATAAAACAACTGACTTTATATACATTCGTGACTTCAAAAATCACAAGTTCAAAGTTTATAAAAGTACATAAGAACTTATATATATATATATATATATATATATATATATATATATATATATATATATATATATATATATATATATATATATATATATATATATAGGGTTGGGTTAGAATGGAATCCCATGAAAACTCTATTTAACAACTTTTTTTTTAAAACAGGATAGTTTTGTTACATATTTTCGTCACTTTTAAAAAAATCAAAAAAGCGTCGAAGGAATTTTTTTTTAAAAAGATATAAAAATTGTAAAAAAAATTACCGTTACAACGTTGTTACATATGTAACAACTGAAAAACGAGATTTTTTTACAATTGTTACATCCTTTTTAAAAAAAAATTCCTTCGGCGCTTTTTTGATTTTTTTTAATAAAAAATGACGAAAATATGTAACAAAACTACCCTATTTTAAAAATAAAAATAAAGTTGTTACATAAAGTTTTCATAGATTTTTAATGAGTTATCACAACTCATATGCGTCTTCACCCTATACATACCCTATATATATATGTATATATATATATATATATATAATTCGGTAAGATTTTTAAGACACGAGTTTGTTTAACCAAAAATGTCATTTAGCGCGTAAAGTTTGGTTACGGGTTAAAAGTCCGTTTCGTTTAAAATTAACGTTTAGGCATGATCCTAGCTTCCATTAATTTAATGTCCAAAAAGTGGTTTAATGTAAGTCAACATTCTGTCCAAATACCTTTTAAGTTTTTATAAACTATTTTTTATACAAAAAGTACACAAAAGTCCATTTTTATAATCTTGAGTTAATTACTCGGATGGTCCCTGCGGTTTGCATAAATTGCAAGTATGGTGCTCAAGTTTGAAAAACTACACCGATGGTCCAAAAGTTTGTCAAAACGTAACATCGGTGGTCCTTGGAGTGGATAGACGTTAATTTTTTTTAAAATTTTTATAAAATGACCAAAATGCCCTTGTGTTAAAAAGTAATTAAAAATATTATCTATATTACTTAATAAAGAAGTCAAATTATAGGACACATGTCACCTTCTGATGCATTCTTAGCATTATTTTTCCGCATCTCTCTCTCCTATTAAAAAGTATATTAAAAAGAAATATACGTTTAAATATTTAATTACATCTAATTATGGATACTTTTTATTTAATTAGTGATTGTTATTATATCATTAAACAATTGAATTTAATATGGATTACCATTTATCAATTATATTAAAAAAATTAATATCAAGTTAAAAAAATATTTTAAAAATTAACTTAATATAATTTATAACTGTCACGTTAAAGTAGACATATTTTGACGAGTGTATGTGTTAAGAGATTACATTATATTTTATTCAACCCGTGTAATACACGGGTTTTTAAAAACGTAATTTTTTATTATAAATTATATAACATTATATTTATTTAACCCGTGTAATACACGGGATTATAACCTAATATATATATATATATATATATATATATATAAATACCCATTTACCCCTCTCTACCCTCTCTTTCTTCTTCCCATCACCACCACCACTTCACCACATGAATAAAACTTGACTTAGTGACCCGATTCGGCTCGGTATATTACCCATCCGTTGTTCCACAGTCACGATCGTAGAAATGTTTCATGTAATTGAAGCCTTTATCCGGTCGTGGAGCTGAAGAAAGGATCGACCGAAGGCGGTGGTACGACCGGTGGCGTTGATGGAGGTCGGCGGCGATGTGATAGGGTTTGTGTCTAGCTTGAGGGAGTTGATGTTCATGGCTGCGTGGTGTTGTGAAGTACAATCGGACAGGGCTGGCAGAGGTTTTGAAGAGAACTTTTGGGTTAATTGCTTCAAACCCTCCAATTAGAAGAATTTTTTTTAAAATCCATTTGGATTTACCAATTTTAGAAATTTCTTATGTATCTTTTGGTGGTGGTGGTGGTGATGTGTAGGATCGGTGAATACAAGTTGGTTCTATTCTAGTTGAGATTGGCTGAAACAATCACAACTAAGCAATGTAAACAAGTAAACAAGAAGAATACTGATAAATGCAATTTGTATTAAGCTTCAAAGATTACAAGATTACAGAGAAAACTTTTAAGGAAAAGCACACTTATATAATGACTCTAAGTACTACTTATATAGTAACTTAGAATCAAGACAGACCCTTGATTCTAAGGATCAGATCTAACACAAGCCGTTGATCTTGTATTGAAGCTATTCTACATGTAACGACAATAAATACTACAAAAGTTATCTTTACTCAAACGTCTTCTTAGGCATCATTGCTTGAGACCTTGGAAGAAGAGCATCATTGTCTTTTATTTTCTTGCACCAGTAACATTCTTTCTGCGTAGAGTGTGTCAGTGTTGTAGCAGAAAGTTGTCAGTGGTAATGGTTGCTTTATCGAAGTCAGTCAGCTGCAACGTTTGATCTTCAGAGGGAATGGCTATCAGCAGCAATGTTGTTGATCAGCAGCAAGACACAACTGTCCACAGTTGCTGATGATTTGCCTATCAGCAGCAACTTTGGTCTTCAGCAGATAAGGCTATCCGCAGCAGATTTGTTTTTTAGCAGAAGAACAAGTATCCGCTGCAGATAAGCTTATCCACAGCAGTTTGTCGATCTACAGCAAACTCTGAGGTCCACAGCAGTTGTACTTAGAGAATTTTGTAGCCATCAGTCTTTATTTCTACAAACTCCCCCTAGACTGACGCTACCAAAACTCTTTTACTGCTTTTGCTGCTGAAGCTTTTTCATGTTGCAGACTATCCTTTCTACCTCATAGCCTATTGGGTCCTGGCTGGGATTGTTTAGAGGAAGCTCAGATAAAGTCTTTATGTCTTTGCTTGGCATTTTGAAGATGGCCTTGCTTGAACATATCATCTTCTGTCCTTTAACATCAATCAAGATAAACTCGTTGGTATCAGCCTTGAATGACCAACTGGTGAATGGAGAATGGGATTGAAGAGGTTTGGCATCAATGATTACATCTTTACTAGGGTTGAAGCGATGTTTTATTGCTAGCAAAAGATGTATCCCACCTTCATTCTCTAGCTTATGGGCTTCACCCAACTCCAATATTCTTCTTAGATCTGAGTCTGGGAGTTGCAGTACCTCATCAACAGATTTATAGATAGATCTTTTCAGTTCTTCCTTTCCCCTTAAGACTTCAAACCATTTAGTCTTCTGGTGTGATGGTAGGTTTGATTTTCTTCTTGGAAGGCTGCTGATGAGGAGGAGCTGGGTGGACAGATTTGGACTTTATAGGAAGAGAGGAATGAGGTCTAGGCTGGAGAGTGGAAGTACGGTGGGAGGAGGAAGTAGTGGATGAGGGAGAAGGCTTGGGTTTCTTTGATTTGTGTTCAGCAGTTTGAGTTACCACCCTTTTCTTAGAGCCTGTCTTCCCCAATCTTTCTTCCTCTTCCTTTTTGCCTAGCCTTTTTCCACTTTCTCCTCTGGCCTTCAGGAAGTCAGTCATGACCTTCCTTTCTTCATGGGTCCTTATGTTGAATGCAATGGTCTTCTTGTATTTTTTCTTGGCTTTTTCTTCTTCTTCTTCATCCCTTTTCTTATTTGCCAATTAACCTTGCTGACACATGAAGGCTCTGTAGATTTCTTTATTTGATAGTTTCTCAAGGTAGTCTGCATCCTCACCTTGAGAAATCAGAGCCGCTATCCATT
The DNA here is from genome assembly GCA_023525975.1 of Smallanthus sonchifolius. Classification (NCBI taxonomy): domain Eukaryota; kingdom Viridiplantae; phylum Streptophyta; class Magnoliopsida; order Asterales; family Asteraceae; genus Smallanthus; species Smallanthus sonchifolius. Next base: position 19,008,889 of record CM042035.1, on the reverse strand, counting down.
CTTCACTCATTTCTTTGGCTAGTTCAGAATCAGTTATTCTGAACTTAGCCTCTTCCCTTTTCTTCTTCTCCCTTTCTTCTTCTTCTTTACTAAAATGTTCCTGCAGCTGAAGAGCTAGGGCTTCATCTTCTTGTAGTTGAGAAGCTGCAGGAAATCTGGCTTTCAGTTCATCCAGCTGTTTAGCATACAACTGGATTTGTTGTTCTTTAAGGAGCATGGCAGCTTTTCTCTCTTGAATTTTTCTTATCTCTGCCATCTCCTCTTCTTCTCTTCTTCTTCTTTCCTCCCTTTCCTTTTGCTCTTTCATCAGTCTCTCTTCCACCTCTTCAGTCATTATTCCCTTCCCCTTGGCTTTGGTTGATGCCTCTGCTTCAGCTTCATGGATCACAACAGCGGATGTTTTAGATACTGTTGGGATCTCTGCTTCAGCTTCATTGGCAGTTTGGGGAGTGGATAGGGGAAGGTTTCTTGCTTTATCTTCTTCCCACTCACACCCAGTTACTTCCTTCCAACTTTTCCTTACATCCTCCAACTCTGTTCTTCTAGATTCTGTTGCAGTGTTCAGAGTGGCGGTTGGTGAGGAAAGAAAAGAGAAATCTGAGTCAGAGGAGGCATCTTCTGCAAGGCGCCCCTCCTTTTCAAGACGAGCTTTGATAGTCTTGATCATTGCTTGGCTCTCTAAGGAGTTGACATTGTAGATATGTGCATGACCATCCTAGCACTGCCAGTCCCCTGACCATCTCATTGTGGATGAAGCTTCTCCAGCAAACAATTTCTTCGTCAGTTAAAGTACTGCTCCTGATCAGGTCAAGTCTACTTGGAGCCAATCTTTGTGCTGCTGCTGTAGAAGATTCTGTGCGGTCTTTAGGATATGCTACCATGTTTGCTTCTTCTAACAGTGCTTCAAACCAGGGCAGATTTTCCTCCATTAAGTCATGGAACCTGCAGATTGCAAGTTTTGCTGAGAGATCTGAAGAGGTGTTGATGCAACTGCATAAATACAGTTCAAGCACTTGAAGAGGATTTAGTGCATCCCAGTTTAGCTCTTCTACTCTGCTGAACTCTTTCCCAATCCAGAATCTCTCAGATTGACCATCATACCCCCAATCTAGTATGGAGTCAAAATCTAGCTTGTCTGCAGTCAGTGTGAATTGGGGGGCAGTGATTACACTTATTATGGCCGCTGCTTCAGGAAGTATGCTGACTGATGGAGATGTGTCTTCATTTTGACTTTCGTTCTTTAACACCACATCAACAGCTCGAACAACTAACTTCCAATCCTCAGTGATGTCTTCCTCTACTTCTACTGAGTCTGGCAAGTCATGGATTTGAACAAAAGCAGGTTTGAAGAGAGAACTTTGGAAAGCAGCCTGCTCTTGTATCCATTCTTCGAGGCTGTCAGCATCATCTTCTATTGCGACTATCTCCCCCTTTTTGGTTGCATCAGTGTAAAGGGTTGCATCTGTTTGAGTTCCCACTGATACAAGGGAAGGAGTAGGCACAGTTGTGCATTGATGGGCTTCATGCATAGAGACTTGGTGCCTTAGTTTGGACACTTCAGCCTCTAGCATAGCCACCCTGGCCGTCCACAACATTCAAAGCTTTCCATCCTTAACCACCCCTCAAAAACCTTCCTCTTTCCCTCCAAACCCAACAAAATGGCAGAGGTCGACATAAACCATCCTAATGACAAGTTTTCTCCCTACCACAATATCACTGCATATCTGGTTAAAGGAAAGAAGTCCGAAGGGTTCGATGATATGATCGATTTTCTTTGTCGATCAAAGATATATTTTGCACTAACCGTCAACCCTACCATATACATCCCTCATATGGAGGATTTTTGGAACACTGCCGTCTACTCTACCGAATAGGGGATTCCCCAAATCCAAGCCAAGGTAGACGGCAAAGATATCATCATCACTGAAGCTAATCTCAGGAAACACCTCAAGCTTCAAGACGAGGGGGCCGCCATTTCATACTCAAAAGAAGAATACATGAGGACCTTTGTATCCATAGGGTACCCTGGAAATCAGAACGAGTACATAATCGAAAAGGCGCTGATGGGCCCTCCATGGAAGTTTTTATGCCACACTCTTCTACAATGCATATCCCAGAAGAGAAGTGGATGGCATCAAGTGAGTTCTGCTCTCGCCTCTGCTATTCATGGTATGGTTTCTGGCCAGGGTTTCAACTTTGCACATCTCATCTTTGAAGGTTTGAGATATAACCTTCAAGAAGGTGCAAAGCAATCATTTTTTATGTACCCAAGATTCTTGCAGGAGGTTTTTAATAACGAATTAAAAGATCTTTCAAAATCTGCAAAAATCTATCTTATGCTGGGACATAAAAATAACATTTTTCAAAGCATGAGAACTGTTTCCAAAAAGTTCTCAGGGGTCAATGTTCCATTGTTATCTACAATGATGAACATACAAAGCACCCAGGGTGACAGTTCAGCAATCCCAGCTGATACTGATCCCACACCCTCCTCTTCACATCCTGAACAACAATCTGCTTCCACCGTTCGAACCCCTGTGCATACTACTAAGGATGCACAAGCATAGAAATTACTTACACCTGTTTTGGATGTTATCGTTCAACTGGAACAAAGGGCCCCAGTGGCGGCAAAATATACTAGAAAAAGGAGCAAGAAGACTCCTTCTCTTCTCGTCTCAAAGGCCCAATCCCAACCTAAAAGCCCTCATTCAGAATCCCAAAATTCTGATGAGAATATCAAAAGGGATAGCCACATCATTAGAGAGACTTCCTTGGAAGCTTCTCTATTAGGATCAGGATCACATCCCGGGTTCATAGAACAACCAACTGAACCATTCCATTATTTTTCTTCTCTGAACTTAAGTGCAGAGGCACCTTGTCAAGATGATATATCTTCTCAAACAACCACTATCTCGGAGGTATTGATTGACTTGGCTGCTAGTGCACCTAACCCAAGTTCATCACCCAAGAAGGTTCACTCTGGGAGTACTGATAGAGTGAATGTGGAAAGGGCTGTCACTAGGAGGACAGTGATAACATCACTAAGACCCTAACCACGACAACTCAGAGAGGAATCTCAGGTGCCAAGAAAACCAGGGTGATGGGGATGAAGAGGCTAGGCCTAAGACCCCATCTAGCTCCAAGGATTCCGCAACTATGGATGAGGACATTCTGAAACTCAAAAATATGGAATTGAGATGGGAGTTAGGGTGAAATTGAATGTGAAGAAGTGGTGAATAAATTTATTTGTGTTATAACGACAGAGGAGGGAAAAAGATAAATGACTTGTACAGTACAACCTTATTCACGTTTTACTGTTACAGCTGTAATACACTAAAGCAGTCATAGTAATGACTGAAGGTAATTTTTACAGCGGGTAAAGGTTAATTTGAACTTAGATTTACCCATCAGCAGCAAACTTGGTTGTTGTGGATGGTTAAGTCTGTCAGCTGTAAACTCAATTGCTGCTGATGGATGCAATGATCCACAGCAAGGATGTTGTTGCTGACAGCCTTAAAGCTATCCGCATGAAACTTGTTCCTGCTGATAACTTAAAGCAGTCAGTGGCAAATTCTTTGACATATTTTACCTTTTCAATACTCATTCTTTCATTGGACATAGTTCCTTGTCCAGTAATAGATCCTCCTTTTGAGTCACTTCCAAAGGCAACATATTCTCCATTGAAATGTTTGAAGTTGGAGAGGATGGATCTGTTGCCTGTCATGTGCCTAGAACAACCACTGTCTACCACCCAGGTGTTATTCTTGTGACCTGGCTGTCCTTTCACATGAGAGAGATCTAGTTAGTGGGAGGAATCCAAGAGCATGCATCCTTGTAAAAAAGGGTTCTCGGATTATCAGTATCAGCATGTGTGCATGCAACGGAACCAATGATGATTCTTGGAGGAATTTTGGCTTTCCAATGCTGAATTGGTGGTTTTCCAGCTCTCTTTGCTTTGTCAGCAGCAGATGTTGCAACTGAGGACTTTGGCTTATCAACAGCAGATTTTGTTGATGCTGATGGTTTTACTTGAGCAGCAGCAATCTTGGTTGCTACTAAAGACTTGTCTTTGGGTCGCTTGGGCTTTAATTGATCAGCAACATTTTTGTTGGCTACTGATGGTTTAACTTGGGCAGCAGCAATCTTGGTTGCTGATGAAGGCTTTTCCTTTGGTTGCTTGAGTCTTACTTGATCAGCAGCAGTTTTGTTTGCTGCTGATGGTTTGATCTCCGAAGTATGCCTACCCTTCTTCATCTCACTGATATGCTTTTGTTGAAGAGGAATTTGATGAAGAACCTTTTTGAGAGGATTAAACTTACAATTTGCAACAAAGTGGTCTGATTCACCACAGATGATGCAAGATTGTTGAGGTTTTGGCAGATGCTTTCTTGGTGGGGATAGAGAGTTTCTGAACTGGGTTGCTTTGGCTTCAAAGCTTCTTACCTTTTTGTTCTTGTTTGTTTTCTCAAAAGCGTGTTGCTTTAGGTTTATTTGTTGTTGAAGGTAATAGAAGCAGGTGCTGGCAGTATGATTGTATTTCCCACACAGAAAGCATGATTTCGCCAGTTTGTCCCTTTGAAAGTACACATAGTCCTTTCTTTTGAACAAGTCTTTGAAGTTCCATGGGTGAGCTTTGTTGTGCTCAAAGGTGGCTTCTTTTAATGTCTTTTGAACATATGGAGCTCTCTCTCCAGGCGCATGACATATGTCAAACACCTTCCTTTGTTGGATTGATTTGGATTGAGGCTTTGAGTTGGTGGAGGTTGAAGACTGTCCCTTTTCAACAGTTAGCTTTCTTCCTTATGGAGGATAGCTGATTCTGATTTGTTTGGTTGGTTGAGATACTGGTACTATTTTTGAAGGGATGAAAGGGCTTGGATTGTTGGCTTTAATAACTTCACAGGTAGGTGGTGATGAAACTTTATTGGTTTCAGTGGAGTATGAGCATGTTGACTCAGACTCGTATGAAGTAGTGCATTCTTGCACAGGGGTTTCTTGGACAACAGGGTTAAGATTTCGGTTGGCCATGTCAAGGTTGGAAAGATTGAAACTTGGTTCATGAATGGCTACATCGTCAACAGGTGTAGGAACAGCATTGTAGGGTTGTTCAGCATGGAATCCAAGACCAGCAGTTACCTTTTCATGAATTTGAGCATCCAAAAGTCTTTGCAGCTTTTTGGATGCAACTTCATATTTTTCCACATGGACCTTTTGGTCTGCTAATTCGGCCCTTGTAGCTTTTAACTTAACCAGAAGGTCATCAATTTGAGTTTCAAGGTTTGTTTGTTCATGTTTTAATGATGAAATTTCTTTCTTTAAACAATCAATCTTTTCCTTGTAACTGTTTTCAACCTTTTTAAATTCAGATTTCATTTGGTGAAATTCTTCATTTTGATCTATGAGATTCTGGTTATGTTTCCTGTATCCAAGGACCTTATCAATACAAGCTTGAGTACACAGATTTTCATATACCTGAGGTGGTACCTCTGATGTGTATGCCGGGAGAGCTTGATTGTTGGCAGGAATATCCTCATACTGGAAGCTCCAGTCAAAGTCAGCAGTTCCAACAGCTTCACAAGCTGCAGTTTGTGCAGGAGGAGTGGCCCGTTGCTGTCTTGGCTGAGCTTGGTGAGCTTGTCTGGTATGAGCAGCAGCTGGGATTGCCTTTGGTGCCTTGCATTCTTTAGCAAAATGACCAAGTTGGTTACAATTGTAACACATCAATTTGCTTTTGTCCAAGCCAACCCTGGTGTTAGAGTTGTTGCTTGGAACGGGTCTTCCTATTCTTGAGTAGAACCATTTTGCTCTTAGAGAGAGCATGGCATAGGAGTGCTGTATATCCATTTCTTCTAGATCATCGGGATGAAAACATTCCAGATCTTCCTTGATAAATGACATATTTCTTGAGTTTTAAGAGACAAAAGCAGCAGAGGTTGATGTTTGAGGTGGGGATTCAAGAAGAAATGGTGAGTTGTTTGATTGAGAGGTTGGAGTTTGGGGATGAGTGACGATGGGAGGATAATAGTTGCTTGAACTAGGACCTGCGTGGTCAGAGTGGAGGGCAGAAGAGGTGGTGGTGGATGTTGGGCTGTTTGGTAGCTTGAGCTTCTTTCCTTAGCTTGAATCATCTCTAATTCATAGGTCTTTAGCATACCGAAAAGCTCAGTCATCTGTAGAGTCTTCAGATTCTCAGTTCTTCTGATGGACACTGTGTAGAGTGTCCAGCAACTGGGTAGAGATTTGATGAACTTCTTGAGAATATCTTCATTCTCCAGCTTCACTTTTGAGCACTGCAGCTCACCTACAAGATAAGTATATCTGTTAAATAAAACAGTTAGAGACTCACCTTCCTTCCAGACGAAGTTTTCATATTACTACTTCAGGATGCCTCTTCTGTTTTCTTTTACTTCCTCTGAACCAGCAAACATCTTCTCAAGAGCCTCTCATAGCTCCTTTGCAGTTTTGTATCCTCTAAAGTTGTGAAAAACTTCATTTGGTAAGCACATCTGGATGGCTCCCAAGGCCTTGAAATCTACCTCCATTTTCTTGATGTCTTCATCAGGGTATTTGGAGGATTCTTTGGGAACCAGTGTACCTTCAGAATCAACGAAGGCCACCATGGGTATGTATGGTCCATTTTTAATGGATTTCCACATCTCATATTCTTGATAGTAGAAGAAGCTTTCCATTCTGTTCTTCCACATATCATAGTCTTCTCCAGACACTAGTCTTGGTGGTCTGCTGATGCTTCCAATGTCTTCAACTCCATTGTTTTGTGCCATTTTTTATTTGTGATAGTTTAGAATAGAACCAGAGAATGATTAAACAAGTGTGAGTTTGTTTAATCTGTGAGCCAAAGCTCTGATACCACTTGTAGGATGTTTGCATTAGACATCCTTAGAGGCAAACTTTTTGGTTTTGTCCGTGCATACGCTTGTTCGAACCGTTTTAATATTATAAAAAAACTGACTTTATATACATTCGTGACTTCAAAAATCACAAGTTCAAAGTTTATAAAAGTACATAAGAACTTATATATATATATATATATATATATATATATATATATATATATATATATATATATATATATATAGGGTTGGGTTATAATGGAAACCCATGAAAACTCTATATAACAACTTTATTTTTATTTTTTTTAAACATGGTAGTTTTGTTACATATTTTCGTCACTTTTTAAAAAAAAATCATAAAAGCGCTGAAGGAATTTTTTTTTAAAAAGATATAAAAATTGTAAAAACAATTACCGTTACAACGTTGTTACATATGTAACAACTGAAAAACGGGATTTTTTTACAATTGTTACATCTTCTTTTTAAAAAAAATCCTTCGGTGCTTTTTTGATTTTTTTTTTAATAAAAAGTGACGAAAATATGTAACAAAACTACCTTATTTTAAAAATAAAAATAAAATTTTCTTAGAGTTTTAATGAGTTATCACAACTCATATGGGTTTTCACCCCTATATATATATATATATACATATATATATATATATATATATATGTAATTCGGTAAGATTTTTAAGTCACGAGTTTGTTTGACCAAAAATGTCGTTTAGCGCGTAAAGTCTGGTTACGGGTTAAAAGTCCGTTTTGTTTAAAATTAACGTTTAGGCATGATCCTAGCTTCCATTAATTTAATGTCTAAAAAGTGGTTTAATGTAAGTTAACATTCTGTCCAAATACCTTTTAAGTTTTTATAAACTATTTTTTATACAAAAAGTCCACAAAAGTCTATTTTTATAATCTTGAGTTAATTACTCGGATGGTCCTTGCGGTTTGAATAAATTTCAAGTATGGTTCTCAAGTTTGAAAAACTACACCGATGGTCTAAAGGTTTGTCAAAACGTAACATCGGTGTTCCTTTGAGTTGATGGACGTTAATTTTTTTTTTTTTTTTTAAAATGACCAAAATGCCCTTGTTTTAAAAAGTAATTAAAAAATATTATCTATATTACTTAATAAAAAAGTAAATTATATGACACCATCACCACCACCACTTCACCACATGAATAAAACTTGACTTAGTGACCCGATTTGGCTCGGCATATTACACATCCGTTGTTCCACAGACACGATCGGAGAAATGTTTCATGTAATTGAAGCCTTTCTCCGGTCGTGGAGCTGAAGAAAGGATCGACCGAAGGCGGTGGTACGACCGATGGCGTTGATGGTGGTCGGCGGCGATATGATAGGGTTTGTGTCTAGCTTGAGGGAGTTGATGTTCATGGCTGCGTGGTTTTGTGAAGTACAATCGGACAGAGCTGGCAAAGGTTTTGAAGAGAACTTTTGGGTTAATTGCTTCAAACCCTCCAATTATAAGAATTTTTTTAAAAATCCGTTTGGATTTACCAATTTTAGAAATTTCTTATGTATCTTTTGGTGGTGGTGGTGGTGGTGGGTATTTATATATATAATATTTTTTTAACACACAAGGGTATGTTGGTCATTTTTTAAAAATTTAACAAAAAATTAACATCCGTCCACTCCATGGACCACCAGTATTATGTTTTGACAAACTTGTGGGCCATCAGTGTATTTTTTCAAACTTGTGGACCATACTTGCAATTTGTGCTAAGCACCGTTTAATTAACTCTATAATCTTTTAAAGACCCATGATTCCAAGGTCATAACAAAACTCAAAGTTAATGTTTGAAATTTTTACCCTAAACTGATAATAGTGAAAAATTCCAAGGTCATAACAAAACTCATACTCAAAGTTAATGTATGAAAGTTTCGTATTTTCTAACATCCATAATATTTTTTATGGTTATTTTAAGCTTGAAAAATCATTAAATTTAGGAAAAATATCAAAACATGTTAAAAATTCATGAATTTTTTTTACCAAAACAGTTTAAGACCATTAGAAAGTTCCAGTAAAATTTTCAAATCTATCAATTATCCAGAAACCAAGCTTATGTAAAAATTTGAGATTGTTTCATGACCCATAGGTATTTTTCCCGATTTCCTCCCATTAAAACGTAAAAAATTGGGTCCATTAAGGAAGTGACGCTTGTAGGGCTGAAACAAGATGAAGCGGTAGCAGACCGCTGCCCCCTTGCTTAGCGATCTGCTAACCAGTCCAATTCAGCCTATAAAATGAGAATTCACACTCGTTCAATTGCACATCAAAATCTTAAAACAAGATTCTTACCCTCTGATCATTAACCCACCTCTGTAAATAAGCCGTATTCACGAGAAATCTCTAACACTCGCTTAAGTGACATACTTTCGGTAGAATGCTCCGATGAACGAAGAAACGCTTAGGAAACGAGGATAATGTTATAGAGCTCTAGTGCCACGCTCTTAAGCTACCACCAACCTTATTCGTTATTATCTTCTCATAAAGTGAATACTTTTACTGTTTTCAAACCTTTCAAACTGTTTACATTTACGAAGATGGAAAAACATGTATTAAATATTTAAATGCGTAAGGGCTTTCTATGGATAAGCATTCAAGCCATAAGTATACACAAAGTTTGAACAAATGATACATGTGTTATGGGTAAAATTCCCATAACAAGACTGGTACCGAATCTGTAATGTTGATGTAAGACGGAGGTTTCGTGAAACCACGCGGTAAGTAAGACTGAAATTCAGCAGTTACATTACAGAGGGAGATATCAGTGTATAACGTGGTTGTACACTTAAATGAAATAGTTCTGCTGAATGTGTAGACTGTCCCCGAATATTATGGTTAAAAGATTTAATAGTGTTCACCAGCGTTTGCGCTGACGTTTTATTTTCAAAATGTTTTCAGGGAATCAATGAAATGTTTTAATTGTTTGTCGAGACTAGCCGAAAGGATTCTGATTCCCTAGGCCTAAGAGATAGTCTCGAGGACAATTGTAAATATGTTTTTCACTAGGTTATGTGCTGAAAGGTTTCCGACTGAGATTACTATGTAGGAAATAAATCAAGAGGAGTTGCCCAAAGGATTCTAACTCCCTAGGCACAGGAAACTTCCTTGATATGCACAAGGCTAGGTGCCCAAATGATAAACTCCATAGATACCATGTTGAACAACTTGGTATTAAAATGATAAACTCCCTAGGCACATGAAAACTACCTTGTGGCTCAAGTAAACCTACTGTGATGCAGGGTATGTTGTAAATTGGTTTCGAAACCATGTTTTGTAATCAATATCATTTTATCCAATTAGAAATGAAGGTTATTGTCTTCTACATTAATGAGTATTGTGTTCCATATTAGCACGCTTATTCCTTGAATAAAAGTTTTATTATAAATGTTTACAGTCGATTAGAATTGTGGGAATAATTCTGAGGCAAGACTATTGCGAATCAGTTGGTAAGTTCTCATCAGGAGAGAATTACCAAAATGTTGTGACCAAGATTCATAGATATTTATAGAGTAATAAATATTAGACGTGACTCATTTTAGAACTACTTCATGGATCATCGTCATGAGTAGGTTTTGAAACATTATTTTCTCTTATATCCTCAGATCTGAAATGCATACTAGAAGCTTGACTATGCAAAAGGTTATTCGCTGATATTGTCTAACACTATCCTTAACCAGATGGTTATAAGGACCTTAGTCAGAATTGACTGGATGTATAGTGAGAGTTGTATGTAGTCAAGAAGGGATTTGTACCCTTACTACTGTAAACAGAAGACATCTATCGGCCCTTAGTTGGTTCAAACTGGTATAAAATGCTTGGTCGTGCTCAAACTGAGAGTTTGAATAGACCACTTTGAATCTCGATTGAAAAATAGAATAATTGAACACAAGTGAGAATGATTCGATCCATGTCTCATGTTCAATAGAATATCTAAATAACAAAAAAAATAATAATTTAACGAACAGTTGTAGACTATTACAATGGTAAGAGTACCTTGACTGGTTGGTAATGTTGGATGACTTATAAAAGTATCCCACTTCATTGGGGGAAGCGATGTTGCTAGACACCCAACACTATATGTATTGGTATATATGTTCGGAACTTGCAAGTGAGAGATTGTTGGATCTGGTATGCTCAAGTATCAACGTAATACAATACTGTTAATGGAATTAATTTTAAAGAGTCATACAACGGGCAATAACATTTGCTATTAATGTGTTCGAACACTTATACACGAAAGAATTATAGCATTATCTATTCGGAGTATAATTAATATATATATTATTATTTTATTAATTGAGAATATAATAATTAGATAATAGTACGAGAGTTAAAGTGTATAATTTATATTAGTTGGAATATAATATATATATACATATATATATAAATATATTCGAATTTATTACTGAAACATCCAAAAATCCAACCCAATTTAAACTTTTAAAAACACTTAGATCCCAAAACAACATTTAACGTATCCTCACGTTTTAGTTTTACAAACATATATTAAACTACATAATTTTCACAAAAGTAGTTTAAACAAAAGTAGACAACAAGTTAACCATAACTTGTAATGATCCCAAATAATTTGTAAGGACTCCACACAAGAAAGTTAACAAAGACATATACAAACATGACCACGAGAATCCAATCCACATAACGCGAGACCCGAGATCACACCGGAGTTTTACCCATAACAAAATCACCACAAAATACACCATTAGTAATGATATAAGACTCCCCATTGATTCCACATGTCCAAAAACGGAACGCAACCGAAAATGACAAAATTCGACAATTGGGCGTATTAGGCAGTGTAGGCAGAGGATTTTGGGCATATAATACGCCGCCCCTACACCTGCACACATCATTTTTAGATCCCTCTCCCCGAGGCACATCAGTTTCATATATTATGGCATTCACAGCTCATTTTCTAGCCTGGTATATACTAATTAGAAGTTTGGGCTTTTTTCAACATGTAATAACACCCTTACATGTCTAATCCTGACCCGTTTGCATATTTAAGCCATTAACAATCATTGAATCATATTTTAACTACATATAAGTTTACCCACATATACTTGTTAATTATCCACCCCAAACACGAGTACCACTACTTGTTTTTCATCTATGAAGTGTTTAACTTTAAGTTCTAACATCTCACTGTTTAAGTATACAATGACCTACAAATTAGACGTGTATTAACCCCATACAAGTCATAACGTTTTACCATCCATTAACTAGACATTTCTACATGTCTAATGTGAGAACCACCACTCGCTTTCCCACATGAAGTATTTGACACCATGCTTACCCATGAAGTATTTGACTTCATGTCAACCGTGAAGTATTTGACTTCATGTCAACCGTAAAGTATTTAACTTCACTATCACCCGTGAGGTATTTAACCTCATTACCAACCTTGAATTTTTTGAATTCACGTAATCAGCACATGAAGTAATTCAACTTCATGGTAGGGGTGTTCAAAACCGGATATCAGAAAATTTCGGATAGTGGATTTCACTATCCGAATTCGTATTCGGATACGGATTCGGATAGTAAATCGGATATCCGAATTCTAAAATAAAAATATATAGTTTATTTGAATTGTAATTTAACCGAACATATAGACCAATATCAAGAACCTAAATATATTATATTTACTTTATAATATAATAAGAGGTTTAAAAACCTAAAAGTTAAGATAAATCATTTAAATGGGATTTTACGATTTCAAATCTGAGAACAGACACAGCTAAAAAATTTCAAATTTTAAATTTCAAATTTTTGGATTTCGAATCCCAGAGTCCTGTCCAAATTACGAAAAAAAAGCAATGATAGAAAAATGTTAGGGACTGATCACGTGCCTATCAGCTAGTCTATCCCATACTCATGACTGATACTCAAGCAAAGCTACTCATGACTGATACTCAAGCAAAGTTAGTCTTTAGAGTGTAATCATTCCAAAAGAAGCAACTAAAGGAATTTGGATCACTAGATGAGCGTGCCCTCTCTCACTCCTTGCTTTCAATGTGTAATATATATATATATATATATATATATATATATTATCAAATATAATAAATAATTAAAAATAAAATATTTCAGATTCGGATATCCGAAAATTTATAAATTAGTATCCGAATCCGAAAATTCGGATATCCGAAATTCGGATATCTTAAATTCGGATATCTGAAATTTCGGATAATCCGGATTCGGTATTTCGGATAATTTGGATTCGGTATTTCGGATAATTCGGTTTCGGATTCTGATTTTTTTGAACACCCCTACTTCATGGAACCATTTAGGTTACTGTTTTACCACTAACGGTTGACTTTTACCACTTTAAGTCAATTTTAGTCTATTGTTTCTACATTTTAGTTGACTCTAACCACATTGAGTCATTCACACCATTTAATCACACTCATTAATCTAGTTTGGCTAATTACCACCTTTAGCCAACTACACCAATTACCACATATCATTCATTTAGTTTGACTAATTTCTGCATTAAGTTAATTACACATATTCTACCACATTCATCATACAATTGACTATTTACCACATAAGTCAAATTAAACAAATACGACATATTATTAGTAGTTAAATAATACTAATTCACATATTAGTTTGACTCTTTTACCACCTAAGTCAAATTACACCACATCACCATTATTTCACAATGGCTTGACCTATACCACATATTAGTCAATTTACACCAATTCACCTCATTCTATATTTTAGTTTGACTATATATCACATAGTCAACTACACCAATTTACCATATTCTACATTTTAGTGTGACTATAGACCACATTGTCAACTACACAATTTACCACATACCGCATTTAAGTTTGACTAATAACCTCAAAAGTCAAATTTTATCAACACACCATACATGAATAGAATTTAACCACGCAATCCTATTTACATGTATCTACCAACATATCTATTACTATGTAAACGCAAAGCACTTACCTTTGGCTAGTGAAGGCCCCGGTTTGTCTTCCATGCTAGTAACCACCACCTCTCGATTACCTAACAATCCACATGTCTAGTAATCTTGTAAATCCCCAATTATTTCTCAATTAAAGTTTAACACCCACCCAAGATCTTATGATCTTCACCATTATCTAATCTTGATTTATTTAACTCCACACAAGCTTTTAACCATTCTTAATGCAATTCTACCCATTTCGACCCGTTAAGGTTTTCACCAAATTTCCTCAATTTCATCCAATTTATAATTCACCAAAACATTTGAGTTTTCAACTTAAAAATGTGTTTATATAATACCATAAACACTTATCCACACTTAGTTCACCAATTGAACACCTCAATTGAAAAACACCTAAATCAAGAACCCTAATTTTTAAAACTCCCAATTGATGAAATTAACATGAATTGATTACTCATCTAGCTTTAGTAATGCTAGATTATCAATCCTACCCAACAATAATACGACTACAACCCCCGATTTTTGTCCATTAGGGTTCATTGATGTAGGTCAAATATCCCGTGTTTAAGAGTCATTTTGTATAGGTTTTACACGTTTATCTTTGTATCTCGAGTAGTTTTATGGGGTATTTGTAGTTTTGAGTGTCATAGAGTAAGTGTGCTTATTGAGCGAGAAATACGAGCTATAAACAAGAAGCCAAAAAAAGCACGGAAATTCAAAGTAAAAAGTCAAATTCCTGGATTTTTGGATCTTCGTGTACCACCTCTCGTGACATGCGAGGGAAAGAAGAATGGACCGCGACTATTTTGGCCTTTGCAGTACGTGAAGGTCTGGCCAGGGTGGTTCGCGGTACGCGAAAAAAGGGATTTACGGCAAAAATAACGTAATTCGAATTATAAACCCATTGTGACTCCCATTGTCGAATTACCTTTGTTCCCGTCGTTCCAGAGGAGTTCTAAGGCGATTTCAAGATTGTTTTGGTCAATTGTTCTTGTTTTCTAATGCTTGTAAGTTCTAGATTAAATATTAAGATGTTTGCTACGATTATGAGCGGCTAAGCTCTTCGTGATCCCTCCAGGTGAACGATTTATGCATGTATTCGTCTGATTTTAGTTGATTATCAGTGTGGATTGAGTTTTGTGAACCCGTTAAGTTCTTTGGACTCAATTGTGTGTTTGATTTACGAACAACTGCATGCTATTTGATTGTTACGCATTTATAATTGTTTCTTGGTTTTCTTGCATCGGGAATAATCTGATTTTGTGTTTGAGATCTATAATATTTGATTGGGTTGAACAATTTAAACAAGGTTATGTCCATGTAATCTCCTATCTGATTTGAAACTAAAATTGAACATGTGTTTTGCTGAATCTGAAACCCAGAGTGGTCATTCTTCTCCATTATTTTTACAAACCAAATTAAGTTGCTTTTGATAGTTCCGAGTGTTTTAATTAATAAAGTTTTAAACTTTAGTAGTCATTGAATCATTTTAGTTTAAATAGCATTCTCCATGAGTTCCGTGTGAATTCGACAACCCTACTTTCCGTACTACAGTCTAAGTAGCTAAGGAGTAGTTTTTAACATTGTTTTTATTAGCCTTCGATACGCGATCATTCATCCACCCAAACGCATCAAGAACAAGAATTTTAATGAAGAAATTAAGAAAAGGAGATGATACTTACTTGTTTTATGAAGGAATTATGCCAACCAATCATTCAATCCAAGCATGCAACTCCAAATCTTGAGTTCTTGATCAAAACCCTTTCTCCTTGAAGAATTCGCAAATACACACACATGTGTGTGTGTGTTTTTGCCTAACTTTCTCTATTAATACAATTGAGGTTGTGTTAATTACACATCAGCCCCTTTTACTTGTAATATAAACCCCTTGGCACCAAAACTAGTTAATACCACCTTTTAAAAGGCACCCCAAACTTTCTTTTTATTTACAAACACCCCTTATAATATAATAAACATATCATAGGATAAACCCAAAAATTGGTTCGTTACAAATCACTCCCCCTAGTTTTGGGTTTCGTCCCAGAGACCCAATCCACCAAAAGATTAGGGTAACACTCGAGTATCTATCCTCATATTCTCGAGTAGTTTTCGCCCCTTATCTAATGATCTCGTTGAAACAACACTTGGTTAATCCGCTTATACCACAAGCGTTGCACCGTTATATCTAAGATAGCCACCGATTCCTCTAGATGAAACATCCATCATCTATCGCCTCAATACCTCTACGAGAAGCAACATCCACTTCTCTCACCACACATTCCCGTGGATGAACCACGGGGAATATAACATGGGGTCTACACGATCCCCCGAGTAACTCCTAACGGCATACCACTTAACAAACTAAAGTGACGTCTGAACGGTCCAACAAAACGGGGACTTGGCCTCCAACTTTTTAGGGAAACTATTATATCGCCAAAGTTCCCACTTGAATTTCAATACGCTTCTTCCCTAAATCTACCTAGGGTTTTCTATCCACCTTGAGCGGATTTTCCAATCTCACTCAATATACAAGATCTTTCATGCTAAGTCTTGAATTGCACCATGATTCTTAGTTTCATGACAACCAGTGTTGTAAAAATCGCTAGGCGCTAGTCGGGCGATGGGGTTACCGACTAGAGATTAATCGGATTGGAATTTATAAGTAATTTTTCAAACTTGATTATATATATATATATATGTGTGTGTGTGTGTGTGTATATACACGCATATACAAACATTAACATATTATTATATTAGTTTAAAATCTCAAATACTTTAAAGATCAAATAGTTTAAATACTTCAAATATAAAATATTTCAAATACTTCAAAATCAAATACTTCTAATATTAAATACTTCAAAATTCGTAATCGTCTTGTCCGTATTAGCACCGGTGGTCGTCGATTTGAAGCAACATGTAGTGATTAGGTTAAAGCAGCAGCGAAAACAGGTCGAAGGTGGACAACGACCTTTAGTTTTGCGATTAGGTTAAATAAAAACCCATGGATCGGTCATTATTTAGGCTAAATTCTGTTTAAAACCGACATTTCAATTTAGGCCTATTAATCCCGATTAGGGCTGATTAATCCCGACTAGGTCTAATTAGGGCCGATTAATCCCGATTACCGATTAATTGTCCGACTAGCCGAAATTTACAAGGTAATCCACCGATTAATACTGATTTTTACAACACTGGCGACAACCAATACCACCCAACCAAACGATATTCGACATTGTTCACCATTTAGTAAATCATTCAATTGAGTATGAATACTCAAATAGTAGTTAAGATGACACCATCTTTCAATCAATGGTAACTAATCATCTAGTTTCCTCCAAATAGAAGAAGAAATTAACACCTCAATCCGACTCAACAGGTACAATTGTACCATGTCTCATACCTTTCTTAAACCAAAGTTCTCCGACCACTCGGAAGAGTAGGTTCCCTTTTGGTATTCGGCCTTAACCTGAAGGCAAGTGAGACACTCTTAACCACATACTTGATTGTGTTTCCTTTCATCCCCCACCACCAAAAGTTATACCCCAAATAAACATAAAACAACCCATGACACTTTAAAGTCTCATTCATCAGCCTGAAGTTCAAGGACTTCAAGAACACCCATGAAGTTCGAACACTTCAAGAACACCGATGAAGTTTGAGGACTTCAACTCAACCTTCTAACGCTCACCCGCATATAGATTCATCAGTTCCCTCTCCAAGTTCTCTCCTTTAGTTGTTACAATGAAGCTCACAACTGACTAGGAGAATATGTGATACTCTTGTCTTGCATATAGACATAACCGGTTCTAATGCAAGAGGCACCAAGACAACCGACAAGGCATACCGTTTTCCTATTGAAGGACACGTCAAATGCCATAGCAAAATCCTCTTTCATAATTCTGAAGGGTGGATCCTTATCGGTGATCCAACACCCTGTTTATTCCAATGACTTTAGCGTAAGTCATCCTTTGAGATTTCAAGGATCTCAATCTTACAATCCCCTTTTGAAGTTTAACGACTTCATTTTTAATCACCGGTTGTGAAGTTCTAAGACTTCAAACGCCACCTATGAAGTTCTAAGACTCCAAACACCATTTACCCCTTGATTGCTACAATCATTTCCGGGTCAACATATATGTCTTTAGAATTCATCGCCTCATCCAATAATGGATTTCCACCAAAGCCAAAATGGCACACCAAGTTATTCCAAAGAAAGGCCTCTCCTTTCAAGAAGCTCACGAAGATAATGAGAGTGAAGGACTTTGCTTCATAGATAGAAACAAATATCATCGAATAAACGACCACCACATTTGCATATATGGGCTTACACAACCTTCACATTGGTCTACATAAACCACAGAACTTCTAATCAGCCAGAAAGTTACATCCGCAATCCCATAGTATTCATAACAAAAATGTTACCCATTCATTGGATATCACCCTCCTCTACTTTAATTTTTTGAAACTAAGACTTTTAGTCACCTGTTCAAACCCGACAAAATGTACGTATACATTCTTCCATTCTTCTTTTCCTCAAGAGAACGGTTACACCCCAAGAAGAGACATTCGAATATAGAACCCTTATGAACTTCTTCACGTGTCACGAACTAAAAATATAAAATAAAATATTATTTGCCTAAATAATATTAAGGGTGAAAATCTAATAAAAACCAAGTCTTGGATTAAGGGGTTGATATTTAATTCTAAACTTTGGGTTAAAAAGGAGTAAAATATGAAGCAGAAGGGGTGATGTGTAACTTGGTTATTAAAAACCAAAACATCAGATGTTGAGAAAAAAATGGCGACACACACTCTGTGTGTCGTGAATGGCAAGAGAGGAAGGGGAAGGAGGAGCCAAAATCAGAGATTAAGGAGTTGCATGAGAAATTTGATTGATTTGTAGCATTCATCTTCAACAAGGCTTTATGTAAGCATCTCTTTCATTTCTTGAAACTCTATTAATAGAGTTCTAGTGGGTTTTGGGTAGAAAACCCAATTTGGGTCGATTGGTGTGGTGATTTAGGTTTAATTTGTTTATAAACCGTAATCTAATATTAATAATGTTGGAGAATCATGTTTTACATGATTTTAACACCCGATTTGATGTTTGAAAAATTAGGGTTCTTGAGGTGAAATTGGGAGGTTTTGAAGTTGAGGTTGTTTGGATGGTAATTGGGGATTGGTAAGTGTTCGTGGTGTGAATAAACACATAACCAAGTAATAACCCTCAATCAATTTGGTGATTTGAGAAATTGGTGAATTGGGTGGAAAACGGGTCAAAGTGGGTGAATGTGGTCTAGGGAGGTTTGAAACTTGATTAAGGTGTAATTAGTCAAGTTTAGAATGTGTGTAATCCATAAGGTCTAGGGTGGTTGTTAGACCTCAACTGGAAATGGTTAATTGGAAGTTTGACACTAATGGGTCAAACGGGTTATTTGGGTTGAAAGGTGGTATTTGGGTGTTAAAGGTTTGGTTAAGGTTGTGTTAACCAAACTAAGTTAGGTAGATGATCATAAGGTTGTGTTGGATGTAAGTTGGTGATCAATTGATTTTTAATTGTATAAGGGTTATATAAGTGATCAAGTCATAAAGGAGCTAGCTTGAAGGAGCAAGCGGGATGATCTCTAACTTAAGGTAAGTGCTTTGCACTTACTTAGTAATAGATATCGTGTTAGTAACATGTACATAGTTTTGTGTAGTTTAATTATATTTATGTGTGGTGATTTGGTGTAAGCTGACTTAGTGTGGTAAGTGTGGTAAAGAGTCAACTAATGTGTGAAATATGTTTATTTGGTGTAATTTGACTTATGTGGAAAGAGTCAAACTAAATTGTGGAATGTGGTATATTGATGTAATTTGACTTAGTGTGTTATTAGTCAAACTAAATTATGAAATGTGGTATATTAGTGTAATTTGACTTAGTGTGGTATGAGTCAAACTAATATGTAAAATGTGGTGATTTGGTGTAATTTGACTCGTATGTGGTAAGAGTCAAAGTAAAATGCAATTGGTAGAATTGAGGTCATGAACCTCACTTATGTCAATTTAGTTTAACGTCTTTAAACTTCACTAATGTCGTTATTTCTTGAAGTCTAAAAACCTCACACGAAAGTAATTTGAAGTTATGAACTTCACAAGGTTGTGTTGTGGCGTTTGAGGTCTTTAGAACCTCATATAGAGGAGTTTGAAGTCTAAGAACCTCACATGGTAGTTATTTGAGGTCATGAACTTCACAGGTTGTTTTGTGGTATTTGAAGTCTAAGAACCTCACAAGAAAGTTAATTGAGGTCGTGAACTTCACATAGTCGTTTGTGGTCACAAGGAAGTATGGTAGGGTTGTTAGGTGTTTAAAACATTCATGAAATGTTGTTGGTTGCTTAAAACGATCGGGGGTCGAGTCGGGAAGGTCGAAAAGGCTAAAAATTTGCAAAACAATATGGCTGATTTTGGACTGGAGTAATTTATGGCGGGCCAGATTATTTTACGCCAAAAGTGGTCTGTTTACGGCCCTATTTACGCCCAAAGTGAAAAATTGTCGTTTGTGGTTGGTTGTTGTTGTAAGAGCCTGGGGGCTCATCTAGGGGTTGTACATCATTACTAATATTGTTTTTGTGGTGTTTTCTTGTAGGTAAAGCTCCGGTTAGAAGTCTCAGGTCACACTTCATGTCAGATGGATTCTCATTCATTTTGGTGGACGTTAACGGTTGGAGTTAGAACTCCGGTTGGGTGTATTTAAACTTGTTTTAAGTTGTCTCTTTGATGCTAAAACTTGTTGTTATCTTTAAGTTGTCGGATGGTTGTTTTGAAACAAAATCACGTCGTTGACGTTTTGTTGTTTTTAAAATGAGTTGTTTGTCAAGAGTGTTTTTATTGGACCTATTTTCCGCATGATTTTGAAAGTTAAAATTGGGTGTAAATTTTAGGTGTTACATCACGATTGAGACATTAACTATTCCATAGCTCTGGTTTGTGTTAATGGCCTAAGCTAGGCATACACCAATTCCTACGCCGTGTGTTTCACCGTCCCTAGGTGAGAACAGATCGATACGTCACGGTTTAGTTATACACGATATTTTATGGTTTCTAAGTAACCACACAATTCCACCACAAATCGTAGGGCTCCATTACATGTGGTTGTTTCACACACATCCTTCAATTATTAGTTCATACAATTGTCAACATTATGAAACTCGCAATGTTGATCGCCCTCGAAACCACCGATTCACATATAATCTCATCCGACAAATATACCAAAAGACTTCAGTCCCGTCTTTGGTAGTTAGAAATGTTCGGCTCGACAGCTTTAAAATTTCTATTTTCTACCCCCTCTCATTCGTGTGCTTTAACTCGTGACATTCACTTCGAATGTGTCCCAAATTGTAACCACCGTAGCACACATTATTAGGATAGAACAATACGGCATAGTGCGTCCCATCATTCCCACTTGTGTATCTTCCCACACATATGGCAACAACAAGTATTGCCTCCCCAAAGGGATTTCTAGCTCGGCTAGAATATTTGACTTTCTTGAAGCCACCACTAATTCCTCCTCACAGCCCACTAGTTTCCCAAGTTTGATCTCCTTGCATCATATAATAATCAACTCCATCAGAGTTGAACACAACGCAGGAGAATCCTCTCTTAGAAATTCAATCGATAGCAACGAGAAAGCGGATTTATCTTCATTCCTTCCGATACTCCAATATTTGGGCAAGACCATACTCAGTCATACGACATGCCCATAATCCTATTGTTAACTCACCTATCTAACTTACGTGAAGAAAAACTCCCAATTGCAACATCCACAGCGGCTTGTTGACAAGGCTAACTCAAGAACGTCTCTTGATTTCACCATGTTGCATTACCTTCATGATTTTAAGCCTTTCTCCCTACGGAGAGCTCCCAACCTATTATCTGCCATATTCTGGAGTCGATTCTCTACGAGTAAAACTCCTTCCGTTCATCCCAATGGATTGCTTCAAGCCAATACCATAATAGTGGTGCATCTTTGATTAGCTAACGTATAAAATCCCACCGATTTCCTCTTTTGGGTCGCACGCCACGAACCCCTTGTGAAGACAAGGTTTTCTTCTTCCTCGCATCCGCCCAAGTGCTTCTTCCCATACTTAAGGCTTCGTACTCTTCGTCTATAGGACTGCCCTAGTGAGTCCTGCCTTCTTTAAAGGAAGATTGGCACGACATTATGGAAATTGTTAGCTATCCTCCATTAAAACATTACTTTCCATTTCTCCCGACTAATCCCAAGCTCATCCCCATCCTCAAGGTGATACACCCATAGACTCTTTCATACGTGAGTCATTAAATAAACTTCCATCTACAAATTCCGCCCAATAAGATATATTTCCCCCCAGTCATCCTGGACCATGTAGTATTAAGTTTGTAGGTGTTCTGCCTACTTATAGTCCCCTAGTCTTACTCTATAAGGCACCACTTCTTCTTATGTGTATATTTATCTCCCCCGCGTAATCATCTATGCACAAACATATAATATATGCATATAACCACATTCACTTACTCATTGTCAATGTTCATCATCATATGGTTATCATGAAGGTATTCAGACATGTTACATTATGAACCATACTGCCCATGCATGATTGATAAAGTAGTATGCCTAATTACATTCTCCATCTTCATATAACGAATCCCTTAACAACTTTCAACACAATTAGTTCACATTGGACTCCAGTTAAAACAAACAACACATAGTCAATACTAACCTCGCCCTTTGAGCTTCGTGTCTCGGTCACGCCATCATTGGATTCTCATTTCTCCGACCATATCAAGAGCATCATAGGTTTGAGTTCGGTGTCTCGCTAACCAAATCCCTCAATCCATTGCTCCGATACCTAGTTGAACGACCAAAAAATCCAACCTAATTTAAACTTTTAAAAACACGGAGAAGTTAGGTCCCAAAACAACATTTAGCGTATCCACATGTTTTAGTTTTACAAACATACCAAGTTGTAACACCCAAAAATCCAACCCAATTTAAACTTTTAAAAACACACGGAAGTTAGGTCCGAAAATAACATTTAACGTATCCACACGTTTTAGTTTTACAAACATAAATTAAACTACATAATTTCCACAAAAGTAGTTTAAACAAAAGTTGACAACAAGTTATCCACAACTTGTAATGACCCCCAATAGTTTGTAAGGACTCCCCACGAGAAAATTAACAAAGACATATACAAACATGACCACGAGAATCCAATCCACATGATGTGAGATCCGAGATCACACCGGAGCTTTACCTATAAAAAAATCAACACAAAATACACCATTAGTAATGATATAAGACTCCCCATTGATTCCCCATGTCCAAAAATGGACCGACAGCCAAAAACGATAAAATTCAGCAATTGAGCGCATTGGGCAGTGTAGGCAGAGGGTTTTGGGCGTATCATACGCCGGCCATACACCTGCACACGTCATTTTTAGATCCCTCTCCTCGAGGCACATCAGTTTCATATATTATGGCTTTTACAACTCATTTTCTAGCATGAGATATACTCATTAAAAGTTTGGACTTTTTTCGACAACATGTAATAACACCCTTGCATGTCTAATCCCGACCAGTTTGCATATTTAAGCCATTAACAATCAGTGACTCATATTTTAACTACATGTAAGTTTGCCCACATATACTAACATATATTTGTTAGTTATCCACCCCCAAACACGAGTACCACTACCCGTTTTTCACCAAGTGTTTAACTTCAAGTTCTAACATCTCATTGTTTAAGCATACAATGACCTACAACTTAGACATGTATTAACCCCATACAAGTCCTAACGTTTTCCCATCCATTAACTAGACATTTCCAAATGTCTAATGCGAGAACCACCACTCATTTTCCCACATGGAGTATTTAACTCCATGCCTACCAATGAAGTATTTCACTTCATGTTACCCGTGAAGTATTTAACTTCACTATCATCCGTGAGGTATTTAAACCCACCCGTGAAGTATTTAAATTCACGTAATCACCCCCCATAAAGTAATTCAACTTCATGGAACCAATCATGTAAGACCCCGACCCGGGTATCCTACAGTTGGTTCTCCTAACAGGTTGTTCTCTTTAAATTAGATATGTTACTACTCAAACTACAACGGAAGTCTTTCTAAAATCATTATTATTTAACAACATTATCATCATAAGTATACCTCACGAATGCATGCACACCAATCTGAGTAGCACCGCTTCTCAAGCCAAGATACGCCGACTCTAAAGCTTACCTGCAACACAGTCTAACATACACACAAAGTCAGCTACGCTGAGTGAGTTCTAATAGTTTAATTTTAAATAAAATTCATCTCGTCAACGAATAATATTTATCTGTGCTTAGGACCCTCCGGTCCTAAGTAAAATAGTTTTATAAATTATTTTCTTATAGATAACCCTTGTTATCTTACCATGTCCCAAAAGGTTCCCCACCCGAGACTTACCCCACATTTATAACCTCGTAAATCTCACCAACATAGTTATACCTTTCTACACTAGTCGCTCGTAATCTACTACCCGTATTAACTCGTAAACCTAGTTAACACAATAAATCCCTAGACACCAACTTACCCAACCTTGACTAAGGCTCTCATAAATCAACTGACACGACAGTTGTAAACACCACATTGGAGTTCTGACACAACGGTCAATATAACACTACTCGCCTCAGCATTATTATCTACACATCACAATTAATGATATTCTACGCATAATAATTATAATTCCATATTTTAATGCAATTTAACATACATATATATGCACACAACACATACCTCGTCACCGCACCCTCGTCAGGGTTACCCTCATCAGGGCATTAAACACACCCCAAGCTCATCATTAACCTTTTAAATAAATATAACCATTGGTGACTTCCCGGATGACTTCATCCTTCACAATCCCATTTGCCATGTCATCAAGACAAGCACGCAAACACAATACCCATCGTGCCATGACGATAAAGACACAAACGCACAACACAAATATAAACACATAATAAATAACATCATGCTATCATTTACATGACTCATTAACTACACTTGCATCTCACACATAACACTAGGATAATGTATCCCACATGTAACCATAAGCATGTATCTTAAAGCCCGACTCCCTCAGACCATCCCTTAACCCGTCACACATTAATAACTCTTATTCCTAGCTCACATATTCCTATGGACACACCATAGACCCTACGAATCCTTAATAATCGTTTTATTACGCAAACACGTTGGATTAGGGTCCTAAACCTTTAACACATTTAATAGATTAGTCTTGACTCATAAGTATGTACGATAGCCCCAAAAACATTAAAATCATTTAAAGAGGGTAAATAGAAACTCACAAGTTATGCTAAGCCTCAGTCCCTGCTCTGCAACCCGTCTGTCTATGTACGAAACCCAGACCTGTCAAACGTCCGATCACACGATCAGAACACGTTCAAAGCGTGCGTCAAATAACGTAAATAAAAATACAAACTTCACACTCAGTCTCAACCACTCATCACGTTGAACCATCGAACCCCTTTGCTCCACGGATACACGCATCGGGTCGTCATTGATCCGCCTGGAAGCTGAACACTCAACCGGGTCCACCCGCATGCGCGTACATGTGCCATGCAAAAACACTACTCGTCAAAACATCACCGTGCAACCCTAGCCAGCCACTGTCACAGTCAACCGGGTTCACCACCATGCACCACCATGCCACCGGTCACCACCTTCTTCCTTGTCCTCGCCACCGTGTCTCGCTAACCTGTCACCACCATGCATCCTCATGCGCACCGTCTTCGTCCTTATCATCGTGCTTGGTCCTAGTCGGCTAACACCCCTACTACCGCTTCATACGCCGGATAACTCACCACATCTGCCCTCCGTCATTCACTACTATAGGGCACCCTCACATCCACCGTAACCGTCGTTAGAGCACCCCTACAGCCTCCATGTCTCTCCTCCGCAGTCTACATCCTCCGGCTCTCCCTCTCTTTGGTCGCCGACCACCGCCATGCATCACCAATATGACGTCGTTGCTACTTCCTAACCACAATCGGCCACCTCTCTCTCTCTCTCTGGGTTCCCGATTGCTAACACCACTCACCACCGCCGGCTACCGCCGACCACCAACACTCGAAACCCTAAACTAGCATCCACGCAAACGAACACAAACAAGGTGAACATGCATAAAAATAAAGATTACCTTAATGTGTGACGGAGTTCCACCACTCCGCATCACCGTAGGATCGCCATGGAACCATTGTCACACCCCTAAAATCCACTAGCAGAGTTTTACCACGAGGCATGTGACAAACCATGATCTCAGTCATTAGTTATGTCAAACGACAATACTACCATTTGATAAAAACCATTAAATGTTCAGAGTTAATGCGGAAGCGATAAATAAGTAATTAATGCGCAAAACAAACGCGCCCAAAGTCTAGTTTAATAAAAGCAGGTAAAGTAGTTTAAATGTTTGAATATGTTTAAACATGATAATAGGACTCCAATGCATGTCCTAAGTGTGCACCTGTGCCTTAGCGACCTGAGAAAACATGTAAGAAAATGTGTTAACACTAGGTTGGCGAGTTCACAGGTTTCATTTTATAATAGTGGTTGCCAGATTATGTACATTCATTATATATCAATAGGTAGCTAACCTATGTTCATGTATACTAAAGCGCTCGCAACCGAAGCTGACTGTTTGTTGTGTTTGAATGCCTTCCACCATGTCTATCAACAGTGGTGATGTGTTAGGTCAATATTACACCCATTCGACCTCCAGTCGAGTTAGCGAGACTAACGCGGGTGGGGTTTATCAAACCCAGTAGTACTACTCAAGATTACCTCGCTAGGTTCATATTAAACAATTCGATGTGTAAGGAATTTCATGATAGAGTGTTACGCTTAGTCTTAACAAGTGATAATATAAGAATTATAGAAATCATATGTTTGAGTCAAGTTTTCTCCCCCAATTTAAAAAAGTAAAGGGGCCATGAAACTCACCTAAGTTTGTGTAAAGCATAGGTAATTAGCACCACATAGGGATGCAACAAAAACCGCAAATGGATAGCACGTGGACAGTCTACGAATGCCCTAGAATATGATTTGTGATAGTTAGGAACGCATAGGATTTTTGTGACAATGGTACGGGATAGGTCAGATGTCCTAAAACGTACTTAGGAATAATGAATAGACGTTTTTAATCGGGATTAGTGATCCCTAGTTTGGTCTCAAATACAAGTGTGATTGTTGGTGCATGTTTTGTGATAACAAGCCTTGTAATAGATTAGTCTTTATGTTTAATGTTTTGTATGTTTTGTCTTGTATTTGTTTAAGTTTGCACAGGAGAACTTAGCATGTTCGCCTGATCTAGTTGAGGTGAACTTAATAAGTTCGCTTGAACTAAAGATTGGCGAACATGTTAAGTTCGCCTGATCCAGTATGTGTTGTCTATAAATAGTGCATGAGTTGTTCTCATTTGTAACTTTCTGTATTTTCTAGAACTACACTGTGTGTACTGTTTACAAATTGAATATAAGGAGCTTTTTATGAGATCTTGTCTTGTGTGTGATTCTATAGCGTGTGTGAGTATTCGAGACGTACGTATACGATATGATTCCGCACTTCGGGTACGTATCACGTATTTTACAGCAGAGATCGATCGTTAGACCCGCTGGGACTTACAAGTGGTACAGAGCCATTGCTCTTGATTAGCTAATGTTGTTTAACATTGTTTCGACTGAATTTACACAACAAGATGAAGATTTTTAGAAGTTTCTGTGTTCTTGAGTTTTTAGCGATTTTAGAGTGTGGATTTTGATTGATTTCTTCATTTTTGGTGGTGTTTTACCAAAATTGATCCGTTAGAAGTGTTCTAAATCATCATTTGAAGAATCCTACGGAAGGAATTTCTCTAATTCATTCAAAATCGAGAGATATGGAAAATTTTGGATTTGTTCGTGTGTTTGGGTGTTAGAACTCTCCTCCTTGTTCTTCAGCTGAAACATGCGAACTTGTCTGATCAGTTACGGGCGAACTTGTCAAGCGAACTTGTCCAACGAACTAGTTAAGTTCACTATATCACACTTAGGCGAACTTGTTAAGTTCGCTATAGGCAGAAACTTGTCAAAATTTTCTAAGTGTTGAATTGTTCCAAAGATGTCTACTTCTAATCAAGTGAATAACATGACTCATTTTTTGAATCATGACAATGAGATTGGTACTCCAACCAAGCCACCGAGGCTTATGAATCTCAAATATTATTCTAATTGGAAAAGTCGGTTTGAGAATTATGTTAATATCAATGACACAAGTTTGTGGATTCCAATTAGTGAATGATATGAGCATCCTATTCATCGTCATATGGGTGTGTCAAATACACTAAAACCAATTTTAGCTCTTAATGATGATGAAAAGAAATTGTATGATCGTGAAAAGAAAGCTCTTGCAGCTTTATCCATGTGTTTACCACTGGACATCTATCATACTTTCAAGAAGTTTAAGACTTCTCGTGATCTTTGGGAAGGTTTAGCTAAAAGATGTGAGGGTAGCACTGATATCAAGAAGAGCAGAAAAGAACTGTTAAAGAAACAATTTAGTGTGTTTAAACATTTTGATGGTGAATCGATGGATGAACTCATGTCAAGGTATTATCATCTTCTAAGTGAAATGGTCAACAACGACATTACTTATAAAAACAAGAAGATTCTTGAAAAGTTTTTGGATGCTTTACCAGCTCATTTTGAGATGTACACTATTGTGATAAAAGAAAAGTGTGGATTTGATGATCTGAGTCTTGAAGATTTAATAGGAAAGATTCAATCATATGATTTGAACAAACAAAAGAAAGATACAGTCTATCAAGATCCAAGCATTTACTTTGGTAAAGGTACATCGGCACAGAAATCTGGTGGTGTTGCATTATTTTCTGGTGAAACTTCTGAATGATCTAAAGAAAGTTCGTGTCAAGATGGTGTATGCTTTGTTGCTTCTAATTCTGGATGTTCTAAGAATACAAAGAATGAAAGTTATTCATGTTCTACAAAGATGTCTACTTCAGCAGCTGATGATATGATGGCTATGATTGCATAATTCTTAACCTCATATGAAAACTTTATTGGTGGCAAGATCACTGATCCAGATATGATTGAGGAAGATTTTAAGCAGTTGGATAAAGATGCTTTGGAAGAAATGAATATTCAGTGGAATATGGCTTTATGGATACGACAAGGTAAAGATCACTTGAAGAGAACTGGAAAGAAGTTCATTGGAGCATCTAGCAAGACTAAGATGGGGATGGATAAATCTAAAGTCAAGTGTTATAATTGTCAAGAGTTTGGTCATTTTGCTCGGGAATGTACAAAACCAAGAACTCAGAATCAAGGATCCTCAAATTCTCAAAGAAATCAAAACAAGAAGAATACTTCCACAGCCTTAATCTCTCAACAGGATGAAAATTATGATTGGGGTATTCATTTGGAGAATATTGTTGCTCATGTTAGTCAAGCTATTCTAGCAGAAGTTCATACTGAAGATGGAAGTGAAAGCAGTTCTTCTGATGGTGACTCTACAGATTCTGGGAGTGTATATGAAAAAGAAGAGTCCGTTCCTCAGAAAAGTGAACCAAAGTTTTCAAATGAAGATTTGCTCAGCGATGGAGCAGCAGGAAAGGTTACAGAAAAGATTGCTAAGATGTTAGCTGAGGGGAATGCATTCATGGCAGATACTAAACAGGTACAACAGGTTAATTCTTGTTTGAAATGTATTGATTCTGAATTTAAGATCACAAGATTGTGTGATGATAACATGAATCTCATCTGTGACATTAAAGCTATGTACACATCGAACCAAACTTTGAAGGAAAACGAATCAGTTTTGAAAGCTAAAATTGAATCTTTAAAAGATGACATTAAAGTTTTGCAAATCAAAGTTAATGAACAAGCATTTCATCTCGATGTGTCATACTCTAAGTATGAAAAGAAGATTAATGAACTTGTTGTGTCACAGACAGAAGTAACAAAATTGTTATGAAAACTTGAGGGTTATAAGAATTCTATTTTTTTTGTTAGAATATTATAATGAAAAAGCTTCAGGTGTAAAGGTTATTGGAGGTGTTGGTTTTTATCCTTCTTTTGATGACACATATATTGGGGGAGGTGTTGGGTATTGTCCACCTTTTAATGAAAATTATACCCCATGTCTGACTGAGGTCGTTTCGGATGAAGATTTGGAACCGAAAACTGTATTGAATATCAATCCTGTTACTAGTGAGGATATGATATATGATGATTCATCTGATGATAATGTGTTTGATTTAAACAAAGTTGAAGGTACAATTAAATATTGTAAGTATGTTGAACCAATTGTTGTGAAGAATGTGACCAGAGATAGATGTATCTTAACTGAACCGGATAATAAGATTGCTCAACCAAAACCTAAATCTGCATATCAACCAGCAAGACCTTTTATGAGTGGTGGTTTAGATGCTCATGAAACAAATCAGATTGAAAAGGTTTCCACTCTTGATTTTTGCAAAAAGAAAGTTGAGAATGATATTCAAAAGGTTGGTCAAACTTCAAACACTACATCGCAGTGTTCTTCATCAAGCACCAATAAGGTTCAAAAGGAGAAGTATGTGAGAGTTTACAAAGAAAGACGTTCTTGCTTTCATTGTGGTGTTGTTGGTCATATTTTGAAAGATTGTCCAAACAAGAATTTGGGGAAGCGACTAGAGAATCCAAAATTGGCTAGACCATTTGTGAATCCACCGGTGAAATCAGCTGTAAAGCCAGTTGATGTGAATCCTACTGAGGATAAAGGTGGTAAGAAGCCAGTTGTTCAGGTTGCTTCTGAGTTAGTGAAGAAAGCTGAGAAGGTTGGTTCTTCTGGTGAAATTACACAACCAAAGGTGAAATTGTCAAGACCACAACATCGACGAAGAAATAGACGATTGAAAAAGCTTTTGGAACAACCTGTGGTTAATAAAGATGTTGAAAGTGATAAGTCATCAAAGGAGAATGAGATGGTTAACTGTCAATCAAAATGGATTCCAAAGTCTTCAGTTTTTGTTTCTGAGAAACAATCTCCTAAAGTCGTGGAGAAATATGATTGTGTTTTGAAAGAAATTATTTATTTTGATGAATTTGGCCGACCCAAGACCACAATGGCTTGGGTTTCTATTACTAACTAATCATTTATGTTTGTATGCAGGGAAATCCAAGGAGGACTGCCGGCAACCATTGGTATGCTGATAGTGGATGCTTTTGGCACATGATAGGAAATCTTAACTTATTGGAGAATGTTAAAGAAATCCAAGGAGGATATGTTGCTTTTGCAGGAAAGAAAGGAGGAAATATTTCTGGCCAAGGCATAGTGTCAAATGGGATATTGAGCTTTGAGAAAGTCAACTATGTGGAGCAGCTGGAACATAATCTTTTATCTGTTTCACAAGTTTGTGATAAAGATTTCTCACTTCACTTTAATAAGTCAGAGTGTTTGGTGCTGAAGCCGGGATTTGATATACTTGAAGATTGGATACTTATGAGAGCTCCACGAAAGAATGATACATATATGCTCAACTTGGGCACTGCAACGACAACTTCGTATGTTCCAACTTGTCTTCTTTCAAAAGCTACTGAATCCAAATCAACTTTATGGCACCGGAAAATGGCTCATATACATTTTAGAAAAATGAATTATCTTGTCAAGAATGGGTTGGTTTCTGGTATCCCTGCTATGAGGTTTCATGTGAATGAAGACTTTATTCCATGCAAGAAAGGAAAGCAGCACAGGAAATCTCATCAATCAAAGTTGATTAATTCTATTGTGACTCCTTTAGAGTCGTTGCATATGGATTTATTCGGACCTATTAGTGTCAAAAGTGAAGGCGGCAAATCTTATTATCTAGTAGAAACAGATGATTACTCAAGGTTTTCTTGGGTTAAGTTTCTTGCTTCTAAGGATGAAACGGTTGAAATTCTTAAGTTCCTGATTGTGGGGCTTGAGACTTTATTCAAATTGCAAGTCAGGAGAATTCGGAGTGATAATGACACAGAGTTCAAGAATAGAACTATGGGTTTATTTTGTTTACAATAGGGCATCCATCATGAGTTCAGTGCTCTTTATGTTCCTCAACATAATGGTGTTGCTGAGCGGAAGAATCGAACTCTTATTGAGACGGCTCGTACTATGTTATCTGATTCAAAGCTGCCTGTTACCTTTTGGGCTGAGGCGGTGAATACAGCTTGTCATGTTCTCAATAGGGTTTTGACCGTGAAGAAACACAACAAGACTTGTTATGAATTGCTAAACAATCAAAAACCTAACTTGGCGTATCTTTTGCCTTTTGGAAATCCATTTACCTTGTTGAAGACTCGCGATGTTCCAACTAAATTCAGCTCCAAAGCAATTAAGGGAATTTTCTTGGGATACGTTGCAAATTCTCATAACAAGATCCTTTAACAAGGAATCACATCAAATTGAAGAATGGTTTCAAATTGATTGTGATAATCGTTCTGTTCCTCAAGATGCAAAAGGTACCTCTTGGGCATTTGATTATGATGCGTTATTCAGATCTTTCAATGTTCCTCCTGAAGTTTCTCCAGCCGAAGCAGAAATGTTTTATCAGTCTTACTGCAATAATGATTCAATTATCGATCCGTGTTCGGTTATTCCGATTGTGGGTACTTCTCCAGTTGAACCGAATGTAGCTTCAACTTCGGGTATAACACAAGAAGGTGACAGTGAAGATGATTAAATTGTGTTCCAAGAATCATCTAACAACATTCAGGACATAGTTGATGATTCATCTACACCGGCATCACTTGAGGGGGAGTTGCCTTCTAATCTTGATGATGTTATTCAAACTTCGGATATTCCCCAATCCCGTGTGCATAAGCACCATCCCACTGATAATATAATTGGTGATTTGAATGCAGGTGTTCAAACGAGACATCGTACACTTGCTGAAAATTCATGTTTGTATGCTCAAATTGTTGATACAGGTATCTTGGAGACGTGTTTACATGCTTGCTTCATTTCTCAAACAGAACCTAAAAATGTGGTTGAGGCTCTATATGATGATTGTTGGATTGAGGCCATGCAAGAGGAATTGGCTCAATTTGATAAGTTGCAAGTTTGGGACTTGGTTGACTTACCTAAAGGTTCAAGATCTATTGGCACAAAGTGGGTTTTCAAATGTAAACGTGATGATCGTGGTGTTGTGGTGCGCAATAAAGCAAGACTTGTTGGTCAAGGATTTAATCAGCAAAAGGGAATTGATTACACCGAAGTTTATGCACCAGTTGCGAGGATTGAGGCGATTAGATTGTTTCTAGCATATGCTTCTTTCAAGGTTTTCAAGGTTTTTCAATTGGATGTAAAGAGTGCTTTTCTGTATGGAAAGGTAAAGGAAGAGGTTTACGTGAAACATCCGCCTGGTTTTGAAGATCCTAAGTTTCCTGATAAAGTCTTTAAATTAGATAAAGCATTATATGGTCTTCATCAGGCTCCTTTTGCTTGGTACGAAACTTTGTCGGTGCATCTACTTGGTAATGGATTTAAGCATGGTCAAATTGATTCTAGCCTTTTCATCAGAAAAACAGGGGGAGATTTATTACTTGTTCAGATCTATGTGGATGGCAAAATTTTTGGATCGACGAATGTCGATATGTGTAAAGACTTTGAGAGGGTGATGAAGTTGAAATTCGAGATGAGCAGCATGGGAGAACTATCGTTCTTTTTGGGTCTGCAAGTTGATCAAAAGGAAGATGGTTTTTACATTCATCAAACAAAATATGTTGCTGATATTCTCAAGAAGTTTGATATGGCAAATGCTTCACCTTTCAATACTCCAATTCCTATTAATCACAAACTAGATTCTGACCTGAAAGGGAAAGAGGTGGATTGTCGGTTATACAGAGGAATGATTGGGTCTTTAATGTATCTGACAGCGTCACGTCCGGATATTATGTTTGTTGTTTGCTTGTGTTCAAGGTTTCAGTCTAAACCAAAGGAATCTCATCTGATTGTTGTTAAGCAAATATTTCGATACTTAAAGAGTACACCAAAGTTAGGATTGTGGTATCCCATTAATTCTGATTTTGACTTCAAAGCTTATACAGATTCAGATTATAGAGGTTGTGGTTTGGATAGAAAATCGACGTCTGGTGGTTGTCAATTTCTAGGGAATAGACTTGTGTCCTGGCAATGCAAAAAGCAAACCTCGGTTGCAATCTCAACATGTGAGGCAAAATATATTGCAGCAGCCAGTTGTTCCTAAATCCTATGGATTCAACAGCAGTTGAGGGATTATGGTTTGAACTTCACAGGGACACCAATAATGATTGATAACACAGCTACCATGTCGATTACAACAAATCCTGTGAAACACTCAAAGACTAAGCATATTGAGATTCGACATCACTTCATTTGTGATTGTGCAGAAAGGAAGATGATTGAGCTGGTGAAAGTCCACATGAATGATAATTTTGCTAATTTTTTTACCAAAGCATTCGATCGTACACGGTTTAAATTTCTTACTCAAATGATTGGTATGCTTAATCCAACGTGACAAAGGCTTTCAAAAAGGTTTTTCATGGAAGTTTTTCTTTTAGTTTTCTAGATTATTTAAAGTAAATAGTTTTATGCTTTATTTTTTACTAGTTTACTTGCTTTCTGAAAAACCCAAACAAATTTGAAAAAGATAAAATCGGCACTGCTTGAAGTTAAAGAAGAAATGATAGTACATCAGTAGGTGATCACATACATATAACCATAGATTGACTACATGATGTCTGTATTTATGTTTGTGCTTATATGATTTGATCTAAACTTCTTAGTCTGCATAAACAGGAAATGATAGCTTCATGACTGTCTGACATTGTTGTATATAATCTTTAATTTGGATTTTTGCATGTAATTTAAATTGTCAGTAGGTTAGAAGCGTTTTTAGTCCATT
Organism: Smallanthus sonchifolius; assembly: GCA_023525975.1. Taxonomy (NCBI): domain Eukaryota; kingdom Viridiplantae; phylum Streptophyta; class Magnoliopsida; order Asterales; family Asteraceae; genus Smallanthus; species Smallanthus sonchifolius. The sequence goes on along the minus strand of CM042035.1, from coordinate 18,974,069 downwards.
AGTAGTGTGAAAACATAATAGTCTATGTCACAATTGTGATTTGAACCCATGGTATGTTGGGTGTGTGTGTTAAAAGATCATTATCAGATAAGGAATATGAGACTTCAAGTATTTCATGAGACCAGTATCGGACTATATTGATTAGTATAATTTTTCAGTTCACTTCACTACTCATGCCCCAAAAATCATGCAATGTTAAGTTGGACTAATATATGTTTCTGACAACATCTGTTGGAACATATACTCGCCCTTGGATCAAATATCTTGATTCCATTGAATATATCCATATAACAGTTGGATCACACTACCCTATGTCATTGAATCAATCGATTCCTTGATCATTCTTATTGTTAAAGAATTCCATCGGTACAATCTCACTGTTACTATTGACTCATGATACTTCATCCAAAACCAAGCTATATGAATCGTTTGATTCTGAATCATACTGATTCCATAATCCTTCGGGATCTGTTTCTTTTCCTGTGCTAGTTGAGATAGTCTCATCCTGGAAATGGATCTAAACTTTGCATAAGTCTCAATATGTCTTGAAGATAGTGCAATTTTAAATTTCTGTTGGCATATTTGTGGGGTACACATTATTTTCATATAAATGGTACTAACTCACAAGAACGTGGGATAAAAACGCTTGTAGTTTCAAATCTTATAATGCTGATAATTTGAATTGACATGTAGTTTATTGCAAATTCGGTATGAATAGGTTAGCATGTCATGATCTGATCCTGTTTACTTTGAAGTTTATCGCATATCATTCCATGAAAAAATGTCAAGTAGTGATCAAAATGTAAATTTATGAAAAGGGATCTGATGCAAAGATCAAGAAAAAGAAAATTGTGAAATCTGTGTGAGCTGATATCTGATTAAAATTTTCAAAAGAATTGATAGTTTATGAAATCATGAAGTGTTAGTTCTTAGAGATTATTTGCTGAGATTTCATACAGTGTAGCACAAAAGTGCTTGTTTGCTGAGCAAAAAATCTGTGAATATGCAGAATGTCATAGGTCAACCCTTAGATCTGCTAGGGAATTGTATATTCAGAATGTGTGTGTGATACATCAAAGATACTGATATGATCTTCTTACTCACAGTGTTCGACCAAAAATATGTGATTCTGTATGTACAGAGAAAAACTAAAAAGATTTTATTTTTAGTGTTTCTAGATTTACTGCTTTAATTCATTAAGAAAAAGTTCAAAAAGATTTAGTGCGTTTTAGCATAAATTTTGAAAAATCCAAAAATATGTTCTTTACTTGTTCTTTAAATTTAGAAGAAACATCGAAAAAGATTTTGTTTCTGTCTTCCATGAAAAATTCTTAATTATTTGAATTGAGTTGATGAACAGGTTTACATGGTGTTTGATTTGTCAGAAAAGTTGATAAAAATGAAAAATTACAAAATTTCCTAAGTGTTGAGGAAGGCGAACTTGTTATGTTCGCTTCCTAAGTTCGCCTGAAGGTGTGGCGAACTTATTAAGTTTGCTTGAGGTAACTGGACTTAATCTGTTTCATACATAAGGAATCATGCGAACTTGACCTTTCACTTGTTATTCTTTGACTTTAGCGAACATATTAAAGCTGATTTCGGTACTTGATTTGAGGTTATAACATCGAATCCTTGAAAGTTGAAATGTGTGACTGTTCGACTGTTCTGGCGAACATGATCAGGTGAACTTAACAAGTTCGCCTCTTGCAACTCTAAGCGAACTTGTTAAGTTCGCCTAGGGACCAGTGTTGAAAAGACTTAACATTTTTCAAAATTGTGAATTTTTTAAAATTTTTTTTTTTACTTTGTTATTTTATTATTTTGTGTTTGAAAATTTACGATGTCTAATCTTATGTTCTGAGCAGGTCATAGATCATCGTGTCGAATATAAACACAATCAGGTGGCGTTACTTGATCCAGAGATGGCTGAGGCAACAAATTATCAAGAGATTATTAACTTTTTGAACCAGTCAAGGATTCATGTTGCTCTTTCAGCTAATCCTCACATTAGTTTGTTATATATTCAACAATTTTAGGAGACAGCTCAACAAGATACCGATGTTGAACCACACGTGATTAGAGCCACAGTGAATAATCAAGATATTGCCATTTCTGCTCAAGATATTCGTGAAGCTTTAAAATTGGGCGGAGTGAATGACGACCCTATTAGTCTACCTAATACTTTGATCATGGGTTTTTTTTCCAAAGAATGGGATATAGAGGAAGACCAAATGATTCACAAGCCCGCAAAGGTGGTCTTGTTGGTCAATGGCGGTACTTTATGCATGTGATCATTCAATGTTTATCTCCAAGGAAAGCTGGAACATATGGATTGAAGAAATCATTACAAACTGCTATGGTGGCTTTGACATTGAATAAACCATTCAACTTTGCATTATACATCTACAGGGAGTTGGTGATGCAGATTACACCACCTGAGGGTCAAGGTTTCTTAATGTACCCTCGATTCTTTCAGGTTATTTTGAACCATTTGATTCCAAATTTGCCACCGGTGAATCCAAGATTAAATCTAACTCTTATGACAAAGAGAATTTTTACTGATTGCATGAATATCAAAAAGCACGTGTTAAATGATTAAATAATCTGTGTTTGAAATTAGAGTGTTACAAGTTGGTATCAGAGCAAGGGTTTGAGGGATTTGGTGTGCCTGGCACCGAACTCAAACTGATGCTCTTGATATGGGGGAATGATACGAGAATCCAAGAAGGACTTGACTGAGACTCAGCACTTTTGGAAGTGAAAGGTTAGTAATGTCATGATTAATGTGATTATATATGGTGTATATGTATATGTATGAATGACAAGGTGTTATGTGTGCCGAAACTTGTCTTGTGATTTGTTGTATGGATATGATAATTACAATTAGGCATATTGTATTATTAAACATGTCTGGCTAATGTGATTAATAAGACAATATGTGTAAGGGTCTTTATGATAACCATATAATAATGAACATTTGCAAGGACTAGGTTAAGGTGATTATATATGTATGTATGTATGTATGTATGTATGTAGGTAGACATGTATATATACTTAATACATATAAGAATAAATGTGAGACGGTTAACTAAGGTATTAAAAGTGTAAGGGTATTAAGGTGTTTTTGTTCTAATTCTCAGCTGAGAGATGACAGACAATGCGAATGAACAGCCATTGGATCCTAGAATCCATGAAATGATAAAGGAAGAAGTGTCCAAGGCTTTTGAGCAAGCCACATCAATGTCGATGGGAGAAATAAAAGGGGCTATTAAACTCACCCTAGAAGAGATATCAAAGGAGAAGGAGAGGGAACCACTAGGTTGTACTCTTAAGGAATTCATGGTAATTAAGCTAAAGGAGTATAACGGACAGGATCCTTAGTCACAGGTGGGTGGTAGACATGGAATCAAACTTTGAAACAACTAAATGTAAGCCCGAGGACAGGGTGATGTTCAGTGTGCCACTGTTGACTGGGAGAGCGAAGGAATGGTTGTTAAATCTCCGAAAGGAGAGGAGTGAGTTAGGTGTTACCTCCATGACTTGGGAAGAGTTTAAGGCGGCTTTTCTAAAGTACCATTGCCCACAAGCCGCGGTAGACAGGATGACTGAGGAATTCCTCCTCATGAGGCAAACGACAGAGTCAATTGACGAATTGGCAAGGACCTACTTTGATCGTGCCAAGTTCTATCCGGACGTGTTATCGACTGACAAGGAAAGAATGACAGGTTTTATGCTATGTTGACAGTGGAGTTTAGAGATAGCATATCTCCTTCCTCTTTTACCACACTTGTTGACTTGAAAAATAGGTGTCGGGAAAGGGAGGTGGAGTTGAGGAGGCAAGAAGCCAGGGGTGAAAAGAGGAAACGGGAAATAGTGGACTCGGTAGTAAAGAAGATAAAGGGCGGGAGCCCTAGCAAAAAGCCGTTTAGCAAGTTCTCTTCACGGGGGTGCAAGATCTGTGGAAAGGAACATTTTGGGGAATGTAGGAAAGGAACGTCAAATTGCTACAAGTGTGGGAAACCGGGGCATATGGCAAATCAATGCTCGAGCCAAATTCATTCATGCTACAATTGTTATAAGCCCGGGCACAACAGGGCGGATTGTCTCGAGCTAAAGCAACAAGGTGGAGGCGAAAAGAGAATAGAGATGCCAAAGCCAAAAGGTAGAGCTTTCCACATTTCGGCGGAGGAGGCAAAGACTAACTCGGAAGTGGTATCAGGTACATTCAAGATTAACTCATTACCTGCACTAGTTCTTTTTTATTCGGGGGCTAGTCGTTCTTTTGTGTCCTTGAAATTTGTTAAGCATTCTTCATTTCTAAGTAGCAAGTTAGACGAAACATTAGAAATCAAGGCGGCAAATGATAAGAATTTTCTAGTAATCGATATTTATAAGAATTGCAAGTTAAGGGCGGGGGGTGAAACGTTCCTTATAGATTTAATTCATATGACCATGGGGGATTTTGATGAATAGTGGGTATGGATTGGTTATCGAAGAACAAAGCAAATATTCTATGTGAACCTAAGGCGATACAACTCGACTCCCCGTCAGGTGAGTCCATTTACATAGAAGGTGAGAAGAAAGGTAAAGTAAAGTTGTGTTCTTTTGTGAAGGCAACAAGGTACATGGTGCGTGGGTGCAAGGCATACATGGCTTCTGTTGCGGATGTGATCGAGAGGGTAAAAGAAATTCACGATGTTCCGGTTGTGAATCAGTTTGAGGATGTGTTTCCAGATGAGTTACCAGAGGTTCCATCGGAGAGGGAAGTAGAATTTGGGATTGATTTGATACCGTGTGCTAAGCCAGTAGCCAAAACACCTTATCGGTTGGCACCGCCGGAGATGAAAGAGCGAATAGAGCAATTGCAAGAACTACTAGATAAAGGCTTCATACGCCTAAGCGTCTCGCCTTAGGGTGCACCCGTTCTCTTCGTTAAAAAGAAGGACGGAAGCATGAGGATGTATATGGATTATCGGGAGTTAAACAAGTTAACAGTGAAAAATCACTACCCGTTACCTCGGATTGAAGACCTTTTAGACCAATTGCAAGGGGCGTCATGGTTCTCTAAGATTGATTTGAGATCCGGGTACCATCAGTTAAAAATGAAAGAAGACGACGTTCCTAAAACCGCTTTCTGCACTCGTTACGGTCACTACGAGTTTACGGTTAAGCCTTTCGCTTTAACCAATGCGCCCGCGGTTTTCACTGATCTTATGAATCGGGTGTGTAGACCATTCCTCGACCGTTCTGTCATTGTATTTATTGATAATCTTCTCATCTATTCACGGAGTGAAGGTGATCATGCCTTTCATCTACGTGAAATCCTTGAATTTTTTCTAAATTTTCCAAGTGCGCCTTTTGGTTGCGCGAAATTCAATTCTTGGGCCATGTGATTAACGTGAAAGGAATTACAGTCGACCCATAAAAAATAATGGCGGTAAAATATTGGTCATCACCGAAAACGCCCTCGGAGATTAGAAGTTTCTTGAGGTTGGCGGGCTATTATCGGCGATTTATTGAGAACTTCTCTAGGATTGCTTTGCCGATGACGAAGTTAACGCGTAAGGATACTAGGTTTGTTTGGGATTCCGAGCAAGAATCAGCCTTTCAACTCTTGAAAGAAAAGTTGACAAAGGCACCTATTTTGTCCTTGCTAGACGGGACCGAAGATTTTACTGTGTATTCGGATGCCTCGCATTTGGGGTTGGGGTGTGTTTTGATGCAAAGGGGGAAAGTGATTGCCTACGCATCTAGGAAATTGAAGACTCACAAGATGAATTACCCTACCCATGACTTAGAGCTTGCGGTCGTGGTATTCGCGCTCAAAATCTGGAGGCATTACTTATATGGGGTGAAGTGTACGATCTACATGGATCACAAAAGTCCCAAATATTTCTTTGACCAAAAGGATCTTAACATGAGGCAAAGGCGGTGCTTGAATTGGTCAAGGACTATGATTGTGAGATACTTTATCATCCGGGTAAAGCGAATGTAGTAGCGGATGCTCTAAGCCGGAAGACGAGCCATGCACCTATTAAGGTGAAGCCATTCAAGATGACAATTTCATCATATCTTACTGATGAAATCCAGGAGGCTCAAGTGTTAGCACTTGGTGGGGATTTGAAGAAGGAACGGATGGTTACATAAACTTGGGGAGAATAGTTCGGGGTTGAAAACATGCTTTGATAGGATTTGGATACTTAGGTTGTCAAGTGTTTTGACAACTATTTTAGACGAGGCGCATAAATCCAAATATTCTATCTATCTGGGGGCCACAAAAATGTTTTATGATTTGAGGTGTCATTTTTGGTGGCCGGGTATGAGACGTGATATTGTTAAGTATGTGGATAGATATCTCACATGCTTAAGGGTAAAGGCGGAACACCAAAAGCCGTATGGAAAGCTTCAACCGCTTGAAATACTGCTTTGGAAATGGGAGAACATATCCATGGATCTAATCACTAAAAACCTAAGACACGAAAGAGTTATGATGCAATTTGGGTATTAATAGATCGGTTGACAAAGAGTGCACATTTCCTTCCTATAAAGGAAACGTATACATCGGATAGATTGGCGGAAATCTATGTGAAGGAAATATTGTCGCGTCATGGTGTACCGGTGTCGATCGTATCGGATCGTGATACGAGATTTACATCTCGTTTTTGGAAGAAATTCCATGAGAATATGGGGAATAGATTGAATCTTAGTACAGCTTATCATCCACAAACGGATAGAAAAAGCGAACGGACAATTCAAACTCTCAAGGATATATTACGAGCGTGTGCGTTGGATTTTGTTGGTAGTTGGGACGACCATTTACCGTTGACAGAATTTTCTTACAACAATAGCTACCATTCTAGTATTTATATACCTCCTTTTGAGGCGTTGTATGGGAGGAGATGTCGAACTCCCGTGTGTTGGGGTGAAATTGGTCAACGGGAGCTTGGTAGCAAGAGGTGGTCAAGGAAACTACTAGTAGCATTGACCAAATAAGGGCACGCTTAAAGGCGGCCCAGGATCGCCAAAAATCCTATGCGGATAATAGGAAGCGGGCGATTGAGTTTCAAGTGGGAGACTTTATGCTTTTGAAAGTCTCTCATTGGAAAGGGGTGATACGGTTTAGGAAACGGGGGAAGTTGAGTCCACGTTTCATCGGACCGTTTAAGGTGATAGCAAGGGTGGGTGCGGTAGCCTATCGTTTGGAGCTACCGTTGGGACTAAGTAGACTTCATAACACGTTTCATGTGTCACATTTACGAAAATGTTTAGCGGATGAGTCTACTTTTGTTCCCTAGGATGACATTGAATTGGATGAGAAGTTGAATTATATAGAAGAACTGGTGGCAATCTTTGATAGAAAAGTGAAGCGGTTGCGCAACAAAGAAATTAGCCAAGTATTGGTGCGGTGGAAACATAAAAAGGGAGCGAAAATGACTTGGGAAACCGAGGAGGAGATGCTCAAATATTATCCGAACCTCTTTATGTGAAGTCGGGTTTCAAGGGCGAAACCCAAATAAGGGGAGGTGATTTGTAACGAACCAAAATTCGGGTTTCGTTTTAAATAAATAAATATTTCTATTTAATATTATGGCGGAAATAATATTTTAGAAATAAGTTGAAACAAGTGGGTTTCAAGTTAATTTTGGGGTTATGTTAGTTTTTAATACCTCCAAGACTTGTCTTAGAATCACCAAAGAGGGGTTTGATCTTGAGAGGATTTAGACAAAAAGATCAAAAATGGTGATGGTGTAGTGTGTGGGGGATGGCGACCCAAAGGGAGAGGGTGGGGGTTTGGGATTTTGTTGTTCTTGTGTTCTAATGTTTGTGTTTAGTAAAAAAATTATTAAAGAAAAACAATAATTAATGAAATTTCTTAATTAGCAATGATGTGCATTTAACTCAAAATGGTTTCAAATTTGAATTGGTTGATGAGAGGGGGTGGGGGGTTTCGAAATTGATGGGGATCCCCGCTAATAGCAATGATGTGCATTTAACTCTAAAATCGCCCCTATTGCTAATAGCAGCGATATATCGCCGCTAAAGGATCGCCCCTATTGCTACGTCGCTAATGCTTAATTATCGCCCCTATTGCTCTCCCAAAATCGCCCCTATTGTTAAAGGCTTTAGGGGCGAAAATATCGCCCCTAAAAGCCTAGAAATCACCACTAGTTCTGAAAACATTGCAAATTAGTATGGTAAAAGAAAAATATCACATGAATCATAATGATGGGGATAGTTGCACCTCATTTCCTTTGTTGCCATAGCTAATTGATATCTCTTCCCTGATTTGAAGACGAGCTTCTACAACTAATTTATTAAAAAGGGTAGAAAAGTGAAATCAATGATTCAATATATGAAGAACCAGATACTTCCCTCAAACACATAAAAATTGCTATAATTTACTTCCCATGATGTCCAAAGAAGATTACAGCATTTCATTTTAGACTTCATAAAATAGTCCAAAATTATACTGAAACTATGTTACTAAGCCAAACATCACAATTGTCATGGAAAATAAGAAGTATGAAGATACTGATTTAGGGATAAATAATTACCAGAAAGAAGATACATTGACAAAGGAACACCAGTTGCTGATCCTGTTCCATCAACTTCCCATGTTGCTGCAGCCTTCAAATCTGCAAGACAAGACATTTTGTCTTATATTGTTGACTTTGACCCCGATTTCTTAGTTCTTAGAGCTACAATAAGAGTACAGCCATAACAAATCCTTATAAGCTTTATCCCTACCCAGTATCCTCTTGCATAGCCTAAAAAACGCTTTATTTAAAATAATCCATGACTAAGACAAAGGCATACAAAACAAGATCATCTTTACCTCAAACACACATTAACCAACTATCGTGTGCAACTGTGATATGTGATTATAAACCCAAAAAACTCACATAGTAATTTTAAAAGGAAACAAATAATATGAAAATTAGTGTACCGTGGTTGCAAAAGTCAATGCCAGGAAGAAGACCCTCGACCCAAACAGTCTCTTCATGAGTGGAAGAAAAATTGACGTCCGATTCTGAAATGAGTAAAAGAATGCAATATTGAAAATTTTATTTAATTGAAATGGATAAAAAAATAATCTCATTTTTATCATCATCAAAATCATAATTTGGGAGGTAACAGAAAATAAAACCTCACTTTTGCCATTATCACCATCAGCTAACTCAGGATTGGATGCAGGGTTATGATCTTCTTCTTGAATTTGGGGAAATACAAAAGAGCGAGGAAGAGGGATACTCAAAGCACGGGTCCAAAATATTGAATTATCCCTATAAAAATAATCCGGGTTGGCAATTTCTTAAGTAAAAATGTTAAAAGCAAAAAAGAAACTAATCGGGAAATCTTATAAATTAGAATAATAGCTTTAAGAGAAAGATGAATACCAAAGAAAGTCATTGAAACAAACTTCACTACAAAAAAGAAAAAAAATCATGAAGTTGTCATTAGTAAACGAATAAGATCACAGTTAATTGTTCATAAAATATGATGTACACCTTTCTAAGTCGCCATCAAGAATCAAAAGCTTCTTTACCAGGTCTTTCACTTTATCACCATACAAGGACTGCAAACTCTTCTTCTGTAACATACACATGTTGAAAACTCTTAATGAAAAAACCAAAAAATATTTCTCATTTTTTAGTAGAAATAACACCTGCAATTCAGTTGCCTTAAACAAAGTAGTCCTTTTTACATCCAATAGCTCATCTTCAGAGAACCATAGTGGATTTTCAAATGTAGTTGGAAGCATATTAAGGTACCTAATTTATTCAATGTATGATTTTGTGGTTATCGTGTTTCTCTACTTAAAACTGGTTATGTATTGAACGCGATAAATCAAAGTTTTGTTACATACGGTTTCCATGAAGAATTTTTTCTTATGGACTCGAATGTAAGAAACAAAATGATCAAAAATCTGTCATCCACTTCCCCTTCTTCAAACATTGTTGAGCATACAGGTCCCAGAATAGGATCTTGTACCACCCTCATTGGAGTTATAGCCAAATTAAGTGGAACCACCAATAAAATCCCTGAAATATTTCAAAATAAAGCACCAAATTTTAATATCAGGATTCATTAGTGATGCATCAACTGGTGAATATTGTAGCCCTAATTATTAAAATTACCATCAGTGGCACAATCAGATGAATATACACCAAACCCTTTGTTGGAATTGTTGTACTTGATGTCACAACCACGCAATTCAACCCAATTTTGACCGTCGCAAGTCAATGTGGTTGCGCCTCAGCTACACACGAGCGCCTTTGACTACATAGAAAACAAGTAAAACCAAGACAAGCAGCGAAAGTAACATAATAACCAACAGAGAGGCATATGATTACAAATTTCTGGAATTTGAGACACCCACTTTGACTTTAAAAGTCAACCTTTACTCTGAGAGAAGTTAGAACAAGAAATTGAATTAAAATTATCATGCTGCACAGCTTTAAACCAATATCATCGTGAACAAGTTCATCATTAGTAAGTTACATATAGGTCTACACTTGATAACAGTGGTAACACCCACAAAAATTCACACTCCTACATATGCAATTTCTCTCAATTCTCTCAAATTCTCTCTCACTAGTTCATCATGTTCATGAGTATTTTTCTATCAAACCCAGCTAATTCTCAAATGTCTAAGGGCTGTCGAGAAACAAGGTAAGCATACTAAGCTTTAGCATAATAAGTAAATTAAGACATAAAGGTTAATTCATAACAGATACAAAGACAAAATAGAAACATGGATATGAACCTCCCTAATTTTCCCCCAAAAGCCTTCAAAATTTTGAAATTTTCGTAAATTTAAGCAATGTGAAATAAAAACTCAAATTGATAATAACAGTGGTAATGTGTGAGATGAAGAAGAAGAAGAAATTGACCTAAATATTTGTTATAGAGAAGCAGCAACATATTTTGAAGAAAAAAAGAGTTCCTCGAAGTGGTGGTGGTAGTTGCAGGGGGTGGTCCGGAGAGGGGTTGCAGGCGGTAGTCCGGCGAGGGGTTTCAGGCGGTGGTGTGACGTAGTGGTGGTGGTGGTCCGACGAGGGGTTGCAGGCGGTGGTGCGACGTGGTGTTGGTGGTTGCAGCCTGCAGGTGGTGGTCCGGCAAGGGGTTGTAGGAGGTGGTGCGACGCGGTGGTGGTGGTTGCAGGTGGTGTGGGCGGTAAAAGATGGAGAGCAAGATGAGCCGATGGAGAGCAATGGAGCAGATGGAGAGCAACAGAGCAGATCTGACTTTCTCGGAGGGAAATACCCCGCCACAAGTCCTTAAGGTTAATGGCCCCTAATGGTCTCGCCCCTAAAGGTTTTTCTTTTCTAGCCATTAGATCAATTCCAGATCAACGGATGGTTTAACGGTTAGATTTTGTCACACGAATTAAAGTAGGTATCACCTCTAATGCTTACATTTCTTATAGTGGATCTTCCATTTTTGTAAAAATTAATACCAAATATCTCGTGACATGAAATTTTATTTATTTATTATATAGTATATATATAGGGGGGTTCAAATAAAAAGTAGTTTTTCGCTAACAAATCTAAGAAATGACAAAAACCTTAAGAAACGATATCAAACTAACTCCGATTGAGCTCATTTCATCGGCGTTGGAATCGTCTCGTCAAACTCTACCATCTTAGCTTTTAGGGTTTAGCTTTTAAGATTTAGATTTTAGAGTTTTTTACATATTTCATCTTCTTAAGCTTCTTAATAACATATATACCGAACCATAAAAATCAATTACATATTTACCCAATTTTTACACAATTACCTATTTACCCTTACATGTTTTAAAGCTTGATGGAGATGAGAAAAGCGAAGAGAGGCCACCGACGATTGGTTTTGACGACGGAACAGTCGCGGTCGACGAAGAAGACGGACGGCTGCCGTTAAAAAAAAGATGAATAATAATAATAAAAAAATAAATAAATAAGTTATCACAATTTACGTGTTTATCCTTTTGGTGTACCTGAAATAATGGAAATCTGAAATCCCGTAACAATACATTTTTATTTTAAGAAACTCCTATAAAAAAATATGAAAGCATCTCTCTTTTATTTGCCATACTTTATCTCCCGTAAAATAATATTAAAACTTATCATACTTCCTTCTAAAAAAAATCATTATTTTCAAAATGATTTTTTTAGTTTAAAAGATACTTTCTTACAAAAATAAAAATGTATTCTAAATTTTGACTCCAATTGAATTTATTAGCGTTCGATATGTTTGTGTTAACACCGATTTGGTTTCGGTTGAAATTGGGGATATATGTAAATTGATATATTTATGAAGGGGATATATGTAAATAGTACTTTAGTTGTTTCATTAAAGGTAAAATAGTAATTCAATAAGTTATTTTAAATGAATTGAGTAAATATGTAATATATAAGCTTTAGGAAGAGGAAATATGTAATTAAAATTAAGGGTTGGGTAAATATGTAATAAATGAACTTAGGAATGAGATATATGTAAATGACCCTAGATTTTACGCTTCAATTTTAGGGTTTTAGCCTTAGGGTTTAGATTTTATGGTTTAAGTTTTATTTGAGGGGTAGAGGTTCAGGTTTTTGGGGGTCGGTGAGGGTGGGTGATGGGGGTGGGGGTGGGTTTAGGTTTTTAAGGGGTGATGGTTTTTCTAATCACTTTGTTTATGTAAATATGTAATAAATGAACTAAGTTCCTATAACTTTGTTTATCTGAATATTTCTAATCATGTCTACATAATGTATTGTCAATAACTTATCACAACATAATGTTTAGAATTTTGACCTTGCTTTTTCATGGATGTCACACGTGTAGTTGGTGATTCTTGTGTATTGGCTAGCACTTTTTGTTGTTGTCTCGTTGTGGATATCATTAGTCAAGTCATCCACTAGCATCAACAAGATCTAAGGTAAGAATAATTAAGTGTTTTAATTATTTCTTTTCATCTCCGGTTTCTACCGTTCCTGCATCTGGATCTCTGTTCCGATTTCCCGTCTTTATTTTGATTAATACTTCCGCTGTGTTTTGGGCTTTGATCTTTATTTTGAAAAGCTAAAACTATATGATAAATATTAGCACCTAGTTTGGAAAAGAGGAACGACCAAACATGACCGTCAATATAACTTCAAACTTGAAGAATCTCCTTTATCACACTACTACAGAGCTCAAGTACTTGCTATGCGAATCTTTGTAGCAACAAATACTTAGTATTTTGTTGATAAGATGATGTTCAACTAGATTATTTAGAGGTATAAATCATGTTTTCGCGGACGTGTATATCTTTATACACACACACATGTATGTATTCATAATACATTTTGTTGTGTATTATGTCTATTCTTCGTAAATTAAAGTTTGTTATCTAATTTTATCTATTTTTAGCGTTCGTTATTATAGAAATTCATTAAGCTGGTTACCTTTTATAAAATTCTTATTCGTGTTGGTGTTGCCTTTTCTCCATACAAGAATTATGATATTTAAAATGATACCGAGATTAACAATTGTGTTGGCATCACAAACTATCTTGAAAAGGACCTCTAACAACATTAGACAATGAAAGAATTTCAACTCGTAATCAATGTTGTTCATAGTGAATGGTAGTATAGTAAATCATGCCGAAACATTTTTATAACCAGGGATGAGAAAAGAATTGGAGCCGATGGGATAATCCGAAAACCAAAACATTCAAGTCAGGGACTCTCGTAGGTTTTCATGTACAAAAATAGCGGAACCTGCATAAGACTAGTTCTAAATTGTTATATTGTACAGGTCCAAGCATTATATTAGGTGACCCGACCCAATTACGTGAAACCGTCAAACTACTTTAAAATCAAAAGTAAAAACCCTCCCTTCTTATTCGTTTCCATAAGTCAACACCATTGACCCTATAAATCAACATTATTCACATGTATGATGGAAGCTTCGTACATGGGTCAAAGATGCCCCCAAGGATATCGAAGTGTCTATTCTTTGGTGGAGGGAGTTAACGAATTACTTATCATTTTAAGAAATCCGATTTTCATTCGTTTTTTAAAATAGCATAAACTGATGATGGTTTAAACTTAGAATCAGACATGTCAATCGAATAAGAAGTGACCGTAAATATTAAAAAGTACCTTAACTACCAACAAGAACAACCATCATCATCGACTTTCTCAATGATCAATCGTAATCATCAACATCGTCTTCGTAAATGCTCTTATCATCGAAGTTGTTCTCGGCCTAGCATCCGAAGCCTTCACGACCAAATCCGTTAGCCAACAAATTGTTTGAATATTCTATAAATAAAAAAGTTTATGGAAACAATATATATTTATAGTAAACACTAGGTTAGAACCCCGTCTATTACACGCGGTTGTATATTGAAAAAGATATAACTTATAAATTTAAATTTGTAAATATGTCATAACTTGTCAGACTATTATAATCGTCTTAAGATATATCAAGTGGAAATATAACAAATTAGTATTTTTCTTTAACTAGATATATTTTGATTTCCTATTATATATTCTTATTTAAATTAATTAGTATTTTTCTTTAACAATATATTTATAATATCATTATTATTTAATAAGATACATGCGTATTTATTAGGAGAGAGGCACGAAAACCAATGTGGGAAGTATCCAAGTTAAACATTTATTTATAAGTACACACTAGCTTAGAACCCCGTGTCTACACACAAGCTGAAAAAATATTAATACATAAAATTTTTAATTTTTTATGTATTTATTTACATGCGTATAAATGTATTACATATACGAAGGATAAAAACCAAAATTCAAAATATGTAAAAATTAATATCTAATTGGGTTTTGAAAATACGTTAATTACTATTTAATGCAATTTGACTTTCATTACTATTTGATTCAAAATAAAAGTTACATAATTATTATTTAAAGTTTCTTATAATTAGAGATAATTTAAAATAAATGTGTTTTATTAGTATAATTAATATTTTTTTAAAGATATATTACTATTTAAATATAAAAGTGTATTTAATAAGAGAGAGAAGTGAAAAAAATGATGAGAATGAACATGTAGACGACACGTAACATATAAAAACCTTTATTTATTATATATACTAGCTTACAACCCTTGTAATACACACGATGTGAAAATTATCAGTACATAAAATTTTTAAATATTTATGTATATATTTTACATGTGTAAAAATGTATTACATATATTAAGAAATAGAAAACAAAAATCAAAATATATAAAAGTTAATATGTAATTGGCTTTCAAAAATAACTTAATTAATATTTAATGTAATTTGACTTTCATTTACTATATGATTGAAAATAAAAGTTACATAATTAGATTTCAAATTCTCTTATGATAAGAAATAATTTAAAATAAATGTGTTTTATTAGTATACATAGTATTTTATTTAAAAATGTATTATTATTAAAAGATAGTGGTGTATTTAATAAAAGAGAGAGACAAAAAAAAATAATAAAAATAAATATGAAGTCCCACATGATATTAAAAAACTCTTTATTTATTATATACTAATGATATATAGAATAGATTTTAGCATACCATATGACCCTAGTTACAAAAATTTCCCTTTAAAGGAAGTACCAATGTCACCCGTGTGGCCCTAGCTAGAAAGCCATAAAATGGTGCTTTTGCTGTTCTTCACACGTTGCTGACTCCTATCTTCCCAAATTCATCTGCAATTAAAGATTCAGATGCAAATTTCATCTTCTTACCAATCGTAAGTACTCAACAATCTCTCGAATTTAGATTTCACCGGATTTCGAATGCTCGATCGCTCTTCATGCTCGTTCTAGGGTTTTATTACGAACTTTAGGTTAGTTTTCTTTGCTTGCTTGATTCGATTCATTTAAACTATTTTGAGAAATCTATCGGTTTTTGAAGTTCGGTATCGTTAATCGTATGATTTTGGAGGTGACTGATGAGAATTAGTGGAAATTGAGGATACACAAGCTGTGATGGATAGCCATAGGTTGAAGTTTTTGTGCAGTTTTAATGGTAGCATATTACCTCGGCCACAAGATGGGAAGCTTAGATATGTAGGTGGAGAGACAAGGATTGTGAGTGTTCCAAGGGATATTGGTTATGAGGAACTGATGGGGAAGATGAAGAAGTTGTTTGATGGTGCAACTGTTTTGAAGTATCAGCAGCCTGATGAGGATCTTGATGCTCTTGTTTCTGTTGTGAATGATGATGATGTAACAAATATGATGGAGGAATATGAAAAATTAGGGTCAGGCGATGCGTTTACTCGGCTTAGATTGTTCTTGTTTTGTAACAGTGAACAAGAGGATTCTATGCATTTTGTTGACAGGGACGAGGTAGATAATGAAAGGAGGTATGTCGATGCTTTGAATAGTCATAATGATTCTGTAATAGATGATAATCAGGATAATCGATTGGTTGATCAGTACTACAATCAGTTGAATCTTGATGGCAATTTTCATAACCAAAGGAATTTTGAGTTGCAACATGTTAGAGTTCCTCAAAGGTATAGCGAAATGGAGTCTCCGTGGAGTCCTGCGTATTACTCTCCAAGAACTCATGGTAATGAGTTCCCGAATTCACCTTCTTCGTCGCAATATCATACTCCTTATGGTGATACGGTTGACAAAAGTTTTGATAGGGTTGTTTCTGAAGATTATTTCAGGCAGCAAAATGTTTTTCATCAACCTCAATATGATCAACAGTTACCGTTTCAAGAAAGTGTTGTTGGTTTTCCTGGTAACATACTTCATGGTTCTTTTTATAATAATATGAATGTAAATCTTGGGCACACTGTGTATCCAGATGGTAATCATGTGACACCACATTATGTTCATCATGTGTATGGTAATGAGATGTTTCATGATCAAGCTATGGCTACTGGTTTTCATAATGGTTATGGGCCTGCAAATGCTTTGTGGAGAAATGGTCAAAGTCAAATGCAAGAAAATGGTGCATATAATTTAGGGTATGTTAGGACTACAATGGAGTCTAGTGCTAGGGTTCCAGTAGGGGTGGATAATCTTGGTCAGCATCACTTACCAACTGAACCGGTCCAAATCATGCCTGCACCGGCGCATGTTATGCCTGAACCTGTGCAACTTACTCCTGACCCAGTTCTGTTTAGCCATGAACCCATCCAACTTAGGTCTGAACCGGTTCAATTTAGTCATGATCATGAACCCATCCAACTTGCATCAGACCCGGTTCAATATAGTCATGAACCCATCCAATCAACTTTAGTACCGGCCCAATTTAATCCGGGCTTGCCAAGCTGTTTAATCCCTATAGATCCTGTGAACACCTTGAATACAGAAGTAAGAAATAATTCTAGTGGTCTAAAAGATGGGTTTGGTGGTGAAAAGTTGAACTTACCTGTGAAGCAAATCATTGGAGCTGACAACACTGATCAAGAAAATGGTCTTGTTTTAAAAGCTGAAGAAATTATAAATGAATCTGTAAAGAAAGCAGACTTAGAAGGTGCTGATGATGCGAAAGATAAAGATCATGAAAATGCTGCTTCTGCTGCTGTGAATGATGTTAAAGTCAAAGAAGAAACTGTGCAGGAATTAGACACAGTGGTGAGTAATTTCGACCCTTTTACCTATGAATGGGTTGATTTGGGTTATTTTTAATCTCAAACAGGTCGATTATGCTGAGTAAAAATTTTAACTAATAAGGGAACGACCGGAACGGGTTAAAATTTGGGTAAAGTGTATTATTAATGCATACCACCTCCTAAATCACTTCATTCAAAGACTTCGATTATTGTTTTTATAATATTGTTTCTGTATTCCTATTTAATGCATTAGTATTTATTAAAAATGGACAAATTAGTGTTTCTAGTCAACCCAACCTGACTGAGTTTTGATCCACACTAAATATGAGGAGTTTCAATTACTTATTTATTTATTGTTTCAATCTGTTATTTGAATTATAGGACGCGCCAGCAGATTTGGAGCTAGATTCTGACAGTGACACCCAAATCAACACAAAGATTGAACCGACAAAAGCTGAGGAGGAAGCTATTGCTAGGGGGTTACAGGTTCTTCTCTACCTGCATTTATATTAAATTTGCCAAAACCATATGAGTTATAACCAGTTTGTATTTATATTCTTCATCAGACTATTAAAAATGATGATCTGGAGGAAGTAAAGGAGTTAGGGTCTGGTACATATGGAGCTGTTTATCATGGGAAGTGGAAGGGTTCAGATGTAGCCATCAAAAGAATTAAAGCCAGTTGTTTTGCTGGCAGACCATCTGAGAGAGAACGTTTGGTATGATTGCGTTAATGCTCTTTTTCGGTCATTTTTATTTTCATATTCTTCAATATTTTCCAGTGTTAATATCATAAAAACGACATACTTTCTTATTTCTCACGAAAAAGTCCCTCAACATAATTTTGGCTTATTGAAGTCCTTAAATATTTCAAGAAAACACGAAAAAGTCCCTCAACACAATTTTGCTATATTAAAGTTCCTAAACTTATTTTAGGATGCATATACTTGTGAAAAAATATTTATAATAATGACTGGTTACACCTTAAATTACTCAAAATTTGATGAAGTGACATTCAACTTTTTTGCATAAAACATTTATCTAATCTTATTTTGACCAATTTAAGGGGTAATGAGTCGTTATTTTAAATATTTTTTCAGATAATATAGCAAAATTAGGTTGAGGGACTTTTTCGTGTTCTTTTTGACATGATTAGAGAGTTTAATATCCCAAAATTATGTTGAGGGACTTTTTTTTGTAAAAAATAAGAAAGTATGATGGTTTTTTATAGTTTGTTTTTGGTAAATTTTTTATTATTTATTATTTTGGACATTTGGAGTAATTAGATGTTAATTTTACAAACAGATTGCAGATTTCTGGAAGGAGGCCCTAATTTTAAGCTCATTGCACCACCCAAATGTTGTCTCTTTCTATGGTATAGTTCGTGACGGGCCTGATGGCTCTTTGGCAACTGTAACAGAGTTCATGGTTAATGGATCTCTCAAGCAGTTTTTACAGAAAAAAGACAGGTACTGATTTTACGTAATTGCAATTAGCATTTAATAGATGTCAAATGCTTGATTTGGTCAGATAGTAGGCTTTTATTTCCATTAAGATATGAAATCCTCTTAATCATTAACCAACTAGACTTGGAAAGAGACCGAATAAGGAATATCTCATATTGATCTATAGTTAAGTTGTTAACAAACTAATATGGAAAGATGATTTGAACATGTTTTAATTTAGAAACATGGTTCAAGTATGGATGAAAACATTTTGGACTGTTTATATAATGCACATGCACATACACATATGTTATGACATACATTTATAGAACTATGTTGTTTTTTTAAATGGTGATATATTTATTTATTTATTCATTGTAATTTAATAGTTGTAGTTTCCTTGGTTTTGAAATGTTGAGGCACTTAAGGTCCCGGAAGCCGAGGCACTAGGAGAAGGCTCTAGCCTGACTTATGTGAGGTGTTTGGCATTCAAAATATATTTATTAATTAAGTTTAGATGACATTTTCTATTTTGTTAATCCTTAAACACCTAAAAATAAGGTAATAAAGTACTTATAAATTGATTCTAGATTTCTTATATCTGTATACAACCAAACAAGCCATATTGCACAACTAAAAACTCCCAAAGAAACCAAATATTCAATTTAAGTATCATAATAAAAAATTCAAAATTGTTAAAAAGATCAAGCCACCAAAATGTTAATTTTTTTTGTTAAATATCAAAATATAAAACAAAATACTTAAATATTATAATATCTTTGTAGTGCAGAACATAGTTGTCAATAGCGGCTATAGCGAGCGCTATAGCGCTAACGAAGCGGTCTAGTGGCGCTATATGGTGTATAGCGACTACATAGCGTGAATATAGTGATCTTTTTAATATAAATACCAGTAGCAAATAGCGATTTAGTATTTTTATTTCATTAGATGATTAGTGATAGTGTATCTTAGCTATTTTGGTGGTGTGACTGTTTTTTTTGTTGATTATAATTGCTACAATAGTTGACTACTTTAGGGTTTTTGTTTCATAAAATTTTCTACTAATTTACCGCTAAACATCACTATCGCTACATAGCATATAGGTAGCTTGTCGCTATTTACCGCTATTTGCAATTGACAACTCTGATGCAGAACCACCCAAATGTTTTATTTTGCACACTCTAAGGTGCTAGGTGAAGGCGCTAGCCTCACATACGCAAGGCGTTTGGTATTAATAAAGTAATAATAAATTAATTATACATGACAATTTTTATCTTGTTAATACTTAAACATAAAAAAATACTTTAAAAATAGTTATACATGAAAATAATCAAATAATACTCTTGAATCTTGACAAACTAGTAGAGATCAAATCTAATTCAATATACTAATCGAACCGTTACTCAACAGGTAAAAGTGAACATAAAATAATTAAAATAGTCCAACATGCAATGTGTTAAATAATTTAAAAGGTGACCGCCTCATGCTTCATGGGGTCACACCGTTTTGTAACCTCTGAAGCGTTTTGAGGGGCATTTTAGACATTTGATAAACATTCAAACCTTGTTCTTTTGGAATCGTGTCCTATCAAACATTGCATTTATTATGGGACTGATTTGGTGACAGAACTATTGATCGGCGTAAGAGACTTATCATAGCTATGGATGCTTCTTTTGGAATGGAATATTTGCATGTAAAGAATATAGTTCATTTTGATCTAAAATGTGAAAACCTGCTTGTGAACATGAGAGATCCACATCGACCAATTTGCAAGGTATGTCGTTTAATCATATTCATTTCCATTATTTTTTTTCCGCCTTAAATATTTTCTTGGGCTCTATAAATACATACTAAAATTTCAAAATATTTTATAAAAATATGTTTGTTCGTTTGTGTAATCTACGTCTTTATAGATAGGAGATCTCGGCCTATCGAAGGTGAAGCAACACACTTTAGTGTCTGGTGGTGTTAGAGGAACATTGCCATGGATGGCACCTGAGCTGCTTAGTGGCAAAAATCACATGGTATCTGAAAAGGTAGATTATTACATATGAAATGAATAAAATAACCCCCTTATCCTATATTTCTTGGGTAAATGCCATAAAAAACCAACACTTTTCGTATATTAAAGTCCCTAAAATTTTCTAAAATTAATCCTTAACCCAATTTTGGTATATTAAAGTCCTTAAAGAATGCACCTACTTTTGGAAATTCTTTTAAGTAATGACTTGTTACCGTTATCAAAATTTAATGAAGTGACATTCAACATTTTTCATAAAAAAGTTTATACAATCTTATCTTTACCAATTTTAAGAGGTTACAAGTCATTATTTTAAATTTTTTTCACATGTAAATGCATTTTAGCCAAGTTTAGGGATTTTAGTATACCAAAATTAGCTTGAGAGACTTTTTTGTGTATTTTTGACAAGTACAAGGACTTTAATATATTAAATTAGTTCAGACGCTTTTTGGTGTAGATAGAATAAGAAAGTATGTTGGTTTATTACGGTATTAACCCTTATTTCTTCCCTTGAAAATACATTTGTGTTCATAAGACCATTTATTTATCTTTTTCTGTAAAATCTAGATTGATGTTTACTCATTCGGGATTGTCATGTGGGAACTGCTCACGGGAGATGAACCGTATGGAGATATGCATTGCGCTTCCATTATTGGTATGCCTCGTATATTCATCTTGCATAAAAGCCTTTAAAATATTTTTTATTCAAAAGATTAGATTATTACTGAAATAATATAATTTTTATAATATTTTTGAATATGATGCGTCATGCAGGGGGAATTGTTAACAACTCATTACGTCCAACAATCCCGACATGGTGCGATCCTGAATGGAAGGGCTTAATGGGAAGTTGTTGGTCTGCTGACCCGTCCGAAAGACCATCTTTTTCTGAAATTTCTCAGAAATTGAGAAATATGGCTGCAGCTAAATGACCTTTTTGCCCCTATTATGTGCTGCACCGCGTGTCACCATGGTTGAGACTTGAGAACCAATGCAGCCCTTTGGGATTAAAGTTAAAGGAATGCATTTGTATATAACAACTCTGCAAGTCCAAGGCATTATTGTCCTTTGTTTTAGTAGGCAATAATATGTTTATTTATAGAGCGGTTAAGTTTTCAATCTTTATTCGTCTTATTTAACCATCGATAACCTCTTCGGGTTTGGTGTTTTATACTTTCATCAACTATGTAGATTAGCTAGAGTATTTTCTCTTATGATAGTTTTTCAAATATCTAGATGTACTTCACTGCTTCTTACGTTAAATTTTTTTATGATTTTTCATTTTGTTTTTAAGCAGATTGGATTTTAATAATTTAAACACTGATAATAATTCATATTCTCAAAATTTTCACTTTCATTGTCAAGAGAAATCCTCACTCTATCGAAAAAGTAACTTGCCCCTGATGATGTGACATATGAGGCGTCATTGCTGTGAGATTGCTGTTGGTAAAGAAAGATTTCATGTTTGAAATTAAAATTAAAAACACACGAAAAAAGTTAGGAATGTGATTGCTATTGGCAAAGAAAGTAATAGTTAGGAGTGTCACTAGTTTACTTTTTGACATGGATTATTATCAGCTTATGAGTTATAATTTTAGATTATTAAAAATCTAATTTGTCTTGTTTTTATGTTAATTAACATTAATAAAATATTTACTAAATTATAGTGGCACAATATAGACTATGAAACAATGGGCCATAATGTTTTGACTACAACAAATCTGATGCATTTTAAAGATCAATTTGAAACACAAGTTTTAAGATGTTTACTTTATGATTGAACTCTGTCTTAGTTGTAGGCCATAATTGCTATCACAAATATTTTTTTAGATAATGTATATATTGGTTAAGTATTCATTTTTTTATGAAACTATTAGACTCTTAAAACAATATTAGTGGCGACCCAAGTATCAATTTGGTTTCGTATACGCTGTAAAAGTTGTTGGAGAACGATAAATTGACTTAAATGCACTAAAGTTTTTGTAAGAGGACATGCCTTGGAGCAACTGGTAAGGTTGCTGTTTTGTGACCTTCACGGCTTCAAGCCGAGGAAACATCCTCCTGCACAAAGTATAGGGTAAGACTATGCGGGAGCTAAGTCAATTACCGGGTACATCCACTAAAGTTTCTGTAACATCTAAATTTATAAAAGTAAAAAAAATGCTTATGAATGTACTACAAGATTTTAGAGCTTGGATCACACACCAGTGTACATAAAACAAATCTAAAGTAATTTTCAAAAGCTAAACACACAGAAAACCTACTCGAATCAAACACGTGATGAAGGAGAGAATGTTTGGAAACACAAAAACCTATGATCTGAAACACAGACACAAACACATTCATGGGTTTGATTTTGTTGATGATGACTTGGATGGTGGGTGGTGAAACTTCGATTATGGTGTGACGTGCTATTGGTGCAAAATGATGGCGTGGACTGACGGCAGTTGAATAACAGAAAAGACAGACGTGAGGGAGGAGAAAGTGAGATAAAGGAGACGAGGGGTGGTTCGTAGCACTTCATATAACTTAATAACTCTGGAAACACTTAGGTGTCCTTCCACTAGAACATAACTTGAGATTTTCATGAATGAAAACATGGTGCAATTGGACAATTGTCGATTTATTTTCCTCTTGCATTCTTTTATTTCTTTTTCTTCAAATAGAAGATACTTTCTTGTTCTTCTTGTTGTTATGTTGGTGTCTTACTCTTCATATTTGGGTTCATGTCGGTTCAATCCGTCAAAAATAAATCTTAAAACTAGGATTTTTTGTAATTAAAGTAACAATTTTGCTTACAATCCAAATAATGACTTACAATAATTATTGGATTTAATAAGAGTATAAACCACAAACAAACTCGTTGCATTGGAATCGTCATATTCTGTTTCTTGGGTGATATTTTTCTTTACAAATTATTGTGTACAATTAAAACAAGTGAAATCAAGACAAACTCACATGTTCTGGCTAATTAATCATAAATGGTGTTTTTTAGATGTCAAAAGAAGGTCACATTGTTTTTAGATGCCAAGTTCTTTTGTTAGGTCCAAGAATTAGATCCAAGAATTTGATGATAGTACTTATCTTCTTCTGAAAAAATGAGATAATTTTTTGCATAAATACTACTGAATAAACTAATAGCATTTTAGAGAACAACATCAACATTAGAAGTTTTGTTCTTCTGCAATTATCATGGTGGGAAAAATAGTATTAGAAGTCATGACCTGATGCATTTTTTTGCAAAATAGTCTACCAACAAATCTGCATTTTAGGTTCCTTGATTTCTTTGTTAACTTTGACTTCAAGTCAAGATTGCTATAGGGTGAAAATATGTTTAAGTTATGCCTTTGTTAGGTCCAAGAATTAATGGTTATTTATCTTCTTCTGAATAATTAGATATAATTTGTTGCGTAAATAATATTGAATGAATTAATAGCATTTTAGGGACAAAGTAAAGATAGCATTTTAGGGACCAATGTACATTTTGACTTTCACACCTTCCTTACCCATAACAAAGTAAAGATACATTTTGACTTTCAAAGTCAAATATGTTACTATTAAGAAATTATTCGCTGTTTTCTTAACTTGTGAGTTGTGACATAATTTCTTCAAAGTCAAATATGTTACTATTAAATATAGATGTTATCTCTTTGTCTAACCTAATCTGTAAATGTAGTTGATAGTTCACATAATGAAATACATGCTTGGTTAAACAATTATATCAGTGGGTCTAAACATGACTAGAAAAATAAACAAGTTGTCACATAATATTCTGTTTTGTGACCCCAAATGTACATTTTGACTTCCACACCTTCCTTGCCCATAACAAAGTGAAGATACATTTTGACTTTCAAAGTCAAATGTGTTACTATTCAGAATTTTTTTACTGTTTTATTAACTGATTAGGTTTATTTCTTTTGTTCCTTATGCTTTTGTTTCTTTGTTTGGTTCTTAGTCCAAAAATTAAAATATATATTAACTGCAGACGTTATCTCTCTGTCTTAACTTAATATGTATGCAAGTGATACTTCACATAATGAAATTCATGCTTGAATTGATATTAACTGATCAATTTCCTTATTTTTTGGTTCCTTATGCCTTTGTTTACTTTGTCATGAATGCCAAAAGTGATTGAATATGCTCCGTTTGAATTTCCTGTATTTGACAAGCCACTAGGTTTTGATGAGGTCAACACAGCAACATAGATGGAGGTATGCTTCAAAGTTGACTTTCTCCCTGCATTTTTCTATCTTGACAATGAATATGGCGAAAGTATCCTTTCACTAAAGCATTTAGGACACAACTCTAATTTGCAAGGTTCATTGTCCATAGAAACCATCAGTTGTGTCATCATACATACAACTTAATCAATACAATTTCTTCCTTATTGAGTTTGTATCTTGCTATATTGTAATGATTCCAATAGAGAGCTTATATTGAACTATTGAAGACAATTGCTATGACTTATGAGATCCAAAGGGTGGGTTACTTTTGAGAACAATGTCTATTACTTTTTTTCTTTCTAGGTTCATTGTAGAGTTTTATCGGATGATGCAAGTGATATCACAAAGAATTAGTTGTAGAAAGGCGACCCTGTATTTGTTGTGTTTATTTTTTGCTGACTTTTTTAGGTTATTGGGATGGAAAGATTGTAATCCGAGCTTAAGGAAAAGGGATTAAAGTGTGAACGTGCAACCCGACTTTTCCTTCTGAAAATGACCCTATTGGAGATGCTACCAAAAACGTTGCTTGCTAAGGAATGATTCAACAAGAAGACTTCACTTGGTTTTGTAACCGTAGAAGGTTTTTTTGCCCTGTTTCGTTTACGAATTTTATGCATTAGAAGTCCTTAAGTAGCAAATTCAGCTTATAAGAATTACAGATCTCTATAAAAGTTTCTTTATCTGATAATTTTTTTCCAGTTATAATAATGTTTACATCACCGGTAAAATGTGGCATGCTAACTCTGCAAACGTGTCATGATTCTTTAATATGCATTTTGAAATGATTTGAGTGGTTAAAAGTGTTATTTGAATATTAATTTGCACACATGAGCTAACCATTCATACAACCTCTCTTTAAATTGAAAATTAAATATAATTAAATTTATTATATAGTTGAACTAGCCAACTATGTGGAAGTATGCGACAAAGTAATCTAGGTTGTGTAGTCATGTTGTTCTTTTTGGTATTAACTCTATTAAGTTGATATAATTGGTATGTATTATGAACTCTTTATAGTTCAAGGACTTAATCCATGGAAATAGCGGAACTAAACAATTTTATCTGACTTTACATTTTTGACCCTTTAAAAAGACATTTTTTTTAAATATTTACTATGATACAAAATTGTATATGATGATGTATAGTAGTAACAAAGTTGTAAATACTCAAGTTATTTAGTAGATTGTGTGTATTTAGATACACTCCCGTATCGTTTCTACCCTTTTCACATTGTATCGTTTATTAAGTAATTTTTTAGGTATACGTAATTTAAAGCATACTCTTTATTTCATTATTTGTATTCAACCCGTGTGGTACACGGGCCTCTAACCTAGTATTAAATATATAAAAAAATTAAATAATATTTGATTAGGCTCGTTAAGGCTCGCGAGTCTAAACGATCTTAGAAGGCAAAGCTCGAGGTCGAGCTCGAGCTCCATAACTAAACGGGCCATATTTTAGGCTCGTGATCGGGCTTGGTTTGTTCGAGCTTTTTACAGATCCGATCTCGAGTAGCTCTTGAGCCGGCTTTAATCGTTTACACTCCTAGATGGAGTTAATCAGTTGGATGAAAATGACAAGTTTTATAAACCACGAGGATACACATAAGAAAAATAAACTTTTTGGATAAAACTGACAAAAATGAATAAACCAAAGAGAAAAAAATGACAGTTTACTCTTTGAAAAATTAATAATAATAATACTAATAACAAGGTTAAAAGTATGATTTTATTATTAAAACTAATGATTTTTCATAAAAGAAAGTTTTCCAATAAAAACTTGGAAATCTATTGTATAAAATTAATAATCAAAACTAGTGATTTTTCATAAAAGAAAGGAAGTTTTCCTATAAAAACTTGGAAATCTATTGTATAAATATAATGCTTTTTAAGTATATTTTGAGTGTTTTAGAAAAAAGTAAATATATTATAGTTTTTTTTATAAAATAATCATTTGTATTTTTTAATTAATATATTCTTAAATTGAATAAGTTTCTCTCTATCCTGTTTGATATCACAAAAAAGTTAATATACTTCCTTCCAATGGTCAAGGCAGTGGGTCTGCTTGGTTCTTAAAATTGAATAGCAAAGAAGTCAATATTGGTGTGGTATATTCTTTATAGGGATGTCATTACTAGGTTTGTTTTTTCTACTTTAGGGAGTATCATGATTTATTATTCATGCATGTTGATGTTGGGATTTAATAATATCTATAATAGTTATTTCAAGTTAATATAATATTTATTTTTGCGCTACAAATTAAAGAACCCTAGCAAGGGATCAAACCGTCGATGGGGTGAAGGTAGTGCCCGTTAGCGAAGGTACGTGAGGAAAAGGGTGGTGGATAAAGAATCACCTACATAATACCAACAAGCATTACCGAAGAATTACCAATAGATTACAATCAAACGTCATGGTCGGATAGACGTGACAAAATCACTAACTGTTTAGCAACAACTACTTTACCGACAGATGAATCATCAATGGATTAACAACGGATGTATCACACAGTAGTCATAAAAATTTTCAATTAAAGTTTTTGAATTTTCTATTATGTGTTAGAAATCGTCGATAGAACAACGATGAATAGTCATAAACTTTATTTTTGATTGGCTTATGGATTTTCTACTATCTCCGTTGGCAATCCCTGACAGATTTGTGTTGTTGATGATAGTTGCTTTTGTTCTAGTAGTATTAGTGATATTCACCTTAGTTTCATTGAAATCAAATCAATTAGTGTCAACCAAACAGACTCTAAGTGTTTATCTAGCAAAGGTTAATTTTTCTAAAACATAGGGGGATACCTGTGAGTAAGTTTTTGTCGTAAAGAAATTGGTGGTTATTTACATTATTTTAAATAACCTAAGCAGAATACTTCTTTACTTTATATTTAATTTCTAACTAGTGTGAAATATATTTCATTTTATATTCATAACTAAGTTAAAATCTCGTGTATTACACGAGTTGAATAAACCCGTGTATTACACGGGTTGAATAAAATATAATGTAATCTGTTAACACATACACTTGTCAAAATATGTTTTGAAAATGTAATTTGACGTGACAACTATAAATTATTTTAATTAATTTTTAAAACATTTTTAGCAACTAAGTATTAATTTTGTTTATATAATTGATAAATGTTAATTAATATTAAAATTTATTTATTTAATGATATAATAATTATCGGTAATTAAATAATAAGTAACCATAATTAAATAATAATTATCCATAATTAAATTTATATTAAATATTTAAAAATATATTATTTTAATATCATTATTTAATATGAAAGAGACACATAAAAATCATACTGATAATTTATTAGAAAGTGACACATGTTTATTAGAATTTTTTACTTATTAGTATAAAGATTTTTATAATTTTACTTTTTGTATCTAATAAATCATTTTAACAAACATAATATTGTCTACACCTTTTTTCCCCATCATAATTTTTTATATTATTCTAATTACATTGTTATTAATTAGTATAATAGGATAATTAAAAAAAACAAAGTGAATTTAATACATTTCAATTTCAAGATAAGGGCAAAGTCAATTCTTAGATGGTACAAAGCAAATGGATTTGTTAGGACTGTTTGACCTTTCTTTATTTCAACAAATAAAAATTGTGTAATTTGATTGATAATTTTATTAATTAGGGTTAAGAATATTTATTAAAATAAAACAGCATATAACGACATTTTAATTTAATTCATTTAAATCAACGGAGTTGGTCAATAGTTACTTGTCTCCTTCAAGGAATTTTGTTTCTATGTCAAAGAAGAAATTTAGTTATTATTATTAATTATTAGTTATCAATTGGAGTTCATACAAATATTGTTGCTGTATAGTTTTAGTGTCGAACCTTATATATGATATTTATGTTAACCCTAGTACGGAAGGTAGACATTTTCCCTTGCCCATGAAGCCATGGGCACATAATTTACCTATGATGAAACAACTTTAATTGACAAGAATATATACTAAACATTATCCCATATTGGTGTTATCCCAAAGCAGCTTTACATATATATATATATATATAATGTTTCATGTGCTATAACATTTTTTTTAAAAAATAAATAAAATATAGGGGCTACTAACCAGACACGAGGATTACTAAGGGGTCTGGTCCTATACGTCTCGTATAGGTCAACACGTAGCATATAGGCTCTTCACAATTTTCAAGACCGACAAAATCGTACACCTGGTCATTCCAACCCCATCGTATAAGGCAATACGATGCATATAGGGGTTGAAATGACCAGGTATACGATGTTGTCGGTGTACCTCGTATCCTAAACTGCATTGTATAGGCCTATACGATGCGTATAGCTCCAAACAATTTTGTATTTAACCATTGAGATTTCTCATTTGAACGTATGGTTCAAATTTTTTTCCCACAATTTCCTCAAAAAACCGTAGCCATGTCTTGGTGGTGGGATGGTAACTATGACTTTCACGTATATTCTAACGAGTCACTGGAAAACAACCCACAAAGTTCTGACGTTCAAGGTGTGAACCAGGAGGAGGTCTCGTCCGACGTTTATACTAATCACCGGGTAAGGCTTCTAGATTTGAACGAGCCACTAAACAATCCCGAGTTCGTATACGGTGAACCCTCTTACCTTACACAACCCACTAGCTAAGTGAACCCTCTTACCTGACACAACACACTGACGACTTGGTATACGGTGAAGTCTCTTACCTGACACAACACACCGACGATTTCGTATACGGTGAAGTCTCTTACCAGACACAACCGACTAACGAGTCCGAAGACGAGGAACAAACCAATTCAACCGTGTCATATAAAACTGACCAGGTATAACATTCCTACATATATATACTTACATATAGTTTGTTGTTGCTTAACTTTAACCATACCGTTGTTGCAGAATTTTCAGTCTCATGAATAGTTGGTGGATTGGGCTGTCTGCAGAAGACGTGAGAATGGTTACGTTATTGTCACCTGAAGATCAAGGAGAAAAGGCAATGACCCGTCGACACCGGTTATCAAGGTATGGCTTGTGTGTGACCGTCACAGCGAACGTAAGTCTACAACCACGGTTAGACGTGCCGGTAGCAAGAAAATAGATTGTCCTTTTAAATTGGAAGGAGACTACGAAGAAAATACTGGTGATTGGAAGTTAACGGTTGATGGATGGCAGTCATAACCACGATCCTACTCAACATCTTGAGGCACACTCGTTTGCTAGGAGACTGTCTCAGTAGGAATACCTTTTGGTGGCAAAGCTGTATTCGCAAAACATGTTGCCACGTAACATTCTTTCAACCATAAGGGAACAAAACCCAGATGGTAGGTGTATTAAAAAGACATTTATAATGCGATACAGAAGATAAAAAATGAAACGAGAGTCGGTGAAACTCCAATATAGGTTCTGGAAAACCTGCTTTCTTCTAAAAAGTACGTCTGCTATACTCGGGAGGATCCTGCCACAAATGTCGTAGAGGAGATATTCTTTGTTCATCCAAAATCGTACGAGACGTGGCATGCGTTCCCACACGTGTTGATGATCGACACGACGTACAAAACAAACATGTATAGACTTCTATTTGTCCAAGTTGTCGATGTGACCTCCACACACTAATCGTTTTGCGTCGCTCATGCATTTATTTCTAAATAATGGGAGGAAAACTTCGTATGGGTGCTACTGAAAATCAAAGTTATGATGCAAAAGTGTATGGAGACGCGTGTGATAGTAACAAACAGGGACAAAGCTCTTATGAATACGTGTGATAAAATATTCCCCGACATTTCCATGTACCTATGCAGGTGCCACATCCACGAGAATATATGAAAACATTGCAAGGCATTGTTTACAGACGAAGACTGGGCAAATTTCAAGTATTCATTGGCGGTATTTTGTGAGTCTCCCACGGCAGATGTATACTGTAATATTCAGGATTTTTCTGATGTATCTTTCCGTAAACCTTTGCACGTATTAAAACTTGAATTCTTACTAAAACTAATTTCTTAAACAATAAATATTAATTCAATTAATATTTAAGAAAAACAATTATACTTGGGATAGATATGAATATATATATATATATATATATATATATATATATATATATATATATCTTATAAATAAAATGGTTAAATTCTTAAAACTTTGTAAGTTTATGATTATATAAATAAAAATAATTAATAAACTTATTTTAAATAATTAAACATATAAACTAGAAATCTTATAAATTATTATAATAAAAGTAAATAAAAACTTACAAAATTTATTTGGTTTTATAAAAATAAAACATATAAATTATTTTATAAAGTCTAGGGACTAAAATTGCCAACTGCTGAAACTTATTTTAAATCAAAACTCAAGTTCCAACATAAAATAACAAAACCTTTAAACTACAAGGACATGTTGTGTAATTAGCCTAAACTCCAGAAGCTGAAACCGGTAGCGAGTTCGAGACCCACAGTAGCTGGTTTTACCCCCGTTTAATCAGAAATGCGTTTCAGGCCAAAATTGAATGCTTCTCGAGCTCCACATCCAGCGTACGACCTTAACCCAAGAACTATCAATGCTCAAATCCCTGTTTAACGCCCGTGTAATTCAAATTTAAACTCGTATTCTTCAATCGTAATGTCACACCCGTAACACAGGACAGTTATCTAACTAGAGTAGTACCACCAACAGATATGTTCCCAGGTAAGAGCGACAGGTCTAGGAGAGATTTATACATCACTCTTTCCTAGACAGAACATTCCGTTTGTCATATAACTACATACTAGTCAGAAGGTCGCCTTCTAGTTACTGTGATATTGATATAAAAAACACACAGCGGAAGACTAAAGCATAACTTCTATTAATATCAAATATTGTTTACATCATGATTAACGAAAGTTAAATCATCTGTTCCTAACAAGGAATAAGTCATTCGGGGCTTATAGTTCCTGGCATGCCCATCATCTGGATCGTTCATCAGTTTATTCTAGTCTTGGAATGCCCTGTCTAATGTCTACCTGTGATGCGATAAAAAACATTTGATAAAACATGGGTCAGCACAAAGCTGGTGAATTCATAAACTAAAATAGTTTATTAAAATGACCCGCCAAAGTATCTTGAACACATCCATGGGGTTCCACCTCCAAATTCATAGAGAACTATGAACAAACATCAAAATATATATAACCAAAGACCGTTCCACGGGTCCTGTCCAACATGCTGTTCCACGGGCAAGTGAAATACAATAAGCGCTTAGAATACGTTATATATAAACAATCGGTACAATCGTTTCAAGATACACAAAATGTTTCATAAATCAATCATGCCATACAAGGTCATGAAAGGGTTCATGCATCACAGTTTAAGAACTCACCTCAACAGTATTTCAGCTTATCAATCAGTAATCTTGCAAATGCCTCGGGCAGAGTTCCTAGATAATCATCACATTTCTTAATCATATAATCCTAGCTTAACGGTTCATAGCCAAAGCTTAATGATAGGTCGAAACCTTACCTTAATATTATCTACAGAACTTTGAAGCCTAATGCTTAGAAACCGGACTCTCGTACGTGAACCAGGGCTCCGGGATCAGAACATCAGAGAGTGTGTGTGTTTAGGATGGCGTGTAAGTGTGTGAAATGGTCTGAGATCGACCATCTATTTATAGGGCCAAAGTGGCATCCGTAGCGGACCGCTACGCTATGTGGTGGCGGTCCGCCACCCCTTGAGGCGGCCTATTTGGCTTTGCGCGCACGTAGCGGACTGTTATGGTCTGGCTAGCGGTCCGCCACCCCTTACACTCGTCAGATTTCCATCGGTGAGTCACATGGACACGTGTTAGCTACCGGGGTGTTCCTTAGTCCACACGTAGCGGACCGCTAAGGTCATGGGTAGCGGTCCGCTACCCCTTGATTTTTTAGAATTTTTATTTTAAGTCCCTGGACTTTGATTATTTACATATCCAACCCCCAACTTTGTATTTTGGCAATTTTAATCCTTTCTCTTTCTAAGAAATTTCAGGGTGTTACAAAAGTCCTTTCCTTTAAGAAATTTCTTCCTTGAAATTAAGAGGTGAATTGATGAGGATACTTGACTCTTATCTGTTCCTCAAACTCCCAAGTCTTGTCGGCTCTGATCCGACCTTGCCATTGTACCAATACCATTCGTATAACTTTCTTTCTTAATTTCCGTTTCATTGACTTATCCATAGAGTATGTCTCATTGATGGGTATAAAATGGGCTGACTTAGTCAGTCTATCGACCACGACCCATATGGCATTATGTCCTTTCTGAGTTCCGGGAAGTTTAGTTATGAAGTCCATTGTAATTCGATCCCATTTTCAGACAGGTAATTCTATTTTTTGTAATTGCCCTACTAGTTTTTGATGCCCAATCTTAACTTGGAGGCAAGTCAAGCATTTGACTATGTACTGGGCTATTGATCTTTTCATGTTAGGCCACCAATAATGAGTCTTCAGATCTTTGTACATCTTATTTGCACCAGGATGCATTGAATATCTTGATTTATGCGCTTCATCTAATATCTTTTCTTGAATATCTCCAAACATAGGAATCCAGATTCTTTGCTCGAATCTCATGATTCCATCATCTCCCTTAGATAGTAATTTCTGTTTCCCAACTGTACGTTCTTTCTTGATGTTTTCTTCTTCTAATGCTTTTGGTTAGGTTTCCTTGATCTGTTCCATTAAGTCTAACTTCAGATCTAATCGTAGTGCTTTTACTTTAATCGGCTGGCTTCATTTTTTCCGACTTAAAGCATTTGCTACTACGTTTGCCTTCCCAGGATGGTATTTGATTTCACAGTCATAATCTTTGATAAGTTCCATCCACCTTCTTCGCCTCATATTTAAATCCTTCTGATTAAAAATATGTTGGAGGCTTTTATAGTCTGAATATATTACGTGTCCGCACGATGCTCCAGTATTTCTTTTTCAAGAATGGAGATTAACTCCTTTTGGTACCCCATTTTTTTTGCTAGGCTATCCATTCTTTGTCCTTGTAAGTCGTGCATTATCCCCTGCTCCATCCTTTGCCTCTCAAATTCTGAGGTCCTTACATATTGGTGGATGTCATTGGTTGGAATTCCCATAACACTAGTGGGTGCCGTGGTATGCCTTACTCAAGGGTTAGGATGGTACGGGTCGGGCATTAGATATGGGTCTCTTAGTGGGGGTGGTAACTGATTGTGGAGATGGGGTGTCTGATACAGGTTCCTGGGTGCGGGTGATCCAGATGTTCGAAGTCTTGGGCCGGTGTTCCTAATCCAATCTGCCCTTACATCAAACCTTGGTCTAGCAGCTGGAGGTGTTGGTGACCGATGCACGGGTGTCCCGATGTCTTCTTCCCACTCAGACTCTTCTCCGGGACGGTATACCGGGGAGGGAGGAGAGTAGGAGTCCATGTCTAGCAGAAAACAATAAAAGGTTGTAAGTGATGATGAAATATGGAGTGTTAGACATAGGAGTTCTCATAAGTTTAGAGTTTGACTAGTCATAACACCGAGCCTTCACAATAGTATTTTAGAAATACACTTGACCTATAAGCAATGTATCCCTGAGGAGAATTCCCAGGAAAGAGGGGTGGGTCACTAGGACACCCTTAAGTACCCTGTCTTTCCTTGGCCAGAATTTCTCATGGGCCTACACACTCTTCCAGCCATCATGTACTAATAACACTATTGTTGGACTCATGGTTATGATGAGAATTGTCGTAGACTGGGCCTTGTGGCCCGAAAGTAATGTTTATGCATTTCAGCGGGCTCCTTCTTCTTGGAGGATAAATGGGCTTCTTAGTTTAATATTAATGGGTATTAGGCCCAATAGTTTAAGTCTTTGTTCACAAGAGGTGATGGTATCATGTATGTGAGTTCAAAGGTGTATGAAGAATTTGGTGTGTATGTGTGTGTGTTAAACTTAGGATAGCACTTAATGAAACGCATAGGTAGCATGTATGTAATAATGAATGTAAGCACAAGAGTTATCAAGTAGTGTGACACATAAACTATTAAGTATTGTAGCATGTATTGAAATTATTTAGGATAACATGTAAAAATATTCACACAAGTATTAATCATGTAATCATAGAGTAGCATGGCATATTGTGGGTGTCCTAAGGTTATAGTCTAGGTTAAGAGTGTCTAATAA
Organism: Smallanthus sonchifolius; assembly: GCA_023525975.1. Lineage (NCBI taxonomy): Eukaryota > Viridiplantae > Streptophyta > Magnoliopsida > Asterales > Asteraceae > Smallanthus > Smallanthus sonchifolius. The sequence continues at coordinate 18,938,688 of CM042035.1, read as the reverse complement.
CCTAGTTCCCTATAACCAAGGCTCTGATACCAATCTGTCACACCCCAACCGACGACGGAATACATCGGGGCGGGACATGTAGACTGTTCATGAGCACATGGTTGACTAAATTGAAATAGATTAATACATTAAACTTCCATTCATAACTTTAACAAAACAAATTCCATAATACATGAACATTGAAATACATAACATGTTCATTCTTGTTCAATTAACTAGGTCCATAACCTAAGTGAAGCAAACTTGATCAACTCATACTTTGTACCTGAAACATGATGAAAACGAGGTCAACTAAAAAGTTGGTGAGCATACATAGGTTTTGACACATAACCAAGTTTAAAGTATTTTATACAATTCATACGATACACGTGTATAAGGCATTTATAGAGAATTTATAGTTAAACTAGGTGTGTACAATCAAACCTTGTGACTGAGGCATAACACGCAGGTTACCCTAGTGTAAAGTCGGTAACAAACACCCTAACCGGGTGGGTTTGTCAGACTCAATAGATCTATCAATGTTAACCGTTGGCTTGTACGGAGTTAATGATTGTACTAATGTCATGTATATGTAGTCTTAACTCATAGCATTCAAGCATAAAGCACATAACACATAATATCATGTTATTGAATTGTAATTAAGTCTATGCAAAAAAGTTTCAAAAAGTAAATCACGTTTCACCCCAAAAGTATAAAATGAAAAAGGGGGCTATGTAAACTCACCTGTATCAAAGATGTTACTAGCATAAGAGTCTAGGTAGCAAAGTGTTCCTTGTAACTTACAACGTTAACCTAGAATGTAATATATATGAATTTATATTAATAACATGTACAATAGTCTAAGGCCAAGTTTAGGGTTGCAATGGGAGTGTGTACAAAGGGTTTGTGTTGTATTATGTAAAAGAATGTGTAGGTGATTGTGGTTTATACTTGAATGAGTGTTTTATAAAATGAAAAATTGAAATGAATGGTTTTAAAATAAATAGTTTAGGGTTTGAGTTTGAATAACTAAATAAATTAAATAAATAGATTCTTTTATTTATTTATTTAGAAAAGGTAGTGCGGGGTTATATTTATTCAATATTGTTTAAACAAATAAATTTACTTGATTTATTTATTATTGAGATAGTATGTCTTGTTAAACACGTGAAGATGTAAAATGTAATTGTATATCTTTAGGAAAACGTTTTATTTGTTTGGTTGCAATTTGAAACATATAGTTTAATAAGGACTATGGGTTTATAAATTTTATGAAAATAGATTTAGGTCTCAAAGAATATTAATTGTAAAAGTATTGATATAATATCTATAATAATTGTATTATTAAAACAATGCCATAGGTGAAAAATATTAGGCTAACAAAACAATCATTATTTTGCTACTAATCTTATGTTAATCGAGATAGTATTAATAATAATATGATAGTTATGCAAATAAAACGATTAAAATTTTAGTAACACTAATAAAATCATACCGTTACTAATATACATAGATTAAGTCGTTTTAAAGGTTTAGGTAGGATATGACCCTTTCGTTTTAACAAAACTCGTGACTTTAAAATGATGACTAACGATTTAAAACTATAGTTTCAATTAAAACAAGTTATATGCATAACCTCTTGAATTCTTAGGAAATGTTTATAATTTATTTAGAAAAATCAGATTATTAAATATGTAAAACATGTATTATAAAATGTTAAAAAAAAACAAGGCAGCTGGGAAAAGGCACAGGCGCCGGATTTAGAACCCGCGACCTACTCTTTGCTGCACAAAGGGTTACCATCAGATCGAGTCTACTTTCGTGTTCAAAGCCCCTAAACTTAATTAGTAACATTTGAATGAGTCTGAGTCATCTCCCCCAAATCACATCTCAGATTAAAACCCTACCCTCAAAACATATTTTTGAGACCACGAAATCAGTCCTCTACGGGCGTTGTTCGCGATTAAAAGATTGGGGCTTTTGATTATAAGGTTAAAACGAGTAGAAGGGTAGGTTACATACCTTTATTCTTTGGAAAAATCGTGTGATTAGCTCTCCACAGGCCGATCGCGACGAGGAGGGGAAAAAAGAAGAGAACTTTGGTTTTGGGTGCGATTTTGAGTTGTGAACGATTTAGATGCATAAGGGTTTGAATTTGAAGGCGTTTACAGTTGTTAATTGACGGGATTTGCGGGTTTTCGGGGCTGGATTCATGGATTTTGAAAGCCACGATCGTTGGTAACAAGATTGGGTCAAAGAAATTGATTTCTCAATTAATTTGATTGATTTCGAGCCCCTTAAGATCGCAAATGAGCAGAGAACTAATTTGGGATGATTTTAGATCCCGAAATTTCGGGGATTGAATGTAGATCGAATGAGTTTGACTTTTTCGAGTCAAAATTGGCTACAAAATTATTTTTTGTGTTCAAATCAATGAAAAGGGGGGTTTAGTTGGGGTTCAAAACTCTTTTAAATGATACTTTAGTATTCTAGAAATAGTTTTTAATAATCTATAAAATCTTAAACATTTTTTTTTGTCATTCTAATTTCTTTATATATAAAAACTCCATTTTTTTATAACACTAAAAGGTTGTAGAATCGATTGGTTTAATAAAACCAAATAATTATACATATGTATTTATTTATTATATATATATATATATATTTTTAAATAATAGATATGCATACTTGATTAAAACTCGAAAGTTTTATGCTTGATTTATTTATTGAAACAAATAAATATATATATGTATGTAACTATACATAACATATATATATATATATATATATATATATATATATATATATATATATATATAATAGAAATAAATTTTAATATGCATACGAGATTAAACTTATTGAAAAATAATTGATGTGACACATTGTACCGTCTAAGTACGGGACGAAAATAAATTGTTATTATTGTATAAAAGGAAATAAAATAATACATGCAAAATCATGGATGTTACAGTATCCCCAAGTTGAGGGAATTTCGTCCCGAAATTTAACTAGGGTAATCTACCAAATCAGGAAAGAGGTGAGGGTTTTTAGTTCATGATGAGTTATGTTGGTTGGTTTAAGGAGTATAACTGATGACAAGGCACAGGTTTTGATACTCGAGATCAGATATGGACGATGATGTTAAATTTAGGTTTTAAAATGAATTCAAGGAGAAAACTGTCGAATAATATTTTGGATTCCAAGGATGAAATGCATTACACGGAATGGAATTGATGGGAATTTGATGATTAGGGTTTGCTTAAAATGTAGTATAATGTGCTCCAAAATTGTCAGTGGATAAGAGATTTCACGACTATTGGTCTAGGTCAAAACTTCACGTGACACGAACAACGCTACTTATGATGGCATGATAGAGCACTTATATATAGGAAGTACCGTCGGCGTATCCACCATGCCCTCGTCATATCACATTAGTTTCGTTGCTATATATCACGATAGGTTTTAGTTCATAACACACGACAGAATTTGCTATGTTTTCCATGCGCTGATTCTTATAATTACGTGTGCACCCGTAGTTACTCAAATCATCGTATGGTCCGTATAGATCCTTTCGTTGTGTGCGGGGCAAGAGGGGGCACAAATTCACTTAGTTCATGTATGTTGATTCCTCATATGAGTTGCTAAAAGTACTATGTCCTTAAGTAGGCAGGTTAACTAGCAACTAAAGGGTAAGAAGTAGTATAACCTAAAGTTCCATGGTTTACTCGTGTTTGAACAAGAATACGTCAAACCACGAGTTGTTTTAAAGTGTTACAGCTTCCTCGTGTTTGAACAAGAATACGTCAAACCCCGAGTAGCTTCAATGTGTTAGGATTTTCAAGTTTGGTGAACAAAGTGTATGACCATGCCTTGTGTGTAATAAATCAAATTGCATCAATTGTAAGCAGTTTAGTTTCGTGTATAATGTAAACACACAAGTCTCATGTATGATCTAGTATTATATAGTTTGTAATCGAATAGGTTTCATGTGTAACGTAAACAACTTAGCATCATGTATAAGCTACCATGTGCAATGTAAGCAACATAGTGTCATGTGTATTGTAAGAATTGAATTTCATGTATGGTGTTAAAACCTAGTATCATGTACTTTGCAGCCAAATAAGTTTCATGTTCAGTACGGTCAATCAAGTATTGTATATAAAACAATCAATTGTTAGGTACCATGTATATTGCAAACAATTAAGTTTCATGTATTGTGTGTTCAAGCCAGTAGCATGTGTATTGCAAATAAACATGTTTCATGGGTTATGTGATTAATCCAGTAAATTATGATTCGCACATAAACTAGTTTCATGTATTATGTGATCGTGCTGTGTATCTTGTGAACATGCATACGTAAGTTATTGAATTTCGTTTGTGACATGTACTAACGAGTTTTGCATGTGATCGAGTGTTGCGGAGAAGCGTGTTGTTGTGTGTTTGTGAAAAATGTGGTAGTTAGGTTCTAGCTCTTTAAATCTCGTTGAGGTTGATGGGGTTGGTTAGCGTCTATGCGGTGTAGATCGTCTCTTGAAGCGGCGTGTGAAAGGTAACGAGGGGGGTCTTGAAAACACTTAGGGAAATATGTTTACAAATAACTGATCTTTGTTTGAAAATATGAAATTGTAAATTGTTCTTGGTTGTAGATATATAAAGTAATAAAACTATTGGGTTAGATAATCTAAATAAATAGACAATTTATAGGAAAAATCTTTTAATTTAAATTTTCAATTATTAATAAGAGAATAACTTTAAGATGAATTATTGGCTTAACAAGTAGTCGTATATTGATTTAGCCACGGTTTAGAAATAATTACTTAAATGAGGAAAATCATAATTATTTATCAATTCGAAATAATATTTTTATAACATAGGTTGTATTAAATTCCCTTACACAGTGAAAATGTTTATAGAAAAATTTATATTTGTGATACTCTCTAAAATTTTGATAAACGTTTGGTTTGAAAATAACGAGGTTGTTTAATTCCAATAGGTTGGGTTGTTTACGAAGGAGATTGTCGGTAGTGTACTAAATCGTGTTGAATGAAGAAGGTGATACTTGAAAAATTTTGATAAAAATATGATGGGTGTAATTCATACTCAACGTGTCAAATTAACGAAATGATAACTTTAGGGTTGGAATATATAAAGTTGATTAGATGTTGAAATGTTAAACATTACTCAAAACATAGGGAAATGGTTCTCAAACTGAATAATTAAAGACAATAAATAATAAAAAAATAATTTTGTTAACGTCCCTTGTAGCTTTCCACTAGAAGGAGAATAATTCCCAAGACGAGCACCGCTATGGTCACTCGGGTAGCCGATCTGGCTTCAGCTTTAGCCGTCTCCGCACGATGCTCCAGTATTTCTTTTTCAAGAATGGAGATTAACTCCTTTTGGTACCCCATTTGTTTTGCTAGGCTATCCATTCTTTGTCCTTGCAAGTCGTGCATTATCCCCTGCTCCATCCTTTGCCTCTCAAATTCTGAGGTCCTTACATATTGGTGGATGTCATTGGTTGGAATTCCCATAACACTAGTGGGTGCCGTGGTATGCCTTACTCAAGGGTTAGGATGGTACGGGTAGGGCATTAGATATGGGTCTCTTAGTGGGGGTGGTAACTGATTGTGGAGATGGGGTGTCTGATACAGGTTCCTGGGTACGGGTGATCCAGATGTTCGAAGTCTTGGGCCGGTGTTCCTAATCCAATCTGCCCTTACATCAAACCTTGGTCTAGCAGCTGGAGGTGTTGGTGACCGATGCACGGGTGTCCCGATGTCTTCTTCCTAATCAGACTCTTCTCCGGGACGGTATACCGAGGAGGGAGGAGAGGAGGAGTCCATGTCTAGCAGAAAACAATAAAATGTTGTAAGTGATGATGAAATATGGAGTGTTAGACATAGGAGTTCTCATAAGTTTAGAGTTTGACTAGTCATAACACCGAGCCTTCACAATAGTATTTTAGAAATACACTTGATCTATAAGCAATGTATCCCTGAGGAGAATTCCCAGGAAAGAGGGGTGGGTCACTAGGACACCCTTAAGTACCCTGTCTTTCCTTAGCCAGAATTTCTCATGGGCCTACACACTCTTCCAGCCATCATGTACTAATAACACTATTGTTGGACTCATGGTTATGATGAGAATTGTCGTAGACTGGGCCTTGTGGCCTGAAAGTAAGGTTTATGCATTTCAGTGGGCTCCTTCTTCTTGGAGGATAAATGGGCTTCTTAGTTTAATATTAATGGGTATTAGGCCCAATAGTTTAAGTCTTTGTTCACAAGAGGTGATGGTATCATGTATGTGAGTTCAAAGGTGTATGAAGAATTTGGTGTGTATGTGTGTGTGTTAAACTTAGGATAGCACTTAATGAAACGCATAGGTAGCATGTATGTAATAATGAATGTAAGCACAAGAGTTATCAAGTAGTGTGACACATAAACTATTAAGTATTGTAGCATGTATTGAAATTATTTAGGATAACATGTAAAAATATTCACACAAGTATTAATCATGTAATCATATAGTAGCATGGCATATTGTGGGTGTCCTAAGGTTATAGTCTAGGTCAAGAGTGTCTAATAACCTAGTTCCCTATAACCAAGGCTCTGATACCAATCTGTCACACCCCAACCGACGGCGGAATACATCGGGGCGGGACATGTAGTGCGGGGTTATATTTATTCAATATTGTTTAAACAAATAAATTTACTTGATTTATTTATTATTGAGATAGTATGTCTTGTTAAACACGTGAAGATGTAAAATGTAATTGTATATCTTTAGGAAAACGTTTTATTTGTTTGGTTGCAGTTTGAAACATATAGTTTAATAAGGACTATGGGTTTATAAATTTTATGAAAAGAGATTTAGGTCTCAAAGAATATTAATTGTAAAAGTATTGATATAATATCTATAATAATTGTATTATTAAAACAATGCCATAGGTGAAAAATATTAGGCTAACAAAACAATCATTATCTTGCTACTAATCTTATGTTAATCGAGATAGTATTAATAATAATATGATAGTTATGCAAATAAAACGATTAAAATTTTAGTAACACTAATAAAATCATACCGTTACTAATATACATAGATTAAGTCGTTTTAAAGGTTTAGGTAGGATATGACCCTTTCGTTTTAACAAAACTCGTGACTTTAAAATGATGACTAACGATTTAAAACTATAGTTTCAATTAAAACAAGTTATATGCATAACCTCTTGAATTCTCAGGAAATGTTTATAATTTATTTAGAAAAATTAGATTATTAAATATGTAAAACATGTATTATAAAATGTTAAAAAAAACATGGCAGCAGGGAAAAGGCGCAGGCGCCGGGTTTAGAACCCGCGACCTACTCTTTGCTGCACAAAGGGTTACCAACAGACCGAGTCTACTTTCGTGTTCAAAGCCCCTAAACTTAATTAGTAACATTTGAATGAGTCTGAGTCATCTCCCCCAAATCACATCTCAGATTAAAACCCTACCCTCAAAACATATTTTTGAGACCACGAAATCAGTCCTCTACGGGCGTTGTTCGCGATTAAAAGATTGGGGCTTTTGATTATAAGGTTAAAACGAGTAGAAGGGTAGGTTACATACCTTTATTCGTTGGAAAAATCGTGTGATTAGCTCTCCACAGGCCGATCGCGACGAGGAGGGGAAAAACGAAGAGAACTTTGGTTTTGGGTGCGATTTTGAGTTGTGAACGATTTAGATGCATAAGGGTTTGAATTTGAAGGCGTTTACAGTTGTTAATTGACGGGATTTGCGGGTTTTCGGGGCTGGATTCATGGATTTTGAAAGCCACGATCGTTGGTAACAAGATTGGGTCAAAGAAATTGATTTCTCAATTAATTTGATTTATTTCGAGCCCCTTAAGATCGCAAATGAGCAGAGAACTAATTTGGGATGATTTTAGATCCCGAAATTTCGGGGATTGAATGTAGATCGAATGAGTTTGACTTTTTCGAGTCAAAATTGGCTACAAAATTGGTTTTTGTGTTCAAATCAATGAAAAGGGGGGTTTAGTTGGGGTTCAAAACTCTTTTAAATGATACTTTAGTATTCTAGAAATAGTTTTTAATAATCTATAAAATCTTAAACATTTTTTTTGTCATTCTAATTTCTTTATATATAAAAACTCCATTTTTTTATAACACTAAAAGGTTGTAGAATCGATTGGTTTAATAAAACCAAATAATTATACATATGTATTTATTTATTATATATATATATATATATATTTAAATAATAGATATGCATACTTGATTAAAACTCGAAAGTTTTATGCTTGATTTATTTATTGAAACAAATAAAAATATATATGTATATAACTATACATAACATATATATATAATAGAAATAAATTTTAATATGCATACGAGATTAAACTTATTGAAAAATAATTGATGTGACACATTGTACCGTCTAAGTACGGGACGGAAATAAATTGTTATTATTGTATAAAAGGAAATAAAATAATACATGCAAAATCATGGATGTTACATTACGCATTTGGTACCATATAAATAGTGTCTCCAAATCTTTAGAGCAAATACTATGGCACCAAGGTCCAAATCATGCGTAGTATAGTTCTTTTCATGAACTTTAAGTTGGCGTGATGCGTAGGCAATAACTTTGTCTCGCTGCATCAACACACAACCCAGACCAGTTCGGGAAGCGTCACAATAGATGACAAAGTCATCATTCCCTTCAGGTAGTGCTAAGATTGGTGCATGACTAAGCTTATCCTTGAGAATGTTGAAAGCTTCTTCCTGTTTTGTGTCCCATTCAAACTTTGCTGCCTTCTGAGTTATAGCAGTCAAAGGTGTAGCTATCTTGGAGAAGTCCTTAATGAATCTTCTATAATAGCCAGCTAGTCCAAGAAAGCTTCTAATCTCTATTGGAGTCTTTGGGGCTTCCCATTTCATAGCAACTTCAATCTTACTTGGGTCTACTTGTATTCCATGTTCGTTCACCACATGCCCAAGAAATTATACTTCTCGTTTCCAAAATTCACATTTTGAAAACTTAGCGTACAACCTTTCTTTTCTCAGGGTTTCCAAAATGATTTTAAGATGCTCAACATGATCTTCCTTGCTTAGGGAGTAGATAAGAATATCATCGATGAAAACGATGACAAATTTATCAAGGAATGGTTTACAAACCTTGTTCATTAGGTCCATAAATGCTGCAGGGGCATTCGTTAGACCAAATGTCATTACCAGGAATTCATAGTGACCATATCGGATTCTAAAAGCAATCTTAGGTACGTCCTCTTCTTGTACCTTTAACTGATGATATCCTGATCTAAGATCGATCTTTGAAAAGTATTTAGCTCCTTGTAGCTGATCGAACAGATCATCTATTCTTGGCAATGGATATCTATTCTTTATAGTCAGCTTATTCAATTCCCGATAGTCAATGCACATTCTCATACTTCCATCTTTCTTCTTTACGAATAGCACTGGTGCTCCCCAAGGGGAAGTACTTGGGCGAATGAACCCTTTGTCTAAGAGTTCTTGAATTTGTTTCATAAGTTCTTTTAATTCGGAGGGAGCTAGACGATAAGGGGATTTTGGAATAGGCTTAGCTCTAGAAATGAGTTCGATTCGGAATTCAATCTGACGATTAGGTGGAAGACCGGGTGTAGGATCGGTAAATACAAGATGGTTCTATTCCAGTTGAGATTGGCGGAAACAATCATAACTTAATCAAAGTAAACAAGTAAACACAAGAAGTACTGATAAATGCAATTTGTATTAAGCTTCAATGGTTACAAGATTACAGAGAAAACTCTAAGAAAAGCACTAGGATAACAATGACTCTAAATACTACTTATATAGTAACTTAGAATCAAGACAGACCCTTGATTCTAAGGATCAGATCCAACACAGACCGTTGATATTGTATTGAAGCTACTCTACATGTACAAACAAAAATAATAACTATGCTAGTTAACTTTATTCAAACATCTTCTAAGGCATCATTGTTTGCATGCTTGGAGAAGAGCGTTGTTGTCTTTTATTGTCTTGTACCAATGACATTTTTTCTGCGTGGAGTGTGTCAGAGTAGCAGCAAAAAGTTGTCAGTGGTAATGGTTGCTTTATCAAGAACAGTCAGCTGCAACGTTTGATCTTCAGTGGAGATGGCTATTAGCTGCAGCTTTGGAGATCAGCAACATATGCCTATCAGCTGCAACTTTGGTCTTCATCAGCATATGCTTATCAGCTGCAACTTTGGTCTTCAGCAGATAAGGCCTATCCGCAGCAGATTTGTTCTTCAGCAGAAGAACAAGTATCTGCTGCTGATAAGCTTATCCGCAACAGTTTGTGGATCAGCAGCAATCTCTGAGGTAAGCAGCATTTGTACTTAGAGAATTTTGTAGCCATCAGTGTTTATTTCTACAAACTCCCCCAAGACTGATGCTACCAAAACTCTCTTACTGCTTTTGTTCCTGAAGCTTTTGCATGTTGCTGACTATTCTTTCAACCTCATATCCTCTCTGGTCCTTGCTGGGATTGTTAAGAGGAAGCTCAGATAGAGTCTTGATGTCTTTGCTTGCCATTTTGAAGATTGCCTTGCTTGAACACCTCATCTTCTGTCCTTTAACATCTGTCAGTGTGATTTCATCCTTTTCAGCATTGTAGGACCAGCTGATGAATGGAGAGTGGGATTGGAGAGGTTTGACATCAATGATGTCATCTTTTCTAGGGTTGAAGTAATGTTTTATTACCTGCAATAGATGTCTCCCACCTTCATTCTCATGCTCATTGGCTTCACCCAGCTCCATCATTCTTCTTAGATCAGAATTTGGAAGCTGTAATACCTCATCAACAGATGTATAGATTGATCTTCTTTCTTCTGTTATTCCCCTGAAGACTTCAAACCTTTGATCTTTAGAGCTGTAGAACTAGTTGACAATTTCTCTTGAGTCTTCTGGTTTGGTAGTAGATTTGCTTTTCTTCTTGGGAGGTTGTTGATGAGTAGGAGCTGGGTGTGAGGATTTGGACTTTTTTGGTGGAGAGGAGGGAGGTCTAAGAGGGAAAGTGGAAGGTTGTTGGATAGAGGAAGGGGAGGATGAGGAAGTAGGCTTGGGTTTCTTTGATTCTCTGTCATCAGCTGGAGTGATTACCCTTTTCTTGGAGCCTGTCTTTCCCAATCTTTCTTCCTCTTCCTTTTTGACTCTTAGGTAAAGGGCTTGCAGGTTCATGAAGTTCATGGGACCCAGCCTCTTTCCACTTTCTCCTCTAGCCTTTAGGAAGTCAATCATGACCTTCCTTTCTTCATGGGATCTTATGTTAAAGGCAATGGTCTTCTTGAATTTTTGTTTGTCTTTTTCTTCTTCTCCAGCCCTTTTCTTGTTTGCCAATTGACCCTGCTGACCCATGAAGGCTCTGTAGATTTCTTTATTTGAGAGTTTCTCAAGGTAGTCTGCATCCTCACCTTGAGAAACCAGAGCCTTTATCCAATCCTCTCTCATTTCTTTGGCTAGTTCAGAATTAATTATTCTGAACTTGGCCTCTTCCTTCTTCTTCTTTTCTCTTTCTTCTTCTTCTTTATTAAATTGTTCCTGCAGTTGAAGAGCAAGTGCTTCATCTTCTTGAATTTGATAAACTACGGGAATTTTGACTTTCAGATCATCCAGCTGTTTGGCATACAACTGGATCTGTTGTTCTCTGAGGAGAATGGCTGTTTTTCTGTCTTGGGCTTTTCGTACTCCAGCCATCTCCTCTTCTCCTTCTTCTTTCCTCTTTTTCTTTCTTCTCCTTCATTATCCTTTCTTCGTCTTCTTTAGTCATGAGTCCCTTCCCCTTGTCGTTTCTGGATGCCTCTGCTTCAGCTTCATTGACCACAACAACAGATGTAGTAGATGTTGTTGGGATCTCAGCTTCAGCTTCATTGGCAGAAAGAGGAGTAGACACAGAGGAAGAGACTACTTCACTCTCTTCTTTTTCCCATTCACCCCCATGTAGAGATTTAAAATCCTTTTTGACATTCTGAGCAGCCAGTCTTCTTGACTCTACAGCTGCACTCAGTATAACAGTTGGTGAGGAGGGCAGGGATGAATCTGAGTCAGAGTCATTCATTGCAGGCGATTCCTCCTTATAAATAGAAGCATTGATGAGTTTGATAATTTCTTGACTTTCTAAGGAGTTGATGTTGCAGATGAGTGATCTGAGCTCAAAGACCTTGTGCAGGAAGTCTGAAGGAAGGAGTAGGATCTCTTTGATGTTGATTAAGAGAGAAGATCCATTGCTTCACTCTCTTCTTTTTCCCATTCACCCCCATGTAGAGATTTAAAATCCTTTTTGACATTCTGAGCAGCCAGTCTTCTTGACTCTACAGCTGCACTCAGTATAACAGTTGGTGAGGAGGGCAGGGATGAATCTGAGTTAGAGTCATTCATTGCAGGCGATTCCTCCTTATAAATAGAAGCATTGATGAGTTTGATAATTTCTTGACTTTCTAAGGAGTTGATGTTGCAGATGAGTGATCTGAGCTCAAAGACCTTGTGCAGGAAGTCTGAAGGAAGGAGTAGGATCTCTTTGATGTTGATTAAGAGAGAAGATCCATTGCTTAGGAAGAAGGTGAAGTCAGAGGAATTAGTGCTCACCCATCCTAGCACTTCCAAGTCCCTGACCATGATTTTGTACAGGAATCTTCTCCAGCAGATAACCTCTTCTTCAGTTAAAGCACTGCTCCTGATTAAGTCAAGTCTTCTTGGAGCCAGTCTTTGTTCTGCTGTTGATGAAGATTCAGGATAAGCCACCCTATTTGATTCTGTTAGTAGTCTTTCAAATCGGGGCAAATTATCCTCCATTAAGTTATAGAACCTGCTGATTGCAAGTTCTGCTGAGAGATCTGATGAAGTGTTGACACATCTTGTCAGATACAGATTAAGAACCTGGAGGGCATTGAGAGTGTTCCAGTTTAGCTCTTCTACTCCACTAAACTCCCATCCAATCCAGAATCTATCAGCTATGCCATCACACCCCCAAGCTAGAATAGAGTCGAACTCTAGCTTGTTTGAAGACAGTGTGAATTTGGGGGTAGATGTTTTACTTATTATAGCTATAGCTTCAGGAAGTATGCTGAAAGATGGAGGTGTGTCTTCATAGGGAGTTTCATCTTGCAACACCTAATCAACAACTCGGACAACGAGCTTCCAATCCTCAGTGATATCTTCCTCTTCATCAACTGAGTCTGGCAAGTCATGGATTTAAACAAAAGCAGGTTTGTATAGCGAACTTTGAAACATAGTCTGCTCTTGTATCCATTCTTCTAGGCTGTCCGCATCATCTTTCTCGGTAATTACCTCCCCCTTTTTGGTTGCATCAGTGCATAAAGTGTTATCTGTTTGAGTGCCCACTGATATAAGGGAGGGAGTAGTCATAGATGGGCATTGATGGGCTTCATGCATAGAGACTTGGTGCCTTAGTTTGGACACTTCAGCCTCTAGCATAGCCACCCTGGCCGTCAATTCCAAATTATGAAGTTTCAGTCTGTCCTCATCCACAGTTATGGAATCCTTGGAGCTAGATGGGGCCTTAGGCCTAGCCTCTGCATCCCCATCACCCTGGTTTTCTTGGCGCCTGGGATTCCTCTCAGTGAAGAGTGTTTCAAAAGAAACATCTTCACTGTGAGTTGCCATGGTTAGGGTCTTAGCTATGTTATCACTGTCCCCCTGGGCAGTTGATGTACCAGGAGTAGTGACAGCCCTTTCCACATTCACTCTGTCAGTACCACTAGAGTGAACCTTCTTGGGTGATGAACTTGGGTTGGGTGCATCAGCAGCCAGGTCAATCAATACCTCCGAGATAGTAGTTGTTGGAGAGGGTATATCATCTTGAAAAGGTGCTTCTGCACTTAAGTTCAGTGAAGAAAAATGGAATGGCTCAGAAAGTTGTTCTATGGATCCGGGATGTGATCCTGATCCTAATAGAGAGGCTTCCAAGGAAATCTCTCTAATGTTGTGGCTATCCCTTTTGATATTCTCACCAGAATTTTGGGGCCTTTGAAACAAGAAGAGAAGGAGTGCATGGTGTATTTTTGATCGACAGAGAAAGTCGATCATGTCATCGAAAACGTCATATTTCTTCCCTTTTGTTAAGTATGCATTAAGGTTGTGATAGGGGGAGAACTTATCATCAGGATTGTTGATGTCTGCCATTTTTGTTGGATTTTGGAGGGAAAGAGGAAGGATTTTGAAGGGTGGTTATGAATGGAAGGCTTTGATGGGGGCTTGAGGGAAAGTGATAGGAGTTAGGGAGAAATTGAATGTGAAGGGGTGGTGAAGATTTTTTATTTGTTCTTATAACGACAGAGGAGGGAAAAACAGAATGACTTGTACAGTACAACCTTATTCACTTTTTACTGTTACAGCTGTAATACACTATAGCAGTCATGGTAAAGACTGAAAGGAATTTTTACAGTGAGTAAAAGTTAATTTAGACTTATTTTTACCCATCAGCAGCAAACTTGGTTACTGCGGATAATTAAGCCTATCCGTAGCAAGCTTGGTTGCAGTGGATAGATAAGACTGTCAGCAGTAAACACTGTTGCTGCTGATGGATGCAATGATTCGCAGCAAGGGAGTTGCTTCTGACTGCCTTAAAGCTATCCGCAAGAAACTTGTTCCTGCTGATAACTTAAAGCAGTCAGTGGCAAAAACTCTGCTGCTGAGTATTAAACCTGTCAGCAGCAAAATTGGATGCTGCTGACTTGCAACTTTTATTTATAACAAAAGACAAACATATTTACAAAGAAAAATTTTAGAGACATATTTTAATCAAAGTTCATCATACCATTGTATTCAACTAAATATCTAAATCTAGCTTCATCAAACGGTTTTGTAAACAAATCAGCATATTGCTCATTGGTATGAACTTTGGTTAAAATAATTCTCTTTTTCTCAGCTTGATCTCTTATGAAATGATACCTGATGTCAATGTGCTTTGTCTTGGAGTGCTGCACCAGATTGTTTATGATTGATATAACACTCATGTTGTCAATATGAATGGGAGTTGCCATGAAAGTCATCCCATAATCCAGCATTTGATTTTGTATCCAGATGACTTGTACACCGCAACTTGAAGCTGCAATGTATTCTTCTTCTGCTGTAGAGGTTGAAACACATGTTTGCTTCTTGCACTGCCATGAAATAAGTCTTCCTCCCTGAAACTGACATCCCCCTGAGGTGGACTTTTTGTACAAGTTACGTCCTCCATAATCACTGTCAGTGTATGCATACAGATTAAACTTATCATTTTTAGAGTACCATAGCCCAAGTCTTGGAGCCCCCTTTAGGTATCTAAAGATTCTCTTGATGGCTTGAAGATGTGAAATCTTTGGAGCTGCTTGAAATCTTGCACATAGACATACTGCAAACATGATATCTGGCCTTGAGGCAGTGAGATACATGAGAGACCCTATCATTGCACGGTACTGATGTTGATCAGTGTCTTGACCATCTTTGTCTGGAGTCAGCTGATGGTGTACTTGCATAGGGGTTCGAGCAGCAGAGCAGTCAGTCATCTTGAATCTTTCCAGAATGCTCTTGACATATTTAGATTGGCTGATGAAGATTCCATTTGGGACTTGTTTGACTTGAAGACCCAGAAAGAAATTTAGCTCACCCATTGAGATCATTTCAATCTTTGAGTGCATAAGGATCTCGAAATATTTACACAGCTTCTTCCTTGTTGATCCAAAGATGATAACATCTACGTAGATTTGAACCAGTAAGATATCTCCCCCTTCATCTTTGATAAACAAGGCCTGGTCAATGGCCCCTCTTCTAAAGTTGTTTCTTAGCATATATCCAGACAAAGTTTCATACCAGGCTCTTGGGGCTTGATGTAAGCCATATAGAGCTTTGTCTAGTTTGAACACTTGGTTAGAATGTGCAGGATCTACAAAGCATGGAGGTTGCTTGACATATACTTCTTCACCAATCTTCCCATACAGAAAGGCACTTTTGACATCCATTTGATAGACCATGAAATTCTTGGATGCAGCATATGCCAGGAAGATTCTGATGGCCTCCAGTCTGGCAACAGGAGCAAAGACCTCATCATAGTCAATTCCCTCTTCCTGAGTGTAGCCTTGAGCTACAAGTCTGGCTTTGTTCTTGACTACAATGCCTCTCTCATCTTGCTTGTTCTTGAATACCCATTTTGTGCCAATAGCAAATTGACCAGGTGGAAGATCAACAAGCTTCCAGACCTCCTGTCTTTTGAATTGCAGCAACTCTTCCTGCATTACCACAATCCAGCTGCTGTGTTGCAGAGCTTCATCTATCTTCTTAGGTTCCATCTGAGATAGAAAACATGAAAATAAACATATATTAGCCTCATGGGATTTGCTTCTGGTTAGAACTCCTTGCTGAACTTGGCCAATTATATTATCTAGAGGATGTTCCTTGTTGATCCTTTAAGCTGGTACCACCTCCAGCTGTATCCCTTGTTCAAGATTGCTTTGATTTTGATCAGTGATTTCTTCATTCATGGTTGAAGAGTCTTCAAGATCAACAGCTACATCAGTGTTATCAACATTAGTGTTTGCAGCATCTATAGCATTTACCGAAGAGTATGCATTAAAATTTTCATTTTCAGACAGGCTGCTGCTGGTGACATTTGAGAGTGTGGTTCTGGCTGCACTTCCTTCAATGGCTTCCGTAACATATGGAGTATCAATGGATGGTCTTCTCAGACTGATAGAGGATTTTGGAAAATCCAGTCTGTAGTCAGAGGAGGTGGAAGCAGGTGCTTGAGAGGAGGAAGACTCCATTTGAGAAGGTGAGAGGCTCAAATATTTGGGTGAAGGAGTCTATGTCAAAAAGAGAGTTTAGGCCTTTTCCCTGTTCACAGACAATGTGTTCTCTGCATTCCACATTGGCTGATTCTTCCACAATTCTTGTTCTTGAGTTGAAAACTCTGTAGGCCTTGGATTGAGAGGAATAGCCCACAAAATATCCTTCATCAGATTTGGCACCAAACTTAGGAAGAACCCCATGTGTGATTAGAATTGTGCATGGACATCCAAAAGGTTTTAGAAATCCAATGTATGGAACTCTTTGGAACCATAGTTCATAAGGTGTCTTGTTGAGAGGCTTGACTATGAGAACTCTATTTTGCACATAGCAGGCTGTGCTTACTGCTTCTGCCCAAAATGTGAGAGGCAGTGTTGAGTCAGCCAACATAGATCTTGCTGACTCAATTAGAGTTCTGTTTCTTCTTTCGGCAACTCCATTTTGTTGAGGAGTTCTTGGAGCACTATATTGCCTTTCGATTCCTTTGCTCTCACAGAAACAGTTCAAAGTGTGGTTCTTGAACTCTGTGCGCTGATCACACCTTATTATCTTCACCTTCTGATTGCTTTGATTCTCTACCCTAAGAATGTAGGATTTGAGAATTTCAGCAGTTTCATCTTTAGTTCTTAAGAAGTATACCCATGAGAATTTGGTGTAGTCATCAGTTATCACCAGGCAGTATGACTTCTTACCCATTTACATAATGTTTGTAGGACCAAAGAGATCCATATGCAGTAGCTGTAGTGGAGTATCATTTGTATTCAAGGTCTTGGGCTTGTGAGAACTCTTGTGTTGCTTTCCCTTCAGATCAGCAATGCAGTGATCTTCTAGTTGGAATTCTTTATCAGGAAGCCCACTGACAAGATTGTCCTTCACCAATTTGTTGATGGTTTTGATGTTAACGTGGCTTAGTCTCCTGTGCCAGAGAGTTGATTCATCAACTGAGGCTTTTGACAGAAAACAGGATACACTTCCAGATGGAGTGACCTCATTCATGTCAAGCACATAAAGATTTTCTTTTCTCTGAGCAGTTAATAAAATCTTCTCTGGAGGAGGTTTGGATAAACCAGGAGATAGCACAAAGCATTCTTTGTCTGTGAAGAGCATCCAATGCTTTTGATCACATGCCTGGGAAACACTCATGAGATTGAAGTCCAATTCTTTGACATAATTTACTTTATCAATACTCATTCTTTCACTGGACACAGTCCCTTGTCCAGTAATAGATCCTCCTTTTGAGTCACTCCCAAAGGCAACATATCCTCCATTGAAGTGTCTGAAGTTAGAGAGGATGGATCTGTTACCTGTCATGTGCCTGGAAAAACCACTGTCTACCACCCAAGTGTTGTTCTTGTGACCTGGCTGCCCCTGCACATGAGAGAGATCTAGTTAGTGGGAGGAAACCAAGAGCTTGCATCCTTGAAGAAAAGGGTTCTTGGAATATCAGATTCAGCATGTGTGCATTCAACAGAGCCAATGATGATTCTTGAAGGAATAAAAGTTGGGATCTTGGCTTTCCATTGCTGAGGAGATGGTTTTCCAGTTTTCTTTGCTCTGTCAGCAGCTGATCTTGCTTTGGCTGCTGATGGATTTGCTTTATCAGAAGCATATTTTGCTGCTGAGGACTTTAGTTTATCAGCAGCAGATTTTGTTGCTGCTGATGGCTTCGGCTTATCAGCAGCAGATTTTGCTGCTGATGATTTTGCTTGGGCAGCAGCAGATTTGGTTGCTGCTGAAAGCTTATCCTTTGTTTTCTTGGGCTTCACTTGATTACCAACATTTTTGCTTGCTGCTGATGGATCAATAACTGATGCCTGCTGATCCTTCTTTACCTTGTTGACATAGGGCTTCTCTGTAGAAGTTCTTTTGCTGGTTGGCTTTTGTTTATGAGGGGCTTGATGAAGGATCTGGTTGAAGGGGTTAAACTTACAATTTGCAGCAAAGTGGTTTGATTCACCACAGATGATGCAAGTTTGTTGATGTTTTGACAACTGCTCCCTTGGTGGAGAAAGAGAGTTTCTGAATTGAGTTGTCTTGGCTTCAAACCTTCTTACCTGTTTGTTCTTCTTTGTCTTCTCAAAAGCATGTTGCTTGAGGTTTCTTTGCTGCTGAAGATAGTAGAAACAGGTGCTGGCAGTGTGGTTGTATTTTCCACAGACAAAGAATGATTTGGCCAGTTTGTCCCTTGAAAGGTGAACATAGTCCTTTCTTTTGAATAGGTCTTTAAAGTTCCATGGTTGAGCTTTGTTGTGCTCAAAGGTGGCTTCTTCCAATGTCTTTTGAACATATGGAACTCTTTCTCCAGGCGCATGGCATATGTCAAATACCTTTCTTTGAGGCTTTGAGGTTGAAGACTGCCCCTTTTCAACATTTAGCTTTCTTCCTTCTGGAGGATAGCTAATTTTGATTTGGTTGAAAGGTATAGGAGCCGGAGCGACTGGTAAAGGAACATGAGTATTTGTTTGAATGACTTCAAGAACAGGCGGTTCTGGTACTTGTACTGGTGATGAGATCTCCTCAGTTTTAGTGGACTCTGAGCAAGTTGACTCAGATTCTGACGAGGTAGTGTATTCCTGCACCAGTGGTTCATATCTTGAAGGATCAAGATCTCGGTTGGCCTTTTCAAGATTTGAGAGATTGAAGCTTGGTTCATGGATGGCAACGTAGTCGGCAGGAGGTGCAAAGGCTTAATATTGTTCAGCATGATACCCCGAACCAGTTTTTACCTTTTCATGAATTTGAGCATCCAAAAGTCTTTGCAGCTTTTTGGATGCAAATTCATATTTGTCAACATGAACTTTCTGTTCTGCCAATTCTGCTCTGGTAGCTTTTAATCTGGCCAGTAGATCATCAATCTGAGTTTCAAGATTGGTTTGTTCATGTTTTAGTGATGAAATCTCTTTCTTTAGGCAGTTAATTTTTTCTTTATAACTGTTTTCTACTTTTGTGAATTCAGATTTCATTTGATGAAACTCTTCATTTTGATCTATAAGGTTTTGATTATGCTTTCTGTAGCCTAACACCTTATCAATACAAGCTTGGGAACAGAGATGTTCATATACCTGAGTCGGTATCTCAGTTGTGTTTGCCATAAGAGCTTGGTTGTTTGCAGGCAGATCTTCATACTGGAAGCTCCAGTCAAAGTCAGATGTTCCAACGGCTGCACAAGCTGCAGTTTGAGCTGGAGGAGTAGCTTGTTGCTGTTGTTGTCTTGGTTGGGCTTGGTGAGCTTGTCTTGGTTGAGGAGCTGTTGGGTTTGCCCTAGGTGCCTTGCGTTCTCTAGCAAAATGACACAGTTGGTTACAGTTGTAAAATCTTAGTTTGCTTTTATCCAAGACAACTCTGGTGTTGGAGTTGTTACTTGGAATGGGTCTTCCGGTTCTAGAGTAGAACCTTTTTGCTCTTATAGATAGCATGGCATACGAGTGCTGTATGTCCATTTCTTCTAAGTCATCTGGATGGAAGCATTCCAGATCCTCCTTGATAAAGGACATGTTGCTTGAGTTTCCAGAGACAAAAGCAGCAGAGGTTGAGGTTTGAGGAGGGGCTTTTAGGAGAAATGGAGATGTGTTTGTTTGAGAGGTTGGAGTTTTAGGATGAGTGATGATGGGAGGATAATAGTTGCTTGAACTAGAACCTGAGTGGTCAGAATGGAGGGCAGAGGAGGTGGTGGTGGATGTTGAGGCTGTTTGGTAGCTTGAGCTTCTTTCTTTTGCCTGAATCATCTCTAGCTCATAGGTTTTTAGCATTCCAAAGAGCTCAGTCATCTGGAGAGTCTTCAGATTCTCAGTTCTTCTGATGGACACTGTGTAAAGTGTCCAGCAGCTTGGTAGAGACCTGATGAACTTCTTGAGAATCTCTTCATTCTCCAGCTTCACCTTTGAGCACTGCAGCTAACCTACAAGATAGGTAAATCTGTTGTATAAAACGGTTAGAGACTCACCTTCCTTCCAGACGAAGTTTTCATACTGCTGCTTCAGGATGTCTCTTCTATTTTCTTTGACTTCCTCTGACCCAACAAACATCTTCTCAAGAGCCTCCCATAGCTCCTTTGCGGTTTTGTAACTTTTGAAGTTATGAAAAACTTCATTTGGTAAGCACATCTGGATGGCTCCCAAGGCTTTGAAGTCTACCTCCATTTTCTTGATGTCTTCATCAGAGTACTTGGAGGGTTCTTTGGGAACCAATGCACCTCCGGAATCAGCAGAGGACACCATGGGTATGTATGGTCCATCTTTAATGGATTTCCACATCCCATATTCCTGATAGCAGAAGAAGCTTTCCATTCTGTTCTTCCACATATCGTAATCTTCCCCAGACACCAGTCTTGGTGGTCTATTGATGCTTCCAATATCTTCAAATCCATTGTTTTGAGTCATTTTGATTTGTGATAGTGAGAGACTTTAACAAAGAGATAGTTTGGAATAGAACAGAAGAATGATTAAACAAGTGTGAGTTTGTTTAATCTGTGAGCCAAAGCTCTGATACCACTTATAGGATCGGTAAATACAAGATGGTTCTATTCCAGTTGAGATTGGCGAAAACAATCACAACTTAATCAAAGTAAACAAGTAAACATAAGAAGTACTGATAAATGCAATTTGTATTAAGCTTCAATGGTTACAAGATTATAGAGAAAACTCTAAGAAAAGCACTAGGATAACAATGACTCTAAGTACTACTTATATAATAACTTAGAATCAAGACAGACCCTTGATTCTAAGGATCAGATCCAACACAGACCGTTGATCTTGTATTGAAGCTATTCTACATGTACAGACAAAAATAATAACTATGCTAGTTAACTTTATTCAAACGTCTTCTAAGGCATCATTGTTTGCATGCTTGGAGAAGAGCGTTGTTTTATTTTATTGTCTTGTACCAATGACATTCTTTCTACGTGGAGTGTGTCAGAGTAGCAGCAGAAAGTTGTCAGTGGTAATGGTTGCTTTATCAAGAATAGTCAGCTGCAAAGTTTGATCTTCAGTGGAGATGGCTATCAGCTGCAGCTTTGGAGATCAGCAGCATATGCCTATCAGCTGCAACTTTGGTCTTCAGCAGCATACGCGTATCAGCTGCAACTTTGGTCTTCAGCAGATAAGGCCTATCCGCAGCAGATTTGTTCTTCAGCATAAGAACAAGTATCCGCTGCAGATAAGCTTATCCGCAGCAGTTTGTGGATCAGCAACAATCTCTGAGGTAAGCAGCATTTGTACTTAGAGAATTTTGTAGCCATCAGTCTTTATTTCTACACCGGGTAATTCTTTCGGAAAGACATCCGGGTGATCACAGACTACGGGAATATCCGCAATCTGTCCTTCGGTTTTAACGTTTAAAGCATGGAGTAAGAATATATTGTCTCCCTTAATCAATTCTTTCTTAGCCTTTGCTATTGAAATAAGTTCAATCTTACTAGGCTTACTATCTCCTTGAATCATCAAACTAGATTCATCTGGTTTCTTAATCTTGACCGTTCTCTGGTCACAATCAATCTGGGCCAGATATTGTTTAACCAATCCATTCCTAGGATAATCTCATATTCATTCAAATTCATAGGCATTAGTGTAACTAACACCTTATTGTCATCAAAACCGATGACACAATCAGGGTAAGATTCAGTTATCCTAATCTGTTCGCCACTTGCCTTTTCAACGACATAGGCATTAATAAGTGGAATCGGTCTTACGCCTAAATATGGGGTGAATGCACATGAAACAAAACTTCTATTCGCCCCTGTATCAAATTGAATCTTGGC
This sequence comes from Smallanthus sonchifolius, assembly GCA_023525975.1. Taxonomy (NCBI): domain Eukaryota; kingdom Viridiplantae; phylum Streptophyta; class Magnoliopsida; order Asterales; family Asteraceae; genus Smallanthus; species Smallanthus sonchifolius. The sequence goes on along the minus strand of CM042035.1, from coordinate 18,916,130 downwards.
GTAAATATTATTAACTAAGAAAGTACCTGACACCTCCTTAGCTTCACCCTTTTGTTCCTCTCCACTTCCTAAGACGAATACTCATCCGGTGCCCTTTTTCTGACTACCTGACATTTGCTTAGGTGGTTTAGGGCAGGAAGTCTTATAATGCCCTATCTCTCCCCAGTTAAAGCATTTTACATTTGGGTATTGGGTTGCAAAATGTCCAAACTTCTGATAAGTATGGCATTTCATTCCCTGATTGGCTCTATCAGGGTTGGAATTGAACCCTCCTCTCCTTGGGAACTTATTGTTCCCTGGTTTGAACTTATAAACAACTTCATCGGGTTTCCTCTTATGATCAACTTTCGATGGCTCTTTAGCTGCCACTTCATCAAACATCACCACACTCTTTTCCACAGCTAAATCAATTGTCTCAGGTGCAATGGATTTTACTAAGGTACGAACCTTAAGAGGTAAACCCTGAATATAACATGTGACTCTTCATGATTCAGGAGTAACCAAGTGTGGCACCAGCTTGGCCATTTCATTAAATTTGGTAGTGTACTCCTGATGAGTCATGGTTCCAGCTTCGAACCGCAGAAACTCAGCTTCAATCTTGTCCATGACATTTTGTGGACAATACCTTTTAATAATCAAAGACTTAAGATACTCCCAAGTCAACCTACCCGTTATAGTTTCATCCTTTGTTTGCTTGACTGACTCCCACCGGTCAAGAGCCTCTTCTTCGAAGGAATGTGCAGCAAACTTCACAACTTGGTCTGCTCTACACTCACTCATCTTTATGACAACTTCCATAGATGTGATCCAGGCTGCAATGGCATCTTTCTTTCCATTGAAGGGTTTGGGATGGCAGTCGCTAAAATTCTTATAATTGCATCCATGGCCATGAATTCCTGTGCTCTGGTTAGTCATGCCAACTGTTTTAGGGGTTTGAGTTGTGCCTATATTGTTTACTAGTGGAGTGGTATGAAGGATATCTTCTGTTTGAGGAACATCACCACTAGTTCCTTCATTCCGGTTTCCCAGACTGTTATGATTCTTTCTCATTTGAAGAGCATCGTCAAGCATTCCAGGTAGAGTTGTTTGAAGCATACAGGTGACCTTAGATGCCACCGCTCCTTGGAACTGTGCTTCAGTCATAATGACTTCTTCCACAGGTTGTTTGGGTTTAGTATTCGTATTCACATTCTCGTTTGGATCAGTGTTTGTGTTGGTCGTATCGTGAGTACGGGACCTAGTAATGGGCATCCTACTCCTACCTCTTCCTTGTCCTCTACCACGTCCTACCATCTAGTACCTACATACAGATGTATAACATCAGAATTCGTATAACCGGTTATAATCCAGAAATTCAGAAATTAACAACACTTGGCAAAAAATGCCTTTAATTATTTGATTTCTAGGTATTTCCCATTATAGGTCGTACTGAATGCATACACCTAACTTATCCTGAGGCATTCCAGACTAATCTCAGAGTCCTAGTTTAAGTCAAGATACTATTCCTGTAGTATCTAAATCTTTTAAACTGAGGTTCTGATACCAACTTGTCACACCCGTAACACAAGACAATTATCTAACTAGAGTAGTACTTTCAACAGATATGTTCCCAGGTAAGAGCGACGGGTCTAGGAGAGATTTATACACCGCTCTTTCCTAGACAGAACATTCCGTTTGTCAGATAACTACAAACTAGTCCGAAGGTCGCCTTCTAGTTAGTGTGATATTGATATCAAAAACACACAGCGGAAGACTAAAACATAATTTCTATTAATATCAAATATTGTTTACATCATGATTAACGAAAGTTACATCATCTGTTCCTAACAAGGAATAAGTCATTCAGGGCTTATAGTTCCTAACATGCCCATCATCTGGATCGTTCATCAGTTTATTCTAGTCTTGGAATGCCCTGTCTAATGGCTACCTGTGATGCAGTAAAAAATATTTGATAAAACATGAGTCAGCACAAAGCTGGTGAATTCATAAACTAAAATAGTTTATTAAAATGACCCGCCAAAGTATCTTGAACACATCCATGGGGTTCCACCCCCAAATTCATAGAGAACTATGAACAAACATCAGTATATATATAACCAAAGACCGTTCCATGGGTCCTGTCCAACATGCCGTTCCACGGGCAAGTGAAATACAATAAGCGCTTAGAATACATTATATATAAACAATCGGTACAATCGTTTCAAGATACTCAAAATGTTTCATAAATCAATCATGCCAGACAAGGTCATGAAAGGGTTCATGCATCACAGTTTAAGAACTCACCTCAACAGTATTTCAGCTTATCAATCAGGAATCTGACAAATGCCTCGGGCAGAGTTCCTAGATAATCATCACATTTCTTAACCATATAATCCTAGCTTAACGGTTCATAGGAAAAGCTTAATGATAGGTCGGAAACTAAACTCAATATTATCTACGAAACTTTGAAGCCGAATGCTTAGAAACCGGACTCTCGTACGCGAACCGGGGCTCGGGATCAGAACATCAGAGAGTGTGTGTTTAGGAAGGCGTGTAAGTGTGTGAAATGATCTGAGATCGACCATCTATTTATAGGGCCAAAGTGGCATCCGTAGCGGATCGCTACACTATTTGGCTCTGCGCGCACGTAGCGGACCGTTATGGTCCGGCTAGCGGTCCGCCACCCCTTACACGCGTCAGATTTCCATCGGTGAGTCACAGGGACACGTGTTAGCTACCGGGGTGTTCCTTAGTCCACACGTAGCGGACCGCTAAGGTCATGGGTAGTGGTCCACTACCCCTTGATTTTTCAGAATTTTCATTTTAAGTCCCTGGACTTTGATTATTTACATATCCAACCCTCAACTTTGGATTTTGGCAATTTTAATCCTTTCTATGAAATTTCGGGGTGTTACACGTAATCTCCCTAACTATTTTAGCATTTAATCTTGAAATTGGTTATAAATACCTACGAGAATGCATCAACGACAACACCCTCAACCTCTCTAAACATCCAATTCCATCGCTTAATACCTACATTGCTCGATTTGCTTTGGTGACAGCCGACTTCGAACTCAGAACCTGTTCTCCTTCATTTTGACATCAATCAAAGTAATTCCAATGGCCAAAACTCTCGTTTTCCTTCATATATTAAAAGCCCTCTGTCAATTTACAATGATAAAGGGTTAATCGAATCGTATTTGAGAAATCTTGATTCTAGGGTTCATACGAAATTGGGTTGATTTGGGATTGTGTTTAAGAAATTCTTTTTCCGTATAAACCAACTGCGAGGCCTGTAGCCGGGTGGTTTGTTCACTTGTGTCCGGACTAAGGCGGCCCGCGTTCGAATCCGTCCGGCCTGAGTTTTGATATTTGATTTTTTATGCTATTCATTCAGCTTTAATATTTGCAATTATTTTTATAAATTCTGTAAAACTTTTATAAACTTAAAATTAACTTTTATTTACACTTTTAGATTCTGGAAATACTTTAATCGAATTAAACTTAGTTAAAACTCATAAATAATTAATCTTTAATATTGGTTTTAAATACTTAAAATCTATAAAAATACTTCTAAACTTTATAAAAATTTAGACATTCAATAGAAATCATTTTATAAAATCAGAAACTTAATTTATTATTTCCTTTATGAAAATAATGCATTTATTTGGTTTAAAACTTTAAATTACTTATTAAACTTTAATTAAAACAGAAACTTATATAAATCTTATAAAATCAGAAAAAGATTTATAAAACTTACACATTATTTAGAAAACAGAAAACCTATGAACTTGTGCATTTTTATAAAATTTAATTTAAGGCTTATTTATTTATTTAAATAAAACAACAAAATAAACATACATTATTTATTCAAGATTAGAAATTTATAAACTTATAAATTTATAAACTTTATAAAACAGAAACTTTAATCTAGTAAATCTTGGACTTGTATATTTTATAAAACTTGTATTTTGTATACACAAAAACTTATTTATTTATCTAAACTTTAAATAGGAAAAATAAATATACTTTATTTATAAACTTATAAACATTATAAAATAAAAATAAAAACTTTAAAACATTTGTAAACTTGTAAACTTTATAAACTTAAAAGAAGCATTATTTAAAACCTTTATAAAACTTATGATTTTATTTAAACTTAAAAAAACATTATAAACTTATAATCAAAATATACACTTTAAAAGAGATTTTAATTAAACATATTTGCTTAAACTTATAATTCCACATTATCCATTTAAACTTATAATCACATTGTAAACATTATTTAATTACAAGTTAAATTAATAAATACTTAATTTTCTAATACTTTGGTAAAGCTTAAATAATTTATTATTTCAAATCAGATAAAGTAATTATTCTCTTAGATAATTATTTATCCTTAATAATTATTTATTCTTAAATAATTATTATTAACTTTTAACCATTATTTATTGTTTAAATAATTATTATTAATCTTTAATAACTATTTATTCTTTAAATAATTATTGTTAACCTTTAATAATTATTTAACCTTTCGCTTAACTATTATTACAACTTCACTTACAATTGCTTAGAAAACTAGCTTAGATTATTGTTACCTATTTTGTGTAATTAATAATTATAAAGCTTTCTAAATAATTATTTTAATTAATAATTATTCGAGACTATAAACTTCTCAAACTTTAATATCCGAGTCTTGCGTCATTCATTCAAAACCCGTAGTTGAAACTTTAATTTAACCTTTATAAACACAATCATTCCCATCTACTTTTTTTGGAACCCTAGTCAATCATAGAAATACTAGATACTTTACCATAGTCTTATAGGATAAAACTTGAAACTTTAGACTTGCATTCTTAGGCTTGTTGTGAGGATATTCTCCCTCAAAAGTATTGATACACTAAATCCTGTTGGATACTCTTCATCATTTCAAGTGAGTGTACTTAGCCCCTTTTCCTTTTTGCTTGTTTATAAACTTGGGGTGGAACATGTATCAAAATTTCAGACTTATAAAATTCTTGTACAACCATGTCTATATGCCTATTCTTGTGTTATGTGCTTTTGAGACTTGCATGCTTAAATTAAACTTAAAACTAGCATATTCATTAACTTTGATCAAGCCTACAGTGACAATGATAGATCTATTGTATTTGACCAATCCACCTGGATTGATTGACCATTCGGGGGGAGCCCATGGTGATTGTTACAGGACCTAAACTTCTAAGGGTAACCTGCGGGTTATGCCTAAACTTTGTTGGAGGGTTGATATGCACAATGTTTAAACTTGTTTGTTATCACACTTATACTATAGAATGCATGTACATAGTAAATTGTAAAACTTTTCAAAGACTTTGTTAAACTGTGTCAAAACATTCGTATCTCATCAACTATTTTTAGTTGACAGTTTACTTAACATGTTTCAGGTACACAAGCATGAGACTTAATTGTGAACATATAGGATGCTTTGGACCTAGAATACTTATCAAACTTAAACTTGTATTCTTGTTGTATTCTATTCTTTCCTTGTATTGAAACCTTGTAAGGTATTAATGAAATTATTTAACTTTAATAGTCAACCTTGTGCCTTTAAAACAAGCGAATCCGCCTCGACGTATAATCCACCATCGGTTGGGGTGTGACATATACTAGTACAACTTCAACCGACTTTACAAACGATTGTATGCAGCTAGACGAGGAAGTAAGTTTTTAATTTTGTCCATATATATTATTTTTAATTTATAATATTTATTAGGGTTTATATTATTTTTCCAGGAGTTATAGACCATGTGACCAAAAATTGGTTGGACCTATATAAAGAAAAGTTTATATCAACAAGGTCCAACAGAAACCTCAATTTTGGTCAAGTACAACGGATAGAGTCTAGAGACAGCATTCGTTCCTAAATAGCTATCTTAGAAACTCTAACAGCTTGCTCGGTAGACTTGTCGGGTTTGTCGATGAAATTGTAACATCTAAGTACGTAGAATTACAGTATGGGTTTGGAAAAAGCTTGATAAGAAAAATGGATAACCACGAATCTATTGACTTTTTTGATAACCTACATGGTAAAGTTTCACATAAAGCTCTAGATTTGTTAGAAAACAAATGGTATAAGTTATCAATTATACGGAAACAAAATGCATCTTGTGGTTGCTAGCTTTTCAGTAGTCGTGGGTTGTCGTGTGCTTGTCGTCTGACAAAGATCTAAGCTTCAACTAGGAGTGTTCTTCTATTTAGTTAACGGTTTGTTCGATTTATTCGGTTTTTATTTTTTTAACCCTTATCCATTAACCTAACCAAACCAAATTGGAAAATTTTCTAACCTAACCGAATTCAACCGAATAAACCGATTTCAAAAGGAAAGTATATCCGAATAAACTAAATAAATTGAATAAACCAAACCGAATTGGAAATATGTCTAACCAAAAAACCGAATTCTAAAAAAGGTATATCCGTTAACCAAACCGAAAACCAAATTCATAATTCGGATACGGTTAATAGCAGAACCGAAAACCGAATTCAAAATTCGGTTCGGTTTTTTTCGGTTACGGATATGATTCAAATTTTGGGTTTCTTCGGTTTTCAGTTTTTTGCACACCCCTAGCTTCAAGTCATAAATACAACCTTTTATGATTTATCTCGTTTCTTATAATTCCAAACTGTTCTGACTATCTTGTTTTAATACAGGTGGTAGAATCCCGCTAGATGTGGTGGACGTCTTCTGGAGGAAGCGTGATTTAAAACTGTCGTTTGTTGAGGATGAAAATGTAGACGTGGATAAATTACTTGGTCTTGTGAGAAATAAAATAACGTCACAACCCTATCAGGTGAAAAAAAGTTATTGTCGAAAATCGCAGGGGTGGTCTTTCCAAGCAAAACTAATAAGAAAGCTCATGTGGTACAAGAAGATACTCGTAGTCATTCAACTTTGAAAAAGCAACAACAAAGGAAACAGGATGTCCCGAGAAACAACTGGTTCACAGAATTATCAACAAAATAGATGTGACCCTACAAGATATAGCTCGTATATTACGTCACAGGACTCTCGACCAGCGAGTTCAGTCGTAAAGTCAAATAAACCCATCATACAACACCGCCGTTCAACTATTGGTAAAGGAAAACAACCACAAGATGATAACGAGTTTCCATTGATGATGGGGGATGTTGCAGTTAACAATATTATTGTTTTAAGGATTCCATTCCATCTTTGTTTCATCGCTACATTTCACATATACAAGATGTAATTCCTAACGGTAACTGTGATTTTCGATCGATAGCTGTGGGCCTAGGGTTCGATAAAAAGAAGTGGCTTTTTATTCGACAACAACTTCTTCACATTTACTCGTAAAAGTACGTATTTTAGACTCCCGTTTAATAATATTTGCTCTATTTTGATTTTTAGCGGTTAAAAGTGGGTAGAATAGATGGTTTTTAGAAAAAAAATTTATGAACTATACGCCACATATAGCGCTATATGTGGCGTATAGTTCATCTGAGGAAGATGATGAAGCTATACGCCATGTATAGTGCTATACGTGGCGTATGACTCTGGTTCTCGGCAACCATTTCCTCGTATGGCATGGTTTGGCCGCGTATGGCTTACTTTACCTGGTAACGAGGCTGTGTATGGTCTCCTTTGGCTACGTATTGCTTACTTTACCGGTAACAGCCTATACGCCACGTGTAGTGCTATACGTGGCGCATAGGTCTTTTTTAAATAAAAAAAACATTATTATTTAAAATAAAAACAATTTATAGAATAAAAAACATTATTTTTATTTAATATATTTTTATTCAAAATATGTAAAATTAATATATAATTGATATTCAAAAATAAATTTAATATGAGTTTCACTTACTATTTTATTGAAAATAAATGTGTTTTACTAGTATAAGTAGTATTTTTTTTAAAGTATATTATATTAAAAGATAATATAGATTTGTTGTATATATATCGACATTGATTTTTTTTTCAAGTATGCCAGATTCGGATCACGAGAAGGATATTCATATGGAGGAGGTGGATGTGGACGATCTTGCTCACTACCCTTTTCTAGATTTCCCGCCCGCCTTAGACGCGTTTAGTCGGTTCCAGAAGTTACGGCAGGTGATGATGGGCCCAGGACGGCGGTGGAGTAGCAGCTTCTACAGGAGGTTGGCGAGGACGCCGTGGGATCGTTTGTTTGATATGGCGTTCACCGAGACGTTCAGAGAGGTAGCTGTCAAATTTATTTCGACGTTCACCTTCACAGAGCCGGCGGCACAGGGCTCGATGCCAGAGGGACTAGCAGAATCAGCAAGAAGAGCCGGAGCAGATCTCCTTTCGTATGTTTGGCCATATTTACACAATGACACTCCGTCACTTGGCAGCCGCGACGGGCTTCTATCATGAGCCCGAGATGGTCATGCCACTTTACACCGCGGCTGTGACCAAGGAGGGCCGAGAGGAACTCCTTGATATTTGGGGTCTTATTGCTGATGGCCTATGGTTGAGGACCAAGGGGAGGGTCTTGGGGATTAGAGACCCCCTCTATAGAAATTTTGTAACATCCCGAAAGTTCGTACGGTTAACGGTTCGAGTTAATAGGTGACCCGTACCTCTTATATTGGTATGGACTATAAGAATTTTATGTAAGGCTCGGTTAACCAAAGGTAACAGAGTCGTTTAAAAGATAGCTCGGGAGTTGGAATGCATGAGACGGTTTAAGAGGGGCCGAAATAGAACTACTGGCAATTTAAATACCACTTTTAGCGAAAACCCAAAACCACTTTGGTGGAGGGGCTTCGCGACGGCAGAGAGAACCGAGGAGAAGGGAGGAAGCGTCGAAACCCGGAGGCGAGCGACGACGAGTACACGGTGGTCTTACGGTGGCGACAAGCAGGGAACAACCTCTCACGCTTAAGGTAATCCTCGAACCTCTTTCTCAGTTTCATTTTCTGTATAGCATGTAAAACCCCATTGGGGTTTGGTTTCGTTTACCTGTATTGGTCGAAAGAGAATGCCTGAGGATGATTTGGTGTGAATAGCCATTAGCGGTAGTGGTTCTACGGGTGCAGCAGGGCGGATATGGCCGGAGGGGGTTTACCCGAAGAGGTGGTAGCCGATTTAAGGTGGTACGCGACCTGCGTGGTGACAGCTTGCCGAAAAGAGAGAGAGGCAGGGAGCGACGGGAACTGTGGTGTTTCGGGGAATGTGGAGCGCGACGGTAACCATAGAGGTGGCTATGGTGGTGCGACGTGAGGTCGGAAACGACCGGGGATGGCTGTGGTTGTGCGGCAGCAGTGGCGGGAGCTCGGGCGTAGCCGTGAGCAATGGAATTAACTAATTTGGACGCAACGATGGTGAAGTTTGGTGGTGGCCGGCTAGGGTTACATCCGAATAAGGTGGTGGTGGAGCATGGAAGCGGTGAGTGTAGTGTTAACCGATTAGGGTGGCACGGTGGAGAAGACAAAGACAACGAGTATGATGGTGTGTGGTGGAGGAGACGGAGGACAGTACCGGGAACCAATTAGGGGTTTACTCGATCAAGGCTTTTGGATGGCACTGTTTACACGTGTGCATGAGGAGTGAACGGTTCAGGTGCGTGCATGCATGAGACTCAGTTCGGATATTCGGTTTCTAAAAGGGTCGAAGACAATCTATTTGTGTAAACGCGTGGAACTAGTGTTTCATGGAAAGAAGGAACAAGCTAATGGGGTGACTTTGGGGTTTATATTTTATGCATTACACGACGTATGGACAGTTTAGGGCTTCGAGTGAGTGGAGGAGTTGCAAAGCAAGGACTGGGGCTCGACATATCCGGTGAGTTTCTAATCCCCTACTTTTAAACGTTTCACTGTTTTGGGGCTATCGTACATAATTTCAAGTAGGCCCGTTGATTTTACCCGTACCCGATTAACCCGACCCGAACGAACTTCACCCGAACTGATTAAACCCGTACCCGAATAACCCGTAACCGATTAACCCGAAAACCGTTTAAACCGATTGTTATTCGGGTCGGGTTTCGGTTAGACTTTCAAGCATCAAAAACCCGATTAACCCGAACCGATTAACCCGAATAAACCGAACATTTATATATTCTACCATTTCTTTTCTCACCATCACCACCAACACCACCAAAATCCGCTTCTAAACTATGAGTTTAAAAAATCCACCACATAAACACGAATACTTCTATTTGAGCTTTAATCTCTTGGAAATGTACTTATTTTTGTTTCACATACACGTTTATTTTATGTTTTTAAACTTGATTCATTTTTTTTTCAACCATGTGTCCCTACCGAAACCCGACCCGATTAAACCGAAAACCGATTAACCCGAACCCGATCTACCCGAATGTTATTCGGATCGGTTATCGGATAAATTTACACACACGGAAAAACCGATTAACCTGAACCGATCTACCCGAAACCCGATTAAATTACCCGAACAACACCCCTAATTTCAAGAGGTGTTAATACAATTAATCATGTTATGGGTTTCGGGTTCTAATTCGTCGTGCTTTTGAAAATAAAATGAGTATTAAGAAATTGTAGGGTCTATGGTGTGTTTATGTGAATGTGACAACTAGGGTTACTAGCAATGAATGAGTGATGTGTTAAGAGTTGATTAGGGAGAGTTAGGCCTCAAGCTAAATGCTTATGATTTTAAGTGTAGTTAATAGTCATGTAAATGAAATGTGAAATCATGTGTTTATACCTATGTGTCGTGTTTGCATCGTTGTCATTATGGCACAACAAATGGGATTGTGAAGGATGAGGTCCTTCGGGAAGTCACCAATGGTGACATTTATTTAACAGGTTAATGATGAGATCGGGGTGTGGTGAACACACTGACGAGGGTAACCCTGACGAGGGTGCAGTGACGAGGTCTGTGTTTACGAGTATATTTATGTGGTGTTGAATTGCATGCAAACGTAGAGTTATATTTATTATGCATGTGATGATATTAATGTGGTAAGGTTTGTGTGACGTGTAGATGATATTATTATGGTATGTAGAGTAGGTTGGCCGTTGTGTCAGGATTGTGACGCTACGTATATAACTATCGTGTCAGTTAATTGTGAGAGCCTTGGTTAAGGCCGGGTGTGTTAATGTCTAGAGTATGTTGTGTTAATCAAGTGTTGAGTTAGTACTTGTTCTTGGGTATGAGTAGTTAGTATATTAAGTTAAGTCTATGTCAACGAGATGGTAATGTTATTATTATTATTAGTAGTACGGGTTGAGTCCCGGGTGATGAATGGTTAAGGGATGCCGTGGGATGACAAGGGGTTAACTATTCGTTAATAAATCATAAAACTATTTTGTAAGGACCGGAGGGTCCGGGGTGGATTAAACTAATGAATATGACGTGATGGTTTTCGTTCAAATTAAACTATTAGAACTCACTCAGCGTAGCTGACTTTGTGTGTACGTTAGATTGTTATGCAGTTAAGCGTAGGGTTGACGTATCTTGGCTTGGAAGCGGTGTTACTCGAATTGGTGTGTAGGCATTCGTGAGGTAATTTAATATCATTAAATAACAACAAAAGAATTTAGAAAGACTTCCGCTGTAATTGAGTTAATAATTAATGTGTTTTAAATGATAATGACCCGTTATGAGAACCAACTGTAGGATACCCGGGTCGGGGTCTTACATATTTACACCTGCTTATTTCGACGTCTATTTCACCGCGTTGGAATAGCCGGGAGTGGTGCACATTGAGAGATTTATTCTTTCTCTTTTGCTTGCTTACGGGCAGGCGGTGAGCTCTAGCGACGTTCCTCACATTCTACTTTGCGTCTGCCTTTCACAGGCAGAAGCGCGGGCTGTTGTGTGGCGGTGCTTTCATCACAAGATAATGCGTGTTCTTGCCCCGTGACATGATCACGTGCATCAGATGGCCGAGACCATGCCGTCCGTCCGATTAGATCGCTACACGATGAACGACATGCGCATCACACACAGATTTGCAGGGCTCTACCTTCGGTTTATAGGGGACGACCGGGACCAGGTTTGGGTCCCGCAGCCGTTGTTTCAGATGTCGGGACAGGCGGAGCCGGATATGCCTGACCCGCTACAGGGTGTGGTGATGGAATACCGGCCGCCACAACATCCTCGACACATACGTCGACCTGTTTGACTCATTAGGGCCACCCAGGCCTTTCTTGATGGACTTGTTGCCGACTCACGACGACAGCTCGTCATAGCGACCGGATGAAGGACTTGATGATGTGGGCAGTTGGTCACCTCGTGGATCTGTCACGAGCCGTCGGCATCGAGCTATCACCACTACCACCGCCACGTCAGTATCCGGGCGACACCAGCCAGGATCAGGGCGACGCGAGTCGGGATCAGGGCGGCGTTAGTTAGGATTAGGGTGGCGCGGGTCAGGCCTAGTTGTTTTTATTTGTATTCAGTTGTATCTTTTTTTATGTTTGTGCAAACATTCTGATGTAATATATTTAATGTTTTGATGTAATATATGTAATGTTTGGTTAGTTGTTAGGTTGTACTGTTCAATTTGGTTGTTTGGTTGAAATGTTAAATTATAAAGGTAAAAATATAAAAATGTTAGAAAAGGATTATAATCATATAAATTAAAAAAAAGATAAAAATTATAAAAATTAAAAAAGACAACAAACTTATATTAACAAAGCTATATAAATTAAAAAAAGATAAATATAATATAAATTAAAAAAAATTCTTATATGTGGCGTATAGCCCTATCCAAATCTACAAAGTTTTGAGGCAAAAATATTACCCGTGACCCTTACATAGCGTATAGTGCTATACGCCACGTATGGGTCCTAGCCGCCATACAAGGAATGACACGTGTTATTCCAAGTCAGGAGACCTAAACCCTATACACTGCGTATTTCCTTTTACGAGACGTATAGGGTTGTGACGTGTTGAATTAGTAATATTCCGTGTCTAGTTAGAATCTCCCTAAAATATTCAACAATAGAAACAAAGTCAAAACCATAATGGTTTTCTTCTTTTGTAGAAATAAATTGGAATCCAATATGAGAAGGCAAAGATTCACGAGTTTATTTAAATAAATAAAATAATATATATATATATATATATATATATATATATATATATATAGGGGAAGGTTCCAGAGAAATCACATAGTTAGGCGAAAACCGAGAAAACCACTAAAAAAACCAATTTTAACCAATAATATAATAATATTTATTTTTTATTTTTTTATAAGAGTATCAATTTAATATTACACATTTTTACCAAAAAATCATTTAAATGTTGGCTTACGTATACGTAAACCATAGTGTTACGTATACGTAAATAGAAAACAAAAAATTTACGGTTACATATACGTAACTCATAGTATTACACATTGTTTTAGTGGTTTTCTACGTTTTTGCCTAACTTTGTGCTTTTCTTTTGATCTCTCCCTTTTATATATATATATATATATATATATATATATATATATATATATATATTAAATTACTACTGGAACCTTTGTTCACTTTAACTATCTAAGTCCTTTATGTTTTAAAATCTCGATTTGCACTTTGACTTTTCATTTGTGTCCAAATGACTACGCCGTTAGATTTAGCTTTAACTTTGTCTTAAATGACCAAAACACCAACAGTGACTTAAATGATTAAAAATACATTTATCTTTACTTTTCAATTTTATAACCGTCCTTGACGTCAGTGTTTCATCGTACGATGTCTCCTATATGCTCCCCACCATCTCCACCATCTCCCTTTGACTCACACACAACTTAATAAAGACGCGAGTTCACCAATCTATTTTTTTGATCAAAACATAGACTTCTCCACTCGTCTGACCCCCAAAAGTTTGTTGGATCCGGTCGTCGATTACATCAACGTTACTACAGAGGTACGGTCCAAAAATTTACACTTTGGGCAACGAACCATTAATAATGTTTAGTCATAAATATTATAGTTCACGAAACATGGTTTTATAATTCGGTAAATAAATATTTAATGAAATATTTATCGGTTTGTTCGGTGATTAATTATTTAAAGAAATAATTAAATATGCAGGGTTAAATGTTTAAGTGTTAAACATCAGATGGTTAAAGTTTTACTAGTTATTTGTATTTAGTAAACTGCAAAGATTAATAGTAATTACATGGGTATTAAATGTTAATACCCCATGATTGTGAGTAGTAATTAGTGTGGTTATAAATATAACCTTAACTCTAAACCCTAATCACTTTTAATTGCCTCCCCCTTACCTGCGCAAGTGAGAGCCGCCCCTTTCCTGTGTCGCCGTCCGCCGCCGCCGACCAGCCACCACTGTGCGCCGATGCCAGCCGTCGAAGATCGCCACCGCTTTGCCTTCGTCGCCGATTTCCATCTACGCAAATGTGAGACATTTTCGTGTGTGTTTTGCTGGTTCGTGTACTGTCAATAGTGAGATGCTAGTTGAACCAAGGTGCAGATCTTTCGGTTATTGTCAGATGTATAATCCCGAACCCGTTATGGTTGGATTTAATATTATTGTTTATATACGTGTAATCGGTTCACTGACGGGATCCCAATTTAGAACCGTTAACAAGTACAATCACTTTACGCGCGTGATGTGTTGTGTGATAAATATAAAAATATAATAAATATATTTTTAAGATGGCTTCAAGAGATCAAGTTTTAAATTTATAAAATGATGATTACTTTAACTTAAGGCACACACAATAGGCAAGTGTACATATCGCAGCGTAATATAGTTTAGGTAAGAACCAAGTATCGAACCAATGGACACGGTCGAGTTCAAATACTCAACTTTAGTTATCGTTTAGCCGGATTAATTAGTGAGTGGGTTTTGTGTGCTTGTGAAGCAGAATAGTAAATAACAGAATAGTAAATGACGGTAAAGTAAATAGCATAAAAGTAAGAATGTGAGTGATATGTGTAACAGAAATGTAAAGAGCAGAATAGTAAATAGCAGAAAAGTAAATATATCGGAAATGATCAGGTCACGAAGAGTATTGCTTCGGTCTTCGAATCAACTTGGTACGTGATAATGTTAAGTTGACTAATTCAGTGGTATGACTACTATAAACTTGTGACCCGGGTCCCCGCAGGAGCCTTGTCCTCATGACATTTGATTCACGAATTATAATCTTTAATTGAAAATAGTAGTGCCTTCCGTTAGGGACAATAGTTACTCTCAACCCTTTGAATGGTCATCTCCGGGTTGGTTTAAGACATCGAACTTAAAATGCTTTGTATTAGAGTTAAATAGGTGATTATATTTTGATTACCGGGAGGCGGTGTAACAATGATACCAAGTATAAAGACGTACCGTTCCCAACATGAGTTCACCAATTCTTGGTCACATAATAAGTTCGTATAAAGACGTACGATGTTAGACCTAGATTGTAAGATTAAGCTTTGTTTACATAGTGTAACCGTGAACTTGGGTTGACGGGTTGGGTGTTATGGGACGGCTTGTAGGCCGAGAACATGTAATGGGCTAAATAGTTTGTGTTTAGTATATATTTATGTTTACCCTAACCGTGTAGGGTTAGCGGTTGTTAGTATTTTCTCTGTAATTCTCTTAAAGCAATATACGAGTTATTACATTGAATCCGTGTGTTCTTGAATCACCATAATCAATAGTTTCCGTCTATTGATTGTGAGACTTGATATCATAGTTGTTAAATTGTATTAATCGAAGATCCGGATATAGTTTGGGACTTACAATTGGTATCGGAGCCATTGAAGTCGTTCAAGGCTCGGTTTGGATATCAACGATTCAAGAATCATCGCTTTTTGAGGTACTGTCTACTGTATTCAGTTGAGTTTTGGTACTAATTAGTTTTCTTTGTGAAGTATTGTCATATTTTTCTGCTGAGAATCGAGTTTCTCTCATGAATTCTCGGTTATTTTGTTGCTAAGAAGACGAATTCTGGGTTGAAATTGAGTGATAATATTCATCGGAGTTCAAAAACTTGAATTCCTTAATCGTAGGAGTTATTTTTGGAATTAAAATCAAGTCCACGCTTGATTTATGGCTGACTTCACGGGAATTCCATGCGCAACAGAATTCATGGGTGTCTAAGTTTCCGGGTGAACTTCACGGTTCTGTGTTCACCACTAAGTACACGGATAGGTTACTCGGGTTCGTTTCACGATTTTAAGTTCTCGGGAGGAGCTCACGGGTTGGTATTTCACGGTTTGAACTTTGTTTACGGTTTGAGTTCATGGCATCTCACAGGTTCACGGGTTCAATTCTGGTTTACTGATCAGAACTGGTTCACGGTACAATTGGTTTCACGGCCCAATATAAGTTCCCGGTATTGAAGTAGTTCACAGTATATCTCACAGTTTCCAATAAGTTCATGGGTTCATTTTTGAACTAATTTACAGGTTTGATCAAGGACCTAGTACTCTGATAAAATGAAGTCTCAACAAGTCACTATGAACTTAAACAGTCTGCTCGACCTACAAATTGGTACAAGCACCAAACCTCCAAGACTAACTTGTGCTGAAGATTATGTGGACTGGAAATTTAGGTTCATGAATCATGTGTTATTGTTTGAAGCCTAGATGTGGAGAAGTTTACTCAAGGGACCTCAAATCCCTATGTTTGGTAAGGAGGATGGTACCAAGGCACCAAAGCAAATAGAAAATTATACCGATGAAGACTTTGATCTTGTTGAAAGATACTTAAAAGCTTTAGCATCTTTAACTATGACATTATCACTTGATATAGCTCATAATTTTAAAGAATGCACCTCTGCTAAACAACTTTGGGAGTCCTTGGCTCAGGCCTTTAAAGGGAATGATGATATGAAAGCAAGCAGGAAGGAAATGATACTACAACAGTTTAACATGTTTAATCATGTTTTGGGTGAAACACTTGAAGCTCAATTGCAGAGGTTTACAAAACTGGTTTCACAGATGAGGGGTGCTCAGATTGTAATGAGTGATGGTGATCTGAATAGGAAGTTTTTGAATGGTTTGCCACAAAGCTGGGATTCAAAGATTTCTTTGCTGAAACGAACCAAAGATTTGAATAAGATTACTATGAATGATCTGATTTCTATTATCAAATCCTATGATCTGGATGACTAGCAGAGGAAAGCCAATCATGTTAACACAATAAACTCTACAAGTGCATAAAGCAGTAATAGTGCTTTTCTTTTAGTGTTTAACAGGGAGGTTCTGGATCTGGAGATGTGACCCTTGGTGTTGCTGCTATAGCTAATACATCTGCTCTTGAGCAGCAAGCGTATTCTGCTCAACAAGCTAAGCTCATTGAAGTAAATACTTCTTTATGCACTGGGATCATGAATTGTTATGCAACTTTTGTCTCAGGAAACTTATCATCTTCAGAGGTTCTTACTGCTGAACTCAATCAAATTCATCCAGAGGATGTGGAGGAACTGGATATATCTTGGCAACTAGCAATGGCAGTCTTTAGGGCCAAGAACTTCATCAACAAGACTGGCAAGTTCAGATGGAATGAAGACACAGGGAAAAATATTGGTTTCAACAAGTCAAATCTTCGTTGCTACAATTGCCACGAACCATGTCACTTTGCAAGAGAATGTACTAAACCAAAGGAACAAAGAGGAAGTGAAGCTGGATCATCTTCAGGAGCAACTAATGCTGCTAACTCCAAGGCCTTAATCAGTCAACAAACTGGAGGATATGACTGGGGAGATCAAATCAAAGAGCTTAATCTGAATCATGCTTTTATGGAAAATATTATTGGAGAGTCTTTTGCCACCACATCTTCTGCTACTCCACCTAAGGTAATTGCAACCTTATGTTCTCAATCATGCATTGATAAAGTATAACTTTATAGAAAACATAATGTTGATCTGATTTTTAAAATGGAAAATTTAAAGTATCATAAAAAGAAATTTCTTAAAACTGAAAAGGATTATAAAGAAGCAGTAGGGGCTTGTAAAAAGGATGTTTCTTTACTCAAATCTCAACTCAGCAATAAATGTTGTTTGCTTACTGATGCTAAACAAGAAATTGTTAGATTAACTACTGAACTGGAAAAGGCAAAATCAAATTTTGCTGAGGCCAAATTTAAAGTAAATATTTTTGGTCAATCGAGTAAAGTAGTTGACATACTTAAAACTCAACTACATAAACCGGGTAATGGGAGCAAGGGTCTTGGGTATAATAATGTGCCTCCTCCGTTTAATGGAAATTGTACTACTGTTCCTCCCTCTGTTGAGGAACAAGTTAAGGAGTTTTTCATGTTTATTCCTAGGAGCAAATCATGTGCTGATGATTCACAATCATCATCCCCAACATCTAAATGTGTGAATAATTCTAATTCCTCTACCTCATGTGCAGAACAAATAGAAATACAGGATTGGACAAGTGAGAATGATGAAGATGATAAGTCACAAGTTTGCAGTCTTAAGTTAAATCATAAAAAAAAATTAAAAACAATGTTTCTGTTACTTCTGTTTTGAAAACTCTAAACCTTACGTGCATGATGTGATTGATTTGAATGTTTCTAGTTCTAAATCTGCTGGCTCTAAAAATGCTCATATTCACAAAAAATATTGTGTTTGTTAAACATTTAGCAAACGGAAACACTGAGAAGCATATTTTTCAGAAACCTAAACTTGTGACTAAGCAAAAAGTCAACGGTCAAACCTCAAATGCCTTACCTAAGCATTTCACAAAGAATCAATTTTATGCAAAATATGATCATCATCATTTGAGGTTTGAGCAGAGACATGCTCATCAGCAATATAAACCCAAACAGGTTTACCAGCAGGATGATTCTCACTATCACAAATCTTACAAGTTTGAACCTGCACCTTATCTCAAGAAACAGTTTTGTTATACTTGTAGAAAGCCTGGACATCAAGCGAAACACTGTGTTCATCATCCTTATGTTCCATATTATGCTCAAAATTAGAAGGCGTCACATAGGCCGATGGATTCTAAGCCAGTGAAGACTGCAAAGTCTGAGGCAATGAAGAATCACTCATACTATAACAAACCTTCTGATGGAGATTGGAATGTAGCCAATAGGAATAGACAACCTTATTTTGAAAGGCAAAAGTAAAATAATCTCAAACAAAATGATAAGATTAAAAATAAGCCAAGTAAAGAAATTAAAATATCTGTTCCATCTAAGCCTGTTTGGAAAGCTAAAAAGGCTGATGTCCTAAGTAACAAAGTTGAGTCAAATAATGATATGTGTTTGCAAGAAGTGTCATATATTGATGCAAATGGAATACCCAGATCGACTATGGCCTGGGTACCAATTACTAATTGATCCCGCTCATTGTTCAGGAACACCCAAGGAGGACTATCAATAATCTATGGTTTGTTGATAGTGGATGTTCCAGGCATATGACAGGAGACATGTCTTTACAACATGATGTGCAAAATTTTAATGGAGGCTATGTCTCATTTGCGGGAGGTAAAGGTGGTAAAATCATCAAGAAAGGTACTGTGATTAATGGGTCGTTAAGTTTTCATTACGTGAGTTACGTTAGTGAGCTCAATCATAGCTTATTGAGTGTTTCTCAAATTTGTGGAATTTTCAACACATTTCACCAATAAAGAATGTTTAATTTTAAAACCAGGATTTGTGGTTCCTGAGGAGTGGATTTTGTTAAGGACTCCCCGTAAGGGAAACTCATATGTTATTGATATGAATCGTAAACCTGTTTATGAAAATACCTGTCTTTTATCAAAATCAGCTGAATCTGATGCTATGTTGTGGCATCGTCTTCTTGGACATGTAAATCTGAAAAACTTAAACCGTATTGCCAAAGGTAATCATGTTCGTGATCTACCTGTCTCTGAGTTCTTTTCAATTAAGAAATGTGTGGCTTGTGCTAAAGGAAAACAGCACCGAAATCCCCATAAGTAAAAAAATGTTTAATTCTATTGACTACATCCTTCATCTCCTTCATATGGACTTATTTGGTCCTGTGAATGTGATGAGCATTGGACAAAAATCATATTGTTTGGTCATAACTGATGATTACTCACGCTTTTCTTGGGTTTTATTTTTGGCTAATAAGAGTGAGACTGCAGAACTGATAAAGAACTTCATTGTGTTGGTTGAAAATCAGAGAGATGTGAAGGTGAAAGCAATCAGGTGTGATAATGGAACTGAATTCAAAAACGCTGTGTTGAATCAGTTTTGTGCTGAAAAAGGGATAGCTAGACAATTTAGTGCAGCTCGAACACCTCAACAAAATGGTGTTGCTGAAAGAAAGAACAGAACTCTCAATGAAGCTGCAAGAACAATGCTTTCCGAATCAAAGTTGCCTTTGTTCTTCTGGGCAGAAGCTATAAACACAACATGCTACATGCTCAACCGAGTCCTTCTTAACAAGAAAATTCAAATGACTCCGTATGAGGCCATCTACAATGAGAAACCAGTGGTTGGATACTTCAGAGCCTTTGGGTGTCCGTGTACTATATTGCATACAGAATCCATACCAAAGTTCAATGAAAAGGTAGATAAGTGTCATTTTGTGGGTTATGGATCTAACACTACTGCTTATAGAGTCTACAACAAGGTCACCAAAGATATCAGAGAATCGACTTATGTCGATTGGCAAGAGCTAAATCCCACTGATGCTGAGTGCGGTCCATCATGGTTATTTGATTATCATTCCTTATTCAAATCATTTAATCTCCGTACTGATGAAATCACAGGGTCACCTAATGAACAGTTTGATGAGAATGATGACTCTTATGTAGGACCACTGCTTACTGTTGATCCTACAGAAGTTATCAGACAACAAAGTGATGAAAGATCTGAGAATGTCCCTATTTCAACAAATGTCTCTGAGGATTCACCAGCAACTGCTGAGAATTCCACGTCAGCTGTCAATGAAGGTAGATCTACACTTGAGACTTCAGACTTATCAATATTCCAGGAGCCAATTCCTGATGAAAGTATGGTCAAGAAGCCGATTTCCAACCCTCTAAATGAATCCAATGACGAGACCCCAACAAATGCGACAAATTTTCCTATCACAGTACATGTTCCTGATGTTTAATCCCACAGAATCAATAAAGATCATCCAGTTGACACAATAATCGGGTCACTAATAGATGGGTTTAGAACCCGAAGTGCTACAGGAGACATAAACAAATGTCTGTACTCCTGTTTTATTACTCAAATTGAACCCAAGAACATCAAGATGGCTCTCCTCAATCCTAGTTGGGTTTATGCAATGCATGAAGAGCTGAATCAGTTTGCTAAACTGCAAGTATGGGATTTGGTGTCGTTGCCACTTTGCAAGAAAGCTATTAGCACCCGCTGGGTGTTCAGAAACAAACAAGATGAAAGTAAAGTGATCATTAGAAATAAAGCTCGATTGGTTGTTCAAGGGTTTTATCAACAGGAGGGGATAGATTATGAGGAAGTGCTTGCTCCTGTTGCTCGTCTGGAAGCTATTCGAATATTCTTGGCGTATGCATCTTATATGAACTTTACTGTTTATCAAATAGATGTAAAGACAACATTTCTGTACGGAAAGGTGAAATAAGAGATTTATGTGTGTTAGCCACCTAGTTTTGAAGATAGTGATCATCCTGATTATGTCTACAAGCTCGATAAAGCTTTATATGGGTTACATCAAGCACCGCGGGCTTGGTATGCCACTCTTACTGATCATCTGCTAGCTCATGGATACACCCGTGGTGCAATTGATCAGACTCTGTTCGTTCGAAAGGTGGATGCATATCTAATTCTTGTGCAAATTTATGTGGATGATATCATATTTGGATCTACAAATGAGGAGTTGTGCACAAAATTCAGAAAGGTGTTGGAAAAGAAGTTTGAGATGAGTGCTTTGGGTGAAATAACATTTTTTCTTAGGTTACAGGTTAAGCAATCAAGTGATGTCATCCTAATTCATCAAGGAAAATATGTGGATGATATCATTGCCAAGTTCAAATTCACCGATGCTCAGGCAGCATCTACTCCCATGGCTGCACGGCCAGTTCTGGATGCTGACACAAACAGAGTTGCTGTTGATCAGAAACAATACCGATCCATAATCGGATCCTTGATGTACCTGATATCCAGTCGTCCAGATATCATGTTTGCCGTGTGTTAGTGTGCTCGTTATCAAGCAAATCCTAAGATGTCCCACTTAACTGCTATTAAACGTATTTTTCGGTATCTAAAGGGCAAGCCTCGGCATGGCCTTTGGTATCCCAAATAATCGAGTTTTGACTTGTATGCTTTTTGTGACAGTGATTATGGAGGATATCAACTTGACAGAAAATCTACGAGTGGGGGCTGTCAGTTTCTGGGTGAAAGGCTGATCTCTTGGTAATGCAAGAAACAACACACAGTATCTACCTCTACTGCTGAGGCTGAATATGTTGCTGCATCGACCTGCTGCTCATAAGTTATCTGGATGCAACATCAATTGCTGGATTACGGTTTGACCTTTCGTAATACTCCCATCTTCTGTGACAATGAGGCTGTTGTGCTAATTGTGAAGAATCCCGTTCAACATTCTAAAACCAAGCATATTGATATCAAGGTGCATTTCATTCATGATTGCTTTGAGATAAATCTCATATGTCTTGAAAGGGTTTATTCTGACAACAATGTTGCAGATATCTTCACTAAAGCATTTGATACATCTCGATTCAATGTGCTTGTAGAGTCCCTGAAAATGATTGGTTTCAAAGATTAAATTGGTCCCCAAAAATATTTATTTTCGTAGTGAAATTTGTACAGTTTACTTTTATGCACAAATTTAGGGGGAGAATTAAGAAAAATACAAAAAGACTCTGCTTTAAGTTTCTAGAGTCAAGAAAAATAAAAAATGAGTCTGCTTTAAGTTTCTAGAGTCAAGAAAAATACAAAAAAGTCTGCTTTAAGTTTCTAGAGTCAAGAAAATACGAAAAGAGTCTGCTTTAAGTTTCTAGAGTCAAGACAAATACAAAAAGAGTTTGCTTTTGAGGTAATTTCATAGAAAAATAAAAAAATATTGTTTGTGTTTGAGTCGGAAGTTTGCAATTAAATGGGAAGTGATATGAATGTTCGTTTCTTAAAGCTAGGATCAACACATGTAAGGCATTAAATTGAAAAGACTAGGATCTATGTTGGATATGTTGATAGGCTTTGCATGTGATACATTTGAGCAAAATAGTTTTATGGCCTTAGTGGGGAACATCTCATAGATTAGTGTAATTTGGTATTCCTGTTAATAACCGAGAAGTTAAATATAAAGGTTGATAAACTGTGGATAACCCTTGCTTTATTGGGATTGCACTAACCGGGACCCTTCACAAAGGGGTTGCGAGCTGACTTGATACAAGTCTGTATATTATATATATATATATATATATATATAGTTAAAAGACATGCACTGACATGCAATAGGTGAAAATACACTCAATGATAGTGCAAAGCAAGATTATGAGCAAAAAGACATGCAATGTCAATGTCGTGCTATAGGAAAAACACAAAAAGATATGTCTAAAGACATACATATAAATATACTTGTAAATATTTTTTATTTTTGGGAATATGTGACTTGGAAGGGATCTCTTTTCAAGGCATGTAAGTCCGTAGTGCCATGACCCTTAGCTTCTGATGATTATCAACATGTAAGCCCGTAGTGCTATGTTTTTGATCAGATTTTGTCAGAGATTCCCTAAAAAGTTGAATGAACCTGTGCTAGTTATGCTCAATTTAGTTATAATGTAGGTTGCTCAAAAGATCACGAGGAAGGGAAGGTCTACCTGATAAGCTGTGGGGTCCATTAAAGTTCATCAAGAATTCACTTAATTCATAATCGTTTAAATACAGGTTTCTGAGATATGAGTGTGGGACACACTAAGTCATAATTAATCTTACCTAAAACATGATAATTGAAATCACAATGAAAAATTTTGGTTTGAAGCAAATGCATGAGTTTAGAAGGATCTAAATATTAGCAATCTACTTGACCTGTCTAAGTAAAAGTACATGCTGAAAAATGTTCCTTGGTCTGCCTGTAGAACGATTTGATCACATTGCAAACTTCCTTAAAGGCTCGTTGAATGGCGTGTTAGTTTTGGCTATTTTAAATTATCTTATTTTTGTTATTTTAACTTTTGTTTAAAAATGAGTCTCACTAATTAAAGGACCAAATTTAAATTCTTTGAATAAATCATTTAGGGGACTTCATCTATGTTTACGGGCTAAAATGTTGGCCCACCAAGCTTCACGGTGGGCCCCCATTCCTCAATTTGAAACTGGGATCCTAAAAGGATTGAAAAAACCCTTGTGTGGGTTTTATGTTCACGGTTATCACAAAAGAATCTCCACTCATCCCCTTTTGGCGATTTGAATCGATTACGGCTTCTTATTGATCTTTGTTGCGAGTTTTCTTGACCGATTACAGGTACACTTTCTGAACCTTTGAATGTTAGATTAAACTATACATCAGTGTGGGTAAAGGTAAACTCACTTGAATGGGTATCTATGATCGAAGGGATCAGGATGATGGTTAGAAACTGAAATTAGTGGGTCGATTAGGTTTAGGATGAGTCGGCGAGCATTGATTCACCAATAAAACTTGAAGATTTGAGGTCTTGATCATTCAATTTGATGGGGAAACCCTTTTCGGAAATTCCCATTATCAGGGGTTCACGGTGTAAATTCAAACTACCGTGAACCTTTGGTATTCCCCGTATACGGTTTGCTAACCATGAACCCTGACTAAGCCGTGAACATGTGTCTTTGAAATTGTGCTATGAGCCGTAAAATCTTTTACCGTGAATCCATAGTAAACCGTGAACCCTGTGTTCCTTGCATAATTGAGCCGTAAACATTTGTGGCCGTAAACCCCTGATATGAACCCTGTTACTTTATTAAATTAATCTATCTGATTGGATATTAACTTATTTAGTTTTGTGCAGATATGGCCGAAATGAAATTTGTTGCTGATCAAAATGCTTGTGCATTCACTCTGGACCCGCAAGAAGAGTTTGAGTACTTCAGATCAATGGTTGTAGGGTTGACACTTTTCCCTATCAACTTTGCTATTTTGGAGAATCCTATCATCTATAGAACACATATTCAGGATTTCTGGTCCACTGCAACAATACATCCAAATGACAATGAAGAAGAATGCATTATTGGTACAGTTCAAGCAAAGAGAGTTCGAATTTCAGAAGCTGTAATAAGAACTATTCTATAGTTCGGTGATCTACCAACTCATCCAACCAAGTTGAATCCAGATGTTGTTACTCCAATTCTTACAAGGATGGGTTATGAAGGTCCTTATCATCCCCTTTACAAGAAGCTACTTCATCCCTATTGGAGATATCTTGCACACGTGTGCATGAACTGCTTATCTGGAAGAAAAAGAGGATTTGATGAGCTAAACACCACCATTGCTTCAGCTATGGTTGCATTGACCATGAGCTTAGAATACAACTTCTCGAAGATGATGTTTGAAGAATTTAAAAGCAATTTGAAAGGAGGAAAGAAGGAGATATTCCTCATGCATCCTAGTTTCTTACAGATAATTCTCAACAGAAATCATGCTGATCTCGAACCTACTATTGAAACATTGGATATTAAGGGTATGGGTCCTATGATTTTCAAGTTCATGAAGGTCAACAAGCATGGAAAAAGGGTGTTTCAAGGGTTGCGTCCCCTTGAAAAGTTTGGTAGATTTGCTGCTCTACCTGATGAAGAAATTGATAAACTGGCTATGCAAGTACAAGCCGAGGTTGCTGAAGAACAACTGCTACCAGTTCAACCACGAATTGAACAACAACTTGAACCGGAACCACAAGATCCAATTGAGCCTGAGTTAGAAGATGCTGAAGTAATATCTTCTTCTGACGATGAAGGCACTCCTGAAAGACCACCAGTACCAATAAATCGGTTTGTTAGAGAGATGGAAAGCAAAAGGCATAGAATTGAGAATCCTCCTCTCACTTCCTCGTCTAATCAAGATGACACCGACACTGATTACACACAGGATCAGGATTTACCTTCCAGACCATGGTAGCGAAGAGATCCGAGCAATGTGAGAATGTCACCACTCACACCAAACCCAACACCTACACAAACTCCTACCCTAACAACTTCCTTACCCACTCAAATGCCACACTCACCTACAACCACCTTATCCCAACCTCAATCCTCATCTCATGATAATCCTAATCCAAATTTAGAGGACTTTGATTATGATCAATTCTTAGTCTCCTCAAGTGAAGCTTATAGATCTGAGAAAGCCAAAGGAAAAAAGGCCCTATAGATTCGTCTACACCTGCTCCTGTAGATCCACATGTTATGCAGGATATAGTGTTTGAATTGGAACATCAGGTAGCCACACAGAACTCAAAGATTGTGACTCTGGAACCTAATCAGGGTTACCGTGTTACCCTGGTATATGAGCTGAAGAAGCAGATTTATGACATTAAAGGAAAGCAGAGTGAACAGTTCACTACTGGTACAAGCAATGATAAGAATGGTCAAGGAGACGGAGATGATGGAGGTAATGATCAAGGTGGAAATAAAGATGACACTCAAGGGAATGATCCATTCAACCTTGAATTTGAAGGAGACCTTACAGATCCAAAGAACAACGACTTCTCTCGACACTTGGAAGCAAATCAAGTCAAAGGCATTCAATATGAAAGAGTTGAAAGTTCATCAGATTCAGAAATGGAAAGACTGAATCAAGACATTGATGATGAAGTAAACATTTCAAGCTCAACTGTAGATATGTCTGAAGATGTTAATGCAAGCAAACCCTCTAAGAAAGAGAGACCTCCATGGAGGTTTCCACCTGGTCCTCCATCTGAAACACATGTCACCGTCAACATAGAGGATTACTACTCTAAGAGAGGAGACATATCAGGTGTTGCATCTTGGGGTTATGATTCAGAGAAAGGGATGTATGTGGTAAAAAGAAAGAGTGGACATCTAGAATACTACAAGAGTGCTCATGATTTTAGCTCACTAACCAAAGTTGATCTTCATCAATTGAATGATGCATACTTTGAGAACAAAGGGAGAAATGGACCAGCTGAGATGTTTCACACATTTCTAAATGAACAGTGCCTGACAAACTTTGCTAAAATGAAGACAACTGAGTCCAAATTAAAAAGGTCCAAAGGTGTCAGAGATCCTCATACTGGCAAGCCTTGGTACTAAAATTGTTCCTGTTCATAAGAAGATGCCAGTGAATACTCTTAGAGATTTTCAATACTGGACATATGATCCAATTACAATAGAAGCCCTGATAGTCACTGATCAGGCAAAGTATCAAATTCTGGATCCTTTTGATTTGTCAAAGTTCAGTGAACAAGACATTAAAGTGTTAGCAAGAAGCCATATTCGGCATGAGCAACTATGGGAAGAACAAGAAAATATTTTTACAGTTGCTGCTGCTGATATCTTGAGCAAGAAGTTGTATGCAGGGAGTGGAGATCATGGTGAAGACATCAATTTTTGAAGTCAAGGAAGCTTAATCCTAGGGGGAGATTGTTAGACCTAGATTGTATGATTAAGCTTTGTTTACATAGTGTAACCGTGAACTTGGGTTCACGGGTTGGGTGTTATGGGCCGGCTTGTAGGCCGAGAACATGTAATGGGCTAAATAGTTTGTGTTTAGTATATATTCATGTTTACCCTAACCGTGTAGGGTTAGCAGTTGTTATTATTTTCCCTGTAATTCTCTGAAAGCAATATACGAGTTATTACATTGAATCTGTGTGTTCTTGAATTACCATAATCAATAGTTTTTGCCTATTGATTGTGAGACTTGATATCATAGTTGTTAAATTGTGTTAATCGAAGATCCGGATATAGTTTGGGACTTACATACGACCTTAGAAGTGTAGACCAAGCCTTGGCTTATCAATCTCTGCTCGTATAAAGACGTACGAGTTTCAAAGGAAGTTTGATTAAAAAGGTTTTACGATCATACTCTTTAAAATCAAGACACTCACAAATATAAAAACGGATTTAGACAATAATAAAAGACCACCAAAAGGTGGTTTTAAGAGCGAGTAATTAAAGACATAAACATGCTGGGATATCGTGCACCGGTTTTAACATTTAAAACAAAAACTTATAAAATCAGATATACAATAGCGGAAGCGTTTACAAAAGCCCACGATAATAAAGATCCGATCTTTTTCGACAGTGATCCGATTACACAGCGTATAGACAATAATAATAATCCGATTACACAGCGTATAGACAATAATAATAATTAAATAAACACAACCATAGGGTGTTTAGGGTTTATACATTTGACGAATAAAACCGGTTTGTAACACTCGAGTACAAAGAACGTCACGCTAGATGACAACTAACGAACTCGTCACACGAACTTGTCTCACAAAACACTCGTATCAAAGAAACCTGGTCTTTGGCTCCTTTCCGGTTTGTCTCGCGAAGGAAGAACCCACCGGTGGATAGGGTCGGCTCAAGAGGGTTGCGCAACAACAGCAACGGCATGATGGTGGTCGCAAAAGGGCGCACACGGCGGCAGCAGCGGTCAGGCGGTGGTGATGTCAGGTCGGACGAAAACGAGAGACAAGGGGGTGTCGTTCGCCGATCGCAAGGGGAGAGGGAGAAGGCCACCAAAAAACCAATTAGGGTTTTAAGATTATGCATGTATATATAATTTTAATATTTACATCTCAAACCCTTGTGTAATTACAAATATATACAAAAAGCAACATGGCGGTTATTGTAAACAAAAAAAAAACGATTTAAACATGAAAACTGTTCTGAAACTTCATCGCCGGTGGGTATACCGTCATTGAACCGACACATACATTCAAGTACGATCGTTACTCTTTGTAAACGTGCGTCTCCTCCAACCACCACACACTATATAATCATCCGCGCCACCAGAAATTTCTGGTCATGTACCATCTTTCTGGAAGTTATTGAATATCTGACCATAAACGTCTTCGCAATAGCCATCCTTCTTTTTGGAAGATGAATAATCATCAGCCATAGCCGAGCAGGGACAGATTTACATAGAGCCGAGGGGGTTCACCGGAACCCCCCGGGTTTCGAAATTATAGTAGAAAACTATATAGAAAAATACGGTGAACCCCTTAAAAAATATAAAGTGAACCCATATACAAAGATGAAAGATGGTGGTGGAAACAAATGAAGTGAGAAAAGTGAATAAGTGTAGATCTTTGCTCTTCCAAGGAGTTTTATAGTTGTAGTAAAAAAAAGGAAGGGAAAGAAGGTATGGTCAAGAAGATGAAGTGAGGGTCCTTTAAAGAGTGTGAGTTAAACTTTTATTGGTTTAAGGTAGTGTATTGTAGTGATAAAAGAATACTTTTCTGACTTTTTTATTTTTATTATTTACTTTTGCTTCAGATTTTTCACATGTGATCCTTTTCTCTTTTCTTAGTTTTATTTTTTTTTATGATTTGTTTTTTTATGTTTTTTTGTTTGTTTTCTTTTAATGTTAAAGTTTAATTAGTGGTATTTTACTTTTTTTTTTTCAGTTGTACATTTTTTGTATATAAAGGAAAAGCCTCTTAAATAGAGAATTCGTTTTTTTTTTAATTTTGATGTCTTTTTTTCTGTCACCTTATTTTTTGATAGGTTTCTATTTTATTTAATGTTTATTAGTTTATGATTTTGTTTATTTATGTTGGATTGTAAAAAAAATGATTATCGTACCGTAGTGAGTTTAAAAAATATATAAGGTGTGACCCTCCGGTTTGGAAATTCTGGTTTCGTCACTGGCAACGACAAGTGTTAAAAAATAGTGTGTTTTTTAATTTCTAATGATAATGTTTTTTTATTATTGTATCGTATTTTTGTTATGTGATGAACTTTACCCGACCCGAATCATCGAACCGACCCAAAATTTTTATGTCGGGCCCTATGAGATTGAAACGTTTAAAAATAGTGAACCCCTTAAAAAAAATTATTGTATCCGCCACTGCTTATATTGACTTATTTGTATATTATGTACTTAACTTTTATTTGTCAATCATAGGCAATGAAGATTTGACTTTTGATTCAATAATTTTAGGGTCAAAAAAGTCGTACCCCATGTCAAAGGGTTAAGTACATCAGCTACCGTAGGCATGGAAATCTAATCAAGGCAGCAACTCCATTCGTTTTTGTTTCGATTATCTTTGTCTTTATAATTGAACTTGTTTCCTATAAATAAAAGATTACATAATAATAAATTTATATTTTACAAAAGTAAAAAGACGAGTGGTTGTTCTAAAAATAAAAGCATCTTAATTTTATTCTCCTACGTGTGGATTTTGTTTTTTTAATTTCTACTTACCAAGATCTTGTTGCAACAAGTATACAAACACTAGCATCCCTAGTAAGGTAAATGTATGATGAGATATGAGGGGTAGGAACAAGTATTTACTTCTAATCATATTCAAATCTTTTGAGAACTTCAAGTAATTCTTAGTTTGTATGAAAACAAATCTTTATTTTGCTTAGTATGCTAAAATTTATCTTCTTTGTATGCAAATCTTTTAGCGGGATTCCCACAAGATTATAAAAGAAATGAGAAATAAAGTTCTCAAGATGAAGTCAAGAGAATAAAGTCAAACTACACTACACGGATATCGTTCCATTTTACTTTTATAATTACAAATCTCTTTCTTTTCAATTTCTTCACCAGTATGTCCTCGATTTGAAAAGGGTGTTCCACAAACTTAAGTTTTTCATTCACCTCTACATCGTGGACTTAAGTCCTCCTTCTTACCAAATCGTATGACACATTTCCATGGTGATACTTTCGGTAGAACGTTATCATCTACGTTGATTTCTAATGACCTTTTTCTCTTATCAACATAACTTTTCTGTCGGTCACGAGCCCGCTTTCAATCGATCTCTTATTTGAATCACTTTATCAGTTATTTCATGCACTATTTCAGGTCCAAACAACTGATTTTCTCCTATCTCAGACCAGCAAATCGGAGTTCTACACTTTCGACCGTACAGGGCTACGAATGGAGCAGCCTGTATACTTGTATGATAACTATTATTATATGAGAATTCCATCAGAGGTAATTGGTCGTCCCAACTCCCTTTGAGATCAATCACACATTCTCTCAACATGTCTTTCATAGTTTGGATAGTTCTTTCGCTCTGACCGTCCGTCTTAGGAAGATAGGCAGTGTTAAGATTTAGTTTTGTTCCTAGGGCATTCTGGAAGCTTTGTCAGAATCAAAAGGTAAAATGAATATCTATATCTAAGATAATGGATAGTGGCACACTGTTTAGTGACACGATTTCATTGATGTATAACTGTGCCAATTTATGAATGTTGAACGTTTCTTTTAGTGGAAGAAAATGAGCAGACTTACTAAGTCTATCAATGATAACCCAAATGGTATCATTTCCATGACTCGTTCAGGGACGTTTTGTAATGAAATTGTTGGATCGGGATCTACCTTGATCCAATGATTCAACACATTAACCGAACCAAATCGTGCGGAATCCGATTTGATTGGCAATCCAATCTATGACACGGATCGGGTCTTAAGAAACGAGCGGATTAGATGTCGAAACGAAGGTTTCTATCGACCCTTTGGTGTAGAGAAGTTGGACACAAGACCTGGAAACTCTCAACTGACAGAGATTCGACAATACAGGTGAAAAGAGTTTGTGTTCTGTTGGTTCTGCTCTGGTCAGTCTCTCTATGTGTATATGTGTTGTATATGTGCTCATGAAGTGAAAGTTATATATATAGTGCAGAGGCCATTCGTACGAATGAGCCATGTGAATGGACTCATTCGTGCGAATGAATCAGCAGAATGGTTCATTCTTAAGAATGAATCATCAGAATGGTTCATTCGTACGAATGAATCATTCTCATGACTTATTCTAGCGAATGAATCATTCTCATGAGCTATTCGCGCGAATGGATCATTCTCATGATCCATTCGTGCGAATGGGCCTTTCATTAGCACGATTGATCAACGTTATCGCTATTTATCAGATCGTTTAATACACAGTCATTATATATGAGTAAACATTAAGGATAAACATGTAATTTTATTAATACATCAAATAATTACATTAAACATAGATGAAATACATATTACAAGGGATTAGGGACATATTATGCATCTACATACTCCCCCTTGGACCTAGATCCCTTCAAAATGACCTAACTAACATTAGTTGGTCTTCAACATCTCTTTTGTACGAGTTTTCCAGTTAACTCCGGCGTGTATGTCAAAAGCAAAGCATATACGTATTACTTTCACATACTGCAACGCCTGGTCTATATCTGCAACTTCAAAAAACGGTTGACACTTGTATAGAGTTGTAACATCTTGTTCAGACAAGTTGGTCAGCCACAAGGGATCAAAGACCCTGATGGTCTCCCATGACCCTTCTTTACAAAGCACTATAACAGCTTCACCAGTACGCCCATCATAGTACCACCATTTGAACTGATCTGAGAAGTCCTGGATCATTTTCCTTAAAGGAATCTTCTTCATGATCGTTGGAGGCTTCCACTTTAAGACAATTAGGGGCTTCTTGGTGACTGGATGAACCTTTTCCTTATGAATGTAACGTGTAGGCATTTGTGGCTTGAAGTTCACCCACTTCTTCCGGTATTCGTATTGTAATTGACGTTCAAACCATTCGGATAGACCGGAAGATTCGCTGTATAGAAGCTTTAGACGTGCCAATTGATTTACTTCAAATGCGGGCAGCGTCTTGAAATCATGAGGGTACCTGAAATATTGTATGCCCTTCTCTCTTTTTATAGCATAGCAGCTTAAGTCGTTGAAGTATGCCCAACTGATTATACGACCATCAGACTTGTGTCCTTTGAGTCGATAAACTTTAGTGTACTTGGTTGGAGGAGAGAGCTTTGAGTTCTTCTTTAATTCGGCCATGTATTCCATCCACTGACTTTTACGTTCATTCAGCTCGTCAATGTCAATAGTGGAGGGACCGACTTCATCCTGTTTGTTGTCGATAATGCGGTTGACCTCCTCGTCGGACTGCTGAGTGAATAAGTCCACGAAGGAGGGAAGATCATCACCATCTACTGATGTGTACTTTGGATATTCTTGATCAGTGATGTCTTCGACTTCAACCTCATCAACGTCTTCTAGTTCGTCAGAAGAGGGATAATCAGTTGTTGGAACAGATGCCTCTTCATTAATGACTTTGTCGGGATTCATTTGAAATAGCTCGGCAATCTGTTCTTTTGACAAGCAATGTACGATTTCCCCTTCCTCTTTGTCATAAATAACTGAATGTTGGATGATCCCTTGCATGTCAAGCACATAAGTTAACTTTGAAGGTTGTTGCTTGAGAGGCATCACATCCAAAACTATTTTCATAAACAAACAAAGAATAAACATGTGAAAATTTGAAGTTTCATTGATTTAATCAAAATAAAACTGAAATTATTTACATAATAATCTAATATTTACAATAAGACAACTTAAAACACTTAAAACAAAAACTATCAACCTTCAGTGCCCTTTTGTGTATCTGAGGATGGGCCTTCTGATTTGTCTGATTTTTGCTTTGTGCGTGCCTCTGCTTCTGCTGTCTTTGAAGCACTTGATGCAGCACCAGCATTGGCACCATCATCCTTATCTTTGTCATTATTATCATCATCATCATCGTCACCATCATCATCCTCGTCATCATCATCATCATCATCATCATCATCATCGTCACCATCATCACCATCTTTGCGAGCACCCTCAATTCTGGGTGTCGGGTCTCTTCTGCTTTCTAAGTCTTCCAACAGTCTCTTATTTTCCTCCTCAAGCCTTTGTATCCTCTGAGCATGTGTATTAACAGTTGTAGACAACTGTTGATTCTGGTTTGTAGCAGTGAGAAGGAGGGCTTGTTGATCATTGCATCTAGTGGAAAGACTTGTGAAGGCTTGGGCTTGTTCAGTATTTTGCAGAGTCAACTGACTGATCTGCGAGCCCTGTTGGTCAATACGTTTTGATTGCTCTTCATTCTGAGCCAGTAAACGAAGTACCAAACTGTTTAAAGTACTGATCTGGTCGTGTAGAGAGACAGTCGGCAGTGACATTGAAGATTCAGCTCGAATAGTTGATGGCTGTGATGTAGGAGCAGTCATGTAGATGGGAGGAGGCACAGTTTGTGTCTGAGGCATAGATGTTGACATTGGAGCCTCAGACCTGGTGGCAGTTGCTGTAGTAGCAGAGGTGCTCTCCGTCCTTCTGACAAGTTTAAACTTTTGGCGTTTGGCCATTCTCTTTACTCTTCCTTTCTTGACTGGGGTAGATTGGGAAGAAGGAGCAGCAGATACTTGTGGACAGTCAGGGACAAAGTCAGCATCCCTGACGTCATCATCAACCCTTGAGCTTCCTTGATCTGCTCCCCTTTTTCGTTTTGTTGCGACCAATCTTGCCCCTTGTTGACTAATTACAAATTCGTCTTCAGTGTCCTCAGAATCAGTAAACAGGACGGTGTCCAGGTTAACGTCTTCTGGGTTAGTTGGAAGGGAGGAATCTATAGCAGCAATAGTGTGGATGGTGGCAGCGGTAGATGGAACATTAGGAGCATTGCCACCATCTCCCTGACCATCTTGGTCGTCATCATCTTGGTCGTCAGCTGGAGGTACAACAATATCCTCCCTGTCAGAATCACTGTTATCATGACGCCATTTTCTGTTTGTTGGTGCCACATAATCTGGATTTTCCAGATGTCCAATAAGTCTTTTGTGAGGTGGCTTTGTTGGTCTTCCCCTGTAGGTCTGTACCCTGTTGAGAGTGACATCCGTCATCTGTTCTAGCTTGATCATGTCGATGTCTGACCTTGGCATAAGAGGAAGTTGGTCATCTATTATCATCTGTAAGAATCTGGGGTACATAAGATACGCATTGTCCCCTTTTAGATAGATGTTTTCCTTAAGATGTGTGAACACCATCTCGAAAAAGTTGAACGGAATGTTCAACACCAATGCAACGAATGCGCTCTGAATTGTTTCGCGCATATCATCAAATCCGCCACGACGGGAACCGAGGCAATGTAGAAGAACATGTCCTAGATACTTGTACTGCGGACAGAGGTTCGCTTTATTTAAAACTCCTTCGGCAACATTCCCATCGTACTTTATTCTCATGAAGCATCCGCGGACCAGATATTTATCCAGTGTCACTGGATCTTCAGGATGATCACCGAATTGACACAATCGGCGAATGTGAGCTGCCGATACAACCACATCTTGACCTGCGATCTTCCCGCGTATGACCGGTGGAGATACCTCGCAGTCAATCTCGGCAGAGGCCCAGAACTCCCTTTGGTGCGACATATATGGAGTGCAGTGATAGGATATAGCATGAGCAATCCTTGATCTAGACAGAAATTCGATCATGCCGACAAACGGTCGTGCATTCTTTGATGTAGGAATCATGTACGCACATATGTTGCTTTTAATGGAAGCCTTAAGAACAACTGGAGCTCTGTTCGCCATAACGATCAGTCTGCAAACACAAAAACATGAAGCACATCAGATCAGTACATGCAAGATTTTGGAAATATGAACTTTTGGACCATTTTCCCTTTGTGCGAATGGATCATTCTGCCTATTCATTCGTGCGAATGAGTTTCATTCATATGAATGAGTATTCATTCGTGCGAATGAGTTTCATTCATGTGAATGAGTTTTCATTCGTACGAAAGAGTGTTCATTCATGTGAATAAGTGCTCATTCGTGTGAATGAGTTCTCATTCGTACGAATGAACATGAAGAGTGTGTCCATTCGTACGACAGACGGGTCGCGATCCAAATTGTCCAAAAATCAACCAAGACACGAAAAGATTTGCCGAAAAAGACACCAAAACACTCGATTATGGTTTTCAACCAGTATTTAGCATTTTAATCGGTTTATTAAGACACTTTTTACGTTTTTTTTAGGTTTTGTTTTCGGTTTTGAGCCCTAAATCTAGTCGAACGTCCACGAATCGGTATACACTTGATGAATACTTGTGGTGTTATACCTGTAAAATGAAATCGAAAGATTAGATCAGTGATTTGACGGAGTTTTGTTCAAAATCAGAATTGGATGAAACAGACGTGCGAATGCGATTTCTGTTTTGTGCGAATGAGACTGAGAATGCGAATGAATGGCCTTTTTATAGGATGGCCTGGTTCATTCGTACGAATGGACCATTCTGGTCAGTCCATTCGTGCGAATGAGCTAGACTCGATTCATTCTGTCACTCATTCGTACGAGTGGACCATTCTGGTCAGTCCATTCGTGTGAATGAGCTAGACTTGATTCATTCTGTCACTCATTCGTACGAGTGGACCATTCTGGTCAGTCCATTCGTGTGAATGAGCTAGACTTGATTCATTCTGTCACTCATTCGTACGAGTGGACCATTCTGGTCAGTCCATTTGTGTGAATGAGCTATTCTCCTCATCCATTCGTACGAGTGAGCCATTTTGCTCATCCATTCGTACGAATGGGACAATCCCCTTATGCAAATTAAACTTTTCAAGTTAAATGGGGTATCCGACCACATCGGTCTTGACAACAATTTGATTATGAAGTAATATACATTTAATTATGAAGTGAGGGATCAATTATGAAGTTTTGGAATAGTTTATGAAGTAAAGGAACGATTTGATCAATCAGGAAGTCAAGCGGTTTTCAAATTTTGATTTTCAGACAGTCGTTCGAGTCTTATCAGATAATCTAAAATTCAGGAAAAGTAAAATCTTTTTGGATTTTTGAATATGTAATGCTGAAAATAATATCAACAAGATATATACACGCATGTCTTAGTAAGAATGATCCTTATGAGAAATCATACAGACTTAGTGACTAATGATCTGAGACATTTTGAATTTTATAGATACAACTATACAATGGTATTTACACATCTTTTTGTGAGAAAGATCCAAACATAGGATCAGTACTAAACTCATAGCAATCAGCAACATTGCAAATTATCTGAGCTTTAAGTACACTTAGTCAAAATGCGATCATTGATATGTTTGTCCATCTTAAACTTATGCAGACCTTTTCTCAACACTTACAAGATGATCTTGAAGGATTAAGTCCATTATCTGTGTGTCCCACACTAGTTAAGAATTGACTTGAATTACTTTTCAAAACATGTTAATGTTTCAAATCAGCACAACTTACTTAACCAGTCATCATAAGTTCATGAGATCTCAGTTATTCCCTGTTACTTCTTTACTACACCAATTTTTATTTTTATTTGTTTTTATTTTTTTATTTTTTATTTTTTAGTATTCACAGTGACAGCCATCAGCTCATGGACGGCTTCAGCCAGGTATTTACAAGGCAATATGGCACGTATACAGCTAACGGTGTTTGTGTTCATCTTATCCCATGGATGGCTTCAACCAGGCTGCAACACGATAATATGGCACATATACGGATTCGGATTCATACTTTTATTTTATTCTTAATCGCATGGACGGCTTCAGCCAGGTATTTACAAGGCAATATGGCACGTATACGACTTCGGAATCTAATTTTTAATTTTATAACTACTTTCTGATATCTCATTAAACCGATGATAACTGGTGTGCACAGAATGAGAAACACCTTTAGTTTCTATTGTTGATTTTCGTCAATCCTTTCACCATTATGTGACTCACAAGACAATATCTAATATGGTATAGATTGATCATCAAT
The DNA here is from genome assembly GCA_023525975.1 of Smallanthus sonchifolius. Taxonomy (NCBI): domain Eukaryota; kingdom Viridiplantae; phylum Streptophyta; class Magnoliopsida; order Asterales; family Asteraceae; genus Smallanthus; species Smallanthus sonchifolius. The sequence goes on along the minus strand of CM042035.1, from coordinate 18,878,552 downwards.
GGTCGAGATTCAGTAAGATAAATCTATCAATGCATCACATGTCGACTTAGTGTGACTATTCACTATGACATTAAATGCAATGTGCTTCATACATATGGTTAGTGTGCCATCACTTCCCAAAGGTTGGATACGATTTCTCATTTTTGAGTTTTTCAGATGTTTTTGGGTTTTAGACTGTACAAAAATGGAAAATCTTTTTTTTAATAACAAACTGTACACAAATAACTGTACACAATATAGAAATCTTTTTGGAGTCTCAGATAACTAGCGTCTGTGTACTATCATTTTTCTCAGCGAGAGATCATTTTCTTACTGACATTTTCTCCCCCTAAAATCTTAAAATGAAAAATCTTTTTGAGTTTTTGAGATTTTTAATAAACGCAAGAAAGAAAATATATATACAGAAACGTAATTGATAAAAATGATTATTGACTCGACTCTTGGTTCGGAACAACGTCATCCTTCTTTTTCATGCCGTTTACCTCTAACAAGAATAAAAATCTTGGTTTATCAAAGGCTTTTGTATAGAGGTCGGCCTTTTGGAAATCAGTGTTAATTTGAACCACATCAATCAGTTTCTTTTCAAAACAATCACGAATGAAGTGATATTTTATGCCGATGTGTTTGGTTTTTGAATGCTGAACCGGATTCTTAGTGATAGCTATGGCAACAGAATTATCTACATAAATAGGAGTGTTAGAGAATTGCAAACCGTAGTCCCGAAGTTGCTGTTGAATCCAGATAATCTGTGAACAGCAACTGGCAGCAGCGATGTATTCAGCTTCACATGTAGATGTAGCCACTGAAGTCTGCTTTTTGCATTGCCATGTCACAAGACGGTTTCCAAAGAACTGACACCCTGCAGATGTAGACTTGAAGTCTGTTTTGCAACCACCATAATCAGAATCACTATATGCAGTAAGCTCAAAGTTATCATCATTAGAGTACCATAATCCAAGATCAGGAGTACCCTTCAGATAACGAAAAATCCTTTTGACAGTAATTAAGTGGGAGACTTTTGGTTTTAACTGATATCGGGCACAGAGACACGTGGCGAACATGATGTCTGGTCGAGATGCCGTGAGATACATGAGAGATCCGATCATGGCTCGATAGAGAGTAGCATCAATATACTCCCCCTTGTCATCAGGCGAAATCCCGTGATTGATCGCCAATGGAGTACCAGCAGGTTTGGCATCAGTCATACTGAATCGGCTCAGTATGTCTCCAACATAATTTGTTTGATGAAGGAAAATCCATGTCTCAGATTGATCTACTTGTAGCCCTAGAAAGAACTTCATCTCTCCTATGGAACTCATCTCGAACTTGTCCTGCATAACTCTTTCAAATTCTTTGCACAGAACATCATTCGTCGATCCGAAAATAATGTCATCCACGTATACTTGTACCATTAAAAGTTCTCCACCCTTTTCTCTAATGAACAACGTGCAGTCGATGACACCTCTTCTAAAACCATTGTTCAGAAGATGAGTGGAAAGTGTCTCGTACGACGCTCGCGGAGCTTGGTGCAATCCGGACAGTGCCTTGTCCAATTTGTAGACACGGTCACGATGCATAGGATCTTCAAACCCGGGAGGTTGACTGACGTATACGACTTCACTGATTTCTCCATGAAGGAAAGCACTCTTTACATCCATTTGATAGACTTTGAACCTTTTGTAGGATGCATAAGCAAGAAAAATTCGAATTGCTTCCAGACGAGCAACCGGTGCAAACACTTCATTGTAATCTATACCTTCAATTTGCCTAAATCCCTAAACGACCAAACGAGCCTTATTTCTTATGACTATTCCTTGATCATCCCTTTTGCAACGAAGAACCCATCGAGTACCAATCTTCTTAGCTCCTTTTGGTAAATCAACTAACTTCCAAACTCCGAGCTTCTGAAATTGGAGTAGTTCTTCCTGCATTGCATTTACCCAAGATTCTTCTTTTAAAGCATCTGTTATAGACCGTGGTTCGATTTGCGAGACGAAACATGAATGCGCACAATTGTTGACCACACCAGATTCCATGATTTCTGAGTAGACTCCAGAATTGATCTGACCCCTAGTTTTAACACCAGATGTGGGATCACCAATAATGTTCTGTTAAGGATGAATTCTATCAATCCTACCCACAGGATGAGCAGGAACCTCAACAGTTTGATCAAGGTTTGTGATACTCTGTTCAATTGCCACAGAATGTGAAACATCATCACTCAATTGTACAACATCATGGGAAGGATCTTCAATCACCTGGTCTATTGCTTGTCGAGAACCCTCATACTCTGAAGAAGAAGAAGAAGAGTCATCATCCTGTGTGACTTGTGTGTTAATGGAGGACTCAGGAATGTTAGATGATGAGGGAGTAGGTTGCACATGTTCATCAGGTGCGTTTTGAGCATCATACATCATTTGAACAGCAACCTCCTCATCTGAACATTCTGGAGGAAGATTAAACAAGGCAAAAAGTTCTTCATAATCAAACATCCAAGGAAGACCTTTTCCAGCAGCAGGAGAGGTATACTTTTGAACATCAACATAGTACCATTCTTCTACATTCCCAGAGACTTTGTTGTAAACTCTTTTATTGGGAGTGCTGTACCCTAAGAAGTAACCTTCCTCTACTTTCTCGTTAAACTTGCCATGAGCATCCTTTTTCAACATGGTACATGGAGCGCTGAACGGTTCAAGATACTATAAGTTTGGTTTCCGTCGATGCAACAATTCAAAGCAAGTTTTATCGTGACGCTTGATAACTAGAACCCGGTTGAGCGTGTAACACGCATTAGCAATAGCTTCATTCCAGAACTGCACGGGTAAGTTTGAGTCAGCGAGCATAGTCCTTGCAGCTTCTATCAAGGTCCGATTCTTCCTCTCAGCAACACCGTTCATTTCTGGAACATATGGCGCACTGAATTCATGGTGAATACCAAGTTTTTGACAGAAAGTTTCCATAAGATGATTTTTAAATTCAGTACCATTGTCCGAACGGATCCTCCTAACCTTTAACTTATACAAAGACTCCAATTTGGTAATCAGAATCTCCACATATTCAAAAGTTTTAGATTTTTCTTTTAAGAACATCACCCAAGAATATCTTGAATACTCATCCGTCACAACCAAACAATATAAGTCTCCAGCAATACTCTTCCGGTTGATAGGACCAAACAAGTCCATGTGTAAGAGCTCTAGTGGTATAGTGATGGAATGTTGAGATTTGGGTTTATGAGATTTCTTGGTTTGTTTGCCTTTCTTGCAAGAAACACACACGTCAGGAAGATGAAAACTTTTCACAGTGACTCCTTCAACAAGATTTTTGTGCACCAAATGATTCATTTTTCTGAGACTGAGATGTCCCATTCTTTTGTGCCATAAAATAGAATCCTTCTCAGTGGCTTTTGAAACAAAACATGATGCTGTGGACACTGAGGATGATGCTTGTGACATGTCAAGAATATAAAGATCATTCACTCTTGGAGCAGACATAACCACCATGTCTTCTGGAATCATAAACTCCTTTTTCAAGATATAACAATGCTTGTCATCAAAAAGAACCTTGAACTCCTTATCACAGATTTGAGAAACAGAAAGTAAGTTGTTATCCAACTGTTTGACAAAGTTGACCTTCTCAAAGCTGACAGCTCCATTAGACAGTGTTCCCTGTGCTGAGATAAAACCACCTTTATCGCCTGCAAATGAAACATAGCCCCCTTTGATATTTCTGACGTCGAAAAGGAGAGCTAAGTTCCCAGTCATGTGCCTGGATGCCCCACTATCAATAATCCAATTATTGCTAATAGGATTATAAAGGATAACCTGCACAATAAGGAAAATAATTAGTTTAGGTTAGGAACCCAAGCCTTTACGGTCTTGGGTTTCCCAGTCACATCTACAACAGTACAATCCATCCACTGTCCTTGTGGATTTTTGGAACAACCACTTGACTTTGAAGTACAGTCGTCAGAAGCATCATCTGATTTTGCTTTCCACACATGTTGTTTGTGCAACGACTGTTTGTGGTAAACAGTGGATTGCTTAACGATTTGTACAGGTGTGGAACTCGAATCAGTGACCAACAAGTCATGCATCTTTTGTTTAACTTTCTTTTGATGCACTTGTTGTTGGGTAAAAGAGTTAGATTTTGACTTTAAAAACTTTTGTTTATTTTCTGGAAAATGATTAACTCTTTTACTTGGCTTCTGAAGATAAGGACAGTTGACAACAACGTGTCCTTTTGTACCGCACTCAAAACAGTATCTCCGCTCAACCAACCATGGAGATCTGTATTGATTTTCACTTTGGTGAGTTTTTGAACCACCAGCCTTAGCTTCTTTTTGTTCAGCTGAAGAGAGTGACTTGTTTGATTGAACAGACTCTCCAGCTTTAACAAAATTAACCTTTTTGATTGAGGCTTTGGTTACTTGACTCTTCTGATCAGAAGTAGTGGGATAAGATGGACGGCAATTGGTTCGTTTAATTTTAAAAACATCTTTAGAAGCAGATTTTGAAATACCAATGCTGTCATTCTGTGGAGCAGACGAGCTTTTGTGTCCCAAACCACGAGTAGGGCACTCATCGTCGTCTTCATCCCACTCTTCTACCATTCCATCAACACACTGGGACTTCGAGGTCGAAGCACCATTATCGTTAACCTTTGGTTGAGGAATTTTGTTTTCGGTTAGATCAATGACAAGTGGCGTTTTGACCTTAAAGTCAATGATTGGGTTATCATCCGGTGTGTTTACCATAGTATTCAACACCGGTGGAGGACAATTGTTATACCCCATCCCATCATTTTTCTTTCCTGGACGCCGTGAAATCATGTAATCAAGAATGTAAGCAGAATTTGAATAACTTTTCATCTTTTGATTTAAAGTTTCATAATCACACTCGACAAGCGCCAGCTTTTTCTTTGTTTCATCAATCGTGTTTAAATAAAAAGTGATGGCATTTTGTTTGTTGATAACACAAATTTCTAATTCATGAACTTGCCTGTTTAAAAGATCAATTTTGTTTTTGAAGGCAAGTTCGTTTCCCTTTAAAACACGGTTTGCTTCAAGACAATTAGTTAAATCAGCAATTAAGTCTGTGTTGTGACTTTTAAGTGTCTCAACTTTCTTCTCAAGTTCATCACAAATTAAACACGGTTGAGATTCAGACTCACTTTCAAAACTGTCAGAATTTACCTGAATGCCTGTGGATGTTTTTACCATAAAAGCACAGCTACAGGTAGATTCAGAAGAGGAATTGTTATCATCCACATCGGCTGTCGATTGACTTGAAGAGACAACATATGATTTATCTTCATTCTCAGCTATGAATCCAGAACTGTTTGAAGATGTGTCGTCTGCAGCTGATGAACTTTCTGAAGCAATTTCTCTCTCAGCATCAGAATCTGATTCTTCATTGACTTCTACAGCCTTTGCCATGTAAGCTCTATCCCCTGAACTACCATCAGCTCCAAATTTAAAAGACCAATCAACAGTCTCATCTGTTTGAACAACCATAGCTTTTGTTCCACTTGAAGTGTCCTTATCTTGTGCAAGAGTAACTGGAACAAGGTTTGTTTCTGTATTTTGATTTTGTGGCTTCGGTTGGCTTTGACGGTTGTTGAAAGGGTTGCGGTTTCCAGTCTGTTTAGGCTTTTCACATTGCCTAGCAAAATGCCCTTTCTCACCACAGTTAAAACAAACAACAGCAGATAGATCAAAACCATAAGTAGTGTCTTTGTTCCCTTCTAGAGTTTTTCCTGTCCTTTTTACATAATCTCTCGCTCTTCTGACTGCACTTGCAAGAGCCCACATTATATCAATTCGATCCATTTCATCCTTATCAATCTGAGCATAGTCTTCTGCTGTCAGATGACTGTTTCCAACCTGTCCAGCAACAAGACTGTCATATGAATTGACAACGGTAGACAACAGTGCCATGTGTTCCTTGGCTACTTCGATAGTAACCTTGTCGAAGTTGTCTGTTTGCAATTTAATGGGGCTTGGTGTAGGAGTACTAGCATTATTTCCCTGCTGTGGAACCGAGCTTGATGAAACTGAAGCATGAGCTGTTGAAGACTGGCTGGCTGAAACATTTGACATGTTTGATACAAACGCAGTCTGCAAAGGAGCATTTTGTTGAGTTGATGTGGAATAGTACAATGAAGGATCCTGAGCTTGTACACCTCTCTTTAACTTCCACTTATTCATCACCTCTTATTCTCTCAATTTCTGAAGAAATTCATTGATATCAATGGTTTCAAGAGTCTTGTTCTGTTTGAGAACCATCAAGAATGAATCCCATTTTGGTGGTAGCGCATCTGCCATGCATTGAACCTTTTCTTCTTTCGTTGTTTTGATCTCATGGGCATGCAATTCACTCATCAAGTGATAGAATCTCTCAAATAGATCATCTAAGGACTCATTCCCAATATACATGAAATTATCAAATTCCTTCTTAATGGCCTTAGCATTGATAGCTTTCAACGAAGCATTTCCTTCGTGACGTTGTTCTAAGGCAACCCACAGAGATTTTGAAGATGTAAACTGCCTGAATTGATGAAATATTTCTCTTGATATGGCCTGAGATAAGATAGCATATGCCTTCTTTTCTAAGTCATAATCTTTTCGTTGTTGTTCGCTTAAAAGGGAAGCCAAAACAGGAGTTCCATCCTCACTCAACACTTTTTGATATCCATTCTCTATCATCATCCATAAGTTTGTATCAACTCCATTAATGTGTATCTCAAACCTGTTTTTCCAGTGATGATATTCGTCCATTGTCATGAGTTTTGAAGCCTTGTTAGCATTTCCAGCTTCATTATCGATTAATAACAAGTTTTGGATTTTACTGTTCTGACTGGCAACAAAGGCTAAGTCCGACATGGTAAAAAACGAAGTTTTTCGACACAAGAAAAAAATTTAGAAGAGATTTATGCGAATGGGTCTATTCGTGCGAATGGAATGTTCTATTCGTGCAAATGGAATTTTCTATTCGTGCGAATGGAATTTTCTATTCGTGCAAATGGAATTTTCTATTCGTGCTAAACAACGATCAAGTAATCTTTATAACATTCAAGAAGCTAGAAAAAGCAAGATTAAAAGCAAGATTAGATTTTCTATGTTGAATCTAGAGCACAATCAGGCTCTGATACCACTTTGTTGGATCGGTATCTACCTTGATCCAATGATTCAACACATTAACCGAACCAAATCGTGCGGAATTCGATTTGATTGGCAATCCAATCTATGACACGGATCGGGTCTTAAGAAACGAGCGGATTAGATGTCGAAACGAAGGTTTCTATCGACCCTTTGGTGTAGAGAAGTTGGATACAAGACCTGGAAACTCTCAACTGACAGAGATTCGACAATACAGGTGAAAAGAGTTTGTGTTCTGTTGGTTCTGCTCTGGTCAGTCTCTCTATGTGTATATGTGTTGTATATGTGCTCTTGAAGTGAAAGTTATATATATAGTGCAGAGGCCATTCGTACGAATGAGCCATGTGAATGGACTCATTCGTGCGAATGAATCAGCAGAATGGTTCATTCTTAAGAATGAATCATCAGAATGGTTCATTCGTACGAATGAATCATTCTCATGACTTATTCTAGCGAATGAATCATTCTCATGAGCTATTCGCGCGAATGGATCATTCTCATGATCTATTCGTGCGAATGGGCCTTTCATTAGCACGATTGATCAACGTTATCGCTATTTATCAGATCGTTTAATACACAGTCATTATATATGAGTAAACATTAAGGATAAACATGTAATTTCATTAATACATCAAATAATTATATTAAACATAGATGAAATACATATTACAAGGGATTAGGGACATATTATGCATCTACAAAAATCCATGGTTATTGATGGGTGTCGAATCCACCAAATAAATTTTGTAGTAAACCTACTTGATAAACTAAGAATAGTATGAATGGAAGTAAGGTTCGTGTCCTTAGGGATACGGATTGACTTAATTATACCAAAAACGTTTAAACACGGATCCAGTTGGTAAACTCAAATGATTGGGAGGGGGTTTTGATTATGAAAAATTGATACTAAAAACATTAATTAAATTGTAGGTCGAATTCAATTATTTTAAAAACAATTCCAACACAAAGGTAATTTCTTTGATTTGACTCAACTTACGATCATTAACTGTTATGGTGCAATGATCCTTTAATTTAAACGGTTTGTATCGACACTAGACATCGCGCCGTTCGGATATCCACTCCGTCTGATGTCTAACCAAGCGCAGTTCGTTGATTAGAGCCAACCCGCTACTCTAAGTTCACGCCCTTCGGACCTTAACGTGCGGGTTGCAATGACAGAAGTATCGATTATAATCAAACACTCACGCTGTTCGGAATGCTTGATTAGATTGAGTGACTCTATAATGATTTTGGGTTCATAGACAAACACAAAATATTATTTGTTCCTTGAATCAAGAATTAAAATCCGATTAGGGTTTTAAAAAGTGAAGAACTTTATTAGAAAAATTAATAATTTGATCAAGTTTATTAACAATCTAATATACACCGGATTATATCCGGGTTTATGATCAAGAATCACATAATCGTCTCATATAAGATTCGAATCAAACCATAAAAATAAACCCTAGTGTTAGAATTAAGACAACTAACTGGATATGACGGCTAGATCAATAAACCAAATAAAAAATAAATGTTAAACTTACGAAAGTGAGTGGGAAAATAAATGTTTTCAAATCCAAAAACAAAGAAATTATTCACTTCCTATTCTTGATACTAGCTTGCCGTCGAATTCCACACAGGAAGGAAAAGCGATAATAATCTCCCCCTTCAAACCGTCGACTAGGTATCCTCCTATATATATATATGCATCCCTCTTTTATCTCCAAATATATGTTATACTAGGTTAAAATCCCGTGTATTACACGAGTTAAATAAATAAAATGTTATATATTTAGTAATAATAATTTTATATTTTTAAAAACCCGTGTAAAACACAGGTTGAATAAACCAGTATATTACATCGGTTGAATAAAATATAATGTAATTTGTTAACAAACACATTTGTCAAAATATGTTTTTAAAAAATGTAATTTGTCGTGACAGTTATAAGGTCTGTTAAGTTAGTTTTTAAAACATTTTTTTTTTCAACTGAGTATTAATTTTTTAATTTAATTGATAAATGTTAATTCATATTAATTTCATTTGATTGATGACATAATAACTATTTATAATTAAATAATAAGTATTCGTAATTTGATTTATTAATATAAAAATTATTATTTAATAGGAGAGAGAAATAGAAAATCTAATATTTAATAGGAGAGAGAGACTGGAAAATAAAGATGAGAAGTAACCAGAGAGTGACACGTGTCGTGAAGAGATTTTCATTTATTAGAGTAGTAAGATAAGATTAATAGACAAAATCCATAAAATATAATATTTCATAATTTTATTATTTTTCCAATTTTTCTTTCAGTAGCTCCACACGGTCGTGTAAATTTTCTGCATAAACCTGAAACGGCCATTTCAAGGTTCTGTCCAAAATCTTCCCCATCTCAAAAATCAAGCGTTTGTCTTAAAAATTCCTTATGACTCTTTCCAATTCTCTTTGTTATCGCTCAAAACCGCTCCACATCTACAAAAACATCAAAAAAACCAAAAGTAGATTTCGCTCCACCAATTCACGTGATACATAAAATGATCTAATATACGTATGATAAATGCATGATATGTGGGAAAAACTGAGTGAAAATGGGTTATAAAACGTTCCTAAATATGCAACTAACAGTTATCAATTCTCATTTCCAGTCAGAAAGTTCAAAAAACTGTAACAAGCCTGATGACTTTTGATGTTTAGCTTTAACCTGGGAACATGTTAAACATTTTGCAACACATATAGCAATATGTTTCTTCATATATCCACCAATAGTTGGCTTTTTAGTTCTTACACATTTTATCGCTTTCTTGATGCATTGTGTATTTGGATTTGTGGGATTCTTCAAGAATCTTTTCATGTAAATCACCATATATTGGAACCCAAGTCCTTTGGTTCATTCTTAAAACATCATCGTTGCCCTTGATCAACTGGTCAAGTATTCCTTTCATTCTTTCTTTTTCAATGTTTGCTTATCCTAAATCAACTTTTTGAGGTTCCTTTATACGAGTCATAAGATCGATTAGGAGGTCGAGTCTTAAAGCACGGACTCATTTAGGTTTCTCATTTTTATTTCTACTCAAGGTGTCAGTTACAACGTTAGCTTTACCTTCATGATAGCAGATTTCGCAGTCATAGTCATTTAAAACTTCCATCGAATGTCTCTGCCTCATATTTAGTTTTTTTTACTAAAGACGTATTTCAAGCTTTTGTGATCGGTATATATAGTGAATTTGGCTCCATATATATAGTGCCTCCATAATTTGAAAGCGAATATTATGGCGCCCAATTCTAAGTCGTGAGTAATATAATTCTTCTCATGAGTCTTTAGTTGACGAGGCGCATAAGCAATAACCTTGCTTCCTTTTATTAGTACACAACCGAAACCGGTATGAGATGCCTCACAATACACAGTAAAGTTCTCATTTCCATCAAGTAAAGCCGGTATGACAGCTTGGGCCAACTTTTTCTTTAAAGTTTTGAAAGCTTCAGATGGTTTTGGTCCCCATTCATACTTAACTTACTTGCGACTCAAAGAAGTTAACGGGACAACAATCCTTGAGAAATCCTGGATAAATCCTGTATAGTATCTAGCCAAACCGAGAAAACTACGTACTTCGATTGGTTATTTTAGAATTTCCCATTTGGATATAACTTCTATCTTCGTAGAATCTACTTTAATGCCATTAGAGTTGATGACATAACCAATAAATTGTACTTCAGATAACCAAAATTCACATTTTGAAAATTTGGCGTACAATTTCTTGTTCTTTTAGAGTTCAAGTAGTTTCCTTAGACGAATTGCATGATCTTCCTTACTTCTAGAATAAATAAGGATATCATCAAAGAACACGATAACAAATTTATCCAAATAAGGCTTGCAAATTCTATTTTTATCATGTCCATGAAAGCAGTCGGTGCATTAGTGAGCCTAAACGGCATCACAGTGAACTCATAATAACCTATCTAGTTCGGAAAGCAGTTTTGGATATAACTTCTTCTTGTACTTTCAACTGGTGATATCCAGAACGAAGATTGATTTTTGAGAAACACTTCACTCCTAGGAGTTGATAAAATAATTTATCAATCCTAGAAAGTGGGTATCCCTTCTTGATCATGACTTTATTTAGTTCATTGTAGTCGATGCACATGTGCATTGATCTATCACACCCGTAATACAGGACAGTCGTCTACCAGAGTAGTACCTTCAACAGATATGTTTTGGTCCCCATTCATACTTAACTTACTTGAAAGTCAAATAAGTTAACGGGACAACAATCCTTGAGAAATCCTGGATAAATCCTGTATAGTATCTAGATAAACAGAGAAAACTACGTACTTCGATTGGTGATTTTAGAATTTCCCATTTGGATATAACTTCTATCTTCGTAGGATCTACTTGAATGCCAGTAGAGTTGATGACATAACCAATAAATTGTACTTCAGATAACCAAAATTCACATTTGGATAAATTTGGCATACAGTTTCTTGTTCTTTTAGAGTTCAAGTAGTTTGCTTAGACGATTTGCATGATCTTCCTTACTTTTGGAATAAATAAGGATATCATCAAAGAACACGATAACAAATTTATCCAAATAAGGTTTGCAAATTCTATTTTTATCATGTCCATGAAAGCAGTCGGTGTATTAGTGAGCCTAAACGGCATCACAGTGAACTCATAATGACCTATCTAGTTCGGAAAGAAGTTTTGGATATAAATTCTTACTGTACTTTCAACTGGTGATATCCAGAACGAAGATCGATTTTTGAGAAACAATGCGCTCATAGGAGTTGATAAAACAATTTATCAATCCTAGAAAGTGGGTATCCCTTCTTGATCATGACTTTATTTAGTTTATGGTAGTCGATGCACATGTGCATTGATCTGTCACACCCGTAACACAGGACAGTCATCTACCAGAGTAGTGCCTCCAACAGATATGTTCCTAGGTAAGAGCGATGGGTCTAGGAGAGATTTATACACCGCTCTTTCCTAGACAGAACATTTCGTTCGTCAGATAACTACATACCGGTTGAAGGTCGCCTTCTAGTTACAGTGACGTTGATAACAAAAACACACAGTGGAAGACTTACATCATAACTTCTTTTATTTCATAACATAAAGTTTGTACAATAGGGACTGACTGGAAAAATACAACATATCAAACTCTGGACTTATAGCTCACGAAGAATCATGCCAATCACTCAGGCCTTATGGTCACCCAAGGACCTGCCCTCAGTCATCCCTATTTCAAACCTCTGTGCATCTTTTGGAATGCCAACTACCAGCTAGGGTTCACCTGTGCTGAAAAACATTTGAAAACATTTTGGATCAGCTTAGGCTGGTGAGTTCATAAACAAAATCATCTTTACGTGTATCCCTGATCGAGGATGAATACCCCGTATGGGAATTACAATCATCCTGTCCAACCCATCACCTAGAATTGTCCTTAGATTCCGAGTCAACAATATACATATATATAGGGAGCTTGGGAATTATCCGGGTGTTACAAATCTCCCCTCTTTAAAAGAATTTCTCCCTCGAAATTCAGGATCAGTCAAATAGATGGGGATACGTAACTTTCATCTGCTCCGTTAATTCCCAAGTTTTTTCGGCACCCTTCCGACCTGGCCACTGTACCAATACCATTGGTATAGTTTTCATTCTCAATTTTCGATCTTGAGTTCCTAAGATCTTAATGGGTTGTTCGGTGAATTGGAGTTTATCATCAACATGAACATCATCTAACGAGATTGCCTGATCGGGGTCTGCTAAGCACTTACGTAAACATGACACGTGAAACGTGTTATGAATACCTTGCAATGCTTTAGGCAATTCAAGTTTGTACGCTATAGCTCCAACTCTTTCTATGATCTTATAAGGTCCAATATATCTTGGGCCTAACTTTCCACGTTTTCTAAAACGTACAACACCTTTCCAGGTGATACTTTCAACATGATGTAGTCACCAACTTGAACTTCTAACGGTCGTCGGCGTTTATCTGCGTAACTTTTCTGCCGATCTTGTGCTGCTTTCAACCTTTGTTTGATCTAGACTATCTTATCAGTTGTTTCTTGTAAGATTTCTGGTCCAGATAGTTGCCTATCTCCAACTTCCGTCCAACAAATTGGAGTTCTGCATTTCCTATCGTATAGTGCTTCAAACGGTGCAACTTTTATACTTGAATGATAGTTGTTGTTGTAAGAAAATTATATTAATGTCAGATGATTATCCCAGCTACCTCTGAATTCTATTGCACAAGCTCTTAGCATATCATCTAGAGTTTGAATTGCCCTTTCGCTTTGTCCATCAGTTTGAGGATGATATGATGTACTCATATTGATTCGAGTTCCCAATTCTTTTTGGAAACTAGTCCAGAAGCTGGAAGTAAACCGACTATATAGAGATAAAGACTGATGGCTACAAAATTCTCTAAGTATAACTGCTGCAGACTCCACAATTTTGCTGCTGACTTACAAGTTGCTGCGGATGAGGCAATTGCTGCGGATAGTTATGTTCTCCTGCTGATGAACAACTATGCTACAGATAGCCTTATCCGCTGAAGTCCAAAGTTGCTGTTGATAGGCTTCTCAGTAACATCAAACATTTGATGCTGCTGATAGGCAAATCATCAGTAGCTTTGACTTTGCTACTGACACCTCTGTTGCAACACTGGCACATCTATCAGCAGAAGGAATGTTATTGGTGCAGATGATTAAAGACAAAGCTACTACTTCTGTAGTCTCCAGCAAAGATTCCTAAGAAAACTTTTGACCTGATTATTGCTGTTTGCTGCAGCTTGTCTTTTAGTTATTTACCAATTGTAGTGTAACTTGTAACTGTCAAAGATTAACGGCTTGTGTTTGATCTGATCCTTAGAATCAAGGGTCTGTTTGATTCTAAGTTCCTTTATATGTATTGTATCTTCTTATTGTACAAGTGTGCTTTCTTAGAGTTTTCTCTGTAACTTGTAAACTATGAAGATTAATACAATTTGCATTTATCAGTATTATCATTGTTTCTTCTTTACATTGCATAGTTTTTATTGTTTTCGCCAATCTCAACTAGAACATAACCATCTTGTAAACACCGATCCTACAAGTGGTATCAGACCTTTGGCTCTCAAATTAAACAAACTCACACTTGTTTAATCACTCTCTGGTTCTGTTCATTACTATCTCTTTGCTAAAAAACCATCTATCCAAAAGTATGGCACAAAACACTGGATTCGATGATACTGGAAGCCTCCCAAGACTGGTGTCTAGTGAAGACTATGACATGTGGAAGAACAGAATGGAAAGCTTTTTCTGTTATCAAGAATATGGAATGTGGAGATCCACAATGGAGGGTCCCTATGTACCCATGGTGGCCTCTACTGATTCCGGAGGTCCATCTGTCTCTAAAGAAGCTTCAAAGTACTCTGAAGAAGACATCAAGAAGATGGACGTAGATTTCAAAGCCTTAGGAGCCATACATATGTGCTTGCCAAATGAAGTTTTTCATAACTTCAGAGAGTACAAGACTGCCAAGGAGCTATGGGAAGCTCTTGAGAAGATGTTTGCTGGATTTGAAGAGGTGAAGGAGAATAGAAGAGACATCTTGAAGCAACAATATGAAAACTTTTTCTGAAAATATGGTGAGTCTCTTACTACTCTGTACAACAGGTACACCTATCTAGTGGGAGAGCTACAGTGCTCTAAAGTAAAGTTGGAGAATGAGGATATTCTCAAAAAGTTCATCAGATCACTGCCAAGTTACTGGACACTCTACACAGTGTCAATCAGAAGAACCGAAAACCTAAAGACTCTGCAAATGACTGAGCTGTTTGGTATGCTTAAAACTTATGAATTAGAAATGATTCAAGCCAAAGAAAGAAGCTCATGTCACTCAACAGCTTCACCATCCACCACCACTTCTTCTGCACTGCACTCTGACCACTCAGTTCCTAGTTCTAGCAGCTACTATCCTCCCATTGTTACCCATCGTCAGACTCCTAACTCACAATCAAACAACTCACCATTTCTCCTTGAAGTCCCACCTCAAACAACCTCTACTGCTTTTGTCTCTGAAAACCCAAGAAACATGTCATTTATCAAAGAATATCTGGAGTGTTTTCATCCATATGATTTAGAAGAAATGGACATATAACACTCTTATGCCATGTTATCTCTCAGAGCTAAACGGTTCTACTCAAGAACTGGAAGACCCATTCTAAGCAACAACTCTAACACTAGAGTTGGCTTGGACAAAAGCAAGCTTGGATGTTACAAATGCAACCAACTCTAACACAGAGAATGTAATGCACCAAAGGCAAACCCAGCTGCTGCACAACCAAGACAAGCCCATCAAGGTTAAGCAAGTCAAGGTAACACCCCTTCTGCTTAAACTGCAGCGTGTGCAGCTGTTGGGACAACTGATTTTAACTGGAGCTTTCAGTATGAGGATCTTCCTGCCAACAACCAAGCACTCATGGCAGACACAACAGAGATACCACCTCAGGTATATGAACACCTCTATTCTCAATCTTGCACTGATAAGGTTCTAGGATATAGAAAGCATAACCAAAACCTTATAGATCAAAATGAAGAGTTTCACCAAATGAAATGAATTCAAAAAGGTTGAAAACAGTTACAAAGAAAAGATTAACTGTCTAAAGAAAGAGATTTCATTATTAAAACATGAACAAATAAAACTTGAAACTCAGATTGATGATCTATTGGTTAAGTTAAAAGCTACAGGAGCTGAGTTGGCAGACCAAAAGGTCCATGTTGACAAGTATGAGTTTGCATCCAAAAGGCTGCAAAGAGTTTTGGATGCTCAAATTCATGAAAAGGTGACCGCTGATCTTGTGTTTCAAGCTGAAAAACCCTACAATGCTGTACCTCCACCCGCTGACTATGTAGCCAACCATGAACCAAACTTCAACCTCACAAACCTTGACCATGCAAACCGAAACCTTGATCCTTCCAAGGAAGAACCATTTGTGCAAGACTGTAGTACCTCATCTGAATCTGAGTCCACATGCTCAGAATCCACTGAAACCCCCAAATCATGTAACAATGGTCCAAGCCCCAACATTCCCTCAAAATCAGTACCTCAACTCACCAAACAAAATAAAATTAGCTATCCTCTTGAAGGAAGAAAGTTAATTGTTGAAAAGGGACAATCTTCATCCTCCACCAATCTCCAAGCAAAACCCATCCAACCCAGGAAGGTGTTTGACATCTGTCATGCACTTGGAGAGAGAGCTCCATATGTTCAAAAGACATTGGAGAAAGTCACCTTTGAGCAAAACAAAGCTCATCCCTAGAATTTTAAAGATATGTTCAATAGAAAGGACTATGTGTACTTTCAAAGAGACAAACTGGCTAAATCATGTTTTGTCTGTGGCAAATACAATCACACTGCCAGCACCTGCTTCTACTATCTTCAGCATTAAAGAAATCTCAAGCAACATGCTTTTGAGAAAATTAACAAGAACAAGAAGGTAAGAAGCTATGAAGCCAAGATAACTCACTTTGAAAAATCTCTCTCCACCAAAGAAGAAACTCCCAAAAGCTCAATAATCCTGCATCATATGTGGTGAATTAGACTACTTTGCTACAGATTGTAAGTTCAATCCCTTCAACCACATCTTTCAACCAGCTTCCACAGTAGTTCAGTCTACTTCAAAACAGAAGCCACTCTGTAGAAGAACTCCCACAGAGAAAGCCACTTTTAATAGAAAGGTAAAGTAGGAGAAGCATGTATCTGTTGAACAATCAGCAGCCAGCAAAAATGTTGCTGATACATTTGAAGCTGAAGATACCCAAACCCAAGCCTTCAGCAGCAACCAAATCTACTGCTGATCAGTTAAAGCCATCAGCAGCAACCAAGTTTGCTGATGATCAACCAAAGTCTTCTGCAGCCAAGGTTGCTGCTGATCAAGCAAATCCATTAGCAGCAAAAGCCACATCTGCTACTGATAGAGTAAAAAGATCTAGAAAACCACCTCAACAATGGAAAGCCAAGTCCACGGCTTCATTCCCTCAAAGCATCATCATTGGGTCCATTGAATGCAAGCATACTGATGATTTTGGTCCAAAGACACACTCACCCAAGTCTACAAGCTCTTGGGTCCCTCCCTCTAACTAGATCTCTCTCATGTGTAGGGACAACCAGGTCACAAGGATAACACCTGGGTTATAGATAGTGCTTGTTCCAGGCACATGACCGGCAACAGCTCCATCCTCTCCAACTTCAGACATTTCAATGGAGGATATGTTGCCTTTGGGAGTGATTCAAAGGGAGGATCTATAACTGGACAAGGAACTGTGTCCAATGAAAGAATGAGCATTGAAAAAGTAAAATTTGTTAAAGAATTGGAATTCAATCTCATGAGTGTGTCTCAGGTCTGTGATCAAAAGCATTGGATGCTTTTTACAAACAAAGAATGCTTTTTACAAACAAAGAATGCTTTTTACAAACAAAGAATGCTTTGTGCTCTCCCCTGGGTTAAGCAAACCTCCTTCAGATAAGATTTTGTTGACTGACCAAAGAAAAGATAACCTATATGTGCTTGACATGAATGAGGTCACTCCATCTGGCAGTGTATCTTGTTTTCTGTCCAAGGCATCAGTTGATGAATCAGCTCTTTGGCATAGGAGATTAAGCCATGTTAATGTAAAAACTATAAACAAGTTGGTGAAGGGAAATCTTGCCAGAGGTCTTCCTGATAAGGAATTCCAACTTGAAGATCACTACATAGCATGCCTAAAGGGGAAGCAACACAAGAGTTCTCCCAAGCCCAAGACATTGAATTCAAATGACACTCCACTACAGCAGCTGCATATGGATCTTTTTGGTCCTACAAATGTCATGTCAATGGGCAAGAAGTCATACTGTCTGGTGGTAACTGATGACTATACCAGATTCTAATGGGTACACTTCTTGAGAACAAAAGATGAAACTGCTGAGATTCTTAAATCCTACATTCTTAGGGTGGAGAATCAAAGAAATCAGAAAGTCAAAGTCATAAGGTGTGATCAAGGTACAGAATTCAAGAACCAAACCTTGAATTGTTTATGTGAGAGCAAGGGTATAGAAAGACAATACAGTGCTCCAAGAACTCCTCAACAAAATGGGGTTGCTGAAAAGAGAAACATAACTCTAACTGAATCTGCAAGATCAATGCTGGCTGACTCAAAATTGCCTCTCACATTCTGGGCAGAAGCACTCAGCACAACCTGTTATGTGCAAAATAGAGTTCTTATTATCAAGCCTCTCAACAAAACACCTTATGAAATGTGGTTCAAAAGAGTTCCCTACATTGGATTTCTGAATCCATGTACCATTCTCATCACACATGGAGTTCTTCCTAAGTTTGGTGCCAAATCAGATGAAGGATACTTTGTGGGCTATTCCTCTCAATCCAAGGCCTACAGAGTATTCAAATCTAGAACAAGAATAGCGGAAGAATCAGCAAATGTGGAATGTAAGGAACATATTCCATGTGAAAAGGGTAAAGGACCAGAATGGCTCTTTGATATAGACTCCTTCTCCCAAGTATTTGAGCCTCTCATCTTCTCAAATATGGAGTCTACCTCTTCCAAAGAACCAACTTCCAAATCATCAACTTACTACAGATTGGAATTCAATAGTCCGTCTATAATAATCGAAAGACCATCTATTGATCCTTCATCTGTTGTGGAAGCTATTGATGCCAGTGAAGCATGAACAAGTCTCTCCAATGTCACCAGTATCAGTCTCTCTGAAAATGAAAATCAAAATGAAGTTCATGACATCTTTGCAGATGGTGTAGAGGCATCTGTTGCTGATCAAGAAGATACAGTTAGGGTAGAGGCATCTACTGCTGCTGATATTGAAGACTCCTCCACAATGAATGAAGATATTCCTGATCAGAATCAAAGCAATCTTGAGCAAGTAATACAGTTGGATGTTGTTCCAGCACAAAGAATCAACAAAGAACATCCATTGGAGAATATAATTGGCCAAGTTCAGCAAGGGGTTCAAACACGAAGCAAAACTCATGAGGCCAATATATGTCTGTATTCTTGCTTTCTATCTCAAGTAGAACCAAAGAAGATAGATGAAGCTTTGCAACATAGCAGTTGGATTGAAGCAATGCAAGAAGAGTTACTGCAATTCAAGAGATAAGAAGTGTAGTCAAGAACAAAGCCAGACTTGTAGCTCAAGGCTACACTCAGGAAGAGGGAGTTGACTATGATGAAGTATTTGCTCCTGTTACCAGACTAGAGGCCATCCAAATCTTCCTAGCATATGCTGCATCCAAGAGCTTTACAGTCTATCAAATGAATGTTAAGAGTGCTTTTCTATATGTGAAGATTGGTGAGGAAGTCTATGTCAGACAGCCTCCAGGCTTTGTAGATTCTGCTCATCCTAACAAAGTGTTCAAACTAGATAAAGCTCTGTAGGGCCTACATGAAGCTCCAAGGGCCTGGTTTGAAACTTTGTCAGGATATCTACTTAGCAACAACTTTAGAATAGGTGCCATTAATCAGACGTTGTTTATCAAAGATGAAGGGGGAGAAATCCTGCTGGTACAAATCTATGTAGATGACATAATCTTTGGATTAACAAGGAAGAAGTTGTGCAAAGACTTTGAGGTCCTGATGCACTCAAAGTTTGAAATGAGTTCAATGGGTGAACTAAATTTCTTCTTGGGCCTTCAAGTGAAACAAGTTCCAAATGGAATCTTCATCAGTCAATCCAAATATGTAAGAAGAATTTTGGAAAGGCTCAAATTGATTGATTGCTCTACTGCAAGAACTCCTATGCAAGTGCACCATCAACTGAATCATGACAAAGATGGTCAAGATATTGATCAACATCTGTACCGTGCAATGATAGGATCACTCATGTATCTAACTACCTCAAGACCAGATATCATGTTTGCAGTATGCATGTGTGCAAGATTCCAAGAAGCTCCAAGGAATACACATCTCCAAGCTATCAAGAGAATTTTCAGATACCTAAAGGGAGCCCCAAGACTTAGGCTATGGTACTCTAAAAATGATAAATTCAACTTGTATGCATACACTGACAGTGATTATGGAGGATGCAACTTGGACAAAAAGTCCACACCAGGAGGATGCCATTTTCTTGCAGGAAGACTGATTTCTTGGCAATGTAAGAACCAAACATGTGTATCAACATCTACATCAGAAGTAGAATACATTGCAGATTCAAGTTGTTGTGCATAAGTCATCTGGATACAAAATCAAATGCGGGACTATGGGATGACTTTCATGGCAACTCCCATTCACATTGACAACATGAGTGCTATATCAAATACAAACAATCCTGTGCAACACTCCAAGACAAAGGACATTGACATCAGGTATCATTTCATAAGAGTTCAAGCTGAGAAAAAGAGAATTATTATAACCAAAGTTCATACAAATGAACAATATGCTGACTTATTTACAAAACCCTTTGATGAAGCTAGATTTAGATATTAGTTGAATCAATTGGAATGATGAACTTTGATTAAAATATGTCTCTAAAGTTTTTGAATAAAATGTTTGTCTTTCTTTTGTTGTAAATAATGTGTTGATAATCAGCAGCAAACATTCTTGCTGCTGACAAGCTTAACAATCAGCAACAAATTTTTTTGCTTGTTGAAGCATGTTTTGTGACAAGCAGCTTGAAGGTTGTTTGTAGTTTATGAGAGTCGTTTGTATCTGATCGAGTTGTATATTCGAGTCCGTGTTTATATATGTTTTGGTTAAGTCGCACCTGAGTACTTAGCTTGTACTCCAGAAGTTATCCTTGTGTACTTAGGGTTAAGTACGCATGAAGGTATTCCTGCGTACTTAGGGCTAAGGACGCAGGAGCTGACAAGTGGTCCTGCGTACTTAGAGGCTAAGTATGCAGGAACTGGGTCTGTTAGTATATATAGATGGTTCAAGTCATTTGTATGTGGCTCTCACTTTGGTCTTGTAAGAAATATACCTTGGAGAGCAAAACTTGTAATCGTTTGTTGAATGCTCATAGACAAGTGTTTATTTACTCGTGTTTGTTTGCGTTCGTCTTAGTCGTCTTGTAGACCTAGTTAACCGAGGATTCCGCACTCGTGTTCGACTAGTTACACCACCTACACGGTAGAGATCCTAGACCCGAGGACCTACAAGTTGTATCAGAGCCTTTGCCCTTGATTTCGAGTGTTGTAGGAGTGTTGTTGACAAATTTCTACTAAGAAACATAACGATTAACAAGCTTTTTGGTTCAAATTTGAGGATTTTTTTAGTTTCAGATCTATTGTTTTTTTGAAGAAATCTTCAGATCTGCACCTTTTTGGTGTTTGGATTGATGATTTGATCGGTTAGGGTTGTTTACTTTTCACTCTAGATTAATCCTAGAAGAACTATTAATCGATTTCATTAAGTTTTGAGGATTTGAAAATTTTAGGTTGAAAAAGTGTAAAATAAGCTTAGTACGCAGGTTGCTTATCCGGTTGCTAAGTACTCATGTATCATAATCTGTAAGTACGTAAGAACTGATGTTCACAAGTACGCATGTATCACAAATTGTTAGTACGCAGGAAGAATCACAAATACGCAGACATTTGCACTCAGTATTTTCTCTCTGTAACCGTTCGAGTTTATAATAGAAGGAACTTTAAAGTGATTTCTTTGTCGGTTTACTTTGTGTTGTTTGATTCTCCCCCTAGTCACGGGCATTCCGCACCCAGTCCGACTAGTCACACACCCACACGTAATGATCCGAGACACCCGGGGACCTACAAGTGTTCTCAAAGTTTGATTATTTCACTCAACTATAATATGCGTCTTATTTTACGGTGTTTTGCGGCTTGATTTCGGGACCATAACGTGTATGTTCAGGAAAAACGGAAGTTATCTCAAATATCTCGGGTTTGACGCGAATAGATTCGGGAAAGATGTGATTGATTTCGAGCTTGTTTCGAACTGTTTCGGATAGCTTCAAACTGAGTCATTGAAACATAAAAGTGATTTTTCGAGATTTACGGACGCTATTTTCGGTGGTTTAACGTTGTTTTCGGGAAATACCAGTTGTTTTTCTAGAGACACGAACATGACTACTAGTTGTTCGGTGAATATTAGATCATTCAGTACTTGTTCGAAGTTGTTTTGGTTCGTCTCAAAGTGTG
Organism: Smallanthus sonchifolius; assembly: GCA_023525975.1. Taxonomy (NCBI): domain Eukaryota; kingdom Viridiplantae; phylum Streptophyta; class Magnoliopsida; order Asterales; family Asteraceae; genus Smallanthus; species Smallanthus sonchifolius. Next base: position 18,856,249 of record CM042035.1, on the reverse strand, counting down.
TCAAAAGTGTTCATAAAAAAAATAAATAAAAAAATAATAAAAAAAAATCTGCTATCATGATGAGTTACACTAATGTGCTTGGAGCATGGTCTCAGCCTCCTAGACTCGTATCTCTAAATGATTATACTACTTGGAAAGCTCGACTTACTAAGTACGTTTCTTTGACCGATGAAGGTTTTTGGAAACCAATAGAGGAAGAATATACCCCTCCTACTTACACTTTCTTGGGTGATCCGAACACTCCAAAACCTCCATCAATGTTCACGATGAAAGAAAAGAAAGAATTTGATAGAGAAAAGAAGACTAGAGAGGTTCTTGAAATGGCTCTTTCACAAGAATTCAACCATAAATTTAGCAGTTACTACACTTCAAAAAGCTTATGGGAAGCAGTTCAAATGAAGTGTGAAGGATGTTTGAACGGGAAAGAAAAGACGATGAATTATGTGGATTCACCAAAATCTTCGGTTGCTCAAAAGGATGGGAACAGTGAATGTGAAATTCCTCTTGAAAGTGTAGAAGTAAGCCATAACCAAGTTTTTGATGATCGTATTGTTTCTGAAGAAAGTTTTTGGTCAGAAGAAGGTTTTTGGTCAGAAGAAGCTAAGTATGATACAGAAAATGCTCAGTAAGAAGAAAGTGAAACAAATGACGAGTCTGAGAAGAAGAAGTCCACAAAGACATTTATGGCAGATGGAGCCTCATCTAGTTCATGATGTGAGGTAGATTCTAATCCATTTGTTCAAATTATCTGTTCTAATTGTCAATTTATTAAAACAGAAAATGATCGTGTACATGATCAACTCGAACCTCTTCGTGTGACAGCATTACTTTGCAGAGAAAATGAAAAACGTTTCAAAGAGAAAATTGAAAATCTTAAAAAGGATAAACATGATTTTATTAAAATGAGTGATCAACAGTTCCATTTGGATGTTGACTACAAAAAGCTAGAGGAAAGGAATCTTGAATTGGCTAAGTTGCAAAATGTGATATTGCAACTGAGTGGCAAACTCGAGAAGTTGAAAAACTCTTGTTTTCTGGTGGAACACTATGAGGCTGTAGTGAGACAAGTGAATGGCCAATGTTTGGGAACAAACGCCATACCTCCACCAATAAATTGCAAGTTTGTCAATGGGCCAGTTGAAATTGATCTCTCTTGTTTAGATGATAAGAGTGCAGGAAAGGAAAACTCAAAGTCTGGTGTGACTGGGGAATCTGATTCTGATGAATCATTCGATGACAATAAAGTTGAGGGTGTTTTCAAAGAGGTAAATGTTGATAATGAATGTAAGGTGCAGAAGAATGTTATTACTAACCGTGACAACTGCATCCTTATTGAACCGGATGTCATTGAAACTAATGACAAACTAAAAAACATGCTTTATAGAAATTTTCAAACTCTAAAAACAACCAAAGTTGAAAATTTTGTTAACAGATTTTCAAAGGGTTATGAAGAAAATTTTCAAAAGAATTTTCAATCAAATGCTCAAAAACAATCGGTTCAAACGCCAGGTGTTATTCATCAAACACCAAGTGGTGTTCATCAGAATGAGGCATCAACTTCAAGTGTCCAAGTTCCTTACAGAAATATTTACAAAGAGAAGAGAGCTTATTTTCATTGTGGTATTGTAGGACACATTGTGGTGAAGTGTCCTCACAAGAACCAGAGTAAGAAACCAGTTGATCCATAACAAGCTAAATCATCTGTGAAGCCACCGGTCAAACTAGTGGACAGATTTGTTGCTCCACAGGTTCAGAAAGATAAAAGACCACCAGTTCATAAGAAAGGTATCTCAAAAGGACAACCTGATAGAATACCAAAGGCAAGTCTAAATGTGCCCAAATCAGTTGGTGAACAACATTTTGAGTCACTTGTGGTGAAGCTTTCTAAACCACAGAAACGGAGACTGAACAAACGTTTAAGAAAATTAGAAAGAGAATTTCTTGAGGGTAAGTTTGATCAAAAACCTGTTTCTGGAAAGCTAACTGGTGAAAGACCAAAGTTTTCAAAACCTGATTTTACAGAGTATAGCAACAAAACGGTTGTACCTGAGTTTTCAAAACACAAAAGTTTTCAAAAGAAGGAGGTTCAAAACAAGAAGGTTTGGAAAAGAAAAGATCCAGTCTCTGATTCTGGTTCTACCTCTAAATTACAATCACCACAACTTGATGATGGGCTTGATTGTGAACTTAGAGAAGTGAGTTATATTAGTAAAGATGGACGACCCAAGACAACGATGGCTTGGGTTTCTATTTTAAACTAATGTGCTTGTTTTTGTATGTGCAGGGTCAACCAAAGAGAACTATTACCTGAAAATTTTCTTTTTTAACATTGATTTGATGTAGGTCGATAGTGGTTGTTTGATGGCACATAATAGGCATGTCACACTTATACAAAATGTCAAAAATCAGTTGGATGTGGCGACATGGCATAACCATTGCACTAAATGAGTTGTTGAGATATTTCAACGACTTGATGCTTAGAGGGAGAAGTTGAAGAAGGTATCTGGATTTTAAGGTCACACGGTAGATGAGTCTAAGATGACAATGAATATTGACACAAGAAGTAAGTGAGTGGGCATCAAACTTTTGATGTTGTACCTAGTTCTAGTGTTCAAGGGGAGTCATCTTGACAGTGGGAGTCTACCACTCAGGTGATAAAATTTTATTTTTTATTGTGTTGACATATCACTGTTATTGGTAACTTCTGATGATATCTTTTATCTCACCTTGAACATTTTGCCGAAGTAAAAAAAAATATCGAAAATCAAAATCAAACGGTTTTTCATGGAAGTGTTTATTTTTAATTTTTCTTTCATTTAAGGTCTTTTTTAATTTAATTTACTTTCACCTATACAGTTCCTTTAATTTTGTACATTTCTTTTAATTTTGTACAGATCTTAAAACAAAAATCCATAATATATATATATATATATATATATATATATATATACAGAAAATTTAAAAAAAAATCAAGGTCGTTTGAAGTTTTAGCGGAAATGATAGTACATCAGGTGATTGTTTGACACACTAGACCATAGGATTTGACTGAAATGGTAATTTAAGTGTTTAATTGAAGTTTACTTTGATCTAGACATCTAAGACTGCACAAATGGGAAGTGATTGTCTCATGATTATCTGATTTATTAGAAAATTACAAAAATAGAATAAAGGTGTGTAACTTGGATTGTTGATAGGCTATAAGCGTGTTTAAAGCTTGAGTAGTGTGAAAATATAATTAACATGATTCATCTGTGACGTAAACCCGCGTCTAAGTATGTTTAACATCTATGGTGAGCTCTATAAGATATAGAATGTGTGATGAATCTTAGATATTTCATGAGATTACCGTCATGGAGAAGTTTTAGCACAATTGGATTGATTTCATGCATATTCCACAAGCATAGAATTGGAATTTAATTCAGAGATGACCTCCTCTGCTTTGTTTACGCAATGACCTGGAGTGTTCATCTCACCTAAATAAATGTGTTAATCAAGTGATCAAAACATGAGTCAATCTTTGCAAATGCAAAGTATTTGAAAGATACAAATTAAAAAAAATACATATATTAAGGTGTCATCCACTTGGATATTTTCCCGTGCTAAAACAACTTCATCACTGTAAAGATTGAATGTCTGAATGAAGTCTAGCATGTCTTGAGGATAGATAAAGACTTAGATTGTGGGTAATACGATGATATCTACTAAAAGTACCATAATCACATGAAATTAGGGACTAAACATGATTTTAGTTTCAAGTCTTATAATATCGGCAACTTAAATTATATGCTATGGGGTTTAAATTGCAACACCTTGGTAATTCATGATATGATCCCATTTTCTATGATGTCTATAGTATCATTGCAATTTAATCTTGAAATAATGAAATATAATGAATTATCTAATTGTTTGCAGTTTAAGATTAAGGCTGAAATTGATACTAGAACCCATATAAGTTAGTTCAATGTGTGTGTCATTCAATTTCTATCTGGTATGATCCCCTTTCTCGCGACTCTTGAACAAAAAGAAGTTGCTTGGTAAATAGCTTTCTGTAAATAACTTTGTTATTTTCCTGTATATTCTAATCTCTTTCTCATTTATTAAAAAAAAAAGAAAATCTAAACTTCCATGAAGTTCACATTTTTATGACTTGGGAAATTAAGTGTTTGAGAATCCTTGAATGTAGACAAATAGTTCTCTTTCTTATGTCTTGTTCGAGATTAAGTGCAGATATACTAGGCAAGGACTGTAGATACAAGCTGGACTTCATGATTTGAGTAGACTTGAAGACAACTTCTGAAGCTGTTGTCAAGGGGGAGTCTGTTAGAGCTTATTTGGAAGCATGTGGCAAACATCTTCAGAGCTGTTGTCAAGGAGGAGTCTGTTGGAGCATTTTTTGTGACAAGCAGCTTGAAGATTGTTTGTAGTTTATGAGAGTCGTTTGTATCTGATCGCGTTGTATATTCGAGTCCATGTTTATATATGTTTTGGTTAAGTTGCACCTGAGTACTTAGCCTGTACCCCGGAAGTTATCCTTGCGTACTTAGGATTAAGTACGCAGGAAGGTATTCCTGCGTACTTAGGGCTAAGTACGCAGGAGCTGAAAAGTGGTCCTGCGTACTTAGGGCTAAGTACGCAGGAGCTGACAAGTGGTCCTGCATACTTAGAGGCTAAGTATGCAGGAACTAGGTCTGTTAGTATATATAGATGGTTTAAATTATTTGTATGTGGCTCTCACTTTGCTCTTGTAAGAAATATACTTTGGAGAGAAAAACTTGTAATCGTTTGTTGAATGCTAATAGACAAATGTTTATTTACTCGTGTTTGTTTGCGTTCGTCTTAGTCGTCTTGTAGACCTAGTTAACCGAGGATTCCGCACTCGGGTTCGACTAGTTACACCACCTACACGGTAGAGATCCTAGACCCGAGGACCTACATTGCTGCTGATAGGCTTAGTCATCAGCAGCTAAGAATTTGCTACTGACTGCCTTTAGTTATCAGCAGGAACAAGTTTGTTGCGGATAGCTTTAAGGCAATTAGCAGCAACATCTCTGCTACGGACCATTACATCCATCAGCAGCAACCAAGTTTGCAGCTGATAGGTTTAACCATCAGCAGCAACCAAGACTGCTGCTGATAGGTTTAACCATCCGCAGCAACCAAGTTTGCTGCTGATGGGTAAGAATGAGTCCAAATTACCTTTTACTCACTGTAAAAACCACATTCAGTCTTTACCATGACTGCTACAGTGTTACAGCTGTAAAACAGTGAAAAGTAAATGGGTTGTATAGTAGAAGTGAACTTGCTTTTTACCTCTCTTGCCGTTATAACAAAAATCAATTTCCTCCTCCACCACTTCACATTCAATTCTGACCTAACTCTCATCTTTTCTATCGAGCATTCAAAGCTTTCCCATACTTAACCAACTGTCAAAAGCTTTCTTCTTCCCTCCAAACCTAACCATAATGGCAAACGTTGATATCAACAACCCAAATGACAAGTTTTCCACATACCACAATCTAACTACATATCCGGTGAAAGGAAAGAAATCTGAAGGATTTGACGATATGATCGACTTCCCGTGTCGATCGAAAATACACTTTGCTTTAACCGTCAATCCAACCATTTACATACCTCACATGGAGGATTTCTAGAATTCCGCTGTCTTCTCTACCGAAGAGGGGACTCCCCAAATAAAAGCCAAGGTAGACGACAAAGACATATCCATCACTGAAGCTACACTCAAAAAGCATCTCAAGCTTCAAGACGAGGGTGCCGCCAACTCATACACCAAGAATGAATACATGAGGAACTTTGTATCCATAGGGTACCCTGGAAATCAAGATGAATACACTGAGAAGGCACTGATGGGTCCCCCTTGGAAGTTCTTGTGCCACACTCTTCTACAATGCATATCTCAGAAGAGGAGTGGATGGAATCAATTGAACTCTGCCCTTGCCTTTGCTTTTCATGGTATGGTAACTAGACAGGGTTTCAATTTGTTCCACTTAGTATTTGAAGGTTTGAGATATAACCTTCAGGAAGGAGCAAGACAAGCCTTCTTTATGTACCATAGGTTTTTGCAGGAAGTTTTTAACCAAGAATTAAAAGAACTTTCAAAACCTGCAAGAATCTACATAATTTTGGGACATAAAAATAACATTTTTCAATGTATGAGAACTGTTTCAACAAATTTCTCAGGGTCAATGTTCCATTGTTATCTACAATGATAAACATACAGAGTACCTAGGGTGATAGTTCAACAGTCTGAGCTGATACTGATACCACACCCTCCACCTCACAGCCTGAACATACAACATCTGCTGCCCTTGATCGAACCTTTGTGCAACCTATTGAGGGTGCACATGCACAACAAATACTTACCCCTGTTCTACAAGCCCAACTGGAACACAGGGGCCAGTTGAGTCAAGCTATAGCCGCAAAAGAAGAGCAAGAAAACTCCTTCTATTCTTGTCTCCAATGCCTAGTCCCAACCTAAAAGCCCTTACTCAGAATCACAACATTCTGGTGAGAATATCAAAAGGGATAGCCACACTGTTAGAGAGACTTCCTTGGAAGTTTCTTTATTAGGATCAGGATCACATCTCGGATCAATAGAACACCCACTTGAGCCTATACACTTTCTTTCTTTATTGAACTTAAGTACAGAGGCACCTAGTCGAGATGATATACATTCTCCAACTACCATTATCTCAAAGGTATTGATTGACTTGGTTGCCAGTGTACCCGACCCAAGTTCATCACCCAAGAAGGTTCACTATGGAGTGATGATAGAGTGGATGTGGAAGAGGCTACCACTACTACTGGTCCATCAATTGACCAGGAGGACAATGATAACATCACTAAGTCCCCAACCACGGCAACTCACAGTGAGGATGTTTCTTTTGAAGCACTCTTCACTTAGAGGAATCCCAGGCACCAAGAAAACCAGGGTGATGGGGATGCAGAGGCTAGGCCTAAGGCCCCATCTAGTTCCAAGGATTCCACAACCATGGATGAGGACAGACTGAAACTAGAAAATTTGGAATTGATGGTCAGGGTAGCTATGCTAGAGGCTGAAGTGTCCAAATTAAGACACCAAGTCTCTATGCATGAAGCCCATCGATGCCCAACTGTAACTTCTCCTTCCCTTGTATCAGTGGGAACCCAAACAGACTCAACTCTATGCACTGATGCAACCAAAATGGGGGAGATAGTTACTACTGAAGATGACAGAGACAGCCTAGAAGAATGGATACAAGAGCAGGCAACCTTTCAAAGAACACTATTCCAGCCTACTTTTGTTCAAATCCATGACTTGCCAGTCTCAGAAGATGAAGAGGAAGAGATATCTGAGGAATGGAAGCTAGTTTCCAGGGCTGTAGATGAAGTATTCCCTAAGGAGATGGAGATTGAAAATGTAGATGATGAAATGCCTTCCTCCTTTAGCATACTTCCAGCTGCTGCTGCTATATCAAGACAGATCATATCCCCTCAATTCCTACTAACTGCACATAATCTGGAGTTTGACTCCATCTTGTCATGGGGATATGATGGTTTATCTGAAAGATTCTGGATTGGGTGGGAGTTTGCTGGTGTTTAGGAGCACAAGTGGGAAAACTTGAGTTTATTTGATACCCTATCCCTGCACCTGACTGGGTGCATTAACACATCTGATGATCTGTCTGCTATGCTTGCTATTGAAAGATTCCATACCATATGTGAAGACAACAAGCACAGATTTGAAGACTTTCTTGGGCTTGCTACAAAAGTGGCATACAATAACTTTGAGGATGAAGAAGTAGAGTCCTCACGAGCACCTGAAGAAAGACATCAAAGACTTCAATTGATAACGAGCATGGCTTTGACTGAAGAACAAGTCTTATGTCTAAGAAGATATTTGTATAATGAAGTTGTCAGGGGTTTGGAAGTTCATGGATGGTCGAGCATTGAGCCTTCATGGTTCCAATTCTTTTTATATGCTGGATCATCCTTTATCATCAACCACATTCAAGAAATCCTACTCCTCAACTCATACTTCCTTCATAAAGTATTTGAACTCAGGTCACATATCTACAATATCAACTCAATAAGAAGTCAAGAAATGATATTGATTATAAAAAACTTTTTGAAAAATAAGGGATTGATTCCAATAGATGAATTTGACTCTGATTTGTCCCTTCCCTCTTCTCCAACTGTCATCCTGAACACAGAAGAAGAATCCAAAAGAAGAGAAAGAGAGAAGGTGATGGCAGATTGAAAGGAAGTAACTGGAGTGGGGTGGGAAAACAGTGAAGATGAAGAAGTTGTCCCCCCTTTGTCTATTCCAATTGCCAATGAAGTTGAAGCTGAGGTCTCAACAGTATCCCCCACATCTGTTGTTGAGATCAATGAAGCTGAAGCAGAGGCATCCAACAAAAACAAAGGAAAGAGAATTATGACCAAGGAAGAAGAAGAAAAGTTAGAAGAAGAAAAGAAAGAAAAGGAGAAAAGAAGAGAAAGAGAAGAGGAGGAGATGGCTGAGCTTAAAAAGGCTCAAGAAAGAAAGGCTGCCATGCTCCTCCAAGAACATCAAATCCAGTTGCATGCTAGGTAACTGGATAGATCAAAAGTTAAAGTTCCTGCAACTTCACAAATAAAAGAAGATGAAGCCTTAGCTCTCCAGTTGCAGAAAAAATTAAATAAAGAAGATGAAGAGAGAGAGGAAGAGAAAAGAAGATGCTAAGTTCAGAATCGCTGATTCTAAACTTGCAAAATAAATGAGAGAGGAGTGGACTGGGGCTCTAATTTCTCAAGGTGAGGATGCATACTACCTTGAGAAATTATCAAATAAAGAAATATACAGAGCCTTCATGAGACAACAAGGTCAATTGGTAAACAAGAAGAGGGCAGAGGAAGAAGAAAAAGCCAAACTAAATGCTAGAAAAGCCATTGCCTTCAATGTTAGATCCCATGAAGAAATGAAGGTCATGATGCACTTCCTAAAGGATAGAGGTGAGAGTGAAAAGAGGCTGGGTCCCATGAGTTTCATGAACTAGCAAGCCCTCTATATCAAAGTAAAGTAGGAAGAGGAGGAGAGATTGGGGAAGTTGGGTTCAAAGCGAAGGGTAGACACTCAAACAAAAGATAGAAAACCAAAGAAACCCAAGCCTACTCCCTCATCCTCTTCTCTTTCTCTGCAACAACCTTCCTCTCTCCCTCCTCTCCACCCAAAGAGTCCAAATCCTCTCACCCAGCTCCCTCTCGTCAACAGCCTCCGAAGAAGAAAACCAAACCTACTACCACACCAGAAGACTCAAGACAAATTGTAGTATGGTTTTATAGAAATCAAGACCAGTGGTTTGAAGTATTCTGGGGGAGGACAGAAGTAAAAAAGATTAGTATATAAATCTATTGATGAGGTGATGCGGCTTCCAGATTCTGATCTTCAAAGAATGATGGAGCTGGGTGAAGCTCATGAGCTTGAGAATGAAAGTGGGAGACATCTGTTGCTAGTGATCAAACATCACTTCAACCCTAGCAAAGATGTTGTCATTAATGCCAAACCTCTCCAATCCCACTTTCCATTCCTTAGTTGGTCCTACAATGCTGTAAGTGATGATTACACTTTGATAGATGTCAGAGGACAGAAGATGAGATGTTCAAGCAAGGCCATCTTCAGCATGCCAAGCAAGGACATCAAGTCTCTATTTGATCTTCCTCTTGACATTCCAAGCAAGAATCTAAGAGGCTATGTGACAGCAAGGATTGTTGCACACATGCATAAGCTTCAGCAACAAAGGCAGTAAGAGAGTTTTGATAGCATCAGTCTAGGGGGAGTTTGTTGAGATAAAGACTGATGGCTACAAAATTCTCTAAGTACAACTGCTGCGGACTCCACAATTTTGCTGCTGACTTACAAGTTGCTGTAGATGAGGCAATTGCTGCAGATAGTTATGTTCTCCTACTGATGAACAACTATGCTACGGATAGCCTTATCTGCTGAAGTCCAAAGTTGCTGTTGATAGGCTTCTCAGCAGCATCAAACATTTGATGCTGCTGATAGGCAAATCATCAGCAGCTTTGACTTTGCTACTGACACCTCTGTTGCAACACTGATACATCTATCAACAGAAGGAATGTTATTGGTGCAGTTGATTAAAGACAAAGCTACTACTTCTGAAGTCTCCTGCAAAGATTCCTAAAAAGACTTTTGACCTGATTATTCCTGTTTGCTGCAGCTTATCTTTTAGTTGTCTACCAATTGTAGTGTAACTTGTAACTGTCAAAGATCAACAGCTTGTGTTTGATCTGATCCTTAGAATCAAAGGCCTGTCTTGATTCTAAGTTCCTATATATGTATTGTATCTTCTTATTGTACAAGTGTGCTTCCTTAGTGTTTTCTCTGTAACTTGTAAACTTTGAAGATTAATACAATTTGCATTTATCAGTATTATCATTGTTTCTTGTTTACATTGCATATATAGTTGTTATTGTTTCCGCCTATCTCAACTAGAACAGAACCATCTTGTAAACACCGATCCTATAGACTATCTCTATCAGAGATAATAGACAGCGGTATACCATGGCGGCTCACAATCTCATTGATGTAGAGTCGGGAAATTTTATCCATTGAGTAACCCTCGTTGATAGGAATAAAATGTGTCGATTTAGTTAGTTTATCAACTACAACCCAAATGGCATCATGCCCTTTCTGGGTCCTTGGTAGTTTCGTAACAAAGTCCATAGTAATCCTATCACATTTCCACACAGGTATCTCTAACTGTTGTAGTTGACCTGCAGGTTTCTGATGTTCAATTTTTACTTGAAGACAAGTCAAACATTTCTCTATATACTGAGCTATGGACCTCTTCATGTTCGGCCACCAGAACCGAGTCTTTAAATCCTTGTACATCCTATTAGCTCCAGAATGTATCGAATATTTGGATTTGTGTGCTTCGTCCATCACCTTTGTTTGGATTTCCCCAAGTTTAGGAATCCAAATTCTGTTTTCAAATCGTAAGATTTCATCATCGCCTTTGGTTAGTAATTTCTCTTTACTAACCATGCGCTCTTTCTTGATATTATCTTCTTGGAGTGCTTGAGTTTGAATTTCCTTGATTTGATCCATCCAGTCTACTCTGGCTTTGTATGTCCTGAGAAGACCTGAAAGAACTCAGATCTGCGGAGAAGTCTTCAAACAGTCCGGATCGAAAGGCGGAATCTTTAGATCCGGTATCACTCTCGAATCAGAAATGGTATAGACGGGTGCAGGAATCACATACACGAACAAAAATATATAAAAGTGAAAAAGAACAGATAATTGAAAGCATAAAACGTATGATTCTTTTATTGAAATGAAAAAAAAGCTCATCATACACTAACAATTAGTCTCAGTCCAGGGTGAGCTCCCCCTGGGGTGGTGATTCCCTCTACAGACACACACACTCCTAATGGGTATTCTACTATATATAGGAGGCCTCATGTGCCTTGTTTTCCAAGCCACCGCCAAAGAGGCCTGAAAAACAGGCATCGAAACTAGGTAGTTTCGATTGAACAAATGTTCAACCGAAACTACTAGTTTCGATACTGTAGTTTCTATTGACAGCATCAGTCTCAATTCTATACCCAACAGGCTTCTAACCTTAAGGCTCTTATCTTGATGGGCTTGATTCTCTCCTTTCGACTTAGCGCATCTGCTACAACATTGGCCTTTCCACGATGGGATTTGATCTCACAGTCATAATTGTTATTGAGCTCCATCCATCTACTCTATCTCCTATACAAATCTTTCTAATTGAATATATGCTGGAGACTTTTATGGTCTGTATATATCACACACTTAGTACCGTATAGATAGTGTCTCCAAATCTTTAGAGCAAACACTATGACACCAAGTTCAAGATCGTGTGTGGTATAGTTCTTCTCATGAAATTTAAGTTGTTGTGATTCCTAGGCTATTACCTTTTATCGCTGCATCAACACACAACCTAGAACAATCCGGGAAGCATCACAATAGATGATGAAGTCATCATTCCCTTCGGGTAATTCTAAGATCGGTGCTGAACTAAGTTTCTGCTTAAGGGTTTTAAAAGCCTCTTCTTGTTTATGACCCCATTCAAACTTCACTGCTTTCTGTGTAAGAGTAGTTAGTGGAGTAGCGACCTTGGAGAAATCTTGAATGAACCTTACGTAGTATCCGGCTAGACCAAGAAAGCTTCGAACCTCAGTTGGTGTTTTTGGAGTTTCCCATTTCATAACGGCTTCGATCTTGGTTGGGTCTACTTGAATTCCTTGTTGATTTATAACATGTCCTAAAAATTGTACCTCTTGTTTCCAAAACTCACATTTGGAAAACTTAGTGTACAACTTCTCTTTTCTAAGGGTTTTCAGGACTATCTGAAGGTGTTTGGCAGGATCTTCTTGAGTTCAGGAGTAGATAAGGATATCATCTATGAACACTATAACGAATTTGTCCAAGAATGGTTTACAAACTCAGTTCATTAGGTCCATAAATGCTGCGGGAGCATTAGTTAGACCAAATGATATAACTAAGAATTTGTGGTGTCCATATCGGGTTCTAAACGCAATCTTAGGTACATCTTCCTCCTGTACCTTCAACTGATAATATCTAGATCCAAGATCTATCTTTGAGAAGTATTTAGCTCCTTATAACTGATCGATCAAATCATCTATTCTTGGAAATAGGTATTTGTTCTTCACAGTGAGTTTATTCAGTTCCACATAATCTATACACATGCGCATACTTCCGTCTTTCTTCTTCACGAACAAGACTGCCGCTCCCCAGGGTGAAGTACTAGGATGTAAAAAGCCTCTGTCTAATAATTCTTGAATTTGCTTCATCCACTATTTCAATTCAGATGGTGATAGACGATATGGTGATTTAGCTACGGGTTTGGCTCCGGGTATGAGTTCTATTCGGAATTCGATTTATCTATCTGGTGGTAGACCATGTATTTCTTCCGGAAATACATCCAGGTGATCGCCTACTACAGGAATGTCCACAATTTTCCATTCGGGTTTAGAGTCTAAAGCATAAACTACAAATACACTACATCTTGTATTCACATATTTCTTAGCTTTAGCTACCGAAATCATTTCAATCTTATTCTTATCACTATCACATTGTATCAACATAGACTCTCCGTTAGGCCTACAAATCCTAACAGTCCGTTGATCACAATCGATCTGAGCATGGCATTGGTTCAACCAATCCATTCCAATGATAACATCGTACTTGCTCATACTCATTGGCATCAATTCAATCTCTGAATTTTCATTGCCTAGAGTCATCTTGAAATTCGCATAAGATTCCGTTATCCTAATCTGCTCACCACTTGCCATCTCAACTACGTACGCACCCTCAAGTGGAGTAGGTTTCATGCCTAAATTCAAACTAAAGGTATCTGAAACAAAACTTCTATTTGCTCATATATCAAATAGAATCTTAGTATAAATATTGTTAACTAGAAACGTACCAGCTACCACTTTGGCATTGTCATTTCTCCTTCCTTCACCTATCACATATACCCGACCTTTTGCCCCTCCTCCGGGCTTCTGATGTGTGGGTTTCGTACAATTTCTTGCTATATGTCCTTCCTCATTACAATTGAAACACTTAAGAGTAGGACAATATGTTGCAATATGCCCTAACTTCTGGCATTTGTAACATCTTATTTCTTGAGGTTTTCTCACCGGATTATTTCCCTCCCTTCCAGGGAATTTAAAATTTCTTGGTTTAAACCGGTACATCACTTCCTCGCTCTTTCTCTTGCTTTCTACAGGTTTTAACTCTACTGCTTTCTCAGCTTTATCCTTGGCTTCTTGAGCTGCCACGTCATCGTAAATCATGGCACCCAATGCTAGAGTTGAATCCATCATTTGTGGTGCAGCGGTTTTCACCAAGGTTCTAGTAACAGGAGTTTGACAAGTTCCTCTATCTCTTCCTCTTCCTCGTCCAACCATTGTTACCTATACACACAGATGTATGACATCAGAATTCATATAACTGGTTATGATCCAGAAAACCAGAAATTAAAGACAGTTGGCCAATAATGTACTTAATATCTATTATCTCGACATCTCCTGTTATATTCATAATGATAATACACATATTAACTTATATCCTGTGGCATTCCAGCTATTCTCAGAGCTCTTAGTTTAAGTCTAGATACTAATCTTTCTTATTAGTATCTAAATCCCTTAAACTGCGGCTTTGATACCAACGTGTCACTCCCGTAACATAGGACAGTCATCTACCAAAGTAGTACCTCCAACAGATATGTTCCCATGTAAGAGAGACGGGTCTAGGAGAGAGTTATACACCGCTCTTTCCTAGACAGAATATTTCGTTCGTCAGATAACTACATACCGGTTGAAGGTCGCCTCTAGTTACAGTGACGTTGATAACGAAAACACACAACGAAAGACTTACATCATCACTTCTTTTTATTTTATAACATAAAGTTTGTATAATAGGGACTGACTGGCAAAATACTAAATATCAAACTCTGGACTTATAGCTCACGAAGAATCATGCCAATCACTCTGGGCTTATGGTCACCCATCTGGAATGCCAACTACCAGCTAGTGTTCATCTGTGCTAAAAAAAATTTGAAAACATTTTGGATCAACTTACGCTAGTGAGTTCATAAACAAAATCATCTTTACGTGTATCCCTGATCGATGATGAATACCCTGTATGGGAATTACAATCATCCTGTCCAACCCATTACCCAAAATGCCCTTAGATTTCGAGTCTACAACATACATATATACAGGGACCTTACGGCGTGCTGGTCCCATACGTACCAGATCTCAAACAAGAGGATTAACCTTGTCCCTAGATCTCACCCCAATCGTGGCCATAATAAGTACTTATTATAGGCTATATGCACGGACATTATTGGGATCTCAGATGCAAAATCATTTACAAAATATTTCATAGAGCACAGTTCAGAGGAACTCACCTCAAACAGAACCTCCTCCTGTATTGAATATAACAATCAACACTTCAACAGAACCCTAGATCATATTCGACATTATCATAATCAATATCCCTATCTTAGGTTTACACGAAGAAACCTCAAGGCGTTCAGAATTCGATTCGGTGTGACTGGTAGGTTTTGAGTAATGGTTTGGCTCTTTCTTCTCCTTCTGGTACATAATTATTTTCATAAGGTATTTTGGGAAACCCCTCATGAATATTATGTCAATACATAGGAGTAATATTATAGCTTCCAGCTGTGGGAGCCAAATGGAAAATCATAGACAGATTATATGGAGTATTGGGATTCCCTATTTCTCCTAGGATCTTGAAAGTAGATCTTTAAGTATCCTCATTCGTTTCGATTGTCGTTTCCTTACTAACACGTTCACGATAACTAGGAGGAGCATGAGAAGTGACTTGCATCCATGTCTCATGTTCAACGGATGGCCTAAACATAAAAGGACACATAGATATGTTTACCATAGCTATTATACTTGGTTAAAGTAAAGGTTACTTGAACATAAGGAATTAGTTGATGATTGTAAATATGTCATACCTTGTTAGTGGCAGTGAGATGCAGCTAGGCGTCCACCACACTTTACGTTAACCCGATTAGTCGATGAATCAACCAAGTGGGAGATTGTTGGATATTAGATGTCCGATCATCGTTAATATCAATGTTCCTATTGAGGTACGATCCGAAGAGTTACACTTTTGGCAAAGAACAAATTATATCGTTTAATTGTTAAATGTTATTACACGAAACACATATTCAGTGGATTAAATATCTAAAGTGATATTTATTAGTTACGTCGGACTTAATTATTCTGAATAATTAAATCCGACAATAGACGAAATGAAGTTATATATATATATATATATATATATATATATATATATATATTAGAGTCACATATATAGTTGGGACTTTATGTTTAACTATTAAACATTATGATGTGATCGGTTTACGCAAGTATTATTTATGATTAATGTAATCATAAACTAAAGGGACTGTAACTGATTAAGGGTTAATCAGTTAGTGATTAAATATTAACAAGTTGACGTAACCCCGCGCGTTGTGGCGGGAGCGTTGATTAGATTCGAAACATTATTAAAGTTTAAAGAAAACTCTTGTTGGAACCTAGTAGTCCATAGAAATCAATTAGGTGCTGAAATGTATAACTTCAGAGTTTTCGGTCGAAAACTTAGTTTTCGATCGAAAAGTATTTTCGGTCGAAAACACTTTTCGATCAGGAGTTTTCGATCGAATTCTGATTAGTATAAATATGTTGTCTTTTGTAATTTCAAAAGTAGATTTTGTTGGAACCTAGTAGTCCATAGAAATCAATTAGATTTAGATTTGTATAACTTTAGAGTTTTCGGTCGAAAACACTTTTCGATCAGAAGATTTTGATCAAAACTCTTTAGTATAAATACTTTTGTCTTTTGTATTTCAAGTAACGATTCTCACTTGTATTGTTGATTTCAAATTTATCAAAGAGAATTTCGGTGTGTTTTTTGGTTGTTAATTCCTGATTACATTGCTGGATTAATAAAGATAATCATCATGATTGTATGCATCTTGTGTGATTGATTGTATCCTTATTGTTCATCTTTTATTTGATCATTTTGTTGTAACTTGTATTTCTGGATTGATTCCGCCAATTCAGAGAGTGATTGAAGACATTATCCATGAATATCAGCAGACTGAGAGCGAATCACAAGTGGTATCAGAGCTGTTGGTTAAGAGCTCTTGGTATTCAAGAAGAATTTTAGTCAAAATTGATCGAATTGAAGTATATTGGGTGCCATTGTTGCTGATTTGAAGCTAAATATTGATAGAGATGAAGTTTGCATCAAGTTTGGAGACTTGATTTTTTACTCAAATCATCACAAAAAGTTTTTGGTCAATTCAAGTGTTTTTCTGTTGAATTATCCGAAAAGTCTGTTTGAAGAAGCCGAAGAGGATAAATTTCATACTCTCTGGCCGAAAAGTATTGTCCGAAATTTCATCTGTTCAAAATATTCAGACTTCTCGACCGAAATATTATTGTCCAAAATTTCATCTGTGTTCGAAATATTCAGACTTTTCGACTGAAAAGTATTGTCCTAAGTTTTCGACCGAAAATTTCTAAGTTGGAAATTTTTATGATTTCGACTAAGCTTCAAATTACAAGTACATAATGGCTGGAAAGGTATACGATACTGAGAGGGTTATTGGGAAATCACCACCGACGCTGAAATCAATATCAGAATTTTCAAATTGGAAAATAATGATGAAGGCGTATTTCAAGTTTACTAAACACACACTTTGGGAATCAATTGTGAAGGGTCCTCATATTCCCAAGACTGCAAATGCTGATGGGTTAGTCCCGATTGCTGATCCTGATCTTTATTCAGAGAAAGATAAAAAGTTAATCGAGAGGGATAACAGAGAATTGGGTTCTATTATTCTAGCACTTCCGACTGAGTTGTATTTGAATTTTGAGCAACATGAAACTGCTCAAGGTTTGTGGAACGCTTTGTGCTTAAGATTGGAAGAAAATGCAGCTCTTCAGGAAAGCAGAACCGATCTTCTACAGAAGCAATATAACATGATTAGTTATAAGAAGAATGAGACTCTCAGTGAGCAGGTGACCAGGTTTACAACCATGTTCAACAGATTAAGAAAAAAGGGAGTGAAATTTGAAGAGTATGATCTAGGAAAGTAGCTGTTAGACTCATTGCCAGATTGCTGGAGCATACCTTGTATGCTAATCAAGAACACAACTCCAAATGTGAAGAGTAAAACCCTTGATGATATTATATGGATGCTCGATTCCTATGAATTAGATGCAAAGAAGAGAGAACTGAACAACCAGGATAAACAAAATAACTCAGGTTCAACAAATGCAGCACTATTATCTGGAAGTAGTGGAACAAAATCAGAGAAAATCAAAGGTTGTTGTGAACACTTGTGATGTTTCGGATTTTTCGTTCTCGCACTTGTATCATAATTATAGTGTAATCATTCTCTATTTTAATAAAGTGTAAGAGCTTTATTTAGTTTTATACAAATATGTATTTTATTTTACAGATTTAAATTAATTAAAATTTTATAATTTTTAAAAACTAATAAAAAATTTTATATATAAAAATCTAAATTTTAAAAGTTGCATATTTAATAAAATAATCTATTTAAATAAGATAAATAACTTTTATAAAAATTATTTATAATAATAATAATAAAATAGGTTTATAAAAAACATTTAAAATATAATATTAAATTAAATTGATTTAAAAGAAATTAAATTTATTTATTTAATAAAAACTTTAGGGGTTGTTCTGTAATTAATCAAACTAGAAGGTTTTAAAACTGAAATCGGTTGAGGGGCTGTTTCTGGACAATTTAAACTACAAGGACCCATCCGTATTTATTTCAAGGGCTAATTTAAGTCAAACCAAACTCCAGGGACTAAAACTGCCAATTCCCAAATCGTTTATCCGGTCACCCCCTTCGTTGGTCCGGCAGGTAAAGGAACTTTCCGACGACGCCCGACGCCCGACAAGGCTGTTTCCCTGCACCTCGACAGCCGCTAAAGGCTTCTCTGGCTTCGTCTCTCCCACACGAACTAGACCCCCCGACCAATTGGTCTCCCCAACATATGGATCGTCTGATCCTGTTGGTGGCCGAGAAACCCACGCTCAAATTCGAGCCCGACAGTCCACCTTCACGCGTGTTGAATAGCTGGTTAGTTTCGTCTAGTCCATACGTTTTGACATAGGAATCAAGCTCGGCTATAAATAGCCATAGTCGGCCCTACACGAGCTCGCTACCCTCCTTCCACCCACTCTCACTCCAAATTGAGGACACCATCACCTTCGTCGCCTCTGAGTGAAGCTGTGACTAAGATTTCAGGAGCTAATTCCACACAGAAGTCGATTCCCACTTGTGACATTTTCGAGTTCCAAAGCCTTGCCGACCAGACCCGTTGCGACTAGGTTCGAGTCTCAAAACGATTCCACTGTCTTCTATTAATCCCTGGTAAGCAATTCCGGTCGAAAACACGGCAATCGCTCGTGAGTTACCGAGCAAACCAGTGTCCTCGGACACGGTTTTCTGGTCACCGAGGACCAGCGACCAGACTTGCTGTTGTGTATTTAAATTATCCAATACACACATAACCAGCGATGGGCAGTAGCCCGGCTGGTTATGCGTGTGTGTGTTTGAGTTACAGGTCGCAGGTTCGAATCCGGTTGGCCTTCGGCCCAATCTTTTTTACTTTTGTTTTCATTTTATTTATTTTATTTAATTATCTTAACTTATCTAAATATTCTTTTTATACAATAAAGACTAAAACAAGTCGGTTTACTCGTTCGTTTATTTCGGAAACCATTAAAATTCTTTTATACCTATTTAATTCACAAGAATTTTTATAAAATAAAAAAAAACTAAATTTTTATAAATTTGTTAAAATAATTTCAACTTGTAAAAAGAATATATATAATGATGACAAAAAAAATAAATAAATAAAAACTTTTATAAAATACTTAATTAAAAATGTAATATTTTAACAATATATATATATTTATAAGTTAAAGTTTTACAAAACCATTATCATTTTTCCTACCGTATTTTATACAAATAAATATTAAGCAATATTAAAACCTAAATACATTTAAATACAAATACACACATATAAGCATACAATAATACCCATTTATCTACATAGGGTATCAACGTGATTAGACTACAACATCCTTATCACCTACACGCGTGGAAAAATACCCGCTTGCAAGGTGAGTTACATAGCCCCTATTTTACATTTTTATACATTTTGGGGTGAAACATTATTCATGCTACTCACATTGTTTATACGTGTTATACATGTGGACTATATGCTTATTATTTGGATGTACATACATTTAAACACAAGACAACCAAATAGATCTATTGTGCCTGACCAGCCCACCCGGTTAGGGTGTTTATTACTGCATACTCGGATATAGCCTTGGGTTATATTCAAACATATCGGATATAGTGGATAACTATATTCAAACATACCGAACTTAGCTGTTGTGCTATGTTCAAGCGCGTCAAACAAGGTTTGAATTGTGATTAAATAAATGATACATCGTATATGCTATGGTTAACAAAATAAACAATGAGTCGCAAAACGTTTTACACTACTATTTACCGAAATTACTAAACCTACGTACTCACCAACTTTTTAGTTGACACTTGATTTAAATAATGTTTCAGGTTTGGATATGTGATTGCTTGCCGAAGATTTCTCCACTTAAGAACTATGGACCTAGTTAAATAAATCAATGTTCTGAACTAGACTAGGTTATTTGAAATGTATTGTATTTGGATCTTTGTTGTCTTTAAATTTAACTAATGAATTATGCAACATTTTAGTCATCATGTGCTTATGAACAATCATTCCATTGTCCGCCTCGATGATTCCGCCATCGGTCGGGGTGTGACAGATTGGTAACAGAGCCATGGTTATAGGGAATTAGGTTATTAGACACAATGACCTAGACTATAACCCTAGGACTTCCTTTTATGTGTTATGTGCTAAATGATAAATTGCTATGTGAATTATTTGTAGTTAGGTATTATTTGAATTTTTCCGAGTTTGGTACATGAGACTTATACACATACATACAAGGCTTTGATACATGATACATACTTTACATACACATTTGACAAACAAACTTATGCAAACAAATACACTACTCATCCTTATCCATACTCTTTCCTAATCCGTATTAATTGCAACAATTCCTACACATTTTATACTCATAGACTCTCAAGTCTATCAAAATCTTGAAAATCTCGTCAACGACTTAATTTCTTGAGACCAGTAAAGGACACGTGAAATCTGGAAGGGTGACACCTGTACATTGGGTTTTCTGTCTAGGACAGCATTTCGTATAAATCCAAATAAACGGACCCGTATGCTTTCCTGGGAATTCCTGAAGTGAGTGTTTACCTATAGGCTAAAGCATGTCTCTTCGAAAGTTTTGGGGAATTATTTAACGTTGATAAGTCAATGTATTCGCAAGGATACAATCCGAACTTAAACTCAAAATTTGGGGACGTTATAGCAAGATAGGAAGAACTAGACGAACATGCAAAGCAAATCATTATTACGGGTGCACACGCAATGACGATTTGTAGTGCATGCAAGTCTCGGCAATTCCTATTATGCAAATAATGCTCTATAACATCATGTCCTACCCGAAATAGATGACTTAGTTTCCCCCATCAACTTAGAATAAATACACATGCACTGGCACGCGTCATGAGGAATCCCGTTTTTCTGCTTACATTATTTCCCTCTATAACTCGTATATATCCATCTTATCTAAAATATCATTGTCTTTTCTTATGGTGTTAGAATGCCTCCTCATCGTGCAAACTCTAGCACTTCCAACCCGGATCTTGCTACTCTTCTTGACCAGCTGGTAGGGCAAATGACCCAAGCAAATAACAACAGTGACGGGTCTCACAACATCCAAGGGAATGGTGGTACCGTTATCCTTTACCCCGTATCGACGATCTTTTCGATCAGCTTCAAGGTTCAACGTGTTTCTCCAAGATTGACCTTCATTTCGGGTACCATCAACTTCGTGTTCTTGATGAAGACATTCCGAAGACTGCCTTTCGGACTAGGTACGGTCACTACGAATTCATGGTCATGCCATTCGGTTTGACTAATGCACCTGCGGTCTTCATGGACCTCATGAACTGTGTATGCAAACCTTATTTGGACAAGTTCGTGATCGTTTTCATTGACGACATTCTCATCTATTCTAAAACGAAAGCGGAACATGAACAACATCTTCGTTTGATTTTGGAACTCTTGAAGAAAGAACAACTATACGCCAAGTTCTCCAAGTGTGAATTCTGGCTAAAAGAGGTTCAATTTTTGGGACACACAGTCAACGATAAGGGAATTCATGTGGACCCGGCAAAGATCGAGGCGGTAAAGAATTGGAGTACTCCTAAGACTCCTACCGAGATTCGTTCATTCCATGGACTAGCAGGTTACTATCGTCGTTTCATCTCAAATTTCTCCAAGATTGCGGTCTCGCTCACTGCCTTGACTCACAAAGGTAAGCACTATGAGTGGGGACCCAAGCAAGAGGAAGCTTTTCAAACTCTAAAGCACAAGCTCTACAATGCTCCTATTCTAACTCTTCCTAGTGGTAATGATGACTTTGTCGTTTATTGTGATGCATCCAACCAAGGTCTTGGTTGTGTTCTTATGCAACGAGGTCAAGTAATTGCATACGCATCACGTCAACTCAAAGTCCATGAGAAGAACTATACGACCCATGATCTCGAGCTTGGTGCTGTCGTTTTCGCCTTGAAAATTTGGAGACACTATCTATATGGCACCAAATGCGTGGTTTTCACCGACACCAAAAGTATCCAGCATATTTTCAATAAAAAAGAACTTAATATGAGGCAACGACAATGGGTTGAACTTCTAAACGACTACGACTGCGAGATTCGCTACCACCCTGGCAAGGCAAACGTTGTAGCCGACGCCTTGAGTCGTAAAGATCGTATCATGTTTCATAGTGTTTATATTCATAACGATATCCAAGCCCGTATTCTCAAAGCACAACACACCTCGGTTACCGAGGGAAACATGTATCAAGAGATGGCATGTGGTGTAGAACTCTTACTAGAAACCAAAGCCAACGGTCTATTGCAATACTTGGACCGTATCTGGGTTCCCGATCGCGAATATCTTCGTATATTTTTGATGAACGAGTCCCATAAAACTCGATATTCGGTACATCCCGGAGCTGATAAGATGTACATGGGTCTCCGTCAGCAATATTGGTGGCCCGACATGAAAAAGGATATTGCCCTCTTTGTGGAAAAATGCTTAACTTGTTCTAAAGTAAAGGCCGAACACCAGAAGCCTTCCGGACTCCTTGAACAACCTGAAATTCCCGTGTGGAAGTGGGAGAACCTTGCTATGGACTTCATCACCAAACTCCCACGCACTTCTAGTGGGCACGATAGTATCTGGGTTATTATCGACCGACTTACAAAGTCTGCTCATTTCTTGCCTATTCGTGAGGACTATCGGGTCGAGAAATTGGCTCGGATCTACATTAATGAAATTATGAGTCGTCACGGAATCCCTTTGAACATCATCTCCGATCGTGATTCGCGTTTTACTTCCCGATTTTGGCAATCATTACAATCAGCGCTTGGTACTCATTTGGATTTAAGTACGGCTTACCATCCTCAAACTGATGGACAAACCGAGCGAACAATCTAAACTCTTGAAGATATGCTTAGAGCTTGTGTCATTGACTTTGGTGGCAATTGGGATTCTCACCTACCACTGATTGAATTCTCCTACAACAACAGCTACCACACAAGTATTAACATGGCACCGTTTGAGGCTCTTTATGGACGGAAATGTCGTTCACCGATTTGTTGGAACGAAATTGGTGAAGCACAAATCACAGGTCCCGAGCTTATCCAAGAGACCACCGATAAAGTCTCTCTTATCCGTGACAACATTCGGGTAGCAAGGAGTCGGCAAAAGAGCTATGCCGACAAGCGACGAAAACCCTTGGAATTTCAAGTTGGAGATATGGTTCTTCTAAAGGTATCACCTTGGAAAGGCGTAGTCCGATTTGGAAAGAAAGGAAAACTTGCACCTCGATATGTGGGTCCATTCAAGATACTCGAAAGGGTAGGAAAAGTGGCCTACAAACTCGATCTCCCTTCAGAACTTAACAACGTTCATCCAACCTTTCATGTATCAAATTTGAAAAAGTGTCTAGCCGACGAGAATCTCCACATCCCTCTTGACGAAGTGCGTATTGACGAAAAAATGCACTTTGTTGAAAAACCCGTGGAAATCATGGACCGAGAAGTTAAGAAACTCAAGCGTAGCCGCATCCCCATTGTCAAGGTCCGTTGAGAGTCTAAACGTGGACCCGAGTTCACTTGGGAACGTGAAGACCAAATGAAGACCAAGTATCCGCATCTCTTTTCATAGCCTCCACTAGTTGAATTTCGGGGCGAAATTCCTCTAACATGGGGAGACTGTGACGTTTCAGATTTTTCGTTCTCGCACTTGTATCATAATTATCGTGTAATCATTCTCTATTTTAATAAAGTGTAAGAGCTTTATTTAGTTTTATACAAATATGTATTTTATTTTACGGATTTAAATTAATTAAAATTTTATAAGTTTTAAAAACTAATATAAAATTTTATATATAAAAATCTAAATTTTAAAAGTTGCATATTTAATAAAATAATCTATTTAAATAAGATAAATAACTTTTATAAAAATTATTTATAATAATAATAATAAAATAGGTTTATAAAAAACATTTAAAATATAATATTAAACAAAATTGATTTAAAAGAAATTAAATTTATTTATTTAATAAAAACTTTAGGGGTTGTTTTGTAATTAATCAAACTAGAAGGTTTTAAAACTGAAATCGGTTGAGGGGCTGTTTCTGGACAATTTAAACTACAAGGACCCATCCGTATTTATTTCAAGGGCTAATTTAAGTCAAACCAAACTCCAGGGACTAACACTTCCAATTCCCAAATCGTTTATCCGGTCACCCCCTTCGTTGGTCCGGCGGGTAAAGGAACTTTCCGGCGACGCCCAACAGGGCTGTTTCCCTGCACCTCGACAGCCGCTAAAGGCTTCTCTGGCTTCGTCTCTCCCACACGAACTAGACCCCCGACCAATTGGTCTCCCCAACATATGGATCGTCTGATCCTGTTGGTGGCCGAGAAACCCACGCTCAAATTCGAGCTCGACAATCCACCTCCACGCGTGTTGAATAGCTGGTTAGTTTCGTCTCGTCCAGACTAGTGTCGGGACGTGCCCAATTGCACGTTTTGACATAGGAATCGAGCTCGGCTATAAATAGCCATAGTCGGCCCTACACGAGCTCGCTACCCTCCTTCCACCCACTCTCACTCCAAATTGAGGACACCATCACCTTCGTCGCCTATGAGTGAAGCTGTGACCAAGATTTCAGGAGCTAATTCCACACAGAAGTCGATTCCCACTTGTGACATTTTCGAGTTCCAAAGCCTTGTCGACCAGACCCGTTGCGACTAGGTTCGAGTCTCAAAACGATTCCACTGTCTTCTATTAATCCCTGGTAAGCAATTCCAGTCGAAAACACGGCAATCGCCCGTGAGTTACCAGGCAAACCCAGTGTCCTCGGACACGGTTTGCCGGTCACCGAGGACCAGCGACCAGACTTGCTGTTGTGTATTTAAATTATCCAATACACACATAACTAGCGATGGGCAGTAGCCCGGCTGGTTATGCGTGTGTGTGTTTGAGTTACAGGTCGCGGGTTCGAATCCGGTTGGCCTTCGGCCCAATCTTTTTTACTTCTGTTTTCATTTTATTTATTTTATTTAATTATCTTAACTTATCTAAATATTCTTTTTATACAATAAAGACTAAAACAAGTCGGTTTACTCGTTCGTTTATTTCAGAAACCATTAAAATTCTTTTATACCTATTTAATTCACAAGAATTTTTATAAAATAATAAATACTAAATTTTTATAAATTTGTTAAAATAATTTCAACTTGTAAAAAGAATATATATAATGATGACAAAAAAAAAAAAAAAAAATAAAAACTTTTATAAAATACTTAATAACTACTTAATTAAAAATGTAATATTTTAACAATATATATATATATTTATAAGTTAAAGTTTTACAAAACCATTATCATTTTTCCTACCGTATTTTATACAAATAAATATTAAGGAATATTAAAACCTAAATACATTTAAATACAAATACACACATATAAGCATACAATAATACCCATTTATTTACATAGGGTATCAACGTGATTAGACTACAACATCCTTATCACCTACACGCGTGGAAAAATACCCGCTTGCAAGGTGAGTTACATAGCCCCTATTTTACATTTTTATACATTTTGGGGTGAAACATTATTCATGCTACTCACATTGTTTATACGTGTTATACATGTGGACTATATGCTTATTATTTGGATGTACATACATTTAAACACAAGACAACCAACTGTAACATTGATAGATCTATTGTGCCTGACCAGCCCACCCGGTTAGGGTGTTTATTACTACATACTCAGATATAGCCTTGGGTTATATTCAAACATATCGGATATAGTGGATAACTATATTCAAGCATACCGGACTTAGTTGTTGTGCTATGTTCAAGCGCGTCAAACAAGGTTTGAATTGTGATTAAATAAATGATACATCGTATATGCTATGGTTAACAAAATAAACAATGAGTCGCAAAACGTTTTACACTACTATTTACCGGAATTACTAAACCTACGTACTCACCAACTTTTTAGTTGACACTTGATTTAAATAATGTTTCAGGTTTGGATATGTGATTGCTTGCCGAAGATTTCTCCACTTAAGAACTATGGACCTAGTTAAATAAATCAATGTTCTGAACTAGATTAGGTTATTTGAAATGTATTGTATTTGGATCTTTGTTGTCTTTAAATTTAACTAATGAATTATGCAACATTTTAGTCATCATGTGCTTATGAACAATCATTCCATTGTCCGCCTCGATGATTCCGCCATCGGTCGGGGTGTGACAACACTCTTCTGGTAAGAAAGTCAAGTCATCTAGACAAATCCGTGAAGATCATATTGCTCTGTTCGGAGTTTTCATGAGCAGTTATGATGCATTGGTAACAGGAAAGTTACAACCTGATGTGCATGATGTAGAGGATCTTGTTCAGATCAATCATGATGACTTAGAATATATGGACTTGTAATGGTAGATGGCCATGATAGCTGTAAGGGCTAAAAAGTATCTGCAGAAGGTTGGGAAGGACAAGCTTCAGTTTGGGAAAAAGGTTGGTTTTGACAAAGCAAAATTCTGGTGCTACAACTGTCAACAACTTGGTCACTTCGCTCGTGAGTGTAACAAGGACAAGAAAAAGAAGGTTGAGGGAAGCGGAGTTAAGCTAGTAGAGATGATTGATGAGACTAACAAATTAAAGAAGGCTCCAACTGCACTCATGTCCAAACAACTTAGCAATTGTGAATGGGAAGATGAGATCGAGGATGCCGAGGATGAACTAGATGAAGCCTTGATGGCTGAAATTGAAGATTCAAAGAAACCAGCTGATATTGCCAGTGATTGTGTGCTCAAAACAGATTCTAAAGGAAAGGGCAAAGCTGTTGATTCTGAATAAACTTCATCTGAGAGTGAGGTAAATTTTGATAATGAATTTGACATATGTTCCTAATTGTGTTTAGAACGAATGCAAAATTATCATGCAACAAACACGTTTCTACTTGCTGAAAATGATAAACTAAAAAGAGTAAACAAAGAATTGAAACAAAATGAAGTAAATTTTACAAGAAAAATTAAAGCATTGTTGAAAGACAATGTAACATTTAAAGAATATTTGGATAAAAAGGATGTTTTAATCAAAGATCTTTTAGAAAAACTTGTCAAATCTGAAACAGAGTTAATAAAAGAAAGGGTAATTGTTGCAAAGTGGAAGATGCAACAAAATTTCTTTGATGAATGTGTGAGTAAACAGAGAACGGTTTACATTAAAGACTGGTTGGGTTACAACAAAGTTCCACATCAAGAGAACTTTGCACGATTTCCTGAACCGCATAAATCAAATGAGTTGATGAATGCGGGTAACTCTAACTTTCATGATATGTATATAAGTGCAGATATAAACTCAGGGTGTGTGGATGATGAAAATGAACTTGATGGAGTGAAAAGTTTTTCAGCTTTCAATAAACAATGCACTAGGGAGTTTAGGGACTACAAATAGTACCTAGATGTTGAATGTAATCTAGAGAAATTTGTTTAAGTTCTTGTGTAAATGTTGATGTAACCAATGTTCAAGTTTCTGATTCTGATTATGATGTTTCTTATGTTTCGGCATGTTCTACTAATGGTTGTGATGATTTTGATTCCGTGTCTGAAGTGTCATCAACATCCACTTTCTTTGATAAAGTGGTGCATACAGCTAGAAATTATGTCCCACTTCATAAACTCTCAAGTCTAGTTGGTGATGTGGTCTTAGATGAGTTTGAAAATCCTTTGATTCAAGAGTATGATTTGTCAAGTGAGAGACCAAAGAAAAATGATATCATAGCACCGGAGAATCATATTCTTGCTAGTGAGACAGAGAGCAATAAAGTTGTCAAAGTTAAAGTGAGTGCACCAACAACTGTCCAAAGAAAGTCTTGGTGTGTCAAAGGCAAATCCATTGATGTCAAAGACAAGTTCAATGATGTCAAAGATAAGCCTATTCAAATCAAAGGACAATTAAGAAAGAAAGGTTGTGGTCTAAAGAGTGAAGTCGGCGTGTGTTCAAAGTCAAAGGCAAAGCCTAAGAGCTACAATTGCTTTGTGTGTGGTCAAGTTGGTCATTTTGTGAGAAATTGCAAACACAACTCTAGTGAGTTAAGGTTCACAAAGAACAAAGAGAAAGTTAAGAGCAAAGTTACTCAGCATTTCAAGAGAGCGTCTGAGAAAGACAGTGTGTCAGAGTCCGGAGTGACACAACGATACAGTCGTGATTACTTGTTGTTGGGTCTATATTTGTGAGGCTGACGCTTATCAAATAAGTATAATTATTGGTGTTACCGAATAGATGGGTATTCGGGTTTGTAACCGTGAATAGAGGTTCACGAGTTAGGTCTTGAGCCGGCTATGGGCCGAGAACATGTATTTTGGGATTAGTGTTATTAGGCTTAGTATAAATACTTGTTTATGTAACCTAAATTAGGTAAAGCAGCCAGAAAAACGTTTCTGAGAGTGTTAGACGTGAGAAAAGGCCATCTATTGTGTTAGCGGTTGTGTTTAGTTTTCTCTGTAATTCCGTTTAGCAATATACGAGTATTACAAGTGAATCCGTGTGTTCTTGAATCACCACAATCAATAGTTTTTGCCTATCGATTGTGAGACTTGATATCGTGTTCCGTGTGTTCCTTCGAAGATCCATATAGATTTGGGACTTACAATTGGTATCAAAGCCATTGAAGTCATTCAAGGCTCAGTTGTTGATATCAAAGATTCAAGGATTAAAGATTTGAGGTATTTTTAAAGTTTTCGATTGATTTTTGGTGTTAATCAATTATTTTTGTGCTTGTTTGCTGCGATTTGTTGCTGTTTTGGGAGAACGATTGCTGGAAATCGTGTTGACGATTGAAGATCATCTTTGGTGTTCTTCGTGTTCTTGTGGAATTAGTTTGAATTCAAAACTCGAATTCCCTGATTTTTGGGATTTATTTTGGAAACATAATCAATAAAAGGAAAGTCGGTGCTGGTTTTTAGGATCTCAAATTTTGAAATTCCAAAATTTTAGGAGTTATTATTGGAAACATGATCAGCAGATCAAGGGTCAAGTTCACGGTTTGAATAGCTTTTCAGGAATATCTTCACGGGTTCTAGGTTCACGGCTGGATAGGATTTACGGGTTCGAGTTCACTACTTCTCTATTCGGGTTCAGGTTCTCGGGTGTGGTTCACGGGATTGCTTCACGAGATCATTTCACGGGCACAAAGGGGCAGTTTACGGGTCCTCTAACTTCAGGTTTCACTGGGTTCACGGGTAAACAAGTCTGGTTCACGGTTATACTCAAGGTTCACGAATCAGCTTCATTGGTCAGTTCAAGGGTTGTTACTGGTTCACGGCTGAGATAGGTTCACGGGGTGATTGAAAGGTTCACAGTTCAGATCAAGTTCTTCGTATTCTCAGTGTTCACGTGGTAAAAAAAAAAATTCAAAGTAGAATATTTCTTGCTTCAATTTTTGAGAGATCGTTTACACATCTAATCGGAGTTTTTTTTGAAAAGTTGAAAATACCGGATATTGTTTTGGTGAAAATTTTGGCGGTAAAATATTTGAAAATTTTCCTTGGTCAAAATTTTGAGAGTACTTCTATACATCTATTCGGACTCATTTCTGAGAAGTTGACAACATTAGATTTTCAGTCAAAATTTTGGTGGTAAAGTTCAGGATATCTCTAACAAGATGTTTTCTACATTTGGAGTAGGAGGACAAGCTTCATCATCTTCAGGTTCAATTACACCTGAGGTAACATCTAATCCATGTTCTAAATTGTGTATTGATAAGATAAAGATGTATAGAAAAGAAAATGATGATTTGAGGTTTGAAAATGAAAATCTAAAATGTCACAAAAAGAATTTTCTTAAGTCTGAAAAGGATTATAAAGAAGCAATAGATGCTGATAAAAAGGATATTTCATTACTAAAGTCTCAACTCAGTAATAAATGTTGTTTGCTTACTGATGCTAATCAAGAAATTGCTACATTGACCACTGAATTAGAAAAGGCCAAATCAAATTTTAATGAAGCAAAACTCAAAGTAGAATTCTTTGGCCAGTCAAGTAAAGTAGTTGATATGCTTGAAACTAAACTCCATAAGCCAGGTAATGGGAGCAAAGGGCTTAGATATAATAACGTGCCTCCTCTGTTCAACGGAAACTGTACCATTGTTCCTCCCTTTTTTGAGGAACAAGTAAAGGAGTTCTTCATGTTCATTCCTGGAAATCGGTCAAGCTCTGAAGGATTCGAATCATCCTCATCCTTAGATTCTGATATTAATTGTGTGAACAATTCTGATGATTCTACTTCATGTGCAGAAAAACTAGAGATTGAGGAATGCGATAGTGATAGTGAGAGTGATGAGTATGAAGAAGCTTGTTTTTGCAAGAATAAAATTAATTTTAATTCTGCTTGCAAAAATAACACTAATAATTTTCAAGGCAATGCTTCGAAGAGCACTGCTTCTAAAAGCAAGAAACCCTACGTGCACGCTTGGAAAAATGTTACTACAAATTTAAAATTTCCTGCATATAGTGATGGAAAAACTAGATTTGTTAAACCTGTCACAGATAATGTTGTTAAGTATTCTAACATGGACCTGTCCAAGCTGAAGAAGAAAAGCAAGCAGGTTGAAAAACCATGGGTTAGTGTTCAAACCTCAAGTGCTTCACCTAAGCACTTCACCAAAGTTGAGTTTTATACAAAGTATGATCATGATCATAAGAGGTTTGAATAAGACCATGCTCAGAAAAACATGAAGTTTGCAAGATGCTCAAAGAGAAGATGTGATCAATCTTATCACTCACAATCATCATCATCTTCATCATCATCTTCAAAAAGATCGGGATATGCTGCTTATGCTAGGAAGTAGACATGCTACACATGTGGCAAAGTCGGTCACATAGCAAGACATTGCATGCATCGTCCTTATGAGTCATATTACATGAAAAATCAGAGGACTACACCGAGGGATAGAACTTACTCTAAGCCAATGAAGGCTAACCAGCCAAAGGCAATGAAGAGTCAGACTCCCAGAGTTAGGCCCTCTGATGGTGACTGGAATGTTGCAAAGAGAAACAGACATGCTTATTTTGAAAGGCAAAAAGATAAACAAAATAAGCAAACGGTGAAACCAAAAGTCTCAGTTTCAAAAGAGACAAAACCGTCTGTTCAATCAAAGCCTGTCTGGAAGGCTAAGGAAAATGTTGTGACAACACATGTCCTTGATTCTAAAAATGATATGTGTTTACAGGAAGTGTCTTACATTAATGCTTCAGGAATGCCGAGGTCAACTATGGCTTGGGTACCTATGTCTAACTAATCTTCTCTTTCGTGCAGGGACAACCAAAGAGGACTGTCAACAACCAGAGTGGTGTGTTGATAAGGGTTGTTCCAGGCACATGACAGGTGACATCTCTCTGCTTCATACGTTAATACTTTAACGGAGGGTATGTTTCCTTTGTAGGTGAAAAGGGAGGTAAGATCAGCAATAAAGGTACAACTAACTTTGATACATTATGCTTTGAAAATAATGAGTTTTTGAAATTTAAGAATGGTTACAAAAATATTTTTCTTTATAAGTTAAATTTATACATTATTTTAATTTTAATGCACAAATTTAGGGGGAGATATTAAGTTCATTTAAAAGAAAAATACAAAAATATTGTTTATGTTTGAGTCAGAAGTTTTGCACTTAAATGGGAAGTGATATGAATGTTCATTTTTTAAGGCTAGGATCAACACATGTAAGGCTGTAAATTGAAAAGGCTAGGATCAATGTTGGATATGCTTATAGGCTCTACATGTGATATACTTGAACAAAATAGTATTATGGCCTTAGTGGGGAACATCTCATAGATTAGTGTAATTTACTATTCCTGTTAATAATTGAGAACATAAACATAAAGGTTGATGAACTGTGGATAACCCCTACTCTATTTGGATTGCACTAACCGGGACCCTTCACAAAGGGATTACGTGTTTGACTTGATACAAGTCTGTAAATATTATATATCTATATAGTTAAAAGACATGCATTGACATGCAATAGGTAAAAAGACACTCAATGATAGTGCAAAGCTAATCTGCAAAGCAGATCTCTGAGCAAAAAGACACACAATGTTAATGTCGTGCTATAGGAAAATCACAAAAAGATATGTCTAAAGACACACATATAAATATACTTGTAAATATTTTTTTATTTTAGGGAATATGTGACTTGGAAGGGATCTCTTGTCAAGGCATGTTAGTTCGTAGTGCTATGACCCTGAGCTTCTGATGATTTTGAACATGTAAGCTCATAGTGCTATGTTTTTTTATCAAATTCTGTCAGAGATTCCCTTAAAAGTTGCATAAACATGTGCTAGTTATGCTCAGTTAGTTATAATATAGGTGTTCAAAAGATCATGAGGAAGGGAATGTTTACCAGATAAGTTGTGGGGTCCATTAAAGTTCATCGATAATTAACATAATTCATAATTCATAAAGTTACAGGTTTCTAAGATATGAGTGTGGGACCCATTAAGTCATAACTAATTTAAATCACAGTGAAAAACTTCGGTTTGAAGCTAAAGTATGAGTTTAGAGGGATTTTTATATTGGCAATCTGCTTGACTTATCTGGGCAAAAGTGCCTAAAGACTCGTTGTAACAAGTTTGTGTTAATAATTGTTAGTTTAAAATTTTGTTTAAATTGAGTTACAATTTGTTAAGAAAATTTCAAAAAGATTTTATTTCTTATTTTATCTCTATTTTGTTGAGTTTAGTTTAATTTAGTTTTAGATTTTCTGTTTTATTTTATTTTATCTGTACAAAAAATTGACCATTCTTAGATTTAAAGACTAATTGTTAAAAGAATTGAAATTTCAAAGGTTTGATAGTACATGGATGTACTAGGTGTTCATGTGAATACTGGATTCCCTGTTGCATATAAATGTCTGCTTACAAAACTTTTGAGAATTTGTAGCATTTATTTCAAATCAAGAATCAGGGTTGAAGAAGATTGAAATGTTGTCATTTGCTGACAAGCTTGAAGTACCACCACAACAGAATGTACTCGAGTCAGAAGAACCAGATGTGGTTTAATATTCCGACAATGAAGGTACACATGAAGAAGTACCTGTGAATCTGTTTGTAAGAGAAAGAATGAAAAAGAAAAGAGTTGATGGGAATCCTCCTCTCACATCCTCTTTAGCAAGATGATCAAGCAAGTGCTGAGTAGGATCCACATGTGGATTTAACTCCAAGAGAAGAAAGAGAGACCCAAGTTTGAGAGTTCAGAGATGCTGAATATTATGTATACCAACATCGACACCACAACAACAACCATAGATTCTGATGACAATGTTGTATGCTGGAAGTGGTGATCACAGTGCTGCATTCGAGTTATGAAGATCATTTGATAGCATCAGCCTAGGGGGAGATTTTTGGGTCTATATTTGTGACGCTGACGCTTATCAAAAAAGTATAATTATTGGTGTTATCGAACAGATGGGTATTCAGGTTTGTAACCATGAACAGAGGTTCACGACTTGGGTCTTGGGCCGGCTATGGGCCGAGAACATGTATTTTGGGCTTAGTGTTATTAGGCTTAGTATAAATACTTGTTTATGTAACCTAAATAAGGTAAAGCAGCCAGAAAAACGTTTCTGAGAGTGTTAGACGTGAGAAAAGGCCGTCTATTGTGTTAGCGGTTGTGTTTAGTTTTCTATGTAATTTCGTTTAGCAATATACGAGTATTACAAGTGAATCCGTGTGTTCTTGAATCACCACAATCAATAGTTTCCGCCTATCGATTGTGAGACTTGATATTGTGTCATTATTCGTGTGTTCATTTAAAGATCCATAGAGATTTGGGACTTACACTTGCTTTCTAGAAATTGTCATGCTTTATATTCAAATGTTTGTCGTGATTATGTGTTACCAAATTTTTAGGATACATGTGTACCAAAAGGTTCACAATATGTGAAGAAACTTAACCAACCAATCTATTTTGCTAAAGAAAAAATGACTAAGAAATATGAGAAAAATGTTGGTTATGTTTGGAAAGTTAAAAATGAAAAGTCGTCACATATGGTTGGAACAAAGAAGAATATAAAATTGAAAGAACAAATTATTGTGACTAAGATTGTAAAAGGTCAAAGTCAGCCCGGGTCAAAGATGATCTGGGTACCTGTTTCTCATTCAATTTGTCTTGAATGTGCAGAGTTTAACCTGGAGGACTAATAATAATGATTGGCATGTTGATAGCGGTTGCTCAAGGCATATGACTGGACAAAGAGAAATTCTAGAAAACTTTCGAGCTTTTAATGGTGGTTTTGTTGCGTTTGTTGGAGATAAAAAGGGAGGAAAAATAACTGGTCAAGGAACAGTGTCGAATGATCTCATAACA
Organism: Smallanthus sonchifolius; assembly: GCA_023525975.1. Classification (NCBI taxonomy): domain Eukaryota; kingdom Viridiplantae; phylum Streptophyta; class Magnoliopsida; order Asterales; family Asteraceae; genus Smallanthus; species Smallanthus sonchifolius. Next base: position 18,821,513 of record CM042035.1, on the reverse strand, counting down.
TTAGAGAAAGTAAATTTTGTGTCTCAATTGGAATTCAATTTACTAAGTGTTTCTCAAGTTTGTGATAAAGACATACCAGTCCATTTTACTGCAAATGAGTGTTTGTTCTTAAAGCCTCGACTGGTTATTCCAAAAGAAATGAGTCTGATGCGTGCTTCAAGGAAGTTCAACACATATGTGGTTGACATGAATGATCATACTACACCAGTAAATGTCTCATTCTTGTTATCAAAAGCGACTGGTTTAGAATCTTATTTGTGGCATCGAAGAATGGGTCATGTGAATTTAAAGAACATGAATAACTTGGTGCATAAAGATTTGGTGCGAGGATTGCCAAAGAAAGAGTTCATAATTGAAGAAAATTGCATGTCATGCGCAAAGGGAAAACAACACAAGAAGTCCCATCCAAGAAAAACCATAACAACTTTTACTAGACCTTTATTTCTCATATATATGGATTTGTTTGGTCCAGTTCGAGTTAAAAGCATTGCGAAAAAGTCATATTGTCTTGTTATCATAGACGATTTTTCAAGATTTTCATTGGTGTTTTTCCTTGCATCAAAGGATGAGACACTTGAAACAATTATTGATTTTGTTAAAAGAATAGAAAACATCTGTGATAGCAAAGTTTCAATCATTCGCAGTGACAATGGAACATAATTTAAAAATAAACTGATAAATTCGTTTTGCGCAGAAAAAGGAATAACACATCAGTATAGTGCTGCAAGAACACCACAACAGAATGGAGTGGCTGAAAGGAAGAACATAACTTTAATAGAAGCTTCTCGAACAATGCTTGTCGATTCCAGGTTGCCTATTATTTTCTGGGCTGAAGTAGTGAACACGGCATGTTATGTTCTAAACAGAGTTCTATGGTGTAGCAACTTACAAAGACTTCCTATGAATTATTCTATAAACGAAAGCCGTACATCATCTTCAGAGCATTTGGTTGTTCTTGTACACTGTTAAATACACAAGATTCATTGCCAAAATTCACAACTGTTGGTGATGAATGCTATTTCTTGGGTTATTCTTCATATCAGAAAGCACATAGAGTATACAACAAGAGAACCAAAATTATTCAAGAATCTTACTATGTGGAGTGGCAAGAACTAAATACTCCTCTTGATCAAAATGGACCTGACTGGTTCTTTGGTGCTGAAGTAAAAGACCTGTGATCAACAACTTCAAATGGATTCTAATGAAGCAAGTACTTCGGGTACTGTAACTAAGTCTTCTACAAGCAGTGATCTATCTGTTGAAAAGTTTTTGGTTGGACCACAGAATGTGATGATTCAAAATGAGATGTCTGGGAATGTTACTACATCAACTCAAACACAAGAAGATCTTGTTGATAACTCTGTCACTAATGTTGATTCTGAAGTACAAGAAGTTCCAAGTCCTGATATTGAACCAACAGTTAATGAAGTTCAGTTGGATCCTGTAAATGATCAGATTGAGGATGCAATTCAAACAAGTTCTTCAAGTGTTGAAGATTCAAATGATCAATTACCAGAGTTGAATGATTCAAATATGCCAGATTCTGTGGAAGTGGAACATATTCCAAATCATCGAATTCATTCTGCTCATCCAGTTGAGAATATTATTAGATCTCTTGAGGATGGAGTTAAGACAAGAAGTCAAGCTGGAAATATTAATGTCTGTTTGTACTCCTGCTTTTTATCTCAAGAGAAACCAAAGAATGTTACTGTTGCTTTACAAGATCCAAGTTGGATTGAAGCTATGCAAGAAGAACTTCTTCAGTTTAAGAAATTAAACGTGTGGCATCTTATGGACTTACCTGAAGGAAAATATCCAATTGGAGCGAAGTGGGTCTTCAGAAACAAAAAAGGATGATCGTGGGATTGTAGTTTGGAACAAAGCACGTCTGGTGGTACAGGGTTTTTATCAAGAGTAAGGACTGGATTATGATGATGTCTTTGCTCCTGTTGCATGAATTGAAGCCATACGTATCTTTTTGGCTTATGCATCGTACAAGAAGTTTACTTTATATCAAATGGATGTAAAAACAGCTTTTCTGTATGGGGTGGTAAAGGAACAGGTTTACGTGAATCAACCACCGAGTTTTGAAGATCCAGCTCATCCATTTCAAGTGTATAAGCTTGATAAAGCACTGTACGGGTTACATCAAGTGCCTCGTGCGTGGTATGAAACCTTGTCAACACATCTTACATCGAATGGCTTCGTTCGTGGAACAATTGACAAGACCTTATTCCGAAAGAAATATGATGTTGATCTGTTTATTGTAGAAGTTTATGTCAATGATATTATCTATGGGTCAGCAAATGAATCTCTTTATAAAGAATTTGAACAAGTTATGAAATTAAAATTCGAAGTGAGCTTGATAGAAAAAAAAGCAGTTCTTTCTGGGGTTACAAGTTGAACATTCTGAATCTAGGATTCTTATCCATCAGGCTAAATATGTGAAAGATATTCTCACAAAATTTAAGATGAATGATTGCAAATCAGCTTCAACACCAATTGCTCCCCATGAACCTCTCATTGTGGATTTGTCTGGAGTTGAAGTTAATCAAAAGATGTATCGGTCAATGATTGGCTCGTTGATGTATCTGACTGCAAGCCGACCGGATATCATGTTTGTTGTTTGCTCCTGTGCCAGATATCAAGCAGCTCCAAAAGAATCTCATGAATCGGCTGTTAAACGAATATTTCGATATCTTAAGGGTCGAGTAAGTTTAGGTCTATGGTATCCTTCTGATTCTGAATTTAATTTCTTTGCTTACACTAACAGCGATTATGGAGGTTGTAATTTGGACAGGAAGTCAACTTCAGGTGGATGTCAATTTTAGAGGGAAAATAAAACAAAGAGAAAATAAACAATCTGAAACACATGTAGTGTGTATTTTTGTGTGAAATAAACTAAAAAATAAGAATAAGTGTGTCTGATTGACGTATAAATAGGAAATGATAGTATAAGTATGTGCTGAGCTTATGCATGAATTGGATATGATGGTGACATCGGTTACAATGTTTGATATGATGTTAGGCTCTGCATATGTAAATTAGGCCATACTTGTGTGATTAACTAATTTGCAATCTTAGTGTTATCCTCATCGAATATCGGTACTTTCATTTGTTGGAACTATTTTTAAGCCATCGCATATAAAACAGTCTGAAGACGGAAGAATTCTTTGAAGTTAAAAGATTTCGACCGAAATCTTATAGTTTTCGGACGAAATACATTTCGACCAAAATGTATTTCGGACGAACTCATTCTTTGTCTTCTTAGTAAAAATACTTGTTTATTTTGACTTTTGTAAGGGGCACTTCATTTGATATATCAATACAATAGAAAGAGTTACACCTTTAACTATGTGTTTTTTATCCAATCTCATATCTTGATTATTCTAATCGATTCTCATTTCTACCAATCGATTGCTTGATTTGCTCGAATAAACGGTTTTCACAAGTGGTATCAGAGCTTTCGGTGCTCGGTTTTGGGAGATTCAAGCACATTTCAAAGTTTTTTTTTTAAGTTTTCAACTATTCAAGGTTCAAAAGTCATCAAATTGGATCGTTTTTAGCGTCATTTTTGAGTATTTAGCATGCAAAACAGTGGAGATGAAGTCTGGGATGATTTTCGGGGCTTAATTTGAGATTCGTAAGTTGCGGGTCGAAATTTTTCGAGTTTCAGTTGAATCGCCTGAAATCTCTGTTGAAGGGGTCGAAATCTTGACTTTTTGGTCGAAAAGTCTCATCTCAAGTTTTCGGTCGAAAAGTCTCATCTCAAGGGTTTTCGGTCGAAAAGTCTCCTCTACAAGTTTTTCGGTCGAAATCTCTACAAGTTTTTCGGTCGAAAAGTTTGCTCTACAAGTTTTTCGAACGAAAAGTCTGATCAAAATCCTTTGATCAAAATCTTAAATTTTGTCAAAATGCATCCTGATCGAAATCTTCCTTTTCAGCCGAAAATTCCTGCCCGAATTCTCAAAGTTTTCGGTCGAAAAGTATGGGAGAAAAAAAAGGGGATGTTCGGAGCTATGTTTGGCGCTGATTTAAAAAAAAAGGATTTTCAATGGCTGACGAAGGGGATGTGCATAAGGTCTTTGTAAATGGATTGGGGTATGTTCATCCAGATTTGTCTAAAGAAGATGTGAAAGGAAAAGCCAGACAAGACCAATTAAAGAAACAATATCAAGTATTCACACGCGCAGAAGGAGAATCTTTGACTGAACTGTATCACAGATATGTGAAATTGATCAATGATCTAAAGGAGGTTGATCTTGAATACGAAAAATCAGAAGTCATGGATAAATTTCTCAATGCTCAACCACAGGAATGGGAGATTTATAAACTTAATATCTGAAATAAAGGATTACAGTTTAACTCATTAAAGGATTTGTGTGCAAAGCTACAGTTGTATGCACTCAAAGCTGATCAGAATAGAATACTGATCAAAGGAGGATACGGTTATGATTTTCAAGGAAATTGTAAACGTATAGAATCAGATTTGGTTGCTGAAGCAGTGAAAGAGTCACAGAAACTCACAGCTTATTCTAAACTGCTCAACGAAAATATGTGTTCTGTGGAGTGTTTTGAGAAAATTGCTGATTACAAGAATCGAAATCAACTTCTCATGGATGCATTGAAACATGCACATACTACAAACAAAATTCTAAAAGATCATGAGAAAGAGTTTAAAAGGAAGATTGATGACTGTGTCAAAGAAAATTCTCATGTGAAGCTTCAGTTAAAGAGAAAGAATTATGAGATTCAACTGTTGATTGCTGAAAGATAGCAAATACAACAATTAAAGTAGATAAAATAAACATTTCTGGGAAAGTGGCTAGTGGACTCATTGAAGCTCAAATACATGACAAAGTAACTTCTGGGCTTGGTTATAAAGGAACTGGTGAAAACATTGAGGCTAAAGTTAATGATAAAGCGAATAGCGAGATGGGATACAAGAGTGTTTCTCCTCCATTTACTACAAATGAATTTTATTCACATATGCCTCAACCATACATTCCAGAGCCATTTGTGCCAAATGTTTATCCTTCGTTAGAGCCAAAGAGAAATTCCAAAGAAAATAAAGTTGAATTGAAGATTCTAAATGATCTTACTTCTGATGATGATTGCGTCAGTGACAAATCTGAATAAAATCAAGAATGTGTGGATAATTTTGACAATAAAGGTGGCTTAGGGTTCAAGAAAGACAGTCCACTTAATGCTAATGCCATCCCATTCGTTTCAAATAAATTTACTCCGCTCATGTTTGTTAAAGAGGGAGTAGAAATGTCAAAAGTTGTAGAACATAAGTCTAAAGCCAAGTCAGAATCTCGAAAGGGGCCTTATCAAAGGCCATGTCCTGCTTTAAAGAAATGTTTCAGCTGTTGAAAGCATGGTCATTTATCAAGAGACTGTTGTATCAAGAAACACATGTCTTCCAAACCGAAGGTCGTTTCTCAACCTCAGAGAAAGTTTCAAGAGAAGGTTGTTAAAGTCTTTAATAGTTTGAAGACATTTTGGACATACAATATGTCGAAACGAAAACAAGATTGGAATGACAAAATCTAAACCACGACAAGTTTGGAGAGTTAAACATTCGAGTCCAAGATCTAGCTTTGATGATGCAAAGTGTATGGGGGAGCTTGGGAGAATTCTTGTGTTTTGAAGACGGAAGAATTCTTTGAAGTTAAAATATTTCAACCGAAATCTTATAGTTTCGGACGAAATACATTTCGACCAAAATGTATTTCGGACGAACTCATTCTTTGTTTTCTTAGTATAAATACTTGTTTATTTTGACTTTTGTAAGGGGGGCTTCATTTGATATATCAATACAATAGAGAGAGTTACACCTTTAACTATGTGTTTTTGATCCAATCTCATATCTTGATTATTCTAATCGATCCTCATTTCTACCAATCGATTGCTTGATTTGCTCGAATAAACGGTTTTCACATCGTTTTTCGAATGCTAAGTGAATCCATACATACCATGAGACTAGGATCTTGAAGGGTTTTTAGCATAATTCGTTTACTCTATTGACTATACCCGTCAAATATACGATTTAGAGTTAAACATTTTTATACAGCTGATGGTTCTGGTGAAAATCTCCGATGGAAACCAGAAAGTCAGTCTGTTTCGCTCGTTGAATCATTTGTGATTTCAATTGACATATCCAATACTCTATGGATATCCGCATACCCGAATCAAATCTGATTCCAAGAATTCATCACTTCATGATATATCTCATATGAATCAAATTGATTAAGTGTTCGTTCCATCAGAAACCAAGATATAAGAATCAAAAAGATTCTCAACAAATCCATTTGGATTATTTTTCTGTGCTAAAAACGCTACCCTCATGCTGGTGATTGGATTATGTTTTGGTGAAACTTTGTGTTGCGTATTAGTTTAATCCATCTCGATGTTTGGATACACTTTGTATTGATAAATCTTACCTTAAATGTCACACAGTATCTACTGAAATATGATGTTTGAGTTTAAGCTGGAAAAACTAGCAATCAAGGTTGAACTGGTTAGATCCTGATTTGATATGCAGTTTAGTTAAGACAATATACATTTATGATCCTATGTCAGTTCAGTTCAGTTCATCAAAAGAAAAAATAAATAAATAAAATGTTGAAATATGTGTAAGAAAAGGTAAAAAGAAAATAGTAGGAATAAATGAATAACTATGTGTTTTGTTAAGTGTTTATCTGTTTTCTGTGTTTAAAAAAAATTGATAAAAATTTAGTGTGCAAGTGTGTATTCTTATCTGGTTATGATTGAAATTGTGAAAATTATTAAAAAATTGGAACATGTCTTAATGATGTCAAAATGGACTTAAATAAATAAAAAAAATATAATAAATATATAACAAAATAAAATAAAGTTGGCTTGAAAATTTTTAAAATTCAATAAGTTTTGAGTTTTCGGTCGAAATCTCTTGACTAAAAAATATCATCTGAAAAAGTTTTCGATCGAAAAGTTTCAACCGAAGTTTTCGGTCAGATTTGAAAAATCTATATATTCAAATGTTTCGATTGAAAAGTCTTTATCCAACCGTCGTTTTCTCTCAAAACTACCGTTTCAAAGTTCTTCGAGTTTTACAAGTGTTGAGATTTCATGCGAAAAAGTGCTTGATCGTGACGTAATCGTGTTCATCATTTGATTTCGATCATCCAGGTATGTTTTCGTCTTTCGTAGAGATTGATAGGCCAGATCCAAAGCCTTAGTTTTAGTTTGAATGTTTGAATATTTGAATTGCCCGAAAACTAGGATTGAATGGATCGAAATGTCCAATGAATGGTCCGAAAAGTATTTCGGATGGAAATGAAGAGTCAATTCTGATTTGTCCGAAATGCGTTTTCGACCGAAAAATGTTTTCGATCGAAAAGTTAGTGCTTGAAATTTTTTGTAAAATTAGAGTTTTCGATCGAAAAGTCATGATTTGATAAATATAACAAGAAAAGTTTTTGATTAAAAATATAATAACTAAATACAAAAAATCAAAGTTTTCGATCGAAAAGTTATTATACTGATAAAGAGTTTTCGGTCGAAAAGTTTAAAGTTGAACATTTTCTCTGGTCATGTGTTTGAGTTTTCGATCGAAATGTTGTAGTATTGATAGAGTTTTCGATCGAAAAGGTCAAAGTTGTGGGATTTCATCTTCTGATAAAAGAAAGTTTTGAAAGTTTTCGATCGACAGAGTTGTATATACAAGGGAGTTTTCGATCGAAATATCAAAAGTTAAGAATTTGTTCAGAAATTTTCTAACTTGTTGTTTTTTTTTCTTTACAGGTATGAATAGGTTAAAGTTTGAACCTAAGCACAACATTTGTGCTTGTTTAAATACAAACACAAAGAAGGCACGTGGCTATGAGGAAATTATCCGGTTTCTGACAAAATCAAGAATTAATACAGCTATATCTACTCAAGTTCGTGTGTTTGAAAAACACGTGAGGGAGTTTTGGGACAACGTAGAATACAAACATGTTAATAAAGAAATTTGGATAGAGAGCACAGTTGGAGGAAACAAGATAAAAGTTACTAAACAGGTGATAAGGGAAGTATTGAGCTTTAGAGATGCAGCAGAGTTTCCTTACAAGATAAATCATGTTGCAGTATCTGGAATCATTATGAACATGGGTTATGAAGGAACTTTCCTAAGAAGACAAGTTACAAAGACCATGTTTGGAAAATAATGGAGATATTTGGTTCACGTTTTAATTCATTGTTTGAGTCCAAGAACTTCTGGTTTTGATCAGATTGGTGAAGTATTTAGCAGGGCATTAGTCTGTTTGGCGACTCACAGAAGATTTAACTTTTCAAGAATGATCTTTGAAGCCATGATAAGCAATTTTGTGGGACCAAGACAGAATTACCAATTTTTTATGTATCCAAGATTTGTACAAATGATCATCAATACATTGCTGCCAAATCTGGAAAATGATGGTGTTGAACTACCATTAGATACAATGCAAGAAGTAATTTTCAGCAGTATGAACAACGTCAGAAAGACAAGCAAGTTTAGTAGTACTGTGACACCACTATTTCCAAATATGCTTGAAGAGAATCTTGATCCAGATTTTAATCTTGAAGATGAGATAGTGGTCAAATAAATGTGATGCCAGAAATTCAACAAGAAGTTCAAGTTCATGTTGAAGAACCAAGGGTTGATACACATATGGGTGAATATGAAGCACATGACTTGATTTTTGAAGAGAAGAAAATTCCTTAAGTGAATGAAGAGGTTAGAGAACCGTTATTGAGTCACACAGAAGAGTTTATAGCTGAAACTGAAGATGTATTAAGTGTGAATACTGAATTGTTGGAAGTTCATGATTAACAGTTAAGAGCAACAGCAACAACCCCGTCAAAGAAGAGGAAAGAGCCTGAAAAGTCAAAAACTGTACCTTCTAGACCTCCCCCGTCTAAAGGTATTGTATTTACAGATCCAGAACAAAGCAAGAAGAAGAAAACAACAACTACTGTACTTGATAAAGGCAAAGGCAAAGCAAAAGAAGTTCCAGAAAAAAAAAGTCTAAGAAATCAAAGAATTATGGTTTGATTGATGAAGAGTTTCTGAACTATGCTACAAGGGAAACTGTAGATGTGGTTAGTCAACTGAAGACTCAAATCTCCAACCTACAAAGTAGAGAAGCTGTAAATACTAGAGAGATCAGAGAGTTGAAAATAGAAAGCAATAAACAGAAGAGTTTACTTGTAAATCAATAGCAACATATTGATCAACCTCAAAGGATTGTTCAAGATTTAATAACTCAGATTGGTGCTGCAATTGTTACAAATCTAGAAGAGAATGTTGAAGATGTTCATAGTCAGGCAGCCACTGAACCAATTCCTTCTACAAGTGAACAAGTTCAAACTCCAGTCTTTGAAGCAACTATGTATGAAGACAACACTTTATTTGATGTTGATATGCTTTTGAATGACGAAGGTGAAATATTGGAAATAACTGATGAAAACCAAGAAGAAACAGAGAAGTAAGAAGACGAAGATGATGATGAAGAAGTGGTGATTACTGGTGAAATAAGAGATGATAGTGATTCTTCAGATGTTGATAACAACAGTGGTGGTACTGGATGTGTTAGTGGAAATGACAAAACGACTGAAGACACTGAACAAGAGAATCAGACCAACACTGAATATAAGAAATATGAGTATGAACAGCAGCAAACCTATGTAGAAGAAGATGGCTCAGTAATTGGGAAGTTGGATAAACTGATTGATGAACGAGAACCATTTACATTTCCTGCAGATGTTGAACCACAAGTTGCAAAGTCAAAAGCTACAAAGATAGACAAGAGCTCTTGGTGGACAGTGACTGGAAAGCCATCCATAGTTGAAAGGCTTACACAAACAATCAAGAGTCCAGAACAAGCATTGACTGGAGAAATTCTAGCTTGGATGTATGATGATACTAAGAAGATGTATGTGATTAAAAGAGGAGAAGGAAATATCCAATATTTTGATCGGAGCTCAAAGTTGAAATCTTTGCCATATTGGGATATTAGAGAGCTGAGTCACTTGAATATGATCAATCCTTCAAACAATACGTTTGCTGCTAATTTTGAAGAATACTTGAAGAAAGAATGTAGTAAAGACAAGTTTGAGAATTTCAAGCCACAAGTACTTGATTGCCGACAGTTGAAGAGAAAAGATAAGAATGATAAAAGAAGATTCAGGTATATTATGAAGCTAGCAGATACAGTTTCTACTGTATACATTCCAGCAAGAAAAAAGACGTTCATTAAAAGCTTCAAGAAGTGGATGTATGACAGCAAAACACATGAAGCTGTGATCGTGCAGGATCAGTCACCAGAAGTCAGAGTTTTTGATCTAGTTGATTTGTTTAGTTTTTCTGATAAAGATATGAAGACTTTGTACAAGAATCCTATAAGGTGTGATATGAGCACAAAGATTAAAACTGAGGCAAAGTTGTATACGAGAGTCGTGGCTCGATGTTTGTCAAGAAGACATGAAGCTGAAGTGATAAAAAAGAGACTTGCTGATCTAGATGCTATGAAGCTAAATGTTAAAGCCAAATCCAAGCCTGCAAAAGACAACATGTGAAGAATTGACGTTCTGTGGACTAGGGGAGAGTGTTGGAACCTAGTAGTCCATAGAAATCAATTAGATTTAGATTTGTATAACTTTAGAGTTTTCGGTCGAAAACACTTTTCGATCAGAAGATTTCGATCGAAACTCTTTAGTATAAATATTTTATCTTTTGTATTTCAAGTAACGATTCTCATATGTATTGTTGATTTCAAATTTATCAAAGAGAATTTCTGTGTGTTTTTTTGTTGTTAAATCCTGATTACATTACTGGATTAATGAAGATAATCATCATGATTGTATGCATCTTGTGTGATTGATTGTATCCTTATTGTTCATCTTTGATTTGATCATTTTGGTGTAACTTGTATTTCTGGATTGATTCCACCAATTCAGAGAGTGATCGAAGACATTATCCTTGAATATCAGCAGATCGAGAGGGAATCACAAGATTGATCGAATTGAATTAAATTGGGTGCCATTGTTGTTGATTTGAAGCTAATATTGATGGAGATGAAGTTTTCATCAAGTTTGGAGACTTGATTTTTTACTCGGATCATCACAGAAAGTTTTTGCATCAAGTTACACATTTAAAAAAAAAGTTAAAGATTCGAGTCCAAGATCCAACTTTGATGATGCAAAGTGTATGGGGGAGCTTGGCAGAATTTTTGTGTTTTGATATGCAATGGCCTAGGGGGAGATTGTTGGAACCTAGTAGTCCATAGAAATCAATTAGATTTAGATTTGTATAACTTTAGAGTTTTCGATCGAAAACTTTAAGTTTTCGGTCGGAAAGTGCTGTCGGTCGAAAACACTTTTCGATCAGAAGATTTCGATTGAAACTCTTTAGTATAAATAGTTTTGTCTTTTGTATTTCAAGTAACGATTCTCATTTGTATTGTTGATTTCAAATTTATCAAAGAGAATTTTTGTGTGTTTTTTTGTTGTTAATTCCTTATTACATTGTTGGATTAATGAAGATAATCATCATGATTATATGCATCTTGTGTGATTGGTTGTATCCTTATTGTTCATCTTTGATTTGAACATTTTGGTGTAACTTGAATTTCTGGATTGATTCCGCCAATTCAGAGAGTGATTGAAGACATTATCCTTGAATATCAGCAGATCGAAGGGAATCACAAGTGGTATCAGAGCTTTCGGTGCTCGGTTTTGGGAGATTCAAGCAAATTTAAAGTTTTTTCAAAGTTTTCAACTTTTCAAGATTCAAAAGTCATCAAATTGGATCGTTTTCAATGCCATTTTTGAGTATTTAGCATGCAAAACAGTAGAGATGAAGTTTGGGATGATTTTCGGGGCTAAATTTGAGGTTCGGAACTTGCAGGTCAGGATTTTTCGATTTTCAGTTGAATCGCCCGAAATCTCTGTTGAAGGGGTCGAAATCTTGACTTTTCAGTCGAAAAGTCTCAACTCAAGGTTTTTCGGTTGAAAAGTCTCCTCTACAAGTTTTTCGGTCAAAAAGTCTTTTCTACAAGTTTTTCGGTCGAAATCTCTTCTACAAGTTTTTTGGTCGAAAAGTCTCCTCTACAAGTTTTTTGATTGAAAAGTCTGATCAAAATCCTTTGATCGAAATCTCAAACTTTGTCCGAAATCCCTTCTGATCGAATTCTTACTTTTCGGTCAAAAAGTCCTGCCCGAATTCTCAAAGTTTTCGGTCGAAAAGTGTGGGAGTAAAAAAAACAAAGGATTTTCAATGGCTGACGAAGGGGGTGTGCATAAGGTCTTTGTAAATGGATTGGGGTTTGTTCATCCAGATCTGTCTAAGGAAGATGTGAAAGGAAAAGCCAGACAAGACCAATTAAAGAAAAGATATCACGTATTCACACGCCCAGAAGGAGAATCTTTGATTGAACAGTATCACAGATATGTGAAATTGATCAATGATCTAAAGGAGGTTGATCTTGAATACGAAAAATCAGAAGTCATGGATAAATTTCTCAATGCTCAACAACAGGAATGGGAGATTTATAAACTTAATATCATAAATAAAGGATTACATTTTAACTCATTAGAGGATTTGTGTGCAAAGCTACAGTTGTATGCACTCAAAGCTGATCAGAAGAGAATAGTGATCAAAGGAGGATACGGTTATGATTTTCAAGAAAATTGTAAACGTATAGAATTAGATTTGGTTGCTGAAGCAGTGAAAGAGTCACAGAAACTCACAGCTTATTCTGAACTGCCCAACGAAAATATGTGTTCTGTGGAGTGTTTTGAGAAAATTGCTGATTACAAGAATCGAAATCAACTTCTGATGGATGTATTGAAACATGCACATACTACAAACAAAATTCTAAAAGATCGTGAGAAAGAGTATAAAAGAAAGATTGATGATTTTGTCAAAGAAAATTCTCATGTGAAGCTTCAGTTAAAAAGAAAGAATTATGAGATTTAGCTGTTGATTGCTGAAAGAGAAACATAAAAGAAATTGATGATCGAGAAGATGGAAAAGATAGCAAATGCAACAATTAAAGTTGATAAAATAAACATTTCTGGGAATGTGGCTAGTAGACTCATTGAAGCTCAAATACATGACAAAGTAACTTCTGGGCTTGGTTATAAAGGAACTGGTGAAAACATTGAGGCTAAAGTTAATGATAAAGCGAATAGCGAGATGGGATACAAGAGTGTTTCTCCTCCATTTACTACAAATGGATTTTATTCACATATGTCTAAACCATACATTCCAGAGCCATTTGTGCCAAATGTTTATCCTTCGTTAGAGCCAAAGAGAAATTCCAAAGAAAATAAAGTTGAATTGAAGATTCCAAATGATCTTACTTCTGATGATGATTGCGTCAGTGACAAATCTGAAGAAAATCAAGAATGTGTGGATTATTTTGACAATAAAGGTGGCTTAGGGTTCAAGAAAGACAGTCCACTTAATGCTAATGCCATCCCATTCGTTTCAAATAAATTTACTCCGCTCATGTTTGTTAAAGAGGGAGTAGAAATGTCAAAAGTTATAGAACATAAGTCTAAAGCCAAGTCAGAATCTCGAAAGGGGCCTTATCAAAGACCATGTCCTGCTTTAAAGAAATGTTTCAGCTGTTGAAAGCATGGTCATTTATCAAGAGACTGTTGTATCAAGAAACACATGTCTTCCAAACCAAAGGTCGTTTCTCAACCTCAGAGAAAGTTTCAAGAGAAGGTTGTTAAAGTCTTTAATAGTTTGAAGACGTTTTGGACATACAATATGTCGAAACGGAAATAAGATTGGAAAGACAAAGTTAAACCAAGACAAGTTTGGAGAGTTAAAGATTCGAGTCCAAGATCCAACTTTGATGATGCAAAGTGTATGGGTGAGCTTGGCAGAATTCTTGTGTTTTGATATGCAATGGCCTAGGGGGAGATTGTTGGAACCTAGTAGTCCATAGAAATCAATTAGATTTAGATTTGTATAACTTTAGAGTTTTCGATCGAAAACTTTAAGTTTTCGGTCGGAAAGTGTTTTCGGTCAAAAACACTTTTCGATCAAAAGATTTCGATCGAAACTTTTTAGTATAAATAGTTTTATCTTTTGTATTTCAAGTAACGATTCTCATTTGTATTTTTGATTTCAAATTTATCAAAGAGAAATTCTGTGTGTTTTTTTGTTGTTAATTCCTGATTACATTGCTGGATTAATGAAGATAATCATCATGATTGTATGCATCTTGTGTGATTGATTGTATCTTTATTGTTCATCTCTGATTTGATCATTTTGGTGTAACTTGTATTTCTAGATTGATTCCGCCAATTCAGAGAGTGATTGAAGACATTATCCTTGAATATCAGCAGATCGAGAGGGAATCACAAGATTTCTCATTTGTCTCATTTGTATAGTTTTGATCAGAAGTATTCATGAGAGAAATCAAAGTTAGTTGTTTGTTTTTTTTATTCTAATCACAAGGTTTATCAATGGAGATTATCAGTTTGATTGTGCATCTTATGGGTTTGATTTCATCTTTTCTTGTTCATACTTGATTCGATCTTTTCAGTGTTGTTTGATTTTTGGATTGATTCCACCATTCTAGAGACTTTTTGAGGTGCTTGTTCTTGGATATCAGCAGATCATAGGGAATCACAAGTGGTATCAGAGCGGTTGGTTAAAAGCGCTTGGTATTCAAGAAGAATTTTAGTCAAAATTGATCGAATTGAAGTAATTTGGGTGTCATTGTTGTTGATTTGAAGCTAATATTTATGTAGATGAAGTTTGGAAGCCTGAATTTTGATTCAGGTCATCACAGAAAGTTTTTGGTCAATTCAAGTGTTCTTCTGTTAAATTTCTCGAAAAGTCTGTTTGGAGAAGCCGAATTCAGTTTTCGACCGAAAAGCCTATATTTTTCGATCGAAAAGTAGTGCCAAAAGTCAGGATAAATTTCATATGTGTTTGAAATATTCAGACTTTTCGACCTAAAAGTCTTGTCCAAAAAGAGTTTTAGACTAGTCAAGTTTTCGACCGAAAAGTTCTAAGTTGGGAAATTTTCTGATTTCGACCAAGTTTCAAATTACAAGTACAAAATGGTTGGAAAGGTGTACGATACTGAGAGGGTTATTAGGAAATCACCACCGATGCTGAAGTCAATATCAGAATTTTCCAATTGGAAAATAATGATGAAGGCGTATTTTAAGTTTACTGAACACACACGTTGGGAATCAATTGTGAAGGGTCCTCATATTCCTAAGACTGCAAATGCTGATGGATTAGTTCCTATTGCAGATCCCGACCTTTATTCTGAGGAAGATAAGAAATTGATTGAGAGGGATAACAGAGCATTGAGTTCCATTATTCTAGCACTTCCTACTGAGTTATATTTGAACTTGGAACAACATGAGACATCTCAGGGCTTGTGGAATGCTTTGTGTTTAATATTTGAGGGAAATGCAACTCCTCGGGAAAGCAGAACCGATCTTCTTTTAAAGCAATATAACATGTTTAGTTATAAAAAGAATGAGACTCTCAGTGAGAAAGAGACCAGGTTCACAACTATGATCAACAATTGAGAAAAATGGGAGTGAAATTTGAAGAGTATGATCTAGGAAAGAAGTTGTTAGACTCATTGCCAGATTGCTGGAGCATACCTTGTATGCTAATCAAGAACACTACTCCAGATCTAAAGAGTAAAACACTTTATGATATTATTTGTCTAGTTAAGTCTTATGAACTGGATGCAAAGAAAAGAGAACTGAACAACCAGGATAAACAAAACAGTTCAGGTTCAACAAATGTAGCACTGTTTTCTGGAAACAGTGAAGGTAGCAGTAGAACAAAATTTGAGAAAAACAAAAGTTGTTGTGAATACTCCTCTGGTGAGAAAGTCAAGTCATCTTGACAAATCCCTAAAGATAAGATTGCTCTGTTCGGAGCTTTCATGAGAAGCTATGATGCATTGGTGACAGGAAAGTTACAACCTGTCGTGCATGACGTAGAGGATCTTGTTCAGATCAATCCTGATGACTTGGAATATATGGACTTGCAATAGCATATGGCCATGATATATGTGAGGGCTAAAAAGTATCTGCAGAAGGTTGGAAAGGACAAGCTTCAGTTTGGGAAAAAGGTTGGTTTTTACAAAGCAAAACTCCGGTACTAAAACTGTCAACAACTTGGTCACTTCGCTCGAGAGTGTACCAAGGAAAAGAAAAAGAAGGTTGAGGGAAGCGGAGTTAAGCTAGTAGAAATGATTGATGAGACTGACAAATCAAAGAAGGCTCCAACTGCACTCATGCCCAAACCGCTCAGCAATTGTGAATGGGAAGATGAGATCGAGGATGCTGAGTATGAACTAGATGAAGCCTTGATGGATGAAACTGAAGATTCAAAGAAACCAGCTAAGATTGCCCGTGTTTGTGCGCTCAAAACAGATTCTAAAGGAAAGGGCAAAGCTGTTGATTCTGATGAAATTTCATCTGAGAGTCAGGTAAATTCTGATAATGAATCTGACATATGTTCCTCATTGTGTGTAGAACGAATGCAGAATTATCATGCAGCCAACACATTCTTACTTGCTGAAAAAGAAAAACTAAAAAGAGTAAATAAAGAAATGAAACAAAATGAAGTAAATTTTTCACGGAAAATTAAAGCACTATTGAAAGACAATGTAACATTTAAAGAATACTTGGATAAAAAAGATGTTTTAATCAAAGCTCTTTCAGAAAAACTTGTCACATCTGAAACTGAGTTAATAAAAGAAAGGGTGATAGTTGCAAAGTGGAAGATGCAACAAAATGTCTTTGATGAATGTGTGAGTAAACAAAGAACTGTTTACATCAAAGACGGGTTGGGTTACAACAAAGTTTCACATCCTGCTAACTTTGTACCATTTCCTGAACCGCATGAATCAAACGAGTTGATGAATGCGGGTACCTCTAATTTTCATGATATGTATATAAGTGCAAATATAAATTTAGGGTGTGTGGATGATGATAATGAACTTGATGGAGTGAAAAGTTTTTCAGCTTTCAATAAACAGTGCACTAAGGAGTTTATAAGGGATTGCAAACAGTACCTAGATGTTGACTGTAATCTATATAGATTTGTTTCAGTTTCTAGTGTTAATGTTGATGTAAACAATGTTCAAGTTTCTGATTCTGATGCTTCTTATGTTTTGGAATGTTCTACTAATGTTTGTGATGATTTTGATTGCATGTCTGAAGTGTCATAAACATCCACTTTCTTTGATAAAGTGGTGCATATAGCTAGAGATTATCTTCCACTTCATAAAGTCTCAAGTCTAGCTGGTGATGTGGTCTTAGATGAGTTTGGAAATCCTTTGATTGAAGAGTATGATTTGTCAAGTGAGAGACCAAATAAAAATGATGTCATAGCACCATAGAATGATATTCTTACTAGTGAGACAGAGAGCAATCAAGTTGTCAAACTCAAAGTTAGTGTACCAACAACTGTCTAAAGAAAGTCTTGGTGTGTCAAAGGCAAATCCATTGATGTCAAAGACCAGTTCATTGATGTCAAAGATAAACATGTTCAAATCAAAGGACAATTAAGAAATAAAGTTTGTGGCCTAAAGAGTGAAGTAGGCGAGTGTTCAAAGTCAATGTCAAAGTCAAAGTCAAAGCCTAAAAGCTACAATTGCTTTGTGTGTGGTCAAGTTGGACACTTTGTGAGAAATTGCAAACACAACTCTAGTGAGTCAAGGTTCACAAAGAACAAAGAGAAAGTTAAGAGCAAAGTTACTCAGCATTTCAAGAGAGCGTCTAAGAACGACAGTGTGTCAGAGTTCGGAGTGACACAATGATACAGTCGTGATTACTTGCTTTCTAGGAATTGCCATGCTTTATATTCAAATGTTTGTCGTGATTATGTGCTACCAAATTTTGAGGACACACATGTCCCAAAAGGTTCACAATATATGAAGAAACCTAACCAACCAATCTATTTTGCTAAAGAAAAAATGACTAAGAAATATGAGAAAATTGTTGGTTATGTTTGGAAAGTTAAAAATGAACAGTCTTCACATATGGTTGGAACAAAGAAGAATATAAACTTGAAAGAACAAGTCGTTGCGACTAATATTGTAAAAGGTCAAAGTCAGCCTGGGTCAAAGATGATCTGGGTACGTGTTTCTCATTAAGATTGTCTTGAATGGGCAGAGTTTAACCGGGATAACTATTAATAATGCTTGCCATGTTGATAGCGGTTGCTCAAGGCATATGACTGGACAAAGAGAAATTCTAGAAAACTTTTGAGCTTTTGATGGTGGTTTTGTTGCGTTTGCTGGAGATAAAAAGGGAGGAAAAATTACTGGTCAAGGAACAGTGTCGAATGACCTCATAACATTAGAGAAAGTCAATTTTGTGTCTCAATTGGAATTCAACTTACTAAGTGTTTCTCAAGTTTGTGATAAAGACATACCAGTCCATTTTACTGCAAAGGAGTGCTTGTTCTTAAAGCCTGGACTCAGAAGAAATGATTCTGATGCGTGCTCCAAGGAAGTTCAACACATATGTGGTTGACATGAATGATCATACTACACCAGTAAATGCCTCATGCTTGTTATCAAAAGCGACTGGTTCAGAATCTTATTTGTGGCATCGAAGAATGGGTCATGTTAATTTGAAGAACATGAATAACTTGGTACATAAAGATTTGGTGCGAGGATTGCCAAAGAAAGAGTTCATAATTGAATAAAATTGCATGTCATGTGCAAAGGGAAAACAGCACAAGAAGTCCCATCCAAGAAAAACGATAAAAACTTTTACTAGACCTTTAGTTCTCATACATATGGACTTGTTCGGTCCAGTTCGAGTTAAAAGCATTGTGAAAAAGTCATATTGTCTTGTTATCACAAATGACTTTTCAAGATTTTCCTGGGTGTTTTTCCTTGCAACAAAGGATGAGACACCTGAAATGATAATTGATTTTGTCAAAAGAATAGAAAACATTTATGATAGCAAAGTATCAATCATTCGCAATGACAATGGAACAGAATTTAAAAATCAACTGATACATTCGTTTTGTGTAGAAAAAGGAATAACACATCAGTATAGTGCTGCAAGAACACCACAACATAATGGAGTGGCTTGAAAGGAAGAACGGAACTTTGATAGAAGCTACTCGAACAATGCTTGTCGATTCCAAGTTGCCTATTATTTTCTGGGATGAAGCAGTAAACACGGCATGTTATGTTCCAAACAGAGTTCTTATGGTGAAGCAACTTACAAAGACTTCCTATGAACTATTCTTTAAACGAAAGCCATACATTAAGTTCTTCAGAGTATTTGGTTGTTCTTGTACATTGTTGAATACACAAGATTCATTACCAAAATTCGCAACTGTTGGTGATGAATGCTATTTCTTGGGTTACTCTTCGTATCAGAAAGATTATAGAGTATACAACAAGAGAACCAAAATTGTTCAAGAATCTTACTATGTGGAGTGGCAAGAATTAAATACTCCTCCAGATCAAAATGGACCTGACTAGTTCTTTGATGCTGACGAAATCTTCAAGACTTTTGATCAGCAATTTCAAATGGATTCGAATGAAGCAAGTACTTCGGGTACTGTAATTGAGTCTTCTACAAGCTGTGATCTATCTGTTGGAAAGTTTTTGGTTGGACCACAGAATGTGATGGTTCAAAATGAGATGTCTGAGAATGTTACTACATCAACTCAAACACAAGAAGATCTTGTTAACAATTTTGTCATTAATGTTGATTCTGAAGTACAAGAAGTTCCAAGTACTGATGATGAACCAACAGTTAATGAAACACAGTTGGATCCTGTAAATGATCAAAATGTAGATGTAATCCAAACAAGTTCTTCAAGTGTTGAAGATTCAAGTGATCAAGTTTCATATTTGAATGATTCAAATATGCCAGAGTATGTGGAAGTGGAACCTATTCCAAATCACCGAATTCATTCTCATCCAGTCGAGAATATTATCGGATCTCTTGAGGATGGAGTTAAGACAAGAAGTCAAGCTGGAAATATTAATGTCTGTTTGTACTCCTGCTTTTTATCTCAAGAGGAACCAAAGAATGTTACTGTTTCCTTACAAGATCCAAGTTGGATTAAAGCTATGCAAGAAGAACTCCTTTAGTTTAAGAAGTTAAACGTGTGGCATCTTGTGGATTTACATGAGGGAAAATATCCAATTGGAACGAAGTGGGTCTTCAGAAACAAAAAGGATGATCATGGGATTGTAGTTCGTAACAAAACACGTCTGGTTGTGCAAGGTTTTTATCAAGAGGAAGGATTTGATTATGATGATGTTTTTGCTCCTGTTGCACGAATTGAAGCTATCCGTATCTTTTTGGCTTATACATCATACAAGAATTTTACTGTATATCAAATTGGTGTAAAAACAACTTTTCTGTATGGGGTGGTAAACGAAGAGGTTTACGTGAATCAACCACCTGGTTTTGAAGATCCAGCTCATCCATTTCAGGTGTATAAGCTTGATAAAGCACTGTACGGGTTACATCAAGCACCTCGTGCGTGGTATGAAACCTTGTCAACACATCTTACATCGAATGGCTTCGTTCGTGAAACAATTGACAAGACTTTATTTCTGAAGAAATTTGGTGATGATCTATTAATTGTACAAGTTTATGTCGATGATATCATCTACGGGTCAACAAATGAAACTCTTTACAAGGACTTTGAAGAAGTCATGAAATTGAAATTTGAAGTGAGCTTGATGGAAAAAATACAGTTCTTTCTGGGATTACAAGTTGAATAGTCTGAATCTGGAATTCTTATCCATCAGGCTAAATATGTGAAAGATATTCTAACAAAGTTCAAGACGAATGATTGCGAATCAGCTTCAACACCAATTTCTCCTCACGAACCTCTCACTGTAGACTTGTCTGAAGTTGAAGTTAATCAAAAGATGTATCGGTCAATGATTGGCTCGTTGATGTATCTGACTGCAAGCCGACTGGATATCATGTTTGCTGTTCGT
This sequence comes from Smallanthus sonchifolius, assembly GCA_023525975.1. Lineage (NCBI taxonomy): Eukaryota > Viridiplantae > Streptophyta > Magnoliopsida > Asterales > Asteraceae > Smallanthus > Smallanthus sonchifolius. The sequence goes on along the minus strand of CM042035.1, from coordinate 18,800,520 downwards.
TCATGTGCCAGATATATCAGGCAGCTCCAAAAGAATCTCATGAATCGGCTATTAAACGAATATTTCGATATCTTAAGGGTCGAGTAAATTTAGGTTTATTCTACCCTTCTGGTTCTGAATTTAACTTCTTTGCTTATACTGACAGTGATTATGGAGGTTGTAACTTGGACAGGAAGTCAACATCAGGCGGATGTCAATTTTTGGGGGAGAGACTAGTGTCTTGGCAGTTTAAGAAACAAACGAATGTATCTACATCTATTGCTGAAGCTGAGTATACTGCTGCCTCAAGCTGTTGTTCACAAGTTATCTGGATTCAGCATCAAATGCTAGATTTTGGAGTAAATTTCCTAGAAACTCCGATTTATTGTGACAACAAGGCAGTGCTTGGAATAGTCAAAAATCCAATTCAACATTCCAAAACAAAGCACATAGCGATCACGTTACATTTCATTCGTGACTGTTTTGAGAATGGGCTGATTAAAGTGGTCCATGTCGATACCCTAGAGCAGAAAGCTGATTAAAGTGGTCCATGATTTTAGAATGGGCTGATTAAAGTGGTCTAACTGATCGGTTTAACTCTTTTGTTGAGATGTTGGGGATGATTTCATTTAAAAAAAAGGATTTTTTGAACAATAAATAGTCCAATTTTGAACTGAAAGATATTTTGTTGAAGCACTGTTGTGTGACGAACACTCAGGATATTGTCTTAGCTTTTGTACTTGTCTTGAATGTATTAGTCTTTGTATGTTAGTGTCTGTATGTATTAGTTATCGAGTTGTAATTACTAATGTATGTACTAGTCGTCTGTTTTCTCCAAGTGTTTTGCGCACTTAGTATGTGCGCAGGAATTACTTCCTGCGTACTTAGCAAGTACGCAAGAATTCTCTGCATACTTGTTAAGTGCGCAGAGATCAGGTCTAGTATAAATAGGTTGTGGTGAAAAAAGTTATGTACCCACTCATTTGTAACATCTATGTAACCTACATGTTTTATAATAGAGGAAGTTTGAAAGTGTTTTCGCTGTCGGTTTACTTTGTTTTACTTGATTCTCCACCTAGTCACTGGTATTCCGCACTCGGTCCGACTAGTCACACACCCACATGTAACGATCTGAGACACCCGGGGACGTACAAGTGGTATCAAAGCTTAGTTCTTGATTTCGAGTGTTGTGAATGTGTTAGGAGCATCTTCTACACATCCTATAGAGTTTTACAAGCAAAAGAGAGTGTCGTTTGGAGATTTTTGTGATAAAATAGGGGTAGCTCTTGAGCACTATTTTAGAAGCAAAAATCACTCAAAAACCGACCTTTTGTTGTCTATTTGAGTGTTTTGAGCATCAAAGGTTGGTTAGAAATGATTTTCTGACCCTTTGGCTCATTTTGTTTAGTCATATCTTTAATTTTTTCTGTTTCCGGTGAGATTCCAGTGACCGGAAAAGGTTGGTAAGGGTTGGTGAAAAAGTGATTTGCGTACTTACCTTTTTTAGAAACAAGTACAGGCTTCCTGCGTACCAAGTACGCAAGACCATTTCTTATTGGGTACTTAACTCCTTCCTGCGTACTTGTCATTTACTCCTGCGTACTTGTTAAGTACGCAAGAGCAAATCTTAAGTGCGCAAGACCAAGTTCTTAAGTGCGCAAGGCCAGAACTTAAGTGCGTACATTGCTTTGGTTTTTCTGAAATTTGACTAAGTGTTTCACCACGGCAAATCTTCAGAACCTCGGTAACCTTCTGAATTATGACAATGAGATTGGAACCCCACAGAAACCACCAAAGTTGCTTAATGTAAATGATTACTCAAATTGGAAAGCACGCTTTGAGCATTATATCTCATACACCGATTCTTCACTTTGGATACCCATTCTAGAGGGTTATAAGCATCCCACATATACATATCTTGATGAGGAAGTTCCCAAGCCTATCTCCAAACTTGATGAAGAAGAAAAGAAAGTTTATGACAGAGAGAAGAAGGTACACAGATCTATTACTATGGCCTTGATTAGGGAGTTATTCCATAGCTTTAGGGGATACGATAACTCCAAGGATCTCTGGAAGGCTTTGTAGAAGAGATTCGAGGGAAACAACGACATTAAGAAGAGTAAGAGGGATCTTCTTAGGAAGCAGTATGAGTGCTTCAGATATCTGGAGAATGAATCCATAAATGAGCTCATCTATAGATTCTATCATCTGCAAATTGAGCTGAAAGCTTTTGACCTCATCTATCCAAATGAGGAGTTAGTTGAGAAATTTTTGGATACCCTACCACCAAAATTTGAGATGTATACTACCTTGATGACAGAGAACTCAAAGTTTTATGAGATGACAATTGATGAAGCAATCGGAAAGGTTCAAGCTCATGATATGAACCTAAAAAGAAAGGAGAGCTCAGGGAGACCTCAAATACAAGACCCTTCTATGTATTTTGGGACGTCTTCCACAACCAAGTCATCGGGTTCTGGAATTGCCCTTTACTCAGGGAACTCTCACGAGGAGGATAATTCAAAAGTTTGTGGTGGTCATGCTTTCTATACAACATCTGGATCTGGTTCTGGATCTCATCATCAAAATTCCTTAAGAAATCCTTCTCCCTCATCTTCAGCTAACCAATCTGCAATAGCCAAGATAGCTGAAGATCATGTGGCTTTGTTTTCATCCTGTATGCTTGCCTATGAAAACTTCATTTGTGGCAAGCTAACGTATCCTGAAACCATAGAATAAGACTTTAATCAGGTCGATCCGGGTGATATGGAGGACATGGATATTCAGTGGAATATGGCCATGATCTTGAGAAGAGCCAAGCGTTTCCTGAACAGAACAGGAAGAATGTTCATTGGTGGGCATTCAAATGCCAAGGTTGGTTTTGATAAATCCAAATCCAAGTGCTATAAATGTTAGAATTTTGGACACTTTGCTCGTGAATGTCAAAAGGACAAAGCACCGGCCTCGGGTTTCACCAGAACTAGCCAAGGAAACAGTCAAGGGCACAACCACTCCAACAACCGCAATCAAAGTCAAGGTGGTACATCCAATGCTTTGGTAGCTCAACTGAACGATAACTTTGATTGGGGTGTTCATCTGGAGGATGCCATTATTGCTGAGATCATGGAGATGATGGAAGCAGAGGAACGGGAAGCTTCTGTAGCTGACCAAGAAGAGTCTACAACTGCAGTTGCCCTCATGGCAATTGGAGAGGCATCATGTTCCTCAAATGAGGTAGATTCTAACTCTTTTGCTGTCATTTCTTGTTCAAAATGTCAGAGCTTAAAGGATGAAAATTCTAAGCTTCAAGAAAAAGTCGAACCCCTTCGTATTGCAACTTTAAGCTACAAAGTAAACGATACAAAGATTCAATTGAAACTTTGAAGAAAGAAAAACGTGATTATTCACTTAAAATCAATGATCAACAGTTTCATTTGGATGTTGCGTACAAGGGGTTGGAAAAGAGAAACAATGAGATCACCAAGCTGCAAAATAAGATCTTGCAGTTGAAAAGCAATATTGAGAAGTTGAAAAACTCTCGTTTTGTGGTGGAACACTATGAGTCTGTAGTAAGACAAGTGAATGGCTTAGGGCTGGGTACTAATGTCATTCCTCCACCAGTAAGCGGGAAATTTGTCAACGGCTTAATTGACATTGATCTGTCTTGCCTTGATTATTCCTCAAGTCAGGATGATTCCTCTAACAAGGATGATTCCTCAAGTAAGGTTGACTCTACATCTGATGAAGAATTCTTTACTGCTTCTGATGATGGGTCTGAGAACCCCTGCCCTGAAGGAGTAGTCTCTGAGGAGTTGCTCGGTGAACAGAAAGTTAAGAAACACATTGTCACTGGTTGTGATAATTGTATTTTTGACTGAACCCGATATCGATGAATCAAATGAAAAATTAAAAGCGATGCTTTATGGGGGATATAAAAACATTAATCAAGTTAAGAAAGAAGCCTTTTCAACTCATTACGGGCTTGGCTATCAAGAAAATATGCAAAAGTATTATATTCCCAAAAACTAATCACCATCGGGTCAAACTATTGTTCATTAAACAACTCCTCCTGCTCATCATGCTGAGTCATCTAATGCCAGATCTAATGAGCCTTACAGGAGGACTTACAAAGATAAAAGAACATATTTTCACTATGGTACGATCGGTCACATCATTGTGAACAACCCGAATAAGAACCATGGGAAACGGCCAGTTGTTTAACAACCAGCTGTTGTCCCCAAGTCACCACCAGTGAAACAGACCAAGAGTCCAAAGAAGAATGAGGTGAAACCACCAGTGAAACCGTTGGTGAAGCCAAAGACCACATTTGAGGCTAAACCAATTGTTCCGAAAAGGGAAAAGCTTCCTGCTAAACCTTGTGCATCTACCTCTGGTAGTCCACCAACTGGTGAGAAACCTGTGGTAAAACTCTCCAAACCACAGAGGAGACGAAGGAACAAGAGATTGAGAAAGCTGGAACAACTGGCTAGAGTTCAATTAGGTGAAGCTTCCACTAGTTCACCTGCTGCTGTTGAATGTAAGCCTACTGTTCCAGTTAAGAAAAAGAAGAGGTCCTGGAATAAGAAATCCAAAAGTTCTCAATTTCCTGATTCCAAGTATTCAAAAGATTCATCCATTTTTGACAGTCATGACTGTGAGTTAATAGAGGTTGTTTATTTTGAGAAAGATGGACGACCCAAGACCACTATGGCTTGGGTCTCCAAAACTAATTGATCTGTTTTGTAACTCGTGCAGGGAAATTCGAAGGGTACTATCTCTAATCATTGGTATGTAGATAGTGGATGCTCCCGGCACATGACAGGCAATATGGCTCTGCTGCAAGATGTCAAACCATTCAGACGCGGCTATGTGGCCTTTGCAGGAGAGAAAGGCGGTAGTATCACATGTCAAGGCGTAGTTTCAAATGGATGTGCTAGCTTCGACAACGTCAACTACTACGAGCAGCTGAAGCATAACCTGTTAAGTGTCTCCCAGATGTGCGACAAGGAGTACTCAGTTATGTTTGACAAGTCAGAATGCATGATTCTCAAACCTGGTTTTGAAGTTCCTGAAGACTGGATTCTGATGCGCGCACCAAGGACAAACGAAACTTATCATATCGATATGAGCGTCGCGACAACCACCTCATCAGTTGCTACTTGTTTGCTTACCAAAGTGTTGTTTGCTTACCAAAGTGTTGTTTTCTTACCAAAGCGACAGAGCTTGAATCAATCTTGTGGCATAGGAAACTCGGACACATTTATTATCAAAAAATGAATCATCTTGTCTGAAACGGTTTGGTAACCGGTGTTCCTAAGCTGAGATTTGCCGTTACAGATGACTGTATGCCTTGTAAAAAGGGCAAACAACAACAGAAGTCTCACAAGCCAAGCTCCAAAACTCCATTGATACCCCTTTGGAGCTATTACATATGGATCTGTTTGGCCCCATAAGTATCAGGAGTATTGGAGGTAAGTCATATTGTCTAGTTGTAACTGATGACTTCTCACGTTTTTCTTGGGTGCATTTTTTAGGTAAAAAGTACGAGACTGCTGACATTCTTCAATACCTGATCCTGAGCTTGGAATCCCTTTGCAAGTTGAAAGTGAGAAGAATAAGGAGTGATAACGGAACTGAATTCAAGAATAATTTGATGGAGCTTTTCTGTCTCAAGAAGGGTATCCGTCATGAATTTAGTGCCCCGTACACACCTCAGCAGAACAAAGTTGTAGAAAGGAAGAATAGAACCTAGATCGAGACTGCAAGGACAATGCTGTCAGATGCAAAGCTTCCTTTAACTTTCTGGGCAGAAGCAGTAAATACAGCTTGTCACGTTTGAACAGAGTTCTGTTTGTGAAGAGGCACAACAAGAACTGCTATGAGTTGATCAACAATCGACCTCCCAATCTTGACAACCTAGTTCCTTTTGGTAGTCCCTATTCTTTATTGCTACAATACAAGGATCGAAAATCTAAATTCCACGCAAAAGCAGTGGAAGGCATTTTCTTAGGATATGTTGCCAACTCACAATGCAAGAGAGTGTACAATATAGGAACTCGTACTGTCGAGGAATGGTTCGAAGTGGATTGCAGTAAACACAACATTCCACCAGAACCAACTGGTCCAACATGAGGTTTTGATTATGATGCGCTATTCAAGTCTTTCAACCTTCCTGATTTGTTTGCCAATGATGCCGCAAATGTGTATGATTTCTTTAATGGCGGTGATGATTCAAATTTCTCCACTCGTGCCATGGTGCCCATTGTAACTCCCGATTCCAATATTGCATCTGCATCTGGAACTCATGACAGTGATGATGTTGAAGGTGTCCATGTTGATGGAGATGACGCTCTAGCTAATCCTAACACTCGTGAAGGACATGAAGCTCCAGCTGATCCAATCAACATTGAATCATCGTCTTCTAGATCACATGATATGAGGGAGTTAAGCACGATTCTACACACAAATCTCCAGGAACCGGATATGCCAGAGACGAGAGTGCATAAGAATCATCCAATTGACAACATTATTGGTGATCCTCATGCCGGTGTTCAAACTCGTCATAGAACCATTGCTGAGAACACTAGTTTATACGCTGAGATACTTGACACTGGTATCATGGAAACATTTTAGCATGTTGCATTCATGTCCCAGTTGGAGCTGAAGAATGTGAAGGAGGCTCTCGCTGACAACTGCTGGATTGAGGAGATGCAATATGAATTGTCCCAATTCCAAAAGTTGCATGTGTGGGATTTAGTTGACTTGCCAAGATGCGTACAACCAATTGGAACCAGATGGGTGTTCAAGTGCAAAACGGATGATCGTCATGTCATAGTGAAGAATAAAGCAAGGTTGGTTGTTCAAGGATTTTATCAACAAGAGGGCCTGGATTACACTAAAGTATATTCCCCAGTTGCTAGACTTGTGGCCATTCCACTGTTTCTGGCTTATGCCTCCTATGTCGGCTTCAAGGTTTATCAACTTGATGTGAAGAGTGCTTTCCTGTATGGAAAAGTTCATGAAGAGGTCTATGTCACTCAACCTCCCGGCTTTGAAGATCCGCATAATATCAATAAAGTGTACAAGCTCGACAAAGCACTTTATGGTCTTCATCAAGCACCTCGGGCATGGTATGAGACGTTATCAAAACATCTACTGTCAAAAGGTTTCGATCATGGACAGATTGACTCGACCCTCTTCATTCAGAAAGCAGGAGGTGATATTCTACTCGTACAAGTGTATGTCGACGACATTATATTTGGGTCTATAAATGAAGAGATGTGTAGGGAATTCGAACAGGTGATGAAGTCCAAGTTTGAGATGACCAACATGGGTGAATTGTCATTCTTCCTAGGTCTGCAAGTCAGTCAAAGAGAGGATGGCATCTATCTACATCAAACTAAGTATGCGTAGGACATCTTGTAAAAATACAAGATGAATGATAGCAGTACTTATGGCACACCTATTCCTGTCAATCAGGGTTTGCATCCAGACAAAGATGGAAAGGATGTGGATTGTAAATTGTATCGTGGGATGATCGGTTCTCTCATGTATCTCACAGCTTCAAGGCCTGACATAATGTTTGTTGTATGTTTGTGCTCAAGGTTTCAGTCACAACCGAAGGAGTCTCATATGATAGCTGTCAAGAGGATATTCAGATACTTAAAAGGGAAAGCCTAATTGGGTCTTTGGTACTCAAAGTAGCAGTCATTTGACCTCAAATCCTATACTGATTCAGACTATGGTGGTTGTAACCTTGATAGAAAATTAACTTCAGGTGGATGTCAATTCCTGGGAGACAGGCTAGTTTCCTGGCAGTCTAAGAAGCAGTCAACGGTTTCTTTCTCAACATGTGAAGCAGAGTACATTGCTGCAGCGAGCGGTTGTTATCAGATATTGTGGATTCAGCAGCAATTGAGAGACTACGGCTTAAACTTCACTGGAACTCCACTGTTGATTGACAACAATGCCACCATGTCCATCACAAACAACCCGGTGAAGCATTCCAAAACTAAACATATTGAAATTCGCCATCATTTCATCCGTGACTGTGCTGAAAAGCATCTAATTGAACTTGTAAAGGTTCACACGGATGACAACTTTGCTGACCTTTTCACTAAGGCGTTTGATCGAACATGTTTTGAACATCTTATCAACATGATAGGAATGTTCAATTCGGAGTGAAAACTTGTTTTTCTTAAATCAATTCAATTCATGAAAGTCAAATTTTATATCTTTTAAATGTTTTCTGTATAGTTCTTTTAATTTTCAAATATTTTACAAAAATCCAAACAAAATAGAAAAGCAGAAAATTTCAAAGTTCTCTTGAGAAAAGAGGAAATGATAGTACATCAGAAATGATCTAAACGTCCTAGATTGCACATATGGGAAATGATTTCGTCATGCTTACTTGATTGTTTAAATTGTTGTGTTTTTAATCTGCTTATTTACAAGTAATTTGAATTGTCAGTAGGCTGTAAGCGTCTTTGAATCATTAGTATTGTGCGAAGTAAATCAATACTACAACTGTGATTTGAACCCATGTTTGCTAGTGTGTGTGCGTAAAAGAATGCAAAAGATCACTATCAGATACATGATGTTAGTTTTTGGAAATTATTTTCTTCTAAGACTAGTTTCGGGTTAGGTCATTAGCACAATTAATGCGGTTCATCTCACTGTCCATACTCACAAGTATGCAATGAGAATTGAATCAAGATATGTCTTGACATCAACCGTTGAGCGTATATTCACCCTTGAATCACTTCTGATTCATTGAATTCAAATCCAGATAAAAGTTGGATCCCCTTTCCTAAATCCTCAAACACCATATTTATTATCCTGAATCATCACTCCGATATTCACTGAATAAATCACATGAAACCAGGACAAATAAATCACTCGATTCTGAATCTTATGATTCCTGATAATCCTTATGGATTCTGTTTGATTTTTCATGTGCTAATTGATGTAGCCTCATTCTGGAAATTTAGAAAATCATTGGGAAAATCTTAGATGCCTTGAGATCAGTGCAAAGTAAGTTCATAGCATAAATGTGGGGCACACATTGTATATTTATAACTAATACCTTAACACACAAGAACATGATACTAAGATGCTTATGGTTTCAAATCTTATAATATTGCCAACTTGAATTACTTGTTTATGTGTGTATTACATATGAATAAATAGTAATCCATGACATGATCACATATTCTTTGATGTTTATCTTGTATCATTATTGCTATAGTTTAGCCTGATATGATCATCTGCTCATGTCTTTGAACAAAAATAGTGTGTGTATATACTTGTATATCTCTATCCAGAAAAGATCAAAAAGATTTTAAGTTTACGTACAATTCAATTTTAATTAGAAAAGCCAAAAATATTTGTGTTTAACCTTCTTGAATTGACTTTGAATCCTCTTGATTGAATGTGCTTATCATGTTCGTTATTTGACTTGACAATTCTTCATAATTTGAGTTGATTTCTGAGTATGCTAATGGTTCTGCGTACTTAGTTAAGTGCGCAAGACGGAACTTCTGCATACTTAACCAAGTACGCAGGACTTAGTCATGCGTACTTAATAAGTACGCAGGAGTAACTTCCTGCGCACTTAGTTAAATACGCACGGTCTTTAGCAGTAGGGTATATATACACGTGTTAGAATATTTTTCTCACTTTATCACCTACAAACGACATAACACTGTATTATTCTCCCGACTCAAAATTACTCATAAAATTTGTTTGATCCCAAACTCGTTTTTCATCCAGATCATTGTTTCATCTTCAGTTAAACAATCCTTGGTGAGAGTCTTAGAGCATTTCATACACAAAATCAACCTTTTTGGACCGATTTCATGACCCTCAAGAACTAGGGTTTTGATGATGAATTTTTAACCGTGTTTGGTTGTTCTTGGCCCGAATTGTGACCTAAAACATGTTAAAAGCATTAATCGAAGCTCAATAATCTAGAATTCATCCTTAACTTGTCTTGATTTTGGTTTTGACCTCTTGCTTGAGCCGAAGGTTCACGTCGGTTCACACCTAGGTCAAAATGACAAGGTTTTAGTACCATTTTGTTGTTGGTATTGGTCCCACTAGTTCTACACATGTTTTTCAACTATGTGGTGACCCTAACCTACAACAAGATCCCTCATTCTTGGATTCTGGAATTTTGAAAAAGTTTTAAGTGTTGGGTTCCTGCGCACTTATTAAGTACGCAAGAAGTAATTCATGCGTACTTGCTAAGTACTCAATGACAACTACCTGTATACTTGCTAAGTACGCAGGAAGGGACACTTAGAAAATTTTCTAAGTCTAGAAACTTGTTCAATGTGAATGTGCTATACCTTGTGATGTTTATTCATTTCCAATTATTTCTTCTTGTTCTTATTGTGTTTACTGTTTGTTTTTGCAGTGACGGCTCATGCATTTACAAGTGAGTTTAATCTGGTTGCACTTACTGAACCAGAATGGAAGGGTGCTGCACTTGAGTACCGGGAGATCATCAATTTCTTGAACCGCTCAAGGTTATGCTATGCTATATCCGCAGACCCTGTCGTATGAAGACCGTACTTGGAGCAGTTCTGGGATACTGCAGATCATGACTGCACAGTAACCCCCAATGCCATTCGTGCTACTATTGCAGGTCATGATCTTACCTTTTCTGAGGACACCATCAGGTGGGTCTTACAGTTCAGAGATCTTGCAACCAACCCAGTCTCCTATCCTGATTACTTTGTGGATGGGTGTTGCAGACAACGTATGGGATATGTCGGTGTGCGGGATTATTCATCTTACAAGAAGATGTGGGTGCTGGATCAGTGGAGGTACTTTGGCCACATTATGATCGTGTGCATGTCTTCCAGGAAGGCAGGGAAGGATGCCATGGGTCATGATCTAGCAGCAGCTATGGTTGGGCTGTCTTTCAACAAGAGCTACAACTTCTCCCGCTACATCTACAAGGCTATCACTGATCAGATTAACACAGTGGAGAGGCATAGGTTCTTGTTATACCTTAGATTTGTGAAACTCTTGATAAATGATGCGTTGCCTAATCTACCTGCTATTGGGGAGAGATTGTAAGTTAAGCTGGTAGCCAAGAGAGTTTTCTCACAGTTCTTAACACCAGGCTATGTAGAACCTACCCCTGAGCATACTCCACTATTTGGCTACCTGATCAATGAAGTTTATGTGGCGCCTGCAGATTGGAGATGGTATAGTGCAGAGTCTGAGCCTGAACTCAGTGAACACAGTGATGAACAACCTGAAGAAGAGGAAGTTGATTCAGAGGATGAAGGGTCCGTAGACGAAGGAGACGAAGAACAGGGAAGTGGGGGTGCTGACGAATCTGACTCACAAGCGACCGAGTCAGATTCATCTGATTTTGATGATTCACCATCCCAGGCACACCCAAGGAGATTGACGAAGGTGACCCTTCCCGAGTCATCTTCCAAGAGAAAAAGACAAGAGACTAGTAGTGAATATGAACCCGATTCTGATTCGGATGCTGCTATACAGAGATGCAAATGGGAAAGTACCAACAAGCTTCGGGGGGATAGACAACATCAACCTATTCTTCGTGAGGTAGAAGTAAGTGCTCAGAGGCATGTAACAGTGACAGCTGCGAGCACTGAATCGACTTCTACTTCACCTTCACCTTCACGACAGCTTTATCAACGAAAGAGGAGGAGGCCATTGGTAACAGAGGAGGTTCCTGTGATAGTAACCCTCCCTGTACATTCTATCCAGGGGCGGTAACAACTCCAATTATGAACGAGTCTGTCACCATCACCCCAACCACCATCCAAACAACCACCATCCCTACCTCAATCCCCACAACCACTCTCCAACAAATCGGTGAACCATTTCCTGAGTTGGATTTTACTCATGGATTTGATTTTGATGAAATCTTCACCTTTCCAACTCATTAAGCCAAAGCATCGTTGTCTAGGGGTCCTGATCCTAGAGATGCCAGGATCACTACTCTAGAGACTCAAATCGCTGGATTACCTGAAATGGTACGGAAATCACGTGAAGAATCTGACAAGCAACATGGTCAGATAAACTCACTGATTGATGAAGTAGCCGCTTTGAAGAAACAGCAAGCGGTTGATGAAAAGCAGCGTAAGGAGCATGATATTATGGTTAAACTGGTATGTGACATGGCCAAGACGCTTGCTGCTCGGGGGGGGGGAGATTGAAAGAACTGTCGGAGAAGCAACCACCTAAGCCCAGTAGTGATGAGGTTTGTCACTTAGTTGATCTAACTAAGGGTGATGATCAGGACAAGGATCCTGAAGCCAGACCGAGTGGAAGTGAGCAGCAATCGTCGGCTTTGGCGATTGTTCCCATTTCTGCCGTGCCTATGGCTGAGGGGGAGTCTACTCGGAGTGAAGGTGGAGGTGATGCTTCGGGTCATGATAAAGGAAATTATGTGGCTGACGTATTGAAAGATCTATCTGACGATGTCTCGGACGATGTGATCTTATTATTAGAGCAAGAATATTCCAAAAAAGCACAGATCGATGCTCTCTGCAATCTAGAAGAGGGAGAGATTGAGTCTGGTGATGTCTGGGATGAGGAGGATGAGAATGTTGTGATTGAAGTTCCCAAGGGCGACGGGGAAGGAGAATATGAATTTGAGGATGGAGAGATTTTCAAAGCTTCATTCTTTGAAACTAATCTTGACACAGGTTCAGTCGAGCCTGTAAGTACTGTTGAGGCGTCGACTGAAGCCTCTCCTACCGACCCTACTCCTGTGGATCCAGAGGCGCATAAAAGCAAACATTCGCCTACAAGTTCATCAAAGGATTCGGCTCCTGTGTGGCAGAAGACATCAATCATAGACAAACATGGAGCGACATGTATGATCTTAACTGTGAGGTTCGAGGATGATAAGAAGTTGTTTGCAATTAAGCGAGCTGGGATGGTTCAATACTTGAAACCAACCAGTGAAGCTTTCAGCTCCTTGCCAAAGTACGACCTTGTGAACCTAGCAAACTAAGAGCTGTTGGGTCACTCAAATCACGCAGTAGCGATGGGTTTGTGGCAGATTCTACAACAAGAGGTAAGATCTGGGAAGTTTGAAATGTTTAAGCCTCAAGTGCCCAAGCTAGTCAGGGACAAGAATGTTAGACATCCCGTGACTCATAAAAGCTTAAAGAAACTGGTATATAAGCTAGTGCTTTGTGAAACCAAGATTCCCCTGAGCAAATTATCTCAGGATATCCTCTGTAACATATGGTACTGGTACGTAGATCCTAAATCGGGCGAGGCAGTGGTGATTGGAAAGGTGTGGTCCGAGAGTGGAAGCTTAGTGCCAAGGGAATTGATGAGAGTTTTTGATGAAGTCTGCTTCATAAACTTTTCTGTGAAAGATCTGGAGACTCTAGCTGACAAGTACTGCATGTACACGAATGAGTGGACAAAGTTTCTTGCTTCTAAATACGACAAGGTGGTCAAGTTCTGACTTGACTACAAGAAGAAAATGGAAGCTAAATCTGGGGAGCAGTGAAGACCGAAGACAATCCAGAGTTGTTGTCAAGGGGGAGTTTGTTGAAGCACTGTTGTGTGATAAACACTCTGGATATCGTCTTAGCTTTTGTACTTGTCTTGTATGTATTAGTCTTTGTACGTTAGTGTCTGTATCTATTAGTTATCGATTTGTAATTACTAATGTATGTACTAGTCGTTTGTTTTCTCCAAGTGTTTTGCGCACTTAGTATGTGCGCAAGAATTACTTCCTACATACTTAGCAAGTACGCAAGAATTCTCTGAACAATTAGCCATGTGCACTTGTTAAGTGCGCAGAGATCAGGTCTAGTATAAATAGGTTGTGGTGACAGAAGTTATGTACCCACTCATTTGTAACATCTCTGTAACCTACAAGTTTTATAATAGACGAAGTTTGAAAGTGTTTTCGTTGTCGGTTTACTTTGTGTTACTTGATTCTCCACCTAGTCACGGGTATTCCGCACCCGGTCCGACTAGTAACACACCCACACGTAACGATCCAAGACACCCGGGGACCTACATATTTGAAATATGTTCCTCAAAAAGATTTTCTTTTAAGTGTTAAAATTGTGTTGTGTAAGTGTTATATGTGTGGTTACTTAATACATGTTTGTGTCATATGTGCTATATAAATAGTAAATAAAGTTACATCAAAATTTTAGGGGGAGAATAAAAGAAAAAGAAAAGAAAAAAAAATTATGCTGAATATGCTGGGTTTATTTGATTTTTGAGAAAAAAAACTTGAAAAATATGAATATCTGATAATAAAAAGAGGAAAATAAGTGTGTCTGATTGACGAATATATAGAAAATGATAGTACAAGTGTGTGCTGAGCTTATGCATGAATTGGATATGATGGTGACATCGGTTACAATTTTTGATATGCTGGTAGGCTCTGCATATGTAAATTAGGCGATATTTGTGTGATTAACTAAATTGCAATCTTAGTGTTATCCTCATCAAATATCGGTACTTTCATTCTTCGAATGCTAAGTGAATCCATACATACCATGAGACTAGGATCTTGATGGGTTTTTAGCACAATTCGTTTACTCTATTGACTATACTCGCCAAATATACGATTTAGAGTTAAACATCTTTATACAGCTGATGGTTCTGGTGGAAATCTAGGATGGAAACCAGAAAGTCAGTCTGTCTCGCCTTTTGAATCATTAGTGATTTCAATTGACATATCCAATACTCTATCGATATCTGCATACCCGAATCAATTCTGATTCAATTAGTTCATCACTACATGTCAAATCTCATATGAATCAAACTGATTCACTGTTTGTTACATCAGAAACCAAGATATCTGAGTCAAAAGGATTCACATAAAATACATTTGAATTAATTTTCGGTGCTAAAAACGCTACCCTCATGCTGGTGATTGGATTATGTTTTTGGTGAAACTTTGTGTTGCGTATTGGCTTATTCCATCTTGATGTCTGGATACACTTTGTATTGATAAATCTTACCTTAAATGTCACACACTATCTGCTGAAATATGATATTTGAGTTTATGCTGAAAATTATTCTGGCAATCAAGGTTGAACTCTTTAGATTCTGATTTGATATGCAGTGTAGTTAAGACAGTATATATTTATGATCCTATGTCAATTCAGTTCGCCAAAAGAAAAATAAAAAGTTAGAATAAATTGTTGAAAGATGTTGAGAAAAAGTTAAAAAGAAAATAGAGAAAATAATTGTATAACTATGTGTTTTTGAGTAATTGCTTAACTGTTTTATGTGTTAAATTTAGTGTGTAAATGTGTATTCTTACTTGATTATGATTGAAAATGTGAAAAATCCTTAAAAATTTGGAACAGGTCTTAATAATGTCAAAATGGACTCAAATAAATAAAAAAAAGATCATAAAGTTGATTTGAAATTGGTTGAAAATTTTTCAAAGATTTAAGTTTGAAGTTTTCGGTCGAAATCTCTTGACCAAAAAGAAATCATCTGAAAAGATTTTTGATCGAAAAGTCCAAAAGGTTTTCGGTCAAAATTTGAAAAGTCTGTTTATATTCAAATTTTCGATCGATAAACTTTTTCCCACTTCATTTGCTCGTGACTGCCATTTCAAAGAGATTCATTGAGTTTTTACAAGTGTTGGATTTTCGTGCGAAAAAGCATTCATAGTGACGTCATTGTGATCATCAGTCGATTTTGATCATCCAGGTATGTTCTTGTGATTTGTAGAGGTCGATAGGTTAGATCCAAAGCCTTAGTTTAACTTTGAATATTTGAATGGACCGAAATCTCGTATGAATGGATCGAAAAGTGTCTAGAATGGTCCGAAAGTATTTAGGATGGAACTAAATAGTCATTAGTGTTTTCGATCGATAAGTCCTTGAAAAAAAAATTTTAAGTTTTGATAAAAAATCTAGAGTTTTCGATCGAAAAGTTTCAAGATGTTTGTGTTGTATCTGATCATATGTAGTAGTTTTCGATCGAAATGTTGATATATTTGAGGGTTTTCGATCGAAATGTTCAAGGTTGTGAATTTCTAACAAAAGAGGTTTAAGGTTTTTTCGATCGAAAAGATAACACTTAGGGGAGTTTTCGGTCGAAATGTAAAAAGTTAAGAATTTTTCAGAAATTTTCTAACTTGTTGTTTTTTTTTCTTTACAGATATGAACAGGTTAAAGTTTGAGCCTAAGCACAACATTTGTGCCTGTTTAACTACAAATACAAAGAAGACACATGGATATGAAGAGATTGTTAGATTTTTAGCAAACTCAAGAATTAATACAGCTATATCTACACAAGTACGTGTATTTGAAAAACACGTGAGGGAGTTTGGGATAATGTAGAATACAAACATGTGAATAAAGAGATATGGATTGAGAGTTCAGTTGGAGGAAACAAGATTAAAGTTACTGAACAGGTGATAAGAGAAGTATTAAACTTCAGAGATGCAGCAGACTTTCCTTACAAAATCAATCACATCGAAGTATCTTGAATTATTATGACCATGGGGTATGAAGGAACTTTATTAA
The DNA here is from genome assembly GCA_023525975.1 of Smallanthus sonchifolius. NCBI lineage: Eukaryota > Viridiplantae > Streptophyta > Magnoliopsida > Asterales > Asteraceae > Smallanthus > Smallanthus sonchifolius. Next base: position 18,784,024 of record CM042035.1, on the reverse strand, counting down.
TAAGACAAGTCACAAAAACCATGTTTGGGAAACAGTGGAGATATCTGGTTCATGTTTTAATTCATTGCTTGAGTCCAAGAACGTCTGCTTTTGATCAGATTGGTGAAGTTTTTAGCAGGGCGTTAGTCTGTTTGGCGACTCATAGAAGATTTAACTTTTCAAGAATGATCTTTGAAGCAATGATCAGCAATTTTGTGGGACCAAGACAGATATACAAGTTTTTTATCTATCCAAGGTTCGTACAGATGATCATCAACACATTTCTGCCTAATCTAGAAAATGATGGTGTTGAACTGTCGTTAGAGACAATGCAAGAAGTAATCTTCAGCAGTATGAATAATGTCAGAAAGACAAGCAAGTTCAGTGGAACTGTAACACCTTTATTTCCAAATATGCTTGAAGAAAATCATGATCCAGATTTTAATCTTGAAGATGAAATTGATGGCTGAAGATATAGAGGATGGAGTTGACAGTGATAGTGATGAAAATGACCAAGTTGATAATAATGATCAAGGAAATGATGACGATCCAGGTCATGATGGTGGTCAAAGAAATGTGTTACTAGAAATTCAACTAGAAGTTCAAGTTCAAGATGAAAAACCAAGGGTGGATACACATATGGGTGAGTATGAAGCACCTAATCTGACTTTTGAAGATAACAGAGTTCCAGAGGTGAATGAACAGCATATATAACCATTGTTCAATCACACAGAAGAATTCATAGTTGAAACTGAAGATGTTCTAAGTGTAAATACTGAAGTGTTAAAAGTTCCTGGTGAATAGTTAGAAGCAACAACAACAACCCCGTCAAAGAAGAGAAAAGAGCCAGAAAAGCCAAAGACTGTACCTTCTAGACCTCCTCCGTCTAAAGGTATCGTGTTTACAGATTCAGAGTTAAGAAAGAAAAAGAAAACAACAACTACAGAACTTGATAAGGGCAAGGGTAAGTCAAAAGAAGTACCAAAGAAGCAGAAGTCTAAGAGATTAAAGAATTATGGGTTGGTTGATGAAGAGTTCTTGAATTATGCTACAAGAGAAACTGCTGACGTAATTAGCCAATTAAAGACTCAAATCTCCAATCTACAAAGCAGAGAAGCTGCAAATACAAGAGATAAGGGAACTGAAAACAGAAAGCAACAAACAGAAAGGATTACTTGAAAAACAACAGTAGCAAAATTAATCAACTTCAAAGGATTGTGAAAGAATTGATCGCTCAGATTGTTACAGCTCATGAAGAAAATGTTGAAAATGTACAAAGTTCGGCAGCCACTGAACCACTTTCTTCAACAAGTGAACAAGTTCAAACTCCAGTCTTTGAAGCAAGTATGTATGAAGATAACATGTTATTTGATGTTGATATGCTTTTTAATGACGAAGGTGAAGGTTTAGAAAGAACTGATGAGAATCAAGAAGAAACAGAGAAGGAAGAAGAAGAAGATGATGAAGAAGTGGTTATCACTGGTGAAATGAGATATGATAATGATCCTTCAAATGATTATAACACAGTGGTGGAGCTGGAGGTGTCAGTGGAAGTGAAAGCATGGCTGAAGTTATTGAACAAGATAATCAGACCAACACTGAATATAAGAAATATGAATATGAACAACAGCAAACATACGTAGAAAAAGATGGTTCGGTAATTGGGAAGATGGATAAGCTGGTTGATGAACGAGAACCGTTTACAGTTCCTGAAGATGTTGAATCACAAGTTGAAAAGTCAAAGGCTACAAAGATAGACAAGAGCTCTTGGTGGACAGTGACTGAAAAGCCATCCATTGTTGAAAGGCTTACACAAACAATAAAGAGTCCAGAACAAGCATTGACCGGAGAAATTCTGGCTTGGATGTATGATGATAATAAGATGTATGTGGTTAAGAGAGGAGAAGGAAATATCCAGTATTTTGATCGAAGCTCAAAGATGAAATCTTTGCCATACTGGGATATTAGAGAGCTTAGTCACTTGAAGATGATCAATCCTTCAAACAATACGTTTGCTGCTAATTTTGAAGAGTACTTGAAGAAAGAATGTAGTAAAGACAAGTTTGAGAATTTCAAGCCACAAGTACCTGAATGCCGACAGTTGAAGAGAAAAGACAAGAATAATAAAAGAAGATTCAGGTATATAGTGAAGCTAGCAGATACAGTTTCTACTGTATACGTCCCAGCAAGAAAAGAAACATTCATCAAAAGCTTCAAAAAGTGGACGTATGACAGTAAAACTCATGAAGCTGTGATCGTGCAAGAAAAATCACCGGAATTCAGAGTCTTTGATCCAGTTGACTTGTTTAGTTTATCGGATGAAGATCTGAAGATTTTGTACAAGAATCCTATCAGGTGGTATATGAGCACGAAGATTAAAGCCGAGGCCAAGTTGTATATGAGAGTCGTTGCTCGATGTTTATCAAGAAGACATGAAGCAGAAGTGATTAATAAAAGACTTGCTGCACTAGACGCTAAGAAGGTGGATGTTAAAGCCAAAGCCAAGCTTGTCAAAGAAAACAAGTGAATAATTGATGTTCTGTGGACTAGGGGGAGATTGTTGAAACCTAGTAGTCCATAGAAATCAATTAGGTGCTGAAATGTATAACTTCAGAGTTTTCGATCGAAAAGTATTTTCTGTCGAAAACACTTTTCGATCAGGAGTTTTCGATCGAATTCTGATTAGTATAAATATGTTGTCTTTTGTAATTTCAAAAGTAGATTTCTCATTTGTCACATTTGTATAGTTTTGATCAGAAGTATTCCTGAAAGAAATCAAAGTTACTTGTTTGTTGTTTTGATTCTAATCACAAGGTTTATCAATGGAGATTATCAGTTTGATTGCGCATCTTTTCTTGTTCGTACTTGATTCAATCTTCTCGGTGTTGTTTAATTTCTGGATTGATCCCGGCAGTCCAGAGACTGATTGAGGTACTTGTTCTTGGATATCAAGAGATCATAGGGAATCACAACTCTTTCACAATAAATATTACTACAAAATAATTAACTTATGTTAACTGAAATTTAAATTAAAAAAAAACTATGATCTGTAAAAATTTGGCATTTGTTAATTTAGATATTAAATGAGATTTTGTATTTGTTAAATAAATATAATGAAGTTAAATAAATTATTATGGAGGTATGATGATAATACTAACTAATGTTTTATAGTCATAAAAATAATTTAAATTACATAAAATAATAAAAATAAATTATATTCTTGATAAATTATCTTTAAATAAATAAAAACAGAAAAGTAGATACTAAATAATCATGTTGACGTGTCACACCCCCTTACTTCCATTTCTATTCGAACGCCACATCAAATATTTAGGATTTGTTTTAATTCTTTAAGATCTCCAGGTTTTGATTCAACAAATTTATGGCACGATAACACCATTCTTTCTATAAATAAAATGGTTAAAAGTAAAAAAAATAACACCTTCTATTATAAAACCCAAAGATAACTGCATGCATATACATATAGAATTTGTATCCGGTATCTATATACAGATACATATACCCAACCTTTTGTGTTTGTGAGAGAAGAGAACCGCTGAAACGATCAAACGGCTACAATATTGACGGTTGAATTGAAAGCCGCAGAAAATATGTTCCGATTTTGAGCGAATTTTAATTCATTGTTAAAAAAACGCTAGCCTCTAGTTTTTTTCAGTTAAAAAATTCGCATATATCCAGGCATTCGGTAAGGGTTTTTGCTGATTTCACAACGGAGAAGAAGAATTGGCCCACAGGATTGTGAGGGCTCAAATCAGCATTTGGTAATTTTACGATTGATTTTGTAATCGTTGATTTGAGCCTTTGATCATCATCGGCGGATCCAATAATTTTTTCAAAGGGGTTCACTGTTTTTAAATGCTCCAATCTCATAGGATCTGATATAAAATTTTTTGGGTCGGTTTGATGATTCGAGTCAGGTAAGGTTCATCATATAACAAAAATACGATACAATAATAAAAAAACATTATCATTAGAAATAAAAAACACACTATTTTTTAACACTTGTCGTTGCCAGTGACGAAACCAGAATTTTCAAACAGGAGGATCACACCTTATATATTTTTTAAACTCACTACGGTACGATAATCATTTTTTTTCAATCCAACATAAATAAATAAAATCATAAACTAATAAACTTTAAATAAAATAGAAACCTATCCAAAAATAAGGTGATAGAAAGAAATACATCAAAATTAACAAAAAAAAAACGAATTCTCTATTTAAGAGGCTTTTCCTTTATATACAAAAAAATGTACAACGGAAAAAAAAAATACCACTAATTAAACTTTAACATTAAAAGGAAACAAACAAAAAAAACATAGAAAAACAAATCATAAAAAAATAAAATTAAGAAAACAGAAAAAAATCACATGTGAAAAATCTGAAGCAAACGTAAATAATAAAGTCAGAAAAGTATTCTTTTATCACTGTCATACACTATCTTAAACCAATAAAAGTTTAATGCACGCTCTTTAAAGGACCCTCACTTCATCTTCTTGACCATACCTTCCTTCCCTTTCTTTTTTTACTGCAACTACAAAACTCCATGAAAGAGCAAAGATCTACACTTATTCACTTTTCTCACTTCATTTGTTTCCACCACCATCTTTCATCTTTGTATAGGGGTTCACTTGATATTTTTTAAGGGGTTCACCCCATTTTTTCCTATATAGTTTTCTACTATAATTTTGAAACCCGAGAGTTCCGGTGAACCCCCTCGGCTCTATGTAAATCCGCCCCTGAATATAAGTAAGCGTTGATGATAAGTTATTAAGCATATTCTTATTAGTAGGTTCTAGAGTTTTATACTTTATCTTCTTACTAAATTAAAAACCAAGATTTCGAAAACCAGATACGGCCGGTCAAACTAGAAACCGTCAATATTTTATTCACATATCATGAACCATCGACGTTAAATTATGGTTAAGTTATTTGATTTTTGAGACCGTTTCTGACTAGTGAATATTCTAGAGATAGTCGAAGGTCTAGTTTTCAAAATTTCCATGGTGCGTGTAGATCTGTAAACAACTGTATGTAAAAAGGTTGGAGAGGTTGTGCATGTCTCACCTGTCCTCTTCTCACAAGTGATAAGCGAGATGGATAATATGATGATTATAACACACAATCAAGTCTTAATTAGTAAAAAGAGATCACGATATTTGACAAGCATTATCGACTAGTGTTGTTTAACCTTAAGATTGACGATTGACGTGAAATGATTGGTTTATTGAGAAGGCAGTTTAAAGTTAAATGGATAGGAAAGATTTAAGATAGAAGACTGATAATAACACAACAATATCTTAGTATCATTGATAATAACACAACAATTAATGTTTCTCTTTTCTACTATATTTCCGGCACATGAACTTTCTATGTCATGTAGTGTATTCATCGATAAATATATTAAATATAGTAAACTATTAATGTTTCATCAATTTATGATAATGTCACCGTGTAAACTTTCTATGTTTTTTTCTAGCTAACACCCTAATAAATTGCATATATTGTTTTACTTAACTTTTTTTAAAGACAAATTTCTTAATTGAATGTGATTGAGAATTGAACCCATGACCTCATCAAACCTTATTATTTCTAAAGGATTTTTCTCTATTATTGGATCACCAACCCCAATAGTTGTTTTACTTAAGTATAAAAATGTCACCTCGAGTTTTTTATCTCACGGATGTGACGGTGGTTCTGTTGGGTATTTTGTCAGTGGTGATCAGTTATATTAGTTATCAAAAACGGTTGATAAATAATTTTAGATTAATAATAATTATTTAGTAATTATTAATACGCAACGGAACGACCGATTCAACACAAAATAAAAACCCGACAGGATCTGGGTTACAAACATACGAACACGGAATATAAAGTTAATCTACCAATGAGATTAATTATACCTTAGTGGTTAATGATTAACCGGTTAAGACACCGAGGTACAACGAACTGAAGCTAGACACGAACCAAAAACACGAGAACGGGGTTGCAAAGGCAGCCTTTGCTCCCTTTTGTGGAGAGCAGCTTGAAAAATAATAAAGAAGTCCAACACTTCTTTGTTTTCTTTTCTTTTGGTATTGAACGAAAAACAAAAGTCAAAAAAACGTGTTCAACTTCTTTGCGGCTGGAATCATAGGGTTAGATATATGATAGGATTATTTCATTAAATAATAATCATACACTCTACTAATTGTTTTCTGGCCCAAAGTCCAATACGAAATATAAAAGTCTAAACTTGTTTTAATGTTTTAATAAAAGATTAAACAATATATAAATATTATTCATAAACGAGTATAAATAATAATTCCCGTCTAACGAATATATATAAATATATATCGTCTCATTATTTGTTCGTAATTACCAGTTAAAAACGTTAAGTGGATTTAATGTTCGTTGCCCTCGGTGTAACTCTTACGGGTCACAACTCAGTTAGTAGCGTTAAATAATCGGGACCGGACATAAAATTCCAACAGTCTCCCACTTGGACATCCTTCGATTAAGTTCCTTAACGCAGACAGCCAGCGTTGTTCTAGCTACATATGGTTGCCCCTAACAATGTATGACACTTTAAAGTCATTAACCAAAACATCTTGCTATTGCAAGACAATAGACTTATGGTAATAATCGTCATTTATCCTTTCTGTAAAAGACATCAATTGAATCAATGAGACATGGATTAGATTCATTCTCATATAGCGTTCAATCATTATTGTGCTCGTTCAAGATTAATAGTGGTCCAATCAAACACACATTCAGTTTGGGTAAGGCCTTACACTTCACTAGTTTGAAACACGAGGGCGCCACGACGTCTAACTGTTACATGTCATGTAAGAGTACAGAATCCCTTATCGACTACATACAACTCCCACTGAACTTCAGATCTGTTCCTAACCAATGTCTTTATGACTGGCAGTTACGCGACAGCGGTTGACAGTGATTAAAGAACAGTCCTTGGTAAACGAAAGTTCTAGTATGCATCTCAAGTCAGAGGATACTAAATGAGTATACCAATATCAAAACATCTTATGATTAAAATCCATGAAGATGATTTGAAGTGAGTTACATCCAACGTCATCCAAGATGAGGTCTGTGAAATTGGAAGTCAACTACTTGAGTCCAAGTTCAGAATAGTCTTAATTCTCGACTACGGATAATTAAGAATACAAGATTCATGGATTAAACGTATTAAAATCAAACACAGTTATAAGATTCAAAGTTGCATTTAACTAGTAAATCAAACTGAATTCAAAAAGTATAACTGTTTAGTGTTTGTACATCCAAATACTAAATCAAAACATATCGCTAGCAAAACTAAGACCGATAGCATTTCTGTGTTGAGCATGCTTTTCCTGAGTCATCGGCTTAGTGAGCGGGTCCGCTAGGTTTTGATCTGTGTCTACTTTGCTTATCACGATGTCACCACGTTCCACAATTTCCCGTATATAGTGGAACTTTATGAGAATGTGCTTGGATTTGTGATGAGATCTGGGCTCTTTGGCTTGAGCAATAGCGCGTGTGTTATCACAAAGTATCTCGATTGGTTGGCGAACACTCGGAACCGCATCGAAGTCAGTAATGAATTTCTTCATCCAAGCAGCTTCCTTAGCAGCATCTGATGCAGCTATATACTCAGATTTGGGTGTTGAATCCGCCACCACACTCTGCTTGGAGCTCTTCCAGGAGATAGCTCCTCCGTTTAGAGTGAATATGAATCCTGATTGTGAGCGAGAGTCATCTCGGTCAGTTTGGAAGTTGGCCTCAGTGTAACATCTTACAGTGAGCTCTTCTTCCACTCCTCCAAATATTAAGAACATGTATTTAGTCCTTCTCAAGTACTTCAGGATGTTCTTGACCGCAGTCCAATGGGCAATGCCAGGACTTTGCTGAAAACGACTGGTCATGCTTAAAGCATACGAGACGTCAGGCCTGGTACATAACATAGCATACATGATAGAACCAATTGCCGAAGCATATGGAATTGCTTCCATACGCTTGGTTTTAATGTCCATTGAAGGAGATTGCGATTTGTTCAGCACGGTGCCTTTAGTCATAGGAACACCTCCTTTCTTGGAGTTTTCCATATGAAAGCGTGCCATGACTTTGTCTATGTATGTGCCTTAACTTAGCCCTAGAAGCCGCTTAGATCTATCTCTGTAGATCGTGATTCCTAAAATGTAAGCTGCTTCTCCAAGATCTTTCATTGCAAAACAAGTTCCCAACCAGTGTTTAACATCGTTAAGCATAGGGATGTTGTTTCCAATGATAAGTATATCATCCACATACAAGATGAGGAATGATATAGTGCTCCCACTAGCCTTTCTGTAAACACAAGACTCATCTTCATTTTTGACAAAACCAAACTCTTTGATCTTTTGGTCAAATCGAAGATTCCAGCTTCGAGATGCTTGTTTGAGTCCATAAATAGACTTATTCAGTTTACATACCCTATTAGGATATTTTGGATCAACAAAACCATCAGGTTGTACCATATAGACATCTTCAGAGAGATGCCCATTAAGGAAAGCGGTTTTGATATCTATTTGCCATATCTCGTAGTCATAGTACGCGGCTATGGCAAACAATATCCTGATCGATTTGATCATAGCAACGGGCGAGAAGGTTTCATCATAGTCAATGCCTTAAGTCTGAGTAAAACCTTTCGCAACTAGCCGTGCTTTATAGGTGTGTATATTTCCATGCATGTCGGTTTTTCTTTTGAAAATCCATTTGCTCCCTACTGCCCGAGATTCGGGGGGTAGCTCAACCAAGTCCCAGACTTGATTATCATGCATAGATTACATCTCGGCGTTCATGGCTTCTAGCCATTTTGCAGATTCTGGATCTGAAATAGCAGATTTGTAGTTAGTAGGTTCGTCATTAGACTCGGCTACTAATAGGATCTCGGTACCCTCAAGATGCCATAGGTATCTTTCAGGTTCTTTGCGAGTCCTTACACATCTGCGAACGCTTGTGTTTATGTCTGATTCATCAGCAACAACTTCTTGTTGTTCAGACGCTCCGACTTCATCAGCGGTTGTTTGTGGTTCATGAATTTCTTCAAGATCCACTATATTATCTCCAGTTCCTCGTTCAATAATTTCTTTCTCGAGGAAGTGTGCCTTCCTTTTGATGGAAATAACATTTGCATCAGGATGGTAGAAATAATATCCGCTTCTATTATAGTATCCGACGAAAAAAACCTTTTCGCCTCTAGGATCGAGCTTGTCATCAGAATTGCTGGTGACATATGCATCATATCCCCATACTCTAAGGTAAGACAGATTGCGTTTAGACCCATGCCATATCTCATATGGAGTCTTGTTTACCTTCTTAGTTGGTGCCAGATTGACAATGCGGGCGGCGGTCATAAGAGCATAACTCCAGAAGGAGTGAGGCAAGTTTGTTCTACACATCATCGATCGAACCATATTAAGTAGGGTTCGATTTCTCCTCTCGCTCACGCCATTAAGTTGGGGTGTGCCAGGTGGAGTAGGTTGTGAAACTATTCCACGCTCCTTGAGATGATTTATGAACTCTGTGCTGAGATATTCACCACCTCGATCTGATCGAAGTGTCTTTATCGTTTTACCGAGTTGGTTTTCCACTTCGTTTTGAAACTATTTGAATTTTTCAAAAGTTTCATGCTTGTGTTTCATAAGATAGACATAAGCATATCGACTATAATCGTCGACGAATGAAACGAAGTATCTTTCCTGATTTCTAGACATGGTTCTGAAAGGGCCACATACATCAGTGTGTATGAGTCCTAGCAGATCTTTGGCTCGTTCACCAATGCCGGTGAAGGATCCTTTAGTGAGTTTGCCAGCTAAGCAAGACTTGCAGTCTTCAAAGGATTCTTGTCCGGTGGATTCAAGGATCCCTTCGGATTGGAGCCTTTTCATGCGGGCCTTGCTTATGTGACCAAGTCTACAATGCCATAGAAATGTATCATTAATCCTAGATTTGATACGTTTAGAAAGATTGTATATGTTATTATTAGTTTGAACATCAACCTCATAAATTCCATTTCGAGGTTTAGCCTCAAAATAGAAAATATCATTTAAGTAAGTAGAAATATTAATTTCATTAAAAACGTACTTAAAACCTTGTTCAAACAATAAGGAAACTGAAATAATGTTTCTGGTTAAACCAGGTGCAAACAAACAGTTATTTAAGATAACTACAAGGCCAGAAGGACATGAAAGGTGAAATGTTCCAGTTGCAAGAACTGGTACTCTCTTCCAATCACCAACGATGAGTTCCATGTCGCCTTGTTTCAGCTTTTTCCACTTTTCAGGCTCGTGCAATACATTAACGATGTGATAAGCACATCTGGTATCAAATACCCATGTGTCGCTAGAGATAGTGAAAAGTTCAATAACATAGATAGAAATACCAGAAGAGGTGCCTTCACCATTAGCTCTCTTCGATCTCAGCTTAGCTAGATATTCAGGGCAGTTACGTTTCCAGTGCCCCATATTGTTGCATTCAAAACACTGACGCTCCTTGGGAGGGGGTGCTTTTGCAACTTGCTTGTTTTTGTTGGTGGCATTCTTGGCAGCAACAATAACTTGCTTCTTACCTTTACTGTTATAACCCTTTTTCTTGGTTTTGGGCTTGTTAACACCAATAGATTTGACCATCAACTCTTGATCAGTCTCACTTGATCTGCTCATCTCGGCCGTTTCCTGCATACCGTGCAGTTCGGGCATAGTCTTCTCCCATGTGTTCATATTTAAGTTCATTACGAAGTTGTCATAAGAACTAGGGAGAGACTTCAAGATGAGGTTGGTGTCATTCGGTTTTTCATTCTCAAGCAAAGACTTGAGAGAGAAGGAGAAGTGAGATTCTTTTTTAGTAGACATCGGTTAAATAAGCAAATTAAATGTTAATTAGTATTTTGGATGTAATAAATTCTTATATTAATGACCCATGGCAAGAATAGATTAAGAATAGAGAATCTGGTTATATCAATTAGTAATGGCGGCTGTGGCACGCAACATCAGTAAGTGATTTAGGCAGACTGACAATAATTGCCAATTGTGGAAAAAATGCACAATTCTCGAGTATGAGGCCGCTAAGACAACTCTTGTCTATGCATTGATACGTTTAGCCTCATCCATGCCCACTTTGGTCTCCATACAGCTGGGGCATGTAATAGAGAGAAAAGTAATATTCGCCCTAGTACAGGTACATGTGGAAGGGCCGGATGTGTCAACGAAACCCTTGCACCTCGGAGGGATAGGCTACACACCAAGTGCGGTGCTGTGGCTCCAAACACTGGTGTTTCACGTTATGCCCCAAGTGTTCCTTATAGTAGGATGGCATAGACTAAATATTTTAAATATGGGATTTAATTTTAGTGTTTACCGATAGGGTCAAACACAACGAATGATAAATCATACGTGTGTTGTAAAAGCCAGTTTTACTATATATTAGATCGTGACAACGTGATGAACCCTTTCATCTCTCAGGACACTTAATTTTAAATAACCTATTAAAACTAAGTTTGTCGCGATGTAATTAACCAATTAAAAATTAATAGTTTGAATGAACTATTAAGTTATTCGTTTTGAAAATTTAAAATTAGTTTAAATTGCAAAACTTTATTGGTTATCATTTATTTTAAAAACAAACCTTTTGTTTTAATATAAAAATCCACAAGTTATAAAAAAAATAGAACTTGTTATTAATTTGATTGTGAAAAATTTGGTATTTGGTCGGTACGTTATAACATTTATAAGATAAAAGCAACCACAATAGCAAACACAAAAATATGTAAATCATATGGCCAAGAAAAAAATGTTTGATCTTGCTAGAGCCTAATAGCAAGACCAAACTAGGTCACAGGGTCACAACACACAAACAACCACAAGGATGAACTTCATGCATGCATCTAGCTGTTCCGTGTGACTCCCACTAAATCCAAGATCCTGTCTCCGTCTTCTGTTTTGTCTTCGGGTCTTTATCTTTACAATATTTATACAGAATACAAAAAAATAAAACCCTAAGCTATTACAACTTTAAGCCATCAAAGTGGGCCAAAACATAAAAGCTAACCTATTACAATTTTGAGCCATCAAATGGGCCAAACCATAAAACCAAAAACAGAAAACAAACACAAGACAGGGTCGGGCCAGATTTACATATTTAATACAATCAAATAACTGGGCAATCCTTTTGGTCAAATAAAATAAATAAAAACTTTGACCAAAATAAAAAAATAAAAATTGCCCTAAAAAATCTAGATCAGAAACTTTAAACAAGTTAAAGTTTGTGATCTATAACCGGTTAAAAGACCGGATCTGATTCGTATGCCGTAACCAAGTCTCTGATACCACTGTTGGGTATTTTGTCAGTGGTGATCAAAAACGGTTGATAAATAATTTTAGATTAATAATAATTATTTAGTAATTATTAATACGCAGCGGAACGAAACCGATTCAACACAAAATAAAAACCCGACAGGATTTGGGTTACAAACATACGAACACGGAATATAAAGTTAATCTACCAATGAGATTAATTATACCTTAGTGGTTAATGATTAACCGGTTGAGACACCGAGGTACAACGAACTGAAGTTAGACACGAACCAAAAACGCGGGAACGGGGCGGCGCCGGTCGACGGCGGCGGCTTGAGGCTGCAGTAAATTGCAAAGGCAGCCTTTGCTCCCTTTTGTGGACAACAGCTTGAAAAATAACAAAGAAGTCCAACACTTCTTTGTTTTCTTTTCTTTTGGTATTGAACGAAAAACAAAAGTCAAAAAAACGTGTTCAACTTCTTTGCGGCTGGAATCATAGGGTTAGATATATATATATATATTTTTTTATAGGCGACTTTCATTTTTAAGTGGCAGTCGCATCTCCGAATCGGAGATCCGTTACCCCTCAACCTGACCACTACGTTGTCTGAACCGGGCCCGCGGGTTCAGAACGAGAGGCTTAGGCTATCACCGGGAAACCATGGAGCCTGCTGCCACTTGACAACAGTTGCGCCGCTACACGGGCCAAACCCCGCTAGCGTAACGCACTCCGGACTAAAACCCGGTTTGGCTCGGACTCGAACCTGCGTGGGCAGGTTGAGTCTTCATCGCCATAACCACTAGACCAAAGCCCAGTAGTTATAGGGTTAGATATATGATAGGATTATTTCATTAAATAATAATCATACACTCTACTAATTGTTTCCTGGCCAAAGTCCAATACAAAATATAAAAGCCCAAACTCGTTTTAATGTTTTAATAAAAGATTAAAACAATATATAATTATTATTCATAAACGAGTATAAATAATAATTCCCGTCTAACGAATATATATAAATATATATCGTCTCATTATTTGTTCGTAATTACCAGTCAAACACGTTAAGTGGATTTAATGTTCGTTGCCCTCGGTGTAACTCTTACGGGTCACAACTCAGTTAGTAGCGTTAAATAATCGGGACCGGACATAAAATTCCAACAGGTTCTCATATTTTGAGTGTTTCTTACCATGTATATATGACTCAAGAAACGATACTAAACAATAAGCAGTGTATCACAAATACACGTCAATCGTAGAATAGTTTGTATATATGCAAATCAGAACAAAGAACACATATAATTTTCTTTATATAATACCTAACGTAGAATAGTGTATATATATGTTACAAGCTGGATTGCGGAACAAAAAAACAAAGATAAAAAATACACACAATATGGATTCTATTGCTTTGATGTTTTTGGAGGACAAAAGACACGGCTCGTATTTCTTTCTTCCTGTTTAGTTGAAAACGGAATATATTATAAGGGACATATATGTGATTTTAACTTTATATAATAAATAAATTTATACCGTCAAACAAAATTGATGCAAAGTACAAATTATTTTTAGTTTGTTTGTAACATATATTTAACCACAAGTTGAAAAACATATAAAGAATAGTAACTTAACCTTGAAATATGTTTAGGAGACATGGTACTTCATAGTTACGCATTAAAAAATCAATCATTAAATTTGGTTATTATATAATACTAGTGGGTTGGCCCGCGCAAAGCAACGGGTGTCATCGAGACTCTTTTTAAGAGCACATTATAACCCGACGTGCCTTAAATATTGATTATATTTGAGTATTATTATTATTATTATAATCTTCAAACCTAGCTCGCAAGCTTACGAGCCGAGCCAAACCTAATTGGGCTCGCAGCAAGTTTACAATCGGAACGATTTCAAGCCGAGCTTTTTTCAACCAAGCTTCGAACCTCGTTTATGTATCCAAATTTTTGCACCAAAAAAATATTCATTTTTTATTCAACTTAGCAAAAAAGGGCATGTAAAATACTAAACCCAAACAAATGCTCTATACTTAGGTTGGGTAAACCACCAATATACGACAAGCTAAAAAGTAAAAAAAAAACATTTGGTTTAGCTTTAAAGGATTAGGCTTTGATATACTTGTATATTGTTTTAACAAATGGTATTTAAGATTGTGTCTTAAAATTGGGTAAAAGTACCGTTTTGTCTGCCCAATATGCATTATAAGGTAGTATAGATTAAAAAGTAAGGAAATCCGCGATTCGTAGCGGGTGTGAAATATCACCATATTACTCTTGGGTTTAGTATTTTACAGTGTTACACTCTCACTAAAATCAATATAATTCAGTTGATATCAAGTTGACGGATTGATCTCGACCATCTTTAATCTTCGATTCAAAACTTTGAAGTGTAACATCCCGGAAACCGACAAACTATTAGTTCGGGTTAATGGATAACCCGAATCTCTGGCAAACCAAAATGGTTAGCAAGGTTTTCAAGTAAAACCTTATTCGTAGTATTAAAAGGACCCGGTTAATCAAAAGAGGAACGATTTAAGATCGAAACGCATAAGATTGGAACTAGAGGGGCCCGGGTGGAACTCTTTAGAGTTTAAATACTACATATTGTTGAAGCACTTTTTTGTGACAGACACTTTAGATACTGTCTTAGCTTTTGTACTTGTCTTTTGTGTATTTATATTTGTATGTAAGTATCTGTATGTATTTTATTATCGAGTTGTAATCACATATGTATGTACTTAGTGTCTGTTTCTTGTAAGTGTTGTGAGCACTTAGTAAGTGCGCAGGATATATATCCTGCATACTTAGCAAGTACGCAAGAACCCTCTGCGTACTTGCTAAGTACACATGAACAAATTGTCCTGCGCACTTGCCAAGTACGAAGGAATCAGGTCTAGTATAAATAGCAGGTTGTGACAGAAGTTAAGTACGCATTCATTTGTAACAAGTTCTGTAACCGGCTGAGTTTATAATAGATGAATTTTGAAAGTGCTTTCGTTGTCGGTTTACTTTGTGTTGTTTGATTCTCCACCTAGTCACGGGCATTCCGCACCTGGTTAGACTAGTCACACACCCACACGTAATGATCCGAGACACTCGGGGACCTACAAGTGGTATTAGAGCATTGCTCTTGATTTCGAGTGTTGTGAGTGTGTTAGGAGCATTTTCGACATAATCTACAGCCTTTTAGAACCAAAAAGTGACCTATTTTTGGGTATTTTGTTATAAAACAGAGGTAGCTCCAAGGGCGCTGTTTTAGAGGCAAAATTTCTCAAAATTTGACCTTTTTGTTGTCTGTTTGAGTGTTTTGATCACCAAGGGTTTGTTAGAAACAAGTTTCTAACCTTTTAGCTTGATCAATTTGTTCAAAACTTCAATTTTTGAAGATTTGAGCATATTCCGGCCATCGAAAAAAGTTGATGGAAGTTGGTGAAAAGGTGACCTGCGTACTTACCTTATTTGGCAACAAGTACAGTCTGTACGCAAGACCATTCTTGTTGCGTACTTAAGTTTCTTCCTGTGTACTTATTCTTTACTCCTGCGTACTTGTTAAGTACGCAAGAGTAAATCCTAAGTGCGCAAGGCCAGTATTAAGTGCGCAAGTTGTGCTGATTATTCTGAGTTTTGACTAAGTGTTTCACTATGGCAAATCTTCAGAACCTCGGTAACCTACTTAACTATGGCAATGAGATTGGAACTCCATAGAAACCACCAAAGCTGCTTAATGTTAATGATTATTCGAATTGGAAAGCACGCTTTGAGCATTATATATCATACACCGATTCCTCACTGTGGATACCCATTCTTGAGGGTTATAAGCATCCCACCTATACTTATCTTGATGAGGTTGTTCCCAAGCCTATCTCTAAACTAGATAAAGAAGAGAAGAAGGTTTACGACAGAGAAAAGAAGGCACATGGATCTATCACAATGGCCTTGACTAGAGAGCTTTTTCACAGCTTTAGAGGATACGATAACTCTAAAGATCTCTGGAAGGCATTGCAGAAAAGATTTGAGGGGAACAGTGACATCAAGAAGAGTAAGAGGGATCTCCTGACAAAGCAGTATGAGTGCTTCAGATACCTGGAGAATGAATCTACAGATGAACTTATATCTAGATTCTATCATCTGCAAACTGAGTTAAAAGCTTATGATCTAATTTATCCTGATGGGGAGTTAGTTGAGAAGTTTCTAGATGTCTTACCACCAAAGTTTGAGATGTACACCACTTTAATGAGAAAGAACCCCAAGTTCTATGAGATGACGCTTGAAGAAGCAATCGGAAAGGTTCAAGCACATGATATGAACCTGAAAAGAAAAGAAAGCTCAGGAAGACCTCAAATACAAGACCCTTCTATGTATTATGGGGCGTCTTCCACAGCTAAGGCATCGGGTTCAGGAATTGCCTTATTCTCAGGGAACTCTCATGAAGAAGAAAACTCAAATGGTCGTGGTGGTCATGCATGCTTTGCAGCATCTGGATCTAGATCTGGCTCTCACCACCAAAATTCCACAAGAAATCCTTCTTCCACATCTTAAGCTAACCAAACCGCTATAGCCAAGATAGCTGAAGATCATGTGGCTTTGTTCTCATCATGTATGCTCGCCTATGAGAACTTCATTGATGGCAAGCTAACGGATCCTGAAACCATTGAAGAAGATTTTAATCAGGTGGATCTGGAGGACATGGATATTCAATGGAATATGGTCATGATCTTGAGAAGAGCCAAACGTTTCCTGAACAAAACTGGCAGGAAGTTCATTGGTGGGCATTCTAATGCCAAGGTTGGTTTTGATAAATCCAAAGCCAAGTGCTACAAGTGTCAGAACTTTGGACACTTTGCTCGTGAATGTTAAAAGAACAAAGCACCAGCTTCAGGTTTCACCAGACCTAGCCAAGAAAACGGTCAAGGGTATAACAATTCTAACAACCACAATCAAAGTCAAGGTGGAACGTCCAATGCTTTGGTAGCTCAACAGGACGATAATTGGGGTGTTCATTTGGAGGATGCCCTTATTGCTCAAACACAGGTTGGTCTCATGGCTGAGATCGTTGAGATGATGGAAGCAGAAGAAAGGGAAGCTTCTGTGGCTGACCAAAGGGAATCTACAACTGCATTTGCCCTCATGACTATTGGAGAAGCATCATGTTCAACTGAGGTAGATTCTAATTCTTTTGCTGTCATTTCTTGTTCTAAATGTCTAAGCTTGAAGGATGAAAATTCTAAGCTTCAAGAAAAGGTTGAACCCCTTCGTATTTCAACTTTAAGCTACAAAGAAAACGAAAAACGTTACAATGATTCAATTGAATCTTTTAAGAAAGAAAGACGTGATTTTTCACATAAAATCAGTGATCAACAGTTTCATTTGGATGTTGCGTACAAGGGGTTGGAAAAAAGAAATACTGAAATCACCAAGCTGCAAAATGAGATCTTGCAGTTGAATGGCAAAATTGAGAAGTTGAAAAATTCTCGTTTTGTGGTGGAACACTACGAATCAGTAGTGAGACAAGTGAGTGGATTAGGGTTGGGTACTAATGCCATTCCTCCACCAGTAAGCGGGAAACTTGTCAACGGCTTAATTGATATTGATTTGTCATGTCTTGATGAGTCCTCTAGTCAGGATGATTCCTCTAACAAGGATGATTCCTCAAGTAAGGTTGACTCTGCCTCTGATGAAGAGTTCTTTACTGATGAAGGCTCTGAGAACACCTGCCCTGATGGTGTAGTCTCAAAGGAGTTGATTGGTGAACACCAAGTTAAGAAAAACATTATCACTGATCGTGATAATTGCATTTTAACTGAACCCAATATTGTTGAAACAAATGAAAAATTGAAAGTGATGCTTCATGGGGGTTTTAAAAATATTAATCAAGTTAAGAAAGAAGCCTTTGCAGCTCATTATGGGCTTGGTTATCAAGAAAATTTGCAAAAATATTATAATCCCAAAACTGAATCACCATCGGGTCAAACAAATGCTACTGTTCATCAAACAACTCCTCCTGCTAATCATGCTGAGTCATCTAATGTATGATCTAATGAAGGGAAACAACCAATTGGTTCACAACCAGCTGTAAGTCACCACCAGTGAAACAGCCCAAGAGTCCTAAATCAAATATGGTGAAACCATCAATGAAACCTATGGTGAAGCCAAAGATCACATCTGAGGCTAAACCATATGTTCCAAAAAGGGAAAAGCTATCTGCTAAACCCTGTGCCTCTACCTCTGGTAATGCACCAACTGGTGTGAAACCTGTGGTGAAACTCACCAAACCACAGAGGAGAAGAGGAACAAGAGATTGAGAAAGCTAGAACAGCTGGCTGGAATTCAATTAGGTGAAGCTTCTACTAGTTCACGTGTTGTTATTGAATGCAAGCCTACTGTTCCAGTAAAGAAAAAGAAGAGGTACTTGAACAAGAAATCTAAAGTTCTCAATCTTCTAATCCCAAGTCTTCTTAAGAGTCACCCATTTTTTACAGTCACGACTATGAATTGATCGAGATTGTTTATTTTGAGAAAGACGGACGACCCAAGACCACTATGGCTTGGGTCTCCAAAAATAACTAATCTGTTTGTGACTCGTGTAGGGACATCCGAAGGGTACTACCTCTAATCATTGGAATGTAGATAGTGGATGCTCCCGGCACATGACAGGCAACATGACCCGGCTTCAATATGTCAGACCATTCAGAGGCGGCTATGTGGCCTTTGCAAGAGAGAAAGGCGGTAGTATCACATGTCAAGGCATGGTTTCAAATGGATGTGTCAGCTTCGACAACGTCAACTACTGCGAGCAGCTGAAGCATAACATGTTGAGTGTTTCTCAGGTGTGCGACAAGGAGTACTCGGTGATGTTTGACAAGTCAGAATGCATGATTCTCAAACCTGGCTTTGAGGTTCTTGAAGACTGGATTCTGATGCGAGCACCAAGAACAAAGGACACCTATCAGATCGATATGAGCATGGCAACAACCACCTCATCAGTTGCTACTTATTTGCTTACAAAAGCGACAGAGCTTGACTCAATCTTGTATAGGAAACTCGGACACATTTCTAATCGTAAAATGAATCATATTGTCCGAAACGGTTTAGTTTCCGGGGTTCCTAAGCTGAGATTTGCCGTTTTAGATGACTGTATGCCTTGTAAAAAGGGCAAACAGCAACGGAAGTCTCACAAGCCCAAGCTCCAAAACTCCATCGATACCCCTTTGGATCTCTTACATATAGATCTGTTTGGGCCCATAAGTATCATGAGTATTGGAGGTAAGTCATACTGTCTAGTTGTAACTGATGATTTCTCATGTTTTTCTTGACTGCTGATATTCTTCAATACCTAATCTTGAGTCTGGAATCTGTATGCAAGCTGAAGGTTAGAAGAATAAGGAGTGATAACGGAACTGAGTTCAAGAATAATTTGATGGAGCTTTTCTGTCTCAAGAAGGGTATTCGTCACGATTTCAGTGCCCCATACACACCTCAGTAGAATGGAGTCACAGAAAGGAAGAACAAAACCTTGATCGAGACTACAAGGACAATGCTGTCAGATGCAAAGCTTCCTGTCACTTTTTGGGCAGAAGCGGTCAACATAGCTTTTCACGTCTTGAACAGAGTTATGGTGGTTAAAAGACACAACAAGACTTGCTATGAGTTGATCAACAATCGACCTCCCAATCTTGATTACCTAGTACCTTTTGGTATTCCCTATTCCTTATTGCTACAATACAAGGATCGTAAATCCAAATTTCATGCAAAAGCAGTGGAAGGCATCTTCTTAGGATGCGTTGCCAATTCACCATGCAAGAGAGTGTACAATATAGGAACTTGTACTGTCAAAGAATGGTTCGAAGTGGATTGCAGCAAACACAGCGTTCCACCAGAACCAACTAATCCAGCTTGGGGTTTTGATTATGATGCGCTATTCAAGTCTTTCAACCTTCCTGATCTATCTGCGGATGACGCCGCAAAAGTGTATGATTTATTTAATGGCGGTGATGACTCCAATTTTTTAACACGTGCCACTGTACCTATTGTAACTCCCGATTCCAATGGTACATCTGCATCTGGAACTCATGATAGTAATAACGTTGAAGTTTCTCATGTTGATGGAGATGACGCTCCATCTAATCCTAACACTCGTGTAGGAAATGAAGCTCCAGCTGATCCAATCAACATCGAATCTTCTTCTTCTGGAACATAGGATATGGGGAGTTGAGCACGAATCTAGACACAAACATCCAGGAACCGAATGTACCAGAGACGAGAGTGCATAAGAATCATCCAATTGACAACATTATTGGTGATCCTCATGCCTGTGTTCAAAATCGTCATAGAATCATTGCTGAGAACACCAGTTTGTATGCTGAGATACTTGACACTGGTATCACGGAAACATGCTTGCATGCTACATTCGTATCCCAATTGGAGCCGAAGAATGTGAAAGAGGCTCTCGCTGACAACTACTAGATTGAGGCAATGCAAGATGAACTGTCTCAATTCAAAAAGTTGCATGTGTGGGATTTAGTTGACTTGCCAAGAGGCGTACAACCAATTGGAACCAGATGGGTGTTCAAATGCAAAACGAATGATCGACATGTCGTAGTGAAGAATAAAGCAAGGTTGGTTGTTCTGGATTTTTATCAACAAGAGGGCTTGGATTACACAGAAGTATATGCCCCTGTTGCTAGACTTGAGGCCATTCGATTGTTTCAGGCTTATACCTCCTTTGTCGGCTTTAAGATCTATCAACTTGATGTAAAAAGTGCTTTCCTGTACGGAAAAGTTCATGAAGAGGTCTATGTCACTCAACCACCCGGCTTTGAAGATCCGCATAATATCAATAAAGTGTATAAGCTCGACAAAGCACTTTATGGTCTTCATCAAGCACCTCGGGCATGGTATGAGACTTTATCAAAACATCTAATGTCCAATGGTTTTGATCATGGACAAATTGACTCGACCCTCTTCATTCAGAAAGTAGGAGGTGATATTCTACTCATACAAGCTTATGTCGATGACATTATCTTTGGGTCTACAAATGAAGAGATGTGTAGGGAATACGAATAGATGATGAAGTCCAAGTTTGAAATAAGCAACATGGGTGAACTGTCGTTCTCTCTGGGTCTGCAAGTTAGTCAAAAGGTGGATGTCATTTATCTACATCAAACTAAGTATGTGCAGGACATCTTGTCAAAATACAAGATGAATGGTAGCAGGACTTATGGCACACCTATCCCATTCAATCATGGTTTGCATCCAGACAAAGATGGAAAAGATGTGGATTGCAAATTGTACCGTAGGATGATCAGATCTCTTATGTATCTCACAGCTTCAATGCCCAACATAATGTTTGTTGTTTGCTTGTGTTCAAGGTTTCAGTCACAACCGAAGGATTCTCATCTGATAGCTATTAAGAGGATCTTCAAATACTTGAAATGGAAACCCCGATTGGGTCTTTGGTACTCAAAGTAGCAGTCATTTGACCTCAAAGCCTATACTGATTCAAACTATGGCGGTTGTAACCTTGATAGAAAATCAACATCAGGTGGATGTCAACTCTTGGAGATAGGCTCGTTTCCTGGCAGTGCAAGAAGCAGTCAACGGTTTCTATCTCAACTTGTGAAGTAGAGTACATTACTGCGGCGAGCGGTTGTTCTCAGATATTGTGGATTCGGAAACAATTGAGAGACTACGGCTTAAACTTCACTGGAACTCCACTATTCATTGACAACAATGCCACCATGTCCATCACAAATAACCTGGTGAAACATTCCAAAACTAAACATATTGAAATTCACCATCATTTCATCCGTGACTATGCTGAAAAGCATCTCAATGAACTTGTAAAGGTTCACAAGGATGACAACTTTGCTGATCGTTTCACTAAGGCGTTTGATCGAACACGTTTTGAACATCTTGTAAACATGATAGGAATGTTCAATCCTAGGGGTGCAAACGAGCCGAGCCGAGCCTGAGCTTGACTAGGCTCGAGCTCGGCTTGTTTAACTTACTGTGAGCTCGAGCTCGAGCTCGGCTCGATTCGAGCTCTAATTTTGAAGCTCGGGCTCGGCTCGTTGGTAGCTTTACAAGCTCGAGCTCGGCTCGGGCTCGGCTCGTTTATTATATATTAATTAATTTATATATATTTATAATTATTTTTATATAAATTTTATTATAGTTTTTATATATAACATAATACATATTATTTAATTATATTTATCTTAATTTTATATATACTAATTATTATTATTATTTTATAAATATATATTAAATATATTAAAAACATTATATAAATAAAAGGCTCGTTAAGGCTCGCGAGCCGGCTCGAGCTCGATAAGTGAAGCTCGGGCTCGGGCTCGTTTAATAAACAAGCTTATTCTTAGGCACGAGCTCGGCTCGAGCTCGTTTAAGCTCGGCTCGTTTCGAGCTTTTTAACGAGCCGATCTCGAGTAGCTCGCGAGCAGCTCGGCTCGTTTGCACCCCTATTCAATCCTGAGTGAAAACTTGTTTTCAGAATCAAAACAATTTCTTGTAAGTTAAATTTCATTTCTTTCATGTTTGTAAAGTTTTTTTTGTTTTCAAATCATTTCAGAAAAATCCAAACAAAATAGAAAACTAGAAAAATTTCAAAGCTTTCTTGAGAAAAGAGGAAATGATAGTACATCAGAAATGATCTAAATGTCTTAGATTGCACATATGGGAAATGATTGCGTCATGCTTACTTGATTGTTTAAATTGTTTGTCTTTTTAATCTGCTTATTTACAAGTAATTTGAATTGTCAGTAGGCTATAAGCGTCTTTGAATCATTAGTAGTGTGGAAATTAAGTCAATACTACAACTGTGATTTGAACCCATGTTTGCTAGTGTGTGTGTGTAAAAGAATGCAAAAGATCACTATCAGAGATATAGGATGTAAGATTTTGGAAATTATTTTCTTTTGAGACCAGGTTTGTGTTACGTCGTTAGCAAAATTACTGTGGTTCATCTCACTGCCCATACTCACAAGTATGCAGTGAGAGATTGAATTAAGATATGTCTTCACATTAACCGTTGAGCATATGTTCACCCTTGAATCACTCCTGATTCATTGAAATCAATCCAGATAAAAGTTGGATCCCTTTACCTAAATCCTCAGACACCATATTCATTATCCTAAATCATCATTCCGATATTCACTGAAGAAATCACATGAAACCAAGACAAATGAATCGCTCGATTCTGAATCTTATGATTCCTGATAATCCTTATAGATTCTGCTTGATTTTTCTGTGCTAATTGACGTAAATTTAATCTGGAATTTAGAAAATCATTGGAAAAATATTAGATACCTTGAGTTAGTGCAAAGTTAAATTCATATAGCATAACTAGGTACACGTTGTATACTTATAACTAATACCTTAACACACATAAAAGTGATACTAAGATGCTTATGATTTCAAATCTTATAATATTGCCAACTTGAATTACTTGTTTATGTTGTTTATTACGTATGAATAAATATTAATCAATGACATGATCCGATATTCTTTGCTATTTATCGTATCATTTTTGCTATCTTTTAAGCGTGATATGATCCTCTGCTCATGACTTTGAACAAAAATAGCTTGTGTGTAAATACTTGTATATCTTTATTCAGAAAGGTTCAAAAAGGTTTTAAGTTTGTGTACAATTCAGTTCTAATAAAAAATGCCAAAAATATTTGTGTTTAACTTCTCTGAATTGACTTTGAATCCTCTTGATTGAATTTTCTTATCCAGTTCGTTATTTGACTTGACTTCTTCATAATTTGAGTTGAAAAATTTTACTGCATAATAGTCTATGCGTACTTATTAAGTGCGCAAGGGTTAAACCTGCGTACTTAGTCATGCGTACTTAGTAAGTACACATAGACTAAGTCATGCACACTTAACAAGTATGCACGACTAGTTTATGTGGGGTATATAAACGGGTGTTAGAACTTTTTCAGAGTTTCATCTCATTCAAACATCTTGACACTGTTGTATACCCCTGCTTATTTCACTAAAAAAATTTGTGTGTTCCTAAACGGTTTTTCGTCCCGATCATAGTTTCATCTTCACTCAACTAATACTTGGTGAGAATCTAGGAGCATTTCACCCATGAAATCTTGAGTTTGGGACCGATTACTGAACTTCAAAAAAAAATTGGGGTTTTGGACTTTGATTTTTGACAAATTTTAGTTGTATTTGTCTCACATTATGAACTAAAACTTGTTTAAAATCAATAATTGAAGCTCTATATCACTTAATCGTCCTTAACAATCTTTGATTTTGACCTCTTGTTTGACCGTGGGTTCACGTCGGTCGAAGGCTAGGTCACAAATGCCGGGTATCAGCCAGTTATTGCTGTTGATGTTGGTTCCATCAGGCATATGTGTGATTTTCGTCCTTGTGGTGACCAATATTCATAGCAAAAACTCATATTCTCTTATTTTTGGATTTGAAAAAATTCTACCTAAGTGTTAAGTCCTGCGTACTTAACAAGTGCGCAAGACTTAAGTCGTGCGTACTTGCTAAGTACGCAAGGCCTAAACCCTGTGTACATACCAAGTACGCAGGAAAGGAAACTTGGAATTTTTTCCATGTCTGCAAATTCTGACTTTGTGAATGTGCTATACTTGGTCGTGTTTGTTCAATTCCAATGATTTTCTTGTTCTTATTGTGTTTATTGTGTGTTTTTGCAGTGATAGCTCGTGTTTTTATCAGTGATTTCAATCTTCTGGATCTTACACAACCGGAATGGAAGGGTGCTGCACTTGAATACCGGGAGATAGTTGATTTCTTGAACCGCTCAAAGATCAGTTATGCTATCTCTGCAGATCCTATCGTTTCAAGACCGTACCTGGAGCAGTTCTGGGACAAAGCAGATCATGACCGCACGGTAACCCCAAACGTCATTCGGGCTACTGTGGCAGGTCATGATAATGCTTTCTCGGAAGACACAATCAGGAGAGTCTTACAGTTCCGAAATCTTGCAACCGACCCAATTTCATATCCTAATTACTTTGTGGATGTGTGTTGGAGGCATCGAATGAGATATGTCGGTGTGCGAGATTATGCATCGTACAAGAAGATGTGGGTGCTCGATCAGTGGAAGACTTTGCCCACATCATGACTTGTACCAAATGCAAACTCTTTTCATAAGTGTATTAAAATTTTAGTGAAATTACAAGTTTTCTCATTTCTATATGTTTTATATAGTTGTATAGATAAAGTTACTTATTGCAATTATTTTTAGCAGTGGATTTTTTTTTCCAATATATACTTACTATTTTTACATTAATAATGTCCTAAAAAGTGAATATATTAAATTTTTATACACAACATGGAAACTACTTATAAATTTAATTAATATCTACCTAAAATAAAGTAAAAACTTATTTTATTATTGGCATAATTAAAAAATTAATTTTTATGTTTGTTTAAAAGCAACAATTATCTTAAGACGAGCTTATGTATAGATAGAAAAGGTCTGAGAGAGAGAGAATCTAAAAGTAGGAACAAAGACAAGGAGAAGGATTGATTATTATCTCAACAAATCTTAGTCAAGATGTTGATAAAGAATATATTAATAGATTATGCAAATATTTTGTGGGAGTGAGTAACTTTACTAGAAAGTTTAATAGTTTTATGCTTGTTTTGTTTCCTTGAACATATTTGTTTCCTGCATATATCCTTTTCAATAATGTTTAATTCATTATATTAGCATAAAATAATTATATTATAATTGAAAACAAAGGTCAATGATGCGGTGCCCTTCACTACACTTTAGTGCATAGACAATGATAAAAGCAATACATAAACATGTATAGTCATCTTGTGTTGTGTTAAATAACACCAACGAAGATGTCCACAAAAAATAATTTTATTTCACAAACCTAGTTATGTTTTTCATATCATCAATAACTTTTATATTTGTTTTTTATTTATCACAATAAATTATTTAGTTTCCTAGACTTGGTTATTATACATGGATTGCATCATAGTGCCCATGCATTACAGCCATTTTTCAAATTCGGTATCTGAAAAAACTTGTATTTAGTGGGTTCACTTTGATCCACTAAGTATACATCGTCAATGCTGACGAGATAACGATATCTATCAGGCTCATAACATGTCATACCAGACCCACAGACACTCGGTGTTACAATTGCTTCCTAAACACTCTAAGGTTCAGGCTAAACAACCGTTTGTATATTTGATGGTTCTTCTTGAGACAATGCATTTTCTAGTTGTCGAATATCTTCAAGATTCAGACATCTTTCTGTCGGTTCCGTGGAAAGGAACTCTTCTTCCAAGAAGACTCTTCTTTTGTTGATGAATACTTTATTCTTAGCAGAGTTATAGAAGTAGTATGCTTTAGTCTCTTTCGGGTATCCGACGAAAATACTCTTTTCGCCTCTCGGTTCTAACTTGTCTGACGTCTCACGCTTAACGTAAGCATCACATCCCAAACCTTTAGGTACGACAACTTTAAATTCTTCCCATGTCATATCTCATATTAAGTCTTCTCTAACCTTTTGGTTGAAATCATGTGGACTATTTGAGCTGCGGTTGCCAAGACATAACTTCAAAAGGAGTGTGGTAGGGTTGTACGACTCATCATCGACCGAACAATGTCCAACAATGTTCGATTCCTCATTTTGGACACACTATTGTAGTGTAGTGTTTGATGTGCACAAAACTATACATGTTTTTTACATCAAATGTCATTCGTTTTCTTATGTTATCTTAATAATATTGTGAATTAACGTCAAAATTAGTTATTATTGAATTTTCAGGGCCTAAAGATCAAGAATTGATCAAAGAAGCGAAAAACGTTCAAAATGAAGAAGATAATATCAATTCTGGAGCTCAAGCACCGGATCGTGCCTCATCAAGCAGCCCCCGTACCACAAGTTAGGAGACAAGAAAACATTTGGGACCCACTCCCCCGTGTCTAAGCCAAAACGCTTCCGTGCCAAGGGTCTCGCACGCCCCGTGCCTTAACTCAACATGCCCCAGTTATACCTTATTGTCCAAGACTGTTTTGACCAAGTTAGTGGAGCATAAAACAGGTACACACGGTGCCATGATCATCAAGAACGACCCGTGCTCGAGCCACTGATCAACCTACAAATAGTGGTTCTTGCATTCATTTAAGAAGAGCTAGACTTGAGAGGTGATAGCCAGTATTTAGAAGGAATTCTCTATAATTTTTGTAGTTAGTTTCCATTGCCAAGATTCTAGATACATTTAACAAATTTGAAATCTTGTAATGATGCTTCATTGTGTTTATACAAGTTTTATCTTTGTTAATTTCATGACCATTCTTGGCTAGGTTCTTTGAATCACTTTGGCAAGATGATTTCAATAAAGTAGTTAGTTTGTTTATGAATTCAATATCGGTTTGTGTGACTTCAAAATTATGATCTTTTAACATTGAAAGTGGATCCGTACAACCGTCAGAACGATTCATCAACTTCATGCTTTGTTGATTCGGGCATTCACACTTCCATGTCTATGAAGAGTCAATGTGTTAGTTATTTGAAAGGGTGCAAGAAGTGGTGAATTGTGTACACGATTGTAAAGATTCTTGTTTTTTAATATGCGGTAACTCGGTATTCTAAATACTTGATTTTATGCATTACCACTACCCTAGTGGAGAAAAATCAAAGTAAGGGAGTTATAGTAATTACTATGTAAAGTCCTTTGTCTAAAGACATAATTTTGATATCTTAATTCCAACATTGTGGTGGTTGTTATGGTGTTATACTTTCCAATATTGTTATGGGAGTCAGTATCTCAACCTAGGAGTTGCTCCACTTTATGCACAGACACATACATTATCATTAAACTTCAAGAATAGGACGTGGTGTCACCAACCAGGAACCACGTCTAGCTAAGCATAACGATTGTCATGTTGTCTAAACTACTACCCCCGGGAAGACAAAATCAACCCGGGACATAGGGTTTAACTAATTAAGTGACAACCGCCATGCTTACGACATAGTGATCTTTTTAGAATCCATAAACTAAAGATAACTGTAATATTGAACGGAATTAAAACCAAAGTGAATTATTCTTGTCATTGATTACGTCTACTATCTTCTACCAATTCTACCATTATCTTTAAATCTCACAAAATTAAAATCAAAAACTCTTAAATTCTGGAAAGATTAGAAATGAACTGAAGTCCGGTACTAAGAGCCTTTGTATCCTTCGATCGACACTCGGTCTTACCAATAGTATATTACGTCCACGATGGGTACACTTTTCCTAAACGTGTTGTAGTAAGTGGAAGTAATTCCTTTTTTTATAAATTTAACGCTTTTGTGTTGAAATTATATAGTTTTATATATACACTTACGACACATTAAGTTTTTGGCGCCGTTGCCGGGGATACACGAGATTTTAGAAAAGACCAAGGTCAATGGCCTAATATATTTCTTTTCTTTCATTTCAAAGTAATGCATGCTCTCTACCTTTCCTTTAGAAGAGCCGTAACGTTTCATTCTACATAGACTCAGTCAACGAACACAAATTGTTTCTTAAGCAATCCTCGATGATCATCCAATGGAAGAAGAACGTACTATACTAGATTTTATGAGGCCTACTCTAGGCAACGTTGGGACAGCCATCACCCGCCCAACTATTGAATCAAATAACTTTGAAATCCTTCTTCATATTATTAACATGCTTCAAAATTCGGCAACCATCCATGGCTTAGCCGACGAAGATGCTCACTTACATCACTCTAACGTTTTAGAGATATGTGACACTTTAAAAATCAACGGAGTGTCTAGTGATGCTATCCGACTTTGGATGTTTCCATTCTCCCTACTGGTTCGGTAACCACTTGGGAAGATCTTGCTCAAGAATTTCTCTACAAATATTTTATTCCTGTCAAAATAGCAAGACTACTTACCATCATCAACTCCTTTTCGCAAGAAGATGATGAAAGCCTGCACGAGACATGGGAATGTTTCACGGACTTTGTTGGTGCATGTTTTGTAACAATAGCTTGTAGGTCTTGTATTTGTCTTTGTAATTTGTAATCGTTTGAAATCTTTTAGTTTCTATTTTCTCTAGATAGCGAATCTATCTCGTTTCGATGTGGCAAAACTAGTTGATAGTGAAACTATCAGTTTTGCCTTGTGTTTATCTTGTGTTTGATGTTTTCTATAAATAGATAGCTTGTTTGATTTTGTAAGTATCGAAATGATTTGATTCTCTGATTGTACAAGTTTACATGTGAAATAGAAAACCGATTTGTCTACTATTGTGTTGATCCGTGATTACTTGTTCTTAGTTTTTACACGATCATCGTTCGTTAGGATTCCGCACTACCGATCGGTTGGATACTTGTTGTCTCTAGAGATCCATGTTTGACTGTTATGGGGCCTACAAGTGGTATCAAAGCTTTTGCTCTTGATTTGGAGTCGAGACTGCTTGTTTTCATGGATTTTCTTCTACTTGGTCACATATTACTCGATAGTATGACGTTTTATCATGTTCTTGGCATTTTCTTTCAGTTTGGAGGTGATTAGTGTGGATTTTGGACAAAATTGGATCGATTAACACAAAAGGAATTGTTATTTTGTGTTGTTTTCAAGATCTATCGGATTAGTTTTGGTCAATTTATACTAGAAAGGTGTTTTCTTGATCATTGGAGTCATTTTTGCTGAATTTGTTACGAGTTTTCCCTCCAAAATCTCGTTCTTCTGTTTCTGAGTTGCACGACGAGCGAAACTAACTCTTCAGCGAAACTACATCAGTTTCGCTAGCTCTGATATTCATGTACTTTGACTAATCTCCTTAGCGAAATTACTTAGTTTCGCGTGATTCTTGAAGCGATACTGCCCTAGTTTCTCTTACTCATTTTATGCGAAACTATTCCTTGTTCATTTCTCAAGATTCTATTTCGTTTTCTTATCATGTCATCCGATCCTCGGCAAATTACTACTATGCTTGGTTATGATAATGAGATAGGGACACCCAGTAAAGCCACCGAAGCTTATGTCCTTGTCAGACTACTCAAACTGGAGAGATCATTTTGAAGCATTTATAACATATGTGGATAGTAGTATGATGATCCCAATCAGTGAAGGATAAACATCCAACTTATACGTTTATGGGTAGAACTGACACGCCTAATCCGATATCTTAATTGAATGAGGAAGAGCGAAAAGTCTATGATACAGAGAAGAAACCTAATGCTTCGTTATCCATGTGTTTACCAAAAGATATCTTTCATAGTTCTCGTAAATTCAAGACTTCTAGAGAACTTTGGGAAGCTCTTTAGAAGAGAGGTGAAGTGGAATTTTGATTTGAAGAAAAGTCGAAAGAGTATGCTAAATAAACAATTCATGGTGTATAAGTATCGAGAAGGTGAGACGGTGGATGAGATTGTAACTAGATATTATCATCTATTAAGTGAGCTTATGATGTATAAAGTCACTTATAGCAATGAGTAAATTAATGAGAAGTTTCTGGAAGCATTACCTCCACGATTTGAAATGTACACTATTCTGATCAAATAGAGTGAAGGATTTAAAGAGATGTCATTGGAAGATATTGTTGGAAAGATTTAAACTTATGACATGGATCTACAGAAGAAAGCTACTAGATTTTAGGGAGTTCATAACCTATCTATGTACTTTGGGAATACAACCGACACTAGATCAGGAGTGGGTGTAGTACTGTTTTCTAGAACTACAGGTAATGGAAATTCATCAGAAGGAAGCTCATCAAGAGTTACTGGTCAAAAGTGTAAAACATGTACCAAAGTTTAAGAATGTTGTCAATGATAATATTGTTCCACAGCAAACCAAAGTTGTGAATGACAAGGTTACTCAATGACCGGTGCGATTTGTTAAAGAAAAGGTTGCTCCTCAACATAAACAAGATGTTCAAGCAAAGGTTGTTAAACAATCTGGTGTCAAGTTATCTAAACCTCAGAGAAGAAGAAGGAATAAACAACTTTTGGTGGAATGGGATTTTCAAAACCTATTTCTTAACATCCTATTCCAGGGAAGGTTCATCTGAAACAAAAATGGAAACCAAAAGAGTCTGGTCCTAAGGCAAATGTGACATATGTGAATTTGCCTACATTTAATGATAACAATGAGTGAACTTAAAAGAAGTAGTTTATTTTGATAAACTAGACCAAATCAAGACCACTTTGGCTTAGGTCTCCCTTACTAACTAATAATATTTGATTTTTATGTAGGGGCAGTCAAGGTGGACTGTTGACAATACAAGATATGTTGATAGTGGCTGCTCACGGCACATGACGGGGAATATAGCGCTTCCATAAAATATCAAATCTATTAAAGGAGGCTACATGGTTTTTGTTAGTGACAAAGGAGGTCACATTACAGGAGAGGGAACTGTATCCAATGGTACAATCAGTTTGGAGAAGGTCAATTATGTTGAGAAGTTGCAACATAGTTTAATGAGTGTATCGCAAGTGTGCGAGAAGGAGTTTTCAATCCATTTTGACAAATCTGAGTGTCTTGTTTTAAAACCCGAATTTCAAATCCCAGAGGAATGGATTCTAATGTGCGCTCCTAGAAGAAATGACACGTATGTGTGAGATATGAACGTGGCTACATCCTATGTTCCTACTTGTTTACTTAGTAGAGCTTCTGAACGTGATTCTTTATTATGGCACAGAAAGATGGGACACATCCATTTCAGAAAAACGAACTTTTTAGTTCGTAATGGACTTGTGTCAGGTGTTCTCATCAATAACTTTTCAAGGTCCCAAAAACAAAACGAGTTTCAA
Source organism: Smallanthus sonchifolius (assembly GCA_023525975.1). NCBI lineage: Eukaryota > Viridiplantae > Streptophyta > Magnoliopsida > Asterales > Asteraceae > Smallanthus > Smallanthus sonchifolius. The sequence continues at coordinate 18,751,924 of CM042035.1, read as the reverse complement.
CAATTCAAAACTTAACACTAAAAGTTTGACTTAACCATGGTTAGATGTTTATAAGTTCAAAATGAAAGTTTTACTACTTGACTACATTCATTAATTCAAAAGGTTTAAACACTCCTTAGGAGGCTTAAGCATGCAACCGATGCACCAAAAGTTCATCCAATGAGAATCTAAGACTTGAAGCGCGACCTGAGACTAGACTGGAGCTTTCCCTACATAAAACCGCCAAACAAGACAAACATTAGTAATGATAGACACCCTATTGGACCCTTTACAAGCCAATGCCTTAACTCGGGCCAAACCGACACTTTTCGAAAACATTTCAGCGAAAATCAGTGTGTTTTCAGCGTAGCATGCGCTGCCCAGCGTAATTTGCGCCCTAATCAGACATGCACATCCCAAACTTCGTTTTAAATGTATTTCAGCCCTTCCTATTCGACCCCGATGGTTTTAACGACTCCATAATGATTTTTCGTTATTCTAAACATCATATAACACTTCCTTACCACCCTATGAGGATTCTTGTGAATCCATATCAATTAAGTAACAAATAAAGTTTTAGTTTAAACTAATTATTCTACCACTTACAATTGTTGACACACTCTTGGGAGGTTCAAGACCTCAATTATTTATTATCTTATGAGATTCTTAGATCTCAACTCCAAACCATATTGGTGTGGTCCTTTGACCACAACTTGACCCACCCATGTTAAGTATTGAAACTACAGGGGACCTGTTTTGCTAAATCCAGAACTTCTCCCCCCCCCCCACCTAATTCAGTCATGGGTTTGAGTCCCGCCCAATCTGGTTTTGAGACCATTGGGCTCGAACTCGATTCTTGATCCGATTTCACGCAAAAACCTCAACAGCTTTACGTTCAGGCCATTCAAGTGATTCGATCACCGTGTTTAATTGAACTTTCACGAGCTAATCAATGACTAACTCGTACCTGATTTAACATTGAATTGCATTTAAGCGATGGACCTGTTCCTGTACAAATTGTGTATAAATAGAAGTCCCTAGTCATTAGCGAGACTTACTAAAAACTCCCCGCACCATCAATTGCAACGAATTTCACCTCCGTAACCCCCTGATTAGCCGAAGAACACGAACCTAGTTCATCGAGTCGTTCTCATCCTCTACGCCCTCGTTTCAGGTAATACTTCCACACATAGACTTGTCTCAATCCAGGGAATGAAAGCCCTATGGATTTAGAGTCGATCAGGTTGTAGAAGCGGGTCAATTTAGGTGCTAGGGTTACAGGTTCATTTGGGGAAGAAGATGAACTCGGGGTTATTGTATTTATCTTTAACGCATCAGGTTAAGACCAAGGCATGAACCATCGTCTAATCGTTAAGTCCGCGTATGTGTGTAGCCGAGCTCGACTCGGGTTCGAGTCCCAGTAGGCGGTTTTTGATTTTTTATTTCCTTTTTATTTGTTTTTAATACATAATTTTATGTTTTAAAATTCTAATTTAATTTTTATAAATCTAATAAATACATCCTATAATTTTTTATAAAAAAAGAAAATATAAATTAAATGTTTTAACTATTTTATTTTATTATAAACATTAAAACACTTGTAAATATGTAAATAAAACAATATAAATGATTTATTTATACGAATTTAATTATGATATTTTATCTATAACATAGTAATGTTATTAAACAAATTATAATTTAATTGTTTAAGCATTATTAAATTCATTTCAATCACATAAATAATTATTTTTGCAAGAATATGTATTTCAAAACATTTTTAATCTAAAAAAATACTTAAATAATTATACATGTTCAATTAATTTCATTTAACATTTATATTTATTTATTATCTCTTTCATAAATCATTTAAATTAAAGAGATTATTTAAATAGTTTAATTAATTATTTTATTTACATAAAATAAATTATTTAAACCTTTTTCACTCCATAACTTATTTATTAATTATTTTTAGAATAATTATATAAATAAATCCAAATGTATTATTACTTAAACTTATCTCATTTCATTATTTTATTTATTAATTATCTTTAGAATAATTATATAAATAAATTCAAACCTCTTTACTATATAATTAATTAGAAATCTTAATTAATTTTATAAACTATTTTTATTATTTCAATACTAGTCATGAACTTATATTTTCTACAAAATATATACAAACCCATATCCAACCCCAAACCCTATGAAACCCTAAAATCTTATAATTTCCTTATTTTCATTAAACATACATTGAGTTGGAATACAATTATCCATGTAGGTTGATTGTGAAAAATCGTCACGAGGCTTATCCTCCATTAACAATTCATATCATTACTAGCTTCATCACATGTGAGTTTACATAGCCCATTTTTCCTTTTCATACTTTTGGGGTGAAACCTGACTACAATTACATTACATACGCAATTCAATTACCTATGTTCTTTTGCAGGAGTCTTTATGATTTATGTTTTAAACTGCTTGATGACCATACGTGTGTTCATGTTAGTACAATCATTAACTTGTGTGGCAAGCCTAAGGTAGTACCTTTTATGATCATTTATACGGGAATCCGATTCATTAATTACCACAGAACCTTGGCGGGTTTGTGTATATATTTTGGAACTTCACGCAATCCGGGGGATTGGGCATACATATAAACATGACTTAGTTGTACGCTTTGAACCTAGTATGTTCTCACATTTATGCTTTAGACTTGCTTTGAACATATTGAGTTGTAAAACATACTTAACTTTTTTTGGCGTCAAACCCTATGTTTCTCACTAACTACATGTAGTTGACATTTACTTACATGTTTCAGGTGCACCTGCTTGAGGACCATGCTTGATCACATAGGGCTAATGACCTAGCAATGAATAATTTAAATTTTGTTATGTTATGAACTATATGTTTCAATTTCCTTTTGTAACGAATATTTAATTTTGATGATTAATTATAGTAACGCATTTAATAGTCAATCATGTGATTAGGAACAACCGTGTCACCCCGGCGTATAATCTGTTGCCGGCGGGGATGTGGCAATTACCGGCACCTTTGTGAGGTTCTTTGACCTCATATTCAAATTTTCTTTGTGAGGCTCAAGACCTTAATTTCAAATCACCTTTGTGAGGTTCTTAGGCATCAATACCATCTGTCTTGATGAGATTCTTAGAACTCAATTACCAAACACCCCCTTTCCCTTTTCATGCATATTCGACCCATATGCTTTTCAGTTAATATCACATACACACAAGTGCACATAAGTTAATCTATAAATCATAATGCACATACATAATGTGAGTAATCACTACTATCTATGACTACCAAGTAATTACAAAACTTCAACTAGTGAAGTTCAAAGTCTACAAACATCAACAACAAAACATGTGAGGTTCATGACCTAAATTACGACAAATGCAGTTCTTAGACTCCAACTACTGACTCTAAACATACAAACAAGTGTCGCACACATTATTAATCCATCTTTATAATTCATACATAATTTATCAACATGTGGGATTCAAAGACCCCAAACCCACCCTTTTCGTTTATGAAGTTCAAAGACTTTAAACCTATATTTCACCCCCAACCCTTGCATACAACATGGTCATACAAATATAATACTTAAACACATAAGTAGTTCAAAGGTTTTAACCACCATACTACATTGTGAGGTTTATAAACCTCAAGCACCTTAAACACCACCCTTTGCATACATCCCTATATGCAAATCTACCAAATCATCAAGCACACATTGCATATATGATATTGGACAAAAGTAACATGAATATCAAGTATGTGTATTTTGCTACTACCTATCATTACTAAGTAAGCGCAAAGCACTTACATTTTTCTAAAGATTATTCCGGATTGATCCTCCAAGCTAGCTCCCTTCCTACTTGATCACCTATATGACCCATTTATAATTAGTAATCCATTGATCACCAATTAACACCCAGCACTACTTTGTGATCCAAATGATCTGTTTGACTAATAATAGTCAAACTTTCAAATACATCAATTCGCATCTATGTTCACCATAAGCTTATGCCCAATAATTTAAACTTGACTTATAATTCTTTATGTTAAACAAGTAAACCTTGTAATTCACTCAAGTTTTCTACTAAACATTTTTGGTTTAGGCATTTAATTAAACACCTAATGGGCATAACTTTAAATCACCATTCAACATTCAAATTTTTGAGAATTTCACCAAATGTTGTGTCTATTCACAATAGATACTTTCCAACCTTCAATTTATCAATATGACATCCCCAAATCAAAACCTGTAATTTACAACTCAAGAACCCTGGTTTATAAATCATTAAATTAGATGATTATAAGATGTTATACACCTCCCAACACCCTTAGTTAAGCTAGATAACAAGTTATCTATCACCAATTTCACCCAATTTCAACCCAGTTATGATTTCTACTAAAACCCACCAAGAACACATTTGGAGAAGATTCAATGAAGGAAGAATGCTTACAATTGATGTTTGGAAGAAGAGGATTGCATCAAAACCCACCGCTTTCACATGCAAAATCTCAATTTCAGATTTTGGTCTTCCCCTTCTTGTCCTCCAGATGATCCACGTCAAAACACACACACATATGTGTGTTTTGCGTGACACACCCCCTCCCCTTAAACACTAATCAGGTTTGTGTAAATTACACAAAAACCCTTACACTTCTAATTTTGACTCCCTCTTTCATAACTAGTGAATTGTATTGTTTAAAATAAACCCTCCATATAACTTTAATTCAATTTCACCCCTTGAAATCCGAACAGACTTATAAGACTCAAAAGACCCAAAAAAGTATGTACAGACACATTGACCATAAACAAATAAATAAAAAGATAGGTTAAGAAAGGCATGTGAGTGTCGAAACTCCATCTTACCGATTTTTTTTCTGTAATCTGCAAATATGTACAATAATCTGGTGAGATATCAACAATGGCAATATTCTAAGCAAGATTTGAACACAAACGACCAAAATTATGAAGATTCAGTCGTAAAACTCTCAGAATTCAAACCCTAGGTCTGTATTTTGTAAAATTTCACACATATGAGCCGAAATCAGTACCTAATGACGAAGACGACAGACGAAATAAAAAAACTGATTTGGCAAACTTATACCGAGGAAATGAGAGGTTTTGAGTGTGAGTTTGAAAGTGTTATTGTTTTGGAAAGATCAAGTGAAGCTTGGCATGGAAGAAAGCTGATTATGAAGTCATTTAATTTTCTCATTTGGTAGATGACCGTAATGCCCCTGTCGAAACTTCTAGTTTCGATAGGTCTAAGAATTTTCGGTCGGCTTCGTCGTTTCGGGTGACTTATGAAGTTTCGATAGCCATGGAACAGATACTGAAACTAGAAAACTCAAATATATACAACTTTTAAAGAAGCTAATAAGGAAAATTAGATTTTTATATGAGAGAATAAAGTAATGTGAAACTATACAAAGCATATTTACACTTATCTTTTGGAAAAGAGCCAACATGAGATCAGATCTGGCCAGTCTCATGAAACACTTTCTTTTGCAATCAACTACTGTGAGTCCCTGAAGATAGCTGATATTTGTGCAAAGTAAACCCAAACATATTTTTGTACATAGGTTTCATGTGATTATAAGGTACCATTTAAGCATGATACAAGGTGTACCCCACATGTTGAAATAAAATGGTTTTGAAATCCTATCAATCCTTAAGAAATATCCATATTCATCCTATCACCACTTTCTGATTAACCAATGTACCATCTTAGTAAGTCAAAAATACCGCCAAAACAAAATAAGAAATCCAAGTGGATTAAAAGAGTGCAAAATAAAAAATATCCAAGTAGATATTGAAAGGTACGAACATTCTACATCTATACGTAAGCAAAATAGAAGAAGTCATAAAATAATCCAAGCGGATAGAAAAAGGTTGATCACCCGAGATCTTTATGTTTAAAACTACTTGATGACCATACGTGTGTTCATGTTAGTACAATCATTAACTTGTGTGGCAAGCCTAAGGTAGTACCTTTTATGATCATTTATACGGGAATCTGATTCATTAATTACCACAGAACTTGGTGGGTTTGTGTATATATTTTGGAACTTCACGCAATCCGGGGGATTGGGCATACATATAAACATGACTTAGTTGTACGCTTTGAACCTAGTATGTTCTCACATTTATGCTTTAGACTTGCTTTGAACATATTGAGTTGTAAAACATACCTAACTTTGTTTGGCGTCAAACCCAATGTTTCTCACTAACTACTTGTAGTTGACATTTACTTACATGTTTCAGGTGCACCTGCTTGAGGACCATGCTTGATCACATAGGGCTAATGACCTAGCAATGAATAATTTAAATTTTGTTATGTTATGAATTATATGTTTCAATTTCCTTTTGTAACGAATATTTAATTTTGATGATTAATTATAGTAACGCATTTAATAGTCAATCATGTGCTTATGAACAACCGTGTCACCCCGGCGTATAATATGTCGCCGGCGGGGGTGTGGCAATTACCGACGCCTTTGTGAGGTTCTTTGACCTCATATTCAAATTTTCTTTGTGAGGCTCAAGACCTTAATTTCAAATCACCTTTGTGAGGTTCTTAGGCATCAATACCATCTGTCTTGATGGGATTCTTAGAACTCAATTACCAAACACCCCCTTTCCCTTTTCATGCATATTCGACCCATATGCTTTTCAGTTAATATCACATACACACAAGTGCACATAAGTTAATCTATAAATCATAATGCACATACATAATGTGAGTAATCACTACTATCTATGACTACCAAGTAATTACAAAACTTAAACTAGTGAAGTACAAAGTCTACAAACATCAACAACAACACATGTGAGGTTCATGACCTAAATTACGACAAGTGCAGTTCTTAGACTCCAACTACTGACTCTAAACATACAAACAAGTGTCGCACACATTATTAATCCATCTTTATAATTCATACATAATTTATCAACATGTGGGATTCAAAGACCCCAAACCCACCCTTTTCGTTTATGAAGTTCAAAGACTTTAAACCTATATTTCACCCCCAACCCTTGCATACAACATGGTCATACAAATATAATACTTAAACACATAAGTAGTTCAAAGGTTTTAACCACCATACTACATTGTGAGGTTTATAAACCTCAAGCACCTTAAACACCACCCTTTGCATACATCCCTATATGCAAATCTACCAAATCATCATGCATACATTGCATATATGATATTTGACAAAAGTAACATGAATATCAAGTATGTGGATTTTGCTACTACCTATCATTACTAAGTAAGCGCAAAGCACTTACATTTTTCTAAAGATTATTCCGGCTTGATCCTCCAAGCTAGCTCCCTTCCTACTTGATCACCTATATGACCCATTTATAATTAGTAATCCATTGATCACCAATTAACACCCAGCACTACTTTGTGATCCAAATGATCTGTTTGACTAATAATAGTCAAACTTTCAAATACATCAATCCGCATCTATGTTCACCATAAGCTTATGCCCACTAATTTAAACTTGACTTATAATTCTTTATGTTAAACAAGTAAACCTTGTAATTCACTCAAGTTTTCTACTAAACATTTTGGTTTAGGCATTTAATTAAACACCTAATGGGCATAACTTTAAATCACCATTCAACATTCAAATTTTGAGAATTTCACCAAATGTTGTGTCTATTATCACAATAGATACTTTCCAACCTTCAATTTATCAATATGACATCCCCAAATCAAAACCCCTAATTTACAACTCAAGAACCCTGGATTATGAATCATTAAATTAGATGATTATAAGATGTTATACACCTCCCAACACCCTTAGTTAAGCTAGATAACAAGTTATCTATCACCAATTTCACCCAATTTCAACCCAGTTATGATTTCTACTAAAACCCACCAAGAACACCTTTGGAGAAGATTCAATGAAGGAAGAATGCTTACAATTGATGTTTGGAAGAAGAGGATTGCATCAAAACCCACCGCTTTCACATGCAAAATCTCAATTTCAGATTTTGGTCTTCCCCTTTTTGTCCTCCTGATGATCCACGTCAAAACACACACACATATGTGTGTTTTGCGTGACACACTCCCTCCCCTTAAACACTAATCAGGTTTGTGTAAATTACACAAAAACCCTTACACTTCTAATTTTGACTCCCTCTTTCATAACTAGTGAATTGTATTGTTTAAAATAAACCCTCCATATAACTTTAATTCAATTTCACCCCTTGAAATCCGAACAGACTTATAAGACTCAAAAGACCTAAAAAAGTATGTACAGACACATTGACCATAAACAAATAAATAAAAAGATAGGTTAAGAAAGGCATGTGAGTGTCGAAACTCCATCTTACCGATTTTTTTACTGTAATCTGCAAATATGTACAATAATCTGGTGAGATATCAACAATGGCAATATTCTAAGCAAGATTTGAACACAAACGACCAAAATTATGAAGATTCAGTCGTAAAACTCTCAGAATTCAAACCCTAGGTCTGTATTTTGTAAAATTTCACACATATGAGCCGAAATCAGTACCTAATGATGAAGACGACAGAAGAAATAAAAAAACTGATTTGGCAAACTTATACCGAGGAAATGAGAGGTTTTGAGTGTGAGTTTGAAAGTGTTATTGTTTTGGAAAGATCAAGTGAAGCTTGGCATGGAAGAAAGCTGATTATGAAGTCATTTAATTTTCTCATTTGGTAGATGACCGTATTGCCCCTGTCGAAACTACTAGTTTCGATAGGTCTAAGAATTTTCGGTCGACTTGGTCGTTTCGGGTGACTTATGAAGTTTCGATAGCCATGGAACAGATATTGAAACTAGAAAACTCAAATATATACAACTTTTAAACAAGCTAATAAGGAAAATTAGATTTTTATATGAGAGAATAAAGTAATGTGAAACTATACAAAGCATATTTACTCTTATCTTTTGGAAAAGATCCAACATGAGATCAGATCTGGCCAGTCTCATGAAACACTTTCTTTTGCAATCAACTACTGTGAGTCCCTGAAGATAGCTGATATTTATGCAAAGTAAACCCGAACATTTGTTTGTACATAGGTTTCATGTGATTATAAGGTACCATTTAAGCATGATACAAGGTGTACCCCACATGTTGAAATAAAATGGTTTTGAAATCCTATCAATCCTTAAGAAATATCCATATTCATCCTATCATCACTTTCTGATTAACCAAGGTACCATCTTAGTAAGTCAAAAATACCGCCAAAACAAAATAAGAAATCCAAGTGAATTAAAAGAGTGCAAAATAAAAAATATCCAAGTAGATATTGAAAGGTACGAACATTCTACATCTTTACTTAAGCAAAATAGAAGAAATCGTAAAATTATCCAAGCGGATAGAAAAAGGTTGATCACCCGAGATCTTTGCGTAAACAAAGCAGACGGGGTCAAATCATCCAAGTGGGTGGGAAAAAAATGAACAACCGAGTTCTTTGAGTAAGCAAAACATACGGGGTTATCGGCGGTAAGTATCGTTACTTTGACGGTCACCTGGCGTATGAATTGGAATCTAACACGTAGGACTATATCTGATTGAATTAGTTTTCTAAATAAATAAAAATGGGTTAGATGTTTCAATAATGTGTTCAAACACTCATGTATGAGGTAAGATTTAGGTTTTCACACTACTTACAAGTTTTAACCATATGCCGGGCCTACCAAATATACCTCAGTAAACACCATCGCTTTTGGTCCATTCCATGTTCAAGAGATGTGATCAGACTCTATCATTTTTCAAAGGACAGATTCAATTTTCTTGAAACAAATAAATTTGAGGCACTTGTAAGATTAGGATATACAAAACTATGTTCAAAGCTCAATGATGCAATTCTTTTTCTTTTTCTTTTAAGCTATAAATAAAGCAATTCTTTTCTTTTTGACATTTTAATTCCAATTTCTCCCTCAAAAGATTTGCTTGTAAAGAAAAATAACTGTACATAAATGTAAAATCTTTTTGGTAATTTTCCCGAATATTAAGCATAGACAAAAACAGACGAAAATACTATGCACAAAGATTACTGAAAGTTGATCATTCCAAGCATCTCCACCAGTTTTTCAAATCTGGCAGAGTCAAATGCTTTTTTGAAGATGTCGGCGGTTTGCTTGTCGATTTTGATTTCAAGGATTTTGATATGTTTCTTTTCGACACAGTCACGGATGAAGTGATGTTTGATTTCAGTGTGCTTAGTTTTGGAATGTTGAAGGGGTTTTTTGGTAATATGGGGAACGTCAGTGTTGTCACAAAGGATCGGTGTCTCATGGAATGTGATCCCATAGTCAAGCATTTGATGGTGAATCCATCTGACTTGGGAACAACAAAGGGCTGCAACAATGTATTCGACTTCGGTAGTGGATTGAGAAACGGTGGTTTGTTTCTTACATTTTCATGAGACAAGGCGATTGCCAAGGAACTGACAACCCCCAGAAGTGGACTTGCGGTCTAAGGGCATGTTTGAGATTACTTTTGGAAAGCAACTTTTAACTTTTTGGAAAAGTAAGTTCCTACTTACTTTTGACTTTTAACTTTTTGATCCTTTAAAAATCAACTTTTACTCCCTTATCTAAACAAACTTTTGACTTACTGACTTCTTGAAGAAGTTAATAAGTCAATAAATAGGTTCCAAAAGTAATCCCAAACATGCCCTAAGTTGCATCCCCCGTAGTCTGAATCTGAATAAGCCACAAGATCAAACAAGTTATTTTTAGGATACGAAAGACCTAGTTTTGGCTTATACTTTAAATATCTCAAAATACGTTTGGCTGCAACTAAATGAGAGAGTTTAGGATTAGCTTGAAAGCGTGCACACAACACACTAAAAACATTATGTCAGGTCTACTGGCAGTTAGATACATGAGAGATTCTATCATGGAACGATAGAGGTGCTGATCAACCCTTTTACCATCCAGATCAGGAGACAGACAATGTCGAACTTCTACAGGAGTTTTGAAGGGATGGGACTCAATCATTTTGAACTTGGTTAGGATGTCTTTGACATATTTCTCTTGATAAATAAGAATTCCCGACTCTGACTGATCAAATTGCAATCCCTAAAAGAACTTCATCTCTCCCATGGAGCTCATTTCAAACTTAGAACGCATCACTAACTCTTTCCACGGACGGAGATTGGTGGATTCAAAGATAATATCATCAACATAAATTTGCACCAAGATTGTATCCTCTCCGTCCTTCCGTTTAAACAAAGTTTGGTCAATTTCTCCTCGTGTGAAACCATTATTAAGCAGATGCTTAGATAACGTCTCATACCACGCACGAGGTGCTTGATGAATGTCGTACAATCCCTTGTCTAATTTATAGACACGGTCTGGAAAGTTAGGATCAATGAAACCAGGTGGCTTCTTGACATAAACTTCTTCTTGAACCTTTCCATACAGAAATGCGCTTTTGGTATCCATTTGATCAATTGTGAAGTCCATATAGGCTGCATAGACGAGAAACATTCTGATGGCCTCCAAGCGAGCCACGGGTGCAAAACACTTCCTCAAAATGAATCCCTTCTTTTTGATAAAATCCTTGAACAACCAAACGAGTTTTGTTCCGAACTACAATTCGTCCTTCATCCTTTTTGTTACAAAAGACCAAACGAGTACTGATAGATACTTTATTCTTGGGAAGGTCTATTAGATTCCTGACACTCAACTTTGAAAATTGTTCTAACTCCTCTTGCATATCTCACTCTGAATCTCATTGAAAAAAGTTAATAATAAAACCTAGTCAACTATAAAGTTTGAGTCAACATTTTTAAAATGTTACGAATTATATTATCGTTCTCACATTTTTTTTTCTTTTAACATTTTTGACTTTAAATTTTGATAAATCTCAGAGTGTTTAATTGTTTTTAATGTCATATTAAATTACTCTTATTTCATTTAAAACTTTAAAGAAATAAAAAAAATGTGCTACAAACGAATAACTAAACGAGGTAAGACCATGTACTTGTGCGAAATAATTTGGTAAAATTGCAAGAAATAAAAAAATAAATATAACCTTATTTTATCACTTTTAAGTATGTAGCTCATTTTTTATTATTTTAAATTTTTAAATGAATTAAAGTTTCGAATAGAATATACTTATTTTTATACATGTTTCGCTATAAATTTTATTTATAATCATAGATATACATACACATTCGACTTTTTGATTACACGAGGGTGCTTTATGTTTAATTAAAGCAACATACTGATGTAAATTGTTTATATATGTTCCTTTTTCATCGATCTGTGTTCCAGACGTATGAGTTAGGAGTGAGTTAAAAAAAATTCAAAACACTATTTTGGTAAATATTTTTTTAAAAACACCAAATTGGTAAATATGTTTTTCATCAACACTTGTTTAGAAAAAAAATCATATCCTCTATTGGTTTGTTATGTATATATCTAAGAGCATGTGATATATCCAAGTGAGTGAGGGGTTAGTGAGGGAAAAAGTGGTTGCCACGTGACGCCACGTCATTTTCATGCATTCTCACACCACACTCACTTGGCAAGGGAAATACCCAAGTAAGTGACAATGGTGTGAGCATTAAGAAAATTTTATAATTTTTTAATAAAATTATATATTATTTATATAAATAAACTTACATTAAATAAAATCTCCATAAATAAAATTACATAAAATAAAAAAAACATAAAAAACCTAATATTTAATTAAAATCTTGAGAACGTTCATAAATATGCTCGAACAAGTCCGCTTTAAGTGCGTCATGAATATCCCGACGTTGTATTTCTTGAAGATTTTTTCACTTTTGATTTTCGTCAATTTCTTCGTAGGTTGGCTCCTCTTCATTTGGGTTAAATTGACAAATTGCCACTCCTTGGTCCTCCAAAATCATATTGTGCAAAATTACACAAGCATACATTATGTTCCTAATTCTCGTTTGAGACCAAGATCGAGCCGGTCATTCAATAATATGCAACTTATTCTGCAGGAGACCAAACACTCGTTCTATATCTTTCCTTGCCGCATCATGATCTTTTTTGTAAGTTGTACGTTTAATACCTTTGGTACACGTAAGATACTTGACAATTGTAGCATATTCAGGATATATTCCATCAGCAAGATAATACCCACGTTGGTAAAGTGTCCCTCTAAGTTAAAAAGACGTGTCAGGTGCGGTTGCGTTTATCATATCGTCAAATATAAGCGATTGATAAAGAACGTTAATGTCATTGTTGGAACCCGCAACGCTAAAGAATGCATGCCAAATTCATAAGTCATATGAATCCACAGCTACATGCATAATACTAGGACGAGGATGATCCCCGCATGAAAACTGACTTCGCTACGCATTGGGACTGTTTTTCCACTCCCAATGCGTACAATCGATCCTACCGAGCATCCCGACAACGACATTTTTAGCTTCATGGGCCGCATATAATTGTTGAATGTCGCTAGCCGACGGTTTACGAAAAACTCTACTATGATACAATTTAATTATTGCTTTAGAAAATTTGTAAATACAAGACCTGATAGCTCGGGGAGACATCTTCAAGTAATCATCGAACGAAACACTTGTGATGCCAAACGCCATTTGGCGAATCGTGGCGGTACACTTTTGCACGGAAGTAAAACTAATCCTACCTCTTGCATCAACCCGCTGGCGGAACCAAGGAACCTCTCTCTCCAAATCATTTTTAATTCTTAAAAATAAATTCCGGCTCATTCTAAACCAGGTACTAAATTGCACCTCGTTGTAAGTACACCCTTTGTCAAATTAGTCTTTGTATAGGAGTGTGTTAGCAGCCATCCGATCACTATTAAGACGAGCCATTCGTTTTAAAGGTTGTGATGATTCAGCTTCTTCCCACCACTGAAGCGCCGCCATTGAGAAACCACAGAACATCATTTTCCGGGCTTCGTTGGTTGAAGATGAAGACATTTTTATAAAAAAAATGTATAAAGTTGTATGCGAGTTGTGTGATTATTTGTGAAATTTAATAGGTAAATAGGGTATATTTATAGTGGGTTATTTATTATTTAATAAAAAAAAGTTTTTTTTTATTATGACCGTTGGCCAATGGCCATTTATTTAAAAAATTGACTTTTTAAATATGGAACTCACCTTCTCCTCCAAGTGAAGATCTTCACGGGTATCACCCCCCACCCCCCTCACACAAACGAGGGGGCGGTGTGACTTTGGGGTTCACGGCGTGAGCCATGCTCACGGGGGTGGTTCACGCATGGATACCAGTTGATCTTAGTTATTGAATTTGCATCAATCATCAGTTTCTTGATAAACGAAAAAAAGAAATCACTTTTTATTAATATTTAGAAACGAACCAAACTTAAGGCAAGTGTTTTTTTATGATTTTGTCACAAAAACCGTGTAGCTAATAATTGATCGAACAATACACGAGAGGTTAGCGACAAACAAACAGAATGGAGGTTTCTTTCTTGATCTTACTTGCACCATTACCTTTAGACATTAAAATAAAACTAATTTCTCAGAGTCTACTTTAATATATTATTACTTAAAGACACCAAAGAGATATTTGTGTAGTTGTTTGTCTGGTTGCATTTTTATTATTCCAACACTTGAAGTTTTGAAATTCCAGTTTATTAATTATTTTTCAGATCTATAATTGAAATGTATAGTAATATAGTATATTTCGTATATTTCATAGCTGCTAAAACGTTTCTTTATTTATTTGTAGTTTAACTATAGTGGGCTACACCCGTGTTCCGCAGCGGTAGACCAATTTTTAATCAAATTTAAAAGTAAACGAAAACACAAACGGTAAAAATAATGTGAATAAGAAACAAACCTAAAAACAATTTTTAATAAGATTTAAATGTAAACGCAAACAAAACGGTAAAAATAATAATTATAAAAAACAAACCTAAAAAAATAAATAAATATTTCAGCTTTTCAGGTGCATGGCAGACCTTGATTGACCTTCGCGTCACTGTTCATCACACTCATAGAGTTAGTCATCTTTTATTTATATATAACTAGCTTAAAACCCGTATAATACACACGGTGTGAAAATTTTTAACACATAAAATTTTTTAATCTTTATGTATATATATTATAAGTGTAAAAATGTATTACATATACTAAATATATAAAGCAAAATTTAAAATATGTAAAAATTAATATATAATTGGGTTTCGAAAATACGTTAATAATTTAATATAATTTGATTTTCAATTACTATTTAATTAAAAATAATATTTACGTAATTAGATTTCAATGTTTATTATAATAAGGGATAATTTAAATAAATGTGTTTCATTAATATAACTAGTATTTTTTTTAAATATATTATTATTAAATAATAAATATGTATTTAATATGAGATAGAGAGGCGGAAAAAATATAATAAGATGAATATAGAGGCGACATGTGTCAATAAAACCTTTATTTATTATATAGTATATATTATTACACATAACAGGTATAATTAAAAGTGTCTAAATATTAGTCCAATACGTACTAACACTTCCTATGAACATGTACAAAACATTTTGTATTTTGCATTTTGAGCCTGTAATAGCGATTAAACTATCTATAATCTAAAATATATAATTAAAAAAAGTTAAGAATTTACATATAATTAAGCTACCTATTCTATGCATCAAATTGTCAAAAAGTCACCAAAACCCTAGAATCTTTGAACAAGCATCACAACTGACCCTAATCCTCATAACCACTATAAATCTTGGGTCTTCGCTTAAACATATTTCCACAAACAAACCACAAACTCAGAGAGAGAGAAAGAGAGTATAGAGAAGACTTGCAAACGAAGGCAAACAAATCGAAAATCAATGGGAAGAGCACCTTGTTGTGACAAAGCAAACGTGAAGAAGGGGCCATGGTCTCCTGAAGAAGATGCTAAACTCAAAGATTATATCGAAAAACATGGTACTGGTGGCAACTGGATTGCTCTTCCTCAAAAGATAGGTATGCAAATTCGATATTCTTTTCTCTAACACCTTTCTTAATTGGAGTTAACTAATATAACATATATTAACGATTCGATCCGGACTCTTTGAAGGCATAAAAAGGTGCGGAAAAAGTTGCAGACTCAGGTGGTTGAATTACCTAAGACCTAACATCAAGCATGGAGGATTCTCTGAAGAAGAAGACAACATCATCTGCAGCCTCTATATAAGTATTGGTAGCAGGTAATAGTCATTCATGTTTCAACTTATGTTTGCTTGTCCTTTGCACTTGTCTATGCATATTTTGTTCAAAGAATATAACCTATGTCATAAAATGTTTTTTTTCTTTTCAAAATGGTGGTCTAGAGATTTGAATTTGTTTGTTGGTTGATTCAAAAAAAAAATTGTTTATGGGAAGTTCGCTACCCTAACTAGCGGACTCAACAATTTTTTTGTCAAAACAACAATGTTTTATTACTTTAGTCATGTCATCTTTGCTAGAGTCTGCTTGCTAGGTGCGTGGATCTATGGCAGAAATTGTTAAGTACATCCGCTAGTTAGGATCAGACTCCCCATAAACCAAATTTATGCATACACTCAACCCTTTTTGTGATGTTGTGCATCTATATGTAGTATTGTGTCTGAATCACTTGCATCGTTTGGGTTAATCTCTATGTTCTTGTTCTTCGTGTTATTGATTCTTGATTATGGATTGGCATAATGATTCCATGTGATTTATAAATAGGTGGTCTATAATTGCTGCCCAACTGCCAGGAAGAACCGATAACGACATCAAGAACTACTGGAACACAAGGTTGAAGAAGAAATTGCTTGGAAGGCGTAAACAGTGTCATGATGCTAGTAGGATAACCGGTTCAACAACACAGGATGCCAAAAATGGGAGTGGGTTGGAAACCCTAAGTAATTCTGCCATTGAAAGGCTACAACTTCACATGCAACTCCAAAGCCTTGAAAACCCTAATATGTCTCACCACTCTAATATGTCATTGTGGCCTTGCAAGTTGAACCCAATTCAAGAAAAGATGATGCAAAGTCTCCAACTTTTAAACCAATCATCAAATCCTCTAATGATGCAGCATCATGTTTTTAATGATTCCCCTCAAAAGGTTCAACTCTATGGACCATCCAATAACCACCTTCACCAAGTGTATCCTAGTAATGTGTTGGTAAACCAAATAGACCATTCCATCAATGGAGTCCAAGTTGGGTCATCAACACACTTACCCGAAACAAATAGTATAAAACAACCAAGCATGGATTTCCAGCAATACTGTTTGGCATTTCAAGCCGAAATCGACCAGTTCTTGAGCAACAAAGGAGCCAACTCCGAATCGATTGATCAGGCACAAGCAAACGAGTTTGACCTTTTCAAGGACATGGATGGTGCTAAGGACATGATGAGTTGGTGGTCTAATGAGTTTGATGCGAATTCGGCTTCCTCAAACTCGTGGGATTCGAATGGTGTCCTTGATCAGCCGCAACGAGAAATGAAGTACTAGAATTAGTACAAGGGTATGTATAGAGAACAATAAGCTAAAAAAGGTAAGAGGTATTGGTTTATTCAGATTTAATTATCTTGATAAAGTGGAGGGCATGGAGGACTGATAAATGAGGTTGTAAATTTGTGTAATAATGTTGTCTTTTTTGTTCTATTAATATCTACATGAATAAAATATCTACATGAATAAAACTGTTCCCTTTTGTAATCTTTTAACATGTATTTCCCTATTTTGTTTCCATTTCTAATTTTTTCTTTATGAGTTTGTGAATTGTGCAATTAATAATTTTGCAGTTTTTATTTTCTTCATCAGCAATAAGTTATATATATTTCCAGTATAACTTTCTAAACAGGTCCATTTTTCTTATGAAGGTTTTTGCTATTTAATATGATTGTTAACTATCCTGACACGGGTCCGATCCTGACGAGGGGAATTTTATCACACTACAAGGAGACGAAGCAATAGGGGCGATAATTATCGCCCCTAATGCCCACCAAAATCGCCCCTATTGATAATAGCGGCGATATATCGCCACTAAAGGATCGCCCCTATTTCTACGTCGCTAATGCTTATTTATCGCCCCTATTACTCTCTGAAATCGCCCCTATTGCTATGATCTTTAGGGGCGATATTATCGCCCCTAACAGCTTACAAAATCGCCACTAAAACTCATTGCCGCCTTTTTCCTTTGACTTTTAGTGGCGATAATATCGCCCCTAAAAGCCTACAAAATCGCCCCTAATGGTCTTCCCAGCTTTTTACATTTTTTTTTTTTAATTTTAATATTTCCAGGTTTTTTTTTGACATAAACCAGTAAACTTAAGCATAAAAATAGATCAAATCTGCAAATTTACGTCGCTAGATATAAACATAAAAAAACTAAATAACATTCCGAAATGTAACCCTTACTAATTAAGTCCAAAAACACATAAATATATACTAATTAAGTCATAAACACATAAAACCGCTATTGCATATCGTCATTCCCATCCCCCTCGTCCATATCATCTTCGTCGCCGTCGTCTTGTGCTATATTCGGTGCCTTATTCGAAGCCATAAATTTTAGGAGTTCATCTCTAAAATTAGGCTCCTGGAATAAAGCCGCAATTTGAGCCTACAAAAAAATGTATACATTATAAGTTAAAACAAAACTACATATTATATATGACTTTAAAAATATATTTGTATTTTTCCATAAGGCTTACCAACAGAATCACAATAAACCGCAGTTTTATCACTTCGAACAAAATGTTATAAACAAACAGAGGTTCACAATTAACTCTTATCAGGTAGGCCACAAAGTATAAAATGTTGTACTGTATCAATACTTCCTAACCTTCATGATAAAAAAAAATCATATGGTATCAAGTACACCTATACAGGACCATTGTAGTTCTGAACTTCTGTCCAGATTATCAAGTAACTCATGGTCTGTGCCAAGAAAGATGCAGAGATGACAGAAGACAATATGAATTTCATGCCATGAAGTAATTTAAGCTGTGTTCAAAGAACTTATGGCCCATTTTTAATCGGTCAGGTTCCTACAATAATATTGTAACCATATTTTATGCCCATTTTTTTATAAATACATGATTTATGTCATACGTTGTTAATTATTTCCTAATATGCTATACCCATATTACAGTTACTCATGTTTTATAATGACATCAAAAGTTAAGTTTTATATTTTTACGAAATTTCGGCATTATAACAGCTGTAAATTGGAGTTGTCCCAAACGACACGTCCTAATTTAATCACAATATCAAATCTCATCAAGAATATCAATATCTATACACTTAATACAAGGGTGACTATTTCACCGACTAGTTGCTAGTTTTAATTCTCAATATCAAATCCCAAAATAACATGCATTCATATATTTATCCTGATATAAGACTTTAAAATAAAAAAAACTAGTTTTACCTGTGTCAATGATGATGGATTTGTCTGCCCCTCCTCATCAAAGAAACTCGACGATGCAGATGAAGGAGGTTTACGCCCAATCCCTCTTGTATGTCCAAGCCGAGCACCCAACACCTTTTCAAAAATTGCGACATCATCCGTTTGTGACGAACTACCCTCTTCGTTTGAGCGTTGTGTTTGGAGCTCAAACTCTCGCGCTAACTCATGCTTTATTTTAGAAAGATGATTTAATATATTTATATATATATATATATATATTTAAATTATATACTTAAAATAAATACTTACATATTGTTGCTCGGCTAGCTCATTGTCAAATGTCCCATCTTTAAGAGTATGTGCATCGTGGAACGCTTCAAGCCTGGTCTTATTCTGTTTAACATTAAACAAACTCTTATATAAATATTATATATATTAATTAAACACTTATATAAATACATATATATATATAACATTACTTGTTTGTAACAAGCACTACTATATGTGCTTGTCCCCCCGCGATTTGTGTACTTTTGTTTTTGACGAACTGTTTTGTTAACTGCTGACCGCTTTATATGTGCATCCGACAAGAAAAAATCTATACTTTTCTTCCAATTTTCAGCTTTCATATTCTTGGGGGGGTTGGCCTTTGCTCTCTCTAAATCATCGTACCCTCCCACCTTGAGAAACCATTCTTTTGCATCGTTTTTGCGGTCTTTGTATCGCTTTTGTATTACCGCATCAAGGCCACCCCGCAACTTAGTTTGTAGGGCGTGTCGCCGAATCGCATCCAAATCAAATTTTTGCTACGAATTAAACAAAATAAGTTAGTCATTTAAAAAACGAATCAACAAAGAACATATAAAATAAATCATTTACCTTGAGATGCTCATTCAAGGCATTCTTTTCGGCCGGGGAAACATATCTCCAAGACATTTTATCGAGTGCGATTTCATGCCAAATAAAAATACCCACTTCACGAGTGTAAAAATCATTTTCCACACCAACTGGGGTAAACGTAGCCTGTGTATCAAATTTTATAGTCAAAGGCCCCCCCTCTTTCGCCACCTGCTTTGCGAGTTGCAGGTTTTTGGCCGTCCCTCTTGTTTTTTTTTTATACAACTGCAAATATAAATAAAAATTATTAGTCACGATATTTATAATAAACGAATAAATATAGTAAATAAATAAATTATAATAAGACTTACGGTCCATCTCATGTACACCTCGCCCGTCACCAAATGGAGGTGGTGGATCCCCGGCACCATCGCCGCCATGCCCAAGGCCCATGACATCGGCCATCAGGTAGACTAGCACAATCCAAAGTGACAACATATCCTGAAAAGTTAAAAATAGAAATTACAACTCTTCTTTTAATTAGACTCCCCCTCAGAATGAGTATTTTGGGTGGGGCCTAAAGATCTTGTTACCCTTTTTTTCCAACCATTGGGTCCTCCGAATCTTTAGCTTTTCCAAGTCGACCCGTGCGTTTGACGTGTCTTTGGTCTTATCGTTCATTAGAAGAGTACCCAGCAAACTGTCACACACATTTCTCTCGATATGCATTACATCTAGGTTGTGTTTCAGCTGCAGAGACGACCAATACTCAAGTTCGAAAAATATGCTTCGTTTGGACCAGTTCAATTCGAAGTCCTCCCGCTTTCTTGTAACACCTCCAAAATCGGGATGCTTGCCCGGTAAACGATGGAGTAGACGATCGAGTTGAGCTTCTATGTCAGCAGGACTAAATTGTTTCGGAGGGGCTCTTGTCTCGGGTTCCCCATTAAAGTCCAAACTTGTTCTCCACGGATGTTTTGCATCTAAGAACCGACGATGACCGACATACACGACTTTATTTGTTACACGTATTGAAGAAGTGTCTTCGTTGCAAGTCGGGCATGCTTTGTAGCCCTGTCCGCTCCAACCTGATAGACTACTATGAGCCGGAAAGTCATTTATGGTCCATAACAATGCCGCCTTCATTGTGAAGAATGAGTTTGTCGCTGCGTCTTTGGTACGTACGCCTGACTGCCACAAATGCTTAAGCTCATCCACCAACGGCCTAAGGAAAACGTTCATGTCCTTCCCAGGTGATTTAGGGCCAGGAATCAACAAGGACAACATGAATGAGGACTCTTTCATGCATAGCCATGGAGGCAGATTGTATGTGGTGAGTACAACCGGCCACGTACTATGAGCCGAACTCATGTTACCAAATGGATTAAAACCGTCAGCTGCAAGCCCTAGGCGAACATTTCGGGGCTCCCTCGAGAAGTCAGGGTACTTTATATCAAATTCTTTCCATGAAGTTCCATCAACAGGATGACGCATCGTACCCTCTTCTGATTGTCCGGTATTGTGCCAGATCATATCTTTTGCCGTGTGCCTTGAACAGTACAAACGTCGTAGTCTAGGGGTCAAAGGAAAGTATCGTAACACCTTGTGAGCTACCTTCTTGCCCTTTGTGTTTGTATCGACCCACCGACTCTCATTACATACAGGACAATTCTGCGACGAGTGGTGCTCTTTCCAGAAGAGAGCACAATCATTTTTGCACACGTGTATCGACTCATATCCCAAACCAATCTTCTTTAATGTCTTTTTGGCTACATAATGCGAAGGGGGAATCTTGTTGCCTTCTGGATGTGAAGATTGCAACAACTCGAGGAGCTCATCAAATGAACTATTAGTCCATTTGTTCTTCACCTTGATATGCATAAGCTTTGCTAAAAAGTCAAGGGAAGAAAACTTAGTACAACCAGGATATAATTCTGATTGGACTTCCTTTAACAAGGCTTCAAAATCATCACGGACACCCCTACTCTCTGTACCCGAGTTCCCTTCGTTGGTGTTCGTATCCTCTTCCATACGCTCCCCCATAACGTCTTCGATAACGTCATCCATATCGTTTCTTGGCTCAACGTCATCGACAACTATAACTGGATGAATTGAACTTTCACCATGATAGCTCCACATCGTGTACGTCCGGCAAAAACCAAATGAATACATATGAAATTTCATTTTTGTGAAGGATATTAAGACGGAATTTTGACATTTTGCACATGCACATCTAACGTAGCCTCTGTCGTCGACCTGTTCTTTGCACATCTCAATAAAAGAGTTGAGTCCTTTCTTGTACTCAGGTGAGCTACGGTTTGGATTGGTAAGCCAGCTTTTGTCGATAGGCATGATGCAACTGAAACATAATTAAGGGTTTAACCTTGTGAGCTAAACCCACTTTTTGAATACTTTATCTCATATATGAATGTGTATTACATGACTGTTTGTTTAAGAAAAATCCAGATCAACGGATGGTTTAATCGGTGGATTTTGTCAAGCGGATTAAAGTAGGTATCGCCCCTAACAGCTTACAAAATCGCCCCTATTGCCCTCGCCCCTGATGCTTACATTTCTTGTAGTGACATAAGTAAATAAGGGAAAGAGAGTTACCGGGTGTTATAGGAAATGAGAGGATAAAACTTGCGACGTGGTGGTGGTTGCACGTGGTGGTGCCGGCTAGGTTGTCAGCTCACCAAGATCTCAAATCTAAATTGGACCATAGCAACTTTAATCACATGAACACTATACACAATATGAACACGTTTACCTTTAATCATTAACCACACATAAAAAAAATTAGAAAAAAAAAACTTCTAAATTAACAAATTATTCCTATTTCTTTTTGTGTTTTATTTTAGGTTTTTAGGTTCATTCATAAATCTAGCAACCCACCTATAAAATCACCATCTTTAGCTGAATAAATTGACATAATATTATCTTTTTAGACCCGATTTCTTTCATTGTACGAGAAAATTTTAAAAACATATACTTCATTTAAAATTTAAATTGACATAACGTTATTGCATTTACCATACACCAAATTGACATATAGTTTAAAGCTAGTTAACACAGAGCATGACAAAAAAGTAATTCCCATATTTATCTAATAAATCCTTTCCAATCATTTGACAATGTGATTGCACTTTGGAAATACGATCTGCTTTATCTAATTCACAAATGAATTTCTCATATCAAACAGGAAATCGTGGCAATTGTAAGAGATTGACTCAAATTCTGGTTCAATTTTATAAACTATTACAAAACAACACCAATAACAATCATAATTGACATTGATTAAAACCCTAAAACTTGATTCAACACCTGCAAACGACTCAAAATACATACCAGTTTGGTTCCATCATACAATAGGGCTAAATCCTTCTCACACAAAATCTAAGCAATGTGAATTAAAAACTCAAATTGATAATAAAAGTGGTAATGTGTGAGATGAAGAAGAAGAAATTGACCTAAAACTTGTTATAGAGAAGCAGCCCTCCGGTTGAAGGCGGTGGTGCGACGTGGAGGTGGTTGCAGGTGGAACCGCCGAGTGGTGGTGGTTGCAGATGGTGGTCCGGCTAGGTGGCAGACGTGGTGGGTGTTGCGACGGCGTGGTGGTGGGGGTTGTCGGTGGTAACGCGAATTAGTGGGGAGGGCTCTGAAAGCGTCGATGAAGCAGATGGGCAGATGGGGCGGGCTTCTTGGAGGGAAATACCCCCGCCATTTAGGTTATAGGGCTTTAGGGGCGTTTTTTCGCCCCTAATGCTATCGCCCCTAAAACTTTTTATTCCCTAGCCATTAGATCAAATCCAGATCAACGGATGGTTTAACCCGTGGATTTTGTCACGCGGATTAAAGTAGGTATCGCCCCTAAAGGTCAAAATCGCCCCTATTGCCCTCGCCCCTAATGTTTACATTTCTTGTAGTGTCAGTACCCTCCATAAATTTAGGTGTTAGCCGTTAAAAACAAAACCTATAGGGATTGTAACCTGGCACTTGCGTGAGCCGCACACAACGACCCTAAAGTTGGTCTCGGTTAGCTTTAGTAACCATGTTGCAAGAGGTACACCACATTAATAAATCTTGAACAAAAGAAGATACAGAGAGAAAAAGACATTGAATGCCAATCTAAACTATTTTCTTTGAGCCATTTTGACCTCATGGTTAACTACAAAGGAAATCCAGTAACACATGTAACGTGGTTCTTTTTAACTAGTCCATTAGTTGTCTCTAGTAAGACCATCTCCAATGGAGGTTTGTCAGCTAACAGACATGGAAGAGATAAGAGAGAGTGCTGAGGTGACAGAGAAAGAGGGGGTGGCAATGTCCGTGTAGAAGGACGGTCCGTGAAGAAGGGAGGGAGGAGAGAGAAGGGAGGAAATCGTCGGGTATTTTTTTATTCCTTCGTGGGTTTTTTTGTTGGAAGAGTTCAAAAATAAAAAACCCTAATCAAGTATGAAACATAGAGAGTCGTTGCTTGAACAAAATTAACAGCCTTAACAAAATTAGTATGAGTAAGACTTATTAGGATCGTTGCTTGAACAATGGAAATGAGAATCCATAATGAACAACGAAATCAAACTTGAAGCCTTGATCCTTGAACAATGGTCCTTGTCTCGTTGGCGTTGTTGTCGAGTTCTAATTCTTGAACGATTGATGGAAGATATAGGGATTAGGGTCTTCTTACTTGGATTGGATTAGACCTATTTACTTTTTTTTCGAACGACACCCATTTACTCATTTAGAAGCTCAAAACAAGTACAACTTACAAGCCCAAACATTATATACTATATAAAAAAATCTACAAAAATATATAAATATGTTATTCTGGTTATCTGAATATGTCCGAATAACATATATTCAAATTCGAATTTGACTTTCGAATCAAATAATTATCTGACTCGGATAACCCAAAATTTGAATTCGAAATTGTTATTCGAATTTGGTTGGAATCGAATTTCAGGTTATTCGAATAATGAACACCTCCAAGGCCTCCGGGAAAACAAGATAAGGCCTCCGGGAAAACAAGATATGCCCTAAGATTGAAAACTTTGCCGTCTCCAGTAGATTAAGGAAAAAACATAGCAGTTCCTTAACCTTTCCACATGTAACATTTTAAGAATAGAAATATTAGGTAGATATTGACTCAATTCATATTCATTTCACATTCCATTTCTAAAAACACTTGGGCTTTTTATAGCTTTATACAAACATAAAAGGAAATTAAAACAATGAAGAATTTCCCCACTAACCTATTACATTCACCCACTATCCACTACTACTAAATCAAAAGAAAATAACCAATTCATAAAAACAAACCGAAAAGTATGCAAAAATTAGCATGTGAATGATTATTAGAGATATTCTTGGTTGATTTTTAATATGTTCAAAAATTATGTTTGACTAAATTAAAAATCAATCGAACCATCCGAATGATTCTTAGTTCGAAATACCCATTTAGAACCAATAACATTGGTTCCTTTCGGTCTAGGTAATAGGGTCCAAGTATGATTTTGATGAAGAGCCATAATTTCATTATGCATTGCTTCTCTCCAATGTTGGTATATGAAGGCGGTTTTAAATCCTTTAGGATTTGCAGCAGCGAGTAACGTAGTGTAGAGAGTTGTAAGTGATATAATAAGGATTAAGCATATGTCGAGGCTTAACAACACCTGCCCGACTCCTAGATACCATGTGATGAGAGCATGTGGTTGCAGTTCAGTTTGAGAAGAAGAAACAGACCCGTGTTAGGCTGGACAAGGCTACTCGATATCAGCTTCTAGAGGTGCAGATGCATGGTTTGATGTGGCTGGATCGGGTACGCGTTCCGAGTGCAATGGTGAGGGTGTGTCACATGTGTGACGTGATTTTGTAAGTAAGAAAGGCTCATGTGAATAAGGCAAAGGCAGTAAAGGTTTAGAATTACAATTGGTGTGAACACTAGCCTCATCACTATAAGAGCTTAGAAATGGATTTGCAAGAGCAAAAGTAGGAGTGTTCCCTGAGAAAGGAAAAGAATGCTCATCGAATCTTGCATGACGAGTGAAAACAACACGTTGAGTTATTAGATCCAAACATTTGTAGCCCTTACTGTGAACAATAACCGATAAAAATACATGAGATGTTAGGGGGTGCAAGTTTGTGCATGGAATATGGTATAAAATATGGGAAAATGCGACAACCAAACACCTTGAAATTTTGGTAGTTAATTTGGTGTAGAGTGAAATAGAAACTCATATGAGGTTTATAATCTAACACTTTTGTTGGTAAGCGGTTTATGACATGCACAACTGAAGCAAAAGCATCAACCCATAATGTGACTAGAGCATTGGCACCAAACAACATGGCAATACCCGTTTGAGTTAGATGTCGGTGCTTACACTAAACCCGTCTATTTGGTTATGGAGTGTTTGAACAAGATATTTGGTGGTGCGTACCATTGTCGAGCAAAGTCTTCAAACTTGATTATTTAAAAACTCTGACCGCCATCATTTTGAAAGATTTTTAGATTGTAGTCAAACGTGACTGTTGACCGAAGAACCTTCCAGGATACTTCAACCGATAAGTGATCTCATCACATCAAAGCGCTCATGATGAGCGTGATGTTGGAACATTTCTTCCAGTTACCTGATCATGTCGTATGTTGGCTAATCAACGAGATTCTTTTGAAGTTCTGATATTATAGATGCAAGCATTAAGCAGACCTTAATGGAATTATCCAGATGTTTTCCCAAGTATTACGAGCAATGTCCATAGCAGTAGCACGTTCTTCAGGAATTGGTCCTTCGAAAACATACATTTGTTGTAACATCCCGACACTTTAAGTTTTGGGCAGAAATAAAGGAAGGATTATGGGCTTATGTGTGTGGGCTTGGCCCACTAGGGTGTAACGAACCAACTTTCGGACTAATAAAATATTATATTTTATTATATTTATGGGTGTAAATAAATAAAAGGAAAGTTGGAGGATTAAAGTTGTAAATGGTGGGTTTTAACTAAACTTGTGGTAAAAGGAGTCAAAACCAAGAGTGGAGGGGCTAGAAGTGAAAATAAGTCAAAGCCTTATTTTGTTCAAGGAGAAATCATAGACACACGTGTGTGTGTGTGTCTGCGTTGCGAATTTTAAAGGGCAAAAGAGGAGAAAGAGGAGAAATCGATCAAGAACGGAATTGGTGACTTGCATGCTCCGGATTAAGGTGTTGATTCACACAATACCTAACAAACATCAAGTAAGTTCTTCATTTCTCTCTCAAATTCCAACATTGTTGAGCTTTTGATGGGTTTTTATAAAAATCATGTCAAGGATTGAGTTGGTGATTGATGATGGTTAATAACTTGATTTGAGTAATAATCTAGCTTAACTAAAGGTAAAGGGAGGTAGATAACATCATTTAAACACCTAATTGTGGATTCAAGAATTAGGGTTTTTGAGGGATATTTGGGGGTTTCTATTTAATGATGTTAGAATGTTAAATTGACGTTGGATAAGTGTCTAGGGAGTTATTAGACACACAATTATCTATAAAGCCCCAATTTTTATGGTGATTTTTAAAATAGGAGTTTTGGTGGAACTTGGGTGATTCCTAAACGAGTCATTTGGGTTAAAGAAGTGTTGTGGGGTGTTTGAGGGGTGTATGATTGTTGTGGCATGTCCATGAACACTAGACGAAGTCGAAACCACATTCACAATAGGTGATTTATGAAATTAAAGTGTTGGGTGAATTTGGGTGAATCCTTAACGGGTCAATTTGAGTTGAAAGGTTGAATGGGGATTTGGAGGTTTGGTTAAGGTAGTAATAATCAAACTAAGTTGGAATCTTGATTATTACATCATACAGGTGCGTTGGGTGTCAATTGGTGATCTTTGGATTACTAACTGTGAATGCGTCATATAGGTAAATTGTGAATGCGTCATATAGGTAATCAAGTGGCAAGGAAGCTAGGTTGGAGGATCAAACGGGTCATGTTTAGCAAAGGTATGTGTCCTGTACTTACTTAGTAATGATAGGTGGAAGTAGATGCATAGGTTATATACATGATGATTTATTATTTATCTTATGTGCAATTGTATGTATGTTGATATAATGAAACGCATATGGTGGATGTATGCAAAAAGGGTGGGTGTTTTTGGTGTTTGAGGTTATGAACCTCATAATGACGTTTAGTGATATACGGTGCAATAAGTAGATAGTATGTGGAATGAATACTTTTTCGTATGTGTTGTTAAAATGGATGGTCTTGAAGTCTATGAACTTCATGGGTGAATAAAGGTGGTATTGAAGTTTACGAACTTCAACTAAATGATTAATTAAATGCTTGTTTATGTGAATGTTGATTTTATGTAAAGGCGCGGAATTAGATAGAGGCTTGAAATCCATAAATGGAAAGGGAGGGGTTTGGGATTTTGAATCCCACATGTTGGTAAATTATGTATGAGTTATAAAGATGGATTTGTAATGTGTGTGACACTTGTTTGTATGTATAGAGTCGGTATTTGGAGTCTAAGAGCCACACTCGTTGTAATAGAGGTCATGATCCTCACATGTGTTGTTGTTGTTTGAAGACTTGGAACTTCACTAGTTGAAGTTTTGTACTTACTTGGAAGCCATAGATAGTTGTGATTACACACAAAATGTATGTGCATTATGATTTGTAGATGAACCTATGTGCACTCATGTGTAAATAATATTAACTGAAAAGCAAATGGGTCAAATATGCATAAAAAGGGAAAGGGGGCGTTTGGTAATTGAGTTCTAAGAATCTCATCAAGACGGATGGTATTGAGGTCTAAGAACCCCACAAAGGTGGTTTGAAATTGAGGCCTTGAGCCTCAAAAGGACGGTCTGAATATGACGTCAAAGAACCTCACAAAGGTGCCGGTAATTGATGTCTATGAACCTCACATGGGTAGGTCGAGTTGTGGTCAAAGAACCACATCATTATGGTTTGGGGTTGATGTAATATCCGATATTTTTCCGTCATATATTTTCCTAAACAGTTGCACGTATCTGACACTTGAAATTTTAACAAAAACTATATTCTTGAAATAACACTGATATACTTGAGGTATATAATTTTGTATGAGATTATTTAGAGATATATTAAATCCTTAACATTTTATGGATTTATAATAAAATAATTTATAAACTTATTCACAAAAAAAAAAAAAAAAAAACTTGAAAAAGCATAAATCTTGGAAATTTTATTATAAATATATATAATAATAAAAATAAATATAAACTTTATAAAACCTAGTAGATTTTATAAAATAAAATCTATTCTATTATATTCTTATATATATAAAGTCTAGGGACTAAAACTGCAAATTTCTGAACTTGTTTTAAACTTAAATTCAAGTTTTTACGTGAAATGATAAAGGTTGGAAACTTCAGGGACCTGTTTTGCAATAAGACCAAACTTTCGAAACTCAGAACCAATCATGGGTTCGAGCCTCGCATCGGCCGATTTTTAACCCATGTCGTCGATTTCGCATTTTCCTGTCCACATTCAGTGAACCTCGTTTCCCAGTCGCGCATGCGACCCAACCCCGAGGATATTCAATGCATGATTTCGAGTCTCGTGCACCGCATGAGTCGGAATTGAACCCGTCGGCCTAACCCCCATTCTCCCAACCAACTCGACATTAATTCGCAAAATCGATTATAAATACGGGTAGGGGAGCATCAACAACACCCCACCACAACTTCTCATACCCTCAATTTCTCAAATTGACACCTACATTGCTCGATTCTTCATCTCCGCAGTCGACGCTCACCTTCAACCCGTTCTCACTCGTTTCAACATCGTTTAAGGTAATTCTTGTGACCATATTACTCGCATTCGTGTATAGATCAAAAGCCCTCTGTTTAATTTCATTAACAGAGGGCAAATCGAATCGAATCGAATCTGGGACTTGAAATTCTAGGGTTCATACGGTTTAGGGGATCGTTCGGGATTGTGTTTATCTTTTATTTATCCGGGTTATAACACCAGTGAGGCCCGTAGCCGGGTGGTTAGTCGGGTGTGTGTGTTTGGTGACCCGGGGCGGCGCAGGTTCGATCCGGCCAGCCCAGTTTTTTTTTATACTTTTATTTTTTTTTATGCTTTTTCACTCAATTTTAAATGCTTTAATTATTTTTGTAAATTCTGTAAAGTTTTTATAAACATGAAAACGATTTTTAGTTACACTTTAATATTCCAGAACTATTTTATTTAATTAAAATATTGTTAAAACTTATGTTAATCCTTTAAAAATAGTTTTAAATGTTTAAAAACTATAGAAATATTTTTAAAACTTTTATAAAACTTATAAATTCACAGGAACTATTTATTCAAAATAGAAAACTTAATTTATTATTTGTTTTTCTAAAACTAAAGGAATTCTTTTAAACCTTTAATCTTTTATTTAATTTAAAAAAAAAGAAAGCTAATTATGCTCTATTTTATTATTTATAAACTTATAAATATTATAATAGAGAAACTTTAATAAATGTTAAACTTACACTCTTTTGTAAAAAAATCTATAAACATAAATCTATTTGTTTATATAAATTTTAAAAAGAGAAATAAAGATATTTTATTTATTTCCTAGATAATTATAAAGTTATAAACTTTATAAAAACTAAATGAAAACTTTAAACATTTATGAACTTGTAAAACTTTATTTAACCACTTATAAACTTATAAATTAATAGAAACTCTATCTAAAACCTATTAAACTTATGGTTTTCTTTTAGACTTTAAAAATACTTATAAACTTATAATTAAGATATAACCATATTCTATTTAATATCTTATAAACTTATAAGTGTTATTATCTATTTAAACGTATTTATATTACGAATCTACTTGTATTATAAATACTTAATACTTAGAAACTTAATCAAATCTCAAATGATTCATGTTGATTATTTTTGTAAATTATTTAATTCTAAATACTTAGAAAACTATTTTGATTATTCTTACCTAACTTATATAATTAATAAGTAGTGAAACTTTTTAATAATTATTTTAATTAATAATTATTCTAATCTATAAATCTATTAAACTTTGACATACAAGTCTTGTATCAAAACCTTTATTATAAACTTGATTTAAATTTCATAAACACAAATCATATCCGTTTCCCATTTGGAACCCTAGTCGATCTTGAAATCCTAGATCCTTACCATAGACTTATAGGATCATACTTAAATCTTTAAACTTGCATACTTAGGCTTATCGTGAGGATATTCTCCCTCCAAGTCTTGCAAATACTTATCTGTGTCGGATACCCTTCATCAATCCAAGTGAGTATACTTAGCCCATTTTTCCTTTCTATGCTTTTGGGGTGAAACATGTTTAAAATTCTTAAACTTATACAATTCTTGTACAACTATGACTACGTGTTTATTCTTATGTTAAACTTGAGACTTGTATGCTTAGATTAAACTTAAAACTAGCATATTCATTAACTTTGATCAAGCCTATAGTAACAATGATAGATCTATTGTATTTGACCAATCCACCTTGATTGATTGACCCCTTCGGGGGGGAGCCCTTGGTGATTGTTACTGAATTAAACTTTAAACTTGAGACTTATAAGGGTAACCTGCGGGTTATGCCTAAACTTGGTTGGAGGGTTGATATGCACAATGTCTAACATGCTTGTTTTCTCATACTTACATTATAGAATGCATGAATCATAGTGAATTGTAATTCTTTCCAAATACTTGTTAAACTGTGTCAAAAACTTTGTATCTCACCAACTATTTTGTAGTTGACAGATTCTTTCACATGTTTCAGGTACTACAACATGAGACTTTATTGTGATCACATAGGATGCTTGTGTAGGTCCAGGTAACTCAGCTACTGATCAAACTCGTGATATGACGTTGATATAACACGAAGTGCGGAATCCTTCGCGTTACCGATTTGTATACTAACCGACAATCC
The DNA here is from genome assembly GCA_023525975.1 of Smallanthus sonchifolius. Taxonomy (NCBI): domain Eukaryota; kingdom Viridiplantae; phylum Streptophyta; class Magnoliopsida; order Asterales; family Asteraceae; genus Smallanthus; species Smallanthus sonchifolius. The sequence continues at coordinate 18,719,790 of CM042035.1, read as the reverse complement.
AAAACAACACGTGTAAATAAACTTCTCGATTATATTCAGAATAACAATGGTTACAGACTCAATCAGACAATTGTTCACTTCTGTTCAACTCTGTGTCTAATGACTCTGTAACAGATATATATAGAACCAAAACTGATGTAAGCGAACTTAGTTAAGTTCGCCTGAAAACAGTCTAAGCGAACTTAACAAGTTCGCCTCAGCTATGCCTAAGCGAACTTATTAAGTTCGCCTCTGATAGGTCAGGCGAACTTAACTAAGTTCGCCTCTAGGCTTACTACTAAAAACACTTAGCAACTTTACAATTTCATGACAAAACATAAAGACATAAAATCTAACTATTACAAGCTTTTGTCATTACAAATCTATGTCCTAACAGACTCCCCCTTGACAATAGCTTGATCTTCTGTCTTCAGTCTTTATCTTGAAGTCTTCCAGTTATCCGGTAGTCTGCTGCCAGCATGCACACCGTATCTTCTGCATATATCCAAAACTCTTTTATACTGTAGACCTTGTTCTATCCATTCATCAGTATACATTATCTCATTCTTTCGCAGCATCCTCTGATCTTTCTTTGAAAAATTAATAAGATTCATTGCGTCATAGAAACACACAATGACCTTATTATCTTTATCTTCAACCCTTGCTTCACCTGTATTGACATCAACATACCACCATTTCATATTCCCAAGAAAGTCTTGAGGAATATTCTTTAATGGTATCTTGTGTATAGCACGCACTGGTCTGTACTTGTATCTCCAGGTTACTTTCCCAGTCTTAGGATCTGTAATCTTCACTCTCTTTCCCTTATGTGGCTTCAGCCTTTCATACTTACCCGAACTACCTTCTTTCTTTATCAGGTTTGCTATCACATCAGCCAAACCATTCTTCGATCTATTTATGAGTGGCTTTGAAGCTAGACCATTTATTTCACACCTCGGCAAGGTATTGAAATATTTGATCCTTGGCTTTAAGTATTGAACACCATCAGATCGTTTGATTACAAACAATTTTGATTCACCATCATAAAACCAACTAATGATCCTTCCTATACACTGCTCTTTATTCACATATTTTTCTTTCTGAGCAGGTTGTATTGGAGACTTGGGTTGTACCTTCATCCAACTATTTACTACTTCTCTCCACTGTTCTCGTGTCATACCTGTATCTCTGAACATCACAGGTTCTTCATTAATCTTTGGAGACTCAGTGTGAGTAGTTTCAGTTTCAGCACTCTTATCGAATTGAAGATTCTCATCATCAGTATTCATCTTTGACTCAGCTGTATCATCAGGCAATGTGACGTCTTCAATAGAGTCCATAGAGTCAGTTATTCCATCATAAGAGAATTCAGGAACAACATCCTCTTGGATGAAGTTATACGGCACCTTAAGACCGTCACAGCCTTCATATGTAACACTATCTTTATCTTTCTCTATTTCTATCTCCACTATTTCTCCTTCTTCTATCTCAGTGTCTGACATATCATCTTCCATGTCATTGAATAAATCATCAATGTCATCAAGACATTCAATCTTTTCAGCTTCCTCTTCTTCTGAATCTTGAAAGAATTCTAATAACAGAATTTCTTCTTCATTATTACCCGAAGTATCTTTATCTTTGTTTCCTTCAAGAGATTGTGATGTCGACTCCCCCTGAACTCTAGATATAGGATTAGCGTCAGTGTATTGACGATCACCCTCAATATTTCCAGCAGGATCATTGTCTTCATCATCACGTCTTTGTATTGACTCAGTGTGACAAGTATCAGGTATCCTCAACTCCCCCTGAGCGTCAAGACGCTGAACGAGTTTGGACACTAACGCTTGCATATCAGCAATCTGTTGAGCTTGAGTCTGAATCACCAGCTGTCGTTGAGAATCAATAGACACAAGAGAGTTAACTTGTGTTTGTAAAGTAAGCACTTGAGATTCAAGGAAAGTAATCCTATCAGAATCAGAAGGCTTTGATGGACCAGCTGTGGATTGTGGAATAGAAGGAATTGAAGTAGTAGGAATCGCTATAGGAATAGGAGATGGAACTGGAGATGTATCCTTAGAACTTGGAGGAGTAACAATCAGAGAAGCAACAAAATTTGCATCCTCAACTCCTTGAGAAGATTGTGCAGCCGCAATTGAAGCAGACATTACCTTTTGTCGTGAAGGATCAGGATTAAAGTCACTATCAGTGTCCGAACTTTCATCTACCAACGATCTTTTTCCAAGAACTGAACCGGAAGGAGGATCCCGAACAGACTTGCGTCGTGGTCGTCTGGCTTGAGATTTAATTCGTTTTCCAGCATTAGCCAGTGGAATAGCAGCCAACCTTTCATAATGACCTGGAGAAAAATCTCTAGATTCATCAGAAGCAGTGCTGTCATCATCAGATGATGAAGTATCACTTGAACTTGAACTAGACTCAGCGTCTGTCACCACATTCCCTTCTTGTTCATGAATGGGCGAGTTCACAGCTTCATCAACAAAATCATCCATGTTCGTACCCATATCTTGATTAGGATCATGAACGACCTCTTCTAGAACAGGTTCCTGAATAGGAATATTAACTGCAACCTGTGGAATAGGAACTTGTTCAGGAATAGGAATTTGAATTTGTGGTTGTGGAATCTGTTGGGGTTGAAATTGTTGTAGTGGTTGTTGTGGTTGTTGTTGGTGTTGTTGCTGTTGTGGTTGTGGTTGAACATTAACTCCTTGAACTTGAGCAAGTTCATCAGGATGAAACCAATTATCATTTGGTGGTGCAACATAATCAGGATTGATTAAGTGCCCAAACAGTGGAGTATTAACCGGAATCAACGCCGCATTTTGCTGTTTAACCTTTGTACAATCTGTAAAAATACGTTTTGACATCGGAGTCAAAGTCAATCGTATGGCATGTTGTGGAAGATCCGGAATAAGATGATTGAGTATCATTTGAATAAATCTTGGATACATCAAGAAACCTTGACCGTCAGCTGGATTAATCTGCATAACCATCTCCCGATAAAAATACAGTGGAAAATTGAATCGTTTATTCAATGTTAAAGGCACCATTGCTGTTTGAAGTGCCATCTTCAAGCCATCCGTACCAGCTTTTCGTGGAGAGATGCATTGTATAATCACATGCATAAAGTACCTCCATTCACCCACTAATCCACCTTTCCGAGCTTGAGTATCATTTTGTCGTCCACGATAACCCATCCTTTGAAAACAACCCATAATAAGAGTATTAGGATAAGAAATTGGATCTTCAGCATTTCCTCCCAAAGCAAGAGCAGCACGAATTGTCGCTTCAGAAATTGCAATCTCGATATTATTGACTGTGGCACGAAGGACATGCGGTTCCACGTCAATATCTTGATGTACGGTATCCCAGAATTGTTGTATATACACCAAGCTGATATAAGGATCCGCAGATAATGCAACATGCAATCTTGATCGATTTAGAAAATTGATTATGCCTTGAAAATGAACAGCTTCCGGCAAATTAGGATCTAATAAAGCCACTTGATTATGCTTGTATTCGACACGTCGAGCCATCTGTGAAAAAATTGGACAACTTAACAAACATTAGAACACGTACACATATATGAAACACACTTTTAATAAAACACACAAACAATAACAACAACAAAAATTAAAAAAAAATTCAAACAAAAAAAAAAAATTTTAAAAAATTTCAAACAAAAAAAAAATCACAACTCTTTTTCACTTCTGACCCCTAGGCGAACTTAATAAGTTCGCTTAGTAGTGCAAGAGGCGAACTTATTAAGTTCGCCTGACAAGTTCGCTTCGAACAAGTTCGCTTGGAACAAGTTCGCTTGAACCTGAGACGGTTCAAATTCAAACACAGAGAATTCAAAGTTTGGCAAAACAAGATCAAATCATGAAATAATCCTATAAAAACAATCGAATATCACAATCTAACCAACAATGAGGTTCAATTTTATATGACGGTCAAAAAATTAGGTCAACAGCAGGCTTGAAACAGTCCGACGAAAACCAAAATCAAAAACCATCGAATACGCTTAATATGGCGGATGAAATCCAACGAAATTACCTTTGTTAGATTCGCAATGAGATTTCGATCAAGAAACAACCAAAAAATAGCACTCACAACACAGATTTAAAATTTTGAGAAATTTGGGATAAGTTCGCTTGTTCTGATGAAGACGATGAACATGACAAGTTCGCCTGAATCAAATCTTAAACAGAATAAGTTCGCTTGACTAAGCGAACTTGTTAAGTTCGCTTAACAAACCTTCGGCGAACAAGATAAGTTCGCTTCACCTCAGACAGAAGATTAAGTTCGCTTCACCGATTTAAGCGAACATATTAAGTTCGCTTCACTGTACACAGGCGAACTTAATTGCTTTTTCAACCTTTTTGCCTTGAACAAAAAATACCAACTTCAAACTTTCAAATCCCGAACTTCCATCAGCAATATTCGATCCAATCCCGAACAATTTTAATAAAAGTTTAGAATTTTCATGGAAAGTAAAAAATAAAATCTTTTTGAATTTTATCTATACAGACAGAAACACATATTTTTGATTTTTCTCTGAATAAACTGAAATGACATATTTTTTGTTTTTCTCTATACAAACAGAATCACATATTTTTGGTTTTTCTCTGAATAAACTGAAATGACATATTTTTGGTTTGAACATCATGAGCAAGAAGATCATATCAGTATTCAATTAATTCATCACACATATTATTAATAACAAAGGGTAATCAACTCAATTTTGTGCATATTGCATCTTTTTCATTTTGAAACTCATTCAATTTGAATAATATTTGAATTGATACGCGATAAATTTCAAAGTAAATAAGATCAGGTTATAAAATGTTCTCTTATTTATACCGAATTTGAAATATAAAGCCTGAATTCTTAAAATTGTCAATATTATATTATTTGAAACTATAAGCGTTTATTCTCCAAATTCATGTGATTTAGTACCATTTAGATGATAAAACATCGTGTACCCCACATATATGCCAAATATAAAATAAATGCACTATCTTCAAGACACATATAAGATTTTACTAAAAATTTTCCGAATATTCAGAATGAGGAGACATCACTTAGCACATGAATAGCAGAATCCAAATTGGATTGAATAGAAATCAGTGGGATTCAGAATCGAATGATTCAATGTCTTGGCTTATATATGTGGAATCAAAAGATTCAGGTACGTGGATCCAACTGTTATCTGGATTATGAATTCAATGGAATCAGTAAAGATAATGTATCAATATGATCCAAGGGCTAGTATATGATTGACAGATGTTGTCAAGTACATATCTTGATTATACTTCAAATTGCATGCTTTTCGGGACATGGGCACTGAAGCAAATCGAATGAATAGTGCTAAGGACATAACCCGAAACTGATCTCATGGGAAAATCCTTATTAAAAGCTAATATTCTTTATCTGATAGTGATCTTTTAACACACACACCCAGGCATAAAATGGGTTTAAATCACAGATGTAATCATATTATATTTAATTTTCACACTACTATTAGTTTCAAAACGCTTTTAGCCTATTAACAATTCAAGTTTCAAATTTTATACACAAATTTTAAAACAAATTATCAAGAATAGAACATTCATAACACTATCATTTCTTATTTATGCAGACTTTGAAATTTAGATCAAATCAACTTATTTTAATCATTCATATATCAAGGTCTACTAAGGTCGTGTGAAATGAACTAATCACTGATGTACTATCATTTCTTCTCTAACTTCAAATGATGTCAAATTTTATATTTTTCAATTTGTTTTGACTTTTTATAAATTAGACTTTTTGACTGAAATGTAAATGCAGAAATGTAATAAAGCAATAAAATAAACTTAAAAGAAAATTTTTCCATGAAATTCTGATTTTGAAAAATTTTTATTCGGGATTGATCATACCAATCATTTTAATTAGGAACTCAAACCTGGTACGATCAAAAGCTTTAGTGAACAAATCAGCAAAATTATCTTCAGTATGTACCTTGCCAGCTCAATCAACATTTTCTCTGCACAATCACGGATAAAATGATATCGAATTTCGATGTGCTTAGTTTTACTATGTTTAACAGGATTATTCGTTATGGACATAGTAGCATTGTTATCAATAAACATAGGGGTTCCTGTAAAATTCAAACCGTAATCTCTCAATTGTTGTTGTATCCACAGGATCTGTGAACAGTAACTTGCAGCAGCGATGTATTCTGCTTCGCATGTTGAAATCGAGACTGTGGTTTGCTTTTTGCATTGCCAGGATATAAGTCGATTACCTAAGAACTGGCAACCACCTGTTGTAGATTTCCTGTCCAGACAACAACCACCAAAATCAGAATCAGTATAAGCATTGAAATCAAAGTTAGAACTATGAGGATACCAAAGCCCTAAACGTTGTTTTCCTTTTAAATACCGAAAGATTCTTTTCACAGCAATTAAGTGAGATTCTTTTGGCTTTGCCTGAAATCTGGAACAGATACACACGGCAAACATTATATCCGGCCTTGAAGCGGTTAAGTACATGAGGGATCCAATCATAGCTCTATAAAGTCGACAGTCCACATCTTTTCCTTCCGGGTCAGAATTTAACTTATGATTGACCGGAATTGGAGTATCGTATGAAGTAAAGTCCTCCATCTTGAACCGGCTCAAGATGTCTTTGACATACTTGGACTGATGAATAAAGAAACCATCTTCCTTTTGATTTACTTGTAAACCTAAGAAAAATGATAACTCTCCCATCGTAAACATTTCAAATTTCGACTTCATAACACCCTCAAATTCTTTGCACAACCCTTCATTTGTCGATCCAAATATAATATCATCCACATAAATCTGTACCAGTAGGTAATCTCCCCCTGATTTCTTTATGAATAAGGTCGAGTCTATCTTTCCACGAACAAAGTCATTCGCCAAAAGATGTGTTGATAAAGTCTCATACCACGCACGAGGAGCCTGATGAAGACCATAGAGGGCCTTATCTAGCTTGAAAACCATGTTCGGATTCAGTGGATCTTCAAACCCCGGCGGCTGACACACATAGACTTCCTCCTTGACCTTTCCATATAAAAATGCACTCTTGACATCTAATTGAAACACCTTAAATCCTTTAAAGGAAGCAAAAGCGAGAAACAACCTTATAGCTTCAAGCCTTGCAACCGACGCATAAACTTCGATGTAATCAATTCCTTCTTGTTGATTGAAGCCCCGGACAACTAATCTTGCCTTATTGCGTACCACGACACCTCGATCGTCCTTTTTACATTTAAACACCCATTTGGTTCCTATTGGATACGCACCTTTCGGTAAATCAACCAGATTCCAAACCTTCAGTTTATCAAATTGAGCTAATTCTTCTTGCATAGCTTCTATCCAGTTATTGTCATTTAAAGCCATCTCTACATTCTTGGGTTCAACCTGTGAGATAAAGCAAGAATGTGAGCAATCATCAAGAACACCAGAATCTTTAATGCAAGTATACAAACAAGTATTGTCAACAAGAGAACGGGTTTTCACTCCATCCTGTAAATTTCCAATTATATTTGTTACTGGATGATCTTTGTGTTCCTTGATGGATGCGACCTCAGGAACTGGCAACACATCAACTTGAGTAGAATCAGATTGATAAGAATAATCTTGAGGAATTGGAATTTCCGAGTCTAAATTTGTTGGAATCTCCCCCTGATCCTGTGTCGAAGGTAATGGATCATCACTCAACAGCGGATCAGCAGAAGAATCTTGAAAAATAGCATTATCCTCCTCACTCTCTGAATCTTGTGGACCGGAACAAGAAGCAACATTATGAGCGGGAGCAGAAGTAGATGGAATCGATGAATTGGGAATTGCATTTGGTAGAAATCCATTATACTGTGCATCTTGACAAGAATCATAAAGAACAGCAGCATCTTCATCAGAAATGTCAGAAGGTAAATGAAAAGACTTGAATAAGTTTTCATAATCAAATGCCCAATCCGGACCAATCGCCATTTGTGGTAAAGATCGATTTGAACAGTCAATATGGAACCATTCTTCAACTTAGCGTGTCTCTTTGTTATAAACCCTCTTGGTAGTCGAATTAGCCACATACCCCAGAAAAATCCCTTCAATAGCCTTCGCACTGAATTTTGTCGGGACATCTCGAACCTTCAGTAGGGTACACGGATTACCAAAAGGTAGTAAATATTCCAGATTCGGCTTTCGATTATTCAGCAATTCATAGCAAGTTTTGTTATGTCGCTTGACGGTCAAGACCCGGTTCAAAACATGACACGCAGTATTCACAGCTTCAGCCCAAAAGGTGACTGGTAGCTTAGAATCTGCAAGCATCGTGCGAGCTGTTTCGACCAACGTCCTATTCTTTCGTTCAGCGACACCGTTTTGTTGAGGAACATATGGCGCACTGAATTCATGATGAATTCTGTTTTGTAGACAAAATAAGCCCAGTTTGCTATTCTTAAATTCGCTGCCATTGTCACTCCTGGTTCTTCTGACTTTCAGATTTAATAAATTTTCCAAACCCAGGATTAAGTATTGAACCAACTCAGTGGTTTCAGCTTTAGATGAAAGAAATTTAACCCATGAAAATCTGGAGTAATCATCAGTTACTACCAAGCAGTACGATTTCCCACCAATGCTCCTAATACTTATTGGACCGAACAAATCTATATGCAGCAATTCCAACGGAGTTACGATAGAATTTGTCGATTTTGATTTGTGAGATTTCTTTCTTTGCTTCCCCTTCTTGCATGGAATACAATCATCAGGAACTGAGAATTTCATTTTCGGAATACCAAGCACAAGATCATTCCTAACAATGTAGTTCATCTTCCTGTAGTTTATGTGAGCTAGCTTCCTGTGCCACAATATTGAATCAGATTCCGACGCCTTGGAGAGTAAACATGTTGGAATTGAATCCGTTGTAGTGGCGACACTCATGTCAAGGACATACGTGTCATTTCTCCTTGGAGCCTTCATAAGAATCCATTCATCAGGAATCACAAAACCCGGTTTCAGAATATAGCATTCAGCATCATTAAAATGGAACGAAAACTTCTTGTCACAGACTTGTGATACGCTTAACAGATTGTGTTCCAGCTGCTCAACATAATTCACCTTTTCAAATTTTACTTTTTCATTCTTTAACGTTCCCTGGCCTGTTATGTACCCGCCTTTATTACCCGCAAAAGCGACATAACCACCATCAATTTTAATCACATCCTCAAGCAATTTCACATTCCCTGTCATATGTCGAGAGCAACCACTATCCACATACCATGTATTGTTGATAGTCCTCCTTGGTTGTCCCTACATAAACAACGAGAATCAGTTAGAAAGTGGAACCCAAGCCATCGTGGTCTTGGGTCGTCCCGATTGATCAAAATAAACTACTTCTTGTAATTTACAATCAATTTTATCATTCACTGTTGGAACAGAAGTTTGACAATCAGACATTTTCAAAGAAGAAACATTTTTATTAGGTTTAGAAACGTTATTTGAAAAATAATTTTCAGATTCAGATGTTTCTAAAATTTTCTTTAATTTTCTGTTTCTCCGTCTTCTTTGAGGTCTTGACAATTTAACCTCCTGGAAAGTATCTTTTGAAATCCCTGCTTTTGGAATCTCAAATTTCTCTTTGCAGACAAAATATTTAGCATTCAATAAATTCTGTTGTTTAAAACCATGGGATTTAACAAAAGAATGATCAGTCATATTTTTCTCCAGACTGAAAGACGACTTACCCTCATCTTTTCTTTTTAGAATTTTCACCACTTTCTGTTGTGAAGGAACAGCCTTCATTTTACCCTTGTTCTTGTATGGACAATTAATCAAAATATGACCAACTTCATTGCAGTGAAAACACACTCTTCGTTCGTGATAAGTTCTGAAATAAGGTGTTTTCTTCGAATTTGAAGAACCATCAGAAGAAGACGCTTCGGATGAATGCCAGAACAATTAACCGGCTTCTTAGGAACATAAGTCTTTTTTGGCACCTTTGAAGAATTCACTTTTTGAAAACTAGCCGCAACAAACCCACTTGACTTTAATATTTGAGAAAGTTTAGTTTGAACCACCTTCACCTCTTCAGGTTCTGTCAAGATGCACCTATCCCGAGTAACATTCTTCACAATCTTTGGTTCATCAATTTTCACCTCTCTCGGAATGCCTTCAACCTTTGAATCATCAAATACTTCATCCTCTGTATCAGAATCATACACCATGTCTTCACCCGTCACTGGATTCACTTTTAAAACTGTCTTGGGATCAATCTCCTCTTCATGTATTATTTCAGGCTCAACTACATAATTCCCATTGAACGGAGGAGGAACAAATCCAATACCAGCAACCCTTTTTGTGGGATCAGCATTAGCATTAAAATAATCCAACACTACAGATGAATTCTCAAACTGTTCCAGCTTTCTATGTAACTTTATCACCTCAGATTCTTTTTCCGAAATTTCCTTGTTCTTTTGGGCAACTACTTCATTTTGTTTTTCAATTTCAGCATAAGCCATATCAAGATGATAACCCTGCTCTTTGTATTTTAACCCAAGAGAATTTAAGTCTCTTTTCAAAGACTCAATTCTATCAATGCACAGTTTATCATTATCTTTCAGTTTCTGATTTACTGAATGCATTGATTTCATGTCACAAATCAAATTGGTGTTATCATCCATGACCTTTTGCATTTTATTTTTAACAGAAATACAGTTAGAACAAAATATATCATAAACAGAGTCTTTTACCTTAGTCGGGTCAGACATGTCTGCCATGAATACTTTGGCAATTGGAATATTTTCTGCATCATCACCAACTGAAGTATTTTCTGTAAGAACAATTTCCTCATCAGCAACCCTTGTCACATCATCAGAATCAATATTTTGCCCTTTTTCTTCCTCTTCATCAACACTTGGAACACTCTCACTATCACATGAATCATCACTAGAGCTTTCATCATCAGTAGATTCTTCTGGTTTTTTTGAATGAATTTCTGCAATAAAAGTCTGACTAACAGCACCCACCAAATCTTCCAGATGAATGCCCCAATCATAGTTTTCGTCATTTTGAGAAACTAAAGCTGATGAAGCAGATGCATGATTTGTATTACCAGAAGGACCATGATTTTGATTACCAGATGAACCATGTGACTGATTCCTATTATGCTGAAAGTTAGATTGCTTCTTTTGAGAATCAAATTCTACCTTTGGCTTCACACACTCTTTAGCAAAGTGACCATACTCTTGGCAGTTGTAACACCTAACTTTGCTCTTATCAAACCCCATACGTGATCGACTATTTGAACCAATATATTTCCTACCAGTTCTCTTCAAGAAATCTTTAGCCTGTCGCATCAACATTGCCATATTCCATTGGATATTCATTTCTTCCAGATCAACAGGGTCAATCTGTCTGAAATCATCTTCTATTACCTCAGGATCATGTATTTTTCCTCCAATCAAATTCTCATATGATGCCATAAATGAAGAAAACATAGCCAAATAATCATCAGCAACTTTCTGATTCACATGAGATCCAGATGATGTTGAAGCAGTAGTAGCAAAAAATCCAGAATTGCTTGCATGGCCAGAAAAAGTTGGAACTCCAGAACACTGATCATTTGTAGACACTTTAGCATCACCAGAAAAAAATGCCACACCAGTACCAGATTTACCAACAGATTTGGCAAAATACATCGAGGGATCCTGGATATGCTCCAAATTAGTCTCTTTCTTTTTCAAATTCATGTCATGTGACTGGATCTTCCCTAGGACTTCTTCAAGAGACATGGTTTTGTACTTAACATTTTCCTTGATCAAAACCGTATACACATCAAACTTTGATGGTAATGCCTCCAAGAATTTATCATTTATTTCCTCAGTCTCATATACCACAGATGCACTATCCAGTTCACTAAGAAGATGATAGAATCTTGTAGCAAGATCATCCAAAGATTCATTCTGAAAATGTTTAAAAACTAAGAACTGCTTCTTTAGCAACTCTTTTCTACTTTTCTTCACATCTAAACTCCCTTCACACCTTTTCTGTAGAGCTTCCCACAGTTGTTGAGAAGACTTGAACTGTTTAAAACTGTGATAAATTTCCTTTGGTAGAGACATCGAAATGCTAGCCATTGCTTTCTTTTCTCGATCAAATAACAACTTCTCTTCAGTAGATAAAGCAGACACTGGTTTTGGAACATCATCTTTTCCCATCCATGAATAAGTAGGGTGTGTATATCCTTCCAAAATTGGAATCCACAAACTAGTATCGGTAAAAGATACGAATTGATCAAACCGATCTTTCCAATTTGAATAATCAGATAGATTCAGCAACTTCGGAGGTTTTTGAGATGTACCAATCTCATTGTCATAATTGAACATGTTTGTGACTTGTACCATATTTGCCATGTTAAAAAAATTTCTGAAAAATTTTCTAAGTACTGAACTTCTTTACCCTCAGGCGAACTTAATAAGTTCGCTTTAGGGAGTACTAAGCGAACTTAATATCAGGCGAACAAGACAAGTTCGCTTAAGGAGGAAATCTGGTAAGTTCGCTTAACAGCTAAGTTCGCTTGAAATGTGAGAAGCGAACTTAATAAGTTCGCTTGCTAAGTTCGCTTGAACAGGAACTCAGCAAGTTCGCTTAAACTGCTGTAACAGAATCAATCAGAGTCTTCATCCAAACACGAACCGAAGCCTTCAAAATTCATGATTTCTCAGCGAATTGATGGAATTTAAGGAAATTGATCCGTAGGATTATGAATTTTAACAACTGTAACAGTTTTATCGGTCTAATTTCGTCAATTACACTTCCAAAATCACGAATTCAGTCAAGAAACAGTCTTTAAGAACTTGAAAAACGCCATTGTTGCAGAAACTTCAAGAATGTTGAAAATCTTGTCGAATTGTACACAAAAACCGTCAATTATCACCAAGAATCGTACTAAATTCACGAGCACTTTGCTTTGATACCACTTGTAGGTCCAGGTAACTCAGCTACTGATCAAACTCGTGATATGACGTTGATATAACACGAAGTGCGGAATCCTTCGCGTTACCGATTTGTATACTAACCGACAATCCAAAACAACACGCGTAAATAAACTTCTCGATTATATTCAGAATAACAATGGTTACAGACTCAATCAGACAATTGTTCACTTCTGTTCAACTCTGTGTCTAATGACTCTGTAACAGATATATATAGAACCAAAACTGATGTAAGCGAACTTAGTTAAGTTCGCCTGAAAACAGTCTAAGCGAACTTAACAAGTTCGCCTCAGCTATGCCTAAGCGAACTTATTAAGTTCGCCTCTGATAGGTCAGGCGAACTTAAATAAGTTCGCCTCTAGGCTTACTACTAAAAACACTTAGCAACTTTACAATTTCATGACAAAACATAAAGACATAAAATCTAACTATTACAAGTTTTTGTCATTACAAATCTATGTCCTAACAGCTTGGACCTAGAATGCTTAATCAATTAGACTTGTATTCTTGTTATGTATTTGATTTATTCTTTGTATTGGAACCTTGAAGTTATTTAATAAAACTATTGAAACTTTAATAGTCAACCTTGTGCTATTGAACAACCACGTCCGCCCCGACGTATAATCCGTCGTTGGTTGGGGTGTGACAGTTGAGATCTAATAACCTCATAAGGGAATGAATAATTGAGGTCTTGAACCTAACAAGGGTGTGTCAACAATTAAAAGATTTGAGTTTGTAAATGGTAGAATAATTAGATTTAACTAAAATTTGATTTGGTGGTTGAATGATTAACTTGGATTCATAGGAAAATCCACATGAGGTGTTTAGGAAGTGGTATATGATGTTTAGAATAATGACATATCATTGTGGAGTCGTTAAAACGATCGGGTTCGGAAGGGTTGAAATAGGTTAAAAACAAAGTTTGGGAAATGCAGATCTGGGGGGTAGCAAATTGCGTGGGTAGGCACGCATATTGCGAGAGGTTACGCAATTTGCGCTGTAAACCCACTGATTTGCACTGAAATGTTCCCGAAAAGTGGCGTTAGGACCCAAGTCAAGGCATAAACTTGTAAAGGGTCCCAAGGGGTGTCTATCATTACTAATGGATGTTTGTTTGTGTGTTTTTCTGTAGGGAAAGCTCCGGTCAAGCCTCGGGTCATGTTTCAAGCTTCAGATTCTCATTGGAAGATTTTTGATGCGATGAATGTTTGTTTAAGCCTCTCCTAGGAGTGCTTAAACCTTATGAAAGTAAAAAATGAATGTAATTAGATGGTAGAACTTATGTCTTGAAATTGACATCATCTAATCTTGGGTTAAATCAAAAGTCGTAGTTGACTTGTCAATTATTGAAACTCGTTGTTGCTTTGAAATTTTGGTCGGTCTTTTTAAACCCAATCATAATGTTGTCTTTTTAAAGATGCTATCATGTGTTGTTTTGTAAAAGAGCATTAATGGGACCTACTTCCGCTTGTGTTTTTGAAAGTTAAAATTGGTTGAAAATTTTTGGTGTTACATAGGGTTCCCTTCAAGGCATGATCAACCTCCAAATGCTCCATTTCATCACTTTCTTCACAATTCATTAGAGCGAGAAAGAGATTTCTAGAGAAAGAAAGATCAAGGATACAAGTGTATGACCTCAAGATCGTTGCTAGAGCATTATTGAAGATCATTGGCGAAGAAATCACGCGAAAACAGGTAATAAATCCTCCCAGATATGAGTTTCTGATTTCAAAATGGGTTTTAGGGTATTTGGAGTTTTTAACATAAAGACGGAATTTTACGTTTTAAAAGAGATTTACAGCTTAGATCTAGCTTCATAGAAGCTAGATAAACGTTTTATACTTAAAAAAAATATGCTTTTGGATCGAAAACGGACCTTGACATGAAGATTTTCAAGTGACGACACGATGTGGTGACACTATTTCTTCAGGCGACACTAGTCGGGGACAATGATACACGTCTCCCGAAACTCGCCAATGATTGGTACACGTGTCATTCCATTGGCGACACTCTCATGGCGACACTAAATAAAGTCACCATGAATGTGCACGACACTAAGGAGTGTCGCCAACAATATCAGACGACACTACGAGAACGACTCTAGTAGACAACATTAAGTCCAGAACGAAATTTCTGGCGACACTTATCATGTGCTGACGACACTAAGTCTGGAGACACTGATCTTGTCTCATGCGGCATTAGCATGTTATGATAGAATTCGTGTATTAACTTATGGGTTGATCGATCTACGCGTTAACAATAGATAAGGCGTCAATTTCAAGTTGAATATCGACAGTCTGTTGAGTTCAATAATCCATATTTTTACTGTTTTATGGTGTTGTGCATACTCAAGAATTAAACGTTCATAATAAATATATTTTATTGCCTAACATTTTCAAAGAAAGATAATAAAGATAAAAATTTATTGATTAAACGTTTTATAAAAAGAAAGAAAAAAATAAACGGTTTATTTAACTATATATATATCTATATCTATATATCTATATCTATACTATATAATAAATAAAGGTTTTTCCAAGTCACGTGTCGACTCCACATTCATTCTCATCATTTTTTTCCCCTCTCCCTCTTATTAAATGCACATCCATCTTTTAATAAAAATATATATTTAAAGAAAATATTAATAATAATACTAATAAAACACATTTATTTTGAATTATCTTTTATAAAACTTTGAAATCTAATTACGTAACTTTTATTTTTAATCAAATAATAAATGAAAATCAAATTACATTAAATAGTATTTAATTTATTTTTGAAACCCAATTATATATTAGTTTTTACATATTTTGAGTTTTATTTTCTATCATTAGAATATGATACATTTTTACACCTGTAAAATATACATGTGAAGATTTAAAAATTTTATTTATTGATATTTTTTACCCCGTGTGTATACACGGGATATAAACTAGTACTTACTAATAAATTAAGTTTTTATAAAGGCTTTTTCCCGCCTAAAACACACTTTCGTAAATCTATACACGCTGGTCATTATACCCGAAATGCTCCACATATCTAAACCCGTCCCTTTTCCTCTCTTTTCTCTAATTTAGGGTTTCTCCGCGAGGTGTGTTGTCGTTAGCCGCCAGAGGCTCCTCTCCTCCACAGATCTGCTTTCAGATCCTTTCATCCACGATTGTATTCACCTCCGGGTTTCATCGCTTTTGGTAAGTTTTGTTTAATATTTGTACATTTCATACTGATAACTCCAAAGAATATTTCATGCTTTTTCTTTCATCGATCGCATAAGGTTTGTGATAGCAATCTTTTTTTCTATTTGTTGTGATTTTTCAAATCTTATCGAATTGAAACCTATATGTGTTCATGTTCCGATTTTACATCTGTAATGTGAATCAATGTTTATGGATGTTAAATTCTTATTCGTTTTCCACGTTTGCAACTGAAGTAGTTTGTTTTCAAGTAATTTTAGGTGCTTTACTCGAAATTTAGATGGTAGTAGAGTAATTTGAGCTCGGTTAGCGTAGTTATATGAACCCTAGATTTTGATATAACATTATTCGGTATCCCTTCAAAATTAATTTTCTATTGGGGTGTTGGAGCGACTCTTAAGTCAGAAGGCTTAATTATTTTAAGTTGAATTGATGTTTTTGGTTATGTTCACACAACTATACAAGTGTTTGTTTGTTAATTCTATTTTTATGCTTCTTTTTAATGGCCAAACATAGAGCCTGCAACTGTTTTTGGTGGCTCACTGACTCTGTAGTCACAATAAAAAACCAGCTTGATTATGGTATCAACGTTTATACCGATGCTTGAGAATATCTATTTATGTTTGATGTTCTTTATGCAGTCATTTTGGTCTAAAGTTTTTTAATTTTTTGAAGCGTTTTGGAATTTTGTTGAAGATTACTATAGTTTAGGGTTTATCACACTTTGGTTTGTATTTAGAATTTAATACCGTTTTATTAATAATTCTGCTAAATGAGTTACTAATTGTATTATTATCATTTCATATAATTGTTTTTAATGATTCGTTGTTTGTTATAGAATGGAGGATTTTAAGTTTGCTAAGTATTAGTAATCTAAGAAGGCTTGTTGATACAATTTAGTTAGTTCATTTGTTAAACTCAGATTGTAGTTAGTTCTCAAAATATGTAGCAAGTACTTAACACAAGACTCTAAGTTCAATATGGATATAAGTAAAATTAGTTCACCAAAAAAGATAACTTAGATTCTGACTTCATTTGTCAGATAAATTAATTTTACCATTAATTTTGAATTTCAAAATCAGCATGTAGTTAGTTCTTAAACCATGTCGTAAGTATTTCAAACAATTAAGTTTGATATGGTAAGAAGTTAAATCAGTGCACTAAATAAGATAATTCACATTTTGACTTCGTATGAGAGGTGCTAGAAATGAATTTGTTGAGATCAAACTCAAAAGTGTCTATGTCAAAAGTGAATTAGCAATACAACAAGTTCAGTTTTTGTTTATGATCTGATTGCTTTTAATTTGTTTCTGTTTGTGCTAGAATCCCTTTTGGTGATTAAAGACATGGGTAGATTTAGCCTTTGACAATAAATACATTTGCATATGATGTTACTTAAATAATGTTCTTCTTTTGTTTAGTTGCCTTTCTTATTTAACGATGTATGCTCTTTATGCAGTCATACCAGATTTAGCACAAGAAGGATCTCAGTTTGACATTCGTCGGTTTGACATTGATGTTCTGGACTGGAAGTTCCATTCCACAGATCTTTGATCAATATCTGTTGAAGTTGGGAGATATTCCAGGAGGCCATGCTGCTAATATGCTGATTCATGGAGCGCTTATATCCGGCTGGTATATAAAAATTAACTAATTACTAATGCAAACGCACAACTGTGTTAAAAAATGAATTACAAATTCTTACATGCTTTGAGACAGGTAATTGTTACGTTTAGTGCCTTGAATCATATCAATGCGGATGGTGGGGATTATATCCACCTCAGCATACTGACGAGTAGGCGAGTTTACAAAGATCTTTCCTGTGGCGTTTGCCACCCAAACTTCAACTTCTGCATCTTCAATCTCAACTGTTCCTTGGATTGAGAAGCACAGGATCACTGCCCCAGTTGCACTCTTATTTCTCTAATCCATTTTGCATATCTTGCAAGTACATTTACTTTTGGTTTAGGATAATTTTATAGCATTACATAATCATACATTCACTAAAATGCATTTTTTCTGTTAGTATTAGTCATCAACATTGATTTGTAGCTATATATATATATATATATATATACACACACACACACATATGCGTGTGTGTTTAGAGAGAGTGAGAGTACCCTCCATGGAAATATCAGCGTGTTCCAACAAACTTTGCTTCTATAGCTTTAGTATTAAGCGTTCTCCCTGCAAAGAAAAAGTTATTTGATTCTTTTCTTTTTATTATTAAGTTAAGGAGCATGTTTAAGACATGTACTCCAAGGAGCAACATTTTGGACATAAGATTAGTTTTGTGAATGTAATTTCATTTTTTAGTGTTTAATAAACAGAAAGAGAAGAAAGAATGATTTATTTAACTATATGTTTCATGAACAGAAAGAAAGAAATAACTCGAATACATTGTCTGATCTGTAAGAGTATGGTTACTACCGAAGAAAGTAACATCCGACATTTTCAGGTTAACTCCGTTAACGTAAACACCGTTATCTCAAGCACTCGTTTATGCAAACTCTGTAATCTCAGTTAGTCATTCATGCATTACATTTAATTAGGATTAATTAAATGTGTCAAGTATTGCACAAACACTTACGCAACGGAAACTCGAAGAATTACCGGATCACACACGAGTCTAACCCGGAACGTTGGTGAACTAATAGAAATAATTGTGAGCAATTATATTAATGTAAATTATGTCAATTTACATGTTATGTGACTTTTATGTGAATTATATGAATCTTTGTGAAAACGCACATGTTGGAAATTAATCATATTTGTTTTTTTATAAATGTTAGAAGTTTATAAAAATAATAGTTAAGGTTTTATAAAAACCTCTTCATATTCATAACTTACTTCTAGTCTTTATGACACTAATTAATAAAATTAAGATAATCATTAACCTATGATTAAATGCATACATTTATATAAAATTTAATAAAACAAAATAAAACTCTAATCTCCCTTTTCTCTCAAGAAATCGCAAACCCAAACCCCTCCCCACCCCATTGAGCCGAGATCAAGATATACCCCAAACATCACCGATTTGATCTTCATTCTTGCAATTGAACTTGTATACGGTCTATCCTAGGCATTGCTAACACTTCTACGTAAGTTTTTCCATTCGGTTTTGTTACTTTATTATTCCAATATTTATGATTGAAACCCTAGTTCATCCAAACATGAAATATTGTAAAAATGTTGGTGACTTGTTATTTATTTGATGTTATTGTATCTATGTGATGATTAGATTGTTTATGATGAAACCCTAAATATGTATGATTCATAACATGTCTAAAGAAGAAACTTTTGATTATGTGAAGTTGTAGAATTTCATGTTAGATGTAACTGATGATGTTTATGATTTTAATTATGCTAGTTAGGTTGTATGAAATTGTTGTGATGCGTTGAATCTCGTTAACAAAGCTAGAAATCCTAGGTTTTCCTAAAGAGGAAACTTTATTAAAAAGTATAAATTATGCATAAGTTTGATATATGCATAATGATGTGGGGTGATACTAGTAGATTAATATGAATGTATTAAAGCATGCTAAAGAGTTGTTTTGTAGAAATTATGGAGATTGTTCATAGTTTACTAAAAGTGGAAACTTTTAGGTTTTGAGAATTGATTTCCAAGACTTGTATTACATGATGTAATGATCTATTATACATTAGTATGGTTACATAAATATATTAAAATCATGCAAACGTATTATAGAAACCCCATGTTCATACATTACTAATGATAGTAACTTTGTTGATACAAATACATTGAATTCATAGCTTGCCATGTTAGAAAGTTTGTGAATTATGTATGTATCGTGAAACATGAACAACTTGTACATTATGTGTATTAGTATACTAAACAAACATTAAGTCACTATACGAGTCACCAACGGGGTCGTCGGGTCAACTTGGTCAACAAAAGTCAAACTTGGACAAACTAGTCAAACATGTTAATCTTTTCAAAACCTATAAACAATTTGGATTGTTTGGATACTAAGGGTTCATATGAACCAACACGAACATACGCGTATAGACTTATACATGATAGGTAGCCTTTAGCGGGCCACCGGTACAACACTAGCAGTCTAACATGCACTCTAAGGTGAGTTTCACGGCCCGTTTTACTTGTTTTCTTGTTGGGGGAGAAACATGCACACAAACAAATATCCTTTTGCTTGTTTTCATGTTGAGGAGAAACATGCACACAAACAAACACGGATCGCATAATATTTCATTACCACTTGTTTACTTAAGCGCAAACATAACATACTAAGTCCTTACATTCTCGAACCGTTAGTATAAGGTTATAGCGAGGAAATTTGAGTAATACCACTGGGTTTGACAAACCCCACCCGGGCTAGTCACGCTACCTCGATTAGAGGTCGAACGGGTGTAAATTTTCCTAATTATTTGCCATTGTTGATGTTAGCAATGGCGGAAGGCATTCAAACACAAACAGTCAGCTTCGGTTGCGAACGCTTAGAGTAACTTGTACTTTGTCTTGCTAACAATAGGTGTGACTTATGTACACGGATCCTACAAACACTCAAACAGTTTATTTACTTATAAACCTGTTAACTCACCAACCTTGTGCTGACACTTTAAGCATGTTTTCTCAGGTCACTATGGTACACATAAGGACTAGGATGCATCATGGAGTCGCATTGGTTTTATCAATAAATGAATAATATTTTATTATTTATCAGATACATTAATTGACGCTTTTGTTTCGTGTAATTACTTTGGATTTAATATTAACGTTTACGCTTCCGCGTTTACTTCAATATTCAGTGGTATTTTTAAAACTCATATAGAGTCATTTAACATAACTAACGACGATGATCCTGGTTTGTCACACGCCTCGCGGTAAAAATCCGTTAATAGATTTTGAGGGTGTGACAGAAAGTCTTGAAGTAGTAATGTAGTCCTTGACATTAGTGCTACCTGAAGCCTATGGTAGTGTCATGGCATTAGTTGTGTTGGATATTAGATGTCCGATCATCGATAATATCAACGTTGCTATCGATCTACGATCCGAAGAGTTACACTTTGGGTAAAGAACAAATTGAATCGTTTAATTGTTAAACGTTATTACACGAAACAAGAATTAAGAATTCGATGGATTAAATATCTAGAGAGATATTTATTAGTTACATCGTATAATTATTTTGAATAATTAAACTAACGATAGACGGAATGAGGATATATATATATATATATTGGTAATATATATATATATATATATGGTCGGGATATTATATTTAACTGTTGAATATAAACTGTTCGGTTATTTTATGCAAGAAAGTTTTATTAATTAAAGTAATTATAAATTATGAGGACTAAAACTGATTAAGTGTTAATCAGTTAGTAATTAAATGTTAATTACACAAGGGGTTGACTTGTAAATTAGCTTGTTATATAAACATCCTTAAGTCAAAACCCAAAGAAATTTTTTGGCCTCCTCCCTTCCCCTTTGTGATCGTCGACCGGCCCCCCTTTCCCTCTCGATTTTCGACCGGCCACCACCACCGTGGACGCGACCACCACCTCCTCCCGTCGCTGCCTTAGTCGAGCAGCCACAGGAACCGGGCCAACCCGTTACCGTGTCCCGTACTTCGCGAGCCAAACCGAAAGGAGCCGTAAACCGGGTTTGCGATTAAATGTGTTCGTGTGACGAGCTCGTTGTTGTCATCTAGCGTGACGTTCTTTGTACCTGAGTGTTACAACCCGCTTATTCGTTAAAGGTATAAAACCCTAATCGGATCACTGAATAGAATCCAGATTTGATCTGGTATTGGTACTATTGAATTGCTTCCGCTAAAATATATCTGATTTATTTATTTAAAAGGTTTAAATAATTATTTTTTTAAAAGTTAAAACTGGTACCATGATTCCCAACAGTAGTATCAGAGCTACCTTTACGCACGTTTAGACATAGTTGTTTATTTTTCGATCTCCGTTTTATTTGTTAACACTTTTGGTTAACAAAAGATCGAACCTTTATCGTTTGGTTGTGATTGTGTTTGATACATCGAGCCCTAGTGACTCGTGGTTTTTGTTTGTCATGCTTGTTTTTATTTTCTTTATATTTTTATTTTTTGGGTTATTTGGAACACGGATGTAATAGATAGGTTACTTATGTTTATTTATTTATATTGTAAAGTATAAAAGTTGTAAACCTATCAAGACGAAGATTTGAAGACAAGGATTGACAAAAACGGGAACTTGAAGATAGAGATCTTGGACTAAGTGGGAGGCGATAAGTTTATTTTATTTGTTGCCCCTTAGACCGGTTCGGTTACTCATTTGATGGATCGAACGAAACCAAACAAACTTACTAGTGGCTCGATGATTATTTTGTATGTTTGTGGTTGATATAATTATTTAGGATAAAAATTAAAACTACAAATATTTTTATAAAACATTTAACACAATCTTATAAAACTACGAGAATATTAAAAGGTTTAAAATTTCTCGGAAAGGTAATTAAATAAAAGTAGTTTTTATTTAAAAGTAAAACGAGTTTTTAAATTTAATTGTTTTATTTAAAAACATATTTAAATTAATTAAAGGTTAATTAGTTTAAAATTAAGTTCGCGACTAACGACCAATTTAGATTAAATAAGACATTTAAAATTGGACTTTGTCGAGTGTTGAAAAGCGTTTCACGAACTTATATTGCAAAATTGGTTTACTAAAATTTGCACGACTTGATTCATGCTATCCGTCGTCCAAAATGTTTTTGACCCTTAACAGGTAAATTAAAACATTAAAGAAATCTCAATTATTAAAATCGATATTTCAGCGCCACCATTAATTATAACACTTCAATTATATCGAAACGTCGATGTTAGTGAATTACCCTGCATTCGACGCCATGATTTTGGTTAAAAGTAGGATCGCGATTCCTAAGTCACTTAGCCCGGGACTACAATCATAGTTAAAGGACAAATATCACTTAAGTCGTTTAAGCGGGCGTAGTTGAGGGAAACGTATCCAAAGCTTGACCTTGCTTGTCATGCCCCTCAAACCGAGAATTGTGTAGTCATCACAATTGGTATTTTCATACCTACTGATCGCGTTGTCAAGGTCAATCAAAAACAATATTAATTCTAATCCCTAGCTACCTTAAACTATAGTATAGTGAAGTAGGGTATCGTATCCACGGAGAATTGGTGGAAAGTGTTTGTTTATGAAAATTGTTTAGATTCTGAAAAAGCAACTAACTTTAAACTTTTGAAAACTATTAAAGAGAAAACGGATCGCTTCCGGGTTCAGAATGCAAGTTATATGATTACTGGCTTGTACTTATTGGAAGTTACATAGCCATAACTCATTAATTAGATTGACAAATAATTAACATTCAAATAACGACTGCACCGAGCAACGATTGTAAAAACGAATGATTGACACAAGTTAATTACCCAATAGTTAATTACCAATTCAGAATACTAATCATAGATACACAATGGTTCACGATAGATAACCGAAAAACTGATTCATATGATAAATCAATAACTAAACGTGTTCAATCAATCTAATCAATCCTAGAATTCAAACAATCAAACAATTACAAGAATACTAGACCAAATCAAGTATGAACCTAGGTATATCACTTACAAACAGATCCTACACCCGGAAACGACACGAAGAGATTAGTCGCTCATCGACATCGTCATCGATTCTTCAATAATTGGTATAACTCGATCTAGCATTAAAAACTTGAAAAGATTGGAACTTTATCTCTGGAAATCACCATAGGGATGCTCTGGATCGTAGAATAACAACTTAATTCGACAATAGACTCCTCTATGGCTTGTAATTGAAATTAGGTTAAGTTTGCCGATTTTTCCTTCCCTCGCGTACCGCGAAAGAAATTGTGCCAACCTTTGCGTACCGCGAAGGCCAATTTAGTCGGGTGGGCTTTTCCAGCCTCTCGCTTACCGCGAGAAACTACCTTCCATTCTTCGTGTACCGCGAAGAACCTTATTTCCAAGAATTTTAACTTTTTATCTTTTGACTTCTCCGGGGCCCATGTATGTTACTATCCTCATGATTTTAAGCTCGTGTTTTCTCGCTCAATTAGCACATTAAACCTCTAATGGACACAAATACCAAACGCACATAAAACAGACTCGATATACAAAGCTAAGCGCTTAAAACTATAAACTTAGACTCTTATACATGGGATATTTAACCTCACATCACATCCCCATACTTGACCTTTTTCGTCCCGAAAAAGAATACTGCAATGGAATCATAATCAGAAAACTTTGTACTTATTTCCTTTCTTTTATATCTTTTGACTTCTCAACATGTTAACCGTAAAAATCGGTATTTCGATCCGATTAAACCCAACCACCGACTCTCGAGCCCCCAAGTATGTGATCTATTATATTATACATTATTAAGCAAGCAGTTTATCTGTGGGTCTCACACTCAGAAAGTTACGACTCAGTCTAATCCCATCTCAAGGTTATGTTTAGGCCCGGGTTAAACCTTGTAGATTTCCCACCATTATACACACAAATTTATATGTTTTTGAAAATTATATGAATTGTGGATCGATGGATGAATGTTTTATCTTTTATTAATGTTTATGAATAAACCTAACCCAGTGGTGTTTCAATCATGATGGAACACGATATATGACACGTGGGCTACAGTTTTTAAACAATGAAACTTATAAGCTTCAGACTAGGGGTGTATCCTTCAAGTCACCATCCAGAACGGAAACACATAATCTTACCTTATTCATCCACTATTGATCACTTAAGTTCCGCCCATGGGTGTATCAACCAAGTCACTATCCCGGAGGATAACACGTAGGCAAAACCTAAGATCTCAAATTAGTTAATTAAGCTCATTCAATTGATGGATTATGGATTGCGGGCGCCACCATCTTTCGGATTTATTTTCAGAAAAAGAAAGAGGTGTGCCAAAATTTTATAAACTTAGAAATTTTTTTTTATAAAGGTACCTATCACCCTATATTAACAGTTTCGACCTTACCGACTCCCATAAGATGAGAACCCACAAGATATCCTGAATTAATTATTCAATTAAACCTAGATACACTATCAGGATGTTTAAGCTCTTAAATCGGATGGGCCTACCAAAACGTTACAAATTAGACATATTTGATAATCTTTATTATTCCTTTAATTCCACATTAGCACAACTCTGATTGTACTATCATTTTCCATTTTATGCAAAAATTCTAATCCAGGGACATTTGTGTAAATTTAAAACTTTTATGGATTTTTCTGACTCAAAACTAAAAAATAAACAATTCAACTAGACCTGGACTAGGTCTCCCCTCCTCACACTTGACTTCTTCATTGTCCTCAATGTAGGAATAGCGACTCAAGAACGAAAATAAAAATACAAAAATTAAAACTTAGATGTAAAGACGATCGTATAGCATTTCATTCGCGATCGTGCTCCACGGATGCAAGTGGATTGCTCTGTACAAGAACGTTCAAGATCGGATTATCGTCTCTCGAATGGAGATTGCGTACGAGAAATTAAATCCAAACCTGCAAAAATCAAAACCAAAATATATCCACAAGCATCACATCGACTCAATATAAAGACTCAATAAAAAATTAAAAGACTCGACGGTCTCAAATGAAAAAAAAAATTCAAAAACCCTAATTTTTGGGTCTTCGCATGCCGCGAAGACTTGGGGTCACTCCCTCGCGTGACGCGAGGGACAAACAAAATCTAGCCCGTCTAGTTTGTTCTTCGCGTACCGCGAAGAACTCCTCTCCAACTCTCGTGTACTGCGAGGGACCCTCCATCACAAAAAGATAACTTGTTTTTCCAACTTTTTGCCTTAGAAATTTTTTTGAGTTTTTCAAGTCAAAATTTTCAAAATTCATTCCAACACTTCAATTAAGTTCGTATATACCTGGAACGAGATTTGTGATGGTTTTTCATGCTCATATGGCCCCAAATCTCTGGGAAAAGTTTAAAAATACACGAAAAACATACCAAAAACACTAAAACTGAAGACTCAAGACTCTACAAACTCTACACACGGTATCCTACCCCCCAGAGAATGATGCATGGCCCCATTGCATTAATATATACCTCAGCGTTCCCAAAACGTCCCCACAATTGGGCTTTTCCCAGATTTAAAGCACTAAAATGAAACAAAACCTAACCCACTTTCGAAGGAATCACGAATGCATTTAGCACATGCATTAAGCCGTTTAAACCCCTTGGTAGCCCGAGTGGACGAGTTTAGTCTCGTGAGGGTTTCTAGAGAACACACCCACAACGTTCATTTAATCTAGACCATAAAAGTAAAGCTTAGGTTGCCTCCTAAGAGCGTTAAGTTTAACGTCTTCAGCCAAACGCGGTGTACCTTACTTTGGTTATTCATATTCAGATGCATGCATGACAAAACTTACTGATTCTTCCTTGGTGTCTTTGATTTCCTCTGTTTCTAAATAGGGCTCCAGTCTATGCCCATTCACTACTTGCATGAGGTGATCGTCAAAGTCTTAGATCTCGACCTCCCCAAACTCTCCAACTTTGATTACCAAGTAAGGACCTATCTACTTACTCTTCAGCTTCCAAGGGAACAGCTTCAGTCTTGAATTGTATAGCCACACCTTCTGGCCTACCCCAAAGACCTCTTTCTTTAACTTGGAGTCATGCACTGCTTTCATCTTTTCCTTGTATGCAGATACACACTCATAAGCTTCATCCCTCAGCTCTTCCAACTCACATAATTGCAACTTCCACACCTTACCTGCATTGTCATAATCAAGATTAACAGATTTAACTGCCCATAATGCACGATGACCTATTTCAACTGGCAAATGACATCCTTTTCCATAAACTAGGTACCAATTGGAGTTTTGTAAGCTGTTCGGTAGGCCCATAAAGCATCGTTTAGTTGGCTGACCAATCCTTATGATCAGGTCGTACCGTTTTTTTTTGTAAAATCTCCTTTATTTGCCTGTTTGATACCTCCACTTGCCCACTTATTTGTGGGTGATATGGAGTGGCAATCCAATGGTTCACACCATACCGTTTAAGCAATTTACCAAATTTAAAGTTCTTAAAATGCGAACCCCCATGACTAATGATCACACGAGGGACACCAAACCTGAAAAAGATGTTACATTGAACGAACTTGCACACCACTGTGTGATCATTTGTCTTAGTGGCGATTTCTTCAACCCATTTAGAAACATAATCAACCGCCACTAAGATGTACAGATGTCCCAAGGAATTAGGGAAGGGACCCATGAAGTATATGCCCCACACATCAAATATGTTAGTATCTCATCCCGTTTCGTGATGCTCCCAAGCTGCTGACATCTTGTGCAGTTCTTCACAAACTCTGCTGCATCTTTGAAGATTGTAGGCTAGAAGAACCCACAAGTTAGGATCCTGTGTCTCGTTTTTGTCCACTTAAGTGCCCTCCACAAGCATAGGAATGGGCATGTACCAATAAGTACTGGATTTCACTTTTGGGTACACCACGCCAAATCATTTGATCCACCCCAACTTTAAACAAATCTGGTTCATCCCAGATATACTGCTTTACTTGAGACATGAAGTGTTGCCTTTTCTTCTTAGCCCAATGTTCTGGAATTTTACCTGCAGCCAAGTAATTGACAATGTTAGCATACCGTGGGTCAGTAGAAACACTTAAAATTTGCTCATCTGGGAATGTCTCCCCAATTCTTTCAGTAGATTACAAAGTGGACGTCTTTTAAAAGTAGATTACAAAGTGGTTTTGTGATAGAGCTAAAATATTTAATAAACCGGCGATAAAATCCCGCATGCCCCAAGAACGATCTTACCCCTTTAACATTAGTAGGGGGAGTTAGTGTTGAAATTACCTTGATTTTTGCTCTATCTACCTCCATCCCCCCACTTGACACTATGTGTCCCAAAAAAATCCCTTCTTGAACCATGAAATGGCTCTTTTACCAACTAAGGACTAGGTTTGTTTCGACACACCTTTTTAATACTTTGGTCAATTGGTCTAAACATGCATCAAATGACTAACCAAAGATTGAAAAGTCATCCATGAAGATTTCCAAAGACTCCCCAATCATATCTGAAAAGATACTCATCATGCACCTTTGAAAGGTGGTTGGGGCATTACACAACCCAAATGGCATTCGCCTGAATAAAAAAGTACCATATGGGCAAGTAAACGTAGTCTTATGTTGATCATCAGGATGAATAGCAATTTGATTATAGTCCGAGTACCCATCTAAAAAACAGTAAAATTTCTGACATGATAATTTATCGATGATATGGTCAATGAAGGGTAAAGGAAAGTGATCCTTGGAAGTGGCTGTGTTCAACTTCATGTAGTCAATACATACCCTCCACCCCGTTACGGGTCGGGTGGCTACATGTTCCTCCTGCTCATCTCTTATGATCTGGATGCCTGCTTTCTTTGGTACTGTCTGTGTTGGACTTACCCAGGTGCTGTCAGATATGGGATAGATGATCCCAACATCCAACCATTTCAGGACTTCTCTTTTTACAACTTCTCTCATGTTTGGATTTAGCCTTCTCTATGCATCCCTTTTCGGCTTAACATTCGGTTCAGTGATAATTTTGTGCATCACAATTGAAGGACTAATCCCTTTCAAGTCTGCTATAGTCCACCCAACTGTAGCTTTATGAGCAACCAGAACATCCATTAAGGCTTTTTCATGTGCCTCGGTCAAGTTTGATGCAATTATGATCGGGAGAGTTTGGTTGTCTCCAATGAATGCATATTTCAAGCTCTCTGGTAACTCTTTCAATTCCACTTGAGGTGGTGATTCAAGGGATGGTTTTAGATGAGTGTTTATGGAATCTGGCAGAATTTCTACTTGAAGTGTCCAAGTAGGTCTTCCCTCTTTGAGGGCACACACTTCCAACTGTTCTTCTTCGGCTTTCAGGTCATCCTCATAATCAGCTTCTTCCCTGTTACACAAAACACACGGCTCCTTGGATGCATCCTCATTTGCATGAATAATACATCCATCAATGATATCCGCTCTAAAGTATTCATCAATGATTGGAGCAATAAATGTATGGGAAAAGACATTCAAACGTATCTTTCTATTACCAAATGCCATGTCGACTGTGCCTGTCATGCAGTTTATGAGACATTGAGCAGTTTTTAAAAATGGCCTTCCCAAAATGACATTGGGTTGGCTCCCTTTAGTAGGGGCTGCATAGTCAAGCACTAAGAAGTCGACTGGGTAATAGAAGTCTTCCATCTAGACAATCACATCTGTTAATATCCAGCAGGGAAGCTTAAAAGTTAAATCTGCTAACACCGCGGTGGTATCAGCTTTTTGTAGAGGACCAAAATCGTATAGGTCATACAAGCTTCCCGGTAGGATACTAACACTTGCTCCCAAATCCAGAAGTGCCTTATCTATTTTGAAATCACCTATTTGAATTTGGATTAAAGGTGCCCCCGGATCTTGGAGCTTAGGTGGAAGAATACCAGACAAAACCGCACTCACATTATCAGTTAGATCAAGCTTTTTGGGCATTTTATGATTCCTCTTCTGAGTGCATAAATCTTTCAGATATTTTACATAGGCCTGTCCTTGTTTAATGGCATCAATTAGGGGAAGATTAATTTTTAACTTGTCTAAAAATTTCCCACATTTCATCTTGCTGTTGGCCCCTTTTGTTTACCGGTTTAGATGGATCAACCAATGCTCTCGGAAACGGGATGGTATTATTCTCCACACCCGTCCCTTGAACACTAATTGATGCTTTAGAACTATTTGGTTTTTCAGAAGTTACCGGTTGTTTAGATTTAGATGCAACAAGTACCGGTTCATCATCACTTTCTTCGTCCACATCCTCCATAAACCCTTCAACTTGTGGTTGTGGAGGGACAACTTTGTTGTCATATGGCTTACCACTTCTTAAAACACTTACCTGGCTTACATGAGCATTCTTTGGTCCTGACCCTTGATGTTACGGGTTGGTTTGAGTGTTGCTTGGTAACTTGCCTGGTTCTCTTCTCCTCCACTCTTCAGCCATTTGCCCCACTTGCTTCGCAAGAGCACCAACTGTCTTGTCACGGACTTCATTGTCTTTCTTTAGCTCCATGATAGCCTCCATAATAGCATTAAATTGGGCAACCCCCATGTCCTCACCTCCTGTACTACCTCCTTGCTGATTTTGTTGTTGATAACCTCTTTGGTATCTATAGTATCCGCCTTGATTATAATTTTGTTGGCGGTTTTGGTATTGTTGTTGTGGTTGTCCTCCACCCTGCGCATTAGCACCCTGAAAGTTAGGATTCATTTGATTAGATGCATTACCATACCTGAGTAAAGGGTGATTTCTGAGTCCTGGATGATAGTGTGTAGCAGTAGCCTTGTCGCCTCCAAGTTGATTCACTTCTTCAGGCTTTGCTTGCTCTCTTTGGCAGTTTGCTAACACATGCCCCAACTCTTCATATCCGTCACATACCGGATAAGATTGGTTCTCATTTGCCACCTCTTTACCACTCGGCTTACCTAAACGTGCCATCTGGATCTCCATGGCATCCAACCGCTTCTGCATCTCATAATCAACCGACTTCACTCATGAAGTTGACTTTCCCCTCATGCTTGCATTAGCCTGTCTTTTGGATATCATCGCCATCCTCTCAAGTATGTCCCAATCCTCATCAACATGGTTATAGAAAAATGATCTGTTACTAGTTGAGTTAACATCTCTGACATCCTCAAGCAGAAGGCCATCATAGAATGCATGGATCAATTCCCACTTCTCTAAACCATGGTGTGGGCAATTCCTCAACAATTCTTTATACCTCTTGAAAGCTTCAAAGAATGGCTCCCCTGACTGTTTCCTAAATTCTCTGATTGCAGCTCTAGCCTCATTAGTCTTGTGTGGTGGGAAGTACTCATCTAAGAACTGTTGTTGAAGCTCTACCCAAGTAGCTATACTAGCAGACGGTAGAGAAAGGAACCACTGTTTAGCATTGTCCTTTAGTGAAAATTGGAAGAGTACTAACTTCACCTCGTCTGTAGTGAATCCCTGTCCACCGATGGTTCCACATGTAGCCTCATACTCTGATAAGTGTGTATAGGGCTCCTCAGTAGCTCTCCCAAAGAAGTGTGGTAGGATCCCTAATCCCGGTTTGATCTCAAATGCGTTCCCCCTACGAACTGGTGGGATTACGGGAGAAGCATTTAGGGCTAATGCAGGGCGGAAGTGACTATCTACCCCCTGTTCATGCCTGGGTACGTTTCTGTTCCCCGACGGTTCCTCTTGATAATTGGGTCTGTTCACTTGAGGTTGCATGTGCCTGTTCTCTTGGTCAAAGTTACCCTGATTGCATGGTTGATACCCATAGTCGGCCCTTGGTGGTGGTTGTACCCAATTATTCACCCCATTTGTTCCTTGATTTCTGGGATGGTGGTTTAGGTCATACCATGCTTCATCTTCATCCCAGTTCTCATGTTGAGAACTGTGTTCTGGCCCATAGCTTTGTCCCGTTGACAAATGCTCATCATCCCCAAAATCTGAGTAACTTGGGTAGTTGTTATATGGTTGGTTGTTAGGGAATGGTGGTGGTGGTTGATTTTGTCATTGCGGTTGTGCGGGTGGTTGTTGATTTGGTGGTGGTTGATTAGGAAATAGGAGGTCTGGAAAAGGTGGGACTGGCCCCCCACCTTGGTTTGGATCTGGGTTTGGGGTTGATTTTGTGACATTCTTGGGCTGTCGAGTTTCTCTAAGATGGTTTGGACTTGAATTTTTATTTTTTGGTTGGCTCTAGCGGCCAGTTCTATTTCTGGATCAAATAACAATGGTGACTTCCTTCCTGAATTACGAGTATGCATAAACCTGTGATCTGCAAAAATAAATAAAAGATTAGTAGTTCCGAACAAAATAATTAAAAACAAAAACACTAAGCGCACGCATTCCCCGGCAGCGGCGCCATTTTGACCGCATTGTCAAGGTCAATCAAAAACAATATTAATTCTAATTCCTAGCTACCTTAAAGTATAGTATAGTGAAGTAGGGTATCGTATCCATAGGGAATTGGTGGAAAGTTTTTGTTTATGAAAATTGTTTAGATTCTGAAAAAGCAACTAACTTTAAACTTTTGAAAACTATAAAAGAGAAACGGATCGCTTCCGGGTTCAGATTGCAAATTCTATTATTACTGGCTTGTACTTATTGGAAGTTACATAGACATAACTCATTAATCAGATTGACAAATAATTAACCTTCAAATAACGACTGCACTGAGCAACGATTGTAAAACCGAATGCTTGACACAAGTTAATTACCCAATAGTTAAGTATCAATTCAGAATACCAATCATAGATACACAATGGTTCACGATAGATAACCGAAAAAATGATGCATATGATAAATCAATAACTAAACGTGTTCAATCGATCCTAGAATTCAAACAATCAAACGATTACAAGAATACTAGACCAAATCAAGTATGAACCTAGGTATATCACATACAAGCAGATCCTACACCCGGAAACGACACGAAGAGATTAGCCGCTCATCGACATCGTCACCGATTCTTCAATAATTGGTATAACTCGATCTAGCATCAAAAACTTAAAAAGATTGGAACTTTATCTCTGGAAATCACCTTAGGGACGCTCTGGATAGTAGAATAACAACTTAATACGAAAATAGACTCCTCTATGGTTTGTAATTGAAATTAGGTTAAGTTTGTTGATATTTCCTTCCCTCCCGTACCATGAAAGAAATTGTGCCAACCTTCGCGTACCGCGAAGGCCAATTTAGTCGGGTGGGCTTTTCCAGCCTCTTGCGTACCGCAAGAAACTACCTTCCGTTCTTCGCGTACCGCGAAGAACCTTATTTCCAAGAATTTTGACTTTTTATCTTTTGACTTCTCTGGGCCCATGTATGCTACTATCCTCATGATTTTAAGCTCGTGTTTTCCCGCTCACTTAGCACATTAAACCTGCAATGGACACAAATACCAAACGCACATAAAACAGACTCGATATACAAAGCTAAGCGCTTAAAACTATAAACTTAGACTTTTATACACGGGATATTTAACCTCACATCACCTACTTGTCTAGCTATGCCAGTGAAAAGTGCTTAGCCATTCACTGTAACATAGTGAACCGGGATCTTATTCTTAAATTATAAATATATTTATCTTTGGGTCATTAATATTATTAAGATAATTAAAGCATGAAAATACTAAAATTTAATTGAATTTTGTAGATGGCTCCATCTGCTGATGATGTTATCCTAGAGCATCTTAACGATATTTATAAAATCAAACTCGTTGAAACAAACTTCTTAGAATGGTACTACAATCTAAAGAAAGTCGTTAGATATAACAAGAACATGCATGTTTTTAAATACCCCCTACCTAAGCAGCCATCTGAGGATGCTGGCAAGTTTGTCCTAAATGCTTGGAACACACTTAAGGATGATACCCATTCTATATCAAACCTTATGCTAGCATCTGTTGACTCAGATATTAGAGAATCACTTCGGAGGTTGTCTGCTTATGATATGATCTGTAACTTGAAGGAGAAATACCATCAAGATTACTACATGGATCCTTCTCACTCTTTAATGTCACACATTAGAGACGTTACCTTGAAGAATCCAGAATGTACTGTGGTCATGAGAAAGAAAGTATCAAACATCAAGAAAGCATGCACTCCTATAGATGATCACTTGATCATAGATATTACTGATGATAACGCATTTGACGACTGTAAATGGGAAGGGCATCCCCTTAGTCGTTATGACTATGTTAGGGATTTCATCTCTCGGTGTGTAGAGTGGGTACCCGATGATGCTTTGAGGATGTCTTGCTTCATTAATCAGCTTGAAAGAACATGAATTTATCCCAGCAACATCTTAAAAGCTATGATCAATGATGAACTCCACTTGTGCTTCACAAGTAAAAGGGTACCGGTAATGAGTGTCAAAACCGGGGATAAGGGCATAGCTAATGGTGAGACCAAAGCAAATATCTCTAAACCGAAGTGCTGTGTTAGAGAGATGCTCGAAGCTGCTGAAACTAGTGGATGCTTATATGCATATACTCCTTGCATCTAGGCAGCTTTTCCATTATTTCTTTATCTCGTAAAAGTTAGACTTTTAACGTCTGCAAACTGGCTTTTTGCAGAGATAAAAGAAAAGAAGGAAAGGAAGAAAAAAAGAAAGACGGACACAGCTTGAAGATTACTTCAAGTTGTTGATTACACCATTTGATGATGTTATCTTATTTTTGTTAGAACAAATTTAAATTCCGGATTTAATTTCTTTTGAATAATGCTTGATTTAAGTATGACTTATTTAAATCTTTAATGCATTATGATTGTTGCCTACGATAAATTAAATATTCATTACCATCTATTTAACATGAAATATTAAAGACATGTGAGACATGTTATTCAAGTCCATTAGATACTTCATTAGATCGGATCTAATAGATATCAAGAAACATATCAAGTCATGTAAAAGGTATATATGTGATATAATGTTTACATATGACTTAATGATTGAAATAGTTTCAAATAAAATATCTCTAGAAACAATCTTATAAGATAAGATATAAAAGAGCGATAAGAGTTATCACTACTTTAAGACTAAGTAGTTAGTCATACAAAACAGCTGCACAAAACCCAAACCACTACCCTTGAACCATAAGGTTCATCCAGAACAGGTATAAAGATTCATATAGGATATGAAAGAGTCCTATGAACAAATAAGGGTAGGATGTTATGAACCCCTATACGAATTAGTTTCGTCTGCTGCCTTAATAAATATTTCAAACTTATGAATAAGATTGAAACTATTCATAACCATGATATACCTGATTCTTGAACAAGACATAAATGTTGTTTAAAGTTCTGAATAAATAGTATTATTCAATTGCATAGACATAAAATTTCATATACAGGCAAGGATTAGATCCTAGAAATATATATAAATATTTATCATAAACAAAAGATGTGATCTTTTACATTTGATAAATATATATATTTTTATCATAAACAAAAGATGAGATCTTTTACAATTGATAAGTATATGAAAGAAAAGATGAGATCTTTTACAACAAACACTAGGGATCATACGGTGAAAGAATGATATTCTTTAGTTAAATCATTTGATGATGATCCAGATACACAATCCATTTTATGACAAATAAAGATTTGATCAGACTACACATGAATGAGAATCATCCAGATGTAGAAGTTGTTTTAAAACAACAAACGGGTCATTAATACTAGAAGCCTGGCAAATTATCAAAGGTTGATAAAATAGGAATTGGATTCCTAATATCCTTAAAAGGAAACAGATTACAAGTTTTTGAATAGTTGAATAAACTAATCAAAACAAACATGTATTATGAATACTGGAATGTTCTTGTAATAAATTAGCTTCAAGAAAAGAATAGAAGTCTGGATATGTCTAAGACCATTGAATCATTGAAACTGATACAATCATTTCAAATAAGATTCAATATGATAGATGCAAAGGCCAGTGAGAGTGAATACCTACAACAATAAAAATGTGTAAGAAACACATTATTAAGAGGAGTGTATAGTGATACACGAAAAAACCACAGATAGGGATGATAAGTGTTATCATGGAGTGTATAGTGATACATTGCTAAAATTACGAGTTATATTTTAAAACATAAAGCTAGCATTGATTGCATTCATATATATATATATATATATGATATATAAGAGGGAAAGATTCTAAAGTAAAAATCGCAGCAATCTATTGACATTAATAAAGTTGTCTTAAATGTTTTGTATGACAAATCAATAAAGACATACCGTTAACATTTCTGTTAACATTATCTATAACCCATAATGATTGGGATAAGATGAAAATGAAATGGTTCATGTAGTTTCATCTAAAAGGATAATGAGCGTTGTCAATATTTTTCATACGATGAAAGAACTTTGAAATTTGGAAGAAAAGGATATTGCTTGAAAAGCATATAATGGTGATCATAAAGTGTTATGATGAGACAATGCTATATTATTAGATAAGATGCTAAGAGTACCAACTTTGACTATCAAGAAGGGTTCTTGGAACAAGATCATAATTAATTATGACAACTTGTCAGTCAAACACAATGATCTTAAAAGGTTAAGATACAAACACCATGAGATGATCATTGAGAATGATTACACGATACATAAACATTATCTGATAATGATTACATGATACATCAACGTTATCAGATAGAAAAGTTCCATCAATAACATTTGCACAAACATTAGACGTTGTGACCTGGAAACATTAGAAGATAGTATTCTGAAAGTGTTTTCAAATAACTTAAAAGAGAGTTTTCCATCGTTAAGTTTCATTAATGGGATCATGAAACTTGGAGACATCAATATCTAGCTGACCCATTCGCTAAACCTATACCTCAATATGTATGAGGAGCATGTTGATAGGTGATATAAATGCTAGACTTGAGTTTGATTTGTTAGTATTGGGTGCTTTCGAACAATATAGAAACATCGGTGTTTTATATTGACTTAAGGGTTAAGTACATTATAAATAGATGTTTCTATGATTCGATATTTGTACGTTTTAGAAATCCTTGAATATTATATTATATTCTAAATGTTCGTAGCCAATCAGATTCATGGGAATCAATCTAAAAGAAAGACTATTGTGAATTGGATGGTTGGTTCATTAGGAATGAAAGGCCAAATGGTTGGACGTCATGTTCAAAGATAATCTTTAGAGAATGATTATTGATCGTAACTCGCTTCAAAACTATCTTCATGGATTAAAGTCTTGAGAAGTTTTAAATATGGTAAGATCTATTGATCCTTCGACCCGAGGCACGCACTAGAACTAACTCTGACTAAAGTTTATTCCTTGATCTTATCTAACGATGTACCTTAACAGGCAGTAATAAGGATATGATCAGGAGTAATCTGAAGTTAAATGGGAATTGTACGTGGCCAAAGGAATTCTGTTATCCTTTGATTAGGATTTGGACATTTTGGCGCCTCGTTGATTCAAACTCGTGTAAATCGCGTGGCCACGCACAAACTAGAGTAGTATGTTTAGACCATTTTTGAATTGGAAAACTAGAACAAGAATAGTTTAACCTCATATGAGAAGTGACTTGTATCCATGTCTCATGTTCAACGAGTGACCAAAACAAAAACGACACATAAATGACCTAAACAGAAAGGAAACATAGATATATTTACCATGGCTATTATACTTGGTTAAGTAAAAGTTACTTGAACATAAGGATATTAGATATCCGATCATCGATAATATCAACGTTGCTATCGAGGTACGATCCGAAGAGTTACACTTTGGGCAAAGAACAAATTGAATCATTTAATTGTTAAACGTTATTACACGAAACAAGAATTAAGAATTTGGTGGATTAAATATCTAGAGAGATATTTATTACTTACATCGTATTTAATTATTTTGAATAATTAAACTAAGGATAGACGGAATGAGGATATATATATTGATGATATATATATATATATATATATATATAGTCGGGATATTATATTTAACTGTTGAATATAAACTGTTCGGTTATTTTACGCAAGATTTTTCTATTAATTAAAGTAATTATAAACTGTGAGGACTAAAATTGATTAAGTGTTAATCAATTAGTAATTAAATGTTAATTACACAATGGGTTGACTTGTAAATTAGTTTGTTATATAAACATCCTTAAGTCAAAACCCTAGGAAGTTTTTTGCCCTCCTCCCTTCCCCCTTGCGATCGTCGACCGGCCCCCTCTCCCTCTTGGTTTTCCGACCGGCCACCACCACCTCCTGCCGCCACTGCCTTAGTCGAGTAGCCACCAGAACCCGGCCACCCCGTTACCGTGTCCCGTACTTCACGAGCCGAATTGGAAGGAGCCGTAAACCGTGTTTTGCGATTAATTGTGTGCGTGTGACGTGTTCGTGTGACGAGCTCGTTGTTGTCATCTAGCGTGATGTTCTTTGTACCCCGAGTGTTGCAACCCGATTATTCTTCAAAGGTATAAAACCCTAAACACCCTATGGTTGTGTTTATTTATTTATTTTATTATCTAAACGCTGTATAATCGGATCACTAAATGGAATCCAGATATGATCTGGTATTGGTACTATTGAATTGCTTCCGCTAAAATATATCTGATTTATTTATTTAAAAAGTTTAAATAATTATTGTTTTAAAAGTTAAAATTGGTACCATGATTCCCAACAAGTTGTATACCTGCCATGTGAAAAATCGGGCTAGTGCCCGGTAGGTGATCGCGTATCGAAGGCTAATCAAAAATATAATTAAAAACTATTCCTTAGTTGCTTAAGATTGTAGTACGGAAAGTAAGGTTGTCGAACCCACAAGGAATTTGTGGAAAGCACTATTTAACTATTACTTAAGAAAAATGTAGAAACTACTAGACTTTGAATACTGATTTGAAAACTATTGCCAAAGAAACAAACTTTATATAACTTAAAAGTGATTGTGAGAAAACGGATCGCTCCCGGGTTCAGATTACACAAATTAATGATAAACCTAGATAGATACTTGTTGAACTTCACATAGACATGAATTGCAAACATCTACAATTGATAAATAGACAAAAAAAACCGGTGATTTGACTGTGTTGATTTACGATTCGAAAACCGAATAATTGACACAAGATAAATCCCTAGTTAATCCACTACCAATTTTAGAACATAAAACTTAATACAATCAATGGTTCACGTTTAGAAACCGAGTAACTGATGATAACACCAAATCTCAATGAACAAAACCGTTTAATCAATAAAGGAAAAACAAAAGACTGCGATTAACCAAGCGATTGAATCACAAGTCTAATCCAACAAAGTATAAACTCAGAAAAATCATAAAACGAAAGTAATCCTACACCCGGGAACAACCACGAGTGAATTAGCTACGCATAAACGACATTGTACCTTCAAAACTTAATTCCGAATAACAAAACATCAACTAATCAATTAGAAACTCTTCGGAATGCTCAAAATCACCCCCTGGTCGTCCAAGAAGCTCCCAATATTGAAGAATGACGGCTTTAGGGTTTAGATTTGAATATAAGTAAAAAATCCCAAATTTCCTAAAAAAAAATCCCCAAGGGCGTAACCTACGCCGTATAGGGCGTAAGCTAAGCTCTACCTTGATTTCCATATGTCACAACCCCAATTTCAACTAACGGAGTATTACCGTTTTGGGAAGTGACAAACCAGGATCTCAGACACTAGTTACATTGAACGACTCTACATGAGACTCAAAATGAAAATATCTTTTAAATCAGAGTATCAATGCGGAAGCGTAAAGAAAGTAAATGCGCAAAATACACGCGCCCAAAACCAAAGTCCAAAAGTCTCAAAAGTCCAAACCAAACAAAGTACAATAAAATAATTCAACCAAACATAAATAGACACAAAGCAAAGCAGTTGAATCCCATGCATGCCCTAGCGTGCACCTGTGTCTTAGCTTAGCGTCCTGAGAAAACATGTAAGAAAAAGTGTCAACACAAGGTTGGTGAGTTCACAGGTTTCAAATAAATAAGTAAGCGTTACCAGATTTATGATCATTCAATATGTATCTATAGGTAGCTAACCTATGTTCATGTTTTAGCTCAAGTGCTCGCAACCGAAACTGACTGTTTTTTTATTGCCTCCTGCCAGGTTTATCAATACTGGCCATGTGAATAGGCTAACATTTCACTCGTTCGATATCCAATCGAGTTAGCGCGACTAACGCGGGTGGGATTTGTCAAACCCAGTAGTACTACTAAACATTACCTCGCTAAGATCCATATTAACGGTTCGAAATAAGATGAGGACTTTCTGTGATAGCATGTTACACTTAGCTTTAACATTGATAGCATATGAAATACAAAATCTACAAAATCAGTTTAAGTATGTTTTCTCCCCCAAGTTAAAAGCAGTAAAAAGGGGCCGTGAAAACTCACCTGCTTGGCGTTGAAGGTAGTTTCACACTAGAAGTAAATTGGAACCACGAGTGTAAGTCTCAAATGACTTACGAATGCCCTAAAATTATAAACACATAAATTAGGGATAAAAATTGGGAATAGTGACAGCGACACGGAAAGAGAAACGTCCTAAGGAAACGTTCTAATATTCCAAAGTAAACGAACGTGTCCACGGGGTAGAAATTCCTTAAGTTATAATTAAGATATGTATACACGTTGCGCGACCTATGATAAAAATAATAATAAATATAATCGAGTGTTTTGTCATTCACAAAAATTAGAAAAATAATATAATTTAATATATTATTTTTAGATTCGAAAGAATATTTTATTTACTCATTCGTGGTACAAAATAATAAATATATTATTTTTATTAACGTAACAAATACGGGTAAATAATATAACTCATTATATTATTATTTAGTTTCAAACGTTATACGAGGTTGTAAAACGATACGAAATAATATATATATTATTTAATAATACGAGTCACGGTTTGAAAATAATATAAACGTATTATTTTATACGAATTTGTGGCTTAAAATAATATAAACATATTATTTTTACTTGAGGACAATAACAATAAATTATTTATAAAGTGGGTATAATATATAAAAATATGTCAATAATTCAAACCCGAGCCTACGAGTTGTTTTCCGGGCTAAAACACATTTGTATAATATTATAATATTATAGGGTTTGATTTTTATTAATTAAATATTAACAGAAAAATGTTTAAAAATGATTGTGGGAGCCCGGCCTCGAACCCGGGTCTCTCCCACACACGCACACATCTCTAACCAGTCCCGGCCGCTAGGCTATCACGACAGATCCCGTTTCCATATTGTTTTAATCAGTAACCTCAGTGATTCTCTCCCCCATACTCACCCGCGTTCGATCCCAACCCAAAATCATCAATTCTGAACGCGAATAAGGTTAAGATTCACAGGGGTTTTGATAGACGGGGTTTTACGAATCAGTGTGTGTGTTTAATTGTAAAAACATTAGTTAATTGGTCGTTAATTTCACGAATTAAAGACCGAAAACCCTAGATACGAAGGTGAATTCAATTTGACAAATCTTGATGTTAGAAACTGTTGGATTCATAGGGTTTTCAATAAACAAGGGATTGCGAAACTATCCCTGTTGTTTAATTTGATTGAGGTAGTCACTGAGATTAAAAGCCCCAAATAATTTATGACGAACCCTAGATCCCGGGTTGAGTAAAAT
The DNA here is from genome assembly GCA_023525975.1 of Smallanthus sonchifolius. NCBI lineage: Eukaryota > Viridiplantae > Streptophyta > Magnoliopsida > Asterales > Asteraceae > Smallanthus > Smallanthus sonchifolius. The sequence continues at coordinate 18,678,377 of CM042035.1, read as the reverse complement.
TCGATGTTGTAAGTTAAAATTAACATAGGGTCTTTACAGAGAATCATATGGCGATTCTAACCGTATAAATTAATTTGATTGGGGTTGAGTTTAGGGTCGAAACCCCCAAATTGGATCAAGAACAAACCCTAATTTCTAGATCGATATCAATCCGATGGTAGGATCTTAAATTGGCATAGGGCTAATGTTAAGTAGGTTATTACGAAACTAATGGTATGGTTTAATTAGTTTTAAACAGGTTCTAGATTGGGTTTCGATTAAATCAGTTTTGCATGAACCCTAGAATCTGGATTGATCGAATTGGATGTTATAAGCCCCAATTATGATAGGGCTTTCCATAAGAAGATTAAAACGGAACTGAGGGTGTAAGAATTTACCAAAACGAATGTAGAATTGATGTGGATCGACTAGAACGACGGCCGACTGTGGCTGTGTTGCTCTCCAGCGAATACGGCTCCTTCTCCGGTCGAATTCAACTGTGTTAAAGCTTCTGACTGATGCGGTTGATGTGTTCATAGAGTTAAATTTCGAGAATAACATACCACATGATCGAATTTGATGAATTAAGACGTGAGGGTCGACGGTTACGGTTTAAGGTTCTTAATGAGATTAATTCGTGTTTATTATGGATTAATAATGGATGTAAATGATCCCATGATGATCTCCATAATCATAACCATACGTTACAACTTGAATTTGAATCGATTATCGTTTGTTGTTTACGAATTTGGATCCAAAGGTATGTCGAGTTTGACTTTTAAAAGTCAACAGAAGACCAAAATTTCAATTTTGACCTTGGGAAGTCAACTAAATTAGTTTAGCATATTTACACAACTAGTCTCTGTAGTTTTGAGTTGAATTTGTGACAGAATCAGTCCTTGGGGTTAGATTTGAATAACGGGGTTAAGTTTTTAATAAGAAACTTAACGGAATAGTTAACGGAATTAACTGAAAAGTCCGGATTGTCACATCATTCCATAGTTGAAAGAATTTTCGTCCCGAAAATTAAAATAACTAAAAAAAAATTCTGGGGTTTCACATCATTCCCTAGTTAAAAGAATTTTCGTCTCGAAAATTAAATAGTACCTTAAGAATTTGACGCGGGGTGCTTGAACAGATTAGGATATTTGCGCATCATCTGATCCTCGCGCTCCCAAGTGAATTCTGGTCCGCGTTTCGAGTTCCAACGGACTCGAACAATAGGGATTTTACTGCGCTTTAACGATTTGACTTCCCTATCCATAATTTCCACAGGTTCTTCGATGAAGCGTAACTGTTCATCAACGTGTAGTTCCTCAAGAGGCACTCCGTGCCGAGAGACGTGAATCGTGCATCACGATCCGAAATGATAGAGATAGGCACTCCGTGCCGAGAGACTACTTCTTTCAAGTATATTCGAGTGAGTTTATCCATTTTGTCGGTTTCTTTGATTGCTAGAAAGTGAGCAGATTTTGTTAGTCGATCAACAATTACCCAAATGGTATCGCATCTAGTAGGAGTTCGTGGTAATTTGGTGATGAAATCCATGGATATTTGTTCCCATTTCCACATGGGAATTTCTGGTTGCTGCAGGAGACCGGATGGTTTTTGATATTCAACTTTGACCTTCGCGCAGGTCAGACACTTACTAACATAGGTGGCTATATCGGCCTTCATCTTCGGCCACCAATATAGTACTTTTAGATCATGGTACATTTTATCGGAACCCAGATGAATGGAGTAACGAGATTTATGAGCTTCATCCATGATTAGTTCCCTTAAATTTCCGAACACTGGAATCCATATTCGTTCGACAAAGTAACGAATTCCGTCAGATTTTACTTCAAGTTGTGCTTCCATGCCGCGTGTACCTTCTAACGGTAGGTTATCTTCTTTCAAGGCTTCAAGTTGAGCACTACGAATTCTGTCAGGTAATCCAGGGTGAATGGTAAGTTGTAATGCTCGAACTCGTTTGGGTTTCGTTTCCTTTCGGCTTAGTGCATCAGCCACAGCGATAGCTTTACCCGGATGATACCGGATCGCACAGTCGTAATCATTTAAAAGTTTAACCCAACGACGTTGTCGCATGTTCAACTCCTTCTGCTCGAAGATATGCTGAAGACTCTTGTGATCGGTATAGATGGTGCATTGGTACCGTACAAGTAATGTCTCCATATCTTAAGTGCGAAGACGACGGCTCCCAACTCTAAGTCATGAGTGGTGTAGTTTTTCTCGTGAACCTTTAATTGACGTGACGCGTATACGATTACCTTTTCGCGTTGCATTAAGACACAACCCAGGCCTTGGATGGATGCATCACAATACACCACAAAATCATCGGTTCCTTCCGGAAGAGCTAAAATAGGTGCACTGCAAAGTTTCTGTTTGAGGTGCTGGAAAGCTGACTCTTGGTTATCGCCCCAATTATAGGCTTTTCCTTTTTGAGTTAGGGTGGTAAGAGGTTGTGCAATCTTTGAAAATCCTTCGATAAGACGACGGTAATATCCAGCCAATCCCAGAAATTGTCGCACCTCAGTCGGAGTCATCGGTGCTGCCCAATTCTTGATGGCTTCTATTTTGGACGGGTCGACATGTATCCCTTTTTCATTTACTACATGCCCTAGAAACTGAACCTCTCGAATCCAGAATTCACATTTGGAAAACTTAGCATAAAGTTGCTCTTGCTTAAGTAGTTCCAAAATTAGACGCAGATGTTCCTCATGTTCTTCCTCATTCTTGGAATAAATAAGGATGTCGTCGATGAAAACGATAACAAACTGGTCAAGGTAAGGCTTACACACACGGTTCATGAGGTCCATGAATACCGCGGGTGCGTTGGTTAAACCGAAAGGCATGACCATAAATTCGTAATGGCCGTACCTCGTTCTGAATGCAGTCTTAGAGATATCTTCTTCTCGGACTCTTAACTGATGATAGCCGGACCTAAGATCTATTTTGGAATAGAAACTTGATCCTTGGAGTTGATTAAAAAGGTCATCAATACGAGGTAAAGGGTAGCGGTTCTTGATTGTGTCTTTATTCAACTCCCGGTAATGAATACACATACGGAATGTACCGTCCTTCTTCTTGACAAATAATACCGGAGCTCCCCACGGTGATGAACTAGGTAGGATGAAACCTTTATCCAATAAGTCTTGCAATTGAGTGGACAGTTCCTGCAATTCACTGGGTGCTAATCGATAAGGTGCCCGAGCAATCGGTGCTGCTCCGGGTGCTAGGTCAATTTGGAACTCAACCTGACGGTGCGGTGGCAAACCGGGCATATCCTCGGGAAATACTTCCACAAATTCACGCACCACGGGAATATCTTCGATCTTCTTCTCTTCTGACGGCTGTTCAGCAACAAGGGCCAAAATAGCCGTATGCCCCTTTCGAAGACATTTTTGTGCCTTCATGAAGGTTATAATGCCCATGACTGCACCAAATCTTTCGCCTTGGATGGAAAGGGTTTCTCCATTCGAGAGAGGTATACGTACAATCTTCTCACGACAGATAATTTCGGCTTGGTTTTTAGATAACCAATCCATGCCGACGATTACATCAAAACTACCAAGTGTGACCGGCATAAGGTCGATATCAAATGTATGTGTAGCTAGCTCAAGTTTACATCCTTTAAGTATGTGAGTTGCCTCAATTATTTGACCGTCAGCTATCTCTATTGTATACTTATCTTCTATTAGAGATGAAGTTCCTTTTATCATATTACTAAATTTCTTAGATATAAAACTTCTATCAGCACCGGTGTCAAAAAGGACAGAAGCAAAGAAATTATTTACGAGGAACTTACCGGTAACCACATTATGGTCGTAACGGGCTTCTCCAGATCCTAGTACGAAGGCTCGTCCCTTCGCACCATTTCCTCCCCCATTGCCATTATTTCCACCATTCCCATTGTTATTGTGGTTAGGGTTGTGATTTCCATTACCCCCTTTCTTCAACTGAGGACAGTTCTTCCGAATATGCCCCTCCTTTCCACACTCAAAGCAAGCCCTAGTAGATCCCGGTTGTTGAAAGGGTTGTTTAGTTTGTAATTCACCACTGCAGTCCTTAGCAGCATGGCCTATTTTACCACACCTCTGGCAACGATTGCAGAACCCAAAGTGGTGCAAGTTACACTTGTTACACTTCGGGGACTTCCCCGCATAACCACCCTGGTTTTGGCCAGAAGAGGTCGACTGATTGAAGTTCTTGGTAGGCTCGAACCTACGATGTTGCTGTTGTTGCGGTTGGTTAAACTGTTGCTGGATGGGTTGGGGTCCTTTGGCGTGGCAGTTAGAGTGGTTGTGGGTGTTGGAATGGTGATCGAACTTGCGTTTGTGGCTGTCGGTGGGTTTAGCAACTAAACCTCTTGGAGGTAAAGTTCCTTGCGTCACCGCCTAATCGGTCAATTTGTGAGCAAGTCTGATGGTCTGTTGGATGGTGGTAGGGTTGGATGAGGTCACCATGCTTTGAATCTGGGGTACCAAACCTCCAATGTATAGTTCAATCCGTTTGTAATCCGGAGTCACCATGTGTGGGCACATGGTAGCAAGTTCGTGCGAACGGGTGGTGTAGAGTTCAATTTCCGAACCCTCCATCTTAAGGTTCCAGAACTCTCCCTCTAGCTTTTGAATTTCATCTCGTGCGCAAAATTCTTCCTTCATCATTGTTTTAAATTCCTCCCATGGGAGTCCATTTGCCATTGCTAGTCCCAACATTTGAACTTGGGCATTCCACCATGTTAGGGCGGGGCCTTCTATAGTTCCACCAGCAAATTTCACTTGGTTAGCCACGGGGCAGTTGCACATGGCTATTACTGATTCAACCTTCTCAAACCAGCGAAGTAATCCAACGGCTCCTTCAGCTCCACTAAAGGTGTGGGGCTTACAGTCCATGAATGCCTTGAAAGTGCAGGCTGGCTGTTGATTTTGCTGGCCTAGATTTGGAAATACAAATTGGGTTGGAATTATAGAGTTTAGAAAGATGTTCTTAAGAGAAGGATTTACACTACTAGTCAATAGTTAAAGCATTTACCTGCAGCATTCTGTGCTGCTAGGGCCTCTGCCACACTATTGTTTATCAAAGCTGCTAGCTCTGCTGCCATCATGTTAATAGTACCACGACCACAGGCACGGCCTCCGCGTCCTCTCCCAGACATGATTCTTCACAATCACAAATGAAAAACAATGAGAAATATATCGCATATTAAACATTATTCAGGTACGAGTAAAGGATACAACATCTAATATTTTGAAAATTAAATAAATTGTAAGGCTACAAAATAAATAACTCAAATATTAAACTTCTCATGCTTTTACTGGACAGCGACACGGAAAGAGAAACGTCCTAAGGAAACGTTCTAATATTCAAAAGTAAACGAACGTGTCCACGGGGTAGAAATTCCTTAAGTTATAATTAAGATATGTATATACGTTGCGCGACCTATGACAAAAATAATAATAAATATAATCGAGTGTTTTGTCAATCACAAAAATTAGAAAAATAATATAATTTAATATATTATTTTTAGATTCGAAAGAATATTTTTTTTACTCATTCGTGGTACAAAATAATAAATATATTATTTTTATTAACGTAACAAATACGGGTAAATAATATAACTCATTATATTATTATTTAGTTTCAAACGTTATACGAGGTTGTAAAACGATACGAAATAATATATATATTATTTAATAATACGAGTCACGGTTTGAAAATAATATAAACGTATTATTTTATACCAATTTGTGGCTTAAAATAATATAAACATATTATTTTTACTTGAGGACAATAACAATAAATTATTTATAAAGTGGGTATAATATATAAAAATATGTTAATAATTCAAATCCGAGCCTACGGGTTGTTTTCCGGGCTAAAACACATTTGTATAATATTATAATATTATAGGGTTTGATTTTTATTAATTAAATATTAACAGAAAAATGTTTAAAAATGATTGTGGGAGCCCCGCCTCGAACCCGGGTCTCTCCCACACACGCACACATCTCTAACCAGTCCCGGCCGCTAGGCTATCGCGACAGATCCCGTTTCCATATTGTTTTAATCAGTAACCTCAGTGATTCTCTCCCCCATACTCACCTGCGTTCGATCCCAACCCAAAATCTTCAATTCTAAACGCGAATAAGGTTAAGATTCACAGGGGTTTTGATAGACGGGGTTTTACGAATCAGTGTGTGTGTTTAATTGTAAAAACATTAGTTAATTGGTCGTTAATTTCACGAATTAAAGACCGAAAACCCTAGATACGAAGGTGAATTCAATTTGACAAATCTTGATGTTAGAAACTGTTGGATTCATAGGGTTTTCAATAAACAAGGGATTGCGAAACTATCCCTTTTGTTTAATTTGATTGAGGTAGTCACTGAGATTAAAAGCCCCAAATAATTTATGACGAACCCTAGATCACGGGTTGAGTAAAATTCGATGTTGTAAGTTAAAATTAACATAGGGTCTTTACAGAGAATCATAGGGCGATTCTAACCGTATAAATTAATTTGATTGGGGTTGAGTTTAGGGTCGAAACCCCCAAATTGGATCAAGAACAAACCCTAATTTCTAGATCGATATCAATCCGATGGTAGGATGTTAAATTGGCATAGGGCTAATGTTAAGTAGGTTATTACGAAACTAATGGTATGGTTTAATTAGTTTTAAACAGGTTCTAGATTGGGTTTCGATTAAAATCAGTTTTGCATGAACCCTAGAATCTGGATTGATCGAATTGGATGTTATAAGCCCCAATTATGATAGGGCTTTCCATCAGAAGATTAAAACGGAACTGAGGGTGTAAGAATTTACCAAAACGAATGTCGAATTGATGTGGATCGACTAGAACGACGGCCGACTGCGGCTGTGTTGCTCTCCAGCGAATACGGCTCCTTCTCCGGTCGAATTCAACTGTGTTAAAGCTTCTGACTGATGCGGTTGATGTGTTCATAGAGTTAAATTTCGAGAATAACATACCACATGATCGAATTCGATGAACTAAGACGTGAGGGTCGACGGTTACGGTTTAAGGTTCTTAATGAGATTAATTCGTGTTTATTATGGATTAATAATGGATGTAAATGATCCCATGATGATCTCCATAATCATAACCATACGTTACAACTTGAATTTGAATCAATTATCGTTTCTTGTTTACGAATTTGGATCCAAAGGTATGTCGAGTTTGACTTTTAAAAGTCAACAGAAGACCAAAATTTCAATTTTGACCTTGGGAAGTCAACTAAATTAGTTTAGCATATTTACAAAACTAGTCTCTGTAGTTTTGAGTTGAATTTGTGACTGAATCAGTCCTTGGGGTTAGATTTGAATAACGGGGTTAAGTTTTTAATAAGAAACTTAACGGAATAGTTAACGGAATTAACTGAAAAGTCCGGATTGTCACATCATTCCCTAGTTGAAAGAATTTTCGTCCCGAAAATTAAAATAACTAAAAAAAAATTTCTGGGGTTTCACATCATTCCCTAGTTGAAAGGAATTTGACGCGGGGTGCTTGAACAGATTAGGATATTTGCGCATCATCTGATCCTCGCGCTCCCAAGTGAATTCTGGTCCGCGTTTCGAGTTCCAATGGACTCGAACAATAGAGATTTTACTGTGCTTTAACGATTTGACTTCCATATCCATAATTTCCACAGGTTCTTCGATGAAGCGTAACTGTTCATCAACGTGTAGTTCCTCAAGAGGAACTGCGAGTGATTCGTCTGCCAGGCATTTCTTTAAATTTGAGACGTGAAAGACGTTGTGTACACCACTAAGTCTTTCAGGTAAGTCCAGTTGATACGCTACTGGTCCGATTCTTTTTAATATTTTGAAAGGTCCAACATAACGAGGATTCAGTTTGCCTCGTTTCCTGAAACGAATGACACCTTTCCAAGGTGAGACTTTGAGTAAGACCATGTCACCTATTTGAAACTCCAAAGGTTTACGACGCTTGTCGGCATAGCTCTTTTGACGATCACGAGCTGCCGCCATACGGCTTCTAATTTGAACGATCTTTTCGGAAGTTTCAAATACAAGTTCAGGACCTGTGAGTTGGCTATCTCCAACTTTGGTCCAACAAATGGGAGAACGGCATTTCCGTCCATAAAGTGCTTCAAATGGAGCTGCCTTGATGCTAGTGTGATAACTGTTGTAGGAGAACTCCACCAACAGTATGTGAGACTCCCAAGTGTTACCGAAATCGATCACACAAGCTCGTAGCTTGTCCTCCAGAGTTTGGATAGTACGTTCCGTTTGACCATCGGTTTGAGGATGGTAAGCTGTGCTCATATCTAGACGCGTGCCTAAGGCCTTATGTAACGACTGCCAGAAGCGAGAAGTGAATCGTGCATCACGATCCGAAATGATAGAGATAGGCACTCCGTGCCGAGAGACTACTTCTTTCAAGTATATTCGAGTGAGTTTATCCATTTTGTCGGTTTCTTTGATTGCTAGAAAGTGAGCAGATTTTGTTAGTCGATCAACAATTACCCAAATGGTATCGCATCTAGTAGGAGTTCGTGGTAATTTGGTGATGAAATCCATGGATATTTGTTCCCATTTCCACATGGGAATTTCTGGTTGCTGCAGGAGACCGGATGGTTTTTGATATTCAACTTTGACCTTCGCGCAGGTCAGACACTTACTAATATAGGTGGCTATATCGGCCTTCATCTTCGACCACCAATATAGTACTTTTAGATCATGGTACATTTTATCAGAACCCGGATGAATGGAGTAACGAGATTTATGAGCTTCATCCATGATTAGTTCCCTTAAATTTCCGAACACTGGAATCCATATTCGTTTGACAAAGTAACGAATTCCGTCAGATTTTACTTCAAGTTGTGCTTCCATGCCGCGTGTACCTTCTAACGGTAGGTTATCTTCTTTCAAGGCTTCAAGTTGAGCACTACGAATTCTGTCAGGTAATCCAGGGTGAATGGTAAGTTGTAATGCTCGAACTAGTTTGGGTTTCGTTTCCTTTCGGCTTAGTGCATCAGCCACAACGTTAGCTTTACTCGGATGATACCGGATCGCACAGTCGTAATCATTTAAAAGTTCAACCCAACGACGTTGTCGCATGTTCAACTCCTTCTGCTCGAAGATATGCTGAAGACTCTTGTTATCGGTATAGATGGTGCATTTGGTACCGTACAAGTAATGTCTCCATATCTTAAGTGCGAAGACGACGGCTCCCAACTCTAAGTCATGAGTGGTGTAGTTTTTCTCGTGAACCTTTAATTGACGTGACGCGTATACGATTACCTTTTCGCGTTGCATTAAGACACAACTCAGGCCTTCGATGGATGCATCACAATACACCACAAAATCATCGGTTCCTTCCGGAAGAGCTAAAATAGGTGCACTGCAAAGTTTCTGTTTGAGGTGCTGGAAAGCTGACTCTTGGTTATCGCCCCAATTATAGGCTTTTCCTTTTTGAGTTAGGGCGGTAAGAGGTTGTGCAATCTTTGAAAATCCTTCGATAAAACGACGGTAATATCCAGCCAATCCCAGAAATTGTCGCACCTCAGTCGGAGTCATCGGTGCTGCCCAATTCTTGATGGCTTCTATTTTGGACGGGTCGACATGTATCCCTTTTTCAATTACTACATGCCCTAGAAACTGAACCTCTCGAATCCAGAATTCACATTTGGAAAACTTAGCATAAAGTTGCTCTTGCTTAAGTAGTTCCAAAATTAGACGCAGATGTTCCTCATGTTCTTCCTCATTCTTGGAATAAATAAGGTTGTCGTCGATGAAAACGATAACAAACTGGTCAAGGTAAGGCTTACACACACGGTTCATGAGGTCCATGAATACCGCGGGTGCGTTGGTTAAACCGAAAGGCATGACCATAAATTCGTAATGGCCGTACCTCGTTCTGAATGCAGTCTTAGAGATATCTTCTTCTCGGACTCTTAACTGATGATAGCCAGACCTAAGATCTATTTTGGAATAGAAACTTGATCCTTGGAGTTGATCAAAAAGGTCATCAATACGAGGTAAAGGGTAGCGGTTCTTGATTGTGACTTTATTCAACTCCCGGTAATCAATACACATACGGAATGTACCGTCCTTCTTCTTGACAAATAATACCGGAGCTCCCCACGGTGATGAACTAGGTCGGATGAAACCTTTATCCAATAAGTCTTGCAATTGAGTGGACAGTTCCTGCAATTCACTGGGTGCTAATCGATAAGGTGCCCGAGCAATCGGTGCTGCTCCGGGTGCTAGGTCAATTTGGAACTCAACCTGACGGTGCGATGGCAAACCGGGCAGATCCTCGGGAAATACTTCCACAAATTCACGCACCACGGGAATATCTTCGATCTTCTTCTCTTCTGACGGCTGTTCAGCAACAAGGGCCAAAATAGCCGTATGCCCCTTTCGAAGACATTTTTGTGCCTTCATGAAGGTTATAATGCCCATGACTGCACCAACTCTTTCGCCTTGGATGGAAAGGGTTTCTCCATTCGAGAGAGGTATACGTACAATCTTCTCACGACAGATAATTTCGGCTTGGTTTTTAGATAACCAATCCATGCCGACGATTACATCAAAACTACCAAGTGTGACCGGCATAAGGTCGATATCAAATGTATGTGTAGCTAGCTCAAGTTTACATCCTTTAAGTATGTGAGTTGCCTCAATTATTTGACCGTCAGCTATCTCTATTGTATACTTATCTTCTATTAGAGATGAAGTTCCTTTTATCATATTACTAAATTTCTTAGATATAAAACTTCTATCAGCACTGGTGTCAAAAAGGACAGAAGCAAAGAAATTATTTACGAGGAACTTACCGGTAACCACATTATGGTCGTAACGGGCTGCTCCAGATCCTAGTACGAAGGCTCGTCCCTTCGCACCATTTCCTCCCCCATTGCCATTATTTCCACCATTCCCATTGTTATTGTGGTTAGGGTTGTGATTTCCATTACCCCCTTTCTTCAACTGAGGACAGTTCTTTCGAATATGCCCCTCCTTTCCACACTCAAAGCAAGCCCTAGTAGATCCCGGTTGTTGAAAGGGTTGTTTAGTTTGTAATTCACCACTGCAGTCCTTAGCAGCATGGCCTATTTTACCACACCTCTGGCAACGATTGCAGAACCCAAAGTGGTGCAAGTTACACTTGTTACACTTCGGGGACTTCCCCGCATAACCACCCTGGTTTTGGCCAGAAGAGGTCGACTGATTGAAGTTCTTGGTAGGCTCGAACCTACGCTGTTTCTGTTGTTGCGGTTGGTTAAACTGTTGCTGGATGGGTTGGGGTCCTTTGGAGTGGGAGTTAGAGTGGTTGTGGGTGTTGGAATGGTGATCGAACTTGCATTTGTGGCTGTCGGTGGGTTTAGCAACTGAACCTCTTGGAAGTAAAGTTCCTTGCGTCACCGCCTGATCGGTCAATTTGTGAGCAAGTCTGATGGTCTGTTGGATGGTGGTAGGGTTGGATGAGGTCACCATGCTTTGAATCTGGGGTACCAAACCTCCAATGTATAGTTCAATCCATTTGTAATCCGGAGTCACCATGTGTGGGCACATGGTAGCAAGTTCGTGCGAACGGGTGGTGTAGAGTTCAATTTCCGAACCCTCCATCTTAAGGTTCCAGAACTCTCCCTCTAGCTTTTGAATTTCATCTCGTGCGCAATATTCTTCCTTCATCATTGTTTTAAATTCCTCCCATGGGAGTCCATTTGCCATTGCTAGTCCCAACATTTGAACTTGGGCATTCCACCATGTTAGGGTCGGGCCTTCTAAAGTTCCAGCAGCAAATTTCACTTGGTTAGCCACGGGGCAGTTGCACATGGCTATTACTGATTCAACCTTCTCAAACCAGCGAAGTAATCCAACGGCTCCTTCATCCCCACTAAAGGTATGGGGCTTACAGTCCATAAATGCCTTGAAAGTGCAGGCTGGCTGTTGATTTTGTTGATTTTGCTGGCCTGGATTTGAAAATACAAATTGGGTTGGAATTATAGAGTTTAGAAAGATGTTCTTAGGAGAAGGATTGACACTACTAGTCAATAGTTAAAGCATTTACCTGCAGCATTCGGTGCTGCTAGGGCCTCTGCCACACTATTGTTTATCAAAGCTGCTAGCTCTGCTGCCGTCATGTTAATAGTACCACGACCACCGGCACGGCCTCCGCGTCCTCTCCCAGACATGATTCTTCACAATCACAAATGAAAAACAATGAGAAATATATCGCATATTAAACATTATTCAGGTACGAGTAAAGGATACAACATCTAATATTTTGAAAATTAAATAAATTGTAAGACTACAAAATAAATAACTCAAATATTAAACTTCTCATGCTTTTATTGGACAGCGACACGGAAAGAGAAACGTCCTAAGGAAACGTTCTAATATTCATAAGTAAACGAACGTGTCCACGGGGTAGAAATTCCTTAAGTTATAATTAAGATATGTATATACGTTGCGCGACCTATGACAAAAATAATAATAAATATAATCGAGTGTTTTGTCATTCACAAAAATTAGAAAAATAATATAATTTAATATATTATTTTTAGATTCGAAAGAATATTTTATTTACTCATTCGTGGTACAAAATAATAAATATATTATTTTTATTAACGTAACAAATACGGGTAAATAATATAACTCATTATATTATTATTTAGTTTCAAACGTTATACGAGGTTGTAAAACGATACGAAATAATATATATATTATTTAATAATACGAGTCATGGTTTGAAAATAATATAAACGTATTATTTTATACGAATTTGTGGCTTAAAATAATATAAACATATTATTTTTACTTGAGGACAATAACAATAAATTATTTATAAAGTGGGTATAATATATAAAAATATGTTAATAATTCAAACCCGAGCCTACGGGTTGTTTTCCGGGCTAAAACACATTTGTATAATATTATAATATTATAGGGTTTGATTTTTATTAATTAAATATTAACAGAAAAATGTTTAAAAATGATTGTGGGAGCCCGGCCTCGAACCCGGGTCTCTCCCACACACGCACACATCTCTAACCAGTCCCGGCCGCTAGGCTATCGCGACAGATCCCGTTTCCATATTGTTTTAATCAGTAACCTCAGTGATTCTCTCCCCCATACTCACCCGTGTTCGATCTCAACCCAAAATCATCAATTCTGAACGCGAATAAGGTTAAGATTCACAGGGGTTTTGATAGACGGGGTTTTACGAATCAGTGTGTGTTTAATTGTAAAAACATTAGTTAATTGGTCGTTAATTTCACGAATTAAAGACCGAAAACCCTAGATACGAAGGTGAATTCAATTTGACAAATCTTGATGTTAGAAACTGTTGGATTCATAGGGTTTTCAATAAACAAGGGATTGCGAAACTATCCCTGTTGTTTAATTTGATTGAGGTAGTCACTGAGATTAAAAGCCCCAAATAATTTATGACGAACCCTAGATCACGGGTTGAGTAAAATTCGATGTTGTAAGTTAAAATTAACATAGGGTCTTTATAGAGAATCATATGGCGATTCTAACCGTATAAATTAATTTGATTGGGGTTGAGTTTAGGGTCGAAACCCCCAAATTGGATCAAGAACAAACCCTAATTTCTAGATCGATATCAATCCGATGGTAGGATGTTAAATTGGCATAGGGCTAATGTTAAGTAGGTTATTACGAAACTAATGGTATGGTTTAATTAGTTTTAAACAGGTTCTAGATTGGGTTTCGATTAAATCAGTTTTGCATGAACCCTAGAATCTAGATTGATCGAATTGGATGTTATAAGCCCCAATTATGATAGGGCTTTCCATCAGAAGATTAAAACGGAACTGAGGGTGTAAGAATTTACCAAAACGAATGTCGAATTGATGTGGATCGACTAGAACGACGGCCGACTGCGGCTGTGTTGCTCTCCAGCGAATACGGCTCCTTCTCCGGTCGAATTCAACTGTGTTAAAGCTTCTGACTGATGCGGTTGATGTGTTCATAGAGTTAAATTTCGAGAATAACATACCACATGATCGAATTCGATGAACTAAGACGTGAGGGTCGACGGTTACGATTTAAGGTTCTTAATGAGATTAATTCGTGTTTATTATGGATTAATAATGGATGTAAATGATCCCATGATGATCTCCATAATCATAACCATACGTTACAACTTGAATTTGAATCGATTATCGTTTGTTGTTTACGAATTTGGATCCAAAGGTATGACGAGTTTGACTTTTAAAAGTTAACAGAAGACCAAAATTTCAATTTTGACCATGGGAAGTCAACTAAATTAGTTTAGCATATTTACACAACTAGTCTCTGTAGTTTTGAGTTGAATTTGTGACAGAATCCGTCCTTGGGGTTAGATTTGAGTAACGGGGTTAAGTTTTTAATAAGAAACTTAACGGAATAGTTAATGGAATTAACTGAAAAGTCCGGATTGTCACACCATACGCTTTTTCTTCTGTACTACGCTCCTAAAACGCTCACTGTCAAACGCTGCCCAGCGTAAGCTACGTCGAAGAGGGCGTAGCCTATGCTACTCTTTGTTTCTTGTTTTCTTTGAGCCTTGATCAATCTCTATCTTCCTTGCACCCTTTTTGTTGTTGTTTTACATCGTATTTGCTCCTTAATCTCAACTTTCCTGCAAACAACAAACATCTCACTAGTTACCATGTTCCACATTGAAATACAAACAATTATGTGTTATTAAACATGTTTAAACACCAACATTAACCCTTACATCAGTAGGGCACTGTAACGAGAATGTTGTACAACTGGAAGAAATGAGTAACGATGGTTTTGAGGACGACGGTCATCTAAGAAGAAATAAATCCTTTGTGGACACAAGTTGTGAGTATCGGCCTTTGGACGTTGAGCCTTATGGAACAATACTCGCTGAGAAAGAAAGAAGTCCTTTGTGGACACAAGAATTCCTTCGAGGACAGTAAAAGAAATAAGCAGATTATAAACTAATAATGTATAACTTAACAGAAAGAAGCTTAGAATAACTAAGTATTTATCTATATGTTGTATTGTGAATTATATACTTAGTTACAGAAAGAATGTTTTTCATTACATGAGTTTTTACATGATTAACATGAGAAAGAAATGTTTTATACTAAATGATTTGTAAACTTAAACTCACCAGCGTTAGCTGACTATTTTAATATGCACATCGGGTAGTAAAGGAAAAAAAGCATGTTTAAAGGTGAAAGAGTTTGGGAATGATGGTTGGGAGGTTGCTGCTGATGAAGACTGACATCCCCATTATCTAATTTATAAATGTTGAACAATGTTATTTGAAAGTTTAAATTGACTCTGGATTATATAATGGACTTCCACTGTTTGATTTAATGTTTAGTTCAATGTTTAAGTAGTATGTTTACGCTATGTTTGTCAACTATGAGAGGTACCTGTTTTGGGTCCTTTCATCTGTTCTCCGTACAGAGTACAATTTTCAGGTTATGGTACCAATCCATGAAGTTGGAGTTATTGAGTTTATCCTTCTCAACGATTGACTTAAGAGAGAAAAAGGAGTTGGGATTGATTTCGTTAGACATCTACAAAATTCAACTATTCAAGATAAAATTTTAGTAAATTCATTCTTAACATCCTAATTGAATTATGACCCATTTGAAAAATAGGAATGAGACCCCGGTTCACCATTGCTCAGTGAATGGCTAAAGCACTCTCCACTGGCAAGACTATGTAGGTAGGTAACGACTACCGATTGTATCAACTACACAATTATCGGTTTGGGTAGCAAGACGAGTAATGTCAAGCTTAGATACGTTTCCCCCAACTACGCTCATTTAATACTACCTTAAATGATATTTTCCCTTCAATTAATAACTATAGAACTAACCTAAGTGACTCAGGAAACGTGGTTGTATATTCAACCGAAATCGTAGGACCGGATGCAGGGTAATCACTATCACTGGGGGTTTGGATAGATCGGTTGAAGTGTAAATTTAGGATGACGTAGAAAAATCAATTTTAATTTGGGATTTGCTTTAATGTTTTAAGTTACCGTATTAGGGTCAAAAATATAGTGGACGACTTGAACCATGTGTCAAGTCATGCAATTTAGTTAAACCAATTTTACTTATTAGTTCCTGATAAATTGAAATGTCTTTCAACACTAGACACGATTTAATTTTAAATACCTATTTAATCTAAATTGGTCGTTAATCGCGAAACAATTTTAAACTAATAAACTCTTTATTAATTATACTAGTTTTAATAAAACAATTTAATTTAAAACTCGTTTTACTTTTAAATAAAAACGCTTTTATTTAATTTAACCTTTCCGAGAAATCTTTAAACGTTTTAATTTTCTCGTCGTTTTATGATTGTGTCAAAAACAATTTTTTTATAAGTGTTTTGCGGTTTTAATTGTAACCAACCACAAACATTAAATAAAAGTAAATCGAGCCCCTAGAACTGATTATCTTGTCGACTACCACTTAGTACAAGATCTCTATCTTATCGTCCCGATCGTCTCCGTCTTCGGATTTCAAAATCTTTGAGTCGTTTGATTTACAATTTAACATTTACAATAAATAATGAAAAAATAAATCTAACTATTACATCAGGTGCCAAATAACCCGTAAAAATACAAAGATTACAAAACCAAAAATAAACAATCACGGGTCACTAGGGCTTGACTTATCAATGCAATCAACTAAAAACGACAAAGGTTCAATATTTTTGTCAAACAAAAGTTTTGACAAATAAAACATAAGATCAATAAAACGCAATAATGTCTAAATGCGCGTAAAGGTGGCTTTGATACCACTGTTGGGAATCGTGTACCGGTTTATAATTTCCAAACAGTTTTATTAATCGACTTAATTTAACAAAACCGGATTTGCGTTTAGCTGAAGCGGTTGTACACGTTAACGGTTGTAAACCGAATAAACAATTAAAATAACCAACCATAGCGGGTTAGAAAGTTATACCTTCGACGATTTCCGAAAGACTCGCACTATAAATCAACGAGCGTCTCGCTTGTGTCACAAAAAACCGGCAATCAACGAAAAGCGTCAAACGATTTGCGCAAAAATCCGATCCACGCAACAAAACCGGAGGGTGGGCACGGCGTCTGCGGCCGGCGGTATCCGGCGACTCCAAGTGGTGGTCGACGGTGGCGGTTGCGCAAGGGGAAGGGGATGTCGAATTTGGGTTGGGTGAGATTAGTTTAGGGTATTGATTATAATGTTTATTTGTAATCCTCATATTTACAAACCACACCCTCGGGTAATTAACTGTTAATTCCCTTGTAATTAACTGTTAATTACATTTAAAACCTCGACTTTACTAACTAATAAATAATTAGTAACACTAAACGTTTATCGTTATAACTCTTCAAACCAAAAAAACGTTTAACCCTTCGTCTTTTAATTATTTCGCTAAATAATTAATCGTCGAATTAAATCGTTAAATAATTCACTAAATAATTAATCACCACTGTGGGTGTATCCCCAAGACTTCACTAAAATGTGAGTGGTCTTGGGTTCAAGTATCACTTGTGACAACCAAGAGGTTTTCTAACCTATGGTGGGTTTCCCCCTGAGAGTGGTGGAGATGATCGGGTGGGACAGTGGCCCGTCAGTGATCCAAATTGTTGTTCAAAAAAAATTATTCACCAAATAATAAATCCGCGTTTCGTGAATTATAACGTTTACGACTAAAGATTATTAATTGCACACTGTACAAAGTGTAACTATTTAGATCGTACCTTGATAGTAACGTTCATATTATAGATGATCGGACATCTAATATCAAACAATATATACATAATACACACAAATCACTAGCCCCTTTCCCCGTGAAAGCCCTCACTCCCAACCTCCCACACTCACTTTCACGTTCCAGGGGAACAGTGTTTCATGCACGTGAAACGGTCAGGTGGCTCAAGCTCCCCAGTTCACCCCTCCACTACACACACCCTTATTGTTGCTTGAGTTTCAAATCATTATGTGGGTATTAATTCAGTTTTCACGTGAAATAAACTATTTGCTTAATTGTTATTACTTATACTTTGAAATACAAAAGGTTTTTGTAGAAAGCTACAAAATCTCTTACCTCTGATCTCCAACCCCTTCTCCTCTGCGTAACCCTAAGTTCTTTAATTAGGATTCTTGGATAATTATTGTTAGAGTTTTCTTGATTTTGTTCGTTTTTTTCTCTATATTGTTAACTTTTCAAGTATTTCTTGTTTTTAAGCTTTGTCAAAATCATGAAAATAATATATACTTTTGTAAGTTTATGTGTGTATGTACTAACTGCCACCGGGGTTGGTGTCTCAAAGCAAAAGCCTCTTAGAGCACCTAGGTTTAGAATGGATTTCAATTCCGAAAGAAGTAAAGAAATTCAACGTTCTAAAAAAATAAAAACTAAAAAAAAGTAACTACAATTGATATTGCATGAGTTATTGGCTTTCACCAACCAAATTAATTGATGAAGAATGAAAAGAATGAGGTTTGCATGCCACTTTCTTAACAAATCATATAAAGTGGATAATAGTAAAAGGCAAATAAGATCATCAAAACAAACTTTTTAGAGTTCCTAAAAAAATGTCCCGCGCGAATAAAATTCTTTTAACCAATTTCATCATATTCCGGCGTTTTAGGCTCATAGACAAAAAAAAAATCAGATTTTTACTCCGCTTTAAGCTCACGAAATAGTTAAGCCATCCCTACATTCAATAGGGTTTACAAAAATATTACATACATATGATTGAGGAAGTTAGTAAAGGTAAAGAAATTTCAATAAAAAATAAAAAACAAGACGAATAGCAAAACAATAAAAGCGTAATTTTCATTTAAATCTAGGAAACAAGATCATTACATTCTAAAACATCAACAGCTTGTGTTACTAACGAACCATCCAGTAAAACACTAGGATGAACAACCAGAGCCACTAAAAGATCAACCGCTAGACAACCACCCGGACAGCCTTAAAAACATTCTTGGCAAAAGATGCTACCTCCTCCAATGCAGTATCCAGAGCACGTGACACTTTCCCAGGAATTTCTGGAATCTCTTGATAGGCCCATGAAAACCAATTACCCTGCATTTGCATCAGTCATTTCTTCAGCACGGGCATAAACAATAAAGGTCTACAGAAACACTACATATGTTTTTTAGGAAGTTAATAAAGGTAAAATTGTTTCATTTGCATTTAAAAGAAAAGAAAATTATATTCTAAAAGACTAACCAGCAGATCGACCACCCGGTCAACAATTGAAATAGCAGCCTTAACAACTTTCTGGGCAAAAGATGCAACCACTTCCACAGCACGTGACAATTTCAAAGCCATTTTTTTAATCTTTTGATGGACCATTGAAAACCAATACCCCATCGATCTCTCTGAGGTTTGAAGCTTTAATTTGCCAAGTTAAAATATGGTCAGAATAGGACGGTGCATGTAATATATATGTAGGACAATGGGAGTCTTTTGGTTGAATGATTGGAGTTACATGGGATAATGAAAGGTCATAGTGTGGTTCCAAGAAAATAACTATTATCAGAGGTAATTAATTACGGTTGGGGGTTGGGGTCTAGTGGTAACGGAGGTGGGAGTGGTACCCTCGTAACTAAACTATCCTTCCAAAATAAACCAATAAAAAGATGCAACCTTATTTAGCCAAAGTACCCTCATAAACTACCCTACATGGTGAGTGGTACCCTTCATGTACTCTCCAACCCACCTAATTTTTCATATATATACACACACACACGGACTTCTTTCAGCGGATATATATACCAGCTAAACCCTCACTCCACTACCCTCCAAGTGCTACCCTCTTTAGTGGGAGTGGTACCCGCAATTAGCCGCATATTACCCGCATGGTACCCGCATGGTACCCGCTATGCACTACTAGTGGCCTAAGTGTGTTGTGGGTTCAAACCTTCTCAAGACAAAAGTAATTATATAATTAAAAAAAATGTTTAGTCGTTTAAAAAAAATAAAAAATCAAAGGTAATTAATTATTGGTTTTGAAATCGATTTATTGATACTTATAATTAAGCAAATTTTTTTTTACGACCAACGAATACTATAAGCCCGGTCACCGGGTAAACTCATTGGCGAAAGGCCACCACGCCCGCAAACGCTGACAATGTTGGTGACCCGGCCCGCCCATCATTCCAGGGGAAATTCAACACTCGAAGGCCCGCTGTAGTAAAACCCTTAGTAGGGTGTAAACGAGCCAAGCCGGCTCATGAGCTACCTGAGATCGCCTTGTAAAAAACTCGAATCGAGCTGAGCTTAACCGAGCTCGAGTATAAAAAAACTTGTTTAATAAACGAGTCTGAGCCCAAGCTTTCACTTATCTAGCTCAAGTCGGCTCACGATTCTAAACGAGATTTTTTTAATTAATATATTAAATATATATTTATAAAATAATTATTATATATAAAATTATGATAAAAATAACTAAATAATATATATTATGTTATATAAAATATTATCATAAAACTTATATAAAAATAATTATAAATATACGTATATTATATAAATAATATACGTAAACTTATATATTATGTTAATATATTAAATATATATTCATAAAATAATAATTATTATATATAAAATTATGATAAAAATAACTAAATAATATATATTATGTTATATAAAATATTATCATAAAACTTATATAAAAATAATTATAAATATACGTAAATTAACTAAGTAATAAATAATAAACAAGCCGAACCGAAACTTAAAAACTTACCCACGAGCCGAGCCCGAGCTTTAGAAATAGAGCTCGAATCGAGCCGAGCTCGAGCTCATAGTAGGTTAAATGTGCCGAGCTCGAGCCTAGTCGAGCTCAGGCTCGTTTACACCCCTACCCCTTGACGTTTGCAGCATACTGCAACAAGTCTCGAACTCATGACCTCCATATTGAAAGGCCATTGTGTTGCCTCCTCTCAAACTTTAACTGGAGAAAACAACCACTAGCAACTAGCACTTACAGACAGAATTAAACAGAACATGACAAACCTGAATAAAATAGACTAGAACATTAGACAATAACTTAAAGGAAACCAAATTGACTCTTTCCAAAGAGTTTAACTTAGTCCTACTCTTGATGCATGGGAAACCCATCGTCTTGATTTTTTCAGTGACTCTTTTAATGCGTATTAGTTGGCTTTCAAATAGATGTTTGTTTCTAGCTTTCCATAGCACCTAACACGCCAATAGTATTATTGAACGAACCATACTTTTCTTGGTTCCTTGGAGCCCTCCTATCCCTTGAACTTGAAACATATCCTTAACCCTGAAGGCATAAATTGGTGAAAGCTTGCACCAAGTTGAAACTGATTTTTTTTCCTAAAATGGTGTAGGTGGAAAAAATATTTCTTAAATAAGTGTAGTTGAAAACTTATTTACCAAAATGAGTGTTTTCTTAATTTTCTTTGTTTTTAACTAAATAACTATCTTTTTTTCAAAACATCAAATCATTCTTTTTGTTCAATGTTTTTTTAACATCTTTCGTTTTTTTATACATTCTATTCAAAACCATTCGGATTTTTTTAAACGTCATTTTCAAAACGTTCGTTTTTTTTCTAAACATCTTTTTTAAAATTCTAAACATCTTTTTTAAAACCGTTCGTTTTGTCTAAAAGTTTTTTTAAACCATTCAATTTGTCTAGGCGTCTTTTTTTTTAAATCGTCCATTTTTTCCTAAACGTCTTTTTTAAAACCGTCCGTTTTGTCTAAACGTCTTTTTTTAAAAGCGTTCATTTTTTCTAAACGTATTTTTAAAACCGCTCCTTTTTAAAATGACGATTTTTGAAAAAACGAATTAAAAAAATGAACGTTTTGAAACAAAAATTAAACATAATTTTAAACGTTTTGAAAAAACATATTTTTTTTAAACGTCATTTTCTATAAAAAAAATTAACTGCTAAAAAAACATTTAAACATCAAATTTTAACTGATAAAATTTTTTGGACGATTCCTAAAAAATGATATAAACAATTTTAAAAGAACGTTAAAAACGAACGTTTTTATAAAAGAGTGTTTAAGAAAAGCGAGAGAGGTATAGAAAAACGAAAGATCATAAAAAAAACATAGCTTAGATAAAACATTTAGAAAAAAAACAAACAATGTTTCAAAAATTAGGAAAAGCTAACGGTGTTAAAAAACATTTAACAAAACGAACGCTTTTATAAAAGAAATGGTTATTAATTTAGTTAAAAATAAGGAAAACACCCATTTTGGTAAATAAATTTCCAACTACACCTATTTGGTAAATAATTTTTTCAACTACACTCTTTTGAAAAAAAAACTCGTTGAAACTTGCTGCCATATTATAGCAGCTACGTAACAAGCAGTAATGATGTGGTTCGCGTCTCGTCCACCTCCCCAGTCCCCGCAAAAAACACATGATGTTGAGGTTGAGGTGGTATGAATGTTTCTTTGTTGAAGCGTTGTCAATGTTTGGATCCTCTCTCCCTCCAACCTCCACCCAAAGATGTTTACTTTCAGCGAAAGCCAAGCATTCCAAGCAAAGGCCTGGCCTGGGGACTGCACTCTTTGATTAGCAAAGGATAGCCTAATCGACTTGCTAGAAAACAGCCCGTCTGAACATCCTAACCACACCCAACTATCCATCTGATCACTCGTCTTTACATTTGTTAAAATGTGAGCAGCTGGTATGTAATTCCTACATTTCAAACGGAAGAAAGACATTTCTAATCCAAGACGGGTAAGAGGTTAGAGAATTATCCGACATTCGACATCGGTTCGGAACAAGGTAAGATTTGTTTGAGTCGACTACCATGAAGCTAGCATGTTGATGCAATAAAAAGAAACAAGGAAAGCAAAACCGATTACATATTATTAAAATCCAACTCCACAATTCCTCACTGAAGCCAGTCAAGATTGTGTCCCCTTAATAGCGATCATTATAATCACAAGTAGAATATACTTATAGTAACTATTTTTTGTAGTTCATTTTCTAATGTTAAGTTGAATAGCTCATCTATGCTAATGCGATGATAACTATTGGCCCTATCAGCAGGTACGGGCCTAAGTGGAACCCAGTAGGGGATTAGGCCCCCACTTAACTTCTTAATGGGTTTGTATTTGTCTTTCAAAAATAGGTTTAAAACCAAAAGGCCTCATTTCAATTTTTGTAAAGGCCCCCTTTTAAATTTGTTACAGCCCCAGCTCCAAAAAAAATTCAAAGCCCAATATTGATACTTTATGATAAGAACTAACGACCATCCAAATTCCCTACCATTTGCTAAAATCAAATCGCAGATCTAGATCAAAATCCGCTCCAAAATCAAAGTCGCAAGTTTGTGTCACACCACGTCTCAGGCACCCCTGGACGTGTGCGAGTCCGATTGGTATGACTTTGGTTACTTGATTTCAGAGTTTTATAAAATACAGCGAAATTTTTTTCAAAGGATCGTTTCATCATTCTGTAAACCCCAAGGGTTGTATTTGTAAATACCAAAACTCGGTTGGAAAACAAAAGTCTTGTATTTACTTTATAAACATAGGGTTTCAATACCCTTCTCATTTGATTACAAAACAAGTTGAAATCAAATACATGATGAGCCACTGAAAATAGTTTCAACACAGGGTTGATCAATTCCCTAGTCCTATCTCCTTTCTATTGAATTTCCCTTTACACGAGGCCTAAGAATCTTACATGCATTTCATCCTTTACCGGGTCAGATCTCATGTCTGCCCTTAACACCTCTCATCATATTTTATTCATTACCTGGAAAACATTTTGAAAATAAAACGTCAGCGCGAACGCTGGTGAATACAATATCTTGACATAAAATCATTTTGGCACAAATAATTATTAAGTTGATAATCACAACTTCATGTTCAATCTACACATTCAGCAGACCCATGTTCTGACCGTATGCACCACTATATACACTGGCGTCATAGCTTATAACAACGAGAACTCCACGTCCTTCATTTGTTATAAGATAAGCGTCAGCCACAATCCGGGAATTACACCCGAGACCCGTGTATACCTTGCAAGTTTTACGTATACCTATGGCCTGAATGCTTGGTTCGTAGAAGAACGTTGAGCATTATTTCGTTAATCTTTATTTGGCCATTTTCGCAAATAAAATGTTTGACAAAAGTTTTGAAAGAGATAAAGTATTCACCTTTTTGAAATGAGCCTCTAAAGTTCAAAGCTTAGCTTCTAGCTTCTTAACATGATTTCTCTAGCGTTCCGATCTTTCTACGAGCGTTTCTTCTTACCGAGTACTACGAGGAGCGGGAATCGAACAAGATCGTCGGGGATTGACTAGGGAAGCGCTGGAACAAAAATGTGAAGTAATTGACGAGTTTGGGATGAGAGATTTGATCAAAATCGATCAACTATTTATAGGCTGGAAATCAGCCTCGTAGCGGACCGCTAAGAAGGATGGTGGCGGTCCGCCACCGCCTTGGATGGCGTCAGCCCTATACGTCAATTCCTGATTAGACCGATTATGGTTTTGCGGCTAGCGGACCGTTACCCAGGAGCGTAGCGGTCCGCCACCCTTACGCGTGGCAGATTTCTTGAGTTTTGTGATTGGCCGACCGTTACCACCCGTCGTGGCGATCCGCCATGAGTACACATGTCACAATAAGTGACCCTTAGTCATTATACACGTGGCTTAACCGGATTCATTGCTTAACGACCATGTAGCGGACCGTTACCCTATATGGTGGCGGTCCGCCACCCAAACCAACACCCTTAGCGGACCGTTATGCTTAACCTTAGCGGTCCGCTATAAATCCTAATTTTTTCATTTTTAACCCTAACCTTTAAGATTATTACACTTATAGTCCCTAGGGTTACCTTTTGTCAAATCTTGGACATTTTTGTGGTAGGTGTTACATCCTCCCCACCTTGTTTTTAACTCGTCCTCGAGTTTACTCAAACAAGTGTGGATATTTCTTTTTCATTTCAGACTCCTGTTCCCACGTGTATTCAGGTCCACATCTGGAGTTCCATTTCACTTTCACAATAATTAACTTCTTTTTTTTTTCAATCTCTTTTCCTGCCTGTCCTCGATTTGCAAAGGTTGTTCCACAAACCTTAACTTTTCATCCACCTCTACATCTTGTAGGGGCATTACCAGAGATTCATCTGCTAAACACTTGCGCAGATTTGACACATGGAATACATCGTGTACTCCATTCATTGTATCTGGTAGTTCGAGTTGATAGGCTATAGGCCCAACTCTTTTTAGGATTTTGAATGGTCCTATGAATCTAGGACTTAGTTTTCCTTTCTTTCCAAATCGTACAACGCCTTTCCATGGTGAAACTTTCAACAGAACATTATCACCGACGTTGAATTCTAACGGCTTTCGTCTCCTATCAGCATAACTCTTTTGACGATCACGAGCCGCTTTCAATCTATCCTTTATTTGGATAACTTTTTCGGTTGTTTCCGGGACTATTTCAGGCCAGACAACTAATTTTCTCCTATCTCAGACCAACAGATTGGAGTTCGACATTTACGACCATATAAGGCTTCAAAAGGAGCGGCCTGTATACTTGTATGATAGTTATTGTTGTAGGAGAATTCCATTAGAGGCAAGTGATCATCCCAACTTCCTCCATGGTCAATGACACAAGCTCTTAACATATCTTCTAGAGTTTGAATTGTTCTTTCGCTCTGCCCGTCCGTCTACGGATGGTAGTCAGTGCTAAGATTCAATTTGGTACCGAGAGCTTTTTGAAAACTTTGCTAGAATCGAGAAGTAAATCTACTATCTCTATCTGATACGATAGATAGTGGCACACCGTGTAATGTTACAATTTCATTAAGGTATAATTGTGCCAACTTATCCATGCTGAATGTTTCTTTCATAGGAATAAAATGATCAGACTTGGTAAGTCTGTCAATGATAACCCAGATAGTATCATTTCCTCGACTTGTTCGGTGAAGTTTCGTGATAAAGTCCATGGTTATCATTTCCCATTTCTAGACAGGAATTTCAAGTTGCTATAACAAACCAGATGGCTTCTGATGTTCGGCTTTCACTTGAGAACAGGTCAAACACTTTGCAACATAGATAGCGATATGTTTCTTCATTCCTATCCACCAGTAATTGGCTTTTAGGTTTTTGTACATCTTATCGCTTCCAGGATGCATTGTGTATTTAGATTTATGGGCTTCTTCTAAAATTTATTCATGAGTATTCTCACAGATAGGAACCCAAATTCTTTTATTCATTCTAAGAATTCCATCATCTCCTTTGATCAATCATGCCTCCCAATCCTTTTTTCTTAAGGTTGGGTTCTTGTAAGACAAGTTTTTGAGATTCCCTAATACGAGTAATAAGATCGATTTGAAGATCGAGTCTTAAAGCACGAACTCGTTTAGATTTCTCATGTTCCTTTCTTCTCAGAGCATCAGCTACGACATTGGCTTTTCCTTCATGATAACAGATTTCACAATCGTAATCATTCAGTACTTCCATCCAACGTCTTTGCCTCATATTCAGTTCCTTCTGACTGAATATATACTTCAGAATTTTATGATCAATAAAGATAGTGAATTTAACTCCATATAGATAGTGCCTCCATAATTTAAGGGCGAAGATTATGTCACCTAGTTCTAAATCATGAGTCGTATAATTCTTTTCATGAGTTTTTAGTTGACGAGAAGCATAAGCAATAACTTTACTTTCCTGCATTAATACACAACCAAAGCCGGTGTGTGATGCATCACAATAAACTGAGAAGCCTTCATTTCCATCCAGCAAGGCTAGTATGGGTGCTTGAGTCAATTTCTGCTTCAGGGTTTCGAAAGCTTCAGATTGATTAGGACCCCATTCACACTTAACTGACTTCCGGGTCAGAGAAGTTAATGGTACTACGATTCGAGAGAAATCTTGAATAAATCTCCGATAGTAACCGGCTAAACCGAGAAAACTTCGGACTTCAGTTGGTGACTTCGGGATTTCCCATTTAGATATGGCTTCAATTTTGATAGCGTCAACTTGAATACCATTGGCATTGATTATATGACCAAGAAATTGAACTTCTGATAGCCAGAATTCGCATTTCAAGAACTTAGCATATAGCTTCTCTGTCCTCAGAATTTCAAGTAAGATTTTTAAGTGATCGGCATGATATTCCTTACTTTTGGAATAGATGAGAATGTCGTCAATGAATACGATAACGAAATTGTCCAGGTAAGGTTTACAGACTCGATTCATCATATCCATGAATGCTTCCGGTGCATTAGTAAGTCCAAACGGCATTACCGTGAACTCATAATGACCATATCGTGTTCTGAAAGCGGTTTTAGGAATGTCTTCTTCCTGAACTTTTAATTGATGGTAACCAGATCGAAGATCAATCTTAGAAAAGCAACGAGCTCCTTGGAGTTGATCTAAAAGGTCATCAATTCGAGGGAGTGGATAGCGATTCTTTATCGTAACTTTATTAAGTTCACGATATTCAATGCACATACGCATTGATCCGTCCTTCTTTTTTACAAATAATACTGGAGCTCCCAAAGTGATGAGCTTGGTCTTATAAATCCTTTCTCCAATAATTCGTCTAATTGCTTCTTTAATTCTACCATTTCGTTTGGAGCTAATATGTACGGGGCTTTAGCAATAGGTGTTGTTCCGGGGTACCAGATTAATTATGAACTCCACTTCTCTCTCAGGTGGAATTCCAAGCAGTTCATCAAGGAATTCAGCCACAACCGGCACATCTTCCATATTTGTCTTAGTGTCGATGGTAACAGAAACAAGGTATGCTAAGCGTCCTTTTCTTAAATACTTTATGGACTTTAGTATAGAAATTATTTCAACGGAGTTGGATAATTTATCACCATTGATCGTAAGAATATCGCCCTTTGGTGAACGAAGCTTTATTGCCTTTTTATCACACAGTATACGGGCTTGGTTAGAGGCTAGCCAATCCATTCCTAAGACAATGTCAAAACCTGCCAAAGTCATTGGCAACAATCTTGTAGATATAACATGTCCTGATAATGTGATATGGCAACCGTTCATGATTTCGGAGATTTGGACGAGGTCACCGTTGGCAGTCTCTACAACGTATTTCTTGTCTAATTTAGCTAGAGTTTTATTTAACAGTCTACAGAATCTATGATCTATAAAACTTTGGTTTGCACCAGAGTCAAATAAAACTTGAGCATAAATATCATTAAAAAGAAATGTACCCGTAATAACGTCGAGCATACCTGCTGCTTCTTGAGTGTTAAGAACGAATGCTCGTGCATTCTTCTTCACTCCATCTGCAGGTTTGGAACCTGTCCCATCTGTTTTCTTCTGCTTCGGACAATTGATTTTAATATGGCCAGCTTCACCACATCCAAAGCAGGTGATAGATTTCTTCTTGAAACAATCTTCTGCTTTGTGTCCTGGCATCTTACAGTAATTGCAGACAATTCCAGCACGACATTGTCCCAAGTGCCTCCTTCTACACTTTTGATACTCAGGAATAGAAGAGTTGTTGTTACGAGGAGTAAAATTGGATTTCTTGAATCCACTTGGGCCTTGGCTAGTTATCTCATTCTTCTTCTTTCCTTCTTCTTGATTTCTAATCAAGCTAGTAGTTAATGATGCCCTCAGATCCATGGCATCATCAAGATTTTCACAATTCGTGACCTTTACCATATCGCGGATTTTACCAATCAAACCCCAGATATAACGTTTGATTAGGTATGACTCAGGGGTTGCAAGATGAGGAACGATTCGAGCATATTCCAGGAGTTTTGTAGCATACTCCTGATGATTAGTTCTGATCATCCTTAAGCTTAAAAATTTCCCTTTAATCTGTTTCCGTTCGTTCTGGGGAACATACTTTTTCTCCACTCTTGCCCTAAAGGCATTCCAATCCATCGCAGTGGCTGCTTCTCTGCCCTTGGCAGCAATGATGTTGTTCCACCATTCTAAAGTTTGATCCTTAAATAGATTAGAGGCATATAAAACCTTATCCTCCTCAACAAATTTGTTGATGGCTAGCACAGACTCGGTCTTCTCAATCTGTCTTAGTGTGGCAATCCCACCTTCTTTTCCAGAGAAATTGTATGGTTTATAATCCTGGAACATTTTGTATGTACAACCTACGATTTTTCTTTTCTTTACTAAGTGACAGTAATTATTTCCCATACTCTCATCTTCCGAGGAGTTATGGTAATACTCTTCCTTTTCAGTCTTTTTAGACTTATGGGAAGCAGAACCCTTTGGTTCCAAAGTAATAGGTTTTGACTGAGTCACAGTTCGGGTTTGACGAGAAGGAATAGATTAAGGAACTAAGGGTTGAATAGAAATTCGGTCAGCTTGTCTCTTTTCAAGATCTGTAAAAATCATTGGAAGAGAATCCTTGATTCCTTCCGTTATCATCTTTTGAAGTTCAATACGAGAATTTTTATTTTCAGCAGCGTTTTCTGCTTGCTTCCTTTTTCCCCTTGTGTTTTGAGATGGTCCAGTTTGTTTGGACATACTATCAAAAGAACAGGAATTGATGTAAAACACAACTTTTTACTACTAGAATATTTTACAAAGATAATTCATATAAAATATATTCAGAAATTCCTAAAGTTCTTGTCTTCAAGAGCTTGAACTAGTAGAGCATTCCGAGCTTCAATTTCAGCATTTTCTCTTTCTAATTCGGCTATTCGGTTTAACAGCATTTGCTCCCTTTCATTTTCTGACGCATTCTCTTTCTTATGCGGAGCAGGAACATGAATATTCTCATAATATGGAACATAAGGTATATTAGAATCAGCGCGTTCTTCCTCTTCAGGATCATATTTATTTTCATAAGGAATATTGGCATATCTCTCATGAAAATTTTGCGGATAAATAGGAGTGATGTTGTAGCTTCCATCAGTTGGAGCAGAATGAAAATTTATAGAAGGATTACAGGGAACACTAGGGTTTCCTATATCTCCGAGGCTTCTGAAAGTAGAACTTTCAGTTTCCTCATTAGGTTCTATAGTTGTTTCATTCATCTTACGGTCAAAGTAATTAGCAGGAGCGAATTTTCGAAGAAAGCTAGGACCTTTGCCCTTTCCAACCATTCTGAAAATTAAAAAAAAAACAAAAGATACCTTTATTATTACAAAATATGTTACAATATAAAGGTAAAATACAAGAAGATCTTAATCCTTCATCAGCACTTTTCCCAAGGTCTTTAGATCCTTTCCATACTCATATACTTGCTTCCCGTAAAACTGAGTTCTTTTCTTATCCATGATTCTCTTTTTGTTTATCTTGTCCGTTTGGCGTAACGAACGATCTAAACATTCAAGATGGGAAGAAGGCATAGTATACTCATAACCATATTTAGGAGGAGGGTCACGAATACTCATTAATATCGTTATAAGCATGATGACATTCTAGTGGTGATTAGAAATAAGCTTGGTAAGGATCAATATATGGATCATAAATGACCGGGGATCCAGAGTCATAGGATTGATAATCAGAACTGTTTGAGATAGGGTTATTGAAAGGATAATCATTAGGGTTTTCAGAAGCGGTTTGATATAGGGGATCTTCAGAAGGATCTTCTACAGATGATTGGATCTGACTGGATTGTGCTTCACTCCCTTGTACAGACTGGGTAGCAGTATTCCAGTTGCTAAAATCTGATCTAGCATCCATCCATTGGCTGGAAGAGTGTTGGGATTGAGGGTGGTATTCGGGAGAGTTAGGGAGTATAGCAAACGGGTCGTCATTATAGTATGGTGAACAGATAGGATTTTGCCTTGAACCTAAAGGATAGTACTCTGGTGATTCTTTCTTAATAGGACGATTTGGATCATAAATATTTTCTCCAGACATCTGCAATCTTAATATATTAATACTTATTTTATTTATAAGACTTTAGATATTAAAGCCAGTATCTTAATCTTAGCTAAAGTTCTACAAGGATGGTTATCTTCCCAGAGTAGTACCTCCAACAGATATGTTCTCAGGTAAGAGCGACGGGTCTAGGAGAGATTTATACACCGCTCTTTCCTTAGACAGAGCACTTCCGTTTGTCAGATAACTACATACCGGTCAGAAGGTCACCTTGTTTTCTTATCTTAAAAGCGTTATAGTTAAATCTTATTTTTCTTAAAACATTCATGGTTGAAGCATAGATACTAAATCCAAGTATCTAATTCGCTAAAACATGTGGCTCTGATACCAAACTGTCACACCCCATCTCAGGCACCCCCTGGACGTGTGCGAGTCCGATTGGTATCACTTTGGTTACTTGATTTCAGAGTTTTATAAAATACAGCAGAAGTCTTTTTTAAAGGATCGTTTCATCATTCTTTAAACCCCAAGGGTTGTATTTGTAAATACCAAAACTCAGTTGGAAAACAAAAGCATTGTATTTACTTTATAAACATAGGGTTTCAGTACCCTTCTCATTTGATTACAAAACAAGTTGAAATCAAATACATGATGAGCCACTGGAAATAGTTTCAATACAGGGTTGATCAATTCCCTGGTCCTATCTCCTTTCTTTTGGATTTCCCTTTACACGAGGCCTGAGAATCCTACGTGCATTCCATCCTTTACCGGGTCAGATCTCATGTCTGCCCTTAACACCTCTCATCATATTTTATTCATTACCTGGAAAACATTTTAAAAATAAAACGTCAGCGCGAACGCCGGTGAATACAATAACTTGACATAAAATCATTTTGGCACAAATAAGTATTAAGTTGATAATCACAACTTCATGTTCAATCTACACATTCAGCAGACCCATGTTCTGACCGTATGCACCATTGTATACACTGGCGTCATAGCTTATAACTACGAGAACTCCACGTCCTTCAATTGTGATAATATAAGCCCCAGCCACAATCCGGGAATTTCACCCAAGACCCGTGTATCCCTTACAAGTTTTACGTATACCTATGGCCTGAATGTTTGGTTCGTAGAAGAACGTTGAGCATTATTTCGTTAATTTTTATTTGGCTATTTTCACAAATAAAATGTTTGACACAAGTTTTGAAAGAGATAAAGTATTCACCTTTTTGGAATGAGCCTCTAAAGTTCAAAGCTTAGCTTCTAGCTTCTTAACCTGATTTCTCTAGGGTTCGACCTTTCTACGAGCGTTTCTTCTTAAACCGAGTACTACGAGGAGCGGGAATCGAACCAGGATCGTCGGGGATTGATTAGGGAAGCTCTGGAACACAAATGTGAAGTAATTGACGAGTTTGGGATGAGAGATTTGATCAAAATCGATCAACTATTTATAGGCTAGAAATCGGCCCCGTAGCGGACCGCTAAGCAGGATGGTGGCGGTCTGCCACTGCCTTGGATGGCGTCAGCCCTATACGTCAATTCCTGATTGGACCGATTATGGTTTTGCGGCTAGCAGACCGTTACCCAGGAGCGTAGCGGTCCGCCACCCTTACGCGTGGCAGATTTCTAGAGTTTTGCGGCTGGCGGACCGTCACCACCTGTCGTGGCGGTCCGCCAAGAGTACACATGTCACAATAAGTGACCCTTAGTCACTATACACGTGGCTTAACCGGATTCATTACTTAACGACCAAGTAGCGGACCATTACCCTATATGGTGGCGGTCCGCCACCCAAACCAACACCCTTAGCGGACCGTTATGCTTAACCTTAGCGGTCCGCTAAGGTCCTAAATCCTAATTTTTCATTTTTAACCCTAAACTTTAATATAATTACACTTATAGTCACTAGGGTTACCTTTTGTCAAATCTTGGACATTTTTGTGGCAGGTGTTACAGTTTGATAATCGATAGCAGGTTCTAACTTTCTAAACCAAAATCGCAAGTAGCGGGTTCAAAATCATTGTTGGTGTATGCTTTTGATTACAGGTTCAAAATCGTTGTTTGTTCAAAATTGCAGGTTCAAGTTTCATTGTTCAAATACTAATTCTTGAAAAACAAAATATAGTAACAAAAATTATTTACTTGTTGGTTAGGTGGTGTATGTACTTTGTTGAGAATCAACAATATTGTAAATTATTGTTTGCCCGTTGCAACTACAACAGTTGAGAGATCCTTTTCTGCGGTAAATATCATAAAGACAAATTTGGGCAATCGAATTGCTGAATATTTTTTTGTATGCTTCTGTAATTTGTACCATGGAAGAAAAAGTACTTGAAAGTGTTACGAATGAAGCAATAATTGACTGTTTCTAAAAGATGAAATCACGTAGAGGAAAATTGTAATATGTACTTGGTTTTATTATATTTAATGAAGTTTTTCTTCGTTCATAATTTTAATAGAGTTTTTTTTTTCCCCACTAAGTAAATTTCCTGGATCCGTCACTGCCTATCAGTGCAAAATTTATCTCTCCCCTAATTGGTCCTTCTGCATAAATGGTCATGGATCCTCTATATCTGTTAATCAAGAACTTGTGGTCGATTATTATTTGAATGGGTGGACAATTTTGAGTCTATGAGTGCCCCTGCATAATAAACTAGAATTAAAACACGCGCCTTACAGCGGGTTTTTTCTCCCTAAACCTTGTAGTACTGGGGACTTTGTAGGTGTACATTTGCAATACAAACTGAACCATAACCGAATTAAAAAATAAAAGCGAACTCAAGACCACGATAAAACTGATTTTTGTGGGTAATATTTATTGTATATATATTTTATTCAAAAGTTTCAACAAATTAAGAATGTCCTAAATGTCTAAAAATACACATATTTATCTCAATTGAGACTTTAAATGTCTAAAACTGATTGGGTTCTTTGTAATATATAACGTGGGTCTTTTGGTTGAATAATTGCAGTTACATGGGATAATGAAACGTCATAGTGTGTTTCCAAGAAAAAACCATCAAAGAGTGTTTTTTTTTGTTGGTAATTAATTATTGGTTTTGAAATCTATTTATTTCTACTTATAATTACGTAATTGCGGAAATATAATAAGAAAACTTAATGTTTATAAAAAAACCAAAAAACTATTTATTAAAGTTAAAAAATAATAAAAAATCATAACTTAAAATATAAATAAAAAAACTAAAAAGTGGTTCGGAGATCATGTTCGCTACATCGTCCTCGTTCAAAAAAAGAAAATAAATAATTAGTGGGTTTAGTTTTTTGGTTTAATTTTTGGGTTTAGTTTAGCTTTTATGTTAGAGTGGAGGAGTGGTTAACAATAAACACATGAAACTCTCTCATTTTACCCAATTAAAATGTGTCATGTTATTTTTACCCTTTTGAACCCTTTTCAACTCGCTCTTGAATTTTTTTTAATTATTTCATTAAAACAAATAAAAAACCACATTTCATTAAATAAAAATAAAAATGATACATATTTAAAACCTAAAATTTAAAAACAATAAAAAGAAAAAAAAAACGTGAAACATCAAAATAAAAAAACGAAAATAACCTAAAAATTACACGGCCAATTGTATTTTGCCGCAATTTCCCGTTTATGTTGGAGTACGATCGAAAGAAAAGGTTCAGAGATATCGTCATATTTTTTTAGGAAGTATTCCAAGTCGTGGTCATTTTCTTCTTTTGAAAGCATTTCTTGTTGTTTCTCCAAGAGTTGCAACGCGAGTTTCATCCCGTCTTTGTTTTGTTTCCTCCCTTTTCTTGCGATGTTATATTCAGAAACAACCTCCACCAAACTATTGCTTGAAGACTCGGCGGTTTTCTTTACTTTGCTTTTGCGAGTCGGTTGAGTCGGTAGGGATTGTCCGTTTAAGTCGGGGAGGTCTCTTGAGGAAGGGTTGTTTGAACCTTCATTTCCGGAGTCGAATGCTTTTTATTTCTTGGACGATTGTTGTTCAAACTCCTCACCCATAACCGCGACGGCTTTCCATTTGGGATGATCTTTGGGAATTTTCCATGCCTCAACGAAGGTGAAACCTTTCCTCTCGTAGAGGATTCGGTAATTTTTTGTGCTTCATTCATGATGTTCGCATCCGACATCCCACTACCCCAACGGCGTTTCTAAAAAAACATAAAATTAAAAAAATATGTTAATACATTACAAAAAATAAGCAATAATTAAAAGAGACATTCCTAAATTTACCGCTAGCGTGTATAGGCCGTTGAAATTGTTAACCTTTGTGTTCATTGACGTCCACTTGAAATTCAATTAATCTCTAGTACGGGTGGTTCCACCCATTAGCCCGTCGAAATAATCTAGCACATGTTGCCAAAAGGATTCGACTTTTTGTTGATCACCAATTGTTGGGTCCTCGGATACATGTATCCACGCTTTAGGTAGAGCCAAATATTCGTTTTCGGTCCAAGGCTTCTTATCCGCTCGGTTCGGGAACTCTGCTTTACCTTTACGTTGTTGTTGTGGTTGAGTTTCTTGGTCTTCTTGATCAATATCAAAATCAACATTTTCAAACGGGTTAAAGTCTTCTTGAGCAAGTCTTTCCAACTCTTCCATTGAAAGCGGAGTTTCTTGTACATTGGTGTCAACATGTCCGGGGGGAGTAAAATGTTGATTTTGATAATATTGAAACGGTGGAGAAGTAGGTGCGGGTGGAAAAAGGGTTGATTTTGGTATTGAAACGGTTAGTTTTTGGTTTTTGTTTTTGGGTGGGGTGGGGTGGGGGTTAGGTTTTTGGGTGGGCGTGGGGTGTACTACACATATACAGTAAGAGTTTTTTTGTTTTCTCATGAAAATTAATTTTCTCATGAACTCAACCCTTAGGTAATTAATATGAAATAATGTATTATAATTACCTAATTAATATAAAGTAATGTATTGCGTTATCGTTGTAGTAAAACTCTATAAATTTATATATTTTTTAGAACTGCAGAAAGGATTATATTTTAGTTGTTAATTGGAATATATAAAATACATGGCACCATTAGTTGCGCTTATTATAATCAGTAGTATATCCTTACAGTAGTTAGTTTTCTTGTAGTTCATTTTCTAATTTTGTTGACTTAATCCCTTTGATAAACATATCATTGGATGCATGTTTTTTTCAAAAAGATCTGTAAATTTTTATTAACTTAAATATATTTTTTGTACGAAGTTCAAATAAAAAGTGTATTTTGCCTAAAAAGGTTAAAAGGGATTTGAAAAATGACCATGTGACAACTCTAACAAATTCTGATTTTACTCGTTACGGTGACGTTGGAATCGGCTCAATGAACTCCACCATCTTAGTTTTTAAGGTTTAGAAATTAGCTTTTAACATTTAACTTTAGTATTTTGTTTTACAGTTTAGCTTTTAGGGGTATATTTTAACTTTTTGGGTTTAGATTTAGGGTTTACAGAAAATGAGTTTGAAACGTAAACCGGGATATTTTGGGCCTTTGTGTAACGCCCAATTACCACATTGGGCTTAGGACCAACCATAGGTTTACTTTGGTCCAGTTTACTTCCATTAAACTTTGGGATTTGCACTGGGTTCATTTTCTTTTTTATTTTCACTTCAATGAAACTATATTGCCTTACCCTACCCTTATGATTTAGATTTAAGGTTTAGGGTTTATCTGTAGGGTTTGACGAGACGGTTCAAACGTTGATAGAATGAGTTAAATTAGAGTTTCTTAGAGTTGTCACGTGTCATTTTTCAAATCATTTTTAACCTTTTTAAACAAAATAGGAATTTTTAATGAAACATTCCCCTATATTTATAAGTACGAAATAACCAACAGATCACCCACACAAATAGGTCAAAATCCCGAAAAGGAAAAAAAAATACAAAAATTTTTAATGGCCAGCGCTGAGAGATCTCCTTCGAACAGGAGGAACATTAAATTTAAAAAATATTAAAATTCACAAATTTTAAAGATTACAATTTGGTCAAAATTTCGTTTTAAACATTTCAGCTTTTGTCGGTTATGAACATTATGAAGTAGCTTTAACCTTCTGTTACACGCGATGAAACGTTAATATTATATTATTAAATATCTTAACATATTTTTTTAATACAAATTTGATATTGTATTAGTAATTTTTTCATTTTGTTATATGTAAAGATTATATGGATGATGATAATCAAAACATTTAAAAAAATACATTTAGTAAGTGTTGTACACCATACATTAAATTATATATCAAATTAAACCTTACGATTATGATTACAACTTGAAATATACTTCATTGTATAAAATATTTGATGTGGCATTGATAATTATTCCATGTTTAACCTCCACTAAATGCAACAAAGAATATAGTTTCTTTTCCTCAATGACTGACACCACAAAATACCCAAAACCGTTCGAAAAAGGGTCACGAACGGTGAGAACCTGATTGAAGGCAGTAAGGAGTCAAAGAAATCGAAGATAATCAAATTGATCAATGATTTCCTTACATACGTTGTTTCTCTATTTTATTAGACTCATGAAACTCTATCAGTTTTTTGTAGAACTTTAATATTGGTGTCGTAACATATTTATAAATATTTAAGTTGCAATTAAATTTACATATCAAAATTAAACTATTTTATTTAAATCTCGCATTTTATACGGAAATCTCGCTAAACTTTTATTATTTAATCTCTCATTTAAAATAAAATACAAAGTACAAATAAAATTTAAATTTCAACAATATATCGTCTTTTAAATTCCTAATTTTAAACTTCAAAATTTAAAAACCACATTTCTTAATATATCGACACAATTTAAATTTAACACTCCAAAATTAAATATGAAAAAAATAAAACTAATAAATTATAATTGAAACCAAACATATATTTTTTTAAATCTCGTCATTTAAAAAAAATTGAAGTTTCAAATACAATACACTTTAAAAGAATATATTTATTGATTTCTTAATTTTAATTAAAAACTAACTGTTAAAATTTTAAAATCAAAATAAAAAATTTATTTATAAATATCAAACTTAATTAAAAAACTACTAACTAAATATTAGTAAACTTTATTCTAACATATATTTATTTAAAATACAAAAATAGTATTTTCAAATTTTATATGTAAAATAGAAAAAAAACTTGTTTTTTTGATAAAAAAAAATTAAAAACTCGTTTATTTAATAATAAAAATTTTAAAAACTCGTTTTTTAAATCTCCTATTTTTTAATTCTTATTTCTTTAATATTCACTTTTAATGATAATTTGAAGAAAAAAAATAGAGGTAGTGGTAATAATGATGAATTGATTTGGTAAAATGTTTATTTATGCAATTTTCTAAAAAAATTGAACTAAATATGAGAAAATTGAATAGTTGATGTAAATGTGGTTATGGGGGAAAACTTCTGAGGTGGAATATGATGATGACATGTATCCACTTATTTATTCTTTTATTAAAATAGAGATATAAGAAGACAGATGAGATTTCTTGCTATGGTCGTGTTGTCGGTTGTTTCATCCCCGGTTTTCACCCTTATACTTGTACTGTTGAATTTCATGATTTATCAATAAAAGGAACACTTTAGTATTCATCTGGATTAACTAAGTATGTGTTATTGTGATCACATGTATACATGATATGTTCCTTATATGTCTAATGCCATAAGTTATCATTTCATGTCCAACGGCTTGCTTACAACATCATTTCATGTAAAATTGTCGTATCTGATGGATCAAATTTCATAACCAATAGACCGGGATGCCCTACTATATATCTTACCTAGCCTAAATATTTATCTAACAAAGATTTATAGTCTATGATTTTATCTTCATAAGTCTATTTTATCCTAAGTTACAAAATGTCACATTTTATGTCACATTTCAAGTGTTATGTTGCAAAATACTTATCCTCGACCTTAGCCATGACTTATTTTTGATTTTGAACCATTCTAGAACCTCCCTAGGACTGTTTTAGTTGACCACCAGCAGTACACGAGTTTAAAAAACGAGTTAAAGGCTAGCCCCACTTTCCTTTTTTTTGGCTCCTGCCTTTAGATCGCAAACAGCAGCAACAGTCTTTATTTTTCATTTTCATTCAGTCGCCAACCCACCCTCTAGCCCTAATTCTAACTTGTTCTCTACTCCATAAGACACCTATAAATATCCCCATCCCCTCTCCCTTTCACTCACACCACTCCTCTTGCTCTCATCTACTATCAAGTAAGGAGTTCTTCCACTTTCTTCCTATTTTCTTCTTTTTAATCTTCTAAGGTTGTAAACACATACCATCATCATGAAATCCCACAAGTCCAAGCCCTAAAACCCTGGTTCTTAATCCCCCTAAGGTGTTCTTGAAGTGTTTCCTTCCTCTTGGAAACCGCTTGAAAACCTTAATTATGTAGCACAAACATCAACCACGAAGTGATTCTTCATTTCAGGAACCCACTTGGTTTGAATGTTCATCTCATAATCGACTAAGAACAGGTGTAAGCAATGAAAACACATCACTAAGATGTGGTATTTATTGACAAAAATCATCTACTTTACCCTCTTATGGCATCAACAGGTGTAAGCTTGAACGCCTTGATTATGTAGCACGAACATCAACCTCGAAGTGATTATTCATTTCAGGAACCCGCTTGGTTTGAATGTTCATCTCATAATCGACTAAGAACAGGTGTAAGCAATGAAAACACATCACTAAGATGTGGTATTTATTGACTAAAATCATCTACTTTACCCTCTTATGGCATCAAACGGTTTAAAATTCATTAAAACCTTGAAAACCTTAATCTGAGTTTCTGGCAGATTATTTGGGTCTCACGAAAAACGTCATAACCTGAGAATACGACCTTCTTATTACATGATTCTTCTTCTGGGAGTTTCATATTGATTTTCTCTACAAACTTTCTTTTGATAACTAAGGCCAATTCGTGGATTTGAGTTTACAAACAGCCCTCACAAGGCCCAAACGTCAGAATGTTTAAGATTCTGACTTTCGAATGCAAATCCTCCTTTTGGCCATTTTTTATAAAAACATCTGGATTATTCTTGATGAAAACTCTCTATAAACATAATACTTGATGTGCATAAGAGGATTCGACCTAACATATCCATTTGGTTACCTTTTTACATCCCTAAAGTTCATGCACGAAATCTGGAAACCTGAGTAAATTCTTGCGTCCTTGTTCTTTGGTATTTTGACATACCTATAATAGGAGTTGTGCCTAGCCAACCTCCCGATATCACAATAATAATCTATATTGCAAATCCATCTTATTTCAAAACCATAAAATTTCGAATATGAACAACAGTGCTTTTTCAACTTTAAAGCTTCATAACTCGTTCATTCCTAAACCAATGAAGGTGTTTCTTGAGCCTAAAACCTACTACTTTGAGTATACTTTCCGATCAAATAAAGTTTGTAACCTAACTCGTCTGTTTCGACAACCAAAAGTGACACACGAGATCAGTACGCAAGGCTGTTAATATTTATCTTGTGTGATCTTTTGATGAAACCTTCGAGTGATTTCTTAAAACGATTTTTCCAACGATTGTGAACTCTTAGCTACTGTTTTAAATTGGTTTCTTAACATCCTTAGGTTTCATGATTTCACATACTATCCATGGGATTCTTCCCTCACGAACAATCGGTTTTTAAACCAGTACTATACGATTAGTTAGTAGTAACACCTCATGATTCAATTCAACATTTTAGGGCATCTATAGGCGGTCAAGGCTATCCAAATTCTTTTGTTCAAGAACATTGCTATCATGAATATCAAGGTGTGTAGGATCGTAAGATTACA
This sequence comes from Smallanthus sonchifolius, assembly GCA_023525975.1. Taxonomy (NCBI): domain Eukaryota; kingdom Viridiplantae; phylum Streptophyta; class Magnoliopsida; order Asterales; family Asteraceae; genus Smallanthus; species Smallanthus sonchifolius. The sequence goes on along the minus strand of CM042035.1, from coordinate 18,637,841 downwards.
AGGTGATTCTATTCTAGTTGATATTGGCGGAAACAATAACAACCAACAAGGTAAACAAGTAAACAGCAAGAATACTGATAAATGCACTGTTGTATTAAACTTCTGAGATTACAAGTTTACAAGTAAAACACTATCAAGAAGCACTATGAAAGCACAGCAAGCACAAGGCACTTTCAAAAGGCACACTTACTATGAAGTGTTTACACAATATATATAGTAACTTAGAATCAAGACAGACCCTTGATTCTAAGGATCAGATCTAACACAAGCCGTTGATCTTGTTTATTAATCTAAATTACACGCAAAGGCTAATCTAGATAACTTTGCTGAAACGTCTTCTTAGGCATCATTGTTTGCATGCTTGGAGACGCGCGTCATTGTCCTTTATTGGTTGCACCACTGAGGTTCCTTCTGCTTGGAGTGTGGCAGTTGCTTTTGCAGAAAGGTGTCAGAGGCGCTTCACATGGGTAGTCAGCTGCAACGTTTGGTCTTCAGTGAATAAAGCTATCAGCAGCAGAGATGAGAATAATGCTGCTGATAAGACCATCAGCAGCAACATTTGTTGAATGCTACTGATAAGCCTATCAGCAGCAACAAGTGTTGGATGCTGCTGATAAGCCTATCAGCAGCATTTGTACTTAGAATAATTTGGTAGCAATCAGTCTTTGGTTCTACAAACTCCCCCTAGACTGATGCAACCAAAATTCTTCTAATTACTTTGCTGCTGAAGCCTTTGCATGTGGCTGACTATCCTTTCAACCTCATAGCCTCTTGGATCCTTGTTGGGATTGTTCAGTGGAAGTTCAGACAGAGTCTTGATGTCTTTGTGTGGCATTTTGTAGATTGCTTTGCTTGAGCATCTCATCTGCTGCTTCTTTACATCAATCAGAGTGAACTCATCCAAATCAGCATTGTAGGACCAAGATACAAATGGAGAGTGGGATTTGAGTGGTTTGATATCTATGACCACATATTTGCTAGGGTTGAAGTAAAGTCTGATTGCTAGCATAAGATGTTTCCCTCTCTTATTTGCAGGCTCATGAGCTTCACCCAGCTCCAAAATTCTTCTTAGGTCTGAATCTGGAAGTTGCAGAACCTCATCAACAGACCTGTATGTAGATCTTCTTCTTTCAGTTCTCCCCCTGAAGATATCAATGCTTTGATCCTGTGGATTGTAGGCCCATTCAACTATGTTTCTTGAGTCTTCAGGTTCAGATGAGGATTTGGATTTCTTCAAGGGAGGCTGTTGATGAGTGGGAGCTGGGTGGGTTGATTTGGACTTGTTGGGTGGAGGAGTGGAAGTTTTGGGGAGGAGAGTGGAAGGCTGTTGGATTGAGGAAGAGGTAGGTGAGGGAGAAGGCTTGGGTTTCTTTGTTTTTGGTTTTTCTTCTTCTTTGATAAGTACCCTTTTCTTGGAGCCCTTCTTCCCTAGTCTTTCTTTCTCATCCTTTTAAACTTTGAAGTGAGGGCTTGCAGGTTCATGAAATTCATGGGACCTAGCCTCTTTCCACTGTCTCCTCTAGCCTTAAGGAAGTCAATCATGACCTTCCTTTCTTCATGGGTTCTTTTATTCAGTGCAATGGTCTTCTTAGACTGTAGCTTGGCTTTTTCTTCTTCTTCAGCCCTTTTCTTGCTAGCCAATTGACCCTGCTGACCCATGAAGGCTCTGTAGACTTCTTTAGTTGATAGTTTCTCAAGGTAGTCTGCATCCTCACCTTGAGAGACTAGAGTCTTTATCCACTCCTCCCTCATCTCTTTAGCTAGTTCAGAATCAGTTATTCTGAACTTAGCTTCTTCTTTCTTCTTCTTCTCCAACTCTTCCTCTTCTTTATTGAACTGTTCCTGCAGTTGACGAGCAAGAGCTGCATCTTCTTCAATCCGGTCAACTGCAGGAATCTTTCTTTTTAGTTCATCCAGCTGTTTAGCATACTGCTGGATGGTTTGTTCTCTTAGGAGAATGGCTGTTTTTCTTTCTTGAGCTTTTTTCATGTCAGCCATCTCCTCTTCTTCTCTTTTTCTTCTTTTCTCTTCCCTCTCTCTTTTCTCTTTAAGCAACCTCTCTTCATCTTCCTCTGTCATGACCCCCTTCCCTTTGTTTATAGTGGGTGCCTCTGCTTCAGCTTCACTGACCACAACAGCAGATGATGATGCTGCTATTGGGATCTCTGCCTCAGCTTCATTGGCAAATTGAGGAATTGAAAAGGGATGGTCACTGTCTTCATCAAGTTGACACTCAGGACCTTCTATTTCTCTCAGTTGATCCCTGATGGAAGATCTTGTGCCAAAAGCTGCAGATGTGATGTCAACTTGTGGAGTATCAGAGTTGGAGTCAGTATCAGAAGTTGACACAGTCTCTTCTTGAGGAATCACTCCTTCTTTTTCAAGATGGGCTTTGATGATGACCATCATTGCCTGGCTCTCCAGTGAGTTAATATTACAGATGTTGGCTCTGAGCTGAAAAATCTTGAATAGGAAGTCTGAGGGCAGCTGAAGGATGTTCCTGGTGTTGATAATGAGAGAGGAGCCATTGCTGAGCAGGAGAGTGTGGTCAAGGGACTTAGTTCTCACCCAACCTAGCACGTCCAAGTCCTTGACCAGGAAGGCATACAGGAATCTTCGAAGGCCCAGAACTTCTTCTTCAGTGAGAAGACTGCTCCTTGTTATTTCAAGATTGCTAGGAGTCAGTCTCCTTTCTGCGGCCGCCGAGGAATCAGGATAAGCTACCCGATGTGCTGCTTGTAGGAATCTTTGGAACCTGGGTAGATTATCCTCCATCAGGTCATGGAACCTGCCAATGGCAAGTTCTGCTGAGAGATCTGTTGAGGTGTTGATGCAATTAGTTAAATGCAGATGTAGGACTTGGAGGGCATTGAGAGAGTTCCGGTTCAGCTCTTCTACTCCGCTGAACTCCCATCCAATCCAAAACCTCTCAGATGATCCATCATACCCCCAAGCTAGAATGGAGTCAAATTCTAGCTTCTTTGATGATCTTAATAGTTGGGGGGTTGAGGATTGACCAATGATGGCTGCTGCTTCAGGAAGGATGCTGAATGATGTATTTGTTTGTTTTGTGTCTTCAACATCATTCAGCATTTCATCGACAGCCCTGACGACCAACTTCCAGTCTTCAGATGTCTCTTCATCTTCATTATCTGGGACTGGCAAGTCATGAATTTGGACAAAGGCTGGCTTGAATAGTGAGCTTTGAAGTACAACCTGCTCTTGAATCCAATCGTCAAGACTGTCTTTATCTTCTTCCATAGAGACCATCTCCCCCTTTTTGGTTGCATCAGTAGACAGGTAGGCATCAGTTTGGGTGCCTACTGATACAAGAGAGGGAGTGGCTAAAGATGGGCATTGATGGGCTTCATGCATAGAGACTTGGTGTCTTAGTTTGGACACTTCAGCCTTCAGCATAGCCACCCTGGCCGTCAATTCCAAGTTATGAAGTTTCAGTCTGTCCTCATCCACAGTTGTGGAATCCTTGGACCCAGATGGGGCCGTAGGCCGAGCCTCAGCATCCCCATCACCCGTGGTTTCTTGGCGCCTGGGATTCCTCTCAGTGAAGGGAGTTTCCAAGGAAACACCCTCACCATGAGTTGACGTGGTTGAGGTCTTAAAGATGTTGTCACTGTCCTCCTGGTCAATTGATGGACCAGCAGTAGTGACAGCCTCGTCCACATCCACTCCATCATAACTCCCAGAGTGGACCTTCTAGGGTGAAGAACTTGGGTTGGATGTTTCGGAAGCAAGACCAATCAGTACCTCCTTGATAGTGGTAGTTGGAGAAGGTACATCACTTTGGTCAGGTTCCTCAACACTTAAGTCCAAAGAAGACAGGAATGGCTCGAAGGGCTGTTCTATGGATCCGGGAAGTGATCCTAATCCTAATAGAGAGACTTCCGAAGGAGTCTCCCTAACAGTGTGGCTTTCCCTTATGATATTCTCACTAGAATGTTGTGATTCTGAGTGAGGGATGTTGGCTTGGGTTTGGGCCTTGGAGGCAAGAGAAGAAGGAGTTCTCTTGCCCCTCTTCCTTGTATATTTGGCTGCAATTGGGGCCCTGTGTTCCGGTTGAGCAATCAAACTAGGGGTGAGTAGATTATATGCCTGTACATCCTCAGTAGAATGCACAGGGGTTCGATCAAAGGAAGCAGTAGTTTAAGATTGTGGCAGTGAGGTGGAGGGTGTGGGATCAGTATCAGCTGGGTTTGCTGAACTGTCACCCTGGGCACTTTGCGTGTTCAACATTGTAGACAACAATGGAACATCGGCCCCTGAGAACTTTGATGAAACTGTTCTCATGCTTTGAAAAATATTGTTCTTATGTCCCAAAATTGAGTAGATTCTTGCAGTTTTTGAAAGATCTTGGTGCTCAATGTTGAACACTTCCTGCAAGAATCTTGGGTACATGAAGAACTGTGATTTCACCCCTTCTTGAAGGTTGTATCTCAAACCTTCAAGAATGAGGTGAGAGAAATTGAAACCCGCCCCAGTTATCATACCGTGAATTGCCGACGCAAGTCCGGAGCTGAGTTGGTTCCAGCCACTTCTCTTCTGGGATATGCATTGGAGAAGAGTGTGGCAGAGATACTTCCATTTGGGACCCATGAGTGCCTTCTCTATCGTATACTCTGTTTGATTCCCAGTGTACCCTATGGATACAAAGGTCCTCATGTATACGTCTCTTGGGTAAGAGGTGGCGTCCCCTTCATCTTGAAGCTTGAGGTGTTGGCGGAGCTTTGCTTCAGTGATGATTATCTCTTTGCCGTCTACTGTTCCTTTGATTTGGGGAGTGCCCTGTTCAGTAGAATACACGGCTGAGCTCCAAAAATCTTCCATGTGGGAAGTGTAGATGGTTGGGTTGACTGTTAGGGCATGGAGGATTTTGGACCGACAAAGGAAGTCGATCATATCGTTAAAACCTTCAGATTTCTTGCCCTTTATTAGGCATGCAGTGAGGTTGTGATATGGGGAAAACTTGTCGTTGGGGTTGTTTATGTTTGCGCCTGCCATTGTTGTGGATTTGGAGGGAAGAGAGAAGGGTTTTGAATGGTGGTTAATTATTTAGGGCTTTGAATGCTGTGGGGACGGGAGAGAAAGTGATGGGTTTAGGGTTTGAAATTGAATATGAAGAGGTTGGGAGAACGTTTGAAATTGTGATATAACGGCAGACGAAGAAAAAGCAACCTTACTTGTACAGTACAACCTGTTTCACTTTTCACTGTTACAGCTGTAAAGCACTCGAGCAGTCATGGTAAAGGCTGAGAGTAGTTTTTACCGCGGTTAAAAGTTAATGTAGACTTGTTTTACCCATCAGCAGCAAACTTGGTTGCTGCTGATGGTGAGCTATCCGCTGCAGACTTGGTTGCTGCGGATAGTTAAGTCTTTCAGCAGCAGATTTGGTAGCTGCTGACTGTTGTATTCATTCCGCAGCAAAAAGGTTGCTGCTGACCGCCTTAAAGCTATCCGCATGAAACTTGTTCCTGCTGATAACTTAAAGCGATCAGTGGCAAAAGCTTTGCTGCTGAAGAGTAAATCTGTCAGCAGTGAAAAAGTGTTGTTGACTATAACCTTTTATTAAGAACAAAAACATAGACATATTTACAAGGAAAGATAAAAAATTAGAGACATATCTTATTCAAAGTTCATCATGCCAATTGATTCAACTAGATATCGAAATCTTGCTTCATCAAAAGGTTTAGTGAACAAATCAGCATATTGCTCATTTGTGTGAACCTTGGATAGGACAATTCTCCTTTTCTCAGCTTGATCCCTGATAAATTGATACCTGATGTCGATGTGCTTAGTCTTGGAATGCTGCACTAGATTATTCGTGATAGAGATAGCACTCATGTTGTCAATGTGAATTGGAGTCTGCATGAAGGTCATTCCATAGTCAAGCATTTGATTTTGGATCCAGATGACCTGTGCACAGCAGCTTGAAGCTGCAATGTATTCTGCTTCAGCTGTTGAAGTAGAGACACATGTTTGCTTTTTGCATTGCCATGAGATGAGCCTTCCTCCAAGAAATTGACATCCCCCCGATGTGGACTTTTTGTCCAAGTTACAACCCCCATAGTCACTGTCAGTGTAGGCATAGAGATTGACATTTCCATTCTTTTGATACCATAACCCAAGTTTTGGAGCTCCCTTTAGGTATCTAAGGATCCTTTTGACAGCTTGAAGATGAGACACTTTTGGAGCTGCTTGAAATCTTGCACAGAGACAAACTACAAACATGATATCCGGTCTTGAGGCAGTGAGATACATGAGAGAACCTATCATTGCTCTGTACTGATGTTGATCAGTGTCTTGTCCTTCTTTATCCGGAGATAATTGATGGTGCACTTGCATAGGAGTTCTTGCAGCAGAGCAGTCAGCCATTTTGAACCTCTCCAAGATGCTTTTGACATACTTGGATTAACTTATAAAGATTCCATTTGGTACCTGTTTGACTTGAAGTCCTAAAAAGAAATTTAGTTCACCCATTGAACTCATTTCAAATTTGGAATGCATCAGAACTTCAAAGTCTTTGCAGAGCTTCTTTCTTGTAGATCCAAAGATAATGTCATCAACATAAATCTGGACCAACAAAATTTCTCCCCCTTCATCTTTGATGAAGAGTGTCTGATCAATGGCCCCCCTTCTGAAGTTGTTGCTAAGTAGATATCCAGATAAAGTTTCATACCAGGCTCTTGGGGCTTGGTGTAAGCCATAGAGAGCTTTGTCCAGTTTTAAGATCTTATTTGGATATGCAGGATCCACAAAGCCTGGAGGCTGTTTGACATAGACCTCTTCACCAATCTTTCCATACAAGAAGGCACTCTTCACATCCATTTGATAGATCATAAAGTTTTTGGATGCAGCATATGCCAGAAAGATTCTGATGGCTTCCAGACGGGCCACAGGAGCAAAGACTTCATCATAGCCAATGCCTTCTTCTTGAGTGTAGCCTTGAGCTACCAGTCTGGCTTTGTTCTTGATCACGATGCCCCTTTCATCTTGCTTGTTTCTGAAGACCCATCTTGTTCCAATGGCTGTTTGACCAGGTGGAAGATCAACAAGCTTCCAAACATCTTGTCTTTTGAATTGCAGCAACTCTTCCTGCATTGCTTCAATCCAGCTGTTGTGCTTGAGAGCTTCATCAATTTTCTTGGGTTCCACCTGAGATAGAAAGCAAGAGAACAAACAAATGTTGGCTTCATGAGACTTACTTCTTGTCTGGATACCTGTGTGGACTTGGCCAATGATGTTTTCCAGAGGATGCTCTTTGTTTATTCTCTGTGCTGGTATCACATCCAGCCGTATTCCCTCTTAAAGATTACTTTGGTTTAGATCAGGATTGTCTTCAGTTGTGAGGAGAGGAGCTTGGAGGTTCTGATCATTGTGTTCCACATTGTCAGCAGTATTAGCATCGGAGGCCTCTTCAGCATGGATTGAGGAGGCTTCATTAAAGGTTTCTTGGTCAGAGAGATTGTTGCTTGTGGTGTTGGAAGTACTGGCTTCACTTGTACCGGCTTCAATAGCTTCTGCAACTGATGGAAGATCAATTTTCATCCTGATGTAGGGACTGGGAAAATCCAGTCTGTAGTCAGTAGAAGAGGTTGAGGTTGAAGATGTTGATTTTGAAGAAGAACACTCCATATTTGAGAAAATGAGAGGCTCAAATATCTGGGTGAAGGAGTCTATATCAAAGAGCCAGTTAGGACCTTTGCCTTGTTCACAGACAACATGTTCCCTGCATTCCACATTAGCAGATTCTTCCACGATCCGAGTCCTAGAATTGAACACTCGGTAGGCCTTTGATTGAGAGGAGTAGCCCACAAAGTAACCTTCATCAGACTTTGCACCGAATTTAGGAAGAACTCCATGTGTGATGAGGATGGTACATGGACATCCAAAGGGCTTCAGGAAGCCAATGTAGGGAACTATTTTGAGCCATAGTTCATAGGGTGTTTTCTGGAGAGGCTTAACAATAAGGACTCTATTCTGCACATAACAAGCTGTGCTTATTGCTTCTGCCCAGAAAGTAAGGGGCAGCTTTGAGTCAGCCAGCATAGATCTTGCTGATTCAATCAGAGTCCTATTTCTTCTTTCAGCAACCCCATTTTGTTGAGGGGTTCTTGGAGCACTGTATTGCCTTTCAATGCCCTTTCTCTCACAGAACTGTTCAAGGTGTGATTTTTGAACTCTGTTCCCTGATCACACCTTATGATCTTTACCTTTAGATTGCTTTGATTCTCTACCCTAAGAATATAGGATTTGAGAATCTCAGCAGTTTTATCTTTTGTTCTTAGGAAGAATACCCATGAGAATCTGGATAAGTCATCAGTTATCACCAGACAGTAGGACTTTTTGCCCATTGACATGACATTCGTAGGACCAAAGAGATCCATATGCAGTAGCTGGAGAGGGGTGTCATTTGTGTTCAATGTCTTGGGCTTGTGGGAACTCTTGTGTTGTTTTCCCTTCAAGCAGGCAATGCAGTGATCGTCTAGCTGGAATTCTTTGTCAGGAAGCCCTCTGACAAGATTGTCCTTCACTAATTTATTAATTGTTTTGATGTTAACATGGCTTAACCTCCTGTGCCAAAGAGCGGATTCATCAACTGATGCCTTTGACAGAAAACATGAAACACAACCGGATGGAGTGGCTTCATTCATGTCAAGCACATATAAGTTGTCCTTTCTACGAGCAGTTAGGAGAATCTTCTCTGGAGGGGGTTTTGATAGACCAGGAGCTAACACAAAACATTCTTTGTCAGTGAAGAGCATCCAATGCTTCTGATAACATACTTGGGAAACACTCATGAGATTGAAGTCAAGTTCTTTAACATAGTTGACTCTTTCAATACTCATCCTTTCATTGGACACAGTTCCTTGTCCAGTGATAGATCCACCCTTTGAGTCACTCCCAAAGGCAACATATCCTCCATTGAAATGTCTGAAGTTAGAGAGGATGGACCTGTTGCCTGTCATGTGCCTGGAACAGCCGCTATCTACCACCCAAGTATTGTGTTTGTTGCCTGGCTGTCCCTGCACATGGAAGATATCTAATTAGTGGGAGGATCATTGTAGCATGCAGCATTGTAGAAGATCGTTGCTAATTTGCCATTGTCAGCATGCTTGCAGTCAATGGAACCAATAGTTATGCTTGAAGATTGTTTGGCCTTCCATTGCTATGTTGGTGGTTTTCTAGCTTTCTTTGCATTGTCAGCAGAAGATGTTGTTGCTGACAATTTTGGCTTATCCGCAGCTGATTTTGCTGCTGAGGGCTTTGCTGGAGCAGTAGCAGTTTTTGCTTTGTCAGCAGCAGATACTTTTGCTGCTGATGCCGTTGTTTTTTATTTTGCTTTGTCAGCAGCAGAGACTTTTGCTGCTGGAGGCTTTGCCTTTTGTTTCCTGGACTTTACTCTATTAGCAGCGATTTTGTTTGTTGTTGATGGGTTGAACACACATGAATGATTTGCAACTTGGTTAAAAGGGTTGAACTTACATGTTGCAGCAAAGTGGTTTGATTCCCCACATATGATGCAAGTTTGTTGAGGTTTCTGCATCTTCACTCTTTGAGGGGATAGAGATTCTCTGAACTTTGTTGCCTTTGCATCATAGCTTCTCACCTGTTTGTTTCTGTTTGTTTTCTCAAAGGCATGCTACTTTGAGTTTCTTTGGTGTTCACGGTAGTGAAAGCAGGTGCTGGCAGTGTGATTGTATTTGCCACACACAAAGCATGATACTGCTATCTTGTCCCTGTGAGAGTCCACATAGTTCTTATTTTGAAACAAATCTTTGAAGTTCCAGGGATGAGCTTTGTTATGTTCAAAGGTGGCTTCTTCTAGTGTCCTTTGAACATATGGACCTTTTTCTCCAGGTGTATGAGAAACATCAAACGCCTTTGACTTTGACTGAGATTTGGGGTTGGTGAAACCTGATGTCTCTCCCTTTTCAATGATTAGCTTTCTTCCACCTGGAGGATAGCTAATCTTGATTTGTTTGAATGGAATGGGAGCTGGAATGGTTGAGGTAACAGCAGGACAACCGGCTCCAGAGAGAGGAGCAGATGGGACTGTACTAGTTTCACAGTGGTCTGAGCAGGTTGACTCAGATTCTGAAGAGGTGGAGCAGTCTTCCACAAAACATGCATCCATTGAAGGATCAATGTTTCGGTTTTCCATGTCAAGGTTTGCAGTGTTGAAGCTTGGTTGGTGAATGGCAACATAATCAGCAGGAGGAGGAACTGTCTGGTACTCGTCACTATGATATCCAAGTCCAGTTTTTACCCTTTCATGGACTTGAATATCTAACAGTCTTTGTAACTTTTTAGACGAAAATTCATATTTTTCAACATGTACTTTCTGTTCAGCCAGTTCAGCTCTGGTAGCTTTAAGTTTTACTAATAGATCATCAATCTGAGTTTCTAGATTGGTTTGTTCATGTTTTAATGAAGAAATCTCTTTCTTAAGGCAGTTAATTTTGTAAGTATCTTCGACTTTTTTGAATTCAGACTTCATTTGATGAAACTCTTCATTTTGATCTATTAGATTTTGGTTATGCTTTCTATAACCTAAAACTTTGTCAATGCAAGCTTAAGAGCAAAGATGTTCAAGTACCTAAGGTGGTATCTCTGCATTGTCTGCCATAAGTGCTTGGTTGGAGGCAGGAACAACTTCATATTGAAAACTCCAGTCAAAGTCTGAAGTTCCAACATTTGCACAGGCTGCAGTTTGTGCTGGAGGAGTTCCTTGCTGCTGCTGCTGCCTGGGCTGACCTTGGTAAGCTTGTCTTTGATGGCTGGCACCCTGATTGGCTTTAGGTGCCTTGCACTCCCTAGCAAAGTGACCCATTTGGTTACAGTTGTAACATCGAATCTTGCTTTTATCAAGCCCAACTCTGGTGTTTGAGTTGTTGCTTGGAACTGATATCCCGGTTCTGGAATAGAACCTTTTTGCTCTAAGGGAGAGCATGGCATATGAGTGCTGAATATCCATTTCTTCAAGATCATCTGGATGAAAGCATTCCAGATCCTCCTTTATGAAGTACATGCTGCTTGAGTTGTCAGAGACAAAAGCAGTAGAGGTTGGCTGTTGAGGAGGTGCCTCAAGAAGAAATGGTGATGAGTTGGATTGTGAAGCAGTTGGTGTTTGAGGATGAGTAACAATGGGAGGATAGTAGTTGCTTGCACTAGGACCAGAATGATCAGAGTGAAGCGCTGAGGTGGTGGTAGAGGAAGTGGTAGCTGATTGATAACTGGAGCTCCTTTCTTTAGCTTGAATCATTTCTAATTCATAGGTTTTGAGCATGCCAAAGAGCTCAGTCATCTGAAGAGTCTTCAGATTCTCTGTTCTTCTGATGGACACTGTATATAATGTCCAACAACTAGGAAGAGATCTTATGAACTTCTTGAGAATGTCTTCATTCTCCAGCTTTACCTTGGAGCACTGCAGTTCTCCAACCAGGTACGTGTACCTGTTATATAAAACTGTAAGTGACTCACCTTCTTTCCAGACGAAGTTTTCATACTATTGCTTGAGAATGTCACGTCTGTTCTCCTTGACCTCCTCAGATCCAGCAAACATCTTTTCCAGGGCTCCCCATAATTCCTTAGCAGTTTTGTGAGCCTTGAAATTGTGAAAAACTTCATTTGGAAGGCACATTTGGATAGCTCTTAATGCCTTGAAGTCCACCTCCATTTTCTTGATGTCTTCTTCAGAATACTTGGAAGGTTCCTTAGGAACTAGTGGTCCTCCGGAGTCAGCAGAGGCCACCATGGGAACATAAGGTACATCCCTTATGGATTTCCACATTCCATATTCATGGTAGCAGAAGAAGCTTTCCATACGGTTCTTCCACATATCATAGTCCTCCCCAGACACCAACCTCGGAGGTCGGTTGATACTTTCGATGTCTTCAGATCCATGACTTTGTGCCATTTTGTTTTGTGTGACTTGATCAAGAATAGAGTTTTGAATAGAATCAGAAAGTGATTAAACAAATGTTAGTTTGTTTAATCTTGAGCCAAGGCTCTGATACCACTTGTAGGATCGTAAGATTACAAGGTGATTCTATTCTAGTTGATATTGGCGGAAACAATAACAACCAACAAGGTAAACAAGTAAACAGCAAGAATACTGATAAATGCACTGTTGTATTAAACTTCTGAGATTACAAGTTTACAAGTAAAACACTATCAAGAAGCACTATGAAAGCACAGCAAGCACAAGGCACTTTCAAAAGGCACACTTACTATGAAGTGTTTACACAATATATATAGTAACTTAGAATCAAGACAGACCCTTGATTCTAAGGATCAGATCTAACACAAGCCGTTGATCTTGTTTATTAATCTAAATTACACGCAAAGGCTAATCTAGATAACTTTGCTGAAACGTCTTCTTAGGCATCATTGTTTGCATGCTTGGAGACGCGCGTCATTGTCCTTTATTGGTTGCACCACTGAGGTTCCTTCTGCTTGGAGTGTGGCAGTTGCTTTTGCAGAAAGGTGTCAGAGGCGCTTCACATGGGTAGTCAGCTGCAACGTTTGGTCTTCAGTGAATAAAGCTATCAGCAGCAGAGATGAGAATAATGCTGCTGATAAGACCATCAGCAGCAACATTTGTTGAATGCTGCTGATAAGCCTATCAGCAGCAACAAGTGTTGGATGCTGCTGATAAGCCTATCAGCAGCAACAAGTGTTGGATGCTGCTGATAAGCCTATCAGCAGCATTTGTACTTAGAATAATTTGGTAGCAATCAGTCTTTGGTTCTACAAGGTGAGAACATAGTCCATTTTCCTTTTACTTTTGGGGTGAAACATGTTCATATGTTTGATAACTCAAACTTTTTATCAAAACAAATTTTTAAACAAGTAATTTCAATTTTGTGCTTGATATTTGAACACTAAATGATAATGTTGCAATCATTAACTTGTTTACAAGCCTAAGGTAGTACTAGTATGGCCATATAGGGGAAACCGATATAACAACGACACAATCTTTGGGATTGTGGATGCAATAACATTTCAACGGCACAATCTTTGGGATTGTGGATGCAATAACATAACAACGGCACAGTCTTTGGGATTGTGGATGCAAGTAACATGTCAACGGCACAATCTTTGAGATTGTGGATGTAAATAACATTAAGGGTTTATTGCAATAAATTTTGTGTTAATATGTTTGCACATTTGATTGAATTTGTATATCTTTTTATGCCAACTTAGTTTGATGACTTATAAAAACCTATGTTTCCTCACCAACTTTATGTTGACCCGTTTACTTTACATGTTTCAGTAAATAATAAATAGGAGGTGAGGGATCATATAGGACTGCTCATGTACTTAGTTAAAGAAAATTTGAACAATGTTTATTTATTCTGGAAGTTTGTTGTTTTGTTGAACAAGGGCTGATATTAATTATGAGATTTAATAATTTATGTGATGTCTTAGTATTTATCTTTATACCTTGTGCTATGAACTATATGTGTGACATCTCGCATTTCCGCCTTGGCGGGGTGTGACATCGGTAATCCGTCGCAAAAGTTTATTATAAATCTTACTGGTTTTCACGTTCTTCGTCCTTAATCTCTATTTGATGTTAATATTTGTTGATATTTTATTGATTTCAGTTATTTAGAAATTGAAATGAGTTATTTCACTACTAGAAAACATATATATATTCTACAACAGTTTTCGATAAGTTACCAATAAAAGAAATTTCCCACAACTTTGAGAAAACTTTCCAACAAAACAAAAACAAAAAAGTAACCGCAATATATCATACAATTTTCCGACAAATTTATTAAGTAAGTTAACATATTTATTTAATATAATCATCGGAATATTGTCGAAAATTACTGACGAAATGTTTTTGTCGCTAATTCGTCGGAAAGATAGTCGGGACTTTGTCGGAAAATACATTTCCTACGGTGTTTTTTCCAACAAACACTTTTTGTCAGAAACTTGTAGCTAACGGGTAATTCCAACAAATTTCTCACGAAACTACTGTCGTGATTTTTTTATTTTTTTGGTAGTGTTAGAAATTGAGATGTGACTATGTGAAGTTAATATTACTTTTTTATGCGACGATAACTATGTTGGAATTACTTTTTTTAAGGCAAATTTTTTAATCATGTTAGAGTGAAACTTGAACGCATGACCTCCTCAACCTTTAGTTTTCTAAGAATATTTTTCTCTACCATTTGGCCACTAACACCAAGAAATGTTGGAATTATTTGTCTCGAAATATTTGGACCTGTGAGTGCAAAATCTATCTCTGCCTCTGATTTGTCATTTTGAAGAAATGGTAATGGATCCTCTGTCTGTTTTAGGGTGGAAGGGGTAGTTGTGTCGCCGTAGAAGGGCTTCCACGTTGTCACCGCCGCCACTCCCTCTATGCCGTATAGCGGCTTCCATTTGTGACTTTGGAACAACGCGACTTGAAATTGGACCGATGAGTGTAACGACTACATATACGTTTGGGATATAGCCGTTTAACGGCTTAATTTAAAAAAATAATAATTAAATAACCATTAAAAATACAATCAAACACCCAAATAAAAAATACACTCAATTTGAAAACATATTTCAATCTCCATTCTAAAAAATACTCCAATGAGTCAAAAGGAAAAACATAAATTCGACCAAACAAATTTAGGCCAAAAGTTCGTTCGGGTCCTAATGAACCGACTCCTCCAACCCATTCGTCTCAACCCCCAACCCCGTACTACCAACATCCTTATCAAAACATACACAACATGCCAACTTTAGGAATGTGAATATAAAGAACAAGAAAATGAAGAGATGACCCAAAAGAAAGGTAAATTCAAAAACCGGTCCGTAGCCATGGCATGGGATAGTGAAGAGGAAGTAGCCTTGGCTAAGGCTTGGATTCACATATCCGAGGATCCTAAAGTTGGCAATCAACAAAAAGGTGTTTCGTTTTAGAAACGAGTGCTTAAACATTTGACCTTGCTCTTGGTGGAACCGAACGAACCAAAGACCAAGTAACTTGAAAATGGGGAAGATTGAATTTCAATATGAGTCGATTCAACAGACTATACATGAAAGCGGTACATTTAGTTAATTTTTAATTGTATAGCAATTAAATATTTAGTAGCTATATTTTATTTTAAAATAAATGTAGATACATCGTCGGGCGAGCGGATGCAATGATTCAGATGTAATGTTGAAAGCGTTGAGCAACCACCAACAAGTTTATGATAAGAAGGGCTTCTCAAGTCTCCGCGCATGTGAGATTGTCAAATACCATTCGAAGAGGTAATGGGTGCGAAGTTTGGATCTCACTCACAAAAGAGATCTAAAACTTCGGATTCGGGTAACTACACACGCTCAAATGAGACTATCACAAGCAAAACTTCCCGACCTAAACGAAGACTCGACACTGACCGCGCTGAGGCGTAAAGGGAAGAACATGGCGGATTCATCGAGCAAAAGCAAAGGAATCTTGAGTGAGGTCATAGCCGATTACAAAACGATGCGGGAGGACGAACGAGAAGGGAAAAAAAAAAGAACGAGAAGCCGACCGGTTGAAGGGGGCGTTCTCAGGTAAGGAGAATCATGTAGGCGGGTTGATCGGGTACACGGCTCCCGTTGTTGGGGGTTAGCACACGGGTAGAGAAACGCGGGTATCACTTTGGAATTAAAATGTTGAAATCTGGTCATATCTCTTTGGAATTTTCGTTGGGGTTTTTTATTTGAGAGGAAAAGTAAATAAATAAGTATTTTAATCCAAAAAGCTTACAAAGTATTTTAATTCTCTCTAATATACACACACACTATTTTGCATATATTAATACACTTTTAATTTATCCCTACATACTATTTTGCGATTAATCGTAATTTTTGTAACCATGTGTATTAGACTAGTGAATGAACGTTTTTTTTATTTATTGTTAATGTATTTTTTTTATTAATGAAATTGTTTTATTAATATTATTACTATTATTATTATTTGTTTTAACTTAAAAAAAAGAATTAATTTAAAATATATATATATATATATATATATATTTAGGGTATTAGGGTTGTGTTCTTAACACTTGAGATTATTAGAGTAGCTTTGCGTAAAAGTGAGGTGACACACCCTCATTGAATGATTTTATTAGGGTACTTTTTTTATAAGGGTTATACCCCCTTCACCCTTAGTATCTTTGTAATCTAAGCCCTTAAGGGTGTTGGGGGCCATTAACCCCAATACCCATTTACTCATCAAAACTGGTCAATAGAATTCTGTCACCTCAAAACTACTCATTTGCTCATTTACTCAGATTTAATTGGAAACACCCTACTCATTTACTCACCAACTTTTTTTTTATAAATAAACATTTAATTAAAAAAAAAGACAATTTCATTAAAATAAAAATTAACATAATACAATTAAAAATAAAAAAACCTACAAAATAAATAAAAGCTAGATAATAAAATTTAAAAATCTAAAAGGTGCATTGTCATCCATACTTTGCGGCAATTTCACATTGAGGAGGTGGTTGGGTTCGTTGGGGAGCGGCTTGGGTTCGTTCGGGTCGCGGTTGAGATTGAACTTTTGGCCTAAATTTTCTAGGCTTTGTTGATTTTTTGGATGGCCCTTCCATTTTTTGTAAAGTGTAAAATTATATAGATGAGATGAAAGATATACAGATGATAGGTAAAAATATATGTGTGTGAAATATGGGTATATATAGGTAAAAAATTAATATTTTTTTTAAAGCACCCAACCCACCCCCCACCCCCACCAACGGCTAGTAGCACCAACGGCTAGTAGCCCCAACCATCGAGTAAATATATTCGTTCCAAATACTCGGGTACCCCTACTCGGCCCAACTCGATTTGTTAGGGGCGGTGTACCCCATTTACCCGGAAGCCATTTTCCTACTCGATTGTGATCGAGTAGACCGCCCCCAACACCCTAAATAAGTGGTTTTGAATACTTTGGGTCATTAAGTGCCACAAATTTTTTTCACATTATCAAGAACTCGTGGTTGATAATTATTTGAATGGGTGGAGAATTTGGGGTCTATGAGTGCCCAATATAATAAATATGTACTTAAAACATGTGAGTTGAGAAATCTATGATTTTTGGCATACATATTCTAACATCGTAAAATTTTAATTATTGGTCTTAATAAAGTGGCAATTACATATATCTTTTTAAAACTTCATTAATTATATATATACTTAGCTTAAAATTTTATTTACGTATATCCCCTTCATTAATTACATATATACCTAACTGGATGATGAAATCGATCAGAAACGACAATGAATGTTGGAATCGATCGGAAGCGGGACCCAGAAGGTTAGAGTTGGGATCGATGGAATAACAATAGTAATATTTCTTGTAAGGTTAAAACGGAAATTTTATAAAAGATGGGATATATGTAATTTAAATTTTGTGTTGGATATATATGTAACTACGTTAAAATCCCGTGAATTACACGGACTTAATAAATATAATATTATATATTAAGTAATAAAAAATATATTTTTTAAAGACTCGTGTTTTACACGGTTTGAACAAACACGTATAATACAGTATAATCTGTTAACACATACACTCGTCAAAATATGTAGGAAATTTATTTATTAATATAATATATAGATTAGTATTTATTTAAAAATATATTATTATTAAAAGATATAATTGTATTTAATAGGAGAGAGAGGCGGAAAAAAAATATGAGAATGAATGTGGAGTTGACATGTAGCATGAAAAACTTTTATTTATTATATAATATAGATATAGAAATAAATTAGGGTTGAAAATAAAAGAATACATGTAATTCTACCTTAAATAAAAGACATACAAGAGGAAGGGCTAGTTTGATAACTTTCTAAAAGAGGAAACCTATTAACCTAGCCGGCACACCCCCTTATGCTATATATTCCTTGTAATTGTATACGTAAATTATCAATTGAAACATTATCAATACGAGTTTGCATAATATCATTTTGGTTGTAAGGTAACCACAAGAACATTTAAGGCCGTGTGGTTGGAATTCATTAAAATTTAAATTACATTATTTAATGTGTTTGGTTGGATAGAAGAAAGAATTGGAATTAATTCCAACCAAATCTCACTTGATGGAATTCAAAATCCTCCAATGTTTTGAAAGATTTCACAGGAATATATTTAAATACCATAAATAACCCGGCCTCTTCCACCCACCAATAATCGTCGCCGTGCTAATCAACACTGTCGCCCACCCACCACCGTTGACCGCTACCGACCGACGCAATTGCCACAATGTCACCCGCCACCGCCAACATCCATTCGCCTCTCGCCACCCAGTGACACCGTCGCCATCGATGTCGCTTGCATCGATCATCTTAGATGTCACCGCCACCGATCGTCGCCACCCCCCACCCGCCACCGACCGTCGCCCACCCAGTGGCGGAACCAAGAATTTTTTCTATGGGGTCAGAGATTTTTTAGGTCGGTTGTCTATCACTAAATATTAAAAAAAATCAGTGTGTTTCAGGTCGATCCGGGTCAATTAGTACACACATTGTCACTAATTATAATTAGGAAATAACACATATGACATAGTACTATTTCAAAATAATATGATAAGCAAAATTCAAAACTTAGAGAAAAAAAGGTTACTTGAAATCGTGAGTAGACAACGGCGCAAGGCTGTGAACAGATAACCGACTAGCATGGTGAGAATCGTAAGTGATTAGGAAGAGGCCTGAATCGTGAGGAGGCATCGCGAAAATCATGATTAGCAAATTATCTTTCTTTAGATTGCGTCAAGCGTGAATGTGAAATGTCGAGACGTTGATTGATCAGAATTGTCGCTATTTAGAGTTTTTATTAGGTTAAATTATTTAAAATTTTAAATGAGTAACGTGCCAACCAAATGTGAACTTAATTGTATAAATGGGTAATAGGTTAATTAAACGTGAGTGTAATAGTTTAAACGACTAAAATTGTCCAAATGCCAATTAAGTTATTAGTTTAAATGAGGGTCGATGTCAAAAATTATTTTTTTGGGGTTGGTCAAAATTTTATGGGGGTCGATGTCAAAATTTTTTAGGGGCCGGTCGAGATTTTATCGCATATATAACAAATAGAAAAAATATTTTATGGGGGTCAGTCAACACACCTACCGAAGGATAGGTCCGCCAATGCGCCTGCCCCCATCCGTCACTGACCGTCGCCTCTGCCACAACCACTGACTGGATGATTTTATAGGGTCGGCCGACACACCCATCAAAAAAGATGATTGGATTGGATACTAGGTTGTTGTGCCCTCTACCTCTATGTCTAAATAGTTTCACAATTTCCAGGTTTGAATCCCAATTTCCTCAACATTTAGTCATGATTTCAAACTAATGAAAAAAATTAATTGAAAACTAATAAGAATAAAATAAAAATATATTATTGGGAATCAGTGGTGGTCAGATGACTTTTTGTTAAAAACGGGTTTTGACAGAGAAATTAATTAATTCAGTTAATTAATAAATACGCGGTGGAAAATAAAATCATAACCTATTTAGCAGCACTGACAAACCGAACAGGATCTGGTTATGAACACGCAAACACAAAATTAAAACAAACAATTAATCTAATGATGAGATTAATTATACCTTAGTGGTTAATAATTAACCGGTTGAGACACCTAGGTACAACGAACCGATGATAGATCACGAACCGATAAGGCGAGAGAACGGGAAGCGTCAGGATTAGCCGAAACTTACAGGAGCAATGCCAAACAAGGAAATCAATTATTGTTTTTACTTCTTTTTGTGACTCCCACACAAAAGAAAAAAATCGATTTTATTGACTTTGCGGCTGTGTTCCTTTTTGAGTTGTTGGTTTTGAAAACAAAATAGGATTATTATATATATAATAATTATAAACTCTATTAATTGTTTTCGGGTCCAAAGTCTAATACGAGATAAAAGAAAAGCATGTACCCATTTAATTATTTTATTAAAATACTAAAACAATATATATAATTATTATTTATAAACTAGTATAAATAATAATTCTCGTCTAATGAATATATATAAAATATATCGTCTCGCTAACAGTTCGTAATTACCAGTTAAGCGGGTTAAGTGGGTTTAATATTTGTTGCCCTAGGTGTAACTCTTACGGGTCATAGCTCGATCAGCCGCGTTGTCCATCGGGTCGATCTATAAAATCCAACAATCTCCCACTTGGACGATCCACGATAAATCAACGCAAACAGTCAGCGACGCTCTAGCTGCACATGGCTGTCCCTAACAAGGTATGACGCTTTAAAGTCATTAACCAAATATCTCGGTGTTAGTAACAGCTAACTAAAGCAAGACAATATACTTATGGCAATAGTTGTCATTCATCCTTTCCGTATAAAACATCAATTGAATCAATAAGACATGGATTTAATTCATTATCATATGGCGTTCAATTATTATTGTTCTCGATCAAGAATCAAAATGGTCCAATCAAACACAAGTAAGTTTGGGTAGGCCTTACACTTCACCAGTTTGAATCAACGAGGGCGCCACGATGCTTATCTGTTACATATAATGCAAGAGTACAGAATCTCTTATTGACTACATACAACTCCCACTGAACTTCAGAACTATTCCTAATCAAAGTCTTTATGACTGGCAGTTACGCGACAGTGTTTGACAGTGATTAAAGAATGGTTCTTGGTAAACGGCAGTTCTAGTACGTATCTCAGGTCAGAGAATACTAATGAGTATAACAATAGCAAAACATCTTATGACAAAGATCCATGAAGATGATTTGATGCGAGTTACATCCAACGTCATTCAAAATGAGGCATGTGAAGTTCGGAGTCAATTCTTTGAGCCGAATTTCAGAATAGTCTTAATTCAGAGTCGTTCCCACGATTTTGATCGACTACGGATAATTAAGAATACAAGATTCATTGATTAAACGTATTAAAATCGAACACAGTTATAAGAATTCAGAATTGCATTTAAATCAGTTAACCAAAAGAATTCAAAAGTACAACTGTTTAAATGTTCGCACATTCAAAATACTAAATCAAAACATATCGCTAGCAAAACTAAGACCGATAGCATTTCTGTGCTGATCATGCTTTTCCTGAGTCATCGACTTAGTGAACGGGTCCGCTAGGTTTTGATCTGTGTCTACTTTGCTTATCACGACGTCTCCACGTTCCACAATTTCCCGTATATAGTGGAACTTCCTTTGAATGTGCTTGGCTTTGTGATGAGATCTAGGCTCTTTGGCTTGAGCTATAGCACCTGTGTTATGACTAAGTATCTCGATTGGTTGGCGAATACTCGGAACCACATCGAGGTCAGTAATGAATTTCTTCATCCAAGCAGCTTCCTTAGTAGCATCTGATGCGGCTATATACTCAGATTCGGTGGTTGAATCCGCCACTACACTCTGCTTGGAGATTTTCTATGAAACAGCTCCTACATTAAGAGTGAATACGAAACCCGACTGTGAGCGAGGGTCATCTCGGTCAGTTTGAAAGCTAGCATCAGTGTAACACCGTACAGTGAGCTCCTCTTTCACTCCTCCAAATATTAAGAACATGTCTTTGGTCCTTCTCAAGTACCTTAAGATGTTCTTGACTGCAGTCTAATGGGCAATGCCAGGACTTTGCTGGAAACGGCTGGTCATGCTTAAAGCATACGAGACGTCAGGTCTAGTGCACAACATAGCATACATGATAGAACCAATCGCTGAGGCATATGGAATTGCTTCCATTTCCTTAATTTCAATGTCCGTGGAAGGAGATTGTGATTTGTTCAACACAATGCCTTTAGTCATCGGAACACCTCCTTTCTTGGAGTTTTCCATCCTAAAGCGTGTCATCATTTTGTCTATGTAAGTACTCTGACTTAGCCCTAGAAGCCGCTTAGACCTATCCCTGTAGATCTTGATTCCTAGAATGTAAGCAGCTTCTCCAAGATCCTAACCATTGTTTGACTTTGTCAAGCACAGGGATGTTGTTTCCAATGATCAGTATATCATCCACATACAAGATGAGAAATGATATAGTGCTCCCACTAGCCTTTCTGTAAACACAAGGCTCATCTTCATTCTTGACAAAACCAAATTCTTTGATTTTCTGATCAAAATGAAGATTCCAGCTTCGAGATGCCTGTTTAAGTCCATAAATGGACTTATTCAGTTTGCAGACCCTACTAGGATACTTTGGATTAACAAAACCGTCAGGCTGAACCATATAGACATCTTCAAAGAGATGTCCATTAAGAAAAGCGGTTTTGACATCCATTTGCCATATCTCGTAATCATGGTACGCGGCTATGGCAAGCAGTATCATGATCGATTTGATCATAGCAACGGGTGAGAAAGTTTCATCATAGTCAATACCTTGAGTTTGAGTGAAACCCTTTGCAACTAGCCGTGCTTTATAGGTTTGTATATTACCATGCATGTCGGTTTTTCTTTTGAAAATCCATTTGCTCCCTATTGCCCGAGAACCGGGGGGTAGCTCAATCAAGTCCCAGACCTGATTATCACGCATAGATTGCATCTCGGCGTTCATGGCTTCAAGCCATTTCTCGGATTCAGGATCTGAGATAGCAGATTTGTAGTTTGTAGGTTCGTCATTTGACTCGGCTACTAACAAGACTTTAGAAGCTTCAAGATGCCATAGGTATCTATTAGGTTCTTTACGAGACCTGCTACTTCTACGAACGCTTGTGTTTATGTCTGATTCATCAGCAACAACTTCTTGTTGATCAGACGCTCCGACTTCCTCAGCGGTTGTTTGTCTTTCTCGAATTTCTTCAAGATCCATAATATTATTTCCTGTTCCTCGATTTAGAAGATCTTCCTCGAGAAAGCGTCCTTTCCTTTTGATGGAAACAATGTTTGCATCAGGATGATAGAAATAATATCCGCTTTTGTTGTAGTAACCGACGAAAACAACTTTTTCGCCTCTGGGATCGAGCTTGTCATCAGAATCGCTGGTGACATATGCATCACATCCCCATACTCTAAGGTAAGACAAATTGGGTTTAGACCCGTGCCATATCTCATATAGGGTTTTGTCCACCTTCTTAGTCGGTGCCAGATTTACAAGGTGGGCGGCGGTTATAAGAGCATAACTCCAGAAGGAGTGAGGCAAGTTAGTTCTACACATCATCGATCGAACCATATTAAGTAGCATTCGATTTCTCCTCTCGCTCACGCCATTAAGTTGGGGTGTGCCAGGAGGAGTGGGCAGAGAAATAATTCCGTGCTCCTTCAGATGATTAAGAAATTCTAAGCTGA
This sequence comes from Smallanthus sonchifolius, assembly GCA_023525975.1. Lineage (NCBI taxonomy): Eukaryota > Viridiplantae > Streptophyta > Magnoliopsida > Asterales > Asteraceae > Smallanthus > Smallanthus sonchifolius. The sequence continues at coordinate 18,614,581 of CM042035.1, read as the reverse complement.
GATACTCGCCACCTCGATCTGATCGAAGTGTCTTGATAGATTTATCGAGTTTTTTCTCTACTTCGTTTTGAAACTCTTTGAACTTTTCAAATGTTTCATGCTTATGTTTCATAAGATAGACATAAGCATATCGACTATAATCGTCAATAAATGAAACGAAGTATCTTTCATGATTTCTAGACATGGTTCTGAAAGGGCCACACACATCAGTATGTATAAGGCCTAGCATATCCTTGGCTCGTTCACCAGCATGGGTGAAGGGGTCCTTTGTGAGTTTACCAGCAAACAAGACTCGCAAATTTTAAATGAGTCATGTCCGGTAGGTTCAAGAATTCCCTCGGATTGGAGTCTTTTAATGCGTGCCTTGCTTATGTGGCCAAGTCGACAATGCCATAGAAAAATATCATTAATGCCAGATTTGATACGTTTAGAAAGATTATATATGTTATTGTCAGTTTGAACGTCAATCTCATAAATACCGTTTTGAGGTTTAGCCTCAAAATAAAAGATATCATTTAAGTAGGCAGAAATAGCAATACCATTAAAAACGTACTTAAATCCTTGTTCAAACAATAAAGAAACTGAAATAATGTTTCTGGTTAAACCAGGTGCAAACAAACAATTATTCAAAACAACCACAAGGCCAGAAGGACATGAGAGATGATATGTTCCAGTTGCAAGAACAGGTACTCTTTTCCCATCACCAACGATGAGCTCCATGTCGCCTTGTTTCAGCTTCCTCCAACTTTTAGGCTCCTGCAAGACATTAATGATGTGGTATCCACATCCGGTATCAAATACCCATGTGTTGCTAGAAACAGTAAAAATTTCAATAACATAAACGAGAATACCTGAAGAGGTGCCCTCACCACTGGCCCTCTTCAGCTTCAGCTTGGCTAGATATTCAGGACATTTACGTTTCCAGTGTCCCATTTTGTTGCATTCAAAGCATTGGCGCTCCTCAGGAGGGGGTGCTTTTGAATCTTTCTTGTTATTGTTGGTGGCAGGCTTGGCAGCAACATTAACCTTCTTCTTGCCTTTGCTATTATAACCTCTTTTCTTGGGGTTAGGTTTTTAACACCAGCAGATCTGACCATTAGAACTTGATTTTTCTTTCCTTGGATATTCATCTCGGCCGTTTTGAGCATACCATGCAACTTGGCCACTGTCTTCTCCAAGCCATTCATGTTGAAATTCATTACGAATTGAGCATAGGAGCTTGGGAGAGAGTTTAAGATGAAATCAGTAGCCATGTCATCCTTCATGGGATATCCAAGTTTGTTCATCTGGTTGATGTACCCTTTCATCTTAAGTACATGAGTACTAACAGGCGTGCCCTCTTGCATCGTGCAACGAATGAGCTGAGACATGGTTTCATAGCGTTCTTGTCGGGCTTGTTTCAGGAACATGCCCGTAAGTTGCTCAATCATGTCAAAGGCATCCAGGTCCTCCATGCTCTTTTGGAGCTTACGGGACATGCAGGCTAGCATAAGACAGGCCACCTCAGTGGCATCATCTCTTTGTTTTTCCCAAGCCTTACGAGCGGCAGCCATGTTACCATCGGGTGCCTCAGGGACTGGTGCATTGAGAACATTGAGCTTCTTGGTCATCTTAAGAACTATTCTCAGATTGCACTGCTACGAGAGAAAGTTGGTGTTATCCAGCTTTTCATTCTCAAGGATAGACTTGAGAGCGAAGGAGTTAATAGTATTATTATTTTCAGTAGACATCTTTCAAGATAAGCAAAGAAAATAAATTAGTATAAAGAAAGTGAAAAATCCTTATTAATTTATAACCCAATTACAGAAATTAGAATAAGGAGTGAGAATCTAGCTAAATCAGTCACTAATGGTAGCTGTGGCATACAACATTAGTAAGTGGGTAACTAGACTGACAATTAGTGTCAATTGTGGAAAGATGCACAACTCTCGTGTATGAGGCCGCTAACACAAGACATGTCTATGCATTGATACGTTTAGCCTCATCTATGCCCACTTTTAATCTCTTGACAGCTGGGGCATGTAACAAGAGAGAAAAGTAATAGTCGTCCTAAAACAGGTACTTGCGGAAGGGTCGGATGTGTCAACGAAACCCTTGCACCTTGGAAGGATAAACTACGCATCCAGTGCGGTGATGTGGCTCCAAACACCGATGTTTCGTTTTATGCTCCAAGTGTTCCTTATAATAGGATGACATAGACAATTGGTTTTAAATATGGGTTCCAATTTTAGTGTTTACCGAATAGGGTCAAACACAACGAATGATTAAATCATACGTGTGTTGTAAAAGCCAGTTTTACTATTTAAAGTCATGACAAATTTGATGAACCCTTTCATCTCTCAGGACACTTAATTTTAAATAACCTATTAAAACTAAGTTTGTCGCGACTTGAATAACCAGTTAATAGTTGAAAACTATTAAGTTATAAGTTTTGAAATTAAATTTAGTTTAAATTGCAAAACTTTAGTGGTTATTTATTTTATAAAAACAAGCCAGTTGTTATTTTTATAAAATTTTACAAGTTGTAAAATTAGAACTTGTGGTGACAGATTGTGACATTTTAAAACTCCTTTTAAAACGTTTGGTGTTTGGTTGGTTTATAATAAATTTAAGTTATATAAAAAAATAAAATTAAAAGCAACCATAAAGCAAATAAATATGTAAATATTTTAGGGCCAAGATTGTTTGATCTTGCTAGAGCCAGTTAGCAAGACCAAACGGGTCACGGGGTCCACAAAATTAAAACAACCACAAGGATGGACTTCCGTGCATCTAGTCATCTCGGATGACTCCCACTGATTCCATGATTCCTGTTGCGTCTTCAGATTTGTCTTCGGGTTTTTATTACATTACATAAAATAAAATAAAACTATTCTATTACAACTTTGACCCATCAAAAGTGGGCCAAAACCATAAAACAAAAAACTAAAAAATAAACACAAACAACTCAATCACATGGGTCGGACCAGATTTACATATTCAACACAATCACACACGGGCAATAAATTTGGTCAAATAAAATAAAAAAACGACCAAATTAATAAAATAAAAAAATTACCCCAAAAAACAGATCAGATCAGAAACTTCAAGATAGTTAAAGTTTGTGATTAATCTAACCGGTGAAACCAGACCGGTTCCGATTTACGTGTTATAACCCAGGCTCTGATACCACTGTTGGGAATCAGTGGTGGTCAGATTGACTTTTTGTCAAAACGGGTTTTGACAGAGAAATTAATTAATTCAGTTAATTAATAAATACGCAGCGGAAAATAAAATCATAACCTATTTAGCAGCACTGACAAACCGAACAGGATCTTGTTATGAACACGCAAACACAAAATTAAAACTAACAATTAATTTACTGATGAGATTAATTATACCTTAGTGGTTAATAATTAACCGATTGAGACACCTAGATACAACAAACCGATGCTAGATCACGAATCGATAAGGTGAGAGAACGGGAAGCGTCAGGATTAGCCGAAACTTACAGGGGCAATGTCAAACAAGGAAATCAATTATTGTTTTTGCTTCTTTTTGGTGACTCCCACACAAAAGAAAAAAATCGATTTTATTGACTTTGCGGCTGTGTTCCTTTTTGAGTTGTCGGTTTTGAAAACAAAATAGGATTATTATATATATAATAATTATAAACTCTATTAATTGTTTTCGGGCCCAAAGTCCAATACGAGATAAAAGAAAAGCTTGTACCCATTTAATTGTTTTATTGAAATATTAAAACAATATATATAATTATTATTTATAAACTATTATAAATAATAATTCTCGTCTAACGAATATATATAAAATATATCGTCTCGCTAACAGTTCGTAATTACCAGTTAAGTGGGTTTAATATTCGTTGCCCTAGGTGTAACTCTTACGGGTCATAGCTCGGTCAGCCGCGTTATCCATCGGGTCGGTCCATAAAATCCAACATATATAACAAATCAAACCTTGTTATAAATTCAAAGACCTTAAAAAAATTGGATCAAAATAGTCGAACACGAAGACAGGAGTAAAATAACAAATAGATGAGTTGAGTTTATAGTAGAAAATGAAAGTTGTACTCGAAGGTTTTGTTTTATGTTCATTTGCAATTAACGGTTCCGGCTTCTAACCCGTCAACCCGACCCGTGAGAAACCGTCTAGCCCAGAACCGTCTCCATATAATCGGAGCAGTACACGGGTATCCATTTAATCCCCAAACGGTTCATGGTTATATTCCGGGCAGGGCGTGTCGGCTCAGCTCTGACCCGTTAATCAGTCCTAATGAGTGAAGCGTGAGGGTCGGGTGATGTTATTAAGACAATTTTTATAAAGGTCTGAGTATAAATCTTTGTTTTATATTTGTTAATAAGGGATAATTTTGTCTTTTTATTATTTTTTCAATCCAATTCCATAACAAATGTAATAACCAAATACATTTTGGATTTTTAAAGGAATCCTTTGAATTCCAATTCAAATTCCATTTCCAATTTTAAATCCAACGAATTCCGCGAAACAAACGCCCTCTAAAACTTTTTAACCTAGGAATAAAACATTTAAAAATTATGATAAATAGCAAAAAAATTACAAGGCAATTTTCATTTAAATCTGGCTTAACAAGAACATCACATAGTAAAACAAACTACTTTTCTTTTTCATTCAAATTAAGTTTTCAACGACTGTTCATCATCAATCGCGGTCAACATAAGCCAAAGGGTGACGACAACAGTAACCACAGGAGCCAGCAACATACTCGTCACTAAAAGAACCGGAAGAACGCCTGGAGGGGTTAAAACAGAGACCACGTTGGCAACAAGGGGAATTTTCTCAGCCATTTTTTGAATCTCTTGATGGAGACTTGAAGACGAATTCGCCATTGATGTCTGAAGTTAAAAGCTTTTAGCAAGTTAAGAATAATGTTTGTGCATGTAGGGTTATTTATATGCAGCAAAATGGGGATCGATCTGTAATTAAATTGAATGATTGTAGTTGCATGGGATGATGAAACGTCTAAGTATGGTTTCAAGAAAAAACCATCAAGAGTGTTTTGTTACTTTTTTTTGAACGGTAAACGTTACTCTTACTTTTGTTTTACACCAATAATTCTAAACTACTCCCTTGTTCAGGTTTGAACCTTAGACCTCCCCTCTAAAAGACATATGCCTTTACCAAGTGGGCTAAGAGTGTTTTGTTACTGGTTTTGGACTTTTGAAAATCATTTATGGACAGATTTATTGCAAATTTACCATAACTCGGGTAGAGGTGCACAAATCGGTTTTTTCTAACCGAATCGGTTTGAACCGACCCGAACCGGGTTGGTCAACGATTGGTCAAAACCGGGTTGGCCCTAAACCAGTTCGGGTAAACCGGTTTTCAAACGAGAAAACCCCAACCCTATCAAACCGGTTAGGGTAGGGTTTGAACCGGTTTGAATGGTAAACCGGTTTAATTCAAAACGGTTCAAACCGGTTTTTTAATTAAAAAATTGATTTAATTAAATAAACTTAAATCGGGGGTATTTATAATTACTATGTTTTTTAAAATTCATTTTAAGGTTTTTAATTAAATCCTTTCCAATTTTAGATATATATACATTTGTAAACCCTTAATAAGGAATGTAAAATTACTTAATTCTTAATTTATGTATTATTTTAAGAATGCTATTTAATCCTTTTCAATTCTTAATTTAATTAAATCCTTTCCAATTTTTAACTATATCCTTTCCAATTTTGTATATATCCGTAGATGGAAATAAACCCAAATAAGGTATGTCATAATATTAAATTCTTTAATTAATTTTGTATTATTTTAATAAATGTTATTTAATCCTTTCTAATTCTTAATTTAATTAAATCCTTTCCAATTTTTAATTAAATCCTTTCCAATTTTAGATATATCCGTAGATGGAAATGAACCCAAATAAGGTATGTCATAATATTTAATTCTTTAATTAATTATGTATTATTTTAATAAATGCTAAAGTTAATCCTTTCTAATTTTATAATATACGTTTAAATTCAACCCCAAAATTGTAAACCGGTTTGGATAAACCGGTATTCAACCCGATGGACCCCTAAATGCTTTAAACCGTTTACAAATCGACGGTTTATACGTAACCCGAACCGGTTTGCCGGTTTAAACCGGTTTTTTTGTGCACCACTAAACTCGGGTAGCCATGCGGCAGAGGCGGCTCTTACCCTTTGCCAAAAAGGCCCTTGCCTTGGGCCCTCACAAATCTTGGGGCCTCTAATTTTGGAAAAAAAGTTTGTTATAGTTTTATGGGCCTTTCATACTCCCATGATCTGCTCATTGAAGTTCAGATTCAAAACAAAAGCAACCTACAACCTTAATTGACGGTGACGGTAACGGTAGGATTACCAAAATTGAGGGAGCCAAGAAATTATCAACGGATATATTGCAAAATCAACATATGGATTCCCAAAATAGATTAACAAAGGGTCAAGGCATGGTATCAATAGGTAATTTCCTTTATAGCTTTCTCAAAATCTCAATTTACAATTACCAAATCATCATCTGTGAGTGATTACGGATTCACCGAAACACCATCTGTGACTGTAGGCCGCTGATCCATCATCGATTCACCACCGATTCACCACCGATTCATCACCGTCACAGCAGTGGGGCGTGGGTAACCATCAGTTTAGGTAACTACTGATCTTATTTACAATCTTTTAATGAATTTGCAACTGATTATTTATTTATTTACAATAATACATCTGTTTGAGTGAATTTCTAAAGGATATTAGGTTAAAAACCCTTATTTATAAGTTATTTGTTACTTGGATTTTTGGATACTTGGATTATACTTGTTACCCTTATTAATTCTTAGTTGATTCCATGTCAAATTGAAATCGAAAATACGAATCGGGTAAAGGAGGAGGGTTTATAAAAATGACATTTGAAAAAGGGCCACATATTTCTAATTTGCCTTAGGCCCCCAAAACGATTGAGCCGTCCCTGCCATACGGGTTGATCCGGGTACACAGTCGCATGGTGGTCGGGTGCCCCTTGCTGGTATTTCCATCTTGCTACATTAACTCGCAGAGGCGTACATACCTTTTGTGGGTTGGGTCACCCGACACCGATGGAAAAAAAATTATTTGTTATATATACCATATAATCCTGAGCAACCCTCATGATTTTTTTTGACTAAAACAAAACCAAAAGAAAAATAATTTTAAACTTTCAAGTTTTACATATATAAACTTATTAATAATTGTTATAAACTAATTGAACAAATATAAACCTATTATTAAGTATTTAGTTAATTGAATCTACCCATTAATTCTTGTAAACAATTAAGTTCACTAGGTCACTAACCATTTAACCCAATAGCCATTTACTAGCCTTTCTGTTCATTTCTAAACAACTAACCGGCCTTGTAAAATCCTCTCCTAGACTTGTAAACGAATTGAACGAACACATGTGAGGCGTGTTCGTGTTTGTTTGTTTAACTGTAACCGAACAAATGAATGGACACGAACACTTAAATGAACGGTACGTATTATCTAGGTATTGCTCATTTTATCCTAAATAATCTAGGTATTGATGTTAAAAAAAATGAACGGATTTCAATCTAGCAAAAATATTTCAACTCAAAATATTTCGGTGACCTAATTAAATCCGGTGAAAAAAGTTTGATTACCCAACTCAATCTAGTAAAAAAATTTAATGAGCCGCCTTGAGAAAAATTTCTTTTAATAAACATTTAAACATCGAAAATTTTCGACTCCCATGAAAACATTTTCTAGGTCTGACACTGTGTACTCGTGTACAGTGGCGGATCCGGCAATTTTTCTCAAAGGATTCACTGTTTTTAGATGCTCCAATTTCATAAGGCTGGACATAAAAAAATTCGAGTAAATTCGATGGTTCAGGCCGGGTAAAGTTCATCTACTAGTATAGATTGAAGGTTTCAACACAACAAATTCACATCTATACCATCAATTTGACCATCAATTCAACACAACAAATTAACATCTAAACGAGTCGTGTATGGTTTTCCTGAGTTAGCCGTCCGTTGTGTTTTAAAAAAAAAATCTATTTTATCTTATAAATACACTCGTTTTCCAATAATATTTTTATACCAAAATCTACCGTCTTTCTACTATATTTCTACACACAAATACACTCTTTTTATCCATTGATTCTAAAAAATCAAAGGCCGTTAATCGCAAAAATTAAGTCAATGCCCGGTTCTAACCAAGATCAATCAATACAACAACCGTTTGAATACCAATATTATCTTTGTATTCTCAAATGTCAACCATGTCTACTCAAATTGCACCCGGCCAATACACATATCACTTACAAGATCAACTTACGTTTCACCGTTTTCATCGGACAAATCTTAAAAGAAAACGTGAAATAGCGAATCGGTATGGATGGCCTTGTGATTTCTGGATTTATTTTTATGTACTTTTTTTATTTATTGTATTTTTTTTTATTTATTAATATGTACCTTTTTTTCAAATTAATGATTTTTTTTATTTATTATAATTTTTTTAGTTTATAAACACTTAATTTAAAAATAAAAAAAAAACTTAGGGTTCTTAGTGTAGTCCCCCTAATCATTTATGGTACTTGGGATTGGATTTGCATACAAATGAGATATTACTACCTCATTTGACAAAGTTATTAGGGTACTTAGGGTATTAGGGTTGTGCCCCTTACTCTCGGTCAGATCGGGTCTAGGGCTGTAATCGAGCTGAGGGGTAAAAGAATACAAAGATCAAAGTCCAAGGACTAAAAGTGAAAAGTTTGAAAGTCTAGGGTTATGACGGACCATCACAGCAGATAACGGTCTGTTACAAATGATGACGGACCGTCACGTGTCATAACGGTCCGTCACGGGCTCGGCACGGCAATGATTGCGAGAATGACGCGCGTGATGCTGACTAGCGCACAAACCTTACGCGTGTAAACCTATGACGGACCGTCATAGGGGAAACAATCTGTCATGCCGCAATGTTAAACCGCTCAACCAAATGACGCCACGTGTCAAGCTGAGTCATACATTTTAAGTCGATGACGCACCGTCACCATGGGTAACGATCCGTTATGAGGAGAAGGTGACGAACCGTCAAGGCCGGTAACGGTCACTCACATGGCTAAGAATGTCCTATAAATAGAAATCAATGGTCAGACGTTTTACACAATCCACACTCAATTAAAAACAGTCAAATACACACACTTAGCCTAGGAAATCATGCCATGACCCCGATACGCGTTTGGAAGTCCGGTTTCTAGCTTTTCGTCCGCAATAAGTCGTAGATAGTTCTGAGGTAAGTTTCTGACCGGTTCACTACAACTTGGTTATTACCACCAAGCTAGTTATGTATGTCTAACTAATGTTATTATAACCTAGGGCTTTGAGCTAAGTAGTTGTGCGGATATAATCCAAGTACGGATATTGTAGAAATAAAGAGAGACGTTAGAGGTGAGTTCTATGTTGCCCTTTCTAAATGTTTTAAAATGTTTTGGGCTGCTACACATATTATGCAATGTTTTACATGAACGCTATAATCCCTTGGATGCTTTGGGTTAGTGTCCGTATTATTGCAAAACATTTGAGAAGATGAAACACTCTACTTTTACTACATTAATTTATCAGATTTTTATAGCGGAAAACGGTCCCATATTTTTCAAACCTTGTCACTAAAGTGACACAGGTATATTTTATTATAAATATTGGTTTACATAAAATATTGCATCATATAACATAGGGATTCTTCAACTCCGATCAGCCACGTCCTCAAGAAGCCTTATTCCACATGCTCTTAACCTGCAGTGTTTGGAAACCTTTTTGGATTAGCTTACGCTAAGTAAGTACACTGCATCGTTCATTTTATTATAAACCCTTAGGTTCTTCATTGTTCAAGTTTTCTTGGGCTCTCGGCGCCCACGTGACCATCTCCGGAAGTACCTCCGGTCACGCTTTTCGTATATTTTATGGATGTTCTAACCCCCTCGCGACCATCACAGGCCGTACCTCCAGTCCGAGTTTTTATCTGAGACCCGCCCCGTAGGCTGGACGTCCTTCCAGTTGGTTCTCATAATGGGTCGTTTTCATTAAAAACGCATTTATTGCAAATCGAACTACAACGGAAGTCTTTCTAAAAACATTTATAACCATTTAATGCTATTAGGTTTACCTTACGAATGCCTGCACACCGATCCAAGTAACGCCGCTTCCAAGCCAAGATGCGTCCATACCCGCTTACCTGCAACCAATCTAATGTACACACAAAGTCAGCTACGCTGAGTGAGTTCTAATTGTTTAGTTTAGTTTAAATAAAAACCATCACACCAAGTTCTTTGGTTTAATTCACTCAGGACCCTCCAGTCCTTATAAAATAGTTTTACACTTTATTAACGAATGACTACTCCCTTGTCATCACACGACATCCCATAACCGTTTATCACTCGAGACTCAACCCGTACTACCAATATAAATAATAACAACCTTACAATCACAACAGTATAAACTCAACATACTATGCCAACGACTCGTATCCAAGAACACACCTTAACTCAACTCTAGGTTAACACAATCTACCCTGGACATTAACAGATCCAGCCTTAAGCAAGGCTCTCATAAATAACTAACGCGACTCTTATACATGTCACATCACAAATCCTGACTCAACGGTCAGTCTAACTCTGCACGCCACATTCAACACGTCACATTAACACAATATCATACACAATACATACGACTGATCACTAACATGCAAATTAACACACATATATATACGCATGCAAACACATACCTCATTGTTACACCCTCGTCAGGGTTACCCTCGTCAGGGTGATCAACACACCCCATCATTAACCTGTTAAATAATTGTCACATTTGGTGACTTCCTGAAGGACCCCGTCCTCCACGATCCCATTTGCCGTGCCATAAGGACAACGAAGCAAACCCGACACTTAAATATAAACACCTAATAACACACATTATATACATAACTCATTAACTACACACGCATCTCACGCATAACCCTAGAACAACATATTTAATATTATGAATTCATTAGCATTTAATACAGGGCACGACCATTCCCGTTCGACCTTTAACACGTCACGCCTTAACAATCCATATCCTTTTTTATCTCACACATAAAATCATAGGCATTAGCCTAAAACCCGACTCTCCCCGATCCACCCTTATTACGTCACATAATAACGACTCATACCCCCGAACTACCGTTATCACACCGTTGAACTTACGACTCTTAATAATCATTTTATACTCAAAACATAGTGGGTTAGAACCCGAAACCCTTAACATGATTTTTTATATTAACACCACGTGACTGTACGTACGTTAGTCCCAAAACAATAAAACATTTAAAAGAGGGGGATTAGAAACTCACCGGTTTAACGATCCCTCACAAGTACTGCCACACCTCCTTGTACGAGCCCGAACCTGTTAATGTATGGCCACGTAGTAAGTGAACACCCTAAACATGAGTTGATTCTATTTAAATATAAATGATTACGACGTTCGTCTCGCCCGCTCATCCCTTTGTCCATGTAAAACCCTCCACCACGTCCCCGCTGGGTCCGGGTCCTCCTGAACTCGTTTAGAACTTGTATATCCGAACTGGGTTCCCATGCATGCGCGTAGATGCGTCAAGAAATCCTAGCCTCACTTAGTGCACGAACCCAAGTCGGGTTTCCTTACGTGCATGCAAACCCGTTACCGATGGAAGCCACACCGGGCACCTTCACGTCCTCAATCTCTCCCGCCATACACCACCACGCACGACCGTGTACCACCATTGCACTCCACCATGCTCCACGCCTTCATCCCCTTTCCCTTGGTTATCTCTAGCTAGAGCATCACCCATCTTCTCTACCGTCGTACGCTGTCGCAGCACCACCATGGCTACTGTCACAGCAGCTCCCGCCACCTTCACACGCCATCACTCGGTCGTCGCCACCCTTGTCGTAGCCTCTTCCGGCCGCCACCATGCACGCCGGCTACAATCGTGAATAGGTTGTCACCACGTTGAGCACCACTCTCCAACCGCTCCACACTTCCACCGTGCGATATTGCATCTCAATCCGAGACCTCAATCGCCGAACCACTGTGTACTTGCTGCCGCCGCACCGCCACAGCCACCCTCCGCCTCTATGCCGACTTTATGGCCGTCCCCTCCCTGCTGCGCTACCTATGGCCACCACCGGGCACTGCCGTGAGCTCCACAGCCCGACGCGCCACCATCACACGCCGTCATCGATGACCACTAGCGCCCGCAATCACTTCGGCCAAACCACTGTTCCCATCTCCTCTGAAGTACACCGTAAGTACCACCCCATAAACCCTAGTCGGGTTCCCAAGCATACAAGAGTAATAAACAGATAGGTTTAGAGGTATACCTTACGCACAACATTCTTCCCTAGTCCGCCATCCCCGTTGGACCACCGCAAGACCACCCAAATCCGGCCTCTTCCTCCCTCGCTTCTGCCTCTATCGTCGTATGACCTGTCACACCCCAACCGACGGCGGATTATACGTCGGGACGGACACGGTTGTTCAAAAGCACAAGGTTGACTAATAATATTGAAATATTTCTTTACTGATTTAAAGAGTTTAACATAGCAAAAATAACATATTGTTCAACAGAAAGTAAACATAAGATTAATTCTTGATGATCTTTCTAAGTCCAAGCATCCTACTTTTTCATAGATAAGCCTCACTCTTGTGCACCTGAAACATGTTAAGTAACCGTCAACTAAAAATAGTTGGTGAGATACGAAGGTTTTGACACTGTTTAACAAAAGTCTTTAAAAGTTTTACAATTCACTATGATTAATGTATCTAAGCATAAATGTGAGAATCAAGCAAGTTAAACATTGTGCACGTCAAACCTCCAACCAAGTTTAGGCATAACCCGAAGGTTATCCTTATAAGTTTAAAGTATAAGTTTCAGTAACAATCACCAAGGGCTCCCCCCCCCGAAGGGTCAATCAATCAAGGTGGATTGGTCAAATACAATAGATCTATCACTGTTACTATAGGCTCGGCCAAAGTTAATGAACATGCTAGTTTTAAGTTTAATTTAAGCATGCAAGTCTCAAAGCATAGAACACATAGAAGACATGTAAACATAGTTAAGTTCGAATTGTATAAGTCTAAAAGGTTTGAACATGTTTCACCCCAAGTTTATAAAACAAAAACAAAACAAGAGGGGCTAAGTATACTCACCTTGTAGCGGATGTAAGAGTATCCAAACAAGGGTTATATGTAGTGAAGTTTTGAGGAAAGATATCCTCACCACAAGCCTAAACGAAAAGTTTAAAGTTTATTCATAGAAATTCTAGAACAAGGATTTCGAGATTTGGGGTTGAATAGGGTTCCAAATATAAAGACGGGGGTGTTTGTGCTATAACGTTTAAGTGGTAGTAAGTTTTAGTTAACCATGTTTTAACTAGTTTCATAAAATATAATTTAAGTAATGGATAATTAAGTGTTTGAGGCTATTAAATAATTATTTACAAGGTTTTAAGAATTATTTAAAATAGTAATTATCTAAAAGAATAATTATCACGGGTTAATAATAATTACCCAATTGAATAATTCCCGATAACAATTCAAAAATAGAGAAGATAATTATTTAATAATAATTATCTAAGAGACAAAGTAAAAATTATTTAAAGGCAAGGTAATAATTATTTAAAAACACAGTAATAATTATTTAAAAACAAAGTAATAATTATTCTAAATTATTCGTAAACCTTAAATAAATAATGTATATTTATTTTTCTGTCTACAAAATAAATAAATAAGTTTTAAGTTTAATTTTTTTGCTCTAATTCTAAAACTTTTTATAAAACGTTCAAGTTTATAAGTTTCGAATATCTAAAATGAGGATATATGTTTCATAATTATTACAAATACTTTTTGTCGAGTATTTAAGTTTTATAACAATTTATAGAGTTTAGAAATTTAAAACAAATATTAAACATTATATTTTTATAGTTTTAAACTTGGTTTTTATTTGGTTGAAATGCTTTCCAATAAGAAAAACAAAAATAAAAAGTGATTTTGAGTTTATAATTATTCAACATATTTTATAACAATAACAGAAGTTTTTAAAACTGATTAAAAGTGTGCAAAAAAAATCGAAAACAGAAAAACCAGCCGGCCGGATTCGAACACCCGACCTAGCCGGTCGCACTTGCACGCACATACGCAAACCGCTGGACCAGTAGACTTGTTTGAGTAATATCCGGAGTCGGATTCTTTTAGATCCAACCCCACACTCGTCCCTAAACCGTAGGAACCCTAGATCCCAAATCCACTCGATACACATCGATTAGCCCTCTGTTAATGAAATTAATCAGAGGGTTTTTGATCTATGCAAGATTTCGAGCATTTTGGCCATCGATTTTACTTGAAATGATACAGATTCGAGGGAGAACGGGTTTGAGGTCCCCGTCGGCGGTCGCGATTTCAATTCCGGCAATGCAGCTTCGGATTGATGAAATGGGTAGTGGAGAGAGGTTAGGGATGATGTTTAGGAGCAGAGGGAGTCGCTATTTATAGCCAATTTTGGCATTAATTGCGCGAATGGGTCGAGGCGGGTGGTTGGGCCGTTCGGAGGTAATTCACACTCCACGCCAAGCATCGATCGAGGTTGATCATCATGGCGTCTTGGGGACGGGTCGCACGCGAGGGCCGAGCCCGAGGTTCAGTGAACCTGGTCGAATATCGCGATTTCGGGTGAAAGGGAGAGAAAACCGGGGCTGCGGGGATTCGAACCCATGATCGTTTTCTGTGTTGGAAGTTTCGGCTTATTGCAAACAGGCCCCTGAAGTTTCAGTTCTTTTATTATTTTATGTCAAAACTTGGTTTTTGGTTTGAAATCGGTTTTAAGGATGACGGTTTCAGTCCCTGAAGTTTAAAACGGTCTAGATATATATATATATACCTATATATATATATATATATATACCTATATATATATATATGTATATTCATATAAAATGACATAAGTTTTATAAGTTTTATTATTTTATAATTTTATAAAATTTATTTATGACATATTAATAGAGTTCATATTGTTTACATAACCGAAACTATAAATTCTATAAAGTTTTGCTATTTTTATATACATCTCAAGTATAATGTGTATCAAGCAATTAATATTTATTATTTAAGAGGAAAAGAAAAATGGATTCTGAAAAGTATTTAAATTCACAAATTCGCACGTTTGTTTTATTAAGATTTAATTCCACCAAATATGTTTATCCTTTCACAAAATGTACGGTTTACAACTAGAAATTTTCTTTTTAACCAAACAGTGGTACGTCGGAAACTAACTGGATATTACAGTCTTCCCTACTTTAGGAAATTTCGTCCCGAAATTTAAGAGGAGGGTTCAGAGAAAAGTTGCGGGTACTTGACTTTCATCTGGTCTTCACGTTCCCAAGTAAACTCGGGGCCACGTTTAGACTCCCAACGCACTTTGACTATAGGAATACGACTACGCTTGAGCTGCTTGATTTCACGATCCATGATCTCCACGGGTTTCTCTACAAAGTGCATAGTGTCGTCAATGCGTACTTCGTCGAGAGGTATGTGAAGGTTCTCATCGGCAAGACATTTCTTGAGGTTAGAGATGTGGAAAGTTGGATGAACGTTGCTAAGGCTTTCGGGTAGTTCAAGTTTGTAGGCCACCTTTCCGATCCTTTTGAGAATTTTAAAAGGGCCCACAAAACGAGGGGCTAGCTTTCCTTTCTTTCCGAAACGAACTACTCCTTTCCAAGGTGATACCTTGAGGAGTACGAGATCACCGACTTGAAACTCTAGAGGCTTTCGACGCTTGTCGGCGTAACTCTTTTGTCGACTTCTGGCTGCTAGGAGATTATCACGAATACGAAGGACCTTGTCTGATGTCTCTTGGATTAGTTCAGGTCCAGTGATTTGTGATTCACCAATCTCGTTCCAACAAACAGGGGAACGACACTTACGACCATAAAGGGCTTCAAAATGTGCCATGTTGATGCTAGTATGGTAACTATTGTTGTAAGAGAATTCAACCATTGGTAGATGTGAATCCCAGTTACCACCGAAGTCAATAACGCATGCCCTAAGCATGTCCTCCAAAGTCTGTATGGTTCTTTCGGATTGACCATCGGTTTGAGGGTGGTAAGCTGTGCTGAGATTTAGTTGAGTGCCAAGAGCAGGTTGTAAGGATTGCCAGAAACGGGAAGTGAAACGACCGTCACGATCAGAGATAATGTTGAGAGGTACACCGTGACGACTAACTATTTCATTAATGTAAATTCGAGCTAACTTCTCGACTCCATAATCCTCACGGATAGGCAAGAAGTGTGCAGATTTAGTTAGTCGGTCAACGATTACCCGGATGCTGTCATGACCGTGAGTGGTACGAGGTAGTTTGGTAATGAAATCCATCGCTATACATTCCCATTTCCACACGGGAATCTCTGGTTGTTCTAGAAGGCCAGACGGACGTTGGTGCTCGGCTTTAACCTTGGAGCAGGTGAGGCACTTTGCTACGAATAACGCAATGTCTTTCTTCATACCGGGCCACCAGTATTGGTGACGAAGATACTTATGCATTTTGTCTGCACCAGGATGAACCGAATAACGGGTCTTATGAGCTTCGTTCATAATGATAGTACGAAGGTCATCACGATCAGGAACCCAGATACGGTTCAAGAAATAGAGTAAGCCGTTAGGCTTAGTCTCTAATTGGAGCTCAGCTCCGCACGTCATTTCTTCGTACATCTTCCCTTCGGTGACTGAAAGGTGTTGTGCTTCGAGGATGCGGATTTGGATATCGTTTTGAACTCTCACACAATGTAACATGGTGTGTTCCTTCCGACTCAAGGCATCGGCTACAACATTCGCCTTTCCAGGATGATAACGAATGTCGCAGTCGTAGTCGTTAAGTAGTTCTACCCAACGACGTTGCCTCTTGAAGAGTTCTTTTTGATTAAAAATATGCTGAAGGCTTTTGTGGTCTGTGAAAACCACACACTTTGTACCATAGAGGTAGTGTCGCCAGATTTTGAGAGCGAAGACAACTGCACCTAACTCGAGGTCATGCGTCGTGTAATTCTTTCCATGAATTTTGAGTTGCCTTGACGCGTAAGCAATAACCTTGCCTCGTTGCATAAGGACACAACCGAGACCTTGGTTGGATGCATCACAGTAAACCACGAAATCATCATTACCCTCAGGAAGTGTCAAGATTGGAGCGTCACAAAGCTTTTGCTTGAGAGTCTGAAAGGCTTCTTCTTGTTTTGGTCCCCACTCGTAAGGCTTTCCTTTATGGGTTAAGGCTGTGAGGGGCACCGCAACTTTCGAGAAGTTAGAAATGAAACGTCGGTAGTAGCCAGCTAGTCCAAGGAATGAACGGATTTCAGTAGGGGTCTTTGGAGCTTTCCAGTTTTTCACTGCTTCTATCTTCGCAGGATCTACATGAATTCCTTTCTCATTGACTATATGACCCAAGAATTGGACTTCATTTAGCCAAAACTCACACTTGGAAAATTTGGCGAACAGGGCTTCCTTCTTTAAGAGGTCTAACACTAACCGTAGGTGTTCCTCGTGATCTTTTTTTGTTTTTGAGTAGATCAAGATGTCGTCGATGAAAACAATTACGAATTTGTCCAGGTACGGCCTACACACACGGTTCATTAAGTCCATGAATACCGCGGGTGCATTAGTTAAGCCGAAAGGCATAACCATGAATTCATAGTGGCCATATCTTGTACGAAAGACTGTTTTTGGAATATCCTCCTCAAGGACACGAAGTTGATGGTAGCCAGAACGGAGGTCGATTTTGGAAAAGCATGCAGAACCTTGGAGTTGATCAAAAAGGTCGTCAATTCTGGGTAACGGGTAACGATTCTTGACGGTAAGCTTATTAAGCTCACGATAATCAATGCACATACGAAAGGATCCATCCTTCTTCTTGACGAACAGGACAGGTGCTCCCCAAGGGGAGACGCTAGGACGAATGAACCCTTTTTCGAAAAGCTCTTGAAGTTGGCTTGCTAACTCTTGCATTTCCGAAGGTGCAAGGCGATATGGTGATTTTGCTACAGGATTTGCCCCTGGGATGAGGTCGATCCTGAATTCAACTTGTCGTATGGGAGGAAGGCCTGGTAAGTATTTGGGAAACACTTCGGGAAACTCACGGATGACAGGGATGTCTTGAATGTTCTTTCCCTTCCCTTTCTTTTCCACTATGTTAGCTAGAAATGCCACGTAATTCTTCCGTAGATACTTACGGGCCGTGGTACAAGACATGAGTTTTAGACCGCTTGATGGTTTTTCACCATAGATTTGCAATGTGCTTCCGGATGGTAAGGGAATACGGATGCATTTTTCAAAGCATATGATTTCTGCATGATGTTCGGCTAACCAATCCATGCCTATTATTACGTCGAAGCTTCCAAGACGCATCGGGATGAGATTAATTGGAAAGTCGTGATCGTTAAGGTTAAGAACGCAGTCACGGATAACATAGTCAATGGTTACAGGACTTCCATCAGCTACTTCTACCGTAATGGATTTCTCTAATTTAGAGCGGTTTTTGGCAAGCAATGTCTCAAATTCCAAAGAAACGAAACTTTTATCGGCACCGGTATCAAATAAAATGGAAGCATATTGTTGATTTACTAGAAACGTACCGTTGACCACTTCTGCATTGGCTTGAGCTTCATTAGCGTTGATGTTAAAGGCACGTCCTCGTGCTCCCGGGTTTGGATTTGCGAGCCTTGGGCATTGGTTACGGAAGTGGGTTGGATCACCACATCCAAAACATGCTCGACCATTTGCCAAAGCTGGTAGTGCCGGGACATTGGGACAATTTCCCTGAGCCATTGGAGGTTTGTTGGCGAAGCAGGTAGTGGACAAATGCCCATAGCGACCACAAAGGGTGCACAATCGGCATGGCAAGGTGGTTGGATGATGAAACTTACAGGTGTTACATTGGGGATGTGCTCCCCCCTAGGGCTTCTTAACAGGAGCAACTTGTGCCAAAGGAGTTGCCGGTGTGACCACCGCATAGTTCCTGACCTTTCGCTTTTTATTGAACGAGGGATCAGTCTTAGCTGCTTTGAAAGGCTCGGGAGTAGAGGTGTCAACGGGCTTTTTGGAGCTTTTCTTGGATAGGGTTCCAGCTTTCACGTGATTATCCGTCAAGGTAGCAGAGAGACGGATAACGTCTTCCAGGGTGGCAGGGTTTCGTCCCCACACCGTATCCAGAATCTTCATTGGTAGCCCACTGATATACTTTTCGATACCCCGAGACAGAGGGGTAACCATATGGGGCACTAGCAGACTCAGTTCATGGAAACGGGTTGTATACACCAGATTCTCTCCACTGTCCTGGGCAAGATCCCAGAATTCAGCCTCGAGTTTCTTCATCTCATTTCTCGGGCAAAATTCTTCGATCATTAGCTCCTTGAATTCTTCCCAGGTTAGTGACATAGCAGTGTCAGCACCTCTATTTCGTTTTTCTTCGTTCCACCAGGTTAATGCCCTCTTCTGCAGGACACTTGATGCATGACGAACTCTGAGGTTATCCGGGCAGTCACTGTTCAGAAATGTGCTCTCCATGCTTTCAAACCATTAGAGGAGGCTAGTGGCTCCCTCAGTCCCAAAGAATTTGGCGGGGTTGCAGGAGTTGAAATGCTTGAAAGTGCACGGAGGGTTTGAACCTGATTGGAGAGATCCAGAGTTGGCACTGTTGCTGGCTGCTGCTTGGTTTAGTTGAGTAACTAGGGTAGGTAGGATCTCAGCCATTTGTTGAGCGATGAGGGTTGCCATGACTCTGCTTCGGCTACGACGGGGAGGCATACTATAAAATGAAAAAGTTTGGACATAAGAATAATAGGGTAAGGATCATAGGATGAGGTTATGAAGTATAAGGATTTTAGATGGTGCCTACTCAGTTCATGTTACTAAACAGGTACCTTGACATATCAAAGGTAATTTAAATTTTTAAACGTTAGAGAAGTCACGCATTCCTATAAGTGGACACTCATCCCAAGAATTCCCAGGAAAGCATACGGGTCCAATGGTTGATCTGGATTTGTACGAAATGCTTTCTTTGACAGAATTTCCTAGAATACATGCATCCACCCTTCCGGTCCGCACACGTTCTCATACATTATTTGGAACTCAACTACTTTTGATGAGAGTTAGTTTGGAAACCTAAGTATATAGACTTGATGTAGTAGTAAGTTTTCCAAGTATACGTATGTGTAGGGTTTAGAGGGTAGAATAGAGGAGTGATTCCTAATAAGTACATGAGACGACTCATGTCATGGGGAATCCTAAGTTATAGTCTAGGTCATGTGTCTAATAACCTAATTCCCTATAACCAAGGCTCTGATACCAATCTGTCACACCCCAACCGACGGCGGATTATACGTCGGGGCGGACACGGTTGTTTAAAAGCACAAGGTTGACTAATAATATTGAAATATTTCTTTACTGATTTAAAGAGTTTAACATAGCAAAAATAACATATTGTTCAACAGAAAGTAAACATAAGATTAATTCTTGATGATCTTTCTAAGTCCAAGCATCCTACTTTTTCATAGATAAGCCTCACTCTTGTGCACCTGAAACATGTTAAGTAACCGTCAACTAAAAATAGTTGGTGAGATACGAAGGTTTTGACACTGTTTAACAAAAGTCTTTAAAAGTTTTACAATTCACTATGATTAATGTATCTAAGCATAAATGTGAGAATCAAGCAGGTTAAACATTGTGCACGTCAAACCTCCAACCAAGTTTAGGCATAACCCGAAGGTTATCCTTATAAGTTTAAAGTATAAGTTTCAGTAACAATCACCAAGGGCTCCCCCCCGAAGGGTCAATCAATCAAGGTGGATTGGTCAAATACAATAGATCTATCACTGTTACTATAGGCTCGGCCAAAGTTAATGAACATGCTAGTTTTAAGTTTAATTTAAGCATGCAAGTCTCAAAGCATAGAACACATAGAAGACATGTAAACATAGTTAAGTTCGAATTGTATAAGTCTAAAAGGTTTGAACATGTTTCACCCCAAGTTTATAAAACAAAAACAAAACAAGAGGGGCTAAGTATACTCACCTTGTAGCGGATGTAAGAGTATCCAAACAAGGGTTATATGTAGTGAAGTTTTGAGGAAAGATATCCTCACCACAAGCCTAAACGAAAAGTTTAAAGTTTATTCATAGAAATTCTAGAACAAGGATTTCGAGATTTGGGGTTGACTAGGGTTCCAAATAGGAAGACGGGGGTGTTTGTGCTATAACGTTTAAGTGGTAGTAAGTTTTAGTTAACCATGTTTTAACTAGTTTCATAAAATATAATTTGAGAAATGGATAATTAAGTGTTTGAGGCTATTAAATAATTATTTACAAGGTTTTAAGATTTAAAATAGTAATTATCTAAAAGAATAATTATCACGGGTTAATAATAATTACCCAATTGAATAATTCCCGATAACAATTCAAAAATAGAGAAGATAATTATTTAATAATAATTATCTAAGAGACAAAGTAAAAATTATTTAAAGGCAAGGTAATAATTATTTAAAAACACAGTAATAATTATTTAAAAACAAAGTAATAATTATTCTAAATTATTCGTAAACCTTAAATAAATAATGTATATTTATTTTTCTATCCACAAAATAAATAAATAAGTTTTAAGTTTAATTTTTTTGCTCTAATTCTAAAACTTTTTATAAAACGTTCAAGTTTATAAGTTTCGAATATCTAAAATGAGGATATATGTTTCATAATTATTACAAATACTTTCTGTCGAGTATTTAAGTTTTATAACAATTTATAGAGTTTAGAAATTTAAAACAAATATTAAACATTATATTTTTATAGTTTTAAACTTGGTTTTTATTTGGTTGAAATGCTTTCCAATAAGAAAAACAAAAATAAAAAGTGATTTTGAGTTTATAATTATTCAACATATTTTATAACAATAACAGAAGTTTTTAAAACTGATTAAAAGTGTGCAAAAAAAATCGAAAACAGAAAAACCAGCCGGCCGGATTCGAACACCCGACCTGGCCGGTCGCACTTGCACACACATACGCAAACCGCTAGACCAGTAGACTTGTTTGAGTAATATCCGGAGTCGGATTCTTTTAAACCCAACCCCACACTCGTCCCTAAACCGTAGGAACCCTAGATCCCAAATCCACTCGATACACATCGATTAGCCCTCTGTTAATGAAACTAATCAGAGGGCTTTTGATCTATGCAAGATTTCGAGCATTTTGGCAATCGATTTTACCTGAAATGATACAGATTCGAGGGAGAACGGGTTTGAGGTCCCCGTCGGCGGTCGCGATTTCAATTCCGGCAATGCAGCTTCGGATTGATGAAATGGGTAGTGGAGAGAGGTTAGGGATGATGTTTAGGAGCAGAGGGAGTCGCTATTTATAGCCAATTTTGGCATTAATTGCGCGAATGGGTCGAGGCGGGTGGTTGGGCCGTTCCGAGGTAATTCACACTCCACGCCAAGCATCGATCGAGGTTGATCATCATGGCATCTTGGGGACGGGTCGCACGCGAGGGCCGAGCCCGAGGTTCAGTGAACCTGGTCGAATATCGCGATTTCGGGTGAAAGGGAGAGAAAACCGGGGCTGCGGGGATTCGAACCCATGATCGTTTTCTGTGTTGGAAGTTTCGGCTTATTGCAAACAGGCCCCTGAAGTTTCAGTTCTTTTATTATTTTATGTCAAAACTTGGTTTTTGGTTTGAAATCGGTTTTAAGGATGACGGTTTCAGTCCCTGAAGTTTAAAACGGTCTAGATATATATATATATATATACCTATATATATATATGTATATTCATATAAAATGACATAAGTTTTATAAGTTTTATTATTTTATAATTTTATAAAATTTATTTATGACATATTAATAGAGTTCATATTGTTTACATAACCGAAACTATAAATTCTATAAAGTTTTGCTATTTTTATATACATCTCAAGTATAATGTGTATCAAGCAATTAATATTTATTATTTAAGAGGAAAAGAAAAATGGATTCTGAAAAATATTTAAATTCACAAATTCGCACGTTTGTTTTATTAAGATTTAATTCCACCAAATATGTTTATCCTTTCACAAAATGTACGGTTTACAACTAGAAATTTCCTTTTTAACCAAACAGTGGTACGTCGGAAACTAACTGGATATTACATGCCCTAAGCCGAACCTTTTTGGCTTAGGGTTTAGTATAATAGGGTTAATATATCACTCAATGTTTCGTTTGGGTCCTTCTCAATTTCGTTGACACATTTTTAGTCCGATCCTTCGCAATAATGACCAACCCGTCCTTTTTATTTCGAAAACCTGATTATTTCATGAGAACCTTGTTAACCATTTTTATTTATTCGAGATTCGGGTTATCCATTAACCTGAAATATAACTTGTCGGTTTTCGGGATGTTACATCCATACTTTATTGAGACCCGCCCCGTAGGCTGGACATCTCATTTCATTCATTCATTTATTATTGAGACCCGCCCCATAGGCTGGACGTCTCCTTTCCGTTCCTTTATTGAGACCCGCCTCGTAGGCTGGACGTCTTATTACATTGGGATCTTAAGTATCATAGACTCACAGCCTCCCAATGTATTCCCAACTAGTCCTCACCTTAAAACTTCCCAACGGTTTTCCCATGATGCACTAAAGAGGTTTATATATAGGAAGTACGAGCGGCGTATTCACCACCCCTTTAACACTTCATGAGTACTTCGTTATTCCGTTTTAAGACTTAGACTCGTTTCCATTACACATTCATATTTACACATAAAGCATGATCATCTATCATGCATTCACATATTCACGTTTAACACACATTGCATATTCATACATATAGTGTGATCTCCTGTCATATTTTCATATTCATTCCCGCTCTAATTCCTTATAAAGGTTTATCCATGTTACGTTAAAGAGGTTTATATATAGGAAGTACCAGCGGCGTATCCACCCCATGAATACTCCTTTACTTTGAATTAAGCTTTCCCATCTAATTCTCATTTAGTAGCATGTTTTCTTCATGATTTTATCTTACTCTTGCTCTAATCCCTTACAAAGGTTTTGTCATGTTATGCTAAAGAGGTTTATATATAGGAAGTACTAGCGGCGTATCCACCACCCTTTTAACATCTCATGAATACTCATTTGCTTAAGATTAAGCGTTTCTCATCATTTATTTAATAGCATGACTTCCTTACGCTTTTATCCCATTCTCATCCTAATTCCTCGTAAAGGCGTCTCTATGATGTATTGAAGAGGTTTATATATTGGAAGTACCAGCGGCGTATCCACCACCCCTTTAATACGTCACAGATATTCCTTTATTTAGAATTAAGCATTCCCTCATTTATATTTATCATATGTTGTAAACTGGGGTGATTATCCTTCCAGAGTAGTACCTCCAACAGAGATGTTTCCAGAAAAGAGGATGGGTCTAGGAGAGATTTATACACCACTCTTTCCTTAGACAGAACATTCCGTTTGTCAGATAACTACATCCCGGTCGGAAGTTCTCCTGTACGTTTACTATATTCTTATTACTTTTCTTTTGTCTATACCCCTAAACATTCATAATGGTTTCACCACGAAGTACCAAGAGGTTTATATATAGGAAGTACCATGTAAGACCCTAACCCGTGCATCCTACAGTTGGTTCTCATAACGGGTCATTCGCATTTATAACGCATTTATTATTAACTTAATACAGCGGAAGTCTTTCTAAATTCTTTTATTTCTATTTAATATTATAAAATTACCTCACAAATGCGTGCACACCAGTCCGAGTACACCGCTCCCAAGCCAAGATACGTCAACGCTACGCTTACCTGCAAAACAATCTAACGTACACATAAAGTCAGCTACGTTGAGTGAGTTCTAATAGTTTTGTTTGAACGAAAACCATCACATTACATTCATTAACTTAATCCACTCCGGACCCTCCGGCCCTTACAAAATAGTTTTATAATTTATTAACGAATAATTAACCCCCTGACATCCCACGGCATCCCTTAACCGTTCATCACCCGGGACTCAACCCGCACTACTAGTAATAATAATAACCATAGTAATAACAGTACCATCTCATTGACATAGACTTAACTTACTATATTAATAACTCACACCCAAGAACAACTATCAACCCGACACTTGGTTAACACAACATACGATAGACATTAACACACCCGGCCTTAACCAAGGCTCTCACAATTAACTTACATGACATCTATGTATGTCACAATTCTGACACAACGGTCAATCTACTCTACATACCCCAATAATATCATCTACACGTCACACTAACATTACCACATTAATATCATCACATGCATAATTAATATAACTCTACGTTTGCATGCAATTCAACACCATATAAATGTACTCGTAAACACATACCTCGTCACTGCACCCTCGTCAGGGCGTTCAACACACCCCGAGCTCATCATTAACCTGTTAAATAAATGTCACCGTTGGTGACTTCCCGACGGACCTCATCCTTCACAAATCCCGTTTGCCATGTCATACGGACAATGATGTAACACGTCACACAAATATAAACACATAATATCACACATCATATACACGACACGTTATCTACACCTATATCTCACACGTGGCACTAGAACAACGTATATATATACCCCGTATGAATCATAAGCATTTAGCTTAATGCCCGACTCTCCCTGATCTACCCTAATCACATCACATATTAATAGCTCATACCTTTAACTCACATATTTCAACGAACACACCATAAACCCTACGACTCTTAAATAAGCATTTTATACTCGAAACATATCGGGTTAGAACCCGAAACCCTTAACACGATCATTTATATTAACACCTCTTGAAAGTATGTACGATCGCCCAAAAACAGTAAAACTTTTAAAAGAGGGGGATTAGCAACTCACCGGCTGCGAAGCTTTCCTTCCGAAGTCGCATACCCGTAATCTCGTAGTCCAACGCGAACCTGTCGTCAAATGAACTACCCAGATCAATCCTTTTACCGCAATAATACTAACGCATCTATTTTGGACTAGCATCTACAAGATCGGTCTAAGTCGTCCCAAACCGTACAACCGACGCGCTCACTCGCGTACGAAAACCCTTAAATTAACGTTACCGAAAAACGTTCCCGAAAGTCGTTCCCGACATTTTTCCCATATCCCAAAATACTCCCCAACCATGAATATAAAGTCCTATGGGGTCATACCTTTGCGTACAAGCCGTTCTAAGCGGTTTTGTACGAAAATGCTGAGCACCACGCGAGAGAAAAACTTGTTTTGCTCATATCTCGACCAATCGAGCTCCATTTCGCGCGAACCACCTATCCACGCGTTTGTCTCAACATGCCCGACCTTAAAAAATTGTTGGTGTCGGCTGTTGCCAGAACGCGAATTTGTCTTTCAGCTCGTTCGGTTTTGCTCGTCAAAATACGAGTAGCTTAAAACCGACCCAAATGAACTCCGTTTTAGGAGAATCATATGTCCACGCCTCCGTATTGCTGAACCCTTTCAGAAGAACCAGTCGCCGGAAAACCGAACAGTAGCCGGAATTCCCCTTTTTCGTTGTTTTCGCACTGCTCGTATCCCTATCAAACGAACTCGGAATTGGACAAATAATATGTCCACGCGACCTTGTGGCCAAGCCCTTCGGCCCCCTGCCATCGCCGCCGCCTGCCGCCTCCGGCACCGCCGCCAGAAAAGCAAACAATTTCAGGAATCTCGCTGGAAAATCTCGTTCTTGCACGATTTCTTCACCAATCGTCTCTAGGTCTTTTTCTAGCGATCTTAAAACTGAAACAATTCAAACATACTTGAGAAACCCTCCACAAACGAATACAAGGATGCAAAGAAAATTACCTAGTTGTTGTAGGGAAGCCGTTGCTCGATACCGTCGTCGAACCGTTGCCGTTTGCTCCCCTCCGGCCACTCCCTCTTCGCCAACTCCTCCTCCTTACTCGCTACTCCAGCCGTCGCACACCTAGGGTCACAAATGGCCCTAGGGTTAGCGCATAAGTGGTTTATAAACCACCCCATGTTTCGTTTCAGGTCCCCCAAGTTCCATCTCGCATGATCCGGTCCTGAACTCTCTTTAAACAACTAACCTTGTTAGTCAATGTCGTTAAAACGCCTCATGCGTGACAAATCTTAACTCCCATTTTTAAATAATACAAGTTCAGGTCGTCCATTAACCCGAATTACAAATTTATAAAATTCCGGGATGTTACATACCAGCGGCGTATCCACCACCCCTTGGATACGTCGTGACTACTCTATTATTCGTGTTTAGTGTTTAGACTAATTCTTCATCACCTCGTACCTTAGTTCCACACATAGAACATAACATATAATCACATAATTCACATAAACATTCATCTAAGGTACGGGTCCAGTGTACTTACGATAGTCTCGGGTAGTTTCCTACGCTCGTTCCTAGCTTAAACGTCTCTCTGGATCCGAACCCCACTCATAGCGTACCGCTCTCGCACTTAAACGCGCCACACCGGGTCTTCTAATCCTTTTTAGAGAGAGTGTGTGTTGTGTGGTGTTGGTGTGTGTGTTTGTTGTGTTTCCCATTTGAACGACAATTCCTTTCTATTTATAGGTTGAAACTGCGCCGATGTCGGATCGACGTCTAAAACGATATCGGTCCGACGTCTAAAACCATGTCGGTCCGACGTCGAGCTGAGTCACCAAACACGCGTCAAAGCCTCCTAATTTGCTTCAGCAACATACGACGGACCGTTGTGCTTAGGATATCGGTCCGACATAGCTTATTTTTAGATTCTCCTCGTTGAAACACCCCATTTTCATATATTATGTCTCCCGTATCTCTTCTTATAGCCCGAGATATGCCTACGCGAAGTTTTGAGCTATTTCCGGGCGAATAGTCTTCTAGTTTCGAACCCGGTTGGGTTCTTTGGCCACGTTTCTCAACCGACACGTGTCCCATCTTATGTTTAGAACCTTTTGGGATGTTACAGAAGAGTTTACATGAATAATATAAGCCTTGATTTAAATATTTTAGTTGGTATCCATGTTAATGGTAAAGAAACAGTCTAACACTTAAAACAATATAACGGAGTATTCACGAAGTATCAAAGGGGTGGTTGGTAAGCCGCTAGTGCACCATATACATAAACTTCTTTGATAACTTGTGGAGAAACCATTATAAGGATTTAGGTTAAGGGTTGACTTTAGGAAAGTGATTTGGGAAGAGAAAGATGTTTTTGGCATGGATTTGCCATAATAAACATTTGAAAGTAAAATGGTTTCGAGATATAAAACATTTAGAACTTATCATGATTTATCATGGTAAGGGGTATAGAAATATGTCTAAGACCTAATACTCCTAGATAAGTGAGTTTACGGTGTATCGAATGGGTGGTGGATGCGCAACTAGTACTTCCCATATATAAACTCATTCAATATAGAGTAAACAAGCCTATACAAGGGTTTACGGTAAGGGCTTGATTTTGAGTCTTGGTTCAAAATTCCTTGACTGGGAAAATGTCTTGACAATTATTGTTTTGACATAATATGAATGTTTTGACCGTGAGGGTCTGTAAGGAAAGATTTTGCTGTTTTGACATAATATGAATGTTTGACCGTGAGGGTCTGTAAGGAAAGATTTTGCCAGGTTTGGCTAAACGCCTTATTTATATGGTAAATTATGGGCAAAGTTTGTAGTCAGAACCCTAATTCCATGAACAAGCGAGTTCACGATGTATAGGATGAGTGGTGGATACGCCGCTGGTACATCCTATATATAAGCTCGTTCTATAGAACATGAATAAACTTGGTCATGATTTAGGGTAATGACTATGATATGGAATGTAATTCCCGATCCATGGACATAGAGCCATTCGGGAAAATGACAGAAAGAATATTCGAACAGATGTCATTGGCATTGATTGCATTGACGCAGACATAATGTTTTGGACTGTGATTGTCTAGAAAGAAAGGTTTTTGCCACTTTGACATAAAATTTCATGCATGATCTGAATAGTAGAACGAGTCTTGGAACTTTGTTTAATCCTTGTGACTAAACAAACTACGAGCCTATGGTAATAAGTGGTCTAAAGATCTTATATTACCATAAGAACAACATTGACAGTGCCCTTGTGGCCTATCAATGGAAGGGTTGTACAATTCATTAGCATAACGAAGCCCGATAGAACTAGCATGCTTCTCGTGCTTGACTTTATTCATCGGCTTTGTATACGGGCCAAGTAGATTTAGATCTGTGTGAAATTTTCTTATCTTGATGTCCCTACGTTCTACTACTTCCCATATGCAGTGGAACTGTCTCTAGATATGTCTGATGCTATGGTGAGACACTGGCTCCTTTACTTGCACAATGGCACCAGAGTTATCACATAATATCTCTATAGGTTTCTTCATGCTCGGCATCACCTCTAGATCAGATATGAATTTCTTCATCCAAGCTGCTTCTGTAGGCGCACCCGAGGCTGCAATGCATTCAGACTCAGTGGTGGAATGAGCAACAACATTTTGCTTGGTACTCTTCCAAGTAGTTGCTTCTCCATTGAGTGTTTCAAAATCTGGTTGATTTTTCCTTGAAACATTGTGTTTCAAAACTTTTAGACAAAACATAAAACTTTTGAACGAAAAACTTTCGGTTGAAATTTTTCAGATGAAAGTTTTCAAGGACGAAAGATGCTACTAGACGGAAATTTCTTTTGACGAAACTTTTCTATGTTGGGCGAAAGTTTGGACGCAATTTTGGGTGAAAGTTAGGCAATCTGATTTGGGAAATTTTTCTTCTGTTTTGCACAAGAGGTTGATTTATTCATCATGGCTCAAATCAGTTCTGATAATGACACTGGTACCGAAAATAGACCTCTCAAGCTTCAATCTGCGGCTGAATTTGCTAATTGGAATAACATAATGGAATCGTTCTTTTATTATACTGATTATAATCTTAGGAATTCCATTGTTAATGGACCTCACAAGCCAATGATTTCCAAAGCTGATGGGGAGGTTCCAAACACCGACTATGCAAAGTATGATGCCAATGAAGAAAGTGCGACCATTAGCATGTGAATTTCCATTTGAAGGAAAGAAAATGAGGAAAGGGCGGCGATTTACATCAAGAAGTCGGTGTTGGTGGAAAATATGGTGATTGACAGAGATTGTTCATTCCAATTCGACAAAATTTTCCTCCAAGGACATTGGTTTGCAACATATTTGTCCTCAATTTGAACCAACAAGGGTTGTTCCGGTTCAAGAGAATGGGTTATCTAATCGAATGAATGTCGATGATGGTTTTTTGTGGCGAACCAAGTTTTCGGTGATGATTTTTGATCACCAGAGAAGAAGAGGAGAGGATGTGGGGCGCTGGTTTGATAATTTAATTGTTTCATTTTTATTATTTTTGAGTAAGGACTTAGAGCATTCACGGTAGCTTCCCTATCATTATAATTACACTAAAATCAGTAACTTTTCTCTCTCATTTTCAAATAAATAATATTTTTTTATATCTTTATCATTATCTTTTCTTTCTCCTACACTCACAATCACTTTAAAAAAATATTAAAAAATTTATACAGGTGAACAGTGTTTTCCCCAAATATACAGACAATTTATATCTTTTCTCTTTTCTTTACTCACAACCACTTTAAACCACCCCATAATATATATGGAACTCACTCACAAACATATGCAGAACCTGCTACGAATGCTCTTACACATTCTACTTAATCTTGTACCTAAACAGAAAAGAGTGAAATTCTTTTAATTTTAAATCACGGTATCAGCACGTAACTGTCAAATAACCTATGATACTTAAAAATACTTACGACAGACAAACAAACAAAAATTATTAAGGAAAAATCAGATTATATATAGTATAGGGGGTAAATTTAAAATTTTTAAACTTGAGATGGTTAAAGTGAATTTTATAAAGTTGAGAGGTCATTTTGCTATTTCACAAAGTCGAGGGTTGAATTTGTCGATGACACTCGCCTTTAATTAAAATGATAATGACAACAGTTAGAAATAATAATTTCCCTTGTACTAAATAAAATTGATAATTCTATCTATTTAACACTTTAATACTATCTATTTAATATTTAAAGTTATTTAATACAAACCATTTTTTCAAATGAACTCATTTTCATATTCAAATTTTCCTACTATTTTAATTTTAGAAAGTACTTGGAAAATACTTATAACTTCACATAGATCTTCACATATTTAATGGTTGAAATATTTTATAGTCTTGTTCCCGGAAGATTATGGCAATCATATTCGATCATGGGCACCACTTTAATTCTCCATAAATCCAACCACCCTTTAATATTATTTACTAATTTAATATTGTTTTTATTTTTAAATCACAATATATATAATTATGCAAGTAGTATACTCTAAAAAAATTCCCACCAAGGAAAACACATCACACTATCTTCCAATGTGGTTTCCTCCAATCATATTTGCTCTCTTCCTTAGTCTCCTTACATCCACCACCATTGCCATCACAAATAAAAACCAGTTGAACAAAAATGTCATCAATGACTTCGTTTCTATTCATAATCAAGCCCGAGCCGCGCTTCATTTGCCGCCACTCGTGTGGGACACACAACTAGAGCGTTACGCAGACTTGTACGCTAGGCAAAGGCGACAAGACTGCTTGTTAAAGCATTCAAATGGACCTTATGGAGAGAATATCTTTTGGGGTAGTGGTGATGGGTGGAACCCTACTCAGGCGGCGGCAGCATGGGTGGCAGAGCGGCGGTGGTACACCTATGGGTCGAATTCGTGCAATGGTCAAGAGTGTGGGCATTACACACAAATCATTTGGAAGACAAGTAGGAGAATTGGGTGTGCTAAGGTGACTTGTTTTCAAGGTAGAGGTGTTTTTATGATTTGTAATTATGATCCTCCTGGGAATTATATGGGTGAGAAACCTTACTGATATTTTTGCATGACAATTAATTAGTGGTTGTTTTATGATCACATGCTTATATACACACATGTATATTTATGTGTATTTTTCAGTTTTTTTCGTGTATTTATTTATTTATGCAATATTCTTTCGAGTTTTGTTAATCTATACTATATAATAAAAGAAAACCATGAGGGACACGTGTCACTCTCTGGTTACTCCTCACTTTTATTTTCCCGCCTCTCTCTCATATTAAATGTTAATTTTTCTGTTTCTCTCTCCTATTAAATAATAATATCAAATAATAATCTTTATATTAATAAATAAAATTTTACGGACACGTGTCACTTTCTGCTTTATTTGTATCATTTTTTTCTCACATCTCTCTCATATTGAATAATGATATTAAAAGAATTTATTTTTAGATTTTTAATAAAAATCCAGTGACGGATATACTTATTATTTAATTATAAATTGTTCAACCGATATAATATAATGTACACGGGTTTTTAAAAATATAAAATTTTTATTACTAAATATATAACATTTTATTTATTCAACCCGTGTAATAACCCGTGTAATACACTGGATTTTAACCTAGTTTTATATATTGATCTATCTTTTTGTCGGTTCAATGTGTTGCTAATGTCATTTTTCTTATTATCATTTTGGTTAAGATTGATATCAACATCTTTTGTTTTAATTTTTGAGTTTATCAATAACTCAAAAAAAATTCTTATTATCATTTTGGTTACACTAAATATGATTTTTAAAAACAATATTATTAAAAATATTGTCATCTTTATTTTATAACTACTCAATCAAATATTATATAGGGAATAGTTCAAACGATAACTACTTTTTTTATGCGATAACCATGATACAACCACATAATTTATAAATTATGTTTTTTCTTTTAATTGTTAAATACTTTTTGAACATATATTTTGAATATAAATACGGATATGAGAAGTCTTACATATACATACCAGATAATATTACATATATGTGACACATAGTGTTGTGTTTGTAAGACTAACAGATTGATAATATTACCATTCATTAGTTGACATGGTGATCATAAGATGATTGTATGAAAATCGATACAAACTCAATGTCAACTTCCTAACCAAAAACAAATGAATAAAATTGTATCGTGCATAATGGTATTGATGAATTGAATCGAACATATCTTTTTATTGATTTTCAGGTGGCTTATATAGCCAAATACAAGTACCAGTAAGAGGGAGTATACAAGAGATTTAGTAGTTTAATTTTTTTGAAGTATTTGAACCATTTGACTTTATCTACCTATGAGGTTTAAACTATTGGATTTAAACTAAACTTATTGTGTTATTAGTATAGGGGTCTTTTGAGTCATTATTAGAAAATACATTTAGTGTCATTTATGTATTTGTAACTAGGTTAGAAACCTCGTGTATTACGCGGGTTGAATAAATACGATAAATAAGTGCAATGTTATATGCCTAATAATAAATATTTACATATTATATATTTATGACATATTACATGGTTTTTTAATACAAATTTTAGAAACGTCATATAGTCATTTTTTAAAAATGTTTTATAAAAAAATGAAATAAATGTTCAATTTCTAAAAATGTTTTATGAAAAAACCTATATTTTTTTAAATAAAAAAATATTTTATAAAAATAATTATAGAAATCATTATTATTTAATAGGAGAGAGAGCCGGAAAACAAAAAATTATTAAAAAACAATTAAAGAAAATTTATATCATTAATAGGAGAGAGAGGCGGGAAAATTTATCTCACCAAAACTTTTATTTATTATAGAATATAGATTAGTCTAAGATTGTTTGTGTCAAATTGTAAACTTGGGAACTGTCCAAATGGTGTCGTAGGGTATGGTTCCTAAACCATTACGTCGTTTTAATGAGTTTATATACGCATGAACCAAGTCGGCCAAATAGTAATCACGATTCATAATCAAAATTCAGTTTGTGTTCATCTTATTCTATCAGTTCATATGTGTGATTTACCAACAAGTGGTATCAGAGCGGTTATTGTTCTTGGGAGGAAAAGAAAATCGATCAAATTGTATGTGAAGGAAACCGATCAAATGGAAAATATGTTACAATCAGCAAACCAGAAAGTGATGTAAGAAACGATCAGGAAAAACTGAACCGACTTTGCAATCCTTCGAACATCAGGGTTGTCTTGTCTTCAACGATTAAAGCCTATACGGGATTGAATTAAGAATCGTTCTTATCACATCAGAAGCATGTATCCAAATTAAATCATCAGGGGCAATCAAGGGTTGTAGTCTTTCAGTCAGAAATTCTTGTTTTCGTTTAAGTAGGGGTGATTGTTAAATTTACTAAATCATAAATCGGCAATCAAGAACAATCAAAGGGTCGAATCAATTGAAATTTTTAAAATTTGTTTTTGCCACCAATCGATCAAGAAAAGGAAGTTAGACAGAAAGGAGTGTGCGACTTTGGGTCTGAACGAAACAAGGAGTCAGCAAAAGTTCAAAATCAGAAAAGGCAAATCGCCATAAAGATAAGTTTTTTTATTTTATTTTTATTGCATTAAATTCATATTGGTAGTATCAGTTAGAATCCTAAATCAATTAGACAAGAACGTAGGAAAGATCAGTTTTTTGTATGTTTTACCCAGAGTATATGTTTTAGAAACATACAAAAACAAGTAGGAATTTGGTAATAGGTGAAAAATAACATGTTAGAAACTTGGTCTAGGGAGATAGATCAACAACGGATAAGCGAGATTGATTATCAACAATGGATAGGCGGGTTTGATTATCAAGAGCGGTTAGGCGGGCTTGATTATCAATAGCGGATTGGCAGGTTTGATTATTAACAACGGAAAGGTGAGATTGATCATAATCGGGAGATCAAATAAACCAGGCTTGTTTTCTTGTTGTACAAGTATAATCAGTAGGATCACTTTTATTTTTCGGTATATAGAGGTAAAAATAAAAGTATAACCGATTAGTACTTGTGGGACGAAAAACTCACTGGGAAAAGGACGACACGTTAATGGCGGATGATTCATCCAAGAACAAGAACAAAGAGATTGTCGCAATTAAGGAAGAAGGGATGTCAATGACTTTCCAATGTCTGGTTCAACTCTACAAACTACACGATCTAGGATGTAAAGATTAGAGTAATCTTGAACGTCCATGGAATTTTGGTAGCAGATGAACCAACACAAGGAACAGAAGTCAATCAGAATAACAAGAAGCAGTTGCACTACTATATCAAGCAATTCCAAAAAAATATGCTACTGTAAATTTCTAGCCTTACTTCAGCAAAAGATATTTGAGAGGCATTAAAGGTTCTACATGTAGGAGTTGATAGGGTTTATGGAACCCTTTAGGTTCTTTGTTCAAGTTTCACCATGCATACATGCCCCCGTGACTATCATAGGACGTACCTAAAGTCACGTCACTTGTTCGATTTTAGACAAGACCCGCCTCGTAGGCTGGACATCCTGTCCCAAGACGCACCCTGTAGGCTGGACACCTTATTATATTCTCGAGACCCGCCCCGTAGGTTGGACATCTCATTATATTCTTGAGACTCGCCCCGTAGGCTAGACATCTCATTATATTCCTTTCCATTGAGACCCACCCTATAGGCCGGACATCTCATTATATCAACCCAAAAGACCTGCAATTCTTGCCCAAGAAGGAACAACAAATATGTTTCTAATCATAAGAAAAGGTCTTACAAAATCTAAGGAGAAATGATAACTATAATAAAAGGTATCATAATTTTAATCGAAATGAAAATTTTGATGATACAAATTTGATCATTTACAAACAGAAAGATATTTTTCAAATGATCATGTGCTATACAATCCCTCAATCAAACTTGTGTCAAGATGGGTAAGAGTTGAAATGTTTAGTACTAACAATCTCGGTCTCATAAAACACTGGGCACCAAAAGATCCCAGTTAAATGTTTGATATAGGTAGAAACTTGATAATGATAACTTAAGTGAAATAAACAAGTAAAGTTTATTATCATCATCAAGGACAAACTCTCAAAGTTAATGTACAATAAACATGGAGAAAAATTGACATCCAAGGAATATTCACTACAAAATCGAGATAAGTCCACTTAACACTTTCGTAAATTTATTCTTAAAATTTTATATTGAAAAGGCTATGTGAAATAATTATATGACTTAATTGTGAATAAATTTTGCATGCTTAGAATACATCTTAGATAGACTTAAATATTTGCTACAACATCACATGCTTGAGAAATGCAAACTTATGTAGATAGTGATATATATATATATATATATATATATATATATATATATATATATATATATATATATATATATATATATATATATATATATATATATATGAGGAGGTTCAAATAAGAAGTGTAATTTAGCTAAGAAGCCTAAGAAGCAATCTTAGCCATCCATTTGCTAATAAAGGATGAGATTTAAGTAGAAAAAAATAAGGTTGGATGGGTATCTTTGGAATAGCCATTTTTGTTGACTTTTTTCAAGTTCTCTCTCATTTTTTAAACTTCCATAACTTTTTTATATAACATTATTTTTTGAAAAATATTACACCATAAAATCGAGCATTTTTTTCTCTTTAATTTGAGTATAATATTGATATATAAAAAATGATGATTTAAAAAAAATTCAAAATCTTTGTTGATTTTCGATAAAACAGCACTGATAATAGAATCAGTGCTGTTTTCTAGTAAACAACAGCAAACTAACACAAGAAAATAGCATAACAACAAAATCAGCTAACAACACATCAGTACAACATAAAAAACAACACAATAACAAAAACAACATAGGTAATTGTACAAAATCATAAATCTGAAATAAAAGTTATTATCTTAAAAGAAGAATGTAAGTAATCAAGGTTTGACCTTCAGCAATATAAAAAGAAGAATGTACCTTATCTTTGTGTTTTCCGGTAACTATTGTTGCAGGAAAAATAATGTACCATAAAATACAAGAAAGTGAAGTAAAAAACTTCATGTGAATGTATGAAACTTGGGCTAGAACCCAAAATCTAAATTGCAAATGTTTTTGTATATAATACAATCTTAAAAACTTAGTTTTGTTGTGTTAGGTTTTGTTTATTTTTGTGATGACCTACCTGTGCTGGTTTTGCTTGTACTGGGTTATGTTTGTGCTGGTTTTAGGATTATAGCATGTCACTCCCAATTGTGTTCTTTGTTTTGTGCGGGTTTGATATACAATCTTAAAAACTTAGTTTTGTTGTGCTGGTTTTGTTTGTGCTGGGTTAGCTAAGAAGAGCAAGTCACACAAATAATCGTGTTGTTTTGGTGCTATTTTATAATAAAACAGCACAATTAATTGTTATGTTTGATATTGTTTTATGATAAAAAACAGCACAGTTAAAAATGTTGTTTTACAACGCAACACAGTTAATTGTGTTGTTTTACTATAAACCAGCACATTTACGTAAAGTAGCATAATTTTATTAAGTGTCGATCTTGTTTTTATAATATATATATATATATATATATATATATATATAACAATACTATACTCAAATTAAATGTTAAAAAACTAAAAATAAGGTCGTATGAAAAAGTTATGTACGTTTAAAAAAAGTGGAGGAATTTAAAAAAGGTTAACGATTGTGGGTTTTTCAATATGCCCCTCAACCCCTTGTTTTTACTACAATTAAATCTTTACTATTGATCATCCATTTGAATGGATGAGATTGTTTTTTAGGCTTCTTATCCAAATAATACTTCTTAGAGGAACCATCCCCTATATATATATATATATATATATATATTTATATATATTATTTGCATATTTTGATAAAATGAAGTATTAATATAAAGTATACATATTAAAAGGTAAATAGTATTTATAAAAGGGTTTAAATTAATGTTATTGAATGTTTCATAACTTTGGCATCTATCGTAAACATTACAACATACTAGTAGTAATATGCTATACACATTATTTTGAAAAACACGAATTATTTGAGCTCGAAAATGATATAGCACGTATCTTTTTTTTTAAATGAAATTTGGTGATGTGCAAAACTAAGCAAAATATTTTCACCAAAGTTTTAATGAAATTTAATCTCTTATCTAATTCCCAAAATAATCATACAAAGCAAAATGATTACTTGTCATATTTTGTGACTTTAAGCTTAGGGATGTTTGAAATTGAGTTTGAAAATGACTTATTGATTTATTGGCTTTTTCAAAAAGCCAATAAGTCAAAAAAATGTTAAAAAGTTGTTTAAAGTGCGTCTCTTGATAAGTCTTAAAAATTTATTTTTCAAAAGTTATAAATTCAAACTTTTTAAAACTCCTTATGACTCTTTGAATATAAAATTATCAATCTACCCACCCTTTATCATACAATAAAAATAAGTTAAGTCAAACACTTTTTAAACAACAATTTATTGACTTATTGGCTTTCCCCACCACAAAAGCTAATTCAAACACTTTTTTAAAAACTACTTTTGAAAAAATAATAAGTCAATAAACACATTTAACAAAAACCACTTTTAGAGTTAAATAGGCAATTCCAAACACCATCTTAGGGCGAAGGGGGTGAATAACCCATTTACTCACCAAAACTGCCAAATAAAATTCTGTCACCTCAAAACTACTTATTTACTTAGATTTAATTGGAAACACCCTACTCATTTACTCACCAACTTAAAAAAATATATATAAACATTTAAATAAAAAAACATACTTTTTATCAATTAAAAATACAAAAGACAATTAAAAATAACAAAATACAATAACAAGTTACAAATTAAAAAACAAATCGAGAAATTAAACATAATCGTCTTCCGAATTGTTGCTGGCCCACTCCGATAGTGTAGCAAAATGTTCAACAAGATCATATCGTAGTCTAAAGTGCGTCTCTTGATCCCGCAATTCATTAATTACACCATCGTCTACTACTTCATTGGTTGAAGGATCCATGACGTAGCTGGTTGAGATCGCATTTTCGTCATGCTTTAAAATCATATTGTGCAATATGATACATGCGTAAACCACATTTTGTATTTTTTGACGTTTACGTGACCGTTGCGGACGATTATTTTAAAACACCAAACACGCTTTCGACATATTTTCTAGCCGACTCTTGAACTTTCTTGAACCTTTTTTTCTTTCAGGTCGACAGGGAATGGAAATGATATCACAAAAACAGACCAAGTGGGGTAAATCTCATCCGCAAGATAGTAACCACGTTTGTATTCACGACTGTTAACTTGGAAATGACACTTCAGGACGGTTCCATGCATTTCATTATTGAACAACGGAGATTAATTGAGAACATTTATGTCGTTATTCGAACCGGCAGGACCATAATACGTATGCCAAAACCATAAGTCATTTGACACCACTGCTTCTATCATGATCGTAAGGTATTGTTGATCACCTCTCATAAATTGGGCACACAAACTAGTCGGATCACCTCTTCTTTAACCTCCTGTCATACCCTTCGTGAAACTAAGAAAACCTTGAATCCATACTTATATCCCTGACAATACTTAAAAACAAATCTTTCGGTAAGTGAAATCTACCTCTAAACGTATCTGCGTCGTACTTGGCGCGTTCAAAGAAGTAATCCTTCAACAGAACTGTGTTAGCAACTTCACGATCACGATGTACAAATTTCTTCTTTAAATTTGCCGTATCCTCAAGCTCGCTAACGGTTTGGACAAAACTCAATGCCACTTGATTCGGAAGTGTCGGAAAGAAAATCATCAAAACCACTAGAATCGGATAATCCCGAATGCAAACCAAGAATGCTAGAATCGGATGAAGACATTTTATTAAAAAAATTAGAGTTTTATAAAAATATATAGGTGGAAAAGAGTGATTTGTTTTAATGGAGAAAGTGAGATATATATAGAGTTTGATTTTTTTTTTAAGTTTAACGGCTATAATGTCGTTGGATTCTACCCGGTCCGAGTAAAATAACTCGAGCATCTTACTTGAATTCTCAACTCGGCGTGATGGGGGGGCGGTGTACCTAATTGTATTAGACATTCACCAGCGCGAAAGAAAACATATAAAAAAAATCTAAAAGTATATTATATTTGATCCGGTTCGGTTTTGAGTAATTTGTTACGTCGAAATGTAGACCGACTCGGTTTTTATAAAATTTATACCGAAAGTTAGATTAAAATGAGCACGTTGTAACGGTATACTTGGAGCGTACGAAAAGACAATATTTTAAAAGTTATAAGAATAAAACAAAATATGTGTAGAATTATTTATAAATATTAAAATAATTTAAAAAAAGAGGATGACGTGTGTGTGGATGGACAAAAAACCAAAAAAAAAAGGTTGTGAGGGATTCGAACACAGGTTATGTTGGTGTAAGGGTGTGACTCAAACCATTCGAACACAGGTTATGTTTAGTTGATAAAAAAATCATGTCGATTGTGTCTGTAACAAGGGTGGTGTCGACAAAGGTGGCAACAAGGTGGGTGATGGTGACGATGATGAAGGGCTCATGCCACGTGATAAAGGGGTGAGGTTACGGGCTTTAATTGAATTCTTTCTTAACGAATTGTTTAACCAAAAATAGTATTTTTAAAATTTTTAAATTTCAATAAATTTCATAAACCAAAACAATTAAAAAATACAATTATATATAACTATAATTAAGTTAAAACCCATGTATTACATGGGTTGAATAAATACGACTTTTTATAAGTTTTTATGAAGATTTATAAATTCTAAAACATGATATATAATTATTTTTTAAAAATATTTTATAAAAATAATGAAGAAGCGTTCAAATTAAAAACAATGTTTTATGAAAAAACTATTTTTTTAAAAATAAAAAACATTTTATAAAAGTAAATATAGAAATCATTATTATTTAATTGGAGAGAGATGCGAGAAACAAAAATTATATAAAAAATTAAAGAAAATTGTGTAATTAATAGGAGAGAGGGGCGTGAAAAAATATTGAGGATGCATGTATGAATGACAAGTGTCCTCCTAAAACATTTATTTATTATATAACTAGTTTAGATCCCGTGTATACACACGGGTGAAAAATATCAATAAATAAAATTTTTAAATCTTTATGTGTATATTTTATATTTGTAAAATGTATCATATACTAAGGATAGAAAACAAAAGTCAAAATATGCAAAAACTAATATATAATTGAGTTTTGAAAATAAATTAAATATTATTTAATGTAATTTGTTTTTCATTTATTATTTGATTGAAAATAAAAGTTAAATAATTAGATTTTCAAAGTTTCATAAGGGATAATTTAAAATAAATGTGTTTTATTAGTATAATTAATATTTTATGTAAATATATATTGTTGTTAAAAATAGGAGGTGCATTTAATAAGAGAAAGAGGCGGAAAAAAATGATGAGAATGAATGTGGAGGCGACACGTGGCATGAAAAAACTTTTATTTATTATATAGTATAGATATAGATTTGTAATTTCGGTGCAAGAGAGAACGTTTAACCTTTCTATGTGTTTTTTTATATATAAGAAACTAGTTTAAAACCAGAGTACTACACAAGGTGAAAAAGTATCAATAAATAAAATTTTTAAATCTTTATATATGTATATATATATATATCTTATAGGTGAAAAAATGTATTACATATGCTAACAATAACAATAGAAAACAAAATCCAAAAAAATGTAAAAATTAATATATAATTTAGTTTAAAAAATACATTAATTATATTCAATGTAATTTGACTATCATTTACTATTTGATTGAAATGGTAGTCCCAAGACTTCACATAGTGCAGGTCTTGGGTGTGAATCTTGCCAACAACAAAAAATGGGTATGTGGCCAGGTCAGAGGGTTTACCCAGTGGGGGGTTTCCTCCTGTGGTGGGCTGCCCTAGATATTCTAGGTGTTGCTCCGAAAAACTCAATTATCTTAGAATATCTAGCGTTGCCGTTAAAAAAAAGGTAATTATATTTCAAAATTTATTATAATATGAGATAATTTAAAACAAATGTGTTTTATTTGTATAATTAATAATTTGTTTAAAAATATTTTAGTATTAAAAATATGAAAGTATATTTATTAAGAGAGACGGTAAAAAAATTATAAGATTGAATGTCAC
This sequence comes from Smallanthus sonchifolius, assembly GCA_023525975.1. NCBI lineage: Eukaryota > Viridiplantae > Streptophyta > Magnoliopsida > Asterales > Asteraceae > Smallanthus > Smallanthus sonchifolius. Next base: position 18,572,476 of record CM042035.1, on the reverse strand, counting down.
GTGACATTGACAAACTTTTATTATTATATATTATTATATAGTATAGATATACAATTTCTCTCATTTTTGTCGTGGATTAAGTTGTCACGTGTATAGTATGTACACTTTGGTAGTAGTTTGCCCCTAAAATTTATACTTTACCCTCCCATGAAGTTTAGTTATATTTTATAACTTTATAAGTTTTAATATGAATAAAAATATAGATTATAAATCATTCAAATGAGAATTCCTTGCTCAAACATATACTCACAATTATTTAGATTTTTTTACATTTTTCAATCATAACGTTTTAAACTTAATCTTATATAAATTTCTGAATACTACAACAAACTTATTTTTATCTATGTTTACATATACGTTTAATTCAAAACAGAGTTGTGTGTCATAATAAACAATTCATCGAAACACAAACATATAAACTGTTAAAGCTGATTTAAAGTTTCGATTTTTGAGAGACTTACAACTTTTAAATTGGTTTTTTTTTATAAAATCCAGATTTTCCGTTGAGTGTCGTTTAACACGCCAAACGCGGGCGGGTATAATATTATTTCACATTTTAATTTAGTAAGCGAAACACATATATTCAACATGTTTTTTTGAATGGCAAGTCGGCAATCTATTCGACATGTTTAAATTAACTTCAAAATTGCTATAGACACACATGGTCGGCTCGTACACGACGACGGCAGTTATTTCCCGCGCCTATATTCGCGTCACTCCGTCAAACGTCGACAGCTGTCATTATCACTCTCCGTTTGTTATGAAACTACTCTCCCCCTTTTCGTTAACCCTAATTCACTCCCACAATCAATCATCCTTTCTCCATGATTCTAACTTCTCAATTCCACACGCATGTTTGTTGCCACTTCAAAACCCCTATTTTCGCCTTTCAATTTCACTCCATCCTCCCTAGGGTTTCGATCGGCGGTGCACAGATGGAATTGGTTCGGAAATTGGGGAGCAAGTGCTGTGTTGTTCAATCGAAGAAGACGAATCAGAAATTGGAGGTGATTGAGTCGGATGATAATGTTGTTAGTGGTGAAGATTTGTTTGATCCGGAGTCTGCCGGAGTCGAGGTTCCGCCGGATCATCTCGTAATCATGGTTAATGGCATCATCGGCAGGTGATTTCATCACACTTTGTTTCGAATTTTTAGTTGATTCAACATTATGATTCATTAGTATTATCTAAAGATGAGTTAATTTCATATTGTTTTTTAATAAGTAATTAGTTTAATCAATTTAATAGAAAATTGGATTTAAATATCCAAGCTATCATCCATTGGTCGATAATAATCCATTATAATATTTTGACCGGTTGCGAGGCAGTCCCCAGTAGCATAATAATTATAGATTTAGGGGCTGTTTGTTAGCCTCTTAATGATTCCATTAAAAGGCTTACCTCTGAATCGGTAAGAGGTAAAGGAGTTTGCTTCACTAAAAGCTCACCTCTGAATGGTTCATTTTACCTCTTAATGGTTTAACTTTGTAACCATACTGAACCATTCAGACCTCTTAATGATTCCGTACTTAATGGTTCAGATTTTACCAAACAGTCCCTTACACTCGTCATCGTTTGTATGTTTCTCCATTTATTAAAATACAATTAGCATTTAAAGTATTTACACTCGTTATCGGCTAATGGGTCATAGTTTGGATTATTAAAATACAATTAGCATTTAAGTATTGTACAAAGATTAATCGTGATGGTATAAAAAATTTGGAGTTGAGGCTTTGAGACATACGGTTGAGAAAAAAACTTGTGAAGTACTGCATATATAATATATAACCAAGTTTCTTATCTGTTCCATTTTAGTAACTTAATTTTTTTTTGTATTATTAAAGTCACTCGCTATTACAACCTTGCGCAAGTAATAGGTTAACATGTTACTTTTTCTTTTGATTTTATTTTAATTTTTATGGATATGATGAGAATGTTGATTTACTCTTTTTGGATTTCATTTGCACCATATCCATATAATTAAACAAAAAAATGTAACATGTAACCTGATAATTACGCAAGATTGGAACATCATGTGAAACTTGAGTGACTTGAACAAGAGAAGAAACGTTTGAGTGACTAAAATGGAACATATGAGAAATTCTGTTACTATTCTGTGAAGTTTTCTCAAGAAGAAGTTATATAAATTTATTAGCATCGTGAAAGCTTCTATTGGAATTATCCAGTGCTGCAGATTGGAGATATGCTGCTAAGCAGTTTGTGAAGAGACTTCCTAATAAAGTAATTGTTCACTGTGAGTTTTTTTATGTGGTCAATTATGTTTAGAAAAATATATATATTTGTAGGATTTTTTATACATGAAGTCTTTATCATATATGAATATATTTATTGAGCAGGTAGTGACTGCAATTCTTCGACTTTGACTTTTGATGGTGTAGACCGAATGGGTGAAAGGTTAGCTGAAGAGGTACTGTTATCATGGTTTTCTTTGCCACTTATTTAATCAGAGATTATTGTTAACAGTTTTTTTGGTAAACGGGCCAATTTGGGTTGTATTTTAACTTCGTCCATTTACTTGTAAACAGGCAGTGGCGGACCCAGAAGTTTTTTTATGGGGGTCGGAGATATTTTGGAGTCGATTGTCAATAATTAGTATTAATTTTTTTCTGCCCGAGTCGGGCCGGGTCGGGTCACACAATAAAACGATGAAAACTAACAAAATTATAAACGAACAATAATAATACGATCCTTGTCGTTAGAAATGCATAATTAAAAAACAATATCCCTATAATTGTTCTCTACAAGTTTTCATTTTTTTGAAACCGAACCCCTACATGGCTACATCATCTATAGGAACTTTTATAATCAACTCTTTTTTAATATAACAAACACAACTATCAACTCTTTTTTCAATAGTTAATTAGGTTTAAAATATTTAAATGGGTATTGGGTTTATTTATGGGTTTATTTTTTATTTGGACCTATTTTGTTTAAAGGTGATGGGGTTAAACTATTAAAGGTTTAGTTCAAGAGTTTTATAATTAATGGATTATGGGTCAATTGTTATAGGGTTAAATGTTTGGTTTAATTATTTTTTATTTATAAAATCTATAATCCTAAAAAAATATTTCTTGAGGGTCACTGTCAATTTTATGGGGGTCGGTTTCAAAATTTTATGGGGGTCGCTCGAAAATATACCACATATATAACAAAAGAAATAAAAATTTAACGGTGTCGGCTGACCCGCCGACACCTAGCTAGGTCCGCCAATGTAAACAGGTCAATCTGGGGTATATTTTTTACTCCAAATGGGAAAGTTAAGAGCTTAGCTAAAATTCTAGACAGAAAATGCGCGAAACCAGTTGGAAGTAACCCAAAGTATTGGTAAAATGTTTTCAATATGCTAAATCTCTTTGTTCAAACAAAATAGATACAAGAAACAAATATACCTAGCAAAATCTCACTCATACAGTAGGGTCTGGGGAGGGTGAGCTGAGGGCAAACCTTACCTCTATCTCATTGGATAAAAAGGCTGCTCCGATAGAGAACCCCAACTCAGAAAAACCTCCTTTGTTTTTAAAGAAAAAACAGAAGATAAAGGAAACATACTAGAAAGTATCATGACATAGTATCATAAAAGACTTTGTTAGAAGCTGAAGATAAAATAACAGAAACGCACAAAAATCCCTAGTTCTAACAAATTAGATATGATTGTAATAATGTTCATATAATCATATTTAAAAGCTAATTGTATAGTAAGTGCTAGCAGGGTCAACCCAATCTGACCTACCCATGTTCCCCTACCTGCTTATTTGGCACCTCTAATATAAGGTAAATGTTATACGCACTTGGACACATGAACCAAACAGAATAATGTTTCATTGAAAATGTCTAAGGTCCTTTCTAATTTTGTTTCGGTTATGATTTCCTAAATTCTCATGCATAACAAAACTCACAGATTTAGTTTATATCTTTTTTTGGATTTAATTCATATAAATATAATATTTTTATAAGTTCCATGGAATGCTGCAGGTACTGACAGTTGTCAAAAAATGGCCAGAGGCGTCCAAGATCTCCTTTATTGCACATTCATTGGGTGGCCTAGTTGCCCGGTATGCTATTGGGAGGCTGTATGAAAATATTCCTATTAATCGATCCTCAAATTTGAAGGGAAGTGGTTCAGAAAAATCCCTTCGACAGTTAGTTGAAGCTAGAATTGCTGGCTTGCAACCCGTTAACTTTATTACTGTTGCAACTCCACATCTTGGTTCTAGTGGACATAGACAGGTAGGCTTTTGATACCTAATTATATAGGTGGCAATATGGACAAGTCGGGCGTGTTTGGTACGGGTGGAAATGGTCGGGTTGACCCCAAACATTTTTTGGTTAAAATTTTTAGTTATCGGTAATTATGTGTGAAATATGATTACAAAAGTGTGACCCGTTGGTGTAAAACACAACCAAATTGACCTGTTCATTAGTAACTGGGTTAAAATTGCTACGTGTCTCAACCTCTAAGTGGGTTCAAATCTAGCTTCTACTTATATAAATTTAACATTATTGTCTTTGTTTTAACAGCTTCCATTTCTTTGTGGTCTTCCATTTCTTGAAAGAAGGGCCCCACAAACCGCACACTGGATAGTTGGTAGATCTGGAAAGCATCTCTTCCTTACCGACAATGATAATGACGGGCGCCCCCTTCTCCTTCAGATGGTTAATGACTCTGAAAATATCAAGTTCATGTTAGTAATGCTTCATTCCACTATTCTCATCAAAATCTTGGATATCGGTGGCAATTTTGACCTGGCTACTTATTAATGGGTCAGTTTGGGTTATGGTTTATTGTAACGGGTCAGATATATAATTAGCTAAAATGGAACCTGGTCAAATGGGTTGAACTGAGTTAAAACCAAAATGTGGTTTTGAAGGTTACAACCTCCTACATTGTTTAATTTAAGAAATTAGATTATTCTTGTAATAACACGGCGTTTTTAATGATAGGCAACACATTATTTTTTACAAATTGGACATAAAGTATTTGAATAAACCTAACCTGGCCAGCCCACAATAAAAACAACCCATTTTTGACCTGTTATCCAACTTATCCATTTTACCATCTCAGATCTTGGATTTTGACTTTTCTGTTGACCCAAATTTTTTTATTTTTGTTGTAATATTTATGTTTATATGTTGTGTAGGTCTGCTTTGGGTTCTTTTAAGCGCCGTGTGGCTTATGCTAATGCCAACTATGACAGTATCCTTTTCAAATTCGACATTTTATTATATTAGTATTTGAATATATCTAGATTTTTTCTTTAATGCTAAAAGAAAACTTTTCCCTTTGGCTGTTTTCTTTTCTTTGTTGTGCCTTCATTACTGATAAGAGGTGGTTGGGTGGAGAACATCATCAATTCGCCGTCAACATGAACTTCCAAAGGTTGGTTAATTTAAAGCCTAGATTTTTTACACTTACAATGAAAATTTTGAACCATAAATGTCTAACATGAACTTCCAAAGGTTGGTTAATTTTGAACTTCCAAAGGTTGGTCAACATGACTCCCTTTGGATGAGAAGTGGCCATTTTTACTATATTTTGGGTAGGGATGTAAACTAGCCGACCCCCGAACTTGCCTAAGCTCAATCTCAGCTCATGAGTAGTTTTTTAAGTTCCAGCCCGGCTCGTGTATTATTAATTTATATACATTTATAATTGTTTTCATTATATATTTATAATTATAACTTTTATATATAACATAATATATATTATTTAGTTATTTTTATCCAAATTTTATACATATAATTATTATTATGTAAATATATAGTTAATATATTAAATGAAATTTATATTAATAATAGGCTCCTTTAGGCTCGCGAGCCTACTTGAGCTTGATAATTGAAGTTCGGGCTCGTTTACAAAGCAAGCTTACTTTTGGGCTTGAGCTCATTTAAGCTCGGCTCAATTCGAGTTATTTACGAGCCAAGTTCGAGTAGCTCACGAGCGGCTTGGCTCGTTTACACCTCTAATTTTGGGTAAACAAGTCGATTTGGGTTATTCTTTTGCTCGAATGGGTCAAAGAGGTAAAGGTTAAAGAAGTGGAAGCATGTTAAACAGTTCAAAAGTGATCCAAAATATGTTTGATTTTATTTTAAAAATCAGATTTTCACTATAATCATATACTTTTATTAAATCATACTTCAAACATTAGTTACTTGTAAACGCCGAGAAAATAAAATAAAAAAAGTGTTCATGGGTTGGCCCTACCCAACCCAAGCAGTCATAAATCTACCTGTTTTGACCCGTTACCCAACCCATCTGAACCCCAATTTTGCCAACTCCTAATTTGTATTATAACTCCAGATTCTAACCACACCCTGCATGGTTTTCGTCTTCTAGTCAAATCTTCTTTTAAAGGATGAGAAGTACCCACACATTGTCTATGTGGATCAGGAAACCAGTGATGCAATCCAGACCGGGATTTCTTCTGTGGATATACCTCAAAATTTGGAAGGTGCCTTTCATAGTTTTAATATTTTTATTATTTTTTTTAAATAATAATAAACTAATTATGATTACAAAAACAATAAATATCTTGAGCTTTGAATAAACAGTTTAAGTGGTTATATGCATTAAAAATAGACTTCTGGCGGCTTTCAACCCTTTTTTGAAGTCTGTTTGAGTCTTTGACAACCAAATCGACCCATTAATAAGTAAATGGGTCAAAATTGCCATCTTTAACGTACTTGAAAACAATTGACTCACAACTGTGCCTTTTGGTCTATATTATGTTATTATTATTATTCAGAGGAGATGATCAGAGGTCTTACTCAAGTACCTTGGGAACGTGTCGATGTTAGCTTCCATAAAAGCACACAACGATATATCGCGCACACTACTATTCAGGCAAGTTCTTAATAATGATTTGTGATGTTTCAAAAAAAACTAATTGCTCATTGCAAAATCTAAAAAAAAATATATCATATAATGGTAAAAAATACTACTCACATTAGTTGGGTAACGGGTCAAACTAGGTTTATGTTGAAGCGGCTAATTTTGTGTTTGGGTCAAAAAAAGGTCCACTTGGATTGGACCGACCCATTTAGCACTTCTTTTTGAATTTCGTAATTAAGTAGTTTATTAAATATGTGTGTTATGCCCACATGTTGTGGCGGTTCGGTTTTGAAAAATGTTTACATAGAAACGTAGATAAAAATTAGCGCGCCACAACGGTATTTTTGGAATTTTGTAAAACAATATATTTGAAAAGAATCAAAATTCGTTACATCGACTGAAAACCATAAAAACGAATATCGGTGCCGGTTCCGATAACAACACGGATGTTGTTCAATCGGTGTTGGTTCCGTTAGTCACACTACCGGTTGGATACCAAAAGAAGACCCTATGTCGAATACAACTCCGCTTTTAACAAAATTTATACCAGAATGTCGAGAAATATATTTCAACACAGCTGCTTATTAGGTTTTTTTTAAAGGTAACCAACGGAAGTTATTAGAGAAAAATCAAATTTGTAAAAAGGTAAATAGGTTAAAGTTATTATATATTATATATAGGAAAATCCTCTAAGCAAGGTTTGGAGACAGGTCAGGGTTCAAGTCCCACTCTCAACAGCAATTAAAAAATTTTCCTTTCAAAAAAAAGAAAGCTTGTATTGTTGTTTGCTAAAACAGTAATATAGTTTTACTTAAAACAGTTTAAGAGTACTTTTATAAAACAATAACCAACCGAAATGACCTGTTTTCTTGTGCATTAATGGTTTAGTTTTTTAATTTTTTTTGACAAATTCATAAGCACACAACTCTAAATCAGTAAATCTACTCCGAATCTATAGCACTTGTTCACCATGGACTAGAACCCACGACCACTTGAGAAGGGGGCATCATATAACACATCTGGATACCATTGTGTCATACTGTCATGCCCTTTGGTGTTTAGTTTTCTAATGATATTTTTTATTATGCTGTTAATGCAGGTTAAGAACTATTGGTTAAATTTTGATGGTGCTGACGTGGTTCTCCATATGATTGATAATTTTCTTCTTTAGCATGCTTACATTTATGGTTCACTTTTTCTTGTACGTTTAGATTGGCCAACTTCAAATTGAGAACAACAATTTGAACAATTTTAGTGCATAGGCTTTTTTTTTGAAAGGTAAATTTCTTAATTCATGTTAGGAGTGAGACTTGAACCCATGATCTCTTCAAACCTTGGTGTTTCTAGAGGATTTTTCTCTACCATTGGGCCACCAACCTCAATGGTATTTTAGGTTGATTCGTTTTTTTACGTCTTCATGATTCATTAATTGTTTATGGTGAAAAAATGGGTGGGTCTGACGGATTCGATTACAGGCCCAAAACCGATGTTTGTTTATAACTAGTGGGCAAAATCCGCACGTTGCGGTGGGTTATTAAATTTTTTTAAAGCTCGTTTTCGACGACTCGTAAAAAAGCTCACATCAAAACGATGATAAAAATAAGCAATTTTTAAGTTTTAATATTTATATGAAGGCCTGAACCACAAATCTAAGAAGTTTCTATAAACGAAGTTTCATAACTTTATAGTTATTTTTCTCTATAAATCAGTTGTATGGCTTACTAGTATCTTTAAAATATTTTATACTAGTATTTTAACTCGCGCTCTGTGGCGGGGCGAAAACGTGTTGCGGTGGTTACACTGACGTGGTCAAGTACATAAGAGGCCAAGTATATAAAGAGAAACGTATGAAACTGCAACGACTCGATTCAGAGTATTCAGACAAAAAACGCGAAAGCTTATTTAGAAAAAGAAGTAAAAACATATCAAATTTGATCAAACATATAAAAAATTAGTTTACCAAATTTACGTAAATAACAAAAGAATTAAAGTATAAAAATTTATTAAAAACATGTTAATAAATTTATTTAAACAATAAAAACATTAATTTATAAAAGTTTTAGATCTTTATTTTTATTATTTATCAAAGTTTTTTATGTCATCCGAAGAAAACAGAAATAGAAACAAAAGTCAATTAAAAGGAAATAACCCCTCAAAGTCCAAGGCCTCTAGCAGTTTAGAAAAAAGTAAACAAAAAATAAAGAATTAAAGTGTTTCAATTGGACACCGACACTGTAAATTAATGAAGAGTAAATTATAAGAAGAGTAAACTTTAGTTTTCGTCCCTAAGGTTTAAACCAAACTTTAGATTTCGTCCTAACTATGACGGAATATTTCCGAGATGTTAATAAACAAGACAACACATATCATCCCTGACGTTTTATGTTTTAACAGTTTCCGTCCCTGGTCCTTAACTCCGTTAAAATTTATGTTAGTTTTTTATAAAATTACTAATATACCCTTAGCTCCATCTTCTTCTTCATCCTAATATGCTCGGATCGCATTGCATCCGCTTCTTCCACCACCACTAATATACGTTTCTCCCTGACCACCACCCTTAGCCGCAGGCTCAGAACTAACCGTAGCATTAAAGGCGCCGCATCTCCGGCGATGTTTCCGGCCACCGGGAATAAAAGAGGGGGTGGATTTGTAAACCAAGAACCGTCGTCTCCAAAGGGAAACGGTTGAGAGTTTGTCGCGACGGCATAGCACCGGAGATGTTAGTTTTAGGAAGTTGAAAGGTCTCGTGATGGGTTTAGTAAAAGTTCGAATCTTGGGTCGAACTATCATCCGGGTGGTAGTAGTTTCGGGAGTAATCATGAGAGTTTGTTGGAGCAGAGGAATAGCCAGAGATGGGTTCATCTGTCGTTGACGATTTGTGAAGCGTTAAGAACGTTTGGATCGGAGTTTAGCTGCTTGTTTCCTTGCCGGTATTCTTGTTTTTCTCCAGCGACAGATATGGAGAAAGTGGATAAGACTACGGGTGACCGGCAGAGTTTGGGTTCTTATGCGGCCGTGTTTACACGGTGATTGGTGGCTTTTCAGGATGGAGATGAGAAAGGTAGTCGGAGAGATATGAAACTCGTGGTCGGAGATGAAACTGAAAGTGGAAGTAAAGATGAAGAGGATAAAAGCATTAGGGTTTCAAGAAGACACGTGTTTGATGATTTGAAGATTGTAAATGATAGGATTCAGGGGTGTATAGATGAAGAAAGAGTGAGCATTTGTATCCCACCTAAGAATTCTTTGCTGTTGATGATGAGATGCATATCTAATCCTTTAAAGATGGAGGTTGTGGACGGTTAATCAATTTTTTAAGGATGAAGAAGAAGATGGAGCTAAGGGCATATTAGTAATTTCATATAAAACTAACAGAAATTTTAACGGAGTTAAGTACGAGGGACGAAAACTATTAAAACATAAAACGTCAGGGATGATATGTGTTACAGGGGACGAAACCTGAAGTTTGGTTGAAGCTCAGGGATGAAAACTGAAGTTTACTCTTATAAGAACTATAAATTTGAGTAAGGATATGAACATTTGTAAATCGGCATTGGCTGGTGTGGGCGGCGTTGCCACGTGGCATTTGACGACTGGCAAGTTTTTTTATATTTTTTTGCTTTTGAATGATTTCTTTTATGTTTTTAAGAGTAATGGGGCAGCTTAAATATCAAAAGGACCACCTAGCCCCATGGTAAGGCACACATTGCATCCCCCACCGACCCGGTTTCCAACCTTGCAACCTTATTTCTTTTTTTTTTTCTAGATTTTTTAGTTATGTTTATTTTAAGTTTTCTTTTCCTAATTTCTTTTTTTTCTTATTGTTTTTTTTATTTGTTTAGAGTTTAGGATTTAAGGGTAAATACATTTTATTTTTCTCTTATTTTATTGTTACAAATTTTAGTTTTGTTTTTTTCTAGCTTTTTTTCTTTGTTTTTTTTCCAGGTTTTTTTATTTGTTTTTGAATGTGTTATCGCTCCACACGGATTCGATCCTTAGGGATTGTATTTTTCTGTTAATTTTTTTTTCTTATTTTTCAATCCAGTTTTGTTTCCAACTTTTTTTTTTCTAGGGTTTAATGATTTGTTTTAGCATAAAAACATTTTATTTTTCTTTTCTTTTTATGTTATATATAGTTTTAAGGATAAATATGTTGCCACATAGGACGGACATAATAACCAGTTACATAACATTGTAAACTGTATGTAAATTGAAAAAAAAAGAATAATAACACAGTTTTGTTTAAACAGTGTAAATATCTAAATTATCAAACCTCTAAATACGTGACGAATATAAGTAAATTTATCAATTTTGGACAAATAACAAATCCATTCTTCTACTTAATAAAAGAACAATTTCATATATACCCTTACAAATTTGAAAAATATCATATATACGCAACAAAAACTAAAAATATCATATATACCCTTACAAACATTTAATAATATCATATATACCCATTTTATTAAAAACCATTTAAAAGATGACAATTTTACCCTTATTTATCTAAACTTTAATATTTCATATTTAGTAATTTTTAACATTGGAATTTCATATTTACACATTTTCAACTTTAAAATTTTATATTTAATCATAAAAAATAGTTTTCTCAAAATACTATTTTGAATTTTTCTCATTTTTTTATATATTACCAATTTTCTTTTATAGCATTAGCGTTTTGTAACTTTCTCGCAATCATTTCTTCTAAATAGATGCCTTCTTTAGAAGTGTGGAGAATCGCGATAGTCGTCATCATGAATAGGAAAATGAGTGATCTTTTACGTATTGGATCAAACTAAAGAATTAGGTTATAAAAACATATAATGGATATGGATAGAATGGTAATAAAATAACAAATTATTTAAATTGCGTATATATATATATATGATATTTTTAGTTTTGTTGTGTATATATGATATTTACCTATATTTATAGGGGTATATATGATATTATCTCTAATAAAAAAATAAAATTAAGGGAAACTTGACACTCATTCAAGCCATCTAGATAGGCTTTTTCCCGCCTAAACCGTCTTTCCTTAGTTTTGTTTCACGCGGACCTTTACGGATCGGGTTATACCTGAAAAATAAAAAAACATGCAGATCTATTGTGTATGCCCACTTTTCACGCAACAACCTAAGAGGATTCTCATCAGATTCCTTATCCACGTATCTATAATTACATTAAAAATCACTACATTTTCTATCTCATTTTAAATTAAATAATATTTTTTATACCTTTATCATTACATTTTTCTCTCTCCTACACTCCTAACCATTTTAGAAAAATATTAAAAAGTTTATATAGGTGAACAATGTTTTCTCCAAATATACAAAAAAATTATACTTTTTCTATCTCCTATAACCACAACCACTTTAAATCACTGCTTAAAATATACGGAAAATAATCACATGCAGAAGCTGATGTAAATGCTCTAAATCACACCAGACCGATGGTGAACCACAAAATCAATTTCTTAAAAATTGAATCTCAACTTCACGTCAGTTGAATCCAAACCAGAATCAAGTTCTTCGATTTGAATGTTGTCATCGAAAAATCGATTGAAAATCTTTTACGGTCTCCGATTTGGAGTTGTCAGAGGTCAATTCGGAAATTCAATTTCAGAAGCCACACCTGATTCTTCGATTTGGAGTTAATTTTACCGTCAAAGGAAGAATCACATAATCCAAATCAGAAACTTTAAAATCGTTAATCTAGGTGATGGTGAACCAAAAAGTTCAAAAATCAATTCTATTTGGTATACGGTTTGGAACCCAGTGATCACCTTAAATCTTGTCTTCGATTTGATCTTGATAATCATTCCAGAAAGGTCCACAGAATTCGTTCCAGAGAAGGTGTTGAAGAAAGAGGGGTTTTGAGGGACAATTTTGTCACTTTGAATTTTCAATAATTCAATTACTTTTTATAAATTACCAATCAAACACCTTTACATATTTTGATGGAATTAATTCTAATTCCTATGAATTTCGATTCCTTTAAAACCTTCCAATTCCTATCTAAAACATTATGTGAACCAAACGCGCCTAAGGTTCAATATCACCTACTTCAATTTCTTTTCTTCCAAATCTTGAAGAAAATCAACAGGTTTCTTCCAAATCTTTGTTCTTCCTTTTTCATTTTCTGTTTTCTTTTTAGCATCCACACCTGATTTTTAGTAAGCATCCTTTTAGCGTCTATTTGACTCACATGTCCACTTCATCTCCTTCCTTCGATTTCAATTACAACCTCTGAAAACCCACACACACACAAACCCAAATCACCGAGAGACCTCTAATGTTGTTACTCTTCCTAATTTTGTCTGCAAATGACACCTTGTCGGAACTGGGAGAGTTCCACATTCAGTTCATTGATTGAATTGTATCAGGGTGGTCACTCGGATACCAGTCTGATATTCCGACTCCTTCACTGATTGGATTCCAGATAATCAATTGGATAGTAGACGGGTCACAAATTGGAGAAAGAAGACCTCCGTCCAGAGGGTTCGTCAGATTACATGGGTCTATAGTAGTGAGGTTCTTACCTTCCACCGATATAACATCTTGAAGAGGCACTATTTTCCAAAGGGTTTGTCGGATTACATGGGTCTAGAATGGGGGAGGTGGTATGGATTTAGGGTTTGGTGAGAGAGAGAAAGAGTACATCATAGAGAAAGTAAAACTTTTTATGTTAATATTGTCCTTTTATTTTGACTTAACGGAATAAAACTAACGTCGTTAACGGATCAGATGAAAATGTTTACAAAATTGAAACCATTGGATTAAAAGAGTCAAATTTAAACTTTTGAACTGAAATGGTTATTTTTATCGAACCATAGGGACTAACACAATATTTATCTCTTTATGTTTTATCAACTCTGTTTTAACAAACTTTAGGTTATGTTTTGTTTTATGTAAATACATTACAACAATGGTTTGGGCTTTTATTGAAGTCAAATTTTAAGATTTCAATTATATTTAGAAATTATTTTCCTGTAATATATTAATCGTAATTAAAAAAAATCCATAAATTTCGGAAATTATTAGGAAACGAGAAAATTAGGCCCGCGCTCCGCGACGGGAGATGGACCTTAAAGGGTTGAACGGTCACGTTAACGTGACTAAGCACAAAAAGAAACGTAGTTAAGTACATAAAAGAAACGTATAAAATTACGGCAACTTGGTTGTAAAGATCGCACTTATATAATGGTATCGATATTTTTCAGTCGGTGTCGGTGTCATTCTTCACGGTACCAACACGTTACCTGTAGCTGATATAACCCATGATACTTATAAAATACCCTATTTTGAATACATCTCCGTTTTTAACTAAATTTATACTTGGATGTCAACAAAAAAATTTAAACACAACCATAAATTATTATTATTATTTTTTTAACTAAAGAACGAAATTTATTGAGAAAAAATCAGAGTAGATATATTAATTAGGTAAACTTAAAATTTTAGAAATTTAAGTAGGTTAAAGTAATATTTTACAAAGTTAAAAGAATGAATTGTTATATTTACCAAAGTTAGGGATAGATTTGTTAGGTAACAACACCGACATTAGTATTTAAGTTAATAGGGAATGTCAAAGTTTGAGATAATTTGAATTTTAAGTTTTCACCATCATTCCAATAATTTTTATTCAAATAACTAAAAATAAGTTTAAAAGTAAGTCATCGTTATAAGCTTTTTATACAATGGGATATGTGGGTATTAGCTATTATTATTCCAGTCGATTACGTGATGTTAAATTTTTTAATATCTTTTTTATGATTTTACTACTAAAAAAATACATGTACCAACTTTCTTTTCACTTTTTTGATGAAGTTAAATTTCATAATTTTAATTAAAATAAGAATTAATTAGGTAATTACTTTTCTGTAATATATTTAGTGTAATTAACAAAAAAATTAATACATTTTGGCTATAAAAGTTGAAATTAGTAACTTTCTTTTAAATTGTGATGAAGTCAAATATCAAATTTTGATAAAATAAGAAATAATTAGTTAATACCTTTCCTATAATATATTTATTGTAACTAAAAACTTTAATAAATTTTAAATTCTGACTATTATTCCAATAATTTTGATTAGATAATTCATTTCATTAACTGTTTCATAATATAATCTCTAACCTTTCTATTATTTCCAAAAATAATTGTAAAAGATTTCGATTACTTTAAAAATAGATTGCATAATTTTCGAAAACAACAACTATATCTTATTTATCCTTCCAATTTATTTGATTTTTAAAAAACCATGATTTTATTGATTCGATTATGGTACTTCCTGTTTTACGACTCAAATATCATGACAAATCCGGAAAGCAGTGTTTCTTTTAGATTTAATCACATGGAAAGGTAAGTTAAAAATATATATCATGTTTGCTAATGTCATCATAATATGTAATGGCGCCAATTCCAATTTAGCATATAAAGATAAATTCATTTAAATATCAAATGTATAGATAAATCAAACTAGTTAGTTGAGTTAGATTATTTATCTCCTATTTCCATGCTTCTGTAAAGCTGTATATATAAAGTTGTTGAATAGTATAATTGTGATTCCCTTCGATCTGCCGATATTCAAGGATACTATCTTCAATCACTCTCTGAATTGGCGGAACCAATCCAGTAAAATCCAAGTCACATCGAAATGATCAAATCATAGATGAACAATAAGAATACAATCAATCACACAAGATGCATATAATCATGATGATTATCTTCATTAATCCAGCAATGTAATCAGAAGTTAACAACAAAACACACATAAATTCTCTTTGATAAATTTGAAATCAACCATACAAATGAGAATCTTTACTTGAAATACAAAAGACAAAACTATTTATACTAAAGAGTTTCGATCGAAATCTTCTGATCGAAAAGTGTTTTCGACCGAAAACACTTTCCGATCGAAAACTTAAAGTTTTCGACCGAAAACTCTAAAGTTATACAAAACAAAATCTAATTGATTTCTATGGACTACTAGGTTCCAACAATCTCCCCCTAGTCCACAGAACATCAATTCTTCACATGTTGTCTTTTGCAGGCTTGGTTTTGGCTTTAACATTTAGCTTCTTAGCATCCAGAGCAGCAAGTATCTTCTTGATCACTTCAACTTCATGTCTTCTTGACAAACATCGAGCCATGACTCTCATATACAACTTTGCCTCAGCTTTAATCTTCGTGCTCATATCACACCTGATAGGATTCTTGTACAAAGTCTTCAGATCTTCATCAGAAAAACTAAATAAATCAACTGGATCAAAAACTCTAACTTCTGGTGACTGATCCTGCACGATCACAGCTTCATGTGTTTTGCTGTCATACATCCACTTCTTGAATCTTTTAATGAACGTCTCTTTACGTGTTGGGATGTATACAGTTGAAACTGTATCAGCTGGCTTCACAATATATATGAACATTCTCTTGCTATCTTTATCGTTTCTTTTCAACTTTCTACATTCAGGCACATGTGGCTAGAAGTTTTCGAACTTATCTTTTCCACACTCTTTCTTCAAATCGTCTTCAAAATTAGCAGCAAATGTATTATTCGATGGATTGATCATCTTCAAGTGACTTAGCTCTCTAATATCCCAGTATGACAATGTCTTTAACTTTGAGCTTCTATCAAAATACTGGATATTCCCATCACTTCTCTTTAACACATACATCTTCGTCTCATCATCATACATCCATGCCAATATTTCTCCGGTCAAAGATTGTTCTGGACTCTTGATCGTCTGTGTAAGCCTTTCAACAATGGATGGCTTCTCAGTAACTGTCCACAAAGAACTCTTATCAGTCTTTGAAGTCTTTGACTTTTTAGATGGTGTTTCAATGTCTTCAGGAACAGTAAATGGTTCTCTTTCATCTACAAGCTTATCCATTATACCGATCACTGAACCATCTTCTTCAACATACGTCTGCTGTTGTTCGTATTCATACTTTTTGTATTCAGTGTTGGTTTGAGTATTTTGTTCAACATCTTCAGTTGTTCTTCCACTTCCACCAACACCTCCAGCACCACTACTATCATTGTCGTCATCTAAAGAATGGTTATCATCTTTCTTTTCTCCAGTGATTACAACTTCTTCATCATCTTCTTCTTCCTTCTCTGTATCTTCTTTGTTCTCATCAGATCTCTCCAATCCTTCACCTTCATCATTTAGAAGCATATCGACATCAAACAGAGTGTTGTCTTCATACATGTTTGATTCATAGATTGGAGTTTGAACTTGTTCACTTGTAGAAGGAATTGGTTCAGTAGCTGCTGGACTTTGAACATCTTCAACATTTTCATCTTGATTTATACCAATTGGAGCACCCATATGAGTTATTAGATCTTGTACAATCTTTTGAAGTTGATCAATCTGCTGCTGTTGCTATGCAATGAAACCCTTCTGTTTATTGCTTTCAGTTTTCAAATCTCTAATCTCTCTGGTATTAGCAGCTTCTCTACTTTGCAAGTTTGAGATTTGAGTCTTCAATTGACTTACAACGTCTGCAGTTTCCCTGGTTGCATAGTTAAGAAACTCTTCATCAACCAAATCATAACCTTTAAATCTCTTAGACTTGTGCTTTTCTGGTACTTCTTTAGCCTTTCCTTTGCCTTTATCAAGTACAGTAGTTGTTGTTTTCTTCTTCTTGCTTTGTTCTGGATCTGTAAATACAATACCCTTAGACGGAGGAGGTCTAGAAGGTACGGTCTTTGTCTTTTCAGTCTCTTTCCTCTTCTTTGATGGGGTTGTTGCTATTAACTATTCATCCTTAACTTCCAACACTTCAGTATTCACACTTAACACATCTTCAGTTTCAGCTATAAACTCTTCTGTGTGACTCAATAACGGTTCTGTAACCTCTTCATTCACTTTGGGAATTCTATTCTCTTCAAAAATCAAGTCATGTGCTTCATATTCACCCATATGTGTATCAACCCTTGGTTCTTCAACTTGAACTTGAACTTCTTGTTGAATTTTTGGCATCACATTTATTTGACCACCATCATGACCTTGACCATCATCATTTCCCTGATCATTATTATTCACTTGATCAGTTTCATCATTGTCACTATCAACTCCATCTTCTATATCTTCAGCCATTAAATCATCTATCTCATCTTCAAGGTTAAAATCTGGATCAGGATTCTCTTCAAGCATATTAGGAAATAGTGGTGTCACAGTACCACTAAATCTGTTTGTCTTTCTCACATTATTCATACTGCTGAAAATCACTTCTTGCATTGACTCTAAAGGTAGTTCAACACCATCATTTTCCAGATTTGACAGCAATGTATTGATGATCATTTGTACAAATCTTGGATACATCAAAAATTTGTAATTCTGTCTTGGTCCCACAAAATTTCTTATCATGGCTTCAAAGATCATTCTTGAAAAGTTAAATCTTCTGTGAGTCGCCAAACAGACTAATGCCCTGCTAAATACTTCACCAATCTGATCAAAACCAGAAGTTCTTGGACTCAAACAATGAATTAAAACGTGAACCAAATATCTCCATTGTTTTCTAAACATGGTCTTTGTAACTTGTCTTCTTAGGAAGGTTCCTTCATAACCCATGTTCATAATGATTCCAGATACTGCAATATGATTTATCTTGTAAGGAAAGTTTGCTGCATCTCTAAAGTTCAATACTTCCCTTATCACCTGTTCAGTAACTTTTATCTTGTTTCCTCCAACTATGCTCTTTATCCAGATTTCTTTATTAACATGTTTGTATTCTACGTTGTCCCAAAACTCCCTCACGTGTTTTTCAAACACACGAACTTGAGTAGAAATAGCTGTATTAATTCTTGATTTTGTTAGAAACCGGACAATTTCCTCATAACCACGTGCATTCTTTGTGTTTATAGTTAAACAAGCACAAATGTTGTGCTTAGGTTCAAACTTTAACCTGTTCATATCTGTAAAAAAAAAAAAACAAGTCAGAAAATTTCTAAAAAATTCTTAACTTTTGACATTTCGATCGAAAACTCTTTTATATATACCAATTTTTCTATCGAAAACTTCAAAAATTCCTTTTATCAGAAAATGAAATCCCACAACTTTGACATTTTCGACCGAAAACTCTATCAATACTACAACATTTCGATCGAAAACTCAAACACATGACAAGAGAAAATGTTTTTCGATTGAAAACTCTAATTTTACAAAAAAAAATAAAATTTCAAGCACTACTTTTCGATCGAAAACACATTTCGGACAAATCAGAATCGACTCTTCATTTCCATCCGAAATACTTTTCGGACCATTCATTGGACATTTCGATCCATTAAATCCTAGTTTTCGGGCAATTCAAATATTCAAACTAAAACTAAGGCTTTGAATCTAACCTATCATTCTCTACGAAACATGAAAACATACCTGGATGATCGAAAACTACTGAGAAACACGATGACGTCACGATGTAGCAATTTTTCGCACGAAATCTCAACACTTATAAAACTCGAAGAAATCTTGAAACGTCAGTGATAGAGAGAAAATGAGTGGAAAAAGATCTTTTAATAGAAAATTTTGAATATATAGATTTTTTAAATCTGACCAAAAACTTCGGTTGAAACTTTTCGATCGAAAACTTTTTCAGATGATATTTTTCAGTCAAGGGATTTCGACCGAAAACTCCAAACTTATTGAATTTTTTTTTTAAATTTCAAACCAACTTTATTTTATTTTGTCATATATATATATTATATTTTTTTAATTTATTTAAGTCTATTTTGATATCATTAAGACATGTTCCAATTTTTTTTAATAATTTTCACAATTTCAATCATAACCAGATAAGAATGCACACTTGTACACTAAATTTTCATCATCAATTTTTTAAACATAGAAAACAGATAAACACTTAACAAAATGTAGGTCCCGGGAACCTCATCACGCAACGTAGATAACACGTACCTGTTCTATGATTTGTGTGGGAACAACGAGACAAAGAAACACGAACACAAACAAAAGAGTGAAACGATACGTAATCCATAACATAGAAGTCATCCCGTATTACATAATACATACCAAAGGAGCACACATCTCTTATCTAAGCTCACGGTCCAGGGGTCGGGAGAGCTCGTCCCGACCCGGACACCTCTCAACCTTGTTCCAGAAGTTCCACCTACAAATGAAGACAAGTCTTCTATTTATAGGGGAAGAAACACTACCTGTGTACTTGTCAAAGTACGCAGGATTTGGTCATGCGTACTTAACAAGTACGCAAGACAAAAGCCTTGCGTACTTACTAAGTACGTAGGACCAAACTGGTGTGCAGGCTAAGTACTCAGGAACACCCTCCCGCGTACTAGCCACGTACACCGATACATAGAAATTTTATCTATAGTTACAAAAACATGCTTCTACACAAAACACATAGTTATTTATTTATTCCTTCTATTTTCTTTTTACCTTTTCTTACACATATTTGAACACTTTATTTTATTTTTTTATTTTTCTTTTGATGAACTGAACTGACATAGGATCATAAATGTATACTGTCTTAATTACACTGCATATCAAGGATCTAATCAGTTCAACCTTGATTGCTAGTATATTTTTCAGCTTAAACTCAAACATCATATTTCAGCAGATACTGTATGACATTTAAGGTAATATTTATCAATACAAAGTGTATCCAAACATCGAGATGGATTAAACTAATACACAACACAAAGTTTCACCAAAACATAATCCAATCACCAGCATGAGGGTAGCGTTTTTAGCACAGAAAAATAATCCAAATGGATTTGATGAGAATCTTTTTGATTCTTATATCTTGGTTTCTGATGGAACAAACACTGAATCAATTTGATTCATATAAGATATATCATGAAGTCATGAAATTTTGGAATCATATTTGATTCGGGTATGCGGATATCCATAGAGTATTGGATATGTTAATTGAAATCACGAATGATTCAAAGGGCGAAACATACTGACTTTCTGGTTTTCATCCGAGATTTTCACCAGAACCATCAGCTGTATAAAGATGTTTAACTCTAAATCGTATATTTGATAGGTATAGTCAATAGAGTAAACTAATTGTGCTAAAAACCCATCAAGATCTTGGTCTCATGGTATGTATGGATTCACTTAGCATTCGAAGAATGAAAGTACCGATATTCGATGAGGATAACACTAAGATTGCAATTTAGTTAATCACACAAATATCGCCTAATTTACATATGCAGAGCCTACCAGCATATCAAACATTATAACCGATGTCACCATCATATCCAATTCATGCATAAGCTCAGCACATACTTATACTATCATTTCCTATTTATACGTCAATCAGACACACTTATTATTATTTTTAGTGTTTTCACACAAAACAAATACACACTACATATGTTTCAGTTTGTTTATCTTCTTTTTCTTCTTTTTCTTTTATTCTCCCCCTAAAATTGTTATGTGACTTTATTTACTAATTATACCACTTATGAGAACAAACAAATTTGACACAAACACGTAGTAAACTAACACACATATAAAGATACACAACACAATTTTAACACTTAAAAGAAAAACTTTTTGAGGAACATATTTTGAGGTCTTTCAGTTCAAAAATGGACATTTTATTTTTTTTATTTATGTCTTTTTATATTTTAAAAAGAAATCATCCGCAACATCTCAACCAAAGAGTTAAACCGATCAGTTGAAAAGGCTTTTGTAAAAATATCGGCTTTTTGCTCTAGGGTATCGAAATGGATCACCTTAATCAGTCATTTTCAAAACAAGCACGAATGAAATGTAACCTGATCGCAATATGCTTTGTTTTGGAATGTTGAATAGGATTTTTGACTATTCCGAGCACTGCCTCGTTGTGACAATAAATCGGAGTTTCCAGGAAATTTACTCCAAAATCTAGCATTTGATGTTGAATCCATATAACCTGTGAACAACAGCTCGAGGCAGTAGTATACTCAGCTTCAGCAGTTGATGTGGATATATTCGTTTGTTTCTTACATTGCCAAGACACCAGTCTCTCCACCAAAAATTGACATCCACCTGAAGTTGACTTCTTGTCCAAATTACAACCTCCATAATCACTGTCAGTGTAAGCAAAGAAATTAAATTCAGAATCAGAATGGTACCATAAACCTAAATTTACTCGACCCTTAAGATATCAGAATATTCGTTTAACAGCCGATTCATGAGATTCTTTTGGAGCTGCCTGATATCTGGTAGAGGAGCAAACATCAAACATGATATCCGGTCAGCTTGCAATCAGATACATCAACGAGCCAATCATTGACCGATACATCTTTTGATTAACTTCAACTCCAGACAAATCCATAGTGAGAGGTTCATGGGGAGCATTTGGTGTTGAAGCTGATTTGCATTCATTCATCTAGAATTTTGTGAGAATATCTTTCACATATTTAGCCTGATGGATAAGAATCTCAGATTCAGACTGTTCAACTTGTAACCCCAGAAAGAACTGCATTTTCCTATCAAGCTCACTTCGAATTTTAATTTCATAACTTGTTCAAATTCTTTGTAAAGAGCTTCATTTGTTGACCCATAGATAATATCATCGACATAAACTTGTACAATTAACAGATCAGCATCATATTTCTTTAGGAATAAGGTCTTGTCAATTGTTCCATGAACGAAGCCATTCGATGTAAGATGTGTTGACAAGGTTTCATACCACGCACGAGGCGCTTGATGTAACCAATACAGTGCTTTATCAAGCTTATACACTTGAAATAGATGAGCTGGATCTTCAAAACCCGGTGGTTGTTTCATGTAAACCTCTTCCTTTACCACCCCATACAGAAAAGCTGTTTTTACATCCATTTGATATACAATAAACTTCTTGTACGATGCATAAGCCAAAAAGATACGTATGGCTTCAATTTGTACAACAGGAGCAAAGACATCATCATAATCCAGTCCTTCCTCTTGATAAAAACCTTGTACAACCAGACGTGCTTTGTTCCAAACTACAATCCCACGATCATCCTTTTTGTTTCTGAAGACCCACTTCGTTCTAATAGGATATTTTCCCTCAGGTAAGTCCATAAGATGCCACACGTTTAACTTCTTAAACTGAAGAAGTTCTTCTTGCATAGCTTCAATCCAACTTGGATCTTGTAAAGCAACAGTAACATTCTTTGGTTCCTCTTGAGATAAGAAGCAGGAGTATAAACAAACATTAATATTTCTAGCTTGACTTCTTGTCTTAACTCCATCCTCAAGAGATCCAATAATATTCTCAACTGGATGAGCAGAATGAATTCGATGATTTGGAATAGGTTCAACTTCCACAGACTCTGGCATAATTGAATCATTCAACTCTGACAATTGATCATTTGAATCTTCAACACCTGAAGAACTTGTTTGAATTACATCCCCGGTCTGATCATTTACAAGATCCAACTGAACTTCATTAATTGTTGGTTCATCATCAGTACTTGGAACTTCTTGTACTTCAGAATCAACATTAGTGACATAATTATCAACAAGATCTTCTTGTGTTTGAGTTGATGTAGTAACATTATCAGACATCTCATTTTGAATCATCACATTCTGTGGTCCAACCAAAAACTTTTCAACAGATAGATCACTTATTGTAGAAGACTCAGTTACAGTACCCGAAGTACTTGCTTCATTAGAATCCATTTGAAGTTGTTGATCAAAGGTCTTGAAGATTACTTCAGCATCAAAGAACCAGTCAGGTCCATTTTGATCTGGAGGAGTATTTAGTTCTTGCCACTCCACATAGTAAGATTCTTGAACAATTTTGGTTATCTTGTTGTACACTCTATATGCTTTCTGATACGAAGAATACCCCAAGAAATAGCATTCATCACCAACAGCTGTGAATTTTGGCAATGAATCTTGTGTATTTAATAGTGTACAAGAACAACCAAATGCTCTGAAGAACTTGATGTATGACTTTCGTTTATAGAATAGTTCATAGGAAGTCTTTGTAAGTTGCTTCACCATGAGAACTCTATTTAGAACATAACATGCTGTGTTTACTGCTTCAACCCAGAAAATAATAGGCAACTTGGAATCGACAAGCATTGTTCGAGCAGCTTCTATCAAAGTTCTGTTCTTCCTTTCAGCCACTCCATTCTATTGTGGTGTTCTTGCAGCACTATACTGATGTGTTATTCCTTTTTCTGCACAAAACGAATTTATCAGTTTATTTTTAAATTCTGTTCCATTGTCACTGCGAATGATTGAAACTTTGCTATCCCAGATATTTTCTATTCTTTTGACAAAAATCAATAATTGTTTCAGGTGTCTCATCCTTTGTTGCAAGAAAAAACACCCATGAAAATATTGAAAAGTTATCTATGATAACAAGACAGTATGACTTTTTCGCAATGCTTTTAACTCGAACTGGACCGAACAAATCCATATGTATGAGAAATAAAGGTCTAGTAAAAGTTGTTATGGTTTTTCTTGGATGGGACTTCTTGTGCTGTTTTCCCTTTGCGCATGACATGCAATTTTCTTCAATTATGAACACTTTCTTTGGCAATCGCACCAAATCTTTATGCACCAAGTTATTCATGTTCTTTAAATTCATATGACCCATTCTTCGATGCCACAAATAAGATTCTGACCCAGTCGCTTTTGATAACAAGCATGAGACATTTATTGGTGTAGTATGATCATTCATATCAACCACGTATGTGTTGAACTTCCTTGGAGCACGCATCAGAATCATTTCTTCTGGAATAACCAGTCCAGGCTTTAAGAACAAGCACTCCTTTGCAGTAAAACGGACTGGTATGTCTTTATCACAAACTTGAGGAACACTTAGTAAATTGAATTCCAATTGAGACACAAAATTTACTTTCTCTAATGTTATAAGATCATTCGACACTGTTCCTTGATAGTTATTTTTCCTCCCTTTTTATCTCCAGCAAATGCAACAAAACCACCATCAAAAGCTCGAAAGTTTTTCAGAATTTCTCTTTGTCGAGTCATATGCCTTGAGCAACCGCTAGCAACATGCCAAGCATTATTAATAGTCATCCCGGTTAAACTCTGCATATTCAAGACAAATTTAATGAGAAACAGGTACCCAGATCATCTTTGACCCGGGCTAACTTTGACCTTTTACAATCTTAGTCACAATGACTTGTTCTTTCAATTTTATATTCTTATTTGTTCCAACCATATGTGAAGACTGTTCATTTTTAACTTTCCAAACATAACCAACATTTTTCTCATATTTCTTATTCATTTTTTCTTTAGCAAAATAGATTGGTTGGTTAAGTTCTTCACATATTGTGAACCTTTTGGGACACATGTATCCTCAAAATTTTGTAGCACATAATCACGACAAACATTTGAATATAAATCATGACAATTTCTAGAAAGCAAATAATCATGACTGTATCGTTGTGTCACTCCGGACCCTGACACACTGTCGTTCTCAGACCCTCTCTTGAAATGTTGAGTAACCTTTCTCTTAACTTTCTCTTTGTTCTTTGTGAACCTTGACTCACTAGAGTTTTGTTTGCAATTTCTCCCACAGTGACCAACTTGACCACACACAAAGCAATTGTAGCTCTTAGGCTTTGACTTTGACTTTGAACACTCACCTACTTCACTCTTTATGCCACAACCTTTCTTTCTTACTTGTCATTTGATTTGAACAAGCTTATCTTTGACATCAATGAACTTGTCTTTGACATCAATGGATTTTCCTTTGACACACCAAGACTTTCTTTGGACAGTTGTTGGTACACTCACTTTAGTTTTTACAACTGTATTGCTTTCTGTCTCACTGGCAAGAATATGATTCTCTGGTGCTATGACATCATTTTTCTTTGGTCTCTCACTTGACAACTCATATTCTTTAATCAAAGGATTTCCAAACCCATCTAAGACCACATCACCAACTAGACTTGAGACTTTATGAAGTGGGACATAATCTCTAGCTGTATGCACCACTTTATCAAAGAAAGTGGATGTTGATGACACTTTAGACACATAATCAAAATCATCACAAACATTAGTAGAACATGCCGAAACATTAGAAACATCTGAATCAAAATCAGAAACTTGAACATTGTTTACATCAATATTAACACTAGAAACTGAACCAAATTTATCTAGATTACATTCAATATCTAGGTACTGTTTGGAGTCCCTAATAAACTCCCTAGTGCACTGTTTATTGAAAGCTGAAAAACTTTTTACTCCATCAAGTTCATTATTATCATCCACACACCCTGAGTTTATATTTGCACTTATATACATATCATGAAAGTTAGAGTTACCCGCATTCATCAACTCATTTGATTCATGCGGTTCAGGAAATGGTACAAAGTTTTCAGGATGTGGAACTTTGTTGTAACCCAACCTGTCTTTGATGTAAACTGTTCTCTGTTTACTCACACATTCATCAAAGACATTTTGTTGCATCTTCCACTTTGCAACAATTACCCTTTCTTTTATTAACTATGTTTCAGATTTGACAAGTTTTTCTGAAAGATCTTTGATTAAAACATCCTTTTTATCCAAATATTCTTTAAATGATACATTGTCTTTGTGAGGCCCCAATCCCGGGAGACCTCACTCATTGGATTTACTCATCAACACATAGCACTTTTAAACATAAGACATTCATTAACACAGCGGAAACGTTTTAAAATCTCAACATACGCAGCGGAAACATACATGTCTAAACATAACTAGCCAATTACAACTGAAACTTGTCTTAATCAACATAATCAAAAGAAACATAACATAAAACATAAACGGGATGCCAGACACTGATCTTTGGGTAACTCTTCTCTCTAAACCAAGCATCCACATCCATCAACTAACCTGCACTTAACTGATATGCATACTAAAAATCAGCAACGCTGAGTGAGTTCTAACGTTTACTTTAAATCAATTATACAAAAGATTTACTAAAACATATATATACTGCCCATATGGCTAAACTTTACATACTTTACTTTTCAAACATATATATACTGCCATTAAGGCTAACTTAACACTTTACTTTTCAAACAGTTTAAAACATATAATAAACCGTCAATTCCTCTTTACTGTACTGCCCTCATGGCTTACATCCATGAACCGACAAGTACCTGGTCAATGCCCCCATGATCAACGATCATGAACCGACAATACCGATTATCCGTCAATTCCTTGTCACTACTGTACCGCCCCCATGGTCAACGACCATGAACCGACGAGTACCTGGTCAATGCCCCCATGGCTAACGTCCATGAACCGACATTACCGCTTAACCGTCAATTCCCTTTGTTACTACTGTACCGCCCCCATGGCTAACGTCCATGAACCGACGAGTACCTGGTCAATGCCCCCATGGCTAACGTCCATGAACCGACATTACCGCTAAGGGGAGGTTGCGTGGACCTCCCGAGCAACCGCCGTCACTCATCCCAGTTGTACAACCGTTAACGAACCCAAAGGTTCTTACTAATGGGTAGAACCCATGTCTGACATCTTGTACAAGTAACATCTGTCCCAAGGACCTTTATAGCTGGTACATATTCCCGAAGGAAAACTGTTCACTTTACTGTTCATAAATCTTTCTGTAAATCTTGTTCATAACTTAACATATATCATGCCTTTGTTTATGTATATAAAAATATAGTAAACGCTTGCCAAATGATATATCTTTGCTTTTACTGAAACATAGCTTATCATAAAATACATCTTACTTTCTGAAACATAGCTTATCATAAAATACATCTTACTTTCTGAAACATAGCTTATCATATATATCATGCCTTTGTTTATGTATATAAAAATATAGTAAACGCTTGCCAAATGATATATCTTACTTTACTGAAAACATACTAGCACATATATCATGCCTTTGTTTATGTATATAAAAATATAGTAAACGCTTGCCAAATGATATATCTTACTTTACTGAAACATACTTTTGCCTCTTTTAAACCTTTCACTAAAACATAGCTTTTCTCTTCAGTTTATAATATATAAAATATAATAAACACTTTACACTAAGTATGCATACCACCCCTAAAGAAGGCAAAAAGGGGATTAGAACTCACCTGGTATCTAAGCTGCAACGGTTTACTGGATCTCACACAATCTGAACAATCATAACAATTTGACACTTATCAGACTTAACTCGACGCTAAACGGTTTAACCGCTCTAACATACTGACTTTACTTAATCAGTCCTGATTCCTGCGCACTTAGCAAGTGCGCAGACTCTGCTTCCTGCGCACTTAGCAAGTGCGTAGGCTCCTCTTCCTGCGCACTTAGCAAGTGCGCAGGCTCCTCTTCCTGCGCACTTAGCAAGTGCGCAGGCTCCTCTTCCTGCGCACTTAGCAAGTGCGCAGGACCTGCTCTGTGCGCACTTAGCAAGTGCGCACGACCTGTTCTTGGCAAAAAAACCCTAACTTTCGCATTCGGGTCTGATCACTTCAAGATCCCGAACCTGTTTGCATTCAAAACGTTCGTTTTCCATTAAGGAACTCAAATCTATGCTTATCTTTCAGTTTCATCCGATTAAACATAACCTTTTCACCCGAAACCCGAAAAACCCAAAAACGAACTAAAACTCAGATCTAGGAGAATCGGTTACCTGCAATCACTTTCTTTTCGTTGCTAAACACTCACGAGACTCTTGCTAACGATCCTTGAAGCTCTAATCCAAAAACCGGGACTTTCTCTCTCTAGACTCTCTCTCACTTTCTCTCTCTAGAATCCGGAAATCTGGATGGAAATGGGGCTTTTGGGCAAGTCTTGAGGTTTATAAGGGCCCAAACCCTTCCCCTTTCGGCCCATACACCCCGGCCCAAGCCCGCTTCCTTTCTTTTTATTTAAGTTTTAATTCCTCATGAATTCTCTCGTGCTCTAAAACTCGGGATGTTACACTCTTTCAATAATGCTTTAATTTTTCTTGTAAAATTTACTTCATTTTGTTTCAATTCTTTGTTTACTCTTTTTAGTTTATCATTTTCAGCAAGTAGAAACTTGTTTGCTGCATGATAATTTTGCATTCATTCTACACACAATGAGGAACATATGTCAAATTCATTATTAGAATTTACCTCACTCTCAGATGAAGTTTCTTAAGAATCAACAGCTTTGCCATTCCTTTAGAATCTGTTTTGTGCGCACAGTCACTGGTAATTTCTGCTGGTTTCTTTGAATCTTCAATTTTAGCCATCTAGGCTTCATCTAGTTCATCCTCAGCATCCTCGATCTCATCTTCCCATTCACAATTGATAAGTTGTTTGGACATGAGTGCAGTTGGAGCCTTCTTTGTTTTGTCAGTCTCATCTATCATCTCTACTAGCTTAACTCCGCTTCCCTCAACCTTCTTTTTCTTGTCCTTGGTACACTCACGAGCGAAGTGACCAAGTTGTTAACAGTTGTAACACCGGAGTTTTGCTTTGTCAAAACCAACCTTTTTCCCAAACTGAAGCTTGTCCTTCCCAACCTTCTGCAAATACTGTTTAGCCCTTACAGCTATCATGGCCATCTACCATTGCAAGTCCATATATTCCAAGTCATCAAGATTTATCTAAACAAGATCCTCTACATCATGCACAACAGGTTGCAACTTTCCTATCAGCAATGCATCATAGCTGCTCATGAAAGCTCCGAACAGAGCAATCTGATCTTCAAGGACTTGTCCAGATGACTTGACTTTCTCACCAGAAGAGTGTTCACAACAAACCTTTGATTTTCTCAGATTTTGTTCCATTACTTCCTTCACTGCTTCCAGAGAATAGTGCTGCATTTGTTGAACCTGAGTTATTTGTTTATCCTGGATGTTCAGTTCTCTCTTCTTTGCATCCAATTCATAGGACTCGAGCAGGCATATAATATCATCATGGGTTTTACTCTTCAGATCTGGAGTTGTGTTCTTGATTAGCATACAAGGTATGCTCCAGCAATTTGGCAATGAGTCTAACAGCTTCTTCCCTAGATCATACTCTTCAAATTTCACTCCTATTTTTCTCAATCTGTTGATCATGGTTGTAAACCTGGTCACCTGCTCACTGAGAGTCTCATTCTTCTTATAACTAAACATGTTATATTGCTTCAGTAGAAGATCGGTTCTGCTTTCCTGAAGAGCTGCATTTCCTTCAAATCTTAAGCACAAAGCGTTACACAAACCCTGAGCAGTTTCATGTTGCTCAAATTTCAAATACAACTCAGTCGAAAGTGCTAGAATAATAGAACCCAATGCTCTGTTATCCCTCTCGATTAACTTTTTATCTTCCTCTAAATAAAGATCAGGATCAACAATCGGGACTAACCCATCAGCATTTGCAGTCTTGGAATATGAGGACCCTTCACAATTGATTCCCAAAGTGTGTGTTCAATAAACTTGAAATACGCCTTCATCATTATTTTCCAATTTGAAAATTCTGATATTGATTTCAGCATCGGTGGTGATTTCCCAATAACCCTCAGTATCATATACCTTTCCAGCCATTCTGTACTTGTAATTTGAAGCTCGGTCGAAATCAGAAAAATTTCCAACTTAGAACTTTTCGGTCGAAAACTTAGGACAATACTTTACGGTCGAAAACTTAGGACAATACTTTACGGTCGAAAAGTCTAAATATTTCGAACACAGATGAAATTTCGGACAATAGTTTTTCAGTCGAAAAGTATGAAATTTGTCCTCTTCGGCTTCTTCAAACAAACTTTTCGGCTTCTTCAAACAGACTTTTCGAACAATTCAACAGAAGAACACTTGAATTGACCAAAAACTTTTTGTGATGATCCGAGTAAAAAATCAAGTCTCCAATCTTGATGCAAACTTCATCTCCATCAATATTAGCTTCAAATCAGCAACAATGGTACCCAATTTACTTCAATTCGATCAATTTAGACTAAAATTCTTCTTGAATACCAAGAGCTCTTAACCAACAGCTCTGATACCACTTGTGATTCCCTTATATCTGTCGATATTCAAGGATAATATCTTCAATCACTCTCTGAATTGGCAGAATCAATTAAGAAATCCAAGTCACACCGAAATGATCAAATCAAAGATGAACAATAAGAATACAATCAATCACACAAGATGCATATAATCATGATGATTATCTTCATTAATCTAGTAATGTAATAAGAAATTATAACAAAACACACAGAAATTCTTGTGGATAAATTTGAAATCAACCATACAAATGAGAATCGTTATTTGAAATACAAAAGACAAAACTATTTATACTAAAGAGTTTCGATCGAAATCTTCTGATCGAAAAGTGTTTTCGACCGAAAACACTTTCTGACCGAAAACTCTAAAGTTATACAAAACTAAATCTGATTGATTTCTATGGACTACTAGGTTCCAACAATAATCATTCTTTCAATTCCAAACATTCATCTCTTTATAGCTTCATATGGTATCAGAGCTCGGTTCAAGCCACACCTCTCCAAACTCATCTCCGTCTTTGTACCCTTCAAACTTTAGACCTGCAACACAACGACACAACATGTTGGAAGTATCTTCTCTCATGCTCAACCCCTCCATGAAGGATCTTACAGTCGTAACCCTACTGGCTACCCTTAAACTTACATCTTCAAACTACCTCGCTTGGTAGACTCAGGTTGAAGCGTTACTCTATGGTCTGGATCTGTTTAAATTTATAGATGGATCCTACCCAGCTCCTCCACCCGTCACAACTACTGGCGGCATGCAACAACCTCACAAAGACTATTTCCAATGGTTTCGCCAAGATCGGTTGCTTTTTGGTGCACTCGTGGGAAGTCTTTCACCCCAGATCGTTCCATTAATTACTGGTGCTGCATCTTCATACGATACATGGCAAACCCTAGCCAAAACTTATGCATCCCCAAGCAGAGGCCATATCAAGCAGTTGAAACATCGACTCAAACAAACATCCAAAATCCCTACTCAATCCATCATTGAATACATGCAAACCATCAAGACCATTGTCGATGAACTGGCTTTTATAGGCAAGAAAATGGACGATGAAGATGTAGTGGACACCATTCTCAGCGGCCTTGATCAATAAGCTTACAAACCCATTCTGGACTCAATACATGCCAAGATACTTCCATCTCTTTCAATGAATTACATGAAAAATTTATTAATCACGAGTTGTCCATAGCCCAGCAAATCGGCTCGCAAGGTATCCATCAACCTGCTTCTGTGTTTTATGCTCAAAATAGGAACAACTATGGGAACAAACCTTGGACCAACAGACAAGGCAACACTAGTACTATGTCCAATCCCAATCGCCAAGGAAGAAAAGCTGCTGGTCTACTTCCTACCCCTACCACTAATGGACAAGGCCATTTCTTGGAAAATGTCAATGGTGCAATTAAAGGGGACACTCACTGACTACTTGCTCCATTTTCAAGAAAGTACACCCTACAATACCCATTCCTTCTTTTAATCGTATTTTACAGGGTAATAATGCACAGGTTTATACAATGACCACCAATACTAGAACTGGTCAAACTAATTGGCTCTTTGACAGTGGTGCATCTCACCATGTTACTAATGACCTGAACAGCCTATTCTTTCATGCCCATACGATGGAACGGAAGAACTTGTCATAGGCGATGGTTCGTGCCTTAAAATCACTCACATTGGCTCTCTTATTATTAAAACTTCTCATACCCCACTTATTCTTAAAAATGTACTTTGTGTTCCTGATTTATATAAAAATATCATCTTTATATCTCGTTTGTGTATTGATAACAACTTTCTCATCCAAATTCTACTCATTTGTTTTTGTTATCAAGGACCGGGGCACCAATCTTCCGGTACTCCAAGGCACAACAACAAAGGGAATATATGAGCTGAAATCATCGTTGTTGATGTCACCATCTGTTTTTGCTTTACAAAAGACTGATTCAAGGACGTGGCACCATTGCCTTGGTCACCCCCACAATAAAGTCTTTCAGCTTTTGTCTTCTACTGTTTCTTCCAGTTCTAGTTCTCATGATAATTGTAATTCATGTCAAATTAATAAAAGTCATCGTTTACCATTTTCTAATTCATCCTTTGTATCCAATGCACCACTTGATTTTATCTTTTCTGATGTTTGGTGTTCACCGGTGGTTTCCTTTGATGACTACAAATATTACATTTTTTTTGTTGATCACTACACTAAATACATCCGGCTATACCCATTAAAAAGAAAATCTGATTCTCTCTCAACATTCATTAGATTTCAAAAACTTATGGAAAATTATTTCACAAGAAAATCAAACAATTATTCTCTGATAATGGAGGCGAATATATAAAGCTTTCACCCCACCTATCTTCTTGTGGCATCTCCCACCTCACTTCACCACCCCACACACCGGAACATAACGGCTACGCTGAACGTCGTCATCGACATATAGTCAAAACCGGTCTAGCTCTGTTATCCCACGCAACACTACATACTACTTTTTGGTCGTTCGCTTTCAGCACCGCTACTTATCTTATCAATCGTCTACCGACCCATACTCTTAACAACACATCTCCTTTCTACTATCTTTTTCAAAAATAACCTAATTATCTTAAACTCAGAAGCTTTGGCTGCTTATGAATCGTCAACCTCTATCCCTCCCATCCATAATGAGGATTGAGTTCCTTTCTTTATGCCAATCACATCCATTCCATCCACCCAACCGAATAGTACCTACCCCACTCCATCAAACCCACCTACTAATACTGAACATGCACCTCCTACACCTACCCCAATTTCCCCTACTTTATCTTCTTCCACTTCTCAACCCATGCACACTCATGTACAAGACCAGTCACACGTACAAGAGCTTTCCCTTTCACCAGCTCCATCTACTAATTCTCCACCACCTATTGTATCTAATTCAGACCCCCTGCCCACATCCAAACCTTCCACCCTTGAACAACCCAAACCTAATTCACGCTACCATAATTCAGATTATCTTCTTTATACCACCACCATTTCTGATTCAACCGAACCCCCCACCATTGCTCATGCCCTTAAACATCCTTCCTGGTGTAAGGCTATGCAATCCGAATTTGATGCTCTTAAACGAAATAAAACATGGTCTCTTGTTCCTTCTACTCTGGCTCCAAACCTTATTGGCTCCAAATGGGTATTCCGCACAAAATACAAACCGGATGGATATGTCGATCGTCTAAAGGCACGGTTAGTTGCTAAAGGGTTCACTCAAAGACCTGGTATCGACTACACTGAAACCTTTAGTCCAATACTCAAGCCTGACACCCTTCAGCTTGTTCTTTCTTTAGCCGTCTCTCACACTTGGTTTCTACACCAACTGGATATTAACAATGCTTTTATCCAAGGAACACTTAATGAGGATGTGTTCATGGCTCAATCACCCGGATTTGTTAACCCTTCCTTTCCAAAAACTGTTCCTCTTTAACACCAATATTAACTTTAAATTCGATATCTTTACTTTATGTAAATGAGTATTCTTATCAGCCCCAAAACGTATAGAAAAGGGCACTTAGAACTTACCTGGCTGTTAGTTACAAAATTGAACTTAAGGCTTCAGTAGGTGGAATGCTTTAAAATCTGCACGAAGATTCACACGTGAACTAAGTCAAATTAGAGAAAAATTTTGTCTAACTTTCGTCCCAAACTTTCGCTGGAAAGTTCGTCCTAAACTTTCACCGGAAAGTTCATCCCAAACTTTTGTCGGAACTTTCGTCACAAACTTTGAGGTTTAACCACTAAAAGTTTCGTCCGAAATTTTTGTCTGGACAGCGAAAGTTTCTCCCGAAACTTTTGTTGCCTTCAAAACTAATTTTACTCATATTCGATCCAAGCTTCCAACTTTATTAACTGAAAATTTTTGAAATCCTCGTATATCTATAAGTCATGCATAACTCGTTGCTAAAAATGTAAACTTTACATAAAGTTCTTACCTCACCAAGACAAATGTTGAATGTTCAGTTGTACCCATACGAGTAGCTCGAAACTACCTAAAACGGACTCCGATTGAGGTGATTCAAGCGGTCACGGAACCGTATCGTCGAGCTCCACCAATTTCCGCCGGTAGAAACCGCCTCCGCCATTGCCAGAAAACTAACCCTTGTCCGGAAAGCTGATGTGCTGTTTGGGACATTGAAAACCAGACCCCTAAGCCTTTAACTCAGAAACCCTACGGTGAAAGTCCTCGTCTATGTGTTGTGAAAGTTTGAGGTCGAATATGTTGGGATTTACCATTTAGCTTTAGGTTTTCAATAATTTTATCAAAGCCTAAAAATGCAACGGAAATCTTAATCAAATCAAGACGGGGAAGCCACACTAGTGAACCTGTTGTAAGAACAATAGATACATAGATGAAAAGAATATAACTAAACACTTAGTTATACTTACCTTTGATCTTGTTAATGATGATAGAAGGCTTGACTACGGGACAACAACGAACGATGCTAGCCAATACGCGAATCACCAAAACCTACACGTAAAACGGAAGCCCTGACTTCTTTTGCTCTTGGTCGAAAACCCCAAGTAGGGATGGGGTTGGCGGAGGCTATGAGGGTGGTGGTGGCTAGGGTTTTGATCAAAGTGTAACTTAAATCTCTATTAGGTTTAAATTATATTTAAACCCCTATTTATAAGGCTTTCTAATTGGAATATTACTGCATATTCCATAAAATGTGACATATTCCAACTAGATATGTATGGAATATATATACTTAATTAATTTTGAATATTAAATAACATATATATATTTCGAAAATCAAATAATAAATATATGTATATATATGGACCTCGTCCAAATATGTATTTAATTCCATTATTTATATTCCACTAGTATAAGTAATTACACTTTAAACATTCCACTATTATTTATTAATTATTTCCCAAATAAAAAATAATAATATTTATCATTCCCCGAATAATTAATGACACAATGATTTTTCGCGTATGATGTATCTAAACACATCTATAACAAATATCGTTGCTCGCCGTGTGACTCTTTAGGATCGACTTTATTAGAAGTATCATATTATGTTGACACTTGGGACCAAATCCAATAATCTCCCACTTGTAAATGTTTTGAACATATTTACCAATTCAGACAGTGTTCGCGTCTAGCAACACCGCGTTGCCCTCAATGAAGCTGGATACTTTCATAAGTCATCAATCATTGCCAACCAATCAAGATACTCTTACTCTTAATGTTGTAATGATCTACAACTCTTTTGCCAATCTTTATCCTTTCTATTATTCATACATTCCACTGAACGTGAGACGTGGATCAAATCATTCTCATATATGTACAAGTATTCTATTTCTCGATCGAGATTAAAAATGGTCTATCCAAACTCTCAGTTTGAGAGCGACCAAGCATTTTATGCCAGTTTGAACCAACGAGGGACCGTAGATGACTTCCGCTCACATTAGTAAGTGTACGGATCCTTTCTTGACTACATACAACTCCCACTATACATCCAGTCATGTCTGACTAAGGTCCTTATGACCATCCGGTTAGAAATAACGTTAGACAATATCAACGAATAAGCTTTTGTATAATCAAGTTTCTAGTAT
The DNA here is from genome assembly GCA_023525975.1 of Smallanthus sonchifolius. Classification (NCBI taxonomy): domain Eukaryota; kingdom Viridiplantae; phylum Streptophyta; class Magnoliopsida; order Asterales; family Asteraceae; genus Smallanthus; species Smallanthus sonchifolius. Next base: position 18,536,132 of record CM042035.1, on the reverse strand, counting down.
GCATCTCAGGTCTGAGGATACAAAAGACAATACTCTTTAAAAAAGTTCTTATTACTACGATCCATGGAGTTGTCTTGAAACTAGTCACATCCAATATTTATCACTCTATAAATATCTACGAATCTTGGTTGCAACACTTTGACACTTCTCACCCCGTGAGAGGTAATCAGTTGATTCATAATAGTTTTACTTTAGAAATATTCCCATAATTCTAATCAACTATGAATAATTTGAATAAAGCTTTTATTCAAAGATCTTAAACGTGCTAATATACAGTCCTCATTAATGTAAAATATAATAACCCTTTATTTCTAATAAGATAAAATGATACCGTTTACAAAATTATCCTAATACTAAGTAACCATATCAAATCACTAGCAAAACAAAGCCCGATAGAACTAGCATGCTTTTCATGCTTCACTTGATTCAACGGCTTTGTGAACAGGCTAGCTAGACTCAGATCTCTGTGAATTTTTCTTATCTTGATGTCCTTTCATTCTACTACTTCCTGAATATAGTGGAACTTCCTCTAGATATGCTTGGTACTATGATGAGACCTTGGTTCCTTTGCTTGCACAATGACTGGATTAGGCGATTGGCTACTCGGCTTAAAGATTGACATCCAGGCATATGTTTATGTTTTTAGACAATGTATGAAAGTTTTAACCGGTTGACAAATTATTATGTATAAGAAAAGTTATGTAATTTCCGCTGCATGATGTTTATTTATGCTATTTCAGTATTTGAGCAATATGTTTATAAGTAAATACAACGAGTGAGGCTTCCAGGCATCGAGACCTTACAAGTTGGTATTAGAGTAATAGTTTGAGAGATACATACATTTAATGTGTCTAGACTCAAACTGAGAATGGGACCAATGCGGGAATGTCGGTTCTGGTAGCTACTACGCCAACCAATTCACAAAGGTAAATAGTGACAGTAAATTATAATGGCCTTAGTACAAGTAGTACACATAGACAGTAGTCATTATATGCCTTTAAGAAGAGGTGTAAGAAGGTAAAATACGAATGTTATACCTGATGGGAAATGTTCAGAACCTGAGTAGTAAAGTAAAGGGTAAATGCCATAAAAAAACCAATATACTTTATGTTTTTTTCTCGCAAAAGTTCCTCAACATATTTTTTTACATAAAAATCCAATATACTCTCTCTTTTTCTCACAAAAGTACATAGACAAGTTTTTTATCATAAAAAACGAATATACTTTTTTGTTTTTCACACAAAAGTCTCTCGACAACTATTTACCCTAGCAATTGATTCGGTAAAAGCAAGACAAAGGAAATCGACAACAAGAGAAAAATAAGCGATTCGATTCCAAAACAATTTGATTTCTTATGTGTTTTTGCATAGATTTTATAGGTATTTTAAAAAAATGGATTTAATTTGGTTACAAATAATCTCTTTATAGAATGAATTTGTCAATCGATTTTCTTTACCTTGCTTCTGCCGATTCATCGCAAGAGTAAATAGTTGTCGAGTGATTTTTGTGAGAAAAATCAATAAGTATGTTGACTTTTTGTGTGCAAAAATTTGTTGAGTGACTTTTGTGAGAAAAAAATAGTATATAGGTTTTTTATGTGCAAAACATTGTTGAGAGATTTTTGTGAGAAAAAACAAAAAAGTGTGTTGGTTTTTATGGCATTTGCCCTAAAGTAAATTAGTAGTTTATTATCGGTCTCTATAATTAGTAATTTACCTTACTCGAGGTATTCTAAATAATTACCTATGAAGATGACACGAGCATTTCCCCCTTTTTTTTTGCAAATAACAACATACATGGCTAGAGGAAAACAAATTGAACGTACTGGTCAGAGGGGCAGACTCCCAGCCAAACGTGCACCATTAGTGGAAAGCGAACCCCCTATTGAAGCACATGATTCCCATAGAACCGAAGGGGACGTCAAGTATGTTACACCCCCAAGTTTGTTACACCCCCAAAATCCACTAACAGAGTTTTACCGTTAGACGTGTGACAAACCCGGATCTCAGCCATTAGTTACATCAAACGACTTTATATGAGTTTAAACAAATTTATTAAATGTTCAGAGTTAATGCGGAAGCGATAAATAGTAAATAAATGCGCAAAACAAACGCGCCCAAAGTCCATATTAAATATAGTATATAAAGTAGTTTAACTGTCTAGATTATATTTGAGATAATGTTAGGACTCCATGCATGTCCTAGTTGTGCACCTGTGCCTTAGCGTTCTGAGAAAACATGGAAGAGAAAGTGTCAACACAATGATGGTGAGTTCACAGGTTTTAGTTTATAATGGCGATTTTCAGATTATGTACATTCAATATAAATATCAATAGGTAGCTAGCCTATGTTCATGTTTACTAAAGCGCTATCAACCGAAAGCTGACTGTTTGTGTTTGAATGCCTCCCAACATGGCTATCAACAATGGTGCCGTGTTTAGGTCAATATTACACCCGTTCGACCTGCAATCGAGTTAGCGTGACTAACGCGGGTGGGGTTTGTCAAACCCAGTAGTACTACTCAAAATTACCTTGTTATGTTCATATTAAACGATTCGATGTAAGGACCTTCATGATAGAGTTTACGCTTTGTCTTAACAAGTGATAATATATTAATTACAATAATCAAAAAGTGTTTGCGTCATGTTTTCTCCCCCAATTTAAAAAAACAGTAAAAGGGGTCGTGAAACTCACCTGAGTCTGAGTAAAGCGTTGATAAATAACACCACACAAGGATGCAATAGAAAACCCAAGAGTTTTCCTGTGAACGGTCTACGAATTCCCTAGAATTATATTTACAATCGTTAGGGACACATTGATTTTGTGACGACGACACATAAGGATTGAATGTCCTAAAATATACATTGGATCAACGAGTAGACAAACGTGTCATCGGAAATCAAAGAATACTTAGTTTATTATTTAATATGAATGAGTTATGTACAATACGTCACCAAATACAAGTAAACCATATAAAATATTGTTTCGGGTGTTTGTTTGAGCTAAATAATAATTTCGAGTAATAATATAAACAATTATATTATTTTAAAACGTTGGGATAATCATTAAACGAGTTATAAAATCCAAACCCGAATATTAATATAAAATCACTTTTTGCGTGTTTTTATGAATTTAATAATAGTTTAAGGAGTAATATAGAAAATTATATTATTTTTAATTTAGACAAAATACTCAAAAATGTATTATAAAATCAATCCCGACCCTACGGGAATTTTCTGGGTTAACGTATTTATATATTAATATAATAATGGGCTTGTTTTTGTTTAAATAAAATACTCAAAACATGATTTAAAAATTAAATGTGGTTGGAGAGACTCGAACTCGTGTCTCTCCCACAACAATCACACACTCTAACCAGTCCTGCCCGCTAGGGGGATTGCATTCAAACCGGTTCTGAAATGTTTTTAATCATGAACACTTATGTGTTCATCCCCACCCACGCGACCCGATCCCAACACCCTCCCAAATCCAATGATTTGGATATCGATTGAACCAGAAAGCATAGGGGTTTTGTTAAACATAGTATTGTGAACCAAAGGGTAGTTTTGATTGCAAAAACAACGAGTTTAAAGCCTTTAATTCCAGTTTCAAAAACCGAAACCCAAGTTTTATGAACACGGATTTGATTTGGTCGAATTTGATAAGATCATGGATTGAAATCATGGGGCTTTCACTAAACAAAGGATTGCGAATCTGACTATATGATTTAATTGAATTGAGGTTGAGTTTAAGATCAAAACCCCCAAATTGTTTTATGAACAAACCCTAGATTCTAGATCATGAACAAATTGATGTTTTTTTGATAAAATTAACATGGGGCTTTTATAGAGTATCAGATTGCGATTCTAACCATACCAATTAATTGGATTAAAACCGTGTCTAGATTATAGTTCGTTTAATTAGTTCATATAAAGAACCCTAGAATCTGTTCTTGCTTGATTCGATCTTATTAGCCCAAATAAACATAGGGCTTTCAATCTAGAAACTAATACGAAGCTAAGGGTGAGATTAGTTATGAGAATTGATGTCGAATTGAAGGTACACGACTAAATGGACTTCCGGTGTAAGGCCCCTTTCCCGGGTAACATCACTTGTTGGATTTACTCATAAACATAGTCATAAATACTGAATTTAAATTAAAAGCATTCAGGAGTAGCAAAAGCAAACATCATTCGAATACATAACATAACATAACATAACATAACATAACATAACATAACATAACATAACATAACATAACATAACATAACATAACATAAACATAACAGAGTCTTATCAATTAAAAACATAACATTGTCTTAGCATATGTAAAAGTGGGATGTCAGTCGCATGCCAGGTAACCATCACGTCTTCGCACGTCCCTTCCTTTCTTTACCTTAAATGTATACTAAAAGTCAGCTAACGCTGGTGAGTTCTAGTTTAAAAACAATCAGACATAACATTTATCTTATCATTAAGTATTATATATATATATATATATAATAAAATACGTACATTTGCATATTCTTTGCTTTACTGTTCTCACATAACATTCATACTGAGTATATATATATGTACATACATACTTACTTTGTGAAGAACATTCATTGGTCATACACATAAGGGTGATCAACCCGTCATAATTGTTGCGTGAGTCACAAAGACAAACGCCATAAGAACTACCGTCGTAGTCCATTTCATAAACCGTCCGGACCTAGAAACTTCCATCGTAACATAAATCCATCTGACAACCTTTGTCCGTCCGCCTAAAACCCGTCCTACCGTCGTAGTCCGTTCATTCGCCCATCTGCCGGAAGGCATCCGTTTCCCATGCGACTATTATTTAAGCAACCGTTCTACATATAATAAGGCAATTTCTTCGACCGTCCCTTAATGCCTTTCATACGTCCTAGCTGATGAAGGAACGTATTTGTCCCGGTTATAAAATAGTCACGTGGTCGTCCGTCTACCGAAGTAGCCGTTATTCACGAAGCGTCCATAACGTTTACATTCATTCATGACAAGCAATATATATATATATATATATATAATATAAAGCAAAATTCCATTTATTTACGTTATGCCATTCTTTCATTCATTCTTTGTAAACATACGTTTCATTCCTGGTTCGTAATTCATTTTAATATATATATATATATATATATATATATATATATATCACGTATGATCACATTGACATTCATAACAATTATTCATTTAGTGTATACACATTAGCCCCAAAACATTTAACAATGATTTGCACATAACATAAAGGGGCACCTAGAACTCACCTGATGAGTGGTTTCTGAATACACCTAGCTGGTCACTGAACCTCACTAAGGTTACACACAATCTGTATAATCAGGTCATATAGTATAAGATAATGAACCTAAACGACACTTAACATTTCTATTCTTAAGGCTAGGCGAACTTAAGTAAGTTCGCAAGGTTTGGGTATAGGCGAACATGACAAGTTCGCCTATCGGTCGGTCGACTTTTCATAAGTATAGGCGAACTTAGGTAAGTTCGCCTCTTTTTATATATGGGTGAACTTAGTGCGCGAACATGAGTCGGCAAACATAGTCAGCGAACTTGGTGAGTTAGGCGAACTTAGTCAGCGAACTTAATAAGTTCGCTAGATGGGGTCCAGGCGAACTTGGTAAGTTCCCCTGTCGCGACCTTCTTCTCCAATCAGACCCTAGATCAGGTCGGCCCAACTCGAAGTATTCAAACCCCAAACCTTTTTTGTTCAGAACGTTCCATTTTCATTCGTGAGTTCAAACATATGCTTTGTTTTGAATACTTTACTTAAAAACCTATCCTTTATTCTTTTTAACCCGAAACCCCAAAAGTTACAAAAACTCAGATTTGGGCATGGTGGTTACCTATTTTTGCCTCCTTTTCGTTGTAAGACGGTCCAGAGATGATGGCAATCAATCTCCTAGCTTTTGAACTTGATTCCAGAGCTTTCTCTCTCTAGACCCGAGGTCTCCTTCTCTCTAAAGGTTACGCAAGTGAGGGTGGAATGGAGAGGAGTGGCTGCTTTGTTCTTTATATACCTAGGCTCCCTCGACCCATTGAAGCCGAGCCCAAACCCGCTCCCCTTCTCTTTTGTTTTTTTGCTTTTGTGTTTAAATATTTTGACTAAATCTCCGGCCTCACTATATTTATTTGATTCATTATTTTTGGGATGTTACAAGTCTACCCTCCTTAGAAAGGTTTTGTCATCGAAACCTGATAATCGTTAAACAACTGAGGGTATAGTCCCCTCATTTTGTCCTCTTTTCCCAAGTCGCTTTTGAACCCTTTCTGTGTTTCCATTGTACTTTTACTAACATGATTGACTTATTACGAAGTCGTTTTTCGGCTCAGTCAAGTATAGCTATTGTTCTTCTACATAGTTTAAAATTTCATCCACCTCGATCTCGTCATAAGGTATGTGAGCCGTGTCGTTAGCTAGGCACTTGCGTAAGTACGACACGTGGAACGTAGGGTGTATTCCACTAAGCTCAACGGGTAGGTCGAGTCTGTAAGCAACTTGACCCACTCTCGCTAAAATCTTGAAAGGTCCGACAAACCTTGGACTTAGTTTGCCATGTTTTCTGAATTGGATGATTCCTTTCCATGGTGATACCTATAACAGTACCATGTCCCCTACTTGAAACTCTAAATCCCTCCTTCTCTTATCCACGTATGATTTCTGTCTGTATTTTGCTGCTTTCATTCGAGCTTTGATTTGATCAAATTTCTTGGAAGTAGCTTTGACCACTTCGAGACTTGCAAAATCCTTTTGTCCAATTTCCCCCCAACAAACCGGGGTCCTACGTCTCCTTCCATACAACATTTCAAATGGCGGCATGCCAATAGTTGAGTGATAGCTGTTGTTATATGAAAATTCTGCCAATGGTAGATGCCGGATACGGACGCGGTCGTGTCTCAGGACCAGACTCTTGTTTTGACTTCTAACCAACCACGGGCGCGTTACCGACCAAGCACGGTCGCGTACGTGCCGGGCGCGGTCGTGCCATATACAAGCACGGTCGTGCTCATCCCTCAAACAGAATCTTTACTTTTATTTTTATTTTTATTCTGTTAATTTGATAAATAAATAACAGTTTAAATAATTATTTTAAGACAAACCCTACACGTTTAAGAATGACAAATTCACTTCCGTCATTAAATAACGCAAATCAATAACACATATACATTGTTCATTAGGTCGAACCTAGCAATCTACAACACATCGCTGTTTTCCATTTGATTGTGCAACCTACACGCTACATAACACGTGAGTTACATAGCCCCTCTTTTACTCTATTTTACAAACGTTTTGGGGTGGAACATGCGTTCTATTTACATGTTTTCAATTATACACATATACAGTTCCATCCTATGCATGTTTACAGTTTTGCGCTTTGTGCTTGAGTACATTTTGTAGACCAATTATTATGCTCTTCATGTACAATCATTAACTAACAGCCGACAGTAAACAGTGGTAGATCTATTGAGTCTGACAAACCCACCCAGGTAGGGTGACTGTTACTGACAACACAAATTTTGAGTGCAAGTTACAAAGGTTTGATTGTATAGGTCACACGATGTTTTTCTCTCCATAAACGCCTTAATTGTCATGATTGTATTGAACTGTATGCACACAACACGTATTTTGCTATCACACGATTAAACCTATGTACTCTCACCAACTTTCTAGTTGACCCTGTTTTAACCATGTTTCAGGTACCAATGTTTGAAGTGATCAAGATATGCTACATATAGGATTTTGACCTAGTTTTAATTGAACCAGTTATATTTTGATGTAATTTTCATTATTGTTTGGTGGATTGAATCTATGTTTGTTGAACTTGTTTGATTGCAATGAAAACAATTATTAATTATTCAAACTTTAGCAAACCATGAGCAATGAACAGTCTGCACGCTTCACGCCCCGATGTTTCCGCCGTCGGTTGGGGTGTGACAATACAGGGTCGGAGCATGTCCTCCAAGGTCTGAATGGTCCTTTCAGATTGACCATCAGTTTGAGGGTGGTAAGTGGTGCTGATCTTCAGTTTAGTGCCAATCGCTTCATTGAATTTCTTCCAAAACCTTGACGTGAATCTAGTATCCCCGTCAGACACAATCGACAGTGGCGTACCATGTCTGCTCATAATTTCCTTGATAAATATTTTAGCTAGTTTTTCAGACGAAGAAGTCTCACGTATTGGCAAGAAGTGAGCACTTTTCGTCAAGCGGTCGACGATCACCCAAATGGTATCATTGCCTTTAGCTGTTCGCGGTAGCTTGGTAATGAAGTCCATCATGATCTCCTCCCACTTCCATTCTGGTATTGGTAAAGGTTGCATTTTACTGCATGGTTTCTGGTGCTCGGCCATAACTAGTGAACACGTTAGGCACTTGCTCACTCAGTCACATCATTCTTCATGCCAGGCCACCAGTACTCTTTCTTCAAGTCTTGATACATTTTGTTTGTCCCAGGGTGGATAGAATAGCGAGACTTATAGGCCTCATCGAGGCTTTTGGCTCTAAGCTCGCCAATCTTAGGTATGCACATCCGGCCAAACCTAGTTCGTACACCGTATGCATTTGCATCCAAATTCCCTTGTTGTCTTACTATTCTTTCTTGTTTTATATTTCTTTCTAATAGTGCTTCATCTTGTGCCTTTGATATTTCACTCATCAAATCTGGCATTATCCGGATATGTGCCGATTCTTTCTTTCTGCTTAAAGCGTCAACCACTACGTTTTCCTTGACTGGATGGTACAATATCTCACAATCATAGTCTTTCAGTAGCTCTAACCACCTCCTTTGTCTCATGTTTAATTCCTTTTGTTTGAAAAAGTACTTCAGGCTTTTGTGATCGGAGTAAATGGTGCATTTAACACCATACAGATAGTGCCTCCATATTTTTAATGCGAAAACTACTGCCGCTAACTCCAGATCGTGAGTTGGGTAGTTAACCTCGTGAATCTTTAGTTGTCACGAGGCGTAAGCAACTACATTTCCTCGTTGCACAAGTACACAACCTAAACCCTGACCCGAAGCGGTTTCTGAATACACCTAGCTAGTCACTGAACCTCACTAAGGTCACACACAATCTGTATAATCAGGTCATATAGTATAAGACAATGAACCTAAACGACACTTAACATTTCTATTCTTAAGGCTAGGTGAACTTAAGTAAGTTCACAAGGTTTGGGTATAGGCGAACATGACAAGTGCGCCTATCGGCCCGTCAACTTTTCATAAATATAGGCGAACTTAGGTAAGTTCGCCTCTTTTTATATATGGGCGAACTTAGTACGCGAACATGAGTCGGCGAACATAGTCAGCGAACTTGGTGAGTTAGGCGAACTTAGTCAGCGAACTTAATAAGTTCGCTAGATGGGGTCCAGGCGAACTTGGTAAGTTCGCATGTCGCGACCTTCTTCTCCAATCAGACCTCAGATCAGGTCGGCCCAACTCGAGGTATTCAAACCTCAAACCTTTTTTGCTCATAACGTCCATTTTCATTCGTGAGTTCAAACATATGCTTTGTTTTGAATACTATACTTAAAAACCTATCCTTTATTCATTTTTAACCCGAAACCCCAAAAGTTACAAAAACTCAGATTTGGGCATGGTGGTTACCTGTTGTCGCCTCCTTTTCATTGTAAGACGGTCCAGAGTTGATGGAAATCGATCTCCGAGCTTTTGAGCTTGATTCCCGAGCTTTCTCTCTCTAGACCCGAGGTCTCCTTCTCTCTCTAAAGGTTGCGCAAGTGAGGGTGGAATGGAGAGGAGGGGCTGCTTTGTTATTTATATACCTGGGCTCTGTCGACCCATTGAAGCCGAGCCCAAGCCCGCTCCCATTCTCTTTTGCTTTTGCGTTTAAATATTTCGACTAAATCTCCGGCCTCACTATATTTATTTGTTTTTATTATTTTTGGGATGTTACATCCGGCTTTTTGTGGCTTGATCTCCGGCGAGCTTGACCGCTTTTTTCGACGAAACAGAGGTGTGCAAAAGCTTTAATGGGGGTTATTTGCAGTGCGGAGGGAGTAAAATTGTTAATTGGTAACCGGATTTAGTCGAATTCGATGATATGAGACCATGTTGTCGACGGTTATGGCTTTAATGCTCATAATTTGGTTTAATTCGAATCATTAACGCTCAATGATGTTCCAATGATGAAGGGTTTAGTCATAACTACGCATTACAGTTACAATTTCAAACGCATTTCAGTTAATAATACGAATTTGGATCAAGAACATGAATGGTTTGACTTCTAAAAGTCAACAGGAACTAAATCATCCAATTTTGACTTCCAAGAGTCAACATAATTAGGGTTTGGTCTAATTACACAACCAGGCCTTGTAGTTTTTGTTTAAATAATGACAGAATTAGTCCCTGAGGTTTGTAACTGAGTTAACTATGTTAACTGGAATTTGTCGGGTGTCACATCATCCCCTAGTTGAAAGAATTTTCGTACCGAAAATTAAATAATTTTTTTTTCCGGATGTCACATCATCCCCTAATTGAAAGAATTTTCCTCCCAAAAATTTGAATAGTACCTTATGTGTTTGACATGGATTGCTTGAAAAGATGAGGATACTTGCACATCATCTGTTCCTCGCGCTCCCATGTGAATTCTAGTCCGCGTTTTGAGTTCCAACGAACTCTGACAATAGGGATTTTACTGTGTTTGAGCGTTTTGACTTCCCTATCTATGATTTCGACCGGTTCTTCAATGAGGCGTAATTGTTCATCGATTTGTAGTTCTTCAAACAGAACTACCAGTGTGTAGTCTGCTATACATTTCTTCAAGTTTGAGACGTGAAAGACGTTGTGCACACCACTCAGTCCTTCAGGTAGGTCCAGTTGATACGCTACTGGGCAAATTCTATTCACTATCTTGAATGGTCCAACATAACGAGGGTTTAGCTTGCCTCACTTACCAAAAAGGATTACACCTTTCCAAGGTGAGACTTTTAGTAGGACCATATCGCCTACTTGAAACTCAGATTTAGGCATGGTGGTTACCTATTTTCGCCTCCTTTTCGTTGTAAGACGGTCCAGAGATGATGGCAATCAATCTTCGAGCTTTTGAACTTGATTCCAGAGCTTTCTCTCTCTAGACCCGAGGTCTCCTTCTCTCTAAAGGTTACGCAAGTGAGGGTGGAATGGAGAGGAGGGGCTGCTTTGTTCTTTATATACCTAGGCTCCCTCGACCCATTGAAGCCGAGCCCAAACCCGCTCCCCTTCTCTTTTGTTTTTTTGCTTTTGTGTTTAAATATTTTGACTAAATCTCCGGCCTCACTATATTTATTTGATTCATTATTTTTGGGATGTTACAAGTCTACCCTCCTTAGAAAGGTTTTGTCATCGAAACCTGATAATCGTTAAACAACTGAGGGTATAGTCCCCTCATTTTGTCCTCTTTTCCCAAGTCGCTTTTGAACCCTTTCTGTGTTTCCATTGTACTTTTACTAACATGATTGACTTATTACGAAGTCGTTTTTCGGCTCGGTCAAGTATAGCTATTGTTCTTCTACATAGTTTAAAATTTCATCCACCTCGATCTCGTCATAAGGTATGTGAGCCGTGTCGTTAGCTAGGCACTTGCGTAAGTACGACACGTGGAACGTAGGGTGTATTCCACTAAGCTCAACGGGTAGGTCGAGTCTGTAAGCAACTTGACCCACTCTCGCTAAAATCTTGAAAGGTCCGACAAACCTTGGACTTAGTTTGCCATGTTTTCTGAATTGGATGATTCCTTTCCATGGTGATACCTATAACATTACCATGTCCCCTACTTGAAACTCTAAATCCCTCCTTCTCTTATCCACGTATGATTTCTGTCTGTATTTTGCTGCTTTCATTCGAGCTTTGATTTGATCAAATTTCTTGGAAGTAGCTTTGACCACTTCGATACTTGCAAAATCCTTTTGTCCAATTTCCCCCCAACAAACCAGGGTCCTACGTATCCTTCCATACAACATTTCAAATGGCGGCATGCCAATAGTTGAGTGATAGCTGTTGTTATATGAAAATTACTGCCAATGGTAGATGGCTGTCCCAGCTCCCACCGAAGTTAATGATACAGGGTCGGAGCATGTCCTCCAAGGTCTGAATGGTCCTTTCAGATTGACCATCAGTTTGAGGGTGGTAAGTGGTGCTGATCTTCAGTTTAGTGCCAATCGCTTCATTGAATTTCTTCCAAAACCTTGACGTGAATCTAGTATCCCCGTCAGACACAATCGACAGTGGCGTACCATGTCTGCTCATAATTTCCTTGATAAATATTTTAGCTAGTTTTTCAGACGAAGAAGTCTCACGTATTGGCAAGAAGTGAGCACTTTTCGTCAAGCGGTCGACGATCACCCAAATGGTATCATTGCCTTTAGCTGTTCGCGGTAGCTTGGTAATGAAGTCCATCGTGATCTCCTCCCACTTCCATTCTGGTATTGGTAAAGGTTGCATTTTACTGCATGGTTTCTGGTGCTCGGCCATAACTAGTGAACACGTTAGGCACTTGCTCACTCAGTCACATCATTCTTCATGCCAGGCCACCAGTACTCTTTCTTCAAGTCTTGATACATTTTGTTTGTCCCGGGGTGGATAGAATAGCGAGACTTATGGGCCTCATCGAGGATTTTGGCTCTAAGCTCGCCAATCTTAGGTATGCACATCCGGCCAAACCTAGTTCGTACACCGTATGCATTTGCATCCAAATTCCCTTGTTGTCTTACTATTCTTTCTTGTTTTATATTTCTTTCTAATAGTGCTTCATCTTGTGCCTTTGATATTTCACTCATCAAATCTGGCATTATCCGGATAGGTGCCGATTCTTTCTTTCTGCTTAAAGCGTCAACCACTACGTTTTCCTTGACTGGATGGTACAATATCTCACAATCATAGTCTTTCAGTAGCTCTAACCACCTCCTTTGTCTCATGTTTAATTCCTTTTGTTCGAAAAAGTACTTCAGGCTTTTGTGATCGGAGTAAATGGTGAATTTAACACCATACAGATAGTGCCTCCATATTTTTAATGCGAAAACTACTGCCGCTAACTCCAGATCGTGAGTTGGGTAGTTAACCTCGTGAATCTTTAGTTGTCACGAGGCGTAAGCAACTACATTTCCTCGTTGCACAAGTACACAACCTAAACCCTGACCCGAAGCGGTTTCTGAATACACCTAGCTAGTCACTGAACCTCACTAAGGTCACACACAATCTGTATAATCAGGTCATATAGTATAAGACAATGAACCTAAACGACACTTAACATTTCTATTCTTAAGGCTAGGCGAACTTAAGTAAGTTCACAAGGTTTGGGTATAGGCGAACATGACAAGTGCGCCTATCGGCCCGTCAACTTTTCATAAATATAGGCGAACTTAGGTAAGTTCGCCTCTTTTTATATATGGGCGAACTTAGTACGCGAACATGAGTCGGCGAACATAGTCAGCGAACTTGGTGAGTTAGGCGAACTTAGTCAGCGAACTTAATAAGTTCGCTAGATGGGGTCCAGGCGAACTTGGTAAGTTCGCATGTCGCGACCTTCTTCTCTAATCAGACCTCAGATCAGGTCGGCCCAACTCGAGGTATTCAAACCTCAAACCTTTTTTGCTCATAACGTTCCATTTTCATTCGTCAGTTCAAACATATGCTTTGTTTTGAATACTATACTTAAAAACCTATCCTTTATTCATTTTTAACCCGAAACCCCAAAAGTTACAAAAACTCAGATTTGGGCATGGTGGTTAACTGTTGTCGCCTCCTTTTCATTGTAAGACGGTCCAGAGTTGATGGAAATCGATCTCCGAGCTTTTGAGCTTGATTCCCGAGCTTTCTCTCTCTAGACCCGAGGTCTCCTTCTCTCTCTAAAGGTTGCGCAAGTGAGGGTGGAATGGAGAGGAGGGGCTGCTTTGTTATTTATATACCTGGGCTCTGTCGACCCATTGAAGCCGAGCCCAAGCCCGCTCCCATTCTCTTTTGCTTTTGCGTTTAAATATTTCGACTAAATCTCCGGCCTCACTATATTTATTTGTTTTTATTATTTTTGGGATGTTACATCCGGCTTTGTGTGGCTTGATCTCCGGCGAGCTTGACCGCTTTTTTCGGCGAAACAGAGGTGTGCAAAAGCTTTAATGGGGGTTATTTGCAGTGCGGAGGGAGTAAAATTGTTAATTGGTAACCGGATTTAGTCGAATTCGATGATATGAGACCATGTTGTCGACGGTTATGGCTTTAATGCTCATAATTTGGTTTAATTCGAATCATTAACGCTCAATGATGTTCCAATGATGAAGGGTTTAGTCATAACTACGCATTACAGTTACAATTTCAAACGCATTTCAGTTAATAATACGAATTTGGATCAAGAACATGAATGGTTTGACTTCTAAAAGTCAACCGGAACTAAATCATCCAATTTTGACTTCCAAGAGTCAACATAATTAGGGTTTGGTCTAATTACACAACCAGTCCTTGTAGTTTTTGTTTAAATAATGACAGAATTAGTCCCTGAGGTTTGTAACTGAGTTAACTATGTTAACTGGAATTTGTCGGGTGTCACATCATCCCTTAGTTGAAAGAATTTTCGTACCGAAAATTAAATAATTTTTTTTTCGGATGTCACATCATCCCCTAATTGAAAGAATTTTCCTCCCAAAAATTTGAATAGTACCTTATGTGTTTGACATGGATTGCTTGAAAAGATGAGGATACTTGCACATCATCTGATCCTCGCGCTCCCATGTGAATTCTAGTCCGCGTTTTGAGTTCCAACGAACTCTGACAATAGGGATTTTACTGTGTTTGAGCGTTTTGACTTCCCTATCTATGATTTCGACCGGTTCTTCAATGAGGCGTAATTGTTCATCGATTTGTAGTTCTTCAAACAGAACTACCAGTCCTTCAGGTAGGTACAGTTGATACGCTACTGGGCAAATTCTATTCACTATCTTGAACGGTCCAACATAACGAGGGTTTAGCTTGCCTCACTTACCAAAAAGGATTACACCTTTCCAAGGTGAGACTTTTAGTAGGACCATATCGCCTACTTGAAATTCAAGCGGTTTTCGACTTTTATCGGCATAGCTGTTTTGACGATCACGGGCTGCCGCCATACGATTTCGAATCTAAACTATTTTCTCTAAAGTTTCAAGCACAAGTTCAGGACCCGTAAGTTGGCTATCCCCAACTTTAGACCAACAGATAGGTGATCGACATTTCTGCCCGGATAATGCCTCTAATGGTGCTGCTTTGATGCTAGTGTGATAACTGTTATTGTAGGAGAACTTTACTAAAGGCAAGTGAGCTTCCCAACTGTTACCGATCCTCAAGGGTTTGAATAGTACGTTAAGTCTGACCATCTGTTTGAGGATGTTATGTTGTGCTCATATCTAGGTGCATGCATAGAGCTTTTTGTAAGGATTGCCAGAAACGTGAGGTGAATCGAGCGCCATGATCCGAAATGATAGAAATTGGCACTTCGTGTCGAGAGACTACTTCTTTTTGATAAATGCGAGTTAACTTCTCCATCTTATCAGTTTCTTTGATTGCTAGAAAGTGAGCGGATTTAGTCAAACGATCTACGATCACCTAGATGGTGTCGCATCCACTAGGAGTTCGGGGTAGTTTGGTAATAAAATCCATGGAAATCTGCTCCCATTTCCACAAAGGAATTTCTGGTTGTTGGAGTAAACCAGAAGGCTTTTGATATTCGACCTTGAATTTCGAGCAGGTCAGACACTTGCTCACATAGATGGCTATATCAGCTTTCATATTCGGCCACTTATAGGGAACCTTTAGCTCATGTTACATCTTATTGAAACCAGGATGAATAGAATACCGAGATTTATGAGATTCATCCATTACTAGTTCCCTTACATTCCTGAACTTTGGAACCTATATTCGCTCCACGAAGTGACGAATACCATCCGATTTAACTTCGAGTTGGTTCTCCATACCACGCGTGGCTTCTAATGGTAGGTTTTATTCTTTCAGGTCTTCGAGTTGAGCACCACATATCTGATCAGGTGGTCCAGGGTGGATAGTGAGTTGTAATGCTCGAACTCGTCTAGGGTTAGTTTGTTTTCGGCTTAGGGCATCGGGTACCACATTAGCCTTTCCCAGATGATATTTGATGGCACAATCATAGTCTTTCAGAAGTTTGATCCAATGACGCTGTCGCATGTTCAACTCTTTTTGTTCGAAGATGTGCTGAAGACTCTTGTGATCGGTGTAGAAGGTGCATTTGGTACCGTAGAAGTAATGTCTCCATATTTTTAGTGCAAAAACTACAGCTCCCAATTCCAAATCATGGGTTGTGTAGTTCTTCTCATGAACTTTCAATTGTCGGGAAGCATATGCGATAACCTTCTCTCGTTGCATTAACACACAACCGAGACCTTCCAAATCATGGGTTGTGTAGTTCTTCTCATGAACTTTCAATTGTCGGGAAGCATATGCGATAACCGTCTCTCGTTGTATTAACACACAACCGAGACCTTGAATGGAGGCATTGCAATACACTATGAAGTCATCCGTTCCCCGAGAAGAGATAGGATGGGTGCACTACAGAGTTTCTACTTTAACAGTTGGAATGTTGATTCTTGAGTATTGCTCCAGTTATAGGGTTTAGCAATCTTCGAGAATCCTTAGATAAATCGAAGGTAGTAGCCAGCTAATCCCAGAAATTGTCTCAGTCGGAGTCGTTGGTGCCACCCAATTCTTGATGGCTTCTATTTTAGCTGGATCGACATGTATTCCCTTTTCGTTGACTACATGCCCTAAGAATTGAACCTCGCGAATACAAAATTCGCACTTGGAGAATTTGGCATACATTTGCTCCTGTTTCAGCAGTTCCAGAATTAAACGTAGGTGTTCCTTAGGTTCTTCCTTGCTCTTAGAATAGATGAGAATGTCATCTATGAACACGATTACAAACTTATCAAGGTAGGGTTTACACACATGGTTCATAAGATTCATGAACACCGCGGGTGCGTTGGTTAATCCGAATGGCATGACCAAAAACTCATAATGGCTGTATCGAGTTCTGAATGCAGTTTTAGAGATATCCTGGTCCCGGACTCTCAGCTGATGATAACCGGATCGAAGATCTATCTTTGAATAGAAGCTTGACCATTAAAGTTGGTCAAATAGATCATCAATACGAGGTAGTGGGTAACAATTCTTGATCGTCACTTTGTTCAGCTCACGGTAGTCAATACACATACGGAAAGTCCCATCTTTCTTCTTGACGAATAAGAGTGGAGCTCCCCATGGCGATAAGCTAGGTCTGATGAATCCCTTATCTTACAATTCCTGCAGTTGTGTAGATAACTCTTGCAACTCACTAGGTGCAAGTCTATACGGTGCTCGAGCAATAGGCGCTGCTCCTGGTTCTAGATCAATTTGAAACTCGACTTGACAGTGAGGTGGAAGAGCAGGTAGATCTTTTGGAAACACTTCTGGAAATTCACGAACTATCGGAATGTCATATATCTTCTTCTCTTTGTGTGGTTTCTCAGCAACAAGAGCTAGAACAGCAGTATGACCTTTACGCAGGAACTTCTGCGCTTTCATGAAGGTTATGATGCCTACGACTGCCCCACTATTTTCCCCTTGGACAGAAAGGTTTTCTCCACTAGGGAGTGGAAGGCGAATAATTTTGTCTCAAAAAATGATTTCACGTTGGTTTTTAGATAACCGGTCCATGCTAACAATTACGTCAAAGATGCCAAGCGTGACTGGCAGGAGGTCAATGCCGCTTATGACCAACCAATCCTAGTTTACATCTCTTAGGATTGTGAGTTGCTTCGATTATCTGACCGTCTGCTATTTCTATAGTGTACTTAATGTCTAATAGAGTTGGAGTATGACCGCACCAACATGAAATTTGTGAAGTCATGTTGAGACTTCTAGTGATACCCACGCTTATAAGGTAAGCGTCGGTCAATGCAAGGGCTAAGGGAAGAGGTTCACATGTAGGAAAAAAAATTTAATGATATATAGATTCCAGTAATATAACGGATAGGATGTCTGTTTAAGTAATCACGTTCAACTGATGCTTGGTTTGATTAAATCCCCGTTTTCTAATGTCATTGGAACAACTGGATCATTTTGTGAAGAAAGAAGTCCGTTTACAGAGTTGGATATCCTTGGGTATAAATCAAAATAGACTGGGGATTAGTCACAGGTTAAAGTAATAGGGTCAAATGGAAATTTATTGTTGGAGTGTAAGGAATAACGTGTTAGCTTAGAAAGAACTCCACAAATTCCGCTTACATAGTTGGAGTCGATGGGTTTGCCATGAGATTCTATTAGAGTTTCAATCAAGATGGTTTTCTTGATCAAGTTTGGATGAGAGTCTTAAGGTCACTATGACTCTTACATGTGTGAATATAACATGATGGATTCCATTAATGATAGCTCAGTGTGTTCGTAAATATCTTCAACTTGATAGTCGCGTCTATAAACTGTTGAACAAGTTTAATGATACCAACTAGTCGTTGAGCGGGTTACAAGAACTTCTACTGACAGTGGAAACTTAAGTCTATAAATTACTGATTAGGACCATTTATTCACACACTAGGTTTCACCAGGACTTACATGCACCTCAAATTAATATTATGTGTGCATCCGTAACGATAATTTGCTTTGCATTCTCACCCTAGCTTCTCCCTGTCCTGTGTCAAAATGTTCCTTAATTTTTATTGCCGAGTACAGAGTGTTGTTAGAGATGATAAGTCATTGAAAGGCTTAGTCATCAACCATAAGTTGATAAACTAGGACTCATATCAGGATGCGTAGTCAGAAATCATTTGATCCGAGTATTCACTCTAGTTGAAACACAATACGAGAGTCCAATCTAGCGGATTGTAGATGGGAACATGCACATGCAATGCGACTCCGAGGAGTGAAACTAGTTCATGGATATGTGTAACTTGAAGAGGCAAAGTAGCTGTTCTACTAACTGAGTCAGAATAGGGTTCGAGTATGCAATGATCAAAGCGTTCTCAACTTTGTGGTCAATCTATCTTCAACAGGATATCGAACAAATACGCGAGCCCATGGCCCAGAAAAATGATGACGTCTATGTGTCAATTAATTTCTAAAATGATACGAGCAACTGTCTGCCTTCACAAAATGTACCTCACGCAAAGCCCGCGAGTTCGGGCTTGAAGTAGAGTGAAGCTACTGAGGTTGGGGTATTGTTGCTAGTAGGTGCAGGAGGGACTCGCCTCCGATGAACCCAACTCCCATAGAGACATGTGCTAGTGCTGAATGTCGTCCTTAATAAGGACTTGAGAAAGACCACCATGCCCGACTGTGTCATCGATAGGCTCAAGCCGGTGTTATCTTTGGCTCTAGTGGTGTAACAAGGGTGCAGATGATGGTGGTGTGAGTGACTCCTCCGAAGGCTCCGTCTTGCTGCCTCGGATGGGAGTGGATGTTGTTTCGGCTATTCCACGGGTGTCATGTAAGGCCCCAAACCCGGGAGGCCTCACTTGTTGGATTTACTCATTCACAAACAGTTCTTAAACATGAATATCAAATAACGCAGCGGAAAATTTCATTCAAACATAACGTCATCATTGTTTATACATGCCGAAGCGTAAACATTGTTTAAAACATAAATACATCATAACTAAACATAACGGGATGCCAGTCTTCATAGTCAGTCGGGTAACTCCTCTCGCTAGCCAAGCATCACCGTCCATCCTCATAACATGCCTTAACCTGAATATGCACACTAAAAAGTTAGCTACGCTGGTGAGTTCTAGTTTTCGTTCGATTTAAGAAATGGTTCATCATTCAAACATTCGTTAGGGTTTAACATTACGTATAAGAAAACAGGGCCTTTTATTCATAAACTTTCCAACATTTAAATACATTGAACGGATCATTTGTTTAAAAGATTTAACATTCATTTAAGTCATACATTACTATCTAAAATCTGTATCTTTCTTTACGCGTCTCTGTGTCCCCGAAGGAAACTTGCATGTCGTGGACAACCGTTACGTATCACCGTCGTTGCCACAACATTCCGTCAATTCCCTTTTTGGTATTGCCCCCAAGGCTAACTGCACGAGGACCGACAATACCCATTCAGTTGCCCCCCTATGGCTCTCAGCCATAGACCGACAACCTCCATTGAAGGCTATGGCTCTCAGCCATAGACCGACAACTTCCATCGATGGCTATGGCTCTCAGCCATAACACTGTCGGATCATAATTTAACCTGACGTAGGGTCACGTTAACCCTTGAGTAACCGTCGTTACTCCATACCAGTTGTACAACATCAAACCATTGGCAGGCCACTAAGACACTGCCCCTGTTGTTCTTATGGTAACTATGGCTCGCTGTTCATAATCTACCACAAGGCTGGGAATCCCAGACTTCATTCGTCAATTCCATTCATTCGACAGATTAGATTTGTAATGACTTCTTTAAAACCTTTGCCCTTTTTCTTTTCTTTTCACAAAACCTTTCCTTCACTTTCGAAACCCTTTAACTTTATTTTAAACCATTTCTTTATAAACATCCGTTCGTAAACATTCCGTTCCTAAAACTTTCTTTCCATAAACCGTTCATTCCAAATCATTTCATTTCGTAAACATAGTTTCATAAACATCATTTTATAAAACAACATTTCATATGTATACACACCAGCCCGAAAACATTATATAAAACATTTAAAAGAGGGCTTCTAGAACTCACCTTATAAGCTAGTCTCAGATCTGTCCTAACTACGACCCAACGAGCGTCACACGTGACATGAATTGGTTACAAAACACATATATCAAACCTAACCTCAATTCACACTTTTACTCAGATGATATAGGCGAACTTAATGCTAAGTTTGCTTCCTCTGGCCTAGGCGAACTTGTAGGCGAACTTAATAAGTTCGCTTACCTTTGGCCAGGCGAACTTGACTTAGGCGAACATAATAAGTTCACTTACCTTTGGCCAGGCGAACTTGTCAGGCGAACATAATCAGGCGAACTTGATAAGTTCGCTTACACCAGCTAAGTTCGCCTGCACCAGCAGTCATCTTCCCAAACAGTCCCGAAGTTCATGCATTCGAGTCCGATTATGTCAAAACATCAACTTTCTTTGCTCAAAACAACCGGTTTTCATTCCAGATACTAAACCTAAGCTTATTCTCATGTTTCATCCGTAAAAACGTACTATTTTTACCCGAAAACCTGAAAACCCAACTTAAGCAAAAATCTCAAATTTAGCTCGAATGGTTACCTGGATGACGATTCTGATTTGGAGGTTTCCTTCACGAGTGCAGGAGACACGAGCTGGTGCAATCTTGTGCGGTTCCGACATTTTCTCTCTCTACGCGTTTTCTCTCTCTAGAATTGCAAAAGAGGAGAAGTGAGGGCCTTGGGCTATTTATAGGGGAGACCTCCCCAAGCCCGGTTCGCGACCGACCCGGCCCGACTTCGGCCTGCTTGAACTCGCTAACTTTATTTCTCGCCATTTTAGGATGTTACAAGTCTACCCCCCTTACAATAGGTTTCGTCCCCGAAGCCTATCACAGGTCAAATAGATAAGGGTACGACTCCATCATTTCCGCCTCCGTTTCCCATGTAGCCTCCGATCTCTTTCGGTGCTTCCATTGGACTTTAACCAATAGGATCACTTTGTTACGCAAACGTTTCTCCGTTCGGTTTAAGATAGTCACGGGTTCTTCAATGTAGTTAAGGCGGTTGTCGACCTCGATGTCGGTAAGTGGTACGTGAGTTGATTCATCTGCCAAACACTTCCATAAGTGTGACACATGGAAGGTAGGATGAATCCCACTTAACTCATCGGGCAACTCTGACCGATATGCGACTTCACCAACCAGTGCCGCTATCCTAAAAGGTCCGACAAACCTCGGACTTAACTTTCCTCTCTTCCTGAATCGAATGATTCCCTTCCAGGGTGACACTTTCAACATTACTCTGTCCCCAACATCAAACTCAATAGGCCTTCGTCGTTTATCCGCATAGGATTTCTGACGATCTTGTGCGGCCTTCATTCGAGCTTTGATTTGATCAAACCTTTCCGACGTTTCTTTTATGACTTCAAGACTTCCTAATTCCTTCTGTCCAATCTCACCCCGACAAACGGGGGTCCTGCATCTTCTCCCATACAACATTTCGTAAGGCGGCATGCCTATCGTCGTGTGATAACTATTGTTGTAGGAGAATTCGGCTAACGGCAGATGACTGTCCCAACTGCCACCGAAGTCTATAATACAAGCACGAAGCATATCCTCCAATGTCTGAATGGTCCTTTCGGACTGACCATCCGTTTGCGGGTGGTATGCCGTGCTGATATTAAGCCTCGTGCCCATCGCTTCATGAAATCTTTTCCAGAACCTCGATGTGAATCGGGTGTCCCGGTCAGATACGATCGTCAATGGCATCCCATGCCGTGCTATTATTTCATTAATAAACACTTCCGCTAACCTCTCCGACGAGAACGTCTCGCGAATAGGTATGAAATGAGCACTCTTCGTTAAACGGTCCACAATTACCCAAATGGTGTCATGACCTTTAGCTGTGCGGGGTAGCTTGGTTATGAAGTCCATGGTAATGTGTTCCCACTTCCATTCTGGTATATCAAGTGGTTGAATCTTTCCATACGGTTTCTGGTGTTCAGCCTTTACTTGCGAGCAAGTCAGGCATTTGCTTACATACTTCGTCACATCATATTTCATATCAGGCCACCAGTATTCCTTCCTCAAATCTTGGTACATTTTATTGGTACCAGGATGGATAGAGTATCGAGACTTATGAGCCTCATCCAAGATTTTGGTTCATACCCGTCCATAACGTGTTCTAACGCCAAGGGTGTTATATTCCAACTTGTCCCGTTGGCCAACCATCCTTTCCTTCTTTATGTTTTCTTCTTTAAGTGCCTCATCTTGAGCCTTTTCGATTTCTCTCATCACATCCGATGTTACCACCAACTGGCAAGCTTTCACCCTAATAGGAGTAGGCACATCCTTTCGGCTTAGAGCGTCAGCCACCACGTTTGCCTTTCCAGGATGGTATATGATTTCACAGTCATAATCTTTCAGGAGTTCCAACCATCGTCTCTGCCTCATATTAAGCTCTCTTTGTTCGAAGAAGTATTTCAAACTTTTGTGGTCGGAGTAAATAGTAAACTTCACCCCATAGAGGTAGTGCCTCCATATTTTCAATGCAAATACGACAGCAGCAAGTTCCAAATCATGAGTCGGATAGTTGACTTCGTGAACTTTCAACTGCCGCGGCACATATGCAATCACTCTCCCGTTGATAGATTCTTGTGTAGTCTTGACTATACCTCTCTCGTTCTTGATAGACGTTATCTTTTTCAGCATCGTACATCCTAAGTCGGTCTTTCACATCTAACCGTTAGGGTACTTATATCGTCATTCTATGTGAAATGTCTTATCAAACTCGGAGTCGTCCACAGAAGACTCCATGGCCATAATTTCAACTCCTCGTTAAGGTTATCCACCTTGCCATCTGGACGGTTACTATCGATCGTCTCTCGACTATTTGGATCATTGTGTATACCTCATAAGCTGTCCATGGTGCATTCGTCCTTGAAGGACTATACCATGCCGTTCTCGAATGAATCATAATATCCCGTTCCCGAATGATTCCTACTATCAAGTTTCTGAAGGTACCGTACCATCTCATTCCCGAAGGAACCACATCGTCTCGTTCCCTAAGGAACCATATTGATTCAATCCAGAAGGAACCGTATCGCTTCGTTCCCGAAGGAACCGTATCGCTTCGTTCCCGTAGGAACCGTATTGCTTCGTTCCCGTAGGAATCGTATCGCTTAGTTCCCATAGGAACCGTATCGCTTCGTTCCCGTAGGAACTGTATTGCTTTGTTCCCGTAGGAACCGTATCAGGTATCCCCCAAACATATGAGGTATCCCTTATCATACTCAACTTGTCGGGAAGGTATTCATTCAGATGGCACACTAGTCACTCGAACTTTTCATTCATATTTTCATACACAATCTCCTTCTAGTTTTTCTTTCAAACGTACTTGTCAGGTTTTACATTTCACATCGTTGGTTCTTTGAACACCATTCTTCCTACATATCACTGGATAGTCTTAGGGATTGGCATCCCATCTGACCGACAATATATATTCTCTAGCTACTCGTTTCCGTTAGCCTTTCCTGCATGCATTTCTTCTAAAGTCACATTCGTTGGCCTTACTATGGATAATTGACACGTACGGTGACACTTGTACTTTCATTTCCTTTCTAGTTTCAGTGGGTCCCTCAACGGCTTTCCAATTCTAACAACACTCGCAGCTATTGATTAGACTTAGACATAGTAGAGCGTTCTCCGAGTCGCCTTGAATTTCTTCTTAGTGCACATGCCTTACTTCACATTGTTGGTCAAAACTTGTCCTTCACATTCATTCTAGACAAACAATCCTTGGGTCGGATCTGGTTTGATTTGGTTTAGTCTGCACGCCCTAATTAACATCGCGGTTCCCGTATCTCGTTGTTGTTGGTATATCTATTTTCTTGTTTCAAGAGATACTCTTATTAGTTGTCTAGGACTTTCTTCTACATGGAAAGATGCCATTTGTGCATTTGTTCACTCATATATTCTTTGGACATATACTTGTGTGGTTATTTCATTCATGCTCATGCATACTTTGACAGTAGACCGATTCTTATTCGTCATAACGCGTTTGTACTAAGCGTAGTCCACACTAGCTCCTTGGAATCCTTCATATGTATGCTCGTCTGACATAGGTAAACCAAAGTTTCATTCCTCCTCATCTTGCCCGTGGCTCGTACTTGCTGACATCATTCACCGTTGTATGGTACACCATCTTTGACATCGTTACCATTACAAATGATGTTCATCAATCTCCTTAATCGTTACTCGGGTGACTAGCATCTCATAGTCGTGGTTGAGTAATTGGATCAACTCTGATACGTAAGCATTAATCAATACCATAAGATTCACCATCATGCACGTGCACCTGTAAATTCACAATTTCACGGATCCAAACAAAATTACCAATTTACCTTACTTGAGCATTCTAGTTCCTCTTATAACACTTCCTAATACTCGCGTCCCTTCAAAGTTGAGATTTTGTTCCGGTATTCTCCTCGACACCTCTTTATAAACATCCGTTCGTAAACATTCCGTTCGTAAAACTTTCTTTCCATAAACCGTTCATTCCAAATCATTTCATTTCGTAAACATAGTTTCATAAACATCATTTTATAAAACAACATTTCATATGTATACACACCAGCCCGAAAACATTATATAAAACATTTAAAAGATGGCTTCTAGAACTCACCTTATAAGCTAGTCTCAGATCTGTCCTAACTACGACCCAACGAGCATCACACGTGACCTGAATTGGTTACAAAACACATATATCAAACCTAACCTCAATTCACACTTTTACTCAGTTGATATAGGCGAACTTAATGCTAAGAAAATAGGGCCTTTCATTCATAAACTTTCCAACATTTAAACACATTGAACGGATCATTTGTTTAAAAGATTTAACATTCATTTAAGTCATACATTACTATCTAAAATCTGTATCTTTCTTTACGCGTTTCTGTGTCCCCGAAGGAACCCTGCATGTCGTGGACAACCGTTACGTATCACCGTCGTTGCCACAACATTCCGTCAATTCCCTTTTTGGTATTGCCCCCAAGGCTAACTGCACGAGGACCGACAATACCCATTCAGTTGCCCCCCTATGGCTCTCAGCCATAGACCGACAACCTCCATTGAAGGCTATGGCTCTCAGCCATAGACCGACAACTTCCATCGATGGCTATGGCTCTCAGCCATAACACTGTCGGATCATAATTTAACCTGACGTAGGGTCACGTTAACCCTTGAGTAACCGTCGTTACTCCATACCAGTTGTACAACATCAAACCATTGGCAGGCTACTAAGACACTGCCCCTGTTGTTCTTATGGTAACTATGGCTCGCTGTCCATAATCTACCACAAGGCTGGGAATCCCAGACTTCATTCGTCAATTCCATTCATTCGACAGATTAGATTTGTAATGACTTCTTTAAAACCTTTGCCCTTTTTCTTTTCTTTTCACAAAACCTTTCCTTCACTTTCGAAACCCTTTACCTTTACTTTAAACCATTTATTTATAAACATCCGTTCGTAAACATTCCGTTCCTAAAACTTTCTTTCCATAAACCGTTCATTCCATATCATTTCATTTCGTAAACATAGTTTCATAAACATCATTTTATAAAACAATATTTCATATGTATACACACCAGCCCGAAAACATTATATAAAACATTTAAAAGAGGGCTTCTAGAACTCACCTTATAAGCTAGTCTCAGATCTGTCCTAACTACGACCCAACGAGCGTCACACGTGACCTGAATTGGTTACAAAACACATATATCAAACCTAACCTCAATTCACACTTTTACTCAGCTGATATAGGCGAACTTAATGCTAAGTTCGCTTCCTCTAGCCTAGGCGAACTTATAGGCGAACTTAATAAGTTCGCTTACCTTTGGCCATGCGAACTTAACTTAGGCGAACATAATAAGTTCGCTTACCTTTGGCCAGGCGAACTTGTCAGGCGAACATAATCAGGAGAAATTGATAAGTTCGCTTACACCAGGTGAACTTGATAGCTAAGTTCGCCTGCACCAGCAGTCATCTTCCCAAACAGTCCCGAAGTTCATGCATTCGAGTCCGATTATGTCAAAACTTCAACTTTCTTTGCTCAAAACAACCGGTTTTCATTCCAGATACTAAACCTAAGCTTATTCTCAAGTTTCATCCGTAAAAACGTCCTATTTTTACCCGAAAACCCGAAAACCCAACTTAAGCAAAAATCTCAAATTTAGCTCGAATGGTTACCTGGATGACGATTCTGATTTGGAGGTTTCCTTCACGAGTGCAGGAGACACGAGCTGGTGCAATCTTGTGCGGTTCCGACACTTTCTCTCTCTATGGGTTTTCTCTCTCTAGAATTGCAAAAGTGGAGAAGTGAGGGCCTTGGGCTATTTATAGGGGAGACCTCCCCAAGCCCGGTTCGCGACCGACCCGGCCCGACTTCGTCCCGCTTGAACTCGCTAACTTTATTTCTCGCCATTTTAGGATGTTACATGTCACCCCTAGGAATGATGATGCAATGCGAATGACGTGTCCCTCGTTAGTAGAGGGTGATTTGGATGATGTCAACATGCCTGCAATGAAATGTATGTATGGATGATATGTGTAGCATGTATGAGTGTTTGTTTCGTATAGCTAATGCATGTGTGCGGTTATAGTCTAGTATGCAATTCATAGTTCTCTATAAGAAATGGCTCTGATACCATGAATGTCACACCTACAAAATCCACTAACGGAGTTTTACCGTTAGGCGTGTGATAAACCAGGATCTCAGTCATTAGTTACATCAAACGACTCTATATGATTTTAAACAAATTTATTAAATGTTCAGAGTTAATGCGGAAACGATAAATAGTAAATAAATGGGCAAAACAATCGCGCCCAAAGTCCGGTTTAAATAAAGTAAATAAAGTAGTTTAAATGTCCGGATTATATTTGAGATAATGTTAGGACTCCATGCATGTCCTAGTTGTGCACTTGTGCCTTAGCGTCGTGAGAAAACTTGTAAGAGAAAGTGTCAGTACAAGGTTGGTGAGTTCACAGGTTTTAGTTTGTAATGGCGATTGTCAGATTATGCACATTCAATATAAATATCAATAGGTGACTTTTTGTGTTTGAATGCCTCCCACCATATCTATCAACAATGGTGTCGTGTTAAGGTCAATATTACACCCGTTCGACCTACAATCGAGTTAGTGCGACTAACGCGGGTGGGGTTTGTCAAACACAATAGTACTACTCAAAATTACCTCGCTATGTTCATATAAAACGGTTCAATGTAAGGACTTTCATGATAGAGTTTACGCTTAGTCATAACAAGTGATAATATATGAATTACAATAATCAAAAAGCGGTTTCTTCATGTTTTCTCCCCCAATTTAAAAACAGTAAAAGTGGTCGTGAAACTCACCTGAGTCTGAGTAAAGCGTTGATAAATAACACCACAAAAGGATGTAATAGAAAACACAAGAGTTTGCCTGTGAACGGTCTACAAATTAACTAGAATTATATTTATAATCGTTAGGGACACATTGATTTTGTGACGACGACACGGAAGGATTGAATGTCCTAAACTATACTTAGGATCAACAAGTAGACAAACGTGTCATCGAAAATCAAAGAATACTTAGTTTATTATTTAATATGAATGAGTTATGTACAATACGTCAGCAAATACAAGTTAACCATATAAAATATTGTTTCGGGTGTTTGTTTTAGCTAAATAATAATTTCAAGTAATAATATAAACAATTATATTATTTTAAAACGTTGGGATAATCATTAAACGATTTATAAAATGCAAACCCGAATATTAATACAAAATCACTGTTTGCGTGTTTTTATAAATTTAATAATAGTTTAAGGAATAATATAATAAATTATATTATTTTTAATTTAGACAAAATACTCATAAATGTATTATAAATTCAATCCCAACCCTACGGGAGTATTCTGGGTTCAAAACGTATTTATATATTAACATAATAATAATGGGTTTGTTTTTGTTTAAATAAAATACTCAAAAGTTGATTTAAAAATTAAATGGAGGTGGAAAGACTCGAACCCGGGTCTCTCCCACAACAGTCATACACTCTAACTAGTCCTGCCCGCTAGGGAATCGCATTCAAACCGGTTTTGGAAGGTTTTTAATCATGAATACTTTTGTGTTCATCCCCAACCACGCGACCCGATCCCAACACCCTCCCAAATCCATCGATTTGGATATCGATTGAACCAGAAAGCATAGGGGTTTTGTTAAACATCGTATTGCGAACCAGAGGGTAGTTTTGATTGCAAAAACAACGAGTTTAAAGCCTTTAATTCTAGTTTCATAAATCGAAACCCTAGTTTTATTATAACGGATTTGATTTGATAGAATTTGATAAGATCATGGATTGAAATCATGGGGCTTTCACTAAAAAAAGGATTGAGAGTCTGACTATATGATTTAATTGAGGTTGAGTTTAAGATCAAAACCCCCAAATTGTTTTATGAACAAACCCTAGATTCTAGATCATGAACAAATCGATGTTTTTTGATAAAATTAACATGGGGCTTTTATAGAGTATCAGATTGCGATTCTAACCATACCAATTAATTGGATTAAAATCGTATCTAGATTAGTGTCCATTTAACCAGTTCATATGAAGAACCCTAGAATGTGTTGTTGCTTGATTCGATGTTATAAGCCCCAATTAACATAGGGTTTTCAATCTAGACACTGATACGAAGCTAAGGGTGAGATTATTTACGAGAATTGATGTCGAATTAAAGGTACACGACTAAATGGACTTCTGGCTTTGCGTGGCTTGATCTCCGACGAGCTTGACCACATTTTTCGGTGAAACAGAGGTGTGAAAAAGCTTTAGTGGGGGTCGTTTGATGTGCGCAGGGAGTAAAATTGTGAATTGGTAACCAAATTTAGTCGAATTCAATGATATGAGACCATGGTGTCGATGGTTATGGCTTTAATGCTAATAAATTGGTTTAATTCGAATCATTAATGCTCAATAATGTTCCAATGATGAACGGTTTAGTCATAACTACGCATTACAGTTACAATTTCAAACGAATTTCAGTTAATAATACGAATTTGGATCAAGAACATGAATGGTTTGACTTTTAAAAGTCAACATGAGTCAAATCATCCAATTTTGACTTCCAAGAGTCAACATAATTAGGGTTTGGGCTAACTACACAACTAGTCCTTGTAGTTGTCTTTAAATAATGACATAATTAGTCCCTGAGGTTTGTAACTGAGATAACTAAGTTAACTGGAATTTGCTGGGTGTCACAAAGTAAAAAAGCATGACTAACCTAAGTGCTAAGTATGATGGAAATCGAATTAGAACAAGAGGTCATGGATGCAATAACTGAAGAAGTGGATGCAATTCTTAAAGACACTTTAACGACGACTCTAACTAAAGCACTGAAAGGGGTTGGGTTTGGAAAGAATGAGGCTCCGGGAGGGGAGGGGAGGGCAGAGTAAGGGATAAACGAGTCAGAGAGAACCTAATTGAGAATTCGGATGATGAGCAAATGAATGGGAGAAGAGGGTAGAGTAAGGGATAGAAAGGTCAAAGAGAACTGGGAGGATTAAACTGTCAAGGATTGGGTTGTGAACTGATGCAACGAGAAAAAGTGATAACGTATACGTCACGACAACCGGAGACTCACGAAGTTAATTACCCGACTCACGACCTCGTGACAATTGTCTTCTGATGGGGACTTGATAGTTTAATCCTTATTGTGTTTAAAGTGTTGTTTTTAGTGCTTGAATGGACATAGAATACATTGAATTGGTGTGATGTTGTTAATTGCAGATTAAAGTGTAAAAATGCATTAAAGGAGTTACAAAAGCGGAGTAATGAGGAAAAGCTGAGAAGAGAAGAGAAAAAGAAGCAAATCAAGCGACTCTTATGCTGGTGGTCAGCGTATGATACCTCGAGCGGCGTATGAGAAGTGGCGTACGAGCAGCGCTGGCGACGGAAAAGCAACGTATTTGGTTTGGGGGCAACGTATGATACGATAGTAGCGGCGTATCATACGCCGCGACACTACAATTTTGGGATTTTTAGATTTTTGGCCATATTTAATGGATAGTTTTTAGGTTTTCGATTTTTATCTTTTCTTGGATGAACTCCAGAGCCGAAGGGGCGATTTTTAGGGTTTTTAATCATTCAATTCATCATTCCACTCAAGATCGAAGGTTCTGAAGCAACCTTTGACGGTATAATGGTAATGATGTGTGGCTAGTCTCTTCGCGGTCACTTTCAGGTGGATAGTTCTTGGTGAGTGAAACTTTAACTGTGTTTTGGATTGACTTTTTGATTGGCATGTTAAGACATGTATATTCAATTGTGTTTATTTGGTTTATTTAAAAGATTTATGTTTGTTTATTCATTGGTGCATTTCCTTGCATTGTGAACTCATTGGTTGTGCGTCGTGTTTGACTTATATATTGTGAACTGTGTGTACGAGCGAGTCTTTAAAAGCTTGTCCACTTTTATCACTTTAACCAAATATTTTACAAAATCATGTCTATGTGATTTCCTTTTAAGTTAGGTAAACTTTTTATGGATCTCGTGAACTTAAACCCCGAAAGTTTTTAATCCGTAATCAAAGTTTGTTACTTTACAATTTTATTCTCAAATCAAATTTAAAAATCCAAGTTTTAATTTAAGAGTTAATTAATTTAGTTAATCTTGACACTTTCCACCAATTTCATGTGAAGACGACCTTACTTACCCATACTCATTATAAGGAGCTATGTCTTTTGTTTCGCTTTGTTTTTTTATTGACCCACGATAACTCCGATCAAAATGGCGCACTGAAAATCTGGAGGCATTACCTCTACGTGGTTAAATGTACAATTTACTTCGATCATAAGAGTTTGAAGTATTTCTTCAAGCAGAAGGAGTTGAATATGAGACAAAGGTGGTGGCTGGAACTGTTGAAAGACTATAAATGTGAAATCTTGTACCAACCGGGGAAGGCGAACGTAGTAGCTGACGCCCTAAGCCAAAAGGAGACACCAACTCCTATTAGGGTGAAGGCATATCAACTGATAGTAACATCGAATCTTATGATTGAAATAACACATGCCCAAACAGAAGCTCTTAAAGAGGAAAACAAAAACTTGACAAAATGGTGGGTTAGCTGGTGAAGCTGGAAATAAACACACTGGGTTTAGGGACCCTATTTGGTCGTATATGGGTACCCAAGAGTGGTGAACTTCGAGCCAAAGTCCTTGATTGTCTACAAGTGAAGGCAGAACATCAGAAGCCTTATGGCATGATTCAACCGTTGTCAAGTGCCTGAATTTTACGTCCGAAAGGTTGGCAGAAATGTTTATCAAGGAAATAGTGGCTCGCCATTGGATGCCATTTGTATCCGTCTGGGATACATGATTGACATAAACATGGTATATCACCCTCAGAAGGATGGTCAGTCCGAAAGGACCATCAAACCCTTGAAGACATGCTTCGTGCGTGCATTATCGACTTTGGCGGGAACTAGGACAGTCATCTTCTGTTGGCGGAATTCCCTTATGACAACAGTTATCATGAAACTATTGGTGTGCCGCCATACGAGATGTTGTACGGGAGGAGGTGCAGAACGCCGTTATATTGGGGTAGATAAATTTACCGCACGAACTGAGTGCAATCCACCCTACTTTTCACGTGTCACACTTGCGAAAGTGTTTAGCTAATGAATCAACACATGTGACACTTGTTGATATCGGGGTAGATATAACAGTTTGAACTACAATAAAGAACGGGCAACGACACCAGATAGAAAGGAGAAACAACTACGAAATAAAGTAATCTAACTCGTTAAATTGTAATGGATGCATAGAAAAGGTTTAGAGGCTACCTCGGAAAGCGAAGAAGAAATGAATGAATCATACCCACAATTGTTTAACTTGCAACAAGTTTCGAGGATGAAACCTCTAAGAAGGTGGGCAGACTTATAACACACGAAAAAACCCGACAATTCATTTAACGAATGAAATATAAATTCCGCGGCTAAATGTGTGCAAAAACGAAAGATGGAAACAAAGGGGGAGGCCTTAACCTATCCTCCAACTACCCTTTGATGCTCATTATCAGCCATTTCATCTTCACACTTCCAAAATATTTCAAAAGAGAAAGTGGGGTTTAGAAAGAGAAAGCTTCAAGAAACTTCACCATTTGGTTCTAGATCTGCTCCTATCTTCTTCTCCACTGTTATAGATCAAGAAAGCACGAATAAACACTGATTTTTAGGTAGGGATCTAACCTAACTCCCTGATTTTCAGTTTGAAATGAGTTTTGGGGTAAAACTAGGGTTGTCATCTCAAAGATCATGTTTTTACATGTTAAACGAGAAACAAAGCATAGATCTAGCTTCAAGGAAGATAGATTAACGATTCAGACGTAAAAACTAACGATTTTTGATAAAAAAATCAAGCTATTAGGGTTTGTGTTCTTGTGGCGACACTAATAAGGTCGCCAACTGCATCCGACGACAATAGTAGGGTCGCCACCTTCATCCGACGACACTAGTCGGGGACGACGAAGTGGAGTTCTAGAGGTCGGATAATGATTGGGACACATGTCATTCTTTGGTGATACTAAGAGTGTCACCGGTCGTCTAGCGGCACTAATGGAATGTGACAGTAAGTCCTTAACGAAAGTTAGGGTGACACTGATCTGACAACACACAACACTGTCAGACGACATTGAGTGTTGGTGACACTAAGCCTAGGCGACACTAGCAAAGTTTAACGAATTTCATGTACTGAAATCATACAGATCACGTAGCACTTGTCTAGCCCGAAGCTTATAAGTTTCCATAGTAAACCGTACACGAGTTGAGTTCTAAGTCCCCCCTCCTGTCTGTAATTTGTGTGTTGGGGTGCATACTCATATGATAATAAATGTTTTATGGCTAAACGTGTTAATCATATAGACGTAAAGTAACGTAAGAAATAGGCTAAATGTAATTATGTGCCTATATGAATGATGATGTATTATGTGGCTGTAACATCCCAAAACTCCTAAATATATGATGGGAAACGTGTCGGTTGAGAAACGTTGACAAAGAACCCAACCGGGTATGAAACAGCGAAAATAGCCCAAAACTTCGCATAAGCATATCTCGGGCTAGAAAAAGAGTTATGGGAACCAGAAAATATGAAAATGGGGTGTTTCGACGAGGATAATTTGAAAGTGAGGTATGTCAGACCGATATCCTAGGTATAACGGTACGACATGTGTTCCCGAAGAAATTCATGAGGCTTTGACAGGTGTTTTGATGACTCAACACCCACGTCGGACCGATATGCTTTACACGTCGGTCCTACACGTCTATGCCGGAACGATATGATTTACACGTCGGTCCGATATGGGGATGTCAGACCGATATGAATTACACGTCGGTTTGATATGTGTTGCAGAATTAAAAAAGAGGTTTTGATGGGTGTCACCGACTCCAGCCGAAGTCAGACCGACTTGGCATGGCATGTTGGTCTGACATGAGTCCCAATTCAGCATATAAATAGATTCTTGAGGCCGTTCAAATGAGAAAACAAACACACCAAACACTATACACACACACTCTCTTTGAAGAAGGGTTAAGGAGCTATTGCGGCGCGTTTGAGGGCGAGTACGGTACGCTACGTTCAGAGGAACCTTTTGTGACACCCAGTAGTCGAGATCAATACCCATAGTCATATTTGCACATTCCTATTTTATATTTCTTGGAATATTATCTTTGACATGGTATTGTCAGGAGTCTAGCAAAGGGACAAGTGTCATACTTAGTAATTTTTAAGAATTACTACGATATAAACGCTAATAAACCGCATTGAACGTTCGTTGGTGATTAACGAGATTTTATTCCGGTAAAAGTCAAGGGAGACGCTTTAACATAAAAGCATAAATATCGGTAACTAAACTTTTATAAAAAGTTGACATATAAATAGTTGTTACATGGCTCTATGTTATTTTATGTATACATGTATTATATTAGTTAAAACATTAACTATGACGGGTTAAATTAGTGGACTATTAAAATAGTCAAGATACAAAATATATATAGTTTTTAATCGTAAAAGTTCGTACATCGGGTATTAGATCACGGGAACACCTACCGAGTATACCCTACCTAATAATCTATCTAACTAAATACTTAGAAATCAACTAGAAGTGGAACAAGACCCAACCCCCACCCTACTACCCATTTCGGCCGAGAAGCGGGGGGGGGGGGGGGCACCCACACACCATCACCTACACCACTCCACCACCATACTTGTTGTCATGAGAAGCCATCTCCAATCAAGTAAGAATCAAGAAACCATCAAATCCATCCATTCAAGCCTCACCTTGTAATGATGATAGTGCAGTCCAACACTCCACACAATCCATCTCATGATGATGATCTTGGACAAGCATACACTCCATCTAATTGGTATGTATAGGAGTGTATGGAAACAAATCAAGAAATGTCTCTTGCTCCCTCTCTTCCTCTCAGTTTTAACCAGCCCCAAAACATAAGTTATACCCAAAAATCCCGTAACTCAGCTTCTGCCAGATTTTTGACCAACTTTGCAAGACCATATCTCCTTCGTTACTTAGCCAAATCGGTCCATTTTTCTTCTAGAATGATGCTCCATGTTAAGAAGGAAGAATCCAAGTGGAATAACTCGAATCCATGGAGTATTCGACCTCCAAACAGCCGGCGTAAGAAGGCCGCTCAGTGCAGGTCGAATCTGGATATCTCTTTTCATTTTCTTGTTTTGAGTTACCTACACAACTCCAAACCTAGTAATTCTTTTTCACATCTCCTCTGGTTTCAATAAACTTGATTTTAGAAGAAACCCCCAAGTCATTTGGTCTTCTAAAACCATCTAAAAGTCTATTCGAAGTACGCCTAAAAATCTGAATTTTCAAGAACAAAATAAAACATAAAAGTCTTGTTAAGTTTTGGCTTTATTTCTTCATAAGTCAGGTTTGAATACATATATTTAAACATGTACATGTTCATACATAAAATACCAAACTATAAGGACCATGGACAAGACAAGGACACATCAAATATAAACTACATTTATATATACTATCATATAAAATAACACTTGGATGATGGTGTTTTTCATAAACCCTTCATTCCATTCATGTGTTATGTTGAAGTATACATGTTCGTGAAGTTATATGATCATGTGTGACTTACCTGTCAAGACCCGAGGTAGTGTCCTATGATTCAAGAAGACATACGAACGATTATCATCAACATATGAACGTGAAAGGTGTTACTAAAAATATATGATTATTGGTAAAATTGTGATATATATGTGTTGATGTACGGTTTTGGTTAAATCATGGAAATATTTTAGGAATTAAATATTAGTATCCTAATATGAACATTTGATATATGTACATGGAACATATGAAGAGATCCGGTTAAAAATAAATAATCACATGACATCGTGGAACATAAGTGAATATATTTTAAGTTACAAAAATAATATTTATTTTTCGTAAACTTAATAAGTCACCAATAGGGAAACATATTATTTTCTCGGAAAATATGTAAGGGGTCTTGTTGAGTATAATTTTGAGACTGATGCTGTCAATCGAAATTACAGTATCGAAACTACTAGTTTCGGTTGAACTTTTGTTCAATCGAAACTACTAGTTTCGGTTGAACATTTGTTCAATCGAAACTAGGTAGTTTCGATACCTGTTTTTCAGGCCCATTGGGCGGTGGCTTGGAAAACAAGGCGCATGTGCTTGCGCTCCTATATATAGCAGATTATGCCGTAGGAGTGAGTGTGTGTCTGTAGAGGGAATCACCACCCCAGGGGGAGCTCACCCTGGGGTGAGACTAATTGTTAGTGTATGATCGAGTGTTTATTTTCATTTCAATCAAAGAATCATACGTTTTTTTATGCTTTCAGTTATCTGTTCTTTTCACTTTCATATGTTTCTGTTCGTGTATGTGATTCCCGCACCCGTCTCTACCATTTCTGATTCGAGAGTGATACCGTATCCAGAGATTCCGCCTCTCGATCCGGACCGTTTGAAGAATTTCTCCACAGATCTATGTCTACAGTTCTGCTCACCAACGAGTCGTAAATAAAAACACTATTTTTACTAAACAAAGGCGTACTTAACGGGATTCGTTAAGTCAGATGAACAACTTACGTATAAGACGGGTAGTCTTAACACATTAGTACCCTCGTGTGATTAGGGTACAGATAGACAAGAACTATTAGCACAAGGTTGTTTGCTAGGATTTCATCGAACACAAGGTGAGTTCATGGCCCCCTTTTATTTTTCTACTGTTTTGTAAACATCGGGGGAGAAACATACTTACTTGTTATGTTTTGAAAACATGAAATACAATTGCTTATACGTTTGACAATATGAACATTCTGGTTTAACTCTATGTGAGTTTCACTAACCCCCTTTTTTCTAAGTTTTTGAAATATTTTGGGGTGGAAACATATTTGTAAAGAATTTTCGTATGTAAATGAATGAACTAATGATCTGACCATATATGTGTATTGAGGGAAAAATAAAGCGCTTAAAGTCCTCGGAATAAATTAGTAACCATTAGCTATGGACTTAGCCCGAGATTTTATGGATAGTACTATTGGGGGTGACGCCTT
Organism: Smallanthus sonchifolius; assembly: GCA_023525975.1. Classification (NCBI taxonomy): domain Eukaryota; kingdom Viridiplantae; phylum Streptophyta; class Magnoliopsida; order Asterales; family Asteraceae; genus Smallanthus; species Smallanthus sonchifolius. The sequence continues at coordinate 18,498,811 of CM042035.1, read as the reverse complement.
CGGTCATGATTAGTCGCGCTAATCAGGGGTCCAAATGGCCGAATGACCGCATATTGTCTTAACTCACAGAAAGGCGAGGGGAGGCACAGAAAGTTGGGGTGTGGTTACAGTCTCGTACATTACATACTGTTTTGTATTCCTTGCAAGTTTACAAATGGGGTCAATTGATCGGATTAGTATTCGGATTCATTGGTAATACATACAAAGAGTTTTGATCGGAAAATGATCATGTTTAAACATTGGATTTATGACGGTAAAGTCATGGGAATGTTTTCAAAGGAAAACTACATATTTTATGACGGTTAAGTCATGGACATGTTTTCAAAGGAAAACTATATATTTTATGACGGTTAAGTCATGGACATGTTTTCAAAGGAAAACTACTTATTTTATGACGGTAAAGTCATGGGCATGTTTTCAGAGGAAAACTACGTATTTTATGACGGTAAAGTCATGGGCATGTTTTCAAAGGAAAACTACTTATATGATGACGGTTAAGTCATGTATATGTTTTCAAAGGAAAACTACTTATTTTATGACGGTTAAGTCATGGACATGTTTTCAAAGGAAAACTACTTATTTTATAACGGTTAAGTCATGGACATGTTTTCAAAAGAAAACTACTTATTTTATGATTGTTAAGTCATGGACATGTTTTCAAAGGAACACTACATATTTTATGACGGTTAAGTCATGGACAAGTTTTTAAAGGAAAACTACTTATTTTATGACGGTTAAGTCATGGACATGTTTTCAAGGAAAACTAACTGTACTAAATGAACAAACTCTGTGAACTCACCAACCTTTGTGTTGACACTTTCAAGTATGTTTCTCAGGTAAACTTTAGCCATGGCGCGGTTGGAATAGACTAGCTATGTTGGAACAAGTCCTAGTAACCGGACGGGCATAGATTATCAAGTCTCAAGTCGACCATTGAACTAGCAGGACTTAGATCATTGTATTTATTTAGTTTTAGTAATCGTATATGTAATCAAGTCTTAGAAATCACCATTACAGCTTCCGCTATCGTGTAATGAACCAATCGTTGCAACCTGTATTTATTTATTAAGTAAAGAAATTTGGGGGTGTGACAGATTGGTATCAGAGCAATGGTTTTAGCGAATTAGGTTTCCTTAGTGACACCTAGGATCTAACCGGACTCATTTAGGGACCAAGATTTCTAAGACTTGCATCACACTAAAAACACCTAAGACTTGAGTATGGGAATTCCAACCGTTGCCGAACAATTTGTGTAGACTATTAGTGTATGGAGTTACACTTGGGTATCATTAGCTACACTAATACAATTACATGGCACATGTAATGAAGACTTAAACACATACAACAATGTGGAAATAATAAACACTTACAACATGTTATTGTTCGGATTACGAGTCAAGAATAACGGGTACTCAGCATACTGCAACCTTAGAAGATCGAGTTACGAGCTGAGCTTGGGCGACGACGACGGCAGCAATCGTCAGTTACCGATCTTGGTATCACAACAGGCTGAACCCGTACCAGAATATGTACCTATACCTGCACCACAACTACTCTAGCCGGGGAGGCAACTTTCTTTCTGACGTATGTGCGGTATAAATACTCTAATTCATGAGTTGCCGGATCGAACGAATAGACTTTCGCCATGATATGTGGCAGATGGGATTGCCCGGACCGAAGGGAATCCAAGGTGGATAAGCAGGACTAAACGGGGGAGAACTCCATGGGTCAGGAGACCCAGACATTCATCAGGATCATGTGTATCCATACGTACGTACATACTTGGAGCATGAGTTGCTCGACACTAATTTGAGGATCTCTGCCCTACACATAGTGCCTGAATTCCATACAAATTTATTCTTGAGAGACACTTGTGGTGCCTCTCTACCGTTAACCTCATCCGGCAACAGCCAGATTCGGCAGACTCATGGGTATTGGTACACATAATTAAGAGTAATCCGATAAAACAATACACATTCCTGCACAAGTGTGCAAACACGATCTAATGAACATTTCAAATCTCATTGATTTAAAAGTTGGGGATAGAAGGAACACTACAGGGATCATGCAAAGTAAATTATCATTACGGGTGCACACGTAATCATAATTTGCAGTGCATGGGAACTTTAGTGAGTCTTGCTGTCTAAGCTAATGATCAACCCATGTTCTCAGTCACTTGATTAAGGATTGGATCTTAACAAATCATACTTCTCAAATAGGTGTCCACAAAGTATTCTCCTAGTTCGGGAGGAACGAGAGAAATTCAAATTGAATTCAACCAATCCTTAGTGAATCCTAAACGGCGAAGGATTTCGCACATTCATTCTTTGAAATTCTACTTGTCAGGAATGCTTCAAATTGAGCATTACCACAACTAACTCTTACAATAATTGCACAATTATTGTGGGAGATTATAAAGTAATCTCAGGATCTATCATACAGTTTAGTCTCACAATTACTTGAAAGTTACGTCAGGAGTGCTATGCACTAGCTCCGGTAATGGGGCAGAAAATCTTTCTGACCCGCATACACATAGCACCTATCGGGTGTTGTGGAAGCTCGACATGAGACAAGTAGGCAACCTGACATTTCATAATATTGGTCAAACAGGGTTGCTCTCACAACCATTGACATTCCGTACACCTTTAAGTCCGACTATTCTCCCGGTGATGAATAGGTCGGGGATGATGCTCAAGCGAATGCCAAAGAAACCTAAGTATGGACTGATGACTATTGTCTCACTAACAGAAAAACGACATACAAAAATTTTGAAGGTTTCCCAAATGTGGAATTTCTTGCTAATCTCATTAGCTCTCGATATGTATAAGGGACGTAAGCATGAGTTATTCACTATAGACCACTGTCCATAAAGATTCGAGAAGGATAGTTTGATACCCTTTGTACCCGCACTTTCCCAAAGATCATCTTATTGAATGGATCCCAGATTTCAACCTAGAGGAGAAGCGTGATCACATCTTTCGCTCCTAATTTTCTATAATTTGGAAGCTCTAGATCATCTATTGTTAAGAAATGACCTCTTAACGCAGGCTCAATAAGAATATAAAGTTTTCAATGTTTAACACTCATTACCACAGTTTTATCCTTGTGCTAAGGATTTTGAGGCTATAACCTATATGAGTGGAATACGTAACAATAAGTCACCAAAGCACCATTGAAACACTAAGGAAGTGCATACACACTGTATGACTAATAGTTGGCTACCAACCCTTTCTGCCAACTTAATGGGTTGACAAACCCGTAGCCCATTTTGGGAAAAGCACTAATTCGATGAGACCATACTCACAGTATCACTGTTCATTTCCTCACCTAGACGAAATGTGAATATTCCAAACAAACATAGAACTTCGTATGGCTTACATACTTCAAGAGTATGGTCGTCAAGCCATGAGTCTACAAATCAAGACGTTACAACCCAAAGGACTGGTCTGCCTCAGAAAGGTGGTACAAGCAAAGGGTAAAGTGGTGATTAGACTCGAACTTTGCTAGTGAGAGCACACAAGGAATCTTGAAATATTAAATCAATTATGACCCATTTTAATGGAAGATCGTAGATAACACGAAACCTGAATTAAGAATAAAGTCTTAGTCCGAGAAAATGCTTTCGAAAAGCATAAGAGGGACAAAAATAAAGTTTCATTTCCGTACTGTGTCATTACTACCCAATATTCAACTAAAACCTAGACACCTCGTCGAGTAATTCTTTCCTAAGATCTATAGAGATCTGCTTTTGTGACAAAGTGCGTAGACGAATAGAGGGTATGTGTCAACATACGATCAAGATTCGCAGGCACCATTCCTTTCATTAACAGGAATGAGCATCACATAACCCTACCATATTGATGGTAATCAAATAAAGGGGTTCTTGCACATTTAATATCGTTAGTCGGAGAAGTATTCGCTTTGCTTTCGAATATCGACTACCCAGTAAATGGAATCAAACAATTGAAGCCTAAGTTGGATGATACAGATAGAATTTGAGTACCAGGTATCGGTAGCCTATGTGGGAGATTATGGATGAAGTCCATAAGCCCAAGTACTCCGTTCATCCAGAATCGAATAAAACGTATAAGGATCCCGAGGAACTCCATTATGTGGCAAAACATGAAAGGATAAACTGCTATCTATGTTGGGAGATACCCGACAGTGAAAGCAGAATGTTAGGAATCACCTGAGTGAACACAAAAACCGCAGATTCCTCAATGGAAACGGGAGGAGAATTCCATAGATTTCATTACTAATCTACCCAGAACATCTAGCGGCTATGATACTATATGGGTAATCATCAGTCGTTTGACGAAATCCGCTCACTCCCTACCAATCAAGGAGACAGATAAAAGTAAGAAGCGTGCAAGGCTAAATATTAAGGAAATTGAGGCTAGGCATGGTATGCCAGTTTCCATTTTCTCTAATAGGGACAGTCGATTCATGTCAAGAATCTGGCAGTCTGTACAAGAAGCCTTGGGCACACGCCTTGACATGAGCACTGCATATCATCCCTAGATGAACGGTCAAGGTAAAAGGACCATCCAAACTTTAAAAGATGTGCTCCGTGCGTGTGTAATAGATTTAAGAGGAAATAGGGATACTCACCGCCGTTGGCTGAGTTTTCATATAATAACAACTACCATACAAGCATTAAAGCCGCTCCGTTGAGGCTTTGTATGGTTGTAAGTGTCGCTCATCACTATGTTGGGCAGAGGTTGGTGAAAAACATTTGACTGGTCCTGAGATTGGCCACGAAACCATTGACAAGATCGTCGAAATCAAAGATCGTCTGAAAGCCACTCAAGACAGACGAAAGAGAGTTGTACTAGAAACAGACGAAATCCATTAGAATTCCAAATTGGAGATCGAGACTTCTTAAAGGTCTCACTAAACATAACCATAAATACATCAGACCGTTTGATATACGGGCTAGGGTTTGCCCAGTAACCTACAAACTTACGTTGTCACGGGGAACTAAGCAATATACACGATACGTTTCATGTGTCAAATCTCAAGAAGTGTTTATTAGACGAAACGTTAATCATACCGTCTGGTGAGATTCACATAGGTGACAAACCACACCCTGTTCAGGAACCTATTGAAATCACTGGCTAAAAAGTCCAGGGAACAGGGCGTAATCGTATTGAATTGGTTAAGGTACCTTAGGACTCGAAGCGTGACCCTAAGGATACATGGGAACACGAAGATCAAATGAAAAATCGAGTACCAGACCTTGTTCACGAATACACCAATTCAAGATAACATCAACTGAATTTCGGGATGAAATTCTCTCTAACATGGGGAGAATTTGACACCCAGTAGTCGAGGTCAATACCCATAGTCATATTTGCACATTCCTATTTTATATTTCTTGGAATATTATCTTTGGCATGGTATTGTCAGGAGTCTAGCAAAGGGACAAGTGTCATATTTAGTACTTTTGAAGAATTACTACGATATAAACGATAATAAACCGCATTGAACGTTCGTTGGTGATTAACGAGATTTTATTCCGGTAAAAGTGTAGGGAGACGCTTTAACATAAAAGCATAAATATTGGTAACTAAACTTTTATAAAAAGTTGACATATAAATAGTTGTTACATGGCTCTATGTTATTTTATGTATACATGTAGTATATTATATAAAACATTAACTATGACGGGTTAAATTAGTGGACTATTAAAATAGTCAAGATACAAAATATATATAGTTTTTAATCATAAAAGTTCGTACATCGGGTATTAGATCACGGGAACACCTACCGAGTATACCCTACCTAAAAATCTATATAATTAAATACTTAGAAATCAACTAGAAGTGGAACAAGACCCAACCCCCACCCTTCTACCCATTTCGGCCGAGAAGGGGGGGGGGGCAGAAGCCATCTCCAATCAAGTAAGAATCAAGCAACCATCAAATCCATCCATTCAAGCCTCACCTTGTAATGATGATAGTGTAGTCCAACACTCCACTCAATCCATCTCATGATGATGATCTTGGACAAGCATACACTCCATCTAATTGGTATATATAGGAGTGTATGGAAACAAAGCAAGAACTGTCTCTTGCTCCCTCTCTTCCTCTCGGTTTTAACCAGCCCCAAAACATAAGTTATACCCAAAAATCCCGTAACTCAGCTTCTGCCAGATTTTTGGCCAACTTTGCAAGACCATATCTCCTTCGTTACTTAGCCAAATCGGTCCATTTTTCTTCTAGAATGAAGCTCCATGTTAAGAAGGAAGAATCCAAGTGGAATCACTCGAATCCATGGAGTATTCGACCTCCAAACAGTCGGCGCAAGAAGGCCGCTCAGTGCAGGTCGAATCTGGATATCTCTTTTCATTTTCCTGTTTTGAGGTACCTACACAACTCCAAACCTAGTAATTCTTTTTCACATATCCTTTAGTTTCAATAAACTTGATTTTAGAAGAAACCCCCAAGTCATTTGGTCTTCTAAAACCATCTAAAAGTCTATTCGAAGTACGCCTAAAAATCTGAGTTTTCAAGAACAAAATAAAACATAAAAGTCTTGATGAGTTTTGGCTTTATTTCTTCATAAGTCATGTTTGAATACATATATTTAAACATGTACATGTTCATACATAAAATACCAAACTAGAAGGACCATGGACAAGACAAAGATACATCAAATATAAACTACATATATATATACTATCACATAAAATAACACTTGGATGATGGTGTTTTTCATAAACCCTTCATTCCATTCATGTGTTATGTTGAAGGATACATGTTCGTGAAGTTATATGATCATGTGTGACTTACCTGGCAAGACCCGAGGTAGTGTCTTATGATTCAAGAAGACATACGAACGATTATCATCAACATATGAACGTGAAAGGTGTTACTAAAAATATATGATTATTGGTAAAATTGTGATATATATGTGTTGATGTACGGTTTTGGTTAAATCATGGAAATATTTTAGGAATTAAATATTAGTATCCTAATATGAACATTTGATATATGTACATGGAACATATGAAGAGATCCGGTTAAAAATAAATAATCACATGACATCGTGGAACATAAGTGAATATATTTTAAGTTACAAAAATAATATTTATTTTTCGTAAACTTAATAAGTCACCAATAGGGAAACATATTATTTTCTCAGAAAATATGTAAGGGGTCTTGTTGAGTATAATTTTGAGACTGATGCTGTCAATCGAAATTACAGTATCGAAACTACTAGTTTCGGTTGAACTTTTGTTCAATCGAAACTACTAGTTTCGGTTGAACATTTGTTCAATCGAAACTAGGTAGTTTCGATACCTGTTTTTCAGGCCCATTGGGCGGTGGCTTGGAAAACAAGGCGCATGTGCTTGCCCTCCTATATATAGCAGATTATGCCGTAGGAGTGAGTGTGTGTCTGTAGAGGGAATCACCACCCCAGGGGGAGCTCACCCTGGGGTGAGACTAATTGTTAGTGTATGATCGAGTGTTTATTTTCATTTCAATCAAAGAATCATACGTTTTTTTATGCTTTCAGTTATCTGTTCTTTTCACTTTCATATGTTTCTGTTCGTGTATGTGATTCCCGCACCCGTCTCTACCATTTCTGATTCGAGAGTGATACCGTATCCAGAGATTCCGCCTCTCGATCCGGACCGTTTGAAGAATTTCTCCACAGATCTATGTCTACAGTTCTGCTCACCAACGAGTCGTAAATAAAAACACTATTTTTACTAAACAAAGGCGTACTTAACGGGATTCGTTAAGTCGGATGAACAACTTACGTATAAGACGGGTAGTCTTAACACATTAGTACCCTCGTGTGATTAGGGTACAGATAGACAAGAACTATTAGCACAAGGTTGTTTGCTAGGATTTCATCGAACACAAGGTGAGTTCACGGCCCCCTTTTATTTTTCTACTGTTTTGTAAACATCGGGGGAGAAACATACTTACTTGTTATGTTTTGAAAACATGAAATACAATTGCTTATACGTTTGACATTATGAACATTCTGGTTTAACTCTATGTGAGTTTCACTAACCCCCTTTTTTCTAAGTTTTTGAAATATTTTGGGGTGGAAACATACTTGTAAAGAATTTTCATATGTAAATGATTGAACTAATGATCTGACCGTATGTGTGTATTGAGGGAAAAATAAAGCGCTTAAAGTCCTAGGAATAAATTAGTAACCATTAGCTATGGACTTAACCCGTGATTTTATGGATAGTACTATTGGGGGTGACACCTCCGGTCAAAATTAGTCGCGCTAATCAGGGGTCCAAATGGCCGAATGACCGCATATTGTCTTAACTCGCAGAAAGCCGAGGGGAGGCACAGAAAGTTGGGGTTTGGTTACGGTCTTGTACATTACATACTGTTTTGTATTCCTTGCAAGTTTACAAATGGGGTCAATTGACCGGATTAGTATTCGGATTCATTGGTAATACATACAAAGAGTTTTGATCGGAAAATGATCATGTTTAAACATTGGATTTATGACGGTAAAGTCATGGGAATGTTTTCGAAGGAAAACTACATATTTTATGACGGTTAAGTCATGGACATGTTTTCAAAGGAAAACTACATATTTTATGACGGTTAAGTCATGGACATGTTTTCAAAAGAAAACTACTTATTTTATGACGGTAAAGTCATGGGCATGTTTTCAAAGAAAAACTACTTATTTTATGACGGTAAATTCATGGGCATGTTTTCAAAGGAAAACTACATATTTGATGACGGTTAAGTCATGTATATGTTTTCAAAGGAAAACTACTTATTTTATGACGGTTAAGTCATGGACATGTTTTCAAAGGAAAACTACTTATTTTATGACGGTTAAATCATGGACATGTTTTCAAAGGAAAACTACTTATTTTATGACCGTTAAGTCATGGACATGTTTTCAAAGGAAAACTACATATTTTATGACGGTTAAGTCATGGACATGTTTTCAAAGGAAAACTACTTATTTTATGACGGTTAAGTCATGGACATGTTTTCGGGGAAAACTAACTGTACTAAATGAACAAACTCTGTGAACTCACCAACCTTTGTGTTGACACTTTCAAGTATGTTTCTCAGGTAACCTTTAGCCATGGCGCGGTTGGAATAGACTAGCTATGTTGGAACAAGTCCTAGTAACCGGACGGGCATAGATTATCAAGTCTCAAGTCGACTATTGAACTAGCAAGACTTAGATCATTGTATTTATTTAGTTTTAGTAATCGTATATGTAATCAAGTCTTAGAAATCACCATTACAGCTTCCGCTATCGTGTAATGAACCAATCGTTGCAACCTGTATTTATTTATTAAGTAAATAAATTTGGGGGTGTGACACCTTTAAAAGCGAGGAACGGACTTAGGAACTACCCGAGGATAATGTAACTACACTGGGCCTGTACCCTAGACAAGTAGCTACGTGAGACAAGGTCATCAAGCCTTCTTATCCTACGTAGCTAATGTAAAGATGAAAGGGAAAGAACTAGATCAAGTTCCAGTAATAAAAGAATTCCCACACGATCTTCTAGGTGCTCCGCCTGAGAGAGAGATCAATTTTAAAATTGATTTAATTCCTGAAGTTAAGCCGGTAGCTAAGGCTCCATAACGATTAGCACCAATTGAGATGAAGGAATTAATGTCACAACTGCATGAGTTGTCGGACAAATGATTTATACGTCCAAGTGTGTCCCCATAGGGTTCACCAATTATGTTCGTGAATAAGAAATACGGTAGTATGAGGATGTGTATAGACTACTGTGAATTGAACAAATTGACTATCAAAAATAGGTATCATTTAACAAGAATTGATGATCTGTTTGATTAATTGTAAGGATCAAGTTGGTTTTCCAAGATTAACTAAAGATTCGGTTATCACCAAGTCAAGGTACGGGAACAAGATGTACCTAAGACGGCATTCAGAACACGTTATAGACACTATGAAATTGTAGTAATGCCGCTTGGAGTAACGAATGCTCAACATCTTCGTGAAGTACTTAGTACTTACGCAACATCTTCGTGACGTACTTAGTACTTTACGGAAGGAGAAAATATACTTAGTCTAAACACTAAAGAGGAATAATGGAGTAGCCACGATATACCCAAGGGGTGGTGGATACGCCGCTGGTACTTCCTATATATAAATCTCTTGGTGCTTTGTGGTGAAACCATTATGAATATTTAGGGGTATAGAATAAAAGACAATGATGGAATTATAGTAAATCTCTTGGTGCTTTGTGGTGAAACCATTATGAATGTCTAAGGAAAGAGTAGTGTATAAATCTCTCCTAGACCCGTCACTCTTTCCTGGGAACATCTTTGTTGGAGGTACTACTCTGAAAGGATAATCACCCTAGTTTACAATATATGACGAGTATGAATATATGATAAAGTTGAACGCATGAATACATGAATATGTATTGCATGATGAATGTGAATACGTGAAAGCATGATGATATGTGCAAATATGAATTAGTATGATGGAACGAATCTAAACCCTAAAATGGAATAACGGAGTACTCACGAAGTGTTAAAGGCGTGGTGGATACGCCGCTGGTACTTCCTATATATAAACCCTTTTAATGCATCATGGAGAAACCGTTACGAAGTTTTAAGGTGAGGACTGGTTGGGAAATAAATCAAGCATATACATGAAATAAAAACAAATGCTTGATACATTTGGAAGGATGTGAGTTTAAGATACTCAAGGTCCCAAATGAATTGAGATGCCCGAATGTAAGGTGGAACTCAATAATAAAGAAGAGAACTAAAAAGATTCCAAGCCTACGGGGCTGAAGAAAAGAAAATGAAACTCCAGTCCTACGGGGCTGAAGGAGGAAAAGATTCCAAGCCTGCGGGGCTGAGGAATGAATGAGTCTTGGTGAAAAATGCAAGGGGTTTATATTCTGACGAGTATAAGAACATTGCCAATACTCGAACCGGAGGTACGGCTAAGATAGTTGTGAGGGGGTTATCACACCCATAAAATATACGAATGACGTGACTGAAGGTACGTCTGTAGATGGTCACGGGGGCGCCGAGAGCCTAGGAAACTTGAACAATAATAAGAACCTAAAGGGTTCATAATAAAATGAACGATGCAGTGTACTTACTTAGCGTAAGCTAATTCGAAACGTTTTTCAAACACTGATGGAAAGAGGCACGTAGAATAGAGCTTCCTTAGGACGGAGCGATCGGAATGAAAGAATCGCTATGTAATATGATCTAATCATATTATCTTATGTAAAAATAATATTATAATAAAAAGTTACCTTAGCCATTTATGACAAGGTTTTTGTCAAACTGGGACCATTTTACACATATAATACTCTGATAAAATAATTAATAAGTAGGGTGTTTCAAGTTGGTATTAGAGCACGATTTGAGGGATTTAAGTATCAGAAGGGGTACTTAAACTCAAACCATATATGCTCATAATATAAATAGGGATTCAATCCGAAGCCGTCTAAGGAAGCACGTATGTTTCAATTCGATTGCTTAAAAAGAAATGTGTGAGTATACGTGGGCAGAACTTGTATGAGATACGCTCCAAATGAGAGTTGGGAGTATCAGGATGGTAACAAACATTACCTCATACCTGGCCAGTATGAGAGTTAATGCGTGGAACCATCATGATATCGCAAACATCATATGATAACTTATGTCAGCAGATAGTAAGCCAGGAATGTGAATATGCATGATTATGATTCATGAATGAATGTATATATGCATATGTGAAAATACATGAGTATGAGCCTTATGTGAAACCCTAGAATACCTTATTAGGGTTAAATTGATGTGAGGCATGTAGTATAAAACCCTAGACTATGATTAGGGTAAACAAATGAGAGATTAAAGTGATATCATGTTTCAGCAAATGGCTGAACATCAAAATGATGAGGTATGTGACGAGGGAAGCCACAAAAGAGCTGGCTCTCCACATCATGATGAGAATGAAGTTGAACAAGTCCCGTAGAACATTCGAAGACAAATCACAATAGAAGTAGGAAAGGCATTCGATGCAAACTTTCCAATCTTACAAGCAGATCTACATAATTCATTAGAAAGCTGGTTTGAAAGCCATAAAGATGTTACTCACAATGGAGAAGGAGGGAATCCAAAAGTTGATATAAATCAACTCGTTGCACTTACAAAGATTTTATGACGTGTAAACCTTTAGAGTTTAAGGGAGCTATTAACCCTTTAGAAATCTAGAGATGGATCGCCTCAATAGAAAGGGCAGTGGATACATGTCATTATGAAAAAGAAGATGAAGTGACGTTTGCCACCAATCAAATGAAAGAGCGAGCTGATGATTGGTGGGGAGTAGTACAGAGAGAAAAGGGTAGAGATAAGATCAAGGAGATAAGGTGGGGAGAGTTTAAGGATCTCTTCCTAAAACATTATTCCCCTCGAGCGGCAGTCAAAAGAATTACTGAGGAGGTTCTTCAACTTCTTCAAACAACGGAGACTGTGGATGAGATAACAGGGATCTTCTTTGGGGCAAGATTCTATCCGGCTTTGTTAACAACTCCAGAAATATGGATGACAAGATATCATCTTACTTTGAAAACGGAGATTAGAGAATTTATCCATCGATCCAAGTGCGTGAACTTGGAGGGGATGATCGATTGGGCTCGAGAACGAGAAACTGAGCTCAAGAGGCAGAATGAGATAGATGGGAAGAGGAAAGGAGAAAGTTTTCCTATGCCTCTTAAGAGGTTTAAGTTCAACAAGCCGGGAGGCGGTTCCTCCCAAAGGAAAGGTGTACATGATTGTAAAAATTATGGAAAGAGGCACCTGGGAGAGTGCCGATTCAACTCAATAACTTGTCACAAGTGTGGAAAGGCGAGACACACTGCATTGCAGTGTATGAGTGGCACTCGATTGTGCTACAACTGTTACAAACCAGGACACTTTAGCATTGGCCCTGCTTTGAAGAATATATATTAATTGATACTGGCGATCAGGTACGATGTATCTTATAAAATAATCAATTAAAAATTTTCCACATTGGATTGCAGAATAACTATATGGCTACTGTGGCTCATGTAGTTTGAAATATTTATAGTGGTGTTTTAGGCCATAAGGGAGCTGCTATTTTCCAAATACTCATGCTTTAATATATGGTTAATTCTAGTGGTTGGTAATGGGTACACAAAGTTCCATTCAATTTTGGAGGTACATAGTGTTATCATTCAATCCTTTAAACGTAGATCCTTATTTTAATAAATGATTTTCTAGAAATACCTTGTATCATTACCATATTTTTTCTCATTAAAATCTTTTAAATGATTTTAAATTTTAAAATTTAATTATTTTAATATTTTTATTCTTCAAAAAATAATATAAACTTGAAATCAAATTATTACTTAATTAAGGAAACAAACAATTTTATTTTTTGTTTTACACATTATATTAAATTTGTTTACATATTATTTTACTTTTATTTTTTTATTAAAAACCTATGTAATACATGGGTATATAACCTAGTAGTATAATATTCACCATTAAAAAATCACAATATAAAATATGACTATATATTGTTATCACTCTCTCTTTGAAACTTACATAATATAATATTCACCTATAAAAAATTACAATATAAAATATAAATATTTTTATGTTTACGACATCTATACCCTTTTCTTAAAACTTGTTTAATATTATATTTAACCAAAATGTTATAGTATCAAATATAGCTACTTATAAATTTACATGATTTATATTCTTTTGTCCCCCGTTCCTCCACATAAAGGTCGTTAGACATAACTTACAATAACAAGTTTAATGTCACGAGCCAACCGTTTGAAGATCATTTGGCTAGGATTTGTACTTGAACGCTTTGGTTTGTTGGCTTATCCAGACTTCATCGGGCACAACCTTAGTGAGATAGATGACGTGAACATGCCTAGGTGTGTTTGCGCACCGAATGCATCGCTGGTCGCGAGCTGTTGCCGCTCGCCTGATGAGTCCAAGATAGGACGAAACCAGTAGACCCTATCATAAGAGTGATGGATTGGCTGGCCCTGGGGCAACCCTGGGCGCCGACGACCCCGTGACATTAAGCTTACATATCATACGGATTAAGGATAGCAAGTTGACATGTAACACTTGGATAGAGAAAAATAAAACAGAGATTAGATAGGATCAAAATAATATTTTGAAAGAGTTTAGACTAAATTAATAATTTTCATTCATATCCTAATTTCCAAAACATAGGCCCTTTTATATAGGCTAATGAGAAATAACTTACCAATAAAAAATAACTTACAATTAGAGATGGGCAAAAAAACCGGTTTGAATTTTCAAACCGGGCATAACCCGAAAACCGGATCAAACTAAACCAGTTTACCCTTAACCGGTTCAAACCCGAGTGAAACCGCGGGTTACAAACCAGTTTGTCATATTCTGGAGCCCACTGGGTTACGGACCGGTTCTCCCAACCCGGTTCAGAAAACCGGTTTTTTCGCTGAAAAAAAATAGCCGTTACTCAACGAATATTCCAAAAAATAAACATATATATTGTCATTTGTAATGTTTTACAATTTTATAATTTTATCTTGTCATGTATTTTAATTTCTGAACTTTCCAAATATTAATAAACGTTGCACTTTATGTTTTATATTTGTTATATTTTTTTTTTATTAAAAATATCGAATTTATTTGAATTTATTCAATTTTTTTAATTATAACCGGTTTAACACACAAACCGGTTTCAACCCAACCCTAACCGGTTTAATAGGTTAGGGATTTCCTTGCCTCCAAACCGGGTTGACCCGAACCGGTTTAGGGCCAAACCGGTTTTGACTTTCCGTTGACCAAACCGGTTCGGGTCGGGTTCGAACCGGTTCGGGTTAAAAAACCGTTTTGTGCACCTCTACTTACAACTACCCAGTAAACCGATACTAACGTAAACTGAAATTAAACATGAGCTCATGGACTTCGTGGGCTTAGAGGAAGAAAGCATGTATCACAAGTTTAAGGTTACTAATTAGATTATTGTTTAGAGTTTAGGGGGAGATACAATTTTAAATAATAGAAAATAAAAAATAATTAAAGTGGTATAAGTGTAATTTTTCTAAACTCAAATAATTTATATTCGTAAAATCAAGAATTTTAATCTCTTTGATTTCAATATAGTAATATTTTACTTTAAAAAGCCGTCGCTTTTGTAATATTTTTTTTTGTTTTATTGTGCTATAACAAGCTTATACTAATGAAAACAATACGCCGAAACCATATATAACAGTACGTTTGATATTACACATGTGTGACAATAATGGTGTGGCAAACCATTAACATGTGGTGTATAAAGTGACTCGTAATTTGAGAGACACGTATATTTTAACCTGAAATAAATGTCTCAAATTTAAGGTTAATTCCTACGCTTCGCATGTAAAAATCAGTTTTACTATATTCGAGTATGTGTATTACCGCATATATTTTTATTTTTATAAGAGTAGCTAAGGTATATCTAATTACGTAATTCTTATTCATATAATTCTATACATGCATTATATATTGATACAGGTGAAACTGTTTTGATTCTTATATGGTTTTAGTTAGTTATTAGTAAACACGTAAATTAGTTCGACAATAAATAAATTGTAGTGAGAAAATATTAATTGTTGACTTGTTGGAAAAAGATTCAATCAATACTCAAACCAAACAGAGACATTTTATCCAAAGAATACAAAGGAAGATCTGAACAATAAAAAATACTCAGAAATACAAGAATAATAACTTACAAGAACAAGATTATGAGTATGGTAACCTGAATAACAAACTCTCTGTAGTAGAAATTACATAAAACGGATTGATATTTGGACTCTCTGAAAGGCGATAACACTTTCAAATCAAATCTATTTGTTAGTTCACCCAAATGAATTAATCGGATACAATTCAGAGACTTTTTAGAACACATATATGTAGAAAAATGTGATGAAAATTTAGAAGCTGCCTCCCAGCCAGGGGCTCCGCCCCTTGGACTCCTCTACCAGGGGCGCTGCTCAAGGACCCCCGTTAATTAGGGGATTTGCTCCTAATATCATAATAAACTCAAATAAGCGTTCACTCCGAACTTCCTTACTTATTTGATATTTATGATGATATGTATTGATCAAACAAGTTAATGTAATTAAACTAAAATATCCAACACTATCTATGAAAATATACTGAAACAACTAAGCAATCATCAACACAACTGAATCACTAGCTAAAAACAAATGGGGGAGATAAACATACACAAACGAGAGAGACAATGAAGATCACGCATTCCCTCTCTTCCTTAAATAAGCCCCATCATGAAACGGGACAACCCATGGGTGAACTGACTCGCGTGTCTTTTAGAGACAGAACGGGCAGCCTTCAGATCTTTACTTGAGCCTAAGAACCACACTTGATTCAACATTACTTGAGCCCAGCTGCCACAAGCCCACGTCATCAGCCCATAGCAGCCCATCCATTCAGCTACTATCTCATATCCAGCTAGGGGTACCGAAAAGCGCCCTGGGGGGGGGGGGGTTGGAGGGGCTGGGCTGGCCCCTGATGGGGCGCAATGAACAACGCCTATGACACAGATCTACCACTAGTAAATGGTGATGCGTACTTTCTAGTGATGCGGTTAAGAGTAGTTATAACCGTTAAATGTCACACATTTTCATAAAACGCTACGACATATTCGTGATGCCTTTTCGTCCCTTATGTAAAGAATCATCTGGCCTTGTTTAACATCTTATGAACAACAAATTCTATACAATTTCACAATACAAATTCATATCGTTCTTGACAAATTTCTCTATCTTATCTGATTGATAAATTTCATGATCGATACCAGTGAAATACTTCAATCTGATAGTGTCAAACAATATTCGGAGGAAATCCAAGTTATCACGAATTCAAAACCTACAAATATTAAAGTATTATGTGGAAAATGAAAAACCTGGAACTTGTTAGAGACATGACCAGTAGGTTCAAAAATAGGAGAAGTTCGAGGGGTAGGATGACAAAAAAGATGGATTTTAGACGAATGCACAACTACAAAATGTAACTTACTAAAATACTCGATAAACATCAAAAACTTATTTATTTTATTAGATATTTAGATTAAATCCAACTAGATGGTTACACCCGCGCTCCGCGGAGGATGTTGGGTCCATCACTAATAAAATTTAAATGAAAACATATGCGCAGCGGTAACAATAACGTTAATAAAAATCATAAAACTAAATAATAAAAAAAGGAAGAAAACAAAAAAAAATTACTTTAAAAAATAAATTATAGCCGAACGTTGACAAAAAACTAAAAACAACCGCTCACTCCATATTTTGAAAGAAGATAACGAATGGAAGTTAATAATGAAAAACGAAAGTAATAAAGATTTAAATGGGTTAAAAACGTATATTAGACATAGTAAAGGGGCTGAAAAAAAAACACACACGTGGCGGAGTGGGTATGGTATGGACACTATTCAAAAGGTTTGTCTTTTAATCTTATATATATATTATAATTGGAGGAAACTTACACTAAAAAGTGATTTTTCGTTAAAAAAAGCAAAAAAGTGGGTCAAACGAACTCCGATTGAGCTCATTCCAGCGGCGTTGGAACCGTCTAATCGAACCCTAATCCGGACAAAAAAACCTAAACCCCCCTCCGCCCGCACCCCCAAAAACCTAAACACACTCTCCAACCGCACCCCGAAAAGCCTAAAACCACCACCCCCACCCTCCAAAAACCTAAACCCCCACCCCACCTCCCCAAAAACCTAAACCCACCCCCACCCACCCTCAAAAACCTAAACCCCCCACCCTCACCCCCTAAAAAAAACCTAAACCATAAAATCTAAACCCTAAAAACTAAACCCTAAGGTTAAACCAAGGCTAAAACCCTAAAATTTAAACGTAAAATCTAAAGCTTAAAAGCTAAACCCTAAAAGCTAAGATGGTAGAGTTCGACGAGACGGTTTCAACGCCGCTGAAATGAGCTCAATCGGAGCTCAATCGCAGTTCATTTGATATCGTTTCTTAGCATTTTTGTCATTTCTTGGATTTTTTAGCTAAAAACTAATTTTTATTTGAATCTCCCCCGTTATAATTGATAGTTAATATGATTTCTTTTTTTCTATGCTTCTTCAAACCTACCCACATCCATATGTAAAAAATTATGCAAACGATGAAACACTCGCAATTTCAAACTGGACTTAGCATTCATGGACCCGCAATTTTAGAAACACGTTTAAGACGAGTTGCATGGAACACGAGAGCAGGTTGTAAAAGAATTAAAATTAATTGTGTACCAACTAAATACACATGTTCACGGTTCATATCTAAAAGTCTTGATGTTGATTGACAAACATAGATAAATATATACACACCATATATATATATATTTTTTTTGAAAGGCGACTTTCATTTTTAAGTGGCAGCCGCATCTCCGAATCGGAGACCCGTTACCCCTCAACCTGACCACTACGTTGTCTGAACCGGGCCCGCGGGTTCAGAACGAGAGGCTTAGGCTTTCACCGGGAAACCATGGAGCCTGCTGCCACTTGACAGCAGTTGCGCCACTACACGGGCCAAACCCCGCTAACGTAACGCACTCCGGACTAAAACCCGGTTCGGCTCGGATTCGAACCTGCGTGGGCAGGTTGAATCTTGATTGCCATAACCACTGCGCCAAAGGCTCAGTAGTTATACACACCATATATATAGGGAAGGTTATGCAAATGGATGAGACGGAGGGTTAGTATAGTGACCGTTTACCTTTTTTTATTATTTGATCTCACTTCTTTTTCTCTGTGACGTCAATCATCCTTTTTCGGTTTTTCATTCATTTCTTAGGTTAAGTAATGGTCTCGTGAGCGGGTGTGAGAGGTTAACATGGCAGGCGTGGAACACCACGCCACCCCTCTGTGAGAGAGGTCGTATGATGCTTCTGTGAGAGGGTTCGTCTGCGTGTGGTAAGGTGGCTCAATAAAAAAAAGGGCGTGCGGCGTTGACCCTGAGACATATAGCCTTATTCTCTCTCACTGATTGTGATTTAATGTCTGCTACAACAATCCTTTCGTTAACTTTCTCACTGTTTTTTATTATAATAAATGAATAACTTTATTTGTCATGTGCCGGCTTTTGAAGAAATCCAAATTTTTGTTTCTCATCTTTCTTTCCTATTAAATTATAATGAAATAAATTTAAATAATTAAATATCTAAAGTTTATTCAAATATTTTATTAAAATTTATTAAATCATAAGAAGATTTCAATTATATCTTCTCTTAAAATATAATTTTATAACTATTAAATCTTCATTATTTGTTATTTGTTCCCACCTCTCTAAGAGATTAAATAACCCTCTTTTCTATTAAATAAGAAGGTACAACATTGATCACCTAGACAAAGTCTAAACAACTTGTTGTGGAACACAGGGCCCCATAACAGGAACTGGTTAAACCAACAAGAAGATCTAAGAGTTTTAGGTTTCCTCTACCTAGCACTGAATCGGCCTAAACCAGCTAAAGCCATCAGTTCAATTCATAACACTTGGTTGATATCTCAAAAGGAAAACATCACATTATTGATGCACCTTCAAAGAAAGGTGCGTCATTAGGTTCACGGGACTCTCCCAACCCCATAGGCAAAAAAGCTCCAAGTCACTAAAAAGAAGGAGATCAGATACTCCTGCCTCTTCTCCTCAGGATGAAGATATTCATACATCTCCAATTACGTCAAGGGATCATCTGACCGGGGTGAAAGAAGGAGTGTCCCACCGTAGGGTGAATATATATCAGAGGAAGTAATCCAGAAGGGGAGGCAGATACCAATTTGGATAGGGCATTCACTACTAGGGGGTTCCTCAATTGACCCACAGGACAGTGAATACATAATTAAGATCCAAAAGGTAACCGTTGAAGGAGAGGCTTATAAAGCATCTCCAACCAACAGGAGTCTCGGGCGCAAGAAACCATGGGCATTTTCACACCCATAACACATGACAGTTATCTAACTTGATTAGTCCCTGCAACAGATATGTTCCCAGGTAAGAGTGATAGGTTTAGGAGAGATTTATACACCGCTCTTTCATAGACAGAATATTCTATTTGTTAGATAAGTACATACTGGTCAGAAGGTTGTCTTCTAGTTACTGTGACGTTGATATAAAGAACACACAGCGGAAGACTAAATCATAACTTCTAATAACATTTAACATTGTTTACATCATGTTTTACATCATTTTTCCCTAATAAAGGAACATATCATTCGGGACTTATAGTTCCTGGCATGTCCATCATCTAGTCCTGGAATGCCCTGTCTAATAGCTACCTGTGATACGGTCAAAAACATTTGACAAAACATGAGTCAGCACAAAGCTGGTGAATTCATGAACTAAAATAGTTTATTAAACCCGCCAAAGTATCTTGAACACATTCATGGGCTTCAACACCCAAATTCATAGATAACTATGAATATTTATTAGTATATATATAACCAAAGACCGTTCCACGGGTCCTGTCCATCATGCCGTTCCACAGGCAAGTGAAATACAATAAGCGCTTAGAATAAGTTTTATATAAACAATCGGTAAAATCATTTCAAGATACTCAAAATGTTTCATAAATCAATCATGTCAGACGAGGTCATGATTGGGTTCATGCATCTCAGTTTAAGAACTCACCTGGATAATATTTCTGCTTATTAACGAGTAATATAGCAAACACCTCGGACAGAGCTCCTAGATAATCATAACATTACTTAATTACGTAATCCTATCTTAATGGTTCATAACTAAAGCTTAATGGGAGTTCGGAACCTTACCTCAACACTATCTACGGTAATTTGGAGTCGAAATGCTTAGAAACTAGACTCTCGTACGCGAATCGAGGCTTGGGATCGGAGTATCAAAGAGTGTGTGTGTGTGTGTGTGTATGTGGAAAAGTGTGTTTGTATGTGAAAAGGTGTTGGGATCGATCAAGTATTCATAGGGGTGAATGGGGACCCGTAGCAGACCGTTATGCTAGAGGGTAGCGGTCCGCTACCGCCTCCGGGCGCAAAATTTCCTTCGGGCCTATATAACGGACCATTATGATCCGGATGTCGGTCCGCTGTCGGACCCCATGTCTGATGAGTCAGAGGACACGTGTCTCTGCCTGATTTATTGCTTGCTCCACACATAGTGGACCGTTATGCAAGGGATAGCGGTCCGCTATCCCTTCCATTTTTAGATTTTTTATTTTAAGTCCCTGGACTTTAATTATTTACATATCCACCCCTCAACTATGAAAATTGGCAAGTTTAGACCTCTATTTTCTTAGGAATTTTTGAAGTGTTACAACATTACAAAGGAGGGCAGCAAGCTTGATTTGCAGTCTACTCCTAAGGAACCTATTAACTTAGGGGTGGGATCGTCCAATGATTCCAATAAATTGGATGAGGACCGTTTTGACCTATCGGAATTGACGGCTTAGTACCATTACTAGCTACCGATGTCTCTACTCTACAGACATCAGTATCTACTCTTCAAAAGAATCAACTTGTTGCATTTTAGTTAGATATAACCAATAACAGGATGCTGAAACAGATTTTGACCACTCTGCTGCTCTCTCCAAACCTCCAACTACTTCAAACCATGTGGCTGCAAAGGTTCATACTGATGCTACCAAAAAGGGGGAGAACTAAATTGTGAGGTGGTTATATGATGAAGATAACAGAACTATCTTTCTACAAAGAGAAGATGGACTCCTTGAAAACATCAAAGAATATGATTCTCTTTCAACTAGCTCTCCAAAAATTTTCAGATATGAAGTGGTTATTACAAAATGGTTTGGAAGATTTAGAAACTGACGAAGCCCAAGAGATGTAGAACAAAGTAAGAAATATCTTCAAAGAAGCTTTCATGAGGAAGGTTGTAGCACTTGATAGGAAGGTGCCCAAAATGGTAAGGGTAGAGAGTGATCAACATTCAAAAGGGCAACCCCAATCCCCATTGGAGACTGAAAACTCAAAACCTTTACCTGTATCTGTTGAACCTAACTACACCTCGGTAGCTATTGAATCATCTTCGGTAGCTACCGTGCCTCTCAATCAGAATACGGGTAAAGGGAAAATGTCGGTGATAGTAGAAGAAGATATAAAGGAGGATGTCTCTGAAAATATTGCTACTAATCTTCACAGCATAATCCCAGGAACCAATATGCCTTTGGGATTGGCTGATGAGATAGCACAAAGACTCCAGGAAGAAGAAATTGAAGTTGCAAGAGGAGAAGAAGCAGAAAGAAACTTAGAAGTTTATCAGTCAAAAGTTGCTGTAAGGAGGGCCATATAAAATAAAATTAGCTAGAAAGAGAGTCACAATGCACAAAGAAAAACGTGGCAAAATGAACCCGTAGCTGGTGGAAGGTATCAAATGAGATATCTTACAGGAATTAAGATGTCCACTTTGTGTGAAATGGTCAAGCATATAAGAAGAGATCAGATCACCATTCAACAGAACATCTCTCTCAATGCTAGTGCAGCTCAAGCTCCCTCACCTTTACAGATTCTCAAAATCAAGAAAGAATTTAGGGAAGAAGCCAAAGACACTACCCCACAAGAAACCCCTTCAAGAATTAAAAGCTCTTCACTTCTTCCTCAGCAAACTCCATCTCCCAGAAGGGAATATTCAACTCCATCTCCTCAAAGATAGATCTCCACTCCTTCATCCTCGAGAAAGAAAAGCTTGGCAAAGAAACTAAAGGAAAGCCAGAATCATCTCATGGAATCATATATGTAAGAGATTTTGTAACTTTGAGAGATGATAACACCAGAGAGACCTTTAGATGCTTGTATAATGTTATGGAGCTACCTGACTAAGATCTTCAGAGGATAACCAATCTTGGAATTGACATGTTCAATGAAAGTGAAAGCTCCAAACTACTAATCCTGGCTCTGAAGAAAATGGGATTCTGTGTGTATGAGGAAAAGAAAAAGGAAGAGGAACCCCTGCAAATAGTTCCCATTGCCTCTTGGGAACTATTAGGAAAAAATAAATAAATTCTTTATCACCTATCAAAATGGGATTCAAGAATACCTCTCAGTTGAGAGGATAGTAACTTTGGTTCCGGATGACTTAAAAGCCTTATTGAAAACACCTCTAAAGAATGAGTCAAAAGATAAATAAGAGGATTTTGTGATAGGGACAATGAATACACAATTGGATGGGTTATCTTTATTTGATAGTTCAAGGGGAGGTGAAGATGAAGAAAAGAAAGAACAATTCATTGGAAATGAGTATGATCCTGATAGTAGTGATATTGGTGAAGCACCTGCTAACACTCAAGTTCCTCTAGCTGATGTAGGGAAATATCCAGTGTAAATGAGTCGTTTTGTATATGTTTTAGTAGTTAACTTTGTATATCGAGTCGGTTTTACATATGTTTTGTAGTTTGATGAGTTACAGGATAAATGTACTTAAAGAGCGGGAACATACGAGTCATAAACAAGAAGGTACAAAGCCTAAGATGTCAAAGAAAGTCAAAGTCAAGATCAAAAGTCAAAATCCTGAGTTTTGAGGTCTTCGGGTACGCGAAGACCTTGGTGGAGTTGTTCGCGGTACGCGGGAAAACCCGAAAGGGGGCGCGACTAATTTGGCCTTCGCGGTAAAAATAACCTAATTCCAATTATAAACCCATTGTAACTCCCATTCTCGAATTACCTTCTTTCCAGCAGCCCCAGAAAAGTTCTAAGGCGATTTCAAGCTTTGTTCGGTGAATTGTTCTTATTTTTCAATGCTTGTAAGTTCTAGACTAATTATTAAGATGTTTGTTACAATCATGAGCGGCTAAGCTCTTCGTGATCCCTCCGGGTGAATGATTTATACATGTACTCATATGATTTTAGTTGATTATCAATGTGGATTGAGTTTTGTGAACCTGTTAAGTTCTTTGGATTCAATTGTATGTTTGATTTATGAACAATTGCATGTATTTTATTCTTTCGCATCTATCATCGTTTCTTGGTTTTTCTGCATCGGGAATAATCTGATTGTGTGTTTGAGTTTGATATTGTGTAAAAACAAGGTTATGTCTATGTGATCTCCTATCTAATTGAAACTAAAATTGTTTGTGTGTTTTGCTGCATTTGAAACCCGGAGTGGTCGTTTTTCCCTAATTGTTTTCTAAAAGTTAAAGTTTGTTGCTTTTTTATAGTTTCCATTGTTTTATTTAATAAAGTTTTAAACTTTAGTGATCATTGAACCATTTTAGTATAAATAGCATTCTTCACGAGTTCCCTATGGATTCGACAACCCTACTTCCTATACTTCAGTCTAAGTAGCTAAGGAGTAATTTTTATAAGTGTTTTTTTATTAGCCTTCGACACACGATCAAAATAACGCCGTTACCGGGGAATTTGTGTGCAAAGTGTTATTTGTGATTTGTTTTGTTAAGTGCTACTAATTGTGTGCTTACGTGTGTACGAACAGTTTTATGCATACTACGCGCACATGTAGAAAATCTCCATTATTGTTTAATCTAGAGATAGAGAAAGCAGCAGGAGCTAACAAAAAAGCTTCAAGGAACAGTCCAAACTATTTTAGAAAAAACTTGACAGTCTATCTGTGAGGATACCACAGAATCAACCAGAAAACCCTGACCCTAACCAAGGGGGAGGACCAAACCAACCTATTCCACCTCTTCCAATTCTTCTATTTCCACACCAACAACAACAACCACCTCAAAACAAAAATCCACAAAACCAACTGCCTCCTCCTCAAAACCAAAACCTAAACCAAGACCAACCTCCACAGAATCAACCACCGCCACCCCGATTCCAACAAAATTTACCCCAGCCCGTATTCCGTAATCAACCTTATCAACCTCATGATAGTTACCCACGTTACTACGACTATGGAGACGATGAGCTGTTGTCACCGGGACGCAGCCATCAGCCACACCATGGTTCTCAACATGAGAACTGGAATGACAAAGAGGCGTGGTATGAACTAAAACATTAGGAGGCAGTCCCTCCCATAAATCAGAGACATGATGTGGTAGATGGTTGGGTTTAACCATCGCCAAGGGCAGAATTGGGGTTTCAACCGAGAAACAACCATCATGGGTACACGGGGAGTGTTGAAAGAGTGAACATGTATATGCAACCTCCTCAGAACCGTCAGAACTATAGAGAGGGGAAACTTGGAAACATACACCCAACCAGGTATGACCAAAGGGTGAACAGTCACTTTTGCCCCGCTCTAGCATTAAATGCTTCCCCTGTCATACCACCAGTTCGTAGGGGGAATGAATTTGAGATTCGACCGGGATGCCTTGGGATTCTCCCACACTTCTTTGGAAGAGCTACTGAAAATCCTTACACTCATCTATCAGAATATGAGGCTACTTGTGGGACCATTGGTGGTCAAGGGTTCACTACTGATGAAGTGAAACTGGTACTTTTCCAGTTTTCATTTAAGGACCGGGCAAAGCAATGGTTTTTGTCGTTCCCACCTGCTAGTATTGCCAATTGGGCAGAGCTGCACCAACAGTTCCTGGATGAGTACTTCCTACGTCACAAAACCAATAAGGCCAGAGTTGTGATACAGGATTTCAAGCAACAATCATGGGAGCTTTTCTTTGAGGCATTTAAAAGATTTAAAGAATTGCTTAGGAATTTCCCGCATCATGGGATAGAAAAGTGGGAGCTCATTCAAACTTTCTATGATGGGTAGTTACCTGAGGATGTGACGGGTCTTTCTTTTCAAATCATGTGGATGACAAATGTGATTGTCACACCCCCAAAATCCACTAACGGATTTTTACCGCGAGGCGTGTGAGAAACCAGGATCTCAGTCATTAGTTACGTCAAACGACACTATACGAGTTTAAACAAAACCATTAAATGCTAAGAGTTAAATGCGAAAGGTTAAATGTTAAGATTAAACCCAAAGTAATTACACGCAGCAAAGGGTCAATTAATGTAAATTATATATACTAAAAATTATTCCTTTATTGTTAAAACCAATGCGACTCCATGATGCATCCTAGTCCTGATGTGTACCGTAGTGACCTAAGAAAACATCCTTAAAGTGTCAATACAAGGTTGGTGAGTTCACAGGTTTGTAAGCAAATAAACTGTTTGAGTGTTTGCAGGATCCACATACATAAGTCACACCTATTGTTAGCTAGATAATATACAAGTTACTCTAAGGGTTCACAACCGAACCTGACTGTTTGTGTTTGAATTCCTTCCGGCATTGCTAATATCAACAATGGCAAGTGTTTAAGACAATTTACACTTGTTCGATCTCCAATCGAGCTAGCGCGACTAGCCCGGGTGGAGTTTGTCGAACCCAGTAGTACTACTCAAATTTCCATGCTATATACCTTATATTAACGGTTCGAGTGTGTAACGAATTAGCATGTTATGTTTGCGCTTAAGTAAACAAGTGGTAGTGAAATATTATGTGATCTATGTTTTTTTATGTGCGTGTTTCTCCCTAACGGGAAAACAAGTAAAATGATGTTCGTTTGTGTGTGTGTTTCTCCCCAACGGGAAAACAAGTAAAATGATGTTTGTTTATATGCATGTTTCTCCCTCAACAGGAAAACAAGTAAAAGGGGCCGTGAAACTGACCCGAGTTGTGTAAGCATAGTATTTTAGCACCACACAAGGATGCAACAACACCACAAATAGATAGCACGTGGACAGTCTACAAATGTCCTAGAATAAGTTGTGAGAGTTAGGAACACGTAAGAGTTTGTGACAATGATACGGAATAGGTCGGATATCCTAAGACACACTAATGATTAATGGGTAGACAAACATGTCATCTGGGTTATAGAATTCTTAACTTAATAATTAAAATAGATGTGGTACGTATAAAACGTCACTAAACAAGGGATAATAATATCCAACAAAAGTTCCTGTGAATTTAATATTAGTTTAGGATAATAATATAAATCATTATATTATTTATAATGTAAATGATTGTTTAAGTAATAAAAATAATAAATATGTTATTTATTTTATTAACAATATAGGCTTAGGTTGGAGTAGGAATTAAATCCGAGCATACGAGTGTTTTCTAGGGTCAAACCATATTATTATGTTAATAAAATAATATAAGGGTTAGTTTTATTTCAAAAATAATGTTTAAAAATGATTTAAAGACAAAACAGGGGTGTAGGGACTTGAATCCGGGTCTCCTCCCCCACTGCCAAACGCACTAACCAACCCCCCCCCACGCATACAAAACCGGATTCGTTTGGTTTTAACACTCACTCCCCCTGAGTTCTTCCCCACTATCGTGATCCGAACCAAACCATCCTCAAAAACATCGAATTCGATCGCGATTAGACACAAGGGTTTAGGGGTTTTGTTTTTCAATCCATTTCGAATCCGTGGACAAGTTTAATTACAAAAACATTAGATTTAGGCTCGTTAATTACTCGATCATATAACCGAAACCCTAAGTTTTGAACATAGAATCGACGTGGTTAAATCCGATAAGATTACAGGTTCATTTCGTGGGGCTTTCAATGAGTGAGGGATTGTGAATCTATTCATGTAACTTAATTGGATTAAGATTGGGTCTAGGTTAGGGTTCGATTAAACCGTTCAAGCGATGAACCCTAGAATCAGTGTGTGTTAAATTTGATAATGTAAGCCCCAATTAGCATAGGGCTTTTGATCTAGACATTGAAATGAAGCTAAGGATGTAAACAATTACCAGAATGAGGATCGAATTGATGGTGTTCGACTAAATCTCAGCCGCGGCTTGCGTGGTTTGGTCTCCGGCTACTACGGTTTCAACTCAGATCGAATTGAGTTGTGCGATACAGGTGCGCAGGCGTCCAATTTGTGAGAATAATGATCGAATTACTCGAATTTGATGAATACATGATGATGGTCGACGGTTTCGACTTGAATACCCAATAATGGGATTTAATTCAAATCAATACACTGTTAATTTCTCTAATGATGGTCGTTTATGGTGTTTAATGTGTATATAAGTTTCAATTTGTACATATTTCAGTTATTGTTGCGAATTTGAGTCTAGAATATCACGAATTTGACTTTTGAAAGTCAACAGGAACAAATCACTTGATTTTGATTTTATAAATTCAACAGGATGAGTTTTGGTTAAATACATAACTAGTCCTTGTAGTTTTAGGTATGTGTAAGTTTAGATATTGACAGCTTTGGTCCTTGAGGTTTCTAACTGAGTTAACTAGGTTAATGGGAATTTGTCGGGTGTCACAGGGATATTTTGGAAAGGATGGTAGTGACTTCAAAGAGGCAAGCTCATGCCAGTAGGAGAGCAAAGAATGGAGCATCTGCGAAGGCAGTGGATTATGAAACCCAAAAGCGTCTAGATGCCATGGAACTACAAATGGAGAGGATTGGCAGGTCAAGTGGAAAAAAGGTAGCTAATGTGTCACAGGGATATCCGGTTTGTGACGGATGTGGTGACTTGGGCCATACTTTGGCAATTTGTCTAAGTGAGCAGGGCAAAGAGAAAGAGGTGAACCAGATCGGGGGAGATAGGAAGCGGGATTTAAATACAACCCACTACCATCCGGGACTTCGGAATCATCCAAATTTCAGGTACGGTAATGCATCTAACCAACTGAATCCTAACTTTCAGGGTGCTGATGTGCAGGGTCCAAGTCAACAACAGTACCAGAATCGCTAACAGGGTTATAATCAAGGCGGGTTTCAAAGAAATCAAGGTAATATGGGATACCAACAAAGGGGCTATCAACAAAGAAACTACCAACAAAATCAACCCCAATAGTACCAACAACAAGGGAACCAACAGAACAAACCTGCAAATGGTGGTGGCCCTCAGCTCACAGCCATATTGGAATCTTTGAAAAGGATTGAACATGATAAAGAGATCCAGACTAAGACCAACGAATCCTTTGAGAGGCAACTGTCAACTGGTAGAGAATTTAGCTGAAGTGGCAGGGAGACCCCCGGGACAACTCCCAAGTGACACAAAACTAAGCCCGCAACATCAAGGAACAGGCTCCTCTAGGTCAAAGAATGCTTAAGTTAGTACAGTGAGTATCTAGGAAGCCAGTGAAGAGAGTGAGTTAGAGGATGATGGTGACCAAGGTGAACCCATTATTCCAATTAAAGTGGGGGGTTTGCAGATTGATCAGGCTTTGTTAGATTATGGGTCAAGTGTCAGCATCTTACCACGAAGCTTATATGATCAGTTTGACATTGGACAACTAGAACAAGTTGACACTATTGTGGTGGTAGCTGACTTTACAAGGAAACGGGCTCGAGGCATGGTTAGAGGTGTTGTTGTGCAAGTGGGGGAATTCTATTACCCCGAAGATTTTCTAATAGTTGAATATGAACATATAGTGAAGGAGAAGCGAGAAAGGGTAATCTTGGGTAGACCATTCTTGGCAACTGCCAATGCTATAATCAATTGGAGAGACAATGTCACACCCCCAATTTCAACTAACGGAGTTTTACCGTTTGGAATATGACACACCAGGATCTCAGTCATTAGTTACATCAAACGACACTATATGGGACTTGAAATGTCATAACATAAAAGTTCAGAGTTAATGCGGAAGCGTAAACGTTGATATAAAATTTAAAGTAGTTACACACAACAGGCGTCAATCAATGTAAATAAGTAAACTGTTTCAAATGTTTGAAATGGATGATATGACAGTAGGACTCCATGCATGTCCTAAGTGTGCAACCTGTGTCATAGCTTAGCGTCCTGAGAAAACATGTAAGAAAAGTGTCAACACAAGGTTGGTGAGTTCACAGGTTTCAGTATAGCAATAAAGCGTTTACCAGATTAATGTACAATCAACATATATATATACCAATGAGTAGCTAACCCATGTTCATGTTTGCTATTACGCTCGCAACCGTAAACTGACTGTTTGTATTGCCTCCCACCAGGCCTATCAACCACGGTGCACGTTTAGGTCAATATTGCACACGTTCGATATCCAATCGAGTTAGCGCGACTAACGCGGGTGAGGTTTGTCAAACCCAGTAGTACTACCCAACATACCTCGCTATATTCATATTTAAACGGTTCGATGTGAGGACTTTTGTGATAGAGTTTACGCATAGTCATAACAATTGATATAAAATGAAGTACAAAAATCAAAAGAGTTTGTATCATGTTTTCTCCCCCAGTTTAAAAGAGTAAAAGGGGCCGTGAAAACTCACCTGCGTTGCGTAGTAGGTAGTATCACACAAGTATGAGATTTAGAACCTCAAGTGTTAGCCTGCACGGCTTACGTATGCCCTAGAATCATAACCACATAAGTTAGGGATACAATGGGATTTGTGACGACGACACGGAAGATTAGAACGTCTTAAAACATTCTAAGGGTTAACGGGTAGACGAACGCGTCTACAGGAAAATAGATTTCGGAATAGAATTAGCATAACTAAATTTCGTGTCGAACGTTACGAATAATATGTATAATACTTGTGTGTTTGGGTCATTCATAAAAGTTTAAGAAAATAATATATATACCATATATTATTTTTAAGTTCGAAGGATTAATAAACGTTTGCGTGGAAAAATAATAAATATATTATTTTTAATTGGGTATAAAACGTGGGTCAATGATATAAATAATTATATTATTTAATAGTTTGAAATAATCCAATAGGTTTGAGTCACAAGTTGAAAATAATAATAGTATATTATTTTATCCGAAGTTAATAAAAAGAGGGTAAATAATATACATAAATATATTATTTATAAATCTTAAACGTCTTCATAACTATAATTGTGGCAAAAATAATATAAAAATAGTATTTTTAATTGAGGTCACGATGCTAGAATAATTAAAAAAAATATCATTTCATTTTAAGTTGTGATTTGAAAATAATATAGAAAAATATATTATTTTATGAGTAGAAATAGGTTATAATTTTAAAGCCGAGCCTACGGGTAATATACGAGGCTAAAATGTCATAATATATTATTATAATAACATGGGGTAAGTTTTTATAAAAAATAATAGTTTAAAATTGTTTTAAAAAGAAAAGGGGGGTGGAAGGATCGAACCCGGGTCCTTCCCCTACGAGTACAAAGCTTTAACCAGCTCAGCCGCTAGGCCATCGCGTTAGAAACCCATTCTGATTCGTTTTAACAAGTAGGTTTCTTGTGTTCTTCCTCCTTTACACGAAACCGGACCAAGCTCCACCCCAAAACCAACGAATTCGTTTTTGATTGAAGTAAAAGACATAGGGGTTTTGATAATCGGGGTATTGCGAATCTGTGGGTTCGTTTAATTACAAAAACAACATCTCTAGGGTCGTTTAATTACCGAATAAGGATTCAAACCCTAGTTTTTGAATTCAAGTTTGAATTGAGAAATTTAGATGATAGAACATGTTGAAACCATAGGGCTTTTGATTAAAATGTGTTTGCGAACATGCTAGCCTCAATTAATTGGATTAAAACAAGTTCTAAGACAGTCACCGATTAACTCGTCCCCATATGAACCCTAGGTTACGGGTCATGACCAATTCGATAAAGCAAGCCTCTAAAAGCATAGGGCTTTTGATCTAGACATCGATACGAGTCTGTGTTCGTGATCAATTTCAGAATTAATTATCGAATTGATACATTTCGATTAAATCCGAAAGCATATGAACCCTAGAATTGGTTTATGAAGAATTCGATGGTGCAAGCCCTGATAATGATAGGGCTTTCAATCTAGATGAATAAACGAATCTATAGGTATTAGTGATTACCAGATTGGATGTCGAATTGATGATATTCGACTAAAACAAATGCCGACGGCGACGGCTTCGGTTCTCGGCGACCACTGCAGCGATTCCGGCCAAAATGATGTGTGGGATTGCTTCTGAGTTGCTTGAATGAGGTGTGCAGGTGGTCAATTGGAAAGATCGCTATCGAATTTGAGGTATACGCGACCATGACCGAAGGTTACGACTTTAACATCCAATAATGGGATTAATTGTGCGTAATAATGATGTTAATTGATTCAATTATGAACGGTTATGACCTCAACGTGCATTTCAGTTACAGATTTGGATCGGTAACAGCTATAACCCGCGAATTTGGATCGAAGGTGTTACGGGTTTGACTTTTAGAAGTCAACAGAAGCAAAATTGGTTGGTTTTGACTTTGGGAAGTCAATTGATTGGGTTTTAAGACTTGGCAGATTCAGTCCCTGAAGTTTAAGGTACAAAACTGACAGGAATAGTCCCTGATGTTAAATTTAACTGGATTTAGTTAACGGGGTTACGTTTCAGTTAGGATATTTAACGGAATTATTAACGGATTTAATTTGAAAATTCCGGGTTGTCACATCATCCCCTAGTTGAAAGAATTTTCGTCCCGAAAATTAAATCATAATAAAAAAAATTTCCCGGGATATCACATCATCCCCTAGTTGAAAGAATTTTCGTCCCGAAAATTAGAATAGTACCTTAAGGGTTTGAAGTGGATTGCTTGAACAGATGTGGATACTTGCGTATCATATGATCCTCGCTTTCCCACGTGAATTCCGGTCCGCGTTTTGAATGCCAACGAACTCTGACAATAGGGATTTTACTGCGTTTAGGCGTTTTGATTTCCCTATCCATGATTTCCACCGGTTCTTCAACGAACCGCAGTTGTTCATCGATGTGTAGTTCCTCAAGAGGAACAGCGAGTGTTTCGTCTGCTAGACATTTCTTCAAGTTAGAGACATGAAAGACATCGTGTACACCACTAGGTCCTTCAGGTAGGTCCAGTTGATAAGCTACTGGGCCAATTCTCTTCACTATTTTGAATGGTCCAACATAACGAGGATTCAGTTTGCCTCGTTTCCCGAAGTGAATTACACCTTTCCAAGGTGAGACTTTGAGTAGAACCATGTCACCTACTTGAAATTCTAACTGTTTACGACGTTTATCGGCTTGCTCTTTTGACGATCACGAGCTGCCGCCATACGGTTTCGGATTTGTGCAATCTTTTCAGAAGTTTCAAAAACAAGTTCAGGACCTGTGAGTTGGCTATCTCCAACCTCGGTCCAACAAATGGGAGAACGGCATTTCCGTCCATATAGTGCTTCAAATGGAGCTGCCTTGATGCTAGTGTGATAGCTGTTGTTGTAGGAGAACTCCACCAACGGTAGGTGAGACTCCCAAGTGTTACCGAAATCAATCACACAAGCTCGTAGCATGTCCTCCGGAGTTTGGATTGTACGTTCCGTTTGGCTATCAGTTTGAGGATGGTATGCTGTGCTCATATCTAGACGCGTGCCTAAGGCCTTATGTAACGACTGCCAGAAACGAGAAGTAAATCGTGCATCACGATCCGAAATAATGGAGATTGGCACCCCGTGCCGAGATACTACTTCTTTTAGGTAAATCCGAGTAAGATTTTCCATCTTATCGGTTTCCTTGATGGCTAAGAAATGGGCGGATTTTGTTAAACGATCAACGATTACCCAAATGGTATCGCATCCAGTAGGAGTTCGTGGTAATTTGGTGATGAAATCCATGGATATTTGTTCCCATTTCCACATGGAAATTTCTGATGGTTTTTGATATTCAATTTTGACCTTCGCGCAGGTCAGACACTTACTAACATAGGTGGCTATATCGGCCTTCATCTTCGACCACCAATATAGTACTTTTAGATCATGGTACATTTTATCGGAACCCGGATGGATGGAGTAACGAGATTTATGAGCTTCATCCATGATTAGTTCCCTTAAGTTTCCGAACACTGGAAAAACGAAGTAGTGAATACTGTCAGATTTGACCTCAAATTGTGCTTCCATACCGCGCGTACCTTCCGACGGTAGGTTTTCCTCTTTAAGAGCTTCGAGTTGAGCACTTCGGGTGTTGGTCAGGTAATCCAGGGTGAATAGTAAGTTGTAATACTTGAACTCGTTTATATTTGGTGTCCTTATGGCTTAGGGCACCGGCTACTACGTTAGCCTTGCCCGGATGATACTTGATAGCACAATCATGGTCGTTCAAGGGTTTGATCCAACGGCGTTGTCGGATGTTCAACTCCTTCTGTTCGAATATGCGTTGAAGACTCTTGTGATCGGTGTAAATCGTGCACTTGGTATTGTCCAAGTAATGTCTACAGATTTTCAAAGCAAACACTACATCTCCCGATTCTAGGTCATGGGTAGTGTAGTTTTTCTCATAAGCTTTCAATTGACGTGAAGCGTATGCGATAACCTTTTCGCGTTGCATCAACACACAACCAAGACCTTGAATGGATGCATCACAATACACCACAAAATCATCCGTTCCCTCTGGAAGAGATAGGATTTGGTGCACTGTAGAGATACGGTTTACCTTTTTGAGTTAAGGCCGTTAAGGGTTGGGCAATCTTGGGGTATCCTTCAATGAGACGATGGTAGTAGCCAGCCAATCCCATAAATTGACGCACCTCCGTCGGCGTTGTAGGTGCTGCCCAATTCTTGATTGCTTCTACTTTAGCTGGATTGACATGTATTCCCGTCTTGTTGACTACATGTTCTAAGAATTGTACTTTTTGAATTCAAGAGTTCGCACTTGGAAAGTTTGGCATACAATTGCTCTTGTTTTAGCAATTCTGAAATCAAACGCAGGTGTTCCTCATGTTCATCCCTATTCTTGGAGTAGATGAGGATGTCATCGATGAAGACGATAATGAACTGATCTAGGTACGTTTTACATACACGGTTTATGAGGTCCATGAATGTCGCGGGTGCATTGGTCAATCCGAAGGGCATGACCATGAATTCGTAGTGACCATACCTAGTCCTGAATGCCGTCTTAGAGATGCCTCCTCTCGGACTCTCAGCTGGTGATAACCGGACCTAAGATCTATCTTAGAGTAGAAGCTTGATCCTTGGAGTTGGTCAAAAAGATCATCGATGCGGGGTAGAGGATAACGGTTCTTGATCGTCACTTTGTTCAGTTTCTGATAATCGATGTACATGCGGAAGGTCCCGTCCTTCTTTTTGACAAATAGGACTGGAGCCCCCCATGGCGATGAGCTAGGTCGGATGGAACCTTTATCCAACAACTCTTCAGTTGTGTAGATAGTTCTTGTAATTCACTGAGTGCAAGTCTACAGGGTGCCCGAGCAGTAGGCGTTGCTCCGGGTGCTAGATTAATTTGGAATTCGACTTGAAGATGCGGCGGAAGACCAGGCAGGTCTTTGGGAAATAATTCTGGATAATCACGAACGATCGGTATGTCGTCAATCTTCTTCTCCTCATATGGCTGCTCGGCGACGAGAGCCAGAATGACAATACGACCTTTACGTATATGCTTTTGTGCTTTCATGAAAGATATGATGCCCACGACAACGCCACTCTTTTCGCCTTGGACAGAAAGGGTTTCTCCTCTCGGGAGAGGTAGGTGAACAAATTTGCTCACGACAAATCATTTCGGCTTGGTTCTCAGATAACCAATCCATACCGACAATTACGTTGAAGTTGCCGAGTGTGACTGGCATAAGGTCAATGTCAAGTTTATTACTAACCAATGCTAGTTTACATCTGCAAGAATGCGAGTTGTTTCGATTTTCTGAGTAACAGCCCAAGCAAACCGTACAAAGATATTGTCCACTTTGCCCCCGATGGGTTGCCCATCCAGGAACTCGCGGTTTTGAATTTACCCGACAAGTTGCTCGCCCAGGCAAAACGCGTCTCAATAGAGAAGGTATCCACCTCCTAATAAGGAACGTATTGTTCTCCCCCTCAACCGATGCGAGATATTACAGTCTGCTATCTCAACATTATACTTGGCTTTCAATAGAGTTAGAGCACTACACACTAATATGGAATTTGTGAAATCATGCTGAGACTTCTAGTGAGACCCGCGCTTATAAAGCAAGTGTCAGTCAACGCATAGGCTAAGGAAAGAGGTTAACATGTAGGAAAGAAAAGTATAATGAGATATAGATTCCAGTAGCATAAGAGATAGGATGTATGTTTGAGTAATTGCGTTCAACAGATGGTTGGTTAGGTTAAATCTTCGTTTCCTAATGTCATTGGATCAACGGGATCATTTCGTGAAGAAAGAAATCCGTTTACAGGATTGAATATGCTGGAGTAAAATTCGAAGTTAGACTAAGGATTAGTCACAGGATGAGGTAACAAGTTCAAGTGGGATCTATTGTAGGAGTGTAAGGAATAACGCGTTAGCATAGAAAGAATTCCTCAAATTCTGTATACATAGTTGGAGTCGGTGGTTTTACTCTGAGGTTCTACTAGAGTTTCACTCTAGGTGGTTCTATCGATTAAGTTTGAATGAGAGTCGTAAGGTCACTAAGACTCTTACATGAGTGAGATAAAATGATGTATTTCATTAATGATAGCCCAGTGTGTTCGTAAACACCTTCAACTTGATAGTCGCGTCTATCAGTTGTTGAACGAGTTTAACTATACCAACTAGTCGTTGAGTAGGTTACAAGAACTTCTACTGATAGTGGAAGTTTAAGTTTGTAGATTACTGCTTAGGACCATTTATCCACACACTAGGCTTCACCAGGACTTACATGCACTTCAAATTATTATTACGTGTGCACCCGTAATGATAATTTGCTTTGCATGCTCACCCTAGCTTCTCCCTACCCTGTGTCAAAATGTCCCTCAATTTGCATTACCAAGTACAAAGTGTTGTCAGATATGGTAAGTCATCGAGAGGCTTAGTCATCAACCACAAGTTGACCAACTAGGACTCATATCAGGATGAGTAGTCAGGAATGGTTCGATCCAAGTATTCATTCGAGTGAAACACAATACAGGAGTCCAATCCAGCGGATTGTAAATGAGAACATGTAACAAACATGTACATGAAATGCGACTTCGAAAAATGAAACTGATTTCCTAAATACAAGTTACAGAAAGCAGCAAGGTAGCTGTCCTTTTAACTTAGTCAAGATAGGGTTTGAGTATGCATTGAGCAATGCGTTCTCAGATTTGTGGTCAATCTATTCTCAACAGAATATCGAACAAGGATGCGAGTCCATGACTCGAGAAAGTGATGATATCTACGTGTCAATAGATTCTGCAATAATGCGTGTAACGGTCTGCCTTCAGTCGGCATATTGTTGCTAATGTGTACAGTAGGAACTCGCCTTCGACGATCCCAATTCCCAAGGAGATACGCGTTAGTGCTGAGTGTCGTCCATAACATGGACCTGAGAAAGCCCACCATACTCAACAGGTGATGGTGACGTAAGTGACTCCTCCGAAGGCTCCGTCTCGCTGCCCTCGAACGGGAGTGGATGGTGTTCCGGTGATTCCCCGAGTGTCGCCACTGGGAATGATGATACAATGCAAACGATGTGTCCCTTGCCAACTGAGGGTGATACGGATGGTGTTACATGCCTGAACTGCAATGTAAGTATAGGTGCTATATGTATCAGGTATGAGTGTCTGTGCCGTGTAACTAATGTGTGAGGTTATAGTCTAGTATGCAATCCTATTTCTCTATAACCAATGGCTCTGATACCAATTTGTCACACCCCCAATTTCAACTAACGGAGTTTTACCGTTTGGAAGGTGACACACCAGGATCTCAGTCATTAGTTACATCAAACGACACTATATGGGACTTGAAATGTCATAACATAAAAGTTTAGAGTTAATGCGGAAGCGTAAACGTTGATATAAAATTTAAAGTAGTTACACACAACAGGCGTCAATCAATGTAAATAAGTAAACTGTTTCAAATGTTTGAAATGGATGATATGACAGTAGGAATCCATGCATGTCCTAAGTGTGCAACCTGTGTCATAGCTTAGCGTCCTGAGAAAACATGTAAGAAAAGTGTCAACACAAGGTTGGTGAGTTCACAGGTTTCAGTATAGTAATAAAGCGTTTACCAGATTAATGTACAATCAACATATATATACCAATGAGTAGCTAACCCATGTTCATGTTTGCTATTACGCTCGCAACCGTAAACTGACTGTTTGTATTGCCTCCCACCAGGTCTATCAACCACGGTGCACGTTTAGGTCAATATTGCACCCATTCGATATCCAATCGAGTTAGCGCGACTAACGCGGGTGAGGTTTGTCAAACCCAGTAGTACTACCCAACATACCTCGCTATATTCATATTTAAACGGTTCGATGTGAGGACTTTTGTGATAGAGTTTACGCATAATCATAACAATTGATATAAAATGAAGTACAAAAATCAAAAGAGTTTGTATCATGTTTTCTCCCCCAGTTTAAAAGCAGTAAAAGGGGCCGTGAAAACTCACCTGCGTTGCGTAGTAGGTAGTATCACACAAGTATGAGATTTAGAACCTCAAGTGTTAGCCTGCACGGCTTACGTATGCCCTAGAATCATAACCACATAAGTTAGGGATACAATGGGATTTGTGACGACGACACGGAAGATTAGAACGTCTTAAAACATTCTAAGGGTTAACGGGTAGACGAACGCGTCTACAGGAAA
This sequence comes from Smallanthus sonchifolius, assembly GCA_023525975.1. Taxonomy (NCBI): domain Eukaryota; kingdom Viridiplantae; phylum Streptophyta; class Magnoliopsida; order Asterales; family Asteraceae; genus Smallanthus; species Smallanthus sonchifolius. The sequence goes on along the minus strand of CM042035.1, from coordinate 18,460,413 downwards.
ATAGATTTCGGAATAGAATTAGCATAACTAAATTTCGTGTCGAACGTTACGAATAATATGTATAATACTTGTGTGTTTGGGTCATTCAGAAAAGTTTAAGAAAATAATATATATACCATATATTATTTTTAAGTTCGAAGGTTTAATAAACGTTTGCGTGGAAAAATAATAAATATATTATTTTTAATTGGGTACAAAACGTGGGTCAATGATATAAATAATTATATTATTTAATAGTTTGAAATAATCCAATAGGTTTGAGTCACAAGTTGAAAATAATAATAGTATATTATTTTATCCGAAGTTAATAAAAAGAGGGTAAATAATTTACATAAATATATTATTTATAAATCTTAAACGTCTTCATAATGTTTATAATTGTGGCAAAAATAATATAAAAATATTATTTTTAATTGAGGTCACGATGCTAGAATAATTAAAAAAAATATCATTTCATTTTAAGTTGTGATTTGAAAATAATATAGAAAAATATATTATTTTATGAGTAGAAATAGGTTATAATTTTAAAGCCGAGCCTACGGGTAATATACGAGGCTAAAATGTCATAATATATTATTATAATAACATGGGGTAAGTTTTTATAAAAAATAATAGTTTAAAATTGTTTTAAAAAGAAAAGAGGGGTGGAAGGATCGAACCCGGGTCCTTCCCCTACGAGTACAAAGCTTTAACCAGCTCAGCCGCTAGGCCATCGCGTTAGAAACCCATTCTGATTCGTTTTAACAAGTAGGTTTCCTGTGTTCTTCCCCCTTTACACGAAACCGGACCAAGCTCCACCCCAAAACCAACGAATTCGTTTTTGATTGAAGTAAAAGACATAGGGGTTTTGATAATCGGGGTATTGCGAATATGTGGGTTCGTTTAATTGCAAAAACAACATCTTTGGGGTCGTTTAATTACCGAATAAGGATTCAAACCCTAGTTTTTGAATTCAAGTTCGAATTGAGAAATTTAGATGATAGAACATGTTGAAACCATAGGGCTTTTGATTAAAATGTGTTTGCGAACATGCTAGCCTCAATTAATTGGATTAAAACAGGTTCTAAGACAGTGACCGATTAACTCGTCCCCATATGAACCCTAGGTTACGGGTCATGACCAATTGGATAAAGCAAGCCTCTAAAAGCATAGGGCTTTTGATCTAGACATCGATACGAGTCTGTGTTCGTGATCAATTTCAGAATTAATTATCGAATTGATACATTTCGATTAAATCCGAAAGCATATGAACCCTAGAATTGGTTTATGAAGAATTCGATGGTGCAAGCCCTGATAATGATAGGGCTTTCAATCTAGATGAATAAACGAATCTATAGGTATTAGTGATTACCAGATTGGATGTCGAATTGATGATATTTGACTAAAACAAATGTCGACGGCGACGGCTTCGGTTCTCGGCGACCACTGCAGCGATTCCGGCCAAAATGATGTGTGGGATTGCTTCTGAGTTGCTTGAATGAGGTTTGCAGGTGGTCAATTGGAAAGATCGCTATCGAATTTGAGGTATACGCGACCATGACCGAATGTTACGACTTTAACATCCAATAATGGGATTAATTGTGCGTAATAATGATGTTAATTGATTCAATTATGAATGGTTATGACCTCAACGTGCATTTCAGTTACAGATTTGGATCGGTAACAGCTATAACCCGCGAATTTGGATCGAAGGTGTTACGGGTTTGACTTTTAGAAGTCAACAGAAGCAAAATTGGTTGGTTTTGACTTTGGGAAGTCAATTGATTGGGTTTTAAGACTTGGCAGATTCAGTCCCTGAAGTTTAAGGTACAAAACTAACAGGAATAGTCCCTGATGTTAAATTTAACTGGATTTAGTTAACGGGGTTACGTTTCAGTTAGGATATTTAACGGAATTATTAACGGATTTAATTTGAAAATTCCGGGTTGTCACAGACAACACCGTCAAAATGTCATTCGACAACAGGGAATTTAACTTAGACATTCGCTCTAATGCTTTTACATATTTTTGCAAAGTTAAATGTCCTAAAACAAATGCTATTAACAAATGTCTCCCTCGGTCCAAAGTGGAGGAGGGTGACACAATAGATAAAAGTGTTGTGAGTGACAGGTCGGAGGTTAAGAATGTGATAAACAAGGTAGTGGATGTAGTAAACCCTAAGTGTGAGGAAGTTGGAATACAAGCGGGAAAGCCACCATGGAAACGTCAAATGGATAGTGCAAGTGATCATACCAGACCAGAAATAGGACCATCAAGGTCACCAAGGGAGTCAAAGAAACCTCCTAAGATCTTCAGAACTTCATATGAAACTGGTGATTCTTGGGTGTTATGGGATGAGGAAGAAATCACTATTGTAGAACACATGCAGAAGCTGAAACTGAATGGTAATGACTACAAAAGTGCATGTACAACATTTGGAAAAGAGTTTGAGTTCCAACCACCATAACATCAGTGAGTTACACCACGTCTGGCTGAAGATGTTAAACTTAGCGCTCTTAGGAGGCAGCCTAAGGTTATTTAGTTTAACTTCTTGTCTAGTTAAATGAACGTTGTGGGTGTGTTCTCTAGAAAACCTCACGAGACTAAACCCGTCCACTTGGGCTACCGAAGGGATTAAAAGGCTTGTTGCATATGCTAAATGCATCCGTGATTTCTATGAAAGTGAGTTAGATTGTCATCTTTTTTATTTTCTTTAGTTGTATGCAATTGGCTAAGTGTGGGGACTTCTCTGGGGAGATCATGGTTGGAATGAGTGTGATTGAGGGCAATACACAAACCCGTGGGGGGTAGGATGCCGTTGTAGAGTTTGTAGAAGTTTTTAAGTTTTTCGGTCTTTTCGGTATAGTTGTGTTTTTTCTAAGTTTTTGCAGGGATTTGTGGCCATTTGGGTGACAAAAATCATCGGGAATGACGTTCCACGTATGTGTGAACATAAATGAGGTGTTGGAACAAATTTTGAAAAAGTTAAAAAAAATTGTAAGGCAAAAACTCAAAATTTCGTCTAAACATTCTGTTACCAAAGGCTCTTCGCGGTACGCGAAAGATGTCAGGAAGTCCTTCGTGACACGCGAAGGACAAATTAAACGAGCCGGGTTTTTTTTGTCCCTCGCGGTATGCGAGGGAGTGTTCCTAGATTCTCGCGACACGCGAGGGATCCAAATGTTGGTCCTTTTCCCTATTTTTCATTTTTGAGTCGTGTGCGTTCGTCGGGTATTTTTATTTTCTTTGAGTCATTACATTGAGTCGATATGATGCTTGTGAGTTTGTTTCGAGCTTAATCTATTCCCGTACGCAATCTCCATTCAGGGGACGATAATCCGAACTTGAAGGTTCTTGTACAAGACATCCCGCTTGTATATGTAACACACGATCACGAATGAAATGCTATACGATCGTATAATCAGCTAAATTTTCTTTATTTTTGTATTTTTCTTTTGTTTTAGAGTCGCTCTTCATACATTGAAGGTAATGTCGAGTTTAAGTGTGGGGAGGGAGAGTTTAGTCCAGGTCTATAGATTGAGTCTGTATTTTCAGTCAGAAAAATCAGAAAATAAAAATTTAAAAATTTTCAAAAATGTGCCTGGATTAGAGTTTTTGTAATAAATGAAAAATGATAGTACCATAGGGAACTTTGCTTGTGAAACATAAAAGAATAATAAATAAATAAAAAGCGCGTCTAATTTGTAATGTTTTGGTAGGCCCAACCGACATAAAGAACATAAATATCCTGATAGTGTATCTAATTTAAAATGAATAATTAATTCAGGATGTCTTGTGTGTTCTCATCTTAGGGGTGTCGGTAAGGTCAAAACTGTCAATATAGGATTATAGGTACCACTATAAACAAAAATTTATAGGTTTTTAAATTCCTTTGGCACGCCACTTTCTTTTTATGAAAATAAATCCGAAAGTTGGTGGCACCCGCATTCCATAATTCATCTTGCATGAGCTTAATTAATTAAATTGAAAGCTTAGGTTTCGCCTACGTATTACCCTCCGTGATAGCGATTTGGTTGAATGGGCGGGACTTAAGTAATCAATATTCTGGACATCTAAGTTAGGCTTATGTGTTATCCTTTGGGATGGCGACTTGAAGGATACACCACTATTCCGAACCTTATGAACATCATTGTTTAAAAACTGAAACCTATGTGTTACCCTCAAGGATGGTGACTTGGGGGATACGCCACTTGGTGAAGTTTATGCATCGTATCACATTAATCAAAGCTCAAATCAGCCATTCATCGATCCATTATCCATCTTAATTTTTAAAACATATAAATTCATGTTTATAGTGATGGAAATTCTATATGGTTTAACCCGGGCCTAAACATGACCTTGAGATGGGATTAGGCTAAGTCGTAGCTTTTTGAGTGTGAGACTCATAGATAGACTGACTGCATGATAATGACTAGGTTAGTAGATCACAAAATGGGGAGCTCGAGAGTCGGTTGTTGGGTTTAATCGGATAGAAATACCGATTGTTCCAATTAACGTGTTATGAAATTTGTGCTGTGTAGAATAAAAGTATAGTTAGCAAGTTTTTCGATTATGATTCCATTGCATTATTCTTTTTCGGGACGAAAAAGTTTAAGTGTGGGGATGTGATGTAGGGTTATATGCCATGTAAATGGGTCGTTTTGTATACGTTTTAGTAGTTACCTTTGTATATCAAGTCGGTTTTACGTATGTTTTGTAGTTTGATGTGTTACAGAATAAATGTGCTTAAAGAGCGGGAGCATACGAGTCATAAACAAGAAGGTATACAAAGCCCGAGCTGTCAAAGAAAGTCAAAGTCAAGATCAAAAGTCAAAATCCTGAGTTTTGGGGTCTTCACGTGGAGTTGTTCTTTGGATTCAATTGTTTGATTTATGAACAATTGCATGTATTTGAATATTTCACATCTATCATCGTTTCTTGGTTTTCTTGCATCGGCAATAATCTAATTGTGTGTTTGAGTTTGATATTGTGTGATTGGGTTGAACAATTTAAACGAGGTTATGTCTATGTAATCTCCTATCTAACTTGAAACTAAAATTGTGTGTGTGTTTTGCTGAATCTGAAACCCGGAGTGGTCGTTTTTCTCTAATTTTTTTTCTAAAAGTTAAGTTTGTTGCTTTTTATAGTTTCCATTGTTTTAATTAATAAAGTTTTAAAATTTAGTGACCATTGAACCGTTTTAGTATAAATAGCATTCTCCATGAGTTCCCCGTGAATTCGACACTCCTACTTCCTATACTTAAGTCTAAGTAACTAATGAGTAAGTTTTATAAGTGTTTTTGATTAGCTTTCGACACACGTTCACTAGCCCAGTCTCAAGTAGCAATCAAAGAGTGGTACTATGATCAAGATTTAAAGAATTTTGTTATTATAATAATAGACTTCACATTCTCCACTTTCTCTAAGTTGGTGGACTTGAGTGTGTTATCCACTACCAAACTCAAACTACTGAGCTTAATTTCGATGTTCTCTGAGTCTGAAGAAGGAACAAAGTTACTAGAAAGAATCAGATAGTCAGTCTGGACTATTAGAGGACAAGAAGAAGTGGTTCTCATATCAAATTATGTTCTTATCACTTCATGGGCATATGTGGATGGGAACTATGAAAATAGAAACTAGAGTGGTGGAGCATTATAACTCTATTCAGCTAGTGTGTCTTGATGAAAGGTCAATATTAAATCTGCTACAGCTTCCAATAGGAAATGAAGAAAGGGATGAGAAGGCAAGCAGTATAGAGCAGACGGTCAAATCATTTGCTAAAGCTTAAAAAGAGGCAAACAAGTAAAAAGAAGAGTTTTGGTAGCATTTGTCTATGAGGAGATTGTTGGGTTATGACTAAAAGACATATTGGCTACCGATGTGAGAAGATACCGAGTAAAAAACTTTTGCTACAGAGGCACACTTAATACTGAAGATCAATAACTATTGATGGTAGATGTCGAAGTGCTTGATAGTTAAAGATACCGAAGTCAATAAGAGCTTAGTTTACAAAAACATAACTTTAACTGATTCCCTTGTTTTGTAATAGTCTATTGTGTAATTATAGGATAGTATGTTTCGTTTGGCTAGTGCTACGATTATAGAGAATAACTCTCAGTCAGTTACTATCATCTTTGTATAAATTATAGATGAGTGTCATGTAATCATCATCCGTTTTCATTGGCAATATACAAGTAATTGATAGTATTGATTTGTGTAATTCATATCATTGTAGAAGCATGTTTTAGTAACTATAGACAAAATTCTATGTATCGGTGTACATGGGTAGTATGAAGGAGGGTGTTCCTGAGTACTTAGCATGTACACCAGATTGGTCCCGCGTACTTAATAAGTACGGAAGGCTTATGCCCTGCGTACTTGTCAAGTACGCATGACCAATCCCCTACGTACTAAGACAAGTACGCAGTAAGTGTTCTATCCCCTATAAATAGAAGATTTGTCTTCATTAGTAGGTGGAACTTCTGGAACAAGGTTGAGAGGTATCCGGGCAGGATGAGCTCTCCCGCCCCTGGACCGTGAGCGTAGATGAGAGATGTGTACTCCTTCAGTATGTTGTATGTAATACGGGATGACTTCTTTGTTATGGATTAAGTATCGTTTGATTCTATTGGCTTTTATCTTTGCTTTTTCTCTATCTGTTCTTCACGGTTCCCACACGAATCACGGATAGATCTGTGTTATTTCCGCTGTGCAATGAGGCTCCCGAGACCTACAAGTGGTATCAGAGCCTCGGTGTTCGTTGATTTGTGTTCCAGTTTTGGATTTTTAGGTTTTTTAGCAGATCTGTGTTCTTCAGAGTTCACTACTTTTTCTATCTAAAATCCTTAAATCTGAGTTTGTTATCACTCCAATTGGTGTTTAGAAGGGTAAGGGTTTGTTAGATGATGTTTTCTAATCTTTTGGAAGCATCAATTTCTCAGATACAAAACTTTTCGAGCATTCTCTTCAAGATCCGTCAAGAACACTGATGTACTTAACAAGTACGCAGAATCACCTTTTGTGCGTACTTACTAAGTATGCATGGGTTAGCCCTGAGTACTTACTAAGTACGCAAGAAGAGTTTCCCTGCATACTTACGGGGTACGCAAGGGTATTTGGTTTTGCGCACTTACAAGTACGCATGGCCACTAGGCTTTGCGAACTTACTAAATACGCATGAACAGCCTTCATGTGCGTATTTACTAAGTACGCATGAAAACTTTTCTTGGCCAAATTTTTTAGGGATCATTTGTACGCTTGTTTCGGGCCACTTTTGAGAATAGGGCAATTTTGGTTTTTCCAGATTGAAAATTGAATACTATGTGGTTTGGCGTAACAAGAACGGGATTTTTGTCGGATGATACCACTTGTCATACATTGTTAAATGTTCAAACCTAAAAATGTGGGCTATGAGTATCTGGGATACTTATTTAATAGGGAATGAATGCGGAATTAATGGGAAAAAGTGGGTCACCATCGACTAAAGGTCTCGTTTTATTTGTGAAGATGTTGCTGCCTTGGGTCTTTTGGAAAAAGAATCATATTGTTTAGGTATTCAAATCTGAATATGTGGGCTACGAGTATTCGGGATACTTCTTTAATAGGGGATGAATACTGTAACAACTTGAACCCAAGGATTTGTTGTTTTGGATCTTTGCAAAGGAATAAAAGAATAAAATCCTGGAGTTGACTAGGTGTGCTTTTTGAGGATTTGAGTGAAGCGGTGATGAAGTTGGTCATATTTTACAAAGAAATGAGGGGGATAAAAATCTAAGGAGTATTAATGGGACTTTAATGTGACATGGATCTCAACTATGATTTCTCATGTAAACTATATTTTTTGTGCTCATTGGTCAAGCATGTGTTCAAGATTTGATGTGATTTAATTATGATTGGATTTCTCATTTGGGATCTGGGCGGAATGCAAGAAACACAACCTAGTTATGGAACTTCACCATGGTGAACGTATACAGATTAGGAGGTGTGAACCAGGAATGAAGATATAATTGAAGAATGTTGAACTTTGGATACATGATGATCACTTCTGAGCATGATTTTGTGTTGGATTCTATCAAGTGTTTTCAAGATGAAGCTGGATACCCGTGGGATTATTAGTTGAAGATGGAACCTTTATCATTTGCTGATGGGATAGGAAACATTCCCTTGTTTCTCAGATAGAGCTTAAATTGAAAGGGGAAATTGGAAATGAACATCTTCGGGAATATAGTTAACTCATGAAGATACAGGATAGAGTTGGACACATCTGGTTAAAGACTTAAGTTTATCTTACTGGAATTCCTATGGGAACGGATTAGTTTGATGCAGGTTATTGGAAATTCAAACTCTCTATCATATGCCAGCTGATTTGGAGATGTCTTGGTCTACTATTGTTATCTGTCAAGGAAGACATTGTCAGACTTAGATTTTTAAGTTAGGGTGGAGCAAGCTACTGCTGAGAGGTTGAACTATAATGAGGTGTGTTGAGTTAGTTAGTTCCTATTGAAGCACTTGGTTAGGTCTATAATGAAATCTACGGTTAAGAGGGAGTCGAGTTTGTGAAATCACTCGGCAACTAAAGATTGAAGATTGAAGATTTGAAGATCTCAAGTGGAATGCTAGAAGATCAAGTCTCGCAGAAAACACTTGATGTCATTAGTTTAGAGGGAGTCTGTTAGGACATTCTTTGTAAACTGATGTTTATCAGTGTTAGAGATAGATAAAATTCTATGTATCGATGTATGTGTGTAGTACGAAGAAGGGTGTTCCTGAGTACTTAGTATGTACACCAGATTAGTCCCGCGTACTTAATAAGTACCCAAGGCTTATGCCCTGCGTACTTGTCAAGTACGCATGACCAATCCTCTGCGTACTTAGACAAGGAAGTGTTCCATCGCATGTAAATAAAAGATTTGTCTTCATTTGTAGGTGGAACTTCTGTAACAAGGTTTAGAGGTGTCTGGGCGGGATGGGCTCTCCCGTCCCTGGACCGTGAGCGTAGAAGAGAGATGTGTACTCCTTCGGTATGTTGCCTGTAATACGGGATGACTTCTTTGTTATGGATTACGTATCATTTGATTCTATTGTCTTTTATCTTTTCTTTTTCTATATCTGTTCTTCACGGTTCCCACACAAATCAAAGACAGATCTGTGTTATATCCGCTGTGCAACGAGGCTCACCGGACCTATATCCATATTTGTTCTATCAACTGATATTTGTTTGGATTGTTTCCGCTAATCTTAACAACGTAGAAACATCTTAGTCGATCCTGACAGTTAGGGATCAAAAGAAAACTTTAAAGTTATGAGGAAAACCAATCTCCATCTATTAAATAATTTTGAATTTATGTTTGTCTTATCTTTTGTAAAGTGATTTTTAGTAATTTTATATGTAATCTGTTATTGTTAGTTATATATTTTGATTAAAATCCCTTGATTATCTCCCTAAATAACTCCATGTTCACCATCATTGTGCAAGAAAAACCAATCTCCACCCATTTCTTCATCTTCAACCAATCTTCACCAATAAGCAAGAAACAATCATTGATCATCAACAAACTTCTTAGCCCTTGTTTCTTATAATCGATGGATAATTTTTTGAGGTCCTTGATCTTCAATCCATCATTGTTTCTTGCTCTTTAATTGATGGAGATAATCAACCAATCTCTTAGGCCTTATTCTTCTCTCGGTCATTGTTTTTTATGATTGTGGTTTGACTTCAACAAATAGAAGTTCATCTTCTCAATCTTTCTCATTTCTTATATTGAAAGGTGGAATCAATCAACCTAAGTATCAAGCAATGACACAAATGAATATGAAAACAATGAAACTCAAATGACCAATTGTATTGATTTGATAGTTCATTACGAAAAAAACTTGACAATTACTAAGTTACAGATAGTGAAGAAACATTGACTATTTACAAGACTAATTACAATTGACCGTAACTAACTGACAACAAGACTCTTCTAGAAGCAAGTTTGGAATAACAGACTCAACTAACTCTTCAGTTAACTATTGCCTTCTCGAGTAACCCATTGATGAGGAAACACAATCTTGTCCAATGAGGTACCTTATACTATGGAGGAACAAAGTGTTCCTCGAGAGAAGATAGACCCTCCCGAGTACATGCCTTATACTTCTTGTCTTCATGTTCTTCTTTGATCAAGAGCATATGTAGTTTCTTCGGACTAAGTCTTTTCTCGATCGTTGTTTTTGATGATTGTTGTTTGACTTCAACAAGTATAAGTTCTTCTTCTCAATCTCTCTCATTTCTTATATTGAAAGGTGGAATAAGCCAATTCAAGTACCAAGAAATCACACAAACGAATATGAACACAATGAAATTCAAATGACCAATTGTATTGATTTGATAGTTCGTTACAAAAAAAACTTTACAGTTACTAAGTTACAGAATATGTAGAAACATTGAGTATATATAGGACTGAATACATTTGACTGTAACTAACTGACAACTAGACTCTTCTAGAAGCCAGGCTGCAATAACCGACTCCAATAACTCTTCAGTTCACTTTTGCCATCTCGAGTACGCCATTTTTGAGGAAACACAATCTTATCCGGAGAGATTACCTTCTACTACGGAGGAACAAAGTATAGAGTCTCCGGAGTACATGCCTTATACTTCTTGTCTTAATGTTCTTTCTTTGATCCTGAGCATATGTAATTTCTCCGGACTAAGTCTTCTTTCGGTCATTTTTTTTTATGATCGTGGTTTAAGTTCAACAAATAAAAGTTCTTCTTCTAAATATTTCTCATTTATTATATTAAAAGGCAGAATCGATCAATCTAAGTATCAAGAAATCACATCAATGAATATGAACACAATGAAACTCAAATGGTCAATTGTATTAATTTGATAGTTCGTTACAAAAAAAAAACTTGACAGGTACTAAGTTACAGAAAATGAAGAAACACTGAATATTTATAGGACTGGATACAATTGACCGTAACTAACTGAAAACTAGACTCTTCTAAAAACCAGACTGACATAACAGACTCAATGAATTCTTCAGTTGACCGTTGCCGTCTAGAGTAGCCCAAAGTTGAGGAAACACAATCTTGTCCTGAGAGATTACCTGCTACTATGGAGGAACAAAGTGTTCCTCCGGAGTACATGCCATATACTTCTTGTCTTCATGTTTTTCTTTGATCGAGAGCATATGTAGTTTCTCCGGACTAAGTCTTCTCTCTAGAGTAGTTCTCTGTCCAAAGTAGAACTTGACCTTTGATCTTCAGGCAGATTCTTCGAAGTTCTCTCCTCTGGAGTAAACTTTTCTTCCAGAGCATAACTTGTAATTTCTGAACATCAGCCTTTTGTCTTTGACTTTACATTTCAGGATTCGGCACCGCCATGATGGGTTATCGCACAGCGATGCGGAGCTGTAAATCAGCAAAAAATAGTGTGTTGTTTGATTTGTTTAATCATTCTCCTTCCACCTATTACGACTTCTAACACATGTAAACCCATATTAGATCGACCTAGGATCCGTTTTGACCCCAAAGACCCCACACATGCAACTAAATTACCCTCTCTCTAACCCATTCAACTCTCTCCTTAACCTATCTCAAGATTTCAACTAAAATCCTTCAATCGTTAGTATTGTATGGCCGTTTGATCTATTTATGAACCATCAAATAGCCATTCCAGAAGTAAGGAAGGTCCATAATTTCATCAAAATCATTCGGTAAGTGATTTGAGCTTAAACTATCAAGTTTTGAGGTATTTATCCGGTTCTAATGGAATTATAATGATAATAGGGTAAACCTTTTTTCGGGATTGGCGGTGTAGAAGGCCTTTTGTGCAATATTTAAACATCCAAATATGTTTCGGTAAGTCTAATAATCTGAGAATGAGCTTTACAAATAAAGTTGGGATTTAAACTCCAGTGTTCCTGAGAAAATTTGGGCTGAAACATTATTTAAGGACAAACGATGAATTAACAAGTTTTGAGGTTTTAAAACAGGTTTAAATTGATGGAAATTTAGTTTGAAGTATCTTATTTATTGGTTAACTGTTGCCTTCTCGAGTAGCCATTGTTGAGGAAACACAATCTTGTCCGAAGAGGTACCTTATATTATGGAGGAACAAAGCAGAGTAGATAGACCCTCCTCTCTTATACTTATTTTCATGTTCTTTTTTGATCTAGAGCATGTGTAGTTTCTCTAGACTAAGTCTTTTCTCGATCAATGTTTTTGATGATCCTCGTTTGACTTCAACAAGTATAAGTTATACTTCTCAATCTTTCCTCATTTCTTAAATTGAAAGGCGGTATTAGTCAATCCAAGTACCAAGTAATCACACAAATGAATATGAACACAATGAAACTCAAACGACCAATTGTATTGATTTGATAGTTCGTTACAAAAAAACTTGACGGTTACTAAGTTATAGAAAATGTAGAAACATTAAGTATTTTTAGGACTAAATACAATTGACTGTAACTAACTGACAACTAGACTCTTCTAGAAGCCAAGTTGGCATAACCGACTCAAATAACTCTTCAGTTCACTATTGCCTTCTCGAGTAGCCCATTGTTAAGGAAACACAATGTTGTCCTGAGAGATTACCTTCTACTATGGAGAAACAAAGTATAGACTCTCCGGAGTAAATGCCTTATATTTCTTGTCTTAGTGTTCTTTCTTTGATCCAGAGCATATGTAGTTTCTCTAGACTTAGTCTTCTTTCAGTCATTTTGACTTCAACAAATAAAAGTTCTTCTCAATCTTTCTCATTTCTTATATTGAAAAGAAGAATCAATCAATCTAAGTATCAAGCAATCACATAAATGAATATGAACACAATAAAACTCAAATGGTCAACTGTATTAATTTGATAGTTCGCTATAAAAAAAACTTGATAGTTACTAAGTTAAAGAAAATGAAGAAACATTGAATATTTATAGGACTAGATACAATTGATTGTAACTAACTGACAACTAGACTCTTCTAAAAGCCAGGCTGGCATAACAGACTTAACGAATTCTTCCGTTGACCGTTGCCGTCTGGAGTAGCCCAAAGTTTAGGAAAAACAATCTTGTCCTGAGAGATTACCTTCAAATATGGAGGAACAAATTGTTCCTCCAGAGTATATAGACTCGCCGGAGTACATGCTTTATACTTCTTGTCTTCATGTTGTTCTTTGATCTAGAGCATATGTAGTTTCTCTGGACAAAGTCTTCTCTCTAGAGAAGTTCTCTATCCAAAGTAGAACTTGACCTTTGATCTTCAGACAGATTCTTCGAAATTCTCTCCTCTGGAGTAAACTTCTCTTCCAGAGTAGGATTTTAGACTTCCAGAGCATAACTTGTAATTTGTGAACATCAGCCTTTTGTCTTTGACTTTACATTTCAGGATTCCGCACCACCATGATAGGTTATCGCACAACGATGAGGAGCTGTAAATCAGCAAAAAATAGTGTGATGTTTGATTAGTTTAATCATTCTCCTTCCACCTATTACGACTTCTAACACATGTAAACTAGGGGTGTCAATTCCTGACACGACCCGAACATGATACAAAAATAATCAGGTTTTGGGTTGGCCATTTCAATCCGTTTTAAAAAAACGTGTTGGGTTCGGGTTGACACATTTTGTATTTAGTGTTTACAATAAAAGAACTAAATTATACCAAAACTTTTTTTTTCCTTTCTAAAGATAATTAATCAATTAATTTTATTATTTACCTTAAATAAATTAGATTTTGGATTTAGTATTTTATGATTTTGATGTAGATAAATGGGAAACGGGTCAGGTTTGTGTTGACCCGAATTTACGTGTATCCAGGTTAGGGTTGAAATTTTTGACACGATTAAGAATATGAGTCAGGTTTGGGTTACATAATTCAACCTGTAAACCCGTCAACCCGCAACCCGCCAACCAGTTAACCCGCCAACCTGACATGATTGAAACCCCTAATATAAACCCATCTCCAGATCGACCTAGGATCCGTTTTGACCCAAAGACCTCCCACATGCAATTAAATTACCCTCTCTCTAACCCTTTCAACTCTCTCCTTAACCTCCGTCCAGATTTCAACTAAAATCCTTCAATCTTAAGTATTGTATGGCCATTTGATCTATTTATGAACCCTCAAATAGCCATTCCAGAAGTAAGGAAGGTCCATAATTTCATCAAAATCGTTCGGTACGTGATTTGAACTTAAACTATCAAGTTTTGAAGTGTTTATCCAGTTGTAATGGAATTATAATGATAATAGGGTAAACCTTTGTGTGGACTGGAGGTGTTGAAGGCCTTGGGTGCAATATTTTAACATCCAAATATGTTTTGGTAAGTCTAGAAATCTGAGAATGAGCTTTACAAATAAAGTTGGGATTTAAACTGAAGTGTTCCTTAGAAAATTTGGGTTAAAAACATTATTTAAGGACAGACGATGAATTAACAAGTTTTGAGGGTTTAAAATAGGTTTACATTGATGGAAATTTTGTTTAAAGTATCTTATTTATTGGCTAAAATTGAATCTGGGTTGGAATTACATTTAAAATGGTTGAAACAGAAATGAACAGTGATTCGCACCATCGAGCGACTTAGACGCACCGTCGTGCGGCATGCTGATGCCCTGGGAGTCGTTGTTCGCCAAGAACTGTTGTCATGCAAGCTAGTTACCAAGATCTTCATGGTCGTACGGAGCCTACACATGGCGTGCGATCTCCAAAATTCGCACAGCCATGCGGGGTCCTCGCACCGCGGTACACGATCTCTAGAAACTCAATAACACTTTAGACTTGGTTTGATCACTAGGAATGGTCTTGGGCACTATTAGGACTTGGATTTTAGTTCAATAAGCCACAATTGTGTGATTATTTAGGTTTGTTGTGCAGTCGATAACTATTGGAGGGATTGTGTTAATTATGATAACCAATAGGTGATACAATAGCATCACCATAATATGATGTTTATGTATAATCCTGTGGTATTTATGTATAATCCTCTAATCATTCATAACATGATGCCCACTATTTAAATGTTTTTTTAGAGCTGATACAATAGCATCCGTGGTATTTATGTATAATCCTGTGACAATAATATGCTTGTTAACTGTGTGCAGTTCTCTGGGTCTATGACTAATTACCCGTTGATACTTGCACGTGGTCGTGATATTTGGGTTTGTTGTGTTATAACTGCTTGCATATCTCTGTGTTTTTGATCGATTGCCCGTTGACTCTCTGTATGTGGATGATTGGCTTGTGATGATGGACTCGGTGGAATCGTCTCATTAATTGTGAAGGATGTTCAACTTATTTTGTACTTGAACCTAGTTTTGCCAATGTTATGGTAGTTTATTAACAACAGTTTGGGTTGACTTTTGTGTTTTGCTACTTTTAATGCAATGGTTTGTTGTTTGAACTATCATTACTCTATTCCGTAGCATGTGTTTTGATTCAATCGAGGGTGTGACAGATCAATTCCAAGAATAGATTAGGGTAGAACTGGTCTTTTTTTAGAACGGAATATCGGTTAGGATGACGCTAACCCCTCCTAGTCCAGAGTTCAAGTCCTGCCACAGAGGGTGTTTCTAAAATTATGAAGTGCACCTTATGAGGATTGAACCCGATACCTACACAGGAGGAAAGCCTTATGGCAAAACCCCCTGACCACCAGACCAAAGAACTGATGACAGGGTAGAACTGGTCTTAGTATATATATATTGATCATTATAATTTAGTCATCATCGATTGAATGTGAATTTAAGTTAATTGTTGAATACTTGTGTTCTTGAATTCATACAAGTTAACTGCTTTATTGTTATTCTGTTGCAAATTAATTCTTTTATTCTTCAATCAGGCACCATTCAATTATGACATATTCTTTGATGCCAAGAAGAATTCTCATGTAAACCTTGAAAAATCATCACAATGACCAAACAATTCTTCTTCTTGGCCAAGCAAATACAGATGAAGTCTCTAGAGTTATATTCCTTTTACTTAGCATGACCTAACTTGAATGATGTTTTATTATTTGATGTTTTAAGTAGAAAATATGCGTAAGTTCTAACATTTCTCATATCTACACCATGCGAATTTCTTTTTCTCTTAGGGTATGAGGTATATCCTCACGAGAAGGTATGCGTGAGGGTCCTCATGGCGTGATGGTGAGTAGCACACCCCCCCCAATGCGTGAAGGGGGCGTGAGGCTGGTTCCGTGAGATTTTTCACGCGAGGAAGAGACCATTGACCGTTTGAATATAGCTGTTGGGTAGCCTTTTGACCGTTGGAGGGGTTTGAAACTATATATATAAACTCAATCATATATCAAATCATTATCTCTATTTCACTAACTAAAACACAAACTTAATCAAAATGGCATCATCATCATCTTTCTCTTCACCTTCAAGTTACGAACCGACTCAAATGATGTTCCGTGCTTGGACATCCGCAACGAATACGTGCTGGCAAGAAGCCGAATCATCACAACCTTTAACAAGAAATGCTCGTCTAAACCGAGAACGGTCGGTTGCTAACGCCCAACTACTACAAGACTACTTTAACGAAATGTGTACGTATGACGAGGAGCACTTTGCTACCCGGTTACGAATGGGCCGGAATTTATTTTTTAGGATATTAAGTGTAGAGAGAGAGGTTCCTTGGTTTCGACAAGGCGTTGATGCGATAGGTCGGGTTGATTTTACCCCGTTCAAAAGTGTACCGTCGTGGTTCGTCAATTGGCGTAAGGAAGCGCTAGTGATTCGTTCGACGATTACCTAAAGATGTCTGCCCGAACAATCAGGTCATGCATGTATAAATTTTTTAGAGCATTATTAGATTATATGAAAGTAGATATTTACGTAAACCATCCGCTACCGACATTGAGCAGTTACATGCAGCGCATGAAGCTAAGCATGGCTTTGTCAGAATGCTTGGAAGTATCGATTGTACGCATTGGGACCGGAGAAATTGCCCCAACGCATGGCGATGGCAGTTTGCACGTGGTGATCATCCTAATCCGAATATTATGCTCGAATATTATGCATTTTTTGGTGTTGCCGCTTCCAACAATAACATTAATATTCTTAGGCAATCGCCTATATTTGATGATTGGATAAACGGGACCGCACCCGACTCATCTTTTGAACTTACGGGGACAATTTACCAACGTGGGTATTATCTTGTCGTTGGAATTTACCCCGAATATACTGTAATTGTCAAGTCGCTTAGGGAACCCATAATTTAATACTTATAAAAAAGCTCACGAACCGGCAAGAAAAGATATCGAACGAGCGTTCGGTATGTTAAATTGTAAGTGGCATATTATCCAACGTCCGGCTAGGTGTTGGTCTCAAAACAAAATTAGGAACATAATGTATGATTGTATTATTCTCCATAATATGATTTTAGAGGACAACGACGTGGCAATTAGTCACTATAACTCAAATGAAGAGTAGGCTACGTACGAATAAATGGACGAAGATAAAAAGCGAAGCAACCGTCAAGAAATAAGAAGCCAAAAAGTTCATCACGCTTTGAAAGCGGACTTGATTAAGCATATTTTCGAACGTTCGCAACATTAGTTTTTATGTAATTTTTTATTTATGTAACTTTTATTTATCTCAAAAATGAATATTTTATTTAAAAATAAATATTTTATAATATATGCATTTAATGCTCATTTGAGTTGGTTATACCCCTGATCAAGTGAGTTACACCAATCAAATGTGACGCCTAAATGTGAAAGAAGGTAATCTCACTTGAAAAAGCTCCTATTCTTAGCTGTGAGTAAGTTGATATCATTTAAAAAGTTTTGTAGCACCTTTTTGTGAAATAAACATTAAAGTCCTTGTCATAAATTTGAGAGGCACCCAACATTATAAGATCCTCATTCTTTTTTGGATTTAATTATTATTAAGTCAAAGATCAACAAAATGATCATGTGATCATGCATAAAAAAGATGGAAAAGATGGAGTACTATTTCCTTTTTGTGTAAAAATATTAGTAATGTAAACCTCAACTTGCAGGGATCGTATCAATATATTTAGATGAGAATATAAAAGTTGAGATAAACATGAATGGCTATGTTATCACACATATAAAAGAGTATCCATTTCATTTCTTGTAAAAGTGGTTTCCTTTGTAGGTCTACTTATTTTTTCTGACAAAATTGCTACTTCAGGCATCATAATCCTTATGTTTGGATCGTGATACAATCGAGTTTTCTCACATAAACAAGATTTTTCTCCTTAGTTTATATGTATTCTGTGATGGGTAAAACCCGTATTATGGCTTCAATCTTTTAGTTAAAGATTAACTAAATAACATAATTAATCCTTTTAACTTATACGAGGGTTATTTGTTGAAAATAACCTTAAGTATAATAGGGTTAATGTTTCCTTTAAGATCTCCATGATACGTTATTAATTTTAATATTTTCTATTTTATTTTATGTAAGGGGGTTATTATTAATTGGGGGTGTCTTTAGTATTTTGTTTGATTATATATTTGGTATCGTATCATGAATGAAATTATGAGATTATTTGAATTATTCTCTTCTCCTATTTTTTAGTTTCTTCTTCTTCAATTCTGATTTAATCCTATCAAGACGATTCCCATCGGATTCGTTTCCGTTACCATGACGAACACACGTAATCAAGAGGTCAACAAGGTTATCCAAGACCATGGCAAGGCAATCTCAGAGCTCTTGGAAACATTGGCGGTTGTTATGAAACAACAAGAATAGTCCTTGAAGTAGCAAGAGCAGATCCTACAGGTTGTCAAAAACCAATCAGTTTCCAGCAAGGCATCCGATTTGTTTTCAGGCTCGTTTTCAGCCAGTGAAGCTGATGCCCGGGGCGGTACTCGGCTCATGTGAGTTGGGAAGATGGAGTTTCCTAGGTTTTCGGGGGTGGACGTTGAAGGTTGGATCTACCGTTGTGAACACTTCTTCACCATCAGCGAGACTCCGACTAATATGAAACTCAGGTATGCGGTTATACATCTCAAGGGGGATGCCACTGAGTGGCATCAAGCGTATATGAAAACTCGTGGGGCTACTGTGGCTAAAATACCATGGGAGGACTATGTACGGGCTATTTCAACTCGTTTCTCTAACGCCATGTTTGAGGATGCAATGGACGAAATAACATCTCTCATTCAAACACACGGCACCGATGGCCTACTAGAATATAATTCGGCTTTTGATCGCTTTCTTAAAAAGGTTACCATTAGCGAACCATATGCCATTAGCCTATATTTGAAACGATTGGAGTCAGGAATAAGAGGGTCTGTAAAGATGTTCAAGCCTCAAACACTACATGAGGCGTATGGGTTTGCAAGAATTCAAAATATCAACAACGCGAGCTTGATGAATAGACTCAAGGATGTGGAGGATGGGTCACAACATGTCAAGAATGGGAGTGAAGAAACTAAAATAACACCACCTGTTAATGGTTCAAAACTTCCTTTGCTGCCATGTCCAACAATCGCGCCTCCGGCTTCTAAATCAGGAACACTTAGCTCGAGGTGTTTGATGAGTGAGGAACTCGAGTCAAAAAGGGCAAAGGGAGAATGTTTCTGGTGTACAGAAAGGTTCGTCCCGGGCATAAGTGTAAGAAAAAACAACTTTATATACTCACTCGTCAAACGCCCCATAAAACAACTTTTAGAAGAGTTTAGTTGTCAGTTAGTTACAACATTAAAATTAATAACGTATCAATACTCCCCCCTTAACCCATTTTTTGTCCTCAAAAGTGATTCAAAGAACCTTGTCTTCATCCTTTTCAACTAGCATAGTTGCTTTTTTTCATCCTCTGTCACTTCGAGTAAATTACAAACTAGTCCCTGTAATACATTCTTTTTATTTTTTAATAGTCAAGTGTAAAAAAGTCATTTTACTTAAAATTAAAAGAAAAAATTTAATGGAATATAGTCTTAGTACCCAAAGCTGTTATAAAATTGAAACCACGTGCCCTAAACATGCAACTTTTTATACTTAGGACTCATACATGTTATTTTACCCAAACCACATGTCCAAAACCTGTAATTTTTTAAACTTAGTACTCATACATATTATTTTACCCAAACCATAGGACCTATTTGTGTAATTAACTCTAAATTATTTAAGGGTTTTAGACAACCCCGAAAATTAGTTGGAGACCCATTATACGAGCCGTATAGCTCAATACTACCCGTATAGGGTTTCATCAGCATTAAATGCACACCTTATACGGCCCGTATAACTCTATACGAGTCGTATAGGTACGATGTACGAGGTTTGTACTTGATGCGTCTGACTTTGCAGAAGTCAGTCTGTAAAAAGTGTAACCTATACTCGCAGTATATGGCTATACGATGAGTATAACTTTCTGGTTGGTGAAGCATTAAGACCTATACAACGCCAGAAATGTTTTTATAAATTCAGCATACGGGGACCATTTCTTCATAACGAAATTTCACAAACCAACCAATCTGATCAAACCATTCGTATCACGATGTCATCTTGGGACATTAGTTATGTTTTTGGCGAGTATTCGAACCAGTCATACGTCTCCGATAGCGTTTTCGGACCCGACGTTGAACGAGTTGAGGGGGTTGTGTCCGTGGTTCATTGTGATGACGGGAGAGTGCTGCCCGATTTGAACTAGGTAAAAAATATATATAAGATGTGAAGCCGTTTTGGTTACCAAAGTCTCATTGTTAAGTTGTTTCAGGAGTTCGTAGCCGAAGCTGGACCATCTTACGTGGCACAAAGCAATCCGTAGTACGCATACGGGACTTACCAAAGTTATCCGCAGTACGTATACGGGCCTTACCATTTGCATGTGGAACAACAACACATGAACGAGTACGAGGAAGGTGCTGGCGACGAGGAATGTGCTAACGACCATGAAGAACCCAACCCGGATGTTTCTTTTGAAACCGTTCAGGTATGACATTCCCATCACTTACATGTTTTAATTGTTACATTTACTCAATATATATAATGTTATTACATTTTGTGTGGCAATAAATCAATTAAGATTGTGTAGTTGATTGTCTAGGAGGTGACATTTTCTAGGGTTTTCATTGTCACATTTTAGTGAGAGAAACATTCAAGAGATTATTAGGGTTTTCATTGTCACATTATTTAGGGTGATGTCATTTAGACATTTTAGAGAGAGAAACATTCTCGTTACTTACATGTTTTCATTGTTACAGAAATTCGTGTCTCTTGAAGAGTTGAAGGCATGGGTTTACAGAAGAACACTTGAGAGTGGTTACGTCATTATGACCCGACGAACGACCACAAAAGGCAAAGGGCCGTCAGCAAGGACAGTGAAAATATTCTTGCGATGCGATCGTGGTGGTGAACACATTAGTACAGCCACAATTCGACGTTCTGGTAGCAAAAAAGATTGGTTGTCATTTTAAACTAATAGGGAGCCTAGTCGCAGAGACTGGTACATGGAAGTTAGGGTGAAGGAAGGGAAACATAACTATGAACCTGCAGAACATCTCGAGGGTCACGCGTGGATGGGCTTTATTTTCAAAACATGGAGCCAACAAACATATATTTAACCATAAGACAACAAAACCCAAGGAGCGTGTGTATTCTACGAGACATACACAATGTGATACAAAAGATTAAACACAAAATTCACGGCGATCGAACTCCAATGCATATACTAGAGAGCATGTTGCTTCAAAACAAGTACATTTACAACACCTGGCAGAATCCCTCCTAAAATGTGGTCGAGGAGGTTTTCTTTGTTCATCGTCACTCATACAAACTATGGCGTGCATTCCCACACGTGTTGATGATTGATGCTACCTACAAAACGAACGCGTATAAACTTTCGTTTGTTCAAGTTGTGGGTGTGACATTGACACACAAGTCGTTTTGTGTTACTCATGCGTTTGTTTATAAAGAAAAACAGGATAACTTGTCCTACAGAGGCTGAGAGACTTGCTGCAAAAGTGTATGGAGCCGCGTGTGATAGTAACAGATAGAGATTAAGCTCTCATGAATGCCTGTGATAAAAGACGCTTCCAAGTTGCTATGCAGGTGGCACATCTCACAGAATATTATAAAACACTGCAAGGCAAAATTTACACATGAAGACTAGAAAATATTTAAGCTTTCTTGGTCTCGACTGTGTTCGTCTCCCACTCCGGATATATACGAATATAACTTGGACCGACTCTATGTGCATCTGTGTGACGACAACCTATCAGGTACATATTATATTTATTTACATACATGCATGCATACATACGTACATACATTATCGATCAATATAGTTTATTTTTCAGGAGTTATGGACTATTTGCATTTTGTCTGGCAGAGGGCGCGGGTTTTACAGGGGAGAATACCCCTTGGGATCGTTTATTTGCGGAGGCAGTTGGCCCTTCTCATCGGCCGTTGATGGTGGAGTTTCTCTCCACATTCTGCTTTGCTCCACGTCCGGCTGACCAACCGAATTCGGATACGGAAGATCCGAACGATGAGCCACCGCCTCCGGAGATATCTTTCTGTCTTTTTGGGCAACAACAGAATATGTCGCTGCATCGGTTCGCGGTCGTCTCCGGTATATACCGGTTGCCGGAGACGGTCACCGACATCTACACGACCGCGATCTCATCTATGGCCGATGATGTACTTTTAGCTTGGTAGCCCACTATCGGCCGTGGTCCCTTCGGTAAGAAGGGCCGTTGCATTGCCACATCCATCGCTGGACGTGGCATGAGCAACAAATGGATCACGAAGGCCGACCTCTTCTATCTTTATTGTATATTCATAGACACGCCTTGCGCCATCCATCGCTGCTTGGTGGAGTATTTCGCCTCATACAACCGCAGGCAGCTCCGTAGCCATATGTACGGTGGGGGCGTTCATCACCGCTATAGCCCAACATTGTCAGCGGTATTATGGCCTCATCGACGCCTATACGATCCGTTAAACAAAGAAACAAATTATATAAAAAAACAAAATTCTATAAAAATATTTGAAGTTGAAAAAAAAGTACCTATACGATCCGTTAAAATTTGATAAAATTTTACAACAATAGTTAAACAAAAAAACAAATTTTATAAAAAATTCTTAGTGAAATTAAAAAAAAAACCTATTGGCTCGTATAGGGCTATACTAGCCGTATAGCCCTATATTATATCCATTCTTATTCTCCCAGCCTTGCTTTTACACTAAAAAATAATCCCCGTGCCCTATACGTCGCGTATAGGGGTATACGATTCGTATAACCTTCATTAATTACCAGCCAATCATTGTCACTTGAAAAAACTTTTATATGTAGTATAGCCCTATATGGCTCGTATATGACACCCAGGATGTCCAAATAAAATCAAAGGATGTCTAAATATCCAACACCTTATTTAATCCAGTCGATTATTTCTTTTACTGATGCGATTAAAATTGGATTAAAGGCTGTTTTTTATTCCGTTCAATTTAATGATCTTCAACCGCAAGCATAATGCAATCCTTATCCAAAATTCATTATTGGATTTTATTGATTAATTATTTTTTTTTTTGCGACAATCTTTATCCAACCAACATTCTGAGTTCCATCAATACGGTCAGTAGTTATAACATTTTTTTTAACGACGAACATTTAATATTGTGACGTCGCACCCCCGTTATATGGGAGAGTCTCGTACAACTCCGGTCAATATGTTGTTTTAATCGGGCCCACTTGGCGTCAGAGTTGGAGAGCATCCAAGGAAAAATTTCACCCAATACGGCCCCTTCCGGGCTTGAGGGAGAGCCGATGCTCGAACACTGGATCGGCGTGGATAAAACCCTGATGAATCAGCCTAATAACTAGGTCTCATTTGCATGCCTAAGAAATTAATAGGGAGAGCGAGAATTGAACTTGGGTCACAAGTAATACCAGGCCTTTTCCTTACCACTCCACCATCAACTCATTGCTGGTAGTTGTTATAACATGATGAGTTATGTTTATCTCAAATTAAAACAATTCCTACACTTATTGCCTGATTAGTTTTCATTTCCTTACATTAAAATACCTAACGAGCGGACGAATATAAAATTACTTTTTACAGATGCCACGACATTGCTAATGTTATAGTGTATGAACATCGAAACAGTGTAAACGTCGATGTGTACGTATTTAATATTTAAGAGTCTCCTCATCTTGGTTGTTATGGTTCTTTTCGTTTAATCATTTTGCCCTTCATTCAATCTACGTTATATAGTATAAATTGAATTTATTCAATCTACGTTATATAGTATAAATTGAATCATGTTCGGGTAGGCCGTGATTTCTTATTAATAGAATGCCGAAAACAAAAACATGTCATTACAACAGTAACACGCTATAGGGATGAAAAAAATTAACCTTTTACCGACGACATGTCGTCGGTATAGGGTAACCTATCCCAACGTCGTCGGGATAGGGTAACCTATCCTAACGACATTTGTCGTCTGGATAGGTGTCGTCGGTGTAGGGCCAATTCCTTGTAGTGTGTGAAATTCACACATCATCCTAAAACGGACATATGAAAGTAGAGTTATGTGACACACTCATAAAAATGTTTAGACACGTGAGATGCGTGTGCAAATCCCTTATGCAATTTGCCCCCATTGTTAATCCAAAATCCGTCCTTTAAGGGTTTGATTTCGATTCTAATCATCAATCAATCTTCAATTGCTTGTCGTTTTGTTTTTATATTTTCTCTAAAACGTATTTTATTTTTCATGTGTGCTTGTGTACCCATTCTTTAATCCAAAGTAGTTTCCTACTGACTAAGTGGAACAATAATGATATTTGTAGGGTAGTAGTAACAAACTTTTTATAAAAAAAAAACCCATCAAGAAATATGTACTTTTATCATATGTTAATTATATATTTGTTATTTAATCGGAGTAGTTATGAATGCCAAGCTTTAGCATATCTATACTTTAGCATGCATTTATAGACTAAATATCGATCTCAAATGCCATAAATCAAATAACACTTTCTAGCTTTTACAATATTCATTAATGGCTTAATGGAAAATTAGCTTGTAGATGAGATATTTCGTGACAAAATTGTACGAAAATCGCACATTCACTTGGACTTGTTATGTAGTGTAAGTTTAATTAGTCGTTAATTACCATAAAACTAATGTCACATTTCTATTTCCATACTTACAATTGTGCTCAAAATCACATTGTAACATGCCGCACATGGATTTGGGTTTATGTGGTAGTTATTAATAAGCAGGCACGGAACTACAGGGGATGAAAATATAAACTATTATACGTAACCATAATTTTTTTGTTTGCTGCTTACATATACGTAAGATAATACGTAAATAATTTTTTGATAAAAATGTGTATATTATATTTATACTCTTATAAATAAATAAAAATAAAATAAAAAATAAAAAATAAATATTGTTATATTATTTGTTAAAATTGGTTTTTTAATGGTTTTTCGGTTTTCATCTAAGTATGTGGTTTTTTTTTTAAAAGATAAACTGGTACCGTACCGATCTCCGTACCGATCACATTATACAAATACGTATACCGGTACCGTACCGATCTCATCCTTATATAATAGTTTATATTTTGATCCCCGGTTGAAATGTTCTGGTTCCGCCACTGTTAATAAGTTATTTGATCATATTACTATTTTTATATTCTAATTACTTATAGAAACATTGTAAACAATTATCACTTTCTCTTTTGTAAGCTAACACAAGAAACATTCCTTGCTATTTCCATTTTTAGTCGGTCTCACCACCATCTCTCTCACCTCCAATCTTCTTAGTGTCCCCTCACATGTTAGGCGAAACTCGTTAGTTTCGTTTATCTTGGGATAGCAAAATCAGTTAGTTTCATTGGTTAGTTAGTTTCGTTTGTTAACTTCTAGTATATAAGCATATTTGTAATCATTATTTGACTTATCGATAAAAAATTATTTTCCCCCATTTATTTCTCTCAGTTTACTCTTTTATTTCACTCTTACAACATAGTATCAGAGCATTTTTGTTTGATTATGTGATCTCTTCTTCTTTCGCATTCATTGATGAGTTTTCCAGCTGAATCTTCTTGATTTCAGTGGTTTCTCGTCTAGTTATCTTCATTTCTTGACTTCTTCAAGTTTTTCGGGGCATTTTGTTTTTTATCTTCTCAATTTCACCTTGAAATCGATTGTTTCTGTTGTTATTTGGGGTTTTGTTCATTCCTACCGGTGGAATTCTTCATTTTCGATTTTTTTTATCGTTATGATGATTTATGGACTTGAAACTTCGAGTTTAGGGTTTTGAGTCTATTCAAGAGAAACTGTTCTTTTTCAAACTCAGGAGAAACTGTTCTTTAACAGGCGAAAATAGTTAGTTTTGCTCCCGTCAGTTTCTCATTTCTTCAACTTTCGCTTTCGGATACTTTCGCTTATCTATTAAGCGAAACTAGCATTTGTCTTTCTTTTTGTGTTTGTTTTCATGCCGGATACTTCTGTTCTTTTGGCTATGGATTCTTCTAATCCATTATTTTTACATTTGTCTGATCATCCTAGTTTATTACTAGTTTCCAAGACTTTTGATGGTTCTGTATTTTTGCTCGATTATGTGATCTCTTCTTCTGTATTAATTCTTTGATGACTTTTCCTGTTGAATCTTGTTGATATAAGTGGTTTCTAGTCTAGTTTTCTTCACTTCTTGACTTTTTCAAATTTTTGGGGTCATTTTGCTTTTTATGTTATTTGGGGTTTTGTTCATTCCTACCGGTGGATTTCTTCATTTTCGTTCTATTTTGAGCATTATGAGGATTTCTTGACTTAAAAATTCGAGTGTACGGTTATGAGTCTGTTCAGGAGAAACTGTTCCTTTTCCAGCTCAGACGAAACTGCTCTTGAATAAGCGAAACTAGTTAGTTTTGCTCATGTTAGTTTCTCTTTTCCCCTATGTAATGCATTATTCTCGCGAGACCTCACTTGTTGGATTTACTCATAATCATAGTCATCAAAACGGAATAAACTATAACTTTTAAAACATAGAGGAAGCGTACATTAATCTATTACATACAACAGAAGTCTTACTCATTTGAAACATTGTCTAATACAAAATATTAAACTTTATTATAAAAAGGAATGTCAGTTTGTAGCCGGGCAGCCTTCACACCATATCCTTAACCTTCCTTTCGATGTTGGCAACCTAAACTATTTTTTGGGCATTGAAGTTCTTAAGACTACCTCTAGTCTCGTTATGACTCAACGTAAGTTTGCGAATGATTTGTTGGTCGAGCTTCATACCAACGATGTTTCTTCTGATTCGTCTCCTTTGCCTTTGCATTTACAACTCAAACTAAATGAGGGTCAAGTTCTTAATGATCCTTTGGCTTATCGTCGGCTTGTTGGAAAACTGAGTTATCTCACTCATACTCGGCCTTATCTTGCTTTTATACTTTAGTTTCTTAGCCATTTCATGAGTGTTCCGTATGTTTCTCATTGTGTAACACTTACCACAAAAATGTCTATGAAATGTCAAGGTTTGAACCTCGGGTACTTGATGTATTTAAATAACTAAAGTCCACAGTTTAAATTGAAAATTTTGAAATGATAAACCCTCGCGGACCGCTAAGATCAATCCTAACGGTCCGCTACGGGTGAATGTTTGGTAGACGTCCTCTAAGATGGTCCTCCACCCAGAAACACGCAAGTGGAGGACCGCCACCATACAAGGTAACAGTCCCCTACTTGCTTATTAAGGAATCAACCCGCCTGTGACACGTGTCTAGTGACTACTGGACAACAATTTTAACACATGTACACGTGGAAGACTGCCACACCAGGTGGTAACGGTCCACCAGCCACAAAACTCTAGAAATCTTCCACATAGCATGGTGGCGGACCGCTACAGTCCTTGGTAACGGTCCGCTAACCGCAAGTGACATTTAGGGCTGACGCACGCTTGGGCAGTGGGGGACCGCCACCCGCCTATGTAGTGGTCCTCTACGGGGCCAGTTTGCACCCTATAAATAGTTGAACGAATTCATCTGATTTGAATCATCCAAACGTGTTCCCCGCTTTCAAAAATTCATTCTAGAGTACCCTTAGCTTTATCCCGAGGAACTAGGTTGGATCCTCGCTCGCTTAAATTCCCGCAATTAAGTTAAAAGACTCATAGAATTCAGAAAGGCTCGAAGAAGTAGAGATAGGAAGCTAGGACTTTACTTCCATGTTTAGAGGATCATTCTAAAGTTGTATTTCTTCCACTTTATTAAGGTGAATACTTTATCTGTTTTAAAAACTTATGTCAAACATTTATGTTTACAAAAATGGCCAAATAAGTGTTACCGGAATAATGCATAACGTTCTTCTACAAACAAAGCATTCAATCCATATATATACATAAAACTTGCAATGGATACACGAGTCTCGGGTGAAAGTCTTGGATCGTGGCTCGTACTTCCCTTATAATAATTTCGGAGGTGAAGTCCTGGCCATTGTTATAAGACATACTACCAATGTATACAGTGGTGCATATAGTCGAGACATAAAGGCTTGCTAGATGTGTAGATTGAACATATATATTATGATTATGAATTTAATAAATGTTTTTGCCAAATGATTTTATCGTCAAGATAATTGTATTCACCGGCGTTCGCGCTGATGTTTCATTTTAAAAATATTTTCACGTAACAAATAAAAAATGTGATGGGAATGAATGAATAGAGAAGACTTGGTCGGGCCCATGATTATATGTATATACAAGATGAGGTGCATTGGATTCTCATGCCATTTGCATTGAGACTCTTGAAAGATATAGGAATAGTGCCAAGGAACTGATCAACTTTGGACAATACTATCTCCTAGTGGCCTTTAAACCTATCTGGAGACAAGTGTTATATTTGGTTTAAAAAAAAATGTTTGTAATCAAAATGACATGGGTATTTAATTCCCAAGCATATAAATACAAGGTTTTTTTTCCAACTAGATCTTGATATTTAAAAAAGCAACCCTTGATGTTGAGATTTATTATGAAACGATCCTTGTAAAGTCATCCATTGCTTTATAAAAAATATAAAATCAAAATAGGTACCAATTGTGCTCACACACGTCCAGGGGTGCCTGAGGCAGGGTCTCACAGGTTGGTATCAGAGCCAGGTTTTAGCGAATTAGATACTGGATTTAGTATCTAAGCTTGAACCATAAATTTATGTATTTCCTCAAGGTTAAGATAAGGATATTGACTTTAGTATCTAAGTTTTGACTGAACTAAGGATAGAATATTTACTAGTACTTTAAGTTGCAGGATGTCGGGAAATAACACCCTCATATCTACTATAACCCTAACAGACCAATAAAGCAAAGACCCCTAGAGTACCCACTATTGGAATCTCAGATGAACCCCATCACTTTTTCCAACGACAATGATCTCTTTACTATATTTTTGGATACTCCTACTCTGGAATATCACCCCCAATCCTATGATTCTATGAGTTCGTGGATGGCAGCTGGATCAAATTTTAGCAACTCGAATTTTGGTACTCCACCACCTCCGGGGAACGATGAAGCAGAATCTAGTAGAGCTCGCAAACCCCGAATGAGAGTGGGAATACCGACAGAAGGAATCTCTATCTCAACGGCCGAGATGGAGGAAATCTATCAAAACACTCCGGTGGAAGAACCCTCGGAGGAAGAATCTTATCATGTTAACCCTAATTTTGAAAGCCCAGAAGATTATCCTTTTCATAATCTTGAATCTCCTGCTCTCCAGAATCCATATGTTTTCCTCGAGCATGTGTATAATGGTTCTTTTGAGGATTATTTCCATGCCCCGCCCGAGTACCAAAATGCTTATAACGACATTATGGTCGTTCTCCGTGAGCCACCACCGTAATGTGGTTATGAGCATAAAATGGCATCATACCCGATCGAATATTTAGCACGTTCGTTACGAGAAACATACGAAGTAAAAAGAGGATGGATTATGGATAAAGCGAGGACGCATTTCTACGGAAAGCAAGTCTAAGAACATGGGGAAAAATTAATGTTCCTTGGAGAGGAATTAGTGAAATACTAATATTATATGTGGTACTTTCGTTATGTTTGTAGGATATTTCTGTATTTTATTAAAATATCATTTTTTTTATATAAGAAATGGCTGGAAAATGGAAACGACCTAGTTTTTTTCGTCGTTTTGCACCTGCTAATTATCATGAACGTAAAACTAATGAAACAATCATAGAAACCAATGAGGAAACTGAAAGTTACTTTCTGAAGTCTCAGTCCTCAGAGAAATAGGGAATCCTAACGTTCCCTATAATCCATCCATAAGTTTTCATTCTGCCCCAACTGCTGAAAGTTACAACATTACTCCTATCTATTCACATAATTTTCATGAGGGATCTCCCGAAATACCTTATGAAAACAGATATGTACATGAAGGTGAAGAAAGAGCAGACTCTAGTAGACCATATTTCCCCTATTATGAGACTGTTAATACCCCTACTCCACATGTGAATGCATATACATCTGGAGATGAGAGGGTACAAATATTGTTAAATCGGATAGCAGAACTTGAACGAGATAAAGCGGAAGTTGAAGCTTGAAATGTCTTACTACTTCAAGTTCTTGAAGAAAGGAATCATAATAATTATTAGAAATATATTTCCTATGTATTGTACTCTGTTTTATGTAAATATCATTAATAAAATTCCCGTTTTTAAACAAATTGGACAATCTCAAAATACCCGTGGAAAAAGGAAACAAGTTGTTGTTGATAATGGTGTAGAAGTAAATACTCAGAGAAATGAGCTCCATAAATTGATTTTCGAAGGAATCAAGGATGCTCACCTATGATTTTCTCCGAGATGGAGAAAAGAAAAAAAGAAAAAAATGAAGAAACAATTGGTTTAACCCTCAATTCCAAAATATGTACATTCACAACCCGCTACTCATACCAGAACCATTACACAATCTAAATCGTTCACTCATAAACCGGAAGGATCCGCCAGCTATCAAGGATCCATACCAAGAGAACCGAGAGAGGAATATTATAACAGTTCCTCGCCTGAGGACGGAATTGGGAATAATTTTGTGTATCCAGAAAAGAAGCAAAGGATAGTGGGATGCACATACAAAATGTTTCAAGACTTCAAACCGTACAACTTCTATAGGAAGGAAGGAAGGAAGGATTGGCTAGTTGAGGTGGATAGAGAAAACATAGTCTGTTTTGGCAATAAGCAAGTGTGTTGAGGTGGACAAGGTCCTCTATGCTTCTACTTTAAGTTTCAAAATGGTGGGTACAAACCACTAGAAGTACGTGATCGCGTGTCAAAGGCTAATAAAAAACTATATTAAAAACTACTCCTTAGCTACTTAGACTATAGATAGGGAAGTAGGGTTGTCGAATCCACAGTAAATTCGTGGAAAATGTTGTTTAGACAAAACAATTTAAATGCCACTAAAGTTTGAAACTTTATCACTTCAAAGACTTGAATTTATAATAAGCAACTTAACTGGATTTTTAAAAACAATTGGAGAAGAATGATCACTCTGGGTTTCTAATTCAGCAAAACAAACGCTCAGTTTTTATTCGGACTAGATAGGAGATCACATAGATATGACCTTGTTTAAATTGTTCAACCCAATTCAATATTATAAAACTAAACACACAGTCAAATTATTCACGATGCAAGAAAACCAAGAAACGATGACACAAGTGCAAGAATTAAATAACATTAACTTGTTCAAAAATCAAATAGACAATTGAATCCAAAGAACTTAAGAGGTTCACAAAATCCAATCCAACCCTATAAAAAACTAAAACCGAACGAGTACCTTAACCGAATCGTTCACCCGGAGTGACCACAAAAGCGTTTAGCCGCTCATCGTCATCACAATAACGTCAAAATTAAAGTTCACAATCGAAAACATGAATCAAGGATGAAAAATCTCTAAAAGTTTCTCCAAAATCGCCCCCAAAACTCTCCAAAACGGCTAAAAGAAGAATTTCTTCGAAACCCTAAAGCTTTGACTTAAAAAGAGGCCAACATCCCAAAAATTCGGAACCAGCCCGTCAACCGGCACAATTTGCGCCGCTATCAGCGCAATTTGCACCACTATTCACTCAGCACACCAAAAAATTTTGATTTGCGCCACACCATGCGCTGAAATGACTTCTACTCTTCTTGATCGGCCTCCATTTTTTGCATAGTTTCATATCCGATGCTTCTACTTCCTCCCAAGTGTTTCCCTAGACGTGTACTTAGCATCCAAACACCTACAAACCATAACACACTTAAAGTAAACACATTCTATGCTAAACCACACATAAAAGCATATAATTAAATATTATAAACACCAAACAAACGCACTCTGATCACATCCCCACACTTGAGCTTTTTCGTCCCGAAAAAGAATTATGCTATGGAATCACAACCGGAAAACTTGCTCTTTTTACTTTCATTTATTTATTCGCAGCTCAAATATACTAACGCGTTAACTGTAACAATCAGTATTCCTGTCTGAATAAACCCAACCACCGACCAATCGAGCCCCCAATTTTGTGATCTAATATATTATAAATCACCAAGCAAACATTTTATCTATGGGTCTCACACTCAAAAAGCTACGACTCAGCCTAATCCCATCTCAAGGTCATGTTTAGGCCCGGGTTAAACCATATAGATTTTCCACCACTATAAAGTTAATTTTGGAGAGTATACACAAATAGTTCCACATTCAGTTACCCCGGAGTCTAATTTGATAAAGAGATACATCTAGGGGCTGATTGGAGAAATTCGTGACATGGTTAAGGTAGCCAAAAGTGAAACCCTAGATAACACTATGGAACATGGCAGATCTTTGACTGCCAGCTTGATTAAGAATCAGGAGGAGGGAAAGAAGAAGAATGAGGTGAGTGGGCAAGGCTCGAGTGCATTCAAAAAGCCAACCTCAGGCTTTACCCCTAGAAATAACAACTCTACAATCCCAAATTGCTCTTAGTGTAAAAAGTGGCACTTGGGACAATGTAGAGTTGGACCCTATTGCAGCTACTGTAAAAATGTTGGGTCATAAAACGGAGGATTGCTACTTAAAGAAACCAGTGGTTTGCTTTGAATGAGGAGAAGTAGGCCGCATCAAAAGTTACTCTCCAAAATGAAAGAAACTAGAAAGGACAGGACCCAAACCTACTGAGGGAGTCAAGAAGAATGCAAGAGCATTCGTTCTAAATGTTCATGAAGCAGCAAGAATGCCCGGTGTAATTACGGGTACGTTTCTTGTCGCTAATGTTTACTATGTTGCAAACCAAAGTTTCATAGATCATAAATTATGTAGTCTATTAAACAAATCCCTAGTTAAACTAGATAAGAAATACTTAGTAGAAACTACAAATTGAGACCTCGTTCACACATCTGAAGTTCTGAATGATTGTATAATCACATTATCAGGACATGTCATCCATACAAAATTTTTGCCAATGACATTGGCAAGATTTGATGTTGGTCTGAGAATGAATTGGTTAGCCTCTAACCAAACCCGTATCCTATGTGACAAGAATGCAATAGAACTTCATACGCCGCAAGACAACACCATTAATGTGAATGGTGATAAATTATCCAACTCTGTTGGAATAATTTCTATGTTGAAAGCTACTAAATATCTTATAAATGGATGCTTAGCATACCTTGTATATATAATCACCAACATTAAAAAGAAAATGGAAAAAGTGCCGGTAGTGGCTGAATTCTTTGACGTGTTTCCCGATGAACTGCCTGGAATACCACAAGAGAGAGAAGTGGATTTCAAAATTAATCTTGTACCTGGTATGACACCTATTGCCAAAGTCCAGTACAGATTAGATCCAACTTTGATGGCAGAACTTAAGAAGCATCTTGATGAGTTGCTGGATAAAGGATTCATCAGACCTAGCTCATCGCCTTGGGGAGCTCCAGTCTTATTTGTCAAGAAGAAAGACGATTCGATGTGCATGTGTATCGATTATCATGAATAAAGTCACGATCAAGAACCAATATTCACTCCCTAGAATTGACGATCTATTTGATCAACTCCAAGGAGCACAATGATTCACAAAAATCGATCTTCGTTATGTATTTCATCAATTGAAAGTCTAGTAAGAAGATATTCCAAAAACTGTATTCCGAACCAGATACGGTCATGAGTTCACCGTAATGCCATTTGGACTCACTAATGCACAAACAACTTTTTTGGACATGATTAATAGAATTTGCAAAACTTATTTGGATAAACTTGTTATCGTATTCATTAACGATAGCCTTATTTATATCAAAAGTAAGGAAGAACATGCAATTCATCTTCCTCCGTTTAATCGGATACTGTCGGAGATTTATTCAAGATTTCTCCAGGATTGTTGTCCCATTAACTTGTTTGACTCGCATGTCAGTTAAGTATGAATGGGGACCAAAGCAAACCGAAGCCTTTGAAACCCTCAAGCAAAAGTTGACACAAGCACCCATACTAGCTATGCTAGATGGAAATAAAGTCTTTGAACTATATTGTGATGCATCACATACCGGTTTCGGTTATGTATTGATGTGAGGAAGCAAAGTATTGGTTATGTTTCTCTTCAACTAAAAACACATGAAAAGAACTATACGACGCATGATCTAGAATTGAGCGCCATAATGTTCGCATTAAAATTATGGAGCCACTATATATATGGAGTCAAATTCACTGTCAAGATACATGTATTCACTGGCGTTCACACAGACGTTTCATTTTCAAAATATTTTCAGTTAACAAATAAAAATATGATGGGAATGAATGATTAGGGTAGACTTGGTTTGGCCCATGGTCATATGTATATACAAGATGAGGTGCATTGGATTCTCGGGCCATTTACATAGAGACTCTTGAAAGATAAATAGGAATAGTGTCAAGGAATGCTCAACCTTGGACAGTACTATCTCCTAGTGGCTTTTAAACTTATTTGGAGACAAGTGTTGTATTTAGTTTTCAAACAATATTTGTAATCAAAATGAAATAGATACTTAATTCCCACGCATATAAATACGAGGCTTTTTCTTTTCAACTTGGTCTTGATATTTACAAATGCAACTCTTGAGGTTGAGATTTATTATGAAACGATCCTTGTAACGTCTTCCATTGTTTTATAAAATCTATGAAATCAAAACATGTACGAATCGTGCTCACACACATCCAGGGGTGCCTGAGGCAGGGTATGACACACTGGGACGCTGCGTGGAATACTCTTCGTTATGTCTAGGGCACTTGTTCCCAAGGCTTGTTCTTTCATGATAACTTCGGTATGTCTTTGTCTGTTTATTGTGATTCGAATTAGGCGTCTTGTCCCAATTCTCGCCGTTTTGTGAGTGGATATTTCATCTCTCTTGGGGGCAGTCTTATTTTTTTTAAGTCTAAGAAATAAGCTACTATTTCTCTTAGCTATGCTAAAACTGAGTATTGGTCTGTTTGCCGGGTCACTCGGGAACTTGCTTGGTTGACTCGTTTGTTTGTGGAATTTCAAATTCCAAATTTCACTCAGGTTCCTCTTGGATGTGAAAGTCAGGCGGCCATTCACATTGCAAAGAATTTTGTTTTTCATGAAGGCATAAAGCATATTGAGTTGGATTGTCATTTTGTATGTGAGAAGCTTCAAGCCGGTTTGATTATGTTTTCTAATACTCGTACTTTAGATCAACTTACAGATTTATTCACCAAGATTCTTGCTTGTCTTCCGCACACACCTCCAACTTAAGAGGGGAAGGGGTGTTGGGTGAAACTCGTTAGTTTCGCTTATGTTGGGCCAATGAAACTAGTTACTTTCACTAGTTAGTTAGTTTCGCTTGGTTAGTTAGTTTTGTTGGGATATCGTGCACCGGTTTTTACATTTAAAACGAAACTTTATAAAATCATATTTACAATAGCGGAAGCATTTACAAAAGAGCACGATAATAAAGATTAAATCGTTATCCGAAAGTAATCCGATTATGCAACGTTTAGATAATAATAAATAAATAAACACAACCATAGGGTGTTTAGCGTTTATACCTTTAACGATAAACCTAAACTCACACGATGGATGCCACGAACGTCATGCTAGATGACTTGTTCACGAACCCACAATTCTCAATCTCGTCTCACCAGATCTAGCTCTAAAACCTGATCACGACTTTACCCCGGTTCACAGTTTGGTTTGAGAAGACGAAGGAAAGGGCGCCGAAGGAAGTGCGGTGGTGGGTGCGCGGTGGTCCGGCGACGTCAGCCAGTGGGCGGCAGTGGTGGCTCGCGACGGTGATGGGTCGGTCGTTAAACTATATGGACGGGGGCTCCTCTTTTGCGGAAATTATGATGGTGGCTAAGAGTGGGATTAGGGTTTAAATCCTTGTAATTAACTGTTAATTACTTTCAATCCTCATAGTTTACTAATTACAATTAATTGGTAAATCCTTATCCATTTAACGTTTAACACTTAAACGTTCATGCCACC
The DNA here is from genome assembly GCA_023525975.1 of Smallanthus sonchifolius. Classification (NCBI taxonomy): domain Eukaryota; kingdom Viridiplantae; phylum Streptophyta; class Magnoliopsida; order Asterales; family Asteraceae; genus Smallanthus; species Smallanthus sonchifolius. The sequence continues at coordinate 18,424,033 of CM042035.1, read as the reverse complement.
ATACTTATTTATTTCTCTAAATAATTCCGGATCAACGATTAATTATTTCTCTTAAATAATTAATATCCGAATCCACCATTTAAATATTTCTCGAAATATTTATTTACCTTCTCATAATGTCGTGCTCAGTGAACTATAATATCTACGATTAAATATTATCAATTGCTCATTGTCTAAAGTGTAACTCTTTGTATCGTACCTCGATAGCAACGTTAATATAAACGATGATCGGACATCTAATATCCAACAATCTCCCACTTTAGATCGTACTTCGTCAAAACGACTAAATAGGAGTTTATCCACTCTATAGTCGTCAAATACGTCATTAATAGTAATATCAATGACCAAGTGATCGTCAATCGGAACACATGCTTTCTCTTTCTTGAGGTCTGCCACCAAATTTCTCATGATCATAGCATGATCCGGATTCTCCAAAGCAACGTCTTTAATGTATGTCATTAAAGATTAAGGAGGATCCTTATTGTAATCTTGATGGTATCTCTCCATCAAGTTACGGATCATGTCATAAGCTGATAAGTGCCGGATTGAAGCTCGAATACCGGACCAACAGATGCTTGTATAAGGTTTGATATAGCATGGGTATCATCCCTAAACTTGTTCCAAGCCTTTAGAACATATTTCCCAGCATCTCTAGGTGGCTGTTCATGTATAGGGAATTTTAAAACATGCATCTTCTTGTTATATCTAAGGACCTTTTTTAGATTGTAGTACCATTCCAAGAAGTTTCTTCCAACGAGTTTGATTTTAAGGATATCGTTAAGACGCTCTAGGATAACCTCATCAGTAGATGGAGCCATCTTTGAAAATTCAATTTAAGTTTAGTATTTTCATGCATAAATTTCTTAATTATATTAATGACTCAAAGACAAAAATATTTATAATTAAGAATGAGATCCCGGTTCACTGTGTTTCAGTGAATGGCTAAACACTTTTCATTGGTATAGCTAGACAGGTAGGTATGAAAATACCAATTGTGTCGACTACACAATTCTCGGTTTAAGGGGCATGACAAGCAAGGTCAAGCTATGGATACGTTTCCTTCAACTATGCCCGCTTAAACAACTTAAGTGATATTTGTCCTTCAATCGTGATTGTAGACCCGGGCTAAGTGACTCACGAATCGCGGTGCTTCCTTTAACCAAAAACGTGGCGTCAGATGTAGGGTAATTCACTAATATCGACGTTTCGGTTTAGTTGAAGTGTCATAATTAACGGTGGGGCTAAAATATAGATTTTAAGTTGGGATTTCTTTAATTGTTTTTAAAATTTACCGGTTAAGGGTCATAAACATTTTCGACGACGTATAACATGAATCATGTCGTGCAAATTTTAGTAAACCAATTTTACTATATAAGTTCGTGAAACGCTTTCAACACTCGATGTAACATCCCGGTTTTCGGATAAAAGCGATTTTTGTATTGTATGTTAATAAATGCAAAGTATTATAAAGAGCGAGTCTGGAGTAACAAAGAATTGTATATACATTAATAAAACACAGAGTTATCAAGTAGTTAACAGGATTATTGTATATGCATATATTGTATATAGTGGACGGAAGTTCAACGAAAAGTTATTGAGACATATCCGAAGACGTAAAAGACATGGTTTTGTACATACAAGTTAAATGTAAATATTTAGCGGGTTTTACATAAAAAAAATGACGAACGGGCCAAGCCCGAGAGACTACGAGACGTGGGGGAGCCAAGCCCGGTCCAAGGGGAAACCCTTTAGGGTGTTACGCAAAGGGGGGGAACCCCATTTTCTTCACTTGAGGCTGCCGAGAGCAAGGAGGGAGGAGAGGAGAGACGTTCATCGCGTTTCACGTCCGGATCGAGATATTTTCATGTCTATAATCCACCGTACGTGTTTGGATCATCAGCCAACGATATAAAAAAAAGCGATGACGACTGGGGGTCTGAAAGGGCTTGGAGATACGGAGCGTGGACATATTATTTGCCTAAAACGGAGTCCATTTGGGTCGGTTTTAAGCTACTCGTATATTGACGCACAAAACAGAACGTGGGGAAAGACGCGTATGCGTTCTGGAAGCAGCGGTGGCGGCGACAGCTGACACCAATATTTTTTTGAGGTCAGGTGTATCGAGAAGAACGTGTGGATAGGTGGATCGCGCGAAACGGAGCTCGTATGGTCGAGATATGAGCAAAACAAGTTTTCCTCTCGCGTGACGCTTAGCAGTTTCATATAAAACCGCTTAGAATGGTTTGTACGCAAAGCTATGACCCCTAGACCTTTATATTCATTGCTGGGGACTATTTTGGGATGTGAGAAAATAGTCGTGGACGACATTCGGGAACGTTTTTCGGTAACGTTAATTTAGGGGTTTTTGTACGCGAACGAGTGCGTCGGTTGTTGTCACACCTGCCATAAAAATGTCCAAGTTTTGACAAAAGGTAAAACCCTAGGCACTATAAGTATAATTATCTTAAATTTCAGGGTTTAAATTGAAAATTTAAGGATTTAAGACCTTAGCGGACCGCTAAGGTCAAGCCTAACGGTCAGCTATGAGATAGAGTTGGGTGGCGGGCCACCACCATATGTAGTAATGGTCTGCTACTTGGTTACTAAGCAATGAATTCGGATTAGCCACGTGTATAGTGACTAATGGTCTCTTATTGTGACACGCGTACTCGTGGCAGACCGCCACGCTAGGTGGTAACGGTCCGCCAGCCGCAAACTCATTAGAATCTGCCACGCGTAAGGGTGGCGGACCGCTACGCCGCAAGGTAACGGTCCGCTAACCGCAAACTTAGGTTCGGTCCAATCAGCGATTGAGATTTAGGGCTGATGTCATCCAGGGCGGTGGCGGATCGCCACCAGCCATCGTAGCGGTCCGCTACGGGTCCGATTTTCAACCTATAAATACTTGATCGATTTCATTCGAATCTCTCACAACAAACTCATCCCTTACACTCAAAAGTTGCTCCAGAGCTCTCTTAGACGACTCCCGACGATCCATGTTCGATTCTCGCTAGTTCTAGTGCCCGGTGTAAGAAGAAACGCCCGTAGAAAAGTCAGAACGCTAGAGAAACGAGACTAGGAAGCTAGCTTATAAGCTTTGAACTCTATAGGCTCATTCCTACTATAAAGATGAATACTTTATCTCTTTCAAAAAACTTGTGCAAATATTTTATTTATGAAATGGCCAAATAAATGTTTATGAATTAATGCTCAACGTTCTTCTACGAACAAGAAATAAGACCTTAGGTATACGTAAAACTTGCAAGGGATACACGGGTCTCGGGTGAAATTCCTAGATTACGGCCGGTACTTCCCTTTATAACAAATGAGGAGACATGGAGTCCCCGTTGTTATAAAAACATACTACCTGCATATATTGTGGTGCGATTGAACTGGACGGGCCTGTTGAGTGTGTAGATTGAATGTCACACCCCCAAATTCCACTAACGGAGTTTTACCGTTTGGAATGTGACACACCAGGATCTCAGTCATTAGTTACATCAAACGACACTATATGGGACTTGAAATGTCATAACATAAAATTTCAGAATTAAATGCAGAAGCGTAAACATTAAAATGAAATCAAAATAATTACACGCAACGAGCGTCAATTAATGTAGTTAAATAAACTGTTTAAAATATTTGAAATGAATGATATGACAGTGAGACTCCATGCATGTCCTAAGTGCGCAACCTGTGCCAAAGCGACCTGAGAAACATGTAAGAAAAAGTGTCAACACAAGGTTGCTGAGTTCATAGGTTTCAAGTTTGTAATAAGAGAGTGTTTGCCAGATTATGTACATTCAATATGCTTATCTACAGGTAGCTAGCCTATGTTCATGTCTACTAAATCGCTAGCAACCGAAGCTGACTGTTGTTTATTGCCTCCTGTCAGGTCTATCAACTCTGGCAAATGTGAGTAGGCTAACATTTCACCCGTTCGATATCTAATCGAGTTAGCGCGACTAACGCGGGTGGGATTTGTCAAACCCAGTAGTACTACTAAACATTACCTCGCTAAGATCCATATTAACGGTTCGATGTATGATGAGGACTTTCTGTGATAGTGTGTCACGCTTAGCCTCAACAGTAATAACATATGAATTACAATAATCTAAAATAGTTGTGTCATGTTTTCTCCCCCAACGGGAAAAACATGTAACATAATGTTTGTCTACGTACCTGTTTCTCCCCCACGGGGAAAACAAGTAAAAGTATGAAAGTTGGTGTTCATGCTTGTTTCTACTCAACAGGAAACAAGTAAGATATGTTTGTGTGTAAGCATGTTTCTCCCCCAATAGTAAAACAAGTAAAAAAGGGCCTTGAAACTCACCTGTGTTGCGTTGTAGGTAGTATCACACAAGTAAGAGATTTGGAATCTCAATTGTTAGCCTGCACGGCTTACGTATGCCCTAGAATTATAAACACATAACTTAGGGTCATATGGGATTTGTGACGACGACACGGAAGATTAGGATGTCTTAAAACATTCTAACGATTATCGGTTAGACGAACGAGTCTACGGGAAAATAGATTTCTCAATATAATAATTAAGATCAATATGTTACGTGTCGTATGTTAATAACGAATAATATTAAATAGGTAAATAAATAAATTTGTACGTTTGAGTCGTTTACAATGTTAGAAAAATAATATAATTTAATATATTATTTTTAGGTTCGAAGGATTAACTAAATAATCATTGCGGAAAAAATAATAATATATTATTTTTATTCGAGATTATAGACGTGAGTAAACGATTATATCATTTTAGTTTCAAACGTTACACGAGGTTATAAAACGATACGAAATAATATAAAAATATATATTATTTAATAATATGAATCATGAGTTGAAAATAACATAAACATATTATTTTATACAATGTTACAGTTTGAATATAATATAGATATATTATTTTTAAAAGCGGGAATAATATAAAAATGGGTTAATAATTCAAACCCGAGCCTACGGGTTGTTTTCCGAACTAAAACACTTTAATATAGTATTATAATAATATAGGGATAAGTTTTATGTTAAAAATAATATCAAAAATCGATTTTTAAAATAAAAGTGGGTGGAGAGACTCGAACCCGGGTCTCTCCCACCACAGCACACAGACCCAACCACTCCAGCCCGCTAGGGAATCGCAAACAAAAACGCTTTTGAAATGTTTTAAATCATGAACACCTTGTGTGTTCATGCCCCTCGCGAGCCGGACCCGATCCCAGTCCCAATTTCTTCGATTTCGGTTACGATTGAACACGAATGATTAGGGGTTTTGTTCTTTGATGGATTGCGAGTCTAAAGGTGAGATTAATTTTAGAAACATCAAGTTTAGGATCGTAAATTTCTTGTTCGTGTAATTGTAACCCTAGGTTTTGAACGCGAATAAAATTGGATTAATCTGATAATATTAGGGGTTGGATTCATAGGGTTTTCAATGAGTGATGAATGGCGAAACTATCCATGTAATTTAATTTGATTGAAACTGTGTGCAGGTTAGGGTTCGATTAATCCATTTAAATGATGAACCCTAGAATTGGTTCGTGATCTCTTTGATGTTATCAGCCCCAAATAACATAGGGCTTTTAATCTAGGGATAAAAACGAAGCTGTAGGTGTGATTAGGTACCTGAATCGAGTTCGAACTGATGGCATTCGAGTAGTTCACAGTCGCGATTCCGGTGAGTTAGTCTCCGACGAAAACGATGTGTGCAAAAGACTCAGAGAGGCTCGTTTGAGATGCGCATGTGACTGATTGAGATGACAATGGATGGAATGATTGAATTCGACCGAATTGAAGGTGGGTCTCGACGGTTGTAGATTGGTTACCTATAATTGGGATTAATTTGACATAATGGCGATGATTAAAGCTTTAATTTGGTTTGTTAATGGACTAATCGTGTATAACGGTTACAAACTCAGACGAATTTCAGTTGTAGAGCACGAAATTGAGCCAAGAATCGGCTGTGTTGACTTTCTGAAAGTCAACAGAAATCAGCATTTGATAATTTACAGTTTCAATCCTTGTGGTTTCTGGTTTGAAGTTTTGAAGTAGACAGAATTGGTCCTTGAGGTTCTAATTGAGTTAAATACATGGTTAGTTGACTTTTACAAGTCAATAGGATTTAAATATTGGATTTTGACTTTACAAGTCAAATAGAATTGGGTTTAGGCTAATTACACAATTAGTCTTTGTAGTTACGGTTTGAATAATGACAGAATCAGTCCCCGAGGTTTAAGATTAGGTTAACTAGGTTAGGGATTAACTGTAATTGGTTAACGGAGTTATCCTCCGGGTTGTCACATCATCCCCTAGTTGAAAAAATTTTCGTCCCGAAAATTAAAATAAAAAAAAATAAAAAATTTCTAGGGTGTTACATCATCCCCTAGTTGAAAGAATTTTCGTCCCGAAAATTAGAATAGTACATTAAGAATTTGACGTGGAGTGCTTGAACAGATTAGGATATTTGCGCATCATCTGATCCTCGCGCTCCCACGTGAATTCCGGTCCGCGTTTCGAGTTCCAACGAACTCTGACAATAGGGATTTTACTGTGCTTTAACGTTTTGACATCCCTATCCATAATTTCCACAGGTTCTTCGATGAAACGTAACTGTTCATCAACGTGTAGTTCCTCCTGAGGAACTGCGAGTGATTCGTCTGCCATGCATTTCTTTAAATTTGAGACGTGAAAGACGTTGTGCACACCTCTAAGTCTTTCAGGTAGGTCCTGTTGATACGCTACTGGTCCGATTCTCTTCATTATTTTGAATGGTCCAACATAACGAGGATTCAGTTTGCCTCGTTTCCCGAAACGAATGACACCTTTCCAAGGTGAGACTTTGAGTAAGACCATGTCACCTATTTGAAACTCCAAAGGTTTACGACGTTTGTCGGCATAGCTCTTTTGACGATCACGAGCTGCTGCCATACGGTTTCTAATTTGAACGATCTTTTTGGAAGTTTCAAATACAAGTTCAGGACCTGTGAGTTGGTTATCCCCAACCTCGGTCCAACAAATGGAAGAACGGCATTTCCGTCCATATAGTGCTTCAAATGGAGCTGCCTTAATGCTAGTGTGATAGCTGTTGTTGTAGGAGAACTCCATCTACGGTAGGTGAGACTCCCAAGTGTTACCGAAATCGATCACACAAGCTCGTAGCATGTCCTCCAGAGTTTGGATAGTACGTTCTGTTTGGCCATCAGTTTGAGGATGGTATGCTGTGCTCATATCTAGACGCGTGCCTAAAGCTTTATGTAATGACTGCCAGAAACGAGAAGTGAATCGTGCATCATGATCCGAAATAATAGAGATTGGCACCCCGTGTCGAGAGACTATTTCTTTCAGGTAAGTACGAGTAAGTTTATCCATTTTTTCGGTCTCTTTGATTGCTAAGAAGTGAGCGAACTTTGTTAATCGATCAACGATTACCCATATGGTATCACATCCGGTAGGGGTTCGTGGTAATTTGGTGATGAAGTCCATGGATATTTGTTCCCATTTTCACATGGGGATTTCTGGTTGTTGCAGAAGACCGGATGGTTTTTGATATTCAACTTTGACCTTCGCGCAAGTCAGACACTTACTAACATAGGTGGCTATATCGGCTTTCATCTTCGGCCACCAATATTGTATCTTTAGATCATGATACATTTTGTCGGAACCTGGATGAATAGAATAACGAGACTTATGAGACTCATCCATGACTAGTTCCCTTAGGTTCCCGAATACTGGAACCCATATTCGCTCGGCAAAGTAGCGAATACCGTCAGATTTGACTTCAAATTGTGCTTCCATACAGCGTGTACCTTCCAGCGGTAGATTTTCTTCTTTTAGGGCTTCGAGTTGAGCACTGCGGATTTTGTCAGGTAATCCGGGGTGAATAGTAAGTTGTAATGCTCGAACTCGTTTGGGTTTTGTTTCTTTTCGACTTAGGGCATCAGCTACAACATTAGCTTTACCCAGGTGATATCGGATCGCACAATCATAATCGTTTAAGAGTTCGACCCAACGACGTTGTCACATGTTCAACTTTTTCTCCTCGAAGATGTGCTGAAGACTCTTGTGATCGGTGTAGATGGTGTATTTGGTACCGTACAAGTAATGTCTCCATATCTTAAGTGCGAAGACCACAACTCCCAACTCTAAGTCGTGAGTGGTGTAGTTTCTCTCGTGGACCTTTAGTTGTCATGAAGCGTATGCGATCACCTTTTCGCGTTGCATTAAGACACAACCCAGACCTTGAATAGATGCATCATAATACACTACAAAATCATCGGTTCCTTCCGGAAGAGCTAGAATAGGTGCACTGCAGAGTTTCTGTTTAAGATGTTGGAATGCTGACTCCTGATTGTCGCCCCAATTATAGGCTTTACCCTTTTGAGTTAAAGCAGTGAGGGGTTGAGCAATTTTTGGAAAATCCTTCGATGAATCGACGGTTATACCCAACCAATCCCAGAAATTATCGCACCTCAGTCGGATTTGTCGGTGCTGCCCAATTCTTGATGGCTTTTATTTGGATGGGTCGACATGTATCCCTTTCTCGTTAACCACATGCCCTAGAAACTGAACTTCCCGGATCCAAAATTCACACTTGGAAAACTTAGCATACGATTGCTCTCGCTTAAGTAATTCCAAAATTAGGCGTAGATGTTCCTCATGTTCTTCCTTATTCTTAGAACAAATAAGGATGTCGTCGATGAAAACGATAACGAATTGGTCAAGGTAAGGCTTACACACACGGTTCATGAGATCCATGAATACCGCAGGTGCGTTGGTTAAGGCGAAAGGCATGACCATAAATTCGTAATGGCCGTACCTTGTTTTGAATGCAGTCTTTGAGATATCTTCTTCTCGGACTCTTAACTGATGGTAACCAGACCTAAGATCTATTTTGGAATAGAAACTTGATCCTTGGAGTTGATCAAAGAGGTCATCTATGCGAGGTAAAGGGTAGCGGTTCTTGATTGTGACTTTATTCAACTCCCGGTAATCAATACACATACGGAAAGTTCCGTCCTTCTTCTTGACAAATAGTATCGGAGCTCCCCACGGTGATGAAATAGGTCGGATGAAACCTTTATCCAACAAATCTTGCGATTGAGTGGACAGTTCTTGCAATTCACTGGTGCTAGTCTGTAAGGTGCCCGAGCAATCGGTGCTGCTCCGGGTGCTAAATCAATTTGGAATTCAACTTGACGGTGCGGTGGCAAACCGGGCAGATCCTCGGAAAACACTTCCAAAAATTCATGCACAACTGGAATATCTTCAATCTTCTTCTCTTCTGAGGGCTGCTCAGCAACGAAAGCCAAAATAGCCGTATGCCCCTTTCGAAGGCATTTTTGTGCTTTCATGAAAGATATGATACCCATGACTGCACCAACTCTTTCGCCTTGGACGGAAAGGGTTTCCCCTCTAAGGAGAGGAAGGCAAACATTTTTGTCACAACAGATGGCCTCAGGTTGGTTCTTGGATAACCAATTCATACCGACAACAAGGTCGAAACTGCCAAGTGTAACTGGCAGAAGGTCAATGTTAAGTTTATGACTAACCAATACTAGTTTACATCTGTAAAAATACGATTTGTTTCGATTTTCTGAGCGTCTGCTATCTCAATAGTATACTTGGCTTTTAATAGAGTTGGAGCACGACACACTAATGTGAAATTTGTGAAGTCATACTGAGACTTCTAGTGAAACCCGCGCTTATAAAGCAAGTGTCAGTCAATGCATAGGCTAAGGGAAGAGGTTCACATGTAGGAAAGAAAAGTTTAATGAGATATAGATTCCAGTAGCATAAGAGATAGGATGTATGTTTAAGTAATTGCGTTCAACTAATGGTTAGTTAGGTTCAATCCTCGTTTCTCTATGTCATTGGATCATTTCATGAAGAAAGAAATTCGTTTACAGGATTGAATATGCTGGGGTATAATTCGTATTAGACTAAGGATTAGTCATCGGATAAGGCAATAGGGTCGAATGAGATTTATTGTTGGAGTGTAAGGGAAAACGTGTTAGCTTAGAAAGGATTCCACAATTTCCTGCTTACAAAGTTGGAGTCGGTGGGTTTACCATGAGGTTCTATTAAAGTTTCAATCGAGATTGTTTCTTTGATCAAGTTTGAATGAGAGTCGTAAGGTCACTAAGGCTCTTACATGGGTGAAAATAACATGATGGATTCCATTAATGATAGTTCTGTGTGTCCGTAAACATCTTCAACCTGATAGTCGCGTCTATCAACTGTTGAACGAGTTTAACGATACCAACTAGTCATTGAGCGGGTTACAAGAACTTCTACTGACAGTGGAAGTTTAAGTTTGTAGATCACTGATTAGGACCATTTATCCACACACTAGGTTTCACCAGGACTTACATGCACCTCAAATTACTATTACGTGTGCACCAGTAATGATAATTTGCTTTGCATGTTCACCCTAGTTTCTCCCCGTCCTGTGCCATAATGTCCTTTAGTTTGTATTGCTGAGTACAGAGTGTTGTCAGATATGATAAGTCATCGAAAAGCTTAGTCATCAACTATAAGTTGATCAAGTAGAACTCATATCAGGATGTGTAGTCAGGAATCATTTGATCCGAGTATTCACTCGAGTTGAAACACAATACGAGAGTCCAATCTAGCGGATTCTAAATGAGAATATGTAACAAACATGTACAGGAAATGCGACTTCGAGAAATGAAACTAACTCAAGAGTGCAAGTTACAGGAAGTAGCAAGGTAGCCGTCCTTTCAATTTAGTCAAGATAGGGTTTGAGCATGCATTGAGCAATGCGTTTTCAGATTTGTGGTCAATCTATTCTCAACAGAATATCGAGCAAAGACGCGAGCCCATGTCTTGGGAAAGTGATGACATCTACGTGTCAATGAATTCTACAATAATGCGTGCAACGGTCTGCCTTCACTCGGCGTATTGTTGCTGGCGGGTACAGTAAGGACTCGCCTCCGACGATCCCAACTCCCAAAGAGATATGCGTTAGTGCTGAGTGCCGTCCATAACATGGACCTGAGAAAACACACCATACCCAACAGGTGATGGTGATATGAGTGACTCCTTCGAAGGCTCCGTCTCGCTGCCTTCGGACGTGAGTGGATGATGTTCTGGTGATTCCCCGACTGTCGTCACTGGGAATGATGGTGCAATGATGTGTCCCTTGTCAACTGAGGGTGATACGGATGGTATTAACATGCCTGCACTACAATGTATGTATGGATACCATGTGTATCCTGTATGAGTGTATGTGTCGTGAAACTAATGTTTGAGGTTATAGTTTAGTATGCCATCCTAGTTCTCTATAACCAATGGCTCTGATACCAATTTGTCACACCCCCAAATTCCACTAACGGAGTTTTACCATTTGGAATGTGACACACCAGGATCTCAGTCATTAGTTACATCAAACGACACTATATGAGACTTGAAATGTCATAACATAAAAGTTCAGAATTAAATGCGGAAGCGTAAACATTAAAATGAAATCAAAATAATTACACGCAACGAGCGTCAATTAATGTAGTTAAATAAACTGTTTAAAATATTTGAAATGAATGATATGACAGTGAGACTCCATGCATGTCCTAAGTGCGCAACCTGTGCCAAAGCGACCTGAGAAACATGTAAGAAAAAGTGTCAACACGAGGTTGCTGAGTTCACAGGTTTCAAGTTTGTAATAAGAGTGTTTACCAGATTATGTACATTCAATATGCTTATCTATAGTTAGCTAGCCTATGTTCATGTCTTACTAAAGCGCTCGCAACCGAAGCTGTCTGTTTGTTTATTGCCTCCTGCCAGGTCTATCAACTCTGGCAAATGTGAGTAGGCTAACATTTCACCCGTTTGAAATCTAACCGAGTTAGCGCGACTAACGCGGGTGGGATTTGTCAAACCCAGTAGTACTACTAAACATTACCTCGCTAAGATCCATATTAACGGTTCGATGTATGATGAGGACTTTCTGTGATAGTGTGTCACGCTTAGCCTCAACAGTAATAACATATGAATTACAATAATCTAAAATAGTTGTGTCATGTTTTCTCCCCCAACGAGAAAAACATGTAACATAATGTTTGTCTGCGTACCTGTTTCTCCCCCACGGGAAAAACAAGTAAAAGTATGATAGTTGGTGTTCATGTTTGTTTCTACTCAACAGGAAAACAAGTAAGATATGTTTGTGTGTAAGCATGTTTCTCCCCCAATAGTAAAACAAGTAAAAAGGGGCCGTGAAACTCTCCTGCGTTGCGTTGTAGGTAGTATCACACAAGTAAAAGATTTGGAATCTCAATTGTTAGCCTGCACTGCTTACGTATGCCCTAGAATTATAAACATATAAGTTAGGGTCATATGGGATTTGTGATGACGACACGAAAGATTAGGATGTCTTAAAACTTTCTAAGGATTATCGGTTAGACGAACGGGTCTACGGGAAAATAGATTTCTCAATATAATAATTAAGATCAATGTGTTACGTGTCGTATGTTAAAAACGAATAATATTAAATAGGTAAATAAATAAATTCGTACGTTTGAGTCGTTACAATGTTAGGAAAATAATATAATTTAATATATTATTTTTAGGTTCGAAGGATTAACTAAATAATCATTGCGGCAAAAATAATAATATATTTTTTTTAATCGAGATAATAGACGTGAGTAAACGATTACATCATTTTAGTTTCAAACGTTACACGAGGTTATAAAACGATACGAAATAATATAAAAATATATATTATTTAATAACATGAATCAGAGTTGAAAATAACATAAACATATTATTTTATACAATGTTATAGTTTGAATATAATATAGATATATTATTTTTAAAAGCGGGAATAATATAAAAATGGGTTAATAATTCAAACCCGAGCCTACGGGTTGTTTTTCGGACTAAAACATTTTAATATAGTATTATAATAATATAGGGATAAGTTTTATATTTAAAATAATATCAAAAATCAATTTTTAAAATAAAAGTGGGTGGAGAGACTCGAACCCGGGTCTCTCCCACCACAGCACACAGACCCAACCACTCCAGCCCGCTAGGGAATCGCAAACAAAAACGCTTTTGAAATGTTTTAAATCATGAACACCTTCTGTGTTCATGCCCCTCGCGAGCCAGACCCGATCCTAGTCCCAATTTATTTGATTTCGGTTACGATTGAACACGAATGTTTAGGGGTTTTGTTCTTCGATGGATTGCGAGTCTAAAGGTGAGATTAATTTCAGAAACATCAAGTTTAGGATCGTAAATTTCTTGTTCGTGTAATTGTAACCCTAGGTTTTGAACGCGAATAAAATTGGATTAATCTGATAATATTAGGGGTTGGATTCATAGGGTTTTCAATGAGTGATGAATGGCGAAACTATCCATGTAATTTAATTTGATTGAAACTGTGTGCAAGTTAGGGTTCGATTAATCCATTTAAATGATGAACCCTAGAATTGGTTCGTGATCGCTTTGATGTTATCAGCCCCAAATAACATAGGGCTTTTAATCTAGGGATAAAAACGAAGCTGTAGGTGTGATTAGGTACCTGAATCGAGTTCGAATTGATGGCATTCGAGTAGTTCACAGTCGCGATTCCGGTGAGTTAGTCTTCGACGTCTCTGCTGCGTCTCCGGCGAAAACGATGTGTGCAAAAGACTCAGAGAGGCTCGTTTGAGATGCGCATGTGACTGATTGAGATGATAATGGATGGAATGATTGAATTCGACTGAATTGAAGGTGGGTCTCGATGGTTGTAGATTGGTTGCCTATAATTGGGATTAATTCGACATAATGGCGATGATTAAAGCTTTAATTTGGTTCGTTAATGGACTAATCGTGTATAAAGGTTACAAACTCAGACGAATTTCAGTTGTAGAGCACGAAATTGAGCCAAGAATCGACTGTGTTGGATTTCTGAAAGTCAACAGAAATCAGCATTTGATAATTTACAGTTTCAATCCTTGTGGTTTCTGGTTTGAAGTTTTGAAGTAGACATAATTGGTACTTGAGGTTCTAATTGAGTTAAATACATGGTTAGTTGACTTTTACAAGTCAATAGGATTTAAATATAGGATTTTGACTTTACAAGTCAAATAGAATTGGGTTTAGGCTAGTTACACAATTAGTCTTTGTAGTTAGGGTTTGAATAATGACAGAATCAGTCCCCGAGGTTTAAGATTAGGATAACTAGGTTAGGGCTTAACTGTAATTGGTTAACGGAGTTATCCTGGAAAGTCCGGGTTATCACATTGAACATGAAGTTGTGATTATGAAATTAATACTTGTTTGTGCCAAAATAATTTTTGTTAAGATATTGTATTCACCGGCGACGTTTTATTTTCAAAATGTTTTCTAGGTAATGAATAAAATATGATGAGAAAGAAAAATGGGTAGACATGAGATCTGACTCAGGAAAAGAAAGGATGGAATTCACGTAGGATTCTCAGGCCTCGTGTAAAGGGAAATCCTAAAGAAAGGAGATAGGATCAGGGAGCTGATCAACCCTGTGCTGTACTATTTCCGGTGGCTTATCATGTATTTGATTTCAAACTCTGTTTTGTAATCAAAGATGAAAGGGTATTGAAACCCTATGTTTGTAAAAGTAAATACAAGGTTTTTATTTTCCAACTGAGTTTTGATATTTACAAATACTACCCTTGAGGTTGAGACAAATGATAAAACGATCCTTTTGAAAAGACTTCCGCTGAGTTTTATAAAAACTCTGAAATCAAAGAACCAAACGATACCAATCGGGCTCGCACACGTCCAGGCGGTGCGTGGGGCGGGTTGTGACAAGTTGGTATCAGAGCCATCGGTTTTAGCGAATTAGATACTTGGATCTAGTATCTAAGCTTTAACCAATGATGCTTTTAAGATAATAAAATAAGGTAACCTTCTGACCGGTATGTAGTTATCTGACAAATGGAAGTGTTCTGTCTAAGAAAAGAGCGGTGTATAAATCTCACTTAGATCCGTCGCTCTTACCTGGGAACATGACTGTTGGAGGTACTACTTTGGGAAGATAACCATCCTTGTAGAACTTTAGCTAAGATTAAGATACTGTCTTTAGTATCTAAGTCTTGACTAAACAAAGTAAGATAAATACTAATATATTAAGATTGCAGATGTCTGGAGAAAATTCTGTACAGTATTACGATCCTAATCGTCCCAATAAGCAAGAATCCCAAGAATACCATCCTTTGGGATCACAACAAAATCCTATTTGTTCACCATACTACAATGACGAACCATTCGCTATACTCCCAAATTCTCCTGAATGCCATCCCTAATCTCAAAACTCTTCCAGCCAATGGATGGATGCTGGATCAAATTTTAGTAGTTGGAATACTGGTGCCCCATCTATACAAGAAAATGAGGAACAACCCAACCAAAATCACTCATTAGAAGAAGATCCTTCTGAAGACTCCCACTATCAAACTGCTTCTGAAAACCCTAATGACTATCCTTTCAATAACCATATTTCAAATAGTTTTGATTATCAATCTTAACATTCTAGATCCTCGATCATGTATGATCCATATGTGTTCCCCGAACCAACATATGGTGGTCCTTACCAAACTTACTTTCAATCACCACCTGAATACCAGCATGTTTATAATGATATGGCTACAAGTATAGCTGGTATTCGAGAACCTCCTCCAAAATATGCCTACAAGTATAGCATGCCTTCGTCCTATATGGAATGCCTAGATTGTTTGTTACGCCAAACGGACGAGGTAACAAAGGAGAAAATAAGGGACAAGGCAAGGACTAAATTTTATAGGAAACAGGTATACAAGTTTGGGAAAAATCTAAAGACCTTGGGGAAAGAGTTGATGAAGGATTGAAAATTTTGTTGTACTTTATTTCTTATATTGTAATATTTTCTTATAATAATAAATATAACTTTCATTTTAAATTTCAGAATGGTTGGAAAAGGCAAAGGTCCTAATTTTCTTCGCAAATTCGCTCCTGCTAATTACTTCGAACGTAAAACGAATGAAAGAACGATAGAACTTAATGAGGAAACTGAAAGTTCTACTTTCAGAAGCCTCGGAGAAATAGGAAACCCTAATGTTCCCTATAATCCTTCTATAAGTTTTCATTCTGCTCCTACTGTTGGAAGCTATAACATCACTCCCGCTTATCCACAAAATTTTCATGAAGGATACGCCAAAATGCCTTATGAAAATAAAAACAATCCCGAAGAAGAAGAACGTGCTGATTCCAATATTTCTTATGTTCTGTATTATGAGACGATTCCTATTCCTACCCCGCATATAAATGAGAATGCGTCAGGAAGTGAGAGGGAGCAAATGCTGTTGAATCGAATAACTGAATTGGAAAGAGAAAAGACAGAAGTTGAAGCTCGGAATGTCTTATTAGTTCAGGCTCTTGAGAACAAGAACTTTAGAAATTTCTGAATAATTTGTATATATACTATCTTCTGTAATATATTTATCAATAAAAGCGGTGTTTTATATCAATTCTTGTTGTTTTGATAGCATGTCTAAACAAACTGGACTTTCTCAAAATACAAGGGGAAAGAAAAAGCAAGCTATGAATGATAATGCTGCCGAAAATAATTACTCTCATATGGAACTTCATAAATTAATCAACGAAGGAATCAAGGAATCCCTTCCATTAATCTTTACTGAGCTTGAAATGAGACAAGCTGACATAATGTCTATTCAACCTTCAGTTCCCCAATCCATTCATTCCCGTCAAACACGAATGGTTACTCAATCAAAACATGTTACTCTTGAACCAAAGCGTTCTGTTTCTCATAAATCTAAGAAGATGAAAAAGGAAGAATATTACCATAATTCCTCTGAAGATGAGAGTATGGGTAATAATTATGGGTATTTAGCAAAGAAAAGGAAGATAGTTGGTTGTACATACAAGATGTTTCAAGATTGTAAACCATTCAACTTTTCTAGGAAGGAAGGAGGAATTGCCACATTGAGATGGATCGAGAAAACAGAATCAGTGCTAGCAATCAGCAAATGCGCTGAGGGGGATAAGGTTTTATATGCCTCAAATCTATTCATAGATTAAGCTTTAGAGTGGTGGAACAACATCATTGCTTCCAAGGGTAGAGAAGCAGCCTATGATATGGGCTGGAATGCCTTTAGGGAAATAGTCGAAAAGAAATATGTTCCCCAAAATGAAAGGGAACAAATTGAAGGAAAATTTCTAAGTTTAAGAATGATTGGAACGAATCACTAGGATTATGCCACCAAACTCTTGGAATATGCTAGGATAGTTACACATCTAGCAACTCCTGAATCAAACCTGATCAAACGTTATATCTGTGGTTTGATTGGTGAAATCCACCACATGGTGAAGGTCGCAAATTCTGTAAATCTTAATGATGCCATGGATTTAGGGGTATCATTGACAACAAACATGATTACAAACCAAGAGGAAGGAAAGAAGAAGAAAGAAGTGGTTGGGCAAGGCCCGAGCGGAATTAGGAAATCATCCTTTACTCCCTGAAATAACAATTTTTCAATTCCTGAATGTCCAAAGTGCAAGAGAAGGCACTTAGGACAAAGTCAATCTAGACCTTATTGAAATTTTTGCAAAATATCTGGACATAGAACCGAAGATTGTTATAGGAAAAAGCTGATTACTTGCTTTGGATGTGGCAAAGCTGGTCACATCAAAATTAATTGTCCGAAGCTGAAGAAAACAGATGAGACAGGTCCCAAACCTGCAGATGGAGTGAAGAAGAATGTACGAGCATTCGTTCTTAACACTCATGAAGCAGTAGGTATGCCTGATGTCATTACGGGTACATTCTTGTCAATGATATTTATGCTTGATTTTATTTGGCTCTGGTGCAAACCAAAGTTTTATAGATCATATATTCTGTAAACTGTTAAATAAAACTCTAGCTAAATTAGACAAAAAAAATACGTGGTAGAAACTGCCGACGGTGTGCTCGTCCAAATTTCTGAAATTCTCAATGATTGCCATATCACATTATCAGGACATGTTATACGTACAAAATTGTTGCCAATGACTTTGGCAGGTTTTGACGTTATGGATTGGTTAGCCTCTAACCAAGCCCGTATCCTATGTGATAAAAAGGCAATAAGACTTCGTTTGCCCGAAAGGCAATATTCTTATGATCAATGGCGATAAATTATCCAACTCTGTTGGAATAATTTCTACGCTGAAAGCCACCAAGTACTTAAAAAAAGGATGTTTAGCATACCTTGTTTCTGTAACTACCGACACTAAAACAAAGATTGAAGATGTGCTGGTTGTGGCTGAATTTCCTGATGTCTTTCCTAACGAACTGCAAGGAATTCCACCTGAGAGAGAAGTGGAGTTCAGAATTAATCTTGTACCCGGTACGACACCTATTGCTAAAGCTCCGTACAGATTAGCCCCAAATGAAATGGCAGAATTGAAGAAGCAATTAGACGAATTACTAGAAAAAGGATTTATAAGACCAAGCTCGTCACCTTGGGGAGCTCCAGTCTTATTTTTTAAAAAGAAAGATGGATAAATGCGTATGTGTATTGATTATCTTGAACTTAACAAGTTACGATAAAGAATGGTTATCCACTCCCCAGAATTAATGACCTTTTTGATCAACTCCAAGGAGCTCGTTGCTTTTCCAAAATCGATCTTCGTTCTTGTTACCATCAATTGAAAGTCCAGGAAGAGGACATTCCTAAAACTGCTTTCAGAACTCGATATGGTCATTATGATTTTACGGTTATGCCGTTCAGACTTACTAATGCACCAGCTGCATTCATGGATATGATTAATCGAGTCTACAAACCTTACTTAGATAAATTCATTATCGTGTTTATTGATGATATACTCATCTATTCTAAAAGCAAAGAAGATCATGCCAAACATTTGAAAATCTTACTTGAAATTCTAAGAATAGAAAAGCTATATGCTAAGTTCTCAAAATGTGAATTCTGGCTATCAGAAGTTCAATTCCTTGGTCATGTGATCAATGCTAATGGTATTCAAGTTGACCCTATCAAAATTGAAGCCATATCTAAATGGGAAATTCCGAAATCACCAACTGAAATCTGTAGTTTCCTCGGTTTAGCTGGTTACAAACTGAGATTTATCCAAAATTTCTCTCGAATAGTTGTACCATTGAATTTTATGACTCGCAAGTCAGTCAAGTACGAATGGGGTCCTAAACAATCTAAAGCCTTTGAAACTCTGAAACAGAAACCGACTCAAGCACCCATATTGGCTCTGCCAAACGGAAGTGAAGGCTTCTCAGTTTACTTTGATGCTTCACACACCGGCTTTAGTTGTGTATTAATGCATGGAATTAAAGAAATTGCTTATGCTTCTTGTCAATATAAAACTCATGATTTAGATATGGGCGCCATAATCTTCGCATTGAAGTTATGGAGGCACTATTTATATGGAGTCAAATTCACTATCTTCACTGATCATAAAAGCCTAAAGTATATATTCAGTCAAAAGGAACTGAATATGAGGCAAAGACGTTGGATGGAAGTCCTGAATGATTACGATTGTGAGATCTGTTATCATGAAGGAAAAGCCAATGTCATAGCAGACGCCTTGAGTAGAAAGGAACATGAGAAACCTAAACGAGTTCGTGCCTTAAGACATGATCTCCAGATCGATCTTATACTCGTATTAAGGAATCTCATAAACTTGCCTTGCAAGAACCCAACCTTGAGAAAGAAGGATTGGGAGGCATGACTGATCAATTAATCAAAGGAGATGATGGAATTTTAAGAATGAATAAGAGAATCTGGGTTCCTATCTATGGAAATACTCGTGAAGAAATTCTGGAGGAATCCCATAAATCTAAATACACAATGCATCCTGGAAGCGATAAGATTTACAAAAACCTAAGTGCCAATCACCGGTGGATAAGAATGAAAAAGCATATCGCTATCTATGTTGCAAAATGTTTAACCTGTTCCAGTCTAAAAATGGGAAATGATAACAATGGACTTTATCACGAAACTTCCCTGTACGAGTCGAGGGAATGATTCTATCTGGGTTATCATTGACAGACTTACTAAGTCTGCTCATTTTCTTTCGATGAAATAAACATTCAGTATGGATAAATTGGCACAGATATACGTTAATGAAATTGTAACATTACACGGTGTGCCACTATATATCATGTCAGATAGAGATAATAGATTTACTTCTCGATTTTGGCAAAGTTTTCAAAAAGCTCTTGGTACCAAATTAAATCTTAGCACTGTCTACCATCCTTAGACGGAAGCGCAGAGTGAAAGAACAATTCAAACTCTCGAAGATATGTTAAGAGCTTGTGTCATTGATCTTGGAGGAAGTTGGGATGACCACTTACCTTTAATGGAATTCTCCTATAACAATAGCAATCATACGAGTATACAGACCGCTCCTTTTGAAGCCTTATACTGTCGTAAATGTCGAACTCCAATCTGTTGGTCTGAAATAGGAGAAAATCAGTTACCTGGACCTGAAATAGTCCTAGAAACAACTGAGAAAGTGATTCAGATAAATGATAGATTGAAAGCGGCTAGTGGTCGTCAAAAGAATTATGCAGATAAGAGACGAAAGACGTTAGAATTCAAGGTCGGTGATAACGTTCTGTTGAAAGTTTCACCATGGAAAGGCGTTGTAAGATTTGGATAGAAAGGGAAATTAAGTCCTCGTATCGTAGGACCATTCAAAATCTTGAAAAGAGTTGGGCCTGTAGCCTATCCACTCGAACTACCAGATGAAATGAATGGAGTACATGATGTGTTCCATGTGTCAAATCTGCGCAAGTGTTTGGTAGATAAATCTCTAGTAGTGCCCCTACAGGATGTAGAGGTAGATGAGAAATTAAAATTTGTGGAACAACCATTGCAAATTGAGAACAGTCAGAAAAAGAGATTGAACAGAAAGAAATTAATGATTGTGAAAGTGAAATGGATTTCCAGACGTGGACTTGATTACACGTGGCTACTAGAATCTGAAATGAGAAAGAAATATCCACACTTGTTTGAATAAACTCGAGGACGAGTTTAAAAACAAGGTGGGGATGATGTAACACCTGCCACAAAAATGTCCAAGATTTGACAAAAGGTAAAACCCTAGGGACTATAAGTATAATTATCATAAAGTTCAGGGTTTAAATTGAAAAATTAAGGATTTAAGACCTTAGCGGACCGCCAAGGTCAAGCCTAATGGTCCGCTATGAGATAGAGTTGGGTGGCGGACCGCCACCATATGTAATAACGGTCCGCTACTAGGTCACTAAGCAATGAATCCAGATCAGCCACGGGTATAGTGACTAATGGTCACTTATTGTGACACACGTACTCATGGCGGACCGCCACGCCCTGTGGTAACGGTCCGCCAGCCGCAAACTCATTAACATCTGCCACGCGTAAGGGTGGCGAACCGCTACGCCCCAAGGCAACGGTCCGCTAGCTGCAAACTTAGGTTCGGTCCAATCTGCGATTGACATTTAGGGTTGATGTCATCCAGGGCGGTGGCGGACTGCCACCAGCCATCGTAGCGGTCCTCTACGGGTCAGATTTTTAGCCTATTATTACTTGATCAATTTCATTTTAATCTCTCACAACAAACTCGTCCCTTACACTAAAAATTTGCTCCAAAGCTCTCTTAGATGACTCCCGACAATCCCAGTTCGATTCCTACTGGTTCTAGTGCCCGGTGTAAGAATATACACTCATAGAAAAGTTAGAACGTTAGAGAAACGAGACTAGGAAGCTAGCTTATAAGCTTGGAACTCTAGAGGCTAATTCCTACTATAAAGGTGAATAATTTATCTCTTTCAAAAAACTTGTGTCAAATATTTTATTTACAAAAATGGCCAAATAAAGGTTAACGAAGTTATAATCAATGTTCTTCAACGAACAAGCATTCAGGCCTTAGGTATACATAAAACCTGCAAGCGATACACGAGTCTCGGGTTAAATTCGCGGATTGCGGCCGGTACTTCCCTTTATAACAAATGAGGAGACATGGAGTCCCCGTTGTTATAAAGACATACTATCAGTGTATACTGTGGTTCGATTGAACAGGACGGGCCTGCTGAGCGTGTGGACTGAACATGAAGTTGTGATTATGAAATTAATACTTGTTTGTGCCAAAATATTTTTTGTCAAGATTTTGTATTCGACGTTTTATTTTCAAAATGTTTTCCAAATAATAAATAAAACATGAGGAGAAAGAAAACAGGCACACATGAGATCTGACCCCGAAAAAGAAAGAATGGAATGCACGTAGGATTCTCAGGCCTCGTGTAAAGGGAAATCCTAAAGAAAGAAAATAGGACCAGGAAACTGATCAACACTGTGTTGTACTATTTCTAGTGGGTCATCATATATTTGATTTCAAACTCTATTTTGTAATCAAAGATGAAAGGGTATTGAAACCCTATGTTTATAAAAGTAAATACAAGGCTTTTGT
Source organism: Smallanthus sonchifolius (assembly GCA_023525975.1). Lineage (NCBI taxonomy): Eukaryota > Viridiplantae > Streptophyta > Magnoliopsida > Asterales > Asteraceae > Smallanthus > Smallanthus sonchifolius. Next base: position 18,401,596 of record CM042035.1, on the reverse strand, counting down.
TTTCCAACTGAGTTTTGACATTCACAAATACAACCCATGAGGTTGAGACAAATGTCGAAACGATCCTTTTGAAAATACTTCCGCTGAATTTTAAAAAAACTCTTAAATCAAATAACCAAACGATACCAATCGGGCTCGCACACGTCAAGGAGGTGCTTGGGGCGGGGTGTGACAGTTGTACGGTTTGGGATGACTTAGACCGAGCTTGTGGCTGCTGGTCTAGAGTAGATGGGATAATTTTATTGTGGTAATAGGGCTGATCTAGGTAATTCGTTTGACGACAGGTTCGTGTCGGACTATGCGTTTGCGGGTATGCGGCTTACGGAAGGAAAGCTTCGCAACCGGTGAGTTTCTAATCCCCTCTTTTGAATGTTTTTAACGTTTTGAGGCTATCGTACATACTTTTGAGACGTGTTTTATTACATTTAAAGCATATCGAGCTTTGGGGTCTGAACCGATGAGTTTACAAATTTAACTATTTAAATACGGGGCTAAGGGACAATGTGTTGTCCTTGAGAGGTGTAGGTTAAAGGTGGGTATATGGTCATGGGTCGTATAATGAGCTAATGGGGGTGAGTCGGGATTTTATTTACAGGTTGTACAGGTATGACTAGGAGGTGTCACAGGGTGTGCAAGAACATAGTATGTGCTTAGATGTTATAGTAGTAGTGTATTGTGTTAGGTGTTAGTCAGGGTGAATCGGGATATAAGCTAAACGCCTATGAATACGTGTAGGATACATTATCCCAGTGCTATTAGTGGAGTACAGGTATAGGTAATGAGTCATAAAAATAATGTGTGATGTTACGTGTTCTATATATGTGTGTCGTGTTTGCATCATTGTCTTTATGACACGGCAAACATAATTTAGGAAGGACGAGGTCCTACGAGAGGTCACCAAAGGTGACGATGTCCAACAGGACAGTGATGAGCTCGAGGTGTGTTGAACGCCCTGACGAGGGTGCAGTGATGAGGTATGTGTTTGCGTGCTTATATATGTGTGAATTTGCATGCAAGTGTTGAGTTATATTGATTATGCGTGAGACAGTATTAAAGTGATGTGTAGATGGTATTAATGTGGTGAGTAGAGTTAGATTGACCGTTGTGTCAGGATTATGATGCGGTGATGGTAATTGTTATGTTGGTTGAATTGTAATATCCTTGGTCAAGGCTGAGTAAGTCAATGTCTGTGGATTCGTTGTGTTAACCAAGTGTCGAGTTAACATGTGTACTAGAGTATGAGTTATTAGTGTAGTAATATCGACCTATGTCGACGAGATTGCGAGATTATTATTATTATGGGATGAGTCTTGGGTAATGAACTATTATGGGATATCGTGTGATAATAGGGGTTATCTATTTGTTAATGAATTATGAAACTATTTTATCCTCTGGTTTCTTCTCTTGCACCTTAGCTCCCATGACATCATCATACAGAGTTCCACTAAGTTCCACCGCATCGTCAAAACTCAAAGGTTGCTGAGCCTTGACTAAATGCCTAACACGATTCGGTAGACCGGCTACGTACAGCTTCATCCACCGCTCATCATTTCCAGCTAAATATGGCACCAGACGTGCCATCTCTATAAACTTCGACGTGTACTCACTATGAGTCGATTTACCTGCCTTGAGAGTCAGAAACTCTCTCTACCCTTTCCAGCTCTCCCGGAGCACAGAACTTCTTCCTAACCAAACGCTTTAAATCCTCCCAGGTCATAGCTTCCAACTCCTGAGTCGTCTTTCTTTCTTTCACCGAGTTCCACCAGTGCAAAGCCTCAGCAGAGAAAGAGTGAGAAACGAACTTCACTATCTGATCTGGCTTGTACTCACTGATAGAGATGGTGGACTCCATCTCAGTAAGCCAGTGATACGTGGTCACTGCATCCTTCAAACCATCGAACCTAGGCGGATCGCACTTCTTAAAGTGCCCGTAGTTACAGTTGCCGCCAGTTCCAGCGAACCTCTTCTTCTTTTCCTCATCCACTAGAATCCTAGTCTCTAGCTCCTAGAATGTTGCCTTCACAAAATCAGGCAAGTACTCGTGAATCATCTCAGTCACTTCTTTCTTGACCGCCTCACGAACCACTGGTTCGAATTGGAACCCTTCGTTGTGCTCAGAATGCACCAAAGGTTCAGCACGCACTGACGGTTCAGTATGAACCGACACCTCGTCATGATTAGCATTGTCCTGAACGTTCTCATGACGCTTCCTACCGGTAGCATTAGCAGCAGTCTGTCTCTTAGGTGCCATCAGTTACTGAAAATAGTAACAAACATAGAAATACTTAGGTATTATTTAAAACAATCCGAGCAGTGCAATTAGTTAATGACGGTGGCCAATCGACATTACCCGCTTACCTTGCCTTTCAGGTTTTAAATCATCCCTATATTGCATTTTGGCATGACGCCCTTGTCTTAACCGACTAACACACACACATACACTAACTCATACCTGGCGCTTCTGGCTTTTGGTTACGCGTGATGACATTTCCTACACATTGGTCCCATTCTCAGTCTAAGTCTAGGCATTGAGGATGCCCAGATTATTTAAGCCACCGCTCTGATACCAACTTGTAAGGCCCTAAACTCGGGAACCCGACACGTTGGCATACACGTAAGAACAACAGTAAATGACATCAAATCATCTCAATAAATGCAGTGAAAAACAAACAGTTAACAGTGGCCACCCAAATCTCAAACACAAACCAATCAAGTAATAATATCTAAGTCATTCAACATCATAACGGAAAATAAATGTCATCACAACGATCATGGTAACCAAACGCCATCCAGAAGCCGCCAGCTCACACTTTCTCCTTACCTGAAATACATGCTAAAAAGTCAGATACGCTGAGTGAGTTCTATAGTAATTCATTCGAGGTTATTAAGTCCCAAACCTTTATTAAAAACGATTTACATCACAAAGGTTTTCTCATTTCTTTACCGATTAATCAATTATATATTTTATCGACAGACACGAAATCACGTCGGCTGGTCTAAAGAATCATACAATCATGACTTGTTGACTGATCATTGTCAGTCATAACCACTCACCGACCAACCCTACTTACGATCATGCTTAAGCAACCCATTTCATCCGACTAAGGTCAGACTCAATTCCCGTCGACTAGGGTTAACACGATATCAATTAACCTCTTAATATAAAGTCACCACATTTGATAACATGAAACCAAATCCTACGCAAACAATTATAACTATCATTTCACAACACAAATATTAACATCAAAACCCTTATCATTTCGTGTCTTCGCTATATTGCACGTTGCATGTATTCGAGCACAAACCTACAAAACGTTTAAAGGTGAACTCACCTTTGCTTGATATGTCTCGCTCCCTAGAACCCGTTAACTTCCCGTACTCGTCCTTCGACCTCGTACCTAACAAATACACAAGTTATGAGTCAATACATGACTCGACGCTCACACACTGTCTCTCTCGCATCACAAAATTTATGTACGTGACCACGCGTGGGTGCGCCTTGCCATGCATGGCTTTGCATGTAACGCATGCACGCCCGAACCGAACCCAAACTATCACCCCGCAGCCCATACCGGACCAACCCCCCTCATCTGTCGCTGTCGTGAATCCCCGCAGCCGCCACAGCCTCCGGCGTAGACTCCGGCTTGCTTCCACGTAATCGTTAGCCGAGCTACACCACCACCGTACCGTCCTTACCATCTCACGCCTTCCCGCAAAGCCGAACATCCATGGTCTGGCCTCACATCGCTCTTGTCGTGGCCACCCAGCACCTTCCCAACTGTCAAACTAAGCCTTCGAGTCATCCCCTTCCTTTTCCGGCCGTTCTCGAGTCACCGGCCACCCCCAAGGGTTCCGGACGAACTCCCGATAGACACAAAAACATCAAGAAACCGAAACCGTAATAATAACGAGTCGAGAGTGGAATTATACCTTCGATCCAAGTGACTCGTGCTAGTCGAATCACTAGAGAACTTGTCGCCCACCTTCACTCGACTCCAACGAAAACCCTAGGATCATAAACGCAAGCATCACGGTTAAACGGGGTTACAAACACGCATACGATGATTAGAGGTTCACGATTTTTACCTTGTTCTCGACAAGAACTTAACGGATCGCTTCCTCCTCTTCCCTTCTCTCTCTCGTCAGCCGCAAGTCGCAAATGGGGAACCCCCATTGTCGTAACACCCCTTTAGGGTGTGGCTCCTCGGACCGGGCTTCGGCCCTTGCGTCCCAACGGCCCCCACTCGGGCTTGGCCCTCCTCAATTCATTTTATAAAAATGATCTCGCAAGTCTTGATAATTATATATTAACCCCAGACTAATTATTTATAAAAACAACCACGCACTAACTCTGTCAAGTCTCCTCTCCTCGCGAACCATTATTTACAGTAATTACAAACCCGTTTTCTAAATGAAAAACCGGGATGTTACAAGTAGTGCCTGACTTTTGAGGAGCCATCGCTGGATGACAATTAGAGTACGAGATGAGAAGGACAACGAATGATCCTGATTAAGAAAGGCAAGGAGCTTTATTTTGGAATGACTGTCGGAGTTACGAGATCATTAGGGTATGCAAGAGTGACGGTATAAGTGTCGTGAGCAAATCGGGTAAACAGGATAAGTAAACAGGCAATTGATAATGTTTTGCCATAAAAGTGAAAGTTGAAGAACGAGTAACAAGGGAATATGGATAGGATCCTTCAAGTTCCAAAGCGAAAAGTGGGCAATGGGGAAGATTTTCTTTGAACACCAAGGTTGGTGGCTAAGTTCAAAAGTAGTGAACAGGACGATACATGCGCGAATGAGAACGGGATGCACCGAAGGATTAGGGTGCACGAGTAAGAATGGGAAGCATGAGTTGTGTTGATTTGTGCTGACGCAGGATTCAAGGACGAATCCTGTTTTAAGGGGGTAGACTTGTAACGTCTCGGTTTTTTGGATAAAAGCGATTTTTGTATTTTATGTTAATAAATGAAAAGTATTTTAGAAAGCGAGCCGGGAGTAACAAAGAACTGTATATACGTTAATAAAACAAAGAGTTATCAAGTAGTTAACGGGATTAGTGTATATGCATATATTGTATACAGTGGACGGAAGTTCAACGGAAAGTTATTGAGACATATCCGAAGACGTAAAAGACATGGTTTTGTACATACAAGTTTAATGTAAATATTTAGCGGTTTTTACGACAAACGAGCCAAGCCCGGGAGACTACGAGACGTGGGGGCGCCAAGCCCGGTCCAAGGGGAAACCCTTTAGAGTGTTACGTAAAGGGGGGAACCCCATTTTCTTCACTTGCGGCTGCCAAGAACAAGGAGGGAGGAGAGGAGAGCTGTTTGTCGCGTTTCACGTCTGGATCGAGGTATTTTCGGGTCTATAATCCCCCGTACATGTTTCGATCATCAGCCAACGATATCAAAACATTTATAATTCGATGGTTTTTGCAAGGGTTGACGTTTCGTGAGGAATCGAGCAAAAACGGAAATCCAGCGAGGATTTCTGGCCACTGTTCACGATTCCAGCGACGAAGGCAGCGGTTTTCGACGACTGGGAAGTCTGAAAGGGCTCGGCGATATGGACGCGTGGACATATTATTTGCCTAAAACGAAGTCCATTTGGGTCGGTTTTAACCTACTCGTATATTGACGCACAAAACCAAACGTGATGAAAGACGAGTATGCGTTCTGGCAGCAGCGGTGGTGGCGGCAACAGACACAAATATTTTTCTGAGGTCAGGTGTATCGAGACGAACGCGTGGATAGTTGGATCGCGCGAAACGGAGCTTGCATGGTCGAGATATGAGCAAAACAAGTTTTACTGTCATGTGGTACTCAGAATTTTCGTACAAAACCGCTTAGAACGACTTGTACGCAAAGGTATGACCCATAGAACTTTATATTCATTGTTCGGGACTATTTTGGGATGTGAGAAAATTGTCGGGAAGACATTCGGGAAAGTTTTTCGGTAACGTTAATTTAAGGGTTTTGTACGCGAACGAGCGCGTCGATTGCACGGTTTGGGATGACTTAGACCGAGCTTGTAGCTGCTGGTCCAGAGTAGATGGGATAGTGTTATTGCGGTAATAGGGTTGATCTGGGTAATTCATTTGACGGCAGGTTCGTGTCGGACTACGCGTTTGCGGTATGCGGCTTACGGAAGGAAAGCTTCGCAATCGGTGAGTTTCTAATCCCCTCTTTTAAATGTTTTTAACATTTTGGGGATATCGTACATACTTTTGAGACGTGTTTTATTACATTTAAAGTATATCTAGCTTTGAGGTCTGAAACGATGAGTTTACGAATTTAACTATTTAAATACGGGGCTAAGGGACAATGTGTTGTCCTTGAGAGGTGTAGGTTAAAGGTGGGTATATGGTCATGGGTCGTATAATGAGCTAATGGGGGTGAGTCGGGATTTTATTTACAGGTACGACTAGGAGGTGTCACAGGGTGTGCAAGTACGTAGTATGTCCTTAGATAACAAGACATAGTAAATGTATGCGTGTTGCTATAGTAGTAGTGTATTGTGTTAGGTGTTACTTAGGGTGAGTCGGGATATGAGCTAAACGCTTATGAATACGTGTAGGATACAGTATCCTAGTGCTATTAGTGGGGTGCAGGTATATGAGTCATATAAATTATGTGTGATATTACGTGTTTTATATTTGTGTGTCGTGTTTGCATCGTTGTCTTTATGACACGACAAACGGAATTTGTGAAGGACGAGGTCCTACGGGAGGTCACCAAAGGTGACGATGTCCAACAGGACAGTGATGAGCTCGAGGTGTGTTGAACGCCCTGACGAGGGTGCAGTGATGAGGTATGTGTTTGCGTGCTTATATATGTGTTAATTTGCATGCAAGTGTTGAGTTATATTGGTTATGCGTGAGACAGTATTAACGTGATGTGTAGATGATATTAATGTGGTGAGTAAAGTTAGATTGACTGTTGTGTCAGGATTATGATGCGATGTTGGTAATTGTTATGTCGGTTGATTTGTAAGATCCTTGGTGCAGGTTAAGTAAGTCAATGTCTATGGATTCGTTGTGTTTACCAAGTGTCGAGTTAATATGTGTACTAGAGTATGAGTTATTAGAGCATGGGGTATACCCGTGTGATTGTGGTGTGGTGTGATAATTAAATGAGTATGTGAGTGTAGTGTGTGTTTTGTGTGTGAAAGAGAAGATAGCATACCATAGTTTTGCTTGGTGGGAACGTGAAAAAACTCACATGAAGCAATGACGACGTGATAAATGAAACGAGGGGGCAGTGTTCCCATAAGATCACGGCGTGATCTTAGGAGGTGCCATGGAGGATCATGCCACAATCACCCTTGGTATACCGGATAACCTTAGTGTAGTAAGTTCGACTTATGTCGACGAGACTGCATGATTATTATTATTATGGGATGAATATTGAGTAATGAACTATTATGGTATATCGTGTGATAACAAGGGTTATCTATTTGTTAATGAATTGTGAAACTAATTTATAAGGACCATGAGTCCTGGGTAAAGTTCAAATAACTTTTGTGACAAGTTGGCTTTTAATTAAAGTAAACTATTAGAACTCACTCAGCGTTCATGACTTTGTGTGTACGATAGATTGTTTGCAGGTAAGCGTTGCGTTGATGTATCTTGGCTTGGGAACGGTGCTACTCGGATTGGTGTGCATGCATTGGTGAGGTATCGCGAATTTAATTTTAAACTAATTAACTTTTAATTAATTTAAACATGTTTTTAAATAAAACAATTGAATTTAAAAACTTGTTTTAATCTTTAAAATAAAAACTACTTTTATTTAATTACCTTTCCGAGAAATTATAAACATTTTAATATTCTCGTCGTTTTATAAGATTGTGTTAATCGTTTTATAAATATATTTGCAGTTAAACTATTATCCTAAATAATTGTAGCCACCACAAAATATAAAACAATTATCGAGCCACTAGTAAGCTTGTTCGGTTTCGTTCGAGCCATCAAACGAGTAACCGAACCGGTCTAAGGGATAACAAATAAAATATGAATTTGTCGTCTCCCACTTAGTCCAAGATCTCTATCTTCAAATCCCGTTTTTGTCAATCTTCTGTCTTCAAATCTTCGTCTTGTTAGTTTTACAATATTTACATTTTTACAATAAAAATAAATAAACAAAAAAAACATAACTATTACATTCGGGTTCCAAATAACCCAAAACATAAAAATAAAAAGAATATAAAACAACCGTGACAAACAAAAACCACAGTTCACTATGGCTCGATGTATCAAACACAATCACAACCAAAACGAAAAACGCTCGATCTTTTATTAACAAATAAAACGGAGATCGAAAAATAAACAATTACGTCTAAACGCGTGTAAAGGTGGCTCTGATACCACTGTTGGGATAACGTGCACCGGTTTTAACATTTAAAATAAAAATTAATAAAATCATATTTATAATAGCGGAAGCTTTTACAAAAGCACAAGATAATAAAGATCATATCTTTATCCGACGGTGATCTGATTACACAACGTTTAGACAATAATCCTTAACCTAATAAATGATTACATTTTTTGCCACGTGTCTCTCTATCATTCAGTCTCACTTTCTTTTTACCGCCCAAACCATTTACCCGAATTAAATAACACGTGGGCCCTATTAAATAATAATATTAAAAGAATATATTTTTAAATACTTAATATAAATCTAATTATGGATACTTATTATTTATGTATGGATAACTATTATATCATTAAACAAATGAATTTAATCTATATTACATTTATTAGTTACATAAAAAAATTAATGCCCAATTAAAAAAAATTTAACTTAACATAATTTATAATTGTCACGTCAAATTACATTTATTTAAAGACATATTTTGACGAGTGTACGTGTTAACAGATTACATTATATTTTATCCAACACGTGTAATACATGAGATTATAAACTAGTAATAAATAAATAAACACAACCATAGGGTGTTTAGGGTTTATACCTTTGACAATCAACCTAAACTCACATGATGAATGCAATGAACGTCATGCTAGATGACTTGTTCATGAACCCGCAATTCTCAATCTCGTCTCACAAGATCTAGCTCTAATACCGGATAACGACTTTACCCCCGTTCACGGTTTGGCTTGCGACGCCGAAGGGAAGGCGCCGAAGGCGGTGCGGAGGCTGCACGGTGGTCCGGCGACGTCAGTCGGTGGCCAATAGTGGTGGCTCGCGACGGCGATGGGTCGGTCGCAAAACGAGAGGGAGGGGGCTCCTCTTTTGCGCAAATTATGTTGGTGGCTAAGAGTGGGATTAGGGTTTAATAATAATGATATATTTATAGATAACATATTTACATATTGCACCCAAAAGATTTAACAGTTAAATCCTTGTAATCAACTGTTAATTACTTTCAATTCTCACAGTTTACTAATTACAATTAATTAGTAAATCCTTATCCATTTAATGTTAACACTTAACGTTCATGCCACCATACTTAATTGTTTCTCTAAATAATTCTGGATCAACGTTAATTATTTCTCTTAAATAATTAATATCCGAATCCACCGTTTAAATATTTCTCTAAATATTTATTCACCTTTTCATAATGTCATGTTCTATGAACTATAATATCTACGATTAAATATTATCAATTGCTCGTTGTCCAAAGTGTAACTCTTTGGATCGTAACTCGATAGCAATGTTGATATTAACGATGATCGGATATCTAATATCTCACAAGTTTCGCTTCTTAAATTCTAGTATTTAAGAATTTTTTTATAATTATTTGAATATGTTAATATTGTTTTATTTTATTTTTCAGCCATACGAGGAGTGTTTAAATCGATTTGAGCACGAATTTGTTTGTCTACCTCCTAGTATGCATTTGTGTTTTGGATGATTATGTGTATGCATGTATGGCGGGAGTATGTGGATGGTAATATATTTTAGGACAATACGGATCAGGGAAGGAGGATTCAACAATGATGGTTCAAGATTAGCGCCAATGTTAAGTGATGTTTTATTCTGAATGAGATCTATTAATAAATTGGTAAATTGGATTTTAATAATCAAAATTATGACTCATTATCCATACTAGCAATATGACCAATCACACTCCTAATTTTTACTTTTGATGGTTACAACAAACTCAATAGCATAATAATCATAGATTTACACTATATTTCCACTCGATTTTTGCTCAAAAGGATGATTACGAACGAAATGGAAAACACATTTTTTTGTAAACGAAATTAAAGGGGAAATCAAGTCTAAATCTATGATATGATGATTGTGCCATTAAGATTGCCCTTTGTCAAATCGTCAATATAGATTATTATACTTATCGAGTTATAGTTTGAATTATTAAAATTCAATTTATCTAACAATATACAATTTTAATATATTTTGAATATACATGCACACATAAACACACACGTATAATTTCTTTTTAAGAGTATGTAAGGCCCTAAATTCGAGAGCCCTCACGTAATAGATTTACTAATAAACATATAGTTCTTTAACGTATTTACTCATCATTTAATGCAACGGAAACTTCATTACATTACAAGTAATTTGTCCAACATATCAAAAACATTGTCTTAACATAAGAAACTTTCAAACGCAATCATATAACTCTATTCTAATAAAAGACCAAAAAAAATGTACACATGTAATCAACACAATCCAGCTCACAAGTTTTTTTCCCACCAAAATCACATTTACATCTCACATTCAATCTTTCGATATTTAACCTAATTTTTTTGAAAAATTATATAAATAAACATTTTATCAAATAATTTCACCATTATTACAATTGACTTCATTTTTTATTAAATTATCATCAAAATTGAATATTTAAAAAAAACACGAAAAATTAGAACATTTTAAAAAGTTGAGTTTTAAATTTTTATTATTGAAAAAGCAAGAATTTTTAATTTTACATAAAAAATAACAAATATTCTATTTGTATTTTAATAATTATATGTGTTAGAATAGAGTTTACTAATGGTTAATTACTAGTTTTTTTAATTAAGTTTGATATTTATAAATAAATTTTTTATTTTGATTTTGAAATTTTAATAGTTACTTTTAATTAAAATTAAGAAATTTATAAATATTTATTTTAAAAAGTGTATTTAGAAATTTATAAATATTTTAAACTTTAACTATAACTTTTGCCCCACGCTCCGAGGCGGGAAGCGTAACTTAAACGGTTGAGGCGATGATATTGACGTTGCTGAGTACAAAAAGAAACGTGCTTAAATAAATTTTGTCACACGCTCCGCATCGAGAATGGAACCTTAAACGGTGGAGGAAATGATATTAACGTGGCTAAACACAAAAAGAATCGCAGTTAAATATATAAAAGAAATGTATAAAGTTACGACGAGTCGGTTGTGGAGATCGAAACATATATAAAAGACAGTTTAATAACGATGTTTTTCAGTCGGTGTTATTATTCATGGTACCAGCATGTTATCGTCAGTCAATATAATCCACGATACCTAAAAAATACGCTATCTTAAATACAACTCCCTTTTTAAAAAAAATTATACCGGGACGTTAAAAAAGAAAATAAACAAACAAACAAACGTGAAAGTTAATAAGGAAAATCAGATTATATATACTACAAGGTTAAATTCGAAACTTTAGAAATTTCAGAAGGTTAAATTGACATTTTACAAAGTTTAGCGTGAGCTTTGTCATTTGATTAAATTGGGAAGAACTCCCTTATCTTCAAATAAAGAAACTTAAGTGGCAGAAGTGAAATTTTTTTTTACTATTCTTAATAAGTTGTCTTATTATTGAAAAAGCAAGATTTTTTAATTTTACATAAAAAAAATAAAAAAATATTATATTTTTATTTTAATAAATATATGTGTTAGAATATAGTTTACTAATATTTAATTAGTAGTTTTTTAATTAAGTTTGATATTTATAAATAATTTTTTTATTATGATTTTGAAATTTTAAATGTTATCTTTAATTAAATTAAGAAATTTATAAATATTTACTTTAAAAAGTGTATTATATTTTAAACTTTAACTAGAACTTTTGCACCGCGCTCCGCGACGGGAAGCGGAACTTAAACGTTTGAGGCGGTGACATTGACAATGCTAAGTACAAAAAGAAACGTGGTTAAATAAATTTTGCCCTATGCTCCGCGACGAGAGTGGGACCTTAAACGGTGGAGGGAATGATATTAACGTGGCTAAACACATAAAAAAATCATAGTTAAATACATAAAAGAAACGTATAAAGTTACGGTGAGTCGATTGTGGAGATCGAAACATATATAAAGTACAGTTACATAACTATGTTTTATGGTCGGTGTCGGTGATATTCTTCACGGTACCAGTATGTTATCGTCAGTCAATACAACCCACGATACCTAAAAAATACGCTATCTTAAATACAACTCCCTTTTAAAAAAAAACAACTATACCAAGACGTTAAGAAAGAAAATAAACAAACAAACGTGAAAGTTAATAAAGAAAATCAGATTATATATATTACAATGGATAAACTCGAAACTTTAGAAAATTGAGAAGGTTAAATTTACATTTTACAAAGTTTTGTATGAGTTTTGTCATTTAATCAAATTGGGGGAAGAACTCCCTCATCTTTAAATAAAAAAACTTTAGTGGCAAAAGTGAAATTTTTTTTACTATTGTTAATAAGTTGTCCTTTAAAGCTTTTTGTTAATGTTAATTGTTAATGTTAAATCACAGTTAAATAAATAAAAGAAATGTATAAAGTTGGTGAGTCGATTGTGGAGATCAAAACATATATAAAAGACAGTTACATAACTATGTTTTATAGTCGGTGTCGGTGTTATTTTTCATGGTACCAGCATGTTATCGTCAGTCAATACAACCCACGATACCTAAAAAATACGCTATCTTAAATACAACTCCCTTTAAAAAAAATTATACCGGGACGTTAAGAAAGAAAATAAACAAACAAACGTGAAAGTTAATAAGGAAAATCAGATTATATATAATACAAGGGATAAACTCGAATCTTTATAAAATTGAGAAGGTTAAATTTACATTTTACAAAGTTTTGTATGAGTTTTATCATTTGATCAAATTGGGGGAAGAACTCCTTCATCTTTAAATAAAAAAACTTAAGTGGCAAAAGTGAAAAATAAAAGTTTACTATTCTTAGTAAGTTGTACTTTAAAGTTTTTTTGTAATGTTAATGTTAATGTTAATTTTTATTTAAATGATGAGATTTTTTCCAAAAAAAATATGTTTGGTTTCAATTCTAATTTATTAGTTTTAACCTTTTTCACATTTAATTTTGAAAATTTAAATTTAAATTGTGTCGATATATTAAAGAGTGCGATTTTTAATTTTTGAAGTTTTATAATTTAAAACACGATATATTGTTGAAATTTAAATTTTATTTGTTTTTTATTTTAATTTAAATGAGAGATTAAATATTAAAATTTAACGAGATTTTCAGTACAATAGGCGAGATTTAAAAAAAAAAATTTGTTACGTAAATTTAATTACAAGTTAAATATTTATAAATATGTTACAATATCAATGTTAAAGTTTCTACAAAAAAGGCTGATAAAGTTTGAAGAAGCAAATAAAATTGAGAAACAACGTATGCAAGTAAATTGTTGACCAATTTGATTGTATTCGATTTCTTTGACTCCTTACTGGCTTCAATTAGGTTTGGACCGTATGTGAGCTTTTTTCAAACCTTTTGGGTTATTTTGTGTTTTCACTTACTAAAGAAAAGAAAACTCTATTTTTTGTTACATTTAGTGGGTATTAAACATTGAAAAGTTACAAATGTCACGTCAAATGTCGAATACAATAAAATATTTTCAGATTTGTAAATCAACATTGTTAGGTTTTATTTGACATGTAAGTTAATTTATTGTAAAAAATACACCACTTATGAATTGTATTTTCATGTATTTTTCAATGTTTTGATTATTCTCAACGATATAATCTTAATATATAACAAAATAGAAAAATTATCAATACAATATCAAATTTGTATAAAAAATATATTAAGATATTTATTAATATAATTTTAACGTTTTACCCCGTATAACATAGAGAGTTAAAACTAGTGTGTATAATATACACATATATCACGACAAATTATTTTTTTTTCCATGATAGCTACAGGCCTACAATAGCAATATCAAGATAAATGAATGAAAATTTAGGTGCTTAAGCGTCGTTTGGGAAATACCAATTTAGTTTTTCAAAATTTGACCCAAAAGAAGGCGAGAAACACCTAGGGATACGAGGTCTTGATTTTTTTTTTAACGACCAGCAAAACATATATATATATATATATATATATATAGCTAATGAAAAAAACAAATTAGCAAGGAGCTAGACCAAAATACAACCAACTATAAAGAAAAAGATAATAACCAACTAACATGATTAAAAGGAAAAGGATCTCCAATTGACCCAAGACACGCCAATCTGTTTAGACCGGCTAGAAACCCATAAAAATCCCAACACCTTGATGTCTTCCACGATCTTAGCAAGAGCCACCGACTTGTAATTAAACACAAGATCATTACGGGCCTTCCAAACGCACCAAATAGAAGTCAAAATCACTGCATGGCATGCACGTTTCTTTAACGGGGACCCCCCAATGAAGGAATGCAAATCTAATAGGTCACCAAAGCTAAACGCATATATCGGAGGCAAAAGGAGCCATTGAGCAAGAATTTGCCATAGGGATTGAACAAAACCACAATTGACAAAGAGATGCTCTGTAGATTCCGAATACTCCCCACAGAAGCCACACGATATGGAATGCACATCCACATTCCTAGCTGCGAGAGAAACTAGAGTAGGAAGGCGATCCAAGGACGCCCATCAGGCCAAAATCTCAACTTTCTTCGGCACCCACTTATTCCAAAACAACGGCTTAGCAGGGATTTCAAGGCCAAAACAAGCCAACCTTCGCTTAATACTACGAACCGAGAACCCTCTAGACCTGTCCAGCTCCCACACCCAATTATCCTTACCCCATCCAGTCACTAACTTCAGCAAAAAAAGTCGACGCCCTCTTCCACTCCCAACGAAACACTAGCCCAGTCGAAGACGAGGAGACTCTATCATAGACAAAGCAATCTTTAGCCACCTCCGGCCGGAACAAAGATGGATATCGAAAAGACAAAGGCGAGAGCCCAAACCAATAGTCCAACCAAAACATAATAGACGATCCGCCTCCAATAACACCGATAATGGCCTTGGACAGATCCACATTAGCTTTAACCTTAATGTTGACGATATGTTTCCAAGGCCCAGGGATAGACATTCTAGCTAGAATAGGGGACCAAGATCCAGAACTGTGGTGTAGTTCCCAAATAACCTTCCTCCACAGCCCCAGTTTGTCCGTTTTAAACCGCCATCACCACTTCGCAAGCATTGCAAGATTAGCGTCTCGCAAAGAACCAATACCGAATCCACCGAAATCTTTAGACCCGATAACTTGTTCCCACGCAACCCAGGAAATCTTAGTCACATTAGAGTCACCCCAAGAAAAAAGATCTCCGCAAGCGATCTAACCGATCAATTACTTGAATAGGGGCCTTATACAAGGAAAAGTAATACGTGGGCAAGGAATTTAGAACGGACTTAATTAAGGTCACCCGACCCCCGAAGGACAAAGTTTTAGCTTTCCACAACGATAGCCGAGACTTGAACATGCTCACGACCGGTTCCCAGCTCTTGACCAAGTTCATATTGGCGCCAACTTGCAAACCCAAATACGTAAACGGGAAAACCCCCACCTTACACTTTAGGATATCGGCCAAGCCCACCACCTCCTGGGGATCCGCACCCACACCAAATAAACTGCTCTTGGCCAAGTTGATCCTTAGCCCGGAGACTAAGTAAAAACATATCAAAATCCTTACCAGATTTATCGCATTCAAATGAACCCAATCCCCGAGGAAGACCACGTCATCAGCATAAAGAAAATGGGATAACACCGGCCCTAAGAAGAACATGGAATACCATGAAATAAGCCGATCGACGAAGCTTGCTTCATAATTCCAGTCAAAGCTTCCATGGCAATCAAAAACAAGAACGGAGACATCGGATCCCCTTGACACAAGCCACGGAAACATGAAAATTCTTCGGTGGGGGAACCGTTAACCAGCACCGAAGCACGGGCCGAAGTCACCGTGGCCATAACCCACTACCACCAAGTGACCGAAAAGTTCATCTGAGTCATAACGGAGTCAAGGAACCCCTAGTTTAACGAATCAAACGTTTGTCGATATCCACCTTAAAAAAGAAACCCTTTGACCTAGATTTTTTCATATGAGAGAGAAGCTCATTTAACATTAACGGGCCATCGAGGATGTTTCGACCCGCCAAGAAGGCAGATTGGACATCCGAAATAAGACTCCCGATCACCCCTTTCAACCTGTTCATAAGACTCCCGATCACCCCTTAATGCAACCAATAAGACTTATAGGACGAAAATCACGCAGCTCCGTAGGGTCCTTCGATTTCGAGATCAACGCAATAAAGGAGGAATTACACCCCCTGCTAAGAGAACCCTTAACAAAGAAGTCCTCAAATAATTTCATAAAATCCAACTGAAAACAAGGCCACAACTGCTTAAAGAAAGCGTAGTTGAATCCATCCGGACCGGGGGCACGGTCACCTGCGCACTCCCACACGGCAGCCTTTACCTCAGCTAAACAGAAAGGATGAATAAGCGTCGCCGCATCTGCATCATTCAGCTTAGACAAGTTAGGGCACTCCGGAAACGGCCTAGAAACCATCTCCAGATCGATCTTATTACTCGTATTAAGGAATCTCATAAACTTTCCTTGCAAGAACCGAACCTTGAGAAAGAAGGATTGGGAGGCATGATTGATCAATTAATCAAAGGAGATGATGGAATTTTAAGAATGAATAAGAGAATCTGGGTTCCTATCTATGGAAATACTCGTGAAGAAATTCTGGAGGAATCCCATAAATCTAAATACACAATGCATCCTGGAAGCGATAAGATATACAAAAACCTAAAAGCCAATTACTGGTGGATAAGAATGAAAAATCATATCGCTATCTATGTTGCAAAATGTTTAACCTGTTCCGGTCTGGAAATGGGAAATGCTAACCATGGACTTTATTACGAAACTTCCCTGAACGAGTCGAGGGAATGATTCTATCTGGGTTATCATTAGCAGACTTACTAAGTCTGCTCATTTTCTTCCGATGAAAGAAACATTCAGTATGGATAAATTGGCACATATATACGTTAATGAAATTGTAACATTACACGGTGTACCACTATATATCATGTCAGATAGAGATAATAGATTTACTTCTCGATTTTGGCAAAGTTTTCAAAAAGCTCTTGGTACCAAATTAAATCTTAGCACTGTCTACCATCCTTAGACGGACGCGCAGAGTGAAAGAACAATTTAAACTCTCGAAGATATGTTAAGAGCTTGTGTCATTGATCTTGGAGGAAGTTGGGATGACCACTTACCTTTAATGGAATTCTCCTATAACAATAGCAATCATACGAGTATACAGACCGCTCCTTTTGAAGCCTTATACGGTCGTAAATGTCGAACTCCAATCTGGTGGTCTGAAACAACTGAGAAAGTGATTCAGATAAATGATAGATTGAAAGTGGCTCGTGATCGTCAAAAGAATTATGCAGATAAGAGACGAAAACCGTTAGAATTCAAGGTCGGTGATAACGTTTTGTTGAAAGTTTCACCATGGAAAGGCGTAGTAAGATTTGGATAGAAAGGGAAATTAAGTCCTAGATTCGTAGGACCATTCAAAATCTTGAAAAGAGTTGGGCCTGTGGCCTATCCACTAGAACTACCAGATGAAATGAATGGAGTACCTGATGTGTTCCATGTGTCAAATTTGCACAAGTGTTTGGTAGATAAATCTCTAGTAATGCCCCTACAGGATGTAAAGGTAGATGAGAAATTTAAATTTGTGGAACAACCATTGAAAATTGAGGACAGTCAGGAAAAGAGATTGAAAAGAAAGAAATTAATGATTATGAAAGTGAAATGGAATTCCAGACGTGGACCTGATTACACGTGGCTACTGGAATCTGAAATGAGAAAGAAATATCCACACTTGTTTGAATAAACTCAAGGACGAGTTTAAAAACAAGGTGGGGAGGATGTAACACCTTGTGACTTTCGGAAAATTTTTTTTATTTTATTATTATAATTTTTTTCTAATTTTCGGGATGAAAATTCTTTCAACTAGGGGATGATGTGACACCCGACAAATTTCGGTTAACTCCGTTATCCCTCACGAACTCAGTTAACCCCGTTAACTCTATTACTAACCTCAAGGACTATTTCTGTCATAATTCCAAACTCAAAAACCCATGAAATTCAGGGACTAATTCTGTAATTTCCCTAAACTCGATTCTTTGACTTCACAAAGTCAAAATCGAGCCATTGATCCCAAAATCAAACCCATATCATTGATGTTTGTCCAATTCGTAACTGATATGCACGATTAACACCATAAACGATCGTCATTATAGCATTAATCAACATCATTGAATCATATTTAATCCCAATTATGCTCGTTAACTCGTAACCGTCGACCCACTGAGTAAAACAACCGAATTCGATTAAAGTCGACTCACATTGTGACGTCTAACCGTCTGCACACTTTATTCGCACTCCACTAAAGCAATTGCACACACCAATCTCGTCGGAGATGCAACAGGAGTCACAGGAGGCCAAACCCGTCGATGTCGGAACTCCATCTAGTCGTTAACCATCAATTCCATCTCCATTCTGGTAATTCTTTACACCTAAAGTTTCAACCTAGTGTCTATATCAATAGCCCTATGATAATTAGATCGTATAACATCGAATTGGTTAAGAACAAGAATCTAGGGTTCATGTGAATTCGGTCTAATCGAACCCTACTCCCGACTCAGCCTCAATGTAATTAAAGGGCATGGTTAGGATCGAAATCCATCAATTATTGAAAGCCCCATGGTTGCAATCTATAATCTTATCAGTATTAATCAAATCGATGTCATGTTATTAAAACTGGGGTTTCGATTATAAATCCAAGAATTTACAGTTTAAACTCGATGGTATTGCAATCAAACCTCACCAGAGATTCGCCTATAACCGAATTATAAAACCCCTAATCTAATGTGTTCGATCGAAGTCCAAATGGTTAGAAACGGGATTGGTTTTGGTTCGAACTCGCGTAAGGGGGAAGAACGCAGGAGATCTGTGTGTTAAAACCATTTTGATACGGCCTCTGTTACGATTTACTAGCTGGCTGAGATGGTTAACACATTTGGCTGTGGGGGGGGGGGGGGAGAGACCCGGGTTCGAGTCTCTCCACCCGTTTTTCTTTAAAATGAGTTTTTAGACAATTGTTTAAAAAAAAATGTTTTTAATCTCGAAAATCACCCGTAGGTTCGGGTTTGATTAGTAAACCACATTTATTTAAATATAACCACTTTTAAAAATAATATGTTTATATCATTTTCAACCCGCAACTCCTACTATTAAATATTATATATTTTTATATTATTTCACCTCGTATAAGTTACCTTATGTGACGTTTAAACTAAAAATAATATAATTGTTTATATTATTTACTCGCGTTTATTATACTCGGTTAAAAATAATATATTTATTATTTTTCCACACAAATAATTATTTAGATAGTACTACGAACCTAAAAATAATATATTAATTTATATTATTTTCCTAAACTTTTGTAAACGACTTTAACGTACGAATTTATTGGTTTATTTAATATTATTCATATTAGAGACATTCGACACGTAACGCATTAATCTTAATTATTATATTGGGAAATCTATATTCCCGTAGACACGTTCATCTACTCATAAATCCTTAGAATGCGTTAAGACGTTCTAATTTTCCGTGTCTTCGTCACAAATCTCATATGTCCCTAACTTATGTGTTTATAATTCTAGGGCATACGTAAGCCGTGCAGGCTAACATTTGAGGTTCCAAATCTCATAATTGTGTGATACTACCTACAACGCAACGCAAGTGAGTTTCACGGCCCCTTTTTACTTGTTTTACTATTGGGGAAGAAACATGCTTACACACAAATGTATTTTACTTGTTTTCCTGTTGAGGAAGAAACAAACATGAACACCAACTATCATAATTTTACTTGTTTTCCCCGTGGGGGAGAAACAGGTACCCAAGCAAATATTATTTTACATGTTTTTCCAGCTATGGGAGAAAACATGACGCAACTATTTGATTATGGTACTTTATATGATATCACTGTTGAGACTAAGCGTAACACACTATCACATCACGTCCTCATCTTATATCGGACCGTTAATATGGATCTTAGCGAGGTAATGTTTAGTAGTACTACTGGGTTTGACAAGCCCCACCCACGTTAGTCGCGCTAACTCGATTGGATATCGAACGGGTGAAATGTTAGCCTACTCACATTGGCCAGAGTTGATACACCTGGCATGAGGTATACAAACACAGTCAGCTTCGGTTGCGAGCGCTTTAGTAAGACATGAACATAGGTTAGCTACCTATAGATATGCATATTGAATGTACATAATCTGACAAACACTCTCTTATTGTAAACTTGAAACTTGTGAACTCACCAACCTCGTGTTGACACTTTTTCTTACATGTTTCTCAGGTCGCTTTGGCACAGGTTGCACACTTAGGACATGCATGGAGTCCTACTGTCATTTCATTTATTTCAAACATAATAAATAGTTTACTTAATTATATTGATTGACGCTTGTCGCGTGTAACTACTTTAAATTTTATATTAACGTTTACGCTTCCGCATTAACTCTGAACTTTTATATTATGATACTTCAAGTCCCATATAGTGTCGTTTGATGTAACTAATGACTGAGATCCTGGTGTGTCACATTCCTAACGGTAAAACTCCGTTAGTGGATTTTGGGGGTGTGATAGATTGGTATCAGAGACATTGGTTATAGAGAACTAGGATTGCATACTAGACTATAACCTCACACATTAGTTACACGGCACAGACACTCATACCTGATACATATAGCACCTATACATACATTGTAGTACAGGCATGTAACACCATTCGTATCACCCTCAGTTGGCAAGGGACACATCATTTGCATTGCATCATCATTCCCAGTGGCGACACTCGGGGAATCACCAGAATATCATCCACTCCCGTCCGAGGGCAGCGAGACAGAGCCTTCGGAGGAGTAAGTTACATCACCACCACCTGTTGGGTATGGTGGGCTTTCTCAGGTCCATGTTATGGACGACACTCAGCACTAGCACATATCTCTTTGGGAGTTGGGATCGTCGGAGGCGAGTCCCTACTGTACCCACTAGCAACAATACGCCGAGTGAAGGCAGACCGTTGCACACATTATTGTAAAATCCATTGACATGTAGATGTCATCACTTTCCCGAACCATGGGCTCGCTTCTTTGGTCGATATTCTGTTGGGAATAGATTGACCACAAATTTGAGAACGCATTGCTCAATGCATACTCAAACCTTATTCTGACTCAGTGGGAAGAACAACTACTTTCCTTCTTCCAGTAACACATAACCATGAAATAATTACACTTCTTGAAGTCGCATTTCATGTACGTGTTTGCTTCATGTGCATGATTCCATCTGCAATCCGCTGGAATGAACTCTCGTATTGTGTTTCAACTCGAGTGAATACTCGGATCGAACGATTTCTGACTACTCATCCTGATATGAGTCCTAGTTGGTCAACTTGTGGTTGATGACTAAGCCTCTCGATGACTTACCATATCTGACAACACTTTGTACTCGGTAATGCAAATTGAGGGACATCTTGACACAGGGTAGGGAGAAGCTAGGGTGAGCATGCAAAGCAAATTATCATTACGGGTACACACATAATAGTAATTTGAGATGCATGTAAGTCCTGGTGAAACCTGGTGTGTGGATAAATGGTCCTAATCAGTGATTTACAGACTTAGGTTTCCACTATCTGTAGAGACTCTCATAACCCACTCAACGATTAGTTGGTATCGTTAAACCTGTTCAACAATTGATAGACGCGACTACCAGGTAGAAAATATTTACGGATACATTGAATTATCATCAATGGGATCCATCAATGTTATTTTCACCCATGTAAGAGTCTTAGTGATCTTACAACTCTCATTCAAACTTAATCAATAGAACCACCTAGAGTGAAACTCTAGTAGAACCTCAGAGTAAAACCACCGACTCCAACTATGTACACAGAATTTGAGGAATTCTTTCTATGCTAACGCGTTATTCCTTACACTCCTACAATAGATCCCACTTGAACTTGTTACCTCATCCTGTGACTAATCCTTAGTCTAACTTCGAATTTTACTCCAGCATATTCAATCCTGTAAACGGATTTCTTTCTTCACGAAATGATCCCGTTGATCCAATGACATTAGGGAACGAAGATTTAACCTAACCAACCATCAGTTGAACGCAATTACTTAGACATACATCCTATCTCTTATGCTACTAGAATCTATATCTCATTAGACTTTTCTTTCCTACATGTGAACCTCTTCCCTTAACCTATGCATTGGCTGACACTTGCCTTATAAGCACGGGTCTCACTAGAATTCTCAGTATGACTTCACAAATCCCATATTAGTGTGTCGTACTCTAACTCTATTAAAAGCCAAGTATACTATTGAGATAGTAGACTGTAATATCCCGCATTGGTTGAGGGGGAGAACGATACGTTCCTTATTAGGTGGTTGATACCTTCTCTATTGAGACGCGTTTTGCCTGGGCGAGCAACTCGTCGGGTAAAAACAAAACCGTGAGTTCCTGGATGGGTAACCCATCGGGGGCAAAGTGGACAATATCTTGGTACGGTTTGCTTGGGCCGTTTATCAGAAAATCGAAACAACTCGCATTCTTGCAGAAGTAAACTAGCATTGGTTAGTAATAAACTTGACATTAACCGTCTGCCAGTTACACTTGGCAGTTTCGAACTTATTGTCGGTATGAATTGGTTATCCGAGAACCAGCCTGAGGCCATCTGTTGTGACAAAAATGTTTGCCTTCCTCTCCTTAGAGGGGAAATCCTTTCTGTCCAAGGAAAAAGGAGTGGTGCAGTCATTGGCATCATATCCTCCATGAAAGTACTGAAATGTCTTCGAAAAGGGGCATATGGCTATTTTGGCTCTCATCGCCGATCAGCCATCTAAGGAAAAGAAGATTGACGACATTCCGATCATTCGTGATTATCCGAAAGTATTTCCCGAAGACTTGCCTGTCTTCCACCACATCGTCAAGTCAAATTCCAAATCGATCTAGTACCTGGAGCAGCGCCTATTGCTTGGGCACCCTACAGACTCGCACCTAGGGAATTGCAAGGACTATATACACAACTGCCAGAGTTGTTGGATAAAGGTTTCATCCGACCTAGCTCATCGCCATGGGGAGCTCCAGTCCTATTGGTCAGGAAGAAGGACGGGACTTTCCGTATGTGTATCGACTACCGTGAACTGAATAAAGTCACAATCAAGAATCGTTATCCTTTGCCTCGTATAGATGATCTCTTTGATCAACTCCAAGGATCAAGTTTCTATTCCAAAATAGATCTTAGGTCCGGCTATCATCAGTTAAGAGTCTGAGAAGAAGATATCTCTAAGACTGCATTCAGAACGAGATACGGCTATTACGAATTTATGGTCATGCCTTTCGGGTTAACCAACGCACCCGCGGTATTCATGGATCTCATGAACCGTGTGTGTAAGCTTTACCTTGACCAGTTCGTTATCGTTTTCATCGACGACATCCTCATCTATTCCAAGAACATGGAGGAACATGAGGAACATCTACGCTTAATTTTGGAACTACGAAAGCGAGAAGAACTGTATGCTAAGTTTTCCAAGTGTGAATTTTGGATCCGAGAAGTTCAGTTTCTAGGGCATGTGGTTAACGAGAAAGGGATACATGTCGACCCATCCAAAATAGAAGCCATCAAGAATTGGGCAGCACCGACGACTCCGACTGAGGTGCGACAATTTTTGGGATTGGCTAGATATTACCATCGTTTTATCGAAGGATTTTCAAAGATTGCACAACCTCTCACCGCCCTAACTCAAAAAGAAAAAGCCTATAATTGGGGCGATAACCAAGAGTCAGCTTTCCAGCACCTCAAACAGAAACTTTGCAGTGCACCTATTTTAGCTCTTCCGGAAGGAATCGATGATTTTGTGGTGTATTGTGATGCATCCATTCAAGGCCTGGGTTATGTCTTAATGCAACGCGAAAAGGTAATCGCATACGCTTCACGTCAGTTAAAGGTTCACGAGAAAACTACACCACTCATGACCTAGAGTTGGGAGCAGTAGTTTTTGCACTTAAGATATGGAGACATTACTTGTACGGTACCAAATGCACCATCTACACCGATCACAAGAGCCTCTAGCATATCTTCGAGCAGAAGGAGTTGAACATGCGACAACGTCGTTGGGTTAAACTTTTAAATGATTACGACTGTGCGTTCCGGTATCATCCGGTTAAAGCTAACGTTGTAGCTGATGCACTGAGTCGAAAAGAAACAAAACCCAAACGAGTTCGAGCATTACAGCTTACTATTCACCCCAGATTACCTGACAGAATTCGTAGTGCTCAACTCGAAGCCCTAAAAGAAGAAAACCTACCGCTGGAAGGTACACGCAGTCTGGAAGCACAACTTGAAGTCAAATCTGACGGTATTCGTTACTTCGCTGAACGAATATGGATTCCGGTATTCGAAAACCTAAGGGAACTAGTCATGGATGAGTCTCATAAATCTCGTTACCCCATTCATCCAGGTTCCGACAAGATGTATCATGACCTGAAGGTGCTGTATTGGTGGCCAAGGATGAAGGCCGATATATCCACCTATGTGAGCAAGTGCCTGACTTGCGCGAAGGTCAAAGTTGAATATCAAAAACCATCCGGTCTTCTGCAACAACCGGAGATTCCCATGTGGAAATGGGAACAAATATCTATGGACTTTATCACAAATTTGCCACGAACTCCTACCGGATGTAATACCATTTGGGTAATAGTCGATCGTTTAACAAAATCTACCCACTTCTTAGCCATTAAGGAAACTGATAAGATGGAAAAACTTACACGTTTTTAGTTGAAAGAAGTAGTCTCTCGGCACGGGGTGCCATTCTCTATCATTTCGGATCGTGATGCACGATTCACCTGTCGTTTCTGGCAATCATTACATAAAGCTTTAGGCACGCGTCTAGATATGAGCACGACTTACCATCCTCAAACTGATGGCCAAACTGAACGTACTATCCAAACTCTGGAGGACATGCTACGAGCTTGTGTGATCGATTTCGGTAACACTTGGGAGTCTCACCTACCGTTGGTGGAGTTCTCCTACAACAACAACTATCACACTAGCATCAAGGCAGCTCCATTTGAAGCACTTTATGGACGGAAATGCCATTCTCCCATTTGTTGGACAGAGGTTGGAGATAGCCAACTCACAGGTCCTGAACTTGTATTTGAAACTTCCGAAAAGATCGTCCAAATTAGAAACCGTATGGCGGCAGCTCGTGATCGTCAAAAGAGCTATGCCGACAAGCGTCGTAAACCTTTGGAGTTTCAAGTAGGTGACATGGTCTTACTCAAAGTCTCACCTTGGAAAGGTGTCATTCGTTTCGGGAAACGAGGTAAACTGAATCCTCGTTATGTTGGACCTTTCAAAATATTAAAGAGAATCGGACCAGTAGCGTATCAACTGGACTTACCTGAAGGACTGAGTGGTGTACACAACGTCTTTCACATCTTAAATTTGAAGAAATGTCTAGCTGACGAATCTCTCGCAGTTCCTCTTGAGGAACTACACGTTGATGAACAGTTACGTTTCATCGAAGAACCTATGGAAATTATGGATAGGGAAGTTAAAACGTTAAAGCACAGTAAGATCCCTATTGTCAGAGTTCGTTGGAACTCGAAACACGGACCGGAATTTACATAGGAGCGCGAAGATCAGATGATGCGCAAATATCCTCATTTGTTCATGCACCCCGCGTCAAACTCATAAGGTAACATTCTAATTTTCGGGACGAAAATTCTTTCAACTAGGGGATGATGTGACATCCGGAAAAATTTTTTTATTATTTTACTATTATTATTTTTTTTTCTAATTTTCGGGACGAAAATTCTTTCAACTAGGGGATGATGTGACACCCGACAAATTTCGGTTAACTCCGTTATCCCTCACTAACTCAGTTAACCCTGTTAACTCTGTTACTAACCTCAAGGACCATTTCTGTCATGATTCCAAACTCAAAAACCCATGAAATTCAGGGACTAATTCTGTAATTTCCCTAAACTCGATTCTTTGACTTCACAAAGTCAAAATCGAGCCATTGATCCCAAAATCAAACCCATATCATTGATGTTTGCCAATTCGTAACTGATATGCACGATTAACACCATAAACGATCGTCATTATAGCATTAATCAACATCATTGAATCATATTTAATCCCAATTATGCTCGTTAACTCGTAACCGTCGACCCACTGAGTAAAACAACCGAATTCGATCAAAGTCGACTCACATTGTGACGTCTAACCCTCTGCACACTTTATTCGCACTCCACTGATGCAATTGCACACACCAATCTCGTCGGAGATGCAACAGGAGTCACAGGAGGCCAAACCCGTCGATGTCGGAACTCCATCTAGTCGTTAACCATCAATTCCATCTCCATTCTGGTAATTCCTTACACCTAAAGTTTCAACTTAGTGTCTATATCAATAGCCCTATGATAATTAGATCGTATAACATCGAATTGGTTAAGAACAAGAATCTAGGGTTCATGTGAATTCGGTCTAATCGAACCCTACTCCCGACTCAGCCTCAATGTAATTAAAGGGCATGGTTAGGATCGAAATCCATCAATTATTGAAAGCCCCATGGTTGCAATCTATAATCTTATCAGTATTAATCAAATCGATGTCATGTTATTAAAACTGGAGTTTCGATTTTAAATCCAAGAATTTACAGTTTAAAACTCGATGGTATTGCAATCAAACCTCACCAGAGATTCGCCTATAACCGAATTACAAAACCCCTAATCTAATGTGTTCGATTGAAGTCCAAATGGTTAGAAACGGGATTGGTTTTGGTTCGAACTCGCGTAAGGGGGAAGAACGCAGGAGATCTGTGTGTTAAAACCATTTTGATACGGCCTCTGTTACGATTTACTAGCTGGCTGAGATGGTTAACACATTTGGTTGTGGGGGGGGGAGAGACCCGGGTTCGAGTCTCTCCACCCGTTTTTCTTTTAAATGAGTTTTTAGACAATTGTTTAAAAATAAAATGTTTTTAATCCCGAAAACCACCCGTAGGTTCGTGTTTGATTTGTAAACCACATTTATTTAAATATAAACCACTTTTAAAAATAATATGTTTATATCATTTTCAACCCGCAACTCCTACTATTAAATATTATATATTTTTATATTATTTCACCTCGTAGAAGTTACCTTATGTGATATTTAAACTAAAAATAATATAATTGTTTATATTATTTACTCGCGTTTATTATACTCGGTTAAAAATAATATATTTATTATTTTTCCACACAAATGATTGTTTAGATAGTACTACGAACCTAAAAATAATATATTAATTTATATTATTTTCCTAAACTTTTGTAAACGACTTTAACGTACGAATTTATTGGCTTATTTAATATTATTCATATTAGAGACATTCGACACGTAACGCATTAATCTTAATTATTATATTGAGAAATCTATATTCCCGTAGACACGTTCATCTACTCATAAATCCTTAGAATGCGTTAAGACATTCTAATCTTCCGTGTCGTCGTCACAAATCTCATATGTCCCTAACTTATGTGTTTATAATTCTAGGGCATACGTAAGCCGTGCAGGCTAACATTTC
The DNA here is from genome assembly GCA_023525975.1 of Smallanthus sonchifolius. Taxonomy (NCBI): domain Eukaryota; kingdom Viridiplantae; phylum Streptophyta; class Magnoliopsida; order Asterales; family Asteraceae; genus Smallanthus; species Smallanthus sonchifolius. The sequence goes on along the minus strand of CM042035.1, from coordinate 18,373,661 downwards.
AGGTTCCAAAACTCATATTTGTGTGATACTACCTACAACGCAACGCAGGTGGGTTTCACGGCCCCTTTTTACTTGTTTTACTATTGGGGAAGAAACATGCTTACACACAAACGTATTTTACTTGTTTTCCTGTTGAGGAAGAAACAAACATGAACACCAACTATCATACTTTTACTTGTTTTCCCCGTGGGGGAGAAACAGGTACCCAAGCAAATATTATTTTACATGTTTTTCCCGCTGGGGGAGAAAACATGACGCAACTATTTGATTATGGTACTTTATAAGATATCACTGTTGAGACTAAGCGTAACATACTATCACAGAAAGTCGTCATCTTATATCGGACCATTAATATGGATCTTAGCGAGGTAATGTTTAGTAGTACTACTGGGTTTGACAAGCCCCACCCGTGTTAGTCGCGCTAACTCGATTGGATATCGAACGGGTGAAATGTTAGCCTACTCACGTTGGCCAGAGTTGATAGACCTGGCAGGAGGCATACAAACACAGTCAGCTTCGGTTGTGAGCACTTTAGTAAGACATGAACATAGGTTAGCTACCTATAGATATGCATATTGAATGTACATAATCTGACAAACACTCTCTTATTGTAAACTTGAAACCTGTGAACTCACCAACCTCGTGTTGACACTTTTTCTTACATGTTTCTCAGGTCGCTTTGGCACAGGTTGCACACTTAGGACATGCATGGAGTCCTACTTTCATTTCATTTATTTCAAACATAATAAATAGTTTACTTCATTATATTGATTGACGCTTGTCGCGTGTAACTACTTTAAATTTTATATTAACGTTTATGCTTCCGCATTAACTCTGAACTTTTATATTATGATACTTCAAGTCCCATATAGTGTCGTTTGATGTAACTAATGACTGAGATCCTGGTGTGTCACATTCCTAACGGTAAAACTCCGTTAGTGGATTTTGGGGGTGTGACACACCTGCCACAAAAATGTCCAAGACTTGACAAAATGTAAAACCCTAGGGACAATAAGTATAATTATCTTAAAGTTCAGGGTTTAAATTGAAAAATTAAGGATTTAAGACCTTAGCGGACCGCTAAGGTCAAGCCTAACGATCCACTATGAGATAGAGTTGGGTGGCAGAACGCCACCATATGTAATAACGGTCCGCTACTAGGTCACTAAGCAATGAATCCAGATTAGCCACGGGTATTGTGACTAATGGTCACTTATTGTGACACGCGTACTCGTGGCGGACCGCCACGCCCTGTGGTAACGGTCCGCCAGCCCGTAATACGCCCCACGACATTGGTCCGCTAGCTGCAAACTTAGGTTCGGTCCAATCAACGATTGACGTTTAGGGCTGATGTCTTCCAGGGCGGTGGCACCAGCCATCGTAGCGGTCCTCTACAGGTCAGATTTTTAGCCTATTAATACTTGATCGATTTCATTCGAATCTCTCACAACAAACTCGTCCCTTACACTAAAAACTTGCTCCAAAGCTCTCTTAGATGACTCACGACGATCCTGATTCGATTCCCGCCGGTTCTAGTGCCCGGTGTAAGAATAAACACTCATAGAAAAGTCGGAACGTTAGAGAAACGAGACTAGGAAGCTAGCTTATAAACTTTGAACTCTAGAGGCTCATTCCTACTATAAAGGTGAATAATTTATCTCTTTCAAAAAACTTGTGTCAAATAATTTATTTACAAAAATGGCCAAATAAAGGTTATCGAAGTTATAATCAACGTTCTTCAACGAACAAACATTCAGGCCTTAGGTATACGTAAAACTTGCAAGCGATGCTCGAGTCTCGGGTGAAATTTCCGGATTACGGCTGGTACTTCCCTTTATAACAAATGAGGAGACATGGAGTTCCCGTTGTTATAAAGACATACTATCAGTGTATATTGTGGTGCGATTGAATAGGATGGGCCTGCTGAGTGTGTAGAATGAACATGAAGTTGTGATTATGAAATTAATACTTGTTTGTGCCAAAATATTTTTTGTCAAGATATTGTGTTCGAAGTTTTATTTTCAAAATGTTTTCCGGATAATAAATAAAATATGATGAGAAAGAAAAATGGGCACACATGAGATCTGACCCCGGAAAAGAAAGAATGGAATGCACGTAGGATTCTCAGGCCTCATGTAAAGGGAAATCCTAAAGAAAGAAAATAGGACCGGGGAACTGATCAAAACTGTATTGTACTATTTCTAGTGGCTCATCATGTATTTGATTTCAAACTCTGTTTTGTAATCAAAGATGAAAGGGTATTGAAACCCTATGTTTATAAAAGTAAATACAAGGCTTTTGTTTTCCAACTGAGTTTTGATATTTACAAATACAACCCATGAGGTTGAGACAAATGATGAAACGATCCTTTTGAAAATACTTTCGCTGAATTTTATAAAAAACTCTTAAATCAAAGAACCAAATGATACCAATCGGGCTCGCACACGTCAAAGAGGTGCCTGGGGCGGGGTGTGACAGTTGTACGGTTTGGGAGGACTTAGACCGAGCTTGTGGCTGCTGGTCCAGAGTAGATGGGATAATGTTATTGCGGTAATAGGGCTGATCTCGGTAATTCTTTTGACGACAGGTTGGTGTCGGACTACGCGTTTGCGGGTATACCGCTTACGGAAGGAAAGCTTCACAACCGGTGAGTTTCTAATCCCCTCTTTTGAATGTTTTTAACGTTTTGGGGCTATCGTACATACTTTTGAGACGTGTTTTATTACATTTAAAGCATATCGAGCTTTCGGGTCTGAACCGATGAGTTTACGAATTTAACTATTTAAATACGGGGCTAAGGGACAATGTGTTGTCCTTGAGAGGTGTAGGTTAAAGGTGGGTATATGGTCATGGGTCGTATAATGATCTAATGGGGGTGAGTCGGGATTTTATTTACAGGTTGTACAGGTATGACTAGGAGGTGTCACAGGGTGTGCAAGTACGTAGTATGTGTTTAGATGTTATAGTAGCAGTGTATTGTGTTAGGTGTTAGTTAGGGTGAGTCGAGATATAAGCTAAACGCCTATGAATACGTGTAGGATACATTATCCTAGTGCTATTAGTGGAGTGCAGGTATAGCTAATGAGTCATATAAATAATGTGTGATATTATGTATTTTATATTTGCGTTTCGTGTTTGCATCGTTGTCTTTATGACACGGCAAACGGAATTTGTGAAGTACGAGGTCCTACGAGAGGTCACCAAAGGTGACGATGTCCAACAGAACAGTGATGAGCTCGAGGTGTGTGGAACGCCCTGACGAGGGTGCAGTGATGAGGTATATGTTTACGTGCTTATATATGTGTTAATTTGCATGCAAGTGTTGAGTTATATTGATTATGTGTGAGACAGTATTAAAGTGATGTGTAGATGATATTAATTTGGTGAGTAGAGTTACATTGACCGTTGTGTCAGGATTATGATGCGATGTTGGTAATTGTTATGTCGGTTGATTTGTAAGATCCTGGTAAAGGCTGAGTAAGTCAATGCATGTGGATTCGTTGTGTTAACCAAGTGTCGAGTTAATATGTGTACTAGAGTATGAGTTTTTAGTTTAGTAATATCGACCTATGTCGACGAGATTGCGAGATTATTATTATTATGGGATGAGTCTTGGGTAATGAACTATTATGGGATATCGTGTGATAATAGGGGTTATCTATTTGTTAATGAATTGTGAAACTATTTTATAAGGACCGTGAGTCCTGGGTAAAGTTCAAATAACTTTTGTGACGAGTTGGCTTTTAATTAAAGTAAACTATTAGAACTCACTCAGCGTTCCCGACTTTGTGTGCACGATAGATTGTTTTGCAGGTAAGCGTTGTGTTGACGTATCTTGGCTTGGGAGCGGTGCTACTCGAATTTGTGTGCATGCATTCGTGAGGTAAACTTAATGACATTAATAGTAATTAATGTTCTTAGAAATACTTTCGCTATAGTTTGATTAATAATAAATGTGTTTTAAGTGAGAATGACCCGTTATGAGAACCAACTTTAAGATGACCAGGTTGGGGTCTTACAAGTTGGTACCAGAGCCAGGTTTAAAAGAAAATTGGTGCTTTTATAAAACAAAATACCTTAACTTAAACTAAAAATGGGACGAGGGTGAAACGAATGTCACCACGAGTAACCGCGAGTCAAGAGGTACGTCTTTTGAGTTATACATTAATTGTTAGAGCATTAATTGTGTAGTGTAATACTACGTGGAGTTGTGTGGTATGATTAAGTGAGATTATGTGTGAGTTAAGTAATGTGGAGTAGCATTAATTGCGTTATGTGAGATAGTTGTGTGTGTTCACATGGTTTAATAAATTTGTGTGTAACCATGTGTGGTGTGCAATTGTGATTATTATGATAATTTGATAGATTATTGTGTGGTTCTATGTGTGTTGTGTGGGATGCATGTGCATCTGGTGTTTGTGAAAGGTAGAAAGTTAGTGTGAATATAATGGGGAGGATTTTGAATTCGAGCAGTAATGTGGACTACCAAATCGCATTTGATCACCGTGATTTGACAGTCTATGATTACTCTCATATTCTGAACTTGTTGCCTATATTAATCACTCTAACTTTCTATCTTGAGTAGGATTAGATGGCAAAGATAAAGCTTACGAGATCGGGCAAGCGTCGAACTCCTACTAAGAATAATGCAGATCGACAGGTCAAGTCGATGACTACCGTAGATAGAGCTGACAGTGAGGTGGGGTGGTGTTGGAACTTCCCACGCCAAGTGTGACCGGAGCTTTGGTCGGCAACATACTGTGTTGAGCTATGATTGGAAAGACAGGATGGAAAAGAAGATCAGTGCCAGCTGTACGCGATTTTCCTCCAGGATGTGGACCTGCACGGTTGAGAGATTGACCAATTGCGTTGGTTAAGAGAGCTTTGTTTTAGGAGAAACTAGAGGAGGACACGCCAAATGCACCCGAAGTGGTCAAGCAGTGATTTGGAGGGCAATGTTTGGGATGCTCGATTGTTCGATGAGTAGTTTGTGTGGTACTTGTCATGAGAGATTTCGAGGTGATCTGACGTTGTGACTGATTAAACATTTACGTGGAGTGATGCTCAATTCAAATAGTGATTATTTGACTTTGACAATTTTTGTGAGTCTTACCGCATGACAATTTGAACATAATTAATGTTAATTGTGTTTGTGACGGCGTATGATTGTGTTTATAATAGTGGAATATGTGCGGTATAATATAATTGTGTGATTGCATTCTGAATAATGTGAATTAAATGTGATTTTTGATGTGATACTAGAGCATTGTCGATTAGATGGTGTGAGTAGACTTGTATAGACATGAAGTTTTAATTTGTCTGTGTCAACAGTCGTATGATAGTGTCACCTGTTTGTTAATTTCTAGGTTATGGTTTGAAGTGTAATGGGTGTGTTGCACCTTGTGCGAGTATTTAGGACAAGGTCCTGTGGGGAGTAATGATTATACATCTTTAGTAGGTGCGAATGTTCAGGACGAGGTCCTGTGGGAAATTAGGATTTTAAATATTATGTGTATGAATGTGTAGAGTGATGTCTTATGTCTAGACTGAGTAGTATGTCATCTTGAAACATTGGCATGACTCGTTTTGGGTATGGGGTATGACTGGGTAAACTCTGTGTAAGTATGTGATGACGTGTGGCAGGGGCTACCGTTATAATGAATAGAATGTAGAGTTCAAAAGTTTGTGTGGCTATAAATGACAAGGTCATATTGTATAACACGTAGATTTGCTCAGTTCTAGCTGGTTATGTGTGCGCTTTGTGCGAGTTAGAGAGATAAGATGCTATACCTATACATACTCCGAACGTGATAGGTTTCATTATTATGACCCGACGTTGTGTGTCCTGGTAGTGCTCGCTTAGTCATCCATAGGACAGTTGGTAGTGCGATCGATGCGTAGTATTTCTATCTTGACTTTTTCTCGACGTTAATACATAGAGGTTAAGCAAAGAATTTTAATATTTTATAGATGATCGACGAGTTGCTCTTATGAGATGCCTATGCTTATATCTCGGGAGTTCGAAGCACGAAGCCAGTGGGTGGAGCTGTGATAGTTGATGATGAAAGCGTTACGTGGACGCTTGATCGGAGATAGTTATGATAAGATCGAGATGACGACGCTAGAGACTTCGGCACGAAGTGGACGAAGTGACAATAGGGACTCATTGGAATATGTCCATACGAAGAGTTTTGCCAATGTAGGATACAAGAGGGGCGGGAATGTTTTCTCGGAACGGGGCGATGTGTAGCTGAGACTTACGATAGGGTGGACTTAATTTTCGTACTCGGTGAATGAGACGCTGTAGGTGATCGCATAGTAGCGATAGAGCAGCAACAAAGAGAGCGAGATAAAGGGGAGACAAGTGTAGGATTGCACCTAAGTTCCTGGGAAGGAAATGCCTACGTTGGTAGATATATGACAAGACTAAACATGACATTCGGTGGAACTTCGGTTGAGGCTAATGTGTTGAATATGTGGTTGAGATCCGAGAAAGTTTTGGAGAAAACATAGGGAGCCGATGATAATGACTCTAGTGTGATTAATATGTGCTTATTGATGAGGTACATTGAACGCATGATAACGATGTAAAGGGGTGTCTTGGGAGAGACACGTTGTAACTATAGAAACGGGAGGAACTTTGCACAAGTTCCTGAAGATATTCAAAGGATGTCAAGGGAAGTACCTTTATGAGAAAGGCAGTGATGTAAGGCCCCAAACCCGGGAACCCGACACGTTGGCATACACGTAAGCACAGTAGTAAATGACATCAAATCATCTCAATAAATGTAGCGGAAAACAAACAGTCAACAGTGGCCAACGACCCAAATATCAAACCCAATCCAATCAAGTAATAATATCTAAGTCATTCAACATCATAACGGAAAATAAATGTCATCACAACGATCACCGTAACCAAACTCCATCCAGAAGCCGCCAGCTCACACTTTATCCTTACCTAAAATACATGCTAAAAAGTCAGCTACGCTGAGTAAGTTCTATAGTAATCCGTTCAAGGATATTAAGTCCCGAACCTTTATTAAAAACGATTTACGTCACAAAGGTTTTCTCATTTCTTTACCGATTAATCAATTATATATTTTATCGACAGACACGAAATCACGTCGACTGGTCTAAAGACTCGTACGATCATGACTCGTTGACTGATCATTGTCAGTCATAACCACTCACCGACCAACCCGACTCACGATCACATTTAAGCAACCCATTTCATCCGACTAAGATCAGACTCAATTCCCGTCGACTAGAGTCGACACGATATCAATTAACCTCTTAATATAAAGTCACCGCATTTGATAACATGACACCAAATCCTACGCATACAATTATAACTATCATTTCACAACACAAATATTAACATCAAAATCCTTATCAAATCGTGCCTTCGCTATATTTCGCGTTGCATGTATTCGAGCCCAAAACTACAAAACATTTAAAAGTGCGATAGAAACTCACCTTTGCTTGATACGTCTCGCTCCCTAGAACCCGTTAACTTCCCGTACTCATCCTTCGACCTCGTACCTAACAAATATACAAGTTACTAGTCAATACACGACTCGACGCTCATACTCTCTCTCTCTCTCGCGTCACAAAGTTTATGTAGGTGACCACCCGTGGGTGCACGTTGCCGTGCATGGCTTTGCATGCAACGCATGCATGCCCGAACCGAACCCTAACCGTCACCCCACAGCCCATACCGGACCACCACCGCTCATCTGCCGCTGCCGTGAATCCCCACAGCCGCCACATCCTCCGGCGTGGACTCCGGCTTGCTTCCACCTAGCCGTTAGCCAAGCTACACCACCACCGTACCGTCCCTACCAACTCACGCCTTCCTGCCAAGCCGACCAGCCCTGGTCCGGCCTCACATCGTTGCTGTCGTGGCCACCCAGCACCTTCCCAACCATCAAACTAAGCCTTCGTGTCATCCCCCAAGGGTTCCGGCCAAACACCCGATAGACACAAGAACATCTAAAAACCGAAACTGTAATAATAACGAGTCGAGAGTGGAATTATACCTTCGATCCAAGTGACTCGTGCTATTAGAATCACTAGAAAACTCGTCGCCCACCCTCACTCGAATCCTACGAAAACCCTAGGATCATAAACGCAAGCATCACGGTTAAACGGGGTTACAAACACACATACGATGATTAGAGGTTCTCGATTATTACAATGATCTCGACAAGAAATTGTCGGATCGCTTCCTCCTCTTCCCTTCTCTCTCTTGGCAGCCGCAAGTCGCAAATGGGGAACCCACATTGCCATAACACCCCTCTAAGGTGTAGCTCCTCGGACCGGGCTTCGGCCCTTGCATCCTAACGGCCCCCACTCGGGCTTGGCCTGCCTCAATTTATTTTATAAAAATCCCGCAAGTCTTGATAATTATATATTAACCCCAGACTAATTATTTATAAAAACGGCCACGCACTAACTCCGTCAAGTCTCCTCTCCTCACGAACCATTATTTACAGTAATTACAAACCTGTTTTCTAAACGAAAAACCAGGATGTTACAAGTCTTCCCCCTTAAAGAGGTTTCGTTCTCGAAACCTGTGTCATCTGGAAAAAAAATGCGGGTAACGTTCACGCATATCCACTTTCGGCTCCCAAGTAGCTTCGGATCCCTTACGATGCTTCCATTGCACATTACCAATAGGGATAACTTTCCTTCGCAATCTCTTTTCCTTTTTATCCAGTATAGCCACTGGTTCCTCTATATAATTTAACTTATCATCCACCACAATGTCGTCTAACGGTACATGTTTTGTAGCATCAGCCAAGCACTTCCGTAAATGGGACACGTGAGACGTTGGGTGTATCCCTGCCAGTTCTGGCAACTGCAGTCTGTAGGCAACACTACCAACACGTTCCTCTATCATGAACGGTCCAATATATCTCGGACTAAGATTTCCCCATTTCTGGAAACGAATAATGCCCTTCCAGGGTGACACCTTAAGCATCACATAATCTCTTGAATTAAACTCCATCGGTCGCCGTCTCTTGTCGGTGTAAGACTTCTGCCGATCCTGAGCGACTTTCATCGTTTGCTTCACTAGCTCGAACTTCTCGGAAGTTGCTTTTACAACGTATAAACTCCCTAAATCTTTCTGTCCGATCTCTCCCCAGCACACCGGGGTTCTACGCCTTCTCCCATAAAGCATCTCGTACGGCGGCATCCTAATAGTCGCATGATAACTATCATTATAAGAGAATTCCGTCAATGGTAGGTGACCATCCCATGCACCTCCGAAATCAATCACACATGCACGCAACATATCATCTAACGTTTGTATTGTCCGCTCTGACTATCCGTTGGTCTGAGGGTGATACGAAGTGCTAATGTGCAATCTTGTCCCCATAGTTTTATTGAACCTCTTTCAAAACTTGGATGTAAATCTAGTATCCCGGTCGGATACAATAGAAATCGGCACTCCGTGCCTGGAAACGATCTCATTTACAAACACTTAAGATAACCTTTTCGACGAGAAATTTTCCTTAATCGGTAGAAAATGAGCGCTTTTCATTAACCGATCCACTACTACCCAAATGGTACCGTGCCTCTTACCTGTCTTGGGCAATTTCATAATAAAATCCATCGTAATATGCTCCCACTTCCACTTCGGAATCTCTAAAGGTTGGATTTTGCCATAAGGCTTCTGATGTTCTGCCTTAACTTGCAAACAGGTCAAACACTTGCTCACATACTGGATCACGTCATGCTTCATTCCCGGCCACCAATAGTTGCCCTTCATGTCTTGATACATCTTTGTCGTTCCCGGATGTATCAAGTACCTTGACTTGTGAGCTTTGTCAAGTACTTGCTCTCTAAATCCACTAAACCTTGGTATTCATATACGGTCATCCTTGACCCACATCCCTTGACTGTTCTCAATCAACAGATCACGTTGTCCAAAATCCTCTCTTCTTTTAGCCTTTCATCTTTCAAGGCTTCCGTTTGCACATCCTTCAATAACGTCAGGAAATCTGGCGTTACTACTAGTTGACACGAATTAACTCTAATTGGCGTGTGTTCTTCCTTACGACTTAACGCATCAGCAACTACATTTGCCTTTCCCGGATGGTAAAGGATCTCACAGTCGTAGTCCTTGATTAGCTCTAACCACCTCCTCTACCTCATGTTCAACTCTTTTTGCTCGAAGAAGTACTTCAAGCTCTTATGATCCGTGTAGATCGTACACTTGATTCCATACAAGTAGTGTCTCCACATCTTGAGTGCAAACACCAGCACCGCTAACTCTAAATCATAGGTAGGGTAATTCACTTCATGCGTCTTCAATTGCCTCGACGCATACGCTATCACTTTCCCTCGTTGCATTAACACGCAACCTAACCCTAAATAAGATGCATCTGAATACACCACTAAGCCATCCGTTCCTTCCGGTAATGTTAACACTTGTGCTTCAGTCAACCTCTTCTTTAACTATTGAAATGCACCCTCTTGATCTGGTCCCCAAGCAAACTTCACTCCCTTTCGAGTCAACTTAGTTAATGGTGTTGTCAGCTTAGAGAAGTCCTTGATGAACTTCCTGTAATAACCGGCTAACCCTAAGAAGCTACGCACCTCTGTTGGAGTCTTAGAAGCGTTCCACTTCACCACAACTTCAATCTTTGCAGGATCCACCATGATCCCGTCGGGGTTAATAACATGCCCCAGAAACTGCACTTCCCGAAGCCAAAACGCACACTTTGAGAATTTAGCGTAAATCTTTTCTCGTCTCAACGTCTCTAACACTTCTCGTAGATGATCTCCGTGTTCCTCCTCACTCTTAGTGTAAATTAGAATATCATCGATAAACACAATCACCGATTTATCCAGCATTGGATGGCACACGCGGTTCTTTAAGTCCAGGAACGCTACCGGAGCATTCGTCAATCCGAAGGACATAACCAAGAACTCATAATGTCCATAACGTGTCCTAAATGCCGTCTTCGAAACATTTTCTTCCCTAACCTTCAACTGATGATATCTTGACCTTAGATCTATACGCGAAAACCACTTTGCTCCTTGTAGTTGATCAAACAAGTCATCGATACGTGGTAACGGATACTTGTTCTTAACCGTCAACTTATTGAGCTCCCGGTAGTCGATGCACATACGCATGCTACCATCCTTCTTTTTCACAAACAAGACCGTTGCACCCCATGGTGATATACATGGTCTTATGAACCCATTGTCCAACAAGTCCTGAAGTTGCTCCATGAGCTCCTTCATCTCTGTCGGTGCCAATCGATACGGAGCTTTAGCTACCGGCTGAGCTCCTGGCTGTAAATCGATCTGGAATTTTATCTCTCTTTCCGGTGGTACTCCCGTCAAGTCATCAGGGAAGACATCTGCAAACTCCTGCACCACTGGAACCTCTAATAAGTCCTACATAAACTCTTGCAAAAAGATGGGCTATGAAGCTCTTACTTGCCCCCGAATCAAATAAAACCGAAGCTGGTACGTTATTAATAAGAAAAGTACCTGAAACAACATTAGGGTCAATTTTGACTTCAGCTGCAGTCATGGTGAAAGCTCTTGCTTTAGCCTTAGACTTTTCGTCTTCCTTTTTGCCGGGACTACTTCCCTCCTTGGTCCCGCACTCTGTCCTGCTTTACACTCTTTCGCCAGATGGCCAAAACCTCCACACTGGTAACACTTAGGACTGCGCGGGCATTCTCTCGCAAAATGCCTCGCCTTTCCGCACCTATACCAAGAACCCGCATCAGCTCTGCACTCACCCGAGTGCACCTTGCCACACTTGCGACATGAATTAGGACCATCGGTCCTAAACTTCTTCACAAATGGAATCTTCAAATCTTTACCGAACCTCTTAAGGGGTACGGTCCACTTCTTATCCTCTGGTTTCTTCTCTTGCACCTCATCTCCCATGACATCATCATACAGAGTTCCACTAAGTTCCACCGCATCGTCAAAACTCAAAGGTTGCCGAGCCTTGACTAAATGCCTAACACGATCCAGTAGACCGGCAACATACAGCTTCATCCACCGCTCATCATTTCCAGCTAAATATGGCACCAGACATGCCATCTCTATAAACTTTGACGTGTACTCACTATGAGTCGATTTACCTGCCTTGATTGTCAGAAACTCTCTCTACCCTTTCCGGCTCTCCCGGAGCACAGAACTTCTTCCTAACCAAACCCTTTAAATCCTCCCAGGTCATAGCTTCCAACTCCTGAGTCGTCTTTCTTTATTTCACCGAGTTCCACCAGTGCAAAGCCTCAGCAGAGAAAGAGTGAGAAACGAACTTCACTATCTGATTCGGCTTGCATTCACTGATTAAGATGGTAGACTCCATCTTGGTAAGCCAGTAATACGTGGCCACTTCATCCTTCAAACCATCGAACCTAGGCGGATCGCACTTCTTAAAGTGCCCGTAGTCACAGTTGCCGCCAGTTCCAGCCGACCTCTTCTTCTTTTCCACCTCCACTAGCACCCTCGTCTCTAGCTTCTCGAATGTTGCCTTCACAATATCAGGCAAGTACTCGTGAATCATCACAGTCACTTCTTTCTTAACCGCCTCGCGAACTGTCACACCCCGACCGGCGGCGGATTATACGCCGGGGCTGACACGGTTGTTCATAAGCACATGATCATCTATTGATAAGTGATAATATTTATTCAACATAATTAAAGCATCTGTTACAAATAGGAATGGAAAAAAAAGAGTTCAAACATAACATAAGTTGAATTTAAACTTTATTAAAGCTAGGTCCAAAGTCCTATATGTTCATGTAGTGTCCTCAAACTGGTGCACCTGAAACATGTGAGTAAATGTCAACTACAAGTAGTTGGTGAGTAACATAGGTTTTGACACCAAACAAAAGTTAATATATAGGTTTACAATTCAATATGTTCAAAGCGCGTCTAGAGCATAAATGTGAAAACATGCAGGGTTCCAAGCGTACAATCAAGCCATGTTATATGTATGCACAATCCCCCGGATTGCATGGAGTTCTAAATGTAAACACTAACCCGCCAAGGTTCGTGTTAAGTAATGTATCGGATTCCCGTATAAATGATCATAAAAGGTGCTACCTTAGGCTTGCCACGCAAGTTAATGATTGTACTAACATGAACACACGTTTTGGTCACCAAGCAGTTTAAGACATAAAGCATAAAGACCAAGGCATAAGAACACAGGGTATTGAATTGTGTAAGTAATGTAATTGTAGACATGTTTCACCCCAAAAGTATAAAAATGAAAAAGGGGCTATGTAAACTCACCTGTTTCCAAGCTAGAATTGGTACGAATTGGTAAGGACTGATAGGCCTCGTGAGGATTCCTCACAATAAACCTACACGTGTAATGGTATTCTAAATTTAATGTGCTTCTAAATGGTAATAACGAGAGTTTGGGACTTTAGGGTTTCATGGGATTTAGATGAAGATGGACTTGAGAATATATATATATATATATATGTGTGTATATATATATATGTATATATATATATATGTGTATATATATTTTGTATGAAAATAGGAGTTTGAGACTTGTTAAAATATTTAATTAGAAATTATTTATAAAATCAATTAGAATTAGTCAACGCTTCTAATTATGTACATAGTATTTATAATATTATTTCTAAAGAAAACAAATAAAATTATGAAATGGGGCAAAACTAATGTATTTGTATTTATTCATATTATCATTCTAAAATGAGTTACAAATAAGTCTTGGAATGTAAAAGGTTTAATTAATTTATATTTTATGTAAAGAAAATAATTAATTAAACCACTAGTTAATGTAAATAAAATGGTTACTTAGTCTACTAATTAATTCGTTAAATCATTCATAAATTACTAACTAGGCCTTAAATGGAATTTATTGGACTTTACATAAAATAATTATTTAAAATAATTATTTAGGTATTTATAAGTTTAAAAATATTTAAATAATTACTCTCATAATAATTATTTAAAAGTTTAAACATAATGTGTAAACATCTAATTAAAAATCTGGGAATTAATATGTAAATAAATAACATAGTTAAATTTGCCAAAACAAATCATTTTCATTACTTAATTATGAATTTAGAACGTTTTATAACATGTTTTTTTTATTAAAACAAAATAACTAAACTTTATTTTTATAACTTCTGTTTTTATAAAACTTTCAGAATATATTTCTAGAATTTTATAAAAATTAAATGGGAGTTTTTTTGAACTTGATATAGTGTATTAAAATAATAAAAGGAAATAAATCAAGGATACAAAATGGTGGCCGGGACTCGAACCCGCGCCACTTATGGGTCACACACAAGCGCACACACTAACCATCAGAACGGGGCATGTTTTCGTGTCTGATTAGGTGTCGTTAAATTTAAAAATAGCAGTGCCCAAGTCATCTTCTTCCCCAAATACAACCCGTAACCCTAGCCGTCAAATTGGCTTAATCGAGCAAGCAACCGAACCCAAAAATCATAGGGCTTTTGTTAGTGGGATTGAAACAAGTGCAATGACACCAAATTTACCTGAAATGGATACGAGTTGGAGGAGAACGACTCGATGAACAGGTCCGAGTTTATCGGCTCTGCTTCGTGCTCCAGGAGTGAAATAAGATGCAATTGAGATTGTAGAAAGTTTGTGATGGGTTTCTTCTATGATGGTGAGTACCTATTTATACCCAATTTAGAGTTTAATGGCTCGAACATTAAATGATTAAGTGTGGTGGTTTCAGTTATGGTTTGCTCATCAAAACGGTCATAACAATGCGATTAAACGTAGTTAGTGAGTTGTTTAATTGATCTTAATGTGTTGTCGGTTTCAGTTTCGATTGAAAATACCCTATTTGCGAGTTTGGGATTTAACAGTCGAGAACCGGTGTGGATGGGATTCGAACTCGTGACTGGATTGGGAAGGGAAGGTTTGGTAAATTGGCAGAACAGGCCCTTGGAGTTTAAACCTTGACATTTTATGAACAACTTTAGTTTTTTTTTAAAGTAATTAAGTTTCAGGAATTACAAACTTAACCCCTGGACTTTTTATAAAACATACAATCTTTAAATCCTATAAATTCTTATAAAACTTAACAAATCACTATGTTCACAATAAATGTCATATATATAAAAATGTAACTTACTAAATGGAATTAATTTTTTTACTTTGATTAAAATACATAAACCCTAATTTTTATAGAATTTATAATTTCACTTTTTGTAAGATGTTTATTTACAAATGTATGTGTGTGTATATATATATATATATATATATATATATATATTTAATAGAGTAGTAACAATTATATAATCCCATATATAAAAATTTATTATTTTTGAATTTGAAATAATTGTATCTAATGTATGTATGTATACTCAGGAAGTGAAATGTGTAAATAGGATAGTTTGTCAAAAAAAATGAATTTACAATAGCCGGAAAAATAAAAATATAGGCTGAAATTTCATGGGGATTACAGTCTCCCCTACTTTAGGAGATTTCGTCTCGAAATTTTTTAGAAAAAAAAAGGTCCAGTAAAAAAAAGACACGTGTTTGGGTTTTCAACTAGTTTTGGTCGTCGGTTTGAGGAGTATAGTTGATGACAAGGTTCAGGTCAGGTAATTGCGTCAGGTATGGATGGTGGTAGTGGATTTTGAGTGAAAATAAGAGGAAGATTGTCCTAGAATAATTTTAGGGCTCAAATGATGGGATGCATCACTTGTGATGGGAATTTTCTTATCTAAGTTTTTTAGGATATAGTATAAGATGCTCGAGGAACGCCACTTGATAAGGATATCACAACTATTGGTCAAGGTCAAAATAATAGGAAACCCTACGTGAATACGGACAACGTTACTTCTGGCAATATGACAGGAGCACTTATAGGATGTACTAGCGGTATATCTACTATGCCCTTATCATATCCCGTTAGTTTCGCTACTGTAACTCACTATAGGTTTTATGTCATCACACCCGACAGAAATCACTATGTTTTTCCATGCGCCGACTTTTATAATTACGTGTGCACCCGTAATTACTCAAATCGTCGTATGGTCCATATAGATCATTCCATTGTGTGTGGGTACCGAAGGGGGAACACCAAAAAAAAAAACATTTTAGTTCATAATTATTGTTTTCATGTATAAATTGTTAATAAGTGATTGTGTCTGTAGATGGTAAAGTTAGTCAGGAAGTAAGGGCTAACAACGTGGAACAACCCCATACATGGGTGTCCTGAGCAGGTGGCATATCCCTCCAGATTACCCATGAAGTTGATAGCTCTCTCGTGTCTGAACAAGAATACGTCAAACCCCGAGTAACTCCAAGTTTATGGCTCCCTCGCGCTTGAACAAGAATACGTCAAACCCTGAGTAGCTCAAGTTTATGGCTATCAATTTTCGTGGATAAAGTGAATGATCATACCTCATGTATATAGTAGACTATCAATTGTGAACAATGTAAGCGGTCTAGTTTCGTATGTAATGTAGGCACACAAATTTCATGTATAGCGTAAATAATCTAGTATTATGCATATTGTAGATATTCAAGTATCATGTATCGTGAGAACAATCTAGTATCATACATATTGTAAGTAATCAAGTTCCGTCTATAATGTGATCAATCTAGTATCATGTATAGTGCAAGTAATCAAGTTTCATGCATAATGTGAACAATCAAGTTGTGTGTATAATGTAAACATTTTAGTCTCAAATATATTATGAACGTTCATATGTCAATAATTGAACCTCATGAGTAACGTAAACTATCAAATATTGTCGGTGATTGAGTGATGCGAACAAGTGTGTTGTATAATGTAGGCAGTTAGGTTTCAATTTTTTTTTTCAACTTTATTGATGGATGGTTAACGCCTATGCGAGATGATTCATATTTTCAAAGTGGCTAGTAAGTTCATTCATTTTCGAAGGTGCAAGGTGATGAGAAAGTTTTACAGGTATTTAGAATAATTGATTTGAGTTTTTTTTTTTTTTTTTTGTAAATGATAAGAAATCTTATTCTTGTTTGTAAATTAATATGTGAAAGTAATAGGTCAATTAACTAGTTAATTGGGTAAATAAAACTTTTTTATTTATTTAGTTATCATAAGAGGATGTTTCGAAAGAAATAATGACCATATCATTTCGTAATTAGGCCAAAAATTTAAAAGTAACGAGTTAAGAGACCGAAATAAAAAAAAATAAAAAAAATCGAGTCATAATTAATTATTACTAAGATAATGAGATCAATGTTGTTATAAAACAAATTACATTTAGTTCCTTCACAAGGTGAAGTGATTTGTAATGATTTATAATTTAGATATAAACTAAGGGCTTCATAAAGGTTTTGCTTGATCAAAATAACGACATTAGTTAAATCGGGAAATAACAAAGTAATTAGTTTACAAAGAAGGTTTAGATATCATTTATTAAGGGGGAGTAAAAAATAATAACATTTATGTTTGGGTACTGGATATGGGTTTCAATTTAAGTTTTAAGAAAACGCGAAATGGAATATCCGTCTAGCATCTCAGATACTTTTCTACCAGAAAGCAGATGGGCATCAAGACGAATATCGTTACGGTTATTCGTATTGCAAATCGGGCTTCAACCCTAGTATGTGTTTCAAGTATTCCCTGGTCTGCACTCCTTGCCTCAGAAACTCTGCGGTCCTTACATATAGGTGAGCGGTATCAGCTGGAACTTCTAAAGCACTGGTAAGTTCCTTGGCTTATCCTTCTCCTGGGTCTGGATGGTATAGATTAGGTGTTAAATGAGGGTCTCTCGGAGGTGATTCAGCTACTCGGTGTCTCAAGTCTGCTCCTAAGCTAATCTGCTCTGCGGTCAAACATGGATCTGGTAGCTAGTTGTAACGGTGACTGGTTGTCTGGTGATGGGGACCCAAAGTATTCCTCTTGTGTTGACTCTGATCTAGGGTGATTCTTAGGGGAATGAGGAGGGTAAGATACCATGTCTAGCACGAAAAGGTTGTAAGTGTAATGGTAAGTTGTTAAGTACAAAGGTATTCATGAGTTTAAAATTTTGACTAATCATAACAACGAATTCTTATAATAATATATCAGGAGTAACACTTGACCTATAAGTAGTGTACCCACGGAAATGATTCCCAGGAAAGAGAGGTGGGTCACAAGGGACACACTGAAGTACTCATTCTTTCCTTAGTCAGAATCTTTCATGGACCTACACCCACTCTTCCAGCCATCATGTACAAGTGACATTATTATTTGAATTCATGGTTATGGTGAGAATCGTTAAGGGTTGTGTCTTGTGGCTCAAGGGTGTGCTTCACCTATTGAAGCAGCTTCTTTTCCTCGGATGGTACAGGCTAAGGGTTTAAATCCTTTGCAAATGATAATAAGGGTGATAAAATTTCCAAGGCATAAGGATGAAGAGGTATAGTTGTCTTAAATATGATTAAGTGTAAGGATAAAATAGAAGGTTTAGACTTGTGTACCAAATTATAATAATTAAGCGAATGATGTTTAGATTGCATTAATCTGGTGTATAGCCGAATGGATGTTACGATAAATCAAAGTGATTCAAGTCCTTATACTTTCAAGAAGACATGCTTTAGCCTATAGGTGAACACTCACTTTGGGAATTCCCAGGAAAGCATACGGATCCTTCGGTTGATTTGAATTTATATGAAATGCTTTCCTAGACAGAAGACCCAAAGTACAGGCATTCACCCTTCCAGATTGCACATGTTCTCTACTAATTTTCAGAACTCAAAACTTTAATGGGACTTTAAAATTTTAATAGGTATTGGATCTAGGAGTTTTAAATCTTTCCATGAGTGATCAGTGATGATGTGTAAAGATGGAGGTATATATGTCAAAACTTTGGATAGCATTTAGTAATATCAAATATGTATTGCGCAGACAATTCAAATAGTGTAACAAATGAGGTATTACAGGAGTAGCAATTTTTGTGAACATGTAGGTTATCAAGTAATATAGTACATAAAAAAATTTGTATTGTATCATGCAATGTAATACACCAGATAATATGTAAGATACTTACATAAGGGTATCCTAAGGTTATAGGATATAGTCTAGAAATATGTTTCAAGTAATCCATATGGTTTTAAATAAATCCATGTAATCCTTGGAATGTTGTAGTTCATGTAATTGTATCATGTAAACAGAAATAGATAGATGTAGGTAAGTATGTGTGTAAATGAGTATAAAGTGGAGTTCCTAATAAAAGACATGAGTTAAACTCATGTTTGGGGACTCCTAGGTTATAGTCTAGGTCATGTGTGTCTAATAACCTAATTCCCTATAACCATGGCTCTGATACCAATCTGTCACACCCCGACCGGCGGCGGATTATACGCCGGGGCTGACACGGTTGTTCATAAGCACATGATCATCTATTGATAAGTGATAATATTTATTCAACATAATTAAAGCATCTGTTACAAATAGGAATGGAAAACAAAGAGTTCAAACATAACATAAGTTGAATTTAAACTTTATTAAAGCTAGGTCCAAAGTCCTATATGTTCATGTAGTGTCCTCAAACTGGTGCACCTGAAACATGTGAGTAAATGTCAACTACAAGTAGTTGGTGAGTAACATAGGTTTTGACACCAAAAAAAGTTAATATATAGGTTTACAATTCAATATGTTCAAAGCGCGTCTAGAACATAAATGTGAAAACATGCAGGGTTCCAAGCGTACAATCAAGCCATGTTATATGTATGCACAATCCCCCGGATTGCGTGGAGTTCTAAATGTAAACACTAACCCGCCAAGGTTCGTGTTAAGTAATGTATCGGATTCCCGTATAAATGATCATAAAAGGTACTACCTTAGGCTTGCCACGCAAGTTAATGATTGTACTAACATGAACACACGTTTTGGTCACCAAGCAGTTTAAGACATAAAGCATAAAGACCAAGGCATAAGAACACAGGGTATTGAATTGTGTAAGTAATGTAATTGTAGACATGTTTTACCCCAAAAGTATAAAAATGAAAAAGGGGCTATGTAAACTCACCTGTTTCCAAGCTAGAATTGGTACGAATTGGTAAGGACTGATAGGCCTCGTGAGGATTCCTCACAATAAACCTACACGTGTAAAGGTATTCTAAATTTAATGTGCTTCTAAATGGTAATAACGAGAGTTTGGGACTTTAGGGTTTCATGGGATTTAGATGAAGATGGACTTGAGAATATATATATATATATATATATATGTATATATATATTTTGTATGAAAATAGGAGTTTGAGACTTGTTAAAATATTTAATTAGAAATTGTTTATAAAATCAATTAGAATTAGTCAACGCTTCTAATTATGTACATAGTATTTATAATATTATTTCTAAAGATAACAAATAAAATTATAAAATGGGGCAAAACTAATGTATTTGTATTTATTCATATTATCATTCTAAAATGAGTTACAAATAAGTCTGGGAATGTAAAAGGTTTAACTAATTTGTATTTTATGTAAAGAAAATAATTAATTAAACCACTAGTTATTGTAAATAAAATGGTTACTTAGTCTACTAATTAATTCGTTAAATGATTAACTAAGCCTTAAATGGAATTTATTGGACTTTACATAAAATAATTATTTAAAATAATTATTTAGGTATTTATAAGTTTAAAAGTATTTAAATAATTACTCTCATAATTATTATTTAAAAGTTTAAACATAATGTGTAAACATATAATTAAAAATCTGGGAAATAATATGTAAATAAATAACATAGTTAAATTTGCCAAAACAAATCATTTTCATTACTTAATTATGAATTTAGAAAGTTTTATAACATGTTTTTTTATTAAAACAAAATAACTAAACTTTATTTTTATAACTTCTGTTTTTATAAAACTTTCAGAATATATTTCTAGAATTTTATAAAAATTAAATGGGAGTTTTTTTGAACTTGATATAGTGTATTAAAATAATAAAAGGAAATAAATCAAGGATACAAAATGGTGGCCGGGACTCGAACCCGCGCCACTTATGGGTCACACACAAGCGCACACACTAACCATCAGAACGGGGCATGTTTTCGTGTCTGATTAGGTTTCGTTAAATTTAAAAATAGCAGTGCCCAAGTCATCTTCTTCCCCAAATACAACCCGTAACCCTAGCCGTCAAATTGGCTTGATCGAGCAAGCAACCGAACCCAAAAATCATAGGGCTTTTGTTAGTGGGATTGAAATGAGTGCAATGACACCAAATTTACCTGAAATGGATACGAGTTGGAGGAGAACGACTCGATGAACAGGTCCGAGTTTATCGGCTCTGCTTCGTGCTCCAGGAGTGAAATAAAATGCAATTGAGATTGTAGAAAGTTTGTGATGGGTTTCTTCTATGATGGTGAGTACCTATTTATAACCAATTTAGAGTTTAATGGCTCGAACGTTAAATGATTAAGTGTGGTGGTTTCAGTTATGGTTTGCTCATCAAAACGGTCATAACAATGCGATTAAACGTAGTTAGTGGGTCGTTTAATCGATCTTAATGTGTTGTCGGTTTCAGTTTCGATTGAAAATACCCTATTTGCGAGTTTGGGATTTAACAGTCGAGAACCGGTGTGGATGGGATTCGAACTCGCGACTGGATTGGGAAGGGAAGGTTTGGTAAATTGGCAGAACAGGCCCTTGGAGTTTAAACCTTGACATTTTATGAACAACTGTAGTTTTTTTTAAAGTAATTAAGTTTCATGAATTACAAACTTAACCCCTGGACTTTTTATAAAACATACAATCTTTAAATCCTATAAATTCTTATAAAACTTAACAAATCACTATGTTCACAATAAATGTCATATATATAAAAATGTAACTTACTAAATGGAATTAATTTTTTTACTTTGATTAAAATACATAAACCCTAATTTTTATAGAATTTATAATTTCACTTTTTGTAAGATGTTTATTTACAAATGTATGTGTATATATATATATATATAATAGAGTAGTAACAATTATATAATCCCATATATAAAAATTTATTATTTTTGAATTTGAAATAATTGTATCTAATGTATGTATGTATACTCAGGAAGTGAAATGTGTAAATAGGATAGTTTGTCAAAAAAAAAAATGAATTTACAATAGCCGGAAAAATAAAAATATACGCCGAAATTTCCTGGGGATTACACGAACCACTAGTTCGAATTGGAACCCTTCTTTGTGCTCAGAATGCACTGAAGGTTCAGCACGCACTGACGGTTCAGTATGAACCGACACCTCGTCATGATTAGCATTGTCGTCCTGAACGTTCTCATGACGCCCCTACCGGTAGTATTAGCAGCAGTCTGTCTCTTAGGTGCCATCAGTTACTGAAAATAATAACAAACAGAGCAATACTTAGGTATTATTTAAAACAACCCGAGCAGTGCAATTAGTTAATGACGGTGGCCAATCGACATTTCCCGCTTACCTTGCCTTTTAGGTTTTAAATCATCCCTATACTGCATTTTGGCCTGACGCCCTTGTCTTAACCGACTAACACACACACACACACATACACTAACTCATACCTGGCGCTTCTGGCTTTTGTTTACGCGTGATGACATTTCCTACACATTGGTCCCATTCTGAGTCTAAGTCTAGGCATCGAGGATGCCCAGATTATTTAAGCCACTGCTCTGATACCAACTTGTAAGGCCCCAAACCCGGGAACCCGACACGTTGGCATACACGTAAGCACAGTAGTAAATGGCATCAAATAATCACAATACATGCAGTGAAAAACAAACGGTTAACAGTGGCCAACGACCCAAATCCAAACACAATCCAATCAAGTGATAATATCTAAGTCATTCAACATCATAATGGAAACACAACCCAATCAAGTAATAATATCTAAGTCATTCAACATCATAATGGAAAATAAATGTCATCACAACGATCACGGTAACCAAACGCCATCCGGAAGCCGCCAGCTCACACTTTCTCCTTACCTGAAATACATGCTAAAAAGTCAGCTACGCTGAGTGAGTTCTATAGTAATTCGTTCGAGGATATTAAGTCCCAAACCTTTATTAAAAACGATTTACGTCACAGAGGTTTTCTCATTTCTTTACCGATTAATCAATTATATATTTTATCGACAGACACGAAATCACGTCGACTGGTCTAAAGACTCTTACGATCAAGACTTGTTGACTGATCATTGTCAGTCATAACCACTCACCGACCAACCCGACTTACGATCATATTTAAGCAACCCATTTCATCCGACTAAGATCAGACTCAATTCCCGTCGACTAGGGTTAACACGATATCAATTAACCCCTTAATATAAAGTCACCGCATTTGATAACATGAAACCAAATCCTACGCATACAATTATAACTATCATTTCACAACACAAATATTAACATCAAAACCCTTATCATTTCGTGTCTTAGCTATATTTCACGTTGCATGTATTCCAGCACAAAACCACAGAACGTTTAAAAGTGGGCGATAGAAACTCACCTTTGTTTGATATGTCTCGCTCCCTAGAACCCGTTAACTTCCCGTACTCGTCCTTCGACCTCGTACCTAACAAATATACAAGTTACGAGTCAATACACGACTGTCGGAGTTACGAGATCATCAGGGCTATACAAGAGTGACGGTATAAGTTTCGTGAGTGAATCGGGTAAATAGGATAAGTAAACAAGCAATTGATAATGTTGTGCCATAAAAGTGAAAGTTGAAGAACGAGTAACAAGGGAATATGTAGAGGATCCTTCAAGTTTCAAAGCTAAAAGTGGGCAATGGGGAAGATTTTCTTTGAACACCAAGGTTGGTGGCTAAGTTCAAAAGTAGTGACCAGGACGATACATGCGCGAATGAGAACGGGATGCACCGAAGGATTAGGGTGCACGAGTAAGAATGGGAAGCATTAGTTGTGTTGATTTGTGCTGACGCAGGATTCGAGGACGAAGCCTCTTTTAAGGGGGGTAGACTTGTAACGTCCCGATTTTTCAGATAAAAGCGATTTTTGTATTTTATGTTAATAAATGAAAAGTATTTTAGAAAGCGAGCCGGGAGTAACAAAGAACTGTATATACGTTAATAAAACAAAGAGTTATCAAGTAGTTAACGGGATTAGTGTATATGCATATATTGTATATAGTGGACGGAAGTTCAACGGAAAGTTATTGAGACATATCCGAAGATGTAAAAGACATGGTTTTGTACATACAAGTTAAATGTAAATATTTAGCGGGTTTTACGACAAACGGGCCAAGCCCGGGAGACTACGAGATGTGGGGGCGCCAAGCCCGGTCTGAGGGGAAACCCTTTAGGGTGTTACGCAAAGGGGGGAACCCCATTTTCTTCACTTGTGGCTGCCAAGAACAAGGAGGGAAGAGAGGAGAGCCGTTCGTCGCGTTTCACGTCCGGATCGAGGTATTTTCGTGTCTATAATCCCCCGTACATGTTTCGATCATCAGCCAATGATATAAAACATTTATAATTCGATGGTTTTTGCAAGGGTTGGCATTTCACGAGGAATCGAGCAAAAACGGAAATATAGCGAGGATTTCCGGCCACTGTTCGCGATTCCAGCGACGGAGGCGGCGGGTTTCGGAGACTGGGAGGTCTGAAAGGGCTCAGAGATATGGACGCATGGACATATTATTTGCCTAAAACGGAGTCCATTTGGGTCGGTTTTAACCGACTCGTATATGGACGCACAAAACCGAACGTGATGAAAGACGAGTATGCATTTTGACAGCAGCGGTGGCGGCGGCAGTAGACACAAATATTTTTTTGAGGTCAGGTGTATCGAGACGAACGCGTGGATAGGTGGATCGTGCGAAACGGAGCTTGTATCGTCGAGATATGATCAAAATAAGTTTTTCTCTCACGTGGTACTCAGAATTTTCGTACAAAACCGCTTAGAACGGCTTGTACGCAAACGTATGACCCCATAGAACTTTATATTCATTGTTGGGTACTATTTTGGGATGTGAGAAAATTGTCGGGGACGACATTCGGGAATGTTTTTCGGTAACGTTAATTTAGGGGTTTTGTACGCGAACGAGCGCGTCGATTGTACGGTTTGGGATGACTTAGACTGAGATTGTAGCTGCTGGTCCAGAGTAGATGGGATAGTGTTCTTGCGGTAATAGGGTTGATTTGGGTAATTCTTTTGACGACAGGTTCGTGTCGGACAACACGTTTGCGGGTATGCGGCTTACGGAAGGAAAGCTTCGCAACTGGTGAGTTTCTAATCCCCTCTTTTAAATGTTTTTAACATTTTGGGGCTATCGTACATACTTTGAGACGTGTTTTATTATATTTAAAGTATATCAAGCTTTGGGGTCTGAACCGATGAGTTTACGAATTTAACTATTTAAATACGGGGCTAAGGGACAATGTGTTGTCCTTGAGAGGTGTAGGTTAAAGGTGGGTATATGGTCATGGGTCGTATAATGAGCAAATGGGGGTGAGTCAGGATTTTTTTTACAGGTACGACTAGGAGGTGCACAGAGTGTGCAAGTACGTAGTATGTCCTTAGATAACAAGACATAGTAAATGTATGCGTGTTGCTATAGTAGCGGTGTATTGTGTTAGGTGTTAGTCAGGGTGAGTCGGGATATGAGCTAAACGCTTATGAATACGTGTAGGATACATTATCCTAGTGCTATTAGTGGGATGCAGGTATATGAGTCATATAAATAATGTGTGATATTACGTGTTTTATATTTGTGTGTCGTGTTTGCATCGTTGTCTTTATGACATGGCAAATGGAATTTGTGAAGGACGAGGTCCTACGGGAGGTCACCAAAGGTGACGATGTCTAACAGGACAGTGATGAGCTCGAGGTGTATTGAACGCCTCGATGAGGGTGTAGTGATGAGGTATGTGTTTGCGTGCTTATATATGTGTTAATTTGCATGCAAGTGTTGAGTTATATTGGTTATGCGTGAGACAGTATTAACGTGATGTGTAGATGATATTAATGTAGTGAGTAGAGTTAGATTGGCTGTTGTGTCAGAATTATGATGTGGTGTTGGTAGTTGTTATGTCGGTTGATTTGTAAGATCCTTGGTCAAGGCTAAGTAAGTCAATGTCTATGGATTCGTTGTGTTTACCAAGTGTCGAGCTAATATGTGTACTAGAGTATGAGTTATTAGAGCATGGGGTATACCCGCGTGATTGTTGTGTGGTGTGATAATAAAGTGCACGCCACGTCACTACCCTCATTATCACACCACCCATCACTTGGCAAGGGGTATACCCGTGTGATTGATGTGGTGTGATAATTAAATGAGTATGTGAGTGTAGTGTGTGTTTTGTGTGTGAGAGAGAAGATAGCATACCATAGTTTTGCTTGGTGGGAACGTGAAAAAACTCACGAGAAGCAAATGACGACGTGATAAATGAAACGAGGGGGCAGTGTTCCCATAAGATCACGGCGTGATCTTAGGTGCCACGGAGGATCATGCCACAATCACCCTTGGTATACCGGATAACCTTAGTGTAGTAAGTTCGACCTATGTCGACGAGACTGCAAGATTATTATTATGGGATGAATCTTGGGTAATGAACTATTATAGGATATCGTGTGATAACAAGGGTTATCTATTTGTTAATGCATTATGAAACTAATTTATAAGGACCATGAGTTCTGGGTAAAGTTTAAATAACTTCTGTGACAAGTTGGCTTTTAATTAAAGTAAACTATTAGAACTCACTCAGCGTTCCTGACTTTGTGTGTACGATAGATTGTTTTGCAGGTAAGCGTTGCGTTGATGTATCTTAGCTTAGGAGCGGTGCTACTCGGATTGGTGTGCATGCATTTGTGAGGTAAACTTAATGACATTAAATAGTAATTAATGTTCTTAGAAAGACTTCAGCTGTAGTTTGATTAATAATAAATGTGTTTTAAATGAGAATGACCCGTTATGAGAACCAACTGTAAGATGCCCGGTCGACACGGTCCAATTTTAAATACCTTATTTTTTAAACTAAATCCGTCGTTAGTCGCGAATTTAATTTTAAACTAATTAACTTTTAATTAATTTAAACATGTTTTTAAATAAAACAATTGAATTTAAAATTTTGTTTTAATCTTTAAAATAAAAACTACTTTTATTTAATTACCTTTCCGAGAAATTTTAAACATTTTAATAATCTCGTCGTTTTATAAGATTGTGTTAATCGTTTTATAAATATATTTGCAGTTAAACTATTATCCTAAATAATTGTAGCAACCACAAAATATAAAACAATCATTGAGCCACTAGTAAGCTTGTTCGGTTTCGTTCAAGCCATCAAACGAGTAACCGAACCGGTCTAAGGGACAACAAATAAAATATGAATTTGTCGCCTCCCACTTAGTCCAAGATCTCTATCTTCAAATCCCGTTTTTGTCAATCTTCTTTCTTCAAATCTTGGTCTTTTTAGTTTTACAATATTTACATTTTTACAATAAAAATAAAAAAAACAAAAAAAAACGTAACTATTACATCCGGGATCCAAATAACCCAAAACATAAAAATAAAAAGAATATAAAACAACCATGACAAACAAAAACCACGGTTCACTAGGGCTCGATGTATCTAACACAATCACAACCAAAACGAAAAACGCTCGATCTTTTGTTAACCAAATTGTTAACAAATAAAAACGGAGATCGAAAAATAAACAATTACGTCTAAACGCGTGTAAAGGTGGCTCTGATACCACTGTTGGGATATCGTGCACCGGTTTTAACATTTAAAATAAAAATTAATAAAATCAGATTTACAATAGTGGAAGCTTTTACAAAAGCACACGATAATAAAGATCATATCTTTATCCGACGGTGATTCGATTACACAACGTTTAGACAATAATCCTTAACCTAATAAATGATTACATTTTTGTCACGTGTCTCTCTATCATTCAGTCTCACTTTCTTTTTCCCGCCCAAACCATTTATCTGAATTAAATAACACGTGGGCCCTATTAAATAATAATAATAAAAAAATATATTTTTAAATACTTAATATAAATCTAGTTATGGATACTTATTATTTATGTATGGATAGCTATTATATCATTAAACAAATGAATTTAATCTAAATTACATTTATTAGTTACATAAAAAAATTAATGCCCAATTAAAAAAAATTAACTTAACATAATTTATAATTGTCACGTCAAATTACATTTATTTAAAGACATATTTTGACGAGTGTACGTGTTAACAAATTACATTATATTTTATCCAACACGTGTAATACATGGGATTATAAACTAGTAATAAATAAATAAACACAACCATATGGTGTTTAGGGTTTATACCTTTGACGATCAACCTAAACTCACATGATGAATGCAACGAACGTCATACTAGATGACTTGTTCATGAACCAGCAATTCCCAATCTCATCTCACAAGATCTAGCTCTAAGATCTAGCTCTAATACCGGATAACAATCTCATCCAACACGGTTTGGCTTGCGACGACGAAGGGAAGGCGCCGAAGGCGGTGCGGAGGCTGCACGGTGGTCCGGCGACGTCCGTCGGTGGCCGACAGTGGGGGCTCGTGACGGCGATGGGCCGGTCGCAAAATGAGAGGGAGGGGGCTCCTCTTTTGCACAATTTATGATGGTGGCTAAGAGTGGGATTAGGGTTTATAATAATGATATCATATTTACATATTGCACCCAAAAGATTTAACAGTTAAATCCTTGTAATCAACTGTTAATTACTTTCAATTCTCATAGTTTACTAATTACAATTAATTAGTAAATTCGGTTACGAATCACATTTAGACACTTAAAAACCCCGCTTTATACACCCAAAATCTCAACCTTCTTTGGCACCCACTTATTCCAAAACAACGACTTAACAGGGATTTCAAGGCCAAAACAAGCCAACCTCTGCTTAATACTACGAACCGAGAACCCGCCAGACCTGTCTAGCTCCCACACCCAATTATCCTTACCCCCTCCAGTCACTAACTTTAGCAAAAGAAGTCGGCGCCCTTTTCCACTCCCAGCGAAACACTGCCCAGTCGAAGACGAGGAGACTCGATCAAAGACAAAGCAATCTTTAGCCACCTCCGGCCGGAACAAAGAAGGATATCAAAAACACAAAGGCGAGAGCCCAAACCAACAGTCCAACCAAAACATAATAGACGTTCCGCCTCCAATAACACCGATAATGGCCTTGGACAGATCCACAATAGCTTTAACCTTAATGTTGACGATATGTTTCCAAGGCCCAGGGATAGACATTCTAGCTGGAATAGGGGACCAAGATCTAGAACTGTGGTGCAGAGCCCAAATAACCTTCCTCCAGAGCCCTAGTTTGTCCGTTTTAAACCGCCACCACCACTTCGCAAGCATTGCAAGATTCGCAAAGAACCAATACCCAATCCACCGAAATCTTTAGACCCGATAACTTGTTTCCACGCAACCCATGAAATCTTAGTCACATTAGAGTCACCCCCAGAAAAAAGATCTCCGCAAGCGATCTAACCGATCAATTACTTGAATAAGGGCCTTATACAAGGAAAAGTAATACGTGGGCAAGGAATTTAGAACAGACTTAATTAAGGTCACCGACCCATAAAGGACAAAGTTTTAGCTTTCCACAACGATAGCCGAGACTTGAACATGCTCACAACCGGTTCCCAGCTCTTGACCAAGTTCATATTGGCGCCAACTTGCAAACCCAAATACGTAAATGGGAAAACCCCCAGCTTACACTTTAGGATATCGGCCAAGCCCACCACCTCCTGGGGATCCGCACCCACACCAAATAAACTGCTCTTGGCCAATTTGATCCTTAGCCAGAGACTAAGTAAAAACATATCAAAATCCTTACCAGATTTATTGCATTCAAATGAACCCAATCCCTGAGGAAGACCACGTCATCAGCATAAAGAAAATGGGATAACACCGGGCCCAAAGAAGAACATGAAATACCATGAAATAAACCGATCGACGAAGCTTGCTTCATAATTCCAGTCACAGCTTCCATGGCAATCACAAACAAGAACGGAGACATCGGATCCCCTTGACACAAGCCACGGAAACATGAAAATTCTTCGGTGGGGGAACCGTTAACCAGCACCAAAGCACGGGCCGAAGTCACCGTAGCCATAACCCACTTCCGCCAAGTGACCGAAAAGTTCATCTGAGTCATAACGGAGTCAAGGAACCCCCAGTTTAACGAATCAAACGCTTTGTCGATATCCACCTTAAAAAAGAAACCCTTTGACCTAGATTTTTTCATATGGGAGAGAAGCTCATTTAACATTAACGGGCCATCGAGGATTTTTCGACCCGCCAAGAAGGCAGATTGGACATCCGAAATAAGACTCCCGATCACCCCTTTCAACCTGTTCACAAGGACCTTTGAAATAATTTTATTAATGCAACCAATAAGACTAAAATCACGCAGCTCCGTAGGGTCCTTCGATTTCGGGATCAACGCAATAAAGGAGGAATTACACCCCCTGCTCAAAGAACCCTTAACAAAGAAGTCCTCAAATAATTTCATAAAATCCAACTGAAAAAAAGGCCACAAATGCTTAAGGAAAGCGAAGTTGAATCCATCCGGACCCAGGGCACGGTCACCCGCGCACTCCCACACGGCAGCCTTTACCTCAGCCAAACAGAAAGGATGAATAAGTGTCGCCGCATTTGCACCATTCAGCTTAGCCAAGTTAGGGCACTCCAGAAACGTCCTAGAAACCATCGGCTCCAAGAATTTTTCGGAGAAGAACTCAAACACATTTTCCTTTACAACGGCCAGCCGGAAAACCCATTCTCCATTGACAGCTAAACCATGAATCCGATTATTAGCAGAATTAGCATTAATAACACCATGGAAAAAGGCCGAGTTTTCATCCCCATGGACCGCCCACTTAAGCCGAGATTTCTGTTTTAAATCCAGAATATCCAACTGCTCGCAGCTTAGGAGAAGATGTTTACATTCCATCCTGAGGGATTCCTCCTGCGACGACAAGAATCTAGTCTCCGCAGCCACCTCAATGGCATCCACCTAGGATTTCCACACCTTGCCGAGACCCTCCCGATTCTCCCAGTCCGCGATTAACCAAGCTTTAATCTGAAACTTCAACCACCTAAATTTTGTGGCCAAGGCAAGATCAGCCGGACCAACGAAAGAAAAGGACCGACAGCAGCCCTCCACATACGCATGGAAGCTAGGAATATCAAACCAAGAATTGAACGTTCGGAACGGAATGTTACCAAAGTCGACTTCCACCGGGGCTAAAGAGATGGGACAGTGATTATGTAGGTCCCTTCGTGTGTGTCGGATCGTCACATGCAAGTGGTCTACTAGTCGGACCGGGTTGCGGAATACCCGTGACTAGGTGGAGAGTCTTACAAAACAAAGTAAACCAAACACGAGAGTCACAATAAACGTTCTTTCTATTATAAACACTCGACGGTTACAGAGAGAATACAAGCTGCGTACTTAGCAGAACTGAGTTCGTCTGAACAAAATGTTTCTGCGTACTTAGCTTCTGTGAACCTATCCTATTTATACAGACCTGATGCCTGCGCACTTAGCAAGTGCGCAGGACCATTTGCTCTTGCGTACTTAACAAGTACGCAGAGGTGTTCTTGCGTACTTGCTAAGTACGCAGGAGCTTTCTCCTGCGCACATGTAAGTGCGCAAAACACTTAGCAGAAAAACAACAAACATTATGTAAAAGTAAATACAACTCGATAAACTATTACATAAAGACTCTTACATACAAAGACAAATTACAGACATTAGAAATACAAACTAAGACTCTATCCAGAGTGTTGTCACAGGAAAGTGCATCAACAAACTCCCCCTTGACAACAGCTCGGGATCTTCATCGTCTTCAGTCTTCATTCTTCACAGCACTTGTTCCTTAGCTTCCATCTTCTTCTTGTAATCAAGGCAGAACTTAATCACCTTGTCATATTTAGCAGAGAGAAGCTTCGTCCATTCGTCAGTGTGGATGCAGTACTTGTCGGCTAGTACCTCCAGATCATTCACAGAAAAGTTGATGAAGCAGACTTCATCAAATATCCTGATCACTTCCTTTGGCACCATGCTTCCACTAGCTGACTTACCTTTACTCATTACCACAGCCTCGCCTGTTTTTGGATCAACGTACCAGTACCACATGTCACCAAGAATATCCTGAGGTAACTTGCTCAGGGGAATCTTAGTTTCACATCGTACTGGCTTGTATACCAATCTCTTTATGGGCTTCTTAGTCACAGGATGCACAGCGTGCTTATCCTTGACTCTTCTGGGCACCTGAGGCTTGAGGTATTCAAATTTCCCTGATCTCGCTTCCCGCTGTAGTGTTACCCACAAACCCATTGCTACTGCATTATTCGAGTGACTTAGCAGATCGCGGTTTGCGAGGTTAACTAGGTCGTACTTGGGCAAAGAGTTGAACGCCTCACTGGTGGGTTTCAAGTATTGAACCCCCCAGATCTTTTGATGGCGAACAACTGTTTGTCCTCCTCGAACCTAACAGCCAAGATCATACCTGTTGCTCCGTGCTTGTCTGTGATAGACGTCGTTTGCCACACGGGAGCTGGACCCTTTGTAGATGCAGAAGGCATGTCTTTCTCTTTTTGTGCCTCGGGGTCCACAGGTAAAGGGTCGACCGGGGAGGCTTCAGTTGTGGCTTCAACATTACTTGCCATGTCAACTGAGCCTGTGTCGAGCAGAGATTCGAGCGATGGTACTTCAAAGATCTCCCCCTCAGCCAATGGAACAGAAGAGATGGGCACAATCGCCAAAGCTAGGTGCTCACCTCCACTAGGACCGACTTCAGGATCCTTGTCTTTATCATCATCCTTAGTCAGATCGACTGGATGACAAGACTCGGCACCGGTGGATTTGTTTTCTTTGTCTTTCTCTTTTTCTTTCTCTGTCTCCTTCTCCCCCTGAGCACCTAGCTTCGCGGTCAGTTCACCAACTAATTTGACCATCGCTTCGTGCTCTTTTCTCTACAAGTCCATCCTCAGCTCAAGTGAAGTTCTGTGGCCTAGAATCATTTCGTTAGTCTTCATTAACAGCTCATTCTGTGCCATGACATTCTTCAATTGCTCATTTGTCCTTGTTCTCTGGCTGTGGAGAATCCTAACTTCATCGGCCAGGGAATTAATCTGTGCTTGTTGAGCATCAGACTCCTCCTTTGACTTTTGAATGGTCTTCAACAGTTCAGCAACTTGGGTCTCTAGCACATCGATCCTTGCATCATTCGGATCAGGATGCCTAGATAATGAGGCTTCGGCATTATGGATGGGAGAGGAGAAGATTGTGTCAAAGTCAAACCCCTGTGAGAAATCACCATAGTTGAAGGGTTGACCTGACGGCTCTTTGGTGGGTGTTGGGATGGGGGATGTAATGATGGGAGTTATGGTTGGGGTGATGGTGACTGACTCCGTGAGAAGTGGAGCAGTCACCGTCACCTGGATGGTTGGAGCAGGGAGGGTCACCGTCACAGGAATCACCTCTTTGACCACCGTGACTGCCACATCTGCTTGTACCAGTGGCCTTCTCCTCCTTCTAAACAGTTGCCGTGCTGGCGTAGTAGATTCTGACTCTGGACGGGCAGCTTCAACTTGTACTGGCTGCACAGTCTGAATCTCTTCAACCCTGGGGATAGCAACCTCTTGCCTATCGCCCCTTTTCTTGTTGGCTTTCTCTCGCCTTCGTCTTTGTAGAGCAGCGTCAGAGTCGGAATCCGGCTCATATTCGCTGCTCGAGCTTTGTTGTTTTCTTTTTGAAGACGACTCAGGCAGGTTACCTGTGTCGACCTTCTCGGATGTGCCTGTGATGATGCGTCATCAGAATCAGAAGAATCTGATTCTGTTGCCTCTGAATCGGATTCCTCAGCACCACCAACATCACCTTCATCATCACCTTCGTCATCACCGTCATCATCATCATGCTCTTCCTCTTTCTCTTCACCAGAGTCATCACTCATCTCTGGTGCTGAGTTGGGACTATACCAGTTCCAATCTTCAGGAGCGACGTATGCTTCATTCAGTAGGTGGCTAAAGAGGTCAGTGTGCGCAGGCGTAGGTTCTACACTGCCTGGCTTTAGAAACTGAGCAAAGACCCTCTTGTCCACCCTTTTTACCTGCAGTCTCTCCCCGATAGCGCGTAGGTTTGGCAGTGCATCATCGATTAGTAGCTGCACAAACCTCGGGTACAAAAGGAACCTGAACCTCTCTGCTGTATTTATCTGGTCATTTAGTGCTTTGAAGATATAGCGAGAGAAGTTATAGCCCCGATTGAGAGACAGGCCCACCATGGCCGCTGCTAGGTCATGACCCATGGCATCTTTCCCCGCTTTCCTGGATGAGATGCACACGATCATGATGTGGGCAAAGTAACGCCATTGATCCAATACCCACATCTTCTTGTAGGAAGCATAGTCCCTTGCCCCGACATATCCCATTCTGTGCCTCCAACACCCGTCCACGTAGTAATCTGGATAGGATGTCGGGTCGGTGGCAAGGTCTCCGAATTGCAATACTCTCCTTATTGTATCTTTCGAGATAGCAATAGCCCGACCGTCAACTGTAGCCCGTATGACATTCGGGGATACCGTGCAATCGTGCTCTGCAGTCTCCCAGAATTGCTCCAGGTAAGGTCTTGAGACTGTTGGGTTTGCTGAGATTGCATAACTTATTCTTGATCTGTTGAGAAAATCCACAATCTCCCTGTATTGCAAGGCTGCGCCTTTCCATTCTGGTTCGGTGTTAGCCACTAGGTTGAATTCGTCAGTGAATGCACGAGCCATAGCCTGCAAACACACACAGAAAACATATTCAGAACAACTTATAACACTGGAAGTAGACACACATGACATAGTATAGTAGTTACACTTTGAAAAATTTTTCAGACTTAGAAAAAATTTCTAAGTGTTGGTCCTGCGCACTTAGCAAGTGCGCAGGTTTTTCCTCTTGCGTACTTAACAAGTACGCAAGAATTACTTCTTGCGTACTTGCTAAGTGCGCAAGAACAACCCTTAGCAAAAAATCCAGAATTTTAAAATCGTTCAAAGCGTGTGTTGATTAGGTCGCCACTAGGTCGGAATCAGGGATTCCAACCTATGGTACCATTATTAACACCACAAAACACTACACCACGATCAATTTTGACCTAGGTCAGTCGAACAACCCACTGACTGTTCAACTTCAATCGACGGATCAGACGATGACTAAGAGAATGAATAGAGGATCGATTAGGCGTGTATTAGCAAATTAATGTCAATAAGTTACCCAAACAACCCCAGATTATCCCAATTTTTAGTCGGATTTAACCAAAAAAAAAATTCTAAGTCAGAAACACGGTCCAAATGTCATGAATCTACGGTTGGAATCGGTCTATAATCTTACCAAGGAGATGAAATAGGATGATGAAAATATTGACGGGATGAAAAGAGGGTTTTAACACACTCGATTTTTGAGAGTAAAGTTGCAGGGGGGAACTTTGGGTCTGAAAGTGTAAGTCTGAGAAAAGTTCGAAGTGTCAGATTTATACCCCCACTCAATGTTCGTGCGTACTTGTTAAGTGCGCACGAGCTAACTCTTGCGTACTTAACAAGTGCGCAAGGCTTAACTCTTGCGTACTTGTTAAGTGCGCAAGTGTTACTTCGTGCGTACTTGACAAGTGCGCACAACCCTTAAGTGCGCAATTTACAACTCAGAATTTATGAAGATTTTCAAGTCAAATAACGAACAAGATAAAAATATTCAACCAAGAGGATTCAAATACAATTCATGAAGGTTAAACATAAAATATTTTTGGCTTTTTCTGATTAAACTTGAACAATGCATAAACTTAAAAACATAAAATCTTTTTGTTCTTTTCAAGATAGATATATACAATCATTTACACAAGCTATTTTTGATCAAAGACACGAGCAAAGGATCATATCAGGCTATCTTTTAGCAAAAACGATACAAAATAAACATCAAAGAATATGGGATCATGTCATATATTACTCTTTATTCACATGTAATAAGCACATAAACAAGTAATTCAAGTTGACAATATTATAAGATTTGAAACTATACGCATCTTTGTATCATGTTCTTGTGTATTAAGGTATTAATTATAAGATATACAACGTGTACCCCACTGAGATGCTATGATATTTTGCACTATCTTCAAGGCATCTAAGATTATTTTCAATTATTTTCAATTATTTTCTTAATTTTCAGAATGAAGTTACATCAATTAGCACAGAAAAATCAAGCAGAATCCATAAGGATTATCAGGAATCATAAGATTCAGAATCGAGTGATTCTTTTGTCTTGGTTTCATGTGATTTTCTTCTTTGAATATCGGTATGATGATTCGGGATAATGAACATGGTGTTTGATTATAGGGTAAGGGGATCCAACTTTTATCTGGATTTGATTTCAATGAACCAGGAATGATTCAAGGGTGTATACATGCTCAACGGTTAATGTAGAGACATGTCTTGATTCAATCTCTCCTTGCATACTTGTGAGTATGGGCAGTGAGATGACCCGCATTAATTGTGCTAACAACATAACCCGAAACTGATCTCAAAAGAAAATTATTGTCAAAATCTAACATCCTTTATCTGATAGTGATCTTTTCTAATCTTTTACTCACACACGCTTGCAAACATGGGTTCAAATCACAGTTGTAATTTAGATTTATTTTCCACACTACTAGTGATTCAAAGACGCATACAGCCTACTGACAATTCAAATTACTTGTAAATAAATAGATTAAAAACATAATAATTTTAAACAGATAAGTAAGCATGACACAATCATTTCCCATATGAGCAGTCTATGAAGTTTAGATCATTTCTGATGTACTATCATTTCCTCTTTTCTCAAGTTAACTTTGAAATTTTCTCCATTTTCTATTTTTTTTTTTTTTTTTTTGATTTTTGTAAAATATTTTAAAACTAAAAGAACTATACAGAAAATTTAAAGGAATTAAAAAATTTAACTTCCATGAATTGAATTGAGTTAAGAAAACTTAGTTTTCACTCAGGATTGAACATTCCTATCAAGTTGACAAGATGCTCAAAACGGGATCGATCAAATGCCTTTGTGAAAAGGTCAGCAAGATTGTCATCCGTGTGAACTTTTACAAGTTCAATTAAATGCTTTTCAGCACAATCACGGATGAAATGATGGCGAATCTTTATATGTTTAGTTTTGGAGTGTTTCACCGGGTTATTTGTGATGGACATGGTGGCATTGTTGTCAATGAATAGAGGAGTTCCAGTGAAGTTTAAGCAGTAGTCTCTCAACTGCTACTGAATCCACAGTATCTGAGAACAACCGCTCGCTGCAGCAATGTATTCTGCTTCACAAGTTGAGACAGAAACCGTTGACTGCTTCTTGCACTGCCAGGAGACCAGCCTGTCTCCTAAGAATTGACATCCACCAGAAGTTGACTTTCTGTCAAGGTTACAACCGCCATAATCTGAATCAGTGTAGGCTTTGAAGTCGAATGACTGCTGCTTAGAGTACCAAAGACCTAATCGAGGTTTCCCTTTCAGATATCTGAAAATTCTCTTCACAGCTATCATATGTGACTCCTTCGGTTGAGACTGAAACCTTGAGCACAAACATACAGCAAACATTATATCGGGTCTTGAAGCTGTGAGATACATAAGTGATCGATCATCCCACGGTACAACCTGCTGTCCACATCCTTTCCATCTCTATCGGGATGCAAACCATGATTGACTGGGATTGGTGTGCTATAAGTAGTGCTATCACTCATCTTGTATTTTGACAAGATGTCCTGCACGTACTTAGTTTGATGTAGATAAATTCCATTCTCTCTTTGACTGACTTGCAGACCTAGAAAGAATGACAGTTCACCCATATTGCTCATTTCAAACTTGGACTTCATCACCTTCTCGAATTCCCTACACATCCCTTCATTGGTCGACCCAAAGATAATGTCGTCGACATATACTTGCACAAGAAGAATGTCACCTCCTGCTTTCCGTATGAAGAGAGTCGAGTCAATCTGTCCACGGTCGAAACCATTAGACAGTAAATGCTTATATAAAGTCTCATACCATGCCCGCGGTGCTTGATGATGACCATAAAGTGCTTTGTCGAGCTTGTACACTTTATTGATATTATTAGGATCTTCAAAACCGGGAGGTTGAGTGACATAGACTTCTTCATGCACCTTACCATAAAGGAAAGCACTCTTCACATCAATTTGATTGACCTTGAAGCCGACATATGTGGCATAAGCCAAGAACAGTCGAATGGCCTCAATTCTAGCAACTGGGGCATATACTTCATTGTAATCCAAGCCCTCTTGTTGATAAAAACCCTGAACAACCAATCTTGCTTTGTTCTTCACAACTACATGACGATCATCCATCTTGCATTTGAACACCCATCTGGTACCAATTGGCTGAAAAGCCTTTTGGCAAGCCAACTAAATCCCACACGTGCAACTTTTGGAATTGAGACAGTTCATCTTGCATCGCCTCAATCCAGCAGTTGTCAGTGAGAGCCTCCTTCACATTCTTCGGCTCTAACTGGGACACAAATGCAGCATGCAGACATGTTTCCATGACACCAGTGTCAAATATCTCTGTGTAAAGGCTGGTGTTCTCAGTGATGGTTCTATGAAGAGTCTGAACACCGACATAAGGATCACCAATAATGTTGTCGATTGGATGATTCCTATGCACTCTCGTCTCCGGTACAATTGGTTCTTGAATTTCTGGATCTAGAATTGTGCTTAACTCCCCCATTTCCTGTGTTCCAGAGGAAGAAGATTCAATGTTAATTGGATCAGCTGGAGCTTCATTTCCTATAATTGTGTTAGGATTGGCTTGAGCGTCATCTCCAACAACATGAACACCTTCACTATTATCACTGTCATGAGTTCCAGATGCAGATGCAGCATTGGAATCAGGAGTTATAATTGGTACAGTAGCACGAGTAGAAAAACTGGAGTCATTGTCGCCACGCAATAAATCATAGTTATTTGCGGCGTCTTCATCAGATAAGTCAGGAAGATTGAAGGACTTGAATAGCGCATCATAATCAAAACCCCAAGCTAGACCTTTTGGTTCTGGTGGAGTGCTGTGTTTACTACAGTCCACTTCAAACCATTCCTCGACAGTACGAGTTCCTATGTTGTACACTCTCTTGCAGGGCGAATTGGCAACATATCCTAAGAAGATGCCTTCCACCGCTTTCGCATGAAATTTAGACTGACGGTCTTTATAATGTAGCAACAAGGAACAAGGACTACCGAAAGGAACTAGGTAATCAAGATTGGGAAGTCGATTGTTGATCAATTCATAACATGTCTTGTTGTGCCTTTTCACAACCAGAACCCTGTTTAAGACGTGACAAGCTGTATTAACTGCTTCTGCCCAGAAAGTGACAGGAAGCTTTGCATCTGACAGCATAGTCCTTGCAGTCTCGATCAGTGTTCTGTTCTTCCGTTCAGCCACTCCATTCTGTTGAGGTGTGTACGGCGCGCTGAATTCGTGACGGATCCCTCTCGTGAGACAGAAAAGTTCCATCAAATTATTCTTGAACTCAGTTCCGTTGTCACTCCTTATTCTTCTAACTTTCAGCTTGCAAAGAGATTCCAAGCTCAGGATCAGGTATTGAAGAATATCAGCAGTCTCGTTTTTTATACCTAAAAAGTGCACCCAAGAAAAATGTGAGAAATCATCAGTTACAACCAGACAAAACGACTTACCTCCAATACTCCTGATACTCATGGGGCCAAACAGATCCATGTGTAATAGCTCCAAAGGGTTATCGATAGAGTTTTGGAGCTTGGGCTTGTGAGACTTCCGTTGCTGTTTGCCCTTTTTACACGGCATACAGTCATCTGCAATGGTAAACCTCAACTTAGGAACCCCGGTTACCAAACCGTTTCAGACAAGATGATTCATTTTACGATAAGAAATATGTCCGAGTTTCCTATGCCAAAAGATGGAGTCAAGTTCTGTCGCTTTTGTAAGCAAACAAGTAGCAACTGATGAGGTGGTTTTTTCCACGCTCATATCGATCTGATAAGTGTCGTTTGATCTTGGTGCTCTCATCAGAATCCAGTCTTCGGGAACCTCAAAACCAGGTTTGAGAATCAGGCATTCTGATTTGTTAAACATCACCGAGTACTCCTTGTCACACATTTGGGAGACACTCAACAGGTTATGCTTCAACTGCTCGCAGAAGTTGACATTGTCAAAGCTGACACAACGTTCGAAACCACGCCTTGACACGTGATACTGCCGCCTTTTTCTCCGGCAAAGGCCACATAGCCGCCTCTAAATGGTTTAACGTCTTGAAGCAAGGCCATGTTTCCTGTCATGTGCCGAGAGCATCCACTATCTACATACCAACGGTTAGAGATAGTACCCTTCGGACGTCCCTGCACGAGTAACAAAAGAATTAGTTAGATTTGGAGACCCAAGCCATTGTGGTCTTGGGTCGTCCATCCTTCTCAAAATAAACTACTTCTTTCAACTCACAGTCATGATGACTGTTCAAAATTGGTGAATCTTTGGATGAATTTGGAACAGGAGATTGAGAACCTTTAATTTTCTTGTTCCAGGATCTCTTTTGATTCTTAACCAGAACAGTAGACTTTGGCTCAACCTTAGCCGGTGAACTTGTGGAAGCTTCACCTGATTGAGTCTTAGTCAGCTGTTCCAGCTTTCTCAACCTCTTATTCCTTTTTCTTCTTTGTGGCTTAGAGAGTCTAGCCACAGATTTCTCACCAGTGCGTGTACTACCAGATGTAGACACACGAGGTACAGCAGGTTGCTTTACCTTTCTTGCAACAGATGGTTTGGCCTCAGATTTAATCTTAGGTTTTCCCATGGGTTGTACTGGTGGTTTCACCACATTCTGCTTTGACTTTTGGGAGACGGTTTCACTGGTGGTGACCTGGGGATAACAGCGGGCTGTGAAACAACATGCTGTTTCCCTTGGTTCTTAGAAGGACAGTTCACAACAATGTGACCAACCAAGCCACAGTGAAAACAGTTCCTCTTCTCTACATAAGTTCTCTTGTAAGGCTCATTAGATCTGGCCTTAGATAACTCTCCATTATGAGCAGGAGGAGTTCGTTTATGAACAGAAGTCTAACCTTTTCAGTTTGGTTTTTGGGGGTATAATACTTTTGCAGATTCTCTTTGTAACCAAGCCCATAATGAGCTGGAAAAGCCTCTTTCTTAACTTGGTTAATATTTTTATAACCCCCGTAAAGCATTACCTTAAGTTTATCATTTGTTTCAATGATATCAGGTTCAGTTAAAATGCAGTTATCATCATTAGTGATAATGTTTTTGTGGACTTTCTGTTCAGTCAGCAACTCCTCAGAGACTACTCCTTCAGGGCAAGTGTCAACCGACCCATCTTCAGAAGCAGTAACATACTCCTCACTAGATGTGGAGTTAGCCTTACTTGAGGATTCATCCTTTTTAGGGGAATCATCCTTATCAGAGGACTCATCTAGACAGGTGAGATCAATGTCTATCAAGCTATTGACAAACTTCCCACTTATTGGTGGAGGAATGGCATTGGTACCAAGACCTATACCCTTCATTTTCCTCACTACTGATTCGTAGTGCTCCACCACAAAGCGAGAGTTTTTCAACTTCTCATTTGTACATTTTAACTGCAGGATCTCATTTTGCAGTTTGTTGATTTCATTGTTCCGTTTTTCTAACCCCCTATACGCAATATCCAAGTGAACTTGTTGCTCACTTATTTGTAAAGAATATTCACATTTTTCCTTTTTTAACGTTTCAACAGACTCTTTAAAACGTTTTTCGTTTGCTTTGTAATTATGAGCTGCCATAGTTAGGGGTTCGATTTTGTCTTGGAGCTTAGAAATTTCATGCTTTAGCTCTAGACATTTAGAACAAGAAATAACAAAGAAAGGGTTAGAATCTACCTCAGATGATGAACTCTGTGCTTCTCCAATGGCCATGAGAGCAACGACAGTGGTAGACTCCTTTTCAACAGCTACAGAAGCTTCCTTCTCCTCAGCTTCTTTTCTCTCAGCCTCCATCAGCTCCATGATCTCAGCCATGAGACCAACCTGTGTTTGAGCAATGATGGCGTCCTCTAGATGAACACCCCAATCAAAATTTTCGTCATGCTGAACTACCAGTGCATTTGACGAACCACCTTGGTGTTGATTGTGGTGGCTAGTGTTGTTGTGGCCGTGGCTGTTTCCCTGGCTAGGTCTGGTGAAACCAGAGGCCGGTGCTCGGTCTTTTTGACACTCATGAGCAAAGTGTCCATAGTTCAGACACTTGTAGCATTTGGCCTTGGATTTATCAAATCCAACCTTGGCATTAGAATGTCCACCAATGAACTTTCTTCCTGTTCTGTTTAGGAAACGCTTGGCCCTCCTCAAAAGCATGGCCAGATTCCATTGAATATCCATGTCCTCAATATCATCAGGATCCACTTGGTTAAAGTCTTCTTCAATAGTTTCTGGATCCGTTAGCTTGCCGCCTATGAAATTCTCATACGCAAGCATACATGATGAAAACAATGCTACATGATCTTCAGCTATTTTGACTATTGCAGAATGGTTAGCTGAAGACGTAGCTGGAGGATTTCTTGAGGTGTGTTGATGATTGGTTCCCAACCCTGATCTGGATGCATAACAAGCATGACCACCACACCCATTTGAGTGGTCTTCTTCATTGGAGTGTCCAGTAAAGAGGGCAATTCCAGAGCCCGATGATTTTGAAGTGGAAGTCGTCCCATGATACATGGAAGGGTCCTGTATCTGAGGTCTTCCCGAGATCTCCTTCTTCATAAGATTCATGTTATGAGCTTGAATCTTACCAATAGCCTCATCTACTGTTAACTCATAGAATTTAGGATTTTCCCTCATCAGGGTTGTATACATCTCAAACTTTGGTGGCAAAACATCAAGAAATTTTTCCACTAGTTCTTCATCGGGATATTTCAGTTCAAAAGCTTTCAACTCCGTTTGTAAATGATAGAATCTAGAGATGAGATCATCTAACGATTCATTTTCCATGAAATTGAAGCATTCATACTGCTTCCGGAGAAGATCCCGCTTACTCTTCTTAATGTCACTGTTCCCCTCAAATCTTTTCTGAAGTGCTTTCCAAAGATCCTTGGAGGTGTCATAGCCTCGGAAACTGTGAAACAATTCCCGAGTTAATGACATAGTGATTGAGCCAACAACCTTCTTTTCCCGATCATAAGCTTTCTTTTGTTCTTCATCAAGCTTAGAGATGGGCTTTGGCACGTCTTCATCAAGATAGATGTGTGTGGGATGCTTATATCCCTCAGGGATTGGTATCCATAATGATGAGTCGGTGTATGAAATGTAGTGCTCAAAACGCGCCTTCCAATTCGAATAATTGTTTACATTTAATAGTTTAGGCGGTTTCTGAGGTGTACCGATCTCATTATCATAATTTAACATGTTTCCAAGATTCTGAAGGTTCGACATAGTGAATTACTTGGTCAAAAAAAAATCAGAAAAATCAGACACCGTTGCGCACTTGGTTTTGGCTTTGCGCACTTGAGAAATGGTCTTGCGTAGTTAAGATTTGCTCTTGCGTACTTGTAAGTACGCAGGAGGAAATATTAAGTACGCAGGATATAACTTAAGTTCGCACAAGTTCAGTCTTGCGCACTTGTAAGTACGCAGGAGATAACTCTTACGCAGTTAGTAAGTACGCAGAAAACTGTACTTTTTACCAAAAATGGTAAGTACGCAGGACACCTTTTCAGCAACTCTCACCAACCTTTTCCGGTCACCTGAAAATCGCCGGAGATAGTGAAAAGTAGGCTGATGATCAATGCAATCGAGCCAAAGGATCAGAAACAAGTTTCTAACCAACCTTTGATGCTCAAAACACAAAAATACACAACAAAAATCGGTTTTTGAGAGATTTTTGCTTCTAAAAAAGTGCTCAAGAGCTACCCCTTTTTTATCACAAAAATAAACAAAAATACCTCTTTTTGCTTGTAAAACTCAGTAAAACGTCTCCAAACTCACTTAC
The DNA here is from genome assembly GCA_023525975.1 of Smallanthus sonchifolius. NCBI lineage: Eukaryota > Viridiplantae > Streptophyta > Magnoliopsida > Asterales > Asteraceae > Smallanthus > Smallanthus sonchifolius. The sequence continues at coordinate 18,329,661 of CM042035.1, read as the reverse complement.
AACACTCGAATTCAAGAGCAATGCTCTGATACCACTTGTAGGTCCCTTCGTGTGTGTCGGATCGTCACATGCAAGTGGTCTACTAGTCGGACCGGGTTGCGGAATACCCGTGACTAGGTGGAAAGTCTTACAAAACAAAGTAAACCAAACACGAGAGTCACAATAAACGTTCTTTCTATTATAAACACTCGACGGTTACAGAGAGAATACAAGCTGCGTACTTAGCAGAACTGAGTTCGTCTGAACAAAATGTTTCTGCGTACTTAGCTTCTGTGAACCTATCCTATTTATACAGACCTGATGCCTGCGCACTTAGCAAGTGCGCAGGACCATTTGCTCTTGCGTACTTAACAAGTACGTAGAGGTGTTCTTGCGTACTTTCTAAGTACGTAGGAACTTTCTCCTGCGCACATGTAAGTGCGCAAAACACTTAGCAGAAAAACAACAAACATTATGTAAAAGTAAATACAACTCGATAAACTATTACATAACGACTCTTACATACAAAGACAAATTACAGACATTAGAAATACAAACTAAGACTCTATCCAGAGTGTTGTCACAGGAAAGTGCATCAACAGATTAGAGTAGCTTCTCGGATGCACAACGACAGAGGCATTCGACCAAAGATCAAAAAATCCCCGACACACCAAAAACCTGTCAATTTTGCTATGCTTCCTCCCATTATCAGACATATACGTAAACTTACGACCAACCATATTGTATTCTTCCAAACCTGATTGATTTAATAAATTCATTGAAAAACCGCGCATTAGCAACCACAAAATCAGAATTAAATCTCTCCTCAGGAGACCGGACATCATTAAAATCACCCATAAAAATCCATATTCCGGGCATAACCCAACACAGGGACATCAACTCCATCCATAACCCCCTCCTAGCCAATGCATCATTAGGAGCGTACACATTCCCAATGTTGATCCCATCCCCGGACGAAACAAACTCCTCGGACCAAACCAAGAAAAACCGGTTATGAATCACATTTAGACACTTAAAAACCCCCGGGTTCCACATACACACCAAACCACCAGACCTACCATGGGAGTTTACCGATTCAATGCCGAATTTCGTGTTGCCCCAAAATCGGGAAAAAAGAAAAGAGGAAGAATTACACAACTTCGACTCTTGGATAGAGATAAAGTGAATACCATTACTTGTTTAAAGACCCTTCACCCAGCTGGCTTTCCGAATGTCGCCAACCCCCCTTAAGTTAATACTCATGAAATTCATTGATTTACCATAGGATCACCATCTCCAACAACCAATAGTTTCACATGTTCCTTAAACACACCCAAATCAATTCCAATCGCCGCACCCACTTTAAGAGTCTCAGAGATATCCTCCTCCACACCACTTCGAGCATTAACCTGACTAGCCACAAGATCAGAATTACCAGGGACAGCAAAACCCCCAATATCCGCCCTAGTCGAAGCACCCAACAACGACATCGGGGTGTCAGAAACGCCATCCAATGAATCCTGGACCAGCGAAACCCTAGCCCCAACAGGAGGAGAAGAATTTAAGTCAGGAAAAAACTTCGGCGAAGGAGTAGGCCCAAAAAACCCCCCAACTTATTAGGCCCAGCAGTTAGGCTGGAATTTTGAGGGCTTCTCATCCAACGAGCCCGTTTCCTAAAATGCAAAGATGGGGACGGGTCCACCGGCCAACTCAAAACATCACAAGGAGAAGCCTCATGCGCGATATCATGATTAACAAAAGGGGGACCCTCAGCATTAAAATTATTAAAAGCCACCCCCATCCCCATGCACCGAATCGACTTCCCCTTGCAACCCCGACTCCCCATGACCCAAACCTTTCAACTTCTCAGCCGACGACGATGTCGGGGCTGTAACAGGAGATGACGACAACCGAATTTCACCTTCTTCCATTTCCTCTTCAACATCAACTGAAGCAGAGGACGATTCCTCCATCACCTTATCAAAACTCTGGAAAATAGGAGCCCACGAGTCCATTTCCTCAGAGACCCAGACACGATAGGACGATCCGGACCACCGAAGATCCAACTCATCCTCAATTCTTCGACCCAACTTTGTGAGAACATAGCAGCAGCCACACCACCCTACCAAAAGATTCACCAATCTGATCATAAACCAAGGCGTCCCTCAACATAAACGGAACTCCTTCAACCTTCAAGCAGGCAATACGGTCGAAAGGGATGTCTTGGCCGATCCATATAAAATCCGAAGCTAATGAATCCTTCCAGACACCCTCCTTAGCCATCATGAATTCATTGGACAGATGGGGCTCTTTGAACGTAAACAGCACTCTCAGACCACCAATATACGAAATAGCTACATTTGAAAAACCACCCTTAGCCAACATTATCCTAGAATTACATAACGCCAGAATATCAATAGCTTCCCCCACGATAGAGCGATGGAAGCAATGTTGGAGAAGCAGAGAGATTTTCTGATCCACCACCACCGACTTCCTACCCCTAGAGGATGAGCCAGCATTACGAAGGACCGCATCCTTGAGAGAAAAACCGCCCTGCCCAAAAGGCGGCCGAGACCTAATCCCTTGCCGGACACCAGATGGGATGGATGCATAGTGGATTCGCCCATTAACCCCCAGGTTAGGGTCGACACGGGAACGATCAAATCCCCCCACGTCGTGATGAAACTTCTGGTGGTTCTTATCATACTTTGCAACCCCAACATTCAACTTCGCTTCAAAGATCGTAACCGAGTTCAATCCATCTAGCGTTTCCTACACAACATTAACCATTCGGACGAACCCAAAGGTGTTCCCCCTGGCATCCTTCTTCTTAGCGACATAAGCATCTTGAATAACCCCATGGGGTTGACAACCCTTCCACAGCAAGGATCCAGAGCAACTATCTGGAAGATTTGAGACGAAGAAGTTGGTAACCCTAGAAGAGGGATCGACACCTTTGTTTTGTCGTCGGCGCCGGACCTCCTGGAACCCCCCTCGCATATTTTCCCCCTATATACGTGGTCTTGTATTGGTAAAGGATAAGTTTTTTTTGTTTTTTTTTGTTTTTTTTAAGATAAACATAATTCCATTCATTTTTTTAAGATAAACTATAAGTCACCGATAATCAAAGTTATTATTTTTTTTCTAAAGGAGAACTTTATAAAAAAAAAGCACCATGACCAACCCCCCCAAACCAACAGCCAGCAGATACAAGCCCAAAAATAAAGAAAAGAACAAACTCAAATACAAAGATACAAAATATACATTACAGCATAAAAATCAAAGAGAAGAAAAGTTGAAACCAATCCAATTCTTTCATTGTATGTTCTTATGCTTTGTCCTAGTCTTAAGCCAAACGAAATCAATAGATTTTATGCATTCGATAATTCTCTCCACATTGATTGATATACTTGAAAAATGAGCATCAGCCTTCCAAAGGCACCAAAGCGAGATTAAGATAATGCCGTTAAAAACATCTTTAGAGAGCATGTCGATTTGAACCGTCTGTGTCAAGAAGATCTTTTATCGAGAAGGCAAAAACCTGAGAAGACCTACACCATCTAGAAACATATTGTCAAACCATCGTTGCAGCCAAACACAAGGTGAACAGATGATCCGAAGTTTCCGGGGCATCTTTGAAAAGAGCACACAGTTGGGAAACAATTGGAATATTTCTTCTATTTAAGGCCACCAATGTTGGAATGTGATCCAATTTAGTCCTCCATCCCAAGATATTACACTTCGACGGAATCCATTTGCACCATTTCATTCTAAAGAGATCACCCGACTCTTGCCCTTTGGCTAATAACTCCTTAACTGATTTTATTGCGAACCGCTTTGAGCTATCACCCATCCAAACCCACTTATCCAAGCCTCCCGAGATCTGCACCTATTGAAGTAAATTAAGACAATGGGACCATTCATTACACTCTTCGGAAGAAAGGTTCGTGATTCCACGTTAGCTTCCAAATGAAAGAGTTATCAACCACAGCGAAACAGTTAGCAACATAGCAGTTTTTATTGTTAACCAAGGAGAATAAGGAGGAAAAATTATATTTTAACGGTTCATCAAACAACCATGGATCGAGCCAGAATTTAATTGTCTCACCATTGCCCAAAACCCCTTTTATTAGTCTCTAATATTTTGTACTTACAATAACAAAATTAGATTCAAACCTAGCAATATTGTTCCAAACCCTCGATAAAGTATTTAAATGCACCATTTGTATTTTCTAATTACACTCTACTCTATTATATTAATTAAATTTGAGTATAACTAGACCAATAAAAATTCAGTTTCTAATTGCACCACTCCTAATAAAACAAACTTTAATCCTTTTTAAAATTTACACTTTAACCCTTTTACTATTTTACTCTTTAAAAATTACAATTTAACTCATGTTTATTATTATTATTATTATTATTATTATTATTATTATTATTATATTTCCTTTATCTGTGTAATTTACACTTTATTTTTTGTTTTTAAAAATAATACTTGTGGCCGACCTTTTATTGTAATTGTTTATCTTCAATAAACTTTACGACAATTTGGGCAAATAAAAGTCATTTGTTTTTCCTTTTGCAATACGCGCTTCCGGGCGAGAGCGTGGTCGTTTTTCACCGGCTTACGTGACATGAGTCTGGTCGTTATCGGTGCGGGTCGTCGAATATCATAAAAGCGAACAGCGATACCAGTTACAATAAAACCAAAATAGTTGCAAAGTTGTTGATTGCTCAAAAGCGGTTGCGTCGGTAACGGTACCGCAATGGTAACATCGTTCGCTATAGCACACGATCGAAAAAAATACTCGATTTTAAATACTATTCCGTTGAAACGTAAACACTATTGAAAATAGCGTTAATAAAAGCAAATAGCAAATACATAAAAGCGAACAAAGATAAAGTTTTATAAGGAAAATAAACAAATTCATAAACTAATCATTGAGTGGTAATTAAACTATGATTAGAGGAGTTTTTAATGCTTTGGTGATAATTTTTTTTTGAAAGGCAAATTTCTTAATTCATGTTAGGAGTGAGACTTGAACCCATGACCTTCCAAAACCTTGGTGTTCCTACAGAATTTTTCTCTACCATTGGGCCACCAACCCCAATGATGCTTTGGAGATAATTAACGAGGGGTTTTAATGTTTAGGTCATAATTAATATTTTTATAAGATAAAGTGTCATAGATTAGTGTGCAAATAGTAACACCCATAAACAACTCACTTAAATTCTATGTGGGAGATAGGAAATTTGTCATAACCCACGTTAATGTCACTAGGGTATGTGGTATACCTTCACAGGTACCCTCATGAGGAACTTCATCCCGAGAGTACAAAAGGAACACCGCCACCCTTTGGCGTGACGGAGGAAGGGGATGAGGGAGTCCATGTGAGGGGCTTCACGAGATAAATGGGAGGGATTGTGTGTGTTGGGTGGGTCTCCAATTGTGGGTGTGGGTGTTTAGTAGTCCCCCATGGTCAAATAAGTAATATTTCACTCACTTGGGTATTTCCCTTGTCAAGTGAGTAGCTTATCACGCTGATGTGACGTTCACGTGATATAACATGTACTTTTACTTGACTCTCCCAAGGAGTGGCGTACCCACCCTCTTAGGATGGGGCCGGCCGACCCCCATGGAAAAAAAAATTGTTAATTATATGTACGATCTAATCCCGATCGACCCCTATGAAATTTTGACACTGACCCTCATTAAAATTCTTTTTGACCAAAACGACACCCAAAAAATAATATAAAACTTCAAATTTTTATAAATATAAACACATTAATTATTATAAACTAATTAACAAATATAAACATAATATAAATTAATTGGTTAATTAGCGCATACCCATTAATAAGTTATATAAATAATTAACCCTACTAGGTCATTAACTATTTAACCAAATAACATTTTACCCTAAGCCATCTAATTTCTTCTAAACAATTAGCCGGTCTTGTTATACATTTCCCACGTTTATCGAATGTGATTAAGTGAAACGGAAACAAGCGACTATCAACTGAAAAGTATCCCCCCTCCAAACCTTATTAAAAATCACATGTCATTACCGTCTGCGTGAGTCAGTATGTGTGTTAGAGGTTGCCCATCCACTCTCTTGAATCTTGTACCAAAAGACCAAACAACTCTAATTTAAATACTTGTAGAACTTTTTCTTTAATAAATTAAGTATTTTTTGAAATTTTACTCCAAATTTCACATTATTATTTTATTATTTGCCGTATTATTTATTAGAATAATAGATTATCAACATCCAAAAACCGAAAAAAGTTCGGTGACGAGTGTTGAAAAAAAAAAGTTTCAACGACCCCACCCGACAAAGAAAATCTCTTTTAATAAACATCTGAACGCCGAAAATTTTCCAACACCCGTAAAAAACGTTTCCGGATCCGTCACTGCTCCCAGCTAAGAATATACCCAATACTATTAAAAGTACCCTTGGCCTTGGACTCGGCTCCTAAAGGCGTCACATATCAAACCCGAAATAATTAAAATCAAATTTTAAATTTGTTACTTGTCATTTTACTAAGCAATTCGTTATCAATCTACCACAACCTATAATATTGAACTTCATATGAAATTCGAATTTTTGTTTTTAATTAGAACTAGTATTCAGCATCCGCACGTTGCGGCAGAATGTCAATACCGCTTTGCAAACTTCGTTATATACGTTGTGGCGGCAATAATAACATGAAATTGGGGTGGCTCGGTTGTGGAGACTGAAACATGGATAGAAAGTTGATAACGACAGCGACGTTCTTCAATCGGTATAGGTTTCATTTTTAGCGGTACCATCACGTTACTGTCAGTCGATAAAACGGTTGTGACGGTGACATTAACGTGCCTAAGCACAAAAAGAAACACCGTTAAATACTTAAAAGAAACGTATGGAGTTACGTCGAGTCGGTTGTGGAAATCGAATCACATATAAAAGACGGTTATATAACGGTACCGATGTTATTCAGTCGGTGTCAGTGTCAGTGTCAGTGTCAGTGTCATTCTTCATGGTACCACCATGTTATCGTTAGTCGAAATAACTCACGATACCTAAAAATTACCCTATTTTAACAACAAATATGTTTTTACCAAAAATTATACCGGAACGCCATGTAAAAAGTTAAGCACGGTCACAAATTATTATTATTTTTTTAAATTAATGAACAAAAGTTATTGAGAAAATTTAAGGGGATCAAAGTAACATTTTACAATGTTAAGGAGTTAGTTTTGACAGTTTAATAAACTTGAGGGTAAATTTTGATTTATGACAAATAACTTTAAAAATTTAAGAGGGTTAAAGTAATATTTTACAAAGTTAAAGGGTTAAATATGATACTTTAACAAAGTTAGGGGGTATGTTTTGTCGGTGGCAAGTTATTAATTGAGTTTCTATGGAATGAGTGAAAACAAACGGGTATTGTAGCAATTTTCATATTAGAAACTTTGATTTATCTAATAAAAGACCTAACCTATTTTCTTTAATTATAATCAACAACAATGACTATTCGTAGTAAAAAGTCTCACTAATAGTAAAGTTATTTGTATAATATAATAAAAAGTATGAGATGTAAACAAATCATATCTCTAACTTAAATAATAAAAAGACGACCCTAACTCCAACTTAAATTATAAGCCTAATATCAATATGTGAAGTTATTGACTCCAACTAAATTATAACCATGATATCAATATGTGAAGTTATTGACTATAATTGATTTAACCACTAAAAGCATATGAAAACCCTTAAAATCCGTATTTTTCACGGGTGTTAATTTAAAATAAATCCAAAATTAAGTATGTTTTCACATGGAGTGTGTATTAGTATTGGTCTCGGGTTGTCGAAAACAGTTGATCGATGGCATATGTGTGGAGGGGGTTAAGTACATTTTTATCGAAATTTAACGAAGTAATAACTATTAAATATTATAGGGGATCCCCTAAAAAGAAAATTATGCCTAAATAGTCTAAAAATTATTTTTTAAAATTAAATATCCGTCTCTAACGAATTACGATTGAATTTATTCAACCGGCATTGGAACCGACTCGTCAAACCCTAAACACAAATCCCTAAACCTTAACAATAAACCCTAAAGCTAAACATAAGGCTAAAACCTAAAAGCTAAAAATGATAAAACCTAAAATTAAACCATAAAAACTAAATCTTAAAAGCTAAACCCACAAATCTACCCCTCTAAAACTAAACCCTAAAGCTAAATCTTAAAGCTAAAACATAGAAAAGTAAACCCTAAATGTTAAAACCCAAAAGCTAAACCTGACATGCTAAGATAGAAAAACTCAACGAGCCGGTTCCAATTTCGCTAAAATAACTTCAATAGGAGTTCGTATGGGTCGAATATCGAGTTTTTAAAAAATCCTTTTTATGCTACTTAGGCAAAGCCCATTTTTTATTTTATTATCCCTTTAAATATTATATAGATTATAGTAATCTTCACAATCTCGACTCAATTGAAACCAACGTGGATAGCAGACTTAATTACGTAGTCTAGAATCACACTAACTTCTTTTTTTTTTTGAAAGACAAATTTCTTAATTCCTGTTAGGAGTGGCGCTTTAACCCATGACTTTCCAAAACATTGATGTTTCTAGAGGATTTTCCTCTACCATTGAATATTCATACTAACTGATTTAACCTAAAACATCTTTAACCTAAAACATCTTGGGAGAAGAGTTTCTTGAATTCCTTCAATAATTCTTCAATAAATCCTTTTAATATTTCGTTCATCATGTTCCCCTAACATGATATTTTCAATTCAGGGTACTCCTAAATATTTTTGACATTCTATTTGCAAAAGTAAATGGAATTACATTGTTTGTTGTAGAACTAGGATTAAGTTAAACTTAATCAAGTTTTATTTACATCTAAAAAAATTCTCTCTAGGACTTTTGTATCTTGATGTTTTTTAGACCATGATAATGTGCTTGTTAGAGAATTTAAATATCAAGATATATAGATCTTGGCATATATGGATACGTTGGGGCATACAAAGTCACAAATTGTGAAATTAAAATATCAAGATATATAGACCTTGGCATATATGGATACGTTGGTGCATACAAAGTCATTGCACCTCTTATTTTTTTGACAAAAAATATATGAACATGTGATACAAATGCTAATATAAAATGTTCCTATCCTTCATTATCTAAGAAAATTGAGTCAAAGTCTCAAGTCTAACAACATATGAAGAAATTAGTTGAATTTTAAGATCACATAAAAGGACACCATTTTTATGAAGCTCATAAAATATATTTTAAAAACTAAACCAAAATTTTAAAGAATAACTCAAGCTGTATAAACTAAACCAATTTTTTTTTTATGGAAATTGGCTAAAAAATGGCAAGTCAAAACTAACCACTAAAACAAGTTATATAAAAATCAAGAGTTTTTAAGAAAATGTTAATGAGATCTATAATGGTGGAGATAGCTTGTTAAGAAAGATGTATTCAAACACACTTTTACGTCTAGATACACTAAGCTCTCTTTAGTTATAAACTTTTTACTAATTGGTTAATGGCACACTTTGTTACAGATCTAACCAACCCAAACATATTTGAAAGACTTCCCAAATAAGTGGGGAACATTGGTCTTTCTAAGATGCCAATATTGAGTCAAATGTTTTGAGGAAAGCTTGGAAACCAGAAAAAGAAAGCGTAAAAAATTTGAGAAAGTCTTGTGCCGTTATAGGGTACACGGTCAAACCAAGAAAAGACCATGGGATCGACCATGGAGTGTTTGGAACTTTTTCGAAGTTGTTTTCTAACACTATTTAACAAAGCCTTTTCCCCACATTCGATACTCTCTGTTGCGCACTTAAACCTAGACTTTTATATCGTAAATGACTTTTAACTCCAAAAATGCCTATCATCAAATACTAAAGAACGTGGATTAGCAAGAGAAGAAGTGTTGAATGTTGATAGATTATTCTTTTACACACTTGAGTGGTTAAGTTTAAGAGTTTAACCCAACCTTTAATGTGAGATTAAGATTAGTGATCTACCACATAAGAGAGGAGTTCTTGTGAGTTTATTGTGAAATTTTCAATAAATAAAATTTTTAAATATATATATATATATATATATATATATATATATTACAGATGTAAGAATATATTACATATATTAAGGATAGAAAACAAAATTTAAATATGTAAAAATTAATATATAACTGGGTTTCAAAATACGTTAATTACTATTTAACTTAATTTGACTTTATTTACTCTTTAATTGAAAATAAAAGTTATATAACTAGATTTCAAAATTTCTTGATAATTTAAAATAAATGTGTTTTATTAATATAATTAGTATTTTCTTTAAAAATATACTATTTTTAAAATATAGATATGTATTTAATAAAAGAAAGAAGCGGGAAAAAATGATGAGAATGAATGTGGAGTCGACACGTATCATGAAAAAAAATATTTATTTATTATATAGTATAGATTTATGTGGATACATTTTAAAAAAATATAAATTATGACGTGTGACATATATACTTGATGAAAATGATTTTGTAATAATATCATTAAACATAAATGCTTTAAAAATAATTAATTCAAGCTTCTCTAAAAGAAATAAAATATTTTTAACACTTTTGTCAAGCAACTATGAAATCATCTTGAGCACTTTAAAGAGAATGATACAAATTGAAGTGAAAGTAAGAATCAACACCTAGTGACCTAGTGATATCGATGATTATTCTGTAAAAATAGTGTGAGTTTAAATCTTATAAAATATAAGTTAAAGTGAAATTTAGGAAAAAAAGTGGTGTTATTTTTTTTTTAAATATACTTGCTTTATGATCATATAAGAATGTTAAGAATGTTCCATCTCTTCTCATTTTAATCCAAGTAACTCACATAATGGTTATAATGATTTTGAACTCAAGTACATGAATTACGTGATATTAACTTAAAATTAATTACTAAATGAGAATGGCACTTTAAAAAATTAATAAGAAAAATTTTGTGAATAAAAATTTTAAACTCTAAAGTTTAAATGAAATTTTATCTCAAGGAGATGAAATTAAGAGAAAAGTCACAAGGGTCTTCAACTTTGTCATGAAAAAAAAAATGAAATATACCATGCTCAAGAGAGGGGGCACCCCCGATAAATGTGGTGACTTTAGAATTTGAAGGTCAAGAATACGATATGAAGATGTGCCCACTTGATAATGTATCATCCATATCTGGGTTGTTAAATCTCACGAAATGTCGAAATCTTTAAAGCATGATGTCGAATTGTTAAAAATTCAAAATGATAAGATATCTCAAAAATAACTACCTGATACAAAAGAGCACTCAAAGATGAATAATTCAACAATCAAACCAAACGATTTCACTCTATTATTATGAACCATATTTGCAATTACTGAAAACAAAAGAAGTTGAATATCATAACCAAGAACTTATCGCTAACCTAATCCCCAATCTATAGTAATAACCTTTACCGAACTATCAAAGAGAATTGACAACTTCAGTCCCTGTAATTACTATACTTCTATACATCAGCCCTTGAAGTATCAAACAATTACCAAGCAACCCTCTCTTAACTATGAATTTAGAAACATACTGAGCACTTTGATTTCATGATCCCACTGACTTTGACTTTTGGCTTTAACTCTCACAATCTCCACCTTAAACCAAAATCAAAATAGAAAAATATCAACCCATTCCCAAAGAATGCACACACCATTTACATTCAGGACCTGGAAGAGACTTGGTAAACATTTCAGCTGAATTGACTTTAGTATCAACTTCTTCTACCATGACTTGTTTTGAATTCACTAAATCCCTTATGAAATGCAGTCTCTCACTTATATGCTTTGTCCTTTAATGAAATACATTGTTCTTAGCAAGCGGCACATCTCCTTGATTGTCACAAAGCACTTTAGTCTCATCCAAAACAACTCCCAATTCAGACACAAACCCTTTTAACCACAAAGCCTCTTTCACTGCTTCTGTAAGAGCTATGTATTCAGCTTCAGTGGATGACAAGGCTACCACATGCTGCAATTGAGCCTTCAAGCTAACAACATTGCCTAACACCATGAAAACATACCCAGTCACAGACCTCCCTCTGTCCAGATTCTTAGCATAATCAAAATCCACAAAATCTTTGACAAGATTCCCTTCTTAAACTGACTCGCAGTTAAACACCAATCCCAAGTTTCTTGTACCACTCAAATATCTCAACAGCCATTTAGCAGCCTACTAATGAGCTTTCCCAGGATTAGAAATAAACCTACTAACCAAACTCACTGCATAGCCTATGCCAGGCCTTGTACACACCATCAAATACATAACAACCCCCACTACATTTGCATAAGGAACCCTATTCAAGAATTGCAATTCCTCCTCAGTTGTAGGTGAATCTTTATTTGACAGTCTAAAATGAGCAGCCATTGGAGTTTTAACTGATTTACAACCTTCCACCCCATAATTCTGCAGAATTTTCTGAATATAAGAAGTTTTAGAAAGCTTTATCTGTCTAAGATCTCTCCTTCTATGAATTTCCATCCCTAGAATCTTCTTAGCCTCTCCCAACAATTTCATATCAAATTATGCCATTAACAGGGCCTTAGTATCTTCTATTACTTGCTTGTCTTTACATGCTACAAGCATATCATCCACATACAGCAGTAAGTACACATAGTTTGCTTTGTTGTATTCTCTATGATATACACAACTATCATAGGAACTTCTCATAAACTCATGATTCACCATACAATCATCAAACCTCCTATACCATTGTCAAGTAGTCTGTTTAAGCCCATACAAGGACCTTTTAAGTAAACACACCTTTCCTTCCAGTCCCTTTTCTATAAACCCTTCAGGTTGTATTATATAGATTTGCTCCTTCAACTTCCCATGAAGGAATGCAGTTTTACATCTAACTGCTCCAATTCCATATACATCACTGCATTTAATGATATCATAACCCTAATAGATGAATACTTAACAACAGGTGAAAAATTTTCCATGTAATCAATCCCCTCCTTCAATTTGTAAATCCATTTACAAGACACCAGTTTCTGCTCCTTTGGCCTTTCAACTAGCTCCCATGTTTCATTTTTATACAATGATTCCATCTCTTCTTTCATAGCTTCAAGCCATTTTTCTTTGTCTATGTAACATCCCAGAAATTTATAAACTAATATCTCGGGTCAGTGGACGACCCGACCCGATATTTTATGTTAATGATGAGCAAGGTGTGTCACGCATGAGGCATTTTAACGACATTAACTAACGCGATTAGTTGCTTAAAAAGAGTTCGAGACCGGATCGCGAGAGATGGAAGAAGAAGGAGACGAAGCGTAACTCGCGAGTGGTATTTAAACCACTCGATGTGCAACCCTAGACCACTTTGGGTAGGCGTGCACGAAGGCAGCCGCAAGGGAGAAGGGTGATAAGCCGATGATGAGGGTGGTCGGGCGAAGAACGTAGGCGACGGCTTGGTGGTTTCCGATCGGGAGGCTCCGAAACATGATGAGGTAATCTCCTTTTGTTCCTTGTATTTGGGTTTGGATGGTTGTTCGATTAAGATTGATTAATTTAAGTGTTATGGCCGCTAGAAGGCGACATGGAGACGAATGGTGAAGAAATCAAGCGAGTACGAAAATCCGGCGAGGATTTCTGGCCACTTTTCGGTTTTCCGGTGATGGTGCTGGTAGCGTCAGGTGGTGGAAATGGGTGCAGGTGGAAGGGTTTGGCGACATGGTCACGTGGATATATTATTTGTCCAATTCCGAGTTCGTTAGACAGGGATTCGAGCAGCGCAAAGACGGACGCGCGTATTAGGCAATTGTGACGACTGTTTCGTTTTCCGACAACTATGGCGGCGGTTTCCGGCGACGTAGACTGCTGGGTTTGAAAGGGTTTGATAGTACGGACGTGTAGACATATTATTCGCCTAAAACGGAGTTCATTTGGTTCGGTTTTAAGCTACTCGAATATGGACGCGTGAAACCGAACATGCTGAATAACGAATCGGCGTTCTGGCAGCAGCGGTGGTGGCGGCGGCCGACACCAGTATTTTTCTGGGGTCGGGTGTGCCAAGATGAACACGCGGATAGGTGGATTGTGCAAAACGGAGCTTGTATGGTCGAGATATAAGCAAAACAAGTTTTCTTCTCGCGTGGTGCTCAGCAGCTTCGTACAAAACCGATTAGAACGACTTGTACACAAATGTATGACCCCATAGAACTTTATACTCATTGTTTGGGACCATTTTGGGATATGAGAAAATTTTCGGGACGACTTTCTGGAACGTTTTTCCGTAACGTTAATTTAAGGGGTTTTGTACGCGAATGAGCTCGCCGGTTATATGGTTTGGGACGATTTAGACCCAGCTTGTAGCTTGATGATCTTGACTAAGTGGGTTAGTGTTATAAAGGTCTAGTGTTAATCTGGATGAATATTTTGACAACAGGTTCGCGTTGGACTACACGTTTGCGGGTATGCGACTTACGAAAGGAAAGCTTCGCAACCAGTGAGTTTCTAATCCCCTCTTTTAAACGTTATACTGTTTTTGGGGCTATCATACATACTTATAAGAGATGTTTAACATATTAAATGTGTTAAGTGTCACACCCCCAAATTTATTTATTTAATACATAAATAAATAGATCAAGGTGCAACGATTGATAACATTACACAACAGTGGAAGCTAAAGTAAGACTTCTATACACTGAACACCATTACAATTACTAAAATAAGCTAGTACATTATCCTAGAACCATATAGGTCAAAACCGTCTTGAGGTTTGACCGTCACCCTTCTTCGGCTTCTAGGGTTTAGTCCAAATGGCTAACCTATTCCAACCGTGCCACAACTATGAATTACGTGAAAAACATACTTAAAGTGTCAACACAAAGGTTGGTGAGTTAACATGTTTAATAGTCTCAGCGTAAAGTAGTTTTCCTTGAAAACATTGATAATGTATACGTGGTCATGACAAAAACATTTGCACGTAAACGAATGGAAAACCCTTTTGTATGTAAACGATTGGAAAAACTTCAAGTTTCAAGTATACAAGTTTCAAGTATTCAAGTTTCAAGTATTCAAGTTTCAAGTATACAAATTTCAAGTATTCAAGTTTCAAGCATCCAAGTTTCAAGTATTCAAGTTTTCCTGTGCACAAAAACGTTTTCAAGTATCAAATATATGCATGTGCACAAAACGATTTTCAAGTATACGTTAAACTAAACTAGGTAACCTTTTCAAGTTTGACCTATCAAGTTGACCCATCGTAAATAGCTAGGTATACGAAGTTTATTCAACATGAGTTTTAACCAAACCAAACATTGGTGTTTCGCCCCTCGCCCATTCCCCACGGGCTCACGAGTTAAGACAAATGTAGTCATCGGGCCATACGGACCCTTGGTTAGCGCGACTAACCATGACTGGGAGTGTCAATCCCAATAGTACTATTCATAATATCCCGGCTATACGAGTTAATGATTAATAAATTGTTCACGTTGGGGACTTTACGAGCTCTTCCACGATAGTCTCATGTAAACATAAATAGTCGGTCAAGATTCCTTGTTTCTACGTATAAGGCAAATATGTTTTATGTTTTCTCAAATGTTTCACGTAGTGATGATTCTCAAATGTATCAAACAATTATGTTTTCAAATGTATTACACGATGATGTTTCATGTTTTCCAAACGTGTTAAGCAAGTATGTTTCTCCCCCAATGTTTCTAAAACAGTTAAAAGTAAAAAGAGGGGTCGTGAACTCACCTGGTGACGTATCAGGAACACTAATGTCCTTCTGGTAGTGATAGAACCAATGTTCACATGATGGTCATGGGTTTATGTCCTACTCGGGTCCTACGATGCCTGTATGTATTTAAAGTGCTTTATAGACATACCCTAATATTATAAAGTAAGTCTAATCTCGTGTTAAGTTATCACGTGTGTGGTTGAGTTCTGTTGATTCTTAACGGTATTACTGATTCGATATACGATGTTGTTTTAGTGTTCAACGCTATTAGTTGCTTAATTCGAGTCGAGATTCCTGACTCAAATATGTCTCAATAGTTACATACAAGATATCACTTTGTTGTGTACACTAACGTACATAGTTAGATGCGCATATATTTAAAAATGATATTTCACGTTGCTTAATAGTATTTGTTTGTCTATACGTAACATGTACGCATAAATATACTTACTTTAGTACATTTAGTTAACACATCTTGTTCATTTAAACCTTTAACCGAAAGACATAAATATATATATACCCAAAACTTTGAAGTAACACGTTTATTTAACTCCGTAATTGAACATCAAAGTCAACATTTAAATGACCGATTTTTGTGTAATAAAAATGTACGTATTTATTTTGAATGTATATACGTTTTCGGGCCTAAGTATCATATTATACAATGTTCATTTGGTTTTATAATGAAAATACTATATATATATATATATATATATATATATATAAATAGATGTTCAGATCTAAATATTGTTTTATGAAATAATTGTTTAGTTTCGTATAATGTATGAAGGTTTTAGAATTACATATATTTATACCAATAGGTTTGTGTCCGTATACAAAAATATATCTTTGCGGATTATTGCCATTTATCACACCTTCGTGTAGTCAATCTGCTTATATATTTTCATACTAATTAACGACACATCAATTGAATATAGATATATATCTACAGGTTTCTATCAAACTCTTAAACTTTAAAGCCATCTCAAGCGTATTTAAAAATTCTCGTTTTACCAATTACACGGTCGTGTTTATAGCTCTTGCCAAATAAATAAATATATATATATATATATATATATATATGGATATTTGTTCACACGAAGTTCTCTCGCTGATATCACGTCAATCCCGCTCGTTATTATTTATCGTTAAATTAATATTTATTTTTCATTAATCAAACCGTTTAGAGCTCAACATGTTTAACTTTACACGCGCATTTAACTTTTGTAATAAATGAATACAACCGTTTTAGCATGCGTTTATACCTTTACACTCACTGGGTTCGTATATGCGGACTCGTTTCACTCACGTTGACCAAATCTGTTGAGTTTGACTTTCGTTGCCCAGCATTGCCCAGTTTGACCGAGGTTCGACTGTTGTTTCCTGTCCAAAAGCGCATGATTTATACTCGGGAATGAGACCCGACAACCAAAATTTCTAAATCTATAACGTGTAATATGGATCTAGACGGAAATATAATCTCGTCACCAAAATCAACTTAGATAAACAAAACTGGGCGCAAACCTTTTAGATCGAGACAGGAGAACCTCAAACAAACCAGATCCGTTCGACCGACACGCCGGAGTTTCACCGGAGCATCAAAACAGAAAATCGATCGTTAAATCATGTAGATTTGGTCTAAAACAACAAGAAAACGTGAAAAGGACTCTCCGTTGCCGCTGTTTGGAGGTGAAACTCCACCCCAAAACTCGCCGAAAAAGCGTGAACCTCGTCGAAAAGGCGGGTTTCTTGCAGGAAGCACGTCTTCGTTGCCGTAAAGCATTTTCATACCTCGTCGGGGCTTCACCGACGCCACTCCTCCTTCACGCAAGCACCACCGTCGCCACCCCTGGAGGCCGTCAGAGTCTTGTCGGAAACTCATCTGCTGGGGCAGAACCCTAGCCGCCGCCACCCTTTGGACCGGATTTCTGTCACTCCCGTAGGGAGCTAGTGAGAATAACCACCATCATCGTGTTCGGGAGGAAAAGACTATAGAGATATGCAGGTCACTCACCACCACTCGCCAAAAAAACTCCACGCCGCTGTCGGTTTCGCCGTGTGCGGCGCGGCTAAGCCGTCGTAGGGTCGCCGGAGTCCGGCAGTTGCTCCGTCGTGTTCGGTTTTTGGAAATATGAGGAGAATGGGAGATGGCTAAGTATTTATAGGTGGGGTTTTTAACGAGTTTAAATCTCGTAACGAACGCGTTTCCGTCGTGTTCCTGCGTTAATCCGTCCATGTTCCCGAATAACTATTTTAGAGTACTTTGCAAATTATGAATTGTTCATAATTATTTTATTTAAGTATTCCTAAATCTTGGAATTTACATTTCATTTAATGAACGAGCCGGTACACTTCGGTACCGCGTTTTTTTAATGATTTTGTTCTTTTTATACATTTCGTGCTCCGAGTTTATCTATTATTATTTCGCAAATAATATTAAAAGGACTATCTGTCATATTTTTTGTATCAAATACAAATGAGTAATAACCATACGGCTTATCGTTAGACTTACAAGCATCTATGCAGTTTAACGTTTACGTAAATTCTTAGGATTACGTAACAAGTTATTAAACGAAATCAAGTGGCTAGTATGATGTTCAGATTGTGTTTATTTGAAGCTCTATTGGGCTTGTGTCCTTATTGGGCCTTAAACGGGCTTGAATTTCTATTGGGCCTAGTTGGGCTTAGCCCAAAAGTTAGGTTTCTAGATTCTGAAATTTGCAGTGTCACATTCTCCCCTCCTTAGAGAAATTTCGTCCTTTAAATTTGTTATACGTACATGGATTAGGATTTCGTATCCTTGCTCCAATTTTGAATTCTTAGGGAAAATGTTGACTTATCACAACATGTGTAGGGATTTGAAATATTATAATACCGTATAACAGTACAATGGCATCGTTGAGCTTTCATTACATCAAACGAGTAGATTTAGGAAAGGTCCTTGGGTATATCAACAAAGGAATGGCGTTGGCTATACCCTTAAATGATAAAGTTATAACCAGAGTCTCCTAAACAAAAGGGATTACAGTCAGCGACATCACACCCATGTAATTAGTAAGTCGTTAGGGGATTGGCCGGTTGATTTGAAATAAAATAATGAGTTTTAACAAACCAAATTAACAACTCACACACAAATTTAACTAATCAAGGATTAGATGTCAAAGAATTCTATTATGTGATCATTCTTACCTGGTTGGAACTGTGAGACGGTCATTATTGGTGATGAAAGACAAAGGTGCATTCGTGCACCTGATTTCTGAAGGCATGTAGACACATATTCTTTATGTATATACGTGTCTTAACGTACAAATGACGAAATCACATTAGCATCTAAAAGAAAATTTTCGGGAGTAAAGTAAAATATGTCAGGTAGTTTAATGAAAAGCCCATGTGTTGGTTCATAATCAAGTAGATGACCGTTTATCGCAACGTGTCAATGCTTTAATGTATTCTATCTTTCTAGACAAAAGATCCTGACATTTCATTTGTCTAGTCAGTATTTAGGTTGAACTGATTCAATTGAGTTCCAAGAAATAGTATCAACGTATACCATTCCTCACAGAGGAGTTGGAACGGTTTATAGCAATCGCTATTAGTTATCTAGGTTGAGAATTAGATGGCATCATCATGTCCTTCGTACCCTAAGTTTGGATAGGGATTTTAACGAAATAGATGTTGAACAACAAGCTCGAAGCAATAAAAATTTCTTAGCAACAATGAATCATCCAGATTTTTGAATCGTCTGAATTCTATGATTTATCTAAATATGAGGGTGAATCTAGACCAAGAAGAAATGGGATGTTAGAGTAATTAAGAATAGCATAGTTGACTTTGCTCAACAATTACTAAAGATCAGTGACTCTTCGAGGGATTCAAAGTAAATGTTTGAGAATTGCATAGCCTTTGTCGGCAAAGATTGAGTTCTATACTCCATTAACCACTGTTTGCATCGTACCTCGATTGTAGACTAGCATTTAGGTTGTGATATCCTGCTTTGTGAATTCATGGCTTGACTATCATGTCCACAAGGTATGTAAGCCTTAAGAAGTTCGATGTTCGTTTGGAAAAGTCATGAACTGTCTAGGTGTTAAGTACATAGTGAGACTGTGGAAATTTTCTTTCCCCCAAAATTGACTATGGGTTTGCCAACCCATTAAGTTGGTAGACCTTGATATGGTATCGTTTTTAATCTATTTTGGAGCTTAACGCCTTGAATTAGATATATCATAAAATAATAACAGGATCACGTATAATCTTTAGATATTGAGCAGTTATGAGGACCTCATGTCCTTAGGTTCCTTAAGGATAATACATCTTTCAAATGATGAAGTTGTCAATTTTCAACATGGTCCTTATCTTCCTACTAAGGTTGGTTGGAAAAGATCAGGAGTTTTCAGAACTCGTCAGCAACTGTTATTACAATATGTCTGCAACTTTCCTGACATTTGAATGGTATTTTAGTAACTTACCATTAAGTATTTCACTCATATCAGTCATACCCCTACAGTCCTTAGCGCAAGGGTTTAAGTCATGAAACTGAGGAAATGAGTGTTAAATGTCGAAGTTGTATTTTCCCTGAGCAAGTGTTAAGCAGTCGTCTCCTAATAGTAGGTGTTCTAGAGCTTTCTAACTATAGGAGGCTGAGAATATAAGATGCGAACATGTCTCTTCTTATGGCTGAAATCATAGTTCCAGTCAACAAGATGATCCTTTGAGAAGTGCGAGTACAAAATGATGTAAGATTATTCACTTGTCTAGGGTCGGGTTTCCGCAATACCCTATAGGTGTTAGGCGTAAGAGGATCAGAATAAACTCTCATCGTATTTTAGGAATTAGGGTTTAGTACTTCGATGTAACCTTAAGTAAGTGTGATATTGAATCGTAAGAAAGACCCTGAGATTATGTCGTGACGTCTAACAATAATTGTGCACTTACTGCAAGTGTTGATCGTTGTAAGAGTCAACATGAAGTTTTTATGGTAAGTAAATCTCAAAGGATATAAAATAACAAGTATAAATGGGTGAGCAATAATCTTCGTTGCTCAAGATCCACCCAGGACTAGTTAGATCCAATTTCAAATTCTCTTGTTCCTCCGTACTACGAGAACATTAAGTGAATTTTTAATGATATTGCATGTGTAGAGATTTGAAATATTATAATATCGTATAACAGTACAATGTCATCGTTGAGCTTTCATTACATCAAACGAGTAGATTTAGGAAAGGTCCTTGGGTATATCAACAAAGGAATGGCGTTGGCTATACCCTTAAGTGATAAAGTTATAACCAGAGTCTCCTAAACAAAAGGGATTACAGTCAGCGACATCACACCCATGTAAATAAATAGATCAAGGTTGCAACGATTGGTAACATTACACAACAGCGGAAGCTAAAGTAAGACTTCTATACACTGAACACCATTACAATTACTAAAATAAGCTAGTACATTATCCTAGAACCATATAGGTCAAAACCGTCTTGAGGTTTGACGGTCACGCTTCTTCGGCTTCTAGGGTTTAGTCCAAATGGCTAACCTATTCCAACCGTGCCACAGCTATGAATTACGTGAAAAACATACTTAAAGTGTCAACACAAAGGTTGGTGAGTTAACATGTTTAATAATCTCAGTGTAAAGTAGTTTTCCTTGAAAACATTGATAATATATACGTGGTCATGATATAAAATTGTTTTCCTTGAAAACGTTGACAAAAACATTTGCACGTAAACGAATGGCAACACCCTTTTGTATGTAAACGATTGGCAAAACTTCAAGTTTCAAGTATACAAGTTTCAAGTATTCAAGTATTCAAGTTTCAAGTATACAAGTTTCAAGTATTCAAGTTTCAAGTATCCAAGTTTCAAGTATTCAAGTTTTCCTGTGCACAAAAACGTTTTCAAGTATCAGATATATGCATGTGCACAAAACGATTATCAAGTATATGTTAAACGAAACTAAGTAACCTTTTCAAGTTTTACCTATCAAGTTGACACATCGTAACTAGCTAGGTATACGAAGTTTATTCTACATGAGTTTTAACCAAACCAAACACAGGTGTTTCGCCCCTCGCCCGTTCCCCACGGGCTCATGAGTTAAGACAATACGCAGTCATCAGGCCATACAAACCATTGGTTAGCACGACAAACCATGACTGGGAGTGTCAATCCCAATAGTACTATTCATAATATCCCGGCTATACGAGTTAATGGTTAATAAATTATTCATGTAGGGGACTTTACGAGCTCTTCCACGATTATCTCATGTAAACATAAATGGTCGGTCAAGATTCCTTGTTTCTATGTATAAAGCAAATATGATTTATGTTTTCTCAAATGTTTCACGTGATGATGATTCTCAAGTGTATTAAACAATGATGTTTTCAAATGTATCACACGATGATGTTTTAGGTTTTCCAAACGTATTAAGCAAGTATGTTTCTCCCCCAATGTTTCTAAAACTTTTAAAAGTAAAAAAGAGGGGTCGTGAACTCACCTGGTGACGTGTCAGTAACACTAATGTCCTTCTGATAGTAATAGAACCAATGTTCACATGATGGTCACGGGTTTATGTCCTACTCGAGTCCTACTTTACCTGTAGGTATTTAAAGTGCTGTATAGACTTAACCTAATACACTTTGTTATCACGTGTGCGGTTTAGCTCTGTTGATTCTTAACGGTATTACCGATTCGGTATACGATGTTGTTTTAGCGTTCAACGATATTAGTTGCTTAATTCGAGTCGGGATTCCTGATTCAAATATGTCTCAATAGTTACATACAAGATATCACTTTGTTGTGTACACTAACGTACATAGTTAGATGCGCGTATATTTAATAATGATAGTTCACGTTGCTTAATAGTATTTGTTTGTCTTTACGTAACATGTACGCATAAATATACTTACTTTAGTACATTTAGTTAACACATCTTGTTCATTTAAACCTTTAACCGAAAGACATGAATATATATACATATATATATATATATATACCCAAAACATTGAAGTCACATGTTTATTTAACTCTATAATTGAACATCAAAGTGAACATTTAAATGACCGATTTTTGTGTAATAAAAATGTACGTATTTATTTTGAATGTATATACGTTTTCGGGCCGAAGTATCATATTATACAATGTTCATTTGGTTTTATAATGAAAATACTATATATATATATATATATATATATATATATATATATAGATGTTCAGATCTAAATATTGTTTTATGAAATAATTGTTTAGTTTCGTATAATGTATGAAGGTTTTAGCATTACATATATTTATACCAATAGATTAGTGTCCGTATATAAAAATATATCTTTGCGGATTATTGTCATTTATCAAACCTTCGTGTAGTCGATCCGGTTATATATTTTCATACAAATTAACGACATATCAATTGAATATACATATATATCTACACGTTTCTACCAAACTTTTAAACTTTAATGCCATTTCAAGCGTATTTAAAAATTCTTGTTTTACCAATTACGCGGTCGTGTTTATAGCTCTTGCCTAATAAATATCAATATATAAATATGGATATTTGTTCATGTTTAAGCACTTTCCTGTGACAAACACTCTGGATAGATAGAGTCTTAGTCTTAGGTTGTTTTGTCTTGTTTGTAATTGTCTTTGTATGTAAGAGTCTTTATGTATTAGTTTATCGAGTTGTATTTACTTTTACATATTGAATGTTGCAAAATTCTCTAAGTGTTTTGCGCACTTGTAAGTGCGCAGGAGAAAGCTCCTGCGTACTTAACTTTGCGTACTTGCTAAGTACGCAAGAGCATTTTTCCATGTGCACTTGCTAAGTGCGCAGGCATCAGGTCTTGTATAAATAGTAGGTTGACAGAAGTTAAGTACGCAGGCTTTAGTGCAAATACGCAGATTGTAATTTCAGTGCTTTTCTCTATAACCTTCAAGTGTTTATAATACAAAGAACGTTTAAAGTGTTTTCTCTTGTCGGTTTACTTTGTTTAGCTAGACTCTCCACCTAGTCATGGGCATTCCGCACTCGGTCCGACTAGTAGACCCACTTGCATGTGACGATCCGCCACACCCGAGGGACCTACAAGTGGTATCAGAGCATTTGCTCCTGATTTCGAGTGTTGTGTGTGAGTTTGGAGAGTTTTTACAAGCAAAAAGAGGTATTTTTGTTGATTTTTGTGATAATATAGGGGTGCTCTTGAGCACTATTTTAGAAACAAAAATCACTCAAAAACTGATTTTTGTTGTGTATTTGAGTGTTTTGAGCATCAAAGGTTGGATAGAAACAAGTTTCTGACCCTCTGGCTCATTTGCATTGATCATCAGACGAATTTTTACCATCTCCGGCGAGTTTCAGGTGACCGGAAAAGGTTGGTGAAAGTTGCTGAAAAGGTATCCTGCGTACTTACCATTTCTGGCAAAAAGTACAGTTTTGTGCGTACTTACTAAATACGCAAGACTTATCTCCTGCGTACTTATAAGTGCGCAAGACTGAATTTGTGTGAACTTAAGTTATATCCTGCATACTTACATTTACTCCTGCGTACTTACAAGTACGCACGAGGAAATCTAAATACGCAAGACCATTTCTCAAGTGCGCAAGGCCATAATCAAGTGCGCAACTGTGTCTGAATTTTCTGAAATTTGACTAAGTGTTCACTATGTCGAATCTTCAGAATCTTAGAAACCTGCTGAATTATGATAATGAGATCGGTACACCACAGAAACCACCAAAGTTGCTGAACGTGAACGATTATTCTAATTGGAAAGCACGTTTTGAGCACTACATTTCGTATACCGACTCATCACTATGGATACCAATCCTTGAGGATATAAGCATCCCACACACATCTATCTTGATGAAACCATGCCCAAACCTATCTCTAAGCTTTCTGATGAAGAAAAGAAAGCTTATGATCGTGAAAAGAAGGCACTTGGTTCGATCACTATGGCATTAACTCGGGAATTGTTCCACAGTTTCCGAGGGTATGACAATTCTAAGGATCTCTGGAAAGCTTTACAGAAGAGATTCGAAGGAAATAATGACATCAAGAAGAGTAAGCGGGATCTTCTCAGGAAGCAGTATGAGTGCTTCAGATTCTTAGAGAACGAATCTTTAGATGACCTCATCTCTAGATTCTACCATTTACAGACTGAGTTGAAGGCTTTTGAATTCAGGTATCCAGATGAAGAGATGGTGGAAAAGTTTTTGGATGCTTTACCACCCAAATTTGAGATGTACACAACCCTGATGAGGGAAAATCCTAAATTCTATGAGTTGACAGTTGAGGAGGCAATAGGAAAGGTTCAAGCTCATGACATGAACCTAAGAAGAAAGGAGAGCTCTGGAAGACCCCAGATACAAGACCCTTCTATGTATCATGGGACGACTTCTACATCCAATTCATCGGGCTCTGGAATTGCCCTCTTCACTGGCAATGCTACTGAAGAAGACCACTCAACTGGGTGTGGTGGTCATGCTTGTTATGCTTCAGGATCAGGGTTGGGGTCTCAACATCAAAATACCTCAACAAATCCTCTTGCTACGTCTTTAGCTAACAACTCAGCTATAGCCAGAATAGCTGAAGATCATGTAGCATTATTCTCATCTTGTATGCTTGCATATGAAAATTTCATATGTGGCAAGCTTACTGATCCAGAGACGATTAGAGAAGATTTTAATCAAGTGGATCCTGATGACATGGAGGACATGGATATTCAATGGAATATGGCCATGCTATTGAAGAGAGCATCGATCTGTGCTTCATTGGAATAGTCAGGCTCTAGATATAGGATCTCATCATCAGATAAGTCCTTAAGTACTTCAGCCACTGACTTTCCTTTATCACCACCACCACCACCAGAGGTATCACCACCCTCTTGATGAGTCGACTCCCCCTGAGCCATTGGAACAGTATAGATGGGCACGATTGCTAAAGCTTGGTGCTCACCTCCACTAGGACCGGCTTCGGGATCCTTGTCCTTTTCATCATCCTTAGTCAAGTCGACCGAATGACACGCCTCATCACCAGTAGTCCTCTTCTCCTCCTATTTCTCTTTCTCTTTGTCCTTTTCCCCCTGAGCGTCAAGCTTCTTGGTCAGATCAGCAATCAGCTTGACCATCAGCTCATGATCCTTCCTTTGAGCGTCAAACCTGAGCTCCATGGACGACCCATGACCTAGAAGCATTTCATTTGTCTTGATTAAGAGTTCATTCTGAGCCAGGACGTTTTTCAGTCGTTCCTCAGTCCTTGTTCTCTGGCTACGAAGGATTGTAACTTCATCTATCAAAGAGAGCATCGATCTGTGCTTATTGAGGAAAGCCAAGCGTTTCCTGAACAGAACAGGAAGAAAGTTTATTGGCGGGCATCCTAATGCCAAGGTCGGGTTTGACAAATCTAAGGCCAAATGCTACAAGTGTCTGAACTATGGACACTTTGCACGTGAGTGTCAGAAAGACAGAGCACCTGCCTCTGGTTTTACCCGACCCAGCCAAGGAAACAGCCATGGCCACAATAATCCAAACCACCACAATCAAAGACAACGTGGAACGTCCAATGCACTGGTAGCCCAATAGGACGAAAGCTTTGACTGGGGTGTTCATCTTGAGGATGCCATCATCGCACAAACCCAGGTTGGTCTCATGGTTGAGATCATGGAAATGATGGAAGCAGAGAAAAGGGAAGCTTCTATGGCTGACCTAGAATAATCTACAACTGCTGCTACAGAGGAGGTGATGGAAGCTGAAGAAATGGAAGCACCTGTAGCTGATGAAGAGGAATCGACCACTGTTGTTGCTCTCATGGCCATTAGAGAAGCAACAAGTTCGTCGTCTGAGGTAGATTCTAACCCTTTCTCTGTTATTTCATGTTCTAAATGTCAAGGGCTAAAACTTGAAAATTCTAGGCTCCAAGACAAAATCGAACCCCTAAGTTTGGCAGCTCTAAACTATAAAGAAAATGAAAAATGTTTTAAAGAGTCTATTGAAACGTTGAAAAAAGAAAAATGTGAATATTCTCTAAAAATAAGTGATCAACAGCTTCACTTAGATGTTGCATACAGGGGGTTAGAAAAACGAAACAATGAAATCAACAAACTTCAAAATGAGATCTTGCAGTTAAAATGCACTAATGAGAAGTTGAAAAACTCTCGCTTTGTGGTGGAACACTACGAGTCTGTAGTGAGACAACTGAATGGGTTAGGTTTGGGTACTAATGCCATTCCTCCACCAGTGAGCGGGAAGTTTGTCAATAGCTTAATAGACATTGATCTCACTTATCTAGATGAGTCCTCTGATAAGGATGATTCCCCTAAAAAGGATGAATCCTCAAGTAAGGCTAACTCCACATCTAGTGAGGAGTTTGTTACTGCTTTTGAAGACGGGTAGGTTAACTCTTGCCCTGAAGGAGTAGTATCTGAGGAGTTTTTGACTGAACAAAAGGTAAAGAAAAACGTTATCACTGATGGTGATAATTGCATTTTAACTGAACCCGATATCATTGAAACAAATGATAATCTAAAGGTAATGCTTTATGGGGGTTATAAAAGTCTTAACCAAGCAAAGAATGAGGCTTTTCAGCTCATTATGGGCTTGGGTATAAAGAAAATTTGGAAAAATATTATACACCCAAAAACCAAACTGTTAAGGTTCAGACTAATGTTCATAAACCAACTCCTCCTTCTCATAATGCTGACTTATCTAAGGCCAGATCTAATGAGCCTTACAAGAGAACTTATGTAGACAAGAGGAACTGTTTTCACTATGGCTTGATTGGTCACATTTTTGTGAACTATCCTTCTAAGAACCAAGGGAAACGGCATGTTGTTCCACAACCAACTGTTATCCCCAGGTCACCACCAGTGAAACCATCTCCCAAACATCCAAAGCAAAATGTGGTGAAACCACCAGTCAAACCGATGGTAAAGCCTAAGATCAAATCTGAAGCTAAACCATCTGTTTCAAGAAAGGTAACGCAACCCGCTGTACCTTGTGTATCTACCTCCGGTAGTACATGCACTGGTGAGAAATCTGTGGCGAGACTTTCTAAGCCACAGAGAAGAAGAAGAAGAAGAAGAAACAAGAGGTTGAGAAAGCTTGAACAGCTAACTTCAGTTCAATCAGGTGAAGCTTCCACAAGTTCACCTGCTGTAGTTGAACCAAAGTCTCCTGTTCCGGTTCAGAAACAGAAGAGATCCTGGACTGCAAAATCCAAAACTTCTCAATCTCCTAGTTCTATTTCTTCTAAAGATTCATCAATTTTGAACAGTCATCATGACTGTGAGTTAAAGGAAGTAGTTTATTTTGAAAAGGATGGACGACCCAAGACCACAATGGCTTGGGTCTCCAAATCTAACTAATTCTTTTGTTACTCGTGCAGGGCCATCCGAAGGGTACTATCTTTAACCGCTGGTATGTAAATAGTGGATGTTCCAGGCACATGACAGGAAACATGGCCTTGCTTCAAGATGTTAAACCATTCAGAGGCGGCTATGTGGCCTTTGCCGGAAAAAAGGCGGCAGCATCACGTGTCAAGGCGTGGTTTCGAACGGTTGTGTCAGCTTTGACAATGTCAACTTCTACAAGCAGCTGAAGCATAACCTGTTGAGTGTCTCCCAAATGTGTGATAAGGAGTACTCGGTGATGTTTGACAAGTCAGAATGCCTGATTCTCAAACCTGGTTTTGAAGTTCTGGAAGATTGGATCCAGATGAGAGCGCCAAGAACAAACGACACTTATGAGATCGATATGAGCATGGCAACAACCACCTCATCAGTTCCTACCTGTTTGCTTACTAAAGCAATAGAGCTCGACTCCATCTTCTGGCATAGGAAACTCGGACATATTTCGTATCGTAAAATGAATCATCTTGTCCGAAACGGTTTGGTAACGGGGGTTCCTAAGCTGAGGTTTACCGTTGCAGATGACTGTATGCCTTGTAAAAAGGGCAAACAGCAACGGAAGTCTCACAAGCCCAAGCTCCAAAACTCTATTGATACCCCTTTGGAGCTATTACACATGGATCTGTTTGGCCCCATAAGTATCAGGAATATTGGAGGTAAGTCGTTCTGTCTAGTAGTAACTGATGATTTCTCACGTTTTTCTTGGGTGCATTTTTTAGGTACTAAAGACGAGACTGCTGATATTCTTCAATATTTGATCCTGAGCTTGGAATCTCTTTGCAAGCTGAAAGTTAGAAGAATAAGGAGTGACAACGGAACTGAGTTCAAGAATAATTTGATGGAGCTTTTCTGTCTCAAGAAAGGGATTCGTCACGAATTCAGCGCGCCGTACACGCCTCAGAAGAATGGAGTTGCTGAACGGAAGAACAGAACACTGATTGAGACTGCAAGGACTATGCTGTCAGATGCAAAGCTTCCTGTCACATTCTGGGCAGAAGCCGTTAATACAGCTTGTCACGTCTTAAACAGAGTTCTGGTTGTGAAGAAGCACAACAAGACTTGTTACGAGTTGATCAACAATCGACTTCCCAATCTTGGTTACCTAGTTCCTTTTGGTAGTCCTTGTTCCTTGTTGGTACAGTACAAAGACCGCCAGTCTAAGTTTCATGCAAAAGCAGTGGAAGGTATCTTCTTAGGATACGTTGCCAACTCGCCTTGCAAGAGAGTGTACAATATAAGAACTCGTACTGTCGAGGAATGGTTCGAAGTGGATTGTAGTAAACACAGCATTCCACCCGAACCAACAGGTCCAGCTTGGGGTTTTGATTACGATGCGCTATTCAAGTCATTCAATCTTCCTGATCTATCTACAGTTGACACCGCAAATGTTTATGAGTTATTGGGTGGCGGTGATGACTCCAGCTTCTCTACTCGTGCTACTGTACCAATTATAACTCCTGATTCCAATGCGGCATCTGCATCTGGAACTCATGACAGTGATGACAATGAAGATGTTCTTGTCATTGGAGATGACGCTCAAGACAATCCTAACACAACTGTAGGAAATGAAGCTCCAGCTGATCCAATTAACATTGAATCTTCTTCCTCTGGAACATAGGAAATGGGGGAGTTAAGCACGAATCTTGATCCGGAAATTCAGGAACCGATTGTACCGGAGACGAGAGTGCATTGGAATCATCCAATCGACAACATTATTGGTGATCCTTATGCCGGTGTTCAGACTCGTCATCACTGAGAACACCAGTCTTTACACAGAGATACTTGACACTGGTGTCATGGAAACATGTCCGCATGCTGCATTCGTGTCCCAGTTAGAGCCGAAGAATGTGAAGGAGGCTCTCACTGACAACTGCTGGATTGAGGCGATGCAAGATAAATTGTCTCAATTCCAAAAGTTGCACGTGTGGGATTTGGTTGACTTGCCAAAGGGTTTTCAGCCAATTGGAACCAGATGGGTGTTCAAATGCAAGACGGATGATCGTCATGTTGTTGTGAAGAACAAAGCAAGATTGGTTGTTCAGGGTTTTTATCAGCAAGAGGGCTTGGATTACACGGAAGTATATGCCCCAGTTGCTAGAATTGAAGCCATTCGACTGTTCTTGGCATATGCCACATATGTCGGCTTCAAAGTCTATCAACTTGATGTGAAGAGTGCTTTCCTTTATGCTAAAGTTCATGAAGAAGTCTATGTCACTCAACCTCCCGGTTTTGAAGATCCGCATAATATCAATAAAGTGTATAAGCTCGACAAAGCACTTTATGGTCTTCATCAAGCACCGCGGGCATGGTATGAGACATTATCTATGCATTTACTGTCTAATGGCTTCGACCGTGGATAGATTTACTCGAATCTCTTCATTAGGAAAGTAGGAGGTGACATTCTTCTTGTACAAGTATACGTCGACGACATTATCTTTGGATCTACCAATGAAGGGATGTGTAGGGAATTCAAGCAGGTGATGAAGTCCAAGTTTGATATGAGTAATATGGGTGAATTGTCATTCTTCCTGGGTCTGCAAGTCAGTCAAAGAGAGGATGGCATTTATCTACATCAAACTAAGTATGTGCAGGACATCTTATCAAAATACAAGATGAATGATAACAGTACTAATGGCACACCTATTCCAGTCAATCATGGTCTGCATCCTGACAAAGATGGAAAGGATGTAGATAGCAGATTGTACCGTGGGATGATCGGATCACTTATGTATCTCACAGCTTCAAGATCCGATATAATGTTTGCTATGTGCTTGTGCTCAAGGTTTTAGTCTCAACCGAAGGAGTCACATATGATAGCCGTGCAGAGAATTTTCAGATACCTGAAAGGGAAACCCCGATTAGGTCTTTGGTACTCTAAGCAGCAGTCATTCGACTTCAAAGCCTACACTGATTCAGATTATGGCGGTTGTAACCTTGACAGAAAGTCAACTTCTGGTGGATGTCAATTCTTAGGAGACAGACTGGTCTCCTGGCAGTGTAAGAAGCAGTCAACGGTTTCTGTCTCAACTTGTGAAGCAGAATACATTGCTGCAGCGAGCGGTTGTTCTCAGATACTGTGGATTCAGCAGCAGTTTAGAGACTACGGCTTAAACTTCACTGGAACTCCTCTATTCATTGACAACAATGCCACAATTTCCATCACAAATAACCGGTGAAACATTCCAAAACTAAACATATAGAGATTCGCCATCATTTCATCCGTGATTATGCTGAAAAGCATTTAATTAAACTTGTAAAAGTTCACAAGGATGACAATCTTGCTGACCTTTTCACAAAGGCATTTGATCGATCCCGTTTTGAGCATCTAGTCAACTTGATAGGAATGTTCAATCCTGAGTGAAAATTAATTTTTCTTAAATCAATTCAATTCATGGAAGTTAAACTTTATTTCTTTTAAATTTTATGTATAGTTCTTTTAAGTTTCAAAATATTTTACAAAAACAAAAAAAATAAGAAATGGAGAAAATTTCAAAGTTAACTTGAGAAAAGAGGAAATGATAGTACATCAGAAATGATCTAAACATCACAGACTGCTCATATGGGAAATGATTGCGTCATGCTTACTTAACTGTTTAACTTATTATGTTTTTAATCTGCTTATTTACAAGTAATTTAAATTGTCAGTAGGTTGTATGCGTCTTTGAATCACTAGTAGTGTGGAAACTAAATCTAAATTACAACTGTGATTTGAACCCATGTTTGCAAGAGTGTGTGCGTAAAAGAATAGAAAAGATCATTATCAGATATAGGATGTTAGATTTTGGCAATAATTTTATTTTGAGGTCAGTTTCAGGTTATGTCGTTAGCACAATTAATGCGGTTTATCTCACTACCCCATACTCACAAGTATGCAAGGAGAGATTGAATCAAGACATGTCTCTACATTAATCGTTGAGCATGTATTCACTCTTGAATCACTCCTGATTCATTGAAATCAAATCCAGATAAAAGTTGGATCCCCTTACCTTAAAACTCAAACACCATATATATTATCCTAAATCATCATACCGATATTCAATTAAGAAAATCAAATGAAACCAAGACAAATGAATCACTCGATTCTGAATCTTATAATTCCTGATAATCCTTATGGATTCTGCTTGATTTTTCCTGTGCTAATAGATGTAACTTCATTCTGAAAATTTAGAAAATCATTGGGAAAATCTTAGATGCCTTGAGATAATGCAGTTTACATTAGTATAGCATATCAGGGGGGTACACATTGTATATCTTATAAATAGTACCTTAATACACAAGAATGTGATACAAAGATGCTTATAGTTTCAAATCTTATAATATTGTCAACTTGAATTACTTGTTTATGTGCTTATTACGTATGAATAAATAGTAATCCATGACATGATCCCATATTCTTTGATGTTTATATTGTATCGTTTTTCCTAAAAGATAGTCTGATATGATCCTCTGCTCGTGTCTTTGATCAAAAATAGTTTGTGTGAATTCTTGTATATTTTATTAGAAAAGATCAAAAAGATTTTAAGTTTATGCATAGTTCAATTCTATTCAGAAAAGCCAAAAATATTTGTGTTTAACCTTCTTGAATTGTATTTGAATCCTCCTGATTGAATATTTTTATCTTGTTTGTTATTTGACTTGAAATACTTCATAAATTCTGAGTTTAAAATTTGCGCACTTAAGGGTTGTGCGTACTTGTCAAGTTCGCACGAAGTAAGCGTTGCGTACTTGACAAGTACGCAAGAGTTAAAGCTTGCGCACTTGTAAATGCGCAAGAGTTAACTCGTGCGCACTTAACAAGTACGTACGATTGATTAGTGAAGGGTATAAAAATGGGACTTAGAAAATTTTCTCAGTTTCATCACATTCAAACCGATTGTTTCCCTCTGCAAATTTTTACTCAAAACCGAGTGTTCCTAAACCATCTTTTCGTGCCGTCTCTAGTTACATCATCTCATTACATCGATTTGGTGAGAATTTAGGCTAAATCCATCCATAATTTCGTGAAATTTGGACCGATTCTCGACTTAAAAAATTTAGGTTTATTCTTAAATTTTTTGGGTAAATTTGGGGTTGTTTGGGTAATTTCTTATATCTAACACCGGATTAGAAAACTTAATCGACTCCCATTCACCCCTTTTGGTCCTCGATTTTGATCCCTCGGTTGAATATGAATCGACAGTGGGTCGGGCGACTTTTTAGGTCAAAATTGGTCATGTGTAGGTAGTTTGTGGTGTTGATACTGGTCCCATAGGTTAGAATCAGTGATTCCGACCTAGTGGCGACCTATTCGACCCGCTTTTTGAACGATCAGTCAATTTTTCAATATTCTGGAATTTTTTTCAAGTGGTGTTCTTGCGCACTTAGCAAGTACGCAAGAAGTACGTCTTGCGTACTTGTTAAGTACGCAAGAGGAAAAGACTGCGCACTTAGCAAGTGAGCAGGACCAACACTTGGGAAAAATTCTTAGTCTGAAAGTTCTGTTAAAAGAATAACTACTATACTGAGTCATGTTTGTTCATTTCCAATGATACATGTTGTCCTGATTATGTTTTCTGTGTGTTTTTGCAGATTAAGGCTCGAGCATTTACTAACGAATTCAACCTGTTAGCTAACACTTAACCCAAATGGAAAGGTGCATCATTGCAATATAGGGAGATAGTTGACTTCTTGAACCGCTCAAGAATCAGCTATGCGATCTCGGCTGACCTAACCGTGTCAAGACCTTACTTGGAATAATTTTGGGAGACGGCGGAACACGACTGCACGGTATCCCCCAATGTCATAAGGGCTACCGTTGCTGGACAGGCTATCACTTTATCTGAAGACACCATAAGAAGGGTCCTGCAGGTTAGAGACCTTGCTACCGACCCGACAGCCTATCCAGACTACTATGTGGATGGGTGTTGGAGGCAAAGAATGGGATATGTCGGCGCGAGGGACTATGCTTCATACAAAAAGATGTGGGTACTAGACCAATGGCGGTATTTCGCCCACGTCATTATCGTATGCATCTCGTCAAGGAAAGCTCATAAAGATGCCATGGGTCATAACCTTGCAGCAGCCATGGTGGGCTTGTCTCTTAATAGAGGCTACAACTTCCCTCGCTACATTTTAAAGGCCATCAATGACCAGATCAACACAGCAGAGAAGTTTAGATTCTTATTGTACCCTAGGTTTGTGCAACTCTTGATAGATGACGCGTTGCCAAACCTTCCTGCTACAGGGGAGAGACTGCAAGTCAAGAGGGTGGACAAGAGAGTATTCGCTCAATTCTTAAAGCCAGGCAGCGTAGAACCTACCCCTGTGCATACTGAACTCTTTGGCCACCTAATCAATGAAGCATATGTGGCACCTGATGACTGGAACTAGTATAGCCACAACTCTGAGCCTGAACATAGTGAACACTCTGATGAACAACAAGAAGAGGAAATGGAGAGTGATGATGGATCGTCTGATGATGGAGACGACGAAGGAGGACATGATGGTGCTGAGGGATCCGACTCGGAAGCGACTGAGTCAGATTCTTCCGATTCAGATGATGCACCATCGCAGGTACACCCACGGAGAACGGCTAAGGTAACCCTACCTGAGTCGTCCTCCAAGAGAAAGCAACAGTCCTCTAGCAGCGAATACGAGCCAAACTCTGAATCTGATGCTGCTGTATAAAGACAAAGAAGGGAAAGCATCCACAAGAACACGGGTGAAAGGAAACAGGTTGCTATCCCCAGTGTGGTAGAGGTCCCGATTGTGCAGCAAGTACATGTTTCAGCTGCCAGTCCGGATTCAGCCTCTACCCCACCTACACAGCAGTTATACAAAAGGAGGAGAAGGCCACAAGTTCAAGCTGACATGGCAGTCACGGCAGTCACAGAGGAGGTTCATGTGACGGTGACCCTCCCTACTACATCCGTCCATGTGGCGGTGACTACTCCAATTGTCACGGAGTCTGTCACCATCACCCCTACCATTATCCCAACAACTCTCATCACATCTTCCATCCCAACTACCACCATTGAGCCTCTCAGTCAACCCTTCAATTATGGAGATTTCAAGCAAGGGTTTGACTTTGATACCATATTCTCCTCCCCTATTCACACTGCCGAGGCGTCCTCATCCAGACATCCTGATCCGAACAATGCTAGGATAGATGTTCTGGAAACCCAAGTTGCTGGATTACAGAAGACCATTCAGAAATCGAAGGAGGAGTCTGACGCTCAACAAGCAATGATCAATTCTTTGATAGATGAAGTTATAATCCTTCGTAGCCAGAGAACAGGGACTGAGGAACGACTGAAAAAGGTCATGGCTCAGAATGAACTCTTAATCAAGACATATGAAATGCTTCTGGGTCATGGGTCGTCCATGGAGCTCAGGTTTGACGCTCAAAGGAAGGAGCATGAGGCTGATCTGATCAAGAAGCTTGATGCTCAGGAGAAGAGGACTACTGGTGATGAGGCGTGTCATCCGGCCAACTTGACTAAGGATGATGACAAGGACAAGGATCCTGAAGCCGATCCTAATGGAGGTGAGCACCAAGCTTTAGCAATCGTGCCCATCTCTGCTGTTCTAATGGCTCAGGGGGAGTCGACTCATCAAGAGGGTGGTGATACCTCTGGTGGTGGTGGTGATGATAAAGGAAAGTCAGTGGCTGAAGTACTTAAGGACTTATCTGATGATGAGATCCTATATCTAGAGTCTGACTATTCCAATGAAGCACAGATCGATGCTCTCTTCAATCTAGAAGAAGGAGAGATCGATTCTGGTGACGATTGGGATGATGATGACGAAGATGTTGTGATCGAAATTCCCAAGGGTGACGGGGAAGGAGAGTACGAGCTAGAAGATGGAGAGATCTTTGAATTTTCATCCTTCGACGCTCCGCTCGACACAGGTTCAGTCGAGCAGGCTAGTAATGTAGAAGCCTCGACTGAAGCCTCCCTAGTTGACCCTGAACCTGTGGACCCAGAGGCACCGAAAGAAACAGACATGCCTTCTACTTCATCAAAGGGTCCAGCTCCTGTGTGGCAAAAGACGTCTATGATAGACAAACACGGAACAACAGGAATGATCTTAGCTGTAAGGTTCGAGGAGGACAAGCAGTTGTTCGCTATCAATAGATCTGGCGGGGTTCAATACTTGAAACCCACCAGTGAAGCGTTCAGCTCCTTGCCCAAATACGACCTGGTGAACCTAGCAAACCGAGAGCTGCTGGGTCATTCCAATCACGCAGTGGCGATGGGTTTGTGGGTGGTTCTGCAGCGAGAAGCAAGATCCAGGAAGTTCGAGATGTTCAAGCCTCAAGTGCCCAAGAGAGTCAAGGATAAGCACGATGTACATCCTGTGACTAAGAAGCACTTAAAGAAATTGGTATACAAGCCAGTGCGATGTGAAACTAAGATTCCCCTGAGAAAGTTATCTAAGGATATTCTTGGTGACATGTGGTACTGGTACGTAGATCTAAAAACGGGCGAGGCTGTGATCATGGGTAAAGGACGTTCAGAGAGTGGGAACCTAGTGCCTAAAGAACTGATCAGAATATTTGATAAAGTCTGCTTCATCAACTTTTCTGTGAAAGATCTGGAGGTACTAGCAGAACACTACTGCGTCTACACGGATGAGTGGACAAAGCTCCTTGCTTCTAAATATGACAAGGTGATTAAGTTTTGTCTTGATTACAAGAAGAAGATGGAAGCTGAAGACTGAAGCTGTGAAGACCGAAGACTGAAGATTATCCATAGCTGTTGTCAAGGGGGAGTTTGTTGAAGCACTTTCCTGTGACAAACACTTTGGATAGATAGAGTCTTAGTCTTAGGTTGTTTTGTCTTGTTTGTAATTGTCTTTGTATGTAAGAGTCTTTATGTATTAGTTTATCGAGTTTTATTTACTTTTACATATTGAATGTTGCAAAATTCTCTAAGTGTTTTGCGCACTTGTAAGTGCGCAGGAGAAAGCTCCTGCGTACTTAGCAAGTACGCAAGAGTAACTTTGCGTACTTGCTAAGTACGCAAGAGCATTTTTCCCTGCGCACTTAATCAGGTCTTGTATAAATAGGATAGGTTGACAGAAGTTAAGCACGCAGGCTTTAGTGCAAATATGCAGATTGTAATTTCAGTGCTTTTCTCTGTAACCTTCAAGTGTTTATAATAAAAAGAACGTTTAAAGTGTTTTCTCTTGTCGGTTTACTTTGTTTAGCTAGACTCTCCACCTAGTCACTGGCATTCCGCACCCGGTCTGACTAGTAGACCCACTTGCATGTGACGATCCGGCACACCCAAGGGACCTACAATTCACACGAAGTTCTCTCGCTCATATCACGTCAATACCGCTCGTTATTATTTATCGTTAAATTAATATTTATTTTTCATTAATCGAACTGTTTAGAGCTCAATGTGTTTAACCGTACACGCGCGTTTAACTTTTGTAATAAATAAATATAACCGTTTTAGCGTGCGTTTATACCTTTACACTCACTTGGTTCGTATATGCGGACTCGTTTCACTCACGTTGACCAAATCTGTTGGGTTTGAATTTCGTTTTCCAGCATTGACCCAGTTTGACCGATGTTCGGGTGTCGTTTCCTATCCAAAAGCGCATGATTTATACTCGGGAATGAAACCTGACAACCAAATTTTCTAAATCTATAACGTGTATTATGGATCTAGACGGAAATATAATCTCATCACCAAATCAACTTAGATAAACAAAACCGAGTGCAAACCTTTTAGATCGAGACCGGAGAACCTCAAACAAGCCAGATCCATTCGTCCGACTCGCCGGAGACTCGTCGGAGTTTCACCGGAGCATCAAAACAGAAAATCGACCGTTAAATCATGTAGATTTGGTCTTAAACAACAAGAAAACGTGAAAAGGACTCACCGTCACCACCATTTGGAGGTGAAACTCCATCCCAAAACTATTCGAAAAAGCGTGATACTCGCGGGAAAAGCGGGTTCCTTGCTGGAAGCGTTCTTCGTTGCCAAAAAGCATGTTCATACCTCGTCGAGACTTCACCGTCGCCACCAGAGGCTGTTGGAGCCTTGTTGGAAACTCATCTGCGGGGGCGGAACCCTAGCCGCCGCCACCCTTTGGACCGGACTTCGATCACTCCCGTAGGAAGCTAGTGAGAATAACCACCATCATCGTGTTCGGGAGGACAAGATCTATGGAGATATGCAGGTCACTCGCCACCACTCACCGAAAAAACTCCACGCCGCCGTCGGTTCCGCCGTGTGCGGCATGGCTGAGCCGCCGTAGGGTCGCCGAAGTCCGGAAATTTCTCCCCTCTCTCTTTTGCACCTTTTGTTTGTGTTAGGTTTTTGGAAATATGAGGAGAATGTGAGGTGGCCAAGTATTTATAGGTGGGGTTTTTAACGAGTTTAAATCTCGTAACGAACCCGTATCCGTCGTCTTCCTGCGTTAATCCGTCCGTGTTCCCGAATAACTATTTTAGAGTACTTTGCAAATTATGAAGCGTTCATAATAATTTTATTTAAGTATTCATAAATCTTGGAATTTAAGTTTTATTTTGACGTACGAGCTGGTACACTTCGGTACCACGTTTTTTTAATGATTTCATTCTTTTTATACATTTCGCGCTCCGAGTTTATCTATTACTATTTCACCAATAATATTAAAATGACTATCTGTCATATTTGTTGTATCAAATACATATGAGTAATAACCGTACCGCTTATCGTTAATCTTACAAGCATCTACGCAGTTTAACGTTTAGAATGTTAAACAACGTATGTGCTTCTATTGTTTCGTAAGTTCTTAGGATTACGTAACAAGTTATTAAACGAAATCAAGTGGCTAGCATGATGTTCAGATTGTGTTTATTTGAAGCTCTATTGGGCTTGTGTCCTTATTGGGCCTTAAACGGGCTTAAATTTCTATTGAGCCTAGTTAGGCTTAGCCCAACAGTTAGGTTTCTAGATTCTGAAATTTGCAGGTGTCACATTCTCCCCTCCTTAGAGAAATTTCGTCCTTGAAATTTGTTATACGTACATAGATTAGGATTTCGTATCCTTGCTCCAATTTTGAATTCTTAGGGAAAATGTTGACTTATCGAAACAACTAATGATATTGCATGTGTACGGATTTGAAATATTATAATACCGTATAACAGTACAATGGCATCGTTGAGCTTTCACTACATCAAACGAGTAGATTTAGGAAAGTTCCTTGGGTATATCAACAAAGGAATGGCGTTGGTTATACCCTTAAGTGATAAGGTTATCACCAGAGGCTACTGAACAAAAGGGATTACAGTCAGCGACATCACACCCATGTAATGAGTAAGTCTTTAGGGGATTGGCCATTTGATTTGAAATAAAATATTGAGTTTTCACAAACTAGACTAACAACTCACACACCAAGTTAACTAATCAAGGATAGGTTTAAAGACGGGTATATGGTCGTGGGTCGTATAGTGACCTAATAAGGGTGAGTGTTACAAGATGTGAAAGTACATGGTATGTGCTTAGATAGATAGATATATATATATATAGTACCTGAATTTGTGTCACCATAACATTGGGTATTGTGTGATGAGTTAGCCTGGGTGAGTCGGGATATAAGTTTAACACTTATGAATACGTGTAGGATACCTCATCCTAGTGCTATGTATGAAGTGCAGGTGCAGTTAATGAGTCATGTACATAGAGTATAATATTATGTGTTTATATATGTGTTGTGTGTATTGTGTTTGCATTGTTATCATTATGACACGGCAAACGGGATTGTGGAGGACGAATTCCTTCGGGAGGTCACCAAAGGTGACGATGTCCAACAGGACGGTGATAAGCTCGAGCTACGTCGAACGCCCTGGCGAGGGTAACCCTGACGAGGGCGCAATGATGAGGTATGTGTTTGTGTGCATATATATGTGTTAAAGTGCTTACAAGTGTTGAGTTATATATACTGTGTATGAGATGATATTGACATGGTGAATAAATGCTATTAGTGGGATGTGTAGAGTTATGTCGACCGTTGTATCGGGATGAGAACGTTATGTATAACTGTCATGTCAGTTGGTTTGTGAGAGTTTTAGTTAGGGTCGGCTAAGCCGGATGTCTAGAGGGTGGTTGAGATAACCAGTGTGTGGTTAATATGTGTGGTAAAATTTGAGTCATCAGAATAGTAAGCTCGATCCATGTCGGAGAGACTTACTGAGTTAATATTGTGGGTTGAGTCAGGGGTGGTGAACCCTTTTGGGCTAGTGTAAGATAACGGGGGTTATCTATGTGTTAATAATTTTATGAAACTATGTTCTAAAGACTAGAAGGTCTTGGGTGGAAATAAATATGAAAATGAGACCAGTTGGCTTGTATTTAAAATAAACTATTAGAACTCACTCAGCGTAGCTAACTTTGTGTGTGCGATAGATTGTCTTGCAGGTGAGCTTTGGCGTCGACGTATCTTGGCTTAGGAGCGGCGTTACTCGGATTGGTGTGCATGCATTCGTGAGGTAAATTTAATGACAATAGCGACATTAAATAGTAATTAATGTTTTTAGAAAGACTTCCGCTGTAGTTTGATTAATAATAAATGTTAGGGGTGAGCAAATAACTAAACTAACCGAACTGTAACCGAATTAACCGATTAACCAAAACCGAATTAACCGAACAACTAACCAACGGTTCGGTTAAACCATAGCCGATTAACCGAAAATTGTGCTTCGGTTTCGGTTTTAGGGTGTGAAATAACCGAACCGAACCGATAATACATATAACTATTCACTTTTCTAAAAAAATACATATAACTATTCAAAGTAAGTATGTTTACGAAGGGAATACCAACACTTACCATTGAAAATGTGTCCCTATTACTTCATTTATCCATCACAAGGTCATGTGTTTTGTTCTTAATGATGAATATATAATACAAATGACTCAATGATGCTACTATACAATCAACATAGTCTCACCTCATACTCCAAATGATCCGGTGGTTCATTAAGTGTCCTCATCTGAAGCAATAAATGGCAATGGAAACATAATTTTTTTTTATTAAACATACAAGTGGACATCTAATTTGGAAGTTGAAATAAATATACTTGTTGCAACTTAAAATATATTTTCAGTTCAAAAGTCTTTACATCAGAAGTTAACTCTCCATATTAAAAGGAAAGGCATAACTTTGTTTCAGTCCCACATTGCCTCTTAACAAAATTTTTAAAATAACGTCTTTTATAAAAGGAGAACCATGTTGTTGTAAACTCAAAACCTTTACATCGTTTGTTTCTTGGCCCACTAGTTGAAAGATGGAAATGATGGCAAGTTAATAATTTTTAGCCTAGTTGAAAATTTTAACCTTTAGCCAAGTCAAAATTTTTGGTTAATAACCGAAAACTGAACCGAGCCATGAGACATAACCGAATTAACACAAACCGATCGGTTTTCAAAAACACTTAACCGAAAGTTTCGGTTTTGGTTGGAGCTTAAAACCGAACCGAACCGCACCGTGCACACCCCTAGTAAATGTGTTTTAAATGAGAATGACTCGTTATGAGAACGTGGTTTAAAGATAAAATCGGTGTTTTTACAAAAATAAAATACCTTAACTTAAACTGAAAATGGGACGAGGGTGAAACGAATGTCACCACGAGTAACCACGAGCCAAGAGGTACGCCTTTTTGAGTTATGCATTAATGGTTAGAGTATTAATTGTGTAGTATAACACTACGTGGAAATTGTTTGATTTGATTAGGCGAGATTATGTATGAGTTAGGTAATGTGGAGTGGCACTAATTGCATTATGTGAGATAGTCTGAATTGTTAGCTTGGTTTAATGAATTCGTGGGTAGCCATGTGTAGTGTGCAATGGTGATATATATGATGATTTGCTATATATTTGTGTGGTGTTAAGTGAGTTGTGTGAGATGCATATGCATTTGGTGCTTCTGAAAGGTAGAAAATTAGTGTGAATATGATGGGGAGGGATTAGAATTCGAGAAGTAATGTGGACTACCAAATCATATTTGATCACCGTGATTTGACAGTCTATGAGTACTCTCATATTCTGAACGTGTTGCCTATAGTAATCACTCCAACGTTCTATCTTGAGTAGGATTAGGTGTCTAAGACAAAGCGTACGAGATTGGGCGAGCGGGGAACTCTGATCACGGTGTCAATGCTAATCAAAAATATTTATAAAAACCACTTCTTAGCTACTTAGACTGTAGACAGGGAAGTAGGGTTGTCGAATCCACAGGGAACTAGTGGCGAATGATATTCAAGTTAAAACAATTCAACGACTACTAAATTTTAAAACTTTATTAATTAAACTGATGTAAATGACAAAAAAAGCAACAAACTTTGATTTTAGAAAACTATTGGAGAAAGACGACCACTCCGAGTTTCAGATTCAGCAAAGCACATGCACAATTTCAGTTTTAAATCAGATTTGAGATTCCATAGACCTAATATTTTTTAACCGTTTAACCCAACCACACAATAATCAATTCAATCAAAAAACCAGATTATTCCCGATGCAAGAAAACCAAGAAACGATGATAATTCGATAAATTGAAAACATGCAATTGTTAAGAAATCAAACACACTATTGAATTCAAAGAACTTAAGAGGTTCACAAAACTTCAATCTAATACTGATCATCAACTAAAATCATACGAGTACATTCATAAATCGTTCACCCGGAGGGATCACGAAAGCGTTTAGCCACTCATAATTGTCGAAAACATTAAAGAATCAAACTTTAACTTACAAGCATTAAAAACTAAGAACAATTGGCCAAACAAGCTCTCGAACCGCTTTAGGGAAGCTCTCGGACGACAAGGAAGAAGGTAATTCGAATTAGGTTCAAATTTTCTGTAATCCTTTTCTTCGCATGTCGCGAACATCGAGCATCAGTTCTTCGCGTGGCGCGAAGAACAAATTAGTTGCGCGCCCTGTAGGTCCTTAGAAGACCTGTAATCCCACAGATATGTGGAGAAATCTTCAAACAATCAGGATCAAGAGGCGGAATCTCTGGATCCGGTATCACTCTCGAATCAGAAATGGTAGAGACGGGTGCGAGAATCACATACACGAACAGAAATATATAAAAATGAAAAAGAACAGATAATTGAAAGCATAAAGCGTATGATTCTTTGATTGAAATGAAAATAAAAGCTCATCATACACTAACAATTAGTCTCACCCCAGGGTGAGCTCCCCCTAGGGTGGTGATTCCCTCTACAAACACACACACTCCTAATGGGTATTCTACTATATATAGGAGGCATCATGTGCCTTGTTTTCCAAGCCACCTCCAAAGAGGCCTGAAAAACAAGTATCGAAACTAGGTAGTTTCGATTGAATAAATGTTCAACGGAAACTACTAGTTTCGATTGAATATCATCAGTCTCAATATTATACCTAAAAATCTCCCCCTAGACTGATGCTATCAATTCTTGTCTGACTCTGTCTTTCGGCTTCATAGACTGACTGATGATCCAATGCCTTTCGTTGTGATTCTCCCCCTCAAGTGTAGACCCTCCTATCTTGTAGGCAATTGATAAAGGTTTGAATCCCAAGTATTTAGTAGTAAATAACCATCTTTCTACAAAGATTCTTGACATTCTCGAACATTTGATCAACTTGTGCCTTCTCTCCCCTAAAAAAAGGTCAATTTCAAGCAAAGGCTCACTTTGCCTTGAATCTTCATAACACTGCTGATAATTTGAAGCCTTTCGTGGTAATTCTCCCCCTAAAGTGTAGAACATCCTATTTCTAGGCAAAATATAAGGGATCGAATCACCATGTAATCAACAACCAATGATCCAGCTTGTCACAAATATGCTTGACTTTGCTACCCGCTGCGCAAACTTGAACTTTGATCAAAAGAATTACGGGTGAATCAGGCAGAACATCATGTATATTGCCGAAGAAACGAAATTTTTTGAAAAACCGAAAAGGTTGTCTCCAAGTTTTCTTCCAAAACTCCCCTCCTTCTATGCAATATCCTGTAAAAAAATTTATCTAAGAAATTTTCCAAAATACTTTTTTTATTTTTTATTTAATATTTATATTTTTTTTTAAATATCCTGGAGAATACTTGGATAGTTCTACCTGTAGTTTCGATAGGCGCCACTTCAGTCGAAACAAGGCTTGTTTCGGTAGAGACAGTATCGATACAAGAAGTTTCGATAGAGAGATTCTTTAACCAAAACTAGTAGTTTTGATACCCTCCGGTTACGATAGCCTAGTTTTGACAGCCTAGTTTCGATGTTTTCTACTTCTGATTTAGAGCTTCACCAGTAGTTTCGAAAGAAAATGTCCAGCCGCTGCCTAGTTTCTATTGAGCATCTTCAACCTTCAACTACTTCGGTACCCCCAATCCAGGTCTGAAAAATGCTTCACAAGCCTTACATCGTCAAATTTTGACAGTGAGAATGTAGAACAGCAGTCACGAACCTGCTACACATCGATTTCTTCTTGTTTAACGTCTCAATGGCAGGTTTTCTCTGATTTTCAAGCAGATTCGAGAGCAATAAGAGCCACCATGGCTCTGATACCACTTGTAGGTACTTAGAAGACCTGTAATCACACAGATCTGCAGAGAAATCTTCAAACAATCCGGATCGAGAGGCGGAATCTCTGGATCTGGTATCACTCTCGAATCAGAAATGGTAGAGACGGGTGCGGGAATCACATACACGAACATAAATATATAAAAGTGAGAAAGAACAGATAATTAAAAGCATAAAACGTATGATTCTTTGATTAAATGAAAATAAAAGCTCATCATACACTAACAATTAGTCTCAACC
Organism: Smallanthus sonchifolius; assembly: GCA_023525975.1. Classification (NCBI taxonomy): domain Eukaryota; kingdom Viridiplantae; phylum Streptophyta; class Magnoliopsida; order Asterales; family Asteraceae; genus Smallanthus; species Smallanthus sonchifolius. The sequence continues at coordinate 18,284,756 of CM042035.1, read as the reverse complement.
CAGGGTGAGCTCCCCATGGGTGGTGATTCCCTCTAAAGACACACATTCACACTCCTAATGGGTATTCTACAATATATAGGAGGCATCATATGCCTTCTTTTCCAAGCCACCGCCAAAGAGGCCTGAAAAATAGGTATCAAAACTAGGTAGTTTCGATTGAATAAATGTTCAACCAAAACTACTAGTTTTGATACTATAGTTTCAATTGAATAGCATCAGTCTCAATATTATACCCAACACGCCCTTTTTCACTTCTTCGCGTACCGCGAACTTCTTCACCCGGATCTTCGCGTGTCGCGAAGAACCAACTTTTTAGGAATTTTGACTTTTCATCTTTGACTTTGACTTTCTTGACTTCTCGGGCTTCGTGCCTTCATATATATGACTCAAAAATTTCTGCTCTTTAGCATAATTAACCTGTAACACATCAAACTCCAAATACCACGTAAAACTAACTCGATAAACAAAACTAAACCAATAAAACATACAAAAACAGACACTTATACACGGGATATTTAACCCTACATCACATCCCCACACTTGACCTTTTTCGTACTAAAAAAGAATAATGCAATGGATTCATAATGGGGAAACTTGCAACTTAACTTTCATTTTTACAGCACAGATTTTCATGACACGTTAACCATAACAATCGGTATTTCTGTCAGATTAAACCCAGCCACAGACTCTCGAGCCCCCAATTATGTGATCAATATATTATACATTACCAAGTCGACAGTTTATATATGGTTCTCACACTTAGAAAGTTACGACTCAGCCTAATTCCATCTCAAGGTCATGTTTAGGCCCGGGTTAAACCTTTTAGATTTCCCACCCTTATAAACACAAATTTATATGTTTTTGAAAATTAGATGAATTGTGGATCGATGGTTGAATGTTTTAGCTTTTATTAACACTTATGAATAAACCTAACCCAGTGGTGTTTCAATCAATCTGGAACCCGATATATGACACGTAGGCTGCAGTTTTTAAGCAATGAAGTACATAAGCTTCGGAACATGGGTGTATCCTTCAAGTCACCATACCGAAAGGAAACACGTAAACCTAACTTAGTCATCCAATATTATTGATCACTAAAGTCCCGCCCATAGGTGTATCCTCCAAGTCACCATCCCAAAGGGAAACACGTACGCTGAACCTAAGCTCTCAATTTATTTAATTAAGCTTATAATTTTTCATAAAAAGAAAGCATTTAAAAACTTTTCATAAAAAGAAAGCATTTAAAAACTTATAATTTTTTGTTTATAAAGGTACCTATCACCCTATATTGATAGTTTCGACCTTACAGACACCCCTAAGATGAGAACCCACAATACATCCTGAATTATTTATTCAATTAAGAAGATTCACTATCAGGATATTTAAGCTTTTAAATCGGTTGGGCCTACCAAAACGTTACAAATTAGACATGTTCGATCATCACTATTATTCATTACATTCCACACTAGCACAGTTTCCTGTTGTACTATCATTTTCTATTTAATTGCAAGCATTCTAATCCAATGACATTTTTCAAAAAAAAATATATTTTTATTTATTTTTACGACTCAAAACTCACTCAAAACAAAAGACTCAAACTAGACCTGGACTAGGTCTCCCCTCCCTACACTTGAATTCTGCATTGTCCTCAATGTAGGAAGAGCGACTCAAAACGAAAATAAAATACAAAAATTAAAACTTAGCCGGAAAGACGAACATATAGCATTTCATTCGCGATCGTGCCCCTCGGATACAAGTGGGTTGCTTTGTACAAATTAATCAAGCGAAAGTCGGACTATCGTCCCTCGAATGGAGATTCAGTACTGGAAATTTAAATCCAAACCTGCAAAATAAGCTCGAAACAAACGCACAAGCATCATGTCGACTCAATATAATGACTCAGAAGAAATTAAAAGACCCGAAGAACTTGAACGACTCAAATAATAAAAACTTAGGGTTTCAGGGTATCTTCGTGTGTCGCGAAAACCAGGGTGAAATCCTTTGCGTGGCGCGAAGGACAAAATTTTGTCCGGCCCCCTTGTTTGTTCTTCGCGTGCCGCGAAGATGGGAGGGCAACTCTTCGCGGTTAGCGAAGAGGCCTCCATCATAGAAAGATTAAAAAAAAATTGCCTTAGAATTTTTTTCACCTCCTAAAACTCAAAATTTTCAAACTCTTCAAAAGTTCATTCCAACACTTACAATATATGCTCACATACCTGGAATGTCTTTCCTGATGGGTTTTTATCACCCAAATTGCCACGAAACCCTGCAAAAACTTAGAAAAACACAAAACTATACCAAAAAGACTCAAAAACTCAAAATTTTGTACAGACTCTACAACGGCATCCTACCCCTCACGGGTTTGTGTATTGCCCTCAATCACATTCTATCCAACCATAATCTCTCTAGAGATGTCCCCACAGTTGGCCAATTGTATACAATTAACTGGAAAAAGAAATGACAACCTAACTCACTTTCGTAGGAATCACGGAGGCATTTAGCATTTGCAACAAGCCTTTTAAACCTCTCGGTAGCCCGAGTGTACGAGTTTAGTCTCGTGAGGGTTTCTAGGGAACACACCCACAACGTTCATTTAACTAGACATGAAATTAAAGTTAACTAACCTTAGGTTGCCTCCTAGTAGCGCTAAGTTTAACGTCTTCAACCAGACGCGTTATACCTCATTATGGTTAAGGATTCTTCAAGACACTCCATGACTCTTCAATGAAATTGTTATCCGCTGCTTCCAGATATGGTTTCAACCTGTGGCCATTCACTACCTGCCTCAGATGATCGTCGAAGTCCTCAATCTCAATGTCCCCATAGTTACCTACCCATGTAATCAGGTACGAGCCCATCTGTTTGCTTTTTAACTTTCCTGGAAATAACTTGAGCCTAGAAATGTAGAGCCAAACTTTCTGCCCCACTTCAATCGTCATCTTCTTCAACTTAGTGTCATGTACTTTCTTCATCCGATCTTTACAGGCAGAAGCACACTCATACGATGTACCCCGTAACTCTTCCAACTCATTCAATTGTAACTTCCTTTCCATACCCGCAACATCATAGTCAAGGTTAACCTTTTTGACTGCCCACAATGCCCTATGTGCAATCTCAACCAACAAGTGGCATCCCTTGCCATACACCAGTTTGTACAGTGTAGTGTCGATTGGAGTTTTGAAAGCGTTGCGGTAAGCCCACAGGGCATCATCAACCTTCCCCGACCAATCTTTCCAATCTGACCGCACTGTCTTCTGTAGAATCTCTTTGATCTGTCGGTTGGAAACTTCGACCTGCCCGCTGGTCTGTGGGTGATATGGAGTAGCTATTCTGTGATCAATGCCATTCCACTTAAGTAATCTCCCGAATTAGAAGTTCTTGAAATGTGAGCCTCCATCACTTATGATTGCACGAGGGATTCCAAATCGGGAAAAAATGTTGGTTTGCACAAATTTGCACACCACTGTATGATCATTTGTATTTGTTGCAATAGCCTCTACCCACTTAGACACGTAATCCACAGCCACTAGAATATAGAGATACCCACAAGAGTTCGTAAATGGCCCTATAAAATCTATGCCCCATACGTCAAACAAATCCACAACCAAGATTGGCTGCAGTGGCATCTCGTTCCTCTTTGAAATACTACCCATCTTCTGACAGTTCACACAGTTCTTGGCAAACTCAAAAGCATCCCGAAAGATGGATGGCCAAAATAGGCCTGCTTCGAATACCTTTCGCCATGTCTTTTACCCACTGAAATGTCCTCCACACGCAGATGCATGTACTAGACCTAACACACATTGAATCTCTGACTCTAGTATACACTTTCTAACCGGTTGATCTGGGCCAACTTTAAATAAGTCTGGTTCATCTCAGATGTACTGGCGTGCCTGTGCAATGAACTGGTGCCTCTTTTTCTTAGACCAATGTTTCAAAATTGCACATGTAGCCAAATAGTTAACAATGTTAGCAAACCAAGGAGTAGTAGAAACTTATAGTAATTGTTCATCAGGGAATGTTTCATTAATCTCTCTCTCATAATCACTTGCATCATGTACAATGCGTGACAAATGATCGACCACGACATTCTCACTCTCCTTCTTATCACGGATCTCCAAGTTAAATTCCTGCAATAACAAAATCCAACGAATCAACCGGGGCTTGGCATCCTTCTTTGCCATGAGGTACCTGACTGCACTATGATCAGAATAAACAATAACTTTACGGCCCCATATATATGATCTAAACTTATCCAATGCATATACTACTGTGAGTAGCTCCTTCTCAGTTGTGGTGTAATTAAACTGAGCATCTGAAAGAGTCTTAGTTGCATAGTATATCACCACGGGTTTCTTATCTACTCGTTGTCCCAATACTGCCCCCAAAGCATAGTCACTTGCATCACACATTATTTCAAAGGGTAACGACCAATCCGGTGATTTTAAAATAGGGGCCTCCACCAATTTTTGTTTAATTAATTCAAATCAATCTAGACATTCTTTATAAAAAAAGGGACATCTTTAAGTAGAAGATTACACAACGGTTTGGTTATGACACTAAAACCTTTAATGAACCTTCTGTAAAACCCGGCGTGTCCTAAGAAGGAACGAACTCTTTTGACACTGTTTGGTGGAGGTAGAGTTGAAATGACTTGTATTTTGGCATGGTTGAGCTCAATACCCTTAGTAGAGATAACATGACTCAAAACCACCCCTTCTTGGACCATGAAGTGGCTCTTCTCCCAACTGAGCACCAGATTAGTTTCAACACATCTTTTTAATACCTTAGTTAATTGATTCAAACAAGTTTCAAAAGTTGTGCCAAATATTTAAAAATCATCCATAAAGACTTCCATGGATTTCCCGATCATATCTGAAAGATACTCATCATGCACCGTTGAATGGTGGTCGGGGCGTTGCACAAGCCGAAAGGCATTCACCTAAATGCGAAGGTGCCATACGAACAAGTGAACGTGGTCTTTTTTTGGTCCTCTGGATGTATTGCAATTTGAATATAACCCGAGTATCCATCTAAGAAACAATAAAACTTCTGACCTGCAAGTTTCTCAATGATTTGATCAATGAAAGGGTGAGGGAAGTGGTCTTTTGACATTGCAGCATTTAACTTCATGTAATCGAAGTAGATTCGCCACCCGGTTACCGGCAGAGTGGCAATCTCTTCCCCACTCTTTCCCTTTATTACCTGAATGCTAGCCTTCTTAGGCACTGTCTGAGTAGGGCTCACCCAACTGCTATCAGAGATGGGGTAGATGATACCCGCATCTAACCACTTGAGCACCTCTTTCTTTACCACTTCACGCATGTTAGGATTTAACCTTCGTTGAGCATCCTGAGCATGTTTTGCTCCTTCTTCTGTGACGATCTTATGCATGACAATTGCTGGGTTGATCCCTTTTAGATCTGTTATGGTCCACCCAATTGCTGCCCTATGGGCAATCAAAACATTCATTGTTCCTCAGTTAAACCTGCAACAATGGTAACAGGAAGAGTATTATTATCACCCACAAATGCATATTTTAAATGTTTAGGCAAGTCTTTCAGATCCAGCTTAGGTGGTGATTCCAGTGATGGCTTTAGCTGGATATCAATATGTTCTGGAAGGCTCTCAACCTGGAGTGACCAGTTTGGCACTCTTTCTCTCAAAGCATACACCTCCACTTATTCCTATGCTTCTTTCATCTCATGCTCATACTCTTCATGTTTCCTATCACAAACAATACATGGTTCCAGGGTTTCACCCTCATTTTCATGAGGACGACACCCTTCAACAACATCTGCCATAAAGCATTCGCCATTGATAGGAATAGGAATAGCACTAGCAAATATGTTTAACCTTAACCTCCGGTTGCCAAATGCCATGTCCACTGTACCTGTTACACAATTGATTACACATTGAGCTGTTCTTAAGAATGGTCTTCCCAATATCACATTAGGATGCATGTCTTTAGTAGGAGCTGCATAATCAAGAACTAAGAAATCGACAGGATAGTAAAAATCTTCCACCTTTACTATTACATCGGTTAGTATCCCCCCTAGCTAGTTTAAGGGTAAGATCTGCCAACACCACGGTGGTATCGGCCTTTTGTAGAGGACCGAAGTCATACTAGCCATACAAACTTCCCAGGAGGATACTAACACTAGCTCCAAGATTTAGGAGAACCTTATTGATTTTGAGTTCACCAATTTGTATAGAAATTAAAGGTGCTATGATCCTGCATCTTAAGTGGCAATGCACCCGACAAAACGGTGCGTTAGTCAAGTCAAGCTTTTTGGGCATTTTAAGGTGCCGTTTTTGAGTGCATAATTCAAGTAATTAGCATAAGCAGGTACTTTCCTAATTGCATCTAAAAGTGGGAGATTAATTTTCACTTGTTTAAACATGTCCCATAACTCATCCTGTTGTGGGCCCCTTTTAGTTACACTTTTCTTATATAATTCTGACAGAGAAGCAGGATAAGGGATGGTATTATTCTCCACTCCTACACCTTGAGTGACAGCTGTGTTCGATTTAGATGTTTCAGAAAAGGTTACTTTTTTAGGTTGTTTTATAAAAACTGCTTCAGAATCGCTGTCGCTCTCACCATCTTCTCCTAGGTCAACTACCACTCCCTCAACATCCGGTGATGTCGAGGTGACTTTGTTATAAACCTTACCACTTCTGAGAGTACTTACCTAGGAAACATTAGCATTCCTTGAACCTGAGGAGCTGACACCTCGGTGTTGAGGGTTTAACTTTGTATCACTAGGAAGTTTCCCCGGTGCTCTCCCCACTACTTCTACTATTTTCTCAGCCAACTGACCCAATTGTCGTTCAAATGACTCATTTGTTTTGATTTGGACCTCTTTGTCTTGCTCAGTTCTTTTCAGGGATTCCAAGATGGCTGCAAGCTACGGGTCACCGCCAGCTACAGGTTTGTTTTGTTGATTCTGTTGGTAGTTTCTCTGCTGATATCCCCCACGTTGGTACACCTAATTACATGAGTATCTTTGGTACCCGCCTTGATTGTAGCTTTGTTGGCGGTTTTGGTACTACTGTTGATTTCCAACCTACACATCAGGAACCTGAAAGTTAGGATTAATTTGATTAGTTGCACTACTGTACCTGAAATTTGGATGATTCTGGAGTCATGGATGGTAGTGAGTTGCATTCATGTCCTGCTTACTATCTCCCACAATCTGGTTCACTTCTTCTGGCTTGCCCTGTTATCTTGGACAGCTCTCCACAGTATGTCCCAGATCACCACACCCATCACACACTGGGTATCCCTGTGAGTCATTGGACACCTCTTTTCCACTAGGCCTACCAACCCTCGCCATTTGAATTTCCATGGCATCCAGACGCTTTTGTGTCTCATAATCAACTGCTTTCGTAGTTACTCCGGTCTTTGATCTTTTGCTGGCATTGGCTTGCCTCTTTGATTTTACTGCCATCTTCTCCAAAATATCCTAGTCAACATCCACGTGATTGTTGGTTGTTGGTTCTGGTTTTGTGGAGGAAGCGGTTGGTTTTGATTTGGTGGAATATGTAGTTGTTGGTTTTGAGGTGGATTTGGTTGGTTTTGTGGTTGGTTGGGAAATAGGAGAACTGGTTGGTGTGGAATAGGTGGGTCTTGTTCCCCACCTTGATTAGGTTGTTGATTCATGGGTTGATTCTGTGACATCCTTACCGAAGCACTGTCGAGTTCATCAAGAATTGTTTGGACTGTATCTTGAAGTTTCTTGTTCTCTTTTGCTATTTTATCTGTCTGTGGATCCAACAATAATGGTGAAGTTCTTCCTAAGCGCCTAGTATGCATAAAACTGTCCCTTCACACCTAAGCACAAAATTAGTAGCACTGAACAAAATAAATAAAAAATAGCACTTTGCGCACAAGTTCCCCGGCAACGGCGCCATTTGATCGCGGTGTCAAGGCTAATCAAAAATATTTATAAAACCACTTCTTAGCTACTTAGACTGTAGACAGGGAAGTAGGGTTGTCGAATCAACAGGGAACCGGTGGAGAATGCTATTCAAGTTAAAACAATTCAACGGCTACTAAAGTTTAAAATTTTATTAATTAAACTTAAGTAAATGACAAAAGGCAGCAAACTTTGATTTTAGAAAATTATTGGAGAAAGACGACCACTCCGGGTTTCAGATTCAGCAAAGCACACACACAATTTCAGTTTCAAATCAGATTAGAGATTACATACACATAATATTGTTTAACTGTTTAACCCAACCACACAATAATCAATTCAATCACAAAACCAGATTATTCCCAATGCAAGAAAACCAAGAAACGATGATAAATGCGATAAATTGAAAACATGCAATTGTTAAGAAATCAAACACACAATTGAATTCAAAGAAATTACGAGGTTCACAAAACTTCAATCTAATACTGATCACTAACTAAAATCATACGAGTACATGCATAAATTGTTCACCCGGAGAGATCACGAAAGCGTTTAGCCGCTCATAATTGTCAAAAACATTAAAGATTCACAATTTAAACTTACAAGCATAAAAAACTAATAACAATTGGCCAAACAAGCTATGGAATCGCTTTAGGGAAGCTCTGGGACGGCAAGGAAGAAGGTAATTCGAGAATAGGATCATAATGGCTATATAGTTAGAATTAGGTTTAAATTTGTCGTAATCCTTTTCTTCGCGCGTCGCGAAAATCCATCATTAGTTCTTCGCGTGGCGCAAATAACAAATTAGTCGCGCGCCCTTTTTCACTTCTTCGCGTACCGCGAACTTCTTCACCCGGGTCTTCGCGCAACTTTTCAGGATTTCTGACTTTTCATCTTTGACTTTCACTTTCTTGACTTCTCTGGCTTCGTGCCTTCATATATATGACTCGTAAATTTCCACGCTTTAGCACAATTAACCTGTAACACATCAAACTCCAAATACCACGTAAAACTGACTCGATAAACAAAACTAAACAAATAAAACGTACAAAAACCGACACTTACCCACACTTGACCTTTTTCGTCCCGAAAAATAATATTGACTATTTAACGTTTTGACTGATTAGATGCGTATGTGGTGCGGTGTTTTATTTGAATATTGACTATTTGATTTTGACATTGATCGCGGGTTATACCGTGAGATGACTTGAGCATGATTAATGATAGTTGTGCTTATGATAGCGTACTACTGTGGGTACAGTGTTAAACTATATGCGGTAGGGTGTGATTATGTGATTACGTTTTGAATGACGTGAGTCCGTATTAAATGTGATCTTTGATGTGATGCTAGAACTTGGTTGATTAGACCGTATGAGTAGACCTGTGTTGACCTGAGTTTTGATTATCTGTGTGTGTCTACGGTCTTATGATAGTGTCACCTATATGTTATCTCTAGGTAATGTTTGAAGTGTAAGGGTGTATTGCACCTTGTGCAAATGTACAGGACGAGGTCCTGTGGGAAAATCATGAATATACATCTTTAGTATGTATAAATATTCAGGACGAGGTCCTGTGGGAAATTGTGGTTAGATACCTTATGTCTAGGTGTTCAGGACCATATCCTGTGGGGAATTATGATATTTTATATCGTGTGTGTATAAAATTTTAGGGTGATGTTTTGTGTCTAGACTGAGTAGTATCTCGTCTTGAAAATTGGTACGACCCGTATGGGTACGACTAGTGAACTCTATGTGAGTTTGAGATGACTTGTGGCAGGGGCTACCGTTATAATGAATAAAAGGTAGAGTTCAGGAGTTTGTGTGTCTATAAATGACAAGGTCATATTGTATAACATGTAAAAGTGATCAGGTCTAGCTAGTTATGTGTGTGCTTTGTGCGAGTTAGAGAGATAAGATGCTACCTATATATGCTTTGAACATGATAGGTTTTGTTATTATGACCTAACGTTATGTGTCCTGGTAATACATGCTTAGTCGTGCATAGGACGGGCGGTTAGTGCGCTTGAGTGGAGACTTCTATCTTGACGTTTATCAACGTTGATACATCGAGGTGGTGCGAGAAGTTTTTGACGTCTTTCTTGACGGGTGAGGTGCTCTTATGAGATGCCTATGTTTATTCTCGGGAATTCAGAGCACGAAGCCAATGGGCGGATCTGTGAGAGAAGATGATGAAAGTGTTTACTTGGGCGATTGGTCGGCGATAATTACCATGTGATAGACAAGATGAAGTCGGAGACTACGTGATAACGATAGAGCAACGGAGAAAAAGTGGAACGAAGGGAGGGTGAGTATAGGATTATACATAAGTTCTTGGGAAAGAGATGTCCACGATGGCAAACATGTGATTAGAGTAAAGTGAGCTTCTGTGGAGCATGCAAGTGAAACAACTGTTTGGCTGTGGAAACAGACATGACTGTGGTATGTGAACTTTTGAGAAATATCAGGAAATGATGATGATGACTCTCATGTTTAATATTATGTGTACATTTAAGGGCGTAGTGGACGCATGGTAACGTAGTAAAGGAGCGCTTTGGTAGGGACACGTTATGAATTTAGGAAACCAGGAGGAACTTCATGCAAGCTCCTGGAGATCATTTGGGAAGAGCAGACGAGTAACCTTTAGGGTGAAGCAGGTGTGCCCATGAGCTGAATTAGAAACATGACAAGTAAACGAGATCTCAGGAAAGCTATGCTACGTAGTACGTGGTTTAGTACTTACTACGGGAGTAAGAATAACAGGTTCGATAAGCACGGGTAATGTAATAACAATGAAAATCTCCGTGATAAGGGTAGCATCTAGAGTGACCTGGGAATATCACTCTTGGCGAATGCAAAAATAACGAAAGTCGGGCAGACAGAGTGGTGAAGTGCTAGTTAGGGATGCTTGGATTTCGGGAAGCATCGCAAGATGATGATTAGGGTATGAGGCGAGAGACGTAACAACCTAAATATGGAAGAACGACGAGTGTCCTGTTCAGGAAAAACAAGAAGCTTTATTTGGGAGATGACCGTCAGGGTAACGGGATCATCCAGATTACACTAGAGACGTGGACCAATGTGCTGATGGGCTAAATAGGGAAACGTGGTAAGTAAGCAGCTACATGACAATGCTGTGTGGAAAGCATAAAGATTAATAGACGAGGGGACGTGTAGGAGGACTCTACAAGCCCCAACGTTGAAAGCAGGCAGTGAAGAAGATTTCTTTGGACACTAGGAGCGGTGGTCGAATTGCTAAGCAAGGTAACGGTTTGATTAGTTATGCAAGTAAATGGTTGTCAATGGAATTGGTGCATGTTTGAGAATGGGAGGATATGTTGGGTTGGTTTATACCGACGCAGGATCCCAGAAATTTATAAACTAATATCTCGGGTCAGTAGACGACCCGACCCGATATTTTATGTTAATAATGAGCAAGGTGTGTCACGAATGAGGCGTTTTAACGACATTAACTAACGCGGTTAGTTGCTTAAAGAGAGTTCGAGACCCGATCACGAGAGACGGAACAAGAAGGACACGAAGCGTAACTCGCGAGTGGTATTTAAACCACTCTATGCGCAACCCTAGACCACTTTGGCTACGCGTGCGCGACGGCAGCCGCAAGGGATAAGGGTGAGAAGTCGACGACGAGGGTGATCGGGCGAAGAACGTAGGCGGCGAGTTGGTGGTTTCCGATAGGGAGGCCCCGAAACTCGACGAAGTAATATCCTTTTATACCTTGTATTCAGTTTTGGTTGGTTGTTCGATTAAGATTGATTAATTTCAGTGTTAAGGACGCTAGAATGCGACATGGAGACTATTGGTGAAGAAATCAAGCGAGTACGGAAATTCGGTGAGGATTCCCGGCCATTGTTCGGTTTTCTGGCGACGGCGCCGACAGAGGCAGGTGGCGGCGATGGGTGCAGGTGGAAGGGTTTGGTGACACGGTCACGTGGATATATTATTGATCCAATTCCGATTTCGTTTGATAGGGATTCGAGCAGCGCAAAGAAAGGTGCGCGTATTAGGCAATTCCGGTGACTGTTTCGTTGTCCGGCGATGACGACTGCTGGGTTTGAAATGGTTTGGTAGTACGGATGCGTAGACATATTATACGCCTAAAAAGGAGTTCATTTTGTTCGGTTTTAAGCTACTCGAATATGGACGCGTGAAACTGAACGTGCTGAATAACGAATCGGCGTTCTGGAAACAGCGACAGCAGCCGACACCAGTATTTTTCTAAGGTTGGGTGTGTCAAAACGAACGCATGGATAGGTGGATTGCGCGAAACGGAGCTTGTATGGTCGAGATATAAGCAAAACAAGTTTTCTTCTCGTGTGGTGCTCAGCAGTTTCGTACAAAACAGATTAGAACGGCTTGTATGCAAAGTAATGACACCGTAAAACTTTATATTAAATTGTTGGGTACCATTTTGGGATCTGAGAAAAATGTCGGGAACGACTTTCGGGAACGTTTTTCTGTAGCGTTAATTTAAGGGTTTTTGTACACGGATGAGCGCTCCGGTTGTATGGTTTGGGACGATTTAGACCGAGCTTGTATCTTGATGATTTTGACTAAGTGGGTTAGTGTTATAAAGGTTGAGTGTTGATCTGGATGATTATTTTGATGACAGGTTCGTGTTGGACTACGCGTTTGCGGGTATGAGACTTACAGTAGGAAAGCTTCGTAACCGGTGAGCTTCTAATCCCTCTTTTAAAAGTTTTAATGTTTTTGGGGCTATCGTACATACTTATAGACATTTTTAACATATTAAACGTGTTACAATCTTTGGGTTTTATGATGTGTTTATGAACTAAAACATTCAGTATAGATGTCGGAGGGACTACGGGGGTGTTTATGAGATCAAGTGATCTAGGTATAAAGGTGGGTATACGATCGTGGGTCGTATAGTGACCTAATAGGGGTGAGTTGGGGGACGAGTCTATATGTCGTGCGGATACAACTAGGTGGTGTGTGCTTAGATATATATATATATATATATATATATATATATAGTAAGTGAATTTGTGTCACCATAATAGTGGGGTATTGTGTGATGAGTTAGCCAGGGTGAGTCGGGATATAAGTTTAACACTTATGAATACATGTTGGATACCTTATCCTAGTGCAATGTGTGAAGTGCAGGTGCAGTGAATGAGTTATGTACATAGAGTATAATGTTATGTGTTAATATATATGTTGTCTGTATTATGTTTGCATTGTTGTCATTATGACACGACAAACGGGATTGTGGAGGACGAAGTCCTTCGGGAGGTCACCAAAGGTGACAATGTCCAACAGGACAGTGATGAGCTCGAGGTATGTCGAACGCCCTGACGAGGGTAACCCTGACGAGGGCGCAATGATGAGGTATGTGTTTGTGTGCATATATATGTGTTAAAGTGCATACAAGTGTTGAGTTATATATACTGTGTATGAGATGATATTGACGTGGTGAATAGATGCTATTAATGGGATGTGTAGAATTATGTCGACCTTTGTGTCGGGATGAGTACGTTCTGTATAACTGTCGTGTCAGTTGGTTTGTGAGAGTCTTAGTTAGGGTTGGCTAAGTCGGATGTCTAAAGGGTGGTTGATATAACCAGTGTGTGGTTAATATGTGTTGTAAAATTTGAGTCCTCAGAATAGTAAGCTCGATCCATGTCGGAGAGACTTATTGAGTTAATATTGTTGGTTAAGTCAGGGGTGGTGAACCCTTTTGGGCTAGTGTAAGATAACGGGGTTTATCTATGTGTTAATAATTTTATGAAACTATGTTCTAAAGACTAGAAGGTCTTGGGTGGAAATAAATATGAAAATGAGACGAGTTGGATTTTATTTAAAATAAATTATTATAACTCACTCAGCGTAGCTGACTTTGTGTGTGTGATAGATTGTCTTGCATGTGAGCTTTGGCGTCGACGTATCTTGGCTTAGGAGCGGCGTTACTCGGATTGGTGTGCATGCATTCATGAGGTAAATTTAATGACAATAGCGACATTAAAAAGTAATTAATGTTTTTAGAAAGACTTCCGTGTAGTTTGATTAAATAAATGTGTTTTAAATGGGAATGTCCCGTTATGAGAACCAACTGTAGGATGCCCGGGTTGGGGTCTTACAAGTTGGTATCAGAGCCGTGGTTTAAGAGAAAATCGGTGTTTTTACAAAAATAAAATATCTTAACTTAAACTGAAAATGGGACGAGGCTGAAACGAATGCCACCACGAGTAACCGTGAGCCAAGAGGTACTTCTTTTGAGTTATGCATTAATGGTTAGAGTATTAATTGTGTAGTATAACACTACGTGGAAATTGTGTGATATGATTAGGCATGATTATGTGTGAGTTAAGTAATGTGGAGTGACACTAATTGCGTTATGTGAGATACTCTGAATTGTTAGAATGGTTTAATGAATTCGTGGGTAGCCATGTGTAGTGTGCAATGGTGATATATATGATGATTTGCTATATATTTGTGTGGTGTTAAGTGAGTTGTGTGAGATGCATATGAATCTGGTGTTTGTGAAAGGTAGAAAATTAGTGTGGATATGATGTGGAGCGTTTAGAATTCAAGCAGTAATGTGGACTACCAAATCGCATTTGATCACCATGATTTGACAGTCTATGATTACTCTCATATTCTGAACTTGTTGCCTATAGTAATCACTCCAACGTTCTATCTTGAGTATGATTAGTTGGCTAAGACAAAGCGTACGAGATTGGGCGAGCAGGGAACTCTCACTAGGAGGAATGTAGATCGACAGGTCAAGTCGACAACTGTTGTAGATAGCTATATTTCAGGAAGAACCAGTGGATGGCCCGGAATGTGACAAGGAGAACCCAGAGGAGGATGCAACAGATGCATCTGAGGTGGTCGAGTAATAACTTTGTGTGCACTGTTTGAGATATTTGATTCCTAAATGATCGGTGGTAGTGACAATTGTCACGAGATATTGCAGGATAACTTAACATTTTGACTGATTAGACGCGTATGTGGTGCGGTGTTTGATTTGAATATTGGCTATTTGATTTTGACATTGACTGCAGTCTAAGGACTCCATTGCATCAGAAAATGATAAAGTCTCACAAGTACATTCTTGTTCAGCAGCTATAAAAGCTACTGTAGAAATATCATCTTGATCCCTGTATCTCAAAAGTGGAACAATATTCCTTCTAGGTCTATCCCTAGCAAGGTTATAACTACTAGAATTACTACTACTCTCACCATGTTCTTGAACAGTTTCTTTTAGATTTCACTCAGTCTCTACATCAATTTGTACTTCAGGAACACATTCACCATCATTTTCTACCTATTTACCATTCATGATGTGTTTGTATAGAATGTCTTCTGTACACTCCACATTCCTACTTACAATCACTCTAGGTATACCTTCATCCATTCATCACAGCTTCAATCCTTTGACACCATTAGGGTACCCTATAAAGAAACACTTTATAGCTCTAGGTTCCAACTTACCATGACTAACATGAGCATATACTAATGAGCCAAACACCTTTAAATCACCATATTATTGCTTTTCACCAGTCCACACCTCCATTGGAGTCCTCATATCTAAGGTAACTGATGGTGATCTATTGATTAAGTAGGTTGCAGTTGTAATAGCCTCTGCCCAAAAACTCATTGTGTTGGGGAGTCCCAGGAATAGTAAAGTTAAATTCATTTTCTCCACTAGCTCATTGTGTTGGGGAGTCCCAGGAATAGTCAAGTGTCTAGCTATTCCTTAGGCTTTATAGAAACTATTAAATTCCCCACTACAGAATTCCAAACCATTGTCAGTTATTAACTTCTGTATCTTCCTCTCCATCTGATTTTCTACTAATACATTCCACTCCTTAAACTTGTTAAAAGTGTCACTTTTATTTCTGATGACAGATACCCACACCCTTCTGGAATGATCATCAATAATGGACAGAAAGTATCTAGCATTTCCTAGTGAATCAACCTTGGCAGGTTCCATAAATCTGAGTGAACATAATCTAGTATACCCACTGTTTTATGTTTACTCCTATTAAATTTTACCCTTTTGTGCTTCCCCAAGATATAGTCTTCACAGAAACCAAAATCACAGTTCTTAAGGTCACCTAAGACATGTTGTTTGTTTAATTCAAATATGACTTGGGTTACTTATATGCCCTAGCCTCTTGTGCCATAAAAGTGCACAATTTTTGTCTCCTCCTAAGGCTACTGAAAAAGTCCCAGAAATAACCCTTCCATCTAACGAATAAGTGTTATTATTTGTTCTGATCCTTGTCAACATAACCATGGAACCCGTCACCACTTTGGCTTTCCCACTTTTAAGGCTAACACTATACCCCTCCCTTTCAAAAGTACCCAATGATATAAGACTTCTATTAAGAGTACAGATATACCTTACATTGTTAAGCTCAACTTCCATACCATTCTCCATTATGATCTCTACAATTCTATTCCCAACTATTTCACATAGCCTATCATCACCAAGTTTACAGACCCCAATCTCTCCTCTTTCAGTTCTTTAAAAAATTCTTTGACTGGTGTCATGTGGAAGGAACAACCAGAGTCCATTACCCATCTTTCTTTAGCATCACCACTAGCCACCATAAGCACATCAGAAATCTCATAACCCTCAGACCCATCTTCTTAAGCATTATGACTACTTGAGTTCTTATAGTTTCCTAAATCACTTTTCTTTCTTTTCCAATCTGGGCAGTCTTTCTTCAGATGTTTCTTAGAACCACAAACATAAAATTTTCTTTTAAATCTTGACTTAGACCTGGAAGAATTTATTATTTTCTGACTGTAAGGACCAAAAATATAATAGGCTGACGTAATCAAAGAATCACCGAGTTGTTCAGAAGTTTAAAAGATGAAGATTGGAAGAAGCAAGAAATTATGCAGCAGCATACTTCATCTGGCAGCATAGTGTCAGCAGCATACTTGAAGTATGCGGTCATGCAGCATACTTGAAGTATGCGGTCAGGCAGCATACTTGAAGTATGCGGTCCAGGCCCAGGCCCACCGAATACTTTCTGCTTTAGTATAAATAGATGTGTTTGTAACAGTATTCAGGTCGGACGAGAGAGACAGGTTAGACGAGTTGTTGAACGATCTGTATTGTGTATTCAGTAATCATATCAATATACGAATCGTTTGATTGTTGAATTGTGTCTCGTTTTCTTTGATTCTACCTACAAGTCACGTGTCGAGTATGTTTCCGCCAGGTTCAACACGCTGTTGAAATCGTTGATTGAAGGTCCTCAAGAATCTGGACCTTACAATTGGTATCAGAGCCTTAGTGCTCAA
Organism: Smallanthus sonchifolius; assembly: GCA_023525975.1. NCBI lineage: Eukaryota > Viridiplantae > Streptophyta > Magnoliopsida > Asterales > Asteraceae > Smallanthus > Smallanthus sonchifolius. The sequence goes on along the minus strand of CM042035.1, from coordinate 18,267,535 downwards.
TCGTGAAGCTTGCAATGAATTTATTTGACTCGTGAGGTATCAAAGTTATTGTTTTCGTTTGAATAAACAAACTTGTTTGTTTTGGAAGACTTTCTAGACAGATTCACAGGTTTTGGATCCCGTTTCTGTCGCTTTCGTTGAAGAATTGGGTAGTTTATTTGATCCTTTCAACTATTAATCGAAGTTTTCGGTTAAAACATCATCTGAAAGTTCGCGGTCTCTGGAACATTAAAGTTTGCGGTTTCTAGAACTTTGAAAGTTTGCGGTCACCCAAGTTTGCGGTCACCAAGTTTGCGGTCACCCAAGTTTGCGGTCACTCAAGTTTGCAGCATTCCAAAGTTTGCGGTATTCCAAAGTTTGCAGTATTCAAAGTTTTCGGTCTTCGAAGTTTGCGGTATTCAAAGTTTGCGGTCTTTCAAAGTTTACGGTTGTTCAAAATATCCTGTGCGAATACTTTTTGTTACTTATTTTTCCCCTTGAACTTACAACATGGGAGAAAATAGAAAGGAAATGTTGAAGCAATAGTTTAATATGTTCAATCATGTTAGTGGTGAAAATTTGGAGGTTCAGATTAACAGATTCACGCACTTGATGACTGAGATGAAGAATGCTGAAATAGAGTTGACAAAGAGAGACATGTTATATGATTTGTTGAACGATTGTATTGTGTATTCAATATTCATATCAATATATGAATCGTTTGATTATTGAATTGTGTCTCGTCCTCTTAGATTATACCTACAAGTCACGTGTCGAGTCTGTTTCTACCAGGTTCAACACGCTATTGAAATCGTTGATTGAAGATCCTCAAGAATCCGAACCTTACAATTGGTATCAGGGCCTTAGCACTCATTCGTGAAGCTTACAACGGATTTCTTTGACTCGTGAGGTATCAAAGTTATTGTTTTTATTTGAATAAACTGAATTGTTTGTTTTGGAAGAGTTTCTGGACAGATTCACAGGTTTTGGATCTCGTTTCTGTCGTTTTCGTTGAAGATTTGGAACTTTGAAAGTTTGCGGTCATCAAAGTTTGCGGTCACCAAAGTTTGCGGTCACTCAAGTTTTCGGTCATCAAAGTTTGCGGTCACTAAAGTTTGCGGTCACTCAAGTTTGCGGTCACCAAAGTTTGCGGTCACCAAAGTTCGCGTTCACTCAAGTTTGCGGTTACCTCAAGTTTGTGGTATTCGAAGTTTGCGGTACTTCGAAGTTTGCGGTATTTGAAGTTTGCGGTATTTCGATGTTTATGGTATTCGAAGTTTACGGTATTCAAAGTTTTCGGTTTCAAAGTTTGCGGTTTTTCAAAGTTTGAAGTCTTTCAAAGTTTGCGATTTTTCAAAGTATCTGGTGCGAATACTTACTTATTTTTTCCACGTGAACTTGCAACATGGGAGAAAAAAAGAAAGGAAATGCTGAAGCAAAAGTTTAATATGTTCAATCATGTTAGTGGTGAAAATTTGGAGGTTCAGATTAACAAATTCACGTACTTGATGATGGAGATGAATAATGCTGAAATAGAGTTGACAAAGGGAAAAATCAACAAAAGGTCTTTACCAATAATCTGGAACTTCAACTGCACCGCCATCAAGAGAACCAAGGATATGTATCAGACATCCTTGAGTGAGTTGATCTCTTTTTGTACTCTTATGATATGGATGATAAACATTGCCATCTTAATCATATCAGTTCAATGGATGTTTCTAAATTTGCTAGAGCTAGTACATCTACTTCACGTGAATCAAAGGCACTTGTGAGCCAGCACAACAGGAGTGATAAAATTCAAGATTTGGAAATGAAACATCATGCGTTCGTGGTTAAAGTCACCGACACTTAGGTAACCAATGATCTTTGCTCTGCTATTTGTATTGAGAAAGTCAATCGTTACAAACATGATAACGATACATCAAATCAAGAAATAACAAAGCTTAGATATTCCAACTCAGAACACAAACGATTAGAAAAGGTTTTCAAAGATACAATTGAAGCAAACAAAAATGATTTTTCAAAACTTGAATTGGATTTTAGCAATAAGGAATGTCTTTATCGTAATGCATTAAAACGGATAGATGACCTTAGCTTTAAATTAAATGATTACGTGACTCAATTGGCAAACACCAAACTAACAATTGAGAAAATTGAACACTCTTTATCAGTTGTGTATGACATGATAGATTCCCAAGTCAGAAACAAAGGGAATACAGGAATTGGTTATCATGATGTTGAACATCCATTCAATGGAAACTTTACCTCAATGCCAAGTGTTCAACATGAAGATGTTGAGATGGAATATGGTATAGGCCGTAAACCAGATCCTACGGTAGAGCATGTGAACGTTACTAACCCGTCTAAGTCTTGTGCAGCAACAAGATTAGTAGAGGGCACAGTGGAGGATTGTGGGAGTTATGATGATGAGGAGGATGAAGTTTGCGTTCCCCAAATTGTAAGGTCCAACATCATCGTTCCCCAAATTGTAAGGTCCGGATTCTTGAGGATCTTCAATCAACGATTTCAACAGCGTGTTGAACCTGGCGGAAACAGACTCGACACGTGACTTGTAGGTAGAATCAAAGAGAACGAGACACAATTCAACAATCAAATGATTCGTATATTGATATGATTACTGAATACACAATACAGATCGTTCAACAACTCGTCTAACCTGTCTCTCTCGTCCAACATGAATACTGTTACAAACACATATATTTATACTAAAACAAAAAGTATTCGGTGGGCCTGGGCCTGGACTGCATACTTCAAGTATGCAGCCGCATAATTCAAGTATGCTACCCGGACCTTACACTAACCCTTTTGTTAATCTCTATAATTATTCCTGCTGTTAGTCCTGCCCCTCACAAATAACCCATCTCCACCATCATCCTTTAGATTCGATCTTTTCTTCAATTCCTTTGAATTAAGGGCAGACAACACTTCTTCCATGGCTAGGGGTTCCCTACCATACATCAAAGTATCCACGAAATGCTCGTATGATTGTGGCAGGGAAGTCAGAAATATGATGGCCTGATCTTCATCCTCCAATACAATTTCTATATTTTCTAAATCAAGAATTAGTTTATTAAATTCGTCTGTGTGGTCTTCAATAGACTTACCACTGCAATACAATTTCTATATTTTCTAAATGATGGCCTGATCTTCATCCTCCAATACAATTTCTATATTTTCTACATCTAAAAAGTGTAGAGACGTTTCTTCAGATACAGACGGTTCGCTAGAGATTTAGTCACTCCAACTTCGTCCATATCCCAGCAGCGGACGTTTCTTTTGACACCTCACGTAATACCCTATCCCCCAAACTCAGAATGATGGCACTATGTGCCCTTTCAAGCGTCTCCTTCTTTTATTTATCTGTCATTGCTTTCAGGGAGATGTGCTTCCCCTAACAGAGCATCATTCACACCTTGATGCACGAGAAGAGCCCTCATCTTCAATCGCTAGAAGCTAAAATCGTTCTTTCCATCGATTTTTTCTAGATCAAACTTCGTCGATATCATATCGAACACCAATTCCACTTATTATCTTCTCGTATTTGAATCAAGAGCCCTCACGAAGCTCTGATACCAATTGTTACAAAAGAACACTCAAAGATGAACAATTCAACAATCAAACCAAACGATTTCACTCTATTATTATGAACCAGATTTGCAATTACAGAAAACAAAAGAAATTGAATATCAGAACTAAGAATTGTTAGCTAACCTAATCCCCAATCTATAGTAACAACCTTTACTGAACTATCAAAGAGAATTGACAACTTCAGTCCATGTAATTACTATATTTCTATACATCAGCCCTTGAAGTATCAAACAAATACCAAGCATCCCCTTAATTATGAATTAAGAAACATACAAACCACTTTGACTTCATGATCCCATTGACTTTGACTTTCAGCTTTAAATCTCACACTACCAACACTAAAGGAACAGTTTTAGGATAATGAACTTTCCAAGTTATCTTATTGATGGGTATTCCTTCTCGGATGAGGTGTCATTAGTTGGGCATTAAAGAAACATACTTGCATCACTAACTCAACAATGGAATACGAGTTTGTAACATTAGCAGCGGCCGGTAAAGAAGCCGAATTGCTAAGAAATTTTATTTATGAAATTCCATTCCAAACCAATATAACCAATGTCTATTAGATGTGATAGTACTGCAACTTGGATAAGGCTTATACTCGAGTGTATAATGGGAAGTCTAGACACCTAGGTGTTAGACATAGCATCATCTGTGATCTCATTATGAATGGTGTGATATCAGTGGAGTTTGTGAGAACTCAACAAAATTTTACCAATCATCTAACCAAAGGGTTACGAAGAGATCTTGTGCATTAGGCAGCTCTTGGGCTGGAATTAAAGTCCACCTAAAAACTTTTATGTTAAGGTACCTAATTCCCACCTAAAACATTAGGTGCTGAATTCAATGTGGAAATCTTAAATTCTAGATATTAAAACACATTAGCAACATCATCTCAAGGTATATGTTCAGACCTTCAAGTTTGGAGGTTGAAGTTTAACTTCTTGATAGTTCTTTGAAAAATTACATATGCAGGTGCAAGAGTAGAAGAGTTACCTATATGAGCATGAAGTTTAGCATCTTCAAGAAGCTAGGACTTGGCTTTAATATGCTTATGGAAGGATAGAACACGGGCTAGTAAAAATAGTGTCAAGTAATAACATATAAGTATGTAAACTTTTGTGTATATTATTTTCATATTGTCAATAGAAAAGGTTAAATCCACAGAGACACCCTAATATTCAAATATATGGAATGTGTAATATACTAATATGAAATTCAACTGTCACGATATTTTAACTATGCATAAGTTTGTTGTTTGTAGTAATTTGTTTTAAGTTAACCAAGGATTGCACTAAAATAGGGGAGGATTGTTAGATATTTTATTGTGTAATTGGATTAACTTGTGTGACCAGTGTGAATCAAAATAATCATCAAGTCAGGAGTTGCGCAGCGTACACTTGTTTGGTTTTATTATGGTTTTAGGAACTTACTTGACGTTTAAGGGCATATCCCCCAAGAAATGGGGGTTCCAAGGGGCGGGAGCCCCTTGCGGGGTCCAAGGGGAAGAGTATATTGAATTTTAAATTTTGGATATTATTATACAAAATATATATATCAAATTAGCACAATTTTAAATAAAGAATTAAAAATTCAAAATAATAACTGTCAAAGGGCAATTACCAGCCTGATCTTGAAACATACGAATTCCCCACATTTGGTCATGAAGTTTTTCTCTGGTTCAACTAATTATCTACAATTTCATACTTCAATTCGTGTATCAAATATGAGTTTATTCCAACATTAAATTCAGTAGAACCACATAATTGATTTAATTTGCAAATGACATCACGACTCTCAAATCTTCCACGCTTAATTCTTCAAATTATGTACAAGGGTTTGTCTCAACTAGACTTTAAAACTTCATATGCTTGAAATTATATTAGTGGAAAATAACGTGTGATATATTTAATGTTTGTACATATTTTTTTAAAGGAAATTTCTTCATCTAGTGGAACTTGAACTCATGATCATTAGGTCTTTTAAGTGTTTTAGAGACTTTGTCTCTACCATTAGACCACCACCCCAATGGCTAATGTTTGTACATGTTGATAAAAAAAAAGTTTTAAGATAAAGTCTAGAATTAAGTGGTAAATATTGTGTATGAAAAGTAAAAATTACGTTGTTGTGAAAATAAGCGTTAACGAACATCACAATTGGATTTAAAAATAAAAAATAAAAATATATTATATTTGACCCTGCTTGGTTTATCACATCGATCCTAATTTTGTTTCTGAGATTTTGTTTAGAGCTAGGATCATGCAAGTGCCATTGCTAGAGTATTTAAATTCTCATAAAACTTTTCAACAAACATGTTAATAACGTATCAACTCTTCCTACGGTCCACGACTAAATAAGGATCCGCCATATTTAAAATAGAAGGAGGTTTCATTTTTAGGCTTGAGAGATCAAATGGTTACCAACTTGGTTATTTATAGAAAGTTTTACGGATTAATGGTTGGTTTTGGTTGCTATTTATAGATATATTTACAAACGGATAACTGAAAAACCTGGTAGGAATCTGAATAGAAATCTTATCCTCAAATTTACCGACGGTACTCCTTTGGCAATGATTTCACACCAAAATCGAGGAATTTTGGGCTGTGGGAATTTTTAATCTTTATCGATTCCGTCAACAATAGATATCCATTAGTAAACATCCGTTGGTAATATTCATATGTTTATTAGTGAACTAAAAGCGACGAAATCAAATATATAAGCATAACAACATGACTAGGACGACTAGAGGTACAACAACACTAGGATAACAAGATTGTGGCAACACGTTAGGGATGACAAGATAAAAGCAAATTAAACCATATATTTATGTGGAGGAAGATTCCACTAAAAAGTAATTTTTTTACTAAAAACGCTAAGAAATGGGTTAAACGAACTTCGATTGAGCTCATTTCAGCGGCGTTGAAACCGTATCATCGAACCCTAACCCGCCTCCAAAATCCTAAAACCCCCCCCCCCCTCCAACCCCATCTCGAAAAGCCTAAAACCCCCACCCCCTAAAAACCTAAACATCCCACCCCGCCCCTCGAAAAACCTAAACCCACTCCCACCCAACCCCAAAAACCTAAACCCCCCACTCCCACCCCCAAAAAAACCTAAACCCCTAAAAGCTAAACCCGAAGGCTAAAACCATAAAATTCAACGATAAAATTTAAACCCTAAAAGCTAAGATGGTAGAGTTCGATGAGACGGTTTCAACGCCGCTTGAATGATCTCAATCGGAGTTCGTTTGATATCAATTTTTAGGTTTTAGTGAAAAATTATTTCTTATTTTATTTTATTTTTTTGAAAGGCAATTTTCTTATGCTTCCCGGGACTTGAACCCGGGCCACCACCCCAACGGCTAAACCATTTCTTATTTGAACCTCCACTTTTATTGTGTACGTTGCCTCCCACGAGCCGCACAAGGAAATATGCTGAGGAAAAATAACTTGACACGTAAGAGTGACGATTGAGGATGAGGCTAACTTTAACTAGGATCTAATGGAGGAAGCTACCAAGAGAGGAGTAAGGGAGAAAAGAAAAAAAAATAATATTATGATAATATATAAAATAATGAAAACCCGGTAAATATATTATAAACTTGCCAAACTAAATTATATTTATTTTATACAAAATGAAATCTATTTAATATATTTTATGTAATCCTATTTCGTAACTAATATAAACATAAAATAATTGTAGGTTGTTATCCAAAATCAAAAGGTTGAAAGTAATCAAAATAATTAAAATTTTGACACAAAAAAATTGATAAAAAACAACTTGTATAATATTGATTTCTTCAAACGTGTCAGATGGTCTAATTTGACTATTTTCAAATGAAAATAACATGCAAAATTAATTGCTGATGCCAAATGCCAATTTCCTGCAGGATATCTCTGCTCTTGGATGGCCTATAAAAGGCTCTAAAATCCTCTTAAGAAATACAAATCAACCCCAAAAAAACACTCATATTCTCTTTTGGTGCATCTCATAACTACACCAAGATATGGCTTTATGTGGTGCTTTGAAGGGTGGATTGGCTCCTATTGCCACCATATCTCAAAACGGTTCCGGTTCCTCTAGTTTGCTTCATTCTTCCTCCAACGCGATCATCTCATCAAACAAACGAAAGGTTTTACATTTTCGTTTGGATTCGATATGTTTATAATATACGTTTCTGGCCTTAAAATGATGACAAGTTATCCTTCTTCTAATAAAAAAACACGTATAATCTTATCAAGTATACGTATTTTGATCATATTTATTTCGTGTTTTACTAGTTTACTGGAATCGTAGCTGTTGCTAAAGACAATGCAACTAATGAACATGATCAGGACGTAAAAATAGTGAATGGAACCGCGTCAACTATCCTCAAGTACTCCGGGGAGAAACCAAAAACTCCGATCTTGGATACCATTAACTATCCTATTCATATGAAAAATCTTTGTGTCGAGGTAATTCTATTAGCTTAAACATTTATTAAAAAAAATTATTTAAATGTATTTTCTTGATAAATTTTAGTTGCCAAAAAGGAAATGAAATTATTTGTTCAGAACTTATGGTCAAAATCAATTCAATTGTTAGTATTTCCATGTATCACGTGGTGTCATATCATTTATGATATGAAAACAACTAAACCAGTGACATGTTTTGTTGGTTTATGATCAGAAACTAAAATGAAAAAGAAAAATAGCCATTTTAACTAATTTCCTAAATATTTTATAACTATAGGAACTTCTGAAATTAGCCGATGAACTCCGTGAAGAGATCGTATACACGGTGTCTAAGACCGGGGGTCACCTCAGTTCGAGCTTGGGGGTTGTTGAGTTAACTGTCTCACTCCATCATGTTTTCAACACTCCCGATGACAAGATCATCTGGGACGTTGGTCACCAGGTAATTAGTTTACTTGATTGAATTATTGCTATATATATTCGAAACTTTTTGCAGAAGACTAGATGCTATGAGAATGTGAACAAAATGAATCATTTATATTTTTTAATCTTAAAAATCTTTCTAAATGAAATTGAACAATAAAATTTAATGTTTATTCATCTCTTCTCCAATTAAAAAAATGCGAACATATTTTGTTGATATACACAAGTCTCAGTGTAGGTTATATTAGATACACATGTGTTGTATAGGTAATAGTTAAAAATTTAATAACATAAGAAAATAAGTTTGTTTTATGCTTTGTATGTTAGAAATGTAGAATTTAAATAATATAAAATATTTATTAAAAAATTAAACTTATATATATATATTTATTTATATTATATATAATATTATTTCTTGAATAGAAAACGTGATAATTGTATTACGGTTTTCAATAGGCGTACCCACACAAAATATTGACAGGAAGGAGGTCGAGAATGAGAACGATTAGACAAACATGTGGGCTCGCAGGTTTCCCAAAGAGAGATGAAAGTCAACATGATGCCTTTGGAGCAGGCCATAGCTCGACTAGCATTTCTGCCGGTTTAGGTAATTTAATGACCAAATTTAGATACATTTTTTTTAGAACGGCATGTCGGTTAGGACGTCGCTAACCTCTCCTAGTCCAGAGTTCAAGTCCTGTCACAGATGGTGTTCTTGAAATTATGAAGTGCACCTTGTGATGATTGAACCTGAGATCTTCACAGGAGGAAAGCTTTATGGTAAAACCCCCTGATCACCAAACCAAAGACCTGATGGCACCAAATTTAGATACATATTTTGGGTTTTATAAACTTAATCATATATAAATCATTCAGTTGTTTATAAACAAAATGAATATTAATGGAAAAAATGATATTCTAAGTTCTTATTATTTTGTTCCTAATATATTTTAGACTAAATTACAATTTTTGTCCTTTAAGTTTAACTAAATTATAGAATGAGTCATTTAAAAATTTGGTTTTCACTTATCGTTCTTTATTTAAAAATTTTCCTCGGTTTTTGTCCTTTAATCTAACTGGAGTTAAGTTTTTCAGTTAAATCATTTCATGTGCATTACAAATGAGGGCATTTTAGTTTTTTATCATAAAATTAGATTAATTTTTTTTTAAATACAATAAAATCAAATTAAATTTAAGTCAGATACATAAACCAACCCTATTATCACGTGGTTGGATGGTAGAATACCTTTTTTTCTTATTTTAAATCTGTTATTTAAAAAAGTATTATTGTACTTTCAAAATCGAAACTGTTTTATACGTCATATAAAATTAAGAGAATATTATAATACGTTATATCAAAAGTTTTATTTTTGTATACATCAAACATAAAGTAATATTTTTCGGCCACCAATTTTTGAAAGCTGACATCGTTATCTTAGTTGGTATATTATTTTATTTATTTCGTTAAGATTATATACAAGATAATATAATAACCTTAAAAGCGAGTTCAAGTTAATAATTATTAGTCATTTAAAAATTTTAGATATTTTGAGCACTTTTGTCTTTTCAAACATTTAAAACTATGTCTTTGTTCCATTAAATAAAATCGTATACATTCAATAAAATCATTAATAAATGTGTTTAACTTTTCTATACCTCATATCAAAAGTTATATTTTTATATACCAAACTTAAAATAATATTTTTCAGCCACCAAATTTTGAAAATTGATATCATGATCTTAGTTATTATATTACGTTTTAGTTGGTTAGAAATTGTGTCAAATTAGTTAAATAAAGATAACTAGTTGTAAATCAGTAATTTCTATTGATATTTTTATGTTAGATATCATCATTGGTGAAATAAAAAATTAATGAAGTTTAAAAAATTGTAAATAATGAATAGTAAATAACAAATATTTAAAAATTATAAAACTATATTTTAAGATAAGATATAACTAAAATATTTCTTATGATTTAGTTTGTTTTAATAAAATGTTATGATAAATTTTAGATATCTGACTATTTAAAATCATGATTATTTCATATGAGATATAGTTATTTAATAAAAGAGAGAATCAAGAAGCAAAAATCCAAAACTCACTAGAACTCGACACTGATAAAATTCACTAGAACTCGACATGTGACAGTTAAAATTATTTATTTATTATAATAAAGATTATTTCGTTAAGCACATACAAAATAATATAATAACCTTAAAAGGGAGTTCAAGTTAATAATTATTATAGTCATTTTAAACTTTGAAACATATTTTGGGCACTTGTCTTTTCAGTCTTTTAATAAATATGCCTTTGTGCCAATGATATAATCTTATACATACACTAAAATCATTAATACATTTGTTGAACTCTTTTATACTTCATATAAAAGGAACATAATATTATAATACTATGTTATATATCCATGTATTTTTTTAACAGCCAACAAAATCCATTATATTAACCACCAAGGCTAGTTAGAAGCTAGCCATGAAACACCAAAGTACAAAACAGGAAAAATAAACAAGCAACAAAATCAAACTGCAAAACAAAGCCACTCTTTAATCAAAATCATCAGCCCATACCAAATAGCAGTGACTAATCAAACTCTTCACCCCAGTGCAACTGAGTCAAACTGCTTCCATTGTTCCCAGGTTATAGACATCATCCGAGCCCTGTTGCATACCCACAGGAATCCCATCACTTTAATCTCCTCAATTGTATTGCTTTGCGATACCTCCCTTACCCCGAATCTTATCAAGTTTCGCAGTTTCCAAATACTCCAAATGGTTATAAGGGTTAAAGCATGAACCACTTTCTTGACCCGGTTCGAGCCCCGAACAAATTTCCATGACTCCAGGAGATCTCTAACATCAGCAGCAAAAAAAAGGAAGCGTCTTACTCCACGACACAATGATTTGCCAAATATCTTGCGTGAAAGCACACGATACATTAACATGCCCAGCCGTCTCTAAATGGCCCCCACAAAAGACGCACCATGGGTCCTGAGTCAGGATATTCCTTTGTGCTAATGAATCGGTCGTCGGTAATCGGTCCATTTCAGCCCTCCAAGCTACACCACATTCCCAAATTGCGGCCTTTATCTCCGCTAGAGTAAATCAATCCACCAAATTATTTGCTTCCCAGTCTTCTAATTTAGCAATACTGTGACAGGCAAACGATGGTCTCACCTCGATGGGTTCTGAGAGTTTTTTGGCGAAGAAGTCCCGGATCTTGTCTTTGAGTAGAGCCGGGTTTGTAACCCAATCCCCCTCGAATCGCATCCCATTTATTCTATTGCAGCTAATGTTAGCATTTACAGTGGAGTGAAAGTAACGAGAATTCTCGTCACCATCCGTGGCCCATTTAACCCTCGATTTTTGTTGCGTATCTTTCAGTTTTGCCCGGACAAAGACTGCAACCTCCTTCTTACAACTCAATCTCTCCTCCAATTCTAAGACTCAGCCAGGGAATCTAACTCAACGATTCTAGACTTGCATGCTTGATACGAATTTTCCTTTTGTTGCCTGCTATATGCAATCCACCCCTTAATACGCTTTTTTAACCAGCATAGTTTTGTCGCTAAAACCAGATCAGCAGGACCGTTGAAGTTGAACAGACTCGCAGAATCCTCTATATAGGTGACGAATCCCGGCATATCCAACCATGAGTTATAGAAGCGAAACGGTATGTGGCCGAAATCATGAGGAGCCAACGAAAGAAGCAATGGGCAGTGGTACGAGCATTCTCTAGACAAAGCAATTAGCCACGGCGTAGGCCATTTATTCATAAAATCCCGGCACACAAGAATGCGGTCCAATTTACTTAGCTTAATACCGTTATCCGACATATAGGTGAACTTATGTCCACCCATGTTGTATTCCAACAAGTCTGCGTCCTCAATGAATATGTTAAACCTATCCGCATTAGCAGCAATATATTCGGAATTAACCCTTTCCATGGCATCCCGGACCTCGTTAAAATCCCCAAGCAAAACCCAAAAACCTTGGATAGAGTTTCTTAGACCCAAAAGATCCATCCATAGAGTCTGCCTGTGTACCGGATCGTTAGGAGCATATATATTGACAAAATTCCATTTTAGCCCAGAACCAAATAGGCTTCCTGAGATAATCAAATAATGCCGATTTTTTATAATGTTTTCAACTCGGAACATTCCAGGGTTCCACAAACATAGTAGGCCCCCAGATCTTCCTTCAGCCTATACCTCCGCCATTTCAAACGTAGACCATCCCCATATCTTGCTAGCCTGTGATCTAGTTATTTCCCCCATTTTTGTTTCCTGAATGCTAAGGAATTGCACCCCATATGTTGTTTTGAGACCCCGAATCCAATCCGATTTGATTGGATCCCCCAACCCCCTAATATTGATGCTTAATAAATTCATTATAATCTACTGGAAGCACCCTCACCTTCGATTATCGATCTCACATGAGCTCCAAATTCTTCTACCTGAATTCCAACAAGGATGCCAACCTCAATGTTATCAGCCACTTCTTTGTTTAGATCAACTGGGTCGCCTACCGGCTGAGTCTTCGGAATTAAGGAGGTGGATCCCGCGCCCATAATGTCCACCGGAATGGCTGAAAGAAATGAGGAGGAATCATCTGGAGACCCCGGGAAGACAACCATAGGATTGTTTAGGTCAGGGAATGGAGGGATGTTAAACTTCTGCCCCTTGGCCCCGCTTTGAAGTGGACCCGATGGAGAATCAATAGAAACTGGGCTTCTGTGATTTCGAGGCCTCTTTCTGGAGCTAACCCCTGTAAATAGGCCTAAATTTGGATCCGGCCCAACGTGACTAGACCCCAATTTTCCACTATCAGCTTTTGGGATCAAGTTACGAGGTGTGCATGGGTTCTCCCCCATATCGTGCGCCGCTATCAAATCCCCATGCAGCGAATGGAGCCCTTCTGCCTCCCCCATATGACCCATCGATTCGACTTCCCCCCGGAGCTCCGGATGGCCGGTGACCGGACTTTTTAGCTCTCCCAAATTTTGTGCATCATTTGGCCAGAATTCACCTTCCTCCATATCCATCCTTCCCTCCACCTCGACTACTTTTTCACCAACCATGACTGAGTTTACCTCCTGGTAACCCCATTCGGCGAACCTCACCCGCATATTTGCTAATGCCATGGCATCCTTAGCCTCCCCTACCATAACCCTACCCACACAGTAGCAAGGAAAAAACCCTCCTTCACCCGCTATCGTGATAGTCTTCCTCTCTGGGTCAGTATTCCTCAGTGCATCCATATAAGACTTCCCCATATGTCGTTTACCGGGGTTTGCTGCTGGGTGCATTTAGGCAGGTGCCCAACGTTGCTGCCTACCCGTCACGTGTGAATGGTTGACCCTTCGATGATTTTTATCATACTTGGCTATCTCCGCTGACACCTTTTGCATTGTTAATAGTAACCCTATTCATCTCCTCTAGGATCCCGACTAGGTTGGCGACCTCCCAGATTCTGATGAAGCCAAAGTAGTTTCCCCGGCTATCTTTCTTCTTTGCAACGTAGGCGTCTGACACTACCCCTAAAGGTTGGAATGTCGATCGAAGAGTGCTGTTGGAAACACCCTCTAGCAGATTTGAGATAAAGAAAGTAGTTTCCTTATTCCTTGAGATCTGCTTACCTTTCCTCCGGTAGGTCACCTCCGACCAAGCTCCGCCGCCTCCGCCTCTCATAGCCTTGAAGTCATCCTTTATATATCCATGTATTACATGTGATTGTTTAATAAAAAAATAAAAATAGAATAATGTGTAGAAAAATTAGATTTCAAATTTTATATTAAAATTCAAATTAAGTAATAATTAGAATTCAAATCTTATATTATGTTTAAAAAAACAACATTAACGTATTTAGATATTAAAATTCAAACTTATTTAAAATAGAAAAAAGTTAGAATATTTTAGTAAGAAAAATTATGTTATTATCACGTGACATTAAATTGATTTGTTTATTAGAAGTAGGATAAGTTATATCAAAAGTTATACATTTTATATACCAAACTAAAAGTAATATTTTACAGCCACCAAATTTTGAAAGCACTTTTGTCATTTCAAACTTTAAAAAATATATGTTTTTTTTTCCAATAGATAAAATCTTATACGTATACTGAAAACATTAATAACTTTGTTTAGATAATCATCATAAAAGTATAATAAGATTTATTAATGATTATATAAAATTCAGAATTTCTTTTTTGACTTTTAGTAGTAAAGTGATGAATATATGTAGTATTTAATACATCCACTAATTGACCAAAGAAAGTCTAATTTGCCGAATAGTTAGTAAATTTGTTTTTGCTAATCATTAACTGTCAAAATTTAAGAGTAAAGTACACGGATGGTACATGTGGTTTATCAAAATTTTGTATTTGGTCTCTAGTTTTTCAAAAGTACACCGATGGTCAATGGGGTTTGCACTTTGTAACACATTTAGTCCTCATAATTTGCCAAAAGTACATGGTCCATATGGTTTTGGACTTTGTAACGCATTTATTCTCTAACTTGGATCTTCTAAAACTTTTAGATTTGTTGGTTTAAGATTAAATACGTTACAAAGTTCAAACCACATAGACCATCTATGTACTTTTCAGAAATTGGGTAGCAAATCCAAAATTTTGATAAATTACTCAAAATTTAATATTAACAAGAGAATCTTTATTTGGTTCCAATTTCCAAAGATGGCCTACTTTTTTATTTTTTATTTTTTTTCTAATTTGTTTCTTTTCAAAACAGGAATGGCCGTTGGTAGAGACTTGCTAGGAAAGAACAACCATGTAATTGCAGTGATTGGGGATGGAGCCATGACTGCAGGACAAGCATATGAGGCTATGAATAATGCAGGCTACTTGGACTCTAATCTCATCATAGTCTTGAACGACAACCGTCAAGTGTCTCTACCCACAGCCACCCTCGATGGTCCTGCACCGCCCGTCGGGGCTCTCAGCCGATCACTCACAAAGCTGCAAACCAGCCAGAAGTTTCGCCAGCTACGTGAAGCCGCGAAGGTCCATTTATTTTTTATTTATTTCCGTGTTTGATGTTTTACATATGTTAAATATATAACATGAGTTATTAACATATTACAAATCCCAAAATGTTACCAAATTATTAAAAGGGTTAATACGATATAAAATAACTATACTTAATTTTTTATTAAAATGTATTTCAACGTAATTTGAATATATTTAATTTTTTCAACTTGAAAATAGCACTCACAAAAGCCAATAAACTTATAATAAACTTATAGTAAACTTGTTTAAAATGTAAATAGTTGTGAATTTACTTGTTAACTTTTATACTGGTAAAAATTTAATAAAATGACATTCAACAATTTAAAAAAAATAAATTTATACCATTTTGTTTTAGCGAAATTAAAAGTAAAAATAAAAATCAAAACTCTGTGTACTTTATTCAAATTTAGGGACTTTGACATACAAAATATGTATAATGGCTTTTTCATCCATTCTTTACAAGTCAGGGGAGTTTAATATATTAAAATTATATTTAGAGAATTTTTATAAATTGGTTTAATTTGGCTACAAAATCTGACAAGCATTTACTTTTTTTCTTGCAAACATTACTTGTTAAAAATGTAGTACTATGTTTTGTTTTGGTGCAATTATCTACAAATCTAGATAATATGAAACTGAAAAGTCACAATTAGATAAGATGTAAGTATGTGATGTTAGATTCATTCAACTTTTTTGAATAATAGAAAGATTAAACCAACAGTCAACGTTTTTTTATCAACAGGAAGTAACAAAGCAATTAGGGGATAAAACACACGAAGTTGCAGCAAAAATGGATTCTGCCATAAAAGGAATAGTGGGTGGTCAAGGGGCTTCCATGTTTGAAGAGCTCGGGCTCTACTACGTCGGTCCAGTAGATGGCCATAATCTTGAAGATCTTGTCTACGTTTTCGACAAGATTAAGTCCATGCCAGCTCCAGGACCTGTTCTAGTCCACATTGTTACCGAAAAAGGCAAAGGGTACCCCCCAGCTGAAGTTGCTGCAGATAAAATGCATGGTATTGCAAGTTTTACAACTAATTAGACTATATTTTATTTTTTTTAAATTGATTGTTTAAAACTAATTGACGACAAACAAGCTCCTTTTGGTTTGGTTTTGATTTATGGGTTAGTCGTTATTTAAGATAACTACTTCAACTTTGAAAAGTAACAAGTTTTTCAAATATGATTTTTTTTTAAACCAAACCAAAAGAGACTCATTTGCAGTCAATGGGTTTTAAAACAACTCATTTTGTGAAAAAAAAAAAGATTAATAAACATATGATCTTTTATAGGTGTTGTGAAATTTGATACTCAAACTGGAAAGCAAGTGAAAACTAAAACCAAAACACTCTCGTATACCCAATATTTTGCGGACTCTTTGGTTGCTGAAGCAAAAGAGGATGATAAAATAGTTGCTATTCATGCGGCTATGGGAGGAGGCACGGGCCTTAACACGTTCCAAAAACAGTTTCCTACTAGGTGTTTTGATGTTGGTATTGCGGAGCAGCATGCTGTTACCTTTGCTGCAGGTTTAGCAACCGAGGGGCTGAAACCATTTTGTGCTATCTATTCGTCTTTCTTACAAAGAGGTTATGATCAAGTAAGATCCTTGTCTTTCTTACCATGTTTCAAAACACAAACTTACCTTTAATATGTTTAAAAAGGGTAAAGTAAATACAATTTTCAATGTATTTATAAGTAAGCTACCATTTTAAAATAAATGAAAACTTCAATGCTCAACTAAAAATCAGCCAATATTATCAACTACCCTTTTGTATAATTTTTTTCCAATTTTAAGGGATAGTTTTTCTTGAACATTGGTTGAGTTGATGTATTTGATGATGTAGGTGGTTCATGATGTTGATCTCCAAAAGCTTCCGGTTAGATTTGCTATGGATAGGGCTGGTTTGGTGGGAGCAGATGGTCCGACTCACTGTGGTGCATTTGACACCGCATTCATGGCTTGTTTACCAAACATGGTAGTGATGGCTCCTTCATGTGAGGCAGAGCTCATGAACATGGTGGCCACGGCTGCAGCCATCGATGATCGTCCTAGCTGCTTTAGGTACCCAAGAGGCAATGGCATAGGCTCATTACTCCCACCAAATAACAAAGGAACCCCAATTGAGGTACTTTAATTTACCTTGTGTGTTGATGATGATATTTTGCACATTGTATACATGACAATTATTGAATCTTGATTTGTCTACCCAATTATTTTGAATAGGTTGGAAGGGGAAGGGTGATTAAAGAGGGAAGTAGAGTGGCCTTATTGGGATATGGAACCATAATACAAAGTTGTTTAGAAGCACGCGAACTTCTTCAAGCCATTGGTATCTCTGTGACTGTGGCAGATGCGCGATTTTGTAAGCCGCTTGATGGAAACTTGATCAAACAACTAGCAAAGGAGCATGAGGTCCTCATCACAGTTGAAGAAGGCTCTATAGGAGGATTTAGCTCTCATGTTTCACATTTCTTGGCGTTAAATGGATTACTTGATGGAAAACTCAAGGTATTTCATTTGCAACACTTTCTGTTTTTTCGATGACTAACATTTATTCTATATCTTGATTTGATTCATCTTTGATTGATTACAGTGGAGAGCAATGACACTTCCGGATAGATATATTGAACATGGGGCTCAATCCGACCAGATTGAGGAGGCCGGTCTAAGCCCAAAGCATATTGCGGCAACGGTTTTATCGTTGATTGGCGGGAGCAAGGAGACACTACATGCTATCAACCTATAGATTGAAAACTATTCATGATAGATATTATAATGCCCAAAGAAAGTTGTGTCCCGTCAATGGAAGATGAGGCCAAAGTCTTGGAGGACTCTATTGATCACATTTACAATATAGTTTGTCTTGTTGTAACATATGTGATCGCTAGTTAACATTTGTTGACATAATTTCTTTCATATGAGTGTTGAAATTGTAACTTATATGATTTCAAGGGGAATACCACTGTATGTGTAGAGTTTTCTTTAAATCAGTAATTGAATAAATTTTCAACAAACACTTCTTGTGTAACATCCTGTTTTTTTTATTTTGTATGTTGATAAAATAATGGAAAGTTTACATATTAAGATAATTGGAACGAATGTTATTCACTGTATGTTAAACGAAAGAGTTAAACGGTTATTAGAAGTTAAGAATCAGCAGGCAGTTGACACGGGCGTGTCAGGAGGCCACACAATCGTGACTCATATGGTCTGAGAAATCTGAGTCACGTGCTAGCTAGTGGCCAACAATTTGGTCTACAAAACCGTGTGGGATGGCACACGATGGTCTCCATCCTGGTTTTCCAAAACCATTGCATCATCACCAAAACCACTTGACATTTGACTTGCTTTGATTGGTTGATGGTATCTATATATATACGGACTAAGAACTTAGTTTTTTGATTGTTTCTCACTTTCTAGAGAGATTATATATATATATATATATATATATATATATATATATATATATATATATATATATATATATATATATATATATATATATATATATATATATATATATAGGGTTGGGTTCCAGAGAAAACCAATACTTAGGCGAAAACCGAGAAAACTACTAAAAAAACCAATTTTAACCAATAATAAAATAATATTTATTTTTTATTTTATTTTTTTATAAGAGTATCAATGTAATATTACAAATTTTTACCAAAAAATTATTTAAATATTGGCGTACATATACGTAACCCATAGCGTTACGTATACGTAAACAGAAAACAAAAAAATTCAAAAAAATTGCGGTTACGTATACGTAACCTATAGTATTACTCATTGTTTTAATGGTTTTCTCGGTTTTCGCCTAACTTTGTGGTTTTCTCTTGATCCCTCCCCTATATATATATATATATGTATATATATACACATATTTATATATATATACATATATATATATATATACATATATATATATACATATACATATATATATATATATGTATATGTACGTATATACATATATATATATATATATATATATTTACATATATACATATACATATACATATATACATATACATATATATATATACATATATACATATATATATACATATATATACATATATACATATATATATACATATATATACATATATATATATGTATACATATATATATATATATATGTATACATATATATATGTATAGAGAGAGAGAAGTGGGAGTACTATTTAAAGGGATCCCCGTGTTTTAACGCTCGTTTGAGTGTTTGGAACCCCTCTTGGTATACTTTTGTCTGTCGGTGTTTGGGGGGGGGGGGGGGGTTGGAGGTGTATGGTGGGTATAGTCAGTAATACAAGATTATCTTTATAAATACTCTCGGTATTAAAACATACCAACCCGGTTACATCTCATAGTTGGCACAAAACATAATAACATATCTCTTAAACTCGTATCGGAATCTATTATAATGGAAGTATTTAATTTAAATATTCATAATCGGGTAAATCAAAAATTGTTCAAAACATAAATTATCGCGAAAAGGAAATATCAGCCTTCAGCAGCACATCCCCATATATTTTTTTAAACCGTTTTTCAGCCTCAAAACAACTTATAAAAAAATTGCTTTATAAGTTCTATAAAACGCAGAAATATGTTATAAATGTAAATTATTAAATTTCCAAGAAAAACCAATTTAGCTCATCATCATTATATTAAAAACCTAATAAAAGTTAATAAACTCATTTATTTTGAAAGATTTAATCATCTTTTATATAATTTATTTTTTTACTTTTAAAAACATATTTTTATACTCTTAATTAATAATTAGTTTTGGGTTAACTATTAATTAATTGGAACATTTCTTTTTATATATTCAATTTTGGTTTAACTACCAATGAATTTGAATTATTATTCTTAAACACTTATTTTTATTAATTTATAAATCAAACTAATTAAATAAAAGGCTTTATTCATTTATTTACCTAATTTATTTATTTATTCGTTTATTAATTTAGTTTATGCAAAGGTTATGTAGGATCGTGAGATTACAAGGTTACAAGCAAAAAACTCTTTCAAGGCACTTTGAAAGCAAACTAAAAAGCACATTCAAGCACACTCAAGCACACTTACTATGAAGTGTTTACACAGTATTTATAGTAACTCAGAATCAAGACAAACCCTTGATTCTGAGGATCAGATCGAACACAGACCGTTGATCTTGTTTATTAATCTAAATTATACGCAAAGGCTAATCTAGATAACTTTATTGAAGCGTCTTCTTAGGCATCATTGTTTGCATGCTTGGAGACGCGCAACAAGGTCCTTTATTGGTTGCACCACTGAGGTTCCTTCTGCTTGGAGTGTGGCAGTTGCTTTTGCAGAAAGTTGTCAGAGACGCTTGGCATGGATAGTCAGCTGCAACGTTTGGTCTTCAGTGAATAAAGCTATCAGCAGCAAAGTTGAGAATACTGCTGCTGATAAGCCCATCAGCAGCAACTTGTGTTGAAGGCTGCTGATAAGCCTATCAGCAGCAACAAGTGTTGAGTGCTGCTGATAAGCCTATCAGCAGCAACAAGTGTTGAATGCTGCTGATAAGCCTATCAGCAGCAACAAGTGTTGACTGCTGCTGATAAGCCTATCAGCAGCAATTGTACTTAGAATAATTTGGTAGCAATCAGTCTTTGGTTCTACAAACTCCCCCTAGACTGATGCAACCAAAATTCTTCTAATCACTTTGCTGCTGAAGCTTTTGCATGTGTCTGACTATCCTTTCAACCTCATATCCTCTTGGATCCTTGCTGGGATTGTTCAGTGGAAGTTCAGACAGAGTCTTGATGTCTTTGGGTTGCATTTTGAAGATTGCTTTGCTTGAACATCTCATCTGCTGCTTCTTGGCATCAGTTAGTGTGAACTCATCCAAGTCAGCATTGTAGGACCAAGATACAAATGGAGAGTGGGACTTGAGTGGTTTGATATCCATGACCACATCTTTGCTAGGGTTGAAGTAATGTCTGATTGCTAGCATAAGATGTTTCCCTCTCTCATTTGCAGGCTCATGAGCTTCACCCAGCTCCAAAATTCTTCTTAGGTCTGAATCTGGTAGTTGCAGAACCTCATCAACAGACCTGTATGTAGATCTTCTTCTTTCAGTTCTCCCCCTGAAGATCTCAAACCTTTGACCCTGTGGATTGTAGACCCATTCAACAATGTCTCTTGAGTCTTCAGGTTTAGATGAGGATTTTGATTTCTTCAAGGGAGGCTGTTGATGAGTGGGAGCTGGGTGGGATGATTTGGACTTGTTGGGTGGAGGAGTGGAAGGTTTGGGGAGGAGAGTGGAAGGATGATGGACTGAGGAAGAGGTAGGTGAGGGAGAAGGCTTGGGTTTCTTTGTCTTTGGTTTTTCTTCTTCTTTGATAAGTACCCTTTTCTTGGAGCCTTTCTTCCCTAGTCTTTCTTCCTCATCCTTTTTAACCTTGAAGTAGAGGGCTTGCAGGTTCATGAAATTCATTGGACCTAGCCTCCTTCCACTGTCTCCTCTAGCCTTAAGGAAGTCAATCATGACCTTCCTTTCTTCATGGGTTCTTTTATTCAGTGCAATGGTCTTCTTGGACTGTAGCTTGGCTTTTTCTTCTTCTTCAGCCTTTTTCTTGCTAGCCAATTGACCCTGCTGACCCATGAAGGCTCTGTAAATCTCTTTGTTTGAAAGTTTCTCAAGGTAGTCTGCATCCTCACCTTGAGAGATCAGAGCTTCAGTCCACTCTTCCCTTAATTCTTTTGCTAATTTAGAATCAGTGATTCTAAACTTAGCATCTTCCTTCTTCTTCTTTTCATTCTCTTCTTCTTCTTCCTTGGCAAACTTTTCCTGCAGCTGTCTGGCAAGTTTTTCATCTTCCTCAACTTGAGACCCTGCATGGATTTTAACTTTCATCTCATCCAGCTGTTTGGCATACAGCTGGATTGTTTGTTGTCTTAGGAGTAAGGCTGTCTTTCTTTCTTGATGCTTCGTTTGATAAGCCATCTCTTCAGCCATCTCTTCTTCTTCTCTCTTTCTTCTCCTTTCTTCTTTCTCCTTCTTTTCTTTTAGCAATCTCTCTTCATCCTCTTTAGTCATAGTGCCCTTTCCTTTATCAAAATTGGATGCCTCTGCTCTGGCTTCACTGATCACAGCAACAGTTGATTGTGGAACTGTTGGAATCTCAGCCTCGGCTTCATCGGCATCTTCGGAGATTGACAAGGAAAGCACATTTGGTTGGTTGGTTTGGGACTCATGATCTGTTATCTCTCTTAGTTGATCCTTAATTGATGATCTTAACCCATAGGCTGCAGAATTAATGTCAACTCTGGGAGAAGATGAGTTGGAGTCAGTGTCAGAGTTTGACACAGACTCATACCCCTCAATCCAACCTTCATTTACAAGATGGGCTCTGACAGTTTGCATCATTCCCTGACTCTCTGATGAATTGATGTTGCAGATGTTGAATCTTAGTTGGTAGATCTTTAGTAGAAAGTCTGAGGGTAGCTGAAGAATGTCCCTGGTGTTGATGGTGAGAGAGGTGCTGTTGCTTAGAAGAAGATTATGGTCAAAGGACTTATTGCTAGACCATCCAACCACATCTAAGTCCTTGACCATTGTCTTGTACAGGAGTCTTTTCAGGCTCAGAACTTCTTCTTCATTGAGAAGACTGCTCCTTGTGATTTGAAGATTGTTGGGAGACAGTCTTCTTTCTGCAGCCTGAGATGACTCAGGAGACTCTACCCGTTTTAGTTCTTTGATTAGTCTTATGAAGTTGGGTAGGTTGTCCTCCATCAAGTCATAGAACAAGTCAATGGAAAGGTCTGCTGAGAGGTCTGATGAGTTGTTGATGCAGATGAGATCATATAGGTCAAGGATTTCAAATGGATGAATTAAATCCCAGTCTAGCTCTTCTACTCCGCTAAACTCCCGACCTATCCAAAACCTCTCAGTTTTCCCATCGTACCCCCAAGCTAGTATAATATCAAACTCTAGCTGTGTGGATGTCAGTGGGAAGTGGGGGGCAGATGTATGACTTATGATGGCTGCTGCTTGTGGAAGGATGCTGAATGATGCATTTGTTTGTTCTGTGTCTTCAGCATCATTCAGCATTTCATCGACAGCCCTGACGACCAACTGCCAGTCTTCAGATATCTCTTCGTCTTCGTTATCTGGGGCTGGCAAGTCATGAACTTGGACAAAAGCTGGCTTGTATTGTGAGCTTTGAAGAACAAACTGCTCTTGAATCCAGTCGTCCAGACTGTCTGTATCTTCTTCCATAGAAACCATCTCCCCCTTTTTGGTTGCATCAGCAGACAGGTAAGCATCCGTTTGGGTGCCTACTGATACAAGAGAGGGAGTGGCTAGAGTTGGGCATTTATGGGCTGCATGCATAGCGACTTGGTGTCTTAGTTTGGACATTTCAGCCTCTAGCATAGCCACCCTGGCCGTCAATTCCAAGTTATGAAGTTTCAGTCTGTCCTCATCCACAGTTGTGGAATCCTTGGACCTAGATGGGGCCGTAGGCCTAGCCTCAGCATCCCCATCACCCATGGTTTCTTGGCGCCTGGGATTCCTCTCAGTGAAGGGAGTTTCCAAGGAAACACCCTCACCATGAGTTGCCGTGGTTGAGGTCTTAATGATGTTGTCACTGTCCTCCTGGTCAGTTGATGGACCAGCAGTAGTGACAGCCTCGTCCACATCCACTCTTTCAATACTCCCAGAGTGGACCTCCAAGGGTGAAGAACTTGGGTTGGGTGTTTTGGAAGCAAGACCAATCAGTACCTCCTGAATAGTGGTAGTTGGAGAAGGTACATCACTTTGGTCAGGTTCCTCAACACTTAAGTTCAAGGAAGATAGGAATGGCTCAAAGGGCTGATCTATGGATCCGGGAAGTGATCCTAATCCTAATAGAGAGACTTCCGAAGGAGTCTCTCTAACAATGTGGCATTCCCTTATGATATTCTCACTAGAATGTTGTGATTCTGAGTGAGGGATGTTGGCTTGGGTTTGGGCCTTGGAGGCAAGAGAAGAAGGAGTTCTCTTGCCCCTCTTTCTTGTATACTTGGCTGCAACTGGGGCCCTGTGTTCCAGTTGAGCAATCAAACTGTGGGAGAGTGATGTATGTGCCTGTGCATCCTCAGTAGAATGCACAGGGGTTCGATCAAGGGAAACAGTAGTTTGAATTTGTGGCAGTGAGGAGGAGGGTGTGGGATCAGTATCAGCTGGGTTTGCTGAACTGTCACCCTGGGCACTTTGCGTGTTCAACATTGTAGATAACAATGGAACATCGGCCCCTGAGAACTTTGATGAAACTGTTCTCATGCTCTGAAAAATGTTGTTCTTATGTCCCAGTATTGAGTAGATTCTTGCAGTTTTTGAAAGATCTTGGTGCTCAATATTGAACACTTCCTGCAAGAATCTTGGGTACATGAAGAACTGTGCTTTCACCCCTTCTTGAAGGTTGTATCTCAAACCTTCAAGAATGAGGTGGGAAAAATTGAAACCTGCCCCTGTTATCATACCGTGAACTGCCGACGCAAGTCCGGAGCTAAGTTGGTTCCAGCCACTCCTCTTCTGGGATATGCATTGGAGAAGAGTGTGGCAGAGATACTTCCATTTGGGACCCATGAGTGCCTTCTCTATTGTATACTCTGTTTGATTTCCAGTGTACCCTATGGATACAAAGGTCCTCATGTATACGTCTCTTGGGTAAGAGATGGCGTCCCCTTCATCCTGAAGCTTGAGGTGTTGGCGGAGCTTGGCTTCAGTGATGATTATCTCCTTGCCGTCTACTGTGCCTTTGATTTGAGGAGTGCCCTGTTCAGTGGAATACACGGCTGAGCTCTAAAAATTTTCCATGTGGGAAGTGTAGATGGTTGGGTTGACTGTTAGGGCATGGCGGATTTTGGACCGACAAAGGAAGTCGATCATATCATCGAATCCTTCGGATTTCTTGCCCTTGATTAGGTATGCAGTTAGGTTGTGATATGGGGAAAACTTGTCGTTGGGGTTGTTTATGTCCGCGCCTGCCATTGTTATGGATTTGGAGGGAAGAGGGAAGGGTGTTTGAATGGTGGTTAAGTATGGAGGGCTTGGAATGCTGTGGGGACGGGAGAGAAAGTGATGGAAGTTAGGTTTGAAATTGAATATGAAGAGGTTGTGGGGACGTTTGGGATTTTGATATAACGGCAGACGAGGGAAAAAGCAAATTTTCTTGTACAGTACAACCCTTTTTACTTTTCACTGTTACAGCTGTAAAACACTCGAGCAGTCATGGTAAAGACTGAGAGTAGTTTTTACCGTGGGTAAAAGTTAATGTAGACTTGTTTTACCCATCAGCAGCAAACTTGGTTGCTGCTGATGGTGAGCTATCCGCTGCAAACTTGGTTGCTGCGGATAGTTAAGTCTTTCAGCAGCAGATTTGGTAGCTGCTGATGGATGTATTCATCCGCAGCAAAGATGTTGCTGCTGACCGCCTTAAAACTATCCGCAGGAAACTTGTTCCTGCTGATAACTTAAAGAGATCAGTGGCAAGGCTTTGCTGCTGAAGAGTAAACCTGTCAGCAGTGAAAAAGTGCTGCTGATATTAACATTTTATTAAGAACAAAGACATAGACATATTTACAAGGAAAGATAAAAATTAGAGACATGTCTTATTCAAAGTTCATCATGCCAATTGATTCAACTAGATATCGAAATCTTGCTTCATCAAAAGGTTTAGTGAACAAATCAGCATATTGCTCATTTGTGTGAACCTTGGATAGGACAATTCTCTTTTTCTCAGCTTGATCCCTGATAAAGTGATACCTGATGTCGATGTGCTTAGTCTTGGAATGCTGGACTGGATTATTCGTGATGGAGATAGCACTCATGTTGTCAATGTGAATTGGAGTCTGCATGAAGGTCATTCCATAGTCAAGCATTTGATTTTGGATCCAGATGACCTGTGCACAGCAGCTTGAAGCTGCAATGTATTCTGCTTCAGCTGTTGAAGTAGAGACACATGTTTGCTTTTTGCATTGCCATGAGATGAGCCTTCCTCCAAGAAATTGACATCCCCCAGATGTGGACTTTTTGTCCAGGTTACAACCCCCATAGTCACTGTCAGTGTAGGCATAGAGATTGACATTTCCATTCTTTGGATACCATAGCCCAAGTTTTGGAGCTCCCTTTAGGTATCTAAAGATCCTTTTGACAGCTTGAAGATGAGACACTTTTGGAGCTGCTTGAAATCTTGCACAGAGACAAACTGCAAACATGATATCTGGTCGTGAGGCAGTGAGATACATAAGAGACCCTATCATTGCTCGGTACTGATGTTGATCAGTGTCCTGTCCTTCTTTGTCCGGAGATAATTGATGGTGCACTTGCATAGGAGTTCTTGCAGCAGAGCAGTCAGCCATTTTGAACCTCTCCAAGATGCTTTTGACATACTTGGATTGACTTATGAAGATTCCATTTGGTACCTGTTTGACTTGAAGTCCTAAAAAGAAATTTAGTTCACCCATTGAACTCATTTCAAATTTGGAATGCATCAGAACTTCAAAGTCTTTGCAGAGCTTCTTTCTTGTAGATCCAAAGATAATGTCATCAACATAAATCTGGACCAACAAAATTTCTCCCCCTTCATCTTTGATGAATAATGTCTGATCAATGGCCCCTCTTCTGAAGTTGTTGCTAAGTAGATATCCAGATAAAGTTTCATACCAGGCTCTTGGGGCTTGGTGTAAGCCATAGAGAGCTTTGTCCAGTTTTAAGACCTTATTTGGATGTGCAGGATCTACAAAGCCTGGAGGCTGTTTGACATAGACCTCTTCACCAATCTTGCCATACAAAAAGGCACTCTTCACATCCATTTGATAGACCATAAAGCTTTTGGATGCTGCATATGCCAGAAAGATTCTGATGGCTTCCAGACGGGCAACAGGAGCAAAAACTTCATCATAGTCAATGCCTTCTTCTTGAGTGTAACCTTGAGCTACCAGTCTGGCTTTGTTTTTGACCACGATGCCCCTTTCATCTTGTTTGTTTCTGAAGACCCATCTTGTTCCAATGACTGTTTGACCAGGTGGAAGATCAACAAGCTTCCAAACATCTTGTCTTTTGAATTGCAGCAATTCTTCCTGCATTGCTTCAATCCAGCTGTTGTGTTTGAGAGCTTCATCAATCCTTTTGGGTTCTACCTGAGATAGAAAACAAGAGAACAAACAAATGTTGGCTTCATGAGACTTACTTCTTGTCTGGATACCTGTGTGGATTTGGCCAATGATGTTTTCCAGAGGATGCTCTTTGTTTATTTTCTGTGCTGGTATCACATCCAGCCGTATTCCCTCTTCAAGATTACTTTGGTTTAGATCAGGATTGTCTTCAGTTGTGAGGAGAGGAGCCTGGAGGTTCTGGTTATTGTGTTCCACATGGTCAGCAGTAGTAGCATCAGAGGCCTCTTCAGTATGAATTGAGGAGGCTTCATTATAGATTTCTTGGTTAGAGAGATTGCTTCTTGTGGTGTTGGAAGTGCCGGCTTCACCTGTACTGGCTTCAATAGCTTCTGCCACTGATGGAGGATCAATGGATGGCCTTTTCATCCTGATGTAGGGACTGGGAAAATCCAGTCTGTAGTCAGAAGAAGAGGTTGAGGCAGAAGATGTTGATTTTGAAGAAGAAAACTCCATATTTGAGAAAATGAGGGGCTCAAATATCTGGGTGAAGGAGTCTATATCAAAGAGCCAGTTAGGACCTTTGCCTTGTTCACAGACAACATGTTCCCTGCATTCCACATTGGCAGATTCTTCCACAATCCGAGTCCTAGAATTGAATACTCGGTAGGCCTTTGATTGAGAGGAGTAACCCACAAAGTAACCTTCATCAGACTTTGCACCGAATTTAGGAAGAACCCCATTTGTGATGAGGATGGTACATGGACATCCAAAAGGCTTTAGGAAGCCAATGTAGGGAACTCTTTTGAGCCATAGTTCGTAGGGTGTTTTCTGGAGAGGCTTAACAATAAGGACTCTATTCTGCACATAACAAGCTGTGCTTACTGCTTCCGCCCAGAAAGTAAGGGGCAGCTTTGAGTCAGCCAGCATAGATCTTGCTGATTCAATTAGAGTCCTATTTCTTCTTTCAGCAACCCCATTTTGTTGAGGGGTTCTTGGAGCACTGTATTGCCTTTCAATTCCCTTGCTCTCACAGAAACTGTTCAGAGTGTGATTTTTGAACTCTGTTCCCTGATCACACCTTATGATCTTTACCTTCAGATTGCTTTGATTCTCTACCCTGAGAATATAGGTTTTGAGAATCTCAGCAGTTTCATCCTTTGTTCTTAGGAAGAATACCCATGAGAATCTGGAGAAGTCATCAGTTATCACCAGACAATATGACTTTTTGCCCATTGACATGACATTCGTAGGACCGAAGAGATCCATATGCAGTAGCTGGAGAGGGGTGTCATTTGTGTTTAATGTCTTCGGCTTGTGGGAACTCTTGTGTTGTTTTCCCTTCAAGCAGGCAATGCAGTGATCATCTAGCTGGAATTCTTTGTCAGGAAGTCCTCTGACAAGATTGTCCTTCACTAATTTATTAATTGTTTTGATGTTAACATGGCTTAACCTCCTGTGCCAGAGAGCGGATTCATCAACTGATGCCTTTGACAGAAAACATGAAACACTACCAGAAGGAGTGACTTCATTCATGTCAAGCACATATAAGTTGTCCTTTCTATTAGCAGTTAGGAGAATCTTCTCTGCAGGGGGTTTAGATAGGCCAGGGGATAACACGAAACACTCTTTGTCAGTGAAGAGCATCCAATGCTTTTGATCACATACTTGGGAAACACTCATGAGATTGAAGTCAAGTTCTTTAACATAGTTGACTCTTTCAATACTCATTCTTTCATTTGACACAGTTCCTTGTCCAGTGATAGATCCACCCTTTGAGTCACTCCCAAAGGCAACATATCCTCCATTGAAAAGTCTGAAGTTAGAGAGGATGGACCTGTTGCCTGTCATGTGCCTGGAACAGCCGCTATCTACCACCCAAGTGTTGTGTTTGTTGCCTAGCTGTCCCTGCACATGGGAAATATCTAATTAGTGGGAGGAACATTGTAGCTTGCAGCATTGTAGATAGTCGTTGCTAATTTGCCATTGTCAGCAAGCTTGCAGTCAATGGAATCACTTGTTATGCTTGGAGATTGTTTGACCCTCCATTGCTGTGCTGGTGGTCTTCTAGCTTTCTTTACATTGTCGGCAGAAGATTTTGTTGCTAACAATTTTGGCTTATTTGCAGCCGATTTTGTTGCTGCTGATGCAGTTGTTTTTGATTTTCCTTTGTCAGCAGCAGAGACTTTTGCTGCTGAAGGCTTTGCTGGAGCAGTGGCAGTCTTTGCTTCTTGATGCTTTGTTTTGGATTTTGCTTTGTCAGCATCAGACACTTTTGCTGCTGATGTCGTTGTTTTTGATTTTCCTTTGTCAGCAGCAGAGACTTTTGCTGCTGAAGGCTTTGCTTTTGGTTTCCTGGACTTTACTTTATCAGCAGCGATTTTGTTTGCTGCTGATGGGCTGAACACAGATGGACGATTTGCAACTTGATTAAAAGGGTTGAACTTGCATGTTGCAGCAAAGTGGTTTGATTCCCCACATATGATGCAAGTTTGTTGAGGTTTCTGCATCTTCACTCTTTGAGGGGATAGAGACTTCCTGAACTTTGTTACCTTTGCATCATAGCTTCTTACCTGTTTGTTTCTGTTTGTTTTCTCAAAGGCATGCTGCTTTGAGTTTCTTTGGTGATCAAGGTAGTGAAAGCAGGTGCTGGCTGTGTGATTGTATTTGCCACACACAAAGCAAGATAGTGCTATCTTGTCCCTGTGAAAGTGCACATAGTCCTTTCTTTGAAACAAATCTTTGAAGTTCCAGGGATGAGCTTTGTTATGTTCAAAAGTGGCTTCTTCTAGTGTCTTTTGAACATAAGGAACCTTTTCTCCAGGTGCATGAAAGATATCAAACACCCTTCTCTTTGTGATTGGCTTTGACTGAGACTTTGGGTTGGTGAAACCTGATGTCTCTCCCTTTTCAATGTTTAGCTTTCTTCCACCTGGAGGATAGCTAATCTTGATTTGTTTGAATGGGATTGGTGCTGGAATAGCTGGAGTAACAACAGGAAATTCAGCTTTGTTTAGAACAGCTTCAGAGATAGGAGCAGATGGGACTGCACTAGTTTCACAATTGTCTGAGCAGGTTGACTCAGATTCTGAAGAGGTGGAGCAGTTTTCCACAACACATGCATCCATTAAAGGATCAAGGGTTTGGTTTGCCATGTCAAGGTTTGCAGTATTGAAGCTTGGTTGGTGAATGGCAACATAATCAGCAGGAGGAGGAACTGTCTGGTACTCGTCACTATGATATCCAAGTCCAGTTCTTACTCTTTCATGGACTTGAATATCTAACAATCTTTGTAGTTTTTTAGATGAAAATTCATATTTTTCAACATGAACTTTCTGTTCAGCCAGTTCAGCTCTGGTAGCTTTAAGTTTTACTAATAGATCATCAATCTGAGTTTCTAGATTAGTTTGTTCGTGTTTTAATGAAGAAATCTCTTTCTTAAGACAGTTAATTTTTTCTTTGTAAGTATCTTCGACCTTTTTGAATTCAGACTTCATTTGATGAAACTCTTCATTTTGATCTATCAGATTTTGGTTATGCTTTCTATAACCTAAAACTTTGTCAATGCAAGCTTGAGAGCAAAGATGTTCAAATACCTGAGGTGGTATCTCTGCATTGTCTGCCATAAGTGCTTGGTTGGAGGCAGAAACATCTTCATATTGAAAACTCCAGTCAAAGTCTGTAGTTCCAACATTTGAACATGCTGCAGTTTGTGCTGGAGGAGTTCCTTGCTGCTGCTGCTGCTGCCTGGGCTGTCCTTGATAGGCTTGCTGCTGATAGGCTTGTTTTTGATGGCTGGCACCCTGATTGGCTTTTGGTGCCTTGCACTCCCTGGCAAAGTGACCCATTTGGTTACAGTTGTAACACCGGATCTTGCTTTTATCCAAACCAACTCTGGTGTTTGAGTTGTTGTTTGGAACAGATCTTCCGGTTCTAGAGTAGAACCTTTTTGCTCTGAGGGAGAGCATTGCATAAGAGTGCTGAATATCCATTTCTTCCAGATCATCTGGATGAAAGCATTCCAAATCCTCCTTAATGAAGTACATGCTGCTTAAGCTGTCAGAGACAAAGGCAGTAGAGGTTGACTGTTGAGGAGGCGCTTCTAGAAGAAATGGAGATGAGTTGGATTGTGAAACAGTTGGTGTTTGAGGATGAGTGACAATGGGAGGATGGTAGTTGCTTGCACTAGGACCAGAATGATCAGAGTGAAGTGCTGAGGTGTTGGTGGAGGAAGTGGTGGCTGATTGATAACTGGAGCTCCTTTCTTTAGCCTGAATCATTTCTAATTCATAGGTTTTAAGCATGCCAAAGAGCTCAGTCATCTGGAGAGTCTTTAGATTCTCCGTTCTTCTGATGGACACAGTGTATAGTGTCCAACAGGTGGGAAGAGATCTTATGAACTTCTTCAGAATGTCTTCATTTTCCAGGGTCACCTTGGAGCACTGCAGTTCTCCTACCAGATACGTGTACCTGTTATATAAAACTGTTAGTGACTCACCTTCCTTCCAGGCGAAGTTCTCATACTGTTGCTTGAGGATGTCACGTCTGTTTTCTTTGACCTCCTCAGATCCAGCAAACATCTTCTCCAGGGCTTCCCATAACTCCTTTGCGGTTTTGTAAGCTCTGAAGTTGTGAAAAACTTCATTTGGAAGGCACATTTGGATAGCTCCTAATGCCTTGAAGTCCACCTCCATTTTCTTGATGTCTTCTTCAGAATACTTGGAGGGTTCCTTCGGGACTAGTGGTCCTCCAGAGTCAGCCGAGGCCACCATGGGGATATAAGGTCCATCCCTTATGGATTTCCACATTCCGTATTCTTGGTAGCAGAAGAAGCTTTCCATACGGTTTTTCCACATATCATAGTCCTCCCCAGACACCAACCTCGGTGGTCGGTTGATACTGCCGATGTCTTCAAATCCATTACTTTGTGCCATTTCTGTTTTGTGTGACTTGATTAAGAATAGAGTTTAGAATAGAATCAGAAAGTGATTAAACAAATGTTAGTTTGTTTAATCTTGAGCCAAAGCTCTGATACCACTTGAAGGATCGTGAGATTACAAGGTTACAAGCAAAAAACTCTTTCAAGGCACTTTGAAAGCAAACTAAAAAGCACATTCAAGCACACTCAAGCACACTTACTATGAAGTGTTTACACAGTATTTATAGTAACTCAGAATCAAGACAAACCCTTGATTCTGAGGATCAGATCGAACACAGACCGTTGATCTTGTTTATTAATCTAAATTATACGCAAAGGCTAATCTAGATAACTTTATTGAAGCGTCTTCTTAGGCATCATTGTTTGCATGCTTGGAGACGCGCAACAAGGTCCTTTATTGGTTGCACCACTGAGGTTCCTTCTGCTTGGAGTGTGGCAGTTGCTTTTGCAGAAAGTTGTCAGAGACGCTTGGCATGGATAGTCAGCTGCAACGTTTGGTCTTCAGTGAATAAAGCTATCAGCAGCAAAGTTGAGAATACTGCTGCTGATAAGCCCATCAGCAGCAACTTGTGTTGAAGGCTGCTGATAAGCCTATCAGCAGCAACAAGTGTTGAGTGCTGCTGATAAGCCTATCAGCAGCAACAAGTGTTGAATGCTGCTGATAAGCCTATCAGCAGCAACAAGTGTTGACTGCTGCTGATAAGCCTATCAGCAGCAATTGTACTTAGAATAATTTGGTAGCAATCAGTCTTTGGTTCTACAGGTTATTCATTCCATCATTTACAAACAAAAGGACACAAATATTTATATATTTACTTGGTTACAAAACCAACGAACTCATTTATTTATTCTTTTACATAATCAAATTTCAATACAATTAATTTGGAACTTAAACATATATTTTTCTTGTTTCACTAAGAACCCACATCAATCCTTTCGCGCATTAGAATTCTCTATTTCATTTGTACAAACATTGATACACATATTCCATCAAAAATAAGTTAATCTTGTGATTAGCTAGAAAATTTGTGCAACAACAACATACTTGTGTGGACTTTCATGGTATTCATTACAAGGTGAGTTACATAGCCTCACATTTTACAGATTACATTGAACTATTCGCAATCTATACAATTCAAACATCATGAACATATGTATACTTTTTGTGCCTTATGCTTGAACACTATGAGCTAAACTACATTCATAACAAGTACAATCATTAAATCAGTACAAGCCAATGGTAACAATGATAGGTCTATTGCATTTAACAAATCCAGCCAGGTAGGTGATTGCTTACCGAAAATACACAAGGGTAACATTGAGTTTATGCCTAACATGTCACAAGGTTTGATTGTGCACCCGGTTTACTATAGTGGTTCTCCAGAATTACCTATTTAATTATAGGGTAGGGGTTTTAGGCTTTTCGGTTTATTCGGTTAGATTGTCGGTTTTCGGTTCAGTTTTGTTAATGTTTTTAAAAACCTAAACCAAACTTCAGCTATAATTTTTGCTTAGCAATACACGAAATGGATGTATAAATACACGAAATAGATGTATAAATACATGAAATGAATGTATAAAGTATGAAATACATGAAATAGAGGTATACAAGCTAGGAATATATGAAAATACGGATGGTTAGGTTCGTTTAATTTTGACGGTTCGGTTCGGTTAACTTTTTGTAAGGCCCCGACCCGGTCATCCTACAGTTGGTTCTCATAACGGGTCATTCGCTTTAAAGCGCATTTATTATTAGTCTAATTACAGCGGAAGTTTTTCAAAAATCATTTATTACTAATTAATGTCCTTAAGTTTACCTCACGAATGCCTACACACTAATCCGAGTAACATCGCCCCCAAGCCAAGATACGTCAACGCAACGCTTACATGCAAAATAATCTATCGCACACACAAAGTTAGCTACGCTGAGTGACTTCTAATAATTTAACTTAATTGAAAACCAATTCGTCACAAACGTTATTTAAACCTTACTCGGGACCCTTGGTCCTTACAAAATAGTTTCACAATTCGTTAGCAAATATATAACCTCTGTTATCACACAATATCCCATAACCGTTCATCACCCGAGACTTACCCCAAAATAATAATAATAATAATAATTCCGTAATCTCATTGACATAGATCGAACTTACTACACTTATAACTCATACTCGAGTACACAATTTAACTCGACTCTCGAGTAACACAACAAATCCCTAGACATCGTCTTACTCAGCCTTGACTAAGGCTATTATCAAACAATTGACACAACAATTATCAACACCGCATCAATATCCTGACACAAAGGTTAATCTAACTCTTCTTGCCACATTAGTATCATCTATACATCACATTAATACTTTCTCACGCACAATAAATATAACTCATCACTAGCATGCAATTTAACACATATATATAAGCATGCAAACACATACCTTATCACTGCACCCTCGTCAGGGCGTTCGACGAACCATGAGCTCATTATTAACTTGTTAAATAAATGTCACTGTTGGTGACTTCCCGAAGGACCTCGTCCTTCACAATCCCGTTTGCTGTGCCATAATGACAACGATGCAAACACAACACCCGCCGTGTCATAAGGACAACGACACAAAACACCCAACACAAATATAAACACATAATATCACACTACACTTAGATGACTTGTTAACTACACTTGAACCTTACGCACCACACCCAAAATAATGAATCCTACATGTTATTATATGTATTTAGCTTAAAGCACGACTCTCCCCGACCAACCCTTAACACATGACACCCCATATTTTAATACTCACATAGTTCCCACAAACACCCCATATTTTAATACTCAAGTTCGTAAACTCATCGGGTTAGACCCCATAGCTCGTTATACATTTAATGTAATAAACACTTCTTAAAAGTATGTACGATAGCTCCAAAACGTTAAAACATTTAAAAGAGGGGATTAGAAACTCACCGGTTATGTTGAGTTTCAGTCCTCGCCCTGAAACTTGTCTGATCATGCTCGAAGTCCGAACCTGACAAACACGTGATCACCTGATCAAAATATGCCCTAACGTACGTTGAATTACTATATTAACTAAATAAACCCCATGCTCAGTCTTAACTTCTCATCACCCCCACTTGCCAAAACCCGTCCATGATTACGCGCGATTCGGATCGTCCTTGACCGGCTTACAAACCCGTGTACCCGGATCGTTTAAATCTCGTGCATGCACGTTCAAACCTTGCTATGTAACTCTGGACTCAACCACTATAATCGTTTACAACCCGATCCCACTCTCCTCCCCATTCCCCACCGTGAACCACCACCGCCAACATCTTGCTCCCTCACCTCGTACCACTCTCGTTCTCCCGCCACCTTTTAGTCACAAGAAATCCTAGTCAAGTTACCACGCATGGAAGTGCATCCACCATGCAATGCTCTTGACGCCATAAACATCTTGATGCAACCTGATACCGTCCAAGTGCCGCTATAGGTTTCATTGTCCATGCCGCACACCGTCGTCGTCTTCCTCCCCAGGCCATGATTCTAGTCAGCCATGCATCTACATTACCGATTCACCGCGTCTCGTCATGCTCTGCCTGTACTTTTCTGTGGTGTGCCACCCCCCCCCCCCCCCACAACCACCGAGTATCACTGTTGAAGCCTAGCACCGAGACCAACCCGTCGCCACCTAGCCGCTGCTGCCTCATCAAACTCGTCGGCCATGCTCACCAATCCGTCAGCCCTCCATGCTCGGCTGCACTCCATTGTCCAATTCTAATCTGAGCAGGTCGTCACACCCTGTTGTGCTATCCCCGAGTCGTACCCACGTCCGGTCAGTCACCGTCGTGGCTGTCGACATCCGTGACACAGAAACCCAACCAAACCGGGTTCCGTTACCTACCAAAATGAACAAGAAATAAAAGGGTGAGAATGAGTGTTACCTTGCGTGAGATGGTATACTGGACCGCTCCTCCGCCGCCGTCGCCCTTCATTTTCGGCCACTTCTCTATCGGTTCTCTTTTCTGCCATCACGTACCTAGGGTCCAAGATGGCCCTAGGGTTTTGTCACACCCCCAAATTCATTTACTTAATGAATAAATAAATAAAGATTGCAACGATTGGTAACATTGCAAAATAGCGGAAGCATATTTAAGATATCTAAAGTATTGAACACTATTACAAAAACTAAAATAAACTAGTACATTGTCGAAGAACCCTATAGGTCAAAACCGTCTTACAGTTTGACAATCATGCTCTTTCAGCTTCTAAGGTTTAATCCAAAAGGCTAACCTATTCCAACCGTGCCATGACTATTTGTTACCTGAAAAACATAAAAGTGTCAACACAAAGGTTGGCGAGTTCACAGGTTTATTGTTGCAATGTAAAGTCGTTTTCCTTGAAAACATTGATATCGTGTACATGGGCATAATATAAAAGCGTTTTCCTTGAAAACATATGATGTATACAAGGTCATAAAATGAGTATTTTCCCCAACGAAAATATGTGATGACTTTATATTCATAAAATGAGTAGTTTTCCACATGAAAACATGTTAATGAATTTATTCCCATGTCAAGCCCTCTTTAGAGAAATTGTTAAAGATAAGAACGTTAATCAAAAGAAGTAGCAGTTTCAAGTGGATATGATAAACAAAACAAGTAATGTTGACCCATTTTTAGACTAGCTAAGAATACTGTCACACCCCAACCGATGGCGGAAATGTCGGGGCAGGACATGTAGACTGTTCATGAACACAAGGTTGACTATGTTGTAATATATTAAAACATCACATTTAATTTCAAAGTTCAAACCAAACAAAATCCAACAAATACATGAAATTGAAAATACATAACAACTTCTTTTATTTAAATAACTAGGTCCACAACTTAAGTAAAGCAAGCTTGTTCAACTCAAACATTCGTACCTGAAACATGATTAAAACAAGATCAACTAAAAAGTTGGTGAGCATACATAGGTTTTTGAGTCTAAATAGTATTATTGTGTTGTGTGCATACAATCCATACATATCATGGTTAATAAGGCAATTATGGAGAGTTACTATTGTAAAACCAAATTGTATAATCAAACCTTTGTAACTAGCATGCAAAAAACAAAATGTGTTGTCAGTAACAATCACCCTAACTGGGTGGGTTTGTCAGACTCACTAGATCTATCATTGTTAACCGTCGGCTTGTATAGTTAATGATTGCACATGTAAATTGCACACAAAAAGTAGTTAACACACCTACTACTCAAACATAAGGCTCAAATTGCACACATGAATGTAGGGTGGAATTGTATTGTATAGTTTGCAAACATTGTATATTTGTATTCATGTTCCACTCTAAAAATATAAATAGTGTCAAAAGGGGCTATGTAAACTCACATTGAAATGAGTAGCTTGAAAGTCACACAACTATGTTTGTTGTTGCACAAATGTTCTAGCAAATCACAAGATTAACCTATGATTAATGGAATATGTGTATTAATGATTTGTACAAAATGAATAGGAAATTCTATTGTGCAAAAGGGATTGATGTGGGTCTTCTCATTTTAATAAGAAAATGATTATACGAGTTTAAAATAATATTTATGTAAATCTCAATAAATAATTGTATTTTAATTCGAGTAAATGAAAGAATGAGTATATGATTTCTTTTGTTTGTAAATAAATATATAAATGAATAAATAGTTTGAATTAGGTATTTAAATAACTAATGAGTAAATAAATAAATCATTTTATTTAGTTAGTTTGATTTCCATGAAAAATAAGTGTTAAAAGTAATGATATAATTAATAAATAATTAAATCAAAATTTAAGGTATAAAGCTGGTTTTAAATGTTTTTATATAATAAAAGAAAATTATATAAAGAATGTATAAGTCTTTGTAAGATAATGGGTTTATAAAAGTGATCCTAATTATATTCC
This sequence comes from Smallanthus sonchifolius, assembly GCA_023525975.1. Lineage (NCBI taxonomy): Eukaryota > Viridiplantae > Streptophyta > Magnoliopsida > Asterales > Asteraceae > Smallanthus > Smallanthus sonchifolius. The sequence goes on along the minus strand of CM042035.1, from coordinate 18,229,042 downwards.
AATTATACTTTATAAACCAAGGGTTTAAAATAATTTATTTAAATTAACTATATTAAATAAACTAATTTTTTTATTAGTTTTTTATTCTAAAAAGAACAAATAAAATAGTTCCTCTTGATAATTTAACAATCAAATTTTATTAAACTGATTCTGTTTTTTTTAAGTTTTATAAAATATTTTTTATTAAATAGTTCAATGCTTAAAAACAAGTTTAAAAATAAAGAGGGTTTCTGGGACTCGAACCCGGGTGGGTTCGGTGTGGGTCAAGCGCATGAACCACTGGGTCAGTGGTCCAGTTCTGTTATTCTGCTGGTTTACGAAATTGATAAACAAGGTTAGCAGGTAACTGGGTTTTAAGGCAGTATACTCGCAAAATAAAAAGTTCATTTGGGTTGTAGGTTCGAACCCGCGACTTAAGAGGGGACTAGAGTTCAACCAAGTGATCTGGGCATCAAGCCTTAATAAGGATCAGTACATAAATGTATTTAATAAACAGCCCCAACCCATCATCTTCCCATTCGCGCAACCTGTAACCCTAGCCCAAAATAGACCCGATTAAACATATGTTATGCATCAGAGATGTTGGGGCTTCAGATTGGGAAAACAAAACGAGTTTAATGGTATGAAAGTTAACTGGAATGGTTGGGAATGGAGAGAGATCGATAGAAAGCAAAGTCTCGGCGTTCTTGTAGCTTGAAAGGGTTCCAGAGAGGCAATGCAGGTCAAATGAGGGTGGGGAGAGTTTGGGAAGTGTTGTGCGACAGTGAGGAGATGTTTAATTCCAAAAATTCGGTCCTAAACACGTGATTCGATTAGGTCGTTGCCATAGACAGCTGTTGACACCATTACGCGTTAATTCGGTGACTTAACAGTGAATTGAGCCAACTAGCAGGGTCGGATACATGCGAGATTGACCTACGCGTGATTTATGGATGATAATTGTGTCTGATTCCCTTGATTTGAGATTGAGACTGGCTCGGTTTGACTTTAGGAAGTCAAACTCATTCAAATCAATTTGAAATCAAAATTAGGCCGCGCAATTTGATAAATGAACATGTTCAATGGGTTTAGAAACAATTTAAAATCGTTCTAGTATCTATGGCAAGTCATTTGATTTTCGTTTTGATTGATTTTGTATTTGAATTGTAAGATTTTGCCTTGTTTGACCTTTAAAGTCAAAATGTGTCAAAATGGGATGAATAGAGTCAAGATTGAAGTCAAAAGGGTTCAAATTCAAGGATTAGGGTTCAAATGTAGGTTCAATGTAATTAGAGGGGGTTCATAAGACAGGAAAGGGTTAAATTTCTAATTAATTTGAAAAACTATCAAGAAATTTATTCTATAAAAATTAAAACTTATTTATTTATCATTATTTATTTTTATCATCATATTTCACAAAATTAAACTTTATCTTATAAAATTTAAAGTCTATAAGCAAATATATATATATATATATATATATATATATATATATAATTGAAAGTTAACTAGATTTTAGAAGCTGTAAACTGTTATAGCGTGATGTTATAACACGTTTGAAATAATCTGATATGTCAAAATGTTATTAAAGCACTAAATGAAATAAAATGTTAAACGTATGAAAATTATGGATGTTACAAATACAAATAATATGTTCATACATGAGGCATAACCAAACCATGACACAGGTATTTTTGCCCCCAGCTCGTACCTCCCGAGCACACGTTTGAACACTATGTGGCCATTCGACCAAAACCGATCGAACCATGACCGGGGGTGTCAATCCCAAATATTACTATCCATAGAATCTCAGGCTAAGTCCTTAGCTAATGGTTATTAATGTAGGTCCTGAGCAGACCTGTAAAACACAGAACTGCGGAGAAATTCCACAAACAGTCTGGATCGAGAGGCGGAATCTCTGGATCCGGTATCACTCTCAAATTAGAAATGGTAGAGACGGGTGCGGGAATCACATACACGAACAGAAATATATAAAAGTGAAGAAGAACAGATAATTGAAAGCATAAAATGTATGATTCTTTGATTGAAATGAAAAATAAAAGCTCATCATACACTAACAATTAGTCTCATCCCAGGGTGAGCTCCCCCTAGGGTAGTGATTCCCTCTACAGACACACTCTCACTCCTAAGACATATTCTGCTATATATAGGAGTCCAAGCACATGTGCCTAATTTTCCAAGCCACCTGCCAAACAGGCCTGAAAAACAGGTATTGAAACTACCTAGTTTCGATTGACAGCATTAGTCTCAGTTCTATACCCAACAATTAAAATGTTTACGTATGGGACTTTACGAGCTCCCAATGTTAACTCATGCAAACATAAAGGTCGGGTCTTCTTTTCTTGTTATCATATAAAAATAAGTACGAGTATGTTTCATGTTTTCCAAACGTATCAAATATGTTTCATGTTTTTCAAAAGTATCAAGTAAATATGTTTCATGTTTTCAAACGTATAAAGCAAGTATGTTTCTCCCCCGGTGTTTCTAAAACGTTTAAAAGTAAAAAGGGGTAGTGAACTTACCTCAAGTCCGTGCAAGCTAGCAGATAAAGGTCCGTAATAAAGAGACTCGACTACTCGTACCCTAAATACAAAAGGTATCTTGGGGTTGATAATGGACGTCTCATATACAAGTGGTTCACCTAACTTATTAGACATGATTGGAAAGACTCGCATAGAAAATATTTAAACTTGACTAGTCGTTGGTGATTAGTGTTTATCCTCATAAAATATATTTATCCTAAAATATATAACTAAACACTTAGTTTAAGTAAATTCTCGGAACACATCCCGTATTCATAATCGTTTAAATATATATATCCCTAAAATAATATAACTAATTTGTTAGTGAAAAGTAGACCATTACGTCGTGTTTGTAACGTAACGATTATTTATTATATTTTTACCAATGTAATTCGTAAACACGATATTTCGGTCAAAACGACAAATCACTGTTAATAGACACACACACACAATATTAGTACCATAGCTTAGCAAAATTTATCAAATTAATACTATAAGTTATACTTTTTCCATTTTACCAATTTATCTTAGTAACATACCTAAGTTATCAGTATCAACAGAAATCCATCAAATTATATATTTATACTCTTCTAGGGTTTTTGTCTTGAAAACTACGTAAGTATGCTAAATAATTATATTTAACCCAAATTATTCCAATAGAAGTATTTAACCAAAATACATATATCTATGTGTTTAAGGTTACTAAAAGTTCATATGACAAAATTTTTCCCCCCAATTATCTAAATAGTTGTTTTAGAGATTTTAAATACCATGTTTTATAAAGGTACTTTTACATGAAAGAAATACATAGTATTTACTAGAAGAAAATGTATCAAGTCTTTATTTTTGTAGAGATTAGGGTATTTTATATACAACCACTAATTTTTCTACAAAATTCCATCTAAGTCCAACAATCGCTACTACTTTATATAAACCATATTTTATACACAATACCAAGACTTAAGGTTTTATAATGAAATCATTATGTTCATATCTTTATACCAAATAATAGCATCTTTTAACCACAAATTTCCAACAGCAATTTACCCAAGTTATATTATGTCCAAAATCACAAGCTTTATCATATGGAAATTACATCTAGTAAGTTATAACTGCTTTTATGAACATAAACCATCGAGAGAGAGAGACACACACACACACATATATATATATATATATATATGAGAAACTAAAAACACTGTTTAAATTAACCAATACATCAATCTACTCAGTAATTGTCAGAAACTAAATAGAACCAAAACATAAACAAGCTGAATCAAAACATGAAACTTATACGAACCGTCCGTCCGGAGGAAGCCACAAGCGATTTTGTCACACCCCACCAAGGTGGAAGTACGGGATATAACCGGTATATTGCATTGAACACAAGTACAAGAGAAACTAAAAGGAAAGTTGTGCATTACATTGAACCATACTACATGCTTCTAACGAATGTACGAATACATGAAAATCCTGAATCAATACAAAGGGTCTAAAATGCCCAACTACAACCAAAAGTACATAATAATAACTCTTCCCAAAAGCAAGCCGTTTAAAGCTCGTTATCCCCATAACTGTTTACCTGAAAAGCATGTTTCGAAAATGAGTCAACTATAAAAATAGTTGGTGAGCAATCAGGTTTTGCAACTCTATAAAAAGTAAGTAAATAAATTTCAAAATGTAATAGTAACCATCCGCAGATGATCAAGTACACGTGTTAAGATATAATTACCCTAAGCCACGATCAAAACCATCAGACTAGTTGTTGCCCCTGTATCCAGGTGTCGAATGTGAACACCTACTATGGCTAATTATGCTCCCAAATGACCCTACAAGTCTGGTTGGCGCGACCAACCCTGGGCGGGGGTGTCAACCCAAATAGTACTATTCATAATTCCCATCGGCTATCCAAGCTAATTGATTGCGTTAAAGTGGGGACTTAATACATTCATAAGTAAACCCAGGTAACAACGTGTAGTGTGTGAAACAGCTTTTCCCCCGTTAAACAGTAAAAATGAAAAGTGGGCCCGCGAAACTCACCTGAACAACGTCGGTGATAAATGTGACATAGTCAACAAAATCGCAAAGTACGGTTAACATCCAAATTCTATCAAAGGCCAGCAGCCAAATGCAAGCAAAGTGTGGCTAGCAACTCAGTGCTACCAAGGTACGGCTAAATCCGCAAGAACAGCAAAAACATGTGTCCTAACCGAGTCCTACGAACCAAGTAGACACGAAAAAATTAGCATTTAGGATGCCTAAAGTATAAAACTGAGTCTACTACTCAAAAATTGGCTATGCAGTCGGTTGCATACCCAAAACCCATGCACACACGTACGAACCGCTCAAAAGTTGTAAAACCGGCTTTTATATAAATTCGTAACTTTGAAACCTTAAGTTTTAGATTTTATTAATGAATATCAGTAGTTATAATATCATATATGATGAAATCTAAAGTCACAGTTTCGTTTGACCAAAAACGCGATTATGCGCGTAAAGTAAGGTTTACGGTTTAAAAATCCGATTCAACCGAAATTAGGGTTTTAGTGTGATTTTAGCACCCAATTTAAAAGTCCAAATTTTATATTTTTAATATGATAATACTTCTGTCCAAACTCCCATTAAGACTTTTATAAAAATATTTTTATACAAAAAATTTCAAAAATGGTAACTTTTTATAAAGTTTTAATGGACAATAATTCAAAAACCATATTTAGACATAAAATTAATGCTTGAAACTTTCACTAATTGTTCATATACATAAATAAAAATTTCTAACCAATTGTTATAATTTTTCAATATCCAGATTATTTATTATGCATATAATATTATTAAAATTTAACAAATTCGGATAAAATAGTTATAATTTTTTAAAATTCACTAAATTTTTACCAAATAAGTTTTAACTCCATATGAGATTTTATTATAAGTTTCAAGTCCTAATGTTGTCCAGAAGTATATGATCCCAAATTCAATCGTTAAAACTTCATAAATACTAAAAACCTACTTAGACAACTCCAATTTATATGATTTTTGGACAGGAGTCATGTTTTATCATATAATAGTTACTGACCAAATTCCAGATTTTTCCAATACTCAGAGGCAATTTTCCCAATTTTCATGTATTAAACTTGTAGAAATTTTAATAAATAATCTATAAATATTTTACATACCAAAATTTCCAGATCTTACTTTTTATATAAATACTACTTTTTAAAAATAAATTTGAAAGCTAAATCAAAAGTTTATAAAAATTCATAAAAAAATAATTGTTGTATAAAAATAAATATATTAGTTACATGTGAACCAGGGTTGGGTTTATTACCTAATAACCACTCAAAATATCAAATATCTCGATACTAAATATTTTTAGGTTCAATTCCCAACCAATGACTCATAAAACTATTCTAACATAAAATTAAATCTTAACGGGTAAAGTTTATACCTTTCGTATAAATGGTTCGCGTACGCAGAACCTCCCGTATTTCACATGCAATACAAATCAAAAACACCATTAGGATCGTTTTTATCTCCCGAGCATTTCCATATGCTCAAAATTGACATGCAATGCCGTTTGGATGGCCATGCAACCCGATCAATTTCCTTTTTTGGTCCTATAAACTGTTACAATCTGTTCATATTCAAACATATAGTTCTCAACATCTGATTAGAATTTCCTATGGTGAAAACATTCATATTTGTGCTAAGAAACTACTGTCCAAAAATCGTCACGATCCAACGGTCGGATCTCCAGGGATCGACGATTCTTTGAGACCCAATTTTTCAAATCAGAAAATCCGATCAGTCATAATAGAGGTACAAAAAGCATACCTAGAGAACTCTGATTAAAAATTCCTCTGGTAGAATTTTGCGTCTATGTGTTTATAAGATCATATCCAAAACTCATGCATTTCTAACGGTCGGATTTCCAGGGATCGTCCGATTTTTAAGACTGCGTATGCATAACACTTTCTGAACAGAATTTAAAAACTCTTTTTAACAAATTTAAGAAAGGATTTTGACAAATATGAGCTTACCATTGCGTTCGTAGCGTCGAGAAATGGTTCTAGGGAAAAAACGGGCTTCGGCCGCCACCGGCCACCGCACCGGACCATCGCGGACCGCCGTCGGCCGCCACCGGACCACCGCCGGACCACCACCGGACCACCTCCTCCACCACCTGAATTCTCTGCCATCTCTCTCTAAAGTTTTTCAAATGAGGGATTTAGTGGGGTGCGGATTTAGTGGGGTGCCCCACTATATATAGTGGGGTGGTGTTGTACCGCGTGTTGTGCTAACGGTATCCCGCTGAACCGAACCCGAGAAAAATAGAGGCGTTATTTTATCTAAAATAACTTATTATAATTTATTATTTTCCCTCGAGTCCTTGCGTCTCGTAAATATATATTCTTTCGGATTTAAATTAAAATTTACGAAACCGTTCGACTCGGCTGTTAACGTGTATAAACCAGATCTTGATCAAATTTTTGACATTATAACACCCAAATAAATCTTGCTATTATTTTTCCGTTTACTAACGAGTTCCTTTCGTTTGAAAGTATACTTTAACATAATAATACTATTATTATTATATGAACTCGTCGAACGCGGTGTTGACCTGAAAATTCACGGTTGTCACATTCTCCACCAGTTAACAGAATTTCGTCCCGAAATTCAAGTGGTATAAAAGTTGACGAGTTCTTTTTCGTAACTTGATTCATGTACGATCATTAAGGGAAATCTAGTTTCTTAGATACAGTAGGGAGATTTGACAAATCGAGATCTAAGAATCATAGAGAGTAGGTTACACTTAGAAAGGCTCAAAAGAAAATTGAATAATCATGAGAGAAAAATCATTCGAATTCCAAAGAATCAATAGATAATTGTTTCACCGGATCAGTCAAAAAGGTACACCGCTGGTGTTATTCAGAAGATTAAGAAATCCGTTATAGGATTGATATACACAGGTATACAAAGTTGGTACAAATCCAAAATGATATTATGATACAAAATCCCAGTGATTTAGTATCATTTTATGAGCAAGGAAAAGTATTATTCGGCTTGGTGCCATTAAGGAATACTATTATAAATAGTAACCATAAAATTATAGTATGAGAGGTGCTATTAAGATCCAAAGAGTCGGTAGAATCACCACGACTCATTGGAATAAAAATGTATCACAGCGATAACAAATATCATAGGTTATAAAGGATGGTCATATCATGTACTTAGAATACAGAGAGATAACACCTCGTTAAAATGAAACTTGTCGTCAATACGAACTTCCTTAGGTTGTATAATTACGGATTCTTCGGCTAAACACCTTTTGAGACTCGATATACGATAAGCATCGTATATACCATTAAGCTCCAGAGGTAGTTTTAGTTTATACATAACAAGACCAATCAAATGATTACTACCAAATTCAGCACAACAAAATGGTGATAAACATTTGTGTCAAAACAGAGCTTCTAATGGCGCTCATTTAATGCTAGTGTGATAATTGTTAGTGTAAGGAAATCTGACCAAAGGTAAAAGAGTATCCAAATTACCATCAAATTCTATCACACAAACCCTGAGCTTATCCTCCAAGGTATGAATAGCTTGATCACTTAGACCATCGGTTTGAGGATAGTAAGTGGTGCTCATATCTAAGCGCGTTCTCAAAGCTTTCTGTATTGTCTGCCAGAAATGGGATGTAAAGCGACTATCCCTATCGAAGATAAAGGAAACAGGCACTCCATGCCTTGCTACAATTTCACTACTATACAGTCGAGCTAGCTTTTCTATCTAGAAGTCCTCTCGGATAAGTAGGAAATGCGCAGAGTTAGTCATTAATTAGTTAACAATGTCACAAAATGAATCATAGCCGCCTAAATTTCTAGGCAGGCCTAGTAACGAAATCTATTGAAATTTGTTCCCACATTCACTGTGAAATCCCGGGTTGTTGTACCTTTTGATTGTCAGTAATAGTAGTTATTATTCAATAGTTTGTACATTGTTGCATCATAGAGCGATACAACATGGTTGGTGTGTATACGACATAACCGTAAAAGTAGATACAAGGGAATTTTGAAAATCAACATAACAAAAAGACGAGATTCACACTTCTTGTACTAGAATTGAAGAGTGATGATTAGTCATTAGAGAATGAATTAATAACTAGAAATCCAAGCTTAAAGCTTTACAAAGCAAGTACATAATGAGTACCAGTATGATTGTACCAAACTCGAGTCGTGAAACCGAAGATTAACAAACAAAGGATATTATACTAGGATTTTGTCAAGATAAATTTGCTAAGAGTCAAATTTACTCAATCCTATCAAGTGTTATAGGAAATGAGTCATAATCATAAAATAGATGTCAGCGATGACCCATGCTATGTAACCTCACCACAAAGCATTAGGATTCGGTACTAACTCGCATATTAGTCTCGATATAATATAACCATGTTTGGTGATTTTCAATTAAAGGTTCATATACCTGTTGTCGAAAGTTAGCAATGGGCTATATGATAATCGAGTCACCACAAGATCTAGATAAAGAAAGTGTCTAAAGATCTAGGACGATCTAGTCAAGTAGATTAGTTAAAAGACTAAGTGCCAGGTCAATAGTTGGACATTGAATTGACAACCACCAGCAGTCGAATTTGGTTAACGGTCAAAAATGGAATTATGATATTTTAACAAGAAGTCCATATTAAAAAGATGGTCTACTCCTCACATTGAGTCGTCCAAATTTGATAGGATAACATTAGACGTCTACATCTTTCTTGATATGTATTGAAATGATTCGGAAGTAATCCGTTATTCATCTAGATGAGGAAATAAACAGTCACGCTGTGGAAATAATCTCATAAAAATAGTGTCCCCCGAAAATGATTATGAGCTTGCTAACCGACAAAATGGTTAGACTTTGATATAATATCATTGTCAATTTATCCTAGGGTTTGATTCTCATAAAGTAGACATCAGAAAATAGGATAGGATCAAGTAAAACTTCAGGAATTTGTCAAATGTGAGGACGTCATGCTCATAGGTCCCTTAAGGATAATGCAATCCCAAGCAGATCTTCAAGAGAGTAGAGTCAACTATGATTCGTCCCTTGTTCCTCTTCCTGGTAGTGTACAAATTTAATTGGTTAAGAATCGTAAAACAAATAAATAAATTCAAACTTTTCCTCCTATGATTTTAGGACACATCTTTCAAATGAAAATATTTTCAAATTTCAACTTATGTCCTCGCTTTTTCATTAAATTCGGTGGAAATGGACCATAAGGTTTCAGAGTTTGTCCTTAGATCTCGCGTTGAAGGGGTTCAAATAGATTATCAGCCAATAACTAGTAGTACATTATGCCTACAACTTTATTGGCTTTCGAACGGTACCACTATGACTTACCATTTCGTATTTCACACATACTAGTTATAGCCTAAAATCCTTTGCATAAGGGTTTAAGCCATAAATTTGATGGAATGAATGTTTGAATGTCATAGATTCGTATTCCTTCAGGGCACGTGTTAAGAAGTCGTTTCTAAACAGTAGTTGCTCTAAGGCTTTCTAATTATAGGTGACGGAGAGTAAGGGATGTGTATACGTCTCTACCTAGTTGGAAATCGGAAAGTCAATCAACAAAATGACATTTGAGGGAGAGCAGGTACAGAAAGGATATGAGACTATCCTATTCGGATCTATAAGGACAGTATACGAAGAGTAACAAATAGCGATAATCACCATAAATAAACTTTGAATGGTTACTAATAAAATTTTTGGTACACAAAGAATCATTCCAACATAAAGTTTCATTTTCTCCATTAAAATGGTTTTCAATAAGGCATTGAAGCACCAGGAGAAATCAAGATTTGCAAAACATACGTAGCAATGTTCATAAAAAAAGGGCATTAGTTTCATACTAAGCCATAGTTATCCCAAAAATAAAAAGTTTTTATAAATCCAACCAAAAGAATCCTGAGCACAAGCCGCTCAGTGACCATAGTAGAAATACAAATGATAGAAATAAACATGACAATGAACGTCATAAAGATGGCTCCTCCTAAGTAAATAAGTTTCTCAAGTTAGGTTTCCACAATATGAGCGTCGTGGTTAAGAGAATCGGGATTGAGTATACCAAATTACCATAGTGAGTGCAGAGCACTTGCAATGGAAATTTCAAGTAGCTGTAAAACTGAATTATTAAGAATATTTATCAGGAGTATAGTGGAAATGACAAACATCGTAATAAGGATACGAACGATCGTATAGAAAGGTTGTATGGCCCAAGAAAAGAATCTTAATTTGCTTTAAGGAATTTCTCCATCATATTGTTACTCCATCAATGTTAGAGTGCATTTGGATTATAAGATAAAATCCAAGATTATGTCGGGACCTCCGATGATAGTCGTACACTTACTACAAGTGTCGAGCGTTGTAAAGCCCATACTGAATTTACGTGGCCAGTAAACTCTCAAGGGATCTGATTTATCAAGTAAAATAGATGAGAGAAAATCTTCGTTGCTCAAGATTCAGTAAGGAGTTGATTAGATCGAATTCGAATTTTTCTTGTTCCTTCAGAACTGCGAGAATGTTACATGAAGATCCATTAGGGGAGTCAGAAATGTCGAGGTCTGATTCACGCTAGACCGAGAGTCGTCACATGCGTTGATAAACATATAACAAAATTGAAATGAGAGAATCTTTAGCTGGATCTCAAATGTGAAGCAATACTTAACAAATAATTGCCAAATTCGGTCCAAATACCGAGGTTAAATCAATTGAGAACAGATCTCTTCGGTGTCTCGGTCTAAATTTTTATGCAAAAGAAATCTTGATAAGAGTTTTGGATCCATTACGATTCAAAGATAAAAGAGACAATATAAATTCCCATGTCACCTGAGGTAGCCTATCGCATCATTCGATGTATTCGGCTCAACCCTAAGGTTACGATAGTTTCGATCAATATTCGGATGACTGGGAATCGGGACTGGAAATACAAATTATAAAAGGGGAACAACCGGCGTACTCTAATAAAAGAAAAAAAGTGTGTGGTGGAAGTCAGGAAGTAATAATAGGGTAGAGATCCCTAAATCATAGTCGAGCAAGTGATGCTACAAATTTGTACATATACGTGGATCCGATGATCCAACATAACAAAAAGTCAATGAGTCTCCTGACCCATAGAGTTCTCTCCCGTTTAGTCCTGCTTCTCCACCTCGGGTTCCCTTTAGATCGAGCAATTATGGCTGCCATATCTCATGGCGAATTTTCTAGCCATCCAATCCAGCAGATCACCAAAGCAAGTACATACCGCACAAAGTGAAAACAATAGATGTTAAATAAGAAAGTCGACTCCAGAACTGGAGTAGATGCAGGTGCGGTGTAGGTACAGGTACAGCTCGAGGTAACACCAAGACAGATAGAGACGGATATAGAATACCGCAAACGTAACCGGAATCATCAAAGAGTACACGTAGTGCCGTGACAACGACATGATTATGACGAAACAATGTGTCGTAGATAAGCAAGAGGTAGTATGCAATGCACATATAATTCCTACGGTTCAATGCAATAAACTTAGTTATAGTCTAGGTCTAGTCTCGGGTAAACCTAATTCTCTATAACCAGTGCTCTGATACCAAGTCTGTTACACCCCACCAAGGCGGAAGTACGGGATATAACCGGTATATCGCATTGAACACAAGTACAAGAGAAACTAAAAGGAAAGTTGTGCATTACATTGAACCATACTACATGCTTCTAACGAATGTACGAATACATGAAAATCCTGAATCAATACAAAGGGTCTAAAATGCCCACTACAACCAAAAGTACATAATAATAACTCTTTCCAAAAGCAAGCCGTTTAAAGCTCGTTATCCCCATAACTGTTTACCTGAAAAGCATGTTTCGAAAACGGGTCAACTATAAAAATAGTTGGTGAGCACGCAGGTTTTGCGACTCTATAAAAAGTAAGTAAATAAATTTCAAAATGTAATAGTAACCATCCGCAGATGATCAAGTACACATGTTAAGATATAATTACCCTGAGCCATAATCAAAACCATCAGACTAGTTGTTGCCTCTGTATCCAGGTGTCGAATGTGAACACCTACTATGGCTAATTATACGCCCAAATGACCCTACAAGTCTGGTTGGCGTGACCAACCCTGGGCGGGGGTGTCAACCCAAATAGTACTATTCATAATTCCCATCGGCTATCCAAGCTAATTGATTGCGTTAAAGTGGGGACTTAATACATTCATAAGTAAACCCAGGTAACAACGTGTAGTGTGTGAAACAGCTTTTCCCCCCGTTAAACAGTAAAAATGAAAAGTGGGGCTGTGAAACTCACTTGAACAACGTCGGTGATAAATGTGACATAGTAAAAAAAACCGTAAGGTACGGTTAATATCCAAATTCTATCAAAGGCCAGCAGCCAAATGCAAGCAAAGTGTGGCTAGCAACTCAGTGCTACCAAGGTACGGCTAAATCCGCAAGAACAGCAAAAACAGGTGTCCTAACCGAGTCCTACTAAAAATAGCATTTAGGACGCCTAAAGTATAAAACTGAGTCTACTACTCAAAAAGTGGCTATGCAGTCGGTTGCATACCCAAAACCCGTGCACACACGTACGAACCGCTCAAAAGTTGTAAAACCGGCTTTTATATAAATTCGTGACTTTGAAACCTTAAGTTTTAGATTTTATTAATGAATATTAGTAGTTATAATATCATATATGATGAAATCTAAAGTCACAGTTTCGTTTGACCAAAAACGCGATTATGCGCGTAAAGTAAGGTTTACGGTTTAAAAATCCGATTCAACCGAAATTAGGGTTTTAGTGTGATTTTAGCACCCAATTTAAAAGTCCAAATTTTATATTTTTAATATGATAATACTTCTGTCCAAACTCCCATTAAGACTTTTATAAAAATATTTTTATACAAAAAATTTCAAAAATGGTAACTTTTTATAAAGTTTTAATGGACAATAATTCAAAAACCATATTTAGACATAAAATTAATGCTTCAAACTTTCACTAATTGTTCATATACATAAATAAAATTCTGACCAATTGTTATAATTTTTCAATATCCAGATTTTTTATTATGCATATAATATTATTAAAATTTAACAAATTCGAAAAAAATAGTTATAATTGTCCAAACTTCACCAAATTTTTATCAAATAAGTTTTAACTCCATATGAGATACTATTATAAGTTTCAAATCCTAATGTTGTCGCAATGCACATTTACCGACCACGTTTCCAACAAAAACTCTGTACTTGACATGTCAAGACCAAACTTGCTTCTTCATAATCAGCATATCAATTGTTGCACTGGCCGACAGTCTAATTCCACATTTTCCCATCGAGTTTCCAATGTATGCTCGGTAGTTGACTTTCCATATCCATACTCGGTTTCTCATGATGTGCAAATCTGATGAATCACTATGGGCCCACTTCTTAATAAACTGCCCAATGTCTTTCCGACTCACCTTCCTATTCCTTGAATTCAAATCATTCCTCTTGACTTCATCTATCCCTGTAGCAACTATAGGAGAACAGTTAGGAATCACCTGGGGTACCTCAGTCACCGTTTGTTCGAGAGATGTTGTGTGTTCGACTGGGTCTAAACATTCTACTTCATGTTCTAGTAAACATATCACCTCATCTTCAGCGTCATCATCCATGACCGGCACAACAACCACTTCTTCAACAACTGGGGAATTTGGGGTGGTATCATTCTCCATAACCACCTCTCTGTTTACCTCACCCTCTAGAAACTCTTCAAACTGTATCTTTATCGATAATACCTCACACTTCATGCTTAGGTATTCGATTCGTTGTTGATCTGAAAGGTGGTGTTGTGATAATTTCTCCTCAATCTTGGACAACGCCAACTCCACTAGAGTCACATTTTTCTCTTTCACAGATTCATAAATGTTTTGAACCGGCTCAACATCTTGGTTAGCAGCATTTTCTTGTTCTTGACATTGCTTCTGATGGTAACCTTGGGAAAAGCTTGAGCTTTGTACTATCCCCGGTTCATAATTGTTGCAATCCCAATCTTGCCCAAAGTTGTAATTCACCCCTGATTGATAATATCATTGATAATTGGATGGAAGTGGCTTGTGTCGTGGATAAGATGATACTGTATCTTCATCTTCATACTTTGTCATCACATTCAGATTTTAAATCGCGGTGTCAAGGTTAATCAAAAACACTTGTAAAAACTACTACTTATCTACCTTGTACTGTAGATAGGGAAGTAGGGTTGTCGAATTCACATGGAATCAGTGGAAATATTAATTGCTTAAGTTAGTAAATTATAATTAAAACACAGATCAAATAAATATGTAACTTCCTCCAAAATTCAGATTTTAGGTTTATGCAAAATTCAGTTATTTAATTGGACACCACATAGACATAGTGTTGAAAAATCAATTAAAATAGTAGATGAACACATGTTGTTGTCAGCAAACCTATACAACTACCCAATTTATAAGTGACAAGTTTATCTCCTTTAGTCACCCAACCCTGCTACTAGGTTTTATCATCAACCGAACAAGATTGTAAAACGAAAAAACTCAAAGCACACAAATAAACTGTTTAAATTAACCAATACATCAATCTACTCAGTAATTGTCAGAAATTAAATAGATTCAAAACATAAGGAAAACTATACGAACTGTCTGCCTGAAAAAAGCCACAAACGATTTAGCTAATCATGATTTTTGTTTACGTACACAAACTTCAAATAGTGATTACAAAATTATTTGTCTTCTTTTCTCTCGATCAACGCACACACAGGGCTGCGTTGGAACCCCTGCCCTGTTTTAATTCCTCATTCAGCTAATGGTGCACAAATCGGTTTTTTAACCCAAACCGGTTCAACCCGACCCGAACCGGTTTGGTCAACGAAAAGTCAAAACCGGTTTGGACCCAAACCGGTTCGGGTTAAACCGGTTTTAGTAATGGGAAATGTCAAACCGGTCAAACCGGTTAGGGTTGGTTTTAAATTGGTTTGCCCTTTAAACCGGTTTTTATTAAAAAAAAAATTCAAATAAATTTTAAACTTAATACTTAAAGTTCAACGTTTATTAATATTTGGAAAGTTCGGAAATTAAAAAACATGACAAGATAAATTTATAAAATTGTAAAACATTACAAAAATATAACAAATATAAAACATTAAGTTCAAAGTTTTATTTTTTAGAATATTGATTGATTATTCTTGTGCGTTGTCTTCGGAACTAGAGTTTCGTAGCCTTGCATCTTCAGCTAGTTCTTCATCGGTGACTGGTTCGGATATTCCAAGATCAACCTCGTTGTTGTGTATGGTTTCTTTAGCTTGAATTTCATCTTCGAGAGAAGTTTGGTCTTGTATCCTATCCATCGCATCCAAATGGTCTTTCAAGCAAATGCACATTTCCATCGCTACGGGTGTGAGTCTAGTCCTTCGTATCGATAATACCCTGCCACTAAAAGAAAACGCAGATTCCGAAGCTACCGTGGAAGCTTGGACGGTTAGTACATCACGGGCCATTACGGAAAGAATCGGAAACGAAGCTTCGTTTTTTTTCCACCATGCCAAAATATCAAAATCCTCAAAAACGGTAGGAGGCATAAACGCTAAAAAGTTTGTGCCAATATACCTTTCGAGTTCGCTACTCGGGGTGGTACCTCGAGCCCGTTTACTAAATTCATTTAACATTTCGTTATATAAATTCAAATTAACATTTCTCGAGCTACCACTTGATGATGTACCCATTGTTTCATGTGGAGTCGGAGTTGTACCATATTTATGTAAATAAACATCAAATAAATCTTGTAAACATTTGTTAAAATGTGTTTTTGTAACTTGTGCAAAATGGATGTCTTCGCTATCCAAATTGAAAGCGTAAGTAATTTTATCAATCAAAGTTTCAACCCCCTCTTCAATTTGCCACGTATTGGGATCAACCCAATGCGCGGTAACGCAAAGGTACGAATCGGGTATACCATGTGGAGCCGACCAAACATCGGTGGTTAAGTTTACACCGGTTTGCAAATTTTCAAAACCCAAAATTAATTCTTTTTTTGCTTTTTTCCACATTTTTATACAATCTCGTCTAAGGGTTGTGCGACTTACTTGATGATAACATGGTTGGAGTGTCTCTTGAATCATCCTTGTCAAGCGCGGATTGTCAAAGTGGTTGAACGGCAATCCTTCTTGAATCACTAACCTCGCCATTCGATCTCGAACAGTATTTGGATCAAAGTTCCAAATTCATCCTTCGCTTGTCATGGAGGCTTGACCTTCACTTGAAATTCCCTTCAATGACGGGCAAGATTTTTCCATATGCATTTTCAAACTAGTGTTTGAATCTTTCCCCAAAAACGCACCACACATCTTGCACCGAGCACGTTCCTTCCCGTTTGACAACAAACATAGATCGTAATTGCACCAAATTGCCGGATTTCTCGTTGTTGCTCGAATTTCCACAACGGTAACTTCGTTTGAGGAACCACCAACACCAAAACTTGCCATGCTTTTTTTTAGAGTTTAGAGAGCGTTTTTGACAGGTTTAAAGAGCGGTTTTAGAGATTAGAGAGTGTAAAGAGAGGTGTGATCAACCCTAAACACCCCCACCTATTTATAGTGTTTTAAGGGTGCAAATGGAGCAAAAAAAGGGCTAAAATCGACCCCAACGGCCATATAGCCGTTCCCCAACGGCTATTTTTTTGCCCAGCTCGAAAACCGGTTTATCAAACCGGTTTGTTTGAACCGGTCCCTAACCCGATCTCATCCAGAAAGCATCACACCGGTTTTAAATCGGCGGTTTTTGGGTAACCCGAACCGGTTTGGTCCAAACCGGTTTAACCCAAACCGGTTTGCCGGTTTAGACCGGGTTAAAAAAAAACCGGTTTTTTTGTGCACCACTACATTCAGCCGTCACAAGGGATGTTGACTTCGTAAAAAAAAGGCTTGGGCCTAGATTTGTGTGCGAAGCCAACTCTAATTCTCCTCCAATTTTTCTTTCTTGTTGTGGGCTTTTTGTGAACCAACCTCCACGCCTTAATATTTCTAACAGCCCACTGTAGTTAACTATGAACCCATTGACTACCTTCACCATAATAACTAAAGATATTAGGTCCTCTTTAGTCAAAACCCACGAAAACATGTAACTTATTTCTTTTTCAATTCTTTAGTTTTCCATTATAAAAAAAACTTATTTAATTTAATCAAGTCTCACAATAATAATATATACAAATAACAAATTAGTTCGTTCACGTCTTAGCCCGTAATATATAAAACCTGATCCAATTAATACTTTTTGTACGAATATCAATGCCTTTATGTTATATTTACTATCAAATAAAGTGTACCTAAAATGCACTCATCGGACCCGATCTCGATTAAACATTCTTTGCTGTTGTTACTCGATCACCAAAACTTCTTGCTAAACAACTTTGCAGAATAATGATCGGCCCGCTATCTCTGATGGTAGCCCAAGAATACGATTGCAACATAAACTCAAAATCACACCAATTTCAGGACACCAGAGTGACACAATAAAAAAAACCACAAACACCAGAACACGTTTGTTGCTTCACTTTTCCTTCCCGTCGGTCATCAAGCCGCCCATCGAAACCCAAAGAACACTAAAAAAACTCGAACAGACCCAAATTTGCCCAGAAGAAAAACAAAGGAACACCAAAAAGAAAATAGTGACTAGAAGAAACAAAACCCACAGAAACTTCACCCCTTTCTCATAAATCTGGTCAAACAAACCCTTTAGTAAGCCTTTAGGAACCCAAAACTACAATCTGAACGGTCCGAATGTACAACAATGAGTCTTGAGCAAACCCAAAAAATATTAAGCCCGATCTGACGGTTTAGTTTTGAGAACCGCCCTTTTTTCTGTGACGGTGTCGTGATGTACGAAAATCCAAAAGTCCTTGTGCTTTCACCTTCCCGTTTTCTTTTTTTTTTCTTCTGTTTTCAGTCTACAACCAAGGGCTGCTCCCCCTCTTGAAAGTCGACTCTCAAACTTAGCAAACTCTGATGTCAATTGCTGAAAATCAAGCCCAAAAATTTAACACGTCTATTGATCGAAACCACCGATCAGATCTTTTGTGTATTATAATTCTCAACACACCATTAACCCAAATTACATACTCTTGTATTTGCACTAAACTCAATACTAATTATACTCAAATATCACTTTTAACTATATTCTAACTATAACCGAACAATAGATAAATATAAACCCAAACTATTTGATTCAAACACAAACACATTTTAAACTCTTTTCAATTCACCGGTTAATGTGTTTTCATGTATCGAGATTAATTCTTCGTTAACTTGATAAAGATTGAAACTTCCATTATAATCACCATAAGAGCATACGTCACAATGCAGCGATATGGTGAGTTATCTGTGCATTTTTATATAGATTTTTAATTTACTAAGGTTTTGGCTGTAGCAAAATTCTTTCACTGCGACATGTCGTTTTGTCTTCTCTGAATGTTAATTGGTTTGATGGACCTTTATAAACTAATGCACCAAAAGCAATTACAACACATGTAATAACTTTGCAAATATTGACGCACCAATAAAGGTGTTAGACGTAGAATTATATACGAGGGATTTAATCTTTAATTAGTTAATAATAAAAATTAAAGGGTCTCTTTTGAAAGTTTTATGAATTAGGTTTTATTTATTGGAGAACAAGTTTAAATAGTATTATAAATAGGGGTCTAGGTTATTATGTTATTTGTCCCTTTTCCTTGATTGTTTGTTCGTTTGTAAGTTCGTTTGATAATAAGAAAAGAGTCGCGGGTTTGTCCCCCAGTATCTCGTGTTCGTGTTCGCTTGATATGATTGATTGAACCATCTGAGCCAACAATTGGTATCAGAGCTTGACTCTTCATCAGAGTACACGAACCAAAGTAAACCTAGCCAACCAGAAACAAATCGGTCGCCGGAAGCAGTAGAGAAAGTCAACAACCTTGCTTGTTTCGTTTTTTGTCGGTGAAACAGAATCGCTCAGACCAGACCAGACCAGACCAGAAGCCTTGATGTAGCTTGGGGTATTTAGCTGTAGAGAACAGAAACGCCGCAGAGATCGCCGATGGTTGTTGCGCCAACCGCCGTTGTGCCCTAGTATATTTTAGTTTACGTTGCCTGAAGAAGAAAAAAAGGCCACTGGCCTTGATCTGTTGTTCCGATCACTTTGTTGAACTGCGAATTTTGAGCAGAGGAGTTTGCTTCCTTTTATTTGGGTATTTTGTTAAATGGGTTTGACTTTTTTATTAAAAGAATTATCATCAAGAAAAAGAAAGTTTTTGTCTCGGGTTTTGTGTGTGGCATAAAATCCACCAATGTGACTTTATCTTACTAGAGTTTCTTTTAGTTTTGAAGTAAAAAAAATACTCTTCTTTTAAAAAAAAATAAAAAAATAATGGCTGGTGATAAAGAAGGGAACTCAGCCTCAGGAACAGTGAAAGAATCGATGGGCAGTTTTTCTTTGCAGGCACCGAAGTTAACCTCGACCAACTACGCAGCATGGTCGGTTTTGGTGAAGATCGTCTTGGGAGCGAACAGTTTGACAGATGCGATTGATAAAGAAAAAGGGACCGGAATTGAAGAAATAAAGAAGTTTATGGCCTTTGGTGTCATCTTCCAAACTCTACCGGAAGATGTAATGCTACAAATGGCCAAGTATTCAGAACCGCAAGATGTTTGGGAAGCGCTAAGAGTTCGTTATCTTGGTGCAGAAAGAACTCAGAAAGCTCGTCTTCAAATGCTAAGAAGCGAGTTAGATGGATTGAAGATGGGTGAGACAGAAAGCATTAATGAATATGCATCAAAGATGGGTGGAGTATAGTCCAAGTACAAGAGTTTGGGAGAAACACTTGAAGAAGAGGTTGTGGTAAGGAAATTCTTGAACTCTATGCCTGATAAATATTTACCTATTGTTTCTTCAATCAAGCAATTCGTCGAAATCGAAACAATGACGTTCGAAGATGTGGTTGGACGTTTGAAGGCATATGAAGAAATAAACAAGTTCAAGAATGTGACTAAAAGTTCATCCCAAAGTCAACTTTTGTTCACCCAAACTGGAAAGAAAGTTGAAAACTACCGAGGAAGTGGTAGTAGTCGTGGAAGATTTAATGGACGAGGAAGAGGGTATCCAAGATGGAATAATGAACGCGAGAATGATGAAGTCGAACAGGGTCAAGACCAAAGGAGAAAGAACCCTGAAGAATGGCAAGATAGAAGGAAGAATCTGAGGTGCTACAATTGTGATAAGATTGGGCACAATTTAAGTGAATGCAAAGCTCTTAGTAAATATAGAGAAAGTAAAGATAAAGTATAAGTGAATTTAACAACGATAGAAGAGGAAAGTGCTCGTGATCCTGCCTTGTTCATGGCAGTTTGTTTGACAAAGAAAGTAAGTTTGAATGAAGAACGGGTTATCCCGGGGATGTTTGAAAATGATGGAAAAGATGAAGGAATGTGGCACTTAGACAATGGTGCAAGTAACCACATGTCAGGAAATAAAGAATTATTCACTACCTTGAATGAACAAATTTCGGGTCATGTAACGTTTGGTGATGGATCAGTGATTGAAATAAAAGGTAAAGGAAGTGTAATTGTGATAAGTAAGAATGGCGAAAATAAAACGTTTTGTGATGTTTTCTACATGCCTAAGTTGAAGGTTAATCTTCTAAGCTTAGGACAGTCGGATGAAGAAGGACATAAGATAGAAATATTCAATGTGATATTGAAGCTACATGATCAGAAAGGAAGATTGTTGATGAAGGTTCAGAGAAATCTGAATAGAATGTACAAAATCAAGCTTAAGGTATGTTCTAATCATAAAAGCTTTGAAGATGAAAAGAAAGAAAGTCCTGATATGAAGAAGAAATCGATTGTGAAAGTGAAAGAAAGTCTGTTTCAGTTTGGAACGATTCCAAAAGATTTATTTGGAAATCTCGAACATGAAAAAGAAAAAGAATGGAATGGTTGATGCAACGTGAAAGTTAAGTACAGAAGGAGAGAATGCTAAGTTTGAAGAACCACTGAAGCAAGTATACTATAGTCAGTTAAAGAGGAGGGACAGAAACAAGAAGAAGAATAATTCAAGATTAACGGGGTGAATGAGGGATTTAATCTTAAATTAGTTAATAAAAAAAGTTAAAGGGTCTGTTTTGAAAGTTTTATAAATTAAGTTTTATTTCTTGTTGAACAAGTTAGTATAGTATTAAAAATAGGGGTCTAGGTTATTATGTTATTTGTCCCTTTTCCTTGATCGTTTGTAAATTCGTTTGATAATAAGAAAAGAGTCGCAGGTTTGTCCCCCCAATATCTTGTGTTCGTGTTTGTCCCCCCCAATATCTCGTGTTGTGTTTGATTGATATGATTGTTTGAACCATCTGAGCCAACAATATATACAAGATTGCATGTGCGAACAAGGATGCAGCGTTGAAGGTGCTAAACACGGTTATTAACTCGTGCATCAAAACCAATACAACGTTGTACGTATTAAGTGTGCGAATTGTAAGGAGTTTGGACACACCGCGGAAAGTGTTAGACGCCCAACACCAATGCAACAATAACTTCACAAATTTGGACACTACTTGATAATAATTTGGATGCACTATTTTAAAGGATTGGACACATTGATAAATAGATGTTTGTTGAACTCACCTGATAAATGGCTAATGGGACCGTTGTAATCCTTTACCCGGCAAAGTGTACTGACCAGCAAAGGGCAAAAACCCGTCTTTTTTTTTTCTTTTTACAAAGAGTAAAGTGTTATTTTCGTCCATCTGGTTTCACCATTTTAGTCACTTTCATTCAAAAACTTTTTTTTTACATTTTTCGTCCTTCACTTTTTAAAATTTAGCCATTTTCATCCACCTGACTAATTCCGTCTACATTTTAACGTTAAATAAATGGCACTCTGGTCTTTTAAAAAAATCCTTCTTAGACATATTACAACCATACCAAATGTTTTTGACCAAAATAGCATAAACATTAGACGTTAAAATGTAGACGAAGTTAGTCACGTGGATGAAAATGACTACATTTTGAAAAATCAGGGATGAAAAAGTTAAAAAAAATATTTCTTGATGAAAGTGGCTAAAATGGTCAAATCAAATAAATGAAAATGACACTTTACGCTTTTATAAATTTACACATATAAAGATATAATGTTAAAACAAAAGAAATCATTTAAATAAAAGATTCCAACTTAAAACAATCAAATGTTATTTTTATTTTTTTTTGGCATATTTTGTAGGTGACTAATTTTGCCTTTTATATTTTCCAAAATTATGAAATAGGCTCATTCCATTAGTTTTTAAAAACATATTCCATAATTTTGAAAAACATAAAAGACAAAAATTGTAATTTAATCTTTTTAGTTTTATTAGTTTTCATCACGTAACATATGTGATTCATAACATGCTTATGTAATCATAGAATCGTCTCTTTTTTTTTTCTCTCGCACATACTATCGCCTACAAGTGTTTGTTTAAAATTGTTTTTATTTATTAAACGTGCGCTATACATACATGTGTTTAACTATCAATAATAATAAATTTGATAATATTTTGAACATCAGTCTTGCGGTGCTATTAAAAAAATATCATGTATACACAAAGTCATAAGTGGCTTGATGATATTTAGAACATCAGTCTTGCGGTACGTACTATTAAAAATATATTATGTATACAAAAAGTCATAAGTGGCATGTCGTCAATGTAACAATTTGAATGTGGTAAGTAAGAATAGTCTGCAAGCCATCAGCAGCCATATTCACTTCAAATTGTTCAATTTGTTGATTGTTGGCCAGACCAACTCACACTTGCCGTAGCCTATAAATAGGATCTTTTTTGCCCCATAGAAATCAACCCCTTTCTCTATCTCCTTATTGCTAAAAACCACAACAAACAATGGGTTCTTGTGGTGCTTTGAAGGGTGCATTTATGTGCTCGCCTCTAGCTAAAGATGGATACCGCTCTTGTTTTCTTAATCCGTCCGCCAACGCAACCTACCAGCCAAGCAAGCGAAAGGTTGCACTTTTTTCCTTTAACAATAAGCTATTATAGTCAACAAGTTAATTATACTAGTGACGAAACTAGAAATTTTTAACTGATGACTATGATAAAAAATATTCTCAGCATACCCTAGAGTGATTTTTGCGTCATCGTTAACAAGTCTAATCGATATTCACAATAAAAAAATAGAAAAATTTGCGACAGATTTTGTGTGAACTTTGCCAGAATTGGCCGGTAGCGACCAGTTTCCGACAAAAACTGTTTGTTGGAAAACCCTCGTAGGAAATGTTTTTTCCGACAAAGTGTTGACGAATTAGCGACAAAATCCTTTCGTCGGTAATTTCCGACAATATTCCGACGATTATATTAAATAAATAAATAAATTAACTTATTTAATAAATTTGTCGAAAAATTGTAGAAATCTTTTGATTATTGTTTTTGTTTTGTTGAAAAATTATATTAAACTTTTGTATAAAATATACATGTTTTCTAGTAAATGATTAAAATGCCTAGTAGTTATTTTATTTAGTTTTGTTGATAATGATTGTCACCCATAATAGTTTTTATTTTATTAGTTTACGGGTATTGTGGCTGTCGCAAAGGAGAATGCGGTTAATGAAACCGCACATATTGAAAGAGTGAATGGGGCCACCGTCGTCAAGTACTCAGGGGAGAAGCCAGCGACACCTATCTTGGATACCATCGATGATCCGGTCAATATGAAAATTCTCGGTGTTGAGGTAAATTTTTATATAGGAACTCAATATATTATTTATTTTTCTCTCTCTCTATTGTTTTTTTTTCTTTTTCTTTTTGTGTTTTTATATATTTTTCACTTTTTAATAAGATATTATTTAGTTTTTCTCGGATAAGTAATGCTATACAATGTTTAACGTGAATCAAAAAGATATTGTTTTGTTTATTCTTACATTTGTGTATATCATGATATAAATTTTATAATAAATTAATTCTATACACTATAAGAAAGTAGTCTTGTATCAAACTTTAATTTCGTATAAGTAAATTTACTTTCATATATAAGTTGTTTGTAGTCCTTTGTTAATTTCGTATATAATATTATATATAAAAATAATATTTATAAACAAAAATACAAACAATAAAATATAGTACTAAACCGATTTTTTAAGGATGCAAGTACAAATAGCCGGTTCATCGTGCACTTATGTTTTTTTTGTTGTCAAAATATTATTCAAAGGGATTTCTAAGATATTTTTAAACAACTACCTAGAAGTCAAGATTGAATTCATTACATAATAATTAAAATTAATTAAAGGGTCCCATTAAGTTTAGGGATTAGAGTGTTTTGAACATTCTTTATGTGATTGTTTTCAACAAGTATACTCAAAGACAAACGACAAAATGCATAGATATTTTATAAAATGCATACAACTGTTTGTCTTCAATATTTAAAATTTTATTCAACATAACGTGGTAGTTGCCCTAAGATCTAATTAACAATTCATGTAATGTAAATTAGAAATGAAAGTGATTAAAAAGTATGATATAGACCTCAACATTTGCAAAATATTATGATACGTAGGAGCTTGAAAAGTTGGCTAATGAGCTCCGGGAAGAGATTGTCTATACAGTTTCAAAGACCGGGGGTCACTTGAGCTCGAACTTGGGTGTGGCTGAACTAACCGTCTCTCTCCACCATGTTTTCAACACCCCGGACGACAAGATCATTTGGGATGTTGGCCACCAGGTAACGACTTACTTCACTTTATAGCTAGTAATTAATAGTGTTTTTATAACCGAATCGGCCTTCTGAGCGGTTCATTGGTGATCACACATGTATATTTTCTACAAAAGTTTCCGATAAATTACCGACAAAAGAATTTTTTCACAAGTTTGCGACAACTTTCCGACAAAACAAAAACAAAAAAGTAACCACAAGATTTCCTATAATTTTTCGACAAATTTATTAAGTTAACTTATTTATTTAATATATTCGTCGGAATATTGTCGAAAATTACCGACGAAACGCTTTTGTTGCTAATTCGTTGAAAAATTAGTCGGGACTTTTTCCAACGGGATTTTTTCCAACAAACACTTTTTGTCAGTAACTTGTCTCTAACGGTTAATTCCGACAAATTCATCACGAAACTGTTGTCGCAAATTTTTTTATTTTTTTAGTAGTGTGTTCACCGGTTCAATTGCTCCGACCGATAACAAGATAATTCAAATGGGAACGATTCAAATACAGTCAACCAGACTCGTTCCATGGCCAGTTCCTGGTCTAATAGCCAGGTGTTGGTAATCATGTAAACATAGGTTCGTGAATATTTTTTATAATCATTTAAATTATTTTCACAGTCATACCCGCATAAGATATTGACGGGAAGGAGATCGCGAATGGAGACAATTCGACAAACGGGTGGACTTGCTGGTTTCCCTAAGAGAGATGAGAGTAAACATGATGCCTTTGGTGTTGGTCATAGCTCGACTAGCATTTCTGCGGGTTTAGGTAACTTTTCAAATTTTATCTTCGTACATTTAGAACCATGATATCACAAGAGCTATAATATTTAATTTAATGAAAATTTGACGATTAACTGAACGTCTAACATCAATACACAAAGAAACACAAAAAAACATTTTTATGGAAATATTGTTTAGATGACATGAAACTTAATATAAGTAATAAAATAAGATATTTGCGTTGCAAGCAAGTAGTTGATGCAAAATAATTGGTCTTTTATTATTGAAACATCATTTTTCGTTGCATTAATACCATGTTGATATCATGATGGTTGTATCATCAACTAGATGTAATTGACATATACCATGTCATGTTGAACAAATTCAACGCTATGGGGAGATTACGTGTTCCTAAAGAAAGTGGCGGAATTAAATGTTATTAACGCGTGTTTTGTGTATCTTTTTTTGGTTAAAAGTAGTTCACACATGAGCGTGTTTAGATAAGAAATTTTGAGACAAGTGACCTCATAACACGTTTTCACCCCTAAATACTGTAATTTTATAAACAAAGTTGTGAGCTTCTGATTACAAAGCCATGTGAAGGAAAGCGAACACGACGGTACACATACATCATAATTAATATTTGTTTTCTTTAGCTAATGAGTTGCAGTTGATGGATTTCGTTATACGATGATATGACGTAATAAGATTAAATGAATGTATATAGGTTTATAATAACCTAAAAGACGTAAAATATTAAAAATTTTTATTCGGCAATCAATTGTTTGATAACATTATTTTATTAAACTAAATCATTATAAGTTATATAGTACAGTTTATAAACATATGTCCAGTATAACACGATACCTCTGTGTACATTTTGATGGTAAATGTCTAGTTTCTAGTAGTGAACGAATTTCATTAATTTTTTCTTCTGCCAGGAATGGCGGTTGGCCGAGACTTGTTGGGAAAAGAAAATCATGTAATTTCGGTGATTGGAGATGGAGCCATGACTGCAGGACAAGCGTATGAAGCTATGAACAATGCAGGCTTCTTGGACTCCAATCTAATCATAGTTTTGAACGATAACCGTCAAGTCTCCCTTCCCACCGCCAATCTTGATGGTCCGGTTCCACCCGTTGGGGCTCTTAGTCGATCCCTCACAAGGCTACAAACTAGTAGGAAGTTCCGTCAACTACGTGAAGCTGTGAAGGTACAATTTCTTGTTTTTTTGAATGGGTGGTGACGACTGAGATTAAATAAATAAAACTAATTTCTTTTTTAATTATCATTTAATGTATAATCTTTTTTTTTCTTTTATTATTAAAGAAAAAAAAGGTTATATATTAAATAATAATTAAAAAATAAACTTTAAATTCTAACATTTTAAAAAATCAAAATGCGTAATTTTGTTATATTGTTTTTTGGTATGTGTTTCGATTTAAACTTTATTGAAAGTGAGTTATATCTAAAATAACTTATTTTTTATATTACATATTGTTCAAGAAAAAACTAAATTATATGTTATATAAAAAAGGGAAAAAACTAAAATCCTTTATCTAATGTATTTAATTTTCAAAGTTAAATTCAATCGAGAAAATACCCGCTTGTCAATTGATTTTAAAGTAAAAGGAAATCATCTAAATAAACATGTTGACTTAAAATTTTGCATTATGATCATTGATTTTTTTTTCCTCACTCAAATAATATTTATGATTATCCACAACAATAATTGAAAGTACATCTAGACTCACATAATCAATCAACCAAAATTTATCATAAAAAATTTATTTTGATGATTTTCACTACTAGTATGTAGCCACTTCAGTCGAGAATGGGTTACATTACTTTTTGTGATTGATTCTTTTTTAGATATTTAGTCTTGTAAGAATAAAAAGTTAATGTTTATTTTGATGAATTTCACTACTAGAAAACATATATATTTTCTTATAAAAGTTTCCGACAAAAGAAATTTCCCACAAGTTAGCGGCAAATTTCTGACAAACAAAAACAAAAAAGTAACTATACGATTTCCTAAAATTTTTCGACAAATTTATTAAATAAGTTAACTTATTTATTTACTATAATCGTCGGAATATTGTCGGAAATTACCAACAAAGGCTTTTGTCGGTAATTCGTCGGAAAATTAGTCGGGACTTTGTCGGAAAAAAACATTTCCTACGGGGTTTTTTCCAACAAACATTTTTTTGTCGGAAACTTGTCGCTAACGACCAATTCCGACAAATTTCCCACAAAATTGCCCTCGCAAATTTTTTATTTTTTTAGTAGTGAGATTTTATGGGAAATTTTTCGGAATTGGTCGTTAGCGACAAATTTCCGACAAAAAATGTTTGTTGGAAAAAACCCCGTATGAAATGTTTTTTCTGACAAAGTCCGGACTATTTTCCGACCAATTAGCGACAAACGTCTTTCGTCGGTAATTTCCGACAATATTCCGACGATTATAGTAAATAAATAAGTTAACTTATTTAATAAATTTGTCGAAAAATTATAGAAATCGTATAGTTACTTTTTTGTTTTTGTTTTGTCAGAAATTTGTCGCTAACTTGTGGGAAATTTCTTTTGTTGGTAATTTGTCAAAAACTTTTGTAGGAAATATATATGTTTTCTAGTAGTGTTTCCCTTAAAATAATCCCTTTTTAGAAAAAAAATAAACAATTTCTTTGTATCTTATATGTTGTTTTCTTTGTATCTTATATGTTGTTTTTCTATGATGAAACATCCTATTTTTAATTTTGCGGTTCATAAAATATCAATCATCACATATTCACATCTATTTCTTCAAGAGAGACTCACCAAAATCATATGAATCTCATGTAAGAAGTTCAAATCATGTCATGAACAGGGGGTGACGAAGAAAATAGGCGATCAAACACATGAAGTTGCAGCCAAAATGGACACTTTCTTGACAGGAATGGTGGGTGGTCATGGAGCTTCAATGTTTGATGAACTTGGGCTCTATTATGTTGGCCCTGTAGATGGTCACAATGTTGAAGATCTTGTCTATGTGTTCAACAAGATCAAGTCGATGCCGAATTCAGGACCTGTTCTAATTCACATTATAACCGAGAAAGGCAAAGGCTACCCTCCTGCAGAAATTGCAGATGATAAGATGCATGGTGTTGTGAAATTTGATGCTCAATCTGGGATGCAATCGAAAACAAAAGGTAAGACGCTATCATATACGCAATATTTTGCTGACTCGTTGATGGCTGAGGCGGAAAAAGATGATAAAATAGTTGCTATTCATGCGGCTATGGGCGGAGGCACAGGACTTAATACATTCCAAAACAAGTTTCCCAAGAGGTGTTTTGATGTTGGCATAGCCGAGCAACATGCTGTCACGTTTGCTGCGGGTTTGGCTACCGAAGGGCTCAAACCATTTTGTGCTATTTATTCGTCGTTTCTACAAAGAGGTTACGATCAAGTAAGATCATTACTATAGTCATTTTTTTAATCTACAAGGGACATAGGGGATTACTTTTGTTTTTGAAGTAATCTACTGGTTGAACACCAGGATTCAACCAATCTGTTGAATGGATAAGCAGAATCAGAAATTCATGTGTGCACAATCAGAAATTCATGTGTGTAGAATCAGCTCGTGCAAGAAGCAGATTTGCTTTAATCTCTTGTCCCACCAGCGGATTAGTTGAATCCGCTTGTTCAACCAACAGATTACCTAAAAACTTTATTCAATCCCTTAAGTCGCCTATATAAATCTAAAAAAATATTCCTATGATGTTTATGCTTTTCTTTTCCTATGAAACAAGGTTAATGTCAAGGTATTTGGTGATGCAGGTAGTGCATGATGTTGATCTTCAAAAGCTTCCAGTGAGATTCGCGTTGGATCGGGCTGGTTTGGTAGGAGCGGATGGTCCAACTCATTGTGGTGCATTTGATACAACTTTTATGGCTTGTTTACCAAACATGGTGGTTATGGCTCCTTCAGATGAGTCTGAACTCATGCATATGGTTGCAACAGCTGCAGCCATTGATGACCGTCCTAGCTGCTTTAGGTACCCCAGAGGCAATGGCATAGGTTCATTACTCCCACCAAATAATAAAGGAACCCCAATTGAGGTACTTCAGTTTTTAAAGTAGTTTTGTCTGATACACAAAGAATCGGTTAAGGAAAATCATGTAATATTTAATGCCTAGTATAAAGTACCAAACTGGTAAATTAAAATTTTGGATCACTGATGGGCCATTGACCCACCCTATCAATTCAACCTCCCTCAGGAGGAAACCCACCATAGGTGAGAAAACCTCCTGTACCCTCTTTTTTTGTCACAAGTGGACTTGAACCCAAGACTTCCCATTTTAGTGAAATCTTAGTTATACACCTTTGTTACTAGACTAAGCTAGTGGTTGTAACTAAAACTAAGTGCATAGTTATGAAATTGATTTCTAAATATATGTAAATTACTCAAATCAGAAAACAAAAACAAAAATAGTAAAATCTAGCGAACCGATGACTTTAAAACTAACTTTGTACGATGGAATTCGGGTCCCATAGTTGGAGTTTTCCATATATGAAACCGTCTTTCGTAGAGTACATTTAAATTTGGTTAGGTCGAGACATCGAGTCATATTTTGAAAAACTGAAACTAACTGCATTGAGACAAAGATTCACATCTTTTTTTCATAGAAAAGAAAACAAATAAAAAATCATAAAGTCACGGGATAACCGATGAGTTCAAAAACAAGGCTCTGTGTGGTATAATTCGTGTCCCATAGTTGGAATTTGCCATATGATCAGTCCATTGAGACGTTTCTTTTGTAACTTCGTTACTTATAGGCAATGTAACCTTATAGGTAGCGCAAGTTATGCCTTTTTAAGTCAAGCTTTTCTCTGTATTAGTATGCTAGCTCTTGTATTAGTTTCATTCGATTGATCTAACATGTCATGTATTTCAAATAGGTTGGAAGGGGAAGAATACTTAAGAAGGGAAGTAGAGTGGCCTTATTGGGATATGGAACCATAGTACAAAGTTGTTTAGCTGCACACGAGCTTCTTAAACAGCTCGGTATCTCAGTTACAGTGGCCGATGCACGATTTTGCAAACCGTTAGATGGAAGATTAATCAGAGAACTAGCAAGAGAGCACGAGGTCCTCATCACCGTCGAACAAGGATCCATTGGAGGATTCAGCTCACATGTTTCACATTACTTGGCCTTAAATGGGTTACTTGACGGAAACCTCAAGGTATATCTTTGTTACACTTTCTACAAAAAACATCCTTAATTGGTAGCTAGAAATGACTATTTTTAATCTTATATTATACAATATACGTAGAATTACAAATATCCTTATATTTTCAACCCTAATTACACATATACCCAATCCAAAATTTAAATTACATATATCTCCCTCTTTTATAAAATTAATCTTTTAACTTGACACGAAATACGACTATTCTTATTCCATTAATACCAACCTTAACCTTCTGATTCCCACTACCGATCGATTCCAATATCCACGATCGATTCCAACATCCAGCGTCGCTTCTAATCGATTTCATCATCCAGTTGGGTATATTTGTAATTATGAAAGGTATATACGTAATAAGACTTTGTGTTGGGTATATATGTAATTAATGAAGTTTTAGGGGACATATGTAATTGCACCTACAATATATATGAAAGTTATTTATATTTGTGGTTTATGTTTTATTTCAGTGGAGGTCTATGATACTACCAGATCGATATATCGATCATGGAGATCAAACATACCAGATTGAGGAGGCCGGTCTCACCCCAAAACAAATTGCTGCAAGGGTTTTGTCATTAATCGGTGAGAACAAAGAGAGTGTTCATCTTATCAGTGTATAGTCAGTGTCACAACCTTTTGATGAATATTTTTTAATTTTGTAATTGGTTCATCTCTAATAAACGATGTGTCACGAATTTGGATTCTCCATGGTGCTAAAGAAGAAAACTTTGGTCTTCCCATTGTCGTTGAACTACATGAAATACTAGTAAACGAAATAATATCCACTACATGCTCTACTACACAAATGGGTAAAAGCGACCGAAAGTATGACCCAAAAATCAATGATTAATTTTGCAACTGTATTTACGACCGAAATCAAAATGGTTGCGAAATTAGCGAACGAAACAAAATTGATTGCAATAATAGCAACCAAGTTTTTTTGCTTGTAAACATTCGCAAATGTAGCGACCGAATAAAAATGGTTTCATAATTAGCAACTGAGTTTTTAAAACGTAAATCGGTCGCAAATGTAGGGAGCAAAATTGTTTCGGTGACAAATTTAGTCACTAATTTCATAAAGTATTATAAAATATAATTTTTATTTTTATTTGGTTGCAATAATGGTCGCAAATATAGCTACCGAACTTTTTCATCAACAAATAAGGTCGCTTGTTTTAAAATAAGTAAGAAACAAATAAAATAAAAGTTAATTTGGTCTCAAAAACCGTCCCAAACATAGCCCCCGAAATTGTTTCGATCGCAAACAAAGTCACCAAAATAACAAAAATAATAAAGATATGAACGATCACCAAATTAACAAAAATAATAAAGATATGAAATAACAGTTAAGTTGGTCACTAAAACGGTCGTAAATATAGCTTTTAAAAAATCGATAATTTAAAAAAAAATAGAAAACGATAACAATTATAGCGAATGGAATACATGGTTGCAAACCTAGCTACCGATAATGATTTGGTCACAAAACTATCATAATTTGATTGAACAAAGATTGAAAATAAATTATGGTAACAAAAACGGTAAAAGAAATTAATTTCGGTCATAATACCGATCGCAAGATTGATTTTCGAAAACTAAAATACGATTGCCAAATGATTAAAATAAAAATGGTTAATTAGGGTTGATTATGGGTGGGTGGTGTTAAATGGTGTTATTTAGGGTTGCTCTTAGTAAATGATGATCAATGAGGGGTGACTAGGGTTAATTAGTGTCGATATTGATCAATTAGAGCCGATATTTGTCAATAGGGGTAATTGTCACACCCCGCCACGGCGGAATCCGCGGGATGTAACGTTCATGGTTTTCATCGCATATGATTTTCGCAAACACTTACATGACATTAATACCGAATGTTTAAAGTAGTTGTACAAACATTACTTGTTTAAAAGTTTCAAAGATTTACAACAATAGCTTAAATCAATAAGCAATTAAAGGAAATCTTCCAAAAAGTTCGGTACTTCGAAATGCATTCAAGACAAAACGTGAGACGCCATACTTGAGTTAGTTACTTGAAAAACATGCTTAAAAATGTCAACATAATGTTGATGAGTTCACAGGTTTATTTTACCAAAAATAAAACATTTACTGGTAACTGGAAATCCGTACGATAAACAAAACAAGTTAGCGGTTGATTTATCTAAGTCTAGCTAGGACATACGAAATATATGATGCACAAGCCTATAACCAAACCTTTAATGAATTCTCGAATTTTTGCTCCTGCCCATTGTACCTTAAAACAACGAGAACAACAAAACCTAATATACAATCATTTGACCTTGTTGGTCACAGTTAGCGCGACTAACCATGATTAGGGGTGTCAACCCAAATAGTACTATTCATATCGATATACAGCTAATTCCATAGCTAATGGTTATAGTTCGAAATACCGAGGACCTTAATGTGTTAACTCATGCGCACAAAGGAATCAGATGCTTGTTTCTCGTTTTCTAGTTATCATACAATTTGAATTCAACATGTTTTCCCCCAAATATGGAAAAGCAGTAAAAAGTGGCCTTGAAACTCACCTGAGAGATGCTAGCAACAAAGCCGAAAACGAAAATAGACCCGACTTAGATACGTCCTAGCATATATAAGAACATCATAAGTCTTAATGAATTAATCTCTAGCATTACAAGCTGGCAAAGTCGACATTCACCCAACTTAACTAGACTCGATTGGAAAATCACTTGTGTTTGAACGTGTGACTCGATGACCCGTTAGTGATTATGCCTTGGAATAATGCGAAAATATATATTTATAACGTATGTAAATATAAATGATACAATTCTCGTAACTCGTTCTCGGATTCTCGTTTAGCAATAACATGCTCGGTTAAACGATTCGAGTTAAATGATAATGACTCGACGACCCGTTGGTGATTCTGTGACTCGACGACCCGTTGGTGATTATGACTCGACGACCCGTTGGTGACTATACATCGATTCGAGTTAAATGATAATATATATATATATGTATATATAATTATATATTTATTCTAAAGAAGAATCATGTTCAAAAATACTACAAGTATTTATATAATATTTCAACTAATATTTTCTTATAACGATACTTATATTACTCCAAATAAGTTAAAAATTATGAGATCGTTCACAATTATTTATAAATTTAATACAAAAATATAACGTTTATATTTATGAAAACTTTACGAATAAAAATAAAGGATTTTATTTCTTGACTAGAGTTACATACATATAATGTTTATATATATAAAGCTCACTTATATGTAAAATCCACCAAGTTACCATTAAGGTTTTTAAGCCACAAATCATTCCAAAACTAGTTATATATATATATATATATATATATATATATATATATATATATATATATATATATATATTCTTTTACAACCCAAATTGTCCAACATTTTAACTAGTATTTTTTTTAAATATATCTCTTTGTTTTGAACAAAATACGTTTTCATGGTTGAACATTTATATTTCACCAAAATCTACTTTTTAGCTTTTCAAGTCTTTTAGATATGATAGGGTAATATTATTTACTAATCTTATTATAACCTATATTTATTTTTAACAACCTTTTTCATATATTTTAACTAGACCATATAACGTGATATACCCTTTTGTTATGCCAAAAGGTTCAAATCATATCAAAAAGTCCAAATTTGTCAAAAGGTTCGAGTCACTAAATAAACTTATAAATGGTCCAAATGATGTATATACAAGCATAAAACATAAAACTACTTAGATTTATATAAATGTTATATAATAAACCATAAAATGTAACACCTCATAATAAATTACATGTATCACCAACCACTGTATTTGTGTAATTTTTCTTTGTGCTAGAAGTTTTATATATTCTCATATGACAAGATTTTATATAAAGCCTTTTTTTTCTACATTATGAAGTATGACATGTTTTTTTTTGTAAAACAAAAATACACTAAATAAAAACTTTAGATCCGAGGCTTATATGATTTTAACAATCACTTAGTTTGTAGTCTTTTTTTTATAAATAAAATCCATAGTTTTTGAAAAGTTAACTTTTATATAAATATCATTTCTTAACTAAGAATCATGACCATTTTTTTTTAAAGAGAAACGTATTAAGAAAATGGACCCATGAGTCAAATTTCATGTTTTAACTAAAATTTGGGTGAAATATTTCATGCACTTAGAAATTTTTAAGAAATAAGGACAAAGTTTTTAACTTACAACAAGAAGGAAAGTGAAGTAAGGATGTTGAAAAGAAGGATTCCAAGCTTAAACTCTTGTTACACCACCTTGAAATGCACTAAACTTTTGGTTTCTTGGATCAAGTTTGAATTAATATGAGGATTTGTGGGTGGAATATGTTTGCCGTAGGAAATGAGAGCAATAAGGAGAGGAATGGTGTGAGTCTTTAAATGATGGATGTGGTATGGTATAAAAGAGTATGGACGGGTGTTTGATGAGAAAGAAGCATGGTTTTGCATTACATAAGTCAAAGAAAAAAAATAAGTTGGGTGGGGGCCACCTTGTCTTTCAGCCGAGAAGGGGTCAAAGGGGGTGGTTTGGGTGATTAGGTAAATGGGTTAAGAAGTTTAACCGGTTATTAACGTGTTAAGTTTTGTTTACGGCTCGGAACGGTAATTTAGCTCGTTTGTATTTTTTTGTTCTTTATTTCAAGTAACTAGGGGGGGGGGGGGGGTTAATTAGTTTGTTGAAAATGTCTAACTATATATTGTAAAAGTCATAGACACGCTTATTAGTATGCAAGCATGATTAAAAATGACGTTAAATGGTAAAATCTCAAAATTATTCCGTCATGGATTATTTTATGTAACGAGGACCCTAAATCTTAAAATTAAATGTATAAATATAATATAATGTGTTATGGGTCTTTAGATATTGATTAGGAAACTAAATTAATCACCAATGATCGCTTTCACCGATATAATCCGGGCGTGCATACCGACAATTTTTGAAACTACCAATACAAAATATACGAACTAACAGCTTTGCTACACATAGAATGAACTAATTAATAATAATTAAGTCTAATATGAAATTACAAATCATAAACACGTTTAACGTATGTACGGATAATTACCGGATATTGTCGGTTTGTGTTAATATGGGTAATTATAGTTGATAATGATTAATAGTCACCATTTAGGATCAATTAGGGGTAATTAGGAAAAATTAGTAGGTCAATGACAGTTATAAATGGTCAACGAGGGTAAATATTAGTCAATAACTATCTGTGAGAGTTAATTATGGTCGATTTTGATCAATAATTGTCATACAAGGACATAAGTGACACATTACGACTCGTTATAACTTTTTATGAAAAATTTCGTTTTTGGCCCCGATGGTTTGCTCTATTTAACCCTTTCAGCCCAAAAAGGAATATTTGAACATATCAGCCCCTAAGGTTGTGTTTTTGTAACCATTTCAGCCCCTGCTACCAACTCTGTTCACTTTTTTTGTTAAGTATGTTTGCATTTTAATCCTTTTATTTCTAAGGAACTAGTTTAACCATTTTAGTTCAATAAAAACTTTTTTTATTTTGATAAAATATTTTTACTTATTTAAAAACGTTTATTTTTACTTTTTTAAAATCGTTCTTTTAAAAAAAAATTCTACATAAAAAACGACTTTTTTTGAACTTTTTAAAAACGTTTATGAACTTGAATTTTTTTTTCTAATTTTTTCATCAAAACGTTTAAAAAACATTGTTTTTAGTTTTTTCATAAAAAAAAAATTATAAAAAACAAAGAAAAATATTTTTAATAATGTATTTATGAAAAAAAAATTAAAAAGCTAAAAATGTTTTTATAAAAAAACTAAAAAATATGATTTTAAAAACATTTTTATGTAAAAAATCAAAAAAAAATATTTTTATAAAAGTTAAAAAACGTTTTAAAAAAATTCAAAAGAGACGGTTTTATGAAAAAAAAAACGAAAAAATGATTTTTAAAAAGTAAAAGAAAACGTATTTAAATAAGTAAAAAAGAAATGATCAAAAAAACTAAAAAAAAGTTTTTATTTGACTGAAATGGTTAAACTAGTCCCTTAGAAATAAAATGACCAAAATGTACCTATAATTAACAGAAAAGGTTAACATAATTAGTAGTAGGGGCTAAAATGGTTATAAAAATATAACCTTAGGGACTGATATGTCAAAAAATTCATTTTTGAAGTGAAAAGATTAAACAAGGCAAATCAAAGAGGTCACAAGCGAAATTTACCCTATAAGTTATTACAACATTTTGTTATCCAATATGTCCCATTAGGTCAACCATAAACATTTGTCAACAATAACTAAAAACGTTTTTGTAAAAAAACTAAAAAGTATGATTTTAAAAACATTTTTATGTAAAAAATCTAAAAAAATATTTTTATATAAGTTAAAAAACGTTTTAAAAAGTTCAAAAGAGACGGTTTTATGAAGAAAAAAAATGAAAAAATGATTTTTAAAAAGTAAAAGAAAAAGTATTTAAATAAGTAAAAAAGAAATGATCAAAAAAACTAAAAAAAAGTTTTTATTTGACTGAAATGGTTAAACTAGTCCCTTAGAAATAAAATGACCAAAATATACCTATAATTAACAGAAAAGGTTAACATAATTAGTAGTAGGTGCTAAAATGGTGATAAAAATATAATCTTATGGACTGATATGTCAAAAAATTCATTTTTGAACTGAAAAGATTAAACAAGGCAAATCAAAGGGGTCACAAGCGAAATTTACTTTATAAATTATTACAACATTTTGTTATCCAATATGTCCCATTAGGTCAACCATAAACATTTGTCAACAATAGCTAAAAAATGGTCAATTAAGGTTAATATATATTGATAATTGAGGTTAACAATGGTCAATTAAGAAGAATATTGGTTAATGGTGATCAATATTGATTAATGAGGCTTAATATCGGTCAATGAAGGTCAACGACGACCAAACATATATATAAGTCTCACATCATGGCTCGTTGTGACTTATTTCGAACAAATATGACTCATTAACATAAGTGTTGGGATAACAATGGTTTAATGCTAAATCAAGATTATTAATCCCTTGTTTTAATAAAGATAAGAATTTAGTAACTCATGGTACTATTTGATTATTAAACATGGTCATATACCACATACATGTCCTAACACTAGATGAATCGTCAATCACATGCTAAATTTTAACAATTATGAAAACGTTCGGGTCAACAAAGTCGACACAAGAAGGTCAAAGGTTAAACCGTTAAATTATGAGAGATTATAAAATAAGTTTTTATATACTTTGAACAAGTTTATAAAAATAATATATTTATAAAAGTAAGGGGCCGTTTAGTTCATGAAATGTTTAAGAAGGAATTAGAATGTTTTAATGAAATTGGAATTTGAAGGAATTGTAATGAATTCCAATAAATATATGTCACCTGTTTGGTTGGAAAATTTGATAATGAAATTTGAAATGTTAAAAATGGTAAATACCAAAACTACTTGTAAGTCCTAGCGGGTCTAACGATCGATCTCTGCTGTAAAACACGTGATACGTATACGTAGTGCGGAATCCTAACGCATACGTACGTCTCGAATACTCACGCACACTATACAATCACACAAAAGACAAGATATCATAAAAAGCTTCTTGTATTCAATCTGTAAACAGCACACACAGAGTAGTTCCAAAAAAATACAAAATAATACAAAATGTTACAAATAAGAACAACTCCTGCACTATTTATAGACAATACAACTGGATCAGGCGAACTTATCATGTTCGCCAACTTTACTATTCGCCTCAACTAGATCAGGCGAACATGTTAAGTTCGCCTGTGCAAACTTAAACAAACACAAGACAAAACATACAAAACATTAAACATAAAGACTAATCTATTACAAGGCGTGTTGTCACATAACATGCTCCAACTGACTCCCCATTGAAACAGCTTGGTCTTTATCTTTAAGTCTTGTTCTTCCAATTCTTCGGTAATGAGCTCTCTGCACAAATACTGTGTTTCAAACATACATACAACACCTTCTTGTACTGTAGTGCCTGCTCTCTACTCTCGTCTGTATACATGATCTCTCTACGTTTCAACATCTTCTGATCAGACCTTGAGAAGTTAACAAGGTTCATAGCATCAAAGAACTTTACTATAACCTTGCCACTCATGTCTTCTATGCTTCACCCATATAGACATCTACATACCACCATTTAAGACCATTCAGGAAATCATAGGCAATCCGCTTCAAAGGAATTATAGGTATTGATCTCACAGGCTTGAACTTGTATCTCCAAATCACCTTTTGAGTAACCGGATCAACTTCTTTTATTCTCTTGCCCTGTTGATGTTTCAGTTTCTCATACTTACCAGATCCTCCTTCAATTCTTATCATCTTAGCTATTGTGTCAGCTATCCCATTATTTGATCTGTTAATCAAGGGCTTAGTTGATAACCCATTGACTTCACATCTTGGTAAGGAGTTAAAGTACTTTAGCCTTGGCTTCAAATACTGAACTCCATTTGATCTTTTCAAAGCAAATAGCTTGAACTCAGCTTCATAGAACCAACTTATAATCCTGCCAGAGCATTTCTCTTTATTCACGTATCTCTGTTTCTAAACTGGTGCAGCTGGAGAGACTGGAAACTTAGTTTTCCAACTCTTCACCATCTCTGCCCATTGGGCCTTTGTCATTCCAGTGTTTTTGTACATCTATGTATCTTTGGGCACACTCTCTGTAGTATCAGGATTTTGTTCTTTCAGAATAGGATCATACTTTTCTGATTCTGCAACACCTTCTGACAAATCTTCAGGTATTACAACATCGTCAAAGACATCCATGTTTATCACTTTCTACAACTACCTCAACAATATCTCCCTCCTCTAACTCCTCTTCACCAGTATCCTCCTCATCTGTTAAATCATCCAGGTCTAACAAACATTCAATCTTATCTGCATCATCTATGTTAGAGTCTTCAAAAATTGAATTATCTAACATATCAGCATCAACATCAACAGCAGCAGCTTCAGCCTGTTCTTTATTATCACCACTAGTCATCATAATGGCTTCTTCAATAACTTCTGACTCCCCTTGAGTTAATGACGTAGGGTTCGTATCAGCGTTTTGACGCTCACCCAAATCTTCACCAGCATTCGGTTCGTCATAATCTTCAAAGTTCTTTTGAACACCAATACTATTACTCGTAATAGTCTTATCAGCCTTCCCCCCCCCCCCCGAGCGTCAAGACGCTCCACCAATTGGCTTACAAGG
Organism: Smallanthus sonchifolius; assembly: GCA_023525975.1. Classification (NCBI taxonomy): domain Eukaryota; kingdom Viridiplantae; phylum Streptophyta; class Magnoliopsida; order Asterales; family Asteraceae; genus Smallanthus; species Smallanthus sonchifolius. The sequence continues at coordinate 18,188,536 of CM042035.1, read as the reverse complement.
ATTTGCATTTCTGCAATCACCATGTTTTGTTCATTAACGACCACAACACGTTGAGCTTCTCTGTCAATCAATTCATCCACTTGTGAGTTTAAACCTGAAACCTGTGTTTCCAAGGCCTATATTCTATCATCACGAGCATCTCTTGTAGACGGACCTGCTTAATCCTGAGTCTTGGATACAGTGGGAGTAGCATGTGGATTATTTGATTGTGAAGGAATAGGAGTTATGATCAAAGAATCTACAAACTCTCTATCTTGTGAAGATTCAGCAGCATGAATAGCCGAAGCCATCAATTTAGGACCTTTTGCTGTAGGAGCTTCATCATCTTCAGAACTAGAAGATTCGTCTTGTAATTTTCTCTTTCCAAGTACTACATTGGGAGGAGGACCCCTTACAGACTTGCGTCTTGGAATTTGTACTTTATTTTTGCCCAGAGACTTCTGACATTTTTCATAGACATTCCTAGTAACCCTATGCACTTTAGCTAACCGAGCATAGTGCTCAGGACTAAAATCCTGGGAACTCTCTTCATCATCGTCAGCTTCACCAGATCCAGATGAACTCGTGCTAGTCTCCTCAACCTCTACATGTTCATCTTGAGGTTCGTTTGCATCAACATTCACTTGAACATTTTCACCATCATTCCCATCATTATCATTGTTATCATCACCATCATCATTATTATTATCACCATCATCATTGTTATCATCACTATCATCATCTTCACTTTCAGTCTCCTCACTGTCATTCTCATCATCACCTTCCTCTTCCTCTTCCTCTTGATTATCAGAAGGTGGTAACTCCAATGCTGGATCATCATTAATACAATTATTATTTGGTGGTGCAACATAACCAGGATTGATTATGTGCCCAAACAGAGGAGTAGCCACTGGAATCAAAGCAGGATTTTGCTGCTTAATATTCATGCAATAAGTAAAGATCCTCTTTGTCATAGGAGTGAGAGTTAATCTTGGATTCACCGGTGGTAGATTTGGTATAAGATGATTCAGGATAAGCTGCAAGAATCTAGGGTACATCAAGAAACCCTGACCCACAGGTTGTCACACCCCAACCGACGGCGGATTATACGTCGGGGCGGACGCGGTTGTTCAATAGCACAAGGTTGGCTATTAAAGTTTCAATATCTAATTAATAATTAGATTCAAAGGTTCAATACAAAGAATAAATCAAATACATAGCAAGAATACAATTCTAATTGATTAAGCATTCTAGGTCCAAGCATCCTATGTGATCACGATAAAGTCTCATGTTGTAGAACCTGAAACATGTGAAAGAATCTGTCAACTACAAAATAGTTGGTGAGATACAAAGGTTTTGACACAGTTTAACAAGTATTTGGAAAGAATTACAATTCACTATGATATATGCATTCTATATTGTAAGTATGAGAAAACAAGCATGTTAGACATTGTGCACATCAACCCTCCAACCAAGTTTAGGCATAACCCGCAGGTTACCCTTATAATTCTCAAGTTTAAAGTTTAGTGTAGTAACAAACACCAAGGGCTCCCCCACCCCCGAAGGGGTCAATCAATCAAGGTGGATTGGTCAAATACAATAGATCTATCATTGTTACTATTGGCTTGATCAAAGCTAATGAATGTGCTAGTTTTAAGTTTAATCTAAGCATACAAGTCTCAAGTTTAACATAAGAATAAACACGTAGTCATAGTTGTACAAGAATTGTATAAGTTTAAGAATTGTGAACATGTTTCACCCCAAAATCATAAAAGGAAAAAAGGGCTAAGTATACTCACATGGATGATGAATAGTATCCGACACGGATAAGTATTTGCAAGACTTGGAGGTAGAATATCCTCACGATTAGCCTAAGTATGCAGGTTTAAAGATTTAAGTATGATCCTATAACTATGGTAAGGATCTAGGATTTCAAGATCGACTAGGGTTCCAAGTGGGAGATGGGAATGATTATGTTTATAAAGTCAAGTTTAAAGTAACGGTTTTGAATGAATGACACAATACTTGGATATCGAAGTTTAATAAGTTTATAGTTTAGAATAATTAAAATAATTATTTAAAAGTTTTACAACTATTAATTACATATGTTAGGTAATAATAATCAGAATGGTTTTCTAAGTATTCGTAAATGGAGTTGAAGTAATTGTTAAATGAAAGACTAAATAATTATTAAATAATTATTTAAAGTATGGATAATTATTAAAGATTACTAATAATTATTGTAAGGATAAATAATAAGTGTTTAAAGAGAAATTAATTATTAAGGATAAATAGGTATCTATAAGAATAAACAATATAAATCATTTAGGTTTTACTAAAGTTTCAAGTATCAAACATTTATTTTACAAATTATTTTGTAATAACTAATGTTTATAAGTTTAAATAAATGTCAAGTTTCCATAAGTTTATAAAATAGGATTTCTTATAAGGTTTATGTTTTAAATTATAAGTTTATAAAGGTTTTTAAGTTAAAGTTTCTATTTAACTTTTATAAGTTTGCAAAAGCTAGAAGATTAATTAAAGCATATTTATTTCTTATGTTTCCAATTAAAATAAATAAACAAGCTTCAAATCTAGTAAATATGAATTTCATTAAAATGTATAAGTCTAATTGTTTATAGTTAAGTTTTATAGATTTATGAAATTCTTATAAGTTTTATGTTTAAATAAAAGTTTGTAAATTTATTCAAAGTTTAAACTAAATTTGCTTATTAATAATTTAAGTTTCTGAGTTTATAAAATAGTTTCCATTGTATGCATAAGTTTTATGAGGTTTAAAAATATTTTTATAGTTTTTTTTAAGCATTTAAAACTATTTTTAAAGAATTAATTATTATAAGTTTACTTATTTAATTAAAAATGTTTCAGAATACAAAACCGTAGATAAAAATCATTTCTAGGTTTATATAAGTTTAACAAATTATATAAAATTTATTAGAAATTTTAAATCTGATTAAATAGGCATAAAAAACGAAATACATGAAAACGGGGCTGCACAGGCTCGAACCCGGGTCGGCCGGCTTGCCCACGCACACACTTAACCATTCCGACTACGGCTTGTTAGTGTATAATCTGAAAAAGAAAAACCTTTAAACCAAATATCGAATTGTCCCTGTTCCCCCGTATGAACCCTAGATCGATAATCCGTGAATTCAAAGTGTAATCCCTCTGTCATTGTAATTTGACAGAGGGCAAATGATCATGGCACGAAAACGATGAGGAGGGACCTTCGAATTACCTGATATGATGCTGAATTGAGAGAGAATGAGACTGTGGTGGTCGTCGGCGGTTGCAGCTCCAAATCGAAGAATGCAGGTGACGAATGTTTGAATTGAGTGTTTAGGAAGATTGATGGTGATGTTGTTGAGGTGATTCGGTCGGTATTTATATGCAATTTCGATGTTAAATGCTCGGTTAGGTGGGGCGATCGCGGATGGGGTTCACGCGGATCGAAATAGTAATTGCGCATGGTTACCGTTGAAATTGAACATTGAATGTTGTTAGGTAAGGGTCGCATGCGTGAGGCGAACCCGAGGTTCAACGAATCCGGACGGGAAAACGTTTTCGAGTGAAAAGGGACAAAAAAAAAGGTGTTGCGGGACTCGAACCTAGGACCGGTTCTGGGTTTCGAAAGTTTAGTGAAATGGCAAAACAGGTCCCTGCTGTTTCGAGTTATTTTCATTTCTTGTTAAACATAGGTTTTAGTTTAAAATGGGTTTTGCTAAATGACAGTTTCGGTCCCCGAGGTTTCTATAAAGTAAAATGTTTAACGAGTTTTCTCATTTGATTAAATTTTTATAAAACGAGTCATATGGTTTGCTTGTTTAGAATTTTAACTAATTAAAATGAGTTTCTAAACTTACTAAAATTTCAAGAGTTTATATATATATATATATCGGTTTCAAGTATAACAGCTTTATATTTATTAATTAAATATCTATTAAATTGGTCGGGAAATCCAGGATATTACAGTCTCCCCTACTTTAGTAAATTTCGTCCCGAAATTAAGGTAGAAGGCTTCTGTTCCCAAAATTTAAGTTTATGATATGTGTAAGGATAAAGAGGAAAGATAAGCAATCCCTGGGTTACGTTTAGAGTTCTAAATGGAGATGGAATGACAGGAATAAGATTACGCTCAAGTTTCTAAGTTTTCAAAGCCTAGGGTTGCCAAGAGTTTCCCTAAGAAGCATATAGTTTCATTGAAATATAAGAAGACTTGTTTTCAGAAATGTATTTTGAGAGAATAATCGATGAACTTTCATTCAAGATTTAAAGTGAGATGCATCACTCAGGATGGATTCGATGATAGTTCAATAATTTGAGTTTGTAGACTAATACGTCTAAGGATTGCTACGGTGCCTAAGTTCCGTGGCTACCTTTTGTGATAAGTCTTGGATCATAGCACACGACAGAGTTTACTATATCTTCCCATACGCTGATTTTCATACTTACGTGTGCACCCGCAAGCATTTAAATCGTCGCATAGTCCGCATAGGTCCTTCCGTTTGTGCGTGGATCAAGAAAGAGTACAAGAATACGACTAGAGTTTCCACATAAGAGTGATCATTGATTAACGAGTCCCTCAGAGAGAATACGTCATTCAATGATTAGAGAGAGAAGAATGTGACAAGATTTAGAGTTTCAATGTTTCCTCGTGATTGAATAAGAATACCTCAATCATCTAGTAGTTTAAAGTCTTTACACTTTCCTCGTGTTTGATCAAGAATACATCAAACCTTGAGTAGTTTAAAAGTCTTATACGCTCATCATGTTTGAACAAGCATACGTCAAACATGGAGTAGTTTAAAGTCTCATACGTTCATCGTGTTTGAACAAGCATACGTCAAACATGGAGTAGTTTAAAGTCTCATACATTCATCATGTTTGAACAAGCATACGTCAAACATGGGGTAGTTTAAAGTCTCATACGTTCATCATGTTTGAACAAGAATACGTCAAATATGGAGTAGTTTTAAAGTCTCATACGTTCATCATGTTTGAACAAGAATGCGTCAAACATGGAGTAGTTTAAATTCTCATACGTTCATCATGTTTGAACAAGAATACGTCAAACATGGAGTAGTTTAAATTCTCATACGTTCATCATGTTTGAACAAGAATACGTCAAATATGGAGTAGTTTTAAATTCTCATACGTTCATCATGTTTGAACAAGAATACGTCAAACATGGAGTAGTTTAAATTGTGTTTGAACAAGAATACGTCAAACATAGAATAGTTTAAATTGTGTTTGAACAAGAATACGTCAAACGTAGAATAGCTTAAAGTCTCTTAGTTTAGCTTCAGTGTATAGAAGTATACGATTACGTTTTGAGTATAAAGCGGTTATCTAAATACTCTAGTATTTAAGAGAGGTGTGGGACAGCGTTTGGAACAGGATTAACCATTATACGCTTTCTCACAGAAGATTCGAGTTGTCCAGTAGATTTAGTGGATCCCGATGTTTTGTTTAGATAGGAGCCAGGGGATGTACTCTGCTAAAGAGAGTAATGTCCTCCTTCCTGCTAGTGTCTAGTATCAAGAGTGAAGTTTTCTCGTATATATGGAATGTACGTCTATCAAGTCTTATAGGGTTTGGTGAAGATGGACACACAAAGTTTTCAAGACTAAGAATCCAAGTATAAGTTTGAAAAATAGGATAAGTCAGTTGAGTTCCAAGTTTCAGTATTTAGCTTTGCATGATCCTTTATTGATCATGTTTAGTTTTAAGAATACGGGGTTGAGCATTTGTACAAGTTTTACATGACTCAAAAGTCTCTGACCTCGTAGTTGTGTATACGAAGTTTAATGTTTTAGCAACGTGTATTTAAGCTTTTAGTCCCCGTTGTGATTTATAGTAAGTCTTTTACGTGACAAGAGTTGAATGAGGAAAGTCTCCAAGCAAGGGGTAACGGAAAAAGTTTCGATAAGGTTTATGATAGCGTGTTTACAAATGATTTATCTTGATTCATAACAGAGAGTATAGTTTTCTTTTGTATAGAATGTAATTAAGATGTTCAAAAACGACGAGTTAGGCATCGATAAGTAGTACAAGTAAGATTTATAAAAGGTAGATGTGATTGTTAAGCGAAAACTTGGTCAAGTTTACAAGTGTTAAGTCTATACAAGAAGTAAGGGTCATGGTTGTTTAGGGTAATGATTCGTAAGTCGGGTTGTTTTTGAAAAAGTGCTTACGAATTAGAAGATTTGTTCAAGATTTATTCCTCAGGTACACACGTCACTTAGGATTTTTATAGTTTAATGCAACGTTGTTAATTATTTCAAGTACTAACGTAAGTTGCCTTTGACGAAAGTGTTTGGGTAGGTGTGTTAAGTTTACAATGATGAAAGGAAAGTTAAACTAGTAAATGATAAAAAGGTGAAATTTCAAAATAGTTTCCTTTTAGATGTTTCAAAATTGGGACTTCTAGCCCTTACATAATACAATTTAAATGGAAAATTTAAATGTGTAAGTAAGTTGATTAAATATGTTCAAAAGTTTTTTTTTTAATTTTTTAATACTGAGTTATCACAGTAATATTTTCAAAAATGGGTTTTAATTGGAAGTTGATGGGCTAACGAGGAGAATTCCCGGAAGAAGGGGTGGTCACAAGGACTCACTTAAGTACCCTATTTCCCTAGCCAGAACTTCCTCATGGGCCTACAACTTCTCTCAGTAGTTGTCACCGATGTTTGGGTTTATGGTACTATGTCAAGGTTCATTATGGGTTTAGAGTCTTAAACGTGGAGCTTGTCTATTCCATAGTAGGTTTCTTCTCCTGCGGGGAAAACAATCAGGTTGCTAATTTCTTTGTTAATGTACTTTAGATTTAAAAGACGTTAAGTTTTGTTTACAAGAAACGATGATGTGTAAGTTTTAAGGACGTATGAAGGTTTTGAGATTAAAAGTGTAACAAAGTTTTGAGTTAGTCATAAAATGAAGTTTTCTTGAGTGACGAAAACGAAATGAGACACAAGGGTTTCCCCTTATGTGCCAAGTTTTTAAAATAATGAAGCTTGCAAAAAGAACTTGTAGGGCCATACATAGTTTTAATGGGCTGTTAGTTCAAGGATCATGAAGTTTAAGGATGTATGAAAACTTTGAGATGTATAAAAGTGTAACAAAAGTTTGAGTGAGTTATCTAGAGTAGTTTGGTTGAGTGATGAAAATGAGATGAAACACAAGGGTTTCCCCTTAAGTGTTATGTTCATAAGATAATAAAGTTTATAGGAGAATTTGTAGAGTAATACATAGTTTTATGGGTTGTATTACAACGATCACGAAGTTTATTGGGTAGTATCTATAAATATAAGTTTATGTATGTAGTTTTTAAGTATAATCCCGTAAGAATTTTTCCTTGAAGGTAACTCCTTCAGGTCATGACGAGTAAGTATGCTGTCATGTGATAAGAAGGGACTTAAGAATCTTAGAATAAAGGTTACAGAGGAAAGTTTTTGAATCATGAATTTATGAAGCGTAAAGTATTTGAGATGGAACTCATTTAGTGCATATCACTAAGTGAGTATTTTGACATATCAAGAGAAATTTGAGCTCACTAATGTTTAGAGAAGTCGTGCTTTCCTATAAGTGGGTACTCATCCCAAGAATTCCCAGGAAAGCATACGAGTCCAACGGTTGATTTGGATTTATACGAAATGCTTTCTTTGACAGAATTTCCCAGAATACAGGTATCCACCCTTCTGGTCCGCACAAGTTCTCACACATTATCTAGAATTTAAATATTCTTGACGAGAGTTTAGTGGTGGCTTAGACCTTAAGCCTAAGGACGTGTCCTCGATGTAGTAGACTCTTGTAGCACGTAGGTAAGTAGAATCGTAGAATTTCCAAGCGTTCACGTGTAAGAATTAAGGATAGAATGAGGAGAAAGTTCCTAGTAAAGGACATGAGGTAACTCATGTTTGGGTCTCCTAAGTTATAGTCTAGGTCATGTGTCTAATAACCTAATTCCCTATAACCAAGGCTCTGATACCAATCTGTCACACCCCAACCGACGGCGGATTATACGTCGGGGCGGACGCGGTTGTTCAATAGCACAAGGTTGGCTATTAAAGTTTCAATATCTCATTAATAATTAGATTCAAAGGTTCAATACAAAGAATAAATCAAATACATAGCAAGAATACAAGTCTAATTGATTAAGCATTCTAGGTCCAAGCATCCTATGTGATCACGATAAAGTCTCATGTTGTAGAACCTAAAACATGTGAAAGAATCTGTCAACAACAAAATAGTTGGTGAGATACAAAGGTTTTGACACAGTTTAACAAGTATTTGGAAAGAATTACAATTCACTATGATATATCCATTCTATAATGTAAGTATGAGAAAACAAGCATGTTATACATTGTGCACATCAACCCTCCAACCAAGTTTAGGCATAACCCGCAGGTTACCCTTATAAGTCTCAAGTTTAAAGTTTAATGTAGTAAAAAACACCAAGGGCTCCCCCCCGAAGGGGTCAATCAATCAAGGTGGATTGGTCAAATACAATAGATCTATCATTGTTACTATCGGCTTGATCAAAGCTAATGAATGTGCTAGTTTTAAGTTTAATCTAAGCATACAAGTCTCAAGTTTAACATAAGAATAAACACGTAGTCATAGTTGTACAAGAATTGTATAAGTTTAAGAATTGTGAACATGTTTCACCCAAAAAACATAAAAGGAAAAAGGGGCTAAGTATACTCACATGGATGATGAATAGTATCCGACACGGATAAGTATTTGCAAGACTTGGAGGGAGAATATCCTCAAGATAAGCCTAAGTATGCAAGTTTAAATATTTAAGTATGATCCTATAAGACTATGGTAAGGATCTAGGATTTCAAGATCGACTAGGGTTCCAAGTGGGAGATGGGAATGATTATGTTTATAAAGTCAAGTTTAAAGTAACGGTTTTGAATGAATGACACAATACTTGGATATCGAAGTTTAATAAGTTTATAGTTTAGAATAATTAAAAAAATTATTTAAAAGATTTACAACTATTAATTACATATGTTAGGTAATAATAATCAGAATGGTTTTCTAAGTATTCGTAAATGGAGTTGAAGTAATTGTTAAATGAAAGACTAAATAATTATTAAATAATTATTTAAAGTATGGATAATTATTAAAGATTACTAATAATTATTGTAAGGATAAATAATAAGTGTTTAAAGAGAAATTAATTATTAAGGATAAATAGGTATCTATAAGAATAAACAATATAAATCATTTAGGTTTTACTAAAGTTTCAAGTATCAAACATTTATTTTACAAATTATTTTGTAATAACTAATGTTTATAAGTTTAAATAAATGTCAAGTTTTCATAAGTTTATAAAATAGGATTTCTTATAAAGTTTATGTTTTAAATTATAATTTTAGAAAGGTTTTTAAGTTAAAGTTTCTAGTTAACTTTTATAAGTTTGCAAAAGCTAGAAGATTAATTAAAGCATATTTATTTCTTATGTTTCCAATTAAAATAAATAAACAAGCTTCAAATCTAGTAAATATGAATTTCATTAAAATGTATAAGTCTAATTGTTTATAGTTAAGTTTTATAGATTTATGAAATTCTTATAAGTTTTATGTTTAAATAAAAGTTTGTAAATTTATTCAAAGTTTAAACTAAATTTGCTTATTAATAATTTAAGTTTCTGAGTTTATAAAATAGTTTCCATTGTATGCATAAGTTTTATGAGGTTTAAAAATATTTTTATAGTTTTTTTAAAGCATTTAAAACTATTTTTAAAGAATTAATTATTATAAGTTTACTTAAGTTTTATTTAATTAAAAATGTTTCAGAATACAAAACCGTAGATAAAAATCATTTCTAGGTTTATATAAGTTTAACATATTATATAAAATTTATTAGAAATTTTAAATCTGATTAAATAGGCATAAAAAAATGAAATACATGAAAACGGGGCTGCACAGGCTCGAACCCGGGTCGCCCGGCCGGCTTGCCCACGCACACACTTAACCATTCCGACTACGGCTTGTTAGTGTATAATCTGAAAAAGAAAAACCTTTAAACCGAATCTCGAATTGTCCGTGTTCCCCCGTATGAACCCTAGATCGATAATCCGTGAATTCAAAGTGTAATCCCTCTGTCATTGTAATTTGACAGAGGGAAAATGATCATGGCACGAAAACGATGAGGAGGGACCTTCGAATTACCTGATATGATGCTGAATTGAGAGAGAATGGGACTGTGGTGGTCGTCGGCGGTTGCAGCTCCAAATCGAAGAATGCAGGTGACGAATGTTTGAATTGAGTGTTTAGGAAGATTGATGGTGATGTTGTTGAGGTGATTCGGTCGGTACTTATACGCAATTTCGATGTTAAATGCTCGGTTAGGTGGGGCGATCGCGGATGGGGTTCACGCGGATCAAAATAGTAATTGCGCATGGTTACCGTTGAAATTGAACATTGAATGTTGTTAGGTAAGGGTCGCATGCGTGAGGCGAACCCGAGGTTCAACGAATCCGGACAGGAAAACGTTTTCGAGTGAAAAGGGACAAAAAAAAAGGTGTTGCGGGACTCGAACCTAGGACCGGTTCTGGGTTTCGAAAGTTTAGTGAAATGGCAAAACAGGTCCCTGCTCTTTCGAGTTGTTTTCATTTCTTGTTAAACATAGGTTTTAGTTTAAAATGGGTTTTGCTAAATGACAGTTTCGGTCCCCAAGGTTTCTATAAAGTAAAATGTTTAACAAGTTTTCTCATTTGATTAAATTTTTATAAAACGAGTCATATGGTTTTCTTGTTTAGAATTTTAACTAATTAAAATGAGTTTCTAAACTTTTTAAAATTTCAAGAGTTTATATATATATATATATATATATTTATAAAATTCTCATATACATGTACACACACACACACATATGTATATATATATATATATATTTCGGTTTCAAGTATAAAAGCTTTATATTTATTAATTAAATATCTATTAAATTGGTCGGGAAATCCAGGATATTACACAGGTGGTGTAATTTGCATAACCAACTCCCTATAAATGTATAAGGCAAAGTTGAACGACCTATTCAAAGTTAAAGCCACCATGGTTGCTTGTAATGATGTCTTTAAACCATCCGTTCCAGCTTTCCTTGGAGATAAGCATTGGATAATCACATGCATAAAATACCGCCATTGACCCACTAGACCACCCTTGCGTGTTTGTAAATCATTCGGTCTACCTCTATACCCCATCCTTTGAAAACGTCCCATAATCAGGGTATTTGGTAAATTAATAGGATCATCATTCACTCCACCCAATGTTAAAGCTGCACGAATGTCTTGAGCAGATATAGCAATTTCTTGATTATTCACTGTAGCTCGAATCACATGTGGGTCAACATTGGTGTCCTGTTGTGCCGTCTTCCAAAACTGCTGAATGTATTGCACGCTGATATGTGGGTTAGCAGAAAGTGCAACATTTAATCTTGACCGGTTCAGAAAAGTAATGATTTCTTGATAATTGGCCGCCTCAGCTAACTCTGGATCAAGTAGTGCCACCTGATTATGTTTATATTCAACCCAACGATCCATGACCTGCTCAGAACAAATGATTAGTCAATGAAAATTTTCAAACACTAACACAAAAGAAAAAATAAAAATAAAAGTAAAAATAAAAAAAAATTCACAACTTTGGTCCCCTAGGCGAACTTGAGCAAGTTCGCTCACACCGACGAACAGTCACAAAATTCAAAGTTCAAGATTCTGATGTAATCAACCCAAATCAGTCATATAACAACACTCGCCAACACCCGATTAAGATATAGAAACAATCAATTTCAGTGTTAAACATCAAACCGATGATGATCATATATAGATGACAGGTGCGATGAAAACCGAGGATAAAATCATTGAGTTAGAACAATCTAATAGATGGAATGAGTTGATTCTACCTTTGTAAGAATCGCAAACTGATATTCAATATATAACAACACCGATTAACTACTATCGTACTTTTTCAATCATAACCAGACACAACAAAAAGCTAAGCCACAAAGTCGCTGGTCAAGTTCGCACTAATCAATAATAGTAGAGAATGGTCAAGTTCGCAAGATTCTTTTATATACCCAATGAATTAAGTTCGCCAAATCAAGCGAACGTCAAGCGAACAAATCAAGTTCATCCAACTCAACACTTAGCCAAAACTTGGAAATTGTCATTTTTCCTTCTTTCCGATCATCTTGCAATCTGTACACAACTTAATCCAAAATAATTAAGAATTTTTCATGGAAGATAGAAATAAAATCTTTTTGAATTTTTCTTCTAAATCTAAATAACAAGTAAAAAACATATTTTTGGATTTTTTAAAATTTATGCTAAAACACACTAAAATCTTTTTGTACTTTTTCTTAATGAATTAAAGTAGTAAATCTAGAAACAACTAAAATAAAAATCTTTTTGGTTTTTATCTGTACATACAGAATCACATATTTTTGGTTGAACACTACGAGTAAGAAGATCATATCAGTATCTTTGATGTATCACACACATTCTGAATATAAAATTCCCTAGCAGATCTAAAGGTTGACCTATGACATTCTTCATATTCATAGATATTTGGCTCGTCAAACAATCACTTCAATAATAAAACTTTTCAGAATTAACACTTCAAACTTTCATACACTATCACTTCTTTTGAAATTTCTATTCAAGTTCTATCTCACAAATATCACAACTTTCTTTTTCATGATCTTTTCTGCCATTAGCTTTCTCATATCTTTTCATTATGATCACATTATTTAGAAATGCATGAAATGATACGCGATAAACTTCAAAGTAAACAGGATCAGATCATGACATGCTAACTTATTAATACCGAATTTGCAATATACTACATGTCAATTCAAGTTGTTAGCATTATAAGATTTGAAACTACAAGCGTTTTTATCCCACTTTCTTGTGAGTTAGTACCATTTATATGAAAATAATGTGTACCTCACAAATATGCCAACATAAATATAAAATTGCACTATCTTCAAGACATATGAGACTTATGCAAAGATAAGATCAATCTAGGATGAAACTATCTTAATTAGAACAGGGAAAGAGACAGACCCTGAAGGATATATGGAATTAGAACGATTCAAGATGCTTGGCTTTGGATGAAATATCACGATTCATAGTAACAGAAGAATGATCAAGGAATCGATTGATTCAATGACATATGTAGGTCCCGGGAGCCTCGTCGCGTAGCGGAAATACACGGACCTGTTATGTTATTTATGTGGGAACCAAGATACAGACAGAGAGAAACACATGAACATAAAGAAGAGAATCAACACAACAACGATACGTAATCAATAACAACGAAGTCATCTCACATTACATACCGAAGAAGTACACATCTCTCATCTACGCTCACGGTCTAGGGGTCGGGAGAGCTCGTCCCGACCCGGACTCCTCTCAACCTAGTTCCAGAGTTCCACCTACAAATGAAGACAAGTATTCTATTTATAGGGACAGGAACACTACTTGCGTACTTGTCTAAGTACGCAGGGTTTGGTCATGCATACTTGACAAGTACGCAAGGCAAAAGCCTTGCGTACTTACTAAGTACGCATGACCAAACTGGTGTGTAGGCTAAGTACTCAGGAGCACCCTCCTGCGTACTAGCCACGTACACCGATACATAGAATTTAATCTATAGTTACTAAAACATGCTTCTACAACATAGGGTAGAGTGATCGAACTGTTATCTGGATATATTAAATGGAATCAAGATATTGATCCAAGGGCTAGTATATGTTCCAACAAATTTTGTCAAAAAAATATCTTAGTCCAATTTCACATTGTATGTTTTTCGGGGCATGGGCAGTGAAGTGAACTGAAACATTGGGCTAATCAATTTAGTTCGATACTGATCTCATGAAATACTTGAAGCCACATATTCTTTATCTGATAATGATATTTTAACACACACACCCAGAATACCATGGGTTCAAATCATAATTGTGACATAGATCATTATATTTTCATACTACTAATGGACTAAAAATGCTTCTAGCCTAATGACAATTCAAATTACATGCAAATATCCAAATTAAAAGATTATATATAAAATGTCATGCAGTCATGAAACTATCATTTCCTGTTTATGCAGACTTTAAAAGTTTAGATCAAATCATATAAGCACAAACATAAATACAGACACTATGTAGTCATTCTAAGGTCATTTGTATGTGATCACCAACTGATGTACTATCATTTCTTCTATAACTTCAAGCAGTGCCTATTTTATCTTTTTCAAATTTGTTTTGGTTTTTCAGAAAACAAGTAAACTTTTACTAATAAAACTTAAAACTATTTACTTTAAATAATCTAGAAAACTAAAAGAAAAACTTCCATGAAAAACCCTTTTTGAAAAACCTTTATCACGTAGGATTAAGCATACCAATCATTTGAGTAAGAAATTCAAACCATGAACGATCAAATGCTTTGATAAACAAATCAGCAAAGTTGTCATCCGTGTGAACTTTCATCAATTCAATCAGCCTTTTCTCTGCACAATCACGAATGAAATGATGTCTAATCTCAATGTGCTTCATCTTTGAATGTTTCATAGGATTGGTTGTGATCGACATGGTGGCTGTGTTATAAATCATCATTGGTGTCCCTGTGAAGTTCAAACCATAATCCCTCAACTGATGTTGAATCCATATGATTTTGGGAACAACAACTGGCTACTGCAATGTATTCTGCTTTGATTTTGGGAACAACAACTGGCTACTGCAATGTATTCTGCTTTTTGCATTGCCAGGACACAAGCCTATTCCCTAAGAATTGACAACCACCAGATGTTGATTTTCTGTCCAGACCGCAACCTCCATAATCTGAATCTGTAAAAGCTTTAAAATCAAAGTCAGAATTAATTGGATACCATAATCCTAACCTTGGTTTACCCTTTAAGTATCGAAAGATCCGCTTTACAACAATCAAATGAGATTCCTTCCGTTTAGACTGAAATCTTGAGCACAAACATACTGCAAACATAATATCTGGACGTGACGCTATCAAATACATTAAAGACCCGATCATTCCTCTCTATAATCGACAATCCACCTCTTTCCCTTTCAGGTCAGAATCTAGTTTGTGATTAACTGGAATTGGAGTGTTGAAAGCTGAAGCATTTGCCATATCAAACTTCTTGAAAATATTAGCAACATATTTCGTTTGATGAATGTAAAAACCATCTTCCTTTTGATCAACTTGAAGACCCAAAAAGAACAATAATTCTCCCATGCTGGTCATCTCGAATTTCCACTTCATCACTCTTTCAAAGTCTTTACACATATCGACATTCTTCGATCTAAAGATTATGTCATCCACATAGATTTGAACAAGTAATATATCTCCCCCTGCTTTTCTGATGAAAAGAGTAGAATCAATTTGACCATGCTCAAATCCATTCTCAAGTAGATGCACCGACAAAGTTTCGTACCATGCACGAGGAGCCTGATGAAGACCATATAATGCTTTATCCAATTTAAACACCTTTTCAGGAAAGTTGGGATCTTCAAAACTAGGCGTTTGTTTAACATACACCTCTTCCTTTACCTTTCCATAAAGAAAAGCACTTTTGACATCCAATTGAAAAACTTTGAAACCTTTGAAAGAAGCATATGCAAGAAACAAACATATTGCCTCAATCCTTGCGACTAGAGCATAAACTTCAGTGTAATCAACTCCCTCTTGCTAATTAAAACATTGGACAACAAGTGTTGCCTTATTGCGTACCACAACACCACGATCATCACGTTTGCATATGAATACCACTTTGTGCCAATAGATCTTGAGCCTTTGGGTAAGTCAACTAAATCCCAAACATGTAATTTATCAAATTGAGCCAACTCTTCTTGCATGGCCTCAATCCAACAATCATCATCTAAAGCCTCAGCCACATTTTTAGGTTCTGTTTGAGAAATAAAGCAAGCAAGCAAACACATCACCAATAATGTTGCCAGTGGGATGATTCTTATGCACTTGGGATTGAGGAATATCTGAAGCTTGAATAACAGTATCAAGATTTAAAGGCAACTCCCCCTCAATTGATGCCGATGAATCATCAACTATGTTCTGGATATCATTAAAAGATTCCTGAAACACAGCTTCGTCATCGTCACTGTCACCATGTTGTGTTGTACCCAAAGTCGAAGCTACAGTCGGGTCAACTGGAGAAGTATCCACAATCGGAATAACCGAACGATGATCGACAGTTGAATCATCATTGTAGTAGGACTGATAAAACATTTCAGCTTCAGCTGGAGAAATTGCAGGAGGAACATTGAAAGATCTGAATAATGCATCATAATCAAATGCCCAAGAGGGACCTTTCGCATCCTGAGGAACAGAACGATTATCACAATCAATATGAAACCATTCTTCAATTTGACGTGATTCTTTGTTAAAGACTCTCTTGTTATGAGAATTGGCAACATATCCCAAGAAAATTCCCTCAATTGCTTTGGAGCTGAATTTTGTAGGAAACTCGCGAGTCTTCAACAAGGTACAAGGATTTTTAAAGGGAAAAAGATATGCCAAATTAGGTTTTAGATTGTTCAGCAATTCATAACAGGTCTTGTTGTGTTTCTTCATGGTTAAAACCCTATTGAGAACATGACAGCCTGTATTCATCACTTCAGCCTAAAAAGTAACAGGCAGTTTTAAATAAGATAACATAGTATGAGCCGTATCAATAAGAGTTTGATTCTTTCGTTCAGCAACACCATTTTGTTGAGGAACATAAGGATCACTAAATTAATTATGGATGCCCTTCTGTAAACAAAATAAACCCATATTTTCATTCTTGAAATATGTGCCATTATCACTCCGAATTCCCCTGACTTGCAATTTGAGTAATGTCTCAAGCCCCACAATCAGGAACTTAAGAATTTCAGCAGTTTCATCCTTAGAAGCAAGAAACTTAACCCAAGAAAACCTTGACTAATCATCAGTCACAACCAGACAATAAGATTTGCCGCCTTCACTTTTTACACTAATAGGTCCGAACAAATCCATATGCAACAACTCTAAAGGAGTCACAACAGAATTAGTCAACTCTGAATGATGAGATTTCCTGTGCTGCTTCCCTTTGTTGCACGAAATACAGTCTTCATTCACATGAAACCTCATGGTAGGGACATCAGAAACCAACCCATTCTTGTCAAGATATTTCATTTTTCTAAAATGTATATGAGCCATTTTCCGGTGCCATAAAGTTGAATCGGACTCAGAAGAATTCGAAAGAAGACAAGTTGGAACAGACGAAGTTGTCGTCACAATGCTCATATCGAGCATATATGTATCATTCTTTCGAGGAGCTCTCATAAATATCCAATCTTCAGGTATCTCAAATCCCGACTTCAACACCAAACACTCTGACTTATTAAAGTGAAATGAGAAATCTTTATTACAAACTTGCGAAACAGATAAAATATTATGTTCCATCTGCTCCACATAGTTGACTTTCTCAAAGCTCAATCTCCCATTTGACACTGTGCCTTAGCTAGAAATATTTCCCCCTTTCTTACCTGCAAAAGCAACACACCCTCCTTGAATTTCTTTCACATTATCCAATAAGTTAAGATTTCTTGTCATGTGCACTATCAACATACCAAAGGTTGCCGACAGTCCTCCTTGGATTTCCCCGCACACAAACAGAAATGATTAGCTAGTAATAGACACCCAAGCCATTGTGGTCTTGGGTCGGCCTGATTCATCAAAATAAACAATTTCTTTCAAAACACAATCAAAATTCTCCTTAATTGTAGGAGATTGTTTCTCAGAAACAGAAACTTTTGACTTAGGTTTCCATTTTGATTGAACCTAAACCTTCTCATTCACTTTTGATGACTTAGCAATTTCAACATCGTCATTGACCACAGGTTGTTCCAAAAGCTTTTTCAACCGTCTATTTCGTCGTCGATGTTGTGGTCTTGACAATTTCACCTTTGGTTTTTTAAGTTCACAAGAAGAATCAACCTTCTCAACTATCTTCACTGAATCAAAAGCAATCTGGACACTTGGCTTCTTACCACTTCTATCCACATTATGATTCACATCAACAGACTTTACAACTGTTTTTGTAGGTGGATTCACAAACGGTCCAGACAACTTCGGATTCTCCAGACGCTTTCCAAAATTCTTGTTTGGACAGTTTTTCAGTATATGACCAATAGTAGCACAATGAAAACAAGCACGTTTTTCTTTGTATACTCTAATATACTTCTCCCTCTAAACCTTGATTGGACTGGATGATGAACACTGAGAAATAGTGTTGGAATATTGAACAACCTGTTGATTTTCTTTTTAAAAAAATCAAGAGTTGAGAATTTCTCAATCTTGTTGGTTTCTTGGGAATCAAAACCACCACTAACAAAAGGTTTAACTGGTTTATAAGTAGATTTAGGTTTTGGTTGTTCAATCATCTCATCCGGTTCAGTCAGGATGCATCTATCTCTGGTCACCTTTTTCACCACAACTGGTTCTACATATTTACACTCTTTCACTATACCTTCAACCTTATTTGAATCAAAAACTTCATCATCAGTTGAATCATCATATATCATATCCTCACCAGTAATAGGATTGATATTCAACATAATTTTTGGTTCCAAATCTTCAAATGATACTTCCTCAGTTAGACACGAGGTATAATTCTCATTAAAAGGTGGACAATACACAACACCTCCCCTAATATCCGTGTCATCAAAAGAAGGACAAGAACCAAACCCTCCAATAACCTTTGCACCCGAAGCTTTTTCATTACAATATTCCAATAAAAAATTGGAATTCTTATAACCCTCAAGCTTTCGTAACAATTTTGTTACTTCTGTCTGTGACACAACAAGTTCATTAATTTTCTTTTCATACTCAGAGTATGACACATCAAGATGAAATGCCTTTCATTCACTTTGATTTGCAAAACTTTAATGTCATATTTTAAAGATTCAATTT
This sequence comes from Smallanthus sonchifolius, assembly GCA_023525975.1. NCBI lineage: Eukaryota > Viridiplantae > Streptophyta > Magnoliopsida > Asterales > Asteraceae > Smallanthus > Smallanthus sonchifolius. The sequence goes on along the minus strand of CM042035.1, from coordinate 18,169,563 downwards.
TAGCTTTCAAAATTGTTTCGTTTTCGTTTGGTTCGATGTGTACATTGCTTTCATGTCACAGATGAGATTCGTGTTGTCATCACACAATCTCGTAATTTTGAATTCAGAATCAATACTTTTCAAACAAGAATTAACCTGCTGTACCTGTTTAGTTTCTGCCATGAATGCATTCCCCTCAGCTATCATCGCAACAATCTTTTCTGTAACCTTTCCAGCTGCTCCATCACTGAGCAAATCTTCATTTGAAAACTTCGGTTCACTTTTCTAAGGAACTGACTCTTCACTTTCATTTAAACTCCCAGAATATGTAGAGTCACCATCAGAAGAACTGCTTTCACATCATTATGAACTTGAGCCAGAAAAGCTTGACTAACATGAGCCACAATATCTTCCAAATGAATACCCCAATCATAATTTTCATCATGTTGAGAAATTAAAGCTGTGGAAGTATTCTGCTTGTTTTGATTGCTTTGACTGTTTGAGGATCCTTGATTCTAAGTTCTTGGTTTTGTACATTCCCGAGCAAAATGACCTAACTCCTGACAATTATACCACTTGACTTTATATTTATCCAAACCCATCTTAGTCTTATTGATGCTCCAATGAACTTTTTCCCAGTTCTCTTCAAGTGATCTTTACCTTGTCTCATCCATAATGCCATATTCCACTGAATATTTATTTCTTCCAAAGCATCTTTATCCAACTGTTTAAAATCCTCCTCAATCATATCTGGATCAGTGATCTTGCCACCAATAAAATTTTCATATGAGATTAAGAATGATGCAATCATAGACATCATATCATTAGCTGCTGAAGAAGACACCTTAGTAGAAAAAGAATGACTTTCATTCTTACTATGCTTTGAACATCCAGAACTAGAAGCAATAAAGCATGCACCATCTTGACAAGAACTTTCTTTTCGACTTTCAGAAGACTCTCTAGAAAATAATACAACTCCACCAGATTTCTGTGCCGATGTACCTTTTCCAAAATAAATGCTTGGATCTTGATAAACTGTTTCTTTCTTCTGTTTGTTCAAGTCATAAGATTGAATCTTTCCCATTAAATCTTCAAGACTCAGATCATCAAATCCAGATTGTTCTTTTATCACAATAGTTTACATCTCAAAATGAGCTGGTAAATCATCCAAAAAATTCTCAAGAATCTTCTTGTTTTAGTAAGTAATGTCATTGTTGACCATTTCACTTAGAAGATGATAATACCTTGACATGTGTTCATCCACAGATTCACCATCAAAATGTTTAAAAACACTAAATTGTTTCTTTAACAATTCTTTTCTGCTCTTCTTCATATCAGTGTTACCCTCACATCTCTTAGCTAAACCTTCCCAAAGTTCACGAGAAGTCTTAAACTTCTTGAAAGTATGGTAGATGTCCAGTGGTAAACACATGGAAAAGCTGCAAGAGCTTTCTTTTCACGATCATACAATTTCTTTTCATCATCATTAGGAGCTGAAATTGATTTTGTTGTATCCGACACACCCATGTGACGATGAATAGGATGCTCATAACCCTCACTAATAGGAATCCACAAACTTGTGTAATTGATATTCACATAATTCTCAAACCGACTTTTCCAATTAGAATAATCTTTGAGATTCATAAGCCTCGGTGGCTTGGTTGGAGTACCAATCTCATTATCATGATTCAACAAATGAGTCATGTGGTTCACTTGATTAGAAGTAGACATCTTTGGAACAATTCAACACTTAGAAAATTTTGACAAGTTTCTGCCTATAGCGAACTTAACAAGTTCGCCCAAGTGAAATATAGCGAACTTAACAAGTTCGCTCGTAACTGCTCAGACAAGTTCGCCTGCTTTAGCTGAAGAACAAGGAGGAAAGTTCTAACACGCAAACACATGAACAGAGCCGTAAATTTCCGTATCTCTCGATTTTGAAGAAATTAGAGAAATTTGTTCCGTAGGATTCTTCAAATAATGATTTAGAACACTTCTTTCGGATCAATTTTGATAAAACAACACCAAAAATGAAGAATTAAATCAAAATCAACTTCAAAAGTCACTAAAAACTTCAAGAACACAAAAACTTCAGAAAATCTTCATCTTGTTGTGTAAAATCAATCTAAACAATGTTAAACAACAGTAGCTAATCAAGAATAATGGCTCTTATACCACTTGTAAGTCCCAACGGTTCTAAAGATCGATCTTTGCTGTAAAACACGTGATACGTATACGTAGTGCGGAATCCTAACGCATACGTACGTCTCGAATACTCACGCACACTATACAATCACACACAAGACAAGATATCATAAAAAGCTTCTTGTATTCAATCTGTAAACAGCACACACATAGTAGTTCCAGAAAATACAGAATGTTACAAATGAGAACAACTCCTTCATAATTTATAGACAATACAACTGGATCAGGCGAACTTATCATGTTCGCCAACTTTAAGTTCGCCTCAACTAGATCAGGCGAACATGTTAAGTTCACCTATGCAAACTTAAACAAATACAAGGGAAAACATACAAAATATTAAACATAAAGACTAATCTATTACAAGACTTATTGTCATATAACATGCTTCAACACTACTCTTAGAAAAACCCATTCAACTTCACCTTCCTTTACGCATTCGTTTCTGTTTTCTAGATTGATACCCATTTAGTCCAGAAACTATCCAAATGATTGATTTGCTTTGAGATTTTCATGGGTCCAAATAAATCATCTAGTTGATTGCATCACCAAAGTATCCAAGTGCTTTGATTTAGATCACTGATTTCAACCCTACTTCTTCATCGCTTTATTTGTTGGTAGATTTCTCGTTAATTTCTTGAAAGTTTTTTTAATCGGTTATTACGAACTGTTTTAGTCTAAGATTTTTGAAATAATGAAGATCCGATTATGTGTTCGTGATCGCGTAGAAGGTTTCTGGGAACACTTAGTCCATCGAATATAAAAAAAATCTTGAAAAAAATGAAGATAACTTAGTCGAAATAAAAGTATAATAATGTGTAAAAAAATTAAAATAATGTGTAAAATAAAATTTTTTGTTTCCTTAATTAAGTAATAATTAGAATTTAATTTTTATATTATTTTTCTAAAAAATAAAAAACATTAAGATAATTAAATTTCAAAATTCAAACTTATTTAAAATAGAAAAAATTAGAAGATTTTAATGAGAAAAATATGATGATAACAAGTGGCATTCTTTGGAATCATTTATTAGAATAATGATTCTTCGTAGTGATTTTAATTTCATAGAATTGATATTTAATGTTACTTGTATTTCTAGTTTTTGCTTTTAATGTTACATATTTTTATGGAAATGATGGGAGTATTTTGGTAATGTATAAACATTCCATTGGATTGTTTTAAATTCTATCACAGATAGTAAGGATTGTTGAATTCTATGAAGGAATTCATTCCATTTCAATTCCTTTCATTTTTTAACCAAACACAATTTTGGATGAAATTAATTCCAATTCTAAATTCGATGAATTCCGAAAACCAAACGGGTCTAAGATTATTTTCCAAAGGATTTTTATAAAGCATCAAAATATTAACAAGTCTTTCAAATATATAAAGATTGGTTTTTGAAATAATTTGAATTTGAAAGATTGGTGGATGGAGCTTGCTAAGCTTGGTAAGTATTCAAATTGCATCCACCTAGAATACACAAAGTTACTAAAAATGGTTTAAGGACAAATAAATTGGAAAAACATCTTAAACCATTTAAACTACTTTTGAAATATGGCTATTTTTGGGTTAAAGTCTTGCAATACTTTAACACATAAACTCGAAGCGTGTCAAGTTTCATTCCCGAGTCACGACTCCCACAACGACTTAAAACTTCGTTGTACACAGACACAGGGTCGTTTCGCCTTTGATATCCCTATTAGTACAAATTTAAAACACTACAACACCATTATTAGGTTAGTTCGCACCCTAAAGATTAAACAACATAATACACCAACATTCATTTTGTTTCACATCACAACCCGCCCGGTTAACAACTTATTACTATCCCCGTCACATATCCTTATTAAGTTTGTAACATTCACCGGTCTTTGGTTTGTAAATCACTTTAAATGCCATATATGGTAAAAGTTTATTTAAACCCGGTTACAAACTCGTGACACCATGATTACATCAAACTCCACAACTTAACCGAAATCCCACCATTTGTTTACTCTAAGCCAAGATATACCTCATCCCTAACTCTTCTAAAGAGTTTTAGACACCTTGAGGTTTACAACCACATAAAAGACACCCCTAACGAGTTCTCGGTTAATCCCCAACAATTTTATAAATACTATAAAAATCCCATTTCAAAACAGCCTTGCGCGGCTATGAATATTCAAATGTTTACACCCACTTACAATAGGTATTTCACCTCAACTTAAATTTATGAGCAAAGTGGACTCATAGAGCTTTCCGTCGATGAATAATACATCTCAAACAGACATTCGGTTAATTTACTATGAATATTTCAAAACCGGTAAAATTATGTAAATATGCTGAATTTTCAGCACATTTATCACCTGACTCATTATTAGTTTACATCATTTCTTTATGGGTTTAAACTCCCAAAACACCGTTAAATCAATACAACATTTTTTAGTTAAACCATACACAATAATTATAATAAAAACATCTTAGGCACAAGAATCCCAAGTCATTATTATGACTATTCTAAGCGAACCCAAATTCGAGTCACTTACCTTTGCCCGTCGGAAGGTCGTTTCTTTGTCAGCTGTTTGATCCGTTGCCAATATAGACTTGTCACACCTATCTTGATAACAATCAAACTTGTAACCATTAGAACACATAATCGGGGCGTTCATCCCTTTAATACGTATGTATTATTCACCCACCCCTAACATGTGTTCTAACCCACCATTTTTTAACATATAAATAATAAACGGGTTACTCCCGCTCAAGAGACCCGTCATCACTCATTTGACCCGTTATTAGTCGTTCTTGTTTAACCACAAACATGGGTCAAAGTCATCAACTCAACATACACTATTTAATTAACAAGTAGTGGTCTTTTGGTTATAAACTAAACCATATTAATCCCACATATACATCCGAACCGTTAAAGAGATTAACTAAAAAATAACATTCACATATGTATTTATGTTAACCTTACTCACCATTAGCTTCACCAAAGATTTATGTTTACTAAACACCCATCGATTATTAACAGATCATTTAGATCAAGTAAACATTATAAAATCTCTCAATTTCCACTATTTATTTAGTTAGACATTTCATCGAAAACCTTATGGGCATGATTAAACTTGACTATTAACATACCCATTTGTACTCCCAAAAATCACCATTTTAACATTAAAGTTATCAAGTTCATGAAGCATACATATACAACTTGAAACTATAATCAAACTCCTACTTTGTTAATCAACTATCACCATAAAAGTGTGAAATTGCTAGACCCAACATAAATCGTTATGTTTACACCTTTTACACACCAAATAATATAATCTAACGTCTAGATTATTACATGAAACCATACCCATAACTCAATAATAACATTCAATCATTGTAGCCCATAAATTGGAGCCATTTACACCCAAATCACACAAAAGGAAACCCAAATTCATGGGTCATGTATCAAGAACCAACAAAATCTAAATCATGAATTTCTTCATTAAGATATGAAAATCACTTACCGGAGTCTTAGATATTGAAAAAAGGATGATAGAAACGAGCTTTAATCTTCTCAATTTGGGGTTAATTTGAAGAAATCACCACACCCCACTCTACTCGTTTTCTTCCTGTCGAACCCAGACCAGGGATGTCGCGCCTTCCCCTAATTCACGATCCATCTATTTTTTTATTTCCTCATTTTAAGTTTTGTAATCTTCCTCCTTAATACCACAACTAATGTTTTGAGCAAGTTCAGTCCCCTTAGTTTACAAACATACAATGTTAGGTGTAAGTTTGGTGTATTGCACTTATGGAAACTTTAACTCCCTTTATATTAAACCATATTATCTTATTTTTATAAAATATTAGTTCACCCGCCGTTAAATCCATTTTAAGGAGTATATATCTAAAACATATATAATTTTCTACCAAAATCGGGATGTTACAAATCTACCCCCCTTAAAAAGGTTTCGTCCCCAAAACCGAAATACATACTAGAATAGGGTGTTACCCTAATTATTTAATCACCCATCCCAATTGCTTAAACGCATATGCTTTTACAAGAAGTCAATTAGACCCCCTATTATCGCGACCCCAAGGTACAAACATTATGAATTTCGTAATTTATAAAGACTTATTTGCATTTTTAAGCATAGAATCTATTAATCTAGTTCACGCCCCGTTGCACATCACCAATGCAACTTGCACCCATCCTCCTTATTTACCTTTAATCATTCTACAACACTCATATGCACGCCTTTCTCAAATTTTGATGCTACAATACTGCATCATTATCAACCAATTTTCCCAATAACAGTGTACATATGATTTATAATATCAACTAGTTATCAATCAATCCCAACACCCTTTGAAGTTAATAGACTTCACCACTATGCGATTAAGGCTTATGACACTAAGTCATCACTTCCATTGGGATACAATGATCCCATGATGAATATAAAATTAGTTAAAATTCAAATACTTTAATTCCACAACCTATGCTTTCAGCACCAAGAAATTTTAGTATGCGCATACTTTTAATATTAAAGTTTAATTTTGAAATTTTATTTCACCACACATACTTTATTCCACCCTTTTTACCCTTATGTCTATCCACAAGATCACGGCTTCATCAATACCGCATTAGTACTATGTGTTTACTATTTCATTCATAACATAACCATTTTTAAGTCCATACGACTCTCCCGACTCGACTCCTTGGTGTTTTAACAACCCCACAAAGTTATACCAGCATTGTAATAACCATTTAACACTCCATGAAGATTCTTGTGAATCCAATTCAACCAAACAATAATTTAAGCTTCAAGTAAAACTAATTTAACTACTGATTACAAAGCTCACGACTTTTAAATGACGACGCACCCTTGTGAGGTTCGAGACCTCAAGTTATCTACTCCTTTGTGAGATTCTTAGATCTCAAACTTCGAACCAAATTTGTGTGATTCTTTTGACCATAACCCAACCCATCCTTGTGAGGTTCTTAGACCTCAATTACCAACACCCTTGTCAGGTTCTTTGACCTCAAATTCAAACTGACCTTGTGAGGCTCGAAACCTCGACTCCAATCCACCTTTGTGAGATTCATAGAACTCAATTACCAAACGCCCAACCCATATGATTTTCAGTTAATTTCACACACGCATGAGTACACATAAGTTAAATGACAAATCATAATGCATAAACATATTGTATGTAATCACTACCACCTATCACTACTAAGTAAGCACAAAATGATAAGTAGTGAAACTCTTAACCTCAAATTACTAATGGGTGAGGTTTTTAGACTTCAATACCGACTCTTTAACACAACATACAAGAATATACACGTGAACTATTTTCATCTTTTATAAACCTTACGTTATTTACCGATACGTGGGATTCAAAGATCCCAATTCCCCCTTCCAATTTGGGAAGTTAAAAAAATTCAAACAAAAAAACAATAATGGTGAAGTTCAAGATTTTAGGCAATAACAACACATATGAAGTTCATGACCTCAATTACCACAAGTGAGATTCATAGGCTCCGAATACCGACTCTAAACATACAAACAAGTGTCACACATGTTATTAATCCAACTTTATAATCCATATATAATTTACCAACATGTGTTATTCAAAGACCCCAAATGGATTTTCATACTACCATTTATGAGAACTAAGTTACATTTAACGCCCAATAACAACCCATTGTTTGTAAAAAACACACACCCATTAAGGAGACACCAAAACACCCAAACACATAACATACATACCATTTATGTGTAAGAAACAAACAACAAACTTCTAAGTGTGAGGATACTTTACCCTTTATAATAGTCTCCCTTTTTTGTTATTAAAAAAAAAAATCCTCAATCACATCATGTATTCATGTATATATCCCCTAAACATACTTCATTATGAATGATTATTGCACCCCCCTTTCTTATATATATATATATATATATATATATATATATTATGTTTTTAGCATTTCAATTCACACCAAATTGGTCAATAGACCACTACACCACTTTTATTTAGGCCACTCGGACAATATCACTCCTTTATTTAACTTAACAATCTACATCCTTGTTAAGTATTACCCCTTTGAAATCCACAATCCATTTTGTACTACAAATTCAATACAAAATTAAACATATAATAGTAAAAATGTAAGATTAACTTACTTGCAATTCCACCCTTATATCAATCCATCTTTATAATCCATATATCTTTTAGCAACATGTGTTATTCAAAGACCCCAAATGGATTTTCATACTACCATTTATGAGAACTAAATCTCATTTAACGCTCAATAACAACCCATTTTTGTAAAAAACACACACCCATTAAGGAGAAACCAAAACACCCAAACACCCAAACACATAACATACATACCATTTATGTGTAAGAAACAAACAACAAACTTCTAAGTGTGAGGACACTTTATCCTTTTTAATAGTCTCCCTTTTTTGTTATTAAAACAAATCCTCAATCATATCATGTATTCATGTATATATCCCCTAAACATACACGCATTCATTGTGAATGATTATTGCACCCCCCCTTTCTTTTATATATATATATTATGTTTTTAGCATTTCAATTCACACCAAATTGGTCAATAGACCACTACACCACTTTTATTTAGGCCACTCGGACAATATCACTCCTTTATTTAACTTAACAATCTACATCCTTGTTAAGTATTACCCCTTTGAAATCCACAATCCATTTTGTACTACAAATTCAATACAAAATTAAATGTATAATAGTAATAATGTAAGATTAACTTACTTGCAATTCCACCCTTATGTCTGGAGATCACCGTCTCCAGTTCCCTGGGTTGCCGCCTCAACACTTTCCGGGACCTCGTCCCTTTAACTTTAAAGTTCTTTGTCTCTAAATTAACCCTGAGGTTATTTCACCACTACAGATGTCATAGTACACCCATGTGACTCCCATATTTACCACCACTATGAGGTCATAATACACCCATCTGACTCTCATATTTACCACACTACTGAGGTCACAATAAACCCATGTGACTCATAAGTAGCCTCCTACAGGTGATTATCATGTAGTATCGCCCACGGATGATCAGTCCGCGTAATCTGGATGGTCACCACCGTGACTCTTACAACCGGTCACACCAGTATCACCATATCAACAGCCAAATATCACTCACCAGTGACAATCCCATTCAATGGCCGCTTATCTGCATCCTATTATTTAACCTTTTCCTGTCACAACAAAAGTCAACACCATTAGTAGGATATACCCACTTACTTTTCAGTACTTTCAACACAATCATGACAATACTAAAAACATTCTAGTTCTCTGTGTTGATCAATACACTGGCCAGGCGTACCAATCAACACATTATAAATATATGTTCTTATTATCACCACAACGTTTCAAAGGCAACGAATTTCAGTTTCATATCCGTCAATGTTCATAGCATTAAGCTTCCCCTTTAATATATCAACTTCACATGTTAAGGACATTAAAATCCCATTTCATCCACAATACACCATCCATTGGCCATAAGGTTCTAATCACCAATTGGTATATATATGTTAAAATAAATAATCGACAACCATAGAAATTTTACTAAGCTCGTGTCTTCGGTTGCATGATCACGTCTCGGGTCAACGTTTCCCCCGTCAAGCGTACTAAGGTTGAGTTTAAATACCACCATATATTCAAATCCCTCAACCTACGGCTCTGATACCAAATTGTAACACCCGAAAAATTAAAACATAAATTTATACATCTTGCGGAAAATAGGCCCATATTTTTCTTTTTAAATAAGAACTCATTCCATCAAAAGTAACACCTTATATAACATTTCCCCAACATTCACCTAAAGAATACTCATAAAAAGCAACCAGGTTTTCTCATAAAGTTTCGACATGACCCGTTGATGTGTAGGTGTTCGTTAGGTGTTTATAATGCTTAACTATACATTTTTATGTGTGATTTAGCATGGAATGCGTTTACTTTGCATGGATTTATGATTTATAGGTGTTTGGATGCTAAGTACGTGTTTTGGAAGCATTAGAGAGAAAGTAGAGGGATTGGATCGGAAACTATGCAAAAGATGGAGGCTGATGAGGAAGTTCTGGAAGCTAAATCTTGAAACAGACATATCTCGAGCTGGAAAATGAGTTACGAGACTCATAATATATGAATCTTTGGTAGCTCGAGAAGCCAGATTCAAAACGTTGGTTAAGAAATACTCTTGGGAGTGTAAGCTTACGTTTCTCACTTTTCCAAATAGTAGCTTTCAACTTGACGGAGTAAGCTTACGCTGGTTGCGTTTCAGACGCGGATTTTTAGAGAAAAAGTCGATTTTCGGTGTTTAATTAGGGGTTTCACCCCATATTTCAAGAGGATCTTTGAGAGAGGGTTTTGGGGTGATTTTTGGAAGTCTTTGGAGGCTAGAAACACGATTCCAGCATCAAATTGAAGATTGATACTCAAAAGATTGAAGGATTGAAGATGATTTCCACCACCATGAGCGGCTAATCCACCGGTAATCATTCCGGGGTGGATTTTTTGTAAGTTTTTAGGGTTTTATCATGTGCTAGACTTGAGAAACAATTCTTGTAATCGTTTGATTTGAAGTACTCGAATCTTTGTGTTTAGTATTGTTATGAACTCACGGGAGTTGATAAATTCTTGCATTATTGACCTTGTTAGATGATAATTGCTATGAACTTTGGTTTGTGTTGAATCTATTGATTAATCTAATTCTATATTGCATACATTTATCCATATTTCATTTGTGAATGTTGTTTTGCACCATTTGCCTATGATGTATGAATGTTGATGTTCTTGGTTAGAATTTTTCTTATTGATTTGGATAACCGTTTGATTGCTTGAAGTCATATCTTGGTGTGATAATCCCTAATTTCTTGTGAAGTTGAAACCTGGGCGTGATTCCTTTTTAATTATTGTTTACAACTTAAACCGTGTGTTTGTTACTTGATTACTAGTGATTGTTTTGCCATTTGATAATCATTGTTTGTTGAAGTTACTAAATTCACCTCAATCATTGCTTGTATTTGATTAGAAAGACCCATTGCAACTTCATAAATTACTTTGTCAATTGAAGTTAAGCGCCTACCACAAACTCTTCATGGTTCGACACCCTTCTTACCCTAACTAGTTTAAGGTGATTAGGACACACTAATTCTCTATCTTTGACCGGTCCCTTCAACACCGATCAAATTTTGGCATCGTTGTCGGGGAGTGTGTGCGCTTGGTATTTTATTTTAGTTGACTTTTGTGACTATTTGTTTACTTGTTTTTGTTTCTTGTTTTGTTTGGTTAGTCTTCTTCTATTTTTATGTTACACGTGGTGTTTTTTGTTTGTGTAGGTGACAGATTAGTGAATGCGTACCCGTTCATCCGGGAGGACTTCACCACTTGTTTTTGAACCGGAAATTGAGAGGATAGCAAGATAAAACGAACCCGACAACAAAATCTACAACCCATTTCATCTGAACCATCATCCATGGATAACCGAAGTAGTCATTCTTGAACTAGCAGTAGAAGCATGTTTTGTAACTATAGATTAAATTCTATGTATCGGTGTACGTGGCTAGTATGCAGAAGGGTGTTCCTGAGTACTTAGCCTGCACACCAGTTTGGTCCTGCGTACTTAGTAAGTACGCAAGGCTTTTGCCTTGTGTACTTTTCAAGTACGCAGGTATTGTTCCTTTCCCTATAGTCTTCATTTGTAGGTGGAACTCTTGAACAAGGTTGAGAGGTGTCCGGGTCGGGAAGAGCTCTCCCGACCCCTGGACCGTGAGCTTAGATGAGAGATGTGTGCTCCTTCGCTATGTAGTCTGTAATACGGGATGACTTCTATGTTATGGATTACGTGTTGTTTCATTGTCTTTTGTCTTTGTTCGTGTTTTCTCTGTCTCGTTTCTTGGTTCCCACACAAATCATAGAACAGGTCCGTGTATCTCCGCTGTGCGAAGAGGCTCCCGGGACCTACAAGTGGTATCAGAGCATCGATGTTCGTTGATTTGTGTTCCAGTTCGGGTTTTAGGGTTTTTGAGCAGATCTGAGTTGTTCGCTACTTTTTCTTGCAAAAATCCTCAAATCTGAGTTTGCTATCACTTCATTTGGTGTTTAGAAGGCTGAGGGTTTGTTAGAAGATGATTTCTAAGCTTTTGGAAGCATCAATTTATCAGATCCAACACTTTTCGAACATTCTCCACAAGATCCGTCAAGAACGCTTTTACTTTTTGATAAGTACGCAAATTCCACTTTTCTGCGTACTTACTAAGTACGCATGGGTTTTGTCCTGCGTACTTACTAAGTACGCAAGAGAAGTTGTCCTGCGTACTTGTTAAGTACGCATGAGTATTTGACTCTGCTTATGTAGAACCAAAGACTGATTGCTACTAAATTATTCTAAGTACAAATGCTGCTGATAGGCTTATTAGCAGCATTCAACACTTGTTGCTGCTGATAGGCTTATCAACAACATTCAACACTTGTTGCTGCTGATAGGCTTGTCAGAAGCGTTCAACATAAGTTGCTGCTGATAGGCTTATTAGCAGCATCATTCTCATTCTTACCGCTGATAGCTATGTTCCTTGAAGACGAATCGTTGCAGCTGACTATCCATGCCAAGCGTCACTGACAACTTTCTGCAAAAGCTACTGACACACTCAAAGCAGAAGGAACCTCAATGGTGCAACCTATGACGGACGACAATGCTCTTCTCCAAGCATGCAAACAATGATGAATAAAGAAAACGCTTCAATATAGTTAGCTAGTTTAGCTTTAACGTGTATTATTAGCATTTGTATAAAAGATCAACCGTCTGTGTTAGATCTGATCCTTAGAATCAAGGGTCTGTCTTGATTCTAAGTTAGTTTAAATACTGTGTAAACACTTCATTATAAGTGTGCTTCTTCACTTAGTTTTCAATTGTAATCGTTTATCTGCAAACGCTTAATACAACAGTGTCCTTAAAAGTATTCTTTCTGCCTGTTCGATTACATTTGTGTAGTTGTTATTGTTTCCGCCAATTTCAACTAAGAACAGAACCATCTTGTAATTTCACGATCCTACAGCGTACTTAGCATGTACGCATGGGCATTTTGGCTTTGCGAACTTATCAAATACGCATGAGCACTTGGCTTTGCGTATTTACTAAATATGCATGAACTAGCATCTGGGATTCAAAAAAAAAAATTTTAGGGATCATTTGTACGCGTGTTTCCGCTGCGCGACGAGGCTCCCGGGGCCTACACTAGCATTAGAAACTGTGACCCAACTCCAAACAGATGATCAAATCATAACCGCCCACCAACTCCACCTCACCGATCCCCAACCCCATCTATGCCTATTAAACAAAATCAACCACGTGGGTTGGGTCTGCTTCATCAAAACCGACCCGTTAACATCCATACCAATCCCTCTTACCAAGGAAGGAGGGGACCACAACAACATCAAACCCCTCCCGGAAACATCTTTGGAACCCAACCAAGAAACAACAATGATGACGGGTATGAGGATGAAGATGATGAACATTTTGGGTATGATGATAATGAGGATGTCGGGAATGGTAACGGGTTTGGAGACTATGAGTATGAAGATGGTGAGCAAAGTCAATTTAGAGAATATCATGAGGGACACGGGTATGGAGATGAAGAACATGTGAATTATGTTCACCAAGGGGCGAGACAACCAATGGGTCGAACAGGTAGACCTGAGAGACCCGCTTATCCTCCTCGACAAGAGGGGAGGAGATTTAACCGGGGTTACAACAATGAAAACCGAAGGCAACCAGTAGCCCCCATGGGTGGTGTTAATGGTCGTTTTCGACCGACTATTTATGAGAATGCTTCCCCGATTGTTTCACCAATTCCCGGAATGAGGTGATTCAAGTCAAGGCCTAATTATATAAACGTTCTCCCACATTTTCATGGCATGGTTATCGAAGAGCCATACACCCATCTAACCGTGTTTGTCGCCATCTGTGGCACTATTGGGGATGAAAACTTTGACCAAAATGAGGTCAAACTCTGACTTTTTTCAGTTTTCCCTCAAAGATCGAGCAAAGCAATTGTTCATCACTGTAAGACTCCAACCCGGTCATCTTACAGTTGGTTCTCATAACGGGTCATTCTCTTTAAAAACGCATTTAATACTAATCAACTACAGCGGAAGTCTTTCTGAATTCTTTTATTGTTATTTAATGATATTAAATTACCTCACAAATGCCTGCACACCAATGCGAGTAACACCGCTCACAAGACAAGATACGTCAATGCTACACTTACCTGCAAAAACATCTAACGTACACACAAAGTCAGCTACGCTGAGTGAATTCTAATAGTTTAATTTAAACAAAAGCTATCTCGTCATATTCATTAGTTTATTCCACCCAGGACTCTCCGGTCCTTAATACAATAGTTTCAAGATTCATTTAACGAAAGTTAACATCCTAATATCCCACGACATCCCATAACCTTCAATCCCCCTAGACTTAGCCCGTACTACCAGTATTATTAATAATAATCTTACCATCTCGTCGACATAGGCTTACTTACCATGCTAATTACTAATACCTAAGAACAAGTATTAACTCGACACTTGGTTAACACAACATACTCTAGACATTGGAATACTTCGCCCTAACCCAGACTTTCACAATCAATACGCGTCACGTCACAACATTAACACGATAGTAAATCTAACTCTACATACCACAATAGTGTTATCCACACATCATTTAACACTGCTACATTAATAACATCACATGCATAATAAATATAGCTCAATGTTTGCATGCAATTCAACACTCACATAACTATACACGTAAACACATACCTCGTCACTGCACCTTCATCATTAACCTATTAACAAATTTCACCATTGGTGACTTCCCAAAGGATCCTGTCCTTCTCAAATCTCGTTTGCCATGTCATATAGACAACGATGCAAACACGTCACACAATTATAATGCACATAATATCACACATAATATAAATGACTCGTTAACTACACATGTACCTCACACTTGACACTAGAACAACATATACCCCACATGAAATCATAAGCATTTAGCTTAAAGCGCGACTCTCCCCGATCCACCCTTATCACGTCACATATTAATAACTCTTATCTTTGGCTCACATATTTCTATGAACACCATAGACCCTACGACTCCTTAATAATCATTTTATACTCAAAACACATCGGATTAGAACCCGAAACCCTTAACACATTTAATAGAGTAAACTCATTCCATAAGTATGTACGATAGCCCCAAAATGTTAAAAACATTTAAAGAGGGGGATTAGAAACTCTCCGGTTATGCCGAGTGCCAGTCCTTGCTCTCATCGGCTCATCTTTTCCTTCCATGAAACCCCCACAAACGCGTGATCATCGGATCAGAACACATCTATACATACGTCATCTAGTACATAAAATATATATCCCAATGTCGTCTTGCCTGTTCGTCTTTTCCTTCCACAAAACCATAGCTCCACGTTCTCACCCACACTGAATCGTCTTCGACTTGATTAAAAACCGCATATCTAACCCAGTTTCCTATGCACGCACCTTAAAACCATGCAAACCTTAGTCCTTCAAAGACGCACGTGCACGAGTCGGATTCCCCATACGCATGCAAGCCATGCACGCAGGGGAAACTCTAGTTGATCTCACCATTGCTATCCATACGAGTCCACCCCATACCTTACCGCCCTCTTCATACACTGCTGCCACCGGACACCACTAGAATCGCCCACCATTTCGCCTATCAAAACCGGTTGCACTCTGACACCATCATCATCGCCGAACACTACCACGTGCCGCCATGGCCAAGCCATCACACCGTGGCCACACACTCACCACTGCCACCACCACCACTGCTGTAATCTCCAAGAAATTCCAACCTTTATTTGAACTTGTCCGGCATTGTAATTTCTTTATTTTATGGGTACATCTATCAATTACAATAAATTACCTAATGTATTTATACATGCATGCATTGAATACCATTATTACAAAATGATAGATACTTATTTAAAGAAATTATATAAGTATTTATTATTACTCTATTAAATAAATATATATGCATATATTTCAAAACCTACATAAATATATTAACACACATATTTATAAAAATACCAAATTATAATTGAAAGATTGTATTAATTACTTAATATTTTTCTTTTAAGTAAATGGGAATTAGTAGAAATAAAACCATTTTAATTATATAAATATATTTATGCAATTATTTCAAATCCATTAATAACAAATAAATAATTGGATTTATGTGCCTTAATTAATCTTAGTTAGTAAATTACATTTTTATTATTATTATAACCTTTAATTTTAAGTAAATGGTTCAAATGATTTTATAAAAAGTTCTAAATTTAATGATTCCATACTTTATAAAAGTACAGGGTTGATAATGTAAATTCCTGAAACTTAATTCCAATTAAAAATAAAGGTTTCTACATAAAATGATAAAGCTATGAAAGGCCAGGGGCCTGTTTTGCCAAACCCGGATTTCCCCCTTCCTCTTTTCAGTCATGGGTTCGAAACCCGCTCAAGACTGGTTCCGAAGCCACAATCGTGAACTCATCCCTGAGGCATTATCACGCTTAAAAGAAACCGGCTAAACGTTCATACCACGCGATCGATCCATCTCCTTCGAGTAATTGAGTTTTTATGAACCCATCGTGGTTGAACTAGTAACCGAAAGCCATTGAAGGCTCATTTAATCGATCGATTCGTTCTCGCACAAATTGTGTATAAATAGGTACCCCAATCCATCGAAGACACTCAATACGAACTCCCTACATCCTTAAATCACTCGCTTATCGTCTCCAGAACTCCGACAAGCTCAAGAAACGCCGATCTCGATCTCGGTCCCGTTCTCCCTCCACCTCTAATCATTTCAGGTAATTATGATGTCTTTAGATTCGTTTTGATACGGGGAATAAAAGCCCTAAGGATTCGAGTTCAATCGGCTGCTCAATCGATCGAATTGAGTGGCTAGGGTTTGGGTTACGGGTTGGAGAAGAAGACGAGGTTCGGGTTGTTTGCTAAAACCACATCGCGTCCGATTTGAACCAAGGCATACGCCCTGGTCCAGTGGCTAGTGCGAGTGTGCAAGTGTAACCGCTTCTGGTCGCGGGTTCGAGTCCCGTGGTCATTTTTTATTTTAAAACATTTTTAAAACCCTATTTTTAATCAGATTTTTCCTATAAAAATTATTTTATAAAACTTTCAAGACTCGGGAATATTATGTGAACCAGATTGTTAACAATTTTAAATAAATAATTAATCATTTTAGAGAATTAAAAACTAATAAACTCTAATTAAAAACTTATCATTTTATTTAGAACCCCTATTAACTACTTTTATCACCCAATTATTTAACTTATACCCTCTTTATTTTTCTTAATTTATTTTATTCAACTATTTAATTAATTAAAATATATAAATTATTAATATAACAATTATATATATGTCCAAGCAAATATTATTTAAATACTTATTCATTATTTTAAACAAAATCACTATATACATATACGAATTGGTATTAAAACCTTTATTAAATGAGACGTATTATTTCACTACTTAACAAACACAACATTTATAACAAATAGATACACACCCATACAATCTAGCCCAATCCTTACTATTTAAATCATTTGAGCATGACATTGATACATATATAAATGCAAACATAGGTTAACCTTGTGGTTATCTAGTCAACTTGTGCAACTACCTGTACTCGTGATTTCACGCTATAGATCCAATGTGAGTTTACATAGCCCCTTTTTACTGTTTTTGCTTTTGGGGTGAAACATGTTATCAACTTTATCTATTTAAACAATTCAATATATCTTGTGCTTGATCTTTATGCTTTATATTTGAACTACTTGGTGACCATTGCATGTGTTTCATGCCAGTACATTCATTAACTTGCAGCCCAAGCCTAAGGTAGTACCTAACATGATCATTTATATGGGAAACTAAACCTATAACTTACCACAAGACCTTGGCGGGTTTTGTTGGGTATCAACTATAACTTGGAGTATCTGCTTGCTCCCTTTTTAAAATGGCAACCAGTGGGATTGCGTATCTAGTTTTCCATTATCAGGCTTGAATTGTACGCTTGGAACCTTGTGTGTTTTCACATATATGCTTTAGACATGCTTTGAACATATTGAATTGTAATCTATACTAACTCTTTTGGTGTCAAAACCTATGTATCTCACCAACTACTTGTAGTTGACAGTTACTTACATGTTTCAGGTGCACCTGTTTGAGGACTACTTGCTCACCTAGGATTTGGACCTAGTTTAATTTAAATTATGTTTTGAACGTTTCATTTTCCTCTGTAACGGATGCTTTTAATTTGAATAATAAATATTATCATATTTAATAGCTGATCATGTGCTTATGAACAACCGCGTCAGCCCCGGCGTATAATCCGCCGCCGGCCGGGGTGTGACAGATTGGTATCAGAGCCATGGTTATAGGGAATTAGGTTATTAGACACATGACCTAGACTATAACCTAGGAGTCCCAAACATGAGTTTAACTCGTGTCTTTTATTAGGAACTCCACTCTATCTTTACTATGCATGCTTACATACATCGATCTATTTTTGATTATCTGATACAACTCCATGAACTACAACATTTAAGAGTCTACATGAGACTATTTGGAACTACTTGAACTACATGAAACTTACACTTAGACTTAATAGTCTAATCCGAATGAAACTCTCGTCAAAGGTATATAGGTTCTAACTATAGAATGGGAACTTGTGCAATCCGGAAGGGTGGATGCCTGTATTCTAGGAGTTCTGTCTAGGAAAGCATTTCGTATAAATTCAAATCAACCGATGGACCAGTTATGCTTTCCTGGGAATTCTTGGGATGAGTGTCCACTTATAGGCTAAAGCATGACTTCTCAAACATTAGAAAGACTTAAAATACCTTGATAAGCCAATGTGCCCAATAGGGTACCATCTATGTTTCACCTAACATCTCATGATTAAATTGCAAACTCTTGTACATGATTCACATCTTATGAACTTTTTATTCACCCGTTTGTAGAATGCCTCCCCGTCATGAGCGTAGGAACAACCTCACCGATAGGATCATCCAGCAAATGGCTACGATCCTACCAACTATGGTCAACCAACTGAACCAGAATGCTGCACCAAGGAATCCCACGTGTACATTCAAACACTTCAACTCCTGCAACCCCACCAAGTTCTACGGGAACGAAGGAGCCACTGGACTCCTCCAATGATTTGAAAGCATTGAGGGAACTTTCATCAATGCTAAGTGTCCTGAGAACCTGAAGGTTCGTTATGCTACTAGTGTCTTCCAGAAGAGGGCACTAACATGGTGGAATGGAGAAAAGCGTAACCGTGGGATAGAGGTTGCACTAGCCTTACCTTGGGCCGATGTGAAAGCACTCATGACCGATGAGTTTTGCCCCCGTAATGAGGTCAAGAAACTAGAAGCTGAATTCTGGGATCTCAAACAAGACAGTGGTGAAAGCCTTACCTACACCACTCACTTTCATGAGCTTAGCCTACTGGTGCCCCATATGGTCACTTCTCTCTCGCGAGCCATTGAGAAGTACATCAATGGTCTGCCCATGCAGATTCAGGATACCGTGTTGGGTAGTAACCCAGCCACTCTCGAAGAAGCCATCCGTCTTGCAGCAACCCTGTCAGACAACCATGTTAAGGCAGGGACTCTATCTAAAAAGGGGGCCAAGAAGGCCATTGAGAAAGCCGCCACTGAACCCACCAAGGAAACCAAAGCTGAGTCCTCCTTCAATGGCAAAAAGAGGAAAGGCAGGAACTTCGCCATCATCACTCCTGCTGCTTCTCTAGCCCAAGTAGCCCCTACTGCCTTCAACCCCACCAAGAAATAATATGCGGGGACTTCACCACTTTGTAACACCTGCAAACTCCACCACCCTGCCCATGCACAATGTCGTATGTGCACTACTTGTGGATGTTATGGACATTGGGCTAACACCTGTCGTATTCCACCAACTAATGAAGTCTACCAACCTGCTGCTCTTGTTCCTGTTCCTGCTGCTATCGCTCAGGGTCGTGCTTGTTACAAGTGTGGTGACCCTAATCACTTCAGGAACCGTTGCCCTAGGCTAGTCATTGTGAACCAAGCAAATCTAAACCAGGGCAACATGGTTTAAGGAAACATAAACCAAGGGAATATGAACCGAGGGAATGTGAATCAGGGGAATGCAAACCCGGTAGCTCGTGGACGTGCCTTTAACATCAATTCCAACGAGGCTCAAGCCAACAACGATGTGGTGAACGGTACGTTTCCAATTAATCAGCAATATGCTTCTATCCTGTTCGATACTGGTTCCGATAAGAGTTTCGTGTCCTTTGAATTTGAACCACAACTTGCTATGACTCGAGCTAAGCTAGACAAACCCTTTGATATTTTAGTAGCGGATGGTTATTCTGTTTCATGTGACACCATTATTAGAGATTGTACTTTAACCTTGAGCGATCATGACTTTTCAATCAATCTTATTCCCATGGCTCTCGGAGGTTTCAACATCATAGTAGGCATGGACTGGCTGACCAAGCACCATGCTGAAGTCGTTTGTTTTGACAAGTACATCCGTATCCCTCTTGACTCGGGTGACATTTTGAACGTCTACGGTGAGAAGCCGTCAAAAAGACTCAAGCTTATGTCTTGCACTACTGCACAAAAGTACATACGGAAGAAATGTGTGGCATTCTTGGCCCATATTGTGGAACGAAAAGTCAAGGATAAGAATCTTCAAGACATTCCTGTAATCAAAGACTTTCCTAAAGTTTTCCCCGAAGACTTACCCGGTCTTCCTCCCATACGTCAAGTTGAGTTCCGTATTGACCTAGTGCCAGGAGCAAACCATGTGGCTAAATCACCTTACCGTCTTGCACCATCAGAAATGCAAGAACTTTCAAGTTAACTCCGAGAACTTTCTGACAAAGGATTTATTTGTCCTAGCGTTTCCCCTTGGGGAGCACCTGTTTTATTTGTCAAAAAGAAGGATGGTTCTTTCAGAATGTGTATCGACTATCGGGAACTTAACAAGCTTACCGTGAAGAACCGTTATCCACTTCCGAGGATTGACGATTTATTTGATCAACTTCAAGGCTCGACTTATTTCTCTAAGATCGATCTTCATTCTGGTTATCACCAGTTACGAGTCCTCGAATCCGATATCCCTAAAACAGCCTTTCGTACTAGGTATGGTCATTACGAGTTCATGGTTATGCCCTTCGGACTAACCAATGCACCCGCGGTATTCATGGATCTTATGAATCGCGTGTGTACGCCGTACTTGGATAAGTTTGTGATCTTCTTCATTGACGATATCCTCATATATTCAAAATCCATAGCGGAACACGAAGAACATTTGTGTCTGGTTTTGGATCTCTTGAAAAAGGAGCAATTATACGCTAAGTTCTCCAAATGTGAATTTTGGCTAAAGGAAGTCCAATTCTTGGGTCACATAGTCAACGAAAAGGGTATTCACGTGGATCCTGCTAAGATTGAGGCGGTAAAGAACTGGCAAGCTCCAAAGACCCCTACCGAAGTCCGCTCATTTTTAGGTTTAGCGGGCTATTATCGTCGTTTCATAGCGAACTTTTCAAAGATCGTGGTACCACTCACGGCCTTAAACCACAAAGGCAAACCCTATGAGTGGGGACCAAAACAAGAGGAAGCCTTTCAAACCCTAAAGCAAAAATTATGTGAGGCTCCCATCTTGACTCTTCCCGATGGAACCGAAGATTTTGTCGTTTACTGTGATGCTTCCCACTTGGGCCTAGGTTGTTTTCTAATGCAACGAGGCAAAGTGATCGCTTATGCGTCCCGACAACTCAAAATTCATGAGAAGAATTATACGACGCACGACCTCGAGCTGGGTGCGGTCGTATTTGCTCTTAAAATTTGGAGACATTACCTATATGGTACCAAATGTGAGATATACACCGATCATAAGAGTCTCCAGCACATCTTCAATAAAAAAGAACTCAACATGAGGCAAAGGCGTTGGGTTGAACTCCTAAACGACTACGACTGCAATATTCGTTATCATCCTGGTAAGGCGAATGTCGTGGCCGATGCTCTTAGTCGTAAGGAACCTATCAAGATCCATAGCATTCGAATCCAAAATGATATTCAAACTCGCATCCTAGAAGCACAACATCTTTCTGTCACTGAAGGAAACATGTACAACGAAATGTCATGTGGTATTGAACTCCAACTTGAAACCAAACCCAATGGATTACTTTACTTTCTAAATCGTATCTGGATTCCTGACCGTGACAACCTTCGTACCTTTATCATGAACGAGGCTCACAAGACTCGCTATTCCGTGAATCCTGGTGCAGAAAAAATGTACATGGATCTCCGTACCCAATACTGGTGGCCTGATATGAAGAAGGACATTGCCCTCTACGTGTCCAAATGCCTTACTTGTTTGAAGGTTAAAGCCGAGCACCAGCGCCCATCCTGATTACTTGAACAACCCGAGATTCCCGTGTGGAAATGGGAGTGTATTGCCATGGATTTTATAACCAAACTCCCACACACAACTCGTGGTCATGATAGCATTTGGGTGATCATCGAATGTTTGATGAAATCTGCTCATTTCATACCCATACGTGAGGACTATCGAGTTGAGAAACTAGCTCGAATCTATATTGATGAGATCGTTAGTCGTCACGGTGTACCTCTCTACATTATTTCTGATCGTGATGGACGATTCACCTCCCGTTTATGGCAATCCCTACAATCAGCTCTAGGTACTCAACTAAATCTTAGTACCGCTTATCACCCACAAACGGATGGTCAATCTGAGCGAACGATTCAAACTCTCGAAGATATGCTTAGAGCCTGTGTCATTGACTTCAAGGGAAATTGGGATTTACATCTACCCCTAGTTGAGTTCTCGTACAACAATAGTTATCATACGAGCATTAACATGGCTCCTTTTGAAGCACTTTATGGTCGGAAGTGCCGCTCTCTTATCTGTTGGACTGAAATTGGTGAATCACAAATCACTGGTCCTGAACTTATTCAAGAGACTTCCGACAAGAAAATGTTAATCCGAGACAACCTTCTGGTAGCAAGGAGTCGGCAAAAGAGCTATGCCGACAAACGTCGAAAACCCTTAGAATTTCAAGTTGGCGATCTGGTTCTTCTCAAGGTATCCCCTTGGAAAGGCGTAGTTCGTTTTGGAAAGAAAGGGAAACTTGCTCCAAGATTCGTAGGTCCTTTTAAAATCCTTGAGCGGATTGGGAAGGTAGCCTACAAGTTGGAACTACCTGAAGGACTCAGCAACGTTCATCCGACTTTTCATGTCTCGAATTTAAAGAAATGCTTAGCTGACGAAAATCTTCACATACCACTTGATGAGGTGCACATTGACGAATCAATGCATTTCGTGGAGAAACCCATGGAGATCATGGATCGAGAGGTTAAGCAACTCAAACGAAGTCGAATTCCAATCGTTAAGGTTCGATGGGAATCCAAACGTGGCCCTGAATTCACTTGGGAGCGTGAGGATCAAATGAAAGCCAAATACCCACATTTATTACCAGGACCCTCTTCATAAGCAATTTCGGGACGAAATTTCCTAAAGTAGGGGAGACTGTAATCTCCAAGAAATTCCAACCTTTATTTGAACTTGTCCGGCATTGTAATTTCTTTATTTTATAGGTACATCTATCAATTACAATAAATTACCTAATGTATTTATACATGCATGCATTGAATACCATTATTACAAAATGATAGATACTTATTTAAAGAAATTATATAAGTATTTATTATTACTCTACTAAATAAATATATATACATATATTTCAAAACCTACATAAATATATTAACACACATATTTATAAAAATACCAAATTATAATTGAAAGATTGTATTAATTACTTAATAAATTCTTTTAAGTAAATGAGAATTAGTAGAAATAAAACCATTTTAATTATATAAATATATTTATGCAATTATTTCAAATCCATTAATAACAAATAAATAATTGGATTTATGTGTCTTAATTAATCTTAGTTAGTAAATTACATTTTTATTATTATTATAACCTTTAATTTTAACTAAATGGTTCAAATGATTTTATAAAAAGTTCTAAATTTAATGATTCCATACTTTATAAAAGTACAGGGTTGATAATGTAAATTCCTGAAACTTAATTCCAATTAAAAATAAAGGTTTCTACATAAAATGATAAAGCTATGAAAGGCCAGGGGCCTGTTTTGCCAAACCCGGATTCCCCCTTCCTCTTTTCAGTCATGGGTTCGAAACCCGTTCAAGACTGGTTCCGAAGCCACAATCGTGAACTCATCCCTGAGGCATTATCACGCTTAAAAGAAACCGGCTAAACGTTCATACCACGCGATCGATCCATCTCCTTCGAGTAATTGAGTTTTTATGAACCCATCGTGGTTGAACTAGTAACCGAAAGCCATTGAAGGCTCATTTAATCGATCGATTCGTTCTCGCACAAATTGTGTATAAATAGGTACCCCAATCCATCGACGACACTCAATACGAACTCCATACATCCTTAAATCACTCGCTTATCGTCTCCAGAACTCCGACAAGCTCAAGAAACGCCGTTCTCGATCTCGGTCCCGTTCTCCCTCCACCTCTAATCATTTCAGGTAATTATGATGTCTTTAGATTCGTTTTGATACGGGGAATAAAAGCCCTAAGGATTCGAGTTCAATCGGCTGCTCAATCGATCGAATTGAGTGGCTAGGGTTTGGGTTACGGGTTGGAGAAGAAGACGAGGTTCGGGTTGTTTGCTAAAACCACATCGCGTCCGATTTGAACCAAGGCATACGCCCTAGTCCAGTGGCTAGTGCGAGTGTGCAAGTGTAACCGCTTCTGGTCGCGGGTTCGAGTCCCGTGGTCATTTTTTATTTTAAAACATTTTTAAAACCCTATTTTTAATCTTATTTTTCCTATAAAAATTATTTTATAAAACTTTCAAGACTCGGGAATATTATGTGAACCAGATTGTTAACAATTTTAAATAAATAATTAATCATTTTAGAGAATTAAAAACTAATAAACTCTAATTAAAAACTTATCATTTTATTTAGAACCCATATTAACTACTTTTATCACCCAATTATTTAACTTATACCCTCTTTATTTTTCTTAAATTATTTTATTCAACTATTTAATTAATTAAAATATATAAATTATTAATTTAACAATTATTTATATGTCCAAGCAAATATTATTTAAATGCTTATTCATTATTTTAAACAAAATCACTATATACATATACGAATTGGTATTAAAACCTTTATTAAATGAGACGTATTATTTCACTACTTAACAAACACAACATTTACAACAAGTAGATACACACCCATACAATCTAGCCCAATCCTTACTATTTAAATCATTTGAGCATGACATTGATACATATATAAATGCAAACATAGGTTAACCTTGTGGTTATCTAGTCAACTTGTGCAACTACCTGCACTCGTGATTTCACGCTACAGATCCAATGTGAGTTTACATAGCCCCTTTTTACTGTTTTTGCTTTTGGGGTGAAACATGTTATCAACTTTATCTATTTAAACAATCCAATATATCTTGTGCTTGATCTTTATGCTTTATATTTGAACTACTTGGTGACCATTGCTGTGTTTCATGCCAGTACATTCATTAACTTGCAGCCCAAGCCTAAGGTAGTACCTAACATGATCATTTATATGGGAAACTGAACCTATAACTTACCACAAGACCTTGGCGGGTTTTGTTGGGTATCAACTATAACTTGGAGTATCCGCCTGCTCCCTTTTTAAAATGGCAACCAGTGGGATTGCGTATCTAGTTTTCCATTATCAGGCTTGAATTGTACGCTTGGAACCTTGTGTGATTTCACATATATGCTTTAGACATGCTTTGAACATATTGAATTGTAATCTATACTAACTCTTTTGGTGTCAAAACCTATGTATCTCACCAACTACTTGTGGTTGACAGTTACTTACATGTTTCAGGTGCACCTGTTTGAGGACTACTTGCTCACCTAGGATTTGGACCTAGTTTAATTTAAATTATGTTTTGAACGTTTCATTTTACTCTGTAACGGATGCTTTTAATTTGAATAATAAATATTATCATATTTAATAGCTGATCATGTGCTTATGAACAACCGCGTCAGCCCCGACGTATAATCCGCCGCCGGCCGGGGTGTGACAACTGCCGCCACCACAGTCCCATCGTCGGCTTCCTTTCCCCGTCCTAAGTCCAACCTTAACCGAGCCACCCTCACCGGTCTCATCTCCTACCGCAGTCGCACATCACCGCCGTCACGCCACTATCACTCCGCCATCCTTTCTACTGTTGCCGCCTCTGCTGCCGTCACCACCGCTGACCACCCTCTTCCGTTCGTCTCTCCCACTGATCACCATAACCCCAACCGAAACCCTAATTGGGTTCTCTTGCTTAACATATATAAAACAAAAGCAAGTAAACGTATAGTTTTAGCGGTTTACCTCATGAGTGATGCTCTCCCCTGTTCGTCGCCGTCGTAAAGCCTCTGCAAGACCGCCCTGCACGGCTGCTCCCTCTCCTCGCATCTCCCTTGGTGCCGTCGAGCACTCCTTAGCCGAAAATGGCCTTAGGGTTTTCATAGTGTGGTGTTTAAACCATCACAAGTTCTATCCGGGTCCCTCTAGCTTTTGTTTTTATCACAAAGGTTCTAAACCGCTCCTAGATAGGCTAACCGAGTCTTTTAAATCTCGCTAATCCAAGCTTTGTTCAACTGTCCAAGCCAACAAATTCATTTATTACAAAATTGGGTTACCCGTTAACCCGATCCATGAGTTATTTGGTTTTAGGGATGTTACAATCACACTACGGCTAATAGCATCCACACATGGGATAAAATGCTACAAGTTTTTGGATGAATATTACTCGGTTGCGAAGACGGATGACTCCCGAATTGAGATTCAGACTTTTCAACAACAAACAGGTGAACCATTACATGAAGCTTTTGCAAGTTTCAAAGAACTATTGAGGAAGTGCCCACATCACCAAATTGAATTTTGGGAGTTAGTGAAGTGTTTTGTGGGTGGTTTAACACAAGAGGAGTGGAAGTATTTGATGTCCACAAGTAATGGGACATTGTTTTCTAACCCCGAAGAAGATGACTGGGATTTCTTAGAAAGGATGACCCAAAGTTTAAAAGCCGAGGCATCGGCTAGCCAAATAACCAAACACCCAATTTCAAAATCTGCCCCGGACTATCAGACAAAAGAGAGGTTGGCGTCTATGGAGAAAGAGTTGGCCTTATTGAATAAAGGATAGAAAAAGGAAGTAACGGGAGTGAAAACCCGTTTTGATGTTAGTGAGAGTTGTGGGGATTTGGGGCACAAAGCCACGATTTGTCCATTCCAAAAAAGGTAGACAAGAAGAAGTGAACCAAGTTTATGGTGATAGGAAACCATATGATACAAACTCAAACTCCTATCATCCGAGCTCGAGGAATCATCCTAACTTCAAATATGGGGATGCTTCAAACCAATTAAACCCAAACTTCCAAGGTGTAAATCAAGGTACCTCGTCATACCAACCTCGCCAACAAGGCAATTACAACTCGGGAGGTTACCAAAGGAATGCATACAACAACAACCGGAACTCTAATTATCCCCCACGGAATTATAATCAAGATCAACAACAACAAGGTGGCTCATCTGGGGGTGATGATTCGGTTAGCTCGAAGTTGGATGCAATTATGGAGATGATGAAAGAATCTAAAAGGGAAAATGAAGTAAGAGATAAGTCTCACGCGGCGTTGGGAAGACAAGTTGAGCACTTGGCACAAGAAATAGCTTAATTCAAGCAAAATGAAGGTAAATTGCCGAGTGACACCACATTTAACCCAAAACCTCATGTTAGTGTAGTTGATGTGGCACATGGTAATGAAGAAGGTGGAGAAAGTCAAGAGAAAGAAATTTATGGAGAACCCCTAGTTCCTATTCAGATTGGAGAATTCAAAACTAATTTGGCACTATTAGATTATGGAGCGGGGGTGAGCATTTTACCGGGCAGCGTATATGACCAATACAATTTTGGTCCATTAGAAGAATACAACACCACATTGGTGTTAGTAAATTCTACACGCGCGCGTCCTCGAGGGAAATTAGTGGGAGTGGCTGTGAAGATTGGAGAATTTTACTGTCTGGGAGATTTCTTGGTGCTCGATTATGCACCACTTGCTAAGGAGGAGCAACCACAAGTGATTTTGTGAAGACCGTTTTTGGCAACTGCAAATGCGCAAATCAATTGCCGAAACGGCACTGTTGACATGACCTTTGGGAATCGTAAGTTGAACATAAATTTTTTTTCAAATTTATTTGCATATTAGGTTGAAAATAAATGTTCAAAATCAGTTATTACTAACGTGTGTCATCCTCGTGCCAAGGCAAATGAGGGTGACACCAAAAAGAAATGTATTATGTTTGACAGGTTTAATGAGAAAGATGAGCCGAAGGCAATCGAGAAGGAAACTAAAAAGTTGAAAGATGCAAAGTAGCCACCCAACCATGTCCAACATCCGAACAAGAAAGGAGAATTTTTTGATGTGGAGTTTACAAGAGAGGAGACTTGGAGTTGAAGTGATAACAACCAAAGTGGTGGGGGAGCTAGTGGAAGCAAGTTTGTGTTCCAACCTCCATAAGGAGGTAATGTCGGGCTGAGGACAATAAACTAAGGGCTAAGCGGGAGGCAACCCGACTTGTGATTGCCTTTATTTTGTCTTTGTTTGATTTTGTGTGTTTAGTTTTCGTCATCATAGCAACACTCAAGTGTGTGGAAGACTCATGGAAGACTTACGAGTCCATTTTTGGTGGTGGTTCAGGCACTCTATGATCGCCTCTAATCAGGTCCACGTAATCTTTCTCATATCTATGTTGCTTTGATTGAACTATATTATTTTTGTTTGTTTTGGTGTCTTTTTGTTTGAAACTTGGTTGATTGTGGTTGAGGTGGTGCTTTTGGTTATGTGAATCTTTGAGTTGGATATTTAGAGATATTGGTTATTGGATGTTTTTGCACCCACGAACCACACTTTTATATTTTATAACTATTTACATTGTGACAATGTAAGGTTCAAGTGTGGGGATGCGTGAAATCACAGAAACCATACAAATTTTCTGAAAATTGTTTTGCAAATTGTTTGGTAGAGGTTTTTGGTCATGGTTAATTCATTAAGTTAGTTGATTAAATTTTTTCAACAAAAAAAAGTACAATAAATTGGAAATGTTGGATTTGGGAGTAACAAAGTTGAAGGTGACGGTTT
Organism: Smallanthus sonchifolius; assembly: GCA_023525975.1. Classification (NCBI taxonomy): domain Eukaryota; kingdom Viridiplantae; phylum Streptophyta; class Magnoliopsida; order Asterales; family Asteraceae; genus Smallanthus; species Smallanthus sonchifolius. The sequence continues at coordinate 18,139,998 of CM042035.1, read as the reverse complement.
GCATGCACATGTTGGTAACCTATTATCCACCGTTTTTGTGAGATTTTGAGCCAAATTGATGTATATTTATATTCTCTTATTTGAGTGTTTAGCCACTTTGTTTCACATTTTAGAACTTGCATATTGTTGATACATGTTGAGACGTTAAACCAATTAATTGCACAAAAATGATAAAGGCATTAAGAGAAACCTTTTTATTTTTACCCATTTTTATACCATTACACGTTAATATCCATTAGATGCCTACTTTGAGCTTATACCTTTTCTTTTGGCAAAACCCACAACATTAACCCATTCACCTTTTAGCCTTTTTTTAAACCCGTGAGTTGGAATTCAATTAACTTAGATTGTTATAATTGCGGTTCCAAATGAGATATTAAAAAAACAAAAAATGAAGGAAAAGGAAATACCAAAAAATAATCTCGGGTCAATATTTGCCAAAAGTTGTGAGTAAAAAAAAAGAGAAAAAAAATGAATTAAAAAGAAATACAAAAACAGTATTGGGTCAACATTTGCCCAAAGGTTTTGAGTATTAGTTTGAATTACAATAAAAGACGTTATTGGGTCAATTTAAACCCAAGTTTGATTCGATAGTTTGAAGAAATAAGAACTTTAGTGTTGATGTGTCATTTATACCCATAATAGGAATTTGCAAGTTTTATAGTTGTTTTGTAGTTTCATTAGTTGAATTCCACTCACCTTTAGCCACTTTAAAAATCCTTATCCATGCCCGCAACCCTAGCCTACATTACAACCCTTAAAAGACCTTTTGATTTGTGCATTTTAGTTGTGTTAGTAGGAGGAGATGTGATCAATATGCAAGTTTATGATAATGTGGTTCATTGTTTGGTTTTGAGTGAAAAATACTAGCACATCATCGCTAGTCCAGATATGAAATCAAGGGGAGTGATTGATTGTGAGGGGTGTGTGCATGCAAAGCCATAACTAGATACGAGTTAAGCTCGTTCCAATGTTTCCTTTTGTTTAAAAATTCATCGATTTTTTGTTGGATTGTAAATCTATTGAGAGTGTAATTCTTATGAATTTTGCATAACCTTGGACCTTAGCTTATGTTTAGTTAAAACAATTGTTTGCGAATTTGTAATGTCGATTTGAAGCAAAAGACTTTGCTTGAGGGCAAGCAAAACTCAGGTGTGGGGATGTGATGTGTAGGTGTTCGTTAGGTGATTATGATGCTTAACTATTCGTTTTTATGAGCGATTTAGCAGTGAATGCATTTACTTTGCATGGATTTATGATTTATAGGTGTTTGGATGCTAAGTACGTGTTTTCAAATCATTAGAGAGGAGTAGAGGGATTGGATCAGAAACTATGCAAAAGATGGGGCTGATGAGGAAGTTCTGGAAGCTAAATCTTTAAACAGGCATATCTCGAGCTAGAAAATGAGTTACGAGACCCATAATATATGAATCTTGGGTAGCTCGAGAAGTTGGATTCAATACGTTCGTTAATAAATACCCTAGGGGGCGTAAGCTACGCTGGTCACTTTTCCAAACATTAGCTTTTAGCTTGACGGAGTAAGCTTACGCCCTCGCACGTAAGCTTACGCTGGTTATGCTTTAGACGCCAATTTTTAGAGAAATAGTTGATTTTCAGTGTTTAATTAGGGGTTTCATCCCATATTTCAAGAGGATCTTTGAGAGAGGGTTTTGGGGCTATTTTTGGAGGTCTTGGGAGGCTAGAAACATGATCCTAATATCAAATTGAAGATTGATACCCAAAAGATTGAAGTAGTGAAGATAATTTCCACCACCATGAGCGGCTAATCGACCGGTAATCATTCCCGGGTTGATTATTTGTATGTTTTTAGGGTTTTATCATGTGCTAGACTTGAGAAACACTTCTTGTAATCGTTCGGTTTGACGTACTCGTATCTTTGTATTTAGTATTGTTATGAACTCGCGGGAGTCGATAAATTCTTGCACCATTGACCTCATTAGATGATAATTGCTATGAACATTGGTTTGTGTTGAATCTATTGATTAATCTAACTCTATATTGCATACAATTGTTTAGATTTCATTTGTGAATGTTGTTTTGCACCATTTGCCTATGATGTATGAATGTTGATGTTCTTGGTTAGAATTGGTCTTGTTGATTTGGATAACCGTTTGATTGCTTGAAGTCATATTTTGGTGTGATAACCCTTAATTGCTTGTGAACTTGAAACTCTGGCGTGATTCCTTTTTAATTATTATTTACAACTTAAACCGTGTGTTTGTTACTTGATTACTAGTTATCGTTTTGCCATTAGAAAATTATTGTTTGTTGAAGTGACTAAATTCACCTCAATCATTGCTTGTGTTTGGTCAGAAAGACCCGTTGCAACTTCATAAATCACGTTGTCAATTGAAGTTAAGCGCCGACCACAAACTCTTCGTGGTTCGACACCCTTCTTACCCTAACTAGTTTAAGGTGATTAGGACACACTAATTCTCTATCTTTGACGGTCCTTCGAAACCGATCACCCGTTCGTAAAATAAACAACCCTTACGAAGCATTAACCTGTTTAGACACGAAATAAAACTATACCAAAACATCCACGGACAATATCGACAAATAATAAATCAATATGGAATTTAAACTCCAAGTCACCAATACAAAATCACAATGTGAGTGAAAATACTTTACAAAACGACCATGTAAAATCATGCACCATGCCAACTCCAAATCTACATCCCGTTGACCCGATCCCTTGACTTGATCACCAATGTCTTTCTCCCTCCATAACTGTCACATGATATCACCCAACGGTTAGTTAACTCACAACTCAAATATGTCTTTGGTATTATCCAATGACCACATATAAATATACATACGTACACACACATTTAGTTATGTGTTTATCACCCAAACAACATAACTGAGATATTAAAAAAATGAAAAATGAAGGAAAAGGAAATACCAAAAAATAATCTTGGGTCAATATTTGCCAAAAGTTGTGAGTAAAAAAAGAGAAAAAAAAAATGAATGAAAAAGAAATACAAAAACAGTATTGGCTGAACATTTGCCCAAAGGTTTTGAGTATTAGTTTGAATTACAATAAAAGACTTTATTGGGTCAATTTAAATGCAAGTTTGATTCGATAGTTTGAAGAAATAAGAACTTTAGTGTTGATGGGTCATTTATACCCATAATAGGAATTTGCAAGTTTTATAGTTGTTTTGTAGTTTAATTAGTTGAATTCCACTCACCTTTAGCTACATTAAAAATCCTTATCCATGCCCGCAACCCTAGCCTACATTACAACCCTTAAAAGACCTTTTGATTTGTGCATTTTAGTTGTGTTAGTAGGAGGAGATGTGATCATTATGCAAGTTTATGATAATGCAGTTCAATGTTAGGTTTTGAGTGAAAAATACTAGCACATCATCGCTAGTCTAGATATGAAACCGAGGGGAGTGATTGATTGTGAGGGGTGTGTGCATGCAAAGACATAACTAGATATGAGTTAAACTCGTTCCAATGTTTCCTTTTGTTTAAAAATTCATCGATTGTTTGTTGGATTGTAAATCTATTGAGAGTGTAATTCTTATGAATTTTGCATAACCTTAGACCTTAGCTTATGTTTAGTTAAAACAATTGTTTGCGAATTTGTAATGTCGATTTGAAGCAAAAGACTTTGCTTGAGGGCAAGTAAAACTCAAGTGTGGGGATGTGATGTGTAGGTGTTCGTTAGGTGATTATAATGCTTAACTATTCGTTTTTATGAGCGATTTAGCAGTGAATGCATTTACTTTGCATGGATTTATGATTTATAGGTGTTTGGATGCTAAGTATGTGTTTTCGAAGCATTAGAGAGGAGTAGAGGGATTAAATCAGAAACTATGCAAAAGATGGGGCTGATGAGGAAGTTCTGGAAGCTAAATTTTGAAACAGGCATATCTCGAGCTAGAAAATGAGTTACGAGACCCATAATATATGAATCTTAGGTAGCTCGAGAAGCTGGATTCAATACGTTCATTAAGAAATACCCTAGGGGGGCGTAAGCTACGCTGGTCACTTTTCCAAACATTAGCTTTTAGCTTGACGGAGTAAGCTTACGCCCTCCCACGTAAGCTTACGCTGGTTATGCTTTAGATGCGAATTTTTAGAGAAACAATTTATTTCAGTGTTTAATTAGGGGTTTCATCCCATATTTCAAGGGGATCTTTGAGAGAGGGTTTTGGGGCTATTTTTGGAGGTCTTGGGAGGCTAGAAACACGATCCCAACATCAAATTGAAGATTGATACCCAAAAGATTGAAGTATTGAAGATAATTTCCACCACCATGAGCGGCTAATCGACCAGTAATCATTCCCGGGTGGATTGTTTGTATGTTTTTCGGGTTTTATCATGTGCTAGACTTGAGAAACACTTCTTGTAATCGTTCGGTTTGAAGTACTCGAATCTTTGTGTTTAGTATTGTTATGAACTCGTGGGAATCGATAAATTCTTGCACCATTGACCTCATTAGATGATAATTGCTATGAACTTTGGTTTGTGTTGAATCTATTGATTAATCTAATTCTATATTGCATACAATTGTCTAGATTTCATTTGTGAATGTTGTTTTGCACCATTTGCCTATGATGTATGAATGTTGATGTTCTTGGTTAGAATTGGTCTTGTTGATTTGGATAACCGTTTGATTGCTTGAAGTCATATCTTGGTGTGATAACCCTTAATTGCTTGTGAACTTGAAACTCTGGCGTGATTCCTTTTTAATTATTGTTTACAACTTAAACCGTGTGTTTGTTACTTGATTACTAGTGACCGTTTTGCCATTAGATAATTATTGTTTGTTGAAGTGACTAAATTCACCTCAATCATTGCTTGTGTTTGGTCAGAAAGACCCATTGCAACTTCATAAATCACGTTGTCAATTGAAGTTAAGCGCCGACCACAAAGTCTTCGTGGTTTGACATCCTTCTTACCCTAACTAGTTTAAGGTGATTAGGACACACTAATTCTCTATCTTTGACCGGTCCTTCGAAACCGATCACCCGTTCGTAAAATAAACAACCCTTACGAAGCATTAACCTGTTTAGACACGAAATAAAACTATACCAAGTGACCAAAACATCCACGGACATATCGACAAATAATAAATCAATATGGAATTTAAACTCCAAGTCGCCAATACAAAATCACAATGTGAGTGAAAATACTTTACAAAACGACCATGTAAAATCATGCACCGTGCCAACTCCAAATCTACATCCCGTTGACCAGATCCCTTGACTTGATCACCAATGTCTTTCTCCCTCCAAAACTGTCACATGAAATCATCCAACGGTTAGTTAACTCACAACTCAAATATTTCTTTGGTATTATCATGTGACCACATATATATACACACACACACACATTTAATTATGTGTTTATCACCCAAACATCATAATTGAGAATGGTTTATTTATTCACTTATCTTTTCAGTGGAATTAAGACACCACTTTCATCCTCCTGTTACTCCAATATAAGTGCCTTCAGTTAATCACCATATATATGCAATCCAAGCCGACCCGCTTAATCCATGCATCTTGACCACCTCCGGATATAAACGACTCTTCATACCTGCACATTACCACCGTCATAACTAATTAGCCGAAGCTAAGTGAGGACTCACATTTCGCATATAATTATACGAATATGATTTGAATATATAAACTCGAATCGTGTCAATTTTCATCCCCGAGGCACGACTCCCACAATGACTTAAAACATCGTTGTTCACTTCTTTGTTCTCTCCATCTCCCGACCTCGACACAGGGTCGTTTCGCCATTAGTACAAATTTAAAACACTAGAAACACCATTAGTAGGTTATTTCGCACCATAAATATTAAACAACATAATACACCGACATTCATTTTGTTTCACGTCACAAACCGCCCGGTTAACAACTTATTACTATCCCAGTCACATATCCTTATTAAGTTTGTAACATTCACCGGTCTTTGGTTTGTAAATCCCTTTAAACGCCATATATGGTAAAAGTATATTTAAACCCGGTTACAAACTCGTGACACCATGATTACATCAAACTCCGCAACTTAACCGAAATCCCACCATTAATTTACTCTAAGTCAAGATATACCTCATCCCCAACTCTTCTAAAGATTTTTAGACACCTTGAGGTTTATAACCACATAAAAGACACCCCTAGCGAGTTCTCGGTTAATCCCCAAAAATTTTATAAAAACTATAAAATTCTCGTTTCAAAACAGCCTTGCGTGGCAGTAAGAATTCAACGTTTACACCTACTTACAATAGGTATTTCACCTTAACTAAAATTTATGAGCAAAGTGGACTCATAGAGCTTTCCGTCGATGTATAATACATCTCGAACGGTGTAGAAGCATGTTTTGTAACTATAGATTAAATTCTATGTATCGGTGTACGTGGCTAGTACGCAAGAGGGTGTTCCTGAGTACTTAGCCTGCACACCAGTTTGGTCCTGCTTACTTAGTAAGTACGCATGACCAAACCATGCGTACTTAGTAAGTACGCAAGGCTTTTACCTTGTGTACTTTTCAAGTACGCATGTTGAGTTCCTTCCCCTATAAATAGAAGACTTGTCTTCATTTGTAGGTGAAACTCTGGAACTAGGTTGAGAGGTGTTCGGGTCGTGAAGAGCTCTCCCGACCCTGGACCTTGAACTTAGATGAGAGATGTGTGCTCCTTCGGTATGTATTCTGTAATACGGGATGACTTCTATGTTATGGATTACGTGTCATTTCATTATCTGTTGTCTTTGTTCGTGTTTTCTTTGTCTCGTTTCTTTGTTCCCCCACAAGTCACAGAACAGGTCCGTGTAAATCCGCTGCGCGACGAGGCTCCCGGGACCTACAAGTGGTATCAGAGCCTCGGTGTTCGTTGATTTGTGTTCCAGTTTTGGGTTTTAGGGATTTTTGAGTAGATCTGAGTTATAAAAGTTCGCTACTTTTTCTTGCAAAAATCCTCAAATCTGCGTTTGTTATCACTTCATTTGATGTTTGGAAGGCTACTTCATTTGATGTTTGGAAGGCTATGGGTTTGTTAGATGATGATTTCTAAGCTTTTGAAAGCATCAATTTCTCAGATCCATCAATTTTGGAGCATTCTCCTCAAGATCCGTCAAGAACGCTGTTACTTTTTGATAAGTACGCAAATTCAGCTTTTCTGCGTACTTACTAAGTACGCATGGGTTTTGTCATGCGTACTTACTAAGTACGCATGATAAGTTGTCCTGTGTACTTGTTAAGTACGCATGAGTATTTTCCTCTGCGTACTTAGCATGTACGTATGGGCATTTTGCGAACTTATCAAATACGCATGAGCACTTGGCTTTGCGTATTTACTAAATACGCATGAGCACCCTTTTATGTGCGTATTTGCTAAGTACGCATGGACTAGCCTCTGGGAATGAAAAAAAAAATTGGCGGGAAAACTTTTTTTGGCCAAAATTTTGAGTGATCATTTGTACGCGTGTTTCGGGCCATTTTTAAGAAGATAGTAATTTTGGTTTTTCCGGACCAGAATATGTATACGATGTGGCTTAGCGAAACACGGACGAGATTTTTTTTGGATGATACCACTTGTCATACATTGTTTAAGGGTCTATACCTGAAAATGTAGGTTACGAGTATCCGGGATAGTTATTTAATAGGGTATGAATGATGAACTAATGGGAGCAATTGGGTCGTCATCGGCTAAAAGTCTCGTTCTATTTGTGAAGATGTGGCTGCTTTGGGTCTTTTGGAAAAAGAATCATCTTGTTTAGGTATTCAAACCTGAATATGTAGGCTACGAGTATCCATGATACTTCTTTAATTGGGGATGAATACTGGAACAACTTGAACCTAAGGATTTACTGTTTTGGATCTTTGCAAATGAATAAAAGAATAAAATCCTGGAGTTGGCTAGTTGTGCTTTTTGAGGATTTGAGTGAAGTGATGATGAAGCTGGTCATAGTTTACAGAGAATTGAGGGGGATAAAAATAAATGTATCATCAACCGTGATTTCTCGTGTAAACTATATTTTTCGTGCTCCTTGGTCAAGCCTGTGTTCAAGATTTGATGTGATTCAATTATGATGGGATTTCTCATTTGGGATCTGGGCGGAATCCAGATAGACAACCTAGTTATGGAACTTCTCCACGGTGAACGTATACAGATTAGGAGGTGTAAACCAGGAATGAAGATCTAATTGAAGAATGATGGACTTTGGATATAAGGTGATCACTGCTGAGCATGATTTTCTGTTTGATTCTATCAAGTGTTTTCAGGATGAAGCTGGATATCCGTTGGATTATTAATTGAATATGGAACCTTTTATCATTGGCCGATGGGATAAGAAACATACCCTTGTTTCTGGTCTAGTCAGATGGAGCTTAAACTGAAAGGGGATATTGGAAATGAACATCTTTGGGAATTTGGTTGACTCGTGAAGATACAGGATAGAGTTAGACAGATCTGGTTGAAGACTTAAGTTTATCTTACTGGAATTCCTATGGGAGCTGATTAGTGTGATGCAGGTTACTGGAAATTCAAACTCTCTATCATATGCCAGCTGATTTGGAGTTGTCTTAGACTACTATTGTTATTTGTTTAGGAAGACATTGTCAGACTCAGAGTTCTAAGTCAGGATGGAGGTTGCTACTGCTGAGAGGTTGAACTACAATGAGTTGTGTTGGGTTAGTTGGTTCTTATTGAAGCACTTGGTTTGGTCTACAATGAAAGCTACAGTTAGAGGGAGTCGGGTTTGTCATCACTCGGAAACTGAAGACTGAAGTTTGAAGATTTGAAGATCTCAAGTGGAATGCCAGAAGATCAAGTCTCGCCAGAAGACACTTGATGTCATTAGTTTAGAGGGAGTCTGTTAGGACATTCTTTGTAAACTGATGTATATCAGTGTTAGAGATAGATAGAATTTGATGCTAAAGTTAAGAGGGAGTTTGTAGAAGCATGTTTTGTAACTATAGATTAAATTCTATGTATCGGTGTACGTGGCTAGTACGCAGGAGGGTGTTCCTGAGTACTTAGCATGCACACCAGTTTGGTCCTGCGTACTTAGTAAGTACGCAAGGCTTTTGCCTTGCGTACTTGTCAAGTACGCATGACCAAACCATGCGCACTTAGTAAGTACGCAAGGCTTCTGCCTTGCGTACTTGTCAAGTACGCAGGTTGTGTTCCTTCCCCTATAAATAGAAGACTTGTCTTCATTTGTAGGTGGAACTCTGGAACTAGGTTGAGAGGTGTCCGGGTCGGGAAGAGCTCTCCCCACCCCTGGACCGTGAGCTTAGATGAGAGATGTGTGCTCCTTCGGTATGTAGTCTGTAATACGGGATGACTTCTATGTTATGTATTACGTGTCGTTTCATTATCTGTTGTCTTTGTTCGTGTTTTCTCTGTCTCGTTTCTTTGTTCCCACACAAATCACAGAACAGGTCCGTGTAAATCCGCTGCGCGACGAGGCTCACGGGACCTACAAACGGACATCCGGTTAATTTACTAAGAATATTTCAAAACTGGTAAAATTCTATAAATATGCTGAATTTTCAGCATGTTTATCACCCGACTCATTATTAGTTTTCACTGTTTTTTTATGGGTTTAAACCCCCAAAACACCGTCAAATCAATACGACATTTTTTAGTTAAACCATACACAATAATTATAAAAAAAAACATCTTAGCCATAAGAATCCCAAGTCATTATTATGACTATTCTAAGCGAACCCAAATTCGAGTCACTCACCTTTGTCGGTAGGAAGGTCGTTGCTTTGTCAGCCGTTTGATCCATTGACAATATAGACTTTGTAAATATAAAGACTGATGGCTACAAAATTCTCTAAGTATAGATGCTGCGGACTCTACAATTTTGCTGACTTACAATGTTGCTACGGATAAGGCATATGCTGCGGATAGTTATATTCTCCTGCTGATGAACAACTATGCTTCGGATAGCCTTATCTGCTGAAGTCCAAAGTTGCTGCTGATAGGCTTCTCAACAACATCAAACATTGATGCTGCTGATAGGCAAATCATCAGCAGCTTTGACTTTGCTACTGACACCTTTTGCTGTAACACTGACACATCTATCAGTGAAAGGAATGTTATTTGTGCAGATGATTATAGACAAAGGTACTACTTCTGAAGTCTTATCCAAAGATTCCTAAGAAGACTTTTGACCGGATTGTTACTGTTTTCTACAACTTGTCTTTTAGTGTCTACCAATTGTAGTGTAACTTGTAACTGTCAAAGATCAACGGCTTGTGTTTGATCTGATCCTTAGAATCAAGGGTATGTATTGATTCTAAGTTCCTTTATATGTATTGTATCTTCTCATTGTACAAGTGTGCTTTCTTAGAGTTTTCTCTGCAACTTGTAAACATTGAAGATTAATACACTTTGCATTTATCAGTATTATCTTTGTTTCTTGCATAGATTGCATAGTTGTGATTGTTTCCGCCAATCTCAACTAAAACATAACCATCTTGTAAACATCAATCCTACAAGTGGTATCAGAGCTTTGGCTCTCAAATTAAACATACTCCCACTTGTTTAATCACTCTCTAGTTATGTTTACTATTATCTCATCTATCCAAAACTATGGCACAGAATACTAGATTTGATGATATTGGAAGCTTCAACAGACCACCGAGACTAGTGTCTAGAGAAGACTATGATATGTGGAAGAACAAAATGGAAAGCTTCTTCTGTTATCAAGAATATGGAATGTGGAGATCCATAATCGATGGTCCTTATGTACCCATGGTGGCCTCTGCTGATTTCGGAGGTCCATCTGTCCCTAAAGAAGCCTCAAAATATTTAGATGAAGACATCAAGAAGATGGAGGTAGATTTTAAAGCCTTGGGAGCCATCCAGATATGCTTGCCAAATGAAGTTTTTCATAACTTCACATAATACAAAACTGCCAAAGAGCTACGGGAAGCTCTTGAAAAGATGTTTGCTGGATCTGAGGAAGTGAAGGGAAATAGAAGAGACATCTTGAAACAACAGTATGAAAACTTTGTCTACAAGGATGGTGAGTCTCTTACCACTCTATACAACAGGTAAACCTATCTTGTGGGAGAGCTACAGTGCTCTAAAGTGAAGCTAGAGCATGAGGACATTCTCAAAAAATTCATTAGATCTCTTCCAAGTTGATGGACACTCTACACAATGTCAATTAGAAGAACTGAAAACCTAAAGACTCTCCAAATGACTGAGTTGTTTGGTATGCTGAAGACATATGGATTAGAAATGATTCAAACCAAAGAAAGAAGCTCAGGTCATTCAACAACCTCATCATCCACCACCACTTCTTCTGCACTACACTCTGACCATTCAGTTCCAAGTTCAGGTAACTATTATCCTCCCATTGTTACCCATGCACAAACTCCAAACTCACAAGCTAGCAACTCACCTTTTCTCCACGAAGCCCCACCTCAAAATAACTCTGCTGCATTTGTCACTGAAAACCCAAGCAATATGTCATTTATCAAAGAAGATCTGGAGTGTTTTCACCCAGATGACTTAGAAGAAATGGACATACAACACTCTTATGCCATGTTATCTCTCAGAGCTAAACGATTCTACTCTAGAACTGGAAGACCCATTCCAAGAAACAACTCTAACACTAGAGTTGGTTTGGAAAAAAAGCAAGCTAAGATGTTACAACTGTAACCAACTTGGTCACTTTGCCAGAGAATACAAGGCACCAAAGGCAAACACAGCTGCTACACAACAAAGACAAGCTCATCAAGGTCAAGTAAGTCAAGGCAACACTCCTCCTGCTCAAACTGCAGCTTGTGCAACTCAACATGTTGGAACATCTGATTTTGACTGGAGCTTTCAGTATGAAGATCTTTCTGGCAACAACCAAGCTCTCATATAAGACACAACAGAGATACCACCTCAGGTATATGAACACCTCTATACTCGGGCTTGCATTGATAAGGTTCTAGGATATAGAAAGCATAACCAAAACCTTATAGATCAAAATGAAGAGTTTCATCAAATGAAATCTGAATTCAAAAAGGTTGAAAACAGTTACAAAAAAAAGATTAACTGTCTAAAGAAAGAGATTTCATCATTAAAACATGAACAAACAAATCTTGAAACTCAGATTGATGATCTATTGGTTAAGTTAAAAGCTACAAGAGGAGAGTTGGCAGACCAAAAGATTCATGTTGACAAATATGAGTTTGCATCCAAAAAGCTGCAAAGACTTTTGGATGCTCAAATTCATGAGAAGGTGATTGCTGGTCTTGGATTTCAAGCTGAAAAGCCCTACAAATCCGTACCTCCACCTGCTGACTATGTAACCATCCATGAACCAAACTTCAACCTCACAAACCTTGACCATGCAAACCGAAACCTTGATCCTTCCAAGGAAGAACCATATGTGCAAGAATGCAATACCTCATCTAAAGCTGAGTCCACATGCTCAGAATCCACTGAAATCAGTGAAGCTCCATTACTCCCTACCAATGAAGTAATTAATAAAACCACCAAATCTGGTAGAGTAATCCAAACCAATGGTCCAAGCCCCTTCATTCCCTCAATACCAGTATCTCAACTCACCAAACAGATCAAAATTAGATATCCTCCTGAAGGGAGAAAGTTAATTATTAAAAAGGGACAATCCTCAACATCCACAAACCATCAAGCAAACCAACCAAGGAAGGTGTTTGACATCTGTCATGCACCTGGAGAGAGAACTCCGTATGTACATAAAACATTGGAGGAAGCCACCTTTGAGCATAACAAAACTCATCCATGGAATTTCAAAGATTTGTTCAAAAGAAAGGACAATGTGTACTTTCAAAGGGATAAAATTGCTAAATCCTGTTTTGTTTGTGGCAAGTATAATCATACTGCTAGCACATGCTTTTATTACCTTCAGCAGCAAAGAAATCTCAAGCAACAAACCTTTGAGAAAACAAACAAGAACAAGAAGGTAAGAAGCTAAGATGCAAAAGCAACTCACTTCAGAAAATCTCTCTCTCCACTAAGGAAGCAGATCCCAAAAGCTCAACAATCGTGCATCATATGTGGTGAATCAGACCACTTTGCTGCAAATTGTAAATTCAATCCATTCAACACAGATATCTCAATCAGCTTCTACAGCAGACAAGATTCTTCCTAAACAGAAGCCACTCTATAGAAGAACTCCTAAAGAAAAACCCACTTTCAGTAGGAAGGTAAAGCAGGAGAAGCAAGTGTATGTGAAACATTCAGCAGCCAACAAAAAATGTTGTTGATCACTTGAAGTTGAAAAGGATGAAAAAAAATCCAAGCATTCAGCAGCAACAAAATCAGTTGCTAACCAGTCAAAGCCATCATCAGCAGCAGCCAAGTTTGCTGCTGATCAGCCAAAGCCATCAGCAGCCAAGTTTGCTGCTGATTAGTCAAAACCATCAGCTTCTAAGACCACATATGCTGCTGACAGAGTAACAAGGTCTGGAAAACCAACTCAACAATGAAAAGCAAAGACCTCACCTTCATTTTCTCATAGCATCATCATTGGATCCATTGAATGCAAACACATTAACGATCTTGATCTTAAAACATACTCACCCAAGTCTGCAGGCTCTTGGTTCCCTTCCTCTAACTAGATCTCTCTCATGTGTAAGGACAACCAGGTCACAAGGATAACACATGGGTTGTAGACAGTGGTTGTTCCACGCACATGACTGGCAACGGGTCCATCCTCTCAAATTTTAGAAATTTCTATGGAGGATATGTTGCCTTTGGTAGTGATTCAAAGGGAGGATCTATAACTAGAAAAGGAACTGTATCCAATGAAAGAATGAGTATTAAAAAGGTGAACTTTGTAAAAGAATTAGAGTTCAATCTCATGAGTGTGTCTCAAATTTGTGATCAGAAGCATTGGATGTTTTTCACATATAAAGAATGTTTTGTGCTCTCCCCTAGGGTAAGCTAACCTCCTCCAGAAAAGATCTTTGTTGACTGCTCAAAGAAAGATAATCTATATGTTCTTGACATGAACGAGGTCACTCCATCTGGCAGTGTCTCTTGTTTTCTTTCCAAGGCCTTAGTTGATGAATCTGCTCTATGGCACATGAGATTATGTCATGTAAATGTAAAAAACTATCAACAAGTTGGTGAAAGGAAATCTTGTCAGAGGTCTTCCTAACAAGGAATTCCAGCTTGAAGATCACTACATAGCATGTTTAAAGGGGAAGCAACACAAAAGTTCTCACAATCCCAAGACATTGAATTCAAATGACGCTCCACTACAGCTGCTGCATATGGATCATTTTGGTCCTACAAATGTCATATCAATGGGTAAGAAGTCATATTGTCTGGTGATAACTGATGACTACACCAGATTCTCATGGGTATACTTCTTAACAACAAAAGATGAAACTGCTAAAATTCTTAAATCCTACATTCTTAGGGTTGAGAATCAAAGCAATCTAAAAAGTCAAAATCATAAGGTGTGATCAAGGTACATAAATTAAGAACCAAACCTTGAATTGTTTTTGTGAGAGCAAAGGAATTGAAATACAATATAGTGCTCCAAGAAATCCTCAACAAAATGGGGTTGCTGAAAGGATAAACAGAACTCTCATTGAATCTGCCAGATCAATGTTGGCTGGCTCAAATCTGCCTCTCATATTCTGGGCAGAGGCAGTTAGCACAGCTTGCTATGTGCAAAATAGATTTCTCATTGTCATGCCTCTCAACAAAACACCTTATGAACTGTGGTTTAAAAGAGTTCCCTACATTGGATTTCTGAAACCCTTTGGATGTCCATGTACTATTCTTATCACTAATGGAATTCTTCCAAAGTTTGTTGCAAAATCAAATGAAGGATACTTTGTGGGTTATTCCTCTAAATCCAAGGCCTAAAGAGTATTCAATTCTAGAACAAGAATTGTTGAAGAATCAACAAATGTGAAATGTAGGGAACACATTCCATGTGAAAAGGGTAAAGGACCAGACTGTCTCTTTAATATTGACTCCTTCACACAAGTCTTTGAGCCTCTCATTTTCGCAAACATGGAGTCTACTTCTTCCAAAGAACCAGCTTCCACATCATCTAATGATTACATAATGGAATTCAATAGTCCCTCTATAAGAATTAAAAGACCATCTATTGTGGAAGCTATTGAAGCCAGTGAAGCCAGAACAAGTCTCTCCAATGTCACCAGCAGCAGTCGCTCTGAACATGAAAATCAAAATGAGATTCATGGCAAATTTGTAGCTGGTGTAGAGGCATCTGCTGCTAATGAAGAAATTACAACTGATGATGCTGCTTCTGATGTTGAAGACTCTTCTAAAGTTGATGAAGATATCCCTAACCAAAATCAAAGAAATCTTGGGCAAGGAATACAGATGGATGTTTTTCCAGCACAAAGAATCAACAAAGAACATCTAATGGAAAATGTAATTGGCCAAGTTTAACAAGGAGTTCAAACAAGAAGAAAATCTCATGAGGCCAATATATGTCTGTATTCTTTCTTTCTATCTCAAGTAGAACCAAATAGTTCAAATATAGCAGTTGGATTGAAGCAATGCAAGAAGAGTTGCTTCAATTCAGGAGACAAGAAGTGTGGACCCTGGTTGATATTCCAAACTGCTATTGGCATAAGATGGATATTCAGGAACAAGCAAGTTGAGAGAGGGATTGTAATTAAGAACAAAGCCAGAATTATAGCTCAAGGCTACACTCACGAAGAGGGAATTGACTATGATGAATTCTTTGCTCCTGTTGCCAGACTTGAGGCTATCTGAATCTTCTTAGCATATGCTGCATCTAAGAGCTTTACAGTCTATCAACGGGTGTCAAAATTGCTTTTATGTATGGGAAGATTGGTGAGGAAGTCTATGTCAGACAGTCTCCAGGCTTTGTAGATCCTGCACATCCTGACAAAGTGTTCAAATTAGACAAAGCTCTTTATGGCCTACATCAAGCTCCAAGATCCTGGTATGAAACCTTGTTAGGATATCTACTCAGCAACAACTTTAGAAGAGCTGCCATTGATCAGACCTTGTTTATCAAAGATGAAGGGGAGAAATCCTGCTGGTACAAATCTATGTTGATGACATCATTTTTGGATCCACAAGGAAGAAGCTGTGCAAATACTTTGAGTTCCTAATGCACTAAAAGTTTGAAATGAGTTCAATGGTTGAACTAAATTTCTTTTTGGGTCTCCAAGTCAAACAAGTTTCTAATGGAATCTTCATCAGTCAATCCAAATATGTCAAAAGCATTTTGGAAAGATTCAAACTGGATGATTGCTCTGCTGCAAGAATTCCTATGCAAGTGCACCATCAACTGACCCCAGACAAAGATGGTTAAGACACTGATCAACATCAGTACAGGGCAATGATAGGATCACTCATGTATCTAACTGTCTCAAGACTAGATATCATGTTTGGAGTATGTATGTGTGCAAGATTTCAAGCAGCTCCAAAGAATACACATATCCAAGCTATCAAGAGAATTTTTAGATACCTAAAGTGAGCTCCAAGACTTGGGCTATGGTACTCTATGAATGACGAATTCAACTTGTATGTATACACTGACAGTGATTATGGAGGATGCAACTTGGACAAAAAGTCCACATCAGGAGGATGTCAGTTTCTAGGAGGAAGACTGATTTCATGGTAATGCAAGAAGCAGACATGTGTATCAACATCCACAGCAGAAGCAGAATACATTGCAGCTTCAAGTTGCCGTGCACAAGTCATATGGATACAAAATCAAATGTTAGATTATGGGATTACTTTCATGACAACTCCCATTCACAATGACAACAAGAGTGCCAGATCAATTAGAAATAATCATGTGTAGCACTCCAAGACAAACCACATTGACATCAGGTACCATTTTATTAGAGATCAAGCTGAGAAAAATAGAATCATTTTAACCAAAATTCATACGAATGAGCAGTATGCTGAATTATTCACAAAAGCCTTTGATGAAGCTAGATTTCGATATTTAGTTGAATCAATTGGCATGATAAACTTAGATTAAAATTTGTCTCTAAAATCTTTAATAAAATTGTATTTGTCTTTCTTTTGTTGTAAATAAAGTGTTAATAATCAGCAGCAAACACTTTTGCTGCTAACAAGTTTAATAATCAGCAGCAAACATTTTTGCTGCTGACAGGTTTAGTAATCAGCAGCAAAGAATTTGCTATTGACTGCCTTAAGTTATCAGCAGGAACAAGTTTGCTGCGGATAGCTTTAAGGCAATCAGCTGCAACATCTTAGCTGTGGACCATTATATCCATCAGCAGCAACCAAGTTTGCTGCTAATAGACTTAACCATCAGGAGCAACCAAGTCTACTGCTAATAGGCTTAACCATCCGCAGCAACCAAGTTTGCTGCGGATGGGTAAAATTGAGTCCAAATTAACTTTTACTCGCTATAAAAACTACTTTGTCTTTACCATGACTGCTACAGTGTATTGTAGCTGTAAAACAGTGAAAAGTGAAAGGCTTGTACAGTACAAGCAAGCATTGCTCATCCCCAACTCTTGCCGTTAAAACAAAATCAAATTCCCTCCTTCACCTCTTCACATTCAATTCTAACCTAACTCTCATCTTATCTCTCGAGCATTCAAAGCTTTCTCATACTTAACCAACTTTCAAAAGCTTCATCCTTCCCCCCAAACCTTACCATAATGGCAAACGTCGACATCAATAACCCTGATGACAAGTTCTTAACTTACCACAATTTAACGGCATATCTTGTAAAGGGTAAGAAATCAGAAGGGTTCAATGATATGATCGACTTTCTGTGTCGATCAAAAATACACTTTGCTCTAACTGTCAACCCCACAATCTACACCTTTCACATGAAGGATTTCTGAAACTCCGTCGTCTACTCGTCCGAATAGGGAATTCCCCAAATCAAAGCCAAAGTAGACGGCAAGAACATCACAATCTCTGAAGCAACATTAAGACAACACCTGAAGCTTCAAGATGAAGGTACGGCAAACTCCTACACCAAGGGTGAATACATGAGGACCTTTGTATCCATTGGATATACTACAAATAAAGAGGAGTATACCATCGAGAAGGCACTGCTAGGATCACCTTGGAAGTATCTATGTCACACTCTTCTTCAATGCATATATCAAAAGAGGAGTGGTTGGCATCAACTAAAATCTGCCCTAGCATTGGCAGTCCATGGCATGATAACAGCCCAAGGTTTCAATTTCTCTCACCTTATTTTTGAGGGGTTAAGGTACAATCTTCAAGAAGGAGCAAAACAATCCTTCTACACGTATCCTAGATACTTGCAAGAAGTTCTCAATAATGAACTAAAAAATCTTTCCAAAACTGCAAGAATCTATGTTATAAATCGGCACAAATAAAACATCTTTCAAAGTATGAGAATTGTTTCTGAAGAGTTCTCAGGGGTCAATGTTCCGTCGGTTACTCCGAAGTAAGGCTCATTGCATTTCATAGCCCTGTACCATAATTCCTTGCATAGCCCTGATAGCTCTTCATTCTGTCGGTTACTCCCAAGTAAGGCTTATTGCCTTTCTTAACTAGGATCATGTGTCATCGTTCTCATCTCATATCCTAATCGCCATCCAGCAATCGCTTCAACACACAGGCACCACTGCCTTACTCATAAAGGTAATATGCATGTCCTTCTTTGATGATCTCCCAGAGCTCGTGTAAAACTCCTCTCATCTCTACATTCACACGGTCCTCCACCGAGGTACTTCTCACTTTCTTACCATGTGTTCCATGTGCCCCTTAAACAAGTGCATTTTACTTAAGACTAAGGTTGTCATTATCGGCTCCCGATGCTTCCCAAAAGCTCATGTACCACCGTCGGGTCTGTATCAACGGCCAACCATTTGTTTCACTTGAAAGCTTCACAAGAGCTCACTAGAAACTAGTCATATGCTTACTAGCGGAGGCATATGCTTTCCAACCACTTTTGTGCAATCTTGCACTTACTCTTTTCTCGTTACACTCTCCTCATCGTTGCTCTATCATTGCCACGCGTTCACCGATCACGTCTCATTAATTAAAAGCGGACACAAAGTTTGTCTTAACACAGATTCAACCATCCTTTGCCTCATTTATAGTAAATATTTCTACTTCTCCCGTATCTTACCATGACAGAATTCATTATATGAAACGTATTCTATGGAGACCATTCAATCACCTCATTTTCCTCGTGCTAGGGTCCTCAGCATCGTCATGTCGATCATGTCACAACTATCTCCGATCAAGCGTCCACGTAATGCTTTCATCATCAACTCTCACAGCTCCACCCACTGGTTTCGTGCTCCGAATTCTTGATATATATGCATAGGCATCTCATAAGAGCACCTCTCTGACCGTCCAGAAAGACGTCAAACTCCTCGCATCACCTCGATGTATCATCGATGAGAAAATCGTAAAGATAGAAACATTAAACTTGAACATACCAACCATATGTCCTATGCACGACTAAGTGTGTACTACACGGACAAATAACGTTAATTCTAAATAACAAACTTAATAAGTTTAACTTATATATATATATATATATATATATATATATATATATATATATATATATATATATATATATATATAAAGTATCCCAACTCTCTAACTTGCAAAAAGGGTACACACCACTAGCCAGACCTGAGCAATTCTACATATTTACTATATAACCTCGTCATCTATAAACACGCACACAACTCAATACTATCTTCTATTCACCACATCGGGTCGTACCAGTGGTTCAAAACAACACATTACTCAGTCTAGACACAAGACATCACCCTAATCATTTGTACACATATAATATATATAAATCACAATTCCCCACAGGACCTCGTCAGGAGCCTTTATACCTACACACAAAGCGTATAACCTCTCACAGGACCCGGTCCTGCACATTCACACAATGTGCAATACACCCATTGCACTCCAAACATCACCTGATCATTTTCACACAGGTGACACTATTTTGAGATTGTAGGCACATACAATTTCAAAACTCATGTCCATACAAGTCTACTCATACAATCTAATTAACTATGCTTCTAGCACCACAACAAAAATTACAGTTAATATTAACTCACATCATTTAGAATGCAATCATACAATCACACCATATCGTGCACGTTCTACTACTGAAAACACAATCATATGCTTACACGAACACACTTATCGTCATATAGGTTCTAATCACCATGCGGTAAGACTTACAACAAATGGCAAAATCAAATAATGAATATTTGAATTGAAAATCACCCCACATAAACGTCTAATCTGGCATAACCTCGAACTACCCCAAAATCTCTCATGATAACTGCCACACTAACTAATCATCAAGCAATCAAGCATCCCGGGCACTGCCCACCAAATCACTGCTAGACCTGTCAGGTGCATCTAGCGCGTCATCCTTTGGTTTATCCTGAAACAAGGCTCTCTTACCCAACGCAAGTGGTCGATCTCTCAATCGTGCAGGTCCATGTCCCGGGAAAAAAAAACACGTACAACTGGCACTGATCCCATTTTCCATCCCGTCTTTCCAATCATAGCTCCACGCTATATGTCGCCGACCAAAGCTCTAGTCACACTTAACGCGAAAAGCACCAACATCCCTCTCACTTCACTGTCAGCTCTATTTGCAGTAGTCGTCGGCTTGTCCTGTCGATATGTATTCCTATTAGTAAGAGCATCACACCTAACCAATGTTGTATGCTTCGTCTTAACCACCAAATCCTACTAAACATAGAACGCTAGAGTGATTACTATGGGCACAAATCCAGAATATGAGAGTAATCATAGACTGCCAAATCACGGTGATCAAATGCAATTTGGTGATCCACATCACTGCTCAGATTCTAAATCTTTCCCATCATACTCACACTAACTTTCTACCTTCACGCACACTAGATGCGCATGCATCCCACACAACTCACATAACATCACACAATAATCTAGCACATCATCATAATAATCACTAGTGTACACCACCTGTAGTGTCACACCCTGCTCCAGGCACCCCCTGGACGTGTGTAAGCCCGATTGGTATCGTTTGGTTCTTTGATTTCAGAGTTTTATAAAATACAGCAGAAGTCTTTTCAAAAGGACCGTTTCATCTTTTGTCTCAATCTCAAGGGTTGTATTTGTAAATATCAAAACTTAGTTGGAAAACAAAAGCCTTGTATTTACTTTATAAACATAGGGTTTCAATACCCTTCTCATTTGATTACAAAACAAAGTTTCAAATCGAATACATGATGAGCCACTGGAAATAGTACAACATAAGGTTGATCAGTTCCCTGGTCCTATCTCATTTCTTTTGGATTTCCCTTTACATGAGTCCTGAGTATCCTATGTGCATTTCATCCTTTCTTTTCCTAGGTCAGATCTCATGTCTGCCCATTTTCCTTTCTCATCATATTTTATTCATTACCTAGAAAATATTTTGAAAATAAAACGTCAGCGCGAACGCCGGTGAATACAATATCTTGACATAAAATCATTTTTGGCACAAACAAGTATTAATTTCATAATCACAACTTCATGTTCAATCTACACACTCAGCAGGCCCGTCCTGTGCAATCGCACCACAATATACACCGGTAGTATGTCGTTATAACAACGGGGACTCCATGTCTCCTCATTTGTTATAAAGGTAAGTACCGGGTGTAATCCGGGAATTTCACCCGAGACCCGTGTATCCCTTGCAAGTTTTACGTATACCTATGGCCTGAATGTTTGGTTCGTAGAAGAACGTTGAGAATTATTTCGTTAACCTTTATTTTGCCATTTTCGTAAATAAAATGTTTGACATAAATTTTGAAAGAGATAAAGCATTCACCTTTATTGTAGGAATGAGCCTCTAGAATTGAAAGCTTATATGCTAGCTTCTTAGCCTGGTTTCTCTAGGGTTCTAACCTTTTTACAAGTGTTTTTTCTTACACAGGGTATTAGAACGAGTGGGAATTGAACTGGGAACGTCGGGAGTCGTCTACGGAAGCTCTTGAACAAATGTTAGAAGTGAGGACCATGTTCGAGATATTAGAATGAGATGAATTCGCTCATCTATTTACAGGCTGGAAATCCAGCCCGTAGTGGACCGCTGCCACCGCCTGTGCTTACGTCAGCCCTACACGTCCATCACCGATTGGACCGTTTATGGTTTTACGGCTAGCGGACCGTTACCGCTAGGCGTAGCGGTCCGCCACCCTGATACGTGGTAGATTCTCAAGAGTTGCAGTTGGCGGACCGTTACCACCTGGCGTGGCAGTCCGCTACGAGTACGCGTGTCAAAATATTCGACCATTACTCATCATACTTGTGGCTTACCCGGATTCAATGCTTAATCAACAAGTAGCGGACCGTTATCCAAGTGATGGCGGTCCGCTATCCAAGTGATGGCGGTCTGCCACCCAACTCTGTCTCATAGCGAACTGTTAGGCTTGACCTTAGCGGTCCGCTAAGGTCTTAAATCCCATATTTTCACTTTTTAACCCTAGATTTTGATATCATTGTACTTATAATCCCTAGGGTTTAGTTTTTGTCAAATGTTGGACATTTTTGTGGTAGGTGTTACATCCTCCCCACCTTATTTTAAACTCGTCCTCGAGTTTATTCAAACAAGTGCGGATATTTCTTTTTCAATTCCGACTCTAGTTCCCACATGTACTCAGGTCCACGTCTAGAGTTCCATTTCAATTTCACAATCATTAATTTCTTTCTTATCAATCTCTTTTCCAGCATGTCCTCAATTTGCAAAGGTTGTTTCACAAATCTTAACCTTTCATCTACCTCTATATCTTGTAGGGGAATTACGAGAGATTCATGAGTCAAACACTTACGTAGATTTGACATATGTATTCCATTCATTTCATCTGGTAATTCGAGTTGATAGGCCATAACCCCAACTCTTTTCAGGATTTTGAATGGTCCTACGAAACTCTTTTCAGGATTTTGAATGGTCCAACGAATCTAGGACTTAATTTCCCTTTCTTTTCAAATCTTACAAGGCCTTTCCATGGTAAAACTTTCAACAGAACGTTATCTGCATAACTCTTTTGACAATCACAGGCCGCTTTTAATCTATCTTTTATCTGGATCACTTTCTCAGTTGTTTCTAAGACTATTTCAGGTCCAGACAACTGATTTTCTCCTATTTCAGACCAACAAATTAGAGTTCGACATTTACGACCGTATAAGGCTTCAAAAGGAGCAGCCTATATACTCGTATGATAACTATTATTGTAGGAGAATTCCATTAGAGGTAAGTGGTCATCCCAACTTCCTCCTAGATCAATGACACAAGATCTTAACATATCTTCAAGAGTTTGGATTGTTCTTTCACTTTCCCCATCTGTCTGAGGATGGTAGGCAGTGCTAAGATTTAATTTGGTACCAAGAGCTTTTTGAAAACTTTGCCATAATCGAGAAGTAAATCTATTATCTCTATCTGACACGATAGATAGTGGCACACCGTGTAATGTTACAATTTCATTAACGTATAATTGTGTCAACTTATCCATACTGAATATCTCTTTCATTGGAAGAAAGTGAGCAGACTTAGTAAGTCTGTCAATGATAACCCAGATAATATCATTTCCTCGACTCGTTCGGGGAAGTTTAGTAATGAAATCCATGGTTATCATTTCCCATTTCCAGACTGGAATTTCTAGTTACTGTAATAAGCCTGATGGCTTTTGGTATTCAGCCTTAACTTGAGAACAAGTTAAACACTTTGTAACATAGATATCGATGTACTTTTTCATTCCTATCCATCAGTAATTGGCTTTTAGGTTTTTCTACATCTTATCGCTTCCAGGATGGATTGTGTATTTAGATTTATGGGCTTTATCAAGAATTTCTTCACGAGTTATCCCATATATAGGAACCTAGATTCTTTTATTCATTCTAATAATTCCATCATCTCTTTTGATCAATTGATCAATCATGCCTCCCAATCCTTCTTTCTCAAGGTTGGGTTCTTGCAAAGCAAGTTTCTGAGATTCCTTAATACGAGTAATAAGATCGACTTGGAGATCAAGTCTTAAGGCACGAACTCGTTTAGGTTTCTCATGTTCCTTTCTACTCAAGGCGTCTGCTACGACTTGGCTTTTCCTTCATGATATCAGATCTCACAATCGTAATCATTCAAGACTTCCATCCAACGTCTTTGCCTCATATTCAGTTCCTTTTGATTGAATATATACTTTAGGCTTTTATGATCAGTAAAGATAGTGAATTTTACTCCATACAGATAGTGCCTCCATAATTTCAGTGCGAAGATTATGGCGCTCAACTCTAAATCATGAGTCGTATAATTCTTTTCATGAGTTTTTAATTGACGAGAAGCATAAGCAATAACTTTACTTTCTTGCATTAACACACAACCAAATCCGGTGTGTGAAGCATCATAGTAAACTTAAAAGCCTTCATTTCCATCTGGCAGAGCCAGTATGGGTGCTTGAGTCAGTTTCTGTTTCAGAGTTTCAAAGGCTTCAGATTGTTTAGGACCCCATTCGTACTTGACTGATTTGCGAGTCAGAGGATTCAATGGTACAACTATTCGAGAGAAATCTTGAATAAATCACCGATAGTAACCTGCTAAACCGAGGAAACTACGGATTTCAGTTGGTGATTTTGGGATTTCCCATTTAGATATGGCTTCAATTTTGACAAGGTCAACTTGAATATCCTTAGCATTGATCACATGACCAAGTAATTGAACTTCTGACAGCCAGAATTCACATTTTGAGAACTTGGCATATAACTTTTCTGTTCTCAGAATTTCAAGTAAGATTTTTGTAGGTCCCTCGGGTGTGGCGGATCGTCACATGCAAGTGGGTCTACTAGTCGGACCGGGTGCGGAATGCCCATGACTAGGCGGAGAGTCTAGCTAAACAAAGTAAACCGACAAGAGAAAACACTTTAAACGTTCTTTTGTATTATAAACACTTGAAGGTTACAGAGAAAAGCACTGAGATTACAATCTGCGTATTTGCTATAATGCTTGCGCACTTAACTTCTGTCAACCTATCCTATTTATACAAGACCTGATGCCTGCGCACTTAGCAAGTGCGCAGGGCAAAATGCTCTTGCGTACTTATCAAGTACGCAGAGTTGTTCTTGCGTACTTGCTAAGTACGCAGGAGCTTTCTCCTTCGCACTTACAAGTGCGCAAAACACTTAGAGAATTTTGCAACATTCAATATGTAAAAGTAAATACAACTCAATAAACTAATACATAAAGACTCTTACATACAAAGACAATTACAAACAAGACAAGACAACCTAAGACTAAGACTCTATCTATCTAGAGTGTTTGTCACAGGAAAGTGCTTCAACAAACTCCCCCTTGACAACAGCTCTGGATAATCTTCAGTCTTCGGTCTTCACATCTTCAGACTTCACAGCGCTTGATCTTTAGCTTCCATCTTCTTCTTGTAATCAAGGAAGAACTTACTCGTGTTGTCATATTTAGAAGCAAGGAGCTTTATCCACTCATCCTTGTAGATGCAATACCGTTCTGCTAGTACCTCCAGATCTTTCCCAGAAAAGTTGATGAAGCAGACTTCATCAAAAATTCTGATCAGTTCCTTTGTCACTATGTTCCCGCTCTCAGAACGTCCTTTACCCATGATCACAGTCTCGCCCGTCTTTGGATCTACGTACCAGTACCACATGTCACCAAGAATATCATGAGATAACTTGCTCAGGGGAATCTTAGTTTCACATCGCACTGGCTTGTATACCAATTTCTTTAAGTGCTTCTTATTTACAGGATGTATAGCGTGCTTATCCTTGACTCTCTTGGGCACTTGAGGCTTGAACATTTCGAATTTCCCCGATCCTGCTTCTCGCTGCAAAACCACCCACAAACCCATCGCCACTGCGTGATTGGAATGACCCAGCAGCTCTTGGTTTGCTAGGTTCACAAGGTCGTATTTGGGCAAGGAGCTGAACGCTTCACTGGTGGGTTTCAAGTATTGAACCCCGCCAGATCTTTTGATAGTGAACAACTGCTTGTCCTCCTCGAACCTTACAGCCAAGATCATCCTTTCTTCTCCGTGTTTGTCTATTATAGACGTCTTTTGCCACACGGGAGCTGGACCCTTTGATGAAGTAGAAGGCATGTCTGTTTCTTTCGGTGCCTCTGGGTCCACAGGTTCAGGGTCAACTGGGGCGGCTTCAGTCGAGGCTTCTACATTACTGGCCTGCTGGACTGAACCTGTGTCGAGCGGAGCATCGAAGGATGGAAATTCAAAGATCTCTCCATCTTCTAGCTCGTACTCTCCTTCCCCGTCACCCTTGGGAATTTCGATCACAACATCCTCGTCATCATCATCACAATCGTCACCAGAGTCGATCTCTCCTTCTTCTAGATTGAAGAGAGCATCGATCTGTGCTTCTTTGGAATAGTCAGGCTCTAGATATAGGATCTCATCATCAGATAAGTACTTAAGTACTTCAGCCACTGACTTTCCTTTCTCACCACCACCACCACCAGAGGTATCATCACCCTCTTGATGAGTCGACTCCCCCTGAGCCATTGGAACAGCATAGATGGGCACGATTGCTAAAGCTTGGTGCTCACCTCCACTAGAACCGGCTTCGGGATCCTTGTCCTTGTCGTCATCCTTAGTCAAGTCGACCGGATGACACGCCTCATCACCAGTAGTCCTATTTTCCTTCTCTTTCTCTTTCTCTTTCTCCTTCTCCCCCTGAGCATCAAGCTTCTTGGTCAGATCAGCAATCAGTTTAACCATCAGCTCATGCTCCTTCCTTTGAGTATCAAACCTCAGCTCCAAGGACGTCCTGTGACCCAGAATCATTTCATTCGTCTTGATTAGGAGCTCGTTCTGGGCCATCACGTTCTTCAGTCTTTCATCAGTACCCGTTCTCTGGCTACGTAGGATTCTAACTTCGTCTACCAAAGAGTTAATCTGTGCTCGTTGAGCGTCAGACTCCACCTTTGATTTCCGAATAGTCTCCAGTAAGTCAGCAACTTGGGTTTCCAGAACATCTATCCTTTCAGCATTCGGATCAGGATGTCTTGATGATGACGCCTCGGCAGTGTGAATAGGGGAGGAGAATATGGTATCAAAGTCAAACCCTTGTGTGAAATCTCCATAATTGAAGGGTCGACTTAAAGGCTCAGTGGTGGTGGTTGGGATTGAAGATGTGATGAGTGTTGTAGGGGTTATGGTAGGGGTGATGGTCACTGACTCCGTGAGAATTGGAGTAGTCACTGCCACCTGAGTAGTTGTGGTAGGGAGGGTCACTATCACAGGAATCACTTCTGTGATTGTAGTGACGGGCACTTCACTTTGCACTTGTGGCATCCTCCTCCTATGGTAAAGCTGCTGTGAAGGTGGGGTGGAGGCTGAATCAGGACTAGCAGCTGACACTTGTACTGGCTGCTGAGCCTCCACCTCACTAGGGATAGAGGACTGTTGCCTATCGCCTCTGTTCTTATGAATGCTTTCCCTTCTTTATCTTTGTATAGCAGCGTCAGAGTCAGAGCCTGGCTCGTATTCGCTGCTAGAGGACTGTCGCTTTCTCTTGGAGGACGACTCAGGTAGGGTTACCTTAGTTGTTCTCCTCGGGTGTACCTACGATGATACATCATCGGAATCTGAAGAATCTGACTCAGTCGCTTCCGAGTCGGATCCCTCAGCACCATCATTTCCTCCTTCGTCGTCTCCATCATCAGACGATCCATCATCACTCTCCATTTCCTTCCCTTGTTGTTCCTATTGTTCGTCGGAGTGTTCACTCAATTCCGGCTCCGAGTCGTGACTGTACCATCTCCAGTCACCTGGGGCCACATACACTTCATTGATGAGGCCAAAGAGTTCTGTATGCACAGGGGTAGGATCTACACTGCCTGGCTTTAGGAATTAGGCGAATACTCTTTTGTCCACCCTCTTTACTTGCAGTCTCTCCCCTATAGCAGGAAGGTTTGGCAACACGTCATTAATCAGAAGTTGCACAAATCGAGGGTATAACAAGAACCGAAACCTCTCCGCTGTGTTGATCTGGCCATTGATGGCCTTAAAGATGTAGTGGGAGAAGTTGTAGCTATTATTGAGAGAAAGGCCGACCATGGCTGCTGCAAGGTCATGGCCCATGGCATCTTTCCCAACTTTCCTTGATGAGATGCACATGATCATGACGTGGGCAAAGTATCTCCATTGGTCTAACACCCACATCTTCTTGTATGAAGCATAGTCCCTCGCACCGACATAACCCATTCTTTGTCTCCAACAGCCGTCCACAAAGTAGTCTGTATAGGCTGTCGGGTCGGTCGCGAGATCTCTGAATTGAAGGACCCTTCTTATAGTATCTTCAGAGAAAGCAATAGCATGACCAGCAACGGAAGCCCTTAAAACGTTGGGGGTTACCGTGCAGTCGTTCTCCGCAGTCTCCCAAAACTG
Source organism: Smallanthus sonchifolius (assembly GCA_023525975.1). Classification (NCBI taxonomy): domain Eukaryota; kingdom Viridiplantae; phylum Streptophyta; class Magnoliopsida; order Asterales; family Asteraceae; genus Smallanthus; species Smallanthus sonchifolius. The sequence goes on along the minus strand of CM042035.1, from coordinate 18,111,594 downwards.
CTCGAGGTAGGGTCTTGACATGATCGGGTCATCAGAAATGGCATAGCTGATTCTTGAACGGTTCAAGAAATCAACTATGTCTCTGTACTGCAATGCTGCACCCTTCCACTCAGGTTCAGTGTTAGCTAACAAGTTGAATTCGTTAGTAGACGCCCGAGCCATGATCAAATCGATGTAATGAAGTGATGAAACTAGCAATGGGACGAAAAATCAGATTGGAACACTTGAATTTTCGAGTGAAAGTCGGAGGGAATATGAATCGGTTTGAAAGTGATAAGGTTCTGAAAATTTTCTAAGTCCGGTTTATATACCCCACGCAAAAAGGTCGTGCGTACTTAGCAAGTGCGCACGTTTTAACTCGTGCGTACTTACAAGTGCACAAGACTTAACTCTTGCGTACTTACAAGTGCGCAAGACTTAACTCTTGCGTGCTTGTTAAGTACGCAGGGCTTACTTCATGCGCACTTACAAGTACGCACAAACCCTTAAGTGCGTAAACTTTTAATTCAAATTTATGAAGTTTTTCAAGTCAAATAGAGAACAAGTTAAAAATATTCAATCAAGAGGATTCAAATACAATCCAGGAAGGTTAAACACAAATATTTTTAGCTTTTCTGAATAAAATTGAACTATGCATAAACTTAAAATCTTTTTGATCTTTTCTAATAAAAATATACAAGTATTCACACAAACTATTTTTTTTATCAAAGACACGAGCAGAGGATCATATCAGGCTATCTTTTAGCAAAAACGATACAATATAAACATCAAAGAATATGGGATCATGTCATGGATTACTATTTATTCATACGTAATAAGCACATGAACAAGTAATTCAAGTTGACAATATTATAAGATTTGAAACTATAAGCATCTTTGTATCACGTTCTTGTGTATTAAGGTATTTAATTATAAGATATATGTGTACCCCACTGATATGCTACACTAATGTAAATTGCACTATCTCAAGGCATCTAAGATTTTCCCAATGATTTTCTAAATTTTCATAATGAAGTTACATCTATTAGCACAGGAAAAATCAAGCAGAATCCATAAGGATTATCAGGAATCATAAAATTCAGAATCGAGCGATTCATTTGTCTTGGTTTCATTAGATTTTCTTCATTGAATATCGGTATGATGATTCAGGATAATATATATGGTGTTTGAGTTTTAAGGTAAGGGGATCCAACTTTTATCTGGATTTGATTTCAATGAATCAGGAGTGATTCAAGGGTGAATACATGCTCGACGGTTAATGTAGAGACATGTCTTAATTCAATCTCTCCTTGCATACTTGTGAGTATGGGCAGTGAGATGAACCGCATTAATTGTGCTAATGACATAACCCGAAACTGACCTCAAAAGAAAATTATTGCCAAAATCTAACATACTTTATCTGATAATGATCTTTTCTATTCTTTTACGCACACACACTCGCAAACATGGGTTCAAATCACAGTTGTAATTTAGATTTAGTTTCCACACTACTAGTGATTCAAAGACGCATACAGCCTACTGACAATTCAAATTACTTGTAAATAAGCAGATTAAAAGCATAATAATTTAAACAATTAAGTAAGCATGACGCAATCATTTCCCATATGAGCAGTCTGTGACGTTTAGATCATTTCTGATGTACTATCATTTCCTCTTTTCTCAAGTTAACTTTGAAATTTTCTCCATTTTCTATTTTGTTTTTGTTTTTGTAAAATATTTTGAAACTTAAAAGAACTATATAGAAAATTTAAAGGAAATAAAATTTAACTTCCATGAATTGAATTGATTTATGAAAAATTAATTTTCACTCAGGATTGAACATTCCTATCAAGTTGACAAGATGCTCAAAACGGGATCGATCAAATGCCTTTGTGAAAAGGTCAGCAAGATTGTCATCCGTGTGAACTTTTACAATTTCAATTAAATGCTTTTCAGCACAATCACGGATGAAATGATGGCGAATCTCTATACGTTTAGTTTTGGAATGTTTCACCGGGTTATTTGTGATGGACATGGTGGCATTGTTGTCAATGAATAGAGGAGTTCCAGTGAAGTTTAAGTCGTAGTCTCTCAACTGCTGCTGAATCCACAGTATCTGAGAACAACCGCTCGCTGCAGCAATGTATTCTGCTTCACAAGTTGAGACAAAAACCGTTGACTGCCTCTTACACTGCCAGGAGACCAGTCTGTCTCCTAAGAATTGACATCCACTAGAAGTTGACTTTCTGTCAAGGTTACAACCGCCATAATCTGAATCAGTGTAGGCTTTGAAGTCGAATGACTGATGCTTAGAGTACCAAAGACCTAATCGGGGTTTCCTTTCAGGTATCTGAAAATTCTCTTCATGGCTATCATATGTCACTCCTTCGGTTGAGACTGAAACCTTGAGCACAAGCACACAGCAAACATTATATCGGGTCTTGAAGCTGTGAGATACATAAGTGATCCGATCATCCCACGGTACAATCTGCTATCTACATCCTTTCCATCTTTGTCAGGATGCAGACCATGATTGACTGGGATAGGTGTGCCATAAGTACTACTATCATTCATTTTGTATTTTGACAAGATGTCCTGCACATACTTAGTTTGATGTAGATAAATGCCATCCTCTCTTTGACTGACTTGCAGACCCAGGAAGAATGACAATTCACCCATATTACTCATTTCAAACTTGGACTTCATCACCTGCTCGAATTCCCTACACATCCCTTCATTGGTAGATCCAAAGATAATGTCGTCGACGTATACTTGTACAAGAAGAATGTCACCTCCTGCTTTCCTAATGAAGAGGGTCGAGTCAATCTGTCCATGGTCGAAACCATTTAACAGTAAATGCTTAGATAACGTCTCATACCATGCCCGCGGTGCTTGATGAAGACCATAAAGTGCTTTGTCGAGCTTATACACTTTATTGATATTATGCGGATCTTCAAAGCCGGGAGGTTGAGTGACATACACCTCTTCATGAACTTTACCATAAAGGAAAGCACTCTTCACATCAAGTTGGTGGACCTTGAAGCCGACATATGTGGCATAAGCCAAGAACAGTCGAATGGCTTCAATTCTAGCAACTGGGGCATATGCTTCCGTGTAATCCAAGCCCTCTTGCTGATAAAAACCCTGAACAACCAATCTTGCTTTGTTCTTCACAACCATATGGCGATCGTCTGTCTTGCATTTGAACACCCATCTGGTTCCAATTGGCTGAAAGCCTTTTGGCAAGTCAACCAAATCCCACACGTGCAACTTTTGGAATTGAGACAATTCATCTTGCATCGCCTCAATCCAGCAGTTGTCAATGAGAGCCTCCTTCACATTCTTCGGCTCTAACTGGGACATGAATGCAGCATGCAAACATGTTTCCATGACACCAGTGTCAAGTATCACTGTGTAAAGACTGGTGTTCTCAGTCATGGTTTGATGACGAGTCTGAACACCGGCATAAGGATCACCAACAATGTTGTCGATTGGATGATTCCTATGCACTCTCGTCTCCAGTATAATCGGTTCCTGAATTTCTGGATCTAGATTCGTGCTTAACTCCCCATTTCCTGTGTTCCAGAGGAAGAAGATTCAATGTTAATTGGATCAGCTGGAGCTTCATTTCCTACAGTTGTGTTAGGATTGGCTTGAGCGTCATCTCCAACAATATGAACATCTTCACTGTTATCACTGTCAAGAGTTCCAGATGCTAATGCAGCATTGGAATCAAGAGTTATAATTGGTACAGTAGCACGAGTAGAGAAACTGAAGTCATCACCGCCACCCAATAACTCATAAACATTTGCGGCATCAACTGCAGATAGATCAGGAAGATTGAATGACTTGAATAGCGCATCATAATCAAAACCCCAAGCTGGACCTGCTGGTTCGGGTGCAATGCTGTGTTTACTACAATCCACTTCGAACCATTCCTCGACAGTACGAGTTCCTATGTTGTACACTCTCTTGCAAGGCGAGTTGGCAACATATCCTAAGAAGATGCCTTCCACTGCTTTTGCATGAAACTTAGACTGGCGGTCTTTGTACTGTAGCAACAAGGAACAGGGACTACCAAAAGGAACTAGGTAATCAAGATTGGGGAGTCGATTGTTGATCAACTCGTAGCAAGTCTTGTTGTGCCTCTTCACAACCAGAACTCTGTTTAAGACATGACAAGCTGTATTAACGGCTTCTGCCCAGAAAGTGACTGGAAGCTTTGTATCCGACAGCATAGTACTTGCAGTCTCAATCAGTGTTCTGTTCTTCCGTTCAGCAACTCCATTCTGCTGAGGCGTGTACGGCGTGCTGAATTCATGACGGATCCCTTTCTTGAGACATAAAATCTCCATCAAATTATTCTTGAACTCAGTTCTGTTGTCACTCCTTATTCTTCTAACTTTCAGCTTGCAAAGAGATTCCAAGCTCAGGATCAAGTATTGAAGAATATCAGCAGTCTCGTCTTTAGTACCTAAAACGCGCACCAAAGAAAAACGTGAGAAATCATCAGTTACAACCAGACAAAACGACTTACCTCCAATACTCCTGATAATTATGGGGCCAAACAGATCCATATGTAATAGCTCCAAAGGGGTATCAATAGAGTTTTGGAGCTGGGGCTTGTGAGACTTCCGTTGCAAAGGTAAATCTCAGCTTAGGAACCCTGGTTACCAGACCGTTTCGGACAAGATGATTCATTTTACGATACGAAATATGTCCGAATTTCCTATGCCACAAGATGGAGTCGAGCTCTGTCGCTTTAGTAAGTAAACAGGTAGGAACTGATGAGGTGGTTTTTGCCACGCTCATATCGATCTGATAGGTGTCGTTTGTTCTTGGCGCCCTCATCAGGATCCAATCTTCGGGAACTTCAAAATCGGGTTTGAGAATCAGGCATTCTGACTTGTCAAACATCACCGAGTACTCCTTATCACACATTTGGGAGACACTCAACAGGTTATGCTTCAGCTGCTCACACAAGTTGAGATTGTCAAAGCTGACACAACCGTTCGAAACCACGCCTTGACACGTGATGCTGCCGCCTTTTACTCTGGAAAAGGCCACATAGCCGCCTCTTAATGGTTTAACATCTTGAAGCAGGGCCATGTTTCTTGTCATGTGCCGGGAGCATCCACTATCTACATACCAGCGGTTAGAGATAGTATCCTTCGTACGTCCCTGCACGAGTAACAAAAGAATTAGTTAGATTTGGAGACCCAAGCCATTGTGGTCTTGGGTCGTCCATCCTTTTCAAAATAAACTACTTCCTTTAACTCACAGTCATGATGACTGTTCAAAATTGATGAATCTTTAGAAGAATTAGAACTAGGAGATTGAGAAGTTTTGGATTTGGCATTCCAGGATCTCTTCTGTTTCTTAACCGGAACAGGAGATTTTGATTCAACAACAGCAGGTGAACTTGTGGAAGCTTCACCTGATGAACTGAAGTCAGCTGTTCCAGCTTTCTCAACCTCTTGTTTCTTCTTCTTCTCTGTGGCTTTGAGAGTTTCGCCACAGGTTTCTCACCAGTACGTGTACTACCAGATGTAGATACACAAGGTACAGCATGTTGCGTTACCTTTCTTGTAACAGATGGTTTAGCTTTAGACTTTATCTTAGGCTTTACCATCGGTTTGACCGGTGGTTTCACCACATTTTGTTTTGGATTTTTGGGAGCTTTCACTGAAGGCGACCTGGGAATAACAGCTGGTTGTGGAACAACATGCCGTTTCCCTTGGTTCTTAGAAGGACAGTTCACAAGAATGTGACCAACTAAGCCACAGTGAAAACAATTCCTCTTGTCTACATAAGTTCTCTTGTAAGGCTCATTAGATCTGGCCTTAGATAACTCAGCATTATGAGAAGGAGGTGTTGGTTTATGAACATTAGTCTGAACCTTTACAGTTTGGTTTTTGGGGGTATAGTATTTTTCCAAATTTTCTTTATACCCAAGCCCATAGTAAGGTAAAAAAGCCTCTTTCTTTGCTTGGTTAAGACTTTTATAACCCCCATAAAACATTACCTTTAGATTATCATTTGTTTCAATGATATCGGGTTCAGTTAAAATGCAATTATCACCATTAGTGATAACGTTTTTCTTTATCTTTTGTTCAGTGAACAACTCCTCAGATACTGCTTCTTCAGGGCAAGAATTAACCGACCCGTCTTCAGAAGCAGTAACAAACTCCTCACTAGATGTGGAGTTAGCCTTACTTGAGGATTCATCCTTTTTAGGGGAATCATCCTTATCAGATGACTCATCTAGACAAGTCAATGTCTATTAAGCTATTGACAAACTTCCCGCTCACTGGTGGAGGAATGGCATTAGTACCCAACCCTAACCCATTCATTTGTCTCACTACAGATTCGTAGTGTTCCAACACAAAGCGAGAGTTTTTCAACTTCTCATTAGTGCATTTTAACTGCAAGATTTCATTTTGCAGTTTGTTGATTTCATTGTTCCGTTTTTCTAACCCCCTGTATGCAACGTCTAATTGAAGTTGTTGATCGCTTATTTTTAGAGAATATTCACATTTTTCTGTTTTCAACGTTTCAATAGAATCTTTAAAATGTTTTTCATTTTCTTTATAGTTTAGAGTTGCCATACTTAGGGGTTCGATTTTGTCTTGTAGCCTAGAATTTTCAAGTTTTAGCCCTAGACATTTAGAACATGAAATAACAGAGAAAGGGTTAGAATCTACCTCAGAAGATGAACTTGTTGCTTCTCCAATGGCCATGAGAGCAACAGTAGTCGTCGATTCCTCTTCATCTGCTACAGAAGCTTCCTTTTCTTCATCTTCCTTCACTTCCTCTGTAGCAGCAGTTGTAGATTCTTCTAGGTCAGCCATAGAAGCTTCCCTTTTCTCTGCTTCCATCATCTCCATGATCTCAGCCATGAGACCAACCTGGGTTTGTGCGATCATGGCATTCTCAAGATGAACACCCCAATCAAAGCTGTCGTCGTGTTGGGCTACCAGTACATTGGACGTTCCACTTTGGCTATGATTGTGATGGTTTGGGTTGTTGTGGCCATGGCTGTTTCCTTGGCTTGGTCTGGTAAAACCCGAGGCCGGTGTTCTGTCTTTCTAACACTCACGAGCAAAGTGTCCATAGATCAGACACTTGTAGCATTTGGCCTTAGATTTTTCAAACCCGACCTTGGCATTAGGATGCCCGCCAATAAACTTTCTTCCTGTTCTGTTCAGGAAACGCTTGGCTCTCCTCAATAGCATGGCCATATTCCATTCAATATCCATGTCCTCCATGTCATCAGGATCCACTTGATTAAAATCTTCTTCAATCGTCTCTGGATCAGTAAGCTTGCCACCTATGAAATTCTCATACGCAAGCATACAAGATGAGAATAGTGCTACATGATTTTCAGCTATTCTGGCTATAGCTGATTGGTTAGCTGAAGACGTAGCAGGAGGATTTCTTGAGGTATATTGATGATGAGATCCCAACCTTGATCCGGATGCATAACATGCATGACCACCACACCCAGTTGAGTGGTCTTCTTCAGTAGGGTTTCCAGTGAAGAGGGCAATTCCAGAGCCCGATGACTTGGATGTAGAAGTTGTCCCATGATACATAGAAGGGTCTTGTATCTGGCTCCTTTCTCTTTAGGATCATGTCATGAGCTTGAACCTTTCCTATTGCCTCCTCAACTGTCAACTCATAGAATTTAGGATTTTCCCTCATCAGGGTTGTGTACATCTCAAATTTGGGTGGTAAAGCATCCAAAAACTTTTCCACCATCTCTTCATCTGGATACCTGAGTTCAAAAGACTTCAACTCTGTCTGTAAATGATAGAATCTAGAGATGAGGTCATCTAAAGATTCGTTCTCAAAAAATCTGAAGCACTCATATTGCTTCCTGAGAAGATCCCGCTTACTCTTCTTGATGTCACTATTTCCTTCGAATCTCTTCTGTAAAGCTTTCCAGAGATCCTTAGAATTGTCATAACCTCGGAAACTGTGGAACAATTCCCGAGATAATACCATAGTGATCGAACCAAGTGCCTTCTTTTCTCGGTCATAAGCTTTCTTTTCTTCGTCAGAAAGCTTAGAGATAGGTTTGGGCATGGTTTCATCAAGATAGATGTGCGTGGGATGCTTATATCCCTCAAGGATTGGTACCATAGCGATGAGTCGGTATACGAAATGTAGTGCTCAAAACGTGCTTTCCAATTAGAATAATCGTTCACGTTCAGCAACTTTGGTGCTTTCTGTGGTGTACCGATCTCATTATCATAATTTAACAGGTTTCCAAGATTATGAAGATTCGACATAATGAACACTTAGTCAAATTTCAGAAAAATCAGACAAAGTTTGCGCACTTGATTTTGGCCTTGCGCACTTGAGAAATGGTCTTGCGTATTTAGATTTCCTCTTGCGTACTTGTAAGTACGCAGGATTAAATGTTAGTACGCAGGATATAACTTAAGTTCGCACAAGTTCATCCTTGCGCACTTATGAGTACGCAGGAGATAAGCCTTGCGTACTTAGTAAGTACGCGCAAAACTGTACTTTTTGCCAGAAATGGTAAGTACGCAGGATACCTTTTCAGCAACTTTCACCTAACTATTCCGGTCACCTGAAAGTCACCGGAGATGGTAAAAATTGGTCTGATGAACAATGCAAATGAGCCAAAGGGTCAGAAACTTTTTTCTAACCAACATTTGATGCTGAAAACACTCAAATACACAACAAAAATCAGTTTTTGAGTGATTTTTGCTTCTAAAATAGTGCTCAAGAGCTACCCCTATTTTATCACAAAAATCAACAAAAATACTTCTTTTTGCTTGTAAAAACTCGATAGAAACTCTCCAAACTCACTCACAACACTCGAAATCAGGAGCAATGCTCTGATACCACTTGTAGGTCCCTCGGGTGTGGCGGATCATCACATGCAAGTGGGTCTACTAGTCGGACCGGGTGCGGAATGCCCGTGACTAGGCGGAGAGTCTAACTAAACAAAGTAAACCGACAAGAGAAAACACTTTAAACGTTCTTTTGTATTATAAACACTTGGAGGTTACAGAGAAAAGCACTGAGATTACAATCTGCGTATTTTCTATGATGCCTGCGTACTTAACTTCTGTCAACCTATCCTATTTATACAAGACCTGATGCCTGCGCACTTAGCAAGTGCGTAGGGCAAAATGCTCGTACGCAGAGTTGTTCTTGTGTACTTGCTAAGTGCGCAAAACACTTAGAGAATTTTGCAACATTCAATATGTAAAAGTAAATACAACTCGATAAACTAATACATAAAGACTCTTACATACAAAGACAATTACAAACAAGACGAGACAACCTAAGACTAAGACTCTATCTATCCAGAGTGTTTGTCATAGGAAAGTGCTTCAACAATTTTCAAATGATTGATATGATCTTCTTTTCTTTCTGAAGAGATGAGGATATCGTCAATCAATACGATAACGAATTTATCTGAGTACGGTTTACAGACTCGATTCATCATATCCATGAATGCAGCTGGTGCATTAGTAAGTTCGAACGGCATTACCGTGAACTCATAATGACCGTATCGAGTTTTGAAAGCAGTTTTAGGAATGTCTTCCTCCTGGACTTTTAGTTGATGATAACTACATCGAATATCGATTTTGGAAAAGTAAAGAGCTCCTTGAATTTGATCGAAAAGGTCATCAATTCGGGGGAGTGGATAACGATTCTTTATCGTAACTTTGTTAAGTTCACGATAATCAATACACATACGCATTGATCTATCTTTCTTTTTAACAAATAAGACTGGAGCTCCCCAAGGTGATGAGTTTGGTCTTATAAATCCTTTCTCCAGTAATTCGTCTAATTGCTTATTCAATTCTGCCATTTCATTTGGGGCTAATATGTACGGGGCTTTTGCAATAGGTTCTGTGCTAGGTACAAGATTAATTTTGAATTCCATTTCTCTCTCAGGTTGAATTCCAGGCAGTTCGTCAGGAAAGAAATCAGTAAATTCAGCCACAACTGGCACATCTTCAATCTTCGTTTTTGTCTCGGTAGTTACAAAAACAAGGTATGCTAAACATCCTTTTCTTAAGTACTTGGTGGCATTCAGCATAGAAATTATTCCAACAGAGTTGGATAATTTATCGCCGTTGATCATAAGAATATTGCCTTTCGGCAAACGAAGTTTTATTGCCTTTTTATCACATAGAATACGAGCTTGATCAGAGGCTAACCAATCCATTCCTAGGACAACGTCAAAACCTGCCAAAGTCATTGGCAAAAATTTTGCAGGTATAACATGTCCTGATAATGTGACATGGCAATCATTGAGAATTTCATAAATTTGGACGAGGTCACCGTTGGCAGTTTCTACCACGTATTTCTTGTCTAATTTAGCTAGAATTTTATTTAATAGTCTACAGAATCTATGATATATAAAACTTTGGCTTGCACCAGAGTCAAATAAAACTCGAGCATAAATATCATTGATAATAAATGTACCCGTAATGACATCAGGCATACCTGTTGTTTCATGAGTGTCAAGAATGAATGCTCATGCATTCTTCTTCACTCCATCTACATATTTGGGACCTGTCCCATCTATTTTCTACAGCTTCGGACAATTGATTTTGATGTGACCAGCTTCGCCAAATCCAAAGCATGTAATCGGCTTTTTCCTATAACAATCTTCAGTTCTATGTCCAGATATTTTGCAAAAATTGCAATAAGGTCCGGATCGACATTGTCCTAAGTGCCTTCTCTTTCATTTTGGACATTCAGGAATTGAAGAATTGTAATTTCAGGGAGTAAAGGATGATTTCCTAATTTCGCTCGGGCCTTGCCCAACCACTTCCTTCTCCTTCTTTCCCTCCTCTTGGTTTCTAATCAAGCTTGTTGTCAATGATGCCCTTAAATCCATGGCATCATCAAGATTTTCACAATTTGCGACACTCACCATGTCGTGGATTTCACTAATCAAACCCCATATATAACGTTTGATCAGGTTTGATTCAGAAGTTGTTAGATGTGGAACTATCTAGAATATTCCAAGAGTTTGGTGGCATACTCCTGGTGATTTGTTCTGATCATTCTTAAACTCAGTAATTTTCCTTCAGTCTGTTCCCTTTCATTCTTGGGAACATATTTCTTCTCGACTCTTGCCCTAAAGGCATTCCAGCCCATAGCATAGGCTGCTTCTCTGCCCTTGGCAGCAATGATGTTGTTCCACCACTCTAAAGCTTGATCTTTTAATAGATTTGAGGCATATAAAACATTATCCTCCTCAACGCATTTGTTGATTGATAGCATTGATTATGTTTTCTCGATCCATCTAAATGTGGCAATTCGTCCTTCCTTCGCAGAAAAATTAAAAGGTTTTCAATCTTGAAACATCTTATAAGTACAACCTACTACCTTCCTCTTCTTTGCTAAATGACCATAATTATTACCCATACTCTCGTCTCAAGAGGAGTTATGGTAATATTCTTCCTTTTTCGTCTTCTTAGACTTATAAGAAACATAACCCTTTGGTTCAATAGTAATAATTTTTTATTGAGTAACCGTTCATGTTTGACGGGAGTGAATGGATTGGGGAACGGAGGGTTGAATAGACATTTTGTTATCTTGTCTCTTTTCAAGCTCAGTAAAGATTAGTGGAAGGGATTCCTTGATTCCTTACTTGATTAAGTTCTTAAGTTCCACACGAGAGTTATGATTTTTGGCAGCATTATCAATCATAGCTTGCGTTTTCTTTCCCCTTGTATTTTGAGAAGGTCCAGCTTGTTTAGACATGCTATCAGAAGAACAAGAATTGATATAAAACAATGCTTTTTATTGGTAAATATAATACATAAGATAGTATATATATATATATATATATATAAGTTATTCAGAAGTTACTAAAGTTCTTGTCTTCAAGAGCCTGAACTAATAAAGCATTCCGAGCTTCAACTTCTGCCTTTTCTTTTTCCAGTTCAGCTATTCGATTAAATAGCATTTGCTCCACCTCACTTCCTGACGCATTCTCATTTATGTGCGGAGCCGGAATAGGAATCGTCTCATAGTAGGGAACATAAGGAATATTGGAATCAGCGCATTCTTTTACTTCAGGATCATATTTATTTTCATATGGAATTTCAATGTATCTCTCATGAAAATTTTGTGGATAAGCGGCAGTGATGTTATATCTTCCAGCAGTAGGAGCAGAATTAAAACTTATAGAAGAATTATAGGGAACATTAGGGTTTCCTATTTCTCCGAGGCTTCTGAAAGTAGAACTTTCAGTTTTCTCATTAAGTTATGTAGTTGTTTCATTCGTTTTACGTTCGAAGTAATTAGCAGGAGCGAATTTGCAAAGAAAACTAGGACTTTTGCCTTTTCCAACCATTTTGAAATTTAAAACGAAAGTTATATTATTATCATAAGAAAATATTACAATATAAGAAATAAAGTACAACAAAATTTTCAATTCTTCATCAACTCTTTCCCAAAGGTCTTTAGATTTTTCCCAAACTTGTACACATGTTTCCCGTAAAACTTAGTCCTTGCATTGCCCTTATTTTCATCTTTGTTACCTCGTCAGTTTGGCGTAACGAACGATCTAGGCATTCCATATGGGACAAAGGCATGCTATATTTGTAGCCATATTTTGGAGGAGGTTCACGAATACCAACCAACATATCATTGTAAACATGCTGGTATTCTGGTGGTGATTGAAAGTAAGCTTAGTAAGGACCACCATATGTTGGTTCGGGGAACACATATGGATCATACATGACCGTGGATACAAAATGATAAGATTGACAATCATAACTATTTGAAATAGGGTTATTGAATGGATAGTCATTAGGGTTTTCAGAAGCATTTTAATAGTGGGGGTCTTCAGAAGGATCTTCTTCTGATGAGTGATTTTGGCTGGGTTGTGCCTCATTTTCTTGTATAGATGGGGCACCATTATTCCAATTGCTAAAATTTGATTCTGCATCCATCCATTGACCGGAAGAGTTTTGAGACTGGGGATGGTATTCGGGAGAATTAGGGAGTACAGCAAACGGGTCGTCATTATAGTATGGTGAACAAAAAAGATTTTGTTGTGATCCCAAGGGATAGTATTCTGGGGATTCTTGCTTAATGGGATGATTAGGATCATAATATTGTGCATAATTTTCTCCAGACATCTGCAATCTTAATATATTAGTATTTATCTTATTTTATTTTGTCAAGACTTAGACACTAAACCCAGTATCTTAATCTTAGCTAAAGTTCTACAAGGATGGTTATCTTCCCAAAGTAGTACCTCCAACAGTCATGTTCCCAGGTAAGAACGACGGGTCTAGGAGAGATTTACTCACCGCTCTTTCCTTAGACATAACACTTTCGTTTGTCAGATAACTACATACCGGTCAGAAGGTTACCTTATTTTCTTGTCTTAAAAGCATCAATGGTTAAAGCTTAGATACTAGATCCAAGTATCTAATTCACTAAAACTTGTGGCTCTGATACCAACCTGTCACACCCCACCCCAGGCACCCCTGGACGTGTGCGAGCCCGATTGGTATCGTTTGGTTTTTTGATTTCAGAGTTTTATAAAATACAGCGGAAGTCTTTTCAAAAGGATCGTTTCTTCTTTTGTCTCAACCTCAAGGGTTGTATTTGTAAATATCAAAACTTAGTTGGAAAACAAAAGCCTTGTATTTACTTTATAAACATAGGGTTTCAATACCTTTCTCATTTGATTACAAAACAAAGTTTCAAATCGAATACATGATGAGCCACTGGAAATAGTACAACACAAGGTTGATCAGTTCCCTGGTCCTATCTCATTTCTTTTGGGTTTCCCTTTACATGAGTACGGAGAATCCTACGTGCATTTCATCCTTTCTTTTCCTGGGTCAGATCTCATGTCTGCCCATTTTCCTTTCTCATCATATTTTATTCATTACCTAGAAAATATTTTGAAAATAAAACGTCAGCGCGAATGCCGCGAATACAATATCTTGACATAAAATCATTTTTGGCACAAACAAGTATTAATTTCATAATCACAACTTCAAGTTCAATCTACACACTCAGCAGGCCCGTCATGTGCAATCGCACCACAGTATACACTGGTAGTATGTCGTTATAACAACGGGGACTCCATGTCTCCTCATTTGTTATAAAGGGAAGTACCGGCCACAATCCAGGAATTTCACTCGAGACCCGTGTATCCCTTGCAAGTTTTACGTATACCTATGGCCTAAATGCTTGGTTCGTAGAAGAACGTTGAGCATTATTTCGTTAACCTTTATTTTGCCATTTTCGTAAATAAAATGTTTGCCATAAATTTTGAAAGAGATAAAGCATTCACCTTTATTGTAGGAATGAGCCTCTAGAGTTGAAAGCTTATATGCTAGCTTCTTAGCATGGTTTCTCTAGCGTTGCAACCTTTTTACGAACGTTTCTTCTTACACTGGGTATTAGAACGAGTGGGAATCGAATTGGGAACATCGGGAGTCGTCTACGGAATCTCTGCGAATGTGAGAAGTGAGGATCGTGTTCGAGATGTTGGAATGAACTGAATTCACTCATCTATTTATAGGCTGGAAATCCAGCCCATAACGGACCGCTATGTAGGCGGGTGGCGGTCCGCCACCGCCCGTGCTGACGTCTGTCCTACACGTCCATCACCGATTGGACCATTTATGGTTTTGCGGTAGCGGACCGTTACCGCTAGGCGTAGCGGTCCGCCACCCTGATACGTGGCAGATTCTCAAGAGTTGCGGCTGGCGGACCATTACCACCTAGCGTGGCGGTCCGCCATGAGTACGCGTGTCAAAATATTCGACCATTAGTCACCATACACATGGCTTACTCGGATTCATTGCTTAATCAACAAGTAGCGGACCGTTATCCAAGTGATGGATGTCCGCCACCCAACTCTGTCTCATAGCGGACCGTTAGGCTTGACCCTAGCGGTCCGCTAAGGTCTTAAATCCCATATTTTCACTTTTTAACCCTTGATTTTGATATCATTGTACTTATAATCCACAAGGTTTTCCTTTTTTGTCAAATCTTGGACATTTTTGTGGTAGGTGATACATGTAGTTACACACAAATTCATTAATGCTACTCTACATTACTTAAATAACGTAGTTAATGCTACTCTACATTACTCAACCCACATAATCTCACTTAATCACACCACGCAACTCCACATAGTTCCACATACTACTACAGCACATAGCACACATCATGTTCCCACACGGAACCACAAATCACTTACTCACACTAATCACTTTACCTAGTGTAACACTACACAAATGGTAAATAATAATTACTGCTCAACTCGAAAGACGTACCTCTTGGCTCGCGGTTACTCGTTGTGGCTTTCGTTTCACCCTTGTCCCATTTTCAGTTGAAGTTAAGGTATTTTATTTTAGTAAAAACACTGATTTTCTCTTAAACCACGGCTCTGATACCAACTTAAATGAACTTCCCGTTAAATGATCTCATAACGGGTTATTCTCATTTAAAACATGTTTATTGTGAATCAAACTACATCGGAAGTCTTTCGAAACTCATTTACTACTATTTAATGTTATTACGTTTACCTCATGAATGACTGCACACCAATCCGAGTAACACCGCCTCAAAGCCAAGATAAATCATTGTTACACTTACCTGCAAAACAATCTAACGTACACATAAAGTCAGCTACGCTGAGTGAGTTCTAATAGTTTAATTTAAACAACACCATCACGTCATATTCATTAGTTTATTCCACTCAGGACCCTCCGGTCCTTAATAAAATAGTTTTACGATTCATTAACGACTAGTTAACCCCCTGTTATCCCACGACATCCCATAACCGTTCATCACCCGAGACTCAGCCCGTACTACCAATAATAATAATAGTAATTTTACCATCTCGTTGACATAGACTTAACTTACCGTACTAATAACTCATACCAAAGAACAAGTGATAACTCACCACTTGGTTAACACAACATACTCTAGACATTGGCACACTCAGCCCTAACCCAGACTTTCACAATCAACTGACACGACAGCTATACACGTCACGTCACAACAGTAATACGACAGTCAATCTAACTCTACATACCACAATAATATTATTCACACATCACTTAACATCGCCACATTAATAACATCACATGCATAATAAATATAGCTCAAACTTTGCATGTAATTCAACACACACATAACTATACACATAAACATATACCTCGTCACTACACCCTCGTCTAGGTTACCCTCGTCAGGGCGTTCAACACACCCGGAGCTCATAATTAACCTGTTAAATAAATGTCAACGTTGGTGACTTCCCGAAGGACCTCATCCTTCACAATCCGGCTTGCTGTGCCATAATGACACGATGCAAACATACCATGACGAACACATAACACAAACAATATACTAGCAATTACATGACACATTAACTATACTTGCACCTCACGCATAACCCTAGAACAACATATTTCTCACACAATATAACATAAGCATTTAATGTATGACACAACTCTTTCCGTGCGGCCCTTAACACGACACGCACTAATAACCCATACCCTTAACTAACACATTTCCATGAACTCACCATAGACCTTACGATCACTTAATAATTATTTTGTATTCAAAACGCATCAGGTTAGAACCCAAAATCCTTAACACATTTTATAGAGTAAACTTATTTCATAAGTACGTACGATAGCCCCAAAACGTTAAAACCATTTAAAGAGGGGGATTAGAAACTCACAGGTTATGTTGAATTCCAGTCCTTGCTTTGCAGCTCGTCCGTCCACGCTCGAATCCCAAACCAGACCAACGCAGGGTCACATGATCAGAATACGTCTAAACATGTGACGTATATTACATAAAATATATATCCAAATGTCGTCTCGTCAACTCGTCATTTCCTTCCACAAAACCTTAGTTTCAAATGCTAACCCAAACCGAATCCTCCTCGACCTGATTAGAACCCGAATATCCAATCCAGGTTCCCAAGCATGCACATTAAGACCATGCAAGCCCTAGTCCTTCGAACACGCACATGCACGAATCGGATTACCCGTTCGCATGCAAACCATGCACGAAGGGGAAACTCTAGTCGATCCCACCGTTGCTAAAAGTAAGAGTCCACCCCATGCCCTAATGTTCTCTTTGTTCACCGTCGTGCCATGCACTATCACCCGATCACCTCCATGTATCTTGTCCTACTCCACCCTCGACCACCACCGGAGTCGTCCACGGTTGTCACCTAATATCACTAGCATCGCCCACCATTCCAGTTGAGATGCCATCACCACCTTTCCTTCTTCTTGGTCATCGGTCACCCTAGTAACACCACCACAACATTTTCACCCTTACTGACTGTCAAAACGGTTGCACTCCGACACTACCATCATCGCTAAAAACCACATCCATACCCGAGCTTCATCACTATTGAACACCGTAGCCGCCGCTTCCCTTTTTGGTCATAGTCGTGCGTCCCCTCCCTCATGTCCATCGTCTTCCCCGCAACCACCATCACCTACGGTTTCCTCGCTGCTGGGTCACCACCACTCACTGCCACCCTGCTGCCTCCGCCACCTCCGCAGCCGGTCAATCACCACCTCCGCTCCCCCTTCAATCGTTGTCTCGGCCAACAACTAGTCAAACCCTAAACGTGCATTCATACAACACAAGAAAAAAAGATGAAAGATATGAACAAAGATTACACGAGGAGTACCATGATGTGGCGTGAAGTCCTTGATTGAAACTCACACGTAACCACCCCTTCCCGCCGCCGGACAGCACCGGGAACCACCGTTCTCCTCCTCTCCGGCTTCCTCTCTTCCTTTTGGTGCCGTCTCACGCAACCTAGCCAAATGGCTTAGGGTTTACGGCTTAGGTGATTTAAATACTACATCCAAGTTACGCTCCGGGTCCCTCAATATAAGTCTAATGTTTTCCTTACCAAACTTTTAAGAATAACGACTAATCGGGTCCTCAAACTTTGATAGTTAGATCTTTACGTGAAAACCTCATAGCCCACGTAGTTAGAAAGAGGCTCAGTTTATTAATACCCGATTCGTTTAGATTACGAGTTTCCAGGATGTTACATATTTTTTTTTGAGGTTGTCGTGTCTTCTTGTTCGGCTTACGCGACAAATCTATGTGAAATTGGAGACTACTGGAGCCGCTATCGTACAAGTCGAACTTATCGGATGAATCGAGAAGACTAAACAATTCACGATCTATTGTAGATAGAAAACTTGAGAGTATGTATTTGTTATTTTGTGTGTGAAAAAATTAAATAGAGATGAATTTATATAGTGGTATTTAATATTTAAATTAGTTATTTTTTATCTATACTACTATATAATATAGATTAGAAGGATATGATTGTAATTAACCAAAACAATTAAGATACTTAATACAAATTTTGTTGCATAGGGTACATATTATTAACACATGAAATATGTTTTATTACCTTCTAACCTATCTCTATAATCATACACATTTTTAAGCATAAGATACAACAATTTTAATCATAAGATATAACAGTTTTAAGCACTGGCTTAATGCAATTAAATACGTGTAACCCCCCACTCCACTTAAAGCCCCAATCAATTTTCCTTACGTTGAGAAGCACAACAGCCATTCCTCCTTAACATGTGATTCCTCCTCTTCATCTTCAACCTGGGTTCACCAATGGCTTCGAGCGGATCTTGAAAGAACTCAAGGATCTTCGAAAAGATCCTCCTACCTCTTGCGGTGCAGGTATTATGTGTGTTACCTGATTTATTCTTTTTTCAAGTCTTTGTTATTGATCTCTTTATCTTCTAGGGATATAAATTGTTTATGTTTCTATGTTGAAAATTCAGGATTTTTGGCTTGATATCTACGTAAATAATTAGCTCGATTATGAAGGATTTGGATACGTAAGCTTGTTGATCATACTTAGGGTTTATACTTTAGTGAATTTGTGGAATTTTTCATGGTTAGGAAAAAATTATCCTTCTTCGCAGATGTTTGGATTCTTTCTTACGTGGGATGTCGTTAATTTTTTGTTTCATCCAGGTTTGTTTAAACCGCATATTTGTGAATTTTATTATTAGGATTTGATAATCTTAAGTCTAATGTTTGCCTTACTAAACTTTCAAGAATAACTACAAATCGGGTCCTCAAACTTTGATAGTTCGATCTTTACGTGAAAACCTCATAGCCCACATAGTTAGAAAGAGGCTTAGTTTATTAATACCCGATTTGTTTAGAACACGAGTTTCCGGGATGTAATAATTACATAATTATTATTTTTTTAATTTAATTAATACTAAAATTAAAACGTAATATAAAAAAAACAATATAACATTTAAAAACAACGTAATATTAAAAAAAACATAATACTAAAAAAAACAACATAATATTAAAACGAAAAAACAACATAATACTAAAAAAACAACTAAACTACATATTATATTTTTCTTGAATTTGTTTATTCAATTTAACGAAATTATCTCGCTCGTTGCCGACTAAATGATTGATGTTCATGAAATAAAGTCTTATATCGCTCGTCTTTTGTTTTTCCTCCTTTATTTTGAGCTTTCTCTCTGATATCTCGTTAAACTTGGCCATCTAGTCGGATATAGTGTCTAAACTCTCCTTGTACTCGTTGGTTTGGGTTGATGACGATGATGCGGCTCGTTTTGCTTTGTCTATTCCGATAGGGCGGGCGTCTTCTTCCGGAAACTCAAGCTTATCGCCCAAGTCGTTGAGATTAATGCTACGCCTATCCGGATTAATGCTACGCCTATCCGGATTAGATTGGCTAACGTCATGGCCAAATGAGATTTTTGATCGTTTAGATGATGATTGTCCCATTGACGGGACTGGTTCAAACTTCATTCACTTTCTCAATAGTTCCCAAAGTGGAACCATTTTCAACACCGGCCCATTATTATCTTCTTTATACGCTTCTAACGCGTCTTGAAAGATATCAAGTTCATTTTGACAACTTCGACGGTTGTTTAACTTGTTTTTGTAGTTTTCAAAGAACTTGTCAACCTTAAACCGGATATCCCTCCAGTTGCCACTTACCATTAGGGCTGTTCAAAAAAATCCGAATCCGAACCCGAATTATCCGAAATTTTGAATCTGGATTATCCGAAAATACGGATATCCGAATTTTTGGATTCGGATTTGGATAGTGATTTTCGGATATTTCGGATAATTCGGATATCCGAATTGTAGGTCCCGGGAGCCTCGTCGCGCAGCAGAGATACACAGACTTGTTTTGTGATTTGTGTGGGAACCAAGAAACGAGACAGAGAAAACACGAACAAAGACAAAAGACAATGAAACGACACGTAATCCATAACATAGAAGTCATCCCGTATTAGACTACATACCAAAGGAGCACACATTTCTCATCTAAGCTCACGGTCCAGGAGTCGGGAGAGCTCGTCCCGACCCGGACACCTCTCAACCTAGTTCCAGAGTTCCACATACAAATGAAGACAAGTCTTCTATTTATAGGGGCAGGAAGACTACCTGCGTACTTGACAAGTACGCAAGGCAAAAGCCTTGCGTACTTACTAAGTACGCAGGACCAAACTGGTGTGCAGGCTAAGTACATAGGAACACACCCCTTCATACTAGCCACGTACACCGATACATATAATTTAATCTATAGTTACAAAACATGCTTTTACAAACTCCCCCTTAACTATAGCATCAAATTCTATCTATGACTAACACTGATAAACATCAGTTTACAAAGAATGTCCTAACAGACTCCCTCTAAACTAATGACATCACGTGTCTTCTGGCGAGACTTGATCTTCTGGCATTCCACTTGAGATCTTCAAATCTTCAAACTTCAGTTTTCAGTTGCCGAGTGATGACAAACTCGACTCCCTCAAAACTATAGCTTTCATTGTAGACTAAACCAAGTGCTTCAATAAGAACCAACTAACCCAACACAACTCATTGAAGTTCGTCCTCTCAGCAGTAGCAACCTCCACCCTGACTTAGAACTCTGAGTCTGACAATGTCTTCCTAACCAGGTAACAATAGTAGACTAAGACAACTCCAAATCAGCTGGCATATGATAGAGAGTTTGAATTTCCAATGACCTGCATCAAACTAATCAGCTCCCATAGAAATTCCAGTAAGATAAACTTTAGTCTTCACACCAGATGTGTCTTGTATCTTCATGAGTCAACCAAATTCCCGAAGATGTTCATTTCCAATATCCCCTTTCAGTTTAAGCTCCATCTGACTTGATCAAAAACAAGGGTATGTTTCCTATCTCATCGGCCAATGATAAAGGTTCCATCTTTAACTAATAATCCAACGAATATCCAGCTTCATCTTGAAAACACATGATAGAATCAAACACGAAAAATATAATTTACACGAGAAATCATAGTTGAGATCCATGTTACGTCAAAGAGGTATATATAGGAAGTACCAACGGCTTTTCCACCACCTCTTTAATGTCTCATGAATACTAGATTTTATCCCCCTCAATTCTCTGTAAACTATGACCAGCTTCATCATCACTTCACTCAAATCCTCAAAAAGCATAACTAGCCAACTCTAGGATTTTATTCTTTTATTCCTTTACAAAGATCCAAAACAGCAAATCCTTGGGTTCAAGTTGTTCCAGTATTCATCCCCTATTAAAGAAGTATCCCGGTTACTCATAGCCTACATATTCAGGTTTGAATACCTAAACAAGATAATTCTTTTTCCAAAAGACCCAAAGCAGTCACATCTTCACAAATAGAACAAGACCTTTAGCCGATGACGACCCAATTGCTCCCGTTAGTTCAGCATTCATTCCCTATTAAATAAGTATCCCGGATACTCGTTGTGACATCCGGCAATTTCAGGTTAACTCCGTTAACTCAAACCTCGTTAGTTCAAACATTATCCATTGTAAACTCAGTTATTCCAGTTAGGCACACGTGCATTGCATTTAATTAAGTTAATTAAATGTATCGATTATTTCACACACAACGGCAATTCGTATAATTACCGGATCACACTCGAGCTAACCCGGAACGTTGGTGATTAAGATAAATATTACGAACATTTAATAATTTATATTTAATATAAATTATGTGAATTCTATGTGATACATGACATTACGTGAACTATGTGGATTTTCTTGTTATCGCGCATGTTTATCGGATATTAATCCTGTTAATTATTTTTATAAAAATTAGAGTTTTTATAAATATAATATTAAAGAGATTTAATTACTAATTAAGTATTAATTATAATTAGATTAGCCCATGGACCTTTAGAAAGCCCATAATCCTTTTAAAAACCCATCAATGCATGTATATAAGGAAAATAAAAAAATAATAAAAACCCTAATTCCCTTTTTGTTGAAGCCGTCGACCCCCCCCCCCCCCCCAACTCTCCTCTCTTGGCCGAGACCTTCAAGGCACCAAAACACCCTCGTTTGATCTTCGATCGTGAATCCGGAAGTGGATACGTGCTAGTCTAGGCATTCCTAACACTCCTACGTAAGTCGTTTCATCGAATTCCGTCACTTTTTCATTATGATTTTTATGATCGAGACCCTAGTTCATCCAAACTTGATATTTTCGAAAAATATTAATGAATTGGTTAATTGATTTGTAGTATTGTATCGATTTGGTGATTTTATGAAAATATGTGAAACCCTAGTTTCCATACGAGGTGTAAATTGAGATTTGTTGATTATGTGAAGTATATGAATTGAATGCTAGACGTGAATTATGATTAATATAGTTATAATTATATTAGTTAAAAGATTTGGGATTTATTAGACGTGCTAATTGTGTAAACAAAGCGTGTAATGGACGACTTACTAAAAGAGGAAACTTTGTTGAAAGATGATTTTTGAATGTCAGGTTTCTTGACGTGCATGACATTATTAAATGATACTAGTATGTTATTATGAAGGTAATGAAGCTTGTTAAAGTGTTGTTGAATACAAATAGCATGTTTAGATCATAGGTTACTAAAAGTAGAAACTTTTGTGATCTGGAACTTGATGTCTAAACTTAATGATGTGTGTTATGGTAATCTGTTATGTATAAGTATGTGTAGATAGACATGGAATGATGATACGAACGTGTTATAGATAATGTGATTCATTTGAAAGAAAACATGAGTTTATATATTTTAAAAATAATAAAATTAATGTAACGTGTATTGTTCACGTAGTTTGCCATGCTAAGTAGTTATGACTTAGGTAGTATGAAACGTGAATTATTTGTGTGCTAAGCGTGTTTTTATACAAGTCAAACATTTAAATCACTAAACGGGTAACCAACGGGTCGTCGAGTCAAACTTGGTCAAACTTAGTCAAACATAGTCAAACTTGGTCAAACTTAGTCAAACCTTTTCTAAACACTTAAACAATAGTATTGTTTGGATACTAAGGGTTCGTATCAACTTTCACAAACACACACTTATAAACCGGTGTTTATAGGTGGCAGTTAGTCGTCAAGCATTCTAAGTTCGCTTTCTTTCGCACACACTCTAAGGTGAGTTTCACGGCCCCTTTTCTTATGATTTAAACTTATGGGAGAAAACATAGGTACGAACATTTAGATTTTACATTTCAATTATATCACTTGTTGTACTAAGCGCAAACATATCATGCAAGTCCTTACTTATCGAACCATTTAATATATGGGATAGCGAGGTAATCTTGAGTAGTACTACTGGGCATTGACAAGTCCCACCCGCGTTAGTCGCGCTAACACGACAGGTAGTCGAACGGGTGTAACATTGACCTAAACATTTACCATTGATCATGATAGTCATGGTAGGAGACAAGTTCAAACATAAACAGTCAGCTTCGGTGTCGAAACGCTTTAGTAACATGTAATTAGGTTAGCTACCTATGATATAAATTGTAAATGGTTTTATCTAGTATTCTTTACAAACATTGAAACCTGTGAACTCACCAACCTAGTGTTGACACGTTTTAGCATGTTTTCTCAGGTCATTAAGGTACAAGCACAAGCTAAGGCATGCGTGCATTCGAAGTCCATCATTTTCAAACTCACGAACTATTTATTTAGTTTATTGTTGAACTATTTATTTTTGGTGCGGCTGTTTTGGCGCATGCTTTTCATTTAACTTTTCACTTCCGCAGTCTTACATTAAATCAGTATTTTCATTACTAGTGTTGCATCGTGACTATGAGCAATACTAGTGGTTTTTATTAAACTCATATAGAGTAGTTCAACGTAACTAATGACTGAGATCCTGGTATGTCATGCTCCTAACGGTAAAACTCCGTTAGTGGATTTTGGGGGTGTGACAGATTGGTATCAGAGACCATTGGTTATAGGGAACTAGGAAATGCATACTAGATTATAACCCGTACATACATTAGTTACACAGCACTTACACTCATACATGGCACTCACTCATCCCGTTACAGGAAATGTCGACCCCGCCTAATTCACCCGCATCCCCAGTCGTTCAGGAGCACGATGTTCCTACCATACCTTTGCTAGAGCCGAGGAGACATCGACTCAACCCGATCAATACCACTGTAGGGCATGACGAGCCTATTCATGTGCGTGTCAGAGGTAACACGTAGGACTGGGATTGGTATCCCGATAGGATCAGGAACTGGATCCGCGAGGAGGAAGTCCCACCTCCACTCACTACTGACATTGCTTCTTCTTCATCATCTTCTGTGCGAGCCTTGTCACCATTGCAGTACCCCTTTGAGCAGGTGTTTGCTGCATTTGTAGCTAGGATGGACCGGGAGATCCGGAGCATGAGAGAGGCAGTAGGGGAGATTTTAGGTATATTAGAGCGACAGATTCTGATGAATCAGAAAATTGACAAGCTAACTTCAGATTTGGCACTCACTGATAAAGTCCATGAGAATTTGGCAAATGGATGTGTGGATATGGAAAACCGGCTGAACACTACAGAGTGGAACCTAGATATACTCCACACCAGGATCGAGCAGTTGGAGGCTCGACTTGCAGCTGCTGAAACAGCAGGAGTTGCACCAGAGGATGCACCTGCAGGAGACCAGGATGAGGACGATGATGCAGCATCCGATGTTACATCAGCTGGCGGTGGCATTTGATCTTCTATCTTCATTTCTTATTTATGTCTTTCCTTTTGAAGCTAGATGGGCAGGGTTGTTCCCATCCAACAGATGTTTCTAGAATTTTGATGTTTGGTTGAATTTAGTTGTAATCGTTACAATTTATTTTATCAAGTATTACTATTATTGAAATATTAGATGTTGTGGTTTGAATTTCTTTTGTTTACTGGTACTTGTATGATGATAAAATACGATGTATTTTTCTCATTATTGTATGTTGTGAATGTAAAGATAATGTCTGGAAGAGGAAATGGACGTGGTGGACGCGCGTGTGGCTGAAGCGGTAGCAGCTAGTCAAGCCGCTGTTAATGCTGGAGGTAAAGCAAAATATTATCGACTCTAGGAGTCATCGTTCACCACTTTGTTGGGTTGAAGTTGGAGATAGCGAACTTACGGGTCCTGAACTTGTGCATGAAACCTCAGAGAAAATCGTGCAAATCCGAAACCGTATGGCGGCAGCTCGTGACCGTCAAAAGAGTTATGCAGACAAGCGCAGAAAACCGCTAGAATTTCAAGTGGGTAACAAAGTGTTATTAAAGGTTTCACCTTGGTGTGTGATTCGTTTCGGGAAACGAGGAAAGTTAAACCCGCGTTACGTTGGACCATTCGAGATAGTGAAAAGGATTGGTCCAGTAGCATATCAACTGAACCTACCGGCTACACTCAATTGAGTGCACAATGTCCTTCATGTCTCAAACCTAAAGAAGTGCCTATCAGATAAGACACTTGTAGTTCCACTCGAGGAGTTGGAAATTGATGAACAGCTACGATTCATTGAGGAACCAGTTGAAATCATGGACCGAGAGGTCAAGACTCTCAAGCGCAGTAAGATACCTATTGTCAGAGTTCGCTGGAACTCGAAGCGTGGACCGGAGTTCACGTGGGAACGAGAGGATCAGATGATGAAAAAGTATACACACCTTTTCAAACAGTCAACGGCAAACACGGAAGGTACTAAATAAATTTCGAGACGAAATTTATTTCAACAAGGGGATGATGTGACAAACCTAAACTTTTTGTTTCAGACGTTACCGACTTCGTTTAATTTTCGGGACGAAAATTCTTTCAACAAGGGGATGATGTGACATCCGGCAATTTCAGGTTAACTCCGTTAACTCAAACCTCGTTAGTTCAAACATTATCCATTGTAAACTTAGTTATTCCAGTTAGGCACACGTGCATTGCATTTAATTAAGTTAATTAAATGTATCAGTTATTTCACACACAACGGCAATCCGTAGAATTACCGGATCACACTCGAGCCTAACCCGGAACGTTGGTGATTAATTAAGATAAATATTACGAACATTTAATAATTTATATTTAATATAAATTATGTGAATTCTATGTGATACGTGACTTTACGTGAACTATGTGAATTCTATGCAAGCCTCACTCGTTTAGTGGAGCCGAAGGGGTTGTTGGCTTACTCCGCTGGATGGAGAAATCTGAATCCGCATTCGCGATGTGCAATTGTCCACCGAATAATCAGGTGAAATTATGCATCTGTCACACTTGAGGGTCCGGCCCTTACTTTGTGGAACTCTCAGGTGCAAATGCTAACTCTTGAGATGCCAAATGC
This sequence comes from Smallanthus sonchifolius, assembly GCA_023525975.1. Lineage (NCBI taxonomy): Eukaryota > Viridiplantae > Streptophyta > Magnoliopsida > Asterales > Asteraceae > Smallanthus > Smallanthus sonchifolius. The sequence goes on along the minus strand of CM042035.1, from coordinate 18,084,937 downwards.
ATTGCCATGGGACGAATTTAAGACTATGTTGCGGGAAGAGTATTGTCCCCATGATGAAGTGCAGAAACTTGAGGGCGAGTTCTGGAACCTCAAGATGGAGGGATCTGAAATTGAAGCCTACAGTACTCGTTCGCATGAACTGGCGAACTTGTGTCCGCAAATGGTAACACCTCCCTATAAGAGGATCGAGAAATTCATTGATGGTTTGGTCCCGCAGATTCAGAGCATGGTGACATCTTCTAATCCTACTACAATCTAGCAAGCAATCAGGTTGGCTCATAGGCTAACCGATCAGGCAGTCACTCAGGGCACCCTACCCCCTAGAGGTGCGTTATCAAAGACAACTGACAATAAGCAGAAGTTTGACAGTTCATTCCCCAAAACCTTCCTGTCAAACCCACCTTCTCAGCAGCAACAACATCGTAAGCTTTAACCTTCAAAGAACAACAATCAGACTAACTCTTCTCAACAGAATCAGGGTTCATATGTTAGCAAGTACCCGAAGTGCAACAAATGTAACTTCCACCATCATGGAGCGTGCAACCGGTACCAATGCCATCGGTGTGGAAAGATGGATCATTTGGCCAAAGACTGTAGGGTAGATCTGCAGAACAAACATACACCACCTGGAGACGCACCCAAAGGCTGTTTTGAGTGTGGTAAAGAAGGGCATTTCAAGAAAAATTGCCTGCAGTTGAGGAGAAATGGAAATGGCAACAATCATCAGGCGGTAATGGAAATGGTAATAACCACCATGGTGGAAATGGTAATAACAACGGAAATGGTGCAAAGGGCCGAGCATTTGTGATTGGATCGGGAGAAGCTCGGAATGATCGGAACGTGGTGAACGGTATGTTTCTCTTAAACGATTATTATGCTTCTGTACTTTTTGATACTGGCGCCGATAGAAGTTTTATATCTAGAGAACTTAGTAGTCAGTTAGAAATAAACCTAACTTTATTAGAACACCATTATACCGTAGAGATAGCAGACGGTAAAGTAATCTAGGCAACCTACATTCTCAAGGGATGTTAGTTAGAACTTTCTGGTCACAAACTCGACATCGATCTCATGCCAGTTACACTTGGCAATTTTGACATAATTGTGGGCATGGATTGGTTGTCTAAAAACCAAGATGAGATCATCTGTAGTGAGAAGATCGTTCGTATACCCCTTCCTAGTGGAGAGATCCTATCCGTAAAGGGCGAAAGAAGTGGTGCTGTCATGGGCATCATATCTTTCATGAAGGCTCAGAAGTGTCTGTGTAAGGGTCATACCGCGATATTAGCCCTTGTCGCTGACAAGTCCACCGAGGAGAAAAAGTTAGAAGATATCCCTATCGTTCGCGAATTCCCAGAAGTATTCCCTGAAGACCTACCTGGTCTTCCACCTCATCGTCATGTCGAATTTCAGATTGACCTAACACCCGGAGCAGTGCCTATTGCTCGAGCACCCTATAGACTGGCACCAAGCACACAACTGTAAGAGTTGTTAGATAAAGGTTTTATCTGACCTAGCTCATCGCCTTGGGGAGCCCCAGTCCTATTTGTCAAAAAGAAAGATGGAACTTTCCGCATGTGCATTGATTTTCGAGAGTTAAACAAGGTAACAGTCAAGAACCGCTACCCACTACCCTGCATTGACGATTTATTCGACCAACTTCAAGGGTCAAGTTTCTACTCGAAAATCGACTTAAGATTTGGATATCATCAGCTGAGAGTTCGAGATGAAGATATATCCAAGACTGCATTCAGAACCCGGTACGGCCATTTTGAATTTTTGGTCATGCCATTTGGATTAACCAACGCACCCGCGGTGTTCATGGACCTCATGAACCGTGTGTGTAAACCTTACCTTGACCAATTCGTCATTGTCTTCATTAACGATATCCTCATACACTCTAAGAGTCGGGAAGAGCATGAGGATCATCTGTGTTTGATCCTTGAGCTACTGAAACAGGAGCAGCTGTACGCTAAGTTTTCCAAATGCGATTTTTAGATTCGCGAGGTTCAATTTCTAGGACATGTGATCAATGAGAAAGGAATACATGTCGATCCAGCCAAGGTGGAAGCTATCAAGAATTGGGCAGCACCCACAACTCCAACCGAAGTTCGGCAATTCCTAGGATTGGCCGGATACTACCGTCGTTTTATTGAGGGATTCTCAAAGATTGCCCTTCCTCTCACCGCCTTAACCCAAAAAGATAAACCCTATAATTGGAGCGAGACTCAAGAATCAGCATTCCAGCTACTGAAACAGAAACTATGTAGCGCACCCATCCTATCTCTACCAGAGGGAACGGATGACTTCGTGGTGTATTGCGATGCCTCCATCCAAGGTCTCGGTTGTGTGTTGATGCAACGCGACAAGGTTATCACATACGCTTCTCGACAGTTAAAAATCCACGAAAAGAATTACACGACTCACGATTTGGAGTTAGGAGCCGTGGTGTTTGCACTCAAGATATGGAGACATTACTTGTACGGTACCAAGTGCAACATCTACACCGATCACAAGAGTCTTCAGCATATTTTTTAGCAGAAAGAGTTGAACATGCGTCAACGTCGTTGGATCGAGTTATTAAACGATTATGATTGTGCAATCAAGTACCATCCGGGCAAAGCTAATGTGGCAGTCGATGCCCTAAGCAGAAAAGAAACCAAACCCTGACGAGTTAGAGCATTACAACTCACTATTCATACAGGATTACCCGAACAAATCCGCAATGCCCAACTCGAATCCTTAAAAGAGGAGAACTTATCATTAGAATCCACTCGTGGTATGGAGAAACAACTTGAGGTTAAATCAGATGGTATTCGTTATTTCGCGAAATGAATATGGATACCAGTATATGGAAACCTAAGAGATCTAGTCATGGATGAAACTCACAAATCCCGATACTCTATCCATCCGGGATCTGACAAGATGTATCACGATCTAAAAGTTTTGTATTGGTGGCCGAACATGAAAGCCGACATAGCCACCTACGTGAGCAAGTGCCTAACTTGTTCCAAGGTCAAGGTGGAGTACCAAAAGCCATCCGGATTACTTCAACAACCGGAAATCCTGATGTGGAAATGGGAACAGATTTCCATGGATTTCATAACCAAATTACCCAGAACCATACTGGATGTGACACAATCTGGGTGATAGTGGATCGCCTAACCAAATCCGCTCATTGTCTTGCTATCAAAGAGACCGACAAAATGGAAAAATTAACCCGCCTCTATCTTAAAGAAGTAGTATCCCGTCATGGAGTGCCAATCTCCATCATTTCCGATAGAGACGCCCGATTCACCTCACATTTCTAGCAATCGTTACAGAAAGCTCTAGGCACACGCCTGGACATGAGTACAGCGTATCATCCTCAAACAGATGGCCAGAGTGAGCGTACCATACAAACCCTAGAAGACATGCTACGAGCTTGTGAGATTGATTTTAGTAACAGTTGGGAGACTCACTTGCCTTTAATGGAACTCTTACAATAACAGCTATCATACTAGCATCAAAGTAGCACCGTTCGAGGCTTTGTACGGGAGAAAGTGTCGATCACCACTTTGTTGGGCTGAAGTTGGAGATAACCAACTTACGGGTCCTGAACTTGTGCATGAAACCTCAGAGAAAATCGTGCAAATCCGAAACCGTATGGCGACAGCTCATGACCGTCAAAAGAGTTATGCAGACAAGCGCATAAAACCGCTAGAATTTCAAGTGGGCAACAAAGTGTTATTAAAGGTTTCACCTTGGAAAGGTGTGATTCGTTTCGGGAAATGATGAAAGTTAAACCCGCGTTACGTTGGAACATTCGAGATAGTGAAAAGGATTGGTCCAGTAGCATATCAACCGAACCTACCGGCTACACTCAATTGAGTGCACAATGTCTTTCATGTCTCAAACCTAAAGAAGTGCCTATCAGATGAGACACTTGTAGTTCCACTCGAGGAGTTGGAAATTGATGAACAGCTATGATTCATTGAGGAACCAGTTGAAATCATGGACCGAGAGGTCAAGACTCTCAAGCACAGTAAGATACCTATTGTCAGAGTTCGCTGGAACTCGAAGCGTGGACCGGAGTTCACGTGGGAACGAGAGGATCAGATGATGAAAAAGTATACTCACCTTTTCAAACAGTCAACGGCAAACACGGAAGGTACTAACTAAATTTCGAGACGAAATTTATTTCAACAAGGGGATGATGTGACAAACCTAAACTTTTTGTTTCAGACGTTACCGACTTCGTTTAATTTTCGGGACGAAAATTCTTTCAACAAGGGGATGATGTGACATCCGGCAATTTCAGGTTAACTCCGTTAACTCAAACCTCGTTAGTTCAAACATTATCCATTGTAAACTCAGTTATTCCAGTTAGGCACACGTGCATTGCATTTAATTAAGTTAATTAAATGTATCAGTTATTTCACACACAACGGCAATCCGTAGAATTACAGAATCACACTCGAGCCTAACCCGGAACGTTGGTGATTAATTAAGATAAATATTACGAACATTTAATCATTTATAATTAATATAAATTATGTGAATTCTATGTGTTACGTGACTTTACGTGAACTATGTAAATTCTATGCAAGCCTCACTCGTTTAGTGGAGCCGAAGGGGTTGTTGGCTTACTCCGCTGGATGGAGAAATCTGAATCCGCATTCGCGATGTGCAATTGTCCACCGAATAATCAGGTGAAATATGCATCACGCACACTTGAGGGTCCGGCCCTTACTTGGTGGAACTCTCAGGTGCAAATGCTAACTCTTGAGATGGCAAATGCATTGCCATGGGACGAATTTAAGACTATGCTGCGGGAGGAGTATTGTCCCCTCGATGAAGTGCAGAAACTTGAGGGCGAGTTCTGGAACCTCAAGATGGAAGGATATGAAATTGAAGCCTACACTACTCGTTCGCATGAACTGGCGAACTTGTGTCCGCAAATGGTAACACCTCCCTATAAGAGGATCGAGAAATTCATTGATGGTTTGGTCCCGCAGATTCAGAGCATGGTGACATCTTCTAATCCTACTACAATCTAGCAAGCAATCAGGTTGGCTCACAGGCTAACCGATCAGGCAGTCACTCAGGGCACCCTACCCCCTAGAGGTGAGTTATTAAAGACAACTGACAATAAGCGGAAGTTTGACAGTTCATTCCCCAAAACCTTCCAGTCAAACCCACCTTCTCAGCAGCAACAACAACATCGTAAGCTTGAACCTTCAAAGAACAACAATCAGTCTAACTCTTCTCAACAGAATCAGGGTTCATATGTTGGCAAGTACCCAAAGTGCAACAAATGTAACTTCCACCATCATGGAGCGTGCGACCGGTACCGTTGCCACCGGTGTGGAAATATGGGTCATTTGGCCAAATACTGTAGGGTAGATCTGCAGAACAAACAGACACCACCTGGAGACGCACCCAAAGGCTGTTTTAAGTGTGGTAAAGAAGGGCATTTCAAGAAAAATTGCCTGCAGTTGAGGAGAAATGGAAACGGGAATGGAAATGGCAACAATCATCAGGGCGGTAATGGAAATGGTAATAACCACCAGGGTGGAAATGGTAATAACAACGGAAATGGTGCAAAGGTGGCACGACGCCCCAGCCCGTGGTGTTCCACGCCCGTGGTGTCTCACCCATACCCCGCGCGGTGTTCCATGCCCGTGGTGGGTGAGGTGGCCTGACGCCCCGGCCTTCACCTCACCATTACGTTTAGTGTTAGAGCATTCAAAATAGTTTCTCCATCCCCATACGTATAATTTAACTAAAAATCATCATTTTCTAAATTTATCCATCAGTTTTCTTAAACCTTGCACATCAGATTCCTCATATCTATCCCCGTTTCAATTAAATAATACTTCTTTATTCATCTTTTATAATTTTTTTCTCTTTCTTCCACTCACATAAATTATATTATAATGGATATGGGGGATGGATGGTGTCTCTAAATATGGGGGATGAAACTAGTTTTTTTTTAAAATATGAGGGTGAAGATGGGGACAGGGAACCCGATGTGGGGATAAAATTACATTGTTTTGTATGTTTCCCGTATAATTTGGTTATGGGGTAAGTGATGTGGATTCTATTGTGAATGCTCGTAGAGCATTCACATTAGTATCTCTATCACCATCCACATAATTACACTAAAATCATTATATTTTCTCTCTTATTTTTAATTAAATAATACATTTTTATAACTTTATCATTATCTTTTCTCTCTCCTTCACTAACAACCATTTCAAAAAATATTAAAAAATTTATACAGGTTAACAGTGTTTCCCTCAAATATAAAAAAAATTTATACATTTTCTCTCTACTCCACTCACAACCACTTTAAATCATCCCATAAAATATAGGAAACTCGCTCATATAAATATGAGGATATTCATGTGAAAGCTAATGTGAATGCTCTTACACCTTCATTTTTCTTGTCCTCGATTCATGAGCAAGGCATCAAACAAATTAATGTTCTTTCTGCGCCAAACAGCCGCAAAGAGCCAAAGGGCTTCCCTCGTTTCTTATGCCCTGCACAATTAATTTTTTTTAACGACGGGAGAAATTATATTAAAAAAATCAAACACTAGCAAGAAGCTAGATACGGCAAAATACCACAAAATACCAAATACAAGAAAAAATTAAAAATTAAAATTACACCAATTGGACCACTATAAATTCCCCAATCTTGATCAGTTTTTAATTCAAAGATAACTTATCGCCTTAATGTCCTTCAAGAGTTTGAAAATTTGAGTTATTTTGTTATCAAACACCGTCTCATTTCTTGCCCGCCAAAGTACCCAATAAGTTGATAAAATCACTACATTTAAAGCCTTTTTTTCCTCCACTCCTCCTCTCCATAGTTATGAATTTGTGGTATGCCATTCAAAGAGAAAGCGAAAATGGGGTGGATTTTGCACCATTGTGATATTATCCCCCATATTGCTTTTGCAATTTCACACGACACAAATAGATGTTCGACCGATTCAATCTTGTCACCGCATAATTTACAAACACTAGAGGTAACTAGAACACCCCTCTCCTTACACAATTATTTGTCGTTCCCTTCTCTTGTGCGATATCCCCTTTTATTCTCAAAATCCCACCGAATTTCAGCTGCCCCAAAGCGGAATTGACCGGTGATGATTGGTTGAAGCTCAAGTAGGTAGCCACTCCCTTCTCAGGGATCTAAACCAGCTAGTTCAGTCAGATACCAGCTAAGCAACCTCTGGCCCAAGTTAATCCAACTTAGTTTTTTTACATAGCATCCCATCAAGTTACTTTTAATCGTTTCCTTTTGTATAATTTTTTGTCCACGATATTAGTTAAATCTCAATAATATTTATTTACACTTATAAATATTTTAACGATGCATTACTGTCCTGAAACTTATAAATTGCAATATTAGTTCAAATCAATATATTTTATGAAAAATCTAAGCATTCTACTTAATTAGTACACAAATACGTGTACCTAAAATGCACTCATCAATGAGCTATGTTAATCTTCTATGTATTGTTACAGGATCGCTACCGGGTCATTACCGGTCCACTACGTGACTAGAAATCAATCAGTGTAGGAATGACACGTGGCAGGTGACTAGCAGTTGACATTTGACGCGTGTAATCCTATAGTGAACCGCTACTGAGGATGTAACGGTTCGCTACGCCGCAATAAGGACGGAGCAATGAGAAGGTGATGCGTGGATGCTAATTCGCTGAAGCAAGGTGGGTAGCAGAACCCCACTAAGACATCTAAAGAAATTCATAGTTTCTTAGATTTGGCCGGTTACTATAAGAGATTTATTCAAGATTTCTCCAAGATTGCTTGACCATTTATGAAATTTACAAAAAAGGAGAAAGTTCCTATGGGGCGCAGAGTAAGAGAATGCTTTTCTAAAACTAAAAAGAGAGATTAACCCAAGCTCTGGTGTTGTCGTTAGAAGGAACAAAGGATCTGGTATTTTACTCTCGTGCTTTACATCAAGGTTTGGGATGTGTGCTTACACAAAGAGACATGGTCATTGCCTATGTATCACGATAGTTTAAACCCCATGAAGCTAACTACCCAACTCATGACATAGAGTTGGTTTTTGTAGTATTTTCACTAAAGATATAGAGACACTATTTGTAGGGAATCAAGTGCACAATCTACACAAATCATAAAAGCTTGAAATGCGTCTTCGAGAAAAAAATATCTGAATATGTGGGGCATCTCCCAGTAAGTTGAAATCATATAAGTTGGTAGTAACTCTCGACTTTATAAGTCAACTCAGAGATGTGCAATTAGAAGCATTAAAGCTAGAAAATGTGAAGAAGGAAATGTTGGTTGGTCAAGAGAAATATATAGAAGAAAATGAAATAGAGTTAAGGCTCCATTTGGGTGTGTATGGGTACCACATACTGGCAAATTTATAATTAAAATCTTCGATGAAACATACAACACACATTATTCCATTCATCCGGGTACTACGAAGGTGTACCAAAATCCGCGTTAAGGTTATTGGTGGCCCGATATATAATTTGACGTCATGAAGTATGTGGCTAAGTGCTTGAGTTGTTCACAAATAAAGCTAAACATCAAAAGCTGTATAGTATATTACAGCCAGTACAAAACCCAGAATCAAATCATATTCTAATAAAAGACTAAATGGTTTTGCTACTTGGCATCACCGCATTTAATTTCACAAATTTTTCCCCAAACCACATTTATAACCTCCAATTAATACTTCTATATTTAGCTTCTTTTTTATTGAAAAATTAAATAAAATAACATTTAACAAATCAATTAATGATTATTACCACTAGCTAACTTTTTTTTTAAATTATCATCAAAAGTGAATATTTTAAAAAAGAAAATCAAGAATTAAAAAATAGGACTTATTAAAAAAATAGGATTTATTCATTGAAATTATCATAAAAGTTTTTATTATTTAAAAATTTTATGATACAAAAACAAGTTTTTTTTAGTTTTACATATAAAAATTGAAAATACTACGTTTGTATTTTAAATAAATATGTGTTAGAATAAATTTTATTAATATTTAATTAATAGTTTTTTTAATTAAATTTGATATTTATAAATAAATTTTTTATTTTGATTTATAAATTTTAATACTTAGTCTTTAATAAAATTAAGAAACTTGCAAATATTTATTTTTAAAAGTTTATTTCAAAAAATATGTTTACAAGTTTCAATTCTAACTTATTTGTTTTATTTTTTTCGTATTTAATTTTGGAATTTTAACTTTAATTGTGTCGAAATATTAAGGAGTGAAATTTTTAAAATTTGGAGTTTTAAATTTTGAATTTAAAATACGATATATTATTTCTTTCTTTTTTATTATTTTTTAATAAAAGATTTAGTATTTAAAGTATAGCGAGATTTTCCGCATACAAGTACAAATAGTATCCGTCAATCAGAGCATATTGATGAAAGTTTATAATCTCTTGATTTTCTAAATGGACTTACACCATCAGGTTTGTCAAACCATAAATTAGTTTTAAATGTCTGTGTTCCAGTTATGATATTTAGAAATATTGATGAAAAAATGGTTTAGGTAATGCAACAAGACTTCAGGTCAAATCACTAGATAATCGCGTTACAGAAACGAATATTATATTTGGAAATAACATTGGTCATCACAATTTTATCCCTATAATTGGGTTAACATATTCAAACAAAAGAATTTAATCAAAACTTCAAATAAGAAAATATACAGTTGTTGTATGTTTTACAATAACCATGAATAAAAGTTTAGGTCAACCACTTTCAAATGTTGGATTGTATTGAAAAATCTAGTGTTTATTTATGATCAATTGTATGTTGTATTATCAAGAGTTAAAATTAGAGATTGGCTCAAGCTACTAATATTTGTTAAACAAGGAAAAATTACTAATATCATGTCAAATGTTGCATACAATGAATTATTTTCAAATTTGTAAATAATCATTGTAAGATTTCATTTGACATGTAATTTAATGTATTGTAAAAAGTACACCACTTATTACATGTATTTTCATGTATTTTTTTATGTTAATATGTAACAAAATGAAAAGTTACAAATACAATATCAAATTTGTCTAAAAAAAGGTTGTTAAGATATTTATCAATATAATTTTAACGTTTCACCCCGTGTAATACACGGAGTTAAATCTAGTATAATAATATAAAAATATTATTATATATGTTATTTTTAGGTAAACAATTTAAACGATATATGATGTGACGTATTATATAATCATAATTGTAACATATTTTAATGCAATAAAATAATTTAATAACTAATCCTTAATATAATAAATCACTATCTAATGTTGTCACATGTCATATTTTATAAGGTTAACTAAAGTTTTTTTCGCTCAAACTTAGTCAACAGAAATTATGGTAACATCATTTCGAATCATTAACTTTCATTGAATTCAATTAAAAAAATTTCAATATTAAGTGAATATTCAAATCCTTAACTTTCAAATAATGAAAATTTATGAATTATGGTTATCTTTTTTTTTTCAGTATTATTGATTTAGTATTTTAGATCAATACTTATACATAATTTCATATTTTCAGTCATGAGAAATATATACAATTTCATTAATTTTGTCGTTTTTGTTGTTCCACCCGTCTAGTACACGGGTTTTCTAACCTAGTATAGAATATATTAGTAGATTTCATTACAAAGCTAAAGAAAACAACTAAAGGTTATGATACTATACGGGTGATTGTTGATAGACTAACAAAAAGCTCTCACTTCCTACCTATACGTGAGACTTACTCTTCGGAGAAGTTAGTGGAATTATTTATCAAAGAACTTTTGTCACGGTATGGAGTGCTGGTTTCAACTCTTTCCGATAGATATACGTGTTTTACAACGCGTTTCTAGATAAAGTACCATGAAGAAACGGGAATTAAATTAATTATTAGCACGACATATAATCCTCAGACCAATGGACAGGGTAAAAGAACGATACAAACACTTCAGGATATGTTGCGTGCCTAGGGGTATTCATGATCCGGTTCTTACGGTTTTTAGCTCAAACCACAAGGCAAACCACTAATAACTGTTTTTTGATAACTGAAAACTGAAACCAAATCATTAGAAAATTAAAACCAAACCAAAACGAACCGTTACTAACAGTTTGGTTTCACGGTTTAGACTTCGGTAAAAGATTAAATTTAAAATTAGAACTAATGATCTAATTATACCTAAAATTACTACTAATCTAACTATACCTCTAATGATATGTTTTTATAAGTATGTATGTGTGTGGGCATGTTTATGTAATTATGTTTTTCTAGTGAAAAAAAAAGGTATCTAAGAAACTGAAAATACAACATCAGTAGACTAAATAACAATTTTTTAGAACCGGACCGGACGTCTTAGAGGTTCACTGGTCGGACCGGTCGGACCGGTCAGACCGGATGCAAGAACCGGATGACGCAATAAATAATATAAATATTCATAAAAATATATAGAAAAATATAAAAATTCCAAATTCTACATATACAACCATTTAAACAATTTTGAGTCAAGGACGAGAGTTGTAGGTCTGTATGAATTTTAATTCTTTTGAATCTTCAATTTTAATTTTGATTAGGGTTTTGGAGGACCTGTGGCAGCGTATAAGTTAAAAGGAAAGGGCCAAATTGAGTTAAAATTGTAAATAGAAGTAAGTAGGAGGACTATAGGATAAAAAAGATAAAAAAATAGTAAATTTTTTTTTTTTAAATTAAACTACCCAGTTCGACCACCGGTTTGCGGTTCGACCGCTGAACCGCTTGAACTGCCCGGTTCAACCAGCAAACGGTCTCAGAACATGTAACCGGACCGGTGGATGTCCCAATTCCCGGTCTGACCGGCCGGTCCGGTTTTCAAAACATTGCTAAACAATCATGTAATGAACATAGATGAGACTAAACAAGCATGCAATAAACATAATTGATTATATATATATATATATATATATATATATATATATATTAAATCAAAATCCTCCATTAGTTTAAAAACTCTAATACTTAATAGTATGCTATGATCAAAATCTGGTACACTCATCCAGTGTTCTACAATTAAACTGAATTTTATATTAATAAAGTTGTCTAGATAATTGAGTGAGGGATAAATTAGACAATTACACATCTGACAAAGTCGATGTCTCTCTCCTCCCTAATCACAAATATATTTTTTACACATACCTCAAATTTTGCCCTGCTTAATGTCTCCTCCCCCAACCCACTTCAAATGCCCTGTTTAAAGCCCTAAATTTCTACAATCAAGTTTCTCCCTACAATTTCACCTCTCTCACACACACCAACAATGGTCGGATCGGAGCACGAACCCGCAAATTCATCTTTAGACGACGAAGAAATCACGCCAGAAGTATCCGATATGGATCAATCGCTCACTCACCCAAGAACCCCAAACCCAAAAATCATCACTTCCTTCTCATCTATAGATTCCATAAATTCTACTAGACTCACGAAACCTGCGGCTAATCGAAAAGTAAATCCACGCGTTGTGTTTTTTTTGTTAGGGTATTCAATTGGGGCTTATCCGAGTGACGACCGACGCGAAGCGTGTGTGACCAAGTTTGTAAGGCACATTTTGTTTGAAAATATTATTGCAAGTATGTTCAATAATAGGCAAATTTGAAGCTTCACTAGCACAAATATTTTGAAGTTTTATGTACTGATCTTGGTGACGATAAACTCTCTAAGGTTTATATACTTATATTTTCCCCAAATTTTTAAGGTTTTTTTTTTTCAGTTAAATGTGCTGTCTAAATGTTTTGTTTGTGTAATTATTTACGAAAATAAAGTATTATGACCCTTAAGAGCATATAAAGAAGATATATTATCATGCAAGATTTGGTATTTTTTTTTCAACTTTTAGCATATTTGTTAAATTATTATTATAATTTTTTTTGTCATAATGGGATTGTAATGTTCTTGGTTTTGTAATACCTGGTTATTTTGGAGTTTAATCATGAGTTGGTTGTGTGTTTTTGGATCTTTGAGAGTTTGAATTAGGGGGTGTTTGGATGTGTGTTTTTGAAGAGATTATTTCATAGTGAAGTTCTTGCAAATGCTCTCTTAAAAAAAGGGTTATTAATATTGTTGACCTGTTATATAATGTATTTTTCTCAGAAATAGATTTCGGTATGATATGATCGGTCTTTATATGTCATTGTGTATCCCGTGATTCATAGAAGGTTTGGTAATGCATATGAATTGGTTACTATATGGATCTTTTATATAGAACGATTTCATGTTAATCCTTTTCACCAAATTATAAAATTGTCATTATATTGAGGGTCTTTGTGATTGTTTTTTACGTATAAAGTTAAATGCTTTGTTTTTTATATTATGTAATATAGTTGTTACATCAACGCAACCCTCATTACATTAGTGTAAAACCTTGTTACACCAATGTAATGCCCTGATATAATCTTGAGGGTATTTGTTACATTGATGTAATCTCGTTCGTTTAAAAAAAAATTTCGCGACTATAACCTGAACGAATGTAACTAAAGTATTACACTAATGTAACGATTTGTTACATAGAAAATGTTTTCGTTAATGACATCCATGTGTGTTACACTAATGTAACTGGTGTAATTACGGACGTCTGAAAAAAAAACGACGAAACTATAATGGAATTAAAGAGAAAAATGTGATGAGTTTAATGGTGCAATTTTTTTAAAATAACATAGAATAAAAAAGTTATCAACTTTTTTTAAAAATGGGGGATCTTTTTATAAAAAAAAGGGGGGAAATTAATTGGATTTAGAAGGTGACGCATGTCACAATCTTAATGAAGCTACCATTTGTATGGTGTGTTAAATGACTATTATGCCCTTTTCATATAAAAAAAGGAGATTGACACATGTTATTATCTTGTTTAATCTTATTATTATCCACCATGGGATGTAAGTTTTAGGGTTTTCTCATGAGAAGTGGGTTTTGATTTGAACACAACCACATATATATATCTAAACTGAAGACCGGTTTGAACGGTTTCACGTTTTTAAACCAAACCGTGAACACCCCTGTGAGTGTCTGTATAATCGATTTTGGTGAAAGCTGGGATAGTCATCTACCATTGGTAGAATTCTCGTCTCATAGCAGCTACTGTGCAAGTATTAGTGTGCCCTCATATGAGATGTTATATGGTAGGAGATGTAGAACTCCCGTTTGTTGGGTAGAGGTTGGACAAAAGGAATTAGGAACTACATATATTGTCGAAGCTACGACTGAAAAGCTTTGTTAAAAGTACCCCATGGAAAGTGTTGGACATTGGACGTTAGATTATCTAATATCAACGTTACTATCGATGTACGAACCAAAGAGTTATACTTTCGAAAACGAGCAGTGAATAACGTTTAGTCGTAAACGTTATGGTTAACGACACACGGATTTATTATTCGCTGAATAAATATTTAGTGAAATATTTAACGGTTTAATTCGTTAATCAATTATTAAGAGAAATAATTAAATGACAGAGGTTTAAACAGTTTTAAGTTGAAGAGTTAAATGTTAAACGGTTGTTGTTTACTAATTATTTGTAATTAGAAAAGTGTGAGGATTAAATGTAACCAATTGTTAATTACAAAGGGAATTAACTGTTAATTACCCGGGGGTGTGGTTTGTAATTATGGAGCTATAAATACAAACTTAAGTTAAAACCCTAATAACTTTTTTGGCCTCCCCCCTTCTTGTGTAAAAGACCAAGCGGCAAACCACCCCTCTCCATCGGCTACCGATCTTCCTAATATTGCCGTCGGACGCAACCACCATCGTCGGTTTCGAGCAAAATCTGTTTGATGGTTTTTCGTGTACGTGTCACTAGCGAGACGCTCATTGTTTCAAAGTGCGAGTCGCTTGGAAACCGTCGAAGGTATAACTTTCGAACTCGATATGGTTGGTTTATTTTAATTGTCTATTCGTGTGTAGTCGGATCATTGACGAGATCCCGGTTTAGAACCGTTAACGTGTACAAACGTTTTCGCTAATCACAAATTTGATTTTGCTATAGTAATTTATTAATAATATGTTTTAAAAGTTAAAACCGGTACACTGATTCCCAACAGAAGTGTATCATTAGATTCAGGAAAAGTAGTAACTTAAGTCCAAGATTTATCAGACCGTTCATGATTATAGAAGTGAG
Organism: Smallanthus sonchifolius; assembly: GCA_023525975.1. NCBI lineage: Eukaryota > Viridiplantae > Streptophyta > Magnoliopsida > Asterales > Asteraceae > Smallanthus > Smallanthus sonchifolius. The sequence goes on along the minus strand of CM042035.1, from coordinate 18,069,777 downwards.
CACTACATTCAAACTAGAATTTCCAGAAGAGTTAATTAAAGTACACCTTACATTTCATGCAGTTACGAAATAAAGTGACAAGACAAGTCAAAGTACATTAGGTTATGCATTTACGGTGTGAATTGATGGTTAAGGTAAAGAAACATATTAGACAAATAATGTATGACTTAAAAGTGAAGTTTTTTGTCAAAGTTATGCATTGACAGAATTTTGATGTATGTGTGTGTTTAAGTCATTCTTCTTCTTTCATTAAATGTATGTTTTTATGTAAAAGTAGAACACACACAGTAAAACTTATTTTAGTATGCACATCATGTTAAATGTAGGTCGGAAGGATGCTTGTGGATGATTGGCTCGCGGTGAAGAGTTACCCGACTAATAAGAATCTGGCATCCCGTTATGCTATGTTTGAAAGTTCTTATGTTAAGACAATGTTTTAGTTCCTTAGACAAGTTTAAGTTTTGTCATGAAGTATTTCCACTACAATGAATTGATTCCTATGTTTAAAAACTATATGTGATAGAGTAAATCCAACACGTTAGCCCTCCCGAGTTTGGGGCTTTAGGCACACCCCGTCTCCCCTCATGTAACCCATTCCATTTTCATTGATATCCTATCTTAATACTTTTCACTTCTCTTTCTCACTCAAAAACCCTTATTGAATTTGAATTTTACGTTATAGTTCTCAAATGTTAGTAGGTCACGAGTCTCATAGCTCACTACTAGATGTGATCAATTATTCATTGGAGCATAATATTACACCATAACACGTATAAGATTAGATTTCTTCTTTGGGAGGTCACCATTTAAAAAAAAAACCCCCCGATGTATGAATATTTGATGTCAAAACTAGAGACCGGGTTACCACCGTTACACAAAGTCTAAACAATCTACCATCCTAAACACTATTTATTATATAATAAAATTTGTTTAGTTTTGATCATCATATCAACTCCAGTTTATTATACTCAAGATCTAACTTGTAAAATTCAATATTATTAAATTCAAATTATGGAAAAGAAGTGCTTGGAGGTGTACAAAATAAAACAAGGAAAAGTAATAGACATCAATGGGACATCATTGGATCTATATCTTTAGAACAAATGCCATTAACTTGAAGCTCTCTCTTCAACTATTTTCATACCAATATACCGACCCAACATCATAGTGGTAGCCTGAGGGTTTGTTCCAGGTGAGTTGAAAAATGTTGAAGCATCCACAACTCGTAATGAATCAACACCGATAACCTTCAAACGGCTATCAACCACCTTGTTAACCAAGCAACCACCATGGATATGCCAAAATGTGGACAAACTTTCATGACAGAATCTCAGAATGGTCTCGTAATCAGATCGATCCTCAGGTATCGATGGTCCAATGTATCTAAAACTCCGTCCACCATCAGAGTCATCAAACTTGTATTCTTCCATTGCTGGAGATGCCAACATTTTTCTAATAACATTCACAGCATTCCAGCATTGACGTACATCTTGAGTGCGATTGTAGTAATTAAATCGGACGCTTGGGCTAACAGTTACATTGGACGGCGATATGAGGTGTAGTGAACCATATGATATTGGCCTGTTAACCTTTGCAGCAAAAATCTCCACACTTGAGTTTATAGGTGGAAGTGAACTCATGGGAGGTATGAAAGTCATTGGAGGAGAATTTGGGGGAAATGTAATAGACTCAATGTATGGGCCAATTTCGGTGATCCCAACCACGCGGATTCCTACATCGTTTAATGAGTCTGGAACCATGAGATTGACCCCGGTACGAGGAGGATCCGCCATGAACTGACCGACAAACGGATGGTCTTGAACGACAGGAATGTTCAATGATGAAAGGTGAGACGTTGGCCCGAGTCCACTTAGTAGCAAAAGTTGTGGACTTCCAAGGGCACCGGCACTCAAAATCACTTCTCCATTTGTTGTTACATAAAGTTCATGATATATTCCATTTGAATCATGGTATGTAACGCCAACCGCCGCTATGCAACAATGAGAATGTTGTTAGAAAACAATATTGGTTTGAACAACATAATGAGAAATGAGTTTCATGTGGAATTCAAGACTAGTGGCGGAAACTTTTAGTCAGAGGGTTATCATAAAGTTTTTTTCTCTACAACCTATAATTAAGGGGTCGAACTTGTTGAATTTAATCATAAAATACATGGATAAGAAATTTGTTGTTGATATCATTGTGACAATGTTTAATTTGAATTCGTTCTTAAAAAAGTGATAAATTATGGTGATCAGGTGAAAGGACCTTCTTAACTCTCCCTTACTCTCCCTTGATTCCGCCCTGAATTCAGCCTAGTCTTTATAACTTCACATAGGATACAACTAAAAAAAGAATAGCTAATTACCTAAAGGTTCGGAGGTCGAGAAGATGATCCGATCAACCGTCGCACGAACCAACACATTTAAGTTTTCCGGGTTGGCATTGTTGAGAAGCTCAACCGCCCCATGTCGTATCCCCGAATCATCAAATGTTGAACCACTGACCTTCGTTCCTACAACGTGTTCAAATGTGAGTCCATTATCCGGACCAACTCCTGCTTCGAGTAAGGCGTTAAACACCGAAGTTTGCCACCCATTTAACCGAGCAGGACGAGTTACAATACTATTTTCGACCCACTCGTAGGCTTTTTCAACATCCACACTATCCCACTTAATACCTGCATTATTGTAAAAGTAGTCATCGGCTCTCGAATAAAACCCGAAATTTACCATGCTACCGCCTCCCAAAACCCTTGCCCTTGTGTTTTGTACACCATCTTCGGATACAAAGTTTTGAGCGGGTGAATCGTTATCGTTGGCGGTTAGAAGAGTACGGAAGGAATTAGTTTCATATAAAACGTTGGTGTCTGAACTGCTGTCACCGCCCCTTTCAAGTAGCAAGACAGAATAGTACTGGGATAAAGTGGCAGCTAAAGGGCAACCAGCAGTGCCTCCTCCCACGATGATGTAATCGTAATCTTTTACGGGAGAGAAATTAGTGGCGTCGTATGTAAAATGATGGTAAGTTGAATCTGTATAACAACATTCATTTATCATTAGAGTTGTATACACAGGTTTATAGAAATAACCGTATACGAATTGTGAATCGGTTTTCGAATAACCGGTAACGATTAACTATATTTGTAAGTTTAACCGAATAACCGTATACGAATTGTGAATCGGTTTTCGATCCGGTTATCGGATATACCGATTTTTTAACCGGTTTATTCAGTTTATTTGGTAGAATTTGGTTCGGTAGACACATTTCCAATTCGGGTACGCCTACAAATTTTAAAACCGAATAAAGAGAACGAATCAAAAACCGAACCGATGACTAGCCTTAACTAGGTCCATTTTCAGGATCTTGAATACTTGTGTGTGTGAGAGAAAGATGTCTTGCCTGGATGAGAATGGTGGTGAAAAAAGCATTCTACCTTTTGTTGAAGCCCAATGCAGAATAGGAGAAAAAAGAGATAAACTTTGTGTAACATTATTTGAAAGTTCATCAATATGATATCACAAGGTATATTGGCAGTCCTGCTTTAAAAGATGAGAAGCAAGCAGAATTTATTGTTATTACAAGTTGCAACCGTTATTACAAAAGAAAGGTGGAGCTAGAGAAAGTAATATACTAGCTTTTGTTGCCTTAGATGGCATTTTATTGAATTTAATGTTTTAACACCCGCACACTTGTTTTTATTGCCCTAGTGCCATTTCATTATTTAACGCTTTAACAAACATTTAATTTAGTTGATAAAAATTATTATCAAGCTCAATAATATTGGAAATTGAATACTACGGACCAAACTTTGCAATGGCAACTAGATTTGTGTGCATTCTTTGAAAATCGCTTTTGCCTTTTTTTAATGGCAAAATCTATCCAATTGGACTGCATCTCTTTTTCCTATTACTATAGGAAAATAGTACCACATCATTTAAAATAGACTCATTTTTTAGACGACTCTTAGTATACTGCATCGTTCCTTAATCTCTAAATAGCCGACCAAGTCACGAAGAGAACCGAACCCACAAGCTCTTTCTTAACCTTTAATAGATGATAATCAGCCAGCCACTCCATTAGCAAGACCGAATGTAGATCTAAGGGAAATGCACACCCCAACCACGTCCCCAACTAAACTCCAAATACGAACAAACCCGGAATATGAACAAAAAAGATGATCCACAAACTCTGGCTCGTTATCACAAAGGGGGCACACTAGGGACATCTACCCCTTTGTGATTAAGATTAACCAGGGTTGGTAAACTACGCAAGAGCACTCTCCAAACACAAATATTATTTTTTTCTGAGAATACTTTTGTAGCACCTCGTAGCCGAAAAAGAATGATAGGTTCGAATTTTGTAGGATCTCCAATAATCGATATCAATGACAAACTCACATAGAGAATGCGGAAACTAATCTACATGATCGATTCAAGAACAATACCGAAAACACCAAAGGATTCAAAGTAATACTCGTATTGATAAACAGTGACAATCAAGATTACAATGAACAAAACTCTCCAAAACGTCTAACCCTAAATGTATGCCACATGCATATATTTATATCAAAACTACATGTAGGCCCACACGCGTACTAGAGTTCTCGGCCCTTAAGCCGGCCCAATACCCAAACCGTGAACCTCAAAGTTCACGGGTTACACCTATTGTCACCAACAATTAACATTGGATGCATTAGCCTTCCTAGGGTAGTACAAAGAATCCGAGAGCATGAATCCCTAAATCGCAACCCTCACGTTTAACAACAAAAATTTGAGCCCATTACAAGACCACTCTCACGTATCCTTCTTCTGATAAACCTGAATACGCATTAACATCCCCTTAAGAACTAATAACTAGGACTCTTCCAAACACCCTCCCCCCTAAGATAACGACGCCAAGCCCAAGAACTCCCATTCACACGATGCATAACCAAGCACATTTTGTCCAGATCCAACGTGTTTTGTCGAAGATGCCGTTCGTATTTTTTTATGAAAATTCAAATTTATCAATGTGAACCTTGGCAACAACAAGCTCAGTTCTACCTTTGGTGAGCTTAATTAAAATATTTTCTTTGAATTTTTAAAATATTTTTCTTCTCAGCCATTTCAGCAATATCTTTGTTTAGAGCTTCAAAATTTTGTTTATAAAGATGTTCTGAGTTTTTAAACTCTCTATTAGTTTCTAAAGCCATATTTATTTTATCAACAAGATTTTAATTATGATTTTTATAAAATAAAACTTTGATGAATACATTTTTGAGAGTACAAAGTTTCGATTATCTTAGTAGGAATGTTCTTGATGCGTGCTATTAAAGCTTGACTGACATTCCCATGCACCTCTTCACTGTGTGCACTCCAGTCATAGATTTCTCTTCCCAGGTTTGATTGTTGTAAGACCAAAGCTGTTGGTCTGGGACCAAGAGCTTGAGTGCTTATTGAGCTTTAAACAGTTCCTTGTGAAACAGGATGATGAAAACCAACATTGAAAGGTGATGCCATCCTTGGAGCTTGACACTCTCTAGCAAAGTGGTCGTGGTTGTTATAGTTGTAACACTTCACCTTGCTCTTATCAATACCAACTTCACTCTTTGGTAGCACTTCAAAATTGTCTTTTCCAGATCTCTTGAAAGATCCAATCACGGCCATCTACCATTTGATATCCATTTCTTCCAAATCACCTACAGATCTTCTCACAAGAGATTTGCTGAGGTAAGTTGCCCAGCCAAGAATGCCTCATAGTTGCTCATGAAGGCTAAGTATAATGCAACATTTTAATACTGCACTTTCACTGGACCTTGGGCTAATCATTCAATGGAACAATATGGACACCTTACGCATTCAGACTGAATTCTCTGTGGTAATGGAACTTGTGGTTGCACATATTGTTGATGAGATTGTGGTTGATGAGATTGAACATATTGAGATGGCACTGAAAAAGACACAACGATAGGTCACATCAATGCCACACCTCCTGGTTAACAGGGAGAGGCTTTATCGTTGTTCATTTGAAGTCGACTTCTTCAAACTCATAATTTTAAAGAGCTTAATACATCTTCCAAAGTATATGTGTTCAAATTCTCAGTCCTCCTGATTGAATGGCATATACAAGCCATTATTGAGGAAGAGATGTCATAAACCTCCTCAACACATCAACATTATCTAGTTCCACCTCTGCTGACATCAACTCAGAAACTAACTTAACATATCTATTGAACTGCATGGTTAGATTCTTAGCAGTAATATGTTCAAACATATCAAATTATCTCTTCAGGAAGGTTCTTCTATTCTGATTTGTGAGTGTATTTTGATAAATCTTTGAAAGTGCATTCCTTAAAGACTTTGTTGATTTGTGAGTGTTGAAATTTTGATAAATTTCACTAGGCAAATCCATAGTGAGTAAACCTAGAGCCTTCATCTTTATATCTATAAGTTTCAGTTCACCATCAATGTACATTGAAACATCCTTAGGAATGCTCTTTCCTCCTTCAGTAGAACAACAAATGGTGTATACGGTGCATTAGTTATAGACTTCTAAAGATTGAAATCAATCACGTAGATGAGGTTCTCCATCCTATGTTTCCAATTTTTATACTCTGAAGCAGATTAAAGTCTTGGAGGCTTGTTTGTTGTTCCGATATCAACATCTATTGTCCAGATGACAATTCCCATTACAGTGATTGAAATTCTTCAAAGTAATTATCAAATTCTTCTCAATTTGATGAAATATAACACTTGCGAACCGACAATTAACATAATCATAGATTAATCAATGAAGTATTCTCTAATTTCAAGAATTTGAGCATTGAAAGCTCTATACCACTGGTTAGATCGTTAACTCTAAAGAAATTGATTCTCTAATTGAATTAAGAGACGGAAACAAATTATTCAAATTATTATCAATGAATATAACACAAGATCAACACAAAATGTAAATCAACAGGTGAGGTGTGTTCATACGAGTTATTCGTACAAGTGGATTGACGGTTTCAAGATAACAAAAACAAGCTATCTATTTATACACATAATACAATTGACCTATACATTAAGTTCTAGATGCCACATAGGCATAACGTAAATAACTAACTAACTCCTTTGAGTAGTAAGTTGATCCTCCAGAGTAGGTCTTCTTTTAAGAAACACAAAGTGGTCCGGATGAGTAAGTTCTAATCTGGATGAACATTTTGTTCATCTATAGTACTTAGCTCATCCAAAGTGCTTGCCTTGTACTCTAGCTATGTTGTTCTTCTTTCATCTGTAGTGCATGTTGACTATCTTGATTAGTTTCTTCATCTGCAGTGACTCTGCATCCGAAGCGAACTCTTCATCCGGAGTAGCACTTGACTTGACAAAACTTGAATTAGTTATACGGATTACTCTCCTGCAGAGTAATTGTAACTAAAAGAGTTTATAAGTCGGGCATTCCATGATATTTACTTCATAGAAATAAGAAGAGTTGATGACCTAAAAGGGTGTAACACACTCTTTTCGCACATGCGTCGTGTCTCTGACCTTGGATGATGGTCGTATTATGGGTTTGACGTTGGTACGAACTCTGCTGGCACAGAAGATGTTACCAAAAATCAGATTTTGTGCAGCGGAAGAAAGTATATCACGAAACCATCCCTAATCAAAACAAATATGCTCGAAATTTAATCCAGATGTAATAATTCACGAAACCCCGAAGAAGAAGATGATAAAACTAATTTAAATCGTTCCTTAACCCTCAAGTAATTAATGGATTGCCTTCACTTTAGATATCCATAACAGTTCAACAATGGAGATGCTAGCCTTAATGCGCGATTTTATAAAATACCAAAACGAGAACCAAGCTCCTCTTGTTTGCGTTGGTCGTAAGTCCCCAAGGGAGGGGGGCTATTTTAGGGTGTGCTGGCTAAGGTTTCTAGTTTTTCTCTTCTTTTTTTATGCATATTATGATAAGCTCTCTATTTGTAAGCCTTCATTTAATTTAATTTCCTTTTATTGGGCTTTTAATATAATTAAATAATTAATTACCTCACTAAAATATTAGTCCACTTAATTTATTTATATTTAACCTAGTTGGATACCAATAATACATTGAAGTCTTTGAATAATTAATTATTTCTAAAATAATTAATGGCACAATCTTTCAGACACGTTACCTTTTGTCGTTGCCTTGCGTGTGAATCTTTAGGATCATACATCAACGGTAACCCAACAATATGTTTATGCTTGTGCATATAAATCCAATAGAAGGTTGATTTGGCTCGGTGCGAACTTAATTTCCGTCTTAAAGTAACAAGTAGTTTCTAAAATTTGAATACCCAGATAACAACAATATGTTTGTGCCATGGAAAGTTCAAGTTGCGGGTAGTTTTGCTAGGATTTGGGGGACAAAGTAGACGACGGAGGCGAGAAAAGTTGGATGATTAAACCAATGCTTATTTGAATTCCTTAGAAGCAGCAGCCCACATCACCATTCAATACTTCTTGGCCTACCATCGGTCACACAACGCGGGCACTAGGCCGAATGTGAGTCGGATCTCCTAGTCATGCTTCATAATTGAAAAAATGAGCACTGTGAAAATACATGCCACTTAGCCAAAGTAAGTTGATCGAGAGTTGAACGAAATGCACACTAAATACTTTCGAGAGATCTCTTTCAAATCATTGGTATGGCTATCATTGTGGGCATCAACAGATAGACCATTAGCCCATGTATACCAAAAATGATAAAAAAATGTATATTTTCTTTATTTATATTGCTTATAAATATTTAAACATTAATAAAATTAATCAAGTAAAATAAGAAGTATACATGAAAAAAAGTAAAAAAGGATTATCAAAAAAGAAAAAGTGAAAGCGTACAAAATCCGTAATTGAGAACCCACCACTCTTTGCATGACCCTCATATCCTAGGCCCTATGTGTCACACCCCGACTGGCGGCAGATTATACGCCGGGGCTGACACGGTTGTTCAAAAGCACATGATTGGCTATTAAATGTGATAATATTTATTATTCAATTTAAAGTGTTCGTTACATGGGAAAAGGAAATGAAACGATCAAAACATAACGTATATTTAATTAACTAGGTCCATGTCCTATGTGAGCACGTTGAGTCCTTAAACCGGAGCACCTGAAACATGCGAGTAAATGTCAACTACAAGTAGTTGGTGAGTAACATAGATTTTGACACTAACAAAAGTTTAGTAAAAATGGTTTGAAATTCAATATTGTTCAAAGCGTAACTATGACATATATGTGAAAACATACAAGGTTCCAAGCGTACAATTCAATCCGTAGTAAATGGAAAACTGGTAAGTACAATCCCACTGATTGTGTTTTGGAAAAATAGTAATATGGTACACACAAAACCCGTCAAGGTTCATGTTAACTGGAATCGGATTCCCCTATAAATGATCATGTTAGGTACTACCTTAGGCCTGGGTAGCAGGTTAATGAATGTACTAGCATGAACACATGTAATGGTCACCAAGCAGTTTAAGACATAAAGCACAAAGTAATTTGCATGAGAACAATGGTATTGAATTTAGTATGTATAGTATGTAAACATGTTTCACCCCGAGTATTTGTAAACAATAGTAAAAAGAAAGGGGGCTATGAACTCACTTGAATCAATTTAGGAATGGTAGAAACCGGTAGGTATGGGTAGGCCTCGGGAGGATTTCTCACACAAAACCTACACGTGTAAACGTATCTAGCTCAATGTATGTTTAATGGAATTCGGGAAGTTTTGATATCTTAGGGTTTCATAAGGTTTGGGGTTTGATATGGGATTGATATATATTTTTTTGTAAGGAGTCATACGTCTATGACAATTATTAAGATAGTTTGTATGATTAATTAGGATTTACTAAATCTTTAAAAGTGTGTTTAGTAAAAATAGGATATGGGATTTATTTAAGTAAAATAATGAATAAATATGAATTAGTAAGAACTTCATCATTTATATACAATAATTATTTAAATTTGGAGAGTCTTATAAAATAATTATTAACAATGATTATTTAGATATTTATAAGTCTAAAAATAAACATTTAAGTAATTATTCGTACCATAGTATCTACAGATTTAAAGAATTTTAATAGCGTTACTACTTAATTAAAAAGAAAACAAATTTATTTAACAAATCATTTTCATAATTTATCCTTAATTTAGAATTGTTTTTGTAGTAAATTTTAATTAAAGCAAATTAAATAATTTACATTTTAAATTTTTCAGCTTTCATAATCCTTTGAATTGTTTTTATAGAATTTATAAAAATAATTTTGGAATTTTTAAGCATAAATTAGAGGTTAAAAATGAGTAAAAGAAATAAATTTTTGGAAAAGGGGCGGCCTGGGTTTCGAACCCGCGACCTTCTGTTTAGGAGTGTTCATTGTTACCAGTAGATCAGGGCTCAAGGCCTTGACTAAGGACCGAAAGGAATTGTTTTTAACACCCGAATCCCACCCATCTTCTTCCCCAATTTGGCCGGCGGCGAACCCTAATTCCAGACCGGCACAATTCGTCCCCGATCGAATGCGAAAACCTGGGGTTTTCGTTCCTTGGATTGCGACGAGTCTAAGCACACAAGAATTACCTGGAACGATTATGGATTGGAGGAGAATGACATAGGGATCGAGTTCGGTTTCTTTTGAATTCGCCGGAGCCTTGGAGATGGAATGCGGTGGGCACGATCGTGAAGGGTGGATGTTGCGAAGGCGTAGATTAGGTTTTATAGCCAGATTTCGTAGGTAATCATACGGTTGAAATCTCGATCGACCGAGGACGGTTACGAGTCGGTTTGGTTCGAGATTATTGATTTCGAGTGTAATCGATCCGTCGCAGACTGTTGGCGTGATCGTATGGACGTTTTCAGGGGCTCGGCTCTTAATTCCAACATCCGGATCGACGGATCATCGAGTAAATGAAGAACACGGGACAAAGTTTTTCAAAATTTGCAGTTTGGTCCCTAGGGTTTGTACTGTCATCAATTTATGTCTAAAACTTAGTTTAGGTTTAAATTAAGTTTTCAAGAATTGCAAATTGGACCTCAACTTTCTATAAGACTTAAGATTTGTCAATTTTACAAATCTTTATACTTTTAAATGTTAATTAATTTTAAAAATAATAAATTAGAAGTAAGAGTTTTATTTGTAATTATAAATTAAGTATTTAAATTAATTGTTTTATAATCTTAACGGTTTACAAATTTCTATTTTGTCTGAATGATGTTATTAACTAATCATCACCCCCAATTATACTTTGATATTTTTTTGTTTAAAAATTTTGTATTAATATATTCATAAATGTACATGTTTCTTTATTAGGATAACAGTAAATATTTATATAATTGCGTAGTAATAATGGTATTAAATGCGGGCGTTTAAAAGAATTCGAACCCTTTATTAAATTGTATAAGTATATTCTCAAAAATGAATAGGTTACAATACCGGATAAGTTAGGATAAGGTCGGAAATTCCTCGGGGATTACAGTCTCCCCTACTTTAGGAGATTTCGTCCCGAAATTCCTCGGAAATTCCTCGGGGATTACAGTCTCCCCTACGTTTGGATTCCCATCGAACCTTCACAATTGGGATTCGGTTTCGCTTGAGCTGCTTAACCTCCCGATCCATGATTTCCACGGGCTTCTCCACGAAGTGCATTGCGTCGTCAATGTGGACTTCGTCAAGTGGTATGTGGAGGTTCTCGTCAGCTAAACATTTCTTTAGGTTCGAGACATGAAATGTCGGATGAACGTTGCTGAGTCCTTCAGGTAGATCCAATTTGTAGGCTACCTTCCCGATCCGCTCAAGGATTTTAAAAGGACCTACGAATCTTGGAGCAAGTTTTCCTTTCTTTCCAAAACGAACTACGCCTTTCCAAGGGGATACCTTGAGAAGGACCAGATCGCCAATTTGAAACTCTAAGGGTTTTTGACGTTTGTCGGCATAGCTCTTTTGTCGACTTCTTGCTACTAAAAGGTTGTCTCGGATTAGCATTATCTTGTCGGAAGTCTCTTGAATCAGTTCAGGACCAGTGATTTGTGATTCACCAATTTCAGTCCAACAGATAGGAGAGCGGCACTTCCGACCATAAAGTGCTTCAAAAGGAGCCATGTTAATGCTCGTATGATAACTATTGTTGTACGAGAACTCCACTAAGGGTAGGTGCAAGTCCCAATTACCCTTGAAGTCAATGACACAGGCTCTAAGCATGTCTTCGAGGGTTTGAATCGTTCGTTCGGACTGGCCATCAGTTTGCGGATGGTAAGCCATACTAAGATTCAACTGAGTGCCCAAAGCTGATTGTAAGGATTGCCAAAAACGAGAAGTAAATCGTCCATCACGATCAGAAATGATGTTAAGAGGTACACCGTGACGACTAACAATCTCGTCAATGTAGATTCGAGCCAATTTCTCAACTCGGTAGTCTTCACGGATGGGCAGGAAATGAGCAGATTTTGTCAAACGGTCGATGATCACCCATATGCTATCATGACCACGGGACGTGTGCGGGAGTTTGGTTATGAAGTCCATGGCAATACACTCCCACTTCCACACAGGTATTTCGGGCTGTTCAAGCAAGCCAGATGGACGCTGGTGTTCGGCCTTAACCTTCAAACAAGTAAGGCACTTGGACACGTATAGAGCGATGTCCTTTTTCATACCAGGCCACCAGTATTGGGTACGAAGATCTTTGTACATTTTGTCTGCACCAGGATGTATAGAATAACGAGTCTTGTGAGCCTCGTTCATGACAAAGGTACGGAGTTTGTCACGGTCAGGAATCCAAATACGGTTTAGAAAGTAGAGTAACCCCTTGGGTTTGGTTTCAAACTGGAGTTCTGCACCGCATGACATTTCGTTGTACATGTTTCCTTCCGTGATCGAAAGATGTTGTGCTTCTAGGATACGAGTTTGAATATCATTTTGGATTTGAATGATGTGGATTTTGATAGGTTCTCTACGGCTAAGAGCATCGGCCACTACATTTGCCTTACCAGGATGATAACGAATATTGCAGTCGTAGTCGTTTAAGAGTTCAACCCAATGCCTTTGCCTCATGTTGAGTTCTTTCTGATTGAAGATATGTTGGAGACTCTTATGGTCGGTGAAAACCTCACACTTGGTGCCATATAAGTAATGTCTCCAAATTTTAAGAGCAAATACAACCGCACCCAACTCAAGATCGTGCGTCGTATAATTCTTCTCATGGATTTTGAGTTGTCGGGACGCATAAGCGATCACTTTGCCTCGTTGCATTAGAACACAACCTAGGCCTAAGTGGGAAGCGTCGCAATAGACGACAAAGTCTTCGGTTCCATCGGGAAGAGTCAGAATAGGAGCCTCACATAATTTTTGCTTTAGGGTTTGAAAGGCTTCTTCTTGTTTTGGTCCCCACTCATAGGGTTTGCCTTTTTGGGTTAAGGCCGTGAGTGGTACCGCGATCTTTGAAAAATTTGATATGAAACGACGGTAATAGCCCGCTAAACCAAGAAACGAGCGGACTTCGGTAGGGGTCTTTGGAGCTTGCCAGTTCTTTACCGCTTCAATCTTAGCAGGATCCAAGTGAATACCCTTCTCGTTGACTATGTGTCCCAAGAATTGGACTTCCTTTAGCCAAAATTCACATTTGGAGAACTTAGCGTATAATTGCTCCTTCTTCAATAGGTCCAAAACCAAACGCAAGTGTTCCTCATGTTTTGCTTTTGATTTTGAATAGATGAGAATGTCGTCAATGAAAACGATTACAAACTTGTCCAAGTACGGTTTGCACACTCGGTTCATAAGATCCATGAATACTGCGGGTGCATTGGTTAGTCCGAATGGCATAACCATGAACTCGTAATGGCCATACCTTGTACGAAAGGCTGTCTTGGGGATATCGGATTCGAGGACTCGTAGTTGGTGATAACCAGAACGAAGATCGATCTTAGAGAAACAGGTAGAGCCTTGAAGTTGGTCAAATAAATCATCAATCCGCGGAAGTGGATAACGGTTCTTCACGGTAAGCTTGTTAAGATCCCGATAGTCGATGCACATTCTGAAAGAACCATCCTTCTTTTTGACAAATAAAACAGGTGCTCCCCAAGGGGAAACACTAGGGCGAATAAACCCCTTATCAGAAAGTTCTCGGAGTTGACTTGAAAGTTCTTGCATCTCTGATGGTGCAAGGCGGTAAGGTGATTTAGCCACGGGGTTTGCTCCTGGCACTAGGTCAATACGAAACTCGACCTGACGCGTGGGAGGAAGGCCAGGTAAATCTTCGGGAAAAACTTCAGGATAGCCCTTGATTACGGGGATGTCTTGGAGACTCTTGTCTTTGCCTTTTCGTTCCACAATATGGGCCAAGAATGCCACACATTTCTTTCGTAAATACTTATGTGCGGTAGTGCAAGACATGAGCTTGAGTCCTTTCGACGGCTTCTCACCATAGATGTTCAAAATGTCACCCGAGTCAAGTGGGATACAAATGTACTTGTCAAAACAGACGACTTCAGCATGGTGCTTGGTCAGCCAGTCCATGCCTACTATGATGTCGAAACCTCCGAGAGCCATAGGAACAAGATTGATTGAAAAGTCATGATCGCTCAAGGTTAAGGTACAATCTCTAATAATGGTGTCACATGAAACAGAATAACCATCCGCTACTAGAATATCAAAGGGTTTGTCTAACTTAGCTCGACTCATAGCAAGTTGTGGTTCAAACTCAAAGGACACGAAACTCTTATCCTTCCAAACACCTAGAACCCAAAACTGACCATGGGTACGAGTCCCGCATCCCACGGTTTTCCACCCTTTTCCTTCGAACTCGCGTTTCCGGCCAGGTTCACTGAACCTCGAGCATCGGCTCGCGCATGCGACCGAAACACAATGCATCCCGATAACCAATTCCGACTTTAATGGCCGCGTGAGGCTCGAGCAAGGAGCCATCGGCCCAACCACCACCCGGAACCTAACCACACATTAAATTCTCAATTCGACTGTAAATACATACGGTAATCACTTGACAACTTCACACTCAAACCACCTAAACTCTCAATTTGATCGTTTAACACCCGCATTTCCCGGTTCGATTCTCGCGACAGCCGAAGGCAAAGCCAACTCGTTCTCGCTCATCTCGGCACCTTATCAGGTAATTTCGATGGCCATATTCTTCGTTTTCATCATCTAATCAAAAGCCCTCTGTCAATCTACGAAGACAGAGGGATAATCGTGGTGTATTTACGAATTCTTGATCTAGGGTTCATATCAATTTGGGCGATGAGTTGAGTTGCTGTTTAAAACTTTCTTGTTCAGATACATTACCACCGAGACCCGTAGGCGGGGTGGTTAGTATGTGTGTGCAATCAGCGACCCAGGGCAGGGCGCGGGTTCGAGTACGGCCGGTCTGGGTTTTGGCACTTCATTTTTTTACAGTATTTCGCTCATTTTGTACACATCTGATTATTTTTATAAATTCTCTGATATTTTTATAAACTTAAAATTGATTTTTATTTACACTTTAATATTCCAGAACTATTGTATTTAATTAAACTATTGTTAAAACTTATGATATTTAAACATTAAAAATAGTTTTTAAATATTTAAGAACTATAAAAATACTTGTAAACTTTTATAAAACTTGTATTTATATGAAAGCTATTTATTTAAAGTTAACTTTTATTATTATTTGTATTTTAAAGAATTCTTTTACCCTAATATTTAATTTACACTTATAAACTTTTAAACTTATATAATTTTTGTAAACTCATAAAAGTTTATAAAATTTACTTAAAAAGCATAAACTTATAAATTTATACACTTTATAATATTTATATAAACATAAATCCATTTGTTTATATAAAACGAGAGAAATAATTATACTTTATTTATACTCTAAATAATTATAAACTTAAACCTTATAAAAACTTTAAACATTTATGAACTTATAAACTTTGCTTAAACACTTTAAGAGACTTTATTTAAAAATCATAATTATAAACTTTAAAAACTTATAATTTAAAGTATAAACTTTATAAAAAGGTTCCATGCAACATATTTGTTAAACCTATAGTTTCACATTATTTAAAACTCAAAACTCTTATTACAATTAGGTTGTAAGATAAATACTTGATGCCAAAAACTTAAATGGTTTGTTATTATTGTAAATAGTTATTTATCCTTAATATTTAATTATTAAGCTTTGATAACTATTTATTCTTTGGATAATTATTGTTAATCTTTAATAAGTATTTAATCTTTCAATTATCTATTGTTACGACCTTATACCTAGAAAACTATCGTAGATTATTGTAATTAATAATCATAAGGATTTTCTAAATGATTATCTTTCTAAAACTATAAACTTATTAAACTTCGATAATCAAGTCTTGTATCATTTCTTCAAAACCTTCATTATAAACTCGATTTAAATTTTATAAACACAATCATTCTCGTCTCTCATTTGGAACCCTAGTCGATCTTGAAATCCTAGATCTTTTGTATTAGGCTTCTAGAAATAAACTTGAAACTTTAGACTTATATTCTTAGGCTCATTGTGAGGATATTCTCCATCTCCAAGTCCTGCAAATACTTATCCGTATCGGATACTCTTCATCCATCCAAGTGAGTATACTTAGCCCCTTTTTCCTTTTATGCTTTTGGGGTGAAACATGTTCACAACTCTTAAACTTATACAATTCTTGTACAACTATGACTACGTGTTTATTCTTATGTTAAACTTGAGACTTGTATGCTTAGATTAAACTAAAACTAGCACATTCATTAGCTTTGATCAAGCCGATAGTAACAATGATAGATCTATTGCATTTGACCAATCCACCTTGATTGATTGACCCCTTCGGGGGGGAGCCCTTGGTGTTTGTTACTACATTAAACTTTAAACTTGAGACTTGAGACTTATAAGGGTAACCTGCGGGTTATGCCTAAACTTGGTTGGAGGGTTGATGTGCACAATGTCTAACATGCTTGTTTTCTCATACTTACATTATAGAATGCATGAATCATAGTGAATTGTAATACTTTTCAAATACTTGTTAAACTGTGTCAAAACCTTTGTATCTCACCAACTATTTTGTAGTTGACAGATTCTTTCACATGTTTCAGGTTCTACATCATGAGGCTTAATTGTGATCACATAGGATGCTTTGGACCTAGACTACTTAAATTAAATGTTGTATTCGTATTATTCTTTCTTGTATTTAATCTTAAATTATTCATTAATAAAATATTGAAACTTTATTAGTCAACCTTGTGCTATTGAACAACCGCGTCCGCCCCGACGTATAATCCGCCGTCGGTTGGAGTGTGACAGATTGGTATCAGAGCCTTGGTTATAGGGAATTAGGTTATTAGACACATGACCTAGACTATAACTTAGGAGACCCAAACATGAGTTATCTCATGTCCTTTACTAGGAATTCTCTCCTCATTCTATTCTTAAATCTTATACGTGAACGCTTGGAGATTCTACGTACTACAAGAGGCTACTACATCGAGGACACGTTCTTAGGCTTTAAGTCTAAACCCCCAATAAATTCTCGTCAAGAGTATTTAAGTTCTAGACAATGTATGAGAACTTGTGCGGACCGGAAGGGTGGATACCTGTATTCTGGGAAATTCTGTCAAGGAAAGCATTTCGTATAAATCCAAATCAACCGTTGAACCCGTATGGTTTCCTGGGAATTCTTGGGATAAGTATTCACTTATAGGAATGCATGACTTCTCTAAAACATTAGTGAGCTTAGATCTCCCTTGATATGTCAAAGTACTTACTTAGTGATATGCACTAAACGAGTACTATCTCAAAAACTATATACTTCATAAATTCATGAATAAAAAACTTTCCTCTATTATCTTTATTCTATGATTCTTAAGTCTCGTCTTGTCACATGACAGCATGCTTACTCGTCATGACCTGAAGTAGTTACCTTCAAGGAGAAATTCTTACAAGATTATACTTAAAAACTACATACATAAACTTATATTCATAGATACTACCCAATAAACTTCATGATCGTTGTAATACAACCCTTAAAACTATCTATTACTCTACAAATTCTCCTATAAACTTCATTATTATATGAACATAACACTTAAGGGGAAACCCTTGTATTTCATCTTATTTTCATCACCCAACCAAACTACTCTAGATAACTCACTCAAAAACTTTTGCTACACTCTTATATATCTCAAAGTTTTCATACTTCCTTAAACTTCATGATCCTTGTAATACCAACACATTTAAAACCATGTATTATCCTACAAGTCCTTTTTACAAACTTCATTATTTTATAAACTTGGCACATAAGGGGAAGCCCTTGTGTCTCATTTCATTTTTCGTCACTCAAGCAAACTTCATTTTATGACTAACTCAAAACTTGTTACACTTTTGAAACTTTCATACGTCTTTAAAACTTACACATCACCGCTTCTTCTAAACAAAACTTAACGTCTTTTTAAATCTAAAGTACATTAACAAAGAAATTTGTAACCTAAGTAATTTCCTTGTAGAGGAAGAAGCCTACTATAAAACAAACACGTTTAAAGACTCTAAGCCACAGTGAACCTTGACATAGTACCATAAACCCAAACATCGGTGACAACAACTGAGAGAAGTTGTAGGCCCATGAGGAAGTTCTGGCTAGGGAAATAGGGTACATAAGTGAGTCCTCGTGACCACCCCTTCTTCCGGGAATTCTCTTCGTTAGCCCATCAACTTCCAATTAAAAACTATTTTTGAAAATATTACTGTGATAACTCAATATTATGAATAAAAACCTTTTGAACATATTTAATCAACTTACTTACATACTTTGATTTCCCGTTTAAATTGCAAGGGCTAGAAGTCCCAATTTTGAAACATCTAAATGGAAACTATTTTTGAAATTTCATCTTGTCATCATTTACTAGTTTAACTTTCCTTTCATCATTGTAAACTTAACACACCTACCCAAACACTTTCGTCAAAAGCAACTCCCGTTAGTACTTGAAATAATCAGCAACGTTGAATTAAATTATAAAAATCCTAAGTGACACGTGTACCTGAGGAATAAATCTTGAACAAATCTTCTAATTCGTAAGCACTCTTTCAAAAACAACCCGACTTACGAATCATTACCCTAAACAACCATGACCCTTACTTCTTGAATAGACTTAACACTTGTAAACTTGACCAACTTTTCGCTTGACAATCACACCTATCTTTATAAATCTTACTCGTACTACTTATCGATGCCTAACTCGTCGTTTTTGAACATCTTAATTGCATTCTATACAAAAGGAAACTATACTTTCTGTTATGAATCAAGATAAATCATTTGTAAACACACTATCATAAACCTTATCGAAACTTTTTCCGTCACCCTATGCTTGGAGACTTTCCTCATTCAACTCTTGTCACGTAAAAGACTTACTAAAAATCACAACGGGGACTAAAAGCTTAAATACACGTTGCTAAAACATTAAACTTCGAGGTCAGAGACTTTTGAGTCATGTAAAACTTGTACAAATACTCAACCCCGTTTTCTTAAAACTAAACATGATCAAAGGATCATGTAAAGCTTAATACTGAAACTTGAAACTCAACTGACTTATCCTATTTTCAAACTTATACTTGGATTCTTAGTCTTGAAAACTTTGTGTGTCCATCTTAACCAAACCCTATAAGACTTGATAAACGTACATTCCATATATACGAGAAAACTTCACTCTTGATACTAGACACTAGCAGGAAGGAGGACATTACTCTCTTTAGCAGAGTACATCCCCTGACTCCTATCTAAACCAAACATCGGGATCCACTAATCTTCTGGACAACTCGAATCTTCTGTGAGAAAGCGTATAACGGTTAATCCTGTTCCAAACGCTGTCCCACACCTTTCTTAAACACTAGAGTATTTAGATAACCAATTTATACTCAAAACGTAATCGTATACTTCTACACACTGAAGCTAAACTAAGAGACTATAAGGCTATTCTATGTTTGACGTATTCTTGTTCAAACACAATTTAAACTATTCTATGATTGACGTATTCTTGTTCAAACACAATTTAAACTATCCTATGTTTGACGTATTCTTGTTCAAACACAATTTAAACTATTCTATGTTTGACGTATTCTTGTTCAAACACAATTTAAACTATTCTATGATTGACGTATTCTTGATCAAACACAATTTAAACTATTCTATGTTTGACGTATTCTTGTTCAAACACAATTTAAACTACTCCATGTTTGACGTATTCTTGTTCAAACATGATGAACGTATGAGACTTTAAACTACTCCATGTTTGACGTATTCTTGTTCAAACATGATGAACGTACGAGACTTTAAACTACCCCATGTTTGACGTATGCTTGTTCGAACATGATGAACGTATGAGACTTTAAACTACCCCATGTTTGACGTATGCTTGTTCAAACATAAGGAACGTATGAGACTTTAAGCCACTCCATGTTTGACGCATGCCTGTTCAAACCCAATGGACGTATGAGACTTTAAGCTACTCCATGTTTGACGTATGCTTGTTCAAACACGATGGACGTATAAGACTTTAAGTTACTCCATGTTTGACGTATGCTTGTTCAAACACGATGGACGTATAAGACTTTAAACTATTCCATGTTTGACGTATTCTTGTTCAAACATGAGGAACATATAAGACTTTTAAACTACTCAAGGTTTGATGTATTCTTGATCAAACTCGAGGAAAGTGTAAAGACTTTAAACTACTCAATGATTGAAGTATTCTTAATCAATCACGAGGAAACTTTGAAACTCTAAATCTTGTCACATTCTTTCTCTTTAATTATTGGATGACGTTTCTCTCTAAGGGACTCGTAAATCAATGATCACTCTTATGAGGAAAACGTTAGTCATGTGTTAAACAAATTCTTATACTCTCCCTTGATCCACACACAAACGGAAGGACCTATACGAACTATGCGACGATTTAAATGCTTACGGGTGCACACGTAAGTATGAAAAATCAGCGTATGGGAAAACATAGTAAGCTCTGTCGTGTGCCATGGTCTAAGGCTTGTCATAAAGGATAGTCACGGAACTTAGGTACCGTAGCAATCCTTAGGCGTGTTAGACTACAAACTCAAATTCTTGAAACTATCATTGAATCCATTCTGAGTGATGCATCTCACTTTAAACCCTGAATGGAAGATCTTCCGTTATTCTCTCAAATGCATTTCTGAAAAACAAACCTTCATTTAAACTATATGCTTCTTAAGGAAACTCTTGACAACCCTGAACTATGAAAACTTAGAAACTTGAGCGTAATCTCAATCCTGTCATTCCAGTTAGGATTCTAAATGTAACCCGTAGTTTACTAAGGGACGTAAAATATCCTTCTCATTATCCCTGTGCGCATCATGAACTTAAAACTTGGAAAAACAGAAACTTTCTACTTTAATTTCGGGACGAAATTTCCTAAAGTAGGGGAGACTGTAATATCCGAGATTTTTCCGACTTACCTTTTCGCGTGTTACTGATTTAAACTCGACTTCGTGTTAAAAACTACTTCCTTAAAAACAATAAATATTAATTTTATATTAATATATATAAATTATACATGAAACATATATATATATATATAGATTTCTTAAAACTTTATAAATTTATATATATTATAAATTCATTTAACCATTTAAATTTATAACAAACCTTATAAATTATAAATTTTGGGATTTGTTTATATGAATTTATAAAGTGATAAAAACTATAAAAAAATAATTTAATTCTTATAAAACATATATATATATATATAATAAAACGTATAAAACTTTAAAGGAAATTTTAAAGTTAAAACATATTTGAATTTATAAAAGTTCGGGGACCAAAACTGTCATTTCTAAAACTTGGATTTAACTTAAAGTCACATTTAGACATGAAATGGTAACACTTCTAAACCTCGGGGGCCTGTTTTGCCACTCTTCCAAACACCTAGAACCCAAAACTGACCATGGGTTCGAGTCCCGCATCCCACGGTTTTCCACCCTTTTCCTTCGAACTCGCGTTTCCGGCCAGGTTCACTGAACCTCGAGCATCGGCTCACGCATGCGACCGAAACACAATGCATCCCGATAACCAATTCCGACTTTAATGGCCGCGTGAGGCTCGAGCAAGGAGCCATTGGCCCAACCACCACCCAGAACCTAACCACACATTAAATGCTCAATTCGACTATAAATACATACGGTAATCACTTGACAACTTCACACTCAAACCACCTAAACTCTCAATTTGATCGTTTAACACCCGCATTTCCCGGTTCGATTCTCGCGACAGCCGAAGGCAAAGCCAACTCGTTCTCGCTCATCTCGGCACCTTATCAGGTAATTTCGATGGCCATATTCTTCGTTTTCATCATCTAATCAAAAGCCCTCTGTCGATCTACGAAGACAAAGGGATAATCGTGGTGTATTTACGAATTCTTGATCTAGGGTTCATATCAATTTGGGGGATGAGTTGAGTTGCTGTTTAAAACTTTCTTGTTCAGATACATTACCACCGAGACCCGTAGGCGGGGTGGTTAGTATGTGTGTGCAATCAGCGACCCAGGGCAGGGCGCGGGTTCGAGTATGGCCGGTCTGGGTTTTGGCACTTCATTTTTTTACAGTATTTCGCTCATTTTGTACACATCTGATTATTTTTATAAATTCTCTGATATTTTTATAAACTTAAAATTGATTTTTATTTACACTTTAATATTCCAGAACTATTGTATTTAATTAAACTATTGTTAAAACTTATGATATTTAAACATTAAAAATAGTTTTTAAATATTTAAGAACTATAAAAATACTTGTAAACTTTTATAAAACTTGTATTTATATGAAAGCTATTTATTTAAAGTAAACTTTTATTATTATTTGTATTTTAAAGAATTCTTTTACCCTAATATTTAATTTACACTTATAAACTTTTAAACTTATATAATTTTTGTAAACTCATAAAAGTTTATAAAATTTACTTAAAAAGCATAAACTTATAAATTTATACACTTTATAATATTTATATAAACATAAATCCATTTGTTTATATAAAACGAGAGAAATAATTATACTTTATTTATACGCTAAATAATTATAAACTTAAACCTTATAAAAAC
This sequence comes from Smallanthus sonchifolius, assembly GCA_023525975.1. Taxonomy (NCBI): domain Eukaryota; kingdom Viridiplantae; phylum Streptophyta; class Magnoliopsida; order Asterales; family Asteraceae; genus Smallanthus; species Smallanthus sonchifolius. The sequence goes on along the minus strand of CM042035.1, from coordinate 18,046,662 downwards.
TTTAAACATTTATGAACTTATAAACTTTGCTTAAACACTTTAAGAGACTTTATTTAAAAATCATAATTATAAACTTTAAAAACTTATAATTTAAAGTATAAACTTTATAAAAAGGTTCCATGCAACATATTTGTTAAACCTTTAGTTTCACATTATTTAAAACTCAAAACTCTTATTACAATTAGGTTGTAAGATAAATACTTGATGCCAAAAACTTAAATAGTTTGTTATTATTGTAAATAGTTATTTATCCTTAATATTTAATTATTAAGCTTTGATAACTATTTATTATTTGGATAATTATTGTTAATCTTTAATAAGTATTTAATCTTTCAATTATCTATTGTTACGACCTTATACCTAGAAAACTATCGTAGATTATTGTAATTAATAATCATAAGGATTTTCTAAATGATTATCTTTCTAAAACTATAAACTTATTAAACTTCGATAATCAAGTCTTGTATCATTTCTTCAAAACCTTCATTATAAACTCGATTTAAATTCTAGAAATAAACTTGAAACTTTAGACTTATATTCTTAGGCTCATTGTGTGGATATTCTTCCTCTCCAAGTCTTGCAAATACTTATCCGTATCGGATACTCTTCATCCATCCAAGTGAGTATACTTAGCCCCTTTTTCCTTTTATGCTTTTGGGGTGAAACATGTTCACAACTCTTAAACTTATACAATTCTTGTACAACTATGACTACGTGTTTATTCTTATGTTAAACTTGAGACTTGTATGCTTAGATTAAACTTAAAACTAGCACATTCATTAGCTTTGATCAAGCCGATAGTAACAATGATAGATCTATTGCATTTGACCAATCCACCTTGATTGATTGACTCCTTCGGGGGGGAGCCCTTGGTGTTTGTTACTACATTAAACTTTAAACTTGAAACTTGAGACTTATAAGGGTAACCTGCGGGTTATGCCTAAACTTGGTTGGAGGGTTGATGTGCACAATGTCTAACATGCTTGTTTTCTCATATTTACATTATAGAATGCATGAATCATAGTGAATTGTAATACTTTTCAAATACTTGTTAAACTGTGTCAAAACCTTTGTATCTCACCAACTATTTTGTAGTTGACAGATTCTTTCACATGTTTCAGGTTCTACATCATGAGGCTTAATTGTGATCACATAGGATGCTTTGGACCTAGACTACTTAAATTAAATGTTGTATTCGTATTATTCTTTCTTGTATTGAATCTTAAATTATTCATTAATAAAATATTGAAACTTTATTAGTCAACCTTGTGCTATTGAGCAACCGCGTCCGCCCCGACGTATAATCCGCCGTCGGTTGGGGTGTGACACACGTCGACGTCCTTGCGTCGCAACACCGTGAGGACCGCTGATGGGCCTCTTATTTTGCGCCGCCGTCTACGAGTCAAGTTCTTTTTTTGTCATTTTTCGGGTTCGCAAACCCGTGTTACTATCAAGTTACAGTTTTACGGGTGTTTTGCGGGTGGAACTGAAAGAGTATACAGGCTGCTCTTGGATATTATATTTGAAGGTGTTCAAATTTGTGGAGATTCATGTGAACCAGACCTAGCAACTAGATCGTTGTCTCAAGGTGTTGAGCGTGTCAAACAACCGGTTTCGTGAAACGTATAAAGTTTATACCCCATATGGTTGTGTTTGTTTTCTTATTGGGTTGCATCTAGAATCTTGATGGGCGATCTAGAGTAATGGCCTAGATCGGTTCGTGTATACTTTCCGCTACGTTTATATATTCTGATCAAAAATAGTTTTTGAAACCGTATACACAAAACACAACATTTCAGACCACTCTTCTTCATGTCGTTTGGAAAAATCCGTGGCACTTCTTTAAATTTTCAGAAGGGAAGGGCCCTTCAATGGACACATTATCATACACTATCCCACTCAAAGCTACTACCGCCACAAAAGTCTTTGGAGTGTTGGCCTTTACAATAGTGCGAACCCTGGGGTAGTCTCTGAACATAGCACTTAATCATCCTCTTTTCGGTGTTTATAAGATGGGGGACTAGTTTACTCAACTCATTGAACCCTGATGTACACTGCCTTTGTGTGAAATTCCCAGCTTCAAAATCCACAAACTCAGCTTCTACCTAAATACACAAACTCATCTTTAAAAACTTTTGGATTACCAGTACCTTCAAATTGTCCCACATAAATACATTTAGCCATTTCATACTATATCTTTCGTCTTTAATTTAGAACGTTTAGCCATTTTATATTCATAGCATTCATCATGCGAGCATGCACCCCATCCCTAAAAGTTACATAATAGGGGGATTTAAAACTCACTTGGTGTACGATTTACTTCGGTAACAGCTAGACTAGTGCTACGTGATTTGAATATGTAAAATTTATTAATCTTTTGTTGGTACATGTTTTATAACAATAGCTTGTAGGTTTTTAGTATATGTCTTTATCGTTTGTAATCGTTATGTTTTGTTTCTTAAGTGTAAGCGAATCTACTAGTATCACTTAGGAGAAACTAGTAGATTGGCGAAACTATAGGTGGTTTCGGTTGTAGCGAAACTGGCTTACTTTCATGGGAATTTTGGTTTACCTCGGATATAGAAAACACGTTCACCATTCTTTTGGATTCTCCACTTGCGTTCGATGTGATAATCTGCGTTCTCAGAGATCCGTGTTCATTTACTAGGAACCTACATCTTTGTTAGTTTCGCCTATAGTGACGCCATAAGATAGTGTCGCCTCGACTTAGTGTCGCCAACACTTAGTATCGTACGACAGGGTCGACCGGTGACAGTGTCGCTAGGGGCTGGGTCGTTAGACTAGTGCCGTTATAACTTTCGTTATAGACTTAGTGCCGTTACATCTAGTGTCGCCACATGTTAGTGTAACCTAAAATTATGGTTTCTTCTCCAACCAGCCTCGACTAAGTTGCCACTTGAAATAGTGTCGCCACTTAGTGTCGTCGAATGAAGATCTTCCTAAACATGTCCTTTTTTATACAAGATTCTAACTTTTTACGTACAAAACCTTTATTTAGCTTCCATGAAAACCCGTAAAATGATATATGAGATGAAAACCCTAGTTTTATCCCAAAACCCATTTAAACTAAAAAACTGAGATTTTAGGTTTGATTCATATCTCAAAAACTATAGTTCTTTGTGGACAATTATTCCAAATCAATGGAGAAACATATTGGAATTGATATTGAGCAAAAATAGAGAGTTCTTAAGGTTTCTCTCTATATAATCTCTCTCTTTTATATACGTTTAGCCCCCGCTCTTTATTTTTCTTTCGTTAATACAAATCCTCGGTTTTCGGGGCATTAGTCTAGCTAACAACGAACTTAGTTGGGTCAACATATTTGGCCTTGAGTAGAATAGAAATGCTGAACTCAATGCCAAAGATGGTGGCCTTTGCTTGGAATAGAGGATTTTAGTTGATCGATTCTATGTAAAACCCATGGTTCTGTAGGATTAGGCCCCAATAGTACACAAACTTTAAACACACAAAAGACTTTATTATACATATGAATGTGGATAGATAAAGAAAAATAAAAGCTTCAAATGTGCAGATAGATGAAACAGAGATGCAATCTTTATTGAACAACACAAAGTGCCTTTAAACAGGCAACCTTACAACGGTACATTAATGACTCAATCAAAGACTCACCCTAATTCCCGGACAAAACAAACACCCTCAAACTAGACCCACTACTCCATAGAATTCGGTCAACCCAAAAACCAATTCCTATTATTAAAACTAACATAAAATATAAAACAACCAAATGCTTTATTCCAAGTTTCCAGCCATGCAACTCAATCCTTGGACTTTAGCTTATTCCATGCAGACATGTGACTAAATAAATTAAACCCACTTGACCAGATCCATCAAGATTATCCAACAATCACCCACATAATCTTGATGTCGACCCGTTTCTTCACAGTATTGTCGGCTCCTTGTAAGACCCCCACCCGGGTTTCCTACACTTGGTTCTCATAACTGGTTATTATCTTTAAAATGTATAAGTTACCAATTACACTAAAGCGGAAGTCTTTCTAAAAACGTTAATTATTATGTTGTCACACTTACCTCACGAATGCCTGCACACCAATACGAGTAGCACCGCTCCCTAGCCAAGGTACGTCAACCACAAGCTCACCTGCAAAACAATGTAACGTACACACAAAGTCAGATACGCCGAGTGAGTTCTAATAGTTTAAATTAATTAAAAGTCATCTCATCATGAAAGTTGTTTTATCTTTACTCAGGACGCTCCGGTCGTTACAAAATATTTTATTATAATAAGTTAAATACGGTTTTAGTCCCTGTGGTTTGATCAAAATAACCATTTTAGTCCAAAAGTTTATATTTGATTTTTTTAATGCAATAGTTTTATTTTTGTCTCAATTAAAGTCCAGTTCACTAACTTCTTTAAATAATTCTGTTAAATATTGTACAAACAGACAAAAATACTCTTTAACTTAAAAAATAAATTCACCCCTTTATCATTTTCCCCAATTTATTTTACCCAAACCCTTGACACCCCATCCACCCAAGCCGCCACCACCTCCGACACTAGTTCTGGCGTGAGGTCTGGCGGCTCTTTGAACTTAAATCCAATCCCTAAAAATCATACCAATTTTATGAAATAGAATTTCGAATAACAATTGAATCATATATAACTTCGAGTGACCCAGCAAGATTAAGAACGTTCTTGGCGACGGAGATGAAGCTTGTGATTTCTACACCCAATTCTTAATAATTGTTGTTGTTTTGATCATAAAATCCCCAATAATGTATTCTATTGTAGAAGAAAGCAACAGTCACATGGGGCATATACAAGAAATTCAATCGATGTTAATGCAAGGTTTAGATGAATCAGGTGAAAGCTTGGTTCAGAACCATCATGCACAGTGGAAGGTTACCAACAAACAGACAGTGTCGGTGGAGTGCCATTGAAGAAGTAGATCAAACCCTTTTGCTCAACGGTGCAAAATCGATGAAGATTGTTGGTCGATTTCGCCAGTTTCCCCCTTTTTATCAATCGATTGCACCGATAGGGATCAAGGGGTCATTTCCCGACAGAGGGGACGGTCGATTTCGCTAGTTTCCCCTTCTGTTCTTATCTGGTTGGGTCGGGCGGAGGGTTGTGGCTTGTCATGAGGTCAGGCCGGAGGAGGTGGTGGCGGGGTGTTGCCGGAGGTGGTGGCGGCGGTTTACCCGGAGGTGATGGCCTGGCATGGGGTGGGGTGTCTAGGTTTGTGAAGATTGGTTTGGGGAAGGGTGAGATTTTTTTTAATTTAAAAGGAGTATTTTTATCTTTTTGTATAATATTTAATAGAATTATTTAACAAAGTTAGTAGGCTGAACTGAACTTTAACCGAGACAAAAATGAAACTATTGGATTAAAAAAACAAATTTAAATTTTTAGACTAAAATGGTTATTTTGGTCAAACCATAGGGACTAAAACCGTATTTAACTCTATTATAATTTATAATCATATAGATTTTTTTAACGACAATTTTGATCACTGAAGGGCCACTGGCCCACCCGATCATCTCCACCCCTCAGTAGGAAACCCATCACATGTGAGAAAACCCTTTGACCTAACCTGGACCCCCCGTTTTAGTTTTGTCACAGGTGTGACTTGAACTCAACACCTCACCATTTTTAGTGAAGTCCTAGTATACATCTTTGACACTAGGCTAAGCTAGTGGTAATCATATAGATAACCCCCCGTTATCTTATGAAATCCCAAAAGGTTCACCTCCCAAGACTCGTCCCGCAATTATACTCGGTAAGTCTCACCGACCAAGATCGGACTTACACACAAACCACTCGCAATCTACTACACATATTAATTCTAATCCTGATTAACACAATAAATACCTAGACACCAAGTTACTCAGCCTAAACCGAGACTCTCACCAATTAACTGACACGACAGATATAAGTGCCACATCCTAACTCCGACACAACGGTCAAACTAACTCTATATACTACAATGATATCATCTACACGTCACATTAACATCACCACATTAATATCATCTATATACCCCATTAATATCATCACATGCATGATACATATAGCTCAACGTTTGCATGCAATTCAACACACACACACACACATATATATATATACACGTAAACACATACCTCGTCACTGCACCCTCGTCAGGGCATTAAACACACCCCGAGCTCATCATTCACATGTTAAATAATGTCACCATTGGTGACTTCCCGAAGGACTTCGTCCTTCATAGTCCTGTTTGTCGTGTCATAAGACAAAGACGCAAACACAATACTCGTCGTGTCACAACGACAACGACACAAACAAACAACACAGATAAAAACACATAACATATAACATCATGCTATCATTTACATGACTCATTAACTACACATTCACCCCCACATAACACTAGAATAACGTATCATACGCGTATTCATAAGCGTTTAGCTCATATCCCGACTCCCCCTGACTAACCCTTAACATAACACACACATCAATAACTCTACGACTCCTTACTATCATTTTATTTCAAAAACACATCAGATTAGCACCAGAAAACCTTAACAAGATTAATAGATTTAACTTATATCATAAGCATGTACGATTGCCCCAAAGCATTAAAATCATTTAAAGAGGGGAAATAGAAACTCAAAGGTTATGCTGAGTCAAAATCCATACTCTGCATCCCGATCACTCGCCCAAACACCAAACTTGTCCACGTACGATCACATGATCAGACGTCCTAGAAATACGTTGGTCACCCATAAATATATTTAAATCCCGACACCTAGTCTCATTCGCTCGTCATTTCATCCCCATGAAACCCTAGCCTCACGGGTTTATGCATAGTGTTTTTTCTTGAACCGGATAGGACTCGTGTAACCGAACCCGAGCTATCATACATGTACGCATGCAGCCATGCAAAACAATGGGCCCAGACTATGCGTGTATTCGACCCGAGTTTCATGTATGCGTGCGCGTTCACCATGCAAGGTCCTACTTACAATAACCGTCCCCATGCAAAACCCGATACAGACCAGGCACGACCACGAGTTTCAATATCCTGTCACGCACCACCATCGTCCTCCTCGTCGAGCCGTAACCCTAATTGGCCCACGTCCCCATCATCTCACCCGATGACCCTACTCGAGCCGTACCGCACGTCGGGCTCATCTACTTCTTCCTCGACCTTAGCTTGTCACCCCGGCACGCCGTCACAATAGCCTCTCAGTTCCGCCGTCCCGCACCATCGTTCCTGCCGGGTTTGCTGCCTCGGTCCAGCGCCACCGTGGCCTCACCTTTTTCGTCGGGTGGTCTCAGCCAAACCACTCTCCTTCCCCCGACTTGCTCACAACCGTACACCACCAGCCCTGTCGTCGTTGTCCCCTTCTCGGCTACCACCACACCAGCCGGATACCCTTATTCCCGCTCTGGTCACCTTTACCCGAACCAAAACCCTAGTCGGGTTCCTTGCAAACACCATTATAAACAATGCTAAAAACATAGAATACTGCTCATTAACAACAAGTTGAAGCTTCAGGTGAGAAGAGCACAGATGTAACAGAAAATGTGCTGCTTCTAGAGTTCTTTAAAGATGATTCAGAATTAGATGAAGCTGAAAAGATAGACTACTTAGATGGTCTTGATGGCTTATTTGATGACTTAGAAGATGAAGATCTTAAATCAGAAGTAGAAAAAGGAGAGACTATAAAGGTGGGGATTACAAAGGACACATCAAATCTTACTTATGAAGGTTGTGATGGTCTTAATGTGCCGTTTAAATTGGATGATGTTATTCCTGAGTTTTCTAATGATGGAATGACGGATTCTGTGGACTCTGTTGAAGACTTATCAAAGCCTGAGTTTGAAGTTGATACTACTCATTCAAAAGATCATTTTGAAGCTGACACTACTCAGTCTATGCCAACAGAAGAACCTGTGATGTATAGGGATACATGTATGACGAAAGAACAATGGAGAGAGTTAGTGAACAACTGGAAGAAAGTATTACATGCTTCACCATCACCACCTACTCTAAAAGAAAAGTACGTGAATAAAGAGAGGTGTGTTGGTAGAATCATAAGCTGGTTCTTTGACGAAGAGATAAAATTGTTTGCCTTGAAAAGATCTGATGGTGTTCAATACCTGAAAACAAGAATCAGATACTTTAATACTTTGCCAAGGTGTGAAATTAACGGTTTAGCCACAAAACCTCTGATAAACAGATCAAAGTATGGCATCGATGATGTTATAGCCAAGCTAATCAGAGAGGAAGGAGGATCTGGAAAGTGTGTGAAGCTTAAACAGGAGAAGGGCAAAAGAGTTAAGTCTATTGATCCTTTTCTGGTGCAGTCACATGGAATTACAAGTTCAAGCCAGTTAAAGGAGTTTAAAAGATTCCATTAAGGAAAATACCACAAGATTTTTTGGGTAATATGAAGTGGTGGTATGTGGACGTGAACACTGGTGAGGCTAGGATTGAAGATCAAGATAATAAGGTCATAGCTTGTTTCTGTGATGCTATGAACATTATCAACTTCTCAAAGAAAGATCAGCGTATGTTGAAGAGAAAAGAGATTATGTTTACAAGTGAATGGCGTGAACAGGGGTTGTAGTATAAAAGAGTTTTGGAGATATGTGTAAGACATGGAGTATGTGCTGGGAGTAAACTACCAGAGAATTGGAAGACTTCGTCATGAAGACAGAAGATCAAGCTATTGTCAAGGGGGAGTCTGTTAGGACATAGATGTGTGACAATAGGCTTTGTAATAGTTTAGATCTTGTATATCTTTATGTTTTGTAAAGTTCAGTTAAGTTTTGCAATAGACGAACTTAACAAGTTCGCCTAGGCCTAGTTTAGGCGAACTTGTTAAGTTCGCCTGTGGCAGAATGCAAGTTTATAAATAGTAGTTTACATGTTCAATTTTGGAGAAGCTTTGTAATTGACATTCTGTAAACTCTATGTTCTGATGTTATTGAAAGAGTGATTATTTACATTGCTTGTGATTGTCATTGTTCTTGTTATCACGTATACACAGTCATAGACACGGTTGGATTCCATACTCCGTGTTCTTGATACGTCATGTCTCGAGTTTGATCCATAAGAGAGACAAGTGGACCTACAAGGATACTATACTCGTCCTCCTCAGATGATTTCCAAGAACTGCCAAGCTACACTGGTTCTCACCAAATTCCTCTACCATAATACGCCTTTATCTTATTATCATGCGTTCAATACGCCCTTTAAGTAGGCTCGCTTCTCGAGACTAAAGTCATAATCATCAGTTCTCATTAATCCTCAAAAGTCCATATGTCACCATCATGCCTGCCTCGAAAGCAAAGCATTCGTTTCACCTGACGCTCCACATGAGCTTGCCTTAAACTAGTCATCTGCTTACCAACGTAGGCACTTCATCCCTAAGAACTTATGTGAAATTGTGCTCTTATCCCTCCTGAATCTTGCTTTCCTTGCCGTTGCTCTATCAATACCACAAGATTACCGACCGCGTCTCATCCATCACGTACGGACATGAATTCCGTCTTATCACCAGCCTCAGCCACCCCTTGTGTCGTTCAGAGTGATAATTTCCACTCTTTTCGTATCTTACCTTGACACCATTCTCAATATGGAACGTATTCCATGGAGACCCTTTCGTCACCTCAATTTCCTCGTGCTAGAACCTTCAACGTCTCCATCTCGATCAAGTCATAACTATCTCAGATCAAGCATCCACGTAACGCTTTCATCATTAACTCTCACAACTGCACACCTTGGATTTGTCTCTGCATCCCCGAGATATAAACATAGGCATCTCATAAGAGCACCTCATCGATCGTCTAGAAACACGTTGAAACTCCTCGCATCAACTCGATGTACCAACGTTGAGAAAATATCAGGATAGAAATACTACGCTCGATCACACTATAACATCCTCTATTTTTCTGAGCATTGTATTCATTTTCGTTTTCAATAATAACACGTTTCGATTTTGTGCATATGTTCCGCAATTATATATATATACACAATTCATTAAAAATAACCAAAATTTTTATACAATTTTTATAAAAATAAAAATTTTTTTGGAAATTGACTAAAAGTGATCACAAACCAAGAAAACAAGCCCAATTTTGAGTCCAGTGAGTTCCATCTCATGCATAAACAACGACTTGATCCAATCCAGACCCATTAAACATACAAATTCGAATTTTGAACTCAGTTGACTTTTTAGTCAAACCGAGATAAAATTTATCAAAATCAAGAGGGTTTAAACCAAATTGAATTCCCGAAATTGAGCTCCAGTCGATCGCGAGTGTACCTGGACCATTATCCAGACCCAATTCAACTCTAATTCGTCGAATTAGGCCTAACTAATTCGCGATTATCACGGCCGATTCAAAAAAAAATCAAATAGACTATTTCATATGAAATTAAACGAATTGAATCATCCACACACATTCGCATACCCACATACGAACTCCCTGAAACGCCATTCGCACCTCATTACACATCTGAAGCCAAATCAAGCCCCAAGAACAACGGCCTCTGTATCTCAGTCGTACACGCTCGTTCTTTCATCAACCCAGGTACGAATAGTATCGTCCGATTCGTAAGCCCCTGCCTCTCGAAAGCCCTCTGCTAATTCGTAATGGCAGAGGGTATCAAGAACAATAGAAACTAGGGTTCTTGTTTATACGTAATCGGATTGGGGATTTGATGAATCGTATTTTCTTTCGTATTTAAATTTTTGAGTTACTTAATACTCAGCGAAACCATCTGGTCTGACTGGTTAGGCCACTGCACCATCAGACCAGATGGCCCGGGTTCGAAACCCGCAAGCCGTAAACACGGTTGGTTCTTTTTGCGCGTGTCCCAGTAGTCGGTCCGGTCCCCTACCGCGAAAACGTTATGGGAATTTCAATCCAGTTACCGGACAAGAAACACCCACTAGTCCGGCGGTAAACAACAAATCCCTTCACAGGAACCACCCGGGTTCGAGCCGGGTGGCCTGCTTTTATTTTTTTTGAGCGACTTTTACAACTCGAAAATTTATAAAAAAATTATTTTTATAAACCTTGAAATATTTAGAACAGAATGTAACTGGAATCGCCAATTTTCGATATAAATTCAATTTATTTCAAATTTCTTTGTTTAAAAATTGTATATTAATTATTTTTAAAAAACAAAGTTTAATTTTATTTATTTATTTAAAGTAAATAAATTTCCCAATAAAATAGTGACTTCATAAAATATATCTTTTTTTTATTTTATCCAAACTTATAAAGTTTATAACTGTATTTTAGAAATAAACAAATACTTGTTTTTTATGATAAATGAATAAATAAATTTATTAAAATACTAAAACATTTAAATGTATATTTTACACATAAATATTATTTTACATATTTTTATAAGTAAATAAATGATGTGAAAAAAATTATTTATTTAATTTATATTTAAATATAATTTCCACACTATTTTCTAACTAAATAAATAATTAATAATTAATTAATTTATTTAGTTATTTCAAATCAACATTTATTTCAATCATTTTTTAAACTATTTATTTTAAATCTCTTAATTTATACAACACCCGTTTTAAATACAAATCCACAAACACAACTCGTCGTACACACGTCCAATTCCATCCTACACTTAGACCAATTCTATTTTATACGATAGTGATTGGAAATCCATATGCTTTGCACACTAGGTTAACGTGGTGAATTGCAAGGATCAATCTTATCATTCATTTTCGCGTGCTAGCTATACATTGAATCAAGTGAGTTTTACATAGCCCCTTTTTCACTGTTTTTACATTTTGGGGTGAAACATGATCACAATTTACAATGATTTACAGAAACAATACAATACAAATCCACTTTACAATTTGTGTGCAATTTGAGCTTTATGTTTGAGTGCTAGGTGTGTTAACTACTTATTTGCAATTACATGTACAATCATTAACTAATCAAGCCGACGGTTAACAATGATAGATCTATTTAGTCTGACAAACCCACCCAGATTGGGGTGATTGTTACCGACAACACAATTTGCATGCTAGTTACAAAGGTTTGATTGTACTTTTGGTTACACAATAGTTGCTCCCCATAATTGCCTCATTAATCATGACTTGTATGGATTTGTTTACACACGACACTTTGATGCTATTTAGAGTCAAAACCTATGTATGCTCACCAACTATTTATAGTTGACCCTCTCATTTTATCATGTTTAGGTACTAACTCTTGAGATCATTTACAAGATGCTACACATAGGATTGAGGACTTAGTTAAATAATGAATCGAACATTTATAGTGTACCTTATTTTTCCTTTTGTATAATTGTACATGTTTTTGTTGAACAAGTGTTATAAAAATTTGGATTCAATTAATATATGAAACTTTAGTTTGACCATATGCTATTGAACAGTCTACATGTCCCTCCCCGACGTATTCTGCCGTCGGTTGGGGTGTGACAGATTGGTATCAGAGCCTTGGCTATAGGGAACTAGGTTATTAGACACGTTTGACCTAGACTATAACTTTAGGACACCCATACAATGCCATGCTACTACATGTTACATTTTCAATTCCTGTGTGATTATTTTTACATGATATCATAAGTATTTACACCATATGATACAATACATGATGACTTATGTGTCACACTACTTGATAACTCTCACGCTTACACTCATTACTACCTACATGCTATACGATTATTTCCTATGTGAATATCTTTACATGTTATACTATATGATTACATCACATGATACAATACTCAATAGTTTATGTGTCACATTTCCTGTCAACTTTTCCTTCTATTCATAGCTACCTACTTAAATTATTTAAAACACTATCCTAAGTTTAACACATACACACACACCAAATTATTCATACACATTTAGACTCCCATACATGATACCATCACCTTTATGAACAAAGACTTAAATTATTGGGCCTAATGTCCACCAATAAATGAACCAAGAAGCCCATCTAACCTTCAAGAAGAAGAAGCCCACTAAAATGCATAAACCTTACTTTTGGGCCTCAAAGCCCAGTCCACAACAATTCCCATCATAACCATGAGCCCAACAATAGCATTATTAATACATGATGGCTGGAAGAGTGTGTAAGCCCATGAGGAATTCTGGCTAAGGAAAGATAGGGTACTTAAGTGTGTCTTAGCGACCCACCCCTCTTTCCTGGGAATTCTCCTCAGGGATACATTGCTTATAGGTCAAGTGTATTTCTAAAATACTAGCGTGAAGGTTCGGTGTTATGACTAGTCAAACTCTAAAACCTATAAGTACTCCTATGTTCAAACCGCAATATTTCATTATCACTTACAACTTTTTCATTGTTTTTCTGCTAGACATGGACTCCTACCCTCCTCCCTCCCCGGTTTACCGTCCTGGATCAGAATCTGATTGGGAAGAAGACACTGAGACACCCGTGTATTGGTCACCAACACCCCCAGCTGCTAGGCCAAGGTTTGATGTAAGGGCGGACTGGATTAGGAACACCGGCCCGAGACTTCGAACACCTGGATCACCCGCACCCAGAAACCAGTATCAGACACCTCATTCCCACAATCAGTTACCACCTCCACTAAGAGACCCATACCTAATGCCCGACCCGTACCTTCCTAACCCTTGGGTAAGGCATACCATGGCACCCCCTGGTGTTATGGGAATTCCAACCAATGACTTCCATCAATATGTAAGGAATTCAGAATTTGAGAGACAAAGGATAGAGCAGGGAGTGATACACGACTTGCAAAGACAAAGAATGGATAGCCTAGCAAACCAATTAGGGTACCAAAAGGAGTTAATCTCCATCCTCGAAAAGGAAGTACAAGAACACCGCATGGAGACCGCCAGGGCTGAAGCCAGATCTACTACTCGAGTGACCATAGCGGTGCTCATCTTGGAAATTATCTTCTTCCTAGTGGAAAGCTACCAGAGACGTTAGAAGAAGCTTCCACTGATTTCCTTTAAATTTTCAATTTGAGAACCATTTCCCTATGTTTTGAATAATGTTTAGCATTTCAGCATTTAATCAATTCCATATATTTCAACTCTACAGTTATTGTTCATTGATTTGACCCGTGGAGCGTAAATTACACCTGTTATATTCCCATCAAATTTTCCCAAATATCACTTCTTTCATTCAACATGGTTTAGTACATTACCAACAATCTCTTTCATTAAATAAATCATCCCATTTTGTAATTTAAACAAAACCTCGTTATCTTGTTTAAACAAAATGTTTATCAAATTTTTAGATAATATCAAAAACATAAATTTTTCATAAAACTTCTTCACCTAATAAGAAAGGTTAATGCAATTAATTGTATAAAATTATTTTTTTTAACCTGATAAATAATTATGATTTTTATTCATTGAAGTAAACAATTCTAAACTTTGACTAAATTAATATGCTGCTACTTGTTTAGCCAAAAGTTGAAAATTTAAATTAAAAATATTTTCTCATAAATTGCATATTCATTTAAAATATGCGATTCAAGGATTTCACTACTTTATATGTCTACAACCAAAAACAATTTCCCAACTTTCTATGTTCAAACAAAGACCCGTATTTGTAAACACAATTCCCGAATATTTTCAAAACCTCCTCGTTACCTTTCACTTGGCACTTCAAGAGACGAATCATACCACGTAGACGTTAACCCTTTCCACCAACCACAATGAGATTTGAGAACTTGAACCTAACTACCACATTATACAAGAACGCCAAACAACACGTCTGTCCGCAGCACCCGATCACATGCAAAACCCGTTAGTACACATCGCACGCGAAGTTCAATACTCGCGTATACACGTTCACAGCACATTCAACGCAAACTATATAATACATGAAGCTAGTTGTCTACAAATCACAATTTACTCGATTGATCACGTATGGCACGGAACATGTTTATTTACAAGACACATGCTAATGGATTGAGCACATGATACACGAAACTTAGTTGTTTGTAATTTACATGATACATAACAATTGCTTGACTGATACATAATCCTAGATTGACCACACTATACATGAAACCCATTTGATTACAAAGTTCTTTATACTAAACGGTGTACACTATACAAAATACATGATGCTACGTTGCTAACACTATACATGAGATCCATTTCCTACAATACACATAATACTATGTTGTTTACATTACCCATTAGAGCTTATTGATTTACAAAATACAAGATGCTAGATTATTTACACTATATATGAGACTTATTTGATTTCGAGCTACATGATACTAGATCATACATGAGACTTGTGTGCTTACTATATACACGAAACAAAATTTGCTTACAATTATTGCAATGGATCGATTTCATTATACACAAGACATGGTCATGCACTTTGTACACCAAAGTTGAAGACCATGATACATTGAAACGCCTCGGGGTTTGACGTATTCTTGTTCAAACACGAGCAAACTAATAAACTTTAAGTGTTACTACTTTACTACTCTTTAGTTACAAACTGATCTGATTTGGGACATAATTAATTGTTAGCGACTTTTATGTGTAAACAATAGACGTGATAATAGTGAAATTGTGCCCTTACCCGCACACAATGGAATGATCTATACGGACCATACGATGATTTGAATAATTACGGGTGCACACGGAATTATAAAAATCAGCGCATGGAAACTATAGTGAAATTTTGTAGTGTGTTGTGACCTAAAACTTATCATGATATGTAACAACGAAACTGATGTGATATGACAAGGGCATGGTGGATACACCGATGATACTTCCTATATATAAGTGTCCTATCATATTATCAGAAGTAGCGTTGTTCGTGTCACGTGAAGTTTTGACCCAGACTAATATTTGTGAATTTTTTTTTCCACTGACAATTCTTGAGCATACTAGACTGCATCTTAAAACAAATCCCGATTTTCAAGTTTCCATTCCATCAAATCCATTCCAAGTGACGCATTTCACCATTTAGATTCTTCGAAAGATCTCTCTTTGACCCTCTTGAAACCAAAATCCACTGATATCATTCATACTCAACTTGAGCTTTAGGCCTAAATCTTGTTATCTATCATACTCCTCAAACCGACAATCAAAACTCGTTGACGATCCTAACTCACCTCGTTTTAAATTCAATAGCCTCCACTAATTAAATTTCGGGACGAAATTTCCTTAACAAGGGGAGACTGTAACATCCTCTATTTTTTCGAGCATTGTATTCATTTTCGTTTTCAATAATAACACGTTTCGATTTTGTGCATATGTTCCGCAATTATATATATATATACACAATTCATTAAAAATAACCAAAATTTTTATACAATTTTTATAAAAATAAAAAAAATTTTGGAAATTGACTCAAAGTGATCACAAACCAAGAAAACAAGCCCAATTTTGAGTCCAGTGAGTTCCATCTCATGCATAAACACGACTTGATCCAATCCAGACCCATTAAACATACAAATTCGAATTTTGAACTCAGTTGAGTTTTTAGTCAAACCGAGATAAAATTTATCAAAATCAAGAGGGTTTAAACCAAATTGAATTCCCGAAATTGAGCTCCAGTCGATCGCGAGTGTACCTGGACCATTATCCAGACCCAATTCAACTCCAATTCGTCGAATTAGGCCTAACTAATTCGCGATTATCACGGCCGATTCAAAAAAAAATCAAATAGACTATTTCATATGAAATTAAACGAATTGAATCATCCACACGCATTCGCATACCCACATACGAACTCCCTGAAACGCCATTCGCACCTCATTACACATCTGAAGCCAAATCAAGCCCCAAGAACAGCGGCCTCTGTATCTCAGTCGTACACGCTCGTTCCTTCGTCAAGCCAGGTACGAATAGTATCGTCCGATTCGTAAGCCCCTGCCTCTCGAAAGCCCTCTGCCAATTCGTAATGGCAGAGGGTATCAAGAACAATAGAAACTAGGGTTCTTGTTTATAAGTAATCGGATTGGGGATTTGATGAATCGTATTTTCTTTCGTATTTAAATTTTTGAGTTACTTAATACTCAGCGAAACCATCTGGTCTGACTGGTTAGGCCACAGCACCATCAGACCAGATGGCCCGGGTTCGAAACCCGCAAGCCGTAAACGCGGTTGGTTCTTTTTGCGCGTGTCCCAGTAGTCGGTCCGGTCCCCTACCGCGAAAACGTTATGGGAATTTCAATCCAGTTACCGGACAAGAAACACCCACTGGTCCGGCGGTAAACAACAAATCCCTACACAGGAACCACCCGGGTTCGAGCCGGGTGGCCTGCTTTTATTTTTTTTGAGCGACTTTTACAACTCGAAAATTTATAAAAAAATTATTTTTATAAACCTTGAAACATTTAGAACAGAATGTAACTGGAATCGCCAATTTTCGATATAAACTCAATTTATTTCAAATTTCTTTGTTTAAAAATTGTATATTAATTATTTTTAAAAAAACAAAGTTTAATATTATTTATTTATTTAAAGTAAATAAATTTCCCAATAAAATAGTGACTTCATAAAATATATCTTTTTTTTATTTTATCCAAACTTATAAAGTTTATAACTGTATTTTAGAAATAAACAAATACTTGTTTTTATGATAAATGAATAAATAAATTTATTAAAATACTAAAACATTTAAATGTATATTTTTACACATAAATATTATTTTACACATTTTTATAAGTAAATAAATGATGTGAAAAAAATTATTTATTTAATTTATATTTAAATATAATTTCCACACTATTTTCTAACTAAATAAATAATTAATAATTAATTAATTTATTTAGTTATTCCAAATAAACATTTATTTCAATCATTTTTTAAACTATTTATTTTAAATCTCTTAATTTATACAACACCCGTTTTAAATACAAATCCACAAACACAACTCGTCGTACACACGTCCAATTCCATCCTACACTTAGACCAATTCTATTTTATACGATAGTGATTGGAAATCCATATGCTTTGCACACTAGGTTAACGTGGTGAATTGCAAGGATCAATCTTATCATTCATTTTCGCGTGCTAGCTATATATTGAATCAAGTGAGTTTTACATAGCCCCTTTTTCACTGTTTTTACATTTTGGGGTGAAACATGATCACAATTTACAATGATTTACAGAAACAATACAATACAAATCCACTTTACAATTTGTGTGCAATTTGAGCTTTATGTTTGAGTGCTAGGTGTGTTAACTACTTATTTGCAATTACATGTACAATCATTAACTAATCAAGCCGACGGTTAACAATGATAGATCTATTGAGTCTGACAAACCCACCCAGATTGGGGTGATTGTTACCGACAACACAATTTGCATGCTAGTAGTTACAAAGGTTTGATTGTACTTTTGGTTACACAATAGTTGCTCCCCATAATTGCCTCATTAATCATGACTTGTATGGATTTGTTTACACACGACACTTTGATGCTATTTAGAGTCAAAACCTATGTATGCTCACCAACTATTTATAGTTGACCCTCTTATTTTATCATGTTTCAGGTACTAACTCTTGAGATCATTTACAAGATGCTACACATAGGATTAAGGACTTAGTTAAATAATGAATCGAACATTTATAGTGTACCTTATTTTTCCTTTTGTATAATTGTACATGTTTTTGTTGAACAAGTGTTATAAAAATTTGGATTCAATTAATATATGAAACTTTAGTTTGACCATGTGCTATTGAACAGTCTACATGTCCCGCCCCGACGTATTCCGCCGTCGGTTGGGGTGTGACACACACTAGCTACCTGTCTTATTCACGACTAGGCGAGCACTACCAGAACACATAATGTTAGGTCATAATAAAAAAACCTATAATGTACAAAGTATATATAGGTATAGCAATCTCAAATCTCTAACTCGCACAAAATGCAAACACAACTAGCTAGATCTAAGCAAATCTACATGTATACGATATAAGTTCGTACAAAATGCAAACACAACTAGCTAGATCTGAATTCATACGGTCGTACTCCATACGGGTAGTACCAATATTTTCAAGCCAACACACTACTCGGTCTAGACACAAGACATCACCCTAAATATTCACACGCACAAGATATAAAAACATCAAAATTCCCCCACATGATCTTGTTCTGAACATTTATACCTACACACAAGGTATATATATCTACAGTTTCTCATAGGAACTTGTCCTACATACTCACACAACGTGTGATGCACCCATTGAACTTCAAACCTCACCTAGACATTAACATATAGGTGACACCATCTAATCAACCCTGCTCTAGTATCACAGAAAAGATCATATTTAATTCTAACTCAAGTCATTTAGAATGCAATCACACAATCAGTTCATGCCTCACATATTTCACTACTTTAAACATAATCCTACACCGTCACAAACATAATTATCATTAATTATATTTAAATCACCATGCGACAAGACTCACAGTAAATGTCAAAATCAAATCATCACAATTTGAATTGAGCATCACTCCCTATAAAACGTCTAATCAGTCAAAAGGTCGTATCACTCTGAAATCCCTCGTGACAACTGCCACACTAACTAATCATCAAGAAATCGAGCATCCCAAACTCTACCAGCCAAATCACTGCTAGACCACGTCAGGTGTATCTGGCGTGTTCTCCTCTAGTTCCTCCTCAAGAATAGCTCTCTTAACCGCCGCCAAATCACTGTAGGTTCACATCCCGAAGGAAAATCACATTCAGCTGGCAACGCTCTCCTTTGCCATCCCGTCTTTCCATCCATAGCTCCACGCGGTATGTCGCCGGCCGAAACTCTAGTCACACTTGGCGCGTTAAGCGCCAACACTAATCCCATGTCACTCGCAGTTTCATACATGTAAACACATACCTCGTCACTACACCCTCGTCGGGTCATTAAACACAACACGAGCTCATCATTCACCTGTTAAATAATGTCACAGTTGGTGACTTCCCGAAGGACTTTGTCCTTCACAGTCCTGTTTGCCATGTCGTAAGACAAAGACGCAAACACAATACTCGCCGTGTCACAATGACAATGACACAAACAAACAACACATATATAAACACATAACATGTAACATATTGATATCATTTGCATGACTCATTAACTACACACGCACCCCCCACATAACACTAGAATAACGTATCATACACGTATTCATAAACGTTTAGCTCATATCCTGACTCCCCTGGGCTAACCCTTAACACAACACCTACATCAATAACTCTCATTCCTAGCTCACATATTCTCATGGACACCCCATAGACTCTACGACTCCTTACTAATCTTTTTATTTCAAAAACACATCAGATTAGCACCCGAAACCCTAAACAAGTTTAATAGATTTAACTTATTTCATAAGCATGTACGATAGCCTCAAAGCATTAAAATAAATTACAGAGGGGAAATAGAAACTCACAGGTTGTGCTGAGTCCAAATCCTTGCTCTGTATCCCAATCACTCGCCCAAACTCTAAAATTGTCCACGTGCGATCACATGATCAGACATGTTCTAGAAATACGTTGGTCACCCATGAATATAATTAAATCCCGACACCTAGTCTCATTCGCTCGTCATTTCATCCCCATGAAACCCTAGCCTCACGGGTTTACGCATAGCGCTGTTCTTGAACTGGATAGGACTCGTGTAACTGAACCCGAGATCCCATGCATATACGCATGCATCTATTCAAAACCATGGGCCCGGACTATGCGTGTACTCAAATAGGGTTTCATATATGCCTGCACGTTCATCATGCAAGGTCCTACTTACCATAACCGACCGCATACAAAACCCGATAACGACCAGGCACACCACGGGTTTCAATATCCTATAATGCACTACCATCTTCCTCCTCGTCCAGCTGTAACCGTAATTGGCCCACGTCCCTATCATCTCACCAGATGACCCTACTCGAGCCGTACCGCACGTCGGGCTCATCTACGTCTTCCTCTGACTTAGCTTGTCACCCTGACACGCGTCACAGCAGCCGTCGAGTTTCGCCGTCCCCCATCATCGTTCCTGCTGGGTTTGCTGCCTCCGTCAAGCGCCACTGTGGCATCACCTTCTTCTTCTGGTGGTCTCAGCTGGACCACTCTCCTTCCCCCGCCTTGCTCACAGCCATACACCACCAGCCCTACCGTCGTCGTCCCTTTCTCGGCTACCACCACAGCAGTCGGCCACCCTTCTTCCCACTTCGTTCACCTTAACCCGAACCAAAACTCTAGCCGGGCTCCTTGCAAACACCATTATAAACAATGCTAAAAACAGATAAGAATTACCTTGGCAATGTATGGAGTCTACCGCGTGACACCATCGTCGGACCACCCCTTCATGCCGTCGTCATCTCCCAACTCCGGTCCTCTCTCTTGCTCGCTCGAATAGTTGCCGTCGAAAGTCCCTTAATCGAATGGCTTCGAGTTTGCGCCTAAGGTGGTTTAAATACCACCCACAAGTGACGTACCGGGTCCCTCTAAAATCGTTAAACGCGTTTCCATCTCAAACTTATGAAACAAATGGCTAACCAGTTCCTTTAACCCCGCTAATCCAAGCTTTACTCAACGGCCCAAGCTACCCATGTCATTAAATAGAAATTTGGGTTACCCATTAACCCGCCCCATTAGCTATTTGGTTTTAAGTATGTTACACTCCTCCATTTCAATCAAGTTGGCTTTCGTGTCGTTGTTCTTCCATTTTTACACTCATTAGCGAAGTGTCCAAATGCTCCACACTCATAGCATCTATACCCGCTTTTGTCTCCTCGACCCGATCCTCTTTCACGTCCTCTTTCACTTCTACCGGATCCTCTTCCTCGACCTCTTCCTCTTCCAAATTGCCTACCATCATGCTCCCCGTTAGTCAACAAAAGCCGCCCCTGAACTTCATCCTTTTTATCATGACTCTTTAGTACTTCTTCGTATGCTTTAAGTCTTCCCAACGCTTCTTCAAAAGGCATATTTACAATTTCCGAGTATTTCTCGATGGAAGCAATTATTTGTAAATATTTCTTCACGGCTGAGTTTAGGAGCTTTCTAACGACTACTTCCTCTTCAAGACTCGAACCGAGACTTTTAAACTTTGCAACAATACCACCCATCTTACCTGAAAACTCGTTAATTGCCTCGTTCTTCTTCATCTTTAGCATTTCCAACTCACTTCCAAGAGTTTGCAATCGTGCCTTTTGGACTCGATCGGCTCCTAAGTACCGGACCCGAATTGATTCCCAAATATCTTTCGCATCCCTGTGTTTTGCAACCTGCAGAAGAATGTGTTTCGGTAGGGTTTGGAAAAAGATGGCTTTTGTGGTGTAGTTCTTCCTCTCTTCCACCGCTGCTCCGGTTACGGGATCTACTGACTCCCACAAACCGTATGCCCTTAAAGCCGTCTCAATCAAAATGGACCATGAAGTGTAGTTAGTTTCAATCAATTTAGGACATTGAAGTGGTACATTACCTTGCTCGCAAATTGCACGGTTCCGACGGTCTCTACCATTCTTGCTAAAAACTTGTTTGATCTTGCTAACTTGCTGACTTTCTTTGATCCTTGCTGTAACTCTTGCTTTCTTCTTGCTTTGATCGATTGGCACTTGCTACTAGTTACTTCTTTCTGAATTCTTTCTTTCTTAATTAGAAAAAAATCGATATGTTCTTGCTTCTTGCTGCTGATCACAAAGCAATCATCTTTCCTGCTCTCTTTCAATCTATCGGCTACTCACATCTTATGTGATAAGTTGCCTCTGCTGCTTCTTCTCTTTCAACGAACCCAAGGTATGAGCCTAGGGCTCTGAGACCAAATGTAGGATTAGTCCCCAATAGTACACACACTTTAAACACACAAAAGACTTTATTATGTATATGAATGTGGATAGATAAAGCAAAACAAAAGCTGCAAATGTGCGGATAGATGAAACAGAGATGCAGTCTTTATTGAACAACCCAAAGTGCCTTTAAATAGGCAACCTTACAACGGTACATTAATGACTCAATCAAAGACTCACCCTAATTCCCGGACAAAACAAACACCCTCAAACTAGACCCACTACTCCATAGAATTCGGTCAACCCAAATACCAATTCATATTATTAAAGCTAACATAAAATATAAAACAACCAAATGCTTTATTCCAAGTTTCCAGCCTTGCAACTCAATCCTTGGACTTTAGCTTATTCCATGCAAACATGTGAATAAATAAATTAAACCCACTTGACCCAATCCATCAAGATTATCCAACAGGTTCTTGATGATTGCAAAGGAGGGATTGATTTCAATGTTATTATTAGTTAGTTTTGTTGTCCATAGTAATCAGAGGAATGATGAGGAATGAAATTGATTAACGTTTATATTTCTTGTGTATATTGAGGTACAATGTACAGGGAAATAAATAGTCTTTATAATGATCTAAAAAAGGAAAAAAATTAAAGGACATTAAAAAAAGATTGGCTGTCAATTAGTCAAGCCTAGAAATCAGCCTTCTTGATTGTAGCAGGTCAATGAGCTATTTTAAGAAATGATGAATACTGATCTCAAATAATATTTCAACATTCCCCCTCAAGTTGAGTAGTGGGGTTTCCAATATTCAACTTGCCAAGACATTGTATGAAAATTTTTCCATTGACCGCTTTTGTTAAAATATCTACGAGCTGGTCTTCTGATCGGATAAATGGAAGCTCAATGATCCCGTTTTCTAGTTTCTCTTTGATGAAGTGTCAGTCTACTTCAACATGTTTTGTGCGATCATGCTGAACTGGATTTTCTGAAATCTGAATGGCCGCCTTATTATCGCACATGATTTTGCTAGTTTGAGTTGGGGGTATCCAATTTCGCTTAAGAGTTTCTGTATCCACAATGCCTCCGCTAGACCACGTGCTATTCCTCGAAATTCTGCTTCAGCACTTGAGAGGGCTACCACTTTCTGTTTCTTGCTTCTCCAGGTTACGAGAATTCCACCGACGAGAGTAAAGTAACCGGATGTTGATCTTCTATTTCCTTTGTCTCCTGCCCAGTCTGCATCAGTATACACTTGGGTTTCTAAGTGCCCATTTGCTTTGAACAGAACTCCATGACCGGGTGTTCCTTTGAGGTATCTGATGATTCTTAATGCGGCTTCCATGTGGGAAACTTGAGGTTGATGCATGAACTGGCTCACAACTCCTACTGCGTATGCGATGTCTGGACGGGTATGTGACAGGTAGATTAGCTTCCCTACTATTCGTTGATACCTTTCCTTGTCAGCCAATTCTGCTTCTTCCTCCATATAGAGTTTTTGGTTCACCATCATAGGAGTATCCACGGGTTTGCAATCAATCATTCTTGTTTCTGCCAGCAGATCAAGGACATATTTCTTTTGAGAAATAAAAATTCCTTGTTTGGACCTCAGGACTTCTATTCCAAGGAAGTATTTCAGTCTCCCAAGATCTTTCATCTCGAATTCGTTAAACAGACTTGTTCTCAACCTCGTCATCTCTTCCTCATCATTACTTGTGATTATCATATCATCAACGTAAATAATTAGGCTGGTAACAAGTTCCCCTTTCCGTTTAAGGAATAGAGTATGGTCCTAGTTACTCTGTTCAAAGCCATATTTTTTCATGGCTAAAGTGAACCTGCCAAACCAGGCTCGAGGAGACTGCTTTAGTCCATATAAGGATTTCTTCAAACAGCACACTTCTCTCGGATTAGAACTTTCCATGAATCCTGGAGGGGGTCCATATAGACTTCCTCCTTAAGTTCTCCATGTAGGAAAGCATTCGTCACATCAAATTGATGGAGAGGCCATCCTTTATTTGCAGCTATAGAGAAGAGAACTTTGATTGTGTCAATTTTGGCAACAGGAGAAAACGTGTCGGAATAGTCAATCCCGTACGTTTGGGTGTATCTCTTTGCGACTAGCCGAGCTTTGTATCTTTCGATAGTTCCATCTGGCTTGTGTTTTATAGTAAAGACCCAACGACATCAGACTGATTTTTTTCCATGGGGAAGAATACATCTCTCCCATGTGTCGTTTTTTCTTAGAGCATTCATTTCAGTTTCCATTGCCCCTTTCCAGTCTTTGGACTCTAAGGCTTGTTCGACGGAAGTTGGAATTTTTTCAGAGTATAGAGAAGTGGTGAAGGTTTGGGCTTCTGGTGATAAGTTCCCTTTTGCTATGTTTGCCATCGGATATCTAGATCTTCCAGCTTCCTTTTCAGGTGAATATCTTTTTGGAGGTACTCCCCTGTTAATTCTTGGAGGAAGTTCATATCTGACTGGTTCTTCTTCAGTTTCTTGTTCAACCTGTGATGACTGTTGTTCTGTCTCATCATCCGACACTTCAAAATGATCACTATTCTCATATGTTTCACGATTAGTATTTGAATCGGAGATAACAGGAGAGTCAGTAGGAGAGTCAACATGTTCTTGAGGCTGAGAATTACTTACCTTAGACGTCAGGAAAGGAAGATCATCGTTAGTGGTACTGTTTTCTGGGTGTGTGGATTGTGGTAGTGATGTGTGAATAATTTCTTCAGATGATGGCATCCATTTCAACCAACTCAATGCGTCATTGTACTCCGTTTCCCCCTGACCATTGTGTTGGGTGTTGTAAAAGTATTCGGTTTCCAGAAAGTCTCAATTCATTGTGGTGAATATGTGGCGTTTGCTCGGGCTGTAGCATCGATACCCGTGTTGGTTAATTCCATAGCCCACGAATACACATTTTTCAGCACATTGGTCAATCTTGGAACGTTCCATTTTTGGTATATGAACAAACACGGAACATCCAAAGACTCGAGGTTCGAGAGTAAGTGTAGATGGGAGTTTATGGAATTTGGACAAAGCTTGGATAGGGGTTTTTAAATCAAGAGCCCTTGTTGGAAGACGATTAACAAGGTAGGTAGCGGTAATAAGGGCTTCAGGCCAAAAGGATTTTGGAACGTGGGATTCAATCATGAGAGCGCGGGTGATTTCTAAAAGAAAACGGTTTTTCCGTTCGAAAACCCCGTTTTGTTCGGGTGTATGAGCACACGAGGTTTGATGAATGATTCCCCCTTTTTGACAGAACTCTTTCATGGAGGTATTAACAAATTCTCCTCCATTATCAGATCTAAGAATTTGTATGTCACGTTTAAATTGGTTTTTAACCATGGCACAAAAATTCGTAATTTTTTTAAAGACTTCAGACTTATTTTTCAAAAGGTAAGTCCAAGTCATGCGTGTGCAATCGTCAATAAATAGTAAAAAAATATCGGAAATTTTGTCCCCCTCCCTCAACTTTTGCTGGACCCCACACATCCGAATGAATTAACGAAAAAGCTAAATCAACCTTGGTATCATTTGATTTAAAACTATGTCTATGACTCTTGGCCAAAACACATGTCTCACAGTTCAAGACTTTATTTGTAGGAAATAATTTTGGAAATAAACGATGTAAGTAACCGATGGATGGGTGCCCCAATCTATGGTGCCATAACCTTGCCTCCCTATCCGTAGATCCATGAGATAGCATCACAGTTCCTTGTTGTGTCACCACTTCATCCACATAGTACAACCCTTGGCGCTCAGTACCACGCCCAATGATTTTCCCCGTCCTGATGTCCTGTAAGATACAAAATGTGGGGTGCATTAGAACTACACAGTTTAGTTCTTTTGTAACATGACTAATCGATAACAGTTTATGTGATAGGGACGGAACATAGAGACAGTTTTTTAATTTCATGTCTTGGTCACTTTAATTGTCCCTTCCCCTTTTACTTGAAGGATCTCTCCATTTGCGGTATGAATCCGAGATTTCAGGGGTTCGGATTTTTCACATATGTCGGAAACCTCATAGGTCATTGTATCAGTGGCACCGCAATCAAATATCCATGAGTCAATTTTTTCACCACTAGTTGTCATGTTAACTTCCCCATTAGTACTAGGAGTATTTAATTCCCTTTTTGAAACATCAAGGGGCTTTTCTGTTACTTCTTCCTTTTGAAATTCATTTATTAGTTTAAATATTTTTGGAGAAAAATATCTTAGGTTTAGTTCTGGAATACCAAGAGATAAAGAGGGATTTGAGGGATACTCCTCAAACCCTATACCTGTCACGGTTCCTTCCTCCTCTTTGTTTTCTTCCACCGCCGCCATGAAGACAGCTGCTCGGCCCTCGGTTCTGGTGGTTTTCTGATGATGGTTGCTGCCACCGCTGCTGGTGGTCTCTTGACTGCCCACGGCGGCGGCTCCCTTACCTTTTTTGTGACCATCGGCCCACCATTCAGGGTATCCTACCAATCTAAAACATTGCTATTTCGTGTGCTTCGTCATACCACAGTGATCGCATTTAAGCTTATTTTTGTCAACCTGGAACGATGATTGATTAACTTTCTGGTCTGACCAGCGACCCTTTGAAACGAGCCCTACTCCATCCAAATCGCCGGTCGTGTTCACCCCTGATGCGGCCCCTTGCTGTGCAGGCCCAAGTATATTCTGGTGGGCAGATTCTTTCCGAACAGCAGCGTAGGCGGCTTTGGCTGTCGGCAAGGGGTCCCACCGGAGTATCTCCCTTTTTATGGGATCATATTTCCGATCAAGGGCGTTAAGGAATTGAAACAATTTATTTTCTGACCTGATTTTGTTGTACGCAACAATGTCGGTAGGGCACGTCAATGGATTGGGATCTCTTCGTTCAATCTCTCCCCAGATGCCTGCATCACGATCCAGAATTCCTCTAACGGTACGCCATTTTGCTTCAACCCGTTTGCTTTAACATGGAGATCGAAAGTCTGGAGCTTACCCTTGCCGCTGCTATACGTGACCGTAAGAGCATCCCACAACGTTTTTGCTGTTGGAAACTCTGTTAGGTTGCTAGCAATGGTCGGCTCGATATTTTGAATCAGCCATGATAAAACGACCAGATCATCCTGCTCCCACTGTTCGTATTTTTCATCAGTGGATTCCAGTGGGTCGTTGGTGAGATGGTTTAAGAAGGCTTTTGATTTCCCCCCTATGGCAACTCGTATCATCCGAGCCCATAGAGGATAGTTTTGGCTTGTGAGATTGAGGCTAATTTTAAGGCTATCGAACTGATTTGGTTTGGTATTCTAGATTTGGGTTTGATTTTAAACTCCATTCTTAAGGAGATTGGCAATCTGGATAGCCAGATTGTTGGTATTTTCTTCGGACATGGTTTGATTTTCGGTAGATGATGAGCACAACTGGGTTTTTGGATCACAAACACTGCTCTGATGTCATGTTGTCCATAGTAATCAGAGGAATGATGAGGAATGAAATTGATTGACGTTTGTATTTCTTGTGTATTTTGAGGTACAATGTACAGGGAAATAAATAGTCTTTACAATGATCTAAAAAAGGAAAAAATTAAAGGACATTAAAAAAAGATTGGCTATCAATTACCCAAGCCTAGAAATCAGCCTTCTTGATTGTAGCGGGTCAATGAGCTATTTTAAGAAATGATGAATACTGATCTCAAAGAATATTTCAACAAGTTTATGTTGATGTTGCATACGAAAGAAACTCGAAACCAAAGATATTGTTACAGGTGAAAAATGAACTAATGGAGCCAACCCAAGTTGTGGTTATGAAGAATACTGACAAGGAAATTAGATAATAGGTGGTTTTGATTTGACCCGGTAAGAGATTGATCAACAACAGTTTGGTAGATTTGTTCAAATCCAGAGGGGACCAAAAAACCAGGGGGTTCACTGGAGATTTTGATTCGACCTAAGAAGAAATTGATCAACAACAGTTTAGTAGATTTGTTCATATTCAAAGGCGACAGAAAAACAAGTGGAAGTTCTCTGAAAAGAAAACATTAATTTGATCTGAAACTAGAAAAGTTGTTATGAAGTCAGATCTGAAACTAGTAAAGTTGAAATCTAACTTTATCTGAAACTAGTGTAGTTGATATCAAATTTGATATGAAACTACAAGAGTTAATATGGAATTAACAAATTAAAAGGGGGGGGAGTCAATGAATCATAGAAGGCACATGTGCTATAGATCATCGAACAAGGCTCTAAAGACGGAAAAGAATATGGCTTATTTTCCGGTTAGTGGTTGATAGCATATGGCTTACAACCCGAGAAGAAATAAAAAATTGGACATGGCCGAGGTAGAGGTCGGAGGTTCATGTTTGAAAAAGTCAAAGACCACTCTTAGACTTAGTTTAGTTTCGGGATGAGTATTAATAATTAAAGTAAATTTATTAAGTATAAGGATAAAACTGTCATCAGTGTAAATTATGTTTTAAGGTCAAAGTTGTATATTATATTAGAAAGAGGTTAAATTGTAGGTAGGTATTTTACCCAAACGTTGCGACGTTTAAAAGGCATGGGTTCGTATTATATAAATACGGCATCGATCTGAATGAACTAGTGTGGTATCAATACGTAATTTTGTGTTTTAATCTCTATCATCTGTAATTGATTTCACCCCTGATTTCCAACAATATAACATCTAAATTATTCAATCCATATCTTTTATCATATCATATAAACAGTTTTTTGTTATTTATATTGTCTCATCTCTAACACACACAAACATACACGAAGCATACATGGACAGAGAATTCGCGAACAGAAAACATAAACATCCGATAACTATTAATTGTCAAATACAAGGTATTTATAGTAGGGAAGTTGGCGGTTATACAACAACCGACACAACCCTTAAAAGTGGCGGTAAACCCAGATACGGGTAACTGCCATTTGACTTTTGCTAATTACATTTCAATTTCTTGATTAAATAATTCCAACAATTTACTCTAATCTAACTAATAATATAAGCTTTAAATGATAAATTTTGAACAATACCAATGATATCAAGAATATTGTAATTTACAATATCAAATTGTACAAAAAATAATTCCAAATATATTTAGAAACTCCATTACAGATAATTATCATCGTAAAGAGAATAAACAACATATTCGTATCACCCTTTCTTCCCCATTCTGTCAGCATACCTCTTGTACGGATCATGCATCTTCTGCACATTACTCATGGCCCCAAAAACTCCATAAGCATCACTTTCATCATACCCACCACCCTTTCTATCCCCATCATACTCCTCATCATCATCTTCATCACTAGATTGATCCCTAGCAATAAGATCATCACCATATTTCACACTCTTCAACCTCAATTGCATCACATTAATCCCTTTAGTTTCATACCCTTTAAGCAGCCTCACAACTTCCTTCATATTAGGCCTCCTCTCGGGCTCACTTTGCACACAAAGTGCAGCCACGTTTATGAATTGTTTCAACTGATCCTCATCGAAATTGCCTCTCAGTTTCGGATCAGCCAAGTCGCGAAACCTTCCTTTTTCGATGTAGGGTTCAGCCCATTCGGTTATGGTGCGTTTGACGCCTCCGGGGAGTTTCTCAATTGGTTTTCGTCCTGTAACGAGTTCTAGGAGAAGAATTCCAAAGCTGTAAACATCACAGCTTTCGGAGACCTTGCCCCACATGGCGTATTCAGGGGCAAGGTAACCTAGTGTACCCTTGACCCTGGTGGTCATGTGGCTAACACCATCCGGGATTAGCTTGGCGAACCCAAAGTCGGCTACTAGTGGTTCGAAGTTCGAGTCGAGGAGGACGTTACTTGCCTTTATGTCTCTGTGGATTATGTGGGGTGTAACTTCATGGTGCAAGTACCTGTGACATCAAACATGTTAAAAATAAGTTACAGGCAATCAATCTAAACGGATAGTGTTTCAAAATATATTCTATATAGTGTGTGAATTTATGACATTTAAGCATAGTTATGAAAGTTTTAAAAGTTTTGTCATCAGGATCTTTAAATAATGAAATATACTCAAATGTATGAAAATTGTGATAATTGTTAGATTGCTTGATTAAAATTACAGAAACACTAAACACTAGAGAGGATGAGATACAAAATAGATTGTGTGTGAAATGTAGATTGTGTGTGAAATGTGTAAGAAGCAATTTGGTTATTTGATTAAACTAATTTAATGGTTTGCAGTAACACGTGAAAATTTTGTAATTAATTGAAAGTTAGTAACAGTTTAAAGGGTAAAAGGAAGAATTTGCTATCGTGACTTTGTATTAAATACTAATCCTATCGATTTTTTTTAAACTCGAATAACTTTTATATTTTTTATTATTATCTTTCTAACTTATACCAAAAAATAAAAACTTTTATTCATGTTAATATAAATATAGTATTGTTAAATATATAGCGATAGAGACCAAATGAAAACCATAACATAGTGTTACATATATGTAACAATTATTATTTTGTTTTCTATTGAGATAGTGTTACATATACGTAACCTTATGTGTCGCGTATACGTAAATCTTATCAATTTATATTTATAATCAACATATATATAATAGATAGTTATATACTCTTTTAACAAATAAAAATAATAATTTTTAAATTATGTAATTGTTTTAAATTAGTTATCATAAAACGGTAATGTGCAGTGTGATAAGTGTTGTTATGTATGGTATAAACTTGTATATATAAATGAACATATGTGGCCACCTCATTGCTTATTACACTACTCATGCGAAATCCATTTTTTATTGGAACCAACCGAGAGTATATATATTTGTTTGCAAATATCATTAGAATGAACTAAAATTTACTACATTTTAATATTTATTTATTTATTTTTTGAAAGTCAAATTTTCTTAATTCTTGTTAGGAGTGGGACTTGAACCCATGACCTCCTCTATCCTTTGTGTTTAATTAATGAAGAAAACCATTTAAAAATGATAGAAAGTATCCACATATAAAAATCACAAAGACGGCCTTTCACAAAGGTTTCCTCATTTTCTTTAATTGCTTAAAATTTATTAATACTTAACTATGGTAATCCAACTAAAGGCCTCTAGATTATGTTAAATTTTAGCAATATTATGCAGTGTTTTGAAACCTCTTCTAAAATTTATTAATACTTAACATAGATTTGTTCCAGCAGGATTTCTCCCCTTTCATCTTTGATAAACAAGGTCTGATCAATGACACCTCTTCTAAAATTGTTGCTGAGTAGATATCCTGACAAAGATTCATACTCTTGGAGCTTGATGTAAGCCATAGAGAGCTTTGTCTAATTTGAACACTTTGTCAGGATGTGCAGGATCTACAAAGCCT
Source organism: Smallanthus sonchifolius (assembly GCA_023525975.1). Taxonomy (NCBI): domain Eukaryota; kingdom Viridiplantae; phylum Streptophyta; class Magnoliopsida; order Asterales; family Asteraceae; genus Smallanthus; species Smallanthus sonchifolius. Next base: position 18,014,563 of record CM042035.1, on the reverse strand, counting down.
GGAGGCTGTCTGACATAGACCTCCTCACCAATCTTCCCATACAGAAGAGCACTTTTAACATCCATTTGATAGATTGTAAAGCTCTTGGATGCAGCATATGCTAAGAAGATTCGGATGACCTCTAGCCTGGCAACATGAGCAAAGACTTCATCATAGTCAACTCCCTCTTCCTGAGTGTAGCCTTGAGCTACAAGTCTGGATTTGTTCTTGACTACAATCCCTCTCTCATCTTGCTTGTTCCTGAATACCCATCTTATGCCAAATGCACTTTGACCAGCAGGGTCCACACTTCTTGTCTCTTGAATTGCAGCAACTCTTCCTGCATTGCTTCAATCCAACTGTTGTGTTTCAAAGCTTCATCTATCTTCTTTGGTTCTACCTGAGATAGAAAACAAGAATACAAATATATATTGGCCTCGTGAGATTTGCTCCTTGTTTGAACTACTTGTTGAACTTGGCCAATTATATTTTCCAATTGATGTTCTTTGTACTGGAACAACATCCATCTGTATTCCTTTTTCAAGATTGCTTTGATTCTGATCAGGAATATATTCATTCATTGTAGAAGAGTCTTCAATATCAGCAGCAGATGCTTCTATACCAACTATATTTTCTTCATCAGCAGTGGATGCTTCTACACCAACTGCAGAGCTATCATGAATCTCATTTTGATTTTCATCTTTAGAGACACTGATGCTGGTAACATTAGAGAGACTTTTCTAGCTTCACTGGCTTCAATAGCTTCCACAACAGATGGAGGATCAATATATGGTCTTATGATTCTGATAGATGGGCTATTGAAATCCAATATGTAGTCATTACATGATGTGGAAGCTAGTTTTTTGGAAGAGGCAGACTCCATATTTGAGAAGATTAGAGGCTCAAATACTTGGGAGAAAGAGTCTATATCAAAGAGCCAGTCTAGTCCTTTGCCCTTTTCACATGGAATATGTTTTCTGCATTCCACATTTGCTGATTCTTCAACTATTCTAGTTCTGAAGTTGAATACTCTGTAGGCCTTGGATTGAGAGGAATATCCCACAAAGTATCCTTCATCTGATTTGGCACCGAACTTGGGAAGAACTCCATGTGTGATAATAATAGTGAATGGACATCCAAAGGGTTTCAGGAATCCAATGTAGGGAACTCTTTTGAACCACAGTTCATAAGGTGTTTTGTTGAGAGGCTTGACAATGAGAACTCTATTTACACATAGCAAGTTGTGCTAACTGCTTCTGCCCAGAATGTGAGAGGCAGTTTTGAGTCAGCTAGCATTGATCTTGCAGATTCAATGAGAGTTATGTTTCTCCTTTCAGCAACCCCATTTTGTTGAGGAGTTCTTGGAGCACTGTATTGTCTTTCAATGCCTTTACTCTCACAGAAACAATTCAAGGTTTGGTTCTTAAATTCTGTACCTTGATCACACCTAAGAATGTAGGATTTAAAAATCTAAGCAATTTCATCTTTTGTTCTCAAGAAGTATACCCATGAAAATGTGGTGTAGTCATCAGTTATCACCAGACATTATGACTTCTTACCCATTGACATGACATTTGTAGGACCCAAAAGATCCATATGCAGCAGCTGTAGTGGAGTGTCATTTGAATTCAATGTCTTGGGTTTGTGAGAACTCTTGTGTTGCTTCCCCTTCAAGCATGCTATGCAGTGATCTTCAAGTTAGAATTCCTTGTCAGGAATACCTCTGACAAGATTTCCCTTCACCAACTTGTTGATAGTTTTTACATTAACATGGCTTAATCTATTGTGCCAAAGAGCAAATTAATCAACTGATGCCTTAGACAGAAAACAAGATACGCTACCGGATGGAGTGACCCCATTCATGTCAAGCACATATAGATTATCTTTTCTTTGAGTAGTTAACAAAATCTTCTCCGGAGGAGGTTTGCTTAGCCCAGGGGAGAGCACAAAACATTCTTTGTCTGTGAAAAACATCCAATGCTTTTGATCACAGACTTGAGACACACTCATGAGATTGAATTCCAATTCTTTTAATAGTTTACCTTTTCAATACTCATTCTTTCATTGGACACAGTTCCTTGTCCAGTTATAGATCCTCCCTTTGAATCACTCCCAAAGGCAACATATCCTCCATAGAAATGTATGAAGTTGGAAAGGATGGACCTGTTGCCGGTCATGTGCCTGGAACAACCACTGTCTACAACCCAGGTGTTATCCTTGTGACCTGATTGTCCCTGCACATGAGAGAGATCTAGTTAGCGGGAGGGACCCAAGAGATTGCAGAATTGGGTGAGTGTTTCTGTGGACCAGAATCATCAGTATTCTTGCATTCAATGGAACCAATGATGTTGCTTTGAGAGAATGCAGGTGTGGACTTGGCTTTCTATTGTTGAGGTGGTTTTCCAGATCTTTTTACTCTATCTACAGCAAATGTGGCTTTGGTTGCTGATGGCTTTGGCTGATCAACAGCAAACTTTGCCGCTGATGGTTTTGACTGATCAACAGCAACTTTGATTGCTGCTGATGATGTTAACTGGTCAGCAACAGATTTGGTTGCTGCTAAAGGCTTGGATTTCGGCTTCATTTTCTTCAGCTTCATATGATCAGCAGCATCTTTGCTTGCTGATGATTGTTCAACAGATTCTTGCTTCTCCTGCTTTACCTTTATATTAAAACTGGGTTTCTCCGTAGGAGTTCTTCTATAGAGCGGCTTCTATTTAGGAAGGGTCTTGACTACTATGGAAGCTAATTGAGAGATCTGGTTAAATGGATTGAACTTACAATTTGCAGTAAAGTGGTTTGATTCACCACATATGATGCAATATTGATATGCTTCCTTGGTGGAGAGAGAGATTTTCTAAAATGAGGTGCCTTAGCTTCATAGCTTCTTACCTTCTTCTTCTTGTTTGTTTTCTCAAAGGCTTGTTGCTTGAGATTTCTTTGCTGCTGAAGGTAGTAGAAACAGGTGCTAGCAGTATGGTTGTATTTGCCACAGACAAAGCATGATTTAGCCAGTTTGGCCCTTTGAAAGTACACACAATGCTTTCTTTTGAACAGATCTTTGAAGTTCCAAGGATGAGTTTTGTTGTGCTTAAAAGTGGCTTCCTCCAATGTTTTCTGAACATATGGAGCTCTCTCTCCAGGTGCATGACAGATGTCAAACACCTTCTTAGGTTGATTGGAATGATGGTTTGTGGACGATGAGGATTGTCCCTTTTAAATAATTAACTTTCTTCCTTCAGGAGGATAGCTAATTTTGATTTGTTTGGTGGGCTGAGGTACTGGTATTGAGGGGATGAAGGGGCTTGGACCATTTGTTTGGATTACCATACCAGATTTGGTGGTCTTGAGAATTACATCATTGGTAGGAAGTAATGGAGCTTCACTGGTTTCAGTGGATTCTGAGCATGGGGACTCAGCTTCAGATGAGGTATTGAAGTCTTGCACAGATGGTTCTTCCTTGGAAGGATCAAGGTTTCGGTTTACATGGTCAAGGTTTGTGAGGTTGAAGTTTGGGTCATGGATGGCTACATAGTCAGCAGGTGGAGGTACAGCTTTGTAGGGTTTTTCAGCTTGAAACCCAAGACCAGCAGTCACCTTTTCATGAATTTGAGCATCTAAAATTCTTTGCAGCTTTTTTGATGCAAACTCATACTTGTCAACATGAACCTTTTGGTCTGCCAACTCAACTCTTGTAGCTTTTAACTTAACCAATATATCATCAATCTGAGTTTCAAGATTTGTTTGTTCATGTTTTAATGATGAAATCTCTTTCTTTGTAACTATTTTTCAACCTTTTTGAATTTAGATTTCATTTGGTGAAACTCTTCATTTTGATCTATAAGGTTTTGATTATGCTTTCTGTATCCTAGAACTTTATCAATACAAGCCTGAGTACAAATATGTTCATATACCTGAGGTGGTATCTCTGTTGTGTCTGTCATGAGTGATTGGTTTTTGGCAGGAAGATCCTCATAGTGAAAACTCTAGTCAAAATCAGTTGTTCCAACATGTTGAGCTGCACATGCTGCAGTTTGAGCAGGAGGGGTGCCTTGACTTGCTTGACATTGATGGGCTTGTCTTGGTTGTGAAGCCGCTTGGTTTGCCTTTGGTGCCTTGCATTCTCTGGCTAAATGACCAAGTTGGTTGCAGTTGTAACATCTAAGCTTGCTTTTGTCCAAGCCAACTCTAGTGTTAGAGTTGTTGCTTGGAATGGGTCTTCCAGTTCTAGAGTAGAACCATTTTGCTCTGAGAGATAACATGGCATAAGAGTATTGTATGTCCATTTCTTCTAAGTCATCTGGATGGAAACACTCCAGATATTCTTTGATAAATGACATGTTACTTGGGTTTTCAGAGACAAAAGCATCATAGTTAGTTTGAGGTGGGGCTTCAAGGAGAAATGATGAGTTGTTTGATTGGGAGTTTGGAGTTTGTGGATGGGTAACAATGGGAGGATAGTAGTTGCTTGAACTAGGAACTAAGTGGTCAGAGTGTAGTGTAGAAGAAGTGGTGTTGGATGATGAAGTTGTTGAATGACCTGAGCTTCTTTCTTTGGCTTGAATCATTTCTAATTCATATGTCTTGAGCATACTAAACAGCTCAGTCATCTGCAGATTCTTCAGGTTTTTAGTCCTTCTAATTGACATTGTGTAGAGTGTCCAGCAACTTGGAAGTGATCTGATGAACTTTTTGAGAATGTCTTCATTCTACAGCTTTACTTTAGAGCACCGTAGCTCTCCCACGAGATAGGTGTACATGTTGTACAGAATAGTAAGAGACTCACCGTCCTAGCATACAAAGTTTTCATATTGTTGCTTCAATATGTCTCTTCTATTCTCCTTCACCTCTTCAGATCCAGCAAACATCTTCTCAAGAGCTTCCCATAGCTCCTTGGCAGTCTTGTATTATCTGAAGTTATGAAAAACTTCATTTGGTAAGCACATCTGTATGGCTCCCAAGGCTTTAAAATCTACCTCCATCTTCTTGATGTCTTCTTCAGAGTACTTTGAAGCTTCTTTGGGGACTGATGGACCTCCGGAATCAGCAGTGGCCACCATGGGTAATAGGGACCATCAATTATGGATCTCTACATTCCATATTCTTAATAACAGAAGAAACTTTCCATTCTGTTTATCCACATATCATAGTCTTCTCCAGACACCGGTCTTGGTGGTTTGGTGAGGCTTCTAATATCATCAAATCCAGTATTCTGTGCCATACTTTTGGATAGATGGTTTTAGCAAAGAGATAAACAGAACCAGAGAGTGATTAAACAAGTGTGAGTTTGTTTAATCTAAGAGCCAAAGCACTGATACCACATGTAGGATCGGTGTTTACAAGATGGTTCTGTTAAGTTGAGATTGGCGGAAACAATCACAACTAAGCAATGTATACAAGAAACAAAGATAACACTGATAAATGCAAAGTGTATTAATCTTCAATGTTTACAAGTTACAAAGAAAACTCTAAGGAAGCACACTTGTGAAAATGAGACGATACAATACATATAAAGGAACTTAGAATCAAGACAGACCCTTGATTCTAATGATCAGATCAAACACAAGTCGTTGATCTTTGACAGTTACAAGTTACACTACTATTGGTAGACAACTAAAAGACAAACTGCAGCAAACAGTAACAAGCAGGTCAAAATTCTTCTTAGGAATCTTTGCAGGAGACTTTAAAAGTAGTAGCTTTGTCTTTAATAATCTGCACCAATAACATTCCTTCTGCTGATGGATGTGTCAGTGTTGCAGCAGAGGTATCAGTAGCAAAGTCAAAGTTGTTAATGATTTTCCTATCCGCAACATCAATGTTTGATGCTGCTGAGAAGCATATCAGCAGCAACTTTGGACTTCAGCAGATAAGGCTATCCGCAGCATAGATGTTCATCAGCAGGAGAACATAGCTATCCGCAGCATTTGCCTTATCCGCAACAACATGTTGGTCAGTAGCAAAATTGTGGAGTCCGCAGCAACTATACTTAGAGAATTTTATAGCCATTAGTCTTTATCTTTACAATTTTCAACCCTTATAATATATATAATATACGCATTTAGCCTATTTCATTTTCTATTAATTTCGTTTTCCTTTAATAACTTTCGTTCGTTAACTTTTTTTCAAAATAGGAAGGACGCGACTGTTTTTAGTTTTATATGTCAACGTTCCGATATAATTTTTTTTAAACGAAGTTGTATTCAAAATCAAGTTTTTTTCGTTACTTGTACAGAGTTCCGTTACTGTTGTCGTACCGTGACGAGCCGAACCTATTATGAGCAAACAACATCATTTTCGGAATTGATATTATTGGAACACGTATCTGTATTCGCTTCTATGGTTTTGACGACCCGAATTGCTAATTTTTTTTTATTTCCTTTTTATTATTTAGCTTTATGTTTTTCTTTTATTAACATTATTTTTATCGTTGCGCTTACGCTTTTGTTTAAATTTTACTAAAGATGGGCCCGACACCCGCCGCAAAGCACTGGTATAACTATCTAGTTATATTGACTTTGGAAGTTTTCATACGATTTAGAACAATGAACCCACTTTCCATAACAATCAAAGATATTAAAATTTGTTTGCCAATTTGGTTTTACCCTTTTTTTTAGTTTATAACTTTTAAATATGATATTTTATAAAATTAGAAATATACCGTTGCGACGTTATTATTTTTGTCTACGTTTCGATATAAGTTTCGCTTAAAACGGCGTTGCGTGATATTGTACAAGTTGTCTAAGGACTTCCGTACAACGTCGTTATTAATTATATTAAATCTTTACTTTTTTTAAACGGTTTTACTTTCATTTTCTAATTTTTTTTAAGATTAACTTCTTTTAACAACTTTGTTCCGGTTAATTTTTTTTATAAAGTTTTTTCAATGTTACTAACTATTTTGCTGCAACACGTGCATTTGCGTAAAGGTTTTGTTTTTTTATAAGCAGTTTCGTATGTGTTTGTTCATTTGATACATACATTTTAACTTTTTACGTATTTTCATATAACATCTTTAATATTATGAACGTTCTATTAGATGTCGTGATTTTTAACATATTGTGTTTTTTAACGTGACGCTACGTGCGAGTTCTATAGAGAATACAACGATTATGATGAAAATGTTAATTGAATTCAATAATGAGCATGCCTTATATTGGTGCATACAACAAATGGAAAGGAGCATTTACAGGAGAAATTTTAGGGTCTAATTCTAAGTAAGATTTGACTTTGCTATTTTAATATATTTGAATTTACATTTGAAAATAATTCCCTCCTAAGGTTGTGTTGACCGGTTGACTTGAATATCTCTAATACGCCCCGCAAGATGGAGGATCCATCGGATACTCCAATCTTGGAGCGGTTCCGAAGAAACGGTGTCCGAGATAATGGTTTGGTTAACATGTCAGCAAGTTGATCCTGGGAGCTAACATGAAGGACTCGCAGATGGCCAGCTGAGACTTGTTCTCGCACAAAGTGGTAGTCGAGGGCCACGTGTTTCATGCGAGAATGATAAACCGGATTCGCACAAAGATATGTAGCACCTGTGTTGTCACAAAAAAGTGTTGGCGTTTGTGAAGTTGATATACCAAGCTCCTGTAACAGATTTTTTATCCAAGTTAATTCAGCCGAGGCATTTGCGATGGACTTGTACTCGGCCTCGGTTGATGAACGGGATACAGACTTTTGTCTCGTGGACTTCCAAGAAATAACATTTGTACCAAGATATGCTGTAGTGGACCGCCCTGCGTCATTAACGCCACCCCTATCCGAATATGAGAAAGCTGAGAGTGTGAGAGGTGAATGACGATTAAGAAAGAGACCATGATGAATGGTACTTTTAAGATACCGAAGAACACGCTTGAGGGCTTGCCAATGAGCTTGGTGCGGAGCATGCATGAATTGGGATAGTTTGTTGATGACAAAGGAGATGTCAGGACGGGTGAAAGCTAGATATTGAAGAGACCCAATAAGTCGTCGGTATGGTGTTGCATCAACCGATGGCGAGGGGTCATGAAGGGTCAAAGGATCCGTGGTACTAAGAGGGGTAGTTACGTCCTTAGCACCTTCCATATGAAACTGATTAAGAACATCTTGAATATGCCGATGTTGAGACAGAAAAAGACCCGTAGAAGTCGGAATGACCTCAACACCAAGAATGTGATGAAGTGGGCCAAGATCCTTGATCGAAAATTTGGTGCTTAAGGCTTTAATAAAGTGATCAAGGAAATGAGAGTCATTTCCCGTAAGAACAATATCATCGACATAGACCATGAAGTAGCAAGTTACCGTACCATGTTGATAGATAAAAAGTGAGGCATCGGCTAAAGATTTCTTAAAGCCAAACTGAGTAAGAAAGGTAGTAAGCTCGATATACCAAGCGCGAGGAGCTTGTTTGAGACCGTATAAGGATTTTTTGAGCTTACAAACATGATTCAGAAATTGAGGATGGACATACCCCGGTGGTTGATTCATGAAAACATCCTCGTGAAGGGTTCCATGGAGGAATGTGTTGTTAACATCAAGTTGCCGAAGTGGCCAATTCTTTGATAAGGCAATGGATAGAATGGTGTGAATGGTGACGGGTTTTGTAACGGGGCTAAAGGTGGCAAAGTAGTCTTTCCCATATTGTTGGAGAAACCCCTTAGCAACAAGTCGAGCCTTGTATTTTGTTGATGGAACCATCGGGATCACGTTTGATGCGAAACACCCATTTGCACCCAACAGGTGTTTGAGAGGTGGATGGAATAAGTTCCCATGTGTGGTTATGAAGGAGAGCATTGAATTCTAAGTCCATTGCATGGCGCCATTTCGGATCCTTCAAGGCTTGGTTATGGGTAGATGGTTCAAGTGTAGGTGGTAGAGGATGAAAAGTGGTGTTGTTTATGAAGTTGTTGTTAAAGTATTTGGTATTGGGTTTTCTTGTTCTTGGATGTGAAGAGTGATTGGTTATAGGAGTTGGGTTTGAAACAGTAGAGGGGGTGGATGGGATAGTAGATGTGGTAGATGCGTTGGAATCGGTGGACAAGGGGTGGGATGTAGAGGAGTTTGGTGACGGAGGGGAGGAATCTGTTTGGGGAGATTGAGGGGGTGAGTGAGTCGACACTGGGTCATAGCATTTGTATGCGGATTTGGAAACGGAGTAACCGAGAAAGATACACTTGATTGAGCGACGATGAAGTTTAGAGGAAGCATAGGGACGCAACCACGGGAAACAAAGGCAATCAAAAGGTTTGAGTTTTAGATAACCCGGTGGACTTTTGTACAACTTATCAAAGGGGGATTGGAAGTTAAGTATTTGGGTCGGTAGACGGTTAATGAGGTAAACAGCGGTTTGAAAGGCGTGGGACCAAAAGGTGAGGGGTAAGTGAGCATGGTGAAGGAGAGATAAACCGGTTTCGACAATGTGTCGATGGCGCCGTTCAACAACGCCATTTTATTCCGGGGTATGTGTAGGAGTGGTAAAGTGAGATATCCCATTTTGTTGTAAATATGGGATAAGACCAACGAATTCACCTCCATTATCAGTAATAAGGAAATAAGAGGAGTGTAAAAAAAAATTTCAACCAACGTTTTAAATTGTGGAAATAAACTAGATACATCCGATTTTCGTTTAATTGGATATAACCAAGTATATTTAGAGAAATAATCAATGAAAATGACATAATAGTTATAACCATCATTGGAGGTTTGAACCGGACCCAGACATCCGAATACACAAGTTCTAACGGTTTGTTAGCTTGAAATGAATTTGCACCAAAAGGCATTTTTTGACTTTTATTGATTGAACAAGCATCACAATGGAAAGAAATAGTTGACCGTTTATATGAATCAAGTCCAAGATTCTAGTGCAGAATTTTAAGAACTTTGATTGATGGATGTCCGAGCTTGTGATGCCATGACAAAAGCGACTCGGTAGATGTAGAGTTGGAATTTATTTGTCGAAGACGGCAAAGGGACTGGATTGCAGCATAATAGACATCATCAATGTTCTCGCCCCGCATGAGATGCGCCCCCGTGCGAAGATCCTTGACCAAAAAATGAAACGGGAAAAATTCAACAGAAACTTGATTAGCTTTGCAAAGTTTGGCAACAGAAACAAGATTATTCCGTAACTTAGGAACAAAGAAAACATCATTTAGATTTAATGAACGAGAGGAAGTGGTTAATGTGGAGTGACCAGTGTGAGTTATGGAGAGACTTTTACCATTGCCTAACACGATTTCGTCAGGCCCACCGTATTCGGATAGGGTGTGTAACGCCGAGCGATCCGAGGCAACGTGGTGAGATGCACCACTATCAAACATCCAAGGTTGTGTTGGTGAGGTTGACCGAGCCGATGAAGTATTAACCGTGGGAGATGATGGTGAAGCCATGGATAGAGTGATATTGTTGTCTTTGAGAAAACGGGCCAACTTCCTAGAATCTTGAGTATCGTGACCAGGTATAGTGCAATATTGACAAAAAAGAGAGTTTCGATAATTATTCCCACTTTGTTGACTGTGAAAATGGGCAGATCTTGGACCGTTGTTGGAGAACCGGGTCGGGCCACAGGATTCCTGACTAAAACGAGGATTAGACCAAGATGGTTGCTTTTGTGTGTTGTTCACAGTAGTAATTACCGGGGCCGATGGGGTGTCTTTAAGGGTTCTTTCATGATCTACTAATTTATCAAATAGATCAGGAAATGTGAGAGGAGTTTCACGCATCTTCAAGGCAGTAGAAACATGGGAAAAATCTTCACCGATGTGGACAATAAGGTCCTCGTCGTCAAGGGTTCTGGGCTAACGCAAGATCGTCGGCAATGGTCTTCATGTCATGAAGGAATTCAGCCACTGGACGGGAGCCTTTGGGATTGTTTGCGAGTCGGGATTTCAAGGAGATGATGCGAGACCTTGAATTATTCGCATAACTCGCAGTCAAGAGCTGGAAAGCTTGAAGAGATGTATCGGCAGAGGAGACGATTGGCTGGTTTGTGTCGGAACAGCTTCCGAGTAGGGCTCCAAGAAGAATCTGATCTTGACGGAACCAGGAAACATATGCCGGATTGGGCTTTGTGATGTCGGCAGGAAGAACTTTTGAAGGTGCGGGAAGAGAACCGGTAACACAGTTGTCGAGACCAAGGCCAATTAGTGTAGCCATGACCTGTTTTCGCCATACAGGGAAATTATTTTGCGTGAGTTTGATAGAAAAATGTGTGTGAGCGGTGACCTCAACAATGGTGTTCGACATGGTGATGGAAAAATCGAAGAAGAGAGGCCGCCAGGAAAAAAAAATCGCTCAGTGGAGCTATAGGGCTCTGATTACCATATAGAGAATACAACGATTATGTAATTTGCCTTGATGATATATAATTAAAAACGATTATGATGAAAAGGTTAATTGAATTCAATAATGAGCATGCCTTATATTGGTGCATACAACAAATGGAAATGAGCATTTACAAGAGAAATCTTAGGGTCTAATTCTAAGTAAGATCTGACTTTGCTATTTTAATATATTTGAATTTACATTTGAAAACAATTGCCCCCTAAGGTTGTGTTGACAAGTTGACTTGAATATCTCTAATAAGTTCACTAGCTGTAACGCACGTGGCTCTTCAAAGACTTTCATTGGTTTAACGATTTAGTTTTTTGTAAGTTTCAAAGCCGTTTGTTGTCCTTTTTTTTAGCTTTTTCGAACACTTTGATCTGTTTATAGCTTTCGTCTTTTTTTTTTATAAGGATCGAACCAGTTTTGCATTCGTTGTTTAACGTGTCGCGACACGTACCGGCCTCAGCTAGTTAATATCAAATATACATATATCCGTTTAAAGTGTTCAAATCGCTAACCTAATATGTGCTGTAGTTCGCCGGCTTTGCGGATATATTTTCAGTTCCTGAAGTTTTTACGGATCTTTCCTTAATTAATCATGTCCACACGAAATTCTCCATAAAACTATTTGTTGAATCAAAATCAAGAATATAAAATATTTCAGAATCGTGGACCAATTACAACCGGCCTTTGTTCAAAATCGTCCCTTTTCATATTGCTAATAACCGGCGTTTGTATTGTTTAGGAATGTTTGACTTTCTTATAGGATTAAAAACACCAATATACATATATATATATATATATATATATATATATATATATATATATAGGGGAGGGATCAAGAGAAAACGACAAATTTAAGCGAAAACCGAGAAAACCACATCATTTCAGTCAATTTTTTTTATTTACGTATACGTATCCAAAAACAATTTTTTTTTATTTACGTATACGTAACCAATATTTTTTTGTTTTATGTTTACGTATACGTAACAATATGTGTAAAAATGTTTTTTGATAAAAATGTTTAATATTACATTGATACTCTTATAAATAAATAAAAATAAAATAAAACAAATAATAAACATTATTTTATGATTGGGTAAAATTGGTTTTTTAAGTAGTTTTCTCGGTTTTCGCCTAACTTGTGGGTTTCTCTGGAACCCTCTCCTACACACACACACACACACATATATATATATATAAATATATATATATATATATATATATATATATATATATATATGGGACAGTTATCGTACAAAGGGCCCAAATCGTACGAAGCGTATGAAGGTTCCTCAACCGTCCGATCAATATAATCTAGGGTTGGGAATAACGCGGTGGCATAAACGTAATTACTTTGAAAAAAATAACGTGTCGTCCAGGTTCAAAAGGGCATAAATTTCTATTTGTATCCAAATCGTCGTCTTCTACAACGTCGGCCGAAGAGTATCTCGGAATTTCGCAAGTTTTCAGTGACTTCTCGGCGTGTTGCAGTGATATATCTGGAGAACTGCAGCGACTCGCTTGCTTGCCGGAGGAATCGAGTGAGATTGATCCGCAAAATCAGAAGACGGAGCCAAAACCTTTCTCAGAACACGTAAAAACGTGATTTTTTTCACGCAAAAACGTTTTTTTGAAGCGTGATTTTTTTTCTAGCGTAAGGGAAAAATACGAAAATGGACATTTGACCAAGAAAATACTCAAAAGTGGACATCCATATTTAGTCTACTGTTTCATAGACATTGGTCATGACAGACGGCTAAGCTAGCCGGCTTAAATTTTCGTGCCAACATTCCATTTGTCAGAGTACGAGCCAATAAGCATGTGACACGTGGCAGGCTTAGTCGTCTAATAGACGGCTATAGCCGTCTAATAAACGGTTTTAGCCGTCTAATGCATTTAAAAGGCTAAGATTTACTTTTAGTCGTCTATTAGATGGCTTAGCCTCCGAAATTTTTAAAAGACTAATATCTACTTTTAGCCGTGTAATAGACGGCTATAGCCGGCTAAAGGCATTAGATGGCTATAGCCTTCTATTAGAATGCTAAGCCTGCCACTTGTCACAATTTTATTGGTTCATATTCTAACAAATGGAATGTTGGCACGAAAATTTTAGCTGGCTAGGTTAGCCGTCTGTCATGACCAATGTCTATAAAACAGTAGACTAAATATAGATGCCCATTTCTAAAACAATTTCTGGTCATATGTCTATTTTCATATTTTTCCCTATTTTTTATACGGTGAATAAATGTAAATTTCAACCTCGAGTGAACTAATAAGCGTGGATTTCAATAAAAGTATGTTCTTGCAATTTATTAAGGGTTTAACGTGTCATCTCGGAAGACGGAAACAAACTCACATTGACTTCAAGGTTCTTTTTCTTTTTTTGAGTTAATTACGTAGATATTCTTCAAACGTGATTTCAAGTTTTTTTTAATGTGAATTTCAACTTCAAGTGAATTAATAAGTGTGGATTTCAATAAACGTGAATTCTAAAACTTGAATTTATTGGATTTCAAACGTGATTTTAAGCGTGGATTTCAAACGTGAATTTCAACTTCAAAGTTTGGAGAATTCTACGATTCGGCAATTGAATCACGTTTTTTTATTAATGAAATCACGTAATTACGCATTTATAATTAATAACGGGTAGAATGACAAAAATATCACTCCCATTCAAAAATAAAAGGAATACGCGGCGCACTGCTATCCTTTCGTACGCTTCGTACGAAATAAACCCTTTGTATTTAAAACTTTTCATATATATATATAGGGTTGAGTTCATAAGAAAACCAAAAAACTCATACTGCATATGTGTAGTACACCCCAAAAACCTAAACCCCCCACCCAAAAACCTAACCCCACCTCCCAAAACTTAAAACCCCACCCCCCCCCCCCAAAAAAAACCTAAACCTCCCACCTCACCCCTCCAAAAACCTAACCTAAAAGCTAAACTAAACTAAAAAGCTAAACTCACTAATTTTTTTTATTTTTTTTTAACGAGGACGACGTGTGAACAATGTCTCTGAACCACTTTTTTAGTTTTTGATATATATTTTGAGTTATGATTTTTTTTATCTCTAATAAGTAGTTTTTTGGTTTTTTCATGAATATTGAGTTTTCTTATGATCTTTTCCCTATATATATATATATATATAGGGAATGAATCATTTGAGAACTCATAAAAATCTTGAGAACTCTGATCAATGGTTTAAATTTTTAAAATTTTTTATTTTTTATATATTGTCGTGTATGTTTATAGACATAAAAAACAATCAAACTAATTTTTACATATGTTTTTATATTTTTAAATTTTTACCTACACATGTGTAGTCATATGTAGGTTTTACTACCTACACATGTATACGTAAAAAATTTAAAAATGTAAAAACATATGTAAAAATTAGTTTGATTGTTTTTTATGTACATAAACACACATGACAATATATAAAAAATACAAAATTCAAAAAGTATAAACTATTGATAAAAGTTCTCAGAGTTCTCCCAGTCATGGTTAGTCGCGCTAACCAAGGGTCCGTATGGCCCGATGACTGCACATTGTCTTAACTCGTGAGCACGTGGGGAATGGGCGAGGGGTGAAACACATGTGTTTGGTTTGGTTAAAACTTGATGGGTCAAACTTTATATGATTGCCTTGTTTTATTTATCATATATACATTGAATCGTTTTAGTGCAGATGGATCTGCCAATCGTTTTCGTACAAATTGGTTTTGCCAATCGTTTACATAAAAATAGTTTTACCATTCTTTTACGTGCAAATGCTTTTGTCAACGTTTTCAAGGAAAACAGTTTTATATCATGACCACGTATACATTATCAGTGTTTTCAAGAAAAAACTACTTTACATTGAGACTATTAAACGTGTGAACTCACTAACCTTTGTGTTGACACTTTAAGTATGTTTTTTAGGTAGCACATAGCTATGGAACGGTTGGAATAGGTTAGCCAATTGGACTAAACCCTAGAAGCCGAAGAAGTGAGATCGTCAAACCTCAAGACGGTTTTGACCTATATGGTTCTAGGATAATGTACTAGTTTGTTTTAGTATTCATAATGATGTTTAGTGTATAGAAGTCTTTACTTTAGCTTCCGATGTTGTGTAATTTTACCAATCGTTGCAACCTTGATTTATTTATTAAGTGAATAAGTTTGAGGTGTGACAGATTGCACACCCCGCCAAGGCGGAAGTACGAGATGTAACCGGCATATCGCATTGAACACAAATACAATATAAACTAAAAGGAAAATTGTGCATTACATTGAACCATACTACATGCTTCTAACAAAGGTAAAAAAAAAGAATCTCAAATCAGTACAATGTGTCTAAAACGCCTGAGTACAACCAAAGTAAATATTCAAAACTAAAAGCAATAATTTTAATCCAAAAGCAAGCCCCCACAAAAGTCTATTCTTCAATTCTGTTTACCTAAAAGCATGTTTCGAAAATAGGTCAACTATAAAAATAGTTGGTGAGTTCGCAGGTTTTGCGACTCTATAAAAAGTTTCTTATAAAAATCTAAAGTGATCAAAAATCCATTGATCAAGTACACATGTATTAGACAACATATTACCATGAGTCACAATCAAAGCATCGACGAAATAAAAATAAAGTACCCTATACGGAAGTCTAATGCAAACAACCGTCTAAAAATTGACTAACTTTGCGCCCAAGTGACCCTACAAGTCTGGTTGGCGTGACCAAACCATGAGCGGGGGTGTCAACCCAAGTAGTACTACTCAAAATTCCTAACGGCTACGCTCAGCTAATTGATTGCCCAAAATTGGGGACTTTAAGGCATTAAAAAAAATAACTCATGTATCAATGTATCATATAGCATGTGATTAAAAATAAATAAAGAAACAACTTTCTCCCAAAAAACAGTAAACAGTAAGTGAAGTGGGGCCGCTAAAATCACCTGAACAGCATCGGTGAATAGTGTGACTTAGTCAACAAAAATCGCAAAGTACGGTTAACAGCCAAATTCTACCAAAGTACGGCTAAATCCACAGAAGTTCCAAAACAGGTGTCCTAACCGAGTTCTACTAATCAAGTAGTCACAAACAATGTATTTAGGACTCCTAAAATAAGTGACCAAGTCAACAAAACAAGAGTGGCTACGCAATCTATTGCATACCTAAAACCCGTGCATATGCTTACGAACTGCTTAAAGTTGTAAAACGGACTTTTATATAAATTTGTGACTTTAAAACTTAAAGTTTAAGTTTTTAATAAAGTATAACATAAGTTATATAGTTATATGTGATAAAATCTCAAGTCACGCATTCGTTTGCCAAAAACAGTCGTTGCGCGCGTAAAATCCGCTTTACGTGTTAAAAATCAGATTCGTCCAAAATTAACGTTTTAACATGATCTTAGCTTCCAAATATAAAGTTCAAAATTATGGTTTAATATAAACAAAGGTTTTGTCCAAAATCTTATAAATGTTTTTATAAATTAACCTTTTATACCAAAAGCCGTCAAAATAATAATTTTTATAAATATTTAATGGTCCATAATTATGAAACAATATCTAGACTTAAAAGAAATACTTGAAACTTTTACCCAATGTTAATATATGTGAAAAATAATTACTGACCATGTTTCACAACTTTTAAATATCCAGATTATTTATTATGAATATAAAATGCTTGAAAATCAACAAATTCGAGAAAAATAGTTAAACATGTTAAAAGTTCACCAAATGTTTACCAGGTCAGTTATACCTGACAAGAAGTATATAATCCAATTTTCACTTATTAAAACATAACAAATACAAAATACATACTTGTACAACTCCACAATTCATGAAATTTGAAAAGGAGTCTATATGTTACCTTTACAAGCTTCTGTCCAAAAATTAGATTTTTATAATATTCGAAAGTATTTTTCCAAGTTTCCACACATTAAATTGTATTAAACTTGTATAAAATTTAGTAAATAATCCACTTGGATTTAGATTGCTAAACTTTCCAAATCTCACTTTTAATATAAGTGCTATAGTTTAAAATAAATTTGGAAGCTAAATCAAAAGTTTATAAAAATCCATAAAAAAAACAATTATTGTATAAAAATAAATATATTAGTTCCACGTGAACCGGGGTTGGGTTTATAACCTAATAACCACATCTGATCAGAATTTCCTTCAGTGAAAACATTTATATATGTGTTTAGAAACTACTGTCCAAACATTGTCACGATCCAACGGTCGGATCTCCGGGAATCGACGATTCTTTGAGACCCAGTTTTTCGAATCCGAAAATTCGATCAGTTGCATTCGAGGGTACAAAAAGCATACCTACAGAGCTCTGATCAAAAATCCCTCCGGTAGGGTTTTGCGTCTATGAGTTGGTAACATTATATCCAAAATCATGCATTTCTAACAGTTTCCACGATTGGTAACATTACAGAACATTATGTAATGATTTACTCATTACATAAATGCGATCTCACTTATTGTAATCCCTCGTGTTTATGGGACTCTAGTGATAATTTTATCACGTCGTGGCATAGACGACGTCATTCACTTAACGACATGTTTGAAGAGTTTTCCTAAAGTTGTTCATTTGATATAATGTATACTCGACAGTAACGTCACACTTTTTTATTTTGTTGACTTGGTCACAGCCTTTAGGAGTCCTAAATGCATCATTTGTGTCAACTTAACTAGTAGGACCATGTTAGGACTCGGATTTTATTGGTTTTTGTCGACTTTGTCGCATCACTCACCCATATTGTCTAGGTGAGTTTCGTGGCCCCACTTTATTTATTGTTTACTGTTTTTGGGGGAAAGTTGTTTCTTTATTTATTTTTAGTCACATGTTATATGATACGTTGATACATGAGTTATTATTTTTTTAATGCCTTAAAGTCCTTAATTTTGGACAATCAATTAGCTGAGCGTGCCGTTGAAAATTTTGAGTAGTACTACTTGGGTTGACACCCCCGCTCATGGTTTGGTCGCGCCAACCAGACTTGTAGGGTCACTTGGGCGCAGAGTTAGAAAATTTTTAGGCGGTTGTTTGCATTAGACTTTCGTATGTGGTACTTTATTTTTATTTCGTTGAAGCTTTGATTGCTGCTCATGGTAATATGTTGTCTAATACATCTGTACTCGATCAATGGATTTTTGATCACTTTGGATTTTTATCAGAAACTTTTTATAGAGTCGCAAAAACCTGTGAACTCACCAACTATTTATATAGTTGACCCATTTTCGAAACATGCTTTCATATAAACATAATTGAAGAAGATATTTTTATGAGGGCTCGCTTTTGGGTTAAAATTGGTTTTTTTAGTTTTGAATATGTACTTTGGTTGTAGTCAGACATTTTAGACATGTTGTACTGATTTGGGATTTTTGTATTTTTACCTTTGTTAGATGCATGTAGTATGGTTCAATGTAATGCACAAATTTTCTTTTAGTTTTTCTTTTACCTGTGTTCAAAATCGGAGTTGGGTTTTTCACCCGGAACCATTTCCTGATCTCCCGAACGTGATGGTAAGCTCTGATCATCCTAAATCTATTCTTAAATTCGTTAAAAAGAGTTTTTAAAATCTGTATAAAAAGTTTTATGCATGCGCAGTTTTAAGGATAAGACGATCTCTCGAAATCCGACCATTAGAAATGCATGAATTTTGGATATAATGTTGCTAACGAATAGACGCAAAACTCTACTAGAGGAATATATTATCAGAGCTCTCTAGGTATGCTTTTCATACCCTCGAATGCAACTGATCGGAGTTTCGGAATTGAAAAACTGGGTTTCAAAGAATCGTCAACCCCCGGAGATCCGACCGTTGGATCGTGACTATTTTTGGATAGTGGTTTTTTCACACTTATATAAATTTTTTTGCCGAAGTAAATTCCGATCCGAGCTTGGGAACTATAATTTTAAATGTGAACAGATTGTAACTGTTTGTAGGATCGAAAACAGGAAATTGATCGGGTTGCATTGCCATCCAAACGGCATTGCATGTCGATTTTGAGCATGTGGAAATGCTGGGGAGATAAAAACGATCCTAATGTTGGTTTTGATATGTATTGCATGTAAAATACGGGAGGTTCCGCGTACGCGAACCATTTATACGGAAGGTATAACTTTACCCGTTAAACTTTAATTTTATGTTAGAATAGTTTTATGAGTCATTTGTTGGGGATTGAACCTAAAAATATTTAGTATTTAGAGTGGTTATTAGGTTATAAACCCAACCCCGGATCATGTGGAACTAATATATTTATTTTTAGAGTAAATTATAGAAATCGTCCTTTATGTTTATACCATTTTTCACTGTATGTCCTTTAGCCCAAAAAAATGCAGAGATCATCCTTTACGTTTATTTGTTTTGCATTTTACGTCCTTTAGCCTAACGGGCGTTAACTTTTTCAGTTAAATCCAGTCATGTGCTTTGCACATGAGGGTGCTTTGGTCTTTTTACTAACAAAAAAATTTCTAAAATTAAAAAGAATAAATATAAAGATAACCTCTTCTCTCTCTTTCAACTCCCTCTTTCTCTCTACCTTTTCTCCACCACCAGCCACCACCACCACCAGGAACCAACCACCACCACAATCTCTGGCAACCACGAGCACCACCACCCCATCCTTCAGCAACCACGAGCACAACCACCATCTTCGCAACCACCATCCGACCGTCATCTTCGACTCTGCCGTTCAGATCTGATTCCTGATTTTCCATGGTTGTCGTCGACGAGATACTGAAGCTTGATCTGGAGTCACGGGCGTTCAGATCTGATATATCCGGTGACAGGTGTGTGGCGGTGGAAGTCGTTGTCTCTTGCTAGAAAAACTAGGGTTTAGATTTGGGGATGGCGTGGTTGGTGAGTGGGGTGGTGAACGATGGTGAATGTGAGAGGGGAGGGGGCTGGAGTGTGGTGAACTGGTGGTGGTGGTCGATTAAGGAAGCTAGGGTTTCGTGGTGGTGGTGGTGGCGGGTGTATGGCCGTGGCAGTGGTTGTCGCTGGCCAGAAAAACCAGTGGGGCTTGGTAGTGGTGGTGGTTGTAGATGATGAAGGGCGGTGGTTGCTTATGGTGGCAGTGATGGTGTTGACAATGGTGGAGGGTGGTGGCAGGTGGGGATGGTGGTGGTTCCATGGTGCTGCAATTATTGTGGGTAAAAATACCAAAACACTCTCATGTGAAATGCATATGACTGGATTTAACTAAAAAGTTAACGCCCGTTAGGCTAAAGGACGTAAATTGCAAAAAAAATAAACGTAAAGGATGATCTCTGACATTTTTTGGGCTAAAGGACATACACTGAAAATGGTATAAACATAAAGGACGATTCCGGTAATTTACTCTTATTTTTATATAACAATTGTATTTTTTGATGGATTTTTATAAAGTTTTGATTTAGCTTCCAAATTTATTTTTAAACTATAGCACTTATATTAAAAGCGAGATCTGGAAAGTTTGGCAATCTAAATCCAAGTGTATTATTTACTAAATTTTATACGCGTTTAATACAATTTAATGAGTAGAAATTTGGAAATATACTTTCGAATATTATAAAAATCTAATTTTTGGACAGAAGCTTGTATAGGATATGTATAGACTCTTGTCCAAATTTCATGAATTATGGTGTTGTAAAAGTATGTATTTTGTATTTCTTAATTTTTAACAAGTGGAAATTGGATTATACACTTTTGGAAAGGTTTTGAACTTAAAATATTTAATGGGACTTTATGTGGATATATAACTGACCTGGTAAACATTTGGTGAACTTTTAACATGTTTAACTATTTTTCTAGAATTTGTTGATTTTCAAGCATATTATATTCATAATAAATAATCTGGATATTTAAAAGTTATGAAACTTGGTCAGTAATTATTTTTCATATATATTAACATTGGGTAAAAGTTTTAAGTATTTCTTTTAAGTCTAGATATTGTCTCAGAATTGTGGACCATTAAATATTTATAAAAGTTAATATTTTAAGGGCTTTTGGTATAAAAGTTTAATTTATAAAAACATTTATAAGATTTTGGACATAACCTTTGGTTATATTAAACCCTAATTTTGGACTTTATATTTGGAAGCTAAGATCATATTAAAACGTTAATTTTGGACGAATCTGATTTTTAACACGAAAACCGTATTTTACGCGCGTAACGACATTTTTTTTTGACAAACGAATGCGTGACTTGAGATTTTATAACATATAACTATATAACTTATGTTATACTTTATTAAAAACTTAAACTTTAAGTTTTGAAGTCACGAATTTATATAAAAGTCCGTTTTACAACTTTAAGCGGTTCGTACGCTTATGCACGAGTTTTAGGTATGCAGTAGATTGCGTAGCCACTCTTGTTTTGTTGACTTGGTCACTTATTTTAGGAGTCCTAAACGCATTGTTTGTGTCTACTTGATTAGTGGAACTCGGTTAGGACACCTGTTTTGTGACTTCTGTGGATTTAGTCGTACTTTGGTAGAATTTGGCTGTTAACCGTAATTTGCGGTTTTTGTTGACTAAGTCACACTATTCTCCAATGCTGTTCAGGTGAGTTTCGCGGCCCACTTTTCATTTTTACTGTTTTATGGGGGAAAAGCTGTTTCACACAATACACGTTGTTTCCTGGGTTTACTTATGAATGTATTAAGTCCTCACTTAAACGCAATCAATTAGCTTGGATAGCCGATGGGAATTATGAATAGTACTATCTGGGTTGACACCCCCGCCCAAGGTTGGTCACGCCAACCAGACTTGTAGGGTCATTTGGGCGCATGATAGCGTGTTTTTAGTAGTAATAAATATATTATATTTAGAGCTACACAAAATCAGGTTTTAAATTTATAAAAATGATATTTACTTTAACTTAAAACACACACAATAGGCAAGTGTAACTATCGCAGCGTAATATAGTCTGGGTAAGAACCAAGTATCGAACCATGGACACGGATCCCGTACTCAACCCTCGCTATTGTCTGACTAGAATAATAAGTTGGAAATGGGTTTTGTTTAAAAGGAAAATAAAAAGTTAAGAAATGTAATTAGAACTATTATTCTGTTTAAGGTGTTACTCTAGTTGCTATCCCTTTTTAATTAATGATGTATTTAAAATAAGGTTGATCATAGTTACTAATACTAACCCTTTCGATAGGGGAGTTAGTATGTCATAACAGATCAGTGGATACAGTCGGCCAACTGTTCCTTAATGAGTATAACGGACCCTAAACGGGGCGTGAAGTCCGTCGGTATCATCACAACTCATTATTCGGACTTATTATCCCTGTGACTGGCGTACGTCTGGTCTTGTAACTTCTTTCGGTAAATCGGAATGCACGACTTCCTCCAAAGGTACTTTATGAACGCTCGGACCTAACTAATTATGTTCTTAAATAGTTATCTTTACTTATAATATTATTTCAAATAAATAAGACTTTCCTTCTCAAGATCAAACCTCATGGCTCCCGCTAGATATCCTCTACAAGCCGATACAAGAGAAGTAGAGAATTACCGACACAAACCGCCTGCTCTGTTTAGGGCTCAAACGGCCTGCTGAATACCCAAACCACCAATCAACCCATTGTATTAAATCTATACTAACCGACCGGATTAACACCAAGATTTGTATATAGACAGTACAAATATCGAATAAGCTTCCCAAACAAGAAGTCTTGCTTCAGTAACTCACGAGATAAAAGATTATTAGATCAATTTAAAGATCACTTATTCTGGTCTTTTTTAGATAAATTATAGTAAAGACTTTAAAATCATAACTTACTAAAAATACTTCATTAATTAATTAAAGTCCATCCAACTCGAGCAACACAAGAGCACTAGCCATAAATGACCATACAAGTGACTCCACTAACACTTACATAATGTGTGGAAGTGTTCCAACACCAAGGGAGAGTGGGTATAGGTTGCCTTTTTTTTTCACTCGAACAAGAAGAATAAATTCATATTACAAGACTTAAAAAAGAAATTAAAAAGAAAAAGCCTAAATGGACCAAAACCGAGAGAGTTTCGGCTCTTAGCAGAGCACTAAGGCCTTCCCATCTCTTGGTAATGGACATCTAAAACACTAGAATGAGCTTGCTATTTATAGACTCAGAATTTGGTAATGCACGGCCGTGCATTGGGATGCACGGTCATGCAAAGCACACATATCTTGCACGTGAGGGAATCTTGCAGAAGGACAGGGGAACGTGGGGCCATTTGCACGACCATGCATGGCAATGCACAACCGTGCATTGTCACCTTTTGGTCCCTGTTGACTTTTTGACTTCCTGGCTGACTCTATGCGTCCGGTTTTGTTCAATTGGCTTCCGAATGCTGATTTTGACTTGTCTTGGGTGTTTTCTTCATGTTTTTATATGCGAGGGTTAATTATCCTGTTGTAACACAAATAAGTGCATTAAGTATCATATCTTATCATATTCTCTATAATTTGTATTATTTATGGGGATAATTGTGCATGTAAAACATGTATAAATGATGGTACATCATAACACCCCATACTTAAACTTTGTTTGTCCTCAAGCAAACTCAGGCATGATTATACCCATAGAATAAAACATTAATTTAATATTAATCTAAAGCTTTTGTCCCAAATGGTTAAGCGACTCTTTATAATAATAACTTGATGTTTGCACCTTTCGATTGTTTCTCCACAATAGGGTAGTAAGCCAAACATACTTGATAGAACTATGATTATGCACAAAATTACAGTCTCACTCAACACTCGAGTTTAATATATGGATAATGTATCTTAAGAAAAACACTCAATGCTATAATTAATGCTTGCATAATCATAGGCTTGTATAGAAATCAAATATCCATCAATTAACATAAAATATGTGCATAAATCAAGAGGGCTTTAATGGGTTGTAATGATAGGCTTAAGGTTAGGGTAGGAAATATTTTGGGAGAAGTGGCTAAATGTTGGAAATTCGACTTGGCTTAATGATTAAATGGTGAGTGAGCATGTTGATAATCTTAGACTAGACATTGTGACTAATCTAAAGACTCTTTGAAGGTGAGACCGTCAAGACCAATTTTTTTCTTCAAGAATGCAAACTTCTTCTTATTTTGAAGCATTTACTACTATCAATCCCCTATAGATTTTTCGGTATTTCTTCATAATACATCCATATTGTTGATTTGCTTTGCACACTCCAATTTTTCGAGTAAGTTTGATCTTCTTTTGATGAAATTTCTTCAATAATTTGGGCAAGTATAACTTTTCTTTTTGTTTCCCCTTTTTCTTTTCTTTTCATTTTCATATTCATCCTTTTCTTCTTGCTAATTTTCATTCGTTGATCATAAGATGAATGTATGATCCTTTTTGTGGATAATTTCTCCTCATATCATAGCCAAGCTGACTTCCAACTAAATAGGAAAAAGAAAACGACGCCAAAAACTTGATGTCGTTTATGGGTTTGAAGTGTGGGTTTTAGAAATGAAAAAGGGTTTGGGCTCAAAGGGATTAACTACGGGATAATGTTTAGGGTAGGTGAAAGAGGATAAGAAGGCTAAAGAAAGTGGGTGAATCCTAATGTCTCAATCATTTTTGTGCATTCTTTTTGTCCATGATCTTGAAATGTATGTTTTACACAAGTTCTAACATGCAAAGCACTAATTAGCAAACGCTCTATCAAACGAAATGAGCATGTAAGATTTGGCAATGATGTCACAAACTAGATGTGTTATATGATAATGCTCGGATAGGCTCAAATTCTCACATGAAATGGAAGATAAAGGGGTTTAAAAGTAAAAATATGCATAAACTTATTTCTTTCTTTATGTTGTGCTTACTAATCTTCCCTATATGTTTCCTTGATTCAATTCAACGGTATTTCAAATTATTGTTTTTATAAGATCGTTTTATTCCAAATGATTTTTAAGACTTGTAGATTTTAGATTATTTATGAAGCTCACAACTTTATATGTTGTTTATGAAAATGTTTTAATGACTTCTATGTGTATTTCAATTCAAAGGATCGAATACTTGGTAATCATGCACTTGTAATACTTGGGACAACATTATGTTGCCGATGCATTGGTGAGTTTTCTAACACCCCATACATAGAATTTTGACAATGTCTTTAATATACGGGAATATGTTATTTAATAGTTGTCATGGGTAGGAAAAGGGTGAAAGAGAACTGAAACTACCCTTTTGATGCATCACTATTATGTTTATGGTTGATTTCCTCAGCTTGGTTAGTATGTGCTCCAAAAACTGTATATCCCTGTTATGCTATGCAATGCTCAAACAATAAAAAGTAAATATTAAACATAAAATTAAACTAATATTCGCCAATAGATGGCGGCCGAATAAGTTGGTGGCAATGCCACCATGTCAACGGTTAATCTTGTAACCGGTAAAATGTTACTTGTCTAGAAAACAAACAAACATTGTTCAACATCAAGAACCATAACTACATCAGATAAGAACCTCAAATATCAAAGATGAAGGATGAAGAGAGTAACTAATGGAAAGGAGGACGTTGCCACTGTTGGTGCGGGCCGGGAGGCTGCTGCAGATACTACTGATGGGCATACGGATCGTAGGTGTGATCGTAGAAGTCCTGCCGCATACCGTCCATCGTGTGTCCCAATTGATCCATGTGGATCATCAAATCCAGCATAGTGGGATCAGCAGTGGTGTGAAACATATCTGGGCCTTGATATCCCAGTTGCCTCCTTGGCACTTCCTCGTCCTCAGACTCTTCAACTTCACCTGTCCAAATGTTCCCCTGATGCCCCACTAACTGGTACACCCCATTAAATTTCTTCATCATATGCATATTGATCATCACTTGGGTGTCTACAGGTTGAATGGGCATATCCATATCTTGGATTTGTCCAAGATTTACAGGGGTCAAAACACCTAAGTATTGAGCCAGATGGGTGATGTATGGTCCTCCAAAGATGTGGCTACTGGAACTGTAGCCTGTGGCTCAGGTAAAGAATTTAGCCAAGGTGTAGGCTAAGTTACAGGGGACTTGATCAATCAGATAATGAAGGTGGAAAAGGTCTCTCAAGGTTACCACCCCGGTGCTATATTTCCTTCCCCTAATAGAAAGGACAATACATCAATGCAGATATCGGTAGAGAGGGTGTTTGATCCTAGTGCTTTTCTGGGTATGCGGGTCAAAGGTCCTGACCCGATCATGTTCCAAAATGCCGAGGCTTCACCTTCTGCAAACTCTAATTTGCTCTCAGTGAAGATTGGTTCTGTTCTCTCCCTATGCCTATACAATCCCAACTTTACCCTAAATTCTGACAAAGTTATCACATACCACTGTCTGGCCATCCTAAATCTCACACAGTCTTGCATCTCCATATTCATCACCGACGTATCAAACTCAAAAGAGGCTAAGAACTCAAGAGTGAGCACATAGTATGTTGCTTCCCTAATAGCAAAGAACCTCTGCCAAGGTTTTGTGATTAGAGGGACTACACTATCCGGGAGATTAACATCCTTTAAAGTTGGATAGCAGATGGTTTTATGTATCCAAAAGGTTTGTGTTAGTAAGGTGTCTAGGAGCTGGTAAGCATAGATCTTGATGGCATCATCGAAGTCAATGATAAGCCATGGGTGCAAGTCTTGTGGCATCTCTGGCATAGACTGCGGATTGAAAGATGGAGGAGATGGTGGAGTTGGTGGTGAACCACTCATTCGGGCAGACGAAGATGATCCTGTACGGGATCCCAAATAGGTATTCCTTCTTTTTCGTCCGGCTTGCCTGGATGATTTAGCCATTTCCTATACAATAATGAATTGAGTTAGTATAGGGAAAATAGCATTGCACACGACAATGATTTCAAAAATTTGATATCCCATAAAATTTATGCATATATATATTTTAGGACCACACGAAGAAAATCTAAACTCATGCATTGTTATGGCATGGTTACATTTTCCAAATCCATAATTGGTTACTTGCAATTTATCCAAACAAGACTTAATTTCAAACAATGGTGTATTTGACTTTTGAAAGTCAAACTTGTTAAAATTTTTGACCTAGTTCATCAAATTAACAATTTTCCAACAAGCTATATTACATTTTAAACACATATATACAAGATTCATGCTTTAATTCACATAATTAAGGTTAAGATTTACAAGAAAAAATTAAGAACCCAAATCATACAAGTGGAACAAATCTGTTTAAACGAGGCTAAAACAAGTTACATTATGATCTATCATGGTGAAATATGCATTTAGATTAAGCAGTGAGTTCAGATTCAACATATCTATACCAAAATTCAAAACGAAACCCTAGCCCCTATTTGAACAAAATTATCCATAAATAAAGCAAGAATCGACTCAAAAAGGATAATGGACAAGTTTAAATACCTTGGGGGAGAGATTAGAGTGAAGAAACGAGAAAAACCGTGAGAAATCGGGGGTTTGGAGGTGTTTTCGGCCGGAACCGAGATTGTTTGGGGTTTGGGTTTTTGAGAAACTACTGCTACATTCCTCTTTTAACCTAGACCCGCGTTTGACCGATGCACGGGCGTGCATTGGGATTCACGGCCGTGCATTGGGATGCACGGCCGTGCGATACCCCTATTTGACATTTTTTTTATATTTTCCAGCTTAGGGTTTTCAGAAAATAAACTTTATGTTTTTAATTAAAAATTAATTAAAAATTAGTTTAATTTTTCCAAAACGTATTACCTGAAAAATATAACCGTGGTCAATGGGATATGTCACCATCAAAAATCCTGAATTATACTTAAGTACTTACCTCATTTCGTGCAATCCAACATCAGAGTATCGAACTTGTCATTATCAAAAACAAAAATGTTACTCATGTAAAAACCGTTCGAAAGCGTTACGCCTAATTTAGAAAAAATATTTTTGCTTTCGAATGGCGGTACTTATGTTTATTTATTTTTTTCTTAACAAAAATTTCGCGGTCGCGATTCCTTGAAAATTCCTTCAAAAGATAGATTAGTTAACACAAACACCAAAATAAAAAGAAAAGGAAAATAAAGTTGAAAATAAAAATAGTCAATCCAGTGAATTAGATCTTTCGCAAAATTACCGTGTACCCGGCAACGGTGCCAAAAACTTGAAAGCGTGTTTTTAGTAGTAGTAAATATATTCTATTTAGAGCTACACAAAATAAGGTTTTAAATTTATAAAATGATAATTACTTTAACTTAAAACACACACAATAGGCAAGTGTACCTATCGCAACATAATATAGTCTAGGTAAAAACCAAGTTTCGAACCATGGACACGGATCCCGTACTCAACCCTCGCTATTGTCTGACTAGAATAATAAGTTGGAAATGGGTTTTGTTTAGAAGGAAAATAAAGAGTTAAGAAATGTAATAAGAACTATTATTATGTTTAAGGTGTTACTCTAGTTGCTATCCCTTGTTAATTAGTGTTGTATTTAAAGTAAGGTTGATCATAGTTACTAATACTAACCCTTTCGATAGGGGAGTTAGTATGTCGTAAGGCAACAGTGGATACGGTCGGCCTACTGTTCCTTAATGAGTATAACGGACCCTAAACGGGGTGTGAAGTCCATAGGTATCATCACAACTCATTATTTGGATTTATTATCCATGTGACTGACGTAAGTCTACTATTGTAACTTCTTCCGGTAAGTCGGAATGCACGACTTCCTCCAAAGGTACTTTATGAACGCTCGGACCTAACTAATTATATTCTTAAATAGTTGTATTTACTTATAATATTATTTCAAATAAATAAGACTTTCATTCTCAAGATCAAACCCCATAGCTCCAGCTAGAAGTCCTCTGCAAGCCGATACAAGAGAAGTAGAGAATTACCGACGCAAACCGCTCGGTCTGTTTAGGGCTCAAACGGCCTGCTGAATACCAAAACCTCTAATCAATCCATAATATTAAATCTATACTAACCGGCCAGACTAGCACCAAGATTTGTATATAGATAGTACAAATATCGAATAAGCTTCCCAAACAAGAAGTCTTGCTTATTAGATCGATTTACAGATCACTTATTCTGGTCTTTTTTAGATAAATTGTAGTAAAGACTTTAAAACATAACTTACTAAAAATACTTCATTAATTAATTAAAGTTCAACCAACTCGAGCAACACAAGAGGACTAGCCATAAATGACCATGCAAGTGACTCCACTAACCCTTAGATAATGTGTGAAAGTGTTCCAACACTAAGGGAGAGTGGGTATAAGTTGCCTCTTGTTTTACTCGAACGAGAGGAATAAATTCATATTACAAGACATAGAAAAGAAAATAAAAAGAAAAAAACCTAAATGGACCAAAACCGTGAGAGTTCCGGCTCTTAGCAGAGCACTAAGGCCTTTCCTTCTCTTGGTACTGGACATCTAAAATATTAGAATGAGCTTTCTATTTATAGACTAAGAATTTAGTAATGCACGGTCGTGCATTGGGATGCACAGTCGTGCAAAGCACACATCTCTTGCACGTGAGGGAATTTAGTAGAAAAGGAAAGGACCGGGGCACGTGGGGCCATTTACACGACCGTGCATGGCAATGCACGGCCTTGCATTGTCACTTTTTGGTCCCTGTTTACTTTTTGACTTCCAGGCTGACTCCATGCATCCGGTTTCGTTTAATTGGCTTCCGAATGCTGATTTTGCCTTGTTTTTGGGTGTTTTCTTCATGTTTTTGTATGCGAGGGTTAATTATCCTGTTGTAACACAAATAAGTTGATTAAGTATCATATCTTATCATATTCTCTATAATTTGTGCTATTTATGGGGATAATTATGCATGTAAAACATGTATAAATGATGGTACATCAGCGCATAATTAACCATAGTAAGTGTTCACATTCAATACCTGGATACAAGGACGACGGTTTTGATTGTGGCTCAGGGTACTTATATCTTAACACATGTACTTGATCATCTGCAGATGGTTACCATTACATTTTGAAATTTATTTACTTATTTTTTTTATCGAGTTGCAAAACCTGCGTACTCATCAACTATTTTTATAGTTGACCAGTTTTTGAAACATATTTTTCAGGTAAACAGTTATGGGGATAACTTCCGGTGATCATCCAATCTTTGAGACTATGCAAGCAACAACATTCTAGACAGATTCATTGTTGATATTTTAACAAATTTAAGCAAGGATTTAGACAAATCTAAGCTTACCATTGCGTTCGTAGCGTCGAGAAATGGTTCCAGGTGCAAAATGGGCTTCGGCCGCCTTCGGCAGCCACCAACCACCACGTCGGACCACCTTTGACCGCCACGCATCACCGCCGGACCACAACTACTTCGTCAGAATCCTAATCCTATCTAGCCCTCTCCACTCTCACTTTCTAAAATTTCTCTGATTTTTTTGCAAAATGAGAAAGTGGATGAAGATGGGGTATTTATAGCCCACGTGGTCTCCGATCGCGTGTTGGTTTTTCGCTTAAATGAACTCGATAGAAATAGCGGCGTTATTACCCAAAAATAACCCGTTAAAATTTATTATTTTCCCTCGAGTCCTTGCGTCTTGTAAATATAAATCCTTTTGGATTTAAATTAAATTTTACGAAACTGCTCGACTCGGATGTTAACACGTATAAATCTGAACTTGATCAACGTTTTGACATTATAACACCAAAATAAATCTTGCTATTATCTTTCGTTCACTAACGAGTTCCTTTCGTATGAAAGTATACTTCAACATAATAATAATACTAGTATTATAATATGAACTCGTCGAACACAAGTGTTGACCGTAAAAGTCACGGTTGTCACATTGGGGTCTATGTCCTACTCGATTCATACGATACCTGAAGGTACTTAATGAGCTTTATATACTGTCTCTAATAATGTGAAGCGAGTCTAAACTCGTATTTAGTTATTACGCGTGCGGTTGAGCTCTATTGGTCCTTAAAGGTATTATCAGTTCAGTATACGACGTTTATTTAACATTTAGTAATATTAGTTGCTTAATTCGAATTGGGTTTCTCGTGTATATATATATATATATATATATGTAGCATGATATGATAATTGTTCATAAATAGTTTTTGTCTTTTTCATCTTTAATTTGTATCCGATTATTTTTCTTTACTTTAGGATAGTGCACATTATCGCGCTCTTTTCTTTTTTGTTGTTTTTTGTATTCTATGCCCATATAAGAAGGCATTAATCTCAGTTGTAATGACACACCGAGAAATATCTATAATAAGAAATCTTTCAATCCCCTCATGGCACATTAAATTTTTCCTACCCTCTTCAGCTTATCTCTAACACTATAATTCTTGATCTTCATATCATATCCCTGAATATATAAAAAAAGTCATCCGTTCACTGCAAATATTATCATTCGCATCCGCCGTGCATATCACCATATCTCCATCCTCATTTTTCTTATTGTAAGTTTTCATTATCTTAATTTCAATTTATGAAATCATGAAATCTGGTACCGAGCCTAAGTTGGTATCAGAGCAAAGGATTTTCTAAATTCTAAAAGATAAAGACATGTCCATGTAAGGCAGCTTTGTATACTTAAGTTCTATTTTTATGGAAACCATCTTTGGTGAAGATTAGGGAAAAAATTGCTTTGATATAAATTCAGACAAGTTATCCGAATTTACGACTTTTTATGTTAATTAGTATGTTAAATTAGTTTTATAATTATCAATATTGGGATATGAGAAAATATTAAAAGGATTAATAAGTGCGGAGAGTGAAGCTAAAGAGGCGGTTTTCTCTAATCATAGATTCTCCAAACTCTAATTCAATACCTAAAAAACTCGATTTCTTAAATCTAGAATTCTCTAAAAAAATAAACAAAACAATTAATACAAATAATTATAATTTAATCTGTAGAATAAAAAAAGATTACGAGCATAGTTTACATACAGATAATATTCATCTAAACGCCTTAACAGATCTAGTATTCAACCTAGGAATAAATTTACAGAAAGAATCCATTCTTAACAGACAAGTGTTTGATAAAATACAAACAAAAATAAATAATAAAACAGAAGAATATAAGAAATATATAGAAAATCTAGATTATATGCATGTGTATGTAAAAATTATGACAAATTAGTTGATAGTTTTTATGTAAATAATCGATGCATGTGTAAAAATATAAAATTTAAAACTATAAACAACTAATAAAAAAACTAAAAATTAAATTTGGTGGCCGCTTGGCTTTATGTACATTCGGTTATTAATTTCCCGCGTAATCTCATGGATTGGCTCGACAATCCTAATCGCGCAAGGGCTAAGAAGGATTTGGTATTTTTGGTCATCTTTGTTGTGTGGTGGGCCATTTGAAAGCTTAGGAATCATATGGTTTTCTTGAATAATCATGGAAAAAGGCACTTTTTGATAATGTATTGCATTTTTTTGTGTTAAATGGCATATAGTGAAAAATGATATAAACATAAAGGACGATTTCTGTAATTTACTCTTATTTTTATATAATAATTGTTTTTTTTATGGATTTTTATAAAGTTTTGATTTATCTTTCAAATTTATTTTTATACTATAGCACTTATATTAAAAGCGACTTCTGGAAAGTTTGGCAATCTAAATCCAAGTGTATTATTTACTAAATTTTATACGCGTTTAATACAATTTAATGAGTAGAAATTTGGAAATATACTTTTGAATATTATAAAAATCTAGTTTTTGGAAAAAAGCTTGTATATGATATGTATAGACTCCTGTCCAAATTTCATGAATTATGGTGTTGTAAAAGTATGTATTTTGTATTTCTTAATTTTTAACAAGTGGAAATTGGATTATATACTTGTGGAAAGGTTTTGAACTTAAAATATTTAATGGGACTTTATATGGATATATAATTGACCTGATAAATATTTGGTGAACTTTTAACATGTTTAACTATTTTCCCGAATTTGTTGATTTTCAAGCATATTATATTCATAATAAATAATCTGGATTTTTAAAAGTTATGAAACTTGGTCAGTAATTATTTTTCATATATATTAACATTGGGTAAAAGTTTTAATTATATATTTTAAGTCTAGATATTGTCTCAGAATTGTGGACCATTAAATATTTATAAAAGTTAATATTTTGAGGGCTTTTGGTATAAAAGTTTAATTTATAAAAACATTTATAATATTTTGGACAGAACCTTTGGTTATATTAAACCCTAATTTTGGACTTTATATTTGGAAGCTAAGATCATATTAAAACGTTAATTTTGGACGAATCTGATTTTTAACACGAAAATCGTATTTTACGCGCGTAACGACTTTTTTTTGACAAACGAATGCATGACTTGAGATTTTATAACATATAACTATATAACTTATGTTATACTTTATTAAAAACTTAAAATTTAAGTTTTGAAGTCACGGATTTATATAAAAGTCCGTTTTACAACTTTAAGCGGTTCGTACGCGTATGCACGAGTTTTAGGTATGCAATTGATTGCGTAGTCAATCTTGTTTTGTTTACTTGGTCACTTATTTTAGGAGTCCTAAACGCATTGTTTGTGTCTACTTGATTATTGGAACTCGGTTAGGATACCTTTTTTGTCACTTCTGTGGATTTAGTCGAACTTAGGTAGAATTTGGCTGTTAACCGTACTTTGCGGTTTTTGTTGACTAAGTCACACTATTCCCCGATGCTATTCAGGTGAGTTTCACGGCCCCACTTTTCATTTACTGTTTTATGGGGGAAATGCTGTTTCACACAATACACGTTGTTTCCTAGGTTTACTTATGAATGTATTAAGTCCCCACTTAAACGTATTAGCTTGAATAGCCGATGAGAATTATGAATAGTACTATCTGGGTTGACACCTCCGCCCAGGTTTGGTCGCGCCAACCAGACCTGTGGGGTCATTTGGGCGCATGATAACATGTTTTTAGTAGCAATAAATATATTATATTTAGAGCTACACAAAATCAGGTTTTAAATTTATAAAAATGATATTTACTTTAACTTCACAATAGGCAAGTGTAACTATCACAGTGTAATATAGTCTGGGTAAGAACCAAGTATCGAACCATGGACACGGATCCCGAACTCAACCTTCGCTATTGTCTGACTAGAATAATAAGTTGGAAAATGGGTTTTGTTTAAAAGGAAAATAAAAAGTTAAGAAATGTAATTAGAACTATTATTCTATTTAAGGTGTTACTCTAGTTGCTATCCCTTGTTAATTAATGCAATATTTAAAGTAAGGTTGATCAAAGTTACTAATACTAACCCTTTCGATAGGGGAGTTAGTATGTCGTAACGGATTAGTGGATACGGTCGGCCAACTGTTCCTTAATGAATATAACGGACCCTAAACGGGGCGTGAAGTCCGTCGGTATCATCACAACTCATTATTCGGACTTATTATCCCTGTGACTGGCGTATGTTTGGTCTTGAAACTTCTTCCGGTAAGTCGGAATGCACGACTTCCTCCAAAGGTACTTTATGAACGCTCGGACCTAACTAATTATGTTCTTAAATAGTTGTCTTTACTTATATTATTATTTCAAATAAATAAGACTTTCCTTCTCAAGATCAAACCCCATGGCTCCCGATAGATGTCCTCTGCAAGCCGATACAAGAGAAGTAGAGAATTACCGAGACAAACTGTCTGCTCTGTTTAGGGCTCAAATGGCCTGCTGAATACCCAAACCTCCAGTCAACCTATAGTATTAAATCTATACTAATCGACCGGATTAACACCAAGATTTGTATATAGACAATACAAATATCGAATAAGCTTCCCAAACAAGAAGTCATGCTTCAGTAACTCACGAGATAAAAGATTATTAGATCAATTGAAAGATCACTTATTCGGGTCTTTTTTAGATAAATTATAGTAAAGACTTTAAAATCATAACTTACTAAAAATACTTCATTAATTAGTTAAAGTTCATCCAACTCGAGCAACACAAGAGCACTAGCCATAAATGACCATACAAGTGACTCCACTAACACTTAGATAATGTGTGGAAGTGTTCCAACACCAAGGGAGAGTGGGTATAGGTTGCCTCTTTTTTATTCGAACGAGAAGAATAAATTCATATTACAAGACTTAAAAAAGAAATTAAAAAGAAAAACCTAAATGGACCAAAACCGAGAGAGTTCCGGCTCTCAGCAGAGCAATAAGGTCTTCCCTCTCTTGGTAATGGACATCTAAAACACTAGAATGAGCTTGCTATTTATAGACTCAGAATTTGGTAATGCACTGTGACACCCAGTATTTCAGGTCAAAAGCCATATTATTTTAGCACGTTCATACTCTATATTCCTGGAATATTATCTTTGACATAGTATTGTCAAGGAGTCTAGCAAAGTAAAACGTATCATACTTTAGTAATTTTAAGAATTACTAGGTCAAAAACATTTATTACTCGTAGTGTACGACCATTGGTGATTTACAAGATTTTATTCCAGTAAAGTCTAGAGACACGTTTTAATATAAAAACGTATATATTGGTGACTAAACCTTAAAACATGGACATAAAAATGTTGGTTGCATGACCCTGAGTTATTTTATGTGTATATATGTATGATATAGTTAAAGTAATAACTATGTCGGGAATTCACTAGCAGATTATTAAAGCTAGTCAAACTACACAAAATGTAGGACATCTTAATAATTAAAGATGTTAAGGCGGGTATTAATTTCGGGTAATATACCGCGTCTAAATCAATCACATCTTCATCATGATTGCTTTGCTTACACAACACTCAAGCGTCATAATCATCATGATTATGACCAAGAGTGCAAGCAACCTCAAAGATCACATCACAATCATTATATCTTTGCTTATATTTCACTCCAACATCAAATCATGTTAATGATGACTTGTTGAGATCTACACTCAACCCCCGTTTCATCTAATATTTATATATATATGTATATGTATATATATAAAAATATCTAGGTATATAGATATAAAGTTTACATCAGTAAAAGTTCGTACATCGGGTATTAGATCACGGGAACACCTACCGAGTATACCCTACCTAAAATCCATCTAACTAAACACCTAGAAATCAACTAGAAGTAGAACAAGACCCAACCCCCCACCCTTCTACCCATTTCGGCCGAGAAAGGTGGCCCCACCCCACAACATCACCTACACCACACCACCACCATACTTGTCTCATATGCACCATGCTCTTATGAGTGTGAATCCATCTATAGTCAAATCCATCATAATCACCATCCTTGGTAATTATGATAGAGTAAATAACACACCATCTCTATTATTTTCCCTACATATATCGAGCTACATATATCGAGCTACACACACAACACACACCCACTTAGTCTTTCAAAAATTCAAGAACAAGTTCTTGAATGGTTTAACTAGAAAGCTTGGAGATTCAAAGGAATTCTTGAAGTCTAGGAGTCGGTTTTGCTAGCAACCCAAGCCATCACCATCTTCTACTCGTGTTCTTCCCCAACTAGTCTAGCGGTATGAAAAACCGACCCCAAATCTCTAGTTTTCGTTATTATTCTTGTTTAAGCTTGGTGTTCACCCTAAAAGCGAAAAAATCTTTAAAAATATGGTGATTTTATGGAGTCTAACTTTTAATAGACAAAAAGATCCAAGATTTGTATGTGTGTATAAATATGGCCGAGATTTTTGGCATGATATGTATGCTTTGTTGTTTTGAACAAAATTATATGATGATAAGTGCTAGTTGAAGATCTAAAAGCATGACTAACATTTGAGGAGAAAAATATGTAAGCATGAATATATATATATATATATATATATATATATATATATGTATGAGCCGAGATGTATATATACATATAGGTATATGTATAATGGCGGTTAAGTCATGGACATGTTTTCGAAGGAAAACTACATATTTTATGACGGTTAAGTCATGGACATGTTTTCAAAGGAAAACTACTTATTTTATGACGGTTAAGTCATGGACATGTTTTTTAAAGGAAAACTACTTATTTTATGACGGTAAAGTCATGGGCATGTTTTCAAAGGAAAACTACTTATTTGATGACGGTTAAGTCATGTATATGTTTTCAAAGGAAAACTACTTATTTTATGACGGTTAAGTCATGGACATGTTTTCAAAGGAAAACTACTTATTTTATGACGGTTAAGTCATGGACATGTTTTTCAAAGGAAAACTACATATTTTATGACGGTAAAGTCATGGGCATGTTTTCAAAGGAAAACTACTTATTTGATGACGGTTAAGTCATGTATATGTTTTCAAAGGAAAACTACTTATTTTATGACGGTTAAGTCATGGACATGTTTTTCAAAGGAAAACTACTTATTTTTATGACGGTAAAGTCATGGGCATCTTTTCAAAGGAAAACTACTTATTTGATGACGGTTAAGTCATGTATATGTTTTCAAAGGAAAACTACTTATTTTATGACGGTTAAGTCATGGACATGTTTTTCAAAGGAAAACTACTTATTTTATGACGGTTAAGTCATGGACATGTTTTTCAAAGGAAAACTACTTATTTTATGACGGTAAAGTCATGGGCATGTTTTCAAAGGAAAACTACTTATTTGATGACGGTTAAGTCATGTATATGTTTTCAAAGGAAAACTACTTATTTCATGACGGTAAAGTCATGGGCATGTTTTCAAAGAAAAACAACTTATTTTATGATGGTAAAGTCATGGGCATGTTTTCAAAGGAAAATTTCTTATTTTATGACGATTAAGTCATGTATACGTTTTCGGGAAAAACTAACTGTACTAAATGAACAAACTCTATGAACTGACCAACCTTTGTGCTGACACTTTCAAGTATGTTTCTCATGTAACCTTTAGCCATGGCGCGGTTGGAATAGGCTAGCTATGTTGGAACAAGTCCTAGTAACCGGACGGGCATAGATTATCAAGTCTCAAGTCAACCATTGAACTAGCAGGACTTAGATCATTGTATTTATTTAGTTTTAGTAATCGTATATGTAATCAAGTCTTAGAAATCACCATTACAGCTTCCGCTATCGTGTAATGAACCAATCGTTGCAATCTGTATTTATTTATTAAGTAAATAAATTTAGGGGTGTGACATGCACGGCCGTGCATTGGGATGCACGGTCGTGCAAAGCACACATCTCTTGCACGTGAGGGAATCTGGCAGTGCAAGAAAGGACAGGGGAACGTGGGGCCATTTGCACGACCGTGCATTGTCACATTTTGGTCCCTGTTGACTTTTTGACTTCCTGACTGACTCTATGCGTCCGGTTTCGTTCAATTGGCTTCCGAATGCTGTTTTTGCCTTGTTTTTGGGTGTTTTCTTCATGTTTTTGTATGCGAGTGTTAATTATCCTGTTGTAAAACAAATAAGTGGATTAAGTATCATATCTTATCATATTCTCTATAATTTGTGTTATTTATGGGGATAATTGTGCATGTAAAACATGTATAATTGATGGCACATCATAACACCCCATACTTAAACTTTGCTTGTCCTCAAGAAAACGCATGCATGATTATACCCATAGAATAAAACATTAATTTAATGTTAATCTAAAGCTTTTCTCCCAAATAGTTAAACGGCTCTTTTAATAATAATAACTTGATGTTTGCACCTTTCAATTGTTTCTCCACAATAGGGTAGTAAGCCAAACATACTTGATGGAACTATGATTATGCACAAAATTATAGTCTCACAAATGTTCACATAACACTCGAGTTTAATATATGGATAATGTATGTTAAGAAAAACACTCAAAGCTATAATTAATGCTTGCATAATCATAGGCTTGTACAGAAATCAAATATCCATCAATTGACATAAAATATGTGCATAAATCAAAAGGGCTTTAAATGGGTTGTAATGATAGGCTTAGGGTTAGGGTAGGAAATATTTTGGGAGAAGTGGCTAAATGTTGGAAATTCGACTTGGCTTAATGATTAAATGGTGAGTGAGCATGTTGATAATCTTAGACTAGACATTGTGACTAATCTAAAGACTCTTTTAAGGTCAGACCGTCAAGACCAATTTTTTTCTTCAAGAATGCAAACTTCTTCTTATTTTGAAGCATTTACTACTATCAATCCCCTATAGATTTTTTGGTATTTCTTCATAATACATCCATATTGTTGATTTGCTTTGCACACTCCAATTTTTTGAGTAAGTATGATCTTCATTTGATGAAATTTCTTCAATAATTTGGGCAGGTATAACTTTTCTTTTTGTTGCCCCCTTTTCTTTTCTTTTCATTTTCATATTCATCCTTTTCTTCTTGCTAATTTTCATTCGTTGATCATAAGATGAATGTATGATCCTTTTTGTGGAAAATTGCTCCTCATATCCTAGCCAAGCTGACTTCCAACTAAATAGGAAAAAAAAAAGACACCAAAAACTTGTTGTCGTTTATGGGTTTGAAGTGTGGGTTTTAGAAATGAAAAGGGTTTAGGCTCAAAGGGGTTAACTACGGGATAATGTTTAGGGTAGGTGAAAGAGGATAAGAAGGCTAAAGAAAGTGGGTGAATCCTAATGTCTCAATCATTTTTATGCATTCTTTTAGTCCATGATCTTGAAATGTATGTTTTACACAAGTTCTAACATGCAAAGCACTAATTAGCAAACGCTCTATCAAACGAAATGAGCATGTAAGATTTGGCAATGATGTCACAAACTAGATGTGTTATATGATAATGCTCGGATAGGCTCAAATTCTCACATGAAATGGAAGATAAAGGGGTTTAAAAGTAAAAATGTGCATAAACTTATTTCTTTCTTTCTGTTGTGCTTACTAATCTTCCCTATTTGTTTCCTTGATTCAATTCAACGGTATTTCAAATTATTGTTTTTATAAGATCGTTTTATTCCAAATGATTTTTAAGACTTGTAGATTTTAGATTATTTATGAAGCTCACAACTTTATATGTTGTTTATGAAAATGTTTTAATGACTTCTATGTGTATTTCAATTCAAAGGATCGAATACTTGGTAATCATGCACTTGTAATACTTGGGTCAACATTATGTTGCCGATGCATTGGTGAGTTTTCTAACACCCCATAATTAGAATTTTGACAATGTCTTTAATATACGGGAATATGTTATTTAATAGTTGTCATGGGTAGGAAAAGGGTGAAAGAGAACTAAAACTACCCTTTTGATGCATCACCATTATGTGTATGGTTGATTTACTCAGCTTGGTTAGTATGTGCTCAAAAACTGTATGTCCCTGTTATGTTATGCAATGCTCAAACAATAAAAAGTAAATATTAAACAAAAAATTAAACTAATATTCGCCAATAGATGGCAGCCGAATAGGTTGGTGGCAATGCCACCATGTCAACGGTTACTCTTGTAACCGGTAAAAATGTTACTTGTCCAGAAAATAAACAAACATTGTTCAACATCAAGAACCATAACTACATCAGATAAGAACCTCAAATATCAAAGATGAAGGATGAAGAGAGTAACTAATGGAAAGGAGGACGTTGCCACTGTGGGTGCGGACCGGGAGGCTGCTGCAGATACTACTGATGGGCATACGAATCATGGGTGTGATCATAGAAGTCCTGCCACATACCGTCCATCGTGTGTCCCAATTGACCCATGTGGATCATCAAATCTAGCATAGTGGGATCAGTAGTGGTGTGAAACATATCTAGGCCTTGATATCCCAGTTGACTCCTTGGCACTTCCTCGTCCTCAGACTCTTCGACTTCACCTGTCCAATTGTTCCCCCCATGCCCCACTAACCGGTACACCCCATTAAATTTCTTCATCATATGCATATTGATCATCACTTGGGTATCTACAGGTTGAATGGGCATATCCATATCTTGGATTTGTCCAAGATTTACAGGGGTCAAAACACCTAAGTATTGAGCCAGATGGGTGATGTATGGTCCTCCAAAGATGTGGCTGCTGGAACTGTAGCATGTGGCTCAGGTAAATAATTTAGCCAAGCTGTAAGCTAAGTTACAGGGGACTTGATCAATCAGACAATGAAGGTGGAAAAGGTCTCTTAAGGTTACCACCCTGATGCTATCTTTCCTTCCCCTAATAGAAAGGATAATACATCGATACAGATATCGGTAGAGAGGGTGTTTGATCCTAGTGCTTTTCTGGGTATGCGGGTCAAAGGGTCCTGACCCGATCATGTTCCAAAATGCCGAGGCTTCACCTTCTGCAAACTCTAATTTGCTCTCAGTGAAGATTGGTTCTGTAGGTCCTCATGGCACTTCTACAGATCGTTCTCGTGATAAGACGTGTCGTTAACTCGGAGTGCGGAATCCAACGAATCAACGATTGTATTCACAAAAGATAATAGAAACAATCAAGTTAATAAACTTCATGCTTGTACTCCAATTCACAATAGAGTTTACAGACTCAATCTATCTTGTTCTACTTCGATTCTGATCACTGTTAATCTCTCTGTTACAAACTGACTTTGTAAACATCTATATATAGACTACTGACCTGAATTAGGCGAACTTAACAAGTTCGCCTCTAACAGACTAAGCGAACTTAACAAGTTCGCCTCAGATAGATTTAGGGTTAGACTAAGTTCGCCTCTAGCAACTTGTATAAAAACACTTAGAACATTAAAACACACAAAAACATAAAGACATAAGATCTAAACTATTATAAAGCTTTTGTCATTACAAACTATGTCCTAACAGACTCCCCCTTGACAATAGCTTGATCTTCAGTCTTCTGTCTTCATGATGAGCTTTTCCAATTATCCGGCAATCTGCTTCCTGCATGCACTCCATATCTTCTACATATCTCCAATACTCGCTTGTACTGCAAACCTTGTTCTTTCCATTCATCAGTGAACATGATTTCATTCTTTCTCAGTGTTCTCTAATCTTTCTTTGAAAAATTGATAAGGTTCAATGCATCATAGAAACATACAATGACCTTATTCTCTTTGTCTTCAATCCTTGCTTCACCAGTATTCACATCGACATACCACCATTTCATTTTCCCAAGGAAGTCTTGAGGAATCTTCTTCAATGGTATCCTGTGAACAACATGTACTGGTCTGAATTTGTACTTCCAGGTTACTTTCCCAGTCTTGTGATCCATGTTCTTCACTCTCTTTCCTCTTTGAGGCTTTAGCCTTTCATACTTTCCCAAACCACCTTCTCTCTTAATCAGATTTGCATTCACATCAGCTAATCCAATCTTGGCTCTATTAATAAGTGGCTTTGAAGATATACCATTCATTTTACACCTTGGCAAGGTATTGAAATACTTGATCCTCGGCTTTAAGTACTAAACACCATTAGATCTTTTAATAGCAAACAGTTTTATGTCATTATCATAAAACCAACTTATAATTCTTCCTACACACCTCTCTTTATTCACATAGTTTTCTTTTTGAGCAAGTTGTGCTTGAGACTTGGGTAGCACCTTCATCCAACTATTAACAACTTCTCTCCACTGTTCTCTGGT
The DNA here is from genome assembly GCA_023525975.1 of Smallanthus sonchifolius. NCBI lineage: Eukaryota > Viridiplantae > Streptophyta > Magnoliopsida > Asterales > Asteraceae > Smallanthus > Smallanthus sonchifolius. Next base: position 17,971,913 of record CM042035.1, on the reverse strand, counting down.
CATACCTGTATTTCTGTACATCACAGGTTCTTCATTCACTTTTGGAGACTCAGTGTGAGTAGTATTAGCTTCAGCATCTGTATTGGATTGAAGATTTTCTTCATCAGTATCAATCTTAGAATCAGCAGTATCTTCAGGTAGTGTGATGTCTTCAACTTAGTCCATAGAATCTGTTGATCCTTCATAATTAAACTCAGGAATAACATCATCTTGGATGAAGTTATAAGGGACATTAAGACCATCACAGCCTTCATAAATCACTTTGTCTTGACTTTTCTCAATCTCTATCTCCACTTCTTTTATTTCAGTATTTGACACATCATCTTCTATGTCATTGAATAATTCATCTATGTCATCAAGACATGCTATCTTTTCAGCTTCTTCCTCCTCAGACTCAGTAAAGAACTCTAATAATAATATTTCTTCGTCATTAACTCCAGAAGTATCTTTGTTTCCATCAATTGATTTAGATGTCGACTCCCCCTGAACTTTAGAAATAGGATTAACGTCAACGTATTGACGATCACCCTTAATATTACCCGAAGGATCATTGTCTTCATCATCATGTCGTTGAATAGACTCAGTATGACATGCATCACGTATCCTTAACTCCCCCTGAGCGTCAAGACGCTCAACAAGCTTGGGTACTAATGCCTGTATAGCAGCAATTTGTGTAGCTTGAGTCTGAATCACCGGCTGTCATTAAGTATCATTAGATACAAGAGTATCTACCTGGGTTTGTAAAGCAAGCACTTGCGATTCAAGGAAAGTAATCCTTTCAGAATCAGAAGGCTTAGACGTGACAATCAATGAAGCAATAAAAGTAGCATCTTCCACACCTTGTGAAGATTGAGCCGCAGCAATTGAAGCAGCCATAAGCTTTGGAGCTTTAGGATCCGGATTAAAATCACTATCTGAACTCTCATCTATTAACGTTCTTTTACCAAGTACTGATCCGGAAAGAGCATCCCGAACATATTTTCGTCGTTGTCTTCTGGCTGTAGATTTAACTCGTTTACCAGCATGAGCCAAAGGTATACGAGCCAACCATTCATAATGACCTGAAGAGAAATCTCTAGACTCATCAGAATCGGTATCTTCAGAAATAGGTAAGATTGTATCACTTGTGTTAGAACTCGACTCATTTTCAGTCACCACATTTACTTCAGCTTCATGAATGGGCGAGTTCACAGCATCATCAACAAAGTCATCCATATTCATTCCTAGATCTTGTTCATGTTCATGAACGACCTATTCTAGAACAGGCTCATTGACAGGTATATCAACCTGAGCTTGTGGAATTGGAACTTGTTCTGGAATAGGAATTTGATGTTGTATGGGAACTTGTTGTTGTACGGGAACTTGTACTTGTGGAATAGATTATTGTTGTTGTGGTTGAACATTTTGACCTTGAACTTGAGCTAACTCATTAGGATGAAACCAATTATCATTTGGTGGTTCAACATAATCAGGATTGATTAAGTGACCAAACAATGGAGCATTTACTGGAATCAATGCTTGATTCTGTTGTTTCACCTTAGTGCAATCCGTAAAGATACGCTTAGACATCGGCGTCAAAGTTAATATTATCGGATGCTGAGGGAGATCAGGAAGAATATGATTTAGAATCATCTGAATAAACCTTGGATACACCAAAAATCCTTGACCTTCAGCCGGAGTAATTTGCATGACCATCTCCCTATAGATATATCTTGCAAAATTTAAGCGTTTGTTCAACGTCAAAACTACCATTGCAGCTTGTAAAGCAGTTTTTAACCCATCAGTACCAGCTTTACGCGCAGAGAGACACTGAATAATCACATGCATGAAGTATCTCCATTCACCCACCAATCCACCTTTACGTGCTTGTGTGTCATTAGGGCGTCCACGATAACCCTTTCTTTGAAAGCATCCCATGATCAAAGGATTAGGATAAGATATAGGATCTTCAGCAGCACCATCTAATGCAAGAGCTGCACGAATAGTGTCTTCAGATTTAGCAATCTCAGTATTGTTGACTGTGGCACGAAGAACGTGAGGTTCGACGTCAGTGTCTGAATGTACGGTGTCCCAAAACTGTTGAATATACACCGGACTGATGTATGGATCAACAGATAAGGCAACATGTAGTCGTGAGCGGTTCAGAAATCCTATAATTCCTTGAAAGTGTATGGCCTCTGACAAGTTAGGGTCTAACAATGCCAACTGGTTGTGCTTGTATTCGACACGACGAGCCATCTGAAAAATATTTGGACAACAAACACATATTAGACAAATAATAATAAACACAAACAATATGAACAACAAATTTGAAACAAAAAACAAAACAAAAATTTTTTTAAAAAAAAATTCAAACACAAAAAAAAATCACATGTCCAAAACTTCTCTGACCCCTAGGCGAACTTAATAAGTTCTCTTAGTGTTTCAAGAGGCGAACTTATTAAGTTTGCCTGGACAAGTTCACTTGAACAAGTTCGCCTGAATCGTCTGTCGATTCGAATTCAACCCAGAAATTAAAATCTTTCAATTTGTGTTAAAATCAAGAAATAACAATTGCAAACCCGTCGACTAGCACTACTAAGTCAATATCCATAAACAATTTCAAGATTTAACACTGGAATATCCTTAATTTGGGCAAAAACAACTCGGGATAACAACCGAGACAACAACCTTGATTTTCTCTCGATTTATCGAACAAAATTCCAACTTTACCCTAAATTCTGACAAAGTTATCACATTCCACTGTCTGGCCATCCTAAATCTCACACAATCTTGCATCTCCATATTCACCACCGACCTATTGAACTCAAAAGAGGCTAAGAACTCAAGAGTGAGCACATAGTATGTTACTTCCCTAATAGCAAAGAACCTCTGCCAAGGTTTTGTGATTAGAGGAACTGCACTATCCAGGAGATTAACATCTTCTACAGTTGGATAGCAGATGATTTTATGTGTCCCAAAGGTTTGTGTTAGTAAGGTGGCTAGGAGCTGGTAAGCATGGATCTTGATAGCATCAACGAAGTCAAAGATAAGCCATGGGTGCAAGTCTTGTGGCATCTCTGGCATAGACTGCGGATTGAAAGATGGAGGAGGAGATGGTGGAGTTGGTGGTGAACCACTAATTCGGGTAGATGAAGATGATCCTGTAACATTTCTGATTTTTAGTATCGGTATTTCAATCCAATGTAATACATTTCAAACTCAATTCTAGTGCACTTTTTTGTTTCTTTTCGTACCATCAATTTAATACTATATTTCAATGCAAATCCGCAAATTTTACTCGGTTATATCCTATTAAAACAATGCATAAGTATCTAATTATAAAAATATGGAAAAAGACTAAAGTTACAAGGTCTGATGTTGAAAAATAGTAAGAAACCCTAATAGGCACGGTCGCGCCTCGTTTTGGCACGGTCGCGCCAAGTGCTTTGGCACGGCCGCGCGACTTGCTTTGCAACGATCGCGCCCGGTGCCTTGGCACGGTCGCGCCTCGTTTGGGCACGGTCGTGCCTAGTAACAGTTGAAACGTAAAATCAGTTTTAAACGCGAGATCGTTGAGTCTCGTAACCGATATACGTTTCACTTTCATTAACAAAGAAACGAATAATATCAATTGTAACCATTAACATCAGAAAACCGATTCCAGAAAATCAAATCCTCCTAATTTGAAAATCCTCTCCCTTGAACATCGATTAATCTATCCTGGAGTGAAATTCCCTAACCAAACGCTCCATCGACCTTCTCAGAAACTCCTGAAAGCTTTGAGACAGCCGGAATCGCAGCAAGGAGCACCGGAAACCAAGCTCGCCGAAGCCGGAACTCTTTCCTACCGTTCGCTATCAATTCGCCATTATTCCGGGTAATTGAAACCTTGTCCTCTATCGATTTAGTCTTTAGATCAAAAGCCCCATGTTAATTCGGGCTTCTAATATGGAAATCATCTCAAACCCGAATCTAGTTTTTGTTCAAAAATGATTTAATCGAATCCGACTCTAGACACGTTTTAAATCCAATTAATCTATGCAAAAAGACTCGTAATAATCTAATGGGTGAAAGCCCTATGATTTCCAACCCTGTTATTATAAGAATTAGTCAATTCGTTCCTGATTCGGAACAGACGCGGTCGCGCTAATCATCTAGCGCGGTCGTGCCGACTACCAGCGCGGTCGTGTCCTCCTGTTCAGACCCAGTCATGCCCTTTGGCTAATCTCAGTCGTGTCTCAGAATCATAGACACGATCGTGCCGAGCCAAGGCACGGTCGTGCCTAATGATTTAGTTAGCCCTCTGTTTGATCAACATGGTCGCGCCTTGATTAGCATGGTCGCGCCCGTGGTTCGAGCACGATCGTGCCCTTCCCAGGCACGGTCGTGTGTGAGTTAAAATTTTTTGCAGAATTATAATTTTATATATTTTTCAAACAATAAATATTCTGATTAAATTACAAAATAAAAATAGTTGATTTTTATAAAAATGCATTTAACCCTATTTAGAAAGATCAAATATTTAATCTTGGAATAAATAGAAAATTTTTATTTAAAGTTTATAAAATTTAATTTACATTTATTGTTAAACCTTAAAAAGTATTTTAATGGTTACGTTACATATACTATGAATAAATAAATAAATAAATGATTATTTATTTAATTTATATTTAAACAAAAACAATTAATTATTTATACTAAATTATAACTAATACTTACAATGTTATAGGGAATTAGGTTATTAGACACCCTTGACCTAGACTATAACTTTAGGACACCCACTTATGCTATGCTTCATGATTATGTGATATGTGCTACATGTTATGTGTTACATGGTTACTATGATTAGTTATTATTTCATTTTTGATGCATTACTTGTTAAAAATTCATGACTTATTAGGACCTCCTTAAATAATAATTAAATAAATAATATCCCTTCCCATATCCTAAAACCTCATAATATTCTTATCTTCTTCTCTATCTTTATCTTTCTAAGCATGTGGAAACATCATGAAGCTAAATCCATAAAATTTCTTTATTTCCTTGTTAAGGTTTTTAAACTTTGTTAATTATTTGAGGACACATGCAATCTGGAAGAGTGACACCTGTATTTTGGGTTTTCTGTCTAGGAAAGCATTTCGCATAAATCTCAATCAACCGAGGGACCCGTATGCTTTCCTGGGAATTCCCGAGATGAGTGTTTACTTATAGGCTAAAGCATGTCTCCTTGAAAATTATATAAGTTTAATTAAACTTAATGTGTCATAGTATTCGAGTGATTATATCACTATTTGAGTACAATCCAAACTATGATTATCTATTTATTTTGTTATCTTATTCTATTAAATCCAAACAATTCTCATAAGTTCTTACATCTTTTCTTGTCTTGTGAAAATCTGTAGAATGCCTCCTCGGCGTGCTCCCGCGGCCAACACCAATACCGACATTGCTGCTATTCTTGCACAACTCGTGACACAACTCACTCAAGCTAATAGTGCCACCAATGGCAACAATGGTGGAAATGGTAGTAATAGTGGTAATGGTGGTAATGGTGGAAATGGTGGTAACAATCCATCTCAATGCACTTTCAAACATTTCAACTCGTGTAATCCTCCCAAGTTCTATGGTACCGAAGGAGCTACTGGACTTCTTCAATGGTTCGAAAGAATTGAGAATACCTTTCTCAATAGTGACTGCCCCGACAACCTTCGTGTTCGTCATGCCACACACGTGGTGGAATGGGGAGAAAAGAAATAGAGGTGTGGATGTAGCAATGGCCTTACCTTGGGATGAGGTTAAAAGGCTAATGACCGAGGAATTCTGTCCTCGAAATGAAGTAAAGAAACTTGAAGCCGAATTTTGGGATCTTACCCAAGATAGTGGTGAAAATTTGGCGTATACAACTCGGTTCCATGAGCTGAGTCTTCTTGTGCCCCACATGGTCACTCCTTTGCCCGCTGCATTGAAAAGTATATTGGAGGACTACCTAGGAAAATTCAAGATACTGTCCTAGGAAGAAATCCTGCAACACTTGAGGATGCGATCCGTTTGTCCGCTACCTTAACCGATAATCATGCGAAGGCGGGGACTCTTACTAAAAAGGGCACCAAGAAAGTCTCCGACACTGCAACTCCTACCACCCACAACAAAGAAGCCATAACTGAACCCTCCCGGCATAATAAGAAGAGAAAGACTAGAAATTATGCTGTGGTCACTCCTGCTATACTTGTTAACCAAGCTGCACCTATGGTTCAAGCACCGGCCAAAAAGCCATATGTTGGAATCTACCCGCTTTGTGCCACCTGCAGCTACCATCATCCTCAAAGCATCCCATGTCGCCTTTGTACTCATTGTGGGAGATATGGCCATACGGTCAATGTTTGTAGGGCCAAAGCTCTTGCGGGCCAAGTCAACCCACCAAACCAAACCAACACCCAAGTGACTAATCAAGGTACTCCCGCTATTGCAAATGGGCGTGCATGTTATGAATGTGGCAACCCGAACCATTTCCGTGATCAATGCCCAAGATTTGCCAGGCGTGCTTTCAACATAAACACCAACGAAGCTCAAGCCAACAATGACGTGGTCAATGGTACGTTCCTTGTAAATAGTCAATATGCCTCCATTTTATTTGATACCGGTGCCGATAAGAGTTTTGTGTCGCTTAACTTCGAACCTTTACTTGCAAAGACACGATCCCTTTTAGAGAAAACATTTACCGTTGAAGTAGCAAATGGTGACGCTCTTACAATTGAATCCGTTATCTATGATTGCTCTTTAGAACTTAATGATCATACATTCCTAATAAACCTTGTTCTAATGCCACTAGGAAGCTTTGATATCATCATAGGCATGGATTGGCTATCAAATCATCATGCCAAAGTCATTTGTTTCGAGAAGTGCATCCGAATACCCCTACCATCGGGAGAAACGTTAAGAGTCTTTGGTGAAAAGCCTTGCAAAGGACTTAAGTTAATGTCGTGCACTACTGCTCAAAAGTACTTACGAAAGAAGTACGTCGCTTTCTTAGCTCATATTGTTCAAAAGGATGTCAAAGAGAAGACTATACAAGACATTCATATCATTCAGGATTTTACCCAAGTATTTCCCGAAGATCTATCCGGTCTTCCACCCGTTCGTCAAGTAGAATTTCGCATTGATCTTGTGCCCGGAGCTAACCCCGTGGCTAGAGCTCCATACCGTCTTACACCTTCTGAAATGCAAGAACTTGCAAGTCTACTTCAAGAGCTCTCCGACAAGGGATTCATTCGTCCAAGTCATTCGCCGTGGGGTGTACCCGTCTTATTCATCAAAAAGAAGGATGGATCATTTCGCATGTGTATTGACTACCGCGAACTCAACAAGCTTACTATCAAAAACCGTTATCCTTTACCTAGAATTGATGACCTCTTTGATCAACTTTAAGGTTCTACTTGTTTCTCGAAGATTGATCTTCGATCTGGTTATCACCAACTCCGTGTGCAAGAAGAAGATATTCCAAAGACTGCCTTCCGAACAAGGTATGGTCACTACGAGTTCATGGTTATGCCTTTTGGGTTAACCAATGCACTCGCAGTTTTCATGGACCTCATGAACCGCGTATGCAAACCGTATCTTGACAAATTTGTGATCGTCTTCATTGACGATATCTTAATCTATTCCAATACTAAAGTCGATCATGAGCAGCACCTTAGATTGGTTTTGGACCTCTTGAAGAAAGAACAACTATATGCCAAATTCTCCAAATGTGAATTTTGGCTAAAGGAAGTTCAATTTCTTGGTCACATCGTCAATGACAAGGGTATTCATGTTGACCCTGCTAAGATCGAAACGGTTAAGAATTGGAATGCCCCGAAGACTCCCACCGAAGTTCGTTCGTTTCTTGGTCTTGCAGGATATTATCGTCGTTTCATCTCAAATTTCTCTAAGATTGCTATCCCCCTCACCGCTTTGACACACAAGGGTAAACCTTATGAATGGGGACCAAAGCAAGAAGAAGCTTTCCAAACTCTCAAGCAAAAGTTGTGCAATGCTCCTATATTGACCCTCCCTGAAGCGAATGATGATCTAGTTGTCTACTGTGATGCTTCTAACCAAGGTCTTGGTTGTGTCCTCATGCAACGAGGCAAAGTAATCGCTTATGCATCAAGGCAACTTAAGATTCATGAGAAGAATTATATGACGCACGATCTCGAGTTGGGTGCGGTCGTATTCGCATTGAAGATTTGGAGACATTACCTCTATGGCACAAAATGTGTGGTGTTCACCGACCACAAAAGTCTTCAACACATTTTCAACAAAAAAGAACTCAATATGAGGCAACGACGTTGGGTTGAACTCCTTAACGACTATGACTGCGAGATTCGTTACCATCCCGGCAAAGCGAATGTTGTAGCCGACGCTTTGAGTCGAAAGGACCATGTCATGCTTTAATGTGTTCAAATTCAAACCGACATTCAAAACCGCATCTTAGAAGCTCAACACGTCTCAGTCACCGAGGGTAACATGTATGAGGAAATGTTGTGTGGTGTTGAACTCCTACTCGAATCAAAATCCAATGGCTTACTTTATTACTTGAACCGTATTTGGATTCCCGATCGCGATGATCTCCGTACATTTCTCATGAACGAGGCTCACAAGACTCGTTATTCTATTCATCCTGGTGCGGATAAAATGTACCAATATCTTCGCCAACAATATTGGTGGCCTGGTATGAAAAAGGACATTGCTCACTATGTTGCCAAATGTCTAACGTGTTCCAAAGTCAAAGCCGAACACCAACGTCCTCCCGGATTACTTGAACAACCGGAAATTCCCGTGTGGAAATGGGAGAACTTAGCCATGGATTTTATTACCAAACTCCCTCGTACCTCGAGTGGTTATGATAGCATTTGGGTAATCATTGATCGTCTCACCAAATCTGCTCACTTCTTGCCTATCCGTGAAGACTATCGGGTTGAAAAACTGGCCCGAATTTACATTGACGAAATCATGAGTCGTCACGGTATTCCATTAAACATAATCTCCGATAGAGATGCTCGTTTCACTTCTCAATTTTGGCAATCTCTCCAAACTGCTCTTGGAACACGATTAGATTTGAGCACGGCTTACCATCCCCAAACCGATGGTCAAACCGAGCGGACAATCCAAACTCTTGAAGACATGCTTAGAGCTTGTGTAATTGATTTTGGTGGCAACTGGGATTCACATTTACCCCTAATTGAGTTCTCTTACAACAATAGCTATCACACGAGTATCAACATGGCCCCATTTGAAGCTCTTTATGGTCGCAAATGTCATTCTCCTATCTGTTGGAACGAGATTGGTGAAGCACAAATCACCGGTCCCGAGCTAATTCAAGAAACATCCGATAAGATCATTCAAATCCGTGACAATATTCGAGTGGCGAGGAGTCGGCAAAAGAGTTATGCCGACAAACGTCGAAAACCCTTGGAATTCCAAGTCGGTGACCTTGTTCTTCTAAAGGTGTCTCCGTGGAAGGGTGTGATCCGTTTTGGAAAGAAAGGCGAGTTAGCACCTCGATATGTTGGTCCATTCAAAATCCTTGAAAGGATTGGGAAAGTGGCTTACAAACTCGAGTTACCTCCATCTCTTGGCAATGTGCATCCTACATTTCACGTATCTATTCTGAAGAAATGTCTCGCTGATGAGAATCTCCATATATCACTTGATGACGTGCGCATTGATGAAACGATGCACTTCGTTGAGAAACCGGTAGAAATTATGGATCGTGAAATTAAGCAACTCAAGCGAAGTCGTATTCCTATTGTCAAAGTTCGTTGGGAGTCTAAGCGTGGTCCCGAATTCACTTGGGAACGAGAGGACCAAATGAAGCTCAAGTACCCCCCCATCTTTTTACTGATGCCGTAGCTTCCTCTAGCTAAATTTCGGGACGAAATTCCCTCAACATGGGGAGACTGTAACATTTTTTTTATTTTTAGTATCGGTATTTCAATCCAATGTAATACATTTCAAACTCAATTCTAGTGCACTGTTTTGTTTCTTTTCGTACCATCAATTTAATACTATATTTCAATGCAAATCCGCAAATTTTACTCGGTTATATCCTATTAAAACAATACATAAGTATCTAATTATACAAATATGGCAAAAGACTAAAGTTACAAGGTCTGATGTTGAAAAATAGCAAGAAACCCTAATAGGCACGGTCGCGCCTCGTTTTGGCACGGTTGCGCCAAGTGCTTTGGCACGGTCGCGCACCTTGCTTTGGAACGATCGCGCCCGGTGCCTTGGCACGGTCGCGCCTCGTTTGGGTACGGTCGCGCCTAGTACCAGTTGAAACGTAAAATCAGTTTTAAACGCGAGATCGTTGAGTCTCGTAACCGATATACGTTTCACTTTCATTAACAAAGAAACGAATAATATCAATTGTAACCATTAACATCAGAAAACCGATTCCAGAAAATCAAAACCTCCTAATTTGAAAATCCTCTCCCTTGAACATTGATTATTCTATCCTGGAGTGAAACTCCCCAACCAAACTCTCCATCGACCTTCTCAGAAACTCCCGAAAGCTTTGAGACAGCCGGAATCGTAGCAAGGAGCACCGGAAACCAAGCTCGCCGACGCCGGAACTCTTTCCTACCGTTCGCTATCAATTCGCCATTATTCTGGGTAATTGAAACCTTGTCATCTATCGATTTAGTTTTTAGATCAAAAGCCCCATGTTAATTCGGGCTTCTAATATGGAAATCATCTCAAACCCGAATCTAGTTTTCGTTAAAAAATGATTTAATCAAATCCGACTCTAGACACATTTTAAATCCAATTAATCTATGCAAAAAGACTCGTAATAATCTAATGGGTGAAAGCCCTATGATTTCCAACCCTGTTATTTTAAGAATTAGTCAATTCGTTCCTGATTCGGAACAGACGCGGTCGCGCTAATCATCTAGCGCCGTCGTGCCTCATGAGACGCGGTCGTGCCGACTACCAGCACGGTCATGTCCTCCTGTTTAGACCCAGTCATGCCTTTGGGCTAATCTCAGTTGTGTCTCAGAATCATAGACACGATCATGCCGAGCCAAGGCACGGTCGTGCCTAATGATTTAGTTAGCCCTCTGTTTGATCAGCACGGTCGTGCCCTGACTAGCATGGTCGCGCCCGTGGTTCGAGCACGATCGTGCCCTTCCCTGGCACGGTCGTGTGTGAGTTAAAATTTTTGGCAGAATTATAATTTTATATATTTTTCAAACAATAAATATTCTGAGTAAATTACAAAATAAAAATAATTGATTTTTATAAAAATGCATTTAACCCTATTTAGAAAGATCAAATATTTAATCTTGGAATAAATAGAAAATTTTTATTTAAGTTTATAAAATTTAATTTACATTTATTGTTAAACCTTAAAATGTATTTTAATGGTTACGTTACATATACTATAAATAAATAAATAAATAAATGATTATTTATTTAATTTATATTTAAACAAAAACAATTAATTATTTATACTAAATTATAACTGATACATACAATGTTTTCATAAACAATAATTATTTACATTATTTATTTAATTATTCAAACTCAAACTTTAATCAAAATTTTCTAAAAATATACTTTCGAACTTTATATTTTATTCAATACTTTCAATTACAAATCAATGACTTTTTATACAAGTCCAAATGCAACTTTAGACTTAAACTTTTGTGCACACTATTAATACCATATACATTACACTTTAGGTTAACTTGTGTATTTCAAGGATCTTTATTCTATCTAGTATCTTTGTAGCTACACCTTCAAACCAAGTGAGTATACATAGCCCCTTTTACTCTTTTACATTTTTGGGGTGAAACATGAACACTATTCAAATTACATGTTTACATTTACACAAACAACACAAGTACAAATCCTATTTACATTCATGTGTGCAAATTTGAGCTTTATGCCCGAGTGCTATGTGTGCTAACTTTTGTGAACACTTATGTGCAATCATTAACTATTCAAGCCGACGGTTTTCAATGATAGATCTATTGAGTCTGACAAACCCACCCAGATTGGGGTGATTGATACCGACAACACAATTTGCATGCTAGTTACAAAGATTTGATTGTACATGGTTACACAATAGCTGCTCCCCATAAATGCCTTATTTATCATGTTATGTAAGGATTTGTTTTACAACTATATGCTATCTATATACAAACCTGTGTTATAAGCACCAAATTTTTAGTTGACTTTATTTTATTCATGTTTCAGGTACTAATGTGTGAGTTTGATCAATATGTGCTACACTTAGGCTTTGGACTTAGCTAATTTAAATAAAGAAGTCTATGTTTTGAAATATTGTTGCTATCTTGGATTTGGTTTTGTTTGAATGATTGTAATGGAATTTGAAGTTTAATATATTTCAATTTAGTCAACCTTGTGCTTATGAACAGTCTACATGTCCCGCCCCGATGATTCCGCCATCGGTCGGGGTGTGACAGATCCTATACGGGATCCCGAATGGGTATTCCTTCTTTTTCGTCGTGCTTGCCTGGATGATTCAGCCATTTGTATAGGGAAAATAGCATTGCACACGACAATGATTCCCAAAATTTGATATCACATAAATTTATGCATATATATATTTTAGGACCACATGAAGAAAATCTAAACTCATGCATTGTTGTGGCATGGTTACATTTTCCAAATCCATAATTGGTTAATTGCAATTTATCCAAACAAGACTTAATTTCAACCAATGGTGTGTTTGACTTTTGAAAGTTAAACTTGTCGAACTTTTTGACCTAGTTCATCAAATTAACAATTTTCCAACAAGCTATATTACATTTTAAACACATATATACAAGATTCATGCTTTAATTCACACAATTAAGGTTAAAATTTCCAAGCAAAAATTAAGAACCCAAATCATACAAGTGGAACAAATCTGTTTAAACGAGGCTAAAACTAGTTACATTATAATCTATCATGGTGAAATATACATTTAGATTAAGCAATGAGTTCAGATTCAACATATTTATACCAAAATTCAAAACGAAACCCTAGCCCCTATTTGAACAAAATTATCCATAAATAAAGAAAGAATAGACTCAAAAACGATAATAGACAAGTTTACATACTTGGGGGAGAGATTAGAGTGAAGAAACGAGAAAAACCGTGAGAAATCGGGGGTTTGGAGGTGTTTTCGGCCGGAACCGAGATTGTTTGGGGTTTGGGTTTTTGAGAAACTACTGCAACAGTCCTCTTTTAACCCAGACCCGCGTTGGCCGATGCACGGGCGTGCATTGGGATGCACGGCCGTGCAATACCCCTGTTTGACATTTTTTTTAATATTTTCGAGCTTAGTGTTTTCAGAAAATAAACTTTATGTTTTTAATTAAAAAATAGTTTAATTTTTCCAAAACGTATTACCTGAAAAATATAACCGTGGTAAACGGGAAATGTCACCATCAAAAATCCCGAATTATACTTAAGTACTTACCTCATTTTGTGCAATCCAACATCAGAGTATCGAACATGTCATTATCAAAAACAAAAATGTTACTCACGTAAAAACCATTCGAAAGCGTTACGCCTAATTAAGAAAAAAAAATTTGCTTTCGAATGGCGGTACTTATGTTTATTTATCTTTTTCTTAACAAAAATTTCCCCGTCGTTATTCCTTGAAAATTCTGCAAAATTAGATTAGTTAACACAAACACCAAAATAAAAATAAAAGGAAAATAAAGTTGAAAATAAAAATAGTCAATCCAGCGAATTAGATCTTTCACAAAATTACCGTGTACCCGGCAACAGCGCCAAAAACTTGATAGCGTGTTTTTAGTAGTAATAAATATATTCTATTTAGAGCTATACAAAATCAGGTTTTAAATTTATAAATGATAATTACTTTAACTTAAAACACACACGATAGGCAAGTGTACCTATCACAACGTAATATAGTTTGGGTAAAAACCAAGTATCGAACCATGGACACGGATCCCGTACTCATCTCTCGCTATTGTCTGACTAGAATAATAAGTTGGAAAATGGGTTTTGTTTAAAAGGAAAATAAAAAGTTAAGAAATGTAATTAAAACTGTTATTCTATTTAAGGTGTTACTCTAGTTGCTATCCCTTGTTAATTAGTGATATATTTAAAGTAAGGTTGATCATAGTTACTAATACTAACCCTTTCGATAGGGGAGTTAGTATGTCGTAAGGGTACAGTGGATACGGTCAGCCTATTGTTCCTTAATGTGTATAACGGAGCCTAAACGGGGCATGAAGTCCGTCGGTATCATCACAAATCATTATTTGGACTTATTATCACTGTGACTGACGTACGTCTAGTCTTGTAACTTCTTCCGGTAAGTCGGAATGCACCACTTCCTCCTGAGGTACTTTATGAACGCTCGGACCTAACTGATTATGTTCTTAAATAGTTTTCTTTACTTATAATATTATTTCAAATAAATAAGACTTTCATTCTCAAGATCAAACCCTATGGCTCCAGCTAGAAGTCCTCTGTAAGCCGATACAAGAGAAGTAGAGAATTACCGACACAAACCGCTCAGTCTGTTTAGGGCTCAAACGGCCTGCTGAATACCCAAACCTCCAATCAACCCATAATATTAAATCTATACTAACAGGCCAGACTACCACCAAGATTTATATATAGACAGTACAAATGTCGAATAAGCTTCCCAAACAAGAAGTCTTGCTTGAGTAACTCACGAGATAAAAGATTATTAGATCGATTTAAAGATCACTTATTCTGGTCTTTTTTAGATAAAGTATAGTAAAGACTTTAAAACATAACTTACTAAAAATACTTCATTAATTAATTAAAGTTCAGCTAACTCGAGCAACACAAGAGGACTAGCCATAAATGACTGTAGGATCGTGAAATTACAAGATGGTTCTGTTCTTAGTTGAAATTGGCGGAAACTATAACAACTACACAAATGTAATCGATCAAGTAGAAAGAATACTTTTAAGAACACTGTTGTATTAAGTTTTTGCAGATAAACGATTACAATTGAAACTCAATCAAAAGACATAAAACCCACTCTTACAATGAAGTGTTTACAGATTATTTATACTTACTTAGAATCAAGACAGCCCCTCGATTCTAAGGATCAGATCTAACACAGACCGTTGATATGTTGTATGTAGCTAACTATTACACGTTTTGTCTAAAACTAGTTAACTTTATTGAAGCGTCTTCTTTATGCATCATTACTTGCATGCTTGGAGAAGAGCATTGTTTTCCATCATTGGTTGTGCCATTGCGGTTCCTTCTACTTTGAGTGTGTCAGTTGATTTTGCAGAAAGTTGTCAGTAACGCTTGGTATGGATAGTCAGCTGCAACGATTTGTCTTCAAGGCACAAGGCTGTCAGCAACAAAGATGTTGATCAGCAGCAAGATGTAACCATCCAAAGCTGCTGATGATTTGCCTGTCAGCAGCATCAAGTGTTGATGCTGCTGAGAAGCCTATCCACAGCAATTTGGTCTTCAGCAGATAAGGCTATCTGCAGAAGATTTGTTCTTCAGCAGGAGATCCGCAGCAGAAAAGCTTGTCCGCAGCAGGTTGTTGGTCAGCAGCAAACTCTGAGATCAGCAGCATTTGTACTTATAGAATTTTGTAGCCATCAGTCTTTGGTTCTACAAACTCCCCCTAGACTGATGCTACCAAAATTCTCTTACTGCCTTTGTTGCTGAAGCTTTTGCATATTTCTGACTATCCTTTCAACCAAAATAAAATGCTTCAATAACAGCCATCTTGAACTTTGAAATACAGCCTGCTCTTGAATCCAGTCGTCAAGACTGTCTGAGTCTTCCTCCATTGGGACCATCTCCCCCTTTTTGGTTGCATCAGTGGACAAATGTGCATCAGTTTGGGTGCCCACTGATACAAAGGAGGGAGTAAGAAAAGTTGGGCATTGATGTGCCTCTATCATATTCACCCTGGCCGTTAATTCCAAGATATGAAGTTGCAGTCTGCCCTCATCCACAGTTATGGAATCCTTAGATCCAGATGGGGCCTTAGGCCTAGCCTCTACATCCCCATTACCCATGGTTTCTTGGCACCTGGGATTCCTCTCAGTGAGGGGAGTTTCCAAGGAAGCATCCTCACTGTGAGTTACCATGGATGAGGTCTTAGCAATGTTATCACTATCCTCCTGGTTATTTGATGGACCAGCAGTAGTGACAGCATCTTCCACATCCATTCAGTCATAACTCCTAGAGTGGACCTTTAGGGTAGAAGAACTTGGGATGGGTGTGTTGGAAGCAAGATCAATCAGTACCTATGAGATGGTGGTAGTTGGAGAAGGTACATCATCTTGATCAGGTTCCTCAACACTTAAGTTCAGAAGAGAAAGGAAAGGCTCAGGGGGCTGTTCTATAGATCCGGGAAATGATCCTGATCCTGATAGAGAGACATCCAAAGGAGTCTCCCTAATAATGTGGCTGTCCCTTATGATATTCTCACTAGAATATTGTGATTCTGAGTGAGGGCTGGTAGGTTGGGTTTGGGCCTTGGAGGCAAGAGAAGAAGGAGTTCTCTTGCCCCTTTTCCTAGTATATGTTGTTATAACCGGGGGCCTGTGTTCCGGTTGAACAATAACATCCAAAACAGGTGTAAGTAATTTTTGTGCCTGTGCATCCTTAGTAGTTTGCATAGGGGTTCGAATGGTAGAAACAGACTGTTGTTTAAGATGTGAGGTGGAGGGTGTGGGATCAGTATCAGTTGGGATTGCTGAACTGTCACTCGGGGTACTCTGTATGTTCAGCATTGTAGATAACAATGGAACATTGACCCCTGAGAACTTTTTGGAAACAGTTCTCATGTTATCACTTCAGATCGGTGAAAATGCAGATCTTCGTGAAAACCCTAACGGGTAAGACGATCACGTTTGAGGTCGAATCCTTCGACACAATCGACAACGTGAAGGCAAAGATCCAAGACAAGGAAGGCATTCCTCCAGACCAGCAGCGTCTAATCTTCGCTAGAAAATAGATCGAGGACGGCAGAACCCTAGCCGATTACAACATCCAGAAGGAGTCAAATCTTCACCTCGTCCTTCGTCTCCGCGGTGGCACAAAGAAGCGCAAGAAGAAGACCATGAAGACGGAGGCAAGTGCGGAGCTAACCTGATGACATCCGCTTCTTTTCTGAGATATGCATTGGAGAAGAGTGTGGCTTCTAAGATGGTGATGTCCTTGCCGTCTACCTTGGCTTTGATTTGGGGAATCCCCTGTTCTGTAGAGTAGGCGGCGGTACTCCAGAAATCCTCCATATGAGGGACAAGTGTGGCATGGTTGGTTGTGAGGGCAAATTGGATCTTTGATCGACATAAGAAGTCGATCATATCATTGAATCCTTCGGATATCTTTCACTTGGTTGGGTATGAAAGTGAGGGATGAAGGGCTTTGAACGTGATGAGGACTTGAGAGAAAGTACCAACTATGGAATAAGGACTTGAGAGAAAGTGATGTTGGTTTAGGGAGAAGTGGAAGGTGAAGAGGTGGAAGGAAATTTGATTTGTTTTTATAACGGCAGAAAAGGGAAAAAGCAAAATAACTTGTACAGTACAACCCAATTTACCTTTTATTGTTACAGCTGTAATACACCGAGGCAGTCATGGTAAAGACTGACGGGAATTTTAACAGCGGGTAAAAGTTAATTTGGACTTAAATTTACCAATCAGCAGTAAACTTGATTGCTGTGGATGCGGAAGGTTAAGTCTGTCAGCAGTAAACTTATCTGCTACTGATGGATTTAATAATCCGCAGCAAGGATGTTGCTGCTGACAGGCTTAAAGAAATCTGCCTGAAGATTAAACCTGTCAGCAGCTGAAGGACAAAAAAATGCTGCTGACTTATAACTTTTATTCACAACATTAAGACAACACAAAAACTAATTTTAGAGATAGATTTTAATCAAAGTTCATCATGCCAATGAATTCAACTAAATATTTAAATCTGGCTTCATCAAAAGGTTTTGTAAACAAATCAGCATATTGCTCATTCGTATGAACTTTGGTTAAAATAATCCTCCTTTTCTTAGCTTGATCTCTTATGAAATGATACCTGATGTCAGTGTGCTTTGTCTTTGAGTGCTGCACCGGATTGTTAGTGATTGAGATAGCACTCATGCTGTCAATGTGAATTGGGGTTGCCATGAAAGTCATCCCATAGTCCAACATTTGATTTTGTATCCAGATGACTTGTGCACAGCAACTTGAAGCTGCAATGTATTCTGCTTCAGCTGTAGAAGTTGAAACACATGTTTGCTTCTTGCACTGCCATGAAATCAATCTCCCTCCCAGAAACTGACATCCCCCTGAAGTGGACTTTTTGTCCAAGTTGCATCCCCCATAGTCACTGTCAGTGTATGCATACAGATTAAACATGTCATTTTTTGAGTGCCATAGCCCAAGTCTTGGGGCACCCTTAGGTATCTAAAGATTCTCTTGACAGCCTGAAGATGTGAAACTTTTGGAGCTGCTTGAAATCTTGCACAGAGGCATACTGCAAACATGATATCTGGCCTTGAGGCAGTGAGATACATGAGAGACCCTATCATTGCACGATACTGATGTTGAGCAGTGTCTTGGCAATCTTTTTCTGGAGTCATTTGATGATGCACTTGCATAGGGGTTCTTGCAGCAGAGCAGTCAGCCATTTTGACTCTTTCCAAAATGTTCTTTATATATTTGGATTGGCTGATGAAGATTCCATTTGGGACCTGTTTGACTTGTAGACCCAAGAAGAAATTTTGTTCAACCATTGAACTCATTTCAAACTTTGAGTGCATCAGAGTCTCAAAGTCTTTGCACAGCTGTTTCCTTGTTGATCCAAAGATGATATCATCAACATAAATTTGAACTAGTAAGATTTCTCCCCCTTCATCTTTGATAAACAAGGTCTGGTCTATGGCACCTCTTTTGAAGTTGTTGCTTAGTAGATATCCTGACAAGGTTTCATACCAGGCTCTTGGTGCCTGATGTAGGCCAAACATAGCTTTGTCTAGTTTGCACACTTGAGTAGGATGTGAAGGATCTATAAAGCCTGGACGCTATTTGTCGAATACTTCCTCACCAATCTTCCCATACAGAAAGACACTTTTTACATCCATTTGATAGACAGTGAAATTCTTGGATACAGCATATGCCAGGAAGATTCTGATGGCCTCCAGTCTGGCAACAGGAGCAAAGACTTCATCATAGTTAATTCCTTCTTCCTAAGTGTAGCCTTGAGCTACAAGTCTGGCTTTGTTCTTGACTACTATACCTCTCTCTTCTTGCTTGTTCCTGAAAACCCATCGTGTGCCAATAGCATATTTACCTGGTGGAAGATCAACAAGTTTCCAGACATCCTGCCTCTTGAATTGCAGCAATTCTTCCTGCATTGCTTCAATCAAGCTGCTGTGTTTGAGTGCTTCATCTATTTTCTTGGGTTCCACCTGAGATAGGAAACATGAAAACAAGCATATATTGGCCTCGTGAGATTTGCTTCTTGTGAGAACTCCTTGGTGTATTTGGCCAATAATATTCTCTTGAGGATATTCTTTGTGGATCCGCTGTGCTGGTACCACCTCCAGTTGTATCCCTTGTTCCAGATTGCTTTAATTTTGATCAGGGGTCTCTTCATTCATGGTGGAAGACTCTTCAACCGCATTATCCACATCAATATTTTCAGCAAGAGCATCAGCAGCATCTACAACATTTACCGAAGAGTCTTCATTTAGATTTTCAGTTTCAGACAGGCTGCTGCTGGTTATAATAGATAGTCTTGTTCCTGCTTCAATTACTTCCATAACTATGGAGGATTAATTGATGGTCTTCTCATACTGATAGAAGATTTGGGAAAATCCAGTCTGTAGTCGGTGGATGAAGTGGAGGCAGGTGTTTATGTAGACGTAGACTCCATATTTGAAAAGGTGAGAGGCTCAAATATTTGGGAGAAAGAGTCTATGTCAAAGAGCCAGTTTGGTCCTTTTCCCTGCTCACAGACGATGTGTTCTCTGCATTCCACATTTACTGATTCTTCAACAATTCTTGTTCTTGAATTGAATACTCGATAGGCCTTTGATTGAGAGGAATAGCCTACGAAATATCCTTCATCAGATTTGGCACCAAACTTAGGAAGAACCCCATGTGTGATGAGAATGGTGCATGGACACCCAAAAGGTTTTAGGAACCCAATATAGGGAATTCTTTGAAACCAAAGTTCATAGGGTGTTTTGTTGAGGGGTTTGAGGATGTGTGACTATGGGAGGATAGTAGTTGCTAGTACTAGGACCTGAGTGCTCAGAGTGAAAAGCAGAAGAGGTGGTGGTGGATGTTGAAGCTGTTTGGTAGATTGAGCTCCTTTCCTTGGCCTGAATCATTTCTAATTCATAGGTTTTGAGCATACCAAATAGCTCAGTCATCTGAAGAGTCTTCAGATTCTCAGTTCTTCTGATAGACACTGTGTAGATTGTCCAACAACTAGGTAGAGATCTGATGAATTTCTTAAGAATATCTTCATTCTCCAACTTCACTTTTGAGCACTTCAACTCACCTACAAGATAAGTATATATGTTATATAGAACAGTTAGAGACTCACCTTCCTTCCAGACGAAATTTTCATACTGCTGCTTAAGGATGTCTCTTCTATTTTCTTTGACTTCCTCAGATCCAGCAAACATCTTCTCGAGGGCCTCCGAGAGCTCTTTAGCGGTTTTGTAACTTCTGAAGTTATGAAAAACTTCATTTGGAAGGCACATTTGGATAGCTCATAGTGCCTTGAAGTCCACCTCCATCTTTTTTATATCCTCTTCTGAGTACTTGGAGGGCTCCTTTGGAACTGATGGTCCTCCAGAGTCAGCAGATGCCACCATATGAATGTAGGGTCCATCCTTAATGGATTTCCATATTCCGTACTCCTGATAGCAGAAAATACTTTCCATACGATTTTTCCACATGTCATAGTCTTCCCAGACACCAATCTTGGTGGTCGGTTGATGTTGCCGATGTCTTCAAATCCGTTGCTCTGTGCCATCTTTGTTCATGGTAACTTGATGAAAGAGAGAGAGTTTAGAACAGAACCAGAAGTGATTAAACAAGTGTGAGTTTGTTTAATCTGAGCCAAAGCTCTGATACCAATGGAACTTTGACCCCTGAGAACTTTTTGGAAACAGTTCTCATGTTATCACTTCAGATCGGTGAAAATGCAGATCTTCGTGAAAACCCTAACGGGTAAGACGATCACGTTTGAGGTCGAATCCTTCGACACAATCGACAACGTGAAGGCAAAGATCCAAGACAAGGAAGGCATTCCTCCAGACCAGCAGCGTCTAATCTTCGCTAGAAAATAGATCGAGGACGGCAGAACCCTAGCCGATTACAACATCCAGAAGGAGTCAAATCTTCACCTCGTCCTTCGTCTCCGCGGTGGCACAAAGAAGCGCAAGAAGAAGACCATGAAGACGGAGGCAAGTGCGGAGCTAACCTGATGACATCCGCTTCTTTTCTGAGATATGCATTGGAGAAGAGTGTGGCTTCTAAGATGGTGATGTCCTTGCCGTCTACCTTGGCTTTGATTTGGGGAATCCCCTGTTCTGTAGAGTAGGCGGCGGTACTCCAGAAATCCTCCATATGAGGGACAAGTGTGGCATGGTTGGTTGTGAGGGCAAATTGGATCTTTGATCGACATAAGAAGTCGATCATATCATTGAATCCTTCGGATATCTTTCACTTGGTTGGGTATGAAAGTGAGGGATGAAGGGCTTTGAACGTGATGAGGACTTGAGAGAAAGTACCAACTATGGAATAAGGACTTGAGAGAAAGTGATGTTGGTTTAGGGAGAAGTGGAAGGTGAAGAGGTGGAAGGAAATTTGATTTGTTTTTATAACGGCAGAAAAGGGAAAAAGCAAAATAACTTGTACAGTACAACCCAATTTACCTTTTATTGTTACAGCTGTAATACACCGAGGCAGTCATGGTAAAGACTGACGGGAATTTTAACAGCGGGTAAAAGTTAATTTGGACTTAAATTTACCAATCAGCAGTAAACTTGATTGCTGTGGATGCGGAAGGTTAAGTCTGTCAGCAGTAAACTTATCTGCTACTGATGGATTTAATAATCCGCAGCAAGGATGTTGCTGCTGACAGGCTTAAAGAAATCCGCCTGAAGATTAAACCTGTCAGCAGCTGAAGGACAAAAAAATGCTGCTGACTTATAACTTTTATTCACAACATTAAGACAAAACACAAAAACTAATTTTAGAGATAGATTTTAATCAAAGTTCATCATGCCAATGAATTCAACTAAATATTTAAATCTGGCTTCATCAAAAGGTTTTGTAAACAAATCAGCATATTGCTCATTCGTATGAACTTTGGTTAAAATAATCCTCCTTTTCTTAGCTTGATCTCTTATGAAATGATACCTGATGTCAGTGTGCTTTGTCTTTGAGTGCTGCACCGGATTGTTAGTGATTGAGATAGCACTCATGCTGTCAATGTGAATTGGGGTTGCCATGAAAGTCATCCCATAGTCCAACATTTGATTTTGTATCCAGATGACTTGTGCACAGCAACTTGAAGCTGCAATGTATTCTGCTTCAGCTGTAGAAGTTGAAACACATGTTTGCTTCTTGCACTGCCATGAAATCAATCTCCCTCCCAGAAACTGACATCCCCCTGAAGTGGACTTTTTGTCCAAGTTGCATCCCCCATAGTCACTGTCAGTGTATGCATACAGATTAAACATGTCATTTTTTGAGTGCCATAGCCCAAGTCTTGGGGCACCCTTAGGTATCTAAAGATTCTCTTGACAGCCTGAAGATGTGAAACTTTTGGAGCTGCTTGAAATCTTGCACAGAGGCATACTGCAAACATGATATCTGGCCTTGAGGCAGTGAGATACATGAGAGACCCTATCATTGCACGATACTGATGTTGAGCAGTGTCTTGGCCATCTTTTTCTGGAGTCATTTGATGATGCACTTGCATAGGGGTTCTTGCAGCAGAGCAGTCAGCCATTTTGACTCTTTCCAAAATGTTCTTTATATATTTGGATTGGCTGATGAAGATTCCATTTGGGACCTGTTTGACTTGTAGACCCAAGAAGAAATTTTGTTCAACCATTGAACTCATTTCAAACTTTGAGTGCATCAGAGTCTCAAAGTCTTTGCACAGCTGTTTCCTTGTTGATCCAAAGATGATATCATCAACATAAATTTGAACTAGTAAGATTTCTCCCCCTTCATCTTTGATAAACAAGGTCTGGTCTATGGCACCTCTTTTGAAGTTGTTGCTTAGTAGATATCCTGACAAGGTTTCATACCAGGCTCTTGGTGCCTGATGTAGGCCAAACATAGCTTTGTCTAGTTTGCACACTTGAGTAGGATGTGAAGGATCTATAAAGCCTGGACGCTATTTGTCGAATACTTCCTCACCAATCTTCCCATACAGAAAGACACTTTTTACATCCATTTGATAGACAGTGAAATTCTTGGATACAGCATATGCCAGGAAGATTCTGATGGCCTCCAGTCTGGCAACAGGAGCAAAGACTTCATCATAGTTAATTCCTTCTTCCTAAGTGTAGCCTTGAGCTACAAGTCTGGCTTTGTTCTTGACTACTATACCTCTCTCTTCTTGCTTGTTCCTGAAAACCCATCGTGTGCCAATAGCATATTTACCTGGTGGAAGATCAACAAGTTTCCAGACATCCTGCCTCTTGAATTGCAGCAATTCTTCCTGCATTGCTTCAATCAAGCTGCTGTGTTTGAGTGCTTCATCTATTTTCTTGGGTTCCACCTGAGATAGGAAACATGAAAACAAGCATATATTGGCCTCGTGAGATTTGCTTCTTGTGAGAACTCCTTGGTGTATTTGGCCAATAATATTCTCTTGAGGATATTCTTTGTGGATCCGCTGTGCTGGTACCACCTCCAGTTGTATCCCTTGTTCCAGATTGCTTTAATTTTGATCAGGGGTCTCTTCATTCATGGTGGAAGACTCTTCAACCGCATTATCCACATCAATATTTTCAGCAAGAGCATCAGCAGCATCTACAACATTTACCGAAGAGTCTTCATTTAGATTTTCAGTTTCAGACAGGCTGCTGCTGGTTATAATAGATAGTCTTGTTCCTGCTTCACTTGCTTCAATTACTTCCATAACTATGGAGGATTAATTGATGGTCTTCTCATACTGATAGAAGATTTGGGAAAATCCAGTCTGTAGTCGGTGGATGAAGTGGAGGCAGGTGTTTATGTAGACGTAGACTCCATATTTGAAAAGGTGAGAGGCTCAAATATTTGGGAGAAAGAGTCTATGTCAAAGAGCCAGTTTGGTCCTTTTCCCTGCTCACAGACGATGTGTTCTCTGCATTCCACATTTACTGATTCTTCAACAATTCTTGTTCTTGAATTGAATACTCGATAGGCCTTTGATTGAGAGGAATAGCCTACGAAATATCCTTCATCAGATTTGGCACCAAACTTAGGAAGAACCCCATGTGTGATGAGAATGGTGCATGGACACCCAAAAGGTTTTAGGAACCCAATATAGGGAATTCTTTGAAACCAAAGTTCATAGGGTGTTTTGTTGAGGGGTTTGAGGATGTGTGACTATGGGAGGATAGTAGTTGCTAGTACTAGGACCTGAGTGCTCAGAGTGAAAAGCAGAAGAGGTGGTGGTGGATGTTGAAGCTGTTTGGTAGATTGAGCTCCTTTCCTTGGCCTGAATCATTTCTAATTCATAGGTTTTGAGCATACCAAATAGCTCAGTCATCTGAAGAGTCTTCAGATTCTCAGTTCTTCTGATAGACACTGTGTAGATTGTCCAACAACTAGGTAGAGATCTGATGAATTTCTTAAGAATATCTTCATTCTCCAACTTCACTTTTGAGCACTTCAACTCACCTACAAGATAAGTATATATGTTATATAGAACAGTTAGAGACTCACCTTCCTTCCAGACGAAATTTTCATACTGCTGCTTAAGGATGTCTCTTCTATTTTCTTTGACTTCCTCAGATCCAGCAAACATCTTCTCGAGGGCCTCCGAGAGCTCTTTAGCGGTTTTGTAACTTCTGAAGTTATGAAAAACTTCATTTGGAAGGCACATTTGGATAGCTCATAGTGCCTTGAAGTCCACCTCCATCTTTTTTATATCCTCTTCTGAGTACTTGGAGGGCTCCTTTGGAACTGATGGTCCTCCAGAGTCAGCAGATGCCACCATATGAATGTAGGGTCCATCCTTAATGGATTTCCATATTCCGTACTCCTGATAGCAGAAAATACTTTCCATACGATTTTTCCACATGTCATAGTCTTCCCAGACACCAATCTTGGTGGTCGGTTGATGTTGCCGATGTCTTCAAATCCGTTGCTCTGTGCCATCTTTGTTCATGGTAACTTGATGAAAGAGAGAGAGTTTAGAACAGAACCAGAAGTGATTAAACAAGTGTGAGTTTGTTTAATCTGAGCCAAAGCTCTGATACCACTTGTAGGATCGTGAAATTACAAGATGGTTCTGTTCTTAGTTGAAATTGGCGGAAACAATAACAACTACACAAATGTAATCGAGCAAGCAGAAAGAATACTTTTAAGAACACTGTTGTATTAAGCTTTTGCAGATAAACAATTACAATTGAAACTCAATCAAAAGACATAAAACCCACTCTTACAATGAAGTGTTTACAGATTATTTATACTTACTTAGAATCAAGAAAACCCCTTGATTCTAAGGATCAGATCTAACACAGACCGTTGATATGTTGTATGTAGCTAACTATTACACGTTTTGTCAAAAACTAGTTAAATTTATTGAAGCGTCTTCTTTATGCATCATTACTTGCATGCTTGGAGAAGAGCATTGTTGTCCGTCATTTGTTGTGCCATTGCGGTTCCTTCTGCTTTGAGTGTGTCAGTTGCTTTTGCAGAAAGTTGTCAGTGACGCTTGGTATGAATAGTCAGCTGCAACGATTTATCTTCAAGGCACAATGTTGTCAGCAACAAAGATGTTGATTAGCAGCAAGATGTAACCATCCAAAGCTGCTGATGATTTGCCTGTCAGCAGCATCAAGTGTTGATGCTGCTGATAAGCCTATCCGCAGCAACTTTGGTCTTCAGCAGATAAGGCTATCCGCAGCAGATTTGTTCTTCAGCAGGAGAATAAGTATCCGCAGTAGATAAGCTTGTCCGCAGTAGGTTGTTGGTCAGCAGCAAACTCTGAGATCAACAACATTTGTACTTAGAGAATTTTGTAGCCATCAGTCTTTGGTTCTACAATGACCATACAAGTGACTCCACTAACCTTTAGATAATGTACGGAAGTGTTCCAACACCAAGGGAGAGTGGGTATAGGTTGCCTCTTGTTTCACTCGAACGAGAGGAATAAATTCATATTACAAGACTTAGAAAAGAAAATAAAAAGAAAAAACCTGAATAGACCAAAACCGAGAGAGTTCCGGCTCTTAGCAGAGCACTAAGGTCTTCCCTTCTCTTGGTAATGGATATCTAAAACACTAGAATGAGCTTTATATTTATAGACTCAGAATTTGGTAATGCACGGTCATGCATTGGGATACACGGTCGTGCAAAGCACACATCTCTTGCACGTGAGGGAATTTGGCAAAGAAGGAAAAGACAGGTCCACGTGGGGCCATTTGCACGACCGTGCATGGAAATGCATGTCCGTGCATTGTCACTTTTTGGTCCATGTTTACTTTTTGACTTCCAGGCTGACTCCATGCATTCGGTTTCGTTCAATTGGCTTCCGAATGCTGATTTTGCCTTGTTTTTGAGTGTTTTCTTCATGTTTTTGTATCCGAGGGTTAATTATCATGTTGTAACACAAATAAGTTGATTAAGTATCATATCTTATCATATTTTCTATAATTTGTGCTATTTATGGGGATAATTGTGCATGTAAAACATGTATAAATGATGGTACATCAGCGCATAATTAACCATAGTAGGTGTTCAAATTCGATACCTGGATACAGGGGCAACAACTAGTCTGACGGTTTTGCTTGTGGCTCAGGGTACTTATATCTTAACACGTGTACTTGATCATTTGCGGATGGTTAATATTACATTTTGAAACTTATTTACTTATTTTTTTTTATCGAGTCGCAAAACCTGCGTACTCATCAACTATTTTTATAGTTGACCCGTTTTCGAAACATGTTTTTCAGGTAAACAGTTATGGGGATAACTTCCGATGATCATCCGATCTTTGAGACTGTGAAAGCAACAACATTCTGGACAGATTCATTGTTGATATTTTAACAAATTTAAGCAAGGATTTAGACAAATCTAAGCTTACCATTGCGTCGAGAAATGGTTCCAGGTGCAAAACGGGCTTCGGCCGCCTTCGGCAGCCACCAACTACCACGCCGGACCACCTTTGACCGCCATGCATCACCGTCGGACCACCACTACTTCACCGGAATCCTCTCTGGGCCTCTCCACTCTCTCTTTCTAAAATTTCTTTGATTTTTTTTTGCAAAATGAGAAAGTGGATGAAGATGGGGTATTTATAGCCCCCGTGGTCTCCGATCGCGTGTCGGTTTTTCGCTTAAACGAACTCGATAGAAATAGCGGCGTTATTTTATCCAAAAATAACTCGTTAAAATTTATTATTTTCCCCCGAATGCTTGCGTCTCGTAAATATATATCCTTTTGGATTTAAATTAAATTTAACGAAACCACTCGACTCGGATATTAACACGTATAGACTTGAACTTGATCAACTTTTTGACATTATAACAACAAAATAAATCTTGCAGTTACCTTTCTTTCACTAACGAGTTCCTTTCGTATGAAAGTATACTTCAACATAATAATAATACTATTATTATAATACGAACTCGTCGAACACAAGTGTTGACCGTAAAAATCGCGGATGTCACATTGGGGACTATGTCATACTCGATTCATACGATACCTGAAGGTACTTAATGAGCTTTACAGACTGTATCTAATAATGTAAAGCGAGTCTAAACTCGTATTTATTTATTGCGCGTGCGGTTGAGCTCTATTGGTCCTTAAAGGTATTATCTGTTCAGTATACGACGTTTATTTAACATTTAGTAATATTAGTTGCTTAATTTGAATTGGGTTTCTAGTATATATATAGCACGATATGATAATTGTTCATAAATAGTTTTTGTCTTTATCATCTTTAATTTGTATCCGATTATTTTTCTTTACTTTAGGATAGTGCACATTATCGCGCTCTTTTCTTTTTTTGTTGTTTTATGTATTCTATGCCTATATAAGAAGGCATTAGTCTCAGTTGTAAAGAAACACCGAGAAATATCAATAATAAGAAATCTTTCAATCCCCTCATGGCAGATTAAATTTTTTCTACCCTCTTCAGCTTTTCTCTAACACTATAATTCTTATTCTTCATATCATATTCCTCAATATATAAAAAAAGTCATCAGTTCACTGCAAATATTATCATCCGCATCCGCCGTGCATATCTCCATATCTCCATCCTCATTTTTCTTATTTTAAGTTTTCATTATCATAATTTCAATTTATGAAATCATGAAATCTGGTACCCAGCCTAAGTTGGTATCAGAGCAAAGGCTTTCCTAAAATCTAAAAGAAAAAGACAGGTCCATGTAAGACAACTTTGTATGCTTAAGTCCTTTTTTTATGGAAACCCTCTTTGGTGAAGATTAGGGAAAAAATTTGCTTTGATATAAATTCAGACAAGTTATCCGAATTTATGACTTTTTATTTTAATTAGTATGTTAAATTAGTTTTATAATTATCAATATTGGGATATGAGAAAATATTTAAAGGATTAATAAGTGCGAAGAGTGAAGCTAAAGAGGCGGATTTCTCTAATCATAGATTCTCCAAACTCCAATTCAATACCTAAAAAACTCGATTTCTTAAATCTAGAATTCTCTGAAAAAATAAACAAAACAATTAATACAAATAATTATAATTTAATCAGTAGAAGCAAAAAAGATTACGAGCATAGTTTACATACAGATAATATTCATCTAAACGCCTTAACAGATCTAGTAATCAACCTAGGAATAAATTTACAGAAAGAATCCATTCTTAACAGACAAGTAATTGATAAAATACAAACAAAAATAAATAATAAAACAGAAGAATATAAGAAATATATAGAAAATCTAGATTATATTAAAGATCAAAACAACCAAATCCTTAAAGAATTAAAAGAAATTAGAAAAAATAACTTAGAAAAGCAAGATTTAATTAACGACATAAACAAAGTTACTGAAGCCATAAACAAGTTAAGCTTGGAAGATATAAAAATTAATAAACAAGCAAAAACTTATAAACATTGGCAACCAAGAAAATGAAGAATAGAAATTTCTTAGGAAGAGGAAGACTATTACAAGAAGCTAGAAACTCTACAAGTAATATACAAGACACTATAACGTATGATACTTTTCTAAATAGAATAGTTAGAAGGGGTTCAGGATCTACTAGCACAACACCTGCAGTACAGTTAGAAGAAGAAATAGATCTCGATAGAAACATAAATCTATACAATCAACATCAACTCGATAATCTAAACCCAAGAATATTATACCAAACATGAATCCTAAACATCAATACAACATTAATACGAAGCAGTAGAGAAGAAAGTTTAAGTGTTATAGACAAAACAGTAATAGTAGACTTAATTTCACAAGAAACTATACAAAAAATCAAGCAATCTAGTAAAAACTTTGTCCATATAGGATTAATAGTCATAGGAATAAAATATTTAGGAAGAAAAAATTTAGGAACAAAATTATTAGCTTTAATATTAGATAAGAGTTGGAAAACAGAATTAAAAAGGGCCATAATATCAGGAATGGAAGATGACCTTAGTCAAAATACAGCTTTATTTTACTACACACCAGGAATCTTAAAAGACATTAGAGATCTAAAAATCCTTACGATGGCATTACAAACTAAAGGTTATGAAAATTATGAAGGGAATAACATAGTTATAAGTATAGGAATGCTAGGAAAAGCTAGTAACAGACATGAAGTATAAAGTAAATATAGAAGGAATTGTACAAACAATAGCGTCAAAATCTATACAAATGATAGATCCAGTAACAATAAATCCTGAAGATTTGGTAGGATTAGAATGTGATATAAATGAATTACAGGAAAATGAAAACACAGTCTTAGTACCAAAAAAGAGTCTTATCTATGAAGGAGCAGATGGATTACAAAGTATAAGATTTATAGATTTTGAACAGAAAAATAATATAAATGAAGAAAACGATGAAGAAACCACTATAGAAAATAATTTTATGAATTTAGAAACAGATAGTGACAAAGGCCCCATCTACGATACAGAAACAAAAGATGAAGAAATAAATACATAATTCTTACATTTCAAAGAAGAAGTAGATAATAGATTATTTAGACGATTTTGAAGAAGATAAATTAACAACTTTTAAAAAAGAAGAAATAAATAAAACCATAGAACAAATTATAGATAGAAAATTCACCGAATTAAATATACAGGAAGAAGTAGATAATATGATAATAGATTGTATAACAGAATTAGGATTAACTTATGAAAAGAGTTACAAAAACTACAAAATTATTATAATCTACCACTAGTCGAAGACATTTTACAAGGAAAGACTATGTTAACAGGATTCTATAAACAAGAACAATCTTTTATGGATCAAGATATGAATAATCCATTAAAAAGAAAAAATAAAGTGGAATCAAACAAGTGGTGAATCTTCACATGAAACATCAGGAAGAGAACCATGGTTTCCCCCTACCGTAAGTTACCAACAAGAATCAGATTTCAAATGAGAAGGTAGTAGATTATCAATAGGACACATACACAGTGTGGTTATGTTGCTGCTTGAACAACAAAAACCACAGCTACGGATAGATGAGATTTTAACATGGGAACAAAATACAGTTAGAATGTGGGAAACAAACAAAAAAGATAGTATGGACATGTTTGCTTACTTAGAAACCACATTAGGACCTATAGCTCTAGACATTTGGCAAAGCAAAAAAACACAAGACCCAGAAAGTATAAATGCATTAAAAGCCTTAGGAGATAACCCGTATAACTTTACATCCCAAATTAGGACTCTTATTCTAGGAGTATATCCAGCCAAGAATAATAGCCTAATACAAGACACATCCATTAGAAACTTAGAACAGTTAAGTATCGCCGATATGAAATATATAAATGAATTCACACTAGACTTTACAAGGCTTCTGTCACAAACAAGGCAAGCAGTGGAAGACAATTTATGTGATAAATTCCTTATAAAATTACCAGGAGATTTAGGACGAAGTATACATGAATCATGGAAGTCAACATATGGTACACAACCCGGTCTAGGAATAGGACCTAGAATAACTTATACATTCGGAATATTAGAAGATAAGTGTAAAGAAGTAGCCGTACAAGAACAGCTTAAACGAAATGCTTATGCGTTTTGTAAAATAGCAATTTACACTCCCTAAGCTTATGAATTTTATGATAAAAATAAAAAAAAATAAGAAAAAGTACAACTTATAATAAAAATTATAAATCCAATTACAAAAATAAATACGTACGAAAACCACAAACGAGAAAATGCAAATATTTTATTTGCGGCGATGAGAGCCATCTAGCAAATAGATGCCCAAATAAAAACAAAAACATAGAAAGATCAAACTCAATATAACAATTAAATGACTATGAAATAGAAATTATTAAAACAGACGATTCGGGAAACGAATCTGTTTACAGTATTTATAGTGAAGACGAACAGCTAATAACAAAAGTCACATATACCTATATGAATACAGAAGAATGTATACACAATTGGATAAGTCAAAAAGGAAATAACCATATAAAATGTTACAACTGTGAATATTATCCGAGCATAGAAAAAAGACTACAATGTAACAAATGTTTTAACGAAATTTGTTGTATATGTCTCAAAAGATTATACAATGAAAACATAGAGGAAGTAATAAAAATAAATGCAAGCAGTAGTATAGCAAAATTAGAAGACAAGATAGAAAAACTAGACTTATTAATAGAATTACATGATCTTAAGATAAAAAATATGGAAAACAGAATAAAAGAATTAGAAGATCACATCCAAAAGAAAAAGGAAATTCAGCACGAAATAGTACAAATGTCTACAGAATAAAATGAACTGGTATATGTACAAACACAAGGATCAATGAACATGATAAACATACAGTGTAGATTATGGTTAGACCATAACAAATTTATTGATTTAACAGCATTAGTAGACACAGGAGCCACTAAAAGCTTAATATCACATAGTATAGCTCCAATAGAATATCATAAAAAACTAACATATCAATTAGTAAGCAGAACAATTGAAGATAGATTAATCTCAATTACACATTATATAGAACCAGTATAAATACAATTCTTAGATTTCTCAAAAAATTATAGTATAAAATATAAAATACCACAGATCAACATAAACCCTCGACATATAAAATCTAAAGACTTTGTTTTAGGACTAAACTTTTTACTAGGATTAAATGGATCTATTACGTTAACAAAAAAATTCATAACACTCAGTAAGCACATATACACCATATACACCTTCCCAACAATCAGGTATAATAACACAACAGAAATCATACAAAAACAACGAAAAAATGGAAGCTTAGAATTTCTAAAGCAAACCAATAATAAACAAAGTTTAATAGAAATGAAATCATCAGGCTACTAACATAATTTTTAAGTCATGAACTTGAAAAAGGTAAAGATATAACCAAAAGTATAAATCATCCTATAATTCTACATTTGGAAAAGCTAGGGTTAATAGGAGAAGTATAACAAAGTCAAGGGTAAATCATATATGTAAAGTTAAACTCAAAAACCCCGATATAACAATTAGAACATCTAATATAGAATACAGTCCATTAGATAAACAAGAATTTAGAAAACAAATATTTGCAATGATAAATAAAAAATTAATAAGAAAATCGGAAAGTCCGCACAGATCAGCAGCGTTTTTAGTAAGAAATCACAGCGAAGTAAAAAGAGGAAAGGCAAGAATAGTATACAATTATAAACGTCTAAATGATAATACAGAAGATAATGGTTATAACATCCCTAATAAAGATAGTTTATTAAATCTAATACAAAAGAAGAAGGTTTTCTCAAAGTTCGATTTAAAATCAAGTTATAACCAATTACAGCTAGAAGACCAAGGACAGCCTTTACATGTTTAGAGGGACAGTATGAATGGAACGTCCTTAGTTTTGGACTAAAAAACGCTCCATCCATTTTTTAAATATTTATGGATAGTATATTATTAAAATATGAATTTTGCCTAATATACATTGATGATATTTTAGTTGCAAGTGAAATAGTACAGGAGTATGAGCAACATCTAGAACAAATATTTGAAAAAATAAAAAAAGCATGGTATGGTAATATCAAAAAGAAAAATGGAACTCTTTAAAAGAAAAATATCTTTTATTGGTTTAGAGTTGGGAAATAGAAAGATAGAATTATAGTCACATATTTCTACAAAAAAATTAGATTTTCTAGAAAAATTTGGAAATTTAAAACAAATACAAGCCTTTTTTGGACTAGTAAATTATGCTAGAAAATTTATCCCAAATCTATCAAAATTAGTAGGTCCTTTATACGGTAAAACCATAAAAAATGGGCAAAGATATTTTAACACAGAAGATATTAAATTAGTTCAAAAAATTAAAAATGCTATAAAAGCTATTGGTCCATTAGAATTATCACTAGTTACAGATTATATTATTATTGAAACAGATGGATGTAAAGAAGGATGGGGAGTTGTCCTTCTCTGTAGACCAACTAAATATAGCTCAAAAACAGAAGAAAAAATTTGTGCGTACTCCGGTGGAAATTTTCAAAACAAAACCAACTGGACAAGCATAGATTTTGAAATCCAAGCATTAATCAATGCTTTAGAAAAATTCAAAATTTATTTACATAATGAGTTCACAGTCAGAATAGATTGTGAAGCAATTGTAAAATTTATAAAAAAATGACAAGAGTAAAAAGGTAAACAGAATAAGGTGGGTTAATTTACAAAATACTATACAAGGTCATGGATATCATATAAATTTTGAACATATCAAAGGAAAAAATAATGGGATAGCTGACATGTTGTCCCGAAACATTAATAGGATATTTTTCTAGATGGAAAAGAAAGATAAAGGGAAAGCAAAGATTATACAGCTTAGAAGGACTATTTCTCCGATGAGTATATCATCTGAAGAAGAACAGACAGAAAAGCTTTGGGCCAAGCTATAAAGGCTGACAGAATATAAAGTTCTAGAAAGCTACCAGCATCAATTACTGGGTTAGACACTGTCCTACGGTATTACAACCCAGTGAACAGCCAAGGTCTTGTTAATCAAAAACCAAAAAATATACACACTAAACAAAGGGCTGATGCATATTCTACACAAAGTTCGGTTATTACATTTGGAAATTACGGTTTAAAACAATATAATGACCCCAATACAAAGTTTCGTCCAATTGTTGGAATGAAGCTAACAGATAAGCAGCAATGCTTATTAGACAACATTTGGCATATTCAAACCATGCCACAGGCTTCAACATTCAAAGTACAGGTTTTAAATGCATTAAGCATTTAATTTCATGAGCAAAGCTAAAAAATTCCCGAAAAACAATAATCAAAGTTTACTCACTACATCGTTTTTCGAGGAATAAAAATTGGAACTTTCAATAAATGGGAGACAATTGCAAAATTTATATAGTGTCCAAATCCCATTTACAAAGGTTTTTACAATTTTGTAGAAGCTTTAAAAACAGCCAGAGAACATTTTGACACAAATAGTTTCTATATTGAGCCAGAAGAAGTTCAAACATTTTCTGAAATAATAAAAAATAATACTTAACAAATAATTAAAGCTTAGGAGGAAGTAATTGCAAAGCTTCATGAACAGCTAATGAAAAAAGGACAAGATACACATCCTATACAAGCTCATATTGAAAATAGCCTCCTAAAACAAAAAGTGGCTATACTAGAGGTAAAAAATAAACAGTATATACACAGACTCGAGAAAAAAGAAAAAACAGTTCCTCAAATTATAAGCTATGAAGCATTCGGAATAAGAATGATTGATACACCATGGAGACAGTGTTTACAGCCGGTCATTAACAGATTCCCAGAATTCGAACAAATTATTTCACAAAAAGTTTGTTAAGAATTTCCAATAATTTTATACAATTTACAACAACAAATTATTGATCTTGCGTTTCAAGACACACCCAATGCAGGAATTAGAATAGTAGAAAGAACGAATGACGAAGGAGAAGGAACGGGACTTCTTCTTCTACAGATTAGCTATCCTACACAGATGTCTGACGACCAAATTGTTCAATTTTACCATCATGATAGGATTGATTTTCTTGAATTCAGACTAAACAGCAAGACAGAAAATCTCCTTGATAGATTATGAGAAAAATTCATGATGGTCACATGAAACATAGCTTCTCGTTCAAAAATCCCTACATTCGGTTGCAAAATTTTTCATCATTTCCCTTTGCATCCGCACACACATACAAGCCAGCAAGAAAAATAATTTTTGTAGACCACAGATCTAATACACAGAGCATTTTTGCTTCAGCTTTTCCCTACAAAAACCAACTACAAAATATCGCTGTTAACCCAAACCCAGATTTTGTCAATATTACATGTTTAACAGAAAGAGATACTCATATACAGGCTTTTGAATCATTCATCAAAGAGCATCAACAATCTCCTAAGATACCTGGTCATTTTCCTTGGGAAAGATTCAGATTATTAGGAGAAGACCATTATATACAGATTTACTCAGATCTAAATTGGAGTATGCTTTTGCCATTCGTAGGTGAAGGCGATACTTTAGAACTAGATCATATTATTAACCTAGGAGAAAGTGAAGATACAAATCCAGGATCACTAACGTCTGTTGACAGTACACACAGGGACTTCTAACATAAGCCATGACGTAGAAGACCAATTATCAAAAAAGGACATGTGATTACACAGGAAAAAGCAGATTCTCGAAAAAGTTTACAACACGATATGATAATTGTTCATAAAGAGTTTTTGTATTTTTCATCTTTAATTTGTATCCGTTTATTTTTCTTTACTTTAGGATAGTGCGCATTATCACGCTCTTTTCT
This sequence comes from Smallanthus sonchifolius, assembly GCA_023525975.1. NCBI lineage: Eukaryota > Viridiplantae > Streptophyta > Magnoliopsida > Asterales > Asteraceae > Smallanthus > Smallanthus sonchifolius. Next base: position 17,935,760 of record CM042035.1, on the reverse strand, counting down.
TTTTTGTTGTTTTTTGTATTCTATGCCTATATAAGAAGGCATTAGTTTCAGTTGTAAAGACACACCGAGAAATATCAATAATAAGAAATCTTTCATTCCCCTCATGGCACGTTAAATGTTTCCTACCCTCTTCAGCTTATCTCTAACACTATAATTCTTGATCTTCATATCATATCCCTCAATAATATATATATATATATATATATATATATATATATGGGAAGGATCAAGAGAAAACCACAAAATTAGACGAGAACAAAGAAAACCACTAAAACAATGTATGATTCTAAAGTAAAACATAACAAAATGGAAAATAAGGGGATTAATTATGTAGTACATTTTCTAATTACCCCTAAATTTTTAAACAATTAGCCGATTAACTCATTTGTTTCAAATTACCACTCCTTTATTTCTTGTTTTAGCTCTGAAAGTCAAAACCCTAATCAAGAAAACATACCATTTCGAATTACAGATGAGTTAGCTCCTTTTCGAAGGAATCGATCTGGGTTTCTTTCAGCGCGATTTGGTTGAAGATCAGTTCTTCTTCTTTCAACCATGGTTTTAACAAAAGCCATGTAAACTCGGATTCATGTTCTTGTATCTGAATCGTAGAGACCGTTTTTTTTCTGCGGCCTAAAATTTTTAGGGGCATATATATATATATATATATATATATATATATATATATATATATATATATATATATATGTTTTTTTATAAAATTTTATATACCGGTTTTATATATTGGGTCCTTTTTATAAAAAACTTAAAAACATATTGGGTCATTTTTATAATGGTTGGACCTTCTTTAATCTTTATAATGGTTGGGCCCTTTTAAACTTAACCATCGGCTTTTTTAGAAAAAAGGACGAATTGATGCCCTAATCGACTGATCGCTGATGCCACATATTATATTTTTTCTATGTTTATTGCTATAACGTTAATCGTCATTTAAAAAACATTAGTTTATATATTTTGTTCGTAGGGGCCTTTTTTCCAGCTCGGCCGAGGCACTTAAATCCTCAGGACCGGCCCTGCGTAGAGAGAGAGATAAATGTGGCTGGTGGTCAAATGATTTTTAGAGTTTTGGAGAGAGATAATAAGGTGACAAGCATCAAATTGGAGCAGACACCAAAAAGACGAAAATACCCTTTCTGGGTTCAAATAGAGGCAGTTAGGTGGCAAAATGTGATTGGTGGAAATGAGTTTTAGGGTTTTGAAATGAAAATTGGGTTTTGATTTGAGCTTTACCCTCTATATATATACCAATTACAAAATTAGTAATTGGTTTTTTATTTTTATTAGTAAAAGGGTATTATGGACATTAATACTGTCACACCCCAACCGATGGCGGATTATACGTCGGGGCGGACGCGGTTGTTCAATAGCACAAGGTTGACTATTAAAGTTTAAATAGTTTCATTAATGACTTTCAAGGTTTTCAATACAAGGAAAGAATTCAATACATAACAAGAATACAAGTTTAATTTAACAAGTATTCTAGGTCCAAAGCATCCTATGTGGTCACAATAAAGTCCCATGTTGATGTACCTGAAATATGTGAAGAAATCTGTCAACTAAAAATAGTTGGTGAGATATGAAGGTTTTGACACAGTTTAAAAGGTCTTTGAAAAGTTTTACAATTCTCTATGTCATGCATTCTATAGTATACGTGTGAGAGCAAACATGTTAAACATTATGTATATCAATCCTCCAACCAAGTTTAGGCATAACCCGAAGGTTACACTTAAAAGTTTAAAGTTTAAATTCAGTAACAATCACCATGGGCTTCCCCCGAATGGTCAATCAAACTAGGTGGATTGGTCAAATACAATAGATCTATCATTGTTACTATATGCTTATCAAAGTTAATGGATATTCTAGTATTAAGTTTAATTTATGCATGCAAGTCTCAAGCATAATAACACAAGAATAAGCATGTAGACATAAGCATGTAGATTAATAATAATTATTTCAAGAATAAAATAGTTATTAAGGATAAATAAAATTATTCAAAGAATAAATAGTAATTAAAGATTAATAATAATTATTTAAGGAATACATAATTATTAAGGTTAAATAATTATCTATAAGAATAAATAATTATTTATGAAAAATAATTTATCTAAAAGACTAATTACTTTATAAAATAATCCATATAAATCATTTTAGATTTATTAAAGTATTTAAGAGTTAGATATTTATTTTATAAATTAACTTGTAACTAACTAATGTTTTAAAATGGGGTTATAAGTTTAAACATTAATAAGTACATATAAGTTTGTAACAATGTTAAATATGATTTCTTATAAAATTTATGTTTTAATTATATGTTTATAAATGTTCTTAAGTTTTTTTTTATTTTATAAAGTTTATAAGTTTATAAACATTTAGAAAAAAAAATTAAAGTATATATATATATATATATATTTTTGTTTTAATTTTATATAAACAAGTAGGTTTATGTTTATATAAAATATAATTTTTATAAATTTACAAATCTAGGATTTATTAAGTAAAAGTTTATGTTTTTATAAAGTTTGTAAGTTTATAAAGTATATTTATTTTAAATAATTAAATGAGCCTTGAATTTAATAGGTATAAATTTTAAAAAGATGTAAAAGCGATGGGCAGTAGCCCGGCTGGTTATGCGTGTGTGTGTTTGATCCTGAGTTCACGGGTTCGATCCCGGTTGGCCTTAGGCCCAAACTTTTTATTCTGTTTTTATTTTATTTATTTATTTTAACTTATTTTAATATTCTTTTTATACAATAAAAACTAAAATGAGTCGGCTTACTTGTTCGTTTATTTTAAAATCGATTAAGCAAATTTTTATACATATTTAACCCACCCAAAGTTTTATAAAATAGTAAACACTATATTTTTATAAAATTGTTAAAATAGCTTTTAACTTACAAAAAATGCATATAATAATGATAATATAAATAAATAAATAGAAACTTTTATAAATACATAATAACTACTTATTTAAAAATGTAATGTTTTAACAATATATATTTTTATAAGTTAAAGTTTACAAAATCATTATCATTTTTCTACCATATTTTATACAAATAAATATTAAGGAAATATTATTATAAAACCTATACACATTTAAATACGAATACGCACATACATATAAAACGTACAATAATACTTATCTATCCACATAGGGTTCCATCGTGCTTAGGTTTCAACATCCGTATCACCTACCCTCGTGGATTAAAAACATCCGCTAGCCAGGTGAGTTACATAGCCCCCATTTTACATTTTTACGCATTTTGGGGTGAAACATTATACATGCTACTCACTTTGTTTATACGTGTTATACATGTGGACTATATGCTTATTATCTTGGGTGTACATACATTTATTTTAAACACAAGAAAACCAACAGTAATATTAATAGATCTATTGTGCCTGACCAGCCCACCCGGCTAGGGTGTTTATTACTGCATACTCGGATATAGTCGCGTGTTAGATTCAAACATACCGGATATAGTGGGTAACTATATTCAAACATACCGGACTTAGCTGTTGTGCTATGTTCAAGCGCGTCAATCAAGGTTTGAATTGTGATTAGATAAATGATACACCATATATATACTGTGTTTAACAAGATAAACAATGAGTTGCAAAACGTTTTTATCTACTACTTACCGGAACTACAAAACCTATGTACTCACCAACTTTTTCGTTGACACTTGATTTAATGTTTCAGGTTTGGATATGTGATTGCTTGCCGAAGATTCCTCCACTTAAGAACTATGGACCTAGTTAAATAAATCAATGTTTTGAACTAGACTAGGTTATTTGAAATGTATTGTATTTGGATCCTCTTAAATTTAATTAATGAATTATGCAACATTTTAGTTATCATGTGCTTTTGAACAATCATTCCATTGTCGGCCTCGATGATTCCGCCATAGGTCGGGGTGTGACAGATTGGTATCAGAGCCATGGTTGTAGGGAATTAGGTTATTATACACAATGACCTAGACTATAACCCTAGGACTCCCTTTTATGTGTTATGTGCTAAATGATTAATTGTTATGTGAATTATTTGTAGTTAGGTATTATTTGAATTTTCCCAAGTTTGGTACATGAGACTTATACATACAAGGCTTAAATACATGATACATACTTTACATACACATTTGACAAACAAACTTATGCAAACAAATACACTACCCATCCTTATCCATACTCTTTTCTAATCCATGTTAATTGCAACATTCCTACACATTTTATATTCATAGACTCTCAAGTCTATTAAAATCTTGAAAATCTCGTCAACGACTTAATTTCTTGAAACCAGTAAAGGACACGTGAAATCTGGAAGGGTGACACCTGTACATTGGGTTTTCTGTCTAGGAAAGCATTTCGTATAAATCCAAATAAATAGACCCGTATGCTTTCCTGGGAATTCCTGAAGTGAGTGTTTACCTATAGGCTAAAGCATGTCTCCTTGAAAGTTTTGAGGAATTATTTAACGTTGATAAGTCAATTTATTCGCAAGGATACGATCCGAACTTAAACTCAAAATTTGGGGACATTATAGCAAGATAGGAAGAACTAGACGAACATGCAAAGCAAATCATTATTACGGGTGCACACGTAATAACGATTTGTAGTGCATGAAAGTCCCGGCAATTCCTATTACGCGAATAATGATCTATAACATCATGTTCTATCCGGAATAGATGGCTTAGTTTCCCCCCATCAACTTTGAATAAATACACATGCACTGGCACGCGTCATGATGAATCCCGCTTTTCTGCTTACATTATTTCCCACTATAACTCATATATATCCATCTTATCTAAAATATCATTGTATTTTCTTATGGTGTTAGAATGCCTCCTCGACGTGTAAACTCTAGCACTTCCAACCCGGATCTTGCTACTCTCCTTGCCCAGCTGGTGAGGCAAATGACCCAAGCCAATAACAACAGTGACAAGTCTCACAACATCCAAGGAAATGGTGGTACCAACCCGCCTCAATGCACGTTTAAGCACTTTAACTCGTGCAATCCTACAAAATTCTTCGGGACTGAAGGTGCTACCGGCCTAATGCAATGGTTTGAAAGCATGGAAAGCACATTCCTAAACAGTGACTGTCCCGATAATCTTCGGGTTCGCTATGCCACAAGTGTACTTCAAAAGAGAGCCCTCACCTGGTGGAACGGTGAGAAATGCACTCGTGGTGTTGAGGTTGCTACATCTTTATCATGGGATGATCTGAAGAAAGCCATGATTGATGAATTCTGTCCTCGAAATGAAATGAGGAAGCTCGAGACTGAGTTTTGGGATCTTGCCCAAGACAGCGGGGATAATCTGGCTTACACCACCCGATTTCAAGAGCTGAGCCTATTGGTGCCTCATATGATCACTCCCCTTCCTCGTGAAATTGAAAAGTACATAGGCGGGCTGCCTATGCAAATTCAAGATGCTGTGTTAGGAAGCAATCCTCCTACACTTGAAGCATCCGTCTATCCGCTACACTATCCGACAACCATGTCAAAGCCGGAACCTTAACAAGAAAGGTTTCCAAGAAGGTTGTCTCTACTCTTGCGGCCGTCAAAGATGTAAAACCCGAGTCTTCTAACCGCAACAAGAAACGAAAGGGTCGAAACTTCGCAGCCGTAACTCCCGCTGTACCTGCTATTCAAGTGGCCCCTTTGGTCAAAACCTGAAACCTTATCTGGGCCCAAATCCCCAATGCCAGACCTGCAAGTACCATCATCCTGCCAACTTACCATGTCGATTGTGTTCAAGCTGCGGACGATATGGACACATGGTCACTCCTTGCCGTACCCGTCCTCCCGTCCATCAAGCTGCTCCAGCCAACCGTCCAATCTATCCGGCACCTCTCAATGGTTGGGCATGTTACGAATGTGGAGACCCAAACCATTTCCGTGACCGATGCCCAAAACTTCATCATCAAGGTGGTCCTCAAGGAAGAGCGTTTAATATAAACGCTAATGAGGCTCAAGCAAACAACGACGTGATAAACGGTACGTTTCTCGTAAACAATCATTATGCATCCATTTTATTTGATACCGGTGCCGATAGGAGTTTTGTGTCTCTTACCTTTGAATCTCGACTTGCTAAACAAAGAACGAAACTTGACAATTCTTACTCCGTGGAGATAGCAAACGGAAAATCTATTACTATAAATTATGTTATCCGCGACTGCAATCTCGAGCTTAATAATCATGAATTCTCTGTTGATCTCCTTCCAATGCAATTGGGAAGCTTCGATATTATAATTGGCATGGACTGGTTATCCAAGCACCATGCCAAGGTTATTTGCTACGAAAAGTGCATTCGTATACCTCTCCCTTCGGGCGACACGTTAGTTATTTTCAGTGAAAAACCATGTCGTGGTCTTCAACTCATGTCTTGCACATTGGCACAAAAGTACCTACGGAAAAAGTACGTTGCCTTCTTGGCCCACGTAGTTGACACGAAAGATAAGGGTAAGAAATTGCAAGATATTCCGATCATTCGAGACTTTCCCGAAGTATTCCCCAAGGATTTACCCGGCCTTCCTCCTCCTAGACAAGTAGAGTTTCGTATTGACCTCGTGCCCGGAGCAACTCCCGTGGCAAAAGCTCCCTATCGTCTTGCACCTTCCGAGATGCAAGAGCTCGCAAGTCAATTACAAGAACTCTCATCCAAAGGATTCATCCGCCCAAGCCATTCACCTTGGGGCGCTCCCGTGCTATTCGTAAAGAAAAAGGATGGATCGTTTCGAATGTGCATCGATTATCGTGAACTCAACAAGCATACAATTAAGAACCGTTATCCTTTACCCGTATCGACGATCTTTTCGATCAACTTCAAGGTTCAACATGTTTCTCCAAGATTGACCTTCGTTCCGGATACCATCAACTTCGTGTTCTCGATGAAGACATTCCGAAGACTGCCTTTCGGACTAGATATGGTCACTACGAGTTCATGGTCATGCCATTCGGTTTGACTAATGCACCTGCGGTCTTCATGGACCTCATGAACCGTGTATGCAAACCTTATTTGGACAAGTTCGTGATCGTTTTCATTGACGACATTCTCATCTATTCTAAAACGAAAGCGGAGCATGAACAACATCTTCGTTTGATTTTGGAACTCTTGAAGAAAGAACAACTATACGCCAAGTTCTCCAAGTGTGAATTCTGGCTAAAGGAAGTTCAATTTTTGGGACACATAGTCAACGATAAGGGAATTCATGTGGACCCGGCAAAGATCGAGGCGGTAAAGAATTGGAGTACTCCTAAGACTCCTATCGAGATTCGTTCCTTCCTTGGACTAGCGGGTTACTATCGTCGCTTCATCTCAAATTTCATCAAAACTGCGGTCCCGCTCACTGCCTTGACTCACAAAGGTAAGCCTTACGAGTGGGGACCCAAGCAAGAGGAAGCTTTTCAAACTCTCAAGCACAAGCTCTGCAATGCTCCTATTCTAACTCTTCCTAGTGGAAATGACGACTTTGTCGTTTATTGTGATGCATCCAACCAAGGTCTTGGATGTGTTCTTATGCAACGTGGCCAAGTAATTGCATACGCATCACGTCAGCTCAAAATCCACGAGAAGAACTATACGACCCATGATCTCGAGCTTGGTGCTATCGTTTTCGCCTTAAAAATTTGGAGACATTATCTTTATGGCACCAAATGCGTGGTTTTCACCGACCACAAAAGCCTCCAGCATATTTTCAATCAAAAAGAGCTTAATATGAGGCAACGTCGATGGATTGAACTTCTTAACGACTACGACTGCGAGATTCGCTACCACCCCGGCAAAGAAAATGTTGTAGCCGACGCCTTGAGTCGTAAAGAACGTATCATGCTTCATAGTGTTTGTATCCATAACGATATCCAAACCCGTATTCTCAAAGCACAACACACCTCGGTTACCGAGGGAAACATGTATCAAGAGATGGCATGTGGTGTAGAACTCCTGCTAGAAACCAAAGCAAATGTTCTATTATATTACTTGGACCGTATCTGGGTTCCCGATCGCGACGACGACGACCTTCGTATATTTTTGATGAACGAGTCCCACAAAACTCGATATTCGGTACATCCCGGAGCTGATAAGATGTACATGGGTCTTCGTCAGCAATATTGGTGGCCCGGCATGAAAAAGGATATTGCCCTCTTTTTGGCAAAATGCTTAACTTGTTCTAAAGTGAAGGCCGAACACCAGAAGCCTTCCGGACTCCTCGAACAACCTGAAATCCCCGTGTGGAAGTGGGAGAACCTTGCTATGGACTTCATCAACAAACTCCCACGCACTTCTAGTGGGCACAATAGTATCTGGGTTATTATCGACCGACTTACAAAGTCTGCTCATTTCTTGCCTATTCGTGAGGACTATCGAATCGAGAAATTGGCTCGGATCTACATTGATGAAATTGTGAGTTGTCATGGAATCCCTTTGAACATCATCTCCGATCGTGATTCGCGTTTTACTTCCCGATTTTGGCAATCATTACAATCTGCGCTTGGTACTCGTTTGGACTTAAGTACGGCTTACCATCCTCAAACTGATGGACAAACCGAGCGAACAATCCAAACTCTCGAGGATATGCTTAGAGCTTGTGTCATTGACTTTGGTGGCAATTGGGATTCTCACCTACCACTGATCGAATTTTCCTACAACAACAGCTACCACACAAGTATTAACATGGCACCGTTTGAAGCTCTTTATGGACGGAAATGTCGTTCACCGATTTGTTGGAACGAAATTGGTGAAGCACAAATCACCGGTCCCGAGCTTATCCAAGAGACCATCGATAAAATCTCTCTTATCCGTGACAACATTCGGGTAGCAAGGAGTCGGCAAAAGAGCTATGCCGATAAAAGACGAAAACCCTTGGAATTTCAAGTTGGGGATATGGTTCTCCTAAAAGTATCACCTTGGAAAGGCGTAGTCCGATTTAGAAAGAAAGGAAAACTTGCACCTCGATATGTGGGTCCATTCAAGATACTCGAAAGGGTAGGAAAAGTGGCCTACAAACTCGATCTTCCTTCAGAACTCAACAACGTTCATCCGACCTTTCATGTATCTAATTTGAAAAAGTGTCTAGCCGACGAAAATCTCCACATCCCTCTTGATGAAGTGCGTATTGACGAGAAAATGCACTTTGTTGAAAAACCCGTGGAAATCATGGACCAAGAAGTCAAGAAACTCAAGCGTAGCCGCATCCCCATTGTCAAGGTCCGTTGGGAGTCTAAACGTGGACCCGAGTTCACTTGGGAACGTGAAGACCAAATGAAGACCAAGTATCCACATCTCTTTTCATAGCCTCCACTAGTTGAATTTCGGGGCGAAATTCCATTAACATGGGGAGACTGTGACGTTTCGGATTTTTCATTCGCGCACTTGCAATATAATTATCGTGTAATCATTCTCAAATTAAATAAATACGAGTGTTTTATTTAGTTTTATACAAATAGGTATTTTCATTTTACGGATTTAAATTAATTAAAATTTTATAAGTTTTAAAACTTATATAAAATTTTAAATTTAAAGGTTGCATATTTAATAAAATAACCTATTTAAATAAGATAAATAACTTTTATAAAAATTATTTATAATAATAATAATAAAATAAGTTTATAAAATATATTTGAAATTAAAAGAAATTTATTTTTATAAAAATTGAGGGGTTGTTTTGAAAATTTTCAAACTAGAAGGTTTTAAGATAAAATCTGTTGAGGGACTATTTCTGTACAAATCAAACTACAAGGATTCATCCGTAATTATCTCAGGGGTCGAATTAAAACAAAATCAAACTACAGGGACTGAGACTGCCAAATTGCAAATCGACTTTCCGGTCACCCCCTACGTTTGTCCGGCAGTCCAAGCCAGTTTCCGGCGAGCACCCCGACAAGCCTGTTCCCTGCACCTCGACAGCCGCTAAAGGCATCCCTGAACTCGTCGTTCCCACGCGAGCAAAAGCCCCCGACCAATTGGTCTCCCCAACATACGGATCGCCTGATCCTGTTGGTGGCCGAGAACCCACGCACGAATTCGAGCCCGACAGTCAACCTCCACGCATGCTTGATAGCTCGTTAGCTTCGTCTCGTCCAGACGAATGTCCGGACATACTCAATTTCACGTTTGGTCATAAGGATTGAGCTCGGCTATAAATAGCCATCTTCGGACCTGCTCGAGCTCGCCACCCCTCTTCCACCCACTCTCACTTCAAATTGAAGACACCATTACATTCGTCGTCTCTGAGTGAAGCTGTGACCAAGGTTTTAGAGGCTAATTCCATCCAGAAGCTAGATCCCCATTCTTGACATTTTCGGATTTAAGCTTCTGCCGACCAGACCCTTCGCGACCAGGTTCGAGCCTCAATTTGGTTCCTTTACCTTCTGTTATCGCTTGTCAAACTACCCCAATCAAAATCGCGACCATCGCCCATGAGTTACCGGGCAAACCAATGTCCTCGGACACGGTTTGCCGGTTGCCGAGGACTGGTGACCAACTTCCCACTTATGTATTTAAATTAACGGGTACACACATAACCAGCGATGGGCAGTAGCCCGGCTGGTTATGCGTGTGTGTGTTTGATCCTGAGGTCGCGGGTTCGATCCCGGTTGGCCTTCGGCCCAAACTTTTTATTCTGTTTTTATTTTATTTATTTTAACTTATTTTAATATTCTTTTTATACAATAAAAACTAAAACGAGTCGGCTTACTCGTTCGTTTATTTTAAAATCGATTAAGCAAATTTTTATACATATTTAACCCACCCAAAGTTTTATAAAATAGTAAACACTATATTTTTATAAAATTGTTAAAATAGCTTTTAACTTACAAAAAATACATATAATAATGATAATATAAATAAATAAATAGAAACTTTTATAAATACATAATAACTACTTATTTAAAAATGTAATATTTTAACAATATATATTTTTATAAGTTAAATTTTACAAAATCATTATCATTTTTCTACCATATTTTATACAAATAAATATTAAGGAAATATTATTATAAAACCTATACACATTTAAATACGAATACGCACATACATATAGAACGTACAATAATACTTATCTATCCACATAGGGTTCCATCGTGCTTAGGTTTCAACATCCGTATCACCTACCCTCGTGGATTAAAAACATCCGCTAGCCAGGTGAGTTACATAGCCCCCATTTTACATTTTTACGCATTTTGGGGTGAAACATTATACATGCTACTCACTTTGTTTATACGTGTTATACATGTAGACTATATGCTTATTATCTTGGGTGTACATACATTTACTTTAAACACAAGAAAACCAACAGTAATATTAATAGATCTATTGTGCCTGACCAGCCCACCCCGTTAGGGTGTTTATTACTGCATACTCGGATATAGCCGCGTGTTATATTCAAAAATACCGGATATAGTGGGTAACTATATTCAAACATACCGGACTTAGCTGTTGTGCTATGTTCAAGCGCGTCAATCAAGGTTTGAATTGTGATTAGATAAATGATACACCATATATATACTATGTTTAACAAGATAAACAATGAGTTGCAAAACGTTTTTATCTACTACTTACCGGAACTACAAAACCTATGTACTCACCAACTTTTTAGTTGACACTTGATTTAATGTTTCAGGTTTGGATATGTGATTGCTTGCCGAAGATTCCTCCACTTAAGAACTATCGACCTAGTTAAATAAATCAATGTTTTGAACTAGACTAGGTTATTTGAAATGTATTGTATTTGGATCCTTGTTGTCTTTAAATTTAATTAATGAATTATGCAACATTTTGGTTATCATGTTCTTTTGAACAATCATTCCATTGTCGGCCTCGATGATTCCGCCATCGGTCGGGGTGTGACACTGGCCGGATTCGAACCCGGGCCAGCCGAGTCTACACACCAACGCACAAACCACCTGGCTACGAGCCTCGCTAAGGTTTAATACAGAAAAAAAATAGATAAACTCATACCCAAATCATCCTTATTCTCCTTATGAACCCTAGAATCAAAATCCTTGAAATACGACCTGATAATCCCTCTATCATTGCAATTTGACAGAGGGCTTTTGCTTGTATGATGAAAACAACGAGTTTAGTTTTTCGAATTACATGGAATGATGTTGGATCGAGGGAGAACGAGTTTGGGTTCACGGTCGGCTGTCAAAGAGCTTAATCGGCAATTACAAGTACTAATCGGTGAAATTGAGTGTTCACCGAGTTGAAGTGTGATGTCGTTAAGGTGTTTCAACAGGTATTTATAGTCAATTTCATCATTAATTACCGAATTAGTTGGGAAGATTACGGGTGAGTAATACGGGTTTAATCTCGAACCCACGCGTTGCTAGAGTTGAAATTGAACATCGGGAGGCGAGACTCGAGGTTCATTGAATTTGGTCATTAACGCGATTTTTGAATAAACGGGATGAAAATCGGCTTCTGCAGGTTTCGAACTTGCGGCTGGAATTTTGGGTTTATTGCAAAACAAGTCCCTGAAGTTTGTAGTTTTATCATTTCATGCTAATATTTCAGTTTGTGTTTGAAAACAATTTTTGAAAATGACGGTTTGACCCTGAACTTTATGTAAATAATAAATGTTTTATTTTATAAAGACTAAATGAGTTTTATAAGTTCCATTATTTTATAAAATAATTTATAGGATTTATTAATTTGTAAGTTTAAGTTTTTTTTTACAATAAATTTATAAATTATTTTATTTATATAATTATAAACCCATAAAGTTTTTATGAATTTAGTATTTTTTTATATTTATAAGGTATGTATAAACTTTTAAATAAGTCTCCTTTATATATATATATACACACATATATATATTTCAAGTATTATTTCTTAAATATATATTAATTAAATCAATACTTATTATTCAAGAAAGTAGTTTTAGTAAAATTCCAAGTGTTGAATTAATAATACGTGTAAGGGTTTAGGAAAATATAGGTCCGAGATTCCTGGATATTACAAATACTTTCACTATTTTTGGTATTTACATTTATTTATTAATACATTGATTACTCTTTGACTATAATGTTCTTTATTCTCTCTCTCAAACATAAAAAAAACTATGCATCCGGTGTGTTAAGAATCAAAGAAACAATGAGTTTTCCAACATAAAATTAAGAACAAAAGCTTAAACCATATATATATTAGATGGAGCCAGAGAGTAGAAATGTCTCGAAACACATATCTAAACTCCTTTATATAAAACACAGCAAACGGATCTGATTACAAACCCTAATAACAAACACTATAATGAGAAATACAATCAAGAACTCGTAAATCTGAGAAACTAAAACCACAGACCAGATCAACATGACGACCTAAGACACTTTCTAATGGCTGAATCAAGACCACGAAAAATGAGAATTATGAAACTCAAGATCAAACCCTAGCTAATGCTGCCAGAGAGAGAATATGAATAGATGATCGTGTGAGAAAAAAATGAAATCAGCTCTAGTGTGCACCCACACACACTCTCTCTGAATATATAATACCTATGAACTAAATGGATTATCCATGGATTGCCAAGGAGATCCGCATGTCACATAGAGAAAGTGGGTCATTTCCGGGTCTTCTCCAAGTCTGTCCAGCTAGAGCCTTTTATCAGCAACTCAGCCCAAAATTCTTTAACAGCCCAGCCTTAGCTATCCGGTCCATACTCATTTATCATGCAAAAATAACAAGACAAATAATACCAAATATTTGATATTGAATTTAAATAATACATATATTTCAACATCCCCTCAATTCAATAAGCAAATATAGCAAATTTGTTCCCATGTTGATTTACAAGCAAACTGTTTGAAAAAAAAGAGAAATTTCAGTTTTCAAGCAAATCATTTCCTCAAACATAGATTTATTATTTCTCAAAAAACCAACAAAAAAACAATCATCACTTTATCAACAAATAAAAACATTTGATCTCTTTTAAGAAACTAAGTCTTTTAATTCCTTTTATTTTAGTACAACGATCCAATGTTAGACAAAAACAGATCAACACCGATTCAACAGACAAATATAATTGAGACAAAGATACTTGGTGTTACAAAAACACAATAGAAACAATAACAGACAAAAACAATTCTCAATAGAAGAGATTTAAAGACAGAGAGGTGATGCGGACGCAAATAGAGATGTATACAAACAAAGACATCATACAACTAAGAATCATCCACACCTTTCACATATAGAACAAACAAACAAACAGCAATGTTCTAGAGAAAACTTAATCAATATATGAGGATAAGATCGACATTACAGCTTAGTGTTAATAAGAAACCTTACATGATTCCCACTTAACAAGTAAGAACCAACACAATAAAGACATAACACAAGCTATAAAATATCCTTAGTAATTATAGTTTTCTCCCAACAAAGTTATCCTATATATTCTTAATCAGGCAATGAATTTTGAATCCACTATTGACAAGGAATAACCACAAAGAACTGTTAACAGACACAAAACAGAATCTGTAACCATCACAGACAAGAACAATCACATCACATCACATAAACCAATTATCATACTCATACAGAATTATATGATTGTGTAACAGATGTAGAAAGTAAGAGTCCCACAATTTCAAGATTAAGACATGTCACAAAACATATACCACTTTCAGTAACACCACAGAAAATAAGAAAGAAATCAGAAAAATACATTCTGATTAAGACAAAAAATCATATGATTAGATAAGAATACCAAACAAAGTTTGATAAGAAAGAACAAAATCATACGATTTTAAGAACTCGGAAACATCTGAATATAAGACATGTGAAGAACATAAAGACTAATTTGACTTAAACAAAAACTTTTACAACTTCACATATAATACTGAATCACAAGATTCAAGTGAAGAACATAAAGACTAATTTGACTTAATCAAAAACTTCTACAACTTCACATATAATACTGAATCACAAGATTCAAAAAACAAGTCTGATAACAGAGTGCATAATATGAACACACCAGACTTACAAAGACACAGCCAAACATGCTTTGCAATCAAAACAATCTCTAATACAAGAGAACACACAAGGCTGTCAAAACCAAGAACACTCTTGACACTACTACTGGTTAAAACCACATGAACTATAAAGCTCGACTAACCAGAAAACAAGATAATAGACAATGAGACATACAAATCATAGCTGAAAAACATTTTAACAATGCTCAGGAGAAAATCGAATTGCACGATCCAAAACAAAACCCGATAACACTAGAATTACACATTTTTACATCAGACAATGATTAACCCACAACTTCTAATCGTACTTAAAATCATACCATTTTGCAATTAGACAAAACAATTCTCACACATGAGCAAACAAGGCTATTACACCAAATAATCACTTGATTAAGTTTCATTTAGCACAAGACCAAACAGATAAAGGAAAAGATTGCCAAAAGATATTAGTACATGATATCATGCCCCCTCAATCTTATTCTGATATCGCAACCAACCTTAAACACCAAAAACACCCACAAAGTTTTATAGAATTTTTTTTATTATATTTTTAAAAAACATGTGTTCTGTAATGTAAAATTTTATTTTAGATAAATGGTCTATTTATAATTAAATGATCTTTGACCATTGAACCAATTCTGCACATATAAATCTGAACACATATATACGTGTTTTAGTTAACTTCACAACTGATAATTCATCTGAACTCGAAAAAAACTAGCTTCTTCTTGATTAAGACTTTTAGGGATCTTAAATTCTTACTAATGTTTTCAATACTATATTGTAACATAGATAAACATGTAGAGCAATTGGCATCAACATCACTAAATATGAAACATAAATCAACCATTTTTTTAAGAATAAAAACAACCTTCATGATTATGAAAACAAGCAAGACATTTCTCAACTCGAGACATTTATTTTTAATGATAGGAAAACAACTCTTTCTATAGTGAAGTAACAAAGCAATCACTTAAAATTGTGAAACTATTTGTTGTAAATGGCAGATAAAATCAATTTAGTATCATAAAAACAATTCTATTATATTTTGACAACAAAAAATATCAAAGAGCGTCATTAAAATTTTTACAAGATCACAGAGAGTAACCACTCCTTGAAGGATTAAGAACCAAACAAACTCATCATTGGTTTAGACATGTGTGTGGTAACAGGAGTAAATTAAACAGACCAATATACCTACCATTAGATTAACTAGTCACATTCAATTGAAAAATATCCAAGAATTTTTTTTATTTTTTTTCCTTTGTTTTGTTTAATTTTATTTATTTATGATTTTTTTTAAATACGACAACTGAAGTAAGAACAATATACCGTGCCAGTAACTAAACACCAAAAATGCCCACCAAAAATACTCAGTCAAGGTATGACCAAACTCAAACAACCCTCGACTAATAACTACTTACTCATAATCAAGGACAACAAAAAACCAGCAAATTCTTTTACTCTTGATGAAAGAACAAAAAACAAGAACACAATAGACATGATTAAAAAACTTTCTGAACAAATGACTAAAGAATGGTAGTTGAGACACATAATTAAAGCTCCACTATCAGCCATTAGAACAATAAAACATATGAAGAATGAAATTCACTCAGTCACACTCACAAAGAACAACCAAAAACTAGAGCCGGGTTTTCACACCACTCAAACGGCAGATCAAGAATCAGTCACGATTGTTTATGCAAAGACACAAGACTAACTAATCCCACACAAGGGATGCAAACACCGCCAAGAACCATCAATAGAAACTAATGAAGAACTGTATTAGCAAGTAATATCAATCAAGATGCAACACCAAATATGCAACACAGAAATAGGGTATGTCTCTCCCTGTATATGAACAACAATACTGGTACTTCTAACCCAGCCAAGAATGCCTAATCATACAAGTAAACAGAATAACTGAATACGAAAAAATGATCTCACCCATGGGCGCCCGAGTTAGGGTATTCCACGCTCTAGCAAACAAGAATTGTGTCATTCACTTAGGGTCACGAAGCCAAGAAAAACCAGCTAGCACAGATACATATTCTTCCCCGTCCATGATAAGTCTCAAATGACAGTATTTCCTTCCTTAAACTCCAAGCTAATTTTCTGATATATAATCAGCATCCCCAGGAGAAAGTTGTAACCCCTTATTTGCAAAGCAATCTCTCATCTTTATTTATTGTAGCTCCAGACCCATATTAAAACTTGCTCATGGTCTAAGTTTTAACAAGGCTGGCAGTTGATTCCTATCCTTGAAAGAAACTCACCAGGAAGAGACTTGCTATGCGACAAGAGGTTGAATTGACTTACATTGCCATCTCAAGAATTTATTTTTTTTGAATGTTGGTTACTCGTTTGAGCAGCGGATTACCAGGACTAGTTCCAAAGAAATGCTAGTGCCCAGATGTACATTGTTAAGACCACATCCTCTTGAATCGTCGCAATCAACTACATATATATCAACCAGACCTCTCGATCTACCCCTAAATTCTTGGAGATCGATGAAACTAGTATTCCAACGATGTGAATACCGAGATACTTGTTCCTTTCAAAAGGTATAGCGGAGCACTCTATGACTTTTAATAGTTAGGGTTTTCTTCTAGAAAGAGAACGAACCTTCTTCAATGATGTTCTTACTTCAAACGATTAATTACAGAGTTTATTATCGAGAGCTATAACAGAGAAGAAGAAGCAAACCAAACTGTTCTTCCATATAGGAATTCACCAACAGATTGAAGCAGCGGAACACTTCTTTACCCCCAAGACCTTTCGTCTCACAAATCTAACCGATTTCCAGAACTTAGAATCCTAAAACATAAAAACCCTAGATTCTCGTAATCGCCAATCGCCACGAAGAACACAGATAAGATAGCCTAAGGCTCTGATACCATGTCACGAAACACATATCTAAACTCCTTTATACAAAACACAGCAAATGGATCTGATTACAAACCCTAATAACAAACATTATAATGAGAAATACAATCAAGAACTCGTAAATCTGAGAAACTAAAACCACAGACCAGATCATCAACATGACGACCTGAGACACTTTCTAATGGCTGAATCAAGACCACGAAAAATGAGAATTATGAAACTCAAGATCAAACCCTAGCTAATGCTGCTAGAGAGAGAAGACGAATAGATGATCGTGTGAGAAAAAAATGAAATCAGCTCTTGTGTGCACCCACACACACTCTCTCTCTCTGAATATATAATACCCATGAACTAAATGGATTATCCATGAATTGCCAAGGAGATTCGCATGTCACATAGAGAAAGTGGGTTATTTTCGGGTCTTCTCCAAGTCTGTCCAGCTAGAGCCTTTTATCAGCAACTCAGCCCAAACCACTTTAACAGCCCAGCCTTAGCTATCCGGTCCATACTCATTTATCATGCAAAAATAACAAGACAAATAATACCAATAGAAATAATACCAAATATTTGATATTGAATTGAAATAATACATATATTTCAACAAGAAACAACAAAGACGTCGTCGGAGTTCCAAATGAAAAAAAGTCAGCCGCTGTCGCTGCACTACTAGGGCTGTTCAAAAAGCCCGTGGCTCGTGGCTCGCTCGAAGTTCGCTCGAAAAAAGCTCGGCTCGGGAAAAGCTCGGTTTTAAACGAGCCGAGCCGAGCTGGCTCGAATTCTAAACGAGCCGAGCTCGAGCTAGGGTTGGCTCGGCTCGGGCTCGGCACGTGGCTCGGCTCGTGGGCTCGGCTCGTCTAAATAACTAATATATATATATATATATGTTATATATGTGTTATATTTGAAATATGATGTTTTGATTTTTTAAGTTAATTTGTTTTCAAAAACTCTGAGTTTTGGACTAAAATTTTACTTTATCTACAATTGTATTTACTCTCTACTTTGTAAGTTTTGGGTTATCTATGTTTTTTTTTTGTATTTTATATATTGTCCCTTCCATCTATTTAGTTTTTTGAAGACAATCAACTTCAAACCGAGAATAAAATATTTTTTTTTGTTGTTTATATATATATTAATATGTAAAAAAAAATTTAAAAAAAAAAAAAAAAACGAGCTAGCTCGACGAGCCACGAGCTGGCTCGAGCTTTTTACGAGCCGAGCTCGAGCTCAACTTTTCAGCTCGGAAAAAAAATCGAGCCGAGCCGAGCTGGCTCGTTTAATTTCGGGCTCGAGCTCGAGCCAAGCCTGGCCTGGCTCGGCTCGGCTCGGCTCGTTTACAGCCCTACGCACTACTACCAACGGATGCTCAAGCAAACTCCTAAGATGGTAATCATCTTTGACGCAACAACAATTTCATGTTTAGTTATTTATCATTCTTCCAACACCTTGCCATTTTCCTGTGACTACATCATCGCTAACCATCGTGCAAATTCCGTAAGCATATATGTGTTTTATTATAATTATATTTGTTTAATAGTATTCAAATATTTATGTTAAATTTCTATATCAAGAGAGGTATATTGGAGAATAACATGTTTTTTGAACATCAAACGTTCTTATCAATTTGAACAAAAAAAAACAAGATTTTTAATGTCAAGAGTGGATAGTGAGAGTGTTAATTTGGTGAATTCAAAAGATAATGATGGGTCCAAAAGCACCCAGAAATCCCAAAGCAACCATCACCGGAAATCCGAAACTAGCCATCATCCGGCGAAGACTTTTCAATCTAATTATTTTTGACGTGTTACATATAAACTATTTTGGTATGCATTAGTAAAATAGTTGGTACGTATATATAACACAAGTTGGTTAAGTGTATAGAATAGTTTGATACGCATATGTAGCACATGTTGGTTCACATGTAAATCAATTTTGCACGCATATGTAACACTGTTGGTACGTATATGTAACACAGTTGTTTTGAATATGTAACAAACTTTGGCTCGGATTTTATGTTCTAGTGTTTTTTGTTTGTATGTCTGTTACGTAAAACTTAAAAAAAATTATTGATGTAAATCATTTTGGTATGCATATGTAAAACAGTTGGTACGTATATATAACCCAGGTTGGTCAAGTGTATGGAATAGTTTGGTACGTATATGTAACACAGTTCTTATATATGTAACACACATTGGCTTGAATTTTATGTTCTATTTTTTGTATGATTGTTACGTATAATTAAAAAAAAATTATTGATGTTTTTGGTTTTGAATAAATTTTTATGGGTTTTAAATTACTAAGTTTGAAATGATAGGAGAGAGAGTGTGTATGTGAGATTTTCATTAATTACTAATCAATCACTAACTAAATTAAATTGTATTGTTTATCTAAATTACCCTTTTGCATTAAATATAACTAATTTTTTCTTATAATAATTACATATTTGTCATTAAATGAAATCAACCATTGATCAAACTCAATCAATGGTTGAGATGTGTTTTTCACATAAAACTTGGTTATCATTTGAACCACACCCTATATATATATATATAGAGAGAGAGAGAGAAAGCAGTGACGGACCCATAAATTTTTTTCATGGGGGTCGAAAATTTTTGGGTTCGGTTGAAAAGTAATATATAACGTGCATATAACACTAATTGTTTTTCATTGATGGGGCAATCGGGGGCTGCTTTAAAATTTCATAGGGGCGATCGGGATTTTAATGCGTATTTTACACTACATTTTTTTTTATGGAGAGCGGCTGCCCCCATAATAATACACTAGCTACACCCCTGAGAGGAAGGATCCCGTAAGAAGTGGATTTTGTTTAAGTAGCCTAAGAAAGATTATGGAGATGACATGTGACACTTCTCATAAATATGATTAAAGGGCATTTAGGTATTACAACCCAAACTTTCACCCACTTGTTTTCTAAAAGTATAACACAAAAAATCTAGTACAAAAAATACAGCACCAAAAATCTAGTACAAAAAATCCAGCACTAAAATTTAAAAAAAAAAACTTTAGTATAAAAAATCTATTACAAAATTTTCAACGCAAAAATGTAGTAAAAATAATCCAACACAAAAAAATATAGCACAAAAAAATCTATTACAAAAGTGTTAGTACAAAATAGAAAAAAACTCACTTTTTATGTATTTTCTTAGTTGTTATTTTTTATATAGCAATATCTTTATCAAATTAAAGATAAAAAAATTCTCGATTTTATGGTGCAATTTAAAAAAAAATTAATTTTGTATGAAAAAGTTATGGACGTTTTAAAATAGTGAGGGAATTTGAAAAAGTCTACAAAAGTGGCTATCTCTAAAATATCCCCAATTCCCTCTTTTTTCCTACATTTTAAACTTAATCATTGATTACAAAAATAAAAAGTCAAGATTACTTCTTAGGCTACTTAAAAAAATCCCATTCTTATTTGATCCTTCTTCTCTCTCTCTCTCTCTCTATATATATATATATATATATATATAGTATAGGGTTCCACTAAGAAGGGAAAAAAATGTAGGAAAAATTTTGAACCATTAATCTTGGAGATGGAGGGTTTCTAAGAAGCGCACGTAAAAAGTAATGGATTTTAAGCCTTGAAGGGTATAAAAGTAATTGCTTACAAGAGAGAGAAATAAGATACACATGCATTTTCCTCCCTCATTTTTAAACGTTTATATCTTTTTTATACGTCATTATTTTTTTAAAAACATTATACCATAAAATCGAGCGTTTTTTATCTTTAAAACGAGTATGGTCTTGCTATATTTAAAAAATAAATAAAAAATCGTTGAATTGGGTTTGTACGTTTTTAACAGCGTTTTCATGACGTTTTTTCATGACTTTTTTTCAAGACTTTTTTCAATTTGTTTTTTCATGGCATTTTTTCTAGACTTTTTATAACGTTTTTTATTTTTTTTTTCACTCTGTTTTTTCATGGCGTTTTTTTTTTTTTTTACTTTTTTCACTGCGTTTTTCATTGACGTTTTTCACTGCTATTTTTCATGATGTTTTTTTCATGGCATTTTTTCAAGACTTTTTCATAACGTTTTTTATAAGGTTTTTTTACTGCGTTTTTTCATGGCGTTTTTATGACCTTTTTCATTGCGTTTTTCATGAACGTTTTTCACTGCGTTTTTTCATGACGTTTTTTCATGGAGTTTTTTATAGAGTTTTCTAGTGTTTTTGATAACCGATCGTGCAGAAAACAGAAAAAAGAATGTGAAACTGGGCGTTTTATGGTGTTTTTAAACTGGGCAACTTTATGGTGTGTTTTGAACTTTGGTTGTGCCTAAAACAGAAATGTGTATTATGGTGTTTTTAAACTGGGCAAGCTCTTTTTCATGGAGTTTTTTTGGTTTTTTTTAATCTCCGATCGTGCGGAAAAACAGGAACAACGTATGTGAAACTGGGCGTGTTATGGTATTTATAAAATGCGCAACTTTATGGTGTGTTTTGAACTGTGATTGTGCAGAAAACAGAAAATGCGTTTTATGATTTTTTTGATGCAATTACCATTATGGTTTTAGGTGTTTTCTTTATGGTGTCTTCTTTTATATTGTTTTTGAACCGTGTGTATTATGGTGTTTTTAAACTGGGCAACTTTATGGTGTGTTTTGAACTGTGATTATGTAGAAAACAGAAAATGCGTTCTTCAGATTCTCCAACACCTCCGAGAAATCGTTATATTTGGTGCTCAAGTCTATGATTGCGAGAGTTGCAAGAGCTATCAAGCAGAAAACAGAAAACACATTTCTGGACGCCATTACCATAATGGTTTTATGTGTTTTTATTTATGGTATTTTTCTTTTCTAGATGAAACAAGCTCTTTTAAAAATATCATAAATTTCGCCGATTCAAAAACCACACGAACTTGCCCAGTTCTAAAAACACCATAACACGTTCAATTCAAAAACATCATAAAATGTCTAGTTTAAATGTTTTTTTATGATTTTTTTTAATTTATGACGTTTTTATGATATTTGTACGTCGTTTTTTATGATATTTTATAGAGTTGTACAATCTAGTGCAAAAACACCATAAATAAAAAACCCCACCTAACACGTAATGCTTTTTTAAAATTTTATATAACAATAGTATACTCATATTAAAGATAAAAAACGTTCGTTATTATTGTGTAATTTTTTTAAAAATAATAACGCATTAAAAAGTTATGAACGTTTAAAACTTATGGGGGAATATGCATGTGACTTGCATATGCATATTTTGTGTATTTGAAAAATCAAGGCATGTGTTCTCATCATTTTGCCCTTCCCCCTTGGTCCCCTCCTTGGACACATATCATTTCATGGTGGCTTCCTACACTTTCTACATTTTTTTCACTTTTTAAAATATCCCTCCAGTATATATATATATATATATATATATATATGTATGTATACTTATATAAAAAAATAAAATAAATTAAAATAAAAAATAAATATTATTATACTATGGGGTAAAATTGGTTTTTTAGTGGTTTTCTCGATTTTCGCCTAACTATGTGGTTTTCTCTGTATATATATATACTATCTAATATGTCACACCCCCAATTTTAACTAACGGAATTTTACCGTTTGGGAAGTGACAAACCAGGATCGCAGTCATTAGTTACATTAAACGACACTATATGGGACAAAAATGAAAATATATCATAAATGATCAAAGTAAGCGTGGAAGCGTAAAACGAAGGTAAATGCGCAAAACAAACGCGCCCAAGAAAAGTCCCAAAGTGTCCGGTCCAAACGAAGTCCAAAAACAAAGTACAAGTAATTCAATAATATTAATTTATAAATAAATCATAAGACTCCATGCATGCCCTATGCGTGCACCTGTGCCTTATCTTAAACTACCTGAGAAAACATGTAAGAAAACAATGTCAACACGAGGTTGGTGAGTTCACATGTTTCAATATATAAATAAACATTTACCAGATTTATTGTACAATCAACATATATATATCGACGGGTAGCTAACCCATGCTCATGTTTGCTATTACGCTCTCAACCGTAAACTGAATGTTTGAATGCTTCCCACCACGCCTATCAACCATGGTGCACGTTTAGGTCAATATTGCACCCGTTCGATATCCAATCGAGTTAGCGCGACTAACGCATGTGAGGTTTGTCAAACCCAGTAGTACTACCCAACATACCTCACTATTTTCATAATTAAACGGTTCAATGTGAGGACTTTCATGATAGAGTTTACGCATAGTCATAACAAGTGATACAATATGAAATACAAAAATCAAAAAGAGTTTGCGTCATGTTTTCTCCCACAGTTTAAAAGCAGTAAAAGGGTCCGTGAAAACTCACCTGAACGGCGTAGGTAGTAATCACACATGTATGAGATTTAAATCTCAAGTGTTAGCCTGACACGGCTCCCGAATGCCCTAGAATTACAACATAACAGTTAGGGACTCAATGGAATTTGTGACGACACCCGGAAGATTAGAACGTCTTTAAACATTCCAAGGATTAACGGTTAAACGAACGAGTTTACGGGAATACGGATTTTTAAATTAGTTTGAATGTGTTTCGCGATAAATGACAAATAATATATAATAATTATTGTTTTAAAAATATAATAAATTAATCAAACATTCTGACAAAAGAGTTTACTCACAAACGACCGTGCCTAAGACAAGGCACGACCGTGTTAAGGTTACGGGCGCTACCGTGCTGGTCAGGGGTGCGACCGTGATGATCAAAACAGAAGACACAACAAAGCTGATCACTAGGCACGACCATGTCTGAGCCAGGCACGGCCGTGTCTAGGGTTCTGAGGCACGAACAGGTCTAGCCAAGAGGCACGACCCGGACAGAGTGTGTGGCACAACCGTGTTAAAACCTGGCATGACCGTGTGTCTTGGATTTACAGTTACAGTGTTTAACAAAATAATCCAATAAATCCAATTTCGTTTGGTTTATCGCGATTGACCAAAAGGACATGGGGGTTTTATTAACCGGTTCGTTTTGAATCTGTGGGTAGTTTAAATTTCAAAAACAACAAGTTCTGGTCGTTAATTGCTCGGTTGAAAAACCAAAACCCTAGATTTCAGATCTTGATAAATTCAATGTTGTAAGCCCCTAAAAGGTTAGGGCTTTTACTCTATAGATAAAAACGAAGCTAATGGCGTAAGAGATTACCAGAATGAATATCAAACTGTAGGAGTACGACTAAAACCGATGCCGATGGTGATGGGGTTGATCTCCGGCAACTTCTGCTACGATTCCGGTCAAATCGGTGTGCGGGATAGCTTCTGAGAGGTACGATTGAAGTGTGCAGAGGGTTTGATTGTGAATATGATACGCACATTGTGCAAAATTGTTGATACAAAACGATGAAGACGACGGTTACGGGTTTATGGTTCTTAATTCGCAATAAGGGTCATTAAAGACGAATTGAATCAGTTAAATGATGATTAAACTCATCATTGTTGTGCGTTTCCGTCAGGGTCGATTGATTAGAGGAATTATTGCTTTAATTCGCGTCGTAACTGCATGAGGCGCGAACGTGCCAATAAGAGGCGCGGCCGTTCCAAAACATGGCATGGCCGTGCCTACTAGGGTTTCTGGTAAATTACAAAATTAGCCCTTGCAACTTCAGCTTTGACAGAATTGATCCCTTGGTTTTAGAATTGAGTTAACTTGGTTAGGATTTAACAGAATATTTAACGGAATTTCTAACGGTATTAACTTGAAAAGTCGGATTGTCACATCATCCCCTCGTTGAAAGAATTTTCGTCCCGAAAATTAAATTAAATTTTTTTTTTCTGAATGTCACATCATCCCCTAGTTGAAAGAATTTTTGTCCCGAAAATTAAAATAACACCTTAAGAGCTTGACGTGGTGTGCTTGAACAAATTAGGATACTTGCGCATCATCTGATCCTCACGCTACCACGTGAATTCCGGTCCGTGTTTCGAGTTCCAACGGACTCTGACAGTAGGGATTTTAATGCGCATAAGTGTTTTGATTTCCCTATCCATAATTTCCTCAGGTTCTTCGATGAACCGTAACTGTTCATCAATGTGTAGTTCCTCAAGAGGGACCGCGAGTGACTCGTCTGCTAGACATTTCTTCAAGTTTGAGATGTGAAAGACGTTGTATACACCACTAAGTCCTTCGGGTAGGTCCAGTTGATAAGCTACTAGACCAATCCTCTTCACTATCTTGAATGGTCCAACATAACGAGGATTTAATTTGCCTCGTTTCCCAAAACGAATGACACCCTTCCAAGGTGAGACTTTTAGCAAGGCCATATCCCCTACTTGAAATTCTAACGGTTTACGATGCTTATCGGCATAGCTCTTTTGACGATCACGAGCTGCTGCCATACAGTTTCTAATTTGAACGATTTTCTCAGAAGTTTCAAGTACGAGTTCAGGACCTGTAAGTTGACTATCTCCAACTTCGGCCCAACAAATAGGAGAACGACATTTCCATCCATATAGTGCTTTGAATGGAGCTGCCTTAATGCTAGAGTGATAATTGTTGTTGTAGGAGAACTCCACCAACGGTAGGTGAGATTCCCAAGTGTTACCGAAATCAATCACATAAGCTCGTAGCATGTCCTCCAGAGTTTGAATAGTACGTTATGTCTGGCCATCAGTTTGAGGATGGTATGCTGTGCTCATATCTAGATGTGTGCCTAAAGCTTTATGTAACGATTGCCAGAAACGAGAGGTGAATCGTGCATCACGATCCGAAATGATAGAGATTGGCACCCCGTGCCTAGAGAATACTTCTTTCAAGTAAATACGAGTAAGCTTATCCATTTTGTCGGTTTCCTTGATTGCTAAGAAGTGAGCGGACTTTATTAAACGATCATTGATTATCTAAATGGTATCACATCCGGTAGAAGTTCGAGGCAATTTTGTGATAAAGTCCATGGATATCTGCTCCCATTTCCACTAGGGAATCTCTAGTTGTTGGAGAAGACCAGAAGGCTTTTGATATTCAACTTTCACCTTCACGCAAGTCAGGAACTTGCTCACATAGATGGCTATATCAGCCTTCATCTTTGGCCAACAATACAACACCTTTAGATCATGATACATCTTGTCGGAACCTGTATGAATAAAGTAACGAGATGTATGAACCTCATCCATGACTAGATCCCTTATGTTTCCGAATACTGGAACCCATATTCGCTCAACGAAGTAGCGAATACCGTCAGATTTGACCTCGAGTTGTGCTTCCATACCGCGTGTACCTTCCAGCGGTAGGTTCTCCTTTTTCAAGGCTTTGAGTTGAGCACTACGGATTTTGTCAGGTAATCCGGGGTGAATTGTAAGCTGTAATGCTCGAACTCATTTGGGCTTGGTTTCCTTTCGACTTAGGGTTATAATCAGCTACAACATTAGCCTTACTCGGATGATACCGGATCTCACAGTCATAATCATTCAAGAGCTCGACCCAACGGCGTTGTCTCATGTTCAGCTCTTTTGCTCGAAGATATGCTGAAGATTCTTGTGATCGGTGTAGATGGTGCACTTGGTACCGTACAAGTAGTGTCTCCATATCTTAAGTGCGAAAACTACGCCTCCCAACTCTAGGTCATGAGTGGTGTAGTTTTTCTCGTGAATCTTTAGTTGACACGAAGTATATGCGATCACCTTTTCTCGTTGCATTAATACACAACCCAAACCCTGAATGGATGCATCACAATACACCGCAAAATCATCAGTTCCGTCCGAAAGATCTAGAATAGGTGCACTGTAAAGTTTCTGCTTAAGGAGTTGGAATGCTGACTCCTGGTTATCGCCCCAGTTATAGGGTTTACCCTTTTGAGTTAAGGCAGTGAGAGGTTGTGTAATTTTTGAAAATCCCTCGATGAATCGATGATAATAACTAGCCAATCCCAGAAAATTCCGCACCTCTGTCGGAGTCGTCGGTGTTGCCCAATTCTTGATGGCTTCTATCTTTGATGGATCGACATGTATTCCCTTATCGTTAACCACATGTCCTAAGAATTGAACTTCCCGGATCCAGAATTCACACTTGGAAAACTTAGCATACAG
This sequence comes from Smallanthus sonchifolius, assembly GCA_023525975.1. Lineage (NCBI taxonomy): Eukaryota > Viridiplantae > Streptophyta > Magnoliopsida > Asterales > Asteraceae > Smallanthus > Smallanthus sonchifolius. Next base: position 17,907,858 of record CM042035.1, on the reverse strand, counting down.
CTACTCCCTTTTAAGTAATTCCATAATTAAGCTTAGATGTTCCTCATGTTCCTCCTTGTTCTTGGAATAAATGAGAATGTCGTCGATGAAAACGATGACAAATTGATCAAGGTATGGCTTACACACACGGTTCATGAGGTCCGTGAACACCGCGGGTGCGTTGGTTAATCCGAAAGGCATGACCATAAACTCATAGTGGCCGTACCTTGTCCTGAAAACAGTCTTAGAGATATCCTCATCTCGAACTCTCAATTGATGGTAACTGGACCTAAGATCTATTTTGGAATAGAAGCTTGATCCTTAGAGTTGATAAAAGAGATCATCTATACGAGGTAGAGGATAACGATTCTTGCTTGTCACTTTATTCAGTTCATGGTAGTCGATACACATACGGAAAGTCCCGTCCTTCTTCTTGACAAACAGAACTGGAGCTCCCCATGGCGATGAGCTAGGTCGGATGAAACCTTTATCGAACAATTCCTGTAACTGAGTGGACAACTCTTGCAATTCACTAGGTGCTAATCTGTAAGGTGCCCGAGCGATCGGTACCACTCCGGGTACTAGATCGATTTGGAATTCAACTTGACGGTGTGGTGGCAGACCAGGAAAGTCCTTGGGAAACACCCCCAAAAAATCATCAATTTTCTTCTCCTCTGATGGTTGCTCAGCAACGAGTGCCAGAATAATAGTATGACCCTTACGCAGGCACTTCTGTGCTTTCATGAATGATATGATGCCTACGACTGCACCACTCTTTTCACCTTGAACGGAAAGGATTTCTCCACTAGGGAGAGGAATGTGAACAATTTTCTCGTAACAGACAATTTCAGCTTGGTTTTTAGATAACCAATCCATACCAACAATTACATCAAAACTACCAAGTGTGACCGACATGAGGTCGATATCCGGTATATGACTAGCCAGCTCAAGCTTACAACCCTTAAGAAAGTGGGTTGCGTCAATTATTTGTCCATCAGCTATCTCTATTATATACTTAGTTTCTAACAGAGTTGGGGTTCCTTTTATCATATCACTAAGCTTCTTAGATATAAAACTCCTATAAGCACTGGTATCAAATAGAACAGAAGCGAAGTAATTGCTTAAGAGAAACTTACCGGTGACCACATTATGATCATATCAAGCTTCTCCAGATCCTAATACGAAGGCTCGTCCTTTCGCACTATTCCCTCCATTATTGGCATTATTGCCACCGTTGTTGTTGCCTTGATTGCCGGTGTTACCATTGTTGCCCTGATTATTGCTGTTACCGTTACCATTGCCATTACCATTTCCATTACCATTTCCATTACCACCCCTCTTTGACTGAGGACAATCCCTCTGAATATGTCCCTCCTTACCACACTAAAAACATCCTCTTGTAAATCCCTGTGGTCAAAATGGTTGCTTGTTTGGAAGTGCAACCCTACAGTCTTTCGCAGCGTGGCCCATCTTAGCACATCGCTGGCAACGATGACGGTCACAAGTGCTTGTGTGGTGATACCCACATTTGTTGCACTTGGGATACTTCCTAGCATATTCACCCTGATTCGGACCTGAAAAGGTCGTCTGATTGAAGTTCTTAGTAGGCTCAAACTTACGATGCTGCTTCTGCGGTTGATTAAACTGGGGTCCCTTGGAGGTGGAGTGAGAGTTGGAGTTGTGATCAAACTTACTCTTATGGTTGTCAGTGGATTTAGAGACCGAACCTCTCGGGGGTAGAGTCCATTGAGTCACCGCCTGATCGGTTAACTTGTGGGCGAGTATGATAGTCTGCTGGATGGTAGTAGGTTTAAATGAAGTAACCATACTCTGAATCTGAGGCACCAAGCCTCCAATATATAGCTCAGTCCTCTTGTAATCTAGAGTCACCATATGCGAGCACATGGTAGCAAGCTCATGGGAATGAGTGGTATATAGCTCAATTTCTGAACTTTCAATCTTCAGGTTCAGAATTCTCCTTCACACTTTTTAATTTCATCCCGAGGACAGTACTCCTCCTTCATCATTGTCTTAAAATCCTCCCACGACATTGCATTAGCCATAGCTAGACCCAATGTTTGGACATGAGCATTCCACCAAGTGAGAGCCGGGCCCTCCAATGTTCCAGAAGCGAACTTGACCTGATTGGCCAATGGGCAGTTGCACATGGCAAATACCGATTCTACTTTTTCGAACCACCAGAGTAGTCTGACAGCTCCTTCGGCTCCCCTAAAGGTGTGGGGCTTGCAGTCCATAAATGTTTTGAATGTGCATGCTAGTTGTTGATTCTTCTGACCTGGATTAGAAACATAATATAGGTTCGAGGTTATAAAGCTTAAGAAATGCGCTTTGAGATATGAATTGACCTCACTAGTCAATGGTTATAGCATTTACTTGCAACATTCTGTGCTGCTAGAGCCTCGGGCACACTATCGTTGATTAGTGCTGCCAGCTCCACTGCTGTCATGTTGATGGTACCTCGACCACCAGCACGACCTCCACGTCCTCTTCCCGACATGATTCTTCACATTCACAAATACAAAATAATGAGAAATATATCGCATATTAAACATTATTTATGTACAGGTAAGGGAATACAACATCTAACATTTTGAAAATTAAATAAATTGTAAAGCTACAAAATAAATAACTCAAAACATTAAACTTCTCATGCTTTTATTGAATGGGAACAACCTTACCCATCTAGGTTTAAAAGAGAAATAACATAAGCGAAACATGAATGAAAAGGAAAGATAGAATAGAAGGATCATCAAACATCCTCGTCATCGGAAGAAACGTATGATTGCGTATCGTCGATCTCCACCGGTTCCTCCTCGGGTGGCTCCTCCTCTAAGGGCTCATCCTCGAAGGGTTCCTCCTCGAAGGGCTCCTCCTCCTCGTCCGAAAGTGGAACGTCTTCCGAAAATAGGGCTGCTTGTAGTTGAGCTTCTAAGTGGGTCCTCTCTCCCGAAGTCCTTCAACAGCATGGTCTGCTACTTGTAGTTGGGCTTCCAGATGAGTCACTCTCTCCAGAATCCCTCCTACATCATGGTCCGAGGTGTTCACCCTCGTCTCTAAATGTGTAACCCGATCCACAAAAAGGTTATGGACCTGATCCGTTGCTGCTATTTCAGTGGTCAGATGCTCTATTCGTTCCTTATTTTCCTCCATTTGTGGCTCTCGTTCTAGAATGCCGGGTATCTCATCAGTGGTTTCCTTCATCGCTTTTAACTCCTTAGTTATGATAAACACGAAAGCTGCAAAAGCTTGTTCCATGGTGCATGGCAAGCTTGGCAAAGTAGAGGATGAGGAAGTTGAACAAAAATAGGGTGATGTAACATTTCCCATCTCGATCCACCTTTGGATCATCTTCAGATATGTATTCCAATTAAGTGTTGAATTACTTGCTTGTGCATTACTTGGTTCACCCTGTTCTACCAAATTGTCAGTAGAACTAGTCCGGCGCCTTTTGGGCTCCGGGGATGATAAGGTAGATGCCTTAGGTGATGGTGGTGGGGTTGACGACATGATCCTGTAACGTAATACATAAGTGCCAAAATCCAAATGTCTATGACATGTAACTAATGTGTGAGGTTATAGTCTAGTATGCAATCCTAGTTCTCTAAAACCTGGCTCTGATACCAATATGTCACACCCCCAATTTCAACTAACAGAATTTTACCGTTTGGGAAGTGACAAACCAGGATCACGGTCATTAGTTACATTGAACGACACTATATGGGAACAAAATGAAAATATATCATAAATGATCAAAGTAAGTGCGGAAGCGTAAAACGAAAGTAAATGCGCAAAACAAACGCGCCCAAGAAAAGTCCCAAAGTGTCCGGTCCAAACGAAGTCCAAAAACGAAGTACAAGCAATTCAACAATATTAATTTATAAATAAATCATAAGACTCCATGCATGCCGTATGCGTGCACATGTGCCTTATCTTAAGCGACCTGAGAAAACATGTAAGAAAACGATGTCAACACGAGGCTGGTGAGTTCACAGATTTCAATATATAAATAAACGTTTACCAGATTTATTGTACAATCAACATATATTTATTGACGGGTAGCTAACACATGCTCATGTTTTATATTACGCTCTCAACCGTAATCTGACTGTTTGAATGCCTCCCACCAGGCCTATCAACCATGGTGCACGTTTAGGTCAATATTGCACCCGTTCGATATCCAATCGAGTTAGCGCGACTAACGCGCGTGAGGTTTGTCAAACCCAGTAGTACTACCCAACATACCTCGCTATTCTCATATTTAAACGGTTCGATGTGAGGACTTTCATGATAGAGTTTACGCATAGTCATAACAAGTGATACAATATGAAATATAAAAATAAAAAAAAGTTTACGTCATGTTTTCTCCTCTAGTTTAAAAGCAGTAAAAGGGGCCGTGAAAACTCCCCTGAACGGCGTATGTAGTAATCACACAAGTACGAGATTGAAATCTCAAGCGTTGGCCTGACACGGCTCACGAATGCCCTAGAATTACAACATAACTGTTAGGGACTCAATGGAATTTGTGACGACACGTGGAAGATTAGAACGTCTTTAAACATTCAAAGAATGAATGGTTAAACGAACAAGTTTACAAGAATTCGGATTTTTAAATTAGTATGAATGTGTTTCGCTATAAATGACAAATAAGATATAATAATTATTGTTTTAAAAATATAATAACTTAATCAAACATTCTGACAAAAGGGTTTACTCACACACGACCGTGCCTAAGACAAGGCACGACCGCGTTAAGGTTACGGGCGCGACCGTGCTGGTCAGGGGCGCGACCGTGATGATCAAAACAGAAGACACAACAAAGCTAATCACTAGGCATGACCGTGTCTGAGCCAGACACGACCGTTTCTACGGTTCTGAGGCACGACCAGGTCTAGCCAAGAGGCACGACCGGCTCAGAGTGTGAGGCACGACCGTGCTAAAACCTGGCACGACCGTGTCTCCTGGATTTACAGTTACAATGTTTAACAAAATAATCCAATAAATCCAATTCCGTTTGGTTTCGATCGCGATTGACCAAAAGGACATGGGGGTTTTACTAACTGGTTCATTTCGAGTCTGTGGGTAGTTTAAATTTAAAAAAAAACCAAGTTCCGGTCGTTAATTGCTCGGTTGAAAAACCAAAACCCTAGATTACACATCTTGACAAATTCAATGTTGTAAGCCCCTAAAACGTTAGGGTTTTTACTCTATAGATAAAAACGAAGCTAATGGCATAAGAGATTACCAGAATGAATATCAAATTGTAGGAGTACGACTAAAACAGACGCCGACGGTGACGGGGTTGATCTTCGGCGACTTCTGCTACGATTCCGGTCAAATCGGTGTGCGGGATAGCTTCTGAGAGGTACGATTGAAGTGTGCAGAGGGTTTGAATGCGAAAATGATACGCACATTGTGCAAAATTTTTGATACAAAACGATGAAGACGACGGTTACGGGTTTATGGTTCTTAATTCGCAATAAGTGTCATTAAAGACGAATTGAATCAGTTAAATGATGATTAAACTCATCATTGTTGTGCATTTCCGTCATGGTCGATTAATTAGAGGAATTATTTCTTTAATTCGCGTCGTAACTACACGAAGCGCGACCGAGCAAATAATAGGCGCGACCTGGCCAAGGCACTTGGCGCAACCGTACCAAAACATGGCACGATCGTGCCTACTAGGGTTTCTGGTAAATTACAAAATCAGCCCTTGTAGCTTCAGCTTTGACAGAATTGATCCCTTGGTTTTAGAATTGAGTTAACTTGGTTAAGATTTAACAAAATATTTAATGGAATTGCTAATGAGATTAACTTGAAAAGTCGGATTGTCACATAATAAATAAAAGTTTTTCATACCACATGTCGCCTCTATATTCACTCTCATCATTTTTTCCCGCATCTCTCTCCTATTAAATACATTTCCATTTTTTAATAATAATATATTTTTAAAAAATACTAATTATATTAATAAAACACATTTATTTAAATTATCTTTTTTCATAAAAACTTTGAAATCTAATTATTTAACTTTTATTTTCAATCAAGTAATAAATGAAAGTCAAATTATATTAAATAATAATTAACGTATTTTCAAAACCCAATTATAGATTAAATTTTACGTATTTTGAATTTGTTTTTTTATCCTTACTATATGTAATACATTTTTACACCAGTCAAAAAAATATATATAAAGATTTAAGAACTTTAGGTATGATATTTTTCACCCCGTGTGTAATACATATATATATATATATATATATATATATATATATATATATGGGAAGGATAATGAGAAAACTCGAGAAAACCAACCCAAACGAACTCCGAATGAACTCATTTCAGCGGAGTGGGAACCGGATCGACGTTTAAGTTTTTGGTGGTGGGGTGGGGGTGGTTTAGGTTTTTGGTTTTTGGAGGTTAGATTTAGCTTTTAGGGTTTAGCTTTAGGCTTTAAATCGAGTTTGACGAGCCGGTTCTAATGAGTTAAATTGGAGTTCGTTTGAGTCGGTTTTCGCGAGTTTTCTCACGAAAATGAGTTTTCTGATTAACTCAACTCTATATGTGTGTGTGTATATATATGTCACACCCTGCAAAAGAGGAAACACGAGATGACACACATATAGTTCGTAGCACAAGGTATAAAGACAAATACTAAGGCATCACATAAATTGTTAAATTTAATATTTAATGTCAACACTTGTTTCAAAAACATAAACAAACATCCCAAAATTATTGTTCAAATTTATTAGCTATGTCCAACAACTTTCCTATGTGCTCCTTCATCATCTATTATTCATTCCCTGAAACATGTAGAGTAAAATGGGTCAACATAAAGTTGGGGAGAAACATAGGTTTTATAAGTCATTGAAATAAGTTGGCATGAAAAGATATACAAGTTCAATCAAATGTGCAAACATATCAACACAAAATTTATTACAATCAACCTTTTATGTTATTTGCATCCACAATCCCAAAGATTGTGTTGTTGACATGTTACTTGCATCCACAATCCCAAAGATTGTCCCATTGAAATGTTATTGCATCCACAATCCCAAAGATTGTGCCGTTGAAATGTCATTGAATCAACAATCCGATGATTGTGTCGTTGAAATGTTATTGCATCCACAATCCCAAGATTATCCCTTTGTTATATCGGTTTCCCCTATATGGCAATACTAGTACTACCTTAGGCTTGAAATCAAGTTAGTGATTGCAATGTTGTCATTTAGTGTTCAAATATTAAGCATATAGTTGAAATCACTTGTTTAAGAAGTTGTTTTGATAAAAAGTTTGAGTTATTAAGCATATGTACATATCTCACCCCAAAAGTAAAAGGAAAAGGGGGCTATGAATCTCACCTAGATAAGCAGAGGGTTGGACTTGTAACTTGTAGCAATAAGAATTAGGGATGCCATAAGTTAAATAAGATATGTTATTATAATGAAGAAACGGTTAATAGAAACAACAATGGAATGATTTGGATTTTAGGATTTTGGAATGAACGAGTGATCGGGAAATACGACTAAAGTTTATAAATGATGATTTATTTATAAAAGAGATTTAGGTGTTAAATAATAAACTTTAATTGTAAATATATTAAAATAATAAGTATCTTATTAATTAGGTTAAAGTAATGATGAAATATAATATTTATAAGGATATAATTTGAAATAAAAAAATTTGTTATGTGAATGGTAATATTATTATTTATGAAAATCAAATTACTAAACGAATTATATAATTACTAAAATCATATCATTCTGTGAAAGCATTAATAATCTGATAAAAAAATTATTAACATTCATGATATTAGTAACACTATATGATAGATCATGTTGTTTTAAAGGGTTTTAGGTTGAAATATATACATGGTTGAGTTAATGAGAGAACTAACTTAAATTAGAAAACTAGAGAACTCCTCATTAAAGGGGAAAAATCATAACTCAAAATATAAATAAAAAACTAAAAAAGTGGTTACGAGACCATGTTTCCCACGTCGTCCTCGTTCAAAAAAAAAAGAAAAAAAAACGTAATACTGCATATGTGTAGTACCACCCCAAAAATCTAACCCACCCCAAAAACCTAAACCCCCCACCGCACTCCCACCCAAAAACTAACCCCACCCACGGTCCCACCCCATATTCAAAAAACCTAAACCCCACACCACCCCCAAAAACCTAAACCCCCACCTCAAAAACCTAAACGCCCACCCACCCCACCAAAAACCTAAACCCACCCCCCACCCCACCCACCCCCAACCAAAAACCTGAACCCACCCCTACCCTAAAAAACCTAACCCTAAAATCTAAACCCAAAAACGTAACCCTAAAAGCTAAACTGGGCATTTTTGCGTGTTTTTTTAACAAGGACGATGTGGAAAATATGGTTTCCGAACCACCTATTTAGTTTTTGATTTATATTTTTAGTTGTGATTCTTTTATTATTTTTTTGCCTTGAATGAGGAGTTCTCTGTCTAAATGTTAGTTTTCTTATGAATTTCACCCTATATATATATAAAAAAGGGAAGGATCATGAGAAAACTCTTTGTTCGTGAGAAAACTCGAGAAAACCGACCCAAACGAACTCTGAATGAACTCTTTTTGGCGGCGTTGGAACCGACTCGACGTTTAGATTTTTTTTTTTGGGGGGGGGGGTAGCTTGGGGGAGAGGGGTAGGTTAGGGGGGGTTAGGTGTTTGGGGGTGGGGGTGGGGGTTTTAGGTTTTGGGGTTGGGGTTTAGCTTTTAGGGTTTAGTGTAGGTCCTGATTTCACTAAGAAATCACTCAGATGATCGATTACCCACACACAAAGGCGAAAACAGTGTGTATGGTGGTGAGACAGAGGATAGAAACAAATTTGGTGAAGATAACAGGCTAAACACACTCACAATGAACACAAATTTGATATGTAATTGTAAGAACAGTGCAACGACTAAAAATGTAGATTGTATTGATTGAAGAACAAGGAAAGAGATGGTTCAGGGTTACAGCCGCTACTCACGCCCTAAACATTTTCTAACTAGGCTATTTATAGTAGTAGACATGTATCGAAACTATGTCAACCGAAACTACTAGTTTCGGTTGAGCATTTACAAATGATGGACAAACCTATCGAAACTACTATCTATCGAAACTACTAGTTTCGATTGAACAAACTTCAATCGAAACTAAGTAGTTTCGATGGCCCAAACTTAGTCTAATAAAAATAGTAAATTACATAAACTAAAATACAATAAAGGAAACAAAATAACATTGTTCAAAATACATTGATGTTATCATCTTAAATAAATCTAACTCTACAAAATTGTAGGTCCTGATTTCACTAAGAAATCACTCAGATGATCGATTACCCACACACAAAGGCGGAAATAGTATGTACGGTGGTGATAGAGGATAGAAACACATTTGGTGAATATAACAGGCTAAACACAATCACAATTAACACAAATTTGATATGAAAATGTAAGAATAGTGCAAAGACTGAAAATGCAGATTGTATTTATTGGAGAACAATGAAAGAGAAGGTTCAGGGTTACAGCCGCTACTCACACCCTAAACATTCTCTAACTAGGCTATTTATAGTAGTAGACAGGTATCGAAACTATGTCAACCGAAACTACTTGTTTCATTTGAGCATTTACAAATGATGTCCAAACCAGTCGAAACTACTATCTATCAAAACTAGTAGTTTCGATTGAACAAACCTCAATCGAAACTAAATAGTTTCAATGGCCCAGACTTAGTCTAATAAAAATAGTAATTTACGTAAACTGAAAATTTGATAAAGGAAACAAAATAACATTGTTCAAAATACATTAATGTTATCAGCTTAAATAAATCTAACTCTACATTTAGATTTTAGGGTTTAACTTAAGGCTTTAGATCGAGTTTGACGAGCCTGTTCTAACACCGCTGGAATGAGTTTAGTAAGAGTTCGTTTGGGTCGGATAAATGAGAGAGTTTAGGATTAGCCAAAAACCTAACCCCACCCACCCACCCCTCCCCACCCACGGTCCCACCCCATATTCAAAAAACCTAAACCCCCACACCACCCCCAAAAACCTAAACCCCCACACCCACCTCAAAAACCCCCCACCCCACCCACCCCTAACCAAAAACCTGAACCCACCCCTACCCTAAAAAACCTAACCCTAAAATCTAAACCCAAAAACGTAACCCTAAAAGCTAAACTAAACCTAAAAGCTAAACCGGGCATTTTTGCGTGTTTTTTTAACAAGGACGATGTGGAAAATATGGTATCCGAACCACCTTTTTAGTTTTTGATTTATATTTTAAGTTGTGATTTTTTTTATTATTTTTTTGCCTTGAATGAGGAGTTCTCTCTCTAAATGTTAGTTTTCTTGTGAACTTCACCATATATATATATATATATAGGGGAAAGATCATGAGAAAACTCTTTGTTCGTGAGAAAACTCGAGAAAACCGACCCAAACGAAACTCTGAATGAACTCTTTTTGGCGGCGTTGGAACCGACTCGACGTTTAGATTTTTTTTTTTGGGGGGGGGGGGTGGGTGAGAGGTTTAGGTATGGGGGGGGGGGGTAGGTTGGGGGTGAGGGGTAGGTTAGGGGGGTTAGGTGTTTGGGGTGGGGGTTTTAGGTTTTGGGGTTGGGGTTTAGCTTTCAGGGTTTAGTGTAGGTCCTGATTTCACTAAGAAATCACTCAGATGATCGATTACCCACACACAAAGGCGAAAACAGTGTGTATGGTGGTGAGACAGAGGATAGAAACAAATTTGGTGAAGATAACAGGCTAAACACACTCACAATTAACACAAATTTGATATGTAAATGTAAGAACAGTGCAACGACTAAAAATGCAGATTGTATTGATTGAAGATAACATGCTAAACACACTCACAATTAACACAAATTTGATATGAAAATGTAAGAACAGTGCAAAGACTGAAAATGCAATTGTATTTATTGAAGAACAATGATAGAGAAGGTTCAGGGTTACAGCCGCTACTTACACCCTAAACATTCTCTAACTAGCTATTTATAGTAGTAGACAGGTATCGAAACTATGTCAACTGAAACTACTTGTTTCGTTTGAGCATTTACAAATGATGTCCAAACCAGTCGAAACTACTATCTATCAAATCGAAACTAAGTAGTTTCGATGGCCAAGACTTAGTCTTATAAAAACATTAAATTACGTAAACTGAAAATTCAATAAAGGAAACAAAATAACATTGTTCAAAATACATTAATGTTATCAGCTTAAATAAATCTAACTCTACAGTTAGATTTTAGGGTTTAACTTAAGGCTTTAGATCGAGTTTGGCGAGCTTATTTTAACATCGCTGGAATGAGTTTAGTAAGAGTTCGTTTGGGTCGGATAAACTAAGTAGTTTAGGATACCAAAGACCCAATTTTGGCTTATACTTTAAATATCGCAAAATACTTTTGACAGCAGATAAATGAGAGTGTTTAGGATTAGCCTGAAAACGTGCACACAAGCACACTACAAACATGATGTCAGGTCTGCTGGCAGTGAGATACACGAGAGATCCTATCATGGAACGATAGAGGTGCTGATCAACGCTTTCGCCACCCAAATAGGGAGATAGACAATGTCGAACTTCCACGGGAGTTTTGACTGGATGAGACTCAGCCATTTTGAACTTGGTTAGGATTTCCTTGACATATTTCTCTTGATGAATGAGAATTCCTGACTCGGACTGATCAACTTGCAGTCCCAAAAAGAACTTCATTTCTCCCATAGAGCTCATTTCAATCTTAGAACGCATCACTTCTTCGAATTCTTTGTACAGACGAGGATTGGTGGATCCAAAGATGATATCATCAACATAAATTTGCACTAAGATTGTATCCTCTCCATCCTTCCGTTTAAACAAAGTTTGGTCAATTGCTCCTCGTGTGAAACCATTATCAAGCAGATGCTTAGATAACGTCTCATACCACGCACGAGGTACTTGATGAAGACCGTACAATGCCTTGTCTAATTTATAGACACGGTCTAGAAAATTAGGATCAATGAAACCTGGTGGCTGCTTGACATAAACTTCCTCCTGAACTTTTCCATACAAAAATGCACTTTTGATATCCATTTGATGAATAGTGAAGTCCATATAAGCTATATAGGCAAGAAACTTTCTGATGGCTTCCAAGCGAGCCACTAGTGCAAATACTTCCTCAAAATTAATTCCTTCCTCTTGATAGAAACCATGAACAACCAAACGGGCTTTATTCCGAACCACAATTCCACCTTCATCCTTTTTGTTGCGAAATACCCAACGAGTGCCGATTGGTGCTTTTTTCTTGGGAAGATCCACCAGATTCCACACATTCAGTTTTGAGAATTGTTGTAACTCTTCTTGCATTGCTTCCACCCAGCTGTTCTCAAGCGAAGCTACTTTGATGTTCTTAGGTTCTACTTAAGATATGAAGCATGAGAACATGCTGTTATCTAATGCATCACATGCACTCCGGGAACGAACACCCACATTGAGCGGACCAATGATGTTATCGGTGGGATGATTCTTGTGAATTCTCAACTGAGGAATCTCATCTTCTTCCAAGAGTTCCTCCAGATATTTTATTTAATCAGCAGGAGGATCAGCTTCATCAATAATGGGATCTGCGGTAGTTGATTGTGGGGCAACATCTACTATTGGAATAACGTTGTATTCAATAGTTTCACTTATTGCACCAGAACCGGAAGAGTCCGCAGTAGATTAAACATCAGCAGGGGCAGGGATTTCATTTTGGATGGATGAGGAAGAACTTGGTACATTTATATTTCATCAAAAAGCCAATCAGACCGTCCCCGATGTTCGTATGATTGCTTTCATGCCAACTGATATCAATGGATTCTAGCACCATCCTTCTCTGCTTATTGTAAACACGAAATGCCCGTTAGTTAGATGAATAGCCCACAAAATAGCATTCATCGGATTTGGCTTCAAACTTGTATAGCTTATCAGAAGTATTCAACATCATGCACACACACCCAAACTTTCTGAAGAAATCAATAACTGGCTTTCTCATTGGGTGTCTTGTTGCAGCTTTTGGTGATGAGAACCCGATTTTGCACAAAACATGCAGTGTTGACCACCTCGACCCAAAAGGTCACGGGAAGCTTGGAATCAACAATCATAGTTCTTGCAGCTTCAATCAACGTGCGGTTTCTCCTTTCAGCTACACCATTTTGTTGAGTAGTACGCGGTGCACTGAATTGCCTAGAAATTCCTTTGCTTTCACACAAGGAATCAAGAGTGGCATTCTTGAATTCTGTTCCATGATCACTGTGGATAATCTTCACACTCAGATTGAAGAGGTTCTCAAATTGAAGCAGATAAGTCTTCAGAAAATCTGGCGTCTCATCTTTCTTAGCAAGGAAGAACACCTAAGTAAACCGAGAGAAGTCATCGATTACTACCAAATAGTAAGATTTTCGTCCAAGACTCATGACACTCACATGACCGAAGAGATCCATGTGAAGTAATTGGAGGGGGGGGGTCAATGGAGTTTGTGGTTTTAGATTTATGAGAAGATTTGTGTTGTTTTCCCTTGGAACAAGAGATATAGTGTTCCATAGGAGAAAAATCTTTGAGAGGTAAACCAGTGACTAGGTTTCCTCGAACCAGATGGTTCATGGTTTTGAAATTTATGTGTCCCAACCTCTTATGCCACAGAAATGATTCATCTTCAGAAGCCTTTGACAAAAAGCATGATTCTATCCCCAGTGGGTTGTTCATATCCAAGATGTAGGTATTAAATCTTCTAGGAGCACACATGAGAATGAGTTCTTCTGGAATCACCACTCTAGGCTTTAGAATTAGACATTCTCTTGAATTGAACAAGGCACAAAAGTCTTTGTCACAGATCTGAAAAACGCTCATCAGATTGTCTTTCAATTGAGGAACGAAGTTGACATGCTCTAGACTATTTACACCATTAGATACCGTTCCTTCACCATCAGTCTTTCCTCCCCTTGGATTGCCAGCAAAAGCTACATAATCTCCATCCATTGGATGATAATCTTGCAGCAAATTAAATTGACCGGTCATATGTCTTGAACATCCACTATCTACTTGCCAGATGTTATCTCTGGTTCTTCTTGGTTGACCCTATACATAATGAATTGTTTAGATAATTTTACCAAATCCATTACTGTCAAAAGGTTTCTTATCAAGATAAGTCATTTCATGAAAATCATAATCAGAATCCTCCTTTGATGAAGCATGATCATCATATAGAACATTATTTTTAACTTTCCAGGTTCTTTTCAAACTATTTTTAGCATTTTTAATTCTTTTACACCTAGATTTTCTACAATGAGGAGACTTAGATGGCACATTTGAATTCAATAAAATTTTGGGAGACGATTCTTCGTTACAATCGATTGTTGTCAATTTACAACTTTTTGAGACATGATTTGAAGCACCATAACTAAAACAAACTTTGTCACAAGACGTCTTAGCCTGATAATTGTCATCACAAGATGAATATGATTGTGATGTTGAGGCATCTGAACCTGATATGATTCTTTCTTCAATAACGTTGTCTTGAAGACTTTGTTTTTCCTTTAATCTGAAAAATTCTATGTTGCTCATGGTTTCTTGTGGTACATCATTCACAATAATTCCTGCACTTTTAAACTTGGTAACACATGACACTTCATTCAAATATTTAGGAATAAAAGGTAAAGCATTTTTAAATCTAGAAATATCACTTCCCAATCCCACATGCTCAATAGGCATAGAATCAAAATACAAGTTTTTATCGTGTTCACAAATATCTGGTTTTGACACGGACATATTATTACATTCATCCGACTCAAGTTCATTTAAAACATTTCTAAGAGCAGAACTCTCATCACAATCATCCTATGAAGTTACACAATTTGACTATGCACATGAAGCAAAACTGTCAGAATCTGAGGACGTAATATAATTATCAGCAGATAAAGTACACACAAAAAGAGTAGGAACATGAGCAACATGCATATCAACAAATCTACCCGACTAAGAATAAGGTGGAGGATGAGAATTATAACCAAGACCCTCTGTGCCTTTCCTGTTAAATTGTTTATCAATTATACCAAACAAAATTTTCTGATCCATATCCATGTGGTCAACTTGTAATATAGCCTTTTCTGCCTTTTGGACTCTTTCAGTCAAATTTTTATTGTCAATGGTTTGTGTATTAAGTTGCACAATTAAAGATTGGTTTTCTCCAGACATACCACGAATTTTCTTTAATTCTCCAGACATACCACGAATTTTCTTTAAGTACAATTTCTCATTTTTAGCCGTAGAGTCATACGTCACCTTAATGTGATCTCGTTCGTCAATC
The DNA here is from genome assembly GCA_023525975.1 of Smallanthus sonchifolius. Lineage (NCBI taxonomy): Eukaryota > Viridiplantae > Streptophyta > Magnoliopsida > Asterales > Asteraceae > Smallanthus > Smallanthus sonchifolius. Next base: position 17,892,514 of record CM042035.1, on the reverse strand, counting down.
AAAGCTTGATTGATGAATCTGTATTTTTGAATTTCATTTAAACAAGATCTAGCACTACGCAGTTTAGAAATAACCTCAGCTGGCTCGATCATGACACACTTTCCTTTATCCTCCACATCTGCCATCAAGGCTTTGTCAGTAACTTCCCCAGTGATAAAATCCATCAGCCTGACAAACCAGAGCTGTGGAGCTTGAAGAAGTGTTGGATTTGGGAGGATTGGCAGTTTGCTTTCCAGATGAGTTCTTCTTCTCATGTTGATCTTTAGATGAATGCTCCTTGCAGTTTCTTGCAAAATGACCCAGATGGTCAAAGTTGTAGCACCTCACCTTCTTGATGTCAAACCCAAGAGTCTTTTCCTGCATGAATCTATCCAAACCCGTCATTTTGATGAATCTCTTGGCTCTTAAAGTCAGCATGACCATGCACCAATCAATGTCCATTTTCTCCAAATCATCAGGATTGATCTGCTCCAAGTCATCAGGTTGAAAACTGACCGGTGTCAAGTTTCCAGATATCAGTGCATCATAGCATGACATGAAAGCAGTCATGATTGGGACATAATCATCAGGAATCATAGTAATAGTCTTTTGAGGAGCAGAGGAACTGGTAGATTGAATAGCAGTAGCAGAAGAAGGAACATCAGTCTAGAAGTATGAACTACTGAAAGAGCTTGATCCAACAATAAGAGTGGTGTTTCCAGACTGGTTGGTGGGAGTGACTGCTCCTTTCTTGATCTCAATCTCATAGGATTTAAGGATGCTGTAGACTTCTTATTGAGACAGGGTGCTCAGGTTCTCAGTCTTTTTGATCATGATATGGTACATGTTCCATTCCTCAGGAAGAGCATCTAGAATTTTCTTGTTCAATTCCATAGTTGGGTACTCAACACCCATTACTTTCAGCCTAGACACAATACTTGAGAACCGGCTGATTAGATCAGACATTGATTCTCCTCTAACACTGCTGAACATCTCATATTGCTTCTTAATCAAATCTCTCTTACTCTCCCTAACTCCAGCACTACCTTCAAATCTAATACACAAAGCTACCCATAGATCTTTGGCTGTGGTGTACTCGGCAAAAGTGTTGAAGATATCCATAGGAAGAGCCATAGCAATAGTCCTATAGGCCTTATTGTCTCGGGCAATCAAAGCAAAGTCCTTTTCATCATATTCAGCCACAGTCTTAGGACGCTGAACATCAGCAGTAGTGATAACGGGTTTGTGGGGACCATCTTTGATTGAGTTCAATAAGGTATGATCATGGAATTGGAAGAAATTCTTAATTTTCTTGGTCCAGTCATCAAAATCCCTTGTGGACACAAGAACAGGTGGTTTATTCCCTCCAGAATACTTATTGGAGTTTGAAGTTGCCATAATCTTAGAAGTTAGAAGACAAACAGTAACTAGTTTCGGGTGGATAGGGTTGATCGAAACTACTAGTTTCGATTGAGAAAAGGCTGATCGAAACTCCTAGTTTCGATAGAGCAATTTTTGCCCGAAACTTCTAGTTTCGATAGAGGAATACAGAATCTGAAACAACTAGTTTTGATGAAGAAAACTTGGTAGCAAATCCAACAACCTTAGTAGAAACTACTAGTTTCGACAAACTCAGGAGTTTCGGGTGGTCAAGCTGCACAGATTAGTTTCGAGGTAATAAGACAAATAACTAGTTTCGATTGTACCTTCACCATGATTATTTTAATATTTTAAAAGTTATATATATAAAATAATATCGTTTATGATATACACTAACATTTGTCACGTTTTGAAATATATAGGAGTAACGAAATAGTACATGATAACTAGAATGTTTTTTGAAAATAAATAAATGTATACTCATGTATACTTTTTATTTAGAAAGATAATAAATACCCTTGAAAGTTTATAAACAAATAGGTTTCTAAACCATGACATAATGATAATAGTTGATAAATATACTTGTGTGTGTGAGAAAATTACAAAACAGGGAAAAAATATAGTGCAGGGTGGCCGCTGCAGGTATTGAACCCGCGACCTCCTTGCTAGAGTGTTATGCTGCTAACCACTGGACCAGAGCCCCATTTGTTTAAAATATCAGAATCAAAAGTATAATAACGAAAGTTCTTGCCTTTATTCTTCCTCAGCTTATAAATATGCGAAAACCCAGCCCATCCCCCTTCAAGCCTAATAAAAAATGCAAGGAAACAAGAACACGATGGTGCGTACACGAGGAGTAAAGGTTACTTGAAGACGACCTTAGATAGATTGTAGGTTTGAATGGTTCTCCCCCTTACGCCGATATCAAACCGAGTGTCACACTCCACCTCAGGCACTCCATGGACGTGTGCGAGCTCGATTGGTACCTGCTTTAATTTAAGATTTTTTACAAGTACAACATAAGTCTTTTCAAAAGGATCGTTTCAACATTCTTTCAAGTTCAAGGGTTGTAATTGTAAATATCAAAACCCAATTGGAAAACAAAAGTCTTGTATTTACTTTTATAAACATAAGGAATTTCAATACCCTTCTTGATTTGATTACAAAACAGAGTTTGAAACCAAATATATATAAAGGGTTATCCAATTCCCTGGTCCTATCTCTCTTACATATCCTTAGGTAATCCAATACACGAGGCCTGGGAATCCTACATGCATTCCATCCTTTTCACATTTCATTTCATGGGTCAGATCTTATGTCTGCCCTATCCCCTTTCCATCATATTTTATTGGTTATCTGAAAACATTTTGAAAATGAAAAGTCACCACGAACACCGGTGAAAACAACTATCTTGACACTAAAATCATTTGGCACAAACAAGTATTAATTCGATAATCACAACTTTATTTTCAATCTACACATTCAGTAGGCCCTCATGTCCTGACTATAAGCAGTGGTAGTATGTCTTTAATAACAACGGGGGCTCATGCCTCCTCATTTGTTATAAAGAGAAGTACCGGCCACGATCCGAGACTTTCACCCGAGACCCGTGTATCCCTTGTAAGTTTTACGTATACCCCGAATTCTTACACGTAGATTAATATTGAGCATTACTTCCTTAACCTTTATTTGGCCATTTTCTGTAACATCCCAAAATCCATAAAACAGAGATTCGGGTTAGTGGACGACCCGAATCTTTATTGAACAAGAGAAATTGTAGGGTTTTCTAATGAAACCTTATTTAACTAAAGTTAGAAAACTCGGTTACTCATTTATTGATCGTTTCGAGAACGAATTGCACGAGATGGAACTATAGGGACTCGGATGCAAATACCAGTGGTTTAAATACCACATTAGTGTAAACCCTAGACCATAATCGGTCTAGGGGAGTGTGACGGCAAGGGAGATCCGCAAGGGGAGACTACCGACGACGCAGGTATTGGTGAGGCTTGTGATAAGACGGACTTAACATTCATACTTGATGGATGAGACGTGGTCGATAATCGCGTGGTATTGATAGAGCAACAACGAGGAAAGTAAGATTCTGGGTGGATAAGTGCAGGATTGCAGACAAGTGGCTGGAACTGGAACGCCTACCCTAGTAATTATATGACTAGTTTAAGGCAGGCTCCTATGGAGCGTCAAGTGAAACAAATGCATTGCTTCCAAGGAAGGCATGATGGTAATATGTGGACTTTTGAGGATCATCGGGAACTAATGATTATAACTCTATTCATGAGTAGAAAGAGTTTACTAAAGGTGAGTATTAAACGCCTGATAAGAAGGTAAGGATATATGTTGGTAGAGGAATTTTGTAAGGACTAGTGCGACTTGCACATGCTCCTGGAGATTATCAACGAAGGACAAGGGAAGTACCTTTACGAGCAAGGTAGTGGTGCCTGAGTTTTGAGGAGTCATCGTTGGATGGTCGTCGAAGTGACGAGATCATCCAGATTATACAAGAGAAGTGGACCAATGTGTTTATGGGCTAAGTAGAGAAAGATGATAAGTGAGCAGGCAGTCAAAGGTGTTGTATCGTCGGAGTAAAAAAAGAATTGGAAGAGCGAGTAATGAGAGAATGTGAAGGTGAAAGATAAAGTTGTAAAGCGGGCAATGGAAATGATTTGTTTGAACACCAAGGATGGTGATTGAGTGGTAGGGTAAGGTGACCATGATGATATGTACAGTGAAAGGATAGCGCCAAAGAATCTTCGAAGCACCAGTAAGGTCAGAGGACTGAGCGGTGTTGATTTGTGCCTACTAAGGATTCGAGGGCGAATCCTCTTTTAAGGAGGGTAGACTTGTAACATCCCGGAATCCATAAAACAGAGATTCGGTTTAGTGGACGACCCAAATCTTTATTGAATAACAGAAATTGTAGGGTTTTCTAGTGAAACCTTATTTAACTAAAATAAGAAGACTTGGTTAGTCGTTTATTAATCGATTCGAGAACGAATTGCATGCGATGGAACTATAGGGTCTCAGATGCAAATACTAGTGGTTTAAATACCATATTAGTGTAAACCCTAGACCGAGTGCGACGGTAAGGGAGAGCCGCAAGGGGAGACGACCGACAACGGAGTAGGAAGGAGGTAATCCGACCAAGCGTGGTGCACTTGATGCGATTAGGTAATTCTCGGTTAGGTTTTATCAATGACCGTTTTTTGTTTTTCTTTGCGTGTATGGTTATCGGAAATGGAGGGGTGGCCGGTCGGGGTGGTAAACGGACATGCGGTGGAGTGCGATAGTAACTGGTGGTCAGAAAACATCTAGGTAGTGGCACGTGATAGTGGCAGGCGAATAAGGGGAACATGGGGATGGGCTGTTTGGCGTGAAGGTTGGCTGCCGAGAAATGAGAGAGGGGGGGGGGGGGAACGCACGGTGGTGGGTGGTGGTACATGGGAGACTGCCGGCGGTTGCCGGTGACAGTTGTGGAGGCGGCTGTGGTGCGGTGGCGCAGTACGGTAGTGCTCGGCGAAGGTGTGCCACGACAACAAGCGGGGAGGACGGTAATGATGGTGCTCGGCTAGGGTTCTTGCATGACAAGGATGTCTATAGTGACAAGTGTGGTGGTACACGGTGATGGAATCACGAAACGACAAGGTGTTCGGCTAAGCCGTTGATGTGCCATCATTTATACGTATTTTACATACATAATAATCCCACATTGTGGTAGTAATTGAATAATAACCTTACAATTTATGCTTAAAATACTTATATTTTGTAATTGTAGGTTATTCGGTGTTGAAAATATAAATCAAGAAAAAATCTATCAAAAACACCAAGAATTCAAGCTTCAAGAAAATTCATTCCCGAGCTTTGACCCCCAAGAAGTCAAAATTGGTCAATAATAGTCAACAAGAAGCTAAAAGACAAATCTGGAAGAAAAAGGAGGGATGCACGGTCGTGCATCCCTTTGCACAGCCGTGCATTGGCTAACTTCTGCCCCACGGCCCAGTAGAGTGTCCTCTGTACCCTGTTTGATTCCCTAGGCCTTTGCACGACCATGCAACCCATTGCATGACCGTGCATTGCACATTTTGAGGCCTACAAATAGGAGGCTTGAGTTCGTTATTAAAGACACCAATCCAGACCTAAAGAACATTCAAGAAGAGAGCATTCTCGTAGTTTAGAGTAGAGAGTAGAGAGTAGAGAGTAGAGGTGTGACAATCCGAAGTTTTCAGGTCAACTTCGTTAGTCAAATTCAGTTAAATCCTAACTCAGATAACTCAATTCTAAAACCAAGGGATCAATTCTGTCAAAGCAGAAGTTGCAAGGGCTGGTTTTGTAAATAACCAGAAACCCTAGTAGGCACGGTCACGGTCGCGCCTCTTGTCAGTTGAAATGTAAACGCAGTCTTTAATCGAAAATTCGTTCGATTTCATAACCGTTCTGCACGTTCCTACCTTTAACGAGCATCATTAAGACTTTAAACCTCGTTATTACTTCGAATTAAACCCAATTATGGTCATGATTACCGTAATCGTCAACCTTTTATCAAATATCAACACTTTCGATTAATTCTCATATTACTTTCACGAATTGAACGAACAAGCACCTAAATCGCACCTGTTAGAACCTGTTGCGCACTCGAATTTAGCCGGAATCGTTGCAGTGGTCGACGGGGATCGAAGTCGACGACGGGAGAATCTGTTCTAGTCGGGAACCTTCAATTCGAGTTTGTTTCTGTTAATATCCTTCTGTTTACTTTCGTTTTTACTTCATGATGAATAGCCCTATGATTATTTGGGCTTACAACATCAAATCGGTGATGAACCAATTCTAGGGTTCATACATTTGGGGTTTAGTCGATTACCAACCTAGACCAAATCTCAATACAATTAATTGTCATGGTTAGTTTCGCAATCAGCAACCCTTTAAAATCCCCATGATTCCATCGCGTATTAACATAAGATTTTATCAAATTGATTTTGTGTTCTTCACGTAGGGTTTCAGTTTCTTAAATCTGGAATTAAACGAACTTAAATGTGATATTTTTCAAATTAAATTCGTTCACAGAATTGCCTATACCTGTTAAACAAAACCCCCATGTCCTTTTGGTCAATCGCAATTGAACCCAAACAGATTTGGACTTATTGGGTTATTCTGTTAAACTCTGTTTCTGTCTATCCAAGAGACACGGTCGTGCCAGGTTTTAGCACGGTCGGCCAGGTTTTAGCACGGTCGTGCCTCACACTCAGACCTGGTCGTGCCTCAGAACCCTAGACACGGTCGTGCCTGGCTCAGACACGTTTTTGCCTAGTGATCAGCTTCGTTGTGTCTTCTGTTTGATCAAAACGGTCGCGCCCCTGACTAGAACGGTCGTGCCCGTGACCTTAACGCGGTCATGCCTTGTCTTAGGCGCGGTCGTGTGTGAGAAAACCTTTTGTCAGAATGTTTTGATTAATATTTATATTTTCAAAAAAATAATTATAATATTATATTAATATGTTTTAAAACCGGAAAACCACCCATAGACTCGGGTTTAGTCTTGTAACTCGTGTCCGTTATTTAAAGCTCGTTATAAAATAATATATTTTTTCCAATCCTCGAACTTAATTAAAAACGATATATATTTTTTATATTGTTATTATTTCTCACTCGTCGCAAATCGTAGTTTTTCTTAATTGGATAAATTAAGAATCCTGTATTCTCGTGGACACATTCGTTTACTCATGGTCATTAGAGCGTTGCCTTTAGGAAGTTCCTTATTCTGTGTCGTCGTCACAAATCCCATTGTATCCGTAACTGTTATGTTGTAAGTCTAGGGCATTCGTGAGCCGTGTCAGGCAAACGCTTGAGATTTCAAACTCGTATTGGTGTGATTACTACCTACGCAATTAGGTGATTTTTCAAGGCCCCTTTTACTGCTTTTAAACTGGGGGAGAAAACATGACGCAAACTCTTTTTGATTTTTGTACTTCATTATGTATCACTTGTTAAGACTATGTGTAAACTCTATCATGAAATTCCTCACATCGAACCATTTAAATATGAGAATAACGAGGTATGTTGGGTAGTACTACTGGGTTTGACAAACCTCAACTCGATTGGACATCGAATGGGTGCAATATTGACCTAAACGTGCACCATGGTTGATAGGCCTAGTGGGAGGCATTCAAACAGTCAGTGTACGGTTGCGAGCGTACTAGCAAACATGAACATGGGTTAGCTACCCGTTGATATATATATGTTGATTGTACAATAAATCTAGTAAACGCTTATTTATATATTGAAACTCACCAACCTCGTGTTGACATATTTTCTTACATGTTTTCTCAGGACGCTTTAGATAAGGTACAGGTGCACGCATAGGGCATGCATGGAGTCTTATGATTAAATTATAAATTATTATTGTTGATTTGTTTTGTACTTTGTTTTGAACTTTGTTTGGACTGAACACTTTGGGACTTTCTTGGGCGCGTTTGTTTTGCGCACTTACTTTCGTTTTATGCTTCCGCACTTACTTTGATCATTTATGATATATTTTCATTTTAGTCCCATATAGTGTCGTTCAATGTAACTAATGACTGAGATCCTGGTTTGTCACTTCCCAAACGGTAAAACTCCGTTAGTTGAAATTGGGGGTGTGACAGATTGGTATCAGTGCCATTGGTTATAGAGAACTAGGATTGCATACTAGAATATAACCTCACACACTAGTTACATGTCATAGACATTTGGATTTTGGCACTTATGTATTACGTTACACGATCATGTCGTCAACCCCACCACCATCACCTTAGGCATCTACCTTATCATCCCCGGAGCCCAAAAGGCGTCGGACTAGTTTTAGTGACAACTCGGTAGAACAGAGTGAACCAAGTAATGCACAAGCAAGGAAGATAATACTTAATTGGAATGCATATCCGAAGATGATCCAAAGATAGATCGAGATAGGAAATGTTCCATCACCCTATTTTTGTTCAACTTCCTCATCCTCCACTTTGCCAAGCTTGCCAGGCACACTGGAACAAGCTTTTGCAGCTTTTCTGTTTATCATAACTAAGGAGTTAAAAGCGATGAAGGAAGCCACTGATGAGATACCCGACATTCTGCAGTGGAAGTCACAAATAGAGGAGAATAAGGTAGGGTTAGAGCTTATGACCGCTGAGCTAGCAGTGACGGATCAAGTCCATAACCATTTGGTGGATCGGGTTACACATTTGGAGACGAGGGTGGACACCTCGGACCATGATGTAGGAGGGATTCTAGAGAGAGTGACTCATATGGAAGCCCAACTGCAAGTAGCAGACCATGCTGCTGAAGGACTTCGGGAGAGAGTGACCCACTTAGAAGCCCAACTACAAGCAACCCTATTTCTAGAGGACATTCCACTTTCGGACGACGAGGAGGAGCCCTTCGAGGATGAGCCCTTAGATGAGGAGCCACCCGAGGAGGAACCGGTGGAGATCGACGATGCGCAATCATACGTTTCTTCCGATGACGAGGATGTTTGATGATCTTTCTATTCTATTTTTCCTTTTCATTCGTGTTTCGTTTATGTTATTTCTCTTTTCAAACCTAGATGGGTAAGGTTGTTCCCATTCAATAAAAGCATGAGAAGTTTAATGTTTTGAGTTATTTATTTTGTTGCTTTACAATTTATTTAATTTTCAAAATGTTAGATGTTGTATTTCCTTACTTGTACATAAATAATGTTTAATATGCGATATATTTCTCATTGTTTTGTATTTGTGAATGTGAAGAATCATGTCCGGAAGAGGACGTGGAGGTCGTGCTGGTGGCCGAGGTACCATCAACATGACAGCAGCTGAGCTGGCGGCACTAATCAACGATAGTGTGGCTGAGGCTCTAGCAGCACAGAATGCTGCAGGTAAATGCTATAACCCTTGACTAGCGAGGTCAATTCATCTCTGAAAGTGCCTTTCCCAAGCTTTATAACCTCGAACCTATATTATGTTTCTAAATCCATGTCAGCAGAATCAGCAACTGGCCTGCACCTTTAAAACATTTATGGACTGCAAGCCCCACACCTTTAGTGGAGCCGAAGGAGCTGTCGGACTACTCCAGTGGTTCAAAAAAGTAGAATCAGTATTCGCTATGTGCAACTGCCTATTGGTCAATCAGGTCAAATTTGCTTCTAGAACTTTGGAGGGCCCGACTCTCACGTGGTGGAATGCTCAGATCTAAATGTTGGGTCTAGCTATGGCCAATGCACTCCCGTGGGAGGAGTTTAAGACAATGATGAAGGAGGAGTACTGTCCTCGGGATGAGATTCAAAAGTTGGAAGGAGTATTCTAGAACATGAAAATGGAAGGTTCTGAAATTGAGATGTTTACCACTTGTTCCCATGAGCTTGCTACCATGTGCCCTCATATGGTGACTCCTGATTACAAGAGAATTGAGCTGTACATTGGATGCTTAGTGACTCAGATTCAGAGTATGGTTACTTCATCCAACCCCACTACCATCCAGCAGACTATGAGACTCGCCCACAAGTTAACCGATCAGGCGGTGACTCAAGGGACTCTACCCCCGAGGGGTTCGGTCTCTAAATCTACCGACAACCATAACCGCAAGTTTGATCATAACTCCAACTCTTACTCCAATTCCAAGGGACCCCAGTTTAAACAACCGCAGCAGTGTAAGTTTGAGCCTGCTAAGAACTTCAATCAGCCGACCTCAAGGTGAATATGCTGGGAAGTATCCCATGTGCAACAAATGTGGCTATCACCACACAGGCACTTGTGACCGACAGCGTTGCCAGCGATGTGGTAAGATGGGCTACGCTGTGAAAGACTGTAGGGTTGCACTTCCGAACAAGAAACCATTTTGACCACAAGGATTTACAAGAGGATATTTTCAGTGCGGTAAGGAGGGGACATGTTCAGAGGGATTGTCCTCAGTCGAAGATGGGTGGTAGTGGAAATGTTAACGGTAACGGTAACGACACTAATTAGGGCAACAATGTTAACAACAACAATCAAGGCAACAACAATGATGGCAATAATGCCAATAATGGAGGGAATGGTGCGAAAGGACGAGACTTTGTACTAGGATCTTGAAAAGCTCGATATGATCGTAATGTGGTCACCGGTAAGTTCCTCTTAAACAATTACTTTGCTTCTGTCCTTTTTGACACTGGTGCTGATAGGAGTTTTATATCTAAGAAGCTTAGTTATATGATAAAAGGAACTCCAACTCTGTTAGAAGCTAAATATATAATAGAGATAGCTGATGGCTAAATAATTGAAGCAAACCACATTCTTAAGGGTTGTAAGCTTGAGCTGGCTAGTCATAGACTTGATATCGACCTTATGCCGGTCACACTTGGTAGTTTTGATGTAATTGTTGGTATGGATTGGTTATCTAAAAACCAAGCTGAAATTGTCTGTCGAGAGAAAATCGTTCGCATTCCTCTCCTGAGTGGAGAAACTCTTTCCGTTCATGGTGAAAAGGTTGGTGCAGGTATGGGCATCATATCCTTTATGAAAGCACAAAAATGTCTTCGAAAAGGGCATACTGCTATTCTGGCTCTCGTTGCTGAGCAGCCGTCGGAAGAGAAGAAAATTGATGATATTCTCATCGTTCGTGATTTTCTGGAAGTGTTTCCTGAAGACTTGCCTGGTCTGCCACCTCACCGTCAAGTTGAATTCCAAATCGATCTAGCACCCGGAGCGGCGCCGATCGCTCGGGCACCTTATAGACTAGCACCTAGTGAATTGCAAGAGCTATCTACTCAGCTGCAGGAATTGTTGGATAAAGGTTTCATCTGACCTAGCTCATCACCATGGGGAGCTCCAGTTCTGTTTGTCAAGAAGAAGGACGGGACTTTCCGTATGTGTATCGACTATCGAGAACTGAATAAAGTCACAATCAAGAATCGTTATCCTTTACCTCGTTCAGATGATCTCTTTGATCAACTCCAAGGATCAAGCTTCTACTCCAAGATAGATCTTAGACCCAGTTACCATCAATTGAGAGTCTGAGATGAAGATATCTCCATGACTGCTTTCAGGACAAGGTACGGCCACTATGAGTTTATGGTCATGCCTTTCGGGGTAACCAACGCACCCGCAGTATTCATGGACCTCATGAACCGTGTGTGTAAGCCATACTTTGATCAGTTTGTCATCGTTTTCATCGACGACATTCTCATTTATTCCAAGAACAAGGAGGAACATGAGGAACATCTACGCTTAATTATGGAATTACTTAAGCAGGAGCAGCTATATGCTAAGTTTTCCAAGTGTGAATTTTGGATCCGGGAAGTTCAATTTTTTGGACATGTAGTTAATGAGAAAGGAATATATGTCGATCCATCAAAGATAGAAGCCATTAAGAATCAGGCAGCACCGATGACTCCGACAAAGGTGCGACAATTTCTAGGATTGGCTGGTTATTATCGTCGATTCATCGAGGGATTTTCTAAGATTGGACAACCTCTCACTGCCTTAACTCAAAAGGGTAAAGCCTATAACTGGGGCGATAACCAAGAGTCTGTATTTCAACTCCTTAAACAGAAACTTTGTAGTGCACCTATTCTAGCTCTTCCAGAGGGAACGAATGATTTTGTGGTGTATTGCGATGCATCCATTCAGGGTCTGGGTTGTGTGTTAATGCAACGAGAAAAGGTGATCGCGTACGCTTCACGTCAACTAAAGATTCAAGAGAAAAACTACACCACTCATGACCTAGAGTTGGGAGCTGTAGTTTTTGCACTTAAGATATGGAGACATTACTTGTACGGTACCAAGTGCTCCATCTACACCGATCACAAGAGTCTTCAGCATATTTTCAAGCAAAAATAGTTGAATATGAGACAGCATCGTTGGGTCGAGCTCTTGAATGATTATGACTATGCGATCCGGTATCATCCAGGTAAGGCGAATGTTGTAGCTGATGCTCTAAGTCGAAAGGAAACCAAGCCCAAATGAGTTCGAGCATTACAGCTTACAATTCACCACGGATTACCTGACAAAATCCGAAGTGCTCAACTTGAAGACCTGAAAGAGGAAAACCTACCGCTGGAAGGTACACGCGGTATGGAAGCACAACTCGAGGTAAAATCTGACAGTATTCGCTACTTCGCCGAGCGAGTATGGGTTCAAGTATTTGGAAACTTAAGGGAACTAGTCATGGATGAGGCTCATAAATCTCGTTACTCTATTCATCCAGGTTCCGACAAGATGTTCCATGATCTAAAGGTGCTGTATTGATGGCCAAAGATGAAGGCCGATATAGCCACCTATGTGAGCAAGTACCCGACTTGCGCGAAGGTCAAAGTTGAGTATCAAAAGCCTTCTGGTTTACTCCAGCAACCGGAGATTCCCATGTGGAAACGGGAGTAGATATTCATGGACTTTATCACAAAATTGCCACGAACCCCTACCGGATGTGATACCATTTCGGTAATCGTTGAACGTTTAACAAAGTCCGCTCATTTCGTAGCAATCAAGGAAACAGACAAGATGGAAAAACTTACTCGCATTTACTTGAAAGAAGTAGTATCTCGGCACGGGGTGCCAATCTCTATCATTTCGGATCGTGATGCACGATTCACCTCTCATTTCTGGCAATCGTTACATAAAGCTTTAGGCAAGCATCTAGATATGAGCACATCATACCATCCTTAAACTGATGGCCAGACAGAACGTACTATTCAAACTCTGGAGGACATGTTACGAGCTTGTGTGATCGATTTCGGTAACACTTGGGAGTCTCACCTACCGTTGGAGGAGTGCTCCTACAACAACAGTTATCACACTAGCATCAAGGCAGCTCCATTCGAGGCGCTATACGGACGAAAATGCCGTTCTCCTATTTGTTGGGTCAAGGTTGGGGATAGTCAACTTACAGGGCCTAAAATCATACTTGAAACTTCTGAGAAGATCGTTCAAATTAGAAATCGTATGGCAGCAGCTCGTGATCGTCAAAAGAGGTAAACTAAAACCTAGTTATGTTAGACCATCAAGATAGTGAAGAGGGTTGGTCCAGTAGCGTATCAACTGGACCTACCTGAAGGACTTAGTGGTGTACACAACTTCTTTCACGTCCCAAACTTGAAGAAATGTCTGGCAGACGAGTCACTCGCGGTTCCTCTTGAGGAGCTACACAACGATGAACAGTTGCGTTTCATCGAAGAACCCGTGGAAATTATGTATAGGGAAGTCAAATTGTTAAAACGCAGTAAAATCCCTATTGTTAGAGTCCGTTGGAACTCGAAACGAGCACCGGAATTCACGTGGGAGCGTGAGGATTAGATGACACGCAAGTATCCTAATCTGTTCAAGCACTCCACGTCAAGCTCTTAAGGTACTATATTAATTTTTGGGACGAAAATTCTTTCAACTAGGGGATGATGTGACATCCGGAAATTTTTTTTAGTATTTTAATTTTTCGGACGAAAATTCTTTCAACTACGGGATGGTGTGACAATCAGAACTTTTCAGGTCAACTTCGTTAGTCAAATTCAGTTAAATCCTAACTCACTTAACTCAATTCTAAAACCAAGGGATCAATTCTGTCAAAGCTGAAGTTGCAAGGGCTAGTTTTGTAAATAACCAGAAACCCTAGCAGGCACGGTCGCACCTTGTTTTGGCACGGTCGCGCCTCTTGGTGGCACGGTTGCGCCTCTTGTCAGTTGAAACGTAAACAGTCTTTAATCGCAAATTCGTTCGATTCCGTAACCGTTATGCACGTCCCTACCTTTAACGAGCATCATTAAGACTTTAACCTCGTTATTACTCTGAATTAAACCCAATTATGGTCATGATTACCGTAACCGTCGACCCTTTATCTAATAACAACACATTCGATCAATTCTCGTATTACTCTCATGAATTGAATGAACACGCACCTAAATCGCACCTGTTAGATCCTGTTGCGCACTTGAATTTGGCCGAAATCGCGGCAGTGGTCGCCGGGGATCGAAGTCGACGACCACTGCAATGTCTGTTCTAGTCTGGAACCTTCAATTCGAGTTCGTTTCTGGTAATTTCCATCCTGTTTACTTTCATTTTTACTTCATGATGAATAGCCCTATGATTATTTGGGCTTACAACATCAAATCGGTGATGAACCAATTCTAGGGTTCATACATTTGGGGTTTAGTCGATTACCGACCTAGACCCAATCTCAATCCAATTAATTGTCATTGTTAGTTTCGCAATCAGCAACCCTTTAAAAGCCCCATGATTCCATTGTATATTAACATCAGATTTTATCATATTGATTTGGTGTTCTTCACCTAGGGTTTCGGTTTCTTAAATCTGGAATTAAACGAACTTAAACGTCAAGTTTTTCAAATTAAACTCGTTCAAAGAATTGCCTATACCTGTTAAACAGAACCCCGATGTCCTTTTGGTCAAACATATATATATTTATTTTTATATATATCATGTAATCATTTTCAACTAAATGAAATGCAAGTGTTTTTATTTAATTTTGTACAAAATATATATTTATTTTTATTTATTTTATGGATTTAAAATAATTAAAATTTTATACGTTTTAAACTTATATAAAATTTTATATAAAAATCTAAATTAAAAAGGCTTATATATAAAATAAGATAACCTATTTAAATAAAATAATTAACTTTTATAAAAATATTTATAATAATAATAATATAAGTTTATAAAATAAAATTTAAAATTAAAAAGAAATTTAATTAGTTTATTTTTAAAAAAGTTGAGGGGACTGTTTTGAAATTTTTCAAACTAAAAGGTTTTAAACCAAAAACCGGTTAAGGGACTAAACATGGCCAAATCAAACCACAAGGACCCATCCGTAATTATCTCAGGGACTTTATTTAAACATAATCAAACTTCAGGGACCAATTCTGCCATTTCCCCATTCGTAATTCCGGCCGTCTTCCCCATTGACCGACGGTCTGAGCTATTTTCCGGCAACCCACTCGACACGCTTGTTCCCTGCACCTCGACAGCCGAAAAGAGTCTCTCTGACCTCGTCGTCCCCACGCGAACAAAAGCCCTCGACCAATTTGTCGTTTGAACATACGAAAAGCCTGATCGTGTTTGTGGCAGAAAGTCCACGCCACACAATTGGCCCCTACAATAGACCTCCACGCTTGAGAGATGGCTCGACAGTTTCGTCACATGCTCAATTGCCTGTCTCATCATCGGGATCGAGCTCGGCTATAAAAGGCCATTACCGGACCTGCTCGAGCTCGCCACCTCTCCTCCACCCACTCTCACTCAAAATAGAGGCCAGCATTGTGTTCGTCGCCACTGTGTGAAGCTGTGACCAAAGTTTCGGAACCTAATTCATCCCGAAGCATAGTTAACCGATCTTGGAATTCTCGGACCATCGGCCCTGTCGTCCAGACCCTTCGCGACAAGGTTCGAGCCTCGAATTTGTTCCATTACCTTCTGTTATCATATGGCAATCTATGCCTATCGAAAGCCCGACCCCAAACCATCGATCACCGGGCAAACCAATGTCTCGGACACTGGTTTGCCGGTTACCGAGAACCAGCGACTAGTTTCGCACTTGTGGTTATCAATTAAAAAATACACACATAACCAACGATGGGTAGTAGCCCGACTGGTTATGCGTGTGTGTGTTTGTGTTGTAGGTCGCGGGTTCGATTCTTGTGGCCTCCGGCCCAACCCATTTTTTTCTGTTTTTATTTTATTTAATTATTTTATCTTATTTTAATATTTTCCCTATACAATGAAAACTGTTACGAGTTGGTTGACATGTTCGTTTATTTTGGAAACAATTAAACCATTTTTCGTTACACATATTTAACCCGTCAAAGTTTTAAAATAATAAATAACAAACCCTATATTTTATAAACTTGTTTAATTAAGTTTTAATTCATAAAAGAAAATATATATATATATATATATATATATATAATAATGATAATTTAAATAAACAAAATAGAAATTTTTATAAATATAATATCTACTTGTTTAAAAATATAAATATTTAACAAGATTAAATATATATTTTTAGATGTTAAATTTTACTAAAAATCATTATTATTTTACTACAATATTTTATACAAATAATTTTAAGGAATGCTATTATAAACCTATACACATTTAAATACGCATACACATATACAAACATACAATAATACATATTTATCTACATAGGATTTCATCGTGCTTAGTTTCCAACATCTTTATCACCCGCACTCGTGGATTAAAACATCCGCTAGCCAGGTGAGTTACATAACCTCTATTTTACATTTTTACGTACTTTGGGGTGAAACATTATTTTATGCTACTCAATCAAATTGTTTATACGTGTTATTCATGTGGATTATATGCTTATTATCTTGGGTGTACAATCATTTGCTTTAAACTCAAGAAAACCAACAGTAATATTAATAGATCTATTGTGCCTGACCAGCCCACCCGGTTAGGGTGTTTATTACTGCATACTCGGATATAACCACGTGTTATATTCAAACATATCGGATATAGTGGGTAACTATATTCAAACATACCGGACCTAGCTGTTATGCTATGTTCAAGTGCGTCAATCAAGGTTTGAATTGTGCTTAGATAAATGATACAACCATGTATGCTACGTTTAACAAGATAAACAATGAGTTGCAAAACGTTTTTATCTACTATTTATCGGTTCCACTAAATCTATGTACTCACCAACTTTATAGTTGACACTTGATTTAAATAATGTTTCAGGTTTGGATATGTGATTGCTTGCTGAAGATTCTACCACTTAAGAATTTATGGACCTAGTTAATTAAATCAATGTTTTGAAATAGACTAGGTTATTTGAATTTGTATTGTAGTTGAATGTTTGTTGTCTTTAATTAAATTAATAAATTATGTAATATTTTAGTTATCATGTGCTTTTGAACAATCATTCCATTGTCCGCCTCTATGATTCCGCCATCGGTCGGGGTGTGACAGATTGGTATCAGAGCCATGGTTATAGGGAATTAGGTTATTAGACACAATGACCTAGACTATAACCCTAGGACTCCCTTTTACGTGTTACGTGCTAAATGATTATTTGCTATGTGAATTATTTGTAGTTAGGTATTATTTGAATTTTCCCAAGTTTAGTACATGAGACTTATACATATACATACAAGGCTTTAAAACACATACTTTACACACACATTTGACAAACAAACGTATGCAAACAAATACACTACTCATCCTTATCCATACTTTTTCCATACTATTTGCAACATTCCTACACATTTTATACTCATAGACTCTCAAGTCTATTAAAATCTTGAAAATCTCGTCAACGACTTAATTTCTTGAAACCAATAAAGGACATGTGCAATCTGGAAGGGTGACACCTGTACATTGGGTTTTCTGTCTAGGAAAGCATTTCGTATAAATCCAAATAAACGGACCCGTATGCTTTCCTGGGAATTCTTGAAGTGAGTGTTTACCTATAGGCTAAAGCATGTCTCCTTGAAAGTTTTGAGGAATTACTTAACGTTTATAAGTCATTGTATTCGCAAGAATATGATCCGAACCTAAACTCAAAATTTGGGGACATTATAGTAAGATAGGAAGAACTAGATGAACATGCAAAGCAAATCATTATTACGGGTGCACACGTAATAATGATTTGTAGTGCATGCGAATCCCGACAATTCCTATTGCGCGAATAATGATCTATTATATCATCTCCTACCCGGATTAGATGTCTTATTTTCCCCATCAACCTTGAATAAATACACATACATTAGCACGCGACATGATGAATCCCGCATTTCTGCTTACATTATTCCCACTATAGCTCATATATATCCACTTTATCTAAAATATCATTGTCTTTTCTTATGGTGTTAGAATGCCTCCTCGACGTGCAAACTCTAGCACTTCCAACCCGGATCTTGCTACTCTTCTTGCCCAACTGGTAGGACAAATGACCCAAGCCAATAACAACAGTGACGGGTCTCACAACATCCAAGGAAACGGTGGTACCAACCCACCTCAATGCACGTTTAAACACTTTAACTCGTGCAACCCTACAAAATTTTATGGGACTGAAGGTGCTACCGGCCTACTACAATGGTTTGAAAGCATGGAAAGCAGATTCCTAAACAGTGACTGTCCCGATAATCTTCGGGTTCGCTATGCCACAAGTGTACTACAAAAGAGAGCCCTCACCTAGTGGAACGGTGAGAAACGCACTCATGGTGTTGAGGTTGCTACATCTTTATCATGCGGTGATCTGAAGAAAGCCATGACCGATGAATTATGTCCTCGAAATGAAATGAGGAAGCTCGAGACTGAGTTTTGGGATCTTGCCCAAGACAGCGGGGATAATCTGGCTTACACCACCCGATATCAAGAGTTGAGCCTACTGGTACCTCATATGATCACTCCCCTTGCTCGGGAAATTGAAAAATACATAGGCGGGCTGCCTATGCAAATTCAGGATGCTGTGTTAGGAAGCAATCCTCCTACACTTGAAGCTACTATTCGTCTATCCGTTACGCTGTCCGACAACCACGTCAAAGCCTAACAAGAAAGGGTTCCAAGAAGGTTGTTTCTACTCTTGCGGCCGTCAAAGACGTAAAGCCCGAGTCTTCTAACCGCAACAAGAAATGAAAGGGTCAAAACTTCGCAGCCGTAACTCCCACCGCACCTGCTATTCAAGTGGCCCCTTTGGGTCGAAACCCGAAACTTTATTTGGGTCCAAATCCCCAATGTCAGACCTGCAAGTACCACCATCCAGCCAACTTACCACGCCGATTGTGTTCAAGCAGTGGACGATATGGACACGTGGTCACTACTTGCCGTACCCGTCCTCCCGTCCATCAAGCTGCTCCAGCCAACCGTCCAAACTATCCGGCACCTCTCAAGGGTCGGGAATGTTACGAATGTGGAGACCCAAACCATTTCCGTGACCGATGCCCAAAACTTCATCATGAAGGTGGTCCCCAAGGACGAGCGTTTAGTATAAACGCTAATGAGGCACAAGCAAACAACGACGTGATAAACGGTACGTTTCTCGTAAACAATCATTATGCATCCATTTTATTTGATACCGGTGCCGATAGGAGTTTTGTGTCTCTTACCTTTGAATCTCGACTTGCTAAACAAAGAACGAAACTTGACAATTCTTATTCCGTGGAGATAGCAAACGGAAAATCTATTACTATAAATTTTGTTATCCGCGACTGCAATCTCGAGCTTAATAATCATGAATTCTCTGTTGATCTCCTTCCAATGCAATTGGGAAGCTTTGATATTATAATTGGCATGGACTGGTTATCCAAGCACCATGCCGAGGTTATTTGCTACGAAAAGTGCATTCGTATACCTCTCCTTTCTGGCGACACGTTAGTTATTTTCAGTGAAAAACCGTGTCGTGGTCTTCAACTCATGTCTTGCACATTGGCACAAAAGTACTTGCGGAAAAAGTATGTTGCCTTCTTGGCCCACGTAGTTGACAAGAAAGATAATGGTAAGAAACTGCAAGATATTCCGATCATTCGAGACTTTCCCGAGGTATTCCCCGAGGATTTACCCGGTCTTCCTCCCCCAAGACAAGTAGAGTTTCGTATTGACCTTGTGCCCGGAGCAACTCCCGTGGCAAAAGCTCCCTATCGTCTTGCACCTTCCGAGATGCAAGAACTCGCAAGTCAATTACAAGAACTCTCATCCAAAGATTCATCCGACCAAGCCATTCACCTTGGGGTGCTCCCGTGTTGTTCGTAAAGAAAAATGATGGATCGTTTCGAATGTGCATTGATTATCGTGAACTCAACAAGCTTACAATCAAGAACCATTATCCTTTACCCCGTATCGACGATCTTTTCGATCAACTTCAAGGTTCAACATGTTTCTCCAAGATTGACCTTCGTTCCGGATACCATCAACTTCGTGTTCTTGATGAAGACATTCCGAAGACTGCCTTTCGAACTAGATATGGTCACTACGAGTTCATGGTCATGCCTTTTGGCTTGACTAATGCACCTGCGGTTTCATGGATCTCATGAACCGTGTATGCAAACCTTATTTGGACAAGTTCGTGATCGTTTTCATTGACGACATTCTCATCTATTCTAAAACAAAAGCGGAGCATGAACAACACCTTCGTTTGATTTTGGAGCTCTTGAAGAAAGAACAACTATACGCCAAATTCTCCAAGTGTGAATTCTGGCTAAAGGAGGTTCAATTTTTGGGACACATAGTCAATGATAAAGGGATTCATGTGGACCCGGCAAAAATCGAAGCGGTAAAGAATTGGAGTACTCCTAAGACTCCTACCGAGATTCGTTCCTTCCTTGGACTAGCGGGTTATTATCGTCGCTTCATCTCAAATTTCTCCAAGATTGCGGTCCCGCTCACTGCCTTGACTCACAAAGGTAAACTTTACGAGTGGGGACCCAAACAAGAAGAATCTTTTCAAACTCTCAAGCACAAGCTCTGTAATGCTCCTGTTCTAACTCTTCCTAGTGGCAATGACGACTTTGTCGTTTATTATGATGCATCCAACTAAGGTCTTGGTTGTGTTCTTATGCAGCGTGGCCAAGTAATTGCATATGCATCACGTCAACTCAAAATCCATGAGAAGAACTATACGACCCACGATCTCGAGCTTGGTGCTGTCGTTTTTGCCTTGAAAATTTGGAGACACTATCTTTATGGCACCAAATGCGTGGTTTTCACCTACCACAAAAAGCCTCCAACATATTTTCAATCAAAAGGAGCTTAATATGAGGTAACAACGATGGGTCGAACTTCTTAACGACTACGACTACGAGATTCGCTACCACCCCGGCAAAGCAAATGTTGTAGTCGACGCCTTGAGTCGTAAAGAACGTATCATGCTTCATAGTATTCATATTCATAACGATATCCAAACCCGCATTCTCCAAGCACAACACACCTCGGTTACCGAGGGAAACATGTACCAAGAAATGGCATATGGTGTAGAACTCTTACTAGAAACCAAAGCCAACGGCCTATTGTATTACTTGGATCGTATCTGGGTTCCCTATCGCGACGATCTTCGTATATTTTTAATGAACGAGTCCCACAAAACTCGATATTCGGTACATCCAGGAGCTGATAAGATGTACATGGTTCTTCGTCAATAATACTGGTGGCCCGACATGAAAAAGGATATTGCCCTCTTTGTGGCAAAATGCTTAACTTGTTCTAAAGTAAAGGCCGAATACCAGAAGCCTTCCGGACTCCTCGAACAACCTGAAATTCCCATGTGGAAGTGGGAGAACCTTGCTATGGACTTTATCACCAAACTCCCACGCACTTCTAGTGGGCACGATAGTATCTGGGTTATTATCGATCGACTCACAAAGTCTGCTCATTTCTTGCCTATTCGTGAGGACTATCGAGTCAAGAAATTGGCTCGGATCTACATTGATGAGATCGTAAGTCGTCACGGGATCCCTTTGAACATTATATCCGATCGTGATTCGCTTTTTACTTCCCAATTTTGGCAATCATTACAATCTTCGCTTGGTACTCGTTTGGATTTAAGTACGGCTGACCATCCTCAAACTGATGGACAAACCGAGCTAACAATCCAAACTCTTGAGGATATGCTTAGAGCTTGCGTCATTAACTTTGGCGGCAATTGGAAATCTCACCTACAACTGATCGAATTTTCCTACAACAACAGCTACCACACAAGTATTAACATGGCACCGTTTGAATCTCTTTATGGGCGAAAGTGTCGTTCACCGATTTGTTGGAACGAAATTGGTGAAGCACAAATCACCGGTCCCGAGCATATACAAGAGACCACCGATAAATTCTCTCTTATTCGTGACAACATTCGAGTAGCAAGGAGTCGGCAAAAGAGTTATGCCGATAAACGACGAAAACCCATGGAATTTCAAGTTGGGGATATGGTTCTTTTAAAGGTATCACCTTGGAAAGGCGTAGTCCGATTTGGAAAGAAAGAAAAACTTGCACCTCGATATGTGGGTCCATTCAAGATACTCGAAAGGGTAGGAAAAGTGGCCTACAAACTCGATCTTCCTTCAGAGCTTAGCAACGTCCATCCGACTTTTCACGTGTCTAATTTGAAAAAGTGCCTAGCCGACGAGAATCTCCACATCCCTCTTGATGAAGTGCGCATTGACGAGAAAATGCACTTTGTTGAGAAACCCGTGGAAATCATAGACCGTGAAGTCAAGAAACTCAAGCGTAGCCGCATCCCCATTGTCAAGGTCCGTTGGGAGTCTAAACGTGGACCCGAGTTCACTTGGGAACGTGAAGACCAAATGAAGACCAAATATCCGCATCTCTTTTCATAGCCTCCATTAGTTGAATTTCGGGGCGAAATTCCTTTAACATGGGGAGACTGTGACATTCCGGATTTTTATTCACGCATTTGTAATATATATCATGTAATCATTTTCAACTAAATGAAATGCAAGTGTTTTTATTTAATTTTGTACAAAATATATATTTATTTTATAGATTTAAAATAATTAAAATTTTATACGTTTTAAACTTATATAAAATTTTATATAAAAATCTAAATTAAAAAGGCTTATATATAAAATAAGATAACCTATTTAAATAAAATAATTAACTTTTATAAAAATATTTATAATAATATTAATAATATAAGTTTATAAAATAAAATTTAAAATTAAAAAGAAATTTAATTAGTTTATTTTTAAAAAAGTTGAGGGGACTGTTTTGAAAATTTTCAAACTAAAAGGTTTTAAACCAAAAACCGGTTAAGGGACTAAGCATGGCCAAATCAAACCACAAGGACCCATCCGTAATTATCTCAGGGACTTTATTTAAACAGAATCAAACTTCAGGGACCAATTCTGCCATTTCCCAATTCGTAATTTCGGCCTTCTTCCCCATTGACCGACGGTCCGAGCTATTTTCCGGCGACCCACTCGACACGCCTGTTCCCTGCACCTCGACAGCCGAAAAGAGTCTCTCTGACCTCGTCGTCCCCAAGCGAACAAAAGCTCTAGACCAATTTGTCGTTTGAACATACGAAAAGCCTGATCGTGTTTGTGGGTGAAAGTCCACGCCACGCAATTGGACCCGACAGTAGACCCCCACGCTTGAGAGATGGCTCGACAGTTTCGTCTCGTCCAGACAAGTGTCTGGACATGCTCAATTGCCTGTCTTATCATCGGGATCGAGCTCGGCTATAAAAGGCCATTACCGGACCTGCTCGCTCGCCACCTCTCCTCCACCCACTCTCACTCAAAATTGAGGCCAGCATTGTGTTCGTCGCCACTATGTGAAGCTGTGACCAAAGTTTAGGAACCTAATTCATCCCGAAGCATAGTTAACCGATCTTGAAATTCTCGGACCATCGACCCTGTCGTCCAGACCCTTCGCGACCAGGTTCAAGCCTCGAATTTGTTCCATTACCTTCTGTTATCATATGGCAATCTATGCCAATCGAAAGCCCGACCCCAAACCATCGATCACCGGGCAAACCAATGTATCAGACACTCAGTGACCAGTTTCGCACTTGTGGTTATCAATTAAAAAATACACACATAACCAGCGATGGGCAGTGGCCCGGCTGGTTATGCGTGTGTGTGTTTGTGTTTTAGGTCGCGGGTTCGATTCTTGTGGCCTCCGGCCCAACCCATTTTTCTTCTGTTTTTATTTTATTTAATTATTTTATCTTATTTTAATATTTTCCCTATACAATGAAAACTGTTACGAGTTGGTTGACTCGTTCGTTTATTTTGGAAACAAATAAACCATTTTTCGTTACACATATTTAACCCGTCAAAGTTTTAAAATAATAAATAGCAAACCCTATATTTTATAAACTTGTTTAAATAAGTTTTAATTCATAAAAGAAAATATATATATAATAATGATAATATAAATAAACAAAATAGAAATTTTTATAAATATAATATCTACTTGTTTAAAAATATAAATATTTAACAAGATTAAATATATATTTTTAGATGTTAAATTTTACTAAAAATCATTATTATTTTACTACAATATTTTATACAAATAATTTTAAGGAATGTTATTATAAACCTATACACATTTAAATACGAATACACATATACAAACATACAATAATACATATTTATCTACATAGGATTTCATCGTGCTTAGTTTCCAACACCCTTATCACCCGCACTCGTGGATTAAAACATCCGCTAGCCAGGTGAGTTACATAGCCCCTATTTTACATTTTTACATACTTTGGGGTGAAACATTATTTAATGCTACTCAATCAAATTGTTTATACGTGTTATTCATGTGGATTATATGCTTATTATCTTGGGTGTACAATCATTTGCTTTAAACTCAAGAAAACCAACAGTAATATTAATAGATCTATTGTGCCTGACCAGCCCACCCGGTTAGGGTGTTTATTACTGCATACTCGGATATAGCCGCGTGTTATATTCAAACATATCGGATATAGTGGGTAACTATATTCAAACATACCGGACCTAGCTGTTGTGCTATGTTCAAGCGCGTCAATCAATGTTTGAATTGTGTTTAGATAAATGATACAACCATGTATGCTACGTTTAACAAGATAAACAATGAGTTGCAAAACGTTTTTATCTACTATTTATCGGTTCCACTAAACCTATGTACTCACCAACTTTATAGTTGACACTTGATTTAAATAATGTTTCAGATTTGGATATGTGATTGCTTGCTGAAGATTCTACCACTTAAGAACTTATGGACCTAGTTAATTAAATCAATGTTTTGAAATAGACTAGGTTATTTGAATTTGTATTGTAGTTGAATGTTTGTTGTCTTTAATTAAATTAATAAAGTATGC
Organism: Smallanthus sonchifolius; assembly: GCA_023525975.1. Lineage (NCBI taxonomy): Eukaryota > Viridiplantae > Streptophyta > Magnoliopsida > Asterales > Asteraceae > Smallanthus > Smallanthus sonchifolius. Next base: position 17,867,368 of record CM042035.1, on the reverse strand, counting down.
AATGTTTTAGTTATCATGTGCTTTTGAACAATCATTCCATTGTCCGCCTCGATGATTCCGTCATCGGTCGGGGTGTGACACACAGCCCCTTTTACTGCTTTTAAACTGGGGGGAGAAAACATGACGCAAACTCTTTTTGATTTTTGTACTTCATTATGTATCACTTGTTATGACTATGCGTAAACTCTGTCATGAAAGTCCTTGTTAGGACATAGATTTGTAATGACAAAAGCTTGTAATAGTTAGTTTTTTTGTCTTTATGTTTTGTTAAGTAATTGTAAAAAGTTGCTAAGTGTTTTTACAAGTATGCCTAGAGGCGAACTTGTTAAGTTCGCCTGGTCTATCAGAGGCGAACTTAATAAGTTCGCTTAGGTCTAACTGAGGCAAACTTGTTAAGTTCGCTTAGTCTGTTTCAGGCGAACTTAATTAAGTTCGCTTACAGCAGGTGTGTTTCTATATATATGTGTTACAGAGTCATTAGAAGGGATCGATCCATAAAGAGAAAAACTTGTCTGATTGAGTCTGTAACCATAGTGATTTGGAATATAACGAGAAGTTTATTTACGTTTGTTTTTTGAATTGTCGATTAGTATACAAACGTTAATACGAAGGATTCCGCACTTTGTGTTATAGAAATGTCATATCACGAGTTCGATCAGTAGTTGAGTTACCTGGACCTACAAGTGGTATCAGAGCCTATGCTCGTGAATTAAGTACGATTCTCGGTGATTAGTGACGGTTTTTGTGTACAATTTGACAAGAAATTCAACATTTTTGAAGTTTCTGCAACAATGGAGTTTTTCAAGTTCTTGAAGATCGTTTCTCTGCTGAATTCGTGATTTTGGAAGTGTTTTTGACGAAATTAGTCCGATAGAACTGTTCTATTTGATAAAATTCATAATCCTACGGTTCAATTTCCTTAAATTCCATCAATTCGCTGAGAAATCATGAATTTTGAAGTTTTTGGTTCGTGTTTGAACGAAGATGCTTTTGAATCTGTTACAGCAGTTTAAGCGAACTTAGCTGTTAAGCGAACTTACCGGATTTCCTCCTTAAGCGAACTTGTCTTGTTTGCCTGATTTCAAGTTCGCTTAGTACTCACTAAAGCGAACTTATTAAGTTCGCCTGAGGGTAAAACAGCTCAATACTTAGAAATTTTTCAGAAAATATTTTTTAACATGGCAAATATGGTTCAAGTCACAAACATGTTCAATTATGACAATGAGATAGGTACATCTCAAAAACCTCCGAAGTTGCTGAATCTAGCTGATTATTCAAATTGGAAAGTTTGGTTTGACCAATTCGTATCTTTTACCGATACTAGTTTGTGGATTCCAATTTTGGAAGGATATACACACCCTACTTATTCATGGATGGGAAAAGATGATGTTCCAAAACCAGTGTCAGCTTTAACTACTGAAGAGAAGCTGTTATTTGATCGAGAAAAGAAAGCAATGGCTAGCATTTCAATGTCTCTACCAAAGGAAATTTATCACAGTTTTAAATAGTTCAAGTCTTCTCAACAACTGTGGGAAGCTCTACAGAAAAGGTGTGAAGGGAGTTTAGATGTGAAGAAAAGTAGAAAAGAGTTACTAAAGAAGCAGTTCCTAGTTTTTAAACATTTTCAGAATGAATCTTTGGATGATCTTGCTACAAGATTCTATCATCTTCTTAGTGAATTGGCTAGTGCATCGGTGGTATATGAGACTGAGGAAATCAATGATAAATTCTTGGAGGCTTTACCATCAAAGTTTGATGTGTATACGGTTTTGATCAAAGAAAATGTTAAGTACAAAACCATGTCTCTTGAAGAAGTCCTAGGAAAGATCCAGTCACATGACATGAATATGAAAAAGAAAGAGAATAATATGGAGCATATCCAGGATCCCTCGATGTATTTTGCCAAATCTGTTGGTAAATCTGGTGCTGGAGTGGCATTCTTTTCTGGTGATGCTCAAGAGTTTTCAAATGATCAGTGTTCTGGAGTTCCAATCTATTCTGGTCATACAAGCCATTCTGGATTTTCTGCTACTACTGCTTCAACATCATCTGGATCTCATGTGAATCAGAAAGTTGCTGATGATTATCTGGCTATGTTTTCTTCATTCATGGCATCATATGAGAATTTCATTGGAGGAAAAATACATGATCCTGAGGTAATAGAAGAAGATTTCAGACAGATTGACCCTATTGATCTGGAAGAAATGAATATCCAATGGAATATGGCCATGTTAATGCGACAAGCTAAAGATTTCTTGAAGAGAACTGGCAAAAAATATATTGGCTCAAATAGTAGATCGCGTATGGGTTTTGATAAGAGCAAAGTTAGGTGTTACAATTGCCAAGAGTATGGTCACTTTTCTAAGGAGTGTGTTAAGCCAAAGGTAGAATTTGATTCTCAAAAGAAGCAATCTAATTTTCAGCATAATAGGAATCAGCCACATGGTTCATCTGGTAATCCAAATCATGGTTCTTCTGGAAATACAACTCATGCATCTGCATCATCAGCTTTAGTTGCTCAAAATGACGAAAACTATGATTGGGGCATTCATCTGGAAGATTTGGTGGGTGCTGTGAGTCAGGCTTTTGTTGCAGAAATTCATTCAGAAAAACCAGAAGAGTCTACTGATGATGAAAGTTCTAGTGATGATTCATGTGATGGTGATAGTGTTCCAAGTGTTGATGATGAGGAAGACAGAGAGAAAAGTATTGATTCTGATGCTGTGACAGGGGTTGATGAGGAAGAAATTGTTCTTACAGAAAACGCATCAGTTGGTGAAGATTCAGAGAACATTCCGATTGCCAAAGTATTCATGGCAGACATGTCTGACCCGACTAAGGTAAAAGACTCGGTTTGTCATATATTTTGTTCTAATTGCATTTATGTTAAAGATAAACTACAAAAAGTCATGGATGATAACACAAATTTGATTTGTGACATGAAATCAATGCATTTAGTTAATCAGAAACTGAAAGATAATGATAAACTGTGCATTGATAGAATTGAGTCTATAAAAAGAGACTTAAATTCTCTTGGGTTAAAATACAAAGAGCAGGGTTATCATCTAGACATGGCTTATGCTGAAATTAAAAAACGGAATGAAGTAGTTGCCCAAAAGAACAAGGAGATTTCTGAAAAAGAATCTGAGGTGATAAAGTTACATAGAAAGTTGGAACAGTTTGAGAATTCATCTGTAGTGTTGGATTATTTCAATGCTAATGCTGATCCCACAAAAAGAGTTGCTGGTATTGGGTTTGTTCCTCCTCCGTTCAATGCAAATTATGTAGTTGAGCCTGAAATCATTCATGAAGAGGAGATTATTCCAAAGACAGTATTAAAAGTGAATCCAGTGACGGGTGAAGACATGGTGTATGATTCTGATACAGAGGATGAAGTGTTTGATGATTCAAAGGTTGAAGGCATTCCGAGAGAAGTGAAAATTGAGGAACCAAAGGTTGTGAAGAATGTTACTCGGGATAGGTGCATCTTGACAGAACCTGAAGAGGTGAAAGTGGTTCCAACTAAACTTTCTCCAATCTTATAGTCAAGTGGGTTTGTGGTGGCTGGTTTTCAAAAGGTAAATTCTTCAAAGGTGCCAAAACAGACTTATGTTCCTAAGAAGTCGATAAATTGTTCAGGGCATTCCTCTGAAGCTTGTTCTTCTGATGGTTCTTCAATTTCAAAGAAAACATCTTATTTCAGAAGTTATCAAGAAAGAAGAGTGTGCTTTCATTGCAATGAGCCTGGTCATATTTTGATTAATTGTCCATACAAGAACAAGGGTAAAATGAAGACTGTTCCTTCCCAACCGAGAGTGGTGAAAATTCTGAAAAGAAAAGATGAAGGAAAATCGTTTTCTAGTTTGGATAAAGATATGACTGGACGATCTTTTGTTAATTCTCATGGAATTAAACAACAGAATACATTGCATACTAAATATTTTGTATGTAGAGAAAATTTTGAGTTTCCAAAAGTTGGGATTTCAAAAGATACTTTTCAGGAGGTTAAATTGTCTAGACCTCAGAGAAGACGAAGAAACAGAAAATTAAAGAAGATTTTGGAAACATCTGAATCTTACAATAATATATCACATAATGTTTTTCAAAATAATAAACATGGTTCTTCTTTGAAAAGGTCTGATTGTCAAACATCTGTTCCAAAATTGAATGATAAAATTAATTGTACATTACAAGAAGTTGTTTATTTTGATCAATCCGGACGACCCAAGACCACGATGGCTTGGGTTCCTCTTTCTAACTAATTCTCGTTGTTTATGTAGGGACAACCAAGGAGGAATATCAACAATACATGGTATGTGGATAGTGGTTGCTCTCGACATATGACAGGGAATGTTAGATTGCTTGAGGATGTGATTAAAATTGTTGGTGGTTATGTCGCTTTTGCGGGTAATAAAGCCGGGTACATAACAGGCCAGGGAACATTAAAGAACGACAAAGTAAAATTTGAAAAGGTGAATTATGTTGAGCAGCTGGAACACAATCTTTTAAGCATATCACAAGTCTGTGACAAGAAGTTTTCTTTCCATTTCAACGATCATGAATGCTATATTCTAAAACCGAGTTTTGTGATTCCTGATGAATGGATTCTTATGAAGGATCCAATGAGAAATGACACATATGTCCTTGACATGAGTGTTGCCACTACAACGGATTCAATTCCAACATGTTTACTCTTTAAGGCGTCGGAATCTGATTCAATATTGTGGCACATGAAGCTAGCTCACATAAACTACAGGAAGATGAATTACATTGTTAGGAATGATCTTGTGCTTGGTATTTCGAAAATGAAATTCTCAGTTCCTGATAATTGTATTCCGTGCAAGAAGGGGAAGCAAAGAAAGAAATCTCACAAATCGAAGTCGACGAATTCTATCGTAACTCCTTTGGAGTTGCTGCATATGGATTTGTTTGGTCCTATCAGTATTAGGAGCATTGGAGGGAAATCGTATTGTTTGGTCGTAACTGATGATTACTCCAGATTTTCATGGGTTAAGTTTCTTTCTTCTAAAGCTGAAACCACTGAGTTGGTACAATACTTAATCCTGGGTTTGGAAACTTTATTCAATCTGAAAGTCAGAAGAATCAGGAGTGACAATGGCAGCGAATTTAAGAATAGAAAAATGGGCTTATTCTGTCTACAAAAGGGAATTCATCATGAATTCAGTGCGCCATATGTTCCTCAACAAAACGGTGTCGCTGAACGAAAGAACAGGACGTTGGTCGAAACAGCTCGCACGATGCTTGCAGATTCTAAGCTTCCAGTCACCTTTTGGGCTGAAGCTGTGAATACTGCGTGTCATGTTTTGAACAGGGTCTTGACCGTAAAGCGACATAACAAGACTTGCTATGAATTGCTAAATAATCGTAAGCCAAATCTGGAATACTTATTACCTTTTGGTAATCCGTGTACCCTACTGAAGGTTAGAGATGTCCCAACAAAATTCAGTGCAAAGGCTATTGAAGGGACTTTTCTGGGGTATGTGGCAAATTCAACAACCAAGAGGGTTTATAATAAAGAGACACGCCAAGTTGAAGAATGGTTCCATATTGACTGTTCAAATCGGTCTTTACCACAAATGGCGATTGGTCCGGATTGGGCATTTGATTATGAAAACTTATTCAAGTCTTTTCATTTACCTTCTGACATTTCTGATGAAGATGCTGCTGTTATCTATGATTCTTGTCAAGATGCTCAGCACAATGGATTTCTACCAAATGCAGTTCCCAATTCATCGATTCCATCTCCTTCTGCTCCAGATCCAAATGTTGCTTCTTGTTCAGGTCCACAAGATTCAGAGAGTGAGGAGGATAATGATATTTTTCAAGATTCTTCTGCTGATCCGTTGTTGAGTGATGATCCATTATCTTCGACACAGGCTCAAGGGGAGATTCCAACAAATTTAGACTCGGAAATTCCAATTCCTCAAGATTATTCTTATCAATCTGACTCTACTCAAGTTGATGTGTTGCCGGTTCCTGAGGTCGCATCCATCAAGGAACACAAAGATCATCCAGTAACAAATATAATTGTAAATTTATAGGATGGAGTGAAAACTCGTTCTCTTGTTGACAATACTTGCTTGTATACTTGCATTAAAGATTCTGGTGTTCTTGATGATTGCTCACATTCTTGCTTTATTTCACAGGTTGAACCCAAGAATGTAGAAATGGCTTTACATGACAATAACTGGATAGAAGCTATGCAGGAAGAACTTGCTCAATTTGACAAACTTAAGGTTTGGAATCTGGTTGATCTTTCGAAAGGTATGTATCCGATAGGAATAAAATGGGTGTTTAAATGTAAAAAGGACGATCGAGGTGTCGTGGTACGCAATAAGGCAAGATTAGTTGTCCAGGGCTTCAATCAACAAGAAGGAATTGATTACACCGAAGTTTATGCGCCGGTTGCGAGGCTTGAAGCTATAAGGCTGTTTCTAGCTTTTGCTTCTTTCAAAGGTTTTAAGGTGTTTCAATTAGACGTCAAGAGTGCATTTTTATATGGAAAGGTCAAGGAGGAAGTCTATGTGTGTCAGCCGCCGGGGTTTGAAGATCCACTGAATCCGAACATGGTTTTCAAGCTAGATAAGGCCCTCTATGGTCTTCATCAGGCTCCTCGTGCATGGTATGAGACTTTATCTAAACATCTTTTGGCGAATGACTTTGTTCGTGGAAAGATAGACTCGACCTTATTCATAAAGAAATCAGGGGGAGATTACCTACTGGTACAGATTTATGTGGATGATATTATATTTGGCTCGACAAATGAAGGGTTGTGCAAAGACTTTGAGGGTGTTATGAAGTCGAAATTTGAAATGTCTGCGATGGGAGAGTTATCGTTTTTCTTAGGTTTACAAGTAAATCAAAAGGAAGATGGTTTCTTTATTCATCAGTCCATGTATGTCAAAGACATCTTAAGCCGGTTCAAGATGGAGGACTGTACTTCATACGATACTCCAATTCCGGTCAATCATAAGTTAAATTCTGACCCGGAAGGAAAAGATGTAGATTGTCAACTTTACAGAGCTATGATTAGATCCCTCATGTACTTAACTGCTTCAAGGCCGGATATAATGTTCGCTGTGTGTATCTGTTCCAGATTTCAGGAAAAGCCAAAAGAATCTCATTTAATTGCTGTGAAAAGAATCTTTCAGTGTTTAAAAGGAAACAATGTTTAGGGCCATGGTATCCTCATGGTTCTAACTTTGATTTCAATGCTTATACTGATTCTGATTTTGGTGGTTGTTGTCTGGACAGGAAATCTACAACAGGTGGTTGCCAATTCTTAGGAAATCGACTTGTATCTTGGCAATGCAAAAAGCAAACCACAGTCTCCATTTCTACATGCGAAGCAGAATACATTGCTGCTGCAAGTTGCTGTTCACAAATCCTGTGGATACAACAACAATTGAGAGACTACGGTTTGAATTTCACATAAACCCCCATGTTTATTGATAACAATGCTACTATGTCCATAACGAATAATCCTGTTCAACATATTAAAACTAAGCACATCGAAATTCGATATCATTTTATACGTGATTGTGTAGAAAAAAGGTTGATTGAGCTGGTCAAGGTACATACTGAAGATAATTTGGCTGATTTGTTTACTAAGGCATTTGATCGTACCAGGTTTGAATTCTTGATAAAAATGATTTGTATGATCAATCCCGAATAAAAGTTTTTTCAAAATCAAAATTTCATGGAAAATTTTCTTTTAAGTTCTTTTATTGCTTTATTACATTTCTGCATTTCCTTTTTCAGTCAAAAAGTCTAAATTATAAAAAGTCAAAACAAATTGAAAAACATAAAATTTGACATCATTTGAGGTTTTGAGTAGAAATGATAGTACTTCAGTGATTAGTTCATTTCACACGACCTTAGTAGACCTTGATATATGATTGATTAAAATAAGTTGATTTGATCTAAATTTCAAAGTCTGCATAAATAAGAAATGATAGTGTTGTGAATGCTCTATTCTTGATAATTTGTTTTATAATTTTTGTATAAAATTTGAAACTTAAATTGTCAATAGGCTAAAAGCGTTTTGAAACTAATAGTAGTGTGAAAATTAAATATAATATGATTACATCTGTGCTTTAAATCCATTATATGTCTGGGTGTGTGTGTTAAAAGATCACTTTCAGATAAAGAATATTAGCTTTTAATAAGGATTTTCCTATGAGATCAGTTTCGGGTTATGTCCTTAGCACTATTCATTCGATTTGCTTCAGTGCCCATGTCCCGAAAAGCATGCAATTTGAAGTATAATCAAGATATGTCCTTGACAACATCTGTCAAACATATACTAGCCCTTGGATCATATTGATATATCATCTTTACTGATTCCATTGAATTCATAATCCAGATAACAGTTGGATCCACGTGCCTGAATCTTATGATTCCACAAATATAAGCCAAAATATTGAATCATTCGATTCTGAATCTCATTGATTCCTTTACAATCCAATTTGGATTCTGCTATTCATGTGCTAAGTGATGTCTCCTCATTCTGAATATTCGGATAATCTTTAGTAAAATCTTATATATGTCTTGAAGATAGTGCATTTATTTTCTATTTGGCATATATGTGGGGTACACAATGTTTATCATCTAAATGGTACTAAATCACATGAATTTGGAGAATAAACGCTTATAGTTTCAAATAATATAATATTGACAATTTTAAGAATTCAGGCTTTATATTTCAAATTCGGTATACATAAAAGAGCATTTTATAACCTGATCTTATTTACTTCGAAATTTATCGCGTATCATTTCAAATATTATTCAAATTAAACAAGTTTCAAAAAGAAAAAGATGCAAAATGCACAAAATTGAGTTGAATGGTCTCTTACTATAGGTTACCCTTTGTTTTTGATAATATGTGTGATGAATTAATTAAATACTGATATGATCTTCTTGCTCATGATGTACAAATAAAAAATATGTGATTTCAGTTTATTCAGGTAAAAATCAAAAATATGTGATTTCAGTTTGTACAGAGAAAAATCAAAAATATGTGTTTCCGTATGTATAGATAAAATTCAAAAAGATTTTGATTTTTATTTTCCATGAAAATTCTAAACTTTTATTAAAATTGTTCGGCATTGAATCAAATATGTGTTGTTGACGGAAGTTCGAGATTTGAAAGGTTGAAGTTGGTAAAATTTGTGTTCAAGGCAAAAAGGTTGAACAGTAATTAAGTTCGCCTGTGTACAGTGAAGCGAACTTAATATGTTCGCTTAAATCAGTGAAGCGAACTTATTCTACAGTCTGGGGTGAAGCGAACTTAGGGGTGAAGCGAACTTATCTTGTTCGCCGAAGGCTTGTTAAGCGAACTTAACAAGTTCGCCTAATCAAGCGAACTTAATCCGAATAAGGGTTGAATCAAGCGAACTTATCATGTTCATTGTTTTACTCAGAATTTAGGCGAACTTGTTCCAAATTCTCAAAAATTTTAATCTGTGTTGTGAGTGCTAATTTCTGGTTGCATCTTGATCGAAATTGACGTGCGAATCTAACAAAGGTATTTTCGTTGGATTTCATCCACTAAATTGCGTGTATTCGGAGGTTTTGAGTCTCGGGTTTTGTCGGATTGTTTCAAGGACGATTTTGACCTAAGTTTTGAACGCGATATCAAATTGCTCATCGTTTTTGGTCATAATGTGATATTAGATTATTTGGATATGCTTATTTCATGATTTGATATCGATTTGCTGGAAATTTAAAATTCTGTGTTTGAATTTGAAACGTCTCAGGTTCGGGCGAACTTGTTCGAAGCGAAAGTTCGCCTCTTGCACTACTAAGCGAACTTATTAAGTTCTCCTAGGGGTCAGAGGTGAAAAGGACGTGATTTTTTTTGTTAAAATTTTTTTTTGTTTTGTTTTTGTTTGAAATTTTTTTTGTTTGATTTTTTTTGTTTGTTGTTTCATATATGTGTTAGTCTACTAATGTTTGTTGTGTTGTCCGAAATTTTTCACAGATGGCTCGACGTGTCGAATATAAGCATAATCAAGTGGCGTTGTTAGATCCTAATATGCCAGAAGCAGTTCACTATCAGGGCATTATCAATTTTCTGAATCGATCAAGACTACATGTTGCATTATCTGCGGATCCTTTTATTAGCTTGGTGTACATCCAACAATTCTGGGATACGGTACATCAAGATATCGATGTGGAACCACATGTCCTTCGAGCAACAGTCAATAATACCGAAATTGCAATTTCCGAAGAGACGATTCGTGCTGCTCTTGGTTTAGGAGGAAATGCTGAAGATCCAATTTCGTATCCTAACACCCTTATTATGGGTTGTTTTCAACGTATGGGTTATCGTGGACGACAAAATGACACACAAGCTAGGAAAGGTGGACTAGTAGGTGAATGGCGGTATTTTATGCATGTGATTATACAATGCATCTCTCCGCGAAAAGCTGGTACAGATGGGTTGAAGATGGCACTTCAAATAGCAATGGTGGCCTTAACTTTGAATAAAAGATTCAATTTTCCTCTGTATTTTTATCGGGAGATGGTAATGCAGATAAATCCTGCTGAAGGTCAAGGTTTCTTGATGTATCCACGATTCATTCAAATGATACTCAATCATCTTATTCCGGATCTTCCACAACATGCCATAAGATTGACTTTGACTCCGATGTCAAAACGTATCTTTACAGATTATACAAAGGTGAAACAGCAAAATGCTGCGTTGATTCCAGTTAATACTCCACTGTTTGGGCACTTAATCAATCCTGATTATGTTGCACCACCTAATGATAATTGGTTTCATCCTAATGAACTTACTCAAGCTCAAGGAGTTAATGTTCCTGCCCAACAACAACAGCAACAACCACAACAACCTGCCCAACAACAACATATACCAGTTCCACAACTTCAAGTTCAACAACCACAACTACACATTCCTATTCCTGAACAAGCTCCTATTCCACAGGCTGCAGTCCATATTTCGATTCAGGAACCAGTTCAAGAAGAGGTCGTTCATGATCCTAATCAAGATCTAGGTATGAACATGGATGATTTTGTTGATGAAGCTGTGAACTCGCCCATTCATGAACAAGAAGGGAATGCGGTGACAGACGCTGAGTCTAGTTCTAGTTCAAGTGATACAATATCATCTGATGATGACAGCACTGATTCTGATGAGTCTAGGGATTTTTCTCCAGGTCATTATGAACGGTTGGCTGCTATTCCACTGGCTAATGCTGGAAAACGCATTAAGTCTCAAGCCGGACGACCACGACGCAAGTCTGTTCGGGATCCTCCTTCCGGATCAGTACTTGGAAAAAGATCGTTGGTAGATGAGAGTTCTGACACTGCTCCTTCACGTCAAAAGTTAATGTCTGCGTCAATTGCTGCTGCAAGATCTTCTCAAGGAGTTGAAGATGCTAATTTTGTTGCTTCTCTGATCATTACACCTCCACAATCTAAGGATCCATCTCCAGTTCATACTCCTGTTCCTCCAGTCATTCCTACTACTTCAGGTCCTTCTATTCCACAATCAACAGCTGGTCCATCAAAGCCTTCTGATTCTGACAGGATTACTTTCCTTAAATCTCAAGTGCTGTCACTACAAACACAAGTTAACTCACTTGTATCTATTGATTCTCAACGACAGCTGGTGATTCAGACTCAAGCTCAACAGATTGCTGATATGCAAGCATTAGTGTCCAAACTCGTTCAGCGTCTTGACGCTCAGGGGGAGTTGAGGATACCTGATACTTGTCACACAGAGTCAATTCAAAGACATGATGATGAAGACAATGATCCTGCTGGAAATATTGAGGGTGATCGTCAATACACTGACGCTAATCCTATATCTAGAGTTCAGGGGGAGTCGACATCACAATCTCTTGAAGGAAACAAAGACAAAGATACTTCTGGTACTAATGAAGAAGAAATTCTGTTATTAGAATTCTTTCAAGATTCAGAAGAAGAGGATGCTGAAAAGATTGAATGTCTTGATGACATTGACGATTTATTCAATGACATGGAAGATGATATGTCAGACACTGAGATAGAAGAAGGAGAAATAGTAAAGATTAAAATAGAAAAAGATAAAGACAGTGTTACCTATGAAGGTTGTGACGGTCTTAAGGTGCCGTATAACTTCATCCAAGAGGATGTTGTTCCTGAGTTCTCTTATGATGGAATAACTGACTCTATGGACTCTATTGAAGACGTCACATTGCCTGATGATACAGCCGAGTCAAAGATGGATACTGATGATGAGAATCTTCAATTCAATAAGGGTGCTGAAACTGAAACTACTCACACTGAGTCTCCGAAGATTAATGAAGAACCTGTGATGTTCAGAGATACATGAATGACACGAGAACAGTGGAGAGAAGTTGTAAACAGTTGGATGAAGGTGCTACCCAAGTCTCCAGCACAACCTGCTCAGAAAGAGAAATATGTGAATAAAGAGCAGTGTGTAGGAAGGATCATAGGTTGGTTCTATGATGGTGAATCAAAATTGTTTGTAATCAAACGATCTGATGGTGTTCAATACTTAAAGCCAAGGATCAAATATTTCAATACCTTACCGAGGTGTGAAATAAATGGTCTAGCTTCAAAGCCACTCATAAATAGATCGAAGAATGGTTTGGCTGATGTGATAGCAAACCTGATAAAGAAAGAAGGTAGTTCGGGTAAGTATGAACGGCTGAAACCACAGAAGGGAAAGAGAGTAAAGATTACAGATCCTAAGACTGGGAAAGTAACCTGGAGATACAAGTATAGACCAGTGCGTGCTATTCACAAGATACCATTAAAGAATATTCCTCAAGACTTTCTTGGGAATATGAAATGGTGGTATGTTGATGTTAATACTGGTGAAGCAAGGGTTGAAGATAAAGATAATAAGGTCATTGTGTTTTTCTATGACGCAATGAATCTTATTAATTTTTCAAAGAAAGATCAGAGGACACTGAGAAAGAATGAGATAATGTATACTGATGAATGGAGAGAACAAGGTCTACAGTACAAAAGAGTTTTGGAGATATGTAGAAGATACGGCGTGCATTCTGGAAGCAGACTACCAGACAACTGGAAGAGTTTAAGATAAAGACTGAAGACAGAAGATCAAGCTATTGTCAAGGGGGAGTCTGTTAGGACATAGATTTGTAATGACAAAAGCTTGTAATAGTTAGTTTTTATGTCTTTATGTTTTGTTAAGTAATTGTAAAAAGTTGCTAAGTGTTTTTACAAGTATGCCTAGAGGCGAACTTGTTAAGTTCGCCTGGTCTATCAGAGGCGAACTTAATAAGTTCGCTTAGGTCTAACTGAGGCGAACTTGTTAAGTTCGCTTAGTCTGTTTCAGGCGAACTTAATTAAGTTCGCTTACAGCAGGTGTGTTTTTCTATATATATGTGTTACAGAGTTATTAGAAGGGATCGATCCATAAAGAGAAAAACTTGTCTCATTGAGTCTGTAACCACAGTGATTTGGAATATAACGAGAATTTTATTTACGCGTGTTGTTTGAATTGTCGATTAGTATACAAACGTTAATACGAAGGATTCCGCACTTCGTGTTATAGAAACGTCATATCACGAGTTCGATCAGTAGTTGAGTTACCTGGACCTACAGTCCTCACATCGAACCGTTTAAATATGAGAATAGCAAGGTATGTTGGGTTGTACTACTGGGTTTGACAAACCTCACCCGCGTTAGTCGGGCTAACTCAATTGAATATCGAACGGGGGTAATATTGACCTAAACATGCACCATGGTTGATAGGCCTGGTGGGAGGCATTAAAACAGTCAGTTTACGGTTGCCAGCGTAATAGCAAACATGAACATGGGTTAGCTACCCGTTGATATATATTTGTTTATTGTACAATAAATCTGGTAAACGTTTATTTATATATTGAAACCTGTGAACTCACCAACCTCGTGTTGACATCTTTTCTTACGTGTTTTCTCATGACGCTTAAGATAAGGCACAGGTGCAAGCATAGGGCATGCATGGAGTCTTATGATTAAATTATAAATTATTATTGTTGATTTGCTTTGTACTTTGTTTTGGACTCTGTTTGGACTGAACACTTTGGGACTTTCTTGGGCGCGTTTGTTTTGCGCACTTACTTTCGTTTTACGCTTCCGCACTTAGTTTGATCATTTATGATATATTTTCATTTAAGTCCCATATAGTGTCGTTCAATGTAACTAATGACTGAGATCCTGGTTTGTCACTTCCCAAACGGTAAAACTTCATTAGTTGAAATTGAGGGTGTGACAAGAGGGGCTCTTCCTCCTTGTCCCACAATAGGGGAGCCAACAAAACTCATCATTACGCTAGTCGTTATGACCATTCGGGCCAAAAACTTTTTGAAGAATATAATGTTTAACCTATTAATGAAGTGGTATGTTTATGTTTTTAACTAATTCGTTCTTAAAAACAATCTTTTGATGGGCTTTTATTATTATCCAAATCCGTCTTTATATTTGTGAGTGTCTTGATTTTAAAGAGTAAGATCGTAAAGCCCTTTTTAATCAAACTTCCTTTGAAACTCGTACGTCTTTATACGAGCAGAGATTGATAAGCCAAGGCTTGATGTATACTTCTAAGATCATACGTCTTTATACGAGATTAATATGCAACCAAGAATTGGTGAACTCATTGTTGGGAACGATACGTCTTTATACTTGGTCCCATTGTTACATCGCCTCCCGGTGAGCAAAATATAATCACCTATTTAACTTTAATATAAAGCATTTTGAGTCCGATGTCTTAAACTAACCCGGAGATGACCATTCGATGGGTTGAGGGTAAATGTTGTCCCTAACGGGAGGCATTACCACTTTTTAAAGAATATAATTTGCAAAGCAAATGTAGTGAGGACGAGGCTCTAGCGGTGACCCGTTTCACAAGTTTGTAGTAGTCACACCACTGAATTAGTTAACTTAACGTTATCACATACCAAGCTGATTCGAATCCCGAACCAATACATTTCATAATCTAATCATTTTCTCTTTATTTACTTTTCTTCTATTTACTATTCTACTATTTACATTTCTATTACACACTTCACGCACGTTTTTACTTTTATGTTATTTACTTTACCATCATTTAGTTTTCTGCTTCACAAGCACACAAAACCCACTCACTAATTAATTCGGCTAAACGATAACAAAAGTTGAGTATTGGAACTCGACCGTGTCCATTGGTTCGATCCTTGGTTCTTACCTAAACTATATTACGCTGCAATAGGTACACTTGTCTATTGTGTGTGTTTTAAGTTAACGTAATTATCATTTTATAAATTTAAAACCTGATCTTGTGAAATCATCCTAAAAATATAGTTACTTATATTTTTATACTTACATCACACTACATCAAGTTTTTGGCGCCGTTGCCGGGGACACGCTGATTTCAAGAAAAAATCAAGTTAACGGATTAGCCTTTTATTTCCATATGTTTTTCTTTCATGCTTTGTTGCAGGTAGTGTATGATCCAAATTTCTACTGCTGGTTTATATCAACCTTTAGCAGAACCCGAAAGATTCTTTCACCACCGAATTCGAGAAAATCGTGCGAGAAAAATGGCAGTTGAAAACCACACTATCGCCGAATTTGTAAGACCGTTACTAGACACTTTAGGGTCTAGCATCACAAGACCGACCATTGATGCTAACAACTTCGAGATCAAGTCTGATGTCATCCACATCGCAAATTTCCTCGATATTTGTGATACCTTTAAACTAAACGGAGTGTCGAATGACGTTATTCGCCTCCGTATGTTCCCTTTTTCCTTAAGGGAACAAGCTAAGACATGGTTGAATTCTCTTCTTACCGGGTCAATCACTACTTGGGACGCTCTCGCCCAGAAGTTCTTATCAAAGTATTTCCCACCGGCCAAGACCGCTATGTTAAGAAATGATCTCACCACTTTCACTCAAGACGATGGTGAATCACTATATGAGGCATGGGAACGCTTCAAGGACATGCTAAGGAAATGTACTCACCATGGGTTAGAGGTTTGGCTGCAAGTATCGTCCTTCTACAATGGGTTGCATAATCAAGCCCGTCAGACACTTGATGCTACTACAGGTGGCATCTTTGGAAATAAGAGGCCACAAGAGGCATACAACCTAATTGAAGAAATAACGATGAATAGCTATCAATGGTACAACCCAAGGACTAGCAGGGGAACAAGGCAAGGAGTTCACGCAGTCGATGCTGTCACATCATTGTCTACTCAAGTAAACGCCCTTACCACAAGACTAAACCAAATTAGTAAGGGTAAAGCAACACCTGAAACAACGGAGGAAGTGAAGAGCATCACAGCCGACGTTGAACAAGTTAACTTTGTCGGAACAAATCGGCCTCAAAACAACCCCTATAGAAACACCTACAACCTTGGATGGAGGAATCATCCAAAATTTATCTGGAAAGACAACAACATCCAAGGATAATCTGGTTTTGGACAACAACAACAGTTTCAGCAAAGGTAACCATAGAACTTTCAACCTCGTCAATAATTTCAAGGAGCAAACAAGATGGGTAATGGGATGAGCCTAGAGGACGCAATGACTAAGCTAATCTCCACTACTGAAAGTCAAGCCCTCCTAGCAGATTCTCGTCACAAGAAATACCAGGAAAGGTTTAGTCTACATGAAGTTGAGTTCAAGACACAGAAAGCTACCCTTCGATTCATTGAGACGCAATTAGGGCAAATAGCAAAACTTTGGTCCGAAAGGCAACCAGGATGTCTCCCGAGTAACACTGAGACTAATCCAAAGGCCAACGTAAGTGCTATTACTCTAAGGAATAGCAAAGTCTACCCAGAACCACCAATTCAAGGTGAAGAAGTCCAATCACCTACGAGAGAGATATTCACTGGAGTACCACTCCATCCACAGCCTAGTGTAATTTAACCTAGTGTAATTTAACCTCCTACGGCGGACCTCCCTCAAAAAATTCCACCTAAAAGAACGTTCAACCCCCACATACCATATCCAGGAAGGCTAGTGAAGCAGAAAAACTAATAAGTAATATAACAAGTTCATAGAACTCTTGAGCCAAATCCCTATCAACATTCCTTTCTTGGATATTATATAACAAATGCCAAAGTATGGACATTTCTTGAAGGATTTCCTCATAAACAAGAGAAACATGGAAGAAGCAATAAAAAGAACAAAGTACTGTGTCACTCTTATCGAAAGGAATCTCCCAAAGAAACTTTCAGATCCTGGGAAATTCTCTTTACCATGTTCTATAGGGCCACTACATATCACTTACGCACTTGCTAATCTAGGAGCAAGCGTAAATGTTATGCCCTCCACTATGTTTCAAAAACTCAACATTGGACAACCGCTACCAGTTAATGCAACTATTGAACTCGCAGATGGATCGGTTAAGACACCTATAGGAGTTATTGAGAACTTATTGGTAAAAGTTGGCAAGTTTGTCTTCCTTTCCGATTTCATGGTTTTAGAAATGGGACAAGACTTCTCCGTACCATTAACCTTGGGTCGTCCATTCTTAGCCGCCGCAAGAGTAGTCATTGACATGAATGAAGGTATATTACCACTCTGTATCAGAAAACAATCAATAACATACAACATCGGAGGATATGAATGCATGTCAAGTGACCCTCTTGAGATTTCCCAATTTATCGACTCCAATCTGGACTACCAACTACAGAAAGCAAGGGACTTGAAAAAAGGAAAAGCACCATATCTTACCAAACCAAAGATACCAGATCCTAAGACAATAGACCTTACCAAGGATCTTGATAACACAAATTGGATCGATGAGTACTTTGATAAACTACCAAAGCTGAATGAAGAAATAGGAGACATAGGGGAGGTTGTTTTCCCCTACCTGAAGAAAGACTGATGCAACACGTACGGGTCACGCTAAAGACCCTTAAATAAACATAGCGCTTCTAGGAGGCAACCCAATGATCATGAATAAATTAAGAAGTTGATGCATACGGCATAAAGCATGGACCTCAGGTTTGGTTTCTCCAAATTTAAGTTTCTAATTACTTCAGTCCTCAGGTATGCCATCTCGATACTAAGACTTTAGTAGCTTAACTACTATCTTTTATTTTCCTTGTTCGTTTTTATGTTTTTCTTTATGTTTCAGGAAGAATAACATCACCGGATCATCTCTCTACTTTGAGAAGTTACACTCCATCCCTACGAGCTTGAAGCCGGAAACCACATCAAATTTCTAAAAAATTCGATGAAGTCTTTGAAGCAACATGTTGACAAGTAGCTGATGGGCACAACCTGACAGCAACAATAAGTTTTGACCTTAGGTTATATACCGAATTGACTGGGGGAGTACCAGTTTCTTTTCCCTTAAAACTCCATGCATTTAAATTCCTGTATAGCATTCCATTACATGCATTTGTACATTGAGGGCAATGCACAGTTTTAAGTATGGAGTGGGGAATTAGAGATACAGGACTGTTAACCTCAAAGCAGTAAAATTTAACTTGTGATTTTCTACCCATTTGACTAAAACATTATAAAAACTTACCTTTTATAAAACCTAAGAATTTTTTTTTAAAATATTTAAACCCTTTAAATCAAAACCTCTTGTAGTTTGCACCTAATTAAATAAAATGAAGACATGGCAAGTAGAAACAAACGGAAATTACTTATAACAAATCACTAAACCCTATCCCATCCGTTTCCATGTGAGAATAATCTGAGCCTTTTCACGAGCATTATTATCATTATTTTTGCATGCTCTTTCGTTTGGTAAATTAAGTGTTTATTCGATTGAATTCTATGCATAATTAGAACTTGTATGCCTTATACATATCAAGACCATGAACTAGTAGAAGTATGAAAATGATTGAGGCACCTAGGACTTTATTACCCTTATTATCCAAATATCACAAAAATATTATCCGCTTAGATAGCCCTCTGAGCCTTAGCTTTTTATTTTCTAAAAACTCATACTTATCACCCAACCAGCTTTTCACAAACACCGGTTATTGGCTTACTATCTTCAAAATAGGAAAATTATCCTATATTATCATTTCAAGTTCATTATTATAGAGACAATTTTGGAAAGAATCTGCCCTACTCAGAAGAATTGGAATATACAAATGGTGGATGCATTAGGAAATTATCCTAACTATCTGTAGGAAAAATCAAGGAAGTATTATTTCAAAGAAATTGAGGAAGAAGGACTAATGAAGAATTTGTTTAAAAAAAAAAAAGACAAAGTTGGTCTTTTACCGGGAGACCTTAAAGAACTGGACATGCATTTCTTTGATTTCAATTTGCTTTCCTGCCTTCATTTCGGAAAGCCTGAATTACCAACCGAACTCCGAGAAAAGATTTTTCAAGCAACCTGTGATGTAAGAAAATGGTGGCGCAAAGAAGAACAATTGCCACCATTCTGAGGCTTGTCAAAAAGTGCCGCCAAAAGAAGAGCAAAAATATACAGAAGATGTAGAAAATGTGGCAACTTGAGCCACGATGGAAAGTGTAGTAAGAATCAAACTCGAGCCCAAAGTGAGTATACATACATAATCGATGTAGATGCTGTTAGGAGGCTAACCGAAGGTACTGTACAAAAAGGCAACAATTTGTATAACGCAATAAGGAACAAGTTAAACCTGATGAGAGATCTTGGTCTTGGCAATCTGACCATAAACGAGCCCTCAGATTAGTTATACCCTCATAATCTGAGTATTGTAGAGGGAACCTTTTAATATTTTCCATTTTAAGCGATGAGGCTGTAGCTGAGTGTTTTGTGATAGCTGCAGCCCTCCAAACCCCATAGAAATCCCTAAAAATCCAAAACGATTTTCATTTTCACCCTTAGTTTTACTTTAGCCACATTACAACCCTTTAAAGTCATATTGATTCATGCATACTACTTAGTTAGTTGGTGGAGACTTGTTTTGCATACAAGCTTATGACCATTGCATAATTCGATTTGAACTTTAGTGTTTCACTTCACTTACATTATCCATATATATAACCCTAGAGTTAAGTGAGCATTGTGAGTAGTGAGGAGTTATTGCATAATCAAAGTTCAAGTAGGCTTGTTAGATTCCAGCATCTTAAAACAGAAAAAATACAAAATTAGAATAAGCAGCTCAAGAGTTATCCTGGAGTTCTAACACTAGTTGAAATTCCATTACCCTTGTAAAGTTTTTAGTTTTGGGTGTGATCATGCATGAGTTTGCTTGAGGACAATCAAAGTTTAAGTGTGGGGTGTTATGATGTGCCATCATTTATACATAATTTACATACATAATAATCCCACATTATGGTACTAATTGAATAATAACCTTACAATTTTTGATTAAAATACTTATATTTTGTAATTGCAGGTTATTGGGAGTTGAAAATATAAATCAAGATAAAATCTTTCAAAAACACCAAGAATTCAAGCTTATCGAAGATTTATTCCCGAGCTTTGACTCCCCAAGAGGTCAAAATTGGTCAACAATAGTCAACAAGAAGCTAAAAGACAAACCTGGAAGAAAAAGGAGGGATGCACGGTCGTCAATCCCTTTGCACTGCCGTGCATTGGCTAACTTTTGCTCCACGGCCCAGTACATTGTCCTCTTTACCCTGATTGATTCCCTAGGCCTTTGCACGGCCGTGCATTGCATATTTTGAGGACTATAAAAAGGAGGCTTGAGTTCTTCATTAAAGACACCAATCCAAACCTAAAGAACACTCAAGAATAGAGCATTCTCATAGTCTAGAGTAGAGAGTAGAGGGGCTCTTCCTCCTTGTCCCACAATAGGAGAGCCTACAAAACTCATCATTACGCTAGTCGTTATGGCTATTAATGGCTAAAACTTCTTTGTATTGCTAGGGTGAAGATGATGTTTGGTGCATGCGAGTGTTTAACCTATTAATGAAGTGGTATGTATATGTCTTTAACTAATTCATTCTTAAAAACCATCTTTTAATGGGCTTTTATTATTGTCCAAATCCGTCTTTATATTTGTGAGTGTCTTGATTTTAAAGAGTAAGATCGTAAACCCTTTTTAATCAAACTTCCTTTGAAACTCGTACGTCTTTATACGAGCAGAGATTGATAAGCCAAGGCTTGGTCTATACATCTATGATCTTACGTCTTTATACGGGATTATTATGCGACCAAGAATTGGTGAACTCATGTTGGGAACGGTATGTCTTTATACTTACTCCCATTGTTACATCGCCTCCCTGTGAGCAAAATATAATCACCTATTTAACTTTAATATAAAGCATTTTGAGTCCGATGTCTTAAACCAACCCGGAGATGACTATTCGATGGGTTGAGGGTAAATGTTGTCCCTAACGGGAGGCACTACCACTTTTTAAAGAATATAATTTGCAAATCAAATGTAGTGAGGACGCGGCTTTAGAGGTGACCCGGGTCACATGTTTGTAGTAGTCATACCACTGAATTAGTTAACTTAACATTATCACGTACTAAGCTGATTCGAATCCCGAAGTAATACATTTCGTAATCTGATCATTTTCGCTTTATTTACTTTTTTGTTATTTACTATTCTACTATTTACATTCTTGTTACACACTTCATGCACGTTTTTACTTTTATGTTATTTACTTTACCATCATTTACTTTTCTGCTTCACAAGCACACAAAACCCACCTACTAATTAAACCAGCTAAACGATAACAAACGTTGAGTATTGGAACTCGACCGTGTCCATTGGCTCGATACTTGGTTCTTACCTAAACTATATTACGCTGTGATAGGTACACTTGCCTATTGTGTGTGTTTTAAGTTAACGTAATTATCATTTTATAAATCTAAAACCTTATCTTGTGAAATCTTCCTAAAAATATATTTACTTATATTTTTATACTTACATCACACTACATCAGCCGTACATGAAAAGGGTTACGTATGCATGCAAGAAACCCGACTCTAGTTCATGTGGTTTGCGGGGTTAGGGTTGCATGGTGCGGTGAGGGTTCTTTACTTGGTCACATACATACATGCATGGGATGAACCCAGTCCGGGTATACGTGTTCTAACAAGTGAAGGATGATCCAATGCATGTACCCGTCGAGATAATGGTTCGGTAAATCGAAAGGATGGGCAGATGAGACCAAGTGTTGGGATTATTATTATTTTATGCATTAATTGACGTATCTTTGAACGTATCCCGATCGTGTGATCATATGTTTGACAGGTCCGAGGTTTGAGCAAGTACGCGCGGTGCAGAGCTAGGATTTGGACTCTGTATAACCAGTGAGTTTCTAATTCCCTATTTTTAATGTTTTTAATGTTTTGGGACTATCGTACATGCTTATGAGGCAAGTTAAATCTTTTAAACGTGTTAAGGGTTTTGGGTTCTAATCGGATGTGTTTTTGAAGTAAAATGATTACTAAGGAGTCGTAGGATCTATGGTGTGTCCATGGGATTAAATGAACCAGGGGTAAGAGTTGTCAACATGAGGTGGGCTAAGGGATTTATCGGGTAGAGTCAGACGTTAAGATATATGCTTATGGTTACATATGAGATACATTATCCTAGTGTTATGTGTGAGATGCAAATGTAGTTAACGAGTCATGTAAATGATAGAATGATGTTATTTATTATGTGTTTATATGTGTTGTGCATTTATGTCGTTGTCGTCGTGGAACGACGGGTATGGTTTTTGCGTCATTGTCTTTATGACATGACAAACGGGATTTGTGAAGGACGAAGTCCTTCGGGAAGTCACCAACGGTGATATTATATAATGGGTATATGATCAGCTCGGGGTGTGTTTAGTGCCCTGACGAGGGTGCTGTGAAGAGGTTTGTGCTTGTGTGCTTACGTATATATGTTAAATTTGCATGTAAGTGGTGAGATTAAGGTGACGTGTAAATGATATTATTGTGATGTGTAGATTTAGAACGGCCGTGGAGTCGAGATTGAATTGGGGCGTTTACAACTGTTATGTCAGTTGATTTGCGAGAGCCTTAGTCAAGGTTGAGTAAGTCAATGTCCAGGGATTGGTTGTGTTAATCAGGTTATTGAGTTGTTATGTTTAGTATGTTAGGAGTTATTAGTGTTGTAAGTCTGATCCATTTAGGTGAGACTTACTGGGTTAACATGGTGGGTGGAGTCTAGGGTGGTGAACCCTTAGTGAGTACTGTAGGATAGTGGGGGGTTATCTATATGTTTCGAAATGATAAACCTATTTTATAAAGGACAGAAATGTCCGGAGTTGACATAAATAACTTTGTGACAAGATGACTTTTAATTAAATTAAACTATTAGAATTCACTCAGCGTAGCTGACTTTGTGTGTACCTTAGACTGTCTTGCACGTAAGCTTTGGGATCGACGTATATTGGCTTCGGAGCAGTGCTACTCGGTTTGTTTTGCAGGCATTCGTGCGGTAAACTTATGATGATAAGGATGTTAAATAACAAATTATATATTTTTGAAAAACTTCCTCTGTAGTTTGAGTAGTAACATATCCATTTTAAAGTGAATAACCCATTATAAGAACCAACTGTAGGATACCCGGGTCGGGGGCTTACAAGTTGGTATCAGAATAAAATAAAATACCTTAACTTAAACTGAAAACGGGACGAGGGTGAAATAAATACCACCACGAGTAACCGCGGACCAAATGGTACGTCTTTTGAGTTATGTATGAAATGTTAGAGTGTTAATTGTGTAGTGTAACACTACGTAAAGTTGTGTGGTGTGATTTGGTGAAATTTTATTCTGTGAGTTGGGTATTGTGGAACTGTATTAACTGTAACTGAATGAGATAAGTTTGTTGTGTTGACATGGTTTAATAAGTTGTGTGTAACCTTGTGTGATGTGCAATTGTGATTAATATGATGATTTACTAGATTATTGCGTAGTGCTACGTGATTTGTGTGGGTTGCATGTGCATTCGGTATGTGTTAAAGGTAGAAGGCTAGTGTTAATACGACGGGAAAGGTTTAGAGTACGAGCAGTAATGTGGATCACCAAATTGCATTTCATCACCGTGATTTGGCAGTCTATGATTACTCTCATATTTGGAATGTATGCCCGTAGTAATCACTCCAACGTTCTATCTTGAGTAGGATTAGGTGGCTAAGACAAAGCGTACGGGAGTAGGCAAGTGTGGAACTCTTACTAAGAGGAATGCAGATCGAGAGGTCAAGCCAATGACCATCGTAGAAGGAGCTGAACGTGAGATGAGAGTGATGTTGGCGTTTCTCGCGCCAAGTTTGACTAGAGCTTCGGTCGGCAACATACCATGTGGAGCTATGATTGGAAAGACGGGATGGAAAATGAGAGTAGTGCCAGCTATACGTGATTTTCCTTCAGGATGTGGACCTGCACGGTTAAGAGAGCTTTGTTTCAGGAGGAACCAGAGGAGGACACACTAGATTCACCTGACGTGGTCTAGTAATGATTTTGCAGGCAGTGTTCGGGATGCTCGATAGCTTAATGATTAGTTAGTGTGGCAGTTATCACATTCAGGTGATTTGATGCTATGACTGATTATACATTTACGTGGGGTGATACTCAACTCAATTATTGATTAATTGATTTCCACATTTATTGTGAGTCTTACCGCATTCTACATAGTTAATGATAATGGTGTTTGTGACGGCGTATGATTGTGTGTGCGGTAATGGAATATGTGCGGTATGGTATGATTTTGTTAATGCATTCTACATGACGTGAGTTACAATTAAATGTGATCTTTCCGGTGATACTAGAGCATGGTAGATTAGATGGTGTGAGTAGACTTGAATAGACATAAGTTTTAAATTTGTCTGTGCCTACGGTCTTAGGATAGTGTCACCCATGTGTTAATATCTAGGTGATGTTTAAAGTGTAATTTAGGCAATACACCTTGTGTGAGTATTCGGGACGGGGTCCTATGGGGAGTGATGATTATACATCTTTGGTAGGCGTAAATGTTCAGGACGAGGTCCTATGGGAGATTATGATTATAAATGTTATGTGTATTAATGAGTAGAGTGATGACATGTGTCTAGGTTGAGTAGTATCTCGTCTTGAACCACTGATACGACCCGTATGGAGTACAACCGTGTAAACTATGTGTGAGTATATGGTGACATCTGGCAAGAGCTACAATTGTGTTGATTAGAGGGTAGAGTTCGAGAGTTTGTTTGTTGTTGAATGACGATGTCATATCGTATACGCGTAGATATGCTCAAGTCTAGCTAGTTATGTGTGCACTATGTATGCGTCAAAGGGTTGAGATTCTATACCTATGTATACTTTGAACATGACAGGTTTGTTGTCATGGCCAGACATTATGTCTCCTTTTAGTATACGCGTAGCCGTAAATAGAGCGAGTGGTCGGTGTGATCAGGTTTAATATTTCTATTTTGACGATTTTCTCAACATTGATACATCGAGGTGATGCGAGGAGCTTTGGTGTCTTTCTAGACGATCGGTGAGATGCTCTTTTGAGATGTCGATGCTTAAATCTCCGGAATTCATGGAACGAAGCCAAGGGGTGGAGCTGTGAGAGACGTTGATGAAAGAGTTACGTGGACGCTTGATCGAAGATAGATTGGACATAAACGATATGACGACTCTAAAGACTCCAGCACAGAGGTAACGAGGTGATGAAAGTATCTCCATGAAATACGTTCCATATTGAGAATATTGTCAAGGTAAGATACAAGAGGATTGGAAATTATTACTCTAAACAAGAAAATGGGTGGCTGAGGCTTGTGATAAGACGGACTTAACATTCGTACTTGATGGATGAGACGCGGTCGGTAATCTTGTGGTATTGATAGAGCAACACCAAGGAAAGCAAGATTCAGGATGGATAAGAGCAGGATTGCGCACAAGTGGCTGGAACGGGAAAGCCTACCCTGGTAATTATATGACTAGTTTAAGTCAGGCTCCTTTGGAGCGTCAATTGAAGCAAATGCATTGCTTCCAAGGAAGGCATGATGGTGATATGTGGACTTTTGAGGATAATCGGGAACTGATGATTATAACTATATTCTTGAGTAGAAAGAGTTTACTAAAGGGCGTATTAAACGCGTGATAACAAGGTAAGGAGATATGTTGGTAGAGGAATTTGGTAGGGACCAGTGCGGCTTGCACAAGCTCCAGAGATTATCAACGGAGGACAAGGGAAGTACCTTTACGTGCAAGGCAGTGGTGCCTGAGTTTTGAGGAGTCATCGTTGGATGGTCGTCGAAGTGACGAGATCATCCAAATTATACAAGAGAAGTGGACCAATGTGTTTATGAGCTAAGTAGAGAAAGATGATAAGTGAGCAGGCAGTCGACGATGTTGTGTCATCGGAGTAAAAAAAATTGGAAGAAAGAGTAATGAGAGAATGTGAAGGTGAAAGATACTAATCCGAAGTTGTAAAGCGGGCAATGGAAATTATTTCTTTGAACACCAAGGATGTTGACTGAGGGGTAAGGTAAGGTAACCTTGTTGATGTATACAGTGAAAGGATAGCGCCAAAGAATCTTGGATGCACTAGTAACATCAGAGGATCGAGTGGCGTTGATTTGTGCCAACTAAGGATTCGAGGATGAATTCTCTTTTAAGGAGAGTAGACTTGTAACATCCCAGAATCCATAAAACAGAGATTCGGGTTAGCGGACAATCCGAATCTTTATTGAATAATAGAAATTGTAGGGTTTTCTAGTGAAACCTTATTTAACTAAAATAAGAAGACTCGGTTAGTCGTTTACTGATCAATTCGAGAACGAATTGCACGAGATGGAACTATAGGGACTCGGATGCAAATACCAGTGGTTTAATTACCACATTAGTGTAAACCCTAGACCATAATCGGTTTAGGGGAGTGCGACGACAAGCGGAGCCGCAAGGGGAGACGGCCGACAACGGAGGAGGAAGGAGGTAATCCGACCAAGCGTGGTGCACATGATGCGAGCAGGTAATTCTCGTTTAGGTTTTATCAATGATCCTTTTCATTTTTCTCTATGTGTATGGTTATTGGAAGTGGATGGGTGGCCGGTCGGGGTGGTAAACGGCCATATGGTAGCTAGGTAGTGGCGCGCTATAGTGGCAGGCGGCTAGGGGGAACACGGGGTTGGCCCGTTTAGCATGAGGGTTGGCTGCCGAGAAATGAGAGGGAGGGGTGGGGGGACACACGGTGGCGGGTGGTGGTGCATAGGAGACTGCCGACGTTTACCGGTAACGTCTGTGGAGGCTGTGGTGCGGTGGCGCACTATGGTGGTGCTCGGCGAAGGTGTGCCACGACGGCAAACGGGGAGGACGGTAATGATGGTGCTCGGCTAGGGTTCATGCGTGACGAAGATGGCTATAGTGACACGTGTGGTGGTACACGATGATGGAATCGCGAAACGGCAAGGTGTTCGGCTAAGCTGTACATGACAAGGGTTACGTACGCATGTGAGAAACCCGACTCGAGTTCGTGTCGTTTGCAGGGTTAGGGTTGCATGGTGCGGCGAGGGTTCTTTACATGGTCGCATACGTACATGCATGGGATGAAACCCAGTCCAGGTATATGGGTTCTAACAAGTCAAGGATGATCCAATGCATGTATCCGTGGGGATAATGGTTCGGTAAATCGGAAGGATGGGCATATTAGTTTCTTAGTGATCCCAAAGTGCTTACAACACACATTTTATGATGGAAGTTGGGCTAATAGTTATGTAAACCAAACGTATGTGTTCCTTCATTATATAACTTATATAATTATCACTTAATAATATTAATTTATGTTTACATAGTACAACAATCTTTCTTAAGTTTGCAAGACCTTTCACATATAATTTTGTTAAATCTGCATTTGCCCGGTGAGTTATCACCACAACAACAATATTCGTTTGTATCGAGGCTTTGTTCACAACGTATTTTACAATTTTTTGGCAGTAGAACTTCAAAAGCTTTTATTTAGTTTATAATACTTTTTGTATTTATAAAATAAAAATCTTAAATTGTTTTTTCTTGGAGGTTGGTGTCAAAATTTTGAGGGGTGGTTGCTTCAAAATTTAATGGGGTCTGTAAACATTTGTAAAGGTTAAGGATTAAATTACGTATATACAATAAAAAAAATAAAAATTATGGGGTGCGCCGACCTCATCACCACAGCCTAGGTACGCCACTGATCACTTACACCCTTCAAAAAATCTAAGCCGAGAGACAACGGAGTGGAAAAAATAATGTTAGTAGAAAAAGGAATAAACGATGAAAAGTCACGCAAAAGGGTGGGGGGCTCGGGATCGAACCCAGGTTCTTTGGGAAAAGGGGAGGCGCGCCAACCATTTATCTGGAAGCCTGCTTTAGTTTATATCTCATTCATGTTTTACTTAACCTAAAACTTTATTCTAGGAAAAAGTATATATAAACTAAACATTGATTATTATTATTTTATGTGTTAATCGACGTATCTTTGAACGTATCCTGATCGTGTGATCATACGTTTGACTGGTTCGAGATTTAAGCAAGTACGCGCGGTGTAGAGCTAGGATTTGGACTCTGTAAAACCGATGATTTTCAAATTCCCCTTTTTTATATTTTTTTAATGTTTTGGGGCTATCGTACATGTTTATGAGGCAAGTTAAATCTATTAAACGTGTTAAGGGTTTCAGGTTCTAATCCGATGTGTTTTTGAAGTAAAATGATTATTAAGGAGTCGTAGGATCTATGGTGTGTCCATGGGATTAAGTGAACTAGGGGTAACATTTGTCAATGTGAGACAGGCTAAGGGATTTACCGGGGAGAGTCAGACGTTAAGCTAAATGCTTATGGTTACATATGAGATACATTATCCTAGTGTAAGGTGTGAGATGCAAGTGTAGTTAATGAGTCATGTAAAGGATAGCATGATGTCATTTATTATGTGTTTATATGTGTTGTGCGTTTGTGTCATTGTCGTCGTGGCACCACGGGTATTGTGTTTGCGTCATTATCTTTAAGACATGGAAAACAGGATTTGTGAAGGACGAAGTCCTTTGTAAAGTCACCAACGGTGATATTATATAACAGGTAGATGATGAGCTCGAGGTGTGTTTAATTCCCTGACATGGGTAACCCTGACGAGGGTACGGTGATGAGGTATGTGCTTGTGTGCTTACGTATATATGTTAAATTTGCATGTAAGTGTTGAGTTATATTTATTGTGCACGAGATGATATTAATGAGGAGTACATATGATATTAATGTGGTGAGATTAAGGTGACGTGTAAATGATATTATTGTGATGTGTAGAGTTAGAACGACCGTGGAGTCGGGATTCTGCTGTGGCGATTACAACTGTTACGTCAGTTGATTTGCAAGAGCCTTAGTCAAGGTTGAGTAAGTCAATATCCAGGGATTGGTTATGTTAACCAAGTTATTGAGTTGTTATGTTTAGTAGGTTAGGAGTTATTAGTGTTGTAAGTAGAATCCATGTCAGTGACACTTACTAGGTTAACATAGTGGGTGGAGTCTAGAGTGCTGAACCCTTAGGGGGTACTGTAGGATAACGACGGCTATCTATATGTTTTGAAATGATAAACCTATTTTATAAAGGACAGAAATGTACGGAGTTGACGTAAATAACTTTGTGACGAGATGGGTTTTAATTAAATTAAACTATTAGAACCCACTCAGCGTAGCTGACTTTGTGTGTACCTTAGACTGTCTTACAGGTTTGCTTTGGGATCGACGTATCTTGGCTTTGGAGCGGTGCTACTCGGTTTGGTGTGCAGGCATTCGTGAGGTAAACTTTTGATGATAATGATGTTAAATTACAAATTATAGATTTTTGAAAGACTTTCACTATAGTTTGAGTAGTAACATATCCATTTTAAAGTGAATAACCTGTTATGAAAACCAATTGTAAGATACCCGGGTTGGGGTCTTACATTTTCGTAAATAAAATGTTTGACACAAGTTTTCAAAAAGATAAAGTATTCACCTTGTAATAAGACTGAGCTTCTAGAGTTAAAAGCTTATAGACTACCTTCTTATCTTCATTTCTCTAGCGTTACGACCTTTCTACAAGCGTTTCTTCTTAATCCGAGCACTACAACGAACGAGAGTTGGACCGGGATCGTCGGGAATGGGCTAGTAACCTCCAGGAACGTTTTTTGGAAGTTGGATTCGTGTTTGGGATGAAGAAAACGAATGACATCGTCCAACTATTTATAAGCTGTGATTTGGGTCCATGTCGGACCGATATGTACAGGGATGTCGGTCCGACATGCAGCTATGCATGCGCCAGCCCTACACTACTCAATCCGATTGGTCCGCATTTGCTTTTGGTGCATGTTAGACCGATATGTAGACCATGTCGGTCCGACATCTAGACTCACGTCCCATCTTAGGGCTGAGTCATTGGACATGTGTCAACCCCACAAATTGCGGCTGAGAAGAGGTTGTCGGACCGATATGGATCGATTTCGGTCCTATAACCGACCAAAGATGTACTGCAGACCGTTATAGGAATGGATATCGGTTCGATATCCATCCTGAATTCGCTTCAGTCCGATATCGTAACTTAGTTCACTTCGGACCGATATGATAAGAGATCTAAGTCCGATATCCACCAAATTTCCAAAATGTTCAATTATAACCCTGGACTTTGGTGCTTTAGATACACAAGTCCTTACAGGTTCTAACATTGGCTTTTCTTGGACATTTTTGTGGAAGGTGTTATACCGATAGAGAAAGAAAAAGTGAGATTGGAGGTGATTTCGAGTTGTAACGGGTTAGGGAAATTTATAGGACGATTAGGAGCGTGTTAAAGCTTTCAAATGATCGAGATTGGGCGTCATTTCAGGGATTACATTAAGAATTGCAAGTTTTCTCCCATTTATGCGGCTTACTAATTCGAGTTTCAATCCCATGAATTCGGTTCCAATCATTCAAATTAAAGATTGATCCGTGGTCAATACTTTGTCACGAAATATTTGGATCCAAAAAGGAAAGGTTTTGATTGCTGATTAAAGGGAATTTTAAGATGGTTTACGAGTTTTGACTTTAACAAGTCAAACATTCATCTTATTTCTTGGCTAGGGTTCAAATTAATAGGAGGGGGGGGGGGTCAATATGGGGGTTCAACCACTTTGAAGGGGTTCAAATGTAAAAGATAAGGTTCAAGACTTTAAGAGGGGGTTCAAGACCCAAATCATTGATAAAATTCCTTTTAAATTTAGATATAAAAATTTATTTATATGACTTATAAAAACTTAAAACCTTATTTACCTTATTATTAGTATTTTTCTTTATAAAAATAACACTTCATTTTTATAAACTTAAAATTTCATAATTAGTTTATTTAATAAAAATGATATATAAAAGTATAAAATCTCAAAACTCCGTGTCGTTATATGTTTGAAAATTGATATGGCACGACGTAAAGCACAAGTAGGTTATAACGAGATTGAAATAATATGGCGGTCACAAATGTTATTAACGTACAAAATGAAATAAATAAAAATAATAATATGAGCAAAAATATTGGATGTTACAATATCCCCAAGTTGCGGGAACTTCGTCCTCGAAATTCGACTGGTGGAGGTTACTGAATCAGGAAAGAGATGAGGGTACTTGAGTTTCATTTGGTCATCATGTTCCCACGTGAACTCAGGACCATGCTCAGATTTCTAACAAACCTTCATGATTGGTATCCGGCTACGCTTGAGTTTCTTAATGTTACGGTCCATGATCTTGACAGGTTGTTTAATGAACTACAACTTGTCATCAATATGGACCTCGTCCAAAGAAATATGGACAGCATTTTCAGCGAGACACTTCTTAAGGTTTGACACCTGAATGGTGTCATGCACACTACTAAGTTCAGAAGGTAGCTTGAGTTTAGGGATGATAAGCCATACTAAGATCCAGACGAGTCCTTAAGGATTTCATATCTGAGAGGGTAATACTATATGTCTAACATAATTGAAATAGTAGGTTCATTGTGCTTTGAAATGTCAACATAACTAGTTCTCACTCTTGAGCAAGAGTGAAGTTAGAGGGTTATCCGAGAAGACATCAAATTCATGTGCTAAGGGATAGTCGAACCTATCTCTATAGGGAAGTGTACAATCTTGCCCAGAAGAGAACTTCATTAGAAAGGGTCTCTAGAGATGGGTTATGGGTTTTGCTAACCCAATTATTACATATCTCTAAATGCGGGTTTGTTGTATATGGTATACAACTAGTTCTAGGTACGACTTCTAGTCCCACTTCCAACGCACCATTTGTGTTTATATATAGGGTGTACCGCAGCTAACCCACCACACTTCCGGCACCACGAAGGTGTACCAGTCACCTACCAAAACTAAACGTTAACTCGTCTAGCGATGGGTGGCGTACGGTTTGTCAGGAGTTCAGGGTAGATGATTTTTGCAAGGGTTACGAAGGCATTTGTTCAGAAGAAAATTAGGGTTATGTTTTTTTTTGTTATGCATTGAGTACATTAGGATTAGGGTTGAATGGCTTGAAACATGCTTGACTAGTTTCCTTGTGGCCGTGGCAAGATTTTATGATAATCCGGTCGTATGGTCTAAAAATTTGAGGTATGGTTCATCCTAGATTAGAGATCGGCCACTTAAGTTTAGAAAATGAGATTTGAAATTAAAGAATGTCTATTGATTTAGTAACTATTTTCAACCCTACAGTTGAGATTGACATTCTCGATATTTGGGGTTGAAATCAAATGTTTATAGAGATAATGGCTATTGCTTACAGGATAGCATCTGGTAGGATTTGCATGCACTGCAAACTTTTATCACGTGTACAACAGTAATAATTGCATACTTTGCATGATCACCTTAGTTTCTCTTATCCTTCTACAACGTCCATTAGATTGTATTGTCGAACGTAAATAGTTACCTATTCCCAGAGTTATTGAAGGTGTTTAGTTATTGCTTGAGTAATCATGTTAGGGATAATGGTAGCGAGTTGCTTTAAAATGCCAGTATCAAGTTTGGTAAACTTGATGATAACATGACAGAAAGTAATTTATGCTTACAAGATTGAATTAGTGTGTGAGTAGTGGCATTCTACGAAGACACTTATCGTGAGTTGAGTTAGAGAAAGATATATAAATAGTAGAAGTGATAATATTCATAAATAAAACCACTTATTCATTAATATGAAATGTCCTACGTATATTACAACATATATGTTAGGTTATAATTGAAGGATAAAGATGAAAATTTGACTAATCAAAATTCAAGGCCCGTATGAATAATACTAATGAGACGTGGTTTAGCCTATAAGTGAGCACTCACTCCAAAGGTCTCTAGGTAAGTGTGACTCGTAACGAACGTGTCCCACTTTCATAATGACAAGACCCTTAGTGTACAACCGCTCACCTTTCGGATTGCACATGTCCCTAGTACATTTCATTTTGGGCCTTTGATTTTGATGGGAACATCATGGATTGGGCTTAGAAGTCTAGGAACTTGTCTTTCTCCTCTTCTTGAGCGGTAAATGGGCTTCATTGAGTGGTAACCATTGGCTATGATACCAATCTGTCACACCCGCCAAGGCGGAAACGCGAGGTGTCATACATATAGTTTGTAGCACAAGGTATAAAAACAAACAAGGCATCACACAAATTATTAAATTTCATATTTAATGTCCACACTTGTTTTAAAAACACAAACAAACATCCCAAAAGTATTGTTCAATTTTATTAGGTAAGTCCAAGCGCTTTACTGTGTGATCCTTCATCATCTATTATTCATTCCCTGAAACATGTTTAGTAAAATGGGTCAACATAAAGTTGGTGAGAAACATAGGTTTTATAAGTCATTGAAATAAGTTGGCATGAAAAGATATACAAATTTAATACAAGTTCAATCAAATGTGCAAACATATCAACAAAAAAATTATTGCAATCAACCCTTTATGTAATTCGCATCCACAATCCCAAAGATCGTGTCGTTGAAATGTTATTGCATCCAAGATCAATGTCGTTTGGTCAGTTAAAAACAATCGTTAAACACCTTAACTAGTAAGGGTAAGTAGAGTATCGTATCCACGAGGAATTTGTGGAAAGCGTCAGTTTGTTACAAATGTTGAAAGACAGAAAGTAGTAAATACTGATTTGGGTTGGGTTTTAAACGATAATGAGAAAGGTAATCCTCTCCGGGATTCAGGTTTGCAAACATAAGTCACTTCTAGTTAAATTAGCAAGTAATTACACAGACATAACCGCATAAGGTTCAACTGAATTAAGTGAAAATGGAAGAATGAGTTGTAAAGAAAACCTATTCTTGCATAATCAATTTAGATTAATCAACTATCATCCAATCCAAACTTACTCTTTTGCGTCCCGAAAAAGAATTATGTAATAGAATCATAATTGGAACCTGCTCTCACATTCCTATTCATTTAATAGTTCAAACATAATTACCCGTCAACTGCAACAATTGGTATTTCTATCCGACTAAACCCAACCACCGACCTATCGAGCCCCCAATTCAGTGATCTACTATCTTATTCATTACCAAACAACAGTCTATCTATAGGTCTTACACTCAGAAAGCTACGACTCAACCTATCCCCATCTCAAGGTCATGTTTAGGCGCAGGTTAAACCTTATAGATTTCCCACCACTATAAACACCAATTTATATGTTTTTGAAAATTATGAAATTATGGATCGATGGATGCATGTTTTGAGCTTTGATTAATAATTATGAATAAACCTCACCTAGTGGTGTATCCCCCAAGTCACCATCCCGGAGGGTAACACATATGTTTCAGTTTTTAAGCAATGATGTTCATAAGCTTCGGAATAGTGGTGTATCCTCCAAGTCGCCATCCCAAAGGGTAACACATAAACCTAACTTAGATATCCCAGAAATTGATCACTTAAGTCCCGCCCATGGGTGTATCAACCAAGTATCTGTCCCGGAGGGTAACACGTAGGCGAAACTCAAGCTTTCAATTGATTTAATTAAGCTCATGCAATGATGGAGTATGAATGCGGGCGCCACCAACTTTCAGATTTATTTTCATAAAAAGAAAGTGATGTGCCAAGTAATTTTAAAAACTTATAATTTTTTTCTTATAATGGTAACTATCACCCTATATTGACAGTTTCGACCAAACCGACACCCCTAAGATGAGAACCCACAAGAGATCCTGAATTAATTATTAATTTTAAATTAGAAACACTATCAGGATGTTTAAGCTCTTAACTCGGTTGGGTCTACCAAAACATTACAAGATGCGTTTTCTATTTTATTATTCAATTCAATCAGACACGAGCACAGTTCCAATTCTACCTGTCATCTTCCATATTGCTGCAACACTCTAATCCAAGGACATATTTTTTTATGGGTATTTTATTTAAGCCCATATAGACTCAATTAACAAGCTAGACTAAAGTCTCCCTCCACACACTTAAACGCTACATTGCCCTCAATGTAGGAAGAGAAATGAAAAGTAAAAACGAAAATAAAGTACAAAAAGAATAAAATGGACTTCCCCTGAATTAAGACGAAGAGTTCACAGGCCGTATAGCATTTCATTTGTGGCCTCAAACAAATCTACTGTCGAGTTTCCTATTGCAAAAGTGCAAAGCTAAATCGTCCCCATCCGAATGGAGATTGAGTACGGACGGGGTAATCTAAATCTGCAAATTAAGCTCAGACAACCAACAGCATCAACTGACTCAATATACAGACTCCATAAAACTAAAAGACTCTACAGATTAGACACAACTGGAATTTTTTTTCGCGTGTCGCGAAGAAGTGTGACGGGGGCCCTCGCGTACCGCGAGGGAATCAAAATATGACCGGCCAACCAATCCCTCGCGTGTCGCGAAGAATTGACCCATGGTATTCGCGTACCACGAAGACCCTTCCTTAACAGAAAGTTATAGCCATTTTCATAATTAGAAAAATTTTTGGCCCTCTAACTAGGTTTTCCCAACTTCTTCAAAAACCTGTTCCAACCTTAAAATTATGTTCATACATACCTGGAACGCTATTCCTCATCATTCTTCTTGCCAAACTCGACACGAAAACCTACAAAACTTAGAAAAACATACCGAAAAACATCAAAATTTACGTAAGTTACAAATGGTGTCCTACCCCTAGGAATTTGTGCATTGTCCTCAAATTCATTTATATGAGCCCAAAGCTCCTCAAAGGCTTCCCCACACTTGGTCAAATGCATATAAATTAAGAAACAATGTAATAAAGTCCTAACTCACTTTCGTAGGCATCATGGGTGCATTTACCATATGCAACAAGCCTTTTAAACCTCTTGGTAGCCCGAGTGGACGAGTTTAGTCTCGTGAGGGTTTCTAGGGAACACATCCACAACGTTCATGTAAATAAAATTAACAACTAGACAAATGTAAAACTTAGGTTGCCTTCTAAGAGCGCTATGTTTAACGTCTTCAGCCAGACGCGATGTACCTTGCTGCCATTATGGTGGTCAGAAGGTGAATTCCCATTCCCTAGTCTCCTTACTTGCCTGGCAGTTCTCATTCCCACCCATCTTAAACTCCCTTACATGGTATGCATCAACCAACCTTGCAGCTTCATATGTATGCTTTCCACACATGGGAGGTGATGTGTTAGTATTTATACATCTTTTTGGCACAAAACTTCGCACATTTAATGATCAATTCTTGGTTATATTCAATGTTTAGACACTTATTTGCTTCATTTCCTGTTTTGTATGTTTTTGTGAAGCTTGGTGAATAAACAAGAAGATTCCAGGATAAACAAGTGAAGTTTTAGGGTTTCTGTGATGGAGGCACGGTCGTGCCCCTATTTGGCACGGTCATGCCAAGCTCCCAAACCCTAGGCACGGTCGCGCCCACATCTTGCACGACCGTGCTAAGCCAAAATCCAGGGCACAACCGTGCCTTGGCCTCCCACGGTCGCGTGTCAAATCGTGAGTCTGAACAGCTGTACGTCCTCGATCAGTGGTACCAAATGGAAGCTACGGATCGGTCAAACCTCTGTCACACGGTCGTGCCAAGACCTAGACACGACCGCGTCTTTGTACTAGGCACGGTCGTGCCTTCTCTACTGGCACGGTCGTGCCTTCTCTACTAGCACGGTCGTGCCTCCCCTTTTCTATTTAAACAGAACTTAATTCTCATTCAGACATTCAGCAAACCAGGGGAAAAACCTACTGTTCCAGCTCGAGTTTTCTTTGTTCCAGCCATATTTCAAGATTCTTGGAGAGGATACAACATCAAGAGGATCACCATACATCAACAACAACATCTAGGCTTGGAGGAGTGGTTTGAT
Organism: Smallanthus sonchifolius; assembly: GCA_023525975.1. Lineage (NCBI taxonomy): Eukaryota > Viridiplantae > Streptophyta > Magnoliopsida > Asterales > Asteraceae > Smallanthus > Smallanthus sonchifolius. The sequence goes on along the minus strand of CM042035.1, from coordinate 17,830,173 downwards.
TCTTGTTTTCATGTCATGTTTCTCACTATTTTTCCCTGCTTATTTGTAATTTTGATGCTCATGATGAGCTAAAACTCTTGTTCACTTTGGTTTAGATGAAGTTTAGATACATTTGACAACATTCATGTATTATTGGCAATTATTATGTTAATGTTATGACAACCGTATGATTATTCTTTGATGAAATTATATGTTAAAGTATTTTGAGTTGTTTACAAGACTTGTATTTGTGTATGTCATATTATGTTGGAAAACTTGAGATTTATGCTTATATTCATGGATTGGTGTATGTATTTATACTAGTTTATGGCATTTGACTAGGAATGGTGAATAAAATCTTGTTTATGAATCATTATATTTGTATGTATAACCTTATGCTTATGTTTGGAAAGACAAAGTATTTGTTATGATGTGTCATATTTAGTATTATGTTTATCTAGGAATTGTTGACACATCCTCTTAATTTATATAACCTTTATATGAACATTGTATGTTGAAGAAATGCATATTGTTGTCTAATTTAATCAACTTGAGGTGGATAGTGTGTTGTTCATATTATCTTTCCAACTACTTGTTGGATTAGTGTACCTTAATCGGAAGCTAGTTCAATCCTTATAAACATTGACATGATTATTAAACACGTGAGCCTCATTGTATGACTTTAGGTGGTTGGTTTGTGTAATTCATGCTAGCTTTTCGAATGGTCATTTGATTAGATATCTTTGATGAGAATTTAGTCAATTTATGTATCGTGTATTTGCCATGTTTCTATGAGTGTATTGAATGTATTCTAAATGGATTCGACACCAAAGTGATATTTTCTCCTTGATTGTTTGATTTGTGATTTTAGCTTAGTTTTATATTCTTACATATTAGTTTAATTAAAAATCAACTTAAACATCTTTTACCCATACTTGATTGAATTTTAGTCCTGGTTTTTTATCGCATTCCACCGTGTCCACGGATTGATATCCGGTTCTTACCTTTACTATATTGCTATCCGACGGGTACACTGCCCGGTGTGTGTGATTAGTATTTGGTGAAAACCCTTTTTAAAACTAATTGTGTAAAATACTTATAAAAATATATATATAGTTTACACGCATCAAGTTTTTGACGCCGTTGCGGGGGACACGGTTTTGCGAGAACGATTGGAATTAATTTTTAGTCATTTAGTATATATATTTTTGTGAATATCGCGTTTCCTTGTTGTTATTTTGCAATTTTGTGTGTATAGATATTTTTTGCATTTTACTTGTTATTTTTAGCTTCATTTGTATATATTTACATCTTGTTTTTTTTTATTTTTTTTATTTTCATTTTTTTTATTTTTTTTATTTTCGTTTTTGTCTAACTAGTGTTTTCTTTGTCCTAGGTTCGCATATTTTAATCTAACTTGTTATGTAGATCGTGTATGTTCTCAACTCCCGTCGAGGAGGTTCCTGAGCCGTCTTCCGAGCCGGAGCGTGATCTTCATCGGAGATTGCGAACCCGTTCCTGATTTGTGGCCCGGTTACTCGAATTTGACGAGGTTGTTGTTGAAGAGGTTGTTGTTGACGAGGTAGAGGAGATGGCGAACGAGGATGCGGGTCGGACGCTTTCGGATTTTGGCAAACCAACACTTGAGGGTTTGGATTCGAGCATCAATAGGCCAACGGTTGGAGCACATCAGTTCGAGATCAAATCAAGCATTATATTGATGGTGCAGAACATGTGTTAGTTCGATGGCAAGGATCACGAGGATCTTAAATACTCATTTGGCCGGTTTCTTAGAGATTTGCGCCACTTTCAAATTTCGTGACGCTACCGACGATGCTATTCGGCTCCGGTTGTTCTCATTTTCCTTACGGGATCATGCCAAGGCTTGGTTACTGTCACTTCCCCTAGGTCCATTAGTACTTGGGACCAGATGGCTGCTAAATTCTTAGAAAAGTACTTCCCTCCAAAGAAAACATCAAAGTTGAGGGCTAAGATTCTTTCTTTCCAGTAGGACGACGGGGAGGCGATCTATGAGGCGTGGGAGAGATTCAAGGATCTGATGAGGAAGGTTCCCCACCATGGATTGTTGAAGTAGCAGCAGTGTGAGACCTTCTACAATGGTCTAGAGATGACTGGGAAGCAGCTGATTGACGCATACGCAGGTGGAGAAATTGGAATGAAGACACCCAGGAGGCGTATGACTTGTTAGAGAAGGTGGCATCGAAGAGCTACACTCAGCATACTTCCCGAGCGAGAACCCAGAGGCAGGGTATCCATCACGTGGATGGAATTACCTCTTTAGCTGCCCAGGTGGAAGCACTTTCCACCAAGATTGATCAGATGCACGTCCACAAGGCCCAGTCCTTGTGTGAGTTTTGTGGTGGGGCGCATCCCACGAGTGCTTGTCAGGTTGGGGATCAGGGGGCCCACGAGCAGGTTGATTTCATGTCCAACCAGAATCGCCCCCAGAATAATCCCTACAGCAACACATATAATCCGGGGTGGAGGAATCACCTGAATTTCAGGTGGAAGTCTGGTAACAATAGCCAGCAACCACCCGGATTCACTCAGCGCCCCCCCATTCCAGCATCAGTCCCACCAGTCTCAGGGACAGAGTTCCAAGTTTCGACTTCTAGCAGCGGTCCATCACCCACACCTGAGGGTAAATCCAGTTTAGTGGACATGGTTGCACGGCTAGTTGCCAACTCAAAGAGTCAGAATCAGTTGGCAGAGAAGCAGAACCGGTACATGGAGGAGCGTTTCCACACGCATGAGACTGAGTTAAGGAATCAGAAAGCTTCAATCCAGACCATAGAGAACCAGGTCGGGCAGATCGCGAAGCTTCTTTCTGAGAGACCGCCAGGTGGCCTGCCAAGAAACACTGAGCCCAATCCCAATGCTCATGTGAAGGCCATCACTTTGAGGAGCGGTAGAGACACAGGACCGGATCCATAGGTTACTGTGCATGATTCATCTGAGGAGGAAGTTGTGATTGAGATTCCTGATGAGACACCGTCGAGGGGTAAACCGGCGAGCACATCGCGCCCTCGTGAGCCTGTGAGAGATTATACTCCCGCCGTTCCATACCCAGGCAGATTGAAGAAGCAGAGGATGGAGGAGCAGTATGGTAAGTTTCTAGTGTTGTTTAAGCAGTTGCATATCAACTTACCATTTTTGGAGGCTCTAGCTCAGATGCCTAAGTTTGCGAGATTCTTGGAGGAAATTGGAGGAGTTGTCTCAGGTGACGCTGAATGAGGAGTGCTTGGCGGTGATTCAGAACAAGCTACCGGAGAAGAGACGAGATCCGGGGAGTTTTACCATCCCCTGCTTGATAGGAAGCTTGTCGGTTAGCAACGCCTTAGCTGACCTTGGTGCTAGCATTAACCCCATGCCATATGCGGTCTTTTCTAAGCTTGAGTTGGGAGAACCTACACCGACACGCATGAGTATCCAGCTGGCCGATCGCTCGGTCAAGTATCGGCGAGGGATAGTGGAGAATATGTTGGTTAAGGTTGATTGTTTTGTGTTTCATGTAGACTTTGTGATTCTGGACATGGATGAGGACAAGAATGTCCCTATTATCCTAGGTCGACCGTTCCTGGCCACTGCCAAGGCCCTGATTTATGTGTATTCGGGGAGGCTTACATTGAGGGTGGATGAAGAGGAAGTGACCTTTGATGTAGGGAGATCCATACAGCATACCCAAAATCAGGATGATTCACTTTACTTTGTTGAGGCTGTTTATTCTTGTGTAAGTGATCATCTCCAGGACACAGCTGAGGAGGAGTCCCTGGACACCCAGATTGTAGGGGGAGACATTTGATCCGGTTGGTGAGGATCAGTTTGATGAGCAGTTGCATAGCCAGGAGAGCTATGAGTTTCCCCAGTGTTCAGCGGTTTTTGCGATGGTTGATAGAGAGTCTAAACCGATTGAGCGGCCTTCTATTGAGAACCCACCACCTGTTGAGCTTAAGGAGCTCCCGAGCCATTTGGAGTATGCCTTTTTAGATGGTGAGTCTCGATTACCTGTCATTATCGCCTCTGATCTGACGAGTGATGAGAAGGAGAGGCTACTGGAGTTGCTGAAGCAGCACAAGCAAGCTATTGCATGGAGGATTATGGACATTAAGGGAATTAATCCCTCTTTCTGTACCCATAAGATCCTTATGGAGGATGACTACAAGCCCGCTGTGCAGCACCAGAGGAGGTTGAACCCGAACATGCAGGAGGTAGTGAAGAAGGAGGTGATTAAGTTACTGGATGTTAGTTTGATTTATCCCATCTCCGATTCACCTTGGGTTAGCCCGGTTCAGGTTGTCCCTAAGAAGGGAGGCATGACTGTCATCACCAACGAGAGGAATGAGCTGATTCCTACTCGTACAGTCACCGGTTGGAGAGTTTGCATCGATTACCGCAAACTCAATGATGCTACTCGAAAAGACCATTTTCCCCTACTGTTCATTGATCAGATGTTGGAGAGATTAGCGGGAAAGATGTTCTATTGTTTCCTGGATGGCTTCTCTGGCTACTTCTAGATCCCGATTGCTCTTGAGGACCAGGAGAAGACGACATTCACATGTCCCTATGGCACATTTGCTTATCGACGAATGCCCTTTGGATTGTGTAATACTCCGGCCACTTTCCAACGTTGCATGGTGGCCATTTTACATGATATGATTGAGGACTCCGTGGAGGTTTTCATGGATGACTTTTCTGTGTTTGGGAGTTCCTTTGATCAATGCCTCGAGAATCTAGAGAGGATGTTGGCTAGGTGCAAAGAGGCCAATCTGGTGTTGAAATGGGAGAAATGCCACTTCATGGTGAAGGAGGGCATTGTGCTTGGGCACAAAGTTTCACGCGCGGGGATTGAGGTTGATAGAGCTAAGATTGACACCATATCTAAGCTGCCCCCGCCAACTTCTATGAAATCTATTTGGAGTTTCCTTGGTCACGAGGGCTTTTACAGGCGTTTTATCAAAGATTTTTCTAAGATTGCCCGACCGATGACCCAGCTTCTTGAGAAGGAAGCCCAGTTCGTGTTCTCCGACGAATGCCTCAGTGCATTCGATTTGTTGAAGGAGAAGTTGGTGAATGCCCCTATCATGGTGGCTCCTGATTGGATACTGCCATTTGAGATCATGTGTGACGCGAGTGACTTCGCTGTTGGAGCGGTCTTAGGACAGAGGAGAGAGAAGCAGTTTCACCCGATTTACTATGCGAGCAAGACGCTAAATGACGCACAGGAGCATTACACCACGACATAGAAGGAGCTCCTAGCCGTTGTCTTCGCTTTTGATAAATTCCGGTCTTATCTCGTCCTATCAAAGACTATTGTATTCACCGATCATGCAGCCCTTTGGCACCTGTTCAGCAAACAGGACGCCAAACCCCGGCTAATCCGGTGGGTTTTGTTGCTGTAGGAGTTCGACATTGAGATCCGTGATAAGAAGGGCGCGGAGAATGTCGCAGCGGACCACTTATCCCGTCTTGAGTGCTCCGCTTCATCTGAACTTGTGGGGTCATCCATAAATGACAATTTCCCCCACGAGTTTCTCATGCACATCCAGACACCGGATGAGGAGTGTCCATGGTTTGCTGATTTTGCAAACTTTCTTGCTAGTGGGATTGTGATTAAGGGCTTAACGCATCAGCAGAAGCGAAAGTTCTTTACGAATGTGAAGCACTATCTTTGGGAGGATCCCTATTTGTTTTGAGTCGGGGCTGATCAGATCGTGCGTAGGTGTGTCTTTGGAGATGAGGCACGTCAGGTGCTTAGACACTGCCACGAGGGCCCGACAGGTGGACATCATGGAGCTACCTTGACCGCGAAGAAGGTCCTTGACGTCGGTTTCTTCTAGCCTACCATCTTTCGGGACGCTCATGAGATGATCCGAGCTTGTGACGCTTGCCAGAGGGCGAGCAACATTTCGTCTAGGAATGAGATGCCCCAGAACAGCATCCAGATTTGTGAGATTTTTTATGTCTGGGGTATTGACTTTATGGGACCTTTTCCCAGCTTCTCGTGGCAACCAGTATATCCTAGTCGCTGTTGACTATGTTTCTAAGTGGGCCGAGGCTCAAGCCTTGCCTACTAATGATGCTAGGGTGGTTGTTTAATTTCTGAAGAAGCTGTTCTCTCGCTTTGGTGCCCCCAAAGCCCTTATCAGTGACCATGGGACCCACTTCTGCAACTCCCAGTTGGAGAAGGCTTTATCAAGATATGGTGTAAACCATAGATTCTCCACAGCCTACCACCCACAGACGAGTGGAAAGGTAGACGTCACGAACCGAGGCATAAAGCGGATTCTTGAGAAGACGGTTGGTCAGAACCGTAAGGATTGGTCGGATAGGTTAGATGATGCACTTTGGGCCTTCCGGACTGCCTATAAGACGCCTATTGGTACCACACCGTTCAGGTTGATCTATGGGAAGGCGTGCCATCTTCCGGTGGAGTTGGAGCATAAGGCCTATTGGGCGTTGAAGGTGGTGAATCTTGACTTGGTGAGCGCGGGAGAGAATCGGTTAACTCAGATTCATGAGCTTGATAAGTTGAGAAATCAAGCCTATGCAAACTCCACGATCTACAAGGAGCGCACTAAGAGTTTACATGACCGACACTTGAAGGACAGGAAGGAATTCCGAGTGGGTGGTCGTGTGTTGCTTTACAACTCTAGGTTGCGATTGTTTCCCGGGAAGTTGAAGTCCCGATGGATGGGTCCCTACACGGTAAGGAGGTGTTTCCTTATGGGACCGTCGAGATTGAGCACGAAGATGGGAGGATTGGACGTAGTTGACCTCCACCCCAAGGACAAATGAATTTGGGGACTTGAGTCTAGCTAACGACTTGTTAATAAACTTAGCATGTTCCGGTATCATCTTTGGTAACAATTTTTAGATTTTGTTTCTATGCTTATCTTCTTATTATTATTTTCTTTATTTTTTAGGATTTTACCATTTATTTTTGAGTTTAGGTGATCGAAACGTGTTTTGGATCAAGCGGACTTTGGTTAGTGATTGGGAAGTCTCAGGTATACTTTCTGAATTTTTAGACATTTTAGTTTGGAAGAATCGCAGTCGGGTTGGGTTCAAGCTGCATAAAACTCAGGTTTTTCTGTCTGCTGGGTTAGAGACACGGTCGTGCCTAAGCACTTGGCGCGGTCGTGCCTCTAACCCTAGGCGCGGTCGTGCCTCTAACCCTAGGCGCGGTCGTGCCTAAGCACCTGGCGCGGTCGTGCCTAAGAGATTGGGGCAGTTCAAATTGGTTTCAAAGCAGAAACTTTTCATTTTTCATTTTCACCCACCGAAACCCCCCTACGTGCGATTCTCCCTAACTTCCGCCGTGTTACTTCCTTCTCCGCAATCTAAGGTACGTTTCCGACCCCTCTTTTTCTTTTGCGTTTGTATTTAGCCCTAGGATTTTAACTCTAGAAATCAAAATTTTAGCTAGTTTAGGTTTTGTAATTTTTGTCCGTTTATTTATGATATATAGTTGGTTTGGGTCACACATGTCCCCTGGGATTCTAGGCCACGAAACCCTTTTATAAAACGTGATTAAAATGGCAAAATTTGAATTCTGGAAACCATAAAATGGGTTGAGCACGGTCGCGCTCCAGACCAGGCGCGGTAGTGCTCGAATTTTCAATCCCAGGTGGACTTGGTTTGGTCAGGCGCGGCCGTGCCTCTTGAATTTTGCCTTAGCGCGGTCGTGCCCCGCACCTGGCGCGGTCGTGTTGTCGAGAAATTGTGCCCGTGGTCGGCCACAGCGCGACCGTGGGCTTGGATTTTGGCTTTGGCGCGGTCGTACCCCTTCCCAGGCGCGACCGTGCCCCTTCATAATTAGGTCAGAAACTTCATAACTTCAGTTTAGCGTCTTCATAACTGTTTGATTTTAATTTTGTTGTCGTGCAGATGGCAGGCAACAAGGATGACCCATACCTTGAGTTTGACTTGAACGAGCATGAGTACGAGGCTCGTCTGGATGTTTTGTGGCTACGTAGAGGCCGGATTTTAGCCGCTCGTCGTTTAGAGCCTGCAGCCATAGACGTCATCGGTCAGCGGGACCGGTGGAACGACCTCGTCACCGCCCCATGGCGCCGTTTGTTTCGACTTCACGCTATTCAGTATGTCGATGGAGTTCTTTTCCACCTATGAGTTTGACTATCCTTGCGCGGACTTAGAGCAGCCGGAGACGATTAGATTTAGGCTCGGCAGGGAGTGGCGGGTGATGTCAGTTGCCAGATTCGGGAGATTATTGGGCCTGTATACGAGGAAGGAGCTTCATACTGAGATATTCACCGATGGTATCACCGAGTTCCCGACAGAGGAGGACAAGGATCAGTTCTGGCATGAGTTTGGATTTGGGATGTACGATCCGAGTTTGACCAAGGCTTCGAGCCTTCGAGATCCCTTGCACCGTATTCTTCATCGCTGTATTGTCTATTCGATTTCTGGGAGAGGACAGGGAGAGACGGTCATGAACTTGTGAGAGCTATTCTATTTATTTTGCCTTGTACGCCCGCGCACCTGCAATCTTGCGCATTATATCGCGGGGTACTTGGTGAACAGCTCTGGGCGCGATGTTACCAACGCCATTTGTGGAGGTCACTTCGTGACCAAGTTGGCGAGGCACTTTCAGTTGCTGACCGACGACTTGATAGGGGACCTGACCCCTGTGGCAGAGACCGTCGTGATGAGCGTGCAGACACTGCGAAACATGCACGTAGCTCGTCGTGGCGCAGGAGGGATCAGACTGGTCGATAGATGGGGACGGACATGGGATCCAGACCGTCCGGGTCCCGAACCAGATCTTGTGCAGGCCGAGGCCGTCGTCGCCGCCCATCAGGCACACGCTGCTCAGCAGGAGCAGGGGCACGAGCATCAGCAGCCCGACCAGCCGCCTCCGCCGCCACCACCGCCTGCGATTGTCATTCCACATGACCTGTTCATGAGTTACTGGACCTGGCAGTATGAGGTCCAGTGCGCCGCTGCTGCTATTGGCGGGGCACCATACGTGGTTCCCCTTCCATTCTTTATGCAGCCAGAGCAGCAGCCCGATCAGCCACCACCATCTCCACCGCATCATCAGCCACCACCACCATCACCACCAGCAGCAAGTGGCGAGGGAGGCGGGGCCTCCGGCATCGACCTTGAGGGCGTACAGTGGGAGTAGTACCTCCCATTGCATTTTGGTATCATTTTTGTGAGTTGTACTTTCTTGTATGTTGTACAAACTCTTGTATCACGCTTCGGCGTTTTATGTTGTTCTTTTGTTGTACTTTTATTTCCATGTACTGTTATATTCATTTGTCTTTACATTTCTGTTGATATTTTGGCTTGATGTTACTGATCTGTGTTTGATGTTGTTAGTCTTGATTAGATCTTGGAATTATGGAACGTCATTTTTGTGGGTAGGCTTTCTGCGTGTGCCATGATCGACATGAGGGAAGTTTCAGTTCTCCTTCACACTTCATTGCATTGCATTCCATTTTGCTTTGCATGTTTTTGTATACATTGAGGGCAATGTATATTTCTAAGTGTGGGGTTGGGTGTTTATTCTTTGCTTTACATTATTTTTGTTCTACGTTGAGGGCAATGTAGAATTCTAAGTGTAGGGTGGGAATTTGTTCACGCGATGTTTGTCCTTTTCAGCATTTTATCACTTCATTTTTTTTTTGCAAAATCTTCCTTCATAATTTTTATTGACACTAAATCAGTTTTATAAAATTGAAAAACACAAAAATATAATAAAAGTTAACCGTTTAGCATTCAAAATTTTTAGTAAACAATAGAGGTTTGATTTTTCGAAAGCAATTGAAATAGAAATTCCATCGAGTCAAACCCAAATTTTTTGTGATAACCATGAGTTTTAGTGGGCTAAACGAACGAATTGCATGTAACCTTTTGCTTACACCCATTCCTTTCCGTTTCTGTGAGTTTATTTTTGAGCATTGATAGCTTTAGACATTGTTTGCTCTCGTTCTTTTGCGGATTTGAGTGTGCCGGATGTTTCATGCTTATTAGAACTTGCTTTTAGTATACATTTCGAAATCATGAACATAAATATTGCATAAAAATGATTGAGGCATTAGGATAAACCCTCCATTGTGAGCCTTTTATTTTTTATTTTCCCTCACCCGAACACATCCACTAGTTAGCCACGTTGAGCCTATCCTGTCGTTTTCTTTGATTACACACATTACACCGCCGTTAAACCTTCATTAGCCTTTTCATTTATTTTTCGCCATGTTAGAAATCCGGTCGGCTAATGTTAATTTTATAGCTTTTATTTTGTTGTAATCTTCAAATTCTTGAGAAGTTTTTAGCTAAGGAAAGATGCATATTGACTTAGTTCCCTTCAAAAGAAAGAAAAGAAAAAGTGTGTAAAAAAAAAATAAAATTTTTTTCACCAAAAATATGTGAATTATAGCCGATTAGAGCAATTTTGTGAGCAAAGATGCAAATAATTCGGTTGTTAGCTCTTATCTATACGGAAGTATTAGCTATGTTTATTTTTCTTATTAGAAGTTGATTTAGTTTTTGAGTTAGCATAGCCGCCGGGTTTTTAACCATTTAGTCACTTTCAAATTCCACTTCCTTACCCTTAGCCATTGCCAAGTTACAGCCCGTTTAAAGCCCTCTTGATTTATGCTTTGTTTCATGTTAGTTGGTAGAGATTTGATATTTTAGCAAGCTTATGATTTATGCAGGATTCATTGTCGTGGCATTTGAGTGTTCTATACATACTCCATTATTTGTATGATCATATATATTCCCGAGTGTGTGTGAACATTGTGAGAAGCATAAAGTTACATGCTAATGATTTCATAGGCATATTCATTTGCTCATTTGGTTATCACGTCATTGGGCTCATTGGGTTTCATTTATTTAAATTTGCATTTCTTGAAAATCTTTTCAAACCTTTATAAGTTTATTAATGCTTACGGTTTTCCCGATTATAGTGTCATTGGAAGTTTTGTTTCATTTTGATTTCTTGCTTGAGGACAAGCAATGTTCAAGTGTGGGTTGTTTGATGTGTTAGTATTTACACATCTTTTTGGCACAAAACTTCGCTCATTTAATGATCAATTCTTGGTTATATTCAATGTTTAGACACTTATTTGCTTCATTTCCTGTTTTGTAGGTTTTTGTCAAGATTGGTGAATAAACAAGAATATTCCAGGATAAACAAGTGAAGTTTTAGGGTTTCTGTGATGGAGGCACGGTCGTGCCAAGCTCCCAAACCCAAGGCACGGTCGTGCCCACATCTTGCACGACCGCGCCAAGCCAAAATCCAAGGCACAACCGTGCCTTGGCCTCCCACGGTTTCGTGTCATCTCGTGAGTCTGAACAGCTGTACGTCCTCGATCAGTGGTACCCAATGGAAGCTACGGATTGGTCAAAAACCTCTGTCACACGGTCGTGCCAAGACCTAGACACGACCGCGTCTTTGTACTAGGCACGGTCGTGCCTTCTCTCCTGGCACGGCGTGCCTCCCCTTTTCTATTTAAACAGAACTTAATTCTCATTCAGCAAACCAGGGGAAAAACCTACTGTTCCAGCTCGAGTTTTCTTTGTTCCAGCCATATTTCAAGATTCTTGGAGAGGATACAACATCAAGAGGATCACCATACATCAACAACAACATCTAGGCTTGGATGAGTGGTTTGATTCTTGTTTTCATATCATGTTTCTCAATATTTTTCCCTTATTATTTGTAATTTTCATGCTCATGATGAGCTAAAACTCTTGTTCACTTTGGTTTAGATGAAGTTTAGATACATTTGACAACATTCATGGATTATTGGCAATTATTATGTTAATGTTATGACAACCGTATGATTATTCTTTTATGAAATTATATGTTCAAGTATTTTGAGTTGTTTACAAGACTTGTATTTGTGTATGTCATATTATGTTGGAAAACTTGTGATTTATGTTTATATTCATGGATTGGTGTATGTATTTATACTAGTTTATGGCATTTGACTAGGAATGGTGAATGAAGTCTTGTTTATGAATCATTATATTTGTATGTATAACCTTATGCGTATGTTTGGAAAGACAAAGTATTTGTTATGCTGTGTCATATTTAGTATTATGTTTATCTAGGAATTGTTGACACATCCTCCTAATTTATATACCCTTTATATGAACATTGTATGTTGAAGAAATGCATATTGTTGTCTAATTTAATCAACTTGAGGTGGATAGTGTGTTGTTCATATTATCTTTCCAACTAGTTGTTGGATTAGTGTACCTTAATCGGAACCTAGTTAAATCCTTATAAACATTGACATGATTATTAAACACGTGAGCCTCTTTGTATGACTTTAGGTGGTTGGTTTGTGTAATTCATGCTAGCTTTCCGAATGGTCATTAGATTATATATCTTTGACGAGAATTTAGTCAATTTATGTATCGTGTATTTGCCATGTTTCTATGGTTGTATTGAATGTATTCTGAATGGATTCGACACCAAAGTGATATTTTCTCCTTGATTGTTTGATTTGTGATTTTAGCTTAGTTTTATATTCTTACATATTAGTTTAATTAAAAATCAACTTAAACATCTTTTACCCATACTTGATTGAATTTTAGTCCCGGTTTATTATCGCATTCCACCGTGTCCACGGATTGATATCCGATTCTTACCTTTACTATATTGCTATCCGACGGGTACACTGCCCGGTGTGTGTGATTAGTATTTGGTGAAAACCCTTTTTAAAACTATATGTGTAAAATACTTATAAAAATATATATATAGTTTACACACATCAGGAGGCTTCTTTGTTTTACTTCCAGCCTCCCCACACTTGAGTGGTGCTACATCCACTACCTGTTGCTCATCCTTCGATTGTGACCTGCTCAACACAAGACCTTTCTCTTTGGTGTCACCCCTATCCACCATGTGACTAGGAGGACACTTGTTAGTAGCACATGATTTAGACAATTTCATTTTACAAGAATAAGTAAAAGAATTTGTAAGCATGTCTAAATTATACTCATGGTTTCCAAAGTTCATGCTTACTATGTTATCTATGCAGTTGATCTGAGCATTGGCGGTTGACAGGAATGATCTTCCGAGCAGCACCCTTGACTGTTTCTTCTTCATGTCAGGTGCATAATCGAGCACCAAGAAATCCTCGGGTTATTAGAATTCCCCAACCTTAACAGCCACCCCTCTAATCATCCCCCAGGCATGTTTGCGTGTCAAATTAGCTAACCCTACGGTAGTGTCAACTTACTCAATTGGGCCCAAGTCTGCTTGATCATATAAGCTTCCCGGGAGGATACTGAGACTTGCTCCATAGTCTAGGAGTGCCCGGTTTACCTTTACTACCCCAACTTCAATCAGGATCAAGGGTTCACTTTGCTCAGTCTCATCTTTAGAATCACTTAACTCCTCTTCATGATGAATGCTTACCGCACCGACATGAGCATGCTTTAAACTAGACCCTAGATGTTGCGGGTTCATCTTTGTATCACTTGGGAGTTTCCCATTGCTCTTCTTCAAATCAGCCACCTCCGTGGCTAACTGCCCCATCTGAGTAGTCAAAACTTGATTGACTTATCACGCACTTCATCATATTGGCTCTTCTTTTGCAATTCTTGCTGAATGACCTTCAAGATATCCATCATCTCAGTCACACCAGACTAATTAGAGGATCTAAATGACCCTCCTTGCTCATTCCCTATTTGATACCCCTTTTGGTAGTTGCTTTGATTGTAGTTTTGATTCCGCGGTGGGAATGGTTGGTGATTTCTTTGCCCACTTGCTTGAAAATTGGGGTTGGACTAGTTTGAGGCATCCTAATAACGAAAGTTAGGGTGATTTCTAAGGCCCGGGTGGTAATTATTGGAATTCATATCATAGTTTCTACCACACCCTTGAACGTAATTCACATCCTCAAATGTTCCTCCTGTACCCGTGCACGTAACACCACTGTGTCCCAACTCACCGCATCGGTCACATACATCATACTGTTGACCCCCGGTGCCCAAATTGGCTACTTGCTTCTCTAATTTCTCTAGTATGTTCGCCTCAGAACTCGGACTGTCAACTGCTCTCACCACCGAGTGTCTTGCCCGTCTTGAAGATTGGGCCTTTTTATTGGATCTTCTGGCCATCTTCTCTAAGTGATCACGATCTTCATCCTCAAAGTTGGTACCAAATGTACCATTAGATATAGAGTTGAGGTCTCGGGCATAATCATCTGTCAAACCTTCATGGAAGTCATTCAACATCTCCCACATTTGCAAACCATGATGTGGAAAGTTCTTAATCAACATCTTGAATCTCATGAATGTGTCATGAAATAGTTCTCATGACTGTTGTTGAAAGTTGCAGATGTTCTTCCTAGTATCACTAGTCCTCTGATTGGTGTAGAAGTCATCCAAGAATCGTTGTTGAATATCTGTAGGTCCACATGACTCTCCTATCGATCGTACTCGAGACGTGATGTATCAATGACATGGAGTGCGGAATCCAACCGTATCAATGAATGTGTATACAAGATGACAATAGAAACTGTAACAATCACAATGTAAATAAACTTCTCTTCTATTTCAAGAAATCACAGAGTTAACAGATCTAAAACTTTAACATTCAAAAGCATTACAAAAACTGAACATGTAAACTCTATTTATAGACTTGGTTATGCTATAGACGAACTTAGTAAGTTCACCTCTACTCAAGGTAGCAAGTTCGCCTCTAGCAGAACTTACAAACACTTAGACAAAAACAAACATTTACAAAACATAAAAACATACAGATCTAAACTATTACAAGCTCTTGTCATACATCTATGTTTTAACAGACTCCCCCATGAAAATAGCTTGATCTTCTGTCTTCAGTCTTTATGAAGAGCTCTTCCAATTCTCTGGTAGCTTGTTGCCTGCATGCACTCCATATCTGTGACAAATCTACAACACTCCCTTATACTGTAATCCTTGCTCTCTCCATTCTTTTGTAAACATAATCTCATTCTTTCTTAGAGTTCTCTAATCTTTCTTAGAGAAATTAATAAGATTCATTGCATCATGGAATCTTTAAATGACCTTATTATTTCTATCTTTAACTCCTGCTTCTCCAGTATTCATATCAACATACCACCACTTCATGTTTCCAAGAAAATCTTGTGGTATCTTCTTTAATGGAATCTTTTGCACATCCTTAACTTGTTTAAACTTATATTTCCAATTTGTCACACCAGATTTAGAATCTACAATCTTCACTCTCTTACCTTTCTGAGGATTTAACTTGTCATACTTTCCAGATCCACCTTCTCTGCTTATCAGATTTGATCTGGTTTAAACTTCTATTTCCAAGTTATCACATATGCCAATCCAAACTTTGATCTGTTTATCAACGGCTTCATAGCTAGACCATTCATTTCACACTTGTGTAAGGTATTGAAATACTTGATCCTTGGTTTCAAATACTGAACACCATCTGATCTTTTTAAAGCAAACAACTTTACTTCCTCATCAAAAAACCAACTTATGATTCTTCCAATGCACCGCTTTACATACTTTTCTTTCTGAGCATGTTGTATAGGAGACTTTGGTAATTCCTTTTTGCAACTATTTACTACCTCTTTCCACTGCTCCTTTGTCATACCAGTATCTATATACATCACCGGTTCTTTAGATGACATAGACGGCATGAAATGAGTAGCTTCAATTTCAGTATTAACCTTGGAATGAGCAGAATCATCAGGCTTGGATATGTCTTCAGCAGAGTCCACAGAATCAGTTATTCCTTCATTGAAGAACTCAGGTATAACATCATCTTGGATGAAGTTATACGGTACATTCAGACCATCACAGCCTTCATAAGTAACCTCTACTTTGCTTTTCTCAATCTCTATTTCAACAATTTCACCTTCTTCAACTTCAGTATCTAAGACATCATCTTCTATATCATCAAACAACTCATCAATAGCATCCATGCATTCAATCTTCTCAGCTTCTTCTTCAACATCAGAATCATTTTGAAAGAATTCTAACAGCAAAATCTCTTCATTCACTTCATTTCCTTTCTTACTCCCTTCAATACTAGCTGATGTTGACTCCCCCTAAACTCTAGATATAGGATTTACGTCAGCGTATTGACGATCACCTTCCATATTTCCACTAGGATCATTGTCATCACCATCCTTTCTTTGAATAGAGTCAGTATGACATGCATCAGGTAACCTCAACTCCCCTTGAGCGTCAAGACGCTCAACAAGCTTAGAAACCAACATCTTCATTTCAGCTAGTTGCTTAGATTGTTCATGAATGACTAACTCTCTTTTGGAATCAGTAGCTACAAGAACATCAACTTGACTTTGTAAAGCAATCACCTGAGATTCAAGTTAAGTAATTCTTGCAGGACCAGTTGGAGATTGTAGAACCAAAGACTGATTGCTACAAAACTGTTCTAAGTACAACTGCTGCGGACAACACAAGATTGCTGCTGACCAAAACAGCTGCTGATACTTTGTCTGCTGCAGAAGACCAAAGTAGCTGCGGATAGGCATATCAGCAGCATTCAACACATGTTGCTGCTGATAGGCATATCCTCAGCAGCTGCGGATAGATCAATCTTGCTGCTGGTCCTCATCTCTGCTGCTGATAGCTTTATTCTCTGAAGACCAAACGTTGCAGCTGACTATCCATGCGAAGCGCCTCTGACACCTTTCTGCAAAAGCAATTGCCACACTCCAAGCAGAAGGAACCTCCCTGGTGCAACCAATAAAGGACAATGACGCGCTTCTCCAAGCATGCAAACAATGATGCCTGAGAAGACGTTTCAGTAAAGTTAACTAGATTAGCCTTTACGTGTAATTTAGATTAATAAACAAGATCAACGGCTTGTGTTAGATCTGATCCTTAGAATCAAGGGTCTGTCTTGATTCTAAGTTAGTATATATATCTTGTAAACACTTCAAACAAAGTGTGCCTTAATAGTGCTTTTTGATAGTGTTTTACTTGTAAACTTGTAATCTCAGAAGTCTAATACAACATTGCATTTATCAGTATTCTTGCTGTTTACTTGTTTACTTTGTTGGTTGCTATTGTTTCCGCCAATATCAACTAGAATAGAATCACCTTGTAATCTTATGATCCTACAAGAGGTATTGTAGAACCAAAGACTGATTGCTACAAAATTGTTCTAAGTACAACTGCTGCGGACAACACAAGATTGCTGCTGACCAAAACAGCTGCTGATACTTTGTCTGCTGCTGAAGACCAAAGTAGCTGCGGATAGGCTTATCAGCAGCATTCAACACATGTTGCTGCTGATAGGCATATCCTCAGCAGCTGCGGATAGATCAATCTTGCTGCTGGTCCTCATCTCTGATGCTGATAGCCTTATTCTCTAAAGACCAAACGTTGCAGCTGACTATCCATGCGAAGCGCCTCTGACACCTTTCTGCAAAAGCAACTGCCACACTCCAAACAGAAAGAACCTCACTGGTGCAACCAATAAAGGACAATGACGCTTTTCTCCAAGCATGCAAACAATGATGCCTGAGAAGACGTTTCAGTAAAGTTAACTAGATTAGCCTTTACGTGTAATTTAGATTAATAAACAAGATCAACGGCTTGTGTTAGATCTGATCCTTAGAATCAAGGGTCTGTCTTGATTCTAAGTTACTATATATATCTTGTAAACACTTCAAACAAAGTGTGCCTTAATAGTGCTTTTTGATAGTGTTTTACTTGTAAACTTGTAATCTCAGAAGTCTAATACAACAGTGCATTTATCAGTATTCTTGCTGTTTACTTGTTTACTTTGTTGGTTGCTATTGTTTCCGCCAATATCAACTATAATAGAATCACCTTGTAATCTTACGATCCTACAAGTGATATCAGAGCTTTGGCTCAAGATTAAACAAACTAACATTTGTTTAATCACTTTCTGATTCTATTCAAAACTCTATTCTTGATCAAGTCACACAAAACAAAAATGGCACAAAGCAACGGGCTTGAAGACATCCTGAAGCAGCAATACGAAAACTTTGTCTGCAATGAAGGTGAGTCACTAACCAGTGTGTATAACAGGTACACTTACTTGGTAGGAGAGCTGTAGTGCTCTAAGGTGAAACTGGAGAATGAAGTCATTCTGAAAAGGTTCATCAGATCTCTTCCTAGTTGCTGGACACTTTACACAGTGTCAATAAGAAGAACTGAGAATCTGAAGACTCTGCAGATGACCGAGCTCTTTTGTATGCTAAAATCCTATGAATTAGAAATAATTCAAGCCAAAGAAAGAAGCTCAAGCCATCAATCAGCCTCTTCCACCACCTCTCCCGCGCTTCACTCTGACCACTCAGGTCCTAGTTTAAGCGACTACTATCCTACCAAACAAGCACACCAAGCTCAGCCAAGACACCAACAACAGCAACATGTCAATCCTCCAGCACAAACTGTAGCCTGTGCAGCTGTTGGAACTACTGACTTTGACTGGAGCTTCCAGCCTGAGGATCTTTCTTCCAACAATCAAGCTCTCAAGGCAGACACATTAGAGGTATCCTCTCTAACTTCAGACACATCAGAGGTACCACCAAAGGTATATGAAAATCTATGTACTCAAGAGTGCATTGATAAGGTCCTTGGATATAGGAAACATAACCAGAAGCTCATAGACCAAAATGAAGAATTTCACCAAATGAAATCTGAATTTAAAAAGGTTGAAAATAGTTACAAGGAAAAGAATGATTATTTAAAGAAAGAAATTTCATCATTAAAACATGAACAAACAAACCTTGAAACTCAAATTGATGATATTCTGGTTAAGTTGAAAGCTGCAAGGGCTGAATTGGCAGACCAAAAGGTCCATGTGGAAAAATATGAATTTGCATCCAAAAAGCTGAAAAGACTTTTGGATGCTCAAATCCATGAAAAGGTAAAAACTGGGTTGGGATATCATGCTGACCAGTATAGAACCGTCGCACCTCCTGCTGATTACGTTGCCATCCATGAACCAAGCTTCAATATGGCAAATCTTGATATGGCCAACAGAAATCTTGATCCTTCTAAGGAAGAACCATTGGTACAAGAATGCACTACCTCATCAGAGTCTGATTCAACTTACTCAGACTCCACTAAAACCAGTGAAGCTTCATCTCCTCCAACCCCTCAAGTTACTCTGACTAAAGATGAAGTTCATTCAGCACAAGTACCAGCCATTTCAGTACCAGTTCCTACACCATTCAAACAAATAAAAATCAGCTATCCTCCAGAAGGTAGGAAGCTAAATACTGAAAAGGGCCAGTCCTCATCTTCAGTCCAGCCAAGGAAGGTGTTTGACACATGTCATGCACCTGAAGAAAGGGTTCCATATGTTCAAAAAACATTGGAAGAAGCTACTTTTGAGCACAACAAAGCTCACCCTTGGAATTTCAAAGACCTTTTCAAAAGAAAGGATTATGTGCGTCTCTCAAAGGACAAACTGGCTAAGTCATGTTTTGTCTGTGGGAAATATAACCACACTGCCAGCACCTGCTTCTACTACCTACAGCAGCAAATAAACCTCAAGCAACATGCTTTTGAGAAGACAAAGAAGAACAAACAGGTAAGAAGCTTTGAAGCTAAGACAACTCAATTCAGAAAATCTCTTTCTCCACCAAGGGAGCAGTTGTCAAAGCCTCAAAAATCTTGCATCATTTGTGGAGAATCAGACCACTTTGCAGCAAACTGTAAGTTTAACCCTTTCAACCAGATTCTTCATCAAGCCCCTCAAAGACAAAGGGTAAAGAAGGATCAACATACATCGGTTGTTAGTCCAGTTAAGCCCAAGAAAATGAAGCAGAAGCTTTCAGCAGCAACCAAATCTGCTGCTGATAAGCTAACAAAGTCCGCAGCAAAATCTGATGCTGATAAGGCAAAGACATCAGCAGCAAAAGTGTCCACTACTGATAAGGCAAAACCCAAGGCAAAGCCTACAGTAGCAAAGAATGCTGACACTTCAACAAAGCTATCAGCAGCAGGATCTACTGTCAACAAGCCAGAAACATCAGTAGCAAAATCTGCTGCTGACAGTGTGAGGAAAACTAGAAGACCACCAACTCAACAATGGAAGGCAAAGAAACCACCAAGCATCATCATCGGTTCAGTTTAGTGCATCTATCCTTTACTGTAAATATGCCTGTCTTTTGATGTAAATAAAAGTTATAAGTCAGCAGCATTTTTGCCCCTCAGCTGCTGACAGGTTTAATATTCAGCAGCAAAGGATTTGCCACTGACTACCCTAAGTTATCAGCAGGAACAAGTTTCCTGCGGATAGCTTTAAGGCCATCAGCAGCAACATCCCTGCTGCAGATCATTGCATCTATCTGTAGCAATTAAGTTTGCTGCTGACAAACTTAACCTTCCGCAGCAACCAAAGTTGCTGCGGACAGGCTTACTCATCCACAGCAACCAAGTTTGCTACTGATGGGTAAAACAAGTCTACATTAACTTTTACCCGAGGTAAAAACTACTCTTAGTCTTTACCATGACTGCTCGAGTGCTTTACAGCTGTAACAATGAAAAGTGAAACAGGTTGTACTATACAAGTAAAGTTACTTTTTCTTCGTCTGCCGTTATATCACAATCTCAAACGTTCCCACAACCTCTTCATATTCAATTTCAAACCTATCTCCCATCACTTTCTCTCCCGTCCCCACAGCATTCAAAGCTCTCCATATTCTTCATACTCTCAAGTCTCCACCATATTCAAATCATCCCTCTAAAATCAAACGACTATGGCAGATATCGACAACCCAGATGACAAGTTTTCCACATACCATAACCTAACAGCATATCTTACCAAAGGAAAGAAATCCGATGGTTTTGACGATATGATCGATTTCTTATCTCGATCAAAGATCTACTTTGCCCTCACCACCAAACCTACTATATATATTCCCCATATGGAGGATTTCTGGAGAACCGCCGTCTACTCAACCGAACAGGGGATTCCCCAAATCAAAGCCAAAGTAGACGGCAAGAATATCACCATCTTGGAAGCTACACTCACAAAACATCTTAAGCTTCAAGATGAGGGAGCAGCCATCTCATACTCGAAGGACGAATACATGAGGACCTTTGTCTCCATTGGATACACTGGAAATCAAACCGAGTATACGATCGAGAAGGCGCTGATGGGCCCTCCATGGAAGTATCTCTGCCACACTCTTCTCCAATGCATATCTCAGAAGAGGAGTGGATGGCATCAGGTGAGCTCTGCACTGGCCTCCGCCTTCCATGGTATAGTCACTAACCAAGGCTTCAACTTTGCACATCTCATCTTTGAGGGTTTGCGATATAACCTTCAAGAGGATGCAAAGCAGCAATTTTTCATGTACCCAAGATTCCTGCAGGAAGTTTTCAATCAAGAACTAAAAGATCTTTCAAAACCTGCAAGAATCTACATCATGTTGGGTCATAAAAATAACATTTTTCAAAGCATGAGGACTGTTTCCAAAAATTTCTCAGGGGTCAACGTTCCATTGTTATCTACAATGCTGAACGTCCAAAGTACCCTAGGTGACAGTTCAGCAATCCCGGCTGATACTGATCCCACACCCTCCACCTCACATCCTGAACAACAATCTGCATCCACCGTTCGAACCCCTGTGCATACTACTAAGGATGCACAGGCACAAAAATTACTTACACCTCTTTTGGATGTTATTGTTCAACCGGAACACAGGGCCCCGGTTACAACAACATATACTAGAAAAAGGGGCAAGAGAACTCCTTCTTTTCTTGCCTCCAAGGCCCAAACCCAAGCCAACATCCCTCACTCAGAATCACAACATTCTAGTGAGAATATCATAAGGGAAAGCCACACTGTTAGGGAGACTCCTTCAGAAGTCTCTCTATTAGGATTACGATCACTTCCCGGATCCATAGAACAGCCCTTTGAGCCATTCCTATCTTCTTTGGACTTAAGTGTGGAGGAACCTGACCAAATTGATGTACCTTCTCCAACTACCACTATCAAGGAGGTACTGATTGGTCTTGCTTCCGAAACACCCAACCCAAGTTCTTCACCCTTGAAGGTCCACTCTAGGAGTAATGAAAGAGTGGATGTGGAAGAGGCTGTCACTATTGCTGGTCCATCAAATGACCAGGAGGACAGTGCCAACATCTTTAAGACCTCAACCACGGCAACTCATGGTGAGGGTGTTTCCTTGGAAACTCCCCTCACTGAGAGGAATCCCAGGCGCCAAGAAACCACGGGTGATGGGGATGCTGAGGCTCGGCCTACGGCCCCATCTAGGTCCAAGGATTCCACAACTGTGGATGAGGACAGACTGAAACTTCATAACTTGGAATTGACGGCCAAGGTGGCTATGCTAGAGGCTAAAGTGTCCAAACTAAGACACCAAGTCTCTATGCATGAAGCCCATCAATGCCCAACTTTAGCCACTCCCTCTCTTGTATCAGTAGGCACCCAAACTGATGCTTACCTGTCTACTGATGCAACCAAAAAGGGGGAGATGGTCTCTATGGAGGAAGACACAGACAGTCTTGACGACTGGATTCAAGAGCAGGTTGTACTTCAAAGCTCACTATTCAAGCCGGCTTTTGTACAAGTTCATGACTTGCCAGTCTCAGATAACGAAGAAGAAGAGACATCTGAAAACTGGAAGTTGGTCGTCAGGGCTGTCGATGAAATGCTGAATGGTACTGAAGACACAGAACAAACAAATACACCATTCAGCATCTTCCTCGAAGCAGCAGCCATCATAAGTCAATCCATTACCCCCAAACTCGTTCAAACTACACATAAGCTAGAATTTGACTCCATTCTAGCTTGGGGGTATGATGGATCAGCTGAGAGATTTTGGATTGGATGGGAGTTTAGTGGTGTAAAAGAGCTAAACTGGAACTCTCTCAATGCCCTCCAAGTCCTACAACTGAATTTAACTAACTGCATCAACACTTCATCAGATCTCTCAGCAGAACTTGCCATTGGCAGGTTCCATGACTTGATGGAGGATAATCTACCCCACTTCGAAAATCTAATTCAAAAAGCAAAACGGGTAGCTTATCCTGAATCTTCGGCAGCAGCAGCAAGAAGACTGTCTCCTAAAAGACTAGACATTATAAGGAGCAGTCTTCTCACTAAAGAAGAAATTTGCTGCCTAAGAAGATTTTTGTACTGCCTCATCGTCAAAGACTTAGATGTGCTGGGATGGACAAGCACTAAGTCTCTTGACCATACCTTCCTTCTAAGCAACGGCACCTCTCTCACCATCAACACCAGGAACATCCTCCAGCTGCCCTCAGACTTCCTATTCAAGATCTTTCAACTCAGAGCCAACATCTGCAATATTAACTCATTAGAGAGCCAGGCAATGATGGTCACATCAAATCCCATCTTGAAGAAGAAGGACTGATTCCTCAGGAAGAGTCTGTGTCAACTTCTGATACTGACTCCAACTCAGATACTCCACAAGTTGAAGTCACATCTGTAGCTTTTGGCACAAGATCTTCACTTAGGGATCAACTGAGAGAAATAGAAGGTCCTGAGTACCAACTTGATGAAGACAGTGACCGTCCCTTGTCAATTTCTCAACTTGCCAATGAAGCCGAGGCAGAGATCCCAACAGCACAACAATCAGCTGTTGCTATGATTAGTGAAGCCAGAGCAGAGGCATCCAAAGTTAATAAAGGGAAGGGCATTATGACAGAAGAGGATGAAGAGAGGTTGCGAAAAGAAAAGAAGGAGAAAGAAGAAAGAAGAAGGAAAAGAGAAGAAGAAGAGATGGCTGAAGAGATGGCTCATAAACAAAGGCATCAAGAAAGAAAGGCAGCTATACTCCTAAGACAACAGACAATCCAGCTGTTTGCCAAACAGCTGGATGAGATGAAAGTTAAAATCCATGCAGGGTCTCAAGTTGAGGAAGATGAAAAACTTGCCAGACAGCTGCAGGAACAGTTTGCAAAGGAAGAAGAAGAGGAAAATGAAAAGAAGAGGAAGGAAGATGCTAAGTTTAGAATCACTGATTCTAAACTAGCAAAAGAATTAAGGGATGAGTGGACTGAAGCTCTGATCTCTCAAGGTGAGGATGCAGACTACCTTGAAAAACTTTCAAACAAAGAGATCTACAGAGCTTTCATGGGTCAGCAGGGGGAATTGGCAAAGAAGAAGTTTGATGAAGAGAAAGAGAAAGCTCGACAAAAGTCAAAGAAAGCCATTGCCCTGAATCAAAGGACCCATGAAGAAAGGAAGGTGATGATTGACTTCCTTAAGGTAAGGGGAGAAAGTGGAAAAAGGTTAGGTCCCATGTCCTTCATGAACCTACAAGCCCTGTATACAAAAGTGAAAAAGGAAGAGGAAGAAAGACTGGGAAAGAGACTAGTCAAGAAACAAAGAACCTCTGCACCAGAAACTACTTCCACTTTCCAAACACCATCCACAAACATCCCCAAGCCTTCCTCTCCTCAACCCAAAAAGTTCAAAAGATCACACCCAGCTCCTTCTCATCAACAGCCACTCCTGAAGAAATCCAAACCCATATCCAAACCTGAAGACTCCAGAGAAATAGTCCAATGGTTTTACAGTACCCAAGATCAGTGGTTTGAAGTATTCAGGGGGAGAACTGAACGAAGAAGGTCGATTTACAAGTCTGTTGATGAGGTTCTACAACTTCCAGATTCAGATCTCAAGAGAATCATGGAGCTGGGTGAAGAATTCATACCTGAAAATGATGGTGGGAAACATCTTGTGCTGGTGATCAAACATCACTTCAACCCCAGCAAAGATGCAGTCTTAGAAGTTAAACCTCTACAATCCTACTATCCATTTGCACGATGGTCCTACAATGCTGAGAAGAATGAGTTCACCATCACAAATGTCAAGGGTCACCAGATGAGATGTTCAAGCAAGGCAATCTTCAAAATGCCAAGTAAGGACATCAAGACTCTGTCTGAACTTCCTCTTGACAACCCCAGCAAGGATCCTCGAGGGTATGCAGTAGCAAGGATAGTCGACCACATGAAAAAGCTTCAGCAACAGAGGGACTAGAAGAATTTTGGTAGCATCAGTCTAGGGGGGGTTTGTAGAACCAAAGACTGATTGCTACAAAATTTTTCTAAGTACAACTGCTGCGGACAACACAAGATTGCTGCTGACCAAAACAGCTGCTGATACTTTGTCTGCTGCTGAAGACCAAAGTAGCTGCGGATAGGCTTATCAGCAGCATTCAACACATGTTGCTGCTGATAGGCATATCCTCAGCAGCTGCGGATAGATCAATCTTGTTGCTGGTCCTCATCTCTGCTGCTGATAGCTTTATTCTCTGAAGACCAAACGTTGCAGCTGACTATCCATGCGAAGCGCCTCTGACACCTTTCTGCAAAAGCAACTGCCACACTCCAAGCAGAAGGAACCTCACTGGTGCAACCAATAAAGCACAATGACGCGCTTCTCCAAGCATGCAAACAATGATGCATGAGAAGACGTTTCAGTAAAGTTAACTAGATTAGCCTTTACGTGTAATTTAGATTAATAAACAAGATCAACGGCTTGTGTTAGATCTGATCCTTAGAATCAAGGGTCTGTCTTGATTCTAAGTTACTATATATATCTTGTAAACATTTCAAACAAAGTGTGCCTTAATAGTGCTTTTTGATAGTGTTTTACTTGTAAACTTGTAATCTCAGAAGTCTAATACAACAGTGCATTTATCAGTATTCTTGCTGTTTACTTGTTTACTTTGTTGGTTGCTATTGTTTCCGCCAATATCAACTAGAATAGAATCACCTTGTAATCTTACGATCCTACAGAGATGAATCAAAAACCTTCGGAGTAGGATTAATCACTGGAGAATGACGTTGAGATTGAGGAGGTGTGATAATCAAAGATTCAATGAAAGCAGCATCTTTAACACCTTGAGAAGAAGTAGCAGTAGCAATAGAAGTAGACATAAGCTTCTATGTCTTTGAAACAGGAGTAAACTCCATGTCAGAATCAGAAGATTCATCAACCAATGTTCGTTTCCCAAGAACTGTACCAAGAGGAGGATCCCTGACAGATTTACGTCTTGGCTTCCTGGCTTTGTATTTCACTCTTTTCCCAGCATTTGCCAAAGGCAAATTAGCCAATAATTCATAATGACCTGACCTAAAATCTCGTGAAGAATCAAAATCAGTAGCATCAGAATCAGGAAGAATACTATCACTGGAACTAGTATCAACCACATTCCCTTCAAGTTCATGAATGGGTGAATTCACAACAGCATCATCATTATAATCTTCCATATTAAGACCTAAGTCTTAATCTTCATGGTCATCAACATTGTCAGGGACATTATCCTGAATAACAGCATCAACATGAACTGGTTCATTAACTGGAACATCTTCTTAAATAAGAACCTATACTTGTTCTTGTTGAATTGGAACTTGAACTTGGGCTTGCTAGATCTGAGGTTGATGTTGTGGAGGTTCTTGATCTTTGTAGGTCCCGGGAGCCTCGTCACGCAGCGGAAATAACACGATCTGTTCTGTGATTTGTGTGGGAACAAAGAGAACGAAGCAGATAAACAAGAAAAATGACAAAAGATAATGAAACGAAACATAATCCATAACAAAGAAGTCATCCCGTATTACAGACTACATACCGAAGGAACACACATCTCTCATCTAAGCTCACGGTCCAGGGGTCGGGAGAGCTCTTCTCGACCCGGACATCTCTCAACCTTGTTCCAGAATTTCCACCTACAAATGAAGACAAGTCTTCTATTTATAGGGGCAGGAACACTTCCTGCGTACTTGACAAGTACGCAAGGCAAAAGCCTTGCGTACTTAGTAAGTACGCATGGTTTGGTCATGCGTACTTACTAAGTACGCAGGACCAAACTGGTGAACAAGCTAAGTACTCAGGAACACCCTCCTGTGTACTAGAACGAGACCTTTAGCCGATGATGACCCAATTGCTCCCATTAGTTCAGCATTCATACCCTATTAAATAAGTATCCCGGATACTCGTAACCTACATTTTCTGGTATGGACCCTTAAACAATGTATGACAAGTGGTATCATCTAACAAAAATCTCGTCCGTGTTTCGCCAAGCCACATCGTATACAAATTCTGGTCCGGAAAATCCAAAATTACTATCTTCTCAAGAATGGGCCGAAACACGCGTACAAATGATCACACAATTATTTTTTTTTTCGAATCTTAGAGGCTAGTCCATGCGTACATAGTAAATACGCACATAAAGGGTGTTGCTGCGTATTTAGTAAATACGCAAAGCCAAGTGTTCATGCGTATTTGATAAGTTCGCAAAATGCCCATGCGTACAGGCTAAGTACGCAGAGGAAATACTCATGCGTACTTAACAAGTACGCAGGACAACTTCTCTTGCGTACTTAGTAAGTACGCAGGGCAAAACCCATGCGTACTTAGTAAGTACGCAGAAAAGCTGAATTTGCGTACTTACCAAAAAGTAACAGCGTTCTTGACGGATTTTGAGGAAAATGCTCGAAAGGAGATGGATCTGAGAAATTAACGCTTCCAAAAGCTTCGAAAACATCATCTAACAAACCCTTAGCCTTCCAAACACCAAATGAAGTGATAACAAACTCGGATTTGAGGATTTTTGCAATAAAAAGTAGCGAACTTTTTTTTTTCAGATCTGCTCGAAAACCCTAAAACCCGAAACTGGAACACAAATCAACGAACACCGAGGCTCTGATACCACTTGTAGGTCCCGGGAGCCTCGTCGCGCAGCGGAAATAACACGATCTGTTCTGTGATTTGTGTGGGAACAAAGAGAACGAAGCAGATAAACAAGAACAAAGACAAAAGACAATGAAACGAAACATAATCCATAACAAAGAAGTCATCCCGTATTACAGACTACATACCGAAGGAACACACATCTCTCATTTAAGCTCACAGTGCAGGGGTCGGGAGAGCTCTTCCCGACCCGGACATCTCTCAACCTTGTTCCAGAAGTTCCACCTACAAATGAAGACAAGTCTTCTATTTATAGGGACAGGAACACTTCCTGCGTACTTGACAAGTAAGCAAGGCAAAAGCCTTGCGTACTTAGTAAGTACGCATGGTTTGGTCATGCGTACTTGACAAGTACGCAAAGCAAAAGCCTTGCGTACTTACTAAGTACACAGGACCAAACTGGTGAACAAGCTAAGTACTCAGGAACACCCTCCTGTGTACTAGCCACGTACACCGATACATAGAATTTAATCTATAGTTACAAAACATGCTTCTACAATCTTGATCTTGTACTAACTCCTCTGGATGAAACCAATTGTTATTCGGTGGCTCAACATAATCGGGATTGATAATGTGACCGAATAGAGGAGTAGGAACATGAATCAATGCAACATTCTGCTGTTTCACCTTTGTATTGTCAGTAAATATTCTCTTTGACATTTGAGTTAATGTGAGACGTTGTGGATGTTGTGGAAGATTAGGAATCAGCTGATTCAGAATCATTTGGATGAACTGAGGATACATTAGAAAGCCTTGACCTTCTGGAGGAGTAATTTGCATAACAAGCTCTCGGTAGATGTATAGTGCAAAATTGAAACGCTTGTTCAATGTTAAGGCAACCATAGCAGCTTGTAATGAACTTTTCAAACCATAAGTCCCAGCCTTTCTTGGTGACAAGCACTGGATAATAACATGCATAAAGTATCTCCATTCACCCACCAGACCACCTTTTCTAGCTTGGGTATCACTCTGACGTCCTCTATAACTCATCCTCTGAAAGCATCCCATGATTAATGTTCCAGGTAGACTTATTGGATCATCATTACCTCCACCTAAAACAAGAGCAGTACGAATGGTATCCACAGAAATAGCCACCTCAGTATTGTTAACTATATCTCTTAGAACAAGAGGGTCAACATCTGTATCTTGATGAACGGTATCCCAGAACTGTTGAATATATGGCAGTATAATATATGGATTTCCTGAAAGAGCCACGTGCACCCTGGATATATTCAGAAAGTTAATAATGCCTTGAAAGTTGACAGCTTCTGACAGTTCAGGATCTAATAAAGCAACATGGTTATGCTTGTGTAGGTCCCTGGAGCCTCGTCGCGCAGCGGGTATAACACGGACCTGTTATGTGATTTGTGTGGGAACCAAAAAACGAGACAGAGAAACACGAACATAAACAAAAGATAATGAAACGATACGTAATCCATAACATAGAAGTCATCTTGTATTACAGACTACATACCGAAGGAGCACACATCTCTCATCTAAGCTCACGGTCCAGGGGTCGGGAGAGCTCGTCCTGACCCGGACACCTGTCAACCTAGTTCCTGAAGTTCCACTTACAAATGAAGACAAGTCTTCTATTTATAGGGGTAGGAACACTACCTGCGTACTTGGGTAAGTATGCAGGGCATTGGTCATGCGTACTTACAAAGTACGCAAGGCAAAAACCTTGCGTACTTACTAAGTACGCACGACCAACTGGTGAACAAGCTAAGTACGCAGGAACACCCTCCTGCATACTAGCCTAGTACACTGATACATAGAATTTAATCTATAGTTACTAAAACATGCTTCTACAGACTCCCTCTTAACTATAGCATCAAATTCTATCTATCACTAACACTGATAATCATCAGTTTACAAAGAATGTCCTAACATACTCCCTCTAAACTAATGACATCACGTGTCTTCTGGCGAGACTTGATCTTCTGGCATTCCATTTGAGATCTTCAAATCTTCAAACTTCAGTCTTCAGTTGTCGAGTGATGACAAACCCGACTCCTTCTTAACTGTAGCTTTCATTGTAGACCAAACCAAGTGCTTCAATAAGAACTAACTAACCCAACACAACTAATTGTAGTTCATCCTCTCAGCAGTAGCAACCTCCACCCTGACTTAGTACTCTGAGTCTAACAATGTCTTCCTAAACAGGTAACAATAGTAGACTAAGACAACTCCAAATCAGTTGGCATATGATAGAGAGTTTGAATTTCCAATAACCTGCATCAAACTGATCAGCTCCCATAGGAATTCCAGTATGATAAACTTTAGTCTTCACACCAGATGTGTCCAACTCTATCCTGTATCTTCACGAGTCAACCAAATTCCCGAAGATGTTTATTTCCATTTTCCCCTTTCAATGTAAGCTTCTCCTGACTAGACCAGAAACAAGGGTATGTTTCCTATCCCATCGGCCAATGATAAAAGGTTCCATCTTCAACTAATAATACAACGGATATCCAGCTTCATCCTGAAAACACTTGAGAGAATCAAACACAAAATCATGCTCAGCAGTGATCACCTTATATCCAAAGTCCAACATTATTCAATTAGATCTTCATTCATGGTTTACATCTCCTAATCTGTATATGTTCACCATGGTGAAGTTCCATAAATAGGTTGTCTATCTGGATTTTGCCCAGATCCCAAGTGAGAAATCCCATCATAATTGAATCACATCAAATCTTGAACACAGGCTTGACCAATGAGCATGAAAAATATAGTTTACATGAGAAATCACGGTTGATGATACATCCTCCCCATTTCTCTGTAAACTATGACCAGCTTCATCATCATTTCACTCAAATCCTCAAAAAGCACAACTAGTCAACTCCAAGACTTTATTCTTTTATTCCTTTGCAAAGATCCAAAATAGCAAATCCTTGGGTTCAAGTTCCAATATTCATCCCCTACTAAAGAAGTATCCCGGATACTCGTAGCCTACATATTCAGGTTTGAATACCTAAACAAGATGATTCTTTTTCCGAAAGACCCAAAGCAGCCACATCTTCACAAATAGAACGAGACCTTTAGTCGATGACGACCGAATTGCTCCCATTAGTTCAGCATTCATACCCTATTAAATAAGTATCCCGGATACTCGTAGTCTACATTTTCAGGTATGGACACTTAAACAATGTATGACAAGTGGTATCATCCAACAAAAATCTCGTCCGTGTTTCGCCAAGCCACATCGTATACAAATTCTGGTCCGGAAAAACCAAAATTACTATCTTCTCAAAAATGGCCAGAAACACGAGTACAAATGAACCCTAAAAATTTGGCTAAGGAAGGTTTTCCAGCCAAAATGCTAGTTCATGCGTACTTAGTAAATACGCACATAAAGGGTGTTGCTGCGTATTTAGTAAGTTCGCAAAGCTACCCATGCGTACTTGTTAAGTGCACAGAGAAATGCTCTTGCGTACTTAGCTAAGTACGCAGGTCACTTCTCATGCGTACTTACTAAGTACGCAGGGCTAACCCATGCGTACTTAGCAAGTACGCAGAAAAGGTGATTTTGCGTACTTGTTCAGTACAACAATGTTCTTGACGGATCTTCAGGAGAATGCTCGAAAAGTGATGGAACTGAGAAATTGATGCTTCCAAAAGCTTAGAAATCATCATCTAACAAACCCTTAGCCTTCCAAACACTAAATGAAATGATAAAAAACTCGATTTTAAGGATTTTAGGTCTGAAAAAGTACGAACTCGTATGAACACACATCTGCTCAAAACCCTAAAAAATTGAAACTGGAACACAAATCAATGAACACCGAGGCTCTGATACCACTTGTAGGTCCCTGGAGCCTCGTCGCGCAGCGGAGATAACACGGACATGTTCTGTGATTTGTGTGGGAACTAAGAAACGAGACAGAGAAACCCGAACATAAACAAAAGATAACGAAATGATACGTAATCCATAACATAGAAGTCATCCCGTATTACAGACTACATACCGAAGGAGCACATATCTCTCATCTAAGCTCACGGTCCAGGGGTCAGGAGAGCTCATCACGACCTGGACACCTCTCAACCTAGTTCCTGAAGTTCCACCTACAAATGAAGACAAGTCTTCTATTTATAGGGGCAGGAACACTACCTGCGTACTTGGCTAAGTACGCAGGGCATTGGTCATCCGTACTTGCTAAGTACGCAAGGCAAAAGCCTTGTGTAAGTACGCAGGAACACCCTCCTACGTACTAGCCTAGTACACCGATACATAGAATTTAATCTATAATTACTAAAACTTGCTTCTACAGCTTGTACTCAGCACGGCGACCCATCTGTACATGAATTGGACATAGAACAACATTAGTATAGTCACACACACATATATAATAAACACACATATATGACAAACACAAAACAACAGACAAACAAAAAAATATGTCAAACACACACAACACAACACAAAAAAAAATCACAGGTCCAAAACAGTACTGACCACCTAGGCGAACTTACTAAGTTCTCTTAGAGTTACAAGAGGCGAACATAATAAGTTCGCCTGAACAAGTTCGCATGTCGATACAAAACCAAACCAGATTTCCAACTTGTTTAATTCAATGTTTCTATTCAAATCAGTCACAACACAAGTATCGATTAACAACAACTAAGCAATTTTAACCATCAATTTTGATTTTTATCCACAAAACTCAACCTGTTAATCCCTATAATCAAACCGACAGTCATAAAGCGAAGAACACATGGTCAAACAGTCGATTTCCAAACGATTGAACGGATAAAACTCAGTGAAACTACCTTAGAAAGAATCGCAATCTAAAACTGATCAAGATGTAAACCACGAAAAATTCGAACCAACAACCTAGATTTTCAAATCAGACAAGTTCGCACCACTATTACAAAGTTCGCTCATGTTATGTTCGCTCAAAAAAAAGACAAAGGTATTGAATATGTTCGCCTGAAAAGATATATATACTCTCACTTAAGTTCGCTTAATCAGGCGAACCTGCTAAGTTCGCTTAACAAGCATCAGGCAAGCATAATAAGTTCGCTTCACCTTTATTCTTTGAAACATTTTGGAATTTCAACTTAAACAAACCTCAACCATCATCATTCCACAACCTTGTGATCTTACATCTGTAACATGTATCTGATCCAATCCCGAATCATTTTAATAAAATTAAAAGATAGAATTTTCATGGAAGACGTAGAGAAAATCTTTTTGGATTTTATCTGTACAAACGAAATCACATATTTTTGGTTTTTATCTGAACAAACTGAAACGTATATTTTTGGTTTTTGTGGAAAATACACACATATTTTTGCTTGAACATTATGAGTAAGAATATCATATCAGTATCTGAGAAATTCATCACACATTCTATCACAAACTATGGGTAACCAATGATATGAAATGAATTATGATATTCATGTGAAATCAATTCACTTATTCATTTCAAACAAATGATCAGGATTACATTCTCCAAATTTGATATGAAACAACAAAAAGCATTCGAATCTTTTCAATCAGTTTAACCATCACTTGAAATGATACGCGCTTAATTTCAAAGTAAACAAGATCAGATCATAAAATGCTCAATTATTCATACTGAATTTGCAATACAAAGCATGAACACTTAAGTTGTCAATATTATAAGATTTGAAACTACAAGCGTTTTTCTCCCAGATTCATGTGAATTAGTATCATTTAGATGAAAAACATCGTGTACCCCACATATATGCCCAACAGAATTTAAAATTGCATTATCTTGAAGACATATATGATTTATTGCAAGATTAGATCAATCACCAAGATGAAATTTTCTCTATTAGCACAAGAATAGAATAGCAGATCCGAAAGGATATAAGAATCAAGAAGATTCAGAATCAAAAGATTCTAATGAATTGGCTTTAGAATGAGAATCAATAGATTTAGGTATAAGGATCCAACTATTATCTAGATAAATTTCAATGGAATCAATATAGATGATGTATCGATATGATTCAAGGGCTATCATATGTTCTAACAGATGTTGTCAGAAAACATATCTTAGTTCAACAGCGCATTACATGTTTTTTGGGGCATGGGCGGTGAAGTGAACATAATGAATTTGTGCTAAAGATATAATCCGATATTGGTCTCATGAAATTCTTAAAACCATATATTCTTTATCTGATAACGATCTTTTACACACACACCCAGGCATATAATGGATTCAAATAACAGATGTAATCATATCTTATTTTATTTTCACACTACTATTGGTCCAAAAACGCTTCTAGTCTATTGACAATCCAAGTTTCAAACTCATATTCAAATTAAAACAGATTATCAAGAGTAAAGCATTTATAACACAATCATTTCTTGTTCATGCAGACTTTGAAATTTAGATCAAATCAATACACTATGAGCACACATATATTATCATATTGAAGGTCTACTATGGTCATGTGTGATAAACTATTTACTGATGTACTATCATTTCTTCTCTAAATGATGTCAATTTTATATTTTTTATTTTGTTTCGAATTCTTATAAATAACAATTTTTGACTGAAATTTAAAATGCAGAATAGTAATAAAGCAAAATAAAATAAAATTAAAACAAAATCTCCCATGAAAAATTGTTTTTGAAAAACTTTTATTCGGGATTGATCATACCGATCATTTTGATCAGAAATTCAAACCTGGTACGATCAAATGTCTTGGTAAAGAGATCAGCAAAATTATCATCAGTATGTACCTTCACTAGCTCAATCAACTTTTTATCTACACAATCACGAATAAAATGATATCTAATTTCAATGTGCTTTGTTTTACTATGCTTAACAGGATTATTTGTTATGGACATTGTGGCAGTATTATCAATAAACATGGGGGTTCCTGTGAAATTCAAACCATAGTCTCTTAATTGCTGTTAGATCTGAGAACAACAACTTGCAGCAACGATGTATTCTGCTTCACATGTTGAAATGTAGACCGTAGTTTGCTTTTTACACTACCAGGAAACAAGACGATTACCCAAAAACTAGCAACCACCTGTTGTAGATTATCTGTCCAAACAACAACCACCAAAATCAGAGTCAGTATATGCATTGAATTCAATGTTAGAACCATGTGGAAACCATAATCCCAATATTTATTTTCCTTTCGGATAACGAAAGATTCTCTTGACTTCTATCAAATGAGACTCCTTTGGTTTTGCTTGGAATCTGGAACAGAGACACACAACAAACATTATATATGTCCTTGAAGCGGTTAAATACATGGGAGATCCAATCATTGCTCGGTAGAGTCGACAATCAATGTCTTTTCCATCCGGGTCAGGATTCAACTTATGATTCACCGGAATTGGAGTATCGCATGGGGTACAATCTTCCATCTTGAACCGGCTCAAGATGTCTTTGACATACTTAGGCTGATGAATAAAGAAACCATCTTCCTTCTGGTTAACTTGAAGTCCAAGGAAAATGATAACTCTCCCATAGTTGACATTTCAAACATCAATTTCATAACACTCTCAAACTCTTTGCATAACCCTTTGTTTGTTGAGCCAAAGATAATGTCATCTACATATATCTGAACCAGTAGATAATCTCCCCATGCTTTCTTTATGAATAAGGTCGAATCAATTTGGCCACGCACAATTCCATTGTCCATGAGATGTTTAGACAATGTTTCGTACCACGCTCGAGGAGCTTGATGTAAGCCATAAAGTGCTTTATCAAGCTTGAATACTCTAGACGGATGAACTGGATCTTCAAACCCCGACGGCTGAGACACATAAACCTCTTCCTTGACCTTACCATATAAGAAAGCACCCTTCACATCTAATTGAAACACCTTAAACCCTTTGTAAGAAGCAAAAGCAAGAAACAAACGAATAGCTTCGACCCTAGCCACAGGTGCATAAACCTCGGTGTAATCAATTCCATTTTTTTGATTGAACCCCTGTACAACTAATCTTGCCTTATTTCTCACCACAATACCACGATCATCTTTCTTGCATTTAAACACCCATTTAGTGCCAATTGGATACACTCCCTTTGGAAGATCTACAAGATTCCAGACCTTTAGCATATAGAATTGAGCAAGCTCTTCCTGTATTGCTTCTATCCAATTGTTATCGCGCAAAGCCATTTCCACATTCTTTGGTTCCACCTAAGAAATAAAACATGAAT
This sequence comes from Smallanthus sonchifolius, assembly GCA_023525975.1. Taxonomy (NCBI): domain Eukaryota; kingdom Viridiplantae; phylum Streptophyta; class Magnoliopsida; order Asterales; family Asteraceae; genus Smallanthus; species Smallanthus sonchifolius. The sequence goes on along the minus strand of CM042035.1, from coordinate 17,794,311 downwards.
GTGAGCAAACATCAAGAACACCAGTATCCTTAATACATGTATACAAACATGTATTCTCGATTAAAGAACACGTCTTCACTCCATCTCTCAAATTCCCAATTATATTTGACACCGGATGATCTTTGAGTTCTTTAATGGAAGCAACTTCAGGAGCCGGCAACTCATCAACTTGAGTTGTTTCAGTTTGAGAAGATATGTCATGATTCACTGGTATCTCCGAGTCCAGATTCGCAGGAATCTTCCCGTGAACATGTGTCGAACTAGAAGGTTCATCAACGAATAATGGATCAGCATAAGAATCTTGAAAAACAACATCTTCTTCCTCACTATTAGAATCTTGTGGTCCCGAGCAAGAAGCAACATTAGGATCAGGAGTAGAAGTAGATTGAACAGATGCACTTTGAACCAAAGTTGGTATAAAACCTCCATCATGTGCATCCTGACAAGACTCATACAACACAACAGCTTCTTCAAGAGAAATACCAGAAGGTAAATTAAAAGACATAAATAAGCTGTCATAATCAAAAGCCCAGTCTGGTCCGATCGCCATTTGAGGTAAAGAACGATTTGAACAATCAATATGAAACCATTCCTCAACTTGATGAGTCTTTTTGTTATAAACCCTTTTGGTAGTAGAATTAACAACATACCCTAGAAATATACCTTCAATAGCCTTAGCACTGAACTTGGTTGGAACATCTCTAACCTTCAACATAGTACATGGATTTCCAAAAGTTAGTAAATACTCCAAATTAGGCTTCCGATTATTAAGCAACTCATAGCATGTCTTGTTGTATCGCTTCACGGTCAGAACTCTGTTCAAAACGTGACAAGCAGTATTCACAGCCTCGGCCCAAAAAGTAACTGGGAGCTTAGAATCTGCAAGCATCGTACGTGCCGTTTCAACTAAAGTTCTGTTCTTTCGTTCAGTAACTCCGTTTTGTTGAGGTACATATGGCGCACTAAATTCATGATGAATTCCCTTTTGTAAACAAAATAAACCCATATTGCTATTCTTGAACTCCTAATTCTTCTGAATTTCTGTTTGCACAAATTCTCTAAACCCAGGATTAAGAACTGTACCATTAGAAATGACGAACTTAACCGAAGAAAATCTCAAGAAATCATTTGTTACCACCAGACAATAAGATTTACCTCCAATGATCCTAATACTGATCGGTCTAAACAAATCCATATGTAGAAGCTCTAATGGAGTCACAATTGAATTCTTGTTCTTGGATTTGTGAGACTTCTTATGTTGTTTGCCCTTCTTGCAATGAATATAATCATCAGGAACAGAGAATGTCATTTTAGGAACACCAATAACAAGATCATTCTTCACCAAATAATTCATTTTCCTGTAATTGATGTGAGCAAGCTTCCTGTGCCACAGAATAGAATCTGATTCAGATGCCTTCGAGAGTAAACATGTCGGAATAGAATCCGTTGTCGTTGCAACACTCATATCTAAAACATATGTGTCATTTCTCCTTGGAGCCTTCATAAGAATCCATTCTTCAAGAATAACAAATCCCAGCTTCAAGATATAACATTCACTATCATTGAAATGGAATGAAAACTTCTTGTCACGTACCAGAGATACACTCAAATGATTGTGTTCAAGTTGCTCAACATAGTTAACCTTCTCAAATTTAACCTTGTCATTCTTCAAAGTACCTTGACCTGTTATGTACCGGCCTTTATTCCCAGCAAAAGCGACATAACCGCCATCTATTTTAATAACATCTTCAAGCAAATGAATATTTCCTGTCATATGTCAAGAACAACCACTATCCACATACCAAGTATTGTTGATAGTCCTCCTTGGTTGCCCCTACATAAACAAAAGAAATCAGTTAGAAATGGGAACCCAAGCCATTATGGTCTTGGGTCGTCCAAAAGTATCAAAATAAACAACTTCAATGAGTTCACAATCAACTTTATCATCAACCTTTGGTACATAAAGTCCAACAATCAACTTTATCAAACAACTCACCATTTCTCCTTAAAGCCCCACCTCAAACAACCTATGCTGCTTTTGTCTCTGAAAACCCACGCAACATGACTTTTATCAAAGAAGATCTGGAGTGTTTTCATCCAGATGATTTAGAAGAAATGGACATACAACACTCTTATGCCATGTTATCTCTCAAGCTAAACAGTTCTACTTGAGAACTGGAAGACCCATTCCAAGCAACAACTCTAACACTAGAGTTGGCGTGGACAAAAGCAAGCTTAGATGTTACAACTGCAACCAACTTGGTCATTTTGCTAGAGAATTCAAGGCACCAAAGGCAAACCCAGCTGCTGCACAACCAAGACAAGCCCATCAAGGTAACACTCCTCCTGCTCAAACTGCAGCATGTGCAGCTGTTGGAACAGCTGATTTTGACTGGAGCTTTCAATATGAGGATCTTCCTGCCAATAACCAAGTACTCATGGCAGACTCATCAGAGATACCACCTCATGTATATGAACATCTTTGCTCTCAAGCGTGTATTGATAAGGTTCTAGGATACAGAAAGCATAACCAAAACCTTATAGATCAAAATGAAGTGTTTCACCAAATGAAATCTGAATTCAAAAAGGTTGAAAACAGTTACAAAGAAAAGATTAACTGCCTAAAGAAAGAGATTTCATCATTAAAACATGAACAAACAAACCTTGAAACTCAGATTGATGATCTTTTGGTTAAGTTAAAAGCTACAAGAGCTGATTTAGCAGACTAAAAGGTTCATGTTGACAAATATGAGTTTGCATCCAAAAAGTTGCAAAGACTTTTGGATGCTCAAAGTCATGAAAAGGTAACTGCTGGTCTTGGGTTCCAAGCTGAAAAGCCCTACAAAGCTGTACCTCCACCTGCTGACTATGTAGTCATTCATGAACCAAACTTCAACCTCTCAAACCTTAACCTAGCAAACCGAAATCTTAATCCTTCAATAGAAGAGCCATTTGTGCAAGAATGCACTACCTCATCTGAGTCTGAGTCCACATGATCAGACTCTACTGAAACAAGTGAAGCTCCATTACTTCCCACAAATGAAGTAATTCTCAAAACCACCAAGTCTGGTAAAGTGATACAAACCAATGGTCCAAGCCCTTTCATTCCCTCAATACCAGTACCTCAACTCACTAAACAAATCAAAATTAGATATCCTCCTGAAGGGAAAAATTTAATTGTTGAAAAGGGACAATCCTCAACCTCCACCAATCTCCAAGTAAATCAAACCATCCAACCCAGCAAGGTGCTTGACATTGAGAGAGAGCTCCATATGTACAGAAAAAATTGGAGGAAGCCACGTTTAAGCACAACAAAGCTCATCCCAGAAATTTTAAAGATTTGTTCAAAAGAAAGGAGTACGTGTACTTTCAAAGGGACAAACTGGCTAAATCATGTTTTGTCTGTGGCAAATACAATCATACTGCTAGCACCTGCTTCTACTACCTTTAGCAGTAAAGAAATCTCAACCAACATGCCTTTGAGAAAACAAACAAGAACAAGAAGGTAAGAAGCTATGAAGCCAAGACAACTCAGTTTAGAAAATCTCTGTCTCCACCAAGGAAGCAGATCCCAAAAGCTCAATAATCTTGCATCATATGTGGTGAATCAGACCACTTTGCTGCAAATTGTAAGTTCAATTCATTCAATCAGATCTTTCCATCAGCCTCCATAGCAGTTCAGACTATTCCTAAATAGAAGCCACTCTATAAAAGAACTCCTATAGAGAAACCCACTTTCAATATAAAGGTAAAGAAGGAGAAGAAAGTATCTGTTGAACAATCAGCAGCCAGCAAAAATGTTGCTGATCATCTGAAGCTGAAAAATATGAAGCCCAAACTCAAGCCTTCAGCAGCAATTAAATCTGCTACTGACCAGTTAAAACCATCAGCAGCAATCAAGTTTGCTGTGGATCAACCAAAACCTTCAGCAGTAAAATTTGCTACTGATAAAGCAAAGCCATCAGCAGCCAAAGCCACATCTGGTGCTGATAGAGTAAAAAGGTCTGGAAAACCACCTCAACAATGGAAAGCCAAGTCTACAGCTTCATTTCCTCAATGCATCATCATTTGTTCTATTGAATGCAAACATGCAGATCTTGATTCAAAGACACACTCACCCAAGTCTGCAAGCTCTTGGGTCCTTCCCTCTAACTAGATCTCTCTCATTGCAGGGACAACCAGGTCACAAGGATAACACATGGGTTGTAAACAGTGGTTGTTCCAGGCACATGACCGGCAACAGGTCCATCCTCTCCAACTTTAGACATTTCTATGGAGGATATGTTGCCTTTGGGAGTGATTCAAAGGGATGATCTATAACGGGACAAGGAATTATGTCCAATGAAAGAATGAGTATTGAAAAGGTAAACTTTTAAAAGAATTGGAATTCAATCTCATGATTGTATCTCAAGTCTGTGAACAAAAGCATTGGATGCCTTTCACAGACAAAGAATGTTTTGTGCTCTCCCCTAGGCTAAGAAAACCTCCTCCAGAGAAGATTTTGTTGACTGCTTAAAGAAAAGATAACCTGCATGTGCTTGACATGAATGAGGTCACTCCATCTGGTAGCATATCTTGTTTTCTGTCTATGGCACAGGAGATTAAGCCATGTTAATGTAAAAACTATCAACAAGTTGGTGAAAGGAAATCTTGTAAGAGGTCTTCCTGACAAGGTATTCCGACTTGAAGATCATTGCATAGCATGCTTGAAGGGTAAGCAACACAAGAGTTCTCACAAACCCAAGACATTGAATTAAAATGACACTCCACTACAAATGTTGCATATGGATCTTTCTGGTCCTACCAATGTCATGTCAATGGGTAAGAAGTCATACTGTCTGGTGATAACTGATGACTACACCAGATTCTCATGGGTATACTTCTTGAGAACAAAAGATGAAACTGCTGAGATTCTTAAATCCTACATTCTTAGGGTTGAGAATCAAAGCAATCAGAAAGTGAAAATCATAAGGTGTGATCAAGGTACAGAGTTGAAAAACCAAACCTTGAACTGTTTCTGTGAAAGCAAAGGCATTGAAAGGCAATACAGCGCTCCAAGAACTCCTCAACAAAATGGAGTTGTTGAAAGGAGAAACAGAACTCTCATTGAGTCTGCAAGATCAATGCTGGCTGACTCAAAACTGCCTCTCACATTATGGGCTGAGGTAGTTAGCACAGCCTGCTATGTGCAAAATAGAGTTCTCATTGTCAAGCGTCTCAACAAAACACCTTATGAACTATGATTTAAAAGAGTTCCCTACATTAGATTTCTGAAACCCTTTGGATGTCCATGCACTATTCTTATCACACATGGAGTTCTTCCCAAGTTTGGTGCAAAATCAGATGAAGGATACTTTGTGGGCTATTCCTCTCCAACTAAGGCCTACAAAGTATTCAATTCAAGAACAAAAATAGTTGAAGAATCAGCAAATGTGGAATGCAGGGAACACATTCCATGTGAAAAGGGTAAAGGTCCAGATTAGCTCTTTGATATAGATTTTTTCTCCCAAGTATTTGAGACCTCATCTTCTCAAATATGGAGTCTACATTTTTCAAAGAACCAGCTTCCACATCATCCAAAGATTACAGATTGGAATTCAATAGCCCCTCTATAAGAATCAAAAAACCATCTATTGATCCTCCATCTGTTGTGGAAGCTATTGAAGCCAGTGAAGTCAGAACAAGTCTGTCCAATGTCACTAGCAGCAATCTCTCTGAACATGAAAATAAAAATGAGATTCATGACAACTCTGAAGATGGTGTAGAGGCATCTGCTGCTGATGAAGAAAATACCATTGGTATAGAGACATATGCTGATGATGCGCTGCTGATGTTGAAGACTCTTCCACAATGAATGAAGATATTCCTGATTAGAAAAAAAGCAATCTTGAGGAAGGAATACAGATGGTTGTTGTTCCAGCATAAAGAATCAACAAGATGAGAGTGGGATTGTAGTCAAGAATAAGGCCAGACTTGTAGGTCAAGGCTATACTCAGGAAGATGGAGTTTACTATGATGAAGTCTTTGCCCCTGTTGCCAGGCTGGAGGCCATCCGAATCTTCTTAGCATATGCTGCATCCAAGAGCTTTACAGTTTATCAAATGGATGTCAAGAGTGCCTTTCTGTATGGGAAGATTGGTGAGGAAGTTTATGTCAGACAGCCTCCAGGCTTTGTAGATCCTGCTCGTCCTAACAAAGTGTTCAAACTAGACAAAGCTCTATATGGCTTACACCAAGATCTAAGAGCCTGGTATGAAACATTGTCAGGATATCTACTCAGCAACAATTTTAGACGAGGTGCCATTGATCTGACCTTGTTTATCAAACATTAAGGGGGAGAAATCTTGTTGGTACAAATCTATGTTAATGACATCATCTTTGGATCAACAAGGAAGAAGCCGTGCAAAGACTTTGAGATCCTAATGCATTCAAAGTTTGAAATGAGTTCAATGGGTGAACTAAACTTCGTTTTGGGTCTCCAAGTGAAACAAGTTCAAAATGGAATCTTCATCAATCAATCCAAATATGTCAAGAGAATTTTGGAAAGATTCAAACTAGCTGATTGCTCTGCTACAAGAACTCATATGCAAGTGCACCATCAACTAACCCAAGACAGAGATGGTTAAGACACTGATCAACATCAGTACCATGCAATGATAGGATCACTCAAGTATCTTACTACCTCAAGGCCAGATATCGTGTTTGCAGTATGCCTCTGTGCAACATTTCAAGCAGCTCCAAAGAATACACATCTCCAGGCTATCAAGAGAATTTTTAGATACCTAAAGGGAGCTCCAAGACTTGGGCTATGGTACTCTAAAAATGATAAATTCAATTTGTATGCATACACTGACAATGATTATGGAGGAGGCAACTTGGAAAAAAAGTCCACATCAGGAGGATATCAGTTTATGGGAGGAAGACTGATTTCATGGCAATGCAAGAAGCAAATATGTGTATCAACATCTACACCAGAAGTAAAATACATTGCAGCTTCAAGTTGCTGTGCATAAGTCATCTGGATACAAAATCAAATGCTGGACTATGGGATGACTTTCATGGCAACTCCCATTCACATTGACAACATGAGTGCTATATCAATTACAAATAATCTCGTGCAACTCTCCAAGGCAAAGCACATTGACATCAGGTATCATTTCATAAGAGATCAAGCTGAGAAAAAGAGAATTATTTTAACCAAAGTTTATACCAATGAGCAATATGCTGACTTATTTACAAAACCGTTTGATGAAGCTAGATTTAGATATTTAGTTGAATCCATTGGCATGATGAACTTTGATTAAAATCTGTCTCTAAAAATTTTTGAATAAAATGTGTTTGTCTTTCTTTTTGTTGTAAATAAAGTGTTAACAATCAGCGGCAAACATTTTTGCTGCTGAAAGGATTAACTATCAGCAGCAAGCAGTTTTGCTGCTGGCAGGTTTAGTCATTAGCGGTAAAGAATTTGCCACTGACTGCCTTAAGTTATCAGCAGGAACAAGTTTCCTGCAGATAGCTTTAAGGCAATCAGCAGCAACATCCTTGCTGTGGACCATTACATCCATCAGCAGTAACCATGTTTGCTGCTGATAGGCTTAACCATCCGCAGCAACTAAGTTTGCTGCTGATGGGTAAAAATGAGTCCAAATTAACTTTTACCCGCTGTAAAAACTACTTTCAGTATTTACCATGACTGCTACATTGTGTTACAGCTGTAAAACAGTGAAAAGTGAATGGGTTGTATAATACAAGTAAATTTGCTTTTTCCTCTCTTGCCATTATAACAAAAATCAAATTTCTTCCTTCACCATTTCACCATTACACATTCAATTCCGACCTAACGCTCATCTTTTCTCTCAAGCATTCAAAGCTTTCCCATACTTAATCAACTTTCAAAAGCTTCCTCCTTCCCTCCAAACCTAACCATAATGGCAAACGTTGATATCAACAACCCCAATGACACGTTCTTAACTTACCATAATCTAGCTGCATATCTTGTCAAAGGGAAGAAATCTGAAGGGTTCGACGACATGATCGATTTCTTATGTCGGTCAAAAATACATTTTGCCCTGACTGTCAACCCCACCAACTACATACCCCACATGGAAGATTTCTGGAATACTGCTGTCTTCTCTATCGAACAGGGGACTCCCCAAATCAAAGCCATGGTAGACGGCAAGAATATCACCATTATAGAAGCTACACTTAGAAAACATCTCAAGCTTTAGGACGAAGGTGCTGCCAACTCATATACAAAGAATGAATACATGAGGAACTTTGTATCCATAGGGTACACTGTAAATCAAAATGAATACACCATTGATAAGGCACTAATGGGTCCCCCATGGAAGTTTTTATGCCACACTCTTCTTCAATGCATATCTCAGAAGAGAAGTGGATGGCATCAACTGAGTTCTACTCTTGCCTCCGCTTTCCATGGTATGGTAACTGGTCAAGGTTTCAATTTTGCTCATTTGATATTCGATGGTTTGAGATATAACCTTCAGGAAGGAGCAAAACAAGCCTTCTTTATGTACCCTAGGTTCTTGCAAGAAGTTTTTAATCATGAACTAAAAGATCTTTCAAAACCTGTAAGAATCTATATGAGTTTAGGACATAAAAATAATATTTTTCAAAGCATGAGAACTGTTTCAACAAAGTTCCCAGGGTCAATGTTGCATTGTTATCGACAATGATGAACATACAAAGTACCCAGGGTGACAGTTCAGCAATCTAAGCTACTACTGATCCCACACCCTCCATCTCACAAACTAAAAATACAACCTCTGCTTCCCTTGATCGAACCCCTATGCAGCCTATTGAGGGTGCATAGGCACAACAAATAATTACCCCGGTTCTTCAAGCCCAACTGGAACACAGGCCCCAGTTGAGGCAAGCTATACCCGAAAGAGAAAGAGGAGCAAGAAGATTCCTTCTATTCTTGTCTCACAGGCCCAATCCCAACCCAAAAGCCCTCATTCAGAATCCCAACATTCTGATGAGAATATCAAAAGGGATAGCCACATTATTAGAGAGACTTCCTTGGAAGTTTCTCTATTAGGATCAAGATCACATCCCGAATCCATAGAACAATCTCTTGAGCCTATACACTCTCTTTCTTCTTTGAACTTAAGTATAGATGCATCTTGTCAAGATATATACCTTCTCCAAAATTTGGAATTGACAGCCAGGGTGGCTATGCTAGAGGCTGAAGTGTCCAAATTAAGGCACCAGCTCTCTATACATGAAACCCATCGATGCCCAATTGTAACTTCTCTTTCCCTTGTATCAGTGGGAACCCGAACAGACCGAACTCTATGCACTGATGCAACCAAAAAGGGGGAGATAGTTGCTACTAGAGATTATAGAGATAGCTTGGATGAATGGATACAAGAGCAGGTTATCTTTCAAAGTACACTATACAAGCCTGCTTTTGTTCAAATCCATGACTTGCCAGCCTCAGGAGAAGAAGAGGAAGAGATCTCTGAGGATTGGAAGTTAGTGGTCAGGGCTGTTGATAAAGTTTTCCCTAAGAAGATGGAGAGTGAAAGCAAAGATGAAGAAATACCTCACTCAGTCACTATACTTCCAGCTGCTGCTAGCATCTTAAGAAAAGTTATATCCCATCAATTCCCACTAATTACACACAATCTGGAGTTTGACTCCATTCTGTCTTGGGGATATGATGGTCTATTAGAAAGATTTTGGATTGGAAGGGAATCAGGTAGAATTAAAGAGCTCAATTGGAACAATCTAAATCCTTTTCATACCCTGGATCTATATCTTACAAAATGCATCAACATTTCCACAGATCTCTCTGCTGATCTTGCTATTGAAAGATTTTATGACCTGATGGAAGACAACATACCTTGGTTTGAGTGGTTTCTAGAAGAAGAAAACAGGGTGGCTTATCTAAAGCATGAGAATCAGAAACAAATAGCCAAAGATCTCTCTGCATTCCATGCTCTTTTGGAAGACAACATGCCTATCAATAAAGCAGAATCTTCAAGAATGGCTGAACAAAAACAAGCTCAAAGATTTGAATTGATAAGGAGCAGGGTTTTGACTGAAGAACAAGTCCTATGCTTAAGAAGATTTCTATACAATGAAGGTGTCAGGGGTTTGGAAGTTCATGGATGGTCAAGCATTGAGCCTTCAGGGTTCCAATTCTTCTTATGTGCTGGATCATCCTTTATTATCAGCCACATTCAAGAAATCCTACTCCTCAACTCAGACTTCCTTCATAAAGTTTTTGAACTCAGGTCACATATCTGCAATATCAACTCAGTAAAAAGTCAAGAGAAGATCCAAATTGTCAAAAACCTCCTGGAAAAATGAGGGAATAATTGAAATGGAGGAAACTGACTCAGATTTATCTCTTCCTTCTTCTCCAACTGTCATCTTAAACACAGAAGAAGAATCTAAAAGAAGAGAAGAACAGAAGGTGATGGATGTATGGAAGGAAGTGACTGGAGAAGATTAGGTAATAGGTGGAGATGAAAAAGTTACCCCCCTTTTTCTGTTCCTCAAAGTGCGAATGAAGCGGAAGCTGAGATCTCAACAGCAACCCCCACATTTGCTGTTGTGATCTATGAAGCTGAAGCTGAGGCATCCAACAAAAACAAAGGGAAGTGAATTATGACCGAGGAAGAAGAAGAAAAGATAGAGAAAGAAAAGAAAGAAAAGGAGAGAAGAAGAAGAAGAAGAAGAGAAAGAGAAGACAAGGAGATGGCTGAGCTTAAAAAGACTCAAGAAAGAAAGGTTGCCATGCTCCTAAGAGAACAGCAAATCCAGTTGCATGTAGGTAACTGGATAGAACAAGAGTGCATGTTCCTACAGCTTCACAAATAAAAGAAGATGAAGCCTTAGCTCTCCTACTACAGGAACAGTTAAATAAGGAAGATGAAGAGAGAGAAAGGAAGAAAAGAGAAGAAGCCAAGTTCAGAATCACTGATTCTGAACTTCAAAAGAAATGAGGGAGGAGTGGACAGAAGCTCTAATTTCTCACGGTGAGGATGCAGACTACCTTGAGAAATTATCCAATAAAGAAAGATACAGAGACTTCATGGGACAACAAGGTCAGTTGGCAAACAAGAAGAGGGATGAGGAAGAAGAAAAGGCAAGACAAAAAGCCAGAAAAGCCATTGCCTTCAATTTTAGATCCCATGAAGAAAGGCAGGTCATGATGGACTTCCTAAAAGCTAGAGGTGAGAGTGGAAAGAGGTTGGGTGCCATGAGTTTCATGAACCTGCAAGTCCCCTATGTCAAAGTAAAGAAGGAATAGGAAGAGAGACTAGGGAAGATAGGTTTAAAACAAAGGGTAGACACTCAAACAAAAGAAAGACAACCAAAGAAACCCAAGCCTACTCCCTCATCATCTCCTCCTTCTGTCCAACAACCTTCCACTCTCCCTCCTAGACCTCCTTCCTCTCCACCCAAAGAGTCCAAATCCTCTCACCCAGCTCCCTCTCATCAACAGCCTCCCAAGAAGAAAACTAAACCTACTACCACACCTGAAGACTCAAGAGAAATTGTAGTATGGTTCTACAACATTCAAGACCAGTGGTTTGAAGTTTTCAAGGGGAGGGCAAAGGTAAAAAGATCACATTATAAATCTTCAAAGAATGCTGGAGCTGGGTGAAGCTCATGAGCCTGAGAATGAAAGTGGGAGACATCTGTTGCCAGTGATCAAACATCACTTCAAACCTAGTAAAGATGTTGTCATTGATGCCAAACCTCTCCAATCCCACTTTCCATTCGTTAGTTGGTCCTACAATGTTGTAAATGATGAATACACTTTGATAGATGTCAGAGGACAGAAGATGAGATATTCAAGCAAGGCCATCTTCAGCATGCCAAGCAAGGACATCAAATCTCTATCTGAACTTCCTCTTGATAATCCAAGCATGAACCCAAGAGGCTATGAGACAGCAAGGATTGTTGTACACATGCAAAAGCTTCAGCAACAAAGGCAGTAAGAGATTTTTGGTAGCATCAGTCTAGGGGGAGTTTGTAGAGATAAAGACTGATGGCTACAAAATTCTCTAAGTACATTTGTTGCTGACTCCACAATTTTGCTGCTGACCTACAAGTTGCTACAGTTAAGGCAAGTGCTGCGGATAGCTATGTTCTCCTGCTGATGAACAACTATGTTGCGAATAGCTTTATCTGCTGAAGTCCAAAGTCGCTGCTGATAGGCTTCTCAAAAGTATCAAACATTTGATGCTGCTGATAGGCAAATCATCAGCAGCTTTGACTTTGCTACTGACACCTCTGTTGCAACACTGAAACATCTATCAACAGAAGAAATGTTATTGGTGCAGATGATTAAAGACAAAGCTACTACTTCTGAAGTCTCCTGCAAAAATTCCTAAGACTTTTGACATGTTTGTTACTGTTTGCTGCATTTTGTCTTTTAGTTGTCTACCAATAGTAGTGTAACTTGTAACTATCAAAGATTAATGGCTTGTGTTTGATCAGATCCTGAGAATCAACGGTTTGTCTTGATTCTAAGTTCCTTTATATGTATTGTATCTTGTCACTTGTACAGGTGTGCTTGTAAACATTGAAGATTAATACACTTTGCATTTATCAGTATTATCTTTGTTATTTGTATACATGATTTAGTTGTTATTGTTTCCATCAATCTCAACTAAAAAAGAACAATCTTGTAAACACTGATCCTACAGATTGGTACTAGAATATCTTGTTGAACTGTGTGTTGTGGCAGCCTTTGATCAAAATGTTTTTCATTACACCCCTCAAATTGAAACACATGTATCATGCCTTCTATAAACTGGCACCCTAACCCGTTGTTTGTCTCTTTTTTCAAACTCATTAGTTTCATCCTCATACTCCCCAAACTCATCATCAAAACCATCTACTTCATCCTCATAGTCTAAACCTGAAGTGTATGGATGAAGCCCGGTGTGGGGGGGGGGGGGGTTGAGTGATATATGGAAGGTTTTATCATGGGTGGTTGTGATGTTGGTGGTATGTTATCCGACACTATCCTCACATATTGTGAAGAATAATGAGATTCGGGTTTGAAGTCAAAAGGTTGGCTTACTTGTGGTAGAGGTTGACCAAAACTGGGTAATGGTGGAATTTGGCTGGTCGTTGAGGTTTCCATCTGTCTTAGGCGGAGGAACAGATGACAAGAACACACCCGAGGTGGGTTGTTGTTCTGGTGGTATCTGACCTGCAGGAGGCAAATCAGATTGCTTTCCAAGATCCTGTTTAGTCTCCATTTGAGTTGGAGAAGCTACAACTTTGTTGGTTTTGTGAAAAACCCTGTTCTATCTAACAGTCTTCTCAATTTCTGGATCAAAAAACAATGGTGATGATTTCCTAGAATATCTTGTATGATGCATGCAATTAAAGAATCACCTGCACAACACAACAAGAAAACCTTGTATAATACTGAACAAAACAAAATAAGACAAGAAATTAAAAACAAGAATTTCTAATTTTTGTGATTTGTAGCAAAAAGAACAAATTAACACCTTGCACACTAACTCCCCGGCAACGACGCCATTTTGATAGATGCCATTTGGTCGTTCAAAAACAATCCTTAAACACCTTAACTAGTAAGGGTAAGTAGAGTATCGTATACACGAAAAGTTTGTGGTAAGTGTCACTTTGTTACAAATGTTGAAAGACAAAAAGTAGTAAATACTGATTTGGATTGGGTTTTAAACAATAATGAGAAAGGTAATCCTCCCTGGGATTCAGGTTTGCAAACACAAGTCACTTCTAGTTAAGTACCAAACAATTACATAGACATAACCGCATTAGGTTCAATTGAATTGAGTGAAAATGGAAGAACGAGTTGTAAAGAAAACGTATTCTTGCATAATCAATTTAGATTAACCAGCTATCATCCAATCCCCACAATGTCCCTGATGTAAAGAAACCTGAGACTGATGAGACTTGACAACAGTTCGAAATCAACCAAAACATTTTAAAACATTCAATTGATAAATGAAATCATATGGCTTAACATGATAATCAAGATTACAAACCAAATCTAATCATTCCAGAAAATAACAAGTATAATACAAAACCCTACACCCGGAGAAGACCACATTTAGCTACTCATACTCATCACAATAATCAAAACTAGTGTAATGGGACTGACATTCATCAAACTTTAAGAACAATCGACTCAAGAACAGTAGGAATCGCCTTTATGAAGCTCTAGAATGGCTAAAATCGGAGATAGAATGGTATGGGGGCTGAGAATGGTGAAAACCTAATTTAGGTTAATTTTCCATAAAAGCTCTTCTTCGCATACCGTGAAAGTCCCTTGGCCAGTCCTTCGCGTACCACGAAGGAAAGAATAGTTGGGGCGCCTCTTTGCCTCTTCACGTACCGCAAACAATTTTTACTTTTTTACTTTTAATCCCCCGTGCTTCGTTCCAACTGCTTTGCTTCCGTTTCCCGCTCATTTAGCACATTAAACCTCGGAGGCAAACGCAACCAAAAAAACGCATAAAACCAAACAAAGATACAAACTATAATAACTAAAACGAATACACTAAGACACATAAGCCAAGGTTATTAGACACTACATCAATCCACAATCCCAAAGATTGTGCCGTTGAAATGTTATTGCATCCACAATCCAAAGACCGTGCTGTTGAAATGTTATTGCATCCACAATCCCAGGATTATGTCGTTGTTATATCGGTTTCCCCTATATGGCCATACCAGTACTACCTTAGGCTTGAAATCATGTTAGTGATTGCAATGTTATCATTTAGTTTTCAAATATCAAGCACATAGTTGAAATCACTTGTTTAAGAAATTGTTTTGGTAAAAATTTTGAGTTATCAAGCATATGTACATGTCTCACCCCAAAAGTAAAAGGAAAAGGGGGCTACGAATCTCACCTTGATAAGTAGAGGGTTGAACTTGTAACTTATCGCAACAAGATTTAAGGATGCCCTAAGTTAAATAAGATATGTTATTATAATGAAGAAACAGTTAACAGAAACAACAATGGAACGATTGGGATTTTAGGATTTTGGAATGGACGAGTGATAGGGAAATACGACTAAAGTTTATAAATGATGACTTATTTATAAAAGAGATTTATAAATTAAATAATAAACATTAATTGTAAATATATTAATAAGATAAGTATCTTATTAATTAGATTAAAGTAATGATGGAATATAATATTTATAAGTGTGTAATTTGAAATAAATAAGTTTGTTATGTGAATGGTAATATTATTATTTGTGAAAATCAAATTACTAAAGGAATCATATAATTACTAAAATCATATTATTTCGTGAAAGCATTAATAATATGATAAAAAAAATTATTAACATTCATGATATTACTAACACTATATGATAGATCATGTTGTTTTAAAGGGTTTTAGGTTGATATATATATATATATATATATATATATATATATATATATATATATATATATATATATGTGTGTGTGTGTGTGTGTGTATGTATGTATGTATGTATGTATGTATGTATGTATGTATGTAGATATGTATATATATGTATGTATGCATATATATTGGGGAGAGTTCAAATACTAACCAACTTTTTATGTGATAACCATGCTAAACACTATCAAACAATGACATAATTTATAAATTATTTTTTCTTTTAATTCTTAAAAGAGTATTCAAGTATTGTGAACATATATCTTGAATATAAATACGAAAATGATGAGGCTTACATATACGTATCAAATAATGTTAGATATACGTGACACATAGTGTTTACGTATATGTAACATTATTTGATACGTATATGTAACACTATTTTTGAGAGTGGTTATCATGGTTATCATATATATAGGGGAATGATCATAAGAAAACGCAATGTTCATGAGAAAACCAAAAAACTACTTATTAAAGGTAAAAAAATTAATAAAAAAATCATAACTCAAAATATAAATCAAAAACTAAAATATTGGTTCGGAGACCTTGTTCCCCACGTCATCCTCGTTAAAAAAAAGTAAATAAATAAAAAATTAGGGGATTTAGCTTTTGGGTTTAGTTTAGCTTTTAGGTTAGGTTTTTGGAGGGGTGGGGTGGGTTGGGGGTTTAGGTTTTTGGGGGTGGGTGGGGGTTTAGGTTTTTAGGGGGGTGGTGGGGTGGTGTTAGGTTTTTTGGTGTAGGTGGGGTGGTGGTAGGTTTTTTGGTGGGGGTGGGGTGGGGTGGGGGTTTAGGTTTTTGGGGTTGGGTTAGGTTTTTGGAGTGTACTACACATATGCAGTAAGAGTTTTTTGGTTTTCTCATGAAAATGAGTTTTCTCAAGAACTCAACCCTATATATATATATATAGGGAGAAGTTCATTTCAGAACACTTAAATATTGCGAGAAAAAGGGAAACAAACATAAATCGTTAATGTTTTTGATCCATCGTAAAAAAAAATTAAGTTTATACTTCTTACAAACAAATATGTATGTTATGTACATAAAAAACAATCAAAATAATTTTTTCATATGTTTTTATATATTTAAAAGTTTCCTACACATGTGTAGGTTATGTGTAGGTAAAAAAAACCTACACATAACTTACACATATGTAGGTATGTATATAAACGAAATTTTTTCATATTTTTTTGTTTGAATTTCATGAAAAACAAATAAACATTACATTTATATAATTTTCTTATATTTTAAAACTTTTTAAGATTGAAAAAGTGAATGATTCGTTTTGTTCTGCATGTTCTCGCAATATTTAGTGTTTTGAATTGAACCCTCCTATATATATAACTCAACTCCTTTCGTTTAATGATGTTACATCCATGATTATTTTATAATTTTAAAGATTATATATGAAAATAATAGAGTTTATGATATACACCAACATTTGTCACGTTTTGAAATATATAGGAGTAACGAAATAGTACATGATAATTAAACTGTTTTTAGAAAATAAATAAACATATACTTATGTATACTTTTTGTTTAGAAAGATCATAAATACCCTTTCAAGTTTAAAAAAGAATAGGTTTTTAAACCATGACATATTGATAAAAGTTTATAAATATTGAAGAGAAAAAATAGTGAAGGGAGGCCGTTGCAGGGATTGAACCCGTGACCTCCTTGCTGGAGTGTTATACTGCTAACCACTGGACCAGAGCACCATTTATTTAAAATATCATAATCAAAAGTATAAAAACAAAAGTTCTTGCCATTCTTCTTCCTCGGCTTATACAGATGCGAAAACCCAACCCATCCCCCTTCAACCCTAATCGAAAATGCAAGGAAACGAGAACATGAAGGTGCGTACATGAGGAGTAAAGGTTACCTAAAGACGGCTTGGATCGTGTGTAGGGTTGAATGGTTCTCCCCCTTGCGCCGATATCAAACCGAGAGAGAAAGAAAAAGTGAGATTGGAGGTGATTTCGAGTTGTAACGGGTTAGCGAAATTTATAGGGCGATTAGGAGCGTGTTAAAGCTTTCAAATGACCGAGATTAGGCATAATTTCAGAGATTACATCAAGAATTGCTAGTTTTTCTCCCATTTACGCGTCTTACCAATTCAGGTTTCAATCCCATGACCTCGGTTCCAATCTTTCGATATAAAGATTGATATGTGGTCAATACTTGGTGACGAATGATTTGGATCCAAAAAGGAAAGGTTTTGATCGCTGATTAAAGGGAATTGGAAGATGGTTTACTAGCTTTGAATTTAACAAGTCAAACATTCAACTTATTTCTTGGCCAGGGTTCAAATTAATAGCAGGGGGTTCAAGATGGGGGTTCAACCACTTTGAAGGGGTTCAAATGTAAAAGATAAGGTTCAAGGCTAAGAGGGGGTTCAAGACCAAAATCATTGATAAAAATCCATTTAAAAGTATAAAATCTCAAAACTCCGTGTCGTTATACGTTTGAAAATTGATATGGTACGATGTAAAGCACAAGTAGGTTATGACGAGATTGAAATAATATGGCGGTCACAAATGTTATTAATGCACAAAATGAAATAAATAAAAATAATAATACGAGCAAAAATCATGGATGTTAATATATATATATATATACACTAATAAATAAAAGTTTAAGGTGGACACTTGTCACTTTCTCGTGCCTCCTAACATTGATTTTCCCACCTCTCTCCTAATAAATGTGTCTCTATCTTATTAAATAATAATGATATTATAAAAATAATATTAAAGAAGAATACTAATTGTATTAAATAAGAATATATAATAGGAAATCAAAATATAACTAATTAAAGAAAAATACTAATTTGTTATATACACACACATTTCCACTTGATATATCTCGAGACGATCATAATAGTCTGACAAGTTAGGACGTATTTACAAATTTATAAGTTTTATCTTTTTTAATATACAATCTCGTGTAATACACGGGATTCTAACCTAGTATATTATATATATAGGGTTGAGTTCTAGAGAAAACTCGTGAAAACCGACTCAAACGAACTCCGAATGAACTCATTTTGGCGGCGTTAGAACCGGCTCGTCAAAATCGATCTAAAGCCCAAAGCTAAACAATAAATCTAAACCCTAAAAACTAAACGCCACCCCCAAAAACCTAAAACCCCCAAACCCCCCTCCCCCCCCCCCCCCCCTAAAAAAAACAAAACCTAAAACCCCCAAAACCCCACCCCCCAAAAACCTAAACCCCCCCACCCCACCCGTAAAAACCTAAACGCCGAGCCGGTTCCAACACCGCCAAAATGAGTTCATTCGGAGTTCGTTTGAGTCAGTTTTCTCGAATTTTCTCACGAACAAAGAGTTTTCTCATGATTTTTCCCAAAATATATATATAGCGAAAGGTTCAAGTACAAAGTGTTTACCTTAAAAAGCGTATGAGGTAATTTAAACTTTTGATTAAACTAATATAATGGTTAAGATTGATTTATAAGTTAACTAGCTTACAACCCGTGTAATACACACAAGGTGAAAAATATTAATACATAAGTTTCTTAAATATTTATGTATATATTTTACAGATATAAAAACGTATTATATATACTAAGAATAGACAACAAAAATCAAAATATACAAAAGTTAATGTATAATTGAGTTTCAAAAATACCTTAATTAATATTTAATGTAATTTGACTTTTATTTATTATACGATTGAAAATAAAAATTACATAAATAGATTTCAAAGTTTCTTATAACAAGGAATAATTAAAATAAATGTGTTTTTTTAGTATACATAGTATTTTTCTTTAAAAACGTATTATTATTAAAAGATAATAGTGCATTTAATAGAAGAGAGAGTCGGGGAAAAAATGATGAGAATTAATGTAGAGACGACACGTGGCATCAAAAAACTTTTATTTATTGTCACACCCCCAAATTTCAACTAACGGAGTTTTACCGTTTTGGGAAGTGACTAACCAGGATCTCAGACATTAGTTACTTTGAACGACTCTACATGGGACTCAAATGAAAATACCATTATAATCAAAGTTCAATGCGGAAGTGTAACGAAAAGTAAATGCGCAAAACACACGCGCCCAAACCAAAGTCCAAAATGTCCAACGAACTAAAATACAATACAAGGAAGTCATAAAATATATCATAAGTAAAATAGTTGAATCCCATGCATGTCCTAACGTGCACCTTGTGTCTTATCTTAGCGACCTGAGAAAACATGTAAGAAAAAGTGTCAACACAAGGTTGGTGAGTTCACAGGTTTCAAATAAATACGTAAGCATTTACCGGATTTATGATCATTCAATATGCATATCTATAGGTACCTAACATATGTTCATGTTTAGCTCAAGTGCTCGCAACCAAAGCTGACTGTTTGTTTATTGCCTCCTGCCAGGTCTATCAATACTGGCGATGTGAGTAGGCTAACATTTCACCCGTTTGATATCCAATCGAGTTAGCGCGACTAACGCGGGTGGGATTTGTCAAACCCAGTAGTACTACTAAATAAGATGAGGACTTTCTGTGATAGCATGTTACACTTAGCTTTAACATTGATAGCATATGAAATACAAAATCTCAAAAGTAGTTTAAGCATGCTTTCTCCCCCAAGTTAAAACAGTAAAATGGGGCCGTGAAAACTCACCTGTTTGGCGTTGAAGGTAGTTTCACACTAGAAGTAAGTTGGAACCACGAGTGTAAGTCTCAAAAGACCTACGAATGTCCTAAAATTATAAACATATAAATTAGGAACGATAATGGGAATTGTGACTGTGACACGGAAGGAACGTCTTAAAGAACCGTTCCAATGAACGAGAGTGGACGAATGTGTCCACGGGTTTAAGAATTACTTTACGCGACGAATGACATAAATAATAATATCTATATACGAGTGGATAACATAATTAATTATTATTTAGTCTCGATTGATTCACGGCGTTATAAAAATGATTTGAAATAATATAAATATATATTAAATGATAATACGGGTCACAATTTGAGAATAATATAAACATATTATTTTACACGAGTTTACGGCTTAAAAATAATATAAATATATTATTTTTACTTATTAATAATAATAATGTATAAATTATAAAAGTGGGTATAATTTATAAAAACAAACTAATATTTCAAACCCGAGCCTACAGGTTGCTTTTCGGGTTAAAACCCATTTATATAATAATACAATATTAAAAGGTTTGATTTTTATTAATTTAAAAATCTAGAAAACTGTTTCAAAAAATGATTGTGGGAGCCCGGCCTCGAACCCGGGTCTCTCCCACACACACAATCCCTTAACCGGTCCGCCCGCTAGGGTCATCGCAAACATACCCGAGACTCATTTCTTTTAACAACCAAGTCAAACGCGATTTCCTTCCCCATAGATACCCAGATCAAATCCCATCCCAAACACTGAATCTGATCGCGAATAAGGTTAAGATTCACAGGGGTTTTGTTGTTTAGAGGATTGCGAAACTGATGATGTAAACCATTGTAAAAACGGTTGCGATTTAGGTTGTTAATTTCAGTTAAACAGAGTCGAAAACTCTGGGTTAAGAACACAGATTGATTCGACTAAATCTGATATTAAAACTTGATGAATTTATGGGGTTTTTAACAATGACTGAATTACGAGTCTAACCGTATAACTTAATTTGATTAAGGTTAAGTTTAGACCAGGGTTCGATTAAACCCAATGCGTGATGAACCCTAGAATCGGTTCATCACTGATTCGATGTTACATACTCGAATAAGCATAGGGCTTTCAAAGCATAGATGATTGCGATTCTAACCATACCGTTTAATTGGATTAACATTAAGTCTAGGTTAGAGTTTGACTAAAACGTTTTCAAATGAATTCTAGAATCTGATTTTGTAAAATTGGATGTTTTTTGATTCAATTAACATGGGGTTTTCATTAAACTGAGTATTGCGAAACTACTGGTATGCTTTAATTTCGTTGAGAATGAGTCTAGAATCAAAAGCCCCAAATCCGATTTCTTAAGAACCCTAGAATCAGATTATGACTCAATCGATAATGTAAGCCCTGATTAGGATAGGGATTTCATTCTAAAGCATAAAATGAATCAAAAGACTGTTTCAATTACCTAGTTAAATGTCGGATTGACTGTGCACAATTAAAACAGGGTTCGACGGCTGCGGGTTGATCCTCGTCGCTTCTGGTTGCTTCTCCGGCGCGGCTGGTGTATGAGAATTCTTCTGAGTGACTAGTATAAGGATTACAGGTGAATAATTTGTGAGAAGAATACAAGATTTAGTCGAATTTGGTGATCGATTAAGATGAGGTCGACGGTTATGAACATAATTGTCATAATTTGAGTTTAATTTGATTGATGATTACGATTAAAGTTCCATGATGAACCATTAAGGCATTTAGGTGATAATCAATTATAGAATTCAATTCATTTCTGTTATCAATCGCGGATTGGAAATCAAAGGGTCTCGATTTTGACTTCTAAGAGTCAACAGAAGACCAATTTCTCAATTTTGAATTTGGGTAGTCAAATTATTCAATTTGGCATAATTACACAATTAGTCCTTGCAGTGTTGAGTTGAATTTGTGACCGAATCAGTCCCTGGGGTTAGATTTAGTTAACGGGGTTCAGTGTTTAATAGGAAACTTAACGGAATAGTTAACAGGGTTAACCTAAAAAGTCGGATTGTCACATCATCCCCTAGTTGAAAGAATTTTCGTCCCGAAAATTAGAATAACTTAAAAAAAAAATTTCTGGGGTGTCACATTATCCTCTAGTTGAAAGAATTTTCGTCCCGAAAATTAAATAGTACCTTAAGAAATTGACGCGGAGTGCTTGAACAGATTAGGATATTTGCGCATCATCTGATCCTCGCGCTCCCATGTGAATTCCGGTCCGTGTTTCGAGTTCCAACGAACTCTAACAATAGGGATCTTACTGTGCTTTAACGTTTTAACTTCCCTATCCACAATTTCCACAGGTTCTTCGATGAAGCGTAACTGTTCATCAACGTGTAGTTCCTCCAGAGGAACTACGAGTGATTCGTCTGTCAGGCATTTCTTTAAATTTGAGACGTGAAAGACGTTGTGCACACCACTAAGTCTTTCAGGTAGGTCCAGTTGATACGCGACTGGTCCGATTCTCTTCATTATTTTAAATGGTCCAACATAACGAGGATTGAGTTTTCCTCGTTTCCCGAAACGAATGACACCTTTCCAAGGTGAGACTTTGAGTAAGACCATGTCACCTATTTGAAACTCCAAAGGTTTACGACGCTTGTCGGCATAGCTTTTTTGACGATCATGAGCTGCCGCCATACGGTTTCTAATTTAAACGATCTTTTCGGAAGTTTCAAATACAAGTTCAGGACCTGTGAGTTGGCTATCTCCAACCTCAGTCCAACAAACAGGAGAACGACATTTCCGTCCATAAAGTGCTTCAAATGGAGCTGCCTTGATGCTAGTGTGATAGATGTTGTTGTAGGAGAACTCCACCAATGGTAGGTGAGACTCCCAAGTGTTACCGAAATCGATCACACAAGCTCGTAGCATGTCCTCCAGAGTTTGGATAGTACGTTCAGTTTGGCCATCAGTTTGAGGATGGTATGTTGTGCTCATATCTAGACGCGTGCCTAAGGCCTTATGTAATGACTTCCAGAAACGAGAAGTGAGTCGTGCATCACGATCCGAAATAATAGAAATTGGCACCCCGTGCCGAGAGACTATTTCTTTCAGGTACGTACGAGTAAGTTTATCCATTTTCTCGGTCTCTTTGATTGCTAAGAAATGAGCGGACTTTGTTAATCGATCAACAATTACCCAAATAGTATCACATCCGGTAGGGGTTCGTGGTAATTTGGTGATGAAGTCCAAGGATATTTGTTCCCATTTCCACATAGGAATTTCTGGTTGTTGCAGAAGACCGGATGGTTTTTGATATTCAACTTTGACCTTCGCGCAAGTCAGACACTTACTAACATAGGTGGCTATATCGGCTTTCATCTTCGGCCACCAATATAGTATCTTTAGATCATGATACATCTTATCGGAACCCGGATGAATAGAGTAACGAGATTTATGAGACACATCCATAACTAGTTCCCTTAGGTTTCCGAATACTGGAACCCATATTCATTCGGCAAAGTAGCGAATACCGTCGGATTTGACTTCAAGTTGTGCTTCCAGGCCGCGTGTACCTTCCAGCGGTAGGTTTTCTTCCTTTAGGGCTTCGAGTTGAGCACTACGAATTCTGTCATGTAATCCGGGGTGAATAGTAAGCTGTAGTGCTCGAACTCGTTTGAGTTTTTGTAACATTCGGCCCCTCATACCAACAATATTGTCCGCTTTGCCCACTAAGAGCTCACGGATTTGTTTTTGGTTGCCCGGGTGAAAACTTCCCAGGGGTCACCCACCCATGGATTACTCCCACCCGAACACGCTTAACTGTGGAGTTCTCCTCTCATCCACTACATTAAGCCCCAAAACGCGTTGTTGATTTAAGAGGCAGGGCATTCCTTATGACCCAAGGATCTCTCTTGTGCACGGCCGATGTGGGATTCGCCTAGGGTGTTACAATCACCCCCCTTTTGGACTCATCGTCCTTGATGAGGTTTGCCCCACCATCCAATTCAGGGATGTGGGATTTGCCTAAGGTGTCCTTCTGAACACCCCCGGGGACTCAACCGTGATCGCTGAGGTTTGCCCCACCATCCCGAACGACACAAGAGTGGCTCTGATACCATTTGTAACATCCGGCCCCTCATACCAACAATATTGTCCGCTTTGCCCACTAAGAGCTCACGAATTTTTTATTGGTTGCCCGGGTGAAAACTTCTCAGGGGTTCACCCATCCCTGGATTACTCCCACCCGAGCACGCTTAACTGTGGAGTTCTCCTCTCATCCACTACATTAAGCCCCAAAATGCGTTGTAGATTTAAGAGGCAGGATATTTCTTATGAACCAAGGATCTCTCTTGTGCACGGCCGATGTGGAATTCGCCTAGGGTGTTACAATCACCCCCCAAGAAGACGAGATGCGGGAAATATACCCTCATTTGTTGAACGTATAACTGGTTTCGAGGACGAAACCATTCTAAGGGGGTAGACTTGTAACATCCCAAAAAAAATAGTAAATAAATAAATAATAACACGATCGAGATTATTATTGTCAAAGAAACGAGAGAAAAATGGATGGGCTTGGGTTCGGCTCGAACGGGCCGAAGGAAGCCCAGGTATATAAAGGACAAGGGCTGCCACAATTCATTTCTTTTCACCACTTGCAATTCTAGAGAGAGAAAGAGGAGCTCGGTTCTAGAGAGAGAAAGTGACGGATCGACTCGGGAATTCAGGAGAACGTTGCTACTGTGTTCGTGATCATTCTCTGAATCATAACTCCAATCCAGGTAAGCGTTCGATCATAATCTGAGTTTTTATGATTATTTTAGGATTTTTGGTTTTAGCTAAATAGGTGAAGTTTTTATGGATGAAACTTGAAAATGAACAAAGATCTAGCATCTAGAATAAAAATCGAAAGTTCTGATCAAAGAAAATTTAGATATTGACATGATCAGACCCGCATGCAAAAAGTTAGGGTTCTTACGCCTGAATCAGATCCTGCGTACTTATCAAGTACGCAGGAAGAAGGGTTCTGCGTATTTACCAAGTGCGCATGAAGTAAAGTCTGCGTACTTGTCAAGTACGCATGACCAAGGCCCTGCGCACTTGTTAAGTGCGCAGGCATCAGAATGGTTAAGTAAAGTCAATATGTTTAGAATGATTAAACCGTTAGAGTCGAGATTAGGTCTGATGTGTATTTAACTACTCAATTCAGATCAGAAGTGACGTTGTTGGACTTTGTTTAGGACAACCCAGACTAGCTCATCAGGTGAGTTCTATGTGCCCCTTTCTATGTTATGTGCAAATCAGTTTAAATGTTTTGGGGCTGAAGTGTATACATTAAATGAATAAATGTTATGAATGCTAACGTGATCATACGTGATATACAAATATATATTTATGTATATATATATGAAAATGAATTATGAACAAAGAATGAAACGTATGTTTACAAAGTATGAATGAAAGAATGGCAAAATATGAATGAACGAAATCTTGCTTTATATAATATATACTGCATGTTATGAATATACGTGAATGTTATGGATGCTTCGATGCTAACGGCTACTACGGTAGACGGACGACCACGTGACTATCTTGCAACCGGGACAAAAACGTTCCTTCATCAGCAAGGAAATAAAAAGGGGCATTAATGGACGGTCGAAGCAAATGCCAAATCATATGTAGAACGGTTGCAAACATGGTAGCACGTGGGAAACGGATACCTTCGGGTAGACCGGCGAAAAGGACGGACTACGACGGTAGGACGGTTTATGACGGACGGCCGAAGGTTGGCCGGACGGTTTTAAGGCGGACGGTTTCTAGGACCGGACGAGTCAAAGGGCTACGACGGTAGCTTCATAGCATATGTCTTTGTGACATACGTAGTAAAAGACGGGTTAATCACCCTTATGTGTATGACCAAATGAATGTTAAGGAATGTAAAGGTGAATGCATATAAATGTAGTCACTCAAGAATGATGAAAGAAAAGTAAAAGTTAAGAATACGTATTTATGTTCTTTATATATACACTAATGTATACTTTTAAAGAAATATTTTTTATATCTAATCTTTCTAAACTAGAACTCACCAGCGTTAGCTGACTTTTAGTATACATTTCAGGTAACAAAGAAAAGGGTCGTGCGAAGGCGTGAAGGCTGCCCGGCTAGAGACTGACATCCCGATTTATGCTTTTGTTAAACAATGGTTAATGTTTTAAATGTTACGACTTCCGCTGATATGTACTCTAATGTTTGAATGCTTTTAATTAAAAGTTCAGTAATTAATGATTTTTTTTATGAGTAAATCCAACAAGTGAGGCCTCCCGGGTTTGGGGCCTTACAGTTTTGTTTCTTTTCGACTCAGGGCATCAGCTACAACATTAGCTTTACCCGGGTGGTATCGGATCGCACAGTCATAATCATTTAAGAGTTCGACCCAACGACGTTGTCGCATGTTCAACTCTTTCTGCTCGAAGATGTGCTGAAGACTCTTGTGATCGGTGTAGATGGTGCATTTGGTACCGTACAAGTAATGTCTCCATATCTTAAGTGCAAAAACTACTGCTCCCAACTCTAGTTCATGAGTGGTGTAGTTTTTCTCGTGAACCTTTAACTGACGTGAAGCGTATGCGATTACCTTTTCGCGCTGCATTAAGACACAACCCAGACCTTGAATAGATGCATCACAATACACTACAAAATCATCGGTTCCTTCCAGAAGAGCTAAAATAGGTGCACTGCAGAGTTTCTGTTTAAGGTGTTGGAAAGCTGATTCCTGGTTATCGCCCCAATTATAGGCTTTCCCTTTTTGAGTTAGGGCAGTGAGAGGTTGTGCAATCTTCGAAAATCCTTCGATAAAACGACGGTAATAACCGGCCAATCCCAGAAATTGTCGCACCTCAGTCGGGGTCGTCGGTGCTGCCCAATTCTTGATGGCTTCTATTTTGGATGGGTCGACATGTATTCCTTCCTCGTTAACCACATGCCCTAGAAACTGAACTTCCCGAATCCAAAATTCACACTTGGAAAACTTAGCATACAGTTGCTCTCGCTTAAGTAATTCCAAAATTAGGCGTAGATGTTCCTCGTGTTCTTCCTTGTTCTTGGAATAAATAAGGATGTCGTCGATGAAAACAATAACGAACTGGTCAAGGTAAGGCTTACACACACGGTTCATGAGATCCATGAATATCGCAGGTGCGTTGGTTAACCCGAAAGGCATGACCATAAATTCGTAATGGCCGTACCTTGTTCTGAATGCAGTCTTTGAGATATCTTCTTCTCGGACTCTTAAGTGATGGTAACCGGACCTAAGATCTATTTTAGAATAGAAACTTGATCCTTGGAGTTGATCAAAAAGGTCATCTATGCGAGGTAAAGGGTAGCGGTTCTTGATTGTGACTTTAATCAGCTCCCGGTAGTCAATACACATACGGAAAGTTCCGTCCTTCTTCTTTACAAATAGTATCAGAGCTCCCCACGGTGATGAACTAGGTCGGATGAAACCTTTATCCAATAAATCTTGCAATTGAGTGGACAACTCTTGTAATTCACTGGGTGCCAGTCTGTAAGGTGCCCGAGCAATCGGTGCTGCTCCGGGTGTTAAATCAATTTGGAATTCCACTTGACGGTGTGGTGGTAGACCGGGCAGATCCTCGGGAAACACTTCCAAAAATTCACGCACAATGGGAATATCTTCAATCTTCTTCTCTTATGAGGGCTGCTCAGCAACAAGAGCCAAAATTGCCGTATGCCCCTTTCGAAGACATTTTTGTGCTTTCATGAAAGATATGATGCCCATGACTGCACCAACTCTTTCGCCTTGGACGGAAAGGGTTTCTCCATTCGAGAGAGGTATACGTACAATCTTCTCACAACAGATAATTTCGGCTTGGTTTTTAGATAACCAATCCATGCCGACGATTATATCAAAACTACCAAGTATGACCGGCATAAGGTCGATATCAAATGTATGTGTAGCTAGCTCAAGTTTACATCCTTTAAGTATGTGAGTTGCCTCAGTTATTTGGCTGTCAGCTATCTCTATTGTATTATCTTCTAATAGAGATGAAGTTCCTTTTATCATATTACTAAATTTCTTAGATATAAAACTTCTATCAGCACCGGTGTCAAAAAGGACAGAAGCAAAGTAATTATTTACGAGGAACTTACCGGTGACTACATTATGGTCGAAACGGGCTTCTCCAGATCCTAGTACTAAGGCTCGTCCCTTCGCACCATTTCCTCCACCATTTCCATTGTTACCACCATCGCCATTGTTATTCTGGTTAGGGTTGTGGTTTCCATTACCCCCTTTCTTCAACTGAGGACAGTTCTTTTGGATATTCCCTTCCTTTCCGCACTCAAAGCAACCCCTTGTGGATCCCAGTTGTTGAAAAGGTTGTTTACTTTGTAACTCACCCCTGCAGTCCTTAGCAGCGTGACCTATTTTACCACACCTCTGGCAATGATTGTAGAACCCAAAGTGGTGAAAGTTACACTTGTTACACTTCGGGGACTTCCCCGCATAACCACCCTGGTTTTTGACCAGAAGATGTCGATTGATTGAAGTTCTTGGTAGGCTCAAACCTACGATGTTGTTGCTGCGGCTGATTAAACTGGGGTTGGTTGGGTTGGGGTCCTTTGGAGTGGGAGTTAGAGTGGTTGTGGGTGTTGGAATGGTGATCGAACTTGCGTTTGTGATTGTCGGTGGGTTTAGCAACTGAACCTCTCGGAGTTAGAGTTCCTTGTGTCACCGCTTGGTCGGTTAACTTATGCGCAAGTCGGATGGGTTGTTGGATAGTGGTAGGATTTGATGAAGTCACCATGCTTTGTATTTGAGGTACTAGACCTCCAATGTAAAGCTCAATTCTTTTGTAATCGGGAGTTACCATATGCGGGCACATAGTAGCCAGTTCATGGGAACGTGTGGTGTAGAGTTCAATCTCAGAACCCTCCATCTTTAGGTTCCAAAATTCTCCCTCTAACTTCTGGATCTCGTCGCGGGGACAGTATTCCTCTTTCATCATTGCTTTGAATTCCTCCCACGGAAGTCCATTCGCCATGGCCAGACCCAACATTTGGACCTGGGCATTCCACCATGTTAGTGCCGGGCCTTCTAAAGTTCCGGCGGCAAACTTCACTTGATTAGCCACGGGGCAGTTACACATGGCAATTACTGATTCAACCTTCTCAAACCAGCGAAGTAATCCAACGGCTCCTTCAGCTCCGCTAAAGGTGTGGGGCTTGCAATCCATGAATGCTTTGAAAGTGCAGGCTGGTTGTTGGTTTTGCTGATTTTGCTGGCCTGGATTTAGAAATACAAATAGAATTGGAATTATAGAGTTCAGAAAGATGTCTTTAGGAGAAGGATTGACACTATTAGTCAATAGCAAAAGCATTTACCTTCAGTATTCTGTGCTGCTAGAGCCTCTGCCACACTATCATTTATCAGTGTTGCTAGCTCTGCTGCTGTCATGTTAATGGCACCACGACCACCGGCACGGCCTCCGCGTCCTCTCCCAGACATGGTTCTTCACAATCACAAATGAAAAACAATGAGAAATATATCGCATATTAAACATTATTCAGATATGAGTAAGGAGATACAACATCTAATATTTTGAAAATTAAATAAATTGTAAGGCTACAAAATAAATAACTCAAATATTAAACTTCTCATGCTTTTATTGGATGGGAATAACCTTACCCATCTAGGTTTGAAAAGAGAAATAACATAAGCAAAAACAAACATGAAAAGGAAGATAGAATAGGAAGATCATCAAGCATCTTCGTCATCGGAAGAAACATACGATTGTGCATCGTCTATCTCAACCGGTTCTTCTTCCACGGGCTCCTCCTCGAAAGGCTCTTCTTCAAAAGGTTCCTCCTCAAAAGGTTCCTCCTCTCCATCAGAATGTGGAATTTCTTTAGGAAATAAAGCGGCTTGTAGTTGGGCTTCCAAGTGGGTTACCCTCTCTTGAAGACCTTCAGCAGTGTGGTTTGCCACATGTAGCTGAGCTTCCATAGCAGCCAGTCTCTCTAGAATTCCTTCCATATCATCATCCATAGTGTCGGCCCTCGTGTCCAGATGTGCCACACGATCCACTAAAAGGTTATGAACATGGTCCGTTGCAGCTAGTTTGGTAGTCAAAAGTTCTATTCCTAACTTGTTCTCTTCTATTTGGGGTCCATTCTTCAGAAGTTTAGGTATCTCCTCGGTGGCATCTTGTACAATACTCAATTCCTTCGACATATAAGATACGAATGCTACGAAAGCTTGTTCCATGGTGCATGGTAAGCTAGGTAGTGTAGATGATAAAGATGTGGATCCAAAGTAAGGTGATGGAACATCTCCCATTTCGATCCATCTTTGGATCATATGTAGGTATACGTCCCAATTGAGAGCATAATTCAATGCTCGTGTATTACTCGGTTTACCTTGGTCAACAGATTGGTCACCGGAAGTAGTCCGGCGCCTTTTGGGATCCGGGGATGGTAGGATAGGTGCCTTATGTCCTAGTGCCTTAGGTGACGGAGGTGGGGTTGACGACATGATCCTGCAGTAGTATGTATAAGTACCAAACATCCAAATGACATGTAACTAATGTGTAAGGCTATAGTCTAGTATGCAATCCTAGTTCTCTATAACCAATGGCTCTGATACCAATCTGTCACACCCCCAAATTTCAACTAACGGAGTTTTACCGTTTTGGGAAGTGACTAACCAGGATCTCAGACATTAGTTACTTTGAACGACTCTACATGGGACTCAAATGAAAATACCATTATAATCAAAGTTCAATGCGGAAGCGTAACAAAAAGTAAATGCGCAAAACACACGCGCCCAAACCAAAGTCCAAAAAGTCCAAAATGTCCAACCAACTAAAATACAATTCAAGGAAGTCATAAAATATATCATAAGTAAAATAGTTGAATCCCATGCATATCCTAACGTGCACCTTGTGTCTTATCTTAGCGACCTGAGAAAACATGTAAGAAAAGGTGTCAACACAAGGTTGGTGAGTTCACAGGTTTCAAATAAATACGTAAGCGTTTACCGGATTTAAGATCATTCAATATGCATATCTATAGGTAGCTAACCAATGTTCATGTTTAGCTCAAGTGCTCGCAACCGAAGCTGACTGTTTGTTTATTGCCTCCTGCCAGGTCTATCAATACTGGCGATGTGAGTAGGCTTACATTACACCCGTTCGATATCCAATCGAGTTAGCGCGACTAACGCGGGTGGGATTTGTCAAACCCAGTAGTACTACTAAATATTACCTTGCTAAGATCCATATTAACGGTTCGAGATAAGATGAGGACTTTCTGTGATAGCATGTTACACTTAGCTTTAACATTGATAGCATATGAAATACAAAATCTCAAAAGTAGTTTAAGCATGCTTTCTCCCCCAAGTTAAAACAGTAAAAAGGAGCTGTGAAAACTCACTTGTTTGGCGTTAAAGGTAGTTTCACACTAGAACTAAGTTGGAACCACGAGTGTAAGTCTCAAAAGACCTACGAATGTCCTAAAATTATAAACATATAAATTAGGAACGATAATGGGAATTGTGACTGTGACACGGAAGGAACGTCTTAAAGAACCGTTCCAATAAACGAGAGTGGACGAACGTGTCCACGGGTTTAAGCATTAATTTACGCGACGAACGACATAAATAATAATATCTATATACGAGTGGATAACATAATTAATTATTATTTAGTCTCGATTGATTCACGGCGTTATAAAAATGATTTGAAATAATATAAATATATATTAAATGATAATACGGGTCACAATTTGAGAATAATATAAACATATTATTTTACACGAGTTTACGGCTTAAAAATAATATAAATATATTATTTTTACTTATTAATAATAATAATGTATAAATTATAAAAGTGGGTGTAATTTATAAAAACAAACTAATATTTCAAACCCGAGCCTACGGTTTGTTTTCCGGGTTAAAACCCACTTATATAATAATAAAATATTAAAAGGTTTGATTTTTATTAATTTAAAAATCCAGAAAACTGTTTCAAAAAATGAATGTGGGAGCCCGGCCTCGAACCCGGGTCTCTCCCACACACACACAAGCCCTTAACCGGTCCGCCCGCTAGGGTCGTCGCAAACATACCCGAGACTCATTTCTTTTAACAACCAAGTAAAAAGCGATTTCCTTCCCCATAGATACCCAGATCAAATCCCATCCCAAACACTGAATCTGATCGCGAATAAGGTTAAGATTAACAGGGGTTTTGTTGTTTAGAGGATTGCGAAACTGATGATGTAAACCATTGTAAAAACGGTTGCGATTTAGGTTGTTAATTTCAGTTAAACAGAGTCGAAAACTCTGGGTTAAGAACACAGATTGATTCGACTAAATCCGATACTAAAACTTGATGAATTTATGGGGTTTTTAACAATGACTGAATTGCGAGTCTAACCGTATAACTTAATTTGATTGAGGTTAAGTTTAGACCAGGGTTCGATTAAACCCAATGCGTGATGAACCCTAGAATCGGTTCATCACTGATTCGATGTTACATACTCGAATAAGCATAGGGCTTTCAAAGCATAGATGATTGCGATTCTAACCAAACCGTTTAATTGGATTAACATTGAGTCTAGGTTAGAGTTTGACTAAAACGTTTTCAAATGAATTCCAGAATCTGATTTTGTAAAATTGGATGTTGTTTGATTCAATTAACAAGGGGTTTTCATTAAACTGGGTATTGCGAAACTACTGGTATGCTTTAATTTCGTTGAGAATGAGTCTAGAATCAAAAGCCCCAAATCCGATTTCTTAAGAACCCTAGAATCAGATTATGACTCAATCGATAATGTAAGCCCTGATTAGGATAGGGATTTCATTCTAAAGCATAAAATGAATCAAAAGACTGTTTCAATTACCCAGTTGAATGTCGGATTGACTGTGCACGATTAAAACAGGGTTCGACGGCTGCGGGTTGATCCTCGTCGCTTCTGGTTGCTTCTCCGGCATGGCTGGTGTATGAGAATTCTTCTGAGTGAGTCGTATAAGGATTGCAGGTGAATAATTTGTGAGAAGAATACAAGAATTAGTCGAATTTGGTGATCGATTAAGATGAGGTCGACGGTTATGAACATAATTGTCATAATTTGAGTTTAGTTTGATTGATGATTACGATTAAAGTTCCATGATGAACCATTAAGGCATTTAGGTGATAATCAATTACAGAATTCAATTCATTTCTGTTATCAATCGTGGATTGGAAATCAAAGGGTCTCGATTTTGACTTCTAAAAGTCAACAGAAGACCAATTTATCAATTTTGACTTTGGGTAGTGAAATTATTCAATTTGGCATAATTACACAATTAGTCCTTGCAGTGTTGAGTTGAATTTGTGACCGAATCAGTCCCTGGGGTTAGATTTAGTTAATGGGGTTAAGTTTTTAATAGGAAACTTAACGGAATAGTTAACGGGTTAACCTAAAAAGTCGGATTGTCACATTTATTATATAGTATAGATATAGATATAGATTAATGACTAGAGGGGTAAAATAGAGATATTTTTAGAAAAAGATAATGTTGCTCAAAATCAGTGTTGGTTACCTTTATCAGCACAATTATATCGTGTAACAGCACAGTTATAAATATTAAAGTAGCACGGTATATATATCATATTAACGTGCTATTTTTCTGCGCGTATAAATGTCGCTAATACCTCTCACCGATGGAAACAGTATCGTACATGTGGCACATTTTTCTTGCTTCCTACAGTTTTTAAGCAAAGCCCACTTCATAGGGAACCTGTGTGTGTGTGTGTATATATATATAGGGTAGGGTTCAAATGCTAACCTTATTTTATAAGATAACATGATAACCACATATCCACCATTGATTTGAGTTTGATCAATTGTTGATTTCATTTAATGACAAGTTTTTAATTATTAAAATAAAAAGTTAATTATATTTAATGCAAAAGGGTAGTTTGGGTAAAACAACATAATTTAATTTAGATAGTCATTAATTAGTCCACACTCTCTCTCTTACCATTTCAAACTTAATAAATAAAACCCATAAAAATTAATTTAAAACCAAAAAGATTCAATATTTTTTTAGTTTTACATTACAATAATACAAAAAAATATATATAGTAGAACATAAAATTCATGTCAAAGTTTATTACATATACATACCAACCGTGTTACATATACGTAACACACTCTCTCTCCTACCATTTCAAACTTAATAACTAAAAAACCATAAAATTACTTTAAAGTCAAAAAGATCAATAATTTTTTTTAGTTTTACATTACAATTATACAAAATATATATATATATATATATGCTAGAACATAAAATTCAAATCAAAGTTTGTTACATATACATACCAACGGTGTTACATATACGTACCAATGGTGTTACATATAAGTACTAACAGTGTCACATATACGTACCAACCGTGTTATATATACGTACTAACCGTGTTACATATGCTTACCACCCGTCTAAATTTTTCACTAGGGTCCATGTTACTCCTTGCAGAAAGTGGTGTTGATTTCCTGCTTGTTGAAGAAAGCACACGGCTTTATACCAATAATACGCAGAAGGTATAAAGTTCTCGAAAAAATTACACTCAAAAACTTTACCGGAATAATACGCAAAAGGTATAAAGTTCTCGAAGAAATTACACACAACACCAAAAACGGTCGGAGATGACTTTCCCACAACCACCGCCTAAACTTACAAAAAAAGAGCCTGAAATAATAAGATAATTAACTTTTTTGTTTGAATGAGGAAAAGTGGTGAAATTGAATTTCTTGTTTAAATGAGGAAAAGTGGTGAACAAAATAAATAAATTAAAACTTCACTTTCTTATGTTAGAAGAGAGAATAAGATAATTAATGAACTTTAATTAAAACACATATAAATACCTAAAATAAAATTTGAAAATTAGAAAAATAAATAAATTACAAATTATGTGATTGGTTGGATTGTGGTTATCACATAAAAATGTGGTTAGCATTTGAACCCAACCCTATCTATATATATATAGAGGTGAGTTCACTAGAAAACTCATTTTCATGAGAAAACCAAAAACCTCCTACTGCATATGTGTAGAACACCCAAAATCCCAACCTACCCTGAAAAACATAACCCCCCATCCCCACCCACCCCCCTATAAACCTAAACCCCCCACCCACCCCCCCTATAAACCTAAACCCCCCACCCACCCCTCCAAAAACCTAAACTAAACCTAAAATCCTAACTCATCCCAAAAACCTAAACCCCCACCCCCACCCAAACACCTAACCCCACCCCCACCTACCCCCTCACCCACCCCCCAAAAACCTAAACCCCGCACCCACCCCACCCCTCCAAAAACCTAACATTAAAGCTAAACTAAACCCAAAAAACTAAACAAAAAAGCTAAACCCACAACTTTTCAAGTTTTTTTTATTTGAACGATGACGACGTGGGAAAAAAAGGGCTCTGAATCAGTTTTTTAATTTTTGATTTATTTTTTGAGTTATGATTTTTTTATTATTATTTTTTTACCTTAATTAAGTAGTTTTTTGGTTTTCTCATGAAAATTGAGTTTTCTTATGATCTTTCCCCTGTATATATATAGGAAAATGATCTTATGTAAACCCAATTTTATTGTGTAAACCAAAAAAATAATTTTGAGCCACTAAATTAATTTAACATATAATAATTAGTGGATGAGGTTAATTTTTATTTTTTTGTTTTAGAAATGAGTGGCTAAGATTGTTTAGGGGGTATAAGAGTTATTGTGACTATCAATTTTTTAATTAATTTTTTTTAAAACTAATTCCCCCCTTTTTCTTTAGACTTTAACAACTTTTTTATACATTGTTATTTTTTTAAATAAAATATACCATAAAAACTAGCATTTTTTTTATCTTTAATTCAGTTATAGTCTTGAATTTTTTTATTTTTATTTTTTTAAGGTTTTTTTATTACATATATGTAACAAACACTTACATATATGTAATATAAACATAAAAGTAAGTGTTCAAACTTTTCCTCTATTTTTCAAAAACTCCCCTATTTTTTAGAACACAAATAGCTTTTTATACAATATCATTTTTATGAAAAAAAAACTACAACATAGCATATAGCGCTTTATTGTCTTTAATACGAGTATAGTTTTACTATATAATATTTTTTATTGTTGTATAGGTAATATGAACATAAATGATATTGTTGGTCCAAAAACCCTGAATCACAAGATCAATTGTTGTTTTATTTATATTTTTTATCCAACTTTTTTTTACGTATTCGATATTTAAATTTAAAATTCATTATACATAATAAGTTAAAAATCTCAATACCTTATAAATATAGAATCACATAATTGTTTTAGGGGCCTCCAGTGCCACGAGATCAGTTATTATTCTATTTATATTTTTGATCCAGCTTTTTTTACACGTATTATGAATATACATGATATTGTTCATCCAAAAACCTTGTACCACGAGATCAATTATCGTCGTATTTATATTTTTGATCTAGTTTTTTTTTTTCAGATTGGCTATTTAAATTGAAGTTTCATTCTACGTAATAATTTAAAAATCCCAACACCTTTTAAATAAACTATGTAGATTTTTATTAACCAAAAAAAAATAAAAATGAAGATAACGCTCATCCAATACAAAATAAGCTTTAAATAGAGAATTATAAGAATCACGTAAACATTTATACATAAACGTCTTTATTCAATGACGTTTTTTGTCTTGATGTTTTTTATTTTGTTTTGTTCCATTACATATATGTAATATGATACTATATATGTAATGTGATACAACATATATGTAACAATAAGATATTACATATATGTAATATGATACTAATTTTTTATTTTATATAATATGAAAAATTACATATATGTTTAAAAAAATTAACAAATTTGTATAATTTTTTATTAGAAAACTAAGAATCACCATTGTGGTTTTCAACTAAAAATCGAATTAAAATTACTAATTAGAAAACTAAAAATCACTAATTAGAAAATCTTTAAATTTTTTTAAAGAAAAGTAATTATGTTTATGTTTATATTTACATGCATGTAATTGTTCGTTACATACATGTAATAACTGATGTTCAAAAAAAATTTGCAAGACTATATTCGAATTAAAGATAAAAAAAAGCTATATTTAATGGTGTAATTTTTATAAAAAATAATGTTTTATAAAAAAGTTACGAATGTTTAAAAACATGAGGGGGAAATTGAATTGGTGGAATTTTTATTATTAAAAAAAGGTGGAGAATGTTTCATTTTACCAAAATACCCTTTTAAATAAAGAAAAAAAACTAGTATGTGTCTTTTTCTCATTGGGTTTATTGGTTTACACATGAAAACATGGTTTACAATTGATCTCTACCCTATATATATACATACATACATACATAGGAAGCTTTAAATAAAAAGGGGCTTTTATGGTGCGAATTGTACGAAGAATTATGGATAATTGATCTACAATTCAAGGGTTGAAATAAAATGTATGCCTAGTCAACTTGTTTTTAAGTGTGAAAAGAGTCCGAAAGGGTAAAATGTGTATATCCTACATTTATTGACTTTTTTTAAGTTTCCCATTTTTTTTAAAACACGTATAACTTTTTTATACGACATTATTTTAAAAAACAAATTACACCATAAAATCGAGAATTTTATTCTCTTTAATTTGAGTATAGTTCTGCTATACTTTTATTTAAAAATAAATATACTTTTTTTTAAATGTTGATGTGTCGAGAGTGTTTACGTGATTATTGAAACATAACTTAACACGTATATAAAGCATTTGTTTATTTATATGAAAATATAATAAACGCTTGTTATAAATATCTTTGCTTTACTGAAACATAACTTAACACGTATATCATGCCTTTATTTATGCATATGAAAATATAACAAACGTTTGTCATAAATATCTTTACTTTACTAAAACATAACTTAACACGTATATCATTCATTTGTTTATGTATATGAAAATATAATAAACGCTTGTCATACATATCTTTGCTTTACTGAAACATAATTTAACACGTATATCATGCCTTTGTTTATGTATATGAAAATCTAACAATCCCTTGCCATAAATAAAACTATACTTAACAAAAAAACGTACTTTTGACTCTTTTAAACATTTCTATAAAACATAACATTAAATTTTCTTTATTAATATAAAATATGTAATAAACACTTTTTACTAAGAGGGTGTTTAGGATTGCTTATTTAATTCTAAAAGTGATTTTTGGCAAAAATGTTTATTGACTTATGACTTTTTCAAAATGAGTTTTTAAAAAAGTGTTTGCTTTAGCTTTCGTAGTGGGAAAAACCAATAAGTCAATAAGTTGTTGTTTTAAAAAGTGTCTGGCTTATCTTATTTTTATAAAATTAATAAAAAAAGGACATTCTTTTATATTTAAAACATCTATACTTTGAAGGTGTTTGGGATTGCTTATTTACATATACTATTATATATTTATTGTAGGGTAAATGGTGGATAGATTGGTAATTTTATGTTCAAAAAGTCATGAGTTTTAAAAAGCCATGATTTGTAACTTTTGAAAATAAACTTTTTAATACTTATCGAAAAGCCAAAATAAAAATAACTTTAATCCATGCCAAACACTTTTTTGATTTATTAGCTTTTTGAAAAATCCAATAAGTCGTTTTCAAACTCACTACCAAACAACCCCTAAGTATGCACACCACCTCTAAAGCAGACAAAAAGAGGATTAGAACTCACCTAGTATACGATCTACTACATAAACTAAAACGCTTTGGGCTACACAAGTGCTACGTGATCTGTACGAATACAACACATGAAATCTGTTAAACTTAGCTAGTGTCACCTATTAGTGTCGGCTGACACTCTATAGCGTCACCTGATAGCGTCGACTAGGCACACCATAGTGTCGCCTGAACTTGCGTTCAAGACTTTGTGTCATGCTTATAGGAGGGTTGACACTCTGAGGGTCGACACTCTCAGGGTTCTGAGGGTTGAAACTCTTAGGGTTGACACTCTGTGGGTGGACACTTTGAGGGTCGACTCTCAGAGGGTGGACACTCTGAGGGTTAACACTCTGAAGGTTGACACTCTGAGGTTGACACTCTAAGTGTGTTCGTCCCCGTTGAGTGTCCCTACTTTGCAGGTGGCGACACCCGTCTTCAGTCATGAAGCTAGATCTATGGTTCTTAAGCATAAACACACGTAAAAAACTGACCTTTTTGAATAAAACTCATAAAAACCCTAAAATCCTATTTTCAACAAAATCTTAGATCTGGACAAGTTTCTTACCTCTAATCGGCTTGTTTCTTCATCAAAGCTTCGTGTAAACACCGGAGAAGAAGAATTGATCGATCTTGGGGCAAAACCGACACTTTCTCCCTCTAGGTGTTTCTCTCTCTAGAAATTGAAAGAAGATGAAATGGATAAATGAGAAGTGAGGGTGGAAGGCAAGGGTTTTGATGGACCCTTGGCCCATTCTCTTTCCTCCTAATCGGCCCGAAGGCAGACCCACCACGCTCCCTTTCTTTGTTTTTGTGTAAATCCCGTGCCCGATCTATTGTTTTTCAAAATGCGGGATGTTACTTGGTCAGAGATGGACGGCGACAGACAATAACGAAGAAACCAGGTGTGCGAGTTACCGGCGATGGACTGGATTTATGAAGAATAAACCAGGTTATATAATTAGTCCCTGTGTGTCAAAAATGACTAAAAAGCGCTACCACTTATGATGAAACTTGAACAGTGTTAGTGTCATGGCCTTAATTAAGAATAAAATGAAACCATGATAACTGTAAAAGTCAAATTTAAACTATTAGAATAAAATTGTTATTTACGTCAAACTACAATGACTAAAAACAAAGTTTACTCTAAAGAGAACAAAAGAAAGAATTGAGTATATAATTCCCCTTATCAATACCATACATGAGTTCGATAAATACGCAAACAATGTTAAATATATAACTAACAAGAAGAAATAATGTGTGAGATATATGTGTATATGTATGTGTGTGAGAAAAAGCAAGTAGACGCAAACCCGATACACAATTGAAGTGGTTATAAAGTTGGACAATTACCCAAGAATAGTAGCAATTTAGTATGACTTCAATATTTCTAACGTTAGCTATCTTTATGGATAAGATATTCATTCCGTGATTATAATGTCCATTATTTAAAAACATCAAGCATCATTAAGATCTTGGTAGATAAAACCTACTGAAAGAAAAGAGCACATGATTGTTTCTTGCGTTTAAAATATTGCTTCATTCAAAACTTTACAAAGAAAGAAAGTGTGACAAAACTATGGTCAAGACAACATATTTCTCCCTATTATATTAGGCTATGTGTAAAAGTGTGAAGGTGAGAGCATACTCTGTGTGTTACGTAGGCGTCACGTAGACACTAGCATAACACATCCTTACCTTCACCCAGGTGTGTAATGCTGGGGTGAATATGGCCAGTTTTGTAATAAATACATAATTATTATTTTTTAAACTTAAAGTTTGTATATATTATTTATATTAAAAAATAATGCTATTTAAATCACAAATAAATAAAAAACATAATTTAATTTAATAAATTGGATTACAAATACATTGTAAAAATACAATAAATAAATCTAACGTTAATTACGATTACTCCATAAATGCTCCATCAGATGATTTGTATGAGTTTCCGAACAACGGATTATCTGACGGTTTGCTTGTCTCTGTTCGTTTGTTATTTCTAGATTAGTCGGCTCGTCCTCTTCATAATCGGTGCAGATAGCTCGCCCTTTATCTTCTACAATCATGTTATGTAATATCAGACATGTATATATTGCATTCCGAATTTTGTCTTTCGTCCACATACATGCTGAATGACTAATTATATACCATTTCTTTTTTAAGACACCGAATGCCCATTCGATATCTTTTCTTGCCGACTCTTGTGTTCTTTTAAAGTGCCTTCTTTTTTCATCCCTTTCTTACGGACAGGTAAATTCTTTGACAATAGTAGCATATTCTGGATAAATACAGTCGCCGAGATAATAACCAAAACTGTATTCATTGTCATTAGCAAAAAAGAAGACCTAGGTGCAACACCGTTCTCGATGTCGTCGAAATCAGGTGAATAATCTAAAATATTTATATCAGTGTTTGGTCCCGCAACACCAAATAATACATGCCAAATCCAAAGATCGTTCAATGCAACGGCCTCGAGCATTAATTTTGGTCGAGGATGGTCTCCGCGTTAGTGTTGACCTCGCCACGCGGTATGATAAATTTCCCACTCCCAATGCATGCAGTCGATGCTACAAAGCATCCTTGGAAATATTTTTTCTGTATATCAACTTTCTTCGGTTTCCTTAAATATTTTTTTTTCATACAAGCTAATTATACCTACACGTTACAAAAAGTAATTTATATTTTACCATTCTAAATTAGTTTATATATAAGTTTAGAAATACCTTCACAAAAATGGAAAAGACTATCACGCGATGTTTTATCCAATGTTTTAAAAACCGGTTTAAACCGGCCGGTAATACCGGTTGAACCGGGTCTCGGCCACTAGCCCGGTAAGTTTGAGCCCGGTAAATTGGGAAACCGGTCTGTTAGTTGAACCGCCGGTATTACCGGTAATACCGGGTTATACCGTTGTACCGGTTTTAGTTACAAGTAAAATTTATGTTTAAACGTAAAAAAATTGTTTGCCGGGATACACACAAAGTCACAAACAGAAGGCTTGTTGATCAGTTACCTTACATACATCCTTGTTTAGAAAAAAAAATCAATTGGTATGCTCATATTCAGAAAATAGCAGCTCATATAAAAACTATCTTTAACCATGATCATTCTGCTTGTCATTAAAAACATTTAAGCGATAAAACTTCTTATTTAATATTGTAGGAAACGAAAATAGTTGTACTCTTGTTGATGAGGATGACGATGATGGTGAATTTTTATCTTTTAAGCAATCATAAAATTAATACATTCAACACTCCAATGACAAAAACAATTATGCACTTTTATTTAAAAAAAAATATTGAAAAATTGAGTGCTTTTGGATTATCTTTTGATTATGGATTAACTTTTGGATTAATTTTTGTCATGTAATCATATATTTTTTGATTATTTTTTGAGTTAGAGTTGTATTTTTATGAAATTATAGGTTTACTAGTCAACCCGGTTGAACCACCCGGTTGAACCATTTCTGAGCTTAATCCGGTATAATTTAAAAACCGGTTTTTAAAACACTGGTTTTATCCGCCATCTTCAAATACTCATCCATTGAGTCAGCTGTCTTCCCGTACGCGTGTTGTCGAATTACCGACGTACACTTTTGTAAAGCAGTGAACCTAAGCTTCCTTCCTGCGTCATATTTTTGTTAGAATTATTCGAACTCGCATTCTAAACCCCAACAATT
The DNA here is from genome assembly GCA_023525975.1 of Smallanthus sonchifolius. Taxonomy (NCBI): domain Eukaryota; kingdom Viridiplantae; phylum Streptophyta; class Magnoliopsida; order Asterales; family Asteraceae; genus Smallanthus; species Smallanthus sonchifolius. The sequence continues at coordinate 17,751,857 of CM042035.1, read as the reverse complement.
CGAAGGAATAACAGACGACTCATTCAAAACCAACGTTTAAAAGATTTATCGTTATAATTTTGATTTTTCGTAAAATAACCTCTCACTAGAAGATCATTTGCAGCCCCACGATCCCGGTTGACTCGGACTCGTCTTGAAAACACTAGAAGATTCTTCGACTAAATCTATCCTATATAATAAACAAATAAAATCTAGAGACACGTGATACCTCCACATTTCACCTCAAGAATTTTCCCGCCTAAAAGATAAAATACCCATTTATTCATTCAAATATATTAGAATCCTGTGTATTACACGAGATTATATATTAAAAAAGATAAAACATATAAATTTTAGAAACGTCATCAAGTTAAAATGTGTGTGTATATAACAAATTAGTATTTTTGTTTAATTAGTTATATTTTGATTTCCTATTATATATTCTTATTTATTTAATTAGTATTTTTCTTTAATAGTATATTTATAATATCATTACTATTTAATAAGATATCTGCGCATTTATTAGGAGAGAGAGGCGGGAAAATTATTGTGAGGATGCATGAGAAAAGTGACAAGTGTCCACATCAAACCTTTATTTATTAGTATAGATATATTAGCTTCAATAAACATTTTTTTTTTCTATAATTAAGTTATTTTAAGACATAATGGTCAAATTCCATTTTGAAATTTAAGAGATTCCTAAATTATTATGTGTAAAAAAAAATAATTAATTAACCTTTTATTCTACTCTAAATCTAAATAAATAAATTTTTTTTTGAAATTGAATATTTAAAAAAAAAATCTTCTAATGCGTAATAAGAAATTTGATTTTACATCGACATAATAGTCAAACTTTCAAAGGCTAAAAAACTTGACAATCTTTGATTTGATTTTTTTAAACATTTTCAAATTTAACTCAATCAATTATTATAAATTACCTATGTTAAGTATAATTAATTTAATTATATTGATTTTTGAAATATACTATTTTAAAACATAACCGATATATGAGCCACATATATATAATTTATTCTCTCATCATCTCTCAAGAAATGCTCTTTTATAAAATGAATTTCCAAACCGCTGAACAGTTTAAAGCTACAAGGGAAAGAAGCTAACGACCCACACATCTTCATAGAATCTCTAACACGTTCATTTTGCTTTTTAGGTACGTTACTTTTGTTTTCATATGTTAATTTTTTTTTCACAATAAATCATTTTTAGCATTCACATAATGATCTTTAGTGAAAATTGTAGTTTTTTAAATATAAACACGAGAATCTATACCTAAATGTATCTTTATGCTGTTTTCTTATCAATAGTTAATAAACATGAATCAAAATGTACATAAAAACTTTCTCTTCATTTGTTATTCATTTTCTTTTCCATATTACTTTCTTTTCCGAATTACTTATTTGTATCTTTTCCATATTACTTTCTTTTCCGAATTACTTCCGAATTACATAAAAAAAATAAAACCGTATTTAATTGCTTACCTTCATTACTACTTTTCTCATGTGCATTGCTAACAAATTAATCAATTTTTTTTACAAATTTGTTTGGTCATTATTTGATGTTACTTCCTACAGTTTGGTATTATAGAAATATATTTATTTCACAAATGTTTTTTTTTAATATAACTCATATTCAAATGACCATTTAATTTCCTACAGTTATATATATATATATATATAGGATTAGGTTCAGGTAAAAAGTATTCTAATTCTAAGAAGGGTGAGAAGAATTTAGAGCTATTAAATCAAATTGTATAAAAGATTTAATGGCTGAGATTAAATTGTAGGAGAAAAAGTTGTTGAAAGGGTATTTTAGCCTTGGCCACTTTTGTTGACTTTTTATCAAGTTCCCCCCTCATTTTTAAACGTTCATAACTTTTATATACGACATTATTTTTTCAAAAAAAATAAACCATAAAAACGAGCGTTTTTTTATCTTTAAAACAAGTATAGTGTCGTTATAAACAAAAAAAAAATTACGTTTTCCAACTCATTGTGTAATACAAGTTCATTGTGTAATACAAGTTCATTGTGTAATACAAGTTCAATGTGTAATACAAGTTCATTGTGTTATATGTATTTATCATTGTGTTTTACGTTTTTCAGCTCATTGTGTAATACAAGTTTATCGTATAATATAAGTTCATTGTGTAATACAAGTTCATTGTGTAATACCACGTCTGGTCATTGTGTAATATCTGGTCATTGTGTAATTAGTCAGGTCATTGTGTAATACAAGTTCACTGTGTAATACAAGTTCACCGTGTAATCCAAGTTCATTGTGTAATACAAGTTCACTGTGTAATACAAGTTCATTGTGTAATACAAGTTCAATGTGTAATATAAGTTCATTGTGTTATATGTATTTATCATTGTGTTTTACGTTTTTTAGCTCATTGTGTAATACAAGTTCATCGTGTAATACAAGTTTTTCATGTAATACAAGTTCATTGTGTAATACAAGTTCATTGTGTAATACAAGCTCATTGTGTAATACAAGTTCATTGTGTAATACCACGCCTGGTTATTGTGTAATACAAGTTCATTGTGTAATTAGTCAAGTCATTGTGTAATACAAGTTAATTGTGTAATTAGTCAGGTCATTGTGTAATACAAGTTCATTGTGTCAAATATTTTTCATCATTGTGTTGTATGTTTTCATCATTGTGTTTTACGTTTTCCAGCTCATTGTGTAATTCGCTCATTATTGTGTAATTCGCTAAAATATGTCAGGTCATTGTGTAATATGCTCATCGTGTAATATCAGTTCATTGTATAATATCAGGTCTGATCATTATGTAATATCAGACCTTGTATTACACATTGACCTGATGTATCACACATTGACCTGGTATATTACACATTGACCATTATGCCCACTTTTTAAAAACAATAAAATGACACATGTCAAGCTTAAAATCATTCTTACCCTTCTTATTTTTAAAACTCTTTTTACTATAACCTAACCCTATATATATATATATATATATATATATATATATATATATTTTAATATTAACACAAACAGTTATGACAATATTAATTTTTGTATACCATTCACTTCTATGTCTAGAATAACAAAGGCGTGTGATTCATCAACTTTGGAAGTCTCAGAGATGGCTTAGAGTTTAAGTGGTATGTGTTTCGAAAATATTATGTGTAAACCTATAAAACGTTGAACTTCACATGTAATCTTTCATTAATATTTTTTAATAACTATTATTTTTTCTTTGTAGCTAAAGTTGATAGAAGATCCTTTTCTGATATCTCGATTGGTATGTAATATATTACCATTTATAAAGAAACTGTTTAACACTTTTATAGTTCATAACATATCATTGTTGTATCTTTAGATTTATTATAATGACATATATTATTATATTGTTTACTAGGTTAAATCTCGTGTATTACACGGGTTGATAAAATATAATATTATATAGTTAGTAATAAAAAAATTATATTTTAAAAAACCCGTGTATTACAACGGGTTGATAAAATGTAATGTTATATACTTAGTAATAAAAAGTTTATATTTTTACAAACTCGTATATTACACGGTTTGAATATTTTAATTTCTATTTAATATTATTTGACTTACATCACTAATTAGTTAAAAAAAACATAATTAAATTTCAAAGTTTTTAAAATAAAAGATAATTTAAATTAAATGTGTTTTATTAGTATAACTTGGTTAAAACTCATGTATTACATGGGTTGAATAAATACAACCTCTTATAAAACATCAGTTTTTATGAATATTTATAAATTGTAAAAATGTTATTTAATTATTTTTTAAAAACGTTTTATAAAAAGAATGAAGAAGTGTTCAAATTAAAAACAATGTTTTATGAAAATACCTATTTAAAAAAATATTTTATAAAAGTAATTATAGAAATCATTATTATTTAATAGAAGAGAGAGGCGGGAAACAAAAATTAAACAAAATTGCGTAATTAATAGGAGAGAGGCGGGAAAAAAAATGTTGACGATGCATGTGTGAATGACAAGTGTCCTCCTAAAACCTTTATTTATTATATAGTATAGATTAATATTTTTTCTTAAATATAAATCATTATTAAAGAAAAGAGGTACATTTAATAAGAGAGAGAGATGCGAGAAAAAAATGATGAAAAGAGATGTGTAAGCGACACGTGGCATAAATTATTTTTATTTATTATATAGTATAGATGTTATTATAATTGTTATTTTTATCATAAAAGTATCTTTGCACTTACAGGTTCAAATTCAAACTTTGATTCGACTTATTCTGCTGATAGAAGAAAAGCAAGAAAAATATATTTGAACGGTAAAAAAATTAATAACATTCCAATGGATTCACACATTGACAAAAACCGATTATCACAAAAAAACAACGGATCCTCAGCATATGACAAAGAGAACGCCACATCAAATACATCATTAACACATCAACATCCAAGCCCCAACAATATTTATACAAATATAAACCAAATATCTCTATTAAACCACATTACCATTGGTTAGTTTTAAATATTAATATTATAATTTCAGTCTGTCCAATACATGTAAAATTGAAAACAAAAATATTTTTTAAATATTTTACACATTTTTCAGGTACGTTTAATTGTAGCAACAACAATACAACACCACCAATAAATATTGTAGGATCGAGAAATTACAAGATGGTTCTGTTTTTAGTTAAAATTGGCGGAAACAATAACAACTATACAAGTGTAATCGAGCAAGCAGAAAGAATACTTTTAAGAACACTGTTGTATTAAGCTTTTGCAGATAAACGATTACAATTGAAACTCAATAAAAAAGCACAAAAAGCACACTTACAATGAAGTGTTTACACATTATTTATACTCACTTAGAATCAAGACAGCCCCTTGGTTCTAAGGATCAGATCTAACATAGACCGTTGATCTGCTGTATGTAGCTAACTATTATACGTTTAGTTTAAAACTAGTTAACTTTATTGAAGCGTCTTCTTTATGCATCATTACTTGCATGCTTGGAGAAGAGCATTGTTGTCCGTCATTGGTTGTGCCATTGAGGTTCCTTCTGCTTTGAGTGTGTCAGTTGCTTTTGCAGAAAGTTGTCAGTGACGCTTGGTATAGATAGTCAGCTGCAACTATTTTTCTTCAAGGTATAAGGCTGTCAGCAGCAAAGATGATGATCAGCAGCAAGATGTAACCATCCAAAGCTGCTGATGATTTGCCTGTCAGCAGCATTAAGTGTTGATGCTGCTGAGAAGCCTATCCGCAACAACTTTGGTCTTCAGCAGATAAGGCTATCCGCAGCAGATTTGTTCTTCAGCAGGAGAACAAGTATCCGCAGCAGATAAGCTTGTCCGTAGCAGTTTGTTGGTTAGCAGCAAACTCTGAGATCAGCAACATTTGTACTTAGAGAATTTTGTAGCCATGAGTTTTTGGTTCTACAAACTCCCCCTAGAATGATGCTACCAAAATTCTCTTACTGCCTTTGTTGCTGAAGCTTTTGCATATTTCTGACTATCCTTTCAACCTCATATCCTCTCTGGTCCATGCTGGGATTGTTAAGAGGAAGCTCATATAGAGTCTTGATGTCTTTGCTTGCCATTTTGAAGATAGCTTTGCTTGAACACCTCGTCTTCTGTCCTTTAACATCTGTCAGAGTGAATTCATTCTTCTCAGCATTGTAGGACCAGCTGATGAATGGAGTGTGAGATTGAAGAGGTTTGGCATCAATGATTTCATCTTTGCTGGGGTTGAAGTAATGTCTGATTGCCAGCAAAAGATGGCTCAGAGGATTCACCCAGCTCCATCATTCTTCTTAGATCAGAATCTGGAAGCTGTAGTACCTCATCAACAGAAGTATAGATTGATCTTTTAGCTTCTGTCCTCCCCCTGAACACTTCAAACCATTGGTCTTCAGGGCTGTATGACCATCTGATTATTTCTCTTGAGTTTTCAGGTTTGGAAGTGGGTTTGTTTTTCTTTTAGGGAGGTTGTTGATGAGTAGGAGCTGGGTGTGTGGATTTGGACTTTGAGGGAGGAGAGGAGGGAGGTCTAGGAAGGAGAGTGGAGGGTTGTTGGATTGAGGAAGTGTTGGGTTTCTTTGATTTCCTTTCTTCTTCTTGAATGTTTACCCTTTTCTTGGAGCCTTTCTTCTCCAGTCTTTCTTCCTCATCCTTCTTGACTTTGAAATAGAGGGCTTGCAGGTTCATGAAATTCATGGGACCTAGCCTCTTTCCACTCTCTCCTCTAGCCTTAAGAAAGTCAATCATGACCTTCCTTTCTTCATGGGTCCGTTTATTAAAGGCAATGGTCTTTTGGACTTTTGTTTGGCTTTTTCATCTTCTTCAGCCTTTTTCTTCTTTGCCAATTGACCTTGCTGACCCATGAAGGCTCTGTAGATTTCTTTATTTGATAGTTTCTCAAGGTAGTCTGCATCCTCACCTTGAGAAACTAGAGCCTTTACCCACCCCCCTCTCATTTCTTTGGCTAGTTCAGAATCAGTTATTCTGAACTTAGCCTCTTCCTTCTTCTTCTCTAGTTCTTCTTCTTCCTTGTCAAATTGTTCCTGAAGTTGAAGAGCAAGAGCTTCATCTTCTTCAATCTGATAAACTGCAGGAATCTTTACTTTGAGCTCATCCAACTGTTTTGCATACATATGGATTTGTTGTTCTCTAAGGAGAATGGCTGTGAGTCTATCTTGAGCTTTCTTTGTTTCAGCCATCTCCTCTTCTTCTCTTCTTCTTCTTCTTCTTCTTTCTTCTTTCTTCTTTCTCTTTCTTTTCTCTTTGCAACCTCTCTTCGTCTTCTTCGGTTATAATTCCCTTTCCCTTATCTTTGTTGGATGCCTCTGCTTCGGCTTCACTGATCACAACATCAGATGATTGTGCTGCTGTGGGAATCTCAGCCTCAGCTTCATTGGCAATTTGAGAGGTTGATAAGGGAAGGTCATTAGCTTTATCTGTTTTGCACTCAGGACTTGTAAATTCTACCAGCATTTCTTTGACAGTGGATCTTGATTCATATGCAGCAGCAAAGATGTCTACTCGAAGGGAAGCTGAGTCAGAATCAGTGTCAGAATTTGACACATATACCGCTTCAGCAATCCTTCCTTCTTGTTCAAGATGGGCTCTGACAGTAGCCATCATTGCCTGGCTTTCGAGGGATTTGACATTGCAGATATTTGCTCTGAGTTGAAAGATCTTGTAAAGAAAGTCTGTAGGCAGTAGCAGGATGTTCCTGGTGTTGATGGTGAGAGAGGAGCCGTTGCTTAGCAGGAAGGTGTGGTCAAGAGACTTAGTGCTTACCCATCCCAGCACATCTAAGTCCTTGACAATGGAGTTGTACATGAATCCTCTTAAGCACAGAACTTCTTCTTCAGTGAGAAGACTTCTCCTTATTATTTCAAGTCTTCTAGGAGTCGGTCTTCTTTCTGCTGTTGTTGAAGATTCAGGATAGGCTACCCTTTTTGCTGCTTGTATTTGTCTTTGAAAGTTTGGTAGATTATCCTCCATCAAGTCATAGAACCTGCCAAAGGCAAGTTCTGCTGAGAGGTCCGTTGAGTTGTTGATGCATTGTAGATGGTATAGGTGAAGGACTTGGATGATGTTGAGAAAGTCCCAGTTTAGCTTTTCTACTCCGCCAAACTCCCAACCAATCCAGAACCTCTCAGACTTTCCATCATACCCCCAAGCTAGTATTGTATCAAACTCTAGCTGTGTTGAAGTCAGTGGAAATTGGGGGGCAGTGGAGTGACTTATGATGGCTGCTGCTACATGGATGATGCTGAAAGGTGTATATGTTTGTTCTGTGTCTTCAGCATCATTCAATATTTTATCAACAGCCCTGACGACTAACTTCCAGTCTTCAGATGTCTGAAGCTGGCAAGTCATGAACCTGTACAAAAGCTGGCTTGAAATGTGTGCTTTGAAATACAGCCTGCTCTTAAATCCAGTCGTCAAGACTGTCTGAGTCTTCCTCCATTGGGACCATCTCCCCATTTTTGGTTGCATCAGTGGACAAATAAGCATCAGTTTGGGTGCCCACTGATATAAGAGAGGGAGAAGGTACAGTTAGGCATTGATGGGCTTCATGCATAGAGACTTGGTATCTTAGTTTGGACACTTCAGCCTCTAGCATAGCCACCCTGGCCGTCAATTCCATGTTATGAAGTTTCAGTCTGTCTTCATCCACAGTTATGGAATCCTTGGATCCAGATGGGGCCCTAGGCCTAGCCTTTTCATCCCCATCACCCATGGTTTCTTGGCACCTAGGATTCCTTTCAGTGAGGGGAGTTTCCAAGGAAGCATCCTCACTGTGAGTTGCCGTGAGGTCTTAGCAATGTTGTCACTGTCCTCCTAGTCATTTGATATGACCAGCAGTAGTGACAGCCTCTTCCATATCCACTCTTTCATAACTCCTAGAGTGGACCTTCAGGGTAGAAGAACTTGGGTTGGGTGTGTTGGAAGAAAGATCAATCAGTACCTCCGAGATAGTGGTAGTTGGAGAAGGTACATCATCTTGATCAGGTTCCTCAACACTTAAGTTCAGAAGAGAAAGGAAAGGCTCAGGGGGCTATTCTATGGATCCGGGAAGTGATCCTGATCCTAATAGAGAGACATCCAAAGGAGTCTCCCTAATAATGTGGCTGTCCCTTATGATATTCTCACCAGAATGTTGTGATTCTGAGTGAGGGCTGTTAGGTTGGGTTTGGGCCTTGAAGGTAAGAGAAGAAGGAGTTCTCTTGCCCCTTTTCCTAGTATATGTCATTCCAACCGGGGCCCTGTGTTCCATTGAACTATAACATCTAAAAGAGGTGTAAGTAATTTTTGTGCCTGTGCATCCTTAGTAGTATGCACAGGGGTTCGAATGGCAGAAGCAGACTGTTGTTCAGGATGTGAGGTGGAGGGTGTGGGATCAGTATCAGCTGGGATTGCTGAACTGTCACCCGGGGTACTTTGTATGTTCAACAGTGTAGATAACAATGGAACATTGACCCCTGAGAACTTTTTGGAAACAGTTCTCATGCTTTGAAAAATGTTATTTTTATGTCCCAACATAATGTAGATTCGTACAGATTTTGAAAGTTCTTTTAGTTCTTGATTGAAAACTTCCTGCAAAATCTTGGGTACATAAAAAATTGTTGCTTTGCACCCTCTTGAAGGTTATATCTCAAACCCTCAAAGATGAGATGTGCAAAGTTGAAGCCTTGGTTAGTGACCATACCATGGAAGGTGGAGGCAAGTGCGGAGATCACCTGATGCCATCCACTCCTCTTCTGAGATATACATTGGAGAAGAGTGTGACAAATATACTTCCATGGAGGGCCCATCAGCGCCTTCTCGATCGTATACTCGGTCTGATTTCCAGTGTATCCAATGGATACAAAGGTCCTCATGTATTCTTCCTTCGAGTATGAGATGGCTGCTCCCTCATCTTGAAGCTTAAGATGTTTTCTGAGTGTGGCTTCCAAGATGGTGATATCCTTGCCGTCTACTTTGGCTTTAATTTGGGGAATTCATTCTTATAACGGCAGAAGAGGGAAAAAGCAAAATGACTTGTACAGTACAACCCAATTCACCTTTTATTGTTACAGCTGTAATACACCGAGGCAGTCATGGTAAAGACTTACGTTAATTTTTTACAGCGGGTAAAAGTTAATTTGGACTTAAATTTACCCATCAGCAGCAAACTTGGTTGCTGTGGATGAATAAGACTGTCCGCTGCAATCTTGGTTGATGTGGAAGATTAAGTCTGTCATCAGCAAACTCAAGTGCTGCTGATGGATGCAATGATCTGCAGCAAGGGAGTTGCTGCTGACAGCCTTAAAGCTATCCGCAGGAAACTTGTTCCTGCTGATAAGTTAAAGCAGTCAGGGGCAAATTATTTGCTGCTGAAGATCAGACCTGTCAGCAGCCAAAAAGGATGCTTCTTACTTATAACTTTTATTTACAACAAACGACAGACACATTTACAACCAAGGATAGGCGCATTCAACTGAACCAATGATGATGCTTGGTGGTTTCTTTGCCTTCCATTGTTGAGTTGGTGGTTTTCCAGCTCTCTTTGCCTTTTCAGCAGCAGAAGCTGCATCTGAGGACTTTGACTGATCAGAAGCAGATTTTGTTGCTGCTGATGGTTTTACTTGAGCAGCTCCAGACTTTGCTGCTGAAGGCTTTCCTTTTGGTTGCTTGGGCTTTACTCGATCAGCAGCAGTTTTGTTGGCTGCTGATGGTTTAAGAACAGACTTATGACTATCCTTCTTCACCTTACTAATAGGCTTTTGTATAATTAGGGTTGGAAGAAGAATCTGATTGAAATGATTAAACTTACAATTTGCAGCAAAGTGATCTGATTCACCATAGATGATACAAGATTGTAGAGGTTTTGACAACTACTCCCTTGTTAGAGAAAGAGAGTTTCTGAATTGAGTTGTCTTAGCTTCAAACCTTCTTACCTGTTTGTTCTTCTTTGTTTTCTCAAAAGCATGTTGCTTGAGGTTTCTTTGCTGCTGAAGGTAGTAGAAGCAGGTGCTGGCAGTATGATTGTATTTCCCACACACAAAGCATGATTTCACCAGTTTGTCCCTTGAAAGTACATATAGTCCTTTCTTTTGAACAAGTCTTTGAAGTTCCAGGGGTGAGCTTTGTTATGCTCAAAGGTGGCTTCTTCCAATGTCTTTTGAACATATGGAACCCTCTCTCCAGGCGCATGACATATGTCAAACACCTTCCTTGGTTGGATTGAAGTTGAGGACTGGCCCTTTTCAATATTTAGATTCCTACCTTCAGGAGGATAACTAATTTTGATTTGTTTGAATGGTGTAGGAACTGGTACTGAAATGGCTGGTACTGGTGCTGAATGGATAGTGGGGACTTCATCTTTAGTCAGAATAACTTGAGGGGCAGGAGGAGATGAAGCTTCACTTGTTCCAGTGGAGTCTGAGCAAGTTGATTCAAACTCTGATGAGGTAGTGCATTCTTGCACCAAAGGTTCATCCTTAGAAGGATCAAGATTTATGTTGGCCATATCAAGATTTGCAAGATTGAAGCTTGGTTCATGGATGGCAACATCGTCAGCAGGAGGTGCAATGGCTTGATATTGTTCAGCATGATACACCAGACCAGTTTTTACCTTTTCATGAATTTGAGCATCCAAAAGTCTTTGCAGCTTTTTGGATGCAAATTCATATTTGTCAACATGAACTTTCTGTTCTACCAATTCTGCTCTGGTAGCTTTTAATCTGGCCAGTAGATCATCAATCTGAGTTTCAAGATTGGTTTGTTCATGTCTTAATGATGAAATCTCTTTCTTTAGGCAGTTAATTTTTTCTTTGTAACTGTCTTCGACCTTTTTGAATTCAGATTTCATTTGATGAAACTCTTCATTTTGATCTATAAGGTTTTGATTATGCTTTCTGTAGCCTAAAACCTTATCAATACAGGCTTGGGAACATAGATGTTCATATACCTGAGGCGGTATTTCAGTTGTATCTGCCATAAGAGCTTGGTTGTTGGTAGGCAGATCTTCATACTGAAAGCTCCAGTCAAAGTCAAAAGTTCCAACAGCTGCACAAGCTGCAGTTTGAGCTGGAGGAGTAGCTTGTTGCTGTTGTTGTCTAGGTTGGGCTTGGTGAGCTTGTCTTGTTCGATCATCAGCTGGGTTTGCCCTAGGTGCCTTGCATTCTCTAGCAAAATGACCCAGTTGGTTACAGTTGTAACATCTCAATTTGCTTTTATCCAAGCCAACTCTGGTGTTGGAGTTGTTGCTTGGAATTGCTCTTCCGGTTCTAGAGTAGAACCTTTTTGCTCTTATAGAGGCATGGCATACGAGTGCTGTATATCCATTTCTTCTAGATCATCTGGATGGAAACATTCCAGATCCTCCTTGATAAAGTACATGTTGCTTGAGTTTTCATAAACAAAAGCAGCAGAGGTTGAGGCTTGAGGAGGAGCTTCAAGAATAAATGGTGATGTGTTTGTTTTAGAGGTAGGAGTTTGAGGATATGTGACTATGGGAGGATAGTAGTTGCTAGTACTAGGACCTGAGTGCTCAGAGTGAAGAGCAGAAGAGGTGGTGGTGGATGTTGAAGCTGTTTGGTAGCTTAAGCTCCTTTCTTTGACCTGAATCATTTCTAATTCATAGGTTTTGAGCATTCCAAATAGCTCAGTCATCTGAAGAGTCTTCAGATTCTCAGTTCTTTTGATGGACACTGTGTAGAGTGTCCAGCAACTAGGTAGAGATCTGATGAATTTCTTAAGAATATCTTCATTCTCCAACTTCACTTTTGAGCACTGCAGCTCAGCTACAAGATAAGTAAATCTGTTATATAAAACAGTTAGAGACTCACCTTCCTTCCTGACGAAGTTTTCATACTGTTGCTTAAGGATGTCTCTTATGTTTTCTTTGACTTCCTCAGAGCCAGCTAACATCTTCTTAAGAGCCTCCCAGAGCTCTTTAGCATTTTTGTAACTTCTGAAGTTATGAAAAACTTCATTTGGAAGGCACATTTGGATAGCTCCTAGTTCCTTGAAGTCCACCTCCATCTTCTTTATGTCCTCTTCTGAGTACTTGTAGGGCTCCTTTGGAACTGATGATCCTCCAGAGTCAGCAGAGGCCACCATGGGAGTGTAAGGTCCATCCCTGATGGATTTTCACATTCTGTACTCCTGATAGTAGAAAAAACTTTCCATGCGATTTTTCCACATGTCGTAGTCTTCCCTAGATACCAATCTTGGTGGTCGGTTGATGCTGCCGATGTCTTCAAATCCGTTGCTCTGTGCCATCTTTGTTCTTGGTGACTTGATGAAAGAGAGAGAGAGTTTAGAATAGAACCAGAAGTGATTAAACAAGTGTGAGTTTGTTTAATCTGAGCCAAAGCTCTGATACCATTTGTAGGATCGAGAAATTACAAGATGGTTCTGTTCTTAGTTGAAATTGGCGGAAACAATAACAACTACACAAGTGTAATCGAGCAAGCAAAAAGAATACTTTTAAGAACGTTGTTGTATTAAGCTTTTACGGATAAACGATTACAATTGAAACTCAATCAAAAAGCACAAAAAACACACTTACAATGAAGTGTGTACACATTATTTATACTCACTTAGAATCAAGACAGCCCTTGGTTCTAAGGATCAGATCTAACACAGACCGTTGATCTGTTGTATGTAGCTAACTATTACACGTTTAGTCTAAAACTAGTTAACTTTATTGAAGCGTCTTCTTTATGCATCATTACTTGCATGCTTGGAGAAGAGCATTGTTGTCCGTCATTGGTTGTGCCATTGAGGTTCCTTCTGCTTTGAGTGTGTCAGTTGCTTTTGCAGAAAGTTGTCAGTGACACTTGGTATGGATAGTCGATTTGTCTTCAAGGCACAAGGCTGTCAGCAGCAAAGATGATGATCAGCAGTAAGATGTAACCATCCAAAGCTGCTGATGATTTGCCTGTCAGCAGCATTAAGTGTTGATGCTGCTGAGAAGCCTATCCGCAACAACTTTGGTCTTCAGCAGATAAGGCTATCCGCGGCAGATTTGTTCTTCAGCAGGAGAATAAGTATCCACAGCAAATAAGCTTGTCCGCAGCAGTTTGTTGGTCAGCAGCAAACTCTGAGATCAGCAGCATTTGTACTTAGAGAATTTTGTAGCCATCAGTCTTTGGTTCTACAAATATTATACAAAACTCTTTCAACTTAAATTACATTATATATGGGAATTCATCTATAATAACTCAATATCTTCTTTTAAAGAGGTTACCAGCAAAAAAGCATATTGTTAATTAGTAATCATATATCTCTTATACCTATGATTGACTTGACTATGGTTGAAGAAGTTCATGCTGATGTAGTAATTAATGATATATTTATGGGCATCTCAAAACGTAATAATCATAATTTGAAAAGTTTCATTGATTTGACTTTGTAATAATGAATAATTGTAAATAATTTATTAATATTTTTCTTTCATAGCTAAGAAAATCAATAGATTACTTGGATCATAGAGAACAGAGCTTAATATGTGAAAGATGTGAATAGATTATTTGACCATTGGCAATGACAAAGCTAATTTAGAAAAGACACAAAATTTTGCAAAATGACTTTTGGATTCAGGAGAGGAAAATGTTGATGGTATTGATGATGGCGATGCGGTGATTGATATACTTGAGGATCTACTTATTACTGATTCGGTTGATTGTATTGCCAGTTTAATTGACTTTGTCTATCCATATATTCTTCAACACTACAAAAAACCACAATTTTTTCAAGAAAGAGCAATACTTGCTCCGACAAATGAAGTTGTCCAAAAATCTAATGATCGTTTGTTGTCAATGTTTCCCGGTAAACAAAAAGAATATCTTAGTTCGAATAGCATATGCCAGTCAGAACAGTTGAACAATAATTTTCAACAAAGTTTATACTCGCCTGGAGTTCTTAATGGTCTTAAACTTTCAGGATTGCCAAATCATAGTTTAGTTTAGAAGTTAGGTGTGCCAGTAATGCTACTGCGAAATATTGATCAGAAAAATGGATTATGTAATGGAACTAGATTACAAGTCATATCTCTTGATAATCGTGTTATTGAGGCGGAGATCATTTCTGGAGGTAAAATTGGAACTCGCACCTTTATTCGAAGAATTAATTTGACACCTTCATATAAACGAATTCCTTTCAAGCTACAAAGAAGAGAGTTTTCACTCTCGGTTTGTTTCACCATTTCAGTAAATAAAAGCCAGGGTCGGTCACGATCAAGGGTTGAATTGTTCTTGAGGGAACCGATTTTCACTCATGGTCAATTTTATGTAGCACTTTCAAGAGTTAAAAGGAGAGACGAATTAAAAAATTTAGTTTTAGACAAAGATGGACAAATTTCAAACAAAACATCAAACGGTGTATACAAAGAAATATTTACTTATATATGAATGTAGGGAGAGGTTCATTACAGAACACTAAATTACTGCGAGAACAAAAACAACAAACTTAAAACATTTAATTTCTTGGTCCATGATTTATATTTTTAAAAACTTGTACTTCATACATATAAATAAGCATGTTTATATACATAAAAACCCATAAAACAATTTTTGAATATGTTTTTATATATTTAAAAGTTTACCTACATATGTGTAGATTATGTGTAGGTAAAATAACCT
The DNA here is from genome assembly GCA_023525975.1 of Smallanthus sonchifolius. Taxonomy (NCBI): domain Eukaryota; kingdom Viridiplantae; phylum Streptophyta; class Magnoliopsida; order Asterales; family Asteraceae; genus Smallanthus; species Smallanthus sonchifolius. The sequence goes on along the minus strand of CM042035.1, from coordinate 17,736,738 downwards.
ATACATCCTACACAAGAATTACACGTATAGGTTGTTTAAATAAACGAAATTTGTTCAAATTTTTTTTATAAATTTCTTGAGAGATGAATAAACATTGTATTTTTTTCATTTTCTTATATTCCAAAACTTTTTAAGACTAAAAAAATGAAGGATTCATTTTGTTCCCCATGTTCTCGCAATATTTAGTGTTCTGAATGGAACCCCCACTATGAATGTATTCATCATTTGTTTAGTCTCAAATTGTATTTTTTTCACATAATTTAATTTATACCCCGTGTAATACACGGGTTCTAACACTAGTGATTTATAAACATCCTGAGGCTTGAACGACACTCACGAAAGCTATTCACCATCCGATGAGTCGGATGATGAATCCGACGACGAAGATAAATCCATTGGAACTTGAAACAAGTAGAGAGTATTTAGAAATATATAGAGTGTAGGTTTTTAAAGAAGTGGTAACTGGTTTGTATATATTGATAGTTTAAAACGGCTACTTTGACCACACAAACAGTTAGTTTGACTTGGACTTCTCCCTTTTCACGCCGATGAACACCACCACCTACAGCCTCTCACGCCCCCCTCACCTACCAGCAGTGCAGTGTTTAACGTATGTGGTGGAGTGAGGTAGCACCACGCCCCCATTCTCACGAGTGCATTGTGTTTAGTCTTATCATCATCATCATCACTCTAGGTACTTGAAATAATGCAACCTTATGTCGTGTGCCAACATCGTAAATGTAAACATGCTATATTCTCACTTGAACAAACTTATTGAACGATAATATCTCACTCTCCTATTAGTCAACGGTGAAAGACTATGGTTGGTTTTCCTTGTTGATCAATTCTTGTAACGTGATAATCGAAAACAGTAAAGTAAATGATACCGGATAAGCTAACCGTAGAGAGGGAAAATGTCATGATCCACAGGAAGATCGGGTTCACGTTTAGGATGGATAAGGTGAGTTCGCAAGAACTCACTGTTATGGGAGAGAGAGGGACGAATTTGGTGTTAGTAGTAATTGAATGATTAGTCAGTTCCCTCTAATTATCTCTCTATATATATGTACACCTAAGGGAAAACCCATTAATGGCCCATTAAGAGTAATTAGGCACATCAACTAATTACTAGTCATATGTTAATAATAAATCATACTACAATCCCAATTTAAGACTTAAGTAAACTTAGGATCAAGTTAACAAATAAGCCCATTAACGTTGATTTGTATAGTTACTTGTCTATACGTATTTAGGCATGTATAAACGTATTTAGAGACAAACAAGTTCAAATAAGTGAGGAATTTTTAATAATTACTCATTAATAGTATGATATGCAATTATGTATGGTCGTCAGTAAACCCATCTTAATTATAAGCGCTTACATAAGACTTATGAGTGACAGGCCTTTAGTTATTTGGATCCATTAGCATATCATGAATGTATTCGTTACAAAGATTTAGTTTCCTCTACTTGTTCACAAACGAACAATAATTTCATATCAAAATTTAATGCAGCTCCGCTCGATTTGTTACTGTTCGAGAAGCAAGGGTTGCTGACTTATCACAATAAGTCTTCGATATGATATTTATGTGGAGTTACTAAATTATAAGTCAACTGATAAATTTTCCAACAACATTTAGTGACAATTATGTTATTGAAACTTAGGTTGTTGTTAACAGTTCCTTGTGAGTCCTCCATGAGATAGGTTTATCTGCTGACATAAGGATATACCCCGAAGTTGATATTTTTTTTTTGTTTTCTTTGAATACAACAAAATCAGAATAAGATTAGTCAACCGTTTTCACTTCTTTAAATTGTAGTCTCTCGTTTGTTAAAGATATTGCAACATTCTATTAAATGCTTTACAGTAATCTAGACAAGTCTAGTGTTTAACAATGTGAGCAATATCTAAACAAGTATAGACTTTAACCTTCATAAGGCTTCTAATTAATGAAGCATAAGGAAATAATTTTCATTTATCCTATTAGCCTCTAAAGGAGAACCATTTAAATGTCACACGTGTAAGGATCCGTTTAGTGTAAAGCTTACGGGACGAAACTAATGTTCCATTGGATCTATCTTGGTGTATATTGATATCTATCACATAAGAGATATCTGCGAGATCTATAATGTCAAAACATGAGTAATCAATGCTTTGACTCATGTAACATATACCTGTCAAAAGAATGTCATCTATATACGGACAAGTTTGCATTAGTTGCTCCCACTCATCTTTAGGTAGGTGTACAAATTCACTTTGATGAAGAGAGTTGCAATATGATTTCCATTAACCCATACATGGATTTCATTGACTTATAGAATAAGTGTTCTTAACCTTCAGTTTAGAACTTTCAGGATATTTTATGAACATGTAGGTCAATGTTAGGGAAAGTTGTTTTATGTAACACCTCAAAATTTCCCATTGAAATTAGGGGCTAAAGATGCCAAAAATTGTAGTAAAGGGGTCAAATTGCAATTATTCCAAAGTTAGAGGGTTGCAAATATAAAATTCTGAAAGTTGGCTGGTAGCGGACCGTTACCAAGGTCCTAACGGTCTGCTACGTGGAGAGGAAGTAAGCAATGATGAAATGCCATGTGTCTGATGAATTTGTATGCAAATTGATGACCAGAGCAATTGAGACATAATCCACACACACAAACACCTTCCTACACACACACTTAGCCTAGGGTGCCGTGCCAGAGTTCCAATACGTGTTTAGAAGTCTGATTTCTAGCCTTACACCTTCAAATTTCAGAAGACAGTATGGAGGTAAGGTTCTGATATATTTATAAGCTTTGGGTTATATATTATTAAGCTTATTATAGATTTCAATTAAGAAGTTAAATATACGTCAGGGTGCTGTCCGAGGTATTTATAATATTATTGTTACAATAAGTCGAGATACTGTCGAGGTGAGTTCATCCAACTAGGAAATATTGTATAAAATGGTTTTGATTATGAAATGTTATGATTTCGATAAAGAAAGATATCAAATGATTTTATGTGAAACAATATTTGAAAACAAACAATGTTTTGAGACTGAGTATCTTGAATTGTTATCAGTGCGTCAGATAAAAGATTTCATGTGGTGGAGTGTATCATGATTGTAATTCCTGTGTCGACCAAGCCTTCAGTTTCGGAGCGGTCTACTGTTCAGTTTCGGCAGTAGACTATTGTCCAGTTTGGACAGTATGGTCAGATTGCCATCTGTTTCAGTTATGTAATAATTTATTCCTTCTTGAGAACGACGGGTCTAGTAGTCACTACTGGAAGAAGATTGTTAGTTATTTCTAACAGATATCATTTTGAACCCTAATTTTGAAACCAAATGATTTTAAAAGTGAACTCACGAACTTATGTTGACCTAGTTATTTTCTAAATCTTTTAGACATGTTAATAGACGACATTCCAGATAGACGATTATTACGAAGACTCTTTGGTTGAATACTCTGATAAATAAAGGCATGCTTGGAAGAGCTATAAGTCCTGCCAGATGGTTAAGTTTGTAATAGATGTATGGTTTCTGTTGTAAAACATTTTTGTTATTAATGAAGAAGGTGTTATGACTTAGCTTCCGCTGTGTGTTTTTGTTATCAACGTTACAGTAACTAGAATGCGACTTTCTGAGCGGTATGTAGTTATCTGACAAACGGAATGTTCTGTCTTGGAAAGTACGGTGTATAAATCTCTCATAGACCCGTCGTTCTTTCCTGTGTTGGAGGTATTACTTTGGTTAGATAATTGTCCTGTGTTACGGGTGTGACGTTTTAATGTCCATCTAATGTAGCGTTAAGTTATTGTAAGCTACTAGAACATTAATGACCCTCAAAGAAACCATTTGTAAAACAGGTAAGAAGGTTCTTTAATAATTTATTCCTTCTTGAGTATAACCTTTAACAATCAATCGTGCGTTTCCATTTGTATTTTAGTTTAGTTATGAATATCCTTTAAGTAATTCAACCAAATCCCAAAATGTTATTCTAATTCATGGAGTCAGGCTTGCTAATAATAACTTTATTCCATTTAGAAGATTGATTGATGCTAATGGCTTAATTAGAAGAAGTAGGATCTGTAAACTTTTTCAGCATCCATTTTAAATCCAGTCAGGTAGGATACGTAATCATCAAGGTTAGTAGGCCTTTTAGACCTATATGACCTCTTGAGTTGATTATTGGGAGTTCCAAGTTTATAGATTAGCTCTTGGTTAGGTGCTTTCATTTTCAGGTATATTAGGAGCAACATTAATTTCTAATTGTGTAGGAGTTGATGCAGTATGGTGTACAAGAGGTGTAATCGGAGTTAAATTTAACGAGTCTCTCCCTGCCTCTTGTACTCCTAGAAAGTCATGATAAGGACTTTTGCTACTCCCACTTAGAAATTTAGCATGCTTAGGACCAATATTGTATCTAAAATTTGAAAACCAATAGATTCTAATAGAGAAATAATTTGATGAGGTTTATGTTAGATTCTCTTGTTGAGGATTACTTTAGTTTTGGTAAGAAATATAAGTTTGCCCACATATTAGCATCTATGAGAATTTGTTAGGAATAGCATTAGATTCTAAGGAGACAAGTTTTGATGGATCAGTATCGTGTGCAAAAGGTGTAATTTAAAGTAAGACCAATTTGTTACTCCCTCACCTCTTGCAACTTTTGCAAGCTATAATTAGGGCACTTGGTGCTCCCACTGATCTTTGGTCTCTCGGAACTACACATGATAAGTTTCAATGATGCGCGTGACGTGGGAACCTTTCATATATTTTAAACTTGGTTTCCTTATCGTCCAAAATTTCATAAGAAATTTTAGAAATAAATTTAGAAGGAATTCTATCAAGTGTATATGAATTTTTTTTGGCCATGAAAACCTCATAACTGTCAAAGTGTAGCTTTATTATTGATACTAAATTTTGATTATTCTCCAGAATATGTAAGGTATCATAAAGCCTAATACAAATATCAATTATTTCATGGTTCTATGTAGCCTTAACATTTAAATCCACCACTAACTTCTCTTCTTAATTATTAGTTGAATTATGGTAAGGAAACGTATAGAACTAGACTCGATGCATCATGTGTTGATTGGAATATTAATATTAGCGGACTAAAAAATCATTCATTAGTGACTACCTTATCTTAGCCAGCTAGTCCCTTGGCTTATGGATGGTCTCATTGCTTATGCCTAGTATAATGGCATAGTTTTTGAAGTGAGACTTCTCCTTGGATAACTTAAAGCTGGAAGCAGTACTTGTATTTTGAATATGGACATTAGAAGTATCCTATCTATAGTAACTTTTCTTCCTCTTTTTAGGTTTAGTGGTAGTGAGGTGAATAGCATCCGATTTTCCAGTTTTAGGCCTTTTTTTCCTGTACGTATGTTGCTATTAACACACTCATTTTTCTTTGGTACTTCTGAGTGTCATAGTTGATTTTTAAGGCATCTAATCGTACTAGGGGAAAAAATTATTATGTACGCACAGTAAAACTTCACTGATTTCTGTGTATAAGCCCTTAGTTTATGGGTTATGTCAATGTATATTATGATGTGTTCACTGATGTCATTTAACCTTTTATTAGAATTAGAATGTATGGATGCGTCTTAGAATTATTTTAATTCTTCCATTTCAATAGATAATACATTAGTCTTAGGAAATTCAGGATCTGAAATAGCTCCCTTGATAGCAAGCATGAAAATGAGTTATTGATTACCATAAGAGACATTGTGTTTGACTTATCCTATTTCTTATGCTCTAGTTTTTTTTTCGGAAGTACTTTTATCAGAAATAGCAACAGGAGTGTCATGTCTTAAGCAATAATCAAGACTCAATAAGAGCAAATATTTATGGAAACCCTTAATTAAACAAAACTCATCTTAGAAGCTAGAGTGAAAATAAGGTATAAATAACTAAAGAAGAATGTAGATTGATCTATGGGGTAATAATCTAAGGAATACATAAATAATAAGTTAAATAAGGTTTTACTTAAGAACAATTATTGTATGAAGATGTGATAAAATCTATTATAACACCAAACTAATAGATTAATTAGGTTCTACTTAAACAAGGGGTGTTCACTTTACTTAATGACCAATTGTTTAAGCATTAGGAACAATTTAAGTTTAAATAGTAAGTATGTGCAATAAGAATATAACACATCACCTTTGGGCAGAAGTGAAACATTTGTTTAGTATGCACATAATTAGATTCGCGAAAACCAAATGTGACACATCTCCTTTGGACAGAAGTAGAAACATTTAGTTATATTAGGCGAAGTAGTGCTTAATTAGACTTAAATAACTTTACAAGCATGACAAATCACCTTTGGACAGAGGTGAAACTTTATGTGTTATTTAAGTTAATCACGTTTTCTAATTTAATATCATGACACACACTAAGTTATAATGCTTAATTAATATTGAATACGTTTAGACGTGCATCACATCACCTTTTGGCAGGTGAAGCTTCAGGTGTTATTCAAGTAAGTGTTAAGGTTTTCTAAACATTTAAGTTTAAGGTTTATCAAAACTAAAGCATTCATTAATAGCAAACTTCCCTGTTAGCGCCTATTACTTAAGTAATGCTAGGGTCACGACTAAGTGAAAATTCACAGCTCTAAAGCTTCGGGTCCACAGCTCGGTTTAGAAAAAAGTTCACGGTTCATTAAGGGTTCACGACTCAGGTGAGGGTTCATGGTTCAGGAAAGGGTTCACGGTTCATTAAGGGTTCACAGCTCAGGTGAGGGTTCACAGCTCCTATAAGGTTCACGGTTCCATTTTCATAAACCGTAAACTGTAAAAATATGAACATTAAGACCCGTGAACTATGAACTTGTAACCCATGAACCTTACCCGTGAGTCACAGACCGTGAAGTAAAAACCAATGAGCTTAGAATACCCGTAAACACAACCTTGATCTGTACTCGTGAAGGATAAAACGTTAGTTAAAACCGTGAACAATAACCGTGAGATTTAACCTGATAAGTCATGTGCTATATTTAAGGGATTTGATTGTATTTTGATTTCGAAATATTTTTAAGTTGTTAAGTATATCTAAGTTTCTTTATTTAAAATAATAAAATAATATTTTAATTCGAAACATGGAGATAAAGTTACAAGATTTTAGGAAAAACACGATCAAAATCCTAACTTATCCCAAATTAAGAGGATTTTCATCAAAATTATTGATGAACACGAAGAACAGTTTATGAACATCAGATAAACTGTTCTTCAATAATATCATATTAAAGCCTCGAATCGAAATCTTGAAACATAATATTTAACAGATTTCAAAAATTTTAATGGATCTCAATTTTAGGAGATCAAAAAACGTGATACATTAACAAAACAGAAAACCGTGAACATCATTAGAACGATTTTCTTGTGGTTTTAACAGAACTTTTATTCTCCGATTTTAAATCAAGTTTAGAGAAAGAAATAAGAACTGATTTATCAACATGGCTCTGATACCACATGTTGATCAATTCTTGTAACAAGATAATGGAAAACAATAAAGTAAATTATACCCTATAAGCTAACCGCAGAGAGGGAAAACATCATGATCCACAAGAAGATCGGGTTCCCGTTTAGGGTGTATGGTTAGGATGGCTAAGAATTCACTGCTATGGGAGAGAGAGAGGGACACATTTGGTGTTAGTGGTTATTGAATGATTAGTCAATTCCCTGTAATTATCTCTCTATATGTATGTACACCCAATGAGAAACCCATATTAATGGCCCATTAAAGCAATTAGGTTTGTCAACTAATTACTAGTCATAGGTTAATAATAAATAAATCAATGATCAATTTAATAATTAGATAAATAATTATAAGAGCCACATAATAAAACCGTGTCTTACGTTCCTTAATTTTGTAACTTTGGATCTATATTCCCCAAGTTAAGCAATTCATGTTGCATTTTATTCATGTGGAACTTCTTGTACGTTGTTTCCCAAAGAAGTACCAAACATCCACAAATATGTTAAGAAAACATTTTTTAACAAATCGAATTCTTGACTTGTTATATGACTTTCTAAAATGGATATATGATTGGATGTTGAGGAGCGATTACTTTACATGATGCCACAAAATCATAAATCAATGCATGAATTTGAAATCGACCGGTATGGATATCAAATCAAATTAAGGAAATAATATGTCACGTCGTGTGTGGCTAGTGAGAAACTTCGACACCTGATAGCATTTAAATATGATATCTGTGGACCAAAATTCTTCTTGTATTCCTTTGGAAGTTAAGGGTACTTTTAAGCATAAGATGACCTCATGAAAATCAGATGCTTTGTTAGTATGTGGGCATAAGGATTCCATTCTTAACAAAGGCTTTTACAAAATATTTTATTCTAAATTTCCATATATATAATCGTCTTAGAAAGCTACCTTTCATTATTCAATCATCAACATATACATCAAACATGCATACTTGGATCTAGATACCTTTATACATCTAACAAAATCAATTTTATAGCCTTTTTCGTAATTAATATTTAATCTGAAAGTTATACCAAATTATAAACCCAAATATATTGTTTTGACGACATGAGAATGTTCCTCGTTTCATCAATTTCTATTATTATAAAAATCCTTGTGTGTCGCTAAACATGTATTATTTCATGTAATTTTTATATTATTCTGCTAGTTACATTTTTGATACACACATCACGCACGTTTTTACTTTTATGGTATTTACTTTACCGTCATTTATTATTCTGCTTCACAATCACATAAAACTCACTCACTAATTAAACCGGCAAAACGATAACAAAAGTTGAGTATTGGAACTCGACCGTGTCCATTGGTTCGATACTTGGTTCTTATCTAAACTATATTACACTACAATAGGTACACTTGCCTATTGTGTGTGTTTTAAGTTAAAGTAATTATCATTTTATAAATTTAAAACCTGATCTCGTGAAACTATCTTAAAAATATATTTATTTATATTTTTATATACTTATCACATGACACATCAAGTTTTTATATACTTATCACATGACACATCATGTTTTTCTTTCACGTTATGTTTTAGGTAGTGTATGATCCAAAGTTCCACTACTGGTTTATATCAACCTTTAGCAGAACCCGAAAGATTCTTCCACCGCCGAGTACGAGAAAACCGTGCTAGAAAAATGGCCGTCGAAAACCGTACTATTGCCGAATTTGCAAGACCGTCACTTGACGCTTTGGGGTCTAGTATCACAAGACCAACCGTTGGCGCTAACAACTTTGAGATCAAATCTCATGTTATCCACATGATCCAGTCATCATGCACTTTCATTGGATTACCCTATGATGATCCACATGCCCATATCGTAAATTTCCTCGAGATTTGTGATACCTTCAAACTAAACGTAGTTTCGAATGACCCAATTTGTCTCCGAATGTTCCCTTTTTCCTTAAGGGAGTGAGCTAAGGCATGGTTAAATTCTCTTCCTACCGGGTCAATCACTACTTGGGATGATCTTGCTCAAAAGTTTTTATCAAAGTACTTCCCACCAACCAAAACTGCTAAGTTAAGAAATGAAATCACCACTTTCACTCAGGATGATGGTGAATCACTCTATAAGGCATGGGAACGCTTTAAGGATATGTTGAGAAAATGTCCTCATCATAGGTTAGAGGCTTGGCTAGAAATATCATCATTCTACAATGATGCTCGACGCTACTGCGGGTAGTATCTTTGGAAATAAGAGGCCACAAGAAGCTTACAATCTAATTGAGGAAATATCTATGAACAACTATCAATGGTACAACCCAAGAAATAGCAAGGGAACGAGGTAAGTAGTTCACCCTGTCGATGCTGTCACATCACTGTCTGCTCAAGTAGTTGCCCTTATCACACGACTAAACCAAATTAGCAAGGGCCACATCTGAAACTATTGAAGAAGTAAAAAGTATCACCACCGATGTTGAGTAGGTTGACTTTATCGAAACAAATCGCCCACAAAACAACCCCTATAGTAACACCTACAACCCTAGATGGAGAAATCACCTAAACTTCAGCCGAAAGGATAACAGCAACCAAGGGTAATCTGGCTTCGGAAAGCAACAACAGTTTCAGCAAAGGCGACCTCAGAACTTCCAACCTCGTCAACAATTTCAAGGAACAAACAAACTAGGTAATGGGTTAAGCCTAGAGGACGCGGTTACTAAGTTGATCTCTACAACTAAAAGTCAAGCCCTCCTAGCAGATTCTCATCAAAAACAATACGAGGAAAGGTTTAGTCTACATGAAGTTGAGTTTAAGACAAAGAAAGCAAACCTTCAATCCATTGAGATGCAATTAGGACAAATAGCAAAACTTTTGTCCGAAAGACAACCAGGATGTCTCCCAAGTAACACTGAAACCAATCCAAAAGCCAATGTCAGTGCTATTACTCTCAGCAATTGCAAAGTTTACCCAAAGCCACCCATGTCAGGAGAAAAAGTCCAATCACCAAGGAGAGAAATATTCACTCGCGTACCACTTCGTCCAAAACCCGCAAGTTCAACCACTCAAAGGCCATAGCCAAATGTAATTGCATCTCCTATAATGGACCTTCCCCCAAAAGTTTCACCAAAAAGAACGTTCCAGTCTCACATACCATATCCAGGAAGGGTAGTAAAGTAGAAAACTGACGAACAATATGAGAAATTCATAGAGCTCTTAAGCCAAATCCACGTCAAGATTCATTTGTTGGATATTATACAACAAATGCCAAAGTATGGACGTTTCTTGAAGGATTTCCTTACAAACAATAGAAACATGGAAGAAGCGGTAAAATGGACAAATCATTGTGTCGCTCTTATTGAAAGAAGTTTCCCAAAGAAACTTTCAGATCCTGAAAAGTTCTCCTTACCATGTTCTATCGAGCCACTACCAATCACTTTCGCACTCGCTGATCTAGGAGCAAGCATGAATGTAATGCCCTCCACAATGTTTCAAAGGCTTAAGAATGGAAAACCACAACCTGTTAATGCAGCCATCGAACTCGCGGATGGATAAACTAAATCGCCTATAGGAATCATTGAGAATTTATTGCTAAAAGTTGGCAAGTTTGTCTTCCCTCCCGACTTCATGGTATTAGAAATGGGACCCTACTATTCCGTACCATTGATCTTGGGTCATCCATTTTTAGGCATTGCGAGAGCCATCATTGACATGAATGAAGGAATTCTAACACTCCGTGTCAGAAAAGAATCAGTGGCATATAACATCGGAGGATATGAATGCCTGTATAATGATCCTTTTGAAATATCCCTATTTATCGATTCCAATCTGGACTATCAACTTAAGAAAGCAAGGGAATTTAACAAAGGGAATGCACCGGATCTTGACAAAGGGACAACACTAGATCTTGACAAAGGGAAAGCACCAGATCTTAACAAAGCAAAAATACCAGACCTAAAGACACGAGACCCTACCAAGGACCTTGACAACACTAATTGGATCGATAAGTATTTTGATAAGCTACCAAATTTGAACGACTTGAATGAAGAAATAGGAGACATGGGGGAGGTTATTTGTCACAGCCCCAAAATCCATCAACGGAGTTTTACCGTTAGGGGCGTGACATAACAGGATCTCAGTCATTAGTTACGTTGAACGACTCTATATGAGTTTAATAAAAACCACTAGTATTGCTCATAGTCACGATGCAACACTAGTAATGAAAATACTGATTTAATGTAAGACTTGCGGAAGCGAAAAGTTAAAAGAAAACATGCGCCAAAACAGTTGCGCCAAAATAAACAATTCAAAGATAATTAAAATAAATAATTCTTGAGTTTGCAAAAGATAGACTTCGTATGCATGCATGCCTTAGCTCGTGCTTGTACCTTAATTACCTGAGAAAACATGCTAAAACGTGTCAACACTAGGTTGGTGAGTTCACAGGTTTATATGTTTGTAAAGCTTACTAGATAATACCGTATTCAATTATATCATAGGTAGCTAACCTAGTACATGTTACTAAAGCGTTTCGACACCGAAACTAACTGTCTGTATGTTTGAATTGACTTCAACCACGACTATCACAATCAATGGTAAATGTTTAGGTAAATGTTACACCCGTTCGACTACCTGTTGTGTTAGCACGACTAACGCGGGTGGGGCTTTTCAGTGCCAGTAGTACTACTCAAGATTTCCTCGCTAACTCATATACTAACGGTTCGATAAGTAAGGACTTTCGTGATATGTTTGCGCTTAGTACACAAGTGATATAAAAGAAACGTAAGATCTAAATGTTCGTACCCATGTTTTCTCTCCCAAGTTTAAAACGTAAGAAAAGGGGCCGTGAAACTCACCTTAGAGTATGTGCGTAAGAAAGCGAATCTAAAGTGCTTGACGACTAACTGCCACCTATAAACACAGTTTATAAGTGTATATTCGTGCAAGTTGATACAAACCATAAGTATCCAAACAATCCCATTGTTTAAGTGTTTGAAAAGAGTTTACAAGTTTGACTAAGTTTGACCAAGTTTGACCCGACGACCCGTTGGTGACCCGATTAATGATTTAACGTTTGTTCAGTATAATACTTCTATACTATACACAAATGATCATGCTGTAACACTTAGCAACAAATCCTAATTGTTCTAATCAAACAAGCATGATTTCCAAAAATAGAAAGTTTCCAAAAATAGAAAGTTTCCAAAAATAGCAGGTTTCTATAAATAGCAGGTTTCTATAAATAGAAAGTTTTCAAAAATAGCAGGTTTCTATAAATAGAAAGTATGTTCGGGATTTGTGTCTCGTGAAATCATCATTGTTAATATGCTTGTAAGACTACTATAACATGTTCAAGATCGTCCTATCACTTAACCACTGCATAGAACTTAACATGTATATCACAATTCCAAATAAAGTTTCCATCTTTAGTAACCTATGACTAGCATGCGTGATTTCAAACACCTAACACGTTACAACAGGTTATTATGTCCTATCTATCATGTACCAATCATCAACCATATCAAGCATGTCTAAATAACAAGTGTTAACCATTTTTAACAATTAAAGTTTCCTTATTTGGAAAGTTTGTAAAACCGGGTTATGTATTCAAAATCTGATTTCACAATTCATCTAACCATGTATCAACTAGCTCATAACCATCTTCACATCATCCTAACCATGTCTAGCATGCAAAATAGAATTTATAAAAAGTTTCCTATTTTAGTAACTCGACCATTACACGCTCAAATCACAAAATTAACATGTCAAATCAATCACAAATCTTTCAATTAATATAATTACAACAATATTAATCATTATTTACGTCTAACATGCGATTTCTAAACATCACATAATCAAACATATTCTATTTTCACATATTATGACAACTAGGGTTTCATAAACGTTCATCAAATCATCAATAAAATTCAATAACATCAAACAATTAATGAAAAAGTGACGGATTTAAACGAAACGACTTACGTAGAGACGTTAGAAACGCGTAGACTAGCACGTATCTACTTCTGGATTCACGATCGGGGCTCGATTGAGGTGTGTTTGGGTTGCTTGAAGGTTTGGTAGAAGTGGGGTGGGGTGAGGGGATCGCGACGGCAACAATGAGGTAGGGTTTATGTTATGTTTTTTTTTTTTTAAATTTTATCCTTATCTAATCCATAATGGGTTTTAAGTTGGGCTACGGGCTTCTTAAAGGTCCATAAGTCTAATTATTTAACTAACCATTTAATTAATAATACAAACATTCGACTTTTATTTTTATAAAACTATTAACTTTTATAAAAATACTAACTACGCTTTACACATGATAAACACGTACGGAAACAATAATATTCACATAATTCACGTAATCACATAAGATTATATAAAACTCGCAATTTATATAAAATATAAATTATTAATGTTCGTAATATTAATGTTCGATTAATCACCAACGTTCCGGGTTAGACTCGAGTGCGATCCAACGTGTGCGAACTGACTGACACATTTAATTAATCCTAATTAAATGCAATGTACGTGCGACTAACTGAGATAACTGAGTTTGTAACGAAAAATGTTTGAACTAACGAGGTTTGAGTTAACGGAGTTAACCTGAAAATGCCGGATGTCACATCATCCCCTTGTTGAAAGAATTTTCGTCCCGAAAATTAAACGAAATCCGTAACGTCTGAAACAAAAAGTTTAGGTTTATCACATCATCCCCTTGTTGAAATAAATTTCGTCTCGAAATTTAGTTAGTACCTTCCGTGTTTGCTGTTGAATGTTTGAACAGGTGAGGATACTTTTTCATCATCTGATCCTCGCGTTCCCACGTGAACTCCGGTCCACGCTTCGAGTTCCAGCGAACTCGGACAATAGGTATCTTACTGCGCTTGAGTGTCTTGACCTCTCGGTCCATGATCTCAACGGGTTCCTCAATGAAACGTAGCTGTTCATCAATTTCCAACTCCTCGAGTGGAACTACAAGTGTCTCATCTGATAGGCACTTCTTTAGGTTTGAGACATGAAATACGTTATGCACTCCATTGAGTGTATCAGGTAGGTTTAGTTGGTATGCTACTGGACCAATCCTTTTCTCTATCTCGAACGGTCCAACGTAACGTGGGTTTAGCTTTCCTCGTTTCCCGAAACGAATCACACCTTTCCAAGGTGAAACCTTTAATAACACTTTGTCACCCACTTGGAATTCTAGCGGTTTTCTGCGCTTGTTTGCATAACTCTTTTGACGGTCACGAGCTGCCGCCATACGGTTTCTGATTTGCACGATTTTCTCTGAGGTTTCATGCACAAGTTCAGGACCAGTAAGTTGACTATCTCCAACTTCAGCGCAACAAAGTGGTGATCGGCATTTCCGTCCGTACAAAGCCTCGAACGGTGCTGCTTTGATACTAGTATGATAGCTGTTATTATAAGAGAATTCCACTAACGGCAAGTGAGTCTCCCAACTGTTTCCGAAGTCAATTACGCAGGCTCGTAACATGTCTTTTAGAGTTTGAATGGTACGCTCGCTCTGGCCATCTGTTTGAGGATTGTACGCTGTGCTCATATCCAGGAGCGTGCCTAGGGCTTTCTGTAATGATTTCCAAAAGTGTGACGTGAATCGGGCGACTCTGTCAGAAATGATGGAGATTGGAACTCCATGTCGAGATACTACTTCCTTAAGGTAGAGACGAGTTAACTTTTCCATTTTATCGGTCTCTTTGATAGCAAGAAAATGAGCTGATTTGGTTAGGCGATCCACTATCACCCAGATTGTGTCGCATCCAGTAGGGGTTCGGGGTAATTTGGTTATGAAATCCATGGAAATCTTCTCCCATTTCCACATCGGTATTTCCAGTTGTTGGAGTAATCCGGATGGCTTTTGATACTCCACCTTGACCTTGGAACAAGTCAGACACTTGCTCACGTAGGTGGCTATGTCGGCTTTCATGTTCGGCCACTAATACAAAACCTTGAGATCGTGATACATCTTGTCGGATCCCGGATGGATAGAGTATCGGGATTTGTGAGCTTCATCCATGACTAGATCTCTTAGGTTTCCATATACTGGTATCCATATTCGTTCCACGAAATAACGAATACCATCTGACTTAACCTCAAGTTGTTTCTCCATACCACGAGTGGATTCTAATGATAAGTTCTCCTCTTTTAAAGCTTCGAGTTGGGAATTACGGATCTGTTCGGGTAATCCAGTATGGATAGTGAGTTGTAATGCTCTAACCCGTCGGGGTTTGGTTTCTTTTCTGCTTAGGGCATCAGCTACCACATTAGCTTTGCCCGGATGGTACTTGATTGCACAATCATAATCGTTTAATAACTCGATCTAACGATGTCGACGCATGTTCAACTCTTTCTGCTCAAAAATATGCTGAAGACTCTTGTGATCGGTGTAGATGGTGCACTTGGTACCGTACAAGTAATGTCTCCATATCTTGAGTGCAAACACCACGGCTCCTAACTCCAAATCATGAGTCGTGTAGTTCTTTTCGTGGATTTTTAACTGTCGAGAAGCGTATGCGATAACCTTGTCGCGTTGCATCAATACACAACTGAGACCTTGAATGGAGGCATCGCAATACACCACGAAGTCATCTGTTCCCTCTGGTAGAGATAGGATAGGTGCGCTACATAGTTTCTGCTTCAGTAGCTGGAATGCTGATTCTTGAGTCTCGCTCCAATTATAGGGTTTATCTTTTTGGGTTAAAGAGGTGAGGGGTTGGGCAATCTTTGAGAATCCCTCGATAAAACGACGGTAGTATCCGGCCAATCCTAGGAATTGCCGAACTTCGGTTGGAGTTGTTGGTGTTGCCCAATTCTTAATAGCTTCCACTTTGGCTGGATCGACATGTATTCCCTTCTCATTGATCACATGTCCTAAAAATTGAACTTCACGAATCCAAAAATCGCATTTGGAAAACTTCGCGTACAGCTGCTCCTGTTTCAGTAGTTCAAGGATCAAACGCAGATGCTCCTCATGCTCTTCCAGACTCTTAGAATATATGAGGATATCGTCAATAAAAACAATGACGAATTGGTCCAGATAGGGTTTACACACACGGTTCATGAGGTCCATGAACACCGCGGGTGCGTTAGTTAATCCAAATGGCATGACCAAAAACTCGAAATGGCCGTACCGGGTTCTGAAAACAGTCTTGGATATATCTTCATCTCGAACTCTCAGCTGATGATATCCAGATCTTAAGTCGATTTTTGAGTAGAAACTTGACCCTTGAAGTTGGTCGAATAGATCGTCAATGCGGGGTAGGGGGTAGCGGTTCTTGACTGTTACTTTGTTTAATTCTCGGTAATCAATGCACATGCGAAAAGTTCCATCTTTCTTTTTGACAAATAGGACTGGAGATCCCCATGGCGATGAGCTCGGTCGGATGAAACCTTTATCCAAAAACTCTTGCAGTTGAGTGGATAGTTCCTGCAACTCGCTTGGTGCCAGTCTATAAGGTGCTCGAGCAATAGGTGCTGCTCCGGGTGTTAGGTCAATCTGAAATTCGACCCGACGATGAGGTGGAAGACCAGGTAGGTCTTCAGGAAATACTTCTGGGAATTCGCGAACGATTGGGATATCTTCTAACTTTTTCTCCTCGGTAGACTTGTCAGCAACAAGGGCCAGTATCGCGGTATGACCCTTTCGCAGACACTTCTGGGCCTTCATGAAAGATATGATGCCCATGGCTGCACCACTTCTTTCACCCTGAACAGATAGGATTTCTCCACTAGGAAGGGGTACACGAATGATTTTCTCACTACAGATGATCTCAACTTGGTTTTCAGACAACCAATCCATGCCCACAATTATGTCGAAACTGCCAAGTGTAACTGGCATGAGATCGATGTCCAATTTGTGACCAGAAAGTTCTAACTGACATCCCTTGAGAATGTGGGTTGCCTCGATTACTTTACCGTCTGCTATCTCTACGGTATAATGGTGTTCTAATAAAGTTGGGTTTATTTCTAACTGACCACTAAGTTCTCTAGATATGAAACTTCTATCGGCGCCAGTATCAAAAAGTACAGAAGTATAATGATCATTTAAGAGAAACATACCGTTCACCACGTTCCGATCATTCCGAGCTTCTCCTGATCCAATCACAAATGCTCGGCCCTTTGCACCATTTCCGTTGTTACTACCATTTCCACCCTGGTGGTTATTACCATTCCCATTACCACCCTGATGATTGTTGCCATTCCCATTCCCGTTCCCGTTTCTCCTCAACTGCGGACAATCCTTCTTGAAATGCCCTTCCTTACCGACCTCAAAACAACCTTTGGGTGCGTTTCTAGGTGGTGCCTGTTTGTTCTGTAGGTCCACTCTACAATCTTTGGCCGAATGGCCCATTTTTCCACACCGCTGGAAACGGTACCGGTCACATGCCCCATGATGGTGAAAGTTACATTTATTGCACTTCGGATACTTGCCATTATAAGAACCCTGATTCTGCTGAGAAGAGTTAGACTGATTGTTGTTCTTTGACGGTTCGAACTTACGGTGTTGCTGTTGCTGAGAAGGTGGGTTTGACTGGAAGGTTTTGGGGAATGAACTGTCAAACTTCCTCTTGTTTTCAGCAGTCTTTGATAGTGTACCTCTAGGTGGTAGGGTGCCCTGAGCTACTGCCTGATCGGTTAGCCGGTGAGCCAACCTGATTGCTTGCTGGATCATAGTGGGATTCGAAGATGTCACCATGCTCTGAATTTGCGGGACCAAACCATCAATGAACTTCTCAATCCTCTTATAGGGAGGTGTCACCATTTGCGGACATAAGTTCGCCAGTTCATGCGAACGAGTAGTGTAGGCTTCGATCTCAGATCCCTCCATCTTGAGATTCCAGAATTCGCTCTCTAGTTTCTGTACTTCATCACGGGGACAATACTCCTCCCGCAACATAGCCTTGAATTCATCCCATGGTAAAGCATTTGCCATTTCCAGAGTTAACATTTGCACCTGT
Organism: Smallanthus sonchifolius; assembly: GCA_023525975.1. NCBI lineage: Eukaryota > Viridiplantae > Streptophyta > Magnoliopsida > Asterales > Asteraceae > Smallanthus > Smallanthus sonchifolius. The sequence goes on along the minus strand of CM042035.1, from coordinate 17,718,322 downwards.
GAGTTCCACCAAGTAAGGGCTGACCCTCAAGAGTGCCAGATGCATACTTCACCTGGTTGTGCGGCGGACAGTTACACATTGCAAAAGCGGATTCGGATTTCTCCATCCAGCGGAGTAAGCCAACAGCCCATTCGGCTCCACTGAATGAGTGAGGTTTGCAATCCATGTACGTCTTGAAAGTACAAACCTGTTGGTGGTTATGCTGACCTGAATTGTAAAGAAGAATGGGCTTTAAGAATACTATATTCGAATTTGAGTTTAGAATGAATGATGACTCACTAGAGCCGGAAAAATTTCTGCTTTATCTCCAGCATTAGCAGTGGCTTGACTAGCTGCTACTGCTTCAGCCACATGCTCATTTATGAGTGCCGCAAGCTCGGCCGCAGTCATGCTAATGTTTCCTCGACCACCGCGTCCTCCGGTGCGTCCACCACGTCTATTTCCTCTTCTAGACATTATCTTTACATTCACAACATACAATAATGAGAAAAATATACATCGCATTTTCTTATCATCATACAAGTACCAGTAAACAAAGAAATTTAAACCACAACATCTAACATTTCAATAATAGTAATACTTGATAAAATAAATTGTAACGATTACAACTAAATTCAACCAAACATCAAAATTCTAGAAACATCTGTTGGATGGGAACAACCCTGCCCATCTAGGTTCAAAAGAAAAGACGTAAATAAGTAATGAAGATAGATGATCAAATGTCACTGCCAACTGATGTAACATCGGATGCTGCATCATCATCCTCATCCTGATCTCCTGCAGGTGCATCCTCTGGTACATCCTCTGGTGCAACTCCTGCTGCCTCAACTGCTGCAAGTCGTGCATCAACCTGCTCAATCCTAGTGTGGAGTATATCTAGGTTCCACTCTGCAGTGTTCAGCCGGTCCTCCATGTCCACACATCCATCTGCCAAATTCTCATGAGCTGTATCAGTTGCTGCTAAATCTGCAGTCAGTTTGGTGATCCTCTGATTCATCACCATCTCTCGCTGAAGTATGCTAGTAATCTCTCCAGCTGCATCTCTCATGTTCCGGATCTCCCGGTCCATCCTAGCCACAAAGGCAGCTATCACCTGCTTATAGGGGTACTGCAATGGTGGCAAAGCTCGTACAGAAGATGATGAAGAAGAAGAAGAAGCAATGTCAGTAGTGAGTGGAGGTGGGACTTCCTCCTTGCGGATCCAGTTCCTGATCCTATCGGGATACCAATCCCAGTCCTGCGTGTTGCCTCTAACACGCACATGAATAGGATCATCATGCCCTATTGTGGTGTTGATCGGGTTGATTCGACGTCTCCTCGACTCTGGCAAAGGTACTGTAGGAACATCGTGCTCCTGAACGTCTGGGGATGCTGGTGAATTGGGTGGGGTCGACATTTCCTGTAACGGGATGAGTGAGTGCCATGTATGAGTGTAAGTGCTGTGTAACTAATGCATGTACGTGGTTATAGTCTAGTATGCATTTTCTAGTTCTCTAAAACCAATGGCTCTCATACCAATCTGTCACACCCCCAAAATCCATCAACGGAGTTTTACCGTTAGGGGCGTGACATAACAGGATCTCAGTCATTAGTTACGTTGAACGACTCTATATGAGTTTAATAAAAACCACTAGTATTGCTCATAGTCACGATGCAACACTAGTAATGAAAATACTGATTTAATGTAAGACTTGCGGAAGCGAAAAGTTAAATGAAAAACATGCGCCAAAACAGTTGCGCCAAAATAAACAATTCAAAGATAATTAAAATAAATATTTCTTGAGTTTGCAAAAGATAGACTTCGTATGCATGCATGCCTTAGCTCGTGCTTGTACCTTAATTACCTGAGAAAACATGCTAACACGTGTCAACACTAGGTTGGTGAGTTCACATGTTTATATGTTTGTAAAGCTTACTAGAAAATACCGTATTCAATTATATCATAGGTAGCTAACCTAGTACATGTTACTAAAGTGTTTCGACACCGAAGCTGACTGTCTTTATGTTTGAATTGCCTTCCACCATGACTCTCACAATCAATGGTAAATGTTTAGGTAAATGTTACACCCGTTCGACTACCTGTTGTGTTAGCGCGACTAACGCGGGTGGGGTTTGTCAGTGCCCAGTAGTACTACTAAAGATTTCCTCGCTAACTCATATACTAACGGTTCGATAAGTAACGACTTTCGTGATATGTTTGCGCTTAGTACACAAGTGATATAAAAGAAACGTAAGATCTAAATGTTCGTACCCATGTTTTCTCCCCCAAGTTTAAAATGTAAGAAAAGGGGCCGTGAAACTCACCTTAGAGTATGTGCGTAAGAAAGCGAATCTAAAGTGCTTGACGACTAACTGCCACCTATAAACACCGGTTTATAAGTGTATGTTCGTGCAAGTTGATACAAACCCTAAGTATCCAAACAATCCCATTGTTTAAGTGTTTGAAAAGAGTTTACAAGTTTGACTCATGTTTGACCAAGTTTGACTAAGTTTGACCAAGTTTGACCCGACGACCCGTTGGTGACCCGATTAATGATTTAACGTTTGTTCAGTATAATACTTCTATACTATACACAAATGATCATGCTGTAACACTTAGCAACAAATCCTAATTGTTCTAATCAAACAAGCATGATTTCCAAAAATAGAAAGTTTCCAAAAATAGAAAGTTTCCAAAAATAGCAGGTTTCTGTAAATAGCAGGTTTCTATAAATAGAAAGTTTCCAAAAATAGCAGGTTTTTATAAATAGAAAGTATGTTCAGGATTTGTGTCTCGTGAAATCATTATTGTTAATATGCTTGTAAGACTACTATAACATGTTCAAGATCGTCCTATCACCTAACCATTGCATAGAACTTAACATGTATATCACAATTCCAAATAAAGTTTCCATCTTTAGTAACCTATGACTAGCATGCGTGATTTCAAACACCTAACACGTTACAACAGGTTATTATGTCCTATCTATCATGTACCAATCATCAACCATATCAAGCATGTCTAAATAACAAGTGTTAACCATTTTTAACAATTAAAGTTTCCTTATTTGGAAAGTTTGTAAAACCGGGTTGTGTATTCAAAATCTGATTTCACAATTCATCTAACCATGTATCAACTAGCTCATAACCATCTTCACATCATCCTAACCATGTCTAGCATGCAAAATAGAATTTATAAAAAGTTTCCTATTTTAGTAACTCGACCATTACACTCTCAAATCATAAAATTAACATGTCAAATCAATCACAAATCTTTCAATTAATATAATTACAACAATATTAATCATTATTCACGTCTAACATGCGATTTCTAAACATCACATAATCAAACATATTCTATTTTCACATATTATAACAACTAGGGTTTCATAAACGTTCATCAAATCATCAATAAAATTCAATAACATCAAACAATTAATGAATCCATTATCATATTTCAAAATCATTATGTTTGGATAATCTAGGGTTTCAATCTCAAAAATAATAACGAAAAAGTGACGGATTTAAACGAAACGACTTACGTAGAGACGTTAGAAACGCGTAGACTAGCACGTATCTACTTCCGGATTCCCGATCGGGGCTCGATTGAGGTGTGTTTGGGTTGCTTGAAGGATCGGTCGAAGTGGGGTGGGGTGAGGGGATCGCGACGGCAACAATGAGGTAGGGTTTATGTTATGTTTTTTTTTTTTAAAAACTTTATCCTTATCTAGTCCATAATGGGTTTTAAGTTGGGCTACATGCTTCTTAAAGGTCCATAAGTCTAATTAATTAACTAACCATTTAATTAATAATACAAACATTCGACTTTTATTTTTATAAAACTATTAACTTTTATAAAAATACTAACTATGCTTTACACACGATAAACACGTACGGAAACAATAATATTCACATAAATCACGTAATCACATAAGATTTTATAAAACTCGCAATTTATATAAAATATAAATTATTAATGTTCATAATATTAATCTTCGATTAATTACCAACGTTCCGGGTTAGACTCGAGTGCGATCCAACGTGTGCGAACTTACTGACACATTTAATTAATCCTAATTAAATGCAATGTACGTGCGACTAACTGAGATAACTGAGTTTGTAACGAAAAATGTTTGAACTAACGAGGTTTGAGTTAATGGAGTTAACCTGAAAATGCCGGATGTCACATTATTTGCCCCCATTTGAAGAAAGACTGATGCAACACGTACGGGTCGGGCTAAAGACCCTTAAATAAACGCAGCGCTTCTGGGAGGCAACCCGATGATCATGACTAAATTAAGAAGTTGGTGCATATGGCAGAAAGCATGGACCTCAGGATTGATTTTTCCAAATGTAAGTTTCTAATTATTTCAGCTCCCAGGTATGCCTTCCGGATACTAGGACCATAGTAGCTTAACTACTACTTTTTCATTTTCCTTGTCTGCTTTTATGTTTTCCTTTATGTGTCAGGTAGAATAACATCACCAGATCATCTATTTACTTTGAGGAGTTACACTCCAACTCTACGAGCTTGGAGCCGGAAACGACATCAAATTTCCAAGAAATCCGATGAAGTCTTTAAAAGCAACACCTTGACAAGCAGCTGATAGGTGCAGCCTGACAGCAGCAATGACTTTTGGCCTTAGGTTATACACCGAATTGACTGGGGAGTACCAGTTTCTTTTCTCTTAAAACTTCATGCATTTAAATTCCTGCATAGCATTCCATTACATGCATTTGTACATTGACGGCAATGCACAATTTTAAGTGTGGGGTGGGGAATTAGAGATTCAGGACTACTTGTAACCTCAGAGCAGTAAAATTTAACTTGTGATTTTCTACCCATTTGACTAAAATTACAAAAACCTACCCTTTTGTAAAACCCAAAAAATTTTCAAAAAATTCAAACCTTAAAATCTAAACATTTTTTAGTTCACACCTAATTAAATAAAACAAAGACATGGCAAACAGGAACAAATGGATATTATGCATAACAAATCACTAAACCCAATCCCATCCATTTCCATGTGAGAATAATCCGAGCCTTTTCATGAGCATTATTATCATCATTTTCACATGCTCTTTCGTTTGGTACATTGAGTGTTTATTCGATCGAATTCTATGCATAATTAGAACTTGTATGACTTATACATATCAAGATCATGAACTAGTGGAAGTATGAAAATGATTGAGACACCTAGGACTTTATTACCCATATATATTTTTCACAAAAATCAAAACTCCCAAAAATACTATCCGCCTAGATAGCCTTCTGAGCTTTAGCCTATTCTTCTCTACTACCCGTACGTATCAACCTACCAGCTTTTCGCAAACACCAGTTATTGGTTGACTGTCTACAAAATGGGAAAATTATCTTATGTCGTTATTTCAAGTTTATTATCATTGAAACAATTTTGGAAAGAATCTGTTATACTCAAAAAATTTGGAATATACAAAAGGTGGATGTATTAGGAAAATAGCCGAACTATCTGTAGGGAATTTATGGAAACATTATTTCAAGGAAGTTGAGAAAAAATAATTATTGAAGAACTTGTCTTGAAACAAAATAAAATAGAAAAAGAGAAAAGAAAAAGAAAGAAAGAAGTGGTCTTTTACCGACAAGTCCTTAAAGAACTGGACATGCATTCCTTTGATTTCATTTTGCTTTTCTGCCTTCGATTCACAAAGCCTAAATTACCAACTGAACTCCAAGAAAAGATTTTCCAAGCAACCAGTGATGTAGGAAAGCGGTGGTGCAAGCAAGAACAATTGCCACCATTCTGCGGCTTATCAAAAAGTGACGCCAAAAGAAGAGCCAAAAGATACAATAAATATAGAAAGTGTGGCAACTGGAGCCACGATGTAAAGTGTAGCAAGAATAAAACTTGCTCCCAAAGTGAGTATACACACCTGATCGAAGTAGGAGCTGTTAGGCTACAAGACGAAAGAACGATACAAAAAGGAAAGAATGTGTATTACGCAATAAGGGACGAGTTAGCATTGATGATAGATCTTGGTCTTGGCAATCTGACCATAAACGAGCCCTCAGATTAGTTATACCCTCATGATCTGAGTACTATAGAGGGACCTGCTAGTATTTCCCATTTTAAGCTATGAGGCTGTAGCTGTGTGTTTTGCGTTAGTTGCAGCCCTTCAAACCCTTTAGAAACCCCTAAAAATCCAAAAAGAATTTCATTTTCACCCTTCATTTTTATTTTAGGCACATTACAACCCTCTAAAGTCCTCTTGGTTCATGCATACTACTTAGTTAATTGGTGGAGACTTGATTTGCATACAAGCTTATGACTATTGCATAATTCGATTCGAACTTGAGCGTTCCACTTAACTTACATATATAAAACCCTAGAGTTGAGTGAACATTGTGAGTAGTGAAGAGTTTTTGCGTAATTAAAGTTCTAGTAGACTTGTCATGAATTCCATCATCTTGAAACAGAAAATACAAAAATAGAATAAGCAACTCAAGAATTATCCCGGAGCTTCGACTTGTTTGGAGTTCCATTACCTTTGTAAAGTTTTTTGTTATGGGTATGATCATGCATTAGTTTGCTTGAGGACAAGCAAAGTTTAAATGTAGGGTGTTATGATATGTCATCATTTATACATGTTTTACATACATAATAATCCCCATATTATGGTACTAATTGAATAATAACCTTGCAATTGATGCTTAAAACATTTATATTATTTCATTTCGTGTTATTCGGTGTTGAAAATATAAATCAAGCTAAATCCTACCAAAAACACCAAGAATTCAAGATTCTAGAAGGTTCATTCCCTAGCATTGACCCCCTAAAGGACAAACCAGACTGTGCATCCCTTTGCACGGCCGTGCAATGCCCAAATTGCTCTCCAAGGCTTTAGTACACCGTCCTCTGTACCCTATTTGATTCCCGAGGGCTTGACTTCTTCATTCAAGACACCTATCCATACCTAAAGAGTAGAGAGTAGAGAGTAGATGGGCTCTTACTCCTTGTTCCATAATATGGGAGCCTACAAAACTCAGCGTTATGTAGTTGTTATAGCCGTTTTTGGCTAAAGCTTCTTTGTATTGCTTGGGTGAAGATGATGTTCGGTGCATGTTAATATTTAATGTATTAATTTAGTGGTTTGTTTATGTCTTTAATTATTTACTCTTAAAACCACCTTTTGGTGCGCTTTTATTATTGTCTAAATCCGTCTTTATATTTTTGAGTGTCTTGATTTTAAAGAGTAAGATCGTAAAACTCTTTTTAATCAAACTTCCATTGAAACTCGTACGTCTTTATACTAGCAGAGATTGATAAGCCAAAGCTTGTTCTATACTTCTACGGTCGTACGTCTTTATACGAACTAATTATGCGACCAAGAATTGGTGAACTCATGTTGGTAACGGTACGTCTTTATACTTGATCCGATTGTTACACCGCCTCCCGGTGAGCAAAATATAATCACCTATTTAACTCAAATACAACACATTTTATGTTCGATGTCTTAAACCAACCCGGAGATGACCATTCGAAGGGTTGAGGGTAACTGTTGTCCCTAACGGGAGGCACTAGTATTTTAATTTAAAAATTATAATTCGTGAATCAAATGTAGTGAGGACGACGCTCTAGCGGTGAACCGGGTCACAAGTTTGTAGTAGTCAAACCATTGAATTAGCCAACTTAACATTATCATGTACCAAGCTGATTCGAAGCCCAAAGCAATACTATTCGAAACCTGATCATCTCTGACATATTTACTTTTCTACTATTTACTATTCTGTTAGTTACATTTCTGTTACACACATCACGCACGTTTTTACTTTTATGCTATTTACTTTACCGTCATTTACATTTCTGTCATTTACTATTCTGCTTCACAATCACACAAAACTCAGTCACTAATTAAACCGCCTAACGACAACAAAAGTTGGGTATTGGAACTCGACTGTGTCCATTGGTTCGATACTTGTTTCTTACCTAAACTATATTACGCTACGATAGGTACACTAGCCTATTGTGTGTGTTTTAAGTTAAAATAATTATCATTTTATAAATTTAAAACATGATCTCGTGAAACCATCTTAAAATTATATTTATTTACATTTTTATATACTTATCACACGACACACCAGTGAGTAAATGAGTAAATGGGTTAATGGCCCCCTTCACCCTTAAAGGGTTTGGTTGGTGGGTTTTGGCGCGTATGGATCTATTTAATAAATCCAAAGGGGTCGGAGCAGTTATTTAAAAAGAAAGTTTGAGATCGAAACGTGCGGGATGGAATTAGAGGGACCTGGATGAAACTTAGTGGTATATAAACCACATTAGGGCAAACCCTAGAGTGTTAAGGTCACTATGAGGCGACTTGGAGGCCATTGGAGAAAGAATCGAGAATATGGAGAGGAATTCTACCACTGTTTCATCTCCGGTGGCAAAGACAGCGGCGCCAGGCGGCGATGATGGTAGGGGGTTGAAGAGCTTGGCGACACGGTCACGTGGATATATTATTTGTCCAATTCGGAGTTCGTTTGACAGAAATTTGTGCAACGTGAAGACCGACGCTCGAAAAGGGAGAATTCCGGCGACGGAGGCGGCAGTTTCCAACGGTGACATTGTTTAACATGTAAATGATGAGGTCGGAGTGTGTAGTACACCTTGACGAGGGTGTAGTGATAAGATGTGTGTTTGCGTGCGTATATATATATATATATATATGTTGGATTTGCATGCAAGTGCTGAGTTATAATTATTGTTCATGAGATGATATTAATTTGGTATTTGGATGGTATTAATATAGTGATATTAATGTGATGTGTAGATGACCTTATTGTGGTATGTAGAGTTAGAACGACCGTGGTGCCGGGATTGTAAGGTGGTGTTTACATCTGTTGTAACATCCCGGTTTTTTTTAGAACTAACGGGATTAAAGTGTATATATGTGTATGCGCTGTAACTAATTGACGAAAATGCTACGGGAACATAACGAGACTTAACTCAAAGGTATAGTAATGAGTGCTCTTGTATATAATTATACCCGGAGGGATTGGCAAGAAATTAACACATTTAGTGGGGTTATATTGAAAACGCTAGACGGGCCGAGCCCAAGGACTAGCCGGACACGCGCAAGGGCCGAGCCCTGTAGGGGAGACATCCTATTACGGCTTTACGCAATGGGAGAGACTCCTATTGGGAGTTTGCGGCTGCAGAAAAAAAAGGGAGAGAGGAGAGGCAGTTCGTCGTGTTTCGTGTTCAAAGTAAGGTAAAATCATGAGCCTCTAGTCATTGTTTATGTGATTTGATTCCTGTATAACCCTGTTAACACGTGGTATGATTCTAGGGTTTCGTGGAGAACGAGGGGAGGAAGATTGCGAGTTCTAGGCAATTCGATTTGCACGAGTCGCTTTGATCGAAGGTATTATTCCTATATTCCTTGCGTATAATCATTTTTGTCGTTTGAAACTCGTGGGTGTCGAGTGAGAGTTAGCCAAAATCCCTAAGGGTGCTAGGGTAGGGGTTTACGGGCATAAGGCTAGGATCGGGGAAGCCGAAGACCGCGCAAGGCGGGCGGCGGTGCCCCGAAGGGGCTGTTCACGGCTGTTCGGAAACGAGGAGGTGGCGGCAGCTCTTCTTTAGGGCGGTTCACGGCTGGAACAGGGCGGCGGGATACTCGAAGCCATGGGGAAACCGGAATAGGGATAGGTTGGGTTTGTTCGGGCTTGGTAAAACCAAGTGTGAGAACCGAGATGCTGAAAGTGATAATTCATGTGTACGATGGCTAGAAGAAACGCACAAGAAGCGTTGGAAGGTCGAAAACGTGAACATGGGGTTCACGTAGAGTATGAAGGCCATGCACGTGCATGTGGCCTTGCAAGACTTAGGGTTAGTCATGTAGGTGAAGGTTTAATGTCAGGTCGTGTTATTGACTAAAAAATTGTGTGTATTTTAGGTGCGAGGTCGAAAGGCGAGCACGAGGCGTTAGCGAGTTCTTGAGAACGAGGTGTGTCTAGCAAAGGTGAGTTTCTATCACCCACATTGAAACGTTTTATTGTTTTGGGCATGAATACATGTGAAACGTGTTTTTAACGAATGCATGCATAGACGACACTTTGGTGATGAAATATATATTTTTAAATAATCGTTATACTTGCATGTGTGTATGAGTTATGTGTCACGAACTTAAATCTCATGGCGGGAGATCACGCGTAAGCGTGATATTGTGTTGACATTCAGCGGGTTATTGAGTCAGGCGGGGATTCGAGCGTAAGTTGATATCGTGTTGACATTAGTCAACGAGTTATTGTGTCTGATGGTAGTCAGGCGGGAGATCGTGTTTGCATGTGTCCTTGGGCTTGACAACATGATATACTTGTATGTCGATAAATATACTACTTGAATTCTCGATGAATTAATATGTGTAAACTTTTGAGGTGTAAATCATTTTTATAACGGTTTTGGGATTCAATATTCCCTAATGAACTACTATATAACTCACTCAGCGTAGCTGACTTTTAAGCATGTATTTCAGGTACAGAGAAGGTGTGAGCTGGCGGCTTCTGGATGGCAATTGGTTACCATGGGTGTTCGTGATGACATTATTTATTAGTTGTTTCGTTGAGATATTTAAACATTAATACTTTGTTTGAGTTATGTTTGGGCCAGGTCATTGACCTTTGTTTACTATTTGATTTCCGCTGCAATGAATTGAGTTTGGTTTGATGTCTACGACTACTTAGCTTACGTGTATGCCAACAAGTCAGGTTCCCGGGTTTGGGGCCTTACAAGTTGGTATCAGAGCTGTAGTTTAAATATTCTGGGCATCCAATGCCTAGACTTAGACTGAGAATGAGACCAATGAGTGGGAATGTCATCACGCGTAACCAAAAGCCAGAAGCGCCAGGTATGAGTTAGGATATGTGTGTGTGGCTAAGACATGGGCGTTATGCCAAGATGCAGTATAGGGATTGTTTAAAACCTGAAAAGCAAGGCGAAAGGGTAATGGCGATTGGCCACCGTCATAAACTGATTGCACTGCTCGGATTGTTTTAAATGGTACCTAAATATTGCTCTGTTTGTTATTATTTCAGTAAACTGATGGTACCTGGAAGACAAGTTGCGGTTAATGCTAGTGTTAGGGGTCGTCGTAGGAACGCTCAGAGTGATGATGCAAACCATGATGAAGTGTCGGTTCAAACTGAACCGTCAGTGCGTGATGAACCTTCGATGCATTCTGAGCACAATGAAGGGTTCCAGTTCGAACCAGAGGTTCGTGATGCGGTAAAGAAGTATGTGGTTGAGATGATCCATGGGTATTTGACTGATATCGTGAAGGCAACCTTCAAGGAACTAGAAATGAGAGTGCTAAAGGTGGTAGAGAAAAAGAAGAGGTCGTCTGGAAGTGGTGGCAACTGTGATTATGGGCACTTTAAGAAGTGCAATACGCCAAGGTTCGATGGTTTGAAGGATACAATGTCCATGTACCACTGGCTTACTGAGATGGAGTCCACTATCTCTATCAGTGAGTGCAGGCAGGAGCAGGTTGTGAAGTTCGTTTTACACTCTTTCTCTTTTGAGGCCATGCACTGGTGGAACTCGGTGAAAGAAAGAAATACTACTCAAGAGTTGGAAGCCATGACTCGGGATGATCTGAAGGGTTTGGTTAGGAAGAAGTTCTGTGATCTAGGGGAGCTTGAAAGGGTAGAGAGAGTTTCTGATTCTCAAGGTGGGTAAATCGACTCATCGTGAGTATACGTCAAAGTTCATAGAGTTGGCACGCCTGGTGCCACACTTAGCAGGTAATGATGAGCTGTGGATGAAGTTGTACGTAGCCGGTCTACCGGACCGTGTTAGGCATTTAGTCAAGGCTTGGCAACCTTCGAGTTTTGACGATGCGGTGGAGCTTAGTGGGACACTGTATGATGATGTCATGGGGGTCGAGGTGCAAGAGAAGAAGCCGTATGAAAAGAAATGGATAGTGCCCATCAAGAGTTTCGGCAAAGATCTAAAGGTTCCGTTCGTGAAGAAGGCTATGGTTGATGGCCAGGATTCATGTCGTGAGTGTGGTAGGATGCACTAGGGTGCAGGTTCATGTTATATATGTGGCAAGACGGGGCATTTTGCTAGAGATTGCCCACGTGATCCTAAGTGTTACCGGTGTGGGGGCGCATGCCATTTGGCGAAAGATTGTAGGGCAGGACAGAGTGTGGGACCAAGCAAGGGAACAATTCCAATGAAAAAGGAAGACGAGAAGTGATGTGTGATATTATATATTAATTTTACCAAGTTTTAAATTTAGAAATAGACTCACAACTAAATCACACGCTACGGCAAGTATACATGTCGGGTGCAACAAAGAAAGGAAGCCCGAGTTATCGAACCGTGGACACAAAAGGCGGCGACCCTCGATACTTAACCTTTATTGACTCCTAACCGATGAAACACAAGAGATGATTTTTATTATTATTTTTATAATTTTAGAACATGCAAATTAATTTAACAGTTAAAATACTGACTAAACCCAAAGACAGGAAAAACACGACAAAACCAGACACGAGAAAATAAACGAAGATAAAGACAAGACACTAAAAATAGACCAAACGAACCAAAAATACTAAACAAAGATCAAATATGAGACAAACACCACCTAGACCAGGAATCCTAATGACTAACTCAACTGCTTTCGAGACAACTGACTGTATGACACCGGTTCTAAAGATAGACTGACTCGGGAATCACTAAAACATGCAGGATCTCTTCTCAGACTCACCTACACACCTCAACTACCCTAAGGGTCGGATTAAGCTCACCTGTAAGGAATTGGATCTCCTCTCGGACTTACCAAAACCTAGAACAACACGTATTCGAAAACGATTTCACCTCTCGGTCTCAACCGCTCTATACTCACAGGCTATCCTAGACAGACCTAAGAGCAAGGAGTAAACTTCCCAAAATACCTTTTATGACACGAAATTGCAAATGATAAAAACTACTCGGACATTTCACTCTCATACAATTGTTACCCAAACCGCTAAGCCAAGAGACAACTCGACAACCTATCTCCTCTCGGACTCAAGATTGGTAAAATACTAATTTTTATGACCACATAAACCTGCAACAATGGCTGGCCTAATCGTCTAGATCACAAACACAAAGTATATGACCCGAAAACCCGAAATCTTACCCAAACCACACAAAGCATTCAAATAAAACCTAAAGTAAAGGCAGTTCATACAAGATCAGTAGTAAATCAATATTCAAACACCTTCATAAACATTAAATCAGAAGTCTTTACACTAGCATTCGTCATACGATCAATAAACAAACGGAAAACAATCAAATCATGCCAATATTCATTCTAATCTAGGTAGCAATGAGTTTAGTTACTCATAATACTGACAAACGATTCACAAAATACTCAAAACATAGTTAAATCTTGAAATAAATGACTGAGATAAGAAAAAGAACGTAAAACCAGTGTTTTCAAACCAAAAAGTATTCACTTCTCTCAATCCTTGTGATACTAGACCTCGATTATTCAATCCCCGGAGCTTATTGGTCATCTCTAGCCGTAAACAATCGATACCATCTCATGAAACGCGTCCAAAACATTTATAACGGCTGATTAGGGTTTTTTGCCCGACTGGACTCATGTCGGACCGACTTAGAGTGGATGTCGGTCTGACTAGGGCTGATGCAATCCTTAATTATTATGGTCTAATGATTCTGTAATGATTGTGTCTTTTAGATGTGCGTCGGACTGACATGTCAGCAGAAGTTGGTCCGACGTCAAGTGATATCCAGGAATTCTTCATCTTTTTCTTGTTTAACTCCAACTCTTTATTCCCGCTTTATTCCGGCCCCGTTTCTCCACCAAAATTCCTTGGTTTAACATATAAATCTGCACATTCAGCTAAAATCTCATTGAGCGCCCATTTCTTTAGATTTTTGTCTGATAAAACTAAGTAAAATGGGTTGAAATAAGTATAAAAACATATGTGTTTTAGAATATATCAAACATTCTCACACTTGAAGCTTGCTTGTCCCTAAGCAAATCCCCAAACAGTACATCCAACTTAGTATTCGCACAAATACAATAACCTCAAGCTAAAGCCAAAAACAGGCCACGAAATCCAAAAACAACGAGTGACTCCCCAAGTTTTACAACGGTCAATATATTTACAATTCAACCAGCCTAGAGGAGACCTAACTTTTTGAAAACATGGGCATACCTATTCAAGTCTCACTTTCTTTCAGGCTTTAACTGTGCATAACTCGTACCCCTCACAAGGGTTCGCTCCTCTCGGTTAGTTTATTGTGACTAGCAAAAGATGTGCCCGATGAAATGTCTAACTCTCAGACCTACCAATGAAATGTCTAAGTTATATGCTTAAGAATCAATCAAATCTCCACCCAAATGTGAGGACAAACACACAGATCACAAAGGTCTTTAACAAGGTTGTAATGTTAGTCTAGGGCTCAGGGTATGGATAGGGGATTTTTAAGTGGCTAAGATGAAACTGGTCCGGACTAATAAACTTTTACAAATGAGAAATAGACTAACTAAAAGAATCTAGACTAAATCATGAAAATCTTTGATTCTCACACTTATTCTTTTGACACATTCTAATTTACTTTTTTTATTTTTTTCATAACTTTAAAATTTTTCTCCACCTTTATTTTTTAATTTTTTTTTCTTTGATTTTCTTGTTATCACTAATACACAACTATGCTCGTCCGAACCAATGACACGAGATTAAAAAGTAAAAGGTTGTAAAAGCTAAGGGTGTATTAAGTGGGCTTTAGAAAAGAAATGGAATAAGGCTCAAAGGGGCTAACTAGGGGTTAATGTTCAGGTAAGGATAAACGAAAAAAAGGCCTAAATAAAAAGGCTCAATCCTAATGCCTTAGATCATTTCTGTGCTTTGTCTACACCTAGGGTCTCGACATGTATCAAGATAATCAAGTTCTAACCAGACAAATCATGCATGTAATACACACATCAAACAAAAAGCAGTGAAAATGAAATGAATATGCAAAGGCTCAAAATCTCACTGAAGCATGTGGAATTGGGTTACCAATACAAGTCATGCACAATTATCACCGTCTAGTCTGCTATACTCTCCTAAGCATCCCAAAATGGTTTTATTACCGAAAAACGACTAGCAAATAACACTTAATCCTGAATACTTAGAGAATACCGCGTTAAGCAAACGCAAACCCACACCCGGCCCGCTTAAAGCTCTTGGTTTACATCACACAAAACATGTCTTTTGTATGCCCGGGTAAAAATACTATTTGAAGCTCTCGGGACTTGCAAAAATGAATTTTTATTTTATTCTTTTGTGTTTTATTTTTTTATTTTGTTTTGAATATCTACTAAATACCCCCATCCTCACACTTGAAATGCACATTGTCCCGAATGTGTTCGAAAGAAAGATAAACAAAAACTAAAATTAAAGAAGACCGAAAATAAGAATAAAAATAAAGAAGAATTGAAAAACAAACTCCCTTGGTGATGATGGTATAATTTACATAACTATAATTTACATAATACAGGGGAATAAAATTATACAACCGACCTATCGTTCACCGTACCATACCTGAATACAAAATCTAGCTACAAATACAGAGATAAGTACCAATACAAAAAAAATATACAACGTACATAAAAAGTGAAGTACACAATACAATAACAAACCCGAACTACGATGGTGGTGGCTGAGCAACAGGAGGGATGTGAAGATGGTAAATGATCCGCTGAAGCATCCCCCTCTGTGCCTGTACCTGAAGGCCTAATGGTCAGCGTGAAGGCTCTTAAGTGTGACTGGCGGTGGTCTCTCGGCATGAGGCTGAGCAAATGGGCGTGTCCGTTATGGTGGTGGCACCCCTATCGGTGCAATCTCTGCGGGATCAACTCCTGGTGGTGAGTGTAGCTGGACGGGTCTGACGTCCATGAATCTCCTTGGCTCATCAAATGGATAAACACCCATCTGCTGCATGTCCTCATATCTATACCAGGATACTAGAAGGCCCATGGTCAGTGTAGTGGGAGGATGAGTAGTGAAGACTCCCAAAGAACGCGCCAGGCGGGACACATAGACGCCCTGAAATAAACGCGACCCTGGCCGCGACTACATGTCTTGGTGAGCGAGGTGAGCAAAATGGTGGCAAGGTTGGCCTCACGGCCTATCACCATGCAGTAGAGGACGAAGAGGTCCCCCTCGGTAACCTTCTCAATCCCCATGAATCTCGCCATGATAGTGGAGGCGATGACCCGATGGAGAAATCGAAGGAGCGGGTCGTGAATGCGCGATGGGTGAAAGAATTGTCAGCAATGGTGACCCACCAGTCTCGTAGTGTCTGTGCGGTGATGGCGACTGGTCCTGCCTCTCTAAAAATAATACAGGGGCTCTCTATAAAAATCGGCTGGGTGGTCTCCTTCGCGGTGTATAAGCCCATGTGGATAGTAAACTGGGGAATGGTTATGTAGTACTCAGTACGTCCAAGCACGAACTGGACCGCGTACTCGTGGGTGAAACTCCCGGAGTGGAAAACGAAGGTGGAGAAAAACTCGAGGGTAAGCTCCTCGTACTGTGGCTCACGTATGTTGAGCAACTGCCTCCACCTAGGTGTGACCATGGTCTCTAACCACTGGCCGACGCCTAGCGTCCCCGTGAGGCCCCAATCAATGATATGAAGTGTATGATGGTCTATGTCGATTATACGAAAGAGGATGGCTAGTGCGTCGGTGCCTAGTGCAAACTGTAGAAGTGTATGATCGCGTTGCTGTGCCGGAATCGGCTAGACGGTCTCGTCGGCGGCAGGTGGTGGGGGTGGATCCGCATATTTGATAGGTAGTGCTCGGCGAGGCCCGCACTGATGAACTCGAAGCTATACCTGCACATACCAGAAGAAAATCCATGCGCGTATGTGCCGTGTGGTTAGGTTACAACAATTCTATACAAGTGGAACAAGCGGATTCAAACCCTAAGTTTAAACACATTGTACACATACATGCTAACTAAAAATACAAAGGGCCAAAAGCCGAGCTTGATGTGAAGACTACTGTTTACAACATGTTACAATGTAATAATACGAGAGATTATCTGCAAGTATACAACCGATCCTATGTGAAGAACAACACAAGAAAACATTTTACATGCAAACAATGTACAATTACGGAGTCCTGATCTTGAAATCATAGGCTAAAGTTAAGTGACAAACCCCAAATCTGCCATGAGTATGAATGTCGGACCGACATGAAAACTGATATCAGTCCGACGCCCAAACTAAACCCTAATTCTACAATTTGTCCGGCATTCATGTCAGACAGACATGGGGTGTGATGTCGGTCCGATACCCAATTGAAAAACCCTAATTTTGAAATCGACCCATGTTTTGGGTAAAAATTATAGGAATTAACTTTGTAACCAAATTTCGAAAGTCAGGTAGAGTGCTTTGTGAAATCAATATGAAACGATATAAAAAAGTAAACATTGACACAGATGATTACGAGGAAAGCCCTTGATCCTTGATGATCTCCGACATAAAACCTAGGGAGCCGACGAAAGTCGGGCTACCTCGATAACTTTTATAAAACTAGAACTATCGAATACAAAGAGAGCAAATAAGATAGTATGCTAAGTGTTACAGTTGATTGCGTAGGTGTTGTGTGTGTTTCTATCGATCCATTGCGTAATAAATACAAGAATATGCGTAACTAACTATCCGATTTTTACGCACATTCCACACGTTTCATTTGACTCCACGTCCCAGTCGTTAGGTGTTAGTGATTCCACACGTTCTTCCTGCGAATAATAAAGCAATAGACAAGTAGCCATTAGTAATATTCAGGATACTGACCTTATCGGGATATTAGATCTTGGATTAGCAGAACTCAGGATCCTGCTCTGAATTTTAACCCGTAACAGCCCAGACGAAGAATTTATGTCCAATTTAAACACCCAATAAATAGATTTCCAAGTGATACAGGCATATGCGAACCTAATTTGAGTTCTAGAAGTGGTGCGTACCTGATATGATGGTGGAAGAATGGTGGTGTAGGCGGTGGAAGAGGTGTTTCGATGGCGGCAGTGGTGGTGGGTGGCAGGGACGAAAGGTGGATGATACTGGTGAGTGGTGGTTGGTTTTTGGAGGTGATGGATGGTGGCGAAGTGGTGATTTCTGGCGGAGAGGGGTAATGGTGCAAAAGGCTGAAGTCGGACCGAGATGAGGTATTTAGAACCCTGCTCATGTGTCCATGTCAGACCGATGAGCGTCTGGATGTCGGTCTGACTTGGGTCATATGACTTTTCATCTTCTTAAGAGTTGCGGACCGATATGGTGTTGGATGTTGGTCCGCAATGGGCTGCTATTTCTCATATTCGGGATCCTCTATGTCGGATCGACATGTGTTGTAAGTCGGTCCGATGTTATCCAAATTCCAGTAACTTTTCTTCAATATTCTCATATATTTGGGCTCCTAAAGCGATTTTCTTTACCTGCAAAAGTGTGTTTATACGTACATGTATGGTCGGATTCTTCATTTTTCGCGCTTTGTGACCTGTGTAGACTCGGTAAACGGTTAGAATACAAATAAAAGAGGTACACAATTATAAAAATAATACAAAGTTAAAAGTATACAACTCAAGCTGCCTCCCGAGAGCGCTTGGTTTAACGAGTCCTCAGCCTGACTCCTCCTCACACTTAGAGCTGTGTAGGGTCGAGGTGCATAACCTCAAGTGATCGTCTCACAACCGGGACGGTGATGTAATGCTTTAATCTATGCCCATTTACCTTGAACTTCGTTCCATCTTCTCCCTCAATCTCTATCGTCCCGTATGGAAGAACCTGAATGACTGTGAACGGGCCCGACCATCGAGATCTCAACTTTCCAGGGAATAATCTCAACCTGGAATTATACAATAGTACTCGATCTCCTGCCTCAAACTCCTTACCACCTTTTAGGTGGCGATCATGCAACTCCTTAGTCGTCAACTTATAATCATATGATCACGTATACGCATGATCCCTCAGCTCCTCTAACTCATGCAACTTGTACATCCGGTTTTCCCCCGCCTTAGGTTCATCAAGATTGACGGTGCGGAGGGCCCAATATGCACGATGCTCTAACTCAACCGGTAGATGACACGCTTTCCCATAAATTAACCTAAACGGTGTAGAACCGATAGATGTCCTAAATGCGGTACGAAAAGCCCAGAGTGCATCATCTAGCTTATCCGCCCAATCCTTCCTATTCTAACCAACCATTTTCTCCAGGATCCGCTTGATCCCACGGTTGCTAACCTCTACCTGCCCACTAGTCTGCGGATGATAAGCTGTAACATCCTTGATTTTTCAGGTTTTGATCTGTACAAAAATATCCATTCAATTTCAGTTCCGGATTTCAAGTTATACAATTATATATATAACATAATATGCCTACGTACATCTTTCTATATTTCATTTAATTAAAAGAATTAAATTTCATTATGATGCATATAAATGAATATGATTAGGTATAAATAAATACATGGCAAAGTATTTTTAATAAAAACATTTAATTAGATCCCACTTTTTTATAAAAAAATATAGGTATATGAGTTATTTATCTAAATCCCAAATATATATGTATATATATATATATACACTAGGTTATAGACCCGTATATTACACGGAGTTGTATAATAGAAATTATAAAGTTGTATAACGTGTAACTGATATTTACAATATGTTTATAATAGAAATTACAAATCTCCAGTAATTCCATTCTCCATAGTAATGTCTAATGGTTAGTCTTGAACTGAGTTGACCATGTGCTTTCTATTTTTTAGGTTTAATAGAAACACGAGGAGCACTTTGTCCCTGTTGAGCACGAAATACCATCTCTTTCAAACCAACTATTGTTTTTGTAGATAGTAAGTGAATTTACGAATCACTTTCCCATGTGTTTGTTCTGATACAAATTGCAATGTTAAATTAGATCCAAATCAGTGGCTTCTGTAGTGCTATTATGCCTTCATTTACATGGAGAAAATAAGAGATGATAATGTAATATTGACTTGATAGGCAACATCAGCCGTATAAAAACCAAGAAAGATGCCAGCCAACATGGACCATAAAAAAGCTCTATCAATAGTAAAAGACCACAATAAGTTTGCAGGACCTGCAAATGGCAAGAAAGATGCCAGCCAACACGGACCATAAAAAAGCTCTATCAACAGTAAAAGGCCACAATAAGTTTGCAGGACCTGCAAATGGCGAATAAATACTTTCAAAAACAAACCTTCTCAGTAGTGGTGCACAAATCGGTTTTTTAACCCAAACCGGTTCAACCCGACCCGAACCGGTTTGGTCAACGAAAAGTCAAAACCGGTTGGGTTAAACCGGTTCGAGTAATGGAAATATGTAAACCGGTCAAACCGGTTTGGGTAGGTTTTAAACCGGTTTGTCCTTTAAACCGGTTTTTATAAAAAAAAAAAATCCAAATAAATTTTAAACTAGTGTTTGAATCTTTCCCTAAAAACGCACCACACATCTTGCACCGAGCACGTTCCTTCCCGTTTGACAACAAACATAGATCGTAATTGCACCAAATTGCCGGATTTCTCGTTGTTGCTCGAATTTCCACAACGGTAACTTCGTTTGAGGAACCACCAACACCAAAACTTGCCATGCATTTTTTTTAGTTTAGAGAGCGTTTTTGAGCAGTTAAAGATCGGTTTTAGAGATTAGAGAGTGTAAAAAGAGGTGTGATCAACCCTAAACACCCCCACCTATTTATAGTGTTTTAAGGGTGCAAAAAACTACAAAAAAAGGGCCAAAATCGACCCCAACGGCTATTTTTTGCCCAGCTCGAAAACCGGTTTAAACCGGTTTATCAAACCGGTTAGGATGAACCGGTCCCGAACCCGATCTCATCCAGGAAGCTTCAAACCGGCGGTTTTTGGGCAACCCGAACCGGTTTGGCCCAAACCGGTTTAAGCCAAACCGGTTTGCCGGTTTGGACCGGGTTAAAAAAAAAACCGGTTTTTTTGTGCACCACTACTTCTCAGCATATACAACCATAAAACAAACGGTGCCACCCTTTTAGCAACATGTACGGGCTTTTTGGGGCAACAATAACTATGGTCACCGGAAATAAACCACAAACCCTAGCAACCCAACAAAAATAGCTATAGGAACATAAACCACCCTGCAAAACCATCACAAAAATGAGGTTTTTAACATGGTGTTGAGCCAAAACGACTCATATTTTAGAATTAAAAAATGAAAAATAGCACCTATTTCAATTCTACCCCATGGAGGGACTTGTTTTCAGAGATCATCCGTCATTGAGAAGTATGAATATAAACACACGTCCATTAAGTGCCTAACAAACGTTGCACTTAACTTGATTGTATCCCGAAAGAACATATGCGCTTCTAAAGGTGAGATGTGATATTAAATGAACATAGTCAGATAATTAACTTTTATAAGAATAGTTAAATAGTCTTTGGATGTGCTTCTCTTGTTTGAAGTTATAATATTCAGATGTTTGGTGTTTGATTAATTAAATAAGTATTTTTGAATAAGCAGTTTGGAGTTGCTTATTCCAAACAGGCTATTTCATAAAGATCATGTTCAAGGGATTTTAGAAAACGACTTATTAAGCCCAATAAAATAATAAAATTAATTAGCATTACAAGTGTATTATATTAGCTGAATAGTAACAATGATCTTGTTTGGATTGATGATGGTTATTCATATTTAATACGTAACTGATTTAAAGTTACCTTATGGAGATCTTTTTGAGAAAAAGCCACACTTTCCAACTGAATTTATCTGTCTTTGCGTGGCCCTTAGAAACCCCTCTATCTAAAACAGATAAATGAAAAGTAAGTAAGAATCTCGAGTTAATCACAGGTAAAGTTTAATTCTTTATTTAACATAAAACTGATTAACTTGAAAGTTATGTGGCGTGGTTTAGCATCCTGCTTGCTGAAGAGATATCTCACTGCGGCGTGGTCCGTGTATACGATGGTCTTAGACAGCACAAGATAGGACCTGAATTTGTCAAAAGCAAACACCACGGATAACAACTGCTTTTCTGTGGTAGTGTAATGCTCATGAGCATCATTCAAGGTCCGGCTACCATGATAGGGGCATCAACCAACTTGCCCTTCAACAACTCAAAAGCTCTCAAACACTCATCAGAAAACACGAAGGGTACATCCTTCTCCAACAACTGAGTCATCGGCCTCGCTATCTTAGAAAAATCGCAAATGAATCTCCGGTAAAAGCCGGCGTGGCCAAGAAAATTCCTAATTGCCTTCACGTATGTCGACAGTGGAAGTTTGGAAATTGTTTCAACCTTAGCTCTATCAACCACTATGCCTGCACGTAATATCCCGTGCCCTAGAACTATCCCCTCTCTCACCATGAAGTGGCACTTCTCCCAGTTCAACATCAAATTCGTCTCCTCACAACGTGCTAACATCTTCTCCAAATTCTTCAAGCAGTGGTCGAAGGAGCTCCCAAAAACCGAGAAATCGTCCATAAAGATCTCCATGAAATCCTGGACCATATCGTGAAAGATAGCAATCATACAGCGCTGGAAGGTAGCTAGAGCGTTGCATAGCCCGAATGGCATGCGACGGAAAGCAAACTTACCATAGGGTCACGTGAAAGTGGTCTGTTCCTGGTCCTCAGGTGCAATAGGGACCTAGAAATAATAGGAAAAATGACCGAGAAAGCAATAGAACTGTTGTCCCGCTAGACGCTCCAACATCTGATCAATGAATGGTAATGGAAAGTGGT
Source organism: Smallanthus sonchifolius (assembly GCA_023525975.1). NCBI lineage: Eukaryota > Viridiplantae > Streptophyta > Magnoliopsida > Asterales > Asteraceae > Smallanthus > Smallanthus sonchifolius. Next base: position 17,695,562 of record CM042035.1, on the reverse strand, counting down.
CCTTTTCTGGTCGCATCGTTCAACTTCCTGTAATCTATGCACACTCTCCATCCCGTGACCATCCTCATCGGTATCAACTCATTCTTCTCATTCACCACAACTGTCATTCCCCCTTTCTTGGGGACAACCTGTACCGGACTAACACTCGGAATCAGAAATGGGGTAAATCAACCCTGCATCTAAAGCTTCAACACCTTTTTATTCACCACCTCCTGCATATTAGGGTTCAGTCTCCGCTGCCTTAGCACAATTGGCTTAAAATAGTCCTCCATCAGAATCGTATGCGTGCAAAAGGAAGGGTTTATACCCTTAATATCCTTCAGCTTCTAAACAATCGCCTGCTTATGTGCCTTCAGCACGCCAATCAACCTCTCCTTCTCATCTCCTGTCATATCAGTAGTAATGATTACGGGAAGCTTCATCTCATCATCCAGGAAAGTATACTCTAAATGAGAGGGTAACTCCTTAAGCTCCGAGGAAGGAGGTGGGTTCTCAACATACGGCCTCTCAACAGGCTCATATCTCCCTATCTCCTCGAACTCTATAGAATCCTGGGTAGCCTCACTCTCTAGAGAACTCTGACTCCTATTAATGGTTTCAACAGTCATCTAAATCTCTCGTTATCTCTAACCAGGATTTGCGTATCAGACGCATCTGTCCCACAGATATCGCTCAAGAACTCTCCCATATGTGACATAATCGACTCTAAGAAGTAAAGTGTGTCGTCCTGACTGCTCGGATGCTTCATGGACTTATTCACGTCTAAAGTCACCTTCTTATCATTCACAACAAGGGTCAGCATACCGCTAAAAACATCAATCATCGCGTGAGCGGTAGCTAGGAATGGACGGCCTAAAATAAGAGGAACATGCTCATCCTCATCCATATCCAAGATGAGAAAGTCCACAGGGAATATGAACTTGTCGACCCTAACCAACATATTCTCAACAAAGCCGCGCGGATAATTAACCGATCGATCGGCAAGATCAAGACTCATCCGTTTCGGCTACGGCTCTCCTAGGCCTAGTCTCTTAAAAACAAAATAGGGCATCAGGTTGACGCTAGCACCTAGGTCGGCAAGAGCGTTGCCGATAGATAACCCACCAATGGCACAAGGGATAGTGAAACCCCAGGGTCCTTCATCTTCTGTGGAAGGCTGGGTTCTATAACCGCAGAGCACTGTTCATTAATCACCACGATGGAAAGTGCCTCAAGTTTAGTTTTGTTGGTCAACATGTCTTTGAGGTACCTGGCATACTTGGGCATACTAGCAGAATATTGTGGTGATCCCTGCGAACGAGTATTGTGCATAAACAGAAAGACTCAATATAGAAAAAAAAAGCATAAAGACTCAAAGAACAGAACGACACTATCCTAGATTAGACACACAAGTAGCAAAGAAGACAAGCACACAAAACAGACTCAAAGAAAAACAAATAAACCAAAATCAAAACAAAGAACTAATCAGAGTTAATATTGCTATTGCCAAGTGTCCCGGCAATGGCGCCAAACACTTGAAGTCATCCGGATGGTCTATATAAAACTTACAAAACGTAACCTAGACTCCTAAGTAATAAGATGGAAAACCTATTTACTAAACCGCACTGACAGGCAAGTGTACCTATCGAGTGTAGCACAGATTAATGGTAAAGCGGAATATCGAACCCTAGAGACACTACGTAACAAAACTAGACTCTGACTCAACCTAAGATTGATTGGTTTGGGTGGTTTAATACACTACTGAATTAACTAAGGAATGTAATGAACTAAGGTCGACTCAAACTATCAAGAGACAAAAGCTAAGGTGAAATCAAGAGATGGGAAGAATACTACGTAGGTCGGAATCCCACTTGCAAAACACAACTTCTACTGTTTCTAGAACTATGATGGATCTGGGATTCTAAGGATAACTGCTAAAGACAACCTAGTGGATCCCTAATCACTCTCAGGGTGTCACCAACTAAGCAACCTAAAGTGTACTAAACTCACCAGATTGTTGGATCACTTCTCAGGTATTTCCAACTATGATCAAGTACCTTAATGAACGGATTACCTCTCAGTCTCACCGCTCACAATACATTCAAGGAATGCACCGGGTAATCCTAGAATAATAACTATAATTCAGAATAGAAACAATCACTAGACACCTAAACCAACTTCTTCTCAAACAGTTGACACTCGAATTCCTAATGACGAAGACGAACTGACTAATTCTCACCTATCAGGTATTGAACTAGGACACACACTTAACTCAAATCAGCTGTCAACCACAATCCCTATGGTTACTACGTCTAGCAAACCACCGAAATCACAAACCCTAAGATCTATGACCTAGATACGCTGATTAAACATGGCAGACAACCACAATCAACACAATGAATTGAAATCAATCACAAAATCAGAATTAAAGCATGCATGTACATCATAATCATCATACTAAGATCTTTTACAAAATCATTAAATCATCATATGAATCCAAAATGATAAAAATCATAACTTTAACAAATAATCATCGTTAACCTAGGCAGTATCAATGTTTTAGCCTAGGATCATGCTTAAACAACCAAAACAGAAGTAAATAACATTCACCATGGTTTCAAACACAGAAATCAAACACAAAGATTGAAACTTTAAAACCTAGAACGCTATTGCAACAAACCCGAAATCCAAAGCTGTGATCTTTAACCTTCAATCGACCTTTTTGCTCCTAAAATCGCCTCTGCACTCTCCCAAGACGGCCAGAATACGAACTATCTTGATAATGGAAATCAAATTCTATTAAATTAGGTTTTTAAAATTTTTCACGGAATACGACTCTTTTGCGTACCGCGAGGGCCAAAATAATCGGGCTGGTTTCTTCTTTCCCCCACGTACCGCGAGGGAATTCCTTCTGGTCTTCGCAATCTTTTTACACTTTAACCCTTAGAATTTATTCTCGTGCTCGGTTTCTTCAGGTTTTCACTTGTATTCATCATGAGCATCTGAGAACATAACAAAGACTCAAAACGAACTAAAACCGACTCAAAACAAATAGAAAATTACATAAAACGACACTAAAACACAGGAGTAAAGATGTGTGCTTTGCACTACATCACATGCCTCTCTAGATTCTGCAATGCTACTCCCTGGCTCTGAATCATCGTCTCATGCTCCTTGAACTTCACCGCAGTCTCTTGATATTTCTTTTAATTACACTCTCACTACTAATCCATCATCACATCGAAGTGGTCCTTCTTCTCCCCGCTTCCATGACCTGAATTCTAGAATAAATTCTGGTTTTGATTACCCCTCTAATTGGAGCCAAAGTCATTTCTCCATCCAGAATTACCGTAAGAGTTGTTACGGTCTGATTTCCTAAGTACTCTACCTGCTCTTGGGTCGCCTGACAATCAACAATGTTATGGCCTCCCCTGCAGATCTCACAGATTTTTCACTATCCTAGCTAACGCCTCCATCTGTGCTACTAAGGCTGTAGTCAAATCAACATGCATAAACCTTCTCTACGAACTCTCAGTATACAGACTATGGTAAGAAGTCATAGCAATATATTCAAACAAATCCAAGGACTCCTCACGGGACTTACTCGTCATCATGTTCCCTTCTGCAGATGTATCTAACTGTCCCATACTAGCAACTGAGCAGCCATTATAAAACTTCTCAACCTAGCACCAATCCTCTATACCATGATGTGGGCAATCATTACACAACCCTTTGAATCTCTCCCACGCATCTTGAAAACTCTACCCCTGCTGTTGCTTAAAAGAATGAATCAAACTTCTATGGTGAGCAGACTTAGAAGGGGGGGTAGTATTTAGCAAGAAATTTGTCCTTCATAGCAGCCCAAGTGGTGATGGAACCATTGGCTAAGGACTCAAGCCAAGTGGCGGCTTTATCTGCCCGAGTGAATGGGAATAGACGGAACAATTTTGCATCCTCACTGACGCCATTAATCGAAAAGTGTCACAGATCCTACTGAACCTAGTGAGATGAGAATGAGGGTTCTCGTGAGAGTTCCCATGGAATTGGACGTTGGTGGCGATAGTGCTTATGATATGGGATGGAAACTGCCAAGAGTTGGCCTCGACTATGGGTTGGGTGATGCTGGTTGATCGCTCATTTCCGTAGCAGGTGCTTCAACGGTCTCTTTAACAAGTTTCTTTCGGAACAAACGCTCGGGCTCAAGTAGAGCAGCAAACGCAGTAGATCCTGCGGAACGAGTGTGGCGGGAATGTTGCATACACTGCAAAGATAAATACAGAAATAAAGATAGTATGGTAAGTAATCCTAAAGACAACTAGAAATAAAAAGAAATAAATAAAAAAATAAGGACACACTAAACAAATAAGTAGCACAATAACGAACAAAAGTGGTTAGAACCCCTCATTCGGGTCGTTCTCGAAGTCGCCAAAAAGTGTCCCCGGCAACGACGCCAAAAACTTGATTTGTGATATTATATATATTAATTTGACCAAGTTTTAAATTTAGAAATGGACTGACAACTAAATCACACGCTACGGCAAGTGTATCGGTCGCGTGCAGCAAAGAAAGTAAGCCCGAGTTATCGAACCGTGGACACAAAAGGCGGCGGCCCTCGATACTAAACCTCTATTGCCTCCTAACCGATGTAACACAAGATATGATTTTTATTTTTCTTTTTATAATTTTAGAACATGCAAATTAATTTAACAGTTAAAATACTGACTCAACCCAAAGACAGGAAAGACACGACCAAACCAGACACGAGAAAATAAATGAAGACAAAGACAAGACACTAAAAATAGACCAAACAAACCAAAAATACGAAACAAAGATCAAATATCAGACAAACACCAACTAGACCAGGAATCCTATTGACTAGCTGCTTTCGGGACAACTGACTGTATGACACCGGTTGTAAAGATAGACTAACTCAGGAATCACTAAAACATGCAGGATCTCCTCTCAGACTCACCTACACACCTCAACTATCCTAAGGGTCGGATTAAGCTCATCGGTAAGGAATTGGATCTCCTCTCGGACTCACCAAAACCTAGAACACCACGTACTCGACAACGATTTCACCTCTCAGACTCAACCGCTCTATACTCGCAGGCTATCCTAGACAGACCTAAGAGCAAGGAGTAAACTTCCCAAAATACCGTTTATGACACGAAATTGCAAATGATAAAAAAGACTCGGATAATTCACTCTCATGCAGTTGTTACCCAAACCGCTAAACCAAGAGACAACCCGACAACCTGTCTCCTCTCGGACTCAAGATTGGTAAAATACTGATTTTTATGACCATACAAACCTGCTACAACGACTGACCTAATCGCTAGATCACAAAAGTATTCAAATAAAACCTCAAGTAAAGACAGTTCATGTAAGATCAGTAGTAAATCAATATTCAAACACCTTCATAAACATTAAATTAGAAGTCTTTACACTAGCATTCATCATACGATCAATAAACAAACCAAAAAAATCAAATCATGCCAATATTCATCCTAATCTAGGTAGCAATGAGTTTAGCTACTCATAATACTGAGAAATAATTCACAAAATACTAAAAACATAGTTAAATCTCGAAATAAAGGACTGAGATAAGAAAAAGAACATAAAACCAGTGTTTTCAAACAGGAAAAGCTTTAACTTCTCTCAATCCTTGTGATACCAGACCTCGATTCTTCAATCCTCAGAGCTTCTTGGTCGTCTCTAGACGTAAATAATCGATACCCTCTCATGAAACTCGTCGAAAACATTTATAACAGCTGATTAGGGTTTTCTACCTGACTAGACGCATGTCGGACCGACTTGGAATGGATGTCGGTCTGACTAGATCCGACGCAATCCTTAATTATTATGGTCCAATGATTCTGTAATGATTGTGTGTTTTAGACGCGCGTCCGACCGACATTTCAGCAGAAGTCGGTCCGACATCAAGTGATACCCAGGAATTCTTCATCTTTTTCTTGTTTAGCTCCAACTCTTTATTCTCGCTTTATTCCGGCCCCGTTTCTCCACCAAAATTCCGTTATTTAACATATAAACCTGCACATTCCGCTAAAATCTCATTGAGCACCCATTTCTTTAGATTTTTGTCTGATAAAACTAAGTAAAACTGGTTGAAACACGTATAAAAACATATATGTTTTAGAACACATCAAGAAGCCTAAGGCGTAGGCAAGAGCCTTCACCATGACTGTAACTGAAGCCAAGACTGACCCTGATGTGGTTTCAGGTACTTTTCTTATTAATAATATACCAGCTTCCATTTTATTTCATTTGGGGGCAAGCAAGAGCTTTGTGACCCCCTCTTTCTGCTAGAACTTATGTAGAATGACTAGAATGATTGAAGAGCTATGTAGTGTCGAGATCACGGTGGGACCACCCACCAGTGTTATTGAAGCGTTGGATGGCTGCTATATTGATCTAGAGGGTCATAGGTTCCCTTCTAGACAATTATTATTGCTTTAGGAGGTTTTGATGTTATGTTGGGAATAGTTTGGTTGGCCGCGTTCAATGCGACCATTGTTTGCTGAAAGAAGATGATAAGGTTGAGATCTTTAGAAGGAACGGTAGTGATAGTTTATGGCGATAGAGTGAGCTCTCTAGCGAGAGTTATCTCTACGATAAAGGCGGTGAAGTCTTTGAGGCGAGGGTGCGGGGCGTACCTAGCGTATGTCACTAATACTGAAGCGAAGAGCATGGAGTTGTCGGAGGTTCCAGTGGTGTAGGAATTTCCAGATGTATTCCCTGATGACTTGATGGGAGTACCACCAGAGCTTAATAAGTTGACGGTTAAGAACAAGTATCCCCTATCACGTATTGAATAATTGTTCGACCAACTGCAAGGAGCAAAGTGGTTTTCACGTATAGATATGAGGTAAGGGTATCACCAGTTGAAGGTTAGGGAGGAGGACATTCTAAAGACCGCATTTCAGACACGATATGGGCATTATGAATTCTTGGTTATGTCCTTTGGGTTAACGAATGCTCCGACAACATTCATGGACTTATTGAACCGCGTCTGTCGGCCGATGCTGGATAGATCAGTAATTGTATTTATTGATGATATTTTAATCTACACTAAGAGAGAGGAGGAGCATGTAGAGCATCTGCGAGAAGTGTTAGAGACGTTGAGGCGAGAAAAGCTTTACACTAAATTCTCGAAGTGTGCGTTTTGGCTACGTGAAGTACAATTTATGGGACATGTTATTAACCTAGAAGGGATAATGGTGGATCCTACAAAGATTGAAGCGGTGGTGAATTGGAAAACTCCTAAGACTCCAACGGAGGTGCGTAGCTTCTTGGGGTTGGCTGGTTAATATAGGATGTTCATCAAGGACTTCTCCAAACTAGCAATGCCATTAACTAAATTGACTCAAAAAGGAGTGAGGTTTGCTTGGGGAGCAGATCAAGAGGGTGGTGCGTATCAAGAGCTAAAGAAGCGTTTGACTGAAGTGCAGTGTTAACATTACCGGAAGGGAGGGACGATTTAGTGGTGTATTCGGATGCACCATATCTGGGTCTAGGTTGTTTGTTGATGCAACGAGGTAAGGTTATCGCTTATGCGTCAAGACAATTAAATATTCACGAGGTGAATTACCCTACCCATGATTTAGAGCTAGCAGCAGTGGTGTTTACACTTAAGTTATGGAGACATTATTTGTATGGAATCAAGTGCATGATCTACATGGATCACAAGAGTTTGAAGTACTTCTTTGAGCAGAAAGAATTAAGCATGAGGCAAAGGAGGTGGTTAGAGCTAATTAAAGACTATGATTGTGAAATCCTTTACCACCCTAGTAAAGCAAATGTGGTTGCGGACGCGTTGAGTCGCAAGGAGGAACACACCGATTAGAGTTAAAGCGTGTCAACTGATAGTAACACCAGATTTTGTTACGTTACTAAGGGATGTGCAAGCGGAGGCCTTGCGAGAGGAAAGGTTAAAGGAGGATTGAATCTTCGGACAACGTGAATTGTTGACCGAGAACGGTCACGAGGTGTGGGTCAAGAATGAACGTATTTGGACACCAAAGTTTGAAGGGTTTAAAGAGCAAGTGCTCGACGAAGCACACAAGTTAAGGTACTCGATACACCCGGGTATGACACGATGTATCTTGACATCAAGAGACAAAAGCTAAGGTGATCGACGAACTATTAGTAGCCAGGAATGAAGCATGATGTGATCCAGTATGTTAGTAAATGTTTGACATGCTTGTAGGTTAAGGTAGAGCATCAGAAGCCTTATGGCAAAATCCAACCGTTAGAGATTCCAAAGTGAAAATGGGAGCACATTATGATGGATTTTATCACGAAGTTTCCTAAGATGACGAAGGGGCTTGATACGATCTGGGTAGTAGTGGATCGGTTAAATAAAAGTGCTCATTTTCTACCGAATAGGGAGATATTCTCATCCGAGAGGTTATCCGAAGTGTTTGTGAATGAGATTGTTTCCAGGCACGGAGTGTCGATTTCTATCGTATCTAGACAAGATACGAGATTACCGTCAAAGTTTTGGAAGATATTCAATGAGGATATGGGGACGAGGTTGCATATTAGCACAACATATCACCCTCAGAATGACGGTCAGTCATAGCGGACAATACAGACATTGGAGGACATGCTACATGCATGTGTGATTGATTTCGGAGGTGCTTGGGATAGTCACCTACCGTTGGCGTAGTTCTCTTATAATAATAGTTATCATGCGACTATTGGAATGCCGTCATACAAGATGCTTTATGGGAGGAGGTGTAGGACCTTGATGTGCTGGGGAGGGATCGGACAGAAAGAGTTAGGAAGTTTAGACGTTGTGAAAGCAACTTTTGAGAAGTTTGAAATGGTGAAACTGAGAATGAAGGCCGCTCAGGATAGAAAAAAGTCTTATGCTGATAAGAGACGACGGCCTATAGAGTTCAATGCGGGGATTATGTGTTGCTTAAGGTGTCGCCCTGGAAGGGCATTATTCGTTTTCAGAAATGGGGAAAGCACAGTTCGAGGTATATCGGACCATTTATGATTGAGGAGGGGGTTGGTTGTGTCGCCTACCGAGTGTTGTTGCCAGACTGGCAGGGATACACCCAACTTTTCATGTGTCCCATTTACGGAAGTGTTTGGCTGACGCTACGGAACACGTGCCGTTAAAAGACATTGTGTTGGAATATAAGCTAAAATATGTAGAGGAACCAGTGGCTATACTAGATATAAAGGAAAAGCTGATTGTCAAGGTGAAGTTGAAGCATCATAAGGGGTCCGAGGCTACTTGGGAACCAGAAGCAAAAATGCGTGAACGCTATCCGTATTTGTTTCCGGATGACGCAGGTTTCTACGGCGAAACTTCTTTTAGGGGAGAAGACTTGTAACATCCCGGTTTTTTTAGAACTAACGGGATTAAAGTGTACATATGTGTATACGTTGTAACTAATTGACAGAAATGCTACGAGAACGTAACGAGACTTAACTCAAAGGTATAGTAACGAGCGCTCTTGTATATAATTATACCTAGAGGGGTTGGCAAGCAATTAACACTTTTAGTGGGGTTATATTGACAACGCGAGACGGGTCGAGCCAGGGGACTAGCCGGTCACGCGCAAGGGTCGAGCCCGGTAGGGGAGACATCCTATTAGGGTGTTACACAATGGGAGAGACTCCCATTGGGAGTTTGCGGCCGCCGAGAAGAAAAGTGAGAGAGGAGAGGGCGTTCATCGTGTTTCGTGTTCAAAGCAAGGTAAAATCGTTAGCATCTAGTCATTGTTTGTGTGATTTAATTCCCGTATAACCGTGTTAACACGTGTTATGATTCTAAGGTTTCATGGAAAACGATTCGATTTGCACGAGTCGCTCGGATCGAAGGTATTATTCCTATATTCCCTGCATATAATCATTTTTTGTCATTTGATACTCGTGGGTGTCGAGTGAGAGTTGGCCGAAAACCCTAAGGGTGCTAGGGTAGGGGTTTACGGGCGTACGGCTAGGATCGAGGAAGCCGAAGACCGCGCAAGGCGCCCGGTGGTGGTGCTGGATGGACACGCCAGTCCCCCGAAGGGGCTGTTCACGGCTTTTCGGACGCGAGGAGGTGGCGGCAGCTCTTCGGTATGGCGGTTCATGGTTGGAACGGGGCGGCGGGATACTCCAAGCCATAGGGAAACCGAAATAGGGTTGGGTTGGGTTCGTTCGGGCTTGGTATAGCCGAGTATGAGAATCGAGATGCCGGAAGTTGTAATTCGTGTGTAAATGGCTAGAGGAGACGCACGGGAAACGTTGGAAGGTCGGGAACGTGAACATCGGTTTACGTTGAGTATGAGGGCCATGCATGGTGCCATGCACGTGAATGTGGCCTTGCGTGACGTAGGGTTAGCCGTGTAGGTGAAGGTTTAACGTCGGGTCGTGTTATTGACTCGTAAATTGTGTGTATTATAGGTGCGAGGTCGAAAGGCGAGCACGAGGCGTTAACGAGTTCTAGAGAACGAGGTGTGTCAAGCAAAGGTGAGTTTCTATCGCCCACTTTTAAACGTTTTATTGATTTGGGCATGAATACATGTGAAACGTATTTTTAGCGAATGCATGCATAGACGACGCTTTGGTGACGAAATATATATTTTTAATAATCGTTATGCTTGTATGTGTGTATGAGTTATGTGTCACGTATTTAAATTTCGTGGTGGGATCACGCGTAAGCGTGATATTGTGTTGACATTAGTCAGCAGGTTATTGAGTCTGGCATTAGTCAGGTGGGGATTCGAGCGTTAGCTTGATATCGGGTTGTCATTAGTCAACGGGTTATTGTGTCTGATGGTAGTCAAGCGAGAGATCGTGTTTGGTTGTGTCCTTTGGCCAGACAACATGATATACTTGTATGTCGATAAATATACTACTTGAATTCTCCATGAATTATTATGTGTAAAATTTTGAGGTGTAAATCATTTTTATAACAGTTTTCAGATTCAATATTCCCTAATGAATTACTATAGAACTCACTCGGCGTAGCTGGCTTTTAACCATGTATTTCAGATAAAGAGAAGGTGTGAGCTGGCGGCTTCTGGATGGCATTTGGTTACCGTGGGTGTTCGTGATGACATTATTTATTAGTTGTTTCGTTGAGATATTTAAACATTAGTACTTTGTTTGAGTTATGTTTGGGTCGGGTAATTTACCTTTGTTGACTATTTGATTTCTGCTGCAATGAATTGAGTTTGGTTTGATATCTACGACTACTTAGCTTACGTGTATGCCAACAAGTCGGGTTCAAGGGTTTGGGGCCTTACATCTGTAGTGTCAGTTAATTTGTGAAGGCCTTGGTTTAGACTGAGTAAGTTAGTGTCAAGGTATTTATTGTGTTAACCAGGTGTCGAGTTAACATGTAAAGTGGGTCATGAGTTAATAGTGTAGTAAAGTAAATCCATGTCACTAAGACTACTGGATTATAATTCTACTAGATATAATTACGGGATGAGTGTGAGTTGTGAATCTCTTGGGATATCATAAGATAACAAGGGTTATCTATATGATGATAAATTATAAAACTATTTTATAAGGACCAGAGTGTCCTTAGTAGGAAAAAATAATAATTATGATGTGATGGCTTTTATTTAAATTAAACTATTATAACTCACTCAATGTAGATGATTTTGTGTGTATGTTAGACTATTTGTAGGTGGGCTTTGTGGTTGGCGTATCTGGCTTGGGAGCGGTGCTACTCGGATCAGTGTGTAGGCATTCGTGAGGTAAACCTATGACGATAATGAGGTTAAATATATATTATATATTTTTTGAAAGACTTCCGCTATAGGTTAAGAGAATGACCCGTTATGAGAACCAACTGTCAGATGCCCGGGTTGGGGTCTTACACAAGCCCAACAAAACCCAATATATATGAATATATATTTTTTTTAAATAGAAGCCCTAAATTTTTGGTGACCCCAAGCCCTAGCTTCACCCACTTGGCCCATTGGGCCAACCCTGTTAGAAATTAAAGTAGTGTTAGTTATGCATGAATAGACGATGGAATGTAATGAGTCATTATGATGGAAAGAAAAAAACGTGTTTGGTAAACACATAATAATGGAATGTAAAATTACATAAGGATTGTGATTCCTTCCATTTTAATGATTTTCATTCCTTGGGAGATGTGTGTTTTTTTTCATTACATCAAGGAATGGAATGAATTTGTTTAAATAATTACTTGAACCATGAGCCGACCCACGCCACGTCCCATACCCGACCCATGACACAAACCATGATCTGACTCATGACGGGACCCATGGCTCGTCCTATTCTCTGTCTCATGACTCGACCCATGACTCGACCGACGACCCGACATGACTCGACCCATGACCCGTCCTATGCCCCGACCTACGACCATACCCATGACCCGACCCACGACCCGACATGACTCGGCCCATGAACCGAACCATGATCCGTCCCATGACCCGTCCCATGCCCGGACCATGACCCGATCCATGACCCACCCATGAACCGACCCACGCCATGACCAATGGCCCCTCCCATGCTCTGTTTCATGACCCGACTCATGCCCCGTCCCATGACACGTCCCACGAACTGACCTGACTCGACCTATGACACATCCCATGCCCTGACCCATGACCTTATTATCCTAGGGTATTTATTTATTTTTTCATTAATTGTATTACATTCATTCGTCTTTTCCCTCCTAACAAACAACACTACGTAATAAAACGAGTTAATGGAATGGATGAGGGAATGGAATCAATGAGGTAATGGAATGGACAAAGGAATGAAATGGACCATTCCATTCCATTGTCTTGATTGATTACCATGAGAGAATGGAATAAATCATTACTTTATGTTGTTTGGTAGCCTAGAAAACACGAAGGAATAAAATCGGTGATGAGTGGCGGTGGTGGTGGGTGGGGTGGTGGAGGAGGCGACAGTAGTGGTGGTGGTGGTGGGAGGTGGCAGTGGGTGGTGATGACAGTGGCGGTGGTGGGAGGGTTCAGGTTAACATAAGCCATGAACCCAAACATCTCCACGTGTGAATAATAACATGTTAACAAATTTAGGGTGATTTTGAACCAGGGACTTAATTTAGGGGTGCAAACGAGCCGAGCCGCTCGCGAGCTACTCGAGATCCGATCGATAAAAAGCTCGAAGCGAGCCGATCCCGATCCCGAACCCCAAGTAAAGCTCAATTAGCTATCGTGCCCGAGCTCGAACCTTGTATGTGAAGATCGAATAGGCTCGTCGAGCCTTAACACAGCCTTGTATGTGAAGATCGATTAGGCTCGTTGAGCTTTAACACAGGCTCGAATCGAGCCGAGCTCGAGCTTTAAAAAAATAGGGCGAGTCGAGCTGGAGTAATGTAAAGCTCGTGCTCGGCTCGGCTCGTTTGCACCCCTAGGACTTTATCACTTAGCCTGCAAGCACATTAGCAACTTAGAAATTATGGGTGAGGGCCGGAATCGTTGCTGCATATAGACAATTAGATTTACTTTACTCTAGACAATAATGGGCGTGGGCCGGAACGTTAAGGATACAAAAAGTAGGCTGTGTACCGGATTTGTTTAATATACATCTACATGTTGTACTTAATATTATTGTATACACTCATGAGTTCATAAATTTTCTAGTTAACTTTGTATTTGAGCATGTATTTTAGTTCGATGAACATTGTTGGGAAGACTAGTGGTGGGCACATGAGGCTTATCATAAGAGTTCTAAAGGATGTGTTTGATTCCTTGGTGTTGCTTGATTTTTAAACTAATGACACTAATGAATGATTTGGTTGGTATTCAATTTGTCACAAATGTGACGTAGCTTTAAACAATGGATGTTTGGGATCTTTTGCTTGTTTTTTTTGAACGGCAACATCTAGATATTCCAGGATAATTGGGTTTCCCCGGGGCAACACATAGAACATACAGGGCATCCCACCACAGAAGTAACCTCCCAACTGGGTAAACCCCTGACCTGGACACAGACCCCCTTTTTTGCTGTGGCCAGGATTCGAACCCAAGACCACCACTATGAGAAGTCTTGAGACTACCATTGCACCATATGGTCAACGGTATCTTTTGCTTGTTAACACTTGGACATTGATGTATTTTGGTTTTCGAGAGCTTTTAATCTAATGACATGTAGTTTTATACTTTTTGCTGCTTTAAATCGATATCAATGAGTCATGTCTAGGGACACCTAACGGGTTGTGACAATTTGGTAGAATCTTTTTTTAATAAAATATATTTGATAGAATCTTATGTCAGATCAAATATAATTAGTAGAACTTTATGGTAGATCAAAATATTTAGCATAAAATAAAAAAAATAGTTTGGAACATGAAAGGTGAATTGATGACTGTGTGAGCGTTCCACGTAGGTTTCAATTTGGAAGATAAAAGGTGAATCAGAGGTAACGAACGTTGGTGAGACGTGGGGAGGGGAGGGAGACGATCCGTGTGATATTGCAATGTCGATCGATATGATTGACATAAATGAGGCAACTGTCAAATTTTGGGAGTTTAAATGGATGTGATTTAATTTGAGGGTAGTTATGGGTGGTTAACTCACCGTGGTCGATATATTTATAATGCTAATTGCGAAGTTGCAGCTAATGTACAATTACTATTGATAGTAGTTGCTACTACTTGTGGTTACTACTGACAACATAATGGCGGCCGATCGAATTGCTACTGATAATAGTTCTTATGTTGGCAGCCACATGCTCCAAGATAGTGCGCAGGGCTTCCTCTCTTTGAACCCTGATCGAGGTTCCTAGATCCCAAAAGTCACAATAGTATTAAACAACCGTGTACACCATGCCTCCAAATATATATTTTATGATCCCACTTTTGTATTGGGAATTCCTGATTTTCTTTTTGAAAATATAAATAATACTAAAAATACTTAAATTTAAATAATATTAAAAACCAACTTTTCAATGTGTGTAAGTTTTACTGTAGATTTGATACTACCCTTTAAGCATAGGGTACAAATTAGTGAAGCATGATTTTTATATTTTTTTTTTGATTTAAATGTTTTTGTTTATATACAAAAGGATTTGAATCTTAAACAAAATTTGTGTCTTTGTTTGGTATTAGAGTCTGTGTTGTGACGCCCAAACTCAAGGTTCGATTCCATGGAGCACACCCATCCCTCCCATTTTTTTTACACTTCTTAATATAAACTCCTTTTAAATAAATGAATGTTTTTATAGTACTTACAAAATTATTAAATAAACTCATATTTTAATTAATATTTACATAATATTTAAAAATAATTTTTTTTTAATTTAATTAACTCCATCGCCATGATTTTTTTAATGGTTATGATTTTTATATAAAGTTCGGCACTGACTGTAATGTGTGAGTTTACGTAAATGTTTTGATCGCATGCCGCAACGTGCAATGGTTAAATTAAAATGGAACTTTCCATTGTGAATGAATACTACTATTGAGGCTATCACTACTCGAAAACTGACCAATTGCCACCGCCTTTCCGGTTGCAAATCGGTCGGAAAACGCGTTTCGCGACCGATTTGCAACCGGAAAGGCGGTCGAAAAAACTTTTGTTGCTAATCCAA
The DNA here is from genome assembly GCA_023525975.1 of Smallanthus sonchifolius. Taxonomy (NCBI): domain Eukaryota; kingdom Viridiplantae; phylum Streptophyta; class Magnoliopsida; order Asterales; family Asteraceae; genus Smallanthus; species Smallanthus sonchifolius. Next base: position 17,680,019 of record CM042035.1, on the reverse strand, counting down.
ATTTGCGACCGGAATTGCGACCGGCGTTAAGCTGCAACCATTCCTTACGACCGAAATGCAGCCGCAAAATTTGCGACCGGTTTGCGGTCGCTCTCTTTTGCGACAACTGCCTTTTGCGTCCGTTTTGCGACCACCTTTTTTTGCGACCAGATTTCGGTCGCAACTCAGTTGAAAATTTGATACACAATTAAAATTTTTTTTTTCCAGAATTCTCTACAAATCTATTTAAATTTATAGAAATATTAGAATACAAATCAACCCAAATACATCAAAAATCTAATAAATAGAATATATATTCAAACTACATTACAAATTCATGAATTTTCAAAAAAAAATAAAAAGTGACCACTGATGGCCCAAACCAACAAGAAAAGAAATCTATACAATGTAACTCAATCCTATAAAACCAAAAGTAATCAACCAACAAAACAAAACAAAACACAAGACAATTTGGAGTTCAACTAAATTGATTGTTAAATTGAGATCAGCAGTATCAACTGCCTTACTTACATCATGAGTTATGATCTGGCAGGGATAGCTTCCATGAACTCTTTGGTGCCAGATCTGGCAACAGGACCCAAATTGTTCATCAAATCTGAAACAATTGATAACATGGCAATGAACTCTTTGGTGCCAGATCTGGCAACAGTACCCAAATTGTTCACCAAATCTGAAACAATTGATAACATGGCAATATTAGAACAGTGTTTTCATCAACATTTAATAAGATATGTGAAAGTTTTTTTTACTCACCAGCCTTGGTCATCCCAACTCTACTATCAATGATGGTCAATGTGCTAGCTTTGTCTGGGATAATATGAATGAAAATCTGTGGCTACCCATCTAACTTACTCTTGTCAGTCAAGCTCTCAAAACGAATCTTGTCCAAGGGCATAACAAAAAACAGACACATAAATTGATTCAAATTGATGAAACTGAAATCAAGACACATCAATTTCTTAAAGTGAGTTAAATAAGAGACTTACAGTAGGATAATACCAATTATAATGTGAATTCCACCAATCACGTAATCTTCTTATTCTTCTCCTCCTCCTCCTCCTTCTTCCCCTCCTTCTCCTTCTCCTCCTCCTCCTCCTCCTCCTCCTTCTCCTTCTGCTCCTCCTTCTTCTGCTCCTCCTCCTCCTCCTCCTTCTTCTTCTTCTTCTTTAAGGAGCTTACGCTACCTCCATATTTATGAAACAACTTGTCCTTCAGTTCCTACTTTATCTTTGTGTTGTCTCGCTCTCTTTCACTTGTAACTTCTTCTTCTGATGATGAAATGCCACCTTCATCTAAATTAAACCGTAAAACAATTAAACACTTCTTATTTCATATTCAATATTATCCATTGCATACAAGTAATTTTAGAAAATATATTCATATCCTTATATTATAACAATGATAAAACTATCGTCACTATGTTCCAAACTAATGAACCAAGCACATAACTTCAAAAAAACTAGACATTATTTTGTGTTGAACAGTTCCTTTCTTATCACTTTACTACTTTTCTCATATGTGGATTATTAATTACATTACAAAACACATGCAACGAATTAAACAAGAAATCAAACCCCAGTTAAGTGATGTTATTAATAAGTACAAGGACACAACAAAAAAAGCAGAGACATAAATTGATTCAAATTGTAAAACTAAAACACCCGTTTAATATTAAGTATTTAAACACTAATACTGTGGATTTCAATACAAAACCTGCTACTTCTTTAGATTGTACAAGAAACTTATGTAAACAGACTATTATTAGAATACAGAAAACAAGCACATGTATCCCCTGTTTGTGTAATTACAATCATTAAGATCTTCAGAAAAGTAGGCAAATTACTCATACAGTAAACTTCAATAGCATCTTACATGTAATGAACAGAGTAATAAAATATACTTTTCAGTCTATAGCTTCTTTAGATTGAAAATAAACATAAAAGATCATAAGGAAAAAAAATAACCTAGATCCTTCACATGCTAAAGATTCAATAGAAAAATAGCAACATAATAGGTACGAATAGTAAGATACATCGATGAAAATCAGTGCAGTCTATATAATAAAAGCAACGAGTTCAAATCACAGTCAATAACATATACAAACATATATTGATGTAGCACGATTAACAAAACGAACAAACTGAAAGGCGATTCATTAACCTAATCAATGAACAAACGTTAAGTAGACTTACATCGGAGGAGTTACTGATGAACTCACGGAGAAACATCTCCTTGTTACTGTAAAATGTGTTGATGATGAGACTCAGCAAATGGTTGATCTTGGCTTGGAAGGCACACGACTCTGTGTCCACCATTGATGGATTATCTCAACAAATGAGTAATTACAGAGAAGAAGGAGGTTTCTGAAAGTTTTCAGAATTTGAGGGTGGAGTAGATCGGAGAAGGAGAAGGAGGCGGAAGGAGGATCTACGCTGTGTTCCCGAGTTCATTTAAGGAGAGAAAAGAAGGGAAAAGAAAGGAAGTGGAAAGAAACACTAGTTTCAGAGTTTTTTTTAAGGAGGGAAAAGAAAGAAAATAAGAGGAATAAAGATTTTTTTAAGCAGGGAAATGGAGGAAAATAATGGGAAAAGAAGGTTTATCTCCATCCTCCCAGATTGAAGAGATTTGGAGAGAAAAGAAAAGAAAATGAGAGAAAAGAAAAGAAGGGAAATGAATCATTTCCTTTTTTTCGTTCCTTTAGTAAACTCGGGAACAAAGCGCTAGGGTTTGTAGACGGACGTTATTCTAGACCTTGTATTGGGATGACCGATGACTTCATTATTTATATAAAGGACCCTCGACTTTATATATTTGCATACAGACCCTAGAAAATGTCGAGTTTCTTCCATTTACACTCGATTTTTATTTTATGTTTTATGTTTTATTTTTATTGGTTATAGCATCAAATATATAGTTCGACTATCATAGGAGAGAGACCGTGTTTGAAATTTGAGGGTGATTAAACATATTTCTTGAGACGAAATACTATTGGTGTAAATAAATAATTGAACCGTTGGGACATACTTTTTCTATCTAGGTTTTAATATTCATAATTGAACCGTCATGACTTCTTCACGCGCTTTACTTTACGTGCTTAACAACGTCAATGTTAACGTCACAACGTGATAACTCCACCGCAACGCGCGTTTTGCGTCAACTAGTTTCAATAAAATTGTTATTATTGAATTACGCAAATATTCCCTCAAGTTTGCCAAATATCATGAAACAGTCCTCGCTATATCAATGAAAATTAATGGTTGACCTTGACGATTGAATTACGACCGAAACGAAGCGGTCGCAAAATTTGCGACAGAAACTAAGCGGTCGCAAAATTTACGATCAAAACTAGGCGGTCGCAAAATTTGTGACAGAAAATTTCCGACGAAAGTAAGCAGTCGCAAAATTTCCGATCGATTTCCGACTGAAATAAATGGACGCAAAATTTGCGACAGATTTTCGACCAAAAATAAGCGGTCACAAAATTTGCAACTAATTCGGTCGCAAAATCGTAAATCGGTTGCTAATTTTGCGACCAATATGTGCGGTCGCAAAATGTGGTCGCAATTGTCCAGTTTTCTAGTAGTGACCTTTTTAATGTTTTTGGTACAAGAGACTTTAAGCTATGGTTTTTTCTACACTTTTATACTCAATAGATATGGCAAAAAAACAAACAATATATGTAAATATATATATGTCTATGCCTCAACTAAATTGAAATGCAAGAAGTATTGGTCAGAATGCCACTATTAAATTGAAATGTTAGAACTATCGATCAGAAGCCCCCGCAACGTGCCGGGCCTTCATCTAGTATTAATAATAAAACAATCATAAATAAATTCAAATATGATATTAAATATTTTATACTTCACATATAATATAATGTAGTTTCCCTTTCCTTTTCTTCTTTCTTTTAAACGTTTACAAGAACCATATAACCTTGATAAATACTAGCTTCGATATTGGTTTATCAGTTTATTTTGTTATCAATAAAATTTGGTGCAATATCCCCCAATCTACGCCATTTGTTTAGAGACTTGCTTAATATTCACAAGTGCTGGATAGAAACAAGATTAAGATGAAGGCGGTTCAGACCATGGTGCTAATCTCATGCTCGTGTATTTGGAAGACAAGAAATAAGGTGATTTTTAATGACAGAAAAGAGAACATATGTAAGGTTATTGAAGACATTAAGGCACTTGGTTTCTTACGGGTGAAATATAGATCAAAGCATGATGGTTTGGATTGGTCTCAACGGTACTCATTTAATTTTCTTTCCATTAGCTTATGTGTATCTTGGATTCTACTGTCGGGTTCTAGCTCCTTGCCTGTTCTTGCTTTTAGTTTTAAATATAAGCCCCTCCCATCGTTTATTTTTTTAATATAAGCCCCTCCCATCGTTTAAAAAAATTCAAATTATCTCTGATTTAACGTTAAAATATAGACGGAGATACTAGGTGAATGAAAATGGCTATATTTTAAAATGTTAGTGACGAAAAAGCTAAAAAAAAGGTTTTTATGTATAAAAATGACTAAAATGGTCAAATCACATGGGCGAAAATAACACTTTACTAAAAAAAAAACTTATCATGAAAGATAGAAGAACCTATATAAAAGTTATGAATTTTATGAGTTTTTAACTTATTAAACATTTATTTATCGAATTTATGGATTAAAATCTTCTTCTAAGGCCCAGGATTAAGTACCTTCCTTATGTACATTTCCTAAAATAAAACAAAAGAAAGATGGTTAAAACAATCATTAACAGGCCCCGGTAGAAACGGGTGTTGCCAAAAACGTTGGTTTCGCATGTCCTGCCATGATTACGAAATACTTCTCCTCAAACACAGATCGCTCCTTGTAACTTTCCGGTTTGGAATCTCCGTCAGTGTTACCGGATTCGAGAACTCTCTCAACCTCATTGTCTCTTTCTATTTGGTTAGAGAGCTTCCAGTAAGAATAGGAGAGGATTACGAGAGCGAAAACAATGAGAATCAACATGGCAGCAAGGCCTCCGAAAAGGTATGGCACCGGTGAGTGCCATGGTGAAAGTTGAGTGGTAGCCGGTGGTGATGACGGAGCTGGTGAAGAAGTTACTTCAACTGCCATGGGTTGTTCTTGTTTCGTTATCGGAAGATATTGGATAATAAATGCGGTTGTGTGATGTGGGATGGAACCGGTTCTTCTTGGTTATTTATAGAGTGTAAATCAGTGTGAAAAAGAACCATTTAGGAAAACTAAGAATACGTATTTAAAGAAATAGCAAACTTTTCATATATAAACATTAACTTTTCAAATTAAATTAAATATTTATATTCTTAGTGAGAAAATAATTTTTTTAATTAAAAGTTCAAAATTTAAATACTTTTTTAAGATCTGCGAGTATTGGGACTAAGATTTGTTCGGTTTGCATAAGATTTATACGGTCTAGAGTAAGGTTTTACAAGTGTCCATTCCCTCGTGTGTCCACGTGGAGGAAGGTTACGAGTGAAAAACAAAATAAATGGCCTGAAGCGGAAGCCTAGCCACCTCACAAACTTTTCATCTTTTTCAATCCGTAAAAAACAATTTTGTGAATCGAGGTTCGATCGTAGAATTAATACTAGCAATCAATTTCAATCTAAGCATATCTATGTAGAATTAAGAAACTAGTAATCAATTCAATCTATGCATATCTAAGTAGTTACGATAAGTTGATTTCTAGCAGTCCACTCCTTAAAATTTCTAAAAGCAAATACATGAACCGTTTTCAACTATATGACTCTCGATAGAAAGATTACTATTATTTAGGATTTGTAGAAAATTACGATCTTGTTGGAATAGATGAAGATCTGAACAAAAGTCGACAGAGAGTTTGAAGCTACGGCTTTCTCATGTGCAAGGATCATCAACAACAATGTAATTTTGAATACTAAGACTCCGAATTAACGAAGATTGTTTGACCGGAACTCCGTTGTTGTCTTCATCTTATCCCTTCTTTCTATTTCATCTAAACAACTAATCTTTTTTGCCTGAAATTATCTGAAGCAGAAATACCTCGCCATGACCGCCGCTTCCACCATCTCACTAGGCTTCATGGCGTTTAGGGTTAATGGTGTTTAGGGTTAGGAATGGAATTGGAGGAGAAGTTGAGACCGGAGTGGGAGAATTAGAAAAACAACTGATCCTTTTTTAAGTGAGTGGTCTGTATTTAAAAGGCCTAAGTAATTTATTAAGGTAGTTCTAGAAAACATCGGTCATTTATTAGGGCAGTTCTAGAAACATCGGTTACATGGTGGTGGTGGTGTTTGATGCTGATGAAATGGGGGTTTTCTTAGGGATTCATTGTTATCCGTGTTCATCAGCAACAACATTATCTCTAGTAACAGTCGTCGGTTCCAGATGTAGACAAAGAGAGAGAGAGAGAGAGAGAGCGAGAGAGTGTGTGTGTTTGTAATGAGTAGACCAATCATCATCGCTGCATCAACAAACCGTGTAGGCATCCGTCCCTAAATATCGACGACAGGTTCAAATTTTGATGAGGAAAAAAGAGTGAAATTAGGGTTTCGAGGTGGCAATGGTGTGGTGGTGGTAGTGGGGTAGGTGTGGTGAACACCGTGGGTGGCTGACGGGGTCACTGTGATGGTGGTGGTAGTGGTGGTTTTGTAAGTATGCACCTACCCACTCTTCATATTTTCGGCCATATTAGGTTATGGACCATCCATCTAAACAAAAATGATGTTTTAAGTCTTTAAGTTAAGTTTAATCAAAGGTTTTTAAAGATAAAGTATTTCATTTCAATGTTAGTACTTATTTTGATGTTAGAAATGGTCCTTTTGTGGTCTTTATGTGTCGTTTCTTAATGTAGTGCAAAGCAAACATCTTTATTCCATTGTTTTCATGTCATTTTAACTAGTTTTGTATTTGGTTTCAGTCGTTTTTGTATAAGTTTGAGTCTTTGTTGTGTTCTCAGGTGCTTACGATGAATACAAGTGAATATACGAAGAAACCGAGCACGAGAATAAATTCCAAGGGTTAAAATGCAAAAAATGAAATTCCAGTCTCTCGCGGTACGCGAAGATCAGAAGCTCATCCCTCACGGTACGCGAGGGAAAGGAAATTCGGACCCGATTATTTTGGCCCTTGCGGTACGCGAGGGGCTTGCCCATTTCTCTCGCGGTACGCGAGAGACATAAAAGCCGAGAAAAATTGTAAAAATCATATTAAATAGATTTTGAATCCCGTTAGGTCAGGAGTTCGATTTCTTGCCGTCCAGAGAGTTGCTAGAGGCGATTCTGGGAGTTTGGAGGTCAAATCAAGGCTAAAGTTTGAAGCTTTTAATCTGGGTTCATTAGTATTAGCTTATTCGGTTTTCAAGTTTGCATCTTTGTGTTTGAATTGAATGTTTGAAACCATGGTTTGTGTTTATTACTTCTGTTTGGATGTTCTAGATATGATCCTAGGCTAAAACTATAATACTGCCTAGGTCTACTGATGAATATTTCGTAAAGTTTCAGTTTTTATCGGTTTTGATTATGTTGAATGGATTTATGATTGTGTAAAAGATCTTTTGGTAGATTGTTATGATGTTAGTGCATATTTGATTCTGGTTTTGAGTTGATTAATGTTCTTCATGTTAACTTGCTGAATGTCTTTCATGAATAGATGCATGTTTAGGTTGTTTGCTTGTTGTTGATGACTTGAGTGGTTTGCTAGACGTAGTGATCCATAAGAACGTTAGTTGAACCCTGGTTAGAGGTGAATATGTGTCCTAGTTCAATACCGGAGATGTGAGAATTAGTTGTTTATTCTTTGTCATTAGGAATCCGAGTGTTAACAGAGGGCGTTAGTATTAGCTGTCTAGTGATTGATGCTAGTCAAGTCATAGTAGTTATCATGAGATTGCCCTGTGCATTCTTTGAGTGTATTATGGACGGTGAGACTAAGAGGTAATCCATCCATTAGGGTACATTATCATAGTTGGAAATACCCGAGAGGTGATCCAACCATTTGGTGAGTCATTACAACTTTAGGTAGCTTAGTCGGTGACACCCTGAGAGTGATTAGGGATCCAATAGGTTGTCTAGAGTTGTTATCCTTAGAAACCCGGATCCTTCATAGTTCTAGAACCGTTAGAAGTTATACTTTGCAAGTAGGATTCCGACCTGGGTGGTATTCTTCCCATATCCTGATTTCACCTCTGCCTTGTCTCTTGATAGTTGAGTCGATCTTAGTTTATTGCATTCATAGTTATAATATTTAGTGTAGTAAACCTCCAAACTATTCAATTTTAAGTCTGAGTCAGAGTTTAGTATTGTTTCGTAGTGTCTCTAGGGTTTGATATTCCGGTTTACCATTAAGCCGTGCTACACTCGATAGGTCCACTTGCCTGTCAGTGCGGTTTAGTTCATAGGTTTTCCTTTTATTACTTAGGAGTCTAGGTTAGGTTTTTATAGTTATTTTTATATACCATCTGGACGACATCAAGTTTTTGGCGTTGTTGCCGGGGACACTTGGCAATAGCAATATTAACTCGGGTTAGTTATTTGTTTGAATCTTGGTTTTATTTTGTTTTCTTTTTAGTGTGTCTTGTGTGCTTGTCTTCTGTGTTTACTTGCGAGTCAGTCCTTCTGTCGTTGAGTCTTTATTTTTCTCATTTCTTGTGTGTTTCTTTGTATGCACAACACTCGCTCGCAGGGGTCACCACCATATTTAGTTTTTCTAGAGCCTGAACGAGAGCTTACGACCGCACCCGTGACTTTCTGGAGCGTTTGAAAGAGTTGTGCAAAAACCAGGTACGTCCTATTAGCCCTATTCCCTTTCCAAAAATTGGCAACGCTGATCCTCAGCGAGGCTTATAGTACACCAGAGGGCCAGTGATGGGGTCACGGGCACGAGATCTTCGATCACTCGCCCCGCTATTCCTAATGTAAATTCTTGGCAGATCCCATCAAATGTCAGGAGTACGATAACTAATGCCACTCAATTCAATGCCCTTGAGGATGAGGATGCACCGGGACATGTGTCCCGCTTTGCGCGCATATGTGATACTTTCAATATCACGGGTGTATCTAAGGACGCAATCTACTTGCGCCTCTTCCCATTCTCCCTCTCTGGGCGTGCTTCTACTTGGCTCGACACCCTTCCGGATAACTCAATCACCACTTGGGAGGATCTCGAAGCCATGTTCTTCAAAAAGTACTATCCACCTTCCAGGGCCGCTCGCCTTAGGGATCAAATCTACTCCTTCTGGATAGATCCCGTCGAGCCCTATCACATGGCTTGGGAGCGGTTTAACGCGCCATTGAGCCGATGTCCCCAGCACAGTCTTTCTGACTGGGCGATAGAGGAGAAATTCTACAATGGTCTCTCTTTCGAGAAGTAGCAAATGTTCAATACAGTTGCGGGAGGCCACATCATGGAAAAATTTGAGCCTGGTGAGTGTGAGGAGATGTTCGAGAGCTTCGCTAAAGCCGAACAGCAGACACCATCTTCTAGGACTTCTGTTCCTAGTGCTAGATCATCCACTACATCTCCTAGAGGTGTGCATCTGGTCACTCCTGATTCTAGCGTGGCTGTTGCCCTTGCCTCAATGGCCAATGAAATTAAGGAGCTGAAGCTCAGTGCTCAGCAGTGTCAAGTGTGCAGGGGAGGCCACGACACCAGGGACTACCCAGTACATAATCCAGAGCAGGTGAGCTATGCTGGCAACTAGTAGCAGAACCGAAGGTATAACAACCAAAATTCATGTGGCTCGGGATGGAGATATGGAAATAACCCACTGGGTTTAATGGTCGTCAGCAGTATCAGCATAATAGAGGAGGAGATACAGGACCTAGCACGGGAAGCAGTGTCGACACGAATACTATAAAGGAGATCCTTGAGACTCAGACACATTTGCTTGCCCATTTTGTCCAGCAGGACAGGGATGCTAGGTAGAGATTGGATAGCCACGACACTCTACTGAAGAATCAACAGTCGGCGTTCGATGATTTGAAACAGACAGTTGAGGAAATCGCTAAGATATTGAAAGATTGACAGGGAGGTCCATCTTCAAGCTCCAACGCTTCAGTGATAGCCGTGTCGATAGGGAGTGTGAGGGAGAAAGAGGTTGTCGAGGATGACCCCCACTCCAGCAAGTACAAAATTCTATCACCTGAAGAGGGCAAGAAGATTGACTGGATGGCTTGATTTGCTGAGATCGATACCAAGATGGCCGAGGAGCAGGTGGACGAGGAAGTGGTAGTTGAGGTGCCTGCCGAGAAGGCAGAGGAGAAGAAGGGGGCAGAGATGAAGGCCCCCGATATTGACCTGACTCGTGTTCCCTACCCAGCGCGTTTGCTACCATTTAAACAAGCTAGGGAACACGGTAAATTCCTTAATCTGTTTAAACAACTCAAGGTCAATCTCCCGCTTATAGAGACCTTCCAGCGTACGCTAAAGTATAGAAAGTTCCTAAAAGATCTTCTTTCCAACAAGAAGAAGCTCGAGGAGTTCTCTAAAGTCTCACATAGTAAGCAATTCTCTGCGGTTGTGCCACACAGTTCGTATGGGGGGATGAGTATGTTATTTTTGATGCTACACAATTTGTGGAGGATGTTGGCGAGCATAGCCACTCCGTGTGCATGCTTGATACCTTCATGGACTACCATCAGGACTCTGATCCGTGTGACAGAGAAATCGATGAACCCGCCCCTGAGTTAGAAGAACCATTTGATTGGGCGTTAGAGTTGGAGAGATTGTTAGAAGAGCCAGATGAATATGGTGATGATGTGCCTGATGATCAGCTGAAGATGATGGCAGAGCTAGATGAGATCATAGGCACAACCCCAAGTGTGGGGAAGTTGGTGGAAATTGTAGAGGACCCGGATGATCCGGGTGGAGTCTTAGAGGTCACATCCATAGGAAATCCATGCCCGATCCTCTATCCATCATTGTTATCCATTCTGAAGGGAGAGCTGCTGAGCCGACCACTAGTCTCAGTGCTCCTAGGTCTAGGCCGCCCCGTAAGAGAACCCGTGTCTCAATAGATTCATCTAGGGTGAGGAAAGTGAAAACCCCAAGTGTGGGGACGTCTCGGGGTGACAAATTACATGGTTATTTGATTCATATCATTTTCGGACAGGGTAGATATAAGCTATGGTGGAAGGATTGGAGTGATAGATGTGATAAAAGTTCTATGCTTGATATGGATTTGAGTGTGATAAGTTTATGCACAACCGGGAGACCACGGAGGATGAAGGCGGTTCCGGTTAGAATTAAGGAGAAGCCTCCTGATAGGCTTGTTTGATTCTCCGGCAAGTGCCCGGGATGTAGAGTTTGTATGCTTCTTTGATTCGAGTCCGTGTCTTTTTATGTGTTTCCGGTACTGTGTTTTGTGTGTATCGTGTCTTGCAGGGATTCACACTCGTTTTGGCACGGGAAATCATTGGGAACGAAGTTCCAGGTTGTCTTACATTGGTTTTTATCATTGGAACGAGTTTTGGAAAAATTGGGTGAAAAAAAATTCTAAAGGGTAAAAAATTTTCTAAGTATAAGAATTGAAAAATGTCTTAACTTTCTGTGAATGGGGGTCCCGCGTGGTACGTGAGGTCCTGGTGGCTGTTCTTCGAGGTACGCGAAGTCCAAATTTGGCGGCCGACTTGTTTTTCATTCCCTAGCTGTACGCGAGGGGTGGAGCTTGTTTTCTCGCGGTACGCGAGGGGACCCCTGATTTGCCCTTTGTTCCTTGTTTTCACATGGTTACCCACATCGACCACCCGATCGCCATTCCTACCACCATTTTCCATCACTCGTCATCATCTACCTCCATTTTCATATCCACCATTCATCCATCATCCACATCATCTCATTCACTGACCTTCGACCATGGGAAACTCGGGAACCGTTCGTAATCAATGACGCACCTTGCCGTGGCATTCATGTCTATGTGTCTGTCACTCATCGGGCACGTCTCCTTGCATATCTATCCAGAGTCATTGTGAGTCAACTTGAGTCTTTTATTTGTGTCAGTTTAATGTTGCGGGCTTGTTGTGAGGTTTATTTTGTAGGTATTGTTAGTCTTGTCCGTACTCAATCTTCATTCGGGCGAGACCGATGCTTCTATTACTTTGTAAAGGCAACCCCAGCAGCATGTGCAACCGCGATCGAAATGATATACGGTGCACACGAGGAAGAACGAAGCTGCACATTTCTTTGCATATACATTACCAGCTAAGTCGTTTCCTGTTTTTATTTTTGAATTTTTATTTTTAGTTGTGTCTTGTTTTACATTGAGGACAATGTGTCTTTCAAGTGTGGGGATGTGAGTATTAGTTTGTGTCTTTTATAAAAATCCAAAAATACAAAAAAATTAAAAAAATTGATACAATAAAATTGAAAAAATGTCCTTTGAAATTAAAAAGTTTTTGCATAATAAATGGAAAATGATAGTACAACTGGATCTGCTTGTTGACTTTAATGATATAAATAATAGAAAACGCGTCTAATTACTGATGTTTTGGTAGACCCAGCCAGCTTGAACAATTTAAATAGCCTGTAAGCATTACTTAGGATTGATAACTTAATAATATCATGATATCTTGTGGGTACTCATCTTAGGGTGTCGGTAATACTGAAACTGTCAATATAGGGTGATATGTACCACGTTAAGTTAAAATTTAGAAGTTTTTGAAAACTTTCATGGCACATCATTTCTCTTTTTATGAGAATAAATCTGAGTTTGGTGGCGCCTGCATCCATATTCCATCTAATAATGAGTGTAATTAATAAACTGAAAGCTTGAGTCTCGACCTACGTGTTAACCTCCGGGATGGCGACTTGGTTGATACACCCATGGGTTGGGATTTGAGTGATCAGTGTTTTGTATAAATAAGATTGATTTATGTGTTTCCCGTGGGGATAGTGACTCTGTGGATACGCATCAAAGTTGATTCTTATGAGCTTAATTGATAGACTGCAGCCTATGTGCTACCTTCTGGGATAGTAACTTGGGAGATGCACCTCTAGGTGAAGTTGATTCATAGATAATTAATAATACTCATTCCATTCGTTCCATAATCCATTGATTTCTAAAAACAAGTAAATATTAGTTTAACGTGGTGGGCAAATCTATATGGTTTAACCTGTGCCTAAACATGACAGTGAGACGGGATTAGGTAGAACTATAACTTCTAAGTGTGAGTCACATAGATTGATTGATTGTTGTATAAAATGGAATTAGTGTCACACCCCAACCGACGGCGGATTATACGTCGGGGCGGACGCGGTTGTTCAAAAATCACAATGTTGACTATTAAAGTTTAAATATTTCATTAATGACTTTCAAGATTCAATACAAGAATGAATACAACAAATAACAAGAATACAATGTTTATTAATAAATATGCTAGGTCCAAAGCATCATATGTGATCATAATTAAGTCTCATGCTGTTGTACCTGAAACATGTTGAGTAAACTGTCAACTAAAAATAGTTGGTGAGATACGAAAGTTTTAGCATAGTTTTAACAAAAGTTTTTGAAAAGTATTACAATTCACTATGTCATGCATTCTATAGTATAAGTGTGAGAACAAACATGTTAAACATTATGCATATCAATCCTCCAACCAAGTTTAGTGTAGAAGCATGTTTTTGTAACTATAGATTAAATTCTATGTATCGGTGTACGTGGCTAGTACACAGGAGGGTGTTCCTGAGTACTTAGCCTGCACACCAGTTTGGTCCTGCGTACTTAGTAAGTACGCAAGGCTTTTGCCTTGCATACTTGTCAAGTACACATGACAAAAGCCTGCGTACTTAGACAAGTACGCAGGTAATGTTCCTTCCCCTATAAATAGAAGACTTGTCTTCATTTGTAGGTGAAACTCTAGAACTAGGTTGAGAGGTGTTCGGGTCAGGACGGGCTCTTCCGACCCCTGGACCGTGAGCTTAGATGAGAGATGTGTGCTCCTTCGGTATGTAGTCTGTAATACGGGATGACTTCTATGTTATGGATTACGTTTCGTTTCATTATCTTTTGTCTTTGTTCGTGTTTCTCTGTCTCGTTTCTTGGTTCCCACACAAATCACAGAACAGATCCATGTATTTCCGCTGCGCGACGATGCCCTGGGACCTAAAAGTGGTATCAGAGCTCAGGGAGACCTCAAATACATGATATGAACCTAAAACGAAAAGAGAGCTCAGGGAAACCTCAAATACAAGACACTTCTATGTATTTTGGGACGTCTTCCACAGCCAAGTCATCGGGTTCTGGAATTGCCCTTTTTCTTATGGAACTCTCATGAAGAGGATAACTCAAATGTCTGTGGTGGTCATGCTTGCTATGCAGCATCTGGATCTGGTTCTGGATCTCATCACCAGAATCCCTCAAGATAGCTGAAGATCATGTGGCTTTATTCTCATCATGAATGCTTACCTATGAGAAGTTCATTGGCGGTAAACTCATAGATCCTGAAACTATAGAAGAAAACTTCAATCGGGTGCATCCGGATGATATGGAGGATATGGATATTCAATGGAATATGGCCATGATCTTGAGGAGGGCGAAGCGTTTCCTGAACAGAACTGGCCAAAATTTTAAGGTTGGTTTTGACAAATCCAAGGCCAAGTGCTACAAGTGTCTGAACTTTGGACACTTTGCTTGTGAATGTCAGAAGGACAAAGCACCTGCCTCTGGATTCACAAGACCAAGCTAGGGAAACAATTAAGGTACAACTCTAACAACCGCAATCAAAGTCAAGGTGGAACGTCCAATGCATTGGTGGCTCAACAGGATGAAAGATTTGATTGGGGTGTTCATTTGGAGGATGCCCTTATTGCACAAACACAGGTTGGTCTCATGGCTGAGATTATGGAGATGATGAAGCTGAGGAACGGGAAGCTTCTGTGGCTGATCAAGTAGAGTCTACAACTGCAGTTGCCTCATGGCTATTGGAGAGGCGTCATGATCATCGAATGAGGTAGATTCTAATCCTTTTGCTGTCATTTCTTGTTCCAAATGTATAAGCTTAAAGGTTGAAAATTCTAAGCTTCAAGAAAAAGTTGAACCCCTTCGTATTGCAGCGTTAAGCTACAAGGAAAATGAAAAACGTTACAAAGATTCAATTGAAACTTTAAAGAAGGAAAAACGTGATTATTCACTTAAAATCAGCGATCAATAGTTTCATTTGGATGTTGCGTACAAGGGGTTAGAGAAAATGAACAATGAGATCAACAAGCTGCAAAATGAGATCTTGCAGTTGAAAGGTAATATTGAGAAGTTGAAAAATTCTCGTTTTGTGGTGGAACACTACGAGTCTGTAGTGAGGCAAGTGAATGGCTTAGGGCTGGGTACTAATGCCATTCCTCCACCAGTTAGCGGGAAATTTTTCAGCAGCTTAATTGAAATTGATTTGTCTTACCTTGATGAGTCCTCAAGTCAGGATGATTCCTCTAACAAGGATGATTCCTCAAGTAAGGCTGACTCTGCATCTAATGAAGAGTTCTTTACTGCTTCTGATGATGGGTCTGACAACACCTACCCTGAAGGAGAGTAGTCTCTGAGGAGTTGCTAGGCGAATAGAAAGTTAAGAAAAACATTATCACTGATAGTGATAATTGTATTTTGACTGAACCCGATATCATTGAATCAAATGAAAAAATTAAAAGTGATGCTTTATGGGGGATATAAAAACATTAATCAAGTTAAGAAAGAAGCTTTTTCAGCTCATTTTGGGCTTGGTTATCAAGAAAATTTGCAAAAATTTTATACTCCCAAAAACCAATCATCACCGGGTCAAACTACTGTTCACCAAACAACTTCTCCTGCTCATCATGCTGAGTTATCTAATGCCAGATCTAATGAGCCTTACAGGAGGACTTACAAAGAAAAGAGAACTTGCTTTCACTGTGGTATGGTTGGTCACATTCTTGTGAACTGTCCTGCTAAGAATCAAGGGAAACGGCCAATTGTTTCACTAAGTCACCACTAGTGAAGCATTCCAAAAGTCCAAAAGCAAATGTGGTGAAACCACCGATATAACCTATGGTGAAGCCAAAGATCACATCTGAGACTAAACCATCTGTTTCAAAAAGGGGAAAGCTACCTGCTAAACCTAGTGCATCTACCTCTGGTAGTGCACCAACTGGTGAGAAACCTGTGGTGAAACTATCTAAGCCACAGAGGAGAAGAAGGAACAATAGATTGAGAAAGCTGGAACAACTGGCTGGAATTCAATCAGGTGAAGCTTCCACTAGTTCACCTGCTTCTGTTGAATCTAAGTCTACTATTCCAGTTAAGAAAAAGAAGAGGTCCTGGAATAACAAATCCAAATGTTCTCAATCTCCTGGTCCCAATTCTTCTAAAGATTCATCCATTTTTTACAGTCACGAATGTGAGTTAATTGAGGTTGTTTATTTTAAGAAAGACGGACGACCCAAGACCATTATAGCTTGGGTCTCCAAATCTAATTAATTCTTTATGACTCGTGCAGGGACATCCGAAGGGTACTATCTCTAATTGTTGGTATGTAGATAGTGGATGCTCCCGTCACATGACAGGTAACATGGCCTTGCTTCAAGATGTGAAACCATTCAGAGGCGGCTATGTGGCCTTTGCCGGAGAGAAAGGCAGTAGTATCACGTGTGAAGGCGTGGTTTCAAATAGTCGTGTCAGCTTCGACAATGTCAACTACTGTGAGCAGCTAAAGCATAACCTGTTGAGTGTCTCCCATATGTGCGACAAGGAGTACTCGGTGATGTTTGACAAGACTGAATGCTTGATTCTCAAACCTGGTTTTGAGGTTCCTGAAGACTGGATTCTGATGCGAGCGCCAAGGACAAACGACACCTATCAGATCGACATGAGCGTGGCGAAAACCACCTCATCAGTTGCTACTTGTTTGCTTACCAAAGCGACAGAGCTTGACTCTATCTTGTGGCATAGGAAAATCGGACACATTTCTTATCGAAAAATGAATCATCTTGTCCGAAACGGTTTGGTAACCGGTGTTCCTAAGCTGAGATTTACCGTTGCAGATGACTGTATGCCTTGTAAAAAGGGCAAACAGCAACGGAAGTCTCACAAGCCCAAGCTCCAAAAATCCATCAATACCCCTTTGGAGCTATTACATATGGATCTGTTTGGCCCCATAAGTATCAGGAGTATTGGAGGTAAGTCATTCTGTCTGGTTGTAACTGATGATTTCTCACGTTTTTCTTGGGTGCATTTTTTAGTTACAAAGGACGAAACTGCTGACATTCTTCAATACCTGGTCCTGAGCTTGGAATCTCTTTGCAAGTTGAAGGTTAGAAGGATAATTTGATGGAACTTTTCTGTCTCAAGAAGGGGATCCGTCACGAATTTGGTGCCCCGTACACACCTCAGCAGAATGGAGTCGCAGAACAGAAGAACAGAACCTTGATTGAGACTGTAAGGACAATGCTGTCAGATGCAAAGTTTCCTGTCACTTTCTGGGCAGAAGCAGTTAATACAGCTTGTCACATCTTGAAAAGAGTTCTGGTTGTGAAGAGGCACAACAAGACTTGTTATGAGTTGATCAACAATCGACCCCCCAATCTTGATTATCTAGTTCCTTTTGGTAGTCCCTGTTCCTTATTGCTACAATAAAAAGACCGAAAGTCTAAGTTTCATGCAAAAGCGGTGGAAGGCATCTTCTTAGGATATGTTGCCAACTTGCCTTGCAAGAGAGTGTACAATATAGGAACTCGTACTGTCGAGGAATGGTTTGAACTGGATTGTAGTAAACACAACATTCCATCAGAACCAACTGGTCCAGCTTGGGGTTTTGATTATGATGCGCTATTCAAATCTTTCAACCTTCCTGATTTGTCTGCAGATGATGCCGCAAATGTATATGAATTATTTGGTGGCGGTGATGACTCCAGTTTCTCAACACGTGCTACTGTACCGATTGTAACTCCTGATTCTTATGCTGCATCTGTATCTGGAACTCATGACAGTGATAACATTGAAGATGTTCATGTTGACGAAAATGACGCTCAAGCTAATCCTAACACTCGTGTAGGAAACGAAGCTCCAGTTGATCCAATCAACATTGAATCTTCTCTTCTGGAACACAAGATATGGGGGAGTTAAGCACGAACCTCGATTCAGAAATTCAGGAACCGAATGTACCAAAGACGAGAGTGCATAAGAATCATCCAATTGACAACATTATTGGTGATCCTCATGCCGGTGTTCAAACTCGTCATCGAACCATTGCTAAGAACACTAGTTTTTACTCTGAGATACTTGACACGGGTGTCATGGAAACATGTCTGGATGTTGCATTCGTGTCCCGGTTAGAGCCAAAGAATGTGAAGGAGGCTCTTGCTGACAACTGCTGGATTAAGGCAATGCAAGAAGAACTGTCTCATTTCCAAAAGTTTCATGTGTGGGATTTGGTTAACTTGCCAAGAGGTGTACAACCAACTGGTACCGGATGGGTGTTCAAGTGCAAGACGGATGATCGTCATGTTGTAGTGAAAAACAAAGCAAAGTTGGTTGTTTAGGGTTTCTATCAACAAGAGGGCTTGGATTACACAGAAGTATATGCTCCAGTTGCTAGACTTGAGGCCATTCGACTGTTTTTGGCTTATGCCTCCTATGTCGGCTTCAAGGTCTATCAGCTTGATGTGAAGAGTGCTTTCCTATATGGAAAAGTTCATGAAGAGGTCTATGTCACTCAACCTCCCGGCTTTGAAGATCCGCATAATATCAATAAAGTGTATAAGCTCGACAAAGCACTTTATGGTCTTCATCAAGCACCTCGGGCATGGTATGAGACATTATCAAAACATCTACTGTCAAATAGTTTCGACCATGGACAGATTGACTCGACCGTCTTCATACGGAAAGCAGGAGGTGATATTCTTCTTGTACAAGTGTATGTCGACGACATTATCTTTGGGTCTACAAATGAAGAGATGTGTAGGGAATTCGAACATGTGATGAAGTCCAAGTTTGAGATGAGTAACATAGGTGAATTGTCGTTCCTCCTAGGTCAGCAAGTCAGTCAAAGAGAGGATGGCATTTATCTGCATCAAACTAAGTATGTGCTGGATATCTTGTCAAAATACAAGATGAATGATAGCATTACTTTTGGCACACCTATCCCCGTCAATCATGGTCTGCATCCTGACAAAGATGGAAAGGATGTGCATTGTATTTTGTATCGTGGGATGATCAGATCTCTTATGTATCTCACAACTTCAAGGCCCGACATAATGTTTGTAGTATGCTTGTGCTCAAGGTTTCAGTCACAACCGAAGGAGTCTCATATGATAGCTGTCAAGAGGATTTTCAGATACTTGAAAGGGAGACCCCGATTGGGTCTTTGGTACTCTAAGAAGCAGTCATTTGACTTCAAAGCTTATACTGATTCAGACTATGGCGGTTGTAACCTTGATAGAAAGTCAACTTCTGGTAGATGTCAATTCTTGGGAGACAGACTGGTTTCCTTGCAGTTTAAGAAGCAGTCAACGGTTTCTGTCTCAACATGTGAAGCAGAGTACATTGCTGCAGCTAGCAGTTATTCTCAGAAATTGTGGATTCAGCAGCAATTGAGAGACTACGGCTTAAACTTCTCTGGAACTCCACTGTTCATTGACAACAATGCCACCATGTCCATCACAAAAAACCAGGTGAAACATTCCAAAACTAAACATATTGAAATTCGCCATCATTTCATCCGTGATTGTGCTGAAAAGCATCTCATTGAACTTGTAAAGCTTCACACGGATGAGAACTTTGCTGACCTTTTCACTAAGGCGTTTGATCGATCTCGCTTTGAACATCTTGTCAACTTGATAGGAATGTTCAATCCAGAGTTAAAACTTGTTTTTCTTAAATCAATTCATTTCATGAAAGTTAAATTTTATTTCTTTTAAGTTTTCTGTATAGTTCTTTTACTTTTCAAATATTTTACAAAAATCTAAACAAAATAGAAAATGGAGAAAATTTCAAAGTTATCTTGAGAAAAGAGGAAATGATAGTACATCAGAAATGATCTAAACGCCATAGACTGCTCATATAGGAAATGATTGCGTCATGCTTACTTGATTGTTTAAATTGTTGTGTTTTTAATCTGCTTATTTACAAGTTATTTGAATTTTCAGTAGGCTGTAGGCGTCTTTGAATCACTAGTAGTGTGGAAACTAAATCTAGACTACAACTGTGATTTGAACCCATGTATGTATGTGTGCGTGTGTAAAAGAATACAAAAAGATCATTATCAGATAAAGGATGTAAGATTTTAGCAAATATTTTCTTAAGAGATCAGTTTCGGGTTATGTCTTTAGCACAATTACTGCGGTTCATCTCACTGCCCATACTCACAAGTATGTAATGAGAGATTGAATCAAGACATGTCTTTACATTAACCGTTGAGCATGTATTCACCCTTGAATCATACCTAATTCATTGAAATCAAATCCAGATAAAAGTTGGATCACCTTACCTAAATCCTCAGACTCCATTTCTATTAACCTGAATCATCATATGATATTCATAAAAGAAAATCCAATCAAACCAAGACATCTGATCACTCGATTCTGAATCTTATGATTCTTGATAATCCTTATGGATTCTGCTTGATTTTTTCTGTGCTAAACGATATAACTTCATTCTGGAGATTTGAAAATCTTTGGGAAAATCATAGATGTCTTGAGATAGTGCAAGTTACATTTCTGTAGCATATCAGTGGGGTACACGTTTTATATCTTAAAATTAATACCTTAACACACAAGAACGTGATACAAAGATGCTTATGATTTCAAATATCATAATATTGCCAACTTGAATTACTTGTTTATGTGCTAATTACATATGAATAAATTGTAATTCATGACATGATCCCATATTCTTTGACGTTTATCTTGTATCGTTTTTTCTATGGTTTAGCCTGATATGATCCTCTGCTCGTATCTTTGACCAAAAATAGTGTGTTCGTATATACTTGTATATTTCTATCTATAAAAGATCAAAAAGATTCTAAGTTTGTGTACAGTTCAATTTTAATCAGAAAAGCCAAAAATATTTGTGTTTAACCTTCTTGAATTGACTTTGAATCCTCTTGATTGAATGTGCTTATCTTGTTCGTTAATTGACTTGAAATCTTCATAATTTGAATTGAAAGTTTGAGTACACAAGGGTCTCTACGTACTTAGTAAGTGCACATGAGGTAAACCCTGCATACTTAACAAGTACGCAAGACTTAAGTCATGCGTACTTAGTAAGTACGCAGGAGTTAAGTCCTGCACACTTAACAAGTACGCACGACTGTTGTGATCCGGGTATATAAACAGGTGTTAGAATTTTTATCTAAGTTTCAACTCATTCAATCGTTTTAACACAGTTTGCATCCTCTGCTCGATTTCACTCAAAAATGTTGTGTGTTTCTAATCTGATTTTTCATCCCGATCATAGTTTCATCTTCAGCTTACTAACATTTGGTGAGAATCTTGGTCTATTTCATCGGAAAAATCTCTTGTTGAGGGCCGATTTCTTGATTTTCGAGATTAGGGTTTTGATGTTGAAATTTAAACTGGTTTTGGGTGTTGTTTAAGTGAAATTAAGCCCTAAAACTCGTTTATGTTCATCAATCAAAGTTCTAACATGCTAAATTCGTCCTTAACTGCTCTTGATTTTGAGTTTGACCCCTTGGTGTCCGTATTTTTGCGTCGGACCGTGGTTAGGTCAAAATGACCTGGTTTTAGCTTTGCATTGGTGTCAGTTTTGGTCCCATAAGTCTTAAACAGGTTTTTTCGACAATGTGGTGACCGATATCATCATCTAAAACTTTGACTCTCTTGATCTTGGATTTTGTAAAAGTTCTAAGTGTTAGTTCCTGCGCACTTAGGAAGTACGCAAGAATTTTTTCTAAGTCTGAAATTGAGTTCATAGTGCATATGCTATACCATGTCATGCTTATTCTAATCCAATGATTCTGTTTGATCTAATGTTGTTTCTTTTATGTTCTTGCAGAATTGACTGGTGATGGAGGTGATGAAGAAGAAGGAGGAGATGCTGCTGAAGAGTCAGATTCTGAGGCTACTGAATCCGATTCATCTGACTCTGATGATGCACCAGACCAATCACACCCACGGAGAATGGCGAAAGTTTCCCTTCCTGAGCCATCCTCCAAAAGACAAAGATGAAAGAATTCAGACAATAAGTATGTTGCTGAACATGAGACTGAGAGAGCGTTAGCCATGCTGGCATCGGTTTCAAAGAGCTCAAATTTGACATAGTCATCTTTGAGCTCACGGATTTTGACCTTGGGGAATCTCTGGTCACGGAGCTCAAATTTGACATAGTCGTCTTTGAGCTCACGGATTTTGACCTTGGGGAACCTCTACTACCACATTGTTAGACATATACTACTTGCATACAGATGATAGAGACTGAAGACAACTCCAGAGCTGCTGTCAAGGGGGAGTTTGTTGAAGCAATTCTTGTGACAATCACTCTGAAGCTGTTTACTCTAAAGCTGTGTAGACATCTCCAGAGCTGTTGTCAAGGGGGAGTTTGTTGAAGCAATTCTTGTGACAAGCACTCTGAAGATTGTTTTTACTTATGTATTGTCCTTGTGTATTTGTATTTGTATATCAGCATCTGTATGTATTGGTTTATCGAGTTGTAATCATGTTCGTAGGTACTTGTCGTTGTATTCGTCTTTGTTAAGTGTTGTGCGCACTTGCTCAACCTGCGTACTCAGCAAGTACGCAAGAACATTGTCTGCGTACTTGCTAAGTACGCAGGAACAAAGCTCTGCGAACTTAACAAGTACGAAGGCAACATGTCTAGTATAAATAGAATAGGTTGACAAAAGTTATGTACGCATATATTTTGCACTCAGTATTTTCTCTCTGTAACCGTTCAAGTTTATAATAGACGGAGTTTTAAAGTGATTCCTTTATCAGTTTACTTTGTGTTGTTTGATTCTACACCTAGTCACGGGCATTCCGCACCCGGTCCGACTAGTCACACACCCACACGTAACGATCCGAGACACCGGGGACCTACAAGTGGTATTAGAGCCTCGGTGTTCATTGATTTGTGTTCCAGTTTCGGGTTTTAGGGTTTTTGAGCAGATCTGAGTTATAAAAGTTCGCTACTTTTTCTTGCAAAAATCCTCAAATCTGAGTTTGTTATCACTTCATTTGGTGTTTGGAGGGCTAAGGGTTTGTTAGATGATGTTTTCTAAGCTTTTAGAAGCATCAATTTCTCAGATCCATCACTTTTTGAGCATTCTCCTCAAGATCCGTGAAGAACGCTGTTAATTTTTGTTAAGTACGCAAATTCAGCTTTTCTGCGTACTTACTAAATACGCATGGGTTTTGCCATGCGTACTTACTAAGTACGCAAGAGTAGTTGTCCTGTGTACTTGTTAAGTACGCATGAGTATTTGACTCTGCGTACTTAGCATGTACGCATGTGTTGGCTTTGCGAACTTATCAAATACGCATGAGCACTTGGCTTTGCTTATTTAATAAATACGTATGAACACCCTTTATGTGCGTATTTACTAAGTACGCATGAACTAGCATCTGGGATTCAAAAAAAATAATAATAATTTTAGGGATCATTTGTACACGTGTTTCGGTCCATTTTTGAGAAGATAGTAATTTTGGTTTTTTCGGACCAGAATTTGTATACGATGTGGCTTGGCGAAACACGGATGATATTTTTGTTGGATGATACCACTTGTCATACATTGTTTAAGTGTCCATACCTGAAAATGTAGGCTACGAGTATCCATGATACTTATTTAATAGGGTATGAATGTAGAACTAATGGGAGCAATTGGGTCGTCATCGGCTAAAGGTTTCGTTCTATTTGTGAAGATGTGGCTGCTTTGGGTCTTTCAGAAAAAGAATCATCTTGTTTAGGTATTCAAACCTGAATATGTAGGCTACGAGTATCCGGAATACTTCTTTAATAGGGGATGAATACTGGAACAACTTGAACCTAAGGATTTGCTGTTTTGGGACTTTGCAAAGAAATAAAAGAATAAAATCCTGGAGTTCGCTAGTTGTGCTTTTTGAGGATTTGAGTGAAGTGATGATGAAGCTGGTCATAGTTTACAGAGAAATTAGGGGGATAAAATCTAGTATTCATGAGACATTAAAGAGGTGGTGGAAAAGCCGTTGGTACTTCCTATATATATACCACTTTGACGTAACATGGATCTCAACCGTGATTTCTCGTGTAAACTATATTTCTCGTGTAGACTATATATTTCGTGCTCTCTATCATATGCCAGCTGATTTGGAGTTATCTTAGTCTACTATTGTTATCTGGTTAGGAAGACATTGTCAGACTCAGAGTCCTAAGTCAGGGTGGAGGTTGCTACTGCTGAGAGGATGAACTACAATGAGTTGTGTTGGGTTAGTTGGTTCTTATTGAAGCACTCGGTTTGGTCTACAATGAAAGCTACAGTTTTGAGGGAGTCGGGTTTGTCATCACTCGGCAACTGAAGACTGAAGTTTGAAGATTTAAAGATCTCAAGTGGAATGCCAGAATATCAAGTCTCGCCAGAAGACACGTGATGTCATTAGTTTAGAGGGAGTCTGTTAGGACATTCTTTGTAAACTGATGATTATCAGTGTTAGTGATAGATAGAATTTGATGCTATAACTAAGAGGGCGTTTGTATAAGCATGTTTTTGTAACTATAGATTAAATTCTATGTATCGGTGTACGTGGCTAGTACGTAGGAGGGTGTTCCTGAGTACTTAGCCTGCATACCAGTTTGGTCCTACGTACTTAGTAAGTACGCAAGGCTTTTGCCTTGCGTACTTGTCAAGTACGCATGACCAAACCCTGCATACTTAGACAAGTACGCAGGTAATGTTCCTTCCCCTATAAATAGAAGACTTGTCTTCATTTATAGGTGGAACTCTGGAACTAGGTTGAGAGGTGTCCGGGTTGGGACGAGCTCTCCCGACCCCTGGACCGTGAGCTTAGATGAGAGATGTGTGCTCCTTCGGTATGTAGTCTGTAATACGGGATGACTTCCATGGTATGGATTATGTGTCGTTTCATTATCTTTTGTCTTTGTTTGTGTTTCTCTGTCTCGTTTCTTGGTTCCCACACAAATCACATACACAGGTCCGTGTATTTCCGCTGCACGACGAGGCTCCCGGGACCTAGATTTAGGCATAACCCAAAGGTTACCCTTAAAAGTTTAAAGTTTAAATTCAGTAACAATCACCATGGGCTCCCCCCGAAGGGTCAATCAAACTAGGTGGATTGGTCAAATACAATAGATCTATCATTGTTACTATAGGCTTGATCAAAGTTAATGGATATGCTAGTTTTAAGTTTAATTTAAGCATGCAAGTCTCAAGCATAATAACACAAGAATAAGCCTATAGGCATAGTTGTACAAGAATTATATAAGTTTGGAAGTTTGTACATGTTTCACCCCAAGATTGTAAACAAAGTAAAATGAAAAAGGGGCTAAGTATACTCACTTGGATTGATGAAAGAGTGTCCGACAAGAGTAAGTGTAGCAAGACTTAGAGAGAGAATATCCTCACCACGAGCCTAAGAATGCAATTCTAAAGTTCAAGCTTGATCCTATAAGTCTATAGTAAGTATCTAAGATTCTAAGATTAACTATGGTTTCAAATGGTAGACATGATTGATTGTGTTTATATGTTTAAATTGAGGTTTTAAATAGAGTTTCAAATTTCTACCCAAAACTTGGATATCAAAGTTTAATAAATTTACAGTTTAGAATAATTATTAATGAAAATAATTATACAATTATTGATTTCACAACTTAGGTAATAATTATTTGAAGTAGTTTTCTATGTATACAATTAGTGATGAGGGCAAACCTTACCCCTATCTCAAGGGATAGAGAGGTTGCTCCCGTTTAGACCTTAGACTTAACTATTATTATACTTAGATTAAATAATTATTAAAGATTAACAAATAATTATTTAAAAGATACATAGTCATTAAAAGTTAATAGTAATTACTTAAAGCATAAATAATTATTAAAGTTTAATAATAATTATTTAAAGAATAATTAATGGTTAACAATAATTATTTAAAGAATAAATGATATTAAAGAACTAGTATATAATTATCAAGGATGAATACTTATTTAAAAGAATAATTTCTTTATATAGATCAATACATCATTTAAGTTTATTAAGGTTTTTAAGTATTGACCATTTATTTTACAATTTACCTTGTAAATAACTAAAGTTTATCATAAACATTTAGAAAAGTATATTTATTTTTTCTTGTTTTTAATATTTATAAAAATCAATAAATTTATGTTTATATAAATTATAAGTTTTATAAAATGTATAAGTTTAAATATTAAATAAATTAAAGATTCTGACTTTATTAAGTTTATAAGTTTATAAGTTTTAGATTAAGAATTAGGATAACTTAAAAGTTTATAAGTTTTAGATTAAGAATTAGGATAACTTAAGAGTTTTGTAAAAGTTATATAAGTTTTTTTTTGTTTAATTTAAAAGTTTATAAGTTTTAGATTAAGAATTAGGATAAAAGAATTCTTTTAATTTAGAATTCGAACAATAACCTAGGTTTACTAATTTATATAAATAGTTTATGTATAAATATAACTTTTTTAAAAGTTTAGAAGCATTTTTATAGTTTTTAAGACTTTAAAATTTATTTTAAAGATTAAATATTTACAAGTTTTAACTTAGTTAAATAAATTAAAACAATTCCAGGATACCAAGATGTAAATAAAAATCATTTTTAAGTTTATAAAAGTTTGACAGATTTTATAAAAATTATTAGAAATAGTAAATCTGTTTAAAAAGGTTTTTAAAAAATGAAATGGGCAAAACTCGGGCTGGCCGGATCGAAGCCGGGCCACCCGAGTCACACACACATGCATCTAACCACCCGGTTACGGGCCTCGCTGGATATAAACGGAAAAAAAGAAATTTAAAAACACAAGCTTTAAACGCCCCCAATCTCTGGATGATCCTAGGCTTAAAATCCGTCAAATACGAATCGAATATCCCTCTGTCATTGCAATTTGATAGAGGGCTTTTGGTCCTTGTATGGAAACGAAGAAAATGAGCATTTGAATTAGCTGTTTTGATATCGGATTGCAGATGAACGAGTTCAAGCTTCAGAGACGGCGGTCCAAAAGTTCGATCAAGCAATGTAGGTGAAGAACGACTGAATTGGGAGTTTAGGGAGCCGAGGTGATGTGTCGTTGAGGTTTGGCAACTGGATTTTACACCCAATTCCAGAGTTAATTGCTCGTATGGTTGGGGAGTTAACGGATGAGAACAACGGATTCAAATTCGAATCCCGCAGCCGAAAGAATTGAATTCGAGTATTAAAGATTCTTGGGTTTGGGTCGCATGCGCGAGTCGGAGCTCGAGGAATAATCAATTCGGTCGTTACACGTTTTTTTTTATAAATCAGAGGTGAAACCGGTGCAGACGGGGGTCAAACTCGCGACCGGTTTGAATGCTGGGAGTTTGGTTTAATTACAGATTCAGTCCCCGTAGTTTCGAAGCTTTGTTATTTTGTGTTTGAACTTGGTTTTAAGTTAAAAATACGTTTCAATAATGTCCGTTTTAGTCCCTAAGTCTTATAAACAATTTTATGATTAATTTTTATAAAATTTTACTAAGTCTTTATAAGTTTTATATCTTTATTATTTTATAACTTTATAAAATAAAATCTAAGCTTTATAGTTTACAAGTTTGAGTATTAGTAAATAAGTTTATGATTTATTTTATTTATAAACTTATAAAGTTTTACGATTTTAATATATTTTTGTTTATCGAATATATACGTATATATATATATACTTTCAACTAAATCTTTTATATATATATATGTATATATATATATATGTGTATATATCATAAGGATAGTTGTTTTCTTAAATACATATATCCAATAAGTTAATATTTATCTTTTAAGAAAAATAAATTTTTAATAGGTTTTCAGATTTTAAGTTTGAAATACGTGCAAGGATTTGAAAAAGGTAGATCAGAAACCTTGGATATTACAGTCTCCCCTACTTTAGGAAATTTCGTCCCGAAATTTGTAGGTCCCTTCGTGTGTGTCGGATCGTTACATGCAAGTGGTCTACTAGTCGGACCGGGTGCGGAATTCCTGTGACTAGGCGGAGAGTCTAACTAAAACAAAGTAAACCAACACGAGAGTCACAATAAAAGCTCTTTCTATTATAAACACTCGACAGTTACAGAGAGATCACAAAATGCGTACTTAACAAACTGAGTTCGTGTAAGATTTGAGTTCTGCGTACTAATCCTCTGTGAACCAAACCTACTTATACAGATCTGATGCCTGCGCACTTAGCAAGTGCGCATGACCAAATGCTCTTGCGTATGCGTACTTGCTAAGTACGCAGGAGCTTTCTCCTACGCACATGTAAGTGCGCAAAACACTTAAAAGAAATGCAACATACACAATGTAAAAGTAAATACAACTCGATAAACTATTACATAACGACTCTTACATACAAAGACAAATTACAGACATTAGAAATACAAACTAAGACTCTATCCAGAGTGTTGTCACAGGAAAGTGCATCAACAAACTCCCCCTTGACAACAGCTCGGGATCTTCATCGTCTTCAGTCTTCACAGCACTGGTTCCTTATCTTCCATTTTTCTTTTGTAATCAAGGCAGAACTTGATCAACTTGTCGTACTTGGCAGAAAGAAGCTTTGTCCAATCGTCAGTGTGGATGCAGTCCTTTTCGGCTAGTACCTCCAGATCGTTCACAGAAAAGTTGATGAAGCAGACTTCATCAAATATCCTGATCACTTCCTTTGGCACCATGTTTCCACTTGCTGACTTACCTTTACCCATAACCACAGCCTCGCCCGTTTTTGGATCAACGTACCAGTACCACATGTCACCAAGAATATCCTGAGGTAACTTGCTCAGAGGAATCTTAGTTTCACATTGCACTGGCTTGTATACCAATCTCTTTATGTGCTTCTTAGTCACAGGATGTACAACGTGCTTATCCTTGACTCTTCTAGGCACTTGGGGCTTGAAGTATTCAAATTTCCCTGATCTTGCTTCCCGCTGTAGTGTTACCCACAAACCCATTGCTACTGCATGACTCGAGTGACTCAGTAGGTCGCGGTTTGCGAGGTTCACAAGGTCGTACTTGGGAAAAGAGTTGAACGTCTCACTGGTTGGTTTCAAGTATTGAACACCCCCCTAGATCTTTTGATGGCGAACAGCTGCTTGTCCTCCTCGAACCTAACAGCCAAGATCATACCTGTAGCTCCGTGCTTGTCTGTGATGGACATCTTTTGCCACACGGGAGCTGGACCCTTAGATGATGCAAAAGGCATGTCGTTATCTTTTGGTGCCTCGGGGTCCACAGGTGTAGGGTCGACTGGGAAGGCTTCAGTTGTAGCTTCAACATTACTTGTCATGTCAACTGAGCCTGTTTCGAGCAGAGATTCGAGCGATGGTACTTCAAAGATCTCACCATCCTCTAACTCGTACTCTCCTTCCCCATCGCCCTTGGGAATATCTATCACCACATCCTCATCTTCATCTTCATCATTCCAGTCATCACCAGAGTCGATCTCTCCTTCTTCTAGATTGAGGAGAGCATCGATCTGTAGTCAGGCTCTAGATATAGGATCTCATCATCAGATAAGTCCTTAAGTACTTCAGCCACTGACTTCCCTTTATCACCACCGCCGCCACCAGATGTATCACCACCCTCTTGCTGAGTAGACTCCCCCTCAGCCATTGGAACAGAAGAGATGGGCATAATTGCCAAAGCTTGGTGCTCACCTCCACTAGGACCGGCTTCAGGATCCTTGTCTTTATCATCATCCTTAGTCAAGTCGACTGGATGACAAGGCTCAGCACCAGTGGATTTATTTTCTTTCTCTTTCTCCTTCTCTTTCTCTTTCTCCCCCTAAGCATCAAGCTTCTTGGTTAGTTCTTCAATTAATTTGACCATTGCTTCGTGCTCTTTTCTCTGTAAATCCATCCTTAGCTCAAGTGAAGTTCTGTGGCCTAGAATCATTTCATTGGTTTTCATCAGCAGCTCGTTCTGTGCCATAACATTCTTCAGTTGCTCATTTGTCCCTGTTCTCTGGCTGTGGAGAATCCTAACTTCATCGGCCAGGGAATTAATCTGTGCTTGTTGAGCATCAGACTCCTCCCTTGACTTTTGAATGGTCTTCAACAGTTCAGCAACTTGGGTCTCTAAGACATTGATCCTTGCTTCATACGGATCAGAATGCCTAGATGATGAGGCTTCAGCATTATGGATGGGGGAGGAGAAGATTGTGTCAAAGTCAAACCCTTGTGAGAAATCACCATAGTTGAAGGGTTGACCTGACGGCTCAGTCGTGTGAGGTGGGTGTGGGGATGTAATGATGGGAGTGGGTGTTATGGTGGGGGTGATGGTGACTGACTCCGTGAGAAGTGGAGTAGTCACCGTCACCTGGACGGTTGGAGTAGGGAGGGTCACCGTCACAGGAATCTCCTATGTGACCGCCGTGACTGCCAGTACTAGTGGCCTTCTCCTCCTTCTATACAGTTTCTGTGCTGGTGGGGTAGATTCTGACTCTGGACTGTCAGCCGCAGGTTGTACTTGCTGCACAGTCGGGATCTCTACAACCCTAGGGATAGCAACCTCTTGCCTATCGCCCTCTTCTTGTTGGCACTCTCTTGCCTTTGTCTTTGTAGAGCAGCGTCAGAGTCAGAAGTCGGCTCATATTCGTTGCTCGAGCTTTGTCGCTTTTTTTTAGAAGACGACGCAGGCAGGGTTACCTGTGCCGATCTCCTCGGGTGTGCCTGGGATGGTGCGTCATCGGAATCAGTAGAATCTGATTCTGTTGCTTCTGAATCGGATTCCTCAGTAGCACCATCACCACCTTCGTCATCACCTCCATCACTTTCATTCTCTTCTTCTTGTTGTTCATCAGAATCATCACTCATCTCTGGTGCCGAATTGGGACTATACCAATTCCAATCTTCTGGTGCGACATATGCTTCATTAAGCAGGTGGCCAAAGAGTTCAGTATGCACAGGGGTAGGATCTACACTGCCTGGCTTTAGAAACTGAGCAAATACTCTCTTGTCCACCCGTTTTACTTGCAGTCTCTCCCCGATAGCACGTAGGTTTGGCAATGCATCATCAATCAAAAGTTGCACAAACCTCGGGTACAATAGGAACCTAAACTTCTCTGCTGTATTGATCTGATCATTGATTGCTTTGAAGATGTAGCGAGAGAAGTTGTAGCCCCTATTAAGAGACAAGCCCAGCATGGCTGCTGCAAGGTCATGACCCATGGCATCTTTTCCCGCTTTTCTTGACGAGATGCACACGATCATGATGTGGGCAAAATACCGCCATTGATCCAAAACCCACATCTTCTTGTAATAAGCATAGTCCCTCGCTCCGACATATCCCATTCTATGCCTCCAACATCCATCCACATAGTAATCTGGATAGGATGTCGGGTCGGTAGCGAGATCGCCGAACTGCAGGACCCTTCTTATTGTATCCTCAGAGAAAGCAATAGCCCGACCATCAACGGTAGCCCTTATGACATTAAGGGATACCGTACAGTCGTGCTCTGCCGTCTCCCAGAATTGCTCCAAGTAAGGTCTTGAGACTGTTTGGTCAGCTGAGATTGCATAACTTATTTTTGATCAGTTCAAAAAATCAATGATCTGCCGATACTGCAAAGCTGCCCCTTTCCACTCAGGTTGAGTGTTCGCTAACAAGTTGAACTCATCAGTGAATGCCCGAGCCATAGTCTGCAGAAGCACATAGAAAACACAATCAGAACAACTTATATTATTGAAGATGAACAAACATGACACGGTATAGTAGGTAGACTCTGAACAAAAATTTCAAACTTGAAAATTTTTCTAAGTGTTGGTCCTGCGCACTTAGCAAGTGCGCAGGCTTTTCCTCTCGCGTACTTAACAAGTACGCAGGAGTTGCTTCTTGCGTACTTGCTAAGTGCGCAAGAACAACACTTGGCAAAAATTTCAGAATTTTAACAAAATCACAGATTGCTCAAAGATCGGGTCAAGTAGGTCGCCAATAGATCGGAATCGAGGATTCGAACTTATGGGACCATTATTAACACCAATAACTACCAAACCAAGACCAATTTCGACTTAAAAATGTCGCCCAATCCCACTGTCGATTAAGATTCCACCGACGCCTAGAATCGAGGACAAAATTAATGAATATGGAGTCGATTAAGAATCCTATTAGCATAGAAATGTCAATAAGTTGCCCAAACAACCCCAATTTTACCCAAAATGTTTCGGATTTAACCTAAATATTTCTAAGTCAGAATCGGTCCAATGTCACGATTTAATGGATGGAAATCTCCTAGATTCTCACCAATGAGATGATGAAACTATAGACGGGACGAAAAAATGGTTTAGACACACTTGATTTTGAGTTAAATTTGCAGAGGGAAGGTGATCGGTTTGAAATCTTGAAACTGAAAGAATTTTCTAAGTGTCGCTTTTATACCCCTCACTTATCGGCCGTGCGTACTTGTTAAGTGCGCACGAGTTAGCTCTTGCGTACTGACAAGTACGCAGGACTTAACTCTTGCGTACTTGCTAAGTGCGCAAGGTTTACTTCGTGCGAACTTGACAAGTACGCACAAGCCTTAAGTGCGCAAATTTGAAACTCAGATTTATGAAGATTTTCAGGTCAAATAACGAACAAGATAAAAATATTCAATCACGAGGTTTCAAATACAATTCATGAAGATTAAACATAAAATATTTTTGCCTTTTTCCGATTAAACTTGAACAATGCATAAACTTAAAATCTTTTTGTTCTTTTCTAGATAGATATATACAAGTATTCACACCAACTATTTTTGATCAAAAACACGAGCAGAGGATCATATCAGGCTATCTTTTAGCAAAAATGATACAAAATAAACATCAAAGAATATGGGATCATGTCATGGATTACTCTTTATTCATACGTAATAAGCACATAAACAAGTAATTCAAGTTGACAATATTGTAAGATTAGAAACTATACGCATCTTTGTATCATTTTCTTGTGTATTAAGGTATTAATATAAGATATACAACGTGTACCCCACTGAAATGCTATATTAACTTGCACTATCTCAAGGCATCTAAGATTTTTCCAATGATTTTGTAGATTTTCAGAATGAAGCTACATCTATTAGCACAGGAAAAATCAAGTAGAATCCATAAGAATTATCAGGAATCCTAAGATTCAGAATCGAGTGATTCATTTGTCTTGGTTTCATATGATTTTCTTCTTTGAATATCGGGATGATGATTCAGGATAATAGATATGGTGTTTGATTATCAGGTAAGGGGATCCAACTTTTATCTAGATTTGATTTCAATGAATCAGGAGTGATTCAAGGGTGAATACATGCTTCAACGGTTAATGTAGAGACATGTCTTGATTCAATCTCTCCTTGCATACTTGTGAGTATGGGCAGTGAGATGAACCGCATTAATTGTGCTAACGACATAACCCGAAACTGATCTCAAAAGAAAATTATTGCCAAAATCTAACATCCTTTATCTGATAATGATCTTTTCTATTCTTTTACGCACACACGCTTGCAAACATGGGTTCAAATCACGGTTGTAATTTAGGTTTAGTTTCCACACTACTAGTGATTCAAAGACGCATACAGCCTACTGACAATTCAAATTACCTGTAAATAAACAGATTAAAAACATAATAATTCAAACAATTAACTAAACATGACGCAATCATTTCCCATATGAGCAGTCTATGACGTTTAGATCATTTCTGATGTACTATCATTTCCTCTTTTCTCAAGTTAACTTTGAAATTTTCTACATTTTCTAATTTGTTTTTGGTTTTTTTTTTTTTTGTAAATTTTTTTTTATTTTTTAAAAAAACTAAAAGAACTATATAGAAAATTTAAAAGAATTAAAAATTTAACTTCCATGAATTAAATTGAGTTAAGAAAACGTAGTTTTCACTCAGGATTGAACATTCCTATCAAGTTGACAAGATGTTCAAAATAGGATCGATCAAATGCCTTTGTGAAAAGGTCAGCAAGATTGTTATCCGTGTGAACTTTTACAAGTTCAATTAAATGCTTTTCAGCACAGTCACGGATGAAATGGTGGCGAATCTCTATATGTTTAGTTTTGGAATGTTTCACCGGGTTATTTGTGATGGACATGGTGGCATTGTTGTCAATGAATAGAGGAGTTCCAGTGAAGTTTAAGCCGTAGTCTCTCAACTGCTGCTGAATCCACAATATCTGAGAACAACCGTTCGCTACAGCAATGTATTCTGCTTCACTAGTTGAGACGGAAACAGTTGACTGCTTCTTACCCTGCTAGGAGACCAGTCTATCTCCTAAGAATTGACATCCACCGGAAGTTGACTTTCTGTCAAGGTTACAACCGCCATAATCTGAATCAGTGTAGGCTTTGAAGTCGAATGACTGCTGCTTAGAGTACCAAAAACCTAATCGGGGTTTCCCTTTCAGGTATCTGAAAATTCTCTTCACGGCTATCATATGTGACTCCTTTGGTTGAGACTGAAACCTTGAGCACAAACATACAGCAAACATTATATCGGGTCTTGAAGCTGTGAGATACATAAGTGATCCGATCATCCCACGGTACAACCTGCTGTCCACATCCTTTCCATCTTTGTCAGGATGCAAACCATGATTGACTGGGATGGGTGTTCCATAAGTACTGCTATCATTCATCTTGTATTTTGATAAGATGTCCTGCACATAATTAGTTTGATGTAGATAAATACCATCCTCTCTTTGACTGACTTGCAGACCCAGGAAGAACGACAATTCACCCATATTACTCATTTCAAATTTGAACTTCATCACCTGCTCGAATTCCCTACACATCCCTTCATTGGTAGATCCAAAGATAATGTCATCGACGTATACTTGTACAAGAAGAATGTCATCTCCTGCTTTCCTAATGAAGAGAGTCGAGTCAATCTGTCCACGGTCGAAACCATTAGATAGTAAAATGCTTAGATAATGTCTCATACCATGCCCGCGGTGCTTGATGAAGACCATAAAGTGCTTTGTCGAGCTTATACACTTTATTGATATTATGCAGGTCTTCAAAACCGGGAGGCTGAGTGACATAGACTTCTTCATGAACTTTACCAAAAAGGAAAGCACTCTTCACATCAAGTTGATAGACCTTGAAGCTGACATATGTGGCATAAGCCAAGAAGAGTCGAATGGCTTCAATTCTAGCAACTGGGGTATATACTTCCGTGTAATCCAAGCCCACTTGCTGATAAAAACCCTGAACAACCAATCTTGCTTTGTTCTTCACAACAACATGACGATCACTCGTCTTGCATTTGAACACCCATCTGGTTCCAATTGGTTGAAATACCTTTGGCAAGTCAACCAAATCCCACACCTGCAACTTTTGGAATTGAGACAATTCATCTTGCATCGCCTCAATCCAGTAGTTGTCAATGAGAGCCTCCTTCACATTCTTCGGTTCTAACTGGGACACGAATGCAGCATGCAGATATGTTTCCATGACACCAGTGTCAAGTATCTCTGTGTAGAGACTAGTGTTCTCAGTGATGGTTCGATGACGAGTCTGAACGCCGGCATAAGGATCACCAATAATGTTGTCGATTGGATGATTCCTATGCACTCTCGTCTCCGGTACAATCGGTTCTTGAATTTATGGATCTAGATTCGTGCTTAACTCCCCCATTTCATGTGTTCCAGAGGAAGAAGATTCAATGTTAATTGGATCAGCTGGAGCTTCATTTCCTACAGTTGTGTTAGGATTAGCTGGAGCGTCATCTCCAACGACAAGAACATCTTCACTGTTATCACTGTCATGAGTTCTAGATGCAGATGCAGCATTGGAATCAGGAGTTACAATCGGTACAGTAGCACGAGTAGAGAAGCTGGAGTCATCGCCGCCACCCAATACATTTGCGACGTCGTCTGCAGATATATCAGTAAGATTGAATGACTTGAATAGCGCATAATAATCAAAACCCCAAGCTGGACCTGTTGGTTCTGGTGGAATGCTGTGTTTACTACAATCCACTTCAAACCATTCCTTGACAGTACGAGTTCCTATATTGTACACTCTCTTGCAAGGCGAGTTGGCAACGTATCCTAAGAAGATGCCTACCACCGCATTTGCATGAAACTTAGACTGGCAGTCTTTGTACAGTAGCAACAAGGAACAAGGACTACCGAAAGGAACTAGGTAATCAAGATTGGGAAGTCGATTGTTGATCAACTCGTAACAGGTCTTGTTGTGCCTTTTCACAACCAGAACTCTGTTTAAGGCGTGACACGCTGTATTAACTGCTTCTGCCCAGAAAGTGACAGGAAGCTTTGCATCCGACAGCATAGTCCTTGCAGTCTCAATCAGTGTTCTGTTCTTCTGTTCAGCAACTCCATTCTGCTGAGGCGTGTACGGCGCGCTGAATTCGTGACGGATCCCTTTCTTGAGACAGAAAAGCTCCATCAAATTATTCTTGAACTCAGTTCCGTTGTCGCTCCTTATCCTTCTAACTTTCAGCTTGCAAAGAGATTCCAAGCTCAGGATCAAGTATTGAAGGATATCAGCAGTCTCATCTTTAGTACCTAAAAAATGCACCCAAGAAAAACGTAAGAAATCATCAGTTACAACCATACAGAACGACTTACCTCCAATACTCCTGCTACTTATGAGGCCAAACAGATCCATGTGTAATAGCTCCAAAGGGGTATAAATAGAGTTTTGGAGCTTGGGCTTGTGAGACTTCCGTTGCTGTTTGCCCTTTTTACAAGGCATACAGTCATCTACAACGGTAAACCTCAGCTTAGGAACCCCGGTTACCAAACCGTTTCGGACAAGATGATTCATTTTACGATAAGAAATATGTCCGAGTTTCCTATGCCACAAGATAGAGTCAAGCTCTGTCGCTTTTGTAAGCAAACAAGTAGCAACTGATGAGGTGGTTGTTGCCACGCTCATATCGATCTGATTTGTGTCA
The DNA here is from genome assembly GCA_023525975.1 of Smallanthus sonchifolius. Taxonomy (NCBI): domain Eukaryota; kingdom Viridiplantae; phylum Streptophyta; class Magnoliopsida; order Asterales; family Asteraceae; genus Smallanthus; species Smallanthus sonchifolius. The sequence goes on along the minus strand of CM042035.1, from coordinate 17,643,002 downwards.
TTCGTTCTTGGTGCTCTCATCAGAATCCAGTCTTTGGGAACCTCAAAACCGGGTTTGAGAATCAGGCATTCTGACTTGTCAAACATCACCGAGTACTCCTTATCACACATTTAGGAGACACTCAACAGGTTATGCTTCAGCTGCTCGCAGAAGTTGACATTGTCAAAGCTGACACAACCGTTTGAAACCACGCCTTGACACGTGATGCTGCCGCCTTTTTCTCCGGCAAAGGCCACATAGTCGCCTCTGAATGGTTTAACGTCTTGAAGTAGGGCCATGTTTCCTGTCATGTGCCTGGAACATCCACTATCTACATACCAGCGGTTAGAGATAGTACCCTTCGAACGTCCCTGCATGAGTAACAAAAGAATTAGTTAGATTTGGAGACCCAAGCCATTGTGGTCTTGGGTCGTCCGTCTTTCTCAAACTAAACTACTTCTTTCAACTCACAGCCATGATGACTGTTCAAAATTGGTGAATCTTTGGAGGATTTGGGAACAGGAGATTGAGAACCTTTTACTTTCTTGTTCCAGGATCTCTTTTGATTCTTAACCAGAACAGGAGACTTTGGCTCAAACACAGCCGGTGAACTTGTGGAGGCTTCACCTGATTGAGCTTTAGTCAGCTGTTCCAGCTTTCTCAACCTCTTATTCCTTCTTCTTCTCTGTGGCTTAGAGAGTCTAGCCACAGATTTCTCACCAGTACATGTACTACCAGATGTAGACACACGAGGTACAGCAGGTTGCTTTACCTTTCTTGCAACAGATGGTTTGGCCTCAGATTTGATCTTTGGCTTTTCCATTGGTTGGACTGGTGGTTTCACCACATTCTGCTTTGGATGTTTGGGAGATGGTTTCACTGGTGGCAACTTGGGAATATCAGCTGGTTGTGAAACAATAGGCCGTTTCCCTTTGTTCTTAGAAGGACAGTTCACAAAAATGTGACCAACCAAGCCACAGTGAAAACAGTTCCTCTTGTCTACATAAGTTCTCTTGTAAGGCTTAATAGATCTGGCCTTAGAAAACTCTCCATTATGAGCAGGAGTAGTTGGTTTCTGAACATCAGTCTGAACCTTAGCAATTTGATTTTTGGGAGTATAGTATTTTTCCAAATTTTCTTTGTAACCAAGACCAAAGTGAGCTGAAAAAGCCTCTTTCTTTACTTGGTTAAGGTTTTTATACCCCCCATAAAGCATTACCTTAAGTTTATCATTTGATTCAATGACATCAGGTTCAGTTAAAATGCAATTATCACCATTAGTGATGATGTTTTTCTTGACTTTCTGTTCAGTCAACAACTCCTCAGATACTACTCCTTCAGGGCAAGAGTTAACCGACCCATTTTCAGAAGCAGTAACAAACTCCTCACTAGATGTGGAGTTAGCCTTACTTAAGGATTCATCTTTTTTAGAGGGAATCATCCTTATCAGAGGACTCATCTAGACAAGTGAGATCACTGTCTAATAAGCCATTGACAAACTTCCCACTGATCGTTGGAGGAATGGCATTGGTACCAAGACCTAGACCATTCATTTTCCTCACAACAGATTCGTAGTGTTCCACCACAAAGCGAGAGTTTTTCAACTTCTCATTAGTGCATTTTAACTGCAAGATCTCATTTTGCAGTTTGTTGATTTCATTGTTCCGTTTTTCTAACCCCTTATAAGCAATATCCAAGTGAAGCTGTTGATCGCTCATTTTTAAAGAATACTCACGTTTTTCTTTGTCAATGTGTCAATAGATTCTTTAAAATGTTTTTCATTTTCTTTATAGTTTAGAGCTGCCATACTTAGGGGTTCGCTTTTGTCTTGGAGCTTAGAGTTTTCAAGTTTTAGCCCTAGACACTTAGAACATGAAACAGCAGAAAAGGGATTAGAGTCTACCTCATGAGATGAACTTTTTGCTTCTCCAATGGCCATGAGAGCAACATCAGTCGATTCCTCTTTCTCAGCTACAGAAGCTTCCTTTCCTTCAGCTTCCTGCTCTTCCTCTGTAGCAGCAGTAGTAGACTCTTTTGGGTCAGCAATAGAAGCTTCCCTTCTTTCTGCTTCCATCATTTCCATGATCTTAGCCATGAGACCAACCTGTGTTTGTGCGATGATGGCATCCTCAAGATGAACGCCCCAATCAAAGTTGTCGTCCTGTTGGGCTACCAGTGCATTGGACGTTCCACTTTGGCTTTGATTGTGATGGTTTGGATTGTTTTGGCCATGGTTGTTTCCTTGGCTGGGTCGGGTAAAACCAGAGGCAGGTGCTCTGACTTTCTGACACTCACGAGCAAAGTGTCCATAGTTCAGACACTTGTAGCATTTGGCCTTAGATTTGTCAAACCCGACCTTGGCATTAGGATGCCCGCCAATAAACTTTCTTCCTGTTCTGTTCAGGAAACGCTTGGCTTTCCTTAAAAGCATGGCCATATTCCATTGAATATCCATGTCCTCCATGTCATCAGGATCCACTTGATTAAAATCTTCTTCAATCGTCTCTAGATCAGTAAGCTTGCCACCTATGAAATTTTCATATGCAAGCATACAAGATGAGAATAAAGCTACATGATCTTCAGCTATTCTGGCTATAGCTGAGTTGTTAGCTGAAGACGTAGCAGGAGGATTTCTTGAGGTATTTTGATGATGAGACCCCAACCCTGATCCTGAAGCATAGCAAGCATGACCACCACACCAGTTGAGTGGTCTTCTTCAGTAGGATTTCCAGATAAGAGGGCAATTCCAGATCCAGATGACTTGGATGTAGAAGTCGTCCCATGATACATAGAAGGGTCTTGTATCCGGGGTCTTCCAGAGCTCTCCTTTCTTTTCAAGTTCATTTCATGAGCTTGAATCTTTCCTATTGCTTCCTCTACTGTCAACTCATAGAATTTAGGATTTTCCCTCATCAGGGTTGTGTACATCTCAAATTTGGGTGGTAAGGCATCCAAAAAATTTTCCACCATCTCTTCATCTGGATACTTGAGGTTAAAAGCATTTAACTCAGTCTGTAAATGATAGAACCTAGAGATGAGGTCATCTAAAGATTCGTTCTCAAAGAATCTGAAGCACTCATACTGCTTCCTGAGAAGATCCCGCTTACTCTTCTTGATGTCACTATTTCCTTCGAATCTCTTCTGTAAGGCTTTCCAGAGATCCTTAGAATTTTCATACCCTCGAAAACTGTGGAACAATTCCCGAGTTAATGCCATAGTGATCGAACCAAGTGCCTTCTTTTGTCGATCATAAGCTTTCTTTTCTTCGTCAAAAAGCTTAGAGATAGGCTTGGGCAATTCATCATCAAGATAAATGTGTGTGGGATGCTTATATCCCTCAAGGATTGCTATCCATAATGATGAGTCGGTATATGAAATGTAGTGCTCAAAACGTGCCTTCCAAATGGAATATTCGTTTACGTTTAGCAACTTAGGTGGTTTCTGAGGTGTACCAATCTCATTATCATAGTTTAACATGTTTCCAAGATTCCGAAGGTTCGACATAGTGAACACTTAGTCAAAACTCAGAAAAAATCAGACACTGTTGCGCACTTGTGATTGGCCTTGCGCACTTGAGAAATAGTATTGCGTGTTTAAGACTTACTCTTGCGTACTTGTAAGTACGCATGAGGAAATGATTAAGTACGCAGGATATAACTTAAGTTCGCACAAGTTCAGTCTTGCACACTTGTATGTACGCAGGAGATAGCTCTTGCGTATTTAGTAAGTGCGCAAAAGACTGTACTTTTTGTCAAAAAAGGTAAGTACGCAGGATACCTTTTCAGCAACTCTCACCAACCTTTTCCGGTGACCTGAAAATCGCCGGAGATGAAAAAAATTGGTCTGATGATTAATGCAAATGAGCCAAAGGGTCAGAAACTTGTTTCTAACCAACCTTTGATGCTCAAATAACTCAAATACACAACAAAAATTGGTTTTTGAGAGATTTTTGCTTCTAAAAAAGTGCTCAAGAGCTACCACTTTTTATCACAAAAATCAATAAAAATACCTCTTTTTGCTTGTAAAACTCAGTAAAAACGTCTCCAAACTCACTTATAACACTCGAATTCAAGAGCAATGCTCTGATACCACTTGTAGGTCCCTTCGTGTGTGTCGGATCGTTGCATGCAAGTGGTCTACTAGTCGGACCAGGTGCGGAATACCCGTGACTAGGCGGAGAGTCTAACTAAAACAATGTAAACCACCACGAGAGTCACAATAAAAGCTCTTTCTATTATAAACACTCGACGGTTACAGAGAGATCACAAAATGCGTACTTAACAAATTGAGTTCGTGTAAGATTTGAGTTCTGCGTACTTATCCTTTGTGAACCAACCCTATTTATACAGATCTGATGCCTGGGCACTTAGCAAGTGCGCAAGACCAAATGCTCTTGCGTACTTAGCAAGTACGCATGGGTCTTCCTGCGTACTTGCTAAGTATGCAGGAGCTTTCTCCTACGCACATGTAAGTGCGCAAAACACTTAAAAGAAATGCAACATACACTATGTAAAAGTAAATACAACTCGATAAACTATTACATATCGACTCTTACATACAAAGACAAATTACAGACATTAGAAATAAAACTAAGACTCTATCCAGAGTGTTGTCATAGGAAAGTGCATCAATAAAATTAAAGTAAGAGGGAAACTTAAGATTTTGATACGTACGAGGATCAAAGGAAAAGAACTTCAAGTTCCCAAGTAAACTTTGGGCAACGTTTAGATTGTTGAATGGACTGTGACATTAGGAATATGATTATGCTTGAGTTTCTAGGTTTCATGGACCCTGATTGCCAAGGGTTTGTAAAAAGTATATAGTTTCATCGAGGGATGTGAGGATTTAGTTTTTGGGAAAAGAATCTAAGGAGAAGGATTGAATAAGCCTTTGGATTTTAATGGTGAAATGCATTACTTGGAATAGATTTGATTATGATTGGATGGTCTGAGTTTGCTTGAAATGTAGTCTAATATTTCCAAGGATTGTCAGATTACCCAAGTTTCGTTGCTATCTATCACGATAGATCTTAGGTCATAGCACATGACAGAGTTTACTACGTCTTTTCATGCGCTGATTCTCATAATTACGTGTGCACCCCTAAGTATTCGAATCGTCGCATAGTATGCATACATCCTTCCGTTTGTGTGTGGGTTAAGAGAGGCGCCTAGATTGATTGGTGCATGACTATTGTCTTTGCATAAGGGTAGTTATTAATTAACGGAGTCCCTATAGAGAAACGTCAATCAGTAGTTAAAGAGTAATGATTTGGCCTGACTTAGAGTTTCAAAGCTTCCTCGTGTTTGAACAAGAATACGTCAAACCCCGAGTAGTCTAACGTTTTACACCTTCCTCGTGTTTTAACAAGAATAAGTCAAACTCCGAGTAGCTTTAAAGTCTCACATCTTTCTCGTGTTTGAACAAGAATACGTCAAACTCCGAGTAGCTTTAAAGTCTTCCATTTTCCAATTTTAGTGAATAAAGTGTGGGATCACGTCTTCAATATAAGGTGATCACTCCAATACTCTGGTGAACATGAGAGGTGTGGGAAAGTTTCCGTTATGGGATCAATTATTATACTTTCCTTATTCCTATATAGGAGATTCTGATCGTTTAAGGAGACCAGGTGGATGTCGATGTTTGGTTTTGATTCGAAGGCAAGTGACGTACTTTTCTATAGAGAGCAACGCCCTTCTTCATGTTAGTTTCTAGTATTAGGAATGAAGTTTCCTGTGTATTCGGGATGAAACGAGTAACAGGTCTTATAAGTTTTATTCAAGATGAAGGGACAACGATTGTCGTAATCAGGAATTTGGTATGATTTAGTAAGGCAAATCATTTAGCTTAGATTAAAGTCATGAAATTTCGTTGTACATGCTTACTTTTGGTAACCGAAAGGTGTTGAGCTTTATGGACACGGGTTTGAATGTCGTATTATCTTTTGTATTACGTAACAAGGTGGGGTCCTATAGACTTAAAGTTTTGATTTTTATAGTAAAGTGTATTTTGTGTATACGTAAGTTTATTGTTTTTCACCGGTAAAATGTGCTTGGGCTTTGACTCTCGCTGTGGTTTATGGCGAATCTTTTATGCAGCAGGATTCATTTCTTTAATGAGGAAAGTATTCTAGTGTAAGTTAATGAGAAGAGTTCTGATAGTATTTATAGAAATATGCTTCACGAATGACTGATCTTGTTTTGTGAGAGTAATTTTGTAGTTCATCCTTGTTTGTGTATAGATGGGATGTTCAAGGAATAATGAGTTAGACAAAGGATGAGTAGTTATAAGAAGGATTTCTCAAGAGATAAGTATGATTGACAAGTAGTTAGTGTAGGTTTTTAAGAAATAAGGGTTATAGTGGATTAAGATAATGGTTCATAAGTCATGTCGTTCTAAATGAACTTCTTCAAAACAGAACGCTTGTTCAAGGTTTATTCCTTCAATTATATGCACCACTTAGGGTTTGAAAACCTAATATATCGTTGTTATTTAACTCATATATTAAGAAGAATTGTTTTCGATGAATGTGTTGGATAAAAGGGTTAAGTTGTAATGGAAAAAGGAATGTTTTTGTATGATCTATGTCAAGTCAATAAGTGATAACAATTGAATTTCAAAATAAGCTTTCATTAAACGCTTCAAAATTGGGACTTCTAGTCCCTACATAAGAAATTGGTTCTTAAACGAAATATTAAAAAAAAAACAAGGAAAATAGAGACTTCAATTAACGCCTTAGATAACTCTCCACTAGGAATCAGATGAGTACTACGACGAGAACCGCTAGGGTTACCCGAATGGCAAACCTAGCCTCGTATTTAGTGGTTTCGGTACGACACTCAAGAATTTCTCTGTCTTCATCCAGGGTCGTGATCTTCTCTTCCTGGATCCATATTTGATTCGCCAGGTCTTCGATCCTTTGACTTAGCAGGTCATGTCGTATCCTGTGTTCCATCTCGCGTCTCATGAATTCCGCGGTTCCCACAAACTGAGGGATGTTATATACCGGGATTCCCATTGCTACAGCAGGTGTACCGGCATGCTTAGCCCTTCGGGTAGGGTCAGGTGCTAAATACGGGTCCCTTGGTGGGGTTGAGAACCGGCGGTGATGATGGGGTGCTTGGAAATGATTTCTTGGTGGGGATGGTCCAGATGCTCCTAATCCGGGGGCCAGAATTTATGGTCTAATTGGCATTTAGGTCAATTCTCGCCCTAACAGTAGGATAGGATGTTGGCTGATAAACTGGTGACATGTTGCTTTCTTCATGATCGGACTCTGCGCCAGGGCGGTACACGGGTGAGGGTGGTGAGTCCATTGCTTGGCAAATGAAAGAACAGAAGGATGTTTGTAAGTAATGGTGATGTTATTAAATAGATTCAAAGTTTATTATTCATAATATTGAGTTATCACAGTATAATTCTGGGAATAGCTCTTGTCTTGTAATTGATGTGCTCATGAAGAAAATTCTCGGGAAAGGGGGTGGGTTAAATGGACTCACTTAAGTACCCTATTTCCCTTAGCCAGAACTCTTCATGGGCCCACAACATGTTTCAATTATTATTTACCATTGTTGAGCTTATGGCATTATGATAAGGTTTATTGCGGGCTGGGCTTTGAGTCCTAAATGTGGGGTTTATTCATTCTAGCAGGCTTCTTCCTCTTGGGGAAAACAAGTAGGTTCCTTAATTCTTTTTTAATGTATTTTAGGTCAAAGATGTTAGGTTTTGTTTACAAGGGACGGTGATGTGTGTAAGTTTTAAGGACGTATGAAGATTTAGGGATGTATAAAAGTGTAGTAAAAGTTTAAGATGGTTATCCAACGCAGTTTAGGTAGGTAATATGAGGGTAGGGATAAGCACAAGAGTTCTTTAAGCATCATAGAATTATGAGTTTTGTAGAGTAATGTATATATATATATATATATATAGTTTTAAGTATCGTATCATAAGGGTTTGAAGTCTAGTTTTTAGTTATGACGAGTAGGCATGTTGTTAGGTGACGAATCATGAAGAGAAGGAACATAAGATTCATAGAGTACGGATTACCGATGTGGATTTGAAATCATGAAGTATAAGCATTTAGATGGAACCCATTTAGTGAACATTACTAAATACGCACTTTGACACACCAAGAGTATTTCAAATTCACTAACGTTAGAGAAGTCATGCATTCCTATAAGTGAACACTCATCTTAAAAATTCCCAGGAAAGCGTATAGGTCCAATGGTTGATTTGGATTTGTACATAATGCTTTGCTTGACAGAATTTCCAAGAATACATGTATCTACCCTTTCGGCCCGCACAAGTTCTATACGTTGTTTAAAACTCAAATATTCTTGACGAGAGTTAGTTTATCATAATAGACATGAAGTCTAAGTTTATGGTCTTGACGTAGTAGATTCTTGTAACATGTAAGTAGATAGAAGTATAAGAGTTCAAGTATGAGTATTCACGTATAAGGTTTAAGTTTTAAGAATAAACTAGAGAGGAGTTTCCAAGCATAGGACATGAGATAACTCATGTTTGAGTCTCCTAAGTTATAGTCTAGATGATGTGTCTGATAACCTAATTCCCTATAACCAAGGCTCTGATACCAATCTGTCACACCCCAACTGACGGCAGATTATATCTCGGGGAGGATGCGGTTGTTCAAAAAGCTCAAGGTTAACTATTAAAGTTTAAATATTTCATTAATGACTTTCAAGATTCAATACAAGAATTAAAACAACAAATAACAAGAATACAATGTTTATTTAATAAATATGCTAGGTCTAAAGCATGCTATGTGATCATAAATAAGTCTCATGTCGTTGTACCTAAAACATATTGAGTAAACTGTTAACTAAAAATAGTTGGTGATATACGAAGGTTTTAGAATAGTTTTAACAAAAGTTTTTGAAAAGTATTACAATTCACTATGTCATGCATTCTATAGTATAAGTGTGAGAATAAACATGTTAAACATTGTCCATATCAATCCTCCAACCAAGTTTAGGCATAACCTGAAGGTTACCCTTAAAAGTTTAAAGTTTAAACTCAGTAACAATCACCATGGGCTCCCCCCGAAGGGTCAATGAAACTAGGTGGATTGGTCAAATACAATAGATCTATCATTGTTACTATAGGCTTGATCAAAGTTAATGGATATGCTAGTTTTAAGTTTAATTTAAATATGCAATTCTCAAGCATAATAACACAAGAACAAGCATATAGGCATAGTTGTACAAGAATTGTATAAGTTTGGAAGTTTGTACATGTTTCACCCCAAGTTTGTAAACAAAGTAAAATGAAAAGGGGCTAAGTATACTTAGTTGTATTGATGAAAGAGTGTCTGACAAGAGTAAGTGTAGCAAGACTTTGAGGGAGAATATCCTCACCACGAGCCTAAGAATACAATTCTAAAGTTCAAGCCTGATCCTATAAGTCTATGGTAAGTATCTAGGATTCTAAATTTAACTACGGTTCAAAATGGGAGGCAGGAATGAATGTGTTTATACGTTTAAATTGATGTTTTAAATAGGATTTCAATTTTCTATCCACGACTTGGATATCAAAGTCTAATAAATTTATTGTTTAGAATAATTATTAATGAAAATAATTATACAATTATTGATTTCACAAATTAGGTATTAATCATTTAAAGTAGTTTTCTAAGTATAATAATAGTTAAGTCTAAGATTAAATAATTATTAAAGATTAAAAAATAATTAATTAAAAGATACATAGTCATTAAAAGTTAATAGTACATACTTAAAGCATAAATAATTATTAAAGTTTAATAATAAATATTTAAAGAATAATTAATGGTTAGTAGTAATTATTTAAAGAATAAATGATATTAAAGACCTAGTATATAATTATCAAGGATGAATACTTATTTAAAAGAATAATTTCTTTATTTAGAATAGTTCATCATACATCATTTAAGTTTATTAAGGTTTTTAAGTATTGACCATTTATTTTACAATTTATCTTGTAAATAACTAAAGTTTATCATAAATATTTAGAAAAGTATATTTATTTTCTCTTATTTTTAATATTTATAAAAATCAATAAATTTATGTTTATATAAATTATAATTTTTATAAAATGTATAAGTTTAAATATTAAATAAATTAAAGTTTATGTTTTTATTAAGTTTATAATTGTATACTTATTGTCTCTTTTTTTTATTTGAATAAATAAATAAGTCTCAAAAAATAAAAAAGAAATATAAAATTGCAAAAGTTTATAAGTTTTCTGATTTCTAATTAATATGAAAGTTTTATAAACTTTTCTGAGTTTTATAAAAGTTATATAAGTTTTTTTTGTGTTTAATTTAAAAGTTTATAAGTTTTAGATTAAGAATTAGGATAAAAGAATTATTTTAATTTAGAATTCGAACAATAACCTAAGTTTACTGATTTATATAAATAGTTTCTGTATAAATATAACTTTTATAAAAGTTTAGAAGCATTTTTATAGTTTTTAAAAATTTAAAATTTATTTTAAAGATTAAATATTTACAAGTTTTAACTAAGTTAAATAAATTAAAACAATTCGAGGATACCAAGATGTAAATAAAAATCGTTTTTTAGTTTATAAAAGTTTGATAGATTTTATAAAAAATATTAGAAATAGTAAATCTATTTAAAAAGGTTTTTAAAAAATGAAATGGGCAAAACTCGGGCTGGCCGGATCGAACCCGGCCACCCGAGTCACACACACATGCATCTAACCACCCGACTACGGGCCTCGTTGGTTATATACGAAAAAATTTTTTAAAAACACAAGCTTTAAACGCCCCCAATCTCCGGATGAACCCTAGGCTTGAAATCCGTCAAATACGAATCGAATATCCCTCTGTCATTGCAACTTGACAGAGGGCTTTTGGTCCTTATATGGAAATGAAGAAAATAAGCATTTGAATTACCTGTTTTGATATCGGATTGCGGATGAACGAGTTCAAGCTTCAGAGACGGCGGTCCAAGAGTTCGATCGAGCAATGTAGGTGACGAACGACTGAATTGGGAGTTTAGGTAGTTGAGGTGATGTGTCGTAGAGGTTTGGCAACTAGGTTTTATACCCAATTCCAGAGTTAATTGCTCGTTTGGTTGGGGAGTTAACGGATGAGTACAACGGATTCAAATTCGAATCCCGCGGCCAAAAGAATTGAATTCGAGTATTAAAGATCCTTGGGTTTGGGTCGCATGCGCGAGTCGGAGCTCGAGAAGTAATCAATTCGGCCGTCACGCGTTTTTTTTATAAATTAGAGGTGAAACCGGTGCAGATGGGGGTCGACCTCGCGACCGGTTTGAATTCTGTGAGTTTGGTTTAATTATATATTCAGTCCCTATAGTTCCGAAGCTTTGTTATTTTATGTTTGAACTTGGTTTTAAGTTAAAAATAAGTTTCAATAATGTCCGTTTTAGTCCCTAAGTCTTATAAACAATTTTATGTTTCATTTTTATAAAATTTCACTAAGTCTTTATAAGTTTTATACTTTTTATTATTTTATAACTTTATAAAATAAAATCTAAGCTTTATAGTTTACAAGTTTGAGCATTAGTAAATAAGTTTATGATTTATTTTATTTATAAACTTATAAAGTTTTAAGATTTTAATATATTTTTGTTTATCGAATATATACATACATACATATATATATATATATATATATATATATACTTTCAACTAAATCTTATATATATGTGTATATATCATAAGCATAGTTGTTTTCTTAAATACATATATCCATTAAGTTAATATTTATCTTTTAAGAAAAATAAATTTTTAATAGGTTTTCAGATTTTAAGTTTGAAATACGTGCAAGGATTTGAAAAGGTAGATCGGAAACCTTGGATGTTACAATTAGAATACATCACGGGGGCTAGATAGTTGGTGCTTGGGTTTAATCGGACATTAATACTAATTATTGCTTTTTTAACGCGTGAGTATGATTAACTAATTAGTATTGTTTTTTTATAAAGTTAGATATCAGTTATGATTTCATTGCAGACATTTTCAAGGACGAAAAAAGGTTAAGTGTAGTGATGTTTGATGTAGTGCAAAGCACACATCTTTATTCCATTGTTTTCATGTCATTTTAACTACTTTTGTATTTGTTTTGAGTCGTTTTTGTATAAGTTTGAGTATTTGTTGTGTCCTCAAGTGCTTATGATTAATACAAGTGAATATACGAAGAAACCGAGCACGAGAATAAAGTCCAAGGGTTAAAGTTCAAAAAGATGAAATTCCATTCTCTCGCGGTACGCAAAGATCAGAAGCTCATCCCTCGCGGTACGCGAGGGAAAGAAAATTCGGACCCGATTATTTTGGCCCTAGCGGTACGCGAGAGACATAAAAGCCGAGAAAAATTGTAAAAATCAAATTAAATAGATTTTGAATCCCATTTGGTCAGGAGTTTGATTTCTTGCCGTCCAGAGAGTTGCTAGAGGCGATTATGGGAGTTTGGAGGTCAAATCATGGCTAAAGTTTGAAGCTTTTAATCCAGGTTCGTTAGTATTAGCTTATTCGGTTTTCAAGTTTGCATCTTTGTGTTTGAATTGAATGTTTGAAACCATGGTTTTTGTTTATTACTTCTATTTGGATGTTATAGATATGATCCTAGGCTAAAACTATAATACGGCCTAGGTCTACTGATGAGTACTTCATAAAGTTTATGTTTTTATCGGTTTTAGTTATGTTGAATCGATGTATGATTGTGTAAAAATCTTTTGGTAAATTGTTTTGATGTTAGTGCATGTTTGATTCTGGTTTTGAGTTGATTAATGTTCTTCATGTTATCTTATTGAATGTCTTTCATGAACAGTTGCATGTTTAGGTTGTTTGCTTGTTGTTGATGACCTGAGTGGTTTGCTAGACGTATTGATCCATAAAAACGTTAGTTGAACCCTGGTTAGAGGTGAATGTGTGTCATAGTTCAATACCCGAGAGGTGAGAATTAGTTGTCTATTCTTTGTCATTAGGAATCCGAGTGTTAAAAGTCTGAGGGGGCGTTAGTATTAGGTGTCTAGTGATTGTTGCTAATCAAGTCATAGTAGTTATCCTGAGATTGCTCGTGCATTCTTTGACTGTATTGTGGACGGTGAGACTGAGAGGTAATTCATCCATTAGGGTACATTGTCATAGTTGGAAATACCCGAGAGGTGATCCAACCATATGGTGAGTTATTACAACTTTAGGTAGCTTAGTCGGTGACACCCTGAGAGTGATTAGGGATCCACTAGGTTGTCTAGAGCTGTTATCCTTAGAAACCCATATCCATCATAGTTCCAGAACCGGTAGAAATTTTACTTTGCAAGTAGGATTCCGACCTAAGTGGTATTCTTCCCATATCCTAATCTCACATCTGCCTTGTCTCTTGATAGTTGAGTCGATCTTAGTTTATTACATTCATAGTTATAATCTTTAGTGTAGTAAACCCCCCCAAACCAATCAATTTTAAGTCCGAATTAGAGTCTAGTATTGTTTTGTAGTGTCTCTAGGGTTTGATATTCCGGTTTACCATTAAGCTGTGCTACGCTCGATGGGTCCACTTGCCTGTCAATGCGGTTTAGTTCATAGGTTTTCCTTTTATTACTTAGGAGTCTAGGTTAGGTTTTTATAGTTATTTTTACATACCATCTGGACGACATCATTTCTATTTAAGGAAACTTTGTTGCATCTATTATTCTAAAAATGTTAATTTGACATCTTTGATAAGTTGTATGATTATAGTAGTGTTAGAATAGATAACAAATGTGAGATTTTTTGTTGAAATATTCTTGTTGCATCATTTTGATATGTTTCTATACACAAAAACTTTATTGATTTAGATTTTGTATTCTTGAGTTATAATGTGATTTGACATTATTAAAGAGATATATATAGCTTGGTAGGTGTTAAGAACTTGTATTTTGTTATATGGAAAGTTTTTATAAAACGAAACTTTATTGGAGCCAAAGTTGTATTTGTGTACTATAAATTCCAAGCATAGGTTTAATGATGCTATTAGTACTTGGTTAAGTGATTGATATGATAATAAGTAGTTAGAAACTTGGTTTGATAATTTGGGATTACCTTACTATAAAAGGAAACTTTATTGGATGAAAAACCTTGCTGTATATGTAATGATAATGAGTTAGACCATATTAGTAGTATTTAAATAGGTTACTTTCAAGAGTTATTTGCTATTTCAACAATGTTTCTATATTGGTATCAAAACCTTAACTTTCCAAATAAGGAAACATTTGTGCTTCAAAAACTAGGTTTCAAGTCTTAAATTGTCTTTGAATGTTCTACTATGCTTAGCATGATATTACTAGATGTTTAGATCAAATGTTTAATTCATAGGACTTGATTTGATGTCATGGCATGAAACCCTAATACAAGAATGTATATGTGTTATGTATGCTCATTAGTTATATGACATGGACTTATGTGATTACTAGAATAGGTTTTGTCATATCATGATTAGTTATATGTCATGATGTTCTTAGATATGTGTTATCATGAATGTATATTCACAATCTTTGGCATATCACCAACGGGTCGTCGTGTCACACTTAGGCAAACTTGGTCAAACCTTTTCAAAACGTCAATGTCACCTTTCAACATTGAGTCGTTTGGATGTACATGGTTACTAAAACCACATTTACATTTCTTGGACCTTAATACCTTATAGACTTAATGTTCCTAGGGCTCGGGTAGGTCAGTTTTAGTTCGAACTTTTACTAGATTCACGTATGTGCATGACGCATCATCCTCACCACATTCTTAGATGAGTCTCACAGCCCATTTTACTTACTTTTCCTTTTGGGGGAGATCCATGCTCATTTACAATTTTCAAAGTCGTATGTTACACTACTTGATTTCACATTGATATATAAGTGGGTGCAATTTCACACAAAGCCCTCTCACAATCGAACCGTTAATTATATTACATGGTGTGTAACATCCCAAATATTACACACCTCAAAAGGTAGGGGTTAAAAACATAAGTTAGGCAAAGTAAGAGGGGGGTAACATGAAATATCGATTAAACCTAAATCTCCATTTCATTTAACAGCCGCCACCCTCTCATTTATCCTTAAATTTTCGGCTAAGCCACAAGAAAGAAAAGAAAAAGGGAAGAAATCCCGTTTTTGGGGTACCTAGTAGCAAAGATCGGACAATCCCCGGAGATCTAGCCCGTCCGATCGTTCTCATTCTTGGACTAAAGCTTCATAGAACATAAACGAAGACCTAAATGCCAAAGAT
Source organism: Smallanthus sonchifolius (assembly GCA_023525975.1). Lineage (NCBI taxonomy): Eukaryota > Viridiplantae > Streptophyta > Magnoliopsida > Asterales > Asteraceae > Smallanthus > Smallanthus sonchifolius. The sequence continues at coordinate 17,627,786 of CM042035.1, read as the reverse complement.
AACAACTTTAAATAAAGTTTACGTTTTTAGCAAATAGTAGTATATGGGTTATGGACATATGATGATATCAAGTCTTTTGAACGATTAAAGTTGGAAGCTTTATGTATTTAAAGATCGGATCTGAATTTGTTCTTGAGATACTAGTTTCTATTGAACAAAGTAGTTTCTATTGAAACAGTAGTTTCTATTGAACAAATAGTTTCTATTGAACAAATTAGTTTCTATTGAACAAAGTAGTTTCTATTGAACAAAATAGTTTCTATTGAACAAAGTAGTTTCTATTGAACAAAGTAGTTTCTACTGAACAAATAGTTTCGATATGAACCATGACCCGATACTACTCTAGTTTCGATATGAACCATGACTCGAAACTACTCCAGTTTCGATAGGAACCATGACCCGAAACTACCATAGTTTCAATATAAACTACTTATCGAAACTACTAGGTCAAGCATGGAAAAGTTTAGTGTCAATAAGGAATACTACCTTATGTGGATGACCTTATTATACAAATTGTGAGTGGCATTAGTGATGCTCAGTAACCAGCTAAGTGTGTTTCAGAAACTACTCATCAGGTGAGTTCTATGTACCCTCTCTATGTTATGTGCAAATCATTTTAAATGTTTTGGGGCTGAGGTGTATACACTAAACGCATAAGTGTTATGAATGCCAATGTGATCATACGTGATATATATATACATATATGTATTAAAACGAATGAAGAACAAAGAATGAAACGTATGTTTACAAAGAATAAATGAAAGAATGTCATAACGTAAATGAATGAAATCCTGCTTTATATTCTATATATTGCATGTTATGAATGTATGTAAACGTTATGGACGCTTCGATGACAACGGCTACTTCTGTAGATGGACGACCACATGACTATTTTGCAAACGGGAAAAGTGCGTTCCTTCACAAGATAGGACGTACGAAAGGCATTAATGGGCGGTCGAAGTAAATGCTTTAATAGTATAACGGTTGCATAAACAATAGTTCGTGTGGGAAACGGATGCCTTAGGGCAGACAGGCGAATATACGGACTACGACGGTAGGACGGTTATGGCGGACGGCCGAAGGTTTGCCGGACGGTTTAATGGCGGCTGGTTTCTAGAACCGGACGAGTAAAGGGGCTACGGTGGTAGCTTAATGGCGTATGTCTTTGTGACATACATAGTAAAAGATGGGTTGATCACCCTTATGTGTATGACCAATGAATGTTAATGAATAAAAAGGTGAATACATATTTATGTACTCGCATATGAACGACAAATGAAGGTTAATGATATGTTAATGTGTACTTATATATTTATATATTTATACATACTTTTAAAGAAATAAGGTTCATACCTAATTGTTTTAAACTATAACTCACGAGCGTTAGCTGACTTTTAGTATACACTTCACGTAGCAAGAAGAAAGGATGTGCGAAGGCGTGAAGGCTACCCGGCATGGGACTGACATCCCACTTTTATTTATACTATGACAATGCTTATGTTTAATTGTTAAGACTTCCGCTGCTATGATATGTACTTGAATGATAAATGCTTCCGCTGTGTTGAATGTTTTTAATTTATGATTCAGTATCAATGACTATATTTATGAGTATATCCAACAAGTGAGGTTACCCAGGAAAAGGGCCTTATACATAGAGAGGTAATTCATGAATAGTACTATTAGGTTTAACCACCCCCACCCCGGGTTAGTCACGCTAACTTTGACCGGAGGTCAAACGAATTGACCTAAACAAATGCGTGTTTGGCACGTAAGAGGCAAAATGAAAGTTTCTGCATCATTTACATTGTTTCGATGAATTGCTTATTATATTATTGTATATTGTCTAATCAACAATCGAAACTTGAGTTGATGTATGGGAGCTTAAAAACATTTTCGCTTCTGTATTTTAACAGTTTATTTGCTTCCGCACTTTTCATTCCACATTTTCAAACTCTGTTAAACTTTTATTATTTTGAAAGTTGTTAAATGGGAATGACTTTTTGAAAACCATTTAGAGGTTGTTCGAAATAACTAGGACCGATGATCCTTGACAGTCACACCCCGCATGTAAAACATTGTGGATCAGGGTGTGACATTGCGTAAGGTAAGACTCATGTCTGGTGCTTGCAAGGCTCCTTTCAGTGCCTCTAACAAGACTCCTTTCTAAGTTCTATCACTATCAAATAACTTTACCTTTATGTTATCAAACATATAACTATCATATCCACATAAGCAATTAATTCAGGTAGCAAATATCATCACATAAGTTCATACTACGACATCTATCACTATCATTCAGTAGTACAATACTTCTTTTGTTACGAGTTTATTATTTATCTTTCCATCATCACTATCATAAAACATTTGTTTATTTAATTGTCATTGTCTTTCGTTACCTTTCCTTTAACAATTTTTTACTTTCTAAGTATGCATACTAGCCCAAAAACTTATAAAACGGGCAATAGAAACTCACATGTGTAATTGACTATCAGGTTTGGGTTCTGACTTAGCTACATGCTCTATCAACTATACCAAACCTGTACAAGCTCATTAGGTGAAACAACGGGTTAACGTTAGTGCATCACCCCTATTTAAAGTGTGGGCATTTATTCGCGCTATGTATTCGCCCAACTTTCCTTGCGATAACTCTAGTATTCGCCCTTCAGTATTCTTACGAATACTCTAGTACTGGTACCAGTAACCTTGCGAATACCTCTAAGTATTCGCACAAGAGTATCCTTGCAGATACCTTAATTCTGGTCAAGAGTATTCTTGCGAATAGTCTAGTTCTCATCCAAGAGTATTCATGTGAATACTCTGAGTTGTCTAACAAGTATTCATGTGAATACTTAGTTCTTCATTCATGTTGAAACCCTAATTTTTATGCATGAATACTTCTGATCCGAACATGCATTAAAGTTCCAACTTTTATCATTCAAAACGTTTGTTTAACTCTCATGAGATTAGATCTATAGTTTTTAGGTTGTTACATACGTAAAAGTTCAAGCTTTATGTATTAAACCCTCTTTTTACCCTAAAAGCCCATTTTAAAACAAAGTACGAGATTTGTGGTCGATTCCTCCCCTCAAACATGCGTGACTTCCGGTATTTTCCTTCTCATTCGATCTACAACCAAAATGGAGCGAGATGCAGGCTTGAAACTCGTCTATCTTGCTTTCTCTCTAGCCCGTTTCTCTCTCTCTCTAGTTCTCGCAAGTAAGGTGTGTAAAGAAATATGGGTTGGTGGAGGTGGCTAGGTTGGGGGGGGGGGGGGGATGAAGACTCCCTTCTTTGAGTTTTTAAACATTTTAGCCCTTAAGCTTTAGTTCTTTTCGACCTCAAGTATAAAATAAATATTGCGATTTTAGGATGTTATACCATTGCAGAAACTAGACATAACTATGTGCCATGAAATATTGTTCCAATATTCCTACTTGTTAGAGTATAGATGATCAACTATTTATATTCAAGCTACCATCTCAGGCTAATGGGACTACCTTCACATTTTCATATTTTCACACCCCTCCACGTCAGCGTCACGTCAGATTTTACAGTTTTTCCACATTCTTCACATTTGAGGGAAATAGTTTCACATTTTCACATTGTCACGTCATTTTCTGTTTCTAATTTAATTCAATATTAATTTGTTTTAATAATTTAAAAAGAAAATAATAAAAAAATAAAAATAAACAATAATAATAAAAAAAAGAAAAATGCATTAAAAATATTAGTTTTTATATATATATTAGTTTTTTTAACAATTTATGCAAGTGTAAATTTCGGTCAAATTTTGAACTGATTCTGCAGTTAGATTTCACATCGAATTGGGGCAAATTTCTATATCTAGTTAGTTTTTTTATTAATAATGTATATATATTTGAAACCACGTTCATCTCCATTCCTCTGATTCATTTGAAACCAAAATATACAGTCACTTTTGTGGTGAAGAAGAAGAAGTCAAGGGAGGTAGCCCCACCCACAAACTCTTCAACGCCGTGCAAATACGCACGCTACCTCTCCACGAGCGTGGTCCACGGCCGGTGGGCCTGGTGTTCCACGGCTGCCACGGAGCCAGCTCAGCTCCACGAGCTCTTCCACGGGGTACTCCCCTCAGCCTAATAGAAAATTTGATAAGTGCGGGAAACAAAGGATGCTCACAAATCATTAGATGATTAAGACCCACATGTATGTCTTATTGAACTATATAGTTCTTCAATTTTTCTTTTGGCCTATGAAGAATGGCTACGCCAAAACAAATCCATTAACTATTAATGTTCTAGTTGATAGAGCCAAAAAATACGTATTCGTTCACTGGCCCAAGAAAAACATAATTATGACAATTGAAAATTACATACCCTAATTCATGTATGCGTTTCTTAAGTTTATTTCTAGCTCACTGTCAACCATTCGACTCAAGAGCCCAACTATAAGCCCTAATACGTGGACAAGGCCGTTATGTTTGGACGCATGAGGAATATTTTATAAATGAATACAAGTTACATACTCAGACAATGGGGATATATGAGCTATCACAATGTAGTGCAGATGAAGACTAATTCTTCCATATTAACGAAAGGGTAAACTATTCAAGATTTGAAGTATGAATGAGGATATCAAACCCATTTTTATTTTCGTAAGCTAGGTCATCGAACTAAGTACCAATGAGCATGATGGTTCTAGCGACGAGAAAAGAACTTGAAAATGCAAATGACGATTCAGAAAGCCAAGTTAAACCTATTTTGTCGGAGAAATTTTTATAGACAAATAGTGTACTTTTTATATGTTGGGACTCAAACATTGAACGAGCACTACTAAAAAATAAAAAATTTGCGACAACATTTTCGTAAGAAATTTGTCAGAATTGGCCGTTAGCTATAAGTTTACAACAAAAAGTGTTTGTTGGAAAAAACCCTGTAAGTAATGTATTTTCCGACAAAGTCCCGACTAATTTTACGACGAACTAGCGACAAAAGCCTTTCGTCGGTAATTTCCGACAATATTCCGACGATTATATTAAATAAATAAGTGAATTTACGTAATAAATTTGTCAAAAAATTGTTGGAAATCTTGTAGTTACTTTTTTGTTTTTATTTTGTCTAAATGTTGTCGCAAACTTGTGGGAAATTTATTTTGTTGGTAATTTGTCGGAAACTTTTGTAGAAAATATACATGTTTTCTAGTGGTAGAGTACATGGTACATTTGCCTACATGAAATATTTAGAATTCTTTCTGCTGATTTAAGTGTCATTTTGTAACGGCCATGGTGTAGTACATTATTATAACGTCAGACAGATAGGCGGTAAGTTTTCAAATTATATATATCTTGTTAACAAGATTGGTTAGAGTACTTAGATTAATCTTATGCCAGACAATATTTTTCGTATGTTTGAATAATTAAATAAATTGGTTAACATTGTGAATAAAATTGTATTTCTAAAACTATAATTGTATAAAACAAGTAATGGAAATGTTCAATTTACATTCTTTTAAGCCTCAAAAGTTTCTATACGTAAGCTAATTCTCTTCTCTTTATGGTTAAGTGTTGGATTGGATTGACTAGTCATTTCACCATATATATGCACACCGAGCCTAATACAAGTACATGTACAGACTTGTTATGGAGGGCACCTGCACCCCTATCATCTTAGTAGGTCCGCCCATCGCTGAAAGCCAGATGACGCTAAGATTTGTTTCCCATGCTTATGGCATTTAACCTGAGGATATCTAAGTAGTTGAAATAACTATTATGACACCATGATACTCCTTCGCCTTACTTTTCTCTAGTGTAGTTAACTGTGTAGGGGATGAACAACTATCAGTCAGTGTTTGGTTTCATCACCAACATCTGAAAGTCTTTCGATTTCTATGTGAAGGACCACCTCATCAACTTCTACTGAAGGGCGAGTTCTTTTGATTCGAGGGAGGCTCATCGACACTCCTCTAGATGTGCTCGTTGTATTAACAGTTTTTCGTGTTGTAGATATTCCAATTTAGGGGTGTTCATTATTCTAATCGGTCTCAAAACACTTGAAAACCTATACGATTCGAATCGAAAATCACAAATTCAAAATTTGATTAAAATTCAGATATCGGTTTCAATTTTGTGATTTTTGATTCAATTAAAGTTGAATTTAAATCATACATATAACTCTTATTAATTATTTTTTATGTATACATAAAATCTAAATCCCTAATATCATTTAGAAGTTTGAATAATTGCTCTCTTTTTTGAATCTGAATCCTATAGCACATGTTATTTGATTAATTTTATAAATTTTAAGGTGTATTATATTTGACGAATTGCCTTCGTATCAACGATTCATTGTTATATATGGAATTAACTACATTAAAATCCCGTGTACCGTGTATTACACAGGTTGATAAAATATAATATTATATACTTAGTAATAAAAAATTTGTATTTTAAAAAACACGTGTGTTACACGTGTTGATAAAACGTAATGTTATATACTCAATAATAAAAAGTTTATATCTTTAAAAACATTAACTTACACGGTTTGAATACATTAAGTTCTATTTAATATAATTTGACTTGGATCACTAGTTAGTTAAAACAAAAGTTACATAATTAAATTTTAAAATTTCTTAAAATAAGAGATAATTTAAAATAAATGTGTTTTATTAGTATAATTAATATTTTTTTTAAATATAAATCATTAGTAAAAAAAGAGAAGTGCATTTAACAAAAGAGAGACCCGCGAAAAAATGACGAGAAGATATGTGGACGCGACACGTGACATAAATGATTTTCATTTATTATATAGTATAGATATAGATATAGTGTGACACTAAATTCTTGTATTTTTAATTACGATATCCATATCTTGATGGATCTTTTAAATATATATTTATACTATCTAAAAAATAAAAGTTTTTTCATGCCACGTCTCGACACCATATTTATTCTCATTATTTTTTTCCTGCATCTCTCTTTTATCAAATACACATTTATATTTTAATAATAATATAACTTTAAATAAAATACTAATTATACTAATAAAACACATTTATTTTAAATTATTTTTTATAATAAGAAAATTTAAAATCTAATTATCTAACTTTTATTTTCAATCAAATAGTAAATGAAAGTCAAATTAAATTAAATAGTAATTAACGTATTTTCAAAACTTAATTATATATTAATTTTTACGTATTTTGAATTTTGTTTTCTGTCGTTTGTATATGTAATATATTTTTACATCTGTAAAATATATAAATAAATAAAATAAAATAATTTTATATATTGATATTTTTTTCCCAGGCTAAGCTAGTCATCTAATAAGTCAAGGAAATAACCTTTAGATTCTCATAGGCATTCCAAATTGGTTGCAAATTTAAACTATTCTGTAATGATATCAAATGCGTAATTGAGAAAGATATGATCCCACAAAAGTAAAACGAGAATCAAGAAAATGAGCACCAGAAAAAGGAGGAACGACAGTTACCAATGGGAATAAAATCCAAGGTTTATGTATCCTCAAACCTCGATGGTCCATCATTCATGACTTTATGTAAGAACAAAACCATCATGTGATCTGCCCTTTGAAACGGAACAAAATAACTCAAAGCACATATGCTCAAGTTGACATGTTACATCAAGTAACTATCGATAGTTAAAGAAATAAAGCATTAACCCTTTAATTTTTTCCATTCCAAGACATGACTTTCTAACTAATTAAACTACTATAGTTCTTTTGGGAAAGAAATCCAATTTCGTGTAACGATATTATAACACTCGAGCATTCATAGTACCCGATATTGTTTGTTTAGTTCCACATATCTTTGTAACAAATGTTGGTAAATCAGAATACGAATTGGATAAATAAACACAAAGATTGATAAACTTGCCTTTTTAATTAGTGAATTTTGTTCATACATTCATCGACACATACATACGCTCCAAAGGGTTCATATAACCCTAATTACAGACTGACGCGTTTATTCCTAAACGTTAGTTTCTAACTTTAAATACATACACTTTGGACCCTTGAATTTACATATATACATACTTGACTATAATATTAACTTTCTAGTATTGAAAACTTTGACCCAAACCACTATTTTATTTAATACTTTCAAGAATCCCCGTTAAACTAAATATAGTTTAAAAGAGGTCTTCTCGTTGCTTGACTTGCGCTTACAATATTGTTGGATCTTCATCCATGCCGGGGGGGGGGGGGGGGGGGGGGTTTGAGGGTGTGCAGGGTGGGCGACCACACAAGACCCACGTTCTAGATGGCCATAAAACTTTATTTTCTTTAGATAATGTAGGTCGATTAACATATTTAAAAACATATATAAACTTGTTAGTAATAACATGTTCCCGAGGGAGCGCAATAAGTCAAGCTGTTCACCAATTAAGTTAAAATATATTTATTCCTTATTCTTTATTTTTTTTAAACAATAAAGGATATAGACTATGGAATTGGCGATTGCGATTGACGTCTTAGGCTTTTTAACGAAATATCACTTTTTATTCGAATACCTTGTTCTTCACATTGTCCGCTTTTGGGTTTAGTTTGGCTTTTAAGTTAGGTTTCTGGAACTGTGAGGTGGGGTGGGGGTTTAGGTTTTTAGGGGGTGGGTGAGGGGTTTAGATTTTTGGGGGGTGGGTGAGGGGGTGGGTGGGTGGGTTTAGGTTTTTGGGTGGGGTGGGGTGGGGGTTTTAAGTTTTTAGGTGTATTACACATATGCAGTAGGAGTTTTTTGGTTTTCTCATTAACGCAACCCTATATATATATATATATATATATATATATATATATATATATATATATATATATATATATATATATATATATATATGGGGAGGTTCAAATAAAAAGTGATATTTCGTTAAAAAGCCTAAGATATGACAAAAACCTTAAGAAACCGTATGAAACGAACTCCGATTGAGCTCATTCCAGAGGCGTTGGAACCGTCTCGTCGAACTCTACCATCTTAGCTTTTAGGATTTAGATTTTATTGTTGAATTTTATGGTTTTAACATTAGGGTTAAGCCTTAGGGTTTAGATTTTAGGGTGTAGGTTTTTTTTGTATGGGGTTTGGGGATTTAGGTTTTGGGGGGTGGGTGGGGATGGGTTTAGGTGTTTAAGGGGGTGGGGTTGGAGGGGGTATTTTTAGGTTTTTGGGGTGCGGGTGGAGGGGGTTTGTTTTTTTGGGGGTGAGTTAGGGTTCAATGAGACGGTTCCAACGCTGCTTGAATGACCTCAATCGAATTTCGTTTGACCCACTACTTTGCATTTCTTAGCGAAAAACCTTTTCTTAGTAGAACCTTCCTTATATATATATATAGGGTTGAGTTCATGAGAGAACTCACTTTAATGAGAGAACTAGAGAAACACTAAGAAAAGAAGCGGTGGAATTTTAAAGAGGAAGGGTAAATTTGGAACTTCAAATATATAAATCTTTAAACATTTCTATCTTTTGCATACATTATTATTTTTTTAAAACAAATTGCATCATTAAATCAATAATTTCTTTATCTTTCATTTGAGTATAAATAACGTTATAAAAAATAAGAAATAACTCGTCATTTTTTTCTTATTATTTTCAATATTGCATATGTGTAATATCACCCAAAAACCTAACACACCCCCAAAAATCTAAACCCTCATCCCACCCCCATCCAAAAAACTATACCCACACCTCCACACCCACCCCTAAAAACCTAAATCCACCACACCCACCACCAAAACCCTAAACCCCCCACACACCCCCACCCAAAAACCTAAACCCCCACCCACCCCCACCCAAAAACCTAAACCCCCACCCACCCCCACCAAAAAACCTAAACCCACCACACCCACCTTCTACCCTCAAAAACCTGACCATTAACGTAATACTACATATGTGTAGTACCATCCCAAAAACCTAACCCACCCCTAAAAACCTAAACCCCTCACCCTACCCACCCCCAAAAACCTAAACCCCTCACCCCACCCCCACCCAAAATCCTAACCCCACACCACCCACCCCCCCCCCCCCCCAAAAAAAAAATCTAAACCCCCCACTCACCCACAAAAAACCTAAACCCTAAATGTTAGTTTATTATGAACTTCACCATATATATATATATATATATATTTTATTGTGTAAACCATTTAACCAAATCTGGACCATTCATTTAATTTTACATATTTTATTTAGTGGCCTATAGTTAGTGTTGACATTTTTATTAAATGTATGATTGATATTGTTTAAGGGGTATTATGGTAAAAATGTTTTTTTTATTATTCCTAAACACACACAAGAAACATAATATTAAAAAAAATATATGTATATTTGTATTAAAAATTGAAAACAATTTAATTTAATATATTAAAAAATAAAAACGTAAATGTTTACTTCACACACACCAACAAATATATATATACATATATATATATATATTAATAAAATAAAAATGATTCTATCAGATAAAAATGTTTTAATAATTTTTTTTTAGTTTTTGAATCAAATTATATTAATATATTAATAAATGCGATTTCATTTTTTTTTATTTTGTTAATCTTTAAATCAAAACGGACTTCTCAATTTTGTTTTTTATTACTATATTTTTAAAAAAAATTGGACTTCCCAACTATGATTTTAGTTTACAAAAGCAAAATTACAGTAATTTTGCATGTTTGTGTACGTGTCATCATATTATTGGCACATATTACCGCATTTTTGTTTATTTTGTCAATATATTCGTCAGGCTCGTATGAGTGTATTTTAAGAAGGTTGAAAAGTTAAATAATAAGACGGGACATTTGAATTTCCATAAGTACATTTGCATAAATACATTTGAATTAACAAAAATTTCTAAATTAGTGAAGAAATTAACAAAATCTTTTTTCATGCAAAAATCCGGCGACTAAAAAAATACAAGTCATGGAAATATGTCCTCCGACAAGAAAATGTTCAATATTTGATTTTTTTTTTGTTTCTTGTTCAAAAGATATTAGAATGTAACATCCTGAAAATCCATTAAATATCGAACCGGGTTAAGTAGGGATCCGAATTCTCTTTTAACGACTTTGAACTATAGAGACTGCACGTAAGGCTCGATATATCTGAGTGAGAGGACCCGTAAAAGGTTCGGCTAACAAAAATGTTGCAAGATTTATGAGGGACCCGAATCGAAACTTCTAGGTGGTATTTAACCCACCTTAAAGCGCAACACTAAGCCATTCGGCTAGGGCTCTCGCGACGGTAGAGAGGGACGAGAGTCAGGAGGACGACGACGGTGATTCACGGTGGTCCCAAGGCGGTCTTAAGCGGAAGACTCTATATGTAACCAAGGTAACTTCTCGTTCATGTTTCTACATTGTGTCATTATTTCGTTTCAGTATTGCAAGGAAACCCGACTAGGGTTTGATTCGCGTGTATGGTGGTCGGAGAAGGAGACAACGGTAGTAGGACGACGGGTGGTGGAGCTCCAGTGGCTGCTATGGTGGCTATGGGGGTGTCCGGCGATGGTGAACGAATGATGCCAATGAGGGAATGCATCTGGTGTTTAGAACCTCTCGGGTGGGGGTCATCGGAGTCGGGCATGGAGATGGCAAACCGGATAGAGTAGTGGCGGTGACGGCAGTGACGGCTGTCGTGGTGGAAGCAGGGTGGCGTAACGGCGGTGGTCGGTGGAGAGACACGAGGGAGCATGGGGAGGCCGACTCGGCACCAGCGGGTGGTGGTTACGGGTGACGGTGTGTGATGAGTATGACCGGAAATGAGTGTTGCGGGAACGTTGAGGGCTGCGGTGGTGGTGCACGATGAAGGTGATGGACACGTGGTGGTACACGGACGAGCTCGAGTGCAGGTTTATGCCTCCGAGACTTTGCATGGCAAGGGGATAAGGGTTTAGGGTTTTGCATGAGCATGCATGCATACGTGCATGCACGGATTTTGGTTTGGGTACTCGAATCCTAAACGGGTCAAGGATGACCCGATACGTGTACTCGTAGAGCTGGAGTTCGTAGAGGAAGGATGATGAGCAGAGGAGATCGAGGGTCAAGATTTAATTATATTGTTATGAGTCATTCGACGTATGTTTGGGACGTGTATTGATCATATGATCATACGTGTGACAGGTTTGGATTTCAAGCGTAAACGGACGAGTTACAGAGCAAGGATTTAGACTCAGCATAACCATTGAGTTTCTAATCCACCTCTTTTAAACGTTTTACTGTTTTGGGGCTATCATACACACATTTACGTGGTATTAATATAATTAATCGTGTTAAGGGTCACAGGTTATAAACCAATATGATTTGAGTATAAATTGCTTAATTGAGAGTCATAGGGTTATCGCGTGCTCATAGAAATGTGTGAGTTATAGAGACGAGATATTAATTTACGGCGTGTTAAGGGTTGGACTGGGATAGTCGGGCCTGAAATTAAAAGGGTTATGATTGCATGTGGGGTATGTTGTGTTAGTGTCGTGTGTAAGGTGCATGTGTAGTTAATGAGTTCTGCATATGATATGTCTTGTGTTAATGTTCATATTTGTGTTGTGTGCTTATGTCGTTGCCCACGGGACACGAAGGGTATTATGTTTGCGTCTTTGTCTTTATGACATGGCAAACGGGATCGTGGAGGACGAGGTCCTTCGGGAAGTCACCATGGGTGACATTATTTAACAGGTTAATGATGAGCTCGGGGTGTGTTGATGCCCTGACGAGGGTAACCCTGACAAGGGTTCAGTGACGAGGTATGTGTTTGCATCCGTACATATATGTGTTAATTTGCATGCTAGTGATTAGTCGTATTTATTGTGTATGAGATTCTATTAACGTGACGTGTTGAATGTGACGTGTAGAGTTAGACTGGCCGTTGAGTCAGGATTTGTGATGTAACGTGTATAAGAGTCGTGTTAGTTATTTGTGAGAGCCTTGGTTAAGGCCGGATGTGTTAATGTCTAGGGTAGGTTGTGTTAACCTAGAGTTGAGTTAAGGTGTGTTCTTGGATACGAGTCTTTGGCATAGTATGTTGAGTCTATGCTGTTGTGATTGTAAGGTTGTTATTATTTATATTGGTAGTACGGGTTGAGTCTCGGGTGATAAACTGTTACGGGATGTCGTGGTGTGACATGGGATTAGTCATTCGTTAATAAAGCGTAATTACATTTTATAAGGACAGGAGAGTCCTGAGTGAATTAGACCGAAGAACTTGGTGTGATGGTTTTTATTTAAATTAAACTATTAGAACTCACTCAGCGTAGCTGAATTTGTGTGTACGTTAGATTGTTTGCAGGTAAGCGGTGTATTGACGTATATTGGCTTAGAAGCGGCATTACCCGGATCGATGTGTAGGCATTCGTAAGGTAAACCTAATAACATTAAATGGTTATAAATATTTTACAAAGACTTCCTTTGTAGTTCGATTTGCAATAAATGCATTTTTAATGAAAACGACCCGTTATGAGAACCAACTGTAGGATGCCCGGGTTAGGGTCTTACAAGTTGGTATCAGAGCTATGGTTTAAGAGAAAACTGGTATTTTTAAACAAATAAAATACTTTAACTTAAACCGAAAATGAGACGACAGTGAAACGAATGCCACCACGAGTAACCGTGAGCCAAGAGGTACGTCTTTCGAGTTAAGCAGTAATTATTAATTACCCTTTTGCGTAGTACTACACTAGGTAAAGTGATTGGGGTGAGTAAGTGATGTATGGTTTCGTGTGGGAACATGATGGGTGCTATATGTTCTAGTAGTAACTAAGTGAAATGTGTGGTGTGACTATGTGAAATCATGTTTTGTGAGCTAATTAATGTAGAGTAGCATTAATTACGTTATGTGACACAGCTTGGTGTGTTAGAATAGTGTAATGAGTTGTGTGTAACTACATGTAGTGTGTAATGGTGATTATTACGATGATGTGCTAGATATTTGTGTGATGGTTATGTGAGTAGTGTGGGATGCATATGCATCCGGCGTGTGGGAAAGATAGAAAGCTAGTGTGAATATGATGGGAAAGGTTTAGAGTACGAGTAGTAATGTGGACCACCAAATTGCATTTGATCACCGTAATTTGGCAGCCTGTGATTACTCTCATATTTTGAACCAACAGTTGCTGTCGACGAGACGATCAGTGACATGGGAGTAGTGCTGGCGCTTCCTACGCCAAGCACAGCTAGGACTGAGGAAGGTGGTGTTCCACGGGGTGCTATGACAAAACTATCGGTTGGACGAGGCGAGCGGTGTCGGCAGTACGCGATTTTGGTCCAGGATGTGGACCTGCATGGCAGTTGAGTAGGAAGAACAAGAGGAGGATGCAGTAGATGCACCTGAGGCAGTTGAGTTGTAACTTCGCCAACACTATTTGAAATGTTTGATTTCCTGAGTGATCGGTGATAGTCACAGTTACCATGAGATATTGTGAGGTGAATTGTTTGATTAGACGCTTATGTGGTGTGGTGTGTGAGTGGGATGTTGACTATTTGGTTTTGACGTTGACTTTTGCTTTGATGTGATGTGATTTGGACGTGGTTAACAATAATTGTGTGCATAAATACGTAGTATAGTATGGTGCTTGCAGTAGGAAGCCATATATAGTATGGCGTAGTGTGATAATTATATTTTGCATGGCGTGAGTCGATACTAAATGTAAATTCTGATGTAGTTGATTAGATGGTGTGAGTAGACTTGTGTAGACGTGAATATGCATAAACGTGAATTTTGAATTGGTCCGTGTCATGGGTGATGGTTTGAAGTGCAATGGGTGCGTTGTATCTTGTGTGAATGTCCAGGACAAGGTCCTATGGAAAATAATGATTATAAATATTATGTGTATGAATGTGGAGAGGGTTGACTTGTGTCTAGAATGAGTAGTGTGTTACCTTAAACCACTAATACTGCCCGTAGAGGGTACGACTGTGTGAATTCTGTGTGAATATGTGACGACGTGTGGCAAGAGCTACCGTGATAATAAATAGAAGGTAGGATTCAAGAGTTCATGTGTTAATAAATGGTGAGGCCTTATTGTATGCATGTAAATTCACTCAAGTTGTATTAATTGTGTGCACTTCGTGCAAAGCAAGAAGGTGTAGTTATTAGTACACATGTAGAACATGGTATGATCGGTAGTTATGTTATGTCGGTATGTCCTTATAGTACAACCGTAGTCATGCATAGGACGGATGGTTAGCGTGTTCAGGTATAGTGTTTCTATCTATACGATTTTCTCAACGGTGATATAGTGATGCTATACCCGGAGTTTCGGCGTTATTCGAGACGATCAACGAGGTGCTCTTATGAGATACCTATACATATATCTCAGGAAAGAGGAGCATAGAGCCAAGGAGTACAATGGTGGGAGATGACGAGGAAAGCGTTACTTGGACGCTTGATTGGAACTAGTTATGACGTGATCGAGGTGACGACGCTAGAGATTTCAGCACGGAGTGGACAAAGTGACAATAGGTTCTCCATAGGATACATTCTATTGAAGGAGTTCTAGCAATACAAAATATAAAGGAGAGTAGAGGTGTTCTCTATGAACAATATGATGGATAGCGGAGGCACCTACTAGAGCATACTTAATGTTCGTACTTGAGGAGTGAGACGCGATCGGAGATAGAATGGTAATGGTAGAGCAACGACGAGGAAAGTAGAGCGAGGGAAGGATAAGTACAGGTTTGCGCATACGTTTTGGGGAATGGAATACCTACGCGAAAGGACATATGATTAGCTTAAAGTGAGCTCCTGGGGAACATCCAAGTGAAGCAATTGTTTGGTTGTTGGAGCAGACCTCACAATGTTAAAGGATCGTAGAGGAACGTCAAGAGTTGGTAAAGATAACTTGGGTATGGAGTGTATGCTTTCACTGAGAGGAGTGGGGAATGCGTGAAACGGAAGTAAAAGGACCCTATAGCAGGGAATGCGTGGAGACCAAAATAGCATTGCGCGGGCCTTGGAAGTCATAAGGGAAGGATGGACATGGTATTTCCTTAATCAACGTAGTAGTGCCTGGGTTTGGGAAATCATCGTATGACGGCAATTAGAACAAGAGACGAGAAGGATGGTGAATGATCCAATAATGGAAAGAAAGGAACCTTACCTGGGTATGACCGTCGGAGTGACAATGTCACTCGAAATTATAAAAAGAGGTGACGTCATGTATGATGTGAGCGGATCAAGAAGTGCAACAATTGGTAAGCAACTAATTGACAATGAGTGCCTTAGGAATGACGGCTGGGAAGGCGAGTAATAAGGGGATATGTAAGTGATCCTACAAGTCCCAAAGTTGAAAGCGGGCAATGAGGAGAACTCTTTGAACACCAAGAGGGTGGTTGAAATACAAATCAAAGTGATTGAATGGGAAGGTGTCAAGACGAATGCTTGACACCAGAAGGATTTGGTGCACGAGTGAGAACGGAACGATAAGACGTGTGAGTTGGTGTCAACATAGGATTTGAGAACGAATTCTCTTTTAAGGAGGGTAGACTTGTAACATCCCAAAAATCCATTAATTATCGAACCGGGTTAAGTAGGGATCCGATTTCTCTTTTAACGACTTCGAACTATAGAGACTTCACGTAAGGCTCGGTATATCTGAGTGAGAGGACTCGGTTGGTCGTTATGTAAAAGGTTCGGCTAACAAAAATGTTGCAAGACTTATGAGGGACCCGAATCGAAACTTGTAGGTGGTATTTAACCCACCTTAAAGCATAATGTAACATTTCCAATTTTTCCCCTTGTACTTGTACCGTTAGATTTCATAAAGTATCAATAAAACGAGCACCTTAGCAATCATTTTGTTGGCCAAGTATATCTTATATCATTATGACCACATGTATTCATAATATGCTTCTTATATGCCCAATATCACAAGTTATCATTTTATGTGCAACGGTTTGCTTACAAAGTCATTTTACGTGAAATTTTCGTATCTGGTGGATCAAATTTTAAAACCAATAGACCGGGATGCCCTACTATATATCTTAGCTAGCATAAATAATTATCTAACAAAGTTTTATAGTCTATGATTTTATCTTCATAAGTCTCTTTTATCCTAAGTTACAAAATGTCACTTTTTACGTCACATTTCAAGTATTATGTTGCAAAATACTTATCCAAGACCTTAGCCATGACTTATTTTCGATTTTGAACCATTCTAGAACCTCCCTAGGAATGTTTTAGTTGACCACCAACTGTACACAAGTGTCAAAACCGAGTTAAAGGCCAACCCCACTTTCCTTTTTTGCTCCTACCTTCCAATCGTAAACAATAGCAACAATCTTTCTTTTCTTTTTCATTCAGCCACCAACACACCCTCTAACCCTAATCCTAACTTGTTCCCTACTTCATAAGACACCTATAAATACCCCCATCCCCTCTCCCTTTCACTCACACCACTCCTCTTGCTCTCATCTACAATCAAGTAAGGAGTTCTTCCTCTTTTCTTCTTGTTTTCTTTCTTTGATCTTGTAGAGTAGCAAACACACACCACCATCACGATTTTCTTCAAGTCCTAGCCCTAAAACTCTGGTACTTAGTCCCCCTAAGGTGTTCTCGAAGTGCTTCCTCTTGGAAACTGCTTGAACGCTTTGATTATGTAGCACGAACATCAACCTTGAAGTGATTCTTTATTTCGAGAATCCGCTTGGTTTGAATGTTCATCTCGTAATCGACTAAGAACAGGGGTAGGCAATGAAAACACATCACTAAGATGTGGTATTTATTGCCTAAAATCATTTACCTTACCCTCATATGACATCAAACGGTTTAGAATTCATTAAAACCTTCAAAACCATAATCTGAGTTTCTGGCAGATTATTTGGGTCTCACGAAAAACGTCATAACCTGAGAATACGACCTTGTTTTTACATGATTCTTCTTCTGGGAGTTTCATATTGATTTTATCTACGAACATTCTTCTGATAACTAAGGCCAATTCGTGGATTTGAGTTTGCAAACAGCCCTGACAAGGCCCAAACGTCAGAATGTTTATGATTCTGACTTTCGAATGCAAATCCTCCTTTTGGTCGATTTTTATAAAAAAAACATCTGGGTTATTTTTGATGAAAACTCTCTATAAACATAATATTTGATGTCCATAAGAGGATTCGACCTAACACACCCATTTGGTTACCTTTTTACATCCCTAAAAATCATGCACGAAAGATGGAAATCTAAGTCTATTCTTGTGTCCTTATTTTTCAACGATTAAACATACCAAAAATAGGATTTTTGCTAATACAACTTCCAGAATTCATAATCATGATGTATTTAATAAATCCATATTTTTGGAATCACGAAATTTCATGGTTTAATCCGCTCACAAAGTCGTTTTTGTTTCAAAACCCCAAATTCTAGCAGCACTGCCCTAACTTCACGCCTTCATAACTTTTTCATTCCTAAACTAATGAAAGTGTTTCTTGAGCCTAAAACCTGCTACTTTGAGTATACTTTCCAACCATATAAGGTTTGTAAGCTCACTCGTCCGTTTCGACCATCAAAAGCGCCGCACGAAATCAGTACGCAAGGCTGTTAATATTTATCTTGTGTGATCTTTTGACGAAACATTCGAGTGATTCCTTAAAATGATTTTTCCAACGATTGTGAACCCTTAGCTACTATTTTAAATTGTTTTCTAAACATCCTTAGGTTTTCATGATTTCACATACCATCCATGGGATTCTTCCCTCATAAACACTCGGTTTTCAAACCCGTACTATACGATTAGTTAGTAGTAACACCTCATGATTCAATTCAACATTTTAGGGCATCCTTAGGCGCTTAAGGCTATCCAAATTCTTTTGTTCAAGAACCTTACTATCACGAATATCAAGGTGAGTTTACATAGCCCCTTTTTTCTTATTTACATATTTGGGGTGAAACATAATTACATTCAAACACTATTTGCAATTACACACGTACAATTCTACAATATGATCATATGTGTTTATTTGTGCTTTATGCTTGAATGCTAATTGTTAAGGCTACATATACATGGTATACACGTGCAAACACAAATACATTACTTCAGGCTAAAATGTGTTGTTAGGCCCTACATTAGGATAACATGTGTTGTTATGCCCTACATTAGGATAACATGTGTTGTTATGCCCTACGTTTACATCAGGATAACATGTGTTGTTATGCCCTACATTAGGATAACATGTGTTGTTATGCCCTTCAATTACAAAGTTTCATTTATGCATCTAGCTTAACTTAGATTCTCCATAAATGTTTTATGAACCATGCATCATATGAATTGTACACAAAACATTTGAACTTTACTTGTGGTGTCAAAACCTATGTATGCTCACCAACTATTTATAGTTGACCCTCTCATTTTATCATGTTTCAGGTACGGTTGTTTGAGTTATGATTCAAGCTACTTCAATTAGGGTTGAGGACCTAGTCTTAAATTTTAATACGGAGATTCATGTATTCTTAAATTCTTGTAAATGATGTAAATGATTACTTGAGTTATGAAATGAAATTTACTGTCTAATTATTACAACTCTAGAAAACCATGAGCTTATGAACAGTCTACATGTCCCGCCCCGACGTTTTCGCCATCGGTTGGGGTGTGACAGATTGGTATCAGAGACTTGGTTATAGGGAATTAGGTTATTAGACACTTTTGACCTAGACTATAACCTTAGGACACACATTTATGCCATGCTCTATGAATCTATGATATGCTACATGCTATGTCCTACATGTTTAATTTATTATGTGACTTATTATGTTTCACCTAAATAATAAATTAAAAACAATAATATCCTTACCCTTATCCTAAGCCTCAATCTTTCTACTACGTCACAACCATCATAGCACGTGGTACGTCATAAGTCTATTAAACTTCTTTTCACACCTCGTTAGGGTTTTAAACTTTGTTAACTAGAAGAGGACACATGCAATCTGGAAGGGTGACACCTGTATTCTGGGTATTCTGTCTAGGAAAGCATTTCATATAAATCCCAATCAACCGAGGGATCCGTATGTTTTCCTGGGAATTCCCGGGATGAGTGTTTACTTATAGGCTAAAGCACGTCTCCTTGAAAGTTATATAAGTTTATTAACCTTAATGTGTCATAGCATTCAAATGGTATTATCTTCGTTGAGTGCAATCCAAACTATGAATACTTATATTTTAAATTATCCTTTGTTTTATATAAGAAATCCTCATAACTTCTTATATCTTTCCCTCCTGTTTTGTTAAAATCTATAGCATGCCTCCCCGTCGCGCCATAGAGACCAACAACAACAACAATGACCTTGCTGCCCTCCTCACTCAACTTGTGAACCAACTCACTCAGGCCAATAACAACAATGGCGGCACTAATAGCAGTGCTAATAATGGTGGTAGTGGTGGTGCCAACCCAACCCATGCACTTTCAAACACTTTAACTCATGCAACCCCGTCAAGTTCTATGGTACCGAAGGGGCTACGGGCCTCCTTCAATGGTTTGAAAGCAATGAAAGCACCTTTCTCAACAGTGATTGCCCTGACCATCTCCGAGTTCGCTATGCCACCAGCGTCTTTCAGAAACGGGCGCTCACTTGGTGGAATGGTGAGAAAAGGAACCGGGGTGTGGATGTGACCATGGCCTTGCCATGGAATGAAGTTAAGAGACTCATAACCGATGAATTCTGTCCTCGTAATGAAATGAAGAAGTTAGAGGCTGAGTTTTGGGACCTTACCAAGACAGTGGTGAAAGTTTAGCCTACACAACTCGTTTCCATGAGTTAAGCCTTCTAGTACCCCACATGGTCACTCCACTGACTCGGGGTATTGAGAAGTACATCGGTGGTCTACCCATGAAAATCCAAGATACAGTCCTAGGAAGAAATCCGGCTACTCTTGAAGACGCTATCCGCTTAGCTTCCATATAACCGATAACCATGTGAAGGCGGGTACACTAACAAGGAAAGGCGCAAAGAAAGTCACTGACCCAACAGCCTTTTCTGAACCCTCTAAGGAAGACAAACCCAAACCTCCTCACTTCAATAAGAAACGTAACTTTGATGTCATTACCCCTGCTGTACCAATCAACCAAGTAGCTCCCCTAGCCCAAAACCAAAATAAGAAACCATATGCGGGCAACAACCCTTTGTGCAACACGTGCAATTATCACCACTTCTCAAACATGCCATGCCGTCTATGTGCCAATTGTGGAAGGTATGGTCATGTAGCAAGTACTTGCCAATCCAAACCACCCGTTAGTCAAACTCACCAAGGGAACCGAGCCAATCAGCAAGTTGCCAATCAAGTTGTACCAGCCATTACTAATGGGCATGCTTGTTATGAATGTGGTAATCCAAACCACTTCAAAAACCAATGCCCAAGGATAGCCAATGCAAACCAAGATGGTGCTCGTGGGCGTGCCTTCAACATAAACACTAATGAAACTCAAGACAATGTCGAGACAGAAAATGAAACCAATTGAAGCTAATGCAAGATGGAGTCGAATAAGGATCTAGCCTAGAATGAATTATGTATTGAAATCCTTTATGTTATTTTTGTCATTATCGAAACTATTTACACCTACTTCGGTTTGTCACTATAAACTTGGACTTGCTAGCCAACTTCAAGAAAGTAAATCATTTCGCCATTAACCGTCCATATAAGCACTAACGAATTTAAAAGATGAGACTCATCTACCTACATCGTGCATGAATGCCGAGTAACACACCCGATCGCCTACAAAACCCGATAATTTCCGATACGCATGAGACTCAATAAACATTCACAAAATACATAATACTAGAGTGATCACATTATACATATTCACTTATACATGATACCAAGTTGTTAACACTATACATGAAGCCTATTTGCTTACATGCATAAAACTAGATCATACATGAAACATGAGTGGTTACATTATACGCGGAATTAGACGGTTTACATTGTTGCAATTGATTAAGTACATCATACACAAAGCGTGATTATTCACCTTATCCATGAAAGCTACTCGGGGTTTGATGTATTCTGGTTCAAACACGAGGAAACTATGGAACCCTAAATTATGCCACGTTATTACTCTTTAGTACCTGATTGACTCTACTATCTATGAACATAGTTATTTATTAGCAACACATACGTGAAAACAATAGTTACGAATTAAGTGATTTTGGGTTACCCCCTGGACCCACACACACAACGGGATGAACTATACGGACCATGCGGCGATTTGGATAATTACGGGTGCACACGTAATTATAAAAATCAGCGCATGGAAAACATAGCAAATTTTGTCATGTGTTATGACATAAAACCTATCATGACGTATAATAACGAAACTAATGTGATATGACAAGGGCATGGTGGATACGCCGCTGGTACTTCCTATATATAAGTGTTCCTGTCATATTATAAGAAGTGGCGTTATTCGTGTCACGTAATGTTTTATGTTGTTTGACGGGTTCAATGTTTGTGAAATCTCTTATCCACTGACATTTCTTGAGCATATTAGACTATATTCTAAACAAGTATTGATCATCATTTCAAGTGATGCATTCCATCTCTGGAGTTTAAAATATTCTTTGACAGTTTTCTCCTCAATTCTCTTTCCTATTACAGAAGCCTCTACCAGTTGAATTTCGGGACGAAATCCCCTCAACTAGGGGAGACTGTAACATTTCCAATTTTTCACCTTGTACTTGTACCGTTAGATTTCATAAAGTATCAATAAAACGAGTACCTTAGCAATCATTTTGTTGGCCAAGTATATCTTATATCATTATGACCACATGTATTCATAATATGCTTCTTACATGCCCAATATCACAAGTTATCATTTTATGTGCAACAGTTTGCTTACAACGTCATTTTACGTGAAATTTTCGTATCTGGTGGATCAAATTTTAAAACCAATAGACCGAGATGCCCTACTATATATCTTAGCTAGCATAAATAATTATCTAACAAAGTTTTATAGTCTATGATTTTATCTTCATAAGTCTCTTTTATCCTAAGTTACAAAATGTCACTTTTTACGTCACATTTCAAGTATTATGTTGCAAAATACTTATCCAAGACCTTAGCCATGACTTATTTTTGATTTTGAACCATTCTAGAACCTCCCTAGGACTGTTTTAGTTGACCACCAGCTGTACACAAGTGTCAAAACCGAGTTAAAGGCCAACCCCACTTTCCTTTTTTGCTCCTACCTTCCAATCGTAAACAATAGCAACAATCTTTCTTTTCTTTTTCATTCAGCCACCAACACACCCTCTAACCCTTATCCTAACTTGTTTCCTACTCCATAAGACACCTATAAATACCCCCATCCCCTCTCCCTTTCACTCACACCACTCCTCTTGCTCTCATCTACAATCAAGTAAGGAGTTCTTCCTTTTTTCTTCTTGTTTTCTTTCTTTGATCTTGTAGAGTAGCAAACACACACCACCATCACGATTTTCTTCAAATCCTAGCCCTAAAACTCTGGTACTTAGTCCCCCCTAAGGTGTTCTCGAAGTGCTTCCTCTTGGAAACCGCTTGAACGCTTTGATTATGTAGCACGAACATCAACCTTGAAGTGATTCTTTATTTCGAGAACCCGCTTGGTTTGAATGTTCATCTCGTAATCGACTAAGAACAGGGGTAGGCAATGAAAACACATCACTAAGATGTGGTATTTATTTACTAAAATCATTTACCTTACCCTCATATGACATCAAACGGTTTAGAATTCATTAAAACCTTCAAAACCATAATCTGAGTTTCTGGCAGATTATTTGGGTCTCACGAAAAACGTCATAACCTGAGAATACGACCTTGTTTTTACATGATTCTTCTTCTGGGAGTTTCATATTGATTTTATCTACAAACATTCTTCTGATAACTAAGGCCAATTTGTGGATTTGAGTTTGCAAACAGCCCTTACAAGGCCCAAACGTCAGAATGTTTATGATTCTGACTTTCGAATGCAAATCCTCCTTTTGGTCTATTTTTATAAAAAAACAACATCTGGGTTATTTTTGATGAAAACTCTCTATAAACATAATACTTGATGTCCATAAGAGGATTCGACCTAACACACCCATTTGGTAACCATTTTACATCCCTAAAAATCATGCACGAAAGATGGAAATTTGAGTCTATTCTTGTGTCCTTATTTTTCAATGATTAAACATACCAAAAATAGAATTTTTGTTAATACAACTTCCAGAATTCATAATCATGATGTATTTAACAAATCCATATTTTTGGAATCACGAAATTTCATGGTTTAATCCGCTCACAAAGTCGTTTTTGTTTCAAAACCCCAAATTCCAGCAGCACTGCCCTAACTTCACGCCTTCATAACTTTTTCATTCCTAAACTAATGAAAGTGTTTCTTGAGCCTAAAACCTGCTACTTTGAGTATACTTTCCAACCATATAAGGTTTGTAAGCTAACTCGTCCGTTTCGATCATCAAAAGCGCCGCACAAAATCAGTACGCAAGGCTGTTAATATTTATCTTGTGTGATCTTTTGACGAAACATTCGAGTGATTCCTTAAAACGATTTTTCCAACGATTGTGAACCCTTAGCTATTATTTTAAATTGTTTTCTAAACATCCTTAGGTTTTCATGATTTCACATACCATCCATGGGATTCTTCCCTCATAAACACTCGGTTTTCAAACCCGTACTATACGATTAGTTAGTAGTAACACCTCATGATTCAATTCAACATTTTAGGGCATCCTTAGGCGCTCAAGGCTATCCAAATTCTTTTGTTCAAGAACTTTACTATCACGAATATCAAGGTGAGTTTACATAGCCCCTTTTTTCTTATTTACATATTTGGGGTGAAACATGATTACATTCAAACACTATTTGCAATTACACACGTACAATTCTACAATATGATCATATGTGTTTATTTGTGCTTTATGCTTGAATGCTAATTGTTAAGGCTACATATACATGGTATACATGTGCAAACACAAATACATTACTTCAGGCTAACATGTGTTGTTAGGCCCTACATTAGGATAACATGTGTTGTTATGCCCTACATTAGGATAACATGTGTTGTTATGCCCTACATTTACATCAGGATAACATGTGTTGTTGTGCCCTACATTAGGATAACATGTGTTGTTATGCCCTTCAATTACAAAGTTTCATTTATGCATCTAGCTTAACTTAGATTCTCCATAAATGCTTTATGAACCATGCATCATATGAATTGTACACAAAACATTTGAACTTTACTTGTGGTGTAAAACCTATGTATGCTCACCAACTATTTATAGTTGACCCTCTCATTTTATCATGTTTCAGGTACAGTTGTTTGAGTTATGATTCAAGCTACTTCACTTAGGGTTGACGACCTAGTCTTAAATTTTAATATGGAGATTCATGTATTCTTAAATTCTTGTAAATGATGTAAATGATTACTTGAGTAATGAAATGAAATTTACTGTCTAATTATTACAACTTTAGCAAACCATGAGCTTATGAACAGTCAACATGTCCCGCCCCGACGTTTTCGCCGTCGGTTGGGGTGTGACACATAACCCTAGGCCGTTTGGCTAGGGCTCTCGCGACGGCAGAGAGGGACGAGAGTCAGGAGGACGACATCGGTGATTCACGGTGGTCCCAAGGTGACCTAAAGCGAAAGACTCCATATGTAACCAAGGTAACTTCTCGTTTATGTTTCTACCTTGTGTCATTATTTCGTTTCGGTATTGCAAGGAAACCCGAGTAGGGTTTTATTCGCGTATATGGTGGTCGGAGAAGGAGACAACGGTAGTAGGACGGCGGGTGGTGGCGCTCCAGTGGCTACTACGGTGGCTATGGGGGTGTCCGGTGATGGTGAACGAATGAGGACAATTAGGGAATGCATCAGGTGTTTAGAACGTCTCGGGTGGGGGTCATCAGAGTCGGGCATGGAGATGGCAAACCGGATAGAGTAGTGGCAGTGACGGCTGCCGTGGTGGAAGAAGGGTGGCTTGACAGCAGTGGTCGGTGGAGAGACACGAGGGAGCATGGGGAGGCCGACTCGGCAGCAGCGGGTTGTGGTGGTTACGGGTGATGGTGTGTGATGAGTACGACCGGAAAGGAGTGTAGCGGGAATGGTGAGGGCTGCGGTGGTGGTGCACGATGAAGGTGATGGTACACGTGGTGGTACACGGACGAGCTCGAGTGCAGGTTTATGCCTACGAGAGTTTGCATGGCAAAGGGATAAAGGTTTAGGGTACACGAATTTTGGTTTGGGTACTCGTATCCTAAACGGGTCAAGGATGACCCAATATGTGTATTCGTAGAGCTGGAGTTCGTAGAGGAAGGATGATGAGCGGAGGAGACCGAGGGTCAAGATTTATGTATATTGTTATGCGTCATTCAACGTATGTTTAGGACGTGTTTTGATCATATGATCGTACGTGTGACATGTTTGGATATCAAGCGCAAACGGACGAGTTACAGAGCAAGGACTTAGATTCAGCATAACCAGTGAGTTTCTAATCCCCCTCTTTTAAATGTTTTACTGTTTTGGGGCTATCGTACACACATTCATGTGGTATTGATATAATTAATAGTTTTAAGGGTCACGAGTTATAAACCAATATGATTTGAGTATAAATTGCTTAATTGGGAGTCGTAGGGTTATGGCGTGCTCATAGAAATGTGTGATTATAGAGACGAGGTATTAATGTGTGACGTGTTAAGGGTTGGACAGGGATAGTCGGGCCTGAAATTAAAAGGGTTATGATTGCATGTGGGGTATGTTGTGTTAGTGTCGTGTGGAAGGTGCAGGTGTAGTTAATGAGTCCTGCATATGATGTGTGTTATTAAATGTTCATATTTGTGTTGTGTGTTTGTGTCGTTGCCCATGGGACACGACGGGTATTGTGTTTGCGTCTTTATCTTTATGACATGGCAAACGGGATCGTGGAGGATGAGGTCCTTCGGGAAGTTACCAGTGGTGACATTATTTAACAGGTTAATGATAAGCTCAGGGTGTGTTGATGCCCTGACGAGGGTAACCCTCACATTAAAAAAAACATTTTTTTCACGTATCTTGTTCAAGTTGTCATGGCATTTCAACACTTAAGTGACTTAGCCTCTAATAGAGGCAATCATATATAACATAAAATTAAAAACATCAAAGAATTTTACCAGATTTCCTCTTTCGGATGATAAAATTCAAGCTTCACAAGATAAACTTCAAATATGTTATTTAAGAGTTATTTTACAAGAGTAGTAGTGGAGGTGTTCTCCGAGTTCTTCCTAATAGAAGAGAAGTAAGTTCTCTTATACAGGCGGGGAAAAGCTTACAAGATTCCCAATATGGGACCTAGCTAGACAATTTTGTCAAAAAGAAAACAGTAATTTAGCAATTATTTTGCTAACTTTTCAAAAAGTAAATAGTGAATGGAAATTATGATGCAAGAGTGCATAATGGTGTCTGTTACGCCAACTATTATTGGAGTTTTCTAATCAAGCTTTTGTGGGGCCTATTTTGGCATTTTGTTTTTTAGTTTTCCAGATGATTCTTCTGGGCTGAATTCTTGCTTGTATTCTGCAAGGAATGTGTTGATATAATCTTCATCTAAAGGATCAGTAGTATCTTTCTGTCCTTCATGAAAAATCTTTTCTGTATCTTCTTCTTCTTTAGTGTGAGACGATGTAGACATTGTTGAAGGAGATCATTCTTTTTTAAAATTCTTCATTATATCTTTTTTCATTTCTGCTAAGTAGAAATCCATGATTTCTTTATTGCTAATTTGATCAGTGCCTTTAATAGTTTGGATAATGTGGCTGAAAGGGCTTGGAGCTTCCTTATGAGGATGACTATTTGCCTAATCAATGTATTCTTGAATTGTCTTTTTAATTTTTTTTTATAGTATCATGACTTTCTATGATACCGTCATTGTTACTAGGGTCGTCTTTTTCTAGAATTTTGTAAAAAAGACCCTTTTGATGCAAAGAATATTTTGGCTGGTATACTCAACCTCTGGAGACCATTTCCATATCTTTGGGATACTGAACTGGACGTAAAAATGAGATGCAGGCATATCTTTAATGAAATTTTCATTTTGCTGGGCCTCTATTAAGGCTGGAGAAACATCTACCCATTGGGTATATAAATTTTTATATAAATCAAGAAGAATATTTACTAAGGGGCCAAAAGATTGCCACCAATTACAGAACCAAACTGGAATTTCCTGTCCAAAATATGAGAATAGATTTTTATGAACCAAGAATATTTTTGTCTTGGGTTCTCATATAAGAATGTTTTATAAAAAGCATTCATGTAATCCTAGTAAATATATTTAATTGGGACATTTTTTGGGGATGTATGATCTCCCTTTCTTTTAATGGAGAAGTTCCCCATGCTTCTACAGATATAATATGTTTTATCACTATCTGTTAGGACATAGATTGTTATGACAAAAGCTTGTAATAGTTAGATTTTATGTCTTTATGTTTTTGTTATGTAAATGTTAAGTCTTAAGTGTTTTACAAGTGAACATAGAGGCGAACTTGTTAAGTTCGCCTGGTCTATCGGAGGCGAACTTAATAAGTTCGCTTAGGTCTAGCTGAGGCGAACTTGTTAAGTTCGCTTAAGCTGTTAGAGGTGAACTTAATAAGTTCGCTTATATCAGGTCAGTTGGTTATATATATGTATGTTTTACAGAGTCAGTCAGATATACAGAGATAGAACCAGAACGAATCAGAGAGATCAGATTGAGTCTGTAAAGATCATTGTGATTGGAATACAAATTGAGAAGTTTATTTACTTGATTGTTTGCTTTGTCTTTTATGCGTATAAACGTTGACTCGTTGGATTCCGCACTCCGAGTAAACGTCACGTCTTATCACGAGATCGATCCGTAGACGCGCCATGGGGACCTACCAGTGGTATCAAAGCTATTGCTCGTGATTCTTGTTGATTTTAGACGATTTTATATGCAAATTGACATCAAATTCATCATTTTTGAGTTTTTCATTTCAATGGAGTTTTCAAGACTGATTTCGATCTGATTTGGAGTTTTTGAAGAGCATTATGATGAAATTGATTCGATAGAAAGCTTCTAATTGACAAATTACATAATCCTACGGTCCAATTTTGTTTAATTCCTTCAATTCAGTGTTTAATGATGATTTTTGAAAGTTCATGGTTCGCGGCTGTGGTTTGAAGAATTTCTTGATCAAGATTCTGTTACGGCAAGCGAACTTGCTGAATTCTGTGCAGGCGAACTTAGCAGCAGGCGAACTTGTCAAGTTCGCTTCTCACAGGGTTAAGCGAACTTATTTTAGAGGAACTTAATCAGATTGTTGAATTCTGATTTGAGCGAACTTATTAAGTTCGCTTCTCATTAAGTTCGCTTAAGTGACTTAGTAGGCGAACTTATTATCTTCGCCTGAGGGTAAAGAAATTTCAACACTTGGAAAATTTTTCAGAAATTTTAAAAAAAAATGGCAAATATGGTTCAAGTCACAAACATGTTCAATTATGACAATGAGATCGGTACATCTCAAAAACCTCTGAAGTTGTTGAATCTAGCTGATTATTCAAATTGGAAAGATCGGTTTGACCAGTTCGTATCTTTTACCGATACTAGTTTGTGGATTCCGATTTTGGAAGGATATACGCATCCTACTTATTCATGGATGGGAAAGGATGATGTTCCGAAGCCGGTATCAGCGTTAACTACTGAAGAGAAGTTGTTATTTGATCGAGAAAAGAAAGCAATGGCTAGCATTTCTATGTCTCTTCCAAAGGAAATTTATCACAGTTTTAAACAGTTCAAGTCTTCTCAACAACTGTGGGAAGCATTACAGAAAAGGTGTGAAGGGAGTTTGGATGTGAAGAAGAGTAGAAAGGAGTTACTAAAGAAGTAGTTCCTAGTCTTTAAACATTTTCAAAATGAATCTTTGGATGATCTTGCTACAAGATTCTATCATCTTCTTAGTGACTGGCTAGTGCATCTGTGGTACATGAGACTGAGGAAATCAATGATAAATTCTTGGAGGCTTTACCATCAAAGTTTGATGTGTATACGGTTTTGTTCAAAGAAAATATTAAGTACAAAACCATGTCTCTTGAAGAAGTTCTAGGGAAGATCCAGTCACATGACATGAATATGAAGAAGAAAGAGACTAATATGGAGCATATCCAGGATCCCTCAATGTATTTTGCCAAATCTACTGGTAAATCTGGTACTGGAGTGGCATTCTTTTCTGGTGATGCTCAAGAGTCTTCAAATGATCAGTGTTCTGGGGTTCCAATTTATTCTGGTCATTCAAGCCATTCTGGATTTTCTACTGCTACAGCTTCAACATCATCTGGATCTCATGTGAATCAGAAAGTTGCTGATGATTATCTTGCTATGTTTTCTTCATTCATGGCATCATATGAAAATTTCATTGGAGGTAAAATACATGATCCTGAGGTTATAGAAGAAGATTTCAGACAGATTGAACCTGTTGATCTGGAAGAAATGAATATCCAATGTAATATGGCCATGTTAATGCGAAAAGCTAAAGATTTCTTGAAGAGAACTGGCAGAAAATATATTGGTTCAAATAGTCGATCGCGTATGGGTTTTGATAAGAGCAAAATTAGGTGTTACAACTGCCAAGAGTATGGTCACTTTGCTAAGGAGTGTGTGAAGCCGAAGATAGAATTTGATTCTCAAAAGAAGCAGTCTAACTTTCAGCATAATAGGAATCAGTCACATGGTTCATCTGGTAATACAAATCATGCATCTGCATCATCAGCTTTGGTTGCTCAAAACGATGAAAACTATGATTGGGGCATTCATCTGGAAGATTTGGTGGGTGCTGTGAGTCAAGCTTTTGTTGCAGAAATTCATTCAGAAAAACCAGAGGAGTCTACTGATGATGAAAGTTCTAGTGATGATTTGTGTGATGGTGATAGTGTTCCAATCGTTGATGATGAGGGAGAACAAGGGCAGAGTATTGATTCTGATGCTGCTTCAGGGGTTGCTGAGGAGGATATTGTTCTTACAGAAAATGCTTCAGTTGGTGATGACTTAGAGAATATTCCCATTGCCAAAGTATTCATGGCAGACATGTCTGATCCATCTAAGGTAAAAGACTCTGTTTGTCATATTTTTTGTTCTAACTGCATTTCTGTTAAAGATAAACTGCAAAAGCTCATGGATGATAACACAAACTTGATTTGTGACATGAAATCAATGCATTCAGTTAATCAGAAACTGAAAGATAATGATAAGCTGTGCATTGATAGAATTGAGTCTTTGAAAAGAGACTTAAATTCTCTTGGGCTAAAATACAAAGAGCAGGGTTATCATCTAGATATGGCTTATGCTGAAATCGAAAAACGTATTGAAGTTGTTGCCCAAAAGAATAAAGAAATATCTGATAAAGAGTATGAGGTGATCAAACTTCATCGAAAGTTGGAACAATTTTAAAGTTCTTCAGTTGTTTTGGATTATTTTAACTCAAATGCTGATCCTACTAAGCGTGTTGCTGGTATTGGATTTATTCCTCCACCGTTTAATGCAAATTACGTGGTGGAACCTGAAATCATAAATGAAGAGGAGATAGATCCAAAAACTGTGTTAACGGTGAATCCGGTAACTGGGGAAGATATGGTATATGATTCAGATTCTGAAGATGAGATGTTTGATGAAAAGAAGGTCGAGGGCATTCCAAAAGAAGTGAAAATTGATGACCCAACAGTTGTTAAAAATGTTACCCGGGATATATGCATTATGACTGAACCTGAAGAGGTGAAAGTGGTTCCAACTAAACTTTTTCCAATCTTACAGTCAAGTGGATTTGTTGCGGCTGGTTATCAAAACGTGAATTCTTCAAAGGTGCCAAAACGGACTTATGTTCAAAAGAAGCCGATAAATTGTTCTGGGCATTCCTCCGAAGCTTATTCTTCTGATGGATCCTCAAATTCAAAGAAAACCTCTTATTTCAGAAATTATCAAGAAAGAAGAGTGTGTTTTCATTGAAATGAGGCTGGTCATATTTTGATCAATTGTCCATACAAGAACCAGGGTAAAATGAAGACTGTTCCTTCACAACCTAAAGTGGTGAATATTCTGAAAAGAAAAGATGAGGGAAAGTCGTCTTCTAGTTTGGAGAAAAATATGCCTGGTCGATCTTTTGTTAAAACACCTGGATTTAAACAACATAATACATTGAATGCTAAATCCTTTGTATGCAAAGAGAAACCTGAGATTCCACAAGTTGGGATTTCAAAAGATTCTGTTCAGGAGGTTAAATTGTCTAGACCTCAAAGAAGAAGAAGAAACAGAAAATTAAAGAAATTTTTGGAAACATCTGAATGTGACAATAATATATCAAATAATGTTTTTCAAAATAATAAAAATGGTTCTTCTTTGAAAAAGTCTAATTGTCAAAATTCTGTTCCAAAAGTGAATGATAAAATTGATTGTAAATTACAAGAAGTTGTTTATTTTGATCAATCCGGACGACCCAAGACCACGATGGCTTGGCTTCCACTTTCTAACTGATTCTCGTTGTTTATGTAGGGACAACCAAGGAGGACTATCAACAATACATGGTATGCGGATAGTGGTTGCTCTCGACATATGACAGGGAATGTTAGATTGCTTGAGGATGTAAAACAAATTAATGGAGGTTATGTCGCTTTTGCGGGCAATAAAGGCGGGCTCATAATTGACCAGGGAACGTTAAAGAATGACAAAGTCAAATTTGAAAAGGTGAATTATGTTGAGCAGCTGGAACACAATCTTTTAAGCGTATCACAAGTCTGTGACAAGAAGTTTTCGTTCCATTTCAACGATCATGAATGTTATATTCTGAAACCGGGTTTTGTGATTCCTGATGAATGGATTCTCATGAAGACTACGAGGAGAAATGACACGTATGTCCTTGACATGAGTGTCGCCACTACAACGGATTCAATTCCAACATGTTTACTCTCCAAGGCGTCGGAATCTGATTCAATATTGTGGCACAGGAAGCTAGCTCACATTAGCTACCGTAAGATGAACTACATTGTTAGGAATGATTTGGTTCTTGGTATTCAGAAAATGAAATTCCTAGTTCCTGATGATTGTATTCCTTGCAAGAAGGGGAAGCAATGAAAGAAATCTCACAAATCTAAATCGACGAATTCTATCGTAACTCCTTTGGAGTTGCTGCATATGGATTTGTTCGGTCCTATCAGTATCAGGAGCATAGGTGGGAAATCGTATTGCTTGGTAGTAACTGATGATTACTCCAGATTTTCATGGGTTAAGTTTCTTTCTTCTAAAGCTGAAACCACTGCCTGGGTTTGGAGAATTTATTCAATCTGAAAGTCAGAAGAATCAGGAGTGACATTGGCAGCGAATTTAAGAATAGCAAAATGGGCTTATTCTGTCTACAAAAAGGAATTCATCATGAATTCAGTGCGCCATAGGTTCCTCAACAAAATGGTGTCGCTGAACGAAAGAACATGACGTTGGTCGAAACAGCTCGCACGATGCTTGCGGATTCTAAGCTTCCGGTCACCTTTTGGGCTGAAGCTGTGAATACTGCGTGTCATGTTTTGAACAGGGTCTTGACCGTCAAGCGACATAACAAGACTTGCTATGAATTGCTAAATAATCGAAAGCCGAATCTGGAATATTTACTACCTTTTGGTAATCCTTGTACCCTATTGAAAGTTCGAGATGTCCCAACAAAATTCAGTGCGAAGGCTATTGAAGGGATTTTTCTGGGGTATGTGGCTAATTCGACAACCAAGAGGGTTTATAATAAAGAGACACACCAAGTTGAAGAATGGTTCCATATTGATTGTTCAAATCGGTCTTTACCACAAATGGCGATTGGTCCGGATTGGGCGTTTGATTATGAAAACTTATTCAAGTCTTTTCATTTACCTTCTGACATTTCTGATGAAGATGCTGCTGTTCTTTATTATTCTTGTCAGGATACACAGCACAATGGATTTCTACCAAATGCAGTTCCAAGTTCACTGATTCCATCTACTTCTGCTCTCGATCCTAATGTTGCTTCTTGTTCAGGTCCACAAGATTCAGAGAGTGAGGAGGATAATGTTATTTTTCAAGATTCTTCTGCTGATCCGTTGTTGGGTGATGATCCATTACTTTCGACACAGGATCAGGGGGAGATTCCTACAAATTTAGACTCGGAAATTCCAATTACTCAAGATTATTCTTATCAATCTGAATCTACTCAAGTTAACGTGTTGCCGGTTCCTGAGGTCGCATCCATCAAGGAACTCAAAGATCATCCGGTGACAAATCTAATTGGAAATTTACAAGGAGTGAAAACACGTTCTCTTGTTGACAATACTGTTTGTATACTTGCATTAAAGATTCTAGTGTTCTTGATGATTGCTCAAATTCTTGCTTTATTTCGCAGGTTGAACCCAAGAATGTCGAGATTGCTTTAAATGACAATAACCGGATAGAAGCTATGCAGGAAGAACTTGCTCAATTTGACAAACTTAAGGTTTGGAATCTTGTTGATCTTCCGACAGGTGCGTATCCGATAGGAACAAAATGGGTGTTTAAATGTAAGAAAGACGATCGAGGTGTCGTGGTACGCAACAAGGCAAGATTAGTTATCCAGGGCTTCAATCAACAAGAAGGAATTAATTACACCGAGGTTTATGCGCCGGTTGCACGGCTCGAAGCTATAAGGCTGTTTCTAGCTTTTGCTTCTTTTAAAGGTTTTAAGGTGTTTCAATTAGACGTCAAGAGTGCGTTTTTATATGGAAAGGTCAAGGAGGAAGTCTATGTTTGTCAGCCGCCAGGGTTTGAAGATCCACTGAATTCGAATATGGTCTTCAAGCTTGATAAGGCTCTCTATGGTCTTCATCAGGCTCCTCGTGCGTGGTATGAAACATTATCCACACATCTGTTGGCAAATGACTTTGTTCGTGGAAAGATAGACTCGACCTTATTCATAAAGAAATCAGGGGGAGATTACCTACTGGTACAGATTTATGTGGATGATATTATTTTTGGCTCGACAAACGAAGGGTTATGCAAAGACTTTGAGGGTGTTATGAAGTCAAAATTTGAAATGTCTGCTATGGGAGAGTTATCGTTTTTCTTAGGTTTACAAGTAAATCAAAAGGAAGATGGTTTCTTTATTCATCAGTCCAAGTATGTCAAAGACATCTTGAGCCGGTTCAAGATGGAGGACTGTACCCCATATGATACTCCAATTCCGGTCAATCATAAGTTGAACTCTGACCCAGATGGAAAAGATGTGGATTGTCGACTTTACAGAGCTATGACTGGATCACTCATGTACTTAACCGCTTCAAGGCCGGATATAATGTTCGCCGTGTGTATCTGTTCCAGATTTCAGTCAAAGCCAAAATAATCTCACTTAATTGCTGTGAAAAGAATCTTTCGGTATTTAAAAGAAAACAACGTTTAGGGCTATGGTATCCTCATGGTTCTAACTTTGATTTCAATGCTTATACTGATTCTGATTTTGGTGGTTGTTGTCTGGACAGGAAATCTACAACAGGTGGTTGCCAGTTCTTAGGAAATCGACTTGTATCCTGGCAATGCAAAAAGAAAACCACAGTCTCAATTTCAACATGTGAAGCAGAATACATCGCTGCTGCGAGTTGTTGTTCACAGATCCTATGGATACAACAACAATTGAGAGATTACAGTTTGAATTTCACAGGAACCCCCATGTTTTATCGATAATAATGCTACTATGTCCATAACTAATAATCCTGTTAAACATAGTAAAACTAAGCACATCGAAATTCGATATCATTTTATACGTGATTGTGCAGAGAAAAGGTTGATTGAGCTGGTCAAGGTACACACTGAAGATAATTTTGCTGATTTGTTTACCAAAGCATTTGAACGTACCAGGTTTGAATTCCTAATTAAAATGATTGGAATGATCAATCCTGAATAAAAGTTTTTCAAAATCAGAATTTCATGGAAAATTTTGTTTTTAAGTTCTTTTATTGCTTTATTACATTTCTGCATTTACATTTTCAGTCAAAAAACTTAATTTATAAAAAGTAAAAACAAATTGAAAAATATAAAATTTGACATCATTTGAGGATAGAGAAGAAATGATAGTACATCAGTGATTAGTTCATTTCACACGACCTTAGTTGACCTTGATATATGATTGATTAAAATAGGTTGATTTGATCTAAATTTCAAAGTCTGCATAAATAAGAAATGATAGTGTTGTGAATGCTCTATTCTTGATAATTTTGTTTTAAAATTTGTGTACAAAATTTGAAACTTGAATTGTCAATAGGCTAAAATCGTTTTGAAACTAATAGTAGTGTGAAAATTAAATATAATATGATTACATCTGTGATTTAAACCCATTTTATGTCTGGGTGTGTGTGTAAAAGATCTCTATCAGATAAAGAATATTAGCTTTTAATAAAGATTTTCCTGTGAGATCAGTTTCGGGTTATGTTCTTAGCACTATTCATTCGATTTGCTTCAGTGCCCATGTCCTGAAAAGCATGCAATTTGAAGTATAATCAAGATATGTACTTGACAACATCTGTCAAACATATACTAGCCCTTGGATCATATTGATAAATCATCTTTACTGATTCCATTGAATTCATAATCCAGATAACAGTTGGATCCACGTACCTTAATCTTATGATTCTACACATATAAGCCAAAACATTGAATCATTCGATTATGAATCTTATTGATTCCTTTACAATCTAATTTGGATTCTGATATTCATGTGCTAAGTGATGTCTCCTCATTCTGAATATTCGGATAATCTTTAGTAAAATCTTATATGTATTGAAGATAGTGCATTTACTTTCTGTTGGCATATATGTGGGGTACACGATGTTTTTCATCTAAATGGTACTAAATCACATGAATTTGGAGAATAAACGCTTATAGTTTCAAATAATATAATATTGAAAATTTAAGAATTCATGCTTTATATTTTAAATTCGATATAAATAAAAGAGCATTTTATAACCTGATCTTATTTACTTTGAAATTTATTACGTATCATTTCAAATATTATTCAAATTGAATGAGTTTCAAAATGAAAAAGATGCAAAGTGCACAAAATTGAGTTGAATGGTCTCATACTATAGGTTACCCTTTGTTATTGATAATATGTGTGATGAATTAATTGAATACTGATATGATCTTCTTGCTCATGATGTTAAAACCAAAAATATGTGATTTCTGTTTGTTCAGATAAAAACAAAAAATATGTGATTTTAGTTTGTACAGATAAAAACCAAAAATATGTGATTTCAGTTTGTACAGATAAAAACCAAAAATATGTAATTTCAGTTTATTCAGATAAAAGTAAAAAATATGTGATTCCGTTTGTATAGATAAAATTTCAAAAAGATTTTGTTTTTTATTTTCCATGAAAATTCTAAACTTTTATTAAAATTGTTCGGGATTGGATCGAATATGTGTTGCTGACGGAAGTTCAAGATTTGACAGGTTAAAGTTGATAAAATTTTTGTTCAAGGCAAAAAGGTTGAAAATCAATTAAGTTCGCATGTGTACAGTGAAGCGAACTTAAGCGAACTTAATAAGTTCGCTTAAAACAGTGAAGCGAACTTAATCTGATTATCCGGGGTGAAGCGAACTTATCTTGTTCGCCGAAGGCTTGTTAAGCGAACTTAACAAGTTCGCCTAATTAAGCGAACTTAATGGGTTTAAGGATCTAAATCAGGCGAACTTGTCAGTTCATCGTCTTCCTCTGTTTTAGGCGAACTTGACTGATTTTTCCAAAATTTTTAAACGTTGTTGTTGTGTTGTTAATCGTTTCCTTCTAAATCGAAATTGGATTGCGAATCTAATCAAGGTATTTTCATCGATTTTCATCTGATAAATTGAGAGAATTTGGTAATTTTCTTCTTGGTTTTACGTCGACGTTTTCAACGGATGATTTGACCTAATTTTGACCAAACTTGTAAAATTGATCATCCGATTTGGTTATAAATTGATATTCGACTGTTATTCAACGCTTATTCCATGATATTATCTTGATTCAATGAATTTTGTTTGTCTGTGTTTGAATTTGAAACGTCACAGTTCCGGCGAACTTGTTCCAAGCGAACTTGTTCCAAGCGAACTTGTCATGTGAACTTAATAAGTTCGCCTCTTGCACTACTAAGCGAACTTATTAAGTTCGCCTTAGGGGACAGTGAGGATTTGGACTTGTGAAACTTTTTTTGTTTGAAATTTTTTTTAAATTTTTTTTCTTTGTTGTTTTATTTTGTTTTGTTTGTACTCGTTATTTTTTTCTAATATGTTTGTTGTCCAAATGTTTCAGATGGCTCGATGT
This sequence comes from Smallanthus sonchifolius, assembly GCA_023525975.1. NCBI lineage: Eukaryota > Viridiplantae > Streptophyta > Magnoliopsida > Asterales > Asteraceae > Smallanthus > Smallanthus sonchifolius. Next base: position 17,589,538 of record CM042035.1, on the reverse strand, counting down.
GTTGAATATAAACATAATCAAGTGGCATTGTTAGATCCCAACATGTCCGAGGCTGTGAATTTTCAAGGCATTATAGGATTTTTGAATAGATCACGTCTTCACGTTGCTTTATCTGCTGATCCTTACATAAGTCTCGTGTACATACAGCAATTTTTGGATAATGTGCATCAAGATACGGACGTTGAACCTCATATTCTTCGTGCCACTGTTAATAATACCGAGATTGCAATATCTGAAGAGACGATTCGTACTGCTCTTGATTTGGGTGGAAATGCTGACGATCTATTATCTTATCCAAGCACTCTTATTTTGGGTTGTTTTCAACGGATGGGATATCGTGGGAAACAGAATGATACCCAAGCACGGAAAGGTGGATGTGACAACCCGACTTTTCAGGTTAACTCAGTTAGCAATTCCGTTAAAAATCCTATAGAAAACTTAACCCCGTTAACTTACCTAGTTAAATCTAACCACAAGGTTTAAATTCAGTCATTTCTTAACCTCAAACTCCAAGAACTAGTTCTGCCAAGTTCCAAAACATAATTCGTTGACTCTAAAAGTCAAAATTGGCAACAACTCAATTTGGTTGACTTTTAAAAGTCAAATTCGTAACCAATTGACAAAATCGCGATCGTTTCTTTGGCAATTCGTAACCGATTATGCATTGATGGTCATAATCGATCATTACTAAGACATTAATCTCAGCTATTAGGTCGAATTAATACCTATTATGAGATTAATGGTCGTAACCATCGAACCGCCGACTATGCTGTCAAATTCGACGGGTTCTCGCATTGTCTTTCACAAATTGAACGTTCAATCATCTATACCGCAACCATTGGAAGCAGTCCCACACACCAAATTGGCCGAAGCTAAAGCCGAAGTGGTCGGAAGCTAGGATAGTCGAAGTCGGAACTCACGCTAGTCGGGAACCCTCAATCCATCATACATTCTGTTAATTGATTTCATCTCTAGCTTCGTTTACCTTCAGGAATCAAAAGCCCTATGGTTAATTGGACTCACAGTATCGAATTGATGATGAACCAATTCTAGGGTTCATCATGTTTGCGATTTAGTCGATTTGCACCATAGACTTGATTTCAATCAAATTAAAACATACCAACAGCTTCGTAAACCCTTATTTATTGAAAACCCCAAATCAATCTTACCAAGAAACATCGAATTTTACTCAACCCGTATCTAGGATTTGTTCGTTAAACGATTTGGGGATTTTTATCTTAACCCCATTATTAATCAAATTAAACGATTCCAGTAGGTTCGCAAGGATTGATTTAGTAAAAACCCCATGAATTAGATGGCTAACAATAACGAATTCAACGAAATTGATTCTTGGTTCTTAATCTAGGGTTTCGGCCCGTATATGTACGATTAAACGATTCAAAACGTGAACATTTTGCAATTAACGATCACCTCAGATTCGCCTATATTCGAATGTCAAAACCCCTGTGTCAATTCGATGAATCGTGGACGAATTCTATGTTGTTGGGAGGGAATCGATCGCGACTTGATTTGGGGAAGGGGGCTCTCGGTAATACGTGATTAAAAACATTTCAGTTCGGATCATATCGCGATAGCCTAGCGGCCGGGACTGGTTAAGACGGTATGCTCACAGGGAGGGGACCCGGGTTCGAGTCTCCCTCCCCCTGTTTTGTTTTTAATTATTTTTAAGTATTTTAAATATTTAAAAACCATTTCCTATACTATTATATTAATAGATAATTATGTTTTGAAACCCGGAAACCCCTGTAAGCTCGAGTTTGATTTTATAACCCATTTTCATATTATTTCCCCCACCTTTTAAAACAATATATATTTATATTGTTTTCAAACCACGACTCGAAATAAATAATACATTTATATTATTTTCAACCCGTGACTCTAATTAAAGATAATATTTATTTACATATTATTTTCATCACGTTTATAAACTCTATGAAACGTTTTTAAACGTATAAATGATATAATTATTTATATTATTTACCCTTGGTCTTATCCTCAATTAAAAATAATATATTTATTATTTTTTTTCATACAAATGATTATTTGGTTAATCACACGAACTTAAAAATAATATATATAGTTATATTATTTTCCTAACCATTTTAAATGGCACAAACGTACGAATATAATTGTTTATTATTATTCGTTATTAGAAACGTTCGACACGAATCGTATTTATCTTAATAGTTAATTAATTAAGAAATCCTTATTACCGTGGACACATTCGCCTATTCGTTGATCCTTAGAATGTTTTAAGACGTTCTAATCTTTCGTGTCGTCGTCACAAATTCCAATGTGTTCCTAACTTATGTGTTTATGATCATAGGGCATACATAAGCCGTGCATGCTAATACTTGAGGTTCTAAATCTCATACTTGTGTGATACTACCTACTACGCAACGCAGGTGAGTTTCACGGCCCCTTTTTACCTGTTTTACTATTGGGGGAGAAACATGCTTACACACAAACGTATTTTACTTGTTTTCCTGTTGAGGAAGAAACAAACATGAAACACCAATTATCATACTTTTACGTGTTTTCCCCGTGGGGGAGAAACAGGTACGCAAGCAAATATTGTTTTTCCCGCCAGGGGAGAAAACATGACGCAAATATTTGATTATGGTACTTTATATGATATCACTGTTGAGACTAAGCGTAACATGCTATCACAGAAAGTCCTCATCTTATTTCGAACCGTTAATATGGATCTTAGCTAGGTAATGTTTAGTAGTACTACTGGGTTTGACAAATCCCACCCGCGTTAGTCGCGCTAACTCGATTGGATATCGAACGGGTGAAATGTTAGCCTACTCACATGTGCCAGAGTTGATAGACCTGATAGGAGGCATACAAACACAGTCAGCTTCGGTTACGAGCGCTTTAGTAAAACATAAACATAGGTTAGCTACCTATAGATATGCATATTGAATGTACATAATTTGGCAAACACACTCTTATTGCAAACTTGAAACCTGTGAACTCACCAACCTCGTGTTGACACTTTTTCTTACATGTTTCTCAGGTCGCTAAGGCACAGGTTGCATACTTAGGACATGCATGGAGTCCTACTGTCATATTATCCATTTCAAACATTTGAAACGGTTTACTTATTTACAATGATTGACGCCGATTGCGTGTAATTACTTTTGATTTCATATTAACGTTTACGCTTCCGCATTAACTCTGAACTTTTATGTTTTAACATTTCAAGTCCCATATAGTGTCGTTTGATGTAACTAATGACTGAGATCCTGGTGTGTCACCTTCCAAACGATAAAACTCCGTTAGTGGAATTCGGGGGTGTGACAGATTGGTATCAGAGCCATTGGTTATAGAGAACTAGGATTGCATACTAGACTATAACCTCACACATTAGTTACACAACACAGACACTTATACGTGATACATATAGCAACTATACATTGCAGTGCAGGCATGTAACACCATCCGTATCACCCTCAATTGGCAAGGGACACATCATTTGCATTGCATCATCATTCCCAGTGACGACACTCGGGGAATCACCGGAACATCATCCACTCCCTTTCGAGGGCAGCGAGACGGAGCCTTCAGAGGAGTCACTTACATCACCATCACCCGTTGGGTATGGTGGGATTTCTCAGGTCCATGTTATGGACGACACTCAGCACTAACGCATATCTATTTAGGAGTTGGGATCGTCGGAGGCGAGTCCCTACTGTACCCGCCAGCAACAATACGCCGAATGAAGGCAGACCGTTGCACGCATTATTGCAGAATCCATTGACATGTAGATGTCATCATTTTCCCGAGCCATGGGCTCGCATCTTTGTTCGATATTCTGTTGAGAATAGATTGACCACAAATCTGAGAACGCATTGCTCAATGCATACTCAAACCCTATCATGACTAAGTTGAAAGGACGGCTACCTTGCTGCTTTCTGTAACTTGTATTCAGGAAATCAGTTTCATTTTTCGAAGTCGCATTTCATATACATGGTTGTTACATGTTCTCATTTACAATCCGCTGGATTGGACTCTCGTATTGTGTTTCGACTCGAGTGAATACTCGGATCAAACGATTCCTAACTACACCTCCTGATATGAGTTCTGGTTGATCAACTTATAATTGATGACTGAGCTTTTCGATGACTCATCATATCTGACAACACTCTGTACTCATCAAGACAAACTAAAGGACATTTTGACACAAGACAGGGAAAACTAGGGTGAGCATGCAAAGCAAATTATCATTACGGGTGCACACGTAATAATAATTTGAGGTGCATGTAAGTCCTGGTGAAACCTGGTGTGTGGATAAATGGTCCTAATCAGTGATTTACAGACTTAGGTTTCCACTATCTGTAGAGACTCTCATAACCCACTCAATGATTAGTTGGTATCGTTAAACCTGTTCAATAATTGATAGACGCGACTATCAAGTTGAAAATGTTTACGGACACATTGAATTATCATCAAAGGAATCGATCAATGTTATTCTCACTCACGTAAGAGTCTTAGTGAAATTAAGACACTCATCTAAACGTGATCACAGAAACCATCTTGATTGAAACTCTAATAGAATCTCATAGCAAACTTATCGACTCCAACTATGTACACAAAATTTGAGGAATTCTTTCTATACTAACACATTATTCCTTACGCTCCAACAATAAATCTCATTCGACCCTATTGTCTTATCCGATGACTAATTCTTAGTGTAATACGAATTATACCCAGCATATTCAATCCTCTAAACGAATTTCTTTCTTTACGAAATGATTCCGTTGATCCAATGACATTAGGAAACGAAGATTTAACCTAACCAACCATCAGTTGAACGCAATTACTTAGACATGCATCTTATCCCTTATGCTACTGGAATCTATATCTCATTAGACTTTCCTTTCTTATATGTGAACCTCTTCTCTTAGCCTATGCATTGACTGACACTTGCTTTATAAGCACGGGTCTCACTAGAAGTCTCAGTATGACTTCACAAATCCCATATTAGTGTGTCGTGCTCCAACTCTATTAAAAGCCAAGTATACTATTGAGATAGCAGACGCTCAGAAAATCAAAACAAATCGCATTCTTACAGATGTAAACTAGTATTGGTTAGTCAAAAGCTTGACATTGACCTTATGCCAGTCACACTCGGCAGCTTCGACGTAATTGTCTGTATGGATTGGTTATCTAAGAACCAAGACGAAATGAATTGTAGTGAATAAATTTGTTCGCCTACCTTTCCCGAGCGGAGAAACCCTTTCTGTCCAAGGCGAAAAGAGTGGTGTTGTCGTGGACATCATATCTTTCGTGAAAGCACAAAAGCATATACGTAAAGGTCATATCGTCATTCTGGCTCTCGTCGCCGAGCAGTCATATGAGGAGAAGAAGATTGACGACATACCGATCATTCGTGATTATCCGGAATCATTTCCCGAGGACTTGCCTAGTCTGCCACCGTACCGTCATGTTGAATTCCAAATCAATCTAGCACCCAGAGCGGTACTGATCTCTCGGGCACCTTATAGATTAGCACCCAGTGAATTGCAGGAACTGTCCACTCAATTGCAAGATTTATTGGATAAAGGTTTCATCCGACCTAGTTCATCACCGTGGGGAGCTCCGGTATTATTTGTTAAGAAGAAGGACGGTACGTTCCGTATGTGTATTGATTACCGGGAGCTGAATAAAGTCACAATCAAGAACCGCTACCCTTTACCTCGCATTGATGACCTTTTTGATCAACTCCAAAGATCAAGTTTCTATTCCAAAATAGATCTTAGGTCCGGCTATCATCAGTTAAGAGTCCGAGAAGAAGATATCTCTAAGACTGCATTCAGAACGAGGTACGGCCATTACGAATTTACGGTCATGCCTTTCGGTTTAACCAACGCACCCGCGGTATTCATGGACCTCATGAACCGTGTGTGTAAGCCATATCTTGATCAATTTGTCATCGTTTTCATCGACGACGTTCTCATTTATTCCAAGAACAAGGAGGAACATGAGGAGCATCTGCATTTGATTCTGGAATTACTTAAGCAAGAGCAATGGTATGCTAAATTCTCCAAAGAAATCTGGATTCGCGAAATGCAAATTCTAGGACATGTAGTCAACGAGAAAGGAACACATGTCGATCCAACTTAAGTAGAAGCAATCAAGAATTGGGCGGCACCTACAACGCCAACGGAGGTGCGTCAAATTCTGGGGATTAGCTGGCTACTACCATCGTTTCATTGAAGAATTTTTCCAAGATTACTCAACCCCTCACTGCTTTAACACAGAAGAGAAAACCTTATAACATGGGTGATACCCAGGAATCAGCATTCCAACTTTCGAAGCATAAACTCTTCAGTGCACCTATCCTATCTCTGCCAGAGAGGACGGATGATTTTGTGGTATATTGCGATACATCCATTCAAGGTTTTGGTTGTGTGTTAATGCAACGAGAAAAGGTGATCGCATACGCTTCTCGCCAACTAAAAATCCACGAGAAAAACTACACGACTCATGACTTAGAGTTGGGAGTCGTGGTATTTGCACTAAAAATCTGGAGACACTGCTTGTACAGTACCAAATGCACTACCTACACCGATCACAAGAGTCTTCAGCATATCTTTGAACAGAAAGAGTTGAACACGCGACAGCGTCGTTGAATCAAACTCTTGAACGACTATGATTGTTCTATCAAGAATCACCCGGGAAAGACTAACGTAGTAGCCGATGCCCTAAATCGAAAGAAACTAAACCTAGACGAGTCCGAGCATTACAGCTCACTATCCACCCTGGACTACCTGATCAGATCAGTAGTGCTCAACTTGAAGCTCTGAAAGAGGAAAACCTACCGCTGGAAGGTACACGCGGTATGGAAACACAACTTGAAGTCAAATCTGACGGCATTCGCTACCTTGCAGAGCGAATATGGGTTCTAGTGTATAGGAACTTAAGAGGACTGGTTATGGATGAAGCTCACAAATCTTGATACTCTATTCATCCAAGTTCCGACAAGGTGTACCATGACCTAAAGGTGCTATATTGGTGGCCAAAGATGAAGGCTGATATAGCCACCTATATGAGCAAGTGTCTGACTTGCGCAAAGGTCAAAGTGGAATACCAAAAGCCTTCTGGTCTACTTCAACAACCAGAGATCCCAATGTGGAAATGGGAATAAATTCCTATGGACTTCATAACCAAACTACCCCGAACCCCTACCGGATGTGATACCATATGGGTAATCGTTGATCGATTAATAAAGTCCGCTCACTTCTTAGCAATCAAAGAGACCGACAAAATGGATAAGCTTACTCGTACTTACCTGAAAGAAATAGTCTCTCAGCACGGGGTGCCAATCTCTATCATTTCGGATCGTGATGCACGATTCACTTCTCGTTTCTGGCAGTCATTGCATAAATCCTTAGGCACGCGTCTAGATATGAGCACAACATACTATCCTCAAACTGATGGACAAACTGAACGTACTATCCAAACTCTGGAGGACATGCTACGAGCTTGTGTGATCGATTTCGGTAACACTTGGGAGTCTCACCTACCGTTGGTGGAGTTCTCCTACAACAACAACTATCACACTAGCATCAAGGCAGCTCCATTTGAAGCACTTTATGGACGGAAATGCCGTTCTCCCATTTGTTGGACCGAGGTTGGAGATAGCCAACTCACAGGTCCTGAACTTGTATTTGAAACTTCCGAAAAGATCGTTCAAACTAGAAACCGTATGGCGGCAGCTCGTGATCGTCAAAAGAGCTATGCCGACAAGCGTCGTAAACCTTTGGAGTTTCAAATAGGTGACATGGTCTTACTCAAAGTCTCACCTTGGAAAGGTGTCATTCATTTCGGAAAACGAGGCAAACTGAATCCTCGTTATGTTGGACCTTTCAAAATATTAAAGAGAATCGTACCAGTAGCGTATCAACTGGACTTACCTGAAGGACTGAGTGGTGTACACAACGTCTTTCACATCTCAAATTTGAAGAAATGTCTAGCTGACGAATCTCTCGCAGTTCCTCTTGAAGAACTACACATTGATGAACAGTTGCGTTTCATCGAAGAACCCGTAGAAATTATGGATAGGGAAGTCAAATCGTTAAAGCACAGTAAAATCCCTATTGTTAGAGCCCGTTGGAACTCGAAACGCGGACCGGAATTCACGTGGGAGCGCGAGGATTAGATGATGCGCAAATATCTTAATCTGTTCAAGCACTCCACATCAAACTCTTAAGGTACTATTCTAATTTTCGGGACAAAAATTCTTTTAACTAGGGGATGATGTGACATCCAGAAAAAAAAAAATTTAAATTTTCAGGACGAAAATTCTTTTAACTAGGGGATGATGTGACAACCTAACTTTTCAGGTTAACTCAGTTAGCAATTCCGTTAAAAATCCTATAGAAAACTTAACTCCGTTAACTTACCCAGTTAAATCTAACCACAAGGTTTAAATTCAGTCATTTCTTAACCTCAAACTCCAAGAACTAGTTCTGCCAAGTTCCAAAACATAATTCGTTGACTCTAAAAGTCAAAATTGGCAACAACTCAATTTGGTTGACTTTTAAAAGTCAAATTCGTAACCAAATGACAAAATCGCGATCGTTTCTATGGCAATTCGTAACCGATTATGAATTGATGGTCATAATCGATCACTACTAAGACATTAATCTCAGCTATTAGGTAGAATTAATACCAATTATGAGATTAATGGTCGTAACCATCGAACCGCCTACTATGCTGTCAAATTCGACGGGTTCTCGCATTGTCTTTCACAAATTTAACGTTCAATCATCTATACCGCAACCATTGGAAGCAGTCCCACACACCAAATTGGCCGAAGCTAAAGCCGAAGTGGTCAGAAGCTAGGATAGTCGAAGTCGGAACTCACGCTAGTCGGGAACCCTCAATCCATCATACATTCTGGTAATTGATTTCATCTCTAGCTTCGTTTACCTTCAGGAATCAAAAGCCCTATGGTTAATTGGACTCACAGTATCGAATTGATGATGAACCAATTCTAGGGTTCATCATGTTTGCGATTTAGTCGATTTGCACCATAGACTCGATTTCAATCAAATTAAAACATACCAACAGCTTTGTAAACCCTTATTTATTGAAAACCCCATATCAATCTTACCAAGAAACATCGAATTTTAATCAACCCGTATCTAGGGTTTGTTCGTTAAACGATTTGGGGATTTTTATCTTAACACCGTTATTAATCAAATTAAACGATTCCAGTAGGTTCACAAGGATTGATTTAGTAAAAACCCCATGAATTAGATGGCTAACAATACCGAATTCAACGAAATTGATTCTTGGTACTTAATCTAGGGTTTCGGCCCGTATATGTACGATTAAACGATTCAAAACGTGAACATTTTGCAATTAACCATCACCTCAGATTCGCCTATACTCGAATGTCAAAACCCCTGTGTCAATTCGATGAATCGTGGATGAATTCTATGTTGTTGGGAGGGAATCGATCGCGACTTGATTTGGGGAAGGGGGCTCTCGGTAATACGTGATTAAAAACATTTCAGTTCAGATCATATCGCGATAGCCTAGCGGCCGGTACTGGTTAAGACGGTATGCTCACAGGGAGGGGACCCGGGTTCAAGTCTCCCTCCCCCCTGTATTGTTTTTAATTATTTTTAAGTATTTTAAATATTTAAAAACCATTTCCTATACTATTATATTAATAGATAATTATGTTTTGAAACCCGGAAACCCCCGTAAGCTCGGGTTTGATTTTATAACCCATTTTCATATTATTTTCCCCACCTTTTAAAATAATATATATTTATATTGTTTTCAAACCACGGCTCCAAATAAATAATATATTTATATTATTTTCAACCCGTGACTCCAATTAAAGATAATATGTATTTACATATTATTTTCATCACGTTTATAAACTCTATGAAACGTTTTTAAACGTATAAATGATATAATTATTTATATTATTTACCCTTGGTTTTATCCTCAATTAAAAATAATATATTTATTATTTTTTTTCACACAAATGATTATTTGGTTAATCACATGAGCTTAAAAATAATATATATAGTTATTTTATTTTCCTAACCATTTTAAATGGCACAAACGTACGAATATAATTGTTTATTATTATTCGTTATTAGAAACGTTCGACACGAATCGTATTTATCTTAATAGTTAATTAATTAAGAAATCCTTATTACCGTGGACATGTTCGCCTATTCGTTGATCCTTAGAATGTTTTAAGACGTTCTAATCTTCCGTGTCGTCGTCACAAATTCCAATGTGTTCCTAACTTATGTGTTTATGATCCTAGGGCATACGTAAGCCGTGCAGGCTAATACTTGAGTTTCTAAATCTCATACTTGTGTGATACTACCTACTACGCAACGCAGGTGAGTTTCACGACCCCTTTTTACCTGATTTACTATTGGGGGAGAAACATGTTTACACACAAACGTATTTTACTTGTTTTCCTGTTGAGGAAGAAACAAACATGAAACACCAATTATCATACTTTTACTTGTTTTCCCCGTGGGGGAGAAACAGGTACGCAAGCAAATATTGTTTTTCCCGCCAGGGGAGAAAACATGACGCAAATATTTGATTATGGTACTTTATATGATATCACTGTTGAGACTAAGCGTAACATGCTATCACAGAAAGTCCTCATCTTATTTCGAACCGTTAATATGGATCTTAGCGAGGTAATGTTTAGTAGTACTATTGGGTTTGACAAATCCCACCCGCGTTAGTCGCGCTAACTCGATTGGATATCGAACGGGTGAAATGTTAGCCTACTCACATGTGCCAGAGTTGATAGACCTGGCAGGAGGCATACAAACACAGTTAGCTTCGGTTGCGAGCGCTTTAGTAAAACATGAACATAGGTTAGCTACCTATAGATATGCATATTGAATGATTTGGCAAACACACTCTTATTGCAAACTTGAAACCTGTGAACTCACCAACCTCGTGTTGACACTTTTTCTTACATGTTTCTCAGGTCGCTAAGGCACAGGTTGCACACTTAGGACATGCATGGAGTCCTACTGTCATATTATCCATTTCAAACATTTGAAACGGTTTACTTATTTACAATGATTGACGCCGATTGCGTGTAATTACTTTTGATTTCATATTAACGTTTACGCTTCCGCATTAACTCTGAACTTTTATGTTTTGACATTTGAAGTCCCATATAGTGTCGTTTGATGTAACTAATGACTGAGATCCTGGTGTGTCACCTTCCAAACGATAAAACTCCGTTAGTGGAATTTGGGGGTGTGATAGTGGATTAGTTGGTGAATGGAGGTATTTTATGCATGTGATTATTCAATGCATATCTCCTCGCAAAGCTGGTACCGATGGATTGAAAATGGCTCTTCAAACTGCTATGGTGGCCTTAACATTGAATAAACGATTCAATTTTCCATTTTACTTCTATCGGGAGATGGTTATGAAGATTAATCCAGCTGAAGGTCAAGGTTTCTTGATGTATCCTCGTTTTATTCAAATGATACTCAATCACCTTATTCCTAATCTTCCACAACATCCAATAAGATTAACGTTGACTCCAATGTCCAAACGTATCTTTACCGACTGTATGAAGGTGAAACAGTAGAATGCTGCATTGATTCCAGTCAATACTCCTTTGTTTGGGCACTTAATCAATCCTGATTATGTTGCACCATTGAATGACAACTGGTTTCATCCTGATGAACATGCTCAAGCTCAAGGCGTCAATGTTCAACAACAACAACCACAACAACAACAGCAACAAGCACAACAACGCACAACAACAAGCACAACAACAACAGATACCAGTTCCTCAAGTACAAGTTCCCGTACAACCTCAAATTCCTATTCCTAAACATGTTCCTATTCCACAAGCTGAAGTTGAAATACCTATTCAGGAACCAGTTCACGAAGAGGTCGTTCATGATCCTAATCAAGATCTAGGAATGAACATGGATGATTTCGTTGATGATGATGTGAACTCGCCAATTCCAGAAGCTGAAGGGATTGAGGTGACTGATGTTGATTCTAGTTCCAACTCAAGTGATACGACATTATCTGTAAATGAATGCACTGATTCTGATGACTCTAGAGATTTTTCCTCAGGTCATTATGAACGGTTGGCTACAATTCCACTGGCTAATGCTGGCAAACGCATTAAATCTCAAGCCAGACGACCAAGAAGAAAGTCTGTTCGGGATCCTCCTTCCGGATCAGTACTTGGCAAAAGATCTTTGGTCGATGAGAGTACTGACACTGATAGTGACTTTAATCCAGATCCTACGCGTCAAAAGTTGATGTCTGCTTCGATTGCTGCTGCACAATCTTCTCAGGGAGTCGAAGATGCTAATTTTGTTGCTTCTTTGATAATTACTCCTCCAAGATCTAAGGATCCATCTCCAGTGATTTCTCCTGTTCCTCCAGTCATTCTACTACTTCAAGTCCTTCTATTCCACAATCAACAGCTGGTCCGTCAAAGCCTTCTGATTCTGAAAGGATTACTTTCCTTGAATCTCAAGTGCTTTCTCTACAAACCCAGGTAAACACTCTTGTGTCTACTGATTCACAATGGCAGCTGGTGATTCAGACTCAAGCTCAATAGATTGCTGACATGCAAGCATTAGTTTCCAAACTCGTTCAGCGTCTTGACGTTCAGGGGGAGTTGAGGATACCTGATACTTGTCACACAGAGTCTATTCAAAGACGTGATAATGAAGACAATGATCCTGCTGGAAATATTGATTGTGATCGTCAATAGACTGACGCTAATCCTATATCTAGGGTTCAGGGGGAGTCGACATCACAATCATTTGAAGGAAACAAAGACAAAGATACTTCTGGTACTAATGAAGAAGAAATTCTGTTATTGGAGTTCTTTCAAGATTCAGAAGAAGAGGAAGCTGAAAAGATTGCGTGTCTTGATGACATCGATGATTTATTCAATGATATGTCGGATAATGAGATAGAAGAAGGAGAAATAGTAGAGATTGAGAAAGAGAAAGATAAAGACAGCTGTGATGGTCTTAAAGTGCCGTATAACTTCATCCAGGATGATGTTATTCCCGAATTCACTTATGAAGGAGTAACAGATTCTATGGACTCTGTTGAAGACGTCACACTGCATGATGATACAGCTGATTCAAAGATGAATACTGATGATGAAGATATTCAATTCAATAAAGATGCTGAAACTGAAACTACTCACACTGAGTCTCTGAAGGTTAATGAAGAACCTGTGATGTACAGAGATACAGGGATGACACGAGAACAGTGGAGAGAAGTTGTAAACAGTTGGATGAAGGTGCTACCTAAGTCTCCAGCACAACCTGCTCAGAAAGAGAAATATGTGAATAAAGAGCAGTGTGTAGGAAGGATCATAAGTTGGTTCTATGATGGTGAATCAAAATTATTTGCAATCAAATGATCTGACGGTGTTCAATACTTAAAGCCGAGGATCAAATATTTCAATACCTTACCGAGGTGTGAAATAAATGGTCTAGCTTCAAAGCCACTCATTAATAGATCGAAGAATGGTTTGGCTGATGTGATAGCAAACCTGATTAAGAAAGAAGGTAGTTCAGGAAAGTATGATCGGCTGAAACCACAAATGGGGAAAGAGAGTGAAGAACACAGATCCAAAGACTGGGAAAGTGACCTGGAGATACAAGCATAAACCGGTGCGTGCTATTCACAAGATACCATTAAAGAAGATTCCTCAAGACTTTCTTGGGAATATGAAATGGTGGTATATTGATGTTAATACTGGTGAAGCAAGGATTGAAGATAACGATAATAAGGTCATTGTGTGTTTCTATGACGCAATGAATCTTATTAATTTTTCAAAGAAAGATCAGAGGACGTTGCGAAAGAATGAGATAATGTACACTGATGTTTGGAGAGAACAAGGTCTACAGTACAAAAGAGTTTTGGAGATATGCAGAAGATATGGTGTGCATGCAGGCAGCTGACTACCGGATAACTGGAAGAGCTCAAGATAAAGACTAAAGACTGAAGATAAAGCTATTGTCAAGGGGGAGTCTGTTAGGACTACAGATTCATATGTTATGTATAAGCTGTTGTCATTTATTGTTTGTTTTAAACAATTTTAGACTAGTTTACTTTCTGTCATTTCATTAAATGTAATTTCAGTTTTCTGTAATTTACTGTTTTTATTTCTAAGTCTGGGCCATCGAAACTACTTAGTTTCGATTGAGTGTGTTCAATCGAAACTAGTAGTTTTGATATATGGTAGTTTCGACAGTTCTGTGTCACTTGTAATGGTCAATCGAAACTAGTAGTTTCGATTGAACATAGTTTCAATACTGTCACTACTATAAATAGCCTAGTTTGAGAATGTTTAGGGTGTGAGTAGCGGCTGTAACCATGAACCTTCTCTTTCACATTTTTACTGAATCAATACAATTTGCAGTTGTTTATTCACTGTGTTCTTACACTTTCATACCATTTGCGTGTTGATTCATACTGTGGTTAGCCTGTTATCTTCACCAACACTGTTTCTATTATCTGTTTCACCACCATACACACAGTTTCCGCCTGTGTGTGTGTGTAATCGATCAAATCAGTGTTTTCAAGAGAAATCTGGACCTACAATTGGTATCAGAGCATTATGCTCTAGTGTTTTTGAGTGTTATCAGGTTTTGTGATCGATTCTAGGTGATTTGTGAGGTGTTTTGAGCTTATTTTGGGTTTTTGCACATTTATTCTCGGAAGTACTGTTTCATCGATTTCCAAGGGTTTTTGCTCGTATTTTCAGAATCGGAAGTTGGATTAGTGATCAGGAGGGTTAGTCGAAGGTTTTCGCCAGATTGGCTTGTCATTTCTGCACTATTGATTTCTGGAGCTTATCATCAATGGAGTATTTCTGAGCTTGGAGAAGAAGGCATCGAAACTACTGGGGACAGTTTCTGATTTCCGTTGATCATCGAAACTTCTTGTCTACATTTTGTCGGGAGAAGGTACTATCGAAACTAAATTTTGTCTTATCTCTATCGAAACTGTGGTTATCAAAACTTGCCTTGAAAATTTTCAATATCGAAACTAGTTGTTTCGATAAAAGTTGTCCTATCGAAACTAGTTGTTTCGATAAAAGTTGTTCTATCGAAACTAGTTGTTTCGATAGAAGTTGACCTATCGAAACTAGTTACTGTTTTAGTTTCGATTCAAAATATTATGGCCACTTCAAGTTCAACAGAACATTCTGGGGGAAATAGACCACCTGTTCTTGTGTCCACAAGAGATTTTGATGACTGGACTAAAAAAATGAAGCTTTTCTTTCAATTTCACGATTATACACTG
The DNA here is from genome assembly GCA_023525975.1 of Smallanthus sonchifolius. Lineage (NCBI taxonomy): Eukaryota > Viridiplantae > Streptophyta > Magnoliopsida > Asterales > Asteraceae > Smallanthus > Smallanthus sonchifolius. The sequence goes on along the minus strand of CM042035.1, from coordinate 17,574,193 downwards.
TTGAGTTCTATCACCGATGGTCCCCACAAGCCCGTAACTACCACTGATGATGTTCGACGTCCTAAGTTAGTATCTGAGTATGATGAGAAAGATCTTGCCTTGATTGCCCGAGACAACAAGGCCTACGGGACTATTGCCATGGCTCTTCCTATGGATATTTTCAACATCTTTGCTGAGTACACAACTGCCAAAGACTTATGGGTTGCACTGTGCACAAGATATGAGGGAAGTGAGGATGTCAGGGAAAGCAAAAGAGATCTGATCAAGAAACAATATGCGATGTTCAGCAGTGTATGGGGAGAATCAATATCTGATTTGATCAACCGTTTCTCAAGCATTGTATCAAGGTTGAAGGTAATGGGAGTTGAGTACCCTACTATTGATCTAAACAAGAAACTCCTAGATTCTCTTCCTGAGGAATGGAATATGTATCGAATCATGATCAAAGAGACTGAGAATCTGAGTGCTCTGTCTCAACAGGAAGTCTATAGCATTCTTGAATCTTATGAAATTGAGATTAAGAAGGGAGCAGTCACCCCATCAAATCAGTCTGGAAACACAACTCTCATTGCTGGATCAAGCTCATCCGATAGCCCATACTTTCAAACTGATGTCCCTCCTTTAGCTGCTGTAATTAATTCTACCAGCTCCTCTGCTCCTCAAAAGACTATCACCATGATTCCTGATGAATATGTCCCAATCATGACTGCTTTCATGTCGTGCTATGATGCACTGATCTCTGGAAATCTAACACCGGTTAGCTTTCAACCTGATGGCTTGGAGCAGATTAATCCTGATGATTTGGAGAAAATGGACATTGATTGGTGCATGGCCATGTTGACCTTAAGAGCCAAAAGATTCATCAAAAGAACTAGCATAGACAGATTCAAGCAGGGAAAGACACTTGGGTTTGATATCAAGAAGGTGAGACGCTACAATTGTGATCAGCTGGGTCACTTTGCCAGAAACTGCAAGGAACCGTCCTCCAAGGATCAGCAAGAAAAGAAGATCTCCTCTGGAAAACAAGCTGCCAATCCTCCAAAGACAAACACATCTTCAAGCTCCACAGCTCTTGTGTGTCAGGCTGATGGACATTATCATTGGGGAGACCAAGCTGAGGAAGCTGCTGATAAAGCTTTGATGGCTGATGTGGAGGACATGGGCAAGTGTGTCATGATTGAACCTGCTGAGGATCTCACTGCTGTGCCTGCTGAGGTTATTTCTAAACTGTGTAATTCTAGATCTTGCTTGAATGAAATTCAAAAATACAGATTCATCAATTAAGCCTTGATTGATGAACGAAATCACATTAAGGTGATGTATGAATCTGTGGCCAAAAATGAGAAACTTTATTTAAAGAAAATTTGTGATATTTCTGGTGAAAATCGTTCTTTAATTGTGCAACTCAATACTCAAACCATTAATAATACAATTTTAACTGAAAGAGTCCAAAAGGCAGAAAATGCCAAATTACAGGTTGATCACATGGATATGGATCAGAAAATTCTGTTTGGAATAATTGATAAACATTTTAATAGAAAAGGCACAGAAGGTCTTGGGTATAACTCTCATCCACCTCCTTATTCTAAATCAGGGAGATTTGCTGATATGCCAACTCCACATGTTTCCACACCTTTTGTTTGCACATTATCTCATGATGATTATATTACATCCTCTGATTCTGACAGTTTTGCTTCTTGTGAAGAGTCAAATTGTGTAAATTATGAAGATGATTGTGGTAAGAGTGCTAATGATAGAACTATTTTAAAAGAACTTGAGTCGGATGAATGTAATAATATGTCCATGTCAAAACCAAATATTTGTGAACACGTTAAAAACTTGTATTTTGATTCTATGCCTGCTGAGCATACGGGTTTGGGATGTGATGTTTCTAAATTTAAAAATGCTTTGCCTTTTGTTCCTAAATATTTGAATGTTATGCCATGTGTTACAAAATTTAAAAGTGCAGGAATTATTGTGAATGATGTACCACGTGAAACCATGAGCAACATGGAATTTTTTAGATTAAAGGAAGCACATCGTCTTCAAGACAACGTTATTGATGAGAGAACCGTCTCATGTTCAGATTCCTCAACATCACAATCATCTTCATCTTGTGATGACTATTATCAGGCTAAGATATCTTGTGAAAACGTCTGTTTTAGTTGTGGTGCCTCAAATCATGTTTCAAAAAGTTGTAAATTGACAACCACAAATTCTAATGAAAAATCGCCTTCCGAAAGTTCATTAAATTCATACATGTTGCCTAAGTCTTCTCACAGTAGGAAATATAGGCGTAAAAGAATTAAAAATGCTAAAAATCATTTAAAACGAACATGGAAAATTAAAAATAATGTTCTATTTGATGACCGTGTTTCATCGAAGGATGGTTGTAATTTTGATTCCAATGAGATGTCATATCCTGACACTAAGATCTTTTGATTGAAACAATGTTGGTCAAAACGTATAAATGGTTCGTTGTGTATAGGGTCAATCAAGAAGAACCGGTTATAACATCTGGCATGTAGATAGTGGATGTTCAAGACATATGACTAGGCACTTTAACTTGCTGCAAGATTATCATCAAATTGATGGAGAGTATGTTGCTTTTGCTAGAAAACCCAAGAGGAGGAAAGATTGAAGGACAAGGAACAGTATCAAATGGAGTAAATAGTCTGGAATTTGTCAACTTTGTTCCTCAGTTGAAGTACAATCTGATGAGTGTTTCACAGATTTGTGACAAGGACTTCTGTGCGTTATTCAATTCAAAAGAATGTCTTATCTTGAAGCCAGGAGTGGTGATTCCGGAAGAACTTATTCTCATGCGTGCTCCCAGAAGATACAACACATATAGCTTGGATATGAACAACCCATCAGGCATTGAATCGTGTTTTCTCTCAAAGGCTACTGAAGATGAATCTTTCCTGTGGCATAAGAGGTTGGGACATGTCAATTTCAAAACAATGAATCGACTGGTTCGAGGCAACCTAGTCACTGGATTACCTCTCAAAGATTTCACTCCTATGGCACACTGTATCTCATGTTCTAAAGGAAAACAGCACAAATCTTCACATAAGCCTAAAACCACCAATTCCATTGACTCTCTTCTCCAATTGCTTCATGTGAATCTTTTTGGTCCAGTGAGTGTCATGAGTCTTGGATGAAAGTCATACTGTCTGGTGGTAACAGATGATTTTTCTCGATTCACTTGGGTGTTTTTCTTAGCCACAAAAGATGAGACGCCAGAGATTTTAAAAACCTATCTGCTTCAAATTGAGAACCTCTTCAATCTAAGTGTGAAGACTATCCGCAGCGATCATGGAACAGAATTCAAAAATGCAACTCTTGATTCCTTCTGTGAAAGCAAAGGAATTTCTCGACAATTTAGTGCACCTCGTACTCCTCAACAAAACGGTGTAGCTGAAAGAAGAAATCGCACTTTAATTGAAGCTGCACGAACTATGATTGTTGACTCTAAGCTTCCCGTGACTTTCTGGGCTGAGGCGGTCAACACTGCATGTTTTGTGCAAAATCGAGTTCTTATCACTAAAAGTTGCAACAAGACACCTTATGAGATCATGTACAAGCGCAAGCCAGTTAATGATTTCTTCAGAAAATTTGGGTGTGTATGCACAATGCTGAACACTTCAGATCAGCTCAACAAGTTTGAAGCCAAAGCTGATGAATGCTATTTTGTTGGTTACTTATCCAATCAACGTGCTTTTCGTGTCTACCATAAGAAGAAAAGGATAGTGATGGAGTCCATTGATATCAATTGGCATGAAAACAATCATACGGACGCAGGAGACGGTCCCAATTGGCTCTTTGACGTCGATTCAGTTTTTAAGTCATTTAATCATCCTGATTTCTCTATTGAATCAACTCATGCTAATCCTTACTTCTTTGTGAACAATCTAGGGAACATAAATGATCAAGGTTCTTCTTCATCTGCTCAGGTTGAAATTCCTGTGGTTGCTAATGCTGAATCTAATATGGAGTCTTTCGGTTCTGGTGCAACAAGTGAAACTGTTGAAGACAACTCCATTCCAATAGTAGATGTTGCACCACAATCACCTGCTGAAGATCCTATTAATGATATTGCCGATCCTCCTGCTGTATATCTTACCAATTTGGAAGAAGTCGTGGAAGAAGATGAAATTCCTCAACTACGAATTCACAAGATTCATCCCACCAATAACATCATTGGACCACTCAATGTGGGTGTTAGTACCCGAAGTGCCTGTGAAGCATTTGAAAACAGCATGTTTTCTTGCTTCATCTCTCAAACTGAACCAAACAACATTAAAGCAGCTCTACTAGAAAACAGCTGGGTGGAAGCAATGCAGGAAGAGCTACAGCAATTCTCAAAGCTACATGTGTGGAATTTGGTAGATCTTCCCAAGAACAAAGTTCCAATCGGCACTCGTTGGGTTTTTCTCAACAAAAAGGATGAAGGCGGCACTGTGATTCGAAATAAAGCTCGTATGGTGGTTCAAGGTTTCTATCAAGAAGAAGGGATTGACTATGAGGAAGTCTTTGCACCAGTGGCTCGTTTGGAAGCTATCAGAATGTTTCTCGCCTATGCAGCCTACATGGACTTCACTGTCCATCAAATGGATGTCAAAAGCACATTTTTGTATGGCAAAGTTCAAGAAGAAGTATATGTCAAGCAGCCGCCGGGTTTCATTGATCCTAATTTTCCAGACCGGGTTTACAAGTTAGACAAAGCATTGTACGATCTTCACTAAGCACCTCGTGCGTGGTATGAAACTTTATCACAGCATCTGCTTGAGAACGGTTTCACACGAGGAGCAATTGACCAAACTTTGTTCAAACGGAAGGAGGAAGAGGATACAATCATGGTGCAAATTTATGTAGATGATATCATTTTTGGATCTACAAATCCCCGTCTCTGCAGAGAATTTGAAGAAGTGATGTGATCTAAGTTTGAGATGAGCTCTATGGGGGAAATGAAGTTCTTTTTGGGACTACAATTTGATCAGTCTGAATCAGGAATCCTTATCCATCAAGAAAAATACGTAAAAGAAATCTTGACCAAGTTCAAAATGGCTGATTCCCATCCAGTAAAAACTCCTGTGGAAGTTCGACATTGTTTGACTCCTGATATGGATGGGGAAAGCGTTGATCCACATCTATATCGCTCTATGATAGGATCTCTCATGTATCTCACAGCCAGTAGACCCGACATCATGTTTGTAGTGTGCTTGTGTGCACGTTTTCAGGCTAATCCTAAACTCTCTCATTTATCTGCTGTCAAACGTATTTTAAGATATTTAAGGTATAAGCCAAAATTGGGTCTGTGGTATCCTAAAACTGACTTGTTTGATCTTGTGGCTTATTCAGATTCAGACTATGGGGGTTGCAACTTAGACCGAAAATCCACTTCTGGAGGTTGTCAATTCCTTGGCAACCGCCTTGTCTCATGGTAATGTAAGAAATAATCCACCGTTTCCCAATCCACCGCCGAAGCCGAATACATTGTCGCAGCCCTCTGTTGTTCCCAAGTCAGATGGATACACCATCAGATGCTTGACTATGGGATCACATTCCATGAGACACCCATTTTGTGTGACAACACTGCCGTTCCCCATATCACCAAAAACCCCGTTCAGCATTCCAAAACCAAACACATTGAAATTAAACATCATTTTATTCGTGACTGTGTTGAAAAGAAGCATATTCGAATTGTTGAAGTCAAAACTAATAAACAAACCGCAGACATCTTCACAAAGGCTTTTGACTCTACCAGATTTGCTCAACTGGTGGAAATGCTTGGAATGAATTTTTTTTTATTATTAATTATGTTTAAATTATGTAAATAATTTTTTTTTATTTTTTTATTTTTATTATTAATTCTGTTTAAATTGTATAAGAAAATTCCAAAAAGATTTTATTTTTCTGTACAGTATCCACGCAAATCTTTTGGGGGAGAAATATAATATTTTAATATTGAAAAGAATTGATGTGTATATAATCTTACAAGTTGTAGGAAAAATTGAATCTGACCTTTGAGAAATGATAGTGTCCGATCTCATCTCTTGGACATGTAATAGACCAAAAGCGATGGTGTTTACTGAGGTATAGCTGTTAGGCCCAACATATGGTTAAAACTTGTAAGTAGTGTGAAAACCTAATATATATCTCATACTTGTGTGTTTGAATCCATTATTGAAACATCTAACCCATTTTTATATCTAAGAAAACCGATTCAATCAGATACAGGCTTACGTATTGGATTCCTATTCATACGCCAAGTGACCGTCAATATAACGATATTTACCACCGATGACCCCATATGTTTTGCTTACGTAAAGATCTCGGGTGCTCATCCTTTTCCCATCCACTTGGATGATTTGACCCCGTCTGTTTTGCTTACGCAAAGATCTCGGGTGTTCAACATTTTTCTATCCGCTTGGATAATTTTACGACTTCTTCTGTTTTGCTTGCGCAAAGATCTAGAATGCTCGTACCTTTTTAATATCTACTTGGATATATTTTATCTTAATTTTCTAAATCCACTTGGATATCTTATTTTATTTTGGTGGTACTTTGACATTACTAAGACGATACCTTGGTTAATCAGAAAGAGATGATAGGATGAAGATGGGTACTTCTTGAGGATTGATAGGTTTTCAAAATCATTTTATTTTAATATATGGGGTACACCTTGTATGTTGCTTAAGTGGTACCTTTTAATCACATGAAATCTTTGTACAAACAAATGTTCGGGTTTACTTTGCACAAATACCAGCTATCTTCAGGGACTCACAGTAGTGAATTGCAAAAGGAAGTGTTTCAAGAGACTGACCAGATCTGATCTCATGTTGGATCTTTTTCAAGAAGAAAAGTGTAAATATCTTGTGTATAATTTTATTTATTAAATATCAAAACTAGTTGTACATATTGAAACTAGTTATTTCGACAGGGGCAATTTTGTCTTTTGTCTCACGAGAATTAAAAGCCTTCATAAGCAATCCCTCCCGTCATACTGATTCTTACTCGTATTCTTCAAAACCTTTTCGCCTTCTCCGTCATTCACAAAATCTCTCAAACCGTCGGTCTGAGTTGCAAGATATCAGCTGATTTTCCCCGTTGTCTCTATCGTCTCCATTATTAGGTAACGTCTCACTACTTCTTTGATGATTTTTGCAATACGGCAGAACCAGGGTTTCAAAATTTAAAATTACTAAATCTTCATAATAACAGTCGTTTGTGTGCTTCTCTGTGTTTGCATACATTTCAATCATCTTAGAACTCACGATTATTTGTGTATTCTTGCAGATAACGTCTCACATTCGGTAAGATGAAGTTCCGTCACTTACAGGCTACTCTAAACCTTTCTTTTAAATTGTTTATATTAAGTCTGAGTATAACGAATCAGAGGGGTTTGGGTTTCAAAACCAAGTAGTTTCGATAAAGGGGTTCAACACTTTCAAAAAAAAAAAAAAAAAAATTGTCTTAAAAAAAAATTTTCAATCGAAACTACTAGTTTCGACACCCAAACTTGCCCTAGTATTTATAGTTTCGATAAGTTCATCTCCATCGAAACTAGTTGTTTCGACAGTGTTGATCTCCATCGAAACTAGTTGTTTCGACAGTGTTGATCTCCATCGAAACTAGTTGTTTCGACAGTGTTGATTTAAATTTTTTTTTAAGTGTTGATCAAAGCTTATAGCCTCTATCGAAACTACTTGTTTCGATAAAGCTGTCTGTTAAATTAACCAAGTTGATCTCAATCGAAACTAGTTGTTTCGACAGTTAGGACTTCAAAATTTTTTCTAAGTGTTGATATACCTTGTTTCGATTAAGTATTTTCAGAAATCTTACTTATTGTGCAAAATTGATGAATTTTACAGGTATGGATCTCTTATTGTAAAAAGACACAATGTCTGTGCATTCCTCAATGCTAATGATCCAAAAGCTGCAGAGTTCATTCCTGTATTAAACTTCCTGGCAAACTCCAACATTAGCTTTGCCATCAACAATAATCTGCCGGTGTTTCAGACAACTATAAGAGAATTTTGGGAGACTGCAGAAATCATCACAATTGAGAATATAGAGCACATTAGAGCAACTGTGCGTGGGCAAGAAGTCTTACTCTCTGAAGCTACAATTAGAGAGGTGCTTCAGTTTAATGATAATCCAGATGCACCAATTGAATTCCCAATCTTCTATGTTAAAGAATGCTTCAGAAGATTGGGTCATCCAGATGAATTCAAAAGTGGCCAGATAATCAAGAACTCCTTACCAAGCCACTGGAGATACATAGTGCACGTGTTTATTCACTGCCTATCAATTAGAAAAGGAGGGTTTGATTCAGCAAACAGCACTCTGGGCTCAGCTATTTTGGGGATAATCAAGGGAAGTGATTACAACTTTTCTAGCTTCATATTCAGATAGTTAAAAGACAATCTAACAGGAGCCGTGAAGGAGAAATTCCTGGCATATCCTAGATTTTTACAAATTATCATCAATCATCTTCATGCTGAGCTGCAACAAGGTGGGAACACCTTTGTGTTCGATCATATGATTGCCAAGACTCTCAGCTATATGAAAAGTACTAACAAGAGAACCAATAGGGCTATAGCTGACGTTCCCCTGTTTGGTCATATTATTGGTGAAGAAGAAGAATTTATCCTTGATATTGACCCTGATCTTGAAGAAGAGAACTCATCATCTGAAGAAGAAGAAATGGAAGTTGAGCAAGATCAAGGTAATGCACCTATTGATGAAGCTGAGATTTAGATAAACGTCCCTGGTGTTCAAGAACAAGAACAACCCATCATTGAGCCTGTGATAGAGGCTCCTTTTGTTGAACAAATTCAGATAATTCAAGAGCCAGCAGTTAATGTTGAAGCTCGCATGCATGGAGTTGAGGATGAAGTCGCAGAATCAAGTGGAACTCTAGATGCAGGGATTTATGGATCTGACTACTACAAGTCTGATTCAGATGATAGAACAATGCATCATGCATCTTCCTCTAAACGACAGGTTGATTCAGGTTCTGATTTTGAGGAAGAAGAGCCTAAGGTAAAGAAAATCAAAACAGGATTTGAAGACTTGTCATCCTCATCAGATTCTCTATTAGCCACTCCACAACCATCTCCACAACCTACTCCACAACCCACTCCACAACCATCTCCACAACAATCACCCATCCATACTACTCCCACATCACAAACTCATGATTCAGCCTCTACTGTACCAAGAGTTAAGACTCTAAGCCTTGAACTGAAGAAAATGCAGGATACGATTCAAAAGAAAGATGAAGAAATTGAAGGCTTAAAAAATAATTTGCATAATGTCCAGGAAGAGGTTAAAGACCTGAAGCTGGAAGTTGGGGGTTTACATACCCAGATTGAGGTCCAACAAACTCAACTTGAAACACAGCAGAAACTAATATCAAAGCAAAATGAAGAATTCAAGGCTTTAACTGTGACACCCGACATTTCAGGTCAATATCCGTACACATTATGAACAAGTTTACATTACAATAAACGAGTTTACATTATAATTATTTTTGTGATTTACGTAATTTCACAAACAAGGACATTAAGGTCCATCAAAAACCATACATGGTCTCACTTCACATTTGGTAATTCTAGGAGTTACTGGTTCACGTGTCATAGAAACCGAATTTATTTACCCCCTTTAAAACTCTAATAGATGTTAATACCATTAATAAATTAGTGGTAAAAACAAATTGTTTGATTTATTTTGACCCAAACCACCCACCCTTGACTATTCGGCCGAAATGCAGAGAAAACCATTCCCCCCCCCCATTCTCACGTCCCATTTTACCATATTTTCAGATATAACCCATACCCTTTCACTCAAAACTCTCACAAACCTTTTATCTCTCTCATTTTCGTACGAAAATCTTCTCATTTCTCTTCAAAATCGAAGCCAAGTTTTAAGGTAAAAATCCACCACAATCTAGTGTTTTAAGAAGATTTCAAGTGTTTCTAAAGAAAGTTCAACAGAAGATTCGAGACCATTCTCTGTTTTCCCTCATCATCTTCATCACTGTTTTTAAGGTAAAAACTCGATATTTTTCATATTATGTTCTTTAAAACCGTAACTAAACTTACATCTTATTTAAACGCAAGAAAGATAACAAGAAGAGTGTGTCGAATTCAAGTTTAAAACATCAAAATATGCCGGACTGATTCTGTCAAAACAGAAGTCCAGTAATCGAAACTAGGAGTTTCGATACCTGTTTCTCAATCGAAACTAGGAGTTTCGATACCTGTTTCTCAATCGAAACTAGGAGTTTCGATACCTGTTTCTCAATCGAAACTAGGAGTTTCGATACCTGTTGCTCAATCGAAACTAGGAGTTTCGATACCTGTTTCTCAATCGAAACTAGGAGTTTCGATACCTGTTGTTCAATCGAAACTAGGAGTTTCGATACCTGTTGGTCAATCGAAACTAGGAGTTTCGATACCTTTTACTCAATCGAAACTAGGTTGTTTCGACTCCTGACCACTCCATCGAAACTAAGTAGTTTCGACACACATATGCCCAATCGAAACTAAGAAGTTTCGACACCTGTACAACAGTCCCAGTTGGACAGTAACTCAAAACTATTTTATACCAAAACATGTGTTGGAAAACTAAAACGATATTTAAACAAACATAATCAGATTTACAAGGTCGGTGAACAATTTACAATTAAGACGTTGGTCTTAACAACAATTTACCCTTGGTATCTAGGGTACAAACAGTCAAGGTTGACTACAACAAATATTATTACAAGTATATACACAAACACAAGGTGAGTTTCACGGCCCCTTTCTTTTTACTGCTTTCTAATAATTGGGGGAAAAACATACTTCAACTATTTTATGGGATAACAAGAGAATAAGACACGACTTTTATGTTTACATGGGATGAGAACAACACAATGGAGGCCGCGAAAGTCCCCTGGAACAACATAGTAACCATTAACTGTAGCCTAGGGTCCTATGAATAGTACTATGGAGAGTGACGTCTCCCGGTCATGGTTAGTCGCGCTAACCACAATCTGGAGGATTTATGGCCGCATAGAACTGAATAACGAAATTAGGGGCGTGTACACATGTCAAGGTTTGGTTACGCCCCATGTATGAACATATTATTTGTATTCCTAGCTAGTTTACAAATGGGTCAACAATTCTTATTCTGTTTATCACATACAACTGAAACTATTTACGAACAATGGAATTTTACAAAGAACTATTTGATTAAACCTGTGAACTCACCAACCTCGTGTTGACGATTTTAAGTATGTTTTTCAGGTAACTGAACGTGATTTCAAGGTTAGCAATATAGATTACATGCATGCACGATGGATACTACTCAAGGAGGATTTCCCTTGTATAACTCATTGAGTTGAGTCATATTTGTGAAATCTTAACTTTTTGTAAACTCAGATTATGTTTTGTAATGTAAAACATTAAACTTGTTAATGTATCCATTTATCATGTATGTGTTTGCGGTAATCATATGCTTTGGAAACCATGAACGTTGCGCCTCGCGTTTCCGCCTTGGCGGGGTGTGACAGAACTGGTATCAGAGCCATTGATTATAGTGAACTAGGAATCTAAATTGGAACCTAGTCTATAATCTAAATGACTCACTAAAACGTTTTCATTGCATAAGCATTGCATGACCAGTCATTTTGTCATATGGATATTGTAGTCACAAGCATGTCGTCACATTCACATTCTGATCCCGTCTTTGACACTGAATCAAATGAGGAATTTTCCGCCTCACGTCCCAAAAATCAAGTACAAACCCGTAGCTCCACACCACCTAAAGTCGCCTTGGGAAAACCGCCTATCGTCTACCGAAAGAAAAGCGGAGGACCAGTTAAGGTGCAAAGCGCTAGGAAGAAGGTTCGACTTCCACGCAAAAGGAATCTAGCAGCCCGTGACCCAGAAGACTTGGTGGCTGGTGAAGAACCACCTAGACAAAGACCCTGCTACCACCCTACTGTGGGAACCATCCGTTGGATGCCTCGTACCCTGGCATGTTGGAGGGAGATGGAGAGCATTCCATCTACCTTTGAGCTTGGAGAGTCTTCTAACTCCCCAACACCCCTACCCCACACTGGGGAAGCCATAGAGCTCACTGTGCCTACCTTGGTAGCTCGCGTTCGTACGCATGAGGAGCGTCTTGATGATCTCCTAGATGATATTAGGGCACAGGGGGATGCAACCAGGCGCTTACGTCAAGGGCTCGGATCTCGAGTTCAGACTCTGGAGGACCACACCCGAGACATACAGGGTGCCACAAACTATCTAGAGTTGAGAGCTGACATGGATTGGCAGTTCACTGTTACGGTCCGAGACAGGGTGGAGGCTCTGGAAGAAAGGACGTTGGCTGCAGAATTTGTGGCGAGAGCTAGTTTTGTCATGGCAGGACTTGCCATGATGATTGGATTATACTCTCACTTCTTCTTTTAAACCTATTACGGGCGGGTTGTGCCCGTAGTACATTAAGTAGTTTAAAACTTTAGTACTGATGAGGTCATGTGAACCCATCTCTTTTGTATCCTTGTCTTTTGGAACAATGTACTATGAATGTTTTGACTATGTATGTAATGGTTTATGTTGTGATAATGGTTGTTTACATTTGACGTTGTTGTATCCTTATGTCATGAGCTATCATTATTGTCATATAATGTTGTTTCTTTTTAATTGATATGTTAGAAAGAACGTCATGGCACCTAAGCGTAGGACAACCCGTAACACTACTGGTGACAACAACGAGGCGATTTCCCCAAATGTGGAACAACTTATAGCACAACGAGTAGCTGCTGCCATGGAGCAGTATGAAGCCAATCGAAATAGTGGAGGAGGTGTAGGAGGTAGCGGTACAGCTGGAGGTTCCGGAGGTGCAGGAGGTAGCGGTACAGCTGGAGGTTCCGGAGGTAATAAAATAAATAAGCCATAACATATAGTCATGATTCGAATTAATGACGTTATGACTTGTAATTCTACAGATGCTCCAATTAGAAAGTGCTCCTACAAGACCTTTCTGTCTTGCAAACCCCGTAACTTCAATGGCACCGAGGGTGCAGTTGGACTAATGAGATGGATAGAGAAGATGGAATCGGTGATTGATATTAGTGAATGCACCGCTGACTGCATGGTGAAGTATTCTACATGCTCACTCACTGATAAAGCTTTAACCTGGTGGAATTCACAAGTAAAGACTTTGGGAAGGCAGACATCATATGAGTTGTCATGGGAAGACTTAAAAGCCATGATGATCGAGGAATACTGTCCTCGAAATGAGTTGCAAAAGATCGAATCTGAAATGTGGAATTTACAAATGACAGGAGATGATGTTGCTGGCTACACTGACCGATTCAATGAGTTAGCAATCTTGGTTCCACACATGGTCACCCCAGAATACAAGAAGGTCGAAAGATACTTGTGGGGTCTCGCACCTCAAATCCGAGGTCTGGTGACTTCATCGAACCCTATGGATGCCAAGAGCGCCATAACTCTGGCTTTCAAACTAAGGGATAATGATGTACGTGATGGTTTGTTTAAGAAGAAGGAGACCGAGGAAGGAAGGTCTGGGGAAAAGAGGAAATGGTTTGGAAAACCAATTAACCAAAACAAGAATCAAATTTACAAGAGACATGAAACTACGAAAGCCTTTGTCGCCAACACTGTGGGACAAAATGTATATCTTGGAACATTACCGAGGTGTGACAAGTGTGGATATCATCACAGCGAAAAGTGTATCCAATGTGGGAAGTGTAAAAAGTATGGGCACCTGGCCCATAACTGTAGGAGCAATACGAACCCTAACAAGATAAATCAAGTAGCAGGAAAAGTCAACCCAGGAACAGAAAGGATGAATCAAGGATGCTTTGAGTGTGGAGATCCAAAGCACTTCAGAAAAGACTGTCCAAAGTTGAAGAACCGAAACGACAATCAGGCCCGTGGAAGAGCATTTGTGATGGGAGCTGGTGACGCACGACAAGATCCAAACATTGTCACTGGTACGTTCCCGATAAATAATCACTATGCCTCTATACTTTTCGATACGGGTGCTGATTTGAGTTTTGTGTCAAATGACTTTAAGTCCCTACTCGGTATTAAGCCCAGCAAACTAGAACAAAAGTATACAATTGAATTAGCGAACGGAAAATTAATTAATACCGGAGAGGTCATTCAAGGTTGTACCTTATATCTTAAAAATCACACATTTAGTATAGATCTGTTACCTGTTGACTTAGGAAGCTTTGACGTTGTTATTGGCATGGATTGGTTGTCAAAGAATCATGCAGAGATTGTTTGTTTTGAGAAGATTGTCCAAATTCCACTCCCAAACGGAGAAGTTCTTTCGATTCAAGGTGAGAAGAGTGGAGTAGCGTTAAGGATGATAAACTGCATGAAAACTCGTAAGTACCTACGCAAAGGCTATTACGTATTCCTGGCTCACGTCGTCGAGAAGAAACCCGAGGAACGTCGACTTGAGGATATACCAATCGTTAAGGAATATCCTGAAGTTTTTCCTGAAGACTTACCTGGTTTACCACCACCTAGGCAAGTCGAATTTCGAATCGATTTGGTACCAGGAGCCGCCCCGGTTGCGCGATCACCATATCGATTAGCACCTTCTGAAATGCAGGAATTATCAAATCAACTTCAAGAGTTGCTTGATAAAGGTTTCATAAGAGCGAGTTTCTCACCTTGGGGAGCTCCGGTCCTATTCGTAAAGAAAAAGGATGGAACCTTTAGGATGTGTATTGATTACCGAGAATTAAACAAGCTTACAATCAAAAACCGATACCCACTTCCTCGAATAGATGATTTGTTTGATCAACTACAAGGTTCTAGCTTCTACTCTAAGATCGACCTACGTTCGGGATATCACCAATTAAGAATCCAAGAAGAAGATGTACCAAAGACAGCATTTAGGACTCGATATGGCCACTACGAATTCCTAGTTATGCCGTTTGGTTTGACAAACGCACTAGCTGTTTTCATGGATCTCATGAACCGCGTGTGCAAGCCATACTTGGATAAATTCGTGATTGTGTTTATCGATGATATATTAATATATTCACGAACCAAGGAGGATCCTGAACATCATCTTAAATTAATCTTAGAACTACTCAGAAACGAGAAACTTTACGCTAAATTCTCTAAGTGTGAGTTTTGGATCCGAGAAGTGCATTTTCTTGGACACGTCATCAACAAGGAAGGAATTCACGTTGATCCATCAAAAATTGAAGCGATCAAAAACTGGGAAGCACCAAAGACTCCGACAGAAGTGCGTCAATTTTTGGGTTTGGCTGGCTATTACAGACGATTCATCGAGAATTTTTCAAAGATAGCCTTGCCTTTAACCACATTAACCCAGAAAGAAAAGAAGTATGATTGGAGTGACAAACAAGAGTCAGCTTTTCAATTACTGAAGCAGAAGTTGTGTAGTGCACCAATCTTATCCCTTCCTGAGGGAATCGACAACTTTGTTGTATACTGCGATGCATCACACCAAGGACTTGGTTGTGTGTTAATGCAAAGAGACAAAGTCATCGCATATGCCTCACGACAACTAAAAGTGCACGAAAAGAATTATACGGCCCACGACTTGGAATTGGGTGCAGTTGTGTTTGCACTCAAGATTTGGAGACATTATCTTTACGGTACAAGATGCACTATCTTTACTGATCACAAGAGTCTTCAACATATCTTCGATCAAAAGGAACTTAACATGAGACAACGTCGTTGGGTAGAACTACTAAACGACTATGATTGTGATATCAAGTACCATCCCGGAAAAGCCAATGTCGTAGCAGACGCCTTAAGTCGCAAAGAACGAGTTAAAACTCTCCGTGTTCGTGCCCTAGAATTGACAATTCATACAAATCTCACTACTCAAATTCGGATGGCACAACAAGAGGCAATTAAAGAAGAAAACATTCAAAATGAAGCTCTACGAGGAATGATAAAGCATTTGGAGTCTGAGTCAGATGACACTTTATACTTCATGAATAGAATTTGGGTGACACGTTTTGGTAACTTACGGGAGTTAGTTATGGACGAAGCCCACAAGTCCAGGTACTCCATTCACCCAGGTTCAGATAAGATGTATAAGGATCTAAAAGAATTATATTGGTGGCCCAATATGAAAGGAGATATTGCCACATATGTCAGTAAATGCCTAACGTGCTCAAAAGTAAAAGCCGAACATCAGAAACCGTCTGGTTTACTACAGCAACCTGAAATTCCCCAATGGAAATGGGAACAAATTTCTATGGATTTCATCACAAAATTACCCAGGACTTCCAGTGGTTATGATACCATATGGGTTATTGTCGACCGATTAACAAAATCTGCTCACTTTCTGCCAATGAAAGAAACTGACAAAACCGAGAAACTTGCAAAGCTTTATATCAAGGAAATTGTGGCTAGGCATGGAGTGCCAATTTCTATTATCTCGGATAGAGATAGCAGATTCGTGTCTAGAATCTGGAAATCATTACAAGAAGCAATGGGCACACGTCTTGACATGAGCACGGCATATCACCCACAAACAGATGGTCAAAGTGAACGGACTATCCAGACACTAGAAGATATGCTCCGTGCGTGTGTAATTGATTTCGAAGGAAATTGGGATACTCATTTACCATTAGCTGAGTTTTCCTACAATAACAGTTACCATACGAGCATTAAGGCAGCTCCGTTTGAAGCTTTATATGGTCGTAAATGCCGCTCACCGTTATGTTGGGCGGAAGTTGGTGAAAAACATTTGACAGGCCCTGAGATTGTCCAGGAAACCACTGATAAGATTTTCAAAATTAAGGACCGTTTGAAAGCGGCCCGAGATAGACAAAAGAGCTATGCTGACAACAGACGAAAACCATTAGAATTTCAAATTGGCGACCGAGTAATGTTAAAAGTCTCACCATGGAAAGGCGTTGCAAGGTTTGGTAACCGTGGTAAGCTCAACCCTAGATACGTTGGTCCGTTCGAAATACTGGCTAGGGTTGGCCCTGTAGCTTACAAACTCAAGCTACCACAAGAACTAAACAATATACATGATACGTTTCATGTATCAAATCTCAAGAAGTGTTTATCAGACGAGACACTAATTATACCGTCTGACGAGATTCATATTGACGATAAACTTCATTTCATCGAGGAACCGATTGAGATTTCAGATTGGAAGGTTCAAAAGCTGAGACGTAGTCGGATCAAACTGATTAAAGTACGTTGGAACTCAAAGCGTGGTCCTGAGTATACATGGGAACGAGAGGACCAAATGAAAACAAAATACCCATCCTTGTTTAAGGATACACCAGTTCAAGAGGACACGAATTGAATTTCGGGATGAAATTCTTTTAACAAGTGGAGAATGTGACACCCGACATTTCAGGTCAATATCCGTACACATTATGAACAAGTTTACATTACAATAAACGAGTTTACATTATAATTATTTTTGTGATTTACGTAATTTCACAAACAAGGACATTAAGGTCCATCAAAAACCGTACATGGTCTCACTTCACATTTGGTAATTCTAGGAGTTACTGGTTCACGTGTCATAGAAACCGAATTTATTTACCCCCTTTAAAACTCTAATAGATGTTAATACCATTAATAAATTAGTGGTAAAAACAAATTGTTTGATTTATTTTGACCCAAACCACCCACCCTTGACTATTCGGCCGAAATGCAGAGAAAACCATTCCCCCCCCCCCATTCTCACGTCCCATTTTACCATATTTTCAGATATAACCCATACCCTTTCACTCAAAACTCTCACAAACCTTTTATCTCTCTCATTTTCGTACGAAAATCTTCTCATTTCTCTTCAAAATCGAAGCCAAGTTTTAAGGTAAAAATCCACCACAATCTAGTGTTTTAAGAAGATTTCAAGTGTTTCTAAAGAAAGTTCAACAGAAGATTCAAGACCATTCTCTGTTTTCCCTCATCATCTTCATCACTGTTTTTAAGGTAAAAACTCGATATTTTTCATATTATGTTCTTTAAAACCGTAACTAAACTTACATCTTATTTAAACGCAAGAAAGATAACAAGAAGAGTGTGTCGAATTCAAGTTTAAAACATCAAAATATGCCGGACTGATTCTGTCAAAACAGAAGTCCAGTAATCGAAACTAGGAGTTTCGATACCTGTTTCTTAATCGAAACTAGGAGTTTCGATACCTGTTGCTCAATCGAAACTAGGAGTTTCGATACCTGTTTCTCAATCGAAACTAGGAGTTTCGATACCTGTTTCTCAATCGAAACTAGGAGTTTCGATACCTGTTGCTCAATCGAAACTAGGAGTTTCGATACCTGTTTCTCAATCGAAACTAGGAGTTTCGATACCTGTTGCTCAATCAAAACTAGGAGTTTCGATACCTTTTACTCAATCGAAACTAGGTTGTTTCGACTCCTGACCACTCCATCGAAACTAAGTAGTTTCGACACACATATGCCCAATCGAAACTAAGAAGTTTCGACACCTGTACAACAGTCCCAGTTGGGCAGTAACTCAAAACTATTTTATACCAAAACATGTGTTGGAAAACTAAAACGATATTTAAACAAACATAATCAGATTTACAAGGTCGGTGAACAATTTACAATTAAGACGTTGGTCTTAACAACAATTTACCCTTGGTATCTAGGGTACAAACAGTCAAGGTTGACTACAACAAATATTATTACAAGTATATACACAAACACAAGGTGAGTTTCACGGCCCCTTTCTTTTTACTGCTTTCTAATAATTGGGGGAAAAACATACTTCAACTATTTTATGGGATAACAAGAGAATAAGACACGACTTTTATGTTTACATGGGATGAGAACAACACAATGGAGGCCGCGAAAGTCCCCTGGAACAACATAGTAACCATTAACTGTAGCCTAGGGTCCTATGAATAGTACTATGGAGAGTGACGTCTCCCGGTCATGGTTAGTCGCGCTAACCACAATCTGGAGGATTTATGGCCGCATAGAACTGAATAACGAAATTAGGGGCGTGTACACATGTCAAGGTTTGGTTACGCCCCATGTATGAACATATTATTTGTATTCCTAGCTAGTTTACAAATGGGTCAACAATTCTTATTCTGTTTATCACATACAACTGAAACTATTTACGAAAAATGGAATTTTACAAAGAACTATTTGATTAAACCTGTGAACTCACCAACCTCGTGTTGACGATTTTAAGTATGTTTTTCAGGTAACTGAACGTGATTTCAAGGTTAGCAATATAGATTACATGCATGCACGATGGATACTACTCAAGGAGGATTTCCCTTGTATAACTCATTGAGTTGAGTCATATTTGTGAAATCTTAACTTTTTGTAAACTCAGATTATGTTTTGTAATGTAAAACATTAAACTTGTTAATGTATCCATTTATCATGTATGTGTTTGCGGTAATCATATGCTTTGGAAACCATGAACGTTGCGCCTCGCGTTTCCGCCTTGGCGGGGTGTGACATTAACTGAAGCAGTGGAGCAGCTCAAAGCCTCAATGGTTAAACCTGTGCAAAAACAACCAACTACTTCAACAGCTCAGGGGGAGACCACATCTGTGGTTGAACCCTCATCTCCTGACCTTGTGACTAATCCAGAGTCTGCACTAACTATATTTGCTGGCCATATAAAAAGACAAAAGAGGCGGTTAAAGTCAAAGTTGAAGGTACAGAACTAAACCTTCCCTCAGCAAGTGAGAGAAGAGATGCAAGGAAGAGAGGGAAAGGGACTTCCACTGAAATAGAGACCGTGATTCTTGATGAAGAAGACATCCCATCTGATGATGAGCTGAATGCCCTTTTAGAAGACATTGAAAACTTTGGGTATAATGATCTTTATCCAGAAATCATGACCAATGAAGAAAAGGAGACTGAGCGAACTAGATACTTTACGGAAGACGGAGATGAAATTCAAACCTTATCTGACGAAAGGTGAAGATGATGTTCAGATTAATCTTATCAAAACAGTCACTCCTAAACCAACCACTACAGTCTCTGAATCCGGTCTAGCACAAGATTCACCCTCAGTTGCTCCTGAACCTCCAATTTCAAGAAAGTCTTGGTTTAAGAAAATAATTCAGGAGGAAACCCCTAAGACATATGAATGGATAGCAGAGCATCAAGAACAAAAAAGGCCTCCAATTGGCTGGAAGTATGATGCTGAAAGGAAGCTCTTTATCATAAGAAGATATAGAGGGGGAGTTCAGCACTTTAAAAATATGACTGACTTCCAAACCCTTCCTTTCTATGACCTCAGGGATTTAGCCAAACTTCCCCTTCAAAACCCTGGGAAGGTCATGATGGCTTATGACTTTGAGAAATTTCTGCATTCTCAAGTCAATAATGATTTTAAAGGAATGAAGCCTAGGAAAACTCAAAAGAAGATCTCAAAGACAATGTTTCATCCTAAGACTAACAAGCCATATGTGTTCTTAAGGTACAAGCCTGCCCAAACACACAAGACCATCACCATTCCAAAATATGTACCTGTCCAGCTACAAACTTTCAGAAAATGGTACTACGACCCAATCATTGGCAGTGCAGTGATAGAGTGTGAGGGAAAGGAAGACATCACCATCTTTGAGCCCATGGAGCTGTTGAAGTTTCAGCCTGAAGATCTGGAAATCCTTTTTCAGAATCACATTCAGGCATACTGTGATGAAGATGAAGCTGATGCTAAGGCCTACCAACGGGTTGTATCTCTCCATGTTAAACCTTTTATACCGAGGACAACTGAAGGACCAGTTGCTTGATGAAGAGCTGAAGACGGTAATGCAACAGCTTAGGGGGAGATTATAGAGTCATATCTTATGTATAAGCTGTTGTCATTTATTGTTTGTTTTAAACAGTTTTAGACTAGTTTACTTTCTGTCATTTCATTAAATGTAATTTCAGTTTTCTGTAATTTACTGTTTTTATTTATAAGTCTGGGCCATCGAAACTACTTAGGTTCGCTTGAGTGTGTTCAATCGAAACTAGTAGTTTCGATAGATGGTAGTTTCGACAGTTCTGTGTCACTTGTAAATGGTCAATCGAAACTAGTAGTTTCGATTGAACATAGTTTCGATACTGTCACTACTATAAATAGCCTAGTTTGAGAATGTTTAGGGTGTGAGTAGCGGCTGTAACCCTGAACCTTCTCTTTCATATTTTTCCTGAATCAATACAATTTGCAGTTGTTTATTCACTGTGTTCTTACACTTTTATACCATTTGCGTGTTGATTCATACTGTGGTTAGCCTGTTATCTTCACCAACACTGTTTCTATTATCTGTTTCACCACCATACACACAGTTTCCGCCTGTGTGTGTGTAATCGATCAAATCAGTGATTTCAAGAGAAATCTAGACCTACAAGGACATAGATTGTTATGACAAAAGCTTGTAATAGTTAGATTTTATGTCTTTATGTTTTTGTTATGTAAATGTTAAGTCTTAAGTGTTTTACAAGTGAGCCTAGAGGCGAACTTGTTAAGTTCGCCTGGTCTATCAGAGGTGAACTTAATAAGTTCGCTTAGGTCTAGCTGAGGCGAACTTGGTAAGTTCGCTTAAGCTGTTAGAGGCGAACTTAATAAGTTCGCTTATATCAGGTCAGTTGTGTAACGAACCAAAATCCAGGTTTTGTTTTCAAATAAATAAAGCATTTTAATAAATATTATGGTGAAAATAATATTTATGAAATAAGTTGAAATTAGTGGGTTTCAAGTTAATAATGAAGTTATGTTAGTTTTAACTACCTATGGGATGAAATGAGTGAAATGGAAGTTAAGGGGCCAAAAGTGTAAATGGCAAAATCTGCCATATTGACTAGCAAAAGTCAAAATAAACCTCATTTGGTTGTTTGGTCGTTCAAGAGAAGAGGAAGAAAAGAGAAAAGTGTGTTGAAGCCATTTTCGTGCAATTGAAGCTTGATTAGTGAAGGTTTTGGCTCACACAATACCTTCCTAACATCAAGTAAGTGATTCTCTTCCTCTTGATTTCACCATGTATGTGTTCTTTGTGGGTTTTGGGTGAAATCCGAAATTATGTATGCATGTGATGAAATGGTGTTAGATTGTTGATAATCTAGCTAAACTAAAGTTAAAGAATGATGATTAACATCCTAGAACCCTTTGATTTTGATTTTGAAAAGTTAGGGTTCATATGGTGGAAAATTGGGGGTGTTTGGATCAGGATGCTAGAATGGTGAATTAATGAAGATTAAGTGTTTTTAAGATGCTAGACACTTGAACAAACACCAAATTAACTTAATAATAATTTTTGGAAGAAGAATTAGTGTTAAGATTAAGTTAATTAAACTCAAGTAGGTGAGTTTGTGGTGAAAGAGGGTGTTTGGCTATGAGGATAACCCAAACGGGTCAATTTGGGTTGGAATTGGGAAATTGGGTTGTGAACTCAATTGTAATGAAATGTCGGTATATGTTAGATTACTAAACTAGGCGAATGTGTTTAGGTAATCAAATTGCAAAGCTTGAGAGCGGTGCGGGATCTTCTAACCCGAAAGGTAAGTGCCTATGCACTTACTTAGTATTGATGATAAATGGCGAATGTTGTGAATTATGTGTTATGTGATTGTGTACATTCTTACGATATGATAAATTGTGAATGATTTAGTATGTACAATGAATGAATGTAGTTATAGTGTTAAGCTATAATGGAAATGGATCATGTGTTGATCATAAATGAAACGGGGATAAATGAATTTTATGCAAGGTTGTATGTATAATGTGTAAAGTTGCATAATTAGTTATGTGGTATGAATGAGCATGAAATTGTATGCATAATTGAAGGAATGTAGTTATAGTATTTATACTATAATGGATATGTTGATATGGAGTTATGGTCTATGAAGCATAATGGATAGAATGCATATGGAGTTATGGTCTATGAACCATAATGGATAGAGTGGATATGGAGTTATGGTCTAAGTACCATAATGGATAGATTAGTTATGGAGTTATGATCTCGTATCTTTTGGGATATGAAGTTATGGCCTACGTGCCATAATGGAAATGGAAAAGTGATAATGAAATGATGAAAGTAACTTGTAGGTGATATACAAGTGTATGAAATCCTTAATTGGTCAAATGGGTGTTAACGGGTCAAATGGGTGAAAGGTGTGAAAACAAGTTGAAATCACTTGTTTGTTATGTTTAACACATTACAATGGTAATATGTTGACGAAATGCTAATGTATGGAACTATAATTCACCAAATAGAGGCAAACGGGTCAAATGGGTGAAAAGGATGAAAACAAGTTGTAAATACTTGTTGGTTGTGTTTATCTCATTACTAATGGTTATAAGTTTATATGGTTATGCAGGGAAAGCTCCGAAATAGGTCAAGGTCAACGTCCAAGCTTGGAGGGTTCTCGTATGCATTTTTGGTATTTTGAGGATTTTCGTAAAATCCTTGTAAAGTGGTGTAATTTGGCATAAAAGTTATGTTTTGATGTAATCATATGTTGTCATGATGTTTTTGGTCAAAAATCTAAGTGTTGGTAAAGTTTTGATGATAAGCAAAATGAAAAGGTTGGAAAAATGGTTAAGTGTGAAAGCTGCTGAAAAGCTGGAAACATTCTGAGAGAAAGGGTCCCTCGCGGGCCGCGAGAGTCCATGAAGGATTCTCTCGCGGTACGCGAGAGGGTTTAAAAAAAAAAAAAATTCCTGGGTTAAGACTTCCGCGCGTTAAAGATTTGTTTTTAAAAAGTGGTGTGTTTCAACTTGGTATCAGAGCAATGGTTTGAGGGATTTGGTGTGCGAGACACTAAACTCAAACCGGATGCTCTTGATATGGAGGAATGATACGAGAATCCAAGAAGGACTTGACTAAGACTCGGAGCTTGCGGAAATGAAAGGTTAGTAATGATTTGATAAAATGATAATATATATATATATGGTGTATGTATATATGTATGATGAATGTTGTTAAGGTGTTATGTGTGCCGAAACTTGTTTTGCGACCTGTTATATGGAGATGGTAATTACAATTGGGCATGGCGTATTATTAAACATGTCTGGCCAATATGTTTAATAAGACGAAATGTGCAAGAGACTTTATGATAACCATATAACAATGAACATTTGCAAGGATTAGGTGAAGGTGGTTATATATGTATGTATGTATATAGGTAGGTAAATATATACTTAATACATATAATAGTGAATGTGTAATGGATACCTAGGGTATTGAAAGTGAAAGGGTATTAAGGTGTTTGTGGTTCATTTTCTCAGTTTAGAGATGGCAGAAGATGCAAGTAATGAACCATTGGATTCAAGAATCCAAGATATGATAAAAGAGGAAGTGGCTAAGGCCTTCGAGCAAGCCACAACTTTGTTAATGGAAGAAATGAGAGGGACTATCAAGCTTACCCTCGAAGACGTGTTAAAGGAAAAGGAAAGGGTGCCACAGGGTTGTACCCTAAAAGAGTTTATGGTAATTAAGCCCAAGGAATATGACGGGCAAGTGGACCCGATTCTGAGCCACAGGTGGGTTGTGGATATGGAGTCTAATTTTGAGACTACTAAATGTAAGCCCGAGGATAGGGTGATGTTCAGTGTGCCTTTGTTGACTGGAAGGGCAAAGGAGTGGTTGTTGAATCTCCGCAAGGAGAGGGGTGTTTTGGGTGTGACCTCTATGTCTTGGGAGGAGTTTAAGGCGGCTTTTCTGAAGTATCATTGCCCGCAAGCCGCAGTTGATAGAATGACTGAGGAGTTTCTCCTCATGAGGCAAAAGAATGAGTCAATAGATGAGTTGGCTAGAGCTTTCTTTGATCGCGCCAAGTTCTGTCCGGACGTGGTGTCGACCGAGAAGGCGAAGATTGACAGATTTTATGCTATGTTGACTGTGGAATTCAGAGATAGCATATCTCCATCTTCTTTCACCACGCTTGTGGATTTGATAAACAGGTGTCGGGAAAGGGAAGTGGAGTTGAGGAGGCAAGAAGCTAGAGGAGAGAAGAGGAAACGGGAAATTGTAGAACAAGTGGTGAGCAAGATAAAGGGCGGGAGCCCTAGTAAGAAGCCTTTTACCAAGTTCTCTTCTCGAGGATGCAAAGTTTGTGGGAAGGAGCACTATGGGGATTGTAAGAAGGGAACGTCGAATTGTTACAAGTGTGGGAAGCCGGGGCATATGGCAAATCAGTGTCCAAGCCAGGTTCGTATATGCTACAATTGTTATAAACCCGGGCACAATAGGGCGGATTGTCCCGAGTTAAAGCAAGGTGGAAGTGGAAAGAAAGTGGAGACGCCAAAACCAAAAGGAAGAGCCTTCCACATTTCGGCGGAAGAGGCAAAGAACAACTCGGAGGTGGTGTCAGGTACATTCAAGATTAACTCTTTACCTGCACTAGTTCTTTTTGACTCGGGGGCTAGTCGTTCGTTTGTGTCTTTGAAATTTGTTAAGCATTCTTCTTTTATAAGTAGCAAGTTAGATGAACCCTTAGAAATTGAGGCGGCAAATGATAAGAGCTTCCTAGTGTTTGATGTTTATAGGAATTGCAAATTAAAGGCGGGGGGTGAAACGTTCCATATCGATTTAATTCCTATGTCTATGGGGGAATTTGATGTGATAGTGGGGATGGATTGGTTAGCAAGGAACAAAGCGAATATTCTATGTGGGCCTAAAGCGATACGACTCGATTCCCCATCGGGCGAGTCCATTTACATAGAAGGTGAAAAGAAAGGTAATGTAAGAATGTGCTCTTATGTAAAGGCAACCAAGTTCATGGCGCGTGGGTGCAAGGCGTTCATGGCTTGTGTTGCGGTTGTGAATGAGAAAGTAAAGAACATTCGCGATGTTCCGGTTGTGAATCAGTTTGAAGATGTGTTTCCTGATGAGTTACCGGGGGTTCCTCCGGAGAGGGAAGTAGAGTTCGGGATTGATTTGATACCGGGTGCTAAACCGGTAGCTAAAGCGCCTTATAGATTGGCACCGCCAGAAATGAAAGAACTCATGGAGCAATTACAAGAGTTACTTGACAAGGGTTTCATACGCCCAAGTGTTTCACCTTGGGGTGCGCCCGTTCTCTTCGTCAAAAAGAAGGATGGGAGCATGAGAATGTGTATGGATTACCGGGTGTTGAACAAGTTGACCGTGAAGAATAGGTACCCATTGCCTAGGATTGACGATCTTTTCGACCAATTGCAAGGGGCGTCGTGGTTTTCTAAGATTGACTTGAAGTCCGGGTATCATCAGTTGAAAGTGAAGGAAGAGGATGTTCATAAGACAGCTTTTCGCACTCGTTACGGTCACTATGAGTTTACGGTTATGCCTTTCGGTTTGACCAACGCCCCTACGTTTTTCATGGATCTCATGAACCGGGTGTGTAGACCGTTCCTTGATCGTTCGGTCATTGTGTTTATTGACGATCTTCTCATCTATTCAAGGAGCAAGGGTGATCACGCTTGTTATTTGCGTGAGATTCTTGAAGTCTTGCAAAAGGAGAAGCTTTATGCTAAATTCTCCAAGTGCGCATTTTGGTTGCGCGAGATCCAATTCTTGGGTCATGTGATTAATGAAAGAGGAATTACCGTTGATCCATCCAAGATTATAGCCGTTAAAGAATGGTCATCACCGAAGACGCCTTCGGAGATTAGAAGTTTCTTGGGGTTAGCGGGTTATTATCGGAGGTTCATCGAAAACTTCTCTCGGATTGCTTTGCCGATGACGAAGTTGACTCGTAAGGAGACAAAGTTTGTTTGGAGTCCCGAGCAAGAGTCTGCCTTTCAACTCTTGAAAGAAAAGTTGACTAAGGCGCCTGTTTTATCCTTGCCGGACGGGACCGAGGATTTTGTTGTTTATTCGGATGCCTCGCATTCGGGGTTGGGGTGTGTTTTAATGCAAAGGGGGAAAGTGATTGCCTATGCATCTAGGCAATTAAAGACTCACGAGGTGAATTACCCAACCCATGATTTAGAGCTTGCAGCCGTGGTTTTCGCGCTCAAGATTTGGAGGCATTATTTGTATGGTGCTAAGTGTACGATCTACACGGATCACAAAAGTCTCAAATATTTCTTTGACCAAAAGGACCTCAATATGAGGCAAAGGCGGTGGCTTGAATTGGTTAAGGATTATGATTGTGAGATACTTTATCATCCGGGTAAAGCGAATGTTGTGGCGGATGCGCTTAGTAGAAAGTCAAGTCATTCACCTATCAAGGTGAAGTCATTCAAGATGACAATTTCATCATCTCTTATTGATGAAATCCGAGAGGCTCAAGTGTTAGCACTTGGTGGTGACTTGAAGAAAGAGCGGATGGTTGCTTATGTTGATAAGCTTGGTGAAAATAGCATGGGTTTGAAGACATGCTTTGATAGAATTTGGATACCTAGGTTGTCAAGTGTCTTGACAACTATTCTTGACGAGGCGCATAAATCCAAATATTCTATCCATCCGGGGGCCACGAAGATGTTTTACGATTTGAGGTGTCATTTTTGGTGGCCAGGTATGAGGCGTGATATTGTTAAGTATGTGGAGAAGTGTCTCACATGCTTAAGGGTTAAGGCGGAGCATCAAAAGCCGTATGGAAAGCTTCAACCGCTTGAAATACCGCTTTGGAAATGGGAAAATATAACCATGGATTTGATCACTAAACTACCAAAGACTCGAAAGGGTTATGATGCGATATGGGTAGTAGTGGATCGGTTGACGAAGAGTGCACATTTCCTTCCTATAAAGGAAACGTATTCTTCGGATAGATTGGCGGAAATGTATGTGAAGGAAATTGTGTCACGTCATGGTGTGCCGGTGTCGATTATATCGGATCGTGATACGAGATTCACTTCTCGTTTTTGGAAGAAATTCCATGAGGATACGGGGACAAGGTTGAACCTCAGCACCGCTTATCATCCACAAACGGATGGGCAAAGCGAGCGTACGATTCAAACGCTCGAGGATATGTTACGCGCGTGTGCTTTGGATTTTGGTGGTAGTTGGGACGACCATCTACCGTTGGCGGAATTCTCTTACAACAATAGTTACCATTCTAGTATTGGTATGCCGCCTTTTGAGGCATTGTATGGGAGAAAGTGTCGAACACCCGTGTGTTGGGGTGAGATTGGTCAACGGGAGCTTGGTAGTGTCGAAGTGGTCAAGGAAACTAATGATAGTATTGACCAAATTAGAGCACGCTTGAAGGCGGCTCAAGATCGCCAAAAGTCTTATGCGGATAATAGGAAGCGGGCGATTGAGTTTCAAGTGGGAGACTTTGTGCTTTTGAAAGTCTCTCCTTGGAAAGGGGTGATACGGTTTAGGAAACGGGGGAAATTAAGTCCTCGTTTCATCGGGCCGTTTAAGGTGATAGCAAAGGTGGGTACGGTAGCTTATCGTTTGGAGCTACCGGAGGGACTAAGTAGACTTCATAACACATTTCATGTGTCTCACTTGCGGAAGTGTTTGGCGGATGAATCTACTTTTGTCCCTTTGGACGATATTGAATTGGATGAAAAGTTGAATTATGTTGAAGAACCGGTGACAATCTTGGATAGAAAAGTGAAGCGTTTGCGCAATAAAGAGATTAGCCAAGTTTTGGTGAGGTGGAAACATAGAAAGGGAGCGGAAATGACTTGGGAAACCGAGGAAGAAATGCTTAAACATTATCTGAACCTTTTTATGTGAAGTCGGGTTTCGGGGACGAAACCCAAATAAGGGGAGGTGATTTGTAACGAACCAAAATCCGGGTTTCGTTTTCAAATAAATAAAGCATTTTAATAAATATTATGGTGAAAATAATATTTATGAAATAAGTTGAAATTAGTGGGTTTCAAGTTAATAATGAAGTTATGTTAGTTTTAACTAACTATGGGATGAAATGAGTGAAATGGAAGTTAAGGGGCCAAAAGTGTAAATGGCAAAATCTGCCATATTGACTAGCAAAAGTCAAAATAAACCTCATTTGGTTGTTTGGTCGTTCAAGAGAAGAGGAAGAAAAGAGAAAAGTGTGTTGAAGCCATTTTCGTGCAATTGAAGCTTGATTAGTGAAGGTTTTGGCTCACACAATACCTTCCTAACATCAAGTAAGTGATTATCTTCCTCTTGATTTCACCATGTATGTGTTCTTTGTGGGTTTTGGGTGAAATCCGAATTTATGTATGCATGTGATGAAATGGTGTTAGATTGTTGATAATCTAGCTAAACTAAAGTTAAAGAATGATGATTAACATCCTAGAACCCTTTGATTTTGATTTTGAAAAGTTAGGGTTCATATGGTGGAAAATTGGGGGTGTTTGGATCATGATGCTAGAATGGTGAATTAATGAAGATTAAGTGTTTTTAAGATGCTAGACACTTGAACAAACACCAAATTAACTTAATAATAATTTTTGGAAGAAGAATTAGTGTTAAGATTAAGTTAATTAAACTCAAGTAGGTGAGTTTGTGGTGAAAGAGGGTGTTTGGCTATGAGGATAACCCAAACGGGTCAATTTGGGTTGGAATTGGGAAATTGGGTTGTGAACTCAATTGTAATGAAATGTCGGTATATGTTAGATTACTAAACTAGGCGAATGTGTTTAGGTAATCAAATTGCAAAGCTTGAGAGCGGTGCGGGATCTTCTAACCCGAAAGGTAAGTGCCTATGCACTTACTTAGTATTGATGATAAATGGTGAATGTTGTGAATTATGTGTTATGTGATTGTGTACATTCTTACAATATGATAAATTGTGAATGATTTAGTATGTACAATGAATGAATGTAGTTATAGTGTTAAGCTATAATGGAAATGGATCATGTGTTGATCATAAATGAAACGGGGATAAATGAATTTTATGCAAGGTTGTATGTATAATGTGTAAAGTTGCATAATTAGTTATGTGGTATGAATGAGCATGAAATTGTATGCATAATTGAAGGAATGTAGTTATAGTATTTATACTATAATGGATATGTTGATATGGAGTTATGGTCTATGAAGCATAATGGATAGAATGCATATGGAGTTATGGTCTATGAACCATAATGGATAGAGTGGATATGGAGTTATGGTCTAAGTACCATAATGGATAGATTAGTTATGGAGTTATGATCTCGTATCTTTTGGGATATGAAGTTATGGCCTACGTGCCATAATGGAAATGGAAAAGTGATAATGAAATGATGAAAGTAACTTGTAGGTGATATACAAGTGTATGAAATCCTTAATTGGCCAAATGGGTGTTAACGGGTCAAATGGGTGAAAGGTGTGAAAACAAGTTGAAATCACTTGTTTGTTATGTTTAACACATTACAATGGTAATATGTTGACGAAATGCTAATGTATGGAACTATAATTGACCAAATAGAGGCAAACGGGTCAAATGGGTGAAAAGGATGAAAACAAGTTGTAAATACTTGTTGGTTGTGTTTATCTCATTACTAATGGTTATAAGTTTATGTGGTTATGTAGGGAAAGCTCCGAAATAGGTCAAGGTCAACGTCCAAGCTTGGAGGGTTCTCGTATGCATTTTTGGTATTTTGAGGATTTTCGTAAAATCCTTGTAAAGTGGTGTAATTTGGCATAAAAGTTATGTTTTGATGTAATCATATGTTGTCATGATGTTTTTGGTCAAAAATCTAAGTGTTGGTAAAGTTTTGATGATAAGCAAAATGAAAAGGTTGGAAAAATGGTTAAGTGTGAAAGCTGCTGAAAAGCTGGAAACATTCTGAGAGAAAGGGTCCCTCGCGGGCCGCGAGAGTACATGAAGGATTCTCTCGCGGTACGCGAGAGGGTTTAAAAAAAATAAAAAATTTCCTGGGTTAAGACTTCCACGCGTTAAAGATTTGTTTTTAAAAAGTGGTGTGTTTCATGTTGGTTATATATATGTATGTTTTACAGAGTCAGTCAGATATACGGAGATCGAACCAGAACGAATCAGAGAGATCAGATTGAGTCTGTAATCATCATTGTGATTGGAATACAAATTGAGAAGTTTATTTACTTGATTGTTTGCTTTGTCTTTTATGCGTATAAACGTTGACTCGTTGGATTCCGCACTCCAAGTAAACGTCACGTCTTATCACGAGATCGATCCGTAGACGCGCCATGGGGACCTACACTATCTTACTGAAGCTGTGAATATTAGGCTGACCACCATGATAGTGTTCGATTTCACAGTTTTCTTCTTTCAGATTATGTTCATAGTATTGTCTGGGCTTATAAGCCTCTGCAGGATAGAATCATGTATCCATGTATTTGTTTATCAATAACCATGGATTATTTTTCCATTTTATATCTCTACTTTCTAAGAGAAGTATAATCTCTTTATGTTGGCTTTGAGCCCAACTTTTTATATCATCCTCTATTTCATTAGAAACAGTTCTAGCATATGATGTTTCAAAGTCATTAGACTTTTCTTTTGAAGATTTATAAGCCAAAAACTCCTTATGAAGGATATTATTTGATTGCGATGTTGAACCAGTAGAAGAGGAAATATTCTCTGTTACTAATCTTCGATTGTCAATCTGGGATATAACCCTTGGGTTTGAGCTACCTCTTCCTCTATAAGAGGAAGATCTTCCTCGGCCACCTCTTCCTTGGTCCCAAGGAAGCATATCTATAAAATTTATTCACATGAGATAATAATTTTCTTTTCACATAATATTTGTGATCTCTTCCTTAGATAAGCAATATGCTTATTCTTGTTATTAACATAATAAGATATCGTTTTTGGAGATAAAAAAAGGGTTATTCTGGATTTCAATAATATGAACTTGTTGGTGTAAAATATCATGAGCAATTTCTTTTCTCTAGTCATAAATATCAGAGAGAGACATTTTTAACGGGCCTTTGTAATGAGCAATTTTAATCAAGATGTTCCCTGGTAAGAAAACGAGGAATACTATTATCACTACATTTTTTATAAACAATATTAAAATCAAATGGGGTAAATGTGAGTGCCATCTTGCAAATATTTATTTTGAAACATCATGTTTGAAATCTTTAACAAACATAAATTTTGTTGCTTGACAATCAGTTTTTATAGTAAATTTTTGATTATATAAATCATCTTGAAATTTTAAGACGCATTTTATTATTGCTAGAATTTCTTTTGCAATAGTATCATAATTATTTTTACTGTTATTCCATTTTTCTGAATGGAATCTTACCAAATTCTCTCGTTTATTTATTGGTGAGATTTGTTTAAGAATTCCACCATAACCTATATCAGTGGCATATGTTTCAATATTTTTTTCCCATTCTGGGTTGGCTATCATTAAGCAAGGAAGAGTTTTAAGTTTCTACTTAATTTTTTGAACAGTTTTAGTATGTTTTTCGGACCAAGTTTGAGGATTCTTTTTTAGCCTATTATATAAAATGGAAGTATGCTCGGCTAAATTTTTATAATAAGGAAGAATATAATTTAAACTTCCTAAAAATCATTGAAGTTGGGGTTTATCATAAATTTCATCTGGGAATTTAGACCCAAATTTAATGCTTCTATTAATAGGAATAATGTTTCCAGTCTCAATATTATGGCCTAAAATCTGATTTTTGTTTGGAAAAGCATCATTTTTTGTCTAGAAA
Organism: Smallanthus sonchifolius; assembly: GCA_023525975.1. Lineage (NCBI taxonomy): Eukaryota > Viridiplantae > Streptophyta > Magnoliopsida > Asterales > Asteraceae > Smallanthus > Smallanthus sonchifolius. The sequence goes on along the minus strand of CM042035.1, from coordinate 17,541,658 downwards.
TAACTAACCCACTATTTATGATGATATTCTTGAATATATCAAGATGTTTAAAATGTGTTTCAATTTTTTCTAAAAATACAAGGATATCATCTATGTAGACTATTATGAAATCACTATATGGAATGAAAATATCATTCATAATATTCTGAAATTCGGATGGGGCATTCTTTAATCCGAATGGCATAACATTCCATTCATAATGCCCAGTAGGTACAACAAAAGCAGTCTTATATCTGTCTTTTTCATCAATTTGGATTTGTCAATATCCAGATTTTAAGTCAAATATTGAAAATATTATAGCATTATGTAATTTATCAAGTAAATCTTTTTTATTAGGTATGGGATACCTGATCCATTTTAAAACTCTATTAAGAGGTTTTTAATTTATAACTAATCTAGGAATACCTCTTTCTTATTCTGAATGTTTATTAACATAGAAAGCAGTACAAGACCAATGAGATTTTGATCTTCTGATTAAGTTTTTGTCAAGAAGAGATTTGATCTCTTGTTTACATAATTCCATTTATTCGGAATTCATTTGACAAGGTCTGGCCTTAGTAGTAATTTTACTATCATTAAAATCATTTTCATAGGGACAAGAAACAATATGTTTCTTTCTGTTCCAAAAAGCATTTGGATGATCATTGCATATTTGCATAGTGAATTGATTATTAATAATTTTTATCTTATCCTATAATTTTGGATTGTTTATTCTGTCTTGAATATTTAAAGAAAATATTTCTTTTTGTAAGAAATTAATTTGATTTATTTTAGCTAATTGTCTCTTTATTCAGCTAGAGAAAAAAGTTTTAAATATTTTTGAGAATTGTTAGAGGAAGATGACATTATTTAAAGTCCTAGAAAAAGGATTTGTGATAAATGGAAAATATATATCTTTACTTTGAAAGGATCAAGTTATTCCTTTATTATCAATATGTTTTAAAGAAAAAAAATTATTTAAGAAATGGGTTCCAAGTATAGCTTGGCTAGTAAGATTTTTAACTAAAAGAAAACTAGTTGGAATACATGTTTTATCATGACAAACATAAACCGGTGGTAATTTATGCTCAATTTTTAATCTCTCTCCTCCAGCAGAACTTAAAGTATGGGAGGTTTTATAAAAATATTTTGTAGGAATAATTTTTTCCTATATACAGTTTAGATTAGCACCGCTATCAATCAATGTTGTAACAGTTATGAATAAGTTGTCTTTAATAAGAAGTTTAACTTTGATGTTCCACTTTTGTGTGGTTATAATATCCATAATACTTTCTAAAAATATTCCTGAATTTTTTTGAGGAATTTTTTCATTGTTATTAAAAATGATATTATTTTGAGGAATTTCAAGTTTTATGATTCTTTCTTCTAGATTTCTATTATCTTTTTGAAGTATTTTAATATCAATATTTAGATTATCAATTTCTGTTTTTAGATCATGTATATTAACAGATCTAGAAATTTGATTTCTTTTAATTAGTTGTCTCTTTAATTCAGCTAGAGAAAAATGTTTTAAATCTTTTTGAGAATTGTTAGAGGAAGATGTTTACTCAGATTTTTGTTGTTTTAAATATTCTGAAATTAACTTTTCTTTAGTTTGAGGATCATCCACAACTTTTAAGAGATCTAATATCTCATTGCTTAAAACATTAATTTCCATATTTTGAAATTGGGAAATTATTTGATAAAGACCTTCTTCTGATATATCAGAAGAGTTATTGCAACAATCTTTTTTGTAATTTGCTGAACATTGTTCTTCTTCTGAAGAATAAAAACTTTCATTCTCTAAAATATTTATATTTTCTTCTTCTAAGATTGATTGCTCAGAATCGGTTTCTTCAAAGTTTTCATTTAATAAAACTTCATTAATTTTATCCTTTAATTCACGATCTTCTATTTTGTCAAGTTTTTTCCTAACCCAACAAGTTTTTGCTTTGTAGCCTATTTTACCACACTTTATGTATTTTATTAATTTTTTAACTTCATTTGAAAAAAATCTTTTTTCTTTATATCTTCTTTCTTTATCAGGTTTTTTGTCTTCTTTCTTGATCTTCTTTCTTTTATAATGTCTCTTGGGAGAAGAATTTCTTTTCCTAGTTTCTGATGACTTATCAAGTCTATTTTCTATACCAAATTGGTCGCAGAATTCTCCTAATTGTCTTTTTTCATTTAGAGAATACTTTTTAATTTGTTGATTAAGTTTTATTTCATTGCATAAACTTAAACCTTCTTGGATACAGGTACTTATAAGTTTGCCATAAGTGTAGTTTTCATAATTTATGACTTCATCTATTCTTAGTTTATTTCTTATTCTTTCAGCAAATAAATGTGGAAGACCATCTATAAATTTTGACTTCCAATGTGGACTATTAGCCTCAGAGAGTTCCATAACTCTACATAAGAAAGTGTCTTTATACTATCTAAAAGACGTGAGAGTTCTACATCTTAAATTTTCTAGTAGAGTTCTCATGTGTTTAGAATCTTCAGACCATCTGCCTGTAAAGTGTTCTATCATATTTACAATTAATATGTAAACTGCATTAGTTTCAGTGTCACTGGTTCCTTCTTCTTGTTTAACACTGCTAAGGATTTTATTTTTATCAGCTTGAGATAAATAATTATCCCACCATCCTTTTAGCTGGCCTGTAAACCCACATATAATCATGTTTGCTTTAGTTGTAACAAAATTATTATTATTCTTACAGATAGTGCTATACATAAGCATTCTATGGATAGTATTATAAATTTGCCATTCAGTCTGACCATGTATGTTTCATTCATAGATCATTTTTCCACTATAAGAGTTATTAACAATATACTCGTGTTCTTCTACAAGAACATCTTGAGGAGTAGGTCTAGGATAATAATATTTTCTTTGGGTTGGTTTATCTGCCTATTTAGAAAGTTTGGAAATTTGGTTATTTATTTCTTCTTGATAATTTTCTTTAGAAAATTCAGTTATAGTACTAATATTAAGATTTTTAAGAGCATTAGTAGTATCATTTAGAGTTTTTATTAAATTATCTTGAGATTTTATTTTTAAAATCTGTTACTTCAGGAGGAAGCTGAATACTAGGAGTAGCAATTTTTTCTTGTGAATTCTTATTGGTAGATTTTTTTTTCTCTTGGAAATAAGATATGATCCTATCCATTTTACTAGACAAATCTTGTAATTGTTCTCCCAGAATTACTAAGTATAAATTTGCGTAATTATGTTGTAACTCATTTATATGAGAAACAATAACATGTAAATTATTACCTTCTAATATTTTTTGTCAAATTTGATAATATCTTATCTCATTATTTTTTTCTATTTTAAAAGATTGTGTAGGGGGAAACCCTAGATATTATATCTCTATTAACATTAAATTTTCTTTCAATAACAGAGATAATACTCACAGTATAATTTTCTATAAACCATGGAATAAAAAGTATAACCTTATTTTTTATAATCAGATCTTTATAATATTCATCTTTAAAGAAATTTATATCAGTTTTTTTAAAATTTTCAAAAAACCAATTTCTAAATAATTCTCATTTGGGTAATTGAAATTCTTACTGATCTCTTTTCTTACCGGAGATCATGGAGTAAAATATATTATTTCTTTAAAATCCATTAAACAAAATCGATTTCTGATTCGGTTGATTCCGGATCTACTTGAACTCCTGTAACTATATTATCAGAATCTATTCTTAATCTATTGAATGTTTCTGTTGTAGGGAAATTTTCCCTTATCCTTGAAGTAGAAGCTCGAGAAGAAACTTTAACAGTGTATCCTAAAGGAGATATATGTTGATGAGAGGATAAAGATCTAGAATACATAGATCTAGGTAAAGAATGAGTGTTTCAAAATTGTTCAAAAAGAATTTGAACAGTTCCTTCTTTAGTTTGTATAACTTCTAAAGGATTATTATCTACATATTGTTGAGATGTTGTGGCTTTATCAAGAACCTGATTTTCTGGGGAAGTTAATTTCTTCCCATTAAATTTTTCTTCTGGTAGTTATATTTGATTTACCAAAATTAGTCTCTATGACTATAGTTTCATTTAATGGTTTATCAACCATTTTACACTGTGGATTTAAAGTGTATAAAGGCTTATAATAAATTCTATAGCAGATACACATAACTTCTGATACTGGAACATAGTTATAACCATGAGTCTTAACATTTAAAGAGAATTGTAAATTAGGATAAACATTGAAATAAACTGGTCCATGAGCCAGGCTAGTTTGGACAATCCCTATAAGAGATTGTTTCCAATCCAGATTTCTAGCATCTCTAAGAGCTACTACAAAACCTTCTAGAAGACCTTCTAAAGTTAAAGGTTTAAATGCAATTTACACAAGCCCTATATGTAATCTTTTTTATATTTATTCAAATCTTTATTTAACAATAGATTAATAACCATATCTTCTTTGTTTAAAGAAAATGTTTCTTCAGTTGTTTTAACAACTTGTTTTAGTCCTAATTTTTCAAAGGTTCCTAATTTATAAATTAGTTTGTGTTACATTTTTGGAATAGTCCATTTATTTAATAAATCTAAATTATGAGAAATTTCATACTCGTCTTCAATACAATTTTTAACAGTATCGTTACTCTTTAAAATATTCATCTAAAGAGAATAAGTGTTGATCTGCACAATCAAGCTTTGAACAAGATTTTATTTTAATAGCACTTGGCTCTGATACTACTTATCAGGATCAAACATTAAACTTAAATACATTATATATAGGGTGAAGTTCATAAGAAAACTAACATTTAGGGAGAGAACTAGAGAACTTCTCTCCCTAAATATTAGTTTATATACTAGGGGGCCATTTTTAGTAGTTGCACATGGCATAATCTCACGGACAACCATGTCTTAATCGTAGATGAGATTGGATTCTTGCTGCTTATCTTTCTCCTTATCCTTCCATTTAGTACAATCCTTTGTAAAGTAACCGAGTTCACCATGTTCATAACATATAAAATTAATTTTCCCTTGATTTCCTCGACCCATACCTCTTCCAAATCATTTTCTCCTTTGCTAAAATCTTTTCCACGTCCTCTACCATGACATTGATTGCTTGAACTTGCCATCAGAAGTTCGTCTTGATAATTTTAGTCTGGTTTAACCTAACTTTTTAGCCTTCCTTCAAATGTTGTTATTCTACCCACTACTTCTTCAAATGACATTGTGTCAACCTCTTGATATTTTTTGATAGTTGCCACGATCGATAGAAATTTCTTTGGGATTGAATTAGGCAGTTTCCTAATTGTCTTATCCTTAGAGTACTACCAAGACTTTTAGATTTGGTTCTTATACCGCCCTATTTTCCCACACAGTCACTTACCAATTCATTTGGTTTCATCCTCAAAGTCTCCAATTCACTTGGGAAGGTGTGTAGACGTGCTTTCTGGACTAAATCTACTCCAAGATTTTGAACATTGATCGAGTCCCATACTTTTTTTGTTGCCGGGTATTGTGTAACTTGCGTTAACACATCTTGTGGAAACGTTTGAAAGCTCATTGACTTTGTTGTATTTTCTTTCTTCTCATCTACTAGTGCCTCTATTCCTTTTTTAGCATCAACTATTTTCCAAAAACCATAAGCCTTAAAAACTGTTTCCATCATCAATGCCCAAGTGGTGTAATTTGTTTAAGTCAACTTAGGAAATTGAAGTGAAACATTACGAATTGGTGCCGAACTACTTGATGTGTTTTCAATCTTTTTTTTCATATGCGTCTGCCATGTTTCCTTGCTTTTTTGCGTTGTTCTTGCTTATCTTCGGATCCTTGCAAATTTGTTGCCGGGTATTGTGTAACTTGCGTTAACACATCTTGTGGAAACGTTTGAAAGCTCATTGACTTTGTTGTATTTTCTTTCTTCTCATCTACTAGTGCCTCTATTCCTTTTTTAGCATCAACTATTTTCCAAAAACCATAAGCCTTAAAAACTGTTTCCATCATCAATGCCCAAGTGGTGTAATTTGTTTAAGTCAACTTAGGAAATTGAAGTGAAACATTACGAATTGGTGTCGAACTACTTGATGTGTTTTCAATCTTTTTTTTCATATGCGTCTGCCATGTTTCCTTGCTTTTTTGCGTTGTTCTTGCTTATCTTCGGATCCTTGCAAACTTACTTGATGATTTTTCTTGCTAAGTTGCTTCTGAATGGATGACCAGGTTCTTGTTGTTTGATCAAAAGATCAAAGTTTCTTGCTTGCTTCTGGCCAATATGCTAACAAGTTTTTCTTGCTTCGGGCCGACATGTTAATAAGATTTTGCATGCTCCTAACCCATTTGCTAATCAAGTTCTAGCCTACTTGCTTATTAGATTCTTGTGTGCTCCTGACCAACTTGCTAATCATGTTCATACCTACTCGCTGATCGGATTCTTGCTTTAACCAAGTTTTGGTCTTTACTTGCTAATTTGAAACACTATGATTCAGTCTTGCTGTTTGAACCAAAATATGGTTCTACTTTCTAACTGAATAAAAATTGGTCGGGAGTTGCTATGACCTTAAAGATTAAGTTTGACTTACTTTGAATCACTAGGATTTAGTTTAATCTTGCTAAATGCACCACACGTTTCGGTTTAACATGCTATAAGACACGAGGTTTCATTAGACTTGCTAAATGAACCATAAAGATTCTTGTTCCATCATACTATCTTTAATCAATTCAGGGATTTCTAACTTGATACTTTCTAATAATGTAAAAAGATGAAAATTAGTACTTATCTGAACAGGATTACTCCTACTTTGATGTCCTGACTTGCAAATAGAAATCAAAACGCTTTAAATTGCTTTGCTTTTGACTTCTAAACATCCATTTAGTCCGCTTTGATTTTTTGCTTCTGATGTTTAAAACCCAAACAAATAGCCTTCAAGAACAGGACTTGCAATTTGATTTCAACCAAATAAACAAATATCCATTTGACTTGTTTCAGATTAGTGTAACTTGTTCTTGTTTCTTTTGATACACCCATCACCAAAAGCAATCTTTAATTCTCCCTTACATATGAGCAGTCGTGAATAAACCCGTAATACGAGAACCAACCTTCTGCCTTTAACCTTCTGCCCTAAAATCGCAAATCTTTTTCACATCAAAACGAAATTTGATTCCTTGCTTGCGATTTAACCACACCCTCTTGTGATTATTGTAGAATAATCAATCCACGATGTCTTCTTGATCAAACGACAAACCGAAGAAGAAAAAACTAATGAATTGCATGCTTCTTCCGATCGATGATTGCTAAAAGTCCCCTTTTTTCCTTATTTCGCCCGATTGTCAATTGCACACACAAAACGTCGTTTCTTTATTCCCTTGGGATAGAAGTATGGTTTGCCTACATTCGACCATCCGCAGACCCTACCAATAGCTTTGGCTAACGGTGGGATTTTACTGGGTATGGTCGTTGTTTGTAAAATTTGGGAGATCGATTAAACATGCTCTGATACAAAATGTTGATAAATCAGAAAACGAATCGGATGAATAAACACAAAGACTGATGAACTTGCTATTTGATTTGTGAATTAGTGTTCATACATTCATCGACACATACATATGGTTCAAAGGTTTCATATAACCTTAATTACAGATGGACGCGTCTATTCCTATACGCCAGTTTCTAAATTTGAATACATACACTTTGGACCCTGAGTTTACATATATACATACATGACTCTAATATTAACTTTCTAATATTTACAACTTTAACCCAAACTATTATTTTGTTTAATACTCAGAGTTCACGACTTTGTTTCTACGCATAACAAATTTTAGGGTGAAAAATTTCCATTAGGTCATTCATCGTGGAATATCTCCCGCCTTAGCATGTTTATGAGTGGCGTTGGTCACTTAATGACAACTTAAATGTTAAAATCGTTTTGATACTTGAGTTAATACATTTCTTATTTCTAAGAGCAAGGGGTATGCCCGTTGATTTACCTGCGTGAGCCGCATGAGCGGCGTGACGACCGTGAAACACCGCCCCCTTGGCGGCAACCGACATGAGAAGCCGATGTGAAAAATCTCATGGCTCACTTGAGCCTCTCTCATCTCTCTCACACATAGGTTTGTCTCTTTCTCTCTCTCTTTCTCTCTCACACACACATACGACAATAACACCACTCACACAACACTCACTCACTTGGGTATACCACATGCGAAGTGAGAGTAGTGTGAACATCCCAATCAAGTGGTGTGGCCTCCACATGGCAGCAAAGATACAGTCACTTGAGACTCACTCACTTCGGTATACCTGATGTCCTAAGAATGTGTTTTGGAAGATATGTGAAATTTGTTTAAGCTGTGGTGTTATCACTACAAGAAAACGTGGCAATAGCGGCGACATCATTAGCGGCGAAACCCAGAAATTTCGCCGCTATTGATGGTGATCCGTGTCTCTAAGATCTGACGGTTACCAAGAAGTTAATCGGACAACCACTTTTATTTCACCATTAGCGGCGACTGTCGACGCTATTAGCGGCGACTGTCGCCGCTATTGCTCTATAGCGGGAATACATTGGTCTTTCCCTGCTTTCCCTCCATTCTCACCCTATCTCTCACTTTTACCTCCCCAAGACGAACACAGCGTCGTTTCCCGATTTTCGACAACCTCTCCCTACTCCGACCACCCCTCCCTACTCCGACCACCCAAATCCGAACCCCTCTCCTCCGTGTTTGGTACGTATGTTTTTTTCTTAAAGATCTATGGTTGATTTTTGTTTCTTAAGGGTTGATTATAACCTTTAACTCTCGTTTTAAGCTACCACAGGGCTGAACGACGCACAAGAGAATCAAAGCTCAGTTTGTTTCGTAAATCGTAAAAGGTACGTTTTTTTCTTAATTTCACATCCAACTCCCACCACCAATCGTTTATGTACTTGTGTTTTTGTAGCACCGTCAAACCATTGCCTTGAAAGTAATGCAATCGTGAAGCACCACCGAGAGACCACCGACCTCCGGCAAGACTGTCGTGTGACCACACCGCTGAGACCACCACCGTTAGCCTATAAGGTACATTTTCAATTCTACAAAACTGTCAAATGTAAGTTTTGGATCTGTTTATATGAACCCTTTAATTTGTTTTAGGATCTTTGTGTAAGAAATGAAATTGAAAAAATTGATGTGCAATCTAGTTCCTTAATTTGTAGAGATTATGATAGAAACTAAGTAGTAGGCTTGATTGATAGAAACTGAAATTACAGATGGACAACCCTTTCGAGTAGGGAGGAACTCCAAAACAAAGATATTAATAGATAAAATACGGGACAGAAACTTCTAAGGCCTAAACTCCTATTTAATACTATTAAACATTTAGAAAACTGACTCCTAAAAACTGTCGCCCACTACTCCTAAAACTGCTGGACTTGGCCCTCTTTTTTAATGTGTATTTCCCCCCATGTAACTGCCCCATGTCCAGCTCCCTTTGCTGATCAGCTAACCTAACCCGGGTTCTTATCAATAGCTAGCTTGATGTTTAGTGTACTTGATGTTTGAGTTATTTTTTTGGCATCTTGATCCGTGTCTCCACCATCTAACGGTTACAATAAAGTTAATCGGGCGGTCTATTTTTTTAAGAGTGGTATTTTAGTCTTTTTTTTTCTGTAAAACCTTAACTTATGCAAAGTTAACTTTTTAGTAAATATATAATTAAAAGTAAGACTAAAAAAGGTTTCCTAAGCAACTGTCGGTGTCTGATGTGTTGTTACTTATGCAAAGTCAAATTTTTCTGTAAAACCTTAACTTATGCAAAGTCATCATTTATGTGTCTGATGTGTTGTTACTCTATCAAAGTATAATGGAGATCTTACACAATTTATGTGTCATTGTCTGGACTATGTTTCATTGTCTGATTTTGTCATAGGATTTACTTGCATATTGTCTTATTAGTTATTTATTCATAAGATTTACTTGTACGCACGTCTATATGTATGAATGTATGTATGTATGTTAATATATGTATATATGTAAGTATGTATTTAATTTAATATATGTATTTATTTATTTATTTAAGTTAGAAACGTTGAGTAATATATATTAGTTGTTTAAGTTTTAATACACATTCATATATGAGATAAGGTATTCAAAAAGTGGGTTTAGCAGCCTACCATTATCCTACCATTTTGATTACCTTAAATTATGTTTCAGCTTCATCATGGTTGTCGATAAAAGTTGGCTTAAAAATCTAAACCGTAGCTCAGAGGAGTATGAGAAAGGACTCAAGTCTTTTATCGAGATGTGCAAAGATCATGTCAACAAAAGAGGCTTTGTGTTTTGTCCGTGTACCAAATGTCAGAATTCGGTCATGCTATCCTGGGTAAAAGTGAAGTTTCATTTGTAAGCATGGGGTTTCTGTCGGACGTACACAGATTGGATATATCACGGTGAAAGTTTAATTCCTCAAGTTGTAGCTGTAGATGACGTTGTGCCAGGAAACGATATGGCCGGCGTTATTGAAGATATTATGGAGGAGGATACCAACCTCGACGAAGGGAAATCGGGTACAGAGAGTAGCGGTGTCTGTGATGATTTTGAAGACCTGTTAAAGGAAGTCCAATCAGAATTATATCCCGCCTGTACTAATTTTTTTCCCTTGACTTTTTAGCAAAGCTTATGCATATCAAGGTGAAGAATAAATGGACTAATAGTTCATTTGATGAGCTACTCGAGTTGTTGCAATCTTCACATCCAGAAGGCAATAAGATTCCCGCTTCACATTACGTAGCCAAAAATACACGTGTTGCAATCTTCACACTCATTGCAGAATTGTCTTGTTTGTAATGAGAGTCGGTGGGTCGATACAAACACAAAGGGCAAGAAGGTAGCTCACAAGGTTTTACGATACTTTCCTTTGACCCCTAGACTACGGTGTTTGTATTGTTCAAGGCACACGGCAAAAGATATGATATGGCACAGTACTGGGCGATCAGAAGAGGGTACAATGCGTCATCCTGTTGATGGATCTTCATGGAATGAATTTGACATAAAGTTCCCTTACTTCTCGAGGGAACCTCGAAATGTTCGCCTAGGGGTTGCAGCTGACGGTTTTAATCCATTTGGTAACATGAGTTCGGCTCATAGCACGTGGCCGGTTGTACTCACCACATACAACCTGCCTCCATGGCTATGTATGAAAGAGTCCTCATTCATGTTGTCTTTGTTGATTCCAGGCCCTAAATCACCTGGGAAGGACATGGAGGTTTTCCTTAGACCGTTAGTGGATGAGCTTAAAAACATGTGGCATTTGGGCGTACGTACTAAAGACGCAACGACAAACACATTCTTTACAATGAAGGCGGCGTTGTTATGGACCATAAACGACTTTCCAGCTCGCAGTAGTCTATCGGGTTGGAGCGGAAAGTACTACAAAGCATGCCCGACTTGCAATGAAGACACTCCTTCAATACGTGTAACAAATAAAGTCGTATATGTCGGTCATCGCCGGTTCTTAGATGCTAACCATCCGTGGAGAACAAGTTTGAACTTTAACGGGGAACCCGAGACAAGAGCCCCTCCGAAACAATTTACTTATGCTGACATAGAAGCTCAACTCGATCGTCTACTACATCGTCTACCGAGCAAGCATCGAGATTTTGGAGGTGTTACGAGAAAGTGGGAGGAGTTCGAGTTGAACTGGTCCAAACGAAGCATATTCTTTGAACTTGAGTATTGGTCCTCTCTACAACTGAAGCACAACTTAGATGTAATGCATATTGAGAGAAATGTGTGCGACAGTTTGTTGGGTACTCTTCTAATGAACGATAAGACCAAAGACACGACAAACGCACGAATCGACTTGGAAAAGCTAAAAATTCGGAAGACGTTGTGGATGAAAAAAAATGCGGGTGGCAAGTTATGTAAGCCGCACCCAAAGTACTCATTCCAGGTCACTGATCGAAAGCTTTTTTGCAAGATTATAAAAGATGTTAAACTGCCGGATGGGTTTGGATCTAATATCAGCAAGAGAATGACAGATAACAATACAAACATTATTGGGTTGAAATCTCATGACTGTCATATTCTCATGCAACGTTTGATACCGATTGGGGTTAGAGGGTTTTTGGCAAAAGATACTTATACACCAATAGTAGACCTTTATACTTTCTTTAAGAAACTTTGCTCTAGGACACTATTGGTGGAGGATATGAATAAAGCGAAGGATGCCATTTTTACAATCTTGTGCCGGTTAGAGTTGATCTATCCTTCAGCGTTTTTTGACATTATGGTTCATTTAGTTTTGCATTTACCCGATGAAGCGATTCGCGGAGGTCCAGTATGTATGAGATGGATGTATCCGTTTGAAAGGTATATGAAAAAACTAAAAAATTATGTGAGAAACAAGGCTAGGCCGGAAGGATGTATAGCCGAAGGCTATGTTGCAGAAGAAGCTCTATTATTTTGTTCGAGGTACCTTCGAGATGTTCAGACTCAGTTCAATCGCCCCGACAGAAACGAAGATGTCGTTGTCGGAAAAAAAGTTATGGGTGTTTGAGTCTAAATGTCGTCCGTCTAGCGCAACGAAGATCAAACATCTTTCTGTAAGCGAAAAACTCAACATAGAATGGTCTGTCTTTGATAACTGTGAAGAAGTCAGGAACTACATGAAGTAAGTGTTCCTATCTTTAAGTTTTCTTTTTATGTTAAGTATTTTTCCCTTCCTTGCATCTTTTATATTTTTGTCATCAATTTAGTGAATTCAAAATTGAACACCCCCAAGATGATGTTAAAACCAAATTTCCGAGGTGATTTCTCAAGAAGGTAATACATATATTACACACATTACTAGATATTTGTTAGGTAATACACATATAACACACATTTCTATATTTGTTAGGTCTATTCGATGAAAAAACAGAATTCTCCAGAACTTCACTCAGAGTTGTATGCTCTTTCAATGGGTGCGAATATAAATGCCTCTACTTACACTAGTTGTATAGTCAACGTTGTTAGGTGTATGGTAGTTAACCGTGATGCACGGCGCACGACGCAAAACTCTGGGTTCAGTGGATGGATAGAACGGTGAGAAATATTATGGCCAATTAGAAGAGATTATTGAGATGTATTATCCAAATGGGTATTCAACTGTCCTATTTCGGTGTAAGTGGTTTGATACTCGAAGGGGTGTTAGATATGAAAATAATATCACCAGTATCAACACAGAACAAGAATGGGACAAAGAAGACCAACTCATATTTGCTTCGCAAGCAAAACAAGTGTTCTACATCAAAGAACCTTCTCGAGGAAACCAAAACAATAACCATCGCTGGGTCGTCGAGCATGTTAATCATCGAAGAATTTAGGATCTACCATTACATGATGGGCGCGTCAAGAATGTACAAGATGTTGACCCGGATGTTCAAAATGTTAACAATGACTTAACCGAAGATCTTGACGTCGTTCACAACAACTCTTCATCGGGTATAAAATTGTTTGTTGACTTTAGGCAATTCTTTCCAAACAATTCTGCTACTCAGGTCGAGCCCGATGAAGTTTCTAAGAATGATACTGATGAAGCTGCTCAGGTCGAGCCCGATGAAGTTTCTGAGGACGAATCAAAGTATTACACTGAGGGGTCTGACAGTGATACCGAAGTATCTGAGGGAGAGCTGTCTGAGGGGTAGGGGCCAACTTAGGAGTTTGATTAAAAGAAAAGTTGTTGTAATTTGTATTTGTATTTTCATGTTGTAATAGAAAACTTCATTCATTATGTATTTTTGTATTTTATATCTTATAAATTTTCAGCTTAATTTTTGTTTGGTATTTGCTACTGTACGTCATGGCCGCTGTGATGGGCCATGGAGGAGATGGCGCTGGCCATTATGAGGAGGACGGTAAGTATTATTATAACTTATTTATTTACTAAATTCATTCATTTATTATAAAAATCGTGACTAATATTTTTTAATTATAGTTGCAGCGGCAGCGGCCCCACGACGGAATACTCGAGGGATGGCCAAAAACCTTCGCCTTCGCGCCGAAGTAGAAAAGAACAAGGGGCCTTTATCTATGACCTTTGATACGCAAGCTACATTTACCCCAGTTGGTATTGATAATGATTTATTCACTCGTGAAGTGGGGTTGTATATGTGGCGGAACATCGTGTTTGATCGATTTTCTTGGAATGAAGTTTCAGACGCCGAGAAGAATGCGATGTACCAACATCTTTCGGTAAATGATTTATTTAAGTTCTTTTATATTTTATTTTATTATTTTACTTGACTAACTTCTCTTGTTTAATTTATAGAAATCATTCGATCTTAATCGGATTCATGAGAGCACCGACCGTACAAAGTTAAAGTTGGGCATTCATTCAATCTATCAAAAGCGATACAGAGATCGCAATTCCAATGCATCAAATCAATTTAAAAAGGTTGGAGGGTTTGATGAAAGTTCTATGTATGTAGACATATATATGTAAAATGAATCATTTGACCCGTTTAGACTCGAAACTTGTATGTATGTAGACATTTATATGTAAAATGAATCATTTGACCCGTTTAGCCTTTAAAGTCCTATGTATGTAGACATATATATGTAAAAGGAATCATTTGACTCGTTTAGACTTGAAAGTTCTATGTATGTAGACATATATATGTAAAATGAATCATTTGACCCGTTTAGACTCGAAACTTGTATGTATGTAGACATTTATATGTAAAATGAAACATTTGACCCGTTTAGCCTTTAAAGTCGTATGTATGTAGACATATATATGTAAAAAGAATCATTTGACCCGTTTAGACTTGAAAGTTCTATGTATGTAGACATATATATGTAAAAGGAATCATTTGACCCGTTTAGACTTGAAAGTTCTATGTATGTAGACATATATATGTAAAATGAATCATTTGACCCGTTTACACTCGAAACTTGTATGTATGTAGACATTTATATGTAAAATGAATCATTTGACCCGTTTAGCCTTTAAAGTCCTATGAATGTAGACATATATATGTAAAAGGAATCATTTGAACCGTTTAGACTTGAAAGTTCTATGTATGTAGACATATATATGTAAAAATAATCATTTGACCCGTTTAGACTTGAAAGTTCTATGTATGTAAACATATATATGTAAAATGAATCATTTGACCTGTTTAGACTCGAAACTTGTATGTATGTAGACATTTATATGTAAAATGAATCATTTGACCCGTTTAGCCTTTAAAGTCCTATGTATGTAGACATATATATGTAAAAGGAATCATTTGACCCGTTTAGATTTGAAAGTTCTATGTATGTAGACATATATATGTAAAATGAATCATTTGACCCGTTTTGACCGGAAAACTTGTATGCATGTATATATATATATATGTAAAATGACTTGTTTTGACTTGAAACTTTTATGTAGACATATATATGTAATAACTAAATTTTTATGTAATTGTAGGAACTAACATGTTGTTCGACGACCCGACTTTTAGAGATAAACTTAACAAGTTTAATCTTTCACAAATGAGACAAAGTAACAGGGGCAACGACGACGGCGACGACAATATGGATGAAGATTAATTGTTTAGTTTTTATGTTGTATTAACATTCGGAATAACTTAAATGGGTCAAAAACCTTTACATTATGTTTTAACTTTATATATTAGTAATTTTATGGTTATATTTCTGTTATATTCAGCAAAAAAATGCAGGTTTTGTAATAATGTATGTTTTAGAAAAACTGGAAATAATGAAAATGCTGAAAAAACTGTAAAAACGGACAGGAGTATTAGCGGCGACAACAGGAGTATTAGCGGCGACAACCGTCGCCGCTAATAGACAACCATTAGCGGTGACGACAGGTATTAGCGACGACAGCTGTCGCCGCTAATAGACAACCATTAGCGGCGACTACATATAATAGCGGCGACTACAGGTAATAGCGGCGACATGCGGAGTATTAGCGGCGAAGTATTAGCGGCGACGTATTAGCGACGACTGTCGCCGCTATTAGTATTAGCGGCGACATTTAGGGGCATTAGCGGCGACATTTGTCGCCACTATTGGCCCTATTTTAATAAACCATATAATATTTATATTTGTGTGTGAGTGAGAATACGGATAGCAAATTGGTCACGTGGGCGGACAGCCATGCAGAAATCAATACAACATCAAATGTTGTATAAAAATAGACGTTAACATATTGATCAATGTAATTTTAACGTTTCACCCTGTCTAACACACGGGTTTAAAGCTAGTTAATTAATAAAAAAAAATTATAGTTAGCATTGAAAAAAAATAAATAAATAATTTTGGACTAAAGAATTTTGACCTGTGGCTCAACGACTTGATTATTTATTTGGTTACATTTGGGAGGTTTTATTTACGATTTTTTTTGTAGTGGTAACTTCCGACAATCACTTATCAGTATTTGCTTTGGCAAACTTTTCTCCATTCGCTCGAATCAACTAGATACCAACATGAATAATTATTGCATGCTATAATCACCTTTAACCAAAGAGTAAAGCTGTTTTCTTTTATTCATGTTTCCACTTTGCATGTAGAATCTTTGAAATTAAACAACAGTGAAAAAAGTACTAGTTTTGATAGGATTTGATTTTGATCTCAAACCTATATTTATCACATTTATATGCCTTTCCTTTCAAAAATAAATTGTTATGGTGACTATTAACTGATTTATAGAAGCTGAATAATCTCTCTATAAGTATTAACTATAGAATATAGAATAATGAAAACTCGGTAAAATATTTTTTATTATTGATCAACTATTTATAAAAGTATAATGGATTAACTACGAAGGAAATCTAACCATAATAAGCTTAACTCTAAATTACATTTGGCAAATAGTATTACAATAAACCCTCACATATATATTTTCTTTAATGCTCCTCAGAAGTCGGAGCGGGAGGAAATCGGAGTACTGTAACAAAAAAACAATTAATGTGTTAGTAGAAGAACATAATCTCAAAAAAGATTAAAAAAACTATAAAAACCTAAATTGTAAAAAAAAAACTCCATGGCGGTAAACGGCAACGACAGATTTAAAGTCGATCATAGTGGTGGCGGTGGCAAAAGATATGGCGGCAGAGCTACGATGACAAAAGTTAATACTGTTGCGGCAGGAGCTACGACTATGTAGACACAACGGACAAAATAAATAACAATTATCTATATATGTGTACAGAATGTACCTGGGGAAGGGCGAGAGAAAGAACAAGATAAAGAGCCTCATCACACAAGGGGACAATGGGAGAAGAGGGTCGTCGGCCAACTAGGATGTGGCGGCAGCGGAAAAAGTTAGATAGGGAGAGAAAAGAAGAAAGACAAGAATCACGTTAGGTATTATGTATTATTTATAAGAGTACAATGAGAAATTTAAAAAAAAAATAAAAAACCTAATCTTAATGGCCTTAACGTTAAAGTATTTCTAACAGTAACACAAATCTCACTTATACAAACATTCAGTGTACGTGCGGGTTTTAAGATATATAAATACCCGAAACAATTTATGCATTCCAAATATTTGTTGCTCAGAATGGTTAGACAAACTTTTTACAATCCAACAAAGCCGGAGGCATAATTAAGTTGTCAGTAGCTTTGCCCTACCAACTTCAAACACCGTAAATATCACCAACGTATTAGTATAAAATTTGTTCTTTGAATAGTCAATTTCAATTCTTGAACATGAGAGTCTTACTTGTAGCTTTCAACAAAACAATTATTCTCGAGTAAATAACGAAAATACATGTTATATTCTTTCTGGGATTATTAAAAAAAAACAATGCTTTTCTTATAAAAATATCCATTTCAATTTCTAAATACATCTCTCAATGGTTAATTTTGTTTTTGTTTTTTATTTTTTTCATAAACACTCACATGGCAATACATAGCCAAACAAAAATGATGTAAATTGTCCTATGAATGTACTATTTATGTTACTGGAAAATATAGTTGACTTGTATTGTATTGATGTCTCACTATTAATTAATAATAATATTATTAAGGGATAATGTCTACATCGGTCATCCAAGTAGTATAAAATGTTTCGTAAAAGGTCATCCAAATATTGAAACAACATTCTAGTTTCATTTAAACTTTCCAGAAATTACACAATAACATAGAGTAAATCAAATTAATACCTATGTTAGAAACCCGTGTATAACACGGGTTGAAACGTTAAGATTATATTGATTAATATCTTATCACCTATTTTTATACAAAAGATAATTAACAGCTTCAACTACTGATCAATGAATAATGACAATCGCTAATGAATAAATGTACACAACTGAGTATCTCCCTCAGAGACAACTGAGGATCTCCCACGAATGAATCCCAATACCATTTTCTTATTTAGCCTTCAACCGATTTAAGTGGGGGTTTTGGTTCAAGCTTTACTTTGCAGCCCAATTATTTTAATAATCCTTGATCCATATTATACCACTTAAAAGCCTCACCTGAACATGAATTCAATACCATTTTAAATTCTAATTAACTCAAAGCCATCGTTTATAATTTAAGATAATACAATCTTATGAAATATTTATAATTTAATATCACCACAGCGAAAGGATTTACCTCGCTTGGACTTCTCCAGGTTGTACCAATCCCTGCCCATTGAAAAACAGAAACACCAAATACATCAACTGAACATATAGATAAACGAAAATATTTAATTTCACTCGTAATCATTATTAACTTGTTGTCAATTCTTCCTTGAGAATTTGAATATGCTCAAGGGCACTTATAATAGATCATAAGACTTATAGCTTTACACAGGTCCATCATACCTTGCTACAGAAAACCAAGAAAGTTCTCTTTCTCAGGGAACCGTGAATGCCTTTACCACAAGCAGTGAAAGATGGTATATCTAATAGAAATAATGGATACCAACATGAACTGGTAAAAAGAACTTAAGACCTGATAGTGACACTGCTACATATAAATGATGCTTGCAATAATTGTGATAGCATCTAAAAAAATATAAACTAAAGAAATGAAATAGAAATGATGCAGAAGTAGCTAAGTGATACTTGATATTGAAATAGAAAATAAGAACAAATCAGGAGAAGAACCCAACCATATGGATATCTCCCTGCACAAGCTAATACAGGCGCTCCTAAACTTTACAGCAAAATACACACAACACATTTTTCTGGATGTCACTTTTACTACCCAGCTATATTGTCATTCCCTCACTTTCTCTCCCTTCTTGCAAAACAGATTACTCTCATACAAACCTACACCTATCCCTTCCTACCACTCCCTTTGCTACTGACTTTTCAGGCCCCGGGCCCACTGGGTGATACATCCAAACATGTCTAGTAGCATTTTATCCTTATCAGACTGTCATGATGATCTATGTTGTTAGAAACCTACAGCCTGTGAGCAAGTTGGTTTAACAAAAAAAAAGTTGCTATGCAGCACTTCAAATGTATTCATCATGCATTTCACATAGTCATATTCATCATGTATTCATATTTTTAGGAGGCTGTGAGTCTGAGATACTCACGGTCCCTAATGAAATGAGATACCCGACCTATAAGTTGGATCTTAATAATAAAGAAGAGAACTAAAAATATTCGAAGCCTACGGGTTCATAATAAAACGAACGATGCAGTGTACTTACTTAGCGTAAGCTAATTCAAAAACATTTTTCAAACACTATAGGAAAGAAGCACGTGTAATGACGCTTCCTAAGGACGAGGCTGTTCGGAGTTGGAAAATCCATATATAAGATGATGTAATCATATTATCCTTTGTAAAACAATATTATTATAAATGAAAATCTCTATATAAGATGATGTAGCCATTACGGCAAGGTTTTGTTAATTTGGGACCTATTTTCCGCAATAAAATACTCTGATAAAATAGTAGAAGAAGTAGGGTGTATCAAATTAGTATCAGAGCACGGTTTGAGGGATTTAAGTATTAGAAGGGTACTTAAACTCAAACCATAACTGCTCATGATATAAATATGGATTTAATCTGAAGCCGTCCAAGGAAGCATGTATGTTTAAGTTCCAGTGCTTAAATAGAAATGTGCGAGTATACGTGGACAGAACTTTGTATGAGATAAGCACCATATGGTAGTTGGGAGTATCAGGATGGTAATATATATTATCTCATACCTGGCCAGTATGAGAATTAATGCATCGAACCATCATGATATCGCAAACATCATATGATAACTTATTTCAGCAAATAGTAAGTCGGCAAGGTGAATATGCTTGATTAAGATACATGATTAAATGTATATATGCGTATAGGTAAAGACATGAATGTGAGCTTTATGTGAAATCTTTGATTAAGATTAAACTGATACAAAGCCTGCAGTATAAAAACCCTAGACTATGATTAGGGTAAACAAATGAGAGATTAAGCGATGCCATGTTTCACCGAATGGCTGAACATCAGAACGATGAGGTACATGACGAAGGAAGCCACAGGAGAACTGAATCTCCACGTCATGATGAGAACGAGGTGGAACCAGTCCCGGAGAATATCTGGAGACAGATCACAATAGAAGTAGAAAAGACCTTCGATGCATACTTCCCTATCTTACAATCAGATCTACAGAATTCACTAGAGAGTTGGTTTGAAAGCCACAAAGAGGTTACTCATGATGGAGAAGGAAGGAATCCGAAAGTTGATATGAAATCAACTTGTTGCACGTACAAAGATTTTATGAGGTGTAAACCGTTAAAATTTAAGGGAGATGTTAATCCCTTAGAAAGTCAGATGTGGATCGCCTCAATAGAAAGGGCATTCGATACATGCCACTGTGAGAAAGAGGATGAAGTCACCTACGCCACCAACCAATTAAAAGAACAAGCTGATGATGGGTGGAGAGTAGTACAGAGAGAAAAATGTAGAGATAGAATCAAAGATATGAGGTGGGAAGAATTCAAGGATATCTTCCTAAAACATTATTGCCCTCGACGGGCAATCGAGAGAATTACTGAGGAGTTTCTTCAACTCCTTCAGACAACGGACAATGTGGATGAGATCATAGGGATCTTCTTTGACAAGGCCAGATTCTGTCCGGCTTTGTTAACAACTCCAGAAATGCAGATGACAAAATATCATCTTGTTTTGAAAACAGAGTTTAAAATTTATCCATCCATCCAAGTGCGCGAACTTGAAGGAGATGATCGATTGGGCTCGGGAAAACTGAGATCAAGAGGCAGACTGAGAGAGATGGGAAGAGGAAAGGAGAAAGTTATCCTTCTTTTATGCCTTTTAAAAGGTTCAAGTTCAACAAGTCGGGAGGTGGTTCCTCCCAAATGAAGGGTGTACATGACTGCAAGAATTATGGAAAGAGGCACCCAGGAGAGTGTCGATTCAAGTCAATAACTTGCCACAAGTGTGTAAAGGCTGGACACACTGCATTGCAGTGTATGAGTGGCACCCGATTGTGCTACAACTATTACAAGCCAGGACATTTTAGTAGGGAATGTCCTGAGCTAAAATCTCAGGCAGAAAAGACCAGAGAAGGGTCAAGAGTGGGAGAAAATGAAGTAAAGACGATCGAGGCTCCGAAGCCGAGGGGTACGGGCTTTCCAGATCACCACAGAGGAAGCAAAAGATGTTCCTGATGTTGTATCAGGTACATTCCTCTTTAATTCCCTACCTGCTTGTGTTTTATTCGATACAGGAGCTAGTCGTTCATTTATTTCATTAAAAATGCGAACTCTAGAAACTTCAATAAAAGTAAGTTGGCTAACGCATTAGAGGTTGAAATCGCGAGTGATCGAAATTGCGTAGTGACTGAAATATGTCGAGATTGCCGACTAATGATAGAAGAAGAAGAATACCTTGTCAACTTAATTCTGATGCCTATGCAAGAATTTGATGTGATTATTGGAATGGACTGGTTGTCTTCACATGCCGCAACGATTATATGTAATCAGAAGATTGTACGATTCATGACACCTACAGGAAAGGAAGTTAGTGTTATTGGTGGACGACGGAACCAGATCACACTGTGTACAATGGCCAAGATAAGTAGCTACGTGAGACAAGGTCACCAAGCCTTCTTAGCCTACGTAGCTGATGTAAAGATGAAATAGAAAGAACTGGATCAAGTTCCAGTAGTGAAGGGATTTCCAGAAGTATTCCCAGATGATCTTCCAGGTGCTCCACCTAAGAGAGAGATCGAGTTTAAAATTGATTTAATTCCTGAAGCTAAGCCGGTGGCTAAGGCTCCGTAGCGGTTAGCACCAACTGAGATGATTGAATTAATGTCATAACTCCAAGAGTTGTTAAACAAAGGATTTATACATCCAAGTGTGTCCCCTTGGGATGCACCAAATCTATTTGTGAAGAAGAAAGAAGGTAGTATTAGGATGTGTATAGACTACCGTGAATTGAACAAACTAACTATCAAGAATAGGTATCCTTTACCTAGAATTGATGATCTGTTTGATCAATTGGAAGGATCTAGTTGGTTTTCCAAGATTGACTTAAGATCTGGTTATCATCAAGTTAAGGAACAAGAAGAAGACGTACCTAAGACAACATTCTGAACTCGTTATGGACACTATGAACTTATAGTGATGTCGTTTGGAGTAAATAATGCTCCAGCAGTCTTCATGGATCTCATGAATAGAGTATGACGGCCAATGTTAGACAAATTCGTTATTGTCTTCATTGATGACATTCTGATTTATTCAAAGAATGAAGAAGAACATGCTCAACATCTTCGTGAAGTACTTAGTACTTTACAGAAGGAGAAACTATATGCCAAATTCTCAAAATGCGTATTCTGGTTAAGAGAAGTTCAATTTCTAGGTCATGTTATAAACACAGAAGGTATCTAAGTAGACCCAGCAAAGGTAGAGGCTGTAAAGAAATGGTCTCCACCTAAAAATCCATCGAAAGTTAGAAGTTTCTTGGGATTAGCTGGCTATTATAGAAGGTTCATTCCGGACTTCTCTAAGATAATGACCCAATTAACTAAACTAACTCGAATGAACTCGAAATACGAATGGAATTCAGCACAAGAGAAGGCATTCCAGACATTAAAAGAAAGACTAACACAAGCTCCTGTTCTAGAATTGCCAGAAGGAGTAGAAGACTTTATGGTATACTCCGATGCCTCGAAACTTGGGTTAGGATGTGTTATAATGCAAAGAGGAAATGTGATAACCTATGCCTCTCGAAAACTAAAGACACATGAAGCAAACTATCCAACCCACGATCTGGAATTAGCCGCAGTAGTGTTTGCACTAAAGATCTGGAGGCATTATCTGTATGGGACGAAGTGTACAGTTAACACATACCACAAAAGTCTTAAATATTTCTTTGCCCAAAAGGACTTAAATATGAGGCAACGATGATGGTTAGAACTGGTCAAGGATTATGATTCCGAGATATTGTATCATCCCGGAAAGGCTAAGGTGGTAGCCGATGCTCTAAGTCGAAAGGAGGAGTATCATCCTATTTGGGTAAAAGCATATAAGTTAGTTATAACTCCTGATTTCATGAGCCAGCTTCAAAACGAACAAATCGAAGCATTAAAAGGTGAGAATGTTAAGAAAGAAAGAATGGCTAGTCAGGAAAAGATTCTAGAAAAGAATAATTATAAAGTCAAGACTCGATTTGGTCATATATGGATACCACAATCAGGTGAGTTTAGACTTAAGATTCTTGATGAAGCTCATAAATCACGATATTCTATTCATCCGGGTACTACAAAAATGTACCAAGTTCTGCGCAAGGATTATTGGTGGCCCAGAATGAAGTTTGATATCATGAAATATGTAGCTAAATGCTTAACATGCCTACAAGTTAAAGCATAACATCATAAGTCATATGAAAGATTACAACCATTAGAAATCCCATAATGGAAGTGGGAACATCTCACTATGGACTTCATAACCAAGCTACCAAACACAGCTAGGGGTTGTGATACCATTTGGGTGGTTGTAGATAGTTTAACTAAAAGTTCATTTCTTATCAATACGTGAAACATACTCTTTAAAAAAGTTAGCCGATTTATTAATAAAAGAGATTGTTTCCAGACATGGAGTGCCAGTCTCTGATCGAGATATTCGTTTCACTTCACGGTTTTGGAAAACGTTCCATGAGGAGATGGGAACTAGGTTATTGATTAGCACGGCATATCAACCTCAAACTGATGGACAAAGTGAGAGGACGATACAAACTCTCAAAGATATGTTGCGTGCTTGTACAATTGATTTCGGTGGAAGTTGGGATAACATCTACCATTAGTTGAATTCTCATACAATAACAGCTACCATTCCAGTATTGGTATGCCACCATATGAGATGCTATATGGTAGAAGATGTAAGACTCCTGTATGTTGGGGAGAAATTGGTCAGAAAGAGTTGGGCAGCAAAGAAAAAGTTCAAGCCACGTCAGAAAAGCTTGACTTAATCAAGGCACATTTGAAAGCTGCACAGGATAGACAGAAGTCATATGCAGACAAGAGACGAAGACCAATAGAATTCCAAGAAGGAGATTATGTCTTGTTGAAAGTATCTCCTTGGAAAGGTCTAATCCGATTCAAGAAACACGGAAAGCTAAGTCCACGATTCATTAATCCTTTCAAAATCATCAAACGAGTCGGAAAGGTAGCTTATCAATTAGAGCTACCTGAAGAATTGAATAAGATACACCATCATCAAATAACTCAGCACCCACGTCGGACCGATATGCTTTACACGTCTGTCCGACATGTGGATGTCGGACCGATATAATTTACACGTCGGTCCGATATGGGAATTTCAGACCGATATGGATTACACGTCGGTCCGATATGTGCTGCAGAAGCAAAAAAAGAGGTTTTGACGCGTGTCACCGACTTCAGCCGAAGTTGGACCGACGTGGCATGACATGTGGTCCGACATGGATCCCAAATCAGCCTATAAATAGATTCATGAGGCCGTTCAAAGAGAGAAAGGTCACACACAAATACCATAACACACACACACACACACACTCTCTCTCTGAGAAGGATTAGATGACCCGGTGCGGCACGTTTAAGTGCGAGTGCGGTACGCTACGAGTGCGGTTCGAGTCTGGAGAAGCATTTAAAGCGATGAACGAACTTAGGAACTACCTGAGGATAATGTAAGTACGCTGGACTCGTACCCTAGACACACATACATGAAATATATGTTTAAATGATACGTGCTATGTGATATGATACGGGTATGGGGTAATGACGGATTAGTCTAAACACTAAACGGGAATAATGGAGTTGTCACGACGTATCCAAGGGGTGGTGGATACGCCGCTGGTACTTACTATATATAAATCTCTTGATGCTTCGTGGTGAAACCAATATGAATGTTTAGGGGTATAGACTAAAAGATAGTAATGAAATATAGTAAACATATGGGAGAACTTCTCACCGGTATGTAGTTATCTGACAAACAGAATATTCTGTCTAAGGAAAGAGTGGTGTATAAATCTCTCCTAGACCCGTCACTCTTTGCTGGGAACATCTTTGTTGGAGGTACTACTCTGGAAGGATAATCACCCCAGTTTACAATATATGACGAGTATGAATATATGATGAAAGTACATGAGTATGGGAATATACCATGCATGAAAAATATGAATACATGATGAATATGACTATGTGAAATGCATGATGAATACGTGAATGCATGATAATACATGCAAATATGAATGAGTATGATGGAACGAGTCTAAACCCTAAAATGGAATAACGGAGTACTCACGAAATGTTAATGGGGTGGTGGATACACTGCTGGTAATTCCTATATATAAAACCTTTTAATACATCGTGGAGAAGCCGTTATGAAGTTTCAAGGCGAGGACTGCTTGGGAAATAAATCAAGCATATACATGAAATGAAAACAAATGCTTGATTCATGTGAGAGGTTGTGAGTCTGAGATACTCAAGGTCCTAAATGAAATGAGATACCGGGCCTATAAGGTGGATCTCAATAATAAAGAAGAGAACTAAAAGGATTCCAAGCCTACGGGGCTGAGGAAAAGAAAAAGAAACTCCAGGCCTACGGGGCTGAAGGAGGAAAAGATTCCAAGCCTACGGGGCTGAGGAATGAATGAGTCTTCGTGACAAATGCAAGGGGTTTGTACTGACAAGTATAAGAACCTTGCCAATACTCAGACCGGAGGTATGACCTAAGATGGTTGCGAGGGGGGTTAGCACACCCATAAAATATACGAATGAAGTGACCGGAGGTACGTCCGGAGATGGACACGGGGGCGCCGAGAGCCTTGAAAACTTGAACAATAATAAAGAAACAAAATTGTTCATAATAAAACGAATGATGCAGTGTACTTACTTAGCGTAAGCTAACTCAAAAACGTTTTCCAAACACTGTAGGAAAGAAGCACGCGGAATGAAGCTTCCTAAGAAAGAGGTTGCTCAGAGTTCGAAAATCCCTATATAAGATGATGTAATTATATAATCTTTTGTAAAACAATATTATTATAAATGAAAAAGTTACCTTAGCCATTACGACAAGGTTTTGTTAATCTGGGACCTATTTTTCGTAATAAAATACTCTGATAAAATAGTAGAGGAAGTAGGGTGTTTGAAGATGTATAATAATTAGATTATCTTATGTCGTTATTTCAAGTATGTAACTGTTACGACAATTTGGAAAAATATGATTCACTCAAAGAATTGAAATACACAAAGAAAGTGGATGTATTTGGAAGAAACATCCGAACGATCTACAAGGAGTATATGGAGAAATGTTAGGACATGTTTTGTGACAAATAGCTTTGTAATAGATTAGGTCTTTGTATGTATTTCAGTTTGTAATTTTTTCTAAGTGACATGTTCTGTAATAAGCAAACTTGTCAAGTTTGCCTAAGCCATAGGTGTGGCAAACTTAATAAGTTTGCCTGTAGGAAAGTTATTGCCTATATACAGTGTTTGCTAGTTAGAATCACGAAACAGTTGAGCACTAGATCACTGTAAGCACTGATATTCTGAGAGCAATAACAGAGGAGTAATTTGATATCTTTTGTGTGTATTGTTCTACTTGTTCTTATCATTATGTAAGTATGTATACGTTGGATTTCGCACTACGATGTCGTGTTGCTTGTCTAGACAAATCCGTAGACCCATTGGGACTTCCAATTGGTATAAGAGCTACATCTCATAACTGGAAGGACTAATCGCCTATTCTGTTCAGTATTACTTGTGATTCGGTGTTTAATTCCGCATATTCATCATTGATACGTTAAAAGATTGATTTTTACCGGTGGAATTCTTCATATTTGTGGTATTTTATGAGTTTGATGATTCCAAAGCTTAAAGAACTTGAAAAGCTGAAGTTTTTACTGCCAAAACAAGAAGATTCAATGATTTTTGCTGAAACAGCTAAATGAGGAGAACTTGAGTCTGTTTGGCGGTAATAAGCGAAACAGCTAAACAGCTAAAGATTCAATGATTTTTGTTCACCAGTTGGTCCTGCGTACTTAGTAAGTACGCAGGGCATTGGTCATGTGTACTTGCTAAGTACGCAAGGCAAAAGCCTTGCGTACTTACTAAGTACGCAGGACCAACTGGTGAACAAGCTAAGTACACAGGAACACCCTCCTGCGTACTAGCCTAGTACATCGATACATAGATTTTAATCTATAGTTACTAAAACATACTTCTACACGAAGAACCCCAGAGAAATACTTGAAAAAGTTGGATATTACACCCCTCGCGGTACACAAAGAGGAAGCCAAAAAGCATCGCGATACACGAAGATTTCCAGAACCGGGCGCGACTATTTTGACTCTCGCGGTACGTGAGAGACCCATGAATTTCCCATAGGAGCTGTGATTAAGAGTAACTGGACGTAGTATCCTATAGGAGCTGTGATTGAGAGTAACTAGATCTGAGTGTTCATCTTATCTCAATACCCGAAAAGTGATAGACAATCGGTTAGTCTTCGGCATTAGGATCTTGAGTGAAATCTATATGAGAAGAAGTTTCCCTAAGGTGTTCTTAGTATTTGTTGCTATCTCGTGTCATAGTTGTTAATATGAGATTACCCCGTGCATTCCTCGAATGTAATGTGGACAGTGAGACCGAGAGATGATCTGTCTGTTGGGTATATTGTCATTGATGGAGAGACTGAAAGGTAGTCCGACCATCTAGTGAGTTTTGTACATCTTTAGAGTTTCTTAGTCGGTGACACCCTCAGAGTGATAAGGGATCCACTACGTCGTCTAGAGTGGTTATCCTTAGAAACCCAGATTCCATCATAGTTTCCCGAACCGGTAGAAGTTGAGCTTTGCAAGTAGGATTCCGACCTAGGTAGTGATCTTCTCATCTTCGATATTTCTTATATCTTTTGTTAATAGTTAAAGTTGTTCTTGTGTTTTCATTATTAGTTAATCATTAGTATAGAAAACTCCCCTAATCAATTATCTTAAGTTCGAGTCAGAGTCTAGGATAGTTATTAGTAGTGTCTCTAAGATTCGATAATCCGGTTTACCATTAAGATGTGCTACACTCGATTGGTACACCTGCCTGTTAGTGCGGTGTAGTTCATAGGTATTCCATTTATTACTTAGGAGTCTAGATTAGGTTTTAGTCATTATTTTTATAGACCGTCTAGACGAAATCAATGTACATTTCTTCGGTAATGTAATCTGTGATGACAACACGTTATTGATTTGTTTCTCCTACATCTATCTACTCGGTAGATGACGCCACTTGGACTTTCAAGAAATATTTCAAGCAAATTGAGGAAAATGATTTATTGAAAAATCAATCTTGATGACATGTCTTAAAAAGAGAGAGAGAAGTTGGTCTTTACCGGTTAGACCTAAAATAGCTACACTTGCATTCTTTCGATTTCAATTTTCTTTCTTGTATTCATTTTGCAAAGCCTGCTTTACCGCCTGAACTCCGAGAAAAAAATTTCAATGCAACAAGTGATGTAAGAAAATGGTGGCAAAAGCAAGAACAACTACCCCCAGTCTACATGTTGTTAAAAAGAGTCACCAAAAGAAGAACCAAAAGATATGGAAAATGTGTGAAATGTGGCAACTGGAGCCACGATGGAAAATATAGCAAGAATCAAACTTATTCCCAACATGAGTATATGCATCTGATCAAAGTAGGTGCTATTAGGTTACACGCCGAAAGAACCATACAAAAAGGCAGTATTGTGTACTACGCAGTAAGGGAAGAGTTGAGCATGATAAGAGATATCAGTATTGGTAATCTGACC
The DNA here is from genome assembly GCA_023525975.1 of Smallanthus sonchifolius. Lineage (NCBI taxonomy): Eukaryota > Viridiplantae > Streptophyta > Magnoliopsida > Asterales > Asteraceae > Smallanthus > Smallanthus sonchifolius. The sequence goes on along the minus strand of CM042035.1, from coordinate 17,512,507 downwards.
ATAAACGAGCCCTTAGATTAGTTATGCCCTCATGATGTGAGTACCGTGGAGAGACTTACTAGTATTTTCCAGTCTTAATCCAAGAAGCCTTAGCAGTGTGTCCTATGTTAGCTGCAGCCTTTAAAACCATTTAAATCCCTAAAAACCCAAAATGATTTTCATTTTCACCCTTTATTTTCTTTTTAGTCACATTACAACCCTTTTTAAGCCCCTCTTGATTCATGCATATTAATTAGTTAGTTGGTGGAGACTTGATTTGCATACAAGCTTATGACTATTGCGTAATTCGATTTAAACTCGGGTAGTCTACTTGACTTACATTATCCATATATATAACTCTAGAGTTGAGTAAACATTGTGAGGAGTGAAAGAATATGCATAATTGAAGTTCTAGTAGGCTTGTCATGGATTCCATCATCCAAAAATAGAAAAACACAAAAATAGAATAAGCGACTCATAAGATATCCCGGAGTCTCCAAATATTTGGATCTCCATTTCCTTCTGTAAAGTTTTTAGTTATGGGTCTGATCATGCATGAGTTTGCTTTAGGACTAACAAAGTTTAAGTGTGGAGTGTTATGATATGCGCTAGTTTATGCATATTTTGCATGCATAATAATCCGCATATTATGGTACTAATTGAACAAAAGCCTTGAAATTGTTACTTATAACGTTAATCTTTCATAATTGTAGGTTAATCGGTGTTCCAAAAGAAACAAAGCAAAAACAAGCCTAAAAGATCAAGAAATCAAGCTTTTTGGAACTAGCATGCCCGAACTTTGAACCTCCGAGAAGTTAAAATTGGTTAACACAAGTCAACAAGAAGCAAAAAGACAAAACGGGGAGAAGCAAGGGGATGCACGATGCATCCCATTGCACGGCCGTGCAAGGCCTTGCGTGCTCCCCAAGGAACTTAGTTCACTTCCATTTGTACCGGTTTGATTTCTAAGGTGTTTGCACGACCGTGCAACCCAATGCGTGGTCGTGTATTTCCCATTTTGAATCCTATACATAGATGGCTTGGGTTCTTCATACTACACACCTTACCACACCTCAAGATAAAGAGAATAGTTCGTTTAAGTAGTCTTAGAGTAGTATTAGAGACTAGAGAGGCTCTTCCGCTTTGTCCGCAATAGGGCAGCCAACGAAACTCAGCGTTATGCTAGTTAGTATATCCATTCGTGGCTAAACTCTTTGTATTGCATGTGTGGAGATGAAGTTTGTTGTGTGTTAATGTTTAACGTATTAATCTAGTGGTATGTTTATGTCTTTAACTATTGGCTCTTAAAACCACCTTCTAGGTGGGCTTTTGATTATTATCTAAATTTGTCTTTACACTTGTGATTGTTCTTGATTTTAAATCCTAAAACCGTAAAACGTTTTTAATCAAACTTCTCTTGAAGCTTGTGCGTCTTTATATAAGTATATTTTGATAAGCCAAGGCTTGGTTAATATTAATAAGGTCGTACGTCTTTATACGAACTTGTTAGGAAACCAATAATTGGTGAACTCATGTTGAGAACAATACGTCTTTATACATGGTCTCATTGTTACACCGTGTCCCGGTGAACAAAGTCTAATAACTCTTTAATAAAAATAAATAATCATTTAAGTTTGATGTCTTAAACCAACTCGGATATAGTATCAAAGAGTTGAGGGTAACGATATCCCAAGCTTGGAGTCCAACCATTTTATTATTACAGAACATGATTCATGAATCAAATGTTGTGAGAAAGAATCTCTAGCGGTTTACCATTCACACATTTGTATTAGTCATACCATTGGATTAGTCAACTTAACGCTATCATATACCAATCAAATTCGAAGCCCAAAGCAATACGTATCGTGACCTGATCATCATCGAGATATTTAATTTCTTTCTATTTACTATTATGCTATTTACATTTCTGTTACAAATTTCACACACATTTTTACTTTTATGTTATTTACTTTACCGTCATTTACTTTTATGTCATTTACTTTTCTGCTTCACAAGCACACAAAACTTACTCACAAATTAAATCGGCTAAACGATAACAAACGTTGAGGGTTGGAACTCGAATGTGTCCATTGGTTCTATATTGGTTCTTACCTAAACTATATTACGCTGTGATAGGTATACTTGCCTATTGTGTGTGTTTTAAGTTTGAGTATTTATCATTTTATAAATTTAAAACATGATCTCGTGAAACTATTCCTAAAAACAAATATATATTTTTATTTATTTACTATGTGACGCACGCTATCACAGGGGCATTCTTACTGAACCTGATGAAATTGAACAACCCATAAACCCAACCCTTCAAAAGGTTTTTGTGAGTGTTCGTAACATCAAAACAGAGGTTTCTAAAATTGCTAACAACTTAACACTTCATTTTATCAAACCAAAAGTGATTTTGGAAAAATCTAAGGTTGTTCAGTCTCAAATCCCAAAAGAAGTTCATGTGAATGAATCCACTTCAGGTTCAGCTTGTCATGTGAAGACTCCATATTTGAGACAATATCATGAGAAAATAGCTTGCTTTTATTGGGGCACTACACCGTTGATCACATAATGATGAAATGTCTAGTGGTTTAAGCACTATTGAGATTAAATCGCATGTGGTTAAACCGCGTGTTCCACCTTCGAGTAATTCACAATCTAAGGTTAGGCTCTCTAGACCTCAACGACGGAGAAAAAACAATTGATTGAGGAAACTTTTCGAACAATGTTCGAAAACTTTACATTTTAAAAGGATAGAACTTAATGAACAAAAGAGTGTTTAGAAATCTAAAGTTTTTGTTTCTGATTCGTCGAAGCAATCTATAAAGATCGATGAGAGATTCAACTGTGAATTGCATGAAGTCCTTTATTTTGATATAAATGGACGACCCAACACCACTGTGAATTGCATGAAGTCCTTTATTTTGATATAAATGGACGACCCAACACTACTGTGAATTGCATGAAGTCCTTTATTTTGATATAAATAGATGTCCCAACACTACCATGGCTTAGGTCTCCCTTTCAAATTAATGCTTCTTGTTCATAGTACATGGTAGGGAATGACATTTGCTGGAGCAAAGAGTTGTTAGAAAAATGGTAAATCTATTTTATTCAATGACTTGATGCTTGGGGGGGGGATATGTCACACAAAATGTTGTTTTGGGAAGGTTATGACCAAGTCCAAAAGGCAACTTGAAACTTAGGGTGACGATGATGAGCATAAAGTCATTGATTCAACCATTTCACTAGTTGGAGGGGGGTTCTACAGGACTAGGGGAGTACAATATTGTGTTGGTGACAAGGGCAAAGGCATCTGATTACATTGGTTTGAGTTTTTGATTGATTGAATGGAATGCTAAATCCCGAGTAACCAAGTAAAATATTTTTTTTAAATAAAATTTTTCCATGAAAGTTTTATTTTCTTTCAAAAAGATTTATAAAATCTAAACAAATTTGAAAAGGGTAAAAATGAGGTCATTCGAGTTAGAGAATAAATGATAGTATATCAGTGGATTATCATACACACATGACCATAGTCTGATCTTTTGGTAGTTATATAATTCAATTTATTCGTTTTATATGTGTTGATTTTGGCTAGTATTATCCTATGAGAACAGTTTCAGGTTATGTCTTTAGCACAATTTCTTCGGCTCACTTAATTGACCATGTACGTCAAACATTCATGAATCTTCAGTTTCCTTATCCATTAACTTGAAGCATATTGATACTCAAGACAATGAATCAATCGATCGATTCCGAATCTATATGATTACTAATAATCCTTATGGATTCTGCTTGATTTATCCTATGCTAAATGATGTCTGCTCATTCTGGATATTAGGATAATCCTTGGGAAAATCTTATATCTTTTGAGATTAGTGCATATTACATTATGTTGGCATAATCGTGGGATACACGTTGTATTTCATACTAAATGGTACCTTAACTCACAAGAACGTGGGACAAAGATTGTTGTAGTTTCAAATCTTATAATATTGACAACTTAAATTAACATGTTGCGTATTGCAAATTTGGAAATTGAATAAGTAGTGTGTCATGACTTGATCCCATTTTCATTGAAGCTTATCGCTCATCATTACATGTTGTTTTAAAATCTTGAAAAGATTAAGTTTGATAGTCTTGAAAAGATACTTGTTTGATTGATCGAGGCTTGAATGAATGTCATATGATACCATTAGACTTGATAGGGATTTGTATCCTAAATGTGTGTATGATACATCATATATACTGATTTGATCTTTTTACTCGTGACGTTCGACGAAAAGATGTGATTTCGTACTGTACGTTTTTTTTCATTTCAGTTTATACAGAGAAAATCCAAAAAGATTTTATTTTTTCCAGCTTCCATGGAAATTTACTTGATGGTTATACTTATATGCTATTTTTGCCAATACTGAAAATTGCTGACATAAGTTGACAAGGGGTCCTTCTCCCAAGTTTTTTTGATGAATGAGAGAGTGTGCAAATGAACAAGTAGAAGACTACAATCCATTTGATGATTTTGAAGACTTTTGACAATCTTCTCAAGTTGTTGTCAAGGGGGAGTCTGTTGGATCATATTCTAGTGACAACGAGCTTGAAGATTTTGTGTCTTAGTCTTAGAGTTTTTGGCTTGTAATTCTTTATTGAGTTTTGTATGTAAGCGAACCTGTCATGTTCGCGTAAGGATCTTAGGGCGAACTTGTTAAGTTCGTCTAAGGATCTTAGGGCGAACTTGGTAGGCCAACTTGCTAAGTTCCCCTTGGTTTGTATGGTTTCCTATAAATAGGGTTTTATAGGTCTGAGTTTAGTGCTTGAGAGACGCGTTCTAATTCGAGCTTGTAAACAGTGATATATCAAGGAAATATACTGAGTGTTATTTACTTGCTTGTGTTTTCTCTATTGTGATTATCGTATTGATTCACGTACATGTTTACTATGGATTCCACACATAGGCTACGTGTTATGTCGTAACGAGTTCACTGATCTGTATAGCACCCCTTGGCAGGACCTATAGATTTGTAAATTGACCAGACAAATATGGGCAAATTGTAGTATTTATTCAGTCTTGTCAGATTATAAAAAGCATACTTGAATTCACCAGTTTATACTGATAAATCATTTTCAAACGTTTTACAGGTAACCAAGAGTAAATATATTTGCGTGGATAAAGCCACAAAGGACGATGGATCCTTGATGTCATGAAAGGGAACGTACACCCTAGATATCATCTAAAATGAATGGTTTTGTATAAACATTTTGTGGACAATCATGGTGTTTTCCCTGTTTATATAAAATAAACAGAAACGAGTTTTGAAAACTCTTGATCCAGATTTCCGCTATGAGTTTATAACTCTAATGTTATAAAAATAAAAGAAACAGGTACCGACTGTTGGTCGCACACCAGGGTAGGTTAAATCTGGGGTGTCACACTCGAGTATGTTGAATAGTCGATAGATACAAAATACAAGTTTAGGTCTTTAAGAACTAGAACATTAGGTAACCTAGTTCAACTAATGTATGGTTCATTGTGCCTGTAACACCTCAAAAACTTCCTAAGAAAATAAAGGACTAAACTTGTCAATTTGCATAGTTAAGGGGTGAATATGTAAATAAATAAAGTTTAGGGACTAAAAGTGAAAAGTGGTGAAAGTAGACAGATGTCGGGCCTACATCAGTAGAGATATCGGTCCATTATGTAGGATGGAAGGGATGAACCAGGCGATGACATGTGGCCCATGACTCATCGGACGCGTGGCTCGATAGCGGACGACATCCAGATCATAACGGCCCCGTTATGTAGGCCCGAAGGCAATGAGGCGGCTAAGAGCCATAGCGGACCGACATCCCCTCAGATAACAGTTGGCTATGGGTGCCCACTTAGCCCTATAAATAGATGATCGATCTCAGCATTTTACACACACCAAAACACACTCAATTACACACACACTCTCTTTGAAGATCCAATCTCGAGCCCCGGTTCGCATACGAGACTCCGGTTTCCAGCGTTCCGACTCCAGATTTGCCATAGATAGTACTGAGGTAAGGTTCCACACTCCCATTAAGCTTTGGTTATGAACCATTATGTAACACCCATAATTTTAAAAACACAATCTTGACACTTTGCGGAATTTAGGCCCAGATTTTGCAAAAATATTTACATAATAAAAGTATCTTAACTCAAATATATTAGTTGCTTTCACAACTCATTTAGCACGTGGTTCTTATAAAATTTCGGCATGACCCATTTGAATAAAAGACAATCCTTACGGTCAACAAAAGATATCACAAACCATCCCTAAGCCACAGGTTCGCCAACTCAATTCACCTGAAGGCGGACCGCGCGAAAGTGCTATTTGCATAAAACTTGACACATGCAACATAAAGATTGTTAGCAAGCTCTACACACACTTTTGGTCACAAATCAATTCCCTTAATTCACTAATCTTTATATACCTTGTAGTATTATTATAATTCTACAACTCGTTTACTTATTACATGATACACTTACCAACACTTACAAGATTATTTATTCTCGGCCCGTTATCATTTGGTATGCCAAATATACATTTTTGACCCGTACGACATTATTAAATCTTTGCTGTCAGCGACTAATTTATTGAAAAATCATTCTGAAAACCACATCAAACAACTTCAGAAAAATCTACAAAAATTACATAAAATCACATAGGTTGTTAACTAACTTCTCACCAAAATTCAGGCCAAAATAAAACGCTTAAGGCCTCGAAACAACCTTTGCAAGTAGGCTGGCCTGATTAGGACAACAAATGTAATTTGGTTTTACAAACATGTTTTGACCGTTTGACTTGAAACTTTTGTAGGACCTAAACAAATGTGTCAGGAATATTGAAACTAAATTTCATGCAGAAATGAGACTGTTTAGTACCTGAAATAACCCTCGACCCGTAACGGTGCATTGTGGACAACAACAAATTCTTCAACCAAACTATTGACATCTTCACCCATTTAAACATTGAAATAAACTGGTTCATGAGCCAGGCTAGTTTGGACAATCCCTATAAGAGATTGTTTCCAATACAGATTTCTATCATCTTTAAGAGCTGCTACAAAACTTTCTAGAAGACCTTCTATAGTTAAAGGTTTAAATGCAATTTGCACAAGCCCTATATGTAATCTTTTATATTTATTCAAATTTTTATTTAACAATAGTTTAATAACCATATCTTCTTTGTTTAAAGAAAATGTTTCTTCAGTTGTTTTAACAACTAACTTGTTTTAATCCTAATTTTTCAAAGGTTCCTAATTTATAAATTAGTTTGTGTTCCATTTTTGGAATAGTCCATTTATTTAATAAATCTAAATTATGAGGAATTTCACACTCCTCTTCAATACAGTTTTTAGCAGTATCGTTACTCTTTAAAATATTCATCTAAAGAGAATAAGTGTTGATCTGCATGATCAAACTTTGAACAAGATTTTATTTTAAGAGCACTTGGCTCTGATACCACTTATCAGGATCAAACATTAAAATTAAATACATTATATATATAGGTTGAAGTTCATAAGAAAACTAACATTTAGGGAGAGAACTAGAGAACTTCTCTCCCTAAATATTAGTTTATATATTAGGGGGACCATTTTTAGTAGTTGCACATTGCATAATCTCACCGACAACTATGTCTTAATCGTAGATGAGATTGGATTCTTGCTGCTTATCTTTCTCCTTATCCTTCCATTTAGTACAATCCTTTGTAAAGTAACCGAGTTCACCATGTTCATAACATATAAAATTAATTTTCCCTTGATGTCCTCGACCCATACCTCTTCCAAATCATTTTCTCCTTTGCTAAAATCTTTTCCACGTCCTCTACCATGACATTGATTGCTTGAACTTGCCATCAGATGTTCGTCTTGATAATTTTAGTCTGGTTCATCCTAACTTTTTAGCCTTCCTTCAAATGTTGTTATTCTACCCACTAGTTCTTCAAATGACATTGTGTCAACCTCTTGATATTTTTCGATAGTTGCCACGATCTATAGAAATTTCTTTGGGAGTGAATTAAGCAGTTTCCTAATTGTCTTATCCTTAGAGTACTACCAAGACTTTTAGATTTGGTTCTTATACCACCCTATTTTCCCACACAGTCACTTACCGATTCATTTTGTTTCATCCTCAAAGTCTCCAATTCACTTGGAAAGGTGTGTAGACTTGCTTTCTAGACTAAATCTACTCCAAGATTTTGAACATTGATCGAGTCCCATACTTTTTTTGTTGTCGGGTATTGTGTAACTTGCGTTAACACATCTTGTGGCAAAGTTTGAAAGCTCATTGTCTTTGTTGTATTTTCTTTCTTCTCATCTACTAGTGCCACTATTCCTTTTTTAGCATCAACTATTTCCCAAAAACCATAAGCCTTAAAAATTGTTTCCATCATCAATGCCAAAGTGGTGTAATTTGTTTAAGTCAACTTAGGAAATTGAAGTGAAACATTACGAATTGGTGCCGAACTACTTGATGTGTTTTCAATCTTTTTTTCATATGCGCATGTCATGTTTCCTTGCTTTTTTGCTTTGTTCTTGCTTATCTTCAGATCCTTTCTAACTTAGTTGCTGATTTTTCTTGCTAAGTTGCTTCTAAATGGATGACCAGGTTCTTGTTGTTTGATCAAAAGATCAAAGTTTCTTGCTTGCTTCTGGCCAAATTGCTAACAAGTTTTTCTTGCTCCGGGCCTACATGTTAATCAGATTTTGCGTGCTCCTAACCCATTTGCTAATCAGGTTCTAGCCTACTTGCTTATCAGATTCTTGCGTGCTCCTGACCAACTTGCTAATCATGTTCAGACCTACTCGCTGATCGGATTCTTGCTTTAACCAAGTTTTGGTCTTTAGTTGCTAATTTGAAACACTATGATTCAGTCTTGCTGTTTGAACCAAAATATGGTTCTACTTTCTAACTGAATAAAAATTGGTCGGGACTTGCTATGACCTTAAAGATTAAGTTTGACTTGCTTTGAATCACTAGGATTTGGTTTAATCTTGCTAAATGCACCACACGTTTCGGTTTAACATGCTATAAGACACGAGGTTTCATTTGACTTGCTAAATGAACCATAAAGATTCTCGTTCTTTCATACTATCTTTAATCAATTCAGAAATTTCTAACTTGCTACTTTCTAATAATGTAAAAAGATGAAAATTAGTACTTATCTGAACTGGATTACTCCTACTTTGATGTCCTGACTTGCAAATAGAAATCATAACGCTTTAAATTCTTTGATTTTGACTTCTAAACATCCCTTTAGTCTGCTTTGATTTTTTGCTTCTGATGTTTAAAACCCAAACAAATAGCCTTCAAGAACAGGACTTGCAATTTGATTTCAACCAAATAATCAAATATCCATTTGACTTGTTTCAGATTAATGTAACTTGTTCTTGGTTCCTTTGATACACCCGTCACCAAAAACAATCTTTAATTCTACCTTACGTACGAGCAGCCGTGAATAAACCCGTAATACGAGAACCAACCTGCTGCCCTAAAATCGTAAATCTTTTTCACATCAAAACGAAATTTGATTCCTTGCTTGCGATTTAACCACACCCTCTTGTGATTATTGTAGAATAATCAATCCGCGATGTCTTCTTGATCAAACGACAAACCGAAGAAGAAAAAACTAATCAATTGCATGCTTCTTCCGATCGATGATTGCTAAAAGTCCCCTTCTTTCCTTATTTGTATAAGTGAGATTTGTGTTACTGTTAGAAATACTTTAAGGTTAAGGCCATTAAGATTAGGTTTTTTATTTTTTTATAAATTTCTCATTATACTCTTATAAATAATACATAATACCTAACGGGATTCTTGTCTTTCTTTTCTCTCCCTATCTAACACTTTCCGCTGCCGCCAGATCCTGCTTGGCCGATGACCCTCTTCTCCCATTCCCCTTGTGTGACAAGGCTCTTTATCTTGTTCTTCCTCTTGCCCTTCCCCAGGTACATTTTGTACATATATATATAGATAATTGTTATTTATTTTGTCCGTTGTGTCTACATAGTCGTAGCTCCTGCCGTAACAGTGTTAACTTTTGTCATCGTAGCTCTGTCGCCATATCTTTTGCCACCGCCACCACTATGATCGGCTTTAAATCTGTCGTTGCCGTTTGGATTTTTTTTTTTACAATTTTGGTTTTTATAGTTTTTTTTTTATATTTTTCGAGATTATGTTCTTCTACCAACACATTAATTGTTTTTTTGTCACAGTACTCCGATTTCCTCCCGCTCCGACTGCTGAGGAGCATTAAAGAAAATATATATGTGAGGGTTTATTGTACTATTTACCAAATGTAATTTAGAGTTAAGCTTATAATGGTTAGATTTCCTTCGTAGTCAATCCATTATACTTTTATAAATAGTTCATCAATAATAAAAAAATATTTTACCGAGTTTTCATTGTTCTATATTCTATAGTTAATACTTATAGAGAGATTATTTAGCTTTTATAAATCAGTTAATAGTCACCATAACAATTTATTTTTGAAAGGAAAGGCGTATAAATGTGATAAATATAGGTATGAGATCAAAGTCAAATCCTATCAAAACTAGCACTTTTTTCACTGTTGTTTAATTTCAAAGATTCTACATGCAAAGTGGAAACATGAATAAAAGAAAACAGCTTTACTCTTTGGTGAAAGGTGATTATAGCCAGTATTCAAGTAAAATTAGATATATTGTGGAGAAATGAGTCAGCATGCAATAATTATTCATGTTGGTATCTAGTTGATTCGAGCGAATGGAGAAAAGTTTGCCAAAGCAAATACTGATAAGTGATTGTCGGAACTTACCACTACAAAAAAAATCGTAAATAAAACCTCCCAAATGTAACCAAATAAATAATCAAGTAGTTTAGCCACGGGTCAAAATTCTTTATTCCAAAATTATTTTTCTTATTTTTTTTTTCATTACTAACTATTTAATATTTTTTTATTAATTAACTAGTTTTAAACCCGTGTGTTATACAGGGTAAAACGTTAAGATTATATTGATCAATATGTTAACGTCTATTTTTATACAACATTTGATTTTGTATTGATTATTTTTTCATCTTATTAAAGGTTAACACTATATTGATAAGAGTAATCAAAACGGGATATAAGATCCGCGTGTTATAGCATAAGGACAAGTCCCATAAACACTCACATGGCAATACATAGCCAAACAAAAGTGATGTAAATTGTCCTATTAATGTACTATTTATGTTACTGGAAAATATAGTGGACTTGTATTGTATTGATGTCTCACTATTAAGTAATAATAATATTATTAAGGGATAATGTCTACATCGGTCATCCAAGTATTATAAAATGTTTGGTAAAAAGTCACCCAAATATTGAAACAAGATTCTAGTTTCATTTAAACTATCCAGAAATTACACAATAACATAGATTAAATCAAACTAATACCTAAGTTAGAAACTCGTGTATAACACGTGTTGAAACGTTAAGATTATATTGATTAATATCTTTATCACCTATTTTTATACAAAAGATAATTAACAGCTTCAACTACTGATCAATGAATAATGACAACCGCTAATGAATAAATGTACACAACTGAGTATCTCCCTCAGAGACAAGACAACTGAGGATCTCCCACGAATGAATCCCAATACCATTTTCTTATTTAGCCTTCAACCGATTTAAGTGGGGGTTTTGGTTCAAGCTTTACTTTGCAGCCCAATTATTTTAATAATCCTTGATCCATATTATACCATTTAAAAGCCTCACCTGAACACGAATTCAATACCATTTTAAATTCTAATTAACTCAAAGCCATCGTTTATAATTTAAGATAATACGATCTTACACCACAGCGAAAGGATTTACCTCGCTTGGACTTCTCCAGGTTGTACCAATCCCTGCCCATTGACAAACAGAAACACAGGTCAAGGGCACTTATAATAGATCATAAGACTTATAGCTTTACACAGGTCCATCATACCTTGCTACAGAAAACCAAGAAAGTTCTCTTTCTCAGGGAACCGTGAATGCCTTTACCACAAGCAGTGAAAGATGGTATATCTAATAGCAATAATGGATACTAACATGAACTGGTAAAAAGAACTTAAGACCTGATAGTGACACTGCTACATATGAATGATGCTTGCAATAATTGTGATAGCATCTAAAAAAAGATAAACTAAAGAAATGAAATAGAAATGATGCAGAAGTAGCTAAGTGATACTTGATATTGAAATAGAAAATAAGAACTGGTAACATGAACTAACAAGCAGTGAAAGATGGTATATCTAATAGCAATAATGGATACTAACATGAACTGGTAAAAAGAACTTAAGACCTGATAGTGACACTGCTACATATGAATGATGCTTGCAATAATTGTGATAGCATCTAAAAAAAGATAAACTAAAGAAATGAAATAGAAATGATGCAGAAGTAGCTAAGTGATACTTGATATTGAAATAGAAAATAAGAACAAATCAGGAGAAGAACCCAACCATATGGATATCTCCCTGCACAAGCTAATACAGGCGCTCCTAAACTTTACAGCAAAATACCCAGCTATATTTTCATTCCCTCGCTTTCTCTCCCTTATTGCAAAACAGATTACTCTCATACAAACCTACACCTATCCCTTCCTACCACTCCTTTGCTACTGACTTTTCAGGCCCCGGGCCCACTGGGTGATACATCCAAACATGTCTAGTAGCATTTTATCCTTATCAGACTGTCATGATGATCTATGTTGTTAGAAACCTACAGCCTGTGAGCAAGTTGGTTTAACAAAAAAAAAGATGTTATGCAGCACTTCAAATGTATTCATCATGCATTTCACATAGTCATATTCATCATGTATTCGTCTGAGATACTCACGGTCCCTAATGAAATGAGATGCCCGGCCTATAAGGTGGATCTTAATAATAAAAAAGAGAACTAAAAATATTCGAAGCGTACGGGTTCATAATAAAACGAACGATGCAGTGTACTTACTTAGCGTAAGCTAATTCAAAAAAATTTTTCAAACACTGCAGGAAAGAAGCACGTAGAATGACGCTTCCTAAGGACGAGGCTGTTCGGAGTTGGAAAATCCCTATATAAGATGATGTAATCATATTATCCTTTGTAAAACAATATTATTATAAATGAAAATCCCTATATAAGATGATGTAGCCATTACGGCAAGGTTTTGTTAATCTAGGACCTATTTTCCGTAATAAAATACTCTGATAAAATAGTAGAAGAAGTGGGGTGTTTCAAGTTGGTATCAGAGCACGGTTTGAGGGATTTAAGTATCAGAAGGGTACTTAAACTCAAACCAGAACTGCTCGTAATATAAATATGGATTCAATCTGAAGCCGTCCACGGAAGCATGTATGTTTATGTTCCGGTGCTTAAATAGAAATGTGAGAGTATACGTGAACAGAACATTGTATAAGATAAGCACCATATGGTAGTTGGGAGTATCAGGATGGTAATATATATTACCTCATACCTGGCCAGTATGAGAATTAATGCATCAAACCATCATGATATCGCAAACATCATATGATAACTTATGTCAGCAAATAGTTAGTCGGCAAGGTGAATATGCATGATTAAGATACATGATTAAATGTATATATGCATATATGTAAAGACATGAATGTGAGCTTTATGTGAAATCTTTCATTAAGATTAAACTGATACAAGGCCTGCAGTATAAAAACCCTAGACTATGATTAAGGTAAACAAATGAGAGATTAAGCGATGCCATGTTTCACCGAATGGCTGAACATCAGAACGACGAGGAACGTGACGAAGGAAGCCACAGGAGAACTGAATCTCCACGTCATGATGAGAACGAGGTGGAACAAGACCCGGAGAATATCTTGAGACAGATCACAATAGAAGTAGAAAAGACATTCGATGCATACTTCCCTATCTTACAAGTAGATCTACAGAATTCACTAGAGAGTTAGTTTGAAAGCCACAAAAAGGTTACTCATGATGGAGAAGGAAGGAATCCGAAAGTTGATATGAAAACAACTCATTGCAAGTACAAAGATTTTATGAGGTGTAAACCGTTTAAATTTAAGGGAGCTGTTAATCCCTTAGAAAGTCAGATGTGGAATGCGTTAATAGAAAGGGCATTCAATACATGCCACTGTGAGAAAGAGGATGAAGTCACCTATGCCACCAACCAATTAAAAGAACAAGCTGATGATTGGTGGAGAGTAGTACAGAGAGAAAAATGTAGAATAGAATCAAAGATATGAGGTGGGAAGAATTCAAGGATATCTTCCTAAAACATTATTGCCCTCGACCGGCAATCGAGAGAATTACTGAGGAGTTTCTTCAACTCCTTCAGACAACGTACACTGTGGATGAGATCACAGGGATCTTCTTTGACAAGGCCAGATTCTGTCCGGCTTTGTTAACAACTCCAGAAATGCGGATGACAAAATATCATCTTGTTTTGAAAACAGAGTTTAAAATTTATCCATCCATCCAAGTGCGCGAACTTGGAGGAGATGATCGATTGGGCTCGGGAACGAGAAACTGAGATCAAGAGGCAGACTGAGAGAGATGGGAAGAGGAAAGGAGAAAGTTATCCTTCTTTTATGCCTTTTAAGAGGTTCAAGTTCAACAAGTCGGGAGGCTGTTACTCCCAAAGGAAAGGTGTACATGATTGCAAGAATTATGGAAAGAGGCACCCGGGAGAGTGTCGATTCAAGTCAATAACTTGCCACAAGTGTGGAAAGCCTTGACACACTGCATTGCAGTGTATGAGTGGCACCCGATTGTGCTACAACTATTACAAGCTAGGACATTTTAGTAGGGAATACCTTGAGCTAAAATCTCAGGCAGAAAAGACCGAAGAAGGGTCAAGAGTGGGAGAAAATGAAGTAAAGAGGATCGAGGCTCCGAAGCCGAGGGGTATGGGATTTCCAGATCACCATAGAGGAAGCAAAAGATGTTTCTGACGTTGTATCAGGTACATTCCTCTTGAATTCCCTACCTGCTTGTGTTTTATTCGATACAGGAGCTAGTAGTTCATTTATTTTCTTAAAATATGCGAACTCTAGAAACTTCAATAAAAGTAAGTTGGCTAACGCATTAGAGGTTGAAATAGCGAGTGATCGAAATTGCGTAGTGACTGAAATATGTCGAGATTGCCGACTAATGATAGAAGAAGAAGAATATCTTGTCAACTTAATTCTGATGTCAATGCAAGAATTTGATGTGATTATTGGAATGGACTGGGTGTCTTCACATGCCGCAACGATTATATGTAATCAGAAGATTGTACGATTCATGACACCTACAGGAAAGGAAGTTAGTGTTATTGGTGAACGACGGAACCAGATCACACTGTGTACAATGGCCAAGATAAGTAGCTACGTGAGACAAGGTCACCATGCCTTCTTAGCCTACGTAGCTATGTAAAGATGAAATAGAAAGAACTGGATCAAGTTCCAGTAGTGAAGGAATTTCCAAAAGTATTCCCAGATGATCTTCCAGGTGCTCCACCTAAAATAGAGATCGAGTTTAAAATTGATTTAATTCCGGAAGCTAAGTCGGTGGCTAAGGCTCCGTAGCGGTTAGCACCAACTGAGATGAAGAAATTAATGTCACAACTGCAAGAGTTGTTAAACAAAGGATTTATACATCCAAGTGTGTTCCCTTGGGATGCACCAATTCTATTTGTGAAGAAGAAAGAAGGTAGTAGAGGATGTGTATAGACTACCGTGAATTGAACAAAATAACTACCAAGAATAGGTATCCTTTACCAAGAATTGATGATCTGTTTGATCAATTGGAAGGATCAAGTTGGTTTTCCAAGATTGACTTAAGATCTGGTTATCATCAAGTTAAGGCACAAGAAGAAGACGTACCTAAGACAGCATTCTGAACTCGTTATGGACACTATGAACTTATAGTGATGTCGTTTGGAGTAAAGAATGCTCGAGCAGTCTTCATGGATCTCATGAATGGAGTATGCCGACCAATGTTAGACAAATTCATTGATGACATTCTGATTTATTCAAAGAATGAAGAAGAATATGCACAACATCTTCGTGGAGTACTTAGTACTTTACAGAAGGAGAAACTATATGCCAAATTCTCAAAATGCGCATTCTGGTTAAGAGAAGTTCAATTTCTAGGTCATGTTGTAAACACAAAAGGTATCTAAGTAGACCCAGCAAAGGTAGAGGCTGTAATGAAATGGTCTCCACCTAAAAATCCATCAGAAGTTAGAAGTTTCTTAGGATTAGCCGGCTATTATAGAAGGTTCATTCAGGACTTCTCTAAGATAATGACCCAATTAACTAAACTAACTCGAAATACGAATGGAATGCAGCACAAGAGAAGGCATTCCGGACATTAAAAGAAAGACTAACACAAGCTCCTGTTCTAGAATTGCCAGAAGGAGAAGAAGACTTTATGGTATACTCCGATGCCTAGAAACTTGGGTTAGGATATGTTTTAATGCAAAGAGGAAAGGTGATAACCTACGCCTTTCGACAACTAAAGACACATGAAGCAAACTATCCAACCCATGATCTGGAATTAGCCGCAGTAGTGTTTGCACTAAGGATCTAGAGGCATTATCTGATGGGACGAAGTGTACAGTTTACACAGACCACGAAAGTCTTAAATATTTCTTTGACCAAAAGGACTTAAATATGAGGCAACGACGATGGTTAGAACTGGTCAAGGATTATGATTTCGAGATATTGTATCATCCCGGAAAGGCTAAGGTGGTAGCCGATGCTCTAAGTCAAAAGGAGGAGCATCATCCTATTTGGGTAAACGCATATAAGTTAGTTTTAACTCCTGATTTCATGAGCCAGCTTCAAAACGAACAAATCGAAGCACTAAAAGGTGAGAATGTTAAGAAAGAAAGAATGGCTGGTCAGGAAATGTTTCTAGAAGAGAATGAGTATAAAGTCAAGACTCGATTTGGTCGTATATGGATACCACGATCAGGTGAGTTTAGACTTAAGATTCTTGATGAAGCTCATAAATCACGATATTCTATTCATCCGGGTACTACAACAATGTACCAAGATCTGCGCAAGGATTATTGGTGGCCTAGAATGAAGTTTGATATCATGAAATATGTAGCTAAATGCTTAACATGGCTACAAGTTAAAGCAAAACATCATAAGCCATACGAAAGATTACAACCATTAGAAATCCCATAATACAAGTGGGAACATCTCACTATGGACTTCATAACCAAGCTACCAAACACAGCTAGGGGTTATGATACCATTTGGGTGGTTGTAGATAGTTTAACTAAAAGTGCTCATTTCTTATCAATACGTGAAACATACTCTTTAAAAAAGTTAGCTGATTTATTAATCAAAGAGATTGTTTCCAGACATGGAGTGCCAGTCTCTGATCGAGATACTCGTTTCACTTCACGGTTTTGGAAAACGTTCCATGAGGAGATGGGAACTAGGTTATTGATTAGCACGGCATATCAACCTCAAACTGATGGACAAAGTGAGAGGACGATACAAACTCTCGAAGATATGTTGTGTGACAATCCGAACTTTCCAGGTTAACTCCGTTAACCTAATCCAGTTAAATTTAACTTAATCAACTTAACTCAAACCCAAGGGACTACTTCTGTCGTTTTTTCAAACTCTAATTAGAAGGACTACTTGTGTACTTAGCCTAAACTCAATTCCATTTGACTTTGTAAAGTCAAAATCAAAAGATCTAAGTTCTATTGACTTTTGATAGTCAAACTAACCATATAGATAACCACATTCAAACAACAAGGACCAATTTTGTCAATTTCCAAACTCATATAAATGAAAATGCAGGGACTATTTCTGTATTTACCCAAGAGTTGATTTCATTGACTTTGAAAGTCAAACCCGTGAGCGTTTGATCCAAATTTGAATCCATGACCGATGGCTTGCACGAACTAGTAACTGAATTTGCATATTGATGTCATTAACGGTCATCATAACAGTTTTAATCACCATAATTGTGTCGATTGAAACCAAGTTATGGCTAATAAAGTCGTAACCGTCAACTCAATGCTTAATCAATTGAATTCGACAAACTTTGATTACCAATTCATGTACAACCCTTTGAGTACATCAAACAACCCCATCTGAGTCTTTTTCACACGATAATCTGATCGGAGAAGCAGCTAAACCCGCCGAGAACCAAGCCAGCCACCGTCAATTACTGTTTTAGTCACGATCTGTTTTAAATTCAATTAATATACACGATCAGATTCACAACTCCTTGTTTAGTAAAAACCCTATGATTTTAATCCATGTTATCATCGAATTCAATCAAATCGAATCCATGTTCTTGATCTAGGGTTCGGTCTTTTAATCTATAATTAATCGATCCTAGAATTGTTGATTTCCAAATTAAAATCAACAACAGGTTCGTTATGAACCAACTAACAAAACCCATTTGATACTCTAGCTAACCACGACCGGATTTGATGGTTTTGGATTGGGATCGATCGTGGGCGAGTATAGGGGAGAGGCTCACTGGAGTTACTGATTAAAACCATATGGAATCGGGACTTGTTGCGATGACCCTAGCGGGCGATTTGGTTAAACACATGTGCATACAGGGAGGAGACCCGGGTTCGAGTCTCCCCCCCTGTTTTTAGTGTTATTATTTTTAAACAATTATTTTGATATTAAAACCCAACCCCATGTTATTATATTAATATATTAAAGTGTTTTATACCCGGAAAACAACCGTAGGCTCGGTTTTGATTTTATAACCCATTTTTATATTAATTATCCATTTTTGAAATAATACATTCATATTAATTTCAACCCCAACTTCGTATAAAATAATAGGTTTATCTTATTTTCAACTCGTGACTAATCTTATTAAATAATATATATATATATATATATTATTTCGTGACGTCTTATAAACTCGTGTGACGTTTTAAACTATTTAATAACATAATTGTTATATTATTTACTCTTGTTCTTTAACTCGAATAAAAATATATATTTATTATTTTTGCCGCAAATGATTATTTAGTTAATCCTACGAACCTAAAAATAATATATTTAATTATATTATTTTTCTAACTTTTGTAAAACGACTTTGACGTACGAATTTATTTATTTATTATTCGTTTTTAACGTTCGACACGTAACGCTTTGATCTTAATTATTATATTAAGAAACTGATATTCCCGTATACACGTTCGTCTACCCGTTAATTCTTAGAATGTTTTAGGATGTTCTAATCTTCCGTGTCGTTGTCACAGTTCCCATTATTATCCTTAATTTATGTGTTTATAATTTTAGGGCATTCGTAAGTCGTTTGAGACTTACACACGTGGTTCCAACTTATCCTTTGTGTGATACTACCTACAACGCAATGCATGTGATTTTTCACGGCCCCTTTTACTGTTTTAACTTGGGGGAGAAAACATGATTAAACAATTTTGGAATTTTGGAATTCGTATGATATCAATGTTAAAGCTAAGCGTAACATGCTATCACAGAAAGTCCTCAACTTATATCGGACCGTTAATATGGATCTTAGCGAGATAATATTTAGTAGTACTACTGGGTTTGACAAATCCCACCCGCGTTAGTCGCGCTAACTCGATTAGAGATCGAAATGGTGAAATGTTAGCCTACTCACACCGCCAGTGTTGATAGACATGACAAGAGTCAAATAAACAAACAGTCAGCTTCGGTTGTGAGCGCTTGAGCTGAACATGAACATAGGTTAGCTAAGATACGTACTGAATGAACATAATATATTGAAGCCTGTGAACTCACCAACCTCGTGGTGACATATTTTCTTACATGTTTTCTCAGGTCGCTAAGATAAGATACAGGTGCACATTAGGGCATGCATGGGATTCAACTACTTTGATTATGACTTATTTATATTTGTTTGGATTATTTTATTGTACTTGGTTTGGTTGGATGTTTTGGACTTTTGGACTTTGGTTTTTTGGGCGCGTGTGTTTTGCGCATTTACTTTCTTTACTCTTCCGCATTGAAACTTTGATTAGTATGATATTTTCATTTTGAGTCCCATGTAGAGTCGTTCAAAGTAACTAATGTCTGAGATCCTGGTTCGTCACTTCCCAAACGGTAAAACTCTGTTAGTTGAAATTGGGGGTGTGACATGTTGCGTGCTTGTACAATTGATTTCGGTGGAAGTTGGGATAACCATCTACCATTAGCAGAATTCTCATACAATAACAGCTACCATTCCATTATTGGTATGCCACCATATGAGATGCTATATGGTAGAAGATGTAAGACTCTTGTATGTTGGGGAGAAATTGGTCAGAAAGAGTTGGACAGCAAAGAAGAAAGTTGCACAGGATAGACAGAAGTCATATGCAGACAAGAGACGAAAATCAATAGAATTCCAAGAAGGAGATTATGTCTTGTTGAAAGTATCTCCTTGGAAAGGTCTAATCCGATTCAAGAAACATGGAAAGCTAAGTCCACGATTCATTAATCCTTTCAAAATCATCAAACGAGTCGGAAAGGTAGCTTATCAATTAAAACTACCTGAAGAATTGAATAAGATACACCATCATCAAATGACTCAGCACCCACGTCGGACCGATATGCTTTACACGTCGGTCCGACATCCACAAGTCGGACCGATATGATTTACACGTCGGTCCGATATGGGGATTTCAGACCGATATGGATTACACGTCGGTCCGATATGTGCTGCAAAAGCAAAAAAAGAGGTTTTGACGCGTGTCACCGACTTCTACCGAAGTTGGACCGACGCGGCATGACATGTGGTCCGACATGGATCCCAAATAAGCCTATTCATGAGGCCGTTCAAAGAGAGAAAGGTCATACACAAATACCATAACACACACACACACACTCTCTGAGAAGGATTAGAATACCCGGTGCGGCACGTTTAAGTGCGAGTGCGGTACGCTACGACTGCGGTTCGAGTCCGGAGAAGCATTTAAAGCGAGGAACGAACTTAGGAACTACTCGAGGATAATGTAAGTACACTGGACTCGTGCCCTAGACACAAATACATGAAATTTGTGTTTAAATGATACGTCCTATGTGATATGATACGGGTTTGGGGTAATGACGGATTAGTCTAAACACTAAACGGGAATAATGGAGTACTCACGACGTATCCAAGGGGTGGTGGATACGCCGCTGGTACTTACTATATATAAATCTCTTGATGCTTCGTGGTGAAACCGTTATGAATGTTTAGGGGTATAGACTAAAAGATAGTAATGAAATATAGTAAACGTACGGGAGAACTTCTCACCGGTATGTAGTTATCTTACAAATGAAATGTTCTGTCTAAGGAAAGGGTGGTGTATAAATCTCTCCTAGACCCGTCACTCTTTCCTGGGAACATCTCTGTTGGAGGTACTACTCTGGAAGGATAATCACCTCAGTTTACAATATATGACGAGTATGAATATATGATGAAAGTACATGAGTACGAGAATATACCATGCATGAAAAATATGAATACATGATGAATATGACTATGTGAAATGCATGATGAATACGTGAATGCATGATAATACGTGCAAATATGAATGAGTATGATGGAACGAGTCTAAACCCTAAAATGGAATAACAGATTACTCCCGAATTGTTAAAGGGGTGGTGGATACACTGCTGGTACTTCCTATATATAAAACCTTTTAATATATCGTGGAGAAACCGTTACGAAGTTTCAAGGCGAGGACAGGTTGGGAAATAAATCAAGCATATACATGAAATGAAAACAAATGCTTGATTCATCTGGGAGGTTGTGAGTCTGAGATACTCAAGGTCCCAAATGAAATGAGATTCCCGGCCTATAAGGTGGATCTCAATAATAAAGAAGAGAACTAAAAGGATTCCAAGCCTACGGGGCTGAGGAAAAGAAAAAGAAACTCCAGGCCTACGGGGCTGAAGGAGGAAAAGATTCCAAGCCTACGAGGCTGAGGAATGAATGAGTCTTCGTGACAAATGCAAGGGGTCTATACTGACGAGTATAAGAACCTTGCCAATACTCAGACCGGAGGTATGACCTAAGATGGTTGCGAGGGGGTTAGCACACCCGTAAAATATACGAATGAAGTGACCGGAGGTACGTCCGGAGATGGACACGGGGGCGCCGAGAGCCTTGAAAACTAGAACAATAATAAAGAAACTAAAGGGTTCATAATAAAACGAATGATGCAGTGTACTTACTTAGCGTAAGCTAATTCAAAAACGTTTTCCAAACACTGTAGGAAAGAAGCACGCGGAATGAAGCTTCCTAAGGAAGTGGTTGCTCAGAGTTGGAAAATCCCTATATAAGATGATGTAATCATATAATCCTTTCTAAACAATATTATTATAAATGAAAAAGTTACCTTAGCCATTACGACAAGGTTTTGTTAATCTGGGACCTATTTTCCGCAATAAAATAATCTGATAAAATAGTAGAAGAAGTAGGGTGTTTGAAGATGGATAATAATTAGATTATCTTATGTCGTTATGTCAAGTATGTAACTGTTACGACAATTTGGAAAAATATGATTCACTCAAAGAATTGAAATACACAAAGAAAGTGGATGTATTTGGAAGAAACAGCCGAACGATCTACAAGGAATATATGGAGAATTGTTAGGACATGTTTTGTGACAAATAGCTTTGTAATAGATTAGGTCTTTGTATGTCTTTCAGTTTGTAATTTTTTCTAAGTGACATGTTTTGTAATAAGCGAACTTGTCAAGTTCGCCTAAGCCATAGGTGTGGCAAACTTGATAAGTTTGCCTGTAGGAAAGTTATTGCACATATATAGTGTTTGCTAGTTAGAATCATGAAACAGTTGAGCATTAGATCACTGTAAGCACTGGTATTCTAAGAGCAATAACAGAGGAGTAATTTGATATTATTTGTGTGTATTGTTCTACTTGTTCTTATCATTATGTAAGCATGTATACATTGGATTTCGCACTATGTGTTCGTGTGGTGTTGCTTGTCTAGACAAATCCGTAGATCCGTTGGGACTTCCAATTGGTATAAGAGCTACATCTCATAACCGGAAGGACTAATCGCCTATTCTGTTCAGTATTACTTGTGATTCGGTGTTTAATTCCGCATATTCATCATTGAGACGTTAAAATATTGATTTTTACCAGTGGAATTCTTCAAATTTGTGGTATTTTATGAGTTTGATGATTCCAAAGCTTAAAGAACTTGAAAAGCTGAAGTTTTTACTGCCAAAACAAGAATATTTAATGATTTTTGCTGAAACAGCTAAATGAGGCGAACTTGAGTCTGTTTGGCGGTTATAAGCGAACTTGTTAAGTTCACGGGAATATTCTCAAGCGAACTTGTTATGTTCGTTGAAGTTTGTTCTTAGGCGAAGTAATTATGTTCGCTGGCACTGTAGCGAACTTGTTATGTTCGCTGGCACTGTTTAAGCGAACTTTTTCATTTGTGGGTAAGCATACTAGAGTGTTAGCACAAAGATAGGGGGTGAGTCTCTATGAAAAGTGAGTCACCACCTCTAGGTAGAGCTCACCTAGAGGTTGGAATTGGAGCTTAAACATACACATGTATAACGTAGTGCAAAGCACACATCTTTATTCATATTCTTTTAGTGTGTTTTGATTAAGTCTTGTGTTCGTTTTACTTGTTTTTGCTTTGTTTTGAGTCAATGTCAGGTTTACATGAGCTCTTATGAAGTATAAAGTCAAATCATGAAGAAACCAAGCACGCGAAGTGTAGGTCCCGAGAGCCTCATCGCGCAGCGAAAATACACGGATATGTTCAGTGATTTGTGTGGGAACAAAGAAGAACGAGACAAAGAGAAACACGAACATAAAGAAGATAATCAACACAAAAACGATACGTAATCCATAACAACGATTTCATCTCACATTACATTCCGAAGAAGTACACATCTCTCGTCTACGCTCACGGTCTAGGGGCGGGAGAGCTAATCCCGCCCGGACACCTCTCGACCTAGTTCCCAAAAGTTCCACCTACAAATGAAGACAAGTCTTCTATTTATAGGGTCAGGAACACTACCTGCGTACTTGGCTAAGAACGCAGGGCATTGGTCATGCGTACTTGCTAAGTACGCAAGGCAAAAGCCTTGCGTACTTACTAAGTACGCAGGACCAACTAGTGAACAAGCTAAGTATGCAGGAACACCTTCCTGCGTACTAGCCTAGTACACCGATACATAGATTTTAATCTATAGTTACTAAAACATGCTTCCACACGAAGAACCCAAGATAAATACTTGAAAAAGTTGGAAATTACACCCCTCGCGGTACACGAAGAGGAAGCCAGAAAGCATCACGATACATGATGATTTCCATAACCGGGCGTGACTATTTTGACTTTCGCGGTACGTGAGAGACCCATGAATTTCCCACACGAGTTGTGATTGAGAGTAACTAGACGTAGTATCCCATAGGAGCTGTGATTGAGAGTAACTAGATCTGAGTGTTAATCTTATCTCAATACCCGAAAAGTGAGAGACCATCGGTTAGTCTTCGACATTAGAATCTTGAGTGAAATCTATATGAGAAGTAGTTCCCCTTAGGTGTTCTTAGTATTTGTCTGTTGGGTATATTATCATTGATGGAGAGACTGAAAGGTAATCCGACCATCCAGTGAGTTTTGTACATCTTTAGAGTTTCTTAGTTGGTGAAACCCTCAGAGTGATAAGGGATCCACTAGGTTGTCTAGAGTGGTTATCCTTAGAAACCCAGATTCCATAATAGTTTCCCGAACCGGTAGAAGTTGAGCTTTGCAAGTAGGATTCCGACCTAGGTAGTGATCTTCTCATCTTCGATATTTCCTATATCTTCTGTTAATAGTTAAAGTTTTTCTTGTGTTTTCATTATTAGTTAATCACTAGTATAGAAAACTCCCCAAATCAATTGTCTTAAGTTCGAGTCAGAGTCTAGGATAGTTATTAGTAGTGTCTCTAAGGTTCGATAATCCGGTTTACCATTAAGCTGTGCTACACTCGATAGGTACACCTGCCTGTTAGTGCGGTGTAGTTTAAAGGTATTCCATTTATTACTTAGGAGTCTAGATTAGGTTTTAGTCATTATTTTTATAAACCGTCTGAACGAAATCAATGTACATTTCTTCGGTAATGTAATCTGTGATGACAACCTCGTTATTGATTTGTTTCTGCTACATCTATCTACTCGTTAGATGACGCCACATGGACTTTCAAGCAAATTGAGGAAAATGATTTATTGAAAATTTAGTCTTGATGATATGTCTTAAAAAAATGAGAGAGAGAAGTTGGTCTTTACCGGTTAGACCTAAAAGAGCTAGACTTGCATTCTTTCGATTTCAATTTTCTTTCTTGTATTCATTTTGCAAAGCCTGCTTTACCGCCCGAACTCTGAGAAAATTTGTTTAATGCAACAAGTGATTTAAGAAAATGGTGGCGCAAGCAAGAACAACTACCCCTAGTCTACGTGTTGTTAAAAAGAGTCGCCAAAAGATATGGAAAATGTGTGAAATGTGGCAACTGGAGCCACGATGGAAAATACAGCAAGAATCAAACTTATTCCCAACATGAGTATACGCATCTGATCAAAGTAGCTGCTATTAGGTTACACGTTGAAAGAACCATACGAAAAGACAGTAATGTGTACTATGCAGTAAGGGAAGAGTTGAGCATGATAATAGATATCGGTATTGGTAATCTGACCATAAACGAGCCCTTAGATTAGTTATGCCCTCATGATGTGAGTACTGTGGAGGGACTTACTAGTATTTTCCAGTCTTAAGCCAAGAAGCCTTAGCAGTGTGTCCTACATTAGCTGTAGCCTTTAAAACCCTTTAAATCTCTAAAAACCTAAAACGATTTTCATTTTCACCCTTTATTTTCTTTTTAGTCACATTAAAACCCTTTTTAAGCCCCTCTTGATTCATGCATATTAATTAGTTAGTTGGTGGAGACTTGATTTGCATACAAGCTTATGACTATTGCGGAATTAGATTTAAACTCGGGTAGTCTACTTGACTTACATTATCCATATATATAACTCTATAGTTGAGTAAACATTGTGAGGAGTGAAAGAATATGCATAATTGAAGTTCTAGTAGGCTTGTCATGGATTCCATCATCCAAAAATAGAAAAACACAAAAATAGAATAAGTGACTCATAAGATATCCCGGAGTCTCCAAATATTTGGATCTCCATTTCCTTCTGTAAAGTTTTTAGTTATGGGTCTGATCATGCATGAGTTTGCTTTAGGACTAGCAAAGTTTAAGTGTGGGGTGTTATGATATGCGCTAGTTTATTCATGTTTTGCATGCATAATAATCCCCATACTATGGTACTAATTGAACAAAAGCCTTGAAATTGTTACTTATAACGTTAATCTTTCATAATTGTAGGTTAATCGGTGTTCCAAAAGAAACAAAGCAAAAACAAGCCTAAAACATCAAGAAATCATGCTTTTCGGAAGTAGCATGCCCGAACTTTGAACCTCCAAGAAGTTAAAATTAGTTAATACAAATCAACAAGAAGCAAAAAGACAAAACGGGGAGAAGCAAGGGGATGCACGATGCATCCCATTGCACGGTCGTGCAAGGCCTTGCGTACTCCCCAAGGAACTTAGTTCACTTCCATTTGTACCGGTTTGATTTCCGAGGTGTTTGCACGACCGTGCAACCCAATGCATGGTCGTGCATTGCCCATTTTGAATCCTATACATAGATGGCTTGGGTTCTTCATACTAGACACCTTACCACACCTCAAGATAAAGAGAATAGTTCGTTTCAGCAGTCTTAGAGTAGTATTAGAGACTAGAGAGGCTCTTCCGCTTTGTCCGCAATAGGGCAGCTAACGAAACTCAGCGTTATGCTAGTTAGTATAGCCATTCGTGGCTGAACTCTTTGTATTGTTAGTGTGGAGATGAAGTTTGGTGTGTGTTAATATTTAACGTATTAATCTAGTGATATGTTTATGTCTTTAACTATTGGCTCTTAAAACCACCTTCTAGGTGGGCTTTTGATTATTATCTAAATTTGTCTTTACACTTGTGATTGTTCTTGATTTTAAATCCTAAGACCGTAAAACATTTTAATCAAACTTTTTTTGAAGCTTGTGCGTCTTTATACAAGTATATTTTGATAAGCCAAGGCTTGGTTAATATTAATAAGGTCGTACGTCTTTATACGAACTTATTATGAAACCAAGAATTGGTGAACTCATGTTGGGAACAATACGTCTTTATACATGGTCTCATTGTTACACCGCGTTCCGGTGAACAAAGTCTAATAACTCTTTAATAAAAATAAATAATCATTTAAGTTTGATGTCTTAAACCAACTCGGATATAGTATCGAAGAGTTGAGGGTAACGATGTCCCTATCTTGGAGTCCAACCATTTTATTATTACAGAACATGATTCATGAATCAAATGTTGTGAGAAAGAAGCTCTAGCGGTTTACCATTCACACATTTGTATTAGTCATACCATTGGATTAGTCAACTTAACGCTATCATATACCAATCAAATTCTAAGCCCAAAGCAATACGTATCGTGACCTGATCATCCTCGAGATATTTAATTTCTTTCTATTTACTATTATGCTATTTACATTTCTGTTACACATTTCACACACACTTTTACTTTTATGTTATTTACTTTACCGTCATTTACTTTTATGTTATTTACTTTACCGTCATTTACTTTTATGTCATTTACTTTTCTACTTCACAATCACACAAAACTTACTCACAAATTAAATCGGCTACACGAAAACAAACGTTGAGGGTTGGAACTCGAATGTGTCCATTGGTTCTATTTACGCTGCGATAGGTACACTTGCCTATTGTGTGTGTTTTAAGTTTGAGTATTTATCATTTTATAAATTTAAAACATGATCTCGTGAAACCATTCCTAAAAACAAATATTTATTTTTATTTATTTATTTACTATGTCACGCACGCTATCACAGGTGCATTCTTACTGAACCTGATGAAATTGAACAACCCATAAACCCAACCCTTCAAAAGGTTTTTGTGAGTGTTCGTAACATCAAAACAGAGGTTTCTAAAATTGCTAACAAATCAACACTTCATTTTATCAAACAAAAAGTGATTTTGGAAAAATCTAAGGTTGTTCAGTCTCAAATCCCAAAAGAAGTTCATGTGAATGAATCCACTTCAGGTTCAGCTTGTCATGTGAAGACAACATATTTGAGACAATATCGTGGGAAAATAGCTTGCTTTTATTGTGGCACTGCACTGTTGATCACATAATGATGAACTGTCTAGTGGTTTAAGCCCTATTGAGATTAAATCGCATGTGGTTAAACCGCGTGTTCCACCTTCGAGTAATTCACAATCTAAGGTTAGGCTCTCTAGACCTCAACGATAGAGAAGAAACAATTGATTGAGGAAACTTTTCGAACAATGTTCCAACACTTCACATTTTAAAAGGAGAGAACTTAATAAACAAAAGAGTATTTAGAAATCTAAAGTTTTTGTTTCTGATTCGTCGAAGCAATCTATAAAGATCGATGAGAGATTCAACTGTGAAATGCATGAAGTCCTTTATTTTGATATAAATGGACGACCCAACACTAGTGTGAATTGCATGAATTCCTTTATTTTGATATAAATGGATGACCCAACACTACCATGGCTTAGGTCTCCCTTTCAAATTAATGCTTCTTGTTCATAGCACATGGTAGGGAATGACATTTGTTGGAGCAAAGAGTTGTTAGATAAATGGTAAATCTATTTTATTCAATGACTTGATGCTTAGTGGGGGGGGGGGGAATATGTCACACACAATGTTGTTTCGGGAAGATTATGACCAAGTCCAAAAGGCAACCTGAAACTTAGGGTGACGATGATGAGCATAAAGTCATTGATTCAACCATTTCACTAGTTGGGGGGGGGGGGTTCTACAGGACTAGGGGAGTACAATATTGTGTTGGTGACAAGGGCAAAGGCATCCGATTACATTGGTTTGAGTTTTTGATTGATTGAATGGAATGCTAAATCCTGAGTAACCAAGTAAAATATTTTTTTTAAATAAATATTTTCCTTGAAAGTTTTATTTTCTTTCAAAAATATTTATAAAACCTAAACAAATTTGAAAAAGGTAAAAATGAGGTCATTCGAGTTAGAGAGTAAATGACAGTATATCAGTAGATTATCATACACACATGACCATAGTCTGATCTTTTGGTAGTTATATAATTCAATTTATTCGTTTTACATGTGTTGATTTTGGCTAGTATTATCCTATGAGAACAGTTTCAGGTTATGTCTTTAGCACAATTTCTTTGGCTCACTTAATTGACCATGTACGTCAAACATTCATGAATCTTCAGTTTCCTTATCCATTAGCTTGAAGCATATTGATACTCAAGACAATGAATCAATCGATCGATTCCGAATCTATATGATTACTCATAATCCTTATGGATTCTGCTTGATTTATCCTATGCTAAATTATATCTGCTCATTCTGGATATTAGGAAAATCCTTGGGAAAATCTTATATCTTTTGAGATTAGTGCATATTACATTATGTTGGCATAATGGTGGGATACATGTTGTATTTCATACTAAATGGTACCTTAACTCACAAGAACGTGGGACAAAGATTGTTGTAGTTTCAAATCTTATAATATTGACAACTTAAATTAACATGTTGTGTATTGCGAATTTGGAAATTGAATAAGTAGTGTGTCATGACTTGATC
Organism: Smallanthus sonchifolius; assembly: GCA_023525975.1. Lineage (NCBI taxonomy): Eukaryota > Viridiplantae > Streptophyta > Magnoliopsida > Asterales > Asteraceae > Smallanthus > Smallanthus sonchifolius. Next base: position 17,482,825 of record CM042035.1, on the reverse strand, counting down.
CCATTTTCTTTGAAGCTTATCGCTTATCATTACATGTTGTTTCAAAATCTTGAAAAGATTAAGTTTGATAGTCTTGAAAAGATACTTGTTTGATTGATCAAGGCTTGAATGAATGTAATATGATACCATTAGACTTGATAGGGATTTGTATCCTAAATGTGTGTATGGTACATCATATATACTGATTTGATCTTTTTACTCGTGACGTTCGACGAAAAGATGTGATTTCGTACTATACGTTTTTTTCATTTCAGTTTATACAGAGAAAATCCAAAAAGATTTTGTTTTTTCCAGCTTCCATGGAAATTTACTTGATGGTTATACTTATATGTTATTTTTGCCAATACTGAAAGTTGTTGACATAAGTTGACATGGGGTCCTTCTCCCTAGTTTTCTTGATGAAAGAGAGAGTGTGCAAATGAACAAGTATAAGACTACAATCCATTTGATGATTTTGAAGACTTTTGACAATCTTCTCAAGTTGTTGTCAAGGGGGAGTCTGTTGGAGCATATTCGGGTGACAACGAGCTTGAAGATTTTATGTCTTAGTCTTAGAGTTTTTGGCTTGTAATTCTTTATTGAGTTTTGTATGTAAGCGAACCTGTCATGTTCGCCTAAGGATCTTAGGGAGAACTTGATAGGCGAACTTGTTAAGTTCGTCTAAGGATCTTAGGGTGAACTTGGTAGGCCAACTTGCTAAGTTCCCCTTGGTTTGTATGGTTTCCTATAAATAGGTTTTAATAGGTCTGAGTTTAGTGCTTGAGAGACGCGTTCTAATTCGAGTAAAAAGTGATATATCAAGGAAATATACTGAGTGTTATTTACTTTCTTGTGTTTTCTCTATTGTGATTATCGTATTGATTCACGTACATGTTTACTATGGATTCCGCACATAGTCTACGTGTTATGTCGTCACGAGTTCACTGATCTGTATAGCACCCCTTGGCGGGACCTATAGATTTGTAAATTGACCAGACAAATATTGGCAAATTGTAGTATTTATTCAGTCTTGTCAGATTATAAAAAGCATACTTGAATTCACTAGTTTATACTGATAAATCATTTTCAAACGTTTTACAGGTAACCAAGGGTAAATATATTTGTGTGGACAAAGCCACAAAGGACGATGGATCCTTGATGTCATGAAAGGGAACGTACACCCTAGATATCATCTAAAATGAATAGCTCTGTAAACCTTTGTTTTGTATAAACATTTTGTAGACAATCATGGTGTTTTCCCTGTTTATATAAAATAAACAGAAATGAGTTTTGAAAACTCTTGATCCAGATTTCCGCTATGAGATTATAACTCTAATGTTATAAAAATAAAAGAAACAGGTACCGACTGTTGGTCGCACATCAAGGTAGGTTAAATCCGGGGTGTGACACTCGAGTATGTTGAATAGTCGATAGATACAAAATACAAGTTTAGGTCTTTAAGAACTAGAACATTAGGTAACCTAGTTCAACTAATGTATGGTTCATTGTGCTAGTAACACCTCGAAAATTTCCTAAGAAAATAAAGGACTAAACTTGTCAATTTGCATAGTTAAGGGGTGAATATGTAAATAAATAAAGTTTAAGGACTAAAAGTGAAAAGTGGTGAAAGTAGACAGATGTCGGGCCTACATCAGTAGAGATATTTGTCCGTTATGTAGGATGGAAGAGATGAACCAGGCGATGACACGTGGCCCATGACTCATCGGACGCGTGGCTCGATAGCGGACCGACATCCAGATCATAACGGCCCCGTTATGTAGGCCTGAAGGCAATGAGGCAGCTAAGAGCCATAGCTGACCAACATCCCCACAGATAACGGTTCGCTATGGGTGCCCACTTAGCCCTATAAATAGATGATCGATCTCAACATTTTACACACACCAAAACACACTCAATTACACACACACTCTCTTTGAAGATCCAATCTTGAGCCCCGGTTCGCATACGAGACTCCGGTTTCCAGCGTTCCGACTCCAGATTTGCCAAAGATAGTACTGAGGTAAGGTTCCACGTTCCCATTAAGCTTTGGTTATGAACCATTATGTAACACCCATAATTTTAAAAACACGATCTTGACAGTTTGGGGAATTTAGGCCCAGATTTTGCAAAAATATTTACATAATAAAAGTATCTTAACTCAAATATATTAATTACTTTTACAACTCATTTAGCATGTGGTTCTTAGAAAATTTCGGCATGACCCATTTGAATAAAAGACAATCCTTACGGTCAACAAAACCTATTTAAGAACAAGACACTAACCAAAATCACAAGACTCAAAAGAAACTAAACCCATAACTATTTAATTATACTCCAAAACACAATTATATGAGTCCACTTGACCCAATAAGAAAACTACACAATTGGTCATCAACAACACAAAATCTTCACTTCGTTGACCTTCTCCCAAGACTTATTAGCTTTTGACCAATGAACCTGTCTACATATCAGTACAAAAGACATTAGCCACAACTAAATGAATTCACATCTATATGGTCAGTTATATCAACAATTAGATATACAATTTGTAACCGGTATCTTCGGAGATAAATCTGGAGGGATCACTTCTCAGTATGGTAGCACAAGTTCTAAGACTAAATTGTTAGTCTAAACGACTCGACCACTTTCATCATCAAATCACATATGATTTACCTACATGTTTTCATTACAAAAGGTTAGTCACAGCTAAGTGAGAACACGATAATAAATGTATTTATAACAAACAGAAAGAAAATCTTACTGCCAATAAGACATCACAAACCATCCCTAAGCCACAGGTTCGCCAACTCAATTCACCTAAAGGCGGACCTCGCGAAAGTGCTATTTGCATAAAACTTGACACATGCAACATAAAGATTGTTAGCAAGCTCTACACACTCTTTTGGTCACAAATCAATTCCCTTAATTCACTAATCATTATATACCAAAGCGGGTCATAAATCTAATATTCACCTTGTAGTATTATTATAATTCTACAACTCGTTTACTTATTACATGATACACTAACCAACACTTACAAGATTATTTATTCTCGACCCGTTATCATTTGGTATGCCAAATATACATTTTTGACCCGTACGACATTATTAAATCATTGCTGTCAGCGACTAATTTATTGAAAAATCATTCTGAAAACCACATCAAACAACTTCAGAAAAATCTACAAAAATTACATAAAATCACATAGGTTGTTAACTAACTTCTCACCAAAATTCAGTCCAAAATAAAATGTTTAAGGCCTCGAAAAACCTTTGCAAGTAGGCTGACCTGATTAGGACAACAAATGTAATTTGGTTTTACAAACATGTTTTGACCTATTAATTAAGCCCGTTTGACTTGAAACTTTTGTAGGACCTAAACAAATGTGTCAGGAATATTGAAACTAAATTTCATGCAGAAATGAGACTGTTTAGTACCCGAAATAACCCTCGACCCGTAACGGTGCATTGTGGACAACAAGAAATTCTTCAACCAAACTATTGACATCTTCACCCATTTAAACATTGAAATAAACCGGTCCATGAGCCAGGCTAGTTTGGACAATCCCTATAAAAGATTGTTCCTGTCCAGATTTCTAGTATCTTTAAGAGCTGCTACAAAACTTTCTAGAAAACCTTATAAAGTTAAAGGTTTAAATGCAATTTGCACAAGCCCTATATGTAATCTTTTTATATTTATTCAAATATTTATTTAACAATAGTTTAATAACCATATCTTCTTTGTTTAAATAAAATGTTTCTTCAGTTGTTTTAACAACTTGTTTTAATCCTAATTTTTCAAAGGTTCCTAATTTATAAATTAGTTTGTGTTCCATTTTTGGAATAGTCCAATTATTTAATAAATCTAAATTATGAGGAATTTCATACTCCTCTTCAATACAGTTTTTAGCAGTATCGTTACTCTTTAAAATATTCATCTAAAGAGAATAAGTGTTGATGTGCGCAATCAAACTTTGAACAAGATTTTATTTTAAGAGCACTTATCTCTGATACCACTTATCAGGATCAAACATTAAAATTAAATACATTATATATATAGGGTAAAGTTCATAAGAAAACTAACATTTTGGGAGAGAACTAGAGAACTTCTCTCCCTAAATATTAGTTTATATATTAGGGGGGCCATTTTTTGTAGTTGCACATGGCATAATCTCACCGACAACTATGTCTTAATCGTAGATGAGATTGGATTCTTGCTGCTTATCTTTCTCCTTATACTTCAATTTAGTACAACCCTTTGTAAAGTAACCGAGTTCACCATGTTCATAACATATAAAATTAATTTTCCCTTGATGTCCTCGACCCATACATCTTCCAAATCATTTTCTCCTTTGCTAAAATCTTTTCCACGTCCTCCACCATGACATTGATTGCTTGAACTTGCCATCATAAGTTCGTCTTGATAATTTTAGTCTGGTTCATCCTAACTTTTTAACCTTCCTTCAAATGTTGTTATTCTACCCACAACTTCTTCAAATGACATTGTGTCAACCTCTTGATATTTTTCGAAAGTTGCCACGATCGATAGAAATTTCTTTGGGAGTGAATTAAGCAGTTTCCTAATCGTCTTATCCTTAGAGTACTACCAAGACTTTTAGATTTGGTTCTTATACCACCCTATTTTCCTACACAGTCACTTACCGATTCATTTAGTTTCATCCTCAAAGTCTCCAATTCACTTGGGAAGGTGTGTAGACTTGCTTTCTAGACTAAATCTACTCTAAGATTTTGAACATTGATCGAGTCCCATACTTTTTTTGTTGTCGGTTATTGTGTAACTTGCGTTAACACATCTTGTGGCAAAGTTTGAAAGCTCATTGCCTTTGTTGTATTTTCTTTCTTCTCGTCTACTAGTGCCAATATTCCTTTTTTAGCAACAACTATTTCCCAAAAACCATAAGCCTTAAAAACTGTTTCCATCATCAATGCCCAAGTGGTGTAATTTGTTTAAGTCAACTTAGGAAATTGAAGTGAAACATTACGAATTGGTGCCGAACTACTTGATGTGTTTTCAATCTTTTTTCATATGCGTCTGTCATGTTTCCTTGCTTTTTTGCTTTGTTATTGCTTATCTTCGGATCCTTGCTAACTTACTTGCTGATTTTTCTTGCTAAGTTGCTTCTGAATGGATGACAAGGTTCTTGTTGTTTGATCAAAAGATCAAAGATTCTTGCTTTCTTCTGGCCAACTTGCTAACAAGTTTTTCTTGCTCCGGGCCGACATGTTAATCAGATTTTGCGTGCTCCTAACCCATTTGCTAATCAGGTTCTAGCCTACTTGCTTATCAGATTCTTACGTGCTCCTGGCCAACTTGCTAATCATGTTCAGACCTACTCGCTGATCAGATTCTTGCTTTAACCAAGTTTTGGTCTTTACTTGCTAATTTGAAACAATATGATTCAGTCTTGCTGTTTGAACCAAAATATGGTTCTACTTTCTAACTGAATGAAAATTGGTCGGGACTAGCTATGACCTTAAAGATTAAGTTTGACTTGCTTTGAATCACTAGAATTTGGTTTAACATGCTATAAGACACGAGGTTTCATTTGACTTGCTAAATGAACCATAAAGATTCTCGTTCTTTCATACTATATTAAATCAATTCAGGGATTTCTAACTTGCGATGAAAATTAGTACTTATCTGAACAGGATTACTCCTACTTTGATGTCCTGACTTGCAAATAGAAATCATATCGCTTTAAATTGCTTTGATTTTGACTTCTAAACATACCTTTAGTCTGCTTTGATTTTTTGCTTCTGATGTTTAAAACCCACACAAATAGCCTTCAAGAACAGGACTTGCAATTTGATTTCAACCAAATAATCAAATATCCATTTGACTTGTTTCAGATTAATGTAACTTGTTCTTGGTTCCTTTGATACACCCGTCACCAAAAACAATCTTTAATTCTCCCTTACGTACGAGCAACCGTGAATAAACCCGTAATACGAGAACCAACCTTCTGCCTTTAACATTCTGCCCTAAAATCGCAAATCTTTTTCACATCAAAAAGAAATTTGATTCCTTGCTTGCGATTTAACCACACCCTCTTGTGATTATTGTAGAATAATCAATCCGCGATGTCTTCTTGATCAAACGACAAACCAAAGAAGAAAAAACTAATCAATTGCATGCTTCTTTCGATCGGTGATTGCTAAAAGTCCCCTTCTTTCCTTATTTCGCCCGATTGTCAATTGCACACACAAAATGTCGTTTCTTCCTTCCCTTGGGATAGAAGTATGGTTTGCCTATATCCAACCATCCGCAAACCTTACCAATAGCTTTGGCTAACGATGGTATTTTACTGGGTATGGTCGTTGTTTGTAAAATTTGGGGGATCGATTAAACATGCTCTGATACAAAATGTTGATAAATCAGAAAACGAATTGGATGAATAAACACAAAGACTGATGAACTTGCTATTTGATTTGTGAATTAGTGTTCATACATTCATCGACACATACATACGGTTCAAATGTTTCATATAACCCTAATTACAGACGGACGCGTCTATTCCTATACGTCAGTTTATAAATTTGAATACATACACTTTGGACCCCTGAGTTTACATATATACATACATGACTCTAATATTAACTTTCTAATATTTACAACTTTAACCCAAACTATTGTTTTGTTTAATACTCAGAGTTCACGACTTTGTTTCTAGGCATAACAAATTTTAGGGTGAAAATTTTCCATTAAGTCTTTCATGGTGGAATATCTCCCGCCTTAGCATGTTTATGAGTGGTGTTGGTCACTTAATGACAACTTAAATGTTAAAAACGTTTTGATACTTGAGTTAATACATTTCTTATTGCTAAGAGCAATGGGTATGCCCGTTGATTTACCTGCATGAGCGGCGTGACGACCGTGAAACACCGCCCCCTTGGCGGCGACCGACGTGAGAAGCCGGTGTGAAAAAACTCACGGCTCACTTGAGCCTCTCTCATCTCTCTCACACACAGGTTTGTCTCTTTCTCTCTCTCTCTCTCTCTCTATCTCTCTCTCACGCACATAAGACGATGACACCACTCACACAACACTCACTTATTTTGGTATACCACATGCGAAGTGAGAGTAGTGTGAGGAACCCAATCAAGTGACGTGGCCTCCGCATGGCAGCAAAGATACAATCACTTGAGACTCACTCACTTGGGTATACCTGATGCCCTAAGAATGTGTTTTGGAAGATATGTGAAATTTGTTTAAGCTGTGGTGTTATGTGAAAAAGAAAAAGAATAATGCCAAAAGAGCGCCTAAAATAAAGGAAGGGTATATATCAGAATGGTTCAGAATGGTTAGATAAACTTTTTACAATCCAACAAAGCCGGAGGCATAATTAAGTTGTCAGTAGCTTTGCCCTACCAACTTCAAACACCGTAAATATCACCAACGTATTAGTATAAAATTTGTTCTTCGAATAGTCAATTTCAATTCTTGAACATGAGAGTCTTACTTGTAGCTTTCAACAAAACAATTATTCTCGAGTAAATAACGAAAATACATGTTATATTCTTTTCTGGGATTATTAAAAAAAACAATGCTTTTCTTATAAAAATATCCATTTCAATTTCTAAATACATCTCTCAATGGTTAATTTTTTTTTTGTTTTTTATTTTCTTCATTCAAAGAGTGTTTTAAGTATTTTATTTTTCTAAATAAGGGAAATTGACAGCAACAAATATTTGGAATGCATAAATTGTTTCCGGTATTTATATATCTTAAAAACCGCACGTACACTGAATGTTTGTATAAGTGAGATTTGTGTTACTGTTAGAAATACTTTAAGGTTAAGGCCATTAAGATTAGGTTTTTTATTTTTTTTTTTAAATTTCTCATTGTACTCTTATAAATAATACATAATACCTAACGTGATTCTTGTCTTTCTTCTTTTCTCTCCCTATCTAACTCTTTCCGCTGCCGCCACATCCTGGTTAGCCGATGACCCTCTTCTCCCATTGTCCCCTTGTGTGAGGAGGCTCTTTATCTTGTTCTTCCTCTCGCCCTTCCCCAGGTACATTCTGTACACATATATAGATAATTGTTATTTATTTTTGTTGAAAGTTTGGGTATAAGTGTGAATGAATGTCTTAAATACAAAAGAGGTAAAAGCTTGTCCCACATCGGTTTGGGAACAAAATGAGGTGTTGTTTATAAGGTAAAGCCTTCACCACTCATTTGAAGCTTCATGATGTGTTTTACCATAAGTCCTACCCTCGCGCAAGGGGGGTGCGAAAAATTGGGTTTCTTGACTAGAATTTCTTCGAACTCGTGCGTGCCCGCACCGAAAACCCCAACTTAATGAAGAGGAAATGGATGCTCAATCTGTGAGTGCGGTTCAGGCTTGGAATCATTCGGATTTCTTGTGCCGGAATTGTTTTGAATGGTATGGTGGATGCACTCTATAATGTGTATTGCAAGACCAAGACTGCCAAAGAATTATGGGAGTCTTTGGACCGCAAATACAAAACAGAAGATGCCGGTACTAAGAAGTTTGTGGTGGCTAAATTCTTGGACTTTAAAATGATCGACTCAAAAACTGTCATGAATCAAGTCCAAGAATTGCAAGTTATTCTTCATGCAGAAGGAATGACACTCAGCGAAACATTCCAAGTTGCTGCTATGATTGAAAAGTTACCACCAAATTGGGTTGATTTCAAGAACTATCTCAAGCATAAGCGAAAGGAGATGACCATTGAAGATCTTGTTGTTCGTCTTCGTATTGAAGAAGATAACAAAACTGCACTAAAAAGGATTGATGGTCCTGGAACAGCAAAGGCCAATGTTGTTGAACATGGTCAATCTTCAAAGGGTAATAAGAACGGTGAAAAAAAGAATTATGGGAAAGGCTACAACCTTGGTCCTATGGTCACCGAAGTTAACCTCGTTGGGCAGAATAACAAGGATTGGTGGGTCGACACGGGGGCTACCCGTCATGTGTGCTTTGACAAAAGTCTCTTTAACACTTTCAAGGAGGTGACTAATGGAGAAAAGGTTTTTATGGGAAACTCCGCCACGGCCGAAGTTAAAGGCGAGGGGAATGTGGTTTTGAAGATGACTTCTGGAAAGGAACTCACCTTGTCAAATGTGTTGTATGTTCCAGAAATTCGTAAGAACCTCGTGTCGGGTTGGCAATTGAACAAGTTTGGTTTCAAAATGGTGATTGAGTCGGATAAGGTCGTGTTGACCAAAAATGGTTTGTATGTTGGTAAGGGCTATGCCCTCAATGGTATGTTCAAGTTGAATGTAATGGTTGTCAATGGAATGAATAATAACGCTACTAGTTCTGCTTACTTGCTTGAGTCTTCTAATGTTTGGCATGGTAGACTAGGTCATGTTAATTTTAATTCCATTCGACATTTGATTAAACTTAATTATATACCAACATTCGATATCGACTCAAATAATAAATGTGAAACCTGCGTCGAAGCAAAACAAACGAGATCGTCATTCAAAAACATTGAACGAATCACCGAACCCCTCGAGATGATCCACACTGATGTGTGTAGTCTAAAAGAAATTCCTACTCGTGGTGGAAACAAGTACTTCATCACGTTTATTGATGATAGTACAAGGTATTGCTATGTGTACTTACTTAAGAGTAAGGACGAGGCTATTGATAAGTTTATCCTATTCAAAGCCGAAGTTGAGAATCAACTAAATCAGAAAATAAAAAAGGTAAGGAGCGACCGAGGAGGTGAATATGTTTCACCTTTTGTTGAGTTATGTGAAAAAGATGGAATCATACATGAACTCACGCCCCCTTACTCCCCTCAATCAAATGGCATTGCGGAACGCAAAAACCGCACTTTAAAAGAAATGATGAATGCGATGATGATAAGTTCTGGGATAAACCAAGACATGTGGGGGGAAGCAATCTTATCGGCAAATTATGTCCTGAACATGATACCCAAAAAGAAGAAAAATGTAACGCCATACGAATTATGGACAGGAAACAAACCATCGTATAAATACTTGCGAGTGTGGGGGTGCCTATCCAAGGTAGTGGTGACACCACCGAAACGGCTACTAATAGGACCCAAAACAGTGGACTGTGTATTTATAGGATACACCCGTCCTGGTGGTGCATTTCGTTTTCTTGTGCATGATTCTAAGAACCCTGGAATAAACAACGGCACCATAATAGAATCAAAGGATGCATCATGGTTTGAACATGTGTTCCCATGCTTGGGTAAAGAAAAACCGAGTTGTTCTAGACTGGTTGAAGAAATTGTTTAAGAGAATAAGGGTACAAGAGATGACCCTCGAGAACAATCTGAGACAGGGGAAGTTGAAATTAGAAAGAGTAAACGGCAAAGGACTGAAAAATCCTTCAGCCCTGACTTCCTTACCTACATGGTAGAAGAGGAACCTCAAACGTACCAACAAGCGGTGAGTTCCTCAGAAGGACCTCAGTGGAGGGAGGCTATCAAAAGTGAGATAGACTCTATCTTACAAAATCATACTTGGGAACTAGTGGATCTTCCTCAAGGATGTAAACCACTAGGATATCGATGGATCTTCAAGAAGAAGATGAAACAAGATGGCACCATCGATAAGTACAAGGCAAGGTTGGTGATCAAAGGATATAAGCAACGAGAAGGTTTAGATTATTTTGATACATATTCGCCAGTTACGCGAATAACCTCCATCCGGTTGGTGATTGCCATAGCCGCCATTAGAAATTTGGAAGTTCACCAAATGGATGTGAAAACTGCTTTCTTGAATGGAAATATGGAGGAAGAGATTTACATGTAACAACCTGAAGGCTTCGTAGCCATTGGGCAAGAAAAGAAGGTGTGTGAACTCGTAAAATCCTTGTATGGATTGAAACAAGCTCCAAAACAATGGCACCAAAGGTTTGATCATGTCATGATGGATGCTGGGTTCAAAATCAATGAATGTGACAAATGTGTATATGTGAAAGACACATCAAATGGATATGTCATTCTGTGTCTTTACGTAGATGATATGCTTATTGATGGAAGTGATGACAAAATCATAACGTCCACAAAGAACATGCTGAAAGCAAGATTTGACATGAAAGACATGGGTTTTGCGGATGTGATTCTGGGAGTTAAAATCACACGAACCCAAAATGGACTTGTTTTAAGTCAATTCCACTACGTGGACAAAATTCTTGAGAAGTTTAATTCAAATGACTCTAATGTAGCTAGAACTCCCATTGACACAAGTCAACATCTAGCTAAGAACAGAGGTGAACCTGTTAACCAGTTGGAATACTCAAGAATTATCGGCAGCTTGATGTATCTTATGAGTTGTACTAGACCAGACTTAGCATATGCTGTTAGCAAGCTAAGTAGATACACGAGCAACCCAAGTTCAATTCATTGGAACTGTGTGTTTAGGTTACTTCGGTACCTAAGATACTCTCGGGAATACGGGCTGCATTATAACAGATATCCAGCAGTTATCGAAGGACACTGTGATGCAAATTGGAAATCTGACACGAATGATTCCAGAGCAACAAGTGGGTATGTATTCACACTTGGAGGTGCAGCTATATCGTGGAAATCGTCGAAGCAAATGGTCATAGCTAGATCCACGATGGAATCAGAATTCATCGCTCTAGACAAAGCGGGCGAAGAGGCAGAATGGCTACGTCAATTTGTTGAGGACATACCAAGATGGCCTAAGCCGACATCGGCTATTTGCATACACTTTGATAGCCAATCGGCAATTGGCAGAGCTCATAGCACAATGTATAATGGTAAGAACAGACATATCAGATGTAGACATAATACGATACAACAACTAATCTCTACAGGAATTATCACTGTTGACTACGTGAAGTCAAAGGATAATATCGTGGATCCGCTAACAAAAGGCCTAAGTAGAGAGTTAGTTCAGAAGTCATCCATGGGAATGGGACTGAAGCCCTTGAAACATTAAAGTTCATATGAAGGAAACCTAACTCAACAGACTGGAGATCCCACGAACTGAGTTCAATAGGAGAACCTAATTGTATGAATTAGTGAGGTCACTGTGGGGGGATAACCCTACGTATTTAAAAGGAAGTTTACTACAAGGTTGGTAAACTTCCTAGTCCATTCCTAAAAGTGACAAGTGTGAGGCTAAGCCTATGGCTTTTAATGATTCAACTAAGGTAGTCATACTTGGGGAATCACCTATGTGAGAGAGAAGTGGGGTCGCTTCTAAGGGTATTGATTGGGGCACAATACTTAATGGCTCTCGCAGAACCAGGCTCATGTTCATGACCATAACGAACATAACTATGAGGACTTGACTTTGTCAGGGAGAGTCTTGTGTGAAGTGTATTGTTGTCTACACGAACGGCAGACGAGTTCAAAGAGATCGCTCTCTACTCAGAGCCAGTGGGCTAAGTGCACTTCATGAGCAAAGGTTCAAAGGGTAACACCTACCTATTGTATGCAAAACTCAACTGCTGAAATCTAATCGGAGTGATGTTGTTTCGACCTCCATTCATGTGGGGGATTGTTGGAAGTTTGGGTATAAGTGTGAATGAATGTCTTAAATATAAAAGTGGTAAAAGCTTGTCCCACATCGGTTTGGGAACAAAATGAGGTGTTGTTTATAAGGTAAAGCCTTCACCACTCATTTGAAGCTTCATGATATGTTTTACCATAAGTCCTACCCTCGCGCAGGGGGGTGTGAAAAATTGGGTTTCTTGACTAGAATTTCTTCGAACTCGTGCGTGCCCGCACGTCCCGCGGACACGAATGCAGCTCCGAAAACCCGGGCCCGAGTGAGGCGATTTTTGCACTCGTTTTGTTTCGAGACTTTTCATTAACCTCGTAATGATTATTATTTCGGTTTTAAACTGATGAGCTACTCAGAATTATTACACCATAATGGTATTACGTTATGGCTTTCTGGTTCAGTCCAATGCTATCAGTGAAACACACCCGATAATACCAATTCTCTGCTTCAACATTGCTTACGTTTTGTTTCAGGCAAGTGATCAAGTCCGGCAGCACGCTGTGGCTGTTTCTAACCGGCGTACCCCGGGAACAAACCGTGAATCTGTTTAAGGGAATTGTGTCAAACACAAGCCCGACTCACTGTTTTCTTCTTTCGTATTTACATTTTAGGATTACTAACAATTTTGTCCGTTGTGTCTACATAGTCGTAGCTCCTGCCGCAACAGTATTAACTTTTGTCATCGTAGCTCTGCCGCCATATCTTTTGCCACCGCCACCACTATGATCGACTTTAAATCTGTCGTTGCCGTTTACCGCCATGGAGTTTTTTTTTTACAATTTAGGTTTTTATAGTTTTTTTTATCTTTTTCGAGATTATGTTCTTCTACCAACACATTAATTGTTTTTTTGTTACAGTACTCCGATTTCCTCCCGCTCCGACTGCTGAGGAGCATTAGAGAAAATATATCTGTGAGGGTTTATTGTAATACTATTTACCAAATGTAATTTAGAGTTAAGCTTATTATGGTTAGATTTCCTTCGTAGTTAATCCATTATACTTTTATAAATAGTTGATTAATAATAAAAAATATTTTACCGAGTTTTCATTATTCTATATTCTATAGTTAATACTTATAGAGAGATTATTCAGCTTTTATAAATCAGTTAATAGTCACCATAACAATTTATTTTTGAAAGGAAAGGCGTATAAATGTGATAAATATAGGTTTGAGATCAAAATCAAATCCTATCAAAACTAGTACTTTTTTCACTGTTGTTTAATTTCAAAGATTCTACATGCAAAGTGGAAACATGAATAAAAGAAAACAGCTTTACTCTTTGGTTAAAGGTGATTATAGCATGCAATAATTATTCATGTTGGTATCTAGTTGATTCGAGCGAATGGAGAAAAGTTTGCCAAAGCAAATACTGATAAGTGATTGTCGGAACTTACCACTACAAAAAAAATCGTAAATAAAACCTCCCAAATGTAACCAAATAAATAATCAAGTCGTTGAGCCACAGGTCAAAATTCTTTAGTCCAAAATTATTTTTTTTTCATTGCTATCTATTTAATTTTTTTTTATTAATTAACTAGCTTTAAACCCGTGTATTAGACAGGGTGAAACGTTAAAATTATATTGATCAATATGTTAACGTCTATTTTTATACAACATTTGATGTTGTATTGATTACTTTTCCATCTTATTAAAAGTTAACATTATATTGATAAGAGTAATCAAAACGGGATATAAGATCCACGTGTTATAGCATAAGGACAAGTCCCATAAACACTCACATGGCAATACATAGCCAAACAAAAAAGATGTAAATTGTCCTATGAATGTACTATTTATGTTACTGGAAAATATAATTGACTTGTATTGTATTGATGTCTCACTATTAATTAATAATAATATTATTAAGGGATAATGTCTACATCGGTCATCCAAATAGTATAAAATGTTTCGTAAAAGGTCATCCAAATATTGAAACAACATTCTAGTTTCATTTAAACTTTCCAGAAATTACACAATAACATAGAGTAAATCAAATTAATACCTATGTTAGAAACCCGTGTATAACACGGGTTGAAACGTTAAGATTATATTGATTAATATCTTATCACCTATTTTTATACAAAAGATAATTAACAGCTTCAACTACTGATCAATGAATAATGACAATCGCTAATGAATAAATGTACACAACTGAGTATCTCCCTCAGAGACAACTGAGGATCTCCCACGAATGAATCCCAATACCATTTTCTTATTTAGCCTTCAACCGATTTAAGTGGGGGTTTTGGTTCAAGCTTTACTTTGCAGCCCAATTATTTTAATAATCCTTGATCCATATTATACCACTTAAAAGCCTCACCTGAACATGAATTCAATACCATTTTAAATTCTAATTAACTCAAAGCCATCGTTTATAATTTAAGATAATACAATCTTATGAAATATTTATAATTTAATATCACCACAGCGAAAGGATTTACCTCGCTTGGACTTCTCCAGGTTGTACCAATCCCTGCCCATTGACAAACAGAAACACCAAATACATCAACTGAACATATAGATAAACGAAAGTATTTAATTTCACTCGTAATCATTATTAACTTGTTGTCAATTCTTCCTTGAGAATTAGAATATGCTCAAGGGCACTTATAATAGATCATAAGACTTATAGCTTTACACAGGTCCATCATACCTTGCTACAGAAAACCAAGAAAGTTCTCTTTCTCAGGGAACGGTGAATGCCTTTACCACAAGCAGTGAAAGATGGTATATCTAATAGCAATAATGGATACCAACATGAACTGGTAAAAAGAACTTAAGACCTGATAGTGACACTGCTACATATGAATGATGCTTGCAATAACTGTGATAGCATCTAAAAAAGATAAACTAAAGAAATGAAATAGAAATGATGCAGAAGTAGCTAAGTGATACTTGATATTGAATTAGAAAATAAGAACAAATCAGAAGAAGAACCCAACCATACGGATATCTCCCTGCACAAGCTAATACAGGCGCTCCTAAACTTTACAGCAAAATACACACAACACATTTTTCTGGATGTCACTTTTACTACCCAGCTATATTGTCATTCCCTCACTTTCTCTCCCTTCTTGCAAAACAGATTACTCTCATACAAACCTACACCTAGCCCTTCCTACCACTCCCTTTGCTACTGACTTTTCAGGCCCCGGGCCCACTGGGTGATACATCCAAACATGTCTAGTAGCATTTTATCCTTATCAGACTGTCATGATGATCTATGTTGTTAGAAACCTACAGCCTGTGAGCAAGTTGGTTTAACAAAAAAAAAAAGATGTTATGCAGCACTTCAAATGTTGATCAACCTTTGGTGGCTTGATATGCAATGAAAAGAACAGGGAAACAAACAGATCCTACAAAAATAACATCTTAAAAGTGTAAATTCAGCTATCCAAACACAAAAGCAAAAACGCAAACAAACAGCTTTTGAAGGTGTACTCAATATGATCCACGGTATAACCAGAAAAACATCTTGTATTCTTAAATCCCCCTTTACCAGCTTCACCCACCTAAGAATATCCGGACACACAAAAATATAATTCCCTAGCATTTAGCCGGCATAAAAAGTACAAAATAATTTACATCCAGTTGATAAACTCATCGGAAACATACAATGAACCATATAAACATGTTCATTAATCACAAAACTAAGTAATAAGACATTAAGCCAATATTTAATTTTCCTTTGCCCATCTACAAGAATTGTAAGATGTACAAAACAAAACTGCTTATATTTAATTTTCATAAACAAAAATTTGGTTATAAATAAGATAATTAGTAGTATTACTGCTAGGAAAATCATCTACCTTCGTCATAAGATAATTACAGTTAGCTTCATATATAGAAAGAAATGTAATCTCCAATCAAATAGGCATGAGAAATAATGAGGACCAAATCGATATCATCTTTGATTTCTAAAACAATAGAACAGAAAAGAAAGGCCTTCAGGGACAAATGTTCCGATTGCATAACAAAATCTGAAATCAAAATCTTCGTTCTTAAAGAGTTCCGATTGCATAACAAAAGTCAAAATTGACAAAGGAAGTAGAATTAGGGAAGCATTATGAAAAAACTGGTTATTACAAACCCTAGTTATGCAAATAATGAGGACCAAATAGATATCATCTTTGAATTCCAAAAAAATAGATCAGAAAAGAAAGAACTTCAGGAACAAAAAGTTCCGATTGCATAACAAAATCTGATATCAAGAAAAAATCTAAAATCTGAAATCAAAATCTTCTTTCTTAAGGTTCCGATTGCATAACAAAATCCAAAATTGACAAAAGAAGTAAAAAAAATCGATTGTACCTGGATGAAGATTGCGAAGTTTGGCGACCTTGAGATGGAAGAAAGTTCCTTTGCTTTAGGGTTTGCAGAAGCTTGAGAGTTGAATCAGAGGGAGGTGTGGAAGAAGAAGAAGAAAAAGAAAAAGGATAATGACGGTTGTAAAAAAATTAGGGTTTATATTTGACGGGTTTAGTAATCGGGTTTTGACCCGCGAAAAAGGCAAAGACGGGTCATAAAAAGATCCGCGGGTAAGAGTGTGGTGTGAAATGGATGTGACTCTGAATATGGTATTGACAAGTGGTAAAAGTTTTAGTTTTTTATTATAATAGGGATTTCTAAGGGTGAAAGGGGCGTCTTCGGGTAAAGGCATCGGGTTCCCCTACCTGCGCGGGTACACCGCCGCCGATCCCTTACCCGAATGAAATTGTTGTGTTTTGCGGGTATAAGTACCCGAATGGTATTCAAACAAAAAAACGGCATTATAGCCGTTGGGCATTTAATTTAAATAAAAAAAAACTTTTTTTTTACCATTATAAATACCATACAACTAAACAATATTTTTCATACCAAAAAATTTTCTTTCATATCTTTTTCTACTCAATATACAATATTTTTCTACTCAATGGATCGCGAATTGTTGATTCCTCCTGAATCATCCAGTGACTACGAGTTGCTATTTTCTCACGATAGTGGGTCTAGTCTCCAATTTTTGACGAATATTGTCGCCAAAGCCGAAAAAGAAGACACGGCAACCTCTAAAAAAAGATATGTGCCACGTGATCGTGAACAAGCCCTTGAAACTCTAATGAACGATTATTTCGTCGACGAAAATCCAAAATTTGATGAAGGTACGTTTCGTGATAGATTTCGGATGTCAAAACGTTTATTTTTAAAAGTTGTTGCGGATATAGAATCAAATTTGAATGGTTCCAAGAGGGCTTAGACGGGAAGATGAAAAAGAGTTTCGTTGCGTTACAAAAATTCACATCTGCGATCAAACAACTCGCAACCTGTAATCCTCCCGACGAATACGATGAGTATTTAAGTATGGCTTGTAGGATCTCACGTGAATGCCTAGAATATTTTTATAATGCCATAGTTATACCATATGGTAAAGAGTTCTTACGAAAACCGACAAGCCACAACGATGTACTTTTGTACAACGCGCATGAAGAAAAACATGGCATTCCGGGTATGTTCGGTAGCATCGATTGTACACATTTTGTTTGGAGAATGTGTCCGACAAGGCTACGTGGACAATATATGCGAGGTGATCACCAATACCCGGCGATCATGCTCGAAGCGGTGGCTTCTAATGATTTGTGATTTGACATGCGTTTTGTAGTCCGCCGGGCTCAAACAACGACATCAATGTTCTACAACAATATCCTTTATTTACTAACGAACAACTTGAAACCGCGCCTAAATGTCCATTTCATGTCAACGGGCGAGAATACAAACGTGGATACTATCTTACCGATGGTATATACCCTACTTGGTCTACGTTTGTGAAATCGTTCGTCTATCCAACCGATCCAAAAGAAAAGAAGTTTAAAAAGGTGCAAGAGTCGGCAAGAAAAGACGTCGAGCGAGCTTTCGGTGTTTTAAAAGCTAAATGGGGTATACTTAGGCGACCCGCTCGCTCTCGTAAGCCGGAAAAGATTAGGAATGTGGTTTATGTGTGCATGTTACTCCACAATATGATCATAAAAGATGACCGAAATGCAATATCACCGGTCTACATTAGGGATCCTTCGATCAATCCAGTTATAGACGATAATGTCCTTCCGGAGTTGCACGATGCGAGTACACATTTTAGGCTACGATTTGATCTTGTGGAACATGTTGATAGCACGATTCAGTTTGATGACGAAGATTAGATTGACTTTATGTTATTTTATTTTTATTATATGTAATATTTTGTATTTCTTGTTTTTTTATTTTATTGAATAAATAAAATGTGTTTTATTTATTAGTTTTAACTTAAAAAAAAATGAGGGTATTAGGGTTGTGCCCCCATCAATTTTGGGTGTTAGGGTAGCATTTGGGTAAAAATGAGGTGCCACACTCTCATTGAATATTTTGTTAGGGTACTTTTTTGGATGAGGGTTGTGTCCCCTTCACCTAAAATCTTGATTACAGTTTAATATTTTCTATATAATTTCTAAATGTTCATTATTAATTATTTAATATTTTTTTATCCAACTCGTATAAAACATTAGTAACTGGGTTAAAAAAAAGATGTAGTGAAAATTTCAAAATCATATACTCCCCTATTTTGAGTAAAATCCTCGGATTCTATTACCTTAGTATTATGTTCACAGAAAAAAAAAATTCTTTCTAGTAAATTATACACCATTCGTCCATGTGGTTTGCCAAAATTTTTATAATTTGTTCCTAAACTTATAATTTATAAATTTACGAATTTGGTCCAAGAGTTTGTAAAAAATTAACACCTTTATTTCCTGCATCTAACGACCAATAAAACACTCTTTAAGTGAAGATTAAAAGACCAAAATACCTTTTAATACAAAAAAAACAACCGTTTGTCTCTAGACTACCCATCATCTTCTTCATTCAATTAACCATAGTCGTTGTAGACTTAAACCAAACCATTCAAAGACGGTGGTTGAGTGTAGTGGCTTCAGCAGAACACAAAAACGTTGTTTCGTTTTGTTAAACCCTTGTGATGTCGGCAAATGACAAAAACGTTGTCTTTAATAGTGAATGGGCTGTAAACAAAACACAAAAACAACATTTTTTAAAAAATGTGCTGTCAAAAATTCTACTAAAAATCCTACTAGTAAATAGGATCGGAGGCAAATGACCAAAAAGCCTTAAACCCTTGTGCGGTCAACGACCTTCAACAGAACGCAAGAACTTCGATTCGATTTTTTAGCGCGCGCGTTGTGCCACTTCCACCCGATCGATTTATAGTAGACAAGTTTAACCAAACTGGGCATTAAAACGGGTTAATTATTTGCTGTAAAAAGCTTTTGGTTAATCTTTGATGACTACGATCTTCGATGACTACGGAAGAAACGAACTAAGGGTGGTAGGGTTGTGGTCATAGGAAAAAAAAGTCTCTAGAGATAGGTGGGAGTTAATTCCACAAATTAATGACTATGTTTTTGATCAAATTGCATGTTTGGTATCGGGTCTGATTGCGTCTTTAGACTCTGACGTTAATACAAGTTAGTTTGTTTTGATCAAATTGCATGTTTGGCCTCGGGTTTTAAAAATGACAACTTAGCACAAACTTTTGTGATCTGATTGCATCTTTAGCCCCTGACGTTAATACAAGTTAGTTTTTAACAGAAAATCAGCCCAAGTGTCATCCACGTGACCCAGGATTGCAAACTTAACCTCTAAACTTGAGTTAAAATCAGGAAAACTTTGTAAAAGTCGGTAAAAATTTAGTGATTTTTACTCATGCAAACGTAAGGTGATAAATGCACAATTAAGTCACAAAAGTTTGGACTATTTTTACGATTTTTAAAACCTCGGGGCCGAACATGCAACCAGATCAAACCATAGGGGCCATTTATGCAATTAACTTAGAGAGGTGGAGAAGAAGGGTGACTTTGGTAGTTTGGTTTGGAGAAGAAGGGTGATTTTTTTTTTGATATTAAAAGGCATTTTGATCTTTATATCTTCCCTTAACATGGTCTTTTAACAGTCGTTAGGGTCAGGTATTAAAGGTGTTACTTTTTTTTCAAACTCTTCCATCAAATCCGTAAATTTAGAAGTCGACAAATAGTGAAATTTTAGAAACTCACAGGGACAAATGGTGTTATTTACTCTTTTCTTAATTTTTTTTTAATTTGTTTTACAACTAGTAAGTTACCCGGCGCGTTGTGCCCGTCGCAACACATTAAATAACGGGCGTTAAACGACTTTGAAGTTTTTAAAAAAATAATAAAGTTAAGCCGTTAAATAAATCAAAGGTTTATAAAAAGGTAAAAGAAAAACGGATACCAAACGGCTTCGAAACATCATAAAAAAAGGTAAACCGTTAAATAAATCAAAGTATTTGACGAGCGATGCGCGTTGTGACGCGGTAACTTATACGTAGCGGCACTTTAAAACACACAGCTAAATGTTCGTTAATATCATATTTGCATAAAAATAACTAAATTTTAAATTTAAAGATTACATTCACTGAAATGATATTAAGATAATATATTATACCTCATCATCCTCGAGAGAATTACTTTTTTGCTATTTACTATTCTGCTATTTATATTTCTGTTATACACTTTACGCACAGTTTTACTTTTCTGTTATTTACGTTACCGTCATTTACTTTTCTGCTTCACAAGCACACAAACTCACTCACTAATAAAACCGACTAAACGATAACAAAAGTTGAGTATTGGAACTCAACCTTGTCCATTGGTTCGATACTAGGTTATTATCTGAACTATATTGCACTGCGATATGTACACTTACCTATTGTGTGTGTTTTAAGTTTGAGTATTTATCAATTTATAAATTTAAAACCTGATCTCGTGAAACCATTCCTAAAAACAGATATATATTTTTATATATTTATTTACTATGTCACGCACGCTATCAAGTTTTTTGCGCCGTTACCGGAGGCACGGTGATTTCAAGAAAAAATCAATTTATCGGATTAGCCTTTTTAACCTTAACAGTTTCCATCTGTTTTTCTGTTACGTCTTCTTTCAAGTAGTGTATGATCCATAGCTCCTCTACTGGTTTATATCAACCTTTAGTAGAGCCCAAAATATTCTTTCACTGCTGAATACGAGAAAACCGTACCAGAAGAATGGCCGTAGAAAACCACACTATTTCCGATTTTGCAAGACCGTCACTTGAGGCTTTAGGGTCTATGTTGGGTATAAAATTGAGACTGATGCTGTCAATCGAAACTAGCTAGTTTCGATACATGTGTTTTCAGGCCTGTTTGGCAGGTAGCTTAGAAAACAAGGCATATGTGCTTGGCCTCCTATAAATAGCAGATTATCCTCATAGAAGGAGTGTGTGTCTGTAGAGGGAATCACCACCCAAGGGGGAGCTCACCCTGGGTGAGAATAATTGTGAGTGTGTGAGGAGCTTCATTTTCATATCAATGAAAGAATCATACATTTTATGCTTTCAATTATCTGTTCTTTTTCACTTTTATATATTTCTGTTCGTGTATGTGATTCACGCACCTGTCTCTACCCTTTTCTGATTCGAGAGTGATACCGGATCCAGAGATTCCGTCTCTCGATCCGGACTGTTTGAGAGGATTTCTCCACAGATCTGTGTCTACATGTTTGTATAGGACCTACAGTCTAGCATCACAAGGCCGACGGTTGAAGCTAACAACTTTAAAATCAAATCGCATGTCATTCATATGATCCAATCATCATGCACTTTTCATGGATTACCCGATAAAGATCCACATACCTACATTGCAAATTTTCTCAAAATTTGTATGGATACCACGATCAGGTGAGTTTAGACTTAAGATTCTTGATGAAGCTCATAAATCATGATATTCTATTCATCCGGGTACTACAAAAATGTACCAAGATCTGCGCAAGGATTATTGGTGGCCCGGAATGAAGTTTGATATCATGAAATATGTAGCTAAATGATTAACATGCCTACAAGTTAAAGCAGAACATCATAAGCCATATGAAAGATTACAACCATTAGAAATCCTAGAATGGAAGTGGGAACATCTCACTATGGACTTCATAACCAAGCTACCAAAGACAGCTAGGGGTTATGATACCATTTGGGTGGTTGTAGATAGGTTAACTAAAAGTGCTGATTTCTTATCAATACGTGAAACATAATCTTTAAAAAAGTTAGCCGATTTATTAATCAAAGAGATTGTTTCCAGACATGGAGTACCAGTCTCTGATCGAGATACTCGTTTCACTTCACGGTTTTGGAAAACGTTCCATGAGGAGATGGGAACTAGGTTATTGATCAGCATGACATATCAACCTCAAACTGATGGACAAAGTGAGAGGACGATACAAACTCTTGAGGATATGCTGCGTGCTTGTACAATTGATTTCGGTGGAAGTTGGGATAACCATCTACCATTAGCAGAATTCTCATACAATAACAGCTACCATTCCAGTATTGGTATGCCATCATATGAGATGCTATATGGTAGAAGATGTAAGACTACTGTATGTTAGGGAGAAATTGGTCAGAAAGAGTTGGGCAGCAAAGAAATAGTTCAAGCCACATCAGAAAAGCTTGACTTAATCAAAGCACGTTTGAAAGCTGCACAAGATAGACAGAAGTCATATGCAGACAAGAGACGTAGACCAATAGAATTCCAAGAAGGAGATTATGTCTTGTTGAAAGTATCTCCTTGGAAAGGTCTAATCCGATTCAAGAAACGTGGAAAGCTAAGTCCACGATTCATTAATCCTTTCAAAATCATCAAACGAGTCGGAAAGGTAGCTTATCAATTAGAGCTACCTGAAGAATTGAATAAGATACACCATCATCAAATGACTCAGCACCCATGTCGGACCGATATGCTTTACACGTCGGTCCGACATGTGGATGTCGGACCGATATGATTTACACGTCGGTCCGATATGGGGATGTCGGACCGAAATGGATTACACGTCGGTCCGATATGTGCTGCAGAAGCAAAAAAAGAGGTTTTAACGCGTGTCACCAACTTCAGCCGAAGTTGGACCGACGTGGCATGACATATGGTCCGACAATGATCCCAAATCAGCCTATAAATAGATTCATGAGGCCGTTCAAAGAGAGAAAGATCACACACAAATACCATAACACACAAACACACTCTCTGAAAAGGATTAGAAGACCCGGTGCGGCACGTTTTAGTGCGAGTGCGGTACGCTACAAGTGCGGTTCGAATCCGGAGAAGCGTTTAAAGCGAGGAACAAACTTAGGAACTACCCGAGGATAATGTAAGTACACTGGACCCGTACCCTAGACACAAATACATGAAATATGTGTTTAAATGATACGTGCTATGTGATATGATAAGGGTACGGGGTAATGACGGATTAGTCTAAAAAATAAACGGGAATAATGGAGTAGTCACGATGTATCCAAGGGGTGGTGGATACGCCGCTGGTACTTACTATATATAAATCTCTTGATGCTTCATGGTGAAACCATTATGAATGTTACGGGGTATAGACTAAAATATAGTAATGAAATATAGTAAACGTACGGGAGAACTTCCGACCGGTATGTAGTTATCTGACAAACGGAATGTTCTGTCTAAGGAAAGAGTAGTGTATAAATCTCTCCTAGACCCGTCACTCTTTCATGGGAACATCTCTGTTGGAGGTACTACTCTGGAAGGATAATCACCACAGTTTACAATATATGACGAGTATGAATATATGATGAAAGTACATGAGTACGGGAATATACCATGCATGAAAAATATGAATACATGATGAATATGACTATGTGAAATGAATGATGAATACGTGAACGCATGATAATACGTGCAACTATGAATGAGTATGATGGAACGAGTCTAAACCCTAAAATGGAATAACGGAGTACTCACGAAATGTTAAAGGGGTGGTGGATACACTGCTGGTACTTCCTATATATAAAACCTTATAATACATCGTGGAGAAACCGTTATGAAGTTTTAAGGCGAGGACTGGTTGGGAAATAAATCAAGCATATACATGAAATGAAAACAAATGCTTGATTCATCTGGGAGGTTGTGAGTCTGAGATACTCAAGGTCCCAAATGAAATGAGATACCCGGCCTATAAGGTGGATCTCAATAATAAAGAAGAGAACTAAAAGGATTCCAAGCCTACGGGGCTGAGGAAAAGAAAAAGAAACTCCATGCCTACGGGCTGAAGGAGGAAAAGATTCCAAGCCTACGGGGTTGAGGAATGAATGAGTCTTTGTGACAAATGCAAGGGGTCTATACAGACGAGTATAAGAACCTTGCCAATACTCAGACAGGAGGTATGACCTAAGATGGTTACGAGGGGGTTAGCACACCCATAAAATATACGAATGACGTGACCGGAGGTACGTCCGGAGATGGACACGGGGGCGCGCCGAGAGTTGGAAAACTTGAACAATAATAAAGAAACTAAAGGGTTCATAATAAAACGAATGATGCAGTGTACTTACTTAGCGTAAGCTAATTCAAAAACGTTTTCCAAACACCGTAAGAAAGAAGCACGTGGAATGAAGCTTCCTAAGGACGAGGTTGCTCGGAGTTGGAAAATCCCTATATAAGATGATGTAATCATATTATCCTTTGTAAATCAATATTATTATAAATGAAAAAGTTACCTTAGCCATTACGACAAGGTTTTGTTAATCTGAGACCTATTTTTCGCAATAAAATACTCTGATAAAATAGTAGAAGAAGTAGGGTGTTTGAAGATGGATAATAATTAGATTATCTTATGTCGTTATTTCAAGTATGTAACTGTTACGACAATTTGGAAAAATCTGATTCACTCAAAGAATTGAAATACACAAAGAAAGTGGATGTATTTGGAAGAAACAGCCGAACGATCTACAAGGAATATATGGAGAAATGTTAGGACATGTTTTGTGACAAATAGCTTTGTAATAGATTAGGTCTTTGTATGTCTTTCAGTTTGTAATTTTTTCTAAGTGACATGTTTTGTAATAAGCGAACTTGTCAAGTTCGCCTAAGCCATAGGTGTGGCAAACTTGATAAGTTCGTCTGTAGGAAAGTTATTGCCTATATATAGTGTTTGCTAGTTAGAATCATGAAACAGTTGAGCACTAGATCACTGTAAGCACTGATATTCTGAGAGCAATAACAGAGGAGTAATTTGATATCTTTTGTGCGTATTGTTCTACTTGTTCTTATCATTATGTAAGCATGTATACGTTGGATTTCGCACTACGTGTTCATGTCGTATTGCTTGTCTAGACAAATCCGTAGACCCGTTGGGACTTCCAATTGGTATAAGAGCTACATCTCATAACCGGAAGGACTAATCGCCTATTCTGTTTAGTATTACTTGTGATTCGGTGTTTAATTCCGCATATTCATCATTGAGACGTTAAAAGCTTGATTTTTACCAGTGGAATTCTTCAAATTTGTGGTATTTTATGAGTTTGATGATTCCAAAGCTTAAAGAACTTGAAAAGATGAAGTTTTTACTACCAAAACAAGAAGATTCAATGATTTTTGCTTAAACAGCTAAATGAGGCGAACTTGATTCTGTTTGGCGGTTATAAGCGAACTTGATTCCGTTTGGCGGGAACTTGTTAAGTTCACTGGAAAATTCTCAAGCGAACTTGTTAAGTTCGTTGAAGTTTGTTCTTAGGCGAAGTAATTATATTCGTTGTTACTGTTCAAGCGAAGTTGTTATGTTCGCTGGCACTGTTTAAGCGAACGTTTTCATTTGTGGGTAAGCATACTAGAGTGTTAGCACAAAGAGAGGGGGTGAGTCTCTGTGAGAAGTGAGTCACCACCTCTAGGTAGAGCTCACCTAGAGGTTGGAATTGGAGCTTAAACGTACAGATGTATGATGTAGTGCAAAGCACACATCTTTATTCCTATTCTTTTAGTGTGTTTTGATTAAGTTTTGTGTTCGTTTTACTTGTTTTTGCTTTGTTTTGAGTCAATGTCAGGTTTACAAGAGCTCGTATGAAGTATAAAGTCAAATCACGAAGAAACCGAGCACGCGAAGAACCCAAGAGAAATACTTGAAAAAGTTGGAAATTACACCCCTCGCGGTACACGAAGAGGAAGCCAGAAAGCATCACGATACACAAAGATTTCCAGAAATGGGCGCGACTATTTTGTCTCTCGCGGTACGTGAGAGACCCATGAATTTCCTTCGCGATACGCGAGGGCTAGATAATTCCGCAAAAAGCCCTAATTGGACTTTAAATCGAATTATGATGCCATAATTAGGGGGTTCGATCTTTTGGCCGTCCGAGCAAGTTCTAGAGGAGATTTTTGGAGTTTGGAGGCAATCGGAGTGAAAAGTCGAAGACTTTGGATCCGGGTTCGTTAGATATAGCGATTTTGATTTCCAATTATTGATTTTTGTCTTTGAATTGTTTTGATTTAAACCATGTTTTGTTCTTTTACTTATGTGTTTGATGTTTTGAACATGAAACTTGGCTAGATCTTTAATACTGCCTAGGTCTTTGATGAATACTTGCTAAAGTATCGATTTTAATTGGTTTTGGTAATTGTTGAATGGATTAATGATTGTGTAAACAATTTCATATTGATTACTATGATGAATATGCATATTTAGATCAGATGTATGATTTATTATAAGTTATGTATGCTAATAGTGAATGTCTTTCAGTTTGAATAGCGTATCTAGATCATAGACTGTGTGCTTGTGGTTGTTTGTATGGTTTGCTAGACGTAATATCCCATAGGAGCTGTGATTGAGAGTAACTACTTCTGAGTGTTCATCTTATCTCAATACCCGAAAAGTGAGAGACAATCGGTTAGTCTTCGGCATTAGGATCTTGAGTGAAATCTATCTGAGAAGAAGTTTCCCTTAGGTGTTCTTAGTATTTGTTGCTATCCCGTGTCATAGTTGTTAATCTGATATTACCCCGTGCATTCCTCGAATGTATTGTAGACAGTGACACCGAGAGATGATCTGTCTGTTGGGTATGTTGTCATTGATGGAGAGACTGAAAGGTAATCCGGCCATCTAGTGAGTTTTGTACATCTTTAGAGTTTCTTAGTTGGTGACACCCTCAGACTGATAAGGGATCCACTAGGTTGTCTAGAGTGGTTAGCCTTAGAAACCCAGATTCCATCATAGTTTCCCGAACCGGTAGAAGTTGAGCTTTGCAAGTAGGATTCCGACCTAGGTAGTGTTCTTCTCATCTTCGATATTTCCTATATCTTCTGTTGATAGTTAAAGTTGTTCTTGTGTTTTCATTATTAGTTAATCATTAGTATAGAAAAACTCCCCAAATCAATTATCTTAAGTTCGAGTCAGAGTCTAGGATAGTTATTAGTAGTGTCTCTAAGGTTCGATAATCCGGTTTACCATTAAGCTGTGCTACACTCGATAGGTACACCTGCCTGTTAGTGCGGTGTAGTTCATAGGTATTCCATTTATTACTTAGGAGTCTAGATTAGGTTTTAGTCATTATTTTTATAGACCGTCTGGACGAAATCAATGTACATTTCTTCGGTAATGTAATCTATGATGACAACCTCGTTATTGATTCGTTTCTGCTACATCTATCTACTCGTTAGATGACGCCACATGGACTTTCAAGAAATATTTCAAGCAAATTGAGGAAAATGATTTATTGAAAAATCAGTCTTGAAGATATGTCTTAAAAAAAAAAGAGAGAGAAGTTGGTCTTTACCGGTTAGACCTAAAAGAGCTAGACATGCATTCTTTCGATTTCAATTTTCTTTCTTGTATTCATTTTGCAAAGCCTGATTTACCGCCCGAACTCCGAGAAAAAGTTTTCAACGCAACAAGTGATGTAAGAAAATGGTGGCACAAGCAATAACAACTACCCCAGTCTACGTGTTGTTAAAAAGAATCGCCAAAAGAAGAGCCACAAGATATGGAAAATGTGGCAACTGGAGCCACGATGGAAAATACAGCAAGAATCAAACTTATTCCCAACATGAGTACGCATCTGATCAAAGTAGGTTCTATTAGGTTACACGCCGAAAGAACCATACGAAAAGGCAGTAATGTGTACTACGCAGTAAGGGAAGATTTGAGCATGATAAGAGATATCGGTATTGGTAATCTGACCATAAACGAGCCCTTAGATTAGTTATGCCCTCAAGATATGAGTATTATGGAGGGACCTACTAGTATTTTCCAGTCTTAATCCAAGAAGCCTTAGCAGTGTGTCCTACGTTAGCTGCAGCCTTTAAATCCCTAAAAACCCAAAACGATTTTCATTTTCATCCTTTATTTTCTTTTTAGTCACATTACAACCCTTTTTAAGCCCCTCTTGATTCATGCATATTAATTAGTTAGTTGGTGGAGACTTGATTTGCATACAAGCTTATGACTATTGCGTAATTCGATTTGAACTCGAGTAATCTACTTGACTTACATTATCCATATATATAACTCTAGAGTTGAGTAAACATTGTGAGGAGTGAAAGAATATGCATAATTGAAGTTCTAGTAGACTTGTCATGGATTCCATCATCCAAAAATAGAAAAACACAAAAATAGAATATGCGACTCATAAGTTATCCCGGAGTCTCCAAATATTTGGATCTCCATTTCTTTCTGTAAAGTTTTTAGTTATGGGTCTGATCATGCATGAGTTTCCTTTAGGACAAGCAAAGTTTAAGTGTGGGGTGTTATGATATGCGCTATTTTATGCATGTTTTGCATGCATAATAATTCCCATATTATGGTACTAATTGAACAAAAGCCTTGCAATTGTTACTTATAACGTTAATCTTTCATAATTGTAGGTTAATCGGTGTTCCAAAAGAAACAAAGCAAAAACAAGCCTAAAACATCAAGAAATCAAGCTTTTTGGAAGTAGCATGCCCGAACTTTGAACCTCCAAGAAGTTAAAATTGGTCAACACAAGTTAACAAGCAGCAAAAAGACAAAACGGGGAGAAGCAAGGGGATGCACGATGTATCCCATTGCACGGCCGTGCAAGGCCTTGCGTGCTCCCTAAGGAACTTAGTTCACTTCCATTTGTACCGATTTGATTCCCGAGGTGTTTGCACGACCGTGCAACCCAATGCATGGTCGTGCATTGCCCATTTTGAATCCTATACATAGATGGCTTGGGTTCTTCATACTACACACCTTACCACACCTCAAGATAAAGAGAATAGTTCGTTTCAGTAGTCTTAGAGTAGTATTAGAGACTAGAGAGGCTCTTCCGCTTTGTCCGCAATAGGGCAGCCAAAGAAACTCAGCGTTATACTAGTTAGTATAGCCATTCGTGGCTAAACTCTTTGTATTGCCAGTGTGGAGATGAAGTTTGGTGTGTGTTAATGTTTAACGTATTAATCTAGTGATATGTTTATGTCTTTAACTATTGGCACTTAAAACCACCTTCTAGGTAGGCTTTTGATTATCATCTAAATTTATCTTTACACTTGTGATTGTTCTTGATTTTAAAACCTAAGACCGTAAAACGTTTTTAATCAAACTTCTCTTGAAGCTTGTGCGTCTTTATACAAGTATATTTTGATAAGCCAAGGCTTGGTTAATATTAATAAGGTCGTACGTCTTTATACGAACTTGTTATGAAACCAAGAATTGGTGAACTCATGTTGGGAACAATACGTCTTTATACATGGTCCCATTGTTACACCGCGTCCCGGTGAACAAAGTCTAATAACTCTTTAATAAAAATAAATAATCATTTAAGTTTGATGTCTTAAAACAACTCGGAGATAGTATCGAAGAGTTGAGGGTAACGATGTCCCTAGCTTGGAGTCCTACCATTTTATTATTACAGAACATGATTCGTGAATCAAATGTTGTGAGAATGAAGCTCTAGCGGTTTATTATTCACACATTTGTATTAGTCATACCATTGGATTAGTAAACTTAACGCTATCATATACCAATCAATTTCGAAGCCCAAAGCAATACATATCGTGACCTGATCATCCTCGAGATATTTAATTTCTTGCTATTTACTATTCTGCTATTTACATTTCTGTTACACATTTCACACACATTTTTACTTTTATGTTATTTACTTTACCGTCATTTATTGCATGAAGTCCTTTATTTTGATATAAATGGACGACCCAACACTACTGTGAATTGCATGAAGTCCTTTATTTTGATATAAATGGACGACCCAACACTATTGTGAATTGCATGAAGTCCTTTATTTTGATATAAATGGATGACCCAACACTACCATGGCTTAGGTCTCCCTTTCAAATTAATGCTTCTTGTTCATAGCACATGGTAGGGAATGACATTTGTTGGAGCAAAGAGTTGTTAGATAAATGGTAAATCTATTTGATTCAATGACTTGATGCTTGGGGGGGGATATGTCACACACACTGTTGTTTTGGAAAGATTATGACCATGTCCAAAAGGCAACCTGAAACTTAGGGTGACGATGATGAGCATAAAGTCATTGATTCAACCATTTCACTAGTTGGGGGGGGGGGGTCTACAGGACTAGGGGAGTACAATATTGTGTTGGTGACAAGGGCAAAGGCATCCGATTACATTGGTTTGAGTTTTTGATTGATTGAATGGAATGCTAAATCCCGAGTAACCAAGTAAAATATTTTTTTTAAATAAATTTTTTTCATGAAAGTTTTATTTTCTTTCAAAAAGATTTATAAAATCTAAACAAATTTGAAAAAGGTAAAAATGAGGTCATTCGAGTTAGAGAATAAATGATAGTATATCAGTAGATTATCATACACACGTGACCATAATCTGATCTTTTGGTAGTTATATAATTCAATTTATTCGTTTTATATGTGTTGATTTTGGCTAGAATTATCCTATGAGAATAGTTTCAGGTTATGTCTTTAGCACAATTTCTTCAGCTCACTTAATTGACCATGTACGTCAAACATCCAAATTGAAGTTGAACTAAGATATCTCTTTGATAACATCCGTAAAGCATATGCTACCCCTTGGATCAAATGTATTGGCTTGCATCTGATTCCATTGAAAATATATCTAGATAACATTCATGAATCTTCAGTTTCCTTATCCATTAACTTGAAGCATATTGATACTCAAGACAATGAATCAATCGATCTATTCCGAATCTATATGATTACTCATAATCCTTATGGATTCTGCTTGATTTTTCCTATGCTAAACGATGTCTCCTCATTCTGGATATTCGGATAATCCTTGGGAAAATCTTATATCTTTTGAGATTAGTGCATATTACATTATGTTGGCATAATCGTGGGATACACGTTGTATTTCATACTAAATGGTACCTTAACTCACAAGAACGTGGGACAAAGATTGTTGTAGTTTCAAATCTTATGATATTGACAATTTAAATTGACATGTTGCGTATTGTAAATTTGGAAATTGAATAAGTAGTATGTCATGACTTGATCCTATTTTCTTTGAAGCTTATCGCTTATCATTACATGTTGTTTCAAAATCTTGAAAAGATTAAGTTTGATAGTCTTGAAAAGATACTTGTTTGATTGATCGAGGCTTGAATGAATGTCATATGATACCATTAGACTTAATAGGGATTTGTATCCTAAATGTGTGTATGATACATCATATATACTGATTTGATATTTTTACTCGTGACGTTCGACGAAATGATGTGATTTCGTAATATACGTTTTTTTCATTTTAGTTTGTACAGAGAAAATCCAAAAAAAATTTATTTTTTCCAGATTCCATGGAAATTTACTTGATGGTTATACTTATATGTTATTTTTGCCAATACTGAAAATTGCTGACATAAGTTGACAAGGGGTCCTTCTCCCAAGTTTTCTTGATGAAATAGAGAGTGTGCAAATGAACAAGTAGAAGACTACAATCCATTTGATGATTTTGAAGACTTTTGACAATTTTCTCAAGTTGTTGTCAAGGGGGAGTCTGTTGGAGCATATTCTGATGACAACGAGCTTGAAGATTTTGTGTCTTAGTCTTAGTGTTTTTGGCTTGTAATTCTTTATTGAGTTTTGTATGTAAGCGAACCTGTCATGTTCGCCTAAGGATCTTAGGGCGAACTGGATAGGCGAACTTGTTAAGTTCGTCTAAGGATCTTAAGGCGAACTTGGTAGGCCAACTTGCTAAGTTCCCCTTGGTTTGTATGGTTTCCTATAAATAGGTTTTTATAGGTCTGAGTTTAGTGCTTGAGAGACGCGTTCTAATTCGAGCTTGTAAACAGTGATATTTCAAGGAAATATACTGAGTGTTATTTACTTGCTTGTGTTTTCTCTATTGTGATTGTCGTATTGATTCACGTACATGTTTACTATGGATTCTGCACATAGTCTATGTGTTATGTCGTCACGAGTTTACTG
Organism: Smallanthus sonchifolius; assembly: GCA_023525975.1. NCBI lineage: Eukaryota > Viridiplantae > Streptophyta > Magnoliopsida > Asterales > Asteraceae > Smallanthus > Smallanthus sonchifolius. The sequence continues at coordinate 17,450,081 of CM042035.1, read as the reverse complement.
ATCTGTATAGCACCCCTTGGCGGGACCTACAGATTTGTAAATTGACCAGACGAATATGGGCAAATTGTAGTATTTATTCAGTTTTGTCAGATTATAAAAAGCATACTTGAATTCACCAGTTTATACTGATAAATCATTTTCAAACGTTTTACAGGTAACTGTAAGTCCCAAACTTAGGGGATCTTCGAATAACGAACACACGATATCAAGTCTCACAATCAATAGGCGGAAACTAGTGATTGTGGTGATTCAAGAACACAAGGATTCAAAGCAAAACACTTGTATTACCCAAGAGAATTACAGTGAAAAACAATAATAAAAACCGCTAACCCTATTCGGTTAGGGTATTCATGTATATATACCTAGTCAACTAACCTAGGCCCGTATACACATACTCGGCTCCAGTGGCTGGCCCAAACTACCCAAACCTTGAACCCTTGGTTCACGGTTACACCCTACAAGACATTAAAAATAAGCTTAATCATAACCAAAAGTCTAGGTCTAACAATCTCCCCCTAGGATTAAGCTTTCCTTATCAAAAGTTGATGTCTTCACCATGATCTCCACTTCCAGCATATAATTTCTTCCTTAGGATGTCAGCAGCAGCAACTGTAAAGATCTTTGCTTGCTCTTCCCATAGCTGCTCATGTCTAATCTGGTTTCTTGCTAACACTTTGATGTCTTCCTCATTGAACTTAGACAAGTCAAATGGATCCAGTATCCTCACCCCTGCTTGATCAGTGACTATTAGAGCTTCGGCTGAAACTGGATCATATGCCCAGTACTGAAAATCTCTTAAAGTATTTACTGGCATTTTCTTGTGAGCAGGTACTATCTTGACTGTCTTGGGAGCAGGCCGGATGACGTTATACCAGTCTTTGCCTGTGTGAGGATCTTTGACTCCTTTAGCTTTCTTTAGCCTGGACTCAGCTGTTTTCATTTTGGCGAAGTTAGTTAAGCACTGTTCATTCAGAAATGTGCGAAACATCTCGGCTGGTCCGTTTCTTCCTCTGTTCTCAAAATAAGCTTCATTTAGCTGTTGAAGATCAAGTTTGGTCAACGAGCTAAAGTCATTAGCCCTCTTATAGTATTCCAGACGTCCACTCTTTCTCTTCACCACATACATATTCTTCTCTGAATCAAAAGCCCAAGAAGCAATACCTGACCTGTCTCATCTCTTAGAATAGTAGCTCTCTATGTTAACAATAACATGAGTTTCAGATGGAGGACCAGGTGGTAGTATCCAAGGTGGTAGCTCCTTTTGAATTCTTGCATTACTAGCTTCAGATACATTTGCAGTTGAGCTTGGAATGTTGACTTCATCATCAATGTCTTGATTCAGTCTTTCCATCTCTGAATATGACGAACTCTCAACTTTGTCATCTTGGATATTTTTTGCTTGATCTGAATCCAAGTGTTGAGATGATTCACCATATTTTGGATCAATAAGATTTCCTTCAAGCTCAAAGTTGAAAGGATCATTTCCTTGAGTATCATCTTGATGATCACCTTGATCATTGCCTCCATCATCTCCACCTCCTTGATCATTATCATCATTGCTTGCACCAGTATTTACTTGATCACTCTGTTTTCCCTTCATATCATCAATCTGCTTCTTTAACTCATACACCAGAGTGACAAGGTAACCTTGATTTGCTTCCAGAGTTTGAATCTTGGAGTTCTGTGTGGCTACTTGCTGTTCTAACTCAAACACCCTTTCCTGCAGAATGTGTGGATCTACAGGAGCAGGTGTAGAAGAATCCACAGGGCTTTTTCCTTTGGCCTTTTCAGCTTTATAAGCTTCACTTGATGAGAACAAGAAGTTATCATAATCAAAGTCCTCCAGAATTGGGCTGTGATGATCATGGGATGAGGATTGAGGTTGAGATAATGTGATGGTAGGTGAGTGTGGCATTTGAGTGGGTAATTGAGTTGGTGAGGAAGTTGTTGGAATGGGAATTTGTGTGGGTGTTGGGTTTGGTGTGAGTGGTGGTATTCTCACATTTCTCGGATCTCTTCGCTTCCGTGGTCTGGAAGGTAGATCTTGATCCGGTGTTGTAGGATCGGTGAATACAAGATGGTTCTATTCTAGTTGAGATTGGCGGAAACAATCACAACTATACAATGTAAATAGGTAAACACAAAGAATACTGATAAATGCAAATTGTATTAAACTTCAATGTTTACAAGATTACAGAGAAAACTCTAAGAAAGCACACTTGTACAAATGAAGATAAAATACATATAAAGGAACTTAGAATCAAGACAAACCCTTGATTCTAAGGATCAGATCAAACACAGACCGTTGATCTTGGATAGTTACAAGCTATGCTAAAATTGGTAGACAACTAAGAGACAAACTACAGCAAACAGTTGTGATCAGGTCAAAAGTCTTCTTAGGAATCTTTGCAGGAGACTTCAGAAGTAGTAGCTTTGTCTTTAATCATTTGCACCAATAACATTCCCTCTGCTGATAGATGTGTCAGTGTTGTAGCAGAGGAGTCAGTAGCAAAGTCAAAGCTGCTGATGATTTGCCTATCAGCAGCATCAAGTGTTTGATGCTGCTGAGAAGCCTATCAGCAGCAACTCTGGACTTCAGCAGATAAGGCTGTCCGTAGCAGAGTTGTTCATCAGCAGGAGAACAACTATCAGCAGCAAACAAGCTTATCCGCAGCAGCTTGTTGGCCAGCAGCAAAATTGTGGAGTCCGCAGCAGTTGTACTTAGAGAATTTTATAGCCATAAGTCTTTATATCTACAAACTCCCCCTAGACTGATGCTACCAAAACTCTCTTATAAATTTTGTTGCTGAAGCTTGTGCATATTAGCAACTATCCTTGCTACCTCATAGCCTCTAGGGTCCTTGCTGGGATTATCAAGAGGAAGCTCAGACAGAGACTTGATGTCCTTGCTTGGCATCTTAAAGATGGCCTTGCTAGAACATCTCATCTGCTGACCTCTAACAGCTGTTATAGTGAATTCATCCTTCTCAGTATTGTAAGACCAACTAGTGAATGGAAAGTGGGATTGGAGAGGTTTAGCATCAATGACTACATCTTTGCTAGGGTTGAAGTGATGTTTAATCACTAGCAACAGATGCCTTCCACTTTCATTCTCAGGATCATGAGCTTCACCCAGCTCCATCATTCTTCTAAGATCAGAATCTGGGAGCTGCATCACCTCATCAACAGTTTTATAAATTGACCTTTTTACTTCTACCCCCCTGAAGATTTCAAACCATTGATCTTGATTACTATAGAACCAATCAACAATTTCTCTTGAGTCTTCTGGTTTGGTAGTAGGTTTGGTTTTCTTCTTGGGGGGCTGTTGATGAGGAGGAGCTGGGTGGGAGGATTTGGACTCTTTAGGTGGAGAGGAGGGAGGTGTAGGAGGGAGAGTGAAAGGTTGTTGGATAGAGGAAGGAGTGGATGAGGGAGTAGGATTGGGTTTCTTTTGTTTTCTGTCATCAGTTTGAGTATTTACCCTTTTCTTTGAGCCTGTCTTCCCCAATCTCTCTTCCTCTTCCTTCTTTACTTTGACATACAAGGCTTGCAGGTTCATAAAACTCATTGGACCTAGCCTCTTTCCACTCTCTCCTCTAGCCTTCAGTAAGTCCATCATGACCTTCCTTTCTTCATGGGTCCTTATGTTAAATGCAATGGTCTTTTTGGACTTTTGTTTGGCTTTTTCTTCAGCTCTTTTCTTGTTTGCCAATTGACCTTGCTGACCCTTGAAAGCTCTATAGATTTCTTTATTTGACAATTTCTCAAGGTAGTCTGCATCCTCTCCTTGAGAAATCAGAGCTTCTGTCCACTCCTCTCTCATCTCTTTGGCTAGTTCAGAGTCAGTTATCCTGAACTTAGCCTCTTCTCTTCTTTTCTTTTCTCTTTCTTCTTCTTCTTTATTGAGTTGTTCCTGCAGCTGAAGAGCTAGAGTTTCATCTTCTTGTAATTGTGTAGCTGCAGAAACTTTAACTTTCAAAGTATCCAGTTGCCTAGCATGCAACTGGATCTGTTGTTCCCTGAGGAGAATGGCAGCTTTCCTTTCTTGAATCTTTCTAAGCTCAGCCATCTCCTCTTCTTCTCTTTCTCTTCTTCTCTTCTCTTTTTCTCTCTTCTCTTTCTCTATTCTTTCTTCTTCTTCTTCTTCTTCTATCATGATGCTTGTTGTAGCACTTTTGTGTGACAAACACTCTGGATATTGTCTTAGCTGTTGTACTTGTCTTGTATGTATTAGTCTTTATGTTGGGTTAGTTGGTTCTTATTGAAGCACTTGGTTTGGTCTACAATGAGAGCTACAGTTAAGAGGGAGTCGGGTTTGTCATCACTCGGCAACTGAAGACTGAAGTTTGATGATTTGAAGATCTCAAGTGGAATGCTAGAAGATCAAGTCTCGCCAGAAGACACGTGATGTCATTAGTTTAGAGGGAGTCTGTTAGGACATTCTTTGTAAACTGATGATTATCAGTGTTAGTGATAGATAGAATTTGATGCTATAGTTAAGAGGGAGTCTGTAGAAGCATGTTTTAGTAACTATAGATTAAATTCTATGTATCGGTGTACTAGGCTAGTACGCAGGAGGGTGTTCCTGCGTACTTAGCTTGTTCACCAGTTGGTCCTGCGTACTTAGTAAGTAGGCAAGGCTTTTGCCTTGCGTACTTAGCAAGTACGCATGACCAATGCCTTGCGTACTTAGCTAAGTACGCAGGTAGTGTTCCTGCCCCTATAAATAGAAGACTTGTCTTCATTTGTAGGTGGAACTTCTGGGAACTAGGTCGAGAGGTGTCCGGGCGGGATGAGCTCTACCGCCCCTGGACCGTGAGCGTAGACGAGAGATGTTAGCACAATTTTTTGGTTCACTTCACTGCCCATACTCACAAGTATGCAATGGGAAGTTGGGCCAAGATATGTCTTGACATCAACCGTTAAGCTTATATTCACCCTTGAATCATACCTGATTCATTGAAATCAAATCCAGATAAAAGTTGGATCCCCTTACCTAAATCCTCAGACTCCATATCTATTAACCTGAATCATCATATGATATTCACAGAAGAATAACCAATCAAACCAAGACATCTGAATCACTCGATTCTGAATCTTATGATTCTTGATAATCCTTATGGATTCTGCTTGATTTTTTTCTGTGCTAAACGATGTAACTTCATTCTAGAGATTTGAAAATCTTTGGGAAAATCTTAGATGCCTTGAGATAGTGCAATTTACACTTCTGTAGCATAACAGTGGGGTACACATTGCATATCTTAAAATTAATACCTTAACACACAAGAACGTGATACAAAGATGCTTATGGTTTCAAATCTTATAATATTGCCAACTTGAATTACTTGTTTATGTGCTTATTACGTATGAATAAATTGTAAATCTATGACATGATCCCATATTCTTTGACGTATATCTTGTATCGTTTTTGCTATAGTTTAGCCTGATATGATCCTCTGCTCGTGTCTTTGAACAAAAATAGCTTGTGTGTGAATATGTGTATATCGTTACTCTGAAAAGATCAAAAAGATTTTAAGTTTGTGTATAGTTCAAATTCCAATCAGAAAATCCAAAAATATTTGTGTTTAACCTTCTTGAATTGACTTTGAATCCTCTTGATTGAATGTGCTTATCATGTTCGCTAATTGACTTGACATCTTCATAATTTGAGTTGAAATTTTGAGCACACAAGGGTCTCTGCGTACTTGTTAAGTGCGCATGAGGTAAACCCTGCGTACTTACTAAGTACGCAAGACTTAAGTCATGCGTACTTGATAAGTACGCAGGAGTTAAATCCTGCGCACTTCACAAGTAAGCACGGCTTGTGACTGTGGGGTATATATACGGGTGTTAGATTTTTTTTTTAAGTTTCATCTCATTCAAACGTCTCTACACTGTTGTATACCTACTGCTCAATTTCATTCAAGATTTTCGTGTTTTCCGAAATGATTTTTTCATCCCGATCTTTGTTTCATCTTCACCTTACTAATATTTGGTGAGAATCTCAGTCCATTCCATCCATTAAATCACCCAGTTATTGACAGATTCTTGAACTCTCGAACCTAGGGTCTTGATAGTGAAACTTTGACCGGTTTTGGATGTTCTTGATGAAAATTAAGACCTAAAACTAGTTATAAGTCACTAATAGAAGCATCTTGACACCTAAATTGTCTTTAACAGGGTTTGATTTTTAATTTGACCCCTTGTTTGACCGTAGGTTACCGTCGGACCAAGGCTAGGTCAAAATCGACTAGTTTAGCAACTCATTGCTGTTGATAGTGGTTCCATAGGTCCTAATCATGTATTTCGACCTTGTGGTGACCCTAATCCATAGTAATATCTCACAACTGTTGAATTTTTGGAGTTTGAAATTTGGCTAAGTGCGGGTTCCTGCGCACTTAACAAGTACGCAAGAAGTAATTCATGCGTACTTGCTAAGTACGCAAGAACTAACCCCTGCGTACTTGCTAAGTACGCAGGAAGGGCACTTATGAAAAATTTCTAAGTCTGAAATTCAGTTCATTGTGTAATTGCTATATCAAGTCGTGTTTGTTCAATTCCAATGATGCTTCTTATTCTTATTGTGTTTATTATTTGTTTTTGCAGTGATGGCTCGTGCATTTACCAACGAATTCAATCTGCTGGCTCTAACACAATCCGAGTGGAAGGGTGCTGCACTTCAATATAGGCATATAGTCGATTTCCTGAACCGCTCGAAGATCAGCTATGCCATCTCTGCTGATCCTATTGTCTCAAGACCATATCTGGAGCAATTCTGGGAAACTGCTGATCACGACTGTACAGTAACCCCAAACGTCATTAGGGCTACTGTAGCAGGTCATGATATTGCTATTTCTGAAGACACTATCAGACGAGTACTACAGTTTAGGGACTTATCAACTGATCCGGTGACTTACCCTAACTACTTCGTTGATGGATGCTGGAGACAAAGGATGGGGTATGTTGGTCCCATGGACTACTCCTCGTATAAGAAGATGTGGGTACTTGATCAGTGGCGTTACTTCGCACACGTCATGATCATGTGCCTGTCTGCTAGGAAGGCGGGAAAGGATGTCATGGGGCATGACTTGGTAGCTGTAATGGTTGGCCTCTCTCTTAACAAGGGTTACAACTTTTCAAAGTATATCTACAAGTCTATCACCGATCAGATCAATGCTGCTGATAGGTTTAGATTTCTATTATACCCTCGGTTCGTGCAGCGGTTGATTAATGACGCTGTACCCAATCTACCTCAGATTGGAGAGAGACTACAAGTGAAGCGGGTGGCCAAGAGAGTTTTCTCACAGTTCTTAACGAAAGGCAGTGTAGAACCTACCCCTGAGCATACTCCACTCTTCGGCCACCTGATCAATGAAGCATATGTGGCCCCTGCTGACTTCAGATGGTATAGTGCAGAGTCTGAGCCTGAACTCAATCAATACAGTGATGAACAACAGGAAGAAGAGGAAGTTGAATCTGAAGATGGAATGTCTGAAGACGAAGGAGACGAAGAACAGGGAGTTGGAGGTGCTGAAGATTCCGACTCAGAAACGACCGAGTCAGATTCATCTGATTCTAATGATGCACCATCCCAGGCACACCCAAGAAGATTGACGAAGGTGACCCTTCCCGAGTCATCTTCCAAGAGAAAGAGACAAGAGACTAGCAGTGAATACGAGATTCTGATTCGGACGCTGCTATACAGAGACGTAGAAGAGAAAGTATAAACAAGCAACGGGGGGATAGGCCGCACCTAGCTATCCTTCGTGAGGTAGAAGTCAGTGCTTAGAGGCAAGCACGTTTAACAGCTGCGAGTACTAATTCCACTTCTACCTCACCTTCACAACATCTTTATAGGTGACATCGGAGGAGGCCACGTGTAACACCTGATGTGGCTACCACTGCTATCACAGAGGAGGTTCCTGTGATAGTGTCCCTCCCTGTGCAATCTGTCCAAGTGGCGGTGATAACTCCTATTCTAACCGAGTCTGTCACCATCATCCCTACCACCATCCAAACAACTACAATCCCTACCTCAATTCCCACAACCACTCTTCAACACATCAGTGAACCATTTCCTGAGTTAGATTTTACTCATGGATTTGATTTTGATGAAATCTTCACATTCCCAACTCATCACGCAGAAGAATCGTCTTCCAGGGGACCAGATCCTCGTGATACCTGGATCACTACCCTAGAGACTCAAGTCGCTGGTCTTCTTGAAACGCTACGGAAATCGAGAGAAGAATTTGACAAACAACAGGGGCAGATTAACTCTCTGGTGGATGAGGTAGCCGCACTAAAGAAATAATGGGCGGCTGATGACAAGCAGCATTTAGAGCATGACACTATGGTGAAACTGGTCTGTGATATGGCCAAGACGCTTGCTTCTCAGGGGGAGAAGTTGAAAGAGCTGTTGGAAAAGCAACCGCTTAAGCCTAGAAGTGAAGAGGCTTGTCACTTAGTTGATCTAACTAAGGGTGATGATCAGGACAAGGATCCTGAATCCGGACCGAGTGGAAGTGAGCAGCAATCGTCGGCTTTGGAGATTGTTCCCATTTCTGCCGTGCCTATGGCTGAGGGGGAGTCCACTCAGAGTGAAGGTGGAGGTGATGCTTCAGGTGGTAATAAAGGAAAGTCGGTGGCTGACGTTTTGAAAGATCTATCTGACGACGTGTCGGATGATGTGATCCTATTCTTAGAGCCAGACTATTCCAAAGAAGCACAGATTGAAGCTCTCTGCAATCTGGAAGAGGGAGAGATGGACTCTGGTGATGATTGGGATGAGGAGGATGATGATGTTGTAATCGAAGTTCCCAAGGGCGACGGGGAAGGAGAGTATCAGTTTGAAAATGGAGAGATTTTCGAAGTGCCATCCTTTGAAACTCATCTTGACAAGTCGAGTCTGCTAGTATTGTTGAGGTGTCGAATGAAGCCTCCCCTGCCGACCCTACACCTGTGGATCCAGAGGCACAGAAAGACAAACATATGCCTGCAAGTTCATCGAAGGATCCGGCTCATGTCTGGCAAAATACATCAATCATAGACAAACATGGAGTGACAGGGATGATCTTAGCTGTGAGGTTCGAGGAGGATAAGAAGTTGTTTGCAATCAAGCGAGCTGTGGGGGTTCAATACTTGAAACCAACCAGCGAAGCTTTCAACTCCTTGCCAAGATACGACCTCGTGAACCTAGCAAACCGAGAGCTGCTGGGTCACTCAAATCAAGCAGTAGCGATGGGGTTGTGACAGGTTCTACAGCGAGAGGTAAGATCTGGGAAGTTCGAAATGTTTAAGCCTCAAGTGCCCAAGCGAGTCAGGGACAAGAACGCTAGACATCCTGTGACTAATAAAAGCTTAAAGAAACTGATATACAAGCTAGTACTGTGTGAAACCAAGATTCCCCTGAGCAAGTTATCTCAGGATATCCTCGGTAACATATGGTACTGGTACGTAGATCCTAAATCGGGCGAGGCAGTTCTGTATGTATTAGTTATCGATTTGTAATTACTAATGTATGTTCTTGTCGTCTGATTTCTCTAAATGTTTTGCGCACTTAGCATGTGCGCAGGAATTACTTCCTGCGTACTTAGCAAGTACGCAAGAATACTCTACGTACTTGTTAAGTACGCCGGAACAATTTGCCCTGCGCACTTGTTAAGTGCGCAGAGATCAGGTCTAGTATAAATAGGATAGGTTGACAGAAGTTATGTACGCAGGCATTTGCACTCAGTTGTATTCTCTCTGTAACCTTCAAGTTTATAATAGACGGAGTTTGAAAGTGATTTCGTTGTCGGTTTACCTTGTGTTGCTTGATTCTCCACCTAGTCACGGGCATTCCGCACCCGGTCCGACTAGTCACACACCCACATGTAATGATCCGAGACACCCGGGGACCTACAATGAGGTCCTTTGTATCCATAGGGTACACTGGAAATCAGAACGAATATACTATTGAAAAGGAGATGATGGGCCCTCCATGGAAGTTTCTATGCCACACTCTTCTATAGTGCATATCCCAGAAGAGAAGTGGATGGCATCAAGTGAGTTATGCTCTCGCCTCTGCTATTCATGGTATGGTCACTGGCCAAGGCTTCAACTTTGCACATCTCATTTTTGAAAGTTTGAGATATAACCTTCAAGAAGGTGCAAAGCAGGCATTCTTTATGTACCCAAGGTTCTTGCAGGAAGTTTTCAACAATGAGCTAAAAGACCTTTCCAAACCTGCAAGAATCTACCTTATGCTGGGACATAAAAATAATATTTTTCAAAGCATGAGAACTGTTTCCAAAAAGTTCTCAGGGGTCAATGTTCCATTTTTATCTACAATGATGAACATACAAAGTACACAGGGTAACAGTTCAGCAATCCCAGTTGATACTGATCCCACACCCTCCACTTCAAAGCCTGAACATCAATCTACTTCTTAAGTTCGAACCCCTGTGCATCCTATTGAGGGTGCACAGGCACAACAAATACTTACACCTATTTTGGAAGCCCAACTGGAACACAGGGACCTAGTTGTGGCAAGCTATACCAGAAAAAGAAAAAGGAGCAAGAAGACTCCTTCTATTCTTGTCTCGCAGGCCCAATCCCAACCTAAAAGCCCTCATTCAGAATCCCAACATTCTGATGAGAATATCAAAAGGGATAGCCAAATTATTAGAGAGACTTCCTTGGAAGTTCCTCTATTAGGATCAGGATCACATCCCGGATCCATAGAACAACCTTCTGAGCCCTTTCATTATTTTTCTTCTCTGAACTTAAGTGCAGAGGCACCTAGTCAAGATGATATGCCTTCTCCAACTACCACTATCTCGGAGGTATTGATTGACTTGGCTGCTAATGTACCCAGCCCAAGTTCATCACCTAAGAAGGTTCACTCTGGGAGTGATGATAGAGTGAATGTGGAAAGGGTTATCACTACTACTGGTACATCAATTGACCAGGAGGACAGTGATAACATCACTAAGTCCCCAACCACGGCAACTCACAGTGAGGATGTTTCTCTTGAAACACTCTTCATTGAGAGGAATCCAGGTGCCAAGAAAACCAGGGTGATGGGGATGTAGAGGTTAGGCCTAAGGCCCCATCTAGTTCCAAGGATTCCACAACTATGGATGAGGACAGACTGAAACATGAAAACATGGAATTGATGGCCAGGGTGGCAATGCTAGAGGCTGAGATGTTCAAACTACAGCACCAAGTCTCTATGCATGAAGCCCATAAATGCCCACCTGTGACTACTCCTTCCCTTGTATCAGTGGGCACTCAAACAGATGAAACTCTATGCACTGATGCAACCAAAAAGGGGGAGATAGTTACTGCTGAAGATGATGCTGACAGTCTTCATGACTGGATATAAGAGCAGGCTGCATTTCAAAGTACACTCTTCAAGCCTGCTTTTGTTCAAATCCATGACTTGCCAGACTCAATAGATGAAGAGGAAGATATCTCTGAGAACTGGAAGTTAGTGGTCAGAGCTGTTGATGAGGTATTGGAAAATAAAATTGAAGATGAAGACAAACCTCTATCATTCAGCATATTGCCAGCTGCTGCAAGTATATCAAGACAGACCATTGCCCCTTAATTCACACTGACTGCACATAAGCTAGAGTTTGGCTCTATCCTAGCTTAGGGGTATGATGGTCTATCTGAGAGATTCTGGATTACATGGGAATTTGGTGGAATACACTATAGCAGTCATGGTAAAGACTGAAAGTACTTTTTACAGTGGTTAAAAGTTAATTTGGACTTATTTTTACCCATCCGCAGCAAACTTGGTTGCTGAGGATGGTTAAGCCTATCCGCTGCAAACTTGGTTGCTGCGGATGGTGAAGTCTGTCAGCAGGAAACTCAATTGCTGCTGATGGATGTAATGGTCCGCAGCAAAGATGTTGTTGCTGATTGCCTTAAAGCTATCCGCAGGAAACTTGTTACTGCTGATAACTTAAAGCAGTCAGTGGAAGATTCTTTGCTGCTGATGATTAGACCTGTCAGCAGCAAAAATGGTTGCTGCTGAATTATAACTTTTATTTACAACAAAAGACAAACACATTTATTAAAAAAAAATTTAGAGACAGATTTTAGTCAAAGTTCATCATACCAATGGATTCAACTAAATATCTAAATCTAGCTTCATCAAAAGGTTTTGTAAACAAGTCAGCATATCATTGGTATGAACTTTGGTTAAAATAATTCTCTTTTTCTCAGCTTGATCTCTTATGAAGTGATACCTGATGTCAATGTGCTTTGTCTTGGAGTGCTGCATCGGATTGTTTGTGATTGATATAGGACTCATGTTGTCAATGTGAATGGGAGTGGCCATGAAAGTCATCCCATAATCCAGCATTTGGTTTTGTATCCAGATGACTTGTGCATAGCAGCTTGAAGCTGCAATGTATTCTGCTTCTGCTGTAGAAGTTGATACACAGGTTTACTTCTTGCACTGCCATGAAATCAGTCTTCCTCCTAGAAACTGACATCCCCCTGATGTGGATTTTTTTATCCAAGTTGCATCCTCCATAGTCACCGTCAGTGTATGCATACCGGTTGAACTTATCATCTTTGTCTAGAGTCAGTTGATGGTGCACTTGCATAGGAGTTCTTGCAGCATAGCAGTCAGCCATCTTGAATCTTTCCAAAATGCTCTTGACATATTTGGATTGGCTGATAAAGATTCCATTTGGAACTTGTTTGACTTGAAGACCCAAAAAGAAATTTAGTTCACCCATTGAACTCATTTCAAACTTTGAGTACATCAGGACCTCAAAGTCTTTACACAACTTCTTCCTTGTTGATCCAAAGATGATGTCATCAACATAGATTTGTACCAGTAGGATTTCTCCCCGTTCATATTTGATAAACAAGGTCTGGTCAATGGCACCTCTTCTGAAGTTGTTGCTTAGTAGATATCCAGACAGAGTTTCATACCAGGCTCTTGGAGCTTGATGTAAGCCATAGAGAGCTTTGTCTAGTTTGAACACTTTGTTAGGATGTGTAGGATCTACAAAGCCTGGAGGCTATCTGACATATACTTCCTCACCAATCTTCCCATATAGAAAGGCACTCTTGACATCCATTTGATAAACTATGAAATTCTTGGATGCAGCATATGCCAGGAAGATTCTGATGGCCTCCAGCCTGGCAACAGGAGCAAAGACTTCATCATAGTCAATTCCCTCTTCCTGAGTGTAGCCTTGAGCTACAAGTCTGGCTTTGTTCTTGACTACAATGCCTCTCTTATCTTGCTTGTTCCTGAATACCCATCTTGTGCCAATAGAAGTTTGACCAGGTGGAAGATCAACAAGTTTCCAGATATCCTGTCCCTTGAATTGCAGCAACTCTTCCTGCATTGCCTCAATCCAACTGCTGTGTTTCAGAGCTTCATCTATCTTCTTTGGTTCTACCTGAGATAGAAAGCAGGAATACAGACATATATTGGCCTCATGAGTTTTGCTTCTTGTTTGAACTCCTTGGTGAACTTGGCCAATGATATTTTCCAAGGGATGTTCCTTGTTGATTCTTTGTGCTGGTACAACATCCAATTGTATTCCTTGCTCAAGATTGCTCAGATTCTGATCAGGAAACTCTTCATTCTTGGTGGAAGAGTCTTCAATATTAGCAGCAGCATCAGCATTATCAGCAGCAGCATCAGCAGCATCTGTAGCAGATGCCTCTACATCATTTAAAGATGTGTCTTGAATTTCATTCTGATTTTCATTCTCAGAGAGGCTGCTGCTGATGACATTTGAGAGGCTGGTTCTGGCTTCACTAGCTTCAATAGCTTCCACAACAGATGGAGGATGAATAGATGGCCTTTTCAGTCTTATAGAGGGACTAGTGAACTCCAATCTGTAGTCAGTGGGAGATGGTGCTTTGGAAGAGGTAGACTCCATATTTGAGAAGATAAGAGGCTCAAATATTTGTGTGAAGGAGTCTATATCAAAGAGCCAGTCTGGGCCTTTTCCCTGTTCACATGCAATGTGTTCCCTACATTCCACATTGGCTGATTTTTCCACGATTCTTGTTCTTGAGTTGAATACTCTGTAAGCCTTGGATTGAGAGGAATAGCCCACAAAGTATCCTTCATCAGGTTTGGCACCAAACTTAGGAAGAACCCCATGTGTGATCAGAATGGTGCATGGACATCCAAAAGGTTTTAGAAATCCAATGTAGGGAACTCTTTTGAACCAGAGTTCATAAGGTGTCTTGTTAAGAGGCTTGACAATGAGAACTCTATTCTGCACATAGCAAGCTGTACTGACTGCTTCTACCCAGAATGTGAGAGGCAGTTTTGAATCAGCCAACATTGATCTTGCTGATTCAATTAGAGTTCTGTTTCTCCTTTCGGCAGCCCCATTTTGTTGATGAGTTCTTGGAGCACTGTATTGTCTTTCTATTCCCTTGCTCTCACCGAAACAGTTTAGAGTGTGGTTCTTCAACTCTGTACCTTGATCACACCTTATGACTTTCACCTTTTGATTCCTTTGATTCTCAACTCGAAGAATGTAAGATTTAAGAATCTCAGCAGTTTCATCTTTTGTTCTCAAGTAGTATACCCATGAAAATCTGGTATAGTCATCAGTGATCACCAGGTAGTATGACTTCTTGCCCATTGACATGACATTTGTAGGACCAAAGAAATCCATATGCAGCAGCTGTAATGGAGTGTCATTTGAATTCAATGTCTTGGGCTTGTGAGAACTCTTGTGTTGCTTCCCCTTCAAGCATGCAATGCAATGATCTTCAAGTTGGAATTCTTTGTCAGGAAGCCCTCTGACAAGATTTCCCTTCACCAACTTGTTAATGGTTTTTTACATTTACATGGCTTAATCTCCTGTGCCAGAGAGCTGATTCATCAACTGATGCCTTTGACAGAAAACAAGATACACTACCAGATTGAGTGACCTCATTCATTTCAAGCACATATAGGTTATCTTTTCTCTGAGCAGTCAATAGGATCTTCTCTGGAGGAGGTTTGTTTAAGCCAGGGGATAGCACAAAACATTCTTTATCTGTGAAAAGCATCCAATGCTTTTGATCACAGATCTGGGACACACTCATGAGATTAAAGTCTAATTCTTTGACATAGTTTACTCTTTCAATACTCATCCTTTCATTGGACACAGTTCCTTGTCCAGTAATTAATCCTCCTTTTAAATCACTCCCAAAGGCAACATATCCTCCATTGAAGTGTCTGAAGTTGGAGAGGATGGATATGTTTCCAGTGATGTGCCTAGAACAACCACTGTCTACAACCTAGGTGTTATTCTTATGACCTGGTTGTCCCTACACATGAGAGAGATCTAGTTAGAGGGAGGAACCCAAGAACTTGCAGACTTGGGTAAGTGTGTCTTTGGATCAGCAGCATCAGTATACTTGCACTCAATGGAGCCAATGATGATACTTTGAGGGATAGAGGCTGGGATCTTGGCTTTCCATTGCTGAGGAGGTGGTTTTCCAGTTCTCTTTGCTCTGTCAGCAGCTGATGTTGCTTTGGCTGCTGACATATTTGCTTTATCAGCAGCAGATTTTGCTGCTGAGGACTTTGCCTTATCAGCAGCAGATTTTGTTGCTGCTGATGGTTTTACTTGAGCAGCAGCAGACTTGGTTGCTGCTGAAGGCTTGTCCTTTGGTTTCTTGGGCTTCACTTGATCAACAACATTTTTGCTGGCTGCTGATGGTTCAACAACAGATGTATGCTTCTCCTTCTTTACCTTTTTAACAAAGGGTTTCTCTATAGAAGTTCTTTTGCTGATAGGCTTTTGTTTAGGAGGGGCTTGATGAAGGATCTGGTTGAAGGGATTAAATTCACAATTTACAGCAAAGTGGTCTGATTCACCACAGATGATGCAAGATTGTTGAGGTTTTGGCAGTTGCTTCCTTGGTGGGGAGAGAGAGTTTCTGAAATGAGTTGCCTTGGCTTCAAAACTTCTTACCTTTTTGTTCTTGTTTGTCTTCTCAAAAGCATGTTGCTTGAGGTTTCTTTGATGCTGAAGGTAGTAGAAGCAGGTGCTAGCAGTATGGTTGTATTTGCCACAGACAAAGCATGATTTAGCCAATTTGTCCCTTTGAAAGTACACATAGTCCTTTTTCTTGAATAAGTCTTTGAAATTCCAGGGATGGGCTTTGTTGTGCTCAAAGGTGGCTTCCTCCAATGTCTTTTGAACATATGGAGCTCTCTCTGTAGGTTGAATGGTTTTAGATTGAGGATTGGGGTTGATGGAGATTGAAGACTGTCCCTTTTCAACAGTTAGATTTCTTCCTTCTGGAGGATAGCTGATTTTGATTTGTTTGGTGAGTTGAGGTATTGGTACTGGTATTGAAGGGATGAAGGGGCTTGGACCGTTGGTTTGAATAAAATTCCGGTGTTGCAGGTAGTGATGTGTAGAAGCATGTTTTAGTAACTATAGATAAAATTCTATGTATCGGTGTACGTGGCTAGTACGCAGGAGGGTGTTCCTGATTACTTAGCCTGCACACCAGTTTGGTCCTGCGTACTTAGTAAGTACGCAAGGCTTTTGCCTTACGTACTTTTCAGTGTTAGTGATAGATAGAATTTGATGCTATACCACTAGAGGTATGAATGCTGAAAAGTGATGACAGAATTTGATGCTATAGTTAAGAGGGAGTTTTTAGAAGCATGTTTTAGTAACTATAGATTAAATTATATGTATCGGTGTACTAGGCTAGTACGCAGGAGGGTGTTCCTTTAGCCTATGACGACCCAATTGCTCCCATTAGTTCAGCTGGAATTAATAACACTGATACCATCCTGCGTACTTAGTAAGTACAAATCACAAAATTACTATCACTAACAGACTCCCTCTAAACTAATGACAACAAGTGTCTTCTGGCGAGACTTGATCTTCTGGCATTCCACTTGAGATCTTCAAATCTTCAAACTTTAGTCTTCACTTGCCGAGTGATGACAAACCCGACTCCCTCTTAACTGTAGCTTTCATTGTAGACCAAACCAAGTTCTTCAATAAGAACCAACTAACCCAACACAACTCATTGTAGTTCATCCTCTCAGCAGTAGCAACCTCCACCTTGACTTAGGAATCTAAGTCTGACCGCGTCTTCCTCGCAGGGTAACATCAGTAGACTAAGACATCTCCGAATCAACTGGCATATGATAGAGAGTTTGAATTTCCAATAACCTGCATCAAACTAAACAGCTCCCACAAGAATTCCAGTAAGATAAACTTAAGTCTTCAACCAGATGTGTTTAACTCTATCCTGTATCTTCACGAGTCAACCAAATTCCCGAATCAACTGATACCAGTTTTTGGGTCGTCCCGGGAGCGTCGTTGCGCAGCGGAAATAACACGGACCTGTTCTGTGATTTGTGTGGGAACCAAGAAACGAGACAGCGAAACACGAACATAAACAAAAGATAATGAAACGATACGTAATCCATAACATAGAAGTCATCCCATATTACAGACTACATACCGAAGGAGCACACATCTCTCATCTAAGCTAAAGGAAAAAACCTTTAGCCGATGACGACCCAATTGCTCCCATTAGTTCAGCTGGAATTACTAACACTGATACCATCCTGCGTACTTATAAGTCGACGAGGCTCCAGCTGCATATCAGTGTTAGTGATAGATAGAATTTGATGCTATACCACTAGAGGTATGAATGCTGAAAAGTGATGATAGAATTTGATGCTATAGTTAAGAGGGAGTTTTTAGAAGCATGTTTTAGTAACTATAGATTAAATTATATGTATCGGTGTACTAGGCTAGTACGCAGGAGGGTGTTCCTTTAGCCTATGACGACCCAATTGCTCCCATTAGTTCAGCTGGAATTAATAACACTGATACCATCCTGCGTACTTAGTAAGTACAAATCACAAAATTACTATCACTAACAGACTCCCTCTAAACTAATGACAACAAGTGTCTTCTGGCGAGACTTGATCTTCTGGCATTCCACTTGAGATCTTCAAATCTTCAAACTTTAGTCTTCACTTGCCGAGTGATGACAAACCCGACTCCCTCTTAACTGTAGCTTTCATTGTAGACCAAACCAAGTTCTTCAATAAGAACCAACTAACCCAACACAACTCATTGTAGTTCATCCTCTCAGCAGTAGCAACCTCCACCTTGACTTAGGAATCTAAGTCTGACCGCGTCTTCCTCGCAGGGTAACATCAGTAGACTAAGACATCTCCAAATCAACTGGCATATGATAGAGAGTTTGAATTTCCAATAACCTGCATCAAACTAAACAGCTCCCACAAGAATTCCAGTAAGATAAACTTAAGTCTTCAACCAGATGTGTTTAACTCTATCCTGTATCTTCACGAGTCAACCAAATTCCCGAATCAACTGATACCAGTTTTTGGGTCATCCTGGGAGCGTCGTTGCGCACCGGAAATAACACGGACCAGTTCTGTGATTTGTGTGGGAACCAAGAAACGAGACAGCGAAACACGAACATAAACAAAAGATAATGAAACGATACGTAATCCATAACATAGAAGTCATCCCGTATTACAGACTACATACCGAAGGAGCACACATCTCTCATCTAAGCTAAAGGCAAAAACCTTTAGCCGATGACGACCCAATTGCTCCCATTAGTTCAGCTGGAATTACTAACACTGATACCATCCTGCATACTTATAAGTCGACGAGGCTCCAGCTGCATATCAGTGTTAGTGATAGATAGAATTTGATGCTATAGTTAAGAGGGAGTTTTTAGAAGCATGTTTTAGTAACTATAGATTAAATTCTATGTATCGGTGTACTAGGCTAGTACGCAGGAGGGTGTTCCTGCGTACTTAGCTTATTCACCAGTTGGTCCTACGTACTTAGTAAGTACGCAAGGCTTTTGCCTTGCGTACTTAACAAGTACGCATGACCAATGCCCTGCGTACTTAGCCAAGTACGCAGGTAGTGTTCCTTCCCCTATAAATAGAAGACTTATCTTCATTTGTAGGTGGAACTTCTGGAACAAGGTCGAGAGGTGTCCGGGTCGGGATGAGCTCTCCCGACCCCTGGACCGTGAGCTTAGATGAGAGATGTGTGCTCCTTCGGTATGTAGTCTGTAATACGGGATGACTTCTATGTTATGAATTACGTATCATTTCAATATCTTTTGTTTATGTTCGTGTTTCTCTGTCTCGTTTCTTGGTTCCCACACAAATCACAGAACAAGTCCGTGTTATTTTTGCTGCGCGACGAGGCTCCCGGGACCTACAACTGGTATCAGAGCCTCGGTGTTCGTTGATTTGTGTTCCAGTTTCGAATTTTTAGTGTTTCGAGCAGATACGAGTTCATACTTTTTCAGACCTAAAATCCTTAAAATCGAGTTTGTTATCATTTCATTTGGTGTTTGGATGGCTAAGGGTTTGTTAGATGATGATTTCTAAGCTTTTGGAAGCATTAATTTCTCAGATCCATCACTTTTCGAGCATTCTCCTTAAGATCCGTCAAGAACGCTGTTACTTTTTGATAAGTACGCAAATTCAGCTTTTCTGCGTACTTACTAAGTACGCATGGGTTTTGCCCTGCGTACTTACTAAGTACGCAAGAGAAGTTGTCCTTCGTACTTGTTAAGTACGCATGAGTATTTGACTCTGCGTACTTACCATGTACGCATGGGTTGGCTTTGCGAACTTATCAAATACGCATGATCACTTGGCTTTGCGTATTTACTAAATACGCATTAACACCCTTTATGTGCGTTTTTACTAAGTACGCATGAACTAGCATCTAGGATTCAAAAAAAAAAGGGACCTACAACTGGTATCAGAGCCTCGATGTTCGTTGATTTGTGTTCCAGTTTCGTGTTTTAGGGTTTTTGGAGCATTTCTGAGTTCTTACTTTTTGACCAAAAATCCTTAAATCCGAGTTTGTTATCACTTCATTTGGTGTTTGGAAGGCTAAGGGTTTGTTAGAAAATGATTTCTAAGCTTTTGGAAGCATCAATTTATCAGATCCAACACTTTTCGAGCATTCTCCTCAAGATCCGTCAAGAACACTGCTGTACTAAACAAGTACGCAGAATCACCTTTTCTGCGTACTTAGTAAGTACGCATGGGTTAGCCCTGCGTACTTAGTAAGTACGCATGAGAAGTGACATGCGTAATTAGCTAAGTACGCAAGAGCATTTCTCTACGCACTTAACAAGTACGCATGGGTACTTGGCTTTGCGTATTTACTAAATACGCATGAACACCCTTTATGTGCGTATTTACTATGTACGCATGAACTAGCATCTGGGATTCAAAAAAAAAAGAGTTTTTGGCGGGAAAACCTTCCTTGGCCAAATTTTTTAGGGATCATTTGTACGCGTGTTTCGGGCCATTTTTGAGAAGATAGTAATTTTGGTTTTTCCGGACCAAAATTTGTATACGACATGGCTTGGTGAAACACGGACGAGATTTTTGTTGGATGATACCACTTGTCATACATCGTTTAAGTGTTCATACCTGAAAATGTGGGCTACGAGTATCCGGGATACTTATTTAATAGGGTATGAATGCTGAACTAATGGGAGCAATTGGGTCGTCATCGGCTAAATGTCTCGTTCTATTTGTGAAGATGTGGCTGCTTTGGGTCTTTCGGAAAAAGAATCATCTTGTTTAGGTATTCAAACCTGAATATGTAGGCTACGAGTATCCGGGATACTTCTTTAATAGGGGATGAATACCGGAACAACTTGAACCCAAGAATTTGCCGTTTTGAATCTTTGCAAAGGAATAAAAGAATAAAATCCTGGAGTTGGCTAGTTGTACTTTTTGAGGATTTGAGTGAAGTGATGATGAAGTTGGTCATAGTTTATAGAGAAATGGGGGGATGTATCATCAACCGTGATTTCTCGTGTAAACTATATTTTTTGTGTTTGATTCTATCATGTGTTTTCAAGATGAAGCTGGATATCCGTTGGATTGTTAGTTGAAGATGGAACCTTTTATCATTAGCCGATGGGATAGGAAACATACCCTTGTTTCTGGTCTAGTCAGATGGAGCTTAAACTGAAAGGGGATATTGGAAATGAACATCTTCGGGAATTTGGTTGACTCGTGAAGATACAGGATAGAGTTGGACACATCTGGTTGAAGACTTAAGTTTATCTTACTGGAATTCCTATGGGAGCTGTTTAGTTTGATGCAGGTTATTGGAAATTCAAACTCTCTATCATATGCCAGTTGATTTGGAGATGTCTTAGTCTACTGATGTACCTTGCGAGGAAGACGCGGTCAGACTCAGATTCCTAAGTCAAGGTGGAGGTTGCTACTGCTGAGAGGATGAACTACAATGAGTTGTGTTGGGTTAGTTGGTTCTTATTGAAGCACTTGGTTTGGTCTACAATGAAAGCTACAGTTAAGAGGGAGTCGGGTTTGTCATCACTCGGCAACTGAAGACTGAAGTTTGAAGATTTGAAGATCTCAAGTGGAATGCCAGAAGATCAAGTCTCGCCAGAAGACACTTTTTGTCATTAGTTTAGAGGGAGTCTGTTAGGACATTCTTTGTAAACTGATGCATATCAGTGTTAGTGATAGATAGAATTTGATGCTATAGTTAAGAGGGAGTTTGTAGAAGCATGTTTTAGTAACTATAGATAAAATTCTATGTATCGGTGTACGTGGCTAGTACGCAGGAGGGTGTTCCTGAGTACTTAGCCTGCACACCAGTTTGGTCGTGCCTACTTGTCAAGTACGCATGACCAAACAGACAAGTACGCAGGTAGTGTTCCTTCCCCTATAAATAAAAGACTTGTCTTCATTTGTAGGTGGAACTCTGGAACTAGGTTGAGAGGTGTCCGGGTCGGGGCGAGCTCTCCCGACCCCTGGACCGTGAGCTTAGATGAGAGATGTGTGCTCCTTCGGTATATAGTCTGTAATACAGGATGACTTCTATGTTATGGATTACGTATCGTTTCATTATCTTTTGTTTATGTTCGTGTTTCTCTGTCTCGTTTCTTGGTTCCCACACAAATCACATAACAGATCGTGTTATCTCCCCTGCGCGACGAGGCTCCAGGGACCTACATGATGGAGCTGCATTTGTTTCAGTGGAGTCTGAGCATGTGGACCCAGACTCAGATGAAGTAGTGCATTCTTGCACAGAGGTTTCTTGGACAGCAGGATCAAGATTTCGGTTAGCCAGATCAAGATTGGAAAGATTGAAACTTGGTTCATGGATGGCTACATAGTCAGCAGGTGGAGGAACAGCATTGTAGGGTTTTACAGCTTGAAACCCAACTCCAGCAGTTACCCTTTCATGAATTTGAGCATCCAAAAGTTTTTGCAGCTTTTTGGATGCAAACTCATATTTTTCCACATAGACCTTTTGGTCTGCTAATTCAGCCCTTGTAGACGTTAACTTAACCAGAAGATCATCAATCTGAGTTTCAAGGTTTGTTTGTTCATGTTTTAATGATGAAATCTGTTTCTTTAAACAGTTAATCTTTTCTTTGTAACTGTTTTCAACCTTTTTAAATTCAGATTTCATTTGGTGAAACTCTTTATTTTGATCTATGAGATTCTGGTTATGTTTTCTGTATCCAAGAACCTTATCAATACAAGCCTGAGTACAAATATGTTGGTGAGTATCGGGGCGGGATCATAAAATTTGATGAAATTTGTAGCTGTCACACCCCGACCGATGGCGGAATCATCGGGGCGGGACATGTAGACTGTTCATAGCACAAGGTTGACTAAATTGAAATATATTAAGTGTCAAATTCCATTACAAATATTCAAACACAAACCAAAATCCAAGAAATAAACATAATTGGAATACATAAAATTCTTTATTTAGTTTAACTAAGTCCAAAGCCTATGTGTAGCACATCTTGAACAAAGTCACACATTAGTACCTGAAACATGAATAAAATAAAGTCAACTAAAAAGTTGGTGAGTATAACACAGGTTTGTATATAGATAGCATATAGTTGTAAACCAAATCATTTACATAACATGATAAATAAGGCATTTATGGGGAGCAGCTATTGTGTAACCATGTATAACCAAACCTTTGTAACTAGCATGCAAAAATTGTATTGTCGGTTTCAATCACCGCGCACCTGGGTGGGTTTGTCAGACTCAATAGATCTATCATTGAAAACCGTCGGCTTGAATAGTTAATGATTGCACATAATCGCATACAAAGGTTAGCACAACTAGCACTCGGGCACAAAGCTCAAATTTTGCACACATGTATGTAAATAGGATTTTGCACTTGTGTTGTTTGCGTAAATGTAAATGTGTAATGTGTATAAAGTTTATGTTCCACCCCAAAAGTGTAAAAGAGTAAAAAGGGGTTGTGAATACTCACTTAAAGCAAGCAAGGAGAAGGACGGAATGGTGTAGGAAGCTTGAACTCTTGAAATCACTCTTGAAACACCTTGAAACTTCAAAGCTCTTAGCTAAAACTTTCCACTTTTTGCTCTTGGATTTTGAAATAATGCTAGTGTGTGAGTGTGTGTGTGGGAATCGTATATATGTAGAGAAAAGGAAAGAGTTGGAGTGTTGAACTTAGCAAAATCATTGCATATCATAGAAGATTTGATGGACTAGACTCTTGATTTGATTCTTGCTTGATTTTTGGTTTAATGAATATGGGTTTCATGACACAAAATGATGGAGTTTGATGGGTTTGGTGGTGAAGTGTGGGTGTGTATGTATGTATCCATTTATATAGAGAGAAGAGATGGAGATGGAGTGTTGGTTCCATCTTCATCATCACAAGGTATGGGAGGTTTGATGGATTTGACCCTTTCTTGTCTTGCACTTGAAAGGGTATGGTGTATTATGACACAAGGGATGGTGCCATGGAGAAGACAAGAAGGTGGGTCCCCCTTCTAGGGCCAATTCGGCCGAGAATAGGGTATGGGTGGGGGGTTGGGTGTTGTCAAATCTGGTAGTTAGGTGCCAGTGGTTAGTTAGGTCGGTTCTAGTTAGGATACACCCGGTGGGTGATACCGTGATATAATACTCGGTGTAGGAACTTTTACTTTATATCTATATACCTAGATGTATATATATAATTATTAGATGAAACGGGGTTTGAGTATAGATCTTAACAAGTCATCATCATTACTAATTGATGTTGGAGTGGAGTATAAGCAAGGATATAATGATGGTGATGTGATCTTTATGTTGCTTGCATCTTTGGTCATAATCATGATGATTAATGACGCTTGAGTGTTGTGTAAGCAAAGCAATCATGATGATGATGTGATCTTTATGTTGCTTGCATCTTTGGTCATAATCATGATGATTATGACGCTTGAGTGTTGTGTAAGCAAAGCAATCATGATGATGATGTGATCTTTATGTTGCTTGCATCTTTGGTCATAATCATGATGATTATGACGCTTGAGTGTTGTGTAAGAAAAGCAATCATGATGATGATGTGATCTTTATGTTGCTTGCATCTTTGGTCATAATCATGATGATTATGACGCTTGAGTGTTGTGTAAGCAAAGCAATCATGATGATGATGTGATTGATTTAGATGTGGTATAATACCTGAAATTTATACCCGTTTTAATATCTTTATTTATTAAAACGTCTCACTAGACTTTTACTGTCAAGTTCTTGTTAATCACCAACGACCGTACTTTGCGGGTTATCACTGCTTATTTTCCTAGTAATTCTTAAAAATTACTATTTTGATATAATTTCCTTTGTTAGATTCCTTGACTTTACTTAGTCAAAATAAAACTTCAGGAAATATATGTTATGAACGTGCATTTATGTAATATGGATATTGACCTGAAATACTGGGTGTCGCAGTATATAACCGAGTAAAACTTGAGTATTTGTATTGAATCATTGTATTTAATTGTAGATACGAATAGAACAAATCAGTGCACTAGAATTAGGTTTGAAAAGCACTATATTGAATCGAAATACGGATACTAAAAATTTGAAATGTTACAGTCTCCCCATGTTGAGAGAATTTCGTCCCGAAATTTAGCTAGAGGAAGCGACGGCATCTATAAAAAGATGAGGGTACTTGAGCTTCATTTGGTCTTCTCGTTCCCAAGTGAATTCAGGACCACGCTTAGATTCCCAACGAACCTTGACAATAGGAATACGACTTCGCTTGAGTTGTTTAACTTCACGATCCATTGTTTCTACCGGTTTCTCAACGAAGTGCATCGTCTCATCAATGCGCACGTCATCAAGCGGTATATGGAGATTCTCATCAGCGAGACATTTCTTCAGATTAGCTACATGAAATGTAGGATGCACATTGCCAAGAGATGGAGGTAAGTCGAGCTTGTAAGCCACTTTCCCAATCCTTTCAAGGATCTTGAATGGACCATCATAGCGAGGTGCTAACTTGTCCTTTTTTTTTTTTTTTTTCCAAAGCGGATCACACTCTTCCACGGGGACACCTTTAGAAGAACAAGGTCACCGATTTGGAATTCCAAGGTTTTTCGACGTTTGTCGGCATAACTCTTTTGCCGACTCCTCGCTACTCGAATATTGTCACGAATTTGAATGATCTTATCGGATGTTTCTTGAATTAGTTCAGGACCGGTGATTTGTGCTTCACCGATCTCGTTCCAACAGATAGGAGAACGACACTTGCGACCATAAAGAGCTTCGAATGGAGCCATGTTGATACTTGTGTGGTAGCTATTATTGTAAGACAACTCGATCAGGGATAAATGTGAATCCCAATTGCCACCAAAATCGATTACACAAGCTCGAAGCATGTCTTCAAGAGTTTGGATTGTTCGCTAAGGTTTGACCATCAGTTTGGGGATGGTAAGCCGTGCTCAAATCCAATCGTGTACCAAGAGCAGTTTGGAGAGATTGTTAAAAACGAGAAGTGAACCGAGCATCTCTATCGGATATTATGTTCAAGGGAACACCATGACGGCTCACAATTTCGTCACTGTAAACTCGGGCTAGTTTCTCAACCTTATAGTCTTTGCGGATAGGCAAGAAATGAGCAGATTTGGTGAGACGATCAATGATCACCCAAATGCTATCATAACTACTCGTGGTGCGAGGGAGCTTGCCGAATAGAAATTTTGAATTCTAGATGTAAGTTGTATTATTTGGAATGAGTTTGATGGGATTTTGAAGTTTAGGGTTTGCGTAAGATGTAGTCTAATATGCTCAAGATTATCAGTGGTTAAGAGATTTCATAGACATTGGTCTGGGTCAAAACTTCACGTGACACGAACAACGCTACTCATGATAATATGATAGGACACTTATATATAGGAAGTACCATCGGCGTATCCACCATGCCCTTGTCACATTACATCAGTTTCGTTGTTACACATCATGATAAGTTTTAGGTCACAACACACGACAAAATTTCCGTATAGTTTCCATGCGCTGATTTTTTTATAATTCCGTGTGCACCCGTAATTATTTAAATCATCGTATGGTCCGTATAGATTGTTTTGTTGTGTGCGGGTAAGGGGGGGCACAATTTCACTATGATCACGTCTATTGTTTACACATAAAAAGTCGTTAACAAGTAACTATGTCCCTAATCAGGTCAGTTCGCAACTAAAGAGTAGTAAAGTAGTAACACTTAAAGTTTCTTAGTTTGCTCGTGTTTGAACAAGAATACGTCAAATCCCGAGTCGTTTCAATGTATTATGGTCTTCAACTTTGGTGTACAAAGTGCATGACCATGTCTTGTGTATAATGTAATCAATCCATTGCAATAATTGTAAGCAAATTTTTGTTTCGAGTATATAGTAAGCACACAAGTCTCATGTATGATCTAGTGTCACGTAGCTCGTAATCAAATAAGTCTCATATATAGCGTAAATAATTAAGCGTCTTGTATTTTGTAAGTCAATGAACTCTGATGTGTAATGTAAACAACATAGTATTTTGTGTATAGTAGGAAATGAATTTCATGTAGGGTGTTGGCAACTTAGCATCATGTATATTGTACAATGTGCACAGCTTAGTGTGATGTACTTCGTAACCAAATAAGTTTCATGTATAGTGTGGTCAATCTAGAATTATGTACCAATGAAGCAATTCTTATGTATCATGTATATTGCAAACAACTAAGTTTCGTGTATCATGTGCTCAATCCAGTAGCATGTGTATTGCAAATAAACATGTTTCGTGCATTACGTAATCAATCGAGTAAATTGTGATTTGTAGGCAAACTAGTTTCATGTATTATGTAATTTATGTAGCATTGGATATATTGAGAATATTTGAGTTTCATGTACCATGTGGTTGCGTTGGATATATTATGAATGTGTTTACGTAAGTATTGAACTTCGCGTGCGATGTATATTAACGGGTTTTGCATGTGATCGAGTGTTGCGGACAAACGTGTTGTTTGGCGTTCTTGCATAATGTGGTAGTTAGGTTCGAGTCCTCAAATCTCGTTGAGGTTGGTGGGAAAGGTTAACATCTACGCGGTATGGATCGTCTCTTGAAGCGTCAAGTAAAAGGTAACGAGGAGGTTTTGGGAATATTCGGGAATTGTGTTTACAAATACTGGTCTTTGTTTGAACATAGAGAGTGGTAAATTGTTCTTGGTTGTAGATATATAAAGTAGTGAAATCATTGAATCGCATATTTTAAATAAATATGCAATTTATGGAAAAAAAATATTTTTAAGTTAAATTTTCAACTATTGGCTTAAACAAGATTTAGCCAAAGTTTTAGAAATATTTACTTTAATGAAGAAAAACCATAATTATCTATCAGTTAAAAAAATATTTTTATAAAATTGGTTGTATTAACTTTCCTTATCAGGTGAAAAAGTTTTATGGAAAATTTTATGTTTTTGATATTATCTAAAAATTTGATAATCATTTTGATTAAACAAGGTAACGAAGTTTTGTTTAAATCATAGAATAGGATGATTTGTTTATGAATAAGATTGTTGGTAGTGTACTAAATCGTATTTGAATGAAGAAGGTGATACTTGAGAAATTTTATTTTATTTTATTTTATTTTTTTTTTGTAAAATTATGATGGGAAAATTCACGCTCCATGGGTCAAATAAACAATTAATAACCTTAGAGTTGACGCATATGAAATCGATTAAAGGCTGAAAAGTTAAACATTATTCAAAACATAGGGAAATGGTCCTTAAATCGAGAATTTAAAGATAATAAATAAAAAATTTCGCTTAATGTCTCTGGTAGCTTTCCACTAGAAAGAAGATAATCGCCAAGATGAGTACCGCTATGGTCACTCGTGTAACAGATCTGGCTTCAGTCCTGGCGGTCTCCGTGCGATGTTCTTGTACTTCCTTTTCGAGGATGGAGATTAGCTCCTTTTGGTACCCTAATTGGTTTGCTAGGCTATCCATTCTTTGTCTTTGCAAGTCGTGTAATACTCCTTGCTCTATCCTTTGCCTCTCAAATTCTGAAGTTCTTACATATTGAGGGAAGTCATTGGTTGGAATTCCCATAACACCAGTGGGTGCCATGGTATGCCTTACCCAAGGGTTAGGAAGGTACGGGTCGGGCATTAGATATGGGTCTCTCAGTGGGGGTGGTAATTGATTGTGGAGATGGGGTGTATGATATGGGTCTATGGGTGCGGGTGATTCAGGTGTTCGAAGTCTCGGGCCGGCGTTCCTAATCCAGTCCGCCCTTACCTCAAACCTTGGTTTAGCAGCCGAGGGTGTTGGTGACCGATACACGGGTATCTCAGTGTCTTCTTCCCAATCAGGTTCTGTTCCAGGACGGTAAACCGGGGAGGGAGGAGAGTGGGAGTCCATGCTTAGCAGGAAAACATTGGAAAAAGTTGTAAGTGATAATGAAATATGAAGGGTCAAATATAGAAGGTCTTATGGGTTTTAGAGTTTGACTAGT
This sequence comes from Smallanthus sonchifolius, assembly GCA_023525975.1. Lineage (NCBI taxonomy): Eukaryota > Viridiplantae > Streptophyta > Magnoliopsida > Asterales > Asteraceae > Smallanthus > Smallanthus sonchifolius. The sequence continues at coordinate 17,421,281 of CM042035.1, read as the reverse complement.
CATAACGCCGAACCTTCACGTTGGTATTTTTGAAATACACTTGACCTATAAGCAATGTATCCCTGAGGAGAATTCCCAGGAAAGAGGGGTGGGTCACTAGGACACACTTAAGTACCCTATCTTTCCTTAGCCAGAATTCCTCATGGGTTTACACACTCTTCCAGCCATCATGTATTAATAATTCCATTGTTGGGCTCATGGTTAAGATGAGAATTGTTGTGAACTGGGCTTTGAGGCCCAAAAGTAGGGTTTATGCATTTCAGTGGGCTTCTTCTTCTTGGAGGGTAGATGGGCTTCTTGGTTTATCATTGGTGGGCATTAGGCCCAATAGTTTAAGACTTTGCTCATAAAGGGTGATGGTATCATGTATTTGGGTCCAAAGGTGTATGAATAATTTTGGTGTGTATGTGTATGTGTTAAACTTAGGATAGTGTTTTAAATAAGTTAAGTAGGTAGCTATGAATAGAAGAAAAAGTGGGCAGGTAACGTGACACATAAACTATTGGGTATTGTATCATGTGATGTAATCATATAGTATAACATGTAAAAGTATTCACATAGGAGAATAATCATATAGCATGTAGGTAGTAATGAGTGTAAGCACAAGAGTTAACATTTAGTGTGATATATAAGTCATTATGTATTGTATCATGTAGTGTAAGTACTTAGGATAGTATGTAAAAATAATCACACAGGAATTGATAATGTAACATGTAGTAGCATGGCATTGTATGGGTGTCCTAAAGTTATAGTCTAGGTCAAGAGTGTCAAATAAACTAGTTCCATATAACCAAGGCTCTGATACCAATCTGTCACACCCCGACCGATGGCGGAATCATCAGGGCGGGACATGTAGACTGTTCATAGCACAAGGTTGACTAAATTGAAATATATTAAGTGTCAAATTCCATTACAAATATTCAAACACAAACCAAAATCCAAGAAATAAACATAATTGGAATACATAAAATTCTTTATTTAGTTTAACTAAGTCCAAAGCCTATGTGTAGCACATCTTGAACAAAGTCACACATTAGTACCTGAAACATGAATAAAATAAAGTCAACTAAAAAGTTGGTGAGTATAACACAGGTTTGTATATAGATAGCATATAGTTGTAAACCAAATCCTTTACATAACATGATAAATAAGGCATTTATGGGGAGCAGCTATTGTGTAACCATGTACAACCAAACCTTTGTAACTAGCATGCAAAAATTGTATTGTCGGTTTCAATCACCGCGCACCTGGGTGGGTTTGTCAGACTCAATAGATCTATCATTGAAAACCGTCGGCTTGAATAGTTAATGATTGCACATAATCGCATACAAAGGTTAGCACAACTAGCACTCGGGCACAAAGCTCAAATTTTGCACACACGTATGTAAATAGGATTTTGCACTTGTGTTGTTTGCGTAAATGTAAATGTGTAATGTGTATAAAGTTCATGTTCCACCCCAAAAGTGTAAAAGATTAAAAAGGGGTTGTGAATACTCACTTAAAGCAAGCAAGGAGAAGGACGGAATGGTGTAGGAAGCTTGAACTCTTGAAATCACTCTTGAAACACCTTGAAACTTCAAAGCTCTTAGCTAAAACTTTCCACTTTTTGCTCTTAGATTTTGAAATAATGCAAGTGTGTGAGTGTGTGTGTGGGAATCGTATATATGTAGAGAAAAGGAAAGAGTTGGAGTGTTGAACTTAGCAAAATCATTGCATATCATAGAAGATTTGATGGACTAGACTCTTGATTTGATTCTTGCTTGATTTTTGGTTTAATGAATATGGGTTTCATGACACAAAATGATGGAGTTTGATGGGTTTGGTGGTGAAGTGTGGGTGTGTATGTATGTATCGATTTATATAGAGAGAAGAGATGGAGATGGAGTGTTGGTTCCATCTTCATCATCACAAGGTATGGGAGGTTTGATGGATTTGACCCTTTCTTGTCTTGCACTTGAAAGGGTATGGTGTATTATGACACAAGGGATGGTGCCATGGAGAAGACAAGAAGGTGGGTCCCCCTTCTAGGGCCAATTCGGCCGAGAATAGGGTATGGGTGGGGGGTTGGGTGTTGTCAAATCTGGTAGTTAGGATCCAATGGTTAGTTAGGTCGGTTCTAGTTAGGATACACCCGGTGGGTGATTCCGTGATATAATACTCGGTGTAGGAACTTTTACTTTATATCTATATACCTAGATGTATATATATAATTATTAGATGAAACGGGGTTTGAGTATAGATCTTAACAAGTCATCATCATTACTAATTGATGTTGGAGTGGAGTATAAGCAAGGATATAATGATGGTGATGTGATCTTTATGTTGCTTGCATCTTTGGTTATAATCATGATGATTAATGACGCTTGAGTGTTGTGTAAGCAAAGCAATCATGATGATGATGTGATCTTTATGTTGCTTGCATCTTTGGTCATAATCATGATGATTATGACGCTTGAGTGTTGTGTAAGCAAAGCAATCATGATGATGATGTGATCTTTATGTTGCTTGCATCTTTGGTCATAATCATGATGATTATGACGCTTGAGTGTTGTGTAAGCAAAGCAATCATGATGATGATGTGATTGATTTAGATGTGGTATAATACCTGAAATTTATACCCGTTTTAATATCTTTATTTATTAAAACGTCACACTAGACTTTTACTGTCAAGTTCTTGTTAATCACCAACGACCGTACTTTGCGGGTTATCACTGCTTATTTTCCTAGTAATTCTTAAAAATTACTATTTTGATATAATTTCCTTTGTTAGATTCCTTGACTTTACTTAGTCAAAATAAAACTTCAGGAAATATATGTTATGAACGTGCATTTATGTAATATGGATATTGACTTGAAATACTGGGTGTCGCAGTATATAACCGAGTAAAACTTGAGTATTTGTATTGAATCATTGTATTTAATTGTAGATACGAATAGAACAAATCAGTGCACTAGAATTAGGTTTGAAAAGCGCTATATTGAATCGAAATACGGATACTAAAAATTTGAAATGTTACAGTAGCTCTCCCACAAGGTAGGTGTACCTGTTGTACAACACGGTAAGAGACTCACCTTCCTTCCAGACAAAGTTTTCATATTGTTGCTTCAGAATGTCTCTTCTATTTTCTTTCACCTCTTCTGGCCCTGCAAACATCTTCTCAAGAGCCACCCATAGCTCCTTGGCAGACTTATATTCTCTGAAGTTGTGGAAAACTTCATTTGGCAAGCACATCCGAATGGCTCCCAAGGCTTTGAAGTCTACCTCCATCTTCTTGATATCTTCATCTGAATACTTTGAGGGTTCTTTGGGGACTGATGGACCTCCGGAATCAGCAAAGGCCACCATGGGTACATATGGTCCATCTTTAATGGATCTCCACATCCCATACTCTTGATAGCAGAAGAAACTTTCCATCCTGTTCTTCCACATATCATAGTATTCTCCAGACACCAGTCTTGGTGGTCTGTTGATGCTTCCAGTATCATCAAAACCATTGTTTTGTGCCATTTCTGGATTTGTGATATATGGTGTTTTAGCAAAGAGATAGTAGTGAATAGAACCAGAGAGTGATTAAAAAAGTGTGAGTTTGTTTAATCTGAGAGCCAAAACTCTGATACCACTTGTAGGATCGGTGAATACAAGATGGTTCTATTCTAGTTGAGATTGGCGGAAACAATCACAACTATACAATGTAAACAGGTAAACACAAAGAATACTGATAAATGCAAATTGTATTAAGCTTCAATGTTTACAAGATTACAGAGAAAACTCTAAGAAAGCACACTTGTACAAATGAAAATACAATACATATAAAGGAACTTATAATCAAGACAAACCCTTGATTCTAAGGATCAGATCAAACACAGACCGTTGATCTTGGACAGTTACAAGCTATCCTACAATTGGTAGACAACTAAAAGACAAACTGCAACAAACAGTTGTGATCAGGTCAAAAGTCTTCTTAGGAATCTTTGTAGGAGACTTCAGAAGTAGTAGCTTTGTCTTTAATCATCTGCACCAATAACATTCCTTCTGCTGATAGATGTGTCAGTGTTGTAGCAGAGGAGTCAGTAGCAAAGTCAAAGTTGCTGATGATTTGCCTATCAGCAGCATCAAGTGTTTGATGTTGCTGAGAAGCCTATCAGCAGCAACTCTGGACTTCAGCAGATAAGGCTGTCCGCGGCAGAGTTGTTCATCAGCAGGAGAACAACTATCAGCAGCAAACAAGCTTATCCGCAGCAGCTTGTTGGTCAGCAGCAAAATTATGGAGTCCACAGCAGTTGTACTTAGAGAATTTTGTAGCCATCAGTCTTTATATCTACATGTGTATAATCAGCATCTTTTTCATCTTGATTAGACGAGGAAGTGAGAGGAGGATTCTCAATTCTATGCCTTTTGCTTTCCATCTCTCTGATATATCGGTTGATTGGTACTGGTGGTCTTTCAGGAGTGCCTTCATCATTAGAAGAAGATATTACTTCAGCATCTTCTAACTCAGGCTCAATTGGATCTTGTGGTTCTGGTTCAAGTTGTTGTTCATTTTGTGGTTGAACAGGTGGAATTTGTTCGTCAGCAACCTCGGCTTGAACTTGCACAGCCGGTTCTTCAATATCTTCTTCAGGTAGAGCTGCAAATCTACCAAACTTTTCAAGTGGATGCAACCCTTGATAGACTCTTCTTGCCTGCTTATTGACATTCATGAACTTGAAGATCATAGGACCTATAGCTTTCAAGTCCAATGTTTCAACGGTGGGCTCCAGATCAGCATGATTCCTATTAAGAATGATCTGCAAGAATCTAGGATACATGAAAAAGATATCCTTCTTCCCTCCTTCGAGATTGCTTTTAAACTCTTCAAATACCATCTTAGAGAAGTTGTAGTCTAAGCTCATGGTCAGGGCAACCATAACTGAAGAGATGGTGGTGTTTATCTCATCAAATCCTCCTTTTCTTCCTGATAAGCAGTTCATGCATACGTGTGCAAGATATCTCCAATATGGATGAAGTAACTTCTTGTATAGAGGAGGATAAGGACCTTCATAACCCATCCTTGTAAGAATTGGGGTAACAACTTTTTGATTCAGCTTGGTTGGATGAGCAGGTAGGTCACCGAACTGTAGAGCAGTTCTTATTACAGCTTCTGAAATTCTAACTCTCTTTGCCTGAACTGTACCAATAATGCATTCTTCTCCATGGTCATTTGGATGTATTGTTGCAGTGGACCAAAACTCCTGAATATGGGTTCTGTAAATAATTGGATTCTCCATAACAGCAAAGTTAATGGGGGAAAGTGTCAACCCCACAACCATTGATCTGAAATATTCAAATTCTTCAGGTGGGTCCAGAGTAAAAGCACAAAGATTATAATTAGCAACGAATATCATTTCGGCCATATCTACACAAAACTTATTAAGTTAATAACCACACATATAGAAAAGATTTAATTAACTAGCAAGATATTAGGGTTATTGGAATATCAGGGGTTTACGGCCCCCATTATGGTTCTCGGCATAACAAGGGTTTTCGGTTAGACTTGGGTTCTCGGCTAAACTTGGGTTCTCGGGTAAACTTGGGTTCTCGGGTAAAATTGGGTTCTCGGGTAGAATGGGGTTCTCGGCTAAGAAGGGGTACACGGTTACCCATCCGTATACGGAAAGATGAACCGTTCACGGGAATGCGAAGGGTTCACGGTGTGTAGAACACACAACCGTAAAGCTCTGTTTCCGGGTGGCGCTGAAACCAGTTCTTTCTTCAAATTGAGGCATCTAAGTATCAGTTTATCGACCATAACACCTTCGATGATGCTCGCCGGCCTAATACAACCCTAATCGGCCCTTTAATTTTAACTTCTACCCACGGAAATTGATGTTCTTGATCACAAGAGCCTATATCGGTTAAACATGGCTCCCACTAGTTCATTAAGCAGCGAAAGGGTTCAGAAGATGTACCTGTAGATTCAAGAAGCTTGTAAAGCAATTCAGGTAAGATCAGACACAAAAATCAACAGGTTTCTTCAAAAATCACCAAGAGAGAGAGAGAGAGAGCTGTGAACCGAACCAGGGTTTAAGTTAAACCCATTTTATGTAACCGGTTTCACAATTTTGAAAGTGTGGGCCCACCGTGAAGAGTGGTGGGCCTCTTATTTGACCCGTAAACTCACAACAATTTAGTCCCTTAAATAATTTATTTTAAAAATTAAACTATGTCATTTTAGAAAAACTAATCAAATAACATAAGAAATATAAAAATAAAATAAATAAAACAATAATAAAAAATAAGAGGGACATAAAAACATACTATTTCTAAAGACTGGCCTTTGTGACGTTTGCAATGGGATCAAATCATTCTACAGGCATACCAAGGAACATTTTTCAGCATGTATATTTACTAAGACGTGTCAAGAAGATTGCTAATATTTTTATCCTTCTGAACTCATGCTTTAGCATCAAACCTAAGTTTTACACTGTGACTTAATTTATCATGTTTTGGGTGGAGTTAGCTACGACTTAATGGGTCCCACACTCATATCTTAGAAACCTGTAACTTTAGGAATTATGAATTATGTGAATTATTGATAAACTTTAATGGACCCCACAGCTTATCAGGTAAACCTTCCCTTTCTCATGATCTTTTGAACACCTACTTTATAACTAATTGAGCATAACTAGCACAGGTTTATGCAACTTTTCACGTAATCTCTGACAAAATTTGATCAAAAAAATAGCACTACGGGCTTACATGTTCAGAATCATCAGAAGCTCAGGGTCAGAGCACTACGGACTTACATGCCTTGACAAGAGATCCCTTCCCAGTCACATATTCCCAAAAATAAAATATTTTCAAGTATATTTATATGTATGTCTTTAGACATATCTTTTTGTATTTTTCTTATAGCACGACATTGACATTGCGTGTCTTTTTGCTCAGTATTTTGCTTTGCACTATCATTGAGTGTCTTTTCACCTATTGCATATCAATGCATGTCTTTTAACTAAAATAGATATATAATATTTACAGACTTGTATCAAGTCAAGCTCGCAACCCCTTTGTGAAGGGTCCCGGTTAGTGCAATCCCAATAGAGTAAGGATTATCCACAGTTCATCAACCTTTATGTTTAAGTTCTCAATTATTAACAGGAATAACAAATTACACTAATCTATGAGATGTTCCCACTAAGGCCATAATATTATTTTGTTCAAATGTATCACATGCAGAGCCTATCAACATATCCAACATTGATCCTAGCCTTTTCAATTTAATGCCTTACATGTGTTGATCCTAGCCTTAAGAAATGAACGTTCATATCACTTCCCATTAAATTGCAAAACTTCCGATGTAGACACAAACAATATTTTTGAAATTTCTTTTAAAGGAACTGACAGCATACTCTTTTTGTATTTTTCTTGACTCTAAAGAATTAAAGCTGACTCTTTTTATATTTTTCTTGACTCTAAAGAATTAAAGCTGACTCCCCTAAATTTGTGCATAAAATCAAACTGTACAAATTTAACTATGAAGAAAAATATTTTTGGTGACCAATTTAATCTTTGAAACTAATCATTTTCAGGGACTCTACAAGCACATTGAATCGAGATGTATCAAATGCTTTAGTGAAGATATCTGCAACATTGTTGTCAGAATCAACCCTTTCAAGACATATGAGATTTCACTCAAAGTAGTCGCGAATGGAATGCACCTTGATATCAATATGCTTGGTTTTAGAATGTTGAACAGGATTTTTCACAATTAACACAGCAGCCTCATTATCACAGAAAATGGGAGTATTAAGAAAGGTCAAACCATAATCCAGCAATTGATGTTGCATCCAGATGACTTGTGAGAAGCAAGCCGATGCATCAACATACTCAGCTTCAGTAGTAGAATTAGAGACTGTGTGTTGCTTCTTGCATTGCCAAGAAAATAGCCTGTCTCCTACAAATTCACAGCCCCCACTTGTAGATTTTCTGTCCAGCTGACACCCTCCATAATCACTGTCACAAAAGGCATACAGGTCAAAACTAGATTCTTTGGGATACTGTCACACCCCAACCGTGCATCTTAACCACGGGTGCGACTTAATTGACAAAAGAACACAATGGAATAAAGACATTTACTATTAAAGTTTCATAATATTAAAAAAATCCCAATTACATAAGTTTCGAATTAAACCAAACAGATAACATGTTCAAAAGACAAGCAACTTAAAATAAGATTCTTCAATTGATATCTAGGCAAATCCTATGTGATATTGACTTGACCTATCACGAGCTTAATCACCTGAAACATGTACGAAAAACAAGTGTCAACTAAAAATAGTTGGTGAGAAATCACAGGTTTAATAAAAGTATAAGTTTGGCAAAGGTGACAATTCATATTCCAAGATCATCATATAGCACGTAATAAAACAAACACATGATTAGCAAATCCAACCTAAAATGATGAGTAACGAATAAGTGGTACAACTCGCAAGTTGCACTAATAACGAATAAGATGTCCAACCAAAAGTTGTCCATAAAGTATATGCGGTTTCCATCCTATGGCCCATATCTGTACTACCGTTGGCTTGAAAGTTTCAAGTTAAGGATTTGCAAGTTTAACGTTTATCATGTTGTGTTCATTTACTCACATACATATATGATTCGCTTGTTTTATAATTGTTTGAAAACGTGTTTTAATGCGTGCCAACGCGTACATGTTTCCCCCAAAACGATTTGAATAAAGTGGGGCTATGAAGTCTCACCTTGAAAGCTAGACGAGATAAGAAACTTGAACGAATAGACGAGATGAATCACGGACCAGACCCTAAACAAATAAATAAACCAGTTTTAGTGTAGGTTCGATGGTTACGAGTGTTAGATAGGCGGTTCGGGTCATAAGATTAAGAATTAGTTGCAAAAATAGAGTTTTAGTTGATTTTCAGATTTGGACAGCAAAGTAGCTGAACAGAAACGGGATTGTTAAAAATATCAAACGACGTCTAAAAATTATGAAATTTTACAGTGAATTAGTTTAAGTCGTTCCGAATAAGTTTTGTTTAGAAAGTTTTTCCATTTGAGACTCGGATCATAGCCAAAATAGTCCAACAAGACAGAAGGTACTGAAAAAGGTTTTTCTCCCGTTTTGGCTACTACGGAGTCATACTTTTGAATTAGAAAACGATCCAATTATGGATGGAAAGGAAATTCGATGAACTACGTCGTGGAATTTGAGTTTGCTCAGTTTAGATTAATTATGGTTACGCTCAGTTAAATTCAGCACAGTTTCTGTCCAAAATCAATGGTTGCACTTAAGTGGTCCGTTTAGGGTTTTAAGATTACCGAACGCGCAAATAAAAATTAGATGAATGTTATTATGTTATTATAATACATAATATAATCAGATTAGGTTAGCCAAAACGTCCCGTGTCACCGGTCTAGCCATGATATTCACAGAAGCGTTTTGGAGAATCACAGAATGCAATCGCCATAGCCGACACGAGCAAGCGGATTCTATATTTAATTAGCGTGTGAGTTCATATAATTGATAATATAGAATAAATAACATGTTTTAAGTTAGCAAGAATATACTAAAGCATCGGCAGAGCCACTTTTGCAATAGTTGTCTTGAGGATTCGCAGAATGCGACGGCATAGCCGCCATTGCAAACGGGATCCTTTGTTTGTTAGTTGGTGATGTTAGCTTGATTTATTAGTTTGATTAAGATTATTAGAGGGTTTTTAGAGATGAGGTTTCACATGATCAAGTGATCATGGATAGAAAATAGAAAAAGATTGAGGGGATGAAGAAAGAATAAAATAAAAAGACGGTATTCAACTTCGGAGGGTTACTTACTTGTTTGATCTTCAAACTCTTGGAATCCTCTAAGGGATTTTCGAAATCTTCAAGGTTGGGAAGGGATTTCACAACTTAGGAGGGGTTGGGAGTGTTTGAGGGAGAATTAGCAAAGAAAACAAGATCCTAAGCCTCCTATTTATACTAATGGTTGAAGGGTGTAAATATGGAATGTCTTGGAAAGCAATTTAGGGTTTTAGGGCCCTCAAATCTGCGAAATTTTCCTCAATGGGGCTGGGTTTTTTGTGATTTCTTGTTTGGGCTAGGTCCAAGAGTAGGTGGGTTGGGTCCTAGCTTGATCCGGTTGAGTGCGCGCATTCGAAAATTGCGATTTTAAGCATTTCTAAGCGAAATTGGCAAATGTTTTCAACATTAAAGTTGATTGTCATAACAAAAAGAGTATGTTTAGCTAAAAACATTTAAGTTAAAGTTACGTTATTCGCGTATAGTAGTTGGCGATCGGTGGGCGAGAAAACGGACTTTTTAACCGTTTTTCGAATTTCAGGATTTATTTAAGGAAAGTTTTGCAAACAAACTTTGTTTTAATTAAAGAAATGAATATTTTAAACATTTAAAACATAAATTAATGTCATGTTAAACGATTTTTCGGTCGTGGACGGTACGTAGTTAACGACGGTTTAAAAGGCGAACGATCGCACGAAAGTACTAACTAGTACTTTTAAGCATCAATTCACATTGAATGGGTTGTAAGAACATGTTTGAGATGTATGGGGGTGGTTCATGTGTATTTAATGTGTCATAAATATCAATTAAGTCTACGTGCGATCCATGAATCAATCACAGATAAGTATAAGTCTTTGAAATCAAGCATAAACGTAATGTTTCACATGTGAACTAGTATTGTAACAACGTCTGAATAGGATTTCAAGTAAAATGAAATGTCATGCGGATTTTCATTGATAAGTCTAGAATGAGTACAAGTAGTGAAAATCAGAAGTGTCACAGTCTCCCCTAGTTAAAAGAATTTCGTCCCCGAAATTCAACTAGTAGAGGCTGTAGGGTCTAGAAAGAGATGAGGGTATTTATGTTTCATTTGGTCTTCACGTTCCCAAGGGAACTCAGGACCATGCTTGGCTTCCCAACGAACTTTCACGATAGGGATGCGGCTACGCTTGAGTTGCTTGACTTCACGGTCCATGATTTCAACGGGCTTTTCGACGAAATGCATAGAGTTGTCGATACGAACATCATCCAGAGGAACTTGAAGTGTGTCATCAGCAAGACACCATTTAAGGTTTGATACATGAAAAACGTCATGAACGTTACAAAGTTCGGTTGGTAGCTTGAGTCTATAGGCTACTGGGCCAATCCTTTCAAGAATTTCGAATGGCCCAACAAACCTAGGGGCTAGCTTTCCCTTCTTCCCAAATCGGAAAACACCTTTCCAGGGGGAAACCTTGAGTAAGACTCTATCACCGACTTGAAATTCAAGGGGCTTCCTACGGTTGTCAGCATAACTCTTTTGATGATCGCGAGAGGCCTTGAGTCTTTCTTGAATTTGAAGTATCTTGTCGGTGGTTTCTTGAATGAGTTCGGGACCGGTGATTTGAGCGTCTCCGATCTCGGTCCAACACACCGGAGATCGACACTTCCTACCATATAGAGCCCCGAAAGGGGCGCACTTGATGCTCGTATGGTAACTATTGTTGTAAGAGAATTCGATGAGTGGCAAGTGTTGATCCCAACTTCATCCAAAGTCAATCACACAAGAACGGAGCATGTCTTCCAAGGTCTGTATGGTCCTTTCACTTTGACCATCAGTCTGGGGATGGTAAGCCGTGCTAAGGTTCAAACGAGTTCCCAAAGCTTTCTGTAAAGATTGCCAGAATCGGGAGGTAAAACGGCTATCACGGTCGGAGATAATGGATAGAGGGACACCGTGACGTGTCACGACCTCATTGATATAGAGTCTGGAAAGCTTCTCCATTTTGTAGTCCTCACGGATTGGGAGAAAATGAGCGGATTTGGTTAAGCGGTCAACAATGACCCAGATGGAGTCATGACCACTAGAGGTTCGCGGAAGCTTAGTGATGAAGTCCATGGAAATTTGCTCCCATTTCCATTGTGGGATTTCGGGTTGTTGGAGAAGACCAGATGGTTTCTGGTGCTCAGCTTTAACTTTAGAGCAAGTAAGACACTTCCCTACATAGAGGGCGATGTCTTTCTTCATTCCTGGCCACCAATAAAACTCTTTCAAGTCGTGATACATCTTATCAGCACCGGGATGAACAGAATAACGGGATTTATGTGCTTCATCAAGGATAAGGGTTCGGAGCTCACTTGAGTCGGGGATCCAAATTCGACCCATGAAGTAAATGAGATCATCGGGTTTGGGTTCCAAGTGCTTTTCGACACCACAATCCAAATCCTTCTTCAACTCATCATTTGCAACAACTTGTTTTTGAGCTAGGAGGATCTTATCTTTGAGACTGGTTTGGACCAACATTCCCATGGCTCGCACACGGGTGGGTTTGATTCGGTCCTTACGGCTAAGGGCGTCAGCCACCACATTAGCTTTCCCCGGGTGGTAACGAATTTCGCAATCGTAGTCACTAAGTAATTCAACCCAACGTCGCTGCCTCATGTTGAGTTCTTTCTGGTTCAGAATATGTTGAAGGCTCTTGTGATCAGTAAAAACCACACATTTAGTGCCGTAGAGATAATGTCTCCAGATTTTCAAAGCAAAGACCACCGCACCCAACTCAAGGTCATGAGTGGTGTAGTTCTTTTCGTGAACCTTGAGTTGTCTGGATGCATAGGCTATGACCTTGTCTCGTTGCATCAACACGCAACCAAGACCTTGGTTTGAGGCATCACAGTATACAACGAAATCATCATTGCCATCGGGAAGGCTTAGAATAGGGGAGTTGCACAATTTCTGCTTAAGAGTTTGGAACGCATCTTCTTGCTTTTGTTCCCAGATGAAAGGCTTATTTTTCTGAGTTAATGTAGTGAGAGGCAGGGCAATCTTCGAAAAGTTCGGGATGAATCTTCGATAATAACCCGCCAAACCCAGAAACGAACGGATCTCAGAGGGTGTGGATGGTGTACTCCAATTCTTGATAGCGGTGACTTTGGCTGGATCGACGTGTATACCCTGGTTGTTGATCACGTGACCCAAGAAATGAATTTCTCTAAGCCAGAATTCACACTTGGAGAATTTAGCATAAAGTTGTTCCTTCTTCAAGAGTTCTAAAATCAGCTTAAGGTGGGTTGTATGATCCTCTTTGGTTCGGGAGTAGATCAAGATGTCATCGATGAAGACAATGACAAATTGATCTAGGTAGGGTTTGCAGACACGGTTCATGAGGTCCATGAACATCGCGGGCGCATTGGTTAACCCAAAAGGCATAACCATGAACTCGTAGTGTCCATAACGAGTTCTAAAAGCAGTTTTGGGAATGTCCTCTTCATGGACTCGGAGTTGATGATACCCAGATCGGAGGTCAATCTTCGAGAAACAAGTTGCTCCTTGCAGTTGATCGAAAAGGTCATCGATCCTAGGTAGCGGGTAACGATTCTTGATGGTAAGCTTGTTTAGTTCACGGTAGTTGATGCACATGCGGAAGGACCCATCCTTCTTCTTGACAAAGAGAACCGGAGCTCCCCATGGTGAGAAGCTCGGTCTAATGAATCCCTTGTCCAACAGCTCTTGCAGTTGGCTAGATAGTTCTTGCATCTCAGAAGGGGCTAGGCGGTACGGAGATTTGGCAATGGGGTTAGCTCCTGGTAAAAGATCAATCCGAAATTCAACTTGTCGAGTTGGAGGGAGTCCATGCAAGTCATCAGGGAATACTTCCGGAAAATCTCGGATGATCGGTATATCTTGTAATTTCTTTTCTTCAGATTTCTCGACCACATGTGCCAAGAAAGCATAGTATCGCTTCCTTAAATATCTACGTGCCTTCATGCAGGAGATGAATTTCAAACCTTTGCAAGGTTTCTCTACAAAGATTTTCAAGGTCTCACCGGATGGTAGAGGGATACGAATGAGTTTCTCCGAACAGTTGATTTCCGCATGATTGTGGGATAGCCAATCCATTCCCACGATGATATCAAAACTCCCAAGAGTGATGGGAATCAGGTCGATAGAGAATGTGTGATCGTTGAGAGTTAGAGTACAACCTCGGACAACGGAATGCACAACAGTTAGTTTGCCATCAGCTATTTCTATAGTATAAGAAGGTTCAAGAGCGGTACGACAAGTTTTAAGTAAAGGTTCAAATTCTAAGGAGACAAAGCTTTTATCCGCTCCGGTATCAAATAAGATAGAGGCATAACAATTATTGATGAGAAACGTACCAGTAACCACGGCATTGTCATTTCTGGCCTCGGTTGCTCCTATGGCAAAAGTGCGAGCACGTGCACCTCGGTTATTGTTGTTGAGCTTCGGGCATTGGTTTTTGTAGTGATCAGGAGCACCACATTCATAACAGGCCCTACCATTGATGATGGCAGGAGTGGCAGTTTGGGTAGTAGCAGCCTTTTCAGCTACGCGACAAGCGTTAGCAAAATGACCAAGCCTTTCACATTTAGTGCACGAACGACATTGAACAGTAGTAGGGTGATGGTATTGACACCTTGCACACAGCGGGTAAGGTCCACTATATGGCTTCCTGCCAGGTGCAGGTCTAGGTGCTACTTGGGCAACAGGAACAGCTGGGGTAACCATGGCAAAGCTTTTAGAGGTCTTTTGCTTCTTGTGGCGATACTCAGGCTTTTTCGCCACTTCCTCCTTAACTCTCTTGTCACCTTTCCTGAATAGAACTCCAGACTTAACTAGATCGTCTGTTAAGGACGCAGATAAACGAATAGCAGCTTCAAGTGTTGATGGGCTACTACCCATGACAGTACCCCGAATTTGAGGCGGAAGGCCTCCAATATAACGATCAATCATTCGGGTCAAGGGTGTAACCAGATGAGGGACTAGGATGCAGAGTTCATGAAAGCGTGTGGTGTACGCCTCACTCTCCCCACTATCCTGGGTAAGGTCCCACAGCTCAATCTCCAACTTCTTCATCTCATTGCTAGGACAGAACTCCTCGATCATAATTTTCTTGAGCTTATCCCAAGTCATAACAAGATCTCCTTCCCTACCCCGAATTTTCTTTTCAGCATTCCACCAAGTCAGTGCCCTCCTTTGGAAGGTACTTGAAGCATATTTTACCTTAAGTTCATCGGGGCAGTCACTCATCTCAAATGTGTTCTCCATGCCTACAAACCATTGCAATAGCCCTGTCGCACCTTCACATCCAAGGTACTTGTGTGGGTTACAAGAGTTGAAGTGCTTGAAAGTACAAACACTCCCACTAGATCCTCCGGTGGAGTTGTTGATTTGAGTGACAATAGTGGGTAAGACCGCAGCAAGTTGTTGAGTGAGCAGGGTGGCTATGGCGGTGGTTTCGGCGGAGGCTTCACTGGTGTTAGCCACGGTGTTATCAGGATCACGACGAGGAGGCATTCTACGAAAAAGAAATCATAAGTCGGTAGTTAGGATAGACATTCAAGAATTAAAAGTGACAATATTTATAAATAAAATCACTCATTCATTAATATTAATGACTTACAAGATAAATAAAACATATATTTAAAACATATATGTTGAATTACAAATGAAATATAAAGACAAAACTGACTAGTCAAAATTCAAGATTCGGATGAATGATACTAGTGAGACGTGTTTTAGCCTATAAGTGAGCACTCACTCCAAGGGTCCCCAGGTAAGTGCGACTCGTAACGAACGTGCCTCACTTTCCTTTGACAAGACCCCCAGTGTACAGGCGCTCACCCTTCTAGATTACACGTGTCTCTAGTATCACTATCCAAGCCTTTGATTTTGATGAGAACATTATGGATTCGGCCTTGCCCAAGAGTTGGATTCAGCTTCACAAGTCAGCTTTCTTTTCTTGAACGGGAGTTGGGCCTCAGAAGTGGTTCCAACATGGCTCTCTTGGTCTTCGGATTCCGAATCACTTGATATGTTGATTACTTCAGGCTTCGGTGCAGGCCGGCTTGTCGCATCGGAGATTAACTCGGGCTTAACATTATGTTTCGAGGGTAGCAGGCTTCCAGAGAAAGATGATCGTGGTGAGATTAGCCTACTCCAACTAACTGGGCTTTGGGACCCATCATCGGAAATAAGGCTTGAATTGCTAGAGATGTCAGCAGAGTACGACGACATACTAAAGATAAGAGAGTTAGTGGATTAGAATCACATAAGCATATAAGTTTCAAAGGGGAGCTTAGGTTATAGTCTAGGTCAAATGGTTGCCTAATTCTCTATAACCACGGCTCTGATACCAATCTGTCACACCCCAACCGTGCATCTTAACCACGGGTGCGACTTAATTGACAAAAGAACACAATGGAATAAAGACATTTACTATTAAAGTTTCATAATATTAAAAAAATCCCAATTACATAAGTTTCGAATTAAACCAAACAGATAACATGTTCAAAAGACAAGCAACTTAAAATAAGATTCTTCAATTGATATCTAGGCAAATCCTATGTGATATTGACTTGACCTATCACGAGCTTAATCACCTGAAACATGTACGAAAAACAAGTGTCAACTAAAAATAGTTGGTGAGAAATCACAGGTTTAATAAAAGTATAAGTTTGGCAAAGGTGACAATTCATATTCCAAGATCATCATATAGCACGTAATAAAACAAACACATGATTAGCAAATCCAACCTAAAATGATGAGTAACGAATAAGTGGTACAACTCGCAAGTTGCACTAATAACGAATAAGATGTCCAACCAAAAGTTGTCCATAAAGTATATGCGGTTTCCATCCTATGGCCCATATCTGTACTACCGTTGGCTTGAAAGTTTCAAGTCAAGGATTTGCAAGTTTAACGTTTATCATGTTGTGTTCATTTCCTCACATACATATATGATTCGCTAGTTTTATAATTGTTTGAAAACGTGTTTTAATGCGTGCCAACGCGTACATGTTTCCCCCAAAACGATTTGAATAAAGTGGGGCTATGAAGTCTCACCTTGAAAGCTAGACGAGATAAGAAACTTGAACGAATAGACGAGATGAATCACGGACCAGACCCTAAACAAATAAATAAACCAGTTTTAGGGTAGGTTCGATGGTTACGAGTGTTAGATAGGCGGTTCGGGTCATAAGATTAAGAATTAGTTGCAAAAATAGAGTTTTAGTTGATTTTCAGATTTGGACAGCAAAGTAGCTGAACAGAAACGGGATTGTTAAAAATATCAAACGACGTCTAAAAATTATGAAATTTTACAGGGAATTATTTTAAGTCTTTCCGAAGAAGTTTCGTTTAGAAAGTTTTTCCATTTGAGACTCGGATCATCGCCAAAATAGTCCAACAAGACAGAAGGTACTGAAAAAGGTTTCTGTCCCGTTTTGGCTACTACGGAGTCATACTTTTGAATTAGAAAACGATCCAATTATGGATAGAAAGGAAATTCGACGAACTACGTCGTGGAATTTGAGTTTGCTCAGTTTAGATTAATTATGGTCAAGTTACGCTCAGTTAAATTCAGCACAGTTTCTGTCCAAAATCAATGGTTGCACTTAAGTGGTCCGTTTAGGGTTTTAAGAATACCGAACGCGCAAATAAAAATTAGATGAATGTTATTATGTTATTATAATACATAATATAATCAGATTAGGTTAGCCAAAACATCCCGTGTCACCGGTCTAGCCATGATATTCACAGAAGCGTTTTGGAGAATCACAGAATGCAATCGGCATAGCCGACACGAGCAAGCGGATTCTATATTTAATTAGCGTGTGAGTTCATATAAGTGATAATATAGAATAAATAACATGTTTTAAGTTAGCAAGAACATACTAAAGCATCGGCAGAGCCACTTTTGCAATAGTTGTCTTGAGGATTCGCAGAATGCGACGGCATAGCCGCCATTGCAAACGGGATCCTTTGTTTGTTAGTTGGTGATGTTAGCTTGATTTATTAGTTTGATTAAGATTATTAGAGGGTTTTTAGGGCTGAGGTTTCACATGATCAAGTGATCATGGATAGAAAATAGAAAAAGATTGAGGGGATGAAGAAAGAATAAAATAAAAAGACGGTATTCAACTTCGGAGGGTTACTTACTTGTTTGATCTTCAAACTCTTGGAATCCTCTAAGGGATTTTCGAAATCTTCAAGGTTGGGAAGGGATTTCACAACTTAGGAGGGGTTGGGAGTGTTTGAGGGAGAATTAGCAAAGAAAACAAGATCCTAAGCCTCCTATTTATACTAATGGTTGAAGGGGTGTAAATATGGAATGTCTTGGAAAGCAATTTAGGGTTTTAGGGCCCTCAAATCTGCGAAATTTTCCTCAATGGGGCTGGGTTTTTTGTGATTTCTTGCTTGGGCTACGTCCAAGAGTAGGTGGGTTGGGTCCTAGCTTGATCTGGTTGAGTGCGCGCATTCGAAAATTGCGATTTTAAGCATTTCTAAGCGAAATTGGCAAATGTTTTCAACATTAAAGTTGATTGTCATAACAAAAAGCGTATGTTTAGCTAAAAACATTTAAGTTAAAGTTACGTTATTCGCGTATAGTAGTTGGCGATCGGTGGGCGAGAAAACGGACTTTTTGATCGTTTTTCGAATTTCAGGATTTATTTAAGGAAAGTTTTGCAAACAAACTTTGTTTTAATTAAAGAAACGAATATTTTAAACATTTAAAACATAAATTAATGTCATGTTAAACGATTTGTCGGTCGTGGACGGTACGTAGTTAACGACGGTTTAAAAGGCGAACGATCGCACGAAAGTACTAACTAGTACTTTTAAGCATCAATTCACATTGAATGGGTTGTAAGAACATGTTTGAGATGTATGGGGGTGGTTCATGTGTATTTAATGTGTCATAAATATCAATTAAGTCTACGTGCGATCCATGAATCAATCACAGATAAGTATAAGTCTTTGAAATCAAGCATAAACGTAATGTTTCACATGTGAACTAGTATTGTAACAACGTCTGAATAGGATTTCAAGTAAAATTAAATGTCATGCGGATTTTCATTGATAAGTCTAGAATGAGTACAAGTAGTGAAAATCAGAAGTGTCACAGATACCAAAGGCCATGCCAAGGCTTGCTCTTTAGATATCGAAAGATACGTTTAACATCGGTTAAATGGGATATTTTAGGATTTGCTTGATAGCACACTGACACACAGCAAACATGATATCTGGACGACTTGTTGTCAGGTACATTAAGGAGCCGATCATGGATCGGTATTGTTTCTGATCAACAGCAACTCCATTTTTGTCATCATCCAGAACTGGCCGAGCAGCCATAGGAGTAGATGCCGCCTGAGCAATGGTGAATTTAAACATGGAAATGATGTCATCCACATATTTTCCTTGATGAATTAGGATGCCATCACTTGATTACTTGACCTGTAACCCGAGAAAGAATGTCATTTCACCCAAAGAACTCATCTCAAACTTCTTTTCCATAACCTTTCTAAACTCTGTTCACATCTCCTCATTAGTGGATCCAAAAATGATATCATCCACATAAATTTGCACAAGAATTAGATCTGTATCCACCTTTCGAACAAACAAAGTTTGATCAATTGCACCACGGGTATATCCATGGGCTAGCAAATGATCAGTAATAGTGGCATACCACGCCCGCGGTGCTTGATGTAACCCATATAAAGCTTTATCGAGCTTGTAAACATAATCAGGATGATCACTGTCTTCGAAGCCGGGCGGTTGACACACATAAATTTCTTCTTTCACCTTTCCGTACATAAATGTTGTCTTGACATCCATTTGATAAACCGTGAAGTTCATATACGATTCATATGCCAAGAATATTCGAATAGCCTCCAAACGAGCAACGGGAGCGAACACTTCTTCATAATCTATCCCTTCTTGTTGATAGAAACCCTGCACAACCAATAGAGCTTTATTTCTAATGATCACTTTGCTTTCATCTTGTTTGTTTATGAATACCCAACGGGTGCCAATAGCTTTCTTGCCTGGTGGTAATGGCACTAAATCCCATACTTGCAATTTAGTAAATTGATTCAACTCTTCATGCATTGCATCAACCCAACTAGGTTCGAGAAGAGCCATCTTGATGTTCTTGGGTTAAATTTGAGAAATAAAACAGGAGTACAGACATCTTTTTATGTCTCCGGCAGTGCTCCTGGTTCTGACCCCATCTGTTAGTGACTCGATTATAGTGTCAACTGGATGATCTTTATTAACTCTGTGAGAGGAAATCTCAGGAACATGCACTGTGATGGGCAAGTTCGTCACATTTGAAGGTGTCTCTTCATTGGATTCATTTGTAGGGTCAGAAATCGGCTTCTCGACAATGCTTTCATCAGGAATCGGCTCCTGGAATATTGATGAGTCTGAAGTCTTAGGTATAGACGCACCGTCATTGACAACTGACGAGGAATTTTCAGCAGTAGCTGGTGAATCCTCAGAGACGTTTGTGGAAACAGGGACATTATGAGATCTTTCATCACTTGGTGAGTTAATAACTTCTGGAGGATCAACAGTGAGCAGTGGTCCTACATAAGAGTCTTCATCGTCATCACTCTCATCAAACTGTTCACTTGGGAACCCTGCTATTTCATCAGTACGGAGATTAAATGATTTAAATAAGGAATGATAATCAAATAACCATGATGGACCGCACTCAGCATTAGTGGGATTTTTCTCTTGCCAATCAACATTAGTTGATTCTCTGATCTCTTTAGTAACCTTGTGGTAGATTCTATAAGCAGTGGTGTTTGATCCATAACCCACAAAATAACATTCATCTGCCTTTTCATTGAACTTTGGTGTGGATTCTGTATGCAATACAGTACACGGACACCCAAAAGTTCTGAAGTAACCAACCCGTGGTTTCTCATTGTAGATCGCCTCGTACGGAGTCATTTGAATTTTCTTGTTAAGAAGGACTCGGTTGAGCACATAGCATGCTGTGTTTACAGCCTCTGCCCAGAAGAATAAGGGTAACTTTGATTCAGAAAACATTGTTCTTGCAGCTTCAATGAGAGTTCTGTTCTTTCTTTCAGCGACACCATTTTGCTGAGGTGTTCGAGCTGCACTAAACTGTCTGGCGATCACTTTTTCAGTACAAAACTGATTCAGCACTGCATTCTTGAATTCAGTTCCATTATCACATCTAATTGCTTTCACCTTCACATCTCTTTGATTTTCAACCAACACGATAAAGTTTTTTATCAGCTCTGCAGTCTCACTCTTATTAGCCAAAAAGAAAACCCAAGAGAAACGTGAGTAATCATCAGTTATGACTAGACAATAAGATTTTTTCCCAACGCTCATCACATTCACAAGACCAAATAAATCCATATGAAGGAGATGAAGAATGCAGTTAATAGAATTAAGCATTTTTTACTTATGAGGCTTTCGGTGCTGTTTCCCCTTAGCACAAGCCACACATTTTTCGATTGAAAAGAACTCAGAGACAGGCAAATCACGAACATGATTACCTTTCGCAATTCGATTTAAGTTCTTGAGATTTACGTGTCCAAGACGACGATGCCATAACATAGCATCAGATTCAGCTGATTTTGATAACAAACAGGTATTTTCATAAACGAGTTTACTGTTCATATCGATAACATACGAGTTTCCCTTATGGGGTGTTCTTAACAAAATCCATTCCTTAGGAACCACAAATCCTAGTTTTAAAATTAAGCATTCTTTGTTTGTGAAATGAGCTGAAAACTGCTTATCACAAATTTGGGATACACTCAGTAAGCTATGATTAAGCTCACTAACGTAACTCACATCATGAAAACTCAAAGATCCATTAATCACAGTACCTTTTTTGCTGATTTTTCCACCTTTACCTCCCGCAAATGAGACATAACCTCCATTGAAATTTTGCACATCATGTAGTAGAGACATGCCCCCTGTTATGTGCCTTGAACATCCACTATCAACAAACCAGAGATTATTGACAGTCCTCCTTGGGTGTTCCTGTACAAAGAGCGGGATTAATTAGTAATTGGAACCCAGGCCATGGTAGATCTGGGTATTCCATTTGCATCAATGTATGATACTTCTTGTAAACACATGTCATTTTTTGATTCAACTTTGTTACTTATGACACTTTCAATTTTAGCTTTCCAAACAGGCTTAGATAGAACAGAGTTTTTAAGTACTTTACTCGGCTTATTTTTGATATTAACATTTTGTTTGAGATTCTTGTTCTTTTGCCTTTCAAAATAAGCCTGTCTGTTCTGCTTGGCCACATTCCAATCTCTATCAGAAGAGTTGTTATAGGTTGAATGATTCTTCATTGCCTCAGACTTGATAGTCTTCACTGGCTTAGAACCCATCGACCTATGTGACTCTTTCTGATTCTTAACATAATATGGAATATAGGGACGATGAACACAATGTTTAGCTTGATGTCCTGGCTTTCCACGGGTATAACAACACTATTTCTTGAGATACGGTGCAGATCCAAACTTGTTAGAGTTAGGATAGTAGGACGCATCATGCTTGTAAACCTGTTTAGGTTAAAACTGTTGATGCGCATGTCTCTGCTCAAACCACAAATGGTGATGATCATAATCAGCATAGAATTGATCCTTTGTGAAATGCTTTGGTAAAGCATTTGAGGTTTGATTAGTGACCTTTTGTTTAGTCACAAGTTTTGGTTTCTGGAAAACATGCTTCTCAGTGTTTCCATTAGCTAAATGTTTAACAAACACAGTATTCTTGTGAATATTAGCATTTTTAGAATAAGTAGTTTTGGAACTAGAAACATTCAAACCAATCACATCACACACAGAAGCTTAGAGTTTTTCAAAATAGAAGGAACAAAAACATTGTTTTCAGATTTTTTATGATTTAACTTAAGACTGCAAACTTGTGACTTATCATCTTCATCATCCTCACTTGACCAATCCTGTATTTCTATTTGTTCTGCACATGAGATAGAAGAATTAGAATTGTTCACACATTTAAAGGTTGAAGATGATGATTGGGAATCACCACCACATGATTTGCTCCCAGGAGTAAACATGAAAAATTCCTTAACTCATTCCTCTACAGAGGAAGGAACAGTAGTACAATTTCCATTAAAAGGAGGAGGCACATTGTTATACCCAAGACCCTTGCTCCTATTACCCGGTTTATGAAGTTGATTTTCAAGTATGTCAACTACTTTACTAGATTGTCCAAAGTAATCTACTTTGAATTTGGCCTCGGCAAAGTTTGATTTTGCCTTTTCTAGATCAGTAGTTAATCTGACAATTTCTTGCTTAGCATCAGTAAGCAAATAACATGTATTGCTGAGTTGAGATTTCTGGTAAGAAACATCCTTTTTGCCAGCCTCTATTGCTTCTTTATAATCCTTTTCAGTTTTAAGAAATTTCTTTTTATGAGATTTTAAATTTTCCATCTCAAAAATTAGATCAACATTATGTTTTCTATAAAGTTCTACTTTATCTATGCAAGATTGATAACATAGGGCAGCAATTACCTCAGGTGGAGTATCAGAAGATGGACATGCAGAAGACTCTCCAATAATGTCTGCCATAAATGCATGATTCAGGTTCAACTCCTTTATTTGATCTCCCCAGTCATATCCACCAGTTTGTTGACTAATCAAGGCCTTTGAGTTAGCAGCATTATTTCCCCCTGAAGATGATCCATCATCACTTCCTCTTTGCTCATTTGGTTTAGTACATTCTCTTTCAAAGTGTCCTAGTTCATGGCAATTGTAGCAGCGAAGATTTGATTTGTTAAAACCAATCTTTTTCCCTGTGTCTTCACTCCATCTGAATTTGCCGGTCTTGTTAATGAATTTTTTAGCCCTGAAGACAGCCATTGCCCGTTGCCAAGAGATATCCAGTTCCTCCATATCCTCTGGATGAATTTGATTTAGTTCAGCAGTAAGGACCTCTGAAGGTGATAGATTACCTGAGACAAAGGCTGCATAACAATTCATGATGCCAGTGCACAAAGAAGTATTTACTTCAATAAGCTTAGCTTGTTGAGCAGAATATGCCTGCTGCTTAGTTGCAGATGTCTTAGCGGTAGCAGCAGCACCAGAGTTCATATCTCCGGATCCAGATCCTCCTTGTGAAACACTAGAGAGAAAAGCACTGTTACTACTTTATGCACCAACAGAGTTTATTGTGTTAACATGATTGACTTTTCTTTGCTGGACATCCAGATCATAGGATTTGATAATAGAAATCAGATCATTTAAGGTGATCTTGTTCAAATCTTTGGTTCGTTTCAGCAGAGAAACGTTCCAATCCCAGCTTTGTGGTAAGCCATTCAACAACTTTCTGTTCAGATCTCCATCACTCATTACAATCTGATCACCTATCATCTGTGAAACTAGCTTTGTGAATCTCTGCAATTGTGCTTCAAGTGTTTCACCTAAAACATGATTGAACATGTTAAACTACTGCAGAATCATTTCTTTTCGACTCCCAAAGTTGCTTAGCAGAAGTGCATTCTTTAAAATTATGGGATATATCGAGGGACTGGGCCATAGTCAGAGATGCTAAGGCTTTCAAGTCTCTTTTAACAATATCAAAATCTTCATCAGAATAATTCTCTATCTGTTTTGGTGCCTTAGTACCATCAGCCTTATCAAACATAGGGATTTGAGGTCCTTTGAGTATATTTCTCCACATCTTTGCTTCAAAAAAGCAACACATGATTCATTAACCTAAATTTCCAGTCCACATAATCTTCAGCACAAGTCAGTCTTGGAGGTTTGGTGCTTGTATCAATTTTAGGTCAAGCAGACTGTTTAAGTTCATGGTGACTTGTTGAGAATTAATCTTATCAGAGTACTAGGTCCTTGATCAAACCTGTAAATAAGTTAAAAATGAACCCGACTTGTTGGAAACCGTGAAAAACACCGTGAAAACTACTGTGAAATTGTACTGGGCCGTGAACTGCTTTAATACCGTGAACCAGTTAATGGCCGTGAACCTATGAGTTGCCGTGAACTCAAACCGTAAACAAAGTTCAAACCGTGAAGTGCCAACCCGTGAAATGTCAACTCCTCCTGAGAACCTTAACCCGTGAACCTTAAACCGTGAAATCTGAAACTTGTGGAATTCCCGTGAACTCTGAAACGTGTGGAATTTTCGTGAACTTTCCCGTGAACTCTGAAACGCGTAAACTTCCCGTGAAGTAAGCCATGAATCAAGCTCGGACTTGATTTCAATTCCAAAAATAACTCCTCCAATTAAGTAATTCAAAATTTGAACTTCAATGTAAATCCCGATGAACACGTTGAATCTTCTCAAGCAAATTCAACCCAGAAATTGTCTTTTGTGCAGTAAAATAGCCAAAAAATACGAGAGAAACTCGATTCTTAGCAGAAAACTATGACAATTCTTCACAAAGAAAACTGATTAGTACCAAACCTCAACTGAATACAGTGGACAATACCTCAAAAAAACGATGATTCTTGAATCGTTGATATCTAAACCGAGCCTTGAACGACTTCAATGGCTCTGATACCAATTGTAAGTCCCAAACTTAGCGGATCTTCGAATAACGAACACACGATATCAAGTCTCACAATCAAAAGGCGGAAACTAGTGATTGTGGTGATTCAAGAACACAAGGATTCAAAGCAAAACACTTGTATTACCCAGGAGAATTACAGTGAAAAACAATAATAAAAACCGCTAACCCTATTAGGTTAGGGTATACATGTATATATACCTAGTCAAATAACCTAGGCCCGTATACACATACTCGGCTCTAGTGGCCGGCCCAAACTACCCAAACCGTGAACCCTTGGTTCACGGTTACACCCTACAAGACATTAAAAGTAAGCTTAATCATAACCAAAAGTCTAGGTCTAATAGTAACCAAGGGTAAATATATTTTCTTGGATAAAGCCACAAAGGACGATGGATCCTTGATGTCATGAAAGGGAACGTACACCCTATATATCATCTAAAATGAATGGCTCTGTAAACCTTGGTTTTGTATAAACTTTTTGTGGACAATCAGGGTGTTTTCCCTGTTTATATAAAATAAAATGAAACGAGTTTTGAAAACTCTTGATCCAGATTTCCGCTATGAGTTTATAACTCTAATGTTATAAAAATAAAAGAAACAGGTACCAACTAATGGCCGCACACCAGGGTAGGTTAAATCTGGGGTGTGACACTCGAGTATGTTGAATAGTCGATAGATACAAAATACAAGTTTAGGTCTTTAAGAACTAGAACATTAGGTAACCTAGTTCAACTAATGTATGGTTCATTGTGCCTCTAACACCTTGAAAATTTCCTAAGAAAATAAAGGACTAAACTTGTCAATTTGCATAGTTAAGGGTGAATATGTAAATAAATAAAGTTCAGGGACTAAAAGTGAAAAGTGGTGAAAGTAGACAGATGTCGGGCCGACATCAGTAGAGATATATGTCCATTATGTAGGATGGAAGGGATGAACCAGGCGATGACACGTGGCCCATGACTCATCGGACGCGTGGCTCGATAGCGGACCGACATCCAGATCATAACGGCCCCGTTATGTAGGCCCGAAGGCAATGAGGCGGCTAAGAGCCATAGCGGACCGACATCCCCTCAGATAACGGTTCGCTATGGGTGCCCACTTAGCCCTATAAATAGATGATCGATCTCAGCATTTTACACACACCAAAACACACTCAATTACACACACACACACACTCTCTTTGAAGATCCAATCTCGAGCCCCGGTTCGCATACGAGACTCCGGTTTTGAGCGTTCCGACTCCAGATTTGCCGTAGATAGTACTGAGGTAAGGTTCCACACTCCCATTAAGCTTTGCTTATGAACCATTATGTAACACCCATAATTTTAAAAACACAATCTTGACACTTTGCGGAATTTAGGCCGAGATTTTGCCAAAGTATTTACATAATAAATGTATCTTAACTCAAATATATTAGTTACTTTTACAACTCATTTAGCACGTGGTTCTTAGAAAATTTTGGCATGACCCATGTCACACCCCAACCGACGGCGGAAACGTCGGGGCGTGAAGCGTGCAGACTGTTCATTGCTCATGGTTTGCTAAAGTTTGAATATTAAATAATTGTTTTCATTGCAATCAACAAGTTTAATCAAAACACAATCAATCCACGAAACGAAAATGTAAATTACATAAAATAAACTTGTTTAATTGAATTCTAGGTCCAAAATCCTATGTATAGCATATCTTGATTACTTCAAACATTGGTACCTGAAACATGGTTAAAACAGAGTCAACTAAAAAGTTGGTGAGAATACATAGGTTTTATTGTGTGATAGCAAAATACGTGTTGTGTGCATACAGTTCAATACAACATGACAATTAAGGCAATTATGGAGAGAAACTATCATGTGACCTATACAATCAAACCTTTGTAACTTGCACGCAAAATTGTGTTGTCAGTAACAGTCACCCTACCTGGGTGGGTTTGTCAGACTCAATAGATCTATCACTGTATATTGTCGGCTGATAGTTAATGATTGTACATGAAGAGCATAATAATTGGCCTACAACTAGTACTCAAGCATAAAGCGCAAAATTGTATACATGCATAGGATGGAACTGTATATGTGTATAATTGAAAACATGTAAATAGAACGCATGTTCCACCCCAAAAGTTTGTAAAATAGAGTAAAAGAGGGGCTATGTAACTCACGTGTTATGTAGCGTATAGATTGCACAAGCAAATGGGAAACGACGGTGTGTTGCGGATTGCTAGGTTCGACCTATTGAACAATATATGATTACGTATTATTGAGTTGCGTTATTCGATGTCGGAAGCGGATTTGTTTAAGTTTAAGGTTTGTTTAAATATACTATTTATTTAATCAATAGTAATAGAATATTTATTTATTTAAAATATAAGTTTTAAATAAATAATATTTGTTAAAGACAAAACGTATGGAATATATTGTTGTTTATAAAAATAATTATATAAACTTCTAGTATTTTATTGATTTTAATTTAAAGAAAGATTAAGTAACCGATCTTTAATAAACAATACTTGGTTCTGGATATTTTATAAAATAATTTTTATAACATTAAAACTGATTAAAATATAAAATATATTAAATAAAAGATTCTGTTAAGGGATGAACACGACCGTGCTCGTATACGGCACGACCGTGCTCGGCTCGTACGCGACCGCGCTTGGTCGGTAACGCGCCCGTGGTTGGTCAGAAGTCACAACAAGAGTCTGTTCGTGAGACACGACCGTGCTCGTACCCGGCACGACCGCGTCTAGGGTTTGACTAGGTCAGGACTTGGTTTGTTCGGTAAACACGACCGGGCCTCTCTAGGGGCACGATTGTGCTTGGTCAGGCACGACCGCGCTCTTTGATGAGCGCGACCGTGTCTGGTCCTTTTCAGACACAATTCGCCTGATTCTTGTATTAAAACTGATTAGAAACTTAGGGTTTTCATTGATTAATCGTTTGCGAATCCAACCATACTATTTAATTGGATTTATAACACGTCTAACGTGTAGTTTGATTAAAACCATTTATTTATTAAAACTCAGATTCAATTCGGTAAAATCGTGTAATGCGGTTACGAATTAGGTTAGGGCTTTCGATTAGCATGGAGAGACGATCCTAATGACCTATTACTAACCTGTTTTGAATGGGCAACAAGTGCAGACGGCTACGGAGAAGAATCGCGGCTTTTTCTTGATCGACAGAGAATTAGAGATGTTGTTTAGACGAATTGAGGGTTGTATAATCTTATAGTAGTCGTACGAAGTCCATATCGTGGTTTGATTTGTCTTGATTTGGTCATAATTACGAGATTTGATTTGATAAGGAAAGTTCGGTCGAAGTCGCGAGAATTTGGACGATTGGACGTGTATTTGGTCGGGTTTTAGGCTTAATTGGTCGAGTAACTTCTTCTACAAGTCCCGCGGTTTCTAAAACTCGTTTGAAATCTATTTTTGGACAAGATTTGAGTCGGTTTGACCTTTTCAGAGTCAAACTGTATCTCAGGCGCGACCGTGCTTAAAGTTAAGCACGACCATGGTCATGGCACAAGCGCGACCGTGCTTAGGACTAAGCACGACCGTGCTTGTGTAGGTTTTTGAAAATTTCAAGACTAGTCCTTGTAGTTTTGTAATATTGATGTTGTTTTGAGTTTTGGTCAAGTTTGGTCCTCGAGGTTTGTAAGATGGTTTTAGTTAATATGGTAATATAATAAATGCGTGTATGCTTGTTATTGCACATGAACAATGAATGTAAGGTTGGAATCGGAATCGTCTTTTATTGCACGGCATAAAATAAATAGGAAAAACATGAAAATCAGAAAGGTTACAGTATCCCCATGTTGAGGGAATTTCGTCCCGAAATTCAACTGGTTGAGGCTACTGCTTCAGCAAAAAGATGAGGGTACTTGAGCTTCATTTGGTCTTCTCGTTCCCAAGTAAACTCGGGTCCTCGTTTAGATTCCCAACGAACCTTGACAATAGGAATACGACTGCGCTTGAGTTGTTTTATCTCACGATCCATAATCTCGACTAGTTTTTCAACGAAGTGCATCGTCTCATCAATGCGCACATCGTCAAGAGGTATATGAAGGTTCTCATCAGCAAGACACTTCTTGAGGTTGGATACATGAAATGTAGGATGTACGTTGCCAAGTGATGGAGGTAACTCGAGCATGTAAGCCACTTTCCCAATCCTTTCAAGGATCTTGAATGGACCAACATAGCGAGGTGCTAGCTTGCCTTCCTTCCCAAAACGGATCACCCCCTTCCAAGGAGACACCTTTAGAAGTACAAGATCACCAACTTGGAATTCCAAGGGTTTGCGTCGTTTGTCGGCATAGCTCTTTTGCCGACTCCTCGCAACTCGAATGTTGTCACGGATTTGAATAATCTTGTCGGATGTTTCTTGAATTAACTCGGGACCGGTGATTTGTGCTTCACCAATCTCGTTCCAACAGATGGGAGAATGACACTTACGACCGTAGAGAGCTTCAAACGGAGCCATGTCGATGCTGGTGTGGTAACTATTGTTGTAGGAAAATTCGATAAGTGTCAAATGTGAATCCCAATTGCCACCAAAGTCGATGACACAGGCTCTCAGCATGTCTTCCAGGGTTTGGATTGTTCGCTCGGTCTGACCATCAGTTTGGGGATGGTAGGCCGTGCTCAAATCCAATCGTGTACCAAGTGCCTTTTGGAGAGATTGCCAAAACCGAGAAGTGAAACGAGCATCTCTATCAGAGATTATGTTCAAAGGAACACCGTGACGACTCACGATCTCGTCAATGTAAATTTGGGCCAATTTCTCAACCTTATAGTCTTCACGGATAGGCAAGAAGTGTGCGGACTTAGTGAGACGGTCAATGATCACCCAAATGCTATCATAACCGCTTGAAGTGCGGGGGAGTTTAGTAATGAAATCCATAGCTAGATTCTCCCATTTCCACACGGGGATTTCCGGTTGTTCAAGTAAACCAGAAGGACGTTGATGCTCAGCTTTGACTTTAGAACATGTGAGACATTTTGCTACGAACAAGGCAATGTCTTTCTTCATGCCGGGCCACCAATATTGTGGACGAAGATTTTGGTACATTTTATCCGCACCGGGATGAATAGAATATCGAGACTTGTGTGCTTCGGTCATGATGAGTGCTCGGAGATCGTCACGACCGGGAACCCAAATACGATCTAGAAAATAAAGCAAGCCGTTGGTTTTAGTCTCCAATTGGAATTCAGCACCACAAGACATTTCCTCATACATATTGCCCTCGGTAATCGAGACATGTTGAGCTGCTAGAATACGAACTTGAATATCGGAATGGATCTTGACACTTTGAAGCATGACATGTTCCTTGCGGCTTAGTGCATCGGCTACAACATTAGCCTTGCCGGGATGATAACGAATCTCGCAATCGTAATCGTTGAGGAGTTCAACCCAACGTCGTTGCCTCATGTTGAGTTCCTTTGGGTTGAAGATATGTTGGAGGCTTTTGTGGTCGGTGAACACCACACATTTCGTCCCATAGAGATAATGTCTCCAAATCTTCAACGCAAATACGACAGCACCCAACTCCAGATCATGCGTCGTATAATTCTTCTCATGGATTTTGAGTTGTCTTGATGCATAAGCGATCACCTTGCCTCGTTGCATGAGAACGCAACCAAGACCTTGGTTTGAAGCATCACAGTAAACAACTAGATCATCTTCACCTTCAGGAAGGGTGAGGATAGGAGCATTGCACAACTTTTGCTTGAGAATTTGAAAGGCTTCTTCTTGTTTCGGTCCCCACTCATAGGGTTTACCTTTTTGGGTTAAGGTAGTGAGGGGAACAGCGATCTTGGAGAAGTTAGAAATAAACCTTCGGTAATAACCCGCTAAACCAAGAAACGAACGAACTTCGGTAGGGGTTTTAGGAGCTTTCCAATTTTTAACAGCTTCGATTTTTGCGGGGGTCAACATGAATTCCCTTTTCGTTGACAACGTGACCCAAAAATTGAACTTCTTTTAGCCAAAATTCACACTTGGAGAATTTGGCGTATAGTCGTTCGTCTTTCAAGAGATCCAAAATCAACCTAAGATGTTGCTCATGATCTTCCTTGGTCTTGGAATAGATCAAGATGTCATCAATGAACACGATCACAAATTTGTCAAGATATGGTTTGCACATGCGATTCATGAGGTCCATGAAAACAGCAGGTGCATTGGTTAGCCCAAAAGGCATAACCATGAACTCGTAGTGACCATATCTCGTTCGGAAGGCGGTCTTGGGAATATCCTCCTCTTGCACACGGAGTTGATGATAACCAGATCGAAGATCAATCTTCGAGAAGTAGATAGAACCTTGGAGTTGATCGAAGAGATCGTCAATCCTAGGTAAAGGGTAGCGGTTTTTGATTGTAAGTTTGTTGAGTTCTCGATAGTCAATACACATGCGGAATGAACCATCCTTCTTTTTAACAAACAAGACTGGTGCACCCCACGGTGAATGACTCGGTCGTATGAAACCTTTTTCGGCGAGTTCTTGAAGTTGGCTTGCAAGTTCTTGCATCTCGGAAGGTGCAAGCCGGTATGGAGCTTTAGCCACCGGGTTTGCTCCAGGTACAAGATCGATGCGAAATTCCACTTGCCGAACAGGTGGAAGACCTGGTAAGTCATCAGGAAAAACTTCAGGAAAATCTCGAACGATGGGGATGTCTTGTACACTCCTCTTCTTGTCTTCTTTTTGGATAACATGGGCTAGGAAAACCATGCACTTCTTTCGTATATACTTTTGGACGGTAATGCATGACATTAGTTTGAGTCCTTTGCAAGGTTTCTCACCAAAGACCTTCAACGTTTCACCGGATGGGAGTGGTAGACGGATGCATTTTTCAAAGCACATGACTTCGGCATGGTGCTTCGACAACCAGTCCATACCTATGATGACGTCAAAACTCCCTAATGGCATTGGTACGAGGTTGATTGGAAAAGAGTGTTTATTTAGTTCTAGGGAGCAATCATAAATGATGGTGTCAATTGTAACGGTGTTACCATCGGCTACCTCAACGGTAAAGGTTTTCTCTAGTTTAGACCGGGTTTTTGCAAGTAACGGTTCGAAGTCTAGTGACACAAAACTTTTATCGGCTCCGGTATCAAATAGTATAGAAGCATAACGATTATTCATAAGGAACGTACCGTTAACCACATCAGTGTTGGCCTGAGCCTCATTGGCTTTGATGTTGAAAGCACGCCCACGAGTTCCGCCTTGGTTAACATTGACCAGTCTTGGGCACTGGTTACGGAAGTGGTTCGGGTCGCCACATTCGAAGCAAGCACGTCCATTTGCAATGGCTGGGATGGCTTGGTTAGTTGCTTGATGATTGGCTTGATTTGCTGGGTTGGTTTGGTTGGCAAGTGCCTTGGCTCGACAAATATTGGCTGTGTGGCCATGTTTCCCGCAGTGGTTGCAAAGGCGACAAGGTATGTTTGGAGGGTGATGATAGTTGCAGGTGTTGCAAAGTGGGTGGTTGCCCCCATAGGGTTTCTTTGCTGGGTTTTGAGCCATGGGTGCAACTTGATTCACTGGAGCAGCCGGAGTGATTACAGCACAGTTCTTGACCTTTCTCTTCCTAGTGTTGCGGTATGGATCAGTTTGGACTTCTTTGACATGAGCGGGAGGTGTTATTGTGTCAGGAGCTTTCTTGGCACCCTTTCTTGTAAGTGTACCCGCTTTAACATGGTTGTCAGTAAGTGTGGCTGACAAGCGGATAGCATCCTCCAGAGTAGCAGGATTTCCTCCTACCACAGTATCTTGAATTTATCTAGGTAGACCACCAATGTACTTTTCAATACACCTAGACAGAGGTGTAACCATGTGTGGCACAAGTAGACTCAGCTCGTGGAAACGGGTGGTGTATGCTAAGCTTTCACCACTATCTTGAGCAAGATCCCAAAATTCCGCTTCCAGATTTTTCATCTCATTTCGAGGACAGAATTCCTCAGTCATGATCCTCTTCAGCTCATCCCACGGCAGTGCCATTGCTACATCCACTCCCCTAGTCCTTTTCTCACCATTCCACCAAGTAAGCGCCCTTTTTTGAAAGACACTAGTAGCATGACGAACACAGAGGTTGTCGGGACAATCGCTATTTAGGAAAGTGCTCTCAATGCTTTCGAACCATTGAAGGAGGCCCGTGGCTCCTTCGTTGCCATAGAATTTGAGGGGATTGCAGGAGTTGAAGTGTTTGAAGGTGCATTGTGGCGGGTTGGCACCACCACCACCTCCAGTATTAGCACTCCCACTGGCATGGCCATTAGTGTTGTTGTTGGCTTGGGTAATTTGATTCACTAGCTGTGTGAGTAGAGCAGCCAGGTCAGTGTTATTGCTGTTGTTGCTGTTGTCACGACGGGGAGGCATTCTACAGATTTAGACACAATAAGAGTTGTGAGAATTTCTTGGATTAAATAGAAGGATAAATAGATAAGTAATTCATAGTTCGGATTGTACTCAAATAGTGACATAATCACTCGAGTACTATGACATATTAAGGTTAATTTAAACTCAGATAATTATCAAGGAGACGTGCTTTAGCCTATAAGTAAACACTCATCCCGGGAATTCCCAGGAAAGCATACGGATCCCTCGGTTGATTGGGATTTATATGAAATACTTTCCTAGACAGAAAGCCCAGAATACAGGTGTCACTCTTCCAGATTGCACGTGTCCTTTAACAATTAAACAAAGTCTAAAAACCTTAACGGGTGAAAAAAGAAATTTGACGTTCCACCAACTATGTTGATGATGACACGGAAGCAGGCATGAAGGATATGTGGTTTAGGATATGGGTAGGGATATTGTTTATTTAAGTTGTTATTTATATATACATATAGAACATTTAGCATATATCACATAGCATGTAGCACATAAATCATGAAGCATGGCATAAGTGGGTATCCTAAAGTTATAGTCTAGGTCAAAGGTGTCTAATAACCTAATTCCCTATAACCAAGGCTCTGATACCAATCTGTCACACCCCAACCGACGGCGGAAACGTCGGGGCGTGAAGCGTGCAGACTGTTCATTGCTCATGGTTTGCTAAAGTTTGAATATTAAATAATTGTTTTCATTGCAATCAACAAGTTTAATCAAAACACAATCAATCCACGAAACGAAAATGTAAATTACATAAAATAAACTGGTTTAATTGAATTCTAGGTCCAAAATCCTATGTGTAGCATATCTTGATTACTTCAAACATTGGTACCTGAAACATGGTTAAAACAGAGTCAACTAAAAAGTTGGTGAGAATACATAGGTTTTATTGTGTGATAGCAAAATACGTGTTGTGTGCATATAGTTCAATACAACATGACAATTAAGGCAATTATGGAGAGAAACTATCATGTGACCTATACAATCAAACCTTTGTAACTTGCACGCAAAATTGTGTTGTCAGTAACAGTCACCCTACCTGGGTGGGTTTGTCAGACTCAATAGATCTATCACTGTATACTGTCGGCTGATAGTTAATGATTGTACACGAAGAGCATAATAATTGGCCTACAACTAGTACTCAAGCATAAAGCGCAAAATTGTATACATGCATAGGATGGAACTGTATATGTGTATAATTGAAAACATGTAAATAGAACGCATGTTCCACCCCAAAAGTTTGTAAAATAGAGTAAAAGAGGGGCTATGTAACTCACGTGTTATGTAGCGTATAAATTGCACAAGCAAATGGGAAACGGCGGTGTGTTGCGGATTGCTAGGTTCGACCTATTGAACAATATATGATTACGTATTATTGAGTTGCGTTATTCGATGTCGGAAGCGGATTTGTTTAAGTTTAAGGTTTGTTTAAATATACTATTTATTTAATCAATAGTAATAGAATATTTATTTATTTAAAATATAAGTTTTAAATAAATAATATTTGTTAAAGACAAAACGTATGGAATATATTGTTGTTTATAAAAATAATTATATAAACTTGTAGTATTTTATTGATTTTAATTTAAAGAAAGATTAAGTAACCGATCTTTAATAAACAATACTTGGTTCTGGATATTTTATAAAATAATTTTTATTACATTAAAACTGATTAAAATATAAAATATATTAAATAAAAGATTCTGTTAAGGGATGAACACGACCGTGCTCGTATACGGCACGACCGTGCTCGGCTCGTACGCGGCCGCGCTTGGTCGGTAACGCGCCCGTGGT
Source organism: Smallanthus sonchifolius (assembly GCA_023525975.1). Classification (NCBI taxonomy): domain Eukaryota; kingdom Viridiplantae; phylum Streptophyta; class Magnoliopsida; order Asterales; family Asteraceae; genus Smallanthus; species Smallanthus sonchifolius. The sequence continues at coordinate 17,385,743 of CM042035.1, read as the reverse complement.
TGGTCAGAAGTCACAACAAGAGTCTGTTCGTGAGACACGACCGTGCTCGTACCCGGCACGACCGCGTCTAGGGTTTGACTAGGTCAGGACTTGGTTTGTTCGGTAAACACGACCGGGCCTCTCTCGGGGCACGATTGTGCTTGGTCAGGCACGACCGCGCTCTTTGATGAGCGCGAACGTGTCTGGTCCTTTTCAGACACAATCCGCCTGATTCTTGTATTAAAACTGATTAGAAACTTAGGGTTTTCATTGATTAATCGTTTGCGAATCCAACCATACTATTTAATTGGATTTATAACACGTCTAACGTGTAGTTTGATTAAAACCATTTATTTATTAAAACTCAGATTCAATTCGGTAAAATCATGTAATGCGGTTACGAATTAGGTTAGGGCTTTCGATTAGCATGGAGAGACGATCCTAATGACCTATTACTAACCTGTTTTGAATGGGCAACAAGTGCAGACGGCTACGGAGAAGAATCGCGGCTTTTTCTTGATCGACAGAGAATTAGAGATGTTGTTTAGACGAATTGAGGGTTGTATAATCTTATAGTAGTCGTACGAAGTCCATATCGTGGTTTGATTTGTCTTGATTTGGTCATAATTACGAGATTTGATTTGATAAGGAAAGTTCGGTCGAAGTCGCGAGAATTTGGACGATTGGACGTGTATTTGGTCGGGTTTTAGGCTTAATTGGTCGAGTAACTTCTTCTACAAGTCCCGCGGTTTCTAAAACTCGTTTGAAATCTATTTTTGGACAAGATTTGAGTCGGTTTGACCTTTTCAGAGTCAAACTGTATCTCAGGCGCGACCGTGCTTAAAGTTAAGCACGACCGTGGTCATGGCACAAGCGCGACCGTGCTTAGGACTAAGCACGACCGTGCTTGTGTAGGTTTTTGAAAATTTCAAGACTAGTCCTTGTAGTTTTGTAATATTGATGTTGTTTTGAGTTTTGGTCAAGTTTGGTCCTCGAGGTTTGTAAGATGGTTTTAGTTAATATGGTAATATAATAAATGCGTGTATGCTTGTTATTGCACATGAACAATGAATGTAAGGTTGGAATCGGAATCGTCTTTTATTGCACGGCATAAAATAAATAGGAAAAACATGAAAATCAGAAAGGTTACAACCCATTTGAATAAAAGACAATCCTTACGATCAACAAAACCTGTTTAAGAACAAGACACTAACCAAAATCACAAGAATCAAAAGAAACTAAACCCATAACTATTTAATTATACTCCAAAACACAATTATATGAGTCCACTTGACCCAATAAGAAAACTACACAATTGGTCATCAACAACACATAATCTTCACTTCGTTGACCCTCTCCCAAGACTTGATTACATTAGCTTTCAACCAATGAACCTGTCTACATATCAGTACAAAAGACATTAGCCACAACTAAATGAATTCACATCTACATGGTCAGTTATATCAACAATTAGATATACAATTTGTAACCGGTATCTTCGGAGATAAATCTGGAGGGATCACTTCTCAGTATGGTAGCACAAGTTCTAAGACTACATTGTTAGTCTAAACGACTCGACCACTTTCATCATCAAATCACATATGATTTACCTACATGTTTTTATTACAAAAGGTTAGTCACAGCTAAGTGAGAACTCGATAATAAATGTATTTATAACAAACAAAAAGAAAATCTTAATGCCAATAAGACATCACAAACCAGCCCTAAGCCACAGGTTCGCCAACTCAATTCACCTGAAGGCGGACCGCGCGAAAATGCTATTGGCATAAAACTTGACAAATGCAACATAAAGATTGTTAGCAAGCTCTACACACACTTTTGGTCACAAATCAATTCCCTTAATTCACTAATCATTATATACCAAAGCGGGTCATAAATCTAATATTCACCTTGTAGTATTATTATAATTCTACACCTCGTTTACTTATTACATGATACACTAACCAACACTTACAAGATTATTTATTCTCGACCCGTTATCATTTGGTATGCCAAATATACATTTTTGACCCGTACGACATTATTAAATCTTTGCTGGCAGCGACTAATTTATTGAAAAATCATTCCGAAAACCACATCAAACAACTTCAGAAAAATCTACAAAAATTACAGAAAATCACATAGGTTGTTAACTAACTTCTCACCAAAATTCAGGCCAAAATAAAATGTTTAAGGCCTCGAAACAACCTTTGCAAGTAGGCTGACCTGATTAGGACAACAAATGTAATTTGGTTTTACAAACATGTTTTGACCTCTTAATTATGCCCGTTTGACTTGAAACTTTTGTAGGACCTAAACAAATGTGTCAGGAATATTGAAACTAAATTTCATGCAGAAATGAGACTGTTTAGTACCCGAAATAACCCTCGACCCGTAACTGTGCATTGTGGACAACAACAAATTCTTCAACCAAACTATTGACATCTTCACCCAATTAATCACAACCAAACTTATATAAGTATTTAATTTTACATATCATACAAATAAGTAGGTAATAACCTAAGCATGAATGTATTACTCACTTAAATCATAATCCTCTTCGATCGTTTATAAAAGTGCTAAAGACATGTCACAATTTGTTTATAATCAAGTGTAGATAACCGTGCAAGTGATTCTCTACAACAAAGATAGAGCATAGAAATTCTTACATTTGCACTTGAATCCTACTCAACATACCAACTCTTAGGCTGTATGTCATTTTGGCAACTTCGTTAATATCCCTTGGGATATAACTCAATTAGAGTGTATGTATATATATATATATATATATATATATATAAATAAGATATATATACACACATATTATACATTTGGCAAGTTACTAATCTTTTCATATAGTATAACACCTAGACTTGTAAATAGTGTGACTCCCCTTTGCCCGTAGGAGTGTTGTTGACTTTTTCATCTGTTTGACCCGTTGTCTTGCCATTGCCATTTCTATATTGACAACAAGTCAAACTTGCAATTTATTAGAACACATAACAGGGACATTCATCCAGTGTATTTATCCACCCATCTTTTAACATGTGTTCTAAACCATGCTTTTACCCTTATCATTATTGATTGGTTTATTTCCACACATTTGACCCGTTATCACTCATTTTAGTGAAACCAGAAACTACGGGACAATACTACCAATCAACATACACCATCTTACTTTTAATCCACCCTATAACAACATATAATGATTTTTGGATATAAAATAGACCATGTCAAATCCACATACTCATTCAACCCATTAGGTGATTAACTCAAAATGACATTTTGAACATACATTCAAAGTCTTGCTTATATAATCAATTTCACCAATTAGGTGTTTACCCACAAATCTTAACATGGTTCATCCATGTATCCCCTACTTATAAAATCGTGGAATTAACACATAGATCATGACATGCAATCAAAACCCATAACTCAAGTGTTATAAACAAACATTAGACCCTAAATTTGTGAGTCTTGGAACCACAATCACCAAAACCCTAGTTTATGAATTCCATAATCAAACATAGAAAAAGACTTACCGGAGTCTTAGAAACAGAAGAAGGATGGTAGTATTGGGCTTTAATCCTCCCAATTTGAGTCATAGAGGTGAATCCCCCTCCTTCCCCTTCGATTTGGCATGTCCACGATGACAGGGGTTTCAACCCCCCTTTTCTCTCTGCGACACCATTCACAAACCCGGAGGAGTCCCTGGTTTCTTATTTCTTTTTAATCCCCTTTATCTATTAACCCCCTTATGTTACTGAATTATCAGTTCCAGTCCTCAAGGTTTGAAACCAACTACAAACACCCTAAACTTTTCAAATGTTAGATGTAAGTCTTTTATGCATGTTCCACTTCATAACCATTTTAGTCCCCTAACTTTTAAATCTCCATAACAACACTTAGTCATTAAAGTTAGGTTAAAACTTGATAATTAAATTATTAAATTTCTCTCCAACACCTTTAAATCTTTAGAAATATTATTTTTTAGTATTTATTTAATACTATTTCTACCAAAATATTTTGACCTTGATACCGGATATTTATTAAAACAACTTTTAAATAATAATGACATCGGAATGTTACAAATCTACCCCATTAAAAAGGTTGCGTCCCCGAAACCGAACTACCTTCAGCGATAGGTCATTACCCCATTTATTCATTCACCTATCCCGATTCATTTACTCACCTATACTTATGTGATGAGTTAATTTAACTCTGTTTATTACCCAAACCCCATAGGAGTACCATCAATATGGACTTTATAATTAAGCCACTTACCTGCATTATCATGCAGGGAATCCATCCAAGCTCGTTTCAACTTTTGTTGCACAACACCCGTGCAATCCTCACATGTCTCATCTTTTAGCTTTATTTATCCTTTGGCACCCATGTGCACACATTTATCAAGTTCATTGCTACAACACCGCATAAGGTTTAGTATAAATTGCCCATGGCAGAATGCATATGATTAATAATATTAACCCTCACCCTATCACCCTTTAAATTCATAGAATATACACCACTGTGACAATTAAGTTTTATGATGCCATGGTAAATACAAACCCCATTGAAGTTCAAAGACTTCAGACATCCAACATATATTCACCAATCACCAAGAATTCTTATGAAGTATATACCCTTGATATTAAATTTTATTATTGTAGGTTTTTTTTTTACTACGGATACTCTACCCCAACTCCCTTTCCTTTATTGCCATCCACACAAACATGGCTACATCAAGATCACATTAGGACTATGTGTGTACTATTTCACTCGCGACATGGAATAGTCAACACATAACACTAATGATTCCTCGTTGTTACCATGTGATGTTTCAAGTCATAAAGTTTAGAGCAATTACTTAAATTTTGAAAGACTTCGTTTATAACCAAGTCATGTAGGTTTAACCTCTCCCCACATGATTACACACCATATGTTATATACGTATATTATTACCTCATTTTGATAATAATCTTGTGATTCTTCATCCCCTTTATGAGGTATGTCACCCCAATTTCTTAATACTCCTTTATTTCACCTGTATCGTCTACGTTTAAATGTGTCTAGAACACATATAACATTTTAAACACAACTTATAACATGAACTTCTTCCTTTATATGATGTTATTCAACCTCTATTATTCACATTATTCCCAACATGAGGTAAAACCTCCACTTATGTGATAACTCCTCCTTAAATAAATTGCATCAAGTTTTAATAGTAACTTGTATGTAACTCCCAAACATACCCACCCAAATTCTACTTCAAGTTGTGAATTCGTATAATTCATATCTACATTATGTAGTTACCTCCCCGTTAGGAATTTCCCAATATCCATATACTTGTAAACTGTTTCCTTGAAGGCCGAGACTTCATATCTACACAATTGAAGTCCTAAGACTTCAACCCCAATACACCCACCGAGACTCAACATCCCAATTAATTACATCCCTTAATTAGTTTAAAAAGAATTTTCATACTCCATTAATACACCCCTTTTAAAACCCGTCTTTAGATCAAAACACCCATAATCATCATTTTTTTTAAATAAGGTCGAAACCTCAAACTCCTTTTATTAAAACAAACTCATTGTTATATCATGCTTTTAGCATTTCAACCCTTTTTATAAATCACATAATCATTTCACACTTTATTAGGTTGATAGACCTTTACACCCTTCATTTAGGTTACCATAATTATATCACTCCTTTATTTAGATTACAATCTATATCTTTAGTTAAATTTCACCCAATGTAATCCCCCAATTCATTTTACATTATAATATTAATACTCCACAAAATGTAATAGTAACATAGTAAGATTTACTTACTAGTAATTTCATATCAGATCTGGAGATCACCGTCTCCAATATTTAGAGATTTTCGCCCCAACACCCCTTAGGACACACATCCTTTTGACTTCAGAGATCTTTGTTTTATATCCGCCCTGATTTCATTTCACCACCATGTAGCATAACATATCTTCATTGCTACGGTCACGATTCGCCTCAGTTAATCATATTGTTTCTTGAACATTGGAGTCACAATACACCCATGTGACTCCTATAATTACCCCCACTACTGAGGTCACATCACTCCCTTGTGACTCATAAGTAGTCTCCTACAGGTGATCAGCCTATAGTATCCACCCACGGATAATCAGTCCATGAAAACCGGATGGTCACCCACCAATGACGACTCTTACAACCGATCGTTCTCCTTTGTGACTCTTATAACGAATGGTCACGCACAAGTGACTCTTACAATCGTATGGTCACCTCCATTTTAACCCTCTTTTAAATCGGATGGTCACCCACCAAGGATGACTCTTACAACCGATCGTTCTCCCTTGTGACTCTTACAACGAATGGTCACGCACCAGTGACTCTTACAATCGTATGATCACCCCCATTTTAACCCTCTTTTAAACCGGATGGTCACCCACCAATGATGACCTTTACAACTGATCGTTCTCCCATATGATGTCTTCTGTAGCCAAAAGTCACACACCAATGACAATCTCATCTGATGGCTGCTCATTAGCAATCTGTTGTTTCAATCATTCCTGTCTTCACAGAAATTCAACTTAATCAGTAGGATATGATCACTTACTCTTTAGTACTTCCAACACAATCATGGCCATGCTAAGAACACCCTAGTACCATATGGTGATTAATACACGGGCCAAATGCACCAATCCACACACTATACACACGTGTTCTTATTATTACCATAACATGTCAAAAGCAACGAATTTCAGTTTACATATCCGGTCACAGCATATATTAATAAATTTCCACTTGATGTATATCAACTTATCTCATGTTCATTAACACAAGTTAACACCCCCCTTTATACATCCTCCCTTAACCATGACGTTTTAGTCATTAGTTGATATACCAATAAATTAATTAGATAACCATATAAATTTTGTACTAACCTCGTGTGTTTGGCTTCTTGATCAAGTCTCGGGTCAACGTTCTCCACTCATCAAGAGCACAAAGGTTGAGTTTGAATAATACTTCATATTCAAATCCCTCAACCTACGGCTCTGATACCAAGTTGTAACACCCATAATTTTAAAAACACAATCTTGACACTTTGTGGAATTTAGGCCCAGATTTTGCCAAAATATTTACATAATAAAAGTATCTTAACTCAAATATATTAGTTACTTTTACAACTCATTTAGCACGTGGTTCTTAGAAAATTTCGGCATGACCCATTTGAATAAAAGACAATCCTTACGGTCAACAAAACCTGTTTAAGAACAAGACACTAACCAAAATCACAAAAATCAAAAGAAACTAAACCCATAACTCTTTAATTTTACTCCAAAACACAATTATATGAGTCCACTTGACCCAATAAGAAAACTACACAATTGGTCATCAAATACATCACAAAATCTTCACTTCGTTGACCCTCTCCCAAGACTTGATCACATTAGCTTTTGACCAATGAACCTGTCTACATATCAGTACAAAAGACATTAGCCACAACTAAATGAATTCACATCTATATGGTCAGTTATATCAACAATTAGATATACAATTTGTAACCGGTATCTTCGGAGATAAATCTGGAGGGATCACTTCTCCGTATGGTAGCACAAGTTCTAAGACTGCCTTGTTAGTCTAAACGACTCGACCACTTTCATCATCAAATCACATATGATTTACCTACATGTTTTCACTACAAAAGGTTAGTCACAGCTAAGTGAGAACTCGATAATAAATGTATTTATAACAAACAAAAAGAAAATCTTAATGCCAATAAGACATCACAAACCAGCCCTAAGCCACAGGTTCGCCAACTCAATTCACCTGAAGGCGAACCGCGCGAAAATGCTATTGGCATAAGACTTGACACTTGCAACATAAAGATTGCTAGCAAGTTCTACACACACTTTTGGTCACAAATCAATTCCCTTAATTCACTAATCATTATATACCAAAGCGGGTCATAAATCTAATATTCACCTTGTAGTATTATTATAATTCTACACCTCGTTTACTTATTACATGATACACTAACCAACACTTACAAGATTATATATTCTCGACCTGTTATCATTTGGTATGCCAAATATACATTTTTGACCCGTAAGACATTATTAAATCTTTGCTGTCAGCGACTAATTTATTGAAAAATCATTCCGAAAACCACATCAAACAACTTCAGAAAAATCTACAAAAATTACATAAAATCACATAGGTTGTTAACTAACTTCTCACCAAAATTCAGACCAAAATGAGACTGTTTAGTACCCGAAATAACCCTTGACCCGTAACTGTGCATTGTGGACAACAACAAATCCTTCAACCAAACTATTGACATCTTCACCCAATTAATCACAACCAAACTTATATAAGTATTTAATTTTACATATCATACAAATAAGTAGGTAATAACCCAAGAATGAATGTACTACTCACTTAAATCATAATCCTCTTCGAGCTCTTATAAAAGTGCTAAAGACATGTCACAATTTGTTTGTAATCGAGTGTAGATAACCATGCAAGTGATTCTCTACAACAAAGATAGAGCATAGAAATTCTTACCTTTGCACTTGAATCCTAATCAACATACCAACTCTTAGGTTGTATGTTATTTTGGCAACTTCCTTAATATCCCTTGGCATATAACTCAATTAGTATATATATATATATATATATATATATATATATATATATATATATACACACATATTATACATTTGGCAAGTTACTAATCTTTTCATATAGTATAACACCTAGACTTGTACATAGAGTCACTCACCTTTGCCCGTAGGAATGTTGTTGACTTTTTCATCTGTTTGACCCGTTTTCTTCCAAGCCATTGCCATTTCTGTATTGGCAACAAGTCAAACTTGCAATTTATTAGAACACATAACAAGGACATTCATCCAATGTATTTATCCACCCATCTTTTAACATGTGTTCTAAACCATGCTTTTACCCTTATCATTATTGATTGGTTTATTTCCACCCATTTGACTCGTTATCACCCATTTTAGTGAAACCATAAACTGCGGGCCAATACTACCAATCAACATACACCATCTTACTTTTAATCCACCCTATAACAACATATAATGATTTTTGGATATAAAATAGACCATGTCAAATCCACATACTCATTCGACCCATTAGGTGATTAACTCAAAATGACATTTTGAACATACATTCAAAGTCTTGCTTATATAATCAATTTCACCAATTAGGTGTTTACCCACAAATCTTAACATGGTTCATCCATGTATCTCCTACTTGTAAAATCGTGCAATTAACACCTAGATCATGACATGCAATCAAAACCCATAACTCAAGTGTTATAAACAAACATTTGACCCTTAATTCGTGAGTCCTGGAACCACAATCACCAAAACCCTAGTTTATGAATTCCATAATCATGTATAGAAAAAGACTTACCAGAGTCTTAGAAACAGAAGAAGGATGGTAGTATTGGGCTTTAATCCTCCCAATTCGAGTCATAGAGGTGAATCCCCCTCCTTCCCCTTCGATTTGGCAGGTCCACGATGACAGGGGTTTCATCCCCCCTTTTCTCTCTGCGACACCATTCACAAACCAGGAGGAGTCCCTGGTTTCTTATTTCTTTTTAATCCCCTTTATCTATTAACCCCCTTATGTTAATGAATTATCAGTTCCAGTCCTCAAGGTTTAAAACCAACTACAAACACGCTAAACTTTTCAAATGTTAGATGTAAGTCTTTTATGCATGTTCCACTTCATAACCATTTTAGTCCCCTAACTTTTAAATCTCCATAACAACACTTAGTCATTAAAGTTAGGTTAAAACTTGATAATTAAATTATCAAATTTCTCTCCAACACCTTTAAATCTTTAGAAATATTATTTTTTAGCATTTATTTAATACTATTTCTACCAATATATTTTGACCTTGATACCGGATATTTATTAAAACAACTTTTAAATCATAATGAAATCGGAATGTTACACATTAAGCTAGGATTATTTAATTAAGTAATGTTATGATTATATAGGAACTCTGCCCCGAGGTGTTTACCACATTACTGATTAATAAGCCGAATTACTACTGAGGTGAGCTCTTAAACTGTGATGCATGAAATAAATGAAGACCTTATCTTGCATGATTGATTTATGAAACATTTTGAGTATCTTGAAACGATTGTACCGATTGTTTATATATAACGTATTCTAAGCGCTTATTGTATCTCACTTGCCCGTGTAACGGCATATTGGACAGGACCCGTGGAACGGTATTTGGTTATATATATACTGATGATTGTTCATAGTTTATCAAATGTTTTTTACCGCATCACAGGTAGTCATTAGACGGGGCATTCCAGGACTAGAATAAAATAATGAACGATCCAGATGATAGACATACCAGGAAATATAATTCGTGAATGATATGTTACTTATTAGGGACAAATGATGTCACTTTTGTTAAACATGTTGTAAACAATGTTTGGTATTAATAGAAGTTATGATTTAATCTTCCGCTGTGTGTTCTTTAAATCAACGTCACAGTAACTAGAAGGCAACCTTCTGACCGGTATGTAGTTATCTGACAAACAGAATGTTCTGTCTAGTAAAGGGCGGTGTATAAATCTCTCTTAGACCCATCGCCCTTACCAGGATTTTTCCGATATATCTTTCCCTAAACCTGTGCACATATTGAGCATCAAATCTTAGAAACTTATAAAAAAAATACATTTTTAAATATTAAATAGTAAATTCAATTAGTAAAAAAAATAATTATACTTGGTATATATATATATATAAGACAAATATATATATATATATAGATGTATCTTATAAATAAAAATGTATGAAATTCTTAAAACTTTATAAGTTTATAATTATATAAATAAAATAAATTATAAACTTATTTTTTTTACTTAAACTTGTAAACTCTAAATCTTATTAATTATTTTATAAAATTATAAAATAATGAAACCTATAAAACTTATGTAGTTTCTATAAAAATAAAACATATTTACTTTTTATAAAAGTCCAGGGACTGAAACTGCCATCCTTGAAACTTTCTTTAAACTAAAACCTAATTTTATACATAAAATAGTAAACACTTGAAACTACAGGGATCTAAGTGTAATTTGACCAAACTTTCAGATCTGAAACCGGTCACGAGTTCGACCCGCGCTAATCCCGGTTTTGAGTCCAAATTATTCAAAAACGCGCAATCGGTCGAATTCAATGCTCCTCGAGCTTCGACTCACGCGTGCAACCGAAGCCCAATGCGTATCAATGCTTGATTCCAACTATAACCACGCGTAATTTCGAATTTTAATCCGTTTAACTCAACAGTAACCTCCCAACTAATCTAGCATTAAATCGCGAAATTGAGTATAAATACGGGTTGAGGCACACTGAAGACACCACACCCAAACTCTCTAAACTATCACTTCATTCATATCGCACCTGCGTTGCTCGATTGGAACCCGTGGACAGCCGACTCCAAACGCAACCCGTTCTCCCTAATTTCAATTTTGTTTCAGGTAAATCGAATGGCCAAAAGATTCGTTTTCCTTCATAGATTAAAAGCCCTCTGTCAATTTATGCTAACCGAGGGTAAATCGATGTGTAATATGGGTTTGAAGTTCTAGGGTTCATTCTGATTTGGGGCTCGATTTGGGATTGTGTTTATCAATTTAATTTTCCGTGTTTAAATTTAACGAGGCCCGTAGTCGGGTGGTTTGTGCGCTTGTGTGTCGACTCGGGTGGCCCGGGTTCGAATCCGGCCAACCCGAGTTTTGTTCCTTTTATTTTTTTTACTTTTTTAATCAATTTTAAATCTTGTAAAAAAAGTTATAAATTCAGTTATACTTTTATAAATTTAAATCTGATTTTTTTTACACTTTTACATTCTGAAACTATTTTAATTAATTAAACTTAGTTAGAACTTATAAAAAGATTAACCTTTAAAAATTAGTTTTAAATACTTAAACACCATAAAAATACTTTTAAACTTTTATAAAACTTATATTTATACAACAACTATTTATTTATAACAGTAAACTATATACATTATTTGCATTCTGAATTTAAAAGAATTCTTTTATCTTAATTGTTTGTGTTAAACTTATAAAATTAAACCAAAAACTTATATAACTTTTATAAAATCAGAAAAGTTTATAAAACTTATATATTATTTAGAAAACAGAAAACTTATAAACTTGTGCATTTTGTAAAATTTATATCTATTAAGTTCAAGGCTTGTTTATTTATTTAAAACAAATAAATATACTGTTGTAAACTTATAAACTTTATAAACAGAAACTTTAAACTTAATAAATTAGAAACTTGTACATTTTATAAAACCCATGTTTTATAAAACAGAAAACTTGTTTGTTTATTTAAAAATCAGGACACTTATAAATTTGTAAACTTTATAAAATTTAAACAGAAACTTTAATATTAAAACATTTATAAACTTATATATAAAGTTAGAAATACTTATAAACTAGAATTTAATACTTTATAAACTTATGGTTTTATTTAAACTTTAAAAAACATTTATACACTTATAATTAAGATATAAGCCTTATAAGAAGTTCTACTTAACCTTTTTATAAACTTATAATTACATATTATTTATTTACAGGTCAAATTATAAAATAAATGCTTAACACTTAAATACTTTAATAAATCTAAAATGATTTATATGGATTATTTTATAAAGAAATTAGTCTTTTAGATAAATTATTTATCATAAAATAGTTATTTATTCTTATAGATAATTATTTAACCTTAATAATTATGTATTCCTTAAATAATTATTATTAATCCTTAATTACTATTTATTCTTTGAATAATTTTATTTATCCTTAATGACTATTTTATTCTTGAAATAATTATTATTAATCTTTAATCATTATTTACCCTTTTTAAATAATTATTATTTAATAACTAATTATTCTTTAAATAATTATCATTAATCTTTAAATAATTATTTAGCCTTTCGTTTAATTATTATTTCAACTCCATTTACAAATACTTAGAGAAACTATTTTGATTATTATGGCCTATTGTGTGTAATTAATAATTGTAAGACTTTTAAATAATTATTTTAATTAATAATAATTCAAAACTACACACTTATTAAGACGTTGATATCCAAGTCTTGCATTCAAAACCTTATTTGAAACTTTGATTTAAACTTTATAAACACAATCATTCCCGTCTCCCATTTGGAACCCTAGATAATCTTAGAATCCTAGATACTTAGCCATAAACATATAGGATCAAACTTGAAACTTTAGACTTGTATTCTTAGGCTCGTTGAGAGGATATTCTCCCTCAAAGTCTTGCTACACTTAATCTTGTCGGGTACTCTTTCATCAATCCAAGTGAGTATACTTAGCCCCTTTTTCATTTTACTTTGTTTATAAACTTGGGGTGGAACATGTATCAAAACTTCCAAACTTATACAATTCTTGTACAACTATGCTTACATGCTTATTCTTGTGTTATTATGCTTGAGACTTGCATGCTTAAGCACAATGTTTAACATGTTTTGTTCTCATACTTATACTATAGAATGCATGACATAGTGAATTGTAATACTTTTCAAAACTTTGTTAAACTATGATAAAACCTTAGTATCTAACCAACTGTTTTTGGTTGACAGTTTATTCAACATGTTTCAGGTACACTAGCATGAGGCTTGTTTGTGAATCACATAAGATGCTTTGGACTTAGATTACTTATTAAATTAAACTTGTATTCTTGTTATGCTTTATTTCCATTTCTTGTATTGAACCTTTGAAAGTTATTAATGAAATATTTAAACTTTAATAGTCAACCTTGTGCTTTTGAACAACCGCGTCCGCTCCGACGTATAATCCGCCGTCGATTGGGGTGTGACAACAGTAACTAGAATGCAACCTTCTGACCGGTATGTAGTTATCTGACAAACAGAATGTTCTGTCTAGGAAAGGGCGGTGTATAAATCTCTCTTAGACCCATCGCCCTTACCTGGGAACATATCTGTTGGAGGTACTACTCTGGTTAGATAACTGTCCTGTGTTACGGGCGTCACAAGTTGGTATCAGAGCCTCAGTTTAAGGAATTTAGATACTATAGGAATAGTGTCTAGACTTAAACTAGGACTCTGAGATTATTCTAGAATGCTCAGGATAAGTTAGGTGTATACATTCAGTATGACCTATAACAGGAAATACCTAGAAATCAAATAATTAAAGGGCATTTTTGGCCAAGTGTTATTAATTTCTGAATTTCTGGATTATGACCGGTTATACGAATACTGATGTTATTCATCTGTATGTAGGTACAAATGGCAGGACGTGGTAGAGGACGAGGAAGAGGTAGGGGTAGGATGCCCAATACTAGGTCCCATACTCGCGACACGACAAACACAAACACTGATCCAAATGAGAACATAAATACGAATGCCGAACCACAACAACCTGTGGAAGAAGTAATTTTGACTGAAGCTCAATTCCAGGGAGCGGTGGCATCTGAGGTCACCCGTATACTTCAAACAACTCTACCTGGAATGCTTGAAGATGCTCTTAAGAGAAGAGAAAATCATAATAGTCTTGAAAATCAAAATGAAAGAACAAGTGGTGCAGTTCCTAGAACTGAAGATACTCTTCATACTACCCCGGTAGGAGACAATGGCGGCACCACCCGAACTAACGAAACAGTAGGAATGACAAACCAGAGCATAGGAATTCATGGGCATGGATGCACCTATAAGAATTTCAACAACTGTCATCCCAAACCCTTAAATGGAAAAAAGGATGCCATTGCAGCTTTGCAGTTGATCACATCTATGAAAGCTGTAATCAAGATGAGTGAGGGTAGACCGGACCAAGCGGTAAAATTTGCTGCACGTTCATTTGAAGAGGAGGCTCTTGACTGGTGGGACTCAGTGAAGCAAACAAAAGGAGAAGTTATGACTGATAGGATGACTTGGGAGGATCTCAAGTCCTTGATTATCAAGAGATATTGTCCACATAATGCTGTGGATAAAATTGAAACATAATTTCTACGGTTCGAAGCTGGAACCATCAGGAGTACACGACAAAGTTCAATGAAATGGCGAAGCTGGTGCCACATTTGGTTACTCTTGAATCACGAATAGTCAAATGTTAAATTCAAGGTTTACATCCTAAGGTGCGTACCTTAGTAAAATCCATCGCACCCGAGACAATTGATCTAGCTGTGGAGAAGAGTGCGGTGATGTTTGAGGAGGTAGTAGCCCAAGAGCCACCAAAGACTGATCACAAAAGGAAACTTGATGAGGTTGTTTACAAATTCAAACCAGGGAACAGTAAGTTCCCAAGGAGAGGAGGATTAAATTCCAACCATGATAGACTTAATCAAGGAATGAAGTGCCAGACTTGTCAGAAGTTTGGCCATTTTGCAATCCAATGCTCAAATGTTAAATGCTTTAACTGCGGAGAGATAGGGCATTATAGGACTTCTTGTCCTAAACCACTTAAACCCAGAATGAGTGGTCAAAATAAAGGAACAGGACGAGTTTTCATCCTAGGAAGTGGGAGTGAAACGAAAGCTAAGGAAGTGGCAGGTACTTTCTTAGTCAATAATAATTACGCCAAGATTTTATTTGATACAGGGGCGAAAAGAAGTTTTGTTTCACGTACATTCACCCCATATTTAGGTGTAAGACCGATTCCACTTATTAATGCTTACGACATTGAAATAGTTAGTGGCGAACATATTCGGATAACAGAATCAAACCCTGATTGTGACCAAAGAACGGTCAAGATTAAGAAACTAGATGAAACTAGTCTAAGGATTCAGGGTGATAGTGAAACCAATAAGATTGAAATTATTTCTATAGTAAAAGCTAAGAAGGAAATGATTAAAGGAGACGGTATATTCATACTCCATGCTTTAAACGTTAAACCCAAAGAACAGATTGCAGATATTCCCGTAGTTTGTGATCACCCGGATATTTTTCCAGAAGAATTACCTGGTCTTCCACCCGATCGTCAGATCGAATTTCGAATCGAACTCGTTCCTAGAGCTAAGCCTGTCGTAAAATCCCTTTATCGTCTAGCTTCTTCCGAATTGAAAGAACTTATGAAACAAATTCAAGAACTCTTAGACAAAGGGTTCATTCGCCCGAGTACTTCACCTTGGGGAGAACCAGTACTATTCGTAAAGAAGAAATATGGGAGCATGAGGATGTGTATTGACTATCAGGAATTGAACAAGCTGACAATAAAGAACAGATATCCATTGCCTAGAATAGATGATCTATTCGATCAGCTACAAGGAGCCAAGTACTTTTCAAAGATTGATCTTACATCAGGATATCACCAGTTAAAGGTACAAAAGGAGGATGTGCCTAAGACTACTTTTAGAACCCGATATGGTCACTATAAATTCCTGGTCATGTCATTTGGTCTAACTTGTAAGGCCCCAAACCCGGGAGGCCTCACTCGTTGGATTTACTCATTCACAAACAATTCTTAGACTTGAATATCAAAATAACGAAGCGGAAAATTTCATTAAAACATAATCGTGACATTGCTCAACATGCGGAAGCGTAACATAGTCTAATACATAAACATAACATAAGCTAATCATGACGGGATGCCAGTCTTCATATCATCCGGGTAACTCATCAAGCCGCCCAGCATCACCGTCCATCATCATAACCTGCCTTAACCTGAATGTGCATACTAAAAAGTCAGCTACGCTGGTGAGTTCTAGTATTACATAAAACTTTAACATTTACATTTGCCAAAAATATAACATTCATTCATTTAATAAAAGCGTACGTAAAAACATGCAATAACTTAACATCATCAAAACCTTGTAATCATATCATCATAACATAACTCAACATGAACCGAATCTGCGCCTTTTCGTAACCGTCAATTCCATTCATCGCATACTGGCGGAGAAACCCCGAGGCACGCCACCACTAGGCCCTTCGACACCGTACATTACCTGTAGGCGGAGAAACCTAGGGCCCGATACCCCAAAGCCGTTCGACACCAGAACCTTAGGAACGGTATCACAAGGATACACGCACCTTCACCTTAAGCACGGCGTCCCAAAGGACAGCACGTACCTTCACCTTAGGCACTGTTCCCTCTCAAGGAATAGTACCTTCAATAGGGATCCCGGTAATCCCATGATGACCGTCGTCACCCCTTTATCCACCCAGTTGTACAACCGTTAGCCAGCCACAAAGGGCCCCATAAGGGTAAAGCCCATTCATGCATACATACCTTAGTTCCCATAGGAACTCGTGGCAGATTCGTTCATTTCGTGACTTTCATAAAAACCGTTACCGCCTTTACATCATTTTAGTTAAAGCATTCGTACGTTTTATTATAAAACATTTCATCATTTAAACCGTTCGTAAACCATTCATAAACCTCTTTGGGAAAATACTTCATAAACACATTTCAACTTTCCTTTCGTAAACATCGTTTCATAAAACATCATTTCGTTAAACATCATTTCGTAAGTACGCACACCAGCCCAAAAATATTATTCAAAACATTTAAAAGAGGGCTTCTAGAACTCACCTGATAAGCTAATATGGGTTGTCCTAAACAAAGGTCCAACAACGTCACTTCCGATCTGAATTGATTAGTTAAATACACATCAGACCTAATCCTGACTCTAATGGTTTAACCATTCTGATTTAGGCGACTACACTGACTTTACTAACTAGCCTGATGCCTGCGCACTTAGCAAGTGCGCAGGGCCTTGTTCTTGCGTACTTAATAAGTGCGCAGACTTCGTTTCATGCGTACTTGATAAGTACGCAGGCTTTGCTTCATGCGTACTTGATAAGTACGCAAGACCTGCTTCATGGGTACTTGATAAGTACGTAGAACCTTTCTTCTTGCGTACTTGATAAGTACGCAGGATCTGCCTCTTGCGTACTTGATAAGTACGCAGGACCTGCTTCCCCGCAAAAACCTTAACTTTCGCATGCGGATCTGATCATGTCAAGATCCCGAACTTGTTTACATTCAAAACGTTTGCTTTTCGTTTAAGAACTCAAATCTATGTTTTTCTTCCAGTTTCATCCGTAAAAACATTACCTTTTCATCCAAAACCCGCAAAACCCCAAAACGAACAAAAACTCAGATCTAGGTCAGATCGTTACCTGTATCAAGCTTCTGATCCGGAGGTTCTTCTCACGAGCTCTGGAGCAACACACTTCTTCAATCTCGGGTCGATCCGCCAACTTTCTCTCTCTCTGATTTCTCTCTCTAGATGTTGCAAATGAGAGAAAGGGTGGTGACTTAGGCTATTTATTGGGGAGGCTCCCCTATGTTCGCCCCTTCTAGCACGCCGGCCCATCCGGCCCGGCCCGTCATGCCTCGTTCGTTTATTCTGTTATCATAACTGTCATTTTATTTTTGGGATGTTACAAGTCTACCCCCCTTACAATAGGTTTCGTCCCCGAAACCTATCATAAGTCAAATAGTTGAGGGTACGACTCCCTCATTTCCGTCTCCGTTTCCCAAGTAGATTCCGATCCTTTTCGGTGCTTCCATTGAACTTTAACCAATTTAATAATCTTATTACGCAAACGCTTCTCCTTTCTGTCTAAGATGGCCACGGGTTCTTCGATGTAGTTTAGGCTGTTGTCGACCTCGATGTCAGTGAGCGGTACGTGAGCCGATTCATCCGCCAAATACTTTCGCAAGTGTGATACATGGAAGGTAGGATGAATCCCACTTAACTCATCAGTCAACTCTAACCGATAAGCGACTTCACCAACCCGTGCCATTATCTTGAATGGTCCGACAAACCTCGGACTTAACTTTCCTCTCTTCCTGAATCGTATGATTCCCTTCCAGGGTGACACTTTCAACATTACTCTGTCCCCAACATCAAACTCAATAGGCCTTCGTCGTTTATCCGCATAGGATTTCTGACGATCTTGTGCGGCCTTCATTCGTGCTTTGATTTGATTAAACCTTTCCGACGTTTCTCTTACGACTTCAAGACTTCCTAATTCCTTTTGTCCAATCTCACCCCAACAAACCGGGGTCCTGCATCTTCTCCCATACAACATTTCGTAAGGCGGCATGCCTATCGTCGTGTGATAACTATTGATGTAGGAGAATTCGGCTAACGGCAGATGACTGTCCCAACTGCCGCCAAAATCGATAATACAAGCACGAAGCATATTCGGACTGACCATCCGTTTGTGGGTGGTATGCCGTGCTAACATTGAGTCTCGCGCCCATCGCTTCGTGAAATCTTTTCCAGAACCTCGATGTGAATCGTGTGTCCCGGTCAGATACGATCGTCAAATGCATCCCATGCCATGCTACTACTTCGTTAATAAATACTTCTGCTAACCTTTCCGACGAGAACGTCTCGCGAATAGGTAGGAAATGAGCACTCTTCGTTAAACGGTCCACAATTACCCAGATGGCGTCATGACCTTTAGCTGTGCGAGGTAGCTTGGTTATGAAGTCCATGGTAATGTGTTCCCACTTCCATTCCGGTATATCAAGAGGTTGAATCTTTCCATAAGGTTTCTGGTGTTCAGCCTTTACTTGCGAGCAAGCCAAGCACTTGCTTACGTACTTTGTCACTTCGTGTTTCATTCTAGGCCACCAGTATTCCTTCCTCAGATCTTGGTACATTTTGTTGGTACCGGGATGGATAGAGTAACGAGACTTATGAGCCTCATCCAAGATTTTGGTCCTAAGCTCGCCACCCATAGGTATCCATACCCGCCCAAAACGTGTCCTAACACCAAGGGTGTTATATTCCAACTTGTCCTGTTGGCCAACCATTCTTTCCTTCTTTATGTTTTCTTCCTTAAGTGCTTCATCTTGAGCTCTTCCAATTTCCCTCATCACATCTGATGTTACCACCAACTGGCAAGCTTTCACTCTAATAGGAACAGGCACATCCTTTCGGCTTAGAGCGTCAGCCACCATGTTTGCCTTTCCAGGATGGTATATGATTTCATTGTCATATTCTTTCAATAGTTCCAACCATCGTCTCTGCCTCATATTAAGTTCCCTTTGTTCGAAGAAGTACTTCAAACTTTTGTGGTCAGAGTAAATAGTAAACTTCACCGCGTAGAGGTAGTGCCTCCAGATTTTCAGTGCAAATACGACAGCAGCAAGTTCCAAATCAAGAGTCGGATAATTAGCTTCGTGAATCTTCAACTGCCATGACGCATACGCGATCATTCTCCCGCGTTGCATCAACACGCATCCCAATCCCTGACCCGAAGTGTAGGTCCCCGGGTGTCTCGGATCGTTACGCGTGGGTGTGTGACTAGTCGGACCGGGTGCGGAATGCCTGTGACTAGGTGGAGAACAACAAAACAAAGTAAACCGACAAAGGAAATCACTTTAAAATCCGTCTATTATAACTTGAAGGTTACAGAGTACAAAATGAATGCGTACATAACATCTGTGAACCGTTCCTATTTATACTAGACATGTTGCCTGCGCACTTGCTAAGTGTGCAGGGCTTTGTTCCTGCGTACTTAGCAAGTACGCAGACAATGTTCTTGCGTACTTGCTAAGTACGCAGGTTGAGCAACCTGCGCACTTGTTAAGTGCGCACAACACTTAACAAATACGAATATAACGACAAGTACCTACGAACATGATTACAACTCGATAAACCAATACATACAAACGTTGATATACAAATACAAATACATAAAGACAATACATAAGTAAAAACAATCTTCAGAGTGCTTGTCACAAGAATTGCTTCAACAAACTCCCCCTTGACAGCAGCTCTGGAGATGTCTACACAGCTTTAGAGTAAACAACTTTAGAGTGATTGTCACAAGAATTGCTTCAGCAAAGCTTCAGAGTGCTTGTCATAAGAATTGCTCCAACAAACTCCCCCTTGACAACAGCTCTGGATCGTCTTCAGTCTCTATTATC
Source organism: Smallanthus sonchifolius (assembly GCA_023525975.1). NCBI lineage: Eukaryota > Viridiplantae > Streptophyta > Magnoliopsida > Asterales > Asteraceae > Smallanthus > Smallanthus sonchifolius. The sequence continues at coordinate 17,364,832 of CM042035.1, read as the reverse complement.
AGTATGCAAGTAGTATTTGTCTAACAACATCGTATCAGAGGTTCCCCAAGGTCAAAATCCGTGAGCTCAAGGATGACTATGTCAAATTTGAGCTCCGTGACCAGAGGTTCCCCAAGGTCAAAATCCGTGAGCTTAAAGACGACTATGTCAAATTTGAGCTCCGTGAAACCGACGCCAGCATGGCTAACGTGCTCCACGTCAGTAACTCAAAATGACGTATATAGAAAAATTCAGGAAGGAATCCCTGAATAGTCCTATTCTTCCTCCTCTCAGTCTCATGTTTAGCAACATACTTATTGTCTGAATTCTTTCGTCTTTGTGTTTTGGAGGATGACTCGGGAAGGGTAACCTTCGCCATTCTCCGTGGGTGTGATTGGTCTGGTGCATCATCAGAGTCAGATGAATCAGATTCAGTTGCATCAGAATCTGACTCTTCAGCACCATCTCCTCCTTCTTCTTCATCACCTCCATCACCAGTCATTTCGGCAATAACATAAGAGAAACAATATTAGATCAAACAGAATCATTGGAATAGAACAAGCATGACATGGTATAACACATGCACTATGAACTGAATTTCAGACTTAGAAAAATTCTGAGTGTCCCTTCCTGCGTACTTAACAAATACGCAGAAAATTGTTCTTGCGTACTTAGTAAGTACGCAAGAGCTAATTCTTGCGTACTTAATAAGCGCGCAGGAACTAACACTTAGAACTTTTAGAAAATCCAAAATCAAGAGATTCAAAGATTTAGATTATGATATCAGTCACCACAATGTCGAAAAACCTGTTTAAGACTTATGGGACCAAAACCAATATCAATGCAAGGCAAAAACCGGGTCATTTTGACCTGACCTTGGTCCGATGCAAACTTACGGCACAACAAGGGGTCAAACCCAAAATCAACAATAATTAAGGACGAAATTAGCATGCTAGAGCTTCGATTGATGATCATAAACTAGTTCTAGGGCCTAATTTCACTTAAGAACACCCAAACCCAGTTTAAATTTCATCATCAAAACCCTAAGAGCGAAAGTCAAGAAATCGGTCCTCATCAAGAGATTTTGCGGATGAAATACTCCAAGAATCTCACCAAATGTTAGACAGGTGAAGATGAAACAATGATCGAGATGAAAAATCGGATTAGAATCACATAAAGATTTGAGTGAAATCGGAGCAGGGAGTATACAAGCGTTTGAGTGTCTTGAACTGAAGAAAAAATCCAACTGCGGCTTATATACCCCACACACATGGGTCGTGCGTACTTGTCAAGTGCGCATGATTTAACTCCTGCGTACTTACTAAGTACGCAGGTTTTACCTCATGCGCACTTAACAAGTACACAGAGATCCATGTGTACTCAAAGTTCAACTTAAATTATGAAGATGTCAAAGTCAAATAACGAACTTGCTTGGTACATTCAATCAAGAGGATTCAAAGTCAATTCAGGAAGGTTAAACACAAATATTTTTGGCTTTTCTGAATATATTGAACTGTACATAAACTTAAAATCTTTTTTGATCTTTTCTGAATAACGATATACACATATTCACATAAAAGCTATTTTTGTTCAAAGACACGAGTAGAGGATCATATCAGGCTAAATTATAGCAAAAAATGATACAAGATAAACATCTAAGAATATGGGATCATGTCATGGATTACACTTTATTCATACGTAATAAGCAATATAAACAAGTAATTCAAGTTGACAATATAATAAGATTTGAAACCATAAGCATCTTAGTATCATGTTCTTGTGTGTTAAAGTAATAGTTATTTAATATACAACGCGTGCCCCACAGTTATGCTATGAACTTATTTTGCACTAATCTCAAGGCATCTAAGATTTTCCCAATGATTTTCTAGATTTCCAGAATGAGGCTACATCAATTAGCACAGGAAAAATCAAACAGAATCCATAATGATTATCAGGAATCATACGATTCAGAATCGAGTGATTCATTTGTCTTGGTTTCATGAGATTTCTTCATTGAATATCGGTATGATGATTCAGGATAATGAATAAGGTGTTTGAGGATTTAGGTAAGGGGATCCAACTTATATCTGGATTTGAATTCAATGAATCAGGAATGATTCAAGGGTGAATACATGCTCAACGGTTGATGTAAAGACATGTCTTGATTCAATCTCTCATTGCATACTTGTTAGTATGGGCAGGGAGATGAACCGCAGTAATTGTGCTAACGACCTAACCCGAAACTGGTCTCAGAAGAAAATGATTGCCAAAATCTAACATCCTGTATCTGATAGTGATCTTTGGCATTCTTTTACGCACACACACTAGCAAACATGGGTTCAAATCACATTTGTAGTATTGATTTAATTTCCACACTACTAATGATTCAAAGATGCTTACAGCCTATTAACAATTCAAATTACTTGTAAATAAGTAGATTAAAAACACAACAATTTAAACAATCAAGTAAGCATGACGCAATCATTTCCCATATGTGCAGTCTATGACGTTTAGATCATTTCTGATGTACTATCATTTCCTCTTTTCTCAAAATAACTTTGAAATTTTCTCCATTTTCTATTTTGTTTGGATTTTTGTAAAATATTTGAAAATTAAAAGAACTATATAGAAAACTTAAAAGAAATAAAATTTAACTTTCATGAATTGAATTGATTTAAGAAAAACAGGTTTTCACTCTGGATTGAACATTCCTATCAAGTTGACAAGATGTTCAAAGCGGGTTCGATCAAATGCCTTAGTGAAAAGGTCAGCAAAGTTGTCATCCGTATGAACCTTTACAAGTTCAATGAGATGCAGCACAATCACGGATGAAATGATGGCGAATTTCAATATGTTTAGTTTTGGAATGTTTCACCGGGTTGTTTGTGATGGACATGGTGGCATTGTTGTCAATGAACAGTGGAGTTCCAGTGAAGTTTAAGCCGTAGTCTCTCAATTGCTGCTGAATCCATAATATCTGAGAACAACCGCTAGCTGCATCAATGTACTCTGCTTCACATGTTGAGACAGAAACCGTTGACTGCTTCTTGCACTGCCAGGAGACCAGCCTGTCTCCCAAGAATTGACATCCACCTGAAGTTGACTTTCTATCAAGGTTACAACCGCCATAATTTGAATCAGTATAGGCTTTGAAGTCAAATGACTGCTTCTTTGAGTACCAAAGACCCAATCGGGGTTTCCCTTTCAAGTATCTGAATATCCTCTTGACAGCTATCATATGAGACTCCTTCGGTTGTGACTGAAACCTTGAGCACAAGCATACAACAAACATTATGTCGGGCCTTGAAGCTGTGAGATACATAAGAGATCCAATCATCCCACGGTACAATTTACAATCCACATCCTTTCCATCTTTGTCTGGATGCAAACCGTGATTGACGGGGATAGGTGTGCCATAAGTACTGCTATCATTCATCTTGTATTTTGTTAAGATGTCATGCACATACTTAGTTTGATGTAGATAGATGCCATCCTCTCTTTGACTGACTTGTAGACCCAGGAAGAACGACAATTCACCTATGTTACTCATCTCAAACTTGGACTTCATCACCTGTTCGAATTCCCTACACATCTCTTCATTTGTAGACCCAAAGATAATGTCGTCGACATACACTTGCACAAGAAGAATATCACCTCCTGCTTTCCTAATGAAGAGGGTCGAGTCAATTTGTCCACGGTCGAAACCATTTGACAGTAGATGTTTTGATAACGTCTCATACCATGCCCGAGGTGCTTGATGAAGACCATAAAGTGCTTTGTCGAGCTTATACACTTTATTGATATTATGCGGATCTTCAAAGCCGGGAGGTTGAGTGACATAGAACTCTTCATGAACTTTTCCATACAGGAAAGCACTCTTCACATCAAGTTGATAGACCTTGAAGCCGACATAGGAGGCATAAGCCAGAAACAGTCGAATGGCCTCAAGTCTAGCAACTGGGGCATATACTTCTATGTAATCTAAGCCCTCTTGTTGTTAAAAACCCTGAACAACCAACCTTGCTTTATTCTTCACCACGACATGACGATCATCCGTCTTGCATTTGAACACCCATCTGGTTCCAATTGGTTGGACGCCTCTTGGCAAGTCAACCAAATCCCACACATGCAAATTTTGGAATTGAGACAGTTCTTCTTGCATAGCCTCAATCCAGCAGTTGTCAGCGAGAGCCTCCTTCACATTCTTCGGCTCCAACTGGGACACGAATGAAGCATGCAAACATGTTTCTATGATACCAGTGTCAAGTATCTCAGCGTACAGACTGGTGTTCTCAGCGATGGTTCTATGACGAGTTTGAACACCGGCATGAGGATCACCAATAATGTTGTCAATTGGATGATTCTTATGCACTCTCGTCTCTGGTATCTCTGGTTCCTGGATTTCTGAATCTAGGTTCGTGCTCAACTCCCCCATATCCTGTGTTCCAGAAGAAGAAGATTCAGTGTTGATTGGATCAGCTGGAGCTTCATTTCCTACACAAGTGTTAGGATTAGCTTGAGCGTCATTTCCGTCAATATGAACAACTTCAATGTTATCACTGTCATGAGTTCCAGATGCAGATGAAGCATTGGAATCGGGAGTTACAATCGGTACAGTGGCACGAGTGGAGAAATTTGAATCATCACCGCCATCAACGAAATCGTACACATTTGCGACGTCATCAGCAGACAAATCAGGAAGATTGAAGGACTTGAATAGCGCATCATAATCAAAACCCCAAGCTGGACCAGTTGGTTCTGGTGGAATGCTGTGTTTACTGCAATCCACTTCAAACCATTCCTCGACAGTACGAGTTCCTATATTTTACACTCTCTTGCAAGGCGAGTTGGCAACATATCCTAAGAAGATGCCATCCACCGCTTTTGCATGAAACTTAGACTTGCGGTCTTTGTATTGTAGCAATAAGGAACAGGGACTACCAAAAGGAACTAGGTAATCAAGATTGGGAGGTCGATTGTTGATCAACTCATAGCACGTCTTGTTGTGCCTCTTCACAACCAGAACTCTGTTCAAAACGTGACAAGCTGTATTTACTGCTTCTGCCCAGAAAGTTATAGGAAGCTTTGCATCTGACAGCATTGTCCTTGCAGTTTCGATCAAGGTTCTGTTCTTCCTTTCTGCAACTCCATTCTGCTGAGGTGTGTACGGGGCGCTAAATTCGTGACGGATACCCTTCTTGAGACAGAAAAGTTCCATCAAGTTATTCTTGAATTCAGTTCCGTTATCACTCCTTATTCTTCTAACTTTCAGCTTGCACAGAGATTCCAAGCTAAGGATCAGGTATTGAAGAATGTCATCAGTCTCGTCCTTTGTACCTAAAAAATGCACCCAAGAAAAACGTGAGAAGTCATCAGTTACAACTAGACAGTATGACTTACCTCCAATACTCCTGATACTTATGGGGCCAAACAAATCCATATGTAATAGCTCCAAAGGGGTATCGATGGAGTTTTGGAGCTTGGATTTGTGAGACTTCCGTTGCTGTTTGCCCTTTTTACAAGGCATACAGTCATCTGCAACGGCAAATCTCAACTTAGGAACACCGGTTACCAAACCGTTTCGGACAAGATGATTCATTTTTTGATAAGAAATGTGTCCGAGTTTCCTATGCCACAAGATTGAGTCAAGCTCTGTTGCTTTGGTAAGAAAACAAGTAGCAACAGATGATGTAGTTTTCGCCACGCTCATGTCGATCTGATATGTATCATTCGTTCTTGGTGCCCGCATCAGAATCCAGTCTTCAGGAACCTCAAAACCAGGTTTGAGAATCATGCATTCAGTCTTGTCAAACATAACCGAGTACTCCTTGTCGCACATCTGAGAGACACTCAACAGGTTATGCTTCAGCTGTTCGCAGTAGTTGACGTTGTCGAAGCTAACACAACCGTTTGAAACCACGCCTTGACACGTGATACTACCGCCTTTCTCTCCAGCAAAGGCCATATAGCCGCCTTTAAATGGTTTCACGTCTTGAAGCAGGGCCATGCTGCATGTCATGTGCCGGGAGCATCCACTATCTACATACCAACAATTAGAGATAGTACCCTTCGGATGTCCCTGCACGAGTCACAAAACAAATCAGTTAGATTTGGAGACCCAAGCCATAGTGTTCTTGGGTCGTCCGTCTTTTTCAAAATAGACAACCTCTATTAACTCGCAGTCGTGACTGTCAACAATGGATGAATCTTTTGAAGATTTGGGATCAGAAGGTTGAGAACTTTTAGATTTCTTGTTCCAGGATCTTTTCTTTTTCTTAACTGGAACATTAGGCTCACATTCAACAATAGCAGGTGAACTAGTGAAAGCTTCACCTGATTGAAGTCCAGCCAGTTGTTCCAGATTTCTCAATCTTTTGTTCCTTCTTCTCCTCTGTGGTTTGGAGAGTTTTGCCACAGATTTCTCACCAGTTGGTGCACTACCAGAGGTAAAAGCACAAGGTTTAGCAGGAAGCTTTTCCCTTTTTGGAACAGTTGGTTTAGCCTCAGATGTGGTCTTTGGCTTCACCAACGGTTTTAGTGGTGGTTTCATCACATTAGCCTTAGGACTTTCAGATTTTTTCACTTGTGGTGACTTTGGGACAACAGCTGGTTGAGAACCAATTGGCCATTTCCCTTGATTCTTATTAGGACAGTTCACCAGGATGTGACCGACCATACCACATTGAAAACAGGTTCTCTTTTCTCTGTAAGTTCTCCGGTAAGGCTCATTTGATTTGACATTTGAAGACTCAGCATGATGAACAGGAGCAGTTGTTTGGTGAACATTAGGTTGACCCGATGGTAATTGGCTTTTGGGAATATAGTACTTTTGCAAATTTTCTTTATAGCCAAGCCCGTAATGAGTTGAAAAGGCTTCTTTCTTAACTTGATTAAGGTTTTTATATCCCCCATAAAGCATCACTTTTAATTTTTCATTAGTTTCAACAATGTCGGGTTCAGTTAAAATGCAATTATCACGCTCAGTGACAAAGTTTTTCTTAACCTTTTGTTCACCTAGCAACTCCTCTGAGACTACTCCTTCAGGGCAGGTGTTCTCAGACCCATCATCAGAAGCAGTAAAGAACTCTTCATCAGATGCAGAGTTAGCCTTACTTGAGGAATCATCCTTGTTAGAGGAATCATCCTGACTTGACGACTCATCAAGGCAAGATAGATCGATGTCAATTAAGCCGTTGACAAATTTCCCGTTTACTGGTGGAGGAATGGCATTAGTACCCAGCCCTAATCCATTCACTTGCCTTACTACAGACTCGTAGTGTTCCACCACAAAACGAGAGTTTTTTAACTTCTCAATATTGCCTTTCAGCTGCAAGACCTCATTTTGCAGTTTGGTGATCTCATTGTTCCTTTTCTCCAACCCCTTGTATGCAACATCCAAATGAAACTGTTGATCACTGATTTTAAGTGAATAATCACGTTTATCCTTTTTCAAAGTTTCAATTGAATCTTTATATCGTTTTTCATTTTGTTTGTAGCTTAAAGCTGCAATACGAAGGGGTTCGACTTTGTCTTGAAGCTTAGAATTTTCATCCTGCAAGCTTAGACATTTAGAACAAGAAATGACAGCAAAAGAGCTAGAATCTACCTCATTTGACGAACAAGATGCCTCTCCAATAGCCATGAGGGCAACTACAGTTGTAGACTCTTCCTGGTCAGCCACAGAAGCTTCCCGTTCTTCTGCTTCCATCATCTCCTTAATCTCAGCCATGAGACCAACCTGTGTTTGTGCAATGATGGCATCTTCCAGATGAACACCCCAATCAAAGATGTCGTTCTGTTGAGCTACCAAAGCATTTGACGTACCACCTTGGCTTTGATTGTGGTTGTTTGAGTTGTTGTAGCCATGGCTGTTTCCTTGACTAGGTCTGGTGAAACCCGAAGCCGGTGCTCTGTCCTTTTGACATTCACGAGCAAAGTGTCCAAAGTTCTGACACTTATAGCACATGGCCTTGGATTTGTCAAAACCAACCTTGGCATTTGAATGCCCACCAATGACCTTTCTTCCTGTTCTGTTCAGGAAACACTTGGCTCTCCTCAAGATCATGGCCATATTCCATTGAATATCCATATCCTCCATATCATCCGGATCCACCTGATTAAAGTCTTCTTCGATGGTTTCAGGATCAGTTAGCTTGCCGCCAATAAAGTTCTCATAGGCAAGCATGCATGATGAGAATAAAGCCACATGATCTTCAGCTATCTTGGCTATTGCTGTTTGGTTGGTTGAAGATGTGGGAGAAGGATTTCTTGAGGAGTTCTGATGATGAGATCCAGAACCTGATGATGAATAGCACGCCTGACCACCACAACCCTTTGATGCTTCTTCTTCATGAGAGTTTCCTGGGAAAAGGGCAATTCCAGAGCCAGATAACTTTGATGTCGAAGACGTCCCATAATACATAGACGGGTCTTGTATTTGAGGTCTCCCTGAGCTCTCTTTTCGTCTTAGGTTCATGTCATGAGCCTGAACCTTTCCGATTGCCTCATCAATCGTCATCTCATAGAAATTGGGATTCTCTCTCATCAAGGTTGTGTACATTTCAAATTTTTGAGGCAACACATCCAGAAAATTTTTACTAAATCCTCATTTGGATAAATGAGGTCATACGCTTTCAACTCAGTCTGCAGATGATAGAATCTGGAGATGAGTTCATCAATGGATTCGTTCTCCAGAAATCTGAAGCATTCATACTGCTTCCTGAGAAGATCCCGTTTACTTTTCTTGATATCACTGTTGCCTTCGAATCTCTTCTGCAATGCCTTCCAGAGATCCTTGGAGTTATCATAACCTCTGAAACTATGAAATAACTCCCTTGTCAAGGCCATTGTAATAGATCCGTGAGCCTTCTTTTCTCTATCATAAACTTTCTTCTCTTCTTCGTCAAGCTTAGAGATAGGCTTAGGAACTTCCTCATCAAGATAAGTGTAAGTGGGATACTTATATCCCTCTAATATGGGTATCCATAGTGAAGAATCAGTATAAGAGATATAATGTTCAAAGCGTGGTTTCCAATTAGAATAACCATTTACATTGAACAGCTTTGGTGGTTTTTGCGGTGTTCCAATCTAATTATCATAATTCAAGAGATTACCAAGGTTCTGAAGATTTGCCATAGTTGAACACTTAGTCAAATTTCAGAAAAATCACAGAAACTTGCGCACTTGAAATCAGCCTTGCGCACTTAAGGAATAGAACTTGTGCACTTAAAGTTTGCTCTTACGTACTTATCAAGTACGCAGGAGTAAAGGATAAATACGCAAGGTATAAATTAAGTACGCAGCAAGTATTATCTTGCGTACTTAGTAAGTACGTAGGAAGACTGTACTTTTTGCCAAAAAAGGTAAGTACGCAGTTCACTTTATCACCAACTCTCACCAAAATTTTCCGGTCACCTGAAACTCACCGGAGTCAGTAAAAATTGACGATATCAACAAACAAAGTGAGCCAAAGGGTCAGAAAGTCGTTTCTAACCAACCTTTGATGCTCAAAACACTCAAATACACAACAAAAGTCGATTTTTGAGTGATTTTTGCTTCTAAAATAGTGCTCAAGAGCTACCCCTATTTTATCACAAAAATCAACAAAAACACCCAGTTTTTCTTGCAAAATCTCTGTAGGATGTGTAGAAGATGCTCCTAACAAACTCACAACACTCGAAATCAAGAGCTAAGCTCTGATACCACTTGTAGGTCCCCGGGTGTCTCGGATCGTTACACGTGGGTGTGTGACTAGTCGGACCGGGTGCGGAATGCCCATGACTAGGTGGAGAACACACAAAGTAAACCGACAAAGGAAATCACTTTAAAATCCGTCTATTATAACTTGAAGGTTACAGAGTACAAAATGAATGCGTACATAAAATCTGTGAACCGTTCCTATTTATACTAGACCTGTTGCCTGCGCACTTGCTAAGTGCGCAGGGCTTTGTTCCTGCGTACTTAGCAAGTACGCAGACAATGTTCTTGCGTACTTGCTAAGTACACAGGTTGAGCAACATGCGCACTTGTTAAGTGCGCACAACACTTAACAAATATGAATATAACGACAAGTACCTACGAACATGATTACAACTCGATAAACCAATACATACAAACGTTGATATACAAATACAAATACATAAAGACAATACATAAGTAAAAACAATCTTCAAAGTGCTTGTCACAAGAATTGCTTCAACACGAAGCGTCAGAGTATACCACTAAGTCTTCATTGCCCTCGGGAAGGGCCAAGACTGGAGCTTGGGTTAGCTTCTCCTTCAATTCCTTAAACGCCTCATCCTGGGTCGAACCCCATTCGTACTTTACCTCCTTCCGAGTCAACTTTGTCAACGGCGAAGCTATTTTCGAGAAATCCTGGATGAATCTCCGATAGTAGCCTGCCAATCCCAAGAAACTGCGGATTTCAGTTGGCGTCTTAGGAATATTCCATTCCCTTACCGTCATTATCTTTGCTGGGTCAACCATAATGCCGTTCGGGTTAATGACATGACCTAGGAATTGAACTTCCCTAAGCTAGAACGCGCATTTGGAGAACTTAGCATACAACTTTTCCTACTTCAGAGCCTCCAACACCTCCTTTAAGTGACATGCGTGATCACCCTCATTCTTGGAGTAGATGAGGATATCATCGATGAACACGATTACCGATCGGTCCAGCATCGGTCGACACACCCTATTCATCTAATCCATGAACGTTGCGGGGGCGTTCGTCAATCCGAAAGACATTACGCGGAACTCGAAATGTCCATAACACGTGCGAAATGTCGTTTTCGGTATGTCTTCTTCCCTCACCTTCAACTGATGGTACCCGGATCGAAGGTCGATTTTTGAGAACCAACTTGCGCCTTGCAATTGATCGAACAGGTCGTCGATCCTTGGTAAAGGGTACCTGTTCTTCATCGTACGTTTGTTCAACTCGCGATAATCAATACACATTCTCATCGAACCATCCTTCTTCTTTACAAATAACACCGGGGCACCCCAAGGTGAGATGCTCGGTTGGATAAATCCCTTCTCAAGTAATTCGTCTAGTTGTGTCATTAGTTCCTTCATCTCTACTGGTGCTAGTCGATATGGAGCTTTAGCCACGGGCTGGGCATCTGGTACTAAGTCGATTCGGAACTCAATCTCTCTGTCGGGTGGTATCCCAGGCAAATCCTCTGGAAACACCTCCGGGTACTCGCGTACCACAGGTACATCGTCTAGTTCCTTCACTTCCTTACACTTGTCAATTACGTACACCAGATAAGCCTCGCATCCGCACCTCAAGTAATCTGTTGCCTTAATCATCGAGATGACGTTTGGCATCGGGGAGTCACGATCTCCAAAGACCTCGACTTTGCTACCATCCGGAGCCTTGAGTCAGATTATCTTTCGTTTACATATGATTTGTGCTTCGTTGGCAGTTAACCAATCCATACCCAACACGACATCAAACCCTCCCAAAACCATAACAAACAATCTGACAGGGAACCTATGACCTTCTATTTTTATCGTGGAGTTGTCAACTACATCGGTCACTCTCGCAGTTCTACCCTCAGCGGTTTCTACGCTAAAAGCCCTTTCTAGCTTACTGACAGTGTACTTCACTCGTTTACAAAAAGTCGCAGATATAAAACTCTTACTGGCACCCGAATCAAATAACACAGAAACAAAAGTGTTGTCAAGGATGAACGTACCTGACACCACATCGGGGTCTGCCCTGGATTGGTCCTGTGTCAGTGCGTACGCTCGGGTCCTTTTCCGGGGCCTTTCATCCTTCTTTTCGGTGTTCTTCCCTTTCCCAGTTTCCCCCATTCTTGGCTTTATGTAGCCCCTACTCAGATGCCCGGTTCCCCCGCAGTTATAGCACTTGTAGAGCTGGGGACATTCACGTGAGTAGTGTCCAGTTTTGCCACACTTGAAGCATAGATTGGATCCCAGTCTGCACTCACCCATATGCTCCTTCCCACACTTATTACACATCGATATCTCCTCCACCCGAGCCCTCTTATCACGAGCCCCATACATCTTTCCACCTATTCGTTTGTTTTGGAAGCTCGGTTTCTTTTTGGGTTCCTCAATGGCGACATCATTTAGTGCCAGGTCATCATACACTACACCACTGAGTTCCACCACCGAATCATAGGTGCTAGGGGCGTTTGCTTTGATGAAAGTACGGACCTTATCCGGCAAACCTTGGATGTAGCAAGCAATCTTTCTTTCCTCAGTCGTGATCAGATGCGGCACCAGAGGTGCCAATTCATTGAATCTGGTAGTGTATTGCCGATGTGTTTTACTTCCGGCATTAAATCCCAGAAACTCTCTTTCCACCTTCTCGATTTCATTCCTCGGGCAGAAGTTCTTAATCACCAATGTTTTTAAATCGTTCCACAGCATTGCGTCAACCGTCTCGTCCCCCTTAGCTTGACGTACACCTTCCCACCAATTGGATGCTTCCTCTCTCAAGGAGTTAGCAGCAAATTTCACAACTTGATTCGCTCGACACTCGCTCAGACGAATGGCAGCTTCCATACGGATTACCCAATCAAAAGTAGCCACTGCGTCCTTCTTCCCAGTCAGGACCGGCGGGTCACATGCCTTAAAGGACTTATAGTCGCAACCACGGTTAAGCGGTGCTTTGATTGCCTCAGTGTTTGGGGTACCAACCGCCGTGTTAGACCCACCCATCTCATTAGCCTTCCTTAACGCTTCTGCCAACAGTCCTGGCAAAGAAACCTTCATCAACTCAGTGAACTCACGTGCCAGAGCTGCTCTCACTTCCGGTTCAAAAGTGAATTGTTGTTCTTCGACATGAGTCGGCTCAGTCCCGTGCATACTAACTTCTGGCTCAGTGTGAACACTTCCTTCTTCACTGTACTCTTGGCGTGCAGGGGTCCTGCCGCGCCCACCGTTACGACCCCCAGTACGACCACCGGTATGGCCCCCACCACGCCTTCCGTTTCCTCTCCTTGCCATTTCGTTCTATAAGACAAGGAATCCAATGTCATCATGCTAGTTAACAAATAGAATTCAACAGGCACTGTAAGATGTTAATATACACTGGCCTTCTACAATTAACCATTACACTACCTTTCGATTTCTATTTGACCACCTTTGTGATTCCATCAGAACACAAGTCCTTACCTAACCCTTTCTAAGGCATACTATATATGTAAATATATACTACCTTCATACCTGATGCTGTGGCTCGAGTTACCCGTACTGGCATATGCTTTCGGTCCCATTCACAGTTTAAGTTCAGACACTGGGAGTGTCCGAATCTCTCAAACTATTGCTCTAATACCAACTTGTAAGGCCCCAAACTCGGGAGGCCTCACTCGTTGGATTTACTCATTCACAAACAGTTCTTAGACTTGAATATCAAAATAACGCAGCGGAAAATTTCATTAAAACATAATCGTGACATTACTTAACATGCGGAAGCGTAACATAGTCTAATACATAAACATAACATAAGCTAATCATGACGGGATGCCAGTCTTCATATCATCCGGGTAACTCATCAAGCCGCCCAGCATCACCGTCCATCATCATAACCTGCCTTAACCTGAATGTGCATACTAAAAAGTCAGCTACGCTGGTGAGTTCTAGCATTACATAAAACTTTAACATTTACATTTGCCAAAAACATAACATTCATTCATTTAATAAAAGCGTACGTAAAAACATGCAATAACTTAACATCATCAAAACCTCGTAATCATATCATCATAACATAACTCAACATGAACCGAATCTGCGCCTTTTCGTAACCGTCAATTCCATTCATCGCATACTGGCGGAGAAACCCCGAGGCACGCCACCACTAGGCCCTTCGACAACGTACATTACCTGTAGGCCCAGAAACCTAGGGCCCGATACCCCAAAGCCGTTCGACACCAGAACCTTAGGAACGGTATCACAAGGATACACACACCTTCACCTTAAGCACGGCGTCCCAAAGGACAGCACGTACCTTCACCTTAGGCACTGTTCCCTCTCAGGGAATACTACCTTCAATAGGGATCCCGGTAATCCCATGGTGAGCATCGTCTCCCCTTTATCCACCCAGTTGTACAACCGTTAGCCAGCCACAAAGGCCCCCATAAGGGTAAGGCCCATTCATGCGTACATACCTTAGTTCCCGTAGGAACTCGTGGCAGATTCGTTCATTTCGTGACTTTCATAAAAACCGTTACCGCCTTTACATCATTTTAGTTAAAGCATTCGTATGTTTTATTATAAAACATTTCATCATTTAAACCGTTCGTAAACAATTCATAAACCTCTTTGGCAAAACACTTCATAAACACATTTCAACTTTCCTTTCGTAAACATCGTTTCATAAAACATCATTTCGTTAAACATCATTTCGTAAGTATGCACACCAGCCCAAAAATATTATTCAAAACATTTAAAAGAGGGCTTCTAGAACTCACCTGATAAGCTAATTTGGGTTGTCCTAAAAAAAGGTCCAACAACGTCACTTCCGATCTGAATTGATTAGTTAAATACACATCAGACCTAATCCCGACTCTAACGGTTTAACCATTCTGATTTAGGCGACTACACTGACTTTACTAACCAGCCTGATGCCTGCGCACTTAGCAAGTGCGCAGGGCCTTGTTCTTGCGTACTTAATAAGTGTGCAGACTTCGTTTCATGCGTACTTGATAAGTACGCAGACTTTTCTTCATGCGTACTTGATAAGTACGCAAGACCTGCTTCATGCGTACTTGATAAGTACGCAAAACCTTTCTTCTTGAGTACTTGATAAGTACGCAGGATCTGCCTCTTGCGTTCTTGATAAGTACGCAGGACCTGCTTCCCCGCAAAAACCTTAACTTTCGCATGCGGATCTGATCATGTCAAGATCCTGAACTTGTTTACATTCAAAACGTTTGCTTTTCGTTTAATAACTCAAATCTATGTTTTTCTTCCAGTTTCATCCGTAAAAACGTTACCTTTTCATCCAAAACCCGGAAAACCCCAAAACGAACAAAAACTCAGATCTAGGCCAGATCGTTACCTGTATCAAACTTTTGATCTGGAGGTTCTTCTCACGAGCTCTGGAGCAACACACTTCTTCAATCTCGGGTCGATCCGCCAACTTTCTCTCTCTACAGTTTCTCTCTCTAAATGTTGCAAATGAGAGAAAGGGTGGTGACTTAGGCTATTTATAGGGGAGGCTCCCCTATGTTCGCCCCTTCTAGCACGCCGGCCCATCCGGCCCGGCCCGTCATGCCTCGTTCGTTTATTCCGTTATCATAACTGTCGTTTTATTTTTGGGATGTTACAGTCTAACAAATGCTCCTGCAGTATTTATGGACCTAACGAACAGGGTTTGTAAACCATTCCTTGACAAATTTGTCATCGTTTTCATCGATGATATTCTTATCTATTCCCAAAACCAAGAAGAACATGATGAGCATCTTAGAATCATTTTGGAAGCCTTGAGAAAAGAAAGATTGTACGCTAAGTTTTCAAAATGTGAATTTTGGAAACAAGAAGTACAATTTCTTGGTCACATGGTAAACGAGCAAGGAATACAAGTAGACCCAGGTAAAATCGAAGCTGTCATGAAATGAGAAGCTCCAAAGACTCCAACGGAAATTAGAAGCTTTCTTGGACTAGCCGGTTACTACAGGAGATTTATTAAAGACTTCTCCAAGATAGCTATACCTTTGACTACTCTGACTTAGAAAGCAGCAAAGTTTGAATGGGGCACAAAACAGGAAGAAGCTTTCAACATTCTCAAAGATAAGCTTAGTCATGTAACAATCTTAGCACTACCTGAAGGAAATGATGATTTTGTAATCTATTGTGACGCTTCCCAAACTGGTCTATGTTGTGTGTTGATGCAGCGAGACAAGGTTATTGCCTACACATCACGACAATTTAAAATTCATGAGAAAAACTATACTACGCATGATCCGGAACTTGGTGCCATAATGTTTGCTCTAAAGATTTAGAGACACTATTTATATGGTACCAAATGCGTAATATATTCAGACCATAAAAGCCTCCAACATATTTTTAATCAGAAGGATTTAAATATGAGGCAAAGGAGGTGGATGGAACTTATCAACGATTATTACTGTGAAATCAAATACATGCTTTAAGTCGGAAGGAACGAAGGCAGCCGATTAAAGTAAAAGCACTACGATTAGATCTAAAGTTAGATTTGCTTGAACAAATTAAGGAAATCCAACCAAAAGCATTAGCAGAAGGAAATATCAGGAAAGAACGTATGCTGGGAAAACAAAAGTTGCTATCCAGAGGAAATGATGGAATCATGAGATTCGAGCAAAGAATCTGGATTCCTAAGTTTGGAGATATTCAAGGGAAGATATTAGATGAAGCACACAAATCAAGATATTCCTTGCATCCAGGTGCAAAGAAGATGTACAAAGATCTGAAGACTCATGTGGCCTAACATGAAGAGATCAATAGCCCAGTACATAGACAAATGCTTGCCTTGTCTACAATTTAAGATTGAACATCAGAAACCGGCAGGTCAACTACAACAAATAGAATTACCTGTCTGGAAATGTGATCGAATTACAGTGGACTTCGTAACTAAACTACCCAAAACCCAGAAAGGATATAATGCCATATGGGCCGTGGTCGATAGACTGACCAAGTCAGCCCATTTTATACCCATCCATGAGACATACTCTATAGATAAGTTAGCTAGAATGTGTAGGTCCAGGTAACTCAGCTACTGATCAAACTCGTGATATGACGTTGATATAACACGAAGTGCGGAATCCTTCGCGTTACCGATTTGTATACTAACCGACAATCCAAAACAACACGCGTAAATAAACTTCTCGATTATATTCAGAATAACAATGGTTACAGACTCAATCAGACAATTGTTCACTTCTATTCACGCCTCTGTCTAATGACTCTGTAACTGAAATATATAGAACCAAAACTGATGTAAGCGAACTTAGTTAAGTTCGCCTGTAACAGACTAAGCGAACTTAACAAGTTCGCCTCAGCTATGCCTAAGCGAACTTATTAAGTTCGCCTCTGATAGGTCAGGCGAACTTAACTAAGTTCGCCTCTAGGCTTACTACTAAAAACACTTAGCAACTTTACAATTTCATGACAAAACATAAAGACATAAAATCTAACTATTACAAGCTTTTGTCATTACAAATCTATGTCCTAACAGACTCCCCCTTGACAATAGCTTGATCTTCTGTCTTCAGTCTTTATCTTGAAGTCTTCCAGTTATCCGGTAGTCTGCTGCCAGCATGCACACCGTATCTTCTGCATATCTCCAAAACTCTTTTATACTGTAGACCTTGTTCTCTCCATTCATCAGTATACATTATCTCATTCTTTCTCAGTGTCCTCTGATCTTTCTTTGAAAAATTAATAAGATTCATTGCGTCATAGAAACACACAATGACCTTATTATCTTTATCTTCAACCCTTGCTTCACCAGTATTGACATCAACATACCACCATTTCATATTCCCAAGAAAGTCTTGAGGAATATTCTTTAATGGTATCTTGTGTACAGCACGTACCGGTCTATACTTGTATCTCCAGGTTACTTTCCCAGTCTTAGGATCTGTAATCTTCACTCTCTTTCCTTTCTGTGGTTTCAGCCGTTCATACTTACCCGAACTTCCTTCTTTCTTTATCAGGTTTGCTATCACATCAGCCAAACCATTCTTCGATCTATTTATGAAAGGCTTTGAAGCTAGACCATTTATTTCACACCTCGGTAAGGTATTGAAATATTTGATCCTCGGCTTTAAGTATTGAACACCGTCAGATCGTTTGATTACAAACAATTTTGATTCACCATCATAGAACCAACTTATGATCCTTCCTACACACTTCTCTTTATTCACATAATTTTCTTTCTGAGCAGGTTGTATTGGAGACTTGGGTTGTACCTTCATCCAACTATTTACTACTTCTCTCCACTGTTCTCGTGTCATACCTGTATCTCTAAACATCACAGGTTCTTCATTAATCTTCGGAGACTCAGTGTGAGTAGTTACAGTTTCAGCACTCTTATTGAATTGAAGATTCTCATCATCAGTATCCAACATTGACTCAGCTGTATCATCAGGCAATGTGACGTCTTCAATAGAGTCCATAGAGTCAGTTATTCCGTCATAAGAGAATTCAGGAACAACATCCTCTTGGATGAAGTTATACGGCACCTTAAGACCGTCACAGCCTTCATATGTAACACTGTCTTTATCTTTCTCTATTTCAATCTCCACTATTTCTCCTTCTTCTATCTCAGTGTCTGACATATCATCTTCCATGTCATTGAATAAATCGTCAATGTCATCAAGACATTCAATCTTTTCAGCCTCTTCTTCTGAATCTTGAAAGAATTCTAATAACAGAATTTCTTCTTCATTATTACTCGAAGTATCTTTATCTTTGTTTCCTTCAAGAAATTGTGATGTCGACTCCCCCTGAACTCTAGATATAGGATTAGCGTCAGTGTATTGACGATCACCCTCAATATTTCCAGCAGGATCATTGTCTTCATCATCACGTCTTTGTATTGACTCAGTGTGACAAGTATCAGGTATCCTCAACTCCCCCTCAGTGTATTGAACGAGTTTGGACACTAACGCTTGCATATCAGCAATCTGTTGAGCTTGAGTCTGAATCACCAGCTGTCGGTGAGAATCAATAGACACAAGAGAGTTAACTTGTGTTTGCAGAGAAAGCACTTGAGATTCAAGGAAAGTAATCCTGTCAGAATCAGAAGGCTTTGACGGACCAGCTGTTGATTGTGGAATCGAAGGACTTGAAGTAGTAGGAACGACTGGAGGAACAGGAGTATGAACTGGAGAAGGATCCTTAGATCTCGGAGGAGTAATTATCAGAGAAGCAACAAAATTTGCATCCGCGACTCCTTGAGAAGACTGTGCAGCAGCAATCGAAGCAGACATTAACTTTTGACTTTTTGGATCTGGAGTAAAGTCACTATCAGTGTCAGAACCTTCATCGACCAAAGATCTCTTTCCAAGTACTGATCCGGAAGGAGGATCCCGAACAGACTTTCGTCTTGGTCGTCTGGCTTGAGATTTAATGCGTTTGCCAGCATTAGCCAGTGGAATAGCAGCCAACCTGTTAGGACATGTTTTGTAACTGTTGATAAAATTCTGTTTAAGTTCGTAGAGAGGCGAACTATCTTGAGAAGCGAACTTGTTAAGTTCGCCTAAGTTGCTGATACATAGAGAGGCGAACTTAACAAGTTCGCCTAAGCCTCATGAGAAGTTCGCCTATATCAGTTCAGTGTCTATATATAGAGGATTCCAGTTTCTGTTCTGTGTGGCTCAGAATAGATCAGACACAGACAGAAATAGGAGATATTGTAAACTGATATTCTGAGTGGAAATACAAAGCGTTTATTTACACCGTTGTTGTTGATTGAGTTACACGAGCACGTTGATCATGGATTCCGCACGTTATCACCGTGTCGTACCGCGAGTCTAGAGATCCATCACGCACCGAATTCGGGACCTACAAGTGGTATCAGAGAAAAGTGCTCGTGAATTTAGTACTATTCTTGGTGATAATTGACGGTTTTTGTGTACAATTCGACAAGATTTTCAACATTCTTGAAGTTTCTGCAACAATGGCGTTTTTAAAGTTCTTGAAGACTGTTTCTTGACTGAATTCGTGATTTTGGAAGTGTTTTTGAAGAAATTAGACCGATAGAATTGTTCAATTTGTTAAAATTCATAATCCTACGGATCAATTCTCTTTAATTCCATCAATTCGCTAAGAAATCATGAATTTTGAAGGTTTCGGTTCGTGTTTGGTTGAAGACTCTGATTGATTCTGTTACAGCAGTTTAAGCGAACTTGCTGAGTTCCTGTTCAAGCGAACTTAGCAAGCGAACTTATTAAGTTCGCTTCTCACATTTCAAGCGAACTTAGCTGTTAAGCGAACTTATCAGATTACCTTCTTAAGCGAACTTGTCTTGTTCGCCTGATATTAAGTTCGCTTAGTACTCCCTAAAGCGAACTTATTAAGTTCGCCTGAGGGTAAAATAATTCAGAACTTGGAAAATTTTTTGAAAAATGGCAAATATGGTTCAAGTCACAAACATGTTCAATTATGATAATGAGATAGGTACATCTCAAAAACCTCCAAAGTTGCTGAATCTAGCTGATTATTCAAATTGGAAAGATCGGTTTGATCAGTTTGTTTCTTTTACCGACACCAGTCTGTGGATTCCGATTAAAGAAGGATATACGCATCCGACTTATGCATGGATGGAAGATGAGAATGCTCTGATACCACTTGTAGGTCCCGAATTCGGTGCGTGACGGATCTCTAGACTCGCGGTACGACACGGTGATAACGTGCGGAATCCATGATCAACGTGCTCGTGTAACTCAATCAACAACAACGGTGTAAATAAACGCTTTGTATTTCCACTCAGAATATCAGTTTACAATATCTCCTATTTCTGTCTATGTCTGATCTATTCTGAGCCACACAGAACAGAAACTGGAATCCTCTATATATAGACACTGAACTGATATAGGCGAACTTAACAAGTTCGCCTCTCATGAGGCTTAGGCGAACTTGTTAAGTTCGCCTCTCTATGTATCAGCAACTTAGGCGAACTTAACAAGTTCGCTTCTCAAGATGCTTAGGCGAACTTGTTAAGTTCGCCTCTCTACGAACTTAAACAGAATTTTATCAACAGTTACAAAACATGTCCTAACAGACTCCCCTTTAACTGTTGCTAACAATTCTATCAATTACAAGTCAAAGACTTTAAGACTAAGACATAATATCTTCAAACTCGTTGTCACCAGAATATGCTCCAACATAATGTATATCAATTAAATTGTGAGCCACCATGGCATATCACTGTCTATTATTTCTGATAGAGACAATCGGTTCACATCTAGATTCTGGACGAGTTTTCAAAAAGAGTTGGGAACTCAACTTACCATGAGTACTGCCTACTATCCTCAGACTGATGGATAAAGTGAGCGTACAGTTCAAACTCTGGATGATATGTTAAGAGCTTGTGTTATAGATTTTGGAGGTAATTGGGATAATCACCTACCATTAAATGAATTCTCCTACAACAATAGTTATCACTCAAGTATCAAAGCTGCACCATTTGAAGCACTATACGTAAGGAAGTGCAGAACTCCTGTCTGTTGGACTGAAATAGGGGATAGTCAATTATCTGGGACGGAAGTCATACAGGAAACAACAGATAAGATAGTCCAGATTAAACAACGATTAAAAGCTGCTCAAGATCGTCAGAAAAGTTATGCTGACAAACGACTTCGACCGTTAGAATTCCAAGTCGGGGATTATATGATGTTAAAGGTTTCACCTTGGAAAAGTGTGGTAAGGTTCAGGAAACGAGGAAAGTAAGGACCAAGGTACATCGGACCTTACAAGATCATCGAAAGAATCGTAGTAGTAGCCTACAAGTTAGAATTACCTGAAGCATTATAAGGAATTCATAATACATTTAGGGTCTGTTTGGTATGGGGTAATGGAATGTACAATGGAATGGAATTAACAAGGTAATGGAATGAACAAAGGAATGAAATGGACCATTCCATGCCATTGTCTTGTTTGGTTACCGTGAGGGAATAGAATAAATCATTACTTTATATTGTTTGGTAGGCTAGAAAAGACGAAGGAATAAAATCGGTGGTGAGTGGCGGTGGTGGTGGTGGGTGGCGGTATTGGGTGGTGGTGGGTGACGGTGGGTGATGGCGGTGGTGGTGGGCGGGGGTGGCGGTGGTAGGATGTGGTGGTGGTGGGTGGTGGGGTAGGCGACAGCGGTGGTGGTGGTGGTGGGAGGTGGCGGTGGGTGGTGGTGACGGTGGCGGTGGTGGGAGGTGGCGGCAGGCGGGTGGCGGCGGCGGCGGAGGTGGGAGGTGGGGTGGGTGGTGGTGGTGGGTGGCTGTGGTGTGGTTGTGGGTGGCGGTGGTGGTGGCGACGAGAGATGGCGGTGGGTGGTGGAGGCGGCGGTGGTGGTGGGTGGTGGTGGAGGCGGTGGTGGGAGGTGGTGGTGGGTGGTGGTTGGTGGTGGTGGGTGGTGGTTGGTGGTGGTAGGAGTGTGTGGTGGTGATAAAGGGTGAAAGAGGGGATGGAATGAAAAAAAAACAAGGGGGTGGATGGAATGATTTAGAGGGAATGACATTCCTTGTGGAATGGGTGATTCCATTCCATCGTCCAACCAAACATCATTTTTTTCATTCCCTCGTAATCGTCCATTCTATTCCACCTTCCATTCCTGCATACCAAACGCTACCTTAACGTATCCTGTTTACGCAAGTGTTTAGCTTATCCAGCTTAGGCTATTGCACTAAATGATGTACACATAGACTATAAACTCCACTTTACCGAACAACCGATCAAGATTTTAGACACACAGGAACGGAAACTGAGAAAGAAAGTAATACCAATGATATTGGTTCAGTGGCAAGGTCGGAACGGAGCCGACAAGACTTGGGAATTAGAGGAACAGATGAGAGCCAAATACCCTCATCTATTCATATCCTAATTTCGAGGACAAAATTTCTTAAAGGATGGGAGATTTGTAACACCTCAAAAATTTCCCAAGAAAATAAAGGACTAAACTTGTCAATTTGCATAGTTAAGGGGTGAATATGTAAATAAATAAAGTTCATGGACTAAAAGTGAAAAGTGGTGAAAGTAGACAGATGTTGGACCGACATCAGTTGATATATCGGTCTGTTATGTAGGATGGAAGGGATGAACCAGGCGATGACACGTGGCCCATGACTCATCGGATGCGTGGCTCGATAGCGGACCGACATCCAGATCATAAAGGTCCGTTATGTAGGCCCGAAGGCAATGAGGCGGCTAAGAGCCATAGCGGACCGACATCCCCTCAGATAACGGTCCGCTATGGGTGCACACTTAGCCCTATTAATAGATGATCGATCTCAGCATTTTACACACACCAAAACACACTCAATTACACACACTATCTCTGAAGATCCAATCCCGAGCCCCGGTTCGCATACGAGTGTCCGGTTTCCAGCGTTCCGACTCCAGATTTGTCGTAGATAGTACTGAGGTAAGGTTCTACACTCCCATTAAGCTTTGGTTATGAACCATTAAGCTAGGATTATGTAATTAAGTAATGTTATGATTATCTAGGAACTCTGCCAGAGGTGTTTACCGCATTACTGATTAATAAGCCGAATTACTACTAAGGTGAGTTCTTAAACTATTATGCAAGAACCCAATCATAACCTTGTCTGGCATGATTGATTTATGAAACATTTTGAGTATCTTGAAATGATTGTACCGATTATTTATATATAACGTATTTTAAGCGCATATTGTATACACTTGCCCGTGGAACGGCATGTTGGATAGGACCCGTGGAACGGTCTTTGGTTATATATATACTGATAATTGTTCGTAGTTGTCTATGAATTTGGGGGTGGAACCCCATGGATGTGTTTAAGATACTTTGGCGAGTCATTTTAATAAACTATTTTAGTTTATGAATTCACCAGCGTTATGCTGACCCATGTTTTATCAAATGTTTTTGACCGCATCACAGGTAGTCATTAGACAGGGCATTTCAGGACTAGAATGAAATAATGAACGATCTAGATGATGGGCATGACAGGACCTATAAGTCTCGAATGATATGTTCCTTGTTAGGGACAAATGATGTAACTTTTGTTAAACATGATGTAAACAATGTTTGATATTAATAGAAGTTATGATTTAATCTTCCGCTGTGTGTTCTTGATATCAACGTCACAGTAACTAGAAGGAAACCTTCTGACCGGTATGTAGTTATCTGAAAAACGAAATGTTCTGTCTAGGAAAGGGCGGTGTATAAATCTTTCTTAGACCCGTCGCCCTTACCTGGGAACATATATGTTGGAGGTACTACTCTGGTTAGATAATTGTCCTGTGTTACGGGCGTGACAGTGCCAGATATGAGATTATGAGTAATTGGATATAAACATTTTGGGCTGACTAAAATAAAATATGGGCTAAAAATGTATATAATGTAACTCAGTTTTTTGGTTTAAACTGAATTAGAAATATCGGAATCACAAACTGAACCGAAGACCAAATATGTGATGTGGTTAAGTTTTAAACGTGTTTGCTTTGGTTCTATTAGCGGTTTATTAGGTTTGAAACCAAATATTGATCACCCCTACTACGTGCATTGTCTTTTTTATCATAAAAATGTTAAAGAGTTTCTTTAGCCCCGAAACTAGGAACAATTTCATATAGATGATTCATTTGTGTCATTGAAGTGTAATTAGTATGGGCAACGATAGTCTGACTTATTGATAGCTAGTTGCTTTATGCATAATAATCGTGTATAATTAGATGTTTTTTATCATAATTATACATGGAATACCTTTACTTTAACTTTATGTATGTTTGAACTTTATAGGTCAATGGTGAAGAGTACTTGTGGACCGAGCCAAACTAGGCAACAATTGGGCCAATTTCATATGTGAAAGATTGGAATTTGGAGAAGCTTACGTTCCCACCAACAGCATAGCTTAATTTGGAGTACTTGTGGACCCACATAGCTTACGTTCCCACCAGCAAATCTTACGTTGGGCACCCCAATATAGTTGTTTGGCATTGGATCAGCGTAGCACATAAGGTATATGGCATAGGAGTGGAAGACCAGCGCAGCTTACACCCATATCAGCTTAGTTTACACTCAAGACACGAAATATAGGGTTTTGAGGCAGTTTTGGGATGTCTATTTTCCCCCGAGCCCAGGTTACGACCCAGATATTACAACACAATTTTTGGATGAATTTGGGGCTAGAAAACTGAAAGGGAATTGATTTTTCATCATTCCAAACACGAAATTGAATCCTGAATCAAGATTTGAAGAGTTATTCACAATAATGAGCGGCTAAATCACCCACGATCATACCAGGGTGTAGGGTTTTCGTTAGTAGTTGTATTCAATCTAGTGTTTCTCTTGTATTGGGCATGAATCTTATTTTAAATGTTTGATTTATGTGTTTTACCATTGTTCGAAGAATGATTTAGCTTTTGTCTATTCAATTTAATGTTATGTTAGTCATTGATATTTGATCATTAACAATCGTAAGTTCAATTGGGTTTGATAGGGATAGATTGATAATCATCTAGATAACATCTTAGCACATGTTCTTATTCGGTTTAGGATCGTTATGTCAACAGTGTGAGATTCTTTAGTCTTGTTGTTGGCCCAAATCGATGGATCTCAGCACTAATCTCTTCTAAATAATACCATAAATCGGAATCAAATCAATTTCTTTTATCAATTCGAACACCTTCCCCCGTTACATCAATACACACCCCAGTCCATCATTCGAGGCATGAGAATAGACCACCAAGTCTTCGTTGCCCTCAGGCAAGGCCAAGACTGGCGCCTGGGTCAAACTTTCCTTAAATTCTTCGAATGCCTTTGCCTAAACCGGGCCCCCATTCATACTTAACTTCTTACCGGGTTAGTTTCGTTAGAGGCAAGGCTATTATCTAGAAATCATGTATGAATCTTTGATAATTGCCTGCCAATCCCAAGAAACTCTGTATTTCGGTCAGCGTTTTCGGGATGTCCCAATCCTTCACTACTACGATCTTTTTCGGATCAACCATAATGTCGTTCGCGTTGATAAAGTGACCTAGGAATTGAACTTCTCTAAGCCAGAACACGCATTTGGAAAATTTAGCATACAACATTTCCTTCTTCGGAATATGTAGCACCTCTCGTAGGTGACACGCATGATCACCTTCACTACTCTTTGAGTATATGAGAATATCATCTATGAATACCATCATTGATCGATCCATCATCGGTCGGCACACCATATTCATCACGTCCATAAAAGTTGTCGGGGTGTTCTTTAACCCGAAAGACATTACACGAAACTCGTAATGCCCATACCGCATGCGAAACGTGGTCTTCGGTATATCCTCTTCCCATACTTTCAATTGTTGATACCCCAACCGCAGGTCAATCTTGGAAAACCCATTTGCAGCTGCAATGGGTCGAATAGATCATCAATCGTGGGCAGTGGGGTATTTGTTCTTATCCGCTCGCTTGTTCAGCTCCCTGTAATCAACGCACATCCTCATAGCACCGTCTTTTTTTCACGAACAGCACCGGAGCACCCCAAGGCGAAGTGCTCGGTCTGTCCAAAATTTCTTCCAATTGCGTCATCAACTATTTCATCTCCTGTGGTGCAAGTCAGTATGGCGCCTTGGCAACAGGTTATGCACCAAGCACTAAGTCAATTTGAAATTTCGTTTCCCGATCAGGCAGCAATCCAGGCAAGTACTATAGGAACACCTCCATATAATTACACACCACAGGCACATCGTTCAGTTCCATTACTTCTTTATCATTATAAATCACATAAGCCAGGTAGGCTTCGCATCCACACTTCATATACCTTGCTGCCTTAATCATTGAGATTACGTTCGTCATCAGGATGTCACGATCCCCGTAAATCACAACTTCGCTAGTATTAGGAACCTTGAGCTTAATTATCATTTGTTTACATACAATCCGAGCTTCGTTGGCATCTAGCCAATCCATTCCCAATACCACGTTAAAACCTCCCAAGGGTATAACATACAACCTAACGGGGAATCTATGGCTTTCTATTTTTATAGTGCAGTTGTCTACTACTTCAGTTACTTGCGTGGTTTTACCCACAACGGATTCTACACTAAAGGCACGTTCTACTTTGTTAGTTGTGCATTTTATTCGTTTACAGAACGTAGAGGATATAAAACTCTTGCAGGCACCGGAATCAAACAATACGGAAACTAAAGTATGGTCAAGGAGGAACGTACCTAACACCACGTCTGGATTTCCCCTCGCCTCCTCCTGAGTTAGGGCATATGCCGTAGTCCGTGCTCTCGGCCTTTCGGCCTCCTTTTCTTCATCCATTGGTTTCTGACAATCCCGACTCATATGTCTCGTTTCACCATAGATTATAACATTTCGGGGTGCCTTGACATTCTCGGGCAAAGTGTCCCGACTTCCCACATTTATAGGACATGTTTGACCCTAATCTACACTCTCCCATGTACTCCTTACCGCACTTTCCACAAACAATCGGCACGCCAATTCTAGCTTTCTTATCGCGAGCCCCAAACAGCTTTCCACTTGTTCGCTTGTCAGGCAAGGTTAGCTTCTTTTTTAGTTCTTCAATGGCTGCATCATTCAGTACCAAATCGTCATACACCACGCCGCTTAGTTCCACCACCAAATCAAAGGTCCGAGGGGTGTTCGCATTAACAAACATTTGAGCTGTGTTGGGAAGCCACTAAATGTAACAAACAATTCTTCTCTCCCCGATGGTGATCAGGTGTGGGAGCAGACGTGCCAACTCGTTGTACCTTGTGGTGTACTGACAATGCGTTAGGTTACCAACCTTCAACCTTAAGAAGTCCCTCTCCACTTTCTCAATCTCATTCCTTGGGCAGAATTTTTTTGTTACCAGTTCTTTTAGATCATTCCACATCATTAAATCAACGACCATGTCCCCCTTAGCCTGTCTCACACCTTCCCACCAATGGGACGCCTCTTCCCGTAGAGAGTTTGGAGTGAACTTTACGACCTGATCCGCTAGGAATTCACGGAGATAGATAGCGGCCTCCATGCGAATCACCCTGTCAAAAGTATCCACCGCATCCTTTTTACCAGTGAATATAGTCGGGGCGCACGTCTTAAAGGAGTTATAGTCGCAACCGCGAGCAGGCGGCGAATTGTTTGCCCCTATGACTAGTGCATCAGTTGTGTGGTTCTTTTCGTCCACCCCACTAGCACTCCTCATAGCTTAAGCTAACACTTTGGCAGGGAGGCTTTCATCATTTCGGCAAACTCCCGTGCTAGGGCCACTTTCACCTCTGGTTCAAAGGTGAACTGTTGCTCGACCATTGGGGCATGTTCAGCCTCGTGCAGGCTAACCTCAAGGCCTACATGCACACTTTCCTCCTGTGCTGATGTGCCATCATTTATACATATTTTACATGCACAATTATCCCCATATTGACCACAATTATAGATAAAATGATAAGAATTGATACGTAATCTATTGAACTGTGTTACAACAGGATAAATATTCTTGGGCTACAAAACATATGACAATCACTCAAAATCAAAGAGAAGTTAGTATTCGGAAGCCAATTGAATGAAACTGGACCAAGGAAGTCAATGCTGGAAGTCAACAAGTCAACAAGAGGCTGAACAGGGCAAGTCAAATTTTGGAAATTAAATTAATTTGGAAAAGATTTCAAATTTAATGTTTGAAATCGTTTGAAATCGTTTTAAATTTGAAAAAATATCATTAACAAATTATTTTAATGACACATACATTTCAATACTCTATAAATTTGGACACCCATTTATTGAATCAAAGCACTAATCGTTTACTTTAAGAGTTAAAAGTAGAGACGGGTTAAAAATTTTAGCCTTAGACAAGGATGGAAAAATTTCAAACAAAACATCCAACGTTGTATATAAAGAAATATATTACCGATTTATGAATTATGAATTGTATTCATTATTTTTTTAGTCTCAAATTGTATTTTCTTTTAACTTTATTTTCTTTTAAATTTATTTTATTTACGGATAATCGTCGGAAAGTCGAGCCAAGCTAGCAGTGGTCTCGTGGTGACTTTTGAAATTGGTTCTTGTGGTGTTTAACTAGTCTCGTGGGTCCAGAAAGTCCAAACAGAGACAACGGTGGTGTTTAACGAGACCAATTAAACACCATCAAAGCCAATTTCAAAAGCCAACACGAGACCACTGCTAGATTGTCTCAACTTTCCGACGGTTTGTAGATGTCCACGTCATATAAACTCTAACGGCGTTAAGTTTTTTTAATGGGGGGTCCAATGTAAAAAAATAGTTGGAAAGTAGGGACCGGTGATAAGAAATTCTCAGTTGAGATTATTATTGGCCAATTGATAAAAGATGGGATTATTAAAATCCAATAATCTTTTTAATAAATGTAAAAGTCTATATAGTCGTTGGACAACGGCTACTTCATGCAACACTAACGGGTATATGTACCCGAAGTCTTTACCCGCATCCCCTACCCGAACTCTTGCGCTCGTGTACCCGAGCTACCCGTTGAACTAGGGCCGACCCACTTTATATTTTTTTAAGCTAGGGCTTTGGGCCCCCGTATTTTTGAGGCCCCCAATTTCAAAAAAAAAAAATTACATATGTAAAAGTTTTTGTAATGACCCAGATAATAAAGTCCACTTCCAGTTTTTTTGCCAAAGGCCCCGCTGCTATTTTCTGGAGTTTTGAAATTGAAATCCGGTAGACTTAGAATAGGTTTTCGGTTACACTTCACATGGAAATGCAAGCGAGAGGAAATTGGAGAGTCGCAATCGAGATTCGAGCAACAGGTTAGGAACGAAGAGGCGCAATGGAGTACATGGGAATAAGCCATTTCTCGACCATTGCATATATGTCTGTTTCAAACCCATTTCTAGACCAGACACATCACAACCTTGCTTTCGAATCTTGAATTAGGGGAATCAAACTCAAGCTACAATCGATTTCGCGTTACGTGTATCGATTATCGATTTCTTTTCAGACTTTCAGCCACTTCACAGTCTCACTTTGAATTTGATTTCGGGTATTAAACTCAATTTCTTGCTTCTTGTTTCATATATAATCCGTGTGAGCCTAATTTCTTACTTTCCATAAATTCTAAATGGTAACTGGTAAAAAAAAAATAGTAATTGACGGATTTATGATTTATCCTAATATCGTGCTTCCTGTTAAATATTATTGGTAAATTGATAATAAATTGATTTATGATTTATCCTAGTTTTTTGCTTCCTATTAAATCTAAATTGTAAATTGGTAATTTAAACTAGTAATTGGCTAATTTCTTGCTTTCTTTTTTTGCTTTTAATAATTGATGTGTTAGAAGTGTTTGCTTTTTATTTGAATGACTTGTTGGTAATTGATAATTGATTTGTTAAATAGTTAGATATGAAGTTAATGATTTAAGTGATTTTAAAGACTGAAAAAAGAGATTGATTTAGTGATTTTAGCATTAACAGATTTTAGACTTGCACAGAAGATTAAATAACTTGTTTTAAGTTGCTTTGGTAGTAAAAAGACTGGAATGAGGTCTGAATAAATGAAGAGGATTTATAATATAATACTTGAAAAGGGCCCTCAGATTTTTACTTCGCTTTGGGCCCACAAAGCGGTTGAGTCGCCCCTGCGTTGAACCCGACTAATAACGCCCCTTGTACCCTTATAGATATAGATATAGGTTAAGAGTTAATTTATTCAAGTCATTTAATAATCTTGAAATGTTATTTAATACTTATTTTAGTCAAGCACATGGAATGAAACTTGACTTCCTGTTTCATATTAATCTGATTTCTCGAAACGAACTGACCGGCGCTTTGTATTAATTAATAGTAGGTTGAACTGGTAAGAGTACAAATATGAATCTACATGAAATATTAAAGGTGAAAGGGGCGTCTTCGGGTAAGGCCATCGGGTTCCCTTACCCACGCGGGTACACCGTCGCCGATCCCTTACCCGAATGAAATTGTTGTGTTTTGCAGGTATAAGTACCCGAATGGTATTCAAACAAAAAAACGGCATTATAGCCGTTGGGCATTTAATTTAAATAATAAAAAATCTTTTTTTACCATTATAAATACCATACAACTAAACAATATTTTTCATACCAAAAAATTTTCTTTCATCTCTTTTCCTACTCAATATACAATATTTTTCTACTCAATGGATCGCGAACTGTTGATCCCTCCTAAATCATCCGGTGACTACGAGTTGCTATTTCCTCACCATATCGGGTCTAGTCTCCAATTTTTGACGAATATTGTCGACAAAGCCGAAGAAGAAGACACGGCAACCTCTAAAAAAAGATATGTGATCGTGAACAAGCACTTGAAACTCTAATGAACGATTATTTCGTCGACGAAAATCCAAAATTTGATGAAGGTACGTTTCGTGATAGATTTCGGATGTCAAAACGTTTATTTTTAAAAATTGTTGCGGATATAGAATCAAAATTTGAATGGTTCCAAGAGGGCTTAGACGGGAGGATGAAAAAGAGTTTCACTGTGTTACAAAAATGCACATCTGCGATCAAACAACTCGCAACAGGTAATCCTCCCGACGAATACGATGAGTATTTAAGTATGGCTTGTAGGACCTCACGTGAATGCCTAGAATATTTTTGTAATGCCATAATTATACTATATGGTAAAGAGTTCTTACGAAAACCGACAAGCCACGACGTTGCACTTTTATACAACGCGCATGAAGAAAAACATGGCATTCCGGGTATGCTCGGTAGCATCGACTATACACATTTCGTTTGGAGAATGTGTCCGACAAGGCTACGTGGACAATATATGCGAGGTGATCACCAATAACCGACGATCATGCTCGAAGCGGTGACTTCTAATGATTTGTGGTTTTGGCATGCGTTTTGTGGTCCGCCGGGCTCAAACAACGACATCAATGTTCTACAATAATCTCCATTATTTACCGACGAGCAACTTGGAACCGCGCCTAAATGTCCATTTCATGTCAACGGGCGAGAATACAAACGTGGATATTATCTTACCGATGGTATATACCCTACTTGGTGTACGTTTGTGAAATCGTTCGCCTATCCAACCGATCCAAAAGAAAAGAAGTTAAAAAAGGTGCAAGAGTC
Source organism: Smallanthus sonchifolius (assembly GCA_023525975.1). Lineage (NCBI taxonomy): Eukaryota > Viridiplantae > Streptophyta > Magnoliopsida > Asterales > Asteraceae > Smallanthus > Smallanthus sonchifolius. The sequence goes on along the minus strand of CM042035.1, from coordinate 17,333,117 downwards.
GGCAAGAAAAGACGTCGAGCGACCTTTCGGTGTTTTAAAAGCTAAATGTGATATACTTAGGCGACTCGCTCGCTCTCGTAAGCCGGAAAAGATTAGGAATGTGGTTTATGCGTGCATGTTACTCCACAATATGATCATAAAAGATAACGGAAATGCAATATCACCGGTCTACATTAGGAATCTTCCGATCAATCCAGTTATAGACGATAATGTCCTTCTGGAGTTGCACGATGCGAGTACACATTTTAGGCTACGATTTGATCTTGTGGAACATATTGATAGCACGATTCAGTTGGATGACGAAGATTACTTTATGTTGTTTTATTTTTATTCTATGTAATATTTTGTATTTCTTGTTATTTTTATTTTATTGAATAAATAAAATGTGTTTTATTTATTAGTTTTAACTTAAAAAAAGAAAAAAAAATAAAAAAAATGAGGGTATTAGGGTTGTGCCCCCATCAATTTTGGGTGTTAGGGTAGCATTTGGGTAAAAATGAGGTGACACACCCTTATTGGATATTTTGTTAAGATACTTTTTTGGATGAGGGTTGTGCCCCCTTCACCCTAGTAAACTAATGAGCGTAAGTAAACACATGATTTAGCTTTCAATTTCCCCCAAAATTTACGCAAGTCCAAGTACAAATATAAATGAAGATGACTGCAAGTTCCCTTCAACTTCAGCACTAGTAAATGAAATAATAAACTAAACCTTAATTTTCCTCAATTTACCGATTAAGCATTTAATATTTATTGATCTTATTTAAAAATACACTTAATTTACATATGTGTGTGAAGACGTAGGGTCCCTGCGAACCCAGTACTACGCGCAAGAAGGCCAACCATCCCACCAAGACTTCCATTGCAAGGTTTCGTGCCGCGCGGGAGACAGCCTCAGTAGTACCACACATAAGACAAAGGCACCTACGCGTATGGTAGAGGGGACCACGCCGCCATGTCAGGAATGTCAGGCACAAGGGACATCCCATGCACACAGACGGGCCTACCAGGTAAGACAAAACTGCTACGATTAACGGTTGCCACCTGGGAGACCACAAGTATATTCCTGATAGTGACATCCACCCAATAACATACCCGCCAGGTCAGCACCCTGATAGGGACACCCCAGCACTCTTCTCCAGCTATAAATATGGAGCATAACTTCCACGTATGACATATTCTTCCCCAAGCTTACACTCTCACTCAATACCTAAATATCCCAAGTTCAATACTTACCCTCACGCCGGAGGGTGGTCATAGGGAAATCCCCTTCCCTGTGGCGAGACTGACGACGTTGTTCGTTTTACCGGTTTGGTGGTTCACTACAAGCTCCAAGACTCTCCATTTCCCTCACACCCATGTGGGTTTGCTAGCATGAGCACCCCGTTCATTTAGTGTATCTTCAGTGTGAATAGCACAAATAAACTTTAAGGGTACCATTCACAAATAAGAAAAGAACCATAGCAAGACAGATTGGGAAATGTAGGTTTGTTATATTCAAGTAGTGTTCGTCAATTGAAATTAATACCCATGTATTTTACTAGTATTTAATATTATCAAACTCAATCTTGACATGGGTTAGACTATAAGGTAACTTTGGACAGTAACCAATATTTTAATGTTTAAATAAAGTCACTCAAAAAAATTTCTTTTCTTTAAAATCACTTAACCTTTATTAAGTGTTCCTATCTTGTATAATTTTCTTATAAATGTTAATTTCTTTTAAAATTAAGTGAAACATATATGAATATCGATTACTGTTTAGTGATTTATTTCTTTCAATTTGTCTTAAACTGAACAAGTTGACGAGTTTTTAATTAGTTGTAACCAAGTTTTAAATGAGTCATAACTGGTTTGACAAGCTGTAATAATAGACACATGGACCATATCACGTTGATGTTTTGTTAGAAATTGTCACCCGTCTAAATTCGATGTAAACCATATTAGGAAACAAATCAATTAGTTGAAGGGTATCGAATTTCCTTGGAAAGAGAGTGTGTTCATACTAGCAAACAAATCATTTTTTTTAAAGAACACGTCAAGTAATTTGAAGTCACCGTTGAATGTCTATTTAAACGTACTTATATTTCTTCTACTCATCTAGGCAATATGGAACACAAACACCACATTGTTTCCTTTGCGTTCTTTATCTTGATGCTTTTTGCAGTTGATTTTGTTAAATCGAAGAAGAAAAGTTTAACGGAGAAAACATATGCTAAAATTCACTTCAGAAAAACCATGACGGGTACTAAAATTGAAGATACATCCAGCCGTAGAAGGAGATCTATCCGGGAGAAAGGTGACATTGGACAGGAATATGTATGTGAAGGTATGTTATTAGTTATTACGATTCAGATTATGATACTATGTTTTAAAAACATTTCAAGAATTTTTGGTAACTACAGCAAAAATGTTACAATTAATGGTTATCTTTGCTAAATTATAATTGTTATTATTAATTTGAACAACAAACACACACAACCCTTTAAATCTACTTTTAAAATCCACCTATTTGCTCACTTGTAATATTTGAACCCTCACCGGCCACTTGGGTTTCGATACTTTCCAAGTATCAATAAAATTAACCAGCTATATGCAATACATTTTATTAGACAAATTAAGTGTAAATAAATAGTTATACCTCCACCTTTTAGTTCAATAACCTCAAGACATAAAACAGGATTTTATACTCATATTATTATCTAATCAGTGCAACTCCTTAGAAGTAAATAAGAAACATCAATGTTTGCATACTTTTGATATTATTTAAATATACTGTTAAATGAAATAAATGTGTTTGAGATTAGATCCATGAAATTTTGTCACGTTACCAAAGTACGTTAGTTTGATCGGGTCAAAACGCACTTGGTCAAAGAAAAGATTAAAATAAATATGGAATACATTTTATATATTAAATATATGTAAAAGACACCATATTAATATTTTTTAACAGGATCTTTAGTTGCAAGACTCTTGTCATACCCCGTGTTTTGGACACCCGAAGCGAGACGTACGTTATATTTAAACAAACTTGAGAAAATAAAACTTACATTTCACAGGGAAAGTTTACATATATAATCATTAAACTAGCAGTAATGTTCTTGTTAACGTACACATGTTGACAAAAATGTACATGATAAAAAAAATTCTCCTTAAAATGGCTACACTAAGCTGCTGAAAGGATCAAAACTAGGTAGCTCTCATAGTTGGCACGTAAAAGTATAAACATAGTTCTTTTATTTTGAATAATAAAATCGAACACAATCAAAGTCTATTACAATTTCACAGTTAATTAAAACTTTCAGCATCATTTTCCAAAATCAAAAACTACATCGCGAGAATGTCAATATTCTTAGAAGCAGCCATCCCACCATGCAAACCAAGCCCTCGCGACTTCGTATCTTCTCTTTTCCTTTATTACCTGATGTGCATACTAAAAAGTCAGCTAACACCAATGAGTTCAAGTTTACAAAAAAGTTATAAAGGAACCTTTCTTTCTCATGCCATTCGTATAAAATCTCATTTAACGAAAACATACAATATAATGCTAGGTAAGTACATTACACTAAAATATTTAATAACATGCTTAGTTATTATGTGTTCTGTTATTTAAGTCATACATTATGTGTCTACAATCTGTTTCTTTCTTTACTGACCACGAAGGACTTCTTTTGTCCACAAAAGGACATTCTTTTCTTAGGTGGCCGTCATCACCAGAGCAACCGATATTACTCTAATTCTCCAGTTGCAACATCACTAGTTACAGTAACTTGTCGGGCACTGTCCCTGTTATTCATATGGCAGACATGCAACTCCTGCAATGACACTGTCATATGCTTTGGGTAGCACTAGTCTCTAGGACTACGCTACTACCTCAAGACTTACTTCTGTGTAACCATACTCTGACAGATTAGACAATGTATTTGACTTATCTCTTTCTTTCTTTAAGACACCAACCCGGGCATCCAACAGTTGGTTCTCATAACGGGTCAATCTCGTTTAAAATGCATTTATTATTACCTCAATTACAGCGGAAGTCTTTCTAAAATCATTTATTAGCATTTAATGTTAATAAATATACCTCACGAATGTCTGCTCACCAATCCGAGTAACACCGCCTCCAAGCTAAGATACGTTGACGCTACGCTTACCTGCAAAAAGCAAGCTAACGTACACACAAAGTCAGCTACGCTGAGTGAGTTCTAATAGTTTAATTTGAACAAAAACCATCACATCATATTCATTAGTTTATTCTACTCCAGACCCCCCAGTCCTTAATTCAATAGTTTTATGATTTATTAGCGAATAGTTACCCCCTGTTATCCCACGACATCCCATAACAATTCATCACCCGGGACTCAGCCCGTACTTCCGATAGTAATGATAATAATAATAATCTTATCGCCTCGTTAACATAGACTTAATTTACCATACTAACAACACATACCCAAGAACAAGCATCAACCCGGCACTTGGTTAACACCACAAAATCTAGACATTAACACATCTGGCCTTACCCAAGCCTCTCACAATTAACTGACACGACACTTATACACGTCACGTCATAATTCAGACACAACTGTCAATTTAACCCTACATACCATAACGATAACATCTACACGTCACACTAACATTACCATATCAATATCACCACATTCATAATCAAAATAACTCAACGTTTGCAAGCAATACTACACATATATAAACACCCACGTAAACACATACCTCGTCACTGCACTCTCGTCAGGGTTACCCCCGTCAGGGCGTTCGACACACCCTGAGCTCATCATTGACCTGTTAATAAATATCACCGTTGGTGACTCCCCGACGAACCTCATCCTTAACAATTCCTGTTTGTTGTGTCATAATGACACGATGCAAACATACTCTGACGAACACACAACACAACAACATACTAGCAATTACATGACTCGTTAGCCTTTCTTGCACCTCACGCATAACCCTAGAACATCATATTTCTCACACAATATATCATAAGCATTTAATGTACTACACGACACGCCTTAATAACCCATACCCGTAACTCACACATTTCCATGATCCCACCATAGACCCTACGATCACTTATCAATTATTTTATATTCAAAACTCATCGGGTTAGAACCCGAAATCCTTAACACATTTAATAGAGTAAACCTTATTTCATAGGTATGTACGATAGCCCCAAAACGTTAAAAACATTTAAAAGAGGGGGTTTAGAAACTCACCGGTTTGACGATACCCACAAGCACTGCAACGCTTCCTCGTACAAACCGGAACCTGTTAACGTGTTATTGCACAGTCAGTGTACATTCTAACCATGTGTCGTTTCTATTTAAATATAAACGACTTCGCTTCATTCGGGTTATCCTGAACCCGCTTAGAACCCGCATGCATGCATGTTTACGTCGCATGCAAAACCTTAGCCACTCGTGAAACACCACGCAACTCCAACCCCCGAGACTCGCATGTCCGGACCGGGTCCTCGCTCACGCATGCATGTCACCATGCAACATCTAAACGAGAAATCCCTACATGTGAGTGGTTCTAACTGTCCACTACCACGCACCCCTGTGTACTACCACACCTAGTTCCGTCATCGCAGGTCATCCCCGCCGCTCTCGTCGTCCTCCGCCTTGTGCCGCCGCAAAAATATTGTGCCGCAGCCTACCCGACAGCCACCGAGCGCTGTGCGCAGGTCTCTGCCTCTCTGCTCACTTCGTCCATGCGGACATGGCCGGCAACGGCTCCTGCCGGTCCTCCTTGATCATGCCGTAATAGCCGTTTCCCCACCATTCTCCTCCTCCTTCTCCGGGCCGTCGAACTCCAGGTCCTAGCGGGCTCAACCGGCTCTCCCCTTGCCGGCTGTCGCCGTAGCTCCCCATCACCACACTGTCGTAGCCGCCTAACACCACCCGTAGCCACCCTAGTAGCCGCCTCCTCTCCCATTTCCTTCATCCCCAAAGAAATCAAATTCCCAAAACCCAAATCGGGTTTTCTTACACATAATGGATACGAGAAACTAAGGGAATGGTTTAGAAATTTAATTTTCAAGTAGTGGCGTCCTTGCTACGCTCGTTGCCGCCGTGGAACCACCGGGAGACATCCTTGCCCGACCCGTCTCTCCCTTGTCCCTCCTCTTTGCTGCCGTCGAGCACCCCTAAGCCGATTATGGCTAAGGGTTTGCCAATAAGTGGCTTTTAAATCCCATGATGTTTCACTTTTGGTCCCTCCTAAACCTTTTATCGCGCTTCCCATCCAAATCTCAGAAAATATAGCTAACCGGGTCCTCTTAATCTTGCTAAGCCAAGCATCACTCTACGATCTAACCCAACCATGTCCTTATTAGGAATTTGGGTTGCCTGTTAACTCGACCCATTAGTTGTACGGTTTTAGGGATGTTACACTTTCTCTCTGTTTATATAACATATAGCTAAATAAACTTGTTCTTTATTTCTTTGTATTGTTTATAAAACGTATAGTTAAATAAACCTTTTCTTTCTTATCTTTCTGTTTGTAAAGCGATTGTTAAATAACCCTGTTCTTTCTTCTCTTTCTGTTAATAAAGTGATAGTTAAATAAACCTTTTCTTTCTTTTTTAAAAAATGTTTAGTTAAATAAACCATTATCTTTCTTATCTGCCACGTTTAAATGATAAAATACATTCATTATAAACTTTCAATTCTGAGTATGCACACCACCCTAAAATAATAAAAATAGGGATTCTTTTCTCACCTATTACGCTAGCTCAATTATATTATCTACAGTCCACTGATGACACTCACAGATATGAATTGATAGTCAATATATACCAGGTCTAGTCTTTATACTAATCAGAACTCCTCATGATCCCATGTGTGACCATGTACTCATCAAATCTCTTATACCGTTGCCTAGGGAATTATTTGAGCCCATATAGAGACCTTTTAACAACAAACCTTGTCCTCGTGTCCACCCTCAAAGCCCAGAGGCTGCTTCATATAGATATTCTCATCTAAATATCCATGTAGAAAAGTTGTTTTAACATCTATTTGTTCCAGCTCTAAATCAAAAACTGCAGTAATAGATAACAAATTTCTAATGGAAATATGCTTTACAACTTGTGAGAATATCTCTATCTAATCCATCCCTGCTTTCTATGTGAATCCCTTGGCCACAAGTCTGGGTTTAAACCTTGGCCCTTCAACCCTTGGTACTCCCTCTTAAGCTTATATATCCACTTACATAAGACAAGTTTATGACATTTTGGTTGTTCAACTAACTCCCATGTACCATTATTATGTAGAGATTCCATAGCTTTGGACCATTTTTCTCTATCCCTTGAACTCAGTGCCTCAGCATCTGTTAATGGTTCATAAGTTGATTCATGCTTAGCAGCCATGAAAGCAACATCAGAAATGTCATAAGTATCCCTAAACCTCAATGGTGGAACAAATTTTCTCCTTGGCCTATCCCTAGCCAAGTTATAACTAGAATTAGTTTCTTCCATTTGAACCTCAGATTGACTCTTAGCACTATCACTCAAACTATGCTCCACCTCAATCTGAACATCATCTTGACTGTTATTACCAACTTCAGTCTGTCTACAATCACATCCTTGTACATGACATTCTCATTAAACACATCGCTGCTAGTTATTGCTTTAGGACTGTCTTCAATCTTCCACGGTCTATAGCCCTGAACTCCTTATGGGTATCCCAGAAATACACACTTAAAAGCCCTTGGTTACAATTTTCTCTTGTCCACATGTGCATATGCAAAGGATCCAAACACTTTCAATCCACTATAATCTGATTGACTACCAGACCATGTTTCCATGGGAGTCTTCATCTCCAAAGCAGTAGATGGTGATCTGTTAACTAAATAAGTTGCAGTTGTGTCTGCTTCAGCCCAAAAAGTCTTGGCAGCCCCGAACTAGTTAACATACACCTTACTCTTTCAAGTAAAGTCCTATTCATTCTCTCTGCCAGGCCATTCTGCTGAGGAGTCCCTCGCACTGTTAAATGCCTAGTTGTACCACATTCTTTACAAAATTGGTTGAACTCTCCACTACAGAACTCTAATCCATTATATGTTCTCAACCTTTTATTTCTCTTTAAATTCTGTGTTTCTACCTTTGCTTTCCACTCCTTAAACTTACTAAAAGCCTCAATTTTGGTTATAAGGATAAACATAAATACCCTTCTTAAGAAATCATCAAAAATGAACATAAAATATATGGCATCTCCTAGGGAATTTACCTTTGTAGGACCTAAAAAATATGAGTGGACATATTCTAACACCCCTTTGGTAGTGTGTCTTCCCCTACTAAACCTGACCCTCTTATGTTTCCCCAATACACATGTTTCACATAAACAAACATCACACTCTTTAACTCACTAGTTACTTGTTGTTTGTGCAACTCAACCAACCCCTGATTTCTGATGTGGCCTAATCTCTTATGCCAAAGTTAAGCCATATCATCTCTTTCAACAGTGGATGTAACTGAATCTTTACCTTTAACAGCCTTACCATCCAATAGGTAAATATTATTTTCTTTTATTAGGCCAGAAATAACAACTAATGACCCTCATCTCACCCTTGTTTTACCATCTTTTAGACTTACTTGGTATCCCCCCCCCCAAAAAAAAAAGTAACCAATAAACTCCTTTTAAGACTAGGAATATGCATGAATTCTTTGATGTCTATCTTAGTGTCGTTCTTCATCTTAAAAGTAATTGTACGAGTCCCTAAGATATTGCAAGGCCTGTAATCTCCAGTCTTCACTGACCCTAGTTCCACATCCTTCAATTCCTTAAAGAATTATTTTACTTGTGTCGTGTGCAAGGAGCAATCAGAATCAAGAACCCAATCCCCTTTTGTTTCAGAACTTGAAATGCATAGAACATCTGCACTTTCATAACCTTCTGAAGAATCATCTTGAATTGTATGACTACTATTGGTCTTAGAACTGCTTGCTTCATTTCTTTTTCTTTTCCACTCTGGACAGTCCCTCTTCAAGTGTTTTTCTGAATTACAGATAAAACACTTCCTCTTGAATCATGATTTAGACCTTGACCCACTTTTGAATTTATGGCCTCTTTGATCACACCTTCCTCTCACCACCAGCCCCTCTCCACCTTCTTCTTTAGGATCCGATATTTTCTTTAATTCCTTATATTTAGGGCAGCTAGAACCACCTCCATAGTTAGTGTCTCTCTTCCATACATGAGAGTATCTACGAAATGTTCATAAGCTTGTGAAAGAGAGGTTAAAAAGATAATTTCCTCGTCTTCTTCATCTAATTCAACCTCAATATTTTCAAGACCTAAGACAAGTTTATTGAACTCATCTGTGTGATCTTTCAAAGAATCCCTGGTCCCACCGGAATGTGTATAATCACTTCTTGAGATACAGCTGATTTGCTAGTGATTTGGTCATATACACGGTCTCTAAATTTGACTAAATTCCTGTTGCCGAATTCTCCTTTGACACTTCCCTCAATACCCGATCACCCAGGCTCAATATGATCTTGTTATGAGCTTTCTGCATGATCTCTTTCTTTTCTTTGTCCATAAGATTCGTCTACAATGCTCTCATATTCACCCTCCACAAAATGAAATCATTTCCCCATCAAACTTTTCCAATTCAAATCTGGTTGACCCCATCTTGATCGCCAATTTGCGGAAATGTTATCTGAATCGAGCTCAACCAATGCTCTGATACCACTTGTTACTATAAACACTAGATAACAAGCAATCAATAACCTCAAACGATTGGAACTTTTATTCAGATGATTCAAGAGTGAAATTACAAACAAAAGAAATGGAATTACAAGAACAAAATTGATGAATTCGGATCAATGAATCTATCCCCAATCCTCTGACCTAATACTTGTCATTAACAAACTGCTAACAAACTATTTTCACCTAAGTCCCCAAACTATGAAACAAATACAAAACAATCCTTCAAGTTGAACTTTGGCTAATAAGCACAAACACCCCTCATGAATTTCAAAGTTGCAGTTGACTTTCTATTTTGACTTTTGTTGACTTTGCATCCAACATTATTGTTACTTACATGCATTTAGTCTGTTAAGGTTCTTCATCTTAATCTATATTGATTTCGGTGGTTTTGATATGTGAATGCTTACAAAAGATATTATAAGCCCAAAATGGAAGATGACCAAGAAAGGAAATGGTACATGTCCAAAATTACTTGTGTGGGTGCCAAAGAAAACCGGCTTCACTGAGTTCGTAAAAGTGAACAACCAATCTAAAGTTGAAGGTGGATTCTCCATAGCCATATTCTGTTATGAATTGCAATTTTTACCTTTCAAAGTTCAACCTATCTTCAAGGCTTTCATTAATGACAAAGGCGAAAGTAATGGTACCTACGATCAACTTCTACAACATATTGAAGGAAATGTACACTTTTTACTAAACTTGTATCAATATATGTATACAATTGGATAAAATATAGATTGATCACATGAAAGTTACATAAACTAACTAGTTTAGTTTTTTTAAGGAATAAACAATGTTTAGTCCACGTATGCATTCAATTAGAATAAACTAAGTATTTCAAAGTTCACCATATAGCCTTTCATTAATGAAGACAGTGGAACAAACAGTCAGTTGTTCATAAGAACCAACCAAGTAATAAGCTACACTTAGTGTATTGCAACAAAAATGGAGATTACGAGTGTTTTAGATTATAATCACTTGACACTCAAATCTCGCAAATATACTTGTTGAAGAACGAATAACTTGAATAACCAACTCATATGTGGATAGGTGGGAATAGGAAGAAGAGTGAAGAAATAGGTCCATGGAAACATAAATTGAGCTTTTTTAAGTAATTAGTTTTATTTTCAATTGTTTTTAATTATTTTAGTTAGTAAGCTATTTTGAAGATTACTCTAAAATCAAAATAAAACTAATCTTGAAATGATGATGATGTATCACATCAAGATATTATAAGCCTGAAATGAATTAATCTTGAAATGATGATGATGTATCACATCAAGATATAAAGGTTGAAGCTAAAATTTTGGAGGTGTTGAAAGATGTCAACATGTTGGAGAGTCATGAGGCCAAGGCAAAAAATGTGATCGGAAGCAATGAATTGTAAAATGATGATGATATGCTTCATCAATATATAAAGACGAAAGCCGTAATGTTAGAGGTGACGAAAAATCTTAAGCATGTCATGAAGCCAAGACAACAAACGATAAATAGAATGAACTATGTTCTCATGAAGGAGGGTATTGACATCAACAACATCAAAAACCGATGAAAAACTTATATGAAAATTAGTCGTGGTGCTTTTTGTAGAAGTGAACAATCTCAACAATACACACATGGAACACTTTGTTTCAAGAACTCGAGGACACACTGCTTTTCTTCTTGCATCACCAGGATCCATGAATATTGCTAGGAAAGGGTCTTCCAGCTATCTGGAAAAACCTATTTGCCCTTATGGAGAGCATAAATATTTGATGAACAATATCCATTTTTTCCCCAGATTATCTGCATGGAAAACTTCTAGATCTTCAACCACAAATGATGAGTTTTCTACTCCAGAAACAAGTGCTCCATCTTCTTCAAGGGCAATAGAGTGATGACATGACATGTCACAATGGGTACTTGTGTAAACTAATCACCATGTGAAGTGAAAAGTGTTACTGTACAATTTACATACTCCTTTATCTTCTTTGAGCCATTTTGAATCCCCATTTCTTGAACTATTGCAACTCATATATCCTTAGAATCCCATGAAGTTCAGTAAATGTGAAACTTGAAAGATTATGGTTTCCCCTGCTAATCACTATGTACATTCTCCATTGAGGAGGAAGTGGTCTAATTAAATTTTAAAGAATGTGATCATTCTTATACTCAAACTTAGAAAAATTTAGTTCACTTATCATATAAGTGAACCGTTCAAACTGTTAAGACATGGTCACTCTATTCATATGAGCAAATGTCTCATACTGATGCATCAATAATTTTGCCATGTTTAATAGAAGTTTAGCACTCCCTTCAAACTGGTTTGAAAGGACTTCCCATAGTTCCTTAACACTTGTACAACACATGTGCTAGGGTCATTGACGCTCTGTTAGGGTTAATTTGGGCATTACTAACCAATTAAAGTTCATTTTGGTCAATTAAGGTCAACCAAGGTCATTCTTGTTGTTTTAGGGTAAATAATAGTCAATTGAGGTGATTGATGGTCAGATTGTGTTATTGATGGTCATTGATGCTTGGTTACGGTTATATTGGACGTTACTGACCAGTTAGAGTTCATTTTGGTCAATTAGGTTCAATAAGGTCATTGATTGTTGTTTTAGGGTAAATAATAATCAATTGAGGTTGTTGATGGTCAATTTAGGCCATTGATGGCCAATTATATTTATTGCATTAATTTGACACGTGAGCCATTAGCATGTTTCATGTTGACGCATTCTGTGAAATGCCAATGTTCTTTCATTAATTTGACCCGTTGAGCAATTAGATAGTTTCATGCATTAAAAGTACTCTAACTCGTTAACTGGTTAGCAAGTTTCATACATTAAAGGTACTCCGATCCAAGTGAGAAAAAAGAGAAATTACCTATCATTAAATTGGATAAGAAGGCAATCGATCAAGAAAGAGCCATTTGATCAAGAAATTTAAATTGAAACAGTCGACAATTTGCAATAAGAAGTAGAATCACGGGAACAATCGAATAAAGTAATCACAAATCAAAATTGCAATTGAATAAGTGACAGACATATTAGTAGAAGACGGTCTGAATCAATTTTTGGTTCAACCAGAGAAATTATCAAATGCTACAAATGAAACAGAAATTTCAATCAACGTTATACATATTCATTGAAATTTTGATTAAAAAAAGGAAGAGAACATTGATTAAGCAAGAATCAATAAACAAATACGAATATGCAAACTGCTCTTTCAAATCAATCATCAGAAAAAGAAGAATTGAAGGCCACGTAATACACACGGGTCATCAAATTTGAAGAAAAAGGATCGATCAGAAGGAAGATTTTAATCCAAGTTTGTGTATCAAAAGAACTATCAAAATTTGCAGATAAGAAGAAGTCGAATATAACCAAAATAAAGATCACGATCAAAGTGAGGAAGGACAGAAAGAGAGGGAGTGGTCGTGTGTTTTTTGAAAGTTGTAGTCAGAAAGCAAGTCAGAACCACATCTTAGTGGTTCATATAGTAAGCAAGAAACCGAACTCGTGTGGTTCATATAGCAAGCAAGATCGAACCAATCTTGGTTAAAGTAAAGCAAGCAAGCATGAAAGACATGTGTGGCAATACAAGAAAGAAATACATGTGTGACAAAGAAATTAAGAAAGACCTATGTTGCAAGCAAGACCTGTGTTGCAAAAAAAGACCTGTGTGGCAAGCAAGAATGAAGAACGAGCAAGAAAGAATGAAGAGCAAGCAAGAACAGTCAAGACTCGTGTGGTATAGGTCAAGGAATCATAGACAAGAACAATTTCAGGTACTTTGAATATGGTGAACATGGTCACTATGCATATGAAAAAGAGAAGACAATATCAAGATTGAAGACCTTCCTTAGACTATATTTAATTTAAGGTAGAGAATGGAAGGATAAACTAAATTATATAGTATAGGAGTTTAAGTGCCATACAAACTATGTTTTGGAGTTAAAATTGTAATTATGTATAGGTTATGAGTGGTTATCCTAAACGCCGCTCTTTAGAATCATTGGGTCGTTTCTATACACACCGATTCAAATTGTGTATATAGGCTATCAATGTAAACAATGAAAAGCGTCGATTGATCATAATTCTGCAATAATCAAGCATAGTTCGTTGTATCTTGTTCTTTGATTCCAATAATTTTCTACTGCACCAACATCTTCTTTTGTCCTCATTATATAAGAAGATGAGATTGTTGTGATGTTGCATTGAATTTTATAGTGTTAGCTCGCAAGACGCACTTAGGACAACCCAAATGTCCTGAGTTTGAATTACATACCTATGTGTTGTCACATATTTCTAGTCCTTAATGAAAGGGTGGGTGGTAGAAGTTTCTCTAGTTTGGATCTCCTTCCTATGGTGTTATCGTTAATTTTTAAAATATATCTGTTAATTGTTTTTTTTTAAATGCAAATGCAACAAAATGCAATGTATCAAATCTTTGTAAACAAGTAATTTGTAAATTTGTTACATTTCAGACTTGTGAAGCTGTAGCTGGCGATGTTACTATCCGTGCCAGTCGAACTCAATATATTGATTTTACAGTTCCCTACATGAGCTCCGATGTTTATATGCTTGTTCATGCCGTACATGAATGGAACCAAACTTTGTGGACTTTCTTAAGACCTTTTACCTGGAGATTATGGATGACAATAGTTGGTGCATGTATCTATATTGGTGTCGCAATTGCAATTTTGGAATACCGGGTTGGCAACCCGAAATTTACAGCCCCTATACATAAGAGAATCCAAATGGTCATCTGGTTTCCTATTTCAATATTCTTCTTCGACGAAGGTACACTTTCATCTTTTGAGATGTATAGCTTGATAGATTATTTTGTTTGCTTTAAATGTTGTTTTGGTTTCAAAAGTAAACTTTCTGAATTATAGTGGTTAGCTATCCCGTGCGTGTTTCCTAGTTTAGGTTGGCTCCCTTAACAAAATGGTTAGTTATATTTATTCTATAGCGAAAGCTATAAACGTATGAAAGTATTTTGCTACATAATTAGCAGCAATGTTCATATAAAAAATTCCTTATGCTATTGTATTTGTAATCTCTTTGCATACACAAACTTGCATGGAATTAGTGAGAAACTTCATACTAAATTCATACTTGCATTAATGCCTTGGTGTATTACAAATGAAGGTTTGAATCCTATTTATACTAAACGAAAGGGTATGATACCCTTTGGTGTTGGTTTGGTCGTGTGACGCTGGTAACTGCCAAAACCTAATGCCAAAACCTATGGTTATAACCAATAATACATATTAATACTAAACTTGGTTAATTACTGACTTAGGATAAAATCAAATATTAGTTCTAACATAAGCAAGCATAATATTTTACATCAAAGGCTTCAAAAACCAGGTTCTCTTTTATAGAAAGGTGAAGTACATATGACATCTATATTTAAGGAACAAGTTGGAGACAACTGATATCTAAAAAACTTATAAAGGTTAGTGGAATTTATTGTATATTTCTTGGTGTTTTTTACATTACACATATAGTATAGAATGTAACTCCCCTAATCTGATTCCATAACATAAGCGAGCAATATGGTTCTAATTAAACTATTTGTTCCAAAACTTACTATAACCTTTATTTGCAGGGAGAATACTTAATAAGAACTCTAAAGTTGTGCTTGTTATTTGGCTAAGTATGATTTTCATAGTGGTTCAGATTTTCACAGCCAATTTGTTGTCGTGGTTGACACTAGATCAACTTCGCCCCAAATTGCCTACAAGTTTTGAAAATGCTGGCTATCCAGATGGTTCGTTTCTAAAGGATTTTATAATCCAAAACTACAATTGTTCGGGCAAGAATCTGGTACCTCTCAGAACCGTTGATGAATATAAAAATGTTTTGTCCAATGGCAGCGTAAATGTTATTTTTCATGAGCTCCCCTACATAGAACTCTTTCTTTCTAAGTATGGTTCTGATTACATGAAGTTTGGGCCGATAAACCAGGAATTCGGAAATGCATTTGTGAGTCTCTCTCTCTCCCTAGCCTCTGGTTTGTACGCACACTCGCTCACACACACATACATGGAGATGTTGAATACTAATATACTGAGAACAAAAGGATACAAATCTAAATTACATAATTGTTTTAATCAATGACCCATATTTTTTAAAATTTGTGTTTATTAGATACACATTCATAAGTTATCTACATAAAAAAGCGATTTATTTTAATTTTATAGCGATTACTTACACATGTTTAGATTATATATAAATGGACAATAAAACTAATTTGTTTATTTAATTATTTTCGTTTTTGAATTTGAGACGAGTGAAAAACATTATCCATTATATTTATACTATTTTCGTTTATTTTTATTTTTAAGATTGAAAAAATTATATTATTCAATTTTATTTTTTTATTATCGAAATAATTTATGTTCTAGATATTCCATACGTACATCCTTTACACAGACACACACATATATATATATATATATAAACACTTTGAATGAAACCAGAAATATCATAATAACATGAAGAACGTTTTAATTTTGGATCAATTTTATATTTACATTTACCAAGTTAGAAAATATCATATATAGCTAACCAAAATTAAAAATATCATATATACCCCTATAAACATATAAAAATATCATATATATCCATTTCATTAAAAACAATTTAAGAAATAAATATTTTACCTTTATTTTTCTAAAACTTTATATTTACTCATTTTTAACTTTAAAATTTATTTACTCGCAAACAATAGTTTTCTTAAAATTTTATATTTAACTTGTTCAGTTTCTTTTCTACTTTTACCAATTTCATTTTATAGCATTTATATATATCATATATGGATGAACTTGTTTTCTTTTATAAATATATAATGGTTCTCCTCAACTAAAAAAATAGGTAAAGAATAATTTAAATAGACTTAAGTAGGAGATAAAACTAAAATCATTTAGTTTATGTTACATATGAGATAAAACTAAAAATATTAAGTTGTAAAAATCATATAATGAAAAGGGGTAGAGTAGTTATAAAATAAATAAAAAACTTATTTAAATTAGGTATATGTGATATTTTTAGTTTTGGTTAGTTATATATATATATATATATATATATATATATATATATATATATATATATATATATATATATAGGGACATGTTCAATTGAGAACCATTATTTTGGCGAGAACCAAAAGAACCATACATTCTTACACAAATGCATACATGCATCCTTACTTTATATATGCACAAATGCATATATGCATCCTTATATTTGTGTAGAAATACATGGTTCTTTTGGTTCTCGCCAAAATGATGGTTCTCAATTGAACATGTCCATATATATATATATATATATATATATATATATATATATAGGGAAGGGTTCAAATACTGACCAGTTTTTTATTTGATAACCGTGATAACCATTATAAAACAATCACATAATTTATAAATTATTTTTTCTTTTAATTGTTAAAATAATATTCAAGTATCTTCAATAAATATTTTGAACGTAAATACGAAAATGATGAGTCTTACATATATGTACCAAATAATGTTACATATACGTGACACAAAGTGTTTACATATATGTAACATTAACATAATGATAATTGTTACATATATGTAACACTATGTTTGAGAGTGATTATCATGGTTATCACATAAATATTGGTTAGCATTTGAACCTCACCTTATTAATATATATATATATATATAGGGGAAGGATCATGAGAAAACTCATTGTTCGTGAGAAAACTCGAGAAAACCGACCCAAACGAACTACGAGTGAACTTATTTTGGCAGCGTTGGAACGGGCTCGACGTTTAGGTTTTTGGGGGTGGGGTGGGGGCGGGTTTAGGTTTTTTGGGGGGGTGGTTTTAGGTTTTTGGGGGTGGGGTTTAGCTTTAGGCTTTAGATCGAGTTTGACAAGACGGTAACGCCGCTGAAATGAGTTCAATCGGAGTTCTTTGGGTAGGTTTTCGTGAGTTTTCTCACGAATAGAAGTTTTTTCATGAACTCAACCATATATATATATATATATATATATATATATATATATATATATATAGAGGTAGGATCAAATACAAAATAGATTTATCCTAAAAAATGTAGGAAACAATCTTGACCTTTGATCATGATATTCAATGGTTAATATTAATTAAGTTTTAATTTTGGAATTAGTTAGATTAACAAATCACTAAAAGGGTAAAAGGGTAAAAAATAACACTCCACTGATAACAACACCATGTATATTGATATAACAACATGTTGTAATAGGATAACAACACCAAACAACACGTGTTGTTTTCTCATTTTATACTATGCTGATATAATTTTTTCTGTGTTGTTATCGAATGAATAATGTGTTGTTATCAGTGAAGTGTTTTTTTTGCATGATTTATAAAAAAACATTTATAAAAAATATTGCAATATGGTACTCATATTAAAGAGAAAAAAATTCTTAATTTTATGGTATAATTATTTTAAAAATATAATATAGTATATAAAAGTTATTTTAGTTTAAAAAAATGGGTGAAACTTTTATTTAATGAAAAAAAAGTCAAATGAAGTGTTAATTCTCTATTTTGCCCTTCTACTAATTTCCAGTCATGTACACGTGTCAGCATCTCATTGGTTCCTACGTTTTTTAGGATAAATGTATTTTGTACCGGAACCACCCTCTATATATATATATATATATATATATATATATATATATGGGTTAGGATCAAACGAGAACTCATAAATACTTGAGAACTCGCGAGAACTCATCAAAATATCAATTAAAACCATTTTTCTTTGTTTTCACTACCTTTATTATTAAAATACAACATAAAAATGATTTATCTCTCCAACTAATTCATCTCTTCTTTCTAAATTATTCTTAAGAAAATTTAAACACATATGTAAATGGTTAACACTTACACATGTGTAAGTGGTAAACTTACACATGTGTAGATTTTTTTTAATAAATAAATACATGTAAATTTACATACATAAATTCATTTTTTTATGTTGTATTCTAATAATAAAGGTAGTAAAAATAAAAAAAATGGTTTTGATTGGTTTTTTGACGAGTTCTCAAAATATTTAAGAGTTCTCAAATGATCATATATATATATATATATGAGAGTTATTCTACAAAGTTAAAGAAGTGTAAAAAGTCGTCTAAAAACCCCACCACCACCCCCCAAAAGCCTAAACACCCAACCCCCCCCCCCACCCCCAAAAAAAAAATAGAAGCTTGATCCATGGAGTTGATCAAAGAGTTGATCCTTGGCGTTTAGGTTTTTGGTGTATCCTGAAAGCAGTCTTAGAGATATCCTCATCTCGGACTCTCAGTTGGTGGTAACCAGATCTAAGATCTATCTTGGAATAGAAGCTTGATCCTTGGAGTTGATCAAAGAGATCATCTATGCGAGGCAGAGGATAACGATTCTTGATTTTCACTTTATTCAGTTCACGGTAGTTGATACACATACGGAAGGTCCCGTCCTTCTTCTTAACAAACATGACTAGAGCTCCCCATGGCGATGAGCTAGGTCGGGTGAAACCTTTATCCAACAATTCTTGTAGCTGAGTGGATAGCTCTTGCAATTCACTGGGTGCTAGTCTGTAAGGCGCCCGAGCGATCGGCGCTGCTCCGGGTGCTAGATCAGTTTGGAATTCAACTTGACGGTGTGGTGGCAGACCAGGAAAATCCTCGGGAAATACTTCCGGATAGTTGCAAACAATCGGAATATGATCAATCTTCTTCTCCCCAGATGGCTGCTCAACGACGAGAGCCAGAATAGCAGTATAGCCTTTTCGAAGACATTTCTGTGCTTTCATGAAGGATATGATGCCCATGACTGCACTACTCCTTTCGCCCTGAACAGAAAGAGTTTCTCCACTCCAGAGGGGAATGCGAACGATTTTCTCACGACAAAAAATTTCGGCTTGGTTTTTAGATAACCAATCCATGCCGACAATTACATCGAAACTACCAAGTGTAACCGGCATAAGGTCAATATCAAGTTTATGACCAGCCAACTCAAGCTTACAACCCTTAAGAATGTGGGTTGCTTCAATTATTTGGCCGTCGGCTATTTCTATTATGTACTTAGCTTCTAGCAGGGTTGGAGTTTCTTTTATCATATCATTAAGCTTCTTAGATATAAAACTCTTGTCAGCACCAGTGTCAAAAAGGACAGAAGCAAAGTAATTGTTTAAGAGGAACTTATCGATGAACACATTATGATCATATCGAGCTTCTCTGGATCCTAGCACGAAGGCTCGTCCCTTCACACCATTCCCTCCATTATTGCTATTATTGCCACCATTGTTGTTATTGCCTTGATTGTTGTTATTACCATTGTGGCCCTGGTTATTTCCATTGCCGCTACCATTCCCATTACCATTTCCACCCTTCTTCGACTGAGGACAATCCCTTTGAATATATCCCTCCTTGCCGCATTGAAAACATACCCTTGTAAACCCTTGCTGTCGAAATGGTTGCTTGTTTTGAAGATCAACCCTACAATCTTTTGCAGCGTGACCCATCTTGCCACAACGTTGGCAACGGTTACAAGCACCGACATGGTGGAAATTACACTTGTTGCACTTGGGGGCTCTTCCCGCATAACCGCCCTGATTTTGACTTGAAGAGGTTGTCTGATTGAAGTTCTTAGCAGGCTCAAACTTACGCTGCTGCTGCTGAGGTTGATTAAAGTGGGATCCCTTGGAGTTGGAGTTGTGATCAAACTTGCACTTATTATTGTCGGTGGATTTAGAAACTGAACCCCTCGGGGGTAGAGTCCCTTGAGTCACCGCCTGATCGGTCAATTTATGAGCAAGCCTGATTGTCTGCTGAATGGTAGTAGGGTTGGATGAGGTGACCATGCTCTGGATCTGAGGCACTAAACCTCCAATGTACAGCTCAATTCTTTTGTAGTCGGGGGTCACCATGTGAAGACACATAGTAGCAAGCTCATGGGAGTGAGTAGTGTAAAGCTCAATTTCAGAACCATCCATTTTCAGATTCCAGAATTCCCCTTCTAGCTTCTGAATCTCATCTCGAGGACAGTACTCCTCCTTCATCATTGTCTTGAACTCTTCCCACGGCAGTGCATTAGCCATTGCTAGACCCAACATCTGGACCTGAGCATTCCACCATGTGAGAGCCGGGCCCTCCAAAGTACCAGATGCAAACTTGACCTGATTCGCCTGGGGACAGTTGCACATGGCGAACACAGACTCCACTTTCTTGAACCATCGGGGCAGTCCGACAGCTCCCTCAACTCCACTGAATGTGTGGGGCTTGTAGTCCATGAAAGTCTTGAATGTACATGCTGGTTGATTATTCTGCTGACCTGGATTTAGAAATACAATATATGATCGAGATTATAAGGCTTGGGAAAGAGGCCTTGAGAGATGAATTGCCTTCACTAGTCAATGGTTACAGTATTTACTTGCAGCATTCTGTGCTGCTAGAGCCTCAGCCACACTATCGTTAATTAGTGCCGCCAGCTCAGCTGCCGTCGTGTTAATGGTGCCTCGACCACCAGCACGGCCTCCGCGTCCTCTTCCCGGCATAATTCTTCACATTCACAAATACAAAATAATGAGAAACATATCGCCTTTAAAACATTATATATGTACAAGTAAGGAAGTGATAACTAAACACAACATCTAATATTTCGTAATTAAATAAGTTGTAAATCTACAAGATAAATAATTCAAAACATTAAACTTCTCATAAGCTTTTATTGAACGGGAACAACCTTACCCATCTAGGTTTGAAATAGAAAGAACATAAACAAAGCATATGATAAATAAAAGGAAAGATAAGATAAGATAAGATAATCATCAAGCATCATCGTCCTCGGAGGAAATGCATGATAGAGCATCATCTATCTCGACCGGCTCCTACACGAATGGCTCCTCCTCGAATAGCTCCTCCTCGAATGGCTCATCCTCGGAGTCAGAAGGCGGGGCACTCCCTTGCCAAAGTGTTGCCTCCATTTGGGCCTCCAGATGTGCCACTCTACTCAAAATCCCTTCGGCAGCATCGTCCGAGGTATCCACTCTTGCTTCTAAATGTTGAACTCTGTCCACTAGATGGTTATGTACCTGATCCATCACTGCTAGCTCAGCGGTCAAAAGCTCTATCTCCTCCTTATTCGCATCTATTTGAGACTCCCGCTGCAAAATACTAGGTATCTCACTAGTAGCATCCTTCATATTTCCTAGTTCCTTAGTCACAAAAGTCACAAAGGCCGCAAAAGCTTGCTCCATGGTGCATGGGAAGCTAGGTAAAGTAGATGACGAAGAAGTGGAACCAAAATAAGGTGATGGAACATTTCCCATCTCAATCCATCTTTGGATCATTTTAGGGTACCAATCCCAATTGCGCGGTTCATCCCTTGCCCCCACATGGCTGGGCTCACCCTGTTCAACAAAATCATCACTAGAACTGGTCCGGCGCCTTTTGGGCTCCGGGGAAGGTAGGATAGGTGCGTCATGTTCCGGTGCCTTAGGTGATGGAGGTGGGGTTGACGACATGGTCCTGTAACATAATGTATAAGTGCCAAAACCAAACGTCTATGACATGTAACTAATGTGTGAGGTTATAGTCTAGTATGCAATCCTAGTTCTCTATAACCAATGGCTCTGATACCAATCTGTCACACCCCCAAATTCAACTAACGGAGTTTTACCGTTTGGGAAGTGACAAACCAGGATCTCAGTCATTAGTAACATTGAACAACACTATATGGGACTTAAATAGAAATATCATAAACGATCAGAGTAAATGCGGAAGCAATAAAAGAAAGTAAATGCGCAAAACAAACGCGCCCAAAAGTTCAGTCCAAAACATAAATGAAAAACAGTCCAAACAGAATATTAAATCAGAAATCAAAAGTAGGACTCCATGCATGTCCTAGAAGTGCACCTGTGTCTTAACTTAGCGACCTGAGAAAACATGAAAGAAAATATGTCAACACGAGGTTGGTGAGTTCACAGGTTTCAGTTTGTAACAAAGTTTAACAGGTTAATGTATTCAAAATATAAATCAACAGGTAGCTAACCCGTATACATGTTAACTAATGCGCTCGCAACCGAAAGCTGATTGTTTATGTTTTTGCCTCCCACTAGGCCTATCAACCATGGTGCATGTTTAGGTCAATATTGCACCCGTTCGATCTCCAATCGGGTTAGCGCGACTAACGAGGGTGAGGTTTGTCAAACCCAGTAGTACTACTCAAATTACCTCGCTATGTTCATATTAACGGTCCCATGTGAGGACTTAATGATAGATGTGTACGCATAGTCAATCAAGTGATAACATATATGAATTACAAAACCAAAAGCGTTTACGTCATTTTTCTCCCCCAGTTTTAAAACAGTAAAAGAGGCCGTGAAAACTCACCTGCGTTGCGTAGGAGGTAGTAAAACACAAGTATGAGATTTGAATCTCAAGCGTTAGCCCAACACGGCTCACGAATGCCCTAGAATTACATCATAATTATTAGGGATAAAGATGGGATATATTTGGATATGTAACGACGACATGGAATGTTGAACGTCCTAAAAGAAACGCTCTAAAGATCAAGAGTAGACGAACATGTCTACGGGAATACGGATTTCTAAGTTAAATAATTAATGTGATTACGATACGCGACGAAAGACGATAATTACAATAATTAATAAATATATTCAATCGTCTTCGTCATTAAATAATGATTTAGAAAAATAATATTATTATATTATTTTTAAACTCGCATAGCTAATACGATAACTATTGATGTGGTAAAAATAATAATATATTATTTTTATTCTAGAATATGATTACGGGTATACAATATAAATATTTATATTATTTATAACTTTGAAACGTTTAACAGTCTTTAAAACGTGACGAAATTAATATATAAATATATTATTTTAAATTGGAGTTATAGTTTGAATAATAATATAACTATATTATTATAATAGTGGAAATAATATTAAAAATAGGTCATAGAATCAAACCCGAGCCTACGTGTGGTTTCCGAGGCTAAAACATATTAATATATCAATATAATAATACAGAGTTTAATTAAATATTGAAACAAAGGTTTTAAAACAATAAAAACCAAAACGGTGGTGGGGGAGACTCGAACCCGGGTCTCTTCCCCACGAGCACACACACTTAACCAGTCCACCCGCTAGGGCAATCGCAACACAATTATGATTTAAATGGTTTTAACAATAAGCCGTAGTGTGTCACACCCCGACCGGCGGCGGAAAACGCCGGGGCGTGAAGCTGTGCAGACTTTTCATAGCTCATGGTTGCTAAAGTTTGAATAATTTAAACATTCATTTTCATTACACGTAGCAAGTTCATACCATACAAGAACCAAATGTAGCGATTACAAAATATAAATAGTTTAGATTAATTGCTAGGTCCAAATCCTATATGTAGCAGCTTGTAACACTTCAAACATTGTCACCTGAAACATGGTTAAAAACAAAGTCAACTAAAAAGTTGGTGAGAATACATAGGTTTTCGTGTCATGTAATAGAATATAGTGTTGTGTGCATACAATTCATACAAACATGGCAATTAAGGCATTTATGGAGAGATACCATCGTGTGACCTGGTAGTACAATCAAACCTTTGTAACTAGCATGCAAAACAAACGCGTGTTGGCAGTAACAGTCACCCTACCTGGGTGGGTTTGTCAGACTCAATAGATCTATCACTGTTTACTGTAGGCTATAAAATAGTTAATGATTGCACGTGAATAGCAAACTGCGTGTTGGTCTACACACCTAGAACTCAAGCACAAAGCTCAAAATTGTGACACATGATTGTAGGGTGGAATTGTATATTGTGTAGTTTGTAAACATAGTAAATAGAACGCATGTTCCACCCCAAAAGTTTGTAAATAGAGTAAAAGAGGGGCTATGTAACTCACTTGTGTTGGAGCGTGTAGTTTGCACAGATCGACAAAAATACCAAGCGTGTTGTAGGTCGCTACTTTTGACCTATCGAATGAGGGTATAACACGTGTCACTGTTTGTGTTATTTTGTGTCCAAAGTGGGTTCGTTGGTGGTTTGTGTGTTTAGGGTTGGTTTCGGAATAATAAATTAGTAGCGATATATATATATATATATATATTTATTTAAATAAAATTTAAATAAACGATATTTGTTTAAATCAAAATATGTATTTGTATAAATAGTTTTATAAAAATGATTATATAAACATCACGATTTCATCGGTTTTGAAACTATCGGGAATTAATCGTTTTAAATTTCTAAATCAAGGATTTGGTTTATAAATGATTCCCGGGTCTTGGGATTTTATAACGTAACTTTTATAATTACATTTTGAAATTTTTAGCTAAAATATGTTAAATAGACTCTAAAACAGAAAAATAATTGATTCTGGTCAAGGAGCACGACCGTGCTCAAGTAGGGCACGACCGCGCTCGTTGCCGGGCGTGACCGTGGTGGTCTGAGCGCGCCCGTGGTCAAGTCAGAAGGTACTTCATAGGTTCTGGACATAGAGCACGACCGTGCTCGTATATGGCACGACCGCGTCTAGTGTTTGTTTTTGGTCAAGACTTGTTTGCTCGGTAAGCACGACCGGGCCACGCCTGGGGCACGATTGTGCTTGGTCAGGCACGACCGCGCTCAGTGACGAGCGCGACCGTGTCGGGTCTTTTTCAGACACAATTCGATCGATTCTTATAATAAACGCTTCTGTATTCTTAGGGCTTTCATAGATTAGGTGCTTGCGAATGTATCTACATAGTTTGATTGTATTTATATCGTTTTTAAGTGGTAGTTCGAGTAAAAGTTTAGTTTTCGGCTCTTTGGTTCAAAATCGAATTGATTGTGTGATATAACTACGAATTAGTATAGGGCTTTCATCCAAGGGGTAGATACGAAGCTAAGGAAGTGATACTTACTCGTTAACAATGGGCAATTTAATGCAGTCGGTTACGGGTCAAAGAGTCGAGCTTCTCGGCGATCGATTGGACTCCAGAGGCTGTTTGAGCGTCGAACGAGAGTTTTGGAAGTTCGAGTGGGTGTATATGAGGGTGTAGGAAACGTGCAACTGGCTCTATATCGACGAATTTGCGAGTCATGATTGTAGTGGGTATGGGATTAAACAAATCTGTAAATTGGAGTGTAATTGATGCGTGCTTCAGACGGAATTCAGTCGAGTATGGTCTGACGCGCGAAGACCGGCTTTTCTCCATTTTAAATTTCGCGAATTCAGTGGGTATGGCTGTGATCTGACTTCTGCAGAGTCACGTGGTTTCATCAGCGCGACCGTGTCTACTTTAGGCGCGACCGTGCCTAGTCCTAGGCGCGACCGTGCTTGCCTAGTTTTGTAGTTTTTGAGTTTTGTCAGTTTTGGTCCTCGGGGCTTGTGAGATAATGGTGTTTTTGTTTAATTTGTTATTGTAATAGAATAGTTTGTATATGTAATTGCATCGTAGTTTGTTTGTACACGAATCGAAACTGAAATGTGTTTGTTTATTGAAATCAAACGATTACATGATGAAAATCAAAAATGTTACAGTCTCCCCTTGTTGAGGGGATTTCGTCCCGAAATTCAACTAGTTGAGGCTGTAGAATTGGTGAATAGGTGAGGATACTTGAGTTTCATTTGGTCTTCACGTTCCCAAGTAAACTCAGGACCACGTTTTGAATCCCAACGGACTTTGACTATAGGAATGCGGCTGCGTTTGAGTTGCTTGATCTCACGGTCCATGATTTCCACCGGTTTCTCAACAAAGTGCATCGTTTCATCAATGCGCACGTCGTCAAGAGGTATGTGGAGGTTCTCATCAGCAAGACATTTCTTCAGGTTGGACACATGGAAGGTTGGATGGACATTGTTGAGTGCTGGAGGTAGCTCAAGTTTGTAAGCCACTTTCCCGATTCTTTCAAGGATCTTGAACGGGCCTACGTAACGAGGTGCTAGCTTGCCTTTCTTTCCAAAGCGGATCACACCCTTCCAAGGGGATACTTTGAGAAGCACAAGGTCACCCACTTGGAATTCCAAGGGTTTTCGTCGCTTGTCGGCATAGCTCTTTTGTCGACTTCTCGCTACTCGGATGATGTCATGGATTTGAAGGATTTTGTCGGATGTTTCCTGAATTAACTCGGGACCGGTGATTTACGCTTCACCAATCTCGTTCCAACAGATTGGAGAACGACACTTAAGACCATAAAGAGCTTCGAATGGAGCCATGTTGATACTTGTGTGGTAGCTATTATTTTAAGAGAACTCGATCAGGGATAAATGTGAATTCCAATTGCCACCAAAATCGATTACACAAGCTCAAAGCATGTCTTCAAGAGTTTGGATTGTTCGCTCGGTTTGACCATCAGTTTGGGGATGGTAAGTCGTGCTCAAATCCAATCGTGTACCATGAGCAGTTTGGAGAGATTGCCAAAAACGAGAAGTGAACCGAGCATCTCTATCGGATATTATGTTCAAGGGAACACCATGACGGCTCACAATTTCGTCAATGTAAATTCGGGCTAGTTTCTCAACCTTATAGTCTTCGCGGATAGGCAAGAAATGAGCAGATTTGGTGAGATGATCATTGATCACCCAAATGCTATCATAACCACTCGTGGTGCGAGGGAGCTTGCTGAAAAGAAATTTTGAATTCTAGATGTAAGTTGTATTATTTGGAATGAGTTTGATGGGATTTTGAAATTTAGGGTTTGCGTAAGTTGTAGTCTGATATGCTCAAGATTGTCAGTGGGTAAGAGATTTCATAGACATTGGTCTGGGTCAAAACTTCACGTGACACGAGCAACGCTACTCATGATAATATGATAGGACACTTATATATAGGAAGTACCAACGGCGTATCCACCATGCCCTTGTCGTATTACATTAGTTTCGTTGTTACATATCATGATAAGTTTTAGGTCATAACACACGACAAAATTTCACTATAGTTTCCATGCGCTGATTTTCATAATTCCGTGTGCACCCGTAATTATTCAAATCATCGTATGGTCCGTATAGATTGTTTCGTTGCGTGTGGGTAAGGGGGCACAATTTCGCTATGATCACGTCTATTGTTTACACATAGAAAGTCGCTAACAAGTAACTAAGTCCCTAATCAGGTCAGTTCGCAACTAAAGAGTAGTAAAGTAGTAACACTTAAAGTTTCTTAGTTTGCTCGTGTTTGAACAAGAATACGTCAAACCCCGAGTCGTTTCAATGTATTATGGTCTTCAACTTTGGTGTACAAAGTGCATGACCATGTCTTGTGTATAATGTAATCAATCCATTGCAATAATTGTAAGCAAATTTTGTTTCGAGTATATAGTAAGCACACAAGTCTCATGTATGATCTAGTGTCACGTAGTTTGTAATCAAATAGGTCTCATATATAGCGTAAATAATTTAGCGTCTTGTATTTTGTAAATCAAGAAGCTCTAATGTGTAATGTATACAACATAGTATTATGTGTATTGTAGGAAATGGATCTCATGTATAGTGTTAGCAACTTAGCATCATGTATTTTGTATAATGTACACCGTTTAGTATAAAGTGCTTTGTAACCAAATGAGTTTCATGTATAGTGTGGTCAATCTAGAATTATGTATCAATGAAGCAATTCTTATGTATAACATATATTGCAAACAACTAAGTTTCGTGTATCATGTGCTCAATCCAGTAGCATATGTATTGCAAGTAAACATGTTTCGTGCATTACGTGATCAATCGAGCAAATTGTGATTTGTAGGCAAACTAGTTTCATGTATTATGTAATTTGTGTAACATTGGATATATTGAGAATAATTGAGTTTCATGTACCAAGTGGTTGCGTTGGATATATTATGAACGTGTATACGTATGTATTGAACTTCGCGTGCGATGTATATTAATGGGTTTCGCATGTGATCGAGTGTTGCGGACAAACGTGTTGTTTGGCGTTCTTGCATAATGTGGTAGTTGGGTTCGAATCCTCAAATCTCGTTGAGGTTGGTGGGAAAAGTTAACGTTTACGCGGTATGGATCGTCTCTTGAAGCGTCAAGTGAAAGGTAGCGAGGAGGTTTTGGAAATATTCGGGAATTTGTGTTTACAAATACAGGTCTTTGTTTGAACATAGAAAGTGGGAAATTCGTTCTTGATTGTAGATCTATAAAGTAGTGAAATCATTGATCCGCATATTTTAAATTAATATGCAATTTATGGGAAAAGTATTTTTAATTTAAACTTTCAACTATTAATAAAAGAATATTTTTAAGTGGAACCATTGGCTAAACAAGTAGTCTATAATTTAGCCAAAGTTTAGAAATATTTACTTTAATGAAGAAAAATCATAATTATTTATCAATTTGAAATAATATTTTTATAAAATTGGTTGTGTTAACTTTCCTTATCAGGTGAAAAAGTTTTATGAAAAATTTATGTTTTTGATATTATCTAAAAATTTGATAAACATTTTGATTAAACAAGGTAACGAAATTTTGTTTAAATCACATAATAGGATGATTTATTTATGAAAGAGATTGTTGGTAATGTACTAAACCATGTTGAATGAAAGAAGTGATATTTGGGAAATTTGATGGGAATATAACAGGTGTAATTTACGCTCCACGGGTCAAATCAATGAACAATAACTGTAGAGTTGGAATATATGGAATTGACTAGATGCTGAAATGTTAGACATTACTCAAAACATAAGGAAATGGTTCTCAAATCGAAAATTTAAAGGTAATCAGTAGAGGCTTCTTCTAACGTCTCTGGTAGCTTTCCACTAGGAAGAAGATAATTGCCAAGATGAGCACCGCTATAGTCACTCGAGTAGCAGATCTGGCTTCAGTTCTGGCGGTCTCCGTGCGATGATCTTGTATTTCTTTTTCGAGGATGGAGATTAACTCCTTTTGGTATCCTAATTGGTTTGCTAGGCTATCCATTCTTTGTCTTTGAAAGTCGTGTATTACTCCCTGCTCTATCATTTGCCTCTCGAATTCTGAATTTCTTACATCTTGATGGAAGTCATTGGTTGGAATTCCCATAACACCAGGGGGTACCATGGTATGCCTTACCCAAGGGTTAGGAAGGTACGGGTCGGGCATTAGGTATGGGTCTCTTAGTGGGGGTGGGAATTGATTGTGGAGGTGAGGTGTATGATACGGGTTTATGGGTACGGGTGATCCAGGTGTTCGAGGTCTCGGGTCAGTGTTCCTAATCCAGTCCGCCCTTACATCAAACCTTGGCCTAGCAGCTGGGGGTGTTGGTGACCAGTACACGGGTGTCTCAGTGTCTTCTTCCCAATCAGATTCTGATCCAGGACGGTAAACCGGGGAGGGAGGAGGGTAGGAGTCCATGTCTAGCAGAAAAACAATGAAAAAGTTGTAAGTGATAATGAAATATGAAGTGTCAAATATAGAAGTTCTTATGGGTTTTAGAGTTTGACTAGTCATAACGCCGAACCTTCACGATAGTATTTTAGAAGTACACTTGACCTATAAGTAATGTATCCCCGAGGAGGATTCCCAGGAAAGAGGGGTGGGTCACTAAGACACACTTAAGTACCCTATCTTTCCTTAGCCAGAATTCCTCATGGGCTTACACACTCTTCCAGCCATCATGTATTAATAATACTATCGTTGGGCTCATGGTTATGATGAGAATTGTTGTGGACTGAGCTTTGAGGCCCAAGAGTAAGGTTTATGCTTTTCAGCGGGCTTCTTCTTCTTGGAGGATAGATGGGCTTCTTGGTTTATTGTTGATGGGCATTAGGCCCAATAGTTTAAGTCTTTGTTCATAGAGGGTGATGGTATCATGTATGCGAGTCCAAAGGTGTACGAATAATTTGATGTGTGTGTGTTAAACTTAGGATATAATCATATAGCATGTAAGTAGTAATGAGTGTAAGCACAAGAGTTATCAAGTAGTGTGACACATAAGTCATTATTTATTGTATCATGTAGTGTAAATTCTTATGATAGCATGTAAAAATAATCACATAGGAATTGATAATGTAACATGTAGTAGTATGGCATTGTATGGGTGTCCTAAAGTTATAGTCTAGGTCAAGAGTGTCTAATAACCTAATTCCCTATAACCAAGGCTCTGATACCAATCTGTCACACCCCGACCGGCGGCGGAAAACGCCGGGGCGTGAAGCTGTGCAGACTGTTCATAGCTCATGGTTGCTAAAGTTTGAATAATTTAAACATTCATTTTCATTACACGTAGCAAGTTCATACCATACAAGAACCAAATGTAGCGATTACAAAATATAAATAGTTTAGATTAATTGCTAGGTCCAAATCCTATATGTAGCAGCTTGTAACACTTCAAACATTGTCACCTGAAACATGGTTAAAAACAAAGTCAACTAAAAAGTTGGTGAGAATACATAGGTTTTCGTGTCATGTAATAGAATATAGTGTTGTGTGCATACAATTCATACAAACATGGCAATTAAGGCATTTATGGAGAGATACCATCGTGTGACCTGGTAGTACAATCAAACCTTTGTAACTAGCATGCAAAACAAACGCGTGTTGGCAGTAACAGTCACCCTACCTGGGTGGGTTTGTCAGACTCAATAGATCTATCACTGTTTACTGTAGGCTATAAAATAGTTAATGATTGCACGTGAATAGCAAACTGCGTGTTGGTCTACACACCTAGAACTCAAGCACAAAGCTCAAAATTGTGACACATGATTGTAGGGTGGAATTGTATATTGTGTAGTTTGTAAACATAGTAAATAGAACGCATGTTTCACCCCAAAAGTTTGTAAATAGAGTAAAAGAGGGGCTATGTAACTCACTTGTGTTGGAGCGTGTAGTTTGCACAGATCGACAAAAATACCAAGCGTGTTGTAGGTCGCTACTTTTGACCTATCGAATGAGGGTATAACACGTGTCACTGTTTGTGTTATTTTGTTTCCAAAGTGGGTTCGTTGGTGGTTTGTGTGTTTAGGGTTGGTTTCGGAATAATAAATTAGTAGCGATATATATATATATATATATATATATTTATTTAAATAAAATTTAAATAAACGATATTTGTTTAAATCAAAATATGTATTTGTATAAATAGTTTTATAAAAATGATTATATAAACATCACGATTTCATCGGTTTTGAAACTATCGGGAATTAATCGTTTTAAATTTCTAAATCAAGGATTTGGTTTATAAATGATTCCCGGGTCTTGGGATTTTATAACGTAACTTTTATAATTACATTTTGAAATTTTTAGCTAAAATATGTTAAATAGACTCTAAAACAGAAAAATAATTGATTCTGGTCAAGGAGCACGACCGTGCTCAAGTAGGGCACGACCGCGCTCGTTGCCGGGCGTGACCGTGGTGGTCTGAGCGCGCCCGTGGTCGAGTCAGAAGGTACTTCATAGGTTCTGGACATAGAGCACGACCGTGCTCGTATATGGCACGACCGAGTCTAGTGTTTGTTTTTGGTCAAGACTTGTTTGCTCGGTAAGCACGACCCGACCACGCCTGGGGCACGATTGTGCTTGGTCAGGCACGACCGCGCTCAGTGACGAGCGCGACCGTGTCGGGTCTTTTTTAGACACAATTCGATCGATTCTTATAATAAACGCTTCTGTATTCTTAGGGCTTTCATAGATTAGGTGCTTGCGAATGTATCTACATAGTTTGATTGTATTTATATCG
This sequence comes from Smallanthus sonchifolius, assembly GCA_023525975.1. Lineage (NCBI taxonomy): Eukaryota > Viridiplantae > Streptophyta > Magnoliopsida > Asterales > Asteraceae > Smallanthus > Smallanthus sonchifolius. The sequence goes on along the minus strand of CM042035.1, from coordinate 17,300,753 downwards.
TTTTTAAGTGGTAGTTCGAGTAAAAGTTTAGTTTTCGGCTCTTTGGTTCAAAATCGAATTGATTGTGTGATATAACTACGAATTAGTATAGGGCTTTCATCCTAGGGGTAGATACGAAGCTAAGGAAGTGATACTTACTCGTTAACAATGGGCAATTTAATGCAGTCGGTTACGGGTCAAAGAGTCGAGCTTCTCGGCGATCGATTGGACTCCAGAGGCTGTTTGAGCGTCGAACGAGAGTTTTGGAAGTTCGAGTGGGTGTATATCAGGGTGTAGGAAACGTGCAACTGGCTCTATATCGACGAATTTGCGAGTCGTGATTGTAGTGGGTATGGGATTAAACAAATCTGTAAATTGGAGTGTAATTGATGCGTGTTTCAGACGGAATTCAGTCGAGTATGGTCTGACGCGCGAAGACCGGCTTTTCTCCATTTTAAATTTCGCGAATTCAGTGGGTATTGCTGTGATCTGACTTCTGCAGAGTCACGTGGTTTCATCAGCGCGACCGTGTCTACTTTAGGAGCGACCGTGCTTAGGTCTGCAGGCGCGACCGTGCCTAGTCCTAGGCGCGACCGTGCTTGCCTAGTTTTGTAGTTTTTGAGTTTTGTCAGTTTTGGTCCTCGGGGCTTGTGAGATAATGGTGTTTTTGTTTAATTTGTTATTGTAATAGAATAGTTTGTATATGTAACTGCATCGTAGTTTGTTTGTACACGAATCGAAACTGAAATGTGTTTGTTTATTGAAATCAAACGATTACATGATGAAAATCAGAAATGTTACATAGTGGGCTCTCCCCCCATACGCGATCGAATCCAGCCCCAAACCATCAAACCCGGTCGCGATTGGCCAAAGTAGCAAAGGGGTTTTGTAAAACAGGTCATGGCGATTCTGGGGTGGAGTTTAATTTGAAAATCATCAAGTTTAAGATCGATTAATTACATAAATTAGAACCGAAAACCCTAGGTTTGATCTTGAATCGATTTGAACAAATCTGATGTTAGAACTTATTAAAATCATAGGGCTTTTAACAACTTGAATCATGTGAAACTGATGGTATAATTTAATTTGATTGAGGTCGTGTTTACGATCAAAAACCCTAAAACAGATTATGAACGAACCCTAGTTACAGGATCTTGATTAATTCAGTGATGTGAGATCAAATTGATATGGGGCTTTCATTATACAGAGAGTTACGAATCTACTGATATAAATTAATTAAATTGTAAACGTACCTAGATTAGGGTTCGATTAAACCGTAAACGAATGAACCCTAGAATTTGGTTTGTGTTCAATTCGATATTGTAAGCCTGAATAACCATGGGGCTTTCAATCTAGATACAAAAAAGAAGTTAAGGATGTGCTTGATTACCGAAACGAGTGCCGAATTGAAGGTGATCGAGTAAACACAGGTCCGACGACGTGATCTTGTTCTCCGGTGACTCTTGCTGCAACTCCGGCCGAAATGAGGTGTGGAACAGGTTCAGAGGGGTTCGTCTAGTGTGTGCAGCGTGTTTGTACGAGGAATAATACACGAATTCGTCGAATTTGATTGATAATGGCATTGAGGTCGATGGTTATGAGTTCAATGCTCATAATTGAGTTTAATTCGGCATGATGATGGTGATTAAAACTGCAGTTGAGGCTCTTAATGTCGATAACGTGCAAATTTCAGTTACAAATCTGAGTATGTCTTCGATTTGGAGTTTCAATTTGGAACCAAATGCATACGAGTTTGACTCCGAGAAGTCAACAGGAACAAAATGTGATTTTTGACTTTCTCAAGTCAACAGAAATCAAATTTGGGCAATTTACATATTCGGTCCTTGTAGTTTCCTGTTTATGAGTTTGGAACTTGACAGAAATAGTCCTTGTACTTAGAAATGAGTTAAGTACATGGTTAGTTGACTTTCAAAAGTCAACAGAATAGAGTTTTGACTAATTATACAATTAGTCCTTGAAGTTTTATTTAGAAGGGTTTGGATTTTGACAGAGATGGTCCCTAGGGTTTGAGTTAGGTTGATTTAGATAAGACTTAACTGGATTTAACTAACAGAGTTAGTCTAAAAATTCCGGATTGTCAAATCATCCCCTAGTTGAAAGAATTTTCGTCCCGAAAATTAAAATAAATAAATAAAAATTTCTGAGGTGTCACATCATCCCCTAGTTGAAAGAATTTTCGTCCCGAAAATTAGAATAGTATCTTAAGAGTTTGACGTGAAGTGCTTGAACAGATGAGGATATAATATCCAAATAAGTGTTTATCAGATGAACTATTTATCATTAAGTATATAATATTGCATTTATTTATTATATGTTTTTAACCTGTGTAATACACGGGGTTTGTAACCAGGGGCGGATTTAGCCTTTGGGTAGGGGTATCTGTCGGTACCCCTCAACTTTCGACGCACAGTGTTTTTTTTTACCGTTTTATGTTTTCCGATATTCCTGAACGAAATTTTAGATACCCCTAAAATTTTCTTGTTTGTACGAGGAGAATAGAGATCTGAACGAAATTTATTTTACAGTTTTATGTTTCACGGCTAGCAAAGGCAAGTCATCCGCTCAAGATCTGAACGAGGATAATAGAGATTTGAAACAAGCTTCTAAGCTTTGGAAGAGCTGAAGAAGTTTGTTTTAGATGAAAGGATTGAAGAGGTTTTGCATTAGATGAAAGGGAGAGAGAGATTGCAGGAGAAAATAAAGAAAAACGAATGAACTCTTGATTAGATATTTAGAGTAAAGTATATGGAGACCTGCAACAATTTAAAAGTGATATGACTAAACGAGAATGTGCAGACATGCATTAAATGCATTACTTTTTTTTTTGAAAGGCCATTAAATGCATTACTATATCCTTAAGTTTAAATATGATTTACATATTTTTTTATTTTATTTACGGTATTTAAGTTATTTAATAAATATGATTTGTTTACATTGTCTTTGTCTTTTCAATTTTAGTTGAAATATTTGTAATTTATTTTTATTTGATTTACATAACTGAAAGTATTTTATTTATACAAACTGTTATATTGATATTTTTAAATTTTACTTTAAATTACATATGTATATATAATTTAGATTTTTATAATATTTATAATGTAATCCGGTTCTTAAATCCGGTTGAACCGGTCAAACCGTTTCGACCAGTTTGATGTCCGGTCCGGTTTTAAAAACATAAAAGTTTTAGCAGAGTGTTGGAAACATAAGTAAATTATATTAAAAAAAGTGTTGGAAACATAAGTAATTCTATTAAAAATTTATTATATATATATATATACTAGGTTATAAACCCCGTGTATTACAAGGGTTGACCAGTGAACCTCTAAGGTGTCCGGTTCGAAAAAAAAAAATTTGTTTCATTTACTTGAATGTAAGGAAAAAAAAAATTCTTGAATCTACTTCAATGCCAAAAAAAAATTTGTTTCATTTACTTCAATACAAAAAAAAAATTGTTTCATTTACTTGAATGTACGGGAAAAAAAAATTTGGACCGATACCCCTGAATTTTTTTCCTAGATCTGCCACTGTTTGTAACCTAGTGTATTATAAACATTAAAACATAAGTATTTGTATCTTAGTTTAAAGTGATCGGGTACTAGGAACATAGTCACACCCGTTAGTTATTCTGCAGTTGGTTTTGGCACATGTTACCCGCCAACCAACTGTCGTTAACTGTCAAGTAACTGTCCAGACAATGGCAATAAATAGCCTTCTTTTACCGCAAATGAATATGCACATATATTCTCTCAATCTGTTCATATTCGTAATATCCAAATAAGTGTTTATCAGATGAACTAATGCACCGTAACCTTTTTATCTTACTAATCATTCTTGATTGTGCACACTAGCAATACAAACTAAATTGTATGTATATTAGATAAAATACTGGATTATCTAATCGCGACATACTTATTTCACATGTGCAGTGCTTTAACTTCATATAATTTTCTAACTCCATATGTTTAATGTCCCAGGCATTCCCTCACGGGTCTCCCTTATTAAAGAGCTTTTCAAGGGCGTTAATAAATGTCACAGGAAGTGATATTATGACCGAAATGAAGAAAAAATATCTTGGATACCGTACTCCTGTAGAATCTCAACATAATCAACCCCTTCCATAAAGTCTTGATGTTCAGAGTTTTATTGGGTTATTTGTATTCATGGGGACTTTGACTATAGCCGTAATTATCTCATCAGAAATTTCTATATATGACTTGCATATGAAAACCCAAAATTATTCTAGTGTGGATGGGTTAACTTTTTGTGTATAGTTAGAATCAGTACCGTAAAGTTCGTTAATATCGTAATCATCAGTTGGTTTCCAAATATGATAATTTGCCATGCTTGAATCGATTGGAGGAGAGAAGGTCGGATAAGAAGGATCAGACCAGAGCGTGGAAGGGGGAAGGGTTTAAGTCAGGTGAAATAATGGGGGGATTACACATTTACCCTCACGTGATAAGCACGTGATATGACTTAACAGAAAATGTGATAGAATCCGGAAAATCAAAAGAAACGAACGATTGAATTGATATTAAAAACTGGATAGTCGCCCGATTCGAGATGGGCTAATCTCCGATACAAAGAACTCCTAAAGGTAATTCTCTGATTTCAAGAACATAGATAAAAACTCGGACAACTAAAAATTAATTAAAACATAAATATATAAGCTTTAGTACAACAACATCATCAGCAAAACTGCCCCACTGTCCTGAATTCTTGCATCCACTTCTTGCTATTTCCCCTCTCCTTTATTTTGAATGTTTTCCCACCACCCAGCTGCAACTGGGTCTGCTCCGACACATGACCCAGACCTGAGTTCGTATCAATACTACCCGCCCGGAGACACGACTTGTCCTCAAGTCAAATATAGGAGAAGTGGTGTGCCAACAAGTCATACTTCTTCCGGTTTGCTTTCTTTAAAGAATGGTTACACCAAGCGATAAGCCACTCAATTGTAGGCTAACCTGCTTCATAGACCCATCGATGGGCTAAAACGGCTTGCGTTGTCACACCCCAACCGACGGCGGATTATACGTCGGGGCGGACGAGGTTGTTCAAAAGCACAAGGCTTACTATTAAAGTTTAAATGATTTCATTAATACTTTCAAGTTTACAATACAGGTAACAAACAAACAAGATACAAAGGTTATTTGATAGGTAATCTAGGTCCAGAGCATCCTATGTGATCATAACAAGTCTCATGTTAGCGTACCTGAAACATGTAAGTAAACTGTCAACTAAAATAGTTGGTGAGATACGAAGGTTTTAACATAGTTTAGCAAAGTTTTTGAAAAGTATTACAATTCACTATGTCATGCATTCTATAGTATAAGTGTGAGAACAAAACATGTTAAACATTGTGCATATCAATCCTCCAACCAAGTTTAGGCATAACCCGAAGGTTACCCTTAAAAAGTTTAAAGTTTAATTTCAGTAACAATCACCATGGGCTCCCCCCGATTGGTCAATCAAACTAGGTGGATTGGTCAAATACAATAGATCTATCATTGTTATCATAGGCTTGATCAAAGTTAATGGATATGCTAGTATTAAGTCTAATTTAAGCATGCAAGTCTCAAGCATCACACAAGAATAAGCATATAAGCATAGTTGTACAAGAATTGTATAAGTTTTTTTTTTATACATGTTTCACCCCAAGTTTATAAAGAATGTAAAACAAAAAGGGGCTACGTATACTCACTTGGATGATGGAAAGAGTGTCCGACAAGATTAAGTGTAGTAAGACTTTAAGGGAGAATATCCCCACAACGAGCCTACGAATACGAGTCTAAAGTTCAAGTTTGATCCTATAAGTTTATGGTAAGTTTCTAGGATTCTAAGATTGACTAGGGTTTCAAATGGGAGACGGGATTGATGAAGTTTAAATCAATTTTCAAATGCGGTTTTAAATAGATACGCAAGGCTTGAATATGAAAGTTTAATAAGTTTATTGTCTAGAATAATTATCAATAAAAGAAATTATTAATGGTTTTATTAGTTATACAAAGTTAAGTAATAATAGTTTTCTAAGTATTTTTAAATGTTGTTATAAACATAGTTAAGTAATAGACCAAAAATAGTTATTTAAGTTTAGTAACAATTAATAATTAAGATGAATATTAATTATTTAAACAAGTAGTGATTAAAGGTTACAACTAATTATCTCATGAATAAAATAATTGCATTAAGGGTAAATAATGATTATTTAAAGTATACATAATTATTAAGTTTAAATAATTATTTACCAAGTTAAATAAAAATTCTAGCCTACTTAAGATTTGTTAAGAATTTACAAAATGACTTGTAATTAGATGATGTTTTATAATGTGTTCATAAGTTTTAAAAAGAATTTTGAAATTATAAGTTTATACACATATGTTTTAAATAGGAATCTTTTAAAGTTTATATTTTGATTATAAGTTTATAATTGTTTTTAAAGTTTAATTAAAACCATAGATTTATAATGTCTTAAATAAGTATTAAATAAAAATTTACGAGTTTATAGATGTTTGAAAGTTACTATTTTATTTTATAAAGTTCATATGTTTATATATACATTTAAAGAAATAAATAAAGTATAATTATTTCTCCATCAAATCTTATATACATGAATAAGTTTTATGTGTATATAAAATATGAGTTTTCATAAAAATGCATAAGTCTAAGATTTATTAAATTTAAATTTTTTTTTGTTTTTATTAAGTTTATAAGTTTATAAAAGTATACTTGTTTTAACTAAGCAATTAAGTTTTTTAAATTAAATAGGTATAACTTTTATAATCAAGTAAAAGTTTATAAGTTTTGTTTTCAAATTAAATATGTGGGTTTTATAAGCTTTTCTGATTTCATTATAAAAGTTATATAAGTTTTAAAAGTTTATAAACTTAAATTAAAGATTAAAGGATTTCTTTAATTCAGAAAATAAATAAATTAAGCTTATTGATTTCATAAATCGGTTTTTGTGCAAATATAAATTTTTTGTAAAAGTATAAAAACACTTTTATAGTTTTTAAGTATTTAAAGTTACTTTTAAAGATTTAATTGTTATAACTTGTAGTTAAGTTTAATTACTTTAAAATGGTTTTGAAATATAAAAATGTAATTAAAATCAGTTTCAAGTTTGTATAGATTTGACAGATTTTATAGAAATTTTTAGAAGTTTTAAAACCTGTTTAAAAGAACTAAAAAAAATAAAAGGGCAAAACTCGGCTGGCCGGATTCGAACCCAGGCCACCCGAGTCACACACACACGCATCTAACCACCCGGCTACGGGCCTCGCTGATGTTTTATACGGAAAAAGAAATTGATAAACACATGTTTAAATCATCCCTAATCTCCCGTATGAACCCTAGATTCTAAATCCCTAAATACGAATCGAAAACCCCTCTGTCATTGCAAATTGACAGAGGGCTTTTGTTCCTTGGCTGAAAACGAAGCTTTTGGCTTTCGAATTACCTGGAAAGACGAGGAAACGAGTGAGGACGGGTCTGGGTTTGCAGCCGGCTGTCCACGATCTTAATCGGCAATTGCAGGTATGATACAACGAAATTGAGAGTTCAATGAGTTTGAGTGATGTGTCGTTAACGAGTTCCAGTAGGTTTTTATAACCAATTTCATCATTAAATGAAGAATTAGTTGGGAATATTACGGTTGAGTAAACGGATCGAAATTCGAAATTTCGCGTGGTTAGAATTGAAATCGAGCATTAATACACCTTGGGGTAGGATCGCATGCGCGACTGGAACCCGAGGTTCACTGAATTTGGACGGGAAACGCGTTTTTGAATAAAACGGGCTCAAAACCGGTTCCAGTGGGTTCGAACTTGGGACTGATTCCTGGGTTGGGAGTTTGGGTAATTCGCACAAATGGTCCCTGAAGTTTATAAGTGTTATCATTTTATGTATAAAAATGGGTTTTTGTTTAAAGTAAGTTTCAAGACTTGCCAGTTTTTGTCCCTTGACTTTTATAAAATAAATATGTTTTATTTTTTTTATAAATATAAAATAAGTTTTTATAAGTTTTTATTATTTTCTAATCTTATAAAATAATTTATGAGACTTTACAAGTTTAATGTAAATAAGTTTACAATAATAATTATCATCTTATAAAGTTTAGATCTATTTCATTTTCATATAAGATGTGTATATATATATATATATATATATATATATATATATATATATATATATATATGTTTCAAATGTAATAGATTTAAATTGAAGTAAATTTATCTAAGAATAAGTTTTCAAGCTTTAAATATGTTCGGAAAATCCTGGATATTACATGCGTAACCCTTGCAATTTCCCCGTCTTTTTTATCTGGACTGCCCCATGGTTGGCGCTATTCGATCCTTGCCACGGCATTCGGTGGGCCATGGTGGTTGTCCTTCATGTCTCCGGTGGCGGTCAGTTCTTCGTTTTGCACCGGCAAGCAGTGGGTGTGATTTTTGGTATGTGAAAGTGCAATTTTAAGGGACGGTTTGTGGTGTCGATGAGTGGTAATCCAGGTTAGTTTTGGCGCTGGTTTGGAGGCTGGGTTTGGGGTGGTGTTTGGTGCTGGAATCAGGGATGTAACGGGTGTTGGTGGTGGACTGAATGTGATGATGATGGTTGAAAGGTTTGGTTCTCTGGGTGTTTTCTGGTCACGGAGGGCATTTGCTTGGGTGGGGGAGTGGTGACTGTGGGCTGATTTGGTATTGATGTGGGTAGCAGTGGCTCCATAATCGGTGAGAGTGAGAGGTGTATATGGTGCTGGTGGTGGTGATTTGTTGCTGGTTGGTTTTCCAAACATAACGGTCTTGAGCGCTGCAACATCATCCCTCCATTGTGACTCTATGGCAGCGAGCTTGGCGGCGATGACGGCCAATTGATCAGACGAAACACCTCTACCAATTGGGCGGCAATTCGATTGTTATGGAATGAAACCATTGCAAGGTATGGGATTTGTCCCACATCGGTTGTATGGGCAACATATGTGTGATTTCTAATTCAAATTTCTCCCTCTCCCATCAGACTAGTCTTTTGGGATGAGTTCTACCATTTGGGTTGTAACAAAATGTTAACGGAAGTTTGTTACAAGGTTTGTTAACCAATGAGATACAATTACCCAGTTGGAGTTTGATAATTTGGTGTTCATAATCAAAGCTAAGCCAAATAAACTAGTTGGAGGACACAGTTTAGTAGTTTTTGATATCCCAAGTTCAGACATTTGGTTTCAAATACATGATACCAAGCAAACTTAGTGGGTTGATATATCCTACACAAAACTTTGTAAATATATATAATACAAGATAGGCATATATATAAGTGACATTATGCTGATCAACTAATTTACTGTCTACACTGAATTACAAAATTTTATGCTTCTCAAGGCCACCATAACTTTTTTTCATGTTGTTCTTAACATTATCATAAACAAATCTTAATGAATATCATGTTATATTTTTGGATCATTTCTTGGGCATTGCATCAGGGGTTGATAAAATGTTATCCATGTCATTGTAATATTGCCAGCTTCTTTTGCTTTCGGGTTCGTTCTTACTTTCCTGTCAAACAACGGTATCAAGTGAGTGACGACACTACACATCAAGAAAATGAAATGGGAATTATTTGCATATCTTTTGACCCATTTACTTATGCATTGGAAGATTCAGGTTATGTTTTATCTGTAACAGGTAAAACTAAAAGCTAAAAGATTACGGGTCAAAAGTCTCCCATAGTGTATTTTAAAAGCATGAAACTTAAAATTAATCAGATGAATAATATAATCTTTATAATCATATTTGATGAACGACTTGTTTGTTAGACAAAAAAATGTTTAAAGTGAACCATAACAACCCATTTCAACTTTGCAATAAATGAAGTCGTTTTGACTAGTAACTCAACCCGCCCATTTTGTCACATCTATTTCCGACACAAATTTGCCCGCTGAATGTTACAAATCAAATGAAGACGGAATCCAAAATCTTGTAACTTTTCTTTCTATGTACACAAATTTAGAGGTTTCATTAGTTATTTTGTTGGCCAAAACATCTAAATTCTTTTATATACAATATAAAAATTATATCATTTCAAAAAAATCTAATATTTTCACTAAAATGATTTGAGGTTTTATACAGGAAAAATGCACTTTGGGCGGCTATAAACCCATCTGAACGTTTTATTAGCTAAAATTTATTATTTCACCCAGGGGTGTGAACGAGTCAAGCCGCTTTGTGAGCTACTCAAGATCGGCTCGTAAAAAGCTCGAATTGAGCCAAGCTTAAACATGCTTGAGCTCTTATATTGAGGCTCATTTGATAAATGAGCTCGAGCTCGAGACAATTATTTATATAATTTTTATTTAATATATAAAATATATATTTACATAATAATTATTACTCTATATAAAATTATGATAAAAATAATTAAATAATATATTACGTTATACATAAAATATATAATTATAAATGTATATAAATAAAATAAAATGAGTCTAGCCCGAGCTGAGCTCGATCTTGAAAAGTAAAGCTTTAACGTAGACGAACTCAAGCTCTTTTAAATTAAACGGGCTAGAGATCGCGTCGGCTCAGCTAGTGTACATCCCTAATTTCACCCTTTTGACACGTTAAAGAGAAAACACAACCCGAATCAACCCATTCCTTAGTAAATAAGCAAAACTTGCCACCTCTGATTCTTTATATTAGTTAAAAAAAATCAAAATCATAAAAGATAATATTGATAACAAACCTCATATTTTTGAACCAGTGAAGCCCATAAAGATTTGCATTGGCCCGGGCTTCGACTAAACCCTTGATCAGAAAGGTTCGAGCTTATCTCTTCCCAAAGTGCCATTCGGCCCTTCACGACTTGAAATCTACTGTTTAACTCCCCACGAAACCCAATAAGTTTTTTAACTTCTTCTGGTTTCCATCTGTTTCTTTTTATGGGCTTCTTTGTATTTGAATCCTTGTCATTTTCTGATTGGTCAGTGGATTCAGGATTAGTGTATGCTTTCCAGAAATCAGCTGATGATTCGGAATCAGAAACAGAATTCCCTGCTGAGTCAGAACTAGTTGCTGTTTCTTCTTCTTCAGATAATAACCCGTCATAGTTGATCACATCATCTGTACAAAAACAAAAACTGTGATTCATGCAACAATGATATATGTGTATATGTATATGTGTGTGTATATATTCACTTGTAGAAAAATGTGGTACAAACATACTTCTGTTGTTTGAACTAGTCATAATCACTTATGATGGTGTTTAGTGTTCAACTGGTTCTTTTTAATCAAGGAACGAAGCAACTTTTACGCTCCATAAAAAGCCCTCAGACATTTAAAATATCTTGTCAAGAAGAAATTTGAAAGGATGAGGGTTTTTATCAAAAAGACTTTTAAGCTCAAGGAAATAAATTTTATAGAAAGATCGAGTGGTATAATCAGAACTCTACAGTTTTAAAGGTTTTTAAAATAGGGATTCTGCTAAACATTAACCCCCCACCCCAAAAAAAATAAATTATGTTTAGTGAATGTACCCCCTCCCCCCTATCAAATTAGTTAGCCCAATTGAAATTCAACTAAAGATGGTTATGTTTTAAGCAAATAACCATGAAATAAGTGCCTTAAGTAATTTTACCCTAACCTGATAATAGCTAGTGTTGCAGCTAGTATTTAACAGCCAAACTAACTATTTTACTAAAAAAACGGCATAAAATAATCAAGAAACTTTAAATAGAAGTAAACCTCGAACCTTTAGTTTCACGCGGGCCAGTTAAATCATCAAGATTTTTGTTTTCTTGTTGTGTCTTAGAAGCCCGTTTCTTTTTTGGGCTTCCATCAACTGTTTTTCCCAAAGGCATCTCAAAATCACTTTGAACACCAGACAATTTTCCATTAATTTCATCAGCAAGAACTGCAATCGGGTTTTCAATAGCATGTGTGATGACTTCGGGCCTTTTACCACTATATTTTCTCACCATTTTTCTTAAAACCTCAGAAACCGTTCTTTCTATATGAGGTAACGGGCTCTTGATTGAACAACTTGATAATGAAGCATGTGCAGCACTATGAAGAGCATCTAGAAGTTTCCCATTGTCGACCCATAAGCAACGTGTAGTTATTCTTATTTTCCCTTTTAGGGTTTCTTTAAATAAACTATCCGTTGATTGAGGCCGCATGATTTCAATGCTGAAATAGACGTTCGAGAAATTTAATGTGCATTTTAATGGGTCAAACAAGTAAATTAGCCTAAAAGGAAACGGGTCAAATGGGTTCAACCGGTCAAACATATTGAAAGTTGCCATGTATTATAACACTCATGATTTCATATAATTTTTTAAAGAATTTTTTACTCTTGATAATATTAAAATTTAAAAATTTTGGGACAAAAAACAGATTTTGGTCCGACTGTACCCGAAGTTACCAACTTTGACCCGAACACATTTTGACCAACTTTCTAACCAACCCGACCCACCCATTTTGTTGCATCTACTGCTGAAAATTGAGATGTTGACCTGATGACTATTACTCCATCTATCGCTATTTTCATCCTCTCATCCACACAAAGTTCAGTAGATGTTCCAAATGCTTTGTCACCATCACTATACATTAACTACAGTTGTGAAATTTTAATCAGTTAGAATTTAAAAAATTATATTGTATTTTACAGAGGGAGGATCCCCTAAGAAGGGGATTTTGCCCAAGTAGCCTAAGAAGAATTTTAAAAAATTAAATATCCGGCTCATACGAACTCCGATTGAACTCATTCCAGCGGCGTTGGAACCGGCTTGTCGAACTCTAAACACAATTCTCTAAACCCTAAACCCTAAAGCTAAACCTTAAAGCGAAAACCTAGAAGCTAAACCATAAAAGTTAAACTTAAAAGCTAAAAACGCTAAAACCTAAAGCTAAACCCTAAAAGTAAACCGTAAAAGCTAGACCCTACAAGCTAAACCCTAAAAGCTAAACCTAAAGCTAAATCTTAAAGCTAAACCCAAAAACTAAATCTTAAAGCTAAATCCTAAAAAACTAAACCCTAAATGCTAAAACCTAAAGCTAAACCGTAAAAGCTAAATCCTAAAAGCTAAGATGGCAAAGCTCGACGAGACGGTTCAAACGCCACTCGAATGAGTTCAATCGGATTTCGTATGAGCCGGATATTTAATTTTTAAAAATCCTTCTTAGGCTACTTAGGCAAAATCCACTTCTTATTTGATCCTTCCTCGTACATTACATATGTGTGTGTGTGTTGAGGGAGGGAGTAAGAACCTGCAAATTCCCTTTCCCCAGGGCTATGAAACCATTAGACAAGACTCTTCTGTTCCTCAAATGAGAAACCCCAAGCATTTCTCCATTCTTTATGACCTATTTGTATATAAAATTAACGTTAATGTTTTAAAAAAGCAGTAATCATTAAAATATGTTTCAAATTTACAACGGTTACTTACAGTAGTGTGATGAATTCCAGTGGATTTTCCAAGTATTTCATGTTCTTTAAGAAATAAGAGTTCCCCGTGGATGGGTAGAAAATGTTGCGGCTTAACAATCCTCAGCACTTCTTGCTACAAAACGAAAACAATATTCAAATTATTTCCAGTTTTCCAAAATAAATTAGTGAACATTCAACATACTAAATTTTTAGTTTATTTCAAGAATAAATTGTGATGTTGATAGAAAAAACACATGAAAAAACTTACCAATTCTTCACGATAGGCATGACCCGATGTGTGTAACTGCTCATTTTTACCCATTATTATTGTCGGCCCAATATCCGATAAACGATTTAACATTTTCATCACTCGAGACTCATTACCAGGAATCACCTAAAAGTAACACAAGAATGAGAATTATGACAATAAATTAGAGGTGACAAAGATTGGTGGGTCGGGTGAGTAGGAAAGTGGGTCAAAACAGGTTCGCGTAGAAACGTTTAATTTCAAAGTGGGTTGAAACGGTCCGGGTCGATTGGGTTGGGTTGACCACAAACACAATGTCGTCCAATTTTAAAGACTTCAACAAAAAATTAATGTGTTAAATATGTACCAAACATGTATTCATATTTAGTACATAATAATCTATCTTTTTAATAACTGATATAGAAGGGTGTATTCATATTTAGTACATAATAATCTATCTTTAAATATAAATATAAATGCAACTCATGCGACTTTCAACCCGTTTAAGCCCATTCCCTTTTGGTTAAACTTTTTAATTGATATTGAATCGTTTGAGATGAGCTATAACCAAAATTAAACAACCATAAATAAATGAATAAATATTTAATATCAAGAATGAGATAATTACCTTAGCAGAATACAAAATTGTGTCTTCTTTGTTCAATTTGAAAAAATGACTGCTTCCATATGATGCAAGATTAAGTGCAGCACGCGGTTCTGCCTGACACAAGCAAATACCGTTACAGCAATAAGGGAGTCTAGAACTACAAAAGCTTTTTAATTTTACGGTTTTCCCATTTATTGAAACTTACTTGTGAGCCGGTAGTGACAATTACCAAATCTTTTGGTGCATAACCATCAATGTCTTCAACTTTCACCTGTAGAAAATATGACATCAATTAAAAAATGAAAACATTGTGGATAAGATTTAAAAAAATAACAAGGATAAGTTAAGGTAAAGTTAATTACAAGAGTTGAAGGATCAATTGGTGCTTTTCCATCTTTCCATGCAGCATCAAGGTATGTCCTTAGAGACATCCCAACAAATACCTAAAAACATTAACTTTATAATAAATAATTGATACATAAATGATACAAAAACAATATTATAATAATAATTATCTAACTCTTTGAATAAGACGCTTAAGGAGGTTGTATGAATTGAAAATATACTTCAGGCGACTTGAAGCCTGGTTGGGCCCGTTGGCCCGTTTATCCACTTTTAGCTAAATCTTTTTATAATAAACAATTTATGCATTAAATGCGATTACAAAAACAACATTATTACAATAATGATCTAAATCTTTGAATAAGACTTTTAGGAGGTTGTATGAATTGAAAATATAATTCAGGTGACTTGCAGCCTGTTTGGGCCCGTTTGGCCCATTTGTCCATTTTTAGCTTATTTCTTTTAGTTTTACTTGTTTGAGACAAAAAATAATCCAAACTGACCCAATTATAAGTAAAGACATACCAACTTCCTGCCAGCTAAATCTGCTGCAGCTTTAACACTTCCAAGGCGGTGAATATTTGATGAAAACTGAGTAGTGATAACCCTTCCTTTTGCGGCCGTAATATGCCGTAGTAGTGAATTAGCTACAACGGTTTCACTTGTTGTCCTTCCCGGTGAGAGAACGTTTGTAGAATCGCTCATCATCTGAAAAACAAACAAAATTAATTCTCTTTTTTTACATTTTATCGCTTTCTTCGGTCGAGTACAGAATTTCATTATTTACTTGAAACTTAAATTGAAAATTACTTATTTATTGATAGGCATCACTTATTTGGGTCTAGAAGGTACTTTATTTAAAAAAAATAAAAGAAAAATACCTAAGACATTTACCTAAAAATCATATATTTTTCTTAAAATTCCAATCGATTGTTGACACTTTCATAGGACAAAGGAAGTAAAATGTAACATAAGGCATAGACATAGGTTTTATTTGTCAAGTTGGATTGGGTTGACCAAAAATTAGTGTGCCAAATATAAAAAAAAATACTATTACTTCTAAAAAACAATCTTTAAAAATTTGATTTTTAGGTTTTATTTGTCGAAAATATATTTTAGTGATTCTTTTATTTCACATGTTTGACCTGTTA
The DNA here is from genome assembly GCA_023525975.1 of Smallanthus sonchifolius. Classification (NCBI taxonomy): domain Eukaryota; kingdom Viridiplantae; phylum Streptophyta; class Magnoliopsida; order Asterales; family Asteraceae; genus Smallanthus; species Smallanthus sonchifolius. The sequence continues at coordinate 17,284,993 of CM042035.1, read as the reverse complement.
GAGATAAAACATACCTCAGATCAACCCATTTGACCAAATAGTTTGAAATTGGCACCTCCGGTAAGCATGTAGAAATTACAAATGAAATAACAAAGCAGATAATAGCATGGTAGGCATTTGTTCAAAATTGTTATCAAACATTGCTAGTTTTGGCAAACTCCACTTTAGTCAACTTTTTCAGAGTGTAAAAAGATTAGAGGCTTACCAAAGTTACTCCTTCTTTCGCTAGTTGTTCTAAACCTTCACGGTCAAACACTTGCCCATCCAATGGTGACTCATCTATCTGTTGAATGTGAAGTTTGAAATAAATTAAATAATAACAAAAAGAACAAGGCGTGCACATAAGAAACTAAAAATTTACCTTCCAGTCACCCGTATGAAGAATAATACCATCAGAACACCGAAGAACCAATCCAGAACAATCAGGAATAGAATGTGTGACACGAATAGGCTCTATTTCAAATGGTCCAGCATTGAATTTTCTCTTCATTTTGAATGTTTTAAGCCTAGATGGCACAAATATCCCTGATTCCTTCAAACGCTTTTTAATAAGCTGCTCAAGACAAAGAGTATCAATCATTACAAAACCTGATAATTGGCAAAATGTACATGTCGGTCAGGTTTGGTGATAGGTCAAGACGGGTCACATCAAATGTACCTGGGTTGACCCGAATCAGTTTTTGCTCAAATACATTTTTTGATAAAATGATTTAGGGTGTCCTATACATCAAAACACTTTAGGTATTTTCAGCGCGTCAGCCCGTTCAACCGATTTACTTTTAGTCTATTTTTTGGATTTTTCCTATTTGACCCATTAAGAGAAATATTAAAACATTACCCGAATTAGCCCATTCATAACTAAACGGGTCTGGGTCAAATTGTCTGTACCTCGGTTGACCCAAAACAGTTTTTGTTCAAAATACATTCTTTTTTTCTTTTTTTGATTAAATAATTTAGAGCGTTTTATATATCAAAATACACTTTTGGTGACTTTCAGCGTGTCAGCCCATTCGATCAATTTCCTTTTTATCAATTTTTTTGATTGTTTCCTGTTTGACCTGTTAAGGTATATATATTAAAAAACTACCCGAATCAGCCCATTCATAACTAAATGTGTCAAAACTGCCACCTCTAAAATCTATACCCGAAATAAATAAGTTCAGAAAGATTCAGACCTCCATTGTAAAGGATGATGCAAATATTGGGGTACGTAAATCCAAAGCTGGTATAACCTGGTTAAACGTTGGTGAAATAGTGAGAACTAAATGTAAGATAAAACTAAAGCACTATATATAATTTTAAAAAAACCGTAAAAATATTCGGGCACCAAGTGAAAAGAGAATCTTTACCCAAGGCAATGCACCGATGTGATCTTCATGGCCATGTGTTATGACAACCGCTTCAATTTTATGACTCCACTTCTTAATAAATGTGGTATCTGGTATAATTTTCTGAACACCAAGTTCATCATAGCTGAAATAAATTCATGTGTATATTAATGTCTTCATTTCAAGTAGAAGAAAGTAAAATTAATAAAAATACATGTTGTGTATCAGCAAACTAGCATATAATTTTTAGAATGTAGAAGTTTATGACATGGTTAATATGTCTCATTTCCAAATGATAATTAAGGATTAGATGATTATAGCAGATTCTTGGGTAATCCAAAAATCCCTAGAAACCATTTTGATGGAAAAACAAAATTCTGATGTAAATACTTTTAATCAATACACCAGAGGAGCAGATTTTGAAGCCGGTTACTTATGAGTTGGTTGATTTCGCTATTTTTTAAGCAAATGGGTCAGATGGGTCGAACAAAAAACTTTAGCAAAATAAGTATCTCAAATGTATGTTTAATGCATACAACCTCCAAAACGCTTTATTAACATATTTAGATTATTATTGTAGTAATACTGTTTTGCAAAGCATAATTGATGCATTAGCTATTAATTAAAATTTTTGAACAAAAACCAGTTTCCTTTCAACCCAACCCCCGATATGTCAGTATACTAAAAAATTACATACATTTTCCCGAACCCACTTCGACTCGTTACAAAACCCGCCCGACGCGTCAATCTAGGCACTGCTACAATGGACAAATACCTACAAAAACTTACTCTGGGAACATGACACCGGCATCAATCAGTATATATCGATCATAATTCCCAACAAGCATGCAGTTCATTCCAATTTCTCCTAAACCACCAATCGGAAGAATACGAAGTGGCGGGCCATTAGACCCTTCATAAAACATCTCCATTTTCCTCTGCACGGAATCTTCCATGCTCTTTCCCACACCTTCCAATCTTCCAGATCGCTTAGGGCCCACTCTAGATCCAGGAGCACCTAAATTTGATCAATATCGACATACGGGTATCAAAAGACATATAGCCAAATTACTATTCTGCCAATTAGAAAAACAGATGAAGAATAATTATGAAAATTCATTTACCTGTGTACGAAGGAGGTGGCATAAAACATGAAACAGGAAGCTTCGAAGTGTTGGGCTGCCACCAGAACCTATGATGACAATGTGATATAGCACTGAAAGTGGTCATTGCCATTTTTGAGCTTCACTGAGTTGACTCAGTGGCAGATCCAGGATTCTGAAGCAAAAAATTGTAATGGGTTAATAAGTCAAAACATATATGAAATTCAAATTCACAATTTTCATAAATTTTTATACTTTTTTAGGGATACGTGTCTCAGCAACTCCGAAAAAAAATATTACAGAAGGATATACTTTTTTTACTGATGCAGCCACATACTAGAATTTAAAATTTTTAAAAAATTGCATTATTATTGCTAGAAACATGAATTCCATTCACATATCATCGGGGAAATAATATCTACCACATAAAATTTCTTACTTTAGACACTTGTTAAGCAAGACACAAATACTCCTTGTGCCACATTTGAAGGTGGGAAACATAACCATTGGAACAAAAATATTTGTGAGATAAATTCTTGCTATAAGAGAATCCCTTCCCGTAAAATTTAATACTTAACACATATTTATTTGAACATGTAACACATCAAAACCAACTATCATAAACTTAACATTACTTAGCTAAACAACTGAAAGTGTAAGAACTCAAGAGGCGAACGAATCCAGTATCCACTAAAATGAGACAATTCCCTAGTTAAATCCTTTAATTTTAAACCTCAAAAGTGGGAAAATTTATGTTACTTCAGGTTGCAAAGTGGAAGTTTTGTTAATGACATTTCATCAAACACCTGGTATGCATAAAAAGTTGTCACATACATATGCCATCTGCTACTACAACAAATTTATGTTTCAGCATCTTCAAGCTTCAATAATTACAACCCTAAACCGCATTTTCTTCAAGTAAAAAGAAATATGCAAAACTTGATGGCATGTTAACTATGCACAAATTAAAACAGTAGATTCAAGAATACCTGCCAATGAAATTCTTCTCAGAGAAATTGAACAAAAATCTCAGAAAAAAAAATATCCAAAAAGTGATGAATTGAAGCCTGTTGTCGGGTAAGATTGTGGAAGAGATTTTTCCCGCTGGGGTTTATCCATCAGCAGGTGTAAGAGACTATGTGGGCTTGACCCGGGCCAACCACTTGTATTGGACTTTTGGTTTGTGATTTTCATGTGCTATGGGCTCGCATACACTAGATTAGAGGTGCACAAACCGGATTTTTTTCGGATCCGGATCCGTCAACGTTGGTCAACGACCGGACACGAGGGAACCGGTTCCGGATCGGATCCGGTTTTGGGAGTGGAGAGTGGAACCTATTTGGAACCGGATCTGACTAAATATCCGATTTTATCCGATTGGATTCGGATTTTTTCCGGATTTTTTTGTGTCCGATTTTGTCCGGTTCCATTTTGTCCGATTTTTATCCGGTCCGGATAAAACCTTGGAACCGGTTCTAGATCCGGCGGATCCTAAAAAATCCGGTCCGGTTCTTTTTTATCCGGTTAGGGTCGGATCCGGTTTCGGATTATCTTTCGGATCGGATCCGGATCCGGTTTGTTTGTGCACCTCTACACTAGATTACTAGAATAATGTTAACTAGTTTTTACCCTCCCACGCTTCGTGGCGGGAATCTGGTTGTTATAGGTTTGACTCGTTTTCGTGGATAAAACTTACATCTAACCGCAGACTCGTTATAGCATACGATACCAAAAGAACACTCGAATTTGAATACAACTCCGCCTTAAATAAAACTTATACATGAACGTTTAAATTTTTTTAAGAAAACCGCGCATTCTGTTATTTAAAAAACCTAATTAACGAAAGTTATCATAGAAAACGGTGTGGGGCTATCGTTAATAAAGTTTAAACGAAAACGTAGACGTAATGGTAAAAATAATGTTAATAAAAAAGAAACATAAAACTAAATAATAAAAAAGAGAAAAAACAAAATAAAAAAATTATCAGTTCGGGTCGTCGAAAACCATAAAGCGAATAACGATACAGGTTACGATAATACCAATATCGACAATGATGTTGTTCGCCCATAATAGGTTCAGCTCGTCACGGTACCACAATGGTAACGGCACTCGCTATATGCAACGATAAAAAAAGGTCTTTATTTTGAATACAATTCCCTTTTTAAGAAAAATATATCGGAACGTTGACAAAAAAAAAACTACAAACAGCTGTGCATTCCGTATTTTGAAAAGGTTAACGAACAAAAGTTATTAAAGGAAAACGAAATTAATAGAAAATGAAACGGGCTAAAAGCGTAAATTATATATAGTAAAAGGGTTGAAAATGAAAATAAAAAAATTTATGATTTGACATATTACTATTCCCACGCACGGGAAATTATGAGTTAATAATTAATAGATGAACTTAAGTACATAAACTTAAACCGGTGAATATAATCCGTGAGTTACAAAGGGTTGTTTTTAAAATTCGAAACATGGATAAGAAAAACACCTCACGACGATGTATTCGAGAAACACGAAAAAAGTTGTGTTATTTTAAAAATGTACGTTAAAATATTCTGGGGAGGTAGTCACTAGGAGAAGAAAATTCATCAGGCTAATTGGAATTTAGTTTTGGTGTCGAAAGAAAAAAATGGCATTGGCATTGCATCTTTGGCTAGTCTTAATAGTGCTTTGCTACAAAAGTGAAGGAGGATATTTGTAAATGAACCGTGTTCTATTTGGGTGCGGATTATTTCTTCACTAACTTAGTGTCACACCCCAACCGACGGTGGATTATACGTCGGGGCGGACGCGGTTGTTAAAAAAGCACAAGGTTGACTATTAAAGTTTAAATATTTCATTAATGACTTTCAAGGTTCAATACAAGAATTAAAACAACAAATAATCAAGAATACAATGTTTATTTAATAAATATACTAGGTCCAAAGCATTCTACGTGATCATAAATAAGTCTCATGTTGTTGTACCTGAAACATGTTGAGTAAACTGTCAATTAAAAATAGTTGGTGAGATACGAAGGTTTTAACATAGTTTATCAAAGTTTTTGAAAAGTATTACAATTCACTATGTCATGCATTCTATAGTATGAGTGTGAGAACAAAACATGTTAAACATTGTGCATACCAATCATCCAACCAAGTTTAGGCATAACCCGAAGGTTACCCTTAAAATTTTAAAGTTTAAATTCAGTAACAATCACCATGGGCTCCCCCCCCGAAGGGTCAATCAATCTAGGTGGATTGGTCAAATACAATAGATCTATCATTGTTACCATAGGCTTGATCAAAGTTAATGGATATGCTAGTATTAAGTCTAATTTAAGCATGCAAGTGTCAAGCATAACACAAGAATAAGCATATAGGCATAGTTGTACAAGAATTGTATAAGTTTTGATACATGTTTCACCCCAAGTTTATAAAGAATGTAAAACGAAAAGGGGCTAAGTATACTCACTTGGATGATGAAGTGTGTCCAACAAAGATTAAGAGTAGCAGAGTTTGAGGGAGTATATCCTCACAACAACCTAAGAGTACAAGTCTAGAGTTTCATGTTTTGATTCTATAAGTCTACGACAAAGTATATAGGATTCTAAGATTTGACTAGGATTCAAATTAGGAGACGGGAATGATTATGTTTATCAAGTAGAAATAATTTAGAAAATGATAATAAATTAAATATTCAAATTCTATATAATATTTTCTGTTTGGAATATGAGTCTTATAAGGTTTTATAGTTTTTAAGCATTTCAAACCTTTTTAAAGAATTAAATCTTTATAAGTTTTAATTAAGTTTAACTAGATAAAATGTCTTCAGAATATAAAAACGTAATTTAAAATTGATTTTTAAGTTTATAAAAGTTTTACAAAGTTTATAAAAATAATTATAAGTTTTAAAACTGTTTTAAAAAGGCTAAAAAATGAAAGAAGTAAAAACTCGGGTTGGCCGGATCGAACCCGGGCCAACTGAGTCACACACACACACACTTAACCACCCGCCTACAGGCTTCACTGTCGATTTACAGGAAGGAAAATTGATAAACAACTATCACAATCGTCCATAATTCTTGATGAACCCTAGAATCTTAATCCTACAATTTCGAATCGATTAGCCCTCTGTTAATGCAAATTGACAGAGGGCTATTGATCTATGAAAGGAAACGAAAGATTTGGCCATCGAAATTACCTGAAATGATGCCGAATTGAGGGAGAACGGTCCGGGTCCAGAATCGGCTGTCCACGAGCTCAAATCGAGCAATGTAGGTATGTTACGATGAAATTGGGAGTAGTGGGAGTATGAGTGGTGTGTCGTTGAGGTTTCTAGGTCGCTATTTGTAATCGATTTCACCATTAAATGTCTGGACAGTTGGGAAGGATACTATTGGGTTTGAATTCGAATCACGCGGTGCTAGGCTCGAAATTGGGCAGTGGGTTGTATTGGGGTTGGGTCACACGCTCGAAAGGAGACTCGAGGTGCAACGAACCTGGCCGAAAATGCGATTTCGAGTAAAAGAGGATGAAAACCGGGCTTCGTGGGGTGCGAACTCGGGATCGATTTTAGGTTCTGGAAGTTTGGCTTATTTACAAAACATGCCCCTATAGTTTTAAGTGTTTATTATTTTATGTTTAAACTCAAGTTTTAGTTTAAAGTAAGTTTCGATGAATGATAGTTTAGTCCCTAAACATTATAAAAACAAATATGTATGTTTTGTTTTATAAAAAATCCCTTCAAAATTTTTATAAGTTTTATTATCTTAATTCTATAAAATAGTTTCTAAGTTTTAAGTTTACAAGTTTCAAGATTTTGACATTTATTTATTAACTATATTATTTTCATAATAATAATTATAAACTTGTAAAGTTTCAAGAATTTTAACATCTTTTATTTATAAGATACATATATACATATTTTAATAAGTCTTATGTATATATATGTATAAGTATAATTGTTATATATAGAGATTAAATTAATATTTGCTATTTAAGAAAATAGTTTTAGTATGAATTCAGGTTTTAAATCGATAATATGTGCAAAGGTTTTGAAAAAAGATGTGCCGGAAAATCCTGGATATTACACTTAGAGCCTGTGTAATACACACAACGTGAAAAATATCAATACATAAAATTCTTCAATCTTTATATATATACTTTAAAGGTGTAATATGTATTACGGAGGATGTTCAAATAAGAAGTAGTTTTTCGCTAAAAAATCTAAGAAATGACCAAAACGATATCAAACGAACTCCGATTGAGCTCATTTCAGCGGCGTTGGAACCGTTTCGTCGAACTCAACCATCTTAGCTTTTAGAGTTTATCTTTTAAGGTTTAGATTTTACGTTTGAATTTTAGGTTTTAGCCTTATGGTTTAGCCTTAGAGTTTAGCTTTTAGGGAGTTTAGCTTTTAGGGTTTAGATTTTATGGTTTAGGTTTTTTTTTTGGAGTGGGGGTGGGGGGTTTTAGGTTTTTGGGGGTGGGTTTAGGTTTTTAGTGGGGTGGGGGTTTAGGTTTTTGGGAGGTAGGAGTGGTGGTTTTAGGCTTTTAGGGGTGGGGTTGGAGGGGGGTTTAGGTTTTTGGGGGTGCGGGGAGAGGGGGGTTTAGGTTTTTGGGTCCGGGTTAGGATTCGATGAGACGGTTCCAACGGCGCTGGAATGAGCTCAATTGGAGTTCATTTGACCCATTTATTAGCGTTTCTTAGCGAAAAACCACTTATTAGTGGAACCTTACCCTATGTATTACATATACTAAGGATTGAAAACAAATTCCAAATATGTAAAAACTAATATATAATTGGGTTTCGAAAATACGTTAATTACTATTTAATTTAATTTGACTTTCATTTACTATTTGATTGAAAATAAAAGTTACATAATTAGATTTCCAAGTTTTGTATAATAAGAGATAATTTAAAATAAATTTGTTTTATTAATATAATTAGTATTTTCTTTAAAAATATATTATTATTAAAAGATAGAAAGTGTATTTAATAAGAGAGAGAGGCTGGAAAAAAATATGAGAATAAATATGAAGATGACACATGTCATTTAAAAACCTTTATTTATTATATAGTATAGATATAGATTATATGTATGGGTCGTATGCGGGTTTCTCTTCTAGTAGTAAAGGAAATAGTGTTTGGCAGAGAATGGTGAAAGATTTTCGTAAACTGCACGAATCGGGTATTGTCCCACTCAACTCGATTCATAGACAAATTAGATTGGTAATAAGTGTCACACCCCAACCAACGGCGGAACATGTTGGAGTGGGACATGTAACACCCGGATAATTCCCAAGGACCAAAAGTGTTAAAAAAGAAACTTCAGGGGTTAAACTTTAAATTCCCCAAATAAAAAGGACTAAAAATGAAAATATTGGAAAAGAAAGGGGTAGCGGACCGCTACCCTACACCTTAGCGGTCCGCTACGTGCGGGGTAAAGAAACACCCGGGTGGTGACACGTGCCCCTGTGACTCGTCGGTTGAAATCAGACGCGTGGAAGGGTGGCGGACCGCCAGCCTTAACCATAGCGGTCCGCTACATAGGCTCCAAGTTGAATAAGCCGCCTCAAGGGGTGGCGGACCGCCACACCCTTTCTTAGCAGTCCGCTACAGACCCAATACTCACCCTATAAATAGAAACCCGATTCCAACCATTTAGCACACACAAACACTTCACCACACACACAAGCTCTGCTATCTTGATTCCCGAGGTTTCGATCCGCTCCTGAGAGTCCGGTTTCTCGCAATTTGTCCGCAAACTGCCATAGATAGCACCAAGGTAAGGATTCTGAAAACCCTGAGGTTTCTTTGTGTAAACCTAAAATAGGGATATTGATAATGATAATGTTGAATATGACCTAGGGTTCTGTTGAGGTATTGATTGTGATAGTCGATACAGGAAGATGTTCTGGTTAAGGTGAGTTCCTCTAAACTGTGCTCTATGAAATGTTTTGTAAATGATTTTGTATCTGATATCCCAACACTCTCTGTACATATATCCTATAATAAGTACTTATTGTGGCCATTGATTGAGGGGGACCTAGGGGCAAGACTGATCCTCTTGTTCGAGATCTGGTACGTATGTGACCAGCGCGCCCGGAGGGTTCCTGAATATATATATATATATATGTTGTAGACTCAGGAATCTAAGGGTGATTCTGGGTGATGGGTTGGACAGGATGGTTGTAAGACCCATGCGGGGCCTTCATCCTTGATCAATGATACCAGAAAAGATGATTTTTGTTTATGAACTCACCAGCGTAAGCTGATCCAAAATGTTTTCAAATATTTTTGAGCACAGGTGAACACTAGCTAGTAGAAGGCATTCCAGGAGGTGTATAAAGGTTGGAAATAGGGATGGTTGAGGGCAGGTCCCTGAGTGACCATAAGGCCTGAGTAATTGGCATGATTCTTCGTGAGCTATAAGTCCAGAGTTTGATTATGTTGTATTTTGCCAGTCAGTCCCTATTGTACAAACTTTATGTTATGATATGAAATAAGTTATGTTGTTAAGTCTTCCGCTGTGTGTTTTGTTATCAAACGTCACTGTAACTAGAAGGCGACCTTCAACTGGTATGTAGTTATCTGACGAACAGAATGTTCTATCTAGGAAAGAGCGGTGTATAAATCTCTCCTAGACCCGTCGCTCTTACCTGGGAACATATCTGTTGGAGGTACTACTCTGGTAGATGACTGTCCTGTGTTACGGGTGTGACAGGACATGGGAGACTGTTTACAAGATCGTCTAAAGTTTTTATGTATTAAAAAAATTTCAAATTCATAACATAGTTCAAGAACCAAAATCTAATAAACAAGAAAGTAAAATACATAAATTCATTTGTTTAATAAACTAGGTCTTCATAAACTCAAAGATTCGTACTTGAACATGATAAAAACAAGGTCAACTAAAAATTGTTGGTGAGCATACATAGGTTTTGACACTTCAAGTAGTTTTAAAGTATTTTATACATTTCATATGACACATGGCAAATAAGGCATTTATAGAGAATCACTATAGTCAAACTGGGTGTACAATCAAACCTTGTGACTGAAAGGCATAACACGCTTGTTATCCTAATATTTTGTCGGTAACAGTCACCCTACCCGAGTGGTTTGTCAAACACAATAGACCTATCAATGTTACCATTGGCTTGTACAAAGTTAATGATTGCACGTGTATGTCATGTATATGTGGTTTCAACTCATAGTATTCAAGCACAAAGCACAAACTGCACATATGTTCATAAATGTAGAATTGTATAATGTATTGTAAATAGTTTTCAATGTATCATGTTTCACCCAAAAATATGTAAAAAGTAAAAAAGAGGGGCTATGTAACTCACATGTAGTAGTTGTTTGTAGATCACACGAGCAATGTCACACCCCACCAAGGCGGAATACGCGAGGTGTCACACATATAGTACATAGCACAAGGTATAAAGACAAATACTAAGGCATTACAAAATTTTATTAATTTCATAATTGATTGTTCAATACATGTTAAAATAAATAAACAAAATCCCAAACAAAACATTGTAATTATTTCTTTAACTAGGTCCATAAGCAATCCTACATGATCCTCTCTCTCTTAGTTATTATTTCCTGAAACATGTAAGAAAATGGGTCAACATAAAGTTGGTGAGAGACATAGGTTTTAAATGTTATAAAGATAAATTGTCATAAAAGATATAAACAAATTCAAACCAAGTTCAAACAAATGTACAAGCATATTAACACAAACGTTTTGCAATCAACCCTAAATGTTATATGTTATAAGCATCCACAATCCACGATTGTGCCGTTAAAATGTTATATGCATCCACAATCCCAAAGATTGTGCCGTTGTTATATCGGTTTCCCCCATATGGCCATACTAGTACTTCCTTAGGCTTGTAAACAAGTTAATGATTGCAATATTGTTATTAGTGTTCAAATATCAGGCACATAATTGTAATTACTTGTTTGAGAATTTGTTTAAATAAAAAGTTTGAGTTATCAAGTTATATGCATACATGTTTCACCCCAAAAATAAAAAGGAAAAGGAGGCTATGAATCTCACCTTGATATGGAGTCTCAAACTTAACTAGATCGAGAGGACGGGTGAATCGGTTTAACGATGCCCTAAATAAATATGATATGTTATTTAATATATAGGAACGATTAAAAGAAATAAAGACGGAACGGAACGATTTGGGAAGATAGGATTTGGAACGAATGAATGGATATTAAAGATTTGAATGATAATAAGTTAAATGTATAAAACAAGTTACACGAAATAATGTTTTATAACTTTCTATTTATAAAAGAGATTTTAGGTGACATCAAACAACTATAAATTAGAAATTTAAGATAATAAATAATCCTAATGGTCGTCTTGTTGGAACACCATAATATAATAGTATTTTTATGGATCTTGTTTGTATTAAATCGTAATATCAAAACATATTATTTGTTCAAGAAATATTAATGATAATAATAATAATCATGATAATAATAATAATAATAGTAATAAAAAGCTTAATAAACTTATTATATAAAATTGTATAGATATTGCAGATCAAGTCGTTTTTTAATGGTTTAAGTAATATATATAAATCTTTTTCGTTTAATAGAATCCATGATGTTACAAAACACGATCATTTTATAGTTATATACAAAGTAATAGAGTTTATGAAAGTACACTAGCATTTGACATGTTTTTGAAATATAGGTAACGAAATAAAAATAATTAAACATATATTTATATATACTTTTTATTTTAAGAGATTATAATTATAAAGCCCTTGAGAGTTTATAAAAAAGAACTGATTTTTAACCATAACATAATAATATTTTATCAATGTGTGTGTGTGTGTGAGTGAGTATGTGACTTGTGTGAATATAAGAGTCCTTACAAGAATGCTGAAATCAAAAAAAAAAAAAAAGAAAGCAACAGGTCTCGAACTCATGACCTGTGCTAGAGAGACATAAAGCTTTAACCAGTTGATCTAGCCTGTTTAGTTGATACTCATTAGAAACAAATTAGCCTTAACATAAGGGTTTCGGAACCCTTCTTCCCTAAACAGTCCATCGCAACCCAGCCCCTAGAAACCTTAATATCCCAATTCGATTTTTATAAGGAAGACAGTAAGATGATGCGAAAACAAGGGAAACGAGTTACCTGATATCGATGATTGAATCGACGCAAAAAAAAAACGAGGTTTCCGATCCCCTGTGCTGACCGCGAATCGTGAGGAGGAACAAGACGGAATTTGAGCTCGATTTCGAATGGTAATAGGTTAGGGTACTTATAGGATGTTTGAGGACGCGTATCACAGCTGTCAATTGGCGGATTTTCGGGCTTGATTTCGCAATTCTTGCACCCAATTATGTGATTCTCTTTAATGGTTTCAAATCTTCTATTTTGGTCCAAATCCGCCAAATCTGAGCTTGATATAGGAGTATTAAACAGCCTTGAATGTTTAGGAGTTAAAAACAGAAGGTTTGGATGCGGATTAAAGCAATTTAGAGGTTGATTTGGCATGGTTGACTTTTTGAAGTCAAATTTGTTCTTGGTTAGGCTAAGGGTTCAAAAATATAAAGGGATTCTAATGATATAAAAGGGGTTCAAGGCTTATTTCCATGCTAATTAAGTTATAAAATTTATTTTATAAAACTTATCAAACATAAACTTATATATATATTATTATTTATTTCCTTATGATTAACTTTTCTTTTATATATATATAAAAAAAAATAATAATAATAATATAGAATCTCATTTTTATCAATTTATTATTTATAAAAATACATATATACATATATATATATGTATAAAAATGAAATTTTGAAACTACGGATCGTTTACACGTTTGCAATAATAATTGGTACGACAAAACGTACATACGAGATAACGAGATTGAACTAATATGGCGGTCATAAATGTTATTAAGGTACAAAATGAAATAAAATATTACATGAAAAAGTCACGGATGTTACAGTATCCCCAAGTTGAGGGAATTTCGTCCTCGAAATTCAACTTGTGGAGGCTACTGAATTAGAAAAGAGATGAGGGTACTTAAGTTTCATTTGGTCTTCACGCTCCCAAGTGAACTCAGGGCCGCGCTTAGAATTCCAACGGATTTTCACGATAGGTATACGGCTACGCTTGAGTTGTTTAACATTACGGTCCATGATCTCAACGGGTTGTTCAATGAAGTTCAACTTGTCATCAACACGGACTTCATCTAATGGGATATGAAGAGTGTCGTCAGCCAGACACTTCTTGAGATTCGACACGTGAAAAGTGTCATGTACTCCATTGAGTTCGGCCGGCAGCTTGAGCTTGTAAGCTACAGGGCCGATCCTTTCAAGGATTTCAAAAGGACCCACATATCTTGGTGCCAATTTCCCCTTCTTCCCGAAACGGACCACGCCCTTCCAAGGGGAAACTTTGAGTAAGACTTTATCCCCGACTTGGAATTCGAGGGGTTTCCTTCGATTATCAGCATAACTCTTTTGGCGAGCACGGGTAGCCTTAAGTCTTTCTTGAATCTTGAAGATCTTATCGGAAGTCTCTTGAATAAGCTCGGGACCGGTTATTTGAGCGTCACCGATCTCGGTCCAACATACCGGGGAGCGGCATTTTCTACCATATAAGGCTTCGAAAGGAGCACATTTAATGCTAGCATGGTAGCTGTTGTTGTAAGAGAATTCCACGAGAGGCAAATGGTTATCCCAACTTCCACCGAAATCGATCACACAAGTGCGAAGCATATCCTCCAGGGTTTGGATAGTCCTTTCGCTTTGGCCATAAGTTTGAGGATGATAAGCCGTGCTAAGGTCCAAACGAGTCCCTAAGGATTTTTGTAAGGATCGCCAGAAGTTGGAAGTAAAACGGCCGTCACGATCGGAGATAATGGACAAGGGCACACCGTGACGAGTCACGATTTCACTGATATAGAGATTTGACAGCTTTTCCATCTTGAAATCTTCACGAATAGGGATAAAATGAGCGGATTTGGTCAAGCGATCAACTATGACCCAAATCGAATCGTGCCCACGAGGAGTTCTTGGGAGTTTGGTGATAAAATCCATAGAGATTTGCTCCCATTTCCAAATAGGGATCTCGGGTTGTTGGAGAAGACCCGAGGGTTTTTGATGTTCGGCTTTAACCTTTAGGCACGTAAGGCACTTACTCACAAATAAAGCTATATCCTTCTTCATTCCGGGCTACCAATAAAATTCCTTGAGATCGTGATACATTTTATCGGCACCGGGATGAATAGAATACCGGGTTTTGTGTGCCTCATCGAGGATAAGCTTGCGGAGGGGTTGAGAGTCAGGAATCCACATACGTCCCATGAAATAAAGAATTTCGTCGGACTTGGGCTGTAAATGTTTTTCGGCGCCACAATCTAACTGTTGCTTTAACTCACCCTTGGCGAGAACCTCTTTTTGAGCTTGAAGAACCATGGCTTTGAGGCTAGTTTGGACGATCATTCCCATGGCCCGAATGCGAGAGGGTTTGATCCGATCTTTCCGGCTAAGGGCGTCAGCAACCACATTGGCTTTTCCCGGGTGATAGCGAATTTCACAATCATAATCGCTTAAAAGTTCAACCCAACGCCGTTGCCTCATGTTGAGATCCTTTTGATCAAGGATATGTTGAAGGCTTTTATGATCAGTGAAGATGACACATTTTGTACCATAGAGGTAGTGTCTCCATATTTTCAAAGCAAAGACCACTGCACCTAACTCGAGGTCATGTGTAGTGTAGTTTCTTTCATGGACCTTGAGTTGTCTTGATGCGTAGGCAATGACTTTGCCGCGTTGCATCAACACGCAACCGAGACCTTGATTTGAGGCGTCACAATAAACGACGAAGTCATCGTTGCCATCTGGAAGACTTAGGATAGGAGAGTCACACAATTTCTGCTTAAGGAGTTGGAAAGCATCTTCTTGTTTCTGCTCCCAAACGAACGGTTTATCCTTTTGGGTTAGAGTTGTGAGTGGTAGGGCGACCTTTGAAAAGTTCGAGATGAACCTTCGATAGTAGCCGGCTAAACCCAGAAAGGAACGGATTTCTGAGGGATTCTTGGGCGTACTCCGGTTCTTGATAGCTTCGATTTTGGATGGGTCAACATGAATACCCTTCTCGTTGATAACATGACCCAAGAAATGGACTTCTTTTAGCCAAAACTCGCATTTGGAGAATTTCGCATAAAGATTTTCCTTCTTCAAAAGCTCCAAGATTTGTCTTAGGTGATTCTCATGTTCTTTGGCAGTTCGAGAGTAGATCAATATGTCGTCAATGAAGACAATGACAAATTGATCTAAGTAGGGTCTACAAACCCGGTTCATAAGATCCATGAATACTGCGGGTGCATTGGTTAACCCGAAAGGCATAACCACGAACTCATAGTGTCCATATCGAGTTCTGAAAGCGGTCTTCGGGATGTCATCGTCATGGACTCGTAATTGGTGATAACCGGATCGGAGATCAATCTTTGAGAAACAAGTTGCTCCTTGCAATTGATCGAATAAGTCATCAATTCTCGGAAGAGGATATCGGTTCTTCGTAGTCAGCTTGTTGAGCTCACGATAATCAATGCACATCCTAAAGGTTCCATCTTTCTTCTTGACAAAAAGGACCGGGGCTCCCCAAGGTGAGAAGCTCGGTCTAATGAAACCTTTGTCTAGTAGCTCTTGCAATTGACTAGACAATTCTTGCAATTCGGATGGTGCGAGACGGTAAGGAGACTTAGCAATAGGATTTGCTCCAGGAACAAGATCAATACGGAATTCAACTTGTCGAACAGGTGGGAGTCCGGGCAGATCGTCAGGGAATACTTCGGGAAAGTCTCGAATAACGGGTATGTCTTGAATGGTTCTATTCTCGGGTTTCTTTTCAACAATGTGAGCCAAGAAAGCACAGCATTGCTTCCTTAAGTAGCTACGAGCCTTCATGCAAGAAAAAATCTTTAGGCCACGACAAGGCTTGTCTCCAAGGATTTCCAAGATTTCACCGGCAGGTAGAGGAATACGAATAAGTTTCTCCGAGCATACGATTTCGGCATTGTTGCCGGATAGCCAGTCCATACCTACAACTATGTCAAAGCTTCCAAGAGTCATAGGAATAAGGTCGATGATGAACGGGTGATCGTTGAGAGTTAAGGTACAACCGCGAACAACCGTACGAACATAGGTTAGTTTGCCATCGGCTATTTCAACCGTGTAAGGAGGTTCTAACACACTAGCGCATTTACCAAGCAAAGGTTCTAATTTGGTGGAAACAAAACTCTTGTCGGCACCGGTGTCAAATAAAATTGATGCATAGACATTATTGACAAGAAAAGTACCTGTAACGACGGCAGGTTCCTCAAGTGCTTCAGTGGTACCAATAACAAAAGCCCGACCACGTGCCCCTTGTGTGTTAGCCAATTTGGGGCAACGGTTCCTGAGATGGTCGGTAGCACCACACTGGTAGCAAGCTCTACCATTTGCAATTGCGGGGACCGTAGTAGGAGTAGCATTAACGACACGGCAAGTAGCTGCCAAGTGACCTCCTTTACCACACTTAGTGCATATGCGGCAAGGGTAGGTAACATCATGATGATATTGGCACTTAGCACACCAAGGGTAAGACCCGCCATAAGATTTCTTTGTCGAAGCTTGTGCTTGCGTTGGTGCCACTTGGGTAGTTGGAGTAGCAGGGGTTACCATAGCGAAGTTCTTTGCCACCTTCTGTTTCTTGAAGTGGCGTTCAGGCTTCTTGGTTTCCTCAACCCGACCTTTCTTTCCACCCTTTTGGGTCAGAATACCTTCTTTCACGAGATCATCCGTGAGGGACGCAGCTAGACGGATGGCAGCCTCAAGAGTAGCAGGGTTGCTGCCCATGACGGTACCCCTAACTTGATGAGGTAGGCCGCCATTGTAACGGTCAATTTGGTGACTCAACGGGGTGACCATGTGTGGGACCAATGTGCTCAGTTCATGAAAACGGTTGTTGTATGCTTCATTTTCACCGCTATCTTGAACAAGATCCCACATTTCCACCTCAAGCTTTTTCATTTCATTCTTTGGGCAAAATTCCTCAACCATGTGCTCCTTAAGTTGATCCCATGTCAAGGCCAAGGCTGCGGCTAATCCCCGAGTTCGCTTCTCGCCATTCCACCAAGTAAGCGCCCTCTTTTGGAAGGCACTTGAAGCATACTTCACTTTCAGGTCATCGGGGCATTCACTCATTACCAGGGTTGACTCCATGCTTTCAAACCACTGAAGTAAGCCAGTGGCACCCTCAGATCCATTGTACTTTAGAGGGTTGCACGAGTTGAAGTGCTTGTACGTGCAGGTGGTTCCTTCGGTATTTTTCATAGTGTTTGTGAGTCGAGTAACCATATCAGGTAACACAGCAGCAAGTTGCTGAGTTAGGAGTGTGGCTATGGCAGTGGTATCCATAGTCGGAGCAGTCAAGGTGGTATCACTGGTTCCAGAATTGGTGGCGTCAGTGGTTTCACGTCGAGGAGGCATTCTACGAAGACAAGATTATTAATCGAGTTAGAGATAGACATATAAATAATAGAAGTGATATATTCATAAAATAGAAATTCACTTGCATTAATGTCATACAAAGGTAGAATTGAAATAGATAAACACTAGCTTATATAATGCTTAGTGTTAAGTACAAATGAATTTTAAATTTTGACTAATCATAACACCGAGTTCTCACAATAGCGTGTTAGAAGTATACTTGACCTATAAGTAGTGCAGCCACCAAAAGGATTCCCAGGAAAGAGAGGTGGGTCACAAGGGACACACTTAAGTACCAAGTCTTTCCTTAGTCAGAACCTTTTACGGGCCTACACCCACTCTTCCAGCCATCATATACTACTAACATCTATCACTTGAACCCATGGTTATGATGAGAATAATGGATTGGGCTTTGAGGCCCAAGAGTGAGATCATCTTCTCGAGCAAGCTTCCTTTTCTTGAGTGGTAAGTGGTTAGAGGAAGATCCGAGTGGACATACGTGTGATGACATGGCTAAGAAGAGATAAGGTTAGCACATAAATCACATATAGTTCCTATGAAAGTGTAAGGGAGTCTTAGGTTATAGTCTAGGTCTTTCTAAGCCTAATTCTCTATAACCAAGTCTCTGATACCAATCTGTCACACCCCGCCAAGGCGGAATACGCGAGGTGTCACACATATAGTACATAGCACAAGGTATAAAGACAAATACTAAGGCATTACAAAATTTTATTAATTTCATAATTGATTGTTCAATACATGTTAAAATAAATAAACAAAATCCCAAACAAAACATTGTAATTATTTCTTTAACTAGGTCCATAAGCAATCCTACATGATCCTCTCTCTCTTAGTTATTATTTCCTGAAACATGTAAGAAAATGGGTCAACATAAAGTTGGTGAGAGACATAGGTTTTAAATGTTATAAAGATAAATTGTCATAAAAGATATAAACAAATTCAAACCAAGTTCAAACAAATGTACAAGCATATTAACACAAACGTTTTGCAATCAACCCTAAATGTTATATGTTATAAGCATCCACAATCCACGATTGTGCCGTTAAAATGTTATATGCATCCACAATCCCAAAGATTGTGCCGTTGTTATATCGGTTTCCCCCATATGGCCATACTAGTACTTCCTTAGGCTTGTAAACAAGTTAATGATTGCAATATTGTTATTAGTGTTCAAATATCAGGCACATAATTGTAATTACTTGTTTGAGAATTTGTTTAAATAAAAAGTTTGAGTTATCAAGTTATATGCATACATGTTTCACCCCAAAAATAAAAAGGAAAAGGAGGCTATGAATCTCACCTTGATATGGAGTCTCAAACTTAACTAGATCGAGAGGACGGGTGAATCGGTTTAACGATGCCCTAAATAAATATGATATGTTATTTAATATATAGGAACGATTAAAAGAAATAAAGACGGAACGGAACGATTTGGGAAGATAGGATTTGGAACGAATGAATGGATATTAAAGATTCGAATGATAATAAGTTAAATGTATAAAACAAGTTACACGAAATAATGTTTTATAACTTTCTATTTATAAAAGAGATTTTAGGTGACATCAAACAACTATAAATTAGAAATTTAAGATAATAAATAATCCTAATGGTCGTCTTGTTGGAACACCATAATATAATAGTATTTTTATGGATCTTGTTTGTATTAAATCGTAATATCAAAACATATTATTTGTTCAAGAAATATTAATGATAATAATAATAATCATGATAATAATAATAATAATAGTAATAAAAAGCTTAATAAACTTATTATATAAAATTGTATAGATATTGCAGATCAAGTCGTTTTTTAATGGTTTAAGTAATATATATAAATCTTTTTCGTTTAATAGAATCCATGATGTTACAAAACACGATCATTTTATAGTTATATACAAAGTAATAGAGTTTATGAAAGTACACTAGCATTTGACATGTTTTTGAAATATAGGTAACGAAATAAAAATAATTAAACATATATTTATATATACTTTTTATTTTAAGAGATTATAATTATAAAGCCCTTGAGAGTTTATAAAAAAGAACTGATTTTTAACCATAACATAATAATATTTTATCAATGTGTGTGTGTGTGTGTGAGTGAGTATGTGACTTGTGTGAATATAAGAGTCCTTACAAGAATGCTGAAATCAAAACAAAAAAAAAGAAAGCAACAGGTCTCGAACTCATGACCTGTGCTAGAGAGACATAAAGCTTTAACCAGTTGATCTAGCCTGTTTAGTTGGTACTCATTAGAAACAAATTAGCCTTAACATAAGGGTTTCGGAACCCTTCTTCCCCAAACAGTCCATCGCAACCCAGCCCCTAGAAACCTTAATATCCCAATTCGATTTTTATAAGGAAGACAGTAAGATGATGCGAAAACAAGGGAAACGAGTTACCTGATATCGATGATTGAATCGACGCAAAAAAAAAAAAAACGAGGTTTCCGATCCCCTGTGCTGACCGCGAATCGTGAGGAGGAACAAGACGGAATATGAGCTCGATTTCGAATGGTAATAGGTTAGGGTACTTATAGGATGTTTGAGGACGCGTATCACAGCTGTCAATTGGCGGATTTTCGGGCTTGATTTCGCAATTCTTGCACCCAATTATGTGATTCTCTTTAATGGTTTCAAATCTTCTATTTTGGTCCAAATCCGCCAAATCTGAGCTTGATATAGGAGTATTAAACAGCCTTGAATGTTTAGGAGTTAAAAACAGAAGGTTTGGATGCGGATTAAAGCAATTTAGAGGTTGATTTGGCATGGTTGACTTTTTGAAGTCAAATTTGTTCTTGGTTAGGCTAAGGGTTCAAAAATATAAAGGGATTCTAATGATATAAAAGGGGTTCAAGGCTTATTTCCATGCTAATTAAGTTATAAAATTTATTTTATAAAACTTATCAAACATAAACTTATATATATATTATTATTTATTTCCTTATGATTAACTTTTCTTTTATATATATATAAAAAATAATAATAATAATAATATAGAATCTCATTTTTATCAATTTATTATTTATAAAAATACATATATACATATATATATATGTATAAAAATGAAATTTTGAAACTACGGATCGTTTACACGTTTGCAATAATAATTGGTACGACAAAACGTACATACGAGATAACGAGATTGAACTAATATGGCGGTCATAAATATTATTAAGGTACAAAATGAAATAAAATATTACATGAAAAAGTCACGGATGTTACAAGCAATATGTAGCACAAGTGATTAGTTAACCACAAAGTTAACCTTTAAAATGAATTATATGTATTTAATCAATGACATGCACAAAAGACTAAGCCAAAACCTATAATTCAAAGGAATTGAGTAAGGGTTTGGTTGAATAAAATGTGGGGTCTTGTACAAAAAGTGTTTATGTAATCACATGTAACGGATGTGTGTAAAAATGTGTATGATGGTATTTGTATTTGAATAAAAGGTTTAAAAGTAAAATGTTTAATCAAAGTGTGTATCTTTGTTTATAAAGAAATAACATGAGGTTAAAGTTTTATAAAACTATTTAGTTTTAAATGGATTATTTAATTAAATAAAATAAAAATCTTTTTATCCATTTAATTAAGAAAAGTATAATAATCCAAATATATATTAATATAATTTAGAAAATTACATTGTAATTATTTAATATTTTAAACCCTAATTATATATATATATATATATATATATATATTTTTAGGGTAAAAGTGTTTTTGTAAAGATATAAAATGATCGGGTAAAACTTAATAAAGTAATAGTGGGTTTATAAAAATCTTATCAAAATTTATAAATTAAGTAAGTAATTTAAATATTTTGTTTGTAAAATAATAATTTTATTTAAATTAAATTTTAAATGATTTTTATGTTTAAAATAAAGTTTTAAAACAAAATTAATTGTAAAATAATTGTTTCTCCTTAAAATTTGTTAATTATTGTACTAAATCAGTTCTAGAGGTTATAGGTTTTATAAAATTAATTTTATTAAATAATTTGAGTATTAAAACGATTTAAAAAAACAATCTAACTGACTCGAACCCGGGTGGTTGCTGTGAGAGACCAACGACACAACCGCTGGACCAAGGGACTAACTCTGATAATAAGCTTACTCGCAATTGTTTTAATGTGAAATTATGGAGGGACGGGGTCTGGTTTTAATGAACACGCAAAAAGGCCGTTGGGTATGGGTTTCGAACCCACGCCACCTGGTTCGGCAGTTCAGTGGCTTACCGGCCGGACCAGGTGGTTTCGCTAGAATAACATGAAACCCAAAATATACTAATATACTAAATGAAAACTAAACCAAAAAACCAAAATCAGATTATGCGTATGAATTGGTCAAGAACTCAAATCAAAATTAGGTTTGATACCCTATATCGTATGAAATTGACAGAGGGCTTTTAGTTGCCATGAATACACGAATCTAACAACATAAATCTTACTTGACTTGATGAAGAAACGAGTGCGAACAATTGGAATAACAGTGCCGGTGATCTTGGTGCTCGATCGAGGTCCAGACGTCAAAAGTGATGTGGGTGTGTGATCAGAGAGTTTGTAAGGGGATATGCGAAGGTGAGGGAATGATTCTAAATGTTCAATTTCATCTTAATCGTCCAATTCGATCCAGACTTGAAGACGACAACTGTCGAATTGATTGTCACATCAGTCAGTTTGATTCACGATGAATTAGGTCGCGATTAAGGTTTGAATTTATGCGAGTGATTTGCGGACATTAACGCGTTTTAATTTCGTGATTTGAGACTGAATTTGGCTCGGTTTGACACTAGATAGTCAAACCTGTTTGAAATTCGAAATTGGCCACGAAAACTTATTAAATTGATTTGGAAATTAAGTTGGAAAGGGTCGAGAATCGTTCAAGAAAAAATTGGTAAGTCCATAGATTACGGGTTTGATCGATGATGGCTTGAATTTTCCAAATTCGATTATGTTTGACTTCCGAAAGTCAACGGGGGCGGGTAATGGTTCAAAACCTTGAATAGGTTCAATTTGAGGTGAAATGGTTCAAATGCAAAGGGTGGGGCTTCAAAGTTGGGAGTCCAAATACCTAAAGGTTCAAGACTCATTTTAAATCATTTATTGTTATATATATATATATACATATATATAAGTTTACTTAAAAACATATTATAAAATCTTATAAATTTCTTAAAATTTTTAAATGTAATAATGTAGGAATGAATGTATTTTTATAAAAACTTGTATCAATATATATCTATTTTATATGAAATATATATATATATATATATATATATAAATAAAGGAGTGAGAAATACAAAATTCTAATCTTTTCATGCTTGAATTAACTTAAAAAAATAGTAATGTATGTATGTGTATATGTAGGATCTAAAAATTATGGGATTTGTATTGATGAAACCTTTAACTTGAAATGTTTGTATAACACAATGCATTGAACTGGAAATGGAAATTGAGATATTGTTTATTACACTAAAACAAATACAAGGAAAAATCAAGGATGTTACAATAAGACAAAATTTTGGAATCATATCTGGTTTCAGCAATTATGTTTAGCTGAGAAGTTCCCGAGATTGTATGCTTTAGAATTGGATGAGGATTGTTTGGTGGTGGATAGGGTGGCGGGAGATTCGTGGAAATGGCATAGGGATATTAGAGGTGGGGTTGAATTATCTCAATTCGTTAAGTTGTCTTATTTGCTTGCAGATGTGTCTCTTGCTTCGGGAAGAGATCGTTGGGTTTGGTCGATGATGGGGGTGGCGGATTTTTCGGTTAAAGGGGTTCGAGAACGGATTGATGAGTATACTTTGCCAAATGATCGAGAAGTTCATATTCACCAAGACAGAGTATAGAAAGCCCTAATCGAAGGAGTTAAATGCCTTTTTAAAATCAACTTTAAAGAGAAAGGCAACATACTTCAAAATTTTAATCCAGGAGATCATTTCATTGGTAACAAGAGGCCCATACAAAATACTCCTCTCGTGAGTGTAAACCGACTGAGAGGAAGAAATGATGTCTGACAACACCCCTTTGAGCCTGTTAGCCAAGACTTTTGAGATAACCTTAGAAATGCACCAAATTAGACTGATTGGCCTTTAGTCGGATAAGGCTAGGGAGTCTTTCTTCTTTTGTATCAGAGTAATAAAAGAGGAATTGCAACTCGGATTAATGACTCCCCTCGTGTGAAAACGATTCAAAATGTCCACAAAGTCATGTTGGAAGAAAATGTAAATCCATCCGGGCCAGGGGATTTATCACCACCACAATCCCAAACTGCCGATTTAATTTCCAAAGGAGAGAATGGGACCACAAGGCGCTTTGGCATCAAATAGACGTAGGAACCTGTGAGGAGCAATAGGGGGCCTTGAAAACAAGATATCATCAAATTTGGAGGGAAAGTAATCAAAGATAGAATCCTTTACAACAGTCGGGTTAGAATGCCACTGCCCATCGATCATAAGGTCGTGAATTCAGTAATTCAACATGTTGGCATTAACAGATTTATGAAAATCTAGCAGCAAGTTCCACATCAAGAAGAGGACTAGTCTCCCCCACTTTATCAAGTTTATCCAAGCCATGAGTATATTCATCCCGAAGTTTGTACTTTTCACGTCTCAAGGCAGCCCTCCAGTTCCTAATACGTAGCTTGATGAATTTTAATTTAGAGAGTAGGAGTAAATTCGACTCCATAAAGGGGGTAGGAGGAGCAAAGGAATGAAAAGCATTGATAGGCTTGTGTTTGTATAATGTAGTTTATAGAAATATATAAATATAAATACATCCTTGGTAATGGCTCCAAAAACTTGATGCCAAATACGAGAGATATAATACACACACACACACACACATATATAGGGTAAGGATCCAATCAAAACCCTGTTTTCGTGTAAAAACCCAAAAAAATCTCGCAAAATCGATTCAATCTTCAATTCAATTTTTTAATAACATTATTACACGAATTTAATGCCGTGTTCGTTTTTGCATTTTTTTTGAATTCGCAAGTATACAAGAGTTTACACTGGCGTAAGGGTTAGAGGTTACACCGGTGTAAGTTCTAATTTTTTGTAAAAACTTACACCGGTGTAAACTCCCTTACACTTGCGAATTTACAAATATGCAAAAAATAACACGACATTGAATTCGTGTAATAATTTTTTTTAAGAAAAATGAAATGAAGATTGAATCGATTTTTGCAAGGTTTTTTTGGGGTTTTACACGAAAACAGGGTTTTGATTGGATCCTTACCCTATATATATATATATATATATATATATATATATTATGAATGGAATGTTATGCCATTTGGATTAAAGAATGCCCCATCAGAATTCCAGAATATTATGAATGATATTTTTATTCCATATAGTGATTTTATAATAGTCTACATCGATGATATCCTTATGTTTTCAAAAGACATTGAAACTCATTTTAAACACCTTGATATATTCAAAAAAATTATCATAAATAGTGGTTTAGTTATTTCTAGACCAAAAATGATGCTTTTTCAAATAAAGATAAGATTTTTAGGCCATAATATTGAAACTGAAAACATTATTCCTATCAATAGAAGCATTGAATTTGGGTCAAAATTTCCAGATGAAATTTATGATAAGACTCAACTTCAAAGATTCTTAGGAAGTCTAAATTATATTCTTCCTTATTATAAAAATTTAGCCGAGGATACTACCATTTTATACGATAGACTAAAAAAGAATCATCAGCCATGGTCTGAAAACCATACTAAGACTATCCAGAAAATTAAGCAAAGAGTTCAAAATCTTCCTTGCTTAATGATAGCCAACCCAGATTGGGAAAAAAATTATTGAAACTGATGCCTCTGATATAGGCTATGGTGGGATCCTTAAACAAATTTCACCAATAAATAAACAAGAAAATCTGGTAAGATTCCATTCCGGAAAATGGAATAACAGCCAGAAAAATTATGCTACTATTGCAAAAGAAATTCTAGCAATAGTAAAATGTGTTTTAAAATTTCAAGATGATTTATATAATCAAAAGTTTACTATAAAAACTGATTGTCAAGCAGCAAAATTTATGTTTGCTAAAGACTTCAAACATGGTGTTTTAAAACAAATGTTTGCAAGATGGCAATCACATTTAGCCCCATTTGATTTTGATATTGTTTATAAAAAAGGTAGTGATAATAGTCTTCCTGATTTTCTTAGCAGAGAATATTTAAATTAATGGCTCATTCGAAAGGTCCAGTAAATAAGGCTCTCCTTGAAATTCGGGAGAAAGTAGAAACTTATACTCTCTAGATAAGGCTTGAAGAAATCCACAAAGAGGAAATCCAGGAAAATGAATTCCTGGAACCAAAAACAAAAAGATATATGAATACTAATATTAATATCCGAATTTCTTACTTAAAAGAAAAGAAACGTTTATTACGTAAAAAAGAAATAATTATCTCATGTGGATAAATTTTTCAGAAATGCTTTCTTGGGATCAAGGAAGAGGAGGTAGAGGAAGATCTTCCTCTTATAGAGGAAGAGGTGGTTCAAATCCAAGGGTCATATCCCAAATTGGAAATCGAAAGCTTGTAGCAGAGAATATTGTCTCATCATCTGGTTCAACTACGCAATCAGATAATATCCTTTATAAGGAATTTCTGGAATATAAAGCCTCATAAGAGAAGTCTAATGACTCTGAAGCATCAGCATCATATGCTAAAACGGTTTCTAATGAAGCAGAAGATGATATAAAAAGTTGGGCTCAAAGTCCACATAAAGAAGTAATACTTCTTTTAGAAAATAAAGATATAAAATGGAGAGATAATCCATGGCTGTTAATAAACAGATATATGGATACAAAATTCTATCCTGCATAGGCTTATAAGCCCAGACAATACTATGAACATATTCTGAAAGAAGAGAATTGTGAGATTGAACACTATCATGCTGGCCAGCCTAATGTTTATAACTTCAATAAGATAGTGGTAAAACAGATTATATCTGTAGAAGCATGGGGAACTTCTCCATTAAAAGAAAGGGAGATTATACATCCCCAAACTAAAGTCCCAATTAAATATAATTACTGGGATTACATGAATGCTTTTTATAAAACATTCTTATATGAGAACCCAAGACAAAAACACTCTTGGTTCATAAAAATTTGTTCTCATACTTACGGACAGAAAATTCCAGTCTGGTTTTATAACTGGTGGCAGTCTTTTGGCCCCTCAGTAAACATTCTTCCTGAGTTATATAAAAATTTATATACCCAATGGGTAGATGTTTCTCCAGCCTTAATAGAGGCTCAGCAAAATGAAAATTTCATTAAAGATATGCCTGTTTCACATTTTTATATGCAGTTCAGTATCCCATGGATATGGAAATGGTCTCTAGAAGTTGGTTATACCAGCCAAAATATTCTTTGTATCCAAAGAACATTTTTCACAAAATTTTGGAAAAAGATGACTCTTCTAAACAAAGATGGTATCATAGAAAGCCATGACACTATAGAAAAATTAAAAAGACAATTCAAGATTATATTGATCAGGCAAACAGCTATCCTCATAAAGAAGCTCCAAGCCCTTTCAGACACATTGTCAGAAAAATCCAAACTATTAAAGGGACTGATCAAATCAGCAATAAAGAAATCATGGATTTCTACCTAGCAGAAATGAAAAAAGATATTATGAAAAATTTCAGAAAAGAAGGAGGATCTCCTTCAACAATGTCTACATCCTCCCAGACTGAAGAAGATGAAGATACAAAAAGAATCTTTCATGAAGGCCAGAAAGATACTACTGATCCTATAGACGAAGATTATATCAACACAGTTCTTGCAGAATACAGGCAAGAATTCAGCCCAGTAGAATCTTCTGGCAAGCTAAAAAACAAAATACCACAATAGGCCCCACAAGAGCATGATTAAAAGACTCCAATAATAGTTGGAGTGGCAGACAACATTATGCACTCTGGCATTATAATTGCCAGTCACTATTTACTTTTTGAAAAGTTAGCAAAATAATTGCTAATTACTGTTTTCTTTTTGACAAAATTGTCTAGATAGGTACCATATTGGGAATCTTTATAGCTTTCCCCGCCTATATAAGGGGACTATCTTCTCTTTGTAAAACCATCTCGGAGAACAACTCCACTACTACTACTCTCTTGTAAAATATCTCTGAAATAATATTTGAAGTTTATCTTTTGAAGCTTGGTGTTCATAATTTGAAAGAGAAAATCTGGTAAATTTTTCTTCTTATTTTTAATTTTATATTTAATGATTGCCTCTTTCAGAGGCTAAGTCTTTTAAGTGTTGAGATGCCATGATAACTTGAATAAGTATGTTTTAAAAAAAAAAGGTATAAAATTTAAAATATTTGAAGAATAGAATATAGACAGGTTAAGGACAGAATAGAATAATAAGGTGGTGTTTGAATTCTTGGGGATCTTGTAGCCGCTAATGCCAGGATAGGCGCAAAGGCTTTTTATGGTCTGACCTTTACTAACCTCATCTTAGCATTCCATACTGTCTTTGTAAAACATCCTATGGTCTATAATTCTCAAAGTTTTTAATCTTATACTATAATTTTATTATGTTTTTTATAAAAGGTCCTGTTTATATGGTATCAGAGCCAAGTGCTCTTAAAATAAAATCTTGTTCAAAGTTTGATTGTGCAGATCAACACTTATTCATTCGAAATGAACATTTTGAAAAGCAACGATACTGTTAAAAACAGTATTGAAGAGGAATATGAAATTCCTCATAATTTAGATATATTAAACAAATGGACTATTCCAAAATTGGAACACAAACTAATTTATAAATTAGGAACTTTTAAAAAATTAGGATTAAAACAAGTTGTTAAAACAACTGAAGAAACATTTTCTTTAAACAAAGAAGACATGGTTATTAAATTATTATTAAATAAAGATTTAAATAAATATAAAAAAGATTATAAATTCCTTCACATAGGGCTTGTGCAAATTGCATTCAAACCCTTAACTTTAGAAGGTCTTCCAGAAAGTTTTGTAGCAGCTCTTAGAGATGCTAGAAATCTGAACTTGAAACAATCTCTTATAGGGATTGTTCAGACTAGTCTGGCCCATGGACCAGTCTATTTCAATGTTTATCCTAATCTGCAATTATCTTTATCAGATGTTAATATTTCAGATGCCTTAACATTAAATGTTAAGACTCATGGTTATAACTATGCTCCAGGCTCAGAAGTTATTTGTATATGTTACAGGATTTATTATAAGCCTTTATACACTTTAAATCCACAGTGTAGAATGGTTGATAAACCATTAAATGAAACGATAGTCATAGAAACTAATTTTGTTAAATCTAATATAACTACCAGAAGAAAGATTAAATGGGAAGAAATTAACTTTCCAGAAAACTGGGTTCTTGATAAAGCCACAACATCTCAACAATACATAGATAATAATCCTTTAGAAGTCATACAAACTGAAGAAGGAACTGTCCAAATTCATTTTGAACAACTAAGAAACACTCCTTATTTACCTAGATCTTTATCCTCTCACCAACATATATCTCCTTTAGGATATACTGTTAGAAGTCCTTCTAGAGCTTCTACTTCAAGAATAAGGGGAAATTTCCCTACAACATAAACATTCAATAGATTAAGAATAAATTCTGATAATATAGTCACAGGAGTCTAAGTAGATCCGGAATCAACCGAATCAGAAGTCGATTTTGTTTAATGGATTTTAAAGAAAAAATAGACTTTAATCCGGGATCTCTGTTAAGAAAAGAAATTAGTAAAGAATTCCAATTACCCAAATGAGAATTATTTAGAAATTGGTTTTTTAATAATTTTAAAGAAACTGATATAAATTTCTTTAAAGATGAGTATTATAAAGATCTGATTATAAAAAATGAGGTTATACCCTTTATTCCATAGTTTATAGAAAGCTATACTGGAAGTATTATCTCTATTATTGAAAGAAAATTTAATATTAATGGAAATATAATCTCTAGGGTTTTCCCTCCTACACAATCTTTTAAAATAGAAAAAAGATAATGAAATAAGGTATTATCAAATCTTTCAAAAATTGTTAGAAGGAAATACTTTACCTGTTACAGTTTCTCATATAAACGAGTTAATTAAACAACAGAATTACACGAATTTATACTTAGTAATTCTGGGAGAACAATTACAAGATTTGTCTACTAAAATGGATAAGATTATATCATATTTTAAAGAGAAAAGCATATCTACTAAACCAAATTTACAAGAAAAAATTGCTACTCCTAGTATCCAACTTCCTCCAGAAGTAACAGATTTTAAATTAAAATCTCAAGATAATTTAATAACAACTTTAAATGATACTATTAATGCTCTTAAAAATCTTAAAATTAGTACTATAATCAAGAGGAAATAAATAATCAAATTTCCAAACTTTCTAAATGGGCAGATAAGCCAACCCAAAGAAAGTATTATTATCCTAGACCTACTCTTCAAGATGTTCTTATAGAAGAATAAGAGTATATTGTTAATAACTCTTATAATGGAAAAATGATCTATGAATGGAACATAGATGGTCAGACTGAAGGGCAGATTTATAATACTGTCCATAGAATGCTTATGTATAGCACTATTTGTAAGAATAATAGTAATTCCGTTCCAACCATAGCAAACATGATTATATCTGGATTTACATGCCAACTAAAAGGATGGTGGGATAATTATTTATCTCAAGATGATAAAAACAAAATATTGAACAGTGTCAAACAAGAAGAGGGAACTAGTAATACTGAAAATAATGCAGTTTACACATTAATTGTAAACATTATAGAACACTTTACAGGAAGATGGTCTGAAGATTCTGAAAATATAAGAACTCTACTACAAAATTTAAGATGTAGAACTCTCACATCTTTTAGATGGTATAAAGACACTTTCTTATGTAGAGTCATGGAACTCCCTGAGGCTAATAGTCCACATTGGAAGTCAAAATTCATAGATGGCCTTCCACATTTATTTGCTGAAAGAATAAGAAACAAACTAAGAATAGATGGAGTCATAAATTATGAAAACTACACTTATGGTAAACTTATAGGTACCTGTATTCAAGAAGGTATAAGTTTATACAATGAAATAAAACTTAATCAACAAATTAAAAACCATTCTCTAAATGAAAAAAGACAATTAGGAGAATTCTGTGGTCAATTTAGGATAGAAAATAGACTTGATAAGTCATCCGAAACTAGGAAAAGAAATTCTTCTCCTAAGAGACATTATAAAAGAAAGAAATTCAGGAAAGAAGAAAACCAATATAATAAAAAGAAAAAAATATAAAGGCAGGAAAGAATTTTCAAATGAATTTAAAAAATTAATACAATGCAGAAAGTGTGGTAAATTAGGCCACAAAGCAAAAAATGTTGGGTTAGAAAAAAACTTAATAAAATAGAAGATCGGGATTTAAGAGATAAAATTAATGAAGTTTTATTAAATGAAAACTTCGAAGAAACTGATTCTGAGCAATCATTCTCGGAAGAAGAAAATCTAAATATTTTAGAATATGAAAAGTGTTCAACAAATTGCAAAAAAGATTGTTGCAAAAACCCTTCTGATATATCAGAAGAAGGTCTTTATCAAATAATTTCTCAATTTCAAAACATGGAAATTAATGTTTTAAGCAATGAGATTTTTGATCTCTTAAAAGTTATAAATGATCCTCAAATCAAAGAAAAATTAATTTTGGAATATTTAAATCAACAAAAATCTGAGGGAACATCTTCCTCAAATAATTCTCAGCAAGATTTAAAACCTTTTTCTCTAGCCGAATTAAAAAGACAACTAGTTGAAAGAAACCAAGTTTCTAGACCTATTAATATACAGGATCTAAAAACAGAAATTGATAATCTAAAGATTGATATTAAAATACTTCAAAAAGATAATAGAAATCTAGAAGAAAGAATCATAAGACTTGAAATTCCTTAAAATAGAATTAATAATAATGAAGAAATTCCTCAAAATAATTCAGGAATATTTTTAGAAAGTATTATGGATATTATAACGACACAGAAGTGGAACATCAAAGTTAAACTTCTTATTGAAGACAATTTCTTCATAACTGTTACAACATTAGTTGATAGTGGTGCTGATTTAAACTGTATACAGGAAGGAATTATTCCTACAAAATATTTTCATAAAACCTCCCATAATTTAAGTTCTACTGGAGGAGAAAGATTAAAAATTGAGTACAAATTACCACAGGTTCATGTCTGTCATAATGAAACCTGCATTCCAACTAGTTTTCTTCTAGTTAAAAATCTCACTAGCCAAGCCATACTTGGAACCCCTTTCTTAAATAAAATTTTCCCTTTAAGACATATTGATAATAAAGGAATAACTGGATCTTTCCAAAATAAAGAAATATATTTTCCATTTATTACAAACCTTTTTTCTAGAACTTTAAATAACGTAAAAGAATCCATTTTACAGGCAAAAATAAATCAAATTGATTTTTTACAAAAAGAAATATTTTCTTTAAATATTCAAGATAGAATAAATAATCCAAAATTACAAGATAAAATAAAAATTATTAATAATCAATTCACTCTACAAATATGCAACGATCATCCAAATGCTTTTTGGAACAGGAAAAAACATATTGTTTCTCTTCCCTATGAAAATAATTTTAATGATAGTAAAATTACTACTAAGGCAAGACCCTGCCAAATGAATTCGGAATATATGGAATTATGTAATCAAGAGATCAAATCTCTTCTTGACAAAAACTTAATCAGAAGATCAAAATCTCCTTGGTCTTGTACTGCTTTCTATGTTAATAAACATTCAGAACAAGAAAGAGGTATTCCTAGATTAGTTATAAATTACAAACCTCTTAATAAAGTTTTAAAATGGATTAGGTATCCTATACCTAATAAAAAAGATTTACTCGACAAATTATATAACGCTATAATATTTTCAAAATTTGACTTAAAATCTGGATACTGGCAAATCCAAATTGATGAAAAGATAGGTATAAGACTGCTTTTGCGGTACCTACTGGGCATTATGAATGGAATGTTATGCCATTTATATATATATATATATATACATATAGGGGAGTGTTCAAATCAAAACCCACTTCTCATGAGAAAACCCTAAAACTCCACTATATCTCTTGATCAAATTAAAAGATACTGATCTATTGGCTACTATTATTTTGAATTAAAACTAATCCATTAAAGGCAATTTAAAAGCTCAGAAGGGTAGAATCGTCCAAATATTTTTTTTCTCTTTCTTCTATGTCAAAATCCTGCTGTTTCTTTTTCTTCTATACCTATCATACCCAAACCCCTCTTTCATTTATCTGCTTCATATCTCTCTCTCTCTAAAGAATAACCACTCTCGTGTCTCTCTCTTTTCAAGAACATATATACCGATCTTCAAGAACATCTCTGATCTTCGAAATCAAAGGTTCTTCCCCAACCGAGCAGATGATGAACTCCACAACCGCGCACCAAGAACACATCTTTTAAACCCTAGATCTGAGTTTTGTTAGGTTAACAAGATCGAAGGGGGTGAGTACCTTTATCCATCATCGATCGAAGGTTGAAGTCTAGCTACCACCCACTGTTGCAATCACCAACGATTTGCAGGTTGGGTTCAGATCTTCTTCATCAGATATGTGTTTCACAAAAAAAACCCATCTGCTTATATCACCAACGATTTGCAATCACCGTTGCAATCAACAACTATTTGAAGGTAAATTCCCCTGTCAGCAACTTGCGTTCAGATATTATTTTATGTTTTTTTTTCCTTTTCTTTTATTGAAGCTTTGGCTAGTACTTGGTGTTTTTTTATGGCTACAAGCTCTAGAAAGTATGCCACCTGTCAGCAACTCCAAGCCCAGGCCCAAGCAAATGCAGTTGCAACTAGTGGTCTTCTTGGTCATACTGAACTTAGGTTGCAAATGCCACCTTCAATAGCATTTTCTCTTCTAAAGTTGTTTTGAATGTTGATGCAACTAAAAGTCTAATATTAGGGTTTCAATTGCAGGTGGAGTCAGAGCTAACTGAACTCCCCTTAGAAGAAAGAGTAGAATTTTTGACATCTCTCGGTGTAGATGAGAGCGGGCTTGGAAATCTTATTAGGGCGACATATAATCTTCTTGGCTTACGTACATACTTCACTTCTGGAGAAAAGGTGTGGGAAACTGATTTCCTTTTTAATTAATTTTTTTTTGGATATATACTTACTAAAGGATCTTTCCCATTCTTTTTGCAGGAAACTAAAGCATGGACCATACATGCAGGTTTAAGTTTACTCTTATTAAATTAAGTTTTGTAGGAAACTAAACCTGTTTGTCATGTTCCTCTCTCAGGCCATTTGACCAGTGCCTCTTTTAAGGCTAATTTAACTAGTTATACCATTTGATGTGCTAGGAATGACTGCACCCCAAGTTGCAGGGGTTATCCATTCCGACTTTGAGAAAGGTTTCATTAGAGCAGAGACGGTGAGTGTGTTGGAGAATAAGATGAATACCTTTTCAAAGTGAATCTTAATTTGTTTAATTTTTCCTTAATATTATGAAATGTCTTTTTTTTATATATATTATTTGTTTTGTGGTGTTGAACACGATGAATCTAGTGTTATAAGTTTGGAGCTTCAACACCTTTTATATTGAGGGTATTTTGTGATTGTTTTTTACGTATAAAGTTAAATGTTTTATTTTTGATATTATGTAATACAATTGTTACATCAACGCAACCCCCATTACATTAGTGTAATACCTTGTTACACCAATGTAATACCCTGATTTCATCAATGTAAATCCCTATTTCATCAATGTAAATGCCAACAAAGTAAATGCTAATTTTTTTTTTGTTTTACACCAATGTACATGTTCTTTAAAATCAATATAACTGTTTGGCCATAAGTCTTTTGATGAACGGTAGTTTGTATTGGTGTAATCCATGTGTGTTACACCAAAATAATTGGTAGTTACACCGGTGTAATTACGAAAGTCTGAAAAAAATGGCAAAACTATAATGAAATTAAAGAGAAAAATATGATAAGTTTAATGGTGTAATTTTTATATAAAAAAACATAGAATAAAAAAGTTATCAAGCTTTTAAAAAAAGGGGGGAGAATCTTTTTAATAAAAAAAGGGAAATTAGTTGGAATTAGAAGGTGACACATGTCACATTCTTAATGAAGTTGACTTTTGTGTGGTGTGTTAAATGACTATTATGCCCTTTTCATATAAAAAAGGAGCTTGACACATGGCATTATCTTGTTCAATCTGATTATCATCTACCATTGGATGTAGGTTTTTGGGTTTTACACCAAACATGGGTTTTGATTAGAACACAACCTTATATATACATATATATATACATATATATATATATATATATATATGTATCCTTAATGTTCTGTTTAGTAAGGTTGGCAAAAGTTACTAGTATTAACCTTTTCGATAGGAGAGTTAGTATTTCGTAACGAAACAGTGGATACGGTCGGCCGACTGTTCCTAATAATTCTCGGGATCCTAATGAGGTCTCACGTCCCTCGGTTGTCCCGTGTGTTATTATTCGGACTAAGATTGTCCTGTCAACTGACGTACGTCATGTCATGTAACTTCTTTTGGAAAGTCGAAAAGCGCAACATTCTCCAAAGCTACTTTATGAACGGTCGGACCTAACAATTTATATTCTTAAAATGGTTATTTTTTACTTTTAAGTGTATTTTAATCAAATATAACTTTCTTTCTCAAGGTTAAACCTAATGGCTGCCGCTAGAAGTCCTCTGCAACCCAACACAAGAGAAATAGAGAAATATCGACACAAACCACAAGGTCCAGCTAAGACTCGAACGACTCGTTGAATATCTAAACTCTAATCAAACCATAATATTAAACCTTTACTAAGTTGGCCACTGCTAGCACCAAGATTTGTATATAGACCGTACAAACTTGAATAAGTTTCCCAAAAATGAAGTCTTGCCCAAGAAACTCATAAGATTTAAGATTATTAAGTTGGTTTAAAAAATACTTATCCTTGTCTTTATAAGATAAATTAAAAGAAAGACTTTAAGAACATATCATACTAAAAATACTTCATTATTTAGATAAAATTCAACCAACCCAAGTAACGCAAGAGGACTAGCCACGAATGACCATACAAGTGACTTAACTAACCCTTAGATCATGTGTGGAAGCTGTGATCTAACATCAAGGGAGCGTGGGTATAGGTTGTTTCTTGTTTACTTGAATGAGAAGAATCATTCCATATTACAAATTTAGAAAAAGAAAATAAACAAAGAAAGAAAAGCTAAAAACGGACCAAAACCGAGAGAGTTCCGACCCTAGCAAAGCTCTAGGGCTTTCACAACCCTTAATTATGGACACCTAAATGCTTGGAATGAGCTTGCTATTTATAGGCTAGGATTTGGGGAATGCACGGTCGTGCATTGGGATGCAAGGTCGTGCAAAGCACCCATTTCTTGCATGTGAGGGAATTTAGCAGGTTTGGCAGGCTTTGGAGCAGGTGTCACCATTTGCACGACCGTGCATTGCGTAGTTTCTGCTCCTGTGATTTTTTTACTTATGGTGTTGACTTCTTGTATGCTTGATCATTCAATTTGCTTATAATTGCTAATTTCCCCTTTGATTTTGAGTGATTTCTTCATGTTTTTATGTTTAATGGATAATTATCCTGTTATAACAAAAAGGAATGATATAAGTGTCAATTCCTATCAAAATGTTTATAACTGTGATGAATATAGGGATAATTATGTATGTAAAAGATGAATAATTCATGACATATAATAACACCCCACATTTAAACGTTGTTTGTCCTCAAGCAAACTCATACATGATTATACCATAGAGTAAAACATTGATTTGATGTTAATCCATAGCTTTCGTCCCAAATGTTTAAACGCCCTTCCTAGAAACAATGATTTGATGTTTATGTCTCTCGAGTGATTCTCCACAATAGGGTAGTAAGCCTAACATACTTGATGGAACTATGATTATGCACAAAATTACAGTTCACCAATGTTCACTCAATGCTCGAGTTTAATATATGGATAAGGTATGTCACGAAGAACACTCAATGCTATAATTAATAGGGGTGTGCATGGGTCGGTTTTGGGGTAACATTAATTTTGCATGTTGGAAACAAGGAAACATATTACATTTCCTTTGGTTTATTGATTATTAAAGCTAACATTAGTTTTGCATGTTGGAACCGCAACAGTTGAGAGATGTTTTTCAGCAGTGAAGATTGTAAAGACAAATTTACGTAACTGAATTGGTGAAGATTTCTTGAATGCTTTTATTGTTTGTACCGTAGAGAAGGAAAGCACTTGAAAGTGTTACGAATCAAGTTGTAATGACCGTTTTTAAAAGATGAAATCACGTAGAAGACAATTGTAATATGTACTTTGTTATATTATATTTAAAGAAGTTTTATTATTTAAAATTTTAATAAAGTTTATTTTTACCCTTTTTTACACCCGCTGAGTAAAAAATCCTGGACCCGTCACTGTGTAAAATAAAAACTATTTTTTTAATCTGTCGATAATTCGTAATCATCTCATACGAACTACAATGAGATTACATAGCTTACCCTACAACATAAATAATTGTGGTTTATAAATAGTGATTATTTGAAAATCATCAAAATATATTTGGGGGATAAGATTTCATTCCAGACTTTTCAGTATTTATTGCTTAAGGGGGAATTTGTGACGATCAAGTCGTTAGTGATAAGATTTACTTCAAATATTTTCAGTAATTGTCATAAAATAACATTTTTTTTATGATTATCTGTTGGCCAACACGTCAATATATTTTTTATATATACTCCCTTGATACTTCTTTGATTTTCACATTCTTTCTTCTCGATCTCTATGTTTGTTAGAATCAGTGGTCTTAGAACTAAATTTTGCCCAATGTCATATTGAATCCTACATTTGTGGTAGTGGAAAGTTCCATATGTGTGACCACGCCATGTGAACTACGAATTTCACATTGGATTTGGTGGCCTTGGAATTAAAATCAGCCATATGTATCCCAATGCACGTCGATATTCATATGTTTAGGAGCATAGGGGTCGATTAGTGCAAAAATGTTGGTCGATTTATATTTTATCAGATTGAAAAATTGGTCCTACGGGGACATATATGGGCCGTTAAAAGTACTTATGGCTTGTTACGACATACAATGACTCTTTATGACTTCTTAAGACTAGATGTATGACAGAATATGACACACATGGTTAAACCTGATTAAACATAATTGCAGAAAACTACAGGGTTGGGGTGGGGGGGGGGGGTGAGTTAGTTTTCATTAAATTTTCTTTGTTTAAAACTTTCCTAAGTATGTATTATCTCTTTTTGAAACTCAATGTTATGAATATGCAATGTATGTAAAGAATCTAGGGATAGAATGACAAAACTGAATTTATAGAGGTTCAAGTGGATGTTAACTAATCCACTCTACGCCCTCTTCTTGATTCTCCAATCGAGAGTTTGCGCCACTAGTCTTGTCCCTAAAACGGAAGGGATCACAATTACACCAACATCTCACTAATTCAAAGGTAGTGATCACCTTGTACAACGTCTCACTAGCTAAAGGTAGCGTTTACCTTCTTCAAGACACTATGTCAAGATAGTGTGTCTTTACACTTCTCAATATATCAAAGATAGCGAACTCTCCCAAGTATACACTAGGTTAAGATAGTAAATAACCTCACGTCAAGAACTATGTCAATATAGTGCACACACTAACACATTAACAATATGTCAATATAGTGTAATATCCCTCAACTTAACACTATATCAAAGATAGTATTAGCATAAACAAATTACAATATTCACTAAACACTATTAGTGAGCACCCTTCACATACAATACAAGAATAATCTTCTAAGTTGTAGCACAACTTCTTTTTGCTCTTGATCGATCTTGATCTTCTCTATTCAAATAATGTTAGAATATCAATGTAATTAGAAAGATAAATTAGATTTATATTTGAAAGTGTTTAAAAGCAAATGGGTGAGTGTGAAGGATGGACAAAGACCTCTATCTATTTATAGGCACAAGTCAATTCCGGGAAGTCACTAGGGCTGCCCGGGCACAGCCGACAATCCCATCGACCGTGAGCCTGGAGAAAAAGCCTTAGTCACTCCTTCTTGACCATTAGCTTTGTCCACTCCGACACACAAAAGTCATTTCCTAGATTTTTGACATTAGAAAGTACTCTTTTAGACCTAAGTCACATCTTGTAACCTCTAGAACCAACCATGGATGTATTACCCCTAAAACAAAGCATCTTTTCTCTCCAATGGTTATAGGTGGCTTATTTTTCCAAAAAGATTGTGTTGAAAACTTTCCACCAACAACTCTTTCTAATTCAAAATTCAAATCCTAACTAAACCATTTGGATTTAGTTACTAAGATTAGTTTTATAATTTTTTTTTTGCTTATATAAAAACCTTTTATGGAAATGACTTTAGTTTTTATAAACCATTTTGATTTTTATAAAAACATAACTTTAATGTTATTTTTATTTTCTCTCTAATTCCACAACATATTCATGTTGTTGCTTGCACTCTCCTTTTGGGCATACTGATTTGCTTTGTTGATGGATGCATTTTGATCTTCCATTATAAATTTCAGTTGTATTTTTGATTAAAGCCATCACCTTATATGTAGAAAAATGTGGACTGACTTCATCATCTTTAGAATGTTAGAACTTGTTGATCACATCTATTTGTGATACACTGACATGTATAGTGATGTGTATG
This sequence comes from Smallanthus sonchifolius, assembly GCA_023525975.1. Lineage (NCBI taxonomy): Eukaryota > Viridiplantae > Streptophyta > Magnoliopsida > Asterales > Asteraceae > Smallanthus > Smallanthus sonchifolius. The sequence goes on along the minus strand of CM042035.1, from coordinate 17,245,269 downwards.
TTGATATATGATCATCTTTAATCAACACTTGATTAACACAAGTTGTCAATTTCTATCATTATCAAAAAAAGAACCAGTCACATTAATAACCCCATCATAATTAGACCTTGATGTCCGAACAATAATCAATGCTGGTCATTCACACTGAATCATAGTCAATGTTAAGTTGAAGATTATTGGAACTCATGTTATAAAACTTTATTGATGATATACAACTTTGGTTGACAATTGATGCTGATAAAGAGTAGATTGAAGATTTTCTACTGATTGGGTAGTTAGTTCTGACTGAAGAATGGTTTAGTTGAGTTGATGTTGAGAATTTAAAGGAAGTTGATTATAAGAAAAACATGCTACTGATAGCAAGTTGTTACTTTTGAAATGGTTAGAGCTGAACTGATAAAGGATGACTTGCTACTGATGGTAACAATCAATATTAAGTTGTTAATACTAAAGGTCTTAATATTGAAAAAGCTAGTACCTTGCTGCTGTCAAGTTACTGCTTATACTAAAGAAGAGAGGAAACTTAGTGTTGAAAACCAAGTTTCTACTGAAAATCAACTTGGTCAGGAGGAAATTGCTACTAATATTACGTTTTTGCTAATGAAGATCAAAGCCAAGTTACTATTGATGAGTAACTTGTGATTTGCTCCTATTTGTTGCCCAGGGTGGAACAAGAATCGATAAACAAGAACAAATGAATATTCAAAGATCGATTTGTATTGAATGATCGTTGTGAATTCACGATCTGTTTGTGTCTATATATACAAGATGAAAGGATACGTCCTTTCCCTAAATTAAGTTTACAGGATTGACAATTTAACCCCTCTAGTTCTAACAAACGAATATAACTAGAGTTTTACTAATTACTTAAATTTTCCCCTAAGTATAAAGTGATCGGGATTAGTCCTTCACTATTGTTGAAGTAGTTAGAGATCGCACACAATATCAGGGGAATTCAAAGTAAAGAGATGATGAAGATTTACTTTACTATTTATCTCTATTTAGAGAATCGTAGCTAGATTATAGCTATAGGAATCGTATAAATTTAATTGTAATTTGTTACCCCAATAGTAACATCATTGAGAGATCAAGTGAATCGAGGTGATTCTGAGATTCGTGTTCTTATGTTATTGTTTTTCAATCAAACAATGTTCATAATTGATTAAGTTCTTATGTTGCAAATCAAAACAAGTGTTGATAAATCAACCAATTAAGTTATTAATTAAACATAAATCCAATCCATAAATTGTTATTAAAGCCATCTAGCAATCAATTTTAATTCAAGCTTCGCTCTTGATCATGTTTGATCAATCAAAACAAAAATTTTATATAAGTTTTCGACCAATTCAATCGAGTAAGATGGGAAATTCTGACAATGGATCAACCAACAAGCCTCCAAGACTTGTTAGGAATTAGTTTGTAACGTGGAAGCTCAAATGAAGCACTTCCTGATCATCTTTGATTATGCCGTACACCATTCAAGCAGAGATGGGCCTTATGTTCTATTGTTGCTGCAACAGATCTCAGTGGAGAACCTACCATCTTAACATAGCCATCAAAGTACACATAAGAAGACAAGAAGAGTAGTTTGAGATTTATAAAGGGGTTTCCCAATGTGAAACTTTAAAGGAACTCTAGGATAGCCTTTGTGAGATGCTTGAAGGGACTCTTGATGTGCTAGTCAATAGAGAGGATATATTGGTTCACAATATGAGTTACTCTCATCCAAGTTACTCTACAAGAGAAACAATAGTGGTTAATAAATAGTTGTTGGTGATCTGTCGAAAACCAACCACATAAATATGTAGATAAGATTTCGTTCTAGATTTTCTAGTATTTGATGGATGAGGGAAGATTTGTGACAAACAATTCATGGGTGATCCGTGGAAAAATTTGAAATTAGGATTTCAGATGAGATTTAATTCAACTCATTTAAGTGATTATCGAAATGTAATATTTTTCGAAGGATTGTCCATTGGTGAACACGTCAGAAATGTTTATCATATATACTCCCTTGACACTTCATTGATGTTCACATTCTTCATTTTCGATCTATCTCTTGTGGTAATGTTTGTTGATATTTGGAATCACTGGTGTTAGAACTAAAGTTTGTCAAAAAAACCGTGAACATCAGTATTTTTCTCCTAAATTCCACCTAATATTACACTTGTACGATTTGAACCCACGCCACTTTTGTGTGAAGGGGGGAATGGGATAATAACCAAGGTCACTAGGTCACAAGACAATAAGCACTAAAGTTTGCAAAAATGTGATCTTGAATCCTTCATTATGGTAGGGGAAAGTTCCATATGTGTGAAATACGAATTTCACATGCGTGAACGTCGGAATTTTTGGTCTCAGAATTAAATTTATCCATAGTATCCGAATGCATGTCAATATTCATATCTTTAGGAACCAAGGGATTGATTAATGTCCGAACGTAGATCAATTTTTATTTTATTTGATTGAGAAATTAATCCTATTCGGTTGTAACCCTTGTATTTGTATTTGTATGTGTATTTGATTAAAAAAAAAAAATCAATTTTCACTTGTAAAGTTTGTGTGTGTTTGTCTATTTTATTGCAAAATTTATCATATTTGATTGTAATACTTTTATCTCAATTTCTATTTGATTCAAAAATTTGTCATATTTGGTTGTATGTCGATGTGATTAAAAAACTGGTTACTCTAAATAAAAAACAAAAAGTTTATAGTGAATCATGATATTTAGTGTAGTTGATCCAGAGTCAATTGGATATTAACACTCAAGAGTATAGTGTGTTCGAACTGAAGTTGAAAAGAGAAAATAAGTTAAAGTTGCGCACAAAAATGGGCGAATAAATCTTGAAGGAGTTTATAAGTAACAAGTAAAGATACAAGGTAAGCCATTCCTTGGGTTTTACTCCCCCACATCAACACATGCAAGGGTAGAAGATTTTAAGCCGTAACTTTTTCTGAAGCAGTTTATCAAGTCGTCCAAAGTTGGATGGTTTAAAGTTGAAGGGCCTGAGCTGAATGGTTAAGAGCTTATTGTTTAAGCTAAACATGTCTGATTGTAATGAGTTCAATAAATATCGTAATGTAATTAGTTTTGACTATTTCAAGATTAATTTTACAAGTCGCCTTTTTTTTTCTACAGAAGTGAACTTGTGTTCATTCTTTTCATGTAATTCGAAAAATATAATGTTATATTTAGTTGGCAACCACAAAAAATAGTTTGGAGAAATCGATTCAATAACTCTCTCCACTCATTCCATTTCATGAAATAAGATGTGACTTCACGACTTCACGGGTCGTCTTTCGAGCTCCGTCTCGCTTATAGATATGAGTAATTGGTTTCATCCTTCTTTGGACTTATATCAGGGAGGTGGCCACATCCAGTGGCGGATCTAAAACATAATTTCAGGGGTAGCATAAACGTTTTTTTACCGTACATTAAAAAACAATAATAAACACAGTAAACATGTACCAAATAGATTTCTCCTCTTCGGCATTTGAAAAGCTAGAAATAGATTCATTACATTGTCTTCTGTTATTTTATCAAATGTTTTTTTTTCGATCGCACAAACTAGAGCATTGTTCAAATACTCTTCGTCCATTCGATTGCGTAAATCCGTTTTGATAAGCTTCAATTTAGAAAAACATCTTTAGACGGTTGCAGTTTGCAACCGGTAAAACCAATGTTAGCTTCAATATCCAATAAACCAAAGGAAAAGAACGATTTTTTCGGTTTCTACCATTAGCCGAGCAAAGTCACATATTTCATCCATTTTTGCAAATATATCATATTTCTTTACAGTGTGATAAAAAAACTTTCAGATCACCCGAAAGACACCCTCTTCATTCGTACTAAAATCATTCGGATACATCTTAGAAAAATGTCACTATCTTATAGATGTCAAACTTATAAAACCAATCACAAGGATTTAAACCAGACATATTCTCTATCAAAGTAGTTGATACCTAATCGAATCGATTTCTTGGAATTTTCTTTTAAAAAGATTGCTAAAAATAACTTGTTTACTATGTGGTTTCATCTTCTAAGTTTCAAGTCAATTGCACATAAACCCTAGAAATTTGACAAATTAACACAATAAATCCATAATCTAAACACAATAACAAATTTACTATTTGGTTTCATCTTTCAAGTTTCAAGTCAATTGCACATTAACCTTAGAAATTTGACAAGTTAATAAACTAAACCATAAACCCATAATCTAAAGTCTAAATACAATAACAAATTAACAACTAAAATTATAAAGTAAATCATAAATTCATAATCATTACACATAAACCCTAGAAATTTGAAATTTAGAAATTATAATAATACATTTTCCTAAGATGTAAGAGATTAGAGATTAGAGACCGATTGGAGCACGGGAGCAGCGGCGGGCATTTAAAAAGTTTTGGGGTTGGGCTTTAGGTTTAAATTAATTTGGGTTTTGTGTTTTAAATCTTTTAATTAACTTGCCTTTTTAGATTTATAAACTTGGGCTTTAGAAAGTTTTAATAAATAATTAGTTTTGGCCATTTAAAAAAAATATTGAGGGGTAGCCAAATATATTTTCAGGTATAACGTAATACATAAAACATAAAAAAAAAATTCCACTTTGCCGGAGAAGTTGAGGGGTAGCGGGTGCTACCTCTTCCTCCTTAATATAACCGCCCTGGCCACATCCCGATCAGTGTTACGCTGGTAGTGCAAGCATCCCATTATAAGACTTTCCTTGATCACTAAGGTTCTACAGTAGCTAGTAAACCTCAACGTTTTATCATGAGTGTATACGAACTTTAAAAAGTTTGGTATGCCACATTCTCCTACCACTAGACCATCCACGTCATCATGCATTTGTTGTACATCCGCGATTGAATATTGACCTCACTTTGTATTTAGCTGAAAAAATGCCCATAAAAAGTTGATCCCAACATGCATTGACCCTACATTATCTAGATCGTATTTCTTGCGATCATGCTTATGAAATGATTTCTTAGACTTACACAACTAATACCCATTGTTAGACTTGCGGCTCTCCCGAGACACCTTCGCAGCCCATCAAACCAACCAGCCATTTGGGCTCCAATATTAATCTTCTACCACACTACTAGAAAACTTGACATTTGTAACCAAACATTTGCTACCGTTAATGACGGTCGCAAAATTAGTTACCGATTTGCCAGCCATAAATTTGCCATGGCAAAAACGTTTTAAGCTTTTTTTATTTAAATATGTATTGGGCTTTTTTCTATTTACTCCGCACTTTCACATTTTCAATTCAGTACTCTACGCTAACCTCCTCCCCAACAAGCCCTAGGAAACAACGCGTCGTCCTGGAAACGAACAGAGAACACGAAGAAGAAGAAGAAGAAGAAGAACACAGAGAGGATCAAATTCACCATAACGACGAGATCGCTCAATTCAGACGGAGATTAAGTGAAGCTTCTCTCTGTTCGAGTTGTTTTACCCGATCTCTCACTCGGATATCACACTCGGTTCTCATATAAAAAACCTAATTCTTAATCTTCAAAATTGGTGAGCTTATAGTGTATTTGCTTGATTCGTAATTTTAATCAATTATGTTTCAGATCTAGTTGCAAATCTATTTCCGTATGATCATTGATTGATTCAATCGCATTGTTGTTGTTGAACTGGTGCATTATTTTGATTTGTGTATGACATTCAATAAATCACTCAATCTGGTTTACTAACTGAAATTTCGATCTGTTTTATTTGTATTCCTCTTGGGGACAGCCTCTTAGACTCGAGATCAAGGTACTATTGGTTGTACAATTTGGATTAGGTTTTGTTGTTAGGTTTAGACATTTAGTTGATAATTATGCTTATGAGAAGTACTTTTCTGCTGAGGAAACTGGCTCAAAGATCAGAAAGAGTAAAATCCGTGGATCTGCATCCAACAGAGCCATGTTAAATATACCTGTTACTTCTAGTTTGAGCAAATCTTAATAAAATGGTTTTTGATTCATATATTAATGCACACTAGGTTAAAAACCCGTTTATTACACGGGTTGAATAAAATAACTTTTAAGCACCAAAACTCATAGTTTAGTTGTAGACGAAATGTTCAATAAATCCAGTGAATGCTTAGGGGGGGAAAGAACCAATACCCTGCCCATACTACCATTACTTGTAATCTCAACCATAACCCATCACTTCCTAATTAAATTATGTTTTCTTGTGTAATCATTCAAGCTGTGACACTTAAAATCTTAAAAGCATTACAAGTTATATTATAATACTGTCTGTTTCACATTGCAACCAGTCTTCGAAAAAAGACCCACAATATATATAAACTGTGAGAACATATTTGAAAACATTTTGTCACTGATAATCTGAGCATTACCAGCCCAAAGAGTTTTTAGATTGCTGAACTTTGGCGTTATATGAGGCTTCCATCTCTTCCTGCAATATACAAATTAATAAAAGTTAGCTAAATAGGAAAATGGTTAACATGTCAAAACCCCCAAAGTGCATTTTGTAATGCATACAACCTACTAAATCATTTTATACTAATCATATAGTTTGTAATAATATGCAACACACAAATTGTTTATGGCTTTCAGATTTTAGAGCAGGACAAAAAAAAAAGTTGACCCGTTACCCAAACCGCTCGAGCTGTCCGTTTAGCCACCTGTACTCTGAACCCTATACGTACCAATCTAAATTCTGAATTATAAATAGACGGTTGTGACGTTAATCTTTTGAACTATTAAGGACCAAAAACGAATCTCATTACCTTGCAAGATTTCATCCAAAGCTACATACCAAAAAATCTGATTAATTTGGTGTATGAACAGAAAAGAAAAGGATGAAACTTACAAATGATTTGCAGTTTAATTTTGTTTTCTATATGCTGGATAATCCAATGTCTCTTTGGATATGTTCTGTGGACATTTGTTAAAATTAATTCTGTTGCTATATTGTCTTTTCCCATATCATATTTAATGCATCCATTTCTCTTTCATAACTAAAACCGTTAAGAAAAAAAGTTTAAAAACATCAGGTTATTAAAGAAATTATGTGATTAAATAACAAAGTTCATACTAATGCATATACTAATTGAAAATTAAAATAACTTATGAATAAATCAAAGCATTTTTATTACAAAAAACAGTAACTGTACCTTTTTTTTTGTTTATCATCAAAGAATTAAAAATATAGTGTTTAACATGTGGGCCGATCCGGCTCATTTTTTAGGGATGAAATAAAATATAGCTCGTTTTGACCCATTACACAACCCACCTGTTTTGTCAACGGTGATTCGAGCAGATCATGAACCTCTTGATACCACCATCAAATTTTCAGGAACCACTTCATTCCCTGTAGAATTTTTGAAAAAGAAAAAGATGTAAACATATCATTAGACACAAAAGAATATTAATAACACTAATAAAATGATAATGAGGTATAGTTCATGAACGTGCCTTTTCCATATAAATACCATAAAAGAGACCAAGAAGCAGCCACATCAAGTAGCTTGGTCTTGTTGTAGCTTACTTCTTTTAACAAAATAAACGTGTCTTCCACTTCATCTCCTGGTGTCTTGTTGTAGCTTAAATCATGAGGCCTAAAAAAGTAGGATTTAACTCATGAAATCCACGAGTTAAAATCTGAAATCAAAGAATCGAAGAAAAACTCTTGAGCAAACCAATACACGATGGATAAAAACAGAATGGAACAATCGAACAGCTACCTATGCAGTGGACGAAAGGATCAAAACTAAAACCCTAGAAACCCAAAAATCAATGAATGAATAGAAACAAAAAAATTCGCACCTAATAAAGCTTCTTTTGGTAACCAAAAATCCAAAAAATCGCACCAGATGAAGCTTGCGGCGGTGATTGGCTACGAGTGGCGGGTTGCTACCCGCGGCAACAATGGTTGACGATGAAGACTTGCTGTGGTGGTATTGCAATGCTTCACCATAAACACCATTGAGAACAGAGGTACCGATCTACAGAAAAACATATTAAACGTGATGAACAATAAATCCAATTCTCACATGTAGATTAATTCCAATGAAATTAAAGCTCATGATGACGAAGATACCTGATGAAATCGATAGAAATGGATACGACTTTGAAAGGATCCAACGATCAGGTACAAAGATTGACAAAAAGAAGAACAAATATATGAGATTAAGAACTAACCTGCTGAATTTCTTCAACTTTTGAAAGAAAAGAAATGAAGCGGCGATGATGACTCTAGGGTTTGAGATTGTGTTTTGAGGAAGTTACCTGAATAATGGGTAAAGTCGGGTAAAACCCGACCCAGAGGATCCGCGTGTAAACAAAAATAAGGGAGGGTGGTTTAGGCGGGAAAACACCAATTTTGATAGTCATGTGACACTAAAGATTTTCATTTATTAGGTTAGTAAGATAAGATTAGTACTCGTGTTTGTGTTTTTACAGGATACTCACAAGTTTGTATTCAGGATCAGTCTGCATCTCGGATTACCAAGCTCAGCCGCTCAGGTATGAAACTATTTAAAAAATTCAAATAAAATTCAAAAAGATCCTAACAGCGTATCGAATTCAGTTGACATACATTGATTATTAAGATGTATTTTCTCTTGTATAAAGGAGTAACATAGTTACAAATGACACACAGAGTTTAGGATCAGAATTTTCACTTCATTACAATTTATAGAAAGGAGTAATAGTCCTCTGTCCCCACTCATTACAAATGGAGTTATCGTAGCCTTTTGTAGATTTACTTACTGGGATTCTAAATGCATCCAAAATTTTTGTGATAAAAAATAGACTTTGAGATAAAAACACAACCCAAATCAGCCTATTTATAAGTAAATGGGTATAATTACCACCCATAGCATCAATACCTGTTTTAAATATTTCTGGTTAGCATGCCAGATCAATTTGTTGTCTTCATACTTTATAGTTGTCCCCTTGCTTACAGGGTTTATTTGGACGGATGTCCTCTTGATTGATGAAGTATTGAAGTTGTCGTTCTATTTACTCTTCTCACTAATGGTTTATATTTATCATGTCTATTTCAAGTTAATTTTTATCTTTTTTTAGTGATTACTGTGTAAAGAGTACCTGTTACGATTGAATATTCGTGGGTTCAGGCTGCTCGTGTTGTTGTGAAGCAATATGTCACTAGTTCATTTTCACATCTTGTTCATAAAATATCTGGTTAGTCTCTCTTTTTATGAAACAAACAAGAAAATTATAGATCTGCGTTTACATAAATGCCGTTTAGTTGGGACGAGATTCATGTTGACTTTCTGATTCAAGTCTTGTTGAACTGTCAGACACCCTTTTGCAAATTCAAAAGGATGTCTTAGGAGAGGAGTATCGTTTGATGGCTGCCCTTGAAGCCAGCAGAAACACTTTGATTCAAGCCAGTAGAAAAGTCTTATCGGTAAATCATGGCAGCTATTTTGATTCATATTTAAGAAATATTATTTATTTATGACACCAGTAGTCTTAGAATATAGTTTTTGACATTATCATTACCAAAATGACATATATCTTAATCTTCTCAGTTTCATATTGGTTTCTTTTTTCTATTTGAGCTATTTTACACAATTTATCTTATAGGATATCCGTTATCTTCTTGATGAAGACTTGGGATTACTATTGAAGTTAAGAGACATGATTGGCCTAGTTCTTAGGCTGATGCACCAGGGTTTTACCCACGCCGATCCAGGGTTCGAGCCTCGGCTCTCCCTCAAGCCTGGAAGGGGCCGTATTGGGTGGGATTTTTCCTTGGATGCTCTCCAACTCTGACGCCAAGTGGGCCCGGTTAAGACAACATATTGGCCGGAGTTGGACGAGGCTCTCCCATGTGACGGGGGGGGGGGGGGGTGCGACGTCACAACATTCAATGTTCGCCGTTAAAAAAAAAAAAAAGACATGATTGTTAGTTGGGTACTAGAAGGGTTTGGTGGTAGTTATGAGTATGGTGGTTCTGTTTTTGTTCCTGCTGAAATCTGTCACACCTTTAGATCAGCTGGTGAAAAGTTCTTGCAGCGTGTATTACTGGTTGAAAATATTTTATGTAATCATCTAATGCTTCTTGAACAACTTAAGTAAGCATGTTGACTTTGAAGTTAAAATTGACCTGTTTGACCAAAAGAGGTCCATGTTTTAAGAATCTAGTTCATATTAAACATTGCCATGATTTTGATTCTTTAAAGAAGTGAAATGGGAGCCAGATCTTGACTTGAAAGGGATTTAGCACTAAGATTAATTCTTTCGAAAAGCATATATTTCGAAAAGCATATATTTGGATGACATAATTAACTTGCATCCTGATTTTGGCCATTATCGTGCAGGTTCTTGGATTTTGGCTTCCACCCGTCTACTATGTCGATGAGTTTTCTTCCTCTCCGTTTTAGCCAGCATGGTGCATTCTTCTCTATCAGTTATAGTGTTCAACTCAAGATTAAATGGAAGAAAGGTCCATCTCATAGTTTGCTTATTTTTTTTAGAGATCTCTTTGTTTGATTATTGTATATTTTGTTTAGAAATTTATGAATATATATAGTTGTTTGAATATACATTTATAGGGTGTTTGGGATTACTTATTAAGCTACTTATTAACTTATTAACTTTTTTTAAAAGTTAATAAGTTAAAAGTTTGTTTGGATAAATCAAAATAAGATGAAAATATAGAGGAAATAAGTAGTTTTTGAAAAGTAAGTCCCACTTACTTTTCAAAACTACTTATTAACTTTTTGAAAAAGTTAATAAGTAGTTTTGAGAAGTAATCCCAAACACCCCCTTAACTTATTAGATTTTTGATACATTTGAGTTGATTTGTATTTGAATATTTATAGGAATTTAAATAAATTTATAAAGAATTAAAAAAAAGGATTTTTTTTAAAATTTTGTATCGGATTTGCGAGTGAGTGCAAAATGATGGTAAATCGGTGGCAAACTAAAGCGGTGGCATATCGGTGGCAAACTGGAGCGATGGCAAATCGGTAGCAACTCAAGCGGTCGCAAATCGGTCGCAAAAGAAAGCGGTGGCAAATCGGTGGCAAACTGAAGCGGTCGCAAATCGGTGGCAAAAAATGGTTGCAAAGCGGTGGCAAAAAAAGACGGTCGCAAAATTTGCGACGGCTTTTATCATCGCAAATTCACTCGCAAAATGTGGTAGCGGTCGCAATTCGGTGGCAACAGGGCAATTGCGACGTGCATTTTTCCCACCGCATTTTCGGTCGCAAATGCCCAGTTTTCTAGTAGTGCCACCACAATTACTTAGCCATCTTTTGGGAACATTTGGGATAAGTGAATACAATGTGTCCGTGTATCAACCTACTGTATCTTTCGAGGTCTAATGCGGCACCCAAGTTCTCCACTAGGCCAGGAAATTTGACCCGCTTATTGATATGGGTCACTAGTTTCGTCATGCTTTGGACTCATTAATGGAGAGGCCACAGCTCTCGACTACTGTTACGTCGATAGTGCAAGCACCTCATGTAATCGTTGAGGCTCTCCGTCATGAGATAATAGGAGTAGCCGGTAAACCCAAAGCGTTTAATTAAGCATAAATTGAATATATACGATCTTTAAACATTTGGTACGTAACTGAACTCTCTTTTGTTATCAAACAGCAACCACAATTGTGTTCTATTCCATGAAAGAAAATACATAATACCCATACTTATTTGCAAGGCCGGCACTTAGGGGGAGGGCCCGTTCTTCTAAGGGGCCTAAAGTTTTTAAATTTTTATTTTTTGTATTATATATATATATATATACATACAAAAAGTTCTATATATTTTTAATTTTAAATCCAATCTCATTAGTCTATTACTTATACATGTGGCCTGAATTATTTAAAAAAAAAACTCAAGTTGTAATTAAACCTAAATAAAAATTAAAATGCCCAAATATATTTTTAAAAGACTAAATTACATAAAACAACTTTTAGGTATATACCAAATTACACCCGCAGACCTTAATCTTCATTAATTACACTGGACACCCTTTATCTATATGGTTTGTATCAAGTTATAACATTTAGAGTAACCGACGTTAGATTTTTCAGTTAAATGGCATGTAAATGATTAATTTACCCTTCATTCTTATACTAGGTTAAAACTCATGTATTACATGGGTTAAATAAATACAACTAGTTATAAAACATAAGGATGAATAAAGGTCTGCGGGTGTAATTTAGTATATACTTAAAGGTTGCTTTCTGTAATTTAGTCTTTTTAAAATAAAGAAAAAATAAGGATTGTATTATGATTTTTATAAAAGATGATTGGGTTTATATTATAGGGGCCGTTTATTTTACACGCTCCCGAGTCCAAAACATTTTAAGGATTTTCAGGACCGGCCCTCTTATTTGGACTAGTTTTTTTACTTTGTCTTATATATATTTCTTATTTTATTGTATTGTGATTTATACAAATGCTATTTGTATCATATTGTTTTCTCACAAAATAAAGACATTATCTTTATATATTTTATAAATAAAAAATTGACAATTTTTCCAACATCTATTTTGACCAGAGAAATTGACATATGGTTTATTTCTTCAAAACGTCTCACTCCAACATTGTAGCTGTTTTATTATAACTTAGAATTTTAACTTATAACTTAATTATTAAAACTGATAATTAATTTAGAAGGTTATGAAATGGTCAAGTCTATATATTGATTACTTGACTAAGCACAACTTGGCAATCAAGGAACTAATAGAAGAAATAACAAATCGTATCGAATTAAAATTTTTTTTACCGACGAACACACTCTACTCGACACATACTCTACTCCTAAAATCAACACACATGCACTCCGCACACGGCCGGTCCTAAGAATTCTCAAAACTTTTTGGGCCCGGGACATGTTAAAAAAAGCGGGGCCCATAATATAAACTTATAATGCCATAATAAAAAACTACAACAAACGAATAACGATTAACGATCATACATAATGAATAATGAATTATGCTGCCGACTACCGTTCTTGCCTCCTTCGTCTTCTTCCCTACCCGCTCCAGCCCACTTATTTTGTTATTTTTTAATAAGTTTGAAAATCTAGTGGGCCTTTTTTAATTTATAAGTGGGTTAATAGGATAAATGGGTAATATAAACAGTGAGTCTTTTTTATTTTTTAAATGAGTTAATAAGATAAATGGATAATACAAGTTGGGCATTTTATAAAAATATATATAATATATAATTTTTTTTAAACTACGGGCCCCTTAGGAGACCGGACCTCGGACGGTCGCCCTTCCCGGCCCCTGTAAGGGCCGCCCCTGACTCCGCATGATTTAAACCCATAACTATTTGGTCCACGATGTCCCGGAGACGTATCCAACTACATATAAATAATTTTATTCTTACTTAATGGACACTTGGGAATGGGGAGATAGAATCATTTGTTCATCTTTGTTTATCCTTATTTGACATTTATATATCATTTCTCTTAAATATTTATAGCCAGTATAAGAATTTAAATAATGGAACTTAATGTCAGATAATAAAATAACAAATAAATTCTAGTTCAGACTAATACTGAAATTTTGGAGTGGAAAATTATCATTAATTACTAAGGTGCTAAAGGCCTAAAACGTTGTTATCTTGGAAAGTCTTCTATCTTTTGGAAGACCGAGCTCCTCTATATGCCCTCTTATACGGTAAGGAGACTGGATATATATATATATATATATATATATATATATATATATATATATATATATATATATATATCTCGAAGGTGTAAAAAAATTAGTTAAGACATGATGCGATGCGTTAAACTGCGAAAGAAGTTAACGTCCTTGAAAGCCTAAAATAAATCCACAGAAAACCGAAACGTTTAAAAAGTTATCGTTTACGAAATAAATAAACGTACTCTGAACTTTATATAAAAAAACAAAAACCTCTATGCAAATTCACGCGAATAGCTAGTAATAATCCAAAACTTTATATAAAAAAATGAAACCGTAACAAATTCGTTAAAATAAGTTAACTCGTAAAAAAGTTAGAAAAATTAAGAAAGCGAAAACACTTAAAAAGGTAAAGAATTAAAAAAGTAATAACGACGTTACACGCAATTGGCTAGATAACTTGTTTACTATCACGCGCAACTCTATTACAATTGTGTGTGTGCCACGTCTCGTAACTTGGTTGGTAAAAAAATAGAAAAAAAGTTCCAATGTATAAATGATAACTTTATTAAAGTTTATAGGCTGTAATATAAATTTATGAAAATAAAAGTAAAAAAGTATCTTTTAAAGTTTCAGGGCTTAAAAGTAAATCTATTATAATTAAGGGGTCTAAATGTAAAATCCCACAAAAGTAAAAATAACTTACATTAGCCCATGCTTTAAATACTTGTACTCTACGCATTACCCTCCTCTCACTTCAGAAATTATACATATTTGAATATTTGCACAAATAAAACGATTTGATAAAAATATTAAGTAAGTGAAGAGGTATAAACCGAATAACCCGAAATGAACCCAAACGCCCGACCCGGGTACATAAAAGTCCCTGTCATAGTGGTTAGGGCGCATGACATGTGGGGCACCCTAAAATGGGTGTCCACCAATGAGGAGAAGACGCGGGAAAAGCATGACACCTTGGCTCATGGAAGAGGGCCCACTCCAATAGAATAAAGTATAAGTAGAAGTCTTCCATCTCCGACACATGATACTTTTTCCACCATTAGAGAACCAGTAAAGAATATGAGAGGAAGTGTGTAAATATGTTCTTGTGTACCCCGTAGGAAAGCGTATATTAGTGAATCAACCTAAATTCTGTATCTTTTCAAGTTTACATTAATAATGGCGTCATTCATGGGACCCTGAAGTCTCTTTCACCACCGTTTTCCTGAGGGTTTTCATGGCCGACATTCGCCCTTCTGGTCCTCCCTTCCCTCCTCCACTGCCCAATACTCCCCTGGTGCGTTTGTTACACGTGTAAAAACAACATGTTTCATATATAAAACAATTGGGCAAAATTAAAATTTCTTTTTTATAAAAACATTTGGTCGACGCTTTTTTGGTTTATTTTTATAAAAAGTTTTGAAATTACATGTAAAAGCTTTTACAAAACGTAAAATATTTTTTTTGGTAAATTGTGTAATATTATATTAGTACATTTAGAAATAAATTAAAAAAATAAAAAAATATATAAATTATTTGATTGCCTTTTAGTGGTTTTCTTAGTTTTCGCTTAACTTTGTGGTTTTTTCTTGTTTATATATATATATATATATATATATATATATATATATATCTATACTATATAATAAATAAAAATAATTGATGCCACTCACCATTTTTTTCCCGCTTCTTTCTCTTATTAAATACACATTTTTTTTTAATAATGATTTATATTTAAAGAAAAATATTAATTATACTAATAAAACACATTTACTTTAAATTATCTCTTATTTTAAAAAACTTTGAAATTTAATTATGTTTTTTTAACACAATAGTGATGCAAGTCAAATTATATTAAATAGAAGTTAATGTAATCAAACTGTGTAATATAGATATTTTTAAAGATATAAACTTTTTATTACTAAGTATATAACATTACATTTTATCAACCCGTGTAATACACGGGTTATTTAAAATATATATTTTTTTATTACGAAACATTTAATATTGTATTTTATAAACCCGTGTAATATACGGGATTTTAACCTAGCGTGTATATATAATAATAATAATAATAATAATAATAATAATAATAATTAATTTACACATCAACAACCATTTAAATGGTCAAATGTTTTTTTTTCTAATTTCTGACTGCTAATATCATTGGTTAATTTTAATTCATTAATTAATAATTAAATTAATAATAATATATTCTTTAATAATGACTCATCCCTATTTACATATTTGAATTTATTTATGTTCTTCCAGTTGGGGATGGTGGCCCCAAATGGTAGAGGAAAATCTTTTAAAACATTAAAGTTTGAGAACCTCATGAGTTCAAGTCTCACTCTTAATAGGAATTAAGAAATTTGCTTTAAAAAAAAATCAATTTGAAGAGCAACCCCAATGAACAGTGTCACATGAAAAAAAATATTTTTTTATATTTTGATTTATAACCCTTAGATTATATACAATATACGTTTTTAGTCCGTTTAATTTTCTATTAATTTCTTTTTTCTTTAATAACTTTCGTTCGTTAATTTTTTTTAAATACAGAGTGCGCAACTATTTGTAGTTTTTTTGTCAACGTTTCGATATAATTTCTTTTTAAACGGAGTTGTATTTAAAATCATGTTTTTTTCGTTGTCTATAGTGAGTGTCGTTACCGTTGTGGTACCGTTACGAGCCGAACCTATTATGGGCGAACAACATCATTGTCGATATTGGTATTATCAGAATCCGTATCGGTGTTTGCCTTATGGTTTTCGATGACCCGAAGCGGTATGTTGTTTAATTTGTTTTTCCCTTTTTTATTATTTAGTTTTATGTTTTCTTTCTATTAACATTATTTTTACCGTTGCGACTACGTTTTCGTTTAAATTTTATTAACGATGGGCTCGACACCATTTTCTATGATAACTATCGTTCATTAAGTTTTTTAAATAACAGAATGCGCCGTTTTCTTAAAAATATTTTGTCAACGTTCTGTTTTAAATTTTATTGAAGATTTGTAAGACCCCGACCCGGGCATCCTACAATTGGTTCTCATAACGGATCATTCCCATTTAAAACGCATTTATTATTAACTCAATTACAGCGGAAGTCTTTCTAAATTCTTTTATTGTTATTTAATGATATTAAATTACCTCACGAATGCCTGCACACCAGTCCGACCAACACCGCTCCCAAGCCAAGATACGTCAACGCTACGCTTACCTCCAAAACAATCTAACGTACACACAAAGTCAGCCACGCTGAGTGAGTTCTAATAGTTTAATTTAACCAAAAACCATCACGTCATATTCATTAGTTTATTCCACTCAGGACCTTCTGGTCCTTAACGAAATAGTTTTACGATTCGTTTAACGAATAGTTAACCCCCTGCCATCCCACGTTATCCCATAACGGTTCATCACTCGAAACTCAGCCCGTACTACCAATAAAAATAATAATAATAATAATCTTACCATCTCGTCGACATAGACTTAACTTACTATACTAATAACTCATACCCAATACCAAGTATTAACTCGACACTTGGTTAACACAACAAACTCTAGACATTAAAAACACCCGGCCTTAACCAAGGCTTTCACAATTAACTGACACGACAGTTATACACGTCATGTCAGAATCCTGACACAACGGTCAATCTAACTCTACATACCACAATAATATCATCACATGCATAATCAATATAACTCAACGCTTGCATGCAATACTACACATATATAAATACCCGCGTAAACACATACCTCGTCACTGCACCCTCATCAGGGTTACCCTCGTCAGGGCGTTCAACACATCCCGAGCTCTTCATTAACCTGTTAAATAAATGTTATCGTTGGTGACTTCCCGAAGGATCTCATCCTTCACAATCCCGTTTGCTGTGCCATAATGACAACGATGCAAACACGACATATGAATATAAACACATAATATCACATATCATTTACGTGGCTCATTAACTACCCTCGCACCTCACGCATAACCCAAGAACAATATATTTCTCCCATGAATTCATAAACATTTAATGTACGACACGACTCTTCCCGTTGGGCCCTTAACACGACTGTAACACTCTAGTTTCAAAACCGATTATTAAATCATAAAACACACGGAAGCAAACATCCCAAGAATATTTTTTTATTTGTCCTTCGTGTACCGTGAAGGACCATGCCACCATCTTCACGTACCGCGAAGGAGCGTCAAAAAGGCCGCCGGAGAACCAGGTCTCTCGCGTACCGCGAGAGAACCTTCCCTGGTTCTCGTGTACCGCGAGAAACAGAAAGTTTACTCAGTTTCCCAGCTTTCAACACTTAGCCATTTTTTTCCAACTCACCCATTTCACACAAAATTTACCCAACTCCTAAGATTGGGATTAAACATTCAAAACATCATACTTTTTGTACACAACTACAATTTCAAGTATCGTTAAACAACCATTTGACAGACTTATATTTACGCACCAAAAACTATCAAAACGCATACGAGAATCCGCCTTTCGCCATAGACTTGACATTGACTACATCGGAGCTTTCCCTACATGTCACCACACATAATTCACAATTAGTAATGAAGATAAAACATAACAACAAGGTAAAATCATTCTAATTTCACCCGTTCACCCATTTGACCCGTTTCCACCCAATTACTCATTAGACTACATATCACTTGCATAACCCCTTACCAATTTCATTCTTTCCTTATAACCATCTCATAATTTTCTACATTTCATTTCCATTATGGCACACGACCATAACTTCTTTACATTCTCAACATGGTACTTAGACTATAATTTTCATCACATTTCCATTATGGTACTTAGACCATAATTTTCATCACCACATTTCCATTATAGCATTATAATTATAACTACATTCATTCACATATTCATTTTCAACACATTTCCATTATGGTACTTAGACCATAACTTCATCACCACATTTCCATTATAGCATTATAACTATAACTACATTCATTCACATATTCATTTTCATCACATTTCCATTATGGTACTTAGACCACAACTTCATCACCACATTTCCATTATAGCATTATAACTATAACTACTTTCATTCACATATTCATTTTCATCACATTTCTATTATGGTACTTAGACCATAACTTCATCACCACATTTCCATTATATCATTATAACTATAACTACATTCATTCAGATATTCATTTTCATCACATTTCCATTATGGTACTTAGACCATAACTTCATCACAACATTTCCATTATGGTACTTAGACCATAACTTCATCACCACATTTCCATTATAGCATTATAACTATAACTACATTCATTCACATATTCATACACCACTATACACATTCGTAACACATAACACAATATGCAACAATACGTATACAACACCATATATCAACAATACTAAGTAAGTGCAAAAGCACTTACCTTTTGGATTCAAAGATCCCGTTCCCCCTTCACGATTTGAAATTTGATTACCTAAACACATACAACTAGTTTAGTAATCTATCATACTTCAAAATCACATTTTAATTGGGTTCACAACCCAATCTTCTATTTCCAACCCAAACTGACCCGTTTGGGTTATACTCAATCCAAACACCCTATTTCCACCCAAACTCACCTACTTGAGTTTCATTACCATTTCCTTAACACTAATTTTTCATTCAATCTTTATCATTAGGTTAATTTGGTGTTATTTCAAGTGTCTAACATTATATAAGCACTTAATCATCATTAATTCATCATTCTATCATCATAACCCAAAAACCCCTAATTCTTTCCATATGAACCATAATTTCTCATAATCAAAATCAAAAGGTTCTAGGATGTTAATCACCATTATTTACCTTTAGTTTAGCTAGATTATCAACAATCTAACACTAATTAACCTCATGCATAATAAATTCCGGATTTCTACAAAACCTATCTATAAACCCATCAGTGGTGAACTAGAAAGGATGATAATCACTTACTTGATGGTAGGAAGATGATGTGCAAGCCAAAACCTTCACAAATCAAGCTTCAATTGCAAGATTTAGCTTCAAACTATTGTTCTGTCTTTTCTCTTGCAAACATCGACCCCCACACCAACACAAATGCCCAATTTTGACTTCATCATAGTCAAATATGGCATATTTGCCATATTTACAATTTCAGTCCTTCTACTTCCATTTCATCCATTTTCATGTCAAAATTAATTAAAAACTAATATAACCCCAACATTAACTTGAAACCCACTTGTTTCAACTTATTTCTAAAATATTATTTCCACCATAATATTAATTAGAAATATTTATTTATTTAAAACGAAACCCGAATTTTGGTTCATTACAACGACGCGCATTAATAACCCATACCCCTAACTCACACATTTACATGAACCCACCATATACCCTACGATCACTTAATACGTATTTTGTATTCAAAACGCATCGGGTTAGAACCCGAAATCCTTAACACATTTAATAGAGTAAACTTATTTCGTAAGTATGTACGATAGCCCCAAAACGTTAAAAAACATTTAAAAGTACGGGATTAGAAACTCACCGGTTACGCTGAACTCCAATCCTTGCTCTACACCCCGGCCACTCGCTCGAATCCCGAACCTGTACGATCACATGATCAGAATATGTTCTACTAATGCATAAAATATAAACTCTAACGCCGTCTCGTCAGCTCGTCCTTTCATTCCGCGTTACCTTAGTCCCACGTGCCCACACGAAGTGGATAGTCCTCGACCAGTCTAGAAATCCAGTGCTCGGACTGGGTTCATCCCATGTATGCTTGATCAAGACCATGCGAAACGTATAAACTCGTGTCGGGTTCCCATGCATGCATGCCATGCAAAAACCCTAGCCGAGTTCACCGTTTTCGTCGTACGAGTCCAC
Source organism: Smallanthus sonchifolius (assembly GCA_023525975.1). Taxonomy (NCBI): domain Eukaryota; kingdom Viridiplantae; phylum Streptophyta; class Magnoliopsida; order Asterales; family Asteraceae; genus Smallanthus; species Smallanthus sonchifolius. The sequence continues at coordinate 17,224,776 of CM042035.1, read as the reverse complement.
CCCGTACCCCACCGTCTCCATCGTCCTCACCATCTTGTGCCGCTAACCGGTCACCTCCAAGTACCACCATCATGCTCCTCCACCATGCGTCACCATCGTGCACCATCATCGCCATCCTTGTCGTCCGACCCCGTCACACCCCTAGCCCCCGTCGTCCTTGTCCATGGCCACCATCGACAGTCCCAACACCACCGTCGATCCCCGCAATACGCTGTTGTAGCACGCTACCACCGCCGCCGTCACAGCAGCCCACCCCCTTGCTTTGCTTCACCACCGCGCTACTCCCTTTCAGTGTCCTTGAATCAATCCTAGCCGAACCACCCTCTTAGGCCTTCACTCTCCGTCTCAATCGAGCACCTCCCTAGTTGCACACCCCTACCACCTCACCACCGGCCGCCTCCTGCCAGCGCTAGCACCACCAATGGTCTTCCCTTCTTCGCCGCCGGTCTTGACCCCAAGCCCAAACCCTCGTCGGGTTTCTAACAATAATGTAAACAAAAAACAAGTATGATTCGTAAAAGAGGATTACCTTAGTCGCGTAGGAAGTTTCCCGCTCAATACCACCGCGAAACCACCCCAGTCGCCTTCCGGTTCCGGCGTCTCCCTCCCCCTTCGCGACTGCTGCCGTGCGCAAGCCTAGGCCGATTATGGAATAGGTTTGCTATAAAGCGGCTTTTAAACCTCTTGATGTTTCGCTTCGGGTCCCTCCTAATCCGCTTCATTCGTTTCTATGTCGAACTTTAGTAAAAATGGCCAACCGAGTCCGTTAAGTTTGATAACCCCGACTTCACACGAAAATCTCGTTAACCCTTTTTTTTTGTTTGCTAGTGATTCGGGATATCCGATAACCCGAACCAATGACATGCCAATTTCTGGGATGTTACAAGTCTACCCCCCTTAAAGGAGGATTCGTCCTCGAATCATGCGTCGGTACAAATCAACATGACACATTCTTCCGTTCTCTCTTGTGCATCAAATTCACTCGGTGACAAGTATTCACCTTTGCACTATTCGTTTTCATAGCTTTGCTTAGCAATACGATCACACTCCTTGTGGTTCAAAGAAGTCTTCTCGGTTGCCCTCTTTCAACCTTGGAACTTGTAGGTTTCACCCCACATCCCTCATCTCTCATCTTTCCAGCCCTCCCCTACTCTCGCTATTCCGACACTTACTAGAAGTTGCCTTTCGTAGTCGCCTTGGTTCCTAACCCTTTCACGATGGTTTCATTGACAATAATTTTTCACTCTTAATTTTCTTAACAATGCCATATGTGGTATCTCCTATATTTCATAATGGCTAACGGGTATAATAGCCTTAGTTTCCTATATAATCCTAATGATCTCGTCATTCCGACGGTCTTCCTCCCAAGTAGGTCATTGTACCTCATAGCCATGAGTAATAGTTGCTTTACTACCAAGTTTCCATCGCGTTCCTCCCCTTTTATGCTCAAACTGCCATCTTGTGATGATTCCTCAAACACTATCCCTCTAGCCTACTCGTAAGGGTATTACTTTTGCCCATCTATGATGGTCTCTAGGAGCTTGTGCAAAGCTACACTCGTCCCCACAAAATCTCTTCATACTATTCCTTACTTCCTCGTCACACGTTCGATACACACCTTAGACATCTCCTACAACTCGAGACTATAGCTATAATCATGAGTTCTCATTGATCCTCGAAGGTCTATATGTCACCACATTTCCTGCCTCGGAAGCAGGACGGTCGCTTCACTCGACGCTCCACAGGAGCTCCTTTTAAGCTAGCCATAAGTTTGCACGCGTAGGCCTTTACTTCTCAGTCATTTATGTGCAATCCTGCACCTGTCTTCCCTTTATATCGCTCTCTTGGTCGTTGCCATAATGCTACTATGCGATCACCTATCGCGTCTAATTCACCGAGTACGAATGTTAAGTCCATTCTATCATAAGTCTCAGCTATCCACCGCCCCATTCCGAGAAAACATTCCCGCCCCTCTTGTATCCTATATTGACAAAACTCTTCGTATGGACATATTCCATTGAGTCCCTTTTATCACCTCAATTTCCTCACGTTGGAATCTTCAATGCCGTCATTTCGATCACGTCGTAACTATCACCGACCGAGCGTTCACGTATTGCTTTCATCATTAACTCTCACCGCTGCACCCGTTGGTTTGTGTTCCGCATCCTCGAGATACAATTATAGGTATCTCATAAGAGCACCTCGCCGATCATCTCGAATGACGTCAAAACTCCTCGTATCACCTCGATGTATCAACTTTGAGAAACCTTCAGGATAGGAACACTATGCCTGAGCATCCCCGCCACACGTCCTATGCACAACTAAGCATGTTCTACAAGGACTCATAACGTCAGGTCATAACAACAAAACCTATCATGTTCAAAGTCTAACTAAGTATAGCATCACAACCTTCTAACCCGCACAAAGCACCCACATAACTGACTAAACCTGAGTAAATCTACGTATCATACATTACGACTCTATCGTTTATAGACACACACTCCTGAGCTCTACCTCTTATTCATTATAGCAGTAGCCCCTACCACACGTCATCAGATACTCTCATAGAGTTTTTCCCAGTCGTACCCTGCCTGGGTCGTACTAATGTTTCAAGACAACACGCTACTCAGTTTAAACACAAGACACGCCTACACATTCATACAAATAATATTCAAATTCTAGTTTCCCACATGACCTTGTCCTGAACATTTACACAAGGTGCAACACACCCTTTACATTTCACATCATCACCTAGGCACTAACACATAGGTGACACTATCATACGATTGTTGACACAAACAAATTCAAAATTCATATCTATACAAGTCTACTCCCACCATCTAATCAACTATGCTCTATTATCACAACAAAATTACATTCAATGCTAACTCACGTTATTCAAAATGCAATCACACCATCGCAATATACGGCACATAGTCCACTATTGTAATCACAACCATACACCATCACAAATACAATTAATATATTCGATATTTAATATCACCCCACAATAAGACCCATGGTCAGTATCACAACCAAACAATAAGAGATCCAAAACAAATCGTAGAGATAAAGACTGATAGCTACAAAATCCTCTAAGTACATATGTTGTGGATTCAACAAATCTGCTGACTTACAAAGTTGCTGTGGATAAGGTGTAGGTCCAGATTTCACTCAGAAATCTTACAAATGATCGATTCTCCACACACAAAGGTGGAAACAGTGTGTATGGAGGTGAAACAGAGGAGAGAAACAGATTTGTTGAAGATAACAGGCTAAACACACTCACAATCAACACAAATATGATATGAAATTGTAAGAACAGTGCACAATACTCAAAATGCAGATTGTATTGATTGAAGAACAATGATAGAGAAGGTTCAGGGTTACAGCCGCTACTCACACCTTAAACATTCTCAAACTAGGCTATTTATAGTAGATGACAGGTATCAAAACTATGTCAACCGAAACTACTAGTTTCGGTTGATCATTTACAAGTGATACTCAGACCTGTCGAAACTACTATCTATCGAAACTACTAGTTTCGATTGAACAAACCTCAATCGAACTAAGTAGTTTCGATGGACCATACTTAACTAAATAAAAAAGTAAATTACAGAAACTGAAATTACAATAATGAAATGACAGAAAGTAAGCTAAACTAACATTGTTCAAACATACAATAATGACAACAGCTTATATAGAAAAACATGTCTCTACAATCTCCCCCTAAGCTGTTGCATTACTGTGTTCAGCTCTTCACTAAGCAGCTGGTCCTTCAGTACTTCTTGGGATTTAAGGTTTGACATGGAGAGACACAACCCGTTGATAGGCCTTGGCATCCGCCTCATCTTCATCACTATAAGCCTGAATGTGATTCTGGAATAGTACCTCCAGATCTTCAGGTTGAAATTTTAATAGCTCCATAGGCTCAAAGATGACAATGTCTTCCTTGCCTTCACACTCGATCACGGCACTGCCAATGATTGGATTGTAGTACCATTTTCTGAAAGTTTGTAGTTGGACAGGCACGGTCTTGGGAATAGTGATGGTCTTGTGAGTTTGGGCAGGCTTGTACCTCAAGAAGACATAGGGCTTATTGGTCTTAGGGTGAAACCTAGTCTTTGAAATTTTCTTCTGAGTCTTTCTAGGCTTCATTCCCTTAAAATCACAGTTGACCTGGTTGTGCAAGAAGTGTTCAAAATCAGAGGCCATCATGACATTCTTAGGGTTTTGAAGGGGAAGTTTGGCCAAATCTCTAAGGTCATAGAAGGGGAGAGTCTGGAAGTCAGTCATGTTCTTGAAATGCTGAACTCCTCCCTTGTATCTTCTAACTATGAACAACTTCCTCTCTGCATCATACTTCCAACCAACAGGAGGCCTTTTTAGCTCTTGGTGTTCGGCTATCCATTCATATGTTTGTGGGCTCTCCTCTGGTACAAATCTTCTCAACCAAGGTTTCTTTGGGGTTTGGAAATTCAGGATCAATGGAAGGTTGGGTTGGAGTCTGAGTAGCTTCAGATGCAGTAGTGGTTTGTTCAGGAATAACAGGCTTAACAATGTTAACCTGAACATCTTCTTCGGTTTTCTCTTCATCAGACAGGGCTTGAATTTCATCTCCCTCCTATGTGAAGTACCTTTTCTTTTCAGTCTCTCGTTCTTCTATAGGAAGGATCTCTGGATAGAGTTCGTTATAGCCAAAATTGTAAATCTCATATAGTTAGGGATTAAGCTCGTCATCAGACGGTATATCCTCTTCATCCAGAATCACCGTTTCAATCTCAGTCTCAGTTCCCTTCCCTCTTTTCCTTGCTTCCCTTCTTTCACTAGCTGAGGGAAGGTCGAACTCTTGTTCTTCAACTTTAACTTCAACAACCTCCTTTGTTTTGGCAACATGGCCCGTATGGATAGTCATTGCAGACTCTGGATCAATGACAAAGGCAGGAGACAAGGGAACACTAGATGTGGTCTCCCCCTGAGCTGTTGAAGTGGTTGTTTGTTGTTGCACAGGATTTATCAGAGAGGCTTTGAGCTGTTCTACTATTTCAGCTAAGGCCTTGTATTCTTCTTGCTGTTTTGCGATAAGTCTTTGTTGGGTTTCAAGCTAGGTTTGCTGAACCTCAAGCTGGGTATGTAAACCCCCAACCTTCAGCTTCAGGTCTTTAACTTCTTCCTTGACCTCATTCAACATAGATTTTAAGCCTTCAATAACTTCATCTTTCTTTTGAACATGATCTTGTAGCTTCTTCACTTCAAGACTTAATATTTTGACTCTTGGCACAGAAGAAGTTGGTTCATGTGATGGTGATGTAGGTGGAGTAGGGATGTGTATTTGTTGAGGTGATGTTGGTGGTGTAGGGATGGGTGCTTGTTGTGGAGATTGAGGAGGTGTAGCAATTGGAGTGCTAGTGCTAGAATTAGAAGAAGATGACAAGTCTTCAAGTCCTGTTTTGATCCTTTTGGATCTTGGTTCTTCCAATTCGTAGTTTGAACCAGAATCAGCTTGCCTTTTAGAGGAGGATGCATGAGGCTCAGTCCTTTCATCTGACTCGGTCTTGTAATAATCATAGCCATAGATACCTACATCCAGAGTTCCACTTGACTCTGCAGCCTCTTCTTCCATATTAACTTCAGGATCAACTTGAGCTTGTACCTCTTCATCTTGAACAATAATCTCTGGATCAATAAAAGGGGCTTCAGTAACTGGTTCATTGATAGGCTGCTCTTCTTCTTGAACATGAGGAATCTCCATCTCAACATCGATTTCAGCTTCAGCATCAGCCTCAGCCTCTTGCTGATTTCCTTCATCTTGTTCAATCTCTACCTCTTCTTCCTCAGATGATAGATTTTCTTCTTCTAGATTAGGGTCAATGTCTGGAATGAACTCTTCTTCTTCTTCGCCAATAACATGACCGAACAGGGGAATGTCAGCGATAGCCCTGTTGGTTCTCTTGTTAGTACTTTTCATATAATTGAGAGTCTTGGCTAGCATATGATCGAACACAAAGGTGTTTCCACTTTGTTGAAGCTCGGGATGAAGATGATTGATGATAATCTGTAGGAATCATGGATATGCAAGAAATTTCTCCTTCACTACTCCTGTCAAGTTGTCCTTTATTTGTCTGAATATTAAACCAGAAAAATTGTAGTTCCTGCCCTTGGTTAAGCCCAAAATTGCTGAGGCCATTGTAATATTTGCTGAATCGAAGCCACCCTTTCTGATTGATAGGTAGTGAATGAACAAATGCACTATATATCTCCAGTGAATTGGCAAGGAGTTCTTGATAATCTGACCACTCTTGAACTCGTCCGGGTGACCCATTCTTCTGAAGCATTCTTTAACATAGAAGTTTGAAAACTCAATTGGTGCAGCTGGGTCATCATTCAGATGCAAGGCTTCTCTAACTGTTGCTTCAGAAAATGCAACCTCTTGATTATGAACAACAGCCCTAATGTGCTCCATATTGTCAATAGTTATGATCTTTGCAGTCTCCCAGAATTGCCTTATTGAGGTTTCGAAGACAGGTATATTCTGACTGATGGCGAATTTAATGTTGGAGTTTGCCAGGAAAGTTAAGACTGGAACGAACTCTGCAGTCTTGGGATCATTAGTATCAAGAAATGCACAGACGTTGTGCCTCTTTACAAATAAAAGATCCATATCTGCAAACACACAAGATTAATTAAGCTTGATACTTAGAAAAATTTCAGAAAAGAATCCGATCGAAACTATTAGAACCAACACTTAGACAATTTTCTGAGACAACCCCTATCGAAACAACTAGTTTCGATCGAAACAATGCTTAGACATTTCAGAAAACAGCCTTATCTAAACTACTATTTTCGATCGAAACAACAAGTTTCGATCAATACATAGAAAGTTTGAGAAATCTTATCGAAACTTCTAGTTTCGATCGAAACAACTAGTTTCGATCACCACTTAGACTTTCAGAGAAAACTTATCGAAACTTCTAGTTTCGATCGAAACTTCTAGTTTCGATCGAAACTTCTAGTTTCGATCGAAACAACTAGTTTCGGGCAGAGATACTAGGGCAAGTTTGGGTGTCGAGACTACTAGTTTCGATCGAAAACCTGTTTAAGTTTTGAAAAGCCTATATCCTTTTATCGAAACTCCTTAGTTTTGATACCCAAACCTTTGAACATAACACTCAGACATTAGACTTCAACTAAGATACACAAATTCATATGAACATGAAACAGATAAAAAGAGGGATTAAGAGTGGCCTGTGCAAGTCGAAGCTTCATCTTACCAATGAATCACGGATAGAACTGCAAATATATACACACCGATGTTAGAACACAAATAATGTACATGATGTAATCAGTAAAAAGAACCAAAACGACCGTGATTATGAAGATTTAGTCATCAAAGACCTCGGAATTCAAGCCCTAGGTCTATGTTCTTATCAGTTATACATATACGAACCAGAAATGTTACCTGATGAAGACGACGACGAAGGATCAGGTGAGAAACACTGATTTCGCAACTTAGACCGAAGGTATTTGAGAGTTTTTGTGTGTGTGTGAGAAGGTGTAATTTGATCAGAAACGGTAAAGTGAACCTTGACAACGAAGAAATCGGATTATGAACTCATTTAATTTTCCCATGTGGTAAATGACCAAAATGCCCCTGTCGAAACTACTAGTTTCGATAGGCAAAACAAGTTTCAGGGGAATAGGTAGTTTCGATAGGCAAATAATAGTTTCGGCTGCCTTTGTAGTTTCGATAGGCAAAAAGATAGTTTCGACTGACTTTGGAGTTTCGATAGGCAAAGAACAGATAAGAAAAATAAAATAATAATAAAACTATTCACAAGATATTTACACTTATCTTCTTGGAAAAGATCTAACATAAGATCAGATATGGCCAGTCTCTTGAAACACTTCCTTTTGCAATTAATGTAGAAATAAAGACTGATGGCTACAAAATTCTCTAAGTACAACAGCTGCGGACTCCACAGTTTTGCTGCTGACCAGCAAGCTGCTGCGGATAAGCTTGTTTGCTGCGGATAGTTGTTCTCCTGCTGATGAACATTTCTGCTGCGGACAGCCTTATCTGCTGAAGACTAGAGTTGCTGCGGATAGGCTTCTCAGTAGCATCAAACACTTGATGCTGCTGATAAGCAAATCATCAGCAGCTTTGGATAGTTGAGTCTTGCTGTGGATCATCAACAATGCTGCTGATAGCCATATCCGATGAAGATCAATCGTTGCTGCTGACTGGCACAACAAAAGCAACTTTACCACTGACAACTTTCTGCTGTAACTCTGACACATCCCACTCAGAAAGAATGTTACTGGTGCAGAAAATAAAAGACAACAACGCTCTCCTTCCAAGTATCCAAGCAATGATGCCTAAGAAGACGTTTGAGTAAAGTTAACCATTGTAGCATAGCTTCTAGTATACAAAGTCAACGGCTTGTGTTCGATCTGATCCTTAGAATCAAGGGTCTGTCTTGATTCTAAGTTACTATATAAGTACTGTATTCGTTCATTGTACAAGTGTGCTTTCTTAGAGTTTTTCTTTGTAACCTTGTAACCATTGAAGCTTAATACAAATTGCATTTATCAGTATTCTTTGTGTTTACTTGTTTACATTGCTTAGTTGTGATTGTTTCCGCCAATCTCAACTAGAATAGAACCATCTTGTATCTACCGATCCTACAAGTGGTATCAGAGCTTTGGCTCTCAGATTAAACAAACTCACACTTGTTTAATCACTCCTTGGTTCTATTCAATACTATCTCTTTGCTAAGACACCCTTTATCACAAATCCAAAATGGCACAAAACAATGGTTTTGAAGATATTGGAAGCATCAACAGACCACCAAGACTGGTGTCTGGAGAAGACTATGATATGTGGAAGAACATGATGGAAAGTTTCTTCTGTTATCAAGAGTATGGGATGTGGAGATCCATTAAAGATGGACCATATCTACCCATGGTGGCCTCTGCTGATTCCGGAGGTCCATCAGTCCCCAAAGAACCTTCAAAGTATTCAGATGAAGACATCAAGAAGATGGAGGTAGACTTCAAAGCTTTGGGAGCCATTCAGATGTGCTTACCAAATGAAGTATTTCACAACTTCAGAGGATACAAGACTGCCAAGGAGCTATGGGAGGCTCTTGAGAAGATGTTTGCTGGTTCAGAAGAAGTGAAAGAAAACAGAAGAGACATTCTGAAGCAACAATATGAGAACTTTGTCTGGAAGGAAGGTGAGTCTCTTACTATGTTGTATAACAGGTACACCTACCTTATGGGAGAGCTACAGTGCTCAAAAGTGAAGCTGGAGAATGAAGACATTCTCAAGAAGTTCATCAGGTCTCTGCCTAGCTGCTGGACACTTTACACAGTGTCAATAAGAAGAACTAAAGACTCTACAGATGACTGAGCTGTTTGGCATGCGGAAGACTTATGAATTAGAAATGATTCAAGCCAAAGAGAGAAGCTCAAGTTACTCAACAACCTCATCATCCACCACCACTTCCTCTGCACTTCACTCTGATCACTCAGTTCCCAGTTCTAGCAACTACTACCCTCCCATTGTCACTCATCCCTAAACTCCAACCTCTCAATCAAAGAACTCACCATTTCTTCTTGAAGCCCCACTTCAAACATCAACCTCTGCTGCTTTTGTCTCTGAAAACTCAAGCAATATGTACTTTATCAAGGAAGATTTGGAATGTTTTCATCCAGATGATCTAGAAGAAATGGATATACAGCACTCCTATGCCATGCTCTCTCTAAGAGCAAAAAGGTTCTACTCTAGAACAGGAAGACCCGTTCCAAGCAACAACTCCAACACCAGAGTTGGCTTGGACAAAAGCAAATTGAGGTGTTACAACTGTAACCAACTTGGTCTTTTTGCTAGAGAATGCAAGGCACCAAAGGCAAACCCAGCTGCTGCTCAGACAAGACAAGCTCACCAAGCTCAACCAAGACAGCAACAACAGCAACATGCCACTCCTCCTGCTCAAACTGCAGCTTGTGCAGCTATTAGAACTGCTGACTTTGACTGGAGCTTCCAGTATGAGGATCTTCCTACCAACAATCAAGCTCTCATGGCAGACACATCAGAGATACCACCTCAGGTATATGAAAATCTTTGTACTCAAGCTTGTATTGAAAAGGTCCTTGGATACAGGAAACATAGCCGGAATCTCATAGATCAAAATGAAGAATTTCACCAAATGAAATCTTAATTTAAAAAGGTTGAGAACAGTTACAAGGAAAAGATTGATTGTTTAAAGAAAGAAATTTCATCATTAAAACATGAACAAACAAACCTTGAAACTCAAATTGATGATCTTCTTGTTAAGTTAAAAGCTACAAGGGCCGAATTAGCAGACCAAAAGGTCCATGTGGAAAAATATGAGTTTGCATCCAAAAAGCTGCAAAGACTTTTAGATGCTCAAATTCATGAAAAGGTAACTGCTGGTCTTGGATTTCAAGCTGAACAACCCTACAATGCTGTTCCTCCACCTGCTGACTATGTAGCTATTCATGAACCAAGTTTCAATCTTTCCAACCTTGATACGGCCAACCGAAATCTTGACACTGTTGTCCAAGAAACCCATGTGCAAGAATGCACTACTTCATCCGAGTCTGAGTCAACATGCTCAGACTCCACTGAAAGCAATAAAGCTCCATCACCACCTACCTATGAAGCTATTAAAGCCAACAATCCAAGCCCTTTCAACCCTTCAAAGACAGTACCAGTATCTCAACTCACCAAACAAATCAAAATCAGCTATCCTCCACAAGGAAGAAAGCTAACTGTTGAAAAGGGACAGTTCTCAATGTTCACCAACCCAAATCCTCAACCCAAAACCATTCTTCTTAGAGAGAAAGCTCCATGTGTTCAAAAGACATTGGAGGAAGCCACCTTTAAGCACAACAAAGCCCATCCCTAGAGTTTCAAAGACTTATTCAAGAACAAGGATTATGTGTACTTTCAAAGGGATAAGTTGGCTAAATCATGCTTTGTCTGTGGCAAATACAACCATACTGCCAGCACCTGCTTCTACTACCTTCAGCAACAAAGAAACCGAAAGCAACATGCTTTTGAGAAGACAAACAAGAACAAAAAGGTAAGAAGCTTTGAAGCCAAAACAACTCATTTCAAAACTCTCTATCCCCACCAAGGAAGCAGCTGTCAAAACTTCAACAATCTTGCATCATCTGTGGTGAATCAGACCACTTTGCTGCAAATTGTAAATTTATTCCTATCAATCAGTTTCTTCATCAAGCCCCTCTTAAACAAAAGCCCATCAGCAAGGTAAAGAAGGATAGGCATACATCTGTTGTTAAACCATCAGCAGCCAGCAAAAATGCTGTTGATCAGATAAAGCCCAAGAAACCAAAGAAGTCTGCTGCTACTCAAGTAAAACCATCAGCAGCAACAAAATCTGCTGCTGATAAGCCAAAGTCCTCAGTAGCAAAATCTGCTGCTGATCAAGAAAATCTGTCAGCAGTCAAAGAAACATCAGTTGCTGATAGAGCAAAGAAATTTGGAAAACCACCTAATCAGCAATGGAAAGCCAAGATCCCAGCTTCTATCACTCAAAGCATCATCATTGGCTCTATTGAATGCAAAAATACTGCTGCTGATCCAACGAAATACTTATCCAAGTTTGCAAGTTCTTGGGTTCCTCCCTCTAACTAGATCTCTCTCATGTGCAGGGACATCCAGGTCACAAGAATAACACATGGGTTGTAGACAGTGGTTGTTCCAGGCACATGACAGGCAACAGATCCATCCTCTCCAACTTCAGACACTTCAATGGAGGATATGTTGCCTTTGGGAGTGATTCAAAAGGAGGATCTATTACTGGACAAGGAATTGTGTCCAATGAAAGAATGAGTATTGAAAGAGTAAACTATGTCAAAGAATTGGATTTCAATTTCATGAGTGTTTCCCAGGTCTGTGATCAAAAGAATTGGATGCTTTTCACAGATAAAGAATGCTTTGTTCTATCCCTTGGCTTATCCAAACCTCCTCCAGAGAAGATTCTATTGACTGCTCAGAGAAAAGATAACCTATATGTGCTTGACATGAATGAGGTCACTCCATCTGGTAGTGTATCTTGTTTTCTGTCAAAGGCATCAGTTGATGAATCAGCTCTCTGGCACAGAAGATTAAGCCATGTCAATATAAAAACTATCAACAAGTTGGTGAAGGAAAATCTTGTCAGAGGGCTTCCTGACAAAGAATTTCAACTTGAAGATCATTGCATTGCATGTTTGAAAGGGAAGCAACACAAGAGTTCTCACAAGCCCAAGACATTGAATTCAAATGACACTCCCTACAGCTGCTGTATATGGATCTCTTTGGTCCTACAAATGTCATGTCAATGGGCAAGAAGTCATACTGTCTGGTGATTACTGATGATTATACCAGATTTTCATGGGTATACTTCTTGAGAACAAAAGATGAAACTGCTGAGATTCTTAAATCTTACATTCTTCGAGTTGAGAATCAAAGCAATCAAAAGGTGAAAATCATAAGGTGTGATCAAGGTACAGAGTTCAAGAACCACATTCTGAACTGTTTTCGTGAGAGCAAGGGAATAGAAAGACAATACAGTGCTCCAAGAACTCCTCAACAAAATGGGGTTGCTGAAAGAAGAAAAGAACTCTAATTGAATCAGTAAGATCAATGTTGGCTGATTTAAAACTGCCTCTCACATTCTGGGAAGAAGCAGTCAGTACAGCTTGCTATGTGCAGAATAGAGTTCTCATTGTCAAGCCTCTCAATAAGACACCTTATGAACGCTGGTTCAAAAGAGTTCCCTACATTGGATTTCTAAAACCTTTTGGATGTCCATGCACCATTCTTATCACACATGGGGTTATTACTAAGTTTGGTGCCAAATCTAATGAAGGATATTTTATGGGTTATTCCTCTCAATCCAAGGCCTAGAGAGTATTCAACTCAAGAACAAGAATTGTGGAAGAATCAGCCAATGTGGAATGTAGGGAACACATTGCATGTGAACAGGGAAAAGGCCCAGACTGGCTCTTTGATATAGACTCCTTCACACAAATATTTGAGCCTCTCATCTTCTCAAATATGGAGTCTACCTCTTCCAAAGCACCAGCTTCCACTTCTTCCTCTAACTACAGATTGGAGTTTCCTAGTCCATCTATCAGACTGAAAAGACCATCTATTGATCCTCCATCTGTTGTGGAAGCTATTGAAGCCAGTGAAGCCGGAACCAGACTCTCAAATGTCACCAGCAGCACTCTCTCTGAAAATGAAAATCTAAATGAAGACACATCTGTAAATGCTGTAGAGGCATCTGCTGCAGATGCTGCTGATAATGCTGATGCTGCTGCTGATAATTCTGACGCTGCTGTTGATATTGAAGATTCTTCCACCATGAATGAAGAGTTTCCTGATCAGAATCAGAGCAATCTTGAGCAACGGATATGTTTAGATGTTGTACCAGTACAGAGAATCAACAAGGAACATTCCCTGGAAAATATCATTGGCCAAGTTCACCAAGGTGTTCAAACAAGAAGAAAATCTCATGAGGCCAATATATGTCTATGTTCTTGTTTTCTGTCTCAGGTAGAACCCAAGAAGATAGATGAAGCTCTGAAACACAGCAGTTGGATTGAGGCAATGCAGGAAGAGTTGCTGCAATTCAAGAGGCAGGATGTCTGGAAACTTGTTGATCTTCCACCTGGTCAATCTGCTATTGGCACAAGATGGGTATTCAGGAACAAGCAAGATGAGAGAGGTATTATCGTCAAGAACAAAGCCAGACTTGTAGATCAAGGCTACACTCAGGAAGATGGAATTGACTATGATGAAGTTTTTGCTCCTGTTTCTAAGCTGGAGGCCATCAGAATATTCCTGGCATATGCTGCATCCAAGAATTTCATGGTTTATCAAATGGATGTCAAGAGTGCTATGTCAAATAGCCTCCAGGCTTTGTAGATCCTGCACATCCTAACAAAGTGTTCAAACTAGACAAAGCTCTCTATGGCTTATACCAAGCTCCAAGAGCCTGGTATGAAACTCTGTCTGGATATCTACTAAGCAACAACTTCAGAAGAGGTGCCATTGACCAGACCTTGTTTATCAAAGATTAAGGGGGAGAAATCCTACTGGTACAAATCTATGTTGATGACATCATCTTTGGATCAACAAGGAAGAAGTTGTGTAATGACTTTGAGATCCTGATGCACTCAAAGTTTGAAATGAGCTCAATGGGTGAACTAAATTTCTTTCTGGGTCTTCAAGTCAAACAAGTTCCAAATGGAATCTTTATCATCCAATCCAAATATGTCAAGAGCATTTTGGAAAAATTCAAGATGTCTGACTACACTGCTGCAAGAACTCCTATGCAAGTACACCATCAACTGACTCCAGACAAAGATGGTCAAGACACTGATCAACATCAATACCGTGCAATGATAGGGTCACTCATGTATCTCACTGTATCAAGGCCAGATATCATGTTTGCAGTATGCCTTTGTGCAAGATTCCAAGCAGCTCCAAAGAATACACATCTTCAAGCTGTCAAGAGAATTTTTAGATATCTAAAAGGAGCCCAAGACTTGGGCTATGGTACTCTAAAAATGATAAGTTCAACCTATATGCATACACTGACAGTGACTATGAGGGATGCAACTTGGACAAAAAGTCCACATCAGGGGGATGTAAGTTTCTGGGAGGAAGACTGATTTCATGGCAGTGCAAGAAGCAAACCTGTGTATCAACTTCTACAGCAGAAGCAGAATGCATTGCAGCTTCAAGTTGCTGTGCACAAGTCATCTGGATACAAAACCAAATGCTGGATTATGGGATGACTTTCATGGCCACTCCCATTCACATTGACAACATGAGTGCTATATCAATCACAAACAATCCGGTGCAGAACTCCAAGACAAAGCACATTGACATCAGGTATCACTTCATAAGAGATCAAGCTGAGAAAAAGAGAATTATTTTAACCAAAGTTCATACCAATGAGCAATATGCTGATTTGTTTAAAAAACCTTTTGATGAAGCTAGATTTAGATATTTGGTTGAATCCATTGGCATGATGAACTTTGACTAAAATCTGTCTCTAAAAATTGTTTTATAAATGTGTTTGTCTTTTGTTGTAAATAAAAGTTATAAGTCACCAGTAACCATTTTTGCTGCTGACAGGTTTAATCTTCAGTAGCAAAGAACTTGCCACTGACTGCTTTAAGTTATCAGCAGTAACAAGTTTCCTGCGGGTAGCTTTAAGGCAGTCAACAGCAACTTCTTTGTTGCGGATCATTGCATCCATCAGCAGCAATTGAGTTTGCTGCTGACAGACTTAACTATCGGCAGCAACCAAGTTTGCAGCGGATAGGCTTAACCATCCGCAACAACCAAGTTTGCTGCTGATGGGTAAAAATAAGTCCAAATTAACTTTTACCCGCTGTAAAAAGTACTTTCAGTCTTTACCATGACTACTATAGTGTATTACAGCTGTAACAGTGAAAAGTGAATAAGGTTGTACTGTACAAGTAACTTTGCTTTTTCCCTCCTCTGCCGTTATAACACAAATCAAATTTCTCCATAACCTCTTCACATTCAATTCCAACCTAACTCTCACCATTTTCTCTCAAGCCCTCACAACATTCAAAGCCTTCCATACTTAATCACCTTTCAAAAACCTTCCTCCTTCCCTCCAAACCCAACAACAATGGCAGAGGTTGACATAAACCAACCCGATGACAAGTTCTCACCCTACCACAATCTCACTGCATACCTAGTAAAAGGAAAGAAGTCCGAGGGGTTCAATGACATGATCGATTTTCTCTGTCGATCAAAGATATACTTAGCATTAACCGTCAACCCCACCATATACATCCCTCATATGGAGGACTTTTGGAACACCGCCGTCTACTCTACCGAACAGGGGATTCCTCAAATCCAAGCTACGGTAGACGGAAAAGACATCACCATCACTGAAGCTACCCTCAGAAAACATCTCAAGCTTTAGGACGAGGGGGCCGCCATTTCATACTCAAGGGAAGAGTATATGAGGACCTTTGTATCCATAGGGTACACTAGAAATCAGAACAAGTACACCATTGCAAAGGCGCTGATGGGCCCTCCATGGAAGTTTCTATGCCACACTCTTCTACAATGCATATCCCAGAAGAGAAGTGGATGGCACCAAGTGAGCTCTGCACTTACCTCTGCTGTTCACGGTATGGTCTCTGGCCAAGGTTTTAACTTTGCACATCTCATCTTTGAAGGTTTGAGATATAACCTTCAAGAAGGTGCAAAGCAGTCATTCTTTATGTACCCAAGGTTCTTGCAGGAGGTTTTCAACAATGAACTAAAAGATCTTTCAAAACCTGCAAGAATCTATCTTATGCTGGGTCATAAAAATAATATTTTTCAAAGCATGGGAACTGTTTCCAAAAAGTTCTCAGGGGTCAATGTTCCATTGTTATCTACAATGATGAACATACAAAGTACCTAGGGTGACAGTTCAGCAATCCCAGCTGATACTGATCCCACACCCTCCACTTCAAAACCTGAATAACAAACTGCTTCCAGTGTTCGAACCCCTGTGCATACTACTAAGGATGCACAGGCACAAAAACTACTTACACCTGTTTTGTATGTTATCACCGCCCAACTGGAACACAGGGCCCCAGTTGCAGCAAAATATACCAGAAAAAGGAGCAAGAAGACTCCTTCTATTCTTGTCTCACAGGCCCAATCCCAACCTAAAAGCCCTAATTCAGAATCCCAACATTCTAATGAGAGTATCAAAAGGGATAGCCAAACCATTAGAGAGACTTCCTTGGAAGTTTCTCTATTAGGATCAGGATCACATCCCGGATCCATAGAACAACCTGCTGAGCCATATCATTATTTTACTTCTCTGAACTTAAGTGCAGAGGTACCTAGTCAAGATGATATACCTTCTCCAACTACCACTATTTCGGAGGTATTGATTGACTTGGCTGCTATTGTACCCAACCCAAGTTCATCACCTAAGAAGGTTCACTGTAGGAGTGATGATAGAGTGAATGTGGAAAGGGCTGTCACTACTCCTGGTACATCATTTGACTAGGAGGACAGTGATAACATCACTAAGACCCTAACCACGGCAACTCACAGTGAGGATGTTTCTCTTGAAACACTCTTCACTGAGAGGAATCCCAGGTGCCAAGAAAACCAGGGTGATGGGGATGCAGAGGCTAGGCCTAAGGCCCCATCTTGTTCCAAGGATTCCACAACTGTTGATGAGGACAGACTGAAACTTCAAAATTTGGAATTGACTGCCAGGGTGGCAATGCTAGAGGCTGAAGTGTCCAAACTACGGCACCAAGTCTCTATGCATGAAGCCCATCAATGCCCTCCAGTGACTACTCCCTCCCTTGTATTAGTGGGCACTCAAACAGATGAAACTGTATGCACTGATGCAACCAAAAAGGGGGAGATAGTTACTGCGGAAGATGATGCTGACAGCCTCGAAGAATGGATACAAGAGCAGGCTGCTTTTCAAAGTTCTCTCTTCAAACGTGCTTTTGTTCAAATCCATGACTTGCCAGACTCGGTAGATGAAGAGGAAGATATCACTGAGGATTGGAAGTTAGTTGTCCGAGCTGTTGATGAGGTGTTGAAGAATGAAAGTGAAAATGAAGACACACCTTTGTCATTCAGCATACTTCCTGCTGCTGTAAACATATCAAGACAGACCATTGCCCCTCAATTCACACCGACTGCAAATAAGCTAGAATTTGACTCCATTCTAGCTTAGGGGTATGATGGTCTATCTGAGAGATTCTGGATTGGATGGGAGTTTGGTGGAATAGAAGAGCTGAATTGGAATACACTGAATCCACTTCAGGTTCTTGAACTGTACCTATCAAGCTGCATCAACACTTCTACAGATCTCTCAGCAGAACTTGCAATCGACATGTTCTATGTCTTGATGGAGGATAATCTACCCTGGTTTGAAAGGCTCCTAGAAGAAGCGAACAGGGTGGCCTATCCTGAACACCATGCAGAATCTTCAACAACATCAGAACAAAGACTGGCTCCAAGACTTGACTTGATCAGGAGCAGTGCTTTAACAGAAGAAGAAGTTCTATGTTGGAGAAGATTTTTCTACAATGAAGTGGTCAGGGGCCTGGAAGTGCAAGGATGGTCAAGCACTGGGTCCTCTGGCTTTCAATTCTTCTTAAGTGATGGATCATCTTTCACAATCAACAACATCCAAGAGATCCTGCTCCTCAATCCGGACTTCCTGCATAAGGTCTTTGAGCTCAGAACACACATCTGCAACATCAACTCCTTAGAAAGTCAAGCAATGATCAATATTATCAAAGCTTTTCTTGAAAAGGAGGGATCGCCTGCAATGGATGACTCTGACTCAGATCTATCCCTTCCATCCTCACCAATTTTCATACTGAATGCAGCAGAAGGGTCAAGAAAAGTGGCTGCTCAGAATGCCAAAGAGGCCTTTAAAGCTATATATGGGAATGAATGGGAAAAGGAAGAGAGTGAAGCAGTCCCTTCCTCTGTGTCTATTCCTCAACTTGCCAATGAAGCTGAAGCTGAAATCCCAACATCATCTCTTACATATGCTGTTGTGATCTATGAAGCTGAAGCAGAGGCATCCAACAAAGATAAGGGGAAGGGCATCATGACAGAAGAAGAATAAGAAAGATTAAAGAAAGACAAAAGAGAAAGAGAGAAGAGAAAAAGGGAAAGAGAAGAAGAGGAGATGGCAGAGTTTAGAAAGATTCAAGAAAGAAAAGTTGCCATTCTTCTCAGGGAACAACAAATCCAGTTGCTTGCCAGGCAACTGGATACTATGAAAGTTAAAGTTCCTGCAGCTACAAAATTACAAGAAGATGAAGCTCTAGCTCTTCAGCTACAGGAACAACTCAATAAAGAAGAGGAAGAGAGAGAAAATAAAAGAAAAGAAGAGGCTAAGTTCAGGATAACTGACTCTGAACTAGCCAAAGAAATGAGAGAGGAGTGGATAGAAGCTCTGATTTCTCAAGGTGAGGATGCAGACTACCTTGAGAAATTTTCAAATAAAGAAATCTACAGAGCTTTCATGGGTCAGCAAGGTCAACTGGCAAATAAGAAAAGGGCTGAAGAAGAAGAAAAATCCAAACAGAAAACCAAGAAGACCATTGCTTTTAACATTAAGACCCATGAAGAAAGGAAGGTCATGATGGACTTCCTAAAGGCTAGAGGAGAAAGTGGAAAGAGGCTAGGTCCCATGAGCTTCATGAACCTGCAACAAAAGCAGTAAGAGAGTTTTGGTAGCATCAGTCTAGGGGGAGTTTGTAGAAATAAAGACTGATGGCTACAAAATTCTCTAAGTACAACTGCTGCGGACTCCACAGTTTTGCTGCTGACCAACAAGCTGCTGCGGATACGCTTGTTTGCGGTGGATAGTTGTTCTCCTGCTGATGAACATTTCTTCTGCGGACAGCCTTATCTGCTGAAGAGTAGAGTTGCTACGGATAGGCTTCTCAGCAGCATCAAACACTTGATGCTGCTGATAAGCAAGTCATCAGCAGCTTTGGATAGTTGAGTCTTGCTGCGGATCATCAACAATGCTGCTGATAGCCATATCCGATGAAGATCAATCGTTGCTGCTGACTGGCACATCAAAAGCAACTTTACCACTGACAACTTTTTGCTGCAACTCTGACACATCCCACGCAGAAAGAATGTTACTAGTGCAGACAATAAAAGACAACAACGCTCTCCTTCCAAGTATCCAAGCAATGATGCCTAAGAAGATGTTTGAGTAAAGTTAACCATTGTAGCATAGCTTCTAGTATACAAGATCAACGGCTTGTGTTCGATCTGATCCTTAGAATCAAGGGTCTGTCTTGATTCTAAGTTACTATATAAGTACTATAGTCGTTCACTGTACAAGTGTGCTTTCTTAGAGTTTTTCTTTGTAACCTTGTAACCATTGAAGCTTAATACAAATTGCATTTATCAGTATTCTTTGTGTTTACTTGTTTACATTGCTTAGTTGTGATTGTTTCCGCCAATCTCAACTAGAATATAACCATCTTGTATTTACCGATCCTACAATTAACTACTGTGAGTCTCTGAAGATAGCTGATATTTGTGCAAAGTAAACCCGAACATTTGTTTGTACATAGATTTCATGTGATTATAAGGTACCATTTAAGCAAGATAAAAGGTGTACCCACATATTGAAATAAAATGGTTTTGGAAACCTATCAATCCTCAAAAAATACCCATCTTTATCCTATCATCTCTTTCTGATTAACCAAGGTACCATCTTAGTAATTTCAAAGTACCACCAAAATAAAATAAGAAATCTAAGTGGATTAGAAGATTAAAATGAAAAATAGCCAAGTAGATATTAAAAAGGTACGAATATTCTAGATCTTTGCGTAAGCAAAACAGTAGAAGTCGTAAAATTATCCAAGCGGATAGAAAAATGTTGAACACTTGAGATCTTTGCGTAAGCAAAACAGACTGTGTCAAATCATCCAAGTGGACGGGAAAAGGATGAACACCCGAGATCTTTACGTAAGCAAAACATACGGGGTCATCGGTGGTAAATATCGTTACTTTGACGGTCACTTGGCATATGAATAGGAATCCAACACGTAAGACTGTATCTGATTGAATTGGTTTTCTTAGATATATAAAATGGGTTTGATGTTTCAATAATGGGTTCAAACACACAAGTATGAGATATATTTTAGGTTTTCAAACTACTTACAAGTTTTAACCATATGCCGGGCCTACCAGTATACCTCAGTAAACACTATCGCTTTTGGTCCATTCCATGTCCAAGAGATGAGATCAGACACTATCATTTCTCAAAGGTCAGATTCAATTTTCCTGTAACAAAACTACTTGTAAGATTATATACAAAGCAATTCTTTTCATTCAATTTTTTTTTTGACATATTAAATTCTTATTTCTCCCTGAAAAGATTTGCTTGTAACTGTACAGAAAAATAAAATTTTTATTTTTTTTGGAATTTTCTTGACGATTAACCATAAACATGAAACACATTAATAGTCATAAAGATTACTGAAAATTGATCATGCCGAGCATTTCCACCAGTTAGGCAAATCTGGTAGAGTCAAAAGCTTTTGTGAAGATATCTGCGGTTTGCTTGTCGGTTTTGACCTCAACGATTTGGATGAGTTTCTTTTCAACACAGTCACGGATAAAGTGATGTTTGATTTCAATGTGTTTTGTTTTGGAATGCTGAACGGGGTTATTGGTGATATGGGGAACGGCAGTGTTGTCACACAGAATGGGTGTCTCATGGAATGTGATCCCATAGTCAAGCATCTGATGGTGTATCCATCTGACTTGGGAACAACAGAGGGATGCGGCAATGTATTTGGCTTCGGCGATGGATTGGGAAACGGTGGATTGTTTCTTACATTGCCATGAGACAAGGCGGTTGCCAAGGAACTGACAACCTCCAGAAGTGGATTTTCGGTCTAAGTTGCAACCCCCATAGTCTGAATCTGAATAAGCCATAAGATCAAACAAACCAGTTTTAGGATACCATTGACCCAGTTTTGGCTTATACTTTGAATATCTCAAAATACGTTTGACAGCAGATAAATGAGAGAGTTTAGGATTAGCCTGAAAACGTGCACACAAGCACACTGCAAACATGATGTCGGGTCTGCTGGCCGTGAGTACATGAGAGATCCTATCATAGAGCGATAGAGATGCTGATCAACGCTTTCACCATCCACATCAGGAGTCAGACAATGTCGAACTTCTACAGGAGTTTTTACTGGATGGGAATCAGCCATTTTGAACTTGGTCAAGATTTCTTTCACGTATTTCTCTTGATGGATGAGGATTCCTGACTCAGACTGATCAACTTGTAGTCCCAAAAAGAACTTCATTTCTCCCATAGAGCTCATTTCAAACTTAGACCGCATCACTTCTTCAAATTCTTTGCAAATACGAGGATTTGTAGATCCAAAAATGATATCATCCACATAAATTTACACCATGATTGTATCCTTTCCATCCGTCCGTTTGAACAAAGTTTGGTCAATTGCTCCTCGTGTGAAACCATTCTCAAGCAGATGCTTTGATAAAGTTTCATACCATGCACGAGGTGCTTGGTGAAGACCGTACAGTGCCTTGTCTAACTTGTACACACGGTCTGCAAAATTAGGATCAATGAAACCCGGTGGCTGCTTGACATATACTTCCTCTTGAACTTTTCCATACAGAAATGCGCTTTTGACATCCATTTGATGAACAGTAAAGTCCATGTAGGCTGCATAGGAGAGAAACATTCTGATGGCTTCCAAGCGAGCCACTGGTGCAAAGACTTCCTCATAGTCAATCCCTTCTTCTTGATAGAAACCTTGAACCACCAGACGAGCTTTATTCCGAACCACAATTCCTCCTTCATCCTTTTTGTTGCGAAATACCCAACGAGTGCCGATTGGTACTTTGTTCTTGGGAAGATCTACCAGATTCCACACATGCAGCTTTGAGAATTGCTTTAAATCTTCCTGCATTGCTTCCACCCAGCTGTTTTCAAGCAAAGCTGCTTTGATGTTCTTAGGTTCAACTTGAGAAATGAAGCACGAGAACATGTTGTTTTCCAATGCATCACAGGCACTCCGGGTACAAACGCCCACATTGAGTGGACCAATGATGTTGTTGGTGGGATGATTCTTGTGAATTCTCAACTGAGGAATCTCATCTTCTTCCAAGACTTCCTCCAAATTTGTAATATTTTCAGCAGGAAGATTAGCGATATCATCAATAGGATCTTCAGCAGGTGATTGTGGTGCAACATCTACTATTGGAATTGTGTTGTCTTCAATTATTTCACTTGTTGCACCAGAATCGGAAGACTCCATAGTGGATTCAGAACGAGCAGGTACAGTGATTTCAACATGAGCAGATGAGGAAGAACCTTGATCATTAATGTTCCTTAGATTGTTCACAGAGAAGTAATGATTAGCAGGAGTTGATTCATTAGAGAACCCAGGAAGATTAAATGACTTAAAAACTGAATCGACATCAAAGAGCCAATTAGGACCGTCTCCTGCATCCGTATGATTGTTTTCATGCCAGTTGATATCAATGGACTCCAGTACTATCCTTCTCTTCTTATGGTAGACACGAAAAGCGCGTTGATTGGATGAATATCCCACAAAATAGCATTCATCAGCTTTGGTTTCAAACTTGTTCAGCTGATCTGAAGTATTCAGCATTGTGCGCACACACCCAAATTTTCTAAAGAAATCAATAACTGGCTTGCGCTTGTACATGATCTCATAAGGTTTCTTGTTGCAACTTTTAGTGATGAGAACCTGATTTTGCACAAAACATGCAGTGTTGACCGCCTCAGCCCAGAAAGTCACGGGAAGCTTAGAGTCAACAATCATAGTTCGTGTAGCTTCAATTAAAGTGCGGTTTCTCCTTTCAGCTACACCATTTTGTTGAGGAGTACGAGGTGCACTAAATTGTCGAGAAATTCCTTTGCTTTCACAGAAGGAATCAAGAGTTGCATTTTTGAATTCTGTTCCATGATCGCTGCGAATAGTCTTCACACTTAGATTGAAGAGGTTCTCAATTTGAAGCAGATAGGTTTTCAAAATCTCTGGCGTCTCATCTTTCTTAGCTAGGAAGAACACCCAAGTAAATCGAGAGAAATCATCGGTTACCACTAAGCAGTATGACTTTCGTCCAAGACTCATGACACTCACAGAACCAAAGAGATCCATGTGAAGTAATTGGAGAGGAGAGTCAATGGAATTTGTGGTTTTAGGCTTATGAGAAGATTTGTGCTGTTTTCCCTTGGAACATGAGATACAGTTTTCATAGGAGAGAAATCTTTACGAGGTAATCCCGTGACGAGGTTTCCTCGAACCAGTCGGTTCATAGTTTTGAGATTTACATGTCCCAACCTCTTATGCCACAAGAATGATTCATCTTCAGAAGCTTTTGAAAGAAAGCACGATTCAATGCCCGATGGGTTGTTCATATCCAAGCTGTATGTGTTGTATCTTCTGGGAGCATGCATGAAAATAAGTTCTTCTGGAATCACCACTCCAGGCTTCAAGATTAGACATTCTCTTGAATTGAACAAGGCACAAAAAGATTGTCACAAATCTGAGAAACACTCATCAGATTGTACTTCAATTGAGGAATACAGTTGACAAATTCCAGACTATTTACACCATTTGATACTATTCCTTGTCCTTCAATATTTCCTCCTCTTGGATTGCCAGCAAAAGCTACATACTCTCCATCAATTGGATGATAATCTTGCATCAAGTTAAAATGACCAGTCATATGTCTTGAACATCCACTATCTACGTGCCAAATGTTATCGCCGGTTCTTCTTGATTGACCCTCTACACAACGAACCATTTAGACGTTTTGACCAATACCATTGCTATCAAGAAGTTTCGTGTCAGGATAGGACATCACATTGGAATCATAATTAGAATCCTCCTTTGATGAAACACGGTCATCAAATAGAACATTATTTTGAATTTTCCAAGTTCTTTTCAAATAATTTTTAGCATTTTTAATTCTTTTACGCCTAGATTTTCTACTGTGAGAAGACTTAGACAACACATATGAATTCAAGAAAATTTTGGGAGACGATTCTTCATTACAATCGGTCGTTGTCAATTTACAACTTTTTGAAACATGATTTGAAGCACCACAACTAAAACAAACTTTTTCACAAGATATCTTAGCCTGATAATTGTCATCACAAGATGAAGATGATTGTGATGTTGAGGCATCTGAACATGAGACGGTTCTCTCATCCATAACTTTGTCTTGAAGACGATGTTCTTCATTTAATCTGAAAAAGTCCATGTTGCTCATGGTTTCACGTGGTACATCATTCACAATAATTCCTGCACTTTTAAACTTGGTAACACATGGCACAACATTCAACGATTTAGGAACAAAAGGCAAAGCATTTTTAAATTTAGAAACATCACATCCCAATCCCGTATGCTCAGCAGGCATAGAATCAAAATACAAGTTTTCAACGTGTTCACAAATATCTGGTTTTGACATGGACATATTATTACATTCATCCGACTCAAGTTCATTTAAAACAATTCTATCATTGGTACTCTCATCACAATCATCTTCGAAAGTTACACAATTTGATTCTGCACATGAAGCAAAACTGTCAGATTCAGAGGACGTAATATAATCATCAGGAGATAAAGTGCAAACAAATGGTGTGGGAACATGAGGAGTTGGTATATCAGCAAATCTACCTGACTTAGAATAAGGTGGTGGATGTGAATTATATCCAAGACCCTCTGTGCCTTTTCTATTAAATTGTTTATCAATTATCCTAAACAAAATTTTCTGATTCATATCCATGTGGTCAACTTGTAATTTAGCCTTTTCTGCCTTTTGGACTCTTTTACTTAAAATCTTATTATTAATGGTTTGAGTATTAAGTTGCACAATTAAAGAACGATTTTCACCAGAAATATCACGAATTTTCTTTAAGTAAAGTTTCTCATTTTTGGCCACAGAGTCATACATCACCTTAATATGATCTCGTTCATCAATCAAAGCTTGATTAATGAATTTGTATTTTTGAATTTCATTTAAGCAAGATCTAGCATTACAAAGTTTAGAAATAACCTCAGCAGGCACAGCGGTGAGATCCCCAGCAGGTTCAATCATGACACACTTTCCCTTGTCCTCCACATCAGCCATCAAGGCTTTATCAGCAGCTTCCTCAGCTTGTTCTCCCAAATGATAGTGTCCATCAGCTTGACACACAAGAGCTGTGTGTAGAACCAAAGACTGATTGCTACAAAATTGTTCTAAGTACAACTGCTGCGGACAACACAAGATTGCTGCTGACCAAAACAGCTGCTGATACTTTGTCTGCTGCTGAAGACCAAAGTAGCCGCGGATAGGCTTATCAGCAGCATTCAACACATGTTGCTGTTGATAGGCATATCCTCAGCAGCTGCGGATAGATCAATCTTGCTGTTGGTCCTCACCTCTGCTGCTGATAGCTTTATTCTCTGAAGACCAAACGTTGCAGCTGACTATCCATGCAAAGCGCCTCTGACACCTTTCTGCAAAAGCAACTGCCATACTCCAAGCAGAAGGAACCTCACTGGTGCAACCAATAAAGGACAATGACACTCTTCTCCAAGCATGCAAACAATGATGCCTAAGAAGACGTTTCAGTAAAGTTAACTAGATTAGCCTTTACGTGTAATTTAGCTTAATAAACAAGATCAACGGCTTGTGTTAGATCTGATCCTTAGAATCAAGGGTCTGTCTTGATTCTAAGTTACTATATATATCTTATACACACTTCATACACGAGTGTGCCTTGATAGAGTTTTACTTGTAATCTTGTAATCTCAGAAGCTTAATACAACAGTGCATTTATCAGTATTCTTGTTGTTTACTTGTTTACTTTGTTGGTTGCTATTGTTTCCGCCAATATCAACTAGAATAGAATCACCTTGTAATCTTACGATCCTACAAGTGGTATCAGAGCTTTGGCTCAAGATTAAACAAACTAACATTTGTTTAATCACTTTCTGATTCTATTCAAAACTCTATTCTTGATCAAGTCACACAAAACAGAAATGGCACAAAGTAATGGATTTGAAGACATCGGCAGTATCAACCGACCACCGAGGTTGGTGTCTGGGGAGGACTATGATATGTGGAAGAACCGTATGGAAAGCTTCTTCTGCTACCAAGAATACGGAATGTAGAAATCCATAAGGGATGGACAGTATATTCCCATGGTGGCCTCTGCTGACTCCGGAGGACCACTAGTTCCGAAGGAACCCTCCAAGTATTCTGAAGAATACATCAAGAAAATGGAGGTGGACTTCAAGGCATTAGGAGCTATCCAAATGTGCCTTCCAAATGAAGTTTTTCACAACTTCAGGGTTTACAAAACTGCAAAGGAGTTATGGGAAGCCTTGGAAAAGATGTTTGCTGGATCTGAGGAGGTCAAGGAGAACAGACGTGACATCCTCAAGCAACAATATGAGAACTTCGTCTGGAAGGAAGGTGAGTCACTAACAGTTTTATATAACAGGTACACGTACCTGGTTGGAGAACTGCAGTGCTCCAAGGTAAAGCTGGAGAATGAAGACATTCTCAAGAAGTTCATAAGATCTCTTCCTAGCTGTTGGACATTATATACAGTTTCCATCAGAAGAACAGAGAATCTGAAGACTCTCCAGATGACTGAGCTCTTTGGCATGCTTAAAACCTATGAATTAGAAATGATTCATGCTAAAGAAAGGAGCTCCAGTTATCAATCAGCCACCACTTCCTCCACCACCACCTCAGCGCTTCACTCTGATCATTCCGGTCCTAGTGCAAGCAACTACCATCCTCCCATTGTCACTCATCCTCAAACACCAACTGCTTCTAAATCCAACTCATCACCATTTCTTCTTGAGGCACCTCCTCAACAGTCAACCTCTACTGCTTTCATCTCTGACAACTCAAGCAGCATGCACTTCATAAAGGAGGATCTGGAATGTTTTCATCCAGATGATCTTGAAGAAATGGATATTCAGCACTCATATGCCATGCTCTCCCTCAGAGCAAAAAGGTTCTATTCTAGAACCGGGAGATCTGTTCCAGGCAACAACTCAAATACCAGAGTTGGGCTTGATAAAAGCAAGATTAGGTGTTACAACTGTAACCAAATGGGTCACTTTGCTAGGGAGTGCAAGGCACCAAAAGCCAATCAGGGTGCCAGCCATCAAAGACAAGCCTATCAAGGACAGCCCAGGCAACAGCAGCATCAACAAGGAACTCCTCCAGCACAAACTGCAGCATGTGCAAATGTTGGAACTACAGACTTTGACTGGAGTTTTCAATATGAAGATGTTCCTGCCCCCAACCAAGCACTTATGGCAGACACTGCAGAGATTCCACCTCAGGTATTTGAACATCTTTGCTCTCAAGCTTGCATTGACAAAGTTTTAGGTTATCGAAAGCATAACCAAAATCTGATAGATCAAAATGAAGAGTTTCATCAAATGAAGTCTGAATTCAAAAAGGTCGAAAATACTTACAAAGAAAATATTAACTGCCTTAAGAAAGAGATTTCTTCATTAAAACATGAACAAACCAATCTTGAAACTCAGATTGATGATCTATTAGCAAAACTTAAAGCTACCAGAGCTGAACTGGCTGAACAGAAAGTTCATGTTGAAAAATATGAATTTTCATCTAAAAAGTTACAAAGATTGTTAGATATTCAAGTCCATGAAAAGGTAAAAACTGGACTTGGATATCATAATGACCAGTACAAGACAGTTCCTCCTCCTGCTGACTATGTTGTCATTCACGAACCAAGCTTCAATACTGCAAATCTTGACACTGCAAACCGGAATCTTGATCCCTCAACGGATGAACCGTTCCTGGAAGATTGTACTACCTCATCAGAATCTGAGTCAACCTGCTCAGACCATTATGAAACTAGTGCAGTCCCATCTGCTCCTATCTCTGAAGCTGTTCTAAACAAAGCTGAATTTACTGTTGTTACTCCAGCTATTCCAGCTCCCATCCCATTCAAACAAATCAAGATTAGCTATCCTCCAAATGGAACAAAGCTAAACATTGAAAAGGGAGAGACATCAGGTTTCACCAACCCCAAGTCTCAGTCAAAGCTAATCACAAAGAGAAAGGTGTTTGATATTTTTCATGCACCTGGAGAAAAAGGTCCATATGTTCAAAAGACACTAGAAGAAGCCACTTTTGAACATAACAAAGCTCATCCCTGGAACTTCAAAGACTTGTTTCAAAGAAAGGACTATGTGCACTTTCACAGGGACAAGATAGCACTATCTTGCTTTGTGTGTGGCAAATACAATCATACTGCCAGCACCTGCTTTTACTACCTTGAACACCAAAGAAACTCAAAGCAGCATGCCTTTGAGAAAACAAACAGAAACAAACAGGTGAGAAGCTATGATGCAAAGACAACAAAGTTCAGAGAATCTCTATCCCCTTAAAGAGTGGAGATGCAGAAACCTCAACAAACTTGCATCATATGTGGGGAATCAAACCACTTTGCTGCAACATGCAAGTTCAATCCTTTTAACCAGATTGCAAATCGTTCATCTGTGTTCAACCCATCAGCAGCAAACAAAATCGCTGCCGATAGAGTAAAGTCCAGGAAACCAAAGGCAAAGCCTTCAGCAGCAAAAGTCTCTGCTGCTGACAAAGCAAAATCAAAGACAACGACATCAGCAGCAAAAGTATCTGCTGCTGACAAAGCAAAATCCAAAATAAAGCTTCCAGCAGCAAAAACTACTACTGCTCCAGCAAAGCCTTCAGCAGCAAAAATGGCTGCTGATAAGCCAGAATTGTCAGCAACAACATCTTCTGCCGACAATGTAAAGAAAGCTAGAAAACCACCAACACAGCAATGGAAGGCCAAACAATCTCCAAGCATAACTATTGGTTCCATTGACTGCAAGCATGCTGACAATGGCAAATTAGCAACGATTTTCTACAATGCTGCATGCTACAATGTTCCTCCCACTAATTAGATATCTCTCATGTGCAGGGACAGCCAGGCAATAAACACAATACTTGGGTGGTAGATAGCGGCTGTTCCAGGCACATGACAGGCAACAGGTCCATCCTCTCTAACTTCAGACATTTCAATGGAGGATATGTTGCCTTTGGGAGTGACTCAAAGGGTGGATCTATCACTGGACAAGGAACTGTGTCCAATGAAAGGATGAGTATTAAAAGAGTCAACTATGTTAAAGAACTTGACTTCAATCTCATGAGTGTTTCCCAAGTATGTGATCAAAAGCATTGGATGCTCTTCACTGACAAAGAATGTTTCGTGTTAGCTCCTGGCCTATCTAAACCCCCTCCAGAGAAGATTCTCCTAACTGCTCACAGAAAGGACAACTTATATGTGCTTGACATGAATGAAGTCACTCCATCTGGTAGTGTTTCATGTTTTCTGTCAAAGGCATCAGTTGATGAATCCGATCTCTGGCACAGGAGGTTAAGCCATGTTAACATCAAAACAATCAATAAATTAGTGAAGGACAATCTTGTCAGAGGGCTTCCTGATAAAGAATTCCAGCTAGACGATCACTGCATTGCCTGCTTGAAGGGGAAACAACACAAGCGTTCCCACAAGCCCAAGACATTGAACACAAATGACACCCCTCTCCAGCTACTGCATATGGATCTCTTTGGTCCTACGAATGTCATGTCAATGGGCAAAAAGTCCTACTGTCTGGTGATCACTGATGACTTCTCCAGATTCTCATGGGTATTCTTCCTAAGAACAAAAGATGAAACTGCTGAGATTCTCAAATCCTATATTCTTAGGGTAGAGAATCAAAGCAATCTGAAGGTAAAGATCATAAGGTGTGATCAAGGAACAGAGTTCAAAAATCACACTTTGAACAGTTTCTGTGAGAGCAAGGGCATTGAAAGGCAATTCAGTGCTCCAAGAACCCCTCAACAAAATGGGGTTGCTGAAAGAAGAAATAGGACTCTGATTGAATCAGCAAGATCTATGCTGGCTGACTCAAAGCTGCCCCTTACATTCTGGGCAGAAGCAGTAAGCACAGCTTGTTATGTGCAGAATAGAGTCCTTATTGTTAAGCCTCTCCAGAAAACACCCTATGAACTATGGCTCAAAAGAGTTCCCTACATTGGCTTCCTGAAGCCCTTTGGATGTCCATGTACCATCCTCATCACACATGGAGTTCTCCCTAAATTCGGTGCAAAGTCTGATGAAGGATACTTTGTGGGTTACTCCTCTCAATCAAAGGCCTACCGAGTGTTCAATTCTAGGACTCGGATTGTGGAAGAATCTGCTAATGTGGAATGCAGGGAACACGTTGTCTGTGAACAAGGCAAAGGTCCTAACTGGCTCTTTGATATAGACTCCTTCACCCAGATATTTGAGCCTCTCATATTCTCAAATATGGAGTTTTCTTCTTCAAAATCAACATCTTCTGCCTCAACCTCCTCTTCTGACTGGATTTTCCCAGTCCCTACATCAGGATGAAAAGGCCATCCATTGATCCTCCATCAGTGTCAGAAGCTATTGAAGCCAGTACAGGTGAAGCCGGTACTTCCAACACCACAAGCAGCAATCTATCTGACCAAGAAATATTTAATGAAGCCTCCTCAATCCATGATGAAGAGGCCTCTGATGCTAATGCTGCTGACAATGTGGAACACAATGATCAGAACCTCCAAGCTCTTCTCCTCACAACTAAAGACAATCCTGATCTAAACCAAAGTAATCTTGAAGAGGGAATACGGCTGGATGTGATACCAGCACAGAGAATAAACAAAGAGCATCCTCTGGAAAACATCATTGGCCAAGTCCACATAGGTATCCAGACAAGAAGTAAGTCTCATGAAGCCAACATTTGTTTGTTCTCTTGCTTTCTATCTCAGGTGGAACCCAAGAAGATTGATGAAGCTCTCAAGCACAACAGCTGGATTGAAGCAATGCAGGAAGAATTGCTGCAATTCAAAAGGCAAGATGTTTGGAAGCTTGTTGATCTTTCACCTGGTCAAACAGCCATTGGAACAAGATGGGTCTTCAGAAACAAGCAAGATGAAAGGGGCATCGTGGTCAAGAACAAAGCCAGACTGGTAGCTCAAGGTTACACTCAAGAAGAAGGCATTGACTATGATGAAGTCTTTGCTCCTGTTGCCCGCCTGGAAGCCATCAGAATTTTTCTGGCATATGCAGCATCCAAAAACTTTATGGTCTATCAAATGGATGTGAAGAGTGCCTTTTTGTATGGCAAGATTGGTGAAGAGGTCTATGTCAAACAGCCTCCAGGCTTTGTGGATCCTGCACATCCAAATAAGGTCTTAAAACTGGACAAAGCTCTCTATGGCTTACACCAAGCCCCAAGAGCCTGGTATGAAACTTTATCTGGATATCTACTTAGCAACAACTTCAGAAGGGGGGCCATTGATCAGACACTTTTCATCAAAGATGAAGGGGGAGAAATTTTGTTGGTCCAGATTTATGTTGATGACATTATCTTTGGATCTACAAGAAAGAAGCTCTGCAAAGACTTTGAAGTTCTGATGCATTCCAAATTTGAAATTAGTTCAATGGGTGAACTAAATTTCTTTTTAGGACTTCAAGTCAAACAGGTACCAAATGGAATCTTCATAAGTCAATCCAAGTATGTCAAAAGCATCTTGGAGAGGTTCAAAATGGCTGACTGCTCTGCTGCAAGAACTCCTATGCAAGTGCACCATCAATTATCTCCGGATAAAGAAGGACAAGACACTGATCAACATCAGTACCGAGTAATGATAGGGTCTCTCATGTATCTCACTGCCTCAAGACCAGATATCATGTTTGCAGTTTGTCTCTGCGCAAGATTTCAAGCAGCTCCAAAAGTGTCTCATCTTCAAGCTGTCAAGAGGATCTTTAGATACCTAAAGGGAGCTCCAAAACTTGGGCTATGGTATCCAAAGAATGGAAATGTCAATCTCTATGCCTACACTGACAGTGACTATGGGGGTTGTAACTTGGACAAAAAGTCCACATCTGGGGGATGTCAATTTCTTGGAGGAAGGCTCATCTCATGGCAATGCAAAAAGCAAACATGTGTCTCTACTTCAACAGCTGAAGCAGAATACATTGCAGCTTCAAGCTGCTGTGCACAGGTCATCTGGATCCAAAATCAAATGCTTGTCTATGGAATGACCTTCATGCAGACTCCAATTCACATTGACAACATGAGTGCTATCTCTATCACGAATAATCCAGTGCAGCATTCCAAGACTAAGCACATTGACATCAGGTATCACTTTATTAGGGATCAAGCTGAGAAAAGGAGAATTGTCTTATCCAAGGTTCACACAAATGAGCAATATGCTGATTTGTTCACTAAACCTTTTGATGAAGCAAGATTTCGATATCTGGTTGAATCAATTGGCATGATGAACTTTGAATAAAACATGACTCAAATTTTTATGTTGTCCCTGTAAATATGTCTATGTTTTTGTTCTTAATAAAAGGTTATAGTCAGCAGCACTTTTTCGCTGCTGATTTAATCTTCAGCAGCAAAGCTTTTGCAACTGATCACTTTAAGTTATCAGCAGGAACAAGTTTCCTGCAGACAGCTTTAAGGCAGTCAGCAGCAACATCTTTGCTGCCGATGAATACATCGGTCAGCAGCATCCAAATCTGCTGCTGAAAGACTTCACTATCGGCAGCAACCAAGTTTGCAGCGGATAACCCACCATCAGCAGCAACCAAGTTTGCTGCTGATGGGTAAAACAAGTCTTCATTAACTTTTACCTGTGGTAAAAACTACTCTCAGTCTTTACCATGACTGCTCGAGTGTTTTACAGCTGTAACAATGAAAAGTGAAACGGGTTGTACTGTACAAGTCAAGTTGCTTTTTCTTCATCTGCCGTTATATCAAAAACCTAAACGTTCCCACAACCTCTTCATATTCAATTTCAAACCTATATCCCATCACTTTCTCTCCCGTCCCCACAGCATTCAAAGCCCTCCATACTTAACCACCATTCAAACACCTTCCCTCTTCCCTCCAAATCCAACAACAACAATGGCAGGCGCAGACATAAACAACCCAAATGACAAGTTTTCCCCATACCACAACCTCACTGCATACCTAATAAAGGGCAAGAAATCCGAAGGTTTCGATGATATGATCGACTTCCTTTGTCGGTCCAAAATCCACCATGCCCTAACAGTCAACCCAACCATCTATATTCCCCATATGGAAGATTTTTGGAACACAGCTGTATTCTCTACTGAACAGGGCACTCCCCAAATCAAGGCCACAGTAGATGGAAAGGAAATGATCATCACTGAAGCAAAACTCCGTCAACACCTAAAGCTTCAGGATGAAGGGAACGCCATCTCCTACCCAAGAGACGTATACATGAGGACCTTTGTATCCATCGGGTACACTGGGAATCAAAAAGAGTATACGATAGAGAAGGCTCTCATGGGTCCCAAATTGAAGTATCTCTGCCACACTCTTCTCCAATGCATATCTCAGAAGAGGAGTGGCTGGAACCAGCTCAGCTCCGGACTTGCGTCAGCATTTCACGGTATGGTCACTGGAGCAGGTTTCAATTTTTCCCATCTCATTCTTGAAGGTTTGAGATACAACCTTCAAGAAGGGATAAAATCTCAGTTCTTTATGTACCCAAGATTCTTGCAGGAAGTGTTCAATTTTGAGCACCAAGATCTTTCAAAATCGGCAAGAATCTATCTCATGCTGGGACATAAGAACAATATTTTTCAAAGAATGAGAACAGTTTCATCAAAGTTCTCAGGGGCCGATGTTCCATTGTTATCTACAATGTTGAACACGCAAAGTGCCCAGGGTGACAGTTCAGCAAACCCAGCTGATACTGATCCCACACCCTCCACCTCACTGCCACAAACTCAAACTGCTGCTTCCCTTGATCGAACCCCTGTGCATTCTACTAAGGATGTACAGGCACATACATTACTCACCCACAGTTTGATTGCTCAACCGGAACACAGGGCCCCGGTTGCAGCCAAATATACAAGGAAGAGGGGCAAGAGAACTCTTTCTTCTCTTGCCTCCAAGGCCCAAACCCAAGCCAACATCCCTCACTCAGAATCACAACATTCTAGTGAGAATATCATAAGGGAAAGCCACACTGTTAGGGAGACTCCTTCGGAAGTCTCTCTATTAGGATTAGGATCACTTCCCGGATCCATAGACAAACCCTTTGAGCCATTCCTATCATTTCTGGACTTAAGTGTTGAGGAACCTGATCAAGATGATGTACCTTCTCCAACTGCCACTATCAAGGAGGTACTGATTGATCTTGCTTCCAACACACCCAACCCAAGTTCTTCACCCTTGAAGGTCCACTCTAGGAGTAATGAAAGAGTGGATGTGGAAGAGGCTGTCACTACTGCTGGTCCATCAAATGACCAGGAGGACAGTGACAACATTATTAAGACCTCAATCATGGCAACTCATGGTGAGGGTGTTTCCTTGGAAACTCCCCTCACTGAGAGGAATCCAAGGCGCCAAGAAACCACGGGTGATGGGGATGCTGAGGCTCGGCCTACGGCCCCATCTGGGTCCAAGGATTCCACAACTGTGGATGAGGACAGTCTGAAACTAAACAATCTGGAATTGACGGCCAGGGTGGCTATGCTTGAGGCTGAAGTGTCCAAACTGCGACACCAAGCCTTGATGCATGAAGCCCATCAATGCCCCTCCACGGCTTCTCCCTCTCTTGTCTCAGTGGGCACTCAAACAGATGCCTATTTGTTCACTGATGCAACCAAAATGGGGGAGAAAGTCCCTATGGAAGAAGACACTGAAAGTCTCGACAACTGGATTCAAGAGCAGGCTGCCTTCCAAAGTACTCTATTCAAACCAGCTTTTGTCCAAGTTCATGACTTGCCAGCCTCAGATGACAATGAAGAAGAATCTACTGAAGACTGGAAGCTAGTTGTCAGAGCTATAGATGAGGTGCTGATGGATGAAAACAACCAAGAAGAAACATCTACATCCTTCAGCATCATCCCAGAAGTTGCAGCCATCATAAGTCATTCATCTGCCCCCCACTTCCCACTGACATCAACACAGCTAGAGTTTGACATTATACTAGCTTGGGGGTACGATGGGAAGACTGAGAGGTTTTGGATAGGTCGGGAGTTTAGCGGAGTAGAAGAGCTAGACTGGGATTTAATTCATCCATTTGAAATCCTTGACCTATATGATCTTATCTGCATCAACAACTCATCAGACCTCTCAGCAGACCTTGTCATTGACATGTTCTATGCCTTGATGAAGGACAACCTACCCAACTTCATAAGACTAATCAAAGAACTAAAACGGGTAGAGTCTCCTGAGTCATCTCAGGCTGCAGAAAGAAGACTGTCTCCCAACAATCTCCAAATCACAAGGAGCAGTCTTCTCAATGAAGAAGAAGTTCTGAGCCTGAAAAGACTCCTATACAAATTAATGGTCAAGGACTTAGATGTGCTAGGATGGATAAGCAATAAGTGCCTTGACCATACCTTCCTTCTAAGCAACAGCACCTCTCTCACCATCAACACCAGGAACATCCTCCAGCTGCCCTCAAACTTCCTATTCAAGATCTTTCAGCTCAGAGACAACATCTACAATGTCAACTCTGTAGAAAGCCAGGCAATGATGGTCACCATCAAAGCCCATCTTGAAGAACAAGGACGGATTCCTGAGGAAGAGTCTGTGTCAACCTCTGATATTGACTCCAACTCAGATACTCCCCGAGTTGACGCCTCATCTGTAGCTTTTGGCACAAGATCTTCACTTAGGGATCAACTGAGAGAGATAGAAGGTCCTGAGTACCAACTTGATGAAGACAGTGACCGTCCCTTGTCAATTTCTCAACTTGCCAATGAAGCCGAGGCAGAGATCCCAACAGCACAACAATCAGCTGTTTCTGTGATCAGTGAAGCCAGAGCAGAGGCATCCAATGTTGATAAAGGGAAGGGCATTATGACAGAAGAGGGTGAAGAGAGGTTGCGAAAAGAAAAGAAGGAGAAAGAAGAAAGAAGAAGGAAAAGAGAAGAAGAAGAGATGGCTGAAGAGATGGCTTATAAAAAAAGGCATCAAGAAAGAAAGGCAGCCATACTCCTAAGACAACAGACAATCCAGCTGTATGCCAAACAGCTGGATGAGATGAAAGTTAAAATTCATGCAGGGTCTCAAGTTGATGAAGATGAACAACTTGCTAGACAGCTGCAGGAACAGCTTGCGAAGGAAGTAGAAGAGGAGAATGAAAAGAAGAGGAAGGAAGATGCTAAGTTTAGAATCACTGATTCTAAATTAGCAAAAGAATTAAGGGAGGAGTGGATTGAAGCTCTGATCTCTCAAGGTGAGGATGCAGACTACCTTGAAAAACTTTCAAACAAAGAGATCTACAGAGCCTTCATGGGTCAGCAGGGGGAATTGGCAAAGAAGAAGAGAGATGAAGAGAAAGAGAAAGCTCGACAAAAGTCAAAGAAAGCCATTGCCCTTAACCAAAGGACCCATGAAGAAAGGAAGGTGATGATTGACTTCCTTAAGGTAAGGGGAGAAAGTGGAAAAAGGCTAGGTCCCATGTCCTTCATGAACCTACAAGCCCTGTATACAAAAGTGAAAAAGGAAGAGGAAGAAAGACTGGGAAAGAGACCAGTCAAGAAACAAAGAACCTCTGCACCAGAAACTACTTCCACTTTCCAAACTCCATCCACAAAGATTCCCAAGCATTCCACTCCTCAACCCAAAAAGTCCAAAACATCCCACCTAGTTCCTTCTCATCAACAGCCACTCCTGAAGAAACCCAAACCCACACCCAAACCTGAAGACTCCAGAGAAATAGTCGAATGGTTTTACAGTACCCCAGATCAGTGGTTTGAAGTCTTAAGGGGGAGAACTGAACGAATAAGATCTACTTACAAATCTGTTGATGAGGTTCTACAACTTCCAGATTCAGATCTCAGGAGAATCCTGGAACTGGGTGAAGACATCATACCCGCAAACGATGGTGGGAAACATCTTGTGCTGGTTATCAAACATTACTTTAACCCCAGCAAAGATGCGGTCTTAGATGTTAGACATCTACAATCCTACTATCCATTTGCACGATGGTCCTACAATGCTGAGAAGGATGAGTTCACCATAACAGATGTCAAGGATCAACAGATAAGATGTTCAAGCAAGGCAATCTTCAAAATGCCAAGTAAGGACATCAAGACTCTGTCTGAACTTCCCCTTGACAACCCCAGCAAGGATCCTCGAGGGTATGAAGTAGCAAGGATAGTCGACCACACGACAAGGCTTCAACAACAAAGGAACTAGAAGAATTTTGGTAGCATCAGTCTAGGGGGAGTTTGTAGAACCAAAGACTGATTGCTACAAAATTGTTCTAAGTACAACTGCTGCGGACAACACAAGATTGCTGCTGACCAAAACAGCTGCTGATACTTTGTCTGCTGCTGAAGACCAAAGTAGCCGCGGATAGGCTTATCAGCAGCATTCAACACATGTTGCTGTTGATAGGCATATCCTCAGCAGCTGCGGATAGATCAATCTTGCTGTTGGTCCTCACCTCTGCTGCTGATAGCTTTATTCTCTGAAGACCAAACGTTGCAGCTGACTATCCATGCAAAGCGCCTCTGACACCTTTCTGCAAAAGCAACTGCCATACTCCAAGCAGAAGGAACCTCACTGGTGCAACCAATAAAGGACAATGACGCTCTTCTCCAAGCATGCAAACAATGATGCCTAAGAAGACGTTTCAGTAAAGTTAACTAGATTAGCCTTTACGTGTAATTTAGCTTAATAAACAAGATCAACGGCTTGTGTTAGATCTGATCCTTAGAATCAAGGGTCTGTCTTGATTCTAAGTTACTATATATATCTTATACACACTTCATACACGAGTGTGCCTTGATAGAGTTTTACTTGTAATCTTGTAATCTCAGAAGCTTAATACAACAGTGCATTTATCAGTATTCTTGTTGTTTACTTTGTTGGTTGCTATTGTTTCCGCCAATATCAACTAGAATAGAATCACCTT
This sequence comes from Smallanthus sonchifolius, assembly GCA_023525975.1. NCBI lineage: Eukaryota > Viridiplantae > Streptophyta > Magnoliopsida > Asterales > Asteraceae > Smallanthus > Smallanthus sonchifolius. Next base: position 17,186,150 of record CM042035.1, on the reverse strand, counting down.
GTAATCTTACGATCCTACAAGTGGTATCAGAGCTTTGGCTCAAGATTAAACAAACTAACATTTGTTTAATCACTTTCTGATTCTATTCAAAACTCTATTCTTGATCAAGTCACACAAAACAGAAATGGCACAAAGTAATGGATTTGAAGACATCGGCAGTATCAACCGACCACCGAGGTTGGTGTCTGGGGAGGACTATGATATGTGGAAGAACCGTATGGAAAGCTTCTTCTGCTACCAAGAATACGGAATGTGGAAATCCATAAGGGATGGACCGTATATTCCCATGGTGGCCTCTGCTGACTCCGGAGGACCACTAGTTCCGAAGGAACCCTCCAAGTATTCTGAAGAAGACATCAAGAAAATGGAGGTGGACTTCAAGGCATTAGGAGCTATCCAAATGTGCCTTCCAAATGAAGTTTTTCACAACTTCAGGGTTTACAAAACTGCAAAGGAGTTATGGGAAGCCTTGGAAAAGATGTTTGCTGGATCTGAGGAGGTCAAGGAGAACAGACGTGACATCCTCAAGCAACAATATGAGAACTTCGTCTGGAAGGAAGGTGAGTCACTAACAGTTTTATATAACAGGTACACGTACCTGGTTGGAGAACTGCAGTGCTCCAAGGTAAAGCTGGAGAATGAAGACATTCTCAAGAAGTTCATAAGATCTCTTCCTAGCTGTTGGACATTATATACAGTTTCCATCAGAAGAACAGAGAATCTGAAGACTCTCCAGATGACTGAGCTCTTTGGCATGCTTAAAACCTATGAATTAGAAATGATTCAAGCTAAAAAAAGGAGCTCCAGTTATCAATCAGCCACCACTTCCTCCACCACCACCTCAGCGCTTCACTCTGATCATTCCGGTCCATCAGCTTGACACACAAGAGCTGTGGAACTTGAAGATGTGTTTGTCTTGGGAGGATTGTCAGCTTGTTTTCAAGAGGAACTCTTCTCTTCTTACTGATCCTTGGTGGACGGCTCCTTGCAATTTCTGGCAAAGTGACCCAGCTGATCACAATTGTAGCATCTCACCTTCTTGATATCAAACCCAAGTGTCTTTCCCTGCTTGAATCTGTCTAAACCAGTCCTTTTGATGAATCTTTTGGCTCTTAAGGTCAGCATGGCCATACACCAATCAATGTCCATTTTCTCCAAATAATCAGGATTGATCTGCTCCAAGTCATCAGGTTGAAAGCTAATCGGTGTTAGGTTTCCAGAAATCAGTACATCATAGCATGACATGAAAGCAGTCATGGTTGGGACATATTCATCAGGAATTATGGTAATGGACTTCTGAGGAGCAGAGGAGCTGGTAGATTGAATTGCAGAAGTAGAAGGAGGAACATCAGTCTGAAAGTATGGGCTACTAGAAGAGCTTGATCCAGCAATAAGAGCTGTGTTTCCAGACTGATTTGTTGGGGTAACTACTCCTTTCTTAATCTCAATCTCATAAGATTCAAGGATGCTGTAGACTTCCTGCTGAGACAAAGCACTTAGATTCTCAGTCTTCTTGATCATGATGCGATACATATTCCACTCCCCAGGAAGAGAATCTAGGAGTTTCTTGTTTAGCTCCAGAGTAGGGTACTCAACACCCATTACTTTCAACCTAGATACGATGCTTGAGAAATGGTTGATCAAATCAGACATTGATTCACCTCTGACACTGCTAAACATCTCATACTGCTTCTTGATCAGATCTCTCTTACTCTCCCTGACATCAGCACTTCCCTCATATCTGGTGCTCAAGGCTACCCATAAGTCTTTGGCAGTGGTGTACTCAGCAAAGATGTTGAAGATATCCATAGGAAGAGCCATGGCAATAGTCCCATACGCCTTGTTGTTTCGGGCAATCAAGGCAAGATCCTTCTCATCATTTTCAGCTACTGTCTTAGGACGTTGAACATCAGAAGTAGTGATTACAGGCTTGTGGGGACCATCAGTGATAGAGTTCAGCAATGTATGATCATGAAATTGGAAGAAAAGTTTCATCTTCTTAGTCCAGTCATCAAATTCTCTTGTAGACACAAGAGCAGGTGGTTTGTTCCCTCCAGAATACTCAGTTGAACTTCAAGTGGCCATAATATCAGAAATCGAAGCTAAAACAGTGACTAGTTTCGGGTGGACAAACTTGATCGAAACAACTAGTTTCCATAGAGACACACTGATCAAAACTCCTAGTTTCGATTGAGTAAAAATGCCCAAAACTACTTAGTTTCGATTGAAGAAATACAACCCGAAACAAACTAGTTTCGATGGTTAACACTCATAGAATCAAAGCCTCAGTAGAAACTACTAGTTTCGATACCCAAAGTTTCGGGTAAATAAGCTGCACAGAGTAGTTTCGATTAGAACAAGACAAAAAGCTAGTTTCGATTGTACCTTCTCCAAAAAAAAGTAGACAAGAAGTTTCGATGACCAACGGAATTCAGAGAATGTTCCCAGTAGTTTCGATGCCTTTTTCTCCAAGCTCAGAAATACTCCATTGATGAAAAGCTCCAGAAATCAATAATGCAGAAATGACAATCCAATCCAGCGAAAACGTTTGGCTAACTCTCCTGATCACTAAACCAACCTCCGATCCTGAAATCACGAACAAAAACCCTTGGAAATTGATGAAAAAGTAACAATCGCAATGAAACAGTGCTTCCGATAATTTTATGTAGAAAAACTTCGAAATACCACACAAATCACCTAGAATCGATCACAAAACCTGATAATACTCAAAAACTCTAGAGCATAAAGCTCTGATACTAATTGTAGGTCCAGATTTCACTCAAAAATCTCACAAATGGTCGATTCTCCATACACAAAGGAGGAAACGGTGTGTATGGAGGTGAAACAGAGCATAGAAACAGATTTGGTGAAGATAACGGGCTAAACACACTCACAATCAACACAAATATGATATGAAATTGTAAGAACAGTGCACAATACTCAAAATGCAGATTGTATTGATTGAAGAACAATGAAAGAGAAGGTTCAGGGTTACAGCCGCTACTCACACCCTAAGCATTCTCAAACTAGGCTATTTATAGTAGATGACAGGTATCGAAACTATGTTAACCGAAACTGCTAATTTTGGTTGATCATTTACAAGTGATACTCAGACCTGTCGAAACTACTATCTATCGAAACTACTAGTTTCGATTGAACAAACCTCAATCGAACTAAGTAGTTTTGATGGCCCAGACTTAACTAAATAAAACAGTAAATTACAGAAACTGAAATTACAATAATGAAGTGACAGAAAGTAAGCTAAGCTAACATTTTTCAAATATACAATAATGACAACAGCTTATACAGAAAAACATGTCTCTACATAAGGCATATGCTACGGATAGTTAAGTTCTCCTACTGACGAACAACTATGCTGCGGATAGCCTTATCTGCTGAAGTACAAAGTTGCTGCTGATAGGCTTCTCAGCAACATCAAACATTGATGCTGCTGATAGGCAAATCATCAGCAGCTTTGACTTTGCTACTGACAACTTTTGCTGCAACCCTGACACATCTATCAGCAGAAGGAATGTTATTGGTGCAGATGATTAAAGACAAAGCTACTACTTCTGAAGTCTCCTGCAAAGATTCCTAAGAAGACTTTTGACCTGATTCTTACTGTTTGCTGCAGTTTGTCTTTTAGTTGTCTACCAATTGTAGTGTAACTTGTAACTGTCAAAGATCAACTGCTTGTGTTTGATCTGATCCTTAGAATCAAGGGTCTGTTTTGATTCTAAGTTCCTTTATATGTATTGTATCTTCTCATTTGTACAAGTGTGTTTCCTTAGAGTTTTCTCTATAACTTGTAAACCTTGAAGATTAATACAACTTGCATTTATCAGTATTATCATTGTTTCTTGTTTACATTGCATAGTTGTGATTGTTTCTGCCAATCTCAACTAAACAGAACCATCTTGTAAAACATCGATCCTACAAGTGGTATCAGAGTTTTGGCTCTCAGATTAAACAAACTCACACTTGTTTAATCACTCTCTGGTTCTGTTTATTGTTATCTATCTGCTGAAATCATCTATCCAAAAGTATGGCACAGAATACCGGATTTGATGATACTGGAAGCCTCAACAGACAACCAAGACTGGTGTCTGGAGAAGACTATGATATGTGGAAGAACATAATGGAAAGCTTCTTCTGTTATCAAGAATATGGAATGTGGAGATCCATAATCGATGGTCCCTAAGTACCCATGGTGGCCTCTGCTCATTCCGGAGGTCCATCCGTCCCTAAAGAAGCCTCAAAATATTCAGATGAAGACATCAAGAATATGGAGGTAGATTCTAAAGCTTTGGGAGCCATCCAGATGTGCTTGCCAAATGAAGTTTTTCCTAACTTCAGAGAATACAAAACTGTCAAAGAGCTATGGGAAACTCTTGAAAAAATGTTTGCTAGATCTGAGGAAGTGAAAGAAAATAGAAGAGACATCTTGAAGCAACAGTATGAAAACTTTGTCTGCAAGGATGGTGAGTCTCTTACCACTCTATACAACAGGTACACCTATCTTGTGGGAGAGCTACAGTACTCTAGAGTCAAGCTGGAGAATGAAGACATTCTCAAAAAGTTTATTAGATATCTTCCGAGTTGCTGGACACTCTACACAGTGTCAATCAGAAGAAATGAAAATCTAAAGACTTTGCAAATGACTGAGCTGTTTGGTATGCTGAAAACATATGAGCTGGAAATGATACAAGCCAGAGAAAGAAGCTCAGGTCATTCAACAGCCTCATCATCCACCACCACTTCCTCTGCACTACACTCTGGCCACTCATCTCCAAGTTCAAGCAACTACTATCCTCCCATTGTTACCCATCCATAAACTCCCAACTCACAAGCTAGCAACTCACCTTTTCTCCTTGAAGCCCCACCTCAAAACAATTCTGCTGCCTTTGTCTCTGAAAACCCAAGCAATATGTCATTTATCAAAGAAGATCTGGAGTATTTTCATCCAGATGACCTATAAGAAATGGACATACAACATTCTTATGCTTTGTTATCTCTCAGAGCTAAACGGTTCTACTCAAGAACTGGAAGACCTATTTCAAGCAATAGCTCCAACACTAGAGTTGGTATGCTGAAAATATATGAGCTGGAAATGATACAAGCTAGAGAAAGAAGCTCAGGTCATTCAACAGTCTCATCATCCACCACCACTTCCTCTGCACTACACTCTGACCACTCAACTCCAAGTTCAAGCAACTACTATCTTCCCATTGTTACCCATCCACAAACTCCTAACTCACAAGCTAGCAACTCACCTTTTCTCCTTGAAGCCCCACCTCAAAACAATTCTACTGCCTTTTTCTCTGAAAACCCAAGCAATATGTCATTTATCAAAAAGATCTGGAGTATTTTCATCCAGATGACCTAGAAGAAATGGACATACAACATTCTTATGCTATGTTATCTCTCAGATCTAAACGGTTCTACTCAAGAACCGGAAGACCTATTCCAAGCAACAGCTCCAACACTAGATTTGGTTTGGACAAAAGCAAGCTAAGATGTTACAACTGTAACCAACTAGGTCACTTTGCCAGAGAATGCAAGGCACCAAAGGCAAACCCAGCTGCTGCACAACCAAGACAGACTCATCAAGGTCAAGCAAGTCAAGGAAACACTCCTCCTGCTCAAACTGCAGCATGTGCAGCTCAACATGTTGGAACAGCTGATTTTGACTGGAGCTTTCAATATGGAGATCTTCCTGCCAACAATCAAGTCCTCATGGCAGACACCAAAGAGATACTACCTCAGGTATATGAACATCTCTGTTCTCAGGCTTGCATTGATAAGGTTCTAGGATATAGAAAGCATAACCAAAACCTTATAGATCAAAATGAAGAGTTTCATCAAATGAAATACGAATTCAAAAAGGTTGAAAACAGTTATAAAGAAAAGATTAACTGTCTAAAGAAAGAGATTCCATCATTAAAACATGTACAAACAAATCTTGAAACTCAGATTGATGATCTATTGGTTAAGTTAAAAGCTACAAGAGCTGAGTTGGCAGAACAAAAGGTTCATGTTGAAAAATATGAATTTGCATCCAAAAAGCTGCAAAGACTTTTGGATGCTCAAATTCATGAGAAGGTGACTGCTGGTCTTGGGATTCAAGCTGAAAAGCCCTAGAAATCCGTACCAACACCTGCTGATTATGTAACCATCCATGAACCAAACTTCAACCTCACAAACCTTGACCATGCAAACCGAAACCTTGATCCTTCCAAGGAAGAACCATCTGTGCATGAATGCAATACCTCCTTTGAATCTGAGTCCATATTCTCAGATTCCACTGAAACCAGGGAAGCTCCATTACTCCCCATCAATGAAGTAATTCTCAAAACCACCAAATCCGGTAGAGTAATCCAAACAAATGGTCCAAGCCCCTTTATTCATTCTATATCAGTACCTCAACTTACTAAGCAGATCAAAATTAGCTATCCTCCTGAAGGAAGAAAGTTGATTGTTGAAAAGGGACAATCTTCAACCTCCACAAATCACTAAGTCAACCAACTAAGGAAGGTGTTTGACATCTGTCATGCACCTGGAGAGAGAGCTCCATATGTTCAGAAAACATTAGAGGAAGCCACTGTAGAACCAAAGACTGATTGCAACAAAATTCTTCTAAGTACAAATGCTGTGGACTGCACAAGATTGCTGCCGATCAACTCTGCTGTAGATAAGCTGTTTGCTGCTGATACTTGTTCTTCTGCTGAAGACCAAAGTTGCTGCGGATAGGCTTATCAGCAGCGTTCAACACTTGTTGCTGCTGATAGGCATATCCTCAGCAGCTTTGGACAGATCAGTCTTGCTGCTGATCCTCAACTTTGCTGCTGACAGCCTTGTGCCTTGAAGATCAATCGTTGCAGCTGACTATCCATACCAAGCGTCACTGACAACTTTCTGTAAAAGCCACTGACATACTCAAAGCAGAAGGAACCTCAATGGTGCAACCAATGACGGTCAACAATGCTCTTCTCCAAGCATGCAAGTCATGATGCATAAAGAAGACGCTTCAATAAAGTTAGCTAGTTTAGACTAAACTTGTATTATAAGCTTCATACAAAAGATCAACGGTCTGTATTAAATCTGATCCTTAGAATCAAGGGTCTGTCTTGATTCTAAGTTAGTATAAATACTCTGTAAACACTTCATTGTAACTGTGCTTTTCAATAGAGTTTTCACTTGTAATCGTTTATTCACAGAAGCTTAATACAACAGTGTTCTTAATAGTATTCTTCCTGTTTACTCGATTATACTTGTGTAGTTGTTATTGTTTTCCCCCAATTTCAACTAAGAACAGAACCATCTTGTACTTTCACGATCCTACAAGTGGTATCAGAGCTTTGGCTCAGACTAAACAAACTAACACTTGTTTAATCACTTTCTGGTTCTATTCTAAACTTTCTCTTTGATCAAGACACCCAAAGTCACAAAACAGAAATGGCACAAAGCAATGGATTTGAAGACATTGGCAGCATCAACCGACCACCAAGGTTGGTGTCTGGGGAGGACTATGACATGTGGAAGAACCGCATGGAAAGCTTCTTCTGCTACCAGGAGTATGGAATGTGGCGATCCATCAAGGATGGACCCTACATTTCCATGGTGGCCTCTGCTGACTCCGGAGGACCACTAGTCCCGAAGGAACCCTCCAAGTATTCTGACGAAGACATCAAGAAAAATGGAGGTGGACTTCAAGGCACTGGGAGCTATCCAAATGTGCCTTCCAAATGAAGTTTTTCACAATTTCAGGGTTTATAAAACTGCTAAGGAGTTATGGGAAGTCCTGGAGAAGATGTTTGCTGGATCTGAGGAGGTCAAAGAGAACAGGCGTGACATCCTCAAGCAGCAATATGAGAACGTCGTCTAGAAGGAAGGTGAGTCACTAACAGTTTTATATAACAGGTACACGTACCTGGTTGGAGAAATGCAGTGTTCCAAGGTGAAGCTGGAGAATGAAGACATTCTCAAGAAGTTCATAAGATCTCTCCCCAGCTGTTGGACACTATACACAGTGTCTATCAGAAGAACGGAGAATCTGAAGACTCTCCAGATGACTGAGCTCTTTGGCTTGCTTAAAACCTATGAATTATAAATGATTCAAGCCAAAGAAAGGAGCTCCAGTCATCAATCAGCTTCCACTTCCCCAACCACCACCTCAGCGCTTCACTCTGATCATTCTGGTCCTAGTGCAAGCAACTACTATGCACCCATCGTCACACATCCCCAAACACTAACTGCTTCACAATCCAACTCATCACCATTTCTTCTTGAAGCCCCTCCTCAACAGTTAACCTCTACTGCTTTTGACTCTGACCACTCAAGCAGCATGTACTTCATAAAGGAGGATCTGGAATGCTTTCATCCAGATGATCTTGAAGAAATGGATATTCAGCACTCATATGCCATGCTCTCCCTCAGAGCAAAAAGGTTCTTATCTAGAACCGGGAGATCTGTTCCAAGCAACAACTCAAACACCAGAGTTGGGTTGGATAAAAGCAAGCTCCGGTGTTACAACTGTAACCAAATGGGTCACTTTGCTAGGGAGTGCAAGGCACCAAAAGCCAATCCGGGTGCTAGCCATCAAAGACAAGCCTACCAAGGTCAGCCTAGGCAACAGCAGCAGCAGCAGCAAGGAACTTCTCCAGCACAAACTGCAGCCTGTGCAAATGTTGGAACTTCAGACTTTGACTGGAGTTTTCAATATGACGATGTTCCTGCCTCCAACCAAGCTCTTATGGCAGACACTGCTGAGATACCACCTCAGGTATTTGAACATCTTTGCTCCCAAGCTTGCATTGACAAAGTTTTAGGTTATAGAAAGCATAACCAAAATCTACTAGATCAAAATGAAGAGTTTCATCAAATGAAATCAGAATTCAAAAAGGTAGAAGATACTTATAAAGAAAAGATAAATTGCCTTAAGAAAGAGATTTCATCATTAAAACATGAACAAACCAATCTTGAAACTCAAATTGATGATCTATTAGTAAAACTTAAAACTACCAGAGCTGAACTGGCAGAACAGAAGGTTCATGTTGAAAAATATGAATTTTCATCTAAAAAGTTACAGAGATTATTGGATATCCAAGTTCATGAAAAGGTGAGAACTGGACTTGGATATCATGATGACTAGTATAAAACAGTTCCTCATCCTGCTGACTACGTTGCCATTCACGAACCAAGCTTCAATACTGCAAATCTTGATACTGCAAACCGAAACCTTGATCCTTCAATGGATGAATGTTTCGTGGAAGACTGCTCTACTTCATCAGAGTCAGACCACTGTGAAACTAGTGTCGTCCTATCTGCTCCTGTCTCTGAAGTGGTTCCGAATAAAGCTAAAGTCTCTGCGCCCACACCAACCATACCAGCTCCAGTTCCCTTCAAACAGATTAAAATCAGCTATCCTCCAACCGGAAGAAAGCTGAAAATTCAAAAGGGAGAGACATCAGGTGCCACAATCCCTAAGCCTTAGAAGGACCTTGTGTACTCTCAAAGGGACAAGACAACTTTGTTCTGTTTTGTATGTGGCAGGTACAATCACACTGCCAGCACTTGCTATCACAACCTAGAACACCAAAGGCATTCAAAGCAGCATGCCTTTGAGAAAACAATCAGAAATAAACAGGTGAGAAGCTATGATGCAAAGGCAACAAAGTTCAGGGAGTCTCTATCTCCTCCAAGAGTGAAGGTTCCTAAGCCCAAACAAACCTGCATCATATGTGGGGAATCAAACCACTTCGCTGCAAAATGCAGATTCAATCTCTTCAACCAGATAGCAAACTGCTCATCTGGATTTACACCATCAGCAATGAACAAAACAGCTGCTGACCTTGAAATGGCTGGAAAAACAAAAGTTAAGCCTTCAGCAGCAAAAATGTCTACTGCTTATAAAGGGAAATCAAAGGCAAAGCCATCAGCAGCAAAAGTGTCTACTGCTGATAAAGCAAAATCCAAGGCAAAGCCTTCAGCAGCCAAAAATGCTGCTGCTCCAGCAAAGCCATCAGCAGCAAAATCTGCTGCTGATAAGCCAGAAACGTCAGTAGCAAAATCTGCTGCTGACAGTGTGAAGAAAGCTGGAAAACCACCAACACAGCAATGGAAAGCCAAACCATCTCCAAGCATAATCATTGGTTCAATTGACTGCAAGCATGCTGACAAAGACAAATTAGCAACAATCTTCTCCAAGTCTGCTGCTGAAAGACTTAACTATCCGCAACAACCAAGTTTGCAGCGGATAGCTCAACCATCCACAGCAACCAAGTTTGCTACTGATGGGTAAAAACAAGTCTACATTAACTTTTAACCGCTGTAAAAATTACTGTCAGTCTTTACCATGACTGCTACAGTGCACTACAGCTGTCACAGTGAAAAGTAAAAAGGGTGGTACTGTACAAGTGAATTTGCTTTTTCCCTCGTCTGCCGCTATATCAAAAACTCAAACGTTTCCACAACCTCTTCACATTCAATTTCACTCAAACCCTTATTATTCTCCATATCATCATCAACTATTACTCTCCATATCATCATCATAATCCATCATACTTTACCTCTTAACCACCTTTCAAAAACCATTCCCTCCATACCAACACAAATGGCAGACGTTCATGACAAGTTCTACCCATACCACAACCTCACTGCTTACTTAGTCAAGGGCAAGAAATCAGAAGGCTTTGATGACATGATCGACTTCCTTTGTCGATCAAAGATTCACTATGCCTTAACCATAAACCCGACTATCTACATTCCTCACATGGGGGATTTTTGGAGCACATCCGTCTACTCTACCGAACAGGGCACTCCCCAACTCAAAGCCCCGGTAGACGGCAAAGAAGTTATCATCACTGAAGCCAAACTCCGCAAACACTTCAAGCATCAGGATGAAGGGGACGCCACCTCATACCTGAGAGATGTGTACATGAGGACCTTTATATCCATAGGGTACACTGGAAATCAAACAGAGTACACTGTAGAGAAGGCACTAATGGGTCCCAAATGGAAGTACCTCTGCCACACTCTTCTCCAATGCATATCTCAAAAGAGGAGTGGCTGGAATCAACTCAGTTCCGGTCTTGCATCTGCATTTCACGGTATGGTAACTGGGTCTGGCCTCAATTTTTCCCACCTCATTCTTGAAGGTTTGAGATATAACCTTCAAGAAGGGGTAAAATCACAATTTTTTATGTACCCACGATTCCTGCAGGAAGTTTTTAACAAAGAGCACCAAGATCTTTCAAAACCTGCTCGAATCTACATCATGCTGGGGCATAAAAACAATATTTTTCAAAGTATGAGGACTGTTTCCACAAAGTTCTCAGGGGTCGATGTTCCATTGTTATCTACAATGATGAACATGCAAAGCACCCAGGGTGACAGTTTAGCAAACCCAGCTGGTACTGATCCCACACCCTCCACCTCACTGCCTGAAACACAAACATCTGCTTCCCTTGATCGAACCCCTGTGCATTCTACTGAGGATGCACAGGCACATACACTACTCACACCTAGTTTGATTGCTCAACCGGAACACAGGGCCCCGGTTGCAGCCAAGTATACAAGAAAAAGGGGCAAGAGAACTCCTTTTTCTCTTGCCTCCAAGGCCCAAACCCAACCCAACAGCCCTCACCCAGAATCAAAACATTCTGGTGAGAATATCATAAGGGACAACCACATTGTTAGGGAGACTCCTTCGGATGTCTCTCTATTAGGATCAGGATCACTTCCCGGATCCATAGAACAGCCCTCTGAGCCATTCTTATCTCTTCTAAACTTAAGTGTTGAGGAACCTGATCAAGATGATGTACCTTCTCCAACTGCCACTATCTCGGAGGTACTGATTGATCTTGCTTCCAACACACCCAACCCAAGTTCTTCACCCCTGAAGGTCCACTCTAGGAGTTATGACAGAGTGGATGTGGAAGAGGCTGTCACTACTGCTGGTCCATCAAATGACCAAGAGGAAAGTGACAACATTGCTAAGACCTCGACCACGGCAACTCATGGTGAGGGTGTTTACTTGGAAACTCCCCTCACTGAGAGGAATCCCAGCGCCAAGAAACCATGGTTGATGGGGATGCTGAGGCTAGGCCTACAGCCCTATCTGGGTCCAAGGATTCCCCAACTGTGGATGAGGACAGTATGCAACTTAAAAATCAGGAATTGACGGCCAGGGTGGCTATGCTTGAGGCTGAGGTGTCAAAACTACGACACCAAGTCCTTCTGCATGAAGCCCATCAATGCCCATCCATGGCTTCTCCCTCCCTTGTCTCAGTGGGCACCCAAACTGATGCTTATCTGTCCACTGATGCAACCAAAAAGGGGGAGATAGTCCCAACGGAAGAAGACTCAGACAGTCTTGACGATTGGATTCAAGGGCAGGCTGCATTTCAAAGTACACTATTCAAGCCAACTTTTGTACAAGTTCATGACTTGCCAGCTTCAGATGATGAAGAACAAGAGACTTCTGAAGACTGGAAGTTTGTACATAGATAGTATATAGATGTGAAAGATCAAATCCTTACATATCATGAATAAATAAGGCATTTATGGGGAGTAACTAATGTGTAACCGAAGTACAATCAAACCTTTGTAACTAGCATGCAAATTTTGTTGTCGGTAACAATCACCCCAATCTGGGTGGGTTTGTCAGACTCAATAGATCTATCATTGTTAACCGTCGGCTTAAATAGTTAATGATTGCACATAATTTGCACATAAGTAGTTAACACTTAGCACTCAAACATAAAGCTCAAATTTTGTATGCGTGAATGTAAGTAGGATTTGTGTTTGTGTAGTTTTTGTAAATGCAACAATTGTGTGTACATATAGTTCATGTTTCACCCCAAAACGTGTAAAGAGTAAAAAGGGGCTATGTAATACTCACTTGATTCAAAGGTGTAGCTAGCACACGAGACTAGATAACAAAATGGTCCTTGTAATTCACCACGTTAACCTAGAGTGTAATATACATTAAATTAAAAATGTGAACGATAGTCTAGGTCTAAGTATAGGATTTAATTGGATGTGTGTACGAAGGGTTGTATGGAAGCGTAGGAAAATTATGATTTGCATTTGAAAAAGTGTTGTATAAATTGAAAGATTTGAAATGAATAGTTTAATATTATTTTAATTAGAGTTTGGGTTTGAATAACTAAATAACTTAAATAATTTATTATTTATTTATTTAGTTAGTAAAATAGTGTTCAAATTATATTTAGAATTTAAATAAATAATTTTTACTTTATTTATTTATTTATAAAGAGGTATGGATATTTGTTCACAATAATAACCTTAGATATAATTCAAACTCGTGTATTTGTAAAAGTAAATTTATGTAGAAAATAAATAAATTTGTTTATTTACTTATCATTTGAAATAGGTATGTTAAAATAAATAAATTTAATTAATTAAAAAAAATTTACATGTATTCTTTAAGTATGTAAAACTATATATATTTAGATATAGTTTTATTAGTTTTAAATATATAGTTTAAATTTTATAAAACTTTGAAAGAAACATTTATAAAGTTTTGTCAAAAAAATTTATAATATTATTTAAATTAATTACTCAAAAAAATATGTAATTTAAATTGAATAGTTAGTAACTAAGTTTATAAAAATAGGGATTTTTTATGCAAAAATTATAAACCTTGTTTTATTCTGTTCTAATAAATGTAGGGTTTAGAAAAATAATTTTCATAAAATTTTCGGATCCTTAAAATGGGTTTAAAAAATTAATCAGACCGCAGGGACTCGAACCCGGGTCACTTCTGTGAAGGCCGCATGAAACGAACCACTGGACCAAGGGACGGGTCTTGTAATTGATTTGATTCCGAATTGATTTAACATGCGACTGGGCTGGCACCGGGTTTGGGTTTTTAAATTTTGTGCAAAAAGTCCGGCCGGTCTCACAGGCCGTGGGTTTCGAACCCACATCGCCTAGTTCAGGTCCGAGTGTTTTAACCGGCTGAACTAGGTGGTTCGCTGGTCTTGATAGTAAACTGGAAATTTAAGTACAAGAAGTAGGCTTAAATCAAAATCCCCAAATCAGAACCGTAAGAACCCTAATCTGGATTTTGATTTATGGATTCTGTTCTTGCAAATTGACATGGGGCTTTTGACAAGGCCTCAGAAACGAACACAACGACACCAGACTTACGTATTTTGGTGAAGGGGCGTGCGAGAACGACAGGGATGAAGCTCCGACTGATCTTGGTACTCGGCAGGACTCTAGAGGCGAAATTAGGGTCGATTGAGGGTTGAGAGCGTTTGTAATGGGTTGTGCGACGGTGAGGGAATGTATTAATTTGATTAATTTCATCGAAATTGTTTGATTTGATTTCAATTTTGACCGCAAACGATGCAGACTGTTAATCACGTGTTAATTCAATGATTCGGGATCGAATTGAGTCCTGAAAAGGTCCAGGTACATGCGAGATTTGATTGAGGAGTGAATTGCGGGATTACAAAGCGTTTAATTCTTTGAATTGAATGGAGATTGTTACGGGTTTGACTAATCCGAGTCAAATCCTTTCAAATTTGAATTCACCGCTGGATTGAACGAATTGATTTGTTGAAAGGGTTTGGATTGGGCCGATTTAGGCTTGTACACGAGATGGAAACCCACAGGAACCGATTGGGTTGATATGGGGTCTTGGATTTGATGGGTTCGGCCCTGTTTGACTTTAAAAGTCAAACAGGTGATTTTTTTTGTTTTGAATTTGATTAAATCTCATGATTTTAAGGTTCAAACCAAGGTGTTAGGGTTCAAACCATTGTGTAGACTCACTTGTAAATTGTGTGATTGTATATGTGTATGCACTTGTGAGATGTATCAATGTATATATACATGTATATGTTTAAATATTTATATATATATATAGGGATTTTAGAATAAACGTGAATCGAACTTTGTGGATTCGTACTGATAGTAGGGTTTAGTTGTTTGCACAATGAATTTAAACGTTGCACTAGAATTGGATTTGAAATGTTTTACATTGAATTGAAAATAAAGAAAATAAAATCAGAAATGTTACAGTATCCCCATGTTGAGGGAATTTCGTCCCGAAATTTAGCTAGTTGAGGCGACTGAATCAGCAAAGAGGTGCGGGTACTTGAGCTTCATTTGGTCCTCGCGTTCCCAAGTGAACTCAGGTCCTCGTCTAGATTCCCAACGAACTTTGACAATAGGGATACGACTTCGCTTGAGTTGCTTGATCTCACGATCCATGACTTCTACCGGTCTCTCAACGAAGTGCATCGTTTCGTCAATGCGCACATCGTCAAGAGGTATATGGAGATTCTCATCAGCAAGACATTTCTTTAGATTGGACACATGAAATGTAGGATGCACGTTGCCAAGTGATGGAGGTAACTCGAGTTTGTAAGCCACTTTCCCAATCTTTTCAAGGATCTTGAATGGACCCACATAGCGAGGTGTTAACTTGCCTTTCCTTCCAAAACGGATTACACCCTTCCATGGAGATACCTTTAGAAGAACAAGGTCACTGACTTGGAATTCCAAGGGTTTTCGACGTTTGTCGGCATAACTCTTTTGCCGACTCCTTGCTACTCGAATGTTGTCACGGATTTGAAGAATCTTATCGGATGTTTCTTGAATTAACTCGGCACCGGTGATTTGTGCTTCACCAATCTCGTTCCAGCAGATAGGAGAACGACACTTACGACCATAAAGAGCTTCAATTGGAGCCATGTTGATACTTGTGTGGTAGCTATTGTTGTAAGAGAACTCAATTAGGGATAGATGTGAATCCCAATTGCCACCAAAATCCATTACACAAGCCCTAAGCATGTCCTCAAGAGTTTGGATTGTTCGCTCGGTCTGACCATCAGTTTGAGGGTGGTAAGCCGTGCTCAGATCCAATTGTGTGCCAAGAGCAGTTTGGAGGGATTGCCAGAAGCGGGAGGTGAAACGAGCATCTCTATCGGAAATTATGTTTAGTGGGACACCGTGACGACTCACAATTTCGTCAATGTAAATTCGGGCCAATTTCTCAACCCGGTAGTCTTCACGGATAGGCAAGAAATGAGCAGATTTGGTGAGGCGGTCAATGATCACCCAGATACTATCATAACCACTTGAGGTGTGAGGGAGTTTAGTAATGAAGTCCATAGCTAAATTCTCCCATTTCCACATGGGAATTTCCGGTTTTTCAAGCAACCCGGAAGGACGTTGGTGCTCGGCTTTGACTTTGGAGCAAGTTTGGCATTTGGCAACATAGAGAGCAATGTCTTTCTTCATACCGGGCCACCAATATTGGGGGCGAAGATCTTGGTACATTTTATCCGCACCAGGATGAATAGAATAACGAGTCTTGTGAGCCTCGTTCATGAGAAATGCACGGAGATAATCGCGATCGGGAACCCAAATACGGTTCAAATAATAAAGCAAGCCATTGGGTTTAGATTCAAGCTGAAGTTCAACACCACACAACATTTCCTCGTACATGTTACCCTCGGTGACCGAGACGTGTTGAGCTTCTAGGATATGATTCTGAATGTCGGTTTGAATTCGGACACAATGAAGCATTACATGGTCCTTACGACTCAAAGCGTCGGCTACAACATTCGCTTTGCCGGGATGGTAACGAATCTCGCAGTCATAGTCGTTAAGGAGTTCAACCCAACGTCGTTGCCTCATATTGAGTTCTTTTTGGTTGAAGATATGCTGGAGACTTTTGTGGTCGGTGAACACCACACATTTTGTGCCATAGAGGTAATGTCTCCAAATCTTCAAGGCGAATACGACCGCACCAAACTCAAGATCGTGCGTCATATAATTCTTCTCATGAATCCTAAGTTGCCTTGACGCATAAGCGATCACCTTGCCTCGTTGCATGAGAACACAACCGAGACCCTGGTTGGAAGCATCACAGTAGACAACTAGATCATCATTCCCATCAGGGAGAGTCAGTATAGGAGCATTGCATAACTTTTGCTTGAGGGTTTGGAAAGCTTCTTCTTGCTTTGGTCCCCATTCATAAGGTTTACCCTTGTGTGTCAAAGCGGTGAGGGGGACATCAATCTTAGAGAAATTTGAGATGAAACGACGATAATATTCCGCAAGACCAAGAAACGAACGAACTTCGGTGGGGGTCTTAGGGGCATTCCAATTCTTAACAGCTTCGATCTTAGCAGGGTCAACATGAATACCCTTTTCATTGACGATATGACCTAAGAATTGAACCTCCTTTAGCCAAAATTCACATTTGGAGAACTTGGCATATAGTTGCTTTTTCCTCAAGAGATCCAAAACCAACCTAAGGTGTTGCTCATGATCGGCTTTAGTCTTGGAGTAGATTAAGATATCGTCAATGAAGACGATCACAAATTTGTCAAGATACGGTTTGCACACACGATTCATGAGGTCCATGAAAACCGCAGGTGCATTGGTTAGCCCAAAAGGCATGACCATAAACTCGTAGTGACCATACCTTGTTCGGAAGGCAGTCTTTGGAATATCTTCCTCTTGCACACAGAGTTGGTGATAACCAGATCGAAGGTCAATCTGCGAGAAGCAAGTAGAGCCTTGAAGTTGATCAAAGAGATCATCAATTCTAGGCAATGGATAACGGTTCTTGATGGTAAGTTTGTTAAGTTCGCGGTAGTCAATACACATGCGGAATGATCCATCCTTCTTCTTGACGAATAAGACAGGTGCACCCCACGGTGAATGACTTGGACGGATGAAACCCTTGTCGGAGAGCTCTTGGAGTTGGCTTGCAAGTTCTTGCATTTCAGAAGGTGCAAGACGGTATGGAGCTCTAACCACGGGGTTAGCTCCGGGTACAAGATCGATGCGAAATTCTACTTGTCGAACGGGTGGAAGACCAGATAGATCTTCGGGGAATACTTCGGGAAAATCCCAGATGATGGGGATGTCTTGAATACTCTTCTCTTTGACATTCTTTTGAACGATATGAGCTAAGAAAGCCACGTACTTCTTTCGTAAGTACTTTTGAGCAGTAGTGCATGACATCAGCTTGAGTCCTTTGCAAGGCTTTTCACCAAAGACTCTTAACGTTTCTCCCGACGGTAAAGGTATTCGGATGCACTTCTCAAAACAGATGACTTCGGCATGGTGATTTGATAGCCAATCCATACCTATGATGATGTCAAAACTTCCCAGTGGCATTGGCACGAGGTTGATTGGAAATGTATGATCATTGAGTTCTAGAGAGCAGTCATGAATAATGGAGTCAATTGTAAGCGAGTCACCATTTGCTACTTCTACGGTGAAGGTTTTCTCTAATTTGGATCGTGTTTTTGCAAGTAAGGGTTCAAAGTTAAGTGACACAAAACTCTTATCTGCACCGGTATCAAATAAAATGGAGGCATATTGACTATTAACGAGGAACGTACCGTTGACCACATCATTGTTGGCCTGAGCTTCATTGGCATTTATGTTGAAAGCACGCCCACGAGCTCCACCTTGCCTAGCATTGATAAGCTTCGGGCATTGATCACGGAAGTGATTTGGGTTACCACACTCATAGCAAGCACGCCCATTTGCAATAGCGGGAACACCAGGATTAGCCACTTGTTGGTTGGTTCGAGTTGGTGGGTTGACTTGACCTGCAAGTGCCTTGGCTCTACAAACATTGACCGTATGGCCATATTTTCCACAGTGGGTGCAAAGGCGGCAGGGGATATTTTGGGGATGGTGATAATTGCAGGTGGCACAAAGTGGGTAGATCCCAACATATGGCTTCTTGACTGATGCTTGAGCCATGGGGGCAACTTGGTTAACAGGGATAGCAGGAGTGACCACAGCATAATTCTTAGCCTTTCTCTTCTTATTATTGTGGTATGGTTCAGTTTTGGCTTCTTTGTTGTGTGTAGGAGGTGTTGTGGTGTCGGGAACTTTCTTGGTGCCTTTTCTAGTCAGAGTCCCTGCTTTTACATGGTTGTCGGTTAAAGTAGTAGATAGTCGGATAGCATCTTCAAGTGTTGCGGGATTTCTCCCTAAGACAGTATCCTGAATCTGCCTAGGCAATCCACCAATGTACTTCTCAATGCAGCAGGATAACGGTGTGACTATATGGGGCACAAGGAGACTCAGCTCATGGAACCGGGTTGTATAAGCCAAACTTTCACCACTATCTTGGGTAAGATCCCAAAACTCAGCTTCCAGTTTCTTCACCTCGTTCCGAGGATAGAACTCTTCGGTCATTAGTCACTTAACCTCATCCCACGGTAAGGCCATTGCTGTTTCCATAACTCTAGTTCTTTTTTCCCCATTCCACCACGTGAGTGCCCGTTTTTGAAAGACACTTGTGGCATGACGAACACGAAGGTTTTCGGGGCAGTCACTATTGAGGAAAGTGCCCTCAATACTTTCAAACCATTGAAGGATTCCTGTGGCTCCCTCGGTACCATAGAACTTAAGAGGATTAAATGAGTTGAAGTGCTTGAAGGTGCATTGTGGTGGGTTGGCACCACCACCACCATTAGTTCCATGGTTAACATTGGTGGCTCCATTAGCTTGAGTGAGTTGAGTTACAGGTTGTGCAAGGATAGCAGCCATATCGGTGTTGTTGTTGGTCACGGCAGCACGGCGGGGAGGCATTCTACAGATTTTCACAAGACAAGAAAAATATGAGAACTTGTGAGAGTTGCTTGGATTTAAAAGGATAAGATAATAAATAAAATGGTTAATCATAGTTTGGATTGTACTCAAATAGTGACATAATCACTTGAATACTATGACACATTAAGGTTAATTAAACTTATATAACTTTCAAGGAGACGTGCTTTAGCCTATAAGTAAACACTCATCCCGGGAATTCCCAGGAAAGCATACGGGTCCCTCGGTTGATTGGGATTTATACGAAATGCTTTCCTAGACAGAAAACCCAGAATGGATGCTCCAATTGGTATAAATCAAGATGAAAATGTTGAGGATGTTCGAAGTCCAGCAGCTACTGAACCATTTCCTTCTACAAGTGAACAAGTTCAAACTCCAATCTATGAAGCAAACATGTATTAAGACAACACTTTGTTTGATGTTGATATGCTTCTAAATGATGAAGGTGAAGGATTGGAAAGAACTGATGAGAACAAAGAAGATACAGAGAAGGAAGAAGAAGATGATGAAGAAGTTGTAATCACTGGGGAAAAGAAAGATGATAACTGTCACACCCCAACCGACGGCGGAATACGTCGGGGCGGGACATGTAGACTGTTCATGAGCACAAGGTTGACTAAATTGAAATATATTAATCATTCAAATTCATTGCATAGTTTCAAAACAAACCAAATACAATCAAGTTCAAACAGATACGTAAAAGAAATACATAATATTCTTTATTTAATTTTTAACTAAGTCCAAGTCCAATGTGTAGCATGTCTTGATCAAACTCACACATTAGCACCTGAAACATGAATAAAATAATGTCGACTAAAAAGTTGGTGAGCATACACAGGTTTGTATATAGATAGTATATAGATGTGAAAGATCAAATCCTTACATATCATGAATAAATAAGGCATTTATGGGGAGTAACTAATGTGTAACCAAAGTACAATCAAACCTTTGTAACTAGCATGCAAATTTTGTTGTCGGTAACAATAACCCCAATCTGGGTGGGTTTGTCAGACTCAATAGATCTATCATTGTTAACCGTCGACTTAAATAGTTAATGATTGCACATAATTTGCACATAAGTAGTTAACACTTAGCACTCAAACATAAAGCTCAAATTTTGTATGCATGAATGTAAATAGGATTTGTGTTTGTGTAGTTTGTGTAAATGAAACAATTGTGTGTACATATAGTTCATGTTTCACCCCAAAACGTGTAAAGAGTAAAAAGGGGCTATGTAATACTCACTTGATTCAAAGGTGTAGCTAGCACACGAGACTAGATAACAAAATGGTCCTTGTAATTCACCACGTTAACCTAGAGTGTAATATACATTAAATTAATAATGTGAACGATAGTCTAGGTCTAAGTCTAGGATTTAATTGGATGTGTGTACGAAGGGTTGTATGGAAGCGTAGGAAAATCATGATTTGCATTTGAAAAGGTGTTGTATAAATTGAAAGTTTTGAAATGAATAGTTTAATAATATTTTAATTAGAGTTTGGGTTTGAATAACTAAATAACTTAAATAATTTATTATTTATTTATTTAGTTAGTAAAATAGTGTTCAAATTATATTTAGAATTTAAATAAATAATTTTTACTTTATTTATTTATTTATAAAGAGGTATGGATATTTGTTCACAATAATAACCTTAGATATAATTCAAACTCGTGTATTTGTAAAAGTAAATTTATGTAGAAAATAAATAAATTTGTTTATTTACTTATCATTTGAAATAGGTATGTTAAAATAAATAAATTTAATTAATTAAAAAAAATTTACATGTATTCTTTAAGTATGTAAAACTATATATATTTAGATATAGTTTTATTAGTTTTAAATATATAGTTTAAATTTTATAAAACTTTGAAAGAAACATTTATAAAGTTTTGTCAACAAAATTTATAATATTATTTAAATTAATTACTCAAAAAAATATGTAATTTAAATTGAATAGTTAGTAACTAAGTTTATAAAAATAGGGATTTTTTATGCAAAAATTGTAAACCTTGTTTTATTCTGTTCTAATAAATGTAGGGTTTATAAAAATAATTTTTATAAAATTTTCGGAGCCTTAAAATGTGTTTAAAAAATTAATCAGACCGCAGGGACTCGAACCCGGGTCACTTCTGTGAAGGCTGCATGAAACGAACCACAGGACCAAGGGACGGGTCTTGTAATTGATTTGATTCTGAATTGATTTAACATGCGACTGGGCTGGCACCGGGTTTGGGTTTTTAAATGAGGTGCAAAAAGTCCGGCCGGTTGCACGGGCCGTGGGTTTCGAACCCACACCGCCTAGTTCAGGTCCGAGTGTTTTAACCGGCTGAACTAGGTGGTTCGCTGGTCTTGATAGTAAACTGGAAATTTAAGTACAAGAAGTAGGCTTAAATCAAAATCCCCAAATCAGAACCGTAAGAACCCTAATCTGGTTTTTGATTTATGGATTCTGTTCTTGCAAATTGATATGGGGCTTTTGACAAGGCCTCAGAAACGAACACAACGACACCAGACTTACGTATTTTAGTGAAGGGGCGTGCGAGAATGACAGGGATGAAGCTCCGATTGATGTTTGTACTCGGCAGGACTCCAGAGGCGAAATGAGGATCGATTGAGGGTTGAGAGCGTTTGTAATGGGTTATGCGACGGTGAGGGAATGTATTAATTTGATTAATTTCATCGAAATCGTTTGATTTGATTTCAATTTTGACCGCAAACGATGCAGACTGTTAATCACGTGTTAATTCAATGATTCGGGATCGAATTGAGTCCTGAAAAGTTCCAGGTACACGCGAGATTTGATTGAGGAGTGAATTGCGGGATTACAACGCGTTTAATTCTTTGAATTGAATGGAGATTGTTACGGGTTTGACTAATCCGAGTCAAATCCTTTCAAATTTGAATTCACCGCTGGATTGAACGAATTGATTTATTGAAAGGGTTTGGATTGGGCCGATTTAGGCTTGTACACGAGATGGAAACCCACAGGAACCGATTGGGTTGATATGGGGTCTTGGATTTGATGGTTTCGACCCTGTTTGACTTTAAAAGTCAAATAGGTGATTTTTTTTGTTTTGAATTTGATTAAATCTCATGATTTTAAGGTTCAAACCAAGGTGTTAGGGTTCAAACCATTGTGTAGACTCACTTGTAAATTGTGTGATTGTATATATGTCTGCACTTGTGAGATGTATCAATGTATATATACATGTATATGTTTAAATATTTATATATATATATAGGGATTTTAGAATAAACGTGAATCGAACTTTGTGGATTCGTACTGATACTAGGGTTTAGTTGTTTGCACAATGAATTTAAACGTTGCACTAGAATTGGATTTGAAATTTTTTACATTGAATTGAAAATAAAGAAAATAAAATCAGAAATGTTACAATAACCATTCTTCAGATGACGACAATAATAGTGGTGGTGCTGGAGGTGTTGGTGGAAGTGAAAGAACAACTGAAGATGCTGAACAAGATACTCAAACCAACACTGAATACAAAAAGTATGAATACGAACAACAGCAGACGTATGTAGAAGAAGATGGTTCAGTGATCGGTAAAATGGATAAGCTTGTAGATGAAATATAACCATTTACTGTTCCTGAAGACATTGAAACACCATCTGAAAAGTCAAAGACTTCAAAGATTGATAATAGTTCTTGGTGGACAGTTACTGAGAAGCCATCCATTGTTGAACGCCTTACACATACGATCAAGAGTCCAGAACAAGCTTTGACTGGAGAAATATTGGCATGGATGTATGATGATGAGAAGAAGATGTGTGTGGTAAAGAGATGTGATGGGAATATCAAGTATTTTGATAGAAGCTCAAAGTTAAAGACATTGCCATACTGGGATAATAGAGAGCTAAGTCACTTGAAGATGATCAATCCATCGAATAATTCATTTGCTGCTAACTTTGAAGAGTATTTGAAGAAAGAGTGTGGAAAATATAAGTTCGAAAACTTCAAGCCATAGGTGCCTGAATGCAGAAAGTTGAAAAGAAACGATAAAGATGGCAAGAAAAGGTTTAGATACATTGTGAAGCCAGCTGATACAATTTCAACTGTATACATCCCAGCACGTAAAGAGACGTTCATCAAAAGCTTTAATAAGTGGATGTATGACATCAAAACACATGAAGCTGTGATCATGCAGGATCATTCACCAGAAGTCAGAGTTTTTGATCCGGTTGATTTGTTTAGCTTTTCTGATGAAGATCTGAAGACTTTGTACAAGAATCCTATCAGGTTTGATATGAGCACGAAGATTAAAGCTGAGGCAAAGTTGTATATGAGAGTCATGGCTCGATGTTTGTCAAGAAGACATGAAGCTGAAGTGATCAAGAAGAGACTTGCTGCTCTGGATGCTAAGAAGCTAAATGTTAAACCCAAAACCAAGCATGCAAAAGACAACATGTGACGATTTTATGTTCTGTGGACTAGGGGGAGATTGTTGGAACCTAATAGTCCATAGAAATCAATTAGATTTAGTTTTGTACAACTTTAGAGTTTTCGGTCGAAAACTTTATGTTTTCGGTCGGAAAGTGTTTTCGGTCGAAAACACTTTTCGATCAGAAGATTTCGATCGAAACTCTTTAGTATAAATAGTTTTTTCTTTTGTATTTCAAGTTATGATTCTCATTTTGTATTGTTGATTTTCAAATTTATCAAAGAGAATTTTTGTGTGTGTTTGGTGTTAATTTCTGATTACATTGCTGGATTAATGAAGATAATCATCATGACTGTATGCATCTTGTGTGATTGATTGTATCCTTATTGTTCATCTTTGATTTGATCATTTCGTTGTGACTTAGATTTCTGAATTGATTCCGCCAATTCAGAGAGTGATTGAAGACATTATCCTTGAATATCAGCAGATCAGAGGGAATCACAAGCACATTGACATCTGGTATCATTTTATTAGAGATTAAGCTGAGAAAAAGATAATTATTTTAACCAAAGTTCATACCAATGAGCAGTATGCTGACTTATTCACAAAAAACTTTGATGAAGCTAGATTTAGATATTTAGTTGAATCCATTGGCATGACGAACTTTGATTAAAATCTCTCTAAATCCTTTAATAAAAAATGAGTTTGTCTTTCTTTTCTTGTAAATAAAGTGTTAATAATCAGCAACAAACATTTTTGCTGCTGACAGGTTTAGTCATCAGCTGCAAAGAATTTACCACTGACAGCCTTAAGTTATCAGCAAGAACAAGTTTGCCGCTGATAGCTTTAAGTTAATCAGTAGCAACATCTTTGCTGCGGACCATTATATCCCTCAGCAGCAAACAAGTTTGCTGCTGATAGACTTAACCATACGCAGCAACCAAGTTTGCTGCGGATGGGTAAAAAATGAGTCCAAATTAACTTTTACCCGATGTAAAAACTACTTTCAATCTTTAACATGACTGCTACAGTGTATTACATCTGTAAAACAGTGAAAAGTAAATGGCTTGTACAGTACAAGCAAGCATTGCCCATCCCCAACTCTTGCCGTTATAACAAAATCAAATTCCCACCTTCACCTATTCACATTAAATTCCGACCTAACTTTCATCTGTTCTCCCTCTCTCCTAAGCATTCAAAGCTTTCCCACACTTAACCAACTTTCAAAAGCTTCATCCTTCCCTCCAAATCTTACCATAATGGCGAACATTGACATCAACATCCCGAATGACAAGTTCTACACTTACCACAATCTGACGTCATATCTTGTCAAGGGTAAGAAATCAGAAGGGTTCAATGATATGATCGACTTTCTATGTCGATCAAAACTACACTTTGCTCTGACAGTCAACCCTAGAATTTACATATCCCATATGGAAGACTTCTGGAACTCTGCCGTCTTCTCTACCGAACAGGGGACTCCCCAAATCAAGGCCAAGGTAGACGGCAAAGACATCACCATTACTGAAGCCACACTCAGAAAACATCTCAAGCTTCAAGACGAAGGTGCCGCCAACTCGTACACCAAGAATGAGTACATGAGGACCTTTGTATCCATAGGGTACACTGGAAATCAAGAGGAGTAAACGATTGAGAAGGCACTGATGGGCCCTCCATGGATGTTTTTGTGCAACACTCTTAATGTATATCTCAGAAGAGGAGTGGATGGAATCAACTGAATTCTGCTCTTGCCTCTGCTATTCATGGTATGATTACTAGGCGAGGGTTCAATTTTTCTCACTTGATTTTTGAAGGTTTGAGATATAATCTTCGGGAAGGAGCAAAACAAGCTTTCTATATGTACCCTAGGTTCTTGCAGGATGTTTTTAACAATGAAATAACATTTTTAAAAGTATGAGAACTGTTTCAGAAAAGTTCTCAAGGGTCAATGTTCCATTGTTATCTACAATGATGAACATACAAATTACATAGGGTGACTGTTCAGCAGTCCCAGCTGATACTGATCCCACACCCTTCACTTCACAGCCTGAATATACAACTCTTGTTCTTGATCGAACCCCTGTGCGACCTACTGAGGGTGCACAGGTATAACAAATACTTACCCCTATTCTTCAAGCCCAACTGGAACAAAGGGCCCCAGTTGAGGCAAGTTATACTCATAAAAGAAAGAAGAGCAACAAGACTCCTTCTATTCTTGGCTTAGAGGCCCAATCCTAACCTAAAAGCCCTCATCCAGAATCACAACATTCTGGTGAGAATATTAAAAGGGATATCCACATTACTAGGGAAACTTCCTTGTAAGTTTATCTATTAGGATCAGGATCACATCTCGGATCCATAGAACACCCCATTGATCCCACACACTTTCATTGTTGTTTAAACTTAAGTGCAGAGGCACCTAGTCAAGATGATGTACCTTCTCCCAATGCCACGATTTCGAAGGTACTGATTGACTTAGCTGCTAATGTACCCAGCCCAAGTTTATCACCCAAGAAGGTTCACTCTGGAAGTGCTGATAGAGTGAATGTGGAAGGGGTTATGTAGAACCAAAGACTGATTGCTACAAAATTGTTCCAAGTACAACTGCTGCGGACAACACAAGATTGCTGCTGACCAAAACAGCTGCTGATACTTTGTCTGCTGCTGAAAGACCAAAGTAGCCGCGGATAGGCTTATCAGCAGCATTCAACACATGTTGCTGCTGATAGGCATATCCTCAGCAGCTGCGGATAGATCAATCTTGCTGCTGGTCCTCACCTCTGCTGCTGATAGCTTTATTCTCTGAAGACCAAACGTTGCAGCTGACTATCCATGCAAAGCGCCTCTGACACCTTTCTGCAAAAGCAACTGCCACACTCCAAGCAGAAAGAACCTCACTGGTGCAACCAATAAAGGACAATGACGCTCTTCTCCAAGCATGCAAACAATGATGCCTAAGAAGACGTTTCAGTAATGTTAACTAGATTAGCCTTTACGTGTAATTTAGCTTATTAAACAAGATCAACGGCTTGTGTTAGATCTGATCCTTAGAATCAAGGGTCTGTCTTGATTCTAAGTTACTATATATACCATGAAATCAATTCATACACAAGTGTGCCTTGATAGAGTTTTACTTGTAATCTTGTAATCTTAGAAGCTTAATACAACAGTGCATTTATCAGTATTCTTGCTTACTTGTTTACTTTGTTGGTTGCTATTGTTTCCGCCAATATCAACTAGAATAGAATCACCTTGTAATCTTACGATCCTACAAGTGGTATCAGAGCTTTGGCTCAAGATTAAACAAACTAACATTTGTTTAATCACTCTCTGATTCTATTCAAAACTTTATCCTTGATCAAGTCACCCAAAAACACAAAACAGAAATGGCACAAAGTAATGGATTTGAAGACATTGGCAGCATTAACCGACCACCGAGGTTGGAGTCTGGGGAAGACTACGACATGTGGAAGAACCGTATGGAAAGCTTCTTTTGCTACCAAGAGTATGGAATGTGGCGATCCATCAGGGATGGACCCTACACTCCCATGGTGGCCTCTGCTGACTCCGGGGGACTACTAGTCCCGAAGGAACTCTCCAAGTATTCTGAAGAAGACATTAAGAAAATGGAGGTGGATTTTAAGGCACTGGGAGCTATCCAGATGTGCCTTCCAAATGAAGTTTTTCACAACTTCAGGGTTTACAAAACTGCAAAGGAGTTATGGGAAGCCTTGGAAAAGATGTTTGCTGGATCTGAGGAGGTCAAAGAGAACAGACGTGACATTCTCAAGCAACAGTATGAGAACTTCGCGTGGAAGGAAGGTGAGTCACTAACAGTTTTATATAACAGGTACACGTACCTGGTTGGAGAACTGCAGTGCTCCAAGGTAAAGCTGGAAAATGAAGACATTCTCAAGAAGTTCATAAGATCTCTTCCCAGCTGTTGGACATTATATACAGTGTCCATCAAAAGAATGGAGAATCTGAAGACTCTCCAGATGACTGAGCTCTTCGGCATGCTCAAAACCTATGAATTAGAAATGATTCAAGCTAAAGAAAGGAGCTCAAGTTATCAATCAGCTACCACCACCTCAGCGCTTCACTCTGATCATTCCGGTCGTAGTGCAAGCAACTACTATCCTCCCATTGTCACTCATCCTCAAACACCGACTGCTTCACAATCCAAATCATCACCATTTCTTCTTGAGGAACCTCCTCAACAGTCAACCTCTACTGCTTTTGTTTCAGACAACTCAAGTAGCATGCACTTCATAAAGGAGGAACTGGAATGCTTTCATCCAGATGATCTTGAAGAAATGGATATTCAGCACTCATATGCCATGCTCTCCCTCAGAGCAAAAAGGTTCTATTCTAGAACTGGGAGATCGGTTCCAGACAACAACTCAAACACCAGAGTTGGGCTTGATAAAAGCAAGATCAGGTGTTACAACTGTAACCAAATGGGTCACTTTGCTAGGGAGTGCAAGGCACCAAAAGCCAATCAGGGTGCCAGCCATCAAAGACAAGCCTACCAAGGTCAGCCCAGGCAGCAGCAGCAGCAGCAAGGAACTCCTCCAGCACAAACTGCAGCATGTGCAAATGTTGGAACTACAGACTTTGACTGGAGTTTTCAATATGAAGATGTTCCTGCCTCCAACCAAGCACTTATGGCAGACACTGCAGAGATACCACCTCAGGTATTTGAACATCTTTGCTCTCAAGCTTGCATTGACAAAGTTTTAGGTTATAGAAAGCATAACCAAAATCTGATAGATCAAAATGAAGAGTTTCATCAAATGAAGTCTGAATTCAAAAGGGTCGAAAATACTTACAAAGAAAAGATTAACTGCCTTAAGAAAGAGATTTCTTCATTAAAACATGAACAAACCAATCTTGAAACTCAGATTGATGATCTATTAGTAAAACTTAAAGCTACCAGAGCTGAACTGGCTGAACAGAAAGTTCATGTTGAAAAATATGAATTTTCGTCTAAAAAGTTACAAAGATTGTTAGATATTCAAGTTCATGAAAAGGTAAAGAATGGACTTGGATATCATGATGACCAGTACAAGACAGTTCCTCCTCCTGCTAACTATGTTGCCATCCATGAACCAAGCTTCAATCTTGCAAATCTTGACAAGGCTAACAGAAGTCTTGACCCTTCACCAGATGAACCTCTTATGCAAAAATGTACTACCTCTTCAGAGTCTGAATCAACCTACTCAGACTCTACTGAAAGTGATGAAGATAACTCACCTCCTGTTTCTGAAGTTCTTCAAACGTTTGCCCATATCCCCACTATTCCTTTAGCACCAACTGCTCCAGTTCCTGTTCCATTCAAACAAATTAGGATCAGCTACCCTAATGAAAGAAAGCTAAATGTTGAAAAGGGGCAGTCATCAGGCTCCAGTAACCCCAAGCCTCAATCTAAATCAATCAAACCAAGGAAGGTGTTTGATATCTTTCATGCTCCTGGAGAAAAAGTTCCATATGTTCAAAAGACACTAGAAGAAGCCACTTTTGAACATAAAAAAGCTCATCCCTGGAACTTCAAAGATTTGTTTCAAAGAAAGGACTATGTGCACTTTCACAGAGACAAGATAGCACTATCTTGCTTTGTGTGTGGCAAATACAATCACACTGCCAGCACCTGCTTTCACTATCTTGAACACCAAAGAAACTCAAAGCAGCATGCCTTTAAGAAAACAAACAGAAACAAACAGGTGAGAAGCTATGATGCAAAGGCAACAAAGTTCAGGGAGTCTCTATCCCCTCAAAGAGTGAAGATGCAGAAACCTCAACAAACTTGCATCATATGTGGGGAATCAAACCACTTTGCTGCCAAATGCAGGTTCAATCCGTTTAACCAGATTGCAAATCAGTCATCTGTGTTCAAACCATCCGCAGCAAAAGTATCTGCTGCTGATAAAGCAAAATCCAAAACAAAGCTTCCAGCAGCAAAAACTGCTACTGCTCTAGAAAAGCCTTCAGCAGCAAAATCTGCTGCTGATAAGCCAGAATCGTCAGCAGCAACATCTTCCGCCGACAATGTAAAGAAAGCTAGAAAACCACCAACACAGCACTGGAAGGCCAAACAATCTCCAAGCATAACTATTGGCTCCATTGACTGCAAGAATGCTGACAAGGACAAATTAGCAACAATTTTCTACAATGCTGCATGCTACAATGTTCCTCCCACTAATTAGTTCAATGGGTGAACTAAATTTCTTTTTGGGACTTCAAGTCAAATAGGTACCAAATGGAATCTTCATAAGCCAATCCAAGTATGTCAAAAGCATCTTGGAGAGGTTCAAAATGACTAACTGCTCTGCTGCAAGAACTTCTATGCAAGTGCACCATCACTTATCTCCGGATAAAGAAGGACAAGACACTGATCAACATCAGTACCGAGCAATGATAGGGTCTCTCATGTATCTCACTGCCTCAAGGCCAGATATCATGTTTGCAGTCTGTCTCTGCGCAAGATTTCAAGCCGCTCCAAAAGTGTTTCATCTACAAGCTGTCAAGAGGATCTTTAGATACCTAAAGGGAGCTCCAAAACTTGGGCTATGGTATCCAAAGAATGAAAATTTCAATCTCTATGCCTACACTGACAGTGACTATGGGGGTTGTAACTTGGACAAAAAGTCCACATCTGGGGGATGACAATTTCTTGGAGGAAGGCTCATCTCATGGCAATGCAAAAAGCAAACATGTGTCTCTACTTCAACAGCTGAAGCATAATACATTGCAGCTTCAAGCTGCTGTGCACAGGTCATCTGGATCCAAAATCAAATGCTTGACTATGGAATGACCTTCATGCAGACTCCTATTCATATTGACAACATGAGTGCTATCTCTATCACAAATAATCCAGTACAGCATTCCAAGACTAAGCACATCGACATCAGGTATCACTTTATCAGGGATCAAGCTGAGAAAAAAAGAATTGTCTTATCCAAGGTTCACACAAATGAGCAATATGCTGATCTGTTCACTAAACCTTTTGATGAAGCAAGATTTCGATATCTGGTTGAATCAATTGGCATGATGAACTTTGAATAAAACATGTCTCAAATTTTATTTTGTCCCTGTAAATATGTCTATGGTTTTGTTCTTAATAAAAGGTTATAGTCAGCAGCACTTTTTCGTTGCTGACAGATTTACTTTTCAGCAGCAAAGCTTTTGCAACTGATCGCTTTAAGTTATCAGCAGGAACAAGTTTCCTGCAGACAGCTTTAAGGCAGTCAGCAGCAACATCTCTGTTGCGGGATGAATACATCCGTCAGCAGCATCCAAATCTGCTGCTGAAAGACTTCCCTCTCTACAGCAACCAAGTTTGCAGCGGATAGCCCACCATCGGCAGCAACCAAGTTTGCTGCTGATGGGTAAAACAAGTCTACATTAACTTTTACCCGAGGTAAAAACTACTCTTAGTCTTTACCATGACTGCTCGAGTGTTTTACAGCTGTAACAATGAAAAGTGAAACGGGTTGTACTGTACAAGTAAAGTTGCTTTTTCTTCGTCTACCGCTATATCAAAAACCCAAACATTCCCACAACCTCTTCATATTCAATTTCAAACCTATCTCCCATCACTTTCTCTCCCGTCCCCACAGCATTCAAAGCCCTCCATACTTAACCGCCATTCAAACACCTTCCCTCTTCCCTCCAAATCCAACAAAAACAACGGCAGGCGCAGACATAAACAACCCTAATGACAAGTTTTCCCCATACCACAACCTCACTGCATACCTCTTAAAGGGCAAGAAATCCGAAGGATTCAATGATATGATCGACTTTCTGTGTCGGTCTAAGATCCACCATGCCCTAACAATCAACCAAACCATCTATATTTCCCACATGGAAGAGTTTTGGAGCTCAGCCGTGTACTCTACTGAATAGGATAATCCACAAATCAAAGCCACAGTAGATGGCAAGGAAATAATCATCACTGAAGCAAAGCTCCGCCAACACCTCAAGCTTCAGGATGAAGGGGACGCCATCTCCTATCCAAGGGACGTATACATGAGGACCTTTGTATCCATAGGGTACACTGGGAATCAAACAGAGTATACAATAGAGAAGGCACTCATGGGTCCCAAATGGAAGTATCTCTGCCACACTCTTCTTTAATGCATATCCCAGAAGTCCGGACTTGCGTCGGCATTTCACGGTATGATAACTGGGGCGGGTTTCAATTTTTCTCACCTCATTCTTGAAGGTTTGAGATACAACCTTCAAGAAGGGGTGAAATCACAGTTCTTCATGTACCCAAGATTCTTGCAGGAAGTGTTCAACCTTGAGCACCAAGATCTTTCAAAAACTGCAAGAATCTACATAATGCTGGGACATAAGAACAATATTTTTCAAAGCATGAGAACAATTTCTACCAAGTTCTCAGGGGCCGATGTTCCATTGTAATCTACATTGCTGAACACACAAAGTGCCCAGGGTGACAGTTCAGCAAACCCAGCTGATACTGATCCCACACCCTCCTCCTCACTTCCACAATCACAAACAGCAGTTCCCCTTGTTCGAACCCCTGTGCACTCTACTGAGGCTGCACAGGCACATATATCACTTAACCCCAGTGTGATTGCTTAACCGGAACAAAGGGCCCCGGTTGCAGCCAAGTATACCAGAAAGAGGGGCAAGAGAACTCCTTCTTCCCTTGCCTCCAAGGCCCAAACCCAAGCCAACATCCCTCACTCAGAATCACAACATTCTGGTGAGAATATCATAAGGGAAACCCACACTGTTAGAGAGACTCCTTCGGCAGTCTCTCCACTAGGATCAGGATCACTTCCCGGATCCATAGAACAGCCCTTTGAGCCATTCCTCTCTTTTCTGAACTTAAGTGTTGAGGAACCTGATCAAAGTGATGTAGCTTCTCCAACTGCCACTATCAAGGAGGTACTGATTGGTCTTGCTTCCGAAACACCCAACCCAAGTTCTTCACCCTTGAAGGTCCATTATAGAAGTTATGATAGAATGGATGTGGAAGAGGCTGTCACTACTGCTGGTCCATCAAATGACCAGGAGGACAGTGACAACATTATTAAGTCCTCAACCACGGCAACACATGGTGAGGGTGTTTCCTTGGAAACTCCCCTCACTGAGAGGAATCCCAGGCGCCAAGAAACCATAGGTGGTGGGGATGCTGAGGCTCGGCCTATGGTAGCTATGCTTGAGGCTGAGGTGTCCAAACTCAATCTGGGTCCAAGGATTCCACACTTGTGGATGAGGACAGCCTGAAACTTACTAATTTGGAATTTATGGCAAGGGTAGCTATGCTTGAGGCTGAGGTGTCCAAACTCAAACACCAACTCCTCAAGCATGAAGCCCATCAATGCCCCTCTATGGGTACTCCCTCTCTTATCTCAGTGGGCACCCAAACTGATGCCTCTCTGTCCACTGATGCAACCAAAAAGGGGGAGGTAGTCCCTATAGAAGAAGATACAGAGAGCCTGGACAACTGGATTGAAGAGCAGGCAGCCTTTCAAAGAACACTCTTCAAGCCAGCCTTTGTCCAAGTTCATGACTTGCCAGTCTCAGATAGTGAAGAAGAAGAGACTACTGAAGACTGGAAGTTGGTTGTCCAGGCAATAGATGAAGTGCTGATGGAAGAGGAAGAACTAACAGATACATCACCCAGCATCATTCCTTCAGCAGCAGCCATCATTCATCAATCCACTGCCCCCCAGTTCTCACTGACTTCATCACAGCTAGAATATGACCCAATACTAGCTTGGGGGTATGATGGAAAGACTGAGAGGTTCTGGATAGGTCGGGAGTTTAGCGGAGTGGAAGAGCTAAACTGGGACTTCATCAATGGCATAGAAGTCCTCCACCTATATCATCTTGACTGCATCAACAAGTCATCAGACCTCTCAGCAGAACTTGCCATTGGCAGGTTCTACGACTTGATGGAGGATAACCTACCCAACTTTGAACGACTAATCCAAGCAGCTAAAAGGGTAGCGTTTCCTGAGTCTTCCAAGGCAGCAGAAAGAAGACTGTCTCCCAACAATCTTGGAATCATAAGGAGCAGTCTTCTCACTGAAGAAGAAGTTCTGTGTCTAAGAAGACTTCTGTACAAACATTTGGTCAAGGACTTAAATGTACTTGGATGGATAAGCAATAAGTTCCTTGACCATACCTTCCTTCTAAGCAACAACACCTCTCTCACCATCAACACCAGGAACATCCTCCAGCTGCCCTCAGACTTCCTATTCAAGATATTTCAGCTCAGAGAAAACATCTACAATGTCAACTCTTTAGAAAGCCAGGAAATGATGGTCACCATCAAAGCCCATCTTGAAGAAGAAGGACGGATTCCTGAGGAAGAGTCTGTGTCAACCTCTGATACTGTCTCTAACTCAGATACTCCCTAAGTTGACGCCACATCTGCAGCTTTTGGCACAAGATCTTCACTTAGGGATCAACTGAGAGAGATAGAAGGTCCTGAGTACCAAATTGATGAAGACATTAACCGTCCCTTGTCAATTTCTCAACTTGCCAATGAAGCCGAGGCAGAGATCCCAACAGCACAACAATTAGCTGTTTCTGTGATCAGTGAAGCCAGAGCAGAGGCATCCAATGTTGATAAAGGGAAGGGTATAATGACTAAAGAAGAAGAAGAGAGGTTGCTAAAAGAAAAGAAGAAGATAGAAGAAAGGAGAAGGAAGAGAGAAGAAGAGGAGATGGCCCTCATAACACGGGCTCAACAGAGAAAGGCAGCCATACTTCTCAGAGAACAGAAAATCCAGCTGTATGCCAAACAGCTGGATGAAATGAAAGTTAAGATTCATGCAGGGTCTCAAGTTGATGAAGATGAACAACTTGCTAGACAGCTGCAGGAACAATTTGAAAAGGAAGAAGAAGAGGAGAATGAAAAGAAGAAGAAGGAAGATGCTAAGTTTAGAATCACTGATTCTAAATTAGCAAAAGAATTGAGGGAGGAGTGGATTGAAGCTCTGATCTCTCAAGGTGAGGATGCAGACTACCTTGAAAAACTTTCAAACAAAGAGATCTATAGAGCCTTCATGGGTCAGCAGGGACAATTGGCAAAAATGAAGAGAGCTGAAGAGGAAGAAAAGGCTCATAAAATATCAAAGAAGGCCATTGCATTCAACAGCAGGACCCATGAAGAGAGGAAGATGATGATCAACTTCCTCAAGGCAAGGGGAGAAAGTGGAAAAAGGCTAGGTCCCATGTCCTTCATGAACCTACAAGCCCTGTATACAAAAGTGAAAAAGGAAGAGGAAGAAAGACTGGGAAAGAGACCAGTCAAGAAACAAAGAACCTCTGCACCAGAAACTACTTCCACTTTCCAAACTTCATCCACAAACATCCCCAAGCCTTCCACTGCTCAACCCAAAAAGTCCAAAACATTCCACCCAGTTCCTTCTCATCAACAGCCACTCCTGAAGAAATCCAAACCCACACCCAAACCTGAAGACTCCAGAGAAATAGTCGAATGGTTTCACAGTACCCCAGATCAATGGTTTGAAGTCTTCAGGGGGAGAACTGAACGAAGAAGATCTACTTACAAGTCTGTTGATGAGGTTCTACAACTTCCAGATTCAGATCTCCGGAGAATCCTGGAACTGGGTGAAGCAATCATACCTGCAAACGATGGTGGGAAACATCTTGTGCTGGTAATCAAACATCTGTTTAACCCCAGCAAAGATGAGGTCTTAGATGTTAAACCTCTACAATCCTACTATCCATTTGCATGGTGGTCCTACAATGCTGAGAAGGATGAGTTCACCATAACAGATGTCAAGGATCAACAGATAAGATGTTCAGGCAAGGCAATCTTCAAAATGCCAAGTAAGGACATCAAGACTCTGTCTGAACTTCCCCTTGACAATCCCAGCAAGGATCCTCAAGGGTATGAAGTAGCAAGGATAGTCGACCACATGAAAAAGCTTCAACAACAGAGGGACTAGAAGAATTTTGGTAGCATCAGTCTAGGGGGAGTTTGTAGAACCAAAGACTGATTGCTACAAAATTGTTCCAAGTACAACTGCTGCGGACAACACAAGATTGTTGCTGACCAAAACAGCTGCTGATACTTTGTCTGCTGCTGAAAGACCAAAGTAGCCGCGGATAGGCTTATCAGC
Source organism: Smallanthus sonchifolius (assembly GCA_023525975.1). NCBI lineage: Eukaryota > Viridiplantae > Streptophyta > Magnoliopsida > Asterales > Asteraceae > Smallanthus > Smallanthus sonchifolius. The sequence goes on along the minus strand of CM042035.1, from coordinate 17,149,995 downwards.
AGCATTCAACATATGTTGCTACTGATAGGCATATCCTCATCAGCTGCGGATAGATCAATCTTGCTGCTGGTCCTCACCTCTGCTGCTGATAGCTTTATTCTCTGAAGACCAAACGTTGCAGCTGACTATCCATGCAAAGCGCCTCTGACACCTTTCTGCAAAAGCAACTTCCACACTCCAAGCAGAAGGAACCTCACTGGTGCAACCAATAAAGGACAATGACGCTCTTCTCCAAGCATGCAAACAATGATGCCTAAGAAGACGTTTCAGTAAAGTTAACTAGATTAGCCTTTACGTGTAATTTAGCTTAATAAACAAGATCAACGGCTTGTGTTAGATCTGATCCTTAGAATCAAGGGTCTGTCTTGATTCTAAGTTACTATATATACCATGTAATCAATTCATACACAAGTGTGCCTTGATAGAGTTTTACTTGTAATCTTGTAATCTCAGAAGCTTAATACAACAGTGCATTTATCAGTATTCTTGCTTACTTGTTTACTTTGTTGGTTGCTATTGTTTCCGCCAATATCAACTAGAATAGAATCACCTTGTAATCTTACGATCCTACAGGTTATCACTACTTCTGGTCCATCAATTGACCAGGAGGAAAGTGATAACATCACTAAGTCCCCAACCACGGCAACTCACAGTGAAAATCTTTCCTTTAAAACATTTTTTACTTAGATGAATCCCAGGTGCCGAGAAAACCAGGGTGGTGGGGATGCATAGGCTAGGCCTAAGTCCCCATCTAGTTCCAAGGATTCCACATCTGTGGATAAGGCCCCATCTAGTTCTAAGGATTCCACATCTATGGATGAGGACAGTCTGAAACTTTAAAACCTGGAATTGATGGCTATGGTGGATATGCTAGAGGCTGAAGTGTCAAAACTAACACACCAAGTCTCTGTGTATGAAACCCATCAATGCTCAACCTTGACTCCTCCTTCCCTTGTATCAGTGGGCACTCAAACAGGCCCCTCTCTATGCACTGATGGAACCAAAAAGGGGGAGAAAATTACAAATGAAGATGAGACTGACAGCTTGTAGGATTGGATACAAGAGCAGGCAACCTTTCAAAGAACACTATTCCAGCCTGCCTTTGTTCAAGTCCATGATCTGATGCCCCTCAAAAATGTAGAAGAAGAGGTTTATGAAGAATGGAAGTTAGTTGCCAGGGCTGTAGATGAAGTATTCCCTAAGGAGATGGAGATTGAAAATGAAGATGAAGAAATGCTTCCCTCATTCCTTATACTTCCAGCTGCTACAAGTATATCAAGGCAGATTCTATCCCCTGAATGCCCACTATCAGCAAAGAAATTGTAATTTGACTCCATTCTAGCATGGGGGTATGATGGTCTGTCTGGAAGATTTTGGATTAGATGGGAGCTTGCTGGAGTTATAGAACTCAACTGGAACAATCTGAATCCTCTTTACATCTTAGCTCTGTATTTAGAGCAATGCATCAACACATCCACAGATCTCCCTGCCCAACTTGCAATTGAAAGATTCTATGACCTCATGGAAGACAACATGCCTTGGTTTGAGTGGTTTCTTAAAGAAGCTGAAAGGGTGGCTTATCCAAGCCTTGAGGATGAAGAAGCAGAGTCTTAAATGAAGAACAAGTCTTATGTTTAAGAAGGTTCCTTAACAATGAGGTGGTTAGAGGCCTGGAAGTTCATGGGTGGTCTAGCACTGAGCCTTCAAGGTTGCACTTCTTTCTGTGTGATGGATCAACCTTCATAATCAATAATATCCATGAGATCCTACTGCTCAACCCGGATTTCTTCTACAAGGTGTTTGAACTAAGGTCACATATCTACAACACCAACTCCAAAAGAAGTCAAGATATGATCCTCATTGTTTAAACCTTTCTTAAGAAAGAGGGATGGATTGCAATGGATGAATCTGATTCTGACTTATCCCTTCCCTCTTTTCCATCTGTCATCCTAAACACTGAAGAGGAATCTAAAAGATGAGAAAAACATAAGGTAATGACAGAATGGAAGGCAGTGACTGGAGTAGAATGGGAAACAGGTGGAGATGAAGAAGTTGCCCCCCCTTCGTCTATTCCTCAAATTGCCAATGAAGCTGAAGCTGAGGTCTCAATAGCAACCCCCACATCTGCTGTTGTGATCTATGAAGCTGAAGCAGAGGCATCCAATGAAGATAAAGGGAAGGGAATCATGACAGAAGAAGAAAATAAAATAGAAGAAGAAAAGAAAGAAATTGAAAAAAGAAGAAGGGAAAGAGAAGAAGAAGAAGAGATGGCTGAGCTTAAGAAAGTTCAAGAAAGAAAAGCAGCCATGCTTTTTAGAGAACAACAGATCCAGTTGCATGCAAGGTAACTGGATAAAACAAAAGTGTCTGTTCCTGCAGCTTCACAAATAAAAGAAGATGAAGCTTTAGCCCTCCAGTGCAGGAACAACTCAATAAAGAAGATGAAGAGAGAGGGAGATGCAGAAAGTTGAAGAAGCCAAGTTCGGAATCACCGATTCTGAACTTGCAAAAGAAATGAGGGAGGAATGGATGACAGTTCTATTTTCTCAAGGTGAGGATGCAGACTACCTTGAGAAATTATCCAATAAAGAAATTTGCAGGGCCTTAATGGGTCAATCTGGAGAACTGGCAAAGAAGAAAAGGGCTGGAGAAGAAGAAAAGGCCCGGATGAAATCTAGATAAGCCATTGCCTTTAACATAAAAACCCATGAAGAAAGGAAGGTCATGATGGACTTCCTAAAGGCAAGAGGTGAAAGTGGAAAGAGGCTAGGTCCCATGAACTTCATGAACCTGCAAGCCCTCTACATAAAGGTGAAAAAGGAAGAAGAAGAGAGGATGAAGAAGATAGGCTCTAAAAGAAGGGTAGACATTCACACAGAAGAAAGAAAACCAAAGAAACCCAAGTCTACTCCCTCATCCTCTCCTCCTTCTGTCCAACAACTTCCCACTCACCCTCCTAGATCTCTCTCCTCCCCACCCAAAGAGTCCAAATCCTCTCACCCAGCTCCCTCTCATCAACAGCCTCCTAAAAAGAAAATTAAACCTTCTACCACATCTGAAGATTCAAGAGAGATTGTGCAATGGTTTTATAGTGACTCAGATTACTGGTTTGAAGTGTTCAAGGGAAAGGCATAGATGAAGAGGTCAACATACAAGTCTGTGGATGAAGTAATGCAACTTCAAGACTTTGATTTAAAGAAAATGTTGGAGCTGGGTGAAGCTCATGAGCCTGACAATGAAAGTGGAAGACATCTTCTGCTAATGATCAAACATCACTTCAATCCTAGCAAAGATGTTATCATTGATGCCAAACCACTCCAATCCCACTTTCCTCTTGTCAAATGGTCCTACAATGATGTTATCATTGATGCCAAACCACTCCAATCCCACTTTCCTCTTGTCAAATGGTCCTATAATGCTGATAAAGATGAATACACTCTGATTGATGTCAAAGGAAACAAGATGAGATGTTCCAACAAGGCCATCTTCAGCATGCCAAAATGGGACATCAAATCTCTGTCTGAAATTCCCTTTGACAATCCCAGCAAGGACCCAACAGGCTATGAGACTGCAAGGATAGTAGCAAACATGAAAAGGCTTCAACAACAAAGGCAGTAAGAGTTTTTGGTAGCATCAGTCTAGGGGAGTTTGTAGAGATAAAGACTGATGGCTACAAAATCCTCTAAGTACATATGCGGCGGACTCAACAAATTTGTTGACTTACAAAGTTGCTGCGGATAGTTAAGTTCTCCTGCTGATGAACAACTATGCTGCGGATAGCCTTATCTGCTGAAGTCCAAAGTTGCTGCCGATAGGCAAATCATCAGCAGCTTTGACTTTGCTACTAACACCTTTTGCTACAACCCTGACACATCTATCAGCAGCGAACTCAACAAATCTGCTGACTTACAAACTATGCTGCGGATAGCCTTATTGGTGCAGATGATTAAAGACAAAGCTACTACTTTTGAAGTCTCCTGCAAAGATTCCTAAGAAAACTTTTGACCTGATTCTTACTGTTTGCTGCATTTTGTCTTTTAGTTGTCTACCAATTGTAGTGTAACTTGTAACTGTCAAATATCAACGGCTTGTGTTTGATCTGATCCTTAGAATCAAGGGTCTGTCTTGATTCTAAGTTTCTTTATATGTATTGAATCTTCTCATTTGTACAAGTGTGCTTCCTTAGAGTTTTCTCTGTAACCTGTAAACCTTGAAGATTAATACAACTTGCATTTATCAATATTATCATTGTTTCTTGTTTACATTGCATAGTTGTGATTGTTTCCGCCAATCTCAACTAAACAGAACCATCTTGTAAAACACCGATCCTACACAAATATTTCGTCACATAAAAAAAATTTCAACTACTACTGTTCAAAACATGCTAACCCTCACGTGGTAATATATCAACGCTCTACTCTTTGAACAACTCGAAGTTGTCGCCCACCTGCTCCTCGTTGTCAGACTCCTCAAGCCATTCGTTGCCCGACACTGAATCATGTCTCGGTGGTTGATACCTAACTGCAAATGCATCCCCTCCTCTCCAACTACTCCTCCTGTAGAAGGAGCTAGTGAATCCTCCTCCCGTGGCTGCCCTAGTAGCACTGGGGGCATTAGGCGTCGGAGTGCTAAAATCACCTCCTGCGTCTGTAGCTCATGACCCTCCTCGACTGCCGGTGGTACTACTGTCAATGGAATCGGTGCTAATATCCGCCTCCTGCCGACAACTACCATGCACGTAGCAGCCAAATGTCTCACCCGACGCTCTGTCATCCTTCTGATAAGAGCTCCCCGTCTGATCCACCTTGTCCTAGATCGTCATAGCCATCAGTACTTGCACAAGATAGAATGTTGGAGTGATTACTATGGGTGCAAATATAGAATATGAGAGTAATCATAGACTACCAAATCACGGTGATCAAATGCAATTTGGTGGTCCACATTATTGCTCGTACTCTAAACCTTTCCCATCATATTCACACTAGCTTTCCATCTTTCACACACACCGGATGCATATGCATCTCACGCAAATCACTTAATACCAACAAAAATATATAGCAAATCATCATATATATCACAATTGCACACTACCCGTGGTTACACACAAATTCACTAAACTATGCTAACACACCATGCTATGTCACATAATGTAGTTAATTCTACTCTACATTAATTAGCTCACAAAACATGATTTCAGCCAATCACACCACACACTTCACATAGTTCTACATACTACTACAGCACATAGCACGCATCATGTTCCTACATGGACCCATAATTCCCCTACACACACCAATCGCTTTACCTAGTGTAACACTACTCAAATGATGAATAATAATTACCGCTCAACTCGAAAGACGTACATATTGGCTCGCGGTTACTCGTGGTGACATTTTCAGTTTAAGTTAAGGTATTTTATTTTATAAAAACACTGACTTTCTCTTAAACCACGGCTCTGATACCAACTTGTAATACCCCGACCCGGGCATCCTACAGTTGGTTCTCATAACGGGTCATTCCCATTTATAATGCATTTATTATTAACTCAATTACAGCGAAAGTCTTTCTAAATTCTTTTATTGTTATTTAATGATATTAAATTACCTCACGAATGCCTGCACACCAGTCCGAGTAACAACGCTCCCAAGCCAAGATAAGTCAACGCTAAGCTTACCAGTAAAACAATCTAACGTACACACAAAGTCAGCTACACTGAGTGAGTTCTAATAGTTTAATTTAACCAAAAACCATCACATCATATTCATTAGTTTATTCCACTCAGGACCCTCCGGTCCTTAACGAAATAGTTTTACGATTCATTTAACAAATAGTTAACCCCTGTCATCCCATGACATCCCATAACGGTTCATCACCCGAGACTCAGCCCGTACCACCAATAATAATAATAATAATCTTACCATCTTGTCGACATAGACTTAACTTACTATACTAATAACTCATACCTAATAACAATTATTAACTCGAAACTTGGTTAACATAACAAACTCTAGAAATTAACACACCCGGCCTTAACTAAGGCTCTCACAATTAACTGACACGACAGTTATACACGTCACATCAGAATCCTGACACAACGGTCAATCTAACTCTACATACCATAATATTATCATCACATGCCTAATCAATATAACTCAACGCTTGCATGCAATACTACACATGTAACATCCCGGAAAATTTATAAACTAATAGTTCGGGTTAGTGGATGACCCGAAACTATATGAAATGTAATACATGAGTTAAATTTGTCACGCATGACGCGTGTTATCAACATTTGGTGACACCGTCGGTCGTTTAGGGAAGATTAGAGATCGAAACGTATAAGTTGGAATTGAAGGGACCCGAAACAAAACTAGTGGTCATTTATAAAGCACATTATGTGAAAACCCTAGGTCATTAGAGACCTAGGGGGTGCGACGGCTGATTAGAAGCGCAAGGGAAGGAGAAGCCGACGTTGAGGGTGATCGGGTGAAGAACCAAGGCGGTGACATGGTGGTTTCCGATCGAGAGTCTCCGAAACACGATGAGGTAATCTCGTTCTTCCTCATTGTATTCGGTTTTGGATGTTTTTCCTATTATGCTTGCTTAATTGAAGTGTATGGTCGCAAAGAGGCGACATGGAGACGATCGGCGAAGAAATCAAGCGAGAACAGAAATCCGGCGAGGATTTCCAGCCACTGTTCAGGTTTCTGGCGGCGGCGCCGGCAACGACAGTTGGAGTTGATGGGTGGAGGTGGAAGAGTTTGGCGACATGGTCGCGTGAATATATTATTTGTCCAATTCCGAGTTCGTTTGATATGGATTCGAGCAGCGCGAATACAGACGCACGAAAAGGGCGAATTCAGGCTACTGTTTCCTTTTCTAGTGACGGAAGCGGCGGGTTCTGGCGACACGACTGGTTCGTCTGAAAGGGTTCGGCGTTACGGACGCGTGGACATATAATTCGCCTAAAACGGAGTCCATTTGGGTCGGTTTTAAGCTACTCGTATATTGACGTGCAAAACTAAACGTGCTGAAAGACGAGTCTACGTTCTAGAAGCAGCGGTGGTGGCGAAGGCCGACACCAATAATTTTTTCAGGTCGGGCATGTTGAGGCGAACGCGTGGATAGGTGGATCGCGCGAAACGGAGCCTGTATGGTCGAGATATAAGATAAACTAGTTTTCTTCTAGCGTGGTGCACAACAGTTTCGTACAAAACCGCTTAGAACGGCTTGTATGCAAAGGTATGACCCCATAGAATTTTATATTAATTGTTGGGGACTATTTTGGGATGTGAGAAAAATGTTGGGGACGATATTCGGGAACGTTTTCCTGTAACGTTAATTTAGGGGTTTTTGTACGCGAATGAGCGCGTCGGTTATATGGTTTGGGACGATTTATACCGAGCTTGTAGCTGCTGGTCCGTAGTAGATGGGATAGTGTTATTGCGTTAATAGGGTTGTTCCGGGTAATTCATTTGGCGACAGGTTCGGGTCGGGCTGAGCGTTTGCGGGTATGCAACCTATGGAAGGAAAGCTTCGCAACCAGTGAGTTTCTAATCCCCTACTTTTAAACATTTTACTGTCTTGGGGCTATCATACATACATTCAAGAGGTGTTAATACATTTAATCATGTTAAGGGTTTCGGGTTCTAACCCGATGTGCTTTTGAAAATAAAATGAGTATTAAGGAATTATAGGGTCTATGGTGTGTTTATGTGAATGTGACAACTAGGGTTACTAGCAATGAATGAGTGAGGTGTTAAGGGTTGATTAGGGGGATTCGGGCCTCAAGCTAAATGCTTATGATTTTATATGGGATATATGTGGTTCTAGTGTCATGCGTGAGGTGCAGGTGTAGTTAATGAGTCTTGTAAATGATATGTGAAATTATGTGTTTATATCTATGTGTCGTGTTTGCATGGTTGTCATTATGGCACAGCAAAATGGATTGTGAAGGATGAGGTCCTTCGGGAAGTCACCAACGGTGACATTTATCTAACAGGTTAATGATGAGCTTGGGGTATGTTGAACGCCCTGACGAGGGTGCAGTAACGAGGTATGTGTTTACGTGGGTTTTTATATATGTGTAGTGTTGCATGCAAACGTTGAGTCAGATTGACTATGCATGTGGTGACATTAATGTGGTAATGTTAGTGTGACGTGTACATGTTATCATTGTGGTATGTGGAGTTAAATTGACCGTTGTGTCGGGATTATGACGTGACGTGTATTAGTGTTGTGTCAGTTAATTGTGAGAGCCTTGGTTAAGGCCAGGTGTGTTAATGTCTAGAGTTTGTGGTGTTAACCAAGTGTCTTGTTAATGCTTGTTCTTGGGATTAGTACGATAAGTTAAGTCTATGTCAATAAGGTGATAAGATTATTATTATTATTATTATTGGAAGTACGGGCTGAGTCCCGGGTGATGAACGGTTATGGGATGCCGTGGGATAACAGGCTGTTAACTATTCGTTAATGAATCGTAAAACTATTTTATAAGGACCGGAGGGTCCTGAGTGGAATAAACTAATAAATGTGATGTGATGGTTTTTGTAAATTGAGTAACAATAAATGTGTTTTAAATGAAAATGACTTGTTAAGAGGACCAACTGTAGGATGCCCGGGTTGAGATCTTACAAGTTGGTATCAGAGCCGTGGTTTAAGAGAAAATCGGTGTTTTTACTAAAATAAAATGCGAGCCAAGAGGTGTTTAACTTAAACCGAAAATGGGACGAGGGTGAAACGAATGCCACCAAGAGTAACCGCGAGCCAAGAGGTATGGTTTCACACGAGGAGCGATTGACCAAATTCTGTTTAAACGGAAGGATGGAAAGGATACAATCATGGTGCAAATCTATGTGGACGATATCATCTTTGGATCCACAAATCCTCGTCTGTGCAAAGAATTCGAGGAAGTGATGCGTTCTAAGTTTGAAATAAGCTCTATGGGAGAAATAAAGTTCTTTTTGGGATTGCAAGTTGATCAGTCCGAATCAGGAATTCTCATTCATCAAGAGAAATATGTGAAAGAAATCCTGACCAAGTTCAAAATGGATGATTAACTCTTATGGAAGTTCGACATTGTCTGTCTCCTTATTTGGATGGTGAAAGTGTTGATCAGCATCTGTATCGCTCTATGATAGGATCTCTCATGTATCTCACTGCCAGTAGACCCGACATCATGTTTGCAGTGTGCTTGTGTGCACGTTTTCAGACTAATCCTAAACTCTCTCATTTATCTGCTGTCAAACGTATTTTGAGATATTTAAAGTACAAGCCAAAATTGGGTCTTTGGTATCCTAAAAATGATATGTTTGATCTTGTGGCTTATTCAGATTCAGACTACGGGGGATGCAACTTAGACCGCAAATCCACTTATGGAGGTTGTCAGTTCCTTGGCAACCGCATTGTCTCATGGCAATGTAAGAAACAATCCACTGTTTCCCAATCCACCGCCGAAGCCGAATACATTGCTGCCGCCCTTTGTTGTTCCCAACTCAGATGGATACACCATCAGATGCTTGACTATGGGATCACATTCCATGAGACACCCATTCTTTGTGATAACACTGCCGTTCCCCATATCACCAAAAACCCATTTCAGCATTCCAAAACCAAACACATCGAGATCAAACATCATTTTATCCGTGATTGTGTTGAAAAGAAACATATTCAAATTGTTGAAGTCAAAACTGACAAGCAAACCGCAGTCATCTTCACAAAGGCTTTTGACTCTACCAGATTTTGCCCAACTGGTTGAGATGCTTGGCATGATAAACTTTCAGTGATCCTTGTGTATATTAGTTGTTTCATGTTTATGCTTAACGGTCAAGAAAATTTCCAAAAAGATTTTCCTTTTGTGTATAGTTCATGTTTATTACCTAGCAAATCTTTTGGGGGAGAAATGAGAATTTAATATGCAAAATTGAAAAGAATTGCTTTGTGTACAGTCTTACAAGTGGTTTTGTTACACGGAAATTGAATATGACCTTTGAGAAATGATAGTGTCTGATCACGTCTCTTGAACATGGAATGGACCAAAAGCGATGGTGTTTACTGAGGTATAGCTGGTAGGCCTGGCATATGGTTAAAACTTGTAAGTAGTGTGAAAACCTAAATTCTATCTCATACTTGTGTGTTTGAACCCATTATTGAAACATCTAACCCATTTTGTCTATTAAGAAAACCAATTCAATCAGATACAGTCCTACGTGTTTGATTCCTATTCATACGCCAGGTGACCGTCAAAGTAACGATATTTACCGCCGATGACCCTGTATGTTTTGTTTACGCAAAGATCTCAGGTGTTCATTTTTTTCCCATCCACTTGGATGATTTGAGCCCGTCTGTTTTTCTTACGCAAAGATCTCGGGTGTTCAATATTTTTCTATCCGCTTGGATAATTTTACGACTTCTTCTGTTTTGCTTACGCAAAGATCTAGAATGTTCGTTCCTTTTTAATATCTACTTGGATATTTTTCATTTTAAATCTTCTAATCCACTTCAGTTTCTTATTTTATTTTGGTGGTATTTTGAAATTATTAATATGGTACCTTGTTAATCAGAAATAGATGATAGGATGAATACGGGTACTTCTTGAGGATTGATAGGTTTTCAAAACCATTTTATTTCAATATGCGGGGAACATCTTGTATCTTGCTCAAATGGTACCATTTAATCACATGAAAAACTATATACAAACAAATGTTCGGGTTTACTTTGCACAAATATCAGCTATCTTCAGGGACTCACAGTAGTTGATTGCAAAAGGAAGTGTTTCAAGAGACTGGCCAGATCTGATCTCATGTTGGATCTTTTCCAAGATGATAAGTGTGAATATTTTGTGAATATTTTATTTTAAGTTTGTATAAAAGAGTAAATATCTTGTGAATAGCTTTTATTTTATTTTTAAAGTTGTATCTGTTCTATAGCTATCGAAACTTCATGAGTTCACCTGAAACTACTCAAGTCATCCGAAACTACTCAATTCACCCGAAACTTTCAACGTCACCCGAAACTACCTAGTTAGTCAAAACTTCTTTTGCCTGTCGAAACTAGTAGTTTCGACAGGGGCAAAATTGTCTTTTGCCACATGGGAAAATTAAATATCTTCATAATCAAGTTTCATCGCCGTCAAGCCTCACTTTACCGTCTCCGATCATTTTACACCTTCTCTCTCACACACAAAAGCTCTCAAACCCTCGTTCTAAGCTTGTGAAATCAGCGTCTGTTACCTGATTTCCCCCATCGTCTCCGTAATCTTCTTCATCAGGTATCTCTTTTGACCCTTGTGTGTATGATTTTGCAAAATGCCAGACTTAGGGTTAGAGTTTGAAAGGTTTTTACGATCGACACCTCCTTTTTATAGCAGATTAGTGGTTAAATCTTGATTACAAACTTACCATTGTTGATAACTAATATCTTTGTGTACATATTTGCAGATTTAACTTTGAATCATCCGTAAGATGGAGTTTCGACACTCACAGGCCACTCTTACTCCTTCTTTTATCTTTTTCGTCAATTTCTTGTTAATATGAGTCTGTAAAGTTCTTGAGTCTGTGTGTTTTAGTATGTTCAAGGGTTTGGGCATCGAAACTAAGTAGTTTCGATAAAAGGGATGTTTTTCTTTTAAAATAGGTTTTTCAAAATTTAAACAGGTTTTCAATCGAAACTAGTAGTTTCGATACCCAAATTTGTCCTAGTCTCTTTGCCCGAAACTATATAGTTTCGGTCACACCTTCTATGAAATTTTTAAGTGTTGACCGAAACTTGTTGTTTCGATCAAAACTAGTAGTTTTGATAAGGCTTATTCTTAAATTTTCTAAGTGTTGATCAAAACTTGTTGTTTCGATCGAAACTAGTAGTTTCGATAGGGCTTGTCTCAGAAAATGTCTAAGTGTTGGTTCAAATAGTTTCGATCAGGTTTTTCTCTGAAATTTCTCTAAGTATCAAACTTGATTATTCTTGTGTGTTTGCAGATATGGATCTCTTATTTGTGAAGAGGCACAATGTCTGTGCCTTCCTTGATGCTAAAGATCCAAAAAGTGCCGAGTTCGTTCCTGTCCTGAACTTCCTGGATAATTCAAACATAAGCTTTGCCATCAGTCACAACCTTCTGGTTTTTTAAGCATCCATAAGAGAGTTTTGGGAAACAGCTGAATTAGTTACTATTAACAATGTGGAGCACATAAGGGCCACAGTTCGTGAGCAAGAGGTTTTGTTTTCTGAAGCCACAATAAGACAAGTGCTGATGTTCAACGATAATCCAGAGGCACCAATAGAGTTTCCAAGCTTCTACATAAAGGAATGCTTTAGAAGAATGGGTCATCCAGATGAATTCAAGAGTGGCCAGATCATTAAGAACTCCCAACCTTCACACTAGAGATATTTCATGCATATCTTCATCCACTGCCTATCCATTCGAAAAGGTGGTTTTGACTCTGCAAATGCAATGGTGGCATCTGCTGTTTTAGGGTTAATCAAAGGGAGGAACTACAATTTCTTGGGCTGGTATTTACACAACTCAAGGAGAATCTAACTGGGCTATGAAAGAAAAGTTTCTAATCTACCCAAGATTACTTCAGATCATCATAAATCATCTCCATCCAAATCTTCAACAGGGAGGAAATATCTTGGTATTTGATCATATGGGAGCAAAGACTCTGAGCTACATGAAGAGCAAAAACAAGAGAACAAATAGAGTCATTGCTGATATTCCATTATTTGGACATGTAATCGGTGAGGAAGAAGAATTTGTACCAGATATTGATCCTTATCTACCTATTGAAGAAGATAATGACTTATCTGAGGAAGAAGAGGTTGAGGTAGAACAAGATCAAGGGAACCAGTAAGAGGTTGAAGATGAAGCTGATATTGAAATCCCTATTATTCAAGAAGAAGAACAACTTGCTGATGAGCCTGTGCTAGAGGCTGCCTTTGTTGAGGAAGTACAGATTCTTGTTGAGCCAGTGATTAATGTTGAAGCGGGTATTTAAAGAGATGAGGAGGAGGTAGCAGAGTCAAGTGGGACTCTGGATGCAGGAATATATGGGTCAGACTACTACAAGTCAGACTCCGATGCTCAAAGTAAACCCTCTGCATCATCCACCAAGAGACAAGCTGACTCAGACTCCGATTATGAACTTGAAGAGACTGAGGCCAAGAAAATAAAGACCGGGTTGGAAGATCTATCATCTTCCTCTGAATCAGCATTTGATACACCACAACCTACACCTCCACCATCACCACAGCCAACACCACAACCTAGACCACCTCCATCTCCACAACATGCACCCATCCCTACACCACCACCATCACCTCAACAAGTACACATTCCTACACCACCCACATCACCATCTCATGAACCAACATCATCAGTGCCGAGAGTCAAAACCTTAAGTCTTGAAGTGAAGAAGCTACAGGATCATGTCAAAGAAAAGGACACAGTGATTGAAGGTTTAAGAACCGAGCTAAATAAATGTAAAGAAGAGGTTAAAGACCTAAAGCTGGAAGTTGGGGGCTTACATACCCAGCTTGAAGTCCAGCAAACTCAACTTGAAACCCAACAAAAGCTAATTTCAAAACAACATGAAGAATTCAAAGCTTAGCTGAAGTTTTTGAGCAGTTAAAAGCTTCACTGGTAAAGCTTGTTCAGCAACAAGCAACCACCTCCACAGCTCAGGGGGAGACCACTTCGGGTGTGGAACCCTCTTCCCCTGCCTTGGTCACAAATCCTGAAACTGCTTTGACCATCTTCTCCGAACCTACCACTAAGCCAAAGGAAGCTGTGGAGGTTAAAATTGAAGAGCAAGAGTTCGACCTTCCCTCAGAAAATGAAAGAAGAGAAGCTAGGAAGAGAGGGAAGGGAACTAAGACTGAGGTTGAAACGGTGATTCTGGATGAAGAGGATGTGGCATCTGACGATGAGCTCAATGCCCTCCTAGATGAAATAGACAACTTTGGCTACAATGATCTATATCCAGAAATCTTACCTACTGAAGAGCTAGAGACTGAAAGAGTCCGATACTTTACTGAAGAAGGAGATGAAATTCAAGCTCTATCCGATGAGAACCAAGATGAAGAAGATGTCCAAGTAAACATCGTAAATCCTTTTAATACTGATGAACCAACTCCAACAGTATCTAAAGCCACATAAGCTCCAACTCCACCTACTATTGATCCTAACTACCCAAACCCGAAGAAACCTTGGTTGGGGAAGCTTGTAGAGGAGGAGAGCCCTCAAACTTATGAATGGATAGCCGAACATCAAGAGCTGAAGAGGCCTCCTGTTGGATGGAAATATGATGCAGAAAGGAAGTTGTTTATCATTAGAAGATATAGGGGAGCAGTTCAGCACTTCAAGAATATGACAGACTTCTAAACTCTCCCCTTCTATGAGCTAAAAGATCTGGCCAAGCTTCTCCTTCAAAATCTAGGGAAGGTGATGATGGCTTCAGACTTTGAACACTTCCTGCACACCCAGGTGAACTGTGAATTCAAGGGGATGAAGCCCAGAAAGACCAAGAAGAAAATTTCAAAGACTAGGTTTTATCCAAAAACCAAAACGCCTTATGTCTTCTTAAGGTACAAACCAGCACAAACTCACAAAACCATCACTCTTCCCAAATCAGTGCCTGTCCAACTCCAAACTTTCAAGAAATGGTACTACAATCCAAATATTGGAAGTGACGTGATGGAGTGTGAAGGCAAGGAAGATATAGTGATCTTCGAACCGATGGAGTTGCTGAAGTTCCAACCTGATGATCTGGAGGTGCTTTTCAAGAATCATATTCAAGCCTACAGCGATGAAGATGAGGCGGATGCAAAGGCATATCAACGGGTTGTGACCCTACATGTCAAGCCTTACATCCAGAAGCCTACTCAAGGACCAGCTGCTTAGTGAAGGGCTAAAGACAGTAATGCAACAGCTTAGGGGGAGATTGTAGAGTCATGTAATTTTATTAAGCTGTTGTCATTATTGTATTTTGAACAATCTTAGTTTAGCTTACTTTAATTGTAATTTCAGTTTTTGTAATTTACTGCTTTATTGTAGTTAAGTCTGGGCCATCGAAACTACTTAGTTTCGATTGAGTTATGTTCAATCGAAACTAGTAGTTTCGATAGATAGTAGTTTCGACAGGGTGTTCATTTGTAAATGTTCAACCGAAACTGACATAGTTTCGATACCTGTCAATTACTATAAATAGCCTAGCTTGAGAAGGATTAGGGTGTGAGTAGCGGTTGTAACCCTGAACCTTCTCTTTCATTTGTTCATCAATCAATACATTTGCATTTTGAGTTATTGTGCACTGTTCTTACAATCTCATATCCTATTTGTATTGATTGTGAGTGTGTTTAGCCCGTTATCTTCACCAAAATCTGTTTCTATCCTCTGTTTCACCTCCATACACACTGTTTCCGCCTTTGTGTGTGGAGAATCGATCATCTATGAGATTTCTAGGTGAAATTTGGACCTACATACGTCATTTGAGTTATGCATAAATTGTTAGTGTGTTAATTGTGTAGTTTAACACTATGTGAATTGTGTCGGATGCATGTGCATCCGGTGTGCGTGAAGGTAGAAAGTTAGTGTGGGTATGATGGGAGAGGTTTAGAATCCGAGAAGTAATGTGGACCACCAAATTGCATTTGATCACCGTGATTTGGCAGTCTATGATTACTCTCATATTCTGAATTTGTGCCCATAGAAATCACTCTAGCGTTCTATCTTGAGTAGGATTAGGTGGTTAAGACGAAGCATACAAGATCGGTCAGGCGTGATGCTCTTGCTAGAGGGAATGCAGAACGACTAGTCAAGACGACGGCTGTTGCGGGTGAAACTGCTAGCGAAACGGGAGTAGTGTTGGCGCTTCTCGTGCCAAGTGTGACTAGAGCTTCGGTCGACGACATACCGCGTGGACCTATGATTGGAAACACGGAATGGAAAAGGAAAAGCAGTACTAGCTGTAGTGATATTCCTCCAGGATGTGGACCTGCACGGTTGAGAAATCGACCACATGTTGGGGGTTAAGAGAGCTTTGTTTCAAGGGGGAACCAGAGGAGGACACGCCAGATGCACCTGACGTGGTCTAGTTGTGATTTGGCGGGCCATGTTTGGGATGCTTGATTGCTTGATGAGTAGTTAGTATGGCAGTTGTCATGAGAGATTTCTGGTTGATTTGACGTTATGACTAACTAGATGTTTACGTGGTGTGATACTTAATGCAAATATTGATTATTTGATTTGGCATTGGTTCTGAGTTTTACCGCGTGGTGAATTGACCGTGACTAAAAATAGTCGTATTTGTGATAGCCTACTATGGTGAATGCAGTGTTAAATTTAGTGCGGTATGGTGTGATTATGTGATTACCTTTTGAACAACGTGAGTTCATATTAAATGTAATTCTTGTTGTGGTGCTAGTGCATGGTTACTTAGATGGTATGAGTAGACTTGTATAGACATGAGTTTTGAAATTGTCTGTGTCTACAATCTTAAGATAGTGTCACCGATGTGATAATGATTAGGTGATGTTTGGAGTGCAATGGGTGTGTTGCACTTTGTGTGAAAGTGCAGGACGGGGTCCTGTGGGAAATTGTGGTTATATACCTTGTGTGTAGGTATAAAGGAACAGGACGAGGTCCTGTGGGGAATTATGACTTATATATTATGTGTATAAATGATTAGGGTGACGTCTTGTGTCTAGACTGATTAATGTGTTATCCTGAACCATCGGTACGACCCGCTGGGGTGAATAGAAGATAGGGTTCATTGTGTGTGTGTGTGTGACTATAAATGACGAGGTCATATTGTACACAGGTAGATTTTCTCAGGTCTAACTAATTGTTTGTGTACACTTTGTGCAAGTTAGAAGGTGGGGATACTAGTACATGCGTAGGACATTATGTGTTCTGTAGTTTCGTTGTGTCGGTGTGTGTCCTTGTAGTACACGCTTAGTCGTGCATAGGACGGGTAGTCAGTGTGCTCAGGAATAGTATTTTTATCTTGATAATTTTCTCGACGTTGATACATCAAGGTAATGCGAGAAGCGTGACGTCATTCGAGACGATCGACAAGGTGATCTTATGAGATACCTATACTTATATCTCAAGAATGCGGAGCACAGAGCCGAGGGGTGCCACGGAGAGAGATGACGATGAAAGCGTTACGTGGACGCTTGATTGGAACTAGTCATGACGCGATCGAGACGATGACACAGAAGACGTTAGCACGGAGTGAAGGACGTGACGATAGGGTCTTTATGGAATACGTTCCATAGAAGGAATTCCGTCAATGAAAGACAGGAAAGGGATGGGAATGTTTCCTCCGGAACGAGGCGGTGGATAACTAAGACTTATGACAGGACGGACTTAACGTTCGTACTCGGTAAATGAGACGCGATAGGTGATCGCATAGTAGTGATATGGCAACAATAAAGAATGCGAGATAAAGGGAAGACAAGTGCAGAATTGCACATAAACGACTAAGAAGGGAAGGCCTACACTTGCAAACTTATGACTGGTTTACAGAGAGCTCTGGTGCAGCATTCAAGTAAGGCAAATGTTTGGCTATCGAATCAGATATGACGGGGGATGGTGAGCTTTAGAGGACACCGAGAGCGGGCGACGGTAACTCTACTGTTGAGAGTTAAGTGCTTACTTAAGAGACTTGTTGAACGCAGGATGATGGAGTAAATAGATACCATGATAAAGAGATTTGGTGGAGACCATTTTAGCCTTGCATAAGCTCCTGGAAATCATCGGAGGAAAGCAGAAGTAATACCCTTATAGGTAGGGCAGTGGGATTGAGTGTGAGAAATCATCGCAAGATAGCAATCGTAGCATGAGAGGGAGAGGAATGTGACGCACACACGATAGTAAATCAACCATTGCTCCTCTCTGTTAAAGGCAAGAAACCTTACTTAGGGAAATGACCGTCAGAGTGATGAAATCATTGAGACTATACAAGGAATGACGGCAAGGATGCACGTGAGGAAATCAGGAAAATGCGACTAGGGAATGGGTAATTGATGGAGTTGGTCCGTCTGAGTAATGGTCAGAAAAACAAGTAATGCGAGGATCTGTAGGTGGAAACCTACAAGTCATAGAGTGAAAGCGAGCAGTGGAGAGGACTTCTTCGAACACCAAGGTTTTGGCTGTGTTAAAAATTCATGACCAGGAAGGTACGTATACGAAAGAGAATGGGTAGCATCTAAGGGTTTTGGAGCAAGAGTAGAGAATAGAAAGGAGGAGCGGTGTTAGTTGTGCCGACGTAGGATTCGAGGACGAATCCTCTTTTAAGAGGGGTAGACTTGTAACATCCCGAAAAACTTATAAACTAATAGTTCGGGTTAGTGGACGACCCAAAACTATATGAAATGTAATACATGAGTTAAATTCGTCACGCATGAGGCGTGTTATCAACATTTGGTGACACCGTTGGGCGTTTAAGGAAGATTAGAGATCGAAACGTATAAGTTGGAATTGAAGGGACCCGAAACAAAACTAGTGGTCATTTATAAACCACATTATGCGAAAACCCTAGGTCATTAGAGACCTAGGGGGTGCGACGGCTGATTAGAGGCGCAAGGGAAGGAGAAGCTGGCGTTGAGGGTGATCGTGTGAAGAACCAAGGCGGCGACATGGTGGTTTCTGATCGAGAGTCTTCGAAACACGACGAGGTAATCTCTTTTTTCCTCATTGTATTCGGTTATGGATATTTTTCCTATTATGGTTGCTTAAGTGAAGTGTATGGCCGCAAGGAGGCGGCATGGAGACGATCGGTGAAGAAATCAAGCGAGAACAAAAATCCGGCGAGGATTTCCGGCCACTGTTCAGGTTTCCGACGGTGGCGCCGGCAGGTGGCATCTATGGGTGGAGGTGGAAGGGTTTGGCGACACGGTCGCGTGGATATATTATTTTTCCAATTCCGAGTTCGTTTGATATGGATTCGAGCAGCGCGAAGACAGACGCACGAAGAAGGCGAATTCCGGCGACGGCGACTGGTTCGTCTTAAAGGGTTCAGCGATACGGACGCGTGGACATATAATTCGCCTAAAACGGAGTCCATTTGGGTCGGTTTTAAGCTACTCGTATATTGAGGCGCAAAACCGAACGTGCTGAAAGACGAGTCTGCATTCTGGAAGCAGCGGTGGAGGCGACAGCTGACACCAATAACTTTATGAGGTCCGGCATGTTGAGACGAACGCGTGGATAGGTGGATCGCCCGAAACGGAGCCCGTATTGTCGAGATATAAGCTAAACAAGTTTTCTTCTAACGTGGTGCTCAGCAGTTTCGTACAAAACCGCTTAGAACGGCTTGTACGCAAAGGTATGATCCCATAGAACTTTATATTAATTGTTGGGGACTATTTTGGGATGTGCGAAAAATGTTGGGGACGACATTCGAGAACGTTTTCCGGTAACATTAATTTATGGGTTTTTGTACGCGAACGAGCGCGTCGGTTATATGGTTTGGGACGATTTAGACCGAGCTTGTAGCTGCTACTCCGGAGTAGATGGGATAGTGTTATTGCGTTAATAGGGTTGATCAAAGTAATTCATTTGTCGACAGGTTCGCGTCGGGCTACGCGTTTGCGGGTATGCGGCTTATGGAAGGAAAGCTTCGCAACTAGTGAGTTTCTAATCCCCTACTTTTAAACGTTTTACTATTTTGGGGCTATCGTACATACTTTCAAGAGGTGTTAATACAATTAATCATGTTAAGGGTTTCGGGTTCTAACCCGACATGCTTTTGAAAATAAAATGAGTATTAAGGAATTGTAGGGTCTATGGTGTGTTTATGTGAATGTGACAACTAGGGTTCCTAGCAATGAATGAGTGAGGTGTTAAGGGTTGATTAAGGGGAGTCGGGCCTCAAGCTAGATACTTATGATTTTATGTGGGATATATGTGGTTCTAGTGTCATGCGTGAGGTGCAGGTGTAGTTAATGAGTCTTGTAAATGATATGTGAAATTATGTGTTTCTGCCTATCTGTCGTGTTTGCATCGTTGTGATTATGGCACAGCAAACGGGATTGTGAAGGATGAGGTCCTTCGGGAAGTCACCAACGGTGACATTTATCTAACAGGTTAATGATGAGCTCGGGGTGTGTTGAACGCCCTGACGAGGGTGCACTGACGAGGTATGTGTTTACATGGGTATTTATATATGTGTAGTGTTGCATGCAAACGTTGAGTCATATTGATTATGCATGTGGTGACATTAATGTGGTAATGTTAGTGTGACGTGTAGACGTTATCATTGTGGTATGTGGAGTTAAATTGACCGTTGTATCGGGATTATGACGTGACATGTATAAGTGTCGTGTCAGTTAATTGTGAGAGCCTTGGTTAAGGCCAAGTGTGTTAATGTCTAGAGTTTGTGGTGTTAGCCAAGTGTCGGGTTAATGCTTGTTCTTGGGTATGAGTTATTAGTATGATAAGTTAAGTCTTTGTCAACAAGGTGATAAGATTATTATTATTAGTATTATTATTGGAAGTACGGGCTGAGTCCCGGGTGATGAACGGTTATGGGATGCCGTGGGATAACAGGGGGTTAACTATTCGTTAATGAATCGTAAAACTATTTTATAAGGACCGGAGGTTCCTGAGTGGAATAAACTAATAAATGTGACGTGATGGTTTTTGTTCAAATTAAATTTTTAGAACTCACTCAGCATAACTGACTTTGTATGTACGTTAGATTGTTTTGCAGGTAAGCGTAACGTTGAAGTAACTTGGCTTGGGTGCGGTGTTACTCGGATTGGTGTGTAGGCATTCGTGAGGTAAACTGAATAACATTAAATAGCAGGCATTCGTGAGGTAAACTGAATAACATTAAATAGCAATAAATGTTCTTAAAAAGAATTCCGTTGTAAATTGAGTAACAATAAATGTGTTTTAAATGAAAATGACCCGTTATGAGGACCGATTGTAGATGCCCGGGTTGGGGTCTTACAACACATATATAAATACCCGCGTAAACACATACCTCATCACTGCACCCTCGTCTGGGTTACCCTCGTCAGGGCGTTCACAATCCCGTTTCTGTGCCATAATGACAATGATGCAAACACGACACATGAATATAAACAAAAAATATCCCATATCATTTACGTGGCTCATTAACTACCCTCGCACCTCACGCATAACCGTAGAACAACATATTTCTCCCATGAATTCATAAACATTTAATGTACGACACACTATTCCTGTTTGGCCCTTAACACGACACGCATTAATAACCCATACCCCTAACTCACACATTTCCATGAACCCACCATATACCCTACGATCACTTAATACGTATTTTGTATTCAAAACGCATCGGGTTAGAACCCGAAATCCTTAACACATTTAATAGAGTAAACTTATTTCATAAGTATGTACGATAGCCCCAAAACGTTAAAAACATTTAAAAGTAGGGGATTAGAAACTCACCGGTTACGCTGAACTCCAATCCTTGCTCTGCACCCCGGCCACTCGCTCGAATCCCGAACCTATACGATCACATGATCAGAATATGTTCTACTAATGCATAAAATATAAACTCTAACGCCGTCTCGTCAGCTAGTCCTTTCTTTCCGCGTTACCTTAGTCCCACGTGCTCACACGAACCGGATCGTCCTCGACCCGTCTAGAAATCCAGTGCTTGGACTGGGTTCATCCCATGTATGCATGATCAAGACCATGTGAAACGTATAAACTCGTGTCGGGTTCCCATGCATGCATGCCATGCAAAAACCCTAGCCGAGTTCACCGTTGTCGTCGTACGAGTCCACCCCGTACCCCACCGTCTCCATCGTCCTCACCATCTTGTGCCGCTAACCGGTCACCTCCAAGCACCACCATCGTGCTCCTCCACCATGCGTCACCATCGTGCACCATCATCGTCATACTCGCGTCCGACCATGTCACACCCGTAGCCCCCGTCGTCCTCGTCCATGGCCACCACCGACAATCCCAACACCACCGTCGATCCACGCAATACGCTGTTGTAGCACGCTACCACCGCCGCCGTCACAGCAGCCCCCCCCCCCCGCTTCGCTTCACCCTTTTTCTGTCCTCGGATCAATCCTAGCCGAACCACCCTCTTCGGCCTTCACTCTCCTTCTCAGTCGAGAACCTCCCTAGTTGCACACCCCTACCACCTCACCATCGGCCGCCTCCTGCCGGCGCTAGCACCACCACTGGTCTTCCCTTCTTCGCCGCCGGTCTTGACCCCAAGCCTAAACCCTCGTCGGGTTTCTAACAATAATGTAAACAAAACACAAGTATGATTCGTAAAAGAGGATTACCTTAGTCGCGTAGGAAGTTTCCTGCTCAAGACCACCGCGAAACCACCGCCATTCGCCTTCCAGTTCCGGCGTCTCCCTCCCCCTTCGCGACTGCTGCCGTGCGCAAGCCTAGGCCGATTATGGCCTAGGGTTTGCTATAAAGCGGCTTTTAAACCTCTTGATGTTTCGTTTCGGGTCCCTCCTAATCCACTTCATTCGTTTCTATGCCGAACTTTAGTAAAAATGGCCAACCGAGTTCGTTAAGTTTGATAACCCCAACTTCACACGAAATCTTGCTAACCCTTTTTTTGTTTGCTAGTGATTCGGGATATCCGATAACCCGAACCAATGACAGGCCGATTTCCGGGATGTTACAAGACTATGTTCAATTAAAATTCGAGCGTTTTTTTGATATGATACGCTATAACGAGTTTGTGATTCGATATAAGTTTTATTCACGCAAACAAGTCAAATAAACCCATCGCGAAGCGCGGGAAGTAAAAACTAGTTTAATTTATTTTTCATCCCCTTTATATATTCTTATTTATTGATTAACTAGTTTTTTTGCCCCCGCGTTTCGCGGCGGATGTTTGGTCTTTTTTTCTCGCGTAATGCAGATCATCAAAAACCGTAGAAGCACATACCGATGCTCGTTCTGATAATACCAAAACCAGCAATGATGTTATTTTTGGCTCGTCGAAAGCATAAAAGTCAATACTAATACCGGCTCCAGCATAAAAGTCAATACCAATACCAATACCGGCTCCGATAATACCAATACCGGTAACGGTGTTATTCGCTCATAACAAGGCTTTGTTCTAACGGTTTAGCATGCATAGTTAAAACCGTGAGATCAGGTATTCAAGCCTTTCCCCTATCCAATTTTTTTCCTGTCAGGTTTTTATCCTTCTTTCATCATTTTTAAATACCCCTAATTGATATTCTCTTCTCATCGCTAATTAATACAATCCTTTTAAAATACCCCTAATTAATATTCTCTTCTCATAATACCCCTAATTATAAAAAAACATAATTATTCTCAAAGCAAATGCGTGTGCAACAAACAAGAGCTAACCCACTAATTAACATTTAATTTAGATTCGTTAACAAAAAGTCATTTTAGAATTTTCTAATCTTTTTAAAATGAGTAAACTGTCATTTTCGTCCATATGGTTTGGTCAAAATTGTCACTTTCATTCAATAGTTTGTTTTCTTGTATTTGGATCCTCGTGGTTTTAAAATCTTGCCACTTTTATCCAGTCATCTAACATCATCTATTTTTCTCTATTAAATGAGCGATATTTTAGTCCTTTTACATATTTGTTTTATTTTTTCATCTTTTTTACTCTCACTTTTTAACCATCCCCAATTTAACCTCTAATTTAATCATCCCCTGCTCACCTTCTTCCTCTTTTCCCGACCAATTTCCGACGATAGGGGGATTATTAAATTAGAAGTTAAATTGGGGATGATTAAAAAGTGAGAGTAAAAAAGATGAAAAAAATAAAACAAATATGTAAAAGGACTGGAATACCCCTCATTTAACTGAGAAAAATGGATGTTGTTAGTTGACTGGATGAAAGTGACAAGATTTTAAAACCACAAGAACCCAGATACAAGAAAACAAACTATTGGATGAAGGTGGCAATTTCGACCAAACCACAGGGACGGAAATGACAGTTTACTATTTTAAAATCATTTTAACAAACTAGATTTTTAATGCTAATATGATTATACGACAACTTTACACGTCTCATCGTTTCGTTAAACGATTTTTTAAAGTTCGATTTCGTATTTCTTAGCATTCACTATTATAACTATGTAACTTTTTCGTGTTCACTATGTGCTATTTTTTTTTATCTACGTCTCCATATTTATAACCAACTCGCCAAAAAAATTTCGCAATCTGATTTTTCCTCAAAAAAATTTCGAGTTTAACTTTGACCCCTCAAGTTTTTTAAGTTTCAACTTTACCCCGTATAGTATATGCAATCTGATTTTTCCTCAAAAATTTTCGTGTTTGTTTGTTTATTTTTGTGTTAATGTCTCGGTGTAAATTTTGTTAAAAACATAGTCGTATTTAAAATAGATATTTTTTTAGGGTATCATGAGTTATATCAACTGACACCCGTAAAAAATGAGAATGAAACCGACTGAAAAATATTGGTACTGGTATCTAACTGTGTTTTTTTTATCTATGTCCGACCTCCACAACCGAGTCATCCACAACCGAGTCACCGTAACTTTATACGTTTCTTTTATGTCTTTAACTACGTTTCTATTTTATGCTTGGTTACGTTAATGTTACCACCTCAACTATTTAAGATTGGCCTCCTGTTGCGGAGCACGGAGATACTGTTTCTAGTTATGTATTAATATAATAAGATGACACATAGTTTTTGTTCTCTTGTTCATAAAGAAATTCAAATATATAAACATTGAAAACAAAAGTATTATAAATTTATTTGCTGTTCAAAAAAATAAACAGGGAAAAATATAAAGAAATTCAAATATATAATATGGATGAGTTACTATTAAAGAGTATTGTTATTAAATTAGTCATTAGTTAATTAATGCATTGAAACTAACCAATGATCTTAGGAGTGAGAAAGTAGCAAATAATGTTTTCTTTATAATTCAAACATTAATTTGGTAAATATTTTTAAAACAACACTAATTTAGAGTAAATTTCATTATGTTGTTTGCTCAAAAAACGATTTGACTCCAATAGTTTCAATTGGACTTTTTGAGTCCTCGTGGTTTTGTCAATTGTCTCGATTAACTACCTCACTCTAACATCATCCATTTTTTCTGTTAACGTTTTACGAAAATACAAGTATACCCCTGATTTTAAAAAATTAAAAATATATATAAGTTCTATTTTTTCTCTCTCACATTTCCTCTTCTCCATGTATAACTCAACCCAAGCATAAGGTTAATCAAAATCTATCAGGTTTAAAAAATAAACACATAGCAGCTGAAGAAGATATAGATTTGTTAAAAAGAAACTTTGAATCTAAAGATAAAGAATACAAGAAATTGCATAAAGCTGTCAACTTCCAATGACCAAGATAAAACTACTCCAAAATAAACTGACTCATTTGATAAAAATATATATAACTGCTCCAATCTCTTCACCCAAAATAAGTTCAACGACAGGTAAATTTTCTAAATACCCAAATCAAACACCCAGATCCAAGACGAAGTTGCAGCCTGGAAAGTATGAGGTTGGTGGCCGGCCAGATCAAATGGGTCGCTTTTCCGGTGACTCATACAGTAGCTTCAAGCGTCGATGGTGGCGGAGTAGGTGTTAACAGCGGCAGGTGAAGCAACCCTCAAAATGGGCGGCCACGGCGGCTAGTTCTTGAGGCAGGAGACGATGAGGAGAGGTTGCAATCGGCAGCCACATATAGATTTGAGTGAATAAGGGCGACTATGGTAACTCAGGAGAGAGATGACGACGGTGACGGCGATGCCGTGGAGAACCCAGCCGTAACTTCGGTGGTGTTTGGTAGAAAGAGGGACAGAGAGTAGAAACCCAAATAAAGTGGATGCTAGGGTTTGAAGATCTGAAGAAAAAGGGTTTGGTTTGGTGTTAATTAAAAAGAAAAATATTTTATATTTATTTAATAACAGGGGTAATTTTGTTTTTTCATAAAAACTTAACAGAATAAATGGATGACGTTAGAGAGTGGTAGTTGATTGAGAAAATTGACAAAGCACAAGAACTCAAAAATTTCAATTGAAACCATTAGACTCAAATAGATTTTTCGAGCAAACCACATGGACTCAAAACGAAATTTACCCTAATTTTTATAACTACACAATATACAATAGTTAATTTACGATGACACATAGTTTTTGTTCTCTTGTTCATAAAGAAATTCAAATATATAAACAGGGAAAAACAAAAGTATTATAAATTTATTTGCTCTTCAAAAAAATAAACGGAGAAAAATATAAAGAAATACAAATATATAAATGTGGATGAGTTACTATTAAAGAGTATTGTTATTAAATTAGTCATCAGTTAATTAATGAATTGAAATTAACCAATGATATTAGGAGTTAGAAACTAGCAATAATGTTTTCTTTGAATTTAATAATTTAACACTAATTTGCTAAATATTTTTAAGACAACACCTTTTTAATAAATAAGTTTTATAACTACACCATATATAGAATAGTTAATTTACACATCAACAACCATATAAACGGTCAAACGTTCAAGTGAAATTTATTTTTCACTAAAGAAAGAGATGGCAAATAATCTAAAAACTAAAAAGAGTTTTGTAATAACTCGAATGCTTATATACCTACTATTATAATAATAATAATAGATTTGTAATACAATGGTCGTACATGTATTTATCGTTTATAGAAACTCTGTTTGAAAGGTGAGAAATAAATTTAAAACAATCTATATATATAGTATCTGATAAATAAATGTTTTCATTGTACGTGTCCTCTTAATAGTCATTCTTATCAGTTTTTTTCTCATTTATCTTATTAAATACGCATATATCTTTTAATAATAATAATTTTTAAGAAAATAATAATTATACTAATAAACTCGTTTATTTTAAAATATCTCTTATTATAATAAACTTTGAAATCTAATTATTTAAATTTTATCGTCAATCAAATATTAATGAAAGTCAAATTAAGTTAAATAATAATTAAAATATATTTTTGAAACCTAATTATATATTAATATTTATATATTTTGAATTTTGTTTTCCATTCTTAATATATGTAATAATTTTTATACCTGTAAAATATATAAATAAAATATTAAAAATTTTATTTATTTATATTTTTCACTCCGTGTGCAGTACAAGTAAGGTTCTAAGCAAATTTAAATAATTTATAAAAGGTATTATTAAATTAAAAAGTAAAAATGAAAAAAAAAATTGATTTAGCACTTCAGTCTGGGTCCATCTCTCCCTTTCTGAATGACTGAATTTTCAAGGACCACTAAAAAAATAAAGACCAATAAGGTATTAAAAATTCAATTATCGATGAGAGGTTGTATGATGTGGACTTTGAAATTTGCTAGGAAAGAACCAGGCGTTGAAACAAAATCATTTTACAATATTTTCAAGGAAGTCAAAAAATTAAGTTCACGTTACGCCACTCAAACTCTATATATAAACTAACATATGATTCTTTTTGATACTATGGAGTACAAAGGCAGTATTGCTTCACCGGCCTTATTTTTCACGCTGCTTTGTGTTTATTGCATTGTTGATCCTTTGAAAGCCTCCCTCATACATCAATCCAGCCACATGGGACGACGCTCTATTCAGGAGCAAGGTCTAGATCTATGTGCAGGTATGCTGTTACAATTGTGGATATCAATTCCTCATTGTTGATGCTTTACATGGTGATATATAGAGATATCACAAAGTTATTCAATGATTTAATTTTTGTATTTATTTTCGATTTTGTTTGTTCTTCACATGAAGAACGTATTAAAAATATGAAATGATCGACGAAAGGGATGAAGAGAACAAAAAAACATGCGATTTCATCACATATTAAGTATAAAATCTTAGTTAGAAACGTGTAATTTACGTTTTTTTTTGTTAGATTGCGCTTGCAACGGTAATAGACGACATTCATTTTTAAGTTGTTTTGGTATATGATTTCATATACTAGGTATTGTAGGACCAAGGTGGAAGGTGACCAAGCAAATGAAAAGTCCATGTCCAACATTAGTTGTTTGGGTGCCGAAAAAAACAGGTTTCACTGAGTTTGTTAAAGTCAACGAACATAATGAAGTGGAAGGTGGCTTCTCCATAGCCGTATTCTGTCATGCCATACACTTGCTACCCTTCAATGTTTAACCGATATTCAAACCATTCGTCAACGAAAAAGGAGAGATGAATGGTACCTATGATCAACTTCTACAGCACATTGAAGGCCAGGTACAAAAATCTTAATATATTTGTATCAAATTAACATGAAATATTTCTTAATTTTTGATCTTGTAGCGCTGCCAAGCCGTGGCAGGAGATGTGACTATACGTGGAAATCGTGCTCAGTACGCTTCTTTTACAATTCCTTATCTAAGTGCTGAGATTTATATGCTTGTGCATGCTGCACATGAATGGAACCAAACGTTGTGGACATTCTTAAAACCATTTACTACTACACTGTGGTTCACACTAGGTTGCGCATGTATCTTTACTGGAATCGCGCTTGCATGTTTAGAATACCGCGCTGGAAACCCTCAATTTGCAAGCCCATACTATAAGCAACTCGTAATGGTCATGTGGTTTCCTATTTCAACATTCTTCTTTCATGAAGGTACTTATTTCAAGATACTTTGTTAGTTTAATATCTCCTATACATAGTGGCGGATCCAAGAATTTTTTCTAGTGGGTTAACTGGTTTTAGCTGCTCCAATTTCATAGGGTTGGACATAAAAATTTTCGGGTCGGTTTGACGGTTCGGGTCATGTAAGATTCAGAGGTTCATTGGTCGGACCGGATTCAAGAACCGGAATAAGATAATAACTTAAAATATTAAAAAAAAACTTTAACAAACTTAAAAACAGGAAAATAGTATACCTAATTTAAAAACAAATAAATATATAAAATCAAATTAATAATTGTTTATTATTCAATTTGAATATAGTTGTACTGCAACTTCTTGAAAACAAACAAATCCATTAATTATTCAATTTGTTTCATATGGCATCTCTGCTTTTCATCTTTCATCCCATTGGAATTACAAGCATTTAAAATTTTAATCTCTCATCCATTAAAATCAAATCAACTCACTCTCTCTACACCCCGGTTAGTCATCGATCGAACACTCTCCTTCATTCTCACCTCTTCATTTGACCGTCATACCCACGTCTTCTCTGAGGCCGCAACAACACAATCTCCAGTGTTCTTTTCAAGCACCCATTTCCTTGAACTATGTTCGGCTCTATCATTGAACTTCGACCAAACTCCATTTCTAGTTCCACTTCTCTCTTCTCTTTTATATTTCATCTTCTCTGTCGTCGATGGACATAGGGGGTTCACCCTATATTTTATTTAGGGGTTCACCACAATTTTTTTATATAGTGTTCTATATAATTTCGAAACTCAGGGTTCCGGTAAACCCCCTCCGTCCTACCTAAGTGTGCCCCTGCCAATATATACTAACTAAATATACACACATGTGCATGCACTGTATATGTACATGTAGGTAGTGTTTGATATGCATGAATGGATGGTGGAATGAAATAAGTTATTACGTTGAAATGAAAGAATACATGTATGGTAATCACATAGGAATGAAATGAACCATCACATAAAGAATGTGATTCTTTCTTTTCTAATAATTTTCATTCTTTGGTGGATGAGTGTTTTCTTTTCATTCATTCAAGGAATGAAATGATTTTGTTTAACTAATGAACCGAACCATGACCCAACACATGACTAGAACCATGACCCGACCCATGACCAGACCCATGACTCGAATCATGGCCCGAACCAAAGACCGACCCATGTCTCGGACCACGACCCGTCCCGAAATTCGACCCATGACTCAAACCATGGACCGACCATGACTCGACCCATGCCCGGACCTCTGACCTGAACTATGACACGTGTCGTGACCCAACCCATGACCCGACCCATACCCTATCCCACGACCCGAACCATACCCGACCGATAGTATAAATTAATTAGTTACAAATATTTTATTTTTCATGAAATGTTTTTCTGTCTACCAAATAGCACAAAATAATGATTTATTCCATTTACGTAGGGTAACCAAATATGACAAGAGAATGGTAATGATCCATTTCTTTCGCATGTCCATTCCATTCCTTTGTTCTCTCCATTACCCCAATACCAAAGATACTCGTAGTGTGTATAAATGTGCATATAGTGTATATTTGTATGTGCATTTAATATGTATGCATATAAAATATATAATAAATAATAGAAGTATTAAATTCGTTCTAGTAACTTTTAACATATTATTGATTGAATTGATTGAATGTCCGTGTGTGTGTATACCAAAATGTTTTTTTCTCTTTCTCTATAAATTATGAGGAGTATGACAACAACATTTAGAAAACATACGAGAGAAATAATTTGTACAGTAATTTTGCAGGAAAAATACGTAACAAGTGCTCTAAAGTGGTGCTTGTTATGTGGTTGTGTATGATATTCATAGTGCTTCAAATTTTTACTGCAACATTGTCCTCATGGTTAACAATAGACCAACTGCGTCCCAGATTGCCTTCAAGTTACGAAAATGTTGGATATAAGAATGGTTCATTCATAAAGATCTTATAATACAAAAGTACAAGTGTTCAGGAAAGAGTCTACTACCTCTCAACAGCTACGAAGAATTTAGAAATGCTTTGTCTGATGGTAGCGTAAAGGCCGTTATTGCCCAGCTCCCATATATTGATATCTTTCTTGCTAAGTACGGGTCAAAATGCATGAAAGTTGGACCTATACACCAAGAAGCTGGAATTGCATTTGTGAGTTTCTTTGTTCTATCTCCCATCTGTTGCTAATTAGTTTTTTTTAGTTTTAGTGTCATCAAGCCATTTTACTTAATCTGAATTTAGTTGTGACTAAAAAAGAAATTATGATAAACATCGATATAAGTTAGGAGGTGTGAAGCATATGTTTGTTCAATACTCTTGTTATTTTTGTAACTAAGGGTCCCTGGATTCCTAGGGGGCAAACCCCCTAGGTTAAAGGGGTTCTAATCGGGTATCAATCCTTTGGTGCGGGTAGTAGCAATGCCCATGATGGCGTCCAACCAAGGGGAAAATCCTCCCACGGGGAACAAACTCTTCGTGAGCGTGAGAAAATTTATTTTCTTTGTTATACTAGAAGTTTTCTTGGATGCATGATTAATGAAAAGTTGCATGAAAAATGATGATTAGTAGGAACTAATGATCAACTTGACTTTTAGTGGCAATTTGTATCAACAACTTTATTAGAGACTAAAGGGGTTCCAAGGGGGCATCTCCATTTGACGGGGTATGGTGGGTCCAAACAAGGGGCAAAGCATCTGGGGGAATCTGCCTGGACATCGAATATTTTATTTTCCTTGTTGACTATACATTAGAGGTTCTTTTTCTTTGTTTTGGAAACCTAACAAGACCTTTGAACCTAACATATGGAGATAAACAACTAACCATGTAATAGGAAACTCATCATTCATTCTAGTTTTGAATATTAACTAGTCTCTACAAATGAATGACAAGACCTTCAGTGATGTAGGAATTTATTGGTAATCCGTCGTTAAAGGTCTGTGGGTAAAGACGTCACCAACGGATCAAGAACCGATATTACTTAAGGACCAAGAACAATAATATTACCCACAACACCATACCAGTTCAACTTTATGAAAGTCGGTGGACATCACTAACGATGGATATTTAAAACTTTTATTTTTACTCTTTTTCTTTAACGTAGACCTATCCTTCATTGATCCGTCAGTAATTATCTTAGCAACAGCCATATCCATCCGTAGTTATCTTACCAACGATCACATCATTCGGTGATGTATCTGCCGCTGAAAGTCAATTTTCTAGTAGTGAGTAACCTAGGGTTGTATATGTGATTATCGTCCTTTCGCTTTGTACATTAGATAATCCAACCATATTTATTCCAATGTTGATCTGATTCTAACTCTTTTACACACTCAAATAGAAGGTATTTCCTAACCTTATGTTTTTAATATCCAGGCGCTACCTATTGGATCTGAATTATTAGAATTCTTTTCTAGAGCAGTTATAAATGTGACAGAAAGCGAAATTATGACTGAAATGAAGAGAAAGTATCTTGGGTTTGCAACTACTGATATATCACAACCAAATCAAGCCCTTCCACAGAGTATTGATGTTCAATGTTTTATTGGATTGTTTATACTCATGGGGGTTGTGACTTTAACCGCAATTACTGTGTCAGAAATTTCCTTTATGCGTAGAAATAATAAGATTGGAATTGAAGAAGAGCTTAAAGAACAAGCTACAACATCCGAAAAAGTTCAGATTAAGATCCAGGATTAGAATACATGTATATATACATTTGAGTAGCTATACACAGGAAAAAATACATCTTTTTTGGCCCATTAAAAAGGGCCAACCCATGTGTTAGGGGTTTTAATGGGTTGCTTAATGACCAAGTTAGGGTTATTAGGTTTTTCTTGTTAACCAAGTTTAGGTGAGTCGATAAATCGATGTTACCAGGTTAGGGTTTCATTATGAGAGTTAGAGAGTTATTGGAATCGGTTTTTTGAGTTTTATTTTCCAGTTATAATAATCAGTTGTTTAGGTTAGTGAAATTAATGTGTTCTTGTTTTTGATATCGAATTCACCACTTGAGTGATCATTACATGATTTTGTTAATAAGTTTTTGATGTATAGACCACTTAATGCATGAAACCAACCTTTGTGTGTTTGTATCAAAAGAAGCACACAAAGTTATTCTCGATAACGTTGATGTTCATAGTAAACACATAAATAACTTGTGTCATTTGATCTTGAAACTAATGATAACTACATAGATAACGAAAAATAAATCCCATATTTGACGCTCTTGATGTATAAACCTTGCATAACACCGATTTGCTCAATCTCCTCTTATTGAAAAACGCAAAATTTTATGTCTCCTCCAAATCAATTGAATCTTTCCTCTGAATCCGTTCTCAATTCATACCACGCCTTTGTGATCTTTCGCAAGCCGACCACTCCTCAGTGATCTTCCAACGATTAACCACACTGCCGTGGTTAATTCTTCCAACACTTCGATCCCTAAGAGCCTTTGGCTCTGATACCACTAATATCCTACAATTGCAAACTCAAGAACTAACAAACAAATGTTTTTATCAAACACAATGATCTCAAGGATCATCCTTGACCTTACAGACGAAAATGACCGGAGTTCCCTTTTAACCCTAGAAGGACCGATGAAACGTCGCGTCCCTTTACAAACATACGGTTTCTACCTTGGGTTTTAACACTTAAACCCTGGGACTTACAATATTTACAATAAGACTTAAAGTTACACTTTAAACAATTAAATAAAGACCCTTAAACTTTAAACGCACATGGATTAAGGAAATTATAAATCAATATTCCTCTATAATTTTTTAATCCATGCCTTCACCACTTTGACATCTTCATTCCACTCTATCACATGCAGCTTGTAGAAGATCCATGTCTCTGAACTTCGGTTTTCTGCCTTGCTGGGAGATGTTCTCTTCTTTGACTTTATCTCCATGAGTTGTAGCATCATCTTTATCTTGAACATGAGCATCCACTTCCATGACTTCACACTTTCGTTGAGTATCATCTGCATCTTTAACCTTTACACCATTCTTTTAAATTTTGACTTGTTAACATTTGACAAGTGAATCATGAATTGCCTCTACTCTTCTTTTCTTGTAAGGTGATCGCGTGTCGAAGGCTAATAAAAAAACAACTAGGGGATTTACCCGCCTCGCGTTATGGCGACGTCGAAACGTAGAGCAACTCGAACCGCCCCACGTTGCAGCGGCGTCGAAACGTATAGTAACTCGAACCACCCCGAGTTACGGCGCCGCGTCTAAACGTACAACAACTCGAACCGCCCCTGCGTTACGACGGAGTTTGGCCGAGTTTGGTCGTTTATTCCCCGCGTAATGCAGACCGTTCGTTCATAACCTGGCGTCCGATATAGCCAACGATACAAAATAAAAACTCAATTTAACTTTGTTTTAAAAAAAAACTCAATATTAATACCCGTTCCGATAATACTAATACCATTTAGATAATGAAACGGGTTAAAAACGTATATTATATAAAGTATGAGGATACGGGTTAAAAACGTATATTATACAAAGTATGAGGGTGAAAAAGAAATTTAGACAAAAATTAAAAAAAAATAAAAAAAAAAATTAGTGTTACTATTCAAAACACTTTGTTTTTCAATATAAGGGTAATATTAAAATCTACTTCTTAGCTACTTAAACTGCAGTATAGGAAATAGGGTTGTCGAATCCATAGGAAACTCGTGGAGAATGCTATTAAGACTAAAACTATTCAATCACTACTAAAGTTTAAAACGTCATTAATTAAACTGATGCAAATTATAAAAAACAACGAACTTTAACTTTAGAAAACGATTAGAGAAAAACGACCCCTCCGGGTTTCAGATTCAGCAAAACACACGCACAATTTTAGTTTCAAATCAGATAGGAGATTACATAGCCATAACCTTGATTAACTGTTTAACCTAATCACACAATATCAAATTCAATCACAAAACCAAATTATTCCCGGTGCAAGAAAACCAAGAAACGATGATGGATGTGAAAGAATCAAACACATGCAATTGTTCATAAATCAAACACAAAATTGAATTCAAATAACTTAGCAGGTTCACAAAACTCAATCCAAACTAATAATCAACTAAAATCATACGAGTACATGTATAAATCGTTCACCCGGAGGGATCGCGAAGAGCTTAGCCGCTCATGATTGTAACAAACATCTTAATGATTAATCTAGAACTTACAAGCATTGAAAAACAAGAACAATTGACCAAACAAAGCTTGAAATCGCCTTAGAACTCTTCTGGAACGGCTGGAAA
Source organism: Smallanthus sonchifolius (assembly GCA_023525975.1). NCBI lineage: Eukaryota > Viridiplantae > Streptophyta > Magnoliopsida > Asterales > Asteraceae > Smallanthus > Smallanthus sonchifolius. Next base: position 17,115,121 of record CM042035.1, on the reverse strand, counting down.
GAAGGTAATTCGAAAAATAGGAGTCCCCATGGGTTTATAATTAAAATTAGGTTTAATTTGCCGAAGCTTCCTTTATTCGTGTGCCGCGAAGATTTCTGGCTGGGACTTCGCGTACCGAAAAAGAATTATGCATGAAATCATAATCAGAAACTTGGTTTTATACCTTCATTATACACAGCACAGATTTTCATAACACGTTAATCGTAGCAATCAGTATTTCGATACGATTAAACCCAGCCACCAACCTATTGAGCCCCCAATTATGTGATCTATAATATTATACATTACCGAGCATATAGACTATCTATGGGTCTCACACTCAGAAAGCTACAACTCAGCCTATTCCCGTCTCAAGGTCATGTTTAGGCCCGGGTTAACCTTATAGATTTTTCCTACCACTATAAACACTAATTTATATGTTTTAAAAATTAATATGGATAATGGACCGATGGATGAATGATTTGAGCTTTTATTAATATTATATGAATAAATCTAACCCAGTGGTCTTTCAATCAAGCTGAAACTTGACGTGTGACACGTAGGCTGCAGTTTTTAAGCTTTGAAGTTCATAAGATTCGGAATAGTGGTGTATCCTTCAAGTCGCCAACCCGAAGGGTAACACGTAAACCTAACTTATTCATCTAATTTGATCACTTAAGTCCCGTCCATGGGTGTATCAACCAAGTCGTTATCCCAGAGGGTAACACGTAGGCGAAACCTAAGTTTTCAATTTAATTAATTAAGCTCATGAATGATGCGGATGATGGAATGCGGGCTTCACCAACTTTTGGATTTATTTTCTTAAAAAGAGAGCGGTGTGCCAATAAATTTTAAAAACTTATAAATTCTTATTTATAGTGGTACCTATCATCCTATATTGACAGTTTCGACCTCACCGACACCACTAAGATGAGAACCCACAAGATATCCTGAATTAATTATCCGATTAAAACTAGATACACTATCAGGATGTTTAAGCACTTAAGGCGGTAGGGCCTACTAAAACGTTACAAATTAGACGTGCTTTTGATTATCTTTATTATTCATTTAATTCCACACGCAAAATTTCCGATTGTACTATCATTTTCCATTTAATTACAAAAAATCTAATCTAGGGACATTTTTCAAAAAAATTAAAATTTTTATGGATATTTGAACTTTTTTCTGACTCAAAATAAAAGACTCAAACACAGACCTGGACTAAGGTCTTAATTCGACATTGTCCTCAATGTTGGAAGAGAGACTCAAAAACGAAAGAAAAATACAAAATTAAATCAAACTTAGCTGGATAGGCGATCGTATAGCATTTCATTCGCGATCGTACTCTACGGATGCAAATGGGTTGCTTTGTACAAGAGAATCGATGGACTGTCGGAAATCACCACCCGAATGGAGATTGAGTACGGGTGAATCAATCAAAACCTGCAAAAATAAGCTCAAGCAAAACCCACAGCATCGTCTCGACTCAATATAATGACTCAATAAAAATACCCGCCACACGGACACGACTCCAAAAATTACAAAAATTGAAAAAGTGGAAAAAATGGCCAAAATGTGGTCCCTCGCGTACCGCGAAGACCAAGGAACTTGTTTGTTCTTCGCGTGTCGCGAAGACTAGCCAAGGACTCTTCGCGTACCACGAAGATGCCTCCATAGCAGAAAGTTTTGATTATTTTCTAACTTTTTGCCTTGGAAATTTTTTCACCTCTTAAAACTCAAAATTTTCAAACTCTCTAAAAACTCATTCCAACACTTAGATTATATGCACACATACCTGGAATGCCTTTCTTGATGATTTTTATCACCCAAATGGCCACAAATCCCTGCAAAAACTTAGAAAAACGCAAAACTAGACCGAAAAACTCAAAAACTTGTACAAACTCTACAACGGCATCCTACCCCCCACAAGTTTATGTATTGCCCACAATTACACTCTATTCAACCAAAATCTCCCCTTTGTGATCTCTCATCCCCACACTTGTGGGTTGCTGCATCCACTACCTTGTTCAGTTCATTCTTCAACTCAGACCTGTCAACCACAACACTTTTATCTTCTGTGCCACCCTCATCCACATTGGATAGAGGGGGACATTTGTTAGTAGCACCTGTTTTCAGACATTTAACTTTACTAAAATATGTAAAAGTATTTAAATGAATATCTAAGCTAAATTCACGGTTACCAAAGGTCATGCTTATTGTATTGTCCCTACAGTTGATTAGAGCGTTGGCAGTTGCCAAGAATGGTCTGCCAAGTATGACCCTTGCTTTTTTTCTCTTTCACAATCGGTTCATATTCAATCACCAGAAAATCTTCAGGGTAATCGAATTTTCCCACCTTCACAGCAACACCTCTAACCATTCCCCGAGCCCGTTTTCGCGTCAAGTCAGCTAACACCACAGTGGTGTTAACTTGCTGTAGAGGACCAAAGTCAGACTGGTCATACAGACTGCCTGGTAGTATGCTGACACTTGACCCATAATCCAATAGGGCTTGCTCAATTTTCATTCTCCCAATTTTTACAGGGATGATGGGTTCTCCTTCCTCGTCTTCATCTTCATCTTCCAACTCACTCTCTTCTCGTTCTTGTTGGGTGCTTATCGCACTAACATAGGCATTCTTTGAACTCGATGAGTTGGCCCCCTGATGTTGAGGGTTCAATTTAGTGTCACTCGGGTGTTGGCCCTATGGTCTCCCTGCCACCAGCCAACTGACTCAGTTGTCTATCAAATGCTTCATTGGTTCTGATCTGGATCTCTTTATCCTGCTCAATCCTTTTCAAGGATTCTAATATGGTTGTGAGCTGTTGGTCACCACCAATAGCAAGTTTGTTCTTCTGGTTACCCTGTTGCTGGTATTGCTGGGGCTGATTTTGTTGATAATTTCTCTGCTGATAACCCCCTTGTTGGTACCCCTGATTACCTTGGTTCCTTGGGTACCCGCCTTGATTATAGCTTTGTTGACGGTTCTGGTAATGCTGTTGACTTCCACCCTGCACATCAGCACCCTGAAAGTTAGGATTCAATTGGTTAGATGCATTATCATACCTTAAATTTGGATGATTTCGGAGTCCCGGATGTAAGTGAGTTGCATTCAAATCCTGTTTCCTATCTTGTTTCCTATCTCCCTCGATCTGGTTCACTTATTCCGCCTTGCCCTGCTCTCTTGGACAACTCGCCAAAGTATGGCCTAAATCACCACATCCTTCACACACGGGTTATCCTTGTGACACATTAGATACCTCTTTCCCACCTGATCTGCCAAGCCTTGCCATTTGAAGTTCCATGGCATCTAGACGCTTCCGAGTCTCATAATCCACTGCCTTGGCTGATGCCCCACTCTTAGCTCTCCTACTGGTATGTGCCTGTGTCTTTGATGTTACCGCCATTCTTTCTAAAATATCCAAGTCGTCATCTACATGATTTGAAAAGAAGGATCCAGTACTGGTTGAGTTAACATCCCTTACATCCTCTAGTAACAACCCATCATAAAAAGCCTGGATGAGCTCCCACTTTGCTATCCCATGATGTGGGCAATTCCTAAGCAACTCCTTGAATCTTTTGAATGCCTCATAGAAAGGCTCCCATGTTTGTTGCTTGAAATCCCGTATAGTAGCTCGGGCCTCATTAGTTTTATGAGGTGGGAAGTATTCATTAAGGAACTGCTATAGCAGCTCTGCCCAGGTGGCAATACTAGCAGATGGAAAAGACAAGAACCATTGCTTTGCCCTGTCCTTAAGTGAGAACTGGAAGAGTACCAGTTTCACCTCATCGGCTGTGAACCCTTAACCACCAATGGTCCCACAAGTAGCATCATATTCTGACAGATAAGTGTAAGGCTCTTTAGTTGCTCTCCCAAATAAGTGTGGGAGGATCCCGAGGTATCCTGGTTGAATCTCGAAGGCGTTCCCCCTACGAACCGGTGGTATGACTGGGGAAGCATTTAGAGCTAGAGCGGGGCGGATGTGACTCTCACACCTTGATCATGTCTTTGTGGGTACAAGTTTCCGGGTTGCCTATACCTGTTTTCTCTTTCCAAATTACCCAAATACCCTTGTCGGTTACTGTAGGTCCTACCGGGTCTACGGATCTATATCAGTTGTAAAACACGCAATACGTACATGTAGTGCGGAATCCTAACATATACGCATGTCTCGAATACTCACACACACGATAAGATCACACGCAAGGCAAGATATCATAAAGCTCCTTGTATTATCTCAGTAAACAGTGCATACAAGTTGTAGTTCCAGAATTACAGATTATTACAAATGAAACAACTACAGCACTATTTATAGACAATACTACTGAAATAGGCGAACTTAGCATGTTCACCAATATTTAGTTAACAAGTTCGCCTCAACCATATCAGGCGAACATGTTAAGTTCGCCTGTTACAAACTTAACATTTACAAGAAAAAACAATACAAAACAGAACATAAAGACTAATCTATTACACAAGCTAGTTGTCACACTAAAAGTTCCAACAGACTCCCCCTTGACAACAACTCGGTCTTTATCTTCAAATCTTGTTCTTCCAATTCTTCGGTAATGAGCTCCCTGCACAAATTCCATTCTTTAAACAAACATACATTACCCTTTTGTACTGCAACGCCTGCTCTCGGCACTCATCTGTGTACATGATCTCTCTTCGCCTTACCATCTTCTGATCAGACTTTGAGAAGTTAACAAGGTTCATAGCGTCAAAAAACTTCACTATAACCTTGCCACTCAAATCTTCTATCACGGCCTCACCCGTATAAACATCAACATACCAACATTTAAGATCATTCAGGCAGTCATAAGGAATCAGCTTCAGTGGAATCTTCGGTACGAATCTCACAGGCTTGAACTTGTATCTCCAAATCACCTTTTGAGTAATTGGATCAACTTCTTTAATTCTCTTTCCCTGTTGAGGCTTCAGTTTTTCATACTTCCCAGATCGACCTTCAATTCTAATAATCATCGCTATTGAGTCAGCTATGCCATTGCACGATCTGTTAATCAAGAGTTTTGTTGACAACACATTGACTTCACATCTTGGCAAAGAATTAAAATACTTAAGCCTTGGCTTCAGGTATTGTACACCATCAGATCTCTTTAAGGCAAATAGCTTGAACTCATCTTCATAAAACCAACTGATAATCCTGCCAGAGCACTTGTCCTTATTTACATATCTTTCTTTCTGGACTGGTACAGCTGGAGAAACTGGTAACTTAGTTCTCCAACTCTTCACCATCTCAACCCACTATGCCTTTGTCATTCTAGTATTCTTGTACATTGTTGTATCTTCAGGCATGCTCTCTGCAGTATCAGGGTTTTGTTTATCAGGATTAGGATCAAACTTCTCAGATTCTGCAACCCCTTCTGATAAATCTTCAGGAATTACATCATCATCAAAGACATCCATGTCAATCAATCCGTTACACCCTTCATATACAACCTTTTGTTTATCATTTTCCAATTCAACCTCTACAATCTCTCCTTCTTCTAGCTCATCCTCAACTATATCCTCATCATCTGTCAATTCATCCAGATCCAATAAGGATTCTATTTTATCTGCATAATCTACGTCAGAATCTTCAAAGATTGAATAATCTAACATATCAGCATCAACATCTGCACGTTCTTTATCATCTGTGCTTGTCATCATAGTAGCTTCAATAGTAATCTCTAACTCCCCCTGAGTTAATGATGTAGGGTTAGTATCAGCGTTTTGATGCTCACTATCTTGTTGAGTACCAATACTATGACACGAAGCTTTTTCAATATCTGGTTCATCATCATCATCCTTTTGAGTACCAATACTATGACACGAAGCTTTTTCAACCATCACATCCTTCTCCCCCTGAGCGGCAAGACGCTCTACTAGCTGACTGATAAGGATTTGCATTTCTGCGATCACTTTATTTTAATCATTCAAGGCTAGAGTACGCTGAGCTTCACTTTCAATCAACACATCCACCTGAGTTGGCAACCCAGAAACCTTTGTTTCCAAGGCCTGAATTCTTTCATCACGAGGATCTCTTGTAGATGGACCTGCTTCATTTTGAATTTTAGATACAGTTGAGTAGCATGAGGAGTATTAGATTGGGAAGGAATACGAGTTATAATCAATGAATCCATAAACTTTCTATCTTGTTGTGCAGTAGATTGTGCAGCTTGAATAGCCGAAGCCATCAGTTTAGGACCTTTAGCTGTAGGAGATTCATCATCAGAACTGGATGGTTCGTCTTTTAACTTTCTTTTTTCAAGTACTGCATTGGGAGGAGGATCCCTTACAGACTTGCGTCTTGGTACAAACACCTTCTTCTTACCAAGAGTTTTCTTCCTTTGCTCATACACATTCCTAGTAATCCTAGGAACCTTTGCCAACTGAGCATAATGCTCAGGACGAAAGTCCTATGAACCACTATCATCTCCTTCATCATCACTAGAGCCAGAAGAACTAGTACTTGTATCTTCAACTTCAACTTGTTCTACCTGAGGTGACACGTTCATCAACATTCACATCCATTTGAATATCACCACTATCATTTCCACCATCATCATTATCATCATCATTGTCATCATCATTACCATCATCATTACCATCATTTTCATCACCATCATCAGCCCCATCATCATCATCATCATCACCTTCACCATCATCTTCCTCTTCCTCTTCTTGATTATCAGCAGGAGGTAATTCCAAAGCAGGATTGTCATGAATCCAATTGTTATTTAGTGGAGCAACATAACCAGGATTGATTATGTGCCCAAATAAAGGAGTAACAACATGAATCAAAGCAGGATTCTGTTGTTTAACATTCAAACAATCGGTAAAGATCCTCTTTGTCATTGGTGTAAGAGTCAGTCTAGGGTTCACCGGTGGTATGTTGGGAATCAGATGATTCAAAATGACTTGTAGGAATCTAGGGTACATTAAGAAACCCTGACCCTCTGGTGGTGTAATCTACATCACAAGCTCTCTGTATATATACAATGCAAAATTGAACGGTTTGTTCAGAGTTAAAGCCACCATGGCTGCTTGCAAAGATGTCTTCAACCCGTCTGTACCAGCTTTCCTCGGTGAAAGACATTGAATTATCACATGCATAAAATATCTCCATTGTCCCACTAGACCCCCTTTCCTAGCTTAAGAATCATTGGGTCTGTCTCTATACCCCATTCTTTGAAAACAGCCCATGATTAGGGTATTCGGCAATCCGATAGGATCATTATTCTATCCACCCAACGCCAGAGCCGTTCTAATGTCTTGCACAGAAATTGCAATCTCCTGATTATTTACCATAGCACGGATCACACGTGGTTCAACATTAGTATCTTGCTGTGCTGTCTCCCAGAACTGCTGAATGTATATCAAACTAATGTGTGGATTAGCAGAAAGAGCAACATTTAATCTTGACCGGTTCAGAAAATTGATAATCTCTTGATAATTTGCCGCCTCTGCCAACTCCGGATCAAGTAGTGCCACTTGGTTATGTTTATATTCAACCCGAAGATCCATGACCTACTCAACAGAAATGATTAGATAAATGCAATCTTTCAAACACAAAAACAAACAAAAATAAATAAAAATAAAAAAACAAGTTTGAAAAAATCATAAGTCCTTGAAAGACTGAACCCTGTGGCGAACTTAACAAGTTTGCTTAGAGTTACAAGAGGCAAACTTGTTAAGTTCGCCTGATCAAGTTCGCCCAAACACTTGAACAGTCACAAAAATCGAATCTTGACAAATTTGATGTTAAAAACCACAATTAAGCATTGAAACGAACTCCTCAACACTCGATTAGGTTAAAGGAACATTCAATTTCAGTTTTTAACCACAAAACGATGATGAACAATAAGGGTGGCAGTCGTGATGAAAAACAATGATAAAAACAATGATTTTGATCAAATCAATGGATGGAATCAAGTGAATCTACATTCAATGGATTCACAAACTGAAAATGTAGGAAACAGAAACAATTAACCATTTTCACACTCGAACAATTCAAAATCTGAATCAAACACACAGTAGATCAAACACGTCGGATATGTTCGCAAAAGTCAAAGACTAAGTGAAAATGGTCATGTTCGCCGAATCCTATTTATACCAATCTGATTAAGTTCGCCACCCCAGGCGAACTAGTTAAGCGAACAAGACAAGTTCGCCTAATCCAACACTTAGCCAAAATTTTGAAAATTTTCCATTTTCCAACTTTTTCGACAATACAATCACCTCGTAACCTGTACAGCAACTTAATCCAAAAAATTAAGAATTTTTCATGGAAGATTGAAACAAAATCTTTTTGGATTTTTCTAATAAAGCTAACTAAACAAGTAAAGAACATATTTTTGGATTTTTCAAACTTTATGCTAAAACACACTAAAATCTTTTTGTACTTTTTCTTAATGAAGTAAAGCAGTAAAAATAGAACAACTAAAATCAAAATCTTTTTGGTTTTTCTCTGTATATACAGAATCACATATTTTTGGTCGAACACTGCGAGTAAGAAGATCATATCAGTATCTTTGATGTATCACACACACATTCTGAATATAAAATTCCCTAGCAGATCTAAGGGTTGACATATGGCATTCTTCATATTCACAGATTTTTGACTCAGCAATCAAGCACCTTGTGCTACATTTTATGATATCACAACAATGAAACTTTCATAAAAACTTTCAATTCTTTTGAGATTTCTATTCAAACACTATCTCACAGATATCACAACTTTCTTTTTCACAATTTTCTTTTTTTACAATTTTCTTTTTCACAATTTTCTTTTTCACAATTCTCTTTTTTTATAATTTTCTTTTTCACAATTTTCTTTTTCAAATACTCAGAAATTCATGAAATGATACGCGATAAATTTCAAAGTAAACAGGATCAGATCATGACATGCTAACTTATTCATACCGAATTTGCAATATACTACATGTCAATATTATAAGATTTGAAACTACAAGCGTTTTTATCCCACGTTCTTGTGAGTTAGTACCATTTATATGAAAACAATGTGTACCCCACAAATATGCCAATAGAAATTTAAATTGTAATATCTTCAAGACATATGAGACTTATGCAAAGATTAGATCAATCTCCAGGATGAAACTATCTGACCTAGCACAGGAAAACAAACAGATCCCGAAGGATATATGGAATCAGAATGATTCATATGGCTTGGTTTTGGATGAAGTATCATGATTCAATGTAACAGTGAGATTGTACCGATGGAATTCTTCAACAATAAGAATGATCAAGGAACCGATTGATTCAATGACATAGGGTAACGTGATCCAACTGTTATCTGGATATATTCAATGGAATCAAGATAATTGATCCAAGGGCGAGAATATGTTACAACAGATGTTGGAAACATATCTTAGTCCAACTTCACATTACATGTTTTTCGGGGCATGGGCAATGAAGTGAACTAAAAAAATTGTTCTAATCAATATAGTCCGATACTGGTTTCCTGAAATACTTGAAGCCTCATATTCTTTATCTGATAATTATTTTTTAACACACACACCCGGCATACCATGGGTTCAAATCACAATTATGACATAGACAATTATGTTTTCACACTACTAATGATCTAAAAACGCTTTTAGCCTACTGACAATCTAAATTACATGCAAATATTCAAATTAAAAGTTTATATACATGCAATGTCAAGCAGTCATGAAGCTATCATTTCCTGTTTATGCAGACTAGGAAGTCTAGATCAAATCATATAAACACAAACATAAATACAGACACTAGGTAGTCATTCTATGGTCATGTGTATGTGAACACCTACTGATGTACTATCATTTCTTCTCTAACTTCAAGCGGTGCCGATTTTATCTTTTTCAAATTTGTTTGGGTTTTTCAGAAAGCAAGTAAACTAATGAAAATAAAGAATAAAACTAATTACTTTAAATAATCTAGAAAACTAAAAGAAAACTTCCATGAAAAACCATTTGAAAAACCTTTGTCACATTGGATTAAGCATACCAATCATCTGAGTAAGAAATTCAAACTCAATCAACTTCTTTTCTACACAATCACGAATGAAATGATGTCGAATCTCAATGTGCTTTGTCTTTGAGTGTTTCACAGGATTTGTTGTAATCGACATGGTGGATGTGTTATCAATCATCATTGGTGTCCCTATGAAGTTCAAACCATAATCCCTCAACTGCTGTTGAATCCATAGGATTTGGGAACAACTGGCTGTTGCAATGTACTCTGCCTCGCATGTTGAAATTGAAACCGTGGTTTGGTTTTTGCATTGCCAGGACACAAGCCTATTCCCTAAGAACTGACAACCACCAGACGTCGATTTTAAATCCAAACCACAACCTCCATAATCTGAATCTGTAAAAGCTTAAAAATCAAAGTCAGAATTAATAGGATACCACAATCCCAACTTTGGTTTACCCTTTAAGTATCGAAAGATTCGCTTAACAGCAATCAGATGAGATTCCTTAGGTTTAGACTGAAACCTTGAACACATGCATACTGCAAACATAATATCCGGAGGTGACGCTGTCAGATACATTAAAGACCCGATCATTCCTTTATATAACCGACAATCCACCTCTTTCCCTTTCAGGTCAAGATCTAGTTTGTGATTAACAGGAATTGGAGTATTTAAAGTTGAAGTATTTGCCATATCAAACTTCTTGAGAATATCAGCAACATATTTTGTTTGATGAATGTAAAAACCATCTTCATTTTAATCAACTTGAAGACCCAAAAAGAACGATAATTCTCCCATGTTGCTCATCTCGAATTTCAACTTCATCATTCCTTCAAAGTCTTTACACATATCGACATTCGTTGATCCAAAGATTATATCATCCACATAGACTTGAACTAGCAAGATATCTCCCCCTGCATTTATTATGAAAAGGATATAATCAATTTGACCACGCTCAAATCCATTATCGAGTAAGTGCACCGACAAAGTTTCGTACCGAGCACGAGGAGCCTGATGAAGACCATATAATGCCTTATCCAGTTTAAAAACCTTTTCAGGACTCTTGGGATCTTCAAAACCAGGCGTTTGTTTCACATAAACCTCTTACTTTTCCTTTCCATACAGAAAAACACTCTTTACGTCCAACTGTAATACTTTGAAACCCTTGAAAGAAGCATAAGCTAGAAACAATCTGATCGCCTCAATCCTCGCAACTGGAGTATAAACTTTGGTGTAATCAACACCCTCTTGCTGATTAAATCCCTCGACAACAAGTCTCGCCTTATTGCGTACCACAACACCATGATTATCATGTTTGCATTTGAATACCCACTTTGTGCCAATGGATCTTGAGCCTTTGGGTAAGTCAACCAAATCCCAAACATGCAACTTATCAAATTGAGCCAATTCCTCTTGCATGGCCTCAATCCAACAATCATCATCTAAAGCCTCATCCACATTTTTAGGCTCTGTTTGATAAATAAAGCAAGCATGCAAACAAGTCTCCAAGATACCTGTATCAACAATTTGAGCATACAAACATGAATTTTCAGCAAGTGTACGATGTCACGTTTGAACACCTGCATTCAAATCACCAATAATAGTCAATGGGATGGTGCTTATGCACACGGGATTGGGGAATATCTGAAGTTTGAATAACAGAATCAAGATTTAAAGGCAACTCCCCCTCAAGCGATGCCGGTGTTGATGAATCATCAACTATGTTTTGAATGTCGTTAGACAATTCTTGAAACACAGCTTCATCATCCTCACTGTCACCTTCTTGTGTTATACCCGAAGTTGAAGTTACTTTCAGGTCAGCTGAAGGAGTACCCACAATCGAAATAACCGAACGTGGATCGACAATTGAATCATCATTGCAGTAGGACTAATAAAAAATTTCCGCTTCAGCTGGAGAAACTGCATGAGGAACTGTAACATTTCTGATTTTAGTATTCGTGTTTCAATTCAATGTAACGCATTTCAAACTCAATACTCGTGCACTGTTTTGTGTTATTTTCTCGACATAAAATATATACAATGATTCAATACAAATTCGCAAGTTTTACTCGATTATATACATTTAAACACTATACAAGTAATTATTTAATTCAAACTTATCAAACCTAAAAAGTCAAGGACTAAAGTTGAAAAATGTCAAGAAACCCTAATTAGCACGGTCGTGCTTCGTCTTGGCACGGTCGCGCCAAGTGCCTCGGCACGATCGCGCGACTGGTCCTGGAACGATCGCGCCCGGTGCCTAAGCACGGTCGCGCCTCTCTTGGGTACGGTCGCGCCTGCGTAACAGTCGAAACGTAAATGCAGTGTCAAAATGCTCGATTGTTTGAAATTCGAAACCGATTACGTTTTATTTTCTTTGACAAAGAAAATATCTCAGTCCATTACAACTTTTATCAATCCAATTACGTTTTCCTCTCAAGAAACCGTCAAGTTCCTCCCAAGCCTCGAATCCTCAAAATCGATCCGAATACTCTCGAGCAATCCATCACCATAAGATATTCAACCCTCTCTGGAACGACCGAAGCCATCGAAGCAGTCGGAATCGCAGCAGAAGTCACCGAAGGTTAATCTTGCCGTCGTCGAAATTCCGTTCTACCGTTCTCCATCAATTCGATACGCTTCAGGGTAACTATAACTTTTTCCTCAGTCGATTCAGTCTCTTTATCAAAAGCCCCTTATCAATTTGGGCTTTCAATATGTAAATCATCCCGAATCAGAATTATTATTTTAATAAAAATGATTTAATCGAAACCAGTCTTAACCACGTTTTCCATACAATTAATTTATATGAATAGACTCGTAACAACTCATTAATCAAAAGCCCTAACAATTTCAACGCTATAAATACAAGATTTGTTCAATTCGTGTCTGATTTGGAATAGACATGGTCGCGCTAATCATCTAGCGCGGCCGTGCCTCACGAAACGCGGTCGTGCCAGACCAAGACACGGTCGTGCCTCGTGAATTATCCAAGTTGGCCTCTGTTTAATCAAACCCGGTCGCGCCCGTGGTTCGAGCGCGGTCGTGTCCTTCCCAGGCACGGTCGTGTCTAGGTCAGAATCTTTGATCAGAATTATTGTTGTTTTATTTTAATCTGTAAAGTTCCAGATTAAGTTTTTAAATAAAAATAATTAGTTTTATAAAAAGGTATTTGAAAAGAGCAAATAATTAATCTTGGAATAATGGAAAATCATTTAATTAAAAGTTTTATAAAATTAAATTTGTTATTAAACTTTTCATTTAAAACATTTTATTTGTAAGTTACATACTTTATAAATAAATAAATAAAGATTATTTATTTATTCTTTATTTTAAATAAAAACATTTATTTATTTATTAAATTATATTTAACACATACTTTATTTTCATAATCAATGATTTTATAAATATTCAATTTTACTATTCAATTCCCAACCTTATTCAAAATGTTGTAAAAATATTCATTTCAAATCTTCCGTTTTATACAATACTTTCAAATACCAATCACTAACTTTATCCAATTCAACCTTAGACTTAGACTATTGTGCACTATTAATTCAATATATATCCCACACTAGGTTAACGTTGTGCATTACAAGGATCACATTACTAGCTAGTATCTCGTGTTAGCTACGCCTTCGAATCAAGTGAGTATTCACAACCCCTTTTACTCTTTTACATTTTTGGGGTGAAACATGAACACTATTCAACTTACATGGTTACATTTACACAAACAATATAAGTACAAATCCTATTTACATTCATGTGTGCAATTTGAGCTTTATGCCCGAGTGCTAGGTGTGCTAACCTCTTGTATGCGATTATGTGCAATCATTAACTTTTCAAGCCGACGGTTTTCAATAATAGATCTATTGAGTCTGACAAACCTACCCAGGATGCGCGGTGATTGAAACCGACAACACAATTTTTTGCATGCTAGTTACAAAGGTTTGATTGTACTTAGTTACACAATAGCTGCTCCCCATAAACGCCTTATTTATCATGTTATGTAAAGGATTTGGTTTACAAATTATATGCTACCTATATACAAACCTGTGTTATACTCACCAACTTTTTAGTTGACCTTATTTTATTCATGTTTCAGGTGCTTTCATATGAGTTTGATCAAGACATGCTACACATAGGCTTTGGACCTAGTTAATCTTAATTCAAAAACAAATTGTATTTCATTATGTACTTTGAATTTGATTCATGTTTGTTTGAATGGAAATGGATTTAATATATTACAATTTAGTCAACCTTGAGCTCATGAACAGTCTACATGTCCCGCCCCGATGATTCCGCCGTCGGTTGGGGTGTGACAGATTGGTATCAGAGCCTTGGTTATAGGGAACTAGGTTATTAGACACTCTTGACCTAGACTATAACTTTAGGACACCCATACAATTCCATACTACTACATGTTACATTATCAATTTCTGTGTGATTATTTTTACATACTATCATAGGTATTTACACTACATGATACAATACATAATGACTTATGTGTCACACTACTTGATAACTTTTGTACTTACACTTATTACTATCTACATGCTATATGATTATATTTTTATGTGAATATTCTTACATGTTATACTACATAATTACATCCTAGGATACAACACTCAATAGTCAATGTGACACGTTACTTGCCACCTTTTCCTACTATTTACTTCTACCTATTAGATTTATTTAAAGTACTATCCTAAGTTTAACACACACACATACACACTAAATTATTCATACACATTTGGACTCACATACATGATGCCATCACCCTTTATGAACAAAGACTTAAACTATTGGGCCTAATGTCCACCAATAATGAACCAAGAAGCCCATCTATCCTCCAAGAAGAAGAAGCCCGCTGAAAAGCATAAACCTTACTCTTGGGCCTCAAAGCCCAGTCCACAACAATTCTCATCATGACCATGAGCCCAACAATAGTATTATTAATATATGATGGCTGGAAGAGTGTGTAATCCCATGAGAAATTCTGGCTAAGGAAAGATAGGGTACTTAAGTGTGTCTTAGTGACCCACCCCTCTTTCCTGGGAATTCTCCTTAGGGATACATTACTTATAGGTCAAGTGTATTTCTAAAATACTATCGTGAAGGTTCGACGTTATGACTAGTCAAACTCTAAAACCCATAAGAACTTCTATATTTGACACTTCATATTTCATTATCACTTACAACTATTTCATTGTTTTCTACTAGACATGGACTCCTACTCACCTCCCTATCCGGTTTACCGTCCTGGATCAGAATCTGATTGGGAAGAAGACACTGAGACACCCGTGTACCGGTCACCAACACCCCCAGCTAGTAGGCCAAGGTTTGATGTAAGGGCGGACTGGATTAGGAACACCGACCCGAGACTTCGAACACCTGGATCACCCGCACCCAGAAACCCGTACCAGGCACCTCACCTCCACAATCAATTACCACCCCCACTAAGAGACCCATACCTAATGCCCGACCCGTACCTTCCTAACCCTTGGGTAAGGCATACGATGGCACCCACTAGTGTTATGGGGATTCCAACCCATGACCTCCATCAATATGTAAGAACCTCAGAATTTGAGAGACAAAGGATAGAGCAGGGAGTAATACACGATTTGCAAGGACAAAGAATGGATAGCCTAGCAAACCAATTAGGGTACCAAAAGGAGTTGATCTCCATCCTCGAAAAAGAAATGCTGGAGCATCGCACGGAGGCAGCTAGAGCTGAAGCCAGATCGGTTACCCGAGTAACTATAGCAGTGCTCATCTTGGTGATCATCTTCTTCCAAGTGGAAAACTACCAAAGACGTTAATCGAAGATTTCTAGTTATTATCTTTAAATTTTTTTTAAGGACCATTTCCTTATGTTTTGAATAATGTTTAACATTTCAACCTTTAATCGATTCCATATATTTCAACTCTACAGTTATTGTTCATTGATTTGACACGTGGAGCGTAAATTACACCTGTTATATTCCCATCAAATTTTCCCAAATGTCACTTCTTTCATTCAACATGGTTTAGTACATTACCGACAATCTTTTTCATTAAATAAATCATCCTATTTTGTGATTTAAACAAAACCTTATTTTCTTGTTTAATCAAAATGTTTATCAAATTTTTAGATAATATCAAAAACATAAATTTTCCATAAAACTTTTTTTCACCTGATAAGGAAAGTTAATACAACCAATTTTATAAAAATATTATTTCAAATTGATAGATAACTATGATTTTTCTTCATTAAAGTAAATATTTCTAAACTTTGGCTAAATTATAGACTACTTGTTTAGCCAATGGTTCCACTTAAAAATATTCTTTTATTAATAGTTGAAAGTTTAAATAAATAAAAAAAAAATACTTTTCCCATAAATTGCATATTCATTTAAAATATGCGGTTCAATGATTTCACTACTTTATATATCTACAATCAAGAACGAATTTCCTACTTTCTATGTTCAAACAAAGACCTGTATTTGTAAACACAAATTCCCGAATATTTCTGAAACCTCCTCGTTACCTTTCACTTGACGCTTCAAAAGACGACCCATACCGCGTAAACGTTAACCTTTCCCACCAACCTCAATGAGATTTGAGGTCTTGAACCTAACTACCACATTATGCAGGAACGCCAAACGACACGTTTGTCCGCAGCACTCGAACCCATGCAAAACCCGTTAGTACGCATCGCACGCGAAGTTCAATACTCACGTTCACAATATATTCAATGCAATCTTATGGTACATAAAACTCAATTATTCTCAATATATCCAATGCTACACAAATTACATGATACATGAAACTAGTTTGCCTACAAATCACAATTTACTCGATTGATTACGTAATGCACGAAACACGTTTAATTGCAATACACATGCTACTGGCTTGAGCACATGATACACGAAATTTAGTTGTTTGCAATATACATGATACATAAGAATTGCTTCATTGATACAAAATTCTAGATTGACCACACTATACATGAAACTTATTTGGTTACGAAGTACATTACACTAAGCTGTGCGCATTATACAATATACATGATGCTAAGTTGCCAACACCCTACATGAAATTCATTTCCTACTATACACAAAATACTATGTTGTTTACATTACACATCAGAGTTCATTGACTTACAAAATACAAGACGCTTAATTATTTACGCTATATATGAGACTTATTTGATTACAAACTACGTGACACTGGATCATACATGAGACTTGTGTGCTTACTATATACTCGAAACAAAATTTGCTTACAATTATTGCAAGGGATTGATTACATTATACACAAGACATGGTCATGCACTTCGTACACCAAAGTTGAAGACCATAATACATTGAAACGACTCGGGGTTTGACGTTCAAACACGAGCAAACTAAGAAACTTTAAGTGTTACTACTTTACTACTCTTTAGTTGCGAACTGACCTGATTAGGAACTTAGTTACTTGTTAGCGACTTTATGTGTAAACAATAGACGTGATCATAGTGAAATTGTGCCCCCCTTACCCGCACACAACGAAAACGATCTATACGGACCATACGATGATTTGAATAATTACGGGTGCACACGAAATTATAAAAATCAGCGCATGGAAACTATAGAGAAATTTTGTCGTGTGTTGTGACCTAAAACTTATCATGATGAGTAACAACGAAACTGATGTGACATGACAAGGGCATGGTGGATACGCCGATGGTACTTCCTGTACATAAGTGTCCTATCATATTACCGAAAGTAGCGTTGTTCGTGTCATGTGAAGTTTTGACCCAGACCAATGTTTATGAAACCTCTTACCCATTAACAATTTTGAACACATTAGACTACATCTTACACAAACTCTAAATTTCAAGATCCCTCCAAATCCATTTCAAGTAATACATCTCACGTTTAAAATTCAATTTATTATTCGTCAAATATTCTTCTTAAATTCATTTCAAAACAAAATCCATTATCCCCCTTTCATAAACAACTTTGAGTATCAGGCCTAAACAATGTCAACCGTTACACCCCCCCCCCCCGGGATCCAACAATCAAAATTCACCGAAAATCAAAAAAACTCCCTACCCCTTCTCGATTTTGCAGCCTCCATTAGTTAAATTTCGGGACGAAATTCCCTTAACATGGGGAGACTGTAACATTTCAGATTTTAGTATTCGTGTTTCAATTCAATGTAACGCATTTCAAACTCAATACTCGTGCACTGTTTTGTGTTATTTTCTCGACATAAATTATATACAATGATTCAATACAAATTCGCAAGTTTTACTCGATTATATACATTTAAACACTATACAAGTAATTATTTAATTCAAACTTATCAAACCTAAAAAGTCAAGGACTAAAGTTGAAAAATGTCAAGAAACCCTAATTAGCACGGTCGTGCTTCGTCTTGGCACGGTCGCGCCAAGTGCCTCGGCACGATCGCGCGACTGGTCCTGGAACGATCGCGCCCGGTGCCTAAGCACGGTCGCGCCTCTCTTGGGCACGGTCGCGCCTGCGTAACAGTCGAAACGTAAATGCAGTTTCAAAAAGCTCGATCGTTTGAAATTCGAAACCGATTACGTTTTATTTTCTTTGACAAAGAAAATATCTCAGTCCATTACATTTTTTATCAATCCAATTACGTTTTCCTCTCAAGAAACCGTCAAGTTCCTCCCAAGCCTCGAATCCTCAAAATCGATCCGAATACTCTCGAGCAATCCATCACCATACGATATTCAACCCTCTCTGGAACGACCGAAGCCGTCGAAGCAGTCGGAATCGCAGCAGAAGTCACCGAAGGTTAATCTTGCCGTCGTCGAAATTCCGTTCTACCGTTCTCCATCAATTCGATACGCTTCAGGGTAACTATAACTTTTTCCTCAGTCGATTCAGTCTCTTTATCAAAAGCCCCTTATCAATTTGGGCTTTCAATATGTAAATCATCCCGAATCAGAATTATTATTTTAATAAAAATGATTTAATCGAAACCAGTCTTAACCACGTTTTCCATACAATTAATTTATATGAATAGACTCGTAACAACTCATTAATCAAAAGCCCTAACAATTTCAATGCTATAAATACAAGATTTTTTCAATTCGTGTCTGATTTGGAATAGACACGGTCGCGCTAATCATCTAGCGCGGCCGTGCCTCACGAAACGCGGTCGTGCCAGACCAAGACACGGTCGTGCCTCGTGAATTATCCAAGTTGGCCTCTGTTTAATCAAACCCGATCGCGCCCGTGGTTCGAGCGCGGTCGTGTCCTTCCCAGGCACGGTCGTGTCTAGGTCAGAATCTTTGATCAGAATTATTGTTGTTTTATTTTAATCTGTAAAGTTCCAGATTAAGTTTTTAAATAAAAATAGTTAGTTTTATAAAAAGGTATTTGAAAAGAGCAAATAATTAATCTTGGAATAATGGAAAATCATTTAATTAAAAGTTTTATAAAATTAAATTTGTTATTAAACTTTTCATTTAAAACATTTTATTTGTAAGTTATATACTTTATAAATAAATAAATAAAGATTATTTATTTATTCTTCATTTTAAATAAAAACATTTATTTATTTATTAAATTACATTTAACACATACTTTATTTTCATAATCAATGATTTTATAAATATTCTATTTTACTATTCAATTCCCAACCTTATTCAAAATGTTGTAAAAATATTCATTTCAAATCTTCCGTTTTATACAATACTTCCAAATACCAATCACTAACTTTATCCAATTCAACCTTAGACTTAGACTTAGACTATTGTGCACTATTAATTCAATATATATCCCACACTAGGTTAACGTTGTGCATTACAAGGATCACATTACTAGCTAGTATCTCGTGTTAGCTACGCCTTCGAATCAAGTGAGTATTCACAACCCCTTTTACTCTTTTACATTTTTGGGGTGAAACATGAACACTATTCAACTTACATGGTTACATTTACACAAACAATACAAGTACAAATCCTATTTACATTCATGTGTGCAATTTGAGCTTTATGCCCGAGTGCTAGGTGTGCTAACCTCTTGTATGCGATTATGTGCAATCATTAACTTTTCAAGCCGACGGTTTTCAATGATAGATCTATTGAGTCTGACAAACCCACCCAGGATGCGCGGTGATTGAAATCGACAACACAATTTTTTGCATGCTAGTTACAAAGGTTTGATTGTACTTGGTTACACAATAGCTGCTCCCCATAAACGCCTTATTTATCATGTTATGTAAAGGATTTGGTTTACAAATTATATGCTACCTATATACAAACCTGTGTTATACTCACCAACTTTTTAGTTGACCTTATTTTATTCATGTTTCAGGTGCTTTCATATGAGTTTGATCAAGACATGCTACACATAGGCTTTGGACCTAGTTAATTTTAATTCAAAAACAAATTGTATTTCATTATGTACTTTGAATTTGATTCATGTTTGTTTGAATGGAAATGGATTTAATATATTACAATTTAGTCAACCTTGAGCTCATGAACAGTCTACATGTCCCGCCCCGATGATTCCGCCGTCGGTTGGGGTGTGACAGGAACATTGAAAGATCTGAATAATGCATAATAATCGATCGCCCAAGAAGGACCTTTTGCATCCTGAGGAACAGAACGGTTATCACAGTCAACATGAAACCATTCTTCAATTTGACGGGATTCTTTGTTAAAGACTCTTTTGTTATGAGAATTTGCAACGTATCCCAAGAAAATTCCCTCAATTGCTTTGGAGCTGAATTTAGTAGGAACATCGCGAGTCTTCAACAAGGTACATGATTCCCAAAGGGCAAAAGATAAGCCAAATTAGGTTTTCGATTGTTCAGCAATTCATAACATATTTTGTTGTGTTTTTTCACGGTCAAAACCCTATTGAGAACATGACAAGCTGTATTCACCGCCTCTGCCCAAAATGTGATGGGAAGCTTTGAATCAGATAACATAGTACGAGCTGTCTCAATAAGAGTTCGATTCTTTCGCTCAGCAACACCATTTAGTTGAGGAACATATGGAGCACTGAATTCATGATGGATTCCTTTTTGTAAACAGAATAAACCCATGTTTCCATTCTTGAACTCTGTGCCATTATCACCCCGAATCCTCCTGACTTGTAATTTGAACAATGTCTCAAGCCCCACAATTAGGAACTTAAGAATTTCTGCTGTTTCATCCTTCGAAGAAAGAAACTTGATCCAAGAAAATCTTGAGTAATCATCGGTCACCACCAAACAATAAGATTTTCCACCTTCACTCATAACACTAATAGGTCCGAACAAATCCATATGCAAAAACTATAAAGGAGTCACAATAGAATTAATCAACTTCGAATGATGAGATTTCCTGTGCTGCTTCTCCTTCTTGCAAGGAATACAGTCTTCATCCATATGAAACGTCATGGCAGGGACACCAGAAACTAACCCATTCCTTACTAGATAATTCATTTTCCAAAAATTTATATGAGCCATTTTCCGGTTCCATAAAGGTGATTCGGATTTAGAGGTTTTCGAAAGAAGACAAGTAGGAACTGATGAAGTTGTCGTCACTGTGCTCATGTCGAGCATATAAGTGTCATTCTTTCTAGGAGCTCTCATAAGTATCCAATCTTCAGGTATCTCAAATCCAGGCTTTAACACCAAACACTCTGACTTGTTAAAATGAAATGATAAATCTTTGTCACAAACTTGTGAAACAGATAACAGATTGTGTTCCAGCTGCTCCACATAGTTGACTTTCTCAAAGCTCAATCTTCCATTTGTCACAGTGCCTTGACTAGAAATATTTCCTCCTTTCTTTCCTACAAAAGCAACATATCCTCTTTGGATTTCTTTGACATTTTCCAATAATTTAAGATTTCCTGTCATGTGCCGAGAGCATCCACTATCAACATACCAATGATTGCCAACAGTCCTCCTTGGATTTCCTTGCACACAGACAAGAATGATTAGTTAGTAATAGAGACCCAAGCCATTGTGGTCTTGGGTCGGCCAGACTCCTCAAAATAAACAATTTCTTTCAAAACACAATCAAATCTCTCCTCAATTTTAGGATATTGTTTCTCAGAAACAGAAACTTGATTCTTTGGTTTCCATTTGGATTGAATTTGAACTTTTTCAATCTCTTTTGTTGACTCAGAAGTTTCAACAACATTATCTTTGACCACTGGTTGTTCCAAAAGCTTTCTCAACCTTCTATTTCTTCTTCTTCATTGCGGTCTTTCCCTTTCTGTGATTCATTCACAACATTCTCAATAGATTTTGATGGAGCAGATGCAATCTTAACAACTGACTGCTTCACAATCTTATCCACTTTAGGAATATAATCCATAGTTTGGACCACTGACTACTTTGGTGGATTCACAAAAGGTCTTCCCAACTTGGGATTCTCTAAACACTTTCCCATATTCTTGTGTGGACAGTCTTTTAGAATATGACCAACAATTCCACAATGAAAGCAAGTACGCCTTTTTTTGTACACTCGTACATACTTATCCTTCTGAACACCTTTTGTACTAGATGATGAACACTGAGAGACAGTGTTTAAAGTTTGAACTACCTTTTGATTTTCATTTTCAACTTTCTTTTTATAAAAATCAAGAGTTGAGACTTTACCAATCTTATTTGTTTCTTAAGAATCAAAGCCACCACTTATAAAAAGGTTTTACTAGTTTATAAGTAGATTTAGGTTTTGGTTCTTCAACCTTCTCATCTGGTTCAGTCAAAATACATCTGTCTCTGGAAACCTGTTTCACAACAACTGGTTCAACATACTTACACTCTTTTACTACACCTTCAGATTTGTTTCGATCAAAAACGTCATCATCAGATGAATCATTACAAATCATATCCTCACCAGTACCAGGATTGACTTTAAGAACAGTTTTTGGTTCCAACTTTTCATCAGTTACATGTTCAGTGAAACGAGGAGTATACTTACCATTGAATTACGGAAAATAACCAACACCCTCTCCAGTATCTGTATCATAAAATGAAGGACAAGAACCTATTCCTCCAACAACTTTTTCACCTGAAGCTTTCTCATTATAATATTCCAACAGAAAACTGGAATTCTTATAACCCTCAAGTTTTCGTAGAAATTTTGTTACTTCTGTCTGTGACATGACGAGTACATTGATTTTCTTTTCATACTCCGAGTATGACACATCTAGATGAAAGGCTTGTTCATTAACTTTGATTTGCAAAAATTTAATGTCATCTTTTAAAGATTCAATTTTAGTTTTCAAAATAGTTTCATTTTCCTTCAAAGTTAGGTTAGATGTATACATCGCCTTCATGTCACAGATGAGGTTTGTGTTGTCATCACATGTCCCGGATTTTCGTTTAGAAAACAGGTTTGTAATTAACTGTTTGCGAGGATAGTGCGTTATTGTTTTATAAATAATTAGACGGGGTGTAAAGGGTATATAGCAAGACCCTCGGGAAGGAATTGTAACAAGCGTCAAGGCGGGCCGAGCCCGAGTGCGAGCCGGCTAGCTCAAGGGAGGGCCGAGCCCGGTCCAACACAAACACCATTAGGGTGTTACGCAAATGAGGAGACCCTCATTTGCATGCTGCAGCTGCCGAGATCACAAGGAGGAGAAGGGAGAGCCGATCTTCACGCAAAGAGTTCATTCTAAGGTAAAATCGCAAACCCTCAATCGTCGTGTAATTGGTTTAGGTGTTTGATGATCATAACGATCATCTTGTGACTTTAAGGTTTCGAGAAAAGGGACGAGTTCAAGGGAGACGAGACGTATCGGGAGTTTGACGAGCACGAGTTCTCTGATTTGCAAGGTATAACCTCTTGTTCCCTCTGTATATCCATTTTAGTTTGATTCTTGTTGCGTGGTGATCGGGAGGTGCTTAGCCGAGAATCCAAGGGTGCTCATGGGGGTTGTCGCGTCGCCGAGAGGTGGAAAAAAGGCTCATGGCACCACTCGGTGGTGGCCGGACACAGCGGTGGCGGCGCGGGAAGGTGTACGGCAGCAGTAGGAAGGCCGGGGGACCGCTCTTAGGTCTGACCAAGGGCGAAGTGCACGCACGAGAGGGGCGACGGGTGCTCCAAACGGCAGCGACGGGGCTGTGGTGGTTTGGCGAAGACAAGGGTGGGCTGTGGTGGTACCGGGTGACAAAGGTGGCGGCCCACGGAGTTGGAGAGCGGCGGTGTAGGGTCAACCGGGGGCGGGGACACGCAAGTGAGGAGCTAGGACCCGAAGCGCAGATGAGGCCGAGAATGAGGGTTTTCGTGATGCATGGAAGCCATGCATGGTGCCATGCACGTGCATGCGGTCGTGCGTAGCGTAGGGGTATTCGTGTAGGAGAAAGTTTAATGTCGGGTCACGTATTGACTCGTAAATTTGTGTGTAATATAGGTGCGAAGTCGAAAAGAGAGTTCGAGGTGTTAGTGGGTTCTAGAGATCAAGTTGCGTCTAGCAAAGGTGAGTTTCTATCGCCCACTTTTAAACGTTTTGTAGTTTTGGGCTCGAATACATGCAACGTGCAATATAGTGAAGGCACGAAATGATAAGGGTTTTGATGTTAATATTTGTGTTGTGTAATGATATTTATAGTTGTATGCGTAGGATTTGGTGTCATGTTATTTAATGCGGTGACTTTATATTAAAAAAGTTAATTGATATCATGTCGACCCAAGTCGACGGGAATTGAGTTTGACCTTAGTCGGATGAAATGGGTTGCTTAAGCGTGATAGTAAGTCGGTGTTGGTCGGTGAGTGTTATGGCTGATGATGATCGGTCAACGAGTCAGGATCGTACGAGTCTTTAGACCAGTCGACGTGAGTTCGTGTATGCCGATAAAATATATAATTGATTAATCGGTAAAGAAAGGAGAAAACCTTTGTGACGTAAATCGTTTTTAATAAAGGTTGGGATTTAATATCCTCGAACGAATTACTATAGAACTCACTTAGCGTAGCTGACTTTTTATCATGTATTTCAGGTAAGGAGAAAGGGTGAGCTGGCAGCTTCTAGATGGAGTTTGGTTACCGTGATCGTTGTGTTGACATTTCTTTTCCATTACAATGTTGAATGATTTAGATATTATTACTTGTTTGAATTAGGTTTGAGATTTGGGTCGTTGACCACTGTTGACTGTTTGTTTTTTCGCTACATTTATTGAGACATTTTGATGTCATTTACTACTGTGCTTACGTGTATGCCAACGTGTCGAGTTCCCCGGTTTGGAGCCTTACAAGTTGGTATCAGAGCGGTGGTTTAAATAATCTGGGCATCCTCGATGCCTAGACTTAGACTGAGAATGGGACCAATGTGTAGGGAATGTTATCACGCGTAACCAAAAGCCAAAAGTGCCAGGTATGAGTTAGTGTGTATGTGTGTGTGTTAGTAGGCTAAGACACGGGCGTTATGCCAAGATGCAATATAGGGATGGTTTAAAACCTGAAAGGCAACGCAAGCGGGTAATGGCGATTAGCCACCGTCATTAACTAATTGCACTGCTCGGATTGTTTTAAATGATACCTAAGTATTGCTCTGTTTGTTATTAATTTCAGTAAGTGATGGCACCTAAGAGACAGATTGCTGCTAATGCTACGGGTAAGGGGCGCCGTGAGAACGCTCAGGACGACAATGATAATCATGAAGAGGTGTCGGTTTATACTGAACCATCAGCGCGTGCTGAACCTTCGGTGCATTCTGAGCATAATGAAGGGTTCCAATTTGAACCAGAGGTTCGTGAGGCGGTGAAGAAGGAAGTGACTGAGATGATCCACGAATACTTGCCTGATCTTGTGAAGGAAGCATTCGAAGAGCTAGAGACGAGAGTGCTAGTGGAGGTGGAAAAGAAGAAGAGGTCGGCTAGAACTGGCGGCAGCTGTGACTACGGGTACTTTAAGTAGTGCGATCCGCCTAGGTTCGATGGTTTGAAGGATGCAGTGGCCACATATCACTGGCTTACTGAGATGGAGTCCACCATCTCTATCAGTGAGTGCAAGCCGGAGCAGATAGTGAAGTTCGTTTCTCACTCTTTCTCTGCTGAGGCTTTGCACTGGTGGAACTCGGAGAAAGAAAGAAAGACTACTCAGGAATTGGAAGCTATGACTTGGGAGGATCTGAAGGGTATGGTTAGGAAGAAGTTCTGTGCTCTGGGAGAGCTGGAGAGAGTTGAGAGAGAGTTTCTGACTTTCAAGGCAGGTAAATTGACTCATCGTGAGTACACGTCGAAGTTCATTGAGATGGCACGTCTGGTGCCACATTTAGCTGGAAATGATGAGCGATGGATGAAGTTGTACATAGCCGGTCTGCCAGATCGTGTTAGGCATTTAGTCAAGGCTCAGCAACCTTCAAGTTTCGACGGTGCGGTGGAGCTTAGTGGGACTTTGTATGACGATGTCATGGGAGCTGTGGTGCAAGAGAAGAAACCGGAGGATAAGAAGTGGACCGTACCCCTCAAAAGGTTCGGTAAGGATTTGAAGGTTTCGTTCGTGGAGAAGGCTAGGACCGATGGTCCTGATTCGTGTCGCAAGTGTGGTAAGATGCACTCGGGGTGAGTGTAGGGCTGATGCGAGATCTTGTTATAGGTGGGATAAGGCGAGACACTTTGCTAGAGACTGCCCGCGCAGTCCTAAGTGTTACCAGTGTGGGGGTTTTGACCATCTGGCGAATGAATGTAAGGCAGGACAGAGTGCGGTACCAAGCAGGGAAGCAGTCCCAGTAAAGAAATAAGACGAAAAGTCTAAGGCTAAAGCAAGAGCTTTCACCATGACTGCAGCTGAAGCTAAGACTGGCCCTGATGTTGTTCCAGGTACTTTTCTTGTTAATAACGTACCAGCTTCGGTTTTATTTGATTCGGGGGCAAGTAAGAGCTTCGTAGCCCCATCTTTTTGCAAGAGTTTGTGTAGGATGGCTAGCAGGATTGAAAATCCGTTTAGTGTTGAGACCGTGGGGGGATCACCCACCAGAGTCATTGAAGCATCAGACGACTGTTTTATTGATCTAGAGGGTCATAGGTTCCCTGCTAGATTATTTATTATTGCTCTAGGAGGATTTGACGTTGTATTGGGCATGGGTTGGTCGGCCGCGTTCGATGCGGACATTGTTTGCCGACAGAAAATGATAAGGTTGAAGTCCTTAGAAGGAACGGTGGTGACAGTATATGGCGACAGAGTGAGCTCTCTACCGAGAGTTATCTCTATGATGAAGGCGGTGAAGTCGTTGAGGCGTGGGTGTGGGGCACACTTAGCTTATTTCACCAATACAGAAGCAAAGAGTGTGGATTTATTAGAGGTTCCAGTGGTGCAGGAGTTTGCAGATGTCTTCCCTGATGATTTGATGGGAGTGCCACCGGAACGAGAGATCGAATTCCAGTTCGAACTACAGCCAGGAGCTCAGTCGGTTGCTAAAGCTCCGTATCGATTGGCACCGACAGAGATGAAGGAGCTCATGGAGCAGTTTCAGGACTTGTTGGACAAAGGGTTCATAAGACCAAGTATATCACCGTGGGGTGCACCGGTCTTGTTTGTGAAGAAGAAGGATGGGAGCATGCGTATGTGCATCGACTATCGGGAGCTCAATAAGTTGACGGTTAAGAACAAGTATCCGTTACCGCGTATCGATGACTTGTTCGATCAACTACATGGAGCAAAGTGGTTTTCACGTATAGATCTGAGGTCAGGATATCATCAGCTGAAGGTTAGGGAAGAAGATATTTCGAAGACGGCATTTAGGACACGCTGTGGACATTATGTGTTCTTGGTTATATCCTTTGGATTGACGAATGCTCCGGCAGCATTCATGGACTTGATGAACCGTGTGTTCCATCCAATGCTGGATAGATAGGTGATTGTGTTTATCGATGACATTCTAATTTACTCTAAGAGTGAGGAGGAGCACGGAGATCATCTACGAGAAGTGTTAGAGACATTGAGATGAGAAAAGCTTTACGCTAAGTTCTCAAAGTGTGCGTTTTGGCTGCGAGAAGTGCAGTTTCTGGGACATGTTATTAACCCAGAAGGGATTATGTTGGTCAGCAGTGAGAAGTGCAGTTTCTAGGAAATGTTCATCAGCAGGAGAACAACTATCCGCAGCAGACAATCTTATCTGCAGCAGCTTGTTGGGCAGCAGCTTGTTGGTCAGCAGCAAAACTGTGGAGTCCGCAGCAGTTGTACTTAGAGAATTTTTTAGCCATCAGTCTTTATTTCTACATTATGTAGAGGTACCAGTGGCTATACTAGATATAAAGGAAAAGAGGTTGCGAAGGAAAGTGATCCCTATTGTTAAAGTGAAATGGAAGCATCGTAAGGGATCCGAAGCTGCTTGGGAATCGGAAGCGGATATGCGTGAACGTTATCCGCATTTGTTTCCAGATGACACAGGTTTCGAGGACGAAACCTCTTTAAGGGGGGAAGATTTGTAACATCCCGGTTTTTTGTTTAGAAAACGGGTTTGTAATTATTGAAATTAACTGTTCGCGAGGATAGTGCGTTATTGTTTTATAAATAATTAGACGGGGTGTAAAGGGTATATAGCAAGACCTTAGGGAAGGAATTGTAACAAGCGTCAAGGCGGGCCGAGCCCGAGTGCGAGCCGGCTAGCGCAAGGGAGGGCCGAGCCTGGTCAAACACCAACACCATTAGGGTGTTACGCAAATGAAGAGACCCTCATTTGCATGTTGCGGCTGCTGAGATCACAAGGAGGAGAAGGGAGATCCGATCTTCGCGTGACGAGTTCATTACAAGGTAAAATCGCAAACCCTCAATCGTCCTGTAATTGGTTTAGGTGTTTGATGATCATAACGATCTTCTTGTGACTTTAGGGTTTCGAGAAAAGGGACGCGTTCAAGGGAGACGAGACGTATCGGGAGTTCGATGAGCACGAGTTCTCTGATTTGCAAGGTATAACCTCTTGTTCCCTCCGTATATCCATTTTAGTTTGATTCTTGTTGCGTGGTGATCGTGAGGTGCTTAGCTGAGAATCCAATGGTGCTCGTGGGGGTTGTCGCTTCGTCGAGAGGAGGAAGCAAGGGTCACGGCACAACTCGGTGGTGGTCGGACACAGCGGTGGTGGCGCGGGAAGGTGTACGGTAGCAGTAGGAAGGCCGGGGGACCGCTCGCAGGTCTGACCAAGGGCGAAGTGCACGCACGAGGGGGGCGACGGGTGCTCCAAGCGGTGGTGACGGGGCGGTGGTTGTTCGGTGAAGACAAGAGAGGGCTGTGGTGGTACCGGGTGACCAAGGTGGTGGCCCACGAAGTTGGACAGCGGCGGTGTAGGGTCAGCCGGGGGCGGGGACACGCAAGTGAGGAGCTAGGACCCGAAGCGAAGACGAGGCCGAGAACGAGGGTTTTCGTGATGCATGGAAGCCATGCACGGTGCCATGCATGTGCATGCGGTCGTGCGTAGCGTAGGGGTATTCGTGTAGGAGAAAGTTTAATGTCTGGTCACGTATAGGACTCGTAAATTTGTGTGTAATATAGGTGCGAAGTCGAAAAGAGAGTTCGAGGTGTTAGCGGATTCTAGAGATCAAGTTGCGTGTAGCAAAGGTGAGTTTCTATCACCCACTTTTAAACGTTTTGTAGTTTTGGGCTCGAATACATGCAACGTGAAATATAGTGAAGGCACGAAATGATAAGGGTTTTGATGTTAATATTTGTGTTGTGTAATGATAGTTATAGTTATATACGTAGGATTTGGTGTCATGTTATTTAATGCGGTGACTTTATATTAAGAGGTTAATTGATATCGTGTCGACTTTAGTCAACGGAAATTGAGTCTGACCTTAGTCGGATGATATGGGTTGCTTAAGCGTGATAGTAAGTCGGTGTTGGTCGGTGAGTGTTATGACTGACGATGATCAATCAACGAGTCATGATGGTACGTGTCTTTCGACCAGTCGACGTTAGTTCGTGTATGTCGATAAAATATATAATTGGTTAATTGGTAAAGAAAGGAGAAAACCTTTGTGACCTAAATCGTTTTTAATAAAGGTCGGGATTTAATATCCTCGAACGAATTACTATAGAACTTACTCAGCGTAGCTGACTTTTTAGCATGTATTTCAGGTAAGGAGAAAGTGTGAGCTAGCAGCTTCTAGATGGCGTTGATGACATTTATTTTCTGTTATGATGTTGAATGATTTAGATATTATTACTTGTTTTAATTAGGTTTGAGATTTGGGTCGTTGACCACTGTTGACTGTTTGTTTTTTCGCTGCATTTATTGGGACATTTTGATGTCATTTACTACTGTGCTTACGTGTATGCCAACGTGTCGAGTTCCCGGGTTTGGGGCCTTACAAGTTGGTATCAGAGCGGTGGTTTAAATAATCTGGGCATTCTCGATGCCTAGACTTAGACTGAGAATGGGACCAATGTGTAGGGAATGTTATCACGCGTAACCAAAAGCCAGAAGTGCCAGGTATGAGTTAGTGTGTATGTGTGTGTGTTAGTAGGCTAAGACACGGGCGTTATGCCAAGATGCAATATAGGGATGGTTTAAAACCTGAAAGGCAACGCAAGCGGGTAATGGCGATTGGCCACCGTCATTAACTAATTGCACTGCTCGGATTGTTTTAATGATACCTAAGTATTGCTCTGTTTGTTATTAATTTCAGTAAGTGATGGCACCTAAGAGATAGATTGCTGCTAATGCTACGGGTAAGGGGCGTCGTGAGAACGCTCAGGACGACAATGATAATCATGAAGAGGTGTCGGTTTATACTGAACCATCAGCGCATGCTGAACCTTCAGTGCATTCTGAGCATAATGAAGGGTTCCAATTCGAACTAGAGGTTCGTGAGGCGGTCAAGAAGGAAGTGACTAAGATGATCCACGAATACTTGCCTGATCTTGTGAAGGAAGCATTCGAAGAGCTAGAGACGAGAGTGCTAGTGGAGGTGGAAAAGAAGAAGAGGTCGGCTGGAACTGGCGGCAGCTGTGACTACGGGTACTTTAAGAAGTGCGATCCGCCTAGGTTCGATGGTTTGAAGGATGCAGTGGCCACATATCACTGGCTTACTGAGATGGAGTCCACCATCTCTATCAGTGAGTGCAAGCCGGAGCAGATAGTGAAGTTCGTTTCTCACTCTTTCTCTGCTGAGGCTTTGCACTGGTGGAACTCGGAGAAAGAAAGAAAGACTACTCAGGAATTGGAAGCTATGACTTGGGAGGATCTGAAGGGTTTGGTTAGGAAGAAGTTCTGTGCTCCGGGAGAGCTGGAGAGAGTTGAGAGAGAGTTTCTGACTTTCAAGGCAGGTAAATTGACTCATCGTGAGTACACGTCAAAGTTCATTGAGATGGCACGTCTGGTGCCACATTTAGCTGGAAATGATGAGTGATGGATGAAGTTGTACATAGCCGGTCTGCCAGATCGTGTTAGGCATTTAGTCAAGGCTCAGCAACCTTCAAGTTTTGTCGGTGCGGTGGAGCTTAGTGGGACTTTGTATGACGATGTCATGGGAGCTGTGGTGCAAGAGAAGAAACCGGAGGATTAGAAGTGGACCGTACCCCTCAAAAGGTTCGGTAAGGATTTGAAGGTTTCGTTCATGGAGAAGGCTAGGACCGATGGTCCTGATTCGTGTCGCAAGTGTGGTAAGATGCACTCGGGGTGAGTGTAGGGCTGATGCGAGATCTTGTTATAGGTGGGATAAGGCGAGACACTTTGCTAGAGACTGCCCGCGCAGTCCTAAGTGTTACCAGTGTGGGGGTTTTGACCATCTGGCGAATGAATGTAAGGCAGGACAGAGTGCCGGACCAAGCAGGGAAGCAGTCCCAGTAAAGAAATAAGACGAAAAGTCTAAGGCTAAAGCAAGAGCTTTCACCATGACTGCAGCTGAAGCTAAGACTGACCCTGATGTTGTTCCAGGTACTTTTCTTGTTAATAACGTACTAACTTCGGTTTTATTTGATTCGCGGGCAAGTAAGAGCTTCGTAGCCCCATCTTTTTGCAAGAGTTTGTGTAGGATGGCTAGCAGGATTGAAAATCCGTTTAGTGTTGAGACCGTGGTGGGATCACCCACCAGAGTCATTGAAGCGTCAGACGACTGTTTTATTGATCTAGAGGGTCATAGGTTCCCTGCTAGATTATTTATTATTGCTCTAGGAGGATTTGACGTTGTATTGGGGATGGGTTGGTTGGCCGCGTTCGATGCAGACATTGTTTGCCGACAGAAAATGATAAGGTTGAAGTCCTTAGAAGGAACGGTGGTGACGGTATATGGCGAAAGAGTGAGCTCTCTACCGAGAGTTATCTCTATGATGAAGGCGGTGAAGTCGTTGAGGCGTGGGTGCGGGGCACACTTAGCTTATGTCACCAATACAGAAGCAAAGAGTGTGGATTTATCAGAGGTTCCAGTGGTGCAGGAGTTTGCAGATGTCTTCCCTGATGATTTGACGGGAGTGCCACCGGAATGAGAGATCGAATTCCAGATCGATCTACAGCCAGGAGCTCAGTCGGTTGCTAAAGCTCCGTATCGATTGGCACCGACAGAGATGAAGGAGCTCATGGAGCAGCTTCAGTACTTGTTGGACAAAGGGTTCATAAGACCAAGTATATCACCGTGGGGTGCACCGGTCTTGTTTGTGAAGAAGAAGGATGGGAGCATGCGTATGTGCATCGACTATCGGGAGCTCAATAAGTTGACGGTTAAGAACAAGTATCCGTTACCGCGTATCGATGACTTGTTCGATCAACTACATGGAGCAAAGTGGTTTTCACGTATAGATTTGAGGTCAGGATATCATCAGCTGAAGGTTAGGGAAGAAGATATTCCGAAGACGGCATTTAGGACACGCTATGGACATTATGAGTTCTTGGTTATATCCTTTGGATTGACGAATGCTCCGGCAACATTCATGGACTTGATGAACCGTGTGTTCCATCCAATGCTGGATAGATAGGTGATTGTGTTTATCGATGACATTCTAATTTACTCTAAGAGTGAGGAGGAGCACGGAGATCATCTACGAGAAGTGTTAGAGACATTGAGATGAGAAAAGCTTTACGCTAAGTTCTCAAAGTGTGCGTTTTGGCTGCGAGAAGTGCAGTTTCTAGGACATGTTATTAACCCAGAAGGGATTATGTTGGTCAGCAGTGAGAAGTGCAGTTTCTGGGAAATGTTCATCAGCAGGAGAACAACTATCCGCAGCAGACAATCTTATCTGCAGCAGCTTGTTGGTCAGCAGCAAAACTGTGGAGTCCGTAGCAGTTATACTTAGAGAATTTTTTAGCCATCAGTCTTTATTTCTACATTATGTAGAGGAACCAGTGGCTATACTAGATATAAAGGAAAAGAGGTTGCGAAGGAAAGTGATCCCTATTGTTAAAGTGCAATGGAAGCATCGTAAGGGATCCGAAGCTGCTTGGGAATCGGAAGCGGATATGCGTGAACGTTATCCGCATTTGTTTCCAGATGACACAGGTTTCGAGGACGAAACCTCTTTAAGGGGGGAAGACTTGTAACATCCCGGTTTTTCATTTAGAAAACGGGTTTGTAATTATTGTAATTAACTGTTCACGAGGATAGTGCGTTATTGTTTTATAAATAATTAGACGGGGTGTAAAGGGTATATAGCAAGACATTAGGGAAGGAATTGTAACAAGCGTCAAGGTGGGCCGAGCCCGAGTGCGAGCCGGCTAGCGCAAAGGAGGGCCGAGCCTGGTCAAACACCAACACCATTAGGGTGTTACGCAAATGAGTAGACCCTCATTTGCATGTTGCGGCTGCTGAGATCACAAGGAGGAGAAGGGAGAGCCGATCTTCGCGCGACTAGTTCATTACAAGGTAAAATCGCAAACCCTCAATCGTCCTGTAATTGGTTTAGGTGTTTGATGATCATAACGATCTTCTTGTGACTTTAGGGTTTCGAGAAAAGGGACGCGTTCAAGGGAGACGAGACGTATCGGGAGTTCGACGAGCACGAGTTCTCTGATTTGCAAGGTATAACCTCTTGTTCCCTCCGTATATCCATTTTAGTTTGATTCTTGTTGCGTGGTGATCGTGAGGTGCTTAGCTGAGAATCCAAGGGTGCTCGTGGGGGTTGTCGCGTCGCCGAGAGGAGGAAGCAAGGGTCATGGCACAACTCGGTGGTGGCCGGACACAGCGGTGGTGGCGCGAGAAGGTGTACGGTAGCAGTAGGAAGGCCGGGGGACCGCTCGCAGGTCTGACCAAGAGCAAAGTGCACGCACGAGGGGGGCGACGGGTGCTCTAAGCAGCGGTGACGGGGCTGTGGTTGTTCGGTGAAGACAAGAGAGGGCTGTGGTGGTACCGGGTGACCAAGGTGGTGGCCCACGAAGTTGGACAGCGGCGGTGTAGGGTCAACCGGGGGCGGGGACACGCAAGTGAGGAGCTAGGACCCGAAGCGAAGACGAGGCCGAGAACGAGGGTTTTCGTGATGCATGGATGCCATGCATGGTGCCATGCATGTGCATGCGGTCATGCGTAGCGTAGGGGTATTCGTGTTGGAGAAAGTTTAATGTCTGGTCACGTATAAGACTCGTAAATTTGTGTGTAATATAGGTGCGAAGTCGAAAAGAGAGTTCGAGGTGTTAGCGGGTTCTAGAGATCAAGTTGCCTCTAGCAAAGGTGAGTTTCTATCACCCACTTTTAAACATTTTGTAGTTTTGGGCTCGAATACATGCAACGTGCAATATAGTGAACGCACGAAATGATAAGGGTTTTGATGTTAATATTTGTGTTGTGTAATGATAGTTATAGTTATATACGTAGGATTTGGTGTCATGTTATTTAATGCGGTGACTTTATATTAAGAGGTTAATTGATATCGTGTCGACTTTAGTCAACGGAAATTGAGTCTGACCTTAGTCGGATGATATGGGTTGCTTAAGCGTGATAGTAAGTCGGTGTTGGTCGGTGAGTGTTATGACTTACGATGATCAATCAACGAGTCATGATCGTACGAGTCTTTAGACCAGTCAACGTGAGTTCGTGTATGTCGATAAAATATATAATTGGTTAATCGGTAAAGAAAGGAGAAAACCTTTGTGACCTAAATCGTTTTTAATAAAGGTCGGGATTTAATATCCTCGAACGAATTACTATAGAACTTACTCAGCGTAGCTGACTTTTTAGCATGTATTTCAGGTAAGGAGAAAGTGTGAGCTAGCAGCTTCTAGATGGCGTTGATGATTTAGATTTTATTACTTGTTTTAATTAGGTTTGAGATTTGGGTCGTTGACCACTGTTGACTATTTGTTTTTCCGCTGCATTTATTGAGACAATTTGATGTCATTTACTATTGTGCTTACGTGTATGCCAACGTGTCGGGTTCCCGGGTTTGGGGCCTTACATCACACAATCTTGTAATTTTGAATTCAGAATCAATACATTTAGGACAAGAATTAACCTGTTTAGTATCAGCCATGAATGCATTTCCTTTAGACAACATTTTAGCAATCTTCTCTGTCACTTTTCCAGCAGCTCCATTACTCAGCAAGTCTTCATGTGAGAATTTTGGTTCAACTTTCGGAGTAAGAGACTCTTCACTTTCAGTAATACTCCCAGAATCTGTAGAGTCACCATCAGAAGAACTGCTTTCATTTCCATCATCAGAATGAACTTCAGCCAGAAACGCTTGACTGACATGAGCAACAATATCTTCCAGACGAATACCCAGTCATAATTTTCATCTTGTTGAGACATTAAGGCTGTGGAAGTGTTTTGCTTATTCTGATTGCCTTGATTGTTTGAAGAACCTTGGTTCTGAGTTCTCGGCTTTGTGCATTCTCTAGCAAAATGTCCAAATTCATGACAATTGTAGCATTTCACCTTTGACTTATCCAATCCCATCTTTGTCTTGCTTGAAGCTCCAATAGACTTCTTTCCCGTTCTCTTCAGATGATCTTTTCCTTGCCTCATCCATAAAGCCATATTCCACTAAATATTCATTTCTTCTAAAGCATCATTATCCAACTGCTTAAAATCCTCTTCAATCATATCTGGATCAGTGATTTTACCACCAATAAAGTTTTTATAGGATGTTAAGAATGAAGAAATCATGGCCATCATATCATATGCAGCTGTAGAAGACACATTTTGAGAACAAGAATGATCGTCATTCTTATTATTCTTTGAACATCCAGAAATTGAAGCAACAAAACATGAACTTTCATTACACGAATTTTCCTTAGAAACTTCACCAGAAAACAAAGAAACTCCTCCAGACTTCTGTGTAGATGTACCTTTTCCAAACTAGATACTTGGATCTTGAAAAATTGTATCTTTCTTCTGTTTATTCAAGTCATAAGACGGAATTTTACCCATTAAATCTTTCAAGACTCAAATCATCAAATCTAGTTTGTTCTTTCATTACAATAGTATACATCTTAAAGTGAGCTGGTAATGCATCTAGAAATTTCTCGAGAATCTTCTTATTCTTGTAAGTGATCTCATTGTTCACCATTTCACTTAACAAATGATAATATCTAGACATCAATTCATCAACAGATTCACCATCAAAGTGTTTGAATACACTAAATTGCTTCTTAAGTAGCTCTCTTCTGCTCTTCTTTATATCTGTGCTACCCTCACATCTTTTTTCTAGACCTTCCCAAAGTTCACGAGAAGTCTTGAATTTCTTGAAAGTATGATAGATTTCAAGAGGTAAACACATGGATAAAGCTGCAAGAGCTTTCTTCTCGCGATCATACAATTTCTTCTCTTCATCACTAAGAGCTGAGACTGGTTTTGGTGTATCCGACACTCCTATATGACGATGAACAGGATGCTCATAGCCTTCACTGATTGGAATCCATAAGCTTGTATCATTGATGTTAACATAGTTTTCAAATCTACTTTTCCAATTTGAATAATCTTTGATATTCATAAGCCTCGGTGGCTTGGTTGGTGTTCCAATCTCATTGTCATGGTTCAATAAATGAGTCATGTTGTTCACGCTAACATGAGTAGGATTAGACATCTTTGAAATCTTAGAAAAATTCAACACTTAGAAAATTTTGAACAAATTCTGCCTGCAACGAACATAACAAGCGAACATAACAAGTTCGCCTGAACTAGATGTAGCGAACTTAACAAGTTCGCCTGTAACTGTTTGAACAAGTTCGCCTGCTTCAGCTAAAGAACAAGGAGGATTGTTCTATCACCCAAACACACGAACTGGACTGGAAATCATCATACCTTGCAATTTTGAAGGAATTAATCAAATTCTTTCCGTAGGGTTCTTCAAATTGTGAATTAGAACACTTCTATCAGATCAATTTTGGCAAATCAACACCAAAAAAGATGAAATCAATCAAAATTCTCTTCAAAAACAGCAACAATCTCCATGAACACAAGAAACTTCAAAAATCTTCATCTTTTAGTGTAAATTCAATCGAAATGGTGTTTCAACGACAATCGCTAATCAAGAGCAAAAGCTCTGATACCAATTGTAGGTCCCAGCGGGTCTACGGATCTATATTAGTCATAAAACACGCAATACGTACATGTAGTGCAGAATCCTAACGTATACACATGTCTCGAATACTCACACACACGATAAGATCACTACCAAGACAAGATATCATAAAGCTCCTTGTATTATCTCTGTAAACAGTGCATACAAGTTGTAGTTCCAGAATTATAGATTTTTACAAATGAAACAACTACAACACTATTTATAGACAATACTACTGAAATAGGCGAACTTAGCATGTTCGCCAATATTTAGTTCAGGCGAACTTGTTAAGGAGGCGGTTGATTTTGATTTTGTGGAAGATGTGGTTGTTGATGT
Source organism: Smallanthus sonchifolius (assembly GCA_023525975.1). NCBI lineage: Eukaryota > Viridiplantae > Streptophyta > Magnoliopsida > Asterales > Asteraceae > Smallanthus > Smallanthus sonchifolius. The sequence continues at coordinate 17,077,453 of CM042035.1, read as the reverse complement.
TGAAGTGGGTTTGGTTGGTTGTGTTGTTGGTTGGGAAATAGAAGATCTGGTTGGGGTGGAATAGGTGGGTTTTGGTCCCCACCTTGATTAGGATCTTAGTTTACTGGTTGATTTTGTGACATCCTTACTAAAGGACTGTCGATCTTTTCTAAGATTGTTTGGACTGTTCCTTGGAGCTTTCTGTTATTTCTTGCCGCTTTCTCTATCTCTGGATCAAAAAGTAATGGTGAAGTTCTTCCTGAGCGTCTAGTATGCATAAAACTGTCCCTGCACACGTAATCACACAATTAGTAGCACTGAACAAAACAAATCAAAAATAGCACTTTGCACACAAATTCCCCGGCAACGGCGCCATTTTGATCACGTGTCGAAGGCTAATAAAAAACAATATTAAAATCTACTTCTTAGCTACTTAGACTGCAGTATAGGAAATAGGGTTGTCGAATCCATAGGGAACTCGTGGATAATGCTATTCAGACTAAAACTATTCAGTCATTACTAAAGTTTAAAACTTTATTAATTAAACTGATGCAAATTATAAAAAACAACGAACTTTAACTTTAGAAAACGATTAGAGAAAAACGACCACTCCGGGTTTCAGATTCAGCAAAACACACGCAAAATTTTAGTGTCAAATAAGATAGGAGATTACATAGACATAACCTTGTTTAACTATTTAACCCAATCACACAATATCAAATTCAATCACAAAACCAAGTTATTCCCGATGCAAGAAAACCAAGAAACGATGATTGATGCGAAAGAATCAAACACATGCAATTGTTCATAAATCAAACACAATTGAATTCAAAGAACTTAACAGGTTCACAAAACTCAATCCAAACTGATAATCAACTAAAATCATACGAGTACATGCATAAATCGTTCACCCGGAGGGATCACGAAGAGCTTAGCCGCTCATGATTGTAACAAACATCTTAATGATTAATCTAGAACTTACAATCATTGAAAACAAGAACAACTGACCAAACAAAGCTTGAAATCGCCTTAGAACTCTTATGTGACGGCTGGAAAGAAGGTAATTCGAAAAATAGGAGTCCCCATGGGTTTATAATTAAAATTAGGTTTAATTTGCCGAAACTTCCTTTCTTCGCGTGATTTCTGGGTACGCGAAGGCCAATTTAGTGGGGCCACTTTTCTGTTCTCTCGCGTACCGCGAAAATCCTTTCCATTTTGATCTTTGACTTTGATTTCTTGACTTTCCGGGCTTTGTACCATTGTTAATTTCTTCGTATACTTCTGCTCTTTAACACAATAACCCTGTAACACATCAAATTACAAAATGCCCGTAACGCTGACTCGATAAACAAAACTAAACTGTTAAAACATACAAAAACTGACTCTATTATACGGTATATTTGATCATACATCATAAGGCAACTCAGTATTTTTAACAATCTTATTATCTAGTGATAACACGACCTTTGATGACATCTCTATATTTCCCGTGCATTTCTTTTCTTTATATAACAATGCTCTTTCTATTTTCATCTTTCAATTTCTTTTCTAGCAGCATTCTTCAAGTCCTTCATGTTTGCCATCACACTCTCCATCTTCTTTGCAAATGTTTTCTCTCTTTCTTGCATTTGCATTCAAATTCTATCTATTTATTCCTTAGTTTAGTCTTGATTTCTTGTTTCTTTACTCCAAATTCATGAAGCAATTCTACTTTCCAAAACTCCAACTTTCTCTTTATATCAATCTCAATATTCGACCTCAAATCACTCAGCTTTCCTTGTCTGCAACTTGTTTCCTCTCATTAACTAATCCACTCCATTCTAGTTCTTCATTAAAGTATTTAGTTAACGAGAACCATTGACTGCTTTCTTTCTCAATTGAAGAAGTCTCCACATACTTCTCTTTCTATCCGGTAAAATCCGTCAAGAGAGTCGGTTCCTCATCCTCTTGTACTAAATTTGACTCCTCTTGTGCTAGCTCTTTCTGACGACATTCTTTCGCATAATGTCCAAACTTCTAACATTTGTAACATTTCACTTCTCTAATATCCCTTTGGTTTCTCGAGTAATCTTTCCTCCTTTTAAAACTATCATATGAAGGATCTCCTTCTATTTTTTTCTTGTCTGATCATTCTCTCACACCAATTTCCTTGAGATGAGTTAAATATTCCTTGTCCACGGTTTCCAAAACGTTTTCTATGATCCGACTTATTTTCATGTCATGCATGTGAACAAGAGCTTGTCTTGACTGTCCACTATGCCTTCATTCAACAGACTTGTCCTTTCCTCTAAATCTTACAGTCTTCTTATTATTTCATCTAGAGTAGTTGTTTCTAAATTAGCAAATTGTTCAAATTCCTAAAAATCATGATCTTTTTGAACCTTGGCCGCCATTCCATGCAAAAACCCTACTTTTCTGCTGAGGAAGATGACCAAGCGAAACTCTAGAGAAGTGAAACTGCCTAGTTTCCCTGAGTTCAATAGAAGTGAAACTGTTTAGTTTCGCTGAGATTACATAAAGCGAAACCGACCTAGTTTTGGTGAGATCATAGAAACGAAACTAACCTAGTTTTGCTGAGGCAAGAGTTTCGCTTAAACCTCAGAAAGCGAAATTGTCTAGTTTCACCGGATTAGTAGAAAATATAGAATTAATGTGTTATTAATTATCAATTTAGATTGTGAGTAACGCCTCTTGGACTAGTTGATTGTTTGAAGAGGATATCTAGTTAGGTGGGTCAAAAATCTCTATTTTAACTCTTTTAGGGTGGTGTGCATACTCTAAATTAGATGTTTATAATAAATGTATTTTATTACTTAAACGTGACAGATAAAAAAGAAAAGGTTGATTTAACTAAACGTTTTATAGACAAGAGAAAGAGAACATAGTACAGTTTTATATTACTTAAACGTTTTATATGAAGAGAAAGAACAAAGAACATGTTTATTAAACTGAATGTTTTATAAACAAGAGAAAGAACAGAGAACATGTTTATTTAACTATATGTTTTATAAACAATAGAAAGAAAGAGATAAGTCAAATGCATTGTCTAATCTGTCAGAGTACGGTTACACAGAAGAAAGTCTTGAGGTAGTAGCGTAGCCCTAGAGACTAGAGGTGCTCAAAAGAACCGGATCCGAATCCAATCCGATGGATTATCCGAAACCGGATCCGGCTAGAACCGGATTTTTTGGAACCGGTCCGGATTTTTGCAGAACCGGTTGAGTTGGTTTTGACGGACCGGATAAAAATCGGTCAAAAATCGGACATTTTGGAACTGGTTTTTTTCGGACATTTTGGAACCGGTTAGAACCGGTTCTAGCCGTTGGGAGGGAAAAAAAGGGCTATATGGCCGTTATATGGCCGTTTTTTTGTATTTTTTTAGTTGTTTGAGGCTATAAACTAAGTATAAATAGGTATTGGGGGTATGGGTTAGTTCACCACAACATCCTAGCTCTCAAAACTCAAAAACGCTCTCAAAACGCAAAAAAAGTTCACTTTAACGCAAAAAAACACTCCCATGGCTTCCGGTTCCGCAAGCACTCAAAATTCGGTTGGTGGTTCTACTAGCGAAGCCACGGTGGTGAGAGTACTTCCTTGCTCCCGAAACCAAGAGATATGGGCTTATTTCGATTTATGCGAAATGTCGAACGGTTCGCAAAAGGCTCGTTGCAAACGTTGTGGTAAAATTCTGGGTGCTGCCGGAAATAGCTCTTTGAGGAAACATATTGGTAGTCACGCAAAACTCACTCAAGGTGAAGATCAAACTCAAATTGGTAGGGATGGAGGAGTTTGGTAATACAATGTCGAGAGGGTTCGTGAGAGAATGGCACATTTCGTCATTCAAGAAGGGTTGCCTTTTGATCACTTTGATAACCCGCGCTTGACGAGGATGATACAAGAGACGCTTCAACCGAGCTACAAAAATGTAAGTCGTTCTAGTTTGAGAAGAGATTGTTTAAAAATGTGGAAAAGAGCTAAAAAAGAATTAATCTTAGGTTTTGAAAATTTAAATACCGGCATTAACTTAACCAAGGACGTTTGGTCCGCTCCACATGGTTTACCGGAATCGTACCTTTGCGTTACCGCACATTGGGTTCAACCCGAGTCGTGGCAAATGATGAAGCGTACGATTGCGTTTGATTATTTTGGATATCCACATACCGGTGAAAACTTATTTTATATTTTAGACTCGGTAATTCAAACTTATAAAATTCAACCAAAAATATTTTCAATATCTTTTGATAACGCTTCAAATAACACAAACGCGGTGAAAAAATTAAAAATAAAATATGAACCGCTTTGTAACGGTGTTTTCTTTGATAGTCGATGTGTTGCACACATCATTAACTTGGTTGTGCAAGACGGTCTAAACGTCCAAGTAATAAGGGACGTGAAAGAAAATTTTAAAGTGATGTTACGAGAAGTTTTTAGCACAAGCAAAAAAAGATATATGAACTATAGAAACTTGTGCCAACAAACGGATTCCATCTTTTTAGGTCCGAATTGGGACGTACCTACTAGATGGAACTCGACATGGAAAATGTTTGAATCGACCTTAAGGCAAAGAGTTACTTTAAAACATTTCCATGATGAACTTGTCCAAAAGAAACGTTGTTCCAAAAAATTTGATAATATAAGTTGGGATACGATCGAGAAACTAACTAATTTGCTTGAGGTTTTTAAAAATGCAACTACAGGTTTATCGGGAGTTTATTATCCCACGTCTTCGCTAGTACTTCAACAATTATATTTAATATGTAATAAATTAAAAGAGTCTGAATATCACGGCCCTATTTTTGCAACAATGGTAATACCTATGAAAGATAAATTTAAAAAATATTTTTCGGAAATGCCGGCCGTCGTTACATGTTCGGCCGCCTTAAACCCAACGATTAATGTAACCGGTGTTGAAACATTAATTGGATCAATATCGGACGATTTAAATATGCACGAGGAAGACCCAAATTTTGAAGCAAATGCAATAAGGGATTTCAATTCGGCTTTTAATAATATGTTTGATTATTATTTACGTAAATATGGTGGAAGTGGTGATCCATCAAATATACGTGAATCAATGGATTCGGGTTTAAGTTCTAGTAGTTCAAGGAACCCGATGTTAAATTTATTTAATACTTTAAGAAACGAAAATACTAAACGAGCTCGTGGAAGCACACCAAGTAGCGAGCTTGGGAGATATCAAGCTACCGATTTTATTTCAACTCTAAGATCCGAAGAGTTTGAAAACTTTGATATCTTGAGTTGGTGGCAAGGAAGGGAAACCCAATATCCCGTTCTAGCCGCAATGGCCCGTGACCTACTAACCGTCCAAGCTTCCACGGTAGCTTCGCAATCTGCTTTTTCTCTTAGTGGCAGGGTTTTGTCTATTCGAAGAACGAGGCTTACACCGGAATCTATGGAGATGTGTATTTGCTTGAAGGACCATTTGGATGCCGCCGAACGTGTACAACATGTTGCAAAACTAGAAGGCGAGCTTGACATTGAACAAGAAATACACGAGTTCGAAGTAGAACAAGGGGCGGCGATTCCACTTTCGGACGAAGAACAAGCTTATGATGAAGCCCAACGTATCTCAAGCGAAGAAGATTAAAAACCGAAGTTACGAAGACTAAGACGAGTAGATGACGAATAACGAGTCACAATAAATAATATATATTTTGTGATTCCATTATGTTTTTTGTAATTTTTTTGTACGAACTATTTTTAATTCCCTTCAAAAAATATAAAAAATAAAACATGTATTTTATAGTGTATCTTTGTTAATATTTTATAAATTTTTTAATTTTTTTTAAAATCCGGTGGAACCGGTTTTTTTTGTCCTGTCCGGTTCCTAATATCCGGTCCGGTCCCAATAGGTTCCACCTCTCCACTCCCAAAACCGGATCCGATCCGGAACCGGTTCCCTCGTGTCCGGTCGTTGACCATCGTTGACGGATCCGGTCCGGATCCGAACCGGATCCGGTTCAGAAAAAAAAACCGGTTTGTGCACCTCTACTAGAGACTAGTGTTACTCGAAACCTATGACAGTGTCATGGCATGAGTTGCATGCCTGACATATGAATAATGACTTCAAAATGTTTATTTAAACTTGATTTACGGTCACGATATCAACGGGCACAATCATCATGGATGCCCGCATATATTCCGAGCCAATGCGGTGTGTTACTCCAGACTTCTTGATCAAAGCAATTCTGCAAAAAAATGGTAATTACGAAACATTTAATAGTTATAAAATTTAAAAAATAAATAAAAAAATTACATTTTATACTTACAAGAAGATTGTGAAATACGATATTTTGATACTCCCTATGAACTTTGTCCTAACTAGGATAGTGTGCTGGGTTTTTCTCAAGAACACCTGAGATTTGTCGGACAAACCATCTTCCGTGTGCACCAACAAACTTGTATGTATCGGCCGATAGATCAAGTTCTAGTGGTAGTGGCTTGTTGCCATTCAGCCGGTAAGCCTCAAGCATATCGAGGTTACTACCATGGCCCCGTACTTTTTAACAGACAAAGTTACATGAAATTGAAGAATTATCAAATTGAAAATATATCTAATGTAAAGACAAGTAACTTACAAGACTCGCAATCTGTATGGAGCCTCCTAGAATCGCCGCGTGGATCTTGACCCCCACCGTCACCACCGTGTGAACGAGCGTAGGTCGCCATATATACCTATAAAAATTTGAAGACATTAAAAGTCAATCAGAATTATTAATAATAAGTGTCTACATACATTAAAAGTCAATCAGAATTATTAATAAAATAAGTGTCACATACATTATAAGTCAATAAGAATCATCACTAATATCATCGTTGTCGTCCTTATCTGAAGTGTATGTGCCATCATCTTCTCCGCCATCATCCACAATAGGGGGTTTAAGACTCGAGTGTCATGTACGACTGGTACAACACTGGTACTTGGACCCTCGTTAACATCACTTTCAAGGTCTGATTTGACAACCAAGTTATAATCAGATGATCGAGTGTCGTGCAATACATCTATCTTGTTAACAACACTGGTATCCTCCCAAAGTTTCCGATGATAAACGTGTAACAAACGGATAATTCCCAAGTAATATAGGGGCTAAAAGTATCAAAAATAAAGTTCAAGGGTTGAATTACATGTTCTTCAAAGTTGAGGGACTAAAAATGGAAATTCTAAAAATGTAAGGGTTAGCGGACCCCTACCCTAAGCCTTAGCGGTCCGCTACGTATGGACTAAGGAAATAACAAATAGCTGACACGTGTCCCTGTGACTCACCTGTGGAATTCTGACGCGTGAATGGGTGGCGGTCCGCCAGCTTTGACCTTAACGGTCCACTACATAGGCGTTAAGCAAAATATGGCGCCTCAAGGGGTGGCGGACCGCCACAGCCCTGTGTAGCGGTCCACTATGGGGCCAGAGGTCACCTATAAATAGAAAAAATCGACTTCAACCATTTGCACACACAAAGACCTTCACAAACACACACTAAAGCTCTGATAGCTCGATTCCCGAGGTTCTGGTCCGCTCTCGAAAGTCCGGTTTCTCTAAATTCGTCCACAAACTGCCGTAGATAGCACTGAGGTAAGGTTTCTGAACAGCCTGAGCTTTCTTTGCATAAACCTAAGATAGGGATATTGATTATGAAAAATGTCAGATATGATTTAGGGTTCTATCGAGATATTAATTATTATAGTTGATTAGAAAGGAGGTTCTGCTTGAGGTAAGTTCCTCTGAACTGTTCTCTATGAAATATTTTGTAAATGATTTTTATCTGAGATCCCAATACTATCCGGGCATATTTCCTATAATAAGTACTTATTATGGCCATTATTTGGGGGGGACTGACGGGCGAGAACTGATCCCCTCGTATTTAGCCGAACTTGTATCCGGAAGTATGGAGTCTTCTGTATATATGTATGTTGTAGACTCAAAATCCATGTGAGGTTACTGGGTGATGGATTGGAGGGGATCGTTGAAAGACCTAGACAGGCATTCATCCTTGTATCAAGGATACACGTAAATACGATTTTGTTGATGAACTCACCAGCATTATGCTGATCCAAAATGTTTTTAAATGTTCTTGAGCATAGGTGAACCCTAGCTTATAGTTGGCATTCCAGGAGATGTACAGATGTTTTGGGGGATAGGTATGACTGAGGGCAGTTTCTTGGGAAACCATAAGGCCTGAATGGATGACATGATTCTTCATGATCTATAAGTCCAAAGTTTATATATTGTATTGTACGAGTCAGTCCCTATTGTATAACTTTATATTATGAAATAAAGTAGTTATGATTTTAAGTATTCCGCTGTGTATTTTTGGTATCAACGTCACAGTAACTAGAAGGCGACGTTGAACCGGAATGTAGTTATCTGACAAACGGAATGTTCTGTCTATTAAAGAGCGGTGTATAAATCTCTCCTAGACCCGTCGCTCTTACCTAGGAATATATCTGTTGGAGGTACTGCTCTGGTTAGATAACTGTCATGTGTTACGGGTGTGACAGAACGTCTTCAACAACCTTCCACTTGCCGGCGTGGCGAGAAGGATCTTGGAGATAAAACACCTACTTAGCTTGTGTGGCTAAAATGTACTGTTGAGCATCATACGATTCACAACCAACATAACTTTGACGGCTGGCGTCAATAATGGTCATACTGTCCTTGTTAATTATCCGTTCGTTACGCGATGTGTTGAACCATTACAAAGAAAGACTACAACCGAGTAATTACTTAAATAATTCAATTATATGATATTCTCAAGTTCACCATAATATGGTGTATCATCTTCTCCGAATGAAACAACACCACATTTCACAAAAAATAAATAACAACAATATACTCATCTACATTCATACAAATACCCAAATAAATAATAAATACAAATATTCGGCTCAAAACAAGTGAAACGTTTCGTGTTCAAATTACTAACATATATACATACATACATTCATTTATATTCATACAAATAATACATTTCACAAAAAATAAATAACAACAATATATTTATCTACATTCATACAAATACCCAAATAAATAATACATACAAATATTCGGGTCAAAACAAGTGAAACAGTTCTTGTTCGAATTACTAACATATTTACATGCATACATTCATCTATATTCATACAAACCATACATCACAAAAAATAAATAACAGCATACAAATAATACATACATAACACAACCAATAATACATCTATACAAAACTACAATTCACCAATTTCATAAATAATACATACATCTATGTATTTATATATCTATAAAATCCTACAATTCACCAATTTCACAAATAATACATACATCTATATCTATTGACATGTCGTCAAGAATAGGTATTTTTCTTAAATAAAAAATATTTAATATTCTACCTGGCAAAAAAAAAAGAAAAAAAATTGGTAATTACGAATACATGTCGTCGAGACTACCATGGGATGAGCGCCAAATTTTTTCAACAATTCGTGCTTGACCATCACCGACGACATGTCGTCGAGAAAAGGTGAAAAAAATCAAAAAGTTGACTGTGACCATCACCGATGACATGTCGTCGTATCTGGGTACCCTATCTCAACGACATATGTCGTCGAGATTGCCTCAACGAAACTGCTAACTTTTTTTGTAGTGTATTTTATTAATATAAAAGTTAATCAATTATGTTTGAAAAAAGTTAAAAAAAAATATATTAGAGTTGAAAATACTTCAAAATATAATTATGTTTTACTTGCTCACCAAGGAGTGTTTGGTGCATACATATGAATTATAATGAATTCCATTGGTTATGGTCATCTTTTTCTAACACCGCCCTCAATTATATATTTAGACTTTAGAGAGCTTATGACTGTGTTTCCGATAAAGAAAAAAAAAACTCCACCATGAACATTCCAATAGTAGACTTTTAAAATTGTGGCACCTTTATATTTTATACTTATAGGAATTCTTATAATGTTAATGAACTTATTTTTAATATATATTCGATAACTATATATTAAAAAGAGGTATTTTTATGACACACTACTATCAAAAGCCACGGCAGTTACTTATCTAATAGATTCTTATGTGGAACCGTTGAAGAAACGCAAAAGCCATTAAAATGGACTCAGCTAAACAAATATAACGTTTGTTCCACTTAAAAGATATAAAGCCCCTAAGGCCATCCGGTATACTGGATATTATCACGGCGTCGTCCTACGTGGTTGTCAAAATCACGGCGTGATTTGTAGGCAACACCGCCCCCTCGTGAAATTAATCCCCTAAGGCCATCCGATTGTAGATCTATGTACGATCTCAACATAGGTGCATCGGATGACGTGGAAGAAATACCACGTCTGATAGGGAAGAAAAAAGCAAAAGCCCAAGCAACGGGCTCGGGTTCAGTTGCAAGTCACGATGAAATTAGCGAAAAATGGTCGAACAAATGACAAGATTTAACAATGTCCAAGACGAGAGGATGGATTGGAAACGAACAAAACAATAGATCGAAATTCTTGGCATAGATCTTGATTCACTCTCCGCCACGCAACGTTTTTTGATTGAAAAAAAATAAAAGGAGATCAAAGAACGTCATGGTATCCCGTAGGTTTTTGGTTATATATATTTTTTTGTTATGCTTTTTTTTTATTAATGTTTTTTTAGTTATTTTAATTAGACTAAATTACGGAAAGCAACCTTTAAGTATATACTAAATTACACCTGCAGACCTTTATCTTCACTAATTACGCTAGACACCCTTTATCTAAATGGTTTGTATCAAGTTATAATCTTTAGACTAATAGAGGTTAGATTTTTCAGTTAATTTTATAAACGATCAAATTACCATTACTATTATAAAATAAAATAAAAATTCAAAAGTATTGTGGGCCCCATCCATGGGTATACCCCTTGCCTAGTGATGGGTGATGTGATTTTGAAGATAGTGACTTGTCGCCACGTGGTGTGCACTTTATTATCACACGACACCATAATCACATAGGTATACCCAATGCTCTAAGATATAAACGAAAACGTTTTAACTAAATGTGCGCTTTACCGAATCGTCATAGGTTATTTCCTAACTCTCATACCCAAATTCCAACATTTGAAGCTTCTAAGTTCCAACTTCAAATAATTTTTTGAACTTTATCGTTTTAATTGATTTCAACTTTAATCTATACTATATAATAAATAGAGGTTTTCATGTCACGTCTCGTCTCCATATTCAATATTAACATTTTTTTCGTCTCTCTTATTAAATACACTACTATCTTTTAATAATAATATATTTGTAAAGAAAATACTAATATTTATATTAATAAATCTCCTAATTGTATTAGTTAACACATTATATTGTATTCCACATGTTTATTCAACCCGTGTAAAACACCAGGTTTTAAAAATAAATTTTTTATTACTTAATATATAATATTATATTTATTCAACCCATGTAATACATGAGATTTTAATATAGTTATAAAATACATGAATCTTATATATTATACATATAATGATACATGTAAATTAATAACATCTAAGATTCATGTTGTTTTATAATTCAAAACGAAATCAACTAAAACGGTAAAATAACGTGATTCTTAGATCTTATTAATTCACATGTTTGATAAGATGTATCTATCCTACATCAGAAGTAAAATTAAGGACATATGTCACCTTCACAAATTCACCTCACAATTTTTTCCCGCCCAAACATCTCAATAACCATTAACTAAAAAACTCGCGGGTCTAAAACGGATCCGGATCTAACCTTCTAGATACTACATATTCCGTTTAACCCGCTTTCCCTATTTCATCCTTTCATTTGCTCAAGTTCAGGAAACCCTAACTATCTCCTCCCCTCTTTCATCGCATCTTATTTTTCAAAAAAGAAGATCTAGCAGCTGCATATTAATCGGTAGATACTATACGTTCTAATCAATTTTTGTTCTATCAATCGGTAGGTATCTTTAATTTTCTATTTTTTTAATCAATTTATGTATTTACAATTTCATTTTTGGGTGATATTTTTTGGAATCGATTTATGTTCTAACAGAATCGATTTTCTTGGAAAGGGATGGCGGCGCAGTTTGTTGCCCGTCTACCTGCTATCCTTATGTAATTTGCCTTGTTGTTTGGAATGAGAAATTCACACATTTGTTCAAAAATTTATACAATCAAGAGGCCATACATCACACACACACACACACACATATATATATATATATATATATCTATTTATACATTATATATATATATATATATATATATATATATATATATACACAGATGAAAAAGTTATTAAGGTATAGGTAGTGTGTTTTTTCTTTCGATTAGTACCTTTTATTGATTTACGATATGATTATTTTGAATCTGTATATAACCCTAGGTTTAGCCGCTTTTCGATTTTGTACGGTTTCTTTCATGTTTTTGTTAAAAAAATCTACATTCATAAACAACAGTTCTTGAAGTATAGGTGTTGACCTGAAAATTGAGATCGGCTAATAAAATATGGTTTGTTTCTTAATTATTCAACCTATTTTTCTTGATTTTCTTAATTTTTTTATGGTTTAATAATATGATATGTCAAAAAATGGTGTGAGTGACTTTGGCCATGAATTGGTTGTCTATCTGATTTGTTTACATGTTAGGTTAAAAAGTTATGTATTTGTAGAGAATTAAAGAGAGAGTTGCCAGTGGTCTATTTTGTGATTGTTATAGTTCTTGTCAATTTCTGTCTGATTAATTTATAATTTTATATGATTATTATAAAGATTGTGTTTGTAGAGAATCAGAAATTGTGTTGTGGGTGGCCTTCTGGTCCTTATCTCTGTCTATTTATATTGTATGCTATGTAAAGAGATTATGTATTGTAGCGAATTAGGGAGGGGGTTTGCAAGTCTAAACATGTTCAATTTCATAAAACAGACTAAAAATGATGTTTTATTTCTTATTTTAACTTTATACAAATCAATACCTTTTGCATTGCATTCACAAACACCTTGTAGTGGAATTTTTTAAATAAGGGCTAATTAATTTTTGGTACAAGCATGTTAGTCATTAAACAAGGAATTAACTGAGCAAATTAGTAATGGAATGTTTTAACTAATTTTGACTTCTGAGTTTCAGTATGTTGATTTTGACTATTTTACCTTCATGAATTGTTTGGAGTTTTGTAAATTGTTACTGATTGTTATTTGAATTTTGATTGAATTTTAGAAGCTGTAGGGCGATTGAGGATTCAGACGGATGGGAAAGAAGATGGGATGGCTACGGGTAGTGTGCGGATGACCATTATAAAAACTTTTTTGGTATAATTCTACTTATGTTTTACCTTTTATGTATACGCGTGTGGATGAACCTTATAAAAACACATGTAGAATGTTTATGACGCTAACCTACAATTGTGTTTTTTCCAGTATTGCTGAAGGTCAAGTTAAGGATGTAGATGGTGAACTTACTTAGTCTTTACTGGAAAACAACAAATGCTATCTGTTGGACTATGGTTTAGAGATGTTTGTTTAGGTTGGCTGAGTAACACAAGTGGAAGAAAGAAAGCTGCCATGCAGGCTGCTCAGGTACGCCATGGGCTGGTCATGCTGGTTTGGTAACTGGTCAAAACTGGCTAGGTTAGTTCAACCTGTCCGTTTTTTTTTCTAATTTTATAGTAGTTTATTCGTTGGTTTAAAAACACTATTATTATAATTATAATTTAAATCTTGGAAATGTTAATAGTATAAAAAGGTAATATGAATCTTGAAACAAACGTTTTAGTAGGTTGTATGCATTCAAAATAGACTTGTGGTGACTTGCAACCCATTCCCCTTTTATCTGTAATTTGACTCTTTTGCCTTAAAACACAACCCAAAGCAAACCATTTATAACTAAACGGGTTGAGACCGCCACCACATGTCAGTTATTCATTCTCACATGTAAACATTTTTAGGAGTTCATTACCGGCCAAAATTGGCCCAAGTCAACTTGTATAACTCAGCTTATTCAAGGTTATGGAACACATGCATTTAAGTCAAACTTTGAGTCATGACCATCTGGTTCAGCACCTTCTACTCCGAAGGAGGGTAGAGGAACAGTAGCAGGTGAATTTTTTTCATTTCTATATTAAACGCTACTGAAAGATTTTCAAGTTGTAGATACCTTGGATTTTGATAGTATATTGATTGTTTGGGTTTATATAGGAATCAAGAAGGGTGATATTGTCCTTGTACAGTTTAGCTAAAAGAGAAACGGGTCTAACGGGTTGAAACATTGGTTCACCAAGTGACAGATTCACCGTTTCAGTTTTCATGGAGGTGTTTTCTATTCAAAGCAGGGTCTTTTTGTATGCCTGGACCAGTCACTGTTGTTCAACCTAAACCCTAATTCTCAAATTTAGGTGATATAATTACGCATTAGATTATGTTGGATCATGAGGCTTTGGTTTTGTTACATTTGATAGCTAAGAAGTCGTGGATAAGATATTTGTAGACGATAAACTACATGAACGAGGAGGCAACAAGTGAGTAAATCTTTTATTTATTTTTTGCAAATTTTTTTTTTTATTTTCTAGGAATAAAAAAGATGATAAGATGTTAATTATATTTGGTGGAGATATAGAGGGTCGGGCCAAAAAGGGTTGGTTTTGATTTCTCATACAACAACCGGTCCCGTCCTGGTGGGGCTTCCAAGTCATACGGTGGTGGATTTCGGGGCTATTCAAGTGGGTATGGTTCCTCTTGATATTGGTAGGGGTTAGTCACTATCAAGGGTTGGATTGTTTTTTAGGCAACCGGTTTTCACTCATGGTCAATTGTATGTTGCACTTCCAAGAGTTAAAAGCATAGACGGGTTAAAACTTTTAGTCTTAGATGAGGATAAAAAAAATTCAAACAAAACATCCAATGTTGTATATAAAGAAATTTTTATTGATTTATGAATGGTATTCATCTCTTTTTTAGTCTCAAATTCTATGTTTTTTTCACATTATCTTATTTATACCCCCGTGTAATACACGGGTTCTAACACTAGTAATATAATATTTTAATGTTCAGTATTTTAATGTTATTTGCCAAATTTAAAAGTGCCATATATAAGGGAATTGGGAGTGGTACCCTCCCACTTTAAAGTACCATTTCAAACCCATTAATCATAAGATGTCACCTTATTTTGATGAACTATCTTCTCAAACTACCCTTTAAGGTGGGAGTGTTACCCTCCAAGTACCCTCCAACTCTCTTATTTTTTATTTTATTTTAAATTTAAACAAATTAATAACCAAATTAAAAAAACTAAAAGTTTAATTATTTAATTATTTAAAAATACATAACAATAAATAAAAATATAATACAAAAAAGTAATTATTAAACAAAAATTCATCTAGTCTTTGTCTTCACCCAAATCCGAGGTGTTTCTGGCAATTTGTTCCACGAGATCAAATCGAAGGCTAATATGTGTAGCTAAATCGTGCAACTCCGAAAGGACGTTATCGTCAATAACTGGTTCGACTGGAGGATCCCGTATGTAGACCGGGGATATTGCGTTCCCATGATCTTTTAAGATCAAATTGTGCAATATCATGCACGTATATACCTCGTTCCTAATCTTTGCCAATTTTAAATGCCGGTTTGGTCGACGAAGTATACCCCATTTCCCTGTTAACACACCGAAAGCTCTCTCGACATCCTTTATTGCCGACTCTTGTACCTTCGTGAAGGTCTTTTCCTTGCGGATGGTTAGATATGGGAACGATTTAACAAACGTAGACCAAGTAGCGTATATCCCATCTGTAAGATAGTATCCACGTTTGTATAGTTGACTATTAACTACAAATGGATACTTAGGTGCGGTTCCAAGCTCCTCGTTGGTAAAAGTGGCAATTGTTGGAGAACATTTATGTCGTTGTTAGAGCCGGGTGTATCACAAAACGCATGCCAAAACCACAAATCATTTGAAGGCACCGCTTCTAACATGATCGTCAGGTATTGGTGATCGCCTCTTATATATTGTCCGCGCAAACCTGTCGGACAATTTCGCCAAACAAAATGTGTACAATCGATGCACCGACCATACCCGGAATACCATGTTTTACTTCATGCGCGTTGTACAAAAGTGCAATGTTGTGGCTTTTTGGTCGGCGTAAGAACTCTTTGCCGTATAGTTGAATTATGACATTACAAAAATACTATAGACATTCACTTGAGGTTCTCCTAACCATACTTAAATAGTCTTCGAAATCATCAGGAGGATTACCGGTTACGAGTTGTTTAATTGCCGATGTGCATTTTTGTAGCGTCGTGAAACTCTTCTTGTTCCTAGCGTCTTCACCCTCTTGAAAATATTCAAACCTAGCCTCTACGTCGCCAACTATTTTTAAAAATAACCTCTTCGACATCCGAAATCTATCTCGAAACATCGCTTCTCCGTGTGTTGGGTTTTCGTCAAAATAATATCTTTTTAGAATCTGTAGATCCTGTTCACGATCACGGCGTACGTACGTCCTTTATGATGTAGTTGTGTCTTCCTCTTCGGCTTGGGCGGCAATATCACATAGAAATTGCATATTCTCGCCATAGAACACGAAGTCGAGCGAGTCTTCCGATGAATCGGATGGGAAATATAACGTACGATTCATATTTCGGTTGAGTGGATACAAAAGAAATGGTTTATATTTAGAAAGAATGTTTTTTTTGTGTAGTAAGTAAAATGATTGGGTATGTATTTATAGGGGTAAATTAAATAATTTTTTTTACAGCTATATAGCCGTTCAACGGCTATATTCTCCACAATTCAGCAAACTTTCCATGGGTTCTTTTACCCGCTAACCCAACCCGCCACCCTATACCCGCTGAAGCCGCTATGGTTGCGGTGGTGTACTCTCTTACCCGCCAGCTATCCGCATACCACTCCCACCTCCCTGTTGGGGTAAAGCATCCACAAAAGAATACTACTTTTCTTTTAAAGTGTATGTTAAAATTTAAGTTTGTATCTCATTAGTTTCCAAAAGATTTATGTTTCTACGTTTTAAATGTGTTAATTGGTGTTAGAGCTTGTTAGTATGATGGTGAAGTGCAAAGTCACATCCTTGCCCTAATGGTGAAAGACATCACGTTGAAGACTATTACATGTATAGATGATCTAATGCTAGGTTTAAGACAACCACCATGATACTTGAAAAAATGTGTCACGGTTGTGGGTGGTAAAAAGTGCCACGAAAATTATGAGGGTGGGAAACCATGATGTCATTCATCGTCACCCAGAAAGGATGCCTTGGCGGCGGTAGGAACTACTGAGTGTTGCCAACTAAAGATAGTCTGCGTTTGTGATGATTGCATCCTTGATGATGTGGATGGTGACTGGTTTGGAGCTTTTGGAAACCGACGAGATCTTAGCAAAAAGGTGATATGTCCCATTAATGAAAATGTTGAAATCAAATCTCACACCGAATTCGAAAACAAGATCAAACAAGACTACAAATGATTAGGCAATTCTTATTGATATGAAGGAAGCAACAAAACGAATTCTACTATCGTTGATTAGAGCTCCTCTTCTTATAAGCTCATAATCCCCAATTACCTAACGTAACAACCATCAACAGTTGATTAACCAATCAAGTAAGAAAACAGACACATACCACCCCTACACTTTACAACTTGACAAAAGTTGCCCCTGAACTTTCTAACGGCAATTAACTTTGGTTAACATAATTCTAATAATCTACACCTTTGTGTTAACCAATTTTTAACTTGTAATGCTTTAGTCATTACAACTGTATCATTCTCTAATGTATCCACTTCTCTAAATTCTACTTTCTTTGATTTAATCACATCTCTAATAAAATGCAATTTAACGTTTATATGTTTGGTCCTTTCATCATAGACTTGGTTCTTTGATAATTGAACTTCTCCCTAGTTATGGCATAACACCATAACTGTAACCAATCTAACTCCCAACTCTGTCACAAAACCCTTGAGCCATACTACATCTTTAATAGCTTCAATAAGTGCACATACTCTGCCTTAGTTGTGGATAAGGCAACTATGTTTTGTAATGATGCCAACTAACTAAGCTATCTAATACAGTAAATGAAAAACATGTTATTTATCAGCCTCCATCAATATCTTTTGCAAAATGAGAGTCCATATAGCTCAATATCATATGCTCTTCACAAGAACCTTTCCAAAAGATCAGACCAACCTCTTTGGTACCACTTAAGTACCTTAAAATCCGCTCCCATGGTTAGTTAAGTATCTACTTAGCATACCAACTGCATAGCCTATGTCAGGCCTAGTCTACACCATGAGATACATAAAACTACCAAATACATTAGCATAAGGTACGTCATGCATATTCTTATGCTATTTTGGATGAATATTTGGCTAAGAGCTTAAAGTGCCGTGCTATAGAAGTTATAACAGACTTACTCCTTTCCATAGCAAAGTTAAGCAACACTTTATTCATATAAAGAGCACTTAGTCAATCTCTAATGCTTCAAGTTTCTATCTCTGTTGATTTCCATTCCCATTATTTTCTTAGCTTCACCAAGCTCCTTCATGTCAAATTCACTCAATCAACAACCTTTTAGTAGCCTCCCGCTCATGCTTGTCTTTGAATGCTAAAAGCATATCATCTATGTACAATAGTAAGTAAATAAATTCTCCTTTTGAATACTCCCTGAAACAAACACAACTATCATAGTTGCTTCTTTCAAATCCATGAGTCCTTATGTGCTCATCAAACCTCATATATCATTACCTTGGGGATTGTTTTTGGCCATACAGAGATTTATTTAGCAAACAACCCTTCTCTTCTTGTCCCTACACCTCAAAACCAAGGGGGTGCTACAAAAAGATTTACTCTTCTAGATTTCCATGCAAGAAAGATGTCTTAACATCCGGGTGTTCTAATTCAAATTCGTTACAATTTGTGTAAATCCTTTAGGCACTAATCTACATTGTAATCTATGTTAGAGTTAATCCCTCTCAAGTATTAGTCTAGGGGTGTCTATGTAACTTGTCAAAGCATGTTTAGTTGGTGTTTGTTAATTATGTAACTTAGAGGGTTAAACTTGTCAAACCCTTGATTAGGTTTAGATGGATCGGTATATTCCTTAGAACCATGCATCAATTACTATCTCTATGTATATATACATTCAACATCAATGGAAATAAAGTTAATCTTTTGGCAATTCAATTGTTCTTATTTTCTCTTCATCTTGATCTTGGATAATATTTGGTATCAGAGCCAAAGGTTAAACATACCAATCAAGAAATAAGATTCGTGTGATTCGAATCAAGAGGAGATCATGGATCAATTTGAAGATTGGATCACTATTTGTTTTTTAAATCCGCAGGCATTTAGGGCCTTACGGAATTATTAGATTGATTCAGATCAATCCTAATTGAAATAGCCGATCATCAGGTTCGATTTGGATTCCACAAGCAATCAGGCTGTGCGGAATTGATTGAGAAATCAACAAGAAAATTGAAACCATTCCTTTTTCAAACTTTGAATCACATATTTATGATCTTTATTTCTGATTTGTTTAGAAAAAGCGGCCTTTGAAGGAATCCTAATCGGCTGCAATCGTGTTACCAGATTTGAGCGATCGGCTGCTATTTGGTTGTTGAAATTCAATCGCGTAGGGCCTGTTACTGTTTTGTTCGAAGGCAGGAAAGGATTCTAAATTGAATTATTGTTCCCAGTTGCGAAGCCAGGATATTTTTCTTATGAGGTCATTATTTTTCGGTGTCTGGATTTCCAACAACCCGATGTGATAATTTTTTAGTCGGGTCGGTTTGGGTAATATAATAAACTACAATACCATAATAAATACGTCACCATTATAAAAAAACATAATTTCATCATAAACAAAAATACATTCTATATTTTATAGTTATTACTTCTCTTTTGAAAATGATCCATTATATCTTCAATTGAAAAATTCATAAAAAAACTTTTAATTTTTGGTACTTCTCTTTCTTTGTTTTGGGTCGAAGTCAAATTTTTCGATGATTTATAATTTTTTTTTAGAATAACACTTATATTTATTTTATTCTTTTGAAATTTCCCTCAATAAGACTGCACCCATGATTTGATTTTGATATAATAGCTGTAATTGCATTTGATTTTGAATTATTATAACTAAAAGTACAGAGTTATCGTAACATTTATATGTATTTTATTCTTTTATAATTGTCATAAATTTCTTAAGTTTCCATATATATTTCCCTGACAAAAGCAACTACAACTATTTCACCATTAGATTTCTTATAAAGTTTTTGATTTCCTAGATTAAATTTCTCACACTAAAAGTTTTTTGATTTCCCATATTAAATTTCCCACCTTAAAAACAAATAAAATTCTTCTACTCTTGCATTTTTCATACACTTATACATTTTCCTTCATCTCCATTCTCCTCTCGTTTTACCTTCAATTCCAAACTTTGCAATAATCCAAGCAACACCTTTTTTTCTCTGAGTTGCTTTTTCACCCCTAATCAAGAGGCTTGGCCAATGTTTGAATTTGGTCGAAGGAAAAAAGAAGAAAAGAAACAAAGAAAAGTTATTTTTCTTCTTTGTAGTAGCTTCCGTCAACTGTTAGATTGAAAATAATGAAATGAAATTTTTTTGGATTGTTTTCTCTCTTTGAAAAGCGTTCGAAAAGGATTGGGGTCAACCGGAATTTCCCTACTATACGCTATAATAAATTTTAAAAATCAATGGGGTCACTTGACCCCGTCCAACACAATGTAACTCCGCCCCTGAGTGTTCCTATTGTGTTGGTCAGACTCGACCAGTAACAAAAAAAACTGAGGGCTTGTTGTTTGTTTGGTTAGTCAAAAGTGTGGGTTGGGTGTTGATTGATTTTACATCAAAAGGAAATCAGACACCATCTGGTGTGTTTGTTT
The DNA here is from genome assembly GCA_023525975.1 of Smallanthus sonchifolius. Classification (NCBI taxonomy): domain Eukaryota; kingdom Viridiplantae; phylum Streptophyta; class Magnoliopsida; order Asterales; family Asteraceae; genus Smallanthus; species Smallanthus sonchifolius. The sequence goes on along the minus strand of CM042035.1, from coordinate 17,056,595 downwards.
CGTGTTTGAGTTACGATCAAAGATCCTATCCTTCAACTACTTGCCCTTTTTGATTTGGTTAGTCGAAAGTCAACAGACACAAAATTGCAAACAACAGAAAGTCATTGTTTTCTGTTTGATTCAAGAACAGTACCTCGTTTTTTATTTGTGTGTTCACTGTTTGAACCCAGGCGAAGTTAACGCCTTGCATCTGATTATTCAAATTGATTACATCACATTACTAGAGGCAACCATGTTAGAAACATGTTAGAAACACCAAAGGATAAGAATACCGTTGTGACTTATAAAGAGTTTGTTCCATTCATCTGGGTTTTCTAATGCACCATGTTGAAATCTACTAACTATTCAACATGGGCAATTCAATTAAAGACCATGTTAGATACAAATGGTCTCTGGGAAACAATAAAACCCAATACTGAAACAAGTATGGATGTCAAGAAAGACAAGTGTGCAATTGCCTTCTTGACTCAGACTCTACCCGAAGACTTATTCTTGCAAGTAGAGGATTGTAAAACTGCAAAAGAAGTGTGGGATACACCGAAAACCAGACATGTTGGTGCCACACAAGTGCAACATGCACGGTTGCAAAGCATCAATTCTAAGTTTGATAAAATACAGATGAAAGATGATGAGACTATTGATTCCTACACAACAAGACTAACAAATATTGTTAGTAAAGCAAATAGTTGTGGTGCTAAGTTTGATCAACCCACAATAGTAAGGAAAATCTTGACATCCTTGCTTGATAGATTCATACATATAATTTCTTCGATTGAGCAATTTACGAATCTAGACAAAGTAACTCTAGATGATACTATCGGCAGACTGAAAACCTTTGAAGAAAGGATTAAGTCTAGAAGAGGAAATCTAGATGATTATCAAGATAGACTCATGTACACTCGTCATGAAAATAACCACGGTCGTGGACAACATTATGGAAATAAAGGACGAGGTAGGAGAAATCATCAAGATAGAAGGGAAGCCTTCTATAAGTCAGAGAGAACTGACAACGAGCCACAAGGAAACAATAGCGAGCACTCCGCAAAGAGTATGAAAAATAAGTCTCGCATTGTATGTTACCAATGTGGGAAAGTTGGACATTATGCTTACGAATGTCCACATAAAAAACACAAGAATGGCAAGTCTCTTTTAATTGAAACCGAAGAGGACGAGCCTGCCCTCTTGAAGGCAATATAAATAATACATGAAATTGATCGTGTGATACGATCAAAACCAAAGGAATGGATCGAGTGAAACGATCAATGCTTGGAAAATTGTTGTGTGAGACAACATCAAAAAGAACCGTGTGATACGGAAGCAACTCGTGAAGTGTGAAATCAAATGATCGTGTGATACGATCAGAGAATAATCCTGTGACTGGATCAGAATTTATAACTATTGTGGGATACAAACTGCAAAAAATCTGAGTGATTCAGATTATCTAAAAAATCTATGTAAGTAGATTTGAGTCGTGTGATGCGAAGTTGTGTGAAACGACTGTATGAGAAAAACAATGATTGCTTGAATGTTTGTGTGAAACAAACAAGAGTGGTGTGAAACTAATCGTGTGAAACGATCTAAGATCGGGGTGAGATCGAATAAAGTCTGAGTGATTCAGAATTTGAAATTGAATCGTGTGATATTATAGATCTGTGTGAAACAGACTCATGTGGAAGAAGTGTGACACCCACATCCCGGATCTCCCGAGATGCAGGCCACTTGTCGGATTTACTCATGAACATATAGTAAATACAGGTCATACACAACGGAAAACTTTAAAGTACTACATTTATTTCATAAACTTGTCTTAATGTACATTCAAAAGAAAGTACAACAATTCTAATGCTAGTCCATCATAGGATGCCAGATAGCCTGCATGATGCTTCTACTTTAGCCCCTTGCCTTTACTGCAGGAAGCTACATCCTTTCCTGATACACATGCTTAAAACATATGTCAGCTTCCGCTGGTGAGTTCTAAGTTTTAGTAAAAATATCTTTGACCTCTGTCTCATATATAAATGGGTTTATATGACACGTAGTAAAACATCACATTAACTTCTTGCCCAAACATAATATTTTATACTTGCACACTTATCTTCCTTCCGAGGTCACGTTAACCTCCAAGTGGTCGTCACCACTTATACATACCCTTGCACAAGGTGTCCATATTACATCCCACAAAGGAACGCAATACGTCTCTACGTCTTAAGTTGCAAGATATTATGTGGCATTTGGCCAGACGTGGCAAAACCTTTCTTTACAGACCAATATGGTCAAAACATTTGACATAGCAAAATATGCCAAACTCTATTTCCTTTCCTTTACTATTTGTCATGACAATGATTGTCAAAACCTTTACAAGTCATGGTAAAACCCTGACTTCTCGGCCATTACTTATCTGGGCGCACCATAATAAGTTCTAAAACATTTTACGTGTCAAAACCATTTTCTTTCTCAAGTTGAAATCATGTCAAAAGACAAGGATTCCTTTCTTTCTTTCTTTCAAAATCAATCTTTATCTCAAACCTTCGTAAAGGTTTCTCCATGGTACATCAAAGAAATAAGGTGGTTATCTTTCCAGAGTAGTACCTCCAACAGAAATGTTCCTAGGAAAGAGTGACGGGTCCAAGAGGGATTTATACACCACTCTTTCCTTAGACAGAATATTCTGTTTGCCAGATAACTACATACCGGTCAGATGGTTACCCAACATTCCTTTGATATCTCTTGAATACTCCGTTACATAGCTTTAAGATTTAGACATCTTTTATACATGACTCTTGCAACATGAATGCTATATCAAATATTTAAATCAAGGTATATATCATTTATGTAAATTTTTACTAGCATGCATACCGTCCCAAAACGTTTAAGTAAAATATTTAAAAAAGGCCTCATAGAAATCACCTCTAACTTCCTTCCTGTTCAGATAACCTTTACGTGCTAATGTGAACGGCACAACGACTTGGATCAATGTCCTAAGTCATCATAACATTACTTAATCATAATTTCCTAGCTTAGTGAAAGTAACCAAGTCTTTAGGAACTGATCACAACCTTACCTCAGAACTATCTCCTGCGTATAGGGATCGAAAGACTGGAAACCGGACTTCTCTACACGAACCGGAGATTGGGGCACGCTTCCCTAGGTTAACTAGTTATTTTGTATGTGTGTTTGCTATGTGGAAGTGACTAAAACCGAGCTTATGGTTCATATATTTATAGGGTGCTCGACAAGCCCGTAGCGAATCGCTAACGCCACCCTCTTGAGGCGGCTTATTTGACTTGTAGGCTATGTAGCGGACCGTTATACTAAACCATGTCGGACCGCTAAGGATTGTTTGCGGCTGGCGGAGCGCTAGGGTCTTGGTGACGGTCCACCACCTGTTACCCACGCGTCAGTTTTCAACTATTAGTTATCTGAGACGTGTTAGCTCCTCATTTTTTCCTTGCACCCTACGTAGCGGACCGCTATCCATTTGGTGGCAGTCCGCCACCGTCCAATTTTCACAATTTTTCATTTTTAAACCCTAAACTTTAATCTAATTGCAACCTGGCCCCTTATACTTTAACAAAATGTCATTTAAACCCCCTAGGGTTTTATCAAATGACAGATTTAGCCCTTATACTTATATTTCTTTGAAAAATTGGGGTGTTACAAATCTACCCCCCTTACAAAGGTTTCGTCCTCGAAACCTGTTACTTACTCGAATAAGTAGGGATATGATTGCTTCATTTCTTCCTCTATCTCCCATGTGGCTTTAGATCCCTTTCGATGTTGCCACTGAACTTTAACTTGTTTGATTACCTTATTTCATAATCTCTTTTCTTTCCAGTCGAGTATAGCCACTGGCTTCTCAATATAGTTCAATCTTTCGTCTACCTCTATATCATTCAGTGGTACATGAGAGGTTTCGCCTGCCAGACACTTTCGCAAGTGTGATACATGGAATATCGAGTGAATTCCACTCAACTCTTCTGGCAATTCTAATCTATATGCAACCTTCCCTACTTGAGCCATAATCTTAAATGGTCCAATAAATCTTGGACTCAACTTTCCTCTCTTTCTAAATCTAATGATTCCTTTCCATGGAGATACTTTCAACATAACATAATCTCCGACTTGGAATTCTATCGGTCTTCGTCTTTTATCTGCATAGGAATTTTGTCTATCCTGAGCAACCTTTAGATGAGCTTTAATCTGATCAAACTTTACACCTGTCGCTTGGACAATTTCTTTACTTCCCAGTTCTTTTTGTCCAACTTCTCCCCAACATATGGGAGTTCTACATCTCCTTTCGTATAACATCTCATATGGTGGCTTGCTAATACTTGCATGATAGCTGTTGTTATACGAGAATTCTACCAAAGGTAGATGACTATCCCAACTTCCATCGAAGTCAATAATGCAAGCACGTAACATATCCTCAAGTGTTTGTATCGTTCTTTCACTTTTTCCATCCGTTTTAGGATGATACGCCGTGCTAAACAATAACTTAGTTCCCATTTCTTCATGGAACTTCTTCCAGAAACTCGACGTAAAACGTGAGTCTCTGTCAGATACTATTGAAACCGGAACTCCATGCCGTGAAACAATTTCTTTAATAAATGCTTCTGCTAACCTTTCAGAAGAGTACGTCTCACGTATTGGCAAAAAGTGAGCACTCTTAGTTAGACTATCAACTATCACCCATATGGTATCATAACCTTTAGCTATTTTCGGTAGCTTAGTTATGAAGTCCATAGTGATATGTTCCCACTTCCATTCTGGAATATCTATTGGCTGTAATCTGCCATAAGGCTTTTGATGCTCTGCTTTGAATTGAGAACAAGTCAAGCATTTAGCCACATATTTCATTATATCAAATTTCATACCAGGCCACCAATAATCTTGGCGTAGATCTTGGTACATTTTTGTAGTACCCGGATGAATCAAATATCAAGATTTATGAGCTTCATTTAAAATTTTAACTCTGAATTCACCCATATGTGGTATCCACATACGACCGAATCGAATATTAACCCCATACTCATTCTCTTCCAAGTATTTTTCTTGTCCAACCATTCTCTCATTCTTAACATTTTCTGCTTTCAATGCGACTATTTGAACATTTATGAGCTGAGTCATAAAGTCAGGAGTTACAACTAACTTATATGACTTCACCATGATAGGAGGATGCTCTTCTTTACGGCTTAGAGCATTTGCCACTACATTGGCTTTCCCTGGATGATACAGGATTTCACAATCATAATCCTTTATCAGCTCTAACCATCTTCGCTGCCTCATGTTAAGATCTTTTTGCTCAAAGAAATACTTTAAGCTTTTATGATCTGTGTAGATTGTGCACTTAACTCCATACAGATAGTGTCTCCATATTTTAAGTGCAAATACTACAGCCGCTAACTCTAAATCATGGGTCAGGTAGTTAGCTTCATGGGGTTTGAGCTGTCGTGAAGCATAGGCTATAACCTTGCCTCTCTGCATTAGTACGCACCCCAATCCCTGATAGGAAGCATCAGAGTAAACTACCAGATCCTCTGTTCCTTCCGGTAAAGACAACATCGGAGCCTGAGTCAATTTCTCCTTTAGCTTTTGAAAAGCGTTATCTTGCTCTACTCCCCATACAAACTTTGTCTCCTTCTTCGTGAGTTTTGTTAATGGGGTTGCAATCTTGGAGAAATCCTGAATAAACCTTCTATAGTAATCAGCTAAACCTAAGAAACTGCGTATTTCTTTAGGTGTCTTTGGCGGGTTCCATTTCATTACAGTTTCTATATTTGAAGGATCTACAAGAATTCCTTCGGCGTTTATCACATGACCCAAGAATTGAACTTCTCGGAGCCAAAACGCACACTTCGAGAATTTTGCATACAACTTTTCTTTTCTAAGTGTTTCCAGTACTTCCTTGAGATGACATGCATGATCTCCTTAATTCTTTGAGTAGATTAGAATATCATCAATGAACACAATCACAGATCGGTCCAACATTGGTCGACAAACCCTATTCATGAGGTCCATGAATGCAGCAGGGGCATTAGTCAAATCAAATGACATTACTAAGAACTCATAATGTCCATATCTTGTACGGAAAGCTGTCTTTGGAATATCTTCATCTCTAATCTTCAACTGATGATAACCCGATCTCAGATCGATTTTGGAGAACCAGCTTGCTCCTTGTAATTGATCGAACAAGTCATCGATCCTTGGCAACGGGTGTTTATTCTTGATCGTAAGCTTGTTCAGCTCTCTATAGTCTATGCACATACGCATACTACGATCTTTCTTCTTCACGAAGAGAACCGGAGCACGCCAAGGCGAGATACTCGGTCTTATGAAACCTCTGTCTAACAACTCTTGCAGTTGTGACATTAGTTCCTTCATTTCTGATGGAGCTAAACGATATGTTGCCTTAACTACAGGCTTAGCACCAGGCACTAAGTCGATTCGAAACTCCACTTCTCTTTCTGGAGGTATTCCTGGTAATTCTTCTAGGAATACATCAGGAAAGTCACAGACTACTGGCATATCTTTTAATTCCTTAGTTTTCTCCTTGGAATCAATAGCGTATGCCAGGTAGGCCTCATTGCCTCGAGTCATAAACTTGACGGCTTTTATCATTGAAATGATTCTAATGGCTGGTATTAACTTATCACCATGGATTGTAATCCAATTGCCACCAGGATTCTGTATCTGAACTGCTTTCTGGTTGCAAATGATTTGGGCATCTTTTGCTGCTAACCAGTCCATTCCTAAGACTACATTAAATCCCTCTAGGATCATTGGATATAACCTAACGAGAAATTTATGTCCTTCAAGATTGATGAAACAATCCTGGATGACTTCTGCCACTTTCATCGTCTTTCCAATAGCCGTTTCGACTTCAAAAGTTTCATTTAATCTTACAGTAGGTCTATCTAAGGAAGGATAGAAATCTAGAGATACGAAACTTCTACTAGCTCCTGAGTAAAATAACACAGTAGCAGGTACGTTATTAACGAGAAATGTACCTGATACTACGTCAGGCAATGATTTTGCTTCCTCGGTTGTCAAGGTGTAGGCCCTAGTCTTGGCCTTTGGAGCTTCCTTCTCCTTCCCATCCTTGATTGATACTAGTGTGAAAATCTTAAGGGTTGGGCATTCTATGATTCGGTGTCCAAGTTCTCCGCACTTGTAACACCTTAGTCCCGACTTATTTGGACAATTGGTGGCTATATGTCCAGGCTTACCACAGCTATAGCAAGTATTCATTCCATACTTGCATTCTCCGGTATGTAGTTTACCGCATTTGGTACATTAAGAACCACCACTCTGCTCTTGCCTCTTTCCTCCTCCTCCTCCTCCTCCTCCTCCTCCATTCCTCTTGTTCTGATTTTTAGAGATATCAGACCATTTTCTCTTTGATTTCACATGGCGGGAACCGAAGACTTCATCGTACATGGTTGAAGCTAACTGTATGGTAGACCGAAAAGTCTTTAAGTCTGAAGTCTTTACTAACCTCCGTATCTTAGATGGTAAACCCTGTACGTACCGCTTGATGCGTACTGATTCAGGGGTTATCAAATGAGGTACTAATCGAGCCATTCTATTAAATTTGGTATTATACTCTCTGTGAGTCATACTACCAGCTTTCAATCTAAGAAAATTTCTCTCGAGTTTGTCCATTTCATTGTCTGGACAAAACTCTTCTATCAACAATCTTTTCAATTCCTCCCAAGTCATCCGATCAATAGCTTTATCTCCCAAAGCTATGACCAAGTTCTCCCACCAACATAGTGCTTCTGAGACAAATGAGTGAGCTGCATACTTAACCTTTTGGTCATCTCTGCATTCACTAATCTTGATCACTGCCTCTATTTCTCTTATCCACTGATTAGTGATAGTGGCATCCTTTGTCCCTTCAAATTTAGGAGGGTTTCCATCTTTGAATGCCTTGTAAGGACACCTCTTCTTTCCTTTCTTACGAGGTCTAGCCTTGTATGAATCATCAGATTCATAATCATAATCGAGATCATCTTCATCCTCATCATCTGGATTATTCATTCTTTCTGTCGGTTGAGTTTCATCATTCTTCTTTCTATTTTCCTCTAAGCTTGTCAATAAAATTGGCAGAGCTGTGTCTAGTGCTTTGGCAATAGCCAAGTCTACAAGATTTTTAAGTTAAGGATCTATCACAGGTTCATCTACACTTTCTTCTCTCTCTACATGTCTTATTTCTGGTTCGGCATTGGTGGTAGACCGCGTCTGCCTTCTGGAGGTATTGGGATTAACCCTTCCTCCTATTTTACTCTTTCCTCTACCTCTACCAACCATTTTCTACAAAAGACATGGAGTGTTTTAGCATTCGCATGATAGATTGATAGCTAGAACACAAGTGTATTGTAAACATTAATAACTGTGGCCACAACAAAATTAATCATTTACGCCACTTTCGGTGCTCTAGTTATCCTTCTATTATGTTCGTACTAAAATACTCAGACCTTTCTCTTTACCCTTGGCATCAGGCTATCTTGACTGGCATCTCTACTGATATTCTTACTGTCCCTTAATCTTAGTTTAAGTCTAGATACTAGGGCAAGTATCTAAATCTATTAGGACATGTTTTGTAACTGTTGATAACAATATTGTTTAAGTTCATAGAGAAGTTCGCCTAAGCATCTTTAGGAGCGAACTTGTTAAGTTCGCCTATAGTGTTGTGTGTTCCTATAAAAATGTGTTTGCAAGTCTTAGTAAAAAAAAGACTAGGGAAAACTTCAGAGAGAGATCAGACCTGAGAATCTGAGAGAGATTGTAATCAGTGTCTGATAAGGAAATACAACGAGAATATTATTTACATTGTTATCGTTTCTGTCATCTTGTGTACACATTCATTGATACGGTTGGATTCCGCACTCCGTGTCATTGATATGTCACGTCACGAGATCGATCCGTAGTGTAGTCATGTGGACCTACAAGTGGTATCAGAGCTTATGCTCGTGATTTTTGTGTGATTCGTGAGTGATTTGAGACGATTTGTGTACAATTTGACAAGAAATTGATCATTTTTTGCAAGATTTCACTTTCATGGAGTTTTCAAGTTCTTGAGGTTGATTTTAAGGCTGAATTTGTGAATTTGAAGGTGTTTTTGGTGAAATTAATCCGATAGAAGTGTTCTAAATCATGAAATACTAAATCCTACAGTTCAATTTCTTCAAATTCCATCAAATCAGTGAGAAATGATGATTTTCGGAACTGTTGGTTCGTGTTTGGGTTGAAGACTCATCTTCCTGAGTTTGTTACAGCTGAACCAGGCGAACTTAGCTTTGGAATTCTGTTGCAGGCGAACTTATTGATTAGGCGAATTTATCAAGTTCGTTTTGGATCTTGTTCGCTCAGTGAAGTTCAGGCGAACTTACTAAGTTCGCTCAGGCAGTATCAGGCGAACTAATTTTCAGGTGAACTTATCTATTTTGGCGGGAAATTTCTTCTTGTCCAAATTTTTTAGGGAAAGCTTATATGGTTGTTTTGAATCATTTTTGGAATTTTGAATTTTTGAAATTTTTAAAAAAGAGTATTTTGGCGGGAAATTTTTTCCGGATATTTTTGCTAAAATTCCAAAATGTCAATTTCATGTGATGATAATGAGATTGGAATTATGCCACCGAGGCTTTTGTGCATATCAGATTACCGTAGCTGGAAAGTCCGGTTCGAACAGTTCGTATCAGAAACTGATGAAAATTTTTGAAAACCAATAACAGAAGGATATGTGCATACTACTTATTCATTCATGGGTCAAGATGCTCCTAAACCAGTGACAGCTCTTACTAAAGTAGAAAAGCAGAAGTTTGATCAAGAGATGAAAACGTGTGAAACTTTAAAATTGTCTTTACCGAAAGTTATCATTCATAGTCTCGGGAAGTGTCCAACTTCAAGAGATTTATGGGAGGCATTGAAGAAAAAGGGTGAAGCAACTTCTCAAGCGTTTGTGGTATTGATCAAAGATGTGTTGGAGAAGCAGGGTGATTCTCGAAGTGATTCTTCTGCAGATTTGAGTGATAGTGCGAGTGTTCGTTCTAGTGAAAGTACTCAATCTACTGAGATTGATGTGATGACTGAAGAAAGCTTTTAGACAGTTGAAGATGATCTGAGTGAATCAGAAATTGATACAGAGCCTGTCATTATTGCTCAAAAGAGTGAAGCTGATGATGACATATTCATGGCTCCTGGTGCATCTTCTTCAGAAGAAAAGGATACGGTAGTTTATAACTCTGAAACGTTTTGTTCTAACTGTGTTTTAGTAAATGATAAAATGATGAGGGTTATGGATGACAACGTAAACCTCATTTGTGATATGAAATCGATGCACACAGTAAATCAGAAACTAAAAGATAATGAGAATGTGTGTGTTGAAAGGATAGAATCATTGAAGAGGGATATAAATTTTCTGACTTTGAAGATCAAAGAGCGGGCATATCACCTGGATATGGCCTTTTGCAGAAATTGAAAAGAGAAATACTGATCTTGCTGAGAAAGATAAGGAACTTGCTAAATCTAAAGCTGAGGTGATTAGACTTCACAGAAAGTTAGAAAGCTTTGGAAAATCAACATTCTTACTGGGATATTTTAATAGTACTGAAGAGGGGAAGGGAACTAGTGGTATTGGCTATGTTCCTCCACCATTCAATGGAAATTATTCTGTTGCACCTGAGATTATAAAAGATGAGGATTTAGATCCTAAGACTGTGCTGAAGGTGAATCCAGTCACAGGTGAAGATATGGTGTATTCTGATGAGAGTGATGATGAATATTTTGATGAAGCTAAGATAGAAGGTATACCGAAAGAAGTTAACGTTGAGGAAGCAAAGGTTGATTCTAATTCATCTGGAAATTATACATTTGGAAGTTCTTCGAGTTCAAGGAGAGTTCCATGTGTCAGAGATTATAAAGACTGGCGTACATGCTTTCATTGTAATGAGACGGGACACATTGTGGTGAACTGTCATTACAAAAATAAAGGGAAGAAGCATGCAGTTCCTGAGAAGATGACATCTGAATCAAAACCTGTTGAGAAAAAGTTTATTCATTCTCAATTCCCAAAAGAAGTTCATGTAGGTGAATCTTCTTCAAGTGCATCTTATCGTGTGAAGATTCCATATATGAGAGATTATCGTGAGATGAGATCTTGCTTTTACTGTGGTCTTGTGGGTCACATTCGGATGGATTGTCTTCACAAAGACAAAGGTAACCGACATGTTACTCTAGAAAAGGTAAGCACTCCTGGTAAGCCTTATGTTAACCCAAATGTGGTTAAACCTCGTGATACACCAAAGGGTAATTCAAAATCTGAGGTTAGGCTTTCTAGACCTCAAAGACGGAGGAGAAACAGAAGATTGAGAAAAATTTTAGAACAACAAGAGCTTTCACAATCTAAACATTTTTTAAATGAACATGATTGTTGAAACACTTCACATTTTAAGCAAAAAGACCTTAATGAACAGAAGTATGTTTGGAAATCAAAAGTTTATGTTTCGGACTCGTCGGAGCAATCACCAAAAATCGATGAGAGATTCGATTGTGAATGGAGTGAAGTTTATTATTTTGATATAGATGGACGACCCATGACTACCATGGCTTGGGTCCCAATTTCAAATTAATGTTTCTTGTTAGTTGTGCAGGATTAACCAAGAGGGACTATTAATACCATTTGGGATGTTAATAGTGATTGTTCATAGCACATGACAGGGAAAGGCATCTGCATGAGCAAAGAGTTGTTGATAGCGGAGAAATCTATTTGATTCAACGACTTGATGCTCAGGGGGAGAATATGTCACACACAATGTTGTTTTGGAAAGAGTTTTACCAAGTCCAAAAGATAACCTGAAACTTAGGATGACAATGGTGAGCATAAAGTCGTTGATGCAACCATTTGACCAGTTAAGAGGGAGTCTACAGGACAGGGGGAGTACAGATTTGTGTTGGTGACAAAGGCAAAGGCATTCAATTACATTCGATTACATTGGTTTGAGTTTTTAATTTATTGAATTGCTTAATCACAAGTAACCAAGTAAAATGTTTTTCTTAAAATGTTTTCATGGAAGATTTTATTTTCTTTTGTTTTACTTTCTTTCATAAAGATTTTGAAAAAGCCAAACAAATTGAAAAAGATAAAATCGACATTACTTGAAGTTAAAGAAGAGATGATAGTACATCAGTAGATGTTCTTTCACACATGACCTTAGATTGACTGGTTGGTGCTTTATCTTAATATATCTGAATTATATGTTTTGATCTAAGCTTCAGAGACTGCATAAATAGGAAATGATAGTGTTGTGTATGCATATAATTTGAATTGTCAGTAGACTAAAAGCGTCACTGAACCATTAGTAGTGTGAAAACATAATTGCATATGTTACAACTGTGATTTGAACCCATTTTATGCCTGGGTGTGTGTGTTAAAAGATCACTATCAGATAAAGAATATTAGCTTTTACTAAAGATTGTCCTATAAGATCAGTTTCGGGTTATGTCCTTTGCACTATTCATTCGATTTGCTTCAGTGCCCATGTCCCGAAAAGCATGCAATTTGAAGTATAATCAAAATATGTACTTGACAACATCTGTCAAACATATACTAGCCCTTGGATCATATTGATAAATCATCTTTACTGATTCCATTGAATTCATAATCCAGATAACAGTTGGATCCACGTACCTGAATCTTATGATTCCACATATATAATCCAAGACATTGAATCATTCGATTCTGAATCTCATTGATTCCTATACAATTCAATTTGGATTCTGCTATTCATGTGCTAAGTGATGTTTCCTCATTCTGGAAATTCGGATAATCTTTAGTAAAATCTCATATGTCTTGAAGATAGTGCATTTTACATTATGTTGGCATACTAGTGGGGTACACGTTGTATTTCATACTTAAATGGTACCTTAACTCACAAGAAAGTGGGAATGAGATGCTTTAGATTCAAATCTTATAATATTGACAATTTGAATTTGTGTGTCATAGACTGATCCTATTTTCTTGAAGATATTGCACATTTATTTTTTCTGTTGGCATATTTGTGGGGTACACGTTGTATTACAAAATAAATGGTACCTTAATTCACAAGAACATGGGACAAAGATACTAATGGTTTCAATTCTTATAATATTGACAACTTAGATTGACATGTTATGTGTTGCAAATTCGTATGTAATAAGCATGTTATGATATGATCCCATCTTCTTTGAAGTTCTTCGCGTATCATTACATGTTTTTGTTGATGCTTAAAAGATTTGATCTTATCTAGTATAAAGAAAATAAAGAAATGAAAGAATGAATCTGGATAGGATACCCATAGAATGTTTACGGATTTTGTATCCAAAATGTGTGATTGATGTATTGTTTATACTGATATGATCTTCTTACTCGTGATGTTCGACCAAAAAGATGTGATTTTGTATTTTACATTTCAGTTTATATAGAGAAAAACCAAAAAGATTTTGTCTTTCTTATGTTTGAAAAACCAAAAAGATTTTATTTTTTCAGCTTCCATGGAAATCTTAATTGTTGGTTATTCTTGGTTGTTCTCCTTTGCAAAAATTGAATAATGCAGACAGAAGTTGACAAGGGGTCCTTCTCCCAAGTTCTCTTCTAGATAGAAAGAGAGAGTGTGCAGATGAAGAAGACAAATACTACATATTGTTTGTTGATATTTGAAGACGGATGACAATCTTCTAAAGCTGTTGTCAAGGGGGAGTATGTTGGAGCATATTCTGGTGACAACGAGCTTGAAGATATTATGTCTTAGTTTTAGAGTCTTTGACTTGTAATTGATAAAATTGTTAGCAACAGTTAAAGGGGAGTCTGTTAGGACATGTGTTGTAACTGTTGATAACAATATTGTTTAAGTTCATAGAGAGGCGAACTTAACAAGTTCGCCTAAGCATCTTTAGGAGCGTACTTGTTAAGTTCGCCTATAGTGTTGTGTGTTCCTATAAATAGGTGTTTGCAAGTCTTAGTAAAAAAAAGACTTGGGAAAACTTGCAAAAATGATCAATTTCTTGTCATAAACTACAGCTGTGATACCAACTTGTGACACCCACATCCCGGATCTCTGGAGATGCAGGCCACTTGTCGGATTTACTCATGAACATATAGTAAACAGAGGTCATACACAGCGGAAGACTTTAAAGTACTACATTTATTTCATAAACTTGTCTTTATGTACATTATAAAGAAGGTACAACATTTCTAATGCTAGTCCATCAGAGGATGCTAGATAGCCTGCATGATGCTTCAACTCTAGCCCCTTGCCTTTACTGCAGGAAACTACATCCTTTCCTGATACACATGCTTAAAACATATGTCAGCTTACGCTGGTTAGTTCTAAGTTTTAGTTAAAATATCTTTGACCTCTGTCTCATATATAATTGGGTTTATATGACACGTAGTAAAACATCACATTAACTTCTTGCCCAAACATAATATTTTATACTTGCACACTTATCTTCCTTCCAAGGTCACGTTAACCTCCAAGTGGTCGTCACCACTTATACATACCCTTGCACAAGGTGTCCATATTATATCCCACAAAGGAACGCAATACGTCTCTACGTCGTAAGTTGCAAAATATTATGTGGCATTTGGCTAGACGTGGAAAAACCTTTCTTTACAGACCAATATGGTCAAAACATTTGACATAGCAAAATATGCCAAACTCTATTTCCTTTCCTTTACTATTTGTCATGACAATGATTGTCAAGACCTTTACAAGTCATGGTAAAACCTTGACTTCTCTGCCATTACTTATCTGGGCGCACCATAATAAGTTCTAAAACGTTTTACATGTCTAAACCATTTTCTTTCTCAAGATTAAATCATGTCAAAAGACAAGGATTTCTTTCTTTCTTTCTTTCAAAATCAATCTTTATCTCAAACCTTCGTTAAGGTTTCTCCATGGTACATCAAAGAAATAAGGTAGTTATCTTTCCAGAGTAGTACCTCCAACAGAAATGTTCGCCGGAAAGAGTAACGGGTCCAGGAGGGATTTATACACCACTGATAGAATATTCTGTTTGCCAGATAACTACATACCGGTCAGATGGTTACCCAACATTCCTTTGATATCTCATGAATACTCCGTTACTTAGCTTTAAGATTTAGACATCTTTTATACACGACTTCTTGCAACATGAATGCTATATTAAATATTTAAATCAAGGTATATAGCATTTATGTAAATTTTTACTAGCATGCATACCGGCCCAAAACGTTTAAGTAAAATATTTAAAAAAGGCCTCATAGAACTCACCTCTAACTTCCTTCCTATTCAGATAACCTTTAAGTGCTAATGTAAACAGCACAACGACTTAGATCAATGTCCTAAGTCATCATAACATTACTTAATCATAAGTTCCTAGCTTAGTGAAAGTAACCAAGTCTTTAAGAACTGATCACAACCTTACCTCAGAACTATCTCCTGCGTATAGGGATCGAAAGACTGGAAACCGGACTTCTCTACACGAACCGGAGCTTGGAGCACGCTTCCCTAGGTTAACTAGGTATTTTGTATGTGTGTTTGCTGTGTGGAAGTGACTAAAACCGAGCTTATGGTCCATCTATTTATAGGGTGCTCGACAAGCCCGTAGCAGACCACTAAGATATAGGGTGGCGGTCCGCGACCCTCTTGAGGCGGCTTATTTGACTTGTAGGCTACGTAGCGGACCGTTATACTACACCATGTCGGACCGCTAAGGATTGTTTGCGGCTGGTGGACCGCTAGGGTCTTGGTGACGGTCCGCCACCTGCTACCCACGCGTCAGTTTTCAACTATTAGTCATCCTACGTAGCGGACCGCTATCCCTTTGGTGGCGGTTCGCCACCGTCCAATTTTCACAATTTTTCATTTTCAAACCCTAAACTTTAATCTAATTGCAACCTGGCCCCTTATACTTTAACAAAATGTCATTTAAACCCCTTAGGGGTTTATCAAATGACAGATTTAGCCCTTATACTTATATTTCTTTGAAAAATTGGGGTGTTACAAGAAGAATATGATCTGTGAAAGGGAAGAAGAAGTTCGTGTGATACGAATCGGAAAAGAAACTTTGAATTTTTTTTGCGTGAAGCAAAGTTCGTGTTTAGAAAGAACTGAATATGAAGTAATCACTGTAGCATTCAAAGAAAGAAAGGAACGCTAATTTAAAAATTAAAGATTACTGGCGCAAAGAAACATAGAAAGAAGATTTGATGATCGGATGTTCAAGACCTGCTTGTTCGTGATTAAAGGGGTGAATGTTAGAGTTAATCCGTCTCAAGTATAAGTCTAGGAATGTCTATGTAATTTGTCAAAGTATGTTTAGTTAGTTTTGTTAATTATATAACTTAGAGGTTAAACTTGTCAAGCCCTTGATTAGGTTTAGATGAATCGGTATGTGTAATATCCAGGATTTTCCGATGTATCGTTTTCCTAATTATAGTATTTTAATTCTATTCCTTCGTTGTAACCTATTTATTTCAAATCCAAAGAGCGTATCCTTTCCTAAATCCTTGCACGTATTATGAAATTTAATCTTGAAAACTTATTAAAAATCTATTTTCTTAAATAATAAATATTAATTAAATTGATATATATTTAAGAAAAACAATTATACTTAACATATAAATATATATATAGGACTTATTTAAAGATATATATATATATATATATGCATCTTATATAAAAAAATATATAAAGTATGTTTTATTCTTAAAACTTTGTTGTTATTTATTAGAATAATAAAATTATTAAACTTAAACTTGTAAATTATTTTATAAAATTATAAAATAATAAAAATCTAAAACCTATAAAAACTTATTTGATTTTTATAAAAAAAAATCATATTAATTATTCTTATAAAGTTCAGGGGCCAAACTGTTATTCTTGAAACTTGTTTTAAAACTGAAAATCATACTTGCGCATGAAATAATAAAACTTATAAACACCAGGGACCAAAGTGTAATTCGTCTAAACTTCCAGATTCGAAATCGGTCTCGGGTTCGACTCTCGCAGAGGCCGATTTTGGGCTCGAACTATCAAAAACGCGTGTTACGGCCGAATTCAATGCATCTCGAGCCTCCCATCGAGCATGCGACCGTAACCCAATGCCATTCAATGCTCGAATTAAATTCTAACGGCCGCGTAATTCGAATTTGAAATCGTTTCACCCACCCATCATCTTCCCAACTATACGAGCATTTACAGTTGAAATTGATCATAAATACCAGTTGCTACACCTCAACGACACCTCCCTCATACTCTCCATACTCTCAATTTCATCGTATTGTACCCACATTGCTCAATTGGATCCTTGGTCAGTCGCACAAAAGCTCGAACCCGTTTCCTCTCATTTCGATATCAAATCAGGTAACTCGATTGCCCAAATCCTTCGTTTTCAATCATATCAAAAGCCCTCTGTCAATTTACAATGACAGAGGGTAAATCGATTTGTATTTAGGGTTTTGATTTCTAGGTTTCATATGGGAATTGGGGGCGATTTGGGATTGTGTTTAAAAATTTATTTTCCTGTGTCTAACACTAGCGAGGCCCGTAGCCGGGTGGTTTGTGCGTTGGTGTGTGGACTCAGGCGGCCTGGGTTCGAATCCGGCCGACCTGAGTTTTGAACTTTCATTTTTATGTTTTTCAATCGGCTTTAATACTTTCAACTATTTTTATAAAATATGTTATACTTTTATAAACCTAAAACTGATTTTTATTTACACTTTTATATTCTGAAACATTTTTAATTAAATAAAACTTAGTTAAAACTTATAAAAAGTTACTCTTTAATATTAATTTTAAATTCTTAAAAACTATAAAAATACTTTAAACTTTTATAAAACGTACAATTTAAACAGAAACTATTTTATAAAAACAGAAAACTTAATTTATTATTTATTTTCTGAATTAAAGGAATTCTTTTGTTTTAATCTTTAATTTAAATTTATAAACTTTTAATTAAACAGAAAAACTTATATTAATTTTATAAAATCAGAAAAAGTTTATAAAACCTATATTTCATTTAGAAATTAGAAAAATATTAAACTTATGCATTTTATAAAATATATATTTTATTTAAAACTCAAAGCTTAATTATTTATTTAATTAAAACAGAAAATAAATATACTTTATTTATTTAAAATCAGAATATTTATAAACTTATAAACTTTATAGAAACTTGAAAACATTTATAAACTTATAATTAAAACATAAACTTTATTTAAAATACTTATACACTTGTAATTAAAAAGAAACCATATTCAACATTTTATAAACTTATACTTGTATTTTATTTATTTAAACTTTTAAACACATTCTAAATATTATAATTATAAGTTATTTTTGTAAAATGAATACTTTTTGATTTAATACTTTAAATTATTTTAATTGATTGATATTAATCATTTTAATTAGATAAAGTAGTTATTTTCAAATGCTTTTAGATAATTATTATCTATCCTTAATAATTATTCATTCTTTTACTTAATTAATATTTCATCTTTATTTATAAAACTTAGAAAACTATTTAAAATTATTATTTATCAAGTGTAGATAATAATTATAAATCATTTGAAATAATTAGTTTAACTTATAATTATTTTAAACTTCAAACTTAATAAATTTTATGATACTTATTTAAAGCCTTGTTTTAAGTTAAACTTTATAAAACTTATTTGAATAACACAAGCATTCCTGTCTCTCTTTGGAACCCTAGTTAATCTTAGAATCATAGATCATTTGCTATAGACCTTTAGGATCAAACATTGAACTTTAGACTTTGTTACTTAGGCTTGTTGTGAGGACATTCTTTGTCGACGCTTTTGCTACACTTTATCTTTGTTGGGAACTCTTTCATCATTCCAAGTGAGTATACTTAGCCCCTTTTTGTTTTGTTTTTGTTTATAAACTTGGGGTGAAATATGTATAAACCTTTTAGACTTATACAATTCATAAACAACTATGTCCATATGCTTCCCTTTGCGTTATGTGATTGAGACTTGCATGCTTAAATTAGACGTAACTCTAGCATACTCATTAACTTTGATCGAGCCTACAGTGACAATACTAGATCTATTGTATTTGACCAATCCATCTAGTTTGATTGACCCTTCTGGGGGAGCCCATGGTGATTATTACTGGACCTATTCTTTAAGGGTGACGTTCGGGTTATGCATAATCTTGGTTGGAAGGTTTGATATGCAAAATGTTTAAACTTGTTTGTTTCTCACACTTATACTTAGATTCATGTACATAGTGAATTGTAAAACTTTTAAAGACTTGTTAAACCGTGTCAAAACCTTTGTATCTCACCAACTATTTTTAGTTGACAATTTACTTAACATGTTTCAGTGCACAAGTATGAGGCTTTCTTGTGATCATATAGGATGCTTTGGACTTAGAGAATTTATCTATTTAATCTTGTATTCTTGTTATGTTTTGTTGAACTATGTGTTTTCCTTTCTTGTATTGAACCTTTGAAAGTTATTAATGAAATATTTAAATCTTAATAGTCAACCTTGTGCTTTTTGAACAACCGTGTCCGCCCCGACGTATAATCCGTCGTCGGTTGAGGTATGACAGTATGTTCCTTAGACCTGATGCTTCGATTAATATCTCTCTATATATATACATTCTACATCAATGGAGATAAAGTTAATCTTTTGGCAATTCAATTTATCTTATTTTCTCTTCATCTTGATCTTGGATAATATCCCACATTACAAACATTCTATAAAACTACCATCTACAGTTGGACCATTAATGGATGAGAAGATATTCTTTTGACTAAAAGTTGAATATCTGACGAAGAGTTGTTGGAACTTCTTAACTACAAAATAAAACATGTAGTATGATGAGCAAGGTGAGATGATAAAATTATATTCTTTGTGTTACATACTCATGTTCTTCATCGATTTAACATATTGTACGTTACAATATAATATAAAAGGAATCAAAAAGTTTTTCTATCTCCAAATTACAAAAGAATTATGTACCTGTTATGATATCGAGAATGATCGCTAGAACAAGCGAGAATGATAAACGAGAGAAAGAAAAATTGAGAGAATGATTGGGGGTAAAAACTCAATAAGTTGATTGATAACTTGAATAATGGTTACAAGATCCTGTTTATATATAATGAAATAACAAAGCTAAAACTGAACCTGGAGAACTTGTTAAGTTCGCCCCATACTAAAACGAACTAAGTCAACGAACTTAGTTAAGTTCGCTAACACCCCCCTCAAGTTGGAGGTGTATACAACCCCAACATGGAAATGATATCTGAATGCGGTTGACAAGCCAAACTCTTAGTGAATAAATCCACAAGTTGATCAGAAGTCCGTTTGTAAGAAAGCAGAATCAAACCGGCTTGAAGCTTCTCTCGGACAAAATGACAATCCAACTCGATTTGCTTAGTGCGCTCATGAAAAATTGGATTGTTAGCAATATGAATAGCCGTCTGACTATCAACTTTGAGAGGAACAGGGGTAAGATTATCAAGCCTAAACTCCACAAACAACCAAGTCAACCAAGCAAGTTCATGTGTGACACGGCGAAGAGAACGATATTCAGCTTCAACAGAACTAAGTGAAACAGTGGCTTGCTTCTTGGATTTCCAAGAAATAGGACTGCCCCCCAAGAGAAATAAAATAGCCACTGACAGAACGTTGAGTATTAGGGCAATCCGCCCAATCAGAATCACAATAAGCAGACAAAGACATATCAGGATCATCATTAAAGAACAACCATTGAGAACAAGTTCCTTTGACATACCGAAGAGTATGCCACGCAACAATGAGGAACACGCGGATCACTCATAAACTGGCTGAGAAACTGAACCACAAAAGCAAGATCAGGCCTAGTATGAGTGAGATAATTGAGTTTACCAACAAGTCAATGATATGCCAAAGGATTATCAAGAACTTGACCTTCGTTAAGCTTAAGTTGTAAATGCAAAGGCAAAGGAGACGAAATAAAAGAAACACCGTCT
Source organism: Smallanthus sonchifolius (assembly GCA_023525975.1). NCBI lineage: Eukaryota > Viridiplantae > Streptophyta > Magnoliopsida > Asterales > Asteraceae > Smallanthus > Smallanthus sonchifolius. The sequence continues at coordinate 17,035,589 of CM042035.1, read as the reverse complement.
ATAAGGAACTCAGATAGCAAATTCTTCGCAAACTTGCGTTGAGTCATGATAAGACCAGAGGGAGAGTTGAGAACCTCAATGCCTAGAAAATAGTTAAGACTGCCAAGATCCTTGATCTAGAATGTGGAATGTAAGAAAGCCTTCAAATCAGACATTTCTTGTTCATTATTACCAGTAAGAAGAATGTCATCAACACAGACAGCCACATGAACAACAGAATCCCCCCATCGTCTTAGAGAATACGGAGTAATCATTGGGATAGCGCATATAACCTTTGGTCTTAAACCATCAGAAAGCTTTCCATACCACTACCTTGAAGCTTGCTTCAAACCATAAAGAGACTTCTTGAGCTTAAGAACATGATCAGGAGAGGATAAAGACATTTAAGGTGGAGGAAGCATATAAATGTCTTCATCAAGATCCCCATGTAAGAAAGCATTATTGATATCCAATTGATATAAACCCCAATGTCGTTTAGTGGCAACAGCAATGAGACTACGAATCGTAATCATTTTAACAATAGGAGAAAAAGTCTCATTATAATCAATACCGGCTTTCTGAGTTTCACCACGAACACCCAAACGGGCTTTGCAACATTCAACAGTGCCATCAACATTATATTTGACTTTATACACCCATTTGTAGGTCCCCGGGTGTCTCGGATTGTTACGTGTGAGTGTGTGACTAGTCGAACAAGGTGTGGAATGCCCGTGACTAGTTGGAGTATCAACCAACACAAAGTAAACCGACAACAAACAAGATTCACTTTAAACTTCATCTATTGATAATTATAGCCGGTTATAAGTTGATAATGAGTGCATACATAAGAACTTCACTAACCTGCTATATATACCAACTGACCTGATGCATGCGCACTTACTAAGTGCGCAGGGCTTTGTTCCTACGTACTTAGCAAGTACGCAGACTTGTTCTTACGTACTTGCTAAGTACGCAGGTTATACAACCTGCGCACTTGGTAAGTGCGCACAACACTTAACAAGATGATTACAATGACAAGTACCTACATACATGTTTACAACATGAAAAACCAGTACGTACAGACACTGAAATACAAATACATAAGAACAGATACAAAAGCAGAGACAACATCTAGAGTGCTTGTCACAAAGCGTGCTCCAACAAATCCCCCTTTACACAAACTCTGGATTGTCTTTGGTCTTCAAACTCTATCAGATTTAGCTTCCCATCTTCATCTTGTAGTTAAGGCAAAACTTGACTAACTTGTTGTACTTTGATGCTAGAAGCTTCGTCCATTCGTCCGTGTAGATGTAGTACTTGTCATACAGAATCTCCAGATCTTTTACAGAGAAGTTGATGAAGTTGATCTCACCAAAAACCCTGATCAGATCCTTTGGTTCTAAGTTTCCTACTTCGGACCTTTTCTTGCCCATCACCACCGCCTCGCCCGTCTTAGGATCTACATACCAGTACCACATGTTACTGAGGATATCATGAGATAACTTGCTCAAGGGAATCCTGGTTTCACATAGCACTGGGTTGTAGACCAGTTTCCTTAGGCTTCTGTTTGTCACGGGATGTCTGATGTTCTTGTCCCGGACTCTCTTGGGCATTTGAGGCTTAAACATCTCGAAGTTCCTAGATCTTCCTTCTCTCTATAGTGCACCACACAAACCCTTTGCAACCGCGTGACTAGTGTCACCAAGAAGCTCACGATTTGCTAAATTCACTATGTCGTACTTCGGCAGGGAGCTGAACGCCTCACTAGTTGGTTTCAAGTACTGAACCCCACCAGCTCGTTTGATTGCCAACAGCTTCTTGTTGTCGTCAAACCTGACAGATAAGATCATACTTGTTGCTCCATGCTTGTCTAGGATTGACGTCTTTTGCCAAACAGGAGGTTGATCCCTTTTGAACCATCCTTGAGGATACTTGTTCTTCCAAGCCTCAGCATCAACAGGTTGGGGATTGGTGGGAGAGGCTTCAGTCGAGGTTGCTGCACCACTAGCCTCAGTAACATTTTCAGGCTCGACTAAACCTGTGTTGAAAGTAGCTTCAAAGTCTGGAGCCTCAAAAATATCTCCATCCTCAAGCTCATACACTCCCTCACTGTCACCCTTGGGAAACTCCACAACTACATCTTCATCCTCAACATCCCATTCGTTATCAGACTCGATCTCTCCTTCCTCCAGGTTACTGAGAGCATCGATCTGTGCTTCCTTGGAATAGTCCGGCTCTATCATCAGAATGATCTCATCAGATAAGTCATGTAAAACCTCAGCCATATACTTCCCTTTATCAGGAGAGGATAAAGACATTTAAGGTGGAGGAAGCATATAAATGTCTTCATCAAGATCCCCATGTAAGAAAGCATTATTGATATCCAATTGATATAAACCCCAATGTCGTTTAGTGGCAACAGCATTGAGACTACGAATCGTAATCATTTTAACAATAGGAGAAAAAGTCTCATTATAATCAATACCGGCTTTCTGAGTTTCACCACGAACACCCAAACGGGCTTTGCAACATTCAACAGTGCCATCAACATTATATTTGACTTTATACACCCATTTGTAGGTCCTCGAGTGTATTGGATCGTTACGTGTGAGTGTGTGACTAGTCAAACAAGGTGCGGAATGCCCGTGACTAGTTGGAGTATCAAGCAACACAAAGTAAACCGACAACAAACAAGATTCACTTTAAACTTCATCTATTGATAATCACAGCCGGTTACAAGTTGATAATGAGTGCATACATATGAACTTCACTAACCTGCTATTTATACCAACTGACCTAATGCCTGCGCACTTACTAAGTGCGCGGGGCTTTGTTCCTGCGTACTTAGCAAGTACGCAGACTTGTTCTAGCGTACTTCCCAAGTACGCAGGTTATACAACCTGCGCACTTGGTAAGTGCGCACAACACTTAACAAGACCATTACAACGACAAGTACCTATATATATGTTTACAACACGATAAACTAATACGTACAGACACTGAAATACAAATACATAAGAACATATACAAAAGCGGAGACAACATCCACAGTGTTTGTCACAAAACGTGATCCAACACCATTTGCACTTAATAGCCTTTCTACCCTTAGGTAAATGCATAACCTCCCAAATTTGATTACATTCCAAAGCATTAAACTCCTTAGTCATAGCCTCTTGCCAAGCGGGATGCTTTGCAGCCTCCTGTTAAGAAGAAGGTTCCTGAACAGAATCAATATTGAGAAGGAGCTGCTAAGAATCAGGAGAAAGATCAGCAGTATTAACAAAATGAGAAGCTTGGCAAGCACTCGACAAAGTATGAAAACAAGATGAATCAATAGAAGAAGTAGAATTACCAACATAATCTTGTAGATGAGAAGGAGGGACAGAAGAACGAGAAGATCTCTTGAGTTCCGGAGGTGGAGGAGAAGAAGGATCAACTTCAGGAGCAACCGAAGAAGATGAAGGAACATCTCAATGAACTGTTGAAGAATAGTAAAGGCATTTTCTTTAGTTGTCAAAAGATGAGTCCTAGTAGTTCTAGTAAAATCATCAACAATGGTGAGAAAAAATTTATATCCATCAAATGTAGTAGAACGATACGGTCCCCACATATCAATATGAATAAGATCAAACATTTGATAACTGGCTATACTAATAGATACAAAAGGCAGTTTATGATGTCTAGCCTTAGGACAAACAGAACAATCAATAATAGAACAATCATTTACACTAGTAAAAACATTTAATTGCTTAAGTTTGTACAAAGGTAAATGACCAAGACGAGTATGCCAATGTTTTAAAGAAACTACCGAATTAACCAGAGAAAAATAATCAACTGTAACATAGAAAAGTTTATTAGGATTCAAAACATAGAGTCCGTTGAAAAGATCTCCCAGAACAAACAAACTACTCAGCGAAGGGGCCTGGAAGAAACAAGAAGTTTTAGAAAACTGAACAAGACCCTTTGTATCCCTACAAAGTTTGGGAACAGATAAAAGATTTTTCTTGAACTGAGGCACAAAGAGGACATTCGAGATAGAAAAAGCTTGGTGAGATTAACTATTCCGACTTGCGTAACAGTTAAGACATGCCCGTTTGGAAGAAAAACGTAAACGAGCTAATTAAGCAATTGAACATTGATAGCATGTTTTTAGTAGTAATAAATATATTCTATTCAGAGCTACACAAAATCAGGTTTTAAATTTATAAACTAAAATGATAATTACTTCAACTAAACACACATACAATAGGCAAGTGTACCTATCGCAGCGTAGTATAGCATGGGTAACAACCAAGTATCGAACCATAGACACGGAGCCCGTACTTAACCCTCGCTATTGTCTGACTAGGATAATAAGTTGGAAAATGGGTTTTGTTTAAAAAGAAAATAAAAAGATAACAAATGTAATTAGAAATATTATCGCGTTTAAGATGTTACTCTAGTTGTTATCTGATGTAAGGTCAAGTATCCCATGTTTAAGAGTCGGTTTCGTATAGTTTTATGGGTTTTACTTTGTATATATAGTCGGTTTTACGTTGGTATTTGTATTTGTGTCTATTATAGGTGAAAGTGCTAATTGAGCGGATAACGAGGCATGATTGAGAAGGCACGAAAGTACAGGGGGTAAAAGAGTAAAATATCAATTTTCCTGGAAAAACAAGTCTTAGCGATACGTGAAGACTGGGAGATGAAACTTCGCGGTACGCGAGGAAATGGAAAAGTGCCCCGACTGTTTTGTCCTTCGCGCCACGCGAAGGATGGGCCAAGGATTTTTGCGGTACGCAAAGGGCCTGCCGGATCAGCAAAAAGCCCTAATTTCTCATTAAACTCAAACGGAACCTAAAGTTTGGAGGGAGTTGAATTGTACTGGTTGTGACGAACTAGTCGAATAGGTTGCTGACAACAGCTTATCTTCAATTAATGTTTTAACTGATTTTCCAACACTATGTCTATGTGGTGTCCATTGAACAACTGAGTTTTACATAAGCCTAGAACCTAAAGTTTGGAGGGAGTTACATCTTTATTTGAATTGTGTTTTCATTCTAGTTTACTAATCTAAGAAATTAAAATTTCCACTGATTTCCTGTGGATTCGACAACCCTACTTCCCTGTCTATAGTCTAAGGTAGCTAAGTAGTAGTTTTTATAAGTGTTTTTTATTGACCTTGACACCGCGATCAAATTGGCGCCATTGTCGGGGAATCGGTGCGCTTAGTTTTGTTGCTTTAGTTTAGTTGTTCTTTAGTTGATTTTGATTTGTTTTAACAAAAACCCCAAAGTATTTTTAACTCTTTTATTTTTATCTTTATTTTTTGTTTATTTCTTCGTTCAGAACTACTCGGTTGTGCTCTTTGTGCAGGTCGGCATGGACATGAATTTGTAAAGGGTTTTAGTGACTAGCTTAGGGTTTAGCTAATCCAAGGACTCTTTTAAGGTCAGATCGTCAAGACCGAATATCCTTCTTTGAGAATGTCACTTCCTCCTTTTTGAAATACACATTACTATCTTTTCTTGTGGATCGTTCGGATTTTATCCTAATAGCAACCATCTTGATTAGTTTTGTACACTCAGATTAAGAGTAAGTTTGATTCTTTCTTCAATTTTTTCATGAGATCATTCCATAATTTTGGGCGGTTGTTGTATCTTTTTGCCCTTTATTTTCTTTCTTCATATATATCTTCTTTTTTTTAACACAAATTTCACAACTTGGGCATTTGTCGTAGCTTATTGCCCTACTTTTCTTCATTCGTTCATAAACACTTGTCTTCATAATTACGTAGTTGAAACGGATAGATGTCCATAAGTCAATGCCAATATGATCAGTACCGGTTTTTTTAACGGAGAATGGTTAGAAATAAAAATGGCTAAATTTGGCTAAGTGGGTATACAATGTGGGTTTTGAAACGAAAAAGTTTTAGGCTCAAAGGGGCTAACTAGCGGATAATGTTTAGGGTAGGTAAAAAAAAAGGCTAAAGAAGATGGGTTAATCCTAATGCCTCCATCATTTTTATACATTCTTTTAGTACATGATTTTGAAATGGATTTTTACACAAGTTCTAACATGCAAAACAATAATTAGCAAACACTCTATCAAACGAAATGAGCATGTGAAATATGTAATAATCAACGGCGTAAAAAACTTGATGTGTTATGTGATAATGCTCGGATAGGCTCAGATTCTCACATGAAACGAAGGATAGGTGGTATAAAAGTAAAATATGCATAAACTTATTTCTTTCTTCTTGTTGTGCTTACTAATCTTTCCTATTTGTTTTCTTGATTCGCTTCAACTGTATTTCAAATTACTGTTTTTATAATCCTGTTTATGCCAAATACTTTTTAAGACTTTTGCTTTTAGATTATTTAAGAAGTTGTCATGCTTAAAGATTATTTTTTTAAAATGTTTTAACACTTCTATATTTTAATTCATTAGATTGGGTAGTTGTCAATCATGCGTTTGTAATACTTGAGACAAAATTATGCAGCCAGATTATTAGTGGGGTTCCACCCCACACTTAGTTTATGACAATGTGTGTCATGAATAATAAGAGTGTGGCGAAACTAATACTCCCCTGATGAGACGTCATCACCATGCATGAGGTCGATTTCCACCATCGCCTAAAACGTATTTCCCAGCACGAACCAAAACTTGCCTTTACCTGTTTATTCAAAACTCAAAACATAATTAATTACTGGAAATAAAAAGAACATTAAACTAATATTTGCTAACTAGGGCGGCCGAAAGTGTTGGTGGTGGTACCATATCAACGGTTATCTATGTAACCGGTAAAAAACCATCAGTGTCGATATATCCAAATCATCCAACAAATGTTTGGGGGTGAGGGTTTTGAGGAAATGAATATTCTGCCCCGACTTAACACCTAACTGCATGGAGCCCAATGCACGGTCGGGGGTTTTGAGGAAATGAATATTCTGCCCCAACTTAACACCTAACTGCACGGAGCCCAATGCACGGTCGTGCATTGCCCCTGTCTGACCAAATTTGACTTCTTTTATAATTTTTTTTAGAGGAAATAAGGAAGAAAATAAAACTTAAACACGTAAAAACCGTCCGAAATCGTTACGCCTAAAAAAGATTTTTTTTTTCGAATGGCGGTACTTATATTTATTTATTTTTCTTAACAAAAATTTCGCGGTCACGATTCTTTGAAAATTCCTTCAAAGATAGATTAGTTAACACAAGCACCAAAATAAAAATAAAATGAAAATAAAGTTGAAAATGAAAATAAAGAGAAAATAGAAATAGTCAGTCCAACGGCTTAAATCGTTCGTAGAAATACCGTGTCCCCGACAACGGCGCCAAAAAGTTGATAGCCTTTTTTTAGTAGTAATAAATATATTATATTTAGAGCTACACAAAATCAGGTTTTAAATTTATAAATTAAAATGATAATTACTTGAACAAAACACACTCACAATAGGCAAATGTACTTATCGCAGCGTAGTATAGTATGGGTAAGAACCATGTATCGAACCATAGACACGGATCCCGTACTTAACCCTCGCTATTGTCTGACTAGGATAATAAGTGGAAAAATGGGTTTTGTTTAAAAGGAAAATAAAAAGATAAGAAATGTAATTAGAAATATTATCTCGTTTAAGAAGTTACTCTAGTTGTTATCCCTTTGTTAATTAATGTTATATTTAAAGTAAGGTTGGTCATAGTTACTAGTACTAACACTTTCGATAGGGGAGTTAGTAATTCGTAATGGAACAGTGGATACGGTCGGCCAACTGTTCCTTAATGAATCTCCGGACCCTGAACGGGGTCTCAAGTCCGCCGGTTATCTCGTGATTCGTTATTCGGACTAGGATTATCCAATGACTGACGTACGTCATGTCTTGTAACTTCTTCCGGTAAGTCAGAATGCACGAGTTCCTCTAAAGGTACTTTATGGACACTCGGACCTAGCAAATTATGTTCTTAAACAGTTTTTTTTACTTATATTGTTATTTTAAATAAATAAGACTTTCATTCTCAAGATCGAACCCCATGGCTCCCGCTAGAAGTCCTCTGCAAAGCTGACACGGGAGAAGTAAAGAAATACCGACACAAACCGCTCGGTCTAGTTAGGGCTCAAACGTACAACACAAGAGGACTATCCATGAATGACCATACAAGTGACTCCACTAACCGTTAGATAATGTGTGGAAGTATTCCAACACCAAGGGAGAGTGGGTATAGGTTGCCTCTTGATTACTCGAGTGGGAAGAAACATTCATATTACAAGACTTTAAAAAGGAAAATAAACAAATAAATGCTAGGTGGACCCAAACTGAGTGAGTTTCGGCTCTTAGCAGAGCACTAAGGCCTTCACACCTATTGATCTTGGACACCTAAATGGGAGACTTGAGTTTGCTATTTATAGGCAAAGAGTTGGGGTTTGCATGGCCATGCATTCAAATGCATGGTTGTGCATTTGGTCCACTAGTACATAGGTACTCTTGTAAGAGAATGTTTTACTTTTGGGGGACACAGGTACAATGGAAGAATCTCTTGCTTTTATGGTGCACACGGGTATAATGCATGACCTGGTTTTTGACGTCCACATTTTCTTCAATTTCTTGGCCTTTTTCTCTTCTTTTTGTCCGGGAAGCCGTTTAACTTGCAAAAATAAAATATATGCGAATTAAGTAGCATTTGCAAGGTTTTTATTCAATAATTACCATAATATGGGGATTATTACGCTTATAAAATATGTATAAATTGTGACATATCAAACAACGTAAAGTAAATTGAAATCAAAGCACATATGATTATTTGCACTGGTATCAATGATCCAAGTAATATCGACTGAAGTGGAACTGCAAGCAATAAAACATGCAAAATTTGCAAAGCTGAGTGGTTGAAAAGTAGGAACACCACTTTGAATCCCAGAATCCTGCTAAAGAAGTTGCAATAGATTGTTATACTGTTCAGAAGAAAGAGCATTAGGAGCCTTGGAAGTAGGAACAGTAACCCCTACAACAGAAAAAACATTTGCAACAACTTTGGGTCTAGTAAATTTGAAGTCTTTGGGGAACCCAATTAAACGATAACTTTTACTTGCATCATGTCCTAACTTATTGCAATGAGAACAAACAGAACCTTTCCGAGCACCAGAATTCTTTGGTACCTGCATAGAAGCATTCATAGAAAATGTTCAGATGAATGAAACTCCCTCTGTTTCTCATCTTAAATGAGAAAATCATAATCTTCATTGATTGAGGGAAGAGGATTCATCATGATAATATTCACACGAATCATGTCATAACAAGAGTTAAGACCCATCAGAAATTGCATCAATCATTGATGTGCTTCGCGCTTAGCCATAAGTCTTAAAGTACTACATGTGGAAGGAGGAATAGGCTCTATTGCATTAAGCTCATCCCATGCAGACTTGATTTTGGTAAAATAAGTAGCAACATCATCATTCCCTTGAGAAATAGCAGAAAGAGACTTCTGCAATTGATAATACTTTGCCCCATTACTCTGCCTATACCGTTAGTTAATTCGTTCCAAAGTTGACGAGCAGTCTCAACATACAAAACACTCTCACTAATATCACTAGACAGAGTGTTCAAAATCCAAGAAATAACCATATCATTGCATATTTTCCATAGCTCCATATCAGGAGAGGAAGCAGGTCTGACAACAATTCCATCAACAAAATCAATCTTGTTCTTAGCGGATAAAGCAATGGACATGGCACGTTTCCAAGATCCGAATGCAGAGCCGTCAAAAGTTTTAGAAACAAGTAAGAGACACGGATGAGTATAAAAACAAAGGATTAGAAGAATCCATAGGAACAACTGTGACACCCGACAAATTCCGGTTAACCTCATTTACCTAAACTCCGTTATCTCACAAACTACAAGGACTCTGTCAAAACCCCAAACACAAACACATGAAACTACAAGGACTATTTCTATAATTTACCAAAGTTCATTTGGCACGGTCGCGCCATGCTTTGCATGGTCGCGCCTCATGCCAGGCACGGTCGCGCCTCTTGCCAAGTCGAAACGCAATTACATCCATAACCGCAAACCTGTTCAAATTTATAGCAATAACGCTATGCAATGATGATGTTAATCATCATTGAATCATTTCAATACGTTTTTGGTGATTATAATCATCAAATAACACCACTCTGCATATAGCTTCCTATCGCAAGCACAATACAACACATTCATGAGCACCATTATTGTTACTCACGTCCAATTGACATCATGACAAAGCAAAAGTCAAGTCAATATCAAAACCAAATAGTCAACATTCAATTCAAACACCGCACCACATAAGTGTCTGATCAATCAAGTCACCCCACAACATTCCGTGGTAATTGTCACTATTACCGATCATTCAGAAGTCAAAAATTTCAAACAGTGTTTGCAAAGTTATTACTCGACTGCCTCAGGTGCGTCTGCTGCATCCTCCTCTGGTTCTTCCTCATCGGATCCCTGATCAATCACCCGATCCTCTTGGAATAGGGCTCTCTTAGCTGTCACACGCGGTTGGTCCTTCAGCCATGCGTGTCCTGTAGAGACATGTTTTCTGTATAAGCTGTTGTCATTATTATATGTTTGAACAGTGTTAGCTTAGTTTACTTTCTATCATTTCATTATTTTAATTTCAGTTTCTGTAATTTACTGTTTTATTTAGTTAAGTCTGGGCCATCGAAACTACTTAGTTTCGATTGAGGTTTGTTCAATCGAAACTAGTAGTTTCGATAGATAGTAGTTTCGACAGGTCTGAGTATCACTTGTAAATGTTCAACCGCAACTAGTAGTTTCGGTTGACATTGTTTCGAAACCTATCATCTACTATAAATAGCCTAGTTTGAGAATGTTTAGGGTGTGAGTAGCGGCTGTAACCCTGAACCTTCTCTTTCATTGTTCTTCAATCAATACAATCTGCATTTTGAGTATTGTGCACTGTTCTTACAATTTCATATCATATTTGTGTTGATTGTGAGTGTGTTTAGCCCGTTATCTTCACCAAATTTGTTTCTATCCTCTGTTTCACCTCCATACACACTGTTTCCGCCTTTGTGTGTGGAGAATTGATCATTTGTGAGATTTCTGTGTGAAATCTGGACCTATAAATGGTATCAGAGCCAGGTTGGCTCGTATTGCTCCCGAATCAGCTCGAAAAATCTGAGAAAACCCGCCTTTGAGACGTTAAACATGAAGAAATCGATGTGTAGCAGGTTCGTGACTGCTGTTCTACATTTCCACTGTCAAAATCTGAAGATGTAAGGCTCATGAAGCAATTTTCAGACCTGGATTAGGGGTACCGAAGTAGATGAAGGTTGAAGATGCTCAATCGAAACTAGGTGGCGGCTGAACATTTTCTATCGAAACGACTAGTGTTGCCCTAAATCAGAAGTAGAAGTGTAGAACCAAAGACTGATTGCTACAAAATTGTTCTAAGTACAACTGCTGCGGACAACACAAGATTGCTGCTGACCAAAACAGCTGCTGATACTTTGTCTGCTACTGAAGACCAAAGTAGCCGTGGATAGGCTTATCAGCAGCATTCAACACAAGTTGCTGCTGATAGGCATATCCTCAGCAGCTGCGGATAGATCAATCTTGCTGTTGGTCCTCACCTCTGCTGCTGATAGCTTTATTCTCTGAAGACCAAACGTTGCAGCTGACTTTCCATGCAAAGCGCCTCTGACACCTTTCGGCTAAAGCAACTGACACACTCCAAGCAGATGGAACCTCAGTGGTGCAACCAATAAAGGACAATAACGCTCTTCTCCAAGCATGCAAACAATGATTCCTAAGAAGACGTTTTAGTAAAGTTAACTAGATTAGCCTTTATGTGTAATTTAGTTTAATAAACAAGATCAACGGCTTGTGTTAGATCTGATCCTTAGAATCAAGGGTCTGTCTTGATTCTAAGTTACTATATATATCTTGTAAACACTTCATACACAAGTGTGCCTTAATAGAGTTTTACTTGTAATCTTGTAATCTCAGAAGCTTAATACAACAGTGCATTTATCAGTATTCTTGTTGTTTACTTGTTTACTTAGTTGGTTGCTATTGTTTCCGCCAATATCAACTAGAATAGAATCACCTTGTAATCTTACGATCCTACAAGTGGTATCAAAGCTTTGGCTCAAGATTAAACAAACTAACATTTGTTTAATCACTTTCTGATTCTATTCAAAACTCTATTCTTGATCAAGTCACACAAAACAGAAATGGCACAAAGTAATGGATTTGAAGACATCGGCAGTATCAACCGACCACCGAGGTTGGTGTCTGGGGAGGACTATGATATGTGGAAGAACCGTATGGAACGCTTCTTCTGCTACCAAGAATATGGAATGTGGAAATCCATAAGGGATGGACCTTATATTCCCATGGTGGCCTCTGCTGACTCCGGAGGACCACTAGTCCTGAAGGAACCCTCCAAGTATTCTGAAGAAGACATCAAGAAAATGGAGGTGGACTTCAAGGCATTAGGAGCTATCCAAATGTGCCTTCCAAATGAAGTTTTTCACAACTTCAGGGTTTACAAAACTGCAAAGGAGTTATGGGAAGCCTTGGAAAAGATGTTTGCTGGATCTGAGGAGGTCAAGGAGAACATACGTGATATCCTCAAGCAACAATATGAGAACTTCGTCTGGAAGGAAGGTGAGTCACTAACAGTTTTATATAACAGGTACACGTACCTGGTTGGAGAACTGCAGTGCTCCAAGGTAAAGCTGGAGAATGAAGACATTCTCAAGAAGTTCATAAGATCTCTTCCTAGCTGTTGGACATTATATACAGTTTCCATCAGAAGAACAGAGAATCTGAAGACTCTCCAGATGACTGAGCTCTTTGGCATGCTTAAAACCTATGAATTAGAAATGATTCAAGCTAAAGAAAGGAGCTCCAGTTATCAATCAGCCACCACTTCCTCCACCACCACCTCAGCGCTTCACTCTGATCATTCCGGTCCTAGTGCAAGCAACTACCATCCTCCCATCGTCACTCATTCTCAAACACCAACTGCTTCTCAATCCAACTCATCACCATTTCTTCTTGAGGCACCTCCTCAATAGTCAACCTCTACTGCTTTCATCTCTAACAACTCAAGCAGCATGCACTTCATAAAGGAGGATCTGGAATGTTTTCATCCAGATGATCTTGAAGAAATGGATATTCAGCACTCATATGCCATGCTCTCCCTTAGAGCAAAAAGGTTCTATTCTAGAACCGGGAGATCTGTTCCAAGCAACAACTCAAACACCAGAGTTAGGCTTGATAAAAGCAAGATCAGGTGTTACAACTGTAACCAAATGGGTCACTTTGCTAGGGAGTGCAAGGCACCAAAAGCCAATCAGGGTGCCAGCCATCAAAGACAAGCCTATCAAGGACATCCCAGGAAACAGCAGCAAGGAACTCCTCCAGCACAAACTGTAGCATGTGCAAATGTTGGAACTACAGACTTTGACTGGAGTTTTCAATATGAAGATGTTCCTGCCCCCAACCAAGCACTTATGGCAGACACTGCAGAGATTCCACCTCAGGTATTTGAACATCTTTGCTCTCAAGCTTGCATTGACAAAGTTTTAGGTTATCGAAAGCATAACCAAAATCTGATAGATCAAAATGAAGAATTTCATCAAATGAAGTCTGAATTCAAAAAGGTCGAAAATACTTACAAAGAAAAGATTAACTGCCTTAAGAAAGAGATTTCTTCATTAAAACATGAACAAACCAATCTTGAAACTCAGATTGCTGATCTATTAGCAAAACTTAAAGCTACCAGAGCTGAATTGGCTGAACAGAAAGTTCATGTTGAAAAATATGAATTTTCATCTAAAAAGTTACAAAGATTGTTAGATATTCAAGTCCATGAAAAGGTAAAAACTGGACTTGGATATCATAATGACCAGTACAAGACAGTTCCTCCTCCTGCTGACTATGTTGTCATTCACGAACCAAGCTTCAATACTGCAAATCTTGATACTGCAAACCGGAATCTTGATCCCTCAACGGATGAACCATTCCTGGAAGATTGTACTACCTCATCAGAATCTGAGTCAACCTGCTCAGACCATTGTGAAACTAGTGCAGTCCCATATTCTCCCATCTCTGAAGCTGTTCTGAACAAAGCTGAATTTCCTGTTGTTACTCCAGCTATTCCAGCTCCCATCCCATTCAAACAAATCAAGATTAGCTATCCTCCAAATGGAAGAAAGCTAAACATTGAAAAGGGAGAGACATCAGGTTTCACCAACCCCAAGTCTCAGTCAAAGCCAATCACAAAGAGAAAGGTGTTTGATATTTTTCATGCACCTAGAGAAAAAGGTCCATATGTTCAAAGGACACTAGAAGAAGCCACTTTTGAACATAACAAAGCTCATCCCCGGAACTTCAAAGATTTGTTTCAAAGAAAGGACTATGTGCACTTTCACAGGGACAAGATAGCACTATCTTGCTTTGTGTGTGGCAAATACAATCATACTGCCAGCACCTGCTTTTACTACCTTGAACACCAAAGAAACTCAAAGCAGCATGCCTTTGAGAAAACAAACAGAAACAAACAGGTAAGAAGCTATGATGCAAAGACAACAAAGTTCAGAGAATCTCTATCCCCTCAAAGAGTGAAGATGCAGAAACCTCAGCAAACTTGCATCATATGTGGAGAATCAAACCACTTTGCTGCAACATGCAAGTTCAATCCTTTTAACCAGATTGCAAACCGTTCATCTGTGTTCAACCCATCAGCAGCAAACAAAATCGCTGCTGATAGAGTAAAGTCCAGGAAACCAAAGGCAAAGCCTTCAGCAGCAAAAGTCTCTGCTGCTGACAAAGCAAAATCAAAGACAACGGCATCAGCAGCAAAAGTATCTGCTGCTGACAAAGCAAAATCCAAAATAAAGCTTCCAGCAGCAAAAACTGCTACTGCTCCAGCAAAGCCTCCAGCAGCAAAATCGGCTGCTGATAAGCCAAAATTGTCAGCAACAACATCTTCTGCCGACAATGTAAAGAAAGCTAGAACACCACCAACACATCAATGGAAGGCCAAACAATCTCCAAGCATAACTATTGGTTCCATTGACTGCAAGCATGCTGACAATGGCAAATTAGCAACGATTTTCTACAATGCTGCATGCTACAATGTTCCTCCCACTAATTAGATATCTCTCATGTGCAGGGACAGCCAGGCAATAAACACAATACTTGGGTGATAGATAGCGGCTGTTCCAGGCACATGACAGGCAACAGGTCCATCCTCTCTAACTTCAGACATTTCAATGGAGGATATGTTGCCTTTGGGAGTGACTCAAAGGGTGGATCTATCACTGGACAAGGAACTGTGTCCAATGAAAGGATGAGTATTGAAAGAGTCAACTATGTTAAAGAACTTGACTTCAATCTCATGAGTGTTTCCCAAGTATGTGATCAAAAGCATTGGATGCTCTTCACTGACAAAGAATGTTTCGTGTTAGCTCCTGGCCTATCTAAACCCCCTCCAGAGAAGATTCTCCTAACTGCTCATAGAAAGGACAACTTATATGTGCTTGACATTAATGAAGTCACTCCATCTGGTAGTGTTTCATGTTTTCTGTCAAAGGCATCAGTTGATGAATCCGCTCTCTGGCACAGGAGGTTAAGCCATGTTAACATCAAAACAATCAATAAATTAGTGAAGGAAAATCTTGTCAGAGGGCTTCCTGACAAAGAATTCCAGCTAGACGATCACTGCATTGCCTGCTTGAATGGGAAACAACACAAGAGTTCCCACAAGCCCAAGACATTGAACACAAATGACACCCCTCTCCAGCTACTGCATATGGATCTCTTTGGTCCTACAAATGTCATGTCAATGGGCAAAAAGTCCTACTGTCTGGTGATAACTGATGACTTCTCCAGATTCTCATGGGTATTCTTCCTAAGAACAAAAGATGAAACTGCTGAGATTCTCAAATCCTATATTCTTAGGGTAGAGAATCAAAGCAATCTGAAGGTAAAGATCATAAGGTGTGATCAAGGAACAGAGTTCAAAAATCACACTTTGAACAGTTTCTGTGAGAGCAAGGGCATTGAAAGGCAATACAGTGCTCCAAGAACCCCTCAACAAAATGGGGTTGCTGAAAGAAGAAATAGGACTCTAATTGAATCAGCAAGATCTATGCTGGCTGACTCAAAGCTGCCCCTTACATTCTGGGCAGAAGCAGTAAGCACAGCTTGTTATGTGCAGAATAGAGTCCTTATTGTTAAGCCTCTCCAGAAAACACCCTATGAACTATGGCTCAAAAGAGTTCCCTACATTGGCTTCCTGAAGCCCTTTGGATGTCCATGTACCATCCTCATCACACATGGAGTTCTCCCAAAATTTGGTGCAAAGTCTGATGAAGGATACTTTGTGGGTTACTCCTCTCAATCAAAGGCCTACGAGTGTTCAATTCTAGGACTCGGATTGTGGAAGAATCTTCTAATATGGAATTCAGGGAACACGTTGTCTGTGAACAAGGCAAAGGTCCTGACTGGCTCTTTGATATAGACTCCTTCACCCAGATATTTGAGCCCCTCATATTCTCAAATATGGAGTCTTCCCCTTCCAAGTCAAAAGCTTCTACCTCAACCTCTTCTTCTGACTACAGACTGGATTTTCCCAGTCCCTACATCAGGATGAAAAGGCCATCCATTGATCCTCCATCAGTGGCAGAAGCTATTGAAGCCAGTACAGGTGAAACCGGCACTTCCAACACCACAAGCAGCAATCTATCTGACCAAGAAATCTTTAATGAAGCCTCCTTAATCCATGATGAAGAGGCCTCTGATGCTAATGCTGCTGACAATGTGGAACACAATGATCAGAACCTCCAAGCTCCTCTCCTCACAACTGAAGACAATCCTGATCTAAACCAAAGTAATCTTGAAGAGGGAATACGGCTGGATGTGATACCAGCACCGAGAATAAACAAAGAGCATCCTCTGGAAAACATCATTAGCCAAGTCCACACAGGTATCCAGACAAGAAGTAAGTCTCATGAAGCCAACATTTGTTTGTTCTCTTGCTTTCTATCTCAGGTGGAACCCAAGAAGATTGATGAAGCTCTCAAGCACAACAGCTGGATTGAAGCAATGTAGGAAGAATTGCTGCAATTCAAAAGGCAAGATGTTTGGAAGCTTGTTGATCTTCCACCTGGTCAAACAGCCATTGGAACAAGATGGGTCTTCAGAAACAAGCAAGATGAAAGGGGCATCGTGGTCAAGAACAAAGCCAGACTGGTAGCTCAAGGTTACACTCAAGAAGAAGGCATTGACTATGATGAAGTCTTTGATCCTGTTGCCCGCCTGGAAGCCATCATAATCTTTCTGGCATATGCAGCATCCAAAAACTTCATGGTCTATCAAATGGATGTGAAAAGTGCCTTTTTGTATGGCAAGATTGGTGAAGAGGTCTATGTCAAACAGCCGCCAGGCTTTGTGGATCTTTCACATCCAAATAAGGTCTTAAAACTGGACAAAGCTCTCTATGGCTTACACCAAGCCCCAAGAGCCTGGTATGAAACTTTATCTGGATATCTACTTAGCAACAACTTCATAAGGGGGGCCATTGATCAGACTCTTTTCATCAAAGATGAAGGGGGAGAAATTTTGTTGGTCCAGATTTATGTTGATGACATTATCTTTTAATCTACAAGAAAAAAGCTCTGCAAAGACTTTGAAGTACTGATGCATTCCAAATTTGAAATGAGTTCAATGGGTGAACTAAATTTCTTTTTAGGACTTCAAGTCAAACAGGTACCAAATGGAATCTTCATAAGCCAATCCAAGTATGTCAGAAGCATCTTGGAAAGGTTCAAAATGGCTGACTGCTCTACTGCAAGGACTCCTATGCAAGTGCACCATCAATTATCTCCAGACAAAGATGGACAAGACACTGATCAACATCAGTACCGAGCAATGATAGGGTCCCTCATGTATCTCACTGCCTCAAGGCCAGATATCATGTTCGTAGTCTGCCTCTGTGCAAGATTTCAAGCAGCTCCAAAAGCGTCTCATCTGCAAGCTGTCAAGAGGATCTTTAGATACCTAAAGGGAGCTCCAAAACTTGGGCTATGGTATCCAAAGAATGAAAATTTCAATCTCTATGCCTACACTGACAGTGACTATGGGGGTTGTAACTTGGAAAAAAAGTCCACATCTAGGGGATGTCAATTTCTTGGAGGAAGGCTCATCTCATGGCAATGCAAAAAGCAAACATGTGTCTCTACTTCAACAGCTGAAGCAGAATATATTGCAGCTTCAAGCTGCTGTACACAGGTCATCTGGATCCAAAATCAAATGCTTGACTATGGAATGACCTTCATGCATACTCCAATTCACATTGACAACATGAGTGCTATCTCTATCACGAATAATCCAGTGCAGCATTCCAAGACTAAGCACATCGACATCAGGTATCACTTTATTAGGGATCAAGCTGAGAAAAGGAGAACTAAATTTCTTGTTGGTCCAGACTAAGCACACCACAAGCAGCACTTTTTCGCTGCTGATTTAATCTTCAGCAGCAAAGCTTTTGCAACTGATCGCTATAAGTTATCAGCAGGAACAAGTTTCCTGCAGACAGCTTTAAGGCAGTCAGCAGCAACATCTTTGCTGCCGATGAATAAATCGGTCAGCAGCATCCAAATCTGCTGCTGAAAGACTTCACTATCGGCAGCAACCAAGTTTGCAGCGGATAGCCCACCATCGGCAGCAACCAAGTTTGCTGCTGATCAAAGAAGTCTTCATTAACTTTTACCCGCAGTAAAAACTACTCTCAGTCTTTACCATGACTGCTCGAGTGTTTTACAGCTGTAACAATGAAAAGTGAAACGGGTTGTACTGTACAAGTAAAGTTGCTTTTTATTCGTCTGCCGTTATATCAAAATCCCAAACGTTCCCACAACCTCTTCATATTCAATTTCAAACCTATCTCCCATCACTTTCTCTCCCGTCCCCACAGCATTCAAAGCCCTCCATACTTAACCACCATTCAAACATCCTTCCCTCTTCCCTCCAAATCCATAACAATGGCAGACGCAGACATAAACAACCCCAACGACAAGTTTTCCCCATACCACAACCTCACTGCATACCTAATAAAGGGCAAGAAATCCGAAGGTTTCGATGATATGATCGACTTCCTTTGTCGGTCCAAAATCCACCATGCCCTAACAGTCAACCCAACCATCTATATTCCCCATATGGAAGATTTTTGGAACACAGATGTATTCTCTACTAAACAGGGGACTCCCCAAATCAAGGCAACAGTAGATGGAAAGGAAATGATCATCACTGAAGCAAAACTCCGTCAACACCTAAAGCTTCAGGATGAAGGGAACGCCATCTCCTACCCAAGAGACGTATACATGAGGACCTTTGTATCCATAGGGTACACTGGGAATCAAACAGAGTATACGATAGAGAAGGCTCTCATGGGTTCCAAATGGAAGTATCTCTGCCACACTCTTCTCCAATGCATATCTCAAAAGAGGAGTGGCTGGAACCAGCTCAGCTCCGGACTTGCGTCAGCATTTCACGGTATGGTCACTGGAGCAGGTTTCAATTTTTCCCATCTCATTCTTGAAGGTTTGAGATACAACCTTCAAGAAGGGATAAAATCTCAGTTTTGTATGTACCCAAGATTCTTGCAGGAAGTGTTCAATTTTGAGCACCAAGATCTTTCAAAATCTGCAAGAATCTATCTCATGCTGGGACATAAGAACAATATTTTTCAAAGAATGAGAACAGTTTCATCAAAGTTCTCAGGGGCCGATGTTCCATTGTTATCTACAATGTTGAACACGCAAAGTGCCCAGGGTGACAGTTCAGCAAACCCAGCTGATACTGATCCCACACCCTCCACCTCACTGCCACAAACTCAAACTGCTGCTTCCCTTGATCGAACCCCTGTGTATTCTACTGAGGATGTACAGGCACATACATTACTCACCCACAGTTTGATTGATCAACCGGAACACAGGGCCCCGGTTGCAGCCAAATATACAAGGAAGAGGGGCAAGAGAACTCCTTCTTCTCTTGCCTCCAACGCCCAAACCCAAGCCAATATCCCTCACTCAGAATCACAACATTCTAGTGAGAATATCATAAGGGAAAGCCACACTGTTAGGGAAACTCCTTCGGAAGTCTCTCTATTAGGATTAGGATCACTTCCCGGATCCATAGAACAGCCCTTTGAGCCATCCCTATCCTTTTTGAACTTAAGTGTGAAGGATCCTGACCAAAGTGATGTACCTTCTCCAACTGCCACTATCTAGGAGGTACTGACTGGTCTTGCTTCCGAAACACCCAACCCAAGTTCTTCACCCTTGAAGGTCCACTCTAGGAGTAATGACAGAGTGGATGTGGAAGAGGCTGTCACTACTGCTGGTCCATCAAATGACCAGGAGGACAGTGACAACATTATTAAGACCTCAACCACGGCAACTCATGGTGAGGGTGTTTCCTTGGAAACTCCCCTCACTGAGAGGAATCCCAGGTGCCAAGAAACCACGGATGATGGGGATGCTGAGGCTCGGCCTACGGCCCTATCTGGGTCGAAGGATTCCACAACTGTGGATGAGGACAGTCTGAAACTAAACAATCTGGAATTGACAGCCAGGGTGGCTATGCTTGAGGCTGAAGTGTCCAAACTACGACACCAAGTCTTGATGCATGAAGCCCATCAATGCCCCTCCACGGCTTCTCCCTCTCTTGTCTCAGTGGGCACTCAAACAGATGCCTATTTGTTCACTGATGCAACCAAAATGGGGGAGAAAGTCCCAATGGAAGAAGACACTGAAAGTCTCGACAACTGGATTCAAGAGCAGGCTGCCTTCCAAAGTACTCTATTCAAACCAGCTTTTGTCCAAATTCATGACTTGCCAGCCTCAGATGACAATGAAGAAGATTCTACTGAAGACTGGAAGCTAGTTGTCAGAGCTATAGATGAAGTGCTGATGGATGAAAACAACCAAGAAGAAACATCTACATCCTACAGCATCATCCCAGAAGTTGCAGCCATCATAAGTCATGCATCTGCCCCCCACTTCCCACTGACATCAACACAGCTAGAGTTTGACATTATACTAGCTTGGGGGTACGATGGGAAGACTGAGAGGTTTTGGATAGGTCGGGAGTTTAGCGGAGTAGAAGAGCTAGACTGGGATTTAATTCATCCATTTGAAATCCTTGACCTATATGATCTTATCTGCATCAATAACTCATCAGACCTCTCAGCAGACCTTGTCATTGACATGTTCTATGCCTTGATGGAGGACAACCTACCCAACTTCATAAGACTAATCAAAGAACTAAAACGGGTAGAGTCTCCTGAGTCATCTCAGGCTGCAGAAAGAAGACTGTCTCCCAACAATCTCCAAATCACAAGGAGCAGTCTTCTCAATGAAGAAGAAGTTCTGAGCCTGAAAAGACTCCTGTACAAATTAATCGTCAAGGACTTAGATGTGCTAGGATGGATAAGCAATAAGTGCCTTGACCATACCTTCCTTCTAAGCAACAGCACCTCTCTCACCATCAACACCAGGAACATCCTCCAGCTGCCCTCAGACTTCCTATTCAAGATCTTTCAGCTCAGAGACAACATCTACAATGTCAACTCTGTAGACAGCCAGGCAATGATGGTCACCATCAAAGCCCATCTTGAAGAAGAAGGACGGATTCCTGAGGAAGAGTCTCTGTCAACCTCTGATATTGACTCCAACTCAGATACTCCCCGAGTTGACGCCTCATCTGTAGCTTTTGGCATAAGATCTTCTCTTAGGGATCAACTGAGAGAGATAGAAGGTCCTGAGTACCAACTTGATGAAGACAGTGACCGTCCCTTGTCAATTTCTCAATTTGCCAATGAGGCCGAGGCAGAGATCCCAACAGCACAACAATCAGCTGTTTTTGTGATCAGTGAAGCCAGAGCAGAGGCATCCAATGTTGATAAAGGGAAGGGCATTATGACAGTAGAGGATGAAGAGAGGTTGCGAAAAGAAAAGAAAGAGAAAGAAGAAAGGAGAAGGAAAAGAGAAGAAGAAGAGATGGCTGAAGAGATGGCTTATAAAAAGAGGCATCAAGAAAGAAAGGCAGCCATACTCCTAAGACAACAGACAATCCAGCTGTATGCCAAACAGCTGGATGAGATGAAAGTTAAAATTCATGCAGGGTCTCAAGTTGATGAAGATGAACAACTTGCTAGACAGCTGCAGGAACAGCTTGCAAAGGAAGTAGAAGAGGAGAATGAAAAGAAGAGGAAGGAGGATACTAAGTTTAAAATCACTGATTCTAAATTAGCAAAAGAATTAAGGGAGGAGTGGATTGAAGCTCTGATCTCTCAAGGTGAGGATGCAGACTACCTTGAAAAACTTTCAAAAAAAGAGATCTACAGAGCCTTCATGGGTCAGCAGGGGGAATTGGCAAAGAAGAAGAGAGATGAAGAGAAAGAGAAAGCTCGACAAAAGTCAAAGAAAGCCATTGCCCTTAACCAAAGGACCCATGAAGAAAGGAAGGTGATGATTGACTTCCTTAAGGTAAGGGGAGAAAGTGGAAAAAGGCTAGGTCCCATGTCCTTCATGAACCTACAAGCCCTGTATACAAAAGTGAAAGAGGAAGAAAGACTAGGATAGAGACCAGTCAAGAAACAAAGAACCTCTGCACCAGAAACTACTTCCACTTTCCAAACTCCATCCACAAACATTCCCAAGCCTTCCACTCCTCAACCCAAAAAGTCCAAAACATCCCACCCAGTTCCTTCTCATCAACAGCCACTCCTGAAGAAACCCAAACCCACACCCAAACCTGAAGACTCCAGAGAAATAGTTAAATGGTTTTACAGTACCCCGGATCAGTGGTTTGAAGTCTTCAGGGGGAGAACTGAACGAAGAAGATCTACTTACAAATCTGTTGATGAGGTTCTACAACTTCCAGATTCAGATCTAAGGAGAATCCTGGAACTGGGTGAAGACATCATACCCGCAAACGATGGTGGGAAACATCTTGTGCTGGTTATCAAACATTACTTTAACCCCAGCAAAGATGCGGTCTTAGATGTTAGACCTCTACAATCCTACTATCCATTTGCACGATGGTCCTACAATGCTGAGAAGGATGAGTTCACCATAACAGATGTCAAGGATCAACAGATAAGATGTTCAAGCAAGGCAATCTTCAAAATGCCAAGTAAGGACATCAAGACTCTGTCTGAACTTCCCCTTGACAACCCCAGCAAGGATCCTCGAGGGTATGAAGTAGCAAGGATAGTCGACCACATGAAAAGGCTTCAACAACAGAGGGACTAGAAGAATTTTGGTAGCATCAGTCTAGGGGGAGTTTGTAGAACCAAAGACTGATTGCTACAAAATTGTTCTAAGTACAACTGCTGCGGACAACACAAGATTGCTGCTGACCAAAACAGCTGCTGATACTTTGTCTGCTACTGAAGACCAAAGTAGCCGCGGATAGGCTTATCAGCAGCATTCAACACAAGTTGCTGCTGATAGGCATATCCTCAGCAGCTGCGGATAGATCAATCTTGCTGCTGGTCCTCACCTCTGCTGCTGATAGCTTTATTCTCTGAAGACCAAACGTTGCAGCTGACTATCCATGCAAAGCGCCTCTGACACCTTTCGGCTAAAGCAACTGACACACTCCAAGCAGAAGGAACCTCAGTGGTGCAACCAATAAAGGACAATAACGCTCTTCTCCAAGCATGCAAACAATGATGCCTAAGAAGACGTTTCAGTAAAGTTAATTAGATTAGCCTTTATGTGTGATTTAGTTTAATAAACAAGATCAACGGCTTGTGTTAGATCTGATCCTTAGAATCAAGGGTCTGTCTTGATTCTAAGTTACTATATATATCTTGTAAACACTTCATACACAAGTGTGCCTTAATAGAGTTTTACTTGTAATCTTGTATTCTCAGAAGCTTAATACAACAGTGCATTTATCAGTATTCTTGTTGTTTACTTGTTTACTTAGTTGGTTGCTATTGTTTCCGCCAATATCAACTAGAATAGAATCACCTTGTAATCTTACGATCCTACAAGAAGACATCGAAACTAGGCTGTCGAAACTAGGCTATCGAAACTAGAGGGTATCGAAACTACTAGTTTCGATTGAAGAATCTCCTATCGAAACTACTAGTTTCAATTGAAGAATCTCTCTAGCAAAACTTCTTGTTTCGATACTGTCTCTACCGAAACTTGCCTTGTTTCGACTGAAGTAGAGCCTATCGAAACTACAGGCAGAACTGTCCAAGTATTCTCTAAGATATAAAAAAAAGGAGGGGAGTTTTGGATAAATTTGGAGACAACCTTTTCGGAAAATTTCTTGGATAATTTTTTTAACATGATATTGTATAGAAAGAGGGGAGTTTTGGAAGAAAACTTGGAGACAACCTTTTCGGGTTTTTGAAAATTTCGTTTCTTCGGCAATATACTTGATGTTCTGCTTGATTCAGCCGTAATTCCTTTGATTAAAGTTCAAGTTTGGGCAGCGGGTAGCAAAGTCAAGCATATTTGTGACAAACCGGATCATTGGTTGTTGATTACATGGTGATTCGATCCCTTATCTTTTGCCTAGAAATAGGAGGTTCTACACTTCAGGGGGAGAATTACCACCAAAGGCTTCAAATTATCAGCAGAGTTATGAAGATGCAAGACAAAGTGAGCCTTTGCTTGAAATTGACCTTTTTTTTAGGGGGAGAAAAGGCAAAAGTTGATCAAGTGTTCGTGAATGTCAAGAATCTTTGTAGAAAGATGGTTATTTACTGCTAAATACTTGGGATTCAAACCTTTATCAATTGCCTACAAGATAGGAGGGTCTACACTTGAGGGGGAGAATCACAACGAAAGGCTTTGGATCATCAGTCATTCTATGAAGACGAAAGACAGAGTCGGACAAGATTTGATAGTATCAGTCTAGGGGGAGATTGTTGGGTATAGAAATGAGACTGATGCTGTCAATAGAAACTACAGTATCGAAACTAGTAGTTTCGGTTGAACATTTGTTCAATCGAAACTACCTAGTTTCGATGCCTGTTTTTCAGGCCTCTTTGGCGGTGGCTTGGAAAACAAGGCACATGAGGCCTCCTATATATAGAAGAATACCCATTAGGAGTGAGTGTGTCTGTAGAGGGAATCACCACCCCAGGGGGAGCTCACCCTGGGGTGAGACTAATTGTGAGTGTGTGAGGAGCTTTATTTTCATTTCAATAAAAGAATCATAAGTTTTATGCTCCAATTATCTGTTCTTTTTTTCATTTTCATATATGTTTGTTCGTGTATGTGATTCCCGCACCCGTCTCTACCATTTGTGATTCGGGAGTGATACCGGATCCAGAGATTCCGCCTCTCGATCCGGACTGTTTGTGGATTTCAACTCAGATCTGTGTTCTACAGGTCTGTTTCGGGACCTACAGCACATGATTCCTTCTGTGAAAGCAAAGGAATTTCTCGACAGTTTAGTGCACCTCGTACTCCTCAACAAAATGGTGTAGCTGAAAGGAGAAACTGCACTTTAATTGAAGCTGCACAAACTATGATTGTTGACTGTAAGTTTCCCGTGACTTTCTGGGCTGAGGCGGTCAACACTGCACGTTTTGTACAAAATCGGGTTCTTATCACTAAAAGTTGCAACAAGACACCTTATGAGATCATGTACAAGCGTAAGCCAGTTATCAATTTCTTCAAAAAATTTGGGTGTGTGTGCACAATGCTAAATACTTCAGATCAACTGAACAAGTTTGAAGCCAAAGCTGATGAATGCTATTTTGTGGGATATTCATCCAATCAACGCGTTTTTCGTGTCTACCATAAGAAGAGAAGGATAGTACTGGAGTCCATTGATATCAATTGGCATGAAAACAATCATACGGACGCAGGAGACGGTCCTAATTGGCTCTTTGATGTCGATTCAGTTTTTAAGTCATTTAATCTTCCTGAGGTCTCTAATGAATCAACTCCTACTAATCCGTACTTCTCTGTGAACAATCTAGGGAACATAAATGATCAAGGTTCTTCCTCATCCGCTCATGTTGAAATCCCTGTACCTGCTTGTTCTGAATCCACTATGGAGTCTTCCGATTCTGGTGCGACAAATGATCAAGACAACACAATTCCAATAGTAGATGTTGCACCATAATCACCTGCTGAAGATCCTATTGATGATATCGCTAATCTTCCTGCTGAAAATATTACAAATTTGGAGGAAGTCTTGGAAGAAGATGAGATTCCTCAGTTGAGAATTCACAAGAATCATCCCACCGACAACATCATTGGTCCATTTAATGTGGGTGTTCGTACCCGGAGTGCCTGTGATGCCTTGGAAAATAGCATGTTCTCATGCTTCATTTCTCAAGTTGAACCTAAGAACATCAAAGCAGCTTTGCTTGAAAACAGCTGGGTGGAAGCAATGCAGGAAGAGTTACAGCAATTCTCCAACCGACATGTGTGGAATCTGGTAGATCTTCCCAAGAACAAAGTACCAATCGACACTCGTTGGGTTTTTCGCAACAAAAAGGATGAAGGAGGAATTGTGGTTTAGAATAAAACTCGTCCGGTGGTTCAAGGTTTCTATCAAGAAGAAGGGATTGACTATGAGGAAGTCTTTGCACCTATGGCTCGCTTGGAAGCCATCAGAATGTTTCTCGCCTATGCAGCCTACATGGACTTCACTGTTCATCAAATGGATGTTAAAAGCGCATTTCTGTATGGAAAAGTTCAAGAGGAAGTATATGTCAAGCAGTCGTCGGGTTTCATTGATCCTAATTTTGTAGACCGTGTGTACAAGTTAGACAAGGCACTGTACGGTCTTCACCAAGCAGCTCGTGCGTGGTATGAAACTTTATCAAAGCATCTGCTTGAGAATGGTTTCACACGAGGAGCAATTGACCAAACTTTATTCAAAAGGAAGGATGGAAAGGATACAATCATGGTGCAAATTTATGTGGATGATATCATTTTTGGATCTACAAATCCTCGTCTTTGCAAAGAATTTGAAGAAGTGATGCGGTCTAAGTTTGAAATGAGCTCTATGAGAGAAATGAAGTTCTTTTAGGGACTACAAGTTGATCAGTCTGAGTCAGGGATCCTCATCCATCAAGAGAAATACGTGAAAGAAATCTTGACCAAGTTCAAAATGGCTGATTCCCATCCAATAAAAACTCCTGTTGAAGTTCGACATTGTCTGACTCCTGATGTGGATAGTGAAAGCGTTGATCAGTATCTCTATCGCTCTATGATAGGATCTCTCATGTATCTCACGGCCAGCAGACCCGACATCATGTTTGCAGTGTGTTTGTGTGCACGTTTTCAGGCTAATCCTAAACTCTCTCATTTATCTGCTGTCAAATGTATTTTGAGATATTTAAAGTATAAGCCAAAATTGGGTCTGTGGTATCCTAAAATTGATTTGTTTGATCTTGTGGCTTATTCAGATTCAAACTACGGGGGTTGAAACTTAGACCGAAAATCCACTTCTGAAGGTTTTCAGTTCCTTGGCAACCGCCTTGTCTCATGGCAATGTAAGAAACAATCCACCGTTTCCCAATCCACCGCCGAAGCCGAATACATTGCCACAGCCCTCTGTTGTTCCGAAGTCAGATGGATACACCATCAAATGCT
The DNA here is from genome assembly GCA_023525975.1 of Smallanthus sonchifolius. Classification (NCBI taxonomy): domain Eukaryota; kingdom Viridiplantae; phylum Streptophyta; class Magnoliopsida; order Asterales; family Asteraceae; genus Smallanthus; species Smallanthus sonchifolius. The sequence goes on along the minus strand of CM042035.1, from coordinate 17,007,973 downwards.
TGACTTTGGGATCCCATTCCAAGAGACAACACTATCGTTCCCCATATCACAAAAAACCCCGTTCAGCATTCCAAAACAAAACACATTGAAATCAAACATCACTTTATCCGTGACTGTGTTGAAAAGAAACTCATCCAAATCGTTGAAGTCAAAACCGACAAGCAAACCGCAGTTATTTTCACAAAAGCTTTTGACTCTACTATATTTGCCCAACTGGTAGAAATGCTTGGCATAATCAATTTTTAGTAATCTTTGTGACTATTAATGTGTTTTATGTTTATGATTAATCGTCAAGTAAATTCCAAAAAGATTTTATTTTTCAGTACAGTTACTTTCAGTTACAAGCATATCTTTTGGGGGAGAAATAAGAATTTAATATTGAAAAGAATTGCTTTGTATATAATCTTACAAGTGGTTTTGTTTTGGGAAAGACTCATCTTCGGAAGCTTTTGAAAGAAAGCACGATTCAATGCCCGATGGGTTCTTCATATCCAAGCAATATAATCTTACAAGTGGTTTTGTTACAGGAAAATTGAATCTGAACTTTGAGAAATGATAGTGTCTGATCTCATCTCTTGGACATGGAATGGACCAAAAGCGATGGTGTTTACTGAGGTATAGCTGGTAGGCCCGGCATATGGTTAAAACTTGTAAGTAGTGTGAAAACCTAAAATATATCTCATACTTGTGTGTTTGAACCCATTATTGAAACATCTAACCCATTTTATATATCTAAGAAAACCAATTCAATCAAATACAGTCTTACGTATTGGATTCCTATTCATACGCCAAGTGACCGTCAAAGTAACGATATTTACCACCGATGACCCCGTATGTTTTGCTTATGCAAAGATCTCGGGTGTTCATCCTTTTCCCATCCACTTGGATGATTTGACCCCGTCTGTTTTGCTTAGGCAAAGATCTCGGGTGTTCAACATTTTTCTATCCGCTTGGATAATTTTACGACTTCTTCTGTTTTGCTTACGCAAAGATCTAGAATGTTCGTACCTTTTTAATATCTACTTGGATATTTTTCATTTTAATCTTCTAATCCACTTGGACTTCTTATTTTATTTTGGTGGTTACTTGAAATTACTAAGATGGTACATTGGTTAATCATAAAGAGATGATAGGATGAAGATGGGTATTTCTTGAGGATTGATAGGTTTTCAAAACCATTTTATTTCAATATGTGGGGTACACCTTGTATCTTGCTTAAATGGTACCTTCTAATCACATGAAATCTATGTACAAACAAATATTCGGGTTTACTGTGCACAAATATCAGCTATCTTCAGGGACTCATAGTAGTTAATTGCAAAAGGAAGTGTTTCAAGAGACTGACCAAATCTGATCTCATGTTGGATCTTTTCAAGAATATGAGTGTAAATATCTTGTGAATAGTTTTATTTTTATTATTTTATATTTCTTATCTGTTCTTTGCCTATCGAAACTACAAAGTCGGCCGAAACTATCCTTTGCCTATCGAAACTTCAAGACTATCGAAACTATCCTTTGCCTATCGAATCTACAAAGTCAGCCGAAACTATTCTTTGCCTATCCAAACTTCAAGTCTATCGAAACTATCCTTTGCCTATCGAAACTACAAAGTCAGCCGAAACTATTCTTTGCCTATCGAAACTTCAAAGTATATCGAAACTATCCTTTTCCTATCGAAACTACAAAGTCAGCCGAAACTATTCTTTGCTTATCGAAACTACCTCTTCACTCCGAAACTTGTTTTGTCTATCGAAACTAATAGTTTCGACAGGGGAATTTTGGTCATTTACCACATGAGAAAATTAAATCAGTTCTTAATGTGATTTCTTCGTCGTCAAGGTTCACTTTACCGTCTCCGATCAAAATTCAACCTACACACAAAAGCTCCCAAATACCTTCGGTCTAAGTTGCAAAATATCAGCATTAATAACCTGATTTCCCCGTTGTCACCGTCTTCATCATCATCAGGTACTGATTCTCTATTCTAAATGTACAATTTTGTGAAATGACAGACCTAGGGTTTCAATTTTGAAATTTTTACAACTAAATCTTCATAATAGCAGCCGTTTTGTGCTTATTATTGTTTGCAAACATCACCATTATCTTTGAACTCACATCTGTTGTGCATACTTGCAGATTACAGTCATACATCTCAGTAAGATGGAGTTTCGACACTCACATGCTACTCTTTCTCTATCTTATTATGTCATTCATCTGTTTGATAAATGAGTCTGAGTCTGTTCTTTCTTTCAAATTCTTGATTCTGTGTGTTTAAGTCTGTTCAAGGATTTGGGCATCGAAACTAGTAGTTTCGATAAAAGGGGTGTTTTTTTTTATTTTAAAAGGGTTTTTTCAAAACTTACACAGGTTTTTGATCGAAACTAGTAGTTTCGATACCCAAATGTGCCCAAGTCCTCAAAATGTGACCAAGTTTCTGTGCCCGAAACTACTTGTTTCGGTTGATAGTTTTAAGGGTTTCTAAGTGTTTGGATCGAAACTTGTTTTTTTGATTGAAATGTATTTTCCCGAAACTAGTAGTTTCGATAAGAATGTTTCTAAGATTTCTCTAAGTGATTGACCGAAACTTGTAGTTTCGATTGTGTTTACTTACTCGAAACTAGTAGTTTCGATAGGGTTTATTTTAGAAATTTTCTAAGTATTGGTGTAACTAGTTTCGATCAGGTTTATCCTGAAATTTGACTAAGTGTAGAACTGATGAATTTTTGCTTATGACAGGTATGGATCTTCTATTTGTGAAGAGACACAATGTCTGTGCCTTCCTTAACGCAAATGGTCCAAAGAGTGCAGAGTTTGTTCCAGTCCTGAATTTCCTGGCAAACTCCAATATCAGCTTTGCCATAAGTCACAACCTACCTGTGTTTGAAACCACAATAAGGAAGCTTTGGGAGATTGCAGAGATAATAATTGTTGAAAATGTGGAGCATATAAGGGCAATTGTTCATGGCCAAGAAGTTTTATTCTCTGAAGCTACTGTTAGAGAGGTGCTGCAATTCAATGACAACCCAGAGGCACCAATAGAATTCCCAACCTTCTACGTCAAAGAATGTTTTAGAAGACTGGGTCATCGTGATGAGTTCAAGAATGGTCAAATTATAAAGAACGCCCTTCCAAGCCATTGAAGATACATTGTTCATGTATTCATTCACTGCCTCTCCATCAGAAAAGGTGGCTTTGATTCAGCAAATATCATGGTAGCATCTGCTGTTTTGGGATTGATTAAAGGCAGGAACTACAACTTCTCAGGGTTGGTATTTAGACAGCTCAAAGAAAATTTGACAGGAGCTGTTAAGGAGAAGTTTCTGGTTTATCCAAGATTCCTTCAGATCATAGTCAACCACCTACATCCAGATCTTCAACAAGGTGGAAATGTATTTGTCTTTGACCATATGATAGCCAAGACTCTCAGCTACATGAAGAAGTCGAACAAACGGACCAACAGAGCCATTGCTGATATTCCTCTGTTTGGTCACATTATTGGAGAAGAGGAAGAGTTTATTCCTTATGTGGATCCATATCTAGAGGTGGAATTGTCATCGTCTGAGGAAGAAGGAGAGGAAATGGTTCTAGATCAAGGTAACCAACAAGTAGCTGAACCTGAGATTGAAATAGAAATTCCTCATGCTCAAGAAGAAGAATAACCTATTGTTGAGCCTGTGATAGAGGCTCCTTTTGTCGAACAAGTGCAGATAGCTATAGAGCCAGTGGTTAATGTTGAAGCTGGTACACAAGGAGCAGAGGAGGAAGTTGCAGAGTCTAGTGGGACTCTCGATGCAGGAATTTATGGGTCTGATTACTACAAGTCCGATTCTGATGAAAGGACAGAGCATCTTGCATCATCCTCCAAAAGACAAGTTGAGTCAGGTTCTGACTATGAAGAAGAGGAGCCTAAGGCAAAGAAGATTAGGACTGGACTAGAAGATTTGTCATCTTCTTCTGATTTTTTATTCAATACACCACAACCTACTCCACAACAAGCACCCATCCCTACACCACCACCATTACCTTAACAAATACACATCCCTACTCCACCTACATCACCATCACATGAACCAACTTCTTCTGTGCCAAGAGTCAAAACATTAAGTCTTGAAGTGAAGAAGCTACAAGATCATGCTCAAGAAAAGGATAAGGTTATTGAAGGGTTAAGGACTGAGTTAAATGTATGTAAAGAAGAGGTTAAAGACCTGAAGCTGGAAGTTGGGAGTTTACAAACTCAGCTTGAGGTTCAGCAAACCCAGCTTGAAACCTAACAAAGACTCATCTCAAAGCAACATGAAGAGTATAAAACCTTAGCTGAGATAGTTGAACAACTCAAGGCTTCTCTGACAAAGCCTACTCAGCAACAAGCAACTGCCTCCACAGCTCAGGGGGAGACCACTTCTGCTGGTGGACCCTCTTCCCCTGCCTTTGTTACAAATCCTGAGTCAGCAATGACTATCTTTTCTGGCCCTGCTGCCAAGACAAAGGAGGATGTGGAAGTTAAAATTGAAGAGCAGGAGTTGGACCTTCCCTCAGCAAGTGAAAGAAGAGAAGCTAGGAAGAGAGGGAAGGGAACTGCAACTGATGTTGAAACCGTGATTCTGGATGAAGAGGATGTGGCATCTGACGACGAGCTCAAAGCCCTTCTAGATGAAATAGACAATTTTGGCTACAATGACCTTCATCCAGAAATCCTACCGACTGAAGAGCTAGAGACTGAAAGAGTCCGTTACTTTACAGAAGAGGGTGATGAAATTCAAGCCCTGTCTGATGAAGAGAAAACAGAAGAAAATGTTCAGGTTAACATTGTTAAGCCTGTTATTCCTGAACAAGCCACCACTGCATCTGAAGCTACTCAGAATCCAACCCAACCTTCCTTTGATCCTGAATGTCCAAACCCAAAGAAACCTTGGCTGAGAAGATTTGTACCAGAGGAGAGCCCACAAACATACAAATGGATAGCCGAACACCAAGAGCTAAAAAGGCCTCCTGTTGGATAGAAGTATGATGCAGAGAGGAAGCTGTTCATAATTCGAAGATATAGGGGAGGAGTTCAGCACTTCAAGAACATGACTGAATTTCAGACTCTTCCCTTCTATGACCTTAGAGATTTGGCCAAACTTCCCCTTCAAAACCCTGGGAAAGTCATGATGGCCTCTGATTTTGAACACTTCTTGCACAATCAGGTCAACTGTGATTTTAAGGGAATGAAGCCTAGAAAGACTCAGAAGAAAATTTCAAAGACTTGGTTTCACCCTAAGACCAAGAAGCCCTATGTCTTCTTGAGGTAGAAGCCTGCCCAAACTCATAAGACCATTACTATTCCCAAGACCGTGCCTGTCCAGCTACAAACTTTCAGAAAATGGTACTACAATCCAATCATTGGCAGTGCCGTGATCGAGTGTGAAGGCAAGGAAGACATTGTCATCTTTGATCCTATGGAGCTATTAAAGTTTCAACCTAAAGATCTAGAGGTACTATTCCAGAAGCACATTCAGGCTTACACTGATGAAGATGAGGCGGATGCCAAGGCCTATCAACGGGTTGTGTCTCTCTATGTCAAACCTTTCATCCCAAGAACTACTGAACGACCAGCTACTTAGTGAAGAGCTGAAGACAGTAATGCAATAGCTTAGGGGGAGATTGTAGAGACATGTTTTTCTGTATAAGCTGTTGTCATTATTGTATGTTTGAACAGTGTTAGCTTAGTTTACTTTCTGTCATTTCATTATTGTAATTTCAGTTTCTGTAATTTACTGTTTTATTTAGTTAAGTCTGGGCCATCGAAACTACTTTGTTTCGATTGAGGTTTGTTCAATCGAAACTAGTAGTTTCGATAGATAGTAGTTTCGACAGGTCTGAGTATCACTTGTAAATGTTCAACCGAAACTAGTAGTTTCGGTTGACATAGTTTTGATACCTTTCATCTACTATAAATAGCATAGTTTGAGAATGTTTAGGGTGTGAGTAGCGGCTATAACCCTGAACCTTCTCTTTCATTGTTCTTCAATCAATACGATCTGCATTTTGAGTATCGTGCACTGTTCTTACAATTTCATATCATATTTGTGTTGATTGTGAGTGTGTTTAGCCCGTTATCTTCACCAAATCTATTTCTATCCTCTGTTTCACCTCCATACACACTGTTTCCGCCTTTGTGTGTGGAGAATCGATCATTTGTGAGATTTCTGTGTGAAATCTGGACCTACATGTCCACATCCTGGAGAGAAATCGCGTACCACTGACACCGCTCGCCTCTTCCATCAGGTAGTTTTGGTCATAACACCATGCTGAACGCCACTATTCTTGGTTCTAGTCAAACCTGGCGCAGGAAGTGCCAGTACTACTCCCATGTCACCAACCATCTCGTTTACAACAGTCGTTGGTTCGTCTTAACGATCTGCCTTCATCCTAGCCGGAGCGCCCCGCCTGACCGATCTAGTCCGCCTTGTCTTTGCCATCAGTACCTGCACAAGATAGAACATTGGAGTGATTACTATGGGCACAAATTCAGAATATGAGAGTAATCATAGACTACCAAATTACAGTGATCAAATGCAATTTGGTGGTCCACATTGCTGCTCGTACTCTAAACCTTTCCCATCATATTCACACTAGCTTTCTATCTTTCACACTCCAGATACACATGCATCCCACTCAACTCACATAGCATAACACCAAAACATATTGAACTATGCTAGCACATCCTCATAATAATCAGAATTGCACGCCACATGTAGTTACACACAAATTCATTAAACTATGATAGCACACGAAGCTATGTCACATAACGCAATTAATGCTACTCTACCTTAATTAGCTCACAAAACATGGTTTCACCAAGTCACACCACGCGATTCAGATAGTTCTACATACTACTACAACACATAGCACACATCATGTTCACACATGGAACCATAAATGACTCATTCACACCAATCGCTCTACCTATCGTAACACTATACAAATGTAATTAATAATTACTGCTTAACTCGAAAGACGTACCTCTTGGCTCGCGATTACTCGTGGTGGCATTCGTTTCACCCTCGTCCCATTTTCAGTTTAAGTTAAGGTATTTTATTTTATAAAAACACCAATTTTCTCTTAAACCACGGCTCTGATACCAACTTGTAAGACCCCAACCAGGGCGTCCTACAGTTGGTTCTCATAACGGGTCATTCTCATTTAAAATACAATTATTATTAACTGAATGACAGCGGAAGTCTTTGTGAATTGTTTATTACCATTTACTGTTGTTAAACATACCTCACGAATGCCTGCAAACTAATCCGAGTAGCACCGCTCCCAAGCCAAGATATGACAACGCGACGCTTACCTGCAAAAAAATCTATCGCACACACGTAGCTGAGTGAGTTGTAATAGTTTTATTTCTTTAAAAGACTAACTCGTCACAAAAGTTGTTTAAGGTTTACTCAGGACCCATGGTCCGTATAAAGTAGTTTACCAGTTTGCTAACAAATACATATCCCTGTACCATCCGGGATTCCACAGATGGTCAATACCCAAGACTCGTCTTGTATTAATAACTCCCTAGTCTCGTCGACATAGGTCGAACTTTCTACACTAATAACTCGTGCTCTAAGGCACGAATCAACCTGACAATTAATTATCCCACCCCAAAACCATAGACATCACTTACCCAACCTTAATCAAGGCTACTACAATTCCACTGACCCGACAGTTGTACACGTCACGTTAACATCACCACATTAATAGCATCACATACATAATAAATATAACTCAACGTTTTCATGTAATCCCACACACATGTAAATATACTCGTAAACACATACCTTGTCACTGCACCCTCGTCAGGGTGTAACATCCCAGAAATTTATAAACTAATGGTTTGGGTTAGTGGACGACCCAAATCCCTGTTAATTGTAATAAAGAGTAAGAGTGGTCGAGAACGGTGAGTTTCAATGACGTAAAGAGACAGTTAGTGGTGTAATGTTCGGTTCGAGACCGAAATGCGTAAACCAAGGGGCCCGGATGTAAATCGTAGAAGTATATATACCAACTTAAGAGCAAACCCTAGGCCGATCGGCCTAGGCCGATCGGCCTAGGCTTGCACTTCATGGCTGCCGCAAGGGAGAAGGGAGGAACATCGGTGAGATCGGCGATCGACGGTGGTGGTTACGGGCAGGAGATGATCTAATCGGTCAAGGTAATCCTCGTTTTAACTTTTCACACTTAATCATTCACGCTTTTACGTAAAAACCGAATAGGGTTTGAGTCTTTGATCACGACCGAAGTAAAAGGGAATGGACAGGATGACGACCGGCGGCGATGGTGGTGGAATTAGTAGGCTAGTTGCTCGGCGGTGATGGTGGTAGCATGTAGCAGATGCACGGCTGCGACTAGAGGAGGAGACCGGTGAGGGGTGGCCCGGTTAGGGTTGACCGGTGGATGATAGGGGGAGCCGACGACGGGACTGTAGTGGAGAAGGTGGTGGTGGCCGGTTGTGGTAGCAGTGGCGTACGACGGTGGCGGCATGAGAAGTGGCTCGGGGGTGATAACGCTCGGGATCAGAGAGGGAATAAGGAGGTGGCCAACGGGGGGGACGGCGACAGACAGGACGGCCGACGCGGCCAGCGGTGGTGTCCCACGGCGGCTACTGGTGGTGACCGACAAGGGATGCGAGGACGATGGAAACCGACGGGGATGGCTAAAAGACGTGGTAACCATGGTGGTGGTGCATGACGAGAGTGGTGGTAATTCGGGTTTTGATTAAAAATCAAATAACTTTAACTTTGTAAAAACTATTAAAAGAAAACGGATCGCTTCCGGGTTCAGATTACAAATATTGTGAAGACTGGTTTGTACTTATTGGAAGTTACATAGACATAAGTCATTCATTAGATTTGATAAACAATTAACAACCAAGATAGTGACTGTGTTGAGAAACGATTACAAAACTGGAAACCTGGCATAGATTAACACCTCAATAGTCAATTAACAACTTAGAATCTCAGATCTAAATATTCAATGATTCACGATCAAAAACCAAGAATTGATGAATGTATTAAATTCAATAAAAAACCAAATTGTTCAAATCAAATACAAGAATCCAGCATTCAATCAATCATACGACTACAAGAATAGCAAACCAAATCATGTATGAACCCTAGTCTATCACTTACAAGCAGATCCTACACCCGGAAACGACACGAAGAGATTAGCCGCTCATCGACATCGTCATCGATTCTTTAATAATTGGTATAACTCGATCTAGCATCAAAACCTAGTAAAGATTGAAACTTTATCTCTGGAAATCACCTTAGGGAAGCTCTGGATTGTAGAATGACAAGGTTTTCCGACTCTGGATCCCTAATGGCTTATAATTGGATTTCTCTCAAAAAGAGCCGTAATCATTTTCTTCGCGTGTCGCGAACTTAGGATAGATGTTCTTCGCGTGGCGCGAAGAACAAAATAGTCGGGTGGGCTTTTCAAGGCCCTCGCGTGTCGCGAACTTCTTCCTTCTGATATTCGCATGGCGCGAAGAACCTAAATTCCACATTTTTTACTTTTCTTGACTCTGATTTCTCCGGGGCCCGTGTATGCTACTATCCTCATGATTTTAAGCTCGTGTTTTCCCGTTCAATTAGCACAGTAAACCTGTAATGGACACAAATACCAAACGCACATAAAACAGACTCGATATACAAAGCTAAACGCTTAAAACTATAAACTTACACTCTTATACACGGGATATTTAACCTCACATCACATCCCCACACTTGATCTTTTTCGTCCCGAAAAATAATTATGCATGGAATCATAATCAGAAAACTTTGATTTTTAATTCATTCTTTTATATCTTTTGATTTCTCAACATGTTAACCGTAACAATCGGCATTTCTATCCGATTAAACCCAGCCGCCGACTCTCGAGCCCCCAATTCTGTGATCTATTATATTATACATTACCAAGCATACAGTCTATCTATGGGTCTCACACTCAGGAAGTTACGACTCAGCCTAATCCCATCTCAAGGTCATGTGTAGGCCCGGGTTAAACCTTGTACATTTCCCACCATTATAAACATGAATTTATATGTTTTTGAAAATCAGATGAATTATGGATCGATGGTTGAATGTTTTAGATTTTATTAACACTTATACAATTAAACCTAACCCAGTGGTGTTTCAATCATGCTGGAACACGATATATAACACGTAGGCTTCAGTTTTAAGCAATGAAATACCTAAGCTTCGGAACATGGGTGTATCCTCCAAGTCACCATCCCGAAGGGAAACACGTAAACCTAACTCAGATATCCATTATTATTGATTACTTAAGTCCCACCCATGGGTGTATCCTCCAAGTCACCACCCCGAAGGGAAACACGTAGACTGAACTCAAGCTCTAAACTTTTTTAATTAAGCTCATTCAATTGATGGATTTATGGATTGCGGGCGCCACCAACATTCGGATTTATTTTCATAAAAAGAAAGCGATGTGCCAAAAATTTTAAAAACTTATAAATTTTTGTTTATAGTGGTACCTATCACACTATTTTGATAGTTTCGACCTTACCGACACCCCTAAGATGAGATCTCACAAGACATCCTGAATTAATTATTCAATTTAAACTAGATTCACTATCAGGATATTTAAGCTCTTAAGTCGGTTGGATCTACCAAAACGTTACAAATTATACATGTTTGATCATCTTTATTATTCCTTATATTCCACATTAGCACAGTTTCTGATTGTACTATCATTTTCCATTTAGTTGCAAAAATTCTAATCCAGGGACATTTTTGTAAATTTTTAAATTTTTATGATTTATGCTTCAAAATAAAAGACTCAAAAACAGACCTGGACAAGGTATCCCCTCCCCACACTTAAACTTAACATTGTCATCAATGTAGGAAGAGCGACTCAAAAACGAAAATAAAATACAAAGATAAGAAAAACTTAGCTGGATAGACGACCGTATAGCATTTCATTCACGATCGTGCCTCATGAATACTAGCGGGTTGCTTTGAACAAGAACGTTCAAGATCGGATTATCGTCTCTCAAATGGAGATTGCGTACGAGAAATTAAAACCAAACCTACAAAATTAAGCTAGAAACATATCCAGAAGCATTACATCGACTCAATAATACGACTCAAAAAAATACCGACAGACTCAATCGACTCCAAAAAAAAAAAAAATTATTTCAAAAACCCTAATTTTTGGGTCTTCGCGTGTCGCGAGGGACAAAAAATGTTCGGCCCAGCTAATTTGTTCTTCGCGTGTTGCGAAAAACCTCCTTCGAAAGTTCGCGTGGCGTGAAGACACCTCTATGACTGAAAGATTAGAAATTTTTTCAATTTTTGCCTTAGAAAATTTTTTGGGTTTTTCAAGTCAAAATTTTCAACTTTTTCAAAATTCGTTCCAACTCTCCAATTAAGTTCGTATATTTCTGGAATGAGATTTGTGATGGTTTTTCCTGCTCGTATGGCCCCAAATCTCCGGGAAAAGTTTAAAAATACGTGAAAACATACCAAAAACACTAAAAATGAAGACTCAAGACTTTACAAACTCTACACACGGTATCCTACCCCCCAGAGAATGATGCACGGCCCCTATTGCATTAATATAAGCCTCAGCATTCCCAGAACGTCCCCACACTTGGGCTTTACCCAGATTTAAAGCACAAAAAACGAAATAAAACCTAACTCACTTTCGTAGGAATCACGAATGCATTTAGCACATGCATTAAGCCTTTTAAACCCCTCGGTAGCTCGAGTGGACGAGTTTAGTCTCGTGAGGGTTTCTAGAGAACACACCACAACGTTCATTTAATCTAGTAAAGCTTAGGTTGCCTCCTAAGAGCGCTAATTTTAACGTCTTCAGCCAGACGCGGTGTACCTTACTTTGGTTATTCATATGCAGATGCATGCACGACAAAAATTACTGATTCTTCCTTGGTGTCATTGATTTCCTCTATTTCTAAATAGGGCTTCAATCTATGCCCATTCACTACTTGCCTGAGGTGATCATGAAAGTCTTCGATCTTGACCTCCCCAAACTCTCCAACTCTGATCACCAAGTAAGGACCCATCCATTTACTCTTCAGCTTTCCCGAAAACAGTTTCAGTCTTGAATTGTACAGCCACACCTTCTAGCCTACCTCAAAGACCTTTTTCTTTAACTTGGAGTCATGCACTGCTTTCATCTTTGCCTTGTGTGTAGATGCACACACATAAGCTTCATCCCTCAGCTCTTCCAACTCACATAATTGTAACTTCCGCTCCTTACCTGCATTGTCATAATCAAGGTTAATAGATTTAACTGCCCATAATGCACGATGAGCTATTTCAACTGGCAAATGAAATCCTTTTCCATAAACTAGTCGGTAGGGTGTGGTACCAATCGGAATTTTTTAAGCTGTTCGGTAGGCCCATAAAGCATCGTTTAATTTGGTTGACCAATCCTTACGATCAGGCCGTACCGTCTTTTATAAAATCTCCTTTATTTGCATGTTGGATACCTCCACTTGCCCACTTGTTTGTGGGTGATATGGAGTGGCAATCCGATGGTTCACACCGTACCGTTTAAGAAATTTACCAAATTTAAAGTTCTTAAAATGTGAACCCCCATCACTGATGATCACACGGGGGACACCAAACCTGGAAAATATGTTACTTTGAACGAAATTGCACACCACTGTGTGATCATTTGTCTTAGTGGCGATTGATTCAACCCATTTAGAAACATAAAAACCGCCACTAAGATGTACAGATGTCCCAACGAATTATGGAAGGGACCCATGAAGTCTATGCCCCACAGATCAAATATGTTGACGACCATAATGGGTCGCATTGGCATCTCATCTCGCTTCATGATGCTCCCAAGTTGCTGACACCTTGTGCAGTTCTTCACAAACTCTGCTGCATCCTTGAAAATTGTAGGCCAGAAGAACCCACAAGTTCGGACCCTGTGTCCCATTTTATGTCCACTGAAGTGCCCCCACAAGCATATGAATGAGCATGTTCTAATAAATACTGGACTTCACTTTCGGGCACACAACGCCAAATTATTTGATCTGCCCCAACTTTAAACAAATCTGGCTCATCCTAGATATACTGCTTGACTTGAGACATAAAGTGTTACCACTTCTTCTTAGCCCAATGTTCTGGAATTTTACCTGCAGCCAAGTAATTGACAATGCTAACATACCATGGGTAAGTAGAAACATTTAAAATTTTCTCATCTGGGAATGTCTCCCCGATTCTTTCCGTAGAATCCTCTTTTTTGTTCACAACCCTTGACAGGTGGTCTGCGACCACATTCTCTGTTCCTTTCTTATTGTGGATCTCTAGGTTGAATTCCTGTAACAATAGGACCCATCTGATTAACCTAGGCTTTGCGTCTTTCTTCTCCATGAGATATTTCACTGCACTGTGATATGAATATACTATCACTTTGCTTCCCCAGATGTAGGACCTGAACTTATCAAGAGCATATACAACGACAAGTAATTCTTTCTCAATAGTAGTATAGTTCAATTGTGCCGCATCCAGGGTCTTGTTGGCATATTAAATTGCCACCGGTTTCTTATCCACCCTTTACCCCAAGACTGCCCCAATTGCAAAATCACTTGCATCGCACATGATTTCAAAAGGTAGTGACCAATTAGGTGCTTGCAAGATCAGGGTTTCTACCAATTTTTCTTTTAAAATATTAAATGCTTTCGAACACTCATTATCAAATTCAAAAAGGACGTCTTTTAAAAGTAGATTACAAAGCGGTTTTGTGATTGTGCTAAAACCCTTAATAAACCGGCGGTAAAATCCCGCATGCCTCAAGAATGATCTTACCCCTTTGACATTAGTAAGGGGAGGTAGTGTTGAAATTACTTTGATTTTTGCTTTATCTACCTCCATCCCCCTACTTGACACTATGTGTCCCAAAACAATCCCTTCTTGAACCATGAAATGGCTTTTTTCCCAACTAAGGACAAGGTTTGTTTTGACACACTTTTTCAATACTTTGGTCAATTGCTCTAAACATGCATCAAATGACTGACCAAAGATTGAAAAGTCGTCCATGAAGATTTCCATAGACTCCCCAATCATATATGAAAAGATACTCATCATGCACCTTTGAAAGGTGGCTAGGGCATTACACAACCCAAATGGCATTCGCCTGAATGCAAAAGTACCATATGGGCAGGTAAAGTTGTCTTATGTTGATCATCAGGATGAATAGCAATCTGATTATATCCTGAGTACCCATCTAAAAAGCAATAAAATTTCTGACCTGATAATTTCTCGTTGATTTGGTGAATGAAAGGTAAAGGAAAATGGTACTTGGAAGTGGCTGTGTTCAACTTCATGTAGTCAATACATACCCTCCACCCCGTTACAGGTCGGGTGGCTACCTGCTCTCCTTGCTCATCCCTTATGATCTGGATGCCTGCTTTCTTTGGTACTGTTTGTGTTGGACTTACCCCGGTGCTGTCAGATATGGGATAGATGATCCCTGTATCCAACCATTTTAGGACTTCTTTCTTCACAACTTCTCTCATATTCGGATTTAGCCTTCTTTGTGCATCTCTTGCCGGCTTTGCATCCGGTTCAATGATAATTTTGTGCATCACAATCAAAGGACTAATCCCCTTCAAGTATGCTATCGTCCACCCAATTGCTTCTTTATGGGAAACCAAAACCTCCATGAGAGCCTTTTCCTGTGCGTCGGTCAAATTTGATGCAATAATGACTAGGAGAGTTTCATTCTCTCCTACGAAGGCGTACTTCAAACTTGCTGGTAGCTCTTTCAATTCTACCTGAGGTGGTGATTCCAACGAAGGTTTTAAGTGACTATCTATGGACTCTGGCAAACTTTCCACGTGAAGTGTCCATGTGGGTCGTCCCTCTTTGGTGGCACACACTTCCAATTTCTCCTCTTTAGCTTTTAGCTCATTCTCATACTCAGCTTCTTCCCTGTTACATAAAACACACGACTCCTTGGGCGCATCCTCATTTGCATGAAGAATACACCCATCAATGATATCTGCACTAAAGCATTCATCAATGATTGGAGCATTAAAAGTACGAGAAAAGACATTCAAATGCATCTTTCTATTACCAAAAGCCATGTCGACTATGCCTGTCATGCAATTTATGACACATTGAGCAGTTTTTAAAAATGGCCTTCCCAAAATAACATTGCGTTGGCTCCTTTTAGTAGGGGCTGCATAGTCAAGAACTAAGAAGTCGACTGGGTAATAGAAGTCTTCCACCTTGACAATCACATCTGTTAATATCCCGCGGGGAAGCTTAAGAGTTAAATCTGCTAACACCACGGTGGTATCAGCTTTTTGTAGAGGACCGAAATCGTATTGGTCATACAAGCTTCCTGGCAAGATACTAACACTTGCTCCCAAATCCAGAAGTGCCTTATCTATTTTAAGGTCACCTATTTGAATTTGGATTAAAGGCGCCCCTGGATCTTGGAGCTTAGGTGGAAGAATACCAAACAAAACCACACTCACATTATCATTTAGATCAAGCTTTTTGGGCATCTTATGATTCCTCTTTTGAGTGCACAGATCCTTTAGATATTTTGCATATGCCGGTACTTGTTTGATTGCGTCAATTAGGGGAAGATTAATTTTAACTTGTCTAAAAATTTCCCCATTTCATCTTGTTGTGGGCCCCTTTTATTTACCGGTTTAGATAGATCAACCAATGCTCTTAGAAATGGGATGGTATTATTCTCCACACCCGTCCCTTGAGTACTAGTAGATGCTTTAGAATTGTTTGGTTTTTCAGAAATTACTCGTTGTTTAGATTTAGATGCAACAAGCACTGGTTCGTCATCACTTTCCTCATCCACATCCTCCACCAATCCTTCAACTAGCGGCTGTGGAGAGACAACTTCGTTGTCATATTGCTTACCACTTCGTAAAACACTTACCTGGCTTACATGAGCATTCTTTGGTCCCGACCCTTGATGTTGCGGGTTGTTTTGAGTATTGCTTGGTAACTTGCCCGGTTCTCTTCTCGTCCACTCTTCAGTCATTTTCCCCACTTGCTTTGCAAGAGCACCAACTGTCTTGTCATAGACTTCATTGTCTTTATTTAGTTCCTTGATAGCCTCCATAATAGCATTAAATTAGGCATGCCCCATGTCCTCACCTCTTGTACCACCTCCTTGCTGATTTTGTTGTTGATAGCCCCTTTGGTATCTCTGGTATCCGCCTTGATTATAAGTTTGTTGGCGGTTTTGGTATTGCTGCTGTTGTGGTTGTCCTCCACCCTGCGCATTAGCACCCTGAAAATTAGGATTCATTTGATTAGATGCATTACCATACCTGAGTAAAGGGTAATTTCTGAGTCCTGGATGATAGTGTGTTGCAGTGGCCTTGTCTCCTCCAAGTTGGTTCACTTCTTCAGGCTTTGCCTTCTCTCTTGGGCAGTTTGCTAACACATGCCCCAACTCTTTACATCCTTCACATACCGGATAATATTGGTTCACATTCGCCACCTCTTTACCACTCGGCTTACCAAGACGTGCCATTTGAATTTCCATGGCATCCAACCGCTTCTGCATCTCATAATCAACTGACTTCACTGATGAAGTTGAATTTCCCCTCCTGCTTGCATTAGCCTGTCTTTTGGATATCACCGCCATCCTCTCAAGTATGTCCCAATCCTCATCAACATGGTAATAGAAAAATGATCCATTACTGGTAGAGTTAACATCTCTGACATCCTCAGGCAGAAGGCCATCATAGAATGCCTGGATCAATTCCCACTTCTCTATACCATGGTGTGGGCAATTCCTCAGTAATTCTTTAAACCTCTTAAAAGCTTCATAGAATGGCTCCCCTGAATGTTGCCTGAAATCTCTGATTGCAACTCTGGCCTCATTAGTCTTGTGCGGTGGGAAATACTTATCTAATAACTGTTGTTGAAGCTCTACCCAAGTAGCAATACTAGCAGACGGTAGAGAAAGGAACCATTATTTAGCACGGTTCTTTAGTGAAAATTGGAAGAGTACCAACTTCACCTCGTCTGTAGTAAACCCCTGACCACCGATGGTTCCACATGTGGCCTCATACTCTGATAAGTGCATGTAGGGCTCCTCAGTAGCTCTCCCAATGAAATGTGGGAGGATCCCTAGACATCCTGGTCTGATCTCAAATGCGTTCCCCCTACGAACTAGTGGAATTACGGGGGAAGCGTTTAGGGCTAAAGCAGGGCCAAAGTGACTGTCTACCCCCTGTTCATGGCTTGGCACATTTCTATTCCTAGGCAGTTCCTCTTGATGATTGGGTATGTTCACTTGAGGTTGCCTGTACCTGTTCTCTTGGTCAAAATTATCCGATTTCTCGGTTGATACCCATAGTCGGCCCTTGGTGGTGGTTGTACCCAATTTTTCACCCTATTTATTTCTTGATTTTTGGGGTGGTGGTTTAGGTCATACCATGCTTCATCTTCATCCCAGTTCTCATGCTGAGAACCGTGTTCTGGCCCATTACTTTGTCCTGTTGAAAAATGCCTATCATCCTCAAAATCTGAGTAACTTGGGTAGCTATTATATGGTTGGTTGTTATGGAATGGTGGTGGTGGTGGTTGATTTTGTGGTTGAGGTTGTGGTTGTTCGGGTGGTTGTTGGTTTGGTGGTGGTTGATTAGGAAATAGGAGATGTGGAAAATATGGGACTGGTCCCCTCCTTGGTTTGGATCTGGGTTAGGTGGTTTATTTTGTGACATTCTAGGGCTGTCGAGTTTCTCTAGGATGGTTTGGACTTGGTTCTTTATCTTTCAGTTGGCTCTAGTGGCCTGTTCTATTTCTGGATTGAATAAAAGTGGTGACTTCCTTCCTGAATTACGAGTATGCATAAAACCTATGATCTACACGAATAAACAAAAGATTAGTAGCTCCTAACAAAGTAATTAAAAACAAAAACACTAAGCGCACGTATTCCCCGGTAACGGCGCCATTTTGATCGCGTTGTCAAAGTCAATAAAAAACAAGTATTATAATCCCTAGCTACCTTAAACTATAGTATATTGGAGTAGGGTATCGTATCCATAGGAAATTGGTGGGAAGTGTTTTTTTATGAAACCTGTTCGGGTTTTGATTAAAAAGCAAATAACTTTAACTTTGTAAAAACTATTAAGAGAAAACGGATCGCTTCCGGGTTCAGATTGCAAATATTGTGAAGACTGGTTTGTACTTATTGGAAGTTACATAGACATAACTCATTCATTAGATTTGATAAACAATTAACAACCAAGATAGTGACTGTGTTGAGCAACGATTACAAAACCGGATACTTGACATAGATTAACAACTCAATAGTCAATTAACAACTTAGAATCTCATATCAAAATATTCAATGATTCACGATCAAAAACCGAGAATTGATGAATGTATTAAATTCAATAAAAAACCAAATTGTTCAAATCAAATCCAAGAGTCCAGCATTCAAACAATCATACGACTACAAGAATAGAAAACCAAATCATGTATGAACCCTAGTCTATCACTTACAAGCAGATCCTACACCCGGAAACGACACGAAGAGATTAGCCGCTCATCGACATCGTCATCGATTCTTTAATAATTGGTATAACTCGATCTAGCATCAAAACCTAGTAAAGATTGAAACTTTATCTCTGGAAATCACTTTAGGGAAGCTCTAGATCGTAGGATGACAAGGTTTTCCGACTCTGGATCCCTAATGGCTTATAATTGGATTTCTCTCAAAAAGAGCCGTAAACATTTTCTTCGCGTGTCGCGAACTTAGGATAGATGTTCTTCGCGTGGCGCAAAGAACAAAATAGTCGGGTGGGCTTTTCAAGGCCCTCGCGTGTCGCGAACTTCTTCCTTCTGATCTTCGCATGGCGCGAAGAACCTAAATTCCACATTTTTTACTTTTCTTGACTCTGATTTCTCCGGGGCCCGTGTATGCTACTATCCTCATGATTTTAATCTCGTGTTTTCCCGTTCAATTAGCACAGTAAACCTGTAATGGACACAAATACCAAACGCACATAAAACAGACTCGATATACAAAGCTAAACGCTTAAAACTATAAACTTACACTCTCATACACGGGATATTTAACCTCACATCAATTTCGAGTATGGGCGGACGAGTTGTAGAGCAAGCTTTAGACTCAGCATAACCAGTGAGTTTCTAATCCCCACCTCTTTTTAAATGTTGTACTGTTTTTGGGCTATCGTACATACTTTCAAGAGATGTTAATATATATTTAATCATGTTAAGGGTTTCGGGTTCTAATCCGATGTGTTGTTGAAATAAAATAAGTGATAAGGAATTGTAGGGTCTATGGTGTGTCCATGGGAATGTGATAGCTGGAGTTATGAGTTATGAATCTGGGATGTGTTAAGAGTGGATCAGGGGGAGTCGGGCTTTAAGCTAAATGCTTATGATTTAAGGTGGGGTATATGTTGTTCTAGTGTCATGTGTGAGGTGCAGGTGTAGTTAACGAGTCATGTAAATGATGTGTGCTGTTATGTGCTTTATATTTGTGTAACGTGTTTGCATCCTTGTCTAGATGACATGGCAAACGGGTTTTATGATGGATCAGGTTCTTCGGGAAGTCACCAACGGTGACATTTATTTAACAGGTTAAAGATGAGTTCAGGGTACGTCGAACGCCCTGACGAGGGTAACCCTTATGAGGGTGCAGTGATAAGGTATGTGTTTGCATGCTTATATATGTGTTAATTTGCATGCTAGTGATGAGTTATATTTATTGTGTGTATGATAGTGTTAATGTGATGTGTTGTGTTGATGATAGTAATATGACAGGTAGAGTTAGACTGACCGTGGTGTCAGGATTGTGAAGCGGTGTTGTTGACCGTTGTGTTAGATGATTGGTAAGAGTCTTAGTTAAGGGCGGGTAAGTCAAGGTCTAGGGTTTGGTTATGGTTAACCAAGTGTCGAGTTAATACGTGTGCTAGAGTACGAGTTATTAGTGTAGTGAGTTCGACCTATGTCGATGAAACTGCGGAACTATTATTGTGGGATGAGTCTTGGGTGGCGAACGGTTATGGGATGTTGAGTGATAACAAGGGTTATCCACGCTTAATGAATTGTTAAACTATTTTATAAGGACTGATTGTCCTGATGTAATAAATAACGTTTGTGATGAGTTGGTTTTTATTTAAATTAAACTATTAGAACTCACTCAGCGTAGCTGACTTTGTGTGTTTGTTAGATTGTTTGCAGGTAAGCGTAGCATTGACATATCTTGGCTTGGGAGCGGTGTTACTTGGATTGGTGTGCAGGCATTCGTGAGGTAATTTAATATCATTAAATGCTAATAAAAGAATTTAGAAAGACTTTCGCGGTAGTTTGATTAGTAATAAATGCGTTTTTAAAGAGAATGACCCGTTATGAGAACCAACTATAGGATGCCCGGGTTGAGATCTTACAAGTTGGTATCAGAGCAGTGGTTTAAGAGAAAATAGGTGTTTTTATAAAATAAAATACCATAACTTAAACTGAAAATGGGACGGGGGTGAAACGAATGCCACCACGAGTAACCGCGAGCCAAGAGGTACGTCTTTAAAGTTGAGCAGTAATTATTATTTACCATTTGTGTAGGGTCACACTAGGTAAAGCGATTGGTGTTAGTAAGTGAATTATGGTTCCGTGTGGGAACATTATGCGTGTTATGTGTTGTAGTAGCATGTCGAACTATGTGAAGGGTGTGGTATGACTTGGTGAAATCATGTTTTGTGAGCTAATTAATGTAGAGTAGCATTAATTGCGTTATATGACATAGTTTGGTGTGTTAGCATAGTTTAATGGACTTGTGTGTAACTACATGTGGTGTGGAATTGTGATTATTATGATGATGTGCTAGATTATTGTGTGATGCTATGTGAGTTGTGTAGGATGCATGTGCATCCGGTGTGCGTGAAGGTAGAACGTTAGTATGAGTATGATGGGAAAGGTTTAGAATCCGAGCAGTGATGTGGACCACCAAATTGCATTTGATCACCGTGATTTGGTAGTCTATGATTACTATCATGTTATGGATTCGTGCCTATAGTAATCACTCTAGCGTTTTATCTTGAGTAGTATTAGGTGGTTAAGACGAAGCACACGACATCGGTCAGGCGTGATGCTCTTGCTAGGAGGAATGAAGAACGACCAGTCAAGACAACAACTGCTGTGGGTGAAACTGCTAGTGAAATGGGAGTAGTGTTTACGCTTCTCGTGCCAAGTGTGATTAGGACTTTGGTCGGCGACATACCGCGTGGAGCTATGGTTGGAGAGACGGGATGGAAAAGGAGAGCAGTGCCCGCTGTACGTGATTTTCCTCCAAGGAGTGGACCTGGATGGTTGAGAGATCGACCACTTGCGTCAGTTATGAGGGCTTTATTTTAGGAGGACCCAGTGAATGACACGGGATATGATGAGGAGAAACCAGAGGATGACACATCAGATGCACCTGATGTGGTCTAGTAGTGATTTTGCATGCAATGTTTAGGATGCTCGATTGCTTGAGGAGTAGTTTGTGTGGTAGTTGTCATGAGAGATTTCGAGGTGATTTGACGCTTTTATTGATTAGATGTTTACGGGGTGGGATGCCTATTTCAAACATTGACTATTTGATTTTGACATTGATTGTGAGTTATACCGCAGGATGACTTGAGCATGATTAATAATAGTTGTGCTTGTGATAGCGTACTAATTTGGGTACAGCGTTAAATTTAGTGCGGTATTGTGTGATTATGTGATTACCTTTGAACAACGTGAATTCATATTAAATGTAATTTTTGCTGTGGTGCTAGAGCATGGGTAATTAGATTGTATGAGTAGACTTGTATAAATATGTGTTTTGAAATTGTCTGTGTCTACAATTTTAAGATAGTGTCACCTATGTGCTAATGATCAGATGATGTTTGGAGTGCAATGGGTGTATTGCACTTCGTGTGTATGTGTAGGACGAGGTCCTGTGGGGAATTATGATTTATATATTATGTGTTTAAAGGATTAGGGTGATATCTTGTGTTTAGACTAAGTAATGTGTTGACCTGAACCATCGGTACGACCCGTATGGGTACGACCTTGTGAACTTTGTGTGAGTATGTGATGACGTGTGGCAAGGGCTACCATTGTGAAGATTAGGAAGTAGAGTTTAGGAGTTTGTGTGTGTCTATAAGTGTCAAGGTTGTATTGTACACACATTGATTCGCTAATGTCTAACTAGTTATGTGTGCACTTGGTACGAGATAGAGAGTTGAGGTGCTATACTTATATATGCATATACTTTGAACATGATAGGTCTTGTTTTTATGACCTGACGTTAGGTGTCCTGGTAGTACGCGCTTAATCGTGCATAGGACTGATGGTGGGGATGATTAAGCATAGTTTTCCTATCTTGACAATTTTCGCAACAATGGTACATCGAGGTGAAGCGAAGAGTTTTGACATTTTTTGGACGATCGACGAGGTGCTTTTATGAGATGCCGGTACTTATATCTCTGGAATGTGGAGCACAAAACCAAGGGGTGCAACGGTGAAAATTGACGATGAAAGCGTTACATGGACGCTTGGTCGGCGATACTTATGACGCGATTGAGATGACGACGTTGATGATTTCGGCACGAAGTAAAAGTGGTGACGGAAGGATCTTCACGAAGGGTGATGCATATTGAGAATGCTGTTAAGGTAAGATACAAGAGGAGTGGAAATTATTACCCTGGACGAGATAAGGGGTGGTTGAGGATTGTGATGAAACAGACTTCGTGTTCGTACTTGATGGATGAGACGTAAGCGGTAATCGTGTGGTATTGATAGGGCAACAGCGAGGAAAGCGAGATTCGGGAGGGATAAGGCAGAATTACACACAAGTGACAGAAAGAGGAACGCCTACCCTGGTAATTATATGACTAGTTTAAGGCAGTCCCTTGTGGAGCGTCAAGTGAAGCAAATGCATTGCTCCCAAGGAGGTCATGATGGTGATGTGTGGACTTTTGAGAATCAACGGAAACTTATGATTATAATTCCAGTCTTGGGTAGAATGAGTTTACTAAAGGGGAGTATTAAACGCGTGTTAATAAGATAAGAGAATATTATGGTAAAATAATTTAGCGAGAATGTAACATGGCACAAGCTCTTGGAGGATAAATGAGGAAGGCAAACGTAACACATATATGATGCAAGGCAGTGGTACCTGAGTTGGGAGAAGTCATCACTGGATGACAATTACAGTATGAGATGAGGAGGACAACGAATGACCGTAACCATGAGACACAAGGAGTCTTACATGGGTATGGCCATCAGGATAACAAGGTCATCTGGATTATAAAAAAAAGAAAAAAAAAGAATGGCGTCTTGTGTGCTAGGAGCGAATCAAGAAATACAATGAGTAAGCAACTAATCGACAAGTTTGTGCCATAAAAGAAAGAGATGTGTGAGACTTACAAGTCCAAAGATGGACGTGGACTAGGAGCAAGGCATTCCTTGAACGCCAAGCATGGAGGATTAAGGTCAATGCAGGGTAGTGAATTCAATAAGTGAAAAGGTGAATGTTAGGTTGGGCGACGCAGGATTCGAGGACAAATCCTCTTCTAAGGGGGTAGACTTGTAACATCCTAGAAATTTAGAAACTAATGGTTTGGGTTAGTGGACGACCCGAATCCCTGTTAATTGTAATAAAGAGTAAGAGTGGTCGAGAACGGTGAGTTTCAATGACCTAAAGAGACAGTTAGTGGTGTAATGTTCGGTTCGAGACCGAAATGCGTAAAGCAGAAACCAAAGGGCCCGGATGTAAATCGTTGAGGTATATATACCAACTTAAGAGCAAACCCTAGGCCGATCGGCCTAGTCTTGCACTTCACGGCTGCCGCAAGGCAGAAGGGAGGAACACCGGCGATAGCGGCGATCGACGGTGGTGGTTACGGGCAGGAGATGATGTAATCGGTCAAGGTAATCCTCGTTTAAACTTTTCATACTTAATCATTCAAGCTTTTACTTAAAAATCGAATAGGGTTTGAGTCTTTGATCATGACCGAAGTGAAAGGGAATGGAGAAGATGACGACCGGCGGAGATGGTGGTGGAATAAGTAGGCTAGTGGCTCGGCAGTGATGGTGGTGGGGTGTAGCAGCGATGGCGATGATGGCCTGGAGATACACGGCTGCGACTGGAGGAGGAGACCGGTGAGGGGTGGCCCGGTTAGGGTTGACCCGTGGATGCTTGGGGGAGCCGACGATGGGACTGTAGTGGAAAAGGTGGTGGTGGCCGGTTGTGGTAGTAGTGGCGTAGGACGATGGAAACCGACGGGGACGGCTAAAAGACATGGTAACCATGGTGGTGGTGCATGAAGAGAGTGGTGGTAATCAAGGAGGTGAGTGTGCGTGCAAACACGAGGACCCGATTCGAGCCTACGTGTCTCATGGGATTTAATTTCTGCATGGCATGGGTTGTATGCATGGAAGCAGGGATCGGGTACGCGAGTCCTATTTGGTGAGGTGGCGATGCCATGCGTGAAACCGTGAGGCTAGGGTTTAGCGGAATGAAAGGACGAGCTAGGGAGACGACATTAGAGTTTATATTTTATGTAGTATGCAAGCGGTAATCGTGTGGTATTGATAGGGCAACAGCGAGGAAAGTGAGATTTGGGAGGGATAAGGCAGAATTGCACACAAGTGACAGGAAGGGGAACGCCTACCCTGGTAACTATATGACTAGTTTAAGGCAGTCCCTTGTGGAGCGTCAAGTGAGGCAAATGCATTGCTCCCAAGGAGGTCATGATGGTGATGTGTGGACTTTTGAGAATCAATGGAAACTTATGATTATAATTCCAGTCTTGGGTAGAATGAGTTTACTAAAGGGGAGTATTAAACGCGTGTTAATAATATAAGAGAATATTAGGGTAAAATAATTTAGCGAGAATGTAACATGGCACAAGCTCTTGGAGGCCAACTGAGGAAGGCAAACGTATCACATATATGATGCATGGCAGTGGTACCTGAGTTGGGAGAAGTCATCACTGGATGACAATTACAGTATGAGATGAGGAGGACAACAAATGACCCTAACCATGAGACACAAGGAATCGTACATGGGTATGGCCATCAGGATAACAAGGTCATCTGGATTATAAAAAAAAGAAAAAAAAAGAAAGAATGGCGTCTTGGGTGCTAGGAGCGAATCAAGAAATACAATGAATAAGCAACTAATCGACAAGTTTGTGCCATAAAAGAAAGAGATGCGTGAGACTTACAAGTCCAAAGATGGACGTGGACTAGGAACAGGGCATTCTTTGAACGCCAAGCGTGGAGGATTAAGGTCAATGCAGGGTAGTGAATTCAATAAGTGTAAAGGTGAATGTTGGGTTGTGCCAACGTAGGATTTGAGGACGAATCCTCTTCTAAGGGGGGTAGACTTGTAACATCCCAGAAATTTATAAACTAATGGTTCGGGTTAGCGGACGACCCGAATCCATGTTAATTGTAATAAAGAGTAAGAGTGGTCGAGAACGGTGAGTTTCAACGACGTAAAGAGACAGTTAGTGGTGTAATGTTCGGTTCGTGACCGAAATGCGTAAAGCGGAAACCAAAGGGCCCGGATGTAAATCGTTGAAGTATATATACCAACTTAAGAGCAAACCCTAGGCCGATCGGCCTAGGCTTGCACTTCACGGCTGCCGCAAGAGAGAAGGGAGGAACACCGGTGATAGTGGCGATCGACGGTGGTGGTTACGGGCAGGAGATGACGTAATCGGTCAAGGTAATCCTCGTTTAAACTTTTCACACTTAATCATTCAAGCTTTTACGTAAAAACCGAATAGGGTTTGAGTCTTTGATCACGGCCGAAGTCAAAGGGAATGGAGAGGATGACGATCGGCGGCGATGGTGGTGGAATAAGTAGGCTAGTGGCTCGGCAATTATGGTGGTAGAGTGTAGCAGCGATGGCGATGATGGCTTGAAGATGCACGACTGCGACTGGAGGAGGAGACCGGTGAGGGGCGGCCCGGTTAGGGTTGACCCGTGCATGCTAGGGGGAGCCGACGATGGGACTGCAGCGGAGAAGGTGGTGGTGGCCGGTTGTGGTAGTAGTGGCATAGGACGATGGAAACCGACGGGGACGGCTAAAAGACATGGTAACCATGGTGGTGGTGCATGACGAGAGTGGTGGTAATCAAGAAGGTGCGTGTGCGTGCAAACACGAGGACCCGATTCGAGCCTACGTGTCTCATGGGATTTAATTTCTGCATGGCATGGGTTGCATGCATGCAAGCAGGAATTGGGTACGCGAGTCCTATCCGGTCCGGTGGCGATGCCATGCGTGAACCCGTGAGGCTAGGGTTTAGCTGAAAGAAAGGACGAGCTAGCGAGATGACATTAGAGTTTATATTTTATGTAGTATGCAACGTATGATTAGGACGTTCCTGATCATGTGATCATGCGTTTGTCAGGTTCAGATTTCGAGTATGGGCGGACGAGTTGCAGAGCAAACTTTGGACTCAGCGTAACCAGTGAGTTTCTAATCCCCGCCTCTTTTTAAATGTTTAACTGTTTTGGAGCTATCGTACATACTTTCAAGAGACATTAATATCTATTTAATAGTGATAAGGGTTTCGGGTTCTAATCCGATGTGTTATTGAAATAAAGTAAGTGTTAAGGAATTGTAGGGTCTATGGTGTGTCCATGGGAATGTGATAGCTAGAGTTACGATTTATGAATTTGGGACGTGTTAAGTGTGGATCAGGGGGAGTCGGGATTTAAGCTAAACGCTTATGATTTCAGGTGGGGTATATGTTGTTCTAGTGTCATGTGTGAGGTGCAGGTGTAGTTAACGAGTCATGTAAATGATGTGTGCTGTTATGTGTTTTATATTTGTGTCACGTGTTTGCATCCTTGTCTATATGACATGGCAAATGGGTTTTGTGAAGGATGAGGTCCTTCGGGAAGTCACCAATGGTGACATTTATTTAACAGGTTAACGATGAGTTCAGGGTACGTCGAACGCCCTGACGAGGGTAACCCTGATGAGGGTGCAGTGATAAGGTATGTGTTTGCATGCTTATATATGTGTAAATTTGCATGCTAGTGATGAGTTATATTTATTCTGTGTATGATAGTGTTAATGTGATGTGTTGATGATAGTAATATGACAGGTAGAGTTAGACTAACCGTGGTGTCAGGATTGCGAAGCGGTGTTGTTGACCGTTGTGTTAGATGATTGGTAAGAGTCTTAGTTATGGCCGGGTAAGTCAAGGTCTAGGGTTTGGTTGTGGTTAACCAAGTGTCGAGTTAATACGTGTGCTAGAGTACGAGTTATTAGTGTAGTGAGTTCGACCTATGTCGATGAAACTGCGGACCTATTTTTATGGGATGAGTCTCGGGTGGCGAATGGTTATGGGATGTTGAGTGATAACAGTGGTTATCCATGCTTAATGAATTGTGAAACAATTTTATAAGGACTGAGGGTCCTGATGTAAAGTTTAAATAACGTTTGTGACGAGTTGGTTTTTATTCAAATTAAACTATTAGAACTCACTCAGCGTAGCTGACTTTGTGTGTACGTTAGATTGTTTTGTAGGTAAGCGTAGCATTGGCATATCTTGGCTTGGGAGCGGTGTTACTTGGATTGGTGTGAAGGCATTCGTGAGGTAATTTAATATCATTAAATGCTAATAAAAGAATTTAGAACGACTTCCGCTGTAGTTTGATTAGTAATAAATGCGTTTTTAAAGAGAATGACCCGTTATGAGAACCAACTGTAGGATGCCCGGGTTGGGATCTTACACAGGGTTACCCTCGTATAAGGTCTGAATTCGTAGGATCTTCAATCAACGGATTCAACAACGTGTTGAACCTGGCGGAAACAGACTCGACATGCGACTTGTAGGTAGAATCAAAGAGGACGAGACACAATTCAACAGTTAAACGATTAGTATATTGATAAATCACTGAAAACACAATACAAGATCGCGCAACAACTCGTCTAAACTATCTCTCTTATCCAACCTGAATACTGTTACAAACACATCTATTTATACCAAAACAGAAAGTATTTGGTGGGCCTAGGACTGTACCACATACTTCAAGTATGCAGTCACATACTTCAAGTATGCTGCCGGGACCGCATACTTCAAGTATGCTGTCGGGGCCCCATACTTCAAGTATGCTGCTGGATGAAGTATGCTGTTGGCCATGAAGTATGTTGCCAGATGAAGTATGCTGCTGGCCATGAAGTATGCTGCCAGATAAAGTATGTTGCTGGCCATGAAGTATGCTGCCAGATAAAGTATGCTCATGGCCATGAAGTATGCTGCCAGATGAAGTATGCTGCTGCTGCATAAATTCTTTCTTCTTCCTATCTTCGTGTTTCAAACTTCTGAACAACTCGGTGATTCTTTGATTGCGTCAACCTATTATATTTTTTGTCCTTACAATCTCCCCTAGGCTGATGCATTCAATGCAGTCTTCGAATTTCAAAATTGACTGAATGATCACCACCTCTTGCAATAACTTCTTTCTCAAAGCCTTTCCCAAAACCTTCACGAATTACTTTGCAGTTGTTGAGGTTGTTTTTTTGTTCACTTGCTTTTTTTCTTTTCTTTGGATTTTGATCCGCCCGAAGATCATAATCACAATCATTAAAATCATCATTATGTTGAGAATAGTTGTTAGGAGGAGGATTGCCAATAGCCTTTCTCTTTTGCAATATCGCTTTATGATGTTTGTTGATCGGTACTTTCTCTCTGTCACTTTCGGTTTCTAAAGAGTCAACATCTTCTTCTTTGAAGATAATGTGCTTTTCGGTAGTGATGACACTTGGTGCAACAATGTTGATATGTTCTTCATCATCCCTTGGATAAAGAATGTTATCTTGTTTCTCCTGAAAGTTCACTCAAATACATGTATGTTGAAACTCATAAAACCTTGAAACTTTCAATTTTTTTTATTTTATTAACAAAAACCTCCTTTTCATGATTATTGAATCAAACAAGAACGATCAATATTTAATGAAAAACAAAATAAACACAAAAGTAAGACAAAGACAATAGAATGACTCAAACTAAGCTAACAACACAAAATCTTTTTGTTCTTTTTGACAATATATGACACTTACTAAAACACATTATTTTTTAGAGAAACCCTGTTATGAGATCATATCATTCTAGTGCAGACCAAAGCATACTTATTAGCCATTCATTTTTATTAGATAGGTCTTGGTGATTGTCAATATATAGTATCCTTCTAAAGTCAAGCCTTTATACTTTAATTGACAAGCAAGCAGTGAATGAATATCATGTTGTTTTTCGGGTAATAATTATGCATGTCTTAGTGGCTCCCACACTCACATCTCAGAAACCTGTATTTATTTTAATATGAATTAGATGAGTTTTTGATGAACTGAATGGACCCCACTACTTATCGGTTAAACCTTCCCTTCCTTATGATCTTTTGAGCACCTAAATAATAACTAAAAGAGCATAACTAGCACGGTTCTATGAACTGTTCCGGAAATCTCTGACAAATTTGATTAAGAACATAGCATGACGGACTTACATATTTAGAAACAGTAAATGTTCAGGGTCATAGCACTACGGACTTACATGCTGTCACACCCCCAAATTCATTTACTTAATAAATGAATAAATAAATTAAGGTTGCAATGATTGGTAACATTACACAATAGCGAAGCATATAGAAGATATCCAAAGTATTGAACACCATCACAAAAACTAAAATAAACTAGTATAATGCCCTAGAACTATATAGGTCGAACCGTCTTGAGGTTTGACAATCATGCTTCTTCAGCGTCTAGGGTTTAATCCAAATGGCTAACTTATTCCAACCGTGCCATAGCTATGTGTTACTTGAAAAACATACTTAAAAATGTCAAAACAAAGGTTGGTGAGTTCACAGGTTTAGTTGTTTCAGTGTAAGGTAGTTTTCCTCAAAAACATGTGATGGCTTCAAAGTCATAAAATGAATGGTTTTCCCATTGAAAACAAATGATGACTTCATGATCATAAAACAAGTAGTTTTCCCAATGAAAACATGTGATGACCTCATGGTCATAAAACGAGTAGTGTTCCCAATGGAAACAAAACCAATTTGCACTAAAAAGATTGGCAGATCCATCTGCACGAAAACGATTCAACGTATATAATAACAAAACAAGGCAATCATATCAAGTTTGACCCCTCAAGTTGACTCATCGTAACTAGCTAGGTATACGAAGTTTATTCTACATGAGTTTTAACCAAACCAAACATAGGTCTTTCGCCCCTCGCCCATTCCCCACGGGCTCACGAGTTAAGACAATGTGCAGTCATTGGGCCACACGGACCCTTGGTTAGCGCGACTAACCATGACTGGGAGTGTCAATCCCAATAGTACTATTCATAATATCCCGGCTATACGAGTTAATGGTTAATAAATTGTTCACGTAGGGGACTTTACGAGCTCTTACACGATTGTCTCATGTAAACATAAATGGTCGATCATGATTCTTGTTTCTAATATATAAAGCAAATATGTTTCATGTTTTCTCAAATGTATCAAGTAATGTTGTTCCCAAATGTATCAAACGATGATGTTTCATGTTTTCCAAACGTGTTAAGCAAGCATGTTTCATGTTTTCCAAATGTATTAAGTATGTATGTTTCATGTATTTAAACGTATGAAGCAAGTACGTTTCTCCCCCGATGTTTCTAAAACATTTAAAAGTAAAGAGGGGCCGTGAAACTCACTTGGTGATGTGTTAGGAACACTAATGTTCTTCTGATAGTAATGGAAACCAATGTCGCCATGATAGTCACGGGTTTACGTCCTACTCGAGTCCTACGATACCTGTAGGTACTTTAAGAGCTTTATGAACTACCCCTAATGTTATAAAAGTAAATCTAAACTCACGTCGAGTTTATCACGTGTGCGGTTGAGCCATGTTATCGACTTAATGTTTGGTGATAATTGCTATTTAGGTCGAGTCGGGATTCTCCACTTGTTTATGTTCTAATTGTGACACCCAGCATTTTAGGTCAATATCCATATTATATAAATGCACGTTCATAACATATATTTTCTGAAGTTTTATTTTGACTAAGTAAAGTCAAGGAGTCTAGCAAAGGAATCTATATCATAATAGTAATTTTTAAGAATTACTAGGAAAATAAACAGTTATAACCCGCAAGGTACGGTCGTTGGTGATTAACAAGAACTTGTTACAGTAAAAGTCTAGGGAGACGCTTTAACGTAAAAACATAAATATTGGTGACAAAACCCTTAAAAGTAACATACAAATAGTTGTTTCATGGCTCTATGTTATTTTAGGTGTATACATGTATTATATAGTTAAAGTGATAACTATGTCAGGTTAACTAGTAAATTATGGAGACTAGTCAAACCACACAAAAACATATGAGTAATGGATCGTTTAAAAGTTTTACACCAAGTGTTAGATCACAGGATCATCTACCGGGTTTACACCACCTAGTAACCGACCTAACTAGGATTTGGATTTCAACTAAGTGTTTTGACAAGACCCAACCCCCACCCCTTGCACCCCATTCGGCCGAGCACCCCTTAGTGGGGCCACCCATTTACCAAACCAACTACTCCATCATTATGAATGTCATAAGGCCATGCTTCATCAACCAAATGAGCAAGCTAAGATCAAATCCATCCTATCCAAGTCATGATTGTTATTATTAGAGCAAGTTTAACACTCCACTCCACCAATTCTCTTCATAAATCTCGGCCTACACACACACAAACACACACTCCACATTTGAAAGCCAAGAATCGAATTCTCTAGAAAGACTAAGTTAGAGCCTTGGAGATTCAAGGAAGTCTTTGAGTCTAGAAGTCGGGTTTTGTAGCATCACGAGCCTCTACTGTAACATCTCTGATTTTCATCATGTATTTGTTTGGTGCAATAAACAAAAATTCAATTATAATTCAATCTGGATGCAAACATTCCACCCTAATATTTCATTTGATACGTTTCTAGGGTTACATGCATATATTTCAATCCATGCTAATACTAAAAAATCAAAACCTTTTCAAATTGATCCTTTATATTACGTATACCATACAAGAGTTAATATTGAAACCTATGATTTCTTTTCTCTTGTTCAATTATGTAACTATATAAATATATGTGTATATAAATATATATATATATATATATATTTCCTTAGTTTACATATATTCTTGTTTTTATAAGCAAATTAGTCTTGAACCTTCCCTCCCCAAGGTCTTTGAACCCTAAACTTGAACCCCTAACCCTTGCAATTGAACCGTTGGACTAGACTTGATCCCATATGAACCGATTTTGACCTCCATTTTGTCAACTTTGACTCTCAAAGTCAAACAGGCCCAAAAATAATAAAATTCAACATATGAAATCGATAAATCTGTTGTTATGGGCTTTCACTACGCACGAAATCAATAATCGACCATATCCCGATCCAAGTATTAGCCTAATTCGATCAATTGCGCGGATGATTTTGAATTTTGAATACTTTGACCTCCTGGGGTCAAACGCGTTCCAATCCTTTCCAAAACCAGAAATTAAATGCAATTGATCCCCGTAAATCATTCCATGACTGATCGTGCATGTATCTAAATCCATTACGTGTCTCAATTCATTCCCAATCAATCCAATTTACGCGTAATCTCAGCTGCCCCATTCATACGTAACCCTGAATCCAATCGAGGTCTTTAAAACGAAATCAACCTCTCTAATCACTCTCACACCTTCATACAGACTCGTATCAGCTCTCCCAACCTTCAATTCGACTACACTCATCGCTGGTCACCGATCGAGCATCAAGAGCATTGTCCCTGTTTCCTCTAGCCGTCGACCCTCCATAATCAACCATTTACGGTTTGTGTCATTAGGATCGTAGTTTCATTTCGAACGAAAGCCCTCTGTCAATTTCCTAAGACAGAGGGCATCGATCTCAATCCCCATACAAATTGAACATTAGTTCATACGGGTTCTAATTGGGGATTTCTGAAACAATCTATTTAATATATTTATTTAATTAACATCCCTAAGTGACTAGCGAAACCACTCGGGCCGACTGGTTAAGACCATGCACCATCGGGCCGAGTGGCGTGGGTTCGAAACCCACATAAGCCGTTGTTTTTGCGCGTATCGCGAAGCCAAACCCGGCTCCCTGTTCTGAATACATTATATGCAAATCAAACCAGATCATTTCAAGGAAATAGCCCCTGGTTCAGCGGTAAACATCGATGCCTAGCACATAAGCCACCCGGGTTCGAATCGGGTGGTCTGTAATCTTTTTAAAATCAATTTTTAACAACCCAAGTTTGTTATAAAAATTATTTTTACAAATTATACGTTAATAAAAGCAGAATAAGATAAAAGTTTGCAATTTTAACCCAAAATACCTATTTTTACAAATTAGGTTGGTTAAAAACCTCATTTTAATTATTTAAAAATATATTTTAAATAATTAAACAAAATAACTAAAGTTCCTAGCTTATAAATATTTTGACAAGATATTTTTATACATTTTTCAATCAATTATTTTTTTATATATATTTATATACATTAGAATGTATAAATAAATAAAAATTTTTTTTCTAATATATATACATATATTTAAACTACATTTTTATTATTACTTTAACAATAAATAAATGAATAAATTTATTACGTTATACAGTTAGAGTTTTCTTTAAATTGTATTAATACATTTTGACACATTGTCCTAAATAAATAAATAAATTTATTTATTTATTCTAGTATATAAAAAAAAACACATTACCTTTAACAAGACTTATTATTAAATAAATAAAAAGAATTTTATTTATTTAACCATGAACCTTAAAAATAATATTTTCATATAACGCTTGGAACTTACAAATTTGTATCAAACTTTTGACAACTTATAACACAAACTTTATACGAACCACACCTAACAAGACCCGATGAACATTAGACCTATCCTTAGACTTGGTGCATATTTTTAACTTAAGATCATCCTTATCACACTAGGTTAACTTGTGATTTGGAAATCACTTGTGCTACATACTTGCTTGTGTTATCCACACAATATATCCAAGTGATTTTTACATAGTCCCTTTTTACATTTTGCACTTTTTGGGGTGAAACATTATTATACTTTGAACTCTTTGCAATTTACTCATATACAATTCAATAATATGATGCTATGTGTTATTTATGCTTTATGCTTGAATGCTATGAGTTGAACTACATATACATGACATACTCGTACAATCATTAACTCAGTACAAGCCAACGGTTACCATTGATAGATCTATTGTGTCTGAAAAACCCACCCGGTTAGGGTGTTTGTTACCGACTTTAGATTAGGGTAACCTGCGTGTTATGCCTCAGTCACAAGGTTTGATTGTACACACTTAGTTTAACTATAGATTCTCCATAAATGCCTTATACACGTGTATCGTATGAATTGTATAAAACACTTTAAACTGGGTTGTGTGTCTAAACCTATGTATGATCACCAACTTTTTAGTTGACCTTGTTTTTATCATGTTTCAGGTACTAATGCTTGAGAATAAGTACAAGTTGCTTCACTTAAGACTGAGGACCTAGAATTTAATTTAAAGAAACTATTTATGTATTCTCCATTTTTCTTTGTATTGTTGGATTGATGTCTATCTATGATATAAATTTGGTTGTTTAAATATTTAAACTTTAGTAAACCTTGAGCTTTTGAACAGTTTACATGTCCCGCCCCGACGTATTCCGCCGTCGGTTGGGGTGTGACATCTACCATCTTTTTACTCGTTGTTCATCACCAAGCTTGTCTAGTGGTATGAACTCGACACCACCTTTCATATTTGTCTCTATTTTTAGTTTAAAGCTCGTTGTTCACCAAGAAAACAAAAGGTTTAAAAGATTAAAAGGGTTTTTAATAAAAATTTAATTTTATTATGTTTAAAAACTAGATTTTATATAAAATGATGTATGTGGTTCGAAAATGATAGGCTTATTTACATGGATTATTGTCTTGAAATATTTTATGAGATAATTGTTATTTTGATTTCATGATGCTAAGTTATGAGTTGTTAAACTAAAAGAGTTGTGTAAATATATAAAAAGGATCGAATTTGTAGAAACACACGTGTATGCATATTGTTGATTGTAGTAACTTGAAATTGTAATAATACATACATACATATATATATATAAATCAAAATTTGTATATGTATTTATAGGTAGATATTCTAGTTTGAACATTTGATAATAAAAAGGGAAATAGTAAATTAAAACTACGAATAATACTTGGATAATTGAAATATATGTGTATATGTATATATATGTGATCGCATGAAACATGTAAATATATATTTATGTGTGCTTGAAGTTTGGAAATTTGGTAGAGTATTAAGCATGAAAAGCATGAGTTCATATAAAGGGATTAAACATGTACTTGAATAAGATCTAGTGTATGAATAAATGTTTAGCAATCGAAAAATGTATAAATATACTAGTATGAACATAACTTGTTGAACTTGAAAAGTTGTTGAACATTGCATGTAAATATATATATATATATATATATATATATATATATATCTATATAGAAGTCATAATACATATATGAGTTACGAAAAATTAGTAACTTGAAATGAGTTATGAAAAGATTAAATAATCGAAATCACATGTGTGTTTATAACTTGTTTATAGCATGGAACGTGGACTTGATTGATGAAATCTAAAAACATTCAGTTTAAAATAAATGATCGTATGTATTCACGAAACATATTTAAGTGTATGTTGAAATGTGGTTATACTTGTGTGTATATATTTGTAAGAAAATATAGATACATGACAAGTTAATAAATGTCGTTCGAAACAAGTAATTGTATGTGAACGTGTTAACATGGACTATGTGCATGTAGGAATAGACATACGTACAACATACTAGAACGATATTTGAAATTTTATATAATTATTGGTAAAGAATAATTATATGGTTATACGTGGAACACAATAAGAATATATTATAAGATGTTGCTAAAATAATTTTTATTTTTGATAAACGTAATAAGTCACCAACGAGTCGTCACGAGAAAACATTGTTTTAAATAAACAAAGACGTACTTAACAGGAATACTCGGTATTAAGGCCGGCAAACTAGATCAAAGTTATACAATCGAATTAGCAAATGGGAAATTAATTAAAACCGAAATGGTCATCAAGGATTTTGCTATATGTTTAGAAAACCATACATTTAGTATAGACCTTCTACCTATAGATCTAGGGAGTTTTGATATTGTTATTGGTATGGATTGATTGTCAAAAAATCATGCCGAGATCGTATGCTTCGAAAAGATTGTACGTATCCCACTACCAAGCAGAGAAATTCTTTCAATTCAAGGCGAAAGGTATGGAACGATGTTGAAAATAATAAACTGCATGAAGGCTCATAAATATCTACACAAGGGTTATTGCGCGTTTCTGGCTCATATCGTCGAGAAGAAACCCGAGGAACGTCGTCTTGTGGACATACCGATCGTTAAGGATTACCCCGAAGTATTTCCCGAAGACTTACCTGGTTTACCACCACCGAGACAAGTCGAGTTCCCAATCGACCTAGCACCAGGAGCCACACCAGTTGCACGATCACCGTATCGTCTAGCACCTTCTGAGATGCAGGAATTATCGAGCCAACTGCAGGAGTTACTTGATAAAGGTTTCATAAGACCGAGTTTCTCACCCTGGGGAGCTCCGGTCTTATTTGTGAAAAAAATGATGGAACCTTTAGAATGTGTATCTATTACCGGGAGTTAAACAAACTTACAATTAAGAACCGGTATCCTCTTCCTCGAATAGACGACCTATTCGATCAATTTCAAGGTTCAAGATTCTATTCTAAGATTGATCTACGATCAGGATACCATCAACTAAGAATCCAGGAGGAAGATATACCAAAGACAGCTTTTAGGACTCGTTATGGTCATTACGAGTTTCTGGTTATGCCGTTTGGACTGACTAATGCACCGGCAGTTTCCATGGATCTCATGAACCGCGTGTGCAAGCCATACTTGGATAAATTCATGATTGTGTTTATCGATGACATATTGATATATTCACGAACCAAGGAAGAACATGAACATCACCTGAAGCTAATCTCGGAACTACTTAGGAATGAGAAGTTATATGCCAAATTCTCTAAGTGCGAATTTTGGATCCGAGAAGTTCATTTTCTCGGGCATGTCATCAACAAGAAGGGTATTCACGTAGACCTGTCCAAGATTGAAGCTATCAAAAACTGGGAAGCACCAAGAACTCCAACTAAGGTGCGTCAATTTTTTGGTTTAGCGGGCTACTACAGGCGATTCATCGAGAATTTTTCAAAAATAGCCCTGCCCTTGACGACGTTAACCCAGAAAGACAAAAAGTTTGATTGGACCGATAAACAAGAATCAGCTTTTCAATTGTTAAAGCAGAAGCTTTGCAGTGCACCAATCCTCTCACTTCCTGAGGGAACCGATAATTTCATCATGTACTGCGACGCGTCACACCAAGGTCTGGGATGTGTGCTAATGCAGAGAGAAAAAGTCATAGCATATGCATCCAGACAGCTGAAGGTCCATGAGAAAAATTATACGACTCATGATTTGAAATTGGGTGTTGTTGTGTTTGCACTCAAGATATGGAGACATTACCTCTATGGTACAAGATGCACTATCTTTACAGACCACAAGAGTCTCCAGCACATCTTTAATCAGAAAGAACTTAACATGAGGCAACGCCATTGGGTAGAACTACTAAACGATTTCGAATGCGAGATCAAATATCACCCTGGAAAGGCGAATGTCGTGGCAGACGCCTTGAGTCGTAAGGAGCGAGTAAAAACTCTTCGTGTACGTGCCCTAGGATTAACAATCCATACGAGTCTCACAACTCAAATATGGTTGGCATAACAAGAGGCAATCAAAGAACAGAATGTTGAGGGTGAGGCATTACGGGAATGATAAGGCAGTTGGAACCAAAGTCAGATGATACCTTATACTACATGAATAGAATTTGGGTGTCATGTTTTGGTAACTTACGGGAGTTGGTTATGGACGAAGCCCACAAGTCCAGGTACTCCATTCACCCAGGATCGGATAAGATGTATAAGGATCTGAAGGAACTTTATTGGTGGCCAAATATGAAAGGAGAAATTGCTATCTATGTTGGCAAGTGTCTGACGTGTTCAAAGGTAAAAGCAGAACATCAGAAACCATCCGGATTATTACAACAACCCGAGATTCCTCAATGGAAATGGGAACATATCTACATCGATTTCATTACAAAGTTACCCAAGACTTCGAGCGGGTATGATACTATATGGGTAATCATCGATCGTTTGACGAAGTCAACACATTTCCTACCCATCAAAGAGACGGATAAAACCGAGAAACTTGCAAGGCTATATATCAAGGAAATTGTAGCCAGACATGGAGTGCCAATCTCTATTATCTCTGATAGAGATAGCAGATTTGTGTCTTGAATCTGGCAATCCGTACAAGAAGCCTTGGGCACACGTCTTGACATGAGCACATCATATCACCCACAAACAGATGGTCGAAGTGAAAGGACCGTTCAGACTTTAGAAGACATGCCCCATGCGTGTGCAGTTGATTTCGGAGGAAATTGGGATACTCACCATACCAGCATAAAATGTAACCTTTCTGATTTTCATGTTTTTCCTATTTAATTTATGCCGTGCAATAAAAGACGATTCCGATTCCAATTTTACGATCATTGTTTCATGTTCAATAACAAATATACACGCGTTTATTATATTACAATATTAACTAAAACCATCTTACAAACCTCGAGGACCAAACTTGACCAAAACACAAAACAACATCAATATTACAAAACTACAAGGACTAGTCTTGAAACTTCCAAAAACCTACACAAGCACGGTCGTGCTTAGTCCTAAGCACGGTCGCGCTTGTGCCATGACCACGGTCGTGCTTATCATTAAGCACCGTCGCGCCTCTTTTACAGTTTGACTCTGAAAAGGTCAAACAGACTCAAATCTAGTCCAAAAATAGATTTCAAACGAGTTTTAGAAACCGCGGGACTTGTAGAAGAAGTTACTCGACCATTTGCGACGTAGACCCGATCCAAACACGCATACAATCGTCCGAATTCGCGTACCTTTAGACCGACCTTCCTTTTTAAATCAAATCTTGTAATTTGAGCAAGAATCAAACGAATTAAGTTAATCCAATACCTACCCGCGACTTATATAAGCCTCCTTAAACCCTAAATCCATCATTACATCGTCCCTATCTCGTCTGTCGATCAAGAAAAGCCGCGAAGTCTCACCGTAGCCGTCTGCACTGGTTGCCCATTCAAAACAGGTTAGTAATAGGTCATTAGGATCGTCTCTCCAAGCTAATCAAAAGCCCTAACTTAATTCGTAACCGCATTACACGATTTTACCGAATTGAATCTGAGTTTTGATAAATAAATGGTTTTAATCAAACTACACGCTAGACGTGTTATAAATCCAATTAAATAGTATGGTTGGATTCGCAAACAATTAATCAATGAAAACCCTACAAAACAGACTAATTTTATTACAAGAATTAGGAGAATTGCTTCTGGAATTGACTAGACACGGTCGCGCTAACCTATGAGCGCGGTCGTGCCTGACCAAGCACAATCGTGCCCCGAGAGAGGCCCGGACGTGTTGCCGAACAATCAAAGTCCTGACCTAGACAAACCCCAGACGCGGTCGTGCTGGACACGAGCACGGTCGTGCTCTATGAACAGACCCTTTTTGTAGCCTACTGACTCGACCACGGTCACGCACGGTGACGAGCACGGTCGTGCCCAACACGAGCGCGGTCGTGTTCCCCTTAACAGAATCTTTATTTTTATTCTTTTAATTTGATAAATATATTAAATTACAGTTTATATAATTATTTTTATAAACTAATTACTGGAATACCTATATTCCTTACACTTGTTCCCAAACGAACATTAATTATTTAAACTTATACAAATAAATATATATAATATTCTAAATAAATAATATAGTTAATTATTATTTTAAAACAAACCCTACACGTTTAAAAATAACAAATCCACTTCCGACATTAAATGACGCAAATCAATAACACATGATCATATACATTGTTCATTAGGTCGAACTTAGCGATCTACAAACACACCGCTATTACCTATTTGCTTGTGCGATCCACACTCTTCATAACAAGTGAGTATACATAACCCCACTTTTACTTTTTATACTTTTGGGGTGGACATGATTTACATTAAAACAATTTGCAACTATTTCATAATACAATTCTTTACTTGATTACATGAATTATTTGTGCATTATGCTTGGATGCTATGAGTTATTACTATACATACATGACGCAACTCGTACAATCATTAACTCTGTACAAGCCAACGGTAAACAAAGATAGTACTATTGAGTCTGACAAACCCACCCGGGTAGGGTGTTTTTTACCGACAATACATTAGGGTAACCTGCGTGTTATGCCTCAGTCACAAGGTTTGATTGTGCACCTAGTGTAACTATAGGTTCTCCATATTTGCCGTATATGCCATGTGAATCAATCGACTTGTGTAAATATTTTGGAACTCTTATGTGTGTGTCAAAACTTGTGTATGCTCACCAACTTTTTAGTTGACCCTTGTTTTTAAATCATGTTTCAGGTACGAATGTTTGAAGTGAGCAAGATTTGCTACACATAGGATTTTTGGACTTAGTATTTAAATTAAAACAGTTTATTCTATGTAATTTACATTTTCGTTTCGTGGATTGATTGTGTTTTGTTGAATTTGTCTAATTGCAATGAAAACAATTATTGATTATCTAAACTTTAGTAAACCATGAGCAATGAACAGTCTGCACGCTTCACGCCCCGACGTTTCCGCCGTCGGTTGGGGTGTGACAGATTGGTATCAGAGCCTTGGTTATAGGGAATTAGGTTATTAGACACCTTTGACCTAGACTATAACTTTAGGATACCCACTTATGCCATGCTTCATGATTTACATGCTATGTGCTACATGCTATATGATATATGCTATTTGTTTTATATGTAAATATAAATATTCAATAAACAATATCCCTACCCACATCCTAAGCCACACATCCTTCTTGCCTGCTTCCATGTCATCATCAACATAGCTTGTGGAAAAAAAAATATATATTTCTTAGACTTTGGTCTATAAAATTTTCTCTTACACCCGTTAAGGTTTTTAGACTTTGTTTAATTGTTAAAGGACACATGCAATCTGGAAGAGTGACACCTGTATTCTGGGTTTTCTGTCTAGGAAAGTATTTCATATAAATCCCAATCAACCGAGGGATCCGTATGCTTTCCTGGGAATTCCCGGGATGAGTGTTTACTTATAGGCTAAAGCACGTCTTCTTGATAATTATATAAGTTTAAATTAACCTTAATATGTCATAGTACTCGAGTGATTATGTCACTATTTGAGTACAATCTGAACTATGAATTACATATCTATTTATCCTTCTATTTAATCCAAGAAATTCTCACAACTCTTATTGTGCCTAAATCTGTAGAATGCCTCCCCGTCGTGACAACAGCAACAACAGCAATAACACTGACCTGGCTGCTCTACTCACACAGCTGGTGAATCAAATTACCCAAGCCAACCACAACACTAATGGTCATGCCAGTGGGAGTGCTAACTCTGGAGGTGGTGGTGGTGCCAACCCGCCACAATGCACCTTCAAACACTTCAACTCCTGCAATCCCCTCAAATTCTATGGCAACGAAGGAGCCACGGGCCTCCTTCAATGGTTTGAAAGCATTGAGAGCACTTTCCTCAATAGCGACTGTCCCGACAACCTCCGTGTTCGTCATGCTACTAGTGTCTTTCAAAAAAAGGCACTTACTTGGTGGAATGGTGAGAAAAGGACTAGGGGAGTGGATGTAGCAATGGCACTGCCGTGGGATGAGTTGAAGAGGATCATGACTGAGGAATTCTGTCCTCGAAATAAGATGAAAAAGCTGGAAGCGGAATTTTGGGATCTTGCTCAAGATAGTGGTAAAAGCTTAGCATACACCACCCGTTTCCACGAGCTGAGTCTACTTGTGGCACACATGGTTACACCTCTGTCTAGGTGTATTGAAAAGTACATTGGTGGTCTACCTAGACAAATTCAAGACACCGTGGTAGGAGGAAATCCTGCTACTCTTGAGGAGGCTATCCGCCTGTCAGCCACACTTACTGACAACCATGTTAAAGCGGGTACTCTTACAAGAAA
The DNA here is from genome assembly GCA_023525975.1 of Smallanthus sonchifolius. Classification (NCBI taxonomy): domain Eukaryota; kingdom Viridiplantae; phylum Streptophyta; class Magnoliopsida; order Asterales; family Asteraceae; genus Smallanthus; species Smallanthus sonchifolius. Next base: position 16,965,690 of record CM042035.1, on the reverse strand, counting down.
AGGTGCCAAGAAAGTTCCCGACATAACAACCACTTCCCCACATGCCAAAGAAGTCAAAATTGAATCACACCACAACAATAGGAAGAGGAAAGCTAAAAACTATGCTATGGTCACCCCAGCTGCCCCAGTCAACCAGGTTGCTCCTATGGCTCAGAACTCAGTCAAGAAGCAATATGTGGGCAACAACCCATTGTGCAACACATGCAATTATCATCACCTCCCAACTATACCATGTCGTCTATGTGCCAGCTGTGGAAGATATGGGCATGTGGCCAACACCTGTAGGAGTAAGCCACCTGGTAATCAAATCAACCAGGGAAACGGGGCCAATCAAGCAGTTCCAACTATTGCTAATGGGCATGCTTGCTTTGAATGTGGCAACCCAAACCACTTCCGAGACCGATGCCCAAGACTAGCCAATGCTAACAAAGACGGAGCTCGTGGGCGTACTTTCAATATCAACGCCAATGAAGCTCAGGCCAATGATCATGTGGTCAACGGTACGTTTCTTGTCAATAAACAATTTGCATCTATACTATTTGATACCGGAGCCGATAAAAGTTTTGTGTCACTAGAATTCGAACCCTTACTTACAAAAACCCGGTCTAAACTAGAGAGAACTTTTACCATTGAGGTAGCCGATGGTAACACCGTTACAATTGACTCCATCATCTATGATTGCTCCTTAGAACTAAATAAAAACATTTTTCCCATTAACCTCATACCAATGCCATTAGGGAGTTTTGACGTCATCATAGGTATGGATTGGCTGTCTAATCACCATGCCGAAGTCATGTGCTTTGAAAAATACATCCAAATACCCCTCCCATCCGGAGAAACGGTGAAGGTTTTGGTGAGAAACCATGCAAAGGACTCAAACTAATGTCATGCATCACCGTTCAAAAGTATATACGAAAGAAGTGCATGGTTTTCCTAGCCCATGTGATCCAGAAAGAAGGCAAGAAGAGGAGTGTACAAGATATCCCCATCATTCAGGATTTCCCCGAAGTCTTTCCTGATGACTTGCCAGGTCTTCCACCTGTCCGGCAAGTGGAATTTCGCATCGATCTTGTACCTGGAGCTAATCCCATAGCTAAAGCTCCATACCGGCTTGCACCTTCCGAGATGCAAGAACTTGCAAGCCAACTTCAAGAACTCGCCGACAAAGGTTTCATACGGCCGAGTCATTCACCGTGGGGTGCACCAGTCTTGTTTGTTAAGAAGAAGGATGGTTCATTCCGCATGTGTATTGACTATCGAGAACTCAACAAACTTACAATCAAAAACCGCTACCCTTTACCTAGGATTGACGATCTCTTCGATCAACTCCAAGGTTCTACCTACTTCTCGAAGATTGATCTTCGATCTGGTTATCATCAACTCCGTGTGCAAGAGGAGGATATTCCCAAGACCGCCTTCCGAACGAGATATGGTCACTACGAGTTCATGGTTATGCCTTTTGGGCTAACCAATGCACCTGCTGTTTTCATGGACCTCATGAATCGCATGTGCAAACCATATCTTGACAAATTTGTGATCGTGTTCATTGACGACATCTTGATCTATTCCAAGACCAAGGAAGATCATGAGCAACATCTTAGGTTGATTTTGGACCTCTTGAAAAACGAACAGCTATACGCCAAGTTCTCCAAGTGTGATTTTTGGCTAAAGGAAGTGCAATTTTTGGGTCACGTTGTCAATAAAAAGGGAATTCATGTTGACCCCGCCAAAATTGAAGCTGTTAAGAATTGGAAAGCTCCTAAAACCCCTACCGAAGTTCGTTCGTTTCTTGGTTTAGCGGGTTACTATCGAAGGTTCATTTCAAATTTCTCCAAGATCGTTGTTCCCCTCACTGCCTTAACCCAAAAAGGTAAACCTTATGAGTGGGGACCGAAACAAGAAGAAGCCTTTCAAATTCTCAAGCAAAAGTTGTGCAATGCTCCTATCCTCACCCTTCCTGAAGGTGAAGATGATCTAGTTGTTTACTGTGATGCCTCAAACCAAGGTCTTGGTTGCGTTCTCATGTAACGAGGCAAGGTGATCGCTTATGCATCAAGACAACTCAAAATCCATGAGAAGAATTATACGACGCATGATCTGGAGTTGGGTGCTGTCGTATTTGCGTTGAAGATTTGGAGACATTATCTCTATGGGACAAAATGTGTGGTGTTCACCGACCACAAAAGCCTCCAACATATCTTCAACCAAAAGGAACTCAACATGAGGCAACGACGTTGGGTTGAACTCCTCAACGATTACGATTGCGAGATTCGTTATCATCCCGGCAAGGCTAATGTTGTAGCCGATGCACTAAGCCGCAAGGAACATGTCATGCTTCAAAGTGTCAAGATCCATTCCGATATTCAAGTTCGTATTCTAGCAGCTCAACATGTCTCGGTTACCGAGGGCAATATGTATGAGGAAATGTCTTGTGGTGCTGAATTCCAATTAGAGACTAAAACCAATGGCTTGCTTTATTTTCTAGTTCGTATTTGGGTTCCCGATCGTGACGATCTCCGAGCACTCATCATGACCGAAGCACACAAGTCTCGATATTCTATTCATCCCGGTGCGGATAAAATGTACCAAAATCTTCGTCCACAATATTGGTGGCCCGGCATGAAGAAAGACATTGCCTTGTTCGTAGCAAAATGTCTCACATGTTCTAAATTCAAAGCTGAGCACCAACGTCCTTCTGGTTTACTTGAACAACCGGAAATCCCCGTGTGGAAATGGGAGAATCTAGCTATGGATTTCATCACTAAACTCCCTCACACTTCAAGCGGTTATGATAGCATCTGGGTGATCATTGACCGTCTCACTAAGTCCGCACACTTCTTGCCTATCCGTGAAGACTATAAGGTTGAGAAATTGGCCCGAATTTACATTGACGAGATCGTGAGTCGTCACGGTGTTCCTTTGAACATAATCTCCGATAGAGATGCTCGTTTCACTTCTCGGTTTTGGCAATCTCTCCAAAAGGCACTTGGTACACGATTGGATTTGAGCACGGCCTACCATCCCCAAACTGATGGTCAGACCGAGCGAACAATCCAAACCCTGGAAGACATGCTGAGAGCCTGTGTCATCGACTTTGGTGGCAATTGGGATTCACATTTGACACTTATCGAATTTTCCTACAACAATAGTTACCACACCAGCATCGACATGGCTCCGTTTGAAGCTCTCTACGGTCGTAAGTGTCGTTCTCCCATCTGTTGGAACGAGATTGGTGAAGCACAAATCACCGGTCCCGAGTTAATTCAAGAAACCTCCGACAAGATTATTCAAATCCGTGACAACATTCGAGTTGCGAGGAGTCGGCAAAAGAGCTATGCCGACAAACGACGCAAACCCTTGGAATTCCAAGTTGGTGATCTTGTACTTCTAAAGGTGTCTCCTTGGAAGGGGGTGATCCGTTTTGGGAAGAAAAGCAAGCTAGCACCTCGCTATGTGGGTCCATTCAAGATCCTTGAAAGGATTGGGAAAGTGGCTTACAAGCTCGAGTTACCTCCATCACTTGGCAACGTACATCCTACATTTCATGTATCCAACCTCAAGAAGTGTCTTGCTGATGAGAACCTTCATATATCTCTTAACGATGTGCGCATTGATGAGACGATGCACTTCGTTGAAAAACCAGTCGAGATTATGGATCGTGAGATAAAACAACTCAAGCGCAGCCGTATTCCTATTGTCAAGGTTCGTTGGGAATCTAAACGAGGACCCCAGTTTACTTGGGAACGAGAAGACCAAATGAAGCTCAAGTACCCGCATCTTTTTGCTGAAGCAGTAGCCTCAACTAGTTGAATTTCGGGACGAAATTCCCTCAACATGGGGATACTTTAACCTTTCTGATTTTCATGTTTTTCCTATTTAATTTATGCCGTGCAATAAAAGACGATTCCGATTCCAATTTTACGATCATTGTTTCATGTTCAATAACAAATATACACGCGTTTATTTTATTACAATATTAACTAAAACCATCTTACAAACCTCGAGGACCAAACTTGACCAAAACTCAAAACAACATCAATATTACAAAACTACAAGGACTAGTCTTGAAACTTCCAAAAACCTACACAAGCACGGTCGTGCTTAGTCCTAAGCACGGTCGCGCTTGTGCCATGACCACGGTCGTGCTTATCATTAAGCACGGTCGCGCCTCTTTTACAGTTTGACTCTGAAAAGGTCAAACCGACTCAAATCTAGTCCAAAAATAGATTTCAAACGAGTTTTAGAAACCGCGGGACTTGTAGAAGAAGTTACTCGACCATTTGCGACGTAGACCCGATCCAAACACGCATACAATCGTCCGAATTCACGTACCTTTAGACCGACCTTCCTTTTTAAATCAAATCTTGTAATTTGAGCAAGAATCAAACGAATTAAGTTAATCTAATACCTACCCGCGACTTATATAAGCCTCCTTAAACCCTAAATCCATCATTACATCGTCCCTATCTCGTCTGTCGATCAAGAAAAGCCGCGAAGTCTCACCGTAGCCGTCTGCACTGGTTGCCCATTCAAAACAGGTTAGTAATAGGTCATTAGGATCGTCTCTCCAAGCTAATCGAAAGCCCTAACTTAATTCGTAACCGCATTACACGATTTTACCGAATTGAATCTGAGTTTTGATAAATAAATGGTTATAATCAAACTACACGGTAGACGTGTTATAAATCCAATTAAATAGTATGGTTGGATTCGCAAATAATTAATCAATGAAAACCCTACAAAACAGACTGATTTTATTACAAGAATTAGGAGAATTGCTTCTGGAATTGACCAGACACGGTCGCGCTAACCTATGAGCGCGGTCGTGCCTGACCAAGCACAATCGTGCCCCGAGAGAGGCCCGGACGTGTTGCCGAACAATCAAAGTCCTGACCTAGACAAACCCTAGACGCGGTCGTGCCTGACACGAGCACGGTCGTGCTCTATGAACAGACCCTTTTTGTAGCCTACTGACTCGACCACGGTCACGCACGGTGACGAGCACGGTCGTGCCCAACACGAGCGCGGTCGTGTTCCCCTTAACAGAATCTTTATTTTTATTCTTTTAATTTGATAAATATATTAAATTACAGTTTATATAATTATTTTTATAAACTAATTACTGGAATACCTATATTCCTTACACTTGTTCCCAAACGAACATTAATTATTTAAACTTATACAAATAAATATATATAATATTCTAAATAAATAATATAGTTAATTATTATTTTAAAACAAACCCTACACGTTTAAAAATAACAAATCCACTTCCGACATTAAATGACGCAAATCAATAACACATGATCATATACATTGTTCATTAGGTCGAACTTAGCGATCTACAAACACACCGCTATTACCTATTTGCTTGTGCGATCCACACTCTTCATAACAAGTGAGTATACATAACCCCACTTTTACTTTTTATACTTTTGGGGTGGACATGATTTACATTAAAACAATTTGCAACTATTTCATAATACAATTCTTTACTTGATTACATGAATTATTTGTGCATTATGCTTGGATGCTATGAGTTATTACTATACATACATGACGTAACTCGTACAATCATTAACTCTGTACAAGCCAACGGTAAACAAAGAAAGTACTATTCAGTCTGACAAACCCACCCGGGTAGGGTGTTTGTTACCGACAATACATTAGGGTAACCTGCGTGTTATGCCTCAGTCACAAGGTTTGATTGTGCACCTAGTGTAACTATAGGTTCTCCATATTTTCCGTATATGCCATGTGAATCAATCGACTTGTATAAATATTTTGGAACTCTTATGTGTGTGTCAAAACTTGTGTATGCTCACCAACTTTTTAGTGGACCATTGTTTTTAAATCATGTTTCAGGTATGAATGTTTGAACTGAGCAAGATTTGCTACACATAGGATTTTTGGACTTAGTATTTAAATTAAAACAGTTTATTCTATGTAATTTACATTTTCGTTTCGTGGATTGATTGTGTTTTGTTGAATTTGTCTAATTGCAATGAAAACAATTATTGATTATCTAAACTTTAGTAAACCATGAGCAATGAACAGTCTGCACGCTTCACGCCCCGACGTTTCCGCCGTCGGTTGGGGTGTGACATAAAAGCCGCTCCATTCGAGGCTTTGTATGGTCGTAAATTTCGCTCACCGCTATGTTGGGCGGAGGTTGGAAACAAGCACTTAACTAGTCCTGAGGTTATTCAAGAGACCACGGACAAAATTTTCAAAATCAAGGATCGTCTGAAGGCCACCCGTGACAGACAAAAGAGTTACGCGGATTACAGGCGAAGACCTTTAGAATTCAAAGTGGGAGACAAAGTCATGTTGAAGGTCTCACCTTAAAAAGGAGTTGCAAGATTTGGCAACCGTGGCAAGCTTAACCCTCTGTACATCGGACCATTTGAAATACTGGCTAGGGTTGGCCCTGTAGCTTTCAAGCTCAAGTTGGCACAAGAGCTAAGCAATGTACATGATACGTTTCATGTATCAAATCTCAAGAACTGTTTATTAGACGAGACGTTAATTATACCGCCTGATGAGATTCACTTAGACGACAAGTTGCACTTCATTGAGGAACCGATTGAAGTCACGGATTGGAAGGTTCAGAAAACAAGGCATAGCCGTGTTAAGTTGGTCAACGTACGTTGGAATTCGAAGCGCGGCCCCGAGTATACGTGGGAGCGGGAAGATAAAATGAAAGCCAAGTACCCGTCCTTGTTCACGAACACTCCAAGTCAAGATGACAAAAACTGAATTTCGGGACGAAATTCTCTTTAACATGGGGAGAATGTGACACCCAGCATTTCAGGTCAATATCCATATTACATAAATGCACGTTCATAACATATATTTCCTGAAGTTTTATTTTGACTAAGTAAAGTCAAGGAGTCTAGCAAAGGAATCTATATCATAATAGTAATTTTTAAGAATTACTAGGAAAATAAACAGTTATAACCCGCAAGGTACGGTCGTTGGTGATTAACAAGAACTTGTTACAGTAAAACTCTAGGGAGACGCTTTAACGTAAAAACATAAATATTGGTGACAAAACCCTTAAAAGTAACATACAAATAGTTGTTTCATGGCTCTATGTTATTTTAGGTGTATACATGTATTATATAGTTAAAGTGATAACTATGTCAGGTTAACTAGTAAATTATGGAGACTAGTCAAACCACACAAAAACATATGAGTAATGGATCGTTTAATAGTTTTACACCAAGTGTTAGATCACGAGATCACCTACCGGGTTTACACCACCTAGAAACCGACCTAACTAGGATTTGGATGTCAACTAAGTGTTTTGACAAGATCCAACCCCCACCCCTTGCACCCCATTCGGCCGAGAACCCCTTAGTGGGGCCACCCATTTACGAAACCAACTACTCCATCATTATGAATGTCATAAGGCCATGCTTCATCAACCAAATGAGCAAGCTAAGATCAAATCCATCCTATCCAACTCATGATTATAATTATAAAAGCAAGTTTAACACTCCACTCCGCCCATTCTCTTCATAAATCTCGGCCTACACACACACAAACACACACTCCACATTTGAAAGCCAAGAATCGAATTCTCTAGAAAGAGTAAGTTAGAGCCTTGGATATTCAAGGAAGTCTTGGAGTCTAGAAGTCGGGTTTTGTAGCAACACGAGCCTCTACCATCTTTCTACTCGTTGTTCATCACCTAACTTGTCTAGTGGTATGAACTCGACACCACCTTTCATATTTGTCTCTAATTTTAGTTTAAAGCTCGTTGTTCACCAAGAAAACAAAAGGTTTAAAAGAATAAAAGGGTTTTTAATAAAAGTTTAACTTTATTATGTTTAAAAACTAGTTTTTTATAAAAATATGTATGTGGTTCGAAAATGATAGGCTTATATACATGGATTATTGTCTTGAAATATTTTATGAGATAATTGTTATTTTGATTTCATGATGCTAAGTTATGAGTTGTTAAACTAAAAGAGTTGTGTGAATATATAAAAAGGATCGAATTTGTAGAAACACACGTGTATGCATATTGTTGATTGTAGTAACTTGAAATGGTAATAATACATACATACATATATATATAAATCGAAATTTGTATATGTATTTATAGGTAGATATTCTTGTTTGAACATTTGATAATAAAAAGGGAAATAGTAAATTAAAAACTATGAATAATACTTGGATAAGTGAAATATACGTGAATATGTATATATATGTGATCGCATGAAACATGTAAATATATATTTATGTGTGCTTGAAGTTTGGAAATTTGGTAGATTATTAAGCATGAAAAGCATGAGTTCATATAAAGGGATTAAACGTGTACTTGAATAAATGATCTAGTGTATATATACATGTTTAGCAACCGAAAAATGTATAAATATACTAGTACGAACATAACTTGTTGAACTTGAAAAGTTGTTGAACGTTGCATGTAAATATATATATATATGTATATATACAAGTCATAATACATATATGAGTGATGAAAAATTAGTAACTTGAAATGAGTTATGAAAAGATTAAATAATTGAAATCACATGTGTGTTTATAACTTGTTTATAGCATGGAACGTGGACTTGATTGATGAAATCTAAAGACGTTCGGTTTAAAATAAATGATCGTATGTATTCACGAAACATATTTAAGTGTATGTTGAAATGTGGTTATACTTGTGTGTGTATATTTGTAAGAAAATATAGATACATGAGAAGTTAATAAATGTCGTTCAGAACAAGTAATTGTATGTGAACGTGTTAACATGGATTATGCGCACGTAGGAATAGACATACGTAGAACATACTAGAACGATATTTGAAATTTTATATAATTATTGGTAAAGAATAATTATATGGTTACACGTGGAACACAATAAGAATATATTATAAGATGTTGTTAAAATAATTTTTATTTTTGATAAACGTAATAAGTCACCAATATGGAAATATAATATTTTCTCGGAAAATAAGTAAAGTGTAGACTGGTATAAAAATCACCAACGAGTCGTCACGAGAAAACATTGTTTTAAATAAATAAAGACGTATTTAACAGGAATAGTTAAGTCGGGTGAACAACTTGCGTTTAAGACTGGTACTCTTAACGTGTATAGTATCCTTGTGTAATTAGGATACGGATAGGCGGGTCTGCTTTTATTCAAATATTTGCTAGCATATACTTCTGTCGAGGTGAGTTTCACTATCCCCTTTTTTCTAATTTTTTGAAATGTTTTGGGGTGGAAACATAGTTGTAACGAATTTTCGTATGTAAATGAATGAACAAATGATCAGACCGTATGTGTGCATTGAGGGAACAATATAGCGCTTAAAGTCCCCGGAATAAAAACTTAGTAACATTAGCTATGGACTTAGCTCGGGGGTGACGCCCCCGGTCATGGTTAGTCGCACTAACCAGGGGTCCAAATGGCCGAATGACCGCATATTGTCTTACTCATAGAAAGGCGAGGAGGGGCATTAAATTGTTGGGGTTTGGTTACGGTCTCGTGCATTACATATTATTTTGTATTCCTTGCAAGTTTACAAATGGGGTCAATTGGTCAGGGTAATGTTCAAATTCATTGGTTATACATATAAACTGTTTGATCGGAAAATGATAATGTTTAAACGTTTGAAAACGTTGGAATTATAAGAACTCTTGATAAAGAACTTGTAAACTCACCCACCTCGTGTTGACACTTTTTAAGTATGTTTTCAGGAAATTGAACGTGGTCTTCAGGTTAGCAATGTAGGTTACATGCATGCATGTGGATACGGCTTTTGGAGGATTACTCTCGTATAACTCATGGTCTTTTGGTCATATTTGCGAAATCTTACACTTTTGTAAACTCAAGTTGATATTTTGTGATGTAAATACTTTAAACTTGATTATGTATCCAACTACATGTATGTGTTTGCGGTAATCATATGCTTTGGAAACCATGAATGTTACGTCTCGCGTTTCCGCCTTGGCGGGGTGTGACACTAATGGTCACATTCAAACATATTAGTTTATCAAGTTCATGGTTGTGCTTGACGTTGTGTACTTATAATTTAATAATCAAAATTTTTGTTCGTGACTCTTAACGTATTGCGCGTAACTCAATGTTTTGATAAAACTGTGTCGAGGTTTTATAATATATTCAAATGAATAATTATATATATATATATATATATTCAAAACCGTAAAGTATACTTGTACACTATTAAGTTTTGTAAATAATTGTTCGGAATTATTTATATTATACGCGTAGCCGTTTATCTCAAGTAATATTTATGCGTACAAATATAGCATTCATAACTATTCATTTAATATCAAATTACAATTATATATGTCATGAAAAAATATGTCAAGTTCATATCAATCTAAATTTTTATAGATATCCGGTAATATTCGTGTAAGATGACAATTGTTCTCGTCATAAACTCAAAACCCTAATAGTAATACAAGTGTCTATGAATATATACATTTTACATTCGAATTTGGCTATCGTATATAATAATTGTTTGATTTCATAAAAGCGTAAGTACTCACATACTCGTATGTATTTCTAAGTGTACATATATTTATATCGCATATTCATATTTATGAAAAACATAATTGTATCTACCCTTTTTAATTGTCAAAATCATTCGATCATATATATATATATATATTTGTATAAATCGTTTTATATGAGGGTTATAACATAATTGTTTTCGTCGTTCAAATATTATCGTAATTGAATTCCTCGTTTAACCGGTTATGCGTTTACGAGTACATTTCTCATTAGTATAAAACATACGCTTAACTGTCAAGTGTTAATACTAGTATTTATGTGCATTAGCTGAAACGAGTTTTCCTTAACAAACCTACGCTTTTACGGCTCGTTAGTATTAACCGTCTGGTTATTATTGTTTTTATCATTATTAGTTAAAGACTCTTTTAAGCTCAACACCGTTTAACCGCACTCGCGCGTTTAGTTTTACGTAAATAAATATAACTATTTTAACACGTGTTTTATACCTTTCAAGAGCCTCGTTTACGAGCCGACGTGTTCTAACTCTCACGGTTCACACATTGACCATGTTTGACCAGAGTTGATTGGGTTTGACCGAAGGTTGGGGTTTTGTATCCTGTCCAAAAATACACCATTTATACTCCGGAATGAAACCCAACAACCAAATCAACCGATCTAAACGAAAAATAAGTAACCGTAACTTAACTAACTAGATTTTGACGAAATGTAACCCGAACCTTTTAGATCGGGATGGGAGGACAACAATGAACATGGATATGGTCGTTTGAGACTTGCAGGAAAGTCGGTAGTCATCAGAAAATGGTTCTGTTTGCCTAAAATATATCAAAACGGAAACTTTAACACTCCGAGTATGTGGATCTAAACCCGAACAATCACAAAACGAGTTAGGGACTTGCCGAGTTTCAGCTAAGTCTTGCCGGAAATCCACTGGACCCGTCGGAACCCTAGCGACGGCGCCTGAGTTTGCCGGAACTGCGTTTTCGGTTAGCAACAAAGAAGAGGGAGAGGAGGGGGTATTGTAAACTTCTAGATCCATCGTCATTGTTGTGGTACGGAGGTGGAACACCAGCCATAACTCGTCGGGAAAACGTGGATCTCGTCGGAACCTAATAGGGTTGCCAGAAACACGTGTTCGGCGTTTAAACACCGTCGGATCTTCACTGCTGTCACCTTTGTCCCGTGCTGAATCGGCCGTTTGGGTCGCTTATACTTTCATTCTTTTGTCTTCATCGTCCCCCACCTCTAGACCGCCGCACCACCATCGTACAGCCTTCGGAGTTCGTTCACGTAGCTTAGGGTTGCTTCCCTTCTCCTTGTCATCGCCTGTCACAACCACCACGACGCCTTGCGCCGTCGTAACACCACCGTGACTGCCACCAAGATCTTAGCCGGCTCTCTCTCTCTCATCCGGATCTCTCTCTTTTTCTTTGGTGTGCTAGGGTTTCAAATGAGAAAAATGAGAGGAAAATGAGGATGAGATGAATATATACTTAGGGTTTTAGGGTTGGAGTTTTCAACGGTAAAAATACTGGTTTGTACATAACGCGTATCTACTCGGGTCTCCGTCATTAATAAAACTCCCGAACTTTTATTTTAGAATACATAGAATTATGAAACGTGATTAATAATATTATTTACATATTTTAAATCATGAAATTTACTTTTAAATTGATGTACGATCCGGTACGCGTCGGTACCTCATTTTTAACACATTCACTCTTCTTAAACGTTTCACGCTTCGAGTTTTACCCTTATTACTTTATTAATAATATTAAAATAAATACTGATAACATTTGACATGTCATAATACGTATCGGTAACAATTTGACTGTTGTTGTTAGTTTTACGAGAACCTAATGCGGTTTAACGTTCGTATACACGTACTACGCGTGTGTTTATCCGAACAGTCTTTCACATGAATATTAATACTCAATATTAAGGATTCGTTATCATATTTTATAATTTTATCCAATATCTAGAAATAAACCGATGTCTGACGCGTTAAATGTTAAAATTACTGAATCACGTACGTTCCTATATCTTTTCAGAATCGTATAACGAGTTATTAGATGAAATCAAGTGGCTAGCATGATGTTCGGATTGTGTGAATTTGAATCTCTAATGGGCTTGGGTCCTTATTGGGCCTTAAATGGGCTTGGATTTCTATTGGCCCTAGTTGGGCTTAGCCCAACATTTAGGTTTTCTAGATTCTGAAATTTGCAGGTGTCACACATGCCTTGATAAGAGATTCCTTCCCAGTCACACTTTCCCAAAGAGAAAAATATTTTACAAGTATACTTATATATACGTCCGTAGACATATCTTTTTGATGTATGACATTTGCATATCTTTTGAATTTTGCTATAGCACGACATTGACATTGCGTGCCTTTTTGCTCAATTTCTGCTTTGAAGAGTAGCTTTTGCACTATCATTTAGTGTCTTTTCACCTATTGCATGTAATTGCATGTCTTTTATCTATATACATATATATACGGACTTGTATCTAGTCTGCTCGCAACCCCTTTGTGAAGGGTCTCGGTTTGTGCAATCCAGAGATAGTATGTTCATCCACAGTTCATCAACCTTTATGTGTAAGTATTCAATTACTAACAGGAAATAATTATTCTACCGATCTATGAGATGTTCCCTACTATGACAATGATCTTTATGTTTAAGTGAAACACTATCTTGCTGTGCTTTCAGTTTTAGTAGAGCCTATCAACATATCACCCCAAGATCCTAATCTTTTCAACTACAGGCCTTACATATGATGATCTGACCTTTAAAATGATGTACTATCATTTCCTATTAGACAGAGTTCTCATTTTTTGTATCCAGATGAAAGTCATCCCATAATCCAACATTTGATTTTGTATCCAGATGACTTGTACACAGCAACTTGAAGCGGTAATGTATTCTACTTCTGCTGTAGATGTTGATACACATGTTTGCTTTTTTGCATTGCCACAAAATCAGTCTTCCTCCTAGAAACTGGCATCCTCCTGATGTGGACTTTTTATCCAAGTTGCATCCTCCATAGTCACTGCCAGTGTATGCATACAAGTTGAATTTGTCATTCTTAGAGTACCATAGCCCAAGTCTTGGAGCCCCCTTTAGGTATCTAAAAATTCTGTTAATAGCTTGAAGATGTGTATTCTTTGGAGCTGCTTGAAATCTTGCACACAGGCGTACTGCAAACATGATATCTGGTCTTGAGGCAGTTAGATACATGAGTGATCCTATCATTGCCCTGTACTGATGTTGATCAGTGTCTTATCCATCTTTGTCTGGGGTCAGTTGATGGTGCACTTGCATAGGAGTCTTGCAGCAGAGCAATCGGCCAGTTTAAATCTTTCCAAAATGCTTCTGACATATTTAGATTGACTGATGAAGATTCCATTTGGAACTTGTTTGACTTGGAGACCCCAAAAGAAATTTAGTTCGCCCATTGAACTCATTTCAAACTTTGACTGCATTAGGATCTCAAAGTCTTTGCATAACTTCTTCCTTGTTGATCCAAAGATGATGTCATCAATATAGATTTGTACCAGCAGGATTTCTCCCCCTTCATCTTTGATAAATAAGGTCTGATCAATGGCACCTCTTCTAAAGTTGTTGCTAAGTAAATATCCTGACAATGTTTCATGCCAGGCTCTTGGAGCTTGATGTAAACCATATAGAGCTTTTTCTAGTTTGAACACTTTGTCAGGATGTGGAGGATCTACAAAGCCTGGAGGCTGTCTGACATAGACTTCCTCACCAATCTTCCCATACAGAAAAGCACTCTTAACATCCATTTGATAGACTGTAAAACTTTTGGATTCAGCATATGCTAAGAAGAATCTGATAGCCTCTAGTCGGGCAACAGGAGCAAAGACTTCATCATAGTCAATTCCCTCTTCCTGAGTGTAACCTTGAGCCACAAGTATGTGTAGGTCCACATGACTCCTCGATAGATCTATCTCGTGACGTGACGTATCGAAGACATGGAGTGCGGAATCCAACCGTATCAACGAATGTGTACACAAGATGACAGAAATGATAATAATGTAAATAATCTTCTCGTTGTATTCTCTTATCAGACACTGATTACAATCTCTCTCAGATTCTCAGGTCTGATCTCTCTCTGAAGTTTTCCAAGTCTCTTTACTACGACTTGTAAACACCTATTTATAGGAACACACATGTATATATAAAGACTGATGGCTATAAAATTCTCTAAGTATAACTGCTGCGAACTCCACAGTTTTGCTGCTGACCAACAAGCTGCTGCGGATAAGCTTGTTTGCTGCGGATAGTTGTTCTCCTGCTGATGAACAATTCTGCTGCGGACAGCCTTATCTGCTGAAGACCAGAGTTGCTTCTGATAGGCTTCTCAGCAGCATCAAACACTTGATGCTGCTGATAAGAAAATCATCAGCAACTTTGGATAGTTGAGTCTTAATGCGGATTACCAACTATGCTGCTGATAGCCATATCCGTTGAAGATCAATCGTTTCTGCTGACTGGCATAGCAAAAGAAACTTTACCACTGACAAATTTCTGCTGCAACTCTGACACATCCCATGCAGAAAGAATGTTACTGGTGCAGACAATAAAAGACAACAACGCTCTCCTTCCAAGTATCAAAGCAATGATGCCTAAGAAGACGTTTGAGTAAAGTTAACCATTGTAGTATAGCTTCTAGTATACAAGATCAACGGCTTGTGTTCGATCTGATCCTTAGAATCAAGAGTCTGTCTTGATTCTAAGTTACTATATAAGTACTGTATTCGTTCATTGTACAAGTGTGCTTTCTTAGAGTTTTCTCTATAATCTTGTAACCATTGAAGCTTAATACAAATTACATTTATCAGTACTTCTTGTGTTTACTTGTTTACATTGCTTAGTTGTGATTGTTTCCGCCAATCTCAACTAGAATAGAACCATCTTGTATTTTTCGATCCTACAAGTGGTATCAGAGCTTTGGCTCTCAGATTAAACAAACTCACACTTGTTTAATCACTCTCTGGTTATATTCAATACTATCTCTTTGCTAAGTCACCCTATATCACAAATCCAAAATGACACAAAACAATGGATTTGAAGATATTGGAAGCATCAACAGACCACCAAGACTGGTGTCTGGAGAAGACTATGATATGTGGAAGAAGGATGGAAAGTTTCTTCTACTATCAAGAGTATGGGATATGGAGATCCATTAAAGATGGACCATATGTACCCATGGTGGCCTCTGTTGATTCCGGAGGTCCATCAGTCCCCAAAGAACCCTCAAAGTATTCAGATGAAGACATCAAGAAGATGGAGGTAGATTTCAAAGCCTTGGGAGCCATTCAGATGTGCTTGCCAAATGAAGTATTTCACAACTTCAGAGGATACAAGACTGCCAAGGAGCTATGGGAGGCTCTTGATAAGATGTTTGCAGGGTAAGAAGAAGTGAAAGAAAATAGAAGAGACATTCTGAAGCAACAATATGAGAACTTTGTCTGGAGGGAAGGTGAGTCTCTTGCTGTGTTATATAACAGGTACACCTACCTTGTGGGAGAGCTACTGTGCTCAAAAGTGAAGCTGGAGAATGAAGACATTCTCAAGAAGTTCATCAGGTCTCTGCCAAGTTGCTGGACACTTTACACAGTGTCAATCAGAAGAACTGAAAACTTGAAGACTCTGCAGATGACTAAGCTGTTTGGCATGCTGAAGACTTATGAATTAGAAATGATTCAAGCCAAAGAGAGAAGCTCAAGTTACTCAACATCCTCATCATCCACCACCACCTCCTCTGCACTTCACTCTGACCACTCAGCTCCTAGTTCAAGCAACTACTACCCTCACAATCAAACAATTCACCATTTCTTCTTGAAGCCCCACCTCAAACATCAACCTCTGCTGCCTTTGTCTCTGAAAACTCAAGCAATATGTCCTTTATCAAGGAAGATCTGGAATGTTTTCATCCAGATGATCTAGAAGAAATGGATATACAGCACTCCTATGCCATGCTCTCTCTAAGAGCAAAAAGGTTCTACTCTAGAACAGGAAGACCCGTTCCAAGCAACAACTCCAACACCAGAGTTGGTGTAACATCCCAAAAAAATAAAACGACAGTTATAATAACGGAATAAACGAACGAGGCGTGACGGGCCGGGCTGGATGGAGTCCTTCCCCTATAAATAGCCCACACAATCCACCACTTTCTCTCATTTGCAAGTTCTAGAGAGAGAAACCATAGAGAGAGAAAGTTGGCGGATCGACCCGAAATTGAAGAAGTGTGTTGCTCCAGAGCTCGTGAGAAGAACCTCCGGATCAGAAGCTCGATACAGGTAACGATCCGGCCTAGATCTGATTTTTTGTTCGTTTTAGGGTTTTTCGGGTTTTGGGTGAAAGGGTAACGTTTTCATGGATGAAACTGGAAGAAAAACATAGATCTGAGTTCCTTAAGGAAAAGAAAACTTTTTGAATGGAAACAAGTTCGGGATCTTGACGTGATCAGACCCGAACACGAAAGTTAGGGTTTTTTGCGGAGAAGCCGATCCTGCGTACTTACCAAGTACGCAGGAAGAGGATCCTGCGTACTTATCAAATACGCAGGAGAAGGATCCTGCGTACTTAACAAGTACGCAGGAGAGGGATCATGCGTACTTAACAAGTACGCAGGAGAGGGATCATGCGTACTTATCAAGTACGCAAGAAGAAGGTCATGCGCATTTACCAAGTGCGCATGAAGCAAAGTCTGCGCACTTATTAAGTACGCAAGAACAAAGCCCTGCGCACTTGCTAAGTGCGCAGGCATCAGGCGGGTTAAGTAAAGTGAGTATGTTTAGAATTATTAAACCGTTAGAGTCGGGATTGGGTCTGATGTGTATTTAACTAATCAATTCAGATCAGAAGTGACGTTGTTGGACCTTTGTTTAGGACAACCCAGATTAGCTTATCCGGTGAGTTCTAGAAGCCCCCTTTTAAATGTTTTAAATAATATTTTTTGGCTGGTGTGCATACGTAACGATGTGACTATTTTATAAAACGATGTTTATGAATGATGTATGTGACGTTTTATAAAATGACGTATATGAATGATGTTTTGGAAGGAAAGGTTATGAAAGAAGTGTTTATGAAATATTTTGCCAAAAGAAGTTTACAAAGTGTTTATGAATGAATGAATGATTTTTAATAAAACGTACGAATGCTTTAACTGAAGTTTTGAAGTAAAAGAAGTGAATGTTTTGAAGTAAAAGAAGTGAATGTTTACGAAAGTCACAAACGAATGAATCTGCCAATATTCCATAGGGAATGAAGGTTATGGGTATGGGAAGTATGTTATGGGCCTTTACCTTTTAGGGGCCTTTGTGGCTAGCCAACTGTTGTACAACTGGGGTGATGACGGTCACCAAGAGGATTATCGTGATCCTTGAAGTTGGTACGAATTACCTTACGGGGTAGTCGTGCTTGAAGTTTGGTACTTGCGCCTTACGGGGTGTAGTGCTTGAAGTTTGGTACTTGTCATCCTTGTGATGCCGTGCTTGAAGTTTGGTGTTGAATAACCTAAGTATCGGGCCCTAGGAGTTCTTCACCCGAAGGACAGTATGGTGTTGATGGGCCTAGTGGTGGTGATCTT
The DNA here is from genome assembly GCA_023525975.1 of Smallanthus sonchifolius. Lineage (NCBI taxonomy): Eukaryota > Viridiplantae > Streptophyta > Magnoliopsida > Asterales > Asteraceae > Smallanthus > Smallanthus sonchifolius. The sequence continues at coordinate 16,947,563 of CM042035.1, read as the reverse complement.
CAGGTTATTCCACTAGTATGTGACGTATGGATTTGACGGTTACGAGAAGGCGCAGATTCGATATGTTCATTGACTTATGGATTATGATGTGTTATGTTTTTGTTATTGCATTATCTTACGTATGCTTTTATTAAATGAAGTATGATGTTATGTTTTTGGCAAATATTTGAAGTTAATGTTTTATGATAAAACTAGAACTCACCAGCGTAGCTGACTTTTTAGTATGCACATTCAGGTTAAGGCAGGTATGGACGATGGACGGTGATGCTTGGCAAGCGAGAAGAGTTACCCGGCTGATCATGAAGATTGGCATCCCGTTATGATTAGTTTATGTTTTGTTCATGTAATAGACTAAGTTACGCTTCCGCATGTTGAACAATGTCATTGTTATGTTTTAATGAAATTTTCTGCTGCGTTATTTTGATATTCAAGTTTAAGAACTATTTGTGAATGAGTAAATCCAACGAGTGAGGCCTACCGGGTTTGGGGCCTTACAAGTTGGTATCAGAGCAATAGTTTGAGAGATTTGGACACTCCCAGTGTCTGAACTTAAACTGTGAATGGGACCGAAAGAGGATGCCAGTACGGGTAACTCGAGCCAAAGCATCAGGTATGAAGGTAGTATATATTTACATATATAGTATGCCTTAGAAAGGGTTAGGTAAGGACTTGTGTTATGATGGAATCACAAAGGTGGTCAAATAGAAATCGAAAGGTAGTGTAATGGTTAATTGCAAATGGCCAGTGTATATTAACATCTTACAGTGCTTGTTGAATTCTATTTGTTAACTAGCGTGATGACATTAGATTCCTTGTCTTTTAGAACGAAATGGAGGGTAGAATAGGCGGAAGGCGTGGTGGGGGTCGTACCGGACGACACGGTAGGATTCCCGCCCACCAAGTTTATGGTAAAGAGGCAAGTGTTCTTGCGGAACCGAAAGGTAGTGTGCATGAGACCGTACGAGTGTGATGCGAGATGTCCTCTGTTGTGTTGACTTAGCGCGAAAATGGTAAGAGGTGTCGAGGAGAATACTGGAACAAAATCTCAACTTTGAAGAGACGCGAGTATTATGAAGTGTTATAAGAGGAACTAGAATGCTCGAGTAAGGTAAATTGGCAATTTCGTTTGGATCCGTGAAATTGTGAATTTATAGGTGCACGTGCATGATGGCGAATCTTATGGTATTGATTAATGCTTACGTATCAGAAGTGATCCAATTACTCAACCACGACTACGAGATGTTAGTCACCCGAGTAACGATTAAGGAGATTGATGAACATCATTAGTAATGGCAACGATGTCAAAGATGGTGTAGCTTACAATGGTGAATGATGTCAGCAAGTACGAGCCATGGGCAAGATGAGGAGGAATGAAACTTCGGTTTACCTAAGTCAGACGAGCATACGTATGAAGGATGCCAATGAGCTAGTGTGGACTACGCTTAGCACAAACGCGTTATGACGAATAAGAATCGGTCTACTGTCGAAGTATGCATGAGCATGAAGGAAATAACCACACAAGTGTATGTCCAAAGAATATATGAGTGCAAGAATGCTCAAATGGCATCTTTCCATGTAGAAGACAGTCCCAGACAACTAATAAGAGTATCTCCTGAAACGAGAAGATAGATATACCAACAACAAGAGACGGGAACCACGATGTTAATTAGTGCGTGCAGACTAAACCAAATCAAACCAGATCCGACCCAAGGATTGTTGTCTAGAATGAATGTGAAGGACAAGTTTTGACCAACAATGTGAAGTAAGGCATGGGCACTAGGAAGAAATTCAAGGCGACTCAGAGAACGCTCTACTACGGCTAAGTTTAATCAATAGCTTTGAGTGTTGTTAGAATTGGAAAGACGTTGAGGGACCCACTGAAACTAGAAAGGAAACGAAAGTACAAGTGTCACCGCATGTGTCATTTATCCATAGTAAGACCAACGAATGTGACTTTAGAAGAAATGCATGCAGAAAAGGCTAACGGAAACGAGTAGCTAGAGAATACATATTGTCGGTCAGATGGGATGCCAATCCCTAAGACCATCCAGTGATATGTAGAAAGAATGGTGTTCAATGGACCAACGATGTGAAACGTAAAACCTGACAAGTACGCTTGAAAGAAAGACTAGAAGGAGATTGTGTATGAAAATATGAATGAAAAGTTCGAGTGACTAGTGGTTCATCTGAATGAAAGGTTCGAGTGACTAGTGTTCCATCGGAATGAATTCCTTCCCGACAAGTTGAGTGTGATAAGGGATACCTCATATGTTTGGGGGATACCTGATACGGTTCCTACGGGGACGAAGCGATACGGTTCCTACGGGGACGAAGCGATATGGTTCCTACGGGGACGAAGCGATACGGTTCCTACGGGGACGAAGCGATAAGGTTCCTACGGGGACGAAGCGATACGGTTCCTACGGGAACGAAGCGATACGGTTCCTACGGGAACGAAGCGATACGGTTCCTACGGGAACGAAGCGATACGGTTCGTATGGGAACGAAGCGATACAGTTCCTTCGGGAACGAAGCGATATGGTTCCTTAGGGAACGAGACGATGTGGTTCCTTTGGGATGAGATGGTACGGTACATTCGGAAGCTTGATAGTAGGATTCATTCGGGAACGGGATGGTATGATTCATTCGAGAACGGCATGGTATGGTCCTTCGAGGACGAATTCACCATGGACAGCTTATGAGGTATACACAATGATCCAAACAGTCGAGGGATGATCGATAGTAACCGTTTAGATGGCAAGGTAGATAACCTTAACGAGGAGTTGAAATTATGGCCATGGAGTCTTCGGTGGATGACTTCGAGTCTGATAAGACATTTCACATGGAATGACGAGATAAGAACCCTAACGGTTAGATGTGAAAGACCGACTAGGGATGTACGATGCTGAAAAAGATAACGTCTATCAAGAACGAGAGAGGTATAGTCAAGACTACACAAGAATCTATCAACGGGAAAACAAGGAATGGTCAACGTCTACAGACTAGGGTTTGGTTCGGATGGAAGACGCTAAATTCAACGTCATACTAAAGCTCCATATCGACTAGCACCAGTAGAGATGAAGGAACTAATGACACAACTAGACGAATTACTTGTCCGACCACAAAAGTTGGAAGTACTTCTTCGAACAAAAAGAGCTTAATATGAGGCAGAGACGTTGGTTGGAACTCCTGAAAGATTATGACTGTGAAATCATATACCATCCTGGAAAGGCAAACGTGGTGGCTGACGCTCTAAGCCGAAAGGATGTGCCTACTCCTATTAGAGTGAAAGCTTGCCAGTTGGTGGTAACATCGGATGTGCTGAGAGAAATCGAAAGAGCTCAAGATGAAGCACTTAAGGAAGAAAACATAAAGAAGGAAAGTATGGTTGGCCAACAGGACAAGTTGGAATATAACACCTTTGGTGTTAGGACACGTTTTGGGCGGGTATGGATACCTATCGGTGGCGGACTTAGAACCAAAATCTTGGATGAGGCTCATAAGTCTCGGTACTCTATCCATCCCGGTACCAACAAAATGTACCAAGATCTGAGGAAGGAATACTGGTGGCCTGGAATGAAACACGAAGTGACAAGGTACGTAAGCAAGTGCTTAACTTGCTCGCAAGTAAAGGCTGAACACCAGAAACCTTATGAAAAGATTCAACCTCTTGATATACCGGAATGGAAGTGGGAACACAATACCATGGACTTCATAACCAAGCTACCTCGCACAGCTAAAGGTCATGACACCATTTGGGTAATTGTGGACCGATTAACGAAGAGTGCTCATTTCCTACCTACTCGCGAGACGTTCTCATCGGAAAGGTTAGCGAAAGTATTTATTAACGAAGTAGTAGCACGGCATGGGATGCCTTTGACGATCGTATCTGACCGGGACACACGATTCACATCGAGGTTCTGGAAAAGATTTCACGAGGCGATGGGCACGAGGCTTAATATCAGCACGGCATACCACCCACAAACAGATGGTCAGTCCGAAAGGACCATTCAGACATTGGAGGATATGCTTCGTGCTTGTATTATCGATTTTGGCCGCAGTTGGGACAGTCACCTGCCGTTAGCCGAATTCTCCTACAACAATAGTCATCACACGACGATAGGCATGCCGCCTTATGAAATGTTGTATGGGAGAAGATGTAGGACCCCGGTTTGTTGGGGTGAGATTGGACAGAAGGAATTAGGAAGTCTTGAAGTCGTAAAAGAAACGTCGGAAAGGTTTGATCAAATCAAAGCACGAATGAAGGCCGCACAAGATCGTCAGAAATCCTATGCGGATAAACGACGAAGGCCTATTGAGTTTGATGTTGGGGACAGAGTAATGTTGAAAGTGTCACCCTTAAAGGGAATTATACGATTCAAGAAGAGAGGAAAGTTAAGTCCGAGGTTTGTCGGACCATTCAGGATAATGGCACGGGTTGGTGAAGTCGCTTATCGGTTAGAGTTGCCTGATGAGTTAAGTGAGATTCATCCTACCTTCCACGTATCGCACTTGCGAAAGTGTTTGGCGGATGAATCGGCTCATGTACCACTTACTGACATCGAGGTCGACAACAGCCTTAACTACATCGAGGAACCCGTGGCCATCCTAGATCGGAAGGAGAAACGTTTACGTAATAAAGTAATCCAATTGGTTAAAGTCCAATGGAAACATCGAAAGGGATCGGAAGCCACTTGGGAAACGGAGACAGAAATGAGGGAGTCGTACCCTCAACTATTTGACTTATGATAGGTTTCGGGGACGAAAGCTATTGTAAGGGGGGTAGACTTGTAACATCCCAAAAAAATAAAACGACAGTTATAATAACGGAATAAACGAATGAGGCGTGACGGGCCGGGCTGGATGGAGTCCTTCCCCTATAAATAGCCCACACAATCCACCACTTTCTCTCATTTGCAAGTTCTAGAGAGAGAAACCGTAGAGAGAGAAAGTTGGCGGATCGACCCGAAATTGAAGAAATGTGTTGCTCCAGAGCTCGTGAGAAGAACCTCCGGATCAGAAGCTCGATACAGGTAACGATCCGGCCTAGATCTGAGTTTTTGTTCGTTTTAGGGTTTTTCGGGTTTTGGGTGAAAGGGTAACGTTTTCATGGATGAAACTGGAAGAAAAACATAGATTTGAGTTCCTTAAGGAAAAGCAAACGTTTTGAATGGAAACAAGTTCGGGATCTTGACGTGATCAGACCCGAACACGAAAGTTAGGGTTTTTTGCGGAGAAGCCGATCCTGCGTACTTACCAAGTACGCAGGAAGAGGATCCTGCGTACTTATCAAATACGCAAGAGAAGGATCCTGCGTACTTATCAAGTACGCAAGAGAGGGATCATGCGTACTTATCAAGTACGCAAGAAGAAGGCCATGCGCACTTACCAAGTGCGCATGAAGCAAAGTCTGCGCACTTATTAAGTACGCAAGAACAAAGCCCTGCGCACTTGCTAAGTGCGCAGGCAACAGGCGGGTTAAGTAAAGTGAGTATGTTTAGAATGATTAAACCGTTAGAGTCGGGATTGGGTCTGATGTGTATTTAACTAATCAATTCAGATCAGAAGTGACGTTGTTGGACCTTTGTTTAGGACAACCTAGATTAGCTTATCCGGTGAGTTCTAGAAGCCCCCTTTTAAATGTTTTAAATAATATTTTTGGGCTGGTGTGCATACGTAACGATGTGACTATTTTATAAAAAGATGTTTATGAATGATGTATGTGACGTTTTATAAAATGACGTATATCAACGATATTTTGGAAGGAAAGGTTATGAAAGAAGTGTTTATGAAATATTTTGCCAAAAGAAGTTTACGAAGTGTTTATGAATGAATGAATGATTTTTAATAAAACGTACGAATGCTTTAACTGAAGTTTTGAAGTAAAAGAAGTGAATGTTTTGAAGTAAAAGAAGTGAATGTTTACGAAAGTCACAAACGAACGAATCTGCCAATATTCCTTAGGGAATGAAGGTTATGGGTATGGGAAGTATGTTATGGGCCTTTACCTTTTAGGGGCCTTTGTGGCTGGCCAACTGTTGTACAACTGGGGTGATGACGGTCACCAAGGGGATTATCGTGATCCTTGAAGTTGGTACGAATTACCTTACGGGGTAGTCGTGCTTGAAGTTTGGTACTTGCGCCTTACGGGGTGCAGTGCTTGAAGTTTGGTACATGTCATCCTTGTGATGCCGTGCTTAAAGTTTGGTGTTGAATAACCTAAGTATCGGGCCCTAGGAGTTCTTCACCCGAAGGACAGTACGGTGTTGATGGGCCTAGTGGTGGTGATCTTCAGGTTATTCCACTAGTATGTGACGTATGGATTTGACGGTTACGAGAAGGCGGAGATTCGATATGTTCGTTGACTTATGGATTTTGATGTGTTATGTTTTTGTTATTGCATTATCTTACGTACGCTTTTATTAAATGAAGTATGATGTTATGTTTTTGGCAAATATTTGAAGTTAATGTTTTATGATAAAACTAGAACTCACCAGCGTAGCTGACTTTTTAGTATGCACATTCAGGTTAAGGCAGGTATGGACGATGGACGGTTATGCTTGGCAAGCGAGAAGAGTTACCCGGATGATCATGAAGACTGGCATCCCGTTATGATTAGTTTATGTTTTGTTCATGTAATAGACTAAGTTACGCTTCCGCATGTTGAACAATGTCATGGTTATGTTTTAATGAAATTTTCCGCTGCGTTATTTTGATATTCAAGTTTAAGAACTGTTTGTGAATGAGTAAATCCAACGAGTGAGGCCTCCCGGGTTTGGGGCCTTACAGTTGGATTGGACAAAAGCAAACTGAGATGTTACAACTGTAACCAACTTGGTCATTTTGCTAGAGAATGCAAGGCACCAAAGGCAAACCCAGCTGCTGCTCAGACAAGACAATCTCAGCCAAGACAGCAACAACAGCAACATGCCACTCCTCCTGCTAAAACTGCAGCTTGTGCAGCTGTTGGAACTGCTGATTTTGACTAGAGCTTCCAGTATGAGGATCTTCCTGCCAATAATCAAGCTCTCATGGCAGACACATCAGAGATACCACCTCAGGTATATGAAAATCTTTGTACTCAAGCTTGTATTGATAAGGTCCTTGGATACAGGAAACATAACTAGAATATCATAAATCAAAATGAAGAGTTTCACCAAATGAAATCTGAATTTAAAAAGGTTGAAAACAGTTACAAAGAAAAGATTGACTGTTCAAAGAAAGAAATTTCATCATTAAAACATGAATAAACAAACCTTGAAACTCATATTGATGATCTTCTGCTTAAGCTAAAGGCAACAAGGGCCGAATTAGCAGACCAAAAGGTCCATGTGGAAAAATGTGAGTTTGCATCCAAAAAGCTGCAAAGACTTTTAGATGCTCAAATTCATGAAAAGGTAACTGCTGGACTTGGATTTCAAGCTGAGCAACCCTACAATGTTGTTCCTCCACCTACTGACTATGTAGCCATTCATGAACCAAGCTTCAGTCTTTCCAACCTTGATCTGGCTAACCGAAACCTTGACCTTGTTGTCCAAGAAGCCTCTGTGCAAGAATGTACTACTTCATCCGAGTCTGAGTCCACATGCTCAGACTCCACTGAAACCAATAAAGCTCCATCACCACCTACCTGTGAAGCTATTAAAGCCAACAATCCAAGCCCTTTCATCCCTTCAAAAACGGTACCAGTATCTCAACTCACCAAACAAATCAAAATCAGCTATCCTCCAGAAGGAAGAAAGCTAACTGTTAAAAAGGGACAGTCTTCAATCTCCACCAACCCAAATCCTCAAACTAAAACCATTCTACCTAGAGAGAAAGCTCCATATGTTCAAAAGACATTGGAGGAAGCCACCTTTGAGCACAACAAAGCCCATCCCTGGAATTTTAAAGACTTATTCAAGAAAAAGGACTATGTGTACTCTCAAAGGGAAAATTTGGCTAAATCATGCTGTGTCTGTGGCAAATACAACCATACTGCCAGCACCTGCTTCTACTACCTTCAGCAACAAAGAAACCTCAAGCAACATGCTTTTGAAAAGACAAACAAGAACAAATAGGTAAGAAGCTTTGAAGCCAAGGCAACTCATTACAGAAACTCTCTATCCCCACCAAGGAAGCAGCTGCCAAAACCTCAACAATCTTGCATCATCTATGGTGAATCAGACCACTTTGCTGTAAATTGTAAATTTAATCCCTTCAACCAGATCCTTCATCAAGCCCCTCCTAAACAAAAGCCTATTAGCAAGGTAAAGAAGGATATGCATACACCTTTGTTAAATTATCAGTAGCTAGCAAAAAATGCTTTTGATCAGGTAAAGCCCAAGAAACCAAAGAAGTCTGCTGCTGCTCAAGTAAAATCATCAGCAGCAACAAAATCTGCTGCTGATCAAGCAAATCTGTCAGCAGCCAAAGCAACATCAGCTGCTGATAGAGCAAAGAAATCTGGAAAACCACCTAATCAGCAATGGAAAGCCAAGATCCCAGCCTCTATCCCTCAAAGCATCATCATTGGGTCCATTGAATGCAAAAATACTGATTCTGCTGATCCAATGACATACTTATCCAAGTTTGCAAGTTCTTGGGTTCCTCCCTCTAACTAGATCTCTCTCATGTGTAGGGACAACCAGGTCACAAGAATAACACCTGGGTTGTAGACAGTGGTTGTTCCAGGCACATGATCGGAAACAGATCCATCCTCTCCAATTTTAGACACTTCAATGGAGGATATGTTGCCTTTGGGAGTGATTCAAAAGGAGGATCAATCACTGGACAAGGAACTGTGTCTAATGAAAGGCTGAGTATTGAAAGAGTAAACTATGTCAAAGAATTAGACTTCAATCTCATGAGTGTGTCCCAGGTCTGTGATCAAAAGCATTGGATGCTTTTCATAGATAAAGAATGTTTTGTACTATCCCCTGGTTTAAGCAAACCTCCTCCAGAGAAGATACTATTGACTGCTCAGAGAAAAGATAACCTATATGTGCTTGACATGAATGAGGTCACTCCATCTGGTAGTGTATCTTGTTTTCTATCAAAGGCATCAGTTGATGAATCAGCTCTCTGGCACAGGATATTAAGTCATGTCAATATAAAAACCATTAACAAGTTGGTGAAGGAAGATCTTGTCAGAGGGCTTCCTGACAAAGAATTCCAACTTGAAGATCATCGCATTGCATGCTTGAAGGGGAAGCAACATAAAAGTTCTCACAAGCCCAACACATTGACTTCAAATGACACTCCACTACAGTTGCTGCATATGGATCTCTTTGTTCCTACAAATGTCATGTCAATGGGCAAGAAGTCATACTGTCTGGTAATTACTGATGACTATACCAGATTTTCATGGGTATACTTCTTGAGAAAAAAAGATGAAACTGCTGAGATTCTTAAATCTTACATTCTTCGAGTTGAGAATCAAAGCAATCAGAAGGTGAAAATCATAAGGTGTGATCAAGGTATAGAGTTCAAGAACCACACTCTGAACGGTTTCTGTGAGAGCAAGGGAATAGAAAGACAATACAGTGCTCCAAGAACTCCTCAACAAAATGTGGTTGCTGAAAGAAGAAACAGAACTCTAATTGAATCAGCAAGATCAATGTTAGCTGATTCAAAATTGCCTCTCACATTCTGGGCATAAGTAGTCAGTACAGCTTGCTATGTGCAGAATAGAGTTCTTATTGTCAAGCCTCTCAACAAGACACCTTATGAACTCTCGTTCAAAAGAGTTCCCTACATTGGATTTCTAAAACCTTTTGGATGTCCATGCACCATTCTGATCACACATGGGGTTCTTCCTAAGTTTGTTGTCAAATCTGATGAAGGATACTTTGTGGGCTATTCCTCTCAATCCAAGGCCTACAGAGTATTCAACTCAAGAACAAGAATCGTGGAAGAATCAGCCAATGTGGAATGTAGGGAACACATCGCGTGTCAACAGGGAAAAGGCCCAGACTGGCTCTTTGATATAGACTCCTTCACACAAATATTTGAGCCTCTCATCTTCTCAAATATGGAGTCTACTTCTTCTAAAGCACCAGCTTCCACCTCTTCCTCTAACTACAGATTGGAGTTTCCTAGCCCCTCTATCAGACTGAAAAGGCCATCTATTGATCCTCCATCTGTTGTGAAAGCTATTGAAGCCAGTGAAGCCAGAACCAGACTCTCAAATGTCACCAGCAGCAGCCTCTCTGAGAATGAAAATCTGAATGAAGACACATCTGTAAATGCTGTAGAGGCATCTGCTGCTGATGTTGCTGCTGATAATGTTGATGTTGTTGTTGATATTGAAGACTCTTCCACCATGAATAAAGAGTTTCCTGATCAGAATCAGAGCAATCTTAAGCAAGGGATACGATTAGATGTTGTACCAGCACAGAGAATCAACAAGGAACATCCCCTAGAAAATATCATTGGCCAAGTTCACCAAGGAGTTCAAACAAGAAGCAAATCTCATGAGTTGCTACAATTCAAGAGACAGGATGTCTGAAAACTTGTTGATCTTCCACTTGGTCAAACTGCTATTGGCACAAGATGGGTATTCAGGAACAAGCAAGATGAGAGAGGCATTGTTGTCAAGAATAAAGCCAGACTTGTAGCTCAAGGCTACACTCAGGAAGAGGGAATTGACTGTGATGAAGTCTTTGCTCTTGTTGCCAGGCTGGAGGCCATCAGAATCTTCCTGGCATATGCTGCATCCAAGAAATTCATGGTTTATCAAATGGATGTCAAGAGTGCCTTTCTGTATGGGAAGATTGGTCAGGAAGTATATGTCAAACAGCCTCCAGGCTTTGTAGATCCTGCACATCCTAACAAAGTGTTCAAACTAGACAAAGCTCTCTATGGCTTACATCAAGCTCCAAGAGCCTGGTATGAAACTCTGTCTGGATATCTGCTATGCAACAACTTTAGACGAGGTGCCATTGATCAGACCTTGTTTATCAAAGTTGAAGGGGGAGAAATCCTACTGGTACAAATCTATGTTGATGACATCATCTTTGGATCAACAAGGAAGAAGCTGTGTAAAGACTTTGAGATCCTAATGCACTCAAAGTTTGAAATGAGTTCAATGGGTGAACTAAATTTCTATCTGGGTCTTCAAGTCAAACAAGTTCCAAACGGAATCTTTATCAGCCAATCCAAATATGTCAAGAGTATTTTGGAAAGATTCAAGATGGCTGACTGCACTACTGCAAGAACTCATATGCAAGTGCACCACCAACTGACTCCAGACAAAGATGGTCAAGACACTGAACAACATCAATACCGTATAATGATAGGGCCACTCATGTATCTCACTGCCTCAAGACCAGATATCCTGTTTGAAGTATCCGTCTGTGCAAGATTCCAAGCAGCTCCAAAGAATACACATCTTCAAGTTGTCAAGAGAATTTTTAGATATCTAAAAGGAGCCCTAAGACTTAGGCTATGGTATTCTAAAAATGATAAGTTCAACCTGTATGAATACACTGACAGTTACTATGGGGGACGCAACTTGGACAAAAAGTCCACATCAGGGGGATGTCAGTTTCTTAGAGGAAGACTGATTTCATGGAAGTGCAAGAAGCAAACCTGTGTATCAACTTCTACAGCAGAAGCAGAATACATTGCAGCTTCAAGTTGCTGTGCACAAGTCATCTGGATACAAAACCAAATGCTGGATTATGGGATGACTTTCATGGCCACTCCCATTCACATTGACAACATGAGTGCTATATCAATCACAAACAATCCGGTGCAGCACTCCAAGACAAAGCACATTGACATCAGGTATCACTTCATAAGAGATCAAGCTGAGAAAAAGAGAATTATTTTTACCAAAGTTCATACCAATGAGCAATATGTTGATTTATTTACAAAACCTTTTGATGAAGCTAGATTTAGATATTTAGTTAAATCTATTAGTATGATGAACTTTGACTAAAATCTTCCTCTAAAATTTTGTTTATAAAATGTGTTTGTCTTTTGTTGTAAATAAAAAGTTATAAGTCAGCAGCAACCATTTTTGCTGCTGACAGGTTTAATCATCAGCAGCAAAGAATTTGCCACTGACTGCTTTAAGTTATCAGCAGGAACAAGTTTTCTGCGGATAGCTTTAAGGCAGTCAGCAGCAACATCTTTGCTACGGATCATTGCATCCATCAGCAGCAATTAAGTTTGCTGCTGACAGACTTAACCATCCGCAGCAACCAAGTTTGCAGCAGATAGGCTTAACCATCCGCAGCAACCAAGTTTGCTGCTGATGGGTAAAAATAAGTCCAAATTAACTTTTACCCGCTGTAAAGAAATACTTTCAGTCTTTACCATGACTGCTATAGTGTGTTACAGCTGTAACATTGAAAAGTGAATAAGGTTGTACTGTACAAGTAACTTTGCTTTTTCCCTCCTCTGCCGTTATAACACAAATCAAATTTCTCCTTAACCTCTTCACATTCAATTTCAACCCGACTCTCACCATTTTCTCTCAAGCATTCACTGCATTCAAAGCCTTCCATACATAACCACCTTTCAAAAACTTTCTCCTTCCCTCCAAACCCAACGACAATGGCAGAGGTCAACATAAACCAGCCCGATGACAAGTTCTCACCCTACCACAATCTAACTGCATACCTAGTAAAAGGAAAGAAGTCTGAAGGGTTCAACGACATGATCTATTTTCTCCATCGATCAAAGATATACTTTGCACTAACCGTCAACCCCACCATATACATCCCTCATATGGAGGACTTTTGGAGCACCGCCGTCTACTCTACCAAACAGGGAAATCCCCAAATCAAAGCCACGGTAGACGGCAAAGACATCATCGTCACTGAAGCTACTCTCAGAAAACATCTCAAGCTTCAGGACGAGGGGGCCGCCGTTTCATACTCCAAGGAAGAGTATATGAGGACCTTTGTATCCATAGGGTACATTGGAAATCAGAACGAATATGCCATTGAAAAGGCGCTGATGGGCCCTCCATGGAAGTTTCTATGCCACACTCTTCTACAATGCATATCCCAGAAGAGAAGTGGATGGCATCAAGTGAGCTCTACCCTCGCCTCTGCTGTTCACGGTATGGTCACTGGCCAAGGTTTTAACTTTGCACATCTCATCTTTGAAGGTTTGAAATATAACCTTCAAGAAGGTGCAAAGCAGGCATTCTATATGTATCCAAGATTCTTGCAGGAAGTTTTCAACAATGAACTAAAAGATCTTTCAAAACCTGCAAGAATCTATCTTATGTTGGGATATAAAAATAATATTTTTCAAAGCATGAGAACTTTTTCCAAAAAGTTCTCAGGGGTCAATGTTCCATTTTTATCTACAATGATGAACATATAAAGTACCCAGGGTGACAGTTCAGCAATCCCAGCTGATACTAATCCCACACCCTCCACTTCAAAACCTGAACAACAAACTGCTTCCATTGCTCGAACCCCTGTGCATACTACTAAGGATGCACAGGCACAAACACTACTTACACCTGTGTTGGATGTTATCACTGCCTAACTGGAACACAGGGCCCAAGTTGAGGCAAAATATACCAGAAAAAGGAGCAAGAAGATTCCTTCTATTCTTGTCTCACAGGCCCAATCCCAACCTAAAAGCCCTCATTCAGAATCCCAACATTCTGATAAGAATATCAAAAGCGATAGCCAAACTATTAGAGAGACTTCATTGGAAGTTTCTCTATTAGGATCAGGATCACATCCCAGATCCATAGAACAACCTGCTAAGCCCTATCATTATTTTTCTTCTATGAACTTCAGTGCAGAGGCACCTAGTCAAGATGATATACCTTCTCCAACTACCACTATTTCGGCGGTATTGATTGACTTGGCTGCTAATGTACCCAGTGTCACACCCCGCCGAAGGCAGAAACACGGAGTGGGACCGGTATATCGCATTGAACACAAGTACAAGAGAAACTAAAAGGAAAGTTGTGCATTACATTGAACCATACTACATGCTTCTAACGAAATTACTAATACATGAAAATCCCGAATCAATACAAAGTGTCTAAAATGCCTGACTACAACCAAAGGTACACAATAATAATTCTTCCCAAAAGCAAGCCATTTAAAGCTCGTGATCCCCATAACTGTTTACCTGAAAAGCATGTTTTGAAAACGAGTCAACTATAAAAATAGTTGGTGAGTACGCACGTTTTGCGTCTCGATAAAAAAAGTAAGTAAATAAATTTCAAAATGTAATAGTAACCATCCGCATATGATCAAGTACACGTGTTAAGATATAATTACCCTGAGCCACAATCAAAACCGTCAGACTAGTTGTTGCCCCTGTATCCAGGTGTCGAATGTGAACACCTACTATGGCTAATTATACGCCCAAATGAAACTACAAATGTGGTTGGCGCGACCAACCCTGGGCGGGGGTGTCAACCCAAATAGTACTATCCATAATTCCCATCGGCTATCCAAGCTAATTGATTGTGTTAAAGTGGGGACTTAATACATTCATAAGTAAACCCAGGTAACAACGTGTAGTGTGTGAAACAGCTTTTCCACCGTAAAACAGTAAAAATAAAAAGTGGGGCTGCGAAACTCACCTGAGTGCGGTAATGCAAAAAGTACGGTAAAACAGTGAAACTGCCAACGGTGGTATCCTAACCGAGTCCTACTAATAAGTAGACACAAAATGTATTTAGGAAACCTAATATGTGTGGCTAAGTCAACAAATGTCAAAAGTGGCTATGTAGTCAATTGTATAGCCAAAACCCGTGCACGTGCGTACGAACCGTTAAGAATCGTAAAACCGGCTTTTATATGAATTAATAACCTTAAAAATTTAAGTTCTAGATTTTAATAAATAACATTAGTAGTTAAAAAGTCACATTTGATAAAATCTCATGTCATGGTTTCGTATGATCAAAAACGCGATTACGTGCGTAAAGTCCGGTTTACAGTTTGAAAATCTGATTCGTCCGAAATTAGGGTTTTAGTGTGATATTAGCACCCAATTTAAAAGTCAAATTTTATGTTTTAAATGGGGTTTTACTTCTGTCCAAAATCCCCTAGAATTTTTGATAAAACAAATTTATATAAAAATTTCCAAAATTTAATAACTTTTTATAAAATTTAAATGGACCATAATTCTAAAGTTATACTTAGACATAGAGTTACTGCTTGAAATTTAAACCAATTGATCATTTATATAAATAAAAATTTCTGACCAAGTTTCATAATTTTTTAAAATCCAGATTATTTATTATTAATATAAAATTGTTATATTTTAACAAATTCGGGAAAAATAGTTAAACTTATCCAATCTTATCGAAATGTTTACCAGGTTAGTTTTCGGTCCAAATGATATTCCATTAAAAATTTCAAGTCCTGATTTTATCCAGAAGTATACAAACCCTAAATCGTCCGTTTAAATTTTATAAATACTAAACGTATACTTAACCAACTCAAATTTTCATAAAATTTGGACAAGAGTCTTAGTTCATCATACAACTATCACTGTCCAATTTCCAGAATTTTTCAATACCCAGAAGTAGTTTTCCCAAATTTCCATGTATTAAACTTGTGTGAATTTTAATAAATAATCTATAAAGAGTTAGATAACCAAATTTTCCAGATCCTCATTTTAAAACATATTCTACTGTATAAAAATAAATTTGGGTGCTAAATCAACCATTTTTAAAAATCCACCAAAAACATGGATGTTCTTGAATCTTTAAACATTCAAACAAATTCAAATAAAAATTATACCTTTTAATCAGCAAATGAAGGTGAAATATGTTGCTTTTCTCCTGTGATTATTTAATTTAACAACCTACAATCACAATGTGGTTCAATTCCATGATTAAAGACTCAAAATCCTTAAAAATCCAAGAAAACTCAAATGATGAACATCAAGTGTTCATACTCTTGAACATCAAAGTTTTTGCAAGATTTTTACTAGATAACTCATTGTGGATGATTACAACTAGTTTTTATCTACAAATCCTTGTTAAAACCACAAGATTCAAGCTAAAAACTCTTGAAAACAACAAAACTTAAAAATCAAAGTGAGTGTGTGTGTTCTTGGTGTTCTTGAGAACACTTGCAAGAATCAAAACAGAAATTTTAAAGATGAAATCATGTTAAAATACCTTTAAAACACTAAAAACAAGCTCATGAATCCATTGGAACCAAGAATCAAGCTTGGAATTTGATTATTCTTGAGCTTGGAAGGAGATTTGGAGTGTTTGGTGGCAGGGGGGGGGGGGGTATTCACGATTTTTGTGAGGAGGAGGAAGAGAAATCAAATGTTGGAGATGGGTATTTATAGGTGGAAGACAAGTCTTGTATTTAAAAGATAAATTTTATAAAAATATACCCACTTTTTATAAAAATTACACCCCTAAACACTCTAATAAATATTTTTATCCAAACATAAAGTTCTACGATCCAAAATAATAAATTTTAGAAATTTTTAAAACATAAAAACTCAAAACTTTTCAAAAAGTTATACCGGGTAAACACCGGGTATTTAACGGAGGAACCACCTGTGATCGTTAGTTTAATCAAGAATCACAAAAGTTAGTACATATAAAATTATAAAACATCATTCTTAACTAAAATATAAGTATAAAAATTATTTTCGAGAATTTAATTTTTACCGTTTATTTAACGCGTTCGCAGTATACGCAGTGTATGCACTTAACCGGGTTTTCTAGTTCGGACCTTAGTGTTTGTCTAAGGTAATGTTCCTAGAATTCCTAGAAACACTTAAAATATATTTAATCATAATATTTAAAAATATAACGTATAGAAGTCGCGAAACGGTAAGGATCTGAAAAACCGCGGTTGTCACATTATCCCCATTTGAAAGGAATTTCGTCTCGAAATTCAATTGGTGTACAATTGAAAAATTCTTTCTCGAAATTTATTTAAAGTACGAAAGTCCAGATGGATCTGGTTTCCTGGAGAGTGGGGGGTTTGACAAACAGGGAATATAGAATCACCGTGTTGAGTAACATGAGAGGGAGATCCTTCGACATCTCCAATGGATCTAAAGATCACTTATTTCTGGATTTAAATAAAAGGTACACTGGTGGTGTAATCAGAAAATTAAAGAATCTGCCAAAGGATAGATATACTGTAGATAAAAAGTTGGTGTGAATCAAGAATAATATCGTGATATAAAATTTTGGTGATTTAGTATCCTTTTACTAGCATAAGAAAGTACCATCCTACTTCCTACCATCAAGGAATACTATCACATATAACAACCAGAAAATCCTTAACAGGAGAGGTGCTATAAAAGTTTAAAGAGTCGGTAGACTTTAGCACGTCACATTGGGAATAAAAATGTGTAATATCGATAACCAATACTCTAAGTTATGAAAAATGATCATATCATGTACTTAGAACTCAAATAGATAACACCTCAAAGAATGAGCTTGTCATCAGTTCGAACTTCCTCATGTGGTATGAATATAGATTTGACGGCTAAACTCTTTCGAGTATGTTAACATGATAAATATCGGAAACGTCATGAAGTCGCTGAGGTAGTTTCAGTTTGGACACCATCGGACCGAATCTAACAATGATTTCATATGGTCCAAAGTATCTTAAGTTAAGCTTACCTCTCTTTCCAAATCAAATTATACCCTTTCAGGGTGATACCTTAAAAAGTACTTGTAACCGATTTGAATTTCCAGAGGTTTTCTCCGAACATCAGCATAACTCTACGGTTGGCCTCCGACAACCATATGACTGTCTTATTTTGACTTTCGGACAGGCCAAAATGATTATCACCAACGTCAGTCCAACGAGGAGGTGAATGCTATTTACGTACGAACAAAGTCTTAGATGACGTATAATCAATGCTAGTGTGATAATTGATATTTGAAGGGAATTTGACCAATGGTAATTGAGCGTCCTAATTACCCCGAAGTATATCACACAGCCCTGAGCGTATCCTTCAAGGCCAGAATGAGTCGTTTGTCACACCCTAACCGACGGCGGAATCATCGGGGCGGGACATGTAGACTGTTCATGAGCTCAAGGTTGACTAAATTGTAATATGTTAAATCCATTTCCATTCAAACAAACATGAATCAAATTCAAAGTACATAATGAAATACAATTTGTTTTTGAATTAATATTAACTAGGTCCAAAGCCTAAGTATAGCATGTCTTGATCAAACTCATATGAAAGCACCTGAAACATGAATAAAATAAGGTCAACTAAAAAGTTGGTGAGTATAACACAGGTTTGTATACAGGTATCATATAATTTGTAAACCAAATCCTTTACATAACATGATAAATAAGGCGTTTATGGGGAGCAGCTATTGTGTAACCAAATGTACAATCAAACCTTTGTGACTAGCATGCAAAACAAAGTGTGTTGTCGGTTTCAATCACCGCGCATCCTGGGTGGGTTTGTCAGACTCAATAGATCTATCATTGAAAACCTTCGGCTTGTATAGTTAATGATTGCACATAAGAGCATACAAGAGGTTAGCACACCTAGCACTCGGGCATAAAGCTCAAATTGCACACATGAATGTAAATAGGATTTGTACTTGTGTTGTTTGCGTAAATGTAAACATGTAAGTTGAATAGTGTTCATGTTTCACCCCAAAAATGTAAAAGAGTAAAAAAAGGGGTTGTGAATACTCACTTGTATCGAAGGCGTAGCTAACACGAGATACTAGATAGTAATGTGATCCTTGTATTGCACAATGTTAACCTAGAGTGTAATGTATATTGCATTAATAATGCACAATAGTCTAGTCTAAGGTTGAATTGGATAAAGTTAGTGATTGGTACTTGGAAGTATTGTATAAAACGGAAGATTTGAATTGAATATTTTTACAACATTTTGAATAAGGTTTGAGTTTGGAATAATTAAATAAGTAAATTAATTAATTACTGTTTATGAGAATAATGTAAGTATTAGATGTAATTAAGTATAACTAAATAAATGTTTTTGCTTAATTATAAATCAAATAAATAATTATTACCTTATTCATCTATTTATAAAATGTAACTTAGACATTAAAATATTATTTAAGTGTAGGGTTTATAATTTAAAGGTTGAAACTTTAATTAAATAATTTCCATTTATTTTAAGATTAAATACTTGATCTTTTTAAATAAAGATAATACGCATTTTTATAAATTCAACTATTTTTATTTTGAAAATTAACTTGAAATACTAATTGTTTAAAATATAGAAATTTTAAGGATTCTGTGAACACACACGACCGTGCCTAGACAAGGCACGATCGTGCTCGGGCCACGGGCGCGACCGCGCTAGTCAGGGCGCGACTGTGTTGATCAACAAAGGACAGCTAGACAAATCACTAGGCACGACCGTGCCAAGGGTATGGCACGACCGCGCTTAGGCACGGGGCGCGACCGTGCTTAGGCATGGGGCGCGATCGTGCTTGGGCATGGAGCGCGACCGTGCTTAGGCATGGGGCACAACCATGCCTGGACAAGAGGCACGACCGTGCTAAGCGATTAGCACGATCGTGTCTGGATTTTCCAGAACCTAATCTGACAAATTCTTGTATTAAAAATGGCTGAATTTATAGGGTTTTCAAAGAACGACTGTTTGCGAATCTAACCATGTATTTTAATTGAATATATATCGTGTCTAGGGTGTAGTTCGACTAAGCCAAAAACGTGATGAACCCTAGATTCTGTTTGAGTTTAATTCGGTGGTATAAGCCCTGAATAGGTTAGGGCTTTCATTCACGGGATTGAAATGAGTCTGAGGATGTGTTTAATTACCTTAAACGATATCGAATTGGTGGAGTTCGACCAAACGGAGTTCCGACTTTGATGTGTTGATCCCTGGCGTCTCCTGTTGGGATTCTGGAAAAATTGATGTGAGGAATGTGATTACAGGAGCTTGAAGATCATGCGCATATGATTGATTTCGGGAGTGTTTCGTGAATTGGACGAGATTGAGAGAAAGGAATGGAGAGGTGACGGTTTTGGTTTCCTAATCACTACGCGGTTATTAGAAAGTGATTAATTCGAAATGATTGGTTTGAAACGGCACAATAAGCGTTACAAATTTTGGATTCGAACAGATTTGCGATTAAAGACTGTTTTTACGTTTTAACTGATTTGAGGCGCGACCGTGCCAGACGAGGCGCGACCGTGCCAAAACGTGGCGCGACCGTGCCTACTAGGGTTTCTGGTTATTTACAAAATAAGCCCTTGCAAATTCAGCTTTGACATAATTAGCTTGATTAGGATTTAACAGAACACCTAACGAGATTACTAACTGGATTAACTCTAAG
Source organism: Smallanthus sonchifolius (assembly GCA_023525975.1). Taxonomy (NCBI): domain Eukaryota; kingdom Viridiplantae; phylum Streptophyta; class Magnoliopsida; order Asterales; family Asteraceae; genus Smallanthus; species Smallanthus sonchifolius. The sequence continues at coordinate 16,927,306 of CM042035.1, read as the reverse complement.
AGGTGTTACCACATGATTATGAGTTCTAAATCTTTGAATTTAATACGATCGGCTGACGATTAATGAGATGTAGGTTTGAAAAAGTATATGATTCAACATCGTGCAGTTATTTTATTATTTAAAATAAATTAAAATAGGGTCGGAAAAATCAGGAATGTTACAGTCTCCCCATGTTAAGGGAATTTCGTCCCGAAATTTAACTAATGGAGACTACAAAATCAGGAAAGAGGTGGGAGTTTGGGTTCTCGGTGAGCTTTGATTGTGGGACATGGCTTAGGCCTGATCATCGAGGTTGAATATGAATAATGACAATGAATTTAGTTTTTGAAATGGACTTAAGGAGAAGATTGTCGAAAAGCAATTTGAATTCTAAATGTAAGATGTATTACTTGAAACAAATTTGATGAGATTTTGAAATTTTGAGTTTGTGTAAGATGTAGTCTAATGTGTTCAAAATTGTTAGTGGGTAACAGATTTCATAACAATTGGTCTGAGTCAAAACCTCACGTGACACGAACAACGCTACTTATGATAATATGATAGGACACTTATATAAAGGAAGTACCATCGGCGTATCCACCATGCCCTTGTCATGTCACATCAGTTTCATTGTTACACATCATGATAAGTTTTAGGTCACAACACACGACAAAATTTCACTATAGTTTCCATGCGCTGATTTTTATAATTCCGTGTGCACCCGTAATTATTCAAATCATCGTATGGTCCGTATAGATCGTTTTCGTTGTGTGCGGGTAAGGGGGGCACAATTTCACTATGATCACGTCTATTGTTTACACATAAAAAGTCGCTAACAAGTAACTGAGTTCCTAATCAAGTCAGTTCGCAACTATAGAGTAGTAAGGTAGTAACACTTAAAGTTTCTTAGTTTGCTCGTGTTTGAACAAGAATACGTCAAACCCCGAGTCGTTTCAATGTATTATGGTTTCAACTTTGGTGTACAAAGTGCATGACCATGTCTTGTGTATAATGAAATCCATTGCAATAATTGTAAGCAAATTTTGTTTCGAGTATATAGTAAGCACACAAGTCTTATGTATGATCTAGTGTCACGTAGTTTGTAATCAAATAGGTCTCATATATATAGCGTAAATAATTTAGCGTCTTGTATTTTGTAAATCAAAAAGCTCTAATGTGTAATGTATACAACATAGTATTATGTGTATTGTAGAAAATGAATTTCATGCAGGGCGTTGGCAACTTAGCATCATGTATTTTGTATAATGTACACCGTTTAGTATAAAGTGCTTTGTAACAAAATGAGTTTCACGTATAGTGTGGTCAATCTAGAATTATGTATCAATGAAGCAATTCTTATGTATAACATATATTGCAAACAACTAAGTTTCGTGTATCATGTGCTTAATCCAGTAGCATATGTATTGCAAGTAAACATGTTTCGTGCATTACGTGATCAATCGAGCAAATTGTGATTTGTAGGCAAACTAGTTTCATGTATTATGTAATTTGTGTAGCATTGAATATATTGAGAAATATTGAGTTTTATGTACCATAAGATTGCATTGAATATATTGTGAACGTGTATACATGAGTATTGAACTTCGCGTGCGACGTGTACTAATGGGTTTTGCATGGGTTCGAGTGCTGCGGACAAACGTGTTGTTTGGCGTTCTTGCATAATGTGGCAGTTAGGTTCAAGTTCTCAAATCTCGTTGTGGTTGGTGGGGAGGGTTAACGTCTACGTGGTATGGTTCGTCTCTTGAAGTGCCAAGTGAAGGGTAACGAGGAGGTTTTGAAAATATTCGGGAATTGTGTTTACAAATACGGGTCTTTGTTTGAACATAGAAAGTGGTAAATTGTTCTTGGTTGTAGATATATAAAGTAGTGAAATCATTGAATCGCATATTTTAAATGAATATGCAATTTATGAGAAAATATTTTTAATTTAAAATTTCAACTTTTGGCTAAACAAGTAGTAGCATATTAATTTAGCCAAAGTTTGGAATTATTTACGTTAATGAATAAAAATCATAATTATTTATCAGTTTTTAAAAAAATGCTTTTATAAAATTGATTGCATTACTTTCCTTATTAGGTGAAAAATCTTTATGGAAAATTTATGTTTTTTATATTATCTAAAAATTCAATAAACATTTTGTTAAACAAGATAGCGATGTTTTGTTCAAATCACAAAATAGGATGATTTATTTATGAAAGAAATTGTTGGTAATGTACTAAATCATGTTGAATGAAAGAAGTGATATTTGAGAAAGTTTGATGGGAATATAACAGGTGTAATTTACGCTCCACGGGTCAAATCAATGAACAATAACTGTAGAGTTGAAATATATGGAATTGACTAGATGCTGAAATGTTAGACATTACTCAAAACATAAGGAAAATGGTTCTCAAATCGAAAATTTAAAGGTAATCAGTAGAAGCTTCTTCTAACGTCTCTGGTAGCCTTCCACTAGGAAGAAGATAATTGCCAAGATGAGCACCGCTATAGTCACTCGAGTAGCAGATCTGGCTTCAGTCCTGGCGGTCTCCGTGCGATGTTCTTGTATTTCTTTTTCGAGGATGGAGATTAACTCCTTTTGGTACCCTAATTGGTTTGCTAGGCTATCCATTCTTTATCTTTGAAAGTCGTGTATTACTCCCTGCTCTACCCTTTGCCTCTCGAATTCTGAATTTCTTACATATTGATGGAAGTCATTGGTTGGAATTCCCATAACACCAGGGGGTGCCATGGTATGCCTTACCCAAGGGTTAGGAAGGTACGGGTCGGGTATTAGGTATGGGTCTCTTAGTGGGGGTGGTAATTGATTGTGGAGATGGGGTGTATGATACGGGTTTATGGGTGCGGCTGATCCAGGTGTTCGAAGTCTTGGGCCGGTGTTCCTAATCCAATCTACTCTTACATCACACCTTGATCTAGCAGCTGCGGGTGTTGGTGATCGATGTATGGGTGATCCGGTGTCTTCTTCCCAATCAGACTCTTCTTCGGGACGACATACCGGGGAGGTAGGAGGGTAGGAGTCCATGCTTAGCAGGAATACAATGGAAAGGTTGTAAGCGATAAATAAATACTGAGTGTTAAACATAGGAGTTCTCATGGGTTTAGAGTTTGACTAGTCATAACGCCGAACCTTTACGATAGTATTTTAGAAGTACACTTGACCTATAAGTAATGTATCCCTGAGGAGGATTCCCAGGAAAGAGGGGTGGGTCACTAAGACACACTTAAGTATCCTATCTTTCCTTAGCCAGAATTCCTCATGGGCTTACACACTCTTCCCGCCATCATGTATTAATAATACTATCGTTGGGCTCATGGTTATGATGAGAATTGTTGTGGACTGGGCTTTGAGGCCCAAGAGTAAGGTTTATGCTTTTCAGCGGGCTTCTTCTTCTTGGAGGATAGATGGGCTTCTTGGTTTATTATTGGTGGGTATTAGGCCCAATAGTTTAAGTCTTTGTTCATAAAGGGTGATGGTATCATGTATTTGGGTTCAAAGATGTATGAATAATTTTGGTGCGTATGTCTGTGTGTTAAACTTAGAATAGTGTTTTAAATAAATTATGTAAGTAGCTATGAATAGAAGAAGAAGTGGGCAGGTAACGTGACACATAAACTATTGAGTATTGTATCATGTGATGTAATCATATGGTATAACAATGTAAAAATATTCACATAGGAGGATAATCATATAGCATGTAGGTAGTAATGAGTGTAAGCACAAGAGTTATCAAGTAGTGTGACACATAAGTCATTATGTATTGTATCAGGTAGTGTAAGTACTTAGGATAGCATGTAAAAATAATCACACATGAATTGATAATGTAACATGTAGTAGCATGGCATTGTATGGGTGTCCTAAAGTTATAGTCTAGGTCAAGAGTGTCTAATAACCTAGTTCCCTATAACCAAGGCTCTGATACCAATCTGTCACACCCCAACCGACGGCGGAATCATCGGGGCGGGACATGTAGACTGTTCATGAGCTCAAGGTTGACTAAATTGTAATATGTTAAATCCATTTCCATTCAAACAAACATGAATCAAATTCAAAGTACATAATGAAATACAATTTGTTTTTGAATTAATATTAACTAGGTCCAAAGCCTAAGTATAGCATGTCTTGATCAAACTCATATGAAAGCACCTGAAACATGAATAAAATAAGGTCAACTAAAAAGTTGGTGAGTATAACACAGGTTTGTATATAGGTAGCATATAATTTGTAAACCAAATCCTTTACATAACATGATAAATAAGGCGTTTATGGGGAGCAGCTATTGTGTAACCAAATGTACAATCAAACCTTTGTGACTAGCATGCAAAACAAAGTGTGTTGTCGGTTTCAATCACCGCGCATCCTGGGTGGGTTTGTCAGACTCAATAGATCTATCATTGAAAACCATCGGCTTGTATAGTTAATGATTGCACATAAGAGCATACAAGAGGTTAGCACACCTAGCACTCGGGCATAAAGCTCAAATTGCACACATGAATGTAAATAGGATTTGTACTTGTGTTGTTTGCGTAAATGTAAACATGTAAGTTGAATAGTGTTCATGTTTCACCCCAAAAATGTAAAAGAGTAAAAAAAGGGGTTGTGAATACTCACTTGTATCGAAGGCGTAGCTAACACGAGATACTAGATAGTAATGTGATCCTTGTATTGCACAATGTTAACCTAGAGTGTAATGTATATTGCATTAATAATGCACAATAGTCTAAGTCTAAGTCTAAGGTTGAATTGGATAAAGTTAGTGATTGGTACTTGGAAGTATTGTATAAAACGGAAGATTTGAATTGAATATTTTTACAACATTTTGAATAAGGTTTGAGTTTGGAATAATTAAATAAGTAAATTAATTAATTACTGTTTATGAGAATAATGTAAGTATTAGATGTAATTAAGTATAACTAAATAAATGTTTTTGCTTAATTATAAATCAAATAAATAATTATTACCTTATTCATCTATTTATAAAACGTAACTTAGACATTAAAATATTATTTAAGTGTAGGGTTTATAATTTAAAGGTTGAAACTTTAATTAAATAATTTCTATTTATTTTAAGATTAAATACTTGATCTTTTTAAATAAAGATAATACGCATTTTTATAAATTCAACTATTTTTATTTTGAAAATTAACTTGAAATACTAATTGTTTAAAATATAGAAATTTTAAGGATTCTGTGAACACACACGACCGTGCCTAGACAAGGCACGATCGTGCTCGGGCCACGGGCGCGACGGCGCGACTGTGTTGATCAACAGAGGACAGCTAGACAAATCACTAGGCACGACCGTGCCAAGGGTATGGCGCGACCGCGCTTAGGCACGGGGCGCGACCGTGCTTAGGCATGGGGCGCGACCGTGCTTGGGCATGGAGCGCGACCGTGCTTAGGCATGGGGCACAACCATGCCTGGACAAGAGGCACGACCGTGCTAAGCGATTAGCACGATCGTGTCTGGATTTTCCAGAACCTAATCTGACAAATTCTTGTATTAAAAATGGCTGAATTTATAGGGTTTTCAAAGAACGACTGTTTGCGAATCTAACCATGTATTTTAATTGAATGTATATCGTGTCTAGGGTGTAGTTCGACTAAGCCAAAAACGTGATGAACCCTAGATTCTGTTTGAGTTTAATTCGGTGGTATAAGCCCTGAATAGGTTAGGGCTTTCATTCACGGGATTGAAATGAGTCTGAGGATGTGTTTAATTACCTTAAACGATATCGAATTGGTGGAGTTCGACCAAACGGAGTTCCGACTTTGATGTGTTGATCCCTGGCGTCTCCTGTTGGGATTCCGACAAAATTGATGTGAGGAATGTGATTACAGGAGCTTGAAGATCATGCGCATATGATTGATTTCGGGAGTGTTTCGTGAATTGGACGAGATTGAGAGAAAGGAATGGAGAGGTGACGGTTTTGGTTTCCTAATCACTACGCGGTTATTAGAAAGTGATTAATTCGAAAGGATTGGTTTGAAACGGCACAATAAGCGTTACAAATTTTGGATTCGAACAGATTTGCGATTAAAGACTGTTTTTACGTTTTAACTGATGTGAGGCGCGACCGTGCCTATAAGAGGCGCGACCGTGCCAGACGAGGCGCGACCGTGCCAGAACGTGGCGCGACCGTGCCTACTAGGGTTTCTTGTTATTTACAAAATAAGCCCTTGCAAATTCAGCTTTGACAGAATTAGCTTGGTTAGGATTTAACAGAACACCTAATGAGATTACTAACTGGATTAACTCTAAGAGGTGTTACCACATGATTATGAGTTCTAAATCTTTGAATTTAATACGATCGGCTGACGATTAATGAGGTGTAGGTTTGAACAAGTATATGATTCAACATCGTGCAGTTATTTTATTATTTAAAATAAATTAAAATAGGGTCGGAAAAATCAGAAATGTTACATCGTTCACTTTGACCGTTAGTTTGAGGAAGGAATCAGTGCTCAAGTCTAAATGCGTTCTCAAAGCTTTCTATAGTGTCTACCAGAAACGAGATATAAAACGACTATCCCTAACGGGGATAACAGAAACAGGCACTCCATGCCTTGCTACAACTTAACTGATATACAGTCGAGCTAATTCCTCCATCTTGGAGTCATTTCAGATAGGGTAGAAACGTGCAAATTTCATTAATAGGCCAACTATGGCTCAAACCAAATCGTGACTGTCAAACGTTCTTGTTCACTTAAAATGAAATCCATTGAAATTTGTTCCCACTTCCACCGTGAAATCTCAGGTTGTTGTACCTAGTGATTGCCAGTAATAGTAGTTACTAATCAAAAGTTGGTACATGGTTGCATCATAGGGCGATACAACATGATTGGTATGTATATAACATAACCGTAAAAGTCGATACGTAAGGATTCTGAAAATCAAAATATCAAGTGGACGAGGTTTACACTCTTTGTACTCGAATGGAAGAGTGTTGGTTAGTCATTAGAGAATGATTATATAACAAGTAATCCAAGCGTAAAGCTTCACAAAGTAAGTATAATAAGTACGAGTATGATGGTGCCAAACTCAAGTCGTGAAACCGAGGATTAACCAACAAAGGAGATTATACTAGGGTTCTGTCGAGATAATTTGCTAAGAGTCAAATTTACTCAATCCTATCAAGTATTAGAGGAAATGAGTTATCATCATAAAATATATGTCAGCGATGGCCCATTGTTATGTAACCTCATCACAAAGAATTGGAATTTTGTACTAACTCGCGTGTTAGTCTCAATATAATGTAACCATGTTTGGTGATTTTCAACCAAAGGTTCATATACATATTGACGAAAGTTAGCAATGGGTTATATGACAATCAAGGCACAACAAGATCTAGACAGGGAAAGTGACTAAAAATCCAGAATGATATAATTAAGTAGATTAGTCAAAAGACCAGGTGCTAGTTCAATATTCGGACATTGAATCGGCTACCATGCATCGAATTTGGTTAATAGTCAGAAATGGAATTTTGAAATATAATAAGGAGTCTATATCAAAAAGACGGTATAATCATCCCATCGAGTCGTTCAAATTTGATAGGATAACATTCGGCGTCTACATTATCTTTGATGTTGATTGAAATAATTCAAAGGTAATCCGCATTTCACCTCGATGAGGAGGTAAACATTCACGTCGAGGATATAATCTTATAACAATAGTGTCTCCCGAAATTGATTCTGAGCTTGCTAACCATTAAGTTGGTAGACTTTGATGTAACAACATTGTCAATTTAGCCTGGGCTTGACTCTCATTAAGTAGGCGTCAGAAAAATAAAAGAGGATCAGGTACAACTGCAGGAGTTTGCCAAATGCGAGGACATCATGCTCCTAGATCTCTTAAAAGCAATGCATAGATATTCCAATTGGATCTTGAAAAATAGTGTATATAAAATTAAAAGAAATTTGAGGAATCGAAAGTAATTTATGTGTAGACCTTCAAGAGCGCAGAGTCGACTATGGTTCGTCCTTGTTTTCCCATTAAAATTGGTTGGAATAGATCATAAGGTTTCAGAGTTTGTCCTTAGATCTAGCATTGAAAAGGGTCGAATTGATTATCTGCCAATAAGTGGTAAAACAGTAGGCCTGTAACTTCCTTGGCATTGGAACGGTATTATTATGACTTACCAACTCGTGTTTCACTCATATCGATAATAATCTTAAAGTCCCTTGCACAGGGTTTAAGCCATAAAGTTGAGGAATTGAGTGTTTAAATGTCATATTTTCGTATTCCCTCAGAGTACGTGTTAAGAAGTCGTTTCTTAACAGTAGATGCTTCAAGACTTTCTAATTATTGGAGACTGAGAGTAAGGCATGCGAACAGGTCTCTACTTAGTTGGAAATCGAGGAGTTAATCAATATAATATTATTTGCGGGAGTGTGAGTACAAAAGGATATAGGATTATCCTATTCGGATCTTTATGGACAGTGGGTTTGTTTGAGGCAACCCATGATTATACCCTTTACATAAGAATATGAAATAATGAAATTAGCAGGAGTATACACAATTGGAACAAGTTTAAGAGTTTTATATGTCGGACTCATGTTTGTCTGACAATGTTCACTCTTAGATTTCCTTGGAATTTTTTTTTTGAACATAAGCATGGCTTACTGATTACAGGAAAATATCCGAGTTTATGATGTAATGAATGTCAGATGTTGGTAGGACAACCCCGTTTGACATTTATTTTGGAAAGTCTGATTACCTACCAATCTCAAGTCAGGTTTGCGTAATACCCTAAGGGTGTTACGTGAAGGGAATCAAGATTTATTGTACCATATTACAAAAGTGAGTGAAGAGCACTTGAATGGAAATTTCAGGTAAATACGATGCAGATTAATTGGAATATTTTTGCAGAACTACTGATGACGGTTTAGTATCCGGAAAAGAAATCATGTCATAGTGAGTCGATGGGAAAAATTACACAGTAGGTGTTACCGTGATAGCCATGCTATTCCTTTAGCATAAGGTAGAATTTGGTTATTGGAGTTTGTTGCCAATTGGAATATCCACAATTAGTTCGGGAAGATAAGAATTCGGGTTATGATCACTAAATGCACAGTAAAAATGGTAAGCATCAAAATAAAGAGTTGTCCAAGAGATTGTGTTGAAAGGTTGTATTGTCCAAGAAAAAGAAGTTTAGCGTGCTTTCAAGAATTTCGCCATCTGTTGCTACTCAATGGATGTTACAGTGTGTTTGGATTATAAGGTAAAATTCAAGATTATGCTTAGACCTCCGATAATAGTTGTACACTTACTGCAAGTGTTGAATGTAGTAAAGACCCATATTGAATTAACGCGGCCAGTAAAATCCCAAAGGACACGATTCAGAAAAAAAAATGGATGAGAGAAAATCTTCGTTGCTCAATATTCACTAAGGAGTTGATTAGATCAAATTCGAATTTCTTCTGTTCCTTCATAAGTGTGATATCGTTGCAATGAAGATCTAATAGGGGAGCCAGAAGTGTTGAGGTCTGGTTTACGCTAGACCGAGGATCATTCACATGCGTGGATAGACTAATAACGAAATTGAAATGAGAAAATCTTTAGCTCGATCTCATAGGTTAAGCAATAATTTACAAGAAATTTTCAAGTCCGGTCCAAATACCGAGGTTAAATCGACTGAGAACAGGTCTCTTCGGTGTCTCGGTCTAAATTGAAGTGCAAAAGAAATCTCGATAAGAGTTTTAGATCCGTTCGAATTCAAAGGTGAAGGAGACGATATATATTCCCATGTCATCTGAGGTATCCCATCACATCATTTGATGTCTTTGGCTAAACCCTAAGGTTACGATAGTTTCGATCAATATTCGAATGACTGGGAATTGGGATTAGAAAAACAAATTAATCATGAACATTGACTTCGATCAATATTCGAATGACTGGGAATTGGGATTAGAAATACAGATTAATCATGAACATTGACTCGGACAGTAAGACTCACTAGAGTTCTCATGCACTGCAAATTATGATTACGTGTGCACCCGTAATGATAATTTACTTTGTATGGTCCCTATAGTGTTTCCCCTATCCAAGCTTTTAATTAAAAGGGATCTGACATGTTCATTAGATTGTGTCATCGTGTTGCACTTATGCGTACGAGAGTGTGTTTTCCATCTGATCACGCCTAGTTATTTGTACCAATACTCATAGATCGGCTGTCTAAGGCTGCTGCTGGATGGAGGTAATGATAGAGGGGACTAACCGGCTATTCTAAAGAAAAGAGTGTGGTGGAAATTAGGCACTAATAATAGGGCAGAGACCCTCAAATCAGTAACGAGCAAAACATGCTACAAATTGTACGTATACGTGGATCCAATGATCCAACAAAGAAAAGTGTATGGATCTTCTGACCCGTAGAGTTCTCTCCCGTTTAGTCCTGCTTCTCCACTTTAGGTTCTCTTTTGACCGGGCGGTTCTGTATACCATAACTCATAGCGAAAGTCCTAGTCGTCCAATCCAGCAATTCACGAAAGGAAGTATATACCGCACCAAGTGACAACAATAGACGTTAAACAAGAAAGCCGACTCCACAGCTGGAGTAGATGCAGGTGTGGTGCAAGTACATGTACAACCCGTGGTAACACTAAGATAGATAGAGGCGGAAATAGATTACAGCAAACGTGACCGAAATCATAAAAGAGTACACGTAGTGTTGTGACGACGACAAGATTATGACAAAGCAATGTGTTGTAGATGAGCAAGAGGTAGTATGCAATGCACATATAATTCCTACAGTTCAATGAAATAAACTTAGAGTTATAGTCTAGGTCTAGTCTTGAGTAAACCTAATTCTCTATAACCAGTGCTCTGATACCAAGTCTGTCACACCCCGCCGAAGGCGGAAACACGGAGTGGGACCGGTATATCGCATTGAACACAAGTACAAGAGAAACTAAAAGAAAAGTTGTGCATTACATTGAACCAGACTACATGCTTCTAACGAAAGTACGAATACATGAAAATCCCGAATCAATACAAAGTGTCTAAAATGCCTGACTACAACCAAAGGTACACAATAATAATTCTTCCCAAAAGCAAGCCATTTAAAGCTCGTGATCCCCATAACTGTTTACCTGAAAAGCATGTTTCGAAAACGGGTCAACTATAAAAATAGTTGGTGAGTACGCACGTTTTGCGTCTCGATAAAAAAAGTAAGTAAATAAATTTCAAAATGTAATAGTAACCATCCGCAGATGATCAAGTACACGTGTTAAGATATAATTACCCTGAGCCACAATCAAAACCGTCAGACTAGTTGTTGCCCCTGTATCCAGGTGTCGAATGTGAACACCTACTATGGCTAATTATATGCCCAAATGAAATTACAAATGTGGTTGGCGCGACCAACCCTGGGCGGGGGTGTCAACCCAAATAGTACTATCCATAATTCCCATCGGCTATTCAAGCTAATTGATTGTGTTAAAGTGGGGACTTAATACATTCATAAGTAAACCCAGGTAACAACGTGTAGTGTGTGAAACAGCTTTTCCCCCGTAAAACAGTAAAAATAAAAAGTGGGGCCGCGAAACTCACCTGAGTGCGGTAATGCAAAAAGTACGGTAAAACAGTGAAACTGCCAACGGTGGTATCCTAACCGAGTCCTACTAATAAGTAGACACAAAATGTATTTAGGAAACCTAATATGTGTGGCTAAGTCAACAAATGTCAAAAGTGGCTATGTAGTCAATTGTATAGCCAAAACCCGTGCACGTGCGTACGAACCGTTAAGAATCGTAAAACCGGCTTTTATATGAATTAATAACCTTAAAACTTTAAGTTTTAGATTTTAATAAATAACATCAGTAGTTAAAAAGTCACATTTGATAAAATCTCATGTCATGGTTTCGTATGATCAAAAACGCGATTACGCGCGTAAAGTCTGGTTTATAGTTTGAAAATCAGATTCGTCCGAAATTAGGGTTTTAGTGTGATATTAGCACCCAATTTAAAAGTCAAATTTTATATTTTAAATGGGGTTATACTTCTGTCCAAAATCCCCTAGAATTTTGATAAAATCAAATTTATATAAAAATTTCCAAAATTTAATAACTTTTTATAAAATTTAAATGGACCATAATTCTAAAGTTATACTTATACATAAATTTACTACTTGAAATTTATACCAATTGATAATTTATATAAATAAAAATTTCTGACCAAGTTTCATAATTTTTTAAAATCCAGATTATTTATTATGAATATAATATTGTTATATTTTAACAAATTCGGGAAAAATAGTTAACTTGTCCAATCTTAACGAAATGTTTACCAGGTTAGTTTTCGGTTCATATGATATTCCATTAAAAATTTCAAGTCCTGATTTTATCCAGAAGTATACAAACCCTAAATCGTCCGTTTAAACTTTATAAATACTAAAAGTATACTTAAACAACTCAAATTTTCATAAAATTTGTACAGGAGTCTTAGTTCATCATATAACTATCACTGTACAATTTTCAGAATTTTTCAATACCCAGAAGTATTTTTCCCAAATTTCCATGTATTAAACTTGTGTGAATTTTAACAAATAATATATAAAGAGTTAGATAACCAAATTTTCCAGATCCTCATTTTAAAACATATTCTACTGTATAAAAATAAATTTGGGTGCTAAATCAACCATTTTTAAAAATCCACCAAAAACATGGATGTTCTTAAATCTTTAAACATTCAAACAAATTCAAACAAAAATTATACCTTTTAATCAGCAAATGAAGGTGAAATATGTTGCTTTTCTCCTGTGATTCTTTAATTTAACAACCTACAATCACAATGTGGTTCAATTCCATGATTAAAGACTCAAAATCCTCAAAAATCCAAGAAAACTCAAATGATGAACATCAAGTGTTAATACTCTTGAACATCAAAGTTTTTGCAAGATTTTTACTAGATAACTCATTGTGGATGATTACAACTAGTTTTCATCCACAAATCCTTGTTAAAACCACAAGATTCAAGCTAAAAACTCTTGAAAACAACAAAACTTGAAAATCAAAGTGAGTGTGTGTGTTCTTGGTGTTCTTGAGAACACATGCAAGAATCAAAACAGAAATTTTAAAGATGAAATCATGTTAAAATACCTTTAAAACACTAAAAACAAGCTCATGAATCCATTGGAACCAAGAATCAAGCTTGGAATTGGATTATTCTTGAGCTTGGAAGGAGATTTGGAGTGTTTGGTTGCAGGGGGGGGGGTATTCACGATTTTTGTGAGGAGGAGGAAGAGAAATCAAATGTTGGAGATGGGTATTTATAGGTGGAAGACAAGTCTTGTATTTAAAAGATAAATTTTATAAAAATATACCCACTTTTTATAAAAATTACACCCCTAAACACTCTAATAAATATTTTTATCCAAACATAAAGTTCTAGGATCCAAAATAATAAATTTTAGAAATTTTTAAAACATAAAAACTCAAAACTTTTCAAAAAGTTATACCGGGTAAACACCGGGAATTTAACGGAGGAACCACCTGTGATCGTTAGTTTAATCAAGAATCACAAAAGTTAGTACATATAAAATTATAAAACATCATTCTTAACTAAAATATAAGTATAAAAATTATTTTCGAGAATTTAATTTTTACCGTTTATTTAACGCGTTCGCAGTATACGCAGTGTATGCACTTAACCGGGTTTTCTAGTTCGGACCTTAGTGTTTGTCTAAGGTAATGTTCCTAGAATTCCTAGAAACACTTAAAATATATTTAATCATAATATTTAAAAATATAACGTATAGAAGTCGCGAAACGGTAAGGATCTGAAAAACCGCGGTTGTCACACCCAGCCCAAGTTCATCACATAAGAAGGTTCACTGTAGGAGTGATGATAGAGTGAATGTGGAACGGGCTATCACTACTTCTGGTACATCCTTTGACCAAGAGGACAGTGATAGCATCATTAAGTCCCCAACCATGGCAACTCACAGTAAGGATGTTTCTTTTAAAACACTCTTCACTGAGAGGAATCCCAGGTGCCAAGAAAACCAGGGTGATGGGGATGCAGAGGCTAGGCCTAAGGCCCCATCTAGTTCCAAGGATTCCACAACTGTGGATGAGGACATACTGAAACTTCAAAATTTTGAATTGACGGCCAGGGTGGCAATGCTAGAGTCTGAAGTGTCCAAACTACAGCACCAAGTCTCTATGCATGAAGCCCATCAATGCCCTCCAGTTACTACTCCCTCCCTTGTATCAGTGGGCACTCAAACAGATGAAACTCTACGCACTGATGCAACCAAAAATGGGGAGATAGTTTCTACGGAAGATGATGCTGACAGCCTCGATGAATGGATACAAGAGCAGGCTGCTTTTCAAAGTACTCTCTTCAAGCCTGCTTTTGTTCAAATCCATGAATTGCCAGACTCAGTAGATGAAGATGAAGATATCACTGAAGATTGGAAGTTAGTTGTCCGAGGTGTTAAAGAATGAAAGTCAAGATGAAGACATACCTTTGTCATTCAGCATACTTCCTGCTGCTGCAAACATATCAAGACAGACCATTGCCCCTCAATTCACACCGACTGCAAATAAGCTAGAATTTAACTCCATTCTTGCTTGGGGGTAAGATGGTCTATCTGAGAGATTCTGGATTGGACGGGAGTTTGGTGGAATAGAAGAGCTGAATTGGATTACACTGAGTCTACTTCGGGTTCTTGAACTGTACCTATCAAGCTGCATCAACACCTCCACAGATCTCTTAGCAGAACTTGCAATCAACGGGTTCTATGTCTTGATGGAGGATAATCTGCCCTGGTTTGAATGGTTTCTAGAAGAAGCAAACAGGGTGGCATATCCTAAACACCATGCAGAGTCTTCAACAACATCAGAACAAAGACTGTCTCCAAGATTTGACTTGATAAGGAGCAGTGCTTTAACAGAAGAACAAGTTCTATGTTGGAGAAGATTCTTCTACAATGAAATGGTCAGGGGCCTGGAAGTGCAAGGATGGTCAAGCACTGGGTCCTCTGGCTTTCAGTTCTTATTATGTGATGGATCATCTTTCAAAATCAACAACATTCAAGAGATCCTGCTCCTCAATCCAGACTTCCTACATAATGTCTTTGAGCTCAGGACACACATCTGCAACATCGACTCCTTAGAAAGTCAATCAATGATCAAAATTATCAAAGCTTATCTTGAAAAGGAGGGATGGCTTGCAATGGATGACTCTGACTCAGATCTATCCCTTCCCTCCTCACCAACTATCATACTGAGTGCAACAGTAGAGTCAAGAAAAGTGGCTGCTCAGAATGTCAAAGAAGCTTTCAAAGCTATACATGGGAGTGAATGGGAACATGAAGAGAGTGAAGCAGTCCCTTCTTCTGTTTCTATTCCTCAACTTGCCAATGAAGCTGAAGCTGAGATCCCAACAACATCACTTACATCTGCTGTTGTGATCCATGAAGCTGAAGCAGAGGCATCCAAAAAAGACAAGGGGAAGGGCATGATGACAGAAGAAGAAGAAGAATGATTGAAGAAAGAGAAAAGAGAAAAAGAGAAGAGAAGAAGGGAAAGATAAGAAGAGGAGATGGCAGAGTTTAGAAAGATTCAAGAAAGAAAAGCTGCCATTCTCCTCAGGGAACAACAGATCCAGTTGCATGCTAGGCAACTGGATGCTCTGAAAGTTAAAGTTCCTGCAGCTACACAATTACAGGAAGATGAAGCTCTAGCTCTTCAGCTGCAGGAACAAATCAATAAAGAAGAAGAAGAAAGAGAAAAGAAAAGAAAAGAAGAGGCTAAATTCAGGATAACTGACTCTGAACTAGCCAAAGAAATGAAAGAGGAGTGGATAGAAGCTCTGATTTCTCAAGGTGAGGATGCAGACTAAGTTGAGAAATTATCAAATAAAGAAATCTACAGAGCTTTCATGGGTCAGCAAGGTGAACTGGAAAATAAGAAAAGGGCTGAAGAAGAAGAAAAAGCCAAACAGAAAACCAAGAAGACCATTGCTTTTAACATTAGGACCCATGAAGAAAGGAAGGTCATGATGGACTTCCTAAAGGCTAGAGGAGAAAATGGAAAGAGGCTAGGTCCCATGAGCTTCATGAACCTGCAAGCCTTATATGTCAAAGTCAAGAAGGAAGAGGAAGAAAGATTGGGGAAGTCAGGCTCAAAGAAAAGGGTAAACACTCAAACAGATGAAAGAAAACAAAAGAAACCTAAGCCTACTCCCTCATCCACTCCTTCCTCTATCCAACAACCTTCCACTCTCCCTCCTAGACCTCCCTCCTCTCCCCCCAAAGAGTCCAAATCCTCACACCCAGCTCCTCCTCATCAACAACCTCCCAAGAAGAAAACCAAACCTACTACCACACCAGAAGATTGAAGAGAAATTGTTATCTGGTTCTACAACAATCAAGATCAATGGTTTGAGGTTTTCAGGGGAAGGGCAGAGGTAAAAAGATCAATCTACAAATATATTGATGAGGTAATGCAGCTCCCAGATTCTGATATTAGAAGAATGATGGAGCTGGGTGAAGCTCATGAGCCTGAGAATGAAGGTGGGAGGCATCAGTTGCTAGTTATCAAACATCACTTCAATCCTAGCAAAGATGTAATCCTTGATGCTAAACCTCTCCAATCCCACTTTCCATTCACTAGTTGGTCCTACAATGCTGCTAAGGATGAATTCACTATAACCACTATAAGAGGTCAATAGATGAGATGTTCTAGCAAGGCCATTTTTAAGATGCCAAGCAAGGACATCAAGTCTCTGTCTGAGCTTCCTCTTGACAATCCCAGCAGGGACCCTAGAGGCTATGAGGTTGCAAGGATAATTGCCAACATGCAAAACCTTCAACAACAAAAGCAGTAAGAGAGTTTTGGTAGCATCAGTCTAGGGGGAGTTTGTATATATAAAGACTGATGGCTACAAAATTCTCTAAGTACAACTGCTGCGGACTCCACAGTTTTGTTGCTGACCAACAAGCTGCTGCGGATAAGCTTGTTTGCTGCGGATAGTTGTTCTCCTGTTGATGAACAATTCTGCTGCGGACAGCCTTATCTGCTGAAGACCAGAGTTGCTGCTGATAGGCTTCTCAGCAGCATCAAACACTTGATTCTGCTGATAAGCAAATCATCAGCAGCTTTGGATAGTTGAGTCTTGCTGTGGATTACCAACTATGCTGCTGATAGCCATATCCGTTCAAGATCAATCGTTGCTGCTGACTTGCATAGCAAAAGCAACTTTACCACTGACAAGTTTCTGCTGCAACTCTGACACATCCCATGCAGAAAGAATGTTACTGGTGCAGACAATAAAAGACAACAACTCTCTCCTTCCAAGTATCCAAGCAATGATGCCTAAGAAGACGTTTGATTAAAGTTAACCATTGTAGTATAGCTTATAGTATACAAGATCAATGGCTTGTGTTCGATCTGATCCTTAGAATCAAGGGTCTGTCTTGATTCTAAGTTACTATATAAGTACTGTATTCGTTCATTATACAAGTGTGCTTTCTTAGAGTTTTCTCTGTAATCTTGTAACCATTTAAGCTTAATACAAATTACATTTATCAGTATTTCTTGTGTTTACTTGTTTACATTGCTTAGTTGTGATTGTTTCCGCCAATCTCAACTAGAATAGAACCATCTTGTATTTGTCGATCCTACAACACAACACCTTAGGCGAACTTAACAAGTTCGCTCCTAAATATGCTTAGGCGAACTTTTTAAGTTCGCCTCTCTATGAACTTAAACAATATTGTTATCAACAGTCACAAAACATGTCCTAACAGACTCCCCTTTAACTGTTGCTAACAATTCTATGAATTAAAAGTCAAAGACTCTAAGACTAAGACATAATATCTTCAAGCTCATTGTCACCAGAATATGCTCCAACAGACTCCCCCTTGACAACAGCTTTAGAAGATTGTCATCCGTCTTCAAATATCAACAAACAATATGTAGTCTTTGTCTTCTTCATCTGCACACTCTCTCTTTCTATCAAGAAGAGAACTTGGGAGAAGGACCCCTTGTCAACTTCTGTCTGCATTATTCAATTTTTGCAAATGAGAACAACCAAGAATAACCAACAATTAAGATTTCCATGGAAGTTGGAAAAATAAAATCTTTTTGGTTTTTCAAACATAAGAAAGACAAAATCTTTTTGGTTTTTCTCTATATAAACTGAAATGTAAAATACAAAATCACATCTTTTTGGTCGAACATCACGAGTAAGAAGATCATATCAGTATAAACAATGCATCAATCACACATTTTGGATATAAAATCCGTAAACATTCTACGGGTATCCTATCCAGATTCATTCTTTCATTTCTTTATTTTCTTTATACTAGATAAGATCAAATCTTTTAAGCTTCAACAAAAACATGTAATGATACGCGAAGAACTTCAAAGAAGATGGGATCAGATCATAACATGCTTATTACATATGAACTTGCAACACATAACATGTCAATCTAAGTTGTCAATATTATAAGAATTGAAACCATTAGTATCTTTGTCCCATGTTCTTGTGAATTAAGGTACCATTTATTTTGTAATACAACGTGTACCCCACAAATATGCCAACAGAAAAAATAAATGTGCATTATCTTTAAGACATATAAGATCATTGCAAGATAATATTCAATCTCAAGGATGAATTATACCGTTAAACACAGAAAAATATCAAGCAGAGAATCAGAATGATTCAGAATCGAATGATTCAAATGTCTTGGTTTTGGATGTAATATCAAGATTGATTGTAACAGAAGAACTCTGCAGCAAAGATTGATTAAGGAGTCGATTGATTCAATAATACAGGGTAATGGGATCCAACTGTTATCTGGATGTATTCAATGGAATCAAGATATTGATACAAGGGCTAATATATGTTCCAACAGATGTTGTCAGAAACATATCTTAGTTCAACATCACATTGAATGTTTTTCGGGACATGGGCAGTGAAGTGAACTGTAAAATTGTGTTTAATGACATAACCGGTACTGGTCTCATGAAGTACTTTAGATCTTATATTCTTTATCTGATAATGATCTTTTACACACACACCCGGCATACCATGGGTTCAAATCACAGTTGTGACAAAGTTCATTATGTTGTCACACTACTAATGGACCAAAGATACTCATAGCCTATTGACAATTCAGAGTACTTACTAGTATCCAAATTAAAATATAAGCATCAAGCATCAATTTTTGTTAAGCATAAGCAGTTATGAAGCTATCATTTCCCATACTGTGCAGTCTAAGAAGTTCTGATCAATACATTTATCACAAATAAGCAATCATAAAGTCCAACTATGGTCATGTGTGACTGAACACCTACTGATGTACTATCATTTCTCCTTATAACTTCAAGTAATGTCGATTTTAACTTTTTCAATTTGTTTGGCTTTTTCAAAATCTTTTTCAAAGAAAGTAAAACAAACGAAAATAAAATCTTCCATGAAAACATTTTAAGAAAAACATTTTTCTTGGTTACTTGGAATTAAGCAAGTCAATCAATTAAAAACTCAAACCGATGTAATCGAATGTAACTGAATGCCTTTGTCTTTGTCACCAACACAGTTCTGTACTCCCCCTGTCCTATAGACTCCCCCTCAACTAGTCAAATAGTTGCATCAACGACTTTATGCTCACCATTGTCATCCTATGTTTCAGGTTGTCTTTTGGACTTTGTAAAACTCTTTCCAAAACAACATTGTGTGTTACATATTCTCCCCCTGAGTATCAAGTCGTTGAATCATATAGATTTACCAACTTCTGTAACGACTCATTGCTCTTGTAGATGGCATTCCCTGTCATGTGCTATGAACAACCACTAATAACGAACCAAATGTTATTAATAGTCCCTTTTGGTTAATCCTGCACATCGAACAAGAAACATTAATTTGAAATTGGGACCCAAGCCATGGTAGTCATGGGTCGTCCATCTGTATTAAAATAATAAACTTCACTCCATTCACAATCAAATCTCTCATCGATTTTCAGTGATTGGTCCGACGAGTCCGAAACAGAAACTTTTGATTTCCAAACATACTTCTGTGCATTAAGTTCTTTTTGCTTAAAATGTGAAGTGTTTGAACACTCTTGTTCATTTGAAAAATGTTTAGATTGTGAA
The DNA here is from genome assembly GCA_023525975.1 of Smallanthus sonchifolius. Lineage (NCBI taxonomy): Eukaryota > Viridiplantae > Streptophyta > Magnoliopsida > Asterales > Asteraceae > Smallanthus > Smallanthus sonchifolius. The sequence goes on along the minus strand of CM042035.1, from coordinate 16,907,204 downwards.
AGCTCTTGTTCTAAAAGTTTTCTCAATCTTCTGTTTCTCCTCCGTTTTTGAGGTCTAGAAAGCCTAACCTCATATTTTGAATTACCCGTTGGTGTATCACGAGGTTTAACCACATTTGGGTTAACATAAGGCTTACCAGAAGTTCTTACCTTTTTTGGAGTAACATGTCGGTTACCTTTGTCTTTGTGAGGATAATCCATCCGAATGTGACCCACAAGACTCCTCTATAGATCGATCTCGTGACGTGACGTATCGAAGACACGGAGTGCGGAATCCAACCGTATCAACGAATGTGTACACAAGATGACAGAAACGATAACAATGTAAATAATCTTTTCGTTGTATTCCCTTATCAGACACTGATTACAATCTCTCTCAGATTCTCAGGTCTGATCTCTCTCTGAAGTTTTGCATGTCTCTTTACTACGACTTGTAAACACCTATTTATAGGAACACACGACACCTTAGGCGAACTTAACAAGTTCGCTCCTAAAGATGCTTAGGCGAACTTGTTAAGTTCGCCTCTCTATGAACTTAAACAATATTGTTATCAACAGTTACAAAACATGTCCTAACAGTATGGCTTTGTTCTTGACTACAATCCCTCTCTCATCTTGCTTGTTCCCGAATACCCATCTTGTGCCAATAGCAGTTTGGTTAGGTGGAAGATCAACTAGGGTCCACACTTCTTGTCTTTTGAATTGCAGCAATTTTTCCTGCATTGCTTCAATCCAACTGCTGTGTTGTAGAGCTTCATCTATCTTCTTTGGTTCAACTTGAGACAGAAAACAAGAATACAGACATATATTGGCCTCATGAGATTTGCTTCTCATTTGAACTTCTTGTTGAACTTGGCCAATAATATTCTCTAATGGATGTTCTTTGTTGAACCTTTGTGCTGGAAAAACATCCAATTGTATTCCTTGCTCGAGATTGCTTTGATTTTGATCAGGGATGTCTTCATTCATTGTAGAAGAGTCTTCAACAACAGCAGCAGCATCATCAGTTGTATTTTCTTCATCAGCATCAGATGCCTCTACACCAACTACCGAGTTGTCATGACTCTCATTTTGATTTCATGTTCAGAGAGACTGCTGCTGGTCACATTGGAGAGACTTGTTCTGGCTTCACTGGCTTCAATAGCTTCCATAACAGATTGAGAATCAATAGATGGTCTTTTGATTCTTATAGAGGGACTATTGAATTCCAATCTGTAGTCATTAGATGATGTGGAAGCTTGTTCTTTGGAAGAGGTAGACTTCATATTTGAGAAGATGAGAGGCTCAAATACTTGAGAGAAGGAGTTAATATCAAAGAGCTAGTCTGGTCCTTTACCCTTTTCACATGGAATGTGTTCCCTACATTCCACATTTGTTGATTCTTCAACGATTCTTGTTCTGGAATTGAATACTCTGTAGGCCTTGGATTGATAGGACTAACCCACAAAGTATCCTTCATCTTATTTTGCACCAAACTTTGGAAGAATTCCATTGGTGATAAGAATAGTACATGGACATCCAAAGGGTTTCAGAAATCCAATGTAGGGAACTCTTTTGAACCACAGTTCATGAGGTGTTTTGTTGAGAGGCTTGACAATGAGAACTCTATTTTGCACATACAACTTGTGCTAACTGCCTCTGCCCAGAATGTTAGAGGCATTTTTGAGTCAGCCAGCATTGATCTGGCAGATTCAATGAGAGCACTGTATCGTCTTTCAATGCCTTTGCTCTCACAGAAACAATTCAAGGTTTGGTTATTAAATTCTGTACCTTGATCACACCTTATGATTTTGACTTTTTGATTGCTTTGATTCTCAACCCTAAGAATGTAGGATTTAAGAACTTCAGCAGTTTCATCTTTTGTTCTGAAGAAGTATACCCATCAGAATCTGGTGTAGTCATTAGTTATCACCATACAATATAATCTCCTTTGCCATAGAGCAGATTCCTTAACCGATGTCTTGGACAAAAAACAAGAGACACTGCCAGATGGAGTGACCTCGTTCATGTCAAGAACATATAGATTATCTTTTCTTTGAGCAGTCAACAAGATGTTTTCTGGAGGAGGTTTGCTTACACCAAGGGAGAGCAAAAAAGATTCTTTATCTGTGAAAAGCGTCCAATGCTTCTGATCACATATTTGAGACACACTCATGAGATTGAACTATAAATCTTTTACAAAGTTCACCTTTTCAATACTCATTCTTTCATTGGACACAGTTCCTTATCCAGTTATAGATCCTCCCTTTGAATCACTCCCAAAGGCAACATATCCTCCATAGAAGTTTCTGACATTTGAGAGGATGGACCTGTTGCCGGTCATGTGCCTGGAACAACCACTGTCTACAACCCAGGTGTTATCCTTGTGACCTGGTTATCCCTGCACATGAGAGAGATCTAGTTAGAGGGAGGGACCCAAAAGCCTGTAGACTTGGGTGAGTGTGTTTTAAGACTAAGATCATTAATATGTTTGCATTCAATGGATCCAATGATGATTCTTTGAGAGAATGAAGGTGAGATCTTTGCTTTCCAATGTTGAGTTGGTTTTCCAGACCTTGTGACTTTGTCAGCAGCATATGTGGTGTTAGCAGCTGATGGTTTTGACTAATCAGCAGTAAAATTGGCTGCTGATGGCTTTGACTGATCAAAAACAAACTTGGTTGACACTGATGATGGCTTAGACTGGTCAGCAGCAAACTTGATTGATGTTGATGGCCTTAACTGGTTAGCAGCAGATTTGGTTTCTGCTGAAGGCTTAGACTTGTTTGTCATCTTTTTCAACTTCAAGCGATCAGCAGCATTTTTGTTGGCTGCTGAATGTTCAACATACACTTTCTTCTCCTGCTTTACCTTCCTATTGAAAGTGGGTTTTTCTGTAGGAGTTCTTCTATAGAGCGGCTTCTGTTTAGGAAGGATCTTGACTGCTGTAGAAGCTGATTGAAAGATCTGGTTGAATGGACTGAATTTTCAATTTGCAGCAAAGTGGTCTGATTCACCACATATGATGCAAGATTGTTGAGCTTTTGGGATCTGCTTCCTTGGTGGAGAGAGAGATTTTCTGAAGTGGGTTGCTTTTGATTCATAGCTTCTTACCTTCTTGTTATTGTTTGTTTTCTCAAAGGCTTGTTGCTCAAGATTTCTTTGCTGCTGAAGGTAATAGAAGCAGGTGTTAGCAGTATGATTATACTTGCCACAAACAAAACAGGATTTAGCAATTTTATCCCTTTGAAAGTACACATAGTCCTTTCTTTTGAACAAATCTTTGAAATTCCAGGGATGAGTTTTGTTATGCTCAAAGGTGGCTTCCTCCAATTTTTTCGATACATATGGAGTTCTCTCTCCAAGTGCATGACAGATGTCAAACATCTTCCTTGGTTGGTTTGCTTGATGGTTTGTGGATGTTGAGGATTGTCTCTTTTCAATAATTAACTTTCTCCCTTCAGGAGGATAGCTAATTTTGATCTGTTTGGTGAGTTGAGGTACTGGTATTGAGGGAATGAAGGGGAATGGACCATTGGTTTGGATTACTCTACCAGATTTGGTGGTTTTGAGAATTACTTCATTGGTATGGAGTAATGGAGCTTCACTGGTTTGTAAGGTCCGTAATCCTGAGGATCTTCAATCAACGGATTCAACAACGTGTTGAACCTAGCAGAAACAGACTCGACACGTGACTTGTAGGTTAAATCAAAGAGGATGAGAGATCATTCAACAGTTAAAACGATTTGTATATTAATAATCACTGAAAGAACGATACACAATCACTCAACAACTCGTCTAACCGATTACAATAAACAAAACATCTATTAATACTAATCGGTTGGGCTTGGGCTTGGGCTTGGGCCTGGGCCGCATACTTCAAGTATGCGGCTAGGCCTTGGAGTATGCGGCCGCATACTTCCCAAAATGCATCTTCTGAACTTCCCGGTAATCTCTTGATGCGTTAGCCTATTAGGTTTGATCCTTACAATCTCCCCCTAGGCTAATGCATTCAAGTAACTTAGAGTATTTCAACATCAGCTGAGTGATTACCACCTCCCGCAAAGAGGCCTTTAACTAACGCTGTTGCCAACACTTTTATGAACGGCTTAATATCCTTCTCATTTTCTTCAGGCACGAACAATCTCTGCTTGGACAATCTCAGCATGTCTTCCTTCCCAAACTTCATTAGATCCATAGGATCAGCAATTGTAAACTCTCTGTTAGTACAATGAATGTCAAGAAGACCAGTCACAGGACTATAGGACCAGCACACAAGCTTACTTAGTGAGTTGTCAGGTAGTCCCTTATGAACAGGGACACAGTCAACCATCTTGGGAGGAGGATAAATTTCCATTATGAGGGGCTTCTGGGTAATCCTGTCAATCATGTACTTTGAAGTTACCCTCTTACACTGAGCAGTCTTCATTGTCTTGAAGTCATTGTCACACTCTCTTCTAAGGAATAAAGCAAAATCACTTGCATCTCCATCGTTTCCCAAGTTGTAGAAAGGAACCTTGATTAGAGTTCTAAGATCTTATCGAAAAAGTACTCGACTCGCCCATTCTTCCTCTTGATTAGATAGAGGTGCTTCTCACTGTTATACATCCAGCTTAGAATAAGTGAAAGATCGTTCTTATTTGCAAGCGCGTTGGATGAAGTGACATAGTGGGTCACGACAGGAGGAATGATATTGAATAAAGACTTCCTTTTATCTAAACCATCTGAGGACGAAGTTGCTTCCGTTATGTTTATTGACTCAGCAACATGTTCAACAGTTAACTCTACAAGGGGAGGTGAATTACCTTCGGCGAATATATCGCTGTCAATACCGGTAATCACCTTTCCCTGAGCATCGATGTATGTAGGAGAGGTAGGCATATTTGCATCAAAGAAATCTTCAGCCTTAATGAAATCCTCTCCTACACAATCATCATCTAGCACAGTTGAATCCCTTTCATATGAGAACACGGAGTCTGATTTAAGTAAATCATCAAGACCCTGTTCAAAGTCAAATGAAAGATCATTTTCAGACTGTTGTGCTCCCTTATCTTCGGACACAGGAACATAAACGACCATTGCTCTGGATGGATCTTCTTGTGAGCTTGTTCTTTGGTCTTCCTGGTCTTTACTTTGATCCTTATCATCCTTTCTGCCTTCATTATCATCACCATCACCATCATCATCATCATCACCTTTACCTTCATCATTACCACTGCAGCCATCTTCTTTCTTTCTTTTCCTTTTCTCTTTCTTTTCTTTCAATTTATTCAACTCTTTGAGCACATACTTCATGTTTTCTCTTAGGCTTTGAATCTGACCACTTTGTATGTTGATGGTCGTCCTATGCGTTTCATTTTCTTTATAGAGTTTTTCAATCTTTGAATCTTTAGCCATAGAGTCTTGTTCTAGACTGAATACTCTTTGCTGAAGGGCTTGAACATCCACCAGTTCATAAGCAATCTTCTCTTTTCCCTTGTCTTGCTTTGTAGGAACGGTAGGTGTGATGATAGGTGTGGACTTCTGCAGGAGTTGTTCAGAAATTTTACTCTTTTCCTCGGAACTAGATCAGCTTCATAATCGTAGTCTTCATCGGAAGTATCACTCTGTTGTTTAGATCGGTTGATGGGAGGAGGTTTCCCAGCAGCCTTTCTTTTTATCAATAAGCTTCTGTGATATTTTTTGATGGGCACTTCTTCCTTTTCACTCTCTGTTTTAGAAGAATCAAATTCAACACCTTCTTATCAATCTTCAGATTCACTTTTTTCTTCTTTTTCAACATTTACAGCACTTGAACTCTGAGCTTCATCTCCTTTCTCACTTGCAACACTCTGAGTAGCAGTGTCAGAGAATGCCAAGTCATCTAAGTCAATGTTGGCCATATCTTCTAGGTTTTCTTCATTTTCAAAGTAGATTGGCCCTTCAATGTTAAAATTTAACTCACCCTCATGTTCATCGGCAATTTGTATGTTTGGGATCACAGGCAAATTTACGATTGGAACGTCAGCAAGATTTTGAGCTTGTTGCTGCACACGTCTCTGTCTACGACGAGGCTGAGGTGGTTGTTGTGGGTGTGGAGGTGGTGGTGGTTGTTGTGGGTGTGGAGGTGGTGGCGGTGGTTGTGGATGTGGAGGAGGTGGTGGTTGTTGGGATTGGTTGCCGTCAATATCTAGAAAGGCACCGAATTTCTCTAACGGTCTCAGACCGACATAAAATCCGTTCTTATTCATTAACATGTAAGACAATATACTTCTATCCATTACTTTCACGTGCAGCCTTCTCTGAGTCATAACCAACTCTGCATGCTCTCGATTTATGATCATTTGTAAGAATCGAGGATACATTAAAAACACAGATTTCTTCTTTCCCGTCTGGTTGCTTTTCATCTCATCAAACACAACTCTTGAGAAATTGAAGTTCTCCCCCGTAACGAGTGCATAGACCATTGATGTCATGTTGGCACTCAGCTCGTCATACCCTCCTTTTCTTCCCAAAATGCACTGGTTCACCACATGTCCTATGTATCTCCAGTACGGTGGAAGATATCTCTTTAAAACCGATGGCAGTTCTCCTTCATAACTCATCCTTTGGAAGGTTTCAGTCATTTGTTCAGCAGTATAACTTGTTGGATGTTCGGGATTATCACCAAAGTTTAGACAAGTTCTTATCACAACTTCAGTAATTACGATTCTCTTTCCGGCTACCGTCCCAGCAATCCCTTCCACATCGTTCTCTGTGATTATATCGGCGGTACTCCATAAGTCTCTAACAAAATCTTCACATATGTCAGGATGTTGAGATAAAGCATGAAACACTCTAGATGCCCGTAATCCCACGATCATAGACCTGAAAACGCTGTGATTTTGTGGTGGGTCCTCCAAGTATGCCGGTTCATTATGATCTTTTACAAATTTCAAGTTTGCCATTGCCTGCAATCAATAAGTCAAGTTAGATTTCAAATCAACACATTCAAAGTTGTCGATCACAAGATCAAACCACAAACTTTGAAATTCAACCGCAAACTTTCTTTAAACCGCAAACTTTAATCATACCGCATACTTAACCAACACAGCAAAATTAAACAACAAACCTCAAACTTTAAACAACACCGCAAAGATCATGACACCACAAAGTTCATGACACCGCAAAGTTCAACACACCACAAACTTCGAACACACCGCAAACTTTTAAAAAACAATCAGATTCTTGAATTTTAACAAGTTTTTAGTGATGAATTCGGGTGTATTAGGATCGCCTATTCATTTCGACCTAGACAATTGGATCAATTTCAGGTTTTACAAAGGTTTTGATGGTCAATTTGGTCAAATCGTTCAAATCAGATTAAGTTTCAAATAGGAACACCTCACACGGTTGATTAGTATGAAACCATGGTCAAAATCCTTACCTTTAAGGTCGCCTACACTTGTTGAACACAAATAAAGCAACAACTTCACAATGAGATCAAGTAAACGGTTAATTTGTAACAGAAGCGAAGTATGCGGCTGAGAGAACAAGTGAAGTATGCGGTTGAGATAATTCTTGAACCGCAAACTTCAGAGCTATTTATAGAAATTCTTCAAGTATGCGGCCCCGCATCAAGTATGCGACCTCATACTTTTGCTATGCCTTGAAATTTCAGAAACTCTTTTATTTGAATTATTGGGTCAAGCAGGAATGGTCATTTTGATACTTATGAAATAAGAGAAACTTAATCTAAGCTAAAAACATAAAATCTTTTTGTTCTTTTCAAAATAATAGACTGCTTTAAAACAATATTTTTGAGAGAGACTCTGTTATGGGATCATATCATCCTAGGGTAGACTACACTATACTTACCAGCCGCTCATTTTCTTAGACAGGTCTTGGTGATTGCCAATATATATTGTCCTTCTAAACTCAAGCCTTTATACCTTAGTTGACAAGCAGAAGTGAATGAATTTATCATGTTTTCTGGCTAAGGGTTATTCAAGACTTAGTGGGTCCCACACTCACATCTCAGAAACCTGCATTTATTTTAGTGTGAATTAGATGAATTTTGATGAACTGAATGGACCCCATAACTTATCGGATAAGCCTTCCCTTCCTTATGGTCTTTTGAGCACCTAAAGATAGCTAAATGAGCATAACTAGCACGGGTCAATGGACTGTTCAGGAAATCTCTGACAAATGTGATTACGAACATAGCACGACGGACTTATTTGTTCACAAACAGTAAATGCTCAGGGTCATTGCACTACGGACTTACATGCCTTGATAAGAGATTCCTTCCCAAACCCACGTTCCCAAAGAGAAAAATATTTACAAATATACTAATATGTACGTCTTTAGACATATCTTTTTGAATTTTCCTATATCACGACAATAACATTGCGTGTCTTTTTTGCACTTTCATTGAGTGTCTTTTTACCTATTGCATGTCATTGCATGTCTTTTATCTATATACATATATATACGGACTTGTATAAAGTCAGCTCGCAACCCCTTTGTGAAGGGTCTCGGCTTGTGCAATCCAGAGATAGTATGTTCATTCACAGTTTATCAACCTTTATGTGTAAGTGTTCAATTATTAACAGGAAATAAATATTCTACCAATCTATGATATGTTCCCCACTAAAGTAATGATCTTTATGTTTAAGTGAAACACTATCATGCTATCCTTTTAGTTTTAGCAGAGCCTATCAACATATCACCCTAAGATCCTGATCTTTTCAACTACAGGCCTTACATAAGATGATCCAACCTCTAGAATGATGTACTATCATTTCCCATTAGACAGAGTTGTCAAATTTTCTCAATAGAATATCTTTCCTAAGAAGCACAATATTTTTTGTATTTTTCTGATTTTTATTTAAAGAGGAAACTAAAAACTTAAACCGAAAATCTTTTTGGTGTTTTTAGGAAATTTCTCTCCATAAACTTTTGCATTTATGAAATAAATCAAAATTTAAATCATTTTCAAACATTCAACCAGAAAGTTGAATCTTGGCAAGTCAAAAGCCTTTGTAAAAATGTCAGCGACATTATTATCAGTAGATACCTGCTCAAGATGCATGAGTTTTCTTTCAAAACAGTCACGAATATGATGCACTCTAATGTCTATGTGCTTAGTTTTAGAGTGTTGGACCAGATTTTTAACAATTTGTAATGCAGCTTCATTATTACAGAAAATAGGAGAGTCACAGAAATTCAAACCATAATCCAGCAATTGGTGTTGCATCCAAATGACCTGGGAGCAACATGCGGATGCGGCAACATATTTAGCTTCGACAGTAGATGTCGAAACGGTGGTCTGTTTCTTGCACTGCCATGAGATGAGTCTCTCCCCCAGAAACTGACATCCTCCAGTTGTTAATTTTCTATCCAGATTGCAACCTCCATGATCACTGTCAATAAAAGCAAACAAGTTAAATTCTGAATCATTTGGATACCAAAGGCCTAGCCGAGGCTTGCCCTTCAAGTATTTAAAAATTCTTTTGACAGAATTAAGGTGAGAAAGTTTCGGATTAGCCTGGTATCGTGCACACTGGCAAACCGCAAACATGATGTCTGGACGGCTAGCGGTCAGGTACATTGATGAGCCAATCATCGACCTGTAGAGATGTTGGTCAATTCCTGGTGCACCTAGATCTGGAGTAAGAACAGGACGAGTTGCCATAGGAGTTGAGGCCGGTTTTGAGTCAGCAAAATTGAACTTGATTAGTATATCATTAACATATTTTACCTGATGAATTAGGATTCCGTCATCACTTTGTTTAACCTCCAACCCTAGAAAGAAGGCCATTTCTCCCATTGAACTCATTTCAAAATTTTCCTTCATTACTTCTTCAAACTCTTTGCACAGTGTAGCATTCGTTGATCGAAAGATGATGTTATCAACGTAGATTTGGATAAGAATAAGATCGTTTCCCAGCTTCTTAATGAATAGTGTTTGATCTATGGCTCCCCGAGTGTAGCCATTTGCAAGAAGGTGCTCTGTCAGAGTGGCATACCATGCACGTGGTGCTTGATGTAAGCCATACAAAACATTGTCTAGTTTGTAGCCATGATGTGGGAGATATTTGTCTTCAAACCCCGGTGGTTGACACACGTAGATTTCTTCTTGAACTTTCCGTATATAAATGTTGTCTTCACATCCTGTAGAGGCATGTTTTTCTTGTATAAGCTGTTGTCATTATTGTATGTTTGAAAAAAATGTTAGCTTGGTTTACTTTCTGTTATTTCATTATTGTAATTTCAAATTCTGTAATTTACTTTTTTATTTTAGTTAAGTCTGGCCCATCGAAACTACTTAGTTTCTATTGAGGTTTGTTCAATCGAAATTACTTGTTTCGATAGATAGTAGTTTCGACAGGTCTGAGTATCACATGTAAATGTTCAACCGAAACTAGTAGTTTCAGTTGACAAAGTTTCGATACCTCTCCTCTACTATATATAGCCTAGTTTGAGAATGTTTAGGGTGTGAGTAGCGGCTGTAACCCTGAACCTTCTCTTTCATTGTTCTTCAATCAATACAATCTGCATCTTGAGTATTGTGCACTGTTCTTACAATTACATATCATATTTGTGTTGATTGTGAGTGTGTTTAGCCCGTTATCTTCACCAAATCTGTTTCTATCCTCTGTTTCACCTCCATACACACTGTTTCCGCCTTTGTGTGTGGAGAATCGATCATTTATGAGATTTCTGAGTGAAATCTGGACCTACAATTGGTATCAGAGCTATATGCTCTAGAGTTTTTGAGTATTATTAGGTTTTGTGATCGATTCTAGGTGATTTGTGTGGTATTTTAAAGTTTTTCTGCATAAAATTCTCGGAAGCACTGTTTCATTGCGATTGTTACTGTTTCATCGATTTCCAAGGGTTTTTGTTCGTGACTTCAAGATCGGAGGTTGGTTTAGTGATCAGGAGAGTTAGTTGAAGGTTTTCGCTGGATTGGATTGTCATTTCTGCATTATTAATTTCTGGAGCTTTTCATCAATGGAGTATTTCTGAGCTTGGAGAAGAAGGCATCGAAACTACTGGTAACATTCTCTGAATTCCGTTGGTCATCGAAACTTCTTGTCTACTTTTTGTCTGGAGAAGGTACAATCGAAACTACCTTTTTGTCTTGTTCTTATAATCGAAACTACTCTGTGCAGCCTATTTACCCGAAACATTGGGTATCGAAACTAGTTTCAATCGAAACTAGTAGTTTCTACTGAGGTTCTGCTTCTGTTACCCATCGAAACTAGTTGTTTCGGGCTGTATTTCTTCAATCGAAACTAAGTAGTTTCGGACATTCTTACTCAATCGAAACTAGGAGTTTCGATCAGTGTGTCTCTATCAAAACTAGTTGTTTCGATCAAGTTTGTCCACCTGAAACTAGTCACTGTTTTAGTTTCGATTTCTGATATTATGGCCACTTCAAGTTCAACTGAGTATTCTGGAGGGGACAAACCACCTGCTCTTGTGTCTATAAGAGAATTTGATGACTGGACTAAGAAGATGAAACTTTTCTTCCAATTTCATGATCATACATTGCTGAACTCTATCACTGATGGTCCCCACAAGCCTGTAATCACTACTGCTGATGTTCAACGTCCTAAGACAGTAGCTGAATATGATGAGAAGGATCTTGCCTTGATTGCCCGAGACAACAAGGCTTATGGGACTATTGCCATGGCTCTTCCTATGGATATCTTCAACATCTTTGCTGAGTACACCACTGTAAAATACTTACGGGTTGCCTTGAGCACCAGATATGAGGGAAGTGCTGATGTCAGGGAGAGTAAGAGAGATCTGATCAAGAAGCAGTATGAGATGTTTAGCAGTGTCAGAGGTGAATCAATGTCTGATTTGATCAACCGTTTCTCAAGCATCGTATCTAGGTGGAAAGTAATGGGTGTTGAGTACCCTACTCTGGAGCTAAACAACAAACTTCTAGATTCTCTTCCTGAGGAGTGGAATATGTATTGCATCATGATCAAGAAGACTGAGAATCTGAGTGCTTTGTCTCAATAGGAAGTCTACAACATCCTTGAATCTTATGAGATTGAGATTAAGAAAGGAGCAGTTACCCCAACAAATCAGTCTGGAAACATAGCTCTTATTGCTGGATCAAGCTCTTCTAGTAGCCCATACTTTCAGACTGATGTTCCTCCTTCTGCTGCTGCAATTCAATCTACCAGCTCCTCTGTTCCTTAGAAGTCCATCACCATAATTCCTGATGAATATGTCCCAATCATGACTGCTTTCATGTCGTGCTATGATGCACTGATTTCTGGAAACCTAACACCGGTTAGCTTTCAACCTGATGACTTGGAGCATATCAATCCTGATGATTTGGAGAAAATGGACATTGATTGGTGTATGGCCATGCTAACCTTAAGAGCCAAAAGATTCATCAAAAGGACTGGTTTAGACAGATTCAAGCAGGGAAAGACACTTGGGTTTGATATCAAGAAGGTGAGATGCTACAATTGTGATCAGCTGGGTCACTTTGCCAGAAATTGCAAGGAGCCGTCCTCCAAGGATCAGCAAGAAAAGAAGATTTCATCTGGAAAACAAGCTGCTAATCCTCCCAAGACAAACACATCTTCAAGTTCCACAGTTCTTGTGTGTCAAGCTGATGGACACTATCATTGGGGAGAACAAGCTGAGGAAGCTGGTGATAAAGCCTTGATGGCTGATGTGGAGGACAAGGGCATGTGTGTCATGATTGATCCTGCTAAGGATCTCACTACTGTGCCTGCTGAGGTTATTTCTAAACTTTGTAATGCTAGATCTTGCTTAAATGAAATTCAAAAATACAGATTCATTAATCAAGCTTTGATTGATGAACGAGATCATATTAAGGTGATGTATGACTCTGTGGCCAAAAATGAGAAACTTTACTTAAAGAAAGTTCGTGATATTTCTGGTGAAAATCGTTCTTTAATTGTGCAACTTAACACTCAAACCATTAATAATAAAATTTTGACTGAAAGAGTCCAAAAGGCTGAAAAGGCTAAATTACAAGTTGACCACACGGATAAGGATCAGAAAATTTTGTTTGGGATAATTGATAAACAATTTAATAGAAAAGGCACAGAGGGTCTTGGATATAAATCTCATCCACCACCTTATTCTAAGTCAGGTAGATTTGCTGATATGCCAACTCCTCATGTTCCTACCCCTTTTGTGTGCACTTTATCTCCTAATGATTATATTACGTCCTCTGATTCTGACAGTTTTGCTTCATGTGCAGAATCAAATTATGTAACTTCCGAAGATGATTGTCATGAGGGTACCAATGATAGAACTGTTTTAAATGAACTTGAGTAGGATGAATGTAATAATATGTCCGTGTTAAAACCAGATATTTGTGAACACGTTGAAAACTTGTATTTTGATTCTATTCCTGCTGAGCATACGGGATTGGGATGTGATATTTCTAAATTTAAAAATGCTTTGCCTTTTGTTCCTAAATCGTCGAATGTTGTGCCATGTGTTACCAAGTTTAAAAGTGTAGGATTTATTGGGAATGATGTACCACGTGAAACCATGAGCAACATGGACTTTTTCAGATTAAAGGAAGAACATCGTGTTCAAGATAAAGTTATTGATGAGAGAACTGTCTCATGTTCAGATGCCTCAACATCACAATCATCTTCATCTTGTGATGACAATTATCAGGCTAAGATATCTTGTGAAAAAGTTTGTTTTAGTTGTGGTGCTTCAAATCATGTTTCAAAAAGTTGTAAATTGACAACCACCGATTGTAATGAAGAATCGTCTCCCAAAATTTCCTTGAATTCATATGTGTTATCTAAGTCTTCTCACAGTAGAAAATCTAGGCGTAAAAGAATTAAAAATGCTAAAAATTATTTGAAAAGAACTTGGAAAATTAAAAATAATGTTCTATTTGATGACCGTGCTTCATCTAAGGAGGATTCTAATTATGATTCCAATGTAATGTCCTATCCTGACAAGAAACTTCTTGATAGCAATGGTATTGGTCAAAACGTCTAAATGGTTCGTTGTGTATAGGGTCAATCAAGAAGAACCGGCGATAACATTTGGCATGTAGATAGTGGATGTTCTAGACATATGACTGGTCATTTTAATTTGGTCAAAATTATCATCCAATTGATGGAGAGTATGTCGTTTTTGCTGGCAATACAAGAGGAGGAAAGATTGAAGGACAAGGAACAGTATCGAACGGTGTAAATAGTCTGAAATTTGTCAACTTTGTTCCTCAATTAAAGTACAATCTGATGAGTGTTTCTCATATTTGTGACAAGGATTTTTGTGCCTTGTTCAATTCAAGAGAATGTCTAATCTTGAAGCCTGGAGTGGTGATTACAGAAGAACTTATTCTCATGCGTGCTCCTGGAAGATACAACACATACAGCTTGGATATGAACAACCCATCGGGCATTGAATCGTGCTTTCTTTCAAAAGCTTCTGAAGATGAATCATTCCTGTGGCATAAGAGGTTGGGACATGTAAATTTCAAAACTATGAACTGAATGGTTCGAGGAAACCTCGTCACTGGATTACCTCTTAAAGATTTCTCTCCTATGGAAAACTGTATCTCATGTTCCAAGGGAAAACAGCACAAATCTTCTCATAAGACTAAAACCACAAACTCCATTGACTCTCCTCTCCAATTACTTCACATGGATCTCTTCGGTCCTGTGAGTGTCATGAGTCTTGGACGAAATTCATACTTCTTAGTGGTAACCGATGATTTCTCTCGATTTACTTCGGTGTTCTTCCTAGCTAAGAAAGATAAGACGCCATAGATTTTGAAAACCTATCTGCTTCAAATTGAGAACCTCTTCAATCTAAGTGTGAAAACTATCCGCAGCGATCATGGAACTGAATTCAAAAATGCAACTCTTGATTCCTTCTGTGAAAGCAAAGGAATTTCTTGGCAATTCAGTGCACCTCGTACTCCTCAACAAAATGGTGTAGCTGAAAGAAGAAACCGCACTTTAATTGAAGCTGCACAAACTATGATTATTGACTCTAAGCTTCCCGTGACTTTCTGGGCAAAGGCGGTCAACACTGCATGTTTTGTGCAAAATCGGGTTCTCATTACCAAAAGTTGCAACAAGACAACTTATGAGATCATGTACAAGCACAAGCCAGTTATTGATTTCTTCAGAAAATTTGGTTGTGTGTGCACAATGCTGAATACTTTAGATCAGCTGAATAAGTTTGAAGCTAAAGCTGATGAATGCTATTTTGTGGGGTACTCATCCAATCAACGAGCTTTTCGTGTCTACCATAAGACAAGAAGGATAGTTCTGGAGTCCATTGATATCAATTGGCATGAAAGCAATCATACGGACGTAGGAGATGGTCCTAATTGGCTTTTTGATGTCGGTTCATTGTTTAAGTCATTTAATCTTCCTGAGCTCTCTAATGACTCAACTCCTGCTAATCCTTACTTCTCTGTGAACAATATAGGGAACATTAATGATCAAGTTTCTTCCTCATCCGCTCATATTGAAATCCCTGTACCTGCTCATTCTGAATCCAATATGGAGTCTTCCGGTTCTGGTGAACAAGTGAAATGATTGAAGACAACTCATATCCAATAGTAGATGTTGCACCATAATCACCTGCTGAAGATCCTACTGATATCGATAATCTTCCTGCTGAAAATATTACAAATTTGGAAGAATTCTTGGAAGAAGATGAGATTCCTCAGTTGAGAATTCACAAGAATCATCCCACCTACAGCATCATTGATCCACTCAATGTGGGCGTTCGTACCCGGAGTGGCTGTGATTCATTAGAAAACAGCATGTTCTCGTGCTTCATTTCTCAAGTTGAACCTAAAAACATCAAAGCAGCTTTGCTTGAAAACATCTGGGTGGAAGCAATGCAAGAAGAGTTACAGCAATTCTCAAAGCTGAATGTGTGGAATCCAATAGATATTCCCAAGAACAAAGTACCAATCGGCACTCGTTGGGTATTTCGCAACAAAAAGGATGAAGGAGGAATTGTGGTTTGGAATAAAGCTCGTCTGGTGGTTCAAGGTTTCTACCAAGAAGAAGGGATTGACTTTGAGGAAGTCTTTGCACCAGTGGCTCGCTTGGAAGCAATTAGAATGTTTCTCGCCTATGCAGCCTACATGGACTTCACTGTTCATCAAATGGATGTCAAAAGCGCATTTCTGTATGGAAAAGTTCAAGAGGAAGTATATGTCCAGCAGCCACCGGGTTTCATTGATCCAAATTTTCCAGACCGTGTATACAAGTTAGACTAGGCACTGTACGGTCTTCACCAAGCACCTCGTGCGTGGTATGAAACTTTATTAAAGCATCTGCTTGAGAATGGTTTCACACGAGGAGCAATTGACCAAACTTTGTTCAAGCGGAAGGATGGAAAAGATACAATCATGGTGAAAATTTATGTGGATGATATCATTTTTGGATCTAAAAATCCTCGTCTTTGCAAAGAATTTGAAGAAGTGATGCGGTCTAAGTTTGAAATGAGCTCTTTAGGAGAAATGAAGTTCTTTTTGGGAATACAAGTTGATCAGGTCTGAGTCAGGAATCCTCATCCATCAAGAAAAATACGTGAAAGAAATCTTGACCAAGTTCAAAATGGCTGATTCCCATCCAGTGAAAACTCCTGTAGAAGTTCGACATTGTCTGACTCCTGATGTGGATGGTGAAAGCGTTGATCAGCATCTCTATCGCTCTATGATAGGATCTCTCATGTATCTCACGGCCAGCAGACCCGACATCATGTTTGCAGTGTGCTTGTGTGCACGTTTTCAGGCTAATCCTAAACTATCTCATTTATCTGCTGTCAAACGTATTTTGAGATATTTAAAGTATAAGCCAAAATTGGGTCTGTGGTATCCTAAAAATGATTTGTTTGATCTTGTGGCTTATTCAAATTTAGACTACGGGGGATGCAACTTAGACCGAAAATCCACTTCTGGAGGTTGTCAGTTCCTTGCAACCGCCTTGTCTCATGGCAATGTAAGAAACAATCTACCGTTTCCCAATCCACCGCCGAAGCCGAATACATTGCCGCAGCCCTCTGTTGTTCCCAAGTTAGATGGATACACCATCAGATGCTTGACTATGGGATCACATTCCATGGGACACCCATTCTATGTGACAACACTGTCGTTCCCCATATCACCAAAAACCCTGTTCAGCATTCCAAAACAAAACACATTGAAATCAAACATCAGTTTATCCATGACTATGTTGAAAAGAAGCATATTCAAATCGTTAAGGTCAAAACCGACAAGCAAACCGCAGACATCTTCACAAAGGCTTTTGACTCTACCAGATTTGACCAACTGGTGGAGATGCTTGGAATGATAAACTTTCAGTAAACCTTGTGAATATTAGTGTGTTTCATGTTTCTGATTAATTGTCAAGAAAATTCCAAAAAGATTTTATTTTTCTATACAGTTACTTTCCGTTATAAGCAAATCTTTTGGGGGAGAAATAAGAATTTAATCTGTCAAAAATTTAAAAGAATTGCTTTGCATATAATCTTACAAGTGGTTTTGTTACAGGAAAATTGAATCTGACCTTTGAGAAATGATAGTGTCTGATCTCATCTCTTGGACATGGAATGGACCAAAAGCGATGGTGTTTACTGAGGTATAGCTGGTAGGCCCGGCATATGGTTAAAACGTGTACGTAGTGTGAAAACCTAAATTTTATCTCATACTTGTGTGTTTGAACCCATTATTGAAACATCTAACCCATTTTATATCTAAGAAAACCAATTCAATCAGATACAGTCTTACGTGTTGGATTCCTATTCATACGCCAAGTGATCGTCAAAGTAACGATATTTACCACTGATGACCCCGTATGTTTTGCTTATGCAAAGATCTCGGGTGTTCATCATTTTCCCATCCACTTGGATGATTTGACTCCGTCTGTTTTGCTTACGCAAAGATCTCGGGTGTTCAACATTTTTCTATCCGCTTGGATAATTTTACGACTTCTTCTGTTTTGCTTACGCAAAGATCTAGAATGTTTGTACCTTTTTAATATGTACTTGGATATTTTTCATTTTAATCTTCTAATCTACATGGATTTCTTATTTTATTTTTGGTGGTACTTTGAAATTACTAAGATGGTACCTTGGTTAATCAGAAAGAAATGATAGGATGAAGATGGGTATTTATTGAGGATTGATAGGTTTTCAAAACCATTTTATTTCAATATGTGGGGTACACCTTGTATCTTGCTTAAATGGAACCTCATAATCACATGAAATCTATGTACAAACAAATGTTCGGGTTTACTTTGCACAAATATCAGCTATCTTCAGGGACTCACAGTAGCTGATTGCAAAAGGAAGTGTTTCAAGAGACTGACCAGATCTGATCTCATGTTGGATCTTTTCCAAAAAGATAAGTGTAAATATCTTGTGAATAGTTTTATTATTATTTTATTTTTCTTATATGATCTTTGCCTATCGAAACTCCAAGGTCAGCCGAAACTATCTTTTGTCTATCGAAACTACAAAGTCAGCCGGAACTATTCTTTGCCTATCGAAACTACAAAGTCAATCGAAACTATCTTTTTCTTATCGAAACTACAAAGTCAATCGAAACTATTCTTTGCCTATCGAAACTTCAAAGTCTATCGAAACTATCCTTTGCCTATCGAAACTACAAAGTCACCCGAAACTATTCTTTGCTTATCGAAACTACCTCTTCACCCCGAAACTTGTTTTGCCTATCAAAACTAGTAGTTTCGAAAGGGGCATTTTGGTCATTTACCACATGGGAAATTTAAATGAGTTCATAATCTGATTTCTTCGTCGTCAAGGTTCACTTTACCGTGTCCGATCAAATTACGCCTTCTCCAACACACACAAAAGCTCTCAAATACCTTCGGTCTAAGTTGCAAAATATCAGCATTAATAACCTGATTTCCCCGTTGTCACCTTCGTCATCATCATCAGGTACTGATCCTCTGTTCTAAATGTGCGCTTTTGTGAAATGACAGACCTAGGGTTTCAATTTTGAAATTTTTACGACTAAATCTTCATAATAAGTGGTCGTTTTGTGCTTATTCTTGTTTGTAAACATCACCATTATCTTTGAACTCACATCTGTTGTGCATAATTGCAGATTACAGTCATACACCTCGGTAAGATGGAGTTTCGAGACTCACAGGCTACTCTTTCTCTATCTTATTATGTCTTTCATCTGTTTGATAAATGAGTCTGAGTCTGTATTTTCTTTCAAGTTTTTGATTCTGTGTGTTTAAGTCTGTTCAAGGATTAGGGCATCGAAACTAGTAGTTTCGATAAAAGGGGTGTTTTTTCTTTTAAAAGGGTTTTTTTCAAAACTCGAACAAGTTTTTTTTTTTTATCGAAACTAGTAATTTCGATACCCAAATCCTGAAAATGTGACCAAGTTTCTGTGCCCGAAACAACTTGTTTCGTTGATAGTTTAAAGGTTTCTAAGTGTATAGATCGAAACTTGTTGTTTCGATTGAAATGTATTTACCCGAAACTAGTAGTTTCGATAAGAATGTTTCTAAGATTTCTCTAAGTGTTGACCGAAACTTGTTGTTTCCATTGTGTTTGCTCACTCGAAAGTAGTAGTTTCGATAGGGCTTATTTCAGAATTTTTTTCTAAGTGTTGGTGTAACTAGTTTCAATCAGGTTTATTCTGAAATTTGACTAAGTGTAAAAACTGATTAATTTTTGCTTATGACAGGTATGGATCTACTATTTATGAAGAGGCACAATGTCTGTGTGTGCCTTCCTTAATGCAAATGATCCAAAGAGTGCAGAGTTTGTTCCAGTCCTGAATTTCCTGGCAAACTCTAATATCAGCTTTGCCATAAGTCACAACCTACCTGTGTTTGAGACCACAATAAGGGAGTTTTGGGAGACTGTAGAGATAATAACTGTTGAAAATGTGGAGCATATAAGGGCAATTGTTCATGGCCAAGAAGTTTTATTCTCTGAATCTACTGTTAGAGAGCTGCTGCAATTCAATGACAACCCAGAGGCACCAACAGAATTCCCAACCTTCTACATCAAAGAATGTTTTAGAAGACTGGGTCATTCTGATGTGTTCAAGAATGGTCAAATTATAAAGAACGCTCTTTCAAGCCATTGGAGATACATTGTTCATATATTCATTCACTGCCTCTCCATCAGAAAAGGTGGTTTGATTCAGCAAATATCATGGTAGCATCTACTATTTTGGGATTGATTAAAGGCAGGAACTACAACTTCTCAGGGTTGGTATTTAGACAGCTTAAAGAAAATTTGACAGGAGCTGTTAAGGAGAAGTTTCTGGTTTATCCAAGATTCCTTCAGATCATAATCAACCACCTACATCCAGATCTTCAACAAGGTGGAAATGTATTTGTCTTTGACCATATGATAGCCAAGACTCTCAGCTACATGAAGAGTTCGAACAAACGGACCAACAAAGCCATTGCTGATATTCCTCTGTTTGGTCACATTATTGGAGAAGAGGAAGAGTTATTCCTGATGTGGATCCAGATCTAGAGGTGGAATTGTCATCGTCTGAGGAAGAAGAAGAAGAAATGGATCTAGATCAAGGTAACCAACAAGTAGTTGAACCTGAGATTGAAACAGAAATTCCTCATGCTCAAGAAGAAGAACAACCTATTATTGAGCCTGTGATAGAGGCTCCTTTTGTCAAATAAGTACATATAGCTATAGAGCCAGTGGTTAATGTTGAAGCTGGTACACAAGGATCTGAGGAGGATGTTGCAGAGTCTAGTGGGACTCTGGATGCAGGAATTTATGGGTCTGATTACTACAAGTTCGATTCTGATGAAAGGACAGAGCATCTTGCATCATCCTCCAAAAGACAAGTTGAGTCAGGTTCTGACTCTGAAGAAGAGGAGCCTAAGGCAAAGAAGATTAAGACTGGACTTGAAGATTTCTCATCTTCTTCTGATTCTTTATTCAATACACCATAACCTACTCCACAACAAGCACCCATCCCTACACCACCACCATCACCTCAACAAATACACATCCCTACTCCACCTACATCACCATCACATGAACCAACTTCTTCTGTGCCAAGAGTCAAAACATTAAGTCTTGAAGTGAAGAAGCTACAAGATCATGTTCAAAAGAAAGATGAAGTTATTGAAGGCTTAAGATCTGAGTTGAATGAGTGCAAGGAAGAGGTTAAAGACCTGAAGCTGGAAGTTGGGGGTTTACATACCCAGCTTGAGGTTCAGCAAACCCAGCTTGAAACCCATCAAAGACTCGTCTCAAAACAGCAAGAAGAATACAAGGCCTTAGCTGAAATAGTAGAACAACTCAAAGCCTCTCTGATAAAGCATGTGCAACAACAAACAACCACTTCAACAGCTCAGGGGGAGACCACATCTAGTGTTGAACCCTTGTCTCCTGCCTTTGTCATTAATCCAGAGTCTACAATGACTATCCACACTGGCCATGCTGCCAAGACAAAGGAGGCTGTTGAAGTTAAGGTTGAAGAACAAGAGTTCGACCTTCCCTCACCTAGTGAAAGAAGGGAAGCAAGTAAAAGAGGGAAGGGAACTAAGACTGAGATTGAAACGGTGATTCTGGATGAAGAGGATATACCGTCTGATGACGAGCTCAATGCCTTACTAGATGAGATTGACAATTTTGGCTATAACGAACTCTATCCAGAGATCCTTCCTACAGAAGAACGAGAAACTGAAAAGACAAGGTACTTCACATAAGAGGGAGATGAAATTGAAGTCCTGTCTGATGAAGAGAAAACCGAAGAAGATGTTCAGGTTAACATTGTTAAGCCTGTTATTCCTGAACAAACCACTACTGCATCCGAAGCTACTCAGACTCCAACCCAACCTTCCATTAATCCTGAATTTCCAAACCCGAAGAAACCTTGGTTGAGAAGATTTGTACGAGAGGAGAGCCCACAAACATACGAATGGATAGCCGAACACCAAGAGCTAAAAAGGCCTCCTGTTGGTTGGAAGTATGATACAGAGAGGACGTTGTTCATAATTAGAAGATACAAGGGAGGAGTTCAGCACTTCAAGAACATGACTGAATTCCAGACTCTCCCCTTCTATGACCTTAGAGATTTGGCCAAACTTCCCCTTCAAAACCCTGGGAATGTCATGATGGCCTCTGATTTTGAACACTTCTTGCACAACCAGGTCAACTGTGATTTTAAGGGAATGAAGCCTAGAAAGACTCAGAAGAAAATTTCAAAGACTATGTTTCACCCTAAGACCAAGAAGCCCTATGTCTTCTTGAGGTACAAGCCTGCCCAAACTCACAAGACCATCACTATTCCCAAGACCGTGCCTGTCTAACTACAAACTTTCAGAAAATGGTACTACAATCCAATCATTGGTAGTGCCATGATCGAGTGTGAAGGCAAGGAAGAAATCGTCATCTTTGAGCCTATGGAGCTATTAAAGTTTCAACCTGAAGATCTGGAGGTACTATTCCAGAATCACATTCAGGCTTACACTGATGAAGATGAGGCGGATGCCAAGCCCTATCAACGGGTTGTGTCTCTCCATGTCAAACCTTTCATCCCAAGAACTACTGAAGGACCAGCTGCTTAGTGAAGAGCTGAAGACAGAAATGCAACAACTTAGGGGGAGATTGTAGAGACATGTTTTTCTGTATAAGTTGTTGTCATTATTGTATGTTTGAAAAAAATGTTAGCTTGGTTTACTTTCTGTCATTTCATTATTGTAATTTCAGTTTCGGTAATTTACTGTTTTATTTTAGTTAAGTCTGGGCCATCGAAACTACTTAGTTTCGATTGAGGTTTGTTCAATCGAAACTAGTAGTTTCGATAGATAGTAGTTTCGACAGGTCTGAGTATCACTTGTAAATGTTCAACCGAAACTAGTAGTTTCGGTTGACATAGTTTCGATACCTGTCATTTACTATAAATAGCCTAGTTTGAGAATGTTTAGGGTGTGAGTAGCGGCTGTAACCCTGAACCTTCTCTTTCGTTGTTCTTCAATCAATAAAATCTGCATCTTGAGTATTGTGCACTATTCTTAAAATTTCATATCATATTTGTCTTGATTGTGAGTGTGTTTAGCCCGTTATCTTCACCAAATTTATTTCAATCCTCTGTTTCACCTCCATACACACTGTTTCCGCCTTTGTGTGTGGAGAATCGATCATTTGTGAGATTTCTGAGTAAAATCTGGACCTACACATCCATTTGAAACACCTTGAAGTTAATGTACGAGGCATAGGCCAAAAAGATTCAGATGGCCTCGAGTCTTGCAACTGGTGCAAACACTTCTTCATAATCTATCCCTTCTTGTTGATAAAATCCTTGCACAACCAGTCGTGCTTTGTTCCAAATAATAATACCTCTGTCATCTTTCTTGTTTCTGTAAACCCAACGAGTACCAATGGGCAACTTCCCTTGTGGCAGCGGCACAAGTTCCCAAACCTTCAGTTATTCAAACTGCATCAGCTCTTCCTGCATAGCCTCCACCCAGCTTGCCTCACTCAAGGCCATTCTAATGTTCTTTGGCTCAACTTGAGATATGAAAGCGGAGTATAAGCAAATATTGATTACCCCAGATTTGTTTCTTGTTGTTACCCCGTCAGAGAGAGGACCAATGATGTCCTCTACAGGATGATTTTTATGAATTCTTGATTGTGGAACATCTTCTTCCTGTAATATTTCAGGTAAGTTGGTGATATGCTGATGTGCTTCTTCAGTTATGGGAACCGTCTCCTCAATAATATTTGATTCAGAAAATAAGGCTTGTGATGAATGATCACTACAAGATGTAGCATTTTCCTGTGAAGCAGTACCGCTGCCAGATGCAACAGTCTCTTGAGAGGCAGGATTTCTTCCAGATGCCACAGTCTGTTATGAAGCAGGAGTGCTGCCAGATGCAACATTTTCTTGTGAGGATGATTCAGGAGCTTTAG
The DNA here is from genome assembly GCA_023525975.1 of Smallanthus sonchifolius. Taxonomy (NCBI): domain Eukaryota; kingdom Viridiplantae; phylum Streptophyta; class Magnoliopsida; order Asterales; family Asteraceae; genus Smallanthus; species Smallanthus sonchifolius. Next base: position 16,883,325 of record CM042035.1, on the reverse strand, counting down.
AAGACGAAGGTGATACATGATCAGGGTCTTCATCTATTCTGTAAACTTCTGTGCTGTATTTGTAGAAACTATCATCTGTCACGCCACAAACATCAGAATAAACATTAAACAGCTTAAAAATAGAATGATAATCAAATAACCAATTTGGACCAGAATCCGCATAGGTTTTGTTGAGCTCCTTCCAGTCAATGTAGTACGATTCCACAATCTGCTTTGTTCTCTTGTTGTAAACTCTGTAAGCTGTCTTGCTGGATGAGTATCCAACAAAATAACACTTATCGACCTTTGTATCAAACTTGGACCCAACAGTATCATTATGCAACAGTGTGCATAGGCATCCAAATGCTCTAAAGTGACCTACTTTCGGATTCTGTTTAAACATGATCTCATAGCGAGTCTTCAATTGATGCTTCTTGAACAGCACCCTGTTCTGCACATAACAGGCAGTGTTGATTGCTTCAGCCCAAAAGAATACTCGCAATTTGGAGTCAGAAATCATGGTTCGTGCAGCCTCTATACGATTTCTTTGTTCAGCAACTCCATTTTGTTGAGGAGTTCTAGCAGCACTGAACTGTCTTGCAATTCCCTTTTCAGCATAAAAGCTATCAAGGCCTCGTTACGAAATTCTGTCCCGTTGTCGCTTATGATAATCTTGATCTTCAAGTTCAGTTGATTTTCAATAAGTATCATGAACTGCCTAAGAATATCTGGAGTCTCACTTTTCTTAGTCAAAAAGAACACCCAAGTAAATCGTGAGTAATCGTCAGTAACAACAAGACAATAAGATTTCTTCCCAAGACTCATCACACTTACTGGAACAAACAGATCCATGTGAAGTAACTGTAAAACAGTAAGAATATCTGCAGTCTCACTTTTCTTAGTCAAAAAGAACACCCAAGTAAATCGTGAGTAATCGTCAGTAACAACAAGACAATAAGATTTCTTCCCAAGACTCATCACACTTACTGGAACAAACAGATCCATGTGAAGTAACTGTAAAACAGATTCTATTGAATTAAACAGCTTGGGCTTGTGTGGTCGTTTATGCTGTTTGCCTTTAGCACAAGAAATATATTTTTCAACCTCACAAAATTCTTTTAAAGGCAAGCCGACCACGTGTGCTCCTTTAGCAATTCTATTTAGGTTTTTCAAATTTATGTGACCTAAACGACGATGCCAGAGCATGGAATCATTTTCAGAAGCTTTTGAAAACAAACAAGTATTTGTTAAAGCTGACTCACTATTCATGTCCAACAAATATGAGTCCTTACACCTCAGTGTTCTCATTAAAATCCAATCCTCAGGGACAACAAACCCATGTTTTAAAATCAAACATTCTTTATCAGTGAAATGAGTTGAAAACTTTTTGTCACAAATTTAAGACACACTTAACAAGCTGTGATTCAATTCAGACACATAATTCACATCTTCGAACAGAGAGTACCATTAGTAACAGTACCTTTCATCGTAATTTGCCCACATATCTCACCTGCAAAGGAAACATACCCTCCATCAAACATTTTAATGTCGTGAAGCTGATAGATGTCTCCTGTCATGTGCTGGGAACAACCACTATCAACATACCAGAGGTTGTTGACAGGCCTCCTTGGTTGTCCCAGCACGGTAGAACACATTAATTAGTAACAGGAACCCAAGCCATGGTTGTCTTGGGTTGCCCTAAATCATCCAGGTATGAAACTTCTTGCAATTTCATATCTCTTTTATCATTAAACTCAACTGGTGTTGTTTGTGCAATAGGTTTTCTTATCCAAACGGGCTTTTGTTTTACAAAATTTAAGCTTACTGTTGGAGTGACGACCTTTTCTTTACCCTTTTCAGATTTTATGGGTTTCTCAACTTTCTTTTGTTTATTTTGGAAAGCATTATTTTCTTTAGCAGGACGTTGAGATTTATGCACAAAACCAGTTCCTTTATCCGATTGTTTATCATTGGGCCTTTCGTAATGTTGGGCCATGTGTCCTTTAGATATCTGTGGCCTTTTATGATTTTTATCCCTTTGATTAACATTCGGACATCTACCAGAGTGTTCACGATTATGAACGCAGTTTCGAGCAAAGTGTCCAGGATTCCAACACACATAACACGTTTGCCTTCTCGGATATGGGGCATAGTATCCGGTGTCCCATGATGATGACCATCGAGGAGAACTTGTGAAGTAACATGCAGTTTCATAGTTCCTAGAAAACCTTCTATCATGCATGTGATCATCATTATAATTTCTATGATTTGACTTGAAGTTATTTCTATCAACATTTCTAACATTTTGTTCAAAAGCACGATGATGATTATCAAATTTTTCATAAAATTCGCTTTTGGTAAAACGTTGAGGCTTTTTCTTTGAATTGGACTGACTTGTGGATGGTTTACTGCTATCACGGTATGACGAGCAGTTTTTGTTTTTAACAAATTGATGATTTTTGCCATACACAACCTGTGCTTTTTCCTTTTCTAAGGTCCCGCCTTTCACAAAGGTGGATTTCAAATTTGATTTTAAGTTATTCTTAACTTTAGCAGCACAATTTTCAAAACCAACATTCAATCCAGAATTAACAAAAGTAGCAAACTTTGAAAAACCAGACAAAGTATTTTTAAAAGACAAAGACTTTGAATTAAAAATACGATCCTCCACCTCATCATCACTCTCACAATTCTCCACTATGCCCTCTACTAATCCTGTTGCTACACAAGACTTAGACGGGTTAGAAACGTTCACATGTTGTACTGAAGGACCACTAGTCACGGGAGTGGACTGTGTGGATGAAGAAGATTGAGCTGGTTTACGGCCTACACCATATTCCATTTCAACATCTTCATGTTGAACACTTGGCATGGGAGTGAAATTGCCATTGAAAGGATGTTCAACAACATGATAGCCGAATCCTGGATTTCCTACTTTCCTGACTTGAGAGTCTATCATGTCATAGACTACAGATCGAGAGTGGTCAATTTTCTCGATTGTCAGCTTAGTATTTGCCAATTGAGTCACAGCGTCATTCGGCTTCAAACTAAGGTCATCTATTCGTTTTAGTGCATCACGATAAAGACATTCCTTATTGCTAAAATCCATTTCTAGTTTTGAAAAATCAGATTTTCCTGCATCAATTTTATCTTTAAACAATTTTTCAGAACGCTTGTACTCAGCATTGGCATGCCTAAGTTGGTTTATTTCTTTTAAGAGTAATTCATTATCATACTTATATCTGTTTATTTTCTCAACACAATTATTAGAATAGGAATTGGTATGTACCTCAGAGTGTTCAATCTTTGCCATGAGAGCATGATTTGACACCTTCATCGACAGCTCATGAATCTGATCTCCCCAATCATATCCTGCAGTTTGCTGACTCACCAATGCTTTGATATTTCCATCTGCAGCTTTTCCTTTTTCTTTCTCTTCTGAATTGCTTGACGAGCTCCCCTTCTCCACTTTAGGCTTTGGGCATTCCCTAGCAAAATGACCAGGTTTGCTGCAGTTGAAGCACCTCAAGTTTGACTTATCATAACCAATCTTCTTTGTACCAGACTCCATCCCATCAAAGGAATTTTTGCCAGTCCTTTTAATGACCCTCTTAGCACGATGCACAACCATTGCCATGTGCCACTTGATGTCCATTTCTTCCAAGTCATCCGGATGGATTTGATCTGTGTCATCTTGGATTAGATTAGCCGGAGAGAGTTTTCCATCTATCATGCAATTGTAGCTGCTCATGAAAACACTAAACAAAGCAACATGCATTTCAACAACCTTGGCTTCACTTGAACTTGGTGATTTACTTTGTTGGACAGATGTAGCAAGAGCTGTTGAATTCGAACCAGCAGAAAAGTTCGGAGTGTAAGCAGAGGACATGCTGGAGAGGAAGGCATTTCCCTGAGACATCAAGTGATCTGTCTCTGATGAGAAAATCATGTGCCTTTGCTGATCGTCCATGTCATATGACCTTAGAATGGAGATCAGTTCACTAAGAGGTGTGGCATACATATCTTTTGTTCTCTTAATAGTAGTTATGTTGAAATTCCAGTTCAATGGCAACGAATTAAGCAATTTCTTGTTTATTTTGCCGTAGGTCATATCAATTCCAGCACTGCTCATCTCAGTCATCAAGTGAGTGTACCTATTTATCTGTGCTTCTAGAGCTTCTCCTTTCACATACTTGAACATGTTGAATTTTTGTCTCAACATATCTTTTTGGCTCTCTCTCATGTCTGCATTTCCTTCAAGCCTTTCCACCAAGGCATCCCAGAGAGATTCAGCAGTCTTGTACTTTTTGAATCCTTAAGCAATTTCTATTGACAAAGCCAAGGTCAGTCCAGCATAAGCTTTCTCGTCCTTCTCAATTTGAAGGATTTCTTCTGCAACATAAAGATCAGGGTCCTTGGGAATAAACTAATTCTTTTCATTTTTGACCATAGGAATCTGAGGACCCTTCTCAATGGATTTCCAGATGGATGAATCCTTATATCTGGCAAAATTTTCAGATCTGTATTTCCAATTATCAAAATCATCAGCATTGGTTAAGCGTGGAGGTTTACTTGTGGTACCAATCTCATTACCCATAGAGTTGGAATCATTCATGGTGTATACTTGATAAGAAACCGCAAAGCTCGAAGCCAACCGTAAAGTTGAGTCTAACCGCAAACTTGAAACTAACCGCAAACTTGGAAGCTAACCGCAAAGTTGAGACTAACCGCAAAGTTGGAAGCTAACCGCAAACTTGAGACTATCCGCAAAGTTGGAAGCTAACCGCAAAGTTCAGACAAACCGCAAAATTCACAACCGCAAACTTCAATAATCCGTGAACTTCCAGAACCACAAACTTGCAGAAATTGAAATTAACAGCAAAATACTTTGATTTTCAGGCCAATTACCCTCTGATTTGACCGCAAACTTCAACAATAGTGAAGGAAACACAATTCCGAACCGTAATCACTGTCCATAAAATCTCCAAAAACAAACAAGTCAGTTATTCAAACAAAGACAGGAACTTTGATACCTCACGAGTCAAAGAAATCCGTTGTAAGCTTCACCGAATGAGCACTATGGCTCTGATACCAATTATAAGGTCCATAATCCTAAGGATCTTCAATCAACGGATTCAACAATATGTTGAACCTAGCGGAAATAGACTCGACACGTGACTTGTAGGTATAATCAAAGAGGAAGAGAGATCATTCAACAGTTAAAACGATTTGTATATTAATAATCACTGAAAGAACAATACACAATCACTCAACAACTCGTCTAACCGATTACAATAAACAAAACAGCTATTAATACTAATCGGTTGGGCTTGGGCCTGGGCCGCATACTTCAAGTATGCGGTTGGGATCCGCATACTTCAAGTATGCGGCTACGCCTTGAAGTATGCGGCCGCATACTTCCCAAAATGCATCTTCTGAATTTCCCGGTAATCTCTTGTTGCGTTAGCCTATTAGATTTGATCCTTACATGGTTTCAGTGGTTTCTGAGCATGTGGACTCAGCTTTAGATGAGGTATTGCATTCTTGCACATATGGTTCTTCCTTGTATGGATCAAGGTTTCGGTTTGCATGGTCAAGGTTTGTGAGGTTGAAGTTTGGTTCATGGATGATTACATAGTCAGCAGGTGGATGTCAGATTTGTAGGGCTTTTCAGCTTGAAACCCAAGACCAGCAGTCACCTTCTCATGAATTTGAGCATCCAAAAGTCTTTGTAGCTTTTTGGATGCGAACTCATATTTGTCAACATGAACCTTTTGGTCTGCCAACTCTGCTCTTGTAGCTTTTAACTTAACCAATAGATCATCAATATGAGTTTCAAGATTTGTTTGTTCATGTTTTAATGATGAAATCTATTTCTTTAAACAGTTAATGTTTTCTTTGTAACTGTTTTCAACCTTTTTGAATTCAGATTTCATTTGATGAAACTCTTTATTTTGATCTATAAGGTTTTTGTTATGCTTTATATATCCTAGAACCTTATCAATGCAAGCCTGAGAACAGAGGTATTCATATACCTAAGGTTGTATCCATGTTGTGACTGCCATAAGAGCTTGGTTGTTGGCAGGAAGATCTTCATACTGAAAACTCCAGGCAAAATCAGTTGTTCCAACATGTTGAGTTGCACATGTTGTAGTTTGCGCTGGAGGAGTGTTGCCTTGACTTGCTTGACCTTGATGAGCTTGTCTTGGTTGTGCAGCAGCTGGGTTTGCCTTTGGTGCCTTGCATTCTGTGGCAAAGTGACCAAGTTGATTAAAGTTGTAACATCTCAACTTGGTTTTGTCCAAACCAACTCTAGTGTTAGAGTTGTTGCTTGGAATGGGTCTTCCAGTTCTTGAGTAGAACCGTTTAGCTCTGAGAGATAACATGGCATAAGAGTGTTGTATGTCCATTTCTTCTAAGTCATCTGGATGAAAACACTCCAGATCTTCTTTGATAAATGACATGTTGCTTGGGTTTTCAGAACCAAAGGCAGCAGAGATATTTTGAGGTGGGGCTTCAAGAAGAAATGGTGAGTTGCTTGCTTGTGAGTTGGGAGTCTGAGGGTGGGTAACAAGGGGAGGATATTAGTTGCTTGAACTTGGAACTGAGTGGTCAAAGTGTATTGCAGAAGAAGTGGTGGTGGATGATGAGGCTGTTGAATGACCTGAGCTTCTTTCTTTGGCTTGAATCATTTATAATTCATATGTCTTCAGCATACCAAACAACTCAGTCATTTGGAGAGTCTTCAGATTTTCAGTTCTTCTAATTGACACTGTGTAGAGTGTCTAGCAACTTGGAAGGGATCTAATAAACTTTTTGAGAATGTCTTCATTCTCCAGCTTCACTTTAGAGCACTGTTGCTCTCCCACAAGATAGGTGTACCTGTTGTATAGAGTGGTAAGAGACTCACCATCCTTGCAAACAAAGTTTTCATACTCTTTCTTCAAGATGTCTCTTATATTTTCCTTTACTTCCTCAGACCCAACAAACATTTTTTCAAGAGCTTCCCATAGCTCTTTTGCAGTTTTGTATTCTCTGAAGTTTTGAAAAACTTCATTCGGCAAGCACATCTGGATGGCTCCCAAAGCTTTAAAATCTACCTCCATCTTTTTGATGTCTTCATCTGAGTACTTTGAGGCTTCTTTAGGGACAGATGGACCTCCAGAATCAGCAGAGTCCACCATTGGTACATAAGGACCATCGATTATGGATCTCCACATTCCATATTCTTGATAACAGAAGAAACTTTCCATTATGTTCTTCCACATATCATAGTCTTCTCCAGACACTAGTCTTGGTGGTCTGTTGAGGCTTCCAGTATCAAAAAATCCAGTATTCTGTGTCATTCTATTGGATAGATGATTTCAGCAAAGAGATAATAGTAAACAGAACCAGAGAGTGATTAAGCAAGTGTGAGTTTGTTTAATCTGAGAGCCAAAGCTCTTATACCACTTGTAGGATCGGTGTTTTACAAGATGGTTTCGTTAAGTTGAGATTGGCGAAAACAATCACAACTAAGCAATGTAAACAAGAAACAATTATAATACTGATAAATGCATGTTGTATTAATCTTTAAGGTTTACAAGTTACAAAGAAAACTCTAAGGAAGCACACTAGTACAATGGGAAGATACAATACATATAAAGGAACTTAGAATCAAGACAGACCCCTGATTCTAAGGATCAGATCAAACACAAGTCGTTGATTTTTGATAGTTAAAAGTTACACTACAATTGGTAGACAACTAAAAGACAAACTGCAGGAAATAGTGAAGATCAGGTCAAAAGACTTCTTAGGAATCTTTGCGTGAGACTTCAGAAGTAATAGCTTTGTCTTTAATCACCTGCACCAATAACATTCCTTCTGCTGATAGATGTATCAGGGTTGCAGCAAAAGGTGTCAGTAGCAAAGTCAAAGCTGCTGATGATTTGCCTATCAGCAGCATCAATGTATGATGCTGCTGAGAAGCCTATCAGCAGCAACTTTGGACTTCAGCAGATAAGGCTATCCGCAGCATAGAAGTTTATCAATAGGAGAACTTAACTATCCGCAGCGACTTGTAAGTCAGTAAAAATGTAGAGTCCGCAGCATCTATACTTGGAGAACTTTATAGCCATCAGTCTTTATGTAACACACATACCTCGTCACTGCACCCTCGTCAGGGCATTCGACGTAGCCTGAGCTCATCATTAACCTGTTAAAAAAGTGTCACACCCCAACCGACGGCGGAATACGTCGGGGAGGGACATGTAGACTGTTCATGAGCACAAGGTTGACTAAATTGAAATATATTAATGATCCAAATTTCATTGCATAATTCAAAAACAAACCAAATTCAAATCAAGTACATAAAATGAAATACATGAGTTCATTATTAATTAACTAGGTCCAAACTTAAATGAAGCATGCCTTGATCAGCTCAAACATTCGCACCTGAAACATGATTAAAATAAAGTCAACTAAAAAGTTGGTGAGCATACATAGGTTTGTATATAGATATCATATAATTGTGTGTATACAATCCATACATGTCATAAATAAGGCAATTATGGAGAGTTACTATTGTGAAACCAAGTAGTACAATCATACCTTTATAACTTGCACACAAAAACAAATTGTGTTGTCGGTAACAATCACCCTAACTAGGTGGGTTTGTCAGACTCAATAGATCTATCATTGTTAACCTTCGACTTGTATAGTTAATGATTGCACATGTAATTTGTTGAGACACGTTTTTGTGACTGGTGATTTATCAGTATTTTGTATAGAATTGTTTACAACAGCTAAGAGGGAGTCTGTTAGTGCATAAAGTTGTATCTGTAGCAAAAATTCTAAGTGTATATGTAGCGAACAGGTTAAGTTCGCCTAAGGGAATGTTTAGGCGAACTTAACAAGCGAACTTACTAAGTTCGCCTATAGAGTTATGGGCGAACTTGTTAAGTTCGCCTGCAGACTCAGTTTGGCTATAAATAGTACATTAAGTTGTTCATTTGTAGAAAGCAATGCTAGAGTTAGCATACACAGAGAGGGAGTGATTCTCTGTGTGAACTGAGTCACAATCCCTAGGTATATCTCACCTAGGGATTGCAATTGGAGTTTAAAAGTAGCGATGTACACTTCTTCGGTATTGTAATATGTAATGACGAGTTCGTTATCGATTATATATACGAATCGTTTCTGTTTCATCTCTGTTCTGTATTCGTGTTTGTGTTTGATTCACTTCGTGCTTTCGTCTCAATGCGAATCATCGAGTAATGCGTTTGATTGTAACGTCTTGCTTGATAGAAGACGTAACAGGGACATTCATAATTGCACACAAAAGTAGTTAACACACCTAGTACTCAAACATAAAGCTCAAATTGCACACATGAATGTAAGGTGGAATTGTATTGTGTAGTTTGTGCAAATCATTATATATAATGTTCATGTTTCACCCCAAAATGTGTAAAATAGTGTAAAAGGGGCTATGTAAACTCACTTGTATCAAAGATGTGGCTAGCACAAGAGAATAGGTAGCAAAGTGATCCTTGTACTCACAAAGTTAACCTAGAGTGTAATACGTATGAATATTAATTAATAAAATGTTTAAGGCAAAGTCTAGGGTTTCAATGGGTGTGAGTATAGGGAATTGTACAATGAGTTCGTGTCGTATTATGTAAAAGGATTGTGTAGGTGTTTGCCTTTTGTATTTGAATAAGTGTTTTATAATCATGAAAGTTGGAGTATAGTGTTTTTAAAATAATGATTTAGGGTTTAGGTTTAAATAACTAAATAAATTAAATAAGTTCTTTTAATTTATTTATTTAGAAAAGTAGTGTGAAAATTATATTTATTCAAATATAATTTAAATAAATAACTTTATTTTATTTATTTATTTATAAAAGTATATAAATATATTTTAGTATATAAAAGTTAATGTAAAAACAATTCAAAACTCTAAGTGTATTTGTAATTGTAGAATAAATAATAAATAAATTCATTCATTTATTTATTATTTAAAAAGGGTATGTTCTTTTGAAAAAAAATAAACATTTGTATTTAGATAAAATTTTTATTTGTTTTAAATATATTTTAAATTTTACAAAACATTATTTCAAGGAATGTATTTTTTTTTATATAAAAGCTTGTCACAATATTTATAAAATTAGAAAATTAATCTCTTTGTTTAATTATTAAAAAATCTATATTTTCTCTTTTTTTTTAAATAATTAAAAACTAAATTCGTAATAAAAGTGAGTTTATGTTAAAAATTGTAAACTTTTATCTCATTCTGTTCAAAATAATGTAGAGTTTATAAAAATAATTTTTTTTTTAAATTTTGGAGCTTTTAAAACTGATAAAAAAATATAAACAGGCCACTCGGTTCGAACCCGGGTGGTTTCTGTGAGAGGGCTACGAGTTACCACTGGACCAGGGGGTTTTTCCTTGTCATGTGGCCGGTTTGATTTGACCATAACGTGTTCGAGACAGGGGACCGGGTCAGAGTATGGGGATACGCGCAAAAAGAGCAGACCGGTTGAGTGGCTTGTGGGTTTCGAACCCTAGCTACCTGGTCTGATGGTGCAGTGGCCAAACCAGTCAGACCAGGTGATTTCGTTGGTTAACCAGGAACCCAAAAATTTAAATACGAGAAGTAAGCTTAACCAAATCCCCAAATCAGAAATGCATACATAAGAACAAGAACCCTAATTTGATTTAAGTTCGATGGGTTCTGTTCTTACAAATTGATATGGGGCTTTTGACAAGGACTCGAAAACGATTCGAATGATACAAAAACTTACGGGTTTGGTTTGGGCACGAATGTAGACGGCTACACTTTCAGTCTCGAAGTTCTTGATGCTCGATTTGGTTCTAGACGCGGAATGGGATGTGATTAGCGGTTCAGAAAGGTTGTAATAGACTAGGCGAAGGTGTACGCGTGATTTAATTCGTTTGATTTTACCTTAATTACTTGATTTGATCCGGATTTAACGACGACAGCTAACGGGAATGATTTACACGTTAATTCAATTGATTTAGGATGAATCGGGTCGCATTCAGGTCTAGATCCATGCGAGAGAAATCAATGCGCGATTTCCGGGTGTTAATTTTGTCTAAATCTTATATTGAGGGCTGATTCGAACCCGGTTTGACTTTCAAGAAGTCAAACTGTTCAAAATTTGAACTTTGGCCGCGGGTTTGATCAAATTGGTATGATATTTTGGCCGGGATTGGATCGATCTTTGTTTGTGTAACCACAGTAGTCCAATCCAGTAAGAACCTGACCGATTGCAGCCTTGGATTATCAAGAACCGGCCTGGTTTGACTTTTGGAAGTCAAAATCGGTCAAGGATCTTGAATTGTGGTCAACAATGGGGTCAAAGGTCCAATTTTAATGATGTAGGTTCAATTTCAGGGTTCAAAAGGGTTAGGGGGGTTTAAAAGGTTCAAGAATAAAGCTTTTGATTTTCTTTTATGAAACTCTAGTTTGTTATAACTATTTTATAGAAGAATAAATTATATATATATATATTTTTTTTTATAAAATAATAAAGTGTATAAATGAATTAGTACATATATTTACATATTTATCCATAACTAAATACATTTATATATATAAAATATGTAAAAACTTTATAAGTTTTATTTTGATTTAAGCAATTTATATATATATATATATATATATATATATATATTCATTTATATAAATATATATATGCATCTGTTATATACATCAATATGTATTGATACATGTTTAAGATAGTGAAATATTGTGTTGAACGAGTACAAGATTGAAAATGGAAATGTCATTATTGTAAAATAATGAAAATAAAGTGAAATAATACTTGAAAAATCATAGATGTTACAGTCTCCCCATGTTATGGGAATTTCATCCTGAAATTCAACTAGTTGAGGCGACTGAATCAGCAAAGAGGTGTGGGTACTTGAGCTTCATTTGGTCCTCACGTTCCCAAGTAAACTCAGGTCCACGTTTAGATTCCCAACGAACTTTGACAATAGGGATACGGCTTCGCTTGAGTTGCTTGATCTCACGATCCATGATCTCTACATGTATCTCAACGAAGTGCATCGTTTCATCAATGCACACATCGTCAAGAGGTATATGAAGATTCTCATCAGCAAGACATTTCTTTAGGTTGGACACATGAAAGGTAGGATGCACATTGCCAAGTGATGGAGGTAACTCGAGTTTGTAAGCCACTTTCCCAATCCTTTAAAGGATCTTGAATGGACCCACATAGCGAGGTGCTAGCTTGCCTTTCTTTCCAAAACGGATCACACCCTTCCAAGGAGACACCTTTAGGATTACAAGGTCACCGACTTGGAATTCCAAGGGTTTTCGTCGTTTGTCAGCATAGCTCTTTTGCCGACTCCTCGCTACTCGAATGTTGTCACGAATTTGAATGATCTTGTTGGATGTTTCTTGAATTAGCTCGGGACCGGTGATTTGTGCTTCACCAATCTCGTTCCAACAGATAGGATAACGGCACTTACGACCATAGAGAGCTTTAAATGGGGCCATATTGATACTTGTGTGGTAGCTATTGTTGTAGGAGAACTTAATGAGGGATAGATGTGAATCCCAATTGCCACCAAAGTCAATTACACAAGCTCTAAGCATGTCTTCAAGAGTTTGGATCATCCGCTCGGTTTGACCAACAGTTTGGGGATGGTAAGCAGTGCTCAAATCCAATCGTGTACCAAGGGCAGTTTGGAGGGATTGCCAGAAATGGGAGGTGAAACGAGCATCTCTATCGGAGATTATTCTTAGTGGAACACCGTGACGACTCACAATTTCGTCAATGTAAATTCGGGCCAATTTCTCAACCCGATAGTCTTCACGAATGGGCAAGAAGTGAGCAGATTTGGTGAGACGGTCAATGATCACCCAAATGCTATCATAACCACTTGAGGTGCGAGGGAGTTTGGTAATGAAGTCCATGGCTAAATTCTCCCATTTCTACACGGGGATTTCCGGTTGTTCAAGTAACCCAGAAGGAAGTTGATGTTCGGCTTTGACTTTGGAGCAAGTTAGACATTTGGCAACATAGAGAGCAATGTCTTTCTTCATACCGGGCCACCAATATTGTTGGCGAAGATCTTGGTACATTTTATCCGCACCGGGATGAATAGAATAACGAGTCTTGTGTGCCTCGCTCATGAGAAATGCACAAAGATCATCGCGATCGGGAACCCAAATACGGTTCAAGTAAAAGAGTAAGCCATTGGGTTTAGATTCAAGCTGAAGTTCAACACCACACGACATTTCATCGTACATGTTACCCTCGGTGACCGAGTCGTGTTGAGCTTCTAGGATACGATTTTGAATGTCGGTTTGAATTTGGATACAATGAAGCATGACATGATCCTTATGACTCAAGGCGTCGGCCACAACATTCGCTTTACAGGGATGGTAACGAATCAGGCAATCGTAGTCGTTAAGGAGTTCAACCCAACGTCGTTGCCTCATATTGATTTCTTTTTGGTTGAAGATGTGTTGGAGACTCTTGTGGTCGGTGAACACCACACATTTTGTGGCATAGAGATAATGTCTCCAAATATTCAATGCGAATACGACCGCACCCAACTTGAGATCGTGCGTCGTATAGTTCTTCTCATGAATTTTGAGTTGCCTTGATGCATAAGCAATCACCTTGCCTCGTTGCATGAGGATACAACCGAGACCTTGGTTGGAGGCATCATAGTAGACCACTAGATCATCATTCCCATCAGGGAGAGTCAAAATGGGAGCATTGCATAACTTTTGCTTGAGAGTTTGGAAAGCTTCTTCTTGTTTTGGTCCCCATTCATAAGGTTTACCCTTGTGTGTTAAAGCGGTGAGGGGGACGGCAATCTTCAAGAAGTTTGAAATGAAACGATGGTAATAACCCGCAAGACCAAGAAATGAATGAACTTCGGTAGGGGTCTTAGGGGCACTCCAATTTTTGACAGCTTCGATCATAGCAGGGTCAACATGAATTCCCTTTTCATTGACGATATGGCCCAAGAATTGAACTTCCTTTAGCCAAAATTCACACTTAGAGAACATCACATATAGTTGCTCTTTTCTTAAGAGATCAAAAACTAACCTAAGGTGTTGCTCATGGTCGGATTTTGTCTTGGAGTAGATTAAGATGTCATCGATGAAGACGATCACGAATTTATCAAGGTATGGTTTGTACACATGATTCATGAGGTCCATGAAAACCGCGAGTGCATTGGTTAACCCAAAAGGCATAACCATGAACTCGTAGTGACCATACCTTGTTCGAAAGGCAGTCTTTGGAATATCTTCCTCTTGCACACGGAGTTGGTGATAACTAGATCGAAGATCATTCTTCGAGAAGCAGGTAGAACCTTGAAGTTGATCAAAGAGATCATCAATTCTACGGAAAGGGTAATGGTTCTTGATGGTAAGCTTGTTGAGTTCGCGGTAATCAATACACATGCAGAATGATCCATCCTTCTTATTGACGAATAAGACGGGTGCACCCCACGGTGAATGACTTGGACGGATGAAACCATTGTCGGAGAGTTCTTGAAGTTGGCTTGCAAGCTCTTGCATTTCAGAAGGTGCGAGTCGGTATGGAGCTCTAGCCACGGGGTTAGCTCCGGGTACAAGATTAATGTGAAATTCCACTTGTCAGACGGGTGGAAGACCGGATAGATCTTCGGGGAATACTTCGGGAAAATCCCAAATGATGGGGATGTCTTGAATACTCTTCTCCTTAACATCTTTTTGAACAACATGGGCTAAGAAGGCCACGTACTTCTTTCGTAATTACTTTTTGGTGGTTGTGCTCAACATTAGCTTGAGTCCTTTACAAGGCTTTTCACCAAAGACTCTCAATGTTTCGCCCGACGGAAGGGGTATTCGGATACACTTCTCAAAACAGATGACTTCGGCATGGTGATTCGACAACCAATCCATGCCTATGATGATATCAAAACTCCCTAGTTGCATTGGTACGATGTTGACTGGGAACATGTGTTCATTGAGTTCTAGGGAGCAGTCACGGATAATGGAGTCAATTGTGATGGAGTTACCGTTTGCTACTTCAACGGCGAATGTTTTCTCTAGTTTGGATCGTGTTTTTGCAAGTAAGGTTCAAAGTTAAGTGACACAAAACTCTTATCAGCACCGGTATCAAATAAAATGGATGCATATTGACTGTTAGCGAGGAACGTACCGTTGACCACATCATTGTTGGCCTGAGCTTCATTGGCGTTTATGTTGAAAGGACGCCCACGAGCTCCGCCTTGGATAGCATTGATGAGCTTTGAGCACTGCTTACGGAAGTGATTTGGGTTTCCACATTCATAACAAGCACGCCCGTTTGCAATGGATGGAACCACTTGATTAGCCTCTTGTTGGTTGGTTCGGTTTGGTGGGTTGGTTTGGTTGACAAGTGCCTTGGCTCGACAAACATTAGCTGTATGTCCATATTTCCCGCAGTGGTTGCAAAGGCGGCAGGGAATGTTTTGGAGATGGTGATAGTTGCACGTTCTACAAAGGGGGTAGCTTCCCACATACGGTTTCTTGGCTGGAGCTTGAGCCATGGGTGCAACTTGGTTAACGGGAGTAGCCGGAGTGACTACTGCATAATTTTTAGCTTTTCTCTTCTTATTGTTGTGGTAGGGTTCAGTTTTGACTTCTTTGATGTGTGCGGGGGGTGTTACGGTGTTGGAAACTTTCTTTGTGCCCTTTCTTGTTAATGTTCCCGCTTTCACATGATTATCGGTTAGGGTAGCGGATAGACGGATAGCGTCTTCGAGAGTTGCAGGATTTCTTCCTAAGACAGTATCTTGAATCTGTCTGGGCAATCCACCAATGTACTTTTCAATGCAACGGGACAGTGGTGTGACCATATGGGGCACAAGGAGACTCAACTCATGGAAATGAGTTGTATAGGCCAAACTCTCACCGCTGTCCTGGGTAAGATCCCAAAATTCAGCCTCTAACTTCTTCATCTCATTTCGAGGACAGAACTCCTCGGTCATAAGCCTTTTAACCTCATCCCATGGCAAGGCCATTGCCGCATCCATACCCCTAGTCCTCCTCTCACCATTCCACCATGTGAGCGCCCGTTTTTGGAAGACGCTGGTGGCATGATGAACACGGAGGTTGTCGGGGCAGTCACTATTGAGGAAAGTGCCCTCAATGCTTTCAAACCATTGAAGGAGTCCCGTGGCTCCTTCGGTACCATAGAATTTGAGGGGATTACACGAGTTGAAGTGTTTGAAGGTGCATTGTGGCGGGTTGGCACCACCACCACCATTAGCACCATTGGTACCATTGGTGCCCCCATTAGCTTGGGTGAGTTGGGTCACATGTTGTGCAAGGATAGCAGCAATATCAGTGTTGTTGTTGGTCTCGTTGGCACGACGGGGAGGCATTCTATAGATTTGCACAACATAAGAAGAGATGTAAGAATTTATTAAAGTTGATTGGATTTAAAGAGGATAAGATAATAAATAAAACAATTAATCATAGTTTGGATTGTACTCAAATAGTGACATAATCACTTGAATACTATGACATATTAAGGTTAATTAAACTCATATAACTTTCAAGGAGACATGCTTTAGCCTATAAGTAAACACTCATCCCAGGAATTCCCAGGAAAGCATACGGGTCCCTCGGTTGATTGGGATTTATATGAAATGTTTTCCTAGATAGAAAACCCAGAATACAGGTGTCACCCTTCCAGATTGCACGTGTCCTCTAATAATTAACAAAGTTTAAAACCTTAATGGGTATAAAAGGAATTTCTTATAGACTTAGATCCATGAAGTTTCCACATGCTACGATGATGATGAAAGAGAAGCAGGTAAGAGGGATATGAGGCTTAGGGTATGGGTAGGGATATTGTTTATTTAGTTTATTATTTAAGTATAGTCTAATAAGTCATGAATTCTAAAAAATAAGGCATCAAATAAATTAACACAAAACATAGTAAGCATGTAACACATAGCATGTAGCACATAACACATAATCATGAAGCATGGCATAAGTGGGTTGTAGAACCAAAGACTGATTGCTACAAAATTGTTCTAAGTACAACTGCTGCGGACAACACAAGATTGCTGCTGACCAAAACAGCTGCTGATACTTTGTCTGCTGCTGAAGACCAAAGTAGCTGCGGATAGGCTTATCAGCAGCATTCAACACATGTTGCTGCTGATAGGCATATCCTCAGCAGCTGCGGATAGATCAATCTTGCTGCTGGTCCTCACCTCTGCTGCTGATAGCTTTATTCTCTGAAGACCAAACGTTGCAGCTGACTATCCATGCAAAGCGCCTCTGACACCTTTCTGCAAAAGCAACTGCCATACTCCAAGCAGAAGGAACCTCACTGGTGCAACCAATAAAGGACAATGACGCTCTTCTCCAAGCATGCAAACAATGATGCCTAAGAAGACGTTTCAGTAAAGTTAACTAGATTAGCCTTTACATGTAATTTAGCTTAATAAACAAGATCAACGGCTTGTGTTAGATCTGATCCTTAGAATCAAGGGTCTGTCTTGATTCTAAGTTACTATATATATCTTATAAACACTTCATACACGAGTGTGCCTTGATAGAGTTTTACTTGTAATCTTGTAATCTCAGAAGCTTAATACAACAGTGCATTTATCAGTATTCTTGTTGTTTACTTGTTTACTTTGTTGGTTGCTATTGTTTCCGCCAATATCAACTAGAATAGAATCACCTTGTAATCTTACGATCCTACAAGTGGTATCAGAGCTTTGGCTCAAGATTAAACAAACTAACATTTGTTTAATCACTTTCTGATTCTATTCAAAACTCTATTCTTGATCAAGTCACACAAAACAGAAATGGCACAACGTAATGGATTTGAAGACATCGGCAGTATCAACCGACCACCGAGGTTGGTGTCTGGGGAGGACTATGATATGTGGAAGAACCGTATGGAAAGCTTCTTCTGCTACCAAGAATACGGAATGTGGAAATCCATAAGGGATGGACCGTATATTCCCATGGTGGCCTCTGCTGACTCCGGAGGACCACTAGTTCCGAAGGAATCCTCCAAGTATTTTGAAGAAGACATCAAGAAAATGGAGGTGGACTTCAAGGCATTAGGAGCTATCCAAATGTGCCTTCCAAATGAAGTTTTTCACAACTTCAGGGTTTACAAAACTGCAAAGGAGTTATGGGAAGCTTTGGAAAAGATGTTTGCTGGATCTGAGGAGGTCAAGGAGAACAGACGTGACATCCTCAAGCAACAATATGAGAACTTCGTCTGGAAGGAAGGTGAGTCACTAACAGTTTTATATAACAGGTACACGTACCTGGTTGGAGAACTGCAGTGCTCCAAGGTAAAGCTGGAGAATGAAGACATTCTCAAGAAGTTCATAAGATCTCTTCCTAGCTGTTGGACATTATATACAGTTTCCATCAGAAGAACAGAGAATTTGAAGACTCTCCAGATGACTGAGCTCTTTGGCATGCTTAAAACCTATGAATTAGAAATGATTCAAGCTAAAGAAAGGAGCTCCAGTTATCAATCAGCCACCACTTCCTCCACCACCACCTCAGCGCTTCACTCTGATCATTCCGGTCCTAGTGCAAGCAACTACCATCCTCCCATTGTCACTCATCCTCAAACACCAACTGCTTCTCAATCCAACTCATCACCATTTCTTCTTGAGGCACCTCCTCAACAGTCAACCTCTACTGCTTTCATCTCTGACAACTCAAGCAGCATGCACTTCATAAAGGAGGATCTGGAATGTTTTCATCCAGATGATCTTGAAGAAATGGATATTCAGCACTCATATGCCATGCTCTCCCTCAGAGCAAAAAGGTTCTATTCTAGAACCGGGAGATCTGTTCCAGGCAACAACTCAAACACCAGAGTTGGGCTTGATAAAAGCAAGATCAGGTGTTACAACTGTAACCAAATGGGTCACTTTGCTAGGGAGTGCAAGGCACCAAAAGCCAATCAGGGTGCCAGCCATCAAAGACAAGCCTATCAAGGACAGCCCAGGCAACAGCAGCATCAACAAGGAACTCCTCCAGCACAAACTGCAGCATGTGCAAATGTTGGAACTACAGACTTTGACTGGAGTTTTCAATATGAAGATGTTCCTGCCCCCAACCAAGCACTTATGGCAGACACTGCAGAGATTCCACCTCAGGTATTTGAACATCTTTGCTCTCAAGCTTGCATTGACAAAGTTTTAGGTTATCGAAAGCATAACCAAAATCTGATAGATCAAAATGAAGAGTTTCATCAAATGAAGTCTGAATTCAAAAAGGTCGAAAATACTTACAAAGAAAAGATTAACTGCCTTAAGAAAGAGATTTCTTCATTAAAATATGAACAAACCAATCTTGAAACTCAGATTGATGATCTATTAGCAAAACTTAAAGCTACCAGAGCTGAACTGGCTGAACAGAAAGTTCATGTTGAAAAATATGAATTTTCATCTAAAAAGTTACAAAGATTGTTAGATATTCAAGTCCATGAAAAGGTAAAAACTGGACTTGGATATCATAATGACCAGTACAAGACAGTTCCTCCTCCTGCTGACTATGTTGTCATTCACGAACCAAGCTTCAATACTGCAAATCTTGACACTGCAAACCGGAATCTTGATCCCTCAACGGATGAACCGTTCCTGGAAGATTGTACTACCTCATCAGAATCTGAGTCAACCTGCTCAGACCATTATGAAACTAGTGCAGTCCCATCTGCTCCTATCTCTGAAGCTGTTCTTAACAAAGCTGAATTTCCTGTTGTTACTCCAGCTATTCTAGCTCCCATCCCATTCAAACAAATCAAGATTAGCTATCCTCCAAATGGAAGAAAGCTAAACATTGAAAAGGGAGAGACATCAGGTTTCACCAACCCCAAGTCTCAGTTAAAGCCAATCACAAAGAGAAAGGTGTTTGATATTTTTCATGCACCAGGAGAAAAAGGTCCATATGTTCAAAAGACACTAGAAGAAGCCACTTTTGAACATAACAAAGCTCATCCCTGCAACTTCAAAGACTTGTTTCAAAGAAAGGACTATGTGCACTTTCACAGGGACAAGATAGCACTATCTTGCTTTGTGTGTGGCAAATACAATCATACTGCCAGCACCTTCTTTTACTACCTTGAACACCAAAGAAACTCAAAGCAGCATGCCTTTGAGAAAACAAACAGGTGAGAAGCTATGATGCAAAGACAACAAAGTTCAGAGAATCTCTATCCCCTCAAAGAGTGAAGATGCAGAAACCTCAACAAACTTGCATCATATGTGGGGAATCAAACCACTTTGCTGCAACATGCAAGCTCAATCCTTTTAACCAGATTGCAAATCGTTCATCTGTGTTCAACCCATCAGCAGCAAACAAAATCGCTGCCGATAGATTAAAGTCCAGGAAATCAAAGGCAAAGCCTTCAGCAGCAAAAGTCTCTGCTGCTGACAAAGCAAAATCAAAGACAACGGCATCAGCAGCAAAAGTATCTGCTGCAGACAAAGCAAAATCCAAAATAAAGCTTCCAGCAGCAAAAACTGCTACTGCTCCAGCAAAGCCTTCAGCAGCAAAAATGGCTGCTGATAAGCCAGAATTGTCAGCAACAGCATCTTCTGCCGACAATGTAAAGAAAGCTAGAAAACCACTAACACAGCAATGGAAGGCCAAACAATCTCCAAGCATAACTATTGGTTCCATTGACTGCAAGCATGCTGACAATGGAAAATTAGCAACGATTTTCTACAATGCTGCATGCTACAATGTTCCTCCCACTAATTAGATATCTCTCATGTGCAGGGACAGCCAGGCAATAAACACAATACTTGGGTGGTAGATAGCGGCTGTTCCAGGCACATGATAGGCAACAGGTCCATCCTCTCTAACTTCAGACATTTCAATGGAGGATATGTTGCCTTTGGGAGTGACTCAAAGGTTGGATCTATCACTGGACAAGGAACTGTGTCCAATGAAAGGATGAGTATTGAAAGAGTCAACTATGTTAAAGAACTTGACTTCAATCTCATGAGTGTTTCCCAAGTATGTGATCAAAAGCATTGGATGCTCTTCACTGACAAAGAATGTTTCGTGTTAGCTCCTGGCCTATCTAAACCCCCTCTAGAGAAGATTCTCCTAACTGCTCATAGAAAGGACAACTTATATGTGCTTGACATGAATGAAGTCACTCCATCTGGTAGTGTTTCATGTTTTCTGTCAAAGGCATCAGTTGATGAATCCGCTCTCTAGCATAGGAGGTTAAGCCATGTTAACATCAAAACAATCAATAAATTAGTGAAGGACAATCTTGTCAGAGGGCTTCCTGACAAAGAATTCCAGCTAGACGATCACTGCATTGCCTGCTTGAAGGGGAAACAACACAAGCGTTCCCACAAGCCCAAGACATTGAACACAAATGACACCCCTCTCCAGCTACTGCATATGGATCTCTTTGGTCCTACGAATGTCATGTCAATGGGCAAAAAGTCCTACTGTCTGGTGATCACTGATGACTTCTCCAGATTCTCATGGGTATTCTTCCTAAGAACAAAAGATGAAACTGCTGAGATTCTCAAATCCTATATTCTTAGGGTAGAGAATCAAAGCAATCTGAAGGTAAAGATCATAAGGTGTGATCAAGGAACAGAGTTCAAAAATCACACTTTGAACAGTTTCTGTGAGAGCAAGGGCATTGAAAGGCAGTTCAGTGCTCCAAGAACCCCTCAACAAAATGGGGTTGCTGAAAGAAGAAATAGGACTCTGATTGAATCAGCAAGATCTATGCTGGCTGACTCAAAGCTGCCCCTTACATTCTGGGCAGAAGCAGTAAGCACAGCTTGTTATGTGCAGAATAGAGTCCTTATTGTTAAGCCTCTCCAGAAAACACCCTATGAACTATGGCTCAAAAGAGTTCCCTACATTGGCTTCCTGAAGCCCTTTGGATGTCCATGTACCATCCTCATCACACATGGAGTTCTCCCTAACTTCGGTGCAAAGTCTGATGAAGGATACTTTGTGGGTTACTCCTCTCAATCAAAGGCCTACCGAGTGTTCAATTCTAGGACTCTAATTGTGGAAGAATCTGCTAATGTGGAATGCAGGGAACATGTTGTCTGTGAACAAGGCAAAGGTCCTAACTGGCTCTTTGATATAGACTCCTTCACCCAGATATTTGAGCCTCTCATATTCTCAAATATGGAGTTTTCTTCTTCAAAATCAACATCTTCTGCCTCAACCTCCTCTTCTGACTACAGACTGGATTTTCCCAGTCCCTACATCAGGATGAAAAGGCCATCCATTGATCCTCCATCAGTGGCAGAAGCTATTGAAGCCAGTACAGGTGAAGCCGGTACTTCCAACACCACAAACAGCAATCTATCTGACCAAGAAATATTTAATAAAGACTCCTCAATCCATGATGAAGAGGCCTCTGATGCTAATGCTGCTGACAATGTGGAACACAATGATCAGAACCTCCAAGCTCCTCTCCTCACAACTGAAGACAATCCTGATCTAAACCAAAGTAATCTTGAAGAGGGAATACGGCTGGATGTGATACCAGCACAGAGAATAAACAAAGAGCATCCTCTGGAAAACATCATTGGCCAAGTCCACACAGGTATCCAGACAAGAAGTAAGTCTCATGAAGCCAACATTTGTTTGTTCTCTTGCTTTCTATCTCAGGTGGAACCCAAGAAGATTGATGAAGCTCTCAAGCACAACAGCTGGATTGAAGCAATGCAGGAAGAATTGCTGCAATTCAAAAGGCAAGATGTTTGGAAGCTTGTTGATCTTCCACCTGGTCAAACAGCCATTGGAACAAGATGGGTCTTCAGAAACAAGCAAGATGAAAGGGGCATCGTTGTCAAGAACAAAGCCAGACTGGTAGTTTAAGGTTACACTCAAGAAGAAGGCATTGACTATGAGGAAGTCTTTGCTCCTGTTGCCCGCCTGGAAGCCATCAGAATTTTTCTGGCATATGCAGCATCCAAAAACTTTATGGTCTATCAAATGGATGTGAAGAGTGCCTTTTTGTATGGCAAGATTGGTGAAGAGGTCTATGTCAAACAGCCTCCAGGCTTTGTGGATCCTGCACATCCAAATAAGGTCTTAAAACTGGTCAAAGCTCTCTATGGCTTACACCAAGCCCCAAGAGCCTGGTATGAAACTTTATCTGGATATCTACTTAGCAAAAACTTCAGAAGGGGGGCCATTGATCAGACACTTTTCATCAAAGATGAAGGGGGAGAAATTTTGTTGGTCCAGATTTATGTTGATGACATTATCTTTGGATCTACAAGAAAGAAGCTCTGCAAAGACTTTGAAGTTCTGATGCATTCCAAATTTGAAATGAGTTCAATGGGTGAACTAAATTTCTTTTTAGGACTTCAAGTCAAACAGGTACCAAATGGAATCTTCATAAGTCAATCCAAGTATGTCAAAAGCATCTTGGAGAGGTTCAAAATGGCTGACTGCTCTGCTGCAAGAACTCCTATGCAAGGGCACCATCAATTATCTCCGGATAAAGAAGGACAAGACACTGATCAACATCAGTACCGAGCAATGATAGGGTCTCTCATGTATCTCACTGCCTCAAGACCAGATATCATGTTTGCAGTTTGTCTCTGCACAAGATTTCAAGCAGCTCCAAAAGTGTCTCATCTTCAAGCTGTCAAGAGGATCTTTAGATACCTAAAGGGAGCTCCAAAACTTGGGCTATGGTATCCAAAGAATGGAAATGTCAATCTCTATGCCTACACTAACAGTGACTATGGGGGTTGTAACTTGGACAAAAAGTCCACATCTGGGGGATGTCAATTTCTTGGAGGAAGGCTCATCTCATGGCAATGCAAAAAGCAAACATGTGTCTCTACTTCAACAGCTGAAGCAGAATACATTGCAGCTTCAAGCTGCTGTGCACAGGTCATCTAGATCCAAAATCAAATGCTTGACTATGGAATGACCTTCATGCAGACTCCAATTCACATTGACAACATGAGTGCTATCTCTATCACGAATAATCCAGTGCAGCATTCCAAGACTAAGCACATTGACATCAGGTATCATTTTATTAGGGATCAAGCTGAGAAAAGGAGAATTGTCTTATCCAAGGTTCACACTAATGAGCAATATGCTGATTTGTTCACTAAACCTTTTGATGAAGCAAGATTTCGATATCTGGTTGAATCAATTGGCATGATGAACTTTGAATAAAACATGACTCAATTTTTTATGTTGTCCCTGTAATATGTCTATGTTTTTGTTCTTAATAAAAGGTTATAGTCAGCAGCACTTTTTCGCTGCTGATTTAATCTTCAGCAGCAAAGCTTTTGCAACTGATCACTTTAAGTTATCAGCAGGAACAAGTTTCCTGCAGACAGCTTTAAGGCAGTCAGCAGCAACATCTTTGCTGCCGATGAATACATCGGTCAGCAGTATCCAAATCTGCTGCTGAAAGACTTCACTATCGGCAGCAACCAAGTTTGCAGCGGATAACCCACCATCGGCAGCAACCAAGTTTGCTGCTGATGGGTAAAACAAGTCTTCATTAACTTTTACCCGTGGTAAAAACTACTCTCAGTCTTTACCATGACTGCTCGAGTGTTTTACAACTGTAACAATGAAAAGTGAAACGGGTTGTACTGTACAAGTCAAGTTGCTTTTTCTTCATCTGCCGTTATATCAAAAACCCAAACGTTCCCACAACCTCTTCATATTCAATTTCAAACCTATCTCCCATCACTTTCTCTCCCGTCCCCACAGCATTCAAAGCCCTCCATACTTAACCACCATTCAAACACCTTCCCTCTTCCCTCCAAATCCAACAACAACAAAGGGCAAGAAATCCGAAGGTTTCGATGATATGATCGACTTCCTTTGTCGGTCCAAAATCCACCATGCCCTAACAGTCAACCCAACCATCTATATTCCCCATATGGAAGATTTTTGGAACACAGCTGTATTCTCCACTGAACAGGGCACTCCCCAAATCAAGGCCACAGTAGATGGAAAGGAAATGATCATCATTGAAGCAAAACTCCGTCAACACCTAAAGCTTCAGGATGAAGGGAACGCCATCTCCTACCCAAGAGACGTATACATGAGGACCTTTGTATCCATCTGGTACACTGGGAATCAAACAGAGTATACGATAGAGAAGTCTCTCATGGGTCCCAAATGGAAGTATCTCTGCCACACTCTTCTCCAATGCATATCTTAGAAGAGGAGTGGCTGGAACCAGCTCAGCTCCGGACTTGCGTCAGCATTTCACGGTATGGTCACTGGAGCAGGTTTCAATTTTTCCCATCTCATTCTTGAAGGTTTGAGATACAACCTTCAAGAAGGGATAAAATCTCAGTTCTTTATGTACCCAAGATTCTTGCAGGAAGTGTTCAATTTTGAGCACCAAGATCTTTCAAAATCTGCAAGAATCTATCTCATGCTGGGACATAAGAACAATATTTTTCAAAGAATGAGAACAGTTTCATCAAAGTTCTCAGGGGCCGATGTTCCATTGTTATCTACAATGTTGAACATGCAAAGTGCCCAGGGTGACAGTTCAGCAAACCCAGCTGATACTGATCCCACACCCTCCACCTCACTGCCACAAACTCAAACTGCTGCTTCCCTTGATCGAACCCCTGTGCATTCTACTGAGGATGTACAGGCACATACATTACTCACCCACAGTTTGATTGCTCAACCGGAACACAGGGCCCCGGTTGCAGCCAAATATACAAGGAAGAGGGGCAAGAGAACTCCTTCTTCTCTTGCCTCCAAGGCCCAAACCCAAGCCAACATCCCTCACTCAGAATCACAACATTCTAGTGAGAATATCATAAGGGAAAGCCACACTGTTAGGGAGACTCCTTCGGAAGTCTCTCTATTAGGATTAGGATCACTTCCCGGATCCATAGACAAACCCTTTGAGCCATTCCTTTCATTTCTGGACTTAAGTGTTGAGGAACCTGACCAAAGTGATGTACCTTCTCCAACTGCCACTATCAAGGAGGTACTGATTGGTCTTGCTTCCGAAACACCCAACCCAAGTTCTTCACCCTTGAAGGTCCACTCTAGGAGTAATGAAAGAGTGGATGTGGAAGAGGCTGTCACTACTGCTGGTCCATCAAATGACTAGGAGGACAGTGACAACATTATTAAGACCTCAACTACGGCAACTCATGGTGCGGGTGTTTCCTTGGAAACTCCCCTCACTGAGAGGAATCCCAGGCGCCAAGAAACTACGGGTGATGGGGATGCTGAGGCTCGGCCTACGGCCCCATCTGGGTCCAAGGATTCCACAACTGTGGATGAGGACAGTCTGAAACTAAACAATCTGGAATTGACGGCCAGGGTGGCTATGCTTGAGGCTGAAGTGTCCAAACTACGACACCAAGCCTTGATGCATGAATCCCATCAATGCCCCTCCATGGCTTCTCCCTCTCTTGTCTCAGTGGCACTCAAACAGATGCCTATTTGTTCACTGATGCAACCAAAATAGGGGAGAAAGTCCCTATGGAAGAAGACACTGAAAGTCTCGACAACTGGATTCAAGAGCAGGCTGTCTTCCAAAGTACTCTATTCAAACCAGCTTTTGTCCAAGTTCATGACTTGCCAGCCTCAGATGACAATGAAGAAGAATCTACTGAAGACTGGAAGCTAGTTGTCAGAGCTATAGATGAGGTGCTGATGGATGAAAACAACCAAGAAAAAACATCTACATCCTTCAGCATCATCCCAGAAGTTGCAGCCATCATAAGTCATGCATCTGCCCCCCACTTCCCACTGACATCAACACAGCTAGAGTTTGACATTATACTAGCTTGGGGGTACGATGGGAAGACTGAGAGGTTTTGGATAGGTCGGGAGTTTAGCGGACTAGAAGAGCTAGACTGGGATTTAATTCATCCATTGAAATCCTTGACCTATATGATCTTATCTGCATCAACAACTCATCAGACCTCTCAGCAGACCTTGTCATTGACATGTTCTATGCCTTGATGGAGGACAACCTACCCAACTTCATAAGACTAATCAAAGAACTAAAATGGGTAGAGTCTCCTGAGTCATCTCAGGCTGCAGAAAGAAGACTGTCTCCCAACAATCTCCAAATCACAAGGAGCAGTCTTCTCAATGAAGAAGAAGTTCTGAGCCTGAAAAGACTCCTGTACAAATTAATGGTCAAGGACTTAGATGTTCTAGGATGGATAAGCAATAAGTGCCTTGACCATACCTTCCTTCTAAGCAACAGCACCTCTCTTACCATCAACACCAGGAACATCCTCCAGCTGCCCTCAGACTTCCTATTCAAGATCTTTCAGCTCAGAGACAACATCTACAATGTCAACTCTGTAGAAAGCCAGGCAATGATGGTCACCATCAAATCCCATCTTGAAGAAGAAGGACGGATTCCTGAGGAAGAGTCTGTGTCAACCTCTGATATTGACTCCAACTCAGATACTCCCCGAGTTGACGCCTCATCTGTAGCTTTTGGCACAAGATCTTCACTTAGGGATCAATTGAGAGAGATAGAAGGTCCTGAGTACCAACTTGATGAAGACAGTGACCGTCCCTTGTCAATTTCTCAACTTACCAATGAAGCCGAGGCAGAGATCCCAACAGCACAACAATCAGCTATTTCTTTGATCAGTGAAGCCAGAGCAGAGGCATCCAATGTTGATAAAGGGAAGGGCATTATGACAGAAGAGGATGAAGAGAGGTTGCGAAAAGAAAAGAAGGAGAAAGAAGAAAGAAGAAGGAAAATAGAAGAAGAAGAAGAGATGGCTGAAGAGATGGCTTATAAAAAAAGGCATCAAGAAAGAAAGGCAGCCATACTCCTAAGACAACAGACAATCCAGCTGTATGCCAAACAGCTGGATGAGATGAAAGTTAAAATTCATGCAGGGTCTCAAGTTGATGAAGATGAACAACTTGCTAGACAGCTGCAGGAACAGCTTGCAAAGGAAGTAGAAGAGGAGAATGAAAAGAAGAGGAAGGAAGATGCTAAGTTTAGAATCACTGATTCTAAATTAGCAAAAGAATTAAGGGATGAGTGGATTGAAGCTCTGATCTCTCAAGGTGAGGATGCAGACTACCTTGAAAAACTTTCAAACAAAGAGATCTACAGAGCCTTCATGGGTCAGCAGGGGGAATTGGCAAAGAAGAAGAGAGATGAAGAGAAAGAGAAAGCTCGACAAAAGTCAAAGAAAGCCATTGCCCTTAACCAAAGGACCCATGAAGAAAGGAAGGTGATGATTGAATTCCTTAAGGTAAGGGGAGGAAGTGGAAAAAGGCTAGGTCCCATGTCCTTCATGAACCTACAAGCCATGTATACAAAAGTGAAAAAGGAAGAGGAAGAAAGACTGGGAAAGAGACCAGTCAAGAAACAAAGAACCTCTACACCAGAAACTACTTCCACTTTCCAAACTCCATCCACAAACATTCCCAAGCCTTCCACTCCTCAACCCAAAAAGTCCAAAACATCCCACCCAGTTCCTTTTCATCAACAGCCACTCCTGAAGAAACCCAAACCCACACCCAAACCTGAAGACTCCAGAGAAATAGTCGAATGGTTTTACAGTACCCCAGATCAGTGGTTTGAAGTCTTCAGGGGGAGAACTGAACGAAGAAGATCTACTTACAAATCTGTTGATGAGGTTCTACAACTTCCAGATTCAGATCTCAGGAGAATCCTGGAACGGGGTGAAGACATCATACCCGCAAACGATGGTGGGAAACATCTTGTGCTGGTTATCAAACATTACTTTAACCCCAGCAAAGATGCGGTCTTAGATGTTAGACCTCTACAATCCTACTATCCATTTGCACGATGGTCCTACAATGCTGAGAAGGATGAGTTCACCATAACAGATGTCAAGGATCAACAGATAATATGTTCAAGCAAGGCAATCTTCAAAATGCCAAGTAAGGACATCAAGACTCTGTCTGAACTTCCCCTTGACAACCCCAGCAAGGATCCTCGAGGGTATGAAGTAGCAAGGATAGTCGACCACATGAAAAGGCTTCAACAACATAGGAACTAGAAGAATTTTGGTAGCATCAGTCTAGGGGGAGTTTGTAGAACCAAAGACTGATTGCTACAAAATTGTTCTAAGTACAACTGCTGCGGACAACACAAGATTGCTGCTGACCAAAACAGCTGCTGACACTTTGTCAGCTGCTGAAGACCAAAGTAGCCGCGGATATGCTTATCAGCAGCATTCAACAAATGTTGCTGCTGATAGGCATATCCTCAGCAGCTGCGGATAGATCAATCTTGCTGCTGGTCCTCACCTCTGTTGCTGATAGCTTTATTCTCTGAAGACCAAACGTTGCAGCTGACTATCCATGCAAAGCGCCTCTGACACCTTTCTGCAAAAGCAACTGCCATACTCCAAGCAGAAGGAACCTCACTGGTGTAACCAATAAAGGACAATGACGCTCTTCTCCAAGCATGCAAACAATGATGCCTAAGAAGACGTTTCAGTAAAGTTAACTAGATTAGCCTTTACATGTAATTTAGCTTCATAAACAAGATCAACGGCTTGTGTTAGATTTGATCCTTAGAATCAAGGGTCTGTCTTGATTCTAAGTTACTATATATATCTTATAAACACTTCATACACGAGTGTGCCTTGATAGAGTTTTACTTGTAATCTTGTAATCTCATAAGCTTAATACAACAATGCATTTATCAGTATTCTTGTTGTTTACTTGTTTACTTTGTTGGTTGCTATTGTTTCCGCCAATATCAACTAGAATAGAATCACCTTGTAATCTTACGATCCTACATGGGTGTCCAAAGGTTATAGTCTAGGTCAAGGGCGTCTAATAACCTAATTCCCTATAACCAAGGCTCTGATACCAATCTATCACACCCCAACCGACGGCGGAATACGTCGGGGCGGGACATGTAGACTATTCATGAGCACAAGGTTGACTAAATTGAAATATATTAATCATCCAAATTTCATTGCATAATTCAAAAACAAACCAAATTCAAATCAAGTACATAAAATGAAATACATGCGTTCATTATTAAATAACTAGGTCCAAACCTAAATGAAGCATGCCTTGATCAACTTAAACATTTGCACCTGAAACATGATTAAAATAAAGTCAACTAAAAAGTTGGTGAGCATAAATAGGTTTGTATATAGATATCATACAATTGTGTGTATAAAATCCATACATGTCATGATAAATAAGGCAATTATGGAGAGTTACTATTGTGAAACCAAGTAGTACAATCAAACCTTTGTAACTTGCACACAAAAACAAATTATGTTGTCGGAAACAATCACCCTAACTGGGTGGGTTTGTCAGACTCAATAGATCTATCATTGTTAACCGCCGGCTTGTATAGTTAATGATTGCACATGTAATTGCACACAAAAGTAATTAACACACCTAATACTCAAACATAAAGCTCAATTTGCACATATGAATGTAAGGTGGAATTGTATTGTGTAGTTTGTGCAAATCATTGTATATAATGTTCATGTTTCACCCCAAAATATGTAAAATAATGTAAAAGGGGCTATGTAAAACTCACTTGTATCAAAGATGTAGCTAGCACAAGAGAATAGGTAGCAAAGTGATCCTTGTGCTCACAAAGTTAACCTAGAGTGTAATGCGGATGAATATTAATTAATAAAATGTCTAAGGCAAAGTCTAGGGTTTCAATGGGTGTGAGTATAGGGAATTGTACAATGAGTTCATGTCGTGTTATGTAAAAGGATTGTGTAGGTGTTTGCGTTTTGTATTTGAATAAATGTTTTATAATCATGAAAGTTGGAGTATAGTGTTTTTAAAATAATGATTTAGGGTTTAGGTTTAAACAACTAAATAAATTAAATAAGTTCCTTTAATTTATTTATTTAGAAAAGTAGTGTGAAAATTATATTTATTCAAATATAATTTAAATAAATAACTTTATTTTATTTATTTATTTATAAAAGTATATAAATATATTTTAGTATATAAAAGTTAATGTAAAAACAATTCAAAACTCTAAGTGTATTTGTAGTTGTAGAATAAATAATAAATAAATTCATTCATTTATTTATTATTTAAAAAGGGTATGTTCTTTTAAAAAAAAATAAACATTTGTATTTAGATAAAGTTTTTATTTGTTTTAAATATAGTTTAAATTTTACAAAACTTTATTTCAAGGAAAGTATTTTTTTTTTATATAAAAGCTTGTCACAATATTTATAAAATTAGAAAATTAATCTCTTTGTTTAATTATTTAAAAATCTATATTTCCTCTTCTTTTTTAAATAATTAAAAACTAAATTCGTAATAAAAGTGAGTTTATGTTAAAAATTGTAAATTTTTGTCTCATTCTGTTCAAAATAATGTAGGGTTTATAAAAATCATTTTTTTATAAATTTTGAAGCTTTTAAAACTGATAAAAAAATATAAACAGGCCACCCGGTTCGAACCCGGGAGGTTTCTGGGAGAGGGCTACGAGTTACCACTGGACCAGGGGGGTTTCCTTGTCATGTGGCCGATTTTATTTGACCATAACGTGTTCGAGACAGGGGACCGGGTCAGGCTATGGGGATACTCGCAAAAAGAGCAGACCGGTTGAGTGGCTTGTGGGTTTCGAACCCTGGCCACCTGGTCTGATGGTGCAGTGGCCTAACCAGTCAGACCAGGTGATTTCGTTGGTTAACCAGGAACCCAAAAATTTAAATACGAGAAGTAAGCTTAACCAAATCCCCAAATCAGAAATGCATACATAAGAACAAGAACCCTAATTTGATTTAAGTTCGATGGGTTCTGTTCTTACAAATTGATATGGGGCTTTTAACAAGGACTCGAAAACGATTCGAATGATACAAAATCTTACGGGTTTGGTTTAGGCACGAATGCAGACGGCTACACTTTCAGTCTCGAAGTTCTTGATGCTCGATTTGGTTCCAGACGCGGAATGGGATGTGATTAGAGGTTCAGAAAGGTTGTAATAGACTAGGCGAAGGTGTACGCATGATTTAATCCGTTTGATTTTACCTTAATTACTTAATTTGATCCGGATTTAACGACGACAGCTAACGGGAATGATTTACGCGTTAATTCAATTGATTTAGGATGAATCGGGTCGCATTCAGGTCTAGATCCATGCGAGGGAAATCAATGCGTGATTTCCGGGTGTTAATTTTTTCTAAATCTTATATTGAGGGCTGATTCGAACGCGGTTTGACTTCTGAGAAGTCAAACTGTTCAAAATTTGAACTTTGGCCACGGGTTTGATCAAATTGGTATGATATTTGGGCCGGGATTGGATCGATCTTTGTTTGTGTAACCACAGTAGTCCAATCCAGTAAGAACCCGACCGATTGCAGCCTTGGATTATCAAGAACCGGCCTGATTTGACTTTTGGAAGTCAAAATCGGTCAAGGATCTTGAGTTGTGGTCAACATTGGGGTCAAAGGTCCAATTTTAAGGATGTAGGTTCAATTTGAGGGTTCAAAAGGGTTAGGGGGTTTAAAAGGTTCAAGAATAAAGCTTTTCATTTTCTTTTATGAAACTCTAGTTTGTTATAATTATTTTATAGAAGAATAAATTATATATATATATATATATATATATATTTTTTTATAAAATAATAAAGTGTATAAATGAATTAATACATATATTTACATATTTAACCATAAGTAAATACATTTATATATATAAAATATGTAAAAACTTTATAAGTTTTATTTTGATTTAAGCAATTTATATATATATATATATATATACATTTATATAAATATATATATATATGCATATGTTATATACATCAATATGTATTGATACATGTTTAAGATAGTGAAATAATGTGAAATATGGTGTTGAACGAGTACAAGATTGAAAATGGAAATGTCATTATCGTAAAATAAGGAGAATAAAGTGAAATAATACTCAGAAAATCATGGATGTTACAATAAGTGTCACCGTTGGTGACTTCCCGAAGGACCTCATCCTTCACGAATCTCGTTTGCCATGTCATATAGACAACGATGCAAACACGTTACACAATTATAAAGCACGTAATATCACACATCATATACATGACTCGTTAACTACACATGTATCTCACACATGACACTAGAACAATCATACACCCCACCTGAAATCATAAACATTTTGCTTAAAGCCCGACTCTCCCCGATCCACCCCTATCACGTCACATAATAATAACTCATACTTTTAACTCATATATTTCTATGAACACACCATAGACCCTACGACTCCTTAATAATAATTTTATACTCAAAACACATCTCGTTAGAACCCGAAACCCTTAACACGACTAAATATAATAACACCTCTTGACAGTATGTATGATAGCCCCAAAACGTTAAAACATTTAAAGAGGGGGGATTAGAAACTCACTGGTTATGATGAACTTCCGTTCTAGCCGGCAACTCGTCCGTCCACGCTCAAGTCACAAACCTGTCAAGCGTGTAATCACAATATCAGAACGTGTTCTAAGCACACGTTGCATATCGTATAAATAATTAAACTCTACACTCGGCCTCAACTATGCACTATCCCAGCTTCGCAATTCTCTGCTACAGATGCACGTGGTCTGGGTAGTCCTTGACCTGCTTGGGGACGGTACGTCCAAATATTGGGTTCCCATGCATGCATGTACTTGTGCATGCGCACGCATGCAAATACTTAATCTCGTAAAAACCCTAATCACATGTAACCCGACTCCATTCTTCTCTCTGTCCACCACCGTGAACCACCACCACCGGTCTCACCACTATTCACCTCGTCGTCTTCTTCCTTGTCAGGGCCAAACCCCAACCAAGCCACGCTAGTCCCGTCCTCCGCATCACATTACTGCCGAGATACCACACCTCACGTCATCCTTCGCCTGCCCTCTATGCCACACCACAGCTGTCATGGTAGCCACCACCACTGCCATCCTTGTTGGGACTGCATTCACCGGTGAGCACCAATCTGCCGCCGTGTTCCACCCTTACGCACCACCCTCATGTTGTCGCCGCTGCGCCACTCCCATAACCACCACCGCCAAGCCATGCAAGTCACCGGGTCACCCTAGCACTACTCTTGTGCTACCACCACAACTCACTGTCACACCCCAACCGACGGCGGAATATGTCAGGGCGGGACATGGAGACTGTTCATAAGCACATGATCCAACTAAAGTTTCATATATTAAAAAAATCTCAATTGTATAACATTGTTCTACAACAAAATTAATCAAACCAATAAAATACATCCACAGGTTCATTTGTTTATTTCACTAGGTCCTCATGTCCTATATGTAGCAACTTGAAACATGAACTCAAAGAATTTTACCTGAAACATGATAAAAACAAGGTCAACTAAAAATAGTTGGTGAGCATACATAGGTTTTGACTCTAAATAGTATCATTGTGTTGTGTGTTTACAATCCATACATATCATGGTTAATAAGGCAATTATGGAGAGTAACTATTGTGAAACAAAGTTGTACAATCAAACCTTTGTAACTAGCATGCAAATAACCAAATTGTGTTGTCGGTAACAATCACCCTAACTGGGTGGGTTTGTCAGACTCAATAGATCTATCAATGTTAATCGTTGGCTTGTACTGAGTTAATGATTATACAAGTGTGTCATGTATATGTAGTTCAACTCATAGCATTCAAGCACAAAAGCACAAATTACACAAATAGTCATAAATGTTGAATTGTATATTGTAATTGCAAATAGTTTTCAATGCACAACATGTTTCACCCAAAATGTACAAAAATGAAAAAGGGGCTATGTAAACTTACATGTGTTAGATGTTGTAGATAACGCGAGCAAGAGGATGCATATGTGATTTGCTTATCACAATGTTGACCAAAAATTGAATTAAATGTATCTAATCAATGATGTGCATAAAAGTCTAAGGCAAAGTCCAACGTTCAACGAGATTTGAGTGTGAAAATTTGTACAATGGTGTTTGTGACATTTCGTGAAATGGATGCGCGTAAGTTGGTGTTTGAATTTGAATAAAAATCTCATAAAAATGTAAGTTCAAGGTATATATGAATTTTAATAATAATTGTCTTAGGGTTTAGTTTATATAATTTAAATAAATAATTTAAACCCTAAAATGAAATTATTAATGTAAAAGATGATTAATTTAAATAACTAAATTCTTTTTATTTAGTTATTATAAAAATAATGTCTCTTTATAAAGAAGCAAATGAAATGTAAATATAGATATGTTTAGTAAAAATTTAGATTTTTTTAAATAAATTTTAAATCGAAATTAGTAATTTCATGGGACTATGTATAATTTTGTAGGGTATAAAATGGATAATAAATGTTTAAAAAAAAGTCTTGACAAAGTTAGCATTTAAAATGAGTAATTACATACTTTATTTATTTATTTATTTATTTTTTTAAATTTACTATTTTATTTAAAATAACTCCTGAATGATTTTTATATAGGAAATAAAGTATTAAAACAATTTAAATTGTAAAAATAATTGTTTTCATTTAGAATTTGTTTATCTTAGAGGAAATATGTTCTAAACGGTATAGGGTTTTATAAAATGACTTTTTAGAAAACATTAAGAGGGTTAAAAATGCCCCAAAAAAATAAAAGAGTACCACCCGGCTCGAACCCGGGTGGCCCTTGAGGGAGGATTCGTGCAGAACCACTAGACAAGTGGTCTGTCTGTGTTTAAACAACTGGTTCCGTGAAATTTTAACGTGAAACATGGAAGGGACTAGATCCAGTACTTGTGCATACGCAAAAATGGTTGATGGGGGTGGGTTTCGAACCCACGCCCCCTAGTTCGAAGCCGAGTGTATTTGTCGGCTAAACTAGGTGGTTCGCTGGTATCTCAGGTAACCCAGGTATTAATAACCTTGAATTAGAATGAACAAAAATCCTGAATTGGGTTTTGCGCAAGTCCGATTCAAAGTCAAGAACAAATTGATATTGATTCCCTCTGTCATTAGCAATTGACCGAGGGCTTTCGATCGGAATGGAAAGACAAATCAAATGCAATAAACCTTACATGGATTGGTTGTGTGACGAGAGAGAACGATAGAGGGATCAATCTTGATGTTCTTCGAATTCGAACCAGTTCCAGAGATGAAATGTGTTGGATTTGAGAGTTTGAGGAGTGTAAGGGAGGTACTGTGAAGGCAAGTGAGGGATTTTTGTAATTCAATTTCGTCTTAAACACTCGATTTGATTTGGGATTGACAGAATCGGTTATGGGATTGATATTCGAATTACTCGTCTAATTTCCAATGAATCTGGTCGTGATTCGAGTTCGAATTCGTGTGAGTAATGTCCGAGCGAGATTCACGGGTGATAACGCGTCCTAATTTCATGGACTGGAATTGTTTGGCTTGGCTTTGACTTTGAAAGTCAATTTTGTTTGAATTTTGAATCCAGTCATTATAATTGGCAATTGCTATGTTAATCGAATTGTGAAATGATCGAAAATCACATAGGAAAACAAGGCAAGTCTATAACAATCGCATTTGTTCCATTTAGACATCGAATTGTGAGGATTTGAAGCTGTTTACTTTTTAAGGGTCAAAGTAGGTAAAATTCTTGATTAAGGGTCAAAATTGGTCAAATAGGTTCAAATTCAAGGATGAGGGTTCAACTTGAGTGTCCAAGTGTTTAGAAGGGGGGGTTTCCTTGCTTTAGAAATGTCTAAGACTTATCCATTTGAGATTTTGTTATAAAATAGTTTTTATAAAACTTCTAAAACATTATTTATTTTATTTTAAACTATTTTATATAGGAACTCCATTTTTATAAGACTACAAATGGTTTAAAAATAGAAAAAATATAGCCATATATATGTTGAAAATTTAGGTTATATATATGTATATATTTATATAATTATACATACATATGTTATATATGTATATATAATAGAAAAAAAATATGTTATTGAAAGGTTGGGATTTCAAATTGATACACATTAAGATAATAATTAATGTGGCATAAGGTGTTAGGCAAGTACGGGATTTCAAGTGGTTAAATAATAAAATGATTAAAGAAAATTTATGGCCTGAAAATCATGGATGTTACACTCGCCATCTACACCGCCACCCCTACTGCCTTCACAACCACTCGCCGCCGCGAACCCCTTTACGGTTATCAATGGCGAATACCAATCACCAACCCACCACCCTAACAATCCACGCAAGAATGAATAAATGAGCATACCTAATCGAAACAGTGATTACCTCGATGATGTTTGGAAGCCGTTGTTTCAAATCCTTCGTCGAACCGTCGCCGTCCCTCCCGTCCGGCCACCTTGCTCCCTCTCTCTCCGGTCCTGCCGTTGTGCACAAATCCAAGCCGAGGGGCTTAGGGTTTGTGTAAGGGTGTACTTAAACACTCACGGGTTTACACTCGGGTCCCTCTCCACTCGTCCTGTGCATTTTAAACCCCGAACTATCAATAAACAGCTTACCGGTCCTTCTATTCCCGTCGAATCAAGTGTTGCGTGGCAATTTCTACTAACCGATATATTTAACAAAGATTCGGTTGGTCCACTAGCCCGAACTATTTGCTTACGGATCTTCGGGATGTTACAGGAGAACTTGGGACTAAATTGGTTCTATTCACGAATGGGGAAGAACACTGAGATTGTGAACCAGGAGACACGGTCGTGCCCCATACCCAGACATGGTTGTGCCTTCTCGCTAGGCATGATCGTGCCTCAGACCCAGACATGGTCGCGCCCCTGACCTAGGCATGGTCGCGCCCCTGACCTAGACACGGTCGTGCCTCATACTAGGTACGGTCGTGTGTAAAGGGAATCTTGAACAGAATGGATAGATTAATTTTATAATTAATCCTAAGTATTATTTTTAATTAAAAATAACATGTTTATTATTATTATCGCGTAAACAACTATTCCGTTCATAAAATCACATGGGTTATTATTTAATACTTTATCTCGTGTCTAGTTGTGTTTTCGCATAAATCACATCGGTATAAAATACCGAACTAGGGATTCTCTAATCCCGATGCCCAGATCTCTATACATTATCCATGCGCATATTTAGTGTCACACCCCCAAATTTCACTAACTGAGTTTTACCGTTTGGTGCGTGACAAACCAGGATCTCATTCATTAGTTACATCAAACGACACTATATGGGACTCAAATTGAAATATTATAAAAGTTTAGAGTAATTGTGGAAGCAATGAATAAAAAATAAATGCGCAAAACAAACGCGCCCAATGTCTAGTTCAAAACAAAATAAATACGATAGTCTAAATGTCTTGATTATAAATAAGATAATATTAGGACTCATGCATGTCCTAATCGTGCACCTGTGCCTTAGCTTAGCGTCCTGAGAAAACATGTAAGAAAAGTGTCAACACAAGGTTGGTGAGTTCACAAGTTTCAGTTTATAGTAGCGTTTAACTGATTAATGTACATTCAATATATATATCAACAGGTAGCTAACCCGTATTCATGTTTACTAATGCGATCGCAACCGAAAGCTAACTGTTTGTATGCCTCCCACCAACC
Source organism: Smallanthus sonchifolius (assembly GCA_023525975.1). Lineage (NCBI taxonomy): Eukaryota > Viridiplantae > Streptophyta > Magnoliopsida > Asterales > Asteraceae > Smallanthus > Smallanthus sonchifolius. Next base: position 16,844,841 of record CM042035.1, on the reverse strand, counting down.
ATGGTGCATGTTTAAGTCAATATTGCACCCGTTCGACCTCCAATCAAGTTAGCGCGACTAACGCGGGTGAGGTTTGTCAAACCCAGTATTGTCACAACCCAACCGAGGGCAAATTATACGTCGGGGCGGACGCGGTTGTTCAAAAGCAAAAGGTTGGCTAATAAAGTTTAAATATTTCATTAACGGATTCCAAGGTTCAAACATAATAAAAAGTAACATATTGTTCAACAACATAATATAAGACCCCAACCCGGGCATCCTACAGTTGGTTCTCATAACGGGTCATTTTCATTAAAAATGCACTTATTGTAATTCAAACTACAGCGGAAGTCTCTTAAAACTCATTTATTACCATTTAACGTTATTATGCTTACCGTACGAATGCGTGTAGACCAATCCGAGTAACACCGCCTCTAAGCCAAGATACATCAACTCTACGCTTACCTGCAAAGCAATCTAACGTACACACAAAGTCAGCTACGCTGAGTGAGTTCTAATAGTTTAATTTAAATAAAAACCATCACATCAAGTTCGTCAGTTTTATTCACTCAGAACCCTCCGGTCCTTTTAAAATATTATTAGTCTTTATTAACGAATGACTGATCCCCCGTCATCCCACGACATCCCATAATCGTTAATCACCCAAGGCTCAACCCGTACTACCAATAACCTTCAATCACCACAGCATAGACTCAACATCCTATGCTAGCAACTCCTATCTAAGAATACACATTAACTCGACTCTGGGTTAACACAACCTACCATAGACATTAACACATCCGGCCTTAACCAAGGCTCTCACAATTAACTGACACGACCCTTGTACATTTCATGTCACAAGTCCTGACTCAACGGTCAGTCTAACTCTACATGCTACATTCAACACGTCACATTAACACTATCTCATACACAATAAATATAACTCGTTACTAGCATGCAAATTAACACATATATACATATGCATGTAAACACATACCTCATCACTCACCCTCGTCAGGGCATTAACACACCCCGAGCTAATCATTAATCTGTTAAATAAATGTCACCATTGGTGACTTCCCGAAGGACCTCTTCCTCCACGATCCCGTTTGCCGTGTCATGATGACAGCGATACAAACATAATACCCGCCATGCCACAAGGACAATGACACTAATCATACAACACAATATAAACATATATTAACACACACCATATACGGGTCTCATTAACCACACATGCACCTTACACGCGACACTAACACAACATACCCCACATGCAATCATAACCCTTTTAACATCAAGCCCGACTCTCCCAGTCCAACCCTTAACATGTCGCACATTAATACCTCGTCTCTATAACTCACACATTTCTAGGAACATGCCATAAACCCCTACGACTCTCAATTAAGTAATTTATACTCAAAGCATATTGGTTTAGAACCCGTGACCCTTAACATGATTAATTACATTAATATCATGTCACGGTGTGTACGATAGCCCCAAAACAGTCTAACGTTTAAAAGAGGGGATTAGACACTCACCAGTATGAAGATCCCTCTCAAGTACCACAACGGTCTTCTCGTATGAACCCAAACCTGTCAACGTATGATGACAGGGTCAGGATACTTTCTAAACCCTACGTCGAATAACACATAAAATATAAACCCCAACGTCATCTCGTTAGCTCGTCCCTTCTTTCCACAAAACACTAGTTCCACGCGTTTACATAAACCGGAATGTCTTCGACCCGCTTAGAAACCGAATACTCGAATAGGTTACATGCATGCATGGTACGTGATCATGCAAAATTCCTAATCCCTCGAACATACGCTTACATGAGCCGGGTTTCCCCACCCGCATGCAAGACATGCACAAGGAACCCATAACCGGCTCGTCACCGTCTCCCGTCTCCACATTGTGCACCACCGCACTACTCGTCACCTAACTCGACTCGGCTTTCCGCTTCCTCCATCGAGCACCGAGCACCGTCGATCACGCACCACCACCTCCGCCACGCAAAACCCTAGCCGGATACCATGCTACCTTGCCGGTCACCGCCACGGATCACCTTCGTGTACCACCACCATGCGCCATCACCGTGCATGACACCTCTGTCCTTCAAGTCGAGCCACTGACACCACCATGCACCCCTCCAAAATCATGCCATTCACCTCGTCGAGTCTAACCCTAGACGGATACGACACTCCCTCTCCTCCGCCGTGAGCCACCTATGTGACACCATCACAGTAGCCCCCGGACACCACTACCGCCGTCCTAACGCCTCCGTCTAACACCATCGGGTTCTTTGTCTTTTTCGTCGGGTAGCCATAGCCGGACCATGCTAACCCCATCCGCCGTAACACGATGCTGCCGTGATGTTGCTCCTCACGCCGTCCTTTGTCGGTCTCTCACTGCCCCACCACAATCGCGCGCCACCCTGGTACCATCGCTGACCACCTGCAGCCTTCCCGCAGTTGCTGCCGCAAACCCGGCGACTACTCCCGTCTATCATATTCCTCCCCTGATAACGCCTTATGAACTATTATAGAAAAAAGGAGTAAAACGAAGTTACCTGCTCGAGTTGCCGTCGCCGCACCACCTCTCCGTACACCCCTCTCCTTCTCCGGCCGGTTCTCTGCTCGTCGCTGTTACTTGTCGTCGCCCACATCTCCTAGGCCGAATGGCCTAGGGTTTGCATCAAGGTGGAATATAAACCCCACAAGTTGCACTCCGGGTCCGTCTAAGTTACACATAATGCGTAATTGGATGGTCCCTCTAATTCCATTATCCCGAGTCTCATGCGCGAATTCTTTTTAACTGTCAACCGTTCCCATTTCGTTAATTAAACACACCTTGTTAGATCAACTCCGCCTATAATAATGTTAAATATGGTTTCGGGTCGTCTGCCGACCCGAACCAATACTTTCTGGATTTCCGGGATGTTACAAGTCTACCCTCCTTAAAAGACTATTCGTTCTCGAATCCTGTGTCGGTAGACCCCGCCATAACCCAATTCCTCTGATTCCCACTAATGCATCCCAGCTCCTTCGGTGTCCTTCGCTTGCTGCGCATAACTAGGCGGTCACCTCACCCCCTATCTGGTCCACCATCCTTGATGTCCAAATAAGTCCTCTCCTTTGTTTCGCTTTCGACTTTGGGACTTATAAGATCAGCTACGCGTCTCTTTGTCACATATCTAGCCCACCTCCACCCTCTTGGTGTAACATTACTAGTTTTCTACTTAATCACTCTGTGCTCTTACTTGATGACAACATTCACATCGTCGCTCTTCGTGTGACCCTGATGAACTCATCGTCCCGTGTAACATCCCAAATAATGACAAGACAAATAGAAAAGGGAAATAAAGTGGGCTTGGCCAAAATTTCGGCCCATGGGCCGAAAAGAAAAGGGGGAAACCCCATTACAAAACAGCAGCTTCAACCCAAACCCCTCTCATTTCATCTTCCTGCGCAAGAATACTAGAGAGAGAGAGAGAGAGCGATCGGCTTGTGAAGAAAACCGCAAGGAGAAGACTCAAGGGCTCGGGAATCATCCGACTCCACCATTTCAACGCATAGCAACAGAAATCGGGCCTGTTGAGGTAAGCATCGCCTCTGATTATGAGTCTTTGCATGTCTCGGGTTTAAATCAAATAAAGATACGATTTTTGCATACGAAACTTGAAACAAATCACGTATTTGAACTCAAGAACGATAAAGGAAGGTGTTTAACATAAAATGCTCAAGGTTTAATCGATTGGAAATAAGTTGGCTGGAGCAAGGTTCTGGTCAGGGAAGATGCAGACCCATGACTCGAAACTATCTAGTTTCGATAGCAGCCAATGACTCGAAACTACCATAGTTTCGATAGGATCTCATGACTCGAAACTACCTAGTTTCGATAGAAGGATTATGACTCGAAACTACCTAGTTTCGAGTGTAAGACCATAGCTCGAAACTACCATAGTTTTGATGCGACCCACCTCCCGAAACTACTGAGTTCAAGAATAGTAATGTCTAGTGTCATTTAGGAGCCCTACCTTATATGTATAACTTTATTATACAGATTGTGGGTGACCTTAGTGACGTTTCAAAACCAGCTATTATACTTCAGGGACCCGCCTATCAGGTGAGTTCTATGTTCCCCTTTTTATGTTATGTGCAAATCATTTTAAATGTTTTGGGGCTGAAGTGTATACATTAAATGAATAAATGTTATGAATGCCAATGTGATCATATGTGATACTTATATATATATGAATGTTAATATGATCATACGTAAAATAATGATGAACAAGAATGAAACGAATGTATACAAAGAATGAATGAACGAACGACATAACGAAAAAGAAGAAAATCTTGCTTTATATTTTATATATTGCTTGTTACGAATGCATGTAAATGTATGGACGCTTCGATGATAACGGCTACTTCGGTAGACGGACGACCTCGTGACTATTTTGCAATCGGGACAAACACGTTCCTTCATTAGCAAGGACGTGTGAAAGGCACTAATGGACGGTCGAAGCAATTGCCTTATCAATGATAAGTAGAACGGTTGCATATATAATAGTTCACGTGGGAAACGGATGCCTTAGGGCAGACGGGCGAATATGACGGACTACGACGGTAGTACGGTTAAGACGGACGGCCGAAGGTTTGCCGGACGGTATAGCATAACAGATGGCCGAAGGTTTGCCGGATGTTGTGGAGGACGGACTACGACGGTAGGACGGGCGTATGTCTTCGTGACTTACGCATAAATGAATGTTGGCTGATCACTCTTATGAGTATGACCAATAAATGTTAATGAAAGTAAAGGTGAATGCATATTTATGTGCTCACATACGAATGATAAAAGAAAGCAAAGAATATGTAAATGTGTATTTATATTTATATATTTATACGTAAGTATTTATAAATGAATAATGTTCATACCTAAATGTTTTTAACTAGAACTCACCAGCGTTAGCTGACTTTTAGTATACATTTCAGGTAAAAAGAAGAAAGGTCGTGCATTGGAGTGAAGGCTATCCCGATCAAGGGCTGACATCCCATCCACTTTAATTTTTGTTAAAGCAATGTGTTATGTTTAAATGATTAAGACTTCCGCTGTTATGGCTATGTAATCGAATGATGTAAGCTCACGCTACGTTTAGAAAGTATTCAATGTAATTATTCAGTATCTATGGCTATGTTTATGAGTAAATCCAACGAGTGAGGTCACCCGGGAAAGGGGCCTTACAAGTTGGTATCAGAGCAATAGTTTGAGAGATTCAGACATCCCTAAATGTCTGGACTCAAGCTGATAATGGGACCAACGCACGGATGTCAGTCTGGGTAGCCGACGCCAACGCCAGTGCAGTAAGTAAGTCATAAAGTTAATGCCTATAGTTAGGGATAGATACCTTAACTTAGAACGCTTAGATGTCAATGTCACTACTGATGTGAAGAGTTTCGAACCCGAAAAGCAAAGCAAATTATTAATCACAAACCGGTCACTGTAATTAAGAATTTACCTTGCTCGTACTGTTCTAAACTATGATCTGAAGGAATGACATTGATGTATACCTTTTTACTCAACAGGAAATCTAGAAAACTATGGCTCGTAAAAGAGGAACTGGACGCCGAGGCGGTCGCACTGGCCGAGTCGGTAGACCGCCATTGAACCAAAGATATGAGGAAGAGGAGAGTGTGCACGTGGAACACACTGAGAGCGTGCATGAAACAAATGTAACCCCACCAGCTGAGGGCAATGAAGGATCTCTACGACTGGAACCCAAAGTTAGAGATGCTATTGCCCGTGAGGTCATACTAACTCTGAAGAAAGTACTGCCTGATCTGTTATCTGAGGCACTAAAGAAGACCAAAGAGGAAGTGGGAGAACTCGTCTAAGGGGACTGGAAGAGGAAATGTTACTGCTGAGGCAAAGAAGCCAAGGAATGATGAGTACGAAATTTGCACAAAATGCGGGAAATAGCACCGCGGTGAATGTTTGGCCGGCTCAACCATGTGTTTTAAATGTGGAAGACCGGGGCACTACTCGAAGGATTGTACTAAGGGCATCAAGTGCCAGAACTGTGGTTGGTATGGGCACGCTACTAAGGATTGCAGGAAGACTGGACAATCTGGTTCGGGGAAAGAAAAAGAAAAGGAACAGCCAAAGGCTAGGACTCGGGCCTATGCTTTAACCGAGGAAGAAGCAAGAGGAAACCCTGACGTCGTGTCGGGTACGTTCCTAGTAAATGATGAACATGCTGCTATTCTGTTTGATTCTGGTGCTAGTAAAAGTTTTATATCCACTGCCTTTAGCCGCAAATTAGACTGCACAATCACTAGCCTTATAAGGGCCTTTAGCGTACAAACTGCTATTGGTAAAAACTCAGTAGTCATCCAAGTGACTGACGATTGCATGGTAGAAATAGAGGGCCATAATTTTCCATCTAGATTGTACCTTCTAACCTTAGGAGGATTCGATGTAGTATTGGGCATGGATTGGTTAGCTGCCAACGAAGCTCAAATCATATGTAAACGAAAGATGATACATCTCAAGGCCACTGACGGCAGTCCGATTACGGTTTATGGTGACTGGAATAGCACAATGCCGAACGTCATCTCGATGATCAAGGCCGAAAGTTACATGAGGCGCGGTTGCGAAGCTTATCTGGCGTATGTTATTGACGATAGAATGAAAACGAAAGAGCTAAAAGATGTACCCGTGGTGTGCAATTTTCCAGAAGTATTCCCAGAGGACCTACCTGGTTTGCCGCTCGATCGGGAAATAGAATTTCAGATTGACTTACTGCCAGGAGCTGAGCCCGTTGCCAAGGCACCATACCGATTGGCTCCGTCAGAAATGAAAGAATTAATGTCCCAACTTGAAGAATTAACAGAGAAAGGATTTATCAGACCGAGCATCTCACCATGGGGCGCTCCGGTATTATTTGTAAAGAAAAAGGACGGCAGCATGCGCATGTGCATCGACTACCGTGAATTGAACAAGAGAACAGTAAAGAACAAATACCCACTGCCTAGAATAGACGACCTCTTTGATCAATTACAAGGCGCGAGTTGGTTCTCAAAGATTGATCTCAGGTCGGGTTACCATCAATTGAAAGTAAGAGAGAAGGATGTACCGAAAACTGCGTTTCGTACACGTTACGGGCATTATGAATTTCTTGTGATGTCCTTCGGACTAACCAACGCACCAGCAGCATTTATGGATTTAATGAACAGAGTATGCCGACCCATGTTGGATCGATCAGTAATAGTTTTTATAGATGACATCCTCATATATTCAAAGAATGAAGGTGATCACCACTGTCACCTAAGAGAAGTATTGGAGGTTCTAAAGCAGGAGAAGTTGTATGCAAAATTCTCCAAATGCGCGTTCTGGCTTAGGGAGGTCCAATTCCTAGGCCATGTCGTAAACCCGGACGGCATTATGGTGGATCCTGCTAAGATCGAAGCGGTAAAGGAATGGAACATCCCGAAAACGCCAACTGATATACGAAGTTTTCTGGGGTTGGCAGGCTACTATCGGAGGTTCATTCAGGATTTCTCGAGAATAGCCTCGCCACTGACAAAGCTGACACGTAAGGAAGTAAAGTATGAATGGGGACCAACCCAAAACAATGCGTTCGAAAAGTTGAAGACACGATTAACCCAAGCTCCAGTCTTGACCTTACCTGAGGGAAACGAAGACTTGGTAGTCTACTCTGACGCTTCGGGGCAAGGATTGGGTTGTGTACTTATGCAACGAGGAAAGGTAATTGCTTATGCCTCGCGACAGTTAAAGATTCATGAAGTTAACTACCCGACTCACGATCTGGAGTTGGCGGCCGTAGTTTTCGCATTAAAGATATGGAGGCATTATCTGTACGGAGTTAAATGCACCATCTACTCCGATCACAAGAGCCTGAAGTACTTCTTCGAGCAGAAGGAATTAAACATGAGACAAAGAAGGTGGTTGGAACTACTAAAAGACTACGATTGCGAAATATTATACCACCCAGGCAAGGCAAATGTAGTGGCTGACGCCTTAAGCAGGAAGGAAGAGTCGACACCTATTAGAATCAAGGCGTGTCAGTTGATTATAACACCAGATTTAATGAATGAAATAGTAAAGGCACAAGATGAGGCACTATTAGAAAGAAATGTGAAACGAGAAAGAATAATTGGACAACAGAGCAACCTGGAGACCAATACGTACGGTGTACGAACTCGTTTTGGCCGGATGTGGATACCTAAGATTGGTGAACTTAGGGCCAAAATCCTTGACGAGGCCCATAAGTCTCGCTACTCTATTCACCCCGGGACAAACAAAATGTACCAAGACTTGAGGAAAGACTACTGGTGGCCTGGAATGAAGAACGATGTGACTAAATATGTGAGCAAGTGCCTGACTTGTTCACTAGTTAAGGCCGAACACCAGAAGCCATGCGGTAAAATGCAACCTTTGCCAATACCGGAATGGAAGTGGGAGGAGATCACGATGGACTTCATCACCAAGCTACCGCGAACAGCTAAAGGTAATGATACCATTTGGGTGATCGTCGACCGCTTGACGAAAAGTGCTCACTTCTTACCTATACGTGAGGCTTCTTCGTCAGAGAAGTTGGCAGAAATTTTTATCAAGGAAATCGTAAGCAGACATGGCATGCCGTTAACGATCGTGTCGGACAAGGACACTCGATTCACGTCAAGGTTTTGGAAGAAATTCAACGAATCCATGGGCACTAGGCTAAACATCAGCACAGCTTACCACCCTCAAACCGATGGTCAATCGGAAAGAACCATTCAGACCTTGGAGGACATGCTCCGGGCCTGTATCATTGACTTCGGTGGTAGCTGGGACAGCCATTTGCCCTTGGCAGAATTTTCATATAATAACAGCTATCACTCAACCATTGACATGCCGCCATTTGAGATGCTGTGTGGGAGAAGATGTCGAACCCTGGTCTGTTGGGGGGAAATTGGACAGAAAGACTTTGCAAGTCTCGAGGTGGTCAAAGCTACTTCTGAAAAATTTGACCAGATAAAAGCACGCATGAAAGCCGCAAAAGACAGACAAAAATCATACGCGGACAAGAGAAGAAGGGATTTAGAATTTCAAGTAGGGGACATGGTACTATTGAAAGTGTCACCCTGGAAGGGGATTATCCGATTCAGAAAACGTGGCAAATTAAGCCCAAGGTTTGTCGGGCCTTTCAAAATCATAGCAAGAGTTGGCCGAGTGGCTTACAAACTCGACTTACCAGATGAGCTCGATGGAATTCACCCTACATTCCACATATCACACTTACGCAAGTGCCTTGCTGACGATACGGCTCACATACCTTATGACGAAATCGAAGTGGATAACAGCTTGAACTATGTAGAAGAACCAATAGCTATTCTTGACAGAGCCGAGAAACGATTACGCAATAAGTCGATTCCTTTAGTCAAAATACAATGGAAACACAGAAAGGGGTCCGAGGCTACTTGGGAGAAAGAAGACGAGATGAAGGAACTGTATCCCTAGTTGTTTAACGTGTAACAGGTTTCGAGGACGAAACCTCATTAAGGAGGGTAGACTTGTAACATCCCAAATAATGACAAGACAAATAGAAAAGGGAAATAAAGTGGGCTTGGCCAAAATTTCGGCCCATGGGCCGAAAAGAAAAGGGGGAAACCCCATTACAAAACAGCAGCTTCAACCCAAACCCCTCTCATTTCATCTTCCTGCGCAAGAATACTAGAGAGAGAGAGAGAGAGCGATCGGCTTGTGAAGAAAACCGCAAGGAGAAGACTCAAGGGCTCGGGAATCATCCGACTCCACCATTTCAACGCATAGCAACAGAAATCGGGCCTGTTGAGGTAAGCATCGCCTCTGATTATGAGTCTTTGCATGTCTCGGGTTTAAATCAAATAAAGATACGATTTTTGCATACGAAACTTGAAACAAATCACGTATTTGAACTCAAGAACGATAAAGGAAGGTGTTTAACGTAAAATGCTCAAGGTTTAATCGATTGGAAATAAGTTGGCTGGAGCAAGGTTCTGGTCAGGGAAGATGCAGACCCATGACTCGAAACTATCTAGTTTCGATAGCAGCCAATGACTCGAAACTACCATAGTTTCGATAGGATCTCATGACTCGAAACTACCTAGTTTCGATAGAAGGATTATGACTCGAAACTACCTAGTTTCGAGTGTAAGACCATAGCTCGAAACTACCATAGTTTTGATGCGACCCACCTCCCGAAACTACTGAGTTCAAGAATAGTAATGTCTAGTGTCATTTAGGAGCCCTACCTTATATGTATAACTTTATTATACAGATTGTGGGTGACCTTAGTGACGTTTCGAAACCAGCTATTATACTTCAGGGACCCGCCTATCAGGTGAGTTCTATGTTCCCCTTTTTATGTTATGTGCAAATCATTTTAAATGTTTTGGGGCTGAAGTGTATACATTAAATGAATAAATGTTATGAATGCCAATGTGATCATATGTGATACTTATATATATATGAATGTTAATATGATCATACGTAAAATAATGATGAACAAGAATGAAACGAATGTATACAAAGAATGAATGAACGAACGACATAACGAAAAAGAAGAAAATCTTGCTTTATATTTTATATATTGCTTGTTACGAATGCATGTAAATGTATGGACGCTTCGATGATAACGGCTACTTCGGTAGACGGACGACCTCGTGACTATTTTGCAATCGGGACAAACACGTTCCTTCATTAGCAAGGACGTGTGAAAGGCACTAATGGACGGTCGAAGCAATTGCCTTATCAATGATAAGTAGAACGGTTGCATATATAATAGTTCACGTGGGAAACGGATGCCTTAGGGCAGACGGGCGAATATGACGGACTACGACGGTAGTACGGTTAAGACGGACGGCCGAAGGTTTGCCGGACGGTATAGCATAACAGATGGCCGAAGGTTTGCCGGATGTTGTGGAGGACGGACTACGACGGTAGGACGGGCGTATGTCTTCGTGACTTACGCATAAATGAATGTTGGCTGATCACTCTTATGAGTATGACCAATAAATGTTAATGAAAGTAAAGGTGAATGCATATTTATGTGCTCACATACGAATGATAAAAGAAAGCAAAGAATATGTAAATGTGTATTTATATTTATATATTTATACGTAAGTATTTATAAATGAATAATGTTCATACCTAAATGTTTTTAACTAGAACTCACCAGCGTTAGCTGACTTTTAGTATACATTTCAGGTAAAAAGAAGAAAGGTCGTGCATTGGAGTGAAGGCTATCCCAATCAAGGGCTGACATCCCATCCACTTTAATTTTTGTTAAAGCAATGTGTTATGTTTAAATGATTAAGACTTCCGCTGTTATGGCTATGTAATCGAATGATGTAAGCTCACGCTACGTTTAGAAAGTATTCAATGTAATTATTCAGTATCTATGGCTATGTTTATGAGTAAATCCAACGAGTGAGGTCACCCGGGAAAGGGGCCTTACATCCCGATGGTCATCCTACAGTAAAGTCCTTTGATTTTATAACTAGGGTCATTCGTCATCCTTTTTCATCTCGTATACTAATTGTCATCCTGAGACGATTCCTTAGACTCGGGAACCATTGCCCTACTCACACATGTTGTATATCTTCCTCATTCTCAGATGACCTTCCCGAGCTTGTGCCACACTCTAATGATCCCTCCTAATGGTTGGCTTCCCCGGTATTTTGTTACTTCGTTATCATGTATTTAATACGCCCCTTAAGTGCGTGTATACGCCCAACACAAGGGTTATTCTCAATAGCCCTTGATGTTCTCAAGAGTTCGCCTACCACAATCATGTCTATTTCAATAGGCAAACATTTGCTTTTCATTAATGCTCCACCGAAGCTCTCTTTAAGCCATTCTTAGGCTTGCCTGTGTAAGCATCTATTTCTCAATCACGTACATGCAGTCCTGCATTTATCATTCCTCCGTTCCACTTTCCTTGTCGTTGCTTTATCATTGCCATGCGATTTCTAGCCGCGCCTTATTTATTAGGTACAAGCAGGAAGTTTGCCCTAGTATACGCATCAACACTCCACCATCTCGTTCATTGAAAGAACTCCTCCTATGGAACATATCCCATGGAGATCCTATCGTCATCTTGACCACTCCGTGCTGGGATCTCTAGCGTCGTCACCTAGATCACGTCATAACTAGCTCCGATCAAGCATCCGCTTAACGCTTTTACTATTAACTCTCTCACCGCTGCACCCGTTGGTCTGTGCTCCGCATCCTCGAGATATAATTATAGGTATCTCACAAGATCACCTCGCCGGTCGTCTCGAATGACGTCCAAACTCCTCGTATCGCCTCGATGTGTTATTGTCGAGAAAATTATAAAGATAAAAACTCTATACTTGAGCACACCGACCATTCGTCCTATGCACGACTAAGCGTGTACCACAAGGACAAATAATGTTAGGTCAAACTTAACACGTTCAACATATATATTTCTGTATAAAGTATCCCAACTCTCTAACTTGCACCAACGACTAGACTTGAGCAACTCTACGTACTTACTATATGACCTCGTCATCTATAAATATGCACGCAACTGAACCCTATTTTCTATTCACCAACGGGTCGTACCAATGGTTCAGGATAACACATTAATCAGTCTAGACAGAAGACGTCACCCTAATCATTTATACACATAATATATAAGTTGTAATTTTCCACAGGACCTCGTCCTGAACATTTACACCTACTAAAGATGTACAATCCTGACTCCCCACAGGACTCCGTCCCTAATGCTCGCACAAGGTGCAATGCACCCATTGCACTTCAACAGCACCTAGACATGAACACATAGGTGACACTATATTAAGACCGTAAACACAGACAATTTCAAATCTCAGGTATATACAAGTCTACTCACACCATCTAACCAAGCATGCTCTGGTATCACAACAAGGATCACTATTAATGCTAACTCACATCATTTAAAATGCAATCACACAATCACACCACACCGCGCAGATTCCACTACACGGACACATTTATCATCAATTAGGTTCCAATCACCACGCGGTAAGACTTGCAATAAATGGCAAAATCAAATAATAAATACTTGAATTGAACATCAACCCACGTAAACGTCTAATCATGCATAACGTCGAATTTCCCCAAAATCTCTCATGATAACTGCCACACTACTAATCATCAAGCAATCGAGCATCCTGAGCACTGCCCGCCAAATCACTGATAGACCACGTCAGGTGCATCTGGCGTGTCCTCCTGTGGTTCCTCCTGAAACAAAACTCTCTTAACCAACGCAAGTGGTCGATCTCTCAACCGTGCAGGTCTACATCCTGGAGGAAAATCATGTACAGCTGGCACTGCTCCCCTTTTCCATCCCGTCTTTCCAATCATAGCTCCACGCGGTACGTCGCCAACCGAATTTCTAGTCACACTTGGCAAGAGAAGCGCTAACACCGCTCCCACCTCACTCTCAGCTCCTTCTACGACAGTCATCGGCTTGACCTGTCAATCTGCATTCCTTTTAGTAAGAGTTCCACGCTTGCCCGACCTCATACACTTTATCTTAGCCCCCTAATCCTACTCAAGATAGAACGCTAGAGTGATTACTATGGGCACAAATTAAGAATATGAGAGTAATCATAGACTACCAAATCATGGTGATCAAATGCAATTTGGTGGTCCACATCACTGCTCGGATTCTAAATCTCTCCCATCATACTCACACTAACTTTCTACCTTCACGCACACCGGATGCACAGGCATCCCACACAACTCACATAGCACATATCACTAATCTAACAAATTATCATATCCATCACAAATACGTACCACACAAGGTTATACAGAAAATCAATAAAGCACGTCAACAAACCAATCTATCCTACATGATCACACTCAATGCAATTCTACAGTACTCAAACCGCCAAAACATAATACAAGTTAATCGTACCATCTACTCCACGCAGTTCTACCTACTACTACAGCACATAACACACATCATGTTCCCACACGAAACCATAAACCACTTACTCACGCCAATCGCTTTACCTAGTGTAACACTACCCAAATGCAATTAGTAATTACTGTGTAACTCGAAAGACGTACCTCTTGGCTCGCGGTTACTCGTGGTGGCATTCGTTTCACCCTCGTCCCATTTTCGGTTTAAGTTAAAGTATTTTATTTGTTTAAAAATACCAGTTTTCTCGTAAACCATAGCTCTGATACCAACTTGTAAGACCCCAACCCGGGCATCCTACAATTGGTTCTCATAATGGGTCCTTTTCATTAAAAATGCATTTATTGTAATTCAAAATACAGCGAAAGTCTCTCAAAACTCATTTATTACCATTTAACGTTATTATGCTTACCGTACGAATGCGTGCACACCAATCCGAGTAACACCGCCTCCAAGCCAAGATACGTCAACTCTACGCTTACCTACATAGCAATCTAACGTACACACAAAGTTAGCTACGCTGAGTGAGTTCTAATAGTTTAATTTAAATAAAAACCATCACGTCAAGTTCGTCAATTTTATTCACTCAGGAACCTCCGGTCCTTATAAAATATTATTAGTCTTTATTAATGAATGACTGATCCCCCGTCATCCCACGACATCCCATAATCGTTTATCACCCGAGGCTCAACCCGTACTACCAAAAACCATACAATCACCACAACATAGACTCAACATCATATGCTAGCAACTCCTATCCAAGAATACACATTAACTCGACTCTGGGTTAACACAACCTACCCTATACATTAACACATCTGGCCTTAACCAAGGGTCTCACAATTAACTGACACGACCCTTATACACGTCATGTCACAAGTCCTGACTCAACGGTCAGTCTAACTCTACACGCCACATTCAACACGTCACATTAACACTATCTCATACATAATAAATATAAATCGTTACTAGCATGCAAATAAACACATATATACATATGCATGCAAACACATACCTCATCACTGCACCCTCGTCAGGGTCACCCTCGTCAGGGCAATAACACACCCCGAGCTAATCATTAATCTGTTAAATAAATGTCACCACTGGTGACTTCCCGAAGGACCTCTTCCTCCACGATCCCGTTTGCCGTGTCATGATGACAGCGCTACAAACACAATACCCGCCATGCCACAAGGACAATGACACCAATCATACAACCAAATATAAACATATATTAACACACATCATATACGGGACTCATTAACCACACCTACACCTTACACGCGACACTAACACAACATACCCCACATGCAATCATAACCCTTTTAACATCAAGCCCGACTCTCCCAGTCCAACCCTTAACATGTCGCACATTAATACCTCGTCTCTATAACTCACACATTTCTAGGAACACGCCATAAACCCCTACGACTCTCAATTAAGTAATTTATACTCAAATCATATTGGTTTAGAACCCGTGACCCTTAACTTGATTAATTACATTAATATCACATGACGGTGTGTACGATAGCCCCAAAACAGTAAAACGTTTAAAAGAGGGGATAAGAAACTCACCAGTATGAAGATCCCTCTCAAGTACCACAACGGTCTTCTCGTATGAACCCGAACATGTCAACATATGATTACAGGGTTAGGATACGTTTTAAACCCTATGTCGAATAACACATAAAGTATAAACCCCAACGTCATCACGTTAGCTTGTCCCTTCTATCCACGAAACACTAGTTCCACGCGTTTACACAAACCGGATTCTCTTCAACCCGCTTAGAAACCGAATACTCGAATAGGTTACATGCATGCATGGTACGTGATCATGCATGGTACGTGATCATGCAAAATTCCTAATCCCTCGAACATACGCTTACACGAGCCGGGTTTCCCCACCCGCATGCAAGACATGCGCAAGGAACCCATAACCGGCTCGTCACCGTCTCCCGTCTCCATGCTGTGCACCACCGCACTACTCGTCACCTAACCCGACTCGGCTTTCCGCTTCCTCCACCGAGCACCGAACACCGTGGACCACGCACCACCACCTTCCCTGCGCAAAACCCTAGCCGGATACCATGCTACCTTACCGGTCACCGCCACAGATCACCTTCGTGTACCCCCACCATGCGCCATCACTGTGCATGACACTTCTGTCCTTCAAGTCGAGCCACTGACACCACCATGCACCCCTCCAAAATCATGCCATTCACCTCGTCGAGTCTAACCTTAGACGGATACGACACTCCCTCTCCTCCGCCGTGAGCCACCCGTGAGACACCATCACAGCAGCCCCCGGACACTACTACCGCCGTCCTAACGCCTCCGTGTAACACCATCGAGTTCTTTGTCTTTTTCATCGGGTAGCCATAGCCGGACCATGCTAAACCCATCCGCCGTAACACGCTGCTGTCGTGATGTTGCTCCTCACGCCGTCCTTCGCCGGCCTCTCTCTGCACCTCTGCTGCCCCACCACAGTCGCGCACTACCCTGGTACCATCGCTGACCACCTGCAGCCTTCCCACAATTGTTGCCGCAAACCCGCCGACTTCTCCCGTCTATCACAGTCCTCCCCTGATAACCCCTTACTAACTATTATAGAAAAAAGTAGTAAAACGAAGTTACCTGCTCGAGTTGTCGTCGTCGCACCACCTCGCTGTACACCCCTCTCCTTCTCCGGCCGGTTATCTGTTTGTCGCTGTTCCTTACCGTCGCCCACATCTCCTAGGCCGAATGGCCTAGGGTTTGCATCAAGGTGGAATATAAATCCCACAAGTTGCACTTCGGGTCCCTCTAAGTTACACATAATGCGTATTTGTCCCGAGCTATGAGATAATTAATTGGATGGTCCCTCTAATTCCATTATCCCGAGTCTCATGCGCGAATTCTTTTTAACTGTCAACCGCTCCCATTTCGCTAATTAAACACACATTGTTAGATCAACTTCGCCTACAATTATGTTAAATATGGTTTCGGGTCGTCCGCCGACCCGATCCAATAGTTTCTGGATTTCCGGGATGTTACACATAACGATAACATAAGTTTAAATTGAAAGATATTCTAAGTCCAAGCATCCTATGTGATCACAAGAAAAGCCTCAAACTTGAGCACCTGAAACATGTTAAGTAAACTGTCAACTAAAAATAGTTGGTGAGATACGAAGGTTTTGACACCGTTTAACAAAGTCTTTAAAAGTTTTACAATTCACTATGTCAATGCATCTAAGTATAAATGTGAGAACAAGCAAGTTAAAATTATGCATTTCAAACCTCCAACCAAGTTTAGGCATAACCCGAGGGTTACCCTTAAATGTTTAATTTTAAATTCAGCAACAATCACCATGGGCTTCCCCCGAAGGGTCAATCAATCTAAGTGGATTGGTCAAATACAATAGATCTATCATTGTCACTGTAGGCTCGGCCAAAGTTAATGAACATGCTAGTCTTAAGTTTAATTTAAGCATGCAAGTCTCAAAAGCATATAACACATAGAACGCATATAAGCATAGTTGTGTTTGAATTATATAAGTCTAAAAGTTTGATACATGTTCCACCCCAAGTTTATAAACCAAAACAAAACAAAAAGGGGCTAAGTATACTCACTTGGAATGATGCAAGAGTGTCCAACAAAGATTATGTGTAGTAAAGTTTCGAGGAAGGATATCCTCACAACAAGCCTAGCAATAAGGTTTAAGGCTTTAAAGGTTGATCCTAAAAGTTTATGACAATGATCTAGGATTTTAAGATTTACTAGGGTTTCAAATGGGACGGCGGGGATGATTGTGTTATAAAGTTTAAGTTATAGTAAGTTTTTAAATAAGTATTATAAATTTTATTAAGTTTAGAATTTAAATGAATTACAGATTAAATAATTGTTGTCTTCATATATTAAATAATGATTTTAAATAGTTTTCCATGTATTATAAAAATGTAAACTAAGAAATGGATAAATAAGTATTAAGGTTAATAAATAATTATTTAAAATATATGTAGAAACAAAGACTGATGACTACAAAATTCTCTAAGTACAAATGCAGCTGATCTCAGCGTTTGCTGCTGACCAACAAACTGCTGCGGACAAGCATATCTGCTGCGGATACTTGTTCTTCCACTGAAGAACAAATCTGCTGCGGATAGCCTTATCTGCTGAAGACCAATGTTGCTGCTGATAGGCTTATCAGCAGCATCATTCTCTTTCTTGCTGCTGATAGCTATGTTCCTGGAAGACAAATCGTTGCAGCTAACTATCCATGCCAAGCGTCACTGACAACTTTCTGCAAAAGCAACTGACACACTCAAAGCAGAAGGAACCTCAGTGGTGCAACCAATAACGAACGACAATGCTCTTCTCCAGACATGCAAGCAATGATGAATAAAGAACACGCTTCAATAAAGTTAGCTAGTTTAGCTTTAACATGTATTATTAGCTTTTGTATAAAAGATCAACGGTCCGTGTTCGATCTGATCCTTAGAATCAAGGGTCTGTCTTGATTCTAAGTTAGTATAAATATTGTGTAACCACTTCATTGTAAGTGTGCTTCTTCACTGAGTTTTCATTTGTAATCGTTTATTCACAAAGCTTAATACAAAAGTGTTCTTATCAGTATTCTTTCTGTTTACTCGATTGTATTTGTGCAGTTGATATTGTTTCAGCCAATCTCAACTAGAATAGAATCACCTTGTAATTTCACGATCCTACAAGTGGTATCAGAGCTTTGGCTCAAGATTAAACAAACTAACATTTGTTTAATCACTTTCTGATTCTATTCTAAACTCTCTCTTTGATCAAGTCACCCAAAATCACAAAACAAAAATGGCACAAAGCAATGGTGTTGAAGACATCGGCAGCATCAACCGACCACCAAGGTTGGTATCTGGAGAAGACTACGACATGTGGAAAAATCGCATGGAAAGCTTCTTCTGTTATCAGGAGTACGGAATATGGAAATCCATCAGGGATGGACCATACACTCCCATGGTGGCATCTGCTGACTCTGGAGGACCAACAGTTCCAAAGGATCCCTCCAAGTACTCAGAAGAGGATATCAAGAAAATGGAGGTGGACTTTAAGGCACTAGGAGCCATCCAAATGTGCCTTCCAAATGAAGTTTTTCATAACTTCAGAAGTTACAAAACTGCTAAGGAGCTGTGGGAGGCCCTCGAGAAGATGTTTGCTGGATCTGAGGAAATTAAGGAAAACAGAAGAGACAACCTTAAGCAGCAGTACGAAAACTTCATCTGGAAGGAAGGTGAGTCTCTAACCGTTTTATATAACAGATATACTTATCTTGTAGGTGAGTTGCAGTGCTCAAAGGTGAAGTTGGAGAATGAAGACATTCTTAAAAAATTCATCAGATCTCTACCCAGTTGCTGGACACTCTACACAGTGTCCATCAGAAGAACTGAGAATCTGAAGACTCTTCAGATGACTGAGCTATTTGGTATGCTCAAAACCTATGAATTAGAAATGATTCAGGCCAAGGAAAGGAGCTCAAGCTACCAAACAGCCTCCACATCCAACACCACCTCATCTGCTCTTCACTCTGAGCACTCAGGCCCCAGTACTAGAAATTACTATCCTCCCATAATCACACATCCTCAAACTCCCACCTCTAAAACAAACACATCACCATTTCTCCTTGAAGCTCCTTCTCAAGCCTCAACCACTGCTGCTTTTGTTTCTGAAAACTCAGGCAACATGTACTTTATCAAGGAAGATCTTGAGTGCTTCCATCCAGATGATCTAGAAGAAATGGATATACAGCACTCGTATGCCATGCTCTCCATAAGAGCAAAAAGGTTCTACTATAGAACCAGAAGACCCATTCCAAGCAACAGCTCAAACACCAGAGTTGGCTTGGATAAAAGCAAATTAAAATGTTACAACTGTAACCAACTGGGTCATTTTGCTAGAGAATGCAAGGCACCTAGGGCAAACCCAGCAGCTCACCAAGCCCAACCAAGACATCAACAGCAACAAGCTACTCCTCCAGCTCAAACTGTAGCTTGTGCAGCTGTTGGAACATCTGACTTTGACTGGAGCTTCCAGTATGAAGATCTGCCTACTAACAACCAAGCTCTTATGGAAGACACAACTGAGATACCGCCCCAGGTATATGAACATTTATGTTCCCAAGCCTGTATTGATAAGGTTTTAGGCTACAGAAAGCATAATCAAAACCTAATAGATCAAAATGAAGAGTTTCACCAAATGAAATCTGAATTCAAAAAGGTCGAAGACAGTTACAAAGAAAAAATTAACTGCCTAAAGAAAGAGATTTCATCATTAAAACATGAACAAACCAATCTTGAAACTCAGATTGATGATCTACTGGTCAGATTAAAAGCTACCAGAGCAGAATTGGCAGAACAAAAAGTTCATGTTGACAAATATGAATTTGCATCCAAAAAGCTCCAAAGACTTTTGGATGCTCAAATTCATGAAAAGGTAAAAACTGGTGTGGGGTATCATGCTGAACAATTTCAAGCCGTTGCACCTCCTGCTGACTACGTGACCATTCATGCACCAAGCTTTAATCGGGCAAATCTTGATATGGCCAACAGAAATCTTGATCCCTCTAAGGATGAATCCTTGGTACAAGAATACACTACCTCATCAGAGTCTGATTCAACTTATTCAGACTCCTCTGAAACAAGTAAAGCTTCATCTCCTTCTGCTCCTCCAGTCACTCTGACTAAAGATGAAGTCCATTCAGCACATGTACCAGCCATGTCAGTACTAGTTCCTACACCATTCAAACAAATCAAGATTAGCTATCCTCCAGAAGGTAGGAAGCTAAATACTAAAAAGGGCCAGTCCTCAACTTCAGTCCAACCAAGGAAGGTGTTCGACATATGTCATGCGCCTGGAGAGAGGTTTCCATATGTTCAAAAGACATTGGAAGAAGCTACATTTGAGCACAACAAAGCTCACCCTTGGAACTTCAAAGACCTTTTCAAAAGAAAGGATTATGTGTATCTTTCAAGGGATAAACTGGCAAAATCATGTTTTGTCTGTGGAAAATATAACCACACTGCCAACACCTGCTTCTACTACCTTCAGCAGCAAAGAAACCTCAAGCAACATGCTTTTGAGAAGACAAAGAAGAACAAACAGGTAAGAAGTTCTGAAGCTAAGACAAATCAATTCAGAAAATCTCTTTCTCCACCAAGGGAGCAGTTGTCAAAACCTCAACAATCTTGCATTATCTGTGGAGAATCAGACCACTTTGCTGCAAACTGTAAGTTTAACCCTTTCAACCAGATTCTTCATCAAGCCCCTCAAAGACAAAGGGTAAAGAAGGATCAGCATACATCGGTTGTTAGTCCCGTTAAGCCCAAGAAAACAAAGCGGAAGCTTTCAGCAGCAACCAAGTCTGCTGCTGATAAGCTAACAAAGTCCGCAGCAAAAGTGTCCACTGCTGATAAGGCAAGATCCAAGGCAAAGCCTTCAACAGCAAAAAAGTCTGCAGCTGCTCAAGTAAAACCATCAGTAGCAAACAAATCTGCTGCTGATAAGCCAAAGTCCTCAGATGCAACTACTGCTGCTGAAAAAGCAAAGAAAACTGGAAAACCACCAACTCAACAATGGAAGGAAAAGGTACCACCAAGCATCATCATTGGTTCAATTGAATGCTTCTATCCTTTGTTATAAATGCGTCTGTCCTTTGTGTTGTAAATATGTCTGTGTTTTTGTTCTTTATAAAAGTTATAGTCAGCAGCACCGTTTTCACTGCTGACAGATTTAATCTTCAGCAGCAAAGTTTTTGCAACTGACCGCTTTAAGTTATCAGCTGCAACCAAGTTTGCAGCGGATAGCTTTAAGGCAGTCAACAGCAACATCTTTGCTTTGCTGCTGATGGGTAAAAACGAGTCTACATTAACTTTTACCCGCTGTAAAAACTACTGTCAGTTTTTACCATGACTGTCTCGGTGTATTACAGCTGTAACAATGAAAAGTAAATAAGGTTGTACGATACAAGTCATCTTGCTTTTTCTCACCTCTGCCGTTATAAAAACAAACTCAAATTTCCTTACCACCTCTTCACCCTCCTCCATAAACCAACATCTCTTTCTCATGGAAGTTCCCACCAATCACCACCCACCAGCATCACTTTCTCACAAGTCCCAACCAACCCTCATCCACCACCCTTCAAACCTTCCCTCAATGGAAGTATCTCTAAAAATCAATCGGATACACTGGAAATCAAAATGGGTACACAGTAGAGAAGGCGCTGATAGGCCCTGCATGTAAGTATCTCTGTCACACTCTTCTCCAATGCATATCTCAGAAGAAAAGCAGATGGCATCAAGTAAGCTCTGCTTTCGCCACCACAGAGAAGAAGGACAAGGTGGAGAGTTGACTCCATCTGGATGTTGTAATCGGCTAAGGCTCTGCCGTCCTCGAGTTGTTTTTCCGGTGAAGATTAGACGCTGCTGGTCTGACGGGATGCCTTCCTTGTCCTGGATCTTTGCCTTCACGTTGTCGATTGTGTCAAAGGATTCGACCTCAAACGTGACCGTCTTACCAGTTAGGGTTTTCACGAAGATCTGCATTTTCGCCGATTTGGAGTGATAAGATGAAGCTGTTTCCAAAAAGGTACTCAGGGGTCAATGTTCCATTGTTATCTACAATGCCGAACATACAAAGTATCCCGGGTGACAGTTCAGCAATCCCAGCTGATACTGATCCCACACCCTCCACCTCACAACCTGAACAACAGTCTGCTTCTACCATTCGAACCCCTGTGCATACCACTAAGGATGCACAGGTACAAAAAAAAAATCACTTCACCTCTTTTGGATGTTATCGTTCAACAGGAATACAGGGCCCCGGTTGCGACGACTAGGAAAAGGGGCAAGGAATCTCCTTCTTCTCTTGCCTCAAAGGCCCAAACCCAACCTAACAGCCCTTACTCAGAATCATAACATTCTGGTGAGAATATCATAAGGGACAGCCACATTATTAGGGAGACTCCTTTGGATGACTCTCTATTAGGATCAGGATCACTTCCCGGATCCATAGAACAGCCCCCTGAGCCTTTCCTTTTTCTTTTGAACTTAAGTGTTGAGGAACCTGATCAAAATGATGTACCTTCTCCAACTACTACTATCTCGGAGGTACTGATTGATCTTGCTTCTAACACACCCAACCCAAGTTCGTCTACCCTGAAGGTCCACTCTAGGAGCCATGAAAGAGTGGATGTGGAAGAGGCTGTCACTACTGCTGGTCCATCATATGACCAGGAGGACAGTGACAACATTGCTAAGACCTCAACCACGGCAACTCACAGTGAGGATGTTTCCTTAGAAACTCCCCTCACTGAGAGGAATCCCAGGTGTCGAGAAACCATGGGTGATGGGGATGAAGAGGCCAGGCCTAAGGCCCCATCTGGATCCAAGGATTCCACAGCTGTGGATGAGGACAGACTGTAACTTCATATCTTGAAAATGACGGCCAGGATGGTCATGCTAGAGGCTGAAGTGTCCAAATTATGACACCAAGTCTCTATGCATGAAGCTCATAAAATCCAAACTTTACCTACTCTCTCCCTTGTATCAATGGGCACCCAAACTGATGCTTATTCGTCCACTGATGCACCCAAATAGGGGGAGATGGTCCCAATGGAGGATATAAGGTTGAAAGGATAGTCAGAAACATGCAAAAGCTTCAGCAACAAAGACAGTAAGAGAATTTTGGTAGCATCAGTCTAGGGGGAGTTTGTAGAAACAAAGACTGATGACTACAAAATTCTCTAAGTACAAATGCAGCTGATCTCAGCGTTTGCTGCTGACCAACAAACTGCTGCGGACAAGCTTATCTGCTGCGGATACTTGTTCTTCTACTGAAGAACAAATCTGCTGCGGATAGCCTTATCTGCTGAAGACCAATGTTGCTGCTGATAGGCTTATCAGCAGCATCATTCTCATTCTTGCTGCTGATAGCTATGTTCCTGGAAGACAAATCGTTGCAGCTGACTATCCATGCCAAGCGTCACTGACAACTTTCTGCAAAAGCAACTGACACACTCAAAGCAGAAGGAACCTCAGTGGTGCAACCAATAACGGACGACAATGCTCTTCTCCAGACATGCAAGCAATGATGAATAAAGAACACGCTTCAATAAAGTTAGCTAGTTTAGCTTTAACATGTATTATTAGCTTTTGTATAAAAGATCAACGGTCCGTGTTCGATCTGATCCTTAGAATCAAGGGTCTGTCTTGATTCTAAGTTAGTATAAATACTGTGTAACCACTTCATTGTAAGTGTGCTTCTTCACTGAGTTTTCATTTGTAATCGTTTATTCACAAAGCTTAATACAAAAGTATTCTTATCAGTATTCTTTCTGTTTACTCGATTGTATTTGTGCAGTTGATATTGTTTCCGCCAATCTCAACTAGAATAGAATCACCTTGTAATTTCACGATCCTACAATATATAATAGTTATCTAGAAAAATAATTATTATGGATTAATAATAATTACCCAAATAAATAATTATCAATGATGAATAACAATTATTTTAAATTGAGTAGATAATTATTAAAGACAAATAATAATTATCTAAAAGAGTTTGTAAATAAATGTTTTATCAAATTTTAAAATGATGTATCAATTATTTAAAGTATCTATCTATTAAGTATTCATTTTATTTAAACAACTTGCAATTATTCTAAATAATATTTAGAAAGTGTTTAAAAGTTTAAATAAATAGCATATAGGTCTATAATAAAAAAATAGTTTCTCTTTAATTTCAAGTGTACAAGTATTTTAAATACGGTTATGTTTTAAATTCTAAGTTTATAAACATTTTGTTTTTAAAATATATATATTTTCTGTTTTGAATTTTATATAATTTAAAACGTATTTAATTAAGTTTTAAATTTTAAAATAACTTTTATAAAATTTTATAAGTTTCTGATTCTTAAAATAAGGATATAAGTTTTATAAGTTTCCTGATTTTATAAAGATTTTATTTAAGTTTTCTGTTTATTTAATGTTTACAATTATTACGTAAGGTTTTAAACAAAACAATTTTATTTATTTCAGAAAATAATAACAAGTTAAATTTTTTATTTTATAAATTGGTTCCTGTGTATTTTATAAGTTTTATAAAAGTTGGTAGCATTTTTATAGTTTCTAAGTACTTAATATTATGGATTAAATAAGTTTTAGTTAATTTAAATACTTTCTGGAAATAAAAGTATTAATAAAATCCATTTTTAAGTTTATAAAAACACAACGGATTTTATAAAAATGAAAGGAATTTTTAATATTGATTATAAATGCATAAAAAAATGAAAATCCAAAACTCAGTGTAGGATCGTGAGATTACAAGGTGATTCTATTCTAGTTGATATTGGCGGAAACAATAGCAACTAACAAAGTAAACAAGTAAAACAGCAAGAATACTGATAAATGCACTGTTGTATTGATCTGCTGTGATTACAGGATTACAAGCAAAAACTCTTTCAAGGCACTTTGAAAGCAAACTAAAAAGCACATTCAAGCACACTCAAGCGCACTCACTATGAAGTGTTTACACAGTATTTATAGTAACTCAGAATCAAGACAAACCCTTGATTCTGAGGATCAGATCGAACACAGACCGTTGATCTTGTTTATTAATCTAAATTATACGCAAAGGCTAATCTAGATAACTTTATTGAAGCGTCTTCTTAGGCATCATTGTTTGCATGCTTGGAGACGCGCAACAAGGTCCTTTATTGGTTGCACCACTGAGGTTCCTTCTGCTTGGAGTGTGGCAGTTGCTTTTGCAGAAAGTTGTCAGAGACGCTTGGCATGGATAGTCAGCTGCAACGTTTGGTCTTCAGTGAATAAAGCTATCAGCAGCAAAGTTGAGAATACTGCTGCTGATAAGCCCATCAGCAGCAACTTGTGTTGAAGGCTGCTGATAAGCCTATCAGCAGCAACAAGTGTTGAATGCTGCTGATAAGCCTATCAGCAGCAACAAGTGTTGACTGCTGCTGATAAGCCTATCAGCAGCAATTGTACTTAGAATAATTTGGTAGCAATCAGTCTTTGGTTCTACAAACTCCCCCTAGACTGATGCAACCAAAATTCTTCTAATCACTTTGCTGCTGAAGCTTTTGCATGTGTCTGACTATCCTTTCAACCTCATATCCTCTTGGATCCTTGCTGGGATTGTTCAGTGGAAGTTCAGACAGAGTCTTGATGTCTTTGGGTTGCATTTTGAAGATTGCTTTGCTTGAACATCTCATCTGCTGCTTCTTGGCATCAGTTAGTGTGAACTCATCCAAGTCAGCATTGTAGGACCAAGATACAAATGGAGAGTGGGACTTGAGTGGTTTGATATCCATGACCACATCTTTGCTAGGGTTGAAGTAATGTCTGATTGCTAGCATAAGATGTTTCCCTCTCTCATTTGCAGGCTCATGAGCTTCACCCAGCTCCAAAATTCTTCTTAGGTCTGAATCTGGTAGTTGCAGAACCTCATCAACAGACCTGTATGTAGATCTTCTTCTTTCAGTTCTCCCCCTGAAGATCTCAAACCTTTGACCCTGTGGATTGTAGACCCATTCAACAATGTCTCTTGAGTCTTCAGGTTTAGATGAGGATTTTGATTTCTTCAAGGGAGGCTGTTGATGAGTGGGAGCTGGGTGGGATGATTTGGACTTGTTGGGTGGAGGAGTGGAAGGTTTGGGGAGGAGAGTGGAAGGATGATGGACTGAGGAAGAGGTAGGTGAGGGAGAAGGCTTGGGTTTCTTTGTCTTTGGTTTTTCTTCTTCTTTGATAAGTACCCTTTTCTTGGAGCCTTTCTTCCCTAGTCTTTCTTCCTCATCCTTTTTAACCTTGAAGTAGAGGGCTTGCAGGTTCATGAAATTCATTGGACCTAGCCTCCTTCCACTGTCTCCTCTAGCCTTAAGGAAGTCAATCATGACCTTCCTTTCTTCATGGGTTCTTTTATTCAGTGCAATGGTCTTCTTGGACTGTAGCTTGGCTTTTTCTTCTTCTTCAGCCTTTTTCTTGCTAGCCAATTGACCCTGCTGACCCATGAAGGCTCTGTAAATCTCTTTGTTTGAAAGTTTCTCAAGGTAGTCTGCATCCTCACCTTGAGAGATCAGAGCTTCAGTCCACTCTTCTCTTAATTCTTTTGCTAATTTAGAATCAGTGATTCTAAACTTAGCATCTTCCTTCTTCTTCTTTTCATTCTCTTCTTCTTCTTCCTTGGCAAACTTTTCCTGCAGCTGTCTGGCAAGTTTTTCATCTTCCTCAACTTGAGACCCTGCATGGATTTTAACTTTCATCTCATCCAGCTGTTTGGCATACAGCTGGATTGTTTGTTGTCTTAGGAGTAAGGCTGTCTTTCTTTCTTGATGCTTCGTTTGATAAGCCATCTCTTCAGCCATCTCTTCTTCTTCTCTCTTTCTTCTCCTTTCTTCTTTCTCCTTCTTTTCTTTTAGCAATCTCTCTTCATCCTCTTTAGTCATAGTGCCCTTTCCTTTATCAAAATTGGATGCCTCTGCTCTGGCTTCACTGATCACAGCAACAGTTGATTGTGGAACTGTTGGAATCTCAGCCTCGGCTTCATCGGCATCTTCGGAGATTGACAAGGAAAGCACATTTGGTTGGTTGGTTTGGGACTCATGATCTGTTATCTCTCTTAGTTGATCCTTAATTGATGATCTTAACCCATAGGCTGCAGAATTAATGTCAACTCTGGGAGAAGATGAGTTGGAGTCAGTGTCAGAGTTTGACACAGACTCATACCCCTCAATCCAACCTGCATTTACAAGATGGGCTCTGACAGTTTGCATCATTCCCTGACTCTCTGATGAATTGATGTTGCAGCTGTTGAATCTTAGTTGGTAGATCTTTAGTAGAAAGTCTGAGGGTAGCTGAAGAATGTCCCTGGTGTTGATGGTGAGAGAGGTGCCGTTGCTTAGAAGAAGATTATGGTCAAAGGACTTATTGCTAGACCATCCAACCACATCTAAGTCCTTGACCATTGTCTTGTACAGGAGTCTTTTCAGGCTCAGAACTTCTTCTTCATTGAGAAGACTGCTCCTTGTGATTTGAAGATTGTTGGGAGACAGTCTTCTTTCTGCAGCCTGAGATGACTCAGGAGACTCTACCCGTTTTAGTTCTTTGATTAGTCTTATGAAGTTGGGTAGGTTGTCCTCCATCAAGTCATAGAACAAGTCAATGGAAAGGTCTGCTGAGAGGTCTGATGAGTTGTTGATGCAGATGAGATCATATAGGTCAAGGATTTCAAATGGATGAATTAAATCCCAGTCTAGCTCTTCTACTCCGCTAAACTCCCGACCTATCCAAAACCTCTCAGTTTTCCCATCGTACCCCCAAGCTAGTATAATATCAAACTCTAGCTGTGTGGATGTCAGTGGGAAGTGGGGGGCAGATGTATGACTTATGATGGCTGCTGCTTGTGGAAGGATGCTGAATGATGCATTTGTTTGTTCTGTGTCTTCAGCATCATTCAGCATTTCATCGACAGCCCTGACGACCAACTGCCAGTCTTCAGATATCTCTTCGTCTTCGTTATCTGGGGCTGGCAAGTCATGAACTTGGACAAAAGCTGGCTTGTATTGTGAGCTTTGAAGAACAAACTGCTCTTGAATCCAGTCGTCCAGACTGTCTGTATCTTCTTCCATAGAAACCATCTCCCCCTTTTTGGTTGCATCAGCAGACAGGTAAGCATCCGTTTGGGTGCCTACTGATACAAGAGAGGGAGTGGCTAGAGTTGGGCATTTATGGGCTGCATGCATAGCGACTTGGTGTCTTAGTTTGGACATTTCAGCCTCTAGCATAGCCACCCTGGCCGTCAATTCCAAGTTATGAAGTTTCAGTCTGTCCTCATCCACAGTTGTGGAATCCTTGGACCTAGATGGGGCCGTAGGCCTAGCCTCAGCATCCCCATCACCCATGGTTTCTTGGCGCCTGGGATTCCTCTCAGTGAAGGGAGTTTCCAAGGAAACACCCTCACCATGAGTTGCCGTGGTTGAGGTCTTAATGATGTTGTCACTGTCCTCCTGGTCAGTTGATGGACCAGCAGTAGTGACAGCCTCGTCCACATCCACTCTTTCAATACTCCCAGAGTGGACCTCCAAGGGTGAAGAACTTGGGTTGGGTGTTTTGGAAGCAAGACCAATCAGTACCTCCTGAATAGTGGTAGTTGGAGAAGGTACATCACTTTGGTCAGGTTCCTCAACACTTAAGTTCAAGGAAGATAGGAATGGCTCAAAGGGCTGATCTATGGATCCGGGAAGTGATCCTAATCCTAATAGAGAGACTTCCGAAGGAGTCTCTCTAACAATGTGGCATTCCCTTATGATATTCTCACTAGAATGTTGTGATTCTGAGTGAGGGATGTTGGCTTGGGTTTGGGCCTTGGAGGCAAGAGAAGAAGGAGTTCTCTTGCCCCTCTTTCTTGTATACTTGGCTGCAACTGGGGCCCTGTGTTCCAGTTGAGCAATCAAACTGTGGGAGAGTGATGTATGTGCCTGTGCATCCTCAGTAGAATGCACAGGGGTTCGATCAAGGGAAACAGTAGTTTGAATTTGTGGCAGTGAGGAGGAGGGTGTGGGATCAGTATCAGCTGGGTTTGCTGAACTGTCACCCTGGGCACTTTGCGTGTTCAACATTGTAGATAACAATGGAACATCGGCCCCTGAGAACTTTGATGAAACTGTTCTCATGCTCTGAAAAATGTTGTTCTTATGTCCCAGTATTGAGTAGATTCTTGCAGTTTTTGAAAGATCTTGGTGCTCAATATTGAACACTTCCTGCAAGAATCTTGGGTACATGAAGAACTGTGCTTTCACCCCTTCTTGAAGGTTGTATCTTAAACCTTCAAGAATGAGGTGGGAAAAATTGAAACCTGCCCCTGTTATCATACCGTGAACTGCCGACGCAAGTCCGGAGCTAAGTTGGTTCCAGCCACTCCTCTTCTGGGATATGCATTGGAGAAGAGTGTGGCAGAGATACTTCCATTTGGGACCCATGAGTGCCTTCTCTATTGTATACTCTGTTTGATTTCCAGTGTACCCTATGGATACAAAGGTCCTCATGTATACGTCTCTTGGGTAAGAGATGGCGTCCCCTTCATCCTGAAGCTTGAGGTGTTGGCGGAGCTTGGCTTCAGTGATGATTATCTCCTTGCCGTCTACTGTGCCTTTGATTTGAGGAGTGCCCTGTTCAGTGGAATACACGGCTGAGCTCCAAAAATTTTCCATGTGGGAAGTGTAGATGGTTGGGTTGACTGTTAGGGCATGGCGGATTTTGGACCGACAAAGGAAGTCGATCATATCATCGAATCCTTCGGATTTCTTGCCCTTGATTAGGTATGCAGTTAGGTTGTGATATGGGGAAAACTTGTCGTTGGGGTTGTTTATGTCCGCGCCTGCCATTGTTATGGATTTGGAGGGAAGAGGGAAGGGTGTTTGAATGGTGGTTAAGTATGGAGGGCTTGGAATGCTGTGGGGACGGGAGAGAAAGTGATGGAAGTTAGGTTTGAAATTGAATATGAAGAGGTTGTGGGGACGTTTGGGATTTTGATATAACGGCAGACGAGGGAAAAAGCAAATTTTCTTGTACAGTACAACCCTTTTTACTTTTCACTGTTACAGCTGTAAAACACTCGAGCAGTCATGGTAAAGACTGAGAGTAGTTTTTACCGTGGGTAAAAGTTAATGTAGACTTGTTTTACCCATCAGCAGCAAACTTGGTTGCTGCTGATGGTGAGCTATCCGCTGCAAACTTGGTTGCTGCGGATAGTTAAGTCTTTCAGCAGCAGATTTGGTAGCTGCTGATGGATGTATTCATCCGCAGCAAAGATGTTGCTGCTGACCGCCTTAAAGCTATCCGCAGGAAACTTGTTCCTGCTGATAACTTAAAGAGATCAGTGGCAAAGGCTTTGCTGCTGAAGAGTAAACCTGTCAGCAGTGAAAAAGTGCTGCTGATATTAACATTTTATTAAGAACAAAGACATAGACATATTTACAAGGAAAGATAAAAATTAGAGACATGTCTTATTCAAAGTTCATCATGCCAATTGATTCAACTAGATATCGAAATCTTGCTTCATCAAAAGGTTTAGTGAACAAATCAGCATATTGCTCATTTGTGTGAACCTTGGATAGGACAATTCTCTTTTTCTCAGCTTGATCCCTGATAAAGTGATACCTGATGTCGATGTGCTTAGTCTTGGAATGCTGGACTGGATTATTCGTGATGGAGATAGCACTCATGTTGTCAATGTGAATTGGAGTCTGCATGAAGGTCATTCCATAGTCAAGCATTTGATTTTGGATCCAGATGACCTGTGCACAGCAGCTTGAAGCTGCAATGTATTCTGCTTCAGCTGTTGAAGTAGAGACACATGTTTGCTTTTTGCATTGCCATGAGATGAGCCTTCCTCCAAGAAATTGACATCCCCCAGATGTGGACTTTTTGTCCAGGTTACAACCCCCATAGTCACTGTCAGTGTAGGCATAGAGATTGACATTTCCATTCTTTGGATACCATAGCCCAAGTTTTGGAGCTCCCTTTAGGTATCTAAAGATCCTTTTGACAGCTTGAAGATGAGACACTTTTGGAGCTGCTTGAAATCTTGCACAGAGACAAACTGCAAACATGATATCTGGTCGTGAGGCAGTGAGATACATAAGAGACCCTATCATTGCTCGGTACTGATGTTGATCAGTGTCCTGTCCTTCTTTGTCCGGAGATAATTGATGGTGCACTTGCATAGGAGTTCTTGCAGCAGAGCAGTCAGCCATTTTGAACCTCTCCAAGATGCTTTTGACATACTTGGATTGACTTATGAAGATTCCATTTGGTACCTGTTTGACTTGAAGTCCTAAAAAGAAATTTAGTTCACCCATTGAACTCATTTCAAATTTGGAATGCATCAGAACTTCAAAGTCTTTGCAGAGCTTCTTTCTTGTAGATCCAAAGATAATGTCATCAACATAAATCTGGACCAACAAAATTTCTCCCCCTTCATCTTTGATGAATAATGTCTGATCAATGGCCCCTCTTCTGAAGTTGTTGCTAAGTAGATATCCAGATAAAGTTTCATACCAGGCTCTTGGGGCTTGGTGTTTGCCATAGAGAGCTTTGTCCAGTTTTAAGACCTTATTTGGATGTGCAGGATCTACAAAGCCTGGAGGCTGTTTGACATAGACCTCTTCACCAATCTTGCCATACAAAAAGGCACTCTTCACATCCATTTGATAGACCATAAAGCTTTTGGATGCTGCATATGCCAAAAAGGCACTCTTCACCAATCTTGCCATACATATAGGTTTTGAGAATCTCAGCAGTTTCATCCTTTGTTCTTAGGAAGAATACCCATGAGAATCTGGAGAAGTCATCAGTTATCACCAGACAATATGACTTTTTGCCCATTGACATGACATTCGTAGGACCGAAGAGATCCATATGCAGTAGCTGGAGAGGGGTGTCATTTGTGTTTAATGTCTTGGGCTTGTGGGAACTCTTGTGTTGTTTTCCCTTCAAGCAGGCAATGCAGTGATCATCTAGCTGGAATTCTTTGTCAGGAAGTCCTCTGACAAGATTGTCCTTCACTAATTTATTAATTGTTTTGATGTTAACATGGCTTAACCTCCTGTGCCAGAGAGCGGATTCATCAACTGATGCCTTTGACAGAAAACATGAAACACTACCAGAAGGAGTGACTTCATTCATGTCAAGCACATATAAGTTGTCCTTTCTATTAGCAGTTAGGAGAATCTTCTCTGCAGGGGGTTTAGATAGGCCAGGGGCTAACACGAAACACTCTTTGTCAGTGAAGAGCATCCAATGCTTTTGATCACATACTTGGGAAACACTCATGAGATTGAAGTCAAGTTCTTTAACATAGTTGACTCTTTCAATACTCATTCTTTCATTTGACACAGTTCCTTGTCCAGTGATAGATCCACCCTTTGAGTCACTCCCAAAGGCAACATATCCTCCATTGAAAAGTCTGAAGTTAGAGAGGATGGACCTGTTGCCTGTCATGTGCCTGGAACAGCCGCTATCTACCACCCAAGTGTTGTGTTTGTTGCCTAGCTGTCCCTGCACATGGGAAATATCTAATTAGTGGGAGGAACATTGTAGCTTGCAGCATTGTAGATAATCGTTGCTAATTTGCCATTGTCAGCAAGCTTGCAGTCAATGGAATCACTTGTTATGCTTGGAGATTGTTTGACCCTCCATTGCTGTGCTGGTGGTCTTCTAGCTTTCTTTACATTGTCGGCAGAAGATTTTGTTGCTAACAATTTTGGCTTATTTGCAGC
Organism: Smallanthus sonchifolius; assembly: GCA_023525975.1. Taxonomy (NCBI): domain Eukaryota; kingdom Viridiplantae; phylum Streptophyta; class Magnoliopsida; order Asterales; family Asteraceae; genus Smallanthus; species Smallanthus sonchifolius. Next base: position 16,811,572 of record CM042035.1, on the reverse strand, counting down.
CGATTTTGTTGCTGCTGATGCAGTTGTTTTTGATTTTCCTTTGTCAGCAGTAGAGACTTTTGCTGCTGAAGGCTTTGCTGGAGCAGTGGCAGTCTTTGCTTCTTGATGCTTTGTTTTGGATTTTGCTTTGTCAGCATCAGACACTTTTGCTGCTGATGTCGTTGTTTTTGATTTTCCTTTGTCAGCAGCAGAGACTTTTGCTGCTGAAGGCTTTGCTTTTGGTTTCCTGGACTTTACTTTATCAGCAGCGATTTTGTTTGCTGCTGATGGGCTGAACACAGATGGACGATTTGCAACTTGATTAAAAGGGTTGAACTTGCATGTTGCAGCAAAGTGGTTTGATTCCCCACATATGATGCAAGTTTGTTGAGGTTTCTGCATCTTCACTCTTTGAGGGGATAGAGACTTCCTGAACTTTGTTACCTTTGCATCATAGCTTCTTACCTGTTTGTTTCTGTTTGTTTTCTCAAAGGCATGCTGCTTTGAGTTTCTTTGGTGATCAAGGTAGTGAAAGCAGGTGCTGGCTGTGTGATTGTATTTGCCACACACAAAGCAAGATAGTGCTATCTTGTCCCTGTGAAAGTGCACATAGTCCTTTCTTTGAAACAAATCTTTGAAGTTCCAGGGATGAGCTTTGTTATGTTCAAAAGTGGCTTCTTCTAGTGTCTTTTGAACATAAGGAACCTTTTCTCCAGGTGCATGAAAGATATCAAACACCCTTCTCTTTGTGATTGGCTTTGACTGAGACTTTGGGTTGGTGAAACCTGATGTCTCTCCCTTTTCAATGTTTAGCTTTCTTCCACCTGGAGGATAGCTAATCTTGATTTGTTTGAATGGGATTGGTGCTGGAATAGCTGGAGTAACAACAGGAAATTCAGCTTTGTTTAGAACAGCTTCAGAGATAGGAGCAGATGGGACTGCACTAGTTTCACAATTGTCTGAGCAGGTTGACTCAGATTCTGAAGAGGTGGAGCAGTTTTCCACAACACATGCATCCATTAAAGGATCAAGGGTTTGGTTTGCCATGTCAAGGTTTGCAGTATTGAAGCTTGGTTGGTGAATGGCAACATAATCAGCAGGAGGAGGAACTGTCTGGTACTCGTCACTATGATATCCAAGTCCAGTTCTTACTCTTTCATGGACTTGAATATCTAACAATCTTTGTAGTTTTTTAGATGAAAATTCATATTTTTCAACATGAACTTTCTGTTCAGCCAGTTCAGCTCTGGTAGCTTTAAGTTTTACTAATAGATCATCAATCTGAGTTTCTAGATTAGTTTGTTCGTGTTTTAATGAAGAAATCTCTTTCTTAAGACAGTTAATTTTTTCTTTGTAAGTATCTTCGACCTTTTTGAATTCAGACTTCATTTGATGAAACTCTTCATTTTGATCTATCAGATTTTGGTTATGCTTTCTATAACCTAAAACTTTGTCAATGCAAGCTTGAGAGCAAAGATGTTCAAATACCTGAGGTGGTATCTCTGCATTGTCTGCCATAAGTGCTTGGTTGGAGGCAGAAACATCTTCATATTGAAAACTCCAGTCAAAGTCTGTAGTTCCAACATTTGAACATGCTGCAGTTTGTGCTGGAGGAGTTCCTTGCTGCTGCTGCTGCTGCCTGGGCTGTCCTTGATAGGCTTGCTGCTGATAGGCTTGTTTTTGATGGCTGGCACCCTGATTGGCTTTTGGTGCCTTGCACTCCCTGGCAAAGTGACCCATTTGGTTACAGTTGTAACACCGGATCTTGCTTTTATCCAAACCAACTCTGGTGTTTGAGTTGTTGTTTGGAACAGATCTTCCGGTTCTAGAGTAGAACCTTTTTGCTCTGAGGGAGAGCATTGCATAAGAGTGCTGAATATCCATTTCTTCCAGATCATCTGGATGAAAGCATTCCAAATCCTCCTTAATGAAGTACATGCTGCTTAAGCTGTCAGAGACAAAGGCAGTAGAGGTTGACTGTTGAGGAGGCGCTTCTAGAAGAAATGGAGATGAGTTGGATTGTGAAACAGTTGGTGTTTGAGGATGAGTGACAATGGGAGGATGGTAGTTGCTTGCACTAGGACCAGAATGATCAGAGTGAAGTGCTGAGGTGTTGGTGGAGGAAGTGGTGGCTGATTGATAACTGGAGCTCCTTTCTTTAGCCTGAATCATTTCTAATTCATAGGTTTTAAGCATGCCAAAGAGCTCAGTCATCTGGAGAGTCTTTAGATTCTCCGTTCTTCTGATGGACACAGTGTATAGTGTCCAACAGGTGGGAAGAGATCTTATGAACTTCTTCAGAATGTCTTCATTTTCCAGGGTCACCTTGGAGCACTGCAGTTCTCCTACCAGATACGTGTACCTGTTATATAAAACTGTTAGTGACTCACCTTCCTTCCAGGCGAAGTTCTCATACTGTTGCTTGAGGATGTCACGTCTGTTTTCTTTGACCTCCTCAGATCCAGCAAACATCTTCTCCAGGGCTTCCCATAACTCCTTTGCGGTTTTGTAAGCCCTGAAGTTGTGAAAAACTTCATTTGGAAGGCACATTTGGATAGCTCCTAATGCCTTGAAGTCCACCTCCATTTTCTTGATGTCTTCTTCAGAATACTTGGAGGGTTCCTTCGGGACTAGTGGTCCTCCAGAGTCAGCCGAGGCCACCATGGGGATATAAGGTCCATCCCTTATGGATTTCCACATTCCGTATTCTTGGTAGCAGAAGAAGCTTTCCATACGGTTTTTCCACATATCATAGTCCTCCCCAGACACCAACCTCGGTGGTCGGTTGATACTGCCGATGTCTTCAAATCCATTACTTTGTGCCATTTCTGTTTTGTGTGACTTGATTAAGAATAGAGTTTAGAATAGAATCAGAAAGTGATTAAACAAATGTTAGTTTGTTTAATCTTGAGCCAAAGCTCTGATACCACTTGTAGGATCGTGAGATTACAAGGTGATTCTATTCTAGTTGATATTGGCGGAAACAATAGCAACTAACAAAGTAAACAAGTAAAACAGCAAGAATACTGATAAATGCACTGTTGTATTGATCTGCTGTGATTACAGGATTACAAGCAAAAACTCTTTCAAGGCACTTTGAAAGCAAACTAAAAAGCACATTCAAGCACACTCAAGCGCACTCACTATGAAGTGTTTACACAGTATTTATAGTAACTCAGAATCAAGACAAACCCTTGATTCTGAGGATCAGATCGAACACAGACCGTTGATCTTGTTTATTAATCTAAATTATACGCAAAGGCTAATCTAGATAACTTTATTGAAGCGTCTTCTTAGGCATCATTGTTTGCATGCTTGGAGACGCGCAACAAGGTCCTTTATTGGTTGCACCACTGAGGTTCCTTCTGCTTGGAGTGTGGCAGTTGCTTTTGCAGAAAGTTGTCAGAGACGCTTGGCATGGATAGTCAGCTGCAACGTTTGGTCTTCAGTGAATAAAGCTATCAGCAGCAAAGTTGAGAATACTGCTGCTGATAAGCCCATCAGCAGCAACTTGTGTTGAAGGCTGCTGATAAGCCTATCAGCAGCAACAAGTGTTGAATGCTGCTGATAAGCCTATCAGCAGCAACAAGTGTTGACTGCTGCTGATAAGCCTATCAGCAGCAATTGTACTTAGAATAATTTGGTAGCAATCAGTCTTTGGTTCTACACTCAGGCTGGCCGGATTCGAACCGGGGCCGCCTGAGCCAAAGCACACGCGCACAAACCACCCGACTACGGGCCTCGTTGGATTATAATCTGCAAAAATAAATTTTTAAACACAATCCCAAATCAGCCCCAAATCCGTATGAACCCTAGAAATTTCAATCCCAAATTACGAATCGATTTACCCTCTGTCAGTGTAATTTGACAGAGGGCTTTTGATCTATGAATGAAAACGAAGATATTATCCATTCGAATTACCTGATATACTATCGAAACGAAGGAGATTGGGTTCTGTGGTCATAAACGGCAGACGTGGGTTCTAATCGAGCAATGCAGTGGATAAACGACCAAATTGAGGGCTTAGGTAGTTTGGGGGTGATGTCGTTGAGGTTTTGCAACTGATATTTTTCGTGAATTTTGCCATTTATCACCCGATCGGTTGAGGGGTTTACGGTTGAGCTGAATGGATTCGAATTCGAACCCACGCGTTATTACAGTTGGGTTTTAGTATTGATTCACCTTGGGTGGTGGTCGCATGCGCTAAGGGAAGCCCGAAGTGCATCGAATCTGGCCGGAAACGCGTTTTAGGAAAATCGGAGGTGGAACCGGGTGTCGTGAGGATCGAACCTGTGACTGATTTGGGTTCCGGGGGTTTGGGCTAATTACACAACCGGTCCCTGAGGTTTCCAGCTTTATCATTTTATGCTAAAACTTGGTTTTAGTTTTTTTTTTTTAAATTATGTTTCAAGAATAACAGTTTAGCCCCTGAACTTTATAAAATAAATAATATGGTTTATTTTATAAAAATCCCATGAGTTAATATAATTTCTAAGTTTACAAATTTATAAGCTTTATGTAATTAAGGTTAACAGGATTATTATTTGTTTTATTTAATAACAAATATAAACTTACAAAGGTTTATTCTATTTTATTATTATATATATTTTTTTTGTTTAATTACATATATATTTAGGTATCTATTAAATATAAGTCTAATTATTGTGTTTTTATAAATTTAAGAATTTAAACTTAATAAGGGTTCAAGGTTAGTAATACATGCAAGGATTTGAAATTGATACGTTCATTAGAATCGAAAATAGACGGATTACAAAGGATTGAAACTGATAACCGGAATTGATACCTCGGAAAACCCTAGATATTACAAGTAGTACTACTCAAATTATCTCGCTATGTTCATATTAACGGTTCGATGTGAGGACTTTAAGGATAATGTGTACGCATATTCATACAAGTGATAACATATATGAATTACAAAAATCAAAAGTGTTGCGACATGTTTTCTCCCCCAAGTTTAAAACAGTAAAAGGGGTCGTGAAAACTCACCTGAGTTGCGTAGCAGGTAGATTTACACAAGAATGAGATTGGGACGACAAGTGTAGCCTGCACGGCTTACGTATGCCCTAGAATTATACTCGTAACAATTAGGGATATAATGGGATTTGTGACGACGACACGGAAGGTTGAACGTCCTAAAATGCTCTAATGATCAAAAAGTAGACGAACGTGTCCACGGGAATAAAGGTTCCTTAATATGCTTATTAAAATAAATATGTTTCGCGTCGAATGATTCTAATAATAATATATAATAAATATATTCGTGCGTTTGTACCATTTAAAAATGGTCTAAAATAATATACTTGTTATATTATTTTTAAGTTCGTAAGATTAATACAATAATCATTTATGTGGCAAAAATAATAAAACATATTATTTTTACTCGAGAATATATTTGTGGGTAAACAACATAGAATTTTATATCATTTATAAGTTCGAAGCGTTATACAAAGTTTATAAACATGGTGGAAATAATATATAAAATATATTATTTTTAATTGGCGTCACGGTATGAAAATAATATAAATATATTATTTTATAAATGATTTTTAATAATAAATATGGGTTACAAAACAAACCCGAGCCTACAGATGGTTTCTAAGTTTAAAACATATTATTATAATATTATAATAATAAAGGAAACGTTTTTATAATTAAAATAATATCAAAAATGTTTTTTAAAACAAAACAAGGGTGGAGAGACTCAAACCCGGGTCTCTCCCCCAACAGCTCAGGACTTAACCACTCCAGTCCGCTAAGGAAATCGCATACAGATCCGAATCAAAATGGTTTTAATATTCAAGTCCATAGTGTTCTTCCCCTATACCTAAAACCAATCGATCCCAGTCCCAATTTCCATTGATTTCAATTACGATTGATCAATACAGTAGAGGGGATTTGTTAATCGAGTCAATACGAATCTGTGGTGAAAGTTAATTGCAAAATTAATTGGATTTAGATCGTTAAATTGAAGATTTAGAAACCGATACCCTAGATCAAGAATGACAAGTCGATTTGAATGATTATGATATTAACAGATGTTGGATTCATAGGGCTTTCACTAATTAGGACCATGCAAAACTTTTAGTATAGTTTAATTTCATTGCGGTGGTGTTTAGAATCAAAACCCCCAAATTGTTTATGAACAAACCCTAGTTTACAGATTGAGTACAATTCGATGTTGTTTGTTAAAATTAACATGGGGCTTTTAAAGATTTGATGTTTGTGAAGCTATCCATGTGAATTAATTGAATTGAAAACAAGTGTAGGTTAGTGTTCGATTAAACCTGAAATAGCATGAACCCTAGAATCTGTTCTTGATCGATTTGATGTTATAAGCCCCAGTTGGCATAGGGCTTTCAATTTTGAGATAAAAGCGAAACTGAGAATGCAAGAAATTACCAAATTGGTGTTCGAATTGACTGTGCTCGACCAAAACAGGTGCCGACTTGCGTGTTCTTGTTCTCCGGTGACTCCTGCTACGATTCCGGTCAAATTGGCGTGTGGGATAGCTTCTGTGGAGTTCGTAGCGTGTGTGCAGAGGTTGAATTTGTGAATTGGATACAAGAATTCGTTCAATTTGATGGGTAAGCGACGAGGGTCAACGGTTACGGCCATTATTCTCATTATTGGGATTAATTCGCGTACAATGGCGGTGTTATTGACTCAATGATGATCGGTTAGGACGTTAATGCGCATATTAGTTACACATTCGACCGAGTTTCAGATTTGGAGTTTGAATTGAGTCAAGAACCATACGGTTTGACTTTCAGAAGTCAACAAAATCAAGATTGAGTTAATTACAGCTTTAGTCCCTCTGTTTTCATGTGTTAAAGTTTGGTAGGTTGACAGAATTTGTCCCTCAAGTTTGGATTGAGTTAGAAACATGGTTAGTTGACTTCCTAAGTCAACAGAAACTTAAATATTGGATTTTGACTTTATAAAGTCAATTAGAATTGAGTGTTTCCTAATTACACAATTTGGATTTGGTTAACGGAGTTAACCTGAAAAGTTCGGATTGCCATATTTAGGACGTCCGATCTTTCTGTATTGTCGTCACAAACTCTTATGTGTTCCTAACAGTCGTAAGTCATATTCTAGGACATTTGTAGACTGTCCGCTACCAAACGATTTGTGCTTTTGTTGCATCCTTGTGTGGTGCTAATTACCTACGCTTTACACACTCAAGTGAGTTTCACGGCCCCTTTACTATTTTTAAATTGGGGGAGAAAACATGACGCAAACACATGATTATTGTAATTCATATATTATCACTTGTTAAGACTAAGCGTAACACCGTATCATGAAAGCCCTTACCCATCGAACCGTTTAATATGAACATAGCGAGATAATCTTGAGTAGTACTACGGGGTTTGATAAACCCCACTCGCGTTAGTCGCGATAACTCGATTGGAGGTCAAACGGGTGTAGTATTGACCAAACATATCACCATTATTGATAGACATGGTGGAAGACATTCAAACACAAACAAACAGTCAGCTTCGGTTGCGAGCGCTTTAGTAAACATGAACATAGGTTAGCTATCTATTGATATATATATTGAATGTACATAATCTGGCAAACACTATTACAAACTGAAACCTGTGAACTCACCAACCTAGTGTTGAGACTTTTTCTTACATGTTTTCTCAGGCCGCTAAGGCACAGGTGCACACTTAGGACATGCATTGGAGTCCTATTATTATTCCAAACATTTATCAAACATTTGAACTATTTACCTGCTTTTAATAAACTTAACTAATGGACGCGTTTGTTTTGTGCATTAGACAATTAACATTTTGCTTCCGCATTTACTCAACATTTAATGGTTTTTAATAAACGTTAGTAGTGTCGTTTGATGTAACTAATGATTGAGATCCTGGTTTGTCACACGCCTCGCGGTAAAACTCCGTTAGTGGATTTTGAGGGTGTGACAATAACGACACGGGGATCAGAAGTAGTAGACATGACAAGAGAAAAACGAAACTGAAATAGGCGAACTAAGCGAACATAGTAAGCGAACTTAATAAGTTCGCTTAGTAGGAGAATGAACAAGCGAACTTGTTATGTTCGCCCGTAACTGACAATCTGAAGAACAAGTTCGCCTGCGCGAACAGAAAAACGATCTAGAAATCATCATAACTCGAAATCAGAAACGTATATGAAGAAATCCAACCGTAGGAATGATCAGAAACACAAAAAGAATGTTTTGAACGAATTAAAACATCAAACGAACCCCAATCGACACGGAAAATGAGAAAACGTATGAATAAACGAAGAACGAGTGCGGAATAAGGAAGAAAATCACAGGATCGAGCATATATGCTTTGATACCATGTTATGATATTGAGAATAATCGCTAAGCGAGAATGATAAACGAGAGAAAGAAAAATAGAGAGAATGATTAGGGTAAAAACTGAATTAATTGATTGATAACTTGAATAATGGTTGTAAGATACTATTTTATACAATGAAATAACAAAGCTAACAAAGCTAAAACTTAACAAGTTCGCCCCTATACTAAAACGAACTAAGTCATCGAACTTAGTTATGTTCGCTAACGGTACCTAACAATTAAGAGTATACATAACATCAATTGACTTAATCCTTGGTTTGACACCTCTTAATCTTTCCAACTATTGGATGGGGCTGAAAGTTTGTTGTAACAAGATAGGTAACTATGAGGTATGGATTTCCAATTCACAGTAGATCACTATCAGGTGTAAGTGTTATCTAATATACACTTAATGATGTGGTTTGCGTGAAATTTAAATCAAACTAATTAACTGATGATTGTAAGACTAGATTTGATATGATGGGTAGGTTGTATATCTGGATTATTGTGGCTTTTAACAATATTATGTCCTGAATCACAAGTTGTTTGAAAAAATATTATAGCCAAACAAATATTTTTTGAAGTTGACCGCAACCCAAATTTTATGTTTACCTAAATTTGACAAAGTTTGTGAGTTGGTTGAGATATTAAATATCTTCAACGCCTCGCGCTTACTATAATATTATAATAGTGAAAAGATGATTAATATAATAAACAAATAAATTGATACAATTAAAACTCTTTCAACCGGGGTGCTTAAAATGGAAATTTTAGATACGGATTTTGATATTGAAACGGATATCTGTTTAATTTTTTTTTTCCTATTTCCAACTAAACCAGCGTTTATCGACAATGAGACCTACTTTTTTTTTCTTTTTCAAACCGGGTAGTATGGGTTCGGGTCCGGGAATTAAAAAAACCCGGGTTGAACCGGGTTTTGCCAAAAAAACTTGATTTTTGTTTACATAAAATCTAAATATATAAAATATACTAGATAAACATAATCTTTATGAAATAATTAAAAAATATTAAAAATCCAATTATTCGTTTCTAAAGGATTTTATAATTCAGATTTGGCTAGATGATACCTTTATGAAATAATTAAAAAAATATTAAAACCCTTTAAAATCATATTTGTAAATCATCTAGTTTGCCTAATCATCTGGAATTCGGGTTTTCGGGCAAGGATTTTATAATTCGGATTTGGCTATCCGAATTATCTAAAAACTATATACTTCATATATATCATCTTCATGCTATCGGTAGCAACTTATCTTTTAACCTTTTTGGTAGCTAGTGTCCCATTAGTACGATCACCTTTTGTCATTAGTATATTTTGTTATCTTCATTAGTTTTACATTAATAGCAAGTTAGTCTTTTACGTCTTCATCAGTACAAAGCTCATTACTAGTAAATACTTCAATCTTAACAACTTGTCATCGGTATGAAGTTGGTCTTCATCAATATCATTACCATCTCATATTAGCATTAAGTTTGTACACCATCAATAGTTACTTCGATAAGTAGTATTAGATCATGTTGTAGTTGATGATATTAGGAGGTAGTACTATTAAATAGGTTATCCTATATAACCCCAATTTGTAACATATATATTCTATTTACAATTATCAATACAATCACAATTTACATACATTTAAGGCTCAATTTGGCATCAGGGCCAAGGAAACCATCATCGCTGCCGCCGCCGATTACAATTAGACCAATAAACACTGTTATTGTCACCGCTCACAATAGCTCACATTCGTTGCAACAATCAGTCGTTCACTGTTAACACCGCCGCCACCACATTTTCTCTGGTTTCTTGCTTCTGTTAATCACAGAACATAACTCATACTCCACACTTACCATTGCTTTACTTAGCGTTATTGCCGCTCGAAATTTCCTCTACACAATAGCTATTTTGAGATCTTCATCCTTTTGGTAAAACCATAATTTGTGTCTTATAGTTTCGCACAACACAGACATGTTACATGAAAATTGCAACTTTCGCTTTGTGTCTTTTGTTTCGCACGTAACTTTTTTTCACACGAATGCCCAACAGATTCTCACAAAAGTTCCTTGTTTCACACGATAGTTCCTTATTTTTGTACGTAACATTCTTATGCGAAAATTTATAGTCTAAATGGCTGCAATTACCGTGTTTACATCAATTGAGAAAGCTTTCCACAACTCACATATGTTTTCTTTCATTCTCTTCCCAGCAACCTATAGCTACTAGAAAACAAAGATTGAGCCATTACTGAGCATCAACTATCCCGTTTTAAAGATTTCAATGCCGTTATTTTTTCCCCTCAAATCATCATTTAAACAATCATTTTCTCCAACAATGCGTTTTAGTTGTGAAATATCTTTTAAAGCAACCTCAAGTTTCTTTTTGTAAACCTTCTCATTTTATTTTGTCGCATCCCGGATTTAGGATACCCGGGCGTGTGACCAGATTAACATCTCCAATCAATTTATTTCTTATCTTGTAAGATAAATCAGAGTATTTCACAACGGAAAATGTTTTGAATTGTCTTTTTAACAATCATCAACTCGAGGGTTTATATTTAACAATCCTAATATCTGGGAATAAAATAATATTTCATATCACTAGGAATTAAATACCCATTGGTTACAAAACATGGTTTCCAAGAACCTTTACATCAGACTTTGGCGTCCCGGAGGTATATAGAGCCATAAGGTAGGTATACATGCCTAAGGGACTATCCTTTTTGACACATATACTTGTATATAAACTACAGAGCTATCTCTCGTGTCTAGGGAGTTGACTTCCTTTGGCACATAATCCTGTCAAAAATATTCATATTTGTACAAAAGACAATTCATGGATCAACTAAAAATATTTGAAAAATAAACGTTAGCTTAAACGCATGTGATCATTTTTGTCAAAACACGAAAATATTTCGGCATGAACAGTATTAAAGCCTTTAATCATGATATACACGTAGACAATTTACTACACACTAGCAGACCGTCAACACTAACTAATCTGAGAGCACATACATGGTATACACGAGTATTCTCCCCTCCATAATGTGATTGCTAGGACTGGAACACAGTCCTTTGTCAGACTTACTGTCGTGGGTGACAACTTCCACCGTCTTACATCACATACAGATTTGGTGCCAGCCCCCTTATGGGAAATTCACTCATTAAGCGTGTATCCCTTGATCAAGTTTTATGTATACTTATGACCTGGTGCATTTAAAAGAGTATGCCCTTCACCCATGAAAATATTTAATGCTTGCTTTGCCATTTTCACAAAATTAAATGGTTTCAATGTTTTGAAAGCGGATAAACATCATCACCTTGACTAAGTAGATGGATTTCTTAAGACGTGGTGCTACAAGTCTAGCTTCTTAGGTTAGCTCCTAAGTCTTCATCCGGTTATCGCAGCTTCTTGTTCAGAATGCGACGTTTAACCGAAAGTCGGGTATTTTAGTGGAAAGTGGGCATGGGAACCGAGGTAATCACGGGCTCCAGGATTCTTGGAATGTTGTTTGGTGTTTGTGTGTTTAAAATGAGAAACCAGAGGCTTCTATTTATACTTGCTGCCTCAGACCCGTAGCGGACCGTTAGACAGATTAGTAGTGGTTCGCTACCGCCTAGGGCATGCGTCAGCCCTATGAATCAACTCCTGATTGGACCTTTTCTTAATTGGCGGCTACGCAAGTAGACTAGATAGAAAACATGGCCATTCTACGCAAGTACATGCAAGCCGAGAGGGCAGAAAATAATTTGACTCTTCTAAGGTGGCGTCTTGTTTTCTGCTCCAAAGTACTCTTCTCAGCCTCCTAAAGTCGGATCCTAACCGTAGTGGCAGTCACATTGCTTAAATAGTCTCACTTTAGGGTTTCTGTCCCGACCAACGTACGGGCCATATGCACATTAAATGGGTTGCGTCTTCTAAATACTCGTAATGCATGTACCTTGTCAAGTGGATACAGAGTCTTGATGCACATACGGGCTGTACCCTCTTCTGTCTCTGACTTCTTTCTTCAGTCTTCTTCCTACATCTTCACATCTTCACAAGATCTTTCATTTATTATCAAAACCTATAAATCATAAGAAAACACATTTAAGTACCAATTCATATCACATTTACAATGAAAACGATCCAAAATGCAGGGAATTATGAAATAGATGTGTTATTTGGAAAACATCCCCATCTGTACTCTAAATCAGTCAGGTATCGCCAACTTGTTTGTGAACCTCAGTATGTTATTCTATCTGGCCAGGACATTGACTTTGTAGTCAAAAAGTGTGCCGGTATGCGTATGTCCATACATTCAATCAACGGTCTGCGGTTAAACAAATTCTCCAGTATCTAAAGTCCAGACATTCACTAATGTCCACCGGAAAAGTAACCTCCACTATTCAAGCTTTTTTAAATGTTGCTTCGGTTGGGTGCCAATATGCCCGCTGGTTTGGGTTCTAACCTTATCTCCTAGATCGCACAAAAATAGAAAACTATCTCCAGGTCAGCCACAATTTCCGAATACAAAGCTCTAGTAGATACGGTTGTAGAATTAACGTGGTTCGAAGCTCTCCTTTGATAACTTGGGTTAGACATAAAATCTACTCCACTCTCTCGTGTGATAATCTGGGTGCAACCGATCTTACAAGCTAATCTGGTCTTTACTACTCGAACAAAGTAGGTTGAAATTAATTTTCACTTTGTTCGTGAAAAAGTAGCAAATGGAAAACATCGTGTACAGTTTATATCAACATAAGATCAAATTACAGACATCTTCACATAACCACTATCGAGTCAAAGATTCAAGTTCTTACGATCCAAACTAAATGACGCTCCCCGCCCTTAGCTTGCGGGCTAATATTAGATCATGTTGTAAATAAGGTAGTATTATGTAAATAGGTTATCCAATATAACCACGTTTGTAACACTATTTTAATTACATTTATCCATAAAATTACAATTTAAAGTAAGTTCTTCAAGTTCTCTTAGACAACACTTTGCATCACCATTAGTAATAGCTTTACTTCTGTGGTAAAGACTTAAGTTTGTATCCACTAGTTTCAAAGATCCTAGACTTAACATAACCTGTTTGACCAATTTGGTTAAACCTTGACCATTTAGCCAGAACATATTATTTAAACCAATGATAGAGATCCAGTTTAAGTCAAAATGGATTACGCACACTAAATAACAATGAAATTAGCACCTCTTTCGTGCTTATACGTATTCCAAGTGATCGACGTCAAATTTCAATGTACATGTTAATTTATTTACAATTAAACTAGAACCCCCTACAATTAAATTAGAACACCCTTACATGCATCGTGTTATGTATGTTTGCTTCATGTGACTCAACTCAAATTTGGGCAAGCCTACTACTTTACAATTAAATTAATTAGCAACTCTAACGTCCACTCGCTATTAATTTTTGCTTCACGTGAACCAACTCAACTTGGGATGAGTTCACACCTTTACATTTAGTTGGCACACTTTATAATATAAGCATCCATCAACTACCAGATACACTTAGTTACTTTTTTTTTACATCAACTTTCATAAACCAAAGGCAAGCCATAGGCTTGACAAAAGGACAACATAGTGTTTAATACAAGTGCGAACCAAGCAAATGCAGGCCCATACAAGCCAAATCAGAACAGGTAAAAAGGGTAAACTACAACTTCAATTTTAAAAAAGCATCAGTCTTGCCATTCCAAATAGCCCAACATGACAGCAGGATAATGGATTGTACAACCTGTTTTCTTGCGTCTTTCAGCCCCTGGAAAGCTGAGTATTGAATTAGTTGTTAACTAAGAGGGCATAAATGGGGGGTAGTTTACACCAAGATGAAATATTTTGCCATACTATAGTAGTCACGTAGCAGGTAGTGAAGATAAGATCATCCGTCTTTTCCGCCTCCGCACATAAATGTAGTTACTTCAAACACACACACTTAAATTTACACTTAAGAACATTTGAACCAAAATATTATATATGCTTTGATTACTTAACATGTTATTTTGTAAATGGGATGGTAAAGTCAAATGAAATTGGTCTTAAACTAATTAGAGAAGTCAAACTTAAAGTCAACTTCAATTTTGGAACAGTTTGTTCGTATGTAGAAGTTAAGGGATGGAGTTTGACAAGTTTGGAAAGTAGAGGGGTGATTAGTTGTTTCTGAAAGTTTAATTGAGTTTGTTAATTGTTATTTAACAAAAAGGGGAAATAGCTTCTTGATTTGATTTTTAAGTTCGCAATCCAAATTTTCAATTCATGTATTCAATTTCAATTTCAATTTCCTTGTTCTTGTAAGTTTGATTCGACTAATAAAGTCAAAGGCAATCGTTTGGTGTTGGATATTTCTGGTGTTTGAAATACAATTAGTATCAGAGCCTTGTGCTCGAGTTCAGAAATTCTATCTGAATTGCTGTGGAGGTTAATCGATCATGGTTTCAACGAAGTTTTATTTGGAGAAATTTGATGGGAATAATGAATTTGGTTTATGGTGATTGAAGATTCGTGCACTACTTGTACACCGGGGAATGGTGGATGCTCTCGCCGAAGAAGCTAATTTGCCGGTAGCCCTAAGTGGTAAAGAAACGAAAGACATAATGGAGAAGGAACATAGTTCTCTGATTCTATGCCTTGGAGATCGAGTTCTTGGGGAGGTGTCAAAGGAGACAACAGCTGCAGGTATCTGGTCCAAATTGGAAAGCCTGTAAATGACTAAGTCACTAGCAAATAGACTGTACGTGAAGATGAGGTTGTACACGTTTCAAATGGCTTCAGGTAAAACCCTTGAAGATCACAATGATGAGTTTAATAAATTAGTTTTGGATTTAGAGAACATAGAGGTCAGTTTAGATGATGAAGATCAAGCAGTTATTTCTTGGCCTCGTCACCACAATCTTACATTTTGTGGAGACTCTGATGTATGGGAGAGAAAGTCTCTCTATGGAGGAAGTTTTGGCTGCTAAGAACTCTAAAGAACTCAAGAAAATAGGAGATCAAAGGGAGGAGGCATGAGAAGGGTTGTTTGTGAGGGGCAAGTCAGAACAAAGAAATTTCAAATCCAAAGAGAAGTCCAAATCTAAATCCAAGTTTAAGAGAAAGTGTTTTGTGTGTAGTTCAGAGAAACACTTGAAGAAGGATTGTCCAGAATGGAAGAGAAAGTAAGGTGAAATGAGTAGTGGATCCAAATATGCAAACAATTACACTCCAAATGATGAAAATATTGATAGCTATTAAAGTGTTTATGTACTGGTAGTATCCAAAGATGCAGGAAAGGGAGAGTGGGTTATGGATTTTGGATGCTCTATCCATATGACTCCTATCACGGAGGTTTTCTCGGAGTTGGAATTCCAAGAACTTGGGCCAGGAAAGCTGAGAGATGATAGATCTTGCAAGATCAAAGGAAAGGGGTCTGTTAAGTTCAAATTGGACAATGGTACTGAAATAGTTTACAAGATGTCAGGTATGTACCTGAATTGAAAAGATCCTTAGTATCAATGGGCACATTTGAAAGGGTTGGATATCATATTAGTCTTAGAAATGGAAAGGCTAGAGTAATTAAAGGGTCTGTTGTTATTTTCTCTAGAACTAGGAAAGAAAATAACATATACTTTCTGGATGGTGAGGTCTTGACTAGCAGTGTATCAATGGTGTCTAATGAGCATGATAATGCTACTATGTTGTGGCACCATAGACTGAGGCACATTAGCTAAAATGGGTTAGAAGAGTTACATAAGCAGGGTTTGTTACCTAGTATAAACAATTATGACATAGGCTTTTGTGAAAACTGTATCCTAGGAAATGCACATAGGGTTAAGTTTGGCAAAAACATACATTCCACAAAAGGGTTGCTAGATTATTTGCATACTGACTTGTGGGGTCCAGCCAGAACAGTGTCACTAGGAGGGGCAAGCTATTTCTTATCTACTATTGATTACTTCTCTAGAAGGGTATGGGTTTATGCTCTAAAGGCAAAGTATGAAGCCTTTGGGAAGTTCAAAGAATGGAAAAGCTTGGTTGAAAGGCATACTGATAGGAAGGTTAAGAAACTCAGGTCAGACAATGGCTTGGAGTTTTGTAATGCGGAATTTAACAAGTTTTGTAGGGAGCAAGGGATTAGTAGACATCTAACAGTTCCCGGAACACCACAACAGAATGACTTAGTGGAGAGAATGAACAAAACTTTACTTGTAAGGGTTAGATGTACTTGAAAGGCATACTGATAGTCATGGTTCCTTTGGTTTTAAGATGGAGATTGTTATTTTGTAATTGGAATGGTAAAGTCAAATGAAATTGGTCTTACGACAATTAGAGAAGTCAAACTTAAAGTAAACTTCAATTCTGGAACAGTTTGTTCGTATGCAGAAGTTAAGGGGTGGAGTTTGATAAGTTTGGAAAGTTAGAGGGGTGATTAGTTGTTATCGAAACTTTAATTGAGTTTTGTTAATTGTTAGTTAACAAAAATGGGAAATAGCTTCTTGATTAGGTTTTTAAGTTCGCAATCCATATTTTCAATTCATGTATTCAATTTCAATTTTCTTGTTCTGTAAGTTTGATTCGATTAATAAAGTCAGAGGCAATCGTTTGGTGTTAGATATTTCTAGTGTTTGAATTACATAACATTGTCAAACTCAATTCAATATTTCATAATCTGTTGCTGTGGACCAATTCTTCCCCATCCATCCAGATGCATTAGAATAACTTGTTACATTATCAAATTGAACCCGTCAATGGTCACCATTTCTGAAATGAGAATATTTTCAAGGATAATTAAAGATAAGTCAATAAGGAAATAACAATTCAATTATTGGAGTGTGTAATTTGCTAAGAAATAACTCATGTACCAATTCATTTTTTAATATTTTGAATACGTCAACAAATTTCAAGCTAAGCCACTCTAAGTCTATATAAACTAACATATGTTTGTTCTTTGAGACCACTAGCTAGACGTTATTATGGAGCACAAAGGCCGTATTGCTTCACCGGTGTTCTTTTTCACGTTGCTTTGTGTTCATTGTATGATTGATTGTGTGAAAGCCCGGCGCTCTATTCAAGAGCAAGGTGTTGTTGGACAAGTAGATCTATGTGCAGGTATGCTCTTATAATAACTTATAGCTCAAGTTTTAAACAGTATTTAGGTATAGCAATTCCTCATAGTTGTTCCTTTTATGCTTTAATTTTTGTATTTATTTTCAGTTTTGTTTGTTCTTCAAGATGAACATATTAAAAAGACGAAATGATGGAGTAAAGGGATGAAGCGAACAGAAGAATTTATTCATATACATATTGGTGGGAATTTAAAATATATGATATCAAGACCCCAAGTCACAAAAATAATATGCGATTTCATCACATATTAAGTATAAAATCGCATGTTAGAAACGTGTAATATTATCGTTTTTCGTGTTATATTTACTGCGTTTTTGACGGTAACAATTGTCTAAGTTGTTTTGGTATATCATTTCATATACTAGGTATTGTAGGACCAAGTTGGAACGTGACGAAGCAAAGGAAAAGTCCTTGTCCTACATTAGTTGTTTGGGTGCCAAAAAAACCTGGTTTCACTGAGTTTGTTAAAGTCAACGAACGTAATGAAGTGGAAGGTGGCTTCTCCATAGACGTATTCTGTCATGCCATACAGTTGCTACCCTTCAATGTTCGACCGATATTCAAACCATTCGTCAACAAAAAAGGATAGATGAATGGTGACTATGATCAACTTCTACAACACATTGAAGGGCATGTATCTTTTATATATTTGTATCAATAAACATACATAAATGCTAACAAACTTTTTAGTCTGAAGTATTTGTTAATTTTTGATCTACTAGCGCTGTGAGATGGTGGCAGGAGATGTGACTATACGGGGTAATCGCGCTCAATATGTTTCTTTTACAACTCCCTATCTGAGTGCTGAAATTTATATGCTGGTGAATGCTACACATGAATGGAACCAAACCCTATGGACATTCTTTAAACCATTTACTACTACAGTGTGGATCACATTAGTTTGTGCATGTATCATAACCGGATTCGCGCTTGCTTTCTTAGAATATCGTGCTGACAACTCCCAATTTGCAAGTCCATTCTATAAGCAACTAGTAATGGTCATCTGGTTTCCTATTTCAACATTCTTCTTTCAAGAAGGTATTTATTTCAAGATACTTGGTTTATTTAATCTCCTATAAATACTACCTATATATATATACACACATGTGCATGCACCATATATGCACATGTAGTGTATGTATACATGTGCATACAGTGTATATCTGTATGTGCATGTAATGTAGCATATTTGCATGTAGACAAAATGTTGTCAATACCATATCTTTTTAAAAATAAACCTTGAAATCCAGATACATCAAAGTCAGTTTATATAATAAACAGTAGAAGTGTTAAAACGGTTATCGTAGTTTTTAACATATTATTAAATGAACGTCGATTTATATATACACACACACCAAAAGGTTATACTTTTTTTTCTGAAGAAATTAGCATGACAACAAAAATTAGAAAACATACAACTGAAATAACTTGTACCATAAATTTGCAGGAAAAATACGTAACAAGTGCTCTAAAGTTGTGCTTGTTATGTGGTTGTGTATGATATTCATAGTAGTTCAGATTTTTACCGCAACTTTGGCCTCATGGTTGACACTGGGCCAACTGCTCCCCAAATTGCCTTTAGATTACGAACATGTTGGTTATAAAAATGATTCGTTCATTAAAGATCTTAAAATGCAACAACATAAGTGTTCCGGAAAGTATCTACTAGCTCTCAACAGCTATGAAGAATTTAAAAATGCTTTGTCCGATGGTAGAGTAAATGCGGTTATTGCTCAGCTCCCCTATATCGATATCTTTCTTGCTAAGTATGGGTCTGGATACACGAAAGTTGGACCTATACACCAAGGAGCTGGAATTGCATTTGTTAGTCTCTTCTCTCTTTCTCACTTGGAACAATTGTCTCTAAATTTCAAAATACTTTAGTGCATAAAGAGGCAGTTTATATAATAAAATTTTAATACAAGTATTTTCTGGAAGAAAAAATAACTTAAACTATATTTTACTTTGTTGTAGAAACATAACAAGTCCCCTAACTACCACAAAGAATCATCAATAAACTAACATAAACGAACTGAACACAAAACCTAGACAAATTGGGCGCATGCGCCTTTAGTCTAGTTTGAATCTAGTCGCCTAGGGTTCTAAATGTGACCACATTTTAATTTCTTTTTGTACATTATATACCCTACAATTGTATCTACTCCATTATTGATCGATTTGATTCTTGTTCTACACCATTGAACCATATTATATTTAGACATAGTTGAGGATAGATCATGTAAATTTCCCTTTGTATCTATACCTCTTGTAAACCCATTTAGGGTAACAACAATCACTCACACTTTCACATTGTTTGGCTCAATTTACACACATAATAGAAGAATTCCCTAACCTCGTGTTTAATATCCAGGCGTTTCCTATTGGATCTGATCTATTAGACATCTTTTCAAAGGCAGTTATAAACGTGACTGAAAACGAAACTATGAATGAAATGAAGAGAAAGTATCTTGGGTTTTCTGATCCTTATAAAATAAAAACAGAGAAAGCCCTTCCACAGAGACTTGATGTTCAATGTTTTATTGGATTATATATATTCATGGCTGTTGTGACTCTAGCCGCGATTATGGTGTCAGAAATTTCCCTTGAGCGTAGAGATAATAAGATTGGAATTGAAGAGCAAGCTACAGTATCCGAACAAGTTCAAGTCAAGATCCTAGATTAGAATACATGTATATAGATTTGAGTATGTGTAAACTCTTATCCCAGATGCATGACTCAATTAACAATCAAAGAAACAATAACAAGGATTAACCCTTCAAACGAATTCATTCAATTGATCGACATTTTGTACAGACTCGATAGGGGTTTAAATAACCCTAAAAGGAACAGATGCGTCCTTTACTAAACGTCGTATACATTCATACGATCAGTTTTGTATTTCTAGACTTGACCCTTACAACCCCTTCACTCCTAGATATTACATAAACGATACCAAACTAACTATACACAAATTACATAATTGACCCGTAAACTTTTTTATCAAACTTTCATTAACAATTAAGGCCAACAATCACCCCCTAATTGTTTAATCAAAGTTTGATTCTGCTTCTTCAATGTCTCACTTGTTCTTGTTCCATGCTCTGCCTTTGTAGAATAAATTTTCTTCAAATTGTCTTCAATTGCTTCTTTGTTTTTGACCCGTATGATCTTACCGATTTGAATCCAAACCAAGTTAGTAAAAGGCACAGTGATCCCATCAAGGCCCTCTTGTGTTCGATCCTCTCTTGATCCACTCATGCCGAGACCACCAGATACGCTTCCAGGGCGACTTGCGTGTGATTCGTTGGTTAGTTCCGTATGAACGAGATAAACAAGCAACTTAAAACTTTGTGATTTGAAAGCAGCAAACCAAATGCCCTCTTTTGAATCCTGCGGAGATACTTGCTGCGTTTGCATGTCTTATGCGTCCAGGGGCAGTCCCCGACTCCCGAATAAAACCTTGTGCTTTCCCGACTGTCTCCTTCGCAGCAAACATCTCTCAGATTGTTTGACTTATTGGTATCGCTATCTTCAAATTTGTGATCAGACCTCCTGGGTCTGCCTTCTTTCTAATGATTGCAGTGAATAAGAACATTGGACATCTTGATGATTCAGACGACACCCTTGTCCTTCGTTTCTTTCCTCTTTGACTTTGATAGAATTCAATCACCAATAACCCACAAACTCCAATCCGAACCCGTCTGATTCATGATTTAAAAAACACCAAAACAAGAGAAACCCACTGGTTTCTTTACCTTCTAATCGAACAGGAAAAGAAACTAAAACAAAGAGTCATCCTTTTGTTTGAAGTTGAAAGGGGTCACGCACTCACCCATGAATTAAATTGAAAGAACCAAATAATATGATAATAATAATCTTCCTTGTTTAACTATTTAACAAGTGACGTATAAATTCCAACAACCTTCTCCAATTTTATGATTTTGAGAACCAAAGGAAAACTAACACCCCTGTGTTCCGTTTTATAATTGAACATGAAACAAGAAATTAAAACGAAAACCTTACTTGATTCTTCACTTTCAACACAAAAATCTCCAAACCGAGCGAGTAATTTGGACGCCCCTTGATTGATCTTCTACTCCAACGCGAAAACCCTCAATCGATGCCTTCTGCGTGATTGGGACTTGATACCAGGAATCCAAACCACCCCTCTGATGATCGTCTTCCCCAATCGATGCCTTCTGCGATTTCTTGATTGAAGATTGAATCGTGATCTTAATCTTCTTTGAGCCCTCGGCTCTGATACCAATTCTTATCCCAGATGCATGATTCAATTAAAAATCAAAGAAACAATAACAAGGATTAACCCTTCAAACGAATTCATTCAATTGATCGACATTTTGTACAGACTCGATAGCGGGTTTATATAACCCTAAAATGAACAGATGCCTCCTTTACTAAATGTCGTATACATTCATACGATAAGTTTTGTATTTCTAGACTTGACACTTACAATCCCTTCACTCCTAGATATTACATAAACGACACCAAACTAACTATACACAAATTACATAATTGACCCGTAAACTTTTTTATCAAACTTTGATTAACAATTAAGGCCAATATAAACGTACATAAGATGCACAAATGATTGGGATGGTGTTCTTTGTATAGATTAGATGTGTTGATATATAAATATGAAATGACTAGTTTGTTTCAAATCCACTCCAACAACTAGCTAGCTTTGTATGTTGTTTGAAGCAAGTGCGTCCAGTCTCTCACTATAACTTGATGATATTCATAGTGTTAGATATAATCCCTCTCAAGTATAAGTCTAGGGGTGTCTATGTAATTATGTCAAAGTATGTTTAGTTAGTGGTTGTTAAATTATGTAACTTAAAGGGTTAAACTTGTCAAACCCTTGATTGGGTTTAGATGAATCGGTATGTTCTTCTAGAACCGGTGCGTCCTTTACTTTTTCCTTGTATATATACATTCTTCAATCAATGGAAAAATTAATCCTTTTAGCAAATCAATTGTTCTTGATTAATTGATTAATTCCTAGGCAAGACAAAACAATTTGTGTCATTTGATCTTGAATTTGAGAAACATATATACATACATAAAGAAAATAAATCACATATTTGAAGCGAAACACGTCTTGATGGAGAGAAATTTTAGAACTTATCTATGTTCCCTCCAATAACGCTCTTGATGTATAGATGGCCTAATGTATAACAGAGTGTAGCGAGGATTCTGAGTCATGATTAATTCAATTTAAATGACCAAGTTCAACTACAAGCATCAATTAAAGTATCTTCACGCACAGAAGAGTGTGCTTTAAGTTTTAGTTACATTTCCATCCCAAACTTACTCATTTTTTTTTAGAAAGGCGAACATTGAATGTGTGACGTCGCACCCCCCGTCACATGGAAGAGTCTCGTCCAACTCCGGCCAATATGTTGCTTAACCGGGCCCACTTGGCGTCAGAGTTGGAGAGCTTTCAAGGAAAAACCTCACCCAATACGGCCCCTTCCGGGCTTGAGGGAGAGCCGAGGCTCTAACCCTGGATCGGCGTGGGTAAAACCCCGGTGCATCAGCCTAAAAGGCCTCATTTGCGATGCCGCAGAAATTAATGGTGGTGGCAGGGATTGAACCCGGCTCCCTTGGGACTTCAGGCCTCACCTCAATCAATACACCACAACCTCTTTGGCCCCAAACTTACTCATTAACTTTGAGTTTTAAGTTCTAGTTGTGAGCTTCAACTAAACGAGTACATTTGATCATAAGAATGTAACTTTAGTAAATTTTGTAATCCATTTAAAAAACCACTAATTGAATTGATATTGGTTAAATAACCATTCTGAGCAAGAATAACCATATTTGCAAATCCATCACATATTTTGATATAAGCCAAATGGTTGTCTACTCTTATTAATATACGACTTTTTCCCATCTCGAGCAACATTAAGATGTTCATGTATGTATGTGGCGCATCTTCTCGGTGGTTGTTATGATATCGAGAATGATCGCTAAAACAAGCGAGAATGATAAACGAGAGAAAAAATGAAAGAGAATAGTTGGGGGTAAAACTGATATGATTTGATTGATAACTTGAATAATGTTACAAAGAAGCTATTTATAGACAAAGCTAACAAACTACTGAACTGGGCAAACTTAACAAGTTCGCCCCTATACTAAACAAGCGAACTTAGTAAGTTTGCTAACACCCCCCCTCAAGTTGGAGGTGTATACAACCCCAACTTGGAAATGATATATGAATGCGGTTGACCAGCCAAACTCTTTGTGAATAAATCCGCAAGTTGATTAGAAGTCCGTGTGTGAGAAAGCAGAATCAAACCGGCTTGAAGCTTCTCACGGACAAAATGACAATCCAACTCGATATGCTTAGTTTGCTCATGAAAAACTGGATTCTTAGCAATATGAATAGCCGCCTGACTGTCACATTTGAGAGGAACAGGAGTAAGATTATCAAGCCGAAACTCCACAAACAAGCGAGTCAACCAAGCAAGTTCCTGTGTGACACGGCGAAGAGAACGATATTCAGCTTCAGCAGAACTAAGAGAAACAGTAGCTTGCTTCTTGGATTTCCAAGAAATAGGACTGCCCCCAAGAGAAATGAAATAGCCACTGACAGAACGCCGAGTATTAGGACAAGCTGCCAATCAGAATCACAATAAGCAGACAAAGACATATCAGGATCATTATTAAAGAACAACCCTTGAGAACAAGTGCCTTTGACATACCGAAGAGTATGCCACGCAGCATCCCAATGAGGAACACGCGGATCACTCATAAACTGGCTGAGAAACTGAACCGCAAAAGCAAGATCAGGCCGAGTATGAGTGAGATAATTGAGTTTACCAACAAGTCGACGATAGGCCAAAGGATCATCAAGAACTTAACCTTCGTTGAGCTTGAGTTGTAAATGTAAAGGCAAAGGAGACGAAACAGAAGAAACATCGTCGGTAGGAAACTCAGTCAGCAAATCCTTCGCAAATTTGCGTTGAGTCATAATAAGACCAGAGGGAGATTTGAGAACCTCAATGCCCAGAAAGTAGTTGAGAGTGCCAAGATCCTTGATCTGGAAAGTGGAATGTAAGAAAGCCTTCAAAGCAGATATCTCTTGATCATTATTACCAGTAAGAAGAATGTCATCAACATAAACAGCGACATGAACAACAGAATCCCCCATCGTCTTAGAGAATAAAGAATAATCATTGGGAGACCGCATATAACCTTTGGTCTTAAGAGCATCAGAAAGCTTTCCATACCACTTCCTTGAAGCTTGCTTCAAACCGTAAAGAGACTTCTTGAGCTTAAGTACATGATCAGGAGAGGATAAAGGCATTCCAGGAGGAGGAAGCATATATATGTCTTCGTCAAGATCCCTATGTAAAAAAGGCATTATTAACATCCAATTGATATAAACCCCATTGTCGTTTAGTGGCAACAGCAATGAGACTACGAATAGTAGTCATCTTAACAATAGGAGAAAAAGTCTCATTAAAATCAATTCCTGCTTTCTGAGTATCACCACGAACAACCAAATGGGCTTTGCAACGTTCAACAGTACCATCAGCATTATACTTGACTTTACACACCCATTTGCATTTAATGGCCTTTTTACCTTTAGGTAAATGCATAACCTCCCAAGTTTGATTTCTTTCCAACGCATTAAACTCTTTAGTCATAGCCTCTTGCCAAGCAGGATGGTTAGCAGCCTCCTGATAAGAAAAAGGTTCTTTAACAGAATCAAGATTTAAAAGGAGCTGTTGGGAATCAGTAGAAAGATCAGTAAGATTAACAAAATGAGAAGCTTGTCAAGCACTCGACAAAGTATGAAAACAAGACGAATCGATAGAAGAAGCAGAATTACAAACATAATCCTGCATATGAGAAGGAGGAACAGAAGAACGAGTAGATCTCCTGGGGTCCAGAGTTGGAGGAGGAGGAATAGGAGAAACAGGAGGAGGAGTGGAATCAACTTCAGGAGCAGCCGAAGAAGATGAAGGAACAGCAGCTGGATCTGTCTCCTCAAACAGATCATTTAGAGAAGGGAACAAATAAGAAGGATCCGAAGAGTGTAAAGAAGGGAAAATGTGCTCAAGAAAAGTCACATCCCGAGAAACAAGAACTTGTCGAGTGTCAAGATTATAAAGCTTGTAACATTTCTTTCCAAAGGGATAACCAATAAAAATACAAGCTTGAGCTCTAGGCTGAAATTTATCTCGTCCGGGTGTAGAGGTAGAAGCATAACACAAACACCCAAAAGTACGAAAGTGGGTGTATGAAGGAGCTTTACCAAAGAGCATCTCAGAAGGAGATTTTCCCTTAAGAACCTGTGTGGGAAAAATATTAATCAAATGAGTAGCAGTGAGAACGCATTCACCCCAAAAAGTTATTAGTAACTTGGATTGAAACATAAGAGCACGAGTAGTTTCGAGAATATGCTTATGTTTACGTTCCACCACCCCATTCTGTTGAGGAATCCTAGAACAAGTAGTCTGATGAATAATTCCCTTCTGTTTAAAATACTCGGCATGATGAACACCCGAACCAAGTTCAAAAGCATTATCAGATCGAACACGCTTCACTTTGGTACTGAACTGAGTCTCAACCATTTCAATGAACCCTTGAAGAATAGTAAAGGCATTTCCTTTAGTTGTCAAAATATGAGTCCATGTAGTTCTAGTAAAATCATCAACAATGGTGAGAAAATATTTATATCCATCAAATGTAGTAGATCGATACGGTCCCCACATATCAATATGAATAAGATCAAACATTTGAGAACTGGATATACTACTATATGCAAAAGGCAGTTTATGATGTCTAGCCTTAGGACAAACAGAACAATCATCAATAGAACAATCATGTGAACCAGTAAAGACATTCAATTGCTTAACTTTGTACAAGGGTAAATGACCAAGACGAGTATGCCAAAGTTTCAAAGAAACAACAGAATTACAGTGAGAAAAAGAATCAACTATAACAGAGAAAAGTTTATTTGGATATAAAAGATAAAGGCCGTTGAGAAGATCTCCCAGGACCAACGGACTACTCAGCGAAGGGGCCTGCAAGAAACAAGTAGTTTCAGAAAACTGAACAAGACCCTTTGTATCCCTACAAAGTTTAGGAACAGATAAGATATTATGCTTGAACTGAGGCACAAAGAAGACATTAGAAATAGAAAATGTCTTGGTAAGATGAACTGTTCCGACCTGCGTAACAGTTAAGACATGCCCGTTTGGAAGAAGAACATAAACGGGTGAGTTAAGCAATTAAACATCAGAAAGTAAATTGAAATCAAAGCACATATGATTACTTGCACCGGTATCAATGATCCAAGTAGTATCGACCGTAGTCGAATTGCAAGCAATAATACCTGCAAAATTTGCAAAGCTGAGTGGTTAAACATTAGGAACACCACCCTGAACCCCAGAATTCTGCTGAAGAAGTTGCAACAGATTGTTGTACTGTTCAGAAGAAAGAGCATTAGGAGCACCGGAAGTAGGAACAGTAACCCCAGCATCAGAAACAACATTAGCAGCAGCTTTGGGTCTAGTAAACTTGAAATCTTTAGGAAACCCAATTAAACGATAACATTTGCTGGCATCATGTCCTGGCTTCTTGTAATGAGAACAAACAGAACCTTTCCGAGCACCAGAATTCTTTGGTACCTGCACAGTAGCATTCATAGAAGCATTCTGAGGAATAAACTGAGCTGATGAATGAAGCTCCCTCTGTTTCTCATCTTGAATGAGAAAAGCATAAGCTTCATTGATTGAGGGAAGATGCTTCATCATGATAATATTCCCACGAATCATGTCATAACAAGGTTTAAGACCCATCAGAAATTGCATCAAACGTTGATCTGTTTCGCACTTAGCCATAAGTTGGGAAGTACCACATGTCCAAGGAGGAATAGGCTCGATTGCATTAAGCTTATCCCAAACAGCTTTGATTTTGGTAAAATACGTAGCAACATCATCATTCCCTTGAGAAATAGCAGAAAGAGACTTCTGCAATTGATAATACTTGGCCCCATTACTCTGTCCATACCAGTCAGTTAACTCTTTCCAGAGTTGACGAGCAGTCTCAACATACAAAACGCTCTCACTGATATCACCGGACAAAGTGTTCAAAATCCAAGAAATAACCATTTCATTGCATCTTTTTCATAACTCCAGATTAGGAGAGGAAGTAGGTCTGACCACAGTCCCATCAACAAAACCAAGTTTGTTCTTAGCAGATAAGGCAATGGACATGGCATGTTTCCAAGATCCAAAAGAAGAGCCGTCAAAAGTTTTAGAAACAAGTAAGAGACCCAAATGATCAGATGAATGTAAGAACAAAGGATTAGAATAATCCATAGGAACAACAACTGCGGGATCAACAGTAGGAGGCATGACAAAAGCAGAAAGAAAATGAAGACTGGAATAAGCGAACTTGTTAAGTTCGCCAAGAAGCGAACTTGTTAAGTTCGCTGAGGAAAGGAACAGGCGAACTTAATAAGTTCGCCCGTAACAAACTATCGTGACAAGTTCGCCTGCACGAACAGAAAAATATGAAATCGATCCAGAAATCATCATAACTCAAAATCAGAGAAGTATATGAAGAAATACAACCGTAGGAATGATTAGAAACATAAAACGAAGGATTTGAACGGATCAAAACATGAAACAACCCTCAATTGACACAAAAAATGAGAAAATGAATGAAACAACGAAAATGAGTGCAGAAAAAGGAAAAAAATCACAGAATCGAGCATATAGGCTCTGATACCATGTTATGATATCGAGAATGATCGCTAAAACAAGCGAGAATGATAAACGAGATCGCTAAAACAAGCGAGAATGATAAACGAGAGAAAAAATGAAATAGAATAATTGGGGGTAAAACTGATATGATTTGATTGATAACTTGAATAATGTTACAAAGAAGCTATTTATAGACAAAGCTAACAAACTACTGAACCGGGCGAACTTAACAAGTTCGCCCCTATACTAAACAAGCGAACTTAGTAAGTTCGCTAACAGTGGTAACATTTATGATTTATTTGTTACCAAGCTCACGTTGTCCGACTTCACCTTACATTAATTTAAATTCTGGTCTATAATTCTAGCAATCTATCCTACCTTGAACATGTTTCTCTAACATGATGTCTACAGCCATAATCCATAAGAGGAAAATTCATATCTGTCTATATGTACTTTAGCTGCACCAAGTTCATATTTAGTATTTGACATCTTAACCAGAAGATCTTCTTCTTAGATATCCATGATATTTTTTATATTAGTCATCGCAGCAAGATCCTTAGTTAAAGCTTCAATTTTCTCTTTAAACATTTTTTCAGCTTCCCTTGTTTAGTTCAGCCACAAGAATCTGGTTATAATGTTTATAAAGAGCAATTTCATCATTATCATAATTAGTTTGAGATACCTTCTTAGAAGACTCATTTCCCTTAATGTCAGCCATTAAATCTTGATTGACTGAATTCTGTTGAGCTTCATCACTCCAATCATATCCTTCTACATCATAGTTTATCTGCTGAGATACAAGAGCAACATGCTTTGAGGGAGGTGATGAAGCTTGAGCTTGATTTCTAGAGTTAGCCGTGAAGGTGTTTGAAACTTTAGAAGCCGATCACTCTTTAACAAAATGGCCAAGAACATTGAAGTTATAGCACTTCACTTTGCTCTTATCAAACTCTGATACCACTTGTAGGATCGTGAATTCTATCAAGAAAACAAATATGTATCCAGATTGATGGCGGATACAACAATTTAAACTCAATACACATCAATTGAAACAATTAAAACAAGAACACAAGAATCACATCAATGGCCAACAGGATTGATAAGAAGTTCTGTTACAAACTATTTGATGTAGTGCAAAGCACACATCTTTATTCCTTTGTTTTCGTGTCGTTTTAATTAGTTTTATATTCGTTTTGAGTCGTTTTTGTATATTTTTGAGTCTTTGTTATGTTTTCAGGTACTCGTGAGAATTATAAGTGAAAACCCAAAGAAACCGATCACGAGAATAAAGTCCAAGAGTTAAAAGTCAAAAATCTGAAATTCTATTCCTTCGCGGTACGCGAAGACCAGATCAAGATCCCTCGCAGTACGCGACGGAAAAGAAAACAGCCGCCGACTAGTTTGGCCCTCGCGGTACGCGAGGGGCTAGCCTAACACTCTCGCGGTACGCAAGAGAGGCGTATCCCGTGAAAAGTTGGAAAAACTAAATTAAATAGATTTTGAATCCCATTAGGCCAGGAGTTCGATTATTGGCCGTCTAAGGGAAGTCCAGAGGCGATTTCAGGAGAAGGAAGATCAATTAAAGTTCAAGATCAAGCCTTTTGGATTCCGAGTTCGTTGTAGAAGCGTTCTAGGGTTTAAAGTTTGAATCTTTATCGTTGATTGTTATGTTTGAGATCATGTTTCTGTTTGATACTTCTGTTCTAGTTGTTTTGAGCATGATTCTAGGCTAAAACATTAAATACTGCCTAGGTTTATGATGAATGCTTGTTAAAGTTTAAGTTTTTATTTGTTTTTGGATTCGTATGATGATTTGATGATTTTGTAAACTATCTTAGTTGATGATTATGTTGTATATGCATGCTTAAAACTGATTGTGTGATTAATTATTAATTCCATGCGTTGATTATGGTTGTCTGCTAGTTCGATTAGCGTATCTAGGCCATAGATCTTAGGGTTTGTGATTGTGGTGGTCTGCTAGACGTAGTAGCCATAGGAATTGTCATTGATTACTGATTATAGTTGAGTGTGTGTCCTATTTTAATACCCGAGAGGTGAGAATTAGTCGTTTAGTCTTCGTCATTAGGAATCCGAGTATCGACTGTCTGAGAGGGCGTTAGTATAAGGTGTCTAGTGATTGTTGCTATCCTGAATCATAGTTGTAATTCTAGGGTTACCCCGTGCATTCTTTGAGTGTATTGTGGACGGTGAGACTGAGAGGTAATCCATCCATGAGGGTACTTTATCATAGTTGGAAATACCTGAGAAGTGATCCGACAATCTGGTGAGTTAGTACATCTTTAGGTAGCTTAGTTGGTGACACCCTGAGAGTGATTAGGGATCCACTAGGTTGTTTAGAGTTGTTTCCTTAGAAGCCCAGATCCATCATAGTTTCCATAACCGAAAGAAGTTGTTCTTTGCAAGCAGGATTCCGACCTAGGTGGTATTCTTCCCATATCCTGATTTCATCTTTGTCCTTGGTTTGGTAGCTTGATTCGTTCTTGTTTATTGCATTCCTTAGTGATAATCAGTAGTGTAGTAAACCCCCTAACCAAATCAATTTAAGTTTGAGTCAGAGTCTAGTGTTGTTACATAGTGTTTCTAGGGTTCGATAATCCGGTTTACCATTAAGCTGTGCTACACTCGATAGGTACACTTTCCTGTCAGTGCGGTTTGGTTAGAGGGTATTCCTTTTATTACGTAGGATTCTAGGCTAGGTTTTATAGTTAGTTTTTATAAACCGTCTGAAAAACATCAAGTTTTTGGCGCCGTTGCCGGGGACACTTGGCAATAGCAATATTAGCTTTGACTAGTTCTTTATTTGATTTTTGGTTTATTTTGTTTTCTTTTGAGTTGTCTTGTGTGCTAGTCTTCTGTGTTTACTTGCGAGTCAGTCCTTCTGTCCTTGAGTCTTTATTTTTCTCCTTTCTTGTGTCTTTCTTTGTATACACAACACTCGTTCGCAGGGGTCACCACCATATTCAGCTTTTCTAGAACCTGAACGAGAGCTTCACGAGCGCACCCGTGACTTTTGGGATCGTTTGAAACTGTTGTGCGAAAACCAGGTACGTCCTATTGATGTAGGGTTAAATATCCCATGTATAAGAGTCGGTTTTTGTATAATTTTAATAGTTTAATTGCGTTTATCGAGTCGGTTTTACATGGTATTCGTAGTTTGATGTGTTACAGGGTAATTGTGCTAAAGAACGGAAGTTTACGAGTGATTGATATGAAGGCACGAAGTCCGAGAGGTCAAGAAAGTC
Source organism: Smallanthus sonchifolius (assembly GCA_023525975.1). NCBI lineage: Eukaryota > Viridiplantae > Streptophyta > Magnoliopsida > Asterales > Asteraceae > Smallanthus > Smallanthus sonchifolius. The sequence goes on along the minus strand of CM042035.1, from coordinate 16,780,117 downwards.
AAAGTCAAAGATCAAATTTAAAAATCTTGAAAAGTTGGATCTTCGCGCCACGCGAAGATCCGGGTGAAGAAGTTCGCGACACGCGAGGGCTTTAAAGATGGGCCACGACTAATTTGGCCTTCGCGACACGTGAAGAGTTGGCCTGGGATGTTCGCGACACGCGAAGAAAGGGATTGCGGCAATTTTAAACCTAGTTGTAATTATAAACCCATTAGGATCCCATTCTCGATAATCATTCTTTCGAGCCATCCCAGAGGAGTTCTTTGGCAATTTTGAGCATAGTTTGGCCAATTGTTCTTGTTTTCTTATGCTTGTAAGTTTAAAGTTTAAACCTTTAACATTTTCGATAATCATGAGCGGCTAAACGCTTTCGTGATCCCTCCGGGTGAACGATTTATGCTTGTATGTACATGATTTCAGTAGATAATCAGTATTGGATTGAAGTTTTGTGAACCTATTAAGTTTTTTGAATTCAATTATGTGTTTGACTTATTAACAATTGCATGTTTTCGATTTATCGCATCTATCGTCGTTTCTTGGTTTTCTTGCATCGGGAATAATCCGATTTTGTGATTGAATTGATTATTGTGTGGTTGGGTTAAACAATTTAAACAAGGTTATGTCTATGTCATCTCTGATCTGATTTGAAACTGAAATTGTGCGTATGCTTTGCTAAATCTGAATCCCGGAGTGGTCCATCTTTCTCTAATTGTTTTTACAACTTAAAGTAATTGCTTTTGATAATTCCAAGTCTGTTAATTAATAAAGTTTAGAACTTTAGTAGTAATTGAATAGTTTTTACTTGAATAGCATTCTCCACGTGTTCCCTGTGGATTCGACAACCCTACTTCCCTATCTGCAGTCTAGGTAGCTAAGTAGTGAATTTTATAAAATTTTTTGATTGACCTTGACACCGCGATCAAAATGGCGCCGTTGCCAGAGAACTTGGGCGCAAAGTGCTATTCTTGATTTATTTTGTTCAGTGCTACTAATTTTGTGCTTACGTGTAGAGGGATAGTTTTATGCATACTAGGCGCTCAGGAAGAACTTCACCATTGCTTTTTGATTCAGAGATACAGAAAACAGCAAAAGAAAATAGAAAACTTCAAGGAACTGTCAAAACCATTTTAGAAAAGCTCGACAGTCCTTCGGTAAGGATGTCACAGATTTAACCCATGAATCAAGATCCAAATCAAGGTGGGGAACAAAACCCACCTATTCCACCTCTACCAGATCTTCTATTTCCCAACCAACCACAAAACCAACCAAACCCACCTCACAACCAACAACCACCGATTCCACCAAATCAAAACCAACCACCACCTCCAAAAAACCAGAACCAAAATCAACCACCACCAAGATTCCAACAACCCCCACCTCAACCCGTATTTCGAAATCAACCATACCAACCACATGATAGCTACCTGAGCTACTCTGACTATGAAAATGAAGATAGCCACCATCCATAGCATGGTTCTCAACACGAGAATTGGAACGAAGAAGAAGAGTGGTATGATTTAAACCACCAGGAGGCATTCCCTCCCCGAGATCAGCGGCAAAACATAGATGGATGGGTTCAACCACCACCGAGAGCAGAGTACGGGTTTCCACCGAGGAACCATCATCAGGGGTATATGGGTAATTTGGAACGAAAAAACAGGTATAGACAGCCCGGAAACATACAACCACCGAGACATGATCAAGGGGTGGATAGTCACTTCCGCCCCGCTTTGGCTTTAAATGCTTCCCCCATCATTCTACCTGTTCGTAGGGGAAATGCATTCGAGATCAGACCGGGTTGTCTTGGGATCCTCCCACACTTCTATGGGAGAGCTACTGAAGAGCCTTACACACATTTGTTTGAATATGAGGCTACTTGTGGGACCATAGGTGGTCAGGGGTTCACTACTGATGAGGTGAAACTGGTGCTTTTCCAGTTTTCACTAAAGGACCGGGCAAAACTGTGGTTCCTGTCTCTACCACTGCAAGCATTGCCACCTGGGCAGAATTACAGCGGCAGTTCCTCGATGAATACTTTCCACCTCACAAAACTAATGAGGCCCGAGCTGCTATACGGGATTTCAAGCAACAGTCAGGGGAGCCTTTCTATGAGGCATTCAAGAGATTCTAAGAGTTGCTTCGAAATTGCCCACATCATGGGATACAAAAGTGGGAGCTCATACAGGCTTTCTATGATGGGTTGCTACCTGAGGATGTGAGAGATGTTAATGCCACCAGTGCAGGTTCATTCTTCAAGAATCATGTGGATGTTGACTGGGATATTTTGAAGAAAATGGCAGTAACATCAAAGAGGCAAGCTAATGCCAGCAGAAGAGAAAAGACAGGAGGAACTGCGAAAGCAGTGGATTATGAAACTCAAAAGCGTCTGGATGCCATGGAACTTCAAATGGCAAGGCTTGGTAGGCCTAGTGTAAGAGAGGTGTCCAATGTCTCACAGGGATACCCAGTGTGTGATGGTTGTGGTGATCTAGGCCATACTATGGAGAGTTGTCCAAGAGAGCAGGCAAGCAAAAAGAAGTGAATCAGATTGGAGGTGATTGGAAGCCAGACATGAATGCAACACACTACCATCCGGGACTCAGAAATCATCCTAATCTAAGGTACGGTAATGCAAATAATCAAATGGATCCTAACTTTCAGGTTCCTGGTGTGCAGGTTGGGAGTCAGCAGTAGTACCAAAACCGCCAATAAAGCTACAATCCAGGCGGGTACCAAAGGAACTCAGGTAATCAGGGGTACCAACATAGGGGCTATCAGCAGAGAAACTACCAACAGAATCAACCCCAACAGAACAAACCTGCAGCTGGCGATGACCCGCAGCTTGAAGCCATACTGGATTCATTGAAAAGGATTGAGCAAGATAAAGAGATCCAGATAAAAACCAATGAGTCATTTGAACGACAACTGGGTCAACTAGCTGAGAAATTATCAGAAGTAGTGGGGCGTGCTCCGGGGCAACTCCCAAGTGATACTAAACTAAACCCACAACATCAAGGAGGAAGCTCCTCTCGGACAAAGAATGCATATGTTAGTGCAGTGAGTACCCAAGAAGTCAATGAAGATAGTGAGTTGGAGGATGAAGATGAGCAGGGAGAGCCCATTATCCCCATTGAAGTAGGAGGGTTGCAGGTTGAGCAAGCTCTGTTAGATTATGGGTCAAATGTCAGCATCCTACTAGGAAGATTATATGATCAATATGACGTTGGCCCATTAGAACAAGTTAGCACTACGGTGGTGTTAGCTGATTTGACAAGGAAACGGGCTCGAGGAATGATTAGAGGTGTTGTAGTGAAGGTAGGGGAATTCTATTATCCCGAAGATTTTCTGGTGGTTGATTATGAACAGGTAGTGAAGGAGAAGCAACATAGGGTAATCCTGGGCAGACCATTCTTGGCAACTGCTAATGCTTTGACCAACTGCAGAGATAACACGGTCAGCATGTCATTCGGTAACAGAGAGTTTAACTTAGACATTTGTTCTCTTACTTTCACATATTTTTACAAAGTTAAACGTCCTAAAACATGTGTTACTAACAAATGTCCCCCTTGACCCAAAGTGAATGAGGGTGGCAAGGATAAAAGTGTTGTGCTTTACAGGTCAGAAGTGAAGAATGTGATAAGTGAGGAAGCAGAGATAGCAAACCCCAAGTGTGGGGAGGTTGGAAGTCAAGTGGAAAAGACACCATAGGAACCTCAGGTGGAAAGTGGAAATAATCACACCAGATGTGGAGCAGGATCATTAAGGGCACCAAGGGGGTCAAAGAAACCTACTCAATTCTTCAAGAACTTATATGAAACCGGTGATCCTTGGGTGCTGAAGGATGAAGAAGCAATGCAGAAATTGAACCTGAACAGGAATGACTACCAAAGGGCATGTGCAAGAGCATTTGGTAAGGAGTTCGTGTTCCAACCACCATAACCATAATGAGGTACACCGCGTCTGGCTGAAGACGTTAAACTTAGCGCTACTAGGAGGCAACCTAAGGTTAGTTAACTTTAATTTCATGTCTAGTTAAATGAACGTTATGGATGTGTTCCCTAGAAACCCTCACGAGACTAAACTCGTCCACTCAGGCTACCGAGGGGTTTAAAAGGCTTGTTGCATATGCTAAATGCAACCATGATTCCTACGAAAGTGAGTTAGGTTGTTATTTCTTTATTTTAGTTAATTGTATGCAATTGGCCAAGTGTGGGGACCTCTCTGGGGAGATTATGGTTGGATTGAGTGTGATTGAAGGCAATACACAAACCCGTGGGGGGTAGGATGCCGTTGTAGAGTCTATACAAAATTCTCAGTTTTTCGGTCTTTTCGGTACAGTTTTGGGTTTTTCTAAGTTTTTGCAGGGTTTCGTGGCAATTTGGGTGATGAAAACTATGAGGAAAGACATTCCAGGTATGTGGGCATCTAATCTAAGTGTTAGAATGAGTTTTTGAAGAGTTTGAAAATTTTGAGTTTTAGAGGTCCAAAAATTTTCTAAGGCAAAAATTGGAAAAATTTCTTAACTTTCTGTGATAGAGGCCTCTTCGCGCCACGCGAAGAGTTGCCCTTGGGTCTTCATGACACGCGAAGAACAATTAGAAGCGTCGGACAGATTTTTGTCCTTCGCGCCACACGAAGAACTCCTTCGTGGTTTTCGCGACATGCGAAGAACCTTGAAACCCTAATATTTGAATTTTTTTTTATAAATTTTTTTTTAGTCAATCGAGTCCGTCGGGTCTTTTATTTTTCTTTGAGTCATTCTATTGAGTCGATATGATGCTTGTGGGTTAGTTTCGAGTTTATTTTGCAGGTTTGGATTTAAATTTCCCATACTCAATCTCCATTCGGGGGACGATAGTCCGACTTTTGCTTGATTCTTTTGTACAAGGCAACCTGCTTGTATCCGTGGAGCACGATCACGAATGAAATTCTATACGATCGTCTTTCCAGCTAAGTTTTACTTTTTGTATTTTATTTTCGTTTTGAGTCGATCTTCCTACATTGAGGACAATGCAGAGTTTAAGTGTATGGAGGGGAGACCTTGTCCAGGTCTAGTTGAGTCTTTTATTTTGAGTGAGTTTTGAGTCGTAAATACATAAAAAGTTTGCAATTAAATGGAAAATGATAGTACAATCGGGAATTTGCGTGTGTAATGTAATTAAATAATAAAGATGATCAAACATGTCTAATTTGTAACGTTTTGGTAGGCCCAACCGATCTAAGAGCTTAAACATCCTGATAGTGAATCTAATTAAATGGAATAATTAATTCAGGATGTATCGTGAGTTCTCATCTTAGGGGTGTCGGTAAGGTCGAAACTGTCAATATAGGGTGATAGGTACCTTTATAAACAAGAATTTATAAGTTTTTTTTAAATTAATTGGCACACTGCTTTCTTTTTTATGAAAATAAATCCGAAAGTTGGTGGCGCCTGCATTCCATAATCCATCATTTAATGAGCTTTAATTAATTAATTTGAGATCTTAGGTTTTGCCTACGTGTTACCCTCCAGGATAGTGACTTGGTCGATACACCCATGGGCGGGACTTAAGTGATCATTATTGGATGACTAAGTTAGGTTCACGTGTTTTCCTTTGGGATGGTGACTTGAAGGATACACCCATGTTCCGAAGCTTAGGTATTTCATTGCTTAAAAACTGCAGCCTACGTGTCATATATCATGTTCCAGCGTGATTGAAACACCACTGGGTTAGGTTTATTCATAAGTGTTAATAAAAGCTCGTATCATTCATTCATCGATCCATTATCCATTTTAATTTTTAAAACTTATAGATTAGTGTTTATAATGGTGGGAAATCTATAAGGTTTAACCCGGGCCTAAACATGACCTTGAGATGGGATTAGGCTGAGTCGTAGCTTTCTAAGTGTGAGACCCATAGATTGACTGTTTGCTTGGTAATGTATAATATATAGATCACATAATTGGGGGCTCGAGAGTCGGTGGCTGGGTTTAATCGGACAGAAATACCGATTGTTACGGTTAACGTGTTATGAAAGTCTGTGCTATGAAAATGAAAGTAAAGTTGCAAGTTTCCTGGTTATGATTCCATTGCATTATTCTTTTTCAAGACGAAAAAGGTCAAGTGTGGGGATGTGATGTACGGTTAAATATCCCATGTATAAGAGTCGGTTTTGTATAGTTTAATAGTTTAATTATGTTTACCGAGTCGGTTTTACGTGGTATTCGTAGTTTGATGTGTTACAAGGTAATTGTGCTAAAGAACGGAAGTTTACGAGTGATTGATACGAAGGCACGAAGTCCAAGAGGTCAAGAAAGTCAAAGTCAAAGATCAAAATTCAAAATCCTGAAAGTTGGATCTTCGCGCCCCGCGAAGATCCCTGGTGAAGAAGTTCGCGACACGCGAGGGCTTTGAAGATGAGCCGCGACTAATTTGGCATTCGCGACACGCGAAGAGTTGGCCTGGGATGTTCGCGACACGCGAAGAAAGGGATTACATCAATTTTAAACGTATTTGTAATTATAAACCCATTAGGATCCCATTCTCGATAATCATTCTTTCGAGCCATCCCAGATGAGTTCTTAGGCGATTTTGAGCATAGTTTGGCCAATTGTTCTTGTTTTCTTATGTTTGTAAGTTTAAAGTTTAAACCTTTAACGTTTTCGATAATCATGAGTGGCTAAACACTTTCGTGATCCCTCTGGGTGAACAATTTATGCTTGTATGTATATGATTTCAGTAGATAATTAGTATTGGATTGAAGTTTTGTGAACCTATTAAGTTCTTTGAATTCAATTGTGTGTTTGACTTATTAACAATTGCATGTTTTCGATTTATCGCATCTATCGCCGTTTCTTGGTTTTCTTGCATCGGGAATAATCCGATTTTGAGATTGAATTGATTATTGTGTGGTTGGGTTAAACAATTTAAACAAGGTTATGTCTATGTAATCTCTGATCTGATTTGAAACTGAAATTGTGCGTATGCTTTGCTAAATCTGAATCCCGGAGTGGTCCGTCTTTCTCTAATTGTTTTTACAACTTAAAGTAATTGCTATTTATAATTCCCACTCTTTTAATTAATTTTAGTAGTAATTGAATAGTTTTTATTTGAATAGCATTCTCCACGTGTTCCCTGTGGATTCGAAAACCCTACTTCCCTATCTGCAGTCTAGGTAGCTAAGTAGTGAATTTTATAAATATTTTTGATTGACCTTGACACCACGATCACCTATTAGCCCTATTGCCTTTCCTAAAATGGGTGACGCTGATCCAACAGCGAGGCGTACAGTACACCAAAGGGCCAGTGATGGGGTCACGGGCGCGAGATCTTCGATTACTCGCCCCGCTATTCCTAATATCAATTCTTGGCAGATCCCATCACACGTCATGAGTACGATCACTCATGTGACTCAGTTCCATGGCCTCGAGGATGAGGATTCACCCGGACACGTGTCCCGCTTTGCGCGCATATGTGATACTTTCAATATCACGGGTGTATCTAAGGCGCAATCTACATGCGTCTCTTCCCATTCTCCCTCTCTGGGCGTGCATCTACTTGGCTCGACACCCTTCCAGATAACTCAATCACCACTTGGGAGGATCTCGAAGCCAAGTTCTTCAAAACGTACTATCCACCTTCTAGGGCCACTCGCCTTAGGGACCAAATCCACTCCTTCTGGATGGACCCCGACGAGCCATATCACATGGCCTGGGAGCGGTTCAACGCGTTGTTGAGCCGATGTCCCCAGCACGGTCTTTCGGACTGGGCGATAGTAGAGAAGTTCTATAATGGCCTTACCTTCGAGAAGCATCAGATGTTCAATACAGCTGCGGGAGGCCACATCATGGAAAGGTTTGAGCATGCTGAATGCGAGGAGATGTTCGAGAGCTTCGATCAAGCCGAACAACAGTACCCGTCTTCTAGGAAATCTACTCCTAGTGCTAGATCATCCACCACATCTCCTAGAGCTGTGCATCAGGTCACTCCTGATTCTAGCATGGCTGCTGCCCTCGCCTCAATGGCCAATGAAATAAAGGAGCTGAAGCTCAGTGCTCAGCGGTGTTAAGAGTGCAGAGGAGGCCACGACACCCGGGACTGCCCAGTCAATAATCTATAGCAGGTGAGCTATGATGGTAACCAGTACCAGAATCGAGGGTATAACAATCAAAATTCATTTGGCTCGGTTTGGAGATCTGGAAATAACCCACCGGGGTTTAATGGTCGTCAGCAGTATCAGCAGAATGGAGGAGGAGATACAGGACCTAGCATTGGAAGGAGTGTCGACACGACTTCGATTAAAGAGATGCTTGAGACTCAGACACAGTTGCTTGCCCACTTAGTCCAGCAGGACAGGGATGCTAAGAAGAGATTGGATAGCCACGACGCTCTACTGAAGAACCAACAATCGGCATTCCATGATCTGAGAAGCACGGTTGAGGACATCGCTAAGAGCTTGAAGATCGACAGGGAGGTCCATCTTCAAGCTCCAACGCTTCAGTGATGGACGTGACGGTTAGGAGTGTGAAAAAGAAAAGGTTGTAGAGGATGACTCCCACTCCAGTAAGCATCATATCCCATCACCTGAAGAGGTCAAGAAGATAACTGGAGAGCTCGATTTGCTGTGATCTATGCAGATATGGCCGAGGAAAAGGTGGACGGAGAGAAAACAGTTGAGTTGCCTGCCAAGAAGGCAGAGGAGAAGAAGAAGGGGGTGGAGATGCAGGCCCCCGAGATTGACCTGAGTCGTGTTCCCTACCCAGCACGTTTGCTGCCATTTAAACAAGCTAGGGAACACAGTAAATTCCTTGATATGTTTAAACAACTCAAGGTCAATCTTCCGCTAATAGAGACCTTCCATCGTATGCTAAAGTATGGCAAGTTCATAAAAGATCTTCTTTCCAACAAGAAGAAGCTCGAGGAGGTCTCTAAAGTCTCACTTAGTGAGCAATACTCTGCGGTGGTGCAGAACAAACTGCCCGAGAAATTGGGAGATTCGGGGCATTTCACGATTCCGTGTCTCCTACGCAGTTTGCCCTTGCACCATGCGTTGGCCGATTTAGGTGCTAGCATCAATCTGATGCCATACTCTATTTATAAGCAGCTAGACCTAGGTGAACCTCAGCCGACGCGCATGAGCATATCCTTGGCTGACCGTTCAGTCAAGTATCCACGGGGAATTGTGAAGAATCTTTTAGTGAAAGTTGGTAAATTTGTCTTCCCCGTGGATTTTGTGATTCTAGACATGGAGGTGGATGACAGATTCACACTCATCCTCCGGCGCCCATTCTTGCGCACCGCTAAGGCATTGATCGATGTCTTTGACGGAAAGCTCACACTTCGTCTGGGGGATGGGTTGGTTACATTTGATGCCACACAGTCCGTGAAGGACGTTGGCGAGCATAGCGACTCCGTGTGCATGCTTGAAGCCTTCATGGACTACCATCAGGACTCTGATCCGGAAATAGAAATAGGTGAGCCCGCCCCAAATTTAGAAGGACCATCTGATTGGGCGGTAGAGTTAGAAAGGTTGTTAGAGGAGCCGGATGATTACGGCGATGATGTGCCTGATGATCTGCTGAAGATGATGGCAGAATAAGATGAGATCATAGGCACAACCCCAAGTGTGGGGAAGTTGGTGGAAATTATAGAGGACCCAGATGATCCGGGTGGAGTCTTAGATGTCACATCCATAGGAAAGCCCATACCCGACCCCTTTTCCATCATTGTTATCCATTCTGTGGGGAGAGCTGCTGAGCCGACCCCTAGTTTCAGTGCTCCTAGGCCTAGGCTGCCCTGTAAGAGAACCCGTGCTTCAATAGATTCATCTAGGGTGAGGGTAATGAAAACCCCAAGTGTGGGGATGTTCAGGGAGAATAAACTGCTTGGCTACTTGAATCGTGTTATTTTCGGACGTGGTAGGTTTAAGTTATGGTGGAAGGACCCGAGTGGCAGCTACAATAGTTGGTTGTTGTTTATTAGGTTATTATGGAGGTGCAAAGCCGGCAAACCACGGAGGATGAAGGCGGTACCGGTTAGGATCAAGGAGAAGCCTCTTGATAGGCTTGTTTGAATCTCGGGCAAGTGCCCGGGATGTAGAGTTTGTGTGCGTGTTTTGATGTTAGTCCGTGTCTTTTCTATGTGTTTTCGGTACTGTGTTGTGTTTTGTGTCGTGTCATGCAGGGATTCGCACTTGATTTGGCATGGGAAATCGTTGGGAACGAAGTTCCAGGTATGTTTGACATTGGTCTTGGTCATTGGAATAGGGTTCTTAAGAAATGGGATGAAAAATAGTTTTAGGTGGCCAAAATTTTTCTAAGTAAAAAATGGAAAAAAATTTCTTAACTTTCTGTCACCAAGACATCCTCGCGGTACGCGAAGAAAAGTCCCAAGTCCCTCGCATACCGCGATGGACAAATACCTTGGCCGGTTTGAGTTTTAAACTCCTCGCGGTACGCGAGAAGTCATCCTCTCTCCTTCGCGGTACGCGGGGGCACCCTGGAAAAGCCCTGGTTCTTTGTTTTCCCATGGTCACCCATACCCGTTTTCTATACCCGCTATCACCACCACTCACTATCAATCACCACCATCATTCATCCATTACCATGATCAAGTATAATCCTCACTTACCTTCTATCCTACCATCATATCAACACCATTCTCATCTATCATATCCTCTATCCATTACCATTCCTACCATCCATCACCAATACCATCATCTGTCATCCAAATTTTATCATTCACTCATCACCACCGACCATGGGAAAATAAGGAACCGTTCATAACCGATGATCCACCTTGTCATGGCATTCATGTCTATGTGTTTGCAACACATCGGGTACGTGTCCTTGCATTCTATCCAGAGTCTTAGTGAGTCAGTGTGAGTCTTTTATTTGTGACAGTTTAATGCTGCAGGTTTGTTGTGAGGTTAATCTTGCAGGTATTCTTCGTACTTTCCGTACTCAATCTCCATTCGGACGGGACGAATGCTTCCATCACTGATAGCGTGTGACAAGTATATAAAAATATAAGTAAATGTATTTTTAAGATGATTGATTTCACAAGATCAGGTTTTAAATTTATAAAATGATAATTACTTAAACTTAAAACACACACAATAGGCAAGTCTACCTATCGCAGCGTAATATAGTTTAGGTAAGAACCAAGTATCAAACCATGGACATGGATCCCGTACTTAACCCTCGCTATTGTCTGACTATAATAATAAGTTGGAAAATGGATTTTGTTTAAAAGGAAAATAAAAAGTTAAGAAATGTAATTAGAACTATTATTTTGTTTAAGGTGTTACTCTAGTTGTTATTCCTTGTTAATTAATGCTGCATTTAAAGTAAGGTTTGTCATAGTTACTAGTACTAACCCTTTCGATAGGGGAGTTAGTATGTCGTAACATAACAGTGGATACGGTAGGCCAACTGTTCCTGAATGAATATAATGGACCCTAAACGGGGCGTTAATTCCGTCGGTATCATCACAATTCATTATTCGGACTTATTATCCTTGTGACTGACGTACGTCTGGTCTTGTAACTTCTTCCGGTAAGTCGGAATGCACGACTACCTCCAAAGGTAATTTATGAACGCTCGGACCTAACTAATTATGTTCTTAAATAGTTGTCTTTACTTATAATATTATTTCAAATAAATAAGACTTTCCTTCTCAAGATCAAACCCCATGGCTCCAGCTAGAAGTCCTCTGCAAGCCGATACGAGAGAAGTAGAGAATTACCGACACAAACCGCCTGGGCTGGTTAGGGCTTAAAAGGCTTGCTGAATACCCAAACCTCCAATCAAACCATAATATTAAATTTATACTAACCGGTCAAACTAGCACCAAGAGTTGTATATAGACAGTACAAATATCGAATAAGCTTCCCAAACAAGAAGTCTTGCTTGAGTAACTCACAAGATAAAAGATTATTAGATTGATTTAAAGATCACTTATTCTGGTCTTTTTTAGATAAATTATAGTAAAGACTTTAAAAACATAACTTACTAAAAATACTTTATTAATTAATTAAAGTTCAACCAACTCGAGCAACACAAGAGGACTAGCCATAAATGACCATACAAGTGACTCCACTAACCCTTAGATAATGTGTGGAAGTGTTCCAACACCAAGGGAGAGTGGGTACAGGTTGCCTCTTGTTTCACTCGAACGACAAGAATAAGTTCATATTACAAGACTTAGAAAAGAAAATAAAAAGAAAAAACCTAAATGGACCAAAATCAAGAAAGTTTCGGCTCTTAGCAGAGCACTAAGGCCTTCCCTTCTCTAGATCTTGGACACCTAAAACAATAAAATGAGCTTGCTATTTATAGACTCAGAATTTGGTAATGCACGGCCGTGCATTGGGATGCATGGTCTTGCAAAGCACACATCTCTTGCACGTGAGGGAATCTGGCAGAGTAGGAGAGTACAGGGACCCAAAGTAGGGTTTGCACGACTGTGCATGGTAATGCACGGCCGTGCATTGCCACTTTTTGGTCCCTGTTGACTTTTGACTTCCTGGTTGACTCCATGCGTCCGGTTTCGTTCAATTGGCTTCCGAATACTGATTTTGCCTTGTTTTTGGGTGTTTTCTTCATGTTATTGTATGCAAGGGTTAATTATCTTGTTGTAACACAAATAAGTGGATTAAGTATCATATCTTATCATATTCTCTATAATTTGTGCTATTTATGGTGATAGTTATGCATGTAAAACATGTATAAATGATGGTATATCATAACACCCCATACTTAAACTTTGCTTGTCCTCAAGCAAACGCATGCATGATTATACCCTTAGAGTAAAACATTAATTTAATGTTAATCTAAAGCTTTTGTCCCAAATGGTTAAACGCCTCTTTTAATAATAATAACTTGATGTTTGCACCTTTCGAATGTTTCTCCATAATAAGGTAGCAAGCCAAACATACTTGATGGAACTATGAGTATGCATAAAATTACAGTCTCACAAATGTTCACTCAACACTCGGGTTTAGTATATGGATAATGTATGTCAAGAAAAACACTCAATGCTATAATTAATGCTTGCATAATCATAGGCTTGTATAGCAATCAAATCTCCATCAATTGACATAAAATATGTGCATAAATCAAGAGGGCTTTAATTGGGTTGTAATGATAGGCTTAGGCTTAGGGTAGGAAATATTTGGGAAGAGTGGCTATGTGTTGGAAATCCGACTTGGCTTAATGATTAAATGGTGAGTGAGCTTGTTGATAAAATTAGAGTAGACATTGTGACTAATCTAAGGACTCTTTTAAGGTCAGATCGTCAAGACCAATTTCTTTCTTCAAGAATGCAAACTTCTTCTTATTTTGAAGCATTTACGACTATCAATCCCCTATAGATTTTTCGGTTGTTTCTTCCTAATACATCCATATTCTTGATTTGCTTTGCATACTCCAATTTTTCGAGTAAGTTTGATTTTCTTTTGATGAAATTTTGTTCAATAATTTGGGCGAATATAACTTTCTTTTTGTTGCCCCTTTTTCTTTTTCTTTTTCATTTCCATATTCCTTCTTCTCTTCTTGCTAATTTTCATTCGTTGATCATAAGATGAATGTATGATCCTTTTTGTGGATAATTTCTCCTCATATCATAGCCAAGTTGACTTCCAACTAAATAAGAAAAAGGGAAATGATGCCAAAAACTTGATGTCGTTTATGGGTTTAAAGTGTGGGTTTTAGAAATGAAAAGGGTTTAGGCTCAAAGGGGTTAACTAGGGGATAATGTTTAGGGTATGTGAAAGAGGATAAAAAGGCTAAAGAAAGTGGGTGAATCCTAATGCCTCGATCATTTTTATGCATTCTTTTAGTCCATGATCTTGAAATGTATGTTTTACACGAGTTCTAACATGCAAAGCAATAATTAGCAAACACTCTATCAAACGAAATGAGTATGTAAAATTTGGCAATGGTGTAAAAAACTTGATGTGTTATATGATAATGCTCGGATAAGCTCAAATTCTCACATGAAATGGAGGGTAAAGGGGTTTAAAAGTGAAAATGTGCATAAACTTATTTCTTTCTTTCTGTTGTGCTTACTAATCTCCCTTATTTGTTTCCTTGATTCATTTCAACGGTATTTCAAATTATTGTTTTTATAAGATCGTTTTATTCCAAATGAGTTTTAAGACTTTTAGCTTTTAGATTATTTATGAAGCTCACAACTTTATAGGTTGTCTTTGAAAATGTTTTAATGACTTCTTTGTGTATTTCGATTCAAAGGATCGAATACTTGGTAATCATGCACTTGTAATACTTGGGACAATTTATTCTGCCGATGCATTGGTGAAGTTTCTAACACCCCATACTTAGAATTTGACAATGTCCTTATCATACGAAAATATGTTATTTAATAGTTGTCATGGGTAAGAGGAGGGTGAAAGAGAACTGAAACTCCCCTTTTTAATGCATCAACATTATGTGTATGGTTGATTTCCTCAGCTTGATTAATATGTGCTCCAAAAACGATATGTCCTTGTTATGCTATGCAATGCTCAAACAATAAAAAGTAAATATTAAACATAAAATTAAACTAATATTCTCCAAATGTATGGCGGCCGAATAGGTTGGTGGCAATGCCACCCGGTCAACGGTTACTCCTGTAACCGGTAAAAATGTTTGTTGTCCAGAAAAACAAACAAACATTGTTCAACATCAAGAACCATAACTACATCAGATAAGAACCACAAATATCAAAGATGAAGGATGAAGAGAGTAACTACTAGAAAGGAGGATGCTGCCACTGTGGGTGCGAGCCATGAGGCTGCTGCTGATACTGCTGATGGGCATATGGATCATGGGTGTGATCGTAGAAGTCCTGCCGCATACTGTTCATCGTGTGTCCCAATTGACCCATGCGGATCATCAAATCCAGCATAGTGGGATCAGCAGTGGTGTGATACATATATTGGCCTTGATATCCCAGTTGCCCCCTTGGCACTTCCTCATCCTCAGACTCTTCAACTTCACCTGTCCAAATGTTCCCCGGTGCCCCACCAACCGATACACCCCATTAAATTTCTTCATCATATGCATATTGATCATTACCTGGGTGTCTATGGGTTGAATGGGTAGATCCATATCTTGGATTTGGCCAAGATTCATAGGGGACAAAACACCTAAGTATTGAGCCAGATGGGTGATGTATGGTCCTCCAAAGATGTGGCTGCTGGAACTGTAGCCTGTGGCTCGGGTAAAGAATTTAGCCAAGCTGTAGGCTAAGTTACAGGGGACTTGATCAATCAGACAATGAAGGTGGAAGAGGTCTCTCACGGTTACCACCTTGGTGCTATATTTCCTTCCCCTAATAGAAAGGGCAATACATCGATGTAGATATCGATAGAGATGGTGTTTTATCCTGGTACTTTTCTGGGTATGCGGTTCAAAGGGTCCTGACCCGATCCTGTTCCAAAATGCCGAGGCTTCACCTTCTGCAAACTCTAATTTGCTCTCGGTGAAGATCAGTTCCGTCCTCTCCCTATGTCTATACAATCCCAACTTCACCCTAAATTCTGACAAAGTCATCACATACCACTGTCTGGCCATCCTAAATATCACACAGTCTTGCATCTCCATATTCACCACCGACCTATCAAACTCAAAAGAAGCTAAGAACTCATAAGTGAGCGCATAGTATGTTGCTTCCCTAATAGCAAAGAACCTCTGCCAAGGTTCTGTGATTAGATGGACTGCACTATCCAGGAGATTAACATCCTCTAAGGTTGGATAGCAGATGGTTTTGTGTATCCCAAAGGTTTGTGTCAGTAGGGTGGCTAGGAGCTGGTAAGCATGAATCTCGATGGCATCATCGGGGTCAAAGATAAGCCATGGGTGCAAGTCTTGTGGTAGCTCCGGCATGGGCTGCGGATTGAAAGGTGGTGGAGGCGATGGTGGAGGCGATGGTGGAGTTGGTGGTGAACCACTCATTCGGGTAGACGAAGATGATCCTGTACGGGGTCCCGAACGAGTATTCCTCCTTTTTCGTCCTGCTTGCCTGGATGATTCAGCCATTTCCTATACAAAAACGAATCGAGTTAGTATAGGGAAAATATCATTGCACACAAGGCAATGATGCCAAAAATTTGATATGACATAAAAATTATGCATATATATATTTTAGGACCACATAAATAAAACCTAAACTCATGTCTTGTTGTGGCATGGTTACATTTTCCAAATCCATAATTGGTTAATTGCAATTTTTCCAAACAAGACTCAATTTCAAACAATGGTATTTTGACTTCTGAAAGTCAAACTTGTCAAAATTTTTGACCTAGTTCATCAAATTAACAATTTTCCAACAAGCTATACTACATTTTAAACATATATATAAAAGATTCATGCTTCAATTCATACATTCAAGTTAAAAAAATTTAAGCAAAAATCAAGAACCCAAATCATACGAGTAGAACAAATCTGTCTAAACGAAGCTAAAACAAGCTACATTATGATCTATCATGGTCAAATATGCATTTAGATTAAGCAATAAGTTCAGATTCAACATATTTATACCAAAATTCAAAACGAAACCTTAGCCCCTATTTGAACAAAATTACCCATAAATGAAGCAAGAATCGACTCAAAAACGATAATGGACAAGTTTACATACCTTGGGGGAGAGATTAGAGTGAAGAAACGAGAGAAACCGTGAGAAATCATGGGTTTTGAGGTGTTTTCGGCCGAACCCGAGCGTGTTTGGGGTTTGGGGTTTTGAGAAAACTAAAGCTACTGCTGTCTTTTAACCCAGACCCGCGTTTGGCCAATGCACGGTCGTGCTCTGTTTGACCAGGGTTTTTTTTTTTTTTTTTTTTTTACTAAAAATATTTTTCAGCTTAGTGTTTTTAGAAAATAAATTTTATAATTTTAATTAAAATTTAACTCAAAATTAATTAATTTTTTCTAACACGTATTACCTGAAAAATATAACCGTGGTCAACGGGGAATGACACCAAGAAAAATCCCAACTATACTTGGAAACTTACCTCATTTCATGCAATCCAATATCAGAGTATCGAACTTGTCATTATCAAAAACAAAAATGTTACTCACGTAAAAACCGTTCGAAAGCGTTACGCCTAATAAAAAAAACGTTTTTGCTTTCGAATTGCGGTACTTATCTTTGTTCATTTTTCTTAACAAAAATTTCGCGGTCCGGATCCTTGAATATTCCTGCAAAGATAGATGTAAGTAACACAAATACCATGACTCAAGAAAAATAAAAATAAAAATAGTCAGTCCAACGACTTAGATCTTTCGTAGAATTACCGTGTCCCCGGCAACGGCGCTAAACACTTGATAGCGTGTGATAAGTATATAAAAATATAAGTAAATATATTTTTAAAATGATTGATTTCACAAGATCAGGTTTTAAATTTATAAAATGATAATTACTTTAACTTAAAACACACACAATAGGCAAGTGTACCTATCGCAACGTAATATAGTTTGGGTAAGAACCAAGTATCGAACCATGGACACGGATCCCGTACTCAACCCTCGCTATTGTCTTACTAGAATAATAAGTTGGAAAATGGGTTTTGTTTAAAAGGAAAATATAAAGTTAAGAAATGTAATTAGAACTATTATTCTGTTTAAGGTGTTACTCTAGTTGTTATTCATTGTTAATTAATGTTGCATTTAAAGTAAGGTTGGTCATAGTTACTAGTACTAACCCTTTCGATAGGGGAGTTAGTATGTCGTAACGGAACAGTGGATACGGTCGGCCAACTGTTCCTTAATGAATATAACGGACCATAAACGGGGTGTGAAGTCCGTCGGTATCATCACAATTCATTATTCGGACTTATTATCCTTGTAACTGACGTACGTCTGGTCTTGTAACTTCTTCCGGTAAGTCGGAATGCACGACTTCCTCCAAAGATACTTTATGAACGCTCGGACCTAACTAATTATGTTCTTAAATAGTTGTCTTTACTTATAATATTATTTCAAATAAATAAGACTTTCCTCCTCAAGATCAAACCCCATGGCTCCCGCTAGAAGGCCTCTGCAAGCCGATACGAGAGAAGTAGAGAATTACCGACACAAACTGCCCGGTCTGGTTAGGGCTCAAACGGTTTCCTGAATACCCAAACCTTCAATCAACCCATAATATTAAATCTATTCTAACCGGCCAGACTAGCACCAAGAATTGTATATAGATAGTACAAATATCGAATAAGCTTCCCAAACAAGAAGTCTTGCTTGAGTAACTCACAAGATAAAAGATTATTAGACTAATTTAAAGATCACTTATTCTGTTCTTTTTTAGATAAATTATAGTAAATACTTTAAAAACATAACTTACTAAAAATACTTCATAAATTAATTAAAGTTCAACCAACTCGAGCAACATAAGAGGACTAGCCATAAATGACCATACAAGTGACTACACTAACCCTTAGATAATGTGTGAAAGTATTCCAACACCAAGGGAGAGTGGGTATAGGTTGCCTCTTGTTTCACTCGAACGAGAAGAATAAGTTCATATTACAAGACTTAAAAAAGAAAATAAAAAGAAAAAACCTAAATGGACCAAAACCGAGAGAGTTCCGGCTCTTAGCAGAGCACTAAGGCCTTCCCTTCTCTAGATCTTGGACACCTAAAACACTAGAATGAGCTTGCTATTTATAGACTCATAATTTGGTAATGCACGGCCGTGCATTGGGATGCACGGTCGTGCAAAGCACACATCTCTTGCACGTGAGGGAATCTAGCAGAGCAGGAGAGTACAGGTACCCAAAGTAGGGTTTGCACGACCGTGCATTGCCACTTTTTGGTCCCTGTTGACTTTTTGACTTCCTGGTTGACTCCATGCGTCCGGTTTCGTTCAATTGGCTTCCGAATGCTAATTTTGCCTTGTTTTTGGGTGTTTTCTTCATGTTTTTGTATGCAAGGGTTAATTATCCTGTTGTAACACAAATAAGTGGATTAAGTATCATATCTTATCATATTCTCTATAATTTGTGCTATTTATGAGGATAATTGTGGATGTAAAACATGTATAAATGATGGTATATCATTCACTTTGTAAAAGCAACCCAGCAGTGTGTGCAACCGCGACTGAAATGCTATACGGTGCACACGAGAAAGAACGAAGCTGGATACAATTGTTTGCATCTACATAACCAGCTAAGTCGCTTCCTGTTTTTATTTTTGCATTTTTATTTTTAGTGTGTTTTGCTTCACATTGAGGACAATGTGTCTTTCAAGTGTGGGGATGTGATTGTCTAGTCTAGCTAGTTTGTGTCTTTATAAAAATCCAAAACTACAAAAAAAATTGAAAAATTTGAAAAATGTCCTTTGAAATCATATGTTTTGCATAATAAATGGAAAATGATAGTACAACTAGATCTGCTTGTTGAGTTTAAAATGAAAAATAATAGAAAACTCGTCTAATTAGTGATGTTTTGGTAGACCCAGCCAGCTTGAATAGCTTAAATAGCCTATGAGTGTTACTTTGGATTAATCACTTAATAAATTCATGATATCTTGTGGGTACTCATATTAGGGTAATGGTAATACTGAAACTGTCAACATAGGGTGATAGGTACCATGTTAAGCCAATATTTAGAGGTTTTTGAAAATTTCCATGGCACACCACTCTCTTTTTATGAGAACAAATCCGAGTTTTGGTGGCGCCCATTCCATAATTCCATATTTCCATATTCATGAGCTTAATTAATTTGAAAACTGAGTTTTGCTTATGTGTTACCCTCTAGGATGGCGACTTGGAGGATACACCCCTAAATGAGATTTATGTGCTTAATTAATTAGAACCTAGTCTATGTGTTAGCTTCCGGGATAGTGACTTGGTTGAGACGCCTCTAGACGGAAGTTCTTATGCTTAAATTAATGCTCATCTCCATCCATTCGTTCCATATCCCATTGATTTCTAAAAATCTGTAAATCTTAGTTTAACGTGGTGGGCAAATCTATATGGTTTAACCCGTGCCTAGACATGACCGTGAGACGGGATTAGGTAGAACTGTAGCTTCTAAGTGTGAGTCACATACATAGAGTGATTGTTATATAAATTGGAATTAGAACACATTACGGGGGCTAGATAGTTGGTGCTTGGGTTTAATCGGACAGAAATACTGATTATTGCTTTTTAACGTGTGAGTATATTGAATTGCTAATTAGTATTGATTATTAAAGTTAGATCTCAGTTATGATTCCATTGCAGACTTTTTCGAGGATGAAAAAAGGTTAAGTGTGGGGATGTTTGATGTAGTGCAAAGCACACATCTTTATTCCTTTGTTTTCGTGTCGTTTTAATTAGTTTTATATTCATTTTGAGTCGGTTTTGTATAGTTTTGACTCTTTGTTATGTTTTCATGTACTCGTGAGAATTATAAGTGAAAACCCGAAAAAAACAGAGCATGAGAATAAAGTCCAAGAATTAAAAGTAAAAAATCTAAAATTCTATTCCTTCGCGGTACGCAAAGACCAGATCAAGATCCCTCGCGGTACGCGAAGGAAAGGAAAACAACCCCCGACTAGTTTGGCCCTCGCGGTACGCGAGAGAGGCGTATTCCGTGAAAAGTTGGAAAAATCAAATTAAATAGATTTTGAATCCCATTAGGTCAGGAGTTCGATTATTGGCCGTCTAAGGGAAGTCCAGAGGCGATTTCAAGAGAAGGAAGATCAAATAAAGTTCAAGATCAAGCCTTTTGGATTCCGGGTTCGTTGTAGAAGCGTTCTAGGGTTTAAAGTTTGAATCTTTATCGTTGATTGTTATGTTTGAGATCATGTTTCTGTTTGATACTTCTGTTCTAGTTGTTTTAAGCATGATTCTAGGCTAAAACATTAAATATTGCCTAGGTTTATGATGAATACATGTTAAAGTTTAAGTTTTTATCGGTTTTTGGATTCGTATGATGATTTGATGATTTTGTAAACAATCTTAGTTGATGATTATGATGTATATGCATGCTTAAAACTGATTGTGTGATTAATTATTAATTCCATGCGTTGATTATGGTTGTCTGTCAGTTCAATTAGCGTATCTAGGTCATAGATCTTAGGGTTTGTGATTGTGGTGGTCTGCTAGACGTAGTAGCTATAGGAATTGTCATTGATTACTGATTAGAGTTGAGTGTGTGTCCTATTTCAATACCCGAGAGGTGAGAATTAGTCGTTTAGTCTTTGTCATTAGGAATCCGAGTATCGACTGTCTGAGAGGGCGTTAGTATAAGGTGTCTAGTGATTGTTGCTATCTTGAATCATAGTTGTTATTCTAGGGTTACCCCGTGCATTCTTTGAGTGTATTGTGGACGATGAGACTGAGAGGTAATCCATCCATTAAGGTACTTTATCATAGTTGGAAATACCTGAGAAGTGATCCGACAATCTGGTGAGTTAGTACATCTTTAGGTAGCTTAGTTGGTAACACCCTGAGAGTGATTAGGGATCCACTAGGTTGTTCAGAGCTGTTTCCTTAGAAACCCAGATCCATCATAGTTACCATAACTGGTAGAAGTTGTTCTTTGCAATTAGGATTCCGACCTAGGTAGTATTCTTCCCATATCCTGATTTCATCTTTGTCCTTGTTTTAGTAGCTTGATTCGTTCTTGTTTATTTCATTCCTTAGTGATAATCAGTAGTGTAGTAAACCCCCCCAACCAAATCAATTTAAGTTCGAGTCAGAGTCTAGTTTTGTTACATAGTGTCTCTAGGGTTCGATAATCCGGTTTACCATTAAGTTGTGCTACACTCGATAGGTACACTTGCCTGTTAGTGCGGTTTAGTTAGAGGGTATTCCTTTTATTACTTAGGAGTCTAGGTTAGGTTTTATAGTTAGTTTTTATAGACCGTCTGGACGACATCACTATTACAAACTTATAGGATAGAATACAGTTGACCGTAACTAACTACATATCCTTCTAGAGTCTTCTAGAAGCCAGGCTGGCATGACTAACTCAACTAACTCTTCAGTTGGTAGTTGCCTTCCGGAGTAGTCGCCTTCTGAAGAAACATAATCTGGTCCGGAGAGTATGCCTTCTACTCAGGATGAATAATTAGTTCTTATGGAGTAGATACACTCTCCGAGGTACTTAACTTAGCACTTTGTCTTCATATTCTTCTTTACTCAACAACAACAATGTCACTGAGGACTAAATCTCCTCTCTGGAGTAGATTTACTCCTCCTGAGTAGACCTTGAACTTTACTCTTCAGTAACCTCTCCTGAGTGACTCTCTCACCGAAGTAGGTTTGTTTTTCCTAAGTGCAACTTGGACTGTTCTAGAGTATGTGAACTTGTGAATATCAGCCTTTAGTGTTTGACTCTACAATAAGATTGACCCATGCTCCAGTCTTAGCCTTGCCTGAGGCATGAAGATGTTGTGTTCTGATGCCTCGGGTATATTGGAGGAAACGAAAACAACACAAATGAGCTAAATAGATTAAATTAAATTAGTTTGGTTAAGTTATGATCCAGTGTTCTATGCAATGGATTTTAATTAGTTAAATTAATTTAAATTGAATTAATCCATTTATTTATTTTTAGTTGCAGGGCATTATTTGTAACATTAGGAGTTTCACGTGAGGCATGGTCAAGGAAATTGATGAATTTAATTTTATTAAATGGTTCTTTGAGCTAGTAAAAAGAATTAGAACATGGAGCAAATTGGTCACGTGGAGGTAGAGGTGTACAAATCGGGTTTTTTAACGAAACCGGTTCGGGTTTAAAACCGGTTCGGGTTGAGCAAAACCCGGTTGGACCGGGTCGACGTACAAACCGGTTCGGGTCACGAACCGGGTTCCAGGATCATCGAACCCAACCCTACCAAACCGGATCGGACCGGGTTGAAACCGGGTTGGCTACTAAACCGGTTCGGGTCCCAAACCGGTTTACCCGGATTTAAAAAAAAAAAACCGTTAATTTTTAAAAAAATTAACCGTTAAAGATATTAAATTAACTTAAAAATTACAAAACATATAAGATAAAGTTTAGAAATTACAAAACAAATAATTAAAAGTTTACAAATTAAAAATACATTAAATATAAAAGTCTTCTTCGTGGATATATTGAAAATCCGGGTAGTCGGTACTAGTCGGATCCCGAACTCCCTCGTAGGAGGTCTTCGC
Source organism: Smallanthus sonchifolius (assembly GCA_023525975.1). Taxonomy (NCBI): domain Eukaryota; kingdom Viridiplantae; phylum Streptophyta; class Magnoliopsida; order Asterales; family Asteraceae; genus Smallanthus; species Smallanthus sonchifolius. Next base: position 16,757,015 of record CM042035.1, on the reverse strand, counting down.
CGATTGCTTCAATCAATCCTCCTTCCACCTCGTCCTCGTATATCTCTCCCTCGACTTCGAGTTCGCCTTCAAGGGAAGATATATGTTGTATTCTTTCCGCCGCGTCCAAGTAATCTTTTAAGCAAATGCACGTTTCCACCGATGGCGGAGTTAGTCTTGTTCTTCGTAAAGAAACAACCCTGCCACTAACAGAAAAAGCAGATTCCGAAGCTACCGTAGAAGCTTGAACAGTTAGTAGATCACGGGCCATAGCGGATAGGACGGGAAATTGGTTTTCCTTCCCTTTCCACCAAGCCAAGATATCAAATGTCTCAAAATCATGAGCATTCATACCGGTTAAAAAATCCGAACCGATATATCTACCTAATTCGCTACTTGGGGTATTACCCCGTTGACGTTTACTATTTTCATTAAGTATAGTATTAAATAAGTTTAACATTGAACTCCGACTAGTACTTGCACTTGATGGAGCGTTTCTAAATTGCTCATGAACGGTAGATGTTGTACCATATTTTTCAACATAAACAGTAAATAAAGTAGACAAATTTTGTGTAAAAATAGTTTTTGCTCTATCCGTTAAAAATACGTCTTCTTCGTATAAATCCAAACCGTAAATTATTTTTTCAATTAAAGTTTCAACACCCAAAACATTTAAGCACGAGTTTAAGGCGGCGGCGCAAGTAATAATCGGAGGCATTTCTTTAAAATATTTTTTAAATTTCTCTTTCATTGGCGGTATCATTTCTTTAAATATGCCGCCTCGCATGGAATATTCGTTTAATTTTTCGACCATTAAAAAAAGTTGATTTAAAACCAAAGGACTTGTGGGATAGTAAACTCCCGATAAATAGGTTGTAGCGGTTTTAAAAATATGGAGCATATCGGCTACACCTTCAATGATACCCCAACCCGATGTCGGAAATTTTGTTACTTTATTTTGCCTTGCTAGTTGGGAATGAAACATTTGCAAACTTCGTTTTTGTTGAATGGCTTTTTCGAACATGTTACACGTTGAGTTCCAACGTGTTGAAACGTCCCAATTTGGACCTAAACATTCGGTTTGCCCGTCTTTACAAAATTTTATATATCGATGATATCTTCTTTGACTTGTATGAAAAATGTCACGCAACATTTGTTTAAATTGATTTCTAATATCGTCAATGTGTTTAAGACCATCTTGCACAACTAAATTAATAATATGTGCAACACATCGGCTATGGAAAAAAATACCATTACAAATCGGGTTATATTTTAAAATAAGTTGGTTTACCGCGACGGTATTATTCGAGGCGTTATCAAACGATATTGAAAAAAATTTAGTTTCTATTTTAAAAGTTCTTATAACTTTGTCTAAAATATAAAATAAATTGTCACCGGTGTGGGGGTATGCAAAAATATCGAACGCAATAGTACGTTTCATCATTTGCCAACTTTCCGGATTTATCCAATGAGCGGTAACACAAATGTAAGAATCCGGCAAATTGTGGGGAGCCGACCAAACATCACAAGTTAAACTAATACCGGTTTTTAAATTTTCAAATTCATTTATTATTTCTACTTTAGCTTTTTTCCACATATTTATACAATCTCGTCTAAGAGTAGCACGACTTACATGAGTGTAGCGAGGTTGGAGCGTTTGTTGAATAAGCCGAGTCAAACGCTCGTTGTCAAAGTGTTTGAAAGGTAGACTCTCTTGAATCACAAAATGCGCCATCCTCTCCCGAACCAAGTCAACATTATACGCAAAAATATTACCTTCGTTTGTCATACTTGTTTGACCTTGCGAAGCTTGAGACTTTTTAACCGAACAATAATTTTTTTCAATGTGATTCTTCAAAGTTGTGTTTGCGTCTTTTCCAAAAAAATGCCCGCACAACTTGCATCGAGCCTTATGACCACCATTCGACATTTCGCATAAATCGAAATGTTGCCAAACATTGGGATTCCTTGTTGTAGGAATAACCCGCACAACCGTGGGAGCACTAACACTTTGAGAAGCACCAAGAATATTAGATTGTTGAGATTCGTTTGCCATTTTGAGAGTTTCGACTTTCGAGCGTGAGCGTTTTTGAGAAATAAGAGCGTTTTTTAGAAATGAGAGCGTTTTGGAATTGTGTGGTTGAACCAATACAACTCACACCTATTTATACAAGTTATATGGGCTCCAAAATACAAAAAAAAACGGTCAAATAGCCGTTGGAACGGCTATAAAGCCGTTAAAATCGAAAATTCCAACGGTTCGAACCGGTTCGGAACCGGTTTGAGAACCGGTTCGGGCCCGAAAACCGGTTTGAGGGTGAAACCGGACCGGGTCGGGTTAAGAACCGGTATCCAAAAAATTTTTAAAAACTGGTAAAACACCTACGGTTTGGATCGGGTTTCGGATCGGGTTGGGTGAAACCGGTTTGATTGTGAACCCGGTTCGGGTCGGGTTCCGGGGACCCGGTTTGAAACCGGTTTTTTTTGCCCACCTCTACGTGGAGGTGATTAGAAGCAACAAAAAGAACTCAAAATTTATTGTATGCAATTGAAGTTAGCAGGGCCCAAACCGAATCACTGGGCTGAAATTTGGATCAAACCATTATCATAGCCCATTGCTAGCTAAAAAGGATTAAAATAAATTAAGCAGGTCACGCAAGTTTGAAAGGAGGCAGGCAGCGGCTGAGACAAGCAAATCGAGGAAGCCTTTGAGGGCTGTGGAAAACGCATCGACGTCAGAAGGAAACAAAGGAGTGGGTGGATTTTATACACTCGAATTGAGGCAAACATCTTTGGGAAGTTTTCATTGTTTTCTTTTTAATTAACAATTTGAGTATCGATTGATTTTTAGTAATGAGTTTGATAATGACAGCGTTTGATTATTTGTTTATTATGTTTGGCTAATTCTTGTAGTCGCTTCCGGGTGAATGGTTCATTATAAGTGAAACTTTTGTTTAGATTTTTCTTAGTTTTGGACTAGGTCTTTGATGGGCATCTTAAGCCTTATGCACTTAGCTATCTAGCATTAATGAATTTTTGATGGGCATGTTAAGCCTTATGAATTCGATTATTTATTTGGTTAAAGTTAAACTGTTTATGAGTGTTTAAGCACTAGTGCATTTGCATTAGTTCTTCGGTTTTCTTGCATCATGAACTCATTGTTTATGTATTGTGTTTTGCATTTATAAATTGGTAACTGTGAGAATGAGCGAGTCTTAAGAAGCATGTTCCACTTTTATCACTTTAACCTAAACGCTTTTTAACATCATGTCTATGTGATTTCCAACTAAGTTAAGTTAAGGCATTTGTGAATCTCTTGAACTTGAACCCCGTAAGTGATTACTCTTTTCTCATATTTATTTAGTTAATTAATTTATGTTCTTTGAAATTAAAAATCAACCAAAAATCAGTTTTCTTTTCTTAGTTATTTTAGATAATTAAGTTAGATTAATCAACAAAGCTTATTACATTACCACATGCTACTCGTGGATACGATACTCTACTTACCCTTACTAGTTAAGGTGTTTAGGGATTGTTTTTTACCGACCAAACGACATCAATCAGTGTGCTCCTGCAAAGAGGGAAGGAGAACGCATATTCGTCACGGTTGTTAAAAATACACGAAGTGAACTACCTGACTCATGACTTAGAGCTTGCAGCGGGGTATTCGCATTAAAAATATGGAGGCATTACCTCTACGGGGTTAAGTGCACCATTTACTTCGATCACAAAAGTTTAAAATACTTTTTCGAGCATAAGGAAATGAATATGAGGCAAAGACGGTGGTTAGAACTTTTGAATATTTTGGCTGCGAGATCTTATACCACCCTGGAAAAGAAAATGTTATAGCTGACGCTCTGAGCTAAAAGGGGAGACAAACTCCTATCCGAGTGAAAGCATGCCAACTAATTGTGAGACAGATCTTATGACTGAGATAGAGAAAGCTCAAGTCGAAGCGCTTAGAATTGAAAACGTGAAGAAGGAAAGAATGGTATGGCTGCAAGAGGCACTGGAAGTTAATACTTACGACGTAAAGAATAGATTTAATAGAATCTGGATACCTAAGGAAAGCGGGCTTAGGCTAAAATATTTGAAGACACCCATAAGTCTCTTTATTCAATTAATACAGGAACCCCGAAAATGTATCAAGATTTGAAAAAAGACTACTAGTAGTCGGGTATGAAGAATGATGTAACCCTACATGTAAGCAAGTGTCTGACTTGCTCAGAAGTGAAAGTTGAACACCGGAATCCTTATGGTAAGATCCAACCCTTGAAAATATCGGAATGGAAGTGGGAACATATCATAATGGACTTCATAACTAAGCTAACTCGCACAGTTAATGGTTATGATACCATTTGGGTGATTGTAGACTGCTTAACAAATAGTGCTCACTTTTTACCAATATGTGAGACGTTTACTTCAGAACGTTTGGCGGAAGTGTTTATCAATTAAGTTGTAGCTCACCATGGTGTGTTGGTGTCAATCGTTTCAGATAGATTCACGTGGTTCACATCAAGGTCAATTGTGTACTAGTGGCATCACGTAAGGGAATTCTACTAGTTAACTATATAAATAATAAATATGAGTTTTTCTAAGTATATTTTTAGGGGAATTCCTGTTCTCAAACATATTTTTTTCAAAAAGAAACCAAAAAGAAAAATCATAAACTTACTATTTGATTACTAAAATTTACTTTTTCAAAATTCATTTCATATTCATAAACCAAAAATAAAAATCAAATTTATAACTTACCGTTCCAAAAATTACTTTTCAAACCTATTGTTAATTTGTAAAAAATTTATTAGTTTTTAAAATTTTATTAATAATTAAAGTTTTAGTAATCAGGTATGCTTTTAATATATAGAATTTAAAAAAATTAGAAAAATATCACCTCAGATCACTTTAATTAATATAGTAAAAAATCAATTATATATGATTAACACATTACTTACAAATTGAGTGCAAAAATCGAAAAAAGAAAAAATTGATTGAAAAAACTATGAAAGTCGGTTAAAGTTCTATAATGAAATTTTCCCTATATTACTTGACTAAAGTTCAAATAACAAGACACTTGGGGAGATAGAAGCCTACAATTTCTTGCATTTGTTAATCTTTAATTGACATTTATATTATTTCAATTAAATATCTATAACCGATATAAAAATTTAAAAATGCATCTTACTCGGATAATAAAATAAAAAAATAAATTCTAATTCTGACGAATCCTAAAAATTTAGATTTGAAAATGATCGTTATTTTGCTGATGTACTAAAACGTTATCTTAGAAAGTCTTTTATTATAGTTATAAAATATAATTAAATGTAAGGAGGATAACTTGCGCCTCTATTTAGCTTTGACAAACTAAACATTATACTTTAGTTGTACAAGAAATGTTAGACTCGTGTTTCGCGGCGGAAATCAGACTTTAAACGGTTGATGCGGTGACATTAACGTGGCTAAGCAGAAAGAAAAAAAAAACGTGGATAAATAAATTTTGCCCAGCGCTCTACGGCGGGAGACGGAGCTTAAATATTTGAGGCGGTGACATTGGTAAGCACAAAAAAAAATGTGATCGAATACAACAAACGTATGAATTTACGTCGACTCGGTTGTGGAGATCGAAACATGGATAAAAAACAGTTATATAACTGTTCGATGTTTTTCAGTCGGTGTCTGTCTCAATCTTCACAGTACCAGCACGTCACGATACCTAAAAAATACTCTATTTTGAATACGACTCCGTTTTTAACAAAATTTATACCGGGACGTTAAGAAAAAAATTAAACAAACAAACGAAAATTATTAGGGAAAAATAAGATTATATATAATACAGGGGGTAAACTTGAAACTCTAAAAACTTGAGGGATCAAAATGACATTTTACAAAATTAAGGAGTCATTTGTGTCATTTAACAAACTAAAGAAGTTAAAATTGTCGGTGGCGTTTCACTTGGTTTTAAGTAGTATAATATCATCATAAAGCAAAGAAATTAGGCCTATAATTTTTAATGTCTAAAAATAACTAATAATTATTTACTTAACCTTAAGATAATGTCGGTGAGAAAGCCGCGCAACCAAAGTTCCCCTTACTATACAAGGGGTGCAGAGCGCTAAGAAAGAGAAAGCGTTATCACTATACGAAATGAAGCAGCGGCTAGCACGCTAAGCTAAGATCAACTACTAAGAGAACGCGGAGCCTTTCTTTTTTGGTCGTCTGTCTTAATAAGTTAAGCGGATTGCGATTCATGTGATCTTTCTCTGTTGTATTGTTGTTTCCACTCCCTACTCTTCACCATAACATAATGTTTAACAAAACCATTATTCTTTGATTTCAATTTGATTTTTCATTCTTTTATCAAATGGTGGCTTTGATGAATTGATTAAAGCTTCATTGGTGACTTTGTCAGGTTGGTTGTAGGTCACAGCTCCGATCCCTGTGTCAACAATTTTGTTTTGGCTCTTTTCTTTTTTTACTTTTTAGATTTACAAGATTTTTTTAGTTTTTATTACCTTTTTTTTATTTATCAAGCCGCAATTTGCAACATAATATTTTTTTTTTTTATAGTTCAATCTTCCAAATCGACCTGTCTCAAATTCGTACGTTTGTTTTATGTACTTAAGCACGTTAGTGTCACCGCCACAACGCTCGTAACTAAGTTCGTAAACGCGCCCTTACCCACGTTAATGTTATCGTACGGCTTCACCGCAACGCGCGAGTCTTAACGTTTAAACTTTGGTTTTTGTCACGAGTTTACGACTCCGCTACAACTTGTGAGTAAAAAAGCGGTTTTTTTATATAAAGTCTTAAATATTATCGATGCTCAAACGTCAACGCGTGAGTTTACGTAATGCTTTTTATTTTTTTTATACAATGTTTTGAAGGCGTTATTGATTTCGCGGTTTAACGAGCCAAAACATGTAAATGTTTTGTTTTGTTTTGTTTTTACTTTATTCTAACTTCTTTCATGAATTTGACAAATGTTGACATAACATGTACACGTGATAACTTAGTCATATTTACGTCGCAGCGTGTGAGGCCAGTCGCAATGTGTGGAGAATCGACATACGTATTTTATTAATGTTTGGTTCAACACCGTCCAATGCTATCGTTGCAACGTGCATATCTTCACACCAGTTATTAACACACAGTAAATAATACAATTTGATAAAATATTAATCATGAACCCGTTAAAAAGGTTTTTAGAATTATTTACTTATATAATAAATCAACCTACTTATTTTATTTCAATATATATATATATATATATATATTTGATAAATTTATGAATTTAAAAATATTTTTTTCTTTCTATTTAGTAAATATGGTGTAACATACTCAAAGGAAATTATATTAAATTTGAAAATTTGTTAAAACATAAGATTTACTAATCTTTTAGCTCATATGGTGCATACAAAATGATTTATACACAAGATATATTTAATGAAACCCAAAAATTTGTCACAAATCACAGTCATGGAATAATAACACCTTCTAACGCCTGCCCATAATTATTTAAAGACGTTTATGAGTATGACTTGAATAAAAAATATACAAACCCGAACATTTCTAGTTGTAGACTTTTTAAATAGTGACACCTTTATATTTATAATTACATGAAGTTTTATAATATTAAAGGAATTATTTTTAATATATTCATAGTTTCATATTTAAATGGGTCTATCAAAATGCATGACAGTGGTGATAATGTTAACCACTAAAGAAAAAAAATTATAGATGTAAAATATAATAGTAGTAACATTTAATGTTAAAAAAACCAAAGAAAAGAAAGTTTTAAATGATACTATTAGATCGCTTATCGTAGAGTTATCACACTGTTTGAAGTTATATGACCAATTTTAACTACAAAGAATTTTCCTAGATTTACCATTTTAGTTGATTTCATATTTAATTGTAAATGCATGAATCTTGGATGTTTTCCTTCACATGTAGTATTTTATGAATAAGAGTATATGTATTAAGATTAATAAATCAAGCATTTTTCAAGTAAATGTGGATGATTAAAATAAACAAAAAGTTTATACAAACCAAAAGAACTTCTGCAAATATTAATCTACATAAAAATACACGTTAACAAAAAAGAAATTTGAGTATAAAAATAACATATCAATGTTGGTTTAATTTTAAAAAAATTATTATAATAAACGAATAACTTTAACTATTACGTGTCCACTTCTGTTAAAGTCTAAATTTTTGTTTCATGTCTCTCTCTTATATTAAATAACTCTATCTTCTATTAAATAATTATTATTTTAAGTAATTAAATATAAAAAAATTTATTCTATATTTTATCAAAAAACTTATTAAATTATAAGAAGATTTCAATTATATGTTATCTTAAAATATATATAATTTATAACTTTTAAATCTTCATTAATTGTTATTTATAATTCTTAAGTTTTTATTATTTCTTATTTCACCATTGTCTGATGACATCTAATATACAAAACTTTATAAAAGTTGTTAGTTTACAACAATTTAGATTTATTCAACACGTGTAGTACATGACTTTCTAATCTAGTATATCTATATAAAAATAGAGAAACCATGTCAAAGCATTAGAGTTGAATCGGTTGAAATATGATAATTTTAAGATTTGAAAATTTCAATGAACGTTGTTCAAGGGTATTATTAGCCGGTTTTGTTTTACTCAAAGCAGTATTTTGAAACCCGGATCGAATCGGCCGGTCGAACAGGGAATCGGAGACTTGGCCGGTCCGGTTATGTGTGTTGAAACTGTCCTGCAGCGACCCGGTAGTCGGACCGGAAACTTGCTGGTTGGACGGGTTGCACTTCTAGAAAACTGGCATTTGCGACCGCATTTTCGGTCGCAAAACAGTCGCAATTGCCCAGTTGCGACCGTTTTACGACCAAAAATGCGGTGAGAAAAATGCACACCGAATTGCGACCGCTACTACATTTTGCAACCGAATTTGCAACGATAAAAACCGTCGCAAATTTTGCGACCGCCTTCTTTTGCCACCGTTTTACGACCACTTCAGTTGCCACCGATTTGTGACCGCTTCAGTTTGCCACCGCTTCAGCCTTATTTTGCGACTGATTTGTGACCGCTTCAATTGCTACCGATTTTTCACCGCTTCAGTTGCTACCGATTTGCAACCGCCTTCTTTTGCGACCATTTTGCGGTCGCAATTCAGTCGCAAATTTGACACATAATTTAAAAAATACCGTTTTTAATTTTTTTTACAAATCTATTAAAATTCTTAGTAATATCCATATACAAATCAAATCAAATGCACAGAAAATCTCATAAAATAAATATGTATTCAAAATACTATACAAATCATAATTTTCTAAACAAAATATACAATAATCAAACAAAGAGATCTCTAAAAATTTAAATAAATTATGAGATGCATCTCTAAAGCCCAAAACCATTTAGCAACACCTTCATTCAAATCTGGTACAGCAGCATCTTCATTCCTAAGATTTGAACGAAAATTATACCTTTACCATCCAGGCTTGCACCAAAAAGTGTGGCAGAACCTTCATCTGCTATTTGAATTGCAGCATTACACGGTTCTTGAACTTCTTTTGCAATAGAAAGTATGCTTACGATGCCTCGCGCCATCATGCTAGAGACCCCACCCAGTAGGCCCACTTCAGTCTCTAATTTGGTCTTTGCTTCTTTAACAATTTCCATGTGCCATCAAAAAGCCTGAAACTCAAATATATAGCTGATGAACATTACAGCTAATAAGCATGTAATCGACTATTAAACCCACTTCATAAAACACATAAAATCCAGAATTCTACGAGTAATCGACTTCATTTCATATTTCCGTTAAATGAAAATAACAAACCTGAATGGAAAGCAGAAGCAATCGTAACTTTTAGATTGTACTTTGGCAATGATTTGTAGTGCCTTTGAAGTGGAAAGTTATTTCCTTCTTTCCCTTCCTGCTCCCCAAGATCAGTAAATTGTTGCTTGAATCGATCAATTACACTAAAATTGAATAAAAAAGATAGGTATTTTAGACCTTTTACCAAATGAAATTTCATAGGATTTCTTTAATCTAACCTTGGATACATGAAGCTTATGTGTTCTTTGCCATGAAGGTACTCTTGCAACATTTGTGGGTGATACTCTAGTATCTGTATGCTTAAAAAGACGATAGAACCATTAAGTAGGGTGTGATAAGTGAATCCGTTGTAAAAAAATAAAAAATAAAATATCATAGAGTATGATACCTCCCTATAAATCAGCTCTCTAACATCATTATTACTTAATCTTCGCCTTTCAAACTCAAATTCAAGTTTTGAAATCGGTTGCTTGTATGGTTCAGATCCGGATTCAGTAATCCATAAAAATAAAGATCAGCTAATGCCTGTAAATGTAAAATATTTCACAATATCAATAAACAGTAATGATAACTTGAAGCTTTCATCAAGATAAGCAACCAATTCAGGATAATAAGATGATTAATATCTTAATACGTATCATAATATTAAGAAGGAGATAACCAAACCAAACCAAACGTACCCAGTATAATCCCACACATAGCTAACGCTATTAGTAGGGTCTGGGGAGGGTGTGATGAGGGCAAACCTTACCCCTATCCCAAGGGATAGAGAGGCTGCTCCCGTTTAGACCCCCGGCTCCATGGGAAAGAAAAAGATAAAAATATAAATAAAATTAATGAGTAATAAAGTAAAATAAATCTAACAGTAATCTAACAATTAGCAGTGTATGACTAGAGTATATTAGTCACAAGAAACACAACACACCTACAAGAAACAAGACATACGCAAAATCTTTGCTAAACAACTCTACTCTCCCACACAACGGGTCACTCATCCTAAAACCCTAATACGACGTCTCCATGAAATCCTATCATTGATCATGTCCTCTGAGAGGTGTAAATCTAGCAAATCAAGCCTAATCCTCTCATCCCACGTTAATTTCCGTCTCCCCCTGCTCCTTTTCCCCTCTACAACGAGAGTTTCCACCGTTCTCACTGGATCTGTGCTCTGTCTCCTCTTGACATGTCCAAACCATCTCAATCTTCCTTCTCTTATCTTATCTGAGATACATGCGACTCCCAATCTCTTCCGAACAACTTCATTTCTTATTCGGTCCTTTCTTGTGTGTCCACACATCCACCTCAACATCCTCATCTCAGCTACATCCATTTTTCGAGCTTGTGTCTTCTTGATGGCCCAACAATCGGTTCCATATAGCATCGCTGGGCGAACTGCTACCCTATAAAATTTACCCTTTAACCCTATTGGGAACCTCTTGTCGCACAAAACACCTGAGGCCGCTCTCCATTTACACCAACCAGCCTGCACCCGATGGACTACATCATTGTCGATGTCTCCGTTACTCTGGATGACAGATCCTAGATACTTGAACTTCAGTGTCTTAGGGACAACCCCACCTTCAATAGAAATCTGGGTCTCCTCGTCGACGTTTGCACCACTAAAGTTGCAGTGAAGGTACTCGGTTTTAGATCGGCTTATCTTCAAACCTTTGTGCTCTAAGACTGTTCTCCATTCCTCTAGTCTGTTGTTCAATGTCTCTTTACTTTCTGCAATCAACACGATATCATCAGCAAAAAGCATGCACCATGGAATTGCATCTTGAATCGACTTTGACAACTCATCCAAAACTACTGCAAAGAGAAAGGGGCTTAGTGCCGACCCCTGGTGAACTCCCACTTCCACCGGAAAAAAGTCTGTATCCCCCACGGGAGCTCGGACGCATGTCTTAGCCTCATGATACATATCCCTAATTGCCTCAATATATTTACTAGGGATCCCTCTTCCCTCCAGACTTTCCCAGATCAATCTTCTAGGCACACTATCGTACGCCTTTTCAAGATCGATGAACACCATATGTAAATCATGTTTCTTCTCTCTGTACTTTTCCATTAATCTTCTTAAAATGTGTATCGCCTCCGTAGTGGACCGGCCTGGCATGAACCCAAATTGGTTTGCTGTAACCTGGGTTTGTCGTCTAATCCTTGTATCTATAACTCTTTCCCATAATTTCATTGTATGACATAGGAGCTTAATCCCCCTGTAGTTAGCACAACATTGAGCATCTCCTTTGTTTTTATATAGGGGTACTAAGACACTACGCCTCCACTGATCTGGCATCTTCCCGGTTTTGAAGATATTGTTTAACAGTCTTGTCAACCACTGAACGCCTTCCTCTCCCATACACTTCCACGCTTCAATGGGTATGTTGTCTGGACCGACTGCCTTAGCTCTTCCCATCTTCTTAAGAGCACTCCTCACTTCTTCCTGTGTGATATTTCGACAATAACAATTATTTCGTTGACTGGATTGAGTAGTGGGATTCTCCGTTATGGCTAGACTTGGTCTACAACTGTTGAAAAGGTTGTAGAAATAGTTTTGCCATCTCAGCTTGATGTCTCGTCCCTTTACCAAAACTCTTCCATCATCTTCCTTGATAAACTTCACGACCCCAAGATCTTGTCTCCTACGCTCCCTATTTTTGGCAATCTTAAACATATGATGCTCCCCTTCCTTGGTGTCTAGTTTTCTATACATCGTTTCATAGGCAAAATTCTTTGCCTCACTCACTGCCTTTTTAACTTCCCTCTTTGCCTGTCTATAGTTCTCCCGTAGTGTCATTATCTCCTCTCCATTACTGCACTGCAACATCTCTTTAAAGCGTTGTTGCTTGTCCTTTATCTTGCTCCGCACCTCCTCATTCCACCACCAAGACTCCTGATGTCCTCTTGTTGCTCCCAATGTGACTCCGAGGGTTTCCTTTGCTGCCTGCGTAACAGTGGTTGCCATAGCTACCCACATCTGGTTTGTGTCGCCATCCTTAGTATTTGTGTTCATCGCCATGACTTTATCTTTAAACAAATTGATGTTTTCGTCCTTCAAATTCCCCCATCTGATCCTTGGTTTATTTTTTCTTCTCCTCTCCGCCACCCTTTTTCTCAAGGTAAAATCGGCCACCAACAGACGATGTTGGGTCGCTACTGACTCTGCTGGAATTACCTTGCAATCTTTCCACCAATTACGATCCCCTTGTCTCATCAGGAAATAGTCGATCTGCGTGTTGCGCCCCCCGCTACTAAAAGTAATCAAATGTGATTCCCTCTTTATAAAGAACGTGTTTATAATACCAAGATCATGCGCAAGCGCAAAGTCAAGAAGCTCCCTACCATTATCGTTTCTAACACCATAACCAAAACCTCCATGAACCATCGGAAAACCATCACTCTCCTTACCAACGTGACCATTAAAATCACCTCCTAAGCATATTTTCTCCTGTCTAGGTAATGACCTCATTACTCCGTATAAACTACCCCAAAAATCCCTCCTTTCTTGGTCTCCTAGACCTACATGTGGTGCATAAGCGCTAACAATTGCCACAACTTCCTCACCAAGTACTACTCTCAACACCATGATCCTATCATTATATCTTTTCACTTCCACCACATTACCGTGCAGTTCTTTAGCAACTAGAAAACCCACCCCATTTTTTGTTCCATCGCAACCAGAATGCAACAGTTTGTAGCCATTACACTCACCCCCCCCTTTGACCCTTCCACCTAGTCTTAAGAAGGAGATACCTGTATGTATATACTTTAAAGCTCGAAGAAGCTGATACAAGAAAACCTAAAGATGTTAGGGAGTGAGATCATCATTAACCTTGATTACTTCATCAAGATCAGACTCCATCACCATCTCTACAAAAAAAGCAATATTATTTTGCTGATAATCATTAACTGAATGTTCATTTTATTAAAAGGAATGTTCATATATCTAACTTGTCAGATGTGACAAAAGTCACACAAAGTGTAACTTTACTACATAAAACCTTCTATATCATTTTACAAAAAGTTACCCCCACACCCCCACCCCCATCTGACCATTTTTCCACCTCAAGAATGTCTACAATTTTCAATCTTAGACATGCATATATGAAAAAGTTACTCACAAAGACAAATTCCTTACCCTTCGTATTCAGAACCAATATCTAGGAGCTTATCTCTACTAATTTGTGCAAGATAACTCCTAAGAAATAGGCCATGTATGGGATGCTGGACACCACGACACATATCAACAAGATCTTTGAGAACATCCTTAGCATGAGCCTCTTTGACTTTATATAAACAGACCCTATTGTGCATAGAAGATGACTGTAAATTTAATAGACAAGGTATCCATAAACATCCACAAATAAACATAAGTTGCAGAAAATGTTTTGTATCATATCATATTTTTGTTTAACAAACCCATATTTAATTTGGGTATATGTACCCGTGATCTCGGCTAAAAAGCGGGTGAAGTATCCTGCACATCCCTTGCAGTGAATCGACAGACCTAGTTACACAACAATGCACACTGTCACATTCTGATTACTAATTACAATGTTAGTTCTTTGGTTATTTCTATACTCTAGCACATGTACTATAATTTCCCTTATCACTCTTTATAACAGTCTGTGCAGATGTGCCCATATCTCTAAAGCAGTTTACCCACATCCCTCTAGAAATACAAGCACTATAGAAAGTTGAATAAATATAAATGGAAGTTCTTGCAGTCATGTCATTAACTATAAAGTTATGGCGCCCAATATCAGTTCGGAGTGAGAAGTTTACCAGCAGTAAGTTCAATAAATCAAAATGCATACTATTCTAGGGTCAAAGTAATTGTTTGTGAAAATTTGGTTTTTGATGTGAGAAGTAACCAGATAATCAATTTATACAACTTACAAGGTACCTTTTAATCTCATGTCGAGTCCATTCAATTACCCAAAACACCCAAAATCAATAAAGAAACTAATTTGCAAAAAAGAATTTAAACATCTAGCATCTGCTCTTTTAATTGTAGGACACAATTTCATTACGAATCACCTGATAGTTCTAGGCTTCTAGAACAAAACTCATCTGCTCTTCTAAATTCAACTCTTTGGGCAAATTAACACACAAAATCTGACTCAAACAAACATATAATCTTCAAATCATAAATTAGACACATGCAATTCCTTATTTAATCAAAGAACTCAGAAAAATTAGGTAGATAGCTTGCCTCTGACAACTACATCAAAGAACTCAGAAAAATTCCCCTGTACATCAAAATGCTTAATCCTAAATCCTAACTGAAGTTGCATAATCTAACCATAATATAAGCAGTGAAATATTAGGATCAAACTAAGCTAACCAAACCCTAAAATGTACATTTCTATCACTAAAATGAAGTTATATATGAACAAAGTCAACAAACCAAATCAAATTATTAGTTTCTAACCTGAGAAAGCTCAAGGAACGAAGAAGACGAATCCAGTAAGCGGTCGATTCTCTCTCTTGCAAGTAGTTTGTTCTTACTCCTATACCTCTTTACAGCTTCCTCACCTCCACCTTCGGTTACCTTTTCACACAATAAAACAAAATCGTCACTAAAAATTACTCCTACAAGTTCCAAACAAGTTCGCGATTATTCAAATTCGTTGAACACATTACAGTTCGATTGACGAGAAATTACATATCGAAATCTGCATTAACGATGAGAGAAACAAACCTGACGGATATGAGAGTGAAGTTGAGCCATGATTGACTCCATTTTGTTACAGTTTTGAACAAACGAATCGGAGGTCCGGTCGATGCCGTCCGGGAGGACATTGTGCCTTGTGACTGAGAGCTAAGATCTCGATTGGTCAACAGAGAGATTAAGGTAGCGTTGATTGATGAGCTCCATCGATATGGCGATGATGTTGAGGTTGATCTGGCAGTTCTTACTAGCATTTCACCTTTACTGTGTGTATGGTTTGTGAAGTGGATGATTTATATACCATTAGGATTCGGCGGTGACTCCGAGCGTTTGAGATTTCATCGTAGCTTTACAACCTTCTCCTCGGCTACGGCGGCGGCGGCGGGACGGAGGAATGTCGATCGGTGGATGGATTTGGTGGTTCTTAGCAGGGGTGTTAAAAAAAACGTGAATCCAAAACCGAACCCGAATTATCTAAAATTCCGAATCAGAAATTTTCAAAAATTTGGATATTCGAAATTTCGGATTTCGGATATCCAAATTTTCGAAAATTCGGATATCCAAATTTTCGAAAATTCGGATATCCGATATCCGAATTTTCGGATTCGGATAGTGATATTGGAAATTTTCGGATATTTCGAATATCCGAATCTGAAAAATAAATTTAGTTATTTTTTAATTAATTATTATATTTAAATATATAAGAGAATAAGATGGAGAAACCCTAATTTCCTAATAGTCTCCTCCTTGGCTCCTTCTACTCGACGACTTCTCCTCCTTCTCTAGACTGCCGTCCCCGTTACAAGACCACCACCGGCTCTCCTACATCATTCAATCAGGCCACCACCGGCTCGCCTTCACCATTTAATAAGACCACCAGTTCACCACCGCCTCTACTCAGCTTGCTGTTCGGCTTCCCCAACATCGAAAGGCATTAAAATCTCTCTCTTTCTCTCTAGAACACTCTCTGTATTCAAATGATTTTTTTTATCGATTTCTTCTCTTGCCTTCTACTTGTGCCCCAATTCTGACCAATGAATACATCTGCTTGTTTAATATCATCTATCTGTTTTGTTTGAATTGAACAATGTGTACTTAAATTGAAATAATTTAAACAGATTTCAATTTTTCATTAAAAGAACTTTTGATTGGTTATATAGACTAGTATGGATTTATAGAATTCGGATATCAGTCTTCTATCCGAATCCGTATCCGAAAATTTCGGATACGGATTCGGATAGTGAAATCCACTATCTGAAATTTTCGGATATCCGAAATTCGGATATCCGGTTTTGAACACCCCTAGTTCGTAGGGCGGATACTAAGGATTGTTTGGGGAAAAATAGTGATGGAGATGCAGGTTGAGTTGTGGCGACGTGTGGAGAATAAGAAAAAGAGCGTAATCCCAGTTTTTACGTATTTTAAGTGAAAAGAAAAATTAAAACAAAAATAAAAAGCCCCTCTTAAGTTTTGCTATCGGCGCACCGGTGGCAAATGCTAATTATACAAAGCGGTGGTAAATGCTAATTATACAAAGCGGTGGCAAATCGGTAGGTAATTTTGCCACCGTCGTAACGGTGACAAATTTTTGGTCGCAAATGCCCAATTTTTTAGTAGTGTTTGCTATTTTTTTTATCTCTTTTAAGTCTCTAGAATTCGTATTTCGTAGCTAATTGTTAGTTTAAGATTATTGGAATTGACTTCTTGGTGGTTTTTTAAGGATTAATGGTTGTTTGAATTGATTTATTTTTATAATATTTATGACGTCATCCGGTTCTTAAATCAGGTTCGATCAATGGACCTGTAAAAAAACCGGTTCAACGTCCGGTCCGATCCTAAAAACATGGCTCAAAAGCGGCAACTATGCGTTTTTAAAATTTTTCGGTGTGCGTCATTTTATGGTAATAGTATTAGTACGCCATTACTTATAAAAAAATACTAGGTTATATTATATTTTTTTTTTAAAATTCAGAGATTGTCTTTTGAAAATTTTCAGATATCATACAACTCGGAGATATATCGAAAAATGATTTACTTTGTTAAGTGTAATAGAACCTAGTTCTTAATTAGTACAAAACCCGGTATTAATTAAACTTTTATGAAGTTATTTTTTTTTTAATTTAGTACAGTAGATATTATTATTTAAGGATATAGAACTTATTCTTTCACTAACAATTAGGTTTTATTATTTTGTTTATAATATAATTTCATTTGATATAAACCGGATCTTTCTTAAGCGCATCAGTATATTATTTGAACCTTTTTTCAGAAAACCAAAGAGGGAATATCTATGTTTTTGTAGTAGTGGGAATAACAAAAACAAACTTGAAATAAAGTAAAGAGTAAACTCCTCTTTTAGTCTCTTTGCTTATTTTAGTTCAATGGTTTAAAAATCTCGATTTACATCCAATAGTTTCACTATTTATCTCTATTTTAGCCAGTCCACTAACATCCATTCAATTTTTAGTGAAGTTTTAACTGAAAATACCAAAATATCCTTATTAATAATAAACAAAAATACACTTCTACTTAAAAATACCCACTCCACTTTTTCTTCTCCAAAAAAAACCCTAAAATACCTACCTTCACCTTCACCTCCACCTCCACCTCCACCTCCACCCTGAAATCAATACAGTATCGAGAACTCGTTAATAATAAATCAATCACAATAACAATATTTTAGATTTCTAGGGCTTGAAACAATCCAATACCTCATAATTTTTACAAGCCTGATCGAATGACTCCTGTATCAAAGGCCTAACAGCAACAATATCATAAGTTTTTAGAAACAGATTACCGGAATTGAGACACGATCCTAGCGCCAGTGTATCAACGACAACCGTGAGACGAGTGTATTGACGGAATGGAGCGGTGGTTGGGATGTTGAGCAGGCGGCGATGGAGGTTCACAGAGGTGGAAATAGAAGGAGAGGCTTTGAGAACGAAGGACAGAGGGTGATAGAGACCCGTTGTGCGGGTTAGACTCCAAGATAGAGACCCTTTGAGCGGGTTAGACTCCAAGAACAAGATGAAGAAGAAACATTAACTTTGATACCAATTTTCTGCTTAATATTCTCAAGAACTAAAAGGCCTTTTAAGGCTTACAAACACGTAGGGAAAACGAACAAGAATTAACCGAAATAAAACATGGGTATTCCACTAAACCACTAACTAGATAACTGAATACTAATGCAAAGCAAGTAACTAAATAAAGAAAACAAGTTGCGTGAATACAGCACCCACTTCCCATGTGTGTATGCATGGATTGAAGATGAGAGGCTGGACACGTGGCATCATGTACGTATCAGAGGGAATAAAGAGATTGAACAACGTTCTGCTTCCGACATTACTCCGGTGATAGTACGGTTGTATGCGACGCCGTTGTAACCTAATTCCATGGCTTTCACGACGAGTTTTAATCGTAGTGATTTGTCGGCAGTGGAATTTCGTTTGGTTGATTCGGTGTACGGTATGTTGAGATCGAAAAACCCCGTTGTTAGTGGCTGAAGAGGCTCACACAAAGGGTAGGAGGTGTAGGGAAGAAACGATTACAGAAGAAATCAAACAATTAGCCTTTGATTTCTGGGTTGAAGTGGAGGTGGGTATTTTAGGGGGTTTTTTTGGAGAAGAAGAAAGTAAAGGTGGGTATTTTTAAATAAAAAAGTAGTTTTGTTTATTATTAATCGGGGTATTTTGGTCTTTTCAGTTAAAACTTAACAGAAAATTGGATGGAGGTTAGTGGAGTGACTAAAATAGAAACAAATGCTGAAACTATTGGATGTAAATCGGGTTTTTAAACTATTGGACTAAAATAGAGAATTGACATAAACTATAGGATTAAAACATGAGTGTACTCTAAAGTAAAATATAATAATTCATAATATATTGTTCATTAAATAAGCATTCTCTAAACTTCAATCTAGACAAAAGAAAAACATCTTAGCAATATCCATTACATTGTAGAGAAGTTGATTATCAAAATAAAATTAAACATTGGTGTCTAAATTAATAAGCCATAGGGCTAACGGTAACCCGTAAAAAATATCAGACTCGTGACACAATTGTTGCAAAGTTAACTCAGTTTTTTATAGACTTCTTACTCCTTTTTCATTGCTTATATATGCAATTTATCGTAAATATCAAATCATCAACATAAAGAAAAGCTAAAAAGATGTTACCTTTGTTTTCTTTAATATACACGTTTGTAAAATAATTATTTATGAAGTAGCTACCAATAAGGCTTTACCACGCACGAGGTGTTTGCTATTGGCCAGATTGATCAAGCAATTGATAAACAAACATGTTTATATAACTAGAACTTTGAATAACTTGATTGAATTGTACAAACTGTGATTTCGTGATTATAGAGAATGAAGTCGTCGATGGGTTCATATAACCCTAATGGAATCGACGTAAACGCTTCTAAGACCAGTTATTAGCTTAGGTTTTGACACATGG
The DNA here is from genome assembly GCA_023525975.1 of Smallanthus sonchifolius. Lineage (NCBI taxonomy): Eukaryota > Viridiplantae > Streptophyta > Magnoliopsida > Asterales > Asteraceae > Smallanthus > Smallanthus sonchifolius. Next base: position 16,737,057 of record CM042035.1, on the reverse strand, counting down.
ACTCAAAGTTTAGTTATGACTAAATACACATGGACTCAAAGTTTAGTTATGACTAAATACACATAACACCTAAGGTTTAATGATCGGGAATAACCCTCACATTCCCCCCCCCCCCCCCGCCTTTAATCACGTTCAATTTGATGCAGATCTTGAACGCCAATTAGCTGCCTCATAGTGATGAACTTGACCCTTGCTAACGCCTTCGTGAGTATGTCTGCCCCTCATAGTTCTCCACTGATATGTTCAACATTGATGTGATCATTCACCACACGCTCCCTTATGAAATGATAGCGTGTGTGTATGTGTTTGATCCTTCCATGAAATACGGGATTCCTCGTTAATGTGATGGTTGAAATGTTGTCAACTAGTAAGGTTATCTTTTCTTCCTTCCATCACATTATTTCACTAAGCAACCTTTTTAACCATAATGCTTGACATGCTGCTGAAGTTGATGTCATGAACTCATATACACATGATGATAAAGTAATAGTTTGTTGCTTCTTAGTACACCAAGTTATAGGTGAATTCCCTAAGTAAAAGACTAATCCAGTAGTGTCTTTCCCTTCTTCTGTATTTACCCCATAACTACTATCATTGTATCTAGTAATCTTGCCGCCTCCAAGTTTCGTATAACTTATACCAAACTCCTTTGTTCCTTTGACATAACGTATCACTTGTTTGATGGCCTTCATATGATGTTCCTTTGGTTCTTGCATAACCCTACTGAGTAATCTGAATAGCATAAATCCGGTCTTGTATGTAGTAAGTACCTTAAACATCCTATCAAACTTCTATATTTAGTAGCATCAACTGAATCTCCTACTTCGGTCTTTGTCAACTATGTTCTCGGGTCCATTTGTATTTTGGTTCCATTACTATCTAGCATACTGGCATCCATAAGTATTTTGTTGACATAACCGGTTTGCTTAATTGACATCTCACCCCCTGATTGGGTAACCTCTATTCCCATATAGTAAGCCAAAAGTCCTAAGTGACTTATTTCAAAAACGACCCAAACAAACATGGCCGGACTGCAGGTGGCACCGGTTCCCGGCCCAACGGCCCGATCGGTCGGTCTGGTCGTGAAAACATCGGGGAACACTATTAATTCATTAGGGAGTAATTACAAGTACCGCATGCATCATATATATACACACATATACAAACCCAAACTCTAAAGCCTATAAACATTGAGTTGGGCTTACATGTCTACATGGCTGCATCTATAACATAAACAAACATAATGGTTGCGTAACCTTTAGATATAAAGATTTCATCTTCAAAGTTTTCATTTTACACTATCATACAACCTAGGTACCGGCTAAGCACCTAATTCAACAACTGTTTTGCTTGGTCTTTTACTACACCACCAATTTACCAAGCAGTTTGATTATATAGTTGATTTATACAAGTTACCAAACACGAAACAAGTTTAAAAAAAATTGTATAATCACGCTCCATTGATCATAACCGAGCGGAATGGTACCCTTTCAATGTCAACAAAGGTTGAAAACTCGTTCTTTAACGGTTGTTTCCATGGTTCTCCATCCATCTGCATAAAAGCCTGTTTCCATGCTCCGCCCCTTAACTCAAATCGAATTGCAACAGCCTGATGAACAAAATGTTGTATGAGTTCCAAGAAAATTTTTCCTTAGTTTTAAAAAGCGCGAGGCGAGGCAAAGGCACACACATCATGTATGAGAGGCCCAAGGTATTTATATAATAATGTTTTATATTTCTAATATGTTTCTGTCATCACGTACCCAAAGTTTAGATATAAATAGCCTCTACATATACGATTCAATATATATATATATATACTAGATTAGAATCTCGTGTATTAAACGGGTTGAATAAATGTAATGTTATATACTTAGTAATAAAAAAATTATGTCTTTAAAAACCCGTGTATTTCACACGTTGAATAAAATATGGGGTGGCATTTATAAATTCTGTTAAGTTAATTTTTAAAACATTTCTTTTCAACTGGGTATTAATTTTTTTTATGTAACTGATAAATGTTAAATCATATTAAATGCATTTGGTTAATGATGTAATAAGTATCCATAATTAAATAATAAGTATCCATCATTATTTAATAGGAGAAGGAGGCGGGAAAATCATGCTGAGGATGCACCAAAAAGTGACATGTGTCCTCTAGTTTAGTTGTTTATTAGGTAGTATAGACATAGATATAGATATAGATAGATATGTAAGATCTATATTTACACACTTGATTCTTTTTCTTAAATAAATTTAAATTTAAATTGTGGTACCTGTGCGATATGTTTGGCTGAAATAAGTTCCACCATCACAAATGATGCATGCCATCCTTGCTTAAATCCAAAAACTTCTAAGAGTCCATCATCTGCGTTAGCCTCAACAAAGCCTCTCTGCATTTGATGTTATTATCATTACAAATAAAATGATGATTTCCTATATTTTGTCTTTAAATGGAGGATATATGAGAAATAGTCAAATACTTTGCTTTAACTATGTGTTTCGGCCTTCGGGTCACAGGATTTTTATTGGTGTCACATTTCAAAAATGTTCGGTGAATCAGTGTCAGTCTACTTGAATAACCCATAAAAAACAAGTATCGACTTACTATAGAACACATAAAATATTTTTTTACAGTGAAACCAATGTTTACTATGTGGGTCCGCCCTTGCATACATAGATCATAAAAAATACTTGATCCATTGTGCATGATCATCATCATTAGTTATGGTAAATAAACACCAACCTTTTCCATATATTCTGGTTTCAAATTTCCCCAAGGATTTCTTCCACTTGCATAGCTATGAAGATTCAAAGCAACAATAGACCTAACACTACAAGACCATAAATTGCCAAGAAAGAAACATTAATAAAATAAATGCTACATCATTGATGATAAAATAATTGTAATTCCACAAGTTAATTAGATGCCATTTAAAGGTTTGACTTACTAGAAGTCAATATTTTGACCGTCTTCGATTCATTCAACAAATGTGATTATTAAAGTTACCCTTACCTTGATGGGATAGGGACTAGCTCCCACTCTGAGCTGTTGAGCCGTTTAACATGTAACCTCAGTATATTCTTTAGTCCCCTGCATTCAACACATTATTAAAACCAAATGAAAATTACAATTGTATTTTATTTCCATTTAAATACTATTTTAGATTATTTTATTTTTCAAAAAATGTGACAATAAGCTCCCTTATATGAACCAAGAAACACCTAAAGTTATGTTAAAACTTAAAAGCAACACTTATTTTAAGAAATTCACGGCTTTGGGTTTAGTCTAAACACATTTAGCTAAAGGGGTCAGGTTCGAGTCGAACTGGCAGGTTGGCCCATTTTTTTTTTTAATTTTTTAAAAGTGTGTTTTGTGCCAAAAAAAATTTTGCCAAAATTTAGAAAATAAAAAGGAAATTGGCATGTGTTTATCTTTTTAGTACATTATTGTTTTATACAAATTTGTACTATTTATTGTAAATTTTAACTTTAGAGTAATTCTAGTATAAAAAGTACTTCAAGTTAGGGTTTGTGAAAAATGTTCATGTTTGTGTCTGGTTCGACCCGCAAACACGACCCATTTAGCAGCCCTATTTTTAGTCTAAAAAGTACTTCATGTGACCAACTCTTACCGCAAACCGGGGTCAGCCATACAAGGTGTAAAAAACCAGCCTTGTTTACAACTATATCCAGAGTATATCATCTGTGACAATAGAAAAATTAACAAAAATAATAAATATACCAAGTATCCTATAACCATATAACATAGTCATAAGCCATAGAAAGATAAATATTTTAACGGGTCGAAAATGAGTCAAGTGTTGTGAAATACATACTTCTCTAATTGCCTTAATAAATAAAATAAGACTAATATCTTAATAATATAATTTTTAATTATAATCAATACATTAATTTTGATTCTATTTTTACTAACCCATTTGGACCTGTATTAAATTACCCATTTTGACCCGAACCCGTTCCCAACACATGTGAATAACCCATTTTGCCATCTCTAAAGAAATGTTGATAATAAGATGGCATCAGGATGATATATGATGTTTCTTGAGAAGTCAACTAAAGGTCAAACCTTGTTTGAAATAGGACCTCTAGCAAGGTAAGGCTTCTCATTCCTTAAATGATGGAAACCATAAGCCACTTGAGCATCCATTCCTGAATCAAGAAAGCTACATGAATAAGATAGTAAAAATAGAATAAAAAGTTTTTAAAAAAAATTAAAGATAAAATATATATATTTCCCCAAAAACGAATTAAAGAAAAAAGAATACCTATACTGAAATAATTGTAGAATACTCCTTGATAGCATGAAACTTTCTCAGGTAATTTCCCTTGAATTTGTAAATTCTGCAAAAAAAAGAAAAGAAATACGTAATAATAACGGTTAATTAACACCAGTGTTGTAAAAATCGCTAGGCGCTAGTCGGGCGGTGGGGTAGGGCCTAGGCCTAGGCGGGATTAATCGGATTGGAATTTTTATATGTAATTTTCAGTTTTTTATATATATACACACATTTTTATATGTAATTTTTTTTAAAATGTTCATTTTTAAACCACACCAAAGGTTTTCGCCGGAATTTGGCCGGAAATTTCAGGTTATTGCCGGAAATTACAGATGTTCGCCGGAATCTGGCCGCCTAGGGCCGCCTAGGACCGCCTAGGAGCGATTTGGACCATCTAGCGATTTTTGGACCGACTAGGTCAAAATTCCTCCTTACCCGACCGCCTAGCGATTGATCGGCGCCTAGGCGCGATTTTTACAACACTGATTAACACAACCCATGAAACTCTTATAAATTAATTAAGAAATGATATAACACAAACCTGCTCAAGAACAACCTCTTCTGTTTGCTTCAAAGAATGAGGTGTCTCTAAATTTATACCAGATGGCATTGATATCAAAAGATTCCAACTTCACATTATAACATGTATGTTACAACATTATATTATTAATTTCGAAAAGAAAACAAAAGAACACCATCAAATTATGAATATTATGCAACATGGGCGGGCCGGACAGGTTGGGTTACGGGTCAGATTGCAAACACTTCTTTTTCCTTTTATAAAAAACGTTTTTACATAATTAGAGCCTTAAACATAATTATGAAAACTATATTATTACAATAATAAATTTTTTTTTTTTAAATAATAGGATTTTGGAGGTTGTATGGATAAAAGGACCCATTTGGCCCATTTCTTGTTTAGATATTTTATGTAGCTGACCCATTTGACCCGTTTAAGATAAAACATAAACCAAATTGATTCATTCGTAACTTCAAATTTGAAAATTTTATTTAAAAATAAAAAGAATTACCTATCGAGGCGGCTAGTTGGAGCAAGAGTGGCCTTATCAAGAGTCCTTTTTATGGCAGCTCTCCAGCTAAAAGGAAATGAACCACCCTGGAAATAAGTTCAATTACACCTTAAGAACATGAAAAAATAACAGAAAACTAAAATTGTCAGGAAATGACAAAACTACCCATCCAAAACTTCTGGACAAATCATTCCCTGTACCAAGAGGAATAACTGCTGTTGGTGGAACGGGGTTTCGACTCTCCTTGTGAAGCACTCCAAGGCATCCAAGAACCCAACCAACGGTTCCATCGCCTCCTGCAACCTTTTTAAATGAATAAAAATATCAATTTTTAGCATTATATATTCATATTAAGTTATTGTAACTATTAAAAAACATCAAAATAATGGAAGGTAAAGGCTACATTTTTCATCAGGGAAAATTTAAATCCTTTTGGCATATTTAGTAATTGCTACAAAAGTTGAAGATTTTGTAGTTTGTTGTAGCTAAGGAAAATTTAGCAAACTTGAATGTGTTTCAATGATGATCATATATTCATATGAATATTATGACTTGAGTCGCAATAATCAATTTCTAGCGTTTGGATAAACAAAATCCCCGTCTGGAATAATCAGTTACATATGGGCTATAAAAAAACCGATTATCTAGGGGCACAGTAAAAGTTACTTTGCTTACTGTACCCCTAGATAATTAGTTTTGGATAGTCAGTATCATACGTGCTATAACAAAACCGATTATCTAGGGGGCATACCTAAACAATACATACCTTTTTCTATAACATAATTTGGTCATTTTACAAATTAATTCTTAATAATCATAACAAGTCAAAACACTCAAACATATGATCATCAAATTATAACAACTTGAAAAAGCAAAGGATCCAAACACTATTTTTCTACACTCGGCTTTATTTCACCTAATTATCTCATTCTGATTATTCAATATCACATAATCACTTTTGAAACGCATATCAAAACACCTCCTAGTCAGTGTTGTAAAAATCGCTAGGCGCTAGTCGGGCGGTGGGGTAGGGCCTAGGCCTAGGCGGGATTAATCGGATTGGAATTTTTATATGTAATTTTCAGTTTTTTATATATATACACACATTTTTATATGTAATTTTTATAAAAAATGTTCATTTTTAAACCACACCAAAGGTTTTCGCCGGAATTTGGCCGGAAATTTCAGGTTTTGGCCAGAAATTTCAGGTTTTCGCCGGAATGTTCCCCGGAATCTGGCCGCCTAGGCGCGATTTGGACCGTCTAGCGATTTTTGGACCGACTAGGTCAAAATTCCTCCTTCGCAGAGCGCCTAACGATTAATCGGCGCCTAGGCGCGATTTTTACAACACTGCTCCTAGTAATCACACAACCGATGCATTTACATCGAGTGGAATAGGTTAGCATTTCCAAATACGAAAAATGGCGAATTAAAAGATATTAACAAATATTTGTGTCCATACCGCGATACTAACTACTAAAAGAAAGGAAACACACATACCACAATCCTTAATCTTTCTCGGGTTTCTTTGGCACAATTATCTCCATTCCCAGCAAGCTTCTCCAAGCACCCCAACCCGTACTCAACAAACTCATCCGGCCTCACATTTTGAAGATCAAATACCTTGCACAAGAAACAAACTAATTTATGTAGTTAAAGATTTTTATTATTATATGAAAATATTTGAATGTATCTATAGTTGAAAGCAATGCTAGTGAAGTTTGACAATTTTCCCAATCTTGAATATCTTCTTCAAATTGATTCAAAATCAAGATCCATAAATAACAATCCCAGAACAATTTTACTCAAGTTTTGACACCCAAAACCCCTAAAATCTGAGGACTTAAAACCCAGATTATCATTTTAATTTTCTTAAATTCTAAACTTATGGGTAATTTAATTTCAAAAAAATTTAGAAAATATTATTGTAAAAAAAAAGAAATAACCTGTTCTTCGCCCATCAAATCCCAAAATCATTTTTACAAATTTTTTTACACCCAAAACCCATAAAAAATCTTAATTATGGGTTTTTTAATTCATCAAAATTCTAGGCAAATTAAGCATAAATGGTGAAAAATGACGTCATAATTGAACATTATTTAGAAATTTTTATTGTTAAAAGAAAAAAAAACCTGTTCTTCGCCCATCAAATCCCCAAATCAATTTTACATAATTTTTTACACCCAAAACCCATAAAAATTCTTAATTATAGCCTTCTAATTTCATCAAAAATCAAGGCAAATTAAGCATAAATGGTGAAAAATGACGTCATAATTGAACATTAATTATAATTTTTTATTGTAAAAAAAAACCTGTTCTTCACCCATCAAATCCTGCAATCTTGCTTTAAGCTCCGGGCCATGACGACCACCACTTTTAGAGTTTATAAAAACAACCAACGGACACTCAGCCGGTTTACCACCGTGACCGGAGGTGGTGGCATCGGAATGACGTTTTGAAGCAATGGAGTCGCGTATAGCAACGCGTAAATACTCCGGCATGGTGATCTTCTGCCGCAACTCCTCTTTTGGAATACTTATCCCCGATAACGAACACCGTTTGATCGAATCTAAGAACGATAACTTAATGGCCACCGTGTTGACCGTCTTCTCCGGCCCCGGCGAGTCCATCTGAAGGTTTTTCAAGTAAGAAGTTAAAAAAAAAACCTCAGGAAAATCGAAACTGTCGTCGGTTTTCTAGAGTGAGTGTGGTGGGAGTGGGTGGTGTTGGGGGGGTTTTGAAAATGTGCCGGCGAGATAGTTGTTTTTGAAGTCCGGCGGAGGGTGTTGTTTGAATTTTGTTTTTTTCTTTTTGTTGAATGAAATTAAATGTCTTTATTAAAGGTATTGGTTTGACTATTCTGCCCCTCTGGTTTTGGTTAATTACGGAAATACCTACTTTTGGTAAATTGTTTTCTTTGGTTTTAGACGATAGAAATGGCTCCACGTGCGGCGCGTACTTTTGACATTTATATTGGTTTTGTATTTACAGTTTTAGGCCTTTGAGGTTAAGTTAAGTTCATAAGACCTCCTTTGTTTATGGTAGTTTACCACTTGGCCCCTTGAGTTTTGATATACAATCGATTTTCACTTGATAGCATAAGTAAATTAAGGGAATAAGAGGTATTGAATGAAATATGTACGATTGAACCGGATCGTCTGCCAGGCGGGAACGGGGTGTTTAAGCAGTATGGTTATGCCTACATAAACCATTTTCATTAAAATGAGTGGTTACCGACTGGACCGGTCAAACCAAATTTTAACCGTGTTTTATATCTTACCTTTGAAATCTTATATTTTATTTATTTAAATATTTAAAATTATAAATTTATACCAAGATATAAGGTATTTTCATATTTTATTTCAAAATAAAATACATATATATACGCACACTTTAAAATATCATCCACCAATCAATCACGAACTAGAACCGTAAATCTTTTCTTGAAATGTATGGTTCTATAATAGTAATAGTAATAATAAAATCTATATGTATCTATACTATATAATAAATAAAGTTTTTTACATGTCACGTATTGTTTTCATATTTATTCTCATCATTTTTTTCTTGTCTTTCTCTCTTATTAAATACACCTCTATCTTTTAATAATAATATATTTAAAAAAATACTAATTTTTATTTTAATAAATCTCCTAACATATTTTGACGAGTGTATATGTTAAAAGATTATATTATATTCCACGAGTTTATTCAACCTTTGTAAAACACGAGTTTTAAAAAAATAAATCTTTTATTACTTAATATATAACTAGTTTAGATCCAGTGTCTACACACGGGTGAAAATTGAAAAATATCAATATATAAAAATTTTAAATATTTATGTATATATTTTACAGGTGTAAAAATATATTACATATACTAAGGATAGAAACAAACTCAAATTATGTAAAAATTAATATATAATTGGGTTTCGAAAATACGTTAATTACTATTTAATGTAATTTGACTTTTATTTACTATTTGAATGAAATATAAGTTACATATTAAATTTCAAATTTTCTTATAATAATGGGTAATTTAAAATAAATGTGTTTTATTAGTATAATTAGTATTTTCTTTAAATATATATTATTATTAAAATATAAAAGTGCATTAAATAAGAGAGAGAGGCGGGAAAAAAATGATGAGAATGAATGTGGATGCGACATGTGGCACTAAAAACCTTTATTTATTATATAGTATAGATAGATATTATATTCATTTAACTCGTATAATACACGGGATTTTAACCTAGTATATTAATAATTAAACGTTATATAAGAATAACAAATTTACTATAATTATTCGGGCCCCCTTTGAGGCTCCCTTAAAGACAAGGGATGTGAATAATAAATTTTGATTTTAAGAATCCAGAATAGATCAGTTTCAAATTTCCAATAAATTTATATTTTTGACAGATTGACTGCCAGTTGGACAACTTTTGGCATGTTTCCAGGTATTCTGGGGATTAATAATCTTTATTAAATTATAGTAAATACTTAAAATTCGATATGTTGTTACATAATTAGTTTTTATTCTATCCTTAAGCGTAAAAATTTAATTTTCAAAAATACAAACTATGGTAATTCTTAATGTTCTCATATTTATAAAAGTTAATTCAACTCAATTTGCCTTTTGATTAGAACTCTGTACCTCACGTTGTCAAATTCTAAATCTTCGATAATATTTTTCCGGAAATATTTCTTAACTTTCACATTTTAAAAGTGTTTGTTTTCTTTTAATAACTGTTAAAATTATGAAGTAATGAATGTCCAACAACTGTCTAAAGCAACTAGAGATACAACTCTTTAATTGTCATGTGGTGTGGACACCTCGGTCTTTTTGTGCTTCTTTTATTGTCATATTTTAATTTTGTATATTGTTCTACTATATTCTTTTTTGTTGTATATATTCATATATTAGGTTATATACCTATGTATTATATGGGTTGTTTAATAAAAAAATAAAAGAACAATAATATGTAAACAAATTTAAAATAATGTGTAAAACAAAAAAAAATTTGTTTCCTTAATTAAGTAATAGTTAGAATTTAAGTTTAATATTATTTTTTCTGAAAAATAAAAACATTAAAATACTTAAATTTCAAAATTCAAACTTACTTAAAATAGAAAAAATTAAAAGATTTTAAGGAGAAAAAGTATGGTGATTACACATGACATTTCTTGAAATTATTTATTAAATAAGGATAAGGTAAGAATTTATTGTTAACCCAATGTTATTGTGTTAACTCAATTAAATTCGTCAAAATCAATCCAAATAATTTTTTAAAAACATTATTACACCAATACAACGTCATGTTGTTTTTTATATTTTTGTAAATTCGTAAGAGTAAGAGCATGTGGTATACACAAGTGAATGAGGGTTTAGTAAGGGGAAAAGTGATTGCCACATGACGCCACGTCAAATTCTATAAATCTCACACCAACCTCACTTGGTAAGGGAAATACCCAAGTGAGTGAGGGTGGTGTGAAAATTAAATGCATTAAATAAATGATACAAATATACAACAAGCACAAGGTACAACCACATTTTCCTCTCATTCCTCTTTTCTTCCTGTGAAGAACATCACAGTAGAGGCTCACGAAAACAAGGGGGTGGTGTGCCCTCTCCCTCACTTGATTGAGCAACCTCGCGGAAAGTCTATCACGAGACCATACCACATGATCTAAGGGTAGTTTACACCAATGTAAAAATGAGTACAAAATGTAGGTGTACAATCTTCTACCTTGGTTTTATCATTCATCCCCTTAAAAAATAATTATAGTTTAGCCTACGATGTTATGAGGTTTTATAATAATAAATCCAATCTATATATATACTATATAATAAATAAAGTTTTTCTCATGCCACGTGTCGCATCCATATTTATTTTTATTATTTTTTCCGTCTCTCTCTCTCTTATTAAATACACCTCTATCTTTTTTAAAACATACTTATTATAAATCATCCTTTATTATAAGAAACTCTGAAATCTAATTATGTAACTTTTATTTTCAATAAAATGATAATTAAAGTCAAATTACATTAAATAATAATTAACGTATTTTCAAAACTCAATTATATATTAATTTTTACATATTTTGAATTTTGTTTTCTATCCTTAGTATATGTAATACATTTTTACACTTGTAAATCTATGCTATATAATAAGTAAAGGTTTTTTCATGTCACGTGTCGCATCCATATTCATTCTCATTATTTTTTTCCCGTCTCTCTCTCTTATTAAATACACCTCTATCTTTTTAAAACATACTTATTATAAATCATCATTTATTATAAGAAACTCTGAAATCTAATAATGTAACTTTTATTTTCAATAAAATGGTAATTAAAGTCAAATTACATTAAATAATATTTAACGTATTTTCAAAACCCAATTATATATTAATTTTTACATATTTTGAATTTTGTTTTCTATCCTTAGTATATGTAATACATTTTTACACTTGTAAATATATATATATAAAGTTTAAGGACTTTATGTATTGATACTTATCATACTGTGTGTATTACACGGGGTCTAAGCTAGTTAGCGTAATATAGAAAAGTTAACTAATTATGTCTATTTTTATATGAAGATGAATAAAAATATATAAAAAAAGTATCATAGTGAAGTGTACAATAATTTTTTTTAAAAGGAATTTATTTTTCATTTATATTGTTTATGAACTTTTTAATGGTAACTAGAGGTTTTGTCTGTGCGTGTTGCGCTTGGAATTACGTCATGATCTCAAATATCAAAACGTGTATAATGGAAACTTAAAAAATATTTGAACTCAAAACACATAACAAAACCTTAAAAAATTTAAACTCAAGCACAGCTAAATCTAATTTAATAAAAAAAAACCTTCAAAAAAATTCACCACGGGCCTATATATCAAAACTCCTATGCGAAAAAAACTTAAGGCATCAATAAGAAAACAAAAATTAAACCAATTAGTTATTAATTAAATGTAGAACAGTTAAAAAAAACAATAAATAAATTAGAGAAGGAAAAGGGGAAAAGAAATGAAGAAAAAGGTTGGGGAAGAGATTTGAACTTTAGCTGGGGAAGGAAGATGATAGCATGCTTTACCATTCCAACCAATCAAGATTATGGTTTTAATGTCCAACAAATAATATATACGAAGAAAAATAATTCGGCCTTTTCAAAAAGAAGAAAAAAAAACCTTGCTGGTACACTAACATCAAAACACTATTCCTATCAGTTTCCTTTAATATTGTTTATAATAATTTAAAAAATAATTTCTACATGGTTGACAAACAAAAAAAATATATATGCTTTTTAGGGTGGAGGGGACACCCAAGACACGAAGCCTCAAGAAGTCACACACCCACAAATAAGAGTCCGACACGTCATTTGAAGGCACAAGAAACCCCACAAAGCCACGAAGGTGGGGGCATCTAAGCCACGAAAACATACCAAGCTAGAAACCCACCATGGGCTCTAACGATCAAAAAATTGTTGGATTGCACACCTAAAGCACATCGCTGGAAAGCCGTGAAACAGAACCGTGCGTCGACGTAGTGGTGGTGGTAGCGGTGATGTTGTCGTGTGAGCATCACGACACCGCATGGGCAAGCCGTTAACGCCCCCACCACCCTTACGTTTTTTTTAAAGCACGTGAAGGTGTGGCTTGCGTCACTCTGCCCCATCCACCCGCCTCTTCCTGCTTTCCAAGATGAATTTCTTTGTTTTGATGTCACATTTCAATGTAACACGTCTGATTCTCATATAATATTTTTATTTATTTTTTTAACATTATTTATTCTATTTCCTTTTTTTAACAATATTTATTTAGCCATTAGGCTTTTGGTCTGGAGGTTTTCCTGTAAAACATCTTTTCATGTGGAGATCATGGGTTCGAATCCTGACAACCGTTCAAAAAGTTTTTAAAAAAGTATTTATGTAACTTTTTTTATTACGTTCAGTAGACCCGGGGGGAGTGAAAATGAAGAGTTTTTTTTTGTCATATCGTTTTTATAGGTTGTCAAATCAGATTTATATCTAGATAGATTTTAATGCAGTCGTAAATACATGATGTTCAACCTAGACTTGGTTTTTGCCTGTCAACTGACATTCTCATCCTTTGTATTATCATAGCTTATAATCGTTGTTGTCCTTTAGTAATGAATACTTAATTCGGTTTATGAAATCTTTTGTATTATCAAATGTTAAAATCGATAATAAAAAGTTAATGCCATTACGAATTGGTAATGAATAGTTCATCTCATTACAAATGCTAAAACACTCCCGAGCAACGTGGGGGAGCAAGAACAATTTAAACTTGAACCCCTAACTATTAGGGGTGTTTGGTTTGCTGATTTCTTCAATGGATTTGGTAACTTTTGTGACATTTAATTCATTGATTTCAAATCAAGAGATGGTTTAAATTGTTTCCAAGGAGTTTGTTGCTACAACGAATATGCTAGGGGTACTCGCTGCTTCAACAAATACAAGTCAGAGCGAGGGTCTTTACGTTCTCGCTTGAATCAGTTGCTTGAGGTACCTGCTAAGAACAAAGCACCGTTAGTCTCACCGCAGGAGGGGGCCTCATGCGATCAGCCTCCGGCGTGAGAATAAGATAACGGTTCTTTGGAAGTGATAAGGGTCTTTGGAATGAGAATGATAAGTGTAATAGTGAGTAGTGAGAATGGACTTGGGATTTGGAGAGCCCAAGTCCTTCTCTTATACCTGAGTCTGCTTTGGCTTCATGCTATGTGCGAGGGTATCCCCTTCTCTTTCCTGTCCCTGCAGCAAGGCCCTTTCCCTTTTGGTGTAAAGAGCCAAAGTCCTCTATAGGGACAAAGGTCTCTCTCTTCAAGGCCATTAAGACACGTTTTCTTATAGCCTTGACTTCCTGGAGATTCCAAACAGGTCGCTATCACTTATGTCACGTCACCTCGTTGCTTGGGAGACGTGACTTTGTGGTTCTGCTTAGTACGTGTGTTTCATTGATGAAGCTGAGCTTCGTGATCGTACCACGTCATCAGCCCCCCAGTCGGGAGTGCTTATTGCGTAGTAATGAGTGCTTCTGACTAAACCTATTAAAAAATTGGTTTCTTTGCTCTATCTCGTTCATTTATAAAGGAATCGATTTTGCATTAATTCCTAGTTGGGTAACTCAGCGTAGGCTTCCCTATGTGATGAGACGGCTTGCGTCAGTTATCATTGATCTTTCTCTCTCCTAATTTGAATTTGAATTTTGAAAAAAATAGTCCCTTTATATTCAACCGAACCCTTGTTTTGAATCCTTTCCATTTTTTCGAACGGTTTCTTCCCCCAAGGGTTTTCTTCTTCCTTGTTCTTGCTTCTCTTCTGTCGATCTGTGCTTGTGGAGGTTAGTTCTCATTTTCCTTTTGCATTCCCTTTCATAACCATGTCTAAAAACGATTTAAGCATTCAGACCTCTAAAATGACCCAATATGTTTAGTACGTGTGTTTCATTGATGAAGCTGAGCTTCGTGATCGTACCCATGTCATCAGAGTTCAAGCGAAATTTTAGTCCCGAGTTTTTTCAAATAAAAATAGTTCAAAATTTTATTTTAGTCCTTTGTGATATAAATTGTTCAATTTTTTTTATAATAATGTTTTTCTTGTAAATATATAAATTGTCATGTCACGTTAACAAATAAAAAAATGTACCTGGTACTAGACTTAGGTTTCGCATTTGCGCAGGATCAAGGGAAGGGCCGGATCGCTTCGTGATCTGATGTATGTAGTTTTACCCTACTGTTTATGCAGGAGGTTGTTTCCACGGCTTGAACCAGTGACCTCAAAGTCACAAAGCAACAACTTTACTAGTTACTCCATGGCCCAATCTCTTAATAAATAAAAAATAAATTTCAAATACTTAAAAAGTATATATTTTACACACATTAATGATAGAAGAAATTATATCATATACTCAATTTTACAAGTGTCGTTGGACTTATTCGCCTTAAGTTTGATAACTTAGCAAAAATAATCACTTCATTTTCTAAATTTTAACTTTGACCTTTTCAAGTTTTATAAATTTCAAGTTTACCCCCTGCAGTATATATAATTAGATTTTTTCTCAATGCGTTTGTTTTTTTATTTTATTTGTTGACGCCCGAGTGTAAATTTTGTTAAAAACGGAGTCGTATTCAAATAGAGTATTTTTAAGGTATCGTGGGTTATATCAACTGCCAACCGTGAAGAATGAGACCGACATCGACTGAAAAATATCGGTGTCGTAACTTCATACGTTTCTTTTATGAATTTTATGGTTCCAGCCGTGGAGCGCGGACAAAATTTATTTAACCACGTTTTCTTTTTATACTTAGCTACGTTAATGTTACCGGCTCAACTGTTTAAGGTCTGGTTCCCGTCGCAGAGCACATGGTACAATTTCTAGTTGATTTTAAAGAAAATACATATATAAAACCAATCCATCCTTTCCGCATCGCTAATGAGAGATATTAGTAGCAAAGAACATGCTTTTAAAAGGGCATATCGGATCAAACTTTACAACTAATTTTTTAGAATAGTTTAAATTTGATGAGTCTTTTGAAAATAATATATTTAAAATTTTTGCCTTTTCTAAAAGAACTATATGGCAGGCCTCTTCAACTCCAGAAATTTAAGAAGATTTTAAATAAGGAAAATTACTAAAATAGACATTTAACTAGTTAAAGTTATAAAAATGGACAAAGATTTTCAGCCGTCTTGGACATGGTCATTAAGACAATTAGCCGGCTAAAGACGGCTAGTTCAGCCGACTTAGATTTCAGTGCCAAATCAACTTTTTTTCAGAATTTCAATCAACCAGGAATTGACACGTGGAGGTGTTTATTCCCAAGGCAACTAAAACCCACTTCCAAGGCGGCTTAGCCGACGTACTTTTTTTTTGCATGGCTCAGCCGGCTTGGTTCGAGATGGCTTCCTTGTTGGCTTGTTTAATTCGGCTCGGCTTGGCTTAGCCATCTCCGAATGTGTTATTACACTTGATAGCCGGCTGAAGTAGTCTTACTAGCCTACTTCGAGTTTTATACATATAAATCTTCTCATTTCAACCTTCATTTTCACTTTTCAAATCTTCAAATTTTACTCTAACATTTTCACTTTTCAAATTTTCAAATGGGTGGAGGATATCCATTACAGGTTCAACATGTACAGCCTACCAACCCTTATTCACCAGCTGATCAACCTGATAAACCATTGACCTGGACGAATGAAGAGTGGAATTGGGCATTTGATCAGGGTTTTGGCCAACTACAAATTGGGGATAACCATGGATTCAGATGACTTGCACGTACCCGATTTAGACGAGGGGTACGTGCAGAATTCTGAAGAGGGGTACGTCACTGACCCTGACGAGGAAAACGTTCCTAAGTCTGAAGACAAGGAGGAATACGTCCTTGATTCATATGAGGGGCATGTCCCTAACTCTGAGGAGGGTTACATCACTGACCCAGAGAGGAGTACGTTCCTAAGTCTGAAGACGAGGAGGAATACCTCACCGAGGACGAGCGTCCCAGTTATTTTGATCCATGGGAAGACGAGCGCTTGTGGCATTCATATAACTCCTTTGATTCTTTCAAGCATCTTTAATCTTTTATGTTATGTAATTTTATAATTTTTAGGTTATGTATGTTTTTATATTTAGTTTATGTAATTTTATAATTTTTAGGTTATGTAAGTTTTATAATTTTATGTTGTGTAAGTTTTTTTAATTTTATGTTATAACAAACTTAAATATAACAAAACAATAAAATTTTAACAAACGATAAAGATAACAAGATTTCATTATAACAAAACAATATAACATACAATCTCACTCTACGTTAGTAGGTAAACAAAGACAAATATAAATTTTATCAACCATCAATCGTCGATAGTTGGTAACATTCTCCCTGATATCTCCATCTAAAATTAAATGCTTTTTTAGAGTAAAATGCTCCATTAGCATACAAGCTAAAACTCCTGAATTTTTAACTAGGAAACGATGGTGGCTTTGGATGTATTTTTCTTCACTAAAAAACGTAAATTGTTTCTCACTTTACTTAGATTTCCTCCAATAATGAATATTAACCAACAAAGCTCCGAAGTGTACTGCAAATTTTGTCAGGACCGGAAAAATTAAGTGTCGATATACCACTCTAGAAAAATTTTCAGTCCAATATTGTTGTATTTCCATATTTTTCATATCAATTCCTAATAATAACCAACGTCTTTGTTCTATAAATAGTGGGACATAAACGTAATCTACTTTCCAAAGCGGAGGAAAATATTTTTTCTGATCCATAGAAAATGAAAATGTTATTTTCGACGACTGATTTAATAAATGATTATAATACTGCGGTGGGAACACGGTCCAACGCAAGTTTTGTGATGATTCGTTTTTCATCACTTTTACGTGTCGAATGTGCATAATTCTACCAACCCAAGCTTCGATATGTTGTAAAAATAAAAATTCAGTTAGAAGATTATTAACTAGTTATAATAAATGTAATAAATAAAAAAGTTTTATGCTTTACGATTGACGAAAAAGAACCGTTGTTATCCAACAGACTTCCCCAAAATTTGTTACCCAGCTTTTCTGTGGATTCGAGTAAAGCAGAATAACAAAATCTGGCATCTCCGTTGTTATAAAATTCGATAACATTTTCCAACCAATTTTCTAACTCATCACATGGAAACAACCACTTGAGTTTTTCTGGAATATTTGGATGTAATGTCGATGATTCTCCAGCATGCCTTTTCGGTAAACGTCTCCACCCTGTAGTCGTCCACTTTGACACCGCATAATACGGTTGCGAATTATATTGTTCTTCGTTTTTTCTCTAAATCCTCTCGATTATCCTTTTTTTGTGTACAAACAACTCACTTTACCCAATAATATTTATAAAATTTAAAAGTGTAAATTTTAAATTTTTAGTCAAAATTTCCCAAAGATTGGGAGTTTGCCTGGTAAACGTTTGAAATTAGCCTGCTTAAGGTTTTGAATTAGCCTTCTTAAGCTTGGGGTTTAGCCTGCTACGTTCCCAATAAGCTGACACCCCTATCCTACACTCCATTTACCTTCCCAACAAGCTGACACCATTCCCGGGTTTTGAAGCCAGCTTAGCCGGCGAACATTTGAATTTTGTGAGAAGCAAGATGGCTAATGAAATCTGACACCATTCTCGGTTTTCGATGCCGACTTAGCCTGCGAAATTTTGAATTTAACAAAGTGAAGGCGCCTGATTTAGCCTGTTGGGTGAAGTAGGCTGAAGTATCTCCTGAAAAAAGTTTTGAAAGGCTGATTTAGCCTGTTACAAGCAGTTTTGGGTTTCAATCGTGAAGTAGGCTGAAGTAGGTTACAATTCGTGAAGTAGGCTGAAGGATTCAAGCATACGATCATGGCTAAGGAGTTTGAATACATGATGGTAATAAATATTTTTTGAAATTTTAGCTTACTAAATGACATGAAATGCAATCAGATAGCTTAATATGTTTGGATTCGTTAGGGTTTCATATGTTAGGGTTCTTGGTATTGATAGAGGCATATGTTAGCTGCTGATAGTGATAAAGGATAATCATGCCTGCCCATTGTCATGTGTTAGCTGCTGATAGTTAGCCTGCTTGATTTGATGTCCAAGACTGCCTTGTATATTAGCCTTGTATATGTGTTAGCTGCTGATAGTGATAGAGGATAGTCATGCCTGCCCATTGTATGCAATCAGAATAATGTTACCATTGTCATGTGTTAGCCTGCTAGATGGCATATGTTAGCCTGCTTGATTTGATGTCCAAGCCTGCCTTGTATATGTACCCATTTAGCCTTGTATATGTGTTAGCTGTTGATAGTCATGTGTTAACCTGTTAGATGGCATATGTTAGCCTACTTGATTTGATGTCCAAGCCTGCCTTGTATATGTACCTAATTAGACTTGTATATGTGTTGGCTGTTGATAGTGATAGAGGATAGTGTTTCCTGCCCATTGTATGCAATCAGAATAATGTTACCATTGTCATGTGTTAGCATGCTAGATGGCATATGTTAGCCTGCTTGACTTGATGTCCAAGTCTGCCTTGTATATGTTCCCAATTAGCCTTGTATATGTGTTAGCTGTTGATATTGATAGAGGATAGTCATGCCTGCTAGATGGCATGTGTCAGCCTGCTAGATGGCATGTGTTAGCCTGATAAAGGTTAGTCATGCCTGGCCATTATATTTGCTATTTTTGCCAGGCTAAGGTGAAAGTAAGATGTTCACCCGGGGTGGTTAATCAAATTAGAGCCAAGCTCAATGAAAATCAGATGAAGATATGGAAGGGGACATGCTTTAGGATTAACAAATGAGGATCATCAATATTCACTAGGAAGCGGGGATTATCCACCATACCCATCGATAAAAACAGTTGACACTGTAAGTTTATAATACAATACAGTTTGATTTTGCCAATATTATTGACAAAGGGTTTATAATACAATACAAACTGTATTTTTAGGTTTATATTCCAATGAATATCGACAGACTACATTGGGTTTTAGTCTCATTTTACCTACCTACTGACCAAATGAGAATATATGACAGATATTACTAAATTATTATAATCGATTGTAAACAGTTTCGTTCCAAATGATAATAACACTATTTTATGTATAATAGTTTACGAGTTGCTCCGGATTCGGATATGGGAAAAAAGCCGAAGAGTTACTTGTGCTCATTGAATATGCCTTTGGTATTTGGTTACACTTTGTTGGTTATTTTAAACAACAAGGAGTTATTGTGTACCACCCGCCGATGGGCTTTGCAAGAGAAATCATTGATTGTCCTCAACAATTCTCGGCCAGTGGAAAAGGTGACTGTGGCTCGTGGGTGTGCATATTCCTAGAGAGATTGATTGGAAAAGGAGAATGGGTGAAGGATGATCCGGGCGCGGAGTTGACAGCGACACAGTTTCGACATCGTTTCGCAAAAATCTGTTTTGATCATCTGCTTGAGGATTGATCATTTGATACATCTTAGACAATGTTTGGTTGTGACAATGCTTGGTAACACATCTTAGAAAATGTTTGTTAATATTTTGTGGTGACAATGTTTGGTTAAACAGCCTTATATATTAGTAATCATAGCCTTATGTATTAGTAATCATAGCCTTATATTTTTGTTATGTTAGCCTGCTATATCTGATAACTTAGTCTGCAATATGTTATTACTTAGCCTACGATATGTTATTACTTAGACTGCTATATCTCGATAACTTAGCCTGCAATATGTTATTAGTTAGCCTTAAATATTTGCTATGTTAGCCTGCTATATCTGTTAAACACAAACATATTCATAAGATTAAAGACAACAAAACAATACAGGTTAAATGTCTATAAGCTTCAACTAGTCATAAGATTAAAGACAACAAACAGCTACTCATCATTCAAATCATAATCGAACTGTTGTGTGGTTGACTCGTACACATACCAACGGAAATTTTCTTCTTCGACAATGGTAGGATCTCTCGAAATAAATGCTTCTTCTTTGCATTTCGATTTGCTTGACATTTGAGACGCGACAAGGGTCTTACAACTATCTCGAGAATGACCTCTTGTGTGACACCTTTCACAAAACAATGGTGTTATTTCCTCTCCTTGGGATGGAATACGATTATTTGCACGAGGACGTTCGGCTTGTCTTTTATCCATGTGTGGTGGCTTGACAATAATAAGGTTATCGGGTCGATCCCATTCTACTTCATCAGGAACCGGATATATTATTCCTTCGTATGTCCTTTTGTATACTTCATTTGTAAACCAATGCATCGCCCAAGTGCTACAATTAGTTTGCTTTAAGTACTTAGAAACAGATATCACGTGACCGCATGGTAAACCAGAAAGTTGCCATTGTCGACAACTACACGTTTAATTAAGCAAATCCACAAAACCTCTCCGTGACGTGGATGCAACTTCAAATTTGTAACCGTCTGATCGAGGGGTAAAAACCCGAGCGTTAAATGATACAAATATATGGGTTTTAATGTGTTTTGTGTGTTTATACCATTTGAATTGATTAACTACAAGAACTTGTGGTTTTGTAGGTAAATCACATAAACCGAAGGAGTTAAAGCAAGTAGGAACGCGTGCTACAGGAAGCAGAACAAGAAAACTAAATTCAGAATTCAAGCTCACCGTAAGCTACGGTCATCCCACCGTAACTTACGGTGGACAGGGATAAAAAAAATAGACCGTAAACCAGAACCTAAAGGCCGTAAGCTATTAGGGCTCACCGTAACTTACGGTGGGTACCGTAACTTACGGCGCCTGAGCCACAAAAGTCAATCTGCCGCCCATCAACTTGCCCACTTGATAAAAACAATTATATCAACTCATTATTGAAGAGGAGGAAAAAAAGAAATAATTGAGAGGAAAGGGAGCAACTCGTTTGAAGAACAAAAGAGAGAAGAAGAAATCTTCCTGGAGAAGATTGGGGCCATCGATCCATCAACCAAGAAGATGGAGGCCACGTTGGAAGAAATGAGAGGCTAAATCCTTGATGGTTCTCCTAGGTAATGGGTTTGTTAATCTTGCTTGTATTTCTTGATTTGTAACTGATTGTGGGATTAGATTGTAAACCATTTAAGTTTTATCTAATTCAATATGATGTGTTTGCTAGAAATCTGATTATGTTATGTGTTGTGATTAAACCTGTTAAGATTAATCCGTCATATATATGTTATTGGATTGTTTGTTGTGATAATCAAAATCCTGTTAAGTTTTGTTTGCAACACTGGTTAGATTCATCATTTGCAAATCTCCATTTAAGAGATTCCCACTAAGTTATTATCTGAAATGCTTGTGATTGGCAAACCCGGATCCGAAAGAGAACCATTGCTTTCTTTAATATTTTACAAAATTCGATTTTTAAAGTATTGTGACAATTTCTTATGTGCAATTCTGATAATAGATTAACGCTAGATCACGATTCCCCTGGATCGACCCCTTACTACCGCTGTCTACTAAAGAAGTGATTAAGGGTTTATAAATTACTTTTTGATCGACCCTGACGATAGTCATCAAAAATGGCGCCGTTGCCGGGGAATCGGTGCATTTAGTGTTAATCTCTGAGTTGTATTTCACTGTTTTCAAAAATTTTCCAAGTTGATTTCTTAGTTATTTTTCATCCTTATTGTTCGGATTTACGCGTACGTTGTTGTTTTTGTCATTGCAGGTTAATTACAGGTTGATGCATCACACCCGTCGATCGGGAAAGACATCGCCTCTTATTTTCAATTCAGAAATTGAAAGAACTGCACGACATAATCGTGCCAATCAACGATCACTCAGAAAACCAACAACAAATTCAAAAATGGAACCCAACAATCCAAACACTCCCGTAAATCCAAATGTGACATCTCATGTCGCAACCACCAGTATCCCACCACAACCACCACCTGTACCGCCAATACCATCACCATTCAACCAACTACCAACACAACCTCCTCCACAATCTCTTCCACTACAACCAAATCCACCTTTTCCGCCCAATCCAAATGACCATTATCCACCAGTATTTGACGAAGGGGAACCGAACATGAACTATGATCCCCCACCCTTCGCAACTAACCAGCATGCCTATTATCAAAGAACCAGAGCTCACACAGATGACTGGAATGATGATTATAACGGCAGCGAGAGCTATGAAGAATATTCAGATGGATATATGGACGAAGGGGGTCCTGACCCACATTATGGGGGAAATCAGAGAGCTTATCATAGACGAGTCAGACATGGTCGACAAGGCCCAAGAATGTACAATGGGGTACCACCCATGGGCGCTCCAAATCCTCCACTTCGGGAACCTCGAGCTGGATTTTATACAGATGGAGTACCGAGAAGAAATTATCATCGGCCAGCTCAAGGTGTTACCACCCATTTCAGACCTATGGTCGCTCAAAGTACTTCACCTATTGTTCCACCCAATCAGGACGGAAGGACATTTGAGGTAAGACCTCAGTATTTGGGTTATCTACCCACGTTTTATGGCAAGCCAAACGAAGAGCCATACTTACATCTTGCTGAGTTTGAAAACATCTGTGGAACAATTGGAGGACACGGGTTCTCCCTTGATGAAGTTAAATTGATGATGTTCCAGTTCACTCTGAAAGATCGGGCAAAACAATGGTTTCTTACACTGCCCGCAGGAAGCATTAGAACTTGGGAACAAATGCAGCAGGTCTTTTTGGAAGAGTATTATTAAAATATCTAACATGAAACATACCAGATTCACCATAACTGTAGGCTCTTATACGCCAGTCACAATTAGGCGTAGGACATGATGCTTCATACCTATTTTTTAGATATATTAACCTTGAAATCGAAACACTCTCTAACACACATTTTCCCCAACTCCAATTTTAAATGTTCTTTATCTCTAAAGCACATACCTTCAAAAACATTATTAATTGATTTACCACTTTTAACAACAGAATTTGCAGGTGTTGGGTCTGGAATAAAATCCGGTAACGACTCGGGTTTAGGCTGCACAATGCGATCTGGTTCTTCACTAATAGGAAACAAATTACTCCCCGGATTTGAGTAAAAAGTGGTCTCACTAGGATAAGAATAAAACGTGTCAATATTCGGCTCAGAATTCAAGTAACTATCTTTGTCATAGTTATCTGCATGAACATTTAAATCAAACGGGAACTTAAATTCATCTTCTTTTGCCATGTGTTGGGAGCTAGAGCTCGGTAAACAAGAAAAGGTAATCTATTTGAACCAATAGATACAGGTTTTCGGGAAGAAGAACCAATAGACACAGGTTTTCGGGAAGAAGAACCAACACCATCTTCTTGGATAACATACAACTTATATATTTCAAATGGATTTTTATCATATAAACCAAAAAAAAGGAAATATCACTATTATCGTATATGTCGATTGGGTCGGTGAATGTTGACCTTTTATAAGATAACCGAGAAATATTCTCGCCACAAACATTAGAAATAATAGATAACAAACCATTGTAAGTAACATTTGTAGATAACCTTATACTGCGCTTTGCATAATCGAACGGAACGTATTCAACAACACCGTCAACGTATTCCCATCTCCCCCGGCTGTAAATTACAATGTTCATAGACATCTCGAACCAAGCCAAAGAAACTAGAATTGTGAGAGAAAACAACAAAAAATGTAGAAAAATGGAAAACTAACTTAAATTAGTGAGAGAAAAACTCGAAGCAGACTAACTAGTCCACTTTAGCCGGCTAAGTAGTGTAATAACACCTTCGGCGTCGGCTAAGCCAAGCCGGGGAAGCCATCTCGAACTAAGCCGGCTGAGCCATGCAAAAAAAAAGTACGCCAGCTAAACCGCCTTGGGAATAAGCACCTCCATGTGTCAATTCCTGGTTGGTTGAAATTCTGAAAAAAACTGATTTGGCACTGAAATCTAAGCCGGCTGAACTAGCCGTCTTCAGCCGGCTAATTGCCTAAATGACCATGCCCAAGACGGCTAAAACTCCCTGTCCATTTTTGTAACTTTGACTAGTCAAATGTCCATTTTGGTAATTTTCCCTTTTAAATAACCCCCTTTCAATCCTTTTCTTTACTTCTTATACACTTGTACCTTGTTATACACTTATACCTTGCACCTTGGGAATAAGCACCTCCACGTGTCAATTCCTGGTTGGTTGAAATTCTGAAAAAAGCTGATTTGGCACTGAAATCTAAGCCGACTGAACTAGCCGTCTTCGGCCGGCTAATTGCCTAAATGACCATGCCCAAGACGACTGAAACTCCTTGTCTATTTTTGTAACTTTGACTAGTCAAATGTCCATTGTGGTAATTTTCCCTTTTAAATAACCCCCTTTCAATCTTTTCTTTACTTGTTATACATTTGTACCTTGTACGTGCCTCCTAAAATTTTGAATTAATTACACGGATGGCCCACGTGGTTTACTCAGATTTCACTTTTGGCCCCTAGGAATGGGAAACTACAAGTTTGGCCCAATAATTTGCACGATTGTAACGCCAATGGCACCTGGGTTGAATGTCCGTTAAGTGAGTGTAAAATGACCAAAATACCACTTACATAAAAAAAAATAAAAAAACAAAGATTAATAATCATAAAACCCATCCCAAACACCTCCTTTCTTCATCCCCCAAACTTCCACCTTCCTCCACCACCACACTTCATCTTCCGAATCGACTTCCATTTGTAAATAGATTTATAGATTCAGTATGCATTGAGTGAGATCATGACTTCATCTTCCTCCTTCCTCCACCACCACCGCCACATTAACATGATACACACCAAATCAGAAATCGATCAATGATCCGCCTGAAGATCTTAAGCCAATTGTTAAGTTTGACCTAAGGAACAATACAAGCACTGTGATGATGATTCGCTGAGCTACCGTTTTTCCAAACGGTATGCCGGTCAATCCCCTGCGTTCAAACAGAATGAAACACCATTTTCACTACCTCCCATTTTAACAAACAAAGAAACCACCTTTTCCCCACCATCATCCACCACCTTTTCCCCACCATCATCCACCACCATAAGTGAGCCAATAGAACAACCAAAAAAACTCACTGAGTTCAAACAGCTAGTCCAAGAAGCAATCACCAATAAAGGTGGGGGAGGATCGAAGGCCAAATTAGACCGATCTTCAACGGCGACTAGTTCTAGAGGAGCTGCAGCAGGATTACATCCAACGGCGATAGTGAGGAATCACATGTTAGTGGGTCTGATGGAGAAGACACATCTTGGATATCATGGTTTTGCAGTCTGCGTGGGAATGAATTTTTTTTGTGAAGATGAGAATTACATCCAAGATGACTTTAATCTATTTGGTTTGAGCAGTCAAGTTCCAAAGATCGCTACAGTAACACACAGACCGAGGGTTGGGGATGAAGTGTGGTGGTGGAGGAAGGTGTGAGTTTGAGGATGAAGAAATGGGGTGTTTGGGATGGGTTTTATGATTATTAATCTTTGTTTTTTATTTTTTTTATGTAAGGGGTATGTTGGTCATTTTACACTGATTTAATAGACAAACTTAACGGACATCCAACACATGGGCCATGAGTGTTACAATCGCGCAAACTATTGGGTCAAACTTGTAGTTTTAGTGGGGCCAAAAATGAAATCTGGTTAAACCACAGGACCATTCGTGTAATTAATTCAATTTTTTTTAATTAATTTATCTTTTTTAGTTTAACTTTTTTTTATTTAACATATCACCCACCTCAACCTTATTTTCACTTATTATGCTCCCCATATCAACTTTTAAAGGTAAAACTAAAAAAAATAACATTTTTATACAAATGTTATATGATTATTTTTTAAAGATGTTTTATAAAAATAAAAAAGAAATGCTAATCAGGGAAAGTACTTCTAAAAACGATATTTGAACTTTTTTATAGAAAGTATTTTTTTTTTAATTTTTAAAAAAAATTTTTCATGTTAAATTTTTTTTATTTAATGTAAAAAACGTTAAATTTTTTACAGAAAGTTTTTTTTTTTTGAACTTTTCAAAAATGTTTATTTTAATTTTTTTTTTCAAAAATACGTTTTAAATTTTATTTTACAGAGAGTGTTTTTAAATCTTTTAAATAAACCTATTTTAAAAAATAATGATCTTTCTAAGGAAAATATAACAAGTTTTGATGTTATTTTTCTAATGAAAGGGGTATGACAAGTAACCCTTTTAAATTCCTAGATTTCAAAACTACTCACACGTTCAGTTGTCCAAAAATCGTTATTAATAACCCTCAATGTTTGAAAGTGTCTTTGATTGCATGGCCTTAAGACGCAGAGCCGGTCCCGAAGATTCGAATACCCTACACGAGCCGTTAAGAAAGGCCCATAATGAGCAGAGTTGCAAAAAAAAATGCCCAATAATTTTTTTTAAAGCCTTAAAAATTTTAAACATATATATATATATATAATTTTTTTTGGCCCCTCGAAATGTTGGAGCCCCTACGGTCATGTTGCCCGCAGGCCCTTTGGCCCTTAAGAGGTTGCCTAAATGTCATAAATTAAACTTCTAAATAAATAAACAAATTCCCAACTGTCAAATGACTTGGGTCGATAGGTAAGAAGTACCAATCCAACTTAATACAAGTGGACAGAAAATGAGTGGACCTAATTAAAGTGAAATAAATTCATTTAAGTCGCTATATATTAAAAGCTTCACCGATAATATTAATGGAAAACATATAATGATAACAATAATAATATGGTTGGTTGTTTGGTCTCAATCAACCGGTTGTAGTTCAAAACATTTTTAGTTACAAAGTACACAAACACATGCCAATAATTGGCCAAAAGGGGCAAGACATCACACCCTTTGATCATTTTCCTTTTTTTTTTTTTTTTTCATTTTTCCCAATAATTTTACCTTTTTCTTTCTATTTTAGTGGAACATCAAGATCTTTACGGTGACATATTCTTAAAAATCATGGATTAGACATGGAGAATATGGTCTGCCATACATGATGTATGAGATTCAAAAAATTATCTAAACTTATGGAGAGGGAAAGCTAGAATATAAGTGTATAGATGAAGTTGAGCAGGGGCGGAACCAGGGGAAGATAAAGAGGGTCCACTGACCCTCTGTTCACCAAAATTTGTTTATTTTTTATATATAAAAGTTTTTTTTTAAGAAAATCAAGGGTTGGACCGTTAGTTATAGTCGGTTGAAAAGAAAACCTTATGTTGACCCTCCAACTAAAAGGTTCTGATTCTGCCTCTGAAGTTGAGGACTTCGTATCGAAGATATAGAACATGGAAACATCCGGATATGTCGAAGGCTACTTTTATGGATCACGAGTGGATTTGACACGTGAACGGTTGAAGCCTTAATAAAAATTCATAAATCTTAAGGCAAGTCATCTATGGATCACGAGTGGAGAAGTATAGGGAAAGACAAAAAGTTTTACACATGGCTTTTCTGGTTCTAGAGAAGGCATATGACAGCGTACCACGAGAGTTGATTTGGAGTACACTGAACGATAAGAGAGTTCCGGGGAAATACATTAGAGTCTTACAAGAGTGGAGAAGTATAGGGAAAGACAAAAAGTTTTACACATGGCTTTCCTGGATCTAGAGAAGGCATATGACAGCGTACCACGAGAGTTGATTTGGAGTACACTGAACGATAAAAAAAAGTTCTGGGGAAATACATTAGAGTCTTACAAGATATGTATGAAGGAGCGATGACTTGTGTTCGGACCCCTGTGGGAAACACAGAATTTTTCCCGGTTAGAATAGGTCTACATCAGGGTTCAGCCCTGAGCCCATATCTTTTTGCATTGATCCTCGATGAGTTGTCTCGTAATATTCAAGAGAGCATACCATGGTGCTTGATATTTGCTGACGATATTGTGCTAGTTTCGGAAACGCCAGAAGGGTTAAACACTATATTAGAACAGTGGAGGGAGGCCTTAGAAGATAAGGGACTTCGGGTCAGCCGGGATAAGACTGAATACCTACGATGCGATTTCGACAAGAATCAGACCGAGAGGAGTGAAGAAGTTAGTATTCGTATCGGGGATAAGATTTTATGCTCGAAAGAGTCTTTTAGGTATCTAGGATCGATGATTCACTGTACGGGAAGAATAGACGAGGATGTGACACATCGTATTAAAAGGGGATCGCAGAAGTGGAGGGCGGCCACAGGAGTCTTGTGCGATAAGAAAATCCCCCTGAGACTGAAGGGAAAATTTTATCGCATGGCAGTTAGACCTGCAATGATGTACGGGTCAGAGCGTTGGCCGATGACAAAGGAGCAAACAAACAAGATGGAAGTAGCGGAAATGAGGATGCTTAGATGGACATGTGGTAAAACCTTGTTAGATAGGATCCCGATAGGAGTTTTTAGGACAAAACTTGAAGTAGCGTCTATCACCAGCAAGTTGAGGGAAGGAAGACTAAGATGGTTTGGCCATGTAAAGAGGAGACCTCTTTCAGCCCCTGTGAGGAGAGTGGAAGACCTTTCGATAGCCGGAAATAGGAGAAGGGGTAGACCTAAACTTAGGTGGGAGGATAAAATCAAGCTCGATATGAAGGAGCTTAGTCTACCCGAGGACATGATCTCAGATAGGAATGCTTGGAGGTCTAGGATTAGGGTGGAAGGGTAAGTGTGGGTGTGGTTTTTTTTTCTTTTTTTTTTCTTTTTCCTTCCATTTTTCTCTTATATAGATTGGTGCTCTTGGTATATAGGCTTCCTTAGCGTTTCTCTTGCCATACTTTGAGGTTTGTGTTCCTTTTGCTTCTAGGGGTTGCCTTTTCGGCTTTGGGGTTCCGATTTCTTTCTTAGGCTTTTGTGCGTTGGTAGCTGCAGTTTTTTTTTCTGTCGTGTTTGTCTTTCTTTCTCGCATGATTCTACTTCTTCCCCTTGTTCATGCTCGGACTTTGGATCTTGTGCCGGAGGTCACTCTGGAAACAGTCTCTCTACCCTAGGGTAAAGGCATGACTGCGTACATCTTACCTCCCCCAGACCCCGCCCTAGACGGGATTGGGTATTGTTGTTGTTGTTGTTGTTGTTGTTAAGGCAAGTCATCCATAACTTCAAGGTGGGTGACATAATTAATGGTCTGAAGCGTATCCTATTGTCGACATGATAAGGTATGTTGTTGGAGACGGGCGTACCCGGTGCTTGACTTAATTCATGCATTTGTGCATGAGCCGGATCGCTTTGAGATATGATGTACGTACCCTACCCTACAATTTGTGTAAAAGACTATTTCCTACAGCTTAAACCCATGACATCAATCAAGGTCACAAAGCATTAACCTTACGTTGTTGAATACAAATAAGACAAACCATTTAAATTATCAGAATAGTATTTGTATTTTGTCACATGATAGAGAATAGTTAGTTAAAATTTAACAATGGTTAGTTGACTAATTTAGTTAGTTATTGTATGGTTAGTTTGTTAGTGGATAATTTTTTATTGAAGATTTTTTATAGAATAGATAAGGAAGATTACAATAAAATGACAGGTAAACAGGCAACAAGATGCGTCACAATCCCTTTTAGATAGTTGAGACTTCAAAGACGGCGGAGTATTATCCGAATCACCATCTCCAATTTGAATTATTGGTAAGTTTAAATAATCATCCATTATCCTAATATTTTTAAAGTTAATCTCTCGATCCCTTTTTCCTTTTAATATGAATTTTAAAAAATATTATAAACTAAAAAATTATCGATTGAAAAATCAAATTCTTCCCAAAAATATGATTGTTGGTTGGACTCTCCAAATCAGACTCATCATCAACCAATTTCCGGCCATCCTCAAGACTATCGTTTCATCCTTCAAATTTTTAACATACCATAAGAAACTGATGAGTTTTCACACTTGTTGACGACCTCTTCTTCATCTTCTCGATTGGTAACTCCATTAATAGCCCATTATATTAAACTTGGGTCCATCGTTTGATACAACCTCCGGATAGATTAGTTTAGAGCACCAGAGTGGGTGATGGCAAAACGGCTCCTACTCTCGTTTGCCACCTTCGTCCCGACGACGATGATTAACTCGGTTTTCGTCTTGCGCATCTCCTTTACAACTCAAGATATTGGATCCTTTGCTGGATCCATCTGATCCCTTTTTGTATTTCATGATTTCGGACTTGTTGTCGAGGTCGCTTAATCTTGAGATCCCGTGGGTCGGGACTAACTCCACCCTTACCTCGGTCCGCGGATCTATGAGTAAAACGTTGATCTTTACCACGATTAACCTAGATAACTAGGGTAAGTAGGGTATCGTATCCACGAAGAGCATATGGTTAGTATTACACGCTTTGTTTGATTGTAAAAATTAAATTGATTATTAATTTCAGTTGATTGCAGAGAGTTATAATTAAACTACGATTCAGATTACAGAAATATAAAAGATAAACACATTCACAACCAAGCTTAACTTTAATCAAACAATTAGTAATCTGAGTTCTTTCTTGAAATAAAATATTATAAAGACATAATCTTGAATAAAACAAGTAAGTCATGGATAATTGGAGGACATGCAAGTGTACGTCTAAACTTGTAACGAATAACACCAATAAAGTAAAACAATAGATTGTGATCTATAGCAATTATTATTACAATACAAAACCTTCAATCATATATCTCAACAAGGAATGATTACACATATATGGATAAAGATACATGATGTGATACTAGTCATTGTACTTTTAGGAACACAAATATTTGAAGCAAACACATGAAAACACCAAATTCATCAAACACATTCAACAAATACAATGAAATTCATGTCAACTATAGGTTGGAACTCAAATTAAACTAAATGACTCACAAACTTTACACTTGGTTGTGATCACGGGTGTTCAGTCACTCATACTTGTAGTAGATGATGACATAATGTGATCGCGAAAGGAAATTGATGGGAATTTGTGATTAGAACACTTTGTCACTAAGGTTCTAGTTACTCCCCTTTGTCTTCGTGGTGAATTATCCCGTTTCCATGTAAATTTCCCAACAAAAGGTCACCAAAAACCACCTAAAAACCATCGGTAACTGCTTCCCATTGTACCTTACGCCGAACATCCCTAATGGTGGCCTAGAAAGTGAAATTTTGGGTTACGATCACTTTGTTCTAAGTTATGGTGCAAAACTTCGAAGCTGACATTTCTAGGCCACCGTAGGCTATGGAGACAACAGTAGGCTATGGCGACAACAGTAGGCTACGTTGACCTACTTTTTTAATTTTCCATTGTAGCTTGTTTTGACACGTCCAACTCGTATAGGTCCGCTTCTTGGTTCCACATGTCCTTCAAATATTATTTTCATCCATTATCACTCTGTACGACAAATGAAACATAAAGTAAATAGTTCTACAAGACAATATGCATTAAAACATTGTATACTTGATACTTTATACATAAGTTAAAGCCTATAAGAAATAATTATTTAAAAAAAAGTTCTAAATCTAACTTTCGTAGGAATCACTGTTACATTTAGCGTATGCAACAAGTCTTTTTAACCCTTCAGAAGGCTCGAGTGGATGAGTGGAGTCTCGTGAGGGTTTCTAGCCAACACACCCATAAAGTTCTCGGGCTGCCTCTCAAATAGTACATTTAAGGTCTTTAGCTAGACCATTCCTGATTTGTCTTTCACGGTGGTCAAATTGAACATTTCCCTACCAAGTTCCCCATAAAAGCTCGGTAGTTAACATGCCGATCCCACACTTTTTGTCCCGTGGTCTACACGTTTATCGAATCATTCCAGGGCCACTGCTTAATATTTTCCCAATATCTTGCATCTCTACTTTTCTACTCCTAGGAAATTGCTCCTCAAGCGGTGTTGTGTCTTCATTTAGGCTTAAACACTAAACTTCATGTTCCAAAAGACTCGTAGCCTTCTCTCGTAGTGCATCATCCAACATGGTCGGTGCAACACTCATTTCCTCAACAATTAAGGGAATCAGTGTATGATTCTTCACGACCCCCTCCCCTGCTTTATGAAATACAATATCAAGGAAGGGCTTTTCAACCACCAACACTATGTCTAGTGCCAATCGATGAAATTGGGCTTCTAATGATACTACTATCTTGATTTGGATTTCTTGCTTTTTAAGTCATGCTTTTTAAAATTCCCATCAATTCAGACAATTGTGCTTGGAGTAATTTTGGGCCTTGGGTGAGTTGTGCTTTGGACCTTAAGGAGTACAACTGGTCTAACGAAGCAAGTGCAGCGGGCCGTGATTAGGATTGTGCTGAGATGGGTCTGGTTTAGCTGTCAGGTTTGTGTTGTGCTGGATTTCTTGGGCTTTACCTCCATGGTGGACAACTAAGGGCTTCACAGGTCTTACTATTGGGCTATACAAGACTTGTGGACGAGTCTTTTTCTAACCCAGTGGGTATGATGCAGGAGCATCCATGTGTCTTTATATGAATATTCAGTTAGTGGCATGGGTATTTATTAAAAGGAAGGTTAGACCTGGGTATTGATCCATCTGGGTGTTTTGGGCCTGGTTAGTATTCGTGGATCGGATGGTGGGTTCGAGAAGGCATTAGATAACCACAAGATTATTATAATCTATTTGTTTTGTTTATTTGAATTTTAAATTGTATAGATTTGATTTCCTAGTGTATCTAATTGTATTAGAAATTAGGATTTTAGGTTATAGTTTTAGTTAGTTAGTTTATTTTTATTATTAAAAATATTGCAAAGCTTTAAGCTTTGTTCAACGAAACATTCGGTCAAAATCCACTAAGTGAATCGATTGTTTTTAAGCCATTTGAATCACGTATTGCGTCAGAAATCCTTTCCGTCTGTGATGATGGCATAACATCCATGAATATTCATCATCAAGCTTGAGATGGAAGTTGTTTGTTGTCAAGTTTCAAGTGAAGCATAATTATGTTTTTTACCATTCCCTTTGAGGTTAGATCCAACGTCAAGCTAGTATATGGGCAGTTGAGATAGCTACTTGTCTATAAACAAAATCTCTTGTAATCATCTTTCAACTTTCTTGACATATTCAACATTTCTGTTTAAAAAGATGTTTTTGCTGCATAAGTCCTTTATAATATATACCCACCTATTTTATTTTTTCACAATAACTTTACATATTATATCCACTATGATGAGTAGAACTTAAAAGTTAATATAAATTTGACCGATAAAAATGACTTTACACAATAAAATAAAGTATACAAATGCTTTGCTATTCATGAAATGTGAAATATGGTATTTTCATGTGAAAAGATTTGGTGCAAAATATGGATTATTCAACATTTTATGCCTTGTTAATTGCTTAGGTTTGTTAGTGATAGGAAAGGAGGTTGAATTATAATACGAAGACATGTGGGTCTCACACTTATTCTCACTCACAATTTTTTATTAAAGAAGGTTAAAAAAGAAGCATACCTAGCCCGGGCCAGGCCAAGCTTCAACTTTTCTTCGAACGATAAAAATCAGGTTTTTTGATGAAAGTGCAGTTTCATGCGATCTTAATAATCTTATATAAAAACAAAATGAGGTAATTTCTTTAAGAAAATAAAAATGAGCAACATGAAAGAGGTTGGAAAATAAACATGTCAGTCAATATTTGAAATACTTGGAAAATCTAAATCAAATTATCCTTTCACGTAATCATTTTTTTTATAGAAATATTGCAGAAAAACAAAAACTAGAATTAGAACCCGTGCGTTGCGGCAGGTGACGCGTTGTGACGATTCCTCTACGATCGAGCCGAAACGTAGGTAAAAATAAGCACGTCGTGGCGACAACGTTACGTCAAAACGTTTATAAAAATAAGTATGACGATTCCCTGCGTGTTACGACCAGTGGCGGATACAAAAAAAATTTGTAGGA
Source organism: Smallanthus sonchifolius (assembly GCA_023525975.1). Lineage (NCBI taxonomy): Eukaryota > Viridiplantae > Streptophyta > Magnoliopsida > Asterales > Asteraceae > Smallanthus > Smallanthus sonchifolius. The sequence goes on along the minus strand of CM042035.1, from coordinate 16,702,414 downwards.
GGGGCAAAATACGGGTGAGTAAAAAAGGAACGGAGGAAAAAATGAAATGACAATAAAATAATATAGTTAATCAAATATTTAAACACAATACAATATAAAAATACCTCGATTACAATTGTCCTTTACGTGTTTTCATCTTTTGGAAACGCTCGATTACATCTTCATTAGTAACATTGAGAAGTTCATCTACTTCTACCTAGGGGTGTTCAAAACCGGATATCTGAAATTTCGGATATCCGAAAATTTCGGATAGTGGATTTTACTATCCGTAATTCGGATATCAGAAATCTTAATAAAAAAAAATGGCAGAGCTTTGTTTGAATTCGGATAGTAAATCAAACCTAAATCAAACTTTGAACCATAAACCTAAATCAAACTTTGAAACATAAACCTAAATCATTTGCAGATCTAAAAAAACATTAAATACAGACTTTGAAGGTGATAATATATTGTTTGTACATGTGAGCCAATGTTCTCGGACAAATTCTCTACCTATGTAGTCGATATCACCGATATATCGGCGATATATCGGTTATCGGTCCTCTAAGAAAATATCGGTGCAAAATATCGGAAGAAATATCGGTACCGATATTATCGGCGATAGTTACCGATATATCGCTGATAATTTAAGTCCATAATATCGGTTGTCTCACCGATTTTCTCGGTTTACTAATCTTGACCCTTTTTTTTAACATTTTTCTGTCCCAAAGCCTATTCCCCTTTAAAAATGTTGGCCCAATACCTTGTACCCATAGCCAAAACCATCGAAGTAAATGCCCTAACTCCCTAATACACCCACGTTCGCACTTTGTACACCTACTAGATCATGTTTCTAATATAAAATATTGACACTTTTTAATTTTGACTTTTGATTTGACTATTAATATTATATATGTATATACATACATAAGTTTATGCATGATATAAAAATTATCGATATCCCACCGCGAGAACCGATATCTCAAATATCGGTCCTTGACCGATAATTGATATTTTTCCGCATTAACTGCATAGTTCTCTGTTGCAATTATAGTCATCATTTGATGCCGATCCAATTGAGATCAAGAAAACTGTTGCCTTCTACCATTACTAACCATTCTTGCAGGAATCTGAACTGGAAGTGCTTGAACATCATTTGGAAATGTGTCGGCAGTCAGCGTCCGACGGCAGTGGGGTTAGATCGGCGCCAGACGGCGATGAACGGGTGAATCTGGTGGTGCCGTGGTGGTCTTGTAGAACGGCAACAAGCGGTGAGGGCCGTGAGGCGGAGACGTGGACAGTGGAGCACCGGAGTCTGGAGGTAGTAGTGTTTGAAAGAGGCGTGAAGGAAAACAATCAGGAATAGGGATTTAGGGTAATATATTTAAGTATAATAAATAAATAATATAAAAAAATACAAAATTTAACATTTCGGATATACGAAAATTTTCAAAATTAATATCCGAATCCGAATTTTCGGATATCCGAAATTCGGATTCCCGAATTTTTGGATAATTTGGATTCGGAATTTCGGATAATTCGGGTTCGGATTTTTTTGAACACCCCTACTTCTACATCACAAATTACGCAAACGTTCATATATGCGAATCGTAAGAAGCTCCACTTCACAAAAATGCAATTTGAATGGGCCTTGTATGGATTTTGGAATGTAAATGCGCCTTGTATGGATTCTCGATTTTATATGGAATGTGAAGTATGTTAAGCTCTTCAAAAAAAAATTGACCGTGGGCATTGGCCCACCCACGTTACAACATATATCCGCCTCTGGTTACGACTTGCCTCACACGTTGTGACAAAGTTAGAAAACAAATTTGGGCCTAACCGCCACTGTCGTCAGGGATCGAACCCCTTCTCAAAGTTAAAAGATGGAGGCACAGACCAAGACCAACTCCACTGGAGCCTCCATTTGGTTTATTTCTTACAGATTTTTTTTCTATGATTCCTATCCAATTTTTTCTAGAGTTTCTTATAAATAAATAAACATATATAATTATAAAAGAGTAAAATTTTCTTTTGGTTTTTGTGGTTTGACTTTTTTAAACCATTTTAGTTCAAAAATAATTTTTTTAACATTTTAGCCCCTGAGGTTGTATTTTTGTAACCATTGAAGTCAATGACACTAACCCTATTAACTTTTTCTGTTAAGTATATGACATTTTAGTCATTTTGTTTCTAAGTGAACTAATTTAACTATTTCAGTCCAATAGAAACTTTTTTAGGCTTTTTCATAAAAACTGTTTTTCTACTTTTTTTATAAACGTCTTTTTTTACTTTTTTAAAATCAAATTTTTAGTTTTTTTTTGATAAAACGTCTTTTTGAACCTTTTTAAAACATTTTTTTAAATTTTCTAAAAAAATATTTTTTAAACTTTTTTCATAAAAAAACGTTTTTAAAAACATTTTTTTAGTTCTTTTTATAAAAACGTTTTTTAGATTTTTCGTAGAATGTTTTAAAAACGTTTTTTATGAAAAAAAATAAAAAATATATTTTTGGAATTGTTAAAAAACGTTTTTAAAAGGTTAAAAAAACCGTTATTACAGAAAAAAAAACTAAAAAAATGATTTTAAAAAAATAAAAGGAAAACATTGTCAATATTGGGTAATGAGTAGTAAACCTCAATGACCAATATTGTTCAATTTTGAAAATTGTTTTTTTTTTAAATTTAAATAGTATATTAGATATTGAATTAAAAACAATTTAAATTTAAATAGTATACTAAAATTTTAAACAATTTAAATTTAAAAAGAATGTATTTTTAAAAAATATATTATAATTTTTAACGGCTAGTTTTCAAACGACTACTTTTTATCAGTATAAATACAAGTAATTGCTTCATATTCAATTCACTCCTCAAATTTCAATTTTCAGTCCAAACTTTCTATTTTTGCTTCTCAAATATGGGTGGAGGGTATCCATTTTCGGCAAACTCTTCGCCTCCGGTATAGCCTACAAACCCTTCTCGTCTAGCTGATGAACCATTGATCTGGACGGATGAAGAGTGGAATTGAGCATTTGATCAGATCTTTGGCTAACTATGAATTGGGGACGAGCACGTCCCCATTTTAGATGAGGGGTATGTCTCCAGTTCGGATGAGGGGTACGTCCCCAGTTCAGATGAGAGGTATGTCTATAATTCAGAAAAAGGGGTACGTCACTGACTCTGGAAAGGAATATGTATCCAATTCAGATGAGAATATGTCCCTAACTCAGACGAAGGGTATCTCCCCAACTCAGACACAGGGTATGTCCCCAACTCAGACAAGGGCTACATCACTGACCCCGGAGAGGAATACGTGTCTAAGTCCGAAGACGAGGACACAGATGACGAGCGTCCCATGTACAATAATTCATGGGAAGACGAGCGCTCGTGAGATTCGAATAACTCGTTTGATTTATTCCAACATCGTTAGTTTTTAGTTTATGTAATTTCTAATTTTTAAGTTGTTAAATTTTTAATTTTTAGTTTATGGAATTTTTAATTTTAGTTAATGTAATTTTTAATTTTTAGTTTATCTAATTTTTAATTTTCGTTTATTTTTATTTTTTGGAAATATAATATTATTTAAAATTATGCGAAATATAAAAAGTAAGATTATAATAAGTAATTTTTTGATATATAGAATATAAATTTAAAAATAGGTGATGATGTGGAAATATAGAGGTGTTTGAAATTGGATGTATGATTGGAGTAAAAAAGTGAGTTTTTGAAAGAATGAGTGAAATCTGATGTGCCGCTTTTCCGCTTTTGGTTTGATAGATGACATCCAACATTGTGGATGCTCTTAGGGTGAAAGGGGTGTATTACTAGGGTAGAGATCGAGTTGGCCGGGTTGGTGGGGGAACACCGCCCCCTTTAACTTGAGTTGGCCGAGTAGTGTGGCTCGAGTTGGGGGATCAAGTTAATTTACTCGGACGTTGGGGGAGAGAGAGAGCCGTTGGGGGGGGGGGGGTTGGGTGTTAAAAAAAAAACTATATATACCTATATTCTACAAACATAATTTTCATCTCATCTATATATCTCTCATCTATATATTTACACATCACAAAAAATAGAAGGGTTATAAAAAAAATCAAAACATTCACCGAATCTTATGATCATCTCATAGAACCGTACTTGTCGATTGTTTTGCAACGTAAACGTGAAATTGCCACAAAGTATGGATGACAATGCACCTTTTAGATTTTTAATTTTTATTAGCTAGCTTTTATTTATTTTGTTAATTTTTTTATAGTTTTTTAAAATTTTTATTTCTAGGTTTTTTATTTTTAATTGTATTATGTTTATTTTAATTTAATGAAATTTCCTTATTTTATTTAAATGTTGGTGAGTAAAATGAGTAGGGTGTTTCAATAAAATATCAGTAAATGAGTAAAATGAGTAGTTTTGAGGTGACAGAGTTATATTTGACAGTTTTGATAAGTAAATGAATAAATGGGTTGGGTGCCCGCTTCACCCTTAGAGAACAACTTTCAGTAAGCTTAAAAAGTAAATAAAAAAATATATAACCTGTACAAACAAACTAATAGGAAAGTTTCCATGGAAAAAACTGCGTTTAAATCGGCTGTTGAAAGACTTTGAGCCATGAGTTTTACAGATGCCTCTAAATCTGCTGTCAACGTCTTGTGGACTAATCAGGTCTCTTGAACATAAAAAAGATTTTTGGTTATTGTCAGGCCCGTTTAGAACGGGGTGCAAGTTGGGCCGCTATGCGGGGACATGTTTACGAGTGAGACATAATTTAAAAAAAATTATATATATTATAAATTTTTTTAAATAACTTATAAAATCTGAAAATTTTTATAAAATTTCGGGGCAAAAATTATTATTTTTTTTAAATAACTTATAAAATCTGAAAAATTTAATAAAATTTAGGGGCAAATGTTTTTATTAAATAACTTATAAAATCTATTTTTTTTTATAAAAAATGGGTGCATTTTTCTTATGTCGAACCGGATACATAATTTCTCGGGGACGGCCCTGGTTGTTGTTGATGGTGAAGGGATGGTGTTGTAGACTGGGCCATAAATAGGGTTTTTGCGTGTGGTCTCGTCCTTCATAATAAAAAAAGTTAAGTGAAATTTAAAGAAGACATTATTATAAAGAAAACGATCGAACAGAACGGAGAATTTTGGTTATTTCCGGTAAATGAAGGATATCCAATAGACGAAAAGTTTTATGCAGAGATGAAATTTATGAGGCAATATGAATGATACGATGTCCTTTACCATTTTCAATATGGAGTGAGTCGTTAGCATGATATACTTTTGAGTTGTCCAACGTTGAGAAATCATGTGTAACATGTCTGTTTGCTCATATGTTTGGAAAACCATGTTATGGAAGCAACATATCATGATTGTCAATTAAGTTAGTTGTATGCCTAGCAGGTAACATGTCACAGTTAGGGAATTGCGATGTGAGATGTCCAATACGACATCAATTGTAGTGACTAAATACTATGTTTTGATTGGTGTCCCAACCAAATAGTTATTGTGCGTGTGGGTGTTACCACAAGAGTTCGTATATATGTTGTCCATTTCCAATGTGGCAGGAACCAAATGGACTAGTGAGTATTAACTTAAACCAAGTTGTATAGATGGAGGGGGTAAGGGTAAAAGCGTTTTGATAGAACCATTGCCCCCTCCCCCCCCCCCCCACACCCCACCCACCCATATATATTAACTGTCCTGGAATGGAAACAAATGGCGGCACAAGGTGGTTGGAAAGAATCAATGAAATCGGAAAAGTCCAATTGAGAGGCCGGTATAAGAAGTGATCGAAAAAACACCACCAAAAAAGTTTTTAGCCGTTTTTTGCAAATTCCAAGGAGTTTCCAGCTGTGGTGCGTGGCAGAGAGTCGGATGTCTTGCGGCCGAATCTTTTGTGGGGTTTGTTCAGAATTTGTCTCCGAACACAGTGGGATTGGTGGTGCGTTGTAAATCGGTCCAAATTTGTGTAGATTTAAAAGTAACCAGGCGACTAGGGTTGTGGCAGCCGCTGTTGTGATCGGGGGCTAGGGTTTCAGTGGCCGATATAATGTGTGGCGACTAGGGATTTGGCTATTAGGTTATGGTTGGTAAACTTGGCTCTGATACCAAGGTAAACCACATAATGTATCATATGTTGATTGTGTGTAGAATAGGTTTACACTAGATCTTTATATAAAGAGAGAGTAATATCATACATTAATATCCTCTAGTCTATGGTAACCACGAATACAAATTAGTCTAATACTTTTAATATGTCATTGTGACTCATGTTGGGTCTTAATAGGTTAAATTAGTTGCAATTGTTCATATCATGTCTTAATAAGTTATAATAGGTTATACATGTCTTAATGAATATTGTTTAGTTTTAAAGTCATTATAACTCTTAATGGACCAATGTTAGCCCTCACTAACCCTCAATGACCAATATTGACCCTAATTAGCAGTCACTGACTAATATTGACAATTATTGAACATGCTTAACAATCATTGACCTTGTTGACCAACATTGGCTATCTATATATTGACCATAATCAACCATCATTGGCTAGTATTAACCCTAGTTAACCAATAGCCAATGAGCTAGTGGTAGAGTGGTAAGGGAGAGACTTGGTGTTCCTAGTGACCCAGGTTCGATCACTGCCCTCCACATAAGTTTCTGCGGCATGCAAATGAGGGCTAGCTTAAGATGATGCACCTGGGTTTTACTGATGTAGTGCAAAGCATTTATTACTTTGTTTCTGTGTCGTTTTACTTAGTTTTATATTTGTTTTGAGTCATTTTTGTTACATATTGAGTCTTTGTTATGTTCTCAGGTGCTTATGATAAATACAAGTGAAAACCGGAAGGAACCGAGCACGAGAATAAAGTCAAGAGTTCAAAAGTGAAAAAAGATGAAATTCCAGCCTTCGCGGTACGCGAAGACCTGAAGAAATCTTTTCGCGGTACACGAGGGAAGCAAAAACCCATCGCGACTATTTTGTTCCTCGCGGTACGCGAGGAACCTTGGCCCATATCTCGCGGTACGCGGGGGCCCTGATTTCCGAGAAAAACCTTAATTTTGAATTAAATAGAATTTGATTACCATTATTCAAAATGTTCGATTTCCAGCCGTAAAAAGAGAGTTCAGAGGCGATTTTGGGAGCAAGGAAGAGGAATTAAGCATAAAGATGGAGCCTTTGGATTCTGGATTTGTTAATCTAGCATTCTAGGGTTTGAAGATTTAATCTTTATTGTTTGTTTCTGTGTTTAAGACCATGTTCTTGTTTGATTATGCTTGTTTAGTTGTTTTGAACATGATCGTAGGCTAAAACCTTAATATTGCCTAGGTCATTGTAACGAACCAAAATCCGGGTTTCGTTTTCAAATAAATAAATATTTTAATAAATATTATGGTGAAAATAATATTTATGAAATAAGTTGAAACAAGTGGGTTTCAAGTTAGTAATAGGGTTATGTTATTTTTTAACTAAAAATAGAATGAAATGGGTGAAGTGGAAGTTGAGGGACAAAATGTGTAAATATGGCAAATCTGCCATATTTGACCATGGGAAAGTCAAAATCAGATTTTTTACTTATTGTGGGTCGTTCATCTCAAGAGAGCAAAAGGAGAAATCTCAATTGAAGCTCAAACCGTGCATTTGAAGTTTGTTTGGTGAAGGTTTTGGCTCACACATCACCTTCCTAACATCAAGTAAGTGATAATCTTCCATTTGATTTCACCATGAATGTGTTAGTTGATGGGTTTTGTAGAAATCCGAAAATTGTGGTGCATGTGATAAATTGGTGTTAGATTGTGGATAATCTAGCTAAACTAAAGGTAAAGGGTGGTGATTAACATCTTAGAACCCTTTGATTTTGATTTTGAAAAGTTAGGATCCATATGTTGAAAATTGGGGGGTGTTTGGATATTGATGCTAAAATGGTGAATTAGTGATGTTTAAGTGTTTAGGTGGTAATAGACACTTGAATAAACACCAAATTGACCTAATAAAAGTTATTGATTGAGAAATTAGTGTCAAGGTATTGGAAAGAAAACTCAAGTGGGTGAGTTTGTATTGAAAGGGGGTGTTTGGTTGTGGGAACAACCCAAACAAGTCAATTTGGGTTACTAAACTTGGTGTATATGTTTAGGTAATCATTTTGCAAAGCAAGAAGGTGGTGCAAGATCTTCTAAATCTAAAGGTAAGTGCCTTTGCACTTACTTAGTAATGTTGATAAATGTGCGGTGTATGTGATATGTATGCATACAATAAGAGGAAATGATTGTGTATGGCTATTGCTTGAATGAAGTATGTTTGGAATTGTATTAATTTGACTTTAGTGGTAGAAGGTCAAACTAATATGATGGAATTGGTGTAATTGACTTATGTGGAAAATAGTCAAACTAAAATATGGATATGGTGATATTGGTGTAAATGACTTATGTGGTAAATAGTCAATCTAATATGTAAATGTAGTGGATTTGGTGTAATTGACTTATGTGGAAAATAGTCAATCTAATATGTAAATGTAGAGAATTTGGTGTAATTGACTTATGTGGAAAATAGTCAATCTAATATGTAAATGTAGTGGATTTGGTGTAATTGACTTATGTGGAAAATAGTCAATCTAATATGTAAATGTAGAGAATTTGGTGTAATTGACTTATGTGGAAAATAGTCAATCTAATATGTAAAAGTAGTGAATTAGGTGTAATTGACTTATGTGGAAAATAGTCAATCTAATATGTAAACGTAGTGAATTTGGTGTAATTGGCTTATGTGGAAAATAGTCAATCTAATATGTAAATGTGGTGAATTTGGTGAAATTGACTTATGTGATAAATGGTCAATCTAATATGTAAATGTGGTGAATTTGGTGTAATTGAATTTTGTGGTATATAGTCAAACAAAATGTGATAATTTGGTGAAAAGATGGATTAGAAGTGTGGAATACTTCAAAGGGTGGACTTGGAGTCTAATACTCCAAGTGCGGGTAAGACGAGTTGTGGTACTCGCATCAAGAGGTAGTAAACCCAATAATAAGTGTGAAATACTTCAAATGGTGGACTTGGAGTCAAATACTCCAAGTACGGGTAAGACGAGTTGTGGTACTCGCACCAAGAGGTAGTAAACCCAATAAGAATGTGGAATACTTCAAAGGGTGGACTTGGAGTCAAATACTCCAAGTGCGGGTAAGACGAATTGTGGTACTCGCACCAAGAGGTAGTAAACCCAATAAGAAGTGTGGAATACTTAAAAGGGTGGACATGGAGTCAAATACTCCAAGTGCGGGTAAGACGAGTTATGGTAGTCACACCAATAGGTCGTGAACCTAATTATAAGTGTGGAATACTTCAAATGGGTGAATGGGTGGTGGTAAATGAATGTAATATGAAAAGAATGACACTTGTAGTGGAAATGCAAGTGTTAAGAACCTTAATTGACCAATTGGGTGCAACGGGTCAAATGGGTGAAAGGGTTGAAAACAAGTGTAATTACTTGTTGAATGTGTTTATCGTCATTACTAAAGGTGATTTATATACGTTGTTATGCAGGGAAAGCTCTTATATAGGTCTAAGTCAAGTCCAAGGCGTAAAGGGTTGTGGTATGCATTCTTAGGTGTTTTGGTATTTAAAGGAAAATCAATTAATTGTGGTGTAATTAGACACATGAACTATGTTTTGGTGTCTATAAATGTTGTATATATGTTTTGAAACAATTACCCAAGTGTTGGTAAATTTTGGGTCATGTTGAATAGGTGAAAGATGGAAAATTTGTAGAAAAATGGCTAAGTATGGAACTTGGCAAACTGAGTAAACTTTCTGTTTACTCAGGTCCCTCACGGTACGCGAGAACCAGGGTGGGTTCTCCCGCGGTACGTGAGAGACCTGGTTTTCGGTGGCAGAATTCTGAGCTCCCTCGCGGTATGCGAGGGGAGGTGCAGAAAGTCTCGCGGTACGCGAGTGTTTAAAAAAAAAAAATTCTGGGACAAAAGCTTCCGTGTGTGTTTAAATGTTTTATTAATTGGTTTTCTAATTAAGGGTGTTACAACTTGGTATCTGAGCAATGGTTTGAGGGATTTGGTGTGGTGGCACCAAACTCAAACTGGAGGCTCTTGATATGGGGGAAAATGATACGAGAATCTATGAAGGACTTGACTAAGACTCTGAGCTTTCGGAAATGAAATGTTAGTAATGATTTGATAAAGTGGTTATATATATATGGTGTATATGTATATGTATGAATGAATGACAAGGTGTTATGTGTGCCAAAACTTGTTTTGTGATTTGTTATACGGAGATGATAATTACAATTGGGCATATCGTATTATTAAACATGTCTGGCCAATATGATTAATAAGACGAGATGTGCAAAGGTCTTTATGATAAACCATATGACAATGAACATTTGCAAGAATTAGGTGAAGGTGATTATATATGTATGTATGTATATAGGTATATATATATACTTAATACATATAAGAGTGAATGTAAGACGGATTTCCCTAAGGTATTGAAAGTGTAAGGGTGTTCAGGTGTTTCTGTTCTAATACTCAGCTAAGAGATGACAGATGATGCAAATAGGGAACCGTTGGATCCATGGATCCATGAAGTGATAAAGGAAGAAGTGGACAAGGCTTTCAAGCAAACCACATCTTTGTTGAAGGAGGAAATGAGAGGGGCTATTAAGCTTACCCTCGAAGAGATGTCAAGGGAAAAGGAGAGGGAACCACAAGATTGTACTCTCAAAGAGTTCATGGTAATCAAGCCCAGGGAGTATAACGGGCAAGTGGACCCGATCCTTAGCCACAGGTGGGTGGTAGGCATGGAATCAACTTTGAAACGACTTAGTTAAAAATTTTATCGGGTGTGTCTGAGGGGCACATGTGTAAGTAAAAGAAATTGTGGATGAAAGTCGTCTTAAGGACTCAGGCGTGATAGAGTCAAGAGGTGTATCCCCTCAGAAATGGTGAGGAATGTGGAATTGGTTGGAACAAATAGAAGGCATCTATCTAGTGGAGGATGACTAGAGCTTTCTATCAGGTTGTGTAGATCTTCCTTCAAGGAAGATAGGGCTCTTTGAGGTAATCCTTGGGAGGAACTGTGTGAAGCCTAGAGAGCGGAAAGAACTACGGTTGGTGAACCGAAGTGGAAAGAAAAATTTGTTTTCACAAGAAGGTTCGTGATGTGTGAACCAAGGGAGTTAAAAGGTGAGATTTAATAGTTGATTAATTAACGATGAATCACTATGATGGTTTTGGCTTTTGAAGCAATCCATCGTGGTTAGTGGATGGCGTATTACTCACGATGAGTCGACTCCGGGGCGTGACAGAGGTTTGGTGGATTATTCTTCGTGAGGAGAAAGGCATAAGGGCGTGAAGGCACATGCATCGGGGGGATTCAAGAGATGACGTTGAAATACCATTGATTGCAAGCCATGGTGGGTGGCATAGTGGAAGAGTTCCTTCATGTACAACGTATAATAGTGGTGGTCAACAAGATTTCGGGCAAGTTTTTATGATTAGTTGTGGTTTCGCTCAAAATCTTGGAATCGTGGAAGAGATGTAAATAGATCGGGTTTCACGATGCTATCTAGTGACGTTATACAGTGGAGTGGGATCATTAACATTAAGGGTGTTATAATGTTGATGTTTTTTATGATTTAAATGCAAAAGGTTATGGGCGAAGCAATCACATGAATCTTAATCTTTCGATGGTGAAAGAGGTGTTCAGTTACTTAGTAACCATATTGATGTCAAGTTTGACAGAGGGGTAGCGTGTTGACTAATGTTCATTAGAGACAGCAAAGCACGAGGTATACGAATTGGTGTATACATGGCTTGTGCCATCGACATCAGCCGGAGGGTATAAAGGGATACTTAGTATTCCTGTTGAGAAAGAGGGTTTGATAAGGGTCATTGCACCCGTGTGCTTTGTTCTAAAGTACCTAAACTTTTCGATGGAAAAGGAAAATAGAAGAGTGCGTTTTGGCACTGTCGGTCGGTGGTAGGATAAACTGATCAAAGGTCTCGCGGGTTGTGGATTCTATAGTTCAAGTGTGTAGAGCATTAACTACTCATAGGTGGTCGATTAACCAAAGATAGACGTTTATATCTCCGAACTAATGTTGTTTATACTCAATGTTAATGTGAACTTATTGAGGAGTCCCTGAAAGAAGAGGTCTTTCTTTAGAACGGTTGGGTATGCCATTTTGGTTTGGTGAAAATCCAATTTTTGGATGGGGTGGTGAATTCGGAAGAAATCCTTGGACCTGTTAAAGATTTAATGGTCAAGGGGTGAATGTTGAAATGTACATTATACGCAGATGGTGATATACATAGGTGAAATATGTATTTAAATGGGTGGAATGTACATAGGTGGAATGTGTACATAATGGTGGTTGAAGTCATAGAACTTCATAAATGATGATGGAAGTCCTTGGACTTCACAAACGATGTTTGAAACCGAAGTCTTCGAACTTCAAAGGGGGATTCGGTGATTGAGATCCTAAGATCTTAAAGGATGACTTATGATTAATTCATTGGAGGTACTTAGGGTGTTTGGGTCGCAGATAGGGGTTTTCTTCCAGTGTTGTAAAAGAGGATTCAAGTAAGGAAATTGATGTATCCCTACTTGAGGAAGTCGCATGATTTCTTGGTTAAGAAGGGGTTGAGTTGAAGGCTCGAGCTTCGAGGGGGTGTTATGTATGGGTGTTGGGGTCCTCGAATCCCAAGCGGTATGAACTTGAGACCTTGAGTCTCAATGAGTGAATTGGTGAGGTAGTTTTGAAACTTTCATTGTTGTGTTTATTGGTGGGTTTTAGTAGAAAGCGAAATGGAGTAGGAATTGGGTTAAATTAATGCTGGTTAAGTGTTAATCTAGCTTGAATGAAGGTAAATCGAATGTGGTGGCGGATGCTCTTAGCCGGAAGACGAGCCATACACCTATAAAGGTGACGTCATCTAAGATGACATTTTCATAATCTCTTATTGATGAAATCCGAGAGGCTCAAGTATTAGCACTTGTTGGGTATTTGAAGAAAGAACGGATGGTCAAAGCGAGCAGTCGATTCAAACGCTCGAGGATATGTTACGCCCGTGTGCGTTGGACTTTGGGGGTAATTGGGACGACCATCTATCGTTGGCGGAATTTTCTTATAGCAATAGCTACCATTCTAGTATTGGTATGACGTCTTTTGAGGCATTGTATGGGAGGAAACGTAGAACACCTGTGTGTTGGGGTGAAATTGGTAAACCGGAGCTTGGTAGCAAAGAGGTGGTCAATGAAACTATTGGTAGTATTGACCAATTTAGAGCTCGCTTAAAGGCGGCTCAAGATCGCCAAAAGTCTTATGCGGATAATGGGACGCGGGCGATTGAGTTTCAAGTGGGAGACTTTGTGCTTTTGAAAGTTTCTCTTTGGAAAGGGGTGATACGGTTTAGAAAATGGGGGAAGTTAAGTCCACGTTTCATCGGACTATTTAAGGTGATAGCAAGGGTGGGTGCGGTAGCCTACCGTTTGGAGCTACCGGAGGGACTAAGTAGACTTCAGAACACATTCCACGTGTCTCATTTCCAGAAATGTTTAACGGATGAATCTACTTTTGTTCCTTTGGATGATATTAATCTGGATGAAAAATTAAACTATATTGAGGAACAGGTGGCAATCTTGAATAGAAAGATGAAGAAATTGCGGAATAAAGAGATTAGCCAAGTTTTGGTGAGGTGGAAATATAAGAAGGGGGCGGATATGACTTGGGAAACCGAGAAAGAAATGCTCAAATACTATCCTAACCTTTTTATGTGAAGTCGGGTTTCGGCGACGAAACCTAAATAAGGGGAGGTGATTTGTAACGAACCAAAATCCGGGTTTCGTTTTCAAATAAATAAATATTTTAATAAATATTATGGTGAAAATAATATTTATGAAATAAGTTGAAACAAGTGGGTTTAAAGTTAGTAATGGGGTTATTTTAGTTTTTAACTAATAATAGAATGAAATGGGTGAAGTGGAAGTTGATGGACTAAATGTGTAAATATGGCAAAGCTGCCATATTTGACCATGGGAAAGTCAAAATCAGACTTTTTACTTGGTGTGGGTCGTTCATCTCAAGAGAGCAAAAGGAGAAATCTCAATTGAAGCTCAAACCGTGCATTTGAAGCTTGTTTGGTGAAGGTTTTGGCTCACACATCACCTTCCTAACATCAAGTAAGTGATAATCTTCCATTTGATTTCACCATGAATGTATTAGTTGATGGGTTTTGTAGAAATCCAAAAATTATGGTGCATGTGATAAATTGGTGTTAGATTGTGGATAATCTAGCTAAACTAAAGGTAAAGGGTGGTGATTAACATCTTAGAATCCTTTGGTTTTGATTTTGAAAAGTTAGGATCCATATGTTGAAAATTGGGGGGTGTTTGGATATTGATGCTAAAATGGTGAATTAGTGATGTTTAAGTGTTTAGGTGGTAATAGACACTTGAATAAACACCAAATTGACCTAATAAAAGTTATTGATTGAGAAATTAGTGTCAAGATATTGGAAAGAAAACACAAGTGGGTGAGTTTTTATTGAAAGGGGGTGTTTGGTTGTGGGAACAACCCAAACGGGTCATTTTGGATTGGAAATGAAAATCGAGTTGTGGAATAAATTGTATTGTGATTTTGATGAATGTTAGATTACTAAACTTGGTGTATATGTTTAGGTAATCATTTTGCAAAGCAAGAAGGTGGTGCAAGATCTTCTAAATCTAAAGGTAAGTGCCTTTGCACTTACTTATTAATGTTGATAAATGTGCGGTGTATGTGATATGTATGCATACAATAAGAGGAAATGATTGTGTATGGCTATTGCTTGAATGAAGTATGTTTGGAATTGTATTAGTTTGACTTTAGTGGTAGAAGGTCAAACTAATATGATGGAATTGGTGTAATTGACTTATGTGAAAAATAGTCAAACTAAAATATGGATATGGTGATATTGGTGTAAATGACTTATGTGGTAAATAGTCAATCTAATATGTAAATGTAGTGGAATTGGTGTAATTGACTTATGTGGAAAATAGTCAATCTAATATGTAAATGTAGAGAATTTGGTGTAATTGACTTATGTGGAAAATAGTCAATCTAATATGTAAATGTAGTGGATTTGGTGTAATTGACTTATGTGGAAAATAGTCAATCTAATATGTAAATGTAGAGAATTTGGTGTAATTGACTTATGTGGAAAATAGCCAATCTAATATGTAAAAGTAGTGAATTAGGTGTAATTGACTTACGTGGAAAATAGTCAATCTAATATGTAAACGTAGTGAATTTGGTGTAATTGGCTTATGTGGAAAATAGTCAATCTAATATGTAAATGTGGTGAATTTGGTGAAATTGAATTATGTGATAAATGGTCAATCTAATATGTAAATGTGGTGAATTTGGTGTAATTGACTTATGTTGTATATAGTCAAACAAAATGTGATAATTTGGTGAAAATATGGATTAGAAGTGTGGAATATTTCAAAGGGTGGACTTGGAGTCAAATACTCCAAGTGCGGGTAAGACGAGTTGTGGTACTCGCACCAAGAGGTAGTAAACCCAATAAGAAGTGTGGAATACTTCAAAGGATGGAATTAGAGTCAAATACTCCAAGTGCGGGTAAGACGAGTTGTGGTACTCACCCCAAGAGGTAGTAAACCCAAAAAGAAGTGTGGAATACTTTAAAGGGTGGACATGGAGTCAAATACTCCAAGTGCGGGTAAGACGAGTTGTGGTACTCGCACCAATAGGCCGTGAAAATAATTAGAAGTGTGGAATAATTCAAATGGGTGAATGGGTGGTGGTAAATGAATGTAATATGAAAAGAATGAGACTTGTAGTGGAAATGAAAGTGCTAAGAACCTTAATTGACCAATTGGGTGCAAATGGGTCAAATGGGTCAAATGGGTGAAAGGGGTGAAAACAAGTGTAATTACTTGTTGAATGTGTTTATCGTCATTACTAACGGTGATTTATATACGTGATTATGTAGGGAAAGCTCCGATATAGGTCCAAGTCAAGTCCAAGGCGTAAAGGGTTCTCGTATGCATTCTTGGGTGTTTTGGGATTTAAAGGAAAATCCGTTAATTGTGGTGTAATTAGACACATGAACTATATTTTGGTGTCTATAAATGTTGTATATATGTTTTGAAACAACTACCCAAGTGTTGGTAAATTTTGGGTCATGTTGAATGGGTGAAAGATGGAAAATTTGTTGAAAAATTGCTAAGTATGGAACTGGGAACTTTCTTGTTACTCAGGTCCCTCGCGGTACGCGAGAACCTGGGTGGGTTCTCTCGCGATACATGAGAGACCTGGTACTCGGTGGCAGAGTTTTGAGCTCCCTCGCGGTACGCGATGGGACGGGCAGAAAGTCTCGCGGTATGCGAGTGATTTAAAAAAATAAAAATTTCTGGGACAAAAGCTTCTGTGTGTGTTTAAATGTTTTATTAATTGGTTTTCCAATTAAGGGTGTTACAGTCATGATGAATACTATGCTAAAGTTCTGATTTTTATTAGGTTTTGGATTCATGTGATGGTTGAATGATTTAGTAAATGATCCTAGTTAATAATTGTGATGTATATGCATGCTTTAATTCTTATTATGTGATTGATTTTAATTCCATGCGTTGATTGTGATGTCTGCCAGTTCAATTAGCGTATCTAGGTCATCGATATTAGGATTTGTGATTTTGGTGGTTTGCTAGACGTAGTAGACATAGAAGTTGTGATTTGATTACTGATTAGAGTTAAGTATTCTTCCTAGTTCAATACCCGAGAGGTGAGAATTAGTCGTTTAGTCTTCGTCATTAGGAATCCGAGTGTTAACAGTCTGAGAGGGCGTTAGTATAAGGTGTCTAGTGGTTGTTGCTATTCTGAATCATAGTTGTTATCATAGGATTACCCCGTGCATTCTTTGAATATATCGTAGGCAGTGAGACTGAGAGGTAATCTGTCTAGTCGGGTACATTGTCATAGTTGGAAATATCTGAGAAGTGATCCAACAATATGGTGAGCTAATACACTTTAGGTAAGCATATTTGTGACACCCTGAGAGTGATTAGGGATCCACTAGGTTGTCTATAGTTTTTTCCTTAGAAACCCAGATCCATCATTGTTTTCAGAACCGGTAGAAGTTGTTCTTTGCAAGTAGGATTCCGACCTAGGTAGTATTCTTCCCATATCTTGATTTCACCTTTGTCCTGTCTCTTGATTGTTAAGTCGACCTTGTTTAGTGTATTATTAGTTATCATCATTAGTGTAGTAAACCCCCCAATCAATCAAATCTTAAGTCAGAGTCAGAGTCTAGGTTGTTATAGTAGTGTCTCTAGGGTTTGATATTCCGGTTTACCGTTAAGCTGTGCTACACTCGATAGGTACACTTGCCTGTCAGTGCGGTCTAGTTCATAGGTTTTCCATTTAATACTTAGGATTTTAGGTTTGGTTTTGTTATTTATTTTATAGACTGTCTGGACGACATCAAGTTTTTGGCGTCGTTGACGGAGATGGTGGTATCCCACCTCCACCCGACGACGAACGGTGAAGGATTTGGTAGGGTTCCGACTTCCTACTCTCTGTTTCTCTGTTACCAGCTGAAAACACCATCCCGACGAACTCCGGTGGTGGCGCTAGGGTTCCGGTGAGTTCAGACGGTTCTAGGTGAGTTCCTATCTCGTTTTCGAGCCATTCATGTTCAGATCTACTCACTTTTAACGTTAAATTTCTGTTTGACATCGTATCAGCATTTTTTAACACTCTCCGACGAGAACCGTTTTTCCTATGAAGTCGGGTAAGATTCCGACCGGGTCCGTATTTCTGGATCTTGACCCGTGGGACTAGAATCTTGTCATACTAGTGGCTAAATCAAGGTGTGGGTGCATTTCCTGTTCGTCCCTTTCGTTTATCCGACGATCTGAGGTATAAACTCGAACCCGAAACCGTTTATTGTTAATTTAACTCTTGAGACCTCCAGATCTGTTTATTTATGTGATAAAACTATGATTTGGTGGTCAAGTTTCGTTCCCGGGTGTTAAATATGCATTTTTTTAATAGGAAATGACGTCACGGGTCTTGGTCAAACATGGTCAACCCTGGTCAAACGAGTCCAACTCAGTCAAACTCGGCTCAACGGCGGTCGATCATTATCAAACCCGTAAATCGTGAGATTTAGAATATGTCGTTTTTCGAATGAAAAATACGGAAGGTATAAATGCGCGCTAAAGGGTTTAATTATATAAATTCTTATGCATTATTTAAAATACTAAAATATACGCGTGTGGGATAAAAAAAACGAAACGAAAGTGATTAATGAGGCGTTAGTACGAACAAGAAGGTAAAAATACATTTATCGAGACTCAGTCTAATAAAAACGTGCATAATTATTTAGACCACCAAACCTGAAAATGTTAATATGTGTTTATTGAAGCTTTGGGAATATAGATAATTATATATTTGGCATAAGAATCGTGACTACTAATGATACTACATATCCCCGCTAACTTAAATTAGAACTCGGTCTACGCATCAAATACATTAACTCTTAGAACAAATTAATATTTTCGAAAAACATTTCATACTATACTAATAACGGACTTTACAATGACACATGCTCGTATTTTCTTATAAAATATATGTATATGTCTATATATACACAGTCACTTTACATATAACTACACAGTTTTGTTTGCACTAGACGACGATTACGTTTCGACATAAAACATGCAGATATATATATTTCTCGCAACGAGTTTGCAAAACTTATTATACATATACATGCACATTTAGTCTTAATATAAACTTGTTAATAGAAATATCAAGCGCTAATTTCATTAAATATATATTATCTTATAAGCTTAAAATGGTACTGTGAGGATTATTAACATAATATTATTATTTTGGTTGGAAATATTAATATTATTATGGCTAGTATTATAAACATCGTTTATATATATAATTCGTGTAACATAACTATTAATGGTAATGGTATGACTTTTTGTAACATATTAATAACTTAGTTTTAAAACTAATAATACCACTACTAATTTCATTAGAGAAATTATAAACATTATATTTAGAATTATCAAACTCTTTAAAATATATGACGATTAACAATATTATTTGTATTAACAATAATACTTTACGTTTCTCATCATACGATATCGTCCGTACCATTATATTGCTAGTTACGACAACATTACTCCTTTTATCAATATATGAATATTTTGAATACGACCAATTACATGAATAATTGGATTCATTGAAATATGTATTTTGTACTTAACACACATAATTGACAATCGGAAGTAAATTTAAGTATTTTATACTTGGTTGGCCTTCTAGCAAAATATAAAACATACACGTACTATATTTCAAAGGAAATGGGGAGTATTTTCTACATACAAACCCACTATTATTTGCAATGAATCAAACTTATACAATTTGTCACTACGAATGTACATTTTTGTCACAAGCGTTAATAACTAGAACTTGAGAGACGTGACGACGACATGGAACTAATCAAAGAGCGTATAGAATTAGGACATAATTATACTTAGGCAATGATCAACATATTGACTCATTTACATGGAACATAGGGTAGCTCATAAATCTTATAGTGCCTACGTGTATCGTAGGACTCAAGTAGGAGGCATACCCAACATTGTCACTTATTCGGGGAATACGATTTTTACCGTACAATTACCAGGTGAGTTTCACGACCCCTTTTTATTGTTTTCTATATTTGGGGGAAAAACATGTTAATTTCAAATGGTATAATAACTAGAAAACAAGAAACAAGCATCTGATTCCTTTGTGTGCATGAGTTAAACCTAAAAGTCCTCGGTATTCCGAACTATAACCATTAGCTATGGACTTAGCCGTAGATCGATATGAATAGTACTATTCGGGTTGACACCCCAATCATGGTTAGTCGCGTTGACCACGACCAACAGGGTCAAATGATTGCATATTAGGTCTTGTTTTTCTCATTGTTTAAATGGACAATAGGATGGGGTAAACTCTAGAATTCGTTAAAAGTTTGGTTATAGACTTGTGCATCACATACTTCGTTTGTGCTAGCTAAACATCGATGAATCAACCGCTAACTTGTTTTGTTTATCATACGTATAAAGTAAATTTCGAGCAAAGGATATCGCCTATGGTTTGTAAGTCATTTCGAGAAATGGGTTTTCCCATACCCACCACCATCATCATCTAGCATTTATCAAAACGACCACCATTCATCCACCATCATTTATCATACTCACGCATCATCTCCCATTCTTCATCCATCATCCATAATATCATGCACCACTCATTACCACCTACCATGGGAAACTTAGAACCTGTTTATGACCGATGATTCACTTAGCTGTGGCATTCATGTCTATATGTTTGCCACCTATCGGGTACGTGTCCTTGCATATCTATCCAGAGTCTTAGTGAGTCAGTTTGAGTCTTTTATTTGTGTCAGTTTAATGCTGCGGGTTTGTTGTGAGGTTTATTTTGCAGGTATTGTTCGTTCTATCCGTACTCAATCTCCATTCGGGCGGGACGAATGCTTCTATTATTGTGTAAAGGCAACCTAGCATAGATGTGCAACCGCGACCGAAATGCTATACGGTGCACACAATACATTGATTTGCATCTACATTAAACAGCTAAGTCGCCTCCTGTTTTTATTTCTGAATTTTTATTTTTTAGTTGTGTCTTGCTTCATATTGAGGACAATGTGTCTTTCAAGTGTGGGGATGTGAGTGTCTAATCTAGCTAGTTGGTGTCTTTATATAAATCCAAAAATACAAAAAAAAATTGAAAATTTTGATAAAAAAATGTCCGTTGAAACTACAAAGTTTTGCATAAAAAAAATAATGGAAAATGATAGTACAACTGGATCTACTTGCTGAGTTTAAATTATTTAAATAATATAAAACGCATCTAATTAGTGATGTTTTGGTAGACCCAGCCAGCTTGAATAGCTTAAATAGCCTGTGAGTGTTACTTAGGATTAATCACGGAATAAATTCATGATATCTTGTGGGTACTCATCTTAGGGTATCGGTAATACTGAAACTGCAACATAGGGTGATAGGTACCACGTTAAGTTAAAATTCTGAGGTTTTTGAAAATCTTCATGGCGCACCTCTATCTTTTTATGAGAATAAATCCGAGTTTCGGTGGTGCCCATTCCATAATTCCATAATTTTGAGCTTAATTAATTTGAAATATGACTTTTGCTTATGTGTTTCCCTCTAGGATGGCGACTTAGAGGATACACCCCTAAGTGAGATTTATGTGCTTAAAACGTTTAGAATCTAGTCTATGTGTTAGCTTCCCGGATAGTGACTTGGTTGACACGCCTCTAGACGAAAGTTCTTATGCTTAAATTAATACTCATTTCCATCCATTCATTCCATATTTCATTGATTTCTAAAAACCTGTAAATCTTAGTTTAACGTGGTGGACAAATCTATATGGTTTAACCCGTGCCTAGACATGACCGTGAGACGGGATTGGGTAGAGCTGTAGTCTAAGTGTGAGTCACACAGGTCTATTGATTGTTGTATAAAATGGAATTGGAACACATTACTGGGGCTAGATAGTTGGCGGTTGGGTTTAATCGGATAGAAATACTGATTATTTCTTTTTAATGCGTGAGTATGTTTAACTAATTGGTAATTGATTAATAAAGTTAGATATCAGTTATGATTACATTGCAGACTAAGGTTAAGTGTGGGGATGTTTGATGTAGTGCAAAGCACACATCTTTGTTCCTTTGTTTCCGTGTCGTTTTACTTAGTTTTGAGTTGTTTTTGTTACATATTGAGTCTGTGTTATGTTCTCAGGTGCTTATGATGAATACAAGTGAAAACCAGAAGAAACCGAGCACGAGAATAAAGTCCAGGGTTCAAAAGTGAAAAAAAGATGAAATTCCAGCCTTCGCGGTAAGCGAAGACCAGAAGAAATCCTTTCGCGGTACGCGAGGGAAGCAAAAACCTAGCGCGACTATTTTGTTCCTCACGGTATGTGAGGAACCTTGGCCCATCTCTCGCGGTACGCGAGGGCTCTGATTTCCGAGAAAAACCCTAGTTTTGAATTAAATAGAATTTGATTACCATTATTCAAAAAGTTCGATTTCCAGCCGTAAAAAGAGAGTTCAAAGGCGATTTTGGGAGCAAGGAAGAAGAATTAAGCATAAAGTTGGAGCCTTTGGATTCTGGGTTTGTTAATCTAGCATTCTAGGGTTTCAAGATTCAATCTTTATTGTTTGTTTCTGTGTTTAAGACCATGTTTTGATTTTTATTAGGTTTTAGATTCATGTGATGGTTGAATGATTTTGTAAACGATCCTAGTTAATAATTGTGGTGTATATGGATGATTTAATTCTGATTATGTGATTGATTTTAATTCCATGCGTTGATTGTGGTTGTCTGCCAGTTTAGTTAGCGTATCTAGGTCATCGATCTTAGGATTTGTGATTTTGGTGGTTTGCTAGACGTAGTTGTGATTTGATAACTGATTAGAGTTGAGTATTCTTCCTAGTTCAATACCCGAGAGGTGAGAATTAGTCGTTTAGTCTTCGTCATTAGGAATCCGAGTGTTAACAGTCTGAGAGGGCGTTAGTATAAGGTGTCTAGTGATTGTTTCTATTCTGAATCATAGTTGTTATCCTAGGATTACCCCGTGCATTCTTTGAATGTATCGTAGGCAGTGATACTGAGAGGTATTCTGTCTAGTTGGGTACATTTACATAGTTGAAAATATATGAGAAGTGATCCAACAATCTGGTGAGTTAATACACTTTAGGTAAGCGTAGTTGGTGACACCCTGAGAGTGATTAGGGATCCAATAGGTTGTCTATTGCTGTTTCCTTAGAAACATAGATCCATCATTGTTTCCAGAACCGGTAGAAATTGTTCTTTGCAAGTAGGATTCTGACCTAGGTAGTATTCTTCCCATATCTTTATTTCACCTTTATCCTGTCTTTTGATTGTTAAGTCGACATTATTTAGTGCATTATTAGTTATCACCAGTAGTGTAGTAAACCCCCCAATAAATCAAATCTTAAGTCCGAGTGAGAGTCTAGGTTGTTATAGTAGTGTCTCTAGGGTTGGATATTCCGGTTTACTGTTAAGCTGTGCTACACTCGATAGGTATACTTGCCTGTCAGTGCGGTCTAGTTCATAGGTTTTCCATTTATTACTTAAGAGTCTAGGTTAGGTTTTGTTATTTATTTTATAGACCGCCTGGACGATATCATTTACCTACACTGATCCACGGTTCGAGCCTCGGCTCTCCCTCAAGCCCGGAAGGGGCCGTATTGGGTAGGATTTTTCCTTGGATGCTCTCCAACTCTGACGCAAAGTGGGCCCGGTTAAGACAAATATTGGCCGAAGTTGGACGAGTCTCTCCCATGTGACGGGGGTGCGACGTCACAACATTCAATGTTCGCTGTTAAAAAAAAAGTTAACCAATATTGATCCTAATTGACCAACATTGCCAATAATGGCCTTAATTAATCATAACTAACCACCATTAATCTAGTTGAAAATCATTAACCATATCAATCTCTAATGGACCATCAATAGCCCTAATTGACCTAATCGACCCTCACTGACTGGTATTGACCATAATTTACCATAACCGACCCTCTTTGACCATCATTGACCGTATATGACAATCATCCACCCTAGTTTCCAATCAATAATCAATTTTGACCCTAACTAGCCATCATTGACCAATATAGATCATGATGGCTAGCCTAACTAGCCATCATAATATTGATCTTAGTTAATCAATATTGACCCCTAACTGACATTCATTGATCAACACTGACCATAATTGATCCTAACAACCATCATTGACAAATATTGACCATCAATTTCAATATGTTTAAATCCCAACATAACCATCACCGCCGGAGGCAACAAGAGAGTAGGAGAGGAGCAGAAAAGGCACCGAAGTAGAGGAAGCTACAAATAAAAGGAGTTGGGAGAAATTTAAGTGAATGAGGCATGGGGCATGTGATTACTTGGCCAAGCCTATACGTGAAGAGAAGTTGATTAATAATTGTTGGTGGATCATGTCATGTCTTACGATCAAACATTCCCATCAATATTGTTGATTTTCGTGCCGTCAAGCTATTTAGTGTATTCGGATTTACTTGTGACTAAATGAGAAGTCATATTGAAACATCAAACATTCCCATCAATTCTGTGTATACCACGAAAATAATTAAATCTGAAAGTAAACTATGTCATAGAATACAAGCCGCATCATATACACGAACCCAGAATTCCTACATCATATATGCTAAAACAAATTCCACAACCTGCAGAATGCTCATTTAGAATTAGGATCATGATATTCTAACAAATTGGCCAGTAATTATGTTAAGTTGGGTTGTCAAAAATTAAATTGGTCATAACATGTTAATGGGTATGTTACAAAGTCTGAAGAAGTGATTCTTGATCTGATGACAGTTCAATATTGGTAACACTTCCATAGTTCTATATATTCAGTTGCATAAATATAAAGTTATGAATTTGCAAACTTTTTATGCTTCAAAACTTTGTATACAAGTTTTGTAAGTTAAATGATCAAGTGCTATTCAAACCACTAGCAATACAAAAAATATTAAAAGCCTGCAGCAAACCATCTTTTGAAAGAAATGTATAAGTCAAAGTCCACCAATAACTACATGAAAGACTTGGAATCTTCCAGCGATGACTCCAAATCAGCTGTCAAAGTCTTGTGGACTCCGTCTATACTGTAGTATAGTTTTAATATATAAAAACAGGGTAATCATATTTATTATTATTTTTTATTTCTGCAATACAAAAAATATTTTATGATATGACATATATCCTCCCCTGCTTGTTACTCTGAAGTTATCTTACTCCAAAATGGAAACCAGTTTTCTTGTCATTTTTACATTCATTTTCTTCCAAAGATTTGGCACAAGCAGCCATACCATGCTTATAACTTCTTCAAATGTTACATGTATTGAAAGGGAGAGGCAATCCCTTCTTGTATTCAAACAAAGCCTCACAGACAAATATAATCTTCTGTCAACATGGAGCGGAGTAGAATGTTGTGAATGGCATGGAGTTGGGTGTGACAGTCGAAATGGTCATGTTGTGAAACTTGATCTTCGAACACCAGGGTCTTTTGAAACATTTATATTCAATGATAAAAGGCTCGAATGTGAGATGAGTCATTCGTTACAGAATTTGAAGCATTTGCGTTCTTGGACTTGAGCATGAACTTTTTCTCAGGTAACATTCCTGAATTCTTTGGTTCGTTTGAAGGTTTGGAGTATCTTAACATGTCATGGTCAGGTTTTGGCGGAGTAGTTCCTCATCATCTAGGAAACTTCTCAAAGTTACAATATCTTGATCTCAGTTATAGTTTAGATTCAGTGGATAATTTGGGATGGGTGTCTTCACTATCATCATTAAGGTACTTGGATTTATCAGGGATAACCATTGGTAACCATACTGATTGGTTCTATCCAGTTAACATGCTCCCTTCTTTGCTTACATTGAAACTTGTAGGGTGTGATATCAATATTCCTTCCATTAAATTCGTCAATCTCACATCTCTTAATTCACTTGACCTCTCTTCTAATAACATCAATTCCACCATTCCTATTTGGTTATCAAACCTTACTGGACTCATGCATCTAAACTTTAATGATAACCACTTTCATGGAAAAATTCCTGGTTTTCTTGGAATGTTCAGCACAATCGCTTCCATCGACCTCTCATCCAATTCCTTTGAAACTTCTATTTCAGATGTGTTACGTAATTTGAGCAGTCTTGTTCGTCTGGACCTATCATGGAACTTATTTTCTGGTCCTCTTCCTATAAACCTTGGACTACTCTTGAGGCTAGAGTACCTATATCTTCAAAATAATCAATTGAGTGGGAACATTCCAATGAGTCTTGGACTGCTCTCGAGACTAGAAGGCCTAGAACTTTTTTATAACCAATTGAGTGGGAACATTCCCATGAGTCTTGGGCAACTTTCAAACCTCAAGCATCTAGATCTCTCCTATAATTCATTGGCCGGGGTTCTTTCTGAAACTCTATTCACCAACCTAAATAATTTAAATTATTTAGACTTGTCTTTGAATTCGTTAGCGTTGAATTTCAGCTCTCAATGGATTGCTCCCTTCCAACTGCAGATATTTTTTGCAAGCTCTTGCAACATCGAGCCCCACTTCCCGAATTGGCTTCAAACACAGTTAAATCTTCGGAGGTTAGATATTTCCAACTCTAGTATTAGAGATACAATACCTGAGTGGTTTGAGAATATCCTATCTCATATTGATTACTTGGATTTGTCCAATAACCAGATCGGTGGCAAACTGCCGCGATTTCATGATGATAGTAGTAACCGTCGAAGCCTGAAGATGAACTCAAATAAATTTGAGGGGTCACTTGCTACATTCCCGTCACATGTGGTGATTTTAGATCTCTCAGATAACTTATTGTCGGGACATGCTCCTAAAACAGATGGAACAATGAACCCAAATCTAGAAGTTGTAAATCTCTCAAAAAATCATTTCAACGGAAGCATTCCGGTACACTTTTGCAAGGTTCATAGCATTTGGGTTTTGGATTTATCACAAAACAATTTTTCAGGAAGGCTTCCTAGATGCTTAGGGAACTTGACTAATTTAGAAGCGATGGATGTTGCAAATAACACCATAACCGGTCCTGTTCCATGTTCATTGGGTTATCTTACGCAACTTAGGTCATTGGACTTGCAGAATAACATATTTGATGGGAGTCTTCCGCTATCTTTACAAAATTTGACAGGGTTGGTCACAATGGATTTGGGGAACAATTATTTAGTGGGTAGTGTCCCGTTCTGGATTGGGGAAAGCCTATCAAGCCTTAAATTCTTAAATCTCCAGTCGAATAAGCTTACGGGGATGATTCCTCTACATCTTTGTCAACTCAATGCTCTTCAATATTTAAGCTTGGCACATAATAACATAACAGGGATGATCCCTCGTTGCTTTGGAAATTTAATTGCAATGATCAGGATTTCCACAAGCTATGCTAATGATAAGGACTATGTAGAAAATATTTTAGCTTCTATGAAGGGAAGGCAGTTATTGTATACCAAGACAATAAAGTTTCTTACATCCATAGACCTCTCAAACAACAATATTGTTGGAGAAATTCCTGATATTCTAATGAATCTTGTGGGGTTGAATAATTTGAATCTTTCTCGAAACCTTATAACAGGACAGATTCCAATGATGATCGGAGATCTAAAACAGTTAGAATCTTTAGATTTATCTATGAACATGTTGTTAGGTCGGATTCCTCAAAGTTTGACTAGCTTGACCTTTCTAAGCTCCTTGAACCTGTCATTCAATAAGCTATCTGGCCCAATTCCAGTTGGAAATCAGATCCAGACTCTTGATGACATGTCTATTTATAAAGGGAACAATGGACTATGTGGGCCACCCATTTCGAGAAGTTGCAAAGGAAATGATGTAACATACAATCATATTAATGAGGATGAAGGTCAAGATGATACTGAAGGCTTGTGGTTTTATGCTGGTATGGGGCTAGGGTTCGCTGTTGGATTAGTGGGACTACTTGGGAGTTTGCACTTCATGAGGAGGTGGAGGGTGGCTTACTTTGAGATGCTTGAAATTGTTTTTCGTTGGCTAACGCTATCAATTTTATTGAATCTTGCTCGTCTAAGAGCATGGGGTATACCCATGTGATTATGGTGTGATGTGATAATAAAGTGCACGCCACGTCAGATTCAGGAAAATCACATCACCCATCACATGGCAAGGGGTATACCCATGTGATTGTGGTGGTGTAAAGTGTAGGATGTGTTTATATAGATGGAGAGAAATTCCTGATATTCTAATGAATCTTGTGGGGTTGAAGAATTTGAATCTTTCTCGAAACCTTATAACAGGACAGATTCCAATGATGATCGGAGATCTAAAACAGTTAGAATCTTTAGATTTATCTATGAACATGTTGTTAGGTCGGATTCCTCAAAGTTTGACTAGATTGACCTTTCTAAGCTCCTTGAACCTGTCATTCAATAAGCTATCTGGCCCAATTCCAGTTGGAAATCAGATCCAGACTCTTGATGACATGTCTATTTATAAAGGGAACAATGGACTATGTGGGCCACCCATTTCGAGAAGTTGCAAAGGAAATGATGTAACATACAATCATATTAATGAGGATGAAGGTCAAGATGATACTGAAGGCTTGTGGTTTTATGCTGGTATGGTGCTAGGGTTCGTTGTTGGATTAGTGGGACTACTTGGGAGTTTGCACTTCATGAGGAGGTGGAGGGTGGCTTACTTTGAGATGCTTGAAATTGTTTTTGGTTGGCTAACGCTAATTCTACTGAATCTTGCTCGCCTAAGGAGGAATGTTTTTTAGTAAGGTACATTTTTTGATTCACAAAACACCAGCTTTTAAATAATTGTTAAAACGAGGAAGTTTATGTAAAAGCAAGCGGAATTAAGCTTTATACATCAACGAGAATCCAATCAAAGATAAGGCAGTTAGAGAATTAATCACCAATGATTATCAATCTTATTAATGATTGAACAAAGTTACAAGAATTATTATTGACGCTATGCATGTGAACCAAAAGCTTTGAGTAATGGTTTATAACAACCAATAACAGCTATTACAAGAAAGTTATACTTAACACCCATCAACTAAGAAAGTTGTCAACTGACCCCCCTGAACTTTAAGACCGCAGCACTATTAAGTATTAACTCCAACACTTTAATAACAACAAATTTCTAATCTCAGATAATCGAATAAAAGCCATAAAAGATAGAATAAAAATCTATTTAGTTGAATTCCAGATATTTATAAAAACTATATAATTTATAGATTTAAATATGAAAATAATAAATGTATGTTAAAGTTAAATGAACCAAAATGACTTGATTCTAACCAAACAATTAAAAGTTAAGTCAAAAACCGAATTTAAAATTTGTTTGGATAATCAAATTACTAATAATTAGAACATACCTATCTCTTTGCTCGTTTAATTTTATTTCCGATACTCTAAGCCACATTAGACCACCGATAGATGTAGAGTCATGTTTTATTTAAGCTGATACATCAATGTATTTTGAACAATGTTAGCTTAGTTTCTTTATTTGTAATTTCAGTTTATGTAATTTACTGCTTTAATTAGTCTAAGTTTGGGTCATCAAAACTACTTAGTTTCGATTGAGATTTGTTCAATCGAAACTAGTAGTTTCGATAGATAGTAAGTTTCGACAGTTTGTTCTACCACTTGTAATACTCAACCAAAACTAGTAGTTTCGATCGTTGTCTACTTACTATAAATAGCCTAGTTTGAGAATGTTTAGGGTGTGAGTAGCGGCTGTAACCCTGAAATTCTCTCTTTCACATTGTTCTTGAATCAATACAATTTGCATTTGTTTTATGCACTTGTTTTGTATTGATTCTGAGTGTGGTTAGCCTGTTATCTTCACTAAATCTGTTTCTTCCCTCTGTTTCACCACCATACACATAGATTCCGCCTGTGTGTGTAATCGATATGTTTTGTGATTTCCAGCTGAAATTAGGACCTACAATTGGTATCAGAGCTTTATGTTCTTGATTTTTGAGTATGATTAGATTTTAGTGATCGATTCTAGGTGATTTTTGTGTATTCTGGGGGGGTTTCTGCATTTGGTTCTCGGAAGCACTGTTTCATTGAAGATTGTACCGTTTCATCGATTTCCGTCGTGATTTGTTCGCGGTTTCAAGATTGGAGGTTGGTTTCGTAACCAGGAGGTTTAGTCGAAGATTTTCGCTGGATTGGATTACTATTTCTGAGATATTTATTTTTGAAGCTATTCATCAATAGAGTTTTTCTGAGTTTGGGGAAGAAGACATCGAAACTACTGGGGAACATTCTCTGCATTTCGTTGGTCATCGAAACTTCTTGTCTGTACTTTTTTTCTGGAGAAGGTACTATCGAAACTAGTTATTTGTCCTGTTATATCGAAACTAATTTGTGCAGATTGCTCACCCGAAACTGCTGCTTATCGAAACTAGTTTCAATCGAAACTAGTAGCTTCTATATTTGCTAGATTTTCTACCAAGTGTTTATCATCGAAACTAGTTGTTTCGGATTCTGTGTCTTCAATCGAAACTAGAAGTTTCGGGCAGCCTTTGTTCAATCGAAACTAGGAGTTTCGGTCAGTATTTTCTCTATCGAAACTAGTAGTTTCGATTAACCCTGTTCACCCAAAACTAGCTACTGTTAGATTTTAAGTTTCTGTGATTATGGCAACTTCAAGCACAAATGAGTATTCTGGAGGAAACAAACCACCTGTTCTTGTGTCTACAAGGGACTTTGATGACTGGACCAAGAAAATGAAGACTTTCTTTCAATTTCATGATCATACCTTGTTGAACTCCATCACCGATGGTCCCCACAAACCCGTTATCACTACTACTGATGTTTAGCGTCCTAAGACTGTGGCTGAATATGATGAAAAAGACATTGCCTTGATTGCCCGAGATAACAAGGCCTATGAAACTATTGCTATGGTTCTTCCTACGGATATCTTCAACACTTTTGCCGAGTACACCATAGCCAAAGGCTTATGGGTAGCTTTGTATACTAGATTTGAGGGAAGTGCTGAAGTTAGGGAGAGTAGGAGAGATTTGATCAAGAAACAGTATGAGATGTTCAGCAGTGTTAGAGGAGAATCTATGTCTGACTTAATCTACCCGTTCTCAAGTATTGTGTCAAGGCTGAAAGGGATGGGTGTTGAATATCCAACTGTGGAGTTGAACAAGAAACTGCTAGATGCTCTTCCTGAGGAATGGAACATGTACCGTATCATGATCAAAAAGACTGAGAAACTGAGCAACTTTTCTCAACAGGATCTTTACAACATTCTTGAGTCGTATGAAATTGAGATCAAGAAAGGAGCAGTTACTCCCACCAACCAGTTTGGAAACATCGCTCCTATTACTGGATCAAGCTCTTCTAGTAGTTCATACTTCCAGACTGATGTTCCTCCTTCTGCTGCTGGGATTCAATCTACCGGTTCCTCTACTGCTCAGAAGACTATTGCCATGATTCCTGATGAATATGTCCCAATCATGACTGCCTTCATGTCGTGCTATGATGCACTGATTTTTGGAAACTTGACACCGGTCAGTTTTCAACCCGATGACTTGGAGCAGATCAACCCTGATGATTTGGAGAAAATGGACATTGATTGGTGCATGACCATGCTGACTTTAAGGGCCAATAGATTCATTAAAAGGACTAGTATGGATAGATTCAAACAGGGAAAGACTCTGGGATTTGATATCAAGAAGGTGAGGTGCTACAACTGTGACCAGCTGGGTCATTTTGCTAGGAACTGCAAAGAGCCTTCATCCAAAGATCATCATGAGAAGAAAATCTCCTCTGGAAAGCAAGCTGCCAATTCTCCCAAGTCCAACACATCATCAAGCTCCACAACTCTTGTTTGTCAAGCTGATGGACACTGTCACTGGGGAGAACAGACTGAGGAAGCTACTGATAAGGCATTGATGGAAGATGTTGAGGATAAGGGAAAGTGTGTCATGATTGAGCCAGATGAGGATCTCACTGTTGTACCAGCTGATGTTATTTCTAAACTTTGCACTGCCAGATCTTGTTTAAATGAAATTCAAAAATATAGATTCATCAATCAAGCTTTGATTGACGAACGAAATCACATTAAGGTGATATATGACTCTGTGGCTAAAAATGAGAAATTGTACTTAAAGAAAATTCGTGATATTTATGGAGAAAACCGATCTTTAGTTGTGTAACTTAATACACAAACCATTAACAAAAAAATTTTGACTGGAAGAGTCCAAGAGACAGAAAAGGCTAAATAACAAGTTGACCACATGGATATGGATTAGAAAATTTTGTTTGGAATAATTGATAAACAATTTAACAGAAAAGGCACAGAGGGTCTTGGATATAATTCTCATCCTCCACCTTATTCTAAGTCGGGTAGATTTGCTGATATGTTTGTTGCTCATGTTCCTACTACTTATGTGTGCACTTTATCTGCTGATGATTAAATTAAATCCTTAGATTCTGACAGTTTTGCTTCATGTGCAGAATCCAATTGTGTAACTTCAGAGGATGATTGTGATGAGAGTACTAGTTCTGGAACTATTTTAAATGAACTTGAGTCAGATGATTGTAATAATATGTCCGTGTCAAAACCAGTTATTTGTGAACACGTTAAAAATTTGTATTTTGATTCTATGCCTTCTGAGTATATGAGTTTGGGAAATGACATTTCTAAGTTTAAAAATGCTTTACCATTTATTCCTAAATCTTTGAATGATATGCCTTGTGTTGCAAAGTTTAAAAGTGCAGGATTTGATGTGACTGGTGTACCACGAGAAACCATGAGCAACATGGAATTTTTCAGATTAAAGGAAGAACAAAGTCTCCAAGACAAAGTTACTGAAGAAAGAGTCACATCTTGTTCTGATGCCTCAACAACATAATCATCATCATCTTATTATGACAATTATCAGGCTAAGGCGTCATGTAATAAAGTTTGTTTTAGCTGTAGTGTTTCAAATCATGTATCAAAAAGTTGTAATTTGATAACAATTCATTGTAATGAAGAATCGTCTCCCAAAATTTTAATAAATTCAAATGTGCAGTCTAAGTCTCCTCATTGTATAAAATTTAGGCGTAAAAGAAATTAAAACACTAAACACAGTTTGAAAAGAACCTGTAAAGTTAAAAATAATGTTCTATATGATGACCATGCTTTATCAAAGGAGGATTCTGATTATGATTCCTATGAGATGTCTTATCTTGACAAGAAACTTCATGATAGCAATGGATTTGGTAAAAATGTCTAAATGATTCATTGTGTATAGGGTCAACCAAGAAGAACTGGAGATAACATCTGGCATGTAGATAGTGGTTGTCCAAGACATATGACCGGTCAATTTAACTTGCTGCAAGACTATCATCCAATGGATGGAGACTATGTGGCTTTTGCTGGCAATCCAAGGGGAGGAAAGATTGAAGGTCAAGGAACAGTCTCAAACGGTGTAAATAGTCTGGAGCATGTCAACTTCGTCCCTAAATTGAAGTACAATCTGATGAGTGTGTCTCAGATCTGGGACAAAGACTTTTGTGCCTTGTTCAATTCAAGAGAATGCCTGATATTGAAGCCAGGAGTGATGATTCCAGAAGAAATCATTCTCATGCGTGCTCCCAGAAGATTCAACACTTATAGCCTGGATACGAACAACCCATCTGGAATAGAATCGTGCTTTCTTTCAAAGGCTTCTAAAGATGAATTTGTTCTGTGGCACAAGAGGTTGGGACATGTTAATTTCAAAACCATGAACCATCTGGTTTGAGGAAACCTCGTCACCGGTTTGCCTCTCAAAGACTTCTCTCATGTGGAACACTATATCTCTTGTTCCAAGGGGAAATAGCACAAATCTTCTCATAAGCCCAAAACTACAAATTCCATTGACTCCCCTCTCCAATTACTTCATATGGATCTCTTCGGTCCTATGAGTGTCATGAGTCTTGGATGAAAATCCTACAGCTTGGTGGTAACCGATGACTTCTCACGGTTTACTTGGGTGTTTTTCTTGGCTAAGATAGATGAGACGCCAAAGATTCTGAAAACTTATCTGCTCCAAATTGAGAATCTTTTTAATCTAAGTGCGAAGACTATTCGCAGCGATCATGGAACTGAACTTAAGAATGCCACTCTTGATTCTTTCTGTGAAAGCAAAGGAATTTCTTGACAATTCAGTGCACCGCGTACTCCTCAACAGAATGGTGTAGCTGAAAGAAGAAACCGGATACTGATAGAAGCTGCAAGAACTATGATTGTTGATTCCAAGCTTCCTGACACTTTTTAGGCAGAGGCAGTCAACACTGCCTGTTTTGTGCAAAATCGGGTTCTCATCACCAAAAGCAGCAACAAGACACCTTATGAAATCATGTACAAGTGAAAGCCGATTATTGATTTCTTCAGAAAGTTTGGGTGTGTTTGCACGATGCTGAATACGTCAGATCAGCTGAACAAGTTTGGAGCGAAAGCCGATGAATGCTATTTTGTGGGCTATTCGTCTAATCAACGGGCATTTCGTGTTTATAACAAGCAAAGAAGGATGGTGCTGGAATCCATTGATATCAATTGGCATGAAAGCAATCATACAGACATTAGGGACGGTCCTGATTGGCTTTTTGATGACGAATCTTTGTTTAAATCATTTAATCTTCTTGTGTTTTCAAATGAATTAACTCCTGCTAATCCTTACTTTCTGTGAACAATTTAGAGAACATTAATGATCCAAGTTCTTCCTCATCCATTCAAAATGAAAACCCTGCACCTGCTGATGTTAAGTCTAATGTGGATTCTACCAGTTCTGGTACAACAAGTGAAACTATCAAAGACAACGACCACCCGATAGTAGATGTTGCCCAACAACCAACTACTGAAGATCCCATTGTTGATGAAGCTAACCTTCCTGACAATAACATAACAAATCTAGATGAGCTCTTGGAAGAAGATGAGATTCCTCAGTTGAGAATTCACAAGAATCATCCCATTGACAACTTCATTGGTAAGCTCATTGTGGGTGTTCGTACCCGAAGTGCATGTGAAGAGATGAATGACGGACTTTTCTCGTGTTTTATTTCTCAAGTGGAACCTAAGAACATCAAAGCAGCTTTGCTTGAGAACAGCTGGGTGGAAGCAATGCAAGAAGAGTTACAGCAAATCTCAAAGCTGAATGTATGGAATCTGGTGGATCTTCCCACGAACAAAGTATGTATCGACACTCGTTGGGTATTTCATAACAAAAAGGATGAAGGAGGAATTATAGTTCGGAACAAAGCCCGTTTGTTTGTTCAAGGTTTTTATCAAGAAGAAGGGATTGCTTTTGAAGAAGTATTTGCACCAGTGGCTCGCTTGGAGGCCATCAAAATGTTTCTCGCCTATGCAGCCTATATGGACTTCACAGTTCATCAAATGGATGTCAAAAGCGCATTTCTGTACGGAAAGGTTCAAGAAGAAGTTTATGTCAAGCAGCCATCGGGTTTCATTGATCCTAACTTTCCACACCGTGTCTATAAATTAGACAAGGCATTGTACGGTCTTCATCAAGCACCTCGTGCGTGGTATGAGACGTATCTAAGCATCTGCTTAATAATGGTTTCACGCGAGGAGCATTTGACCAAACTTTGTTTAAATGGAAGGATGGCGAGGATAAAATCTTGTTGCAGATTTATGTTGATGATATCATATTTGGATCCACCAATCCTCGTCTGTGCAAAGAGTTCGAAGAAGTGATGCGTTCTAAGTTTGAAATGAGCTCTATGGGAGAGATGAAGTTCTTTTTGGGATTGCAAGTTGATCAGTCAGAGTCGGAATCCTTATTTATCAAGAGAAATATGTCAATGATACCCTGACAAAATTCAAAATGACTGAGTCCCATCCCTTCAAAACTCCTGTAGAAGTTCGGCATTGTCTGTCTCCCGATTTGGATGGCGAAAGTGTTGATCAACACCTCTATCTTTCCATGATAGGATCTCTCATGTATCTCACTGCCAGCAGACCAGACATCATGTTTGCAGTGTGCTTGTATGCACGCTTTCAGGCTAATCCTAAACTCTCTCATTTAGTTGCAGTCAAACGTATTTTAAGATATTTGAAGTATAAACCAAAACTGGGTCTTTGGTATCCTAAAAATAACTTGTTTGATCTTGTGGCTTATTCAGATTCGGACTAAGGGGGATGCAACTTAGACCGCAAATCCACTTCTGGGGGTTGTCAATTCTTTGGCAACCGCCTTGTCTCATGGCAATGTAAGAAACAGACCACCGTTTCCCAATCCACTACCGAAGCCCATTACATTGCAGCAGCCCTTTGCTGCTCCCAAGTCAGATGGATTTACCAACAATTGCTTGACTATGGGATCACATTCCATGAGACACCAATCCTTTTTGACAACACTGTCGTTCCCCGTATTACCAAAAACCCCGTCCAACATTCCAAAACCAAACACTTTGAGATCAAACATCACTTCATCCGTAACTTTGTTGAAAAGAAGCATATCAAAATTGTTGAGGTCAAAACCGACAAGCAAACCGCCGACATATTCACAAAAGCTTTTGTGTAACATCCGAGCTCTCGTACCAACAATATTGTCCCTTTGCCCCCTAAGAGCTCACGAATTTGTTTTTTGTTGCTCGGGTGAAAACTTCCCAAGGGGTCACCCATCCCTGGATTACTCCCACTCGAGCACGCTTAACTGTGGAGTTCTCCTCTCATCCACTACATTAAGCCCCAAAACGCGTTATGGTATTTGAGGTCGGGCATTCCTTATGAACCCAGCATCTCTCCCGTGTACAGAACAGAACAAAACGATATAGGATTTGCCTAAAGTGTTACAAACACCCCCCTTGGGACTCATCGTCCTCGATGAGGTTTCCCCACTATCGTAAACAGCACAGAACGGGAGTGGCTCTGATACCATTTGTAACATCCGATCTCTCATACTAACAATATTGTATGCTTTGCCCTCTAAGAGCTCACGTGTTTGTTTTTGGTTGCCCGAGTGAAAACTTCCCAGGGGGTCACCCCTCCCTGGATTACTCCTACCCGAGCATGCTTAACTGTGGAGTTCTCCTCTCATCCACTAC
The DNA here is from genome assembly GCA_023525975.1 of Smallanthus sonchifolius. Classification (NCBI taxonomy): domain Eukaryota; kingdom Viridiplantae; phylum Streptophyta; class Magnoliopsida; order Asterales; family Asteraceae; genus Smallanthus; species Smallanthus sonchifolius. The sequence goes on along the minus strand of CM042035.1, from coordinate 16,665,694 downwards.
ATTAAGCCCCAAAACGCGTTGTTGTATTTGAGGCAGGGCATTCCTTATGAACCTAGCATATCTCCCGTGGACATAACAGAACGATATGGGATTTGCCTAAGGTGTACAAACACCCCCCCTTGGGACTCACCGTCCTCGATGTGGTTTGCCCCACTATCGTAAACAGAACAGAATGGGAGTGGCTCTGATACCATTTGTAACATCCGGCCTCTCGTACCAACAATATTGTCCGCTTTGCCCCTAAGAGCTCACAGATTTGTTTTTGGTTGCCCGGGTGAAAACTTCCCAGGGGTCACCCATCCGTGGATTACTCCCACCCGAGCACGCTTAACTGTGGAGTTCTCCTCTCATCCACTACATTAAGCCCCAAAACGCGTTATGGTATTTAAGGCGGGGCATTCCTTATGAACCCAGCATCTCTCCCACGGACAGAAAAAAACAGAACGATATGGGATTTGCCTAAGGTGTTACAAATACTCGGTATGGTCACTATGAGTTTTTGGTTATGCCATTTGGACTAATCAATGCTCCAGCTGTATGCATGGACTTGATGAACCGAGTATTTCATGATTTTCTGGATAAGTTCGTCATCGTTTTCATCAATGATATTTTGGTGTATTTGAAAAGTAAGGAAGAACATGAAGACCATCTCCGCGCAGTACTTGAAACACTACGGCAAAAGAAGTTATATGCCAAACTTTATAAATGCGACTTCTGGCTTAACAAAGTTGCTTTCTTAGGCCATGTGGTTTCTGTAGAAGGAATTTTGATGGATCCTACTAAGATTAAGGCGATCACTAAATGGCCTAGACCCACCTCCGCTACAGAGGTTAGAAGTTTTCTTGGTCTGGCCGGTTATTATCGTAGATTCGTAGAAGGCTTTTCTGTTATCGCCTTACCCCTCACACAATTATTGAGTAAATGGGTAAAGTATTCTTGGAACGATGATCGGGAAAAGATCTTTGAAGAGCTAAAGAGGAGGTTTGTATCTGCACCGATTCTTACACTCCCGTCGGGTACGGGTGGATACTAGATTTACTGTGATGCCTCTAAAAAGGGTCTCGGATGTGTGTTAATGCAGCATGGTAAAGCCATTGCATATGCTTCCCGCTAGTTAAAACCTTATAAGATTAACTACCCTACTCATGATATTGAGTTGGCAGCTGTTATTTTTGCGCTAAAAATCTGGAGGCATCATCTTTATGGAGAGACATGTGATATTTTCACTGATCACAAAAGTCTTAAATATATTTTCACGCAAAAATAATTGAATATGCGTCAGAGGAGATGGCTAGAGTTGTTGAAGGATTATGATGTAAATATTCAGTACCATCCCGGGAAGGAAAATGTTGTAGCCGACGCTCTCAGTCGGAAGAACTCCGGGATGTTGTCTTCTTTCCGTCTCCATCCTCAGAATGTTACCGACCTCGACTGATTAGGCGTTGGTCTACAGATTTGCAAGGCCGACTGATACTTTGCAAGATTTCAGATAGAGCCTGACCTAGTGTCTCGGATCAAGGAAGCCCAGAAACAAGACGATGAATTATGGGTTGTACTACAAAACCTCGAGGTGGGTAAGCAGTCAGAATTCAGGATTGATGAACATGGTGTTATTTGGTGTGGCAAGCGATTATGTGTGCCTAATGATTCCACTCTTAGAGAGTCATTATTATCTAAGGCGCATAGTTCCCCATTCTCTATTCACCCTGGCTCGACTAAGATGTACTGTGATTTCCGTCAACACTTTTGTTAGAATGGTATAAAGGATGATGTGGCCGCATATATTAGTATATGTCTTACTTGCCAGCAAGTTGAGACCGAACATCAGAGGGCTAGTGGTTTACTACAACCTATGGATATTCTAGTATGGAAGTGGGATGACATCTCGATGGATTTTGTGACCGGTTTACCGAAGACGTTTAGAAAGAACGATGCGATTTGGGTTGTGCTCGATAGACTATCTAAGTCGGCCCATTTCTTAGCGATTCAGCAAAGATTCTCTATTAGTAAGTTGGTCGAGGTGTTTCGTCAAGAGATTTTCCGATTACATGGCACACCGGCTTCTATTGTGTCAGACAGAGATCGTCGTTTCACTTCACGCTTTTGGAAAGGTCTTCAAGCCGCGTGGGGTGCTAGACTTAAGTTCAGTACAACTTTTCACCCTCAGACCGATGGTCAGTCAGAACGTACAATTCAAACCCTAGAGGATATGCTTAGAGCTTGTGCTTTGGAATGGATTAGTAACTGGGATGATTACTTGTGCCTAGTCGAGTTTTCCTACAACAATAGTTGGCAGGCTAGTATCGGCATGGCACCATTCGAGTTGTTGTATGGACGCAAATGTAGAGCTCCAATTTGCTGGGATGAGGTCAAAGAGAAAATTATCGAAGGACCTGAGTTGGTACATATCACGAATGATAAAGTCGCTATTGCTCACAGAAGAGCTATGCAGACCGACACCGTCGTGCTTTGGAGTTTAATGTCGGTGACCGTGTATTTTTGAAAGTTTCTCCTTATAGAGGCGTCCGATGTTTTGGTATTAAATGGAAGCTTAGCCCTCGATTTATTGGACCGTTTGAAATTTTAGAGAGAGTTGGCGAGGTCTCATATTGTTTGGCACTACCACCTCGACTATCACACGTGCATAACGTATTTCATTTATCTCTTCTAAGGGGATACAATTATCATCCACTTCACGTTGTGAACTATCCGATGCATTTGATTCAAGAAGATCTATCACACGAGGAAGAACCAGAGGCAATTCTAGACCGTCAAGAACGTGTTATGCGTCGAAAGACTATTCCGTTTGTTAAAGTGTTATGGAAGAATTATTTTGAACGCAAGGCCACCTGGGAGACCGAAGACATGATTCGTTCCCAATATCCGAATCTGTTTGAACCTTAGATTTCCGTACCCTTTGATTTTGAATTTTGTTATGCTTGAATTCCTAACTTTGAAGTTTCATTTATTCTTTTTGCAATTTTCGTGTTTGAAATGTCTGAAGTTTCTGGGTATGAATTTTGAAGTTTAATTATATGTGCTATGTTATCTGTTACGTTAATGATCTTCTACTATTTTTGTACTTAGCAATTTCAGTGTCGAAATTTTTAAGAGAGGTAGAGTTGTAATATCCTAATTTTTATACTTTAAAATTTAATAATAATGATAGTATAAATGAATAAATAAATATAAATAATATGTAATATAAAACAATAGGTTATAATATAATGTAATTAATTACACGGATGGCCCCTGTGGTTTACACGGATTTCACTTTTGGTCCATAGGAATGAGAAATTACATGTTTAGACCAATAGTTTGCACACTTATTTACTTTTGGCCCCTGAAGTGGATGTTAGTTAAGATTTTCAGTTAAGTGCATATGAGATGACTAAAACATCCTCGATTAAATAAATGAAAAAGTCAAATATGGGCCCTCAAACCTCACCCACTTCATCTTCTACCTCTTCCACTCATCTTCATTAAACCTACATCCTTGGCCACCACCATCACAACCCCTCCCCCTTTGTCCCCCGCAGTCGCCGGCAAAATCACCTCCACCTCCGACTCCGTCGCCACCGACCTTCTTTCCCGCCTTCTCCACCGCCTGCCACCATCTTTATCCAACACTGGCGGTACTCCTTTATTACTCCGCCGCCGTTCTTCACTCGCCACCACCAGCACCACCTCTCCTCCAATCATACCGTTCACCGACCTCAACTCCTCCCTATCCTCCACCCTACCTACCGTTTCCGGTCATACCGAGTCAGACTCGGTTTCTCTTTTCAACCTCTCTAGCCACCAGAAACACCAACAATTCCCCCGAATCTGGCCGCTCGGTTTCGACGATGACGATGAAGATGATGCCGGCGCCGGAGACTCGTTGTTTCTTGACCCGTCTTCCTCAACTGAGTCATCCGAGTTGGCTCTAAGTTCTCTCTGTGAGTTAAATACTCATTCCCTTAGATTGATAAAGCTTAGAAACGAGTTAGAAGGTTTTAAACATTGCACATTTTGTGGGAATTAAAGAATTGGATGCGATTTTGACTTTTGAAAAGTCAAAATTGGCGATAAGCAGGGTGGGGAAGAAAGAGGGGGGGGGGGGGGGGTGGGGAGGGGTTTTAATTTTGAGGTTAGGTTGCCCCACTAATTAAAGATATTATTTAAAATTTAATTTTATGCTTTTAATAATATATATTTATTATTAGGGGTGTTTTAGTCATTTCAAATGTACTTAACTGAAAAAACTTAACTGACATCCACTTAAGTGTGCAAACTATTGCTTTAAACAGGTAATTTCTCATTCCTAGAAGTTAAAAGTAAAATTCGTGTAAACCGCATGGACCATCTGTGTAATTAATTATAATATAATGGTACTAGTAATAAAAAAAAGAATGATATTATAACTCGAGATTTTAGAAATCTTGAAATTTTTCGGAAATAGCAATATATGAGATGGAATTTAAGAAACTTTCTGGTTTTCTTCATTCCTCAAGTCTTGGGTGCATTAACACTAATAGAACGATATATCTTCGCGAGATTTTAGTTTCCAAAACTTCTCACGAGGCAACCGACTTATAGACCAATCGAAACCTAAATTGACCTCACATTCACTCACGGTTCTTGCGCACCCTCGTTCCCTTGTTTCTACAAACAGTCTCCGACAAACCATGTTATCTCCTTCGAACCAACATTAAATCAGCCTCCTGTTCGTCACCGCACCTCTGTCGATTGATTGCGTTGATTGTCGGAAAGCACCTGTAATACCGTTGTAGTGACCGGTTGTTTTGAACTTCGATCAGTTTCTTTCCAAGACCCAGGTACAAAACTTAACCTATTCTTTCGCTTAAAATAAACTGTTGACGTTCGGATCTGAACATATTGATTCGTTCCGATTACTTACGCAGCCCTGTAATGCATACGAGTGCTCCCACCGATACTGCCGCACTCTGATTCGCATCTGTTTGGTTATCTTCAAACTCCAAATCGTTGGTTTCTGACCCGCACTACAACAATATCATCCTATACCGACGACTTTTTTTGACCCTATAGCGACGACTTGTCGTCGGGATACCTTATACCGACGACATGTCGTCGGGATTGAGTCGTATCAATAGCCCAAGATTGTCGTCGAGATAGGTGTCGTCGGGATAGGTGTCGTCGGGATAGGTCAGCCTATACCGACGACTTGTCGTCGGTATAGGGTTTAATTAAATAATTCAAAAAGAAACCCTTTTACCGACGACATGTCGTCGGGATAGAGTCAAACCCTGTACGGACGACTTGTCGTTGGCATAGGGTCAACCTATACCGACGACATGTCGTTGGTGAAGGGGTTTTTTCATTTTTTTTAATAATTTTTAAAAAAGGCCTATCCCGACGACATGTCGTCGGTATAGGTCTTTCTGTTTTTTTTATATTTTTTAATTTTTAATATTTTTCCAGAAATATTAAATTTCTAAAAACAGAAACCTGCAAATAATTATATATAAACCATACAAACATTCAAATATCCGAAACATAAAACAAACATATAAATTGTTCGACGCCACAACTTGTTCGATAAACTAAACATTCAAAACAAACAAATATGCAAATTGTTCAAGACAACCCAACAACTACAAAGGCTCAACGACTCCAAGCTAGTTATCATCGCTACTAGTTCGGCGCTCCCACATTCGACGCATTTCATTCATTTGTCATTGCATTTCAAGCATTTGTTGATTATGCACACGACGTTCTTCCTCTAGTTGTTGATTTTGCAGTCGCTGTTCTTCCTCTCGTTGGGCTTCGCGTTGTTGTTGTTCTTGAAATTGTTGTTGAAGACTAGCCACACGCTGATCAACGTATTGCCAATGTGGTTGTGGAGAGGGAGTACCGAACACATCCGGTGTGCGATTACTCACCACACGACCAACACCCCGAATATGGCCACGCCGATGACCCAATGCACGCTCCATGCATGCAAACTCATCGACAGCGGATGAGTCACCACCAGATTCAGTAGAGGATCTTGTATACTCCTCTTGGATTCGGTCCTGCATTAAACAATGTAATAAGCAAGCACTTTACTATTTTACTAAAATTCGACAGCATAGCTGCCGTAAAATGGATAACCAACCTTTTAAACTATAGGTCATAGACGACCCAAATTCACAAATTACAATCAACCAACACTAATAACAACAAATACTATTAATACTAGCAAGCATATTCAACAATTGGCCTCGAGTTGGATGTTCTAAGTCTATTAAAATGTGTTTGGGTCATTTTGACCCGTTTAAAGTTACAGTTAGACGTTCCAAGTATATTAAAGTGTGTTTGGGTCATTTTGACCCGTTAAAGTCAAACTTGGATATTTTAACAACAAAATCATTTAACTTACATAATCTGTTGATGCACTATCGTTGACCCATCCCGTCCCTTCTTTATAATGGGTCGATCTGAACACGTCAATAGGGCCGGTCCCCTGTGAAAAACAAAAATAATATCACTAGAATTAATAAGTATGTTTGTATAATAATAACAACTATATTTCATACTTCCATTTGTCGGCGTTGGGCGTATGATTTGTTGCCATGTAAACTTGGGTAGCGTTGTTTTGCTCGGTTTTGTTTGTTCTTCTCCAAGCGGTTTTTATAGCCCACATTTAAAAACAGCTGATTAATCAAAATATCCCAAGTTTCTTGATCAACATCTTTTGGTGGATTACTTCTCGCCGCCTCCACATCATCGTATCCCCCATTGTAGTCGAAATGAACTTTCAACTCTCCCTTGCGGTCTTTATAAGCCCTTTGACACTCGGCGGTGATTCCGAGTTGAACGCCTCGCCACTTGTCAGTGTTTCTCCAGGCGTCCAGATTAAAATAATCCTAAAAGTGGAAAGTAATTAGAAAAAATCTAATAGTTATGGAATTGTAAGAAATTATAAAACATCTATACTTACTAATAGAGTGGGATATACTGCCTCTTTCTTCTCATTTGGAACCTGGGCCCAGTTAGGATAATATGGCGGAACAACCTTTTCAACCTTCAAAGAGATAGCACGTATAAAATCAGTTGCGTTAGGACCCACGAACTTGTAGCCACCGCCATGAAGTTCAACACCAATGTCAAGAGGCTTCCTCCCATTTTCCTCAAATTTCTTATATAATTTGAGGTTTTTTCCTTTAGAACGCCTTTTTTGTGAGGCACCACCTATATTGACACATGAAAGTTAGGCAATTATAAAGACATCTATTAAACACTAACAAGTAACTTACCACTCGCACAACCCGATTCTAAGTTATACGGACCCCCATATCCATCGTCTCCACCATCACCACCGTGTGATTGAGCCGTCGTTGCCATTATTTCTACAACAAAAATAATTAGTAAGCACAAATAATTAATAATTAACAAAGACAAATATAAAGACATCTATTAAACACTAATACTACATTTTTAACATACATTCAATCAGAATCATCACTACAATAACGTGTGTCAACATCATCATCATCTTCTTCTTCATCGTCATTTATTTCATCTTCCTCATCTGAATTGTATGCATCTTCTTCATCTTCTACATCATCGTTAATAAAACTTTCATCGAGATCAATCGGGGCAACATGACTTGGGTCACCACCCTCATTTAAAGTTGTACGCATGGGCAAGTAGCCTAAGTCGACAACCAAGTTACCAAAAAATGATTGAGTTTCCCATGTAATAGATTGACTATCTGCATGGGGAATCGGGCCAACATGACTTGATTCACCACCTTCGCATCCTGTGTCGACAACCAAAGTATAATCATTTGATTGAGTGTCATGCAATATATCTATCTCATTAATAACACTATGATGATCCCAAAGCTTCCGATGGTGAACGTCCTCAACAACCTTCCATTGGCCAGTGGTTCGAGAAGGATCTCGAAGATAGAACACTTGTTTAGCTTGTGTGGCTAATATATATTGGACATCATCATACCATTCTTTGCCAACATACCATTCACGGCCGATGTCAATTATGATAGTATTGTTTTGCTTAATTAATCTTTTACCTCTCGTGTCGAACCATTTACAACTGAATAGTACAACCGAGTAACCATCAATGTAGTTCAACTCTATGATCTCCTCTAGTTGACCATAAAATGGAGTATCGTCTTCTCCTATTGTAACCACACCACTGTTCTGAGTAGTACGCCGGCAATCACGATTTTGTGCCACAAATCTAACACCATTTACTATGCAAGCAGTGTAAGAATATGCGTACAAGGGACCATGTGCCAATGCCCTTAATTCTTTATTATCGGGTGTAGAAGATGAAGATGAAAATACATTTGCTTCATATTTTAACCATGAAGAAAAATCGGTTTGCATATTGCGTTCAGGAAATTTAGATTCAAATTCACTAGTAGATGGACAAAATAAAAATCAAATTAGTGGAATTAAATTAAAATATAATAATAGTTTATCACTGGTAGATGGACAAAAAAACTTACGATTTGTAGTCTTTGATTTCATCGCAGTTGTTCAACACAAACCATTGTAATGATTTGTTGGCATGTTCAGAGAGCGCCTTGATTTTCTTTTTCGATATTGGTCGACATTGTGAAGAAAACACTTGAAACTGCCTTTTGGGAATGCCAGCATCTGCATTTCTATTTGGTCGGTTAAATTTGGTTTGCATACCGTCCAGATACATAGAGCAGAATGTCAAGGCTTCATCTGCAACATAACCCTCTACAATTGAGCCTTCAGGTTTGGCTTTGTTTCTAACATATGCTTTAAGCTTTTTCATGTATCTTTCAAAAGGATACATCCATCTCATATACACAGGGCCACCAAGAATAGCTTCTTCAGGTAAATGAAGAATGAGATGAACCATTATGTCAAAAAATGCTGGAGGATATATCATTTCCAAATTGCATAATATCTTAACCACTTCCTCATTTGCTTCATACATGTCTTTCACATCTACTGATCGTGCACAAATTTTTTTGAAAGAATGTGCAAACGTCAGTGATTGTTGTTGAAACATTTTTGTGCAGACCCGCTCGTACCCCTATTGGCAGCAATCGTTTCATTAGGATGTGATAATCGTGGGACTTTAACCCAATTATATTTGAATCATTGGGAAGTACCTTATTTTGGAAATTCGATCCAAATCCATCGGGCAGTCCTACTCCTCGAATAAACTGACAAAAGCGTTCTCGATCACTGGGTGTGAAAGAGTAAGGAGCTTGTGGTTGGTAAAACTTGTTGTTTTTTTGTGTTAGCCATAGGTTATGCCGAATACCCATATTTTCCAAGTCTTTGCGGGCTTTGTGTGTGTCTTTTGATTTATCGTTCATCAACAAAGTACCCAATAAACTCTCACACACATTTTTCTCCACGTGCATAACATCAAGATTGTGTTTTAAAAGAAGAGAAGACCAATAATCCAGCTCAAAGAAGATTCTTCGTTTAGTCCAATTCAACTCTGATGCAAGGCGCTTTCGTTTTATCCCTCCATGCATTGAATGTTTCCCCGGGACACGATCTGGGAGACTTTTTAGTTGTTCTAATATTTGAGCATTACTCAATCATCGGGGAGGATGTCTTGTCTCTTTCTTGCCATCAAACGACAGATCGTTCCTCCACTTATGCTTTTTAGGCAAGAATCTTCCGTGTCCAATAAAAGCTATCTTATTCGTTATAGCGCACGAATGTGTGTCAATGTTACACGTAGGGCATGCTTTATAACCTTGACCACTCCATCCAGACAAGCTACTACGAGCAGGATAATCATTGATAGTCCATAACAGTGCGACATGCATCCTAAATACAGTTTTGGTTGATGCATCTCTCACCTGGACTCCTTCAGCCCATAACATTTTCAACTCATCAACCAAAGGCCTTAAGAAAACATCAATGTCTTTACTAGGTGATTTAGGCCCGGGAATTAGCAAGGTTAACATGAAAGAAGACTCTTTCATGCATAACCACGGTGGTGTATTATATGTTGCTAACACTACCGCCCACATACTGTAAGTCTGACTCATGTTACCGAACGGATTAAAACCATCGGCAGCCAAACCTAAGCGGACATTCCTTGGTTCTTTAGCAAAATCCGGATATCTCTCATCAAATTCTTACCATTCCTTCCCATCAACCGGATGTCGCATCATACCATCCGTTGAGCGTCCACTATTATGCCAGATCATATCTTTTTCCGTTAATCTTGAACTATACCTTCGTCGAAGCCGTGAAGTTAAAGGAAAGTAGCGCAACACTTTCTGTGGTACTTTCTTCCCCTTTGTGTTTTTGTCAACCCATCTACTCTCATTACAAACCGAACAGTTTTGCATTGATTCATTCTCCTTCCAAAACAGTGCACAATCATTAATGCAAGCATGGATAGACTGATATCCTAACCCAATCTTACTCAGTTTCTTCTTAGCTTCATAATGTGACGTTGGAACGTGATTTTCCTTCGGCAATGCAGTTTGTAGAAGCTCTAACAGTTGGTCAAACGAACTATTCGTCCATTTGTTGATAACTTTGATATGCATCAATTTGGCTATGAAGTTTAGGGAAGACATTTGACTACAACCGGGGTATAACTCCTTATTTAGCTCCTCAAACAACGCATCAAACTCTGGGTCTAAACAAGTTCCATCTTTATCTATATTATCCCCGTTTGTATTTTTCTCTGCCATCACATCATCTATGGCATCAAACATCTCATTATTTGTTGTTGTAATTATTGGAGGAGTTAGTGTTGTTCTTGGGGCAAAAAGTGATGATATCTCTGCCGCACGAGGATGCTTTTCACCATCATAAATCCAATTCTGATATGATTGTAGAAACCCACGGTCATGTATGTGGCCATATATCGTGTTCAAATCCTGTCGACACGCATTACAACAACGTCTACACGGGCAAAACGCTCTACCCCGACCGTCGACATGGTTCTTGGCCGTCTCTATAAAGTTACGAAGACCGCTTAAGAATGTCGGAGAATTCCGATTTCCTAGTGTAACCCAGCTTTTATCAATTGCCATATCTAATGTCATAAGCATACACATATACGTGCATGTAATAAATGATATAAATGAATGTATATGATTTGATCGGTACTCTAAGGCGGTGGATCCTGAACCACTTTTTAAATATTCTATCTCATATGTATTCATTTTATCGAGTTGACTATTTAAGAAAAATCAGCAGCATTTCCCCTTAACTCCCCAAGTATGCAAATAAACCGCAAACTCGGAGTAAGGAGAAATAGCTACCAATTTTATCTTAAATGTCAACCCGTTAAAATGTATACATATCCTAAATGAGATAGAATATTCAAAAAGCAGTCTCAAAGGGGACAATCCAAAATTTATCCCTATTAGATAAATTTTGGACGGGTATATTCTAAAGGGTTATCCTAAATAAACATACTAGTGTACACAATATGAGACATGACATATATAAACAAAGACGTACATAAATGACATTAGGGGTGTAAGCCTTTTTCTTATTTATTTTATAAAATTATAAATATATATTTTTTAATATATATGTAATAGTATTTATAAAACATACATCCAAATTCCCAAATTTCATCTAAACCTAATTTCATAATCAAATTTCATAAATATTTATAAAATCATACATCTAACTCATTATAAAATATTTATATTTTTAATATATAAGTAATAGTATTTATAAAATTATGATAAACGAGCCGTTTACACCCTAAATGAAACAAAAAATTAACTACACAAAGGCATAAAAGTCGGAATACGTACCTTAAATAAATTCAATGAAACACAAATATGATGTTATTCACACCTCGTCAACCGCAATGAGTTCCGAACTTGCAACAAAATTAAATAAAGGTACATATACATACAAACATATATACATACATCCACAAATCATACAATTACATAAACATACATACAAATACATACAAACATACATACAAACATACATACACATATACATATATATTATATACAAACATACATAAATAAATGCCCAAATTCTCAAATTACATATATAAACACAATTCCATACATAAAAATACATACAAACACACATACACATATATACATACATATTATATACATACATAAATAAATGCCCAAATTCTCAAATTACATACATAAACACAATTCTATACATAAACATACATACACATACACAAACAATTGTCAAACAATTAGCTTCAAATAGCTTGAAATCCTCAAACAATTGTCAAATAATAGGAGTATAGAAAATTCGATACATAAACATACATAAACATGCGAATTACATGCTTGATAAACATACACAAACAATTGTCAAACAATTAGCTTCAAATAGATTTGAACCTAAGAGGCCAATTCCATACATAAACATACATACACATACACAAACAATTGTCAAACAATTGCCCAAATTTCCCAAATTTTCATCTAAGCCTAATTTAATCCCAAATTTTCATCTAAACAATATACATACAAACATACATCCAAATTCCCAAATTTCATCTAAACCTAATTCACATCTAAACCTAATTTCATAATAAAATTTCATAAATATTTATAAAATCATACATCTGAATCATATATACATACATACAAAATAAACACAACAATATACATACAAACATAATCTAAACATAATTTATAAAAAAATTACTAACCAAGTTTGCAAATATCTTTGAATAGCTTGAAATCCTCAAACAATTGTCAAAGTTTCAAACACCTAACAAAAAACAAAGAAATTAACCAAAAAACCCAAAAATTTTGATTTTATTGTCAAAATTGAAACATATGTCGAAATTAACAAGAAACTAACATTAAAAACCGAGAGATTAGTGAAAATTGCTCCACAAAACACACCAAAACCTCGAAATCGCCACAGAGAGAAAACTAGAGAATTTTGAGAGTTTTTGGGTGAAAATGGGAAGCAGAAAGCTGTCTTCTGTGTTAATTCATGCTGAGCCCTATTCCGACGACATGTCGTCGGTATAGGCTCTAAAGTCGGCGCAATAGGCTCCTGTGCCGACGACATGTCGTCGGTACAGGTCTTCGTTTGTTTTGACCGGTCAATAAAGTAAATGACCTATACCGACGACATGTCGTCGGTATAGATTTTTCCCAAAATTGTTTTTAATTAAAAAAAAAACCCACCGACGAAAAGCTATTAAATAAAAGAAAACGCAAAAATAAAATGGAATTCAACCTATACCGACGACATGTCGTCGGTATAGGTTTTCCTCAATTTTTCATTGAGCGCCATGTTTTCCCTCCATCCGGCTCAACCCTGTGCCGACGACATGTCGTCGGTATAGGGTCTCCCTTCTCAAATTTTGGGATTACCCTATTCCGACGTCGGCACAGGGTGACCTATGCCGACGACAAGTGTCGTCGGTACAGGGTCCGTCGGCATAGGGTCATTTTCTTGTAGTGCCGTCTCGATTAAGGTAACAATCTCAACCCTCTGTTTTGTTCTCAATTTCAATGAGTTTTGGTTGAGTTGGGTTGATTTTTTTTTTGGTTCCGGCGACCGGAAATAACTCATAGGAGTATTAAAAATAACCACCAAGTTAACGTTGTCCTTCTGTTTGTCATTTAAATGATCGTAAAACCCCTTTTGTTTTTGAGTTGCAAGAAATGTTGACTACTTCTGTTTATATTCACAAAAAAAATATATATAAATAAATAAATAATAATAATATTATTTGGATGTTCATGCTAATATTTTAAAATAGTCTCTTGAATAAATCTCATGAACTAAAAGAAAATTTTATTAATGAAGTTCAAAATGATATTTTGGAGCTCATACAGTACCTATACTCATATTTTTCTTTTATTTAGTTATTAATTTTTTGTGTCATCGACTGTAATATAGAGTTATGTATGTATATATATTCAAAGTAGTTGGTTAATAAAACTAACTATTATTTTGACACCTTACAGTTAGCCTCTATAGAGATCTATTAAATGATGTAGCTCGTAAGCATGTTTAATAAACAAATGACTTCTTATTATGAATTTATGGAAATTTTGATGGTTGTAAGTTGAGTGTTAGGTTAACCAAAAGAGAATAAAAATATTAAGATACACGTAAGTCTCCATCGCCGGAAAACCAAACCAACCAATAAATAAAACCTTTAAATTGGAGTTTTTGTAAATCTAATTTAGAGGTAATATAAAAAAAATGCTGTAGTTAGTAGTACGACTTGAGAGCGAATTGAATTGAATTGCTTTGCTCCTGCCTTTGCTCTTAACTAAGGTACGGATTCTTGTTTCTTTTACTTGTAGCGTAAAACATTTTCCTCATCGTTTCTCTTAGTGTTTTGACACGTATCGTATCGAGTTATTGTCTTTGTTAAGCATGCAATAGGCTTATGAACTTGTACTCATTATTGCATGTTTCCTTAGACGATATGTGTTATTACGTTCAGTTACATTTATAATACCCATCAGTTTTGACACTCTGTTATCCGAGCATTTCAGACGCGTCATTGTGGCGTCATTGACGTGACACCTTTCGTGACGGTGTTTTTATAAAGTTCACGACGTCTCTGTTTAGTACTCAGGGAGTACATTAGCCACATTATATGAGAAGCGTATGGATCGATCCTAGTTTAGTTCAGTTCAGGGGGATGGAATCATGTGAGTACGCCCACACACCATCTCATTAGGTGCATGGGTAGCTAACCATGTACCGTTCAGTTCAGTTTAGGCTCTGGGTACTCCTTCATAGTACACGACTTATTTTATTGGTATAATCATGTTGTGTAGATTTGTTCAGTTCAGTACGTTCAGTATTATATGTTTAGTTCAGTATCATATGTTCAATTCTGCATGTTCAGTATTATAAGTTTTAGTAACAGACTTTAGAAATTTTGTGAATTGTTCTATATCAGTTATATTACTGTTATTGTCTTTCTGTTACTGAGCAACTTTTGGCTCAGCCGTATTTCTTTTTGTTGTTTTTTCTTGTTTCTACAACAGGTACTCAAGGGAATCGTGAGAATGTGTGACGAGAGTAATTTTAACCTTTTAAAATGTGGAAGACGAGAGAATAAATAAAGACTTAATTTGGATTGGTTAAGACGTTTGGAGTTTCTGTTTTAAACTTTTATATTTGATTAGCACGTTTGGAATTTCTTTTAAAACCGTTGTAAGGATTTGAAATTTTGGTCTTGCACTTTAATTATGATATTAATATTGTTCTGATTACTGTTTTGTGTGACACGTTAGCCCTAATCGGGTTGGGGTGTTACAATTATGGTATCAGAGTTAAGACTCTTTCATATAGAAAACTTAAACCTTAATAATTAAACGTGTGAGGTAATGGGTAGACGTTGGGTTAGGATCTCATCTTCTGTTTGATCTCTAATATCGTACTCATGCGCTAAATTTTCATTTCAGTTAATATGCCTCCTAGATGCATGGCCACCTGTAACGCTGGGAATAACTCCCCGTCAGACACTCCATTGGAGACTCTTGTTGCTAATGCTGTTAATCCAGCTTTTTCGGGATTGATTCCTAACTTGATGACTCAGATCCAACAAATGCAACAGAATAACAACGGTGGAAATAATAATGGGGGGAATAACTGCGTAAATAAAAGTGGTGGAAATAACAACGACGGTAATAACAACGGCGGAAATAGCAATGAAGGAAATAATAATGGCGGAAATAACACTGGTGAAGCACCTCCCGTTGGAATTCATGTTTGGCTCGAGCGTTTCCAGAAGCAAAGGCCTAAATCATTTAGTTTTGCTGCCACCCAGTTGAGGCTCAAAACTGGATTGATCACATTGAAAAGTTGTTTGAAGTACTTGGTGTTGATGATGTGTTCAAAGTTAGGCTAGCAGCATACAAAGTGGAGGATGATGCTGGTAGATGGTGGGGAACTTTGAAACAAGCTAGAGGAAGGAATCTGTATGCAACTACACTTTCGTGGGATGATTTCCGAGCATTATTTTATGAGCAGTACTTCACTGTTGCTGATCGTAGCGAGTATCGCAGGGAATACGCTCATATTAGACAAAGGGATGATGAGCCTATAAATGATTTCAAGACAAGATTTACTCGGTTGGTAAGCTTCCTTGGTTCAACTGCTGGTTCTACAGAGGAACAGACAGAAAATTTTCAGTGGGCAATATGTGAACGGGACAGAAAGTTCATTTTGAATCTCCGGTTCAAAGACATAAATGAAGTGGTTGATGCAGTTAAGAACTTGGTGAATGATAAAAAGAATAGGAATAAGAATTTTGATGACATCTGTAAGCGCTCCACGGATATCGATCATGATCAACCTCCCTCCCAAGCAAACAGGAACCAGTCTCCACAACCACGAGACCACAGAAATCGATATGACCGAAACAACAACCATCATTCTCGACCATGGAAGAACCGAAACCAGAACCATAAACCGGCTCAAAATCATATACAACCCTATCAGGCCCCCACTCGAGCCCAACCACTGAACCATCACAATCCTCACCAGAACCGTGATATTATTCCGTCGTGTACTTCTTATGGGAAACCTCATAAAGGGGCTTGTCGTCTAGCTGGGGGACTATGTTTTAAATGTGGATGTTCTGGACACATGATTAGGGATTGCCCTGAGCGTGACCCTAATGCTAATACCAGAGGGAACCATGCTAGACCTGCCAAAGGAGGACGAGTTTTTGCATTGACATCTAATGAAGCAACTAACGCTCCAGGTACATTTCTGATAAGCTTTTGTTTAAGGTAACGTTATAGGCATACATTAATTTATACTGACCGTTAACGCCCCATGTACGGTTTCTGGTAACCTTACTATAGGGGAGCGTGATATCTATGCCTTATTTGATACTGGTGCTACACATTCAGTTGTTTCTCTTTTGTTTGCTAAGTACTTGATGACTACACCTACCGCCTTAGAGCATACTTTGACGATTACTACTCCGTTAGGAGATTCTACTACCATCTCTCATGTCTATAGAGACTGTCCGATCCGAATCGAGTCAGTGGTCCGTAAAGCGGATTTGTTCCCCATGCAAATGAGTGATCTTGATGTTATTCATGGTATGGACTGGTTATCGCGACATCACGTTACAATTAAATGTCTGACTCGTCGCGTCTTCTTCGAAATCCTTAGCGCCCTAAACTTATCTATTAAGGGATTTAGCTTCGAAAATCTTTGAAAATTATCTCCGCACTTAAGGCTTAGAAGTTCCTAACGCACGGTTGTGCAGGATTCCTAGCTTCAGTTAAAGTTACATCATCGAATGAGCCAAATGTATTAGATTATCCAATTGTTTGTGAATTTCCTGATGTATTTCTTAAAGAATTGCCTGGACTCCCATCGGATCGTGAGATTAAGTTTACTATTGATCTCATTCTTGGTGCGGAGCCAATATATAAGGCACCCTATCGGATGGCACCTTTGGAACTCAAGGAGTTGAAATAGCAGTTACAAGAGCTTCTAGACTTGGGATTTATCCGACCAAGTGTTTCGCCCTGGGTTCACCGCTCTTATTCGTAAAGAAGAAGGATGGTACGATGAGGCTTTGCATCGATTACCAAGAGCTTAACAAAATCACTATCCCTTGCAACGTATTGATGATTTGTTTGACCAACTTCAAGGTGCTAAATGTTTCTCCAAAATTGATCTGAGGTCTGGGTATCACCAGCTAAAGATTAAAGATTAAGATGTTACAAATGGTATCAGAGTCACTCCCGTTCCGTTCTGTTTATGATAGTGGGGCAATCCTCATCGAGGACGATGAGTCCCAAGGGTGGGTGTTTGTAACACCTTAGGTAAATCCCATATCGTTCTGTTCTGTTCTGTCCATGGGAGAGATGCTGGGTTCATAAGGAATGCCCCGCCTCAAATACCACAACGCGTTTTGGGGCTTAATGTAGTGGATGAGAGGAGAACTTATGTAGGGTTTAATAACCCGTGTTTATATGTCGTGTTGTGTGCATTTTAGTTAGTTTTGTATGTATCTTTGTGCGGTTTTATGTGTGTTTGTGGTTGTGTCTACCTCCCAGGTTTTGTGTGCTAAATAAGCGGATAACAAATGTGAAGCAGCCGGATGCGAAGCACAAGGGTTTAAAAAGTCAAAAAGTCAAAATTGTTGAGTTTCTGATCTTCGCGCCACGCGAAGACCTGGTGGCCAATCTTCGTGACACGTGAAGATATCCAGACGCGCACCCATTTTTTTTGTCTTTCATGCCACGCGAAGGACTTGGGCAAGCATCTTCGCGACACGCGAAGATGTGTTTTTACAGAAAGCTTCACCTAATTCGGGTTTTAATCTCTATCAGCCCCCACTCTCGATTATCTTCGACCACAACTGTTCCAGAGCTTTAAGAGGGTGAATTTCATCATTCTTTGGTCGATTGTTTTTAATATTTCATGATTGTAAGTCCTAGTACATTAGTTTTGATTGTTGTTATGATGATGAGTGCCTAAATCTCTTGTAATCCTCTTTGGGTCTAGGGTTTTGTAGACATTGGTGAATTCTTGAATGATTAGGTTTGGTTTGTAATCTTGATTGGCATGTTAAGCCATATGATTTCATTTATTGATTGAATGCTTTAAACTTCATTGATTGATTTTGAATTGTTGCTCAAGTCTCAATAGTCTCGGGTTTCTTTACATCGGGGACAACTTGGGGGTTGGATTATAGTTGGTTTATCATTGATGGTTGTATGAGAATAAGTTTTATTCACAACTGGTTCTCATATTATCACTGAATTCAATTGAACCGTATGAGTATGTCTTTGTAATTGCTTGCTATTTATCTTGAAGGAACTTGTGTTTGCACACCCGAACCCCCGGAGAGAATTACCTTTCTCATTATTGTTTAAATCCCAAATCCAAATAAGTTCTATTGTTTTCTGTCTTTGAATCTTGTAACAAAGGAACACTTTCCACATACTCCTCGTGGTTACGATACTCTACTTACCCTTACTAATTAAGGTGTTTAAGCATTGTTTTTGATTGACCAAACGACATCGATCAAGAACTCCACAGTTAAGCGTGCTAGGGTGGGAGTAATCCAGGGATAGGTACCCCTGGGAAGTTTTCACCCGGGCAACCAAAAACAAATCCGTAAGCTCTTAGGGGCAAAGCGGACAATATTGTTGGTACGAGAGGCCGGATGTTACATTTTGACCCTACCATATTTACACAACTGGTGGAAATGCTTGGCATGATCAATTTTCAGTAACCCTTGTGCATATTAGTTTGTTTTCCTTTTATGTTTAATATTCGAGAAAATTACCAAAAAGATTTCACGTTTCTGTATAGTTTTTCTTCATTACAAGCAAATCTTGTGGGGGAGAAATTGGAATCACTATGTCATATAGAAAAAGAATTCCTTTGTTTATAGTTTTAAAAGAAAAAGGAAAAGAAAAAGAAAAAGAATTGCGTCGTTGTGCCTTGAACATAGTTCTGTATATTCTAAATCTTACAAATGTTGTGTTTCAGGATAATCGTATCCGACCTTTGAGATATGATAGAGTTTGATCACATCTCTTGAACATGGAATGGACCAAAAGCGATGGTGTTTACTGAGGTATAGCTGGTAGGCCAGGCAAATGGTTAAAACTTGTAAGTAGTGTGAAAACCTAAATCTTATCTCATACTTGTGTGTTTGAACCCATTATTGAAACATCTAACCCATTTTATCTATTAAGAAAACCAATTCAATCAGATATAGTCCTACGTGTTGGATTCCTATTTATACGCCAGGTGACCGTCAAAGTAACGATACTTACCGCCGATGACCCCGTATGTTTTGGTTACGCAAATATCTCGGGTGTTCATCTTTTTCCCATCCACTTGGATGATTTGACCCTGTCTGTTTTGCTTACGCAAAGATCTAGGGTGTTCAAATTTTTCTATCCGCTTGGATAACTTTACGACTTCTTCTGTTTTGCTTACGCAAAGATCTAGAATGTTCGTACCTTTTAATATCTACATGGATATCTTTCATTTTAAAATCTTCCAATCCACCTGGATTTCTTATTTTGTTTTTGGTGGTAATTTTGAAACTACTAAGATGGTACCTTGGTTAATTAGAAAGAGATGATGGGATGAATATAGGTATTTCTTGAGGATTGATAGGTTTTCAAAACCATTTTATTTCAATATGTGGGGTACACCTTGTATCATGCTTAAATGGTACCTTATAATCACATGAAAAACTATGTACAAACAAATGTTCGGGTTTACTTTGCACAAATATCAGCTATCTTCAGGGACTCACAATAGTTGATTGCAAAAGGAAGTGTTTCAAGAGACTGACCAGATCTGATCTCATGTTGGATCTTTTCCAAAAAGATAAGTGTAAATATTATGTGTAAATTTGGTCTTTTTAAATATTATAAACTTTAAATAACAAATTCTATTTATTCCCAGATTAAATATTTGGTCTTTTTAAATAGAGTCAAATACATTTTTATAAAAATCAATTATTTTATTTTAAAAATTAATCTGAGACATTCATTGTTTGTAAAATATAAAAATTATAATTCTGTCAAGAAATTCTAACTCACACACGACCGTGTCAGGGAAGGGACACGATCGTGCTCTAACCACGGGCGCGACCGTATTGATCAAACAGAGGGCATAACTAACCAAATCATTAGGCACGACCGTGCCTTGGCCATGCACGATCGTGTCTATGATTCTAAAACACGACTGAGATTAGCCAAAGGTCATGACTGGGTCTGAGCAGGAGGCACGACCGCGCTGGTATTTAGCGCGACCGTGTCTCATGAAGCACGACCGCGCTAGAATGCTAGCGCGACCGTGTCTGTTCCAAAACAGATTCAATTTGGCTAATTCTTATATTGTTAATGTTGGAATTCATGGGGCTTTCACCCATTAGATCATCACGAGTCTTTTTGTATAGATTATTTGTATTTAAAACGTGTTTAAGGTTCGATTCGATTAAATCATTTTTGAACGAAATATAGATTCGGTTTCGTGGTGATTTCCATATTGCAAGCCCAAATTAAGATGGGGCTTTTGATCTATGAACTGAAACGATTGAGAAAAAGGTTTCAATTACCCGGAAGAGTAGCGAATTGATAGAGAACGGTAGGGAGGAGTTCCGGCGTCGGCGAACTTGGCTTCCGGCGTCTTCTGCTACGATTCCGGTTGCTTGAAATGGGTCACTAGCTTCTGGGAGGATCGTGTAGCATTTGGTTGGGGGAAATTCGCTCCAGAGTAGGAGGATCGATGTTCAAACGAGAGGGTTTTGATTTTCTTGAGACGAATCGGGTTTCTGATGTTAATGGTTACAATTGGTAATATTATTTTCTTTGTTAATGAAAGTGAAACGTATATCGGTTACGAAACTCAACGATCTCGCGTTTAAAACTGTATTTACGTTTCAACTGGTACTAGGCGCGACCGTGCCCAAGCGAGGCGCAACCGTGCCTAGGTACGGGGCGCGATTGTTCCAAAGCGAGTCACGCGGCCGTGCCAAAGCACTTGGCGCGACTGTGCCAGAACGAGGCGCGACCGTGCCTATTAGGGTTTCTTATTACTTTTCAACATCAGACCTTGTAACTTTAGTCTTTGGCATATTTGTATAAATAGATACTTATGTAGTGTTTAGTAGGTTATAACCGAGTGAAATTTATGGATTTGCATTGAAATATAGTATTTAATTGATGGTACGAATAGAACAAAACAGTGCACCAGAATTGGGTTTGAAATGTATTACATTGAATTAAAATACGGATACTAAAAATCAGAAATGTTACAGTCTCCCCATGTTGAGGGAATTTCGTCCCGAAATTTAGCTAGAGGAAGCGACGGCATCAATAAAAAGATGGGGGTACTTGAGCTTCATTTGGTCCTCTCGTTCCCAAGTAAATTCAGGACCACGCTTAGATTCCCAACGAACATTGACAATAGGAATACGACTTCGCTTGAGCTGTTTGATTTCATGATCCATGATCTATACTGGTCTCTCAACGAAGTGCATCGTTTCATCAATGTGCACGTCGTCAAGAGGTATGTGAAGATTTTCGTTAGCAAGGCATTTCTTCAGATTAGACACATGAAATGTAGGATTCACATTGCCAAGTGATGGAGGTAACTCGAGTTTGTAAGTCACTTTCCCAATCCTTTCAAGGATCTTGAATGGACCCACATAGCGAGGTGATAAATTGCCTTTCTTTCCAAAACGGATCACACCCTTCCACGGAGACACCTTTAGAAGAACAAGGTCACCGACTTGGAATTCCAAGGGTTTTCGTCGTTTGTCGGAATAACTCTTTTGTCGACTTCTCGCTATTCGAATATTGTCACGGATTTGGATAATCTTGTCGGATGTTTCTTGAATTAGCTCGGGACCGGTGATTTGTGCTTCACCAATCTCGTTCCAACAAATAGGAGAACGACACTTGCGACCATAGAGAGCTTCGAATGGAGCCATATTGATACTCGTGTGATAGCTATTATTGTAGGAGAACTCGATTAGGGATAGATGGGAATCCTAATTGCCACCAAAATCAATTACACAAGCTCTAAGCATATCCTCAAGAGTTTGGATTGTTCGCTCGGTCTGACCATCAGTTTGGGGATGGTAAGCCGTGCTCAAATCCAATCGTGTACCAAGAGACATTTGGAGAGATTGCCAAAAGCGAGAGGAGAATCGAGCATCTCTTTCAGAGATTATGTTTAAGGGAACACCGTGACGGCTCACAATTTCGTCAATGTAAATTCTGGCTAGTTTCTCAACCCGATAGTCTTCACGGATAGGCAAAAAATGAGCAGATTTGGTGAGACGGTCAATGATCACCCAAATGCTATCGTAACCACTTGAGGTACGAAGGAGTTTGGTAATGAAATCCATAGCTAAGTTCTCCCATTTCCACACGGGAATTTCCGGTTGTTCAAGTAGACCGGAAGGACGTTGATGTTCGGCTTTGACTTTGGAGCAAGTTAGACATTTGGCAACATAGAGAGCAATGTCTTTCTTCATACCGGGCCACCAATATTGTTGGCGAAGATCTTGGTACATTTTATCCGCACCAGGATGAATAGAATAACGAGTCTTGTGAGCCTCGTTCATAAGAAATGTACGGAGATCATCGCGATCGGGAACCCAAATACGGTTCAAGTAATAAAGTAAGCCATTGGGTTTTGATTCAAGTTGAAGTTCAACACCACACGACATTTCCTCATACATGTTACCCTCAGTGACTGAGACGTGTTGAGCTTCTAAGATGCGGTTTTGAATGTCGGTTTGAATTCGAACACATTGAAGCATGACATGGTCCTTTCGACTCAAAGCGTCGGCAACAACATTCGCTTTGCCGGGATGATAACGAATCTCGCATCATAGTCGTTAGGAGTTCAACCCAACGTCGTTTTCTCATATTGAGTTCTTTTTGGTTGAAGATGTGTTGGAGACTTTTGTGGTCGGTGAACACCACGCATTTGGTGCCATAGAGGTAATGTCTCCAAATCTTCAGTGCAAATACAACTGCACCCAACTCGAGATCGTGCATTGTATAATTCTTCTCATGAATCTTAAGTTGCCTCGATGCATAAGCGATTACTTTGCCTCATTGCATGAGTACACAACCGAGGCCTTGATTGGAAGCATCACAGTAGACAACTAGATCATCATTCCCATCAGGGAGAGTCAAGATAGGAGCATTGCACAACTTTTGCTTGAGGGTTTGGAAAGCTTCTTCTTGTTTTGGTCCCCATTCATAAGTTTTACCCTTGTGGGTCAAAGCGGTAAAAGGGACAACAATCTTAGAGAAATTTGAGATGAAACGACGATAGTATCCCACAAGACCAAGAAATGAACGAACTTCGGTGGGGGTCTTCGGGGCATTCCAATTCTTAACCGCTTCGATCTTAGCAGGGTCAACATGAATTCCGTTGTCGTTGACGATATGACCAAGAAATTGAACTTCTTTTAGCCAAAATTCATATTTTTGACGAATAAGACATGTGCACCCCGCGGTGAATGACTTGGACGAATGAATCCCTTGTCGGAGAGCTCTTGGAGTTGACTTGCAAGTTCTTGCATTTTAGAAGGTGTAAGACGGTATGGAGCTCTAGCCATGGGGTTAGCTCCGGGCACAAAATCAATGCAAAATTCTACTTGTCGAACTGGTGGAAAACCGGATAGATCTTCGGGAAATACTTCGGGAAAATCCCGAATGATGGGAATGTCTTGGATACTCTTCTCCTTGACATCCTTTTGAACAATATGAGCTAAAAAGGCCACGTACTTCTTTCGTAGGTACTTTTGGGCGGTAGTGTATGACATTAACTTAAGTCCTTTGCAAGGCTTTTCACCAAAGACTCTTAACGTTTCTCCCGATGATAGAGGTATTTGGATGCACTTCTCGAAACAGATGACTTCGGCATGATGATTTGATAGCCAATCCATGCCTATGATGATATCAAAACTTCCTAGTGGCATTGGTACAAGGTTGATTGGAAACGTATGATCATTAAGTTCTAGGGAGCAATCAGATAATGGAGTCAATTGTAAGAGAGTGACCATTTGCTATTTCGACGGTAAAGGTTTTCTCTAATTGGGATCGTGTCTTTGCAAGTAAGGGTTCAAAGTTAAGTGACACAAAACTTTTATCGGCACCGGTATCAAATAAAATGGAGGCATATTGACTATTAACAAGGAACGTACCATTGACCACATCATTGTTGGCTTGAGCTTCATTGGCGTTTATGTTGAAAGCACGCCCACGAGCTCCGCCTTGTCTAGCATTGATAAATCTTGGGCACTGGTCACGAAAATGATTTGGGTCGCCACATTCATAACAAGCACGCCCATTAGAAATAGCGGGAACACCTTGATTAGCCACTTGCGGGTTGGTTCGGTTTGGTGGGTTGACCTGGCTCGCAAGAGCTTTGGCCCTACACACATTGACGGTATGGCCATATTTCCCACAATGAGTGCAAAGGCGACATGGGATGCTTTGGGGATGATGATAGTTGCATGTGGCACAAAGCGGGTAGATCCCAACATATGGCTTTTTGACTGGTGCTAGAACCATAGGTGCAGCTTGGTTAACGGGGATAGCAGGAGTGACCATAGCATAGTTTCTAGCCTTTCTTTTCTTGTTATTGCGGGAGGGTTCAGTTGTGGCTTCTTTGTTGTGGGTGGAAGAAGTTGCAATGTCGGAGACTTTCTTTGTGCCCTTTTTAGTAAGAGTCCCCACCTTCACATGGTTTTCGGTTAAGGTAGCGGATAAACGGATAGCATCTTCAAGTGTTGCGGGATTTCTCCCTAGGACAATATCTTGAATTTGCCTAGGTAATCCACCAATATATTTTTCAATGCAGCGGGATAAAGGTGTGACCATATGGGGCACGAGGAGACTCAACTCATGGAACCGAGTTGTATATGCCAAGCTTTTACCACTATCTTGGGCAAGATCCCAAAATTCGGCTTCGAGTTTCTTTACCTCATTCCGAGGACAGAATTCCTTAGTCATTAGCCTTTTAACCTCATCCCAAGGTAAGGCCATTGCTACATCTACACCTCTATTCCTCTTTTCCCCATTCCACCACGTGATTGCCCGTTTTTGTAAGACACTTGTGGCATGACGAACACGAAGGTTATAGCGGCTGTCGCTATTGAGAAAGGTATTCTCAATAGTTTCGAACCATTGAAGAAGTCCCGTAGCTCATTCAGTACCATAAAACTTGAGGGGATTACATGAGTTGAAATGCTTGAAGGTGCATTGAGATGGGTTGGCACCACCATTTCCACCATTACCACCATTTGCCCCATGGTTACCATTGGTGGCACCATTAGCTTGAGTGAGTTGAGTTACGAGTTGTGCAAGGATGGTAGCGATGTCGGTGTTGGCCACGGGAGCACGACGAGGAGGCATTCTACAGATTTGCACAACACAAGAAAATATGTAAGAACTTATGAGAATTGCTTGGATTAAAAAGGACAAGATAATGAAATAAAATAGTTAATCATAGTTTGGATTGTACTCAAATAGTGATATAATCACTTGAATACTATGACACATTAAGGTTAATTAAACTCATATAATTTTCAAGGAGACATGCTTTAGCCTATAAGTAAGCACTCATCCCGGGAATTCCCAAGAAAGCATACGGGTCCCTCGGTTGATTGGGATTTATGCGAAATGCTTTCCTAGATAGAAAACCCAGAATACAGGTGTCACCCTTCCAGATTGCACGTGTCCTCAAATAATTAACGAAGTTTAAAAACCTTAATGGGGAAATAAAGAAATTTTAATAGATTTAGATTTATGAAGTTTCCCCATGCTAGGAAGATGATAGAGAAGTAGTTAAGAAGGTTATGAGGCTTAGGGTAAGGGTAGGGATTTTGTTTATTTAATTTATTATTTAAGTACAGTCTAATAAGTCATGATTTTTTTTTAATAAGTAAGGCATCAAAAATAAAATATTAACTAATCATAGAAAACATGTAACACATAACATATAACACATAACATGTAGCACATATCACATAATCATGAAGCATGGCATAAGTGGGTGACCTAAAGTTATAGTCTAGGTCAAGGGTGTCTAATAACCTAATTCCCTATAACCAAGGCTCTAATACCAATCTGTCACACCCCAACCGATGGCGGAATCATCGGGGCGGGACATATAGATTGTTTATGAGCACAAGGTTAGCTAAATTGAAATATATTAATCATCAAATTTCATTGCAAACATTCAAACAAAACCAAATCCAAGAAAGAAACATAATTTCAATACATAAACTTCTTTATTTAAATTAGCTAAGTCCAATGCCTATGTGTAGCACATCTTGATCAAACTCACACATTAGTACCTAAAACATGAATTAAAATAAAGTCAACTAAAAAGTTGGTGAGTATAACATAGGTTTGTATATAAGTAGCATATAGATTGTAAAACAAATCCTTACATAACATGATAAAATAAGGCATTTATGGATAGCTGCTATTGTGTAACCAAGTACAATCAAACCTTTGTAACTAGCATGCCAAATTATGTTGTCGGTAACAATCACCCCAAACTGGGTGGGTTTGTCAGACTCAATAGATCTATCATTGTAAACCGTCGGCTTAAATAGTTAATGATTGCACATAAATCGCACACAAAAGTTAGCACAACTAGCACCCAAGCATAAAGCTCAAATTGCACATATGAATGTAAAGAGGATTTGTATTTGTGTTGTTTGTGTAAATGTAAACAATAGTATTGTATAATGTTCATGTTCCACCCCAAAAAGTGTAAAAGAGTAAAAGGGGCTATGTAATACTCACTTGATTACACAAAATACTAGATAGAAATATGGGTCCTTGAAATGCACAAGTTAACCTAAAGTGTAAAGTATATTGTATTAATAGTGTGCACAAAAGTTTAAGTCTAAAGTTGCATTTGGACTTGTGTAAAAAGTCATTGATTTGTACTTGAAAGTATTGAATAAAACATAAAGTTTGAAACGAATATTTTTGGAACATTTTGATTTAAGGTTTGAAATTGATTAACTAAATAAGTAATAATTATTGTTTATGAAAATAATGTAAGTATTAAATGTAATTAAGTATAAATAAATGATTGTTTATATTTAAATATAAAGTAAATAAATAACCATTTCTTTATTTATTTATAAAATATGTAACTTAACCATTAAAATACTTTTTTTTAATTGTGAGGTTTAACAATAAGTGTAAATTTAATTTTATAAACTTTAAATAACAAATTCTATTTATTCCAGATTAAATATTTGGTCTTTTTAAATAGAGTCAAATACATTTTTATAAAAATCAATTATTTTATTTTGAAAATTAATCTGAGACATTCATTGTTTGTAAAATATAAAAATTATAATTCTGTCAAGAAATTCTAACTCACACACGACCGTGCCTGGGAAGGGACACGATCGTGCTCTAACCACGGGAGCGACCGTGCTAGTCAGGGCGCGACCGTATTGATCAAGCAGAGGGTATAACTAACCAAATCATTAGGCACGACCGTGCCTTGGCCAGGCACGATTGTGTCTATGATTCTAAAACACGACTGAGATTAGCCAAAGGGCATGACTGGGTCTGAGCAGGAAGCACGACCGCGCTGGTATTTGGCGCGACCGTGTCTCATGAAGCATGACCGCGCTAGAATGCTAGCGCGACCGTGTCTGTTCTAAAACAGATTCAATTTGGCTAATTCTTATATTGTTAATGTTGGAATTCATGGGGCTTTCACCCATTATATCATCACGAGTCTTTTTGTATAGATTAATTGTATTTAAAATGTGTTTAAGGTTCGATTCGATTAAATCAATTTTTAACGAAATATAGATTCGGTTTCGTGGTGATTTCCATATTGCAAGCCCAAATTAAGATGGGGCTTTTGATCTATGAACTGAAATGATTGAGAAAAAGGTTTCAATTACCCGGAAGAGTAGCGAATTGATAGAGAACGGTAGGGAGGAGTTCCGGCGTCGACGAGCTTGGCTTCCGGCGTCTTCTGCTACGATTCTGGTTGCTTCAAATGGGTCAGTAGCTTCTGGGAGGATCGTGTAGCGTTTGGTTGGGGGAAATCACTCCAGAGTAGGAGGATCGATGTTCAAACGAGAGGGTTTTGATTTTCTTGAGACGAATCGGGTTTCTGATGTTAATGGTTACAATTGGTAATATTATTTTCTTTGTTAATGAAAGTGAAACGTATATCGGTTACAAAACTCAACGATCTCGCGTTTAAAACTGTATTTACGTTTCAACTGGACCTAGGCGCGACCGTGCCCAAGCGAGGCGCGATCGTTCCAAAGCGAGTCGCGCGTCCGTG
Organism: Smallanthus sonchifolius; assembly: GCA_023525975.1. Lineage (NCBI taxonomy): Eukaryota > Viridiplantae > Streptophyta > Magnoliopsida > Asterales > Asteraceae > Smallanthus > Smallanthus sonchifolius. The sequence goes on along the minus strand of CM042035.1, from coordinate 16,636,910 downwards.
CCTATTAGGGTTTCCCATTAGTTTTCAACATCAGACCTTGTAACTTTAGTCTTTGGCATATTTGTATAAATAGATACTTATGTAGTGTTTAGTAGGTTATAACCGAGTGAAATTTACGGATTTGCATTGAAATATAGTATTTAATTGATGGTACGAATAGACCAAAACAGTGCACTAGAATTGGGTTTGAAATGCATTACATTGAATTAAAATACAGATACTAAAAATCAGAAATGTTACAACAACTATTCTTGTTTCAACAATTCTAGAATCAAAATCAGGTGTTCCTCATGTTCATCCCTATCCTTGGAATAGATGAGGATGTCATCAATGAAGATGGTGATGAACTGATCAAGGTACGGTTTACACACACAGTTCATGAGGTCCATGAATATCGCGGGTGCATTGGACAATCCGAATGGCATGACCATGAATTCGTAGTGACCATACCTAATTCTGAAAGTAGGCTTAGAGACGTCTTCGTCTCAGGCTCTCAACCGATGATAACCGGATCTAAGGTCGATCTTGGAATCGAAACTTGATCCTGGGAGTTGATCAAACAGATCATCAATGTGGGGCAGGGGATAACGGTTTTAGATAGTTACTTTGTTTAGCTCACGGTAATCGATGCACATGCGAAAATCCCATCTTTCTTCTTGGCGAATAGGACTGGAGCTCTGCACGGCGATGAGTTAGATCGGATGAAACTTTTATCCAACAACTCTTGTAGTTGTGTTGATATTTCTTGTAATTCACTGGGTGCATGTCTATAGGGTGCCCGAGCAATAGGCGCTGCTCCGGGTGCTAGATTGATTTGAAATTTGACTTGACGCTGTGGCGGAAGACCTGGCAGGTCTGCGGGAAATACTTTTGGATATTCACAAACGATCAGGATGTCGTCAATCTTCTTCTCCTCGGATGGCTGCTCAGCGACGAGAGTCAAAATAGCAGTATGGCCTTTACGTCAGCACTTCTTCGCTCTCATGAAGGGTATGATACCTATGGCTGCACCACTCCTTTTGCCTTAGGGTAGAGAGAATTTCTCCACTCAGGAGAGGAAGGCGAACAATCGTCTCATGATTGATAACCTCGGCTTAGTTCTTAGATAACCAATCCATACCGGCAGTTATGTCGAAGCTGTCGAGTGTAATTGGCGTGAGGTCAATGTCAAGCTTATGACCAGTCGAACCTAGTTTACGTCTCTTAAGGTTTTGGGTTGCTTCTATAGTGTACTAAATGTCCAATAGTGTTGGAGTACGACTTTAGTAGTAGAAAATTTGTGAGGTCACAATGAGACTTCTAGTGAGACCCGCGCTTATAAGGCAAGCATCGGTCAACACAGAAGCGAAGAGGTTCGCATGTAGGAAAGATTTTAATGAGACATAGATATCAGGAGTACAAGGAATAGGATGTCTGTTTAAGTAATTGCGTTCAACTGATGATCTGTTAGATGAAATCCTTGTTTTCTAATGTCATTGAAATAGCTAGATATGCTGGGGTATAGATCAAAATAGACTCAAGATTAGTCACAGGATGAAGCATTTGGGTCAAATGGAATCTATTGTTGAAGCGTAAAGAATAACGTGTTAGTTTAGAAATAATCCCTCAAATTTTGTTTATATAATTGGTGTCGGTGGGTTTACCATAAGTTCTACTAGAGTTTTACTCTAGGTGGTCCATCGATCAAATCTAAATGAGAGTCATAGGGTCACTAAGACTCTTACGTGAGTGAAAATAACATGACGAATTCCGTTTATGATAGTTCAATATGTCTGTAAGCACCTTTAACCAGATAGTCGCGTCTATCAATTGTTGAACGGGTTTAACTATACCCATTGGTCGTTGAGCGTGTTACAAGAAATTCCTACTGATAGTGGGAAATATAAGTCTGTAGATCACAGATTAGGACCATTTTTCCACACACTAGTTTTCACCAGGACTTACATGCACCTCAAATTACTATTACGTGTGCACCCATAATGATAATTTGCTTTACATGCTCACCCTGGTTCTCCCCGTCATGTGCCATAATGTCCTTTAGTTTGTATTGCTGAGTACAGAGTGTTGTCAGATATGATAAGTCATCGAAAAGCTTAGTTATCAACCATAAGTTAATCAATTAGAACTCATATCAGGATGAGTAGTCGAGAATGGTTTGATCCGAGTATTCACTCGAGTTGAAACACAATACGAGAGTCCAATCCAGCGGATTGTAGATGAGAGCATGAAACAAACATGTACATGAAATGCGACTTCGAGAAATGAAATTAATTCATGAATACAAGTTATAGGAAGCAGCATAGTAGCCGTCCTTTCAACTGAGTCAGGATAGGGTGTGAGTATACAATGAGCAATGCGTTCTCAACTTTTTGGTCAATCTATCTTCAACGGAATATCGACCAAAGACGCGAGCCCATGGCTCGAGAAAGTGATGACATCTACTTGTCAATGGATTCTGCAATAATGCGTGCAACGGTCTGCCTTCACTCGGCGTATTGTTGCTAGTGGGTACAGTAGGGACTCACCTTCGACGATCCTTACTCCCAAAGAGACATATGCTAGCTGAGTGTTGTCCATAACATGGACCTGAGAAAACCCACCATTCCCTGATTGTGTCCTCGATAGGTTCAAGTCGGTGTCATCTTCGGCTCTGATGGTGTAATAAAGGTGCAGATGTTGGTGGTGTGAGTGACTCCTCCGAAGGCTTCGTCTCGCTGCCCACGGACGGAAGTGGATGTTGTTCTGATGACTCCCCGAATGTCGCCACCGGGAATGATGATATAGTGGGAATGACGTGTTCCTCGTCAGAAGAGGGTGATATGGGTGTTGTCATCATGCCTGCAATGCAATGTATGTATGGATACCATGTGTATCCTGTATGAGTGTATGTGTCGTGTAACTAATGTGTGAGGTTATAGTCTAGTATGCAATCCTTGTTCTCTATAACCAATGACCCTGATACCAATCTGTCACACCCCCAAAATCCACTAACGGAGTTCTACCGTTAGGAGCGTGACAAACCAGGATCTCAGTCATTAGTCTCATCAAACGACACTATATGAGACTTAAAAAGTCATAACATAAATGTTCAGAGTTAAATGCGGAAGCGTAAACGTTAGAATGAAATTAAAAGTAATTACACGCAACAAGCGTCAATTAATGTAAATAAGTAAAATTGTTTTAAAGTGTTTGAAATGAATGATATGACAGTAGGACTCCATGCATGTACTAAGTGTGCAACCTGTGCCAAAGCGACCTGAGAAACATGTAAGAAAAAGTGTCAACACGAGGTTGGTGAGTTCACAGGTTTGTATGTAAGTAAACTGTTTGAGTGTTGCTGGATCCACATAAGTAAGTCACACCTATTGCTAGCTAGTCAATGTACAAGTTACTCTAAGCGTTCACAACCGAAGCTGACTGTTTATGTTTGGGTGCCTTCCGCCATTGCTAACATCAACAAATGGCAAGTGCTTAGGACAATTTACACCCGTTAGACCTCCAATCAAGTTAGCGTGACTAACCCTGGTGGGGTTTGTCAAACCCAGTAGTACTACTCAAATTTCCTCGCTATACTCCATATATTGACGGTCCGAGTGTGTAAGGACTGTGCATGTTATGTTTGCACTTAGGTACACAAGTGGTAATGAAATACTATGTGATCCATGTCCGTGTGTATGTCTCTCCCTGGCTGGGAGACGAGTAACGGACGCCTGTTCGTATGCATGTTTCTCCCCAACGGGAAAACAAGTAAGATGATGTTTGTGTATATGCATGGTTCTCCTCAATAGGAAAACAAGTAAAATGATGTTTGTGTATATGCATGTTTCTCCTCAACAGGAAAACAAGTAAAATATGTTTGTGTATATGCATGTTTCTCCTCAACAGGAAAACAAGTAAAATATGTTTGTGTGTAAGCGTGTTTCTCCCCAATAGTAAAACAAGTAAAAAGGGGTCGTGAAACTCATGTGAGTTTGAGTATAAGTAGGTGGCACCACACAAGGATGCAAGTAGGTAACACAAGAGATTGCCTGTGAACTGCATATGTATGCCCTAGAATTAATAACACAACAATTAGGGATACAACGGGATTTGTGACGACGACACGACAAGTTGAACGTCCTAAAACATTCTAAGGATCAACGAGTAGACGAACGTGTCCACGGGAAACAAGGATTTCTTAATTATTAAGATAAATGCGTTATGCGACAAACGTCTCTATTTACGAATAATAATATTTAATACATATATATTCATATGTTTGTACCATTCAATAATGGTTTAGGAAAATAATATACGTTATTGTATTAGAGAATATCACGATCGTCAAATTTTATAAAAAAATAATAAAACTATTATTTTATTCGGATTATAACAACGTGAGAATAAATATATTATTTTACTAGTTTGAAACGTTGTACTACGTTTATAACCGTGGTGAAAATAATATATAAATATATTATTATTAATTGGAGTTACGGTTTGAAAATAATATAAATATATTATTTTATTCGAAGTTATAAGTTGAATAATAGTATAATATATTATTATAAAAGTATGAAACAATATTAGAAATGTGTTACAAAATCCAAACCCGAGCCTACGGGCGATTTTCCGGGTTAAAACATCTTAATATTTCAATATAAGAATATAATAATTGATTTTATACTTAAAATAATGTTAAAAGTATGATTTAAAAAGAAAACAAGGGAGGAGGGCTCGAACCCGGGTCTCCTCCCTAACAGCTATGCGTTTTAACCAACCAACCTACTAAGACAATCGCAACAAGAACCGGTTCTTGTGCGTTTTAATCCTCAACAGCCCTGCGTTCTTCTCTTAGATCGCGAACCGAACCAAAACTCCCCCTAAATCCACTGAATTCGGTTTCGATTGATCAAAATAATCTAGGGGTTTTGTTAATAAGTGTTTTGCGAATCTGTAGGTGAATTTAATTGCAAAATGATCGAGTATAGGATCTTTAAATTCTCAGTTAGAAACCCGGGACCCTAGGGTATGAACACCAAATCGATTTGATCCATACTTGTAATAACAGTTGCCGAAATCATGGGGTTTTCAAAGAGTGATGTGTTGCGAAACTATTCATATACATTAATTGGATTTAAAACGTGTCTAGACCTGAATTCGATTAAACCCAATAGAGTATGAACCCTAGAATTTGTTCTTCACCGATTCGATGTAATAAGTTTGAATCAGCAAAGGGCTTTCAATCTATACATTGAAACGAGTCTGAGGATGTGATTAGTTACCTTGGATGATACCGAATTAATGGAAATCGGTTAGACCATAGTTGCGGCTTCGAGGCGTTTGTCCCCGACGTCTCCTGCTACGTCTCCGGCGAAATTGATGGGTGCACATGACTCATAGGAACTCGATAAAGGTTTGAAGTGCATTTTCTTGTAGGATGATACAAAGGTTTTGACACAGTTTAACAAGTATTTGGAAAGAATTACAATTCACTATGATATATGCATTCTATAATGTAAGTATGAGAAACAAGTATCTTAAACATTGTGCACTTCAACCCTCCAACCAAGTTTAGGCATAACCCGCGGGTTACCCTTATAAGTCTCAAGTTTAAAGTTTAATTCAATAACAATCACCAAGGGCTCCCCCCCGAAGGGGTCAATCAATCAAGGTGGATTGGTCAAATACAATAGATCTATCATTGTTACCATAGACTTGATCAAAGTTAATGAATGTGCTAGTTTTAAGTTTAATCTAAGCATACAAGTCTCAAGTTTAACATAAGAATAAGCATCTAGTCATAGTTGTACAAGAATTGTATAAGTTTAAAGTTCTGAACATGTTTCACCCCAAAAGTATAGAAAGGAAAAAAGGGGCTAAGTATACTCACTTGGATTGATGAAGAGTATCCGACACGGATAGGTATTTGCAAGACTTTGAGGGAGAATATCCTCACAATAAGCCTAAGAATGCAAGTCTAAAGATTTAAGTTTGCTTCTACAAGTCTAAGGCAAAAGATCTAGGATTTCATGATTCGACTAGGGTTCCAATGGGAGATGAGATTGATCGTGTCTACGAAGTTTTAAATCAAAGTTTCAAATAAATGTTTTGAACGAATGACACAAGACTTGAATATCAAAGTTTAATAAGTTTATAGTTTAGAATAACTATTAATTAAATTAATTATTTAAAAAGTATAATAGCATTTAAAGGATAAAAGATTAATAGAAATTGTTTAAAGAGTAAATAATTATTGAGGATAAATAATTATCTAAAAGAATAATCATCTTATTTAGAATAATCATTATAATTCATTTAAGATTTATTAAAGTATTTAGGTATTGAGTATTTATTATCTTGTAGTTTAAATAAAATAACATATATATTTTTAAGTTATAAATTTTAAGGTTTACAAGTTTATAAAGCTTATAGGTTTATAACATCTAACAAGATAAGTAGTGTATATTTATTTCTCTTTTTTTTTCCGTTTGAATTTATATAAACAATTATATAAAGTATAAGTTTAAAATTTATTTATGCTTTTATAAGATTTATAGGTTTCTAACAATGTATATTTATTTTCTTGTTTTTAATTTAAATGACTAAAAGTCTTGAATATAACTTTTATAAAAGTATGTAAGCGTGTTTCTCCCCCAATAGTAAAACAAGTAAAAAGGGGTCGTGAAACTCATGTGAGTTTGAGTATAAGTAGGTGGCACCACACAAGGATGCAAGTAGGTAACACAAGAGATTGCCTGTGAACTGCATATGTATGCCCTAGAATTAATAACACAACAATTAGGGATACAACGGGATTTGTGACGACGACACGACAAGTTGAACGTCCTAAAACATTCTAAGGATCAACGAGTAGACGAACGTGTCCACGGGAAACAAGGATTTCTTAATTATTAAGATAAATGCGTTATGCGACAAACGTCTCTATTTACGAATAATAATATTTAATACATATATATTCATATGTTTGTACCATTCAATAATGGTTTAGGAAAATAATATACGTTATTGTATTAGAGAATATCACGGTCGTCAAATTTTATAAAAAAATAATAAAACTATTATTTTATTCGGATTATAACAACGTGAGAATAAATATATTATTTTACTAGTTTGAAACGTTGTACTACGTTTATAACCGTGGTGAAAATAATATATAAATATATTATTATTAATTGGAGTTACGGTTTAAAAATAATATAAATATATTATTTTATTCGAAGTTATAAGTTGAATAATAGTATAATATATTATTATAAAAGTATGAAACAATATTAGAAATGTGTTACAAAATCCAAACCCGAGCCTACGGGCGATTTTCCGGGTTAAAACATCTTAATATTTCTATATAAGAATATAATAATTGATTTTATACTTAAAATAATGTTAAAAGTATGATTTAAAAAGAAAACAAGGGAGGAGGGCTCGAACCCGGGTCTCCTCCCTAACAGCTATGCGTTTTAACCAACCAACCTACTAAGACAATCGCAACAAGAACCGGTTCTTGTGCGTTTTAATCCTCAACAGCCCTGCGTTCTTCTCTTAGATCGCGAACCGAACCAAAACTCCCCCTAAATCCACTGAATTCGGTTTCGATTGATCAAAATAATCTAGGGGTTTTGTTAATAAGTGTTTTGCGAATCTGTAGGTGAATTTAATTGCAAAATGATCGAGTATAGGATCGTTAAATTCTCAGTTAGAAACCCGGGACCCTAGGGTATGAACACTAAATCGATTTGATCCATACTTGTAATAACAGTTGCCGAAATCATGGGGTTTTCAAAGAGTGATGTGTTGCGAAACTATTCATATACATTAATTGGATTTAAAACGTGTCTAGACCTGAATTCGATTAAACCCAATAGAGTATGAACCCTAGAATTTGTTCTTCACCGATTCGATGTAATAAGTTTGAATCAGCAAAGGGCTTTCAATCTATACATTGAAACGAGTCTGAGGATGTGATTAGTTACCTTGGATGATACCGAATTAATGGAAATCGGTTAGACCATAGTTGCGGCTTCGAGGCGTTTGTCCCCGACGTCTCCTGCTACGTCTCCGGCGAAATTGATGGGTGCACATGACTCATAGGAACTCGATAAAGGTTTGAAGTGCATTTTCTTGTAGGATGATACAAAGGTTTTGACACAGTTTAACAAGTATTTGGAAAGAATTACAATTCACTATGATATATGCATTCTATAATGTAAGTATGAGAAACAAGTATCTTAAACATTGTGCACTTCAACCCTCCAACCAAGTTTAGGCATAACCCGCGGGTTACCCTTATAAGTCTCAAGTTTAAAGTTTAATTCAATAACAATCACCAAGGGCTCCCCCCCGAAGGGGTCAATCAATCAAGGTGGATTGGTCAAATACAATAGATCTATCATTGTTACCATAGACTTGATCAAAGTTAATGAATGTGCTAGTTTTAAGTTTAATCTAAGCATACAAGTCTCAAGTTTAACATAAGAATAAGCATCTAGTCATAGTTGTACAAGAATTGTATAAGTTTAAAGTTCTGAACATGTTTCACCCCAAAAGTATAGAAAGGAAAAAAGGGGCTAAGTATACTCACTTGGATTGATGAAGAGTATCCGACACGGATAGGTATTTGCAAGACTTTGAGGGAGAATATCCTCACAATAAGCCTAAGAATGCAAGTCTAAAGATTTAAGTTTGCTTCTACAAGTCTAAGGCAAAAGATCTAGGATTTCATGATTCGACTAGGGTTCCAATGGGAGATGAGATTGATCGTGTCTACGAAGTTTTAAATCAAAGTTTCAAATAAATGTTTTGAACGAATGACACAAGACTTGAATATCAAAGTTTAATAAGTTTATAGTTTAGAATAACTATTAATTAAATTAATTATTTAAAAAGTATAATAGCATTTAAAGGATAAAAGATTAATAGAAATTGTTTAAAGAGTAAATAATTATTGAGGATAAATAATTATCTAAAAGAATAATCATCTTATTTAGAATAATCATTATAATTCATTTAAGATTTATTAAAGTATTTAGGTATTGAGTATTTATTATCTTGTAGTTTAAATAAAATAACATATATATTTTTAAGTTATAAATTTTAAGGTTTACAAGTTTATAAAGCTTATAGGTTTATAACATCTAACAAGATAAGTAGTGTATATTTATTTCTCTTTTTTTTTCCGTTTGAATTTATATAAACAATTATATAAAGTATAAGTTTAAAATTTATTTATGCTTTTATAAGATTTATAGGTTTCTAACAATGTATATTTATTTTCTTGTTTTTAATTTAAATGACTAAAAGTCTTGAATATAACTTTTATAAAAGTATGTAAGCGTGTTTCTCCCCCAATAGTAAAACAAGTAAAAAGGGGTCGTGAAACTCATGTGAGTTTGAGTATAAGTAGGTGGCACCACACAAGGATGCAAGTAGGTAACACAAGAGATTGCCTGTGAACTGCATATGTATGCCCTAGAATTAATAACACAACAATTAGGGATACAACGGGATTTGTGACGACGACACGACAAGTTGAACGTCCTAAAACATTCTAAGGATCAACGAGTAGACGAACGTGTCCACGGGAAACAAGGATTTCTTAATTATTAAGATAAATGCGTTATGCGACAAACGTCTCTATTTACGAATAATAATATTTAATACATATATATTCATATGTTTGTACCATTCAATAATGGTTTAGGAAAATAATATACGTTATTGTATTAGAGAATATCACGGTCGTCAAATTTTATAAAAAAATAATAAAACTATTATTTTATTCGGATTATAACAACGTGAGAATAAATATATTATTTTACTAGTTTGAAACGTTGTACTACGTTTATAACCGTGGTGAAAATAATATATAAATATATTATTATTAATTGGAGTTACGGTTTAAAAATAATATAAATATATTATTTTATTCGAAGTTATAAGTTGAATAATAGTATAATATATTATTATAAAAGTATGAAACAATATTAGAAATGTGTTACAAAATCCAAACCCGAGCCTACGGGCGATTTTCCGGGTTAAAACATCTTAATATTTCTATATAAGAATATAATAATTGATTTTATACTTAAAATAATGTTAAAAGTATGATTTAAAAAGAAAACAAGGGAGGAGGGCTCGAACCCGGGTCTCCTCCCTAACAGCTATGCGTTTTAACCAACCAACCTACTAAGACAATCGCAACAAGAACCGGTTCTTGTGCGTTTTAATCCTCAACAGCCCTGCGTTCTTCTCTTAGATCGCGAACCGAACCAAAACTCCCCCTAAATCCACTGAATTCGGTTTCGATTGATCAAAATAATCTAGGGGTTTTGTTAATAAGTGTTTTGCGAATCTGTAGGTGAATTTAATTGCAAAATGATCGAGTATAGGATCGTTAAATTCTCAGTTAGAAACCCGGGACCCTAGGGTATGAACACTAAATCGATTTGATCCATACTTGTAATAACAGTTGCCGAAATCATGGGGTTTTCAAAGAGTGATGTGTTGCGAAACTATTCATATACATTAATTGGATTTAAAACGTGTCTAGACCTGAATTCGATTAAACCCAATAGAGTATGAACCCTAGAATTTGTTCTTCACCGATTCGATGTAATAAGTTTGAATCAGCAAAGGGCTTTCAATCTATACATTGAAACGAGTCTGAGGATGTGATTAGTTACCTTGGATGATACCGAATTAATGGAAATCGGTTAGACCATAGTTGCGGCTTCGAGGCGTTTGTCCCCGACGTCTCCTGCTACGTCTCCGGCGAAATTGATGGGTGCACATGACTCATAGGAACTCGATAAAGGTTTGAAGTGCATTTTCTTGTAGGATGATACAAAGGTTTTGACACAGTTTAACAAGTATTTGGAAAGAATTACAATTCACTATGATATATGCATTCTATAATGTAAGTATGAGAAACAAGTATCTTAAACATTGTGCACTTCAACCCTCCAACCAAGTTTAGGCATAACCCGCGGGTTACCCTTATAAGTCTCAAGTTTAAAGTTTAATTCAATAACAATCACCAAGGGCTCCCCCCCGAAGGGGTCAATCAATCAAGGTGGATTGGTCAAATACAATAGATCTATCATTGTTACCATAGACTTGATCAAAGTTAATGAATGTGCTAGTTTTAAGTTTAATCTAAGCATACAAGTCTCAAGTTTAACATAAGAATAAGCATCTAGTCATAGTTGTACAAGAATTGTATAAGTTTAAAGTTCTGAACATGTTTCACCCCAAAAGTATAGAAAGGAAAAAAGGGGCTAAGTATACTCACTTGGATTGATGAAGAGTATCCGACACGGATAGGTATTTGCAAGACTTTGAGGGAGAATATCCTCACAATAAGCCTAAGAATGCAAGTCTAAAGATTTAAGTTTGCTTCTACAAGTCTAAGGCAAAAGATCTAGGATTTCATGATTCGACTAGGGTTCCAATGGGAGATGAGATTGATCGTGTCTACGAAGTTTTAAATCAAAGTTTCAAATAAATGTTTTGAACGAATGACACAAGACTTGAATATCAAAGTTTAATAAGTTTATAGTTTAGAATAACTATTAATTAAATTAATTATTTAAAAAGTATAATAGCATTTAAAGGATAAAAGATTAATAGAAATTGTTTAAAGAGTAAATAATTATTGAGGATAAATAATTATCTAAAAGAATAATCATCTTATTTAGAATAATCATTATAATTCATTTAAGATTTATTAAAGTATTTAGGTATTGAGTATTTATTATCTTGTAGTTTAAATAAAATAACATATATATTTTTAAGTTATAAATTTTAAGGTTTACAAGTTTATAAAGCTTATAGGTTTATAACATCTAACAAGATAAGTAGTGTATATTTATTTCTCTTTTTTTTTCCGTTTGAATTTATATAAACAATTATATAAAGTATAAGTTTAAAATTTATTTATGCTTTTATAAGATTTATAGGTTTCTAACAATGTATATTTATTTTCTTGTTTTTAATTTAAATGACTAAAAGTCTTGAATATAACTTTTATAAAAGTATGTAAGCGTGTTTCTCCCCCAATAGTAAAACAAGTAAAAAGGGGTCGTGAAACTCATGTGAGTTTGAGTATAAGTAGGTGGCACCACACAAGGATGCAAGTAGGTAACACAAGAGATTGCCTGTGAACTGCATATGTATGCCCTAGAATTAATAACACAACAATTAGGGATACAACGGGATTTGTGACGACGACACGACAAGTTGAACGTCCTAAAACATTCTAAGGATCAACGAGTAGACGAACGTGTCCACGGGAAACAAGGATTTCTTAATTATTAAGATAAATGCGTTATGCGACAAACGTCTCTATTTACGAATAATAATATTTAATACATATATATTCATATGTTTGTACCATTCAATAATGGTTTAGGAAAATAATATACGTTATTGTATTAGAGAATATCACGGTCGTCAAATTTTATAAAAAAATAATAAAACTATTATTTTATTCGGATTATAACAACGTGAGAATAAATATATTATTTTACTAGTTTGAAACGTTGTACTACGTTTATAACCGTGGTGAAAATAATATATAAATATAATATTATTAATTGGAGTTACGGTTTAAAAATAATATAAATATATTATTTTATTCGAAGTTATAAGTTGAATAATAGTATAATATATTATTATAAAAGTATGAAACAATATTAGAAATGTGTTACAAAATCCAAACCCGAGCCTACGGGCGATTTTCCGGGTTAAAACATCTTAATATTTCTATATAAGAATATAATAATTGATTTTATACTTAAAATAATGTTAAAAGTATGATTTAAAAAGAAAACAAGGGAGGAGGGCTCGAACCCGGGTCTCCTCCCTAACAGCTATGCGTTTTAACCAACCAACCTACTAAGACAATCGCAACAAGAACCGGTTCTTGTGCGTTTTAATCCTCAACAGCCCTGCGTTCTTCTCTTAGATCGCGAACCGAACCAAAACTCCCCCTAAATCCACTGAATTCGGTTTCGATTGATCAAAATAATCTAGGGGTTTTGTTAATAAGTGTTTTGCGAATCTGTAGGTGAATTTAATTGCAAAATGATCGAGTATAGGATCGTTAAATTCTCAGTTAGAAACCCGGGACCCTAGGGTATGAACACTAAATCGATTTGATCCATACTTGTAATAACAGTTGCCGAAATCATGGGGTTTTCAAAGAGTGATGTGTTGCGAAACTATTCATATACATTAATTGGATTTAAAACGTGTCTAGACCTGAATTCGATTAAACCCAATAGAGTATGAACCCTAGAATTTGTTCTTCACCGATTCGATGTAATAAGTTTGAATCAGCAAAGGGCTTTCAATCTATACATTGAAACGAGTCTGAGGATGTGATTAGTTACCTTGGATGATACCGAATTAATGGAAATCGGTTAGACCATAGTTGCGGCTTCGAGGCGTTTGTCCCTGACGTCTCCTGCTACGTCTCCGGCGAAATTGATGGGTGCACATGACTCATAGGAACTCGATAAAGGTTTGAAGTGCATTTTCTTGTAGGATGATACAAAGGTTTTGACACATTTTAACAAGTATTTGGAAAGAATTACAGTTCACTATGATATATGCATTTTATAATGTAAGTATGAGAAACAAGTATCTTAAACATTGTGCACTTCAACCCTCTAACCAAGTTTAGGCATAACCCGCAGGTTACCCTTATAAGTCTCAAGTTTAAAGTTTAATTCAATAACAATCACCAAGGGCTCCCCCCCGAAGGGGTCAATCAATCAAGGTGGATTGGTCAAATACAATAGATCTATCATTGTTACCATAGACTTGATCAAAGTTAATGAATGTGCTAGTTTTAAGTTTAATCTAAGCATACAAGTCTCAAGTTTAACATAAGAATAAGCATCTAGTCATAGTTGTACAAGAATTGTATAAGTTTAAAGTTCTGAACATGTTTCACCCCAAAAATAAAGAAAGAAAAAAAGGGGCTAAGTATACTCACTTGGATTGATGAAGAGTATCCGACACGGATAGGTATTTGCAAGACTTTGAGGGAGAATATCCTCACAATAAGCCTAAGAATACAAGTCTAAAGATTTAAGTTTGCTTCTACAAGTCTAAGGCAAAAGATCTAGGATTTCGTGATTCGACTAGGGTTCCAATGGGAGATGGGATTGATCGTGTCTACGAAGTTTTAAATCAAAGTTTCAAATAAATGTTTTGAACGAATGACACAAGACTTGAATATCAAAGTTTAATAAGTTTATAGTTTAGAATAACTATTAATTAAATTAATTATTTAAAAAGTATAATAGCATTTAAAGGATAAAAGATTAATAGAAATTGTTTAAAGAGTAAATAATTATTGAGGATAAATAATTATCTAAAAGAATAATCATCTTATTTAGAATAATCATTATAATTCATTTAATATTTATTAAAGTATTTAGGTATTGAGTATTTATTATCTTGTAGTTGAAATAAAATAACATATATATTTTTAAGTTATAAATTTTAAGGTTTACAAGTTTATAAAGCTTATAGGTTTATAACATCTAACAAGATAAGTAGTGTATATTTATTTCTCTTTTTTTTTCCGTTTGAATTTATATAAACAATTATATAAAGTATAAGTTTAAAATTTATTTATGCTTTTATAAGATTTATAGGTTTCTAACAATGTATATTTATTTTCTTGTTTTTAATTTAAATGACTAAAAGTCTTGAATATAACTTTTATAAAAGTATGTAAGCGTGTTTCTCCCCCAATAGTAAAACAAGTAAAAAGGGGTCGTGAAACTCATGTGAGTTTGAGTATAAGTAGGTGGCACCACACAAGGATGCAAGTAGGTAACACAAGAGATTGCCTGTGAACTGCATATGTATGCCCTAGAATTAATAACACAACAATTAGGGATACAACGGGATTTGTGACGACGACACGACAAGTTGAACGTCCTAAAACATTCTAAGGATCAACGAGTAGACGAACGTGTCCACGGGAAACAAGGATTTCTTAATTATTAAGATAAATGCGTTATGCGACAAACGTCTCTATTTACGAATAATAATATTTAATACATATATATTCATATGTTTGTACCATTCAATAATGGTTTAGGAAAATAATATACGTTATTGTATTAGAGAATATCACGATCGTCAAATTTTATAAAAAAATAATAAAACTATTATTTTATCCGGATTATAACAACGTGAGAATAAATATATTATTTTACTAGTTTGAAACGTTGTACTACGTTTATAACCGTGGTGAAAATAATATATAAATATATTATTATTAATTGGAGTTACGGTTTGAAAATAATATAAATATATTATTTTATTCGAAGTTATAAGTTGAATAATAGTATAATATATTATTATAAAAGTATGAAACAATATTAGAAATGTGTTACAAAATCCAAACCCGAGCCTACGGGCGATTTTCCGGGTTAAAACATCTTAATATTTCAATATAAGAATATAATAATTGATTTTATACTTAAAATAATGTTAAAAGTATGATTTAAAAAGAAAACAAGGGAGGAGGGCTCGAACCCGGGTCTCCTCCCTAACAGCTATGCGTTTTAACCAACCAACCTACTAAGACAATCGCAACAAGAACCGGTTCTTGTGCGTTTTAATCCTCAACAGCCCTGTGTTCTTCTCTTAGATCGCGAACCGAACCAAAACTCCCCCTAAATCCACTGAATTCGGTTTCGATTGATCAAAATAATCTAGGGGTTTTGTTAATAAGTGTTTTGCGAATCTGTAGGTGAATTTAATTGCAAAATGATCGAGTATAGGATCGTTAAATTCTCAGTTAGAAACCCGGGACCCTAGGGTATGAACACCAAATCGATTTGATCCATACTTGTAATAACAGTTGCCGAAATCATGGGGTTTTCAAAGAGTGATGTGTTGCGAAACTATTCATATACATTAATTGGATTTAAAACGTGTCTAGACCTGAATTCGATTAAACCCAATAGAGTATGAACCCTAGAATTTGTTCTTCACCGATTCGATGTAATAAGTTTGAATCAGCAAAGGGCTTTCAATCTATACATTGAAACGAGTCTGAGGATGTGATTAGTTACCTTGGATGATACCGAATTAATGGAAATCGGTTAGACCATAGTTGCGGCTTCGAGGCGTTTGTCCTCGACGTCTCCTGCTACGTCTCCGGCGAAATTGATGGGTGCACATGACTCATAGGAACTCGATAAAGGTTTGAAGTGCATTTTCTTGTAGGATGATATGAGAATTTGATCGATTTAGAGAGTATAAGAGACGAGTTCGGTGGTTACGACTTGAATGATTATAATGGGATTAATTTGTGATCAACGATGGTGTTAAATGGTACATTGATGATCGACTTTGCCATTATAATGAACTTCAGTTATGAATTTGGACAGCCATGGATGGTTACGATTTGGATTGGATCAAAATCATCAAAGTTTGACTTTTCAAAAGTCAATAGAACACTCACATACTTGATTTTGACTTTATAAAGTCGACGGATTGAGTTTTGACTAATTACACAGCTAGTCCTTGTAGTTTAATTGTATATAAGTTTGAATCATGGCATAAATAGTCCATGGGGTTTGTGATAGAGTTAACGAGGTTGACCGAGATTTGCCGGGTGTCACACTTGTGCTCATGAACAGTCTACTTGTCCCGCCCCGACGTTTCCGCCGTCGGTTGGGGTGTGACAGATTGGTATCAGAGCCTTGGTTATAGGAAATTAGGTTATTAGACACTCTTGACCAAGACTATTGTCACACCCCAACCGACGGCGGATTATACCGACGGCGGATTATACGTCGGGGCGGACGCGGTTGTTCAATAGCACAAGGTTGACTATTAAAGTTTCAATATTTCATTAATAAATAGATTCAAAGGTTCAATACAAAGAATAAATCAAATACATAGCAAGAATACAAGTCTAATTGATTAAGCATTCTAAGTCCAAGCATCCTATGTGATCACGATAAAGTCTCATGTTGTAGAACCTGAAACATGTGAAAGAATCTGTCAACTACAAAATAGTTGGTGAGATACAAAGATTTTGACACAGTTTAACAAGTATTTGGAAAGAATTACAATTCACTATGATATATGCATTCTATAATGTAAGTATGAGAAACAAGTATCTTAAACATTGTGCACTTCAACCCTCCAACCAAGTTTAGGCATAACCCGCAGGTTACCCTTATAAGTCTCAAGTTTAAAGTTTAATTCAATAACAATCACCGAGGGCTCCCCCCCCCCCGAAGGGGTCAATCAATCAAGGTGGATTGGTCAAATACAATAGATCTATCATTGTTACCATAGACTTGATCAAAGTTAATGAATGTGCTAGTTTTAAGTTTAATCTAAGCATACAAGTCTCAAGTTTAACATAAGAATAAGCATCTAGTCATAGTTGTACAAGAATTGTATAAGTTTAAAGTTCTGAACATGTTTCACCCCAAAAGTATAGAAAGGAAAAAAGGGGCTAAGTATACTCACTTGGATTGATGAAGAGTATCCGACACGGATAGGTATTTGCAAGACTTTGAGGGAGAATATCCTCACAATAAGCCTAAGAATGCAAGTCTAAAGATTTAAGTTTGCTTCTACAAGTCTAAGGCAAAAGATCTAGGATTTCATGATTCGACTAGGGTTCCAATGGGAGATGGGATTGATCGTGTCTACGAAGTTTTAAATCAAAGTTTCAAATAAATGTTTTGAACGAATGACATAAGACTTGAATATCAAAGTTTAATAAGTTTATAGTTTAGAATAACTATTAATTAAATTAATTATTTAAAAAATTTAATAGCATTTAAAGGATAAAAGATTAATAGAAATTGTTTAAAGAGTAAATAATTATTGAGGATAAATAATTATCTAAAAGAATAATCATCTTATTTAGAATAATCATTATAATTCATTTAAGATTTATTAAAGTATTTAGGTATTGAGTATTTATTATCTTGTAGTTTAAATAAAATAACATATATATTTTTAAGTTATAAATTTTAAGGTTTACAAGTTTATAAAGCTTATAGGTTTATAACATCTAACAAGATAAGTAGTGTATATTTATTTCTCTTTTTTTTCCGTTTGAATTTATATAAACAATTATATAAAGTATAATTTTAAAATTTATTTATGCTTTTATAAGATTTATAGGTTTCTAACAATGTATATTTATTTTCTTGTTTTTAATTTAAATGACTAAAAGTCTTGAATATAACTTTTATAAAAGTATGTAAGTTTGGTAGTTTGTAAGTTTGAATAGAAGTTAAGACAAAAGAATTCTTTTAAATTCGAAATATAAATAATAAATCAAGTTTACTATTTTTTATAATGTAGCTTCTGAGTAAGTATAAGTTTTATAAAATTTTAAAAGCATTTCTATAGATTTTAAGTATTTAAACTAATTTTAAAGGTTAAAATATTTATAAGTTTAATTAAATAAAATAGTTCCAGAATATAAAAATGTAAATAAAATTAGATTTTAAGTTTATAAAGATTTAACAGATTTTATAAAAATTATTAGAAATTTTTAAGCTGCTTTAAAAGTCTAAAAAAAATGAAAACGCAAAAACCTGGGTTGACCGGATTCGAACGCGGGTCACCCGGTTCCACTCACACATGCACTAACCATCCCGACTACAGGCTGGTTAATGTCTTGTATGGAACGAGATTTTTTTAAACAGAAGCTCGAAGTGTTCCCCTTTTCCTTTATGAACCCTAGAACGATTTCGGCTAAATACACATCGATTTGCCCTCTGTTAATGAAATTAAACAGAGGGCTTTCGATCTTCAAGAGAAAACGAACACAATGACTCAAAATTTACCTGATTTGGTTTCGAATTGAGGGAGAACGAGTCGGGCCTCGTCGTCGACGGTCGTGGGTTCTAATCGGCAAATGCAGGAGCGATATGATGAAATTGAAGGCTTAGATAGTTTAGGTGTGTTGTCTTTGAGCTGTGGCAACGGGTATTTATACCCAATTCCGTCATTAAATGGTTAGTTAGGTGAGGCGATTACGGATGGGTTTAAACGAGTTAAGTCTCGTCATTACTCGTGTTACCGTTTGAGCCGCGCATTGCTGAGCGTTGAGTGGTGGTCGCATGCGCGAGCCGATGTTCGAGGAGCATTGAATTCGGACTAATACGTGTTTTCTGAAAAATCGAACCCAAAACCGGGTTCTGCAGGGATCGAACCCGTGACTGGGTGGGTTTTTCGAAAGTTGGAGGAAATTACGAAACAAGTCCTTGGGGTTTCAACTGTTTAATATTTCATGCTTAAACTTAGATTTTCAAGTTTAAACCAATGTTTTGAAAATGACAGTTTAGTCCCCAGTCTTTGTAAAACACATAAAATAGATTTATTTTATAAAATCTAATTAGTCTCTTATGTTTATATTTATTTTTATAAATTTATATTATTTATCCATTTACAAAGTTTTAAGATTCTATCTGTATATATACATATATAGATATATTTATCACATATATATATATTCATATATATATAAATTTAATATTTGTCTTTTTAAGGTAATAGTTTTAACACGAAATCGAGTTTTAATTTAGTAATACGTGCAAAGGATAGGTCGGAATTTCTAGGATATTACAGTCTCCCCTATTTTAGTAAATTTCGTCCCGAAATTAAAGTAGAAAATTTACTGTTGTCAAAAATTGATATGCGCAAGGATAATGAGGAAAAATAAGTAACCCTTGGTCACGTTTAGGGTTCTAAATGAGATGGAATGACAGGAATAGGATTACGCTCAAGTTTCTAAGTTTTCAAAGCATATGGTTGTCAAGAGTTTCCCTAAGAAGCATATAGTTTCATTAAAATACATGACAATTTGTTTTCAGGAATGTATTTTGAGAGAATAACTGATGAACTTCCATTCGAGATTTAAAGTGAGATGCATCTCTTAGGATGGATTCGATGATAGTTTAACGATTTGAGTTTGTAGACTATTACGTCTAAGGATTGCTACGGTACCTAAGTTCCGTGGCTACCTTTTACGATAAGTCTTAGATCATAGCACACGACAGAGTTTACTATGTCTTCCCATACGCTGATTTTCATACTTACGTGTGCACCCTCAAGCATTCAAATCGTCGTATAGTCTGCATAGGTACTTTCGTTTGTGTGTGGATTAAGAAAGAGTACAAGAATTTGTTTAACACAATGACTGTGGTTTCCATGTAAGAGTGATCGTTGATTAACGAGTCCCTTAGAGAGAAACGTCATTCAATGATTAAAGAGAGAAGAATGTGACAAGATTTAAAGTTCCAAAGTTTCCTCGTGATTGAATAAGAATACCTCAATCATCGAGTAGTTTAAAGTCTTTACACCTTCCTCGTGTTTGTTCAAGAATTCATCAAACCTTGAGTAATTTAAAAGTCTTATACGCTCATCATGTTTGAACAAGCATACGTCAAACATGGAGTAGTTTAAAGTCTCATACGTTCACCATGTTTGAACAAGAATACGTCAAACATGGAGTAGGTTAAAGTCTCATACGTTCATCATGTTTGAACAAGAATACGTCAAACATGGAGTAGTTTAAAGTCTCATACGTTCATCATGTTTGAACAAGAATACGTCAAACATGGGGTAGCTCAAATTGTGTTTGAACAAGAATACGTCAAACATAGAATAGTTTAAATTGTGTTTGATCAAGAATGCGTCAAACATAGAATAGTTTAAATTGTGTTTGAACAAGAATACTTCAAGCATTGAATAGTTTAAATTGTGTTTGAACAAGAATACGTCAAGCATAGAATAGTTTAAATTGTGTTTGAACAAGAATACGTCAAACATAGAATAGTTTAAATTGTGTTTGAACAAGAATATGTCAAACATAGAATAGTTTAAATTGTGTTTGATCAAGAATATGTCAAACATAAAATAGTTTAAATTGTGTTTGAACAAGAATACGTCAAACATGGGGTAGCTCAAATTGTGTTTGAACAAGAATACGTCAAACATAGAATAGTTTAAATTGTGTTTGAACAAGAATACGTCAAACATAGAATAGTTTAAATTGTGTTTGATCAAGAATATGTCAAACATAGAATAGTTTAAATTGTGTTTGAACAAGAATACGTCAAACATAGAATAGTTTAAATTGTGTTTGAACAAGAATACGTCTAACATATAATAGCTTAAAGTCTCTTAGTTTAGCTTCAGTGTATAGAAGTATACGATTACGTTTTGAGTATAAAGCGGTTATCTAAATACTCTAGTGTTTAAGAGAGGTATGGAACAACGTTTGGAACAGGACTAACCGTTATACGCTTTCTCACAGAAGATTCGAGTTGTACAGAAGAGTAGTGGATCCCGATGTTTGGGTTTGAAGAGAAGACTAGGGAGGTATTCTGCTAAAGAGAGCAACGTCTCCCTTCATTTTAGTTTCTAGTATCAAGAATGAAATTTTCTCGTGTATTTGAAATGTACGTTTATCAAGTCTTATAGGGTTTGGTTAAGATGGACACACAAAAGTTTTTCAAGACTAAGAATCCAAGTATAAGTTTGAAAATAGGATAAGTCAGTTGAGTTTCAACTTTCAGTATTAAGCTTCACATGATCCCTTATTGGACATGCCTCCTTTGGTGGTTTAGAAGGTGTTTAGTTTTAGGAATACGGGATTGAGTATTTGTACAAGTTTTACATGACTCAAAAGTCTCCGACCTTATAGTGGTGTATACGAAGTTTAATGTTTTAGCAACGTGTATTTGAGCTTTTAGTTCCCGTTGTGATTTATAGTAAGTCTTTTACGTGACAAGAGTTGAATGAGGAAAGTCTCCAAGCACAGGGTAACGGGAAAAGTTTCGATAAGGTTTATGATAGTGTGCTTATAAATGATTTTATCTCGTTTCGTAACAGCAGGTATAGTTTTCTTTTATATAGAGTGTAATTAGGATGTTCAAAAATGACAAGTTAGACATTGATAAATAGTATAAGTAAGACTTATGAAAAGGTATGTATGATTGTCAAACGAAATGTTGGTCAAGTTTAGAAGCGTTAAGTCTATATAAGGGGTAGGGATCATAGCTGATTACGGCAATGGTTCATAATTCGTGCTGTTTTAAAAGAGTGTTTACGAATTAGAAGGTTTGTTCAAGATTTATTCTCTAGTTACATGTGTCACTTAGGATTTTTATAGTTTAATGCAACGTTGTTAATTATCTCAAGTACTAACGTGAGCTACTCTTGACGAAAGTGTTTGGGCAGAAGTGTTAGGTTTGTAATGATGAAAAGAAAGTCGAGTCAGTAAGTGATAATGAGATGAAATTTCAAAATAATTCCCCTTAAACGTTTCAAAATTGGGACTTCTAGTCCTTACATAATACATTTTAAACGGAGAATTAAAGTAAGTTGATTGAATATGTTCAAAAGTTTTTATTCATAATACTGAGTTGTCACAGTAATATTTTCAAAAATAGTTTTGATTGGAAGTTGATGGGCTAACGAGGAGGATTCCCGGAAGAAGGGGTGGTCACAAGGACTCACTTAGGTACCCTATTTCCCTAGCCAGAACTTCCTCATGGGCCTACAATTTCTCTCAGTTGTTGTCACCGATGTTTGGGGTTTATGGTACTATGTCAAGGTTTCATTGTGGGCTTAGAGTCTTTAAACGTGAAGCTTGTCTATTCCATGGTAGGCTTCTTCTCTTGTGGGGAAAACGATCAGGTTACTAATCCCTTTGTTAATGTACTTTAGATTTAAAAGACGTTAAGTTTTGTTTACAAGAAATGGTGATGTGTAAGTTTTAAAGACGTATGGAAGTTTTGAGATGTATAAGAGCGTAGCAAAAGTTTTTGTTAGTCATCAAATGAAGCTTATAAGAAGGTAGGGTAAAAACACAAGAGTTTCCCCTTAGATGTCAAGTTTATAAAATGATGAAGTTTGTAGTAGAATTGGTAGGGTAATACATAGTTTTAAGAGTTGTATTACAACGATCATGGAGTTTATTGGGTAGTATCTATATAAGTATAAATTCATGTATGTAGTTTTTAAGTATAATCTCGTAAGAATTTCTCCTTGAAGGTAACTCCTTCAGATCATGACGAGTAAGCATGCTGTCATGTGACGAGACTTAAGAATCATAGAATAAAGGTTACAGAGGAAAGTTTTTTTTGAATCATGAATTTATGAAGCGTAAAGTATTTGAGATGGTACTCATTTAGTGCGTATCACTAAGTAAGTACTTTGACATATCAAGAGAGATCTAAGCTCACTAATGTTTAGAGAAGTTATGCATTCCTATAAGTGGATACTCATCCCAAGAATTCCCAGGAAAGCACGGGTCCAACGGTTGATTTGGATTTATACAAAATGCTTTCCTTGACAGAATTTCCTAGAATACAGGTATCCACCCTTCCGGTCTGCACAAGTTCTCACACATTATCTAGAACTTAAATATTCTTGACGAGAGTTTAGTGGTGGATTAGACTTAAAGCCTAAGAATGTATCCTCGACGTAGTAGACTCTTGTAGCATGTAGGTAAGTAGAAACGTAGAATCTCCAAGCTTTTACGTATAAGATTTAAGAATAGAATGATGAGAGAATTCCTAGTAAAGGACATGAGATGACTCATGTTTGGGTCTCCTAAGTTATAGTCTAGGTCACGTGTCTAATAACCTAATTCCTTATAACCAAGGCTCTGATACCAATCTGTCACACCCCAACCGACGGCGGATTATACGTCTGGGCGGACGCGGTTGTTCAATAGCACAAGGTTGACTATTAAAGTTTTAATATTTCATTAATAAATAGATTAAAAGGTTCAATACAAAGAATAAATCAAATACATAGCAAGAATACAAGTCTAATTGATTAAGCATTCTAGGTCCAAGCATCCTATGTGATCACGATAAAGTCTCATGTTGTAGAACCTGAAACATGTGAAAGAATCTGTCAACTACAAAATAGTTGGTGAGATACAAAGGTTTTGACACAGTTTAACAAGTATTTGGAAAGAATTATAATTCACTATGATATATGCATTCTATAATGTAAGTATGAGAAACAAGTATCTTAAACATTGTGCACTTCAACACTCCAACCAAGTTTTGGCATAACCCGAAGGTTACCCTTATAAGTCTCAAGTTTAAAGTTTAATTCAGTAACAACCACCAAGGGCTCCCCTCCGAAGGGGTCAATCAATCAAGGTGGATTGGTCAAATACAATAGATCTATCATTGTTACCATAGGCTTGATCAAAGTTAATGAATGTGCTAGTTTTAAGTTTAATCTAAGCATACAAGTCTCAAGTTTAACATAAGAATAAGCATCTAGTCATAGTTGTACAAGAATTGTATAAGTTTAAAGTTCTGAACATGTTTCACCCCAAAAGTATAGAAAGGAAAAAGGGGCTAAGTATACTCACTTGGATTGATGAAGAGTATCTGACACGGATAAGTATTTGCAAGACTTTGAGGGAGAATATACTCACAATAAGCCTAAGAATGCAAGTCTAAAGATTTAAGTTTGCTTCTACAAGTCTAAGGCAAAAGATATAGGATTTCATGATTCGACTAGGATTCCAATGGGAGATGGGATTGATCGTGTCTACGAAGTTTTAAATCAAAGTTTCAAATAAATGTTTTGAACGAATGACACAAGACTTGAATATGAAAGTTTGATAAGTTTATAGTTTAAAATAACTATAAATTAAATTAATTATTTAAAAAGTATAATAGCATTTAAAGGATAAAAGATTAATAGAAATTGTTTAAAGAGTAAATAATTATTGAGGATAATTATTGAGGATAAATAATTATCTAAAAGAATAATCATCTTATTTAGAATAATCATTATAATTCATTTAAGATTTATTAAAGTATTTAGGTATTGAGTATTTATTATCTTGTAGTTTAAATAAGATAACATATATATTTTTAAGTTATAAATTTTAAGGTTTACAAGTTTATAAAGCTTACATATTTATAACATCTAACAAGATAAGTAGTGTATATTTATTTCTCTTTTTTTTTCCGTTTGAATTTATATAAACAATTATATAAAGTATAAGTTTAAAATTTATTTATGCTTTTATAAGATTTATAGGTTTCTATCAATGTATATTTATTTTCTTGTTTTTAATTTAATTGACTATAAGTCTTGAATATAACTTTTATAAAAGTATGTAAGTTTTGTAGTTTGTAAGTTTGAATAGAAGTTAAGACAAGATAATTCTTTTAAATTCGAAATATAAATAATAAATCAAGTTTACTATTTTTTATAATGTAGCTTCTGAGTAAGTATAAGTTTTATAAAAGTTTAAAAACATTTCTATAGATTTTAAGTATTTAAACTAATTTTAAAGGTTAAAATATTTATAAGTTTAATTAAATAAAATAGTTCCAGAATATAAAAATGTAAATAAAATTCGATTTTAAGTTTATAAAGATTTAACAGATTTTATAAAAATTATTAGAAATTTTTAAGCTGCTTTAAAAGTCTAAAAAAAATGAAAACGCAAAAACCTGGGTTGACCGGATTCGAACGCGGGTCACCCGGTTCCACTCACACATGCACTAACCATCCCGACTACGGGCTCGTTAGTGTCTTATATGGAACGAGATTTTTTTTAAACAGAAGCTCGAAGTGTTCCCCCTTTTCCTTTATGAACCCTGGAACGATTTCGGCCAAATACACATCGATTTGCCCTCTGTTAATGAAATTAAACCGAGAGCTTTCGATCTTCAAGAGAAAACGAACACAATGACTCAAAATTTACCTGATTTGGTTTCGAATTGAGGGAGAACGAGTCGGGCCTCGTCGTCGACGGTCGTGGGTTCTAATCGGCAAATGCAGGAGCGATATGATGAAATTGAAGGCTTAGATAGTTTAGGTGTGTTGTCTTTGAGCTGTGGCAACGGGTATTTATACCCAATTCCGTCATTAAATGGTTAGTTAGGTGAGGCGATTACGGATGGGTTTAAATGAGTTAAATCTCATCATTACTCGTGTTACTGTTGGAGCCGCGCATTGATGAGCGTTGAGTGGTGGTCGCATGCGTGAGCCGATGTTCGAGGAGCATTGAATTCGGACTAATACGCGTTTTATGAAAAATCGAACCCAAAACCGGGTTCTGCAGGGATCGAACCCGTGACTGGGTGGGTTTTTCGGTAGTTTGAGGAAATTACGAAACAAGTCCTTGGGGTTTCAACTGTTTAATATTTCATGCTTAAACTTAGATTTTCAAGTTTAAACCAATGTTTTGAAAATGACAGTTTAGTCCCCAGTCTTTGTAAAACATATAAAATAGATTTATTTTATAAAATCTAATAAGTCTCATATGTTTATATTTATTTTTATAAATTTATATTATTTATCCATTTACAAAGTTTTAAGATTCTATCTATATATATACATATATAGATATATTTATCACATATATATATATATATTCATATATATATAAATTTAATATTTGTCTTTTTAAGGTAATAGTTTTAACACGAAATCGAGTTTTAATTTAGTAATACGTGCAAAGGATAGGTCGGAATATTTAGGATATTACAACTATAACCTTAGGACACTCATACTATGCCATGCTACTACATGCTACATGATTATTTCTTATGTGAATATTTTTACGTGTTATACTATATAATTACATCATATGATACAATACTTAATAGTCTATGTGTCACATTACCTGCTAACTTTTATCTCCTATTCATTGCTACCTATTTGATTTATTTAAAGTGATATCCTAAGTTTCCACACACACTCATACACACTTAGTTCTTCATGTACACTTAAACTCACACTTATAATGTCACCACCTCTTGTGATCTAAATCTAAACTATTGGACGTAAAGCCCATTAATAATAAACTAGAAGCCCACTTACCTTCCAAGAAGAAGCCTACTACAACATATAAGCCTCACTTTTGGGCCTCAAAGCCCAGTCCACAACAATTCTCATCATGACCATGAGCCCAACAATAGTGTTATTAATACATGATGGCCGAAAGAGTGTGTAGGCCCATGAGGGATTCTGGCTAAGGAAAGATAGGGTACTTAAGTGTGTCCTTGTGACCCACCCCTCTTTCCTGGGAATCCTCCTCAGGGATGCATTGCTTATAGGTCAATTGTATATCTAAAATACTGTTGTGAAGCCTCGGTGTTATGACTAGTCAAACTCTAAACCTATGAGAACTCCTATATTTAACACTCAATATTTTATTATCACTTACAACCTTTTCATTGTTTCCTACTAGACATGGACTCCTACTCTCCTTCCTCCCCGGTATACCGCCCCGGAGTAGAGTCTGATTGGGAAGAAGACATCAGATCACCCGAGTATCGGTCACCACCACCCGCAGCTGCTAGACCAAGGTTTGAAGTAAGGACAGATTGGGCTAGGAACACCGGCCCAAGACTTCGAACACCTAGATCACCCCCAGTAAGAGACCCGTATCTGGCGCCCGACCCGTATCATTCTAACCCTTGGGTAAGGCATGTCATGGCACCCACTAGTGCTATAGGAATTTCAACCAATGACATTCACCAATATGTGAGGACCTCAGAGTTTGAGAGGCAAAGAATGGAGCACGAGATAAGGCACGACTTGCTGGGACAGAGAATGGATAGCCTAGTGAACCAATTAGGTTATCAAAAGTAGTTAATTTCCATTCTTGAAAATGAAATGCTTGAGAATCGCACGGAAACAGATAGAGCTGAAGCCAGATCGACTACCCAAATGACCATAGCGGTACTCGTCTTGGTGATTACCTTCCTTCTAGTGGGAAGCTACCAGAGACGTCAACATAAATTTATATTTATGGTCTTTAAATTTTCAGTTTGAGAACCATTCCCCCTATGTTTTGAATAATTTTTACCATTTCAGCATTTAATAAATTTTATATTTTTCAACTCTAAAGTTATTGTCCATTTAATTTGACACGTTGAGTGTGAATTACACCCATCATATTTTCATCAATATTCCCCAAGTATCACCTTCTTCATTCACGACAATTTAGTACACTACCTGCAATTTCATTCGTAAACCAATCATTCTATTATTTGATTTAAACAACCTCGTTATTTTGTTCAAACAAAACGTTTATCAGACCTTTAGATAATACTTGAAATATAAATGTTCTATAAACATTTTCACCATGTCAGGAAATTTAATACAACCCATTTTATAGAAAACATTATTTCAAATTGATATATAATTATGACTCTTCTTGTTAAATTAATTATATCTAAACCTTGGCTAGATTAATATACAACTACTTGTTTAGCCATTGTAATTTATAGTTTAAGTTATTTAACATCTATTTTCAAAAAAAAAAAAAGGCTTTTCGTGTAATCGTCTAGTTACTTATTCAACCCCTCACTTTCACCCTCCTATCCATCTACAAACAATTTCTTACTTACAAACAAGAGCAGTTCTTTGTAAGCACACTTCCCGGAGTAATTTTCCTTTTCAGAACCTCCTCGTTCTCTTTCACTTGATGCATCAAGAAACGACCCATTTCGTGTAGACGTTAGCCATCCCCATAAACCTCAACAAGATAGAACCTAACCACCACATTATTACCTTAACGCCAAACAACACGCTTCTCTGCAACACTTGATCACATACAAAACTCGTTAGCATATGCCACACACGAAATTCAATAACTTACGTATGCACATTCACAAAATACACAACACGATCACATAATACATGAAACTTAGTGGGTCGTAATATACATATACTAAATTGATCACATGATACAAAAAAAATGATGATTGTTTAATACATAATATTAGAATGACCACATCAAACATGGAATTTATTTGGTTACAAAGTACATGATACTAAATTGTGCACATTATGCAATATACTAGATTGTTTACATTACACATGAGAGTTTATTGGGTTACAAAATGCATGATACTACGTTGTTAACATCATACATGAAATTCATTTCTTACCATATACATAATGCTAAGTTGTCCACGTTACATATGAAACATATTTGAATATAAGCTACATAACACTAGATCATACATGAAACTTGAGTGCTACATTATACACAAAACTAAGTTGCTTACAATTGTTGCAATTGACTGATCATATTATACACAAAGAATGGTCATACACTTTGTTCACCAAAGTTGTAAACTGTAACACATCGAGGTTACTCGGGGTTTGACGTATTCTTGTTCAAACACGAGGAAGATATAACACTTTAAAACAACTCGGTGTTTGACGTATTCTTGTTCAAACACGAGTAAAGTATGGAACTTTAAGTTATACTACCTTATGACTCCCTAGTTGCTAACTGACCTGCCTATTTAGGGACATAGTTACTTATTAGCAACTCATATGTGTGAACAATAGACGTGAACTAAGTTAATTTGTACCCCTTGCCCCGCACACAACGGGAGGATCTATACGGACCATGCGATGATTTGAGTAATTACGGGTGCACACGTAATTATAAAAATCATCACATGGAAAAGCATAGTGAATCTTGTCATGTGTTATGACCTAAAACCTATCGTGATATATAGCAACAAAACTATGGTGATATGACAAGGGCATGGTGGATGCGCCGATGGTACTTCCTATATATAAGTACTCTATCATATTATCAGAAGTAGCGTTGTTCGTGTCACGTAAAGTTTTATGTTATTTTGACCTAGACTAATATTTGTGAAGTCTCTTACCCATTGAAAATTCCTGAACATATTAGATTACATCTTAAACAAACCCTAATCATCAAGTTCCCATTAAACCCATTTCAAGTAATGCATTTCACTTTTAGAATACAAATCATTATTCACCAGCTTACCCCCTTAACCCTCTTCAAACTAAATCCACTACCACCATCTAGGCCTGACCTGATGACCAAATCTGACTTTGAGGATCCAACCCGAACCTTTTCAATCAGTTACACTCCTCAAACCAACAATCAAAGCTCATTAAAAACCCAAACCCTCACCTCTTCCCTGATTCAGTAGACTACATTATCTAAATTTCGGGACAAAATTCCCTTAACATAGGGAGACTGTAACATCCATAATTTTTTTAATCTTATTTTGGGTTATCTTAATTATTACAATAGTGACACTACATTAAATCATGTATTTGTTTAAGCACGTTATGTCACATAAATAATTATTTTGTTCAAAATATAAATTTTTTCCTTACATATTAATTTCTATAACACACTTTGTGTGCATATATATATACATGTGTATAATCATTCTTAAAACTATGTATATAATTACACATTTGAAATTTTAAATTTAATAAACTAGTTTGAACCCTCTAAAACATTTGAACCTTCATTTTGAACCCCCACCCTTGATGTTGGACCTCTTTAAACTCAATCTTGACCCTACACACAAACCTTGTCCCCAATTGACTTTTTAAAGTCAAACCGAACCAAATTGATACAATCTTTCATCCAAATCGATCAATGCAGACTTGCCTTGCATACTAGAACATTTATCGACAGTTTCCAAACCCAATTGACACCTCACATCGTTCCTAGCGTGACAAATTTTGAAATTTAAATCATTTCTTACGTAATTGACTTTTCAGAGTCAAAACGCGTTCAATTCAACCTCCAATCAAGCAATTAATCACAATTGAGATCCATGAATCATGCACAGACGTTTCTCGCATGTTTACTAACATAAATCATGATCCATTCATTTAGAATAAATCGAATTGACTAAGAAATCATCCCCGTTGTCGTTTCCTGTCAACCACAAATCAAACCTTACATTCATATTGAAATTGGAACATATCACCCACTCACTCACGATCACGATGCCTTATACAAGATCTACGACCTCTCAAACCCTCTGCTTACCACATCTAGGACTCGATTTACATCAAAGAACGTCGAACTAGAGGCTTTAGCCGATCTCCTTATAATTGTTATCGTTTCAGGTGATTTTTATATCATTAGTTTCGTTTTGATTCAGGGATCAAAAGCCCTATGATTTCCATTGCAATCGGTGACCAATCGAATCTATCAGGGGGCTAGGTTACGGGCTGCTTGATAGGGGAACAGGGACGGGTTGGGTTGGTTGTTAAAAGCAATTGAGTCGCTACCTAGAGCAAGGCACTCGCCCAGATCAGCCGGTTAAAGCTCTTACCCCGCACACAACAGGTCGCGGGTTCGATCCCGGACAGACCTGTTTCTGGCTATTTTTCTTTCTTATTTTTCTAGTTTAAAATTTATCCTAAAGTCTAAACTCTTTTTTATAAAAGCTATTTTATAAAAACCTCTATAACTCAGCATGGTTTTAAGAGATTTAAAATAGTTTATTTTCGATGGAGATCATTTTCTTTTTTTTTTATCTTAGAACTAATAAACTTTTGGTTAATATATACATATATGTATATAAGACATAAATGGATCAAGAACTTAATTGTTTATAAACTTTTTTTTTCATTGTTAAGAAACTCTATACATTTCAGTTACAATTTATTTTGTAAAACTTAAAACGTGTAATCCATCGTTTTATTAAACAAGAAAATTTATTTTTGACTTATGTAATTAGTCGAGTTAGAACCTTTTATTTCAAAAATTGGTTTAACTTATTTACGCCGTTAAACTATTCATTGTTTAAACCATGATTTAATTACTAAATCATTAATATCTTTACTAAATAAATAAAAAAAATTTTATTTACCCAACTAGCCATTTATGCAACTTATTATTTTTTAATTATTTATTTATTTACAAACAAGAGTAAGTTCCTTACTTAATTATTTAATTATAAATAAAGGAACACCAATAAATTATTTTTATATAAATAGATTGATCCGCATGTTGCAAAACAAATTAAATCTTATGTTCACACACATACTCCATACAATAAAATTTTCATAAACAACGTTTGAGACTCAATCGAGTATACAAATATTTTGACCAAGCCCACACTCAATCCCTTGTGTAATAGGCCTTGCCCTAGTAATTTGTGTGTGACATTGATTTCATTTATATAACTAAAACATAGGTTGATATCGAGAATTGTCAAATCACTTGTGCAACAACAACAATATATTGTATGATATTCATCTACCCATTCCCAATGTGAGTATTACATAGCCCCTTTACACTTTTACATTTTTTGGGGTGAAACATGAACTCTATACACAATTGTTTAAATTTACATAAACTACACAAACACAAATCCTCTTTACATTCATGTATACAAAATTTGAGTTTTTATGTTTGAGTGCTAGGTGTGTTAACTGTTTGTGTTTAATTTATGTGCAATCATTAACTATTCAAGCCGACGGTTAACAATGATAGATCTATTGAGTCTGACAAATCCACCCAGATTGGGGTGATTGTTACCGACAACACAATTTGCATGCTAGTTACAAAGGTTTGATTGTACTTTGGTTACACAATAGTTGCTCCCCATAAATGCCTTATTTTATCATGTTATGTAAGGATTTGTTTATTCACATCTATACACTATCTATGTACAAATCTATGTATGCTCACCAACTTTTTAGTTGACCTTATTTTATTCATGTTTCAGGTGCTAATGTGTGATTTTGATCAAGACTTGCTACACATAAGTTTTGGACCTAGTTAATTTTAATAAAGGATTGATGTATTTCATTTTATGTACTTGGTTTGATTTTGGTTTGTCTTGAATCTATGCAATGAATTTGAATGATTAATATATTTCAATTTAGTCAACCTTGTGCTCATGAACAGTCTACATGTCCCGCCCCGACGTTTCCGCCGTCGGTTGGGGTGTGACACCTTTATCCAACAACTCTTGCAGTTGAGTGGATAGCTCTTGCAATTTATTGGGTGCAAGTCTGTAAGGTGCCTGAGCAATCGGCGCTGCTTCGGGTGTTAGGTCAATTTGAAATTCTACTTGACGATGTGGTGGTAGACCTGGCAAATCCTCGGGAAATACTCTCAGAATAGTTACGTACAATTGGGACATCATCAATTTTCTTTTCTCTAGATGGCTGCTCGGAGACGAGAGCCAATATAGTAGGATGACCTTTTTAAAGATATTTATGTGCTTTTATGAAGGATATGATGCCCATGGCCGCACCACTCATTTCGCCTTGTACATAAAGAGTTTCTCCACTAGGGAGAGGAATGCGAAAGATTTTCTGATGACAAATAATCTCGGCTTGGTTCTTAGATAACCAATCCATGCTGATAATTACATCGAAACTACCAAGTGTGACCGGCATAAGGTCAATATCAAGTCTATGACCAGTCAATTCCAGATTACAACCCTTAAGAATATGGGTTGTTTCAATTATCTGACCGTCTGCTATCTCAATAGTATACATGGTTTCTAATAGAGTTGGGGTACAACTGCACCAACATAAAAATTGTGAAATCATGTTGAGATTCTAATGAGACCCGTGCTTATAAGGTAAGCGTCGGTTAATGCAAAGGTCAAGGAGAGAGGTTCACATATAGGAAGGAAAATCTAATGAGGTATAGATTCCAGTAATACAATGAATAGGTCTTCTGTTTAAGTACTCACGTTCAACTGATGGTTGGTTTTGATTAAATCCACGTTTTCCAATGTCATTGGAACAAATGGATATGCTGGGGTATAAATCTAATTAGTCTAAGGATTAATCATAGGATAAGGTAATAGATTGAAA
This sequence comes from Smallanthus sonchifolius, assembly GCA_023525975.1. Taxonomy (NCBI): domain Eukaryota; kingdom Viridiplantae; phylum Streptophyta; class Magnoliopsida; order Asterales; family Asteraceae; genus Smallanthus; species Smallanthus sonchifolius. Next base: position 16,603,262 of record CM042035.1, on the reverse strand, counting down.
GGGAATTTATTGTTGAGTGTAAGAAATAACATGTTTGCTTAGAAAGAATTTCTCAAATTCCACTTACATAGTTGAAGTCGATAAGTTTGTCATGAGATTCTATTAGAGTTTCAATCAAGATGGTTTCTGTGATCACGTTTAGATGAGAGTCTTAATTTCACTAAGACTCTTACATGAGTGAGATAAGAGGATGGATCCTATTGATGATAGTTCAGTGTGTCCGTAAACATTTTCAATCTGATAGTCGCGTCTATCATCTGTTGAACATGTTTAACGATAAAAACTAGCCGTTGAGCGTGTTACGAGAATTTTTTACTTACAGATAGTGGAAACTTAAGTCTGTAAATCACAGATTAGGACCATTTGTCCACACACCAGTTTTCACCAGGACTTACATGCACCTCAGATTACCATTACGTGTGCACCCGTAATGATAATTTGCTTTGCATGCTCACTGTCACACCCCGACCGATGGCGGAATCATCGAGGCGGGACATGTAGACTGTTCATAAGCACAAGGTTGACTAAATTGAAATATATTAAACTTCAAATTCCATTACACTCATTCAAACAAAACCAAATCCAAGGCAGAAACAATATTTCAAAACATAGACTTCTTTATTTAAATTAGCTAAGTCCAAAGCCTAAGTGTAGCACATCTTGATCAGTTTCACATATTAGGAGCTGAAACATGAATAAAATAAAGTCAACTAAAAAGTTGGTGAGTATAACACAGGTTTGTATGTAGATAGCATATAGTTTGTAAAACAAATCCTTACATAACATGATAAATAAGGCATTTATAGGGAGCAGCTATTGTGTAACCAAGTACAATCAAACCTTTGTAACTAGTATGCAAAATTGTGTTGTCGGTATCAATCACCCCAATCTGGGTGGGTTTGTCAGACTCAATAGATCTATCATTGAAAACCGTCGGCTTGAATAGTTAATGATTGCACATAATCGCATACAAAAGTTAGCACACATAGCACTCGGGCATAAAGCTCAAATTTGTACACATGAATGTAAATAGGATTTGTACTTGTGTTGTTTGTGTAAATGTAAACATGTAATTTGATAGAGTTCATGTTTCACCCCAAAAGTGTAAAAGAGTAAAAGGGCCTATGTATACTCACTTGGTTTGAAGGCGTAGCTAACAAAGATACTAGATAGAATAAGGATCCTTGAAATGTACAACTTAACCTAGTGTACAATGCGTATTGTATCAATAGTGTGCACAAAAGTTTAAGTTTAAAGTTGAATTTGAATTTGTGTATAAGGCCACTGATTTGTACTTAAAAGTATTAAATAAAATATAAGGTTTTGAAATAAACATTTTTGAAGCATTTTGTTTAAGGTTTGAGTTTGAATAATTAATTAATTAAATTAAATAATTATCGTTTGTGAAAATATTGTAAGTGTTAAATGAAATTAAGTGTAAATAAATAAATGTCTTTGTTTAAATATAAAGTAAATAAATAATCATTATTTTATTTATTCATTTATAAAATGTAACTTAACCATTTAAATACTTTTTAAATGAAAGGTTTAGCAAAAATTGTAAATTTAATTTTTTTTATAAATTTTAAATAAATAATTTTTTGTTAATTCCAAGATTAAATATTTGATCTTTCTAAATAGAATTAAATGTATTTTTATAAAAATCAACTATTTTTATTTTATAATTTAATCAGAAATCTTTATAAAATTATAATTCTGCCAAAAATTTAACTCACACACGACCGTGCCTGGGAAGGGCACGATCGTGCTCAAACCACGGGCGCGACCATGCTAGTCAGGGCGTGACCGTGTTGATCAAACAGAGGGCTTAACTAACTAAATCATTAGGCACGACCGTGCCTTGGCCAGGCACGATCGTGTCTATGATTCTAAGACACGACTGAGATTAGCCAAAGGGCATGATTGGGTCTGGACAGGAGGACACGACCGCGACGGTAGTCGGCACGACCGCGTCTCATGAGGCATGACCGCGCTAGATGATTAGCGCGATCGTGTCTCTTCCAAATCAGACACGAATTGACTGATTCTTATATTGTTAGTGATGTAAATCATAGGGCTTTTATTTATAGTATTATTACGAGTATGGTGGGATGTTTTAATTGTATTAACAACATGTTCAGGGTCGAAATCGATTAAACCATTTTGAATAAAACATAGATTCTGATTCGGGAAGATTTCTATAATGGAAGCCCAAATTAACATGGGGCTTTTGATCTAGAGACTAAATAGACCGAGGACAGAGTTTCAATTACCCGAAAGAGTAGAGAATTGATAGAGGACGGTAGGAAAGAGTTCCGGCGTCGGCGAGTTCGGCTTCCGGCGTCTTCTGCTACGATTCCGGCTGCTTCAAATGGTTTAGTAGCCTCTAGGAGAATCATGTGACGTTTGGTTGGGGAAATTCACTCCAGAATAGGAGGATTGATGTTCAAAGGAAAGGATTTGCAAATGAGGAGTTTTGTTTTTCTTGAATCGGTTTTCTGATGTTAATTGTTACGTTTGATAATATTATTGTCTTTGATAACGAAAGTGAAACGTATAACGGTTACAACAATCAACGATCTCGCGTTTAAAAGTGATTTTACGTTTCAACTGGTACGAGGCGCGACCGTGCCTAGGCACCGGGCGCGATCGTTCCAAAACAAGTCGCGCGACCGTGCCAAAGCACTCGGCGCGACCGTGTCAGGACGAGGCGCGACCGTTCCTATTAGGGTTTCTTGCTACTTTTCAACATCAAACCTTGTAATTTTAGTCTTTTGCCATATTTGTATAATCAGATACTTATGTATTGTTTTAATAGGATATAACCGAGCAAAATTTACGGATTTGCATTGAAATATAGTATTAAATTGATGGTACGAATAGAACAAAACAGTGCACTAGAATTGAGTTTGAAATGCATTACATTGAATTGAAATACGGATACTAAAAATAAAAAATGTTACAGTCTCCCCATGTTCAGGGAATTTCGTCCCGAAATTTAGTTAGAGGAAGCTACGGCATCAGTAAAAAGATGGGGGTACTTGAGCTTCATTTGGTCCTCTCGTTCCCAAGTGAATTCAGGACCACGCTTAGACTCCCAACGAACTTTGACAATAGGAATACGACTTCGCTTGAGTTGCTTGATTTCACGATCCATAATTTCTACCGGTTTCTCAACGAAGTGCATCGTTTCAACAATGTGCACATCATCAAGCGGTATATGTCACACCCCAACCGACGGCGGAAACGTCGGGGCGTGAAGCGTGCAGACTGTTCATTGCTCATGGTTTGCTAAAGTTTGAATATTTGATAATTGTTTTCATTGCAATCAATAAGTTTAATCAAAACACAACCAATCCATACAACAAAAATGTAAATTACATAGAATAAACTGTTTTAATTGAATTCTAGGTCCAAAAATCCTATGTGTAGCATATCTTGATTACTTCAAACATTGGTACCTGAAACATAGTTAAAACAGAGTCAACTAAAAAGTTGGTGAGAATACATAGGTTTTAATGTGTGATAGCAAAATACGTGTTGTGTGCATACAGTTCAATACCACGTGACAATTAAGGCAATTATGGAGAGAAACTATCGGGTGACCTATACAATCAAACCTTTGTAACTTGCACGTAAAATAGTGTTGTCAGTAACAGTCACCCTACCTGGGTGGGTTTGTCAGACTCAGTAGATCTACCACTGTTTACTGTCGGCTGTTAGTTAATGATTGTACATGAAGAGAATAATAATTGGTCTACACACCTAGTACTCAAGCACAAAGCGCAAAATTGTATATGCATAGGATGGAACTGTATATGTGTATAATTGAAAACATGTAAATAGAACGCATGTTCCACCCCAAAAGTTTGTAAAATAGAGTAAAAGAGGGGCTATGTAACTCACGTGTTATGTAGCGTATAGATTGCACAAGCAAATGGGAAATGGCGGTGTGTTGTGGATTGCTAGGTTCGACCTATTGAACAATATATGATTACGTATTATTGAGTTGCGTTATTCGATGTCGGAAGCGGATTTGTTTAAGTTTAAGGTTTGTTTAAATATACTATTTATTTAATCAATAGTAATAGAATATACATTTATTTAAAATATAAGTTTAAATAAATAATATTTGTTAAAGACAAAACGTATGGAATATATTGTTGTTCATAAAAATAATTATATAAACTTGTAGTATTTTATTGATTTTAATTTAAAGAAAGATTAAGTAATCGATCTTTAATAAACAATACTTGGTTCTGGATATTTTATAAAATAATTTTTTTATAACATTAAAACTGATTAAAATATAAAATATATTAAATAAAAGATTCTGTTAAAGGATGAACACGACCGTGCTCGTATATGGCACGACCGTGCTCAGCTCGTACGCGACCGCGCTTGGTCGGTAACGCGCCCGTGGTTGGTCAGAAGTCACAACAAGAGTCTGTTCATAAGACACGACCGTGCTCGTACCCGACACGACCGCGTCTAGGGTTTGACTAGGTCCGGACTTGGTTTGTTCGATAAACACGACCGGGCCTTTCTCGGGCACGACTGTGCTTGGTCAGGCACGACCGCGCTCATAGGTTAGTGCGACCGTGTCTGGTCAATTTCAGAAGCAATTATTCTAGTTCTTGTAATAAAACTGATTAGAAACTTAGGGTTTTCATTGAGAGAGTGTTTGCGAATCCAACCATACTATTTAATTGGATTTATAACACGTCTATCGTGTAGTTTGATTAAAACCATTTATTTATAAAAACTCAGATTCAATTCGGTAAAATCGTGTAATGCGGTTACGAATTAAGTTAGGGCTTTCGATTAGCTTGGAGAGACGATCCTAATGACCTATTACTAACCTGTTTTGAACGGGCAACCAGTGCAGACGGCTACGGTGAGACTTCGCGGCTTTTCTTGATCGACAGACGAGATAGGGACGATGTAATGATGGATTTAGGGTTTAAGGAGGCTTATATAAGTCGCGGGTAGGTATTGGATTAACTTAATTCGTTTGATTCTTGCTCAAATTACAAGATTTGATTTAAAAAGGAAGGTCGGTCTAAAGGTACGCGAATTCGGACGATTGTATGCGTGTTTGGATCGGGTCTACGTCACAAAAGGTCGAGTAACTTCTTCTACAAGTCCCGCGGTTTCTAAAACTCGTTTGAAATCTATTTTTGGACTAGATTTGAGTCGGTTTGACCTTTTCAGAGTCAAACTGTAAAAGAGGCGCGACCGTGCTTAATGATAAGCACAACCGTGGTCATGGCTTAAGCGCGACCGTGCTTAGGACTAAGCACGACCGTGCTTGTGCACTTTTTGATATTTACAAGAATGGTCCCTGTAGTTTTGTAGTCTTGATGTTGTTTTGAGTTTTGGTCAAGTTTGGTCCTCGGGGTTTGCAAGATGGTTTTAGTTAATATTGTAATATAATAAACGCGTGTATATTTGTTATTGCACATGAACAATGCATGTAAGGTTGGAATCGGAATCGTCTTTTATTGCACGGCATAAAATAAATAAGAAAAATATGAAAATCAGAAAGGTTACAGTATATGGAGATTCTCATCAGCGAGACATTTCCTCAGATTAGATACATGAAATGTAGGATGCGCATTGCCAAGAGATGGAGGTAACTCGAGTTTGTAAGCCTGTAACATCCCAAAAATAAATCGACAGTTGTAATAACGGGATAAACGAACGAGGCATGACGAGTCGGGTCGGATGGGTCAGCGGGCTATAAATAGCCTATGCCACCCCTTTTCTCTCATTTGCAACTTTTAGAGAGAGAAACCATAGAGAGAGAAAGTTGGCGGATCGACCCGAGACTTCAGCAAGGTGTTACTCCATAACTCGTGAGAAGAACCTCTGGATCAGAAACTCGATTCAGGTAACAATCCGACCTAAATCTGAGTTTTAGTTAGTTTTTGGGTTATTTCGGATTTTGGGTGAAAAGGTAAGGTTTGAACGGATGAAACTGAAAGATAATCATGGATTTGAGTTCCTTAATGGAAAACGAACGTTTTGAATGCAACAGGTTCGGGATCTTGACATGATCAGACCCGAATGCGAAAGTTAGGGTTTTTCGCGAAGAACAGGTCGTGCGCACTTGCTAAGTGCGCACGGAGCAGGTCCTGCGCACTTGCTAAGTGCGCAGGAGGAGGGACCTGCGCACTTGCTAAGTGCGCAGGAAGCATGGTCTGCGCACTTGCTAAGTGCGCAGGCAGCAGGGTCTGCGCACTTGCCAAGTGCGCAGACATCAGAACTGATTAAGTGAAGTTAGTACGTTAGAATGGTTAAACCGTTAGAGTCGGGATTGGTCTGATGTGTATTTAACTAATCAATTCAGATCGGAAGTGACGTTGTTGGACCTTCGTTTAGGACAACCCATATTAGCGTATCAGGTGAGTTCTAGAAGCCCTCTTTTAAATGTTTTAATAATGTTTTTGGGCTGGTGTGCATACGTAATGATGTAACGATTTTATAAAACGATGACTATGAAGGTTGTATGTAACGTTTTATAAAATGATGTTTATGAACGATGTTTTAGAAGGAAAGGTTATGAAGGAAGTGTTTATGAAATATTTTGCCAAAGGAAGTTTATGAAGTGTTTAATGAATGAATGTTTTTAATAAAACGTACGAATGCTTTAACTGAAGTTTTTGAAGTAAAAGAAGCGAAGGTTTATGAAAGTCACAAACGAACGAATCTGCCAATATTCCTTAGGAAATGAAGGTTAAGGGATGGGAAGTATGTTATGGGCCTTTACCTTTTGGGGGCCTTTGTGGTTGGCCAACTGTTGTACAACTGGGGCGTTGACGGTCGCCAAGGGGATTATCGTGATCCTTGAAGTTTGGTACGATTTACCTTACGGGGTAGTCGTGCTTGAAGTTTGGTACTTGTGCCCTATTGGGCACAGTGCTTGAAGTTTGGTACGTGTCATCCTTGTGATGCCGTGCTTGAAGTAGTGTTGAATAACCTAAGTATCGGGCCTTAGGAGTTCCTCACCCAAAGGACAATAAGGTGATTGATGGGCCTAGTGGTGGTGATCTTTAGGTTATTCAGCCAGTATGTGACGTTTGGATTTGACGGTTACGAGAAGGCGCAGATTCGATATGTTCGTTGACTTATGTTTATGAAGTGTTATGTTTTGTTATTGCATTATTTTACGTACGCTTTTTATTAAATGAAGTATGAAGTTATGTTTTTGGCAAATTATTTGAAGTTAAGGTTTTATGTTAAAACTAGAACTCACCAGCGTAGCTGAATTTTTAGTATGCACATTCAGGTTAAGGCAGGTTACGATGATGGAAGGTGATGCTTGGCTAGAGATGAAGAGTTACCCGACTGCTTTTGAAGACTGGCATCCCGTTATGTTTAGTTATGATGTATTTATGTATTAAACAATGTTTACGCTTCCGCATGTATGAACAATGATGACGTTATGTTTGAATGAAATTTTCCGCTGCGTTATTTGATATTCATGTTTAAGAACTGTTTGTGAATGAGTAAATCCAACAAGTGAGGCCTCCCGGGTTTGGGGCCTTACAAAGCCACTTTCCCAATCCTTTCAAGGATTTTGAATGGACCAACATAGCGAGGGGCTAATTTGCCTTTCTTTCCAAAGCGGATCACACCCTTCCACGGGGATACCTTAAGAAAAACAAGGTCACCGACTTGGAATTCCAAGGGTTTTCGACGTTTGTCGGCATAACTCTTTTGCCGACTTCTCGCTACTCGAATATTGTCACGGATTTGGATAATCTTGTCGGATGTTTCTTGAATTAGCTCGGGACCGGTGATTTGTGCTTCACCAATCTCGTTCCAACAGATAGGAGAACGACACTTACGACCATAGAGAGCTTCAAATGGAGCCATGTTGATACTCGTGTGGTAGCTATTATTGTAGGAGAACTCAATGAGGGATAAATGTGAATCCCAATTGCCACCAAAATCGATTACACAAGCTCTAAGCATGTCTTCAAGAGTTTGGATTGTTCGTTCGGTTTGACCATCAGTTTGAGGATGGTAAGCCGTGCTCAAATCCATTCGTGTGCCAAGAGCAGTTTGGAGAGATTGTCAAAATCGAGAAGTGAACCGCGCATCTCTATCGGATAATATGTTCAAGGGAACACCATGACGGCTCACAATTTCATCGATGTAAATTCGGGCTAGTTTCTCAACCCGATAGTCTTCACGGATGGGCAAGAAATGAGCAGATTTGGTGAGACGATCAATAATCACCCAAATGCTATCATAACCACTCGAGGTGTGAGGGAGTTTGGTGATAAAATCCATGGCTAAGTTCTCCCTTTTCCACACGGGAATTTCCGGTTGTTCAAGTAATCCGGAAGGACGTTGGTGTTCGGCTTTGACTTTGGAACACGTTAGACATTTGGCAACATAGTGAGCAATGTCCTTTTTCATACCGGGCCACCAATATTGTTGGCGAAGATCTTGGTACATTTTATCCGCACCAGGATGAATAGAATAACGAGTCTTGTGAGCATCGTTCATAAGAAATGTACGGAGATCATCGCGATCGGGAACCCAAATACGGTTCAAGTAATAAAGTAAGCCATTGGGTTTTGATTCAAGCAGAAGTTCAACACCACACGACATTTCCTCGTACATGTTACCCTTGGTGACTGAGACGTGTTGAGCTTCTAAGATGCGGATTTGAATATCAGTTTGAATTCGGGCACAATGAAGCATAACATGGTCCTTTCGACTCAAAGCGTCGGCTACAACATTCGCTTTGCCGGGATGGTAACAAATCTCGCAGTCATAGTCGTTAAGGAGTTCAACCCAACGTCGTTGTCTCATATTGAGTTCTTTTTGGTTAAAGATATGTTGAAGACTTTTGTGGTCGGTGAACACCACACATTTTGTGCCATAGAGATAATGTCTCCAAATCTTCAATGCGAATACGACCGCACCCAACTCGAGATAGTGCGTCGTATAATTTTTCTCATGAATCTTAAGTTGCCTTGACGCATAAACTATTACTTTGCCTTGTTGCATGAGGACACAACCAAGACCTTGGTTGGAAGCATCACAGTAGACAACTAGATCATCATTCCCATCAGGGAGAGTCAAAATGGGAGCATTGCACAATTTTTGTTTGAGGGTTTGGAAAGCTTCTTCTTGTTTTGGTCCCCATTCATAAGTCTTACCTTTGTGAGTCAAAGCGGTAAGGGGGACAGTAATCTTAGAGAAGTTTGAGATGAAACGACGGTAATATCCCGCAAGACCAAGAAATGAACGAACTTCAGTGGGTGTCTTCGGGGCATTCCAATACTTAACCATTTCGATCTTAGCAGAGTCAACATGAATACCCTTGTCGTTGACGATATGACCAAGAAATTGAACTTCTTTTAACCAAAATTCATATTTGGAGAATTTGGCATATAATTGTTCTTTCTTCAAGAGATCCAAAACCAATCTAAGATGTTGCTCATGATCGGCTTTGGTCTTGGAATAGATTAAGATATCATTGATGAAAACGATCACGAACTTATCAAGGTACGGTTTGCACACACGATTCATGAGGTCCATGAAAACTGCGGGTGCATTGGTTAGTCCAAAAGGCATAACCATGAACTCGTAATGACCATACCTTGTTCGGAAGGCAGTCTTTGGAATATCGTCTTCTTGCACACGGAGTTGGTGATAACCAGATCGAAGATCAATCTTTGAGAAGCAAATAGAACCTTGAAGTTGATCAAAGAGGTCATCAGTTCTAGGCAAAGGATAACGGTTTTTTATAGTAAGCTTGTTGAGTTCGCGGTAGTCAATACACATGCGAAATGATCCATCCTTCTTTTTAACGAATAAGACGGGTGCACCCCACTGTGAATGAATTGGACGGATGAATCCCTTGTCGGAGAGCTCTTGAAGTTGACTTGCAAGTTCTTGCATTTCAGAAGGTGCAAGACGGTATGGCGCTCTAGCCACGGGGTTAGCTTCGGGCACAAGATCAATGCGAAATTCTACTTGTCGAACGGGTGGAAGACCGGATAATTCTTTGGGGAACACTTCGGGAAAATCTCGGATGATGGGGATATCTTGAATACTCTTCTTTTTGACATCCTTTTGAACGATATGGGCCAAAAAGGCCACGTACTTCTTTCGTAAGTACTTTTGAGCAGTAGTGCATGACATTAATTTAAGCCCTTTGCAAGGCTTTTCACTAAAGACTCTTAGTGTTTCTCCCGATGGTAGAGGTATTCGAATACACATCTCGAAACAGATGACTTCGGCATGATGATTTGATAGCCAATCCATGCCGATGATGATATCAAAACTTCCTAATGGCATTGGTACAAGATTGATTGGGAATGTATGTTCATTAAGTTCTAGAGAACAGTCATAGATAATAGACTCGATTGTAAGTGAATCACCATTTGCTATTTCGACAGTGAAGGTTTTCTCTAATTGAGACCGTGTCTTGGCAAGTAAAGGTTCGAAGTTAAGTGACACAAAACTTTTATCGGCACCAGTATCAAATAAAATGGAGGCATATTGACTATTTACAAGGAACGTATCATTGACCACGTCATTGTTGGCTTGAGATTCATTGGCGTTTATGTTGAATGCACGCCCACGAGCTCCACCTTGTCTAGCATTGGCAAATCTTGGGCATTGATCACGGAAATGGTTCGGGTTGCCACATTCATAACATGTACGCCCATTTGCAATAGCGGGAGCACCTTGATTAGTCACTTGGGTGTTGGTTTGGTTTGGTGGGTTGACTTGGCTCGCAAGAGCTTTTGCCCTACAAATATTTACCGTATGGCCATATCTCCCACAATAAGTACAAAGGCGACATGGGATGCTTTGGGGATGATGGTAGTTGCAGGTGACACAAAGTGGGTAGATTCCAACATATGGCTTTTTGGCCGGTGCTTGAACCATAGGTGCAGCTTGGTTAACAGGTATAGCAGGAGTGACCACAGCAAAATTTCTAGCCTTTTTCTTCTTATTGTGCCGGGAGGGCTCAGTTATGGCTTCTTTGTTGTGGGTAGGAGGAGTTGCGGCGTCGGAGACTTTCTTGGTGCCCTTTTTAGTAAGTGTTCCCGCTTTCACATGGTTATCGGTTAAGGTGGCGGATAAGCGGATAGCATCCTCAAGTGTTGCGGGATTCCTTCCTAGGACAGTATCTTGAATTTGCCTAGGTAGTCCCCCAATATACTTTTCAATGCAGCGGGACAGAGGAGTGACCATGTGGGGCACAAGAAGACTCAACTCATGGAACCGAGTCGTATACGCCAAGTTTTCACCACTATCTTGGGCAAGATCCCAAAATTCGGCTTCAAGTTTCTTTACTTCATTTCGAGGACAGAATTCCTCGGTCATTAGCCTTTTAACCTCATCCCAAGGTAAGGCCATTGCCACATCCACACCTCTATTTCTTTTCTCCCCATTCCACCACGTGAGTGCCCGTTTTTGTAGGACACTTGTGGCATTCGAACCCGAAGGTTGTCGGGGCAGTCACTATTGAGAAAGGTATTCTCAATGCTTTCGAACCATTGAAGGAGTCCAGTAGCTCCTTCGGTACCATAGAAATTGGGAGGATTACACGAGTTGAAATATTTGAAAGTGCATTGAGATGGGTTGTTACCACCATTTCCACCATTACCACTATTACTACCATTACCACCATTGTTTCCATTGGTGGCACTATTAGCTTGAGTGAGTTGTGTCACGAGTTGTGCAAGAATAGCAGCAATGTCGGTATTGGTGTTGGCCGCGGGAGCATGACGAGGAGGCATTCTACAGATTTTCACAAGACAAGAAAAGATGTAAGAACTTATGAGAATTGTTTGAATTTAATAGAATAAGATAACAAAATAAAAAGATAATCATAGTTTGGATTGTACTAAAATAGTGATATAATCACTCGAATACTATGACACATTAAGGTTAATTAAACTTATATAATTTTTCAAGGAGACATGCTTTAGCCTATAAGTAAACACTCATCTCGGGAATTCCCAGTAAAGCATACGGGTCCCTGGGTTGATTGGGATTTATGCGAAATGCTTTCCTACACAGAAAACCCAAAATACAGGTGTCACTCTTCCAGATTGCACGTGTCCTCAAATAATTAACAAAGCTTAAAAACCTTAACGAGGAAATAAAGAAATTTTATGGATCTAGCTTCATGAAGTTTCCACATGCTTAGAAAGATAAAGATAGAGAAGAAGATAAAAATATTATGAGGTTTTAGAATATAGGAAGGGATATTGTTTATTTAATTTATCATTTAAGTATATACTAATAAGTCATAGATTTTTAACAATTAAGTCATCAAATAAAATAAAAACTAATCATAGTAAGCATGTAGCACATAGCATGTAACACATAACATATAACATATAGCATGTAGCATATAACATGTAATCATGAAACATAGCATATGTAGGTGCCCTAAAGTTATAGTCTAGGTCAAGGTGTCTAATAGCCTAATTCCCTATAACCAAGGCTCTGATACCAATCTGTCACACCCCGACCGATGGTGGAATCATCGGGGGGGGGGGGGGACATGTAGACTGTTCATAAGCACAAGGTTGACTAAATTGAAATATATTAAACTTCAAATTCCATTACAATCATTCAAACAAAACCAAATCCAAGGCAGAAACAATATTTCAAAACATAGACTTCTTTATTTAAATTAGCTAAGTCCAAAGCCTAAGTGTAGCACATCTTGATCAGTCTCACATATTAGGACCTGAAACATGAATAAAATGAAGTCAACTAAAAAGTTGGTGAGTATAACACAGGTTTGTATATAGATAGCATATAGTTTGTAAAACAAATCCTTACATAACATGATAAATAAGGCATTTATGGGGAGCAGCTATTATGTAACCAAGTACATTCAAACCTTTGTAACTAGCATGCAAAATTGTGTTGTCGGTATCAATCACCCCAATCTGGGTAGGTTTGTCAGACTCAATAGATCTATCATTGAAAACCGTCGGCTTGAATAGTTAATGATTGCACATAATCGCATACAAAAGTTAGCACACATAGCACTCGGGCATAAAGCTCAAATTTGTACACATGAATGTAAATAGGATTTGTACTTGTGTTGTTTGTGTAAATGTAAACATGTAATTTGATAGAGTTCATGTTTCACCCCAAAAGTGTAAAAGAGTAAAAGGGGCTATGTATACTCACTTGGTTTGAAGGCGTAGCTAACAAAGATACTAGATAGAATAAGGATCCTTGAAATGCACAAGTTAACCTAGTGTACAATGCGTATTGTATCAATAGTGTGCACAAAAGTTTAAGTTTAAAGTTGAATTTGAATTTGTGTATAAGGCTATTGATTTGTACTTAAAAGTATTAAATAAAATATAAGGTTTTGAAATAAACATTTTTGAAGCATTTTGTTTAAGGTTTGAGTTTAAATAATTAATTAATTAAATTAAATAAATATCGTTTGTGAAAATATTGTAAGTGTTAAATGAAATTAAGTATAAATAAATAAATGTCTTTGTTTAAATATAAAGTAAATAAATAATCATTATTTTATTTATTCATTTATAAAATGTAACTTAACCATTTAAATACTTTTTAAATGAAAGGTTTAGCAATAATTGTAAATTTAATTTTTTTTATAAATTTTAAATAAATAATTTTCTATTAATTCCAAGATTAAATATTTGATCTTTCTAAATAGAATTAAATGTATTTTTATAAAAATAAACTATTTTTATTTTGTAATTTAATCAGAAATATTTATAAAATTATAATTCTGCCAAAAATTTAACTCACACACGACCGTGCCTGGGAAGGGAACGATCGTGCTCAAACCACGGGCGCGACCATGCTAGTCAGGGCGCGACCGTGTTGATCAAACAGAGGGCTTAACTAACTAAATCATTAGGCACGACCGTGCCTTGGCCAGGCACGATCGTGTCTATGATTCTAAGACACGACTGAGATTAGCCAAAGGGCATGCTTGGGTCTGGACAGGAGGACACGACCGCGCTGGTAGTCGGCACGACCGCGTCTCATGAGGCACGACCGCGCTAGATGATTAGCGCGACCGTGTCTCTTCCAAATCAGACACGAATTGACTGATTCTTATATTGTTAGTGATGTAAATCATATGGCTTTTATTTATAGTATTATTACGAGTATGGTCGGATGTTTTAATTGTATTAACAACATGTTCAGGGTCGAAATCGATTAAACCATTTTGAATAAAACATAGATTCTGATTCGGGAAGATTTCTATAATGAAAGCCCAAATTAACATGGGGCTTTTGATCTAGAGACTAAATAGACTGAGGACAGAGTTTCAATTACCCAAAAGAGTAGCGAATTGATAGAGGACGGTAGGAAAGAGTTCCGGCGTCGGCGAGTTCGGCTTCCGGCGTCTTCTGCTACGATTCCGGCTGCTTCAAATGGTTTAGTAGCCTCTAGGAGAATCATGTGACGTTTGGTTGGGGAAATTCACTCCAGAATAGGAGGATTGATGTTCAAAGGAGAGGATTTGCAAATGAGGAGTTTTGTTTTTCTTGAATCGGTTTTCTGATGTTAATTGTTACGTTTGATAATATTATTGTCTTTGATAACGAAAGTGAAACGTATCACGGTTACAACAATCAACGATCTCGCGTTTAAAACTGATTTTACGTTTCAACTGGTACGAGGCGCGACCGTGCCCAAACGAGGGGCGACCGTGCCTAGGCACCGGCGCGATCGTTCCAAAGCAAGTCGCGCGACCGTGCCAAAGCACTCGGCGCGACCGTGTCAGGACGCGGCGCAACCGTGCCTATTAGGGTTTCTTGCTACTTTTCAACATTAGACCTTGTAATTTTAGTCTTTTGACATATTTGTATAATTAGATACTTATGTATTATTTTAATAGGATATAACCGAGCAAAATTTGCGGATTTGCATTGAAATATAGTATTAAATTGATGGTACGAATAGAACAAAACAGTGCACTAGAATTGAGTTTGAAATGCATTACATTGAATTGAAATACGGATACTAAAAATCAGAAATGTTACACTCACCCTAGTTCTCACTGTCCTGTGTCATATATTCCTTTAGCATGCATTGATGAGTACAGAGTGTTTCCAGATATGATAATTCATTGAGAAGATTAGTCATCGACTATAAGTTGTTTAACTAGGATCCACATCCGGGTGAGTAGTCAGGAATCATTTGATCCGAGTATTCACTCGAGTTGAAACACAATACGTGAGTCCAATCCAGCGAATTGTAGATGAGAGCATGAAACAAACATGTACATGAAATGCGACTTTGAGAAATGAAACTAATTCATGAATACAAATTACAGGAAGCAGCATAGTAACCGTCCTTTCAACTGAGTCAGGATAGGGTCTGAGTATGCAATGAGCAATGCGTTCTCAACTTTGTGGTCAATCTATCTTCAACGGAATATCGACCAAAGATGCGCATGGCTCGGGAAAGTGATGACATCTACGTGTCAATGGATTCTACAATAATGCGTGCAATGGTATGCCTTCCCTCGGCGTATTGTTGCTAGTAGGTACAGTAGGGACTCGCCTCCGACGATCCCAACTCCCAAAGAGACATGTGTTAATGCTGAGTGTCATCCATAACATGGAGCTGAGAAAGCCCACCAAACCCGACAGGTGATGGTGGTGTAAGTGACTCCTCCGAAGGCTCTGTCTCGCTGCCCTCGGACGGGAGTGGATGTTGTTCTGGTGATTCCCCGAGTGTCGCCACTGGGAATGATGATGCAATGCAAATGATGTGTTCCTCGTCAGCAGAGGGTGGTATGAATGATGTCAACATGAATTCTATGCAGTGTATGTTTGGATGCTATGTGTGTCATGTATGAGTGTCTGTGTCGTGTAACTAATGCATGTGTGCGGTTATAGTCTAGTATGTAACCCTAGTTCTCTATAACCTGGCTCTGATACCAATCTGTCACACCCCCAAATTCCACTAACGGAGTTTTACCGTTTGGTGCGTGACAAACCAAGATCTCAGTCATTAATTACATCAAACGAAAGTATATGGGACATAAATGTAGTATCATAAAAGTTCAGAGTTAATGCGGAAGCGTTTTTAAACAAGAAAATAAATGCGCAAAACAAATGCGCTCAAGTATAATAAGACAAGTAAAGTGTTTTAAATGTTTGCATCAGGTTGAAATGATAGTAGGACTCCATGCATGTCCTAAGTGTGCAACCTGTGCCTCAGTGACCTGAGAAACATGTAAGAAAAAGTGTCAACACGAGGTTGGTGAGTTCACAGGTTTACAAGTGAATAACCTGTTTGAGTGTTCGCAGGATCCACATACGTAAGTCACACCTATTGCTAGCTAGGCAATGTACAAGTTACTCTAAGCGTTCGCAACCAAAGCTGATTGTTTATGTTTGAGATGCCTTCCGCCATTGCTAACATCAACAATGGCAAATGTTTAGGACAATTTACACCCGTTAGACCTCCAATCAAGTTAGCGCGACTAACCCAGGTGGGGTTTGTCAAACCCAGTAGTACTACTCAAATTTTCTCGCTATACTCCATATATTAATGGTCCGAGTGTGTAAGGACTTTGTATGTTATGTATGCACTTACGTACACAAGTGGTAGTGAAATACTATGTGATCCATGTCCGTTCATATGTATGTCTCTCCCCGACGGGAAGACAAGTAAACGGATGTCTGTTCGTATGCATGTTTCCTCCCAACGGGAAACAAGTAAAATACTGTTTGTTTGTATGCATGTTTCTCCCCAATAGGAAAACAAGTAAAATGATGTTTGTGTATATGCATGTTTCTCCCCCAACAGGAAAACAAGTAAAAATGGGCCGTGAAACTCACCTAAGTTTGAGTAGAGCGTAGAAATTAACACCACACAAGGATGTAACACCAACCACAAATGGATTGCATACGGACAATCTACGAATGCCCTAGAATAAGATGTGACAGTTAGGAACGCGTAAGAGTTTGTGACAACGACACGGAAAAATCGAACGTCCTAAAATATACTTAGGATCAATGGTTGGACGAACTTGTCCACGAGAATAAGGATTTCTTAATATAATAATTAAAATATACGCGTTTCGTGTCAAACGTTTCTAATTACAAATAACAATATTTAATAAAATATAGTCGTGTGTTTTCGCCATTTAATAATGGTCTAGGAAAATAATATAAATTATTATGTTATTTTTAAACTCGTAGAATTTATACGATAATCATTTATGTGGCAAAAATAATAAATATTTTATTTTTATTCGAGAAAATATAAACGTGGGTAATAATATAAATAATCACATTATTTATAAGTTTGAAGCATGACACGGTAACCATTAACACGGTGAAAATAATATACATATATATTATTTTGTTTGAAGTCATGGGTTTAGAAATAATATAAATATATTATTTAAATGTGGTGAAAACATTAAAAACGGTTTATAAAAACAAACCCGAGCCTACGGGTGATTTTTGAGGCTAAAACATATTAATATAATAATATAATAAGATAGAGAATGTTTTTGTATAAAAATATAGTGTAAAAAGTGGGCAGAAAAATAAAAGGTGTTAGTGAGGTTCGAACCCGGGTCTCACCTACACCAACACACTGACTTAACCACTCCAGCCCGCTAGGGAGTCGCAACAGAAGCCGGATCCAAACCCAAACATCACTCCAAATCCATCGTTTTCGATAACGAACCGAACCCAAACATCACTCCAAATCCATTGTTTTCGATAACTATTTATCCAAATGGAATACGGTTTTTGTTCATCAGGGTATTTCGAATGTGTATATGAGTTTAGTTGCAAAAAAATGAGTTTTTGTTGGTTAATTCTTAGTTTGAAATCCCGAAACCCTAGTTTAAGATCACGAAATTAATTTGATCGAATTCAATAATGTTTACTGCTTAAATCATAGGGCTTTTATAGATTAGAGTATTGTGAATATGTTGATATAGTTTAATTTCATTAAGCTCGAGTCTAGACTAGTGATTGATTAATCCCGAATTTGCGATGAACCCTAGAATCGGTTCATCACCAATTCGACGTTATACGACCGAATTATCATAGGGCTTTTAATTCTAGGATGAAAGCGAAACTGAGAAGGTGTTTGATTACCTTAATCGATGTCTACTTGATGGAGATCGAGCAAATGGGTTTCCGAGTTCCACGGGTTTGGTCGACGACGTCTCTGGTTGTTCCTTCGATCGAATTGGTGTGTGAATGAGCTTCTAATGGATTCGTTTGAGGTGTGAAGAGGTTCGATTTCAGGATATATGTTGGAAATAAACGAACTTGATGCGTGCATAATGAGGAGTCGACGGTTTCGACGTGAATACCCAATAATGTGGTTAAATTCGTATAAATGACTTGTTAATTGCGCTCATAATAATCGAAATGATTAATGCCACACGTTACAATCTTGAATTTGATCCGATTTCGGTTTTGGATCA
Source organism: Smallanthus sonchifolius (assembly GCA_023525975.1). Lineage (NCBI taxonomy): Eukaryota > Viridiplantae > Streptophyta > Magnoliopsida > Asterales > Asteraceae > Smallanthus > Smallanthus sonchifolius. The sequence goes on along the minus strand of CM042035.1, from coordinate 16,584,802 downwards.
CTAATTTGAATCAAGAACAAGGTGGTTTGACTTTTAAAAGTCAACAGGGACAACATGTGATCAATTTTGACTTTGCAAGGTCAAAAGGATGGATTTTTGACTAATTACACAATAAGTCCTTGCAGTTTAAGATCAAGAAATGACAGGATCCGTCCCTGTAGTTTGGAATTGAGTTAGCTTGGTTAAGATTTAACTGAATTTACTAATGAGGTTAATTCTAAAAGTCCGGATTGTCACATGAACTTGTTCAATAACAGGAATATGAACTTGTTTTTGTGCTTGTGCTTGTTGTTATTGTTGTTGTTGAGCTTGATTCTGATCCTATCCTTAAACTAACTCCTCAGGATGAAACGAATTAATATTAGGAGGCTCAACATAATCAGGATTGATTATGTGACCAAACAGAGGAGTCGGAACTGGAATCAAAGCAATATTCTGTTGTTTAACCTTGGTACAATGAGTAAAGATTCTTTTGGACAAAGGAGTCAAGGTCAAACGTATTGGATGCTGCGGTAAATTTGGAATAAGATGGTTCAGTATGATTTGCAAGAACCTAGGGTACATAAGAAACCCTTGACCTTCAGGAGGATTGATTTGCATGACCAACTCACGGTATATATACAAAGCAAAGTTAAACCGTTTGTTCAGGGTCAATGCATCCATTGCAGCTTGTAAAGCACTCTTCAGTCCATCTGTGCCAACCTTTCGTGGAGATAAGCATTGGATGATGATGTGCATAAAGTACCTCCATTCACCAACCAGACCACCTTTCCTGGTTCTAGTGTCATTAGGTTTACCTCGGTATCCCATCCTCTGAAAATACCCCATGATCAGTGTTCCAGGATAAGAAATAGGGTCATCATTTGCACCTCCCAATGCTAACGCAGCATGAATAGTATCAACTGATATTGCCACCTCGGTATTATTAACTGTAGCTCGAAGCATATGAGGTTCAACATCAGTGTCTTGATGTACTGTATCCTAGAATTGTTGGATATATGGCAAACTTATGTACGGATCTACTGATAAGGCCACATGTAATCGTGAACGATTCAGGAAGTTAATGGTTCCATGAAAATTTGCGGCCTCAGACATATGCGGATCTAACAACGCCACTTGATTATGTTTGTACTCAACACGGCGAGCCAACTGTAAATGTATTGGACATAGAACAAACATTAGTAATATAACAAACACACATAGGATAAACACATGCTATACACACACAAACACATAAACAAACAACAAAAAATCAAACACAAAAAAAAATCAAACACAAAAAATCACAAGTCCAAACATCACTGAACCCTTAGGCGAACTTAATAAGTTCGCTTAGTGTTGCAAGAGGCGAACATAATAAGTTCGCCTGTCGATACAGATTCATCACATATTTCTCAACTTGTTCAAATCGACTAATTAATACAAACCAAATCCACCACAAGTATCGACACACAACAACAAAGCATATCAGATCATCAATTTTAATTTGAACCACTGATTTAAACCTATTTGTTCAAAAACCAGATGGACCGTATCGCTACAAATTCCGGAAGATTTAACGGATAATACTCAATGAAATTACCTTAGAAATAATCGCAACTTAAAACCGATTAAGTGTATATCACAAAAATTTCAATCCAAACCCAACAGAAATCGAAAAATCAAGATAGCTATCGCTGTGAAGAAGTTCGCTCAAACAAGAAAAATGGTAAAGAAATATGTTCGCTAGAAAAGATATTTATTCTTTCAATTAAGTTCGCTTAGTTAGGCAAACTTGTTAAGTTCGCTTAACAAGCTTCAGGCGAACATATTAAGTTCGCTTAACAAGGTTAAGGCGAACATATTAAGTTCGCTTCAAACCTTTGCCTTGACCAATTTTGGAATTTAAAATTCAAACAAACCTCAACCGTCAACATGTCACATTTTTGTGATCTTCCATCTGTAGCATGTATCCGATCCAACCCCAATTCATTTTAACAAAAATAAAAGATATAATTTTCCTGGTAGACGGAAACAAAATATTTTTGGATTTTATCTGTACAAACGGAATCACATATTTTTGGTTTTTATCTGAACAAACTAAAACACATATTTTTGGTTTTTATATGAACAAACTAAACCACATATTTTTGGTTTGAACATCATAAGTAAGAAGATCATATCAGTATAAGAGCAATTCACCACACATTCTATCACAAACTATGGGTAAACTATGATACGCACTGAATGATGATATTTATGTGAAATACATTCACTTATACGTTTAAATATGATATGAAACAATCAAACTCATTCTTATGCAACTCATATCTTTTTCATTTCAATTTATTCAATCAATTTGAATAATACTTGAAATGATACGCGATAATTTTCAAAGTAAACAAGATCAGGTCATAAAATGCTCAATTATTCATACCGAATTTTCAATACAAAGAATGAATTCTTAAGTTGCCAATATTATACAATTTGAAACCACAAGCGTTTTTCTCCCAAAACCATTTAGATGAAAAACATCGTGTACCCCACATATATGCCCCCACAAAATTTAAAATTGCACTATCTTCAAGACATATACGGTTTATTGCAAGATTAGATCAATCTCCAAGATGAAATTATCTCTATTATCACAAGTATAGAATAGCAGATCCCAAAGGATATATGAATTAAGATGATTCAGAAACAAAAGATTCTAATGAATTGGCTTTAGAATGAGAATCAATAGATTTAGGTAAGAGGATCCAACTATTATCTGGATAATCTTCAATGGAATGAGTATAGATGATGTATCTAAATGACCTAAGGGTGAATATATGTTCCAACAGATGTTGTTAGAAAACATATCTTAGTTCAACAACACATTGCATGTTTTTAGGGGCATGGGCAGTGAAGTGAACTAAAAGAGTTTGTGCTAAAGATATAATTCGATATTGGTCTCATGAAATTCTTAAAACCATATATTCTTCATCTGATAATCATCTTTTACACACACACCCAGGCATATAATGGATTCAAAGCACCGATGTAATCATATCATATTTAATTTTCACACTACTATTGGTTCAAAAACGTTTCTAGTATATTGACAATTCAAGTTTCAAACTCATATTCAAATTAAAACAGATTATCAAGAATAGAACATTTATAACACTATCATTTCTTATTTATGCCGACTTTGAAATTTAGATCAAATCAATACACTTTAAACTATCATATATCAAGCATATCAAAGGTCTATTATGGTCATGTGTAATGAATTATTCACTGATGTACTATTATTTCTTCTCTAACTTCAAATGATGTCAATTTTATATTTTTCATTTTCTTTTAAATTTTTATAAATAATAATTTTTTGACTGAAATTTAAAACGCAGAAATGTAATATAGCAATAAAAGAAATTTAAAACAAATCTCCCATAAAAAATTGTTTTTGAAAACTTTTATTCGGGATTGATCATACCGGTCATTTTGATCAGAAATACTAACCTGGTACGATCAAATGCCTTGGTAAAAAGATCAGCAAAATTATCAGCTGTATATACCTTCACCAGCTCAATCAACTTTTTATCTGCACAATCACAACTTAAATGATATCTAATTTCAATGTGCTTTGTTTTACATTACTTAACAGGATTATTTGTGATATACATTGTAGCAGTATTATCAATAAACATGGGGGTTCCTATAAAATTCAAACCATAGTGTCTAAATTGTTGTTGAATCCACAAGGTCTATAAACAACAACTTGCAACAGCAATGTATTCTGCTTCACATGTTGAAATGAAGATCGTAGTTTGCTTTTTGCACTGCCAGGAGACTAGACGATTACCCAAGAACTGGAAACCACCTGTTGTAGATTTCTTGTCCAAACAACAACCACCAAAATCAGAATCAGTATATGCATTGAATTCAAAGTTAGAACCATGTGGAAACCATAGCCCCAATCTTTGTTTTACTTTTAGATAACGAAAGATTCTCTTTATTGCAATCAAATGAGACTCCTTTGGTTTTGCTTGGAATCTGGAACAAATACACACAGCAAATATTATGTCTGGCCTTGAAGCGGTTAAGTACATGAGAGATCCAATCATTGCACGATAGAGTCGGCAATCAACTTCTTTTCCATCCGGGTTAGAATTCAACTTATGATTGACTGGTATTGGAGTATCGTATGGGGTACAGTCCTCCATCTTGAACCGGCTCAAGATGTCTTTGACATACTTGGACTGATGAATAAAGAAACCATCTTCCTTCTGATTAACTTGAAGTCCTAGGAAAAATGATAACTCTCCTATAGCTAACATTTCAAACTTCGATTTCATAACACTCTCAAACTCTTTGCACAACCCTTCATTTGTAGAACCAAAAAAAATATCATCTACATATATCTGAACCAGTAGGTATTCTCGCCCTGCTTTCTTTATGAATAAGGTCAAGTCAATTTGACCACGCACAAAACCATTTTCCATAAGATGTTTAGACAATGTTTCGTACCACGCTCGGGGAGCTTGATGTAGACCATAGAGAGCCTTATCAAGATTGAAAACCTTAGACGGATTAATTGGATCTTCAAACCTTGACGGCTGACACACATAAACCTCTTCCTTGACCTTACCATATAAGAAAGCACTATTCACATCTAAGTGAAACACCTTAAACCCTTTGTATGAAGCAAAAGCAAGAAACAACCGTATAGTTTCAAGCCTAGCAACAGGAGCATAAACCTCGGTGTAATCAATTCCCTCTTGTTGATTGAAACCTTATACGACTAATCTTGCCTTATTTCTCACCACAACACCTCGATCGTCTTTCTTGCATTTAAATACCCACTTAGTACCAATTGGATAAACACCCTTTGGAAGATTTACAAGATTCCAGACTTTGAGTTTATCAAACTGAGCAAGCTCTTCCTACATTGCCTCTATCTAATTGTTATCACGCAAAGCCATTTCTACATTCTTCGGTTCGACATGAGAAATAAAACATGAATGTGAGCATACATCAAGAACACCAGTATCCTTAATACATGTATACAAGCAAGTGTTTTCAATAATAAAACGCGTTTGCACTCCATCTCTCAAATTCCCAATTATATTTGTCACCGGATGATCTTTGAGTTCCTTGATTGATGCAACTTCAGGAACCGGCAACACATCAACTTTAGTCGTTTCATTTTGAGAAGACAAGTCCTGATTAACTGGTATTTTAGAGTCCAGATTTGAAGGAATCTCCCCTTGAGATTGTGGAGAAGTAGAAGGTTCATCAACAAATAATGGATCAACAGAAGAATCTGAAAAACAACATCTTCTTCCTCACTATCAGAATCTTGTGGTCCCGAGCAAGAAGCAACATTAGGATCTAGAGCAGATGTAGATGGAACAGATGAATGTGGAACCATAGTCATTATAAAGCCACCACTATGTGCATCATGACACGACTCATATAACACAGTAGCCTCTTTAGGATAAATATCAGAAGGTAAATGAAAAGACTTGAATAAGCTGTCATAATCAAAATCCCAGTCTGGTCCAATCGCCATTTGAGGTAAAGACTGATTTGAACAGTCAATATGAAACCATTCATCAACCTGACGAGTCTCTTTGTTATAAACTCTTTTGGTAGTAGAATTAGCAACATACCCCAGAAAGATCCCTTCAATAGCCTTAGCACTGAACTTGGTTGGGACATCTCTAACCTTCAACAGGGTATATGGATTGCCAAAAGGTAGCAAATATTCTAGATTTGGCATCCTATTATTAAGCAACTCATAGCATGTCTTGTTGTGTCGCTTTACGGTCAAAACTCTGTTCAAAACGTGACACGCAGTATTCACAGCCTCAGCCCAAAAAGTAACTGGAAGCTTAGAATCTACAAGCATCGTACGTGCCGTTTCAACAAAAGCTATGTTCTTTCGTTCAGCAACTCCGTTTTGTTGAGGTTCATATGGCACACTGAATTCATGATGAATTCCCTTTTATAGGTAGAATAAACCCATCTTGCTATTCTTGAACTCGCGGCCATTGTCACTCCTAATTCTTCTGACTTTGTGTTTGCACAAGTTCTCTAAACCCAGGATTAAGAATTGCACCATCTCTGTGGTTTCAGCCTTAGAAGCAAGGAACTTAACCCATGAAAATCTAGAGAAATCATCTGTTACTACCAAACAGTAAGATTTACCACCAATGCTCCTGATACTAATCGGGCCAAACAAATCCATATGTAGCAGCTCCAATGGAGTCACAATTGAATTCTTAGTCTTAGATTTGTGGGACTTCTTGTGTTGTTTCCCCTTCTTGCAAGGAATACAGTCATCAAGAACAGAGAACTTCATTTTCGAAACACCAATAACCAGATCATTCTTCACGAGATAATTCATTTTCCAGTAATTGATGTGAACAAGCTTCCTGTGCCACAAAATAGAATCCGATTCAGATGCCTTAGAGAGTAAACATGTAGGAATAGAATCCGTTGTTGTAGCAACACTCATGTCTAAGACATATGTGTCATTTCTCCTCGGAGCCTTCATTAAAATCCATTCGTTAGGAATAACAAATCCCGGTTTCAAGATATAACATTCAGAATCATTGAAATGGAATGAGAACTTCTTGTCACACAATTGTGATACACTCAAAAGATTGTGTTCAAGTTGCTCCACATAGTTCACTTTCTCAAACTTGACTTTATCATTCTTCAAAGTACCCTGACCAGTTATGTACCCGCCTTTATTCCCAACAAAAGCGACATAACCGCTACCAAATTTAACTACATCTTCAAGCAAATGAATATTCCCTGCCATATGTCGAGAACAACCACTATCCACATGCCACGTATTGTTGATAGTCCTCCTTTGTTGCCCCTACATAAACAAAGAAAATCAGTTAGAAATGGGAACCCAAGCCATTGTGGTCTTGGGTCGTCCAGAAGGATCAAAATAAACAACTTCAATTAGTTCAAAATCTATTTTGTCAACAACCTGTGGGACATAAGTATCACAATCAGACCTTCTCGATGGAAACACATTATGATTAATTGGAAAAACATTATTAGATTTATGATTATCAAATTCAGATGTTTCCAAAAGTTTCCTCAATTTTCTGTTACGTCTCCTCCTTTGTGGTTGAGAAAGTTTGCCCTCGGGTTGAGAATCTTTTATGATTCCAACACGTGGAATCCCATAATGCTTTTGAAAAGCAGCAACATTTCTCACACCAGTATGATCAACCACTGGTTTAGAAAACTGTTTATCATGTTGCTTAAATCCTGAAGATTTAGCAAATGATTGAGTAGGCACAGATTGTCTCAAAATAACTTTCTTTACAACACCAGAAGTAGGCTTTCCCACATTTGGTCATTTCAAAATCGTCACCACTTTTTGTTGTGGGGGAACACTCTTGGATTTTCCTGTTTCTAAAATCATAGGCTTCTTGTCTTGATTCTTATAAGGACAGTGAATCAAAATATGACCCGCTTCATTACAATGAAAGAAAAATCTTCTATCTTGATGATTTCTGATATAAGGACTTTTTCTTGAATTTGAAGAACAACCCGATGAACAAGCTTCAGAAGATTTTACTAAACTGACAACCGGCTTCTTTTGAACATAAACTTGTTTAGTCACCTTTGATGATAACTTCTTCTGATAACAAGCAGCAACAAAACCACTTGTTTGTAACACTTTGGAAAGCTTAGGTTGAATCACTTCATCAGGTTCTGTCAAAATGCACCTATCTCGGGTAACTTGTTTCACCACCTTTGGTTCATCAATTTTTACCTCCTCGGGCGAGGCAGTGGTGATTGGAAAGGTGTGGTCCGATAGTGGAAGCTTAGTGCCAAGGGAACTGATTAGAGTGTTTGATGAAGTCTGCTTCATAAACTTCTCTATGAAAGATCTGGAGGCACTAGCTGACAAGTACTACATGTACACGGAAGAGTGGACAAAGTTTCTTGCTTCTAAATACGACAAGGTGATCAAGTTCTGCCTTGACTACAAGAAGAAGATGGAAGCTAAAGTTGGGGAGCAGTGAAGACCGAAGACAATCCAGAGCTGTTGTCAAGGGGGAGTTTGTTGAAGCACTTTTGTGTGACAGACACTCTGGATAGTGTCTTAGCTTATTGTACTTGTCTTGTATGTATTAATCTTTGTATGTTAGTGTCTGTATGTATTAGTTATCGAGTTGTATTAGGTATCAGAGCATAGCTCTTGATTTCGAGTGTTGTGAGTGTGTTAGGAGCATCTTTTACATATCCTACAGAGAGAATATATTGATTGCAAATGTCTGCGTACATAACTTTTGTCAACCTATTCTATTTATACTAGACCTGATCTCTATGCACTTAACAAGTGCGCAGGGCAAATTGTTCATGCGTACTTAGCAAGTACGCAGAGTATTCTTGCGTACTTGCTAAGTACGCAGGAAGTAATTCCTGCGCACATGCTAAGTGCGCAAAACACTTAGAGAAATAATACAACAATAACATGCATTAGAAATTACAACTCGATAACTAATACAAACAGACACTAACATACAAAGATTAATACATACAAGACAAGTACAATAAGCTAAGACACAATCCAGAGTGTCTGTCACACAAAAGTGCTTCAACATCTTCAGTATCAGAATCATATACCATGTCTTCACCAATTACAGGATTAACCTTCAACACTGTCTTTGGATCAAGTTCCTCCTCATGAATAACTTATGGTTCAACCACATAATTCCCATTGAATGGTGGAGGAATAAACACAACTCCAGCAACCCTCTTTGTAGGATCAGCGTTGTCATTAAAGTAATCCAACACCACAGATGAATTTCCAAAACTCTCCAGCTTTCGATGTAATTTGATCACTTCAGATTCTTTGTCAGAAATCTCTTTGTTTTTCTGAGGGACAATTTCATTTCGCTTTTCAATTTCAGCATAAGCCATATCCAGATGATATGCTTGTTCCTTATATTTCAACCCCAAAGGCTTTAAATCTCTTTTCAAAGATTCAATTCTTTCCATACACAATTTATCATTATCTTTCAACTTTTGATTTACCACATGCATAGATTTCACATCACAAATTAAATTTATGTTATCATCCATAACCTTTGCATTTTATCCTTCACACAGATGCAATTAGAGCAGTAAATATTACAGATAAAATCTTTTACCTTTGAAGAATCTAACATATCCGCCATGAAGACTTTAGCAATTGGAATATCTTCAGATTCAGCAACATCATAATCTCTTTTATTCAATACTATATCATCTTCAGATACACCAGAGGCAGACGCAATATCAGAATCAACATTTTGTACTTTATCATGCTCTTCATCAGCACTGTGCAAACTCTCACCATCACTTGAACTATCATCATCAGTCGACTCTTTAGGATTTTCAGAATGTATTTCAGCTACAAAAGCTTGACTCACAGCACCAACCAAATCTTCAAGATGATACCCCAATCATAATTTTCATCATTCTGAGCAACCAATGCAGATGATGTGGATGCATGATTAGAATTCCTAGATCCAGAGGAATCATGTGACTGAGTACGATTGTTCTGAAAAGTATTAGGCTTCTTCTGATAATCGAATTCTACTTTCGGCTTCACACATTCTTTGGCAAAATGACCATATTCTTGACAATTATAGCATTGAACTTTTGATTTGTCAAACCCCATTCATGATCGACTGTTAGAACCAATATACTTCCTTCCGGTCTTCTTCAAAAAGTCCTTTGCCTGTCGTATAAGCATGGCCATGTTCCATTGAATGTTAATTTCTTCCAGATCAACAGGATTAATTTGTCTGAAATCCTATTCAATAACATCTGGATCATGAATCTTACCACCAATAAAATTCTCATAAGATGCCATAAAGGAAGAAAACAATGCTAAATAATCATCAGCAACTCTTTGATTCATATGAGGTGGTCCAGACGATGAAGGAGCTGTGTTTGCAGAAAAACCAGTTTGACTTGGAACTCCAGAACCATGTTCAGTTGAAGTATCTTGATTATCACCAGTAAAGAAAGCAACACACGTACCGGTTTTGCCAGAAGACTTAGCAAAATACATTGAAGGATCTTGAATATGCTCCATATTAGTTTCCTTCTTCTTCATATTCAAATCATGTGATTGAATCTTGCCAAGAGCATCTTCAAGAGACATAGTTTTATACATGACATTCACGTTTATCAAAACCGAATACACATCAAATTTTGATGGTAAAGATTCCCAGAACTTATCATTTATCTCTTAAGTTTCATAAACAACCGAAGCACTGGATAATTCACTCAGCAAATGATAGAATCTCGTTGCAAGATCATCCAAAGATTCATTTTAAAAATGCTTGAACACTAAGAACTGCTTCTTCAATAATTCTTTTTTTCTTTTCTTAACATCCAGACTACCCTCACACCTCTTTTGTAACGCATCCCACAATTGTTTAGAAGACTTGAATTGTTTAAAACTATGATAAATTTCCTTAGGAAGAGATATTGAAATACTAGCCATTGCTTTCTTCTCTCTGTCAAACAATTGTTTCTCTTCTGTAGTTAAAGCAGAAACTGGTTAAGGAACATCACCCTTTCCCATCCAAGAGTATGTCTGTAACCTTTCTGATTTTCATATTTTTCTTATTTATTTTATGCCGTGCAATAAAAGACGATTCCGATTCCAACCTTACATTCATTGTTCATGTGCAATAACAAGCATACACGCGTCTATTATATTACAATATTAACTAAAACCATCTTACAAACCTCGAGGACCAAACTTGACCAAAACTCAAAACAACATCAATATTACAAAACTACAAGGACTAGTCTTGAAACTTCCAAAAACCTACACAAGCACGGTCGTGCTTAGTCCTAAGCACGGTCACGCTTGTGCCATGACCACGGTCGTGCTTATCATTAAGCACGGTCGCGCCTCTTTTACAGTTTGACTCTGAAAAGGTCAAACCGACTCAAATCTAGTCCAAAAATAGATTTCAAACGAGTTTTAGAAACCGCGGGACTTGTAGAAGAAGTTACTCGACCTTTTGCGACGTAGACCCGATCCAAACACGCAGACAATCGTCCGAATTCGCGTACCTTTAGACCGACCTTCCTTTTTAAATCAAATCTTGTAATTTGAGCAAGAATCAAACGAATTAAGTTAATCCAATACCTACCCGCGACTTATATAAGCCTCCTTAAACCCTAAATCCATCATTACATCGTCCCTATCTCGTCTGTCGATCAAGAAAAGCCGCGAAGTCTCACCGTAGCCGTCTGCACCGGTTGCCCATTCAAAACAGGTTAGTAATAGGTCATTAGGATCGTCTCTCCAAGCTAATCGAAAGCCCTAACTTAATTCGTAACCGCATTACACGATTTTACCGAATTGAATCTGAGTTTTGATAAATAAATGGTTTTAATCAAACTACACGCTAGACGTGTTATAAATCCAATTAAATAGTATGGTTGGATTCGCAAACACTCTCTCAATGAAAACCCTAAGTTTCTAATCAGTTTTGTTACAAGAACTAGAATAATTGCTTCTGAAATTGACCAGACACGGTCGCGCTAACCTATGAGCGCGGTCGTGCCTGACCAAGCACAGTCGTGCCCGAGAAAGGCCCGGTCGTGTTTATCGAACAAAACAAGTCCTGACCTAGTCAAACCTTAGACGCGGTCGTGCCGGGTACGAGCACGGTCGTGTCTTATGAACAGACTCTTGTTGTGACTTCTGACCAACCACGGGCGCGTTACCGACCAAGCGCGGTCGCGTACGAGCTGAGCACGGTCGTGCCATATACGAGCACGGTCGTGTTCATCCTTTAACAGAGTCTTTTATTTAATATATTTTATATTAATCAGTTTTAATGTTATAAAAATTATTTTATAAAATATCCAAAACCAAGTATTGTTTATTAAAGATCGATTACTTAATCTTTCTTTAAATTAAAATCAATAAAATACTACAAGTTTATAAAATTATTTTTATGAACAACAATATATTCCATACGTTTTGTCTTTAACAAATATTATTTATTTAAACTTATATTTTAAATAAATATATATTCTATTACTATTGATTAAATAAATAGTATATTTAAACAATCCTTAAACTTAAACAAATCCGCTTCCGACATCGAATAACGCAACTCAATAATACGTAATCATATATTGTTCAATAGGTCGGACCTAGCAATCCACAACACACCGCCGTTTCCCATTTGCTTGTGCAATCTATACGCTACATAACACGTGAGTTACATAGCCCCTCTTTTACTCTATTTTACAAACTTTTGGGGTGGAACATGCGTTCTATTTACATGTTTTCAATTATACACATATACAGTTCCATCCTATGCATATACAATTTTGCGCTTTGTGCCTGAGTACTAGGTGTGTAGACCAATTATTATGCTCTTCATGTACAATCATTAACTAACAGCCGACAGTAAACAGTGGTAGATCTATTGAGTCTGACAAACCCACCCAGGTAGGGTGACTGTTACTGACAACCCTATTTTGCGTGCAAGTTACAAAGGTTTGATTATATAGGTCACCCGATAGTTTCTCTCCATAATTGCCTTAATTGTCATGTTGTATTGAACTGTATGCACACAACACGTATTTTGCTATCACACAATAAAACCTATGTATTCTCACCAACTTTTTAGTTGACTCTGTTTTAACCATGTTTCATGTACCAATGTTTGAAGTAATCAAGATATGCTACACATAGGATTTTTGGACCTAGAATTCAATTAAACCAGTTTATTCTATGTAATTTACATTTTTGTTTTATGGATTGGTTGTGTTTTGATTGAACTTATTGATTGCAATGAAAACAATTACCAAATATTCAAACTTTAGCAAACCATGAGCAATGAACAGTCTACACGCTTCACGCCCCGACGTTTCCGCCGTCGGTTGGGGTGTGACAGATTGGTATCAGAGCCTTGGTTATATGGAATTAGGTTATTAGACACCTTTGACCTAGACTATAACTTTAGGATACCCACTTATGCCATGCTTCATGATTTACATGCTATGTGCTACATGCTATATGATATATGCTACATGTTTTATATGTATATATAAATAACAACTTAAATAAACAATATCCCTACCCATATCCTAAACCACATATCCTTCATGCCTGCTTCCATGTCATCATCAACGTAACTTGAATCATATTCTTAGACTTTGGTCTATAAAAAAAAATTTTTTACACCCGTTAAGGTTTTTAGACTTTGTTTAATTGTTAAAGGACACGTGCAATCTGGAAGGGTGACACCTGTATTCTGGGCCTTCTGTCTAGGAAAGTATTTCATATAAATCCCAATCAACCGAAGGATCCGTATGCTTTCCTGGGAATTCCCGGGATGAGTGTTTACTTATAGGCTAAAGCACGTCTCCTTGATAATTATCTGAGTTTAAATTAACCTTAATATGTCATAGTACTCGAGTGATTATGTCACTATTTGAGTACAATCCGAACTATGAACTACTTATATCTATTTATACTTCTATTTAATCCAAGAAATTCTCACAACTCTTATTGTGTCTAAATCTGTAGAATGCCTCCCTGTCGTGACAACAGCAACAACAGCAATAACACTGACCTGGCTGCTCTACTCACACAGCTGGTGAATCAAATTACCCAAGCCAACAACAACACTAATGGTCATGCCAGTGGGAGTGCTAACACTGGAGGTGGTGGTGGTGCCAACCCGCCACAATGCACCTTCAAACACTTCAACTCCTGTAATCCCCTCAAATTCTATGGCAACGAAGGAGCCACGGGACTCCTTCAATGGTTTGAAAGCATTGAGAGCACTTTCCTCAATAGCGACTGTCCCGACAACCTCCGTGTTTGTCATGCTACTAGTGTCTTTCAAAAAAGGGCGCTTACTTGGTGGAATGGTGAGAAAAGGACTAGGGGAGTGGATGTAGCAATGGCACTGCCGTGGGATGAGTTGAAGAGGATCATGACTGAGGAATTCTGTCCTCGAAATGAGATGAAGAAGCTGGAAGCGGAATTTTGGGATCTTGCTCAAGATAGTGGTGAAAGCTTAGCATACACCATCCGTTTCCACGAGCTGAGTCTACTTGTGCCACACATGGTTACACCTCTGTCTAGGTGTATTGAAAAGTACATTGGTGGTCTACCTAAACAAATTCAAGATACTGTGGTAGGAGGAAATCCTGCTACTCTGGAGGATGCTATCCGCTTGTCAGCCACACTTACTGACAACCATGTTAAAGCGGGTACACTTACAAGAAAGGGTGCCAAGAAAGCTCCTGACACAACAACACCTCCCACTCATGTCAAAGAAGTCCAAACTGAACCATACCGCAACACTAGGAAGAGAAAGGTCAAGAACTGTGCTGTAATCACTCCGGCTGCTCCAGTAAATCAAGTTGCACCCATGGCTCAAAACCCAGCAAAGAAACCCTATGGGGGCAGCCACCCACTTTGCAACACCTGCAACTATCATCACCCTCCAAGCATACCTTGTCGCCTTTGCAACCACTGCGGGAAACATGGCCACACAGCCAATATTTGTCGAGCCAAGGCACTTGCCAACCAAACCAACCCAGCAAATCAAGCCAATCATCAAGCAACTAACCAAGCCATCCCAGCCATTGCAAATGGACGTGCTTGCTTCGAATGTGGCGACCCGAACCACTTCCGTAACCAGTGCCCAAGACTAGTCAATGTTAACCAAGGCGGAGCTCGTGGGCGTGCTTTCAACATCAACGCCAATGAGGCTCAGGCCAACACTGATGTGGTTAATGGTACGTTCCTTATGAATAATCGTTATGCTTCTATACTATTTGATATCGGAGCCGATAAAAGTTTTGTGTCACTAGACTTCGAACCGTTACTTGCAAAAACCCGGTCTAAACTAGAGAAAACCTTTACCGTTGAGGTGGCCGATGGTAACACCGTTACAATTGACACCATCATTTATGATTGCTCCCTAGAACTAAATAAACACACTTTTCCGATCAACCTCGTACCAATGCCATTAGGGAGTTTTGACGTCATCATAGGTATGGACTGGTTGTCAAAGCACCATGCCGAAGTCATGTGGTTTGAAAAATGCATCCGTCTACCACTCCCATCCGGTGAAACGTTGAAGGTCTTTGGTGAGAAACCTTGCAAAGGACTCAAACTAATGTCATGCATTACCGTCCAAAAGTATATACGAATCCAAAAAGAAGACAAGAAGAGGAGTGTACAAGACATCCCCATCGTTCGGGATTTTCCTGAAGTTTTTCCTGATGACTTACCAGGCCTTCCACCTGTTCGGCAAGTGGAATTTCGCATCGATCTTGTACCTGGAGCAAACCCGGTGGCTAAAGCTCCATACCGGCTTGCACCTTCCGAGATGCAAGAACTTGCAAGCCAACTTCAAGAACTCGCCGACAAAGGGTTCATACGCCCGAGTCATTCACCGTGGGGTGCGCCGGTCTTATTTGTTAAAAAGAAGGACGGTTCATTCCGCATGTGTATTGACTATCGAGAACTCAACAAGCTTACAATCAAAAACCGCTACCCTTTACCTAGGATTGACGATCTCTTCGATCAACTCCAAGGTTCTACCTACTTCTCGAAGATTGATCTTCGATCTGGTTATCATCAACTCCGTGTGCAAGAGGAGGATATTCCCAAGACCGCCTTCCAAACGAGATATGGTCACTACGAGTTCATGGTTATGCCTTTTGGGCTAACCAATGCACCTGCTGTCTTCATGGACCTCATGAATCGCATGTGCAAACCATACCTTGATAAATTTGTTATCGTGTTCATTGATGACATCTTGATCTATTCAAGGACTAAGGAAGATCATGAACAACACCTTAGGTTGATTTTGGATCTCTTGAAAACCGAACAGCTATACGCCAAGTTCTCCAAGTGTGATTTTTAGCTAAAAGAAGTGCAATTTTTGGGTCACGTTGTCAATGAAAAGGGAATTCATGTTGACCCCGCCAAAATTGAAGCTGTTAAGAATTGGAAAGCTCCTAAAACCCCTACCGAAGTTCGTTCGTTTCTTGGCTTAGCAGGTTACTATCGAAGGTTCATCTCTAATTTCTCCAAGATCGCTGTTCCCCTCATTGCCTTAACCCAAAAAGGTAAACCTTATGAGTGGGGACCGAAACAAGAAGAAGCCTTTCAAATTCTCAAGCAAAAGTTGTGCAATGCTCCTATCCTCACCCTTCCTGAGGTTGAAGATGATCTAGTTGTTTACTGTGATGCTTCAAACCAAGGTCTTGGTTGCGTTCTCATGCAACGAGGCAAGGTGATCGCTTATGCATTAAGACAACTCAAAATCCATGAGAAGAATTATACGACGCATGATCTGGAGTTGGGTGCTGTCATATTTGCTTTGAAGATTTGGAGACATTATCTCTATGGCACAAAATGTGTGGTATTCACCAACCACAAAAGCCTCCAACATATCTTCAACCAAAAGGAACTCAACATGAGACAACGACGTTGGGTTGAACTCCTCAACGATTACGATTGCGAGATTCGTTATCATCCCGGCAAGGCTAATGTTGTAGTCGATGCACTAAGCCGCAAGGAACATGTCATGCTTCAAAGTGTCAAGCTCCATTCCGATATTCAAGTTCGTATTCTAGAAGCTCAACATGTCTCGGTTACCGAGGGTAATATGTATATGGAAATGTCTTATGGTGCTGAATTCCAATTAGAGACTAAAACCAATGGTTTGCTTTATTTTCTAAATCGCCTTTGGGTTCCCGATCGTGACGATCTCCGAGCATTCATCATGACCGAAGCACACAAGTCTCGATATTCTATCCATCCTGGTGCGGATAAAATGTACCAAAATCTTCGTCCACGATATTGGTGGCCTGGTATGAAGAAAGACATTGCTTTGTTCGTAGCAAAATGTCTCACATGTTCTAAAGTCAAAGCTGAGCATCAACGTCCTTCTGGTTTACTTGAACAACCGGAAATCCCCATGTGGAAATGGGAGAATCTAGCTATGGATTTCATCACTAAACTCCCTCGCACTTCGAGCAGTTATGACAGCATCTGGGTGATCATTGACCGTCTCACTAAGTCCGCACACTTCTTGCCTATCCGTGAAGACTATAAGGTTGAGAAATTGGCCCGAATTTACATTGACGAGATCGTGAGTCGTCACGGTGTTCCTTTGAACATAATCTCCGATAGAGATGCTCGTTTCACTTCTCGGTTTTGGCAATCTCTTCAAAAGGCACTTGGTACACGACTGGATTTGAGCACGGCCTACCATCCCCAAACTGATGGTCAGACCGAGCGAACAATCCAAACCCTGGAAGACATGCTGAGAGCCTGTGTCATCGACTTTGGTGGCAATTAGGATTCACATTTGACACTTATCAAATTTTCCTACAACAATAGTTACCACACCAGCATCGACATGGCTCCGTTTGAAGCTCTCTACGGTCTTAAGTGTCGTTCTCCCATCTGTTGGAACGAGATTGGTGAAGCACAAATCACCGGTCCCGAGTTAATTCAAGAAACCTCCGACAAGATTATTCAAATCCGTGACAACATTCGAGTTGCGAGGAGTCGGCAAAAGAGCTATGCCGACAAACGACGCAAACCCTTGGAATTCCAAGTTGGTGATCTTGTACTTCTAAAGGTGTCTCCTTGGAAGGGGGTGATCCGTTTTGGGAAGAAAGGCAAGCTAGCACCTCGCTATGTGGGTCCATTCAAGATCCTTGAAAGGATTGGGAAAGTGGCTTACAAGCTCGAGTTACCTCCATCACTTGGCAACGTACATCCTACATTCCACGTATCCAACCTCAAGAAGTGTCTTGCTGATGAAAACCTTCATATACCTCTTGACGATGTGCGCATTGATGAGACGATGCACTTCGTTGAAAAACCAGTCGAGATTATGGATCGTGAGATAAAACAACTCAAGCGCAGCCGTATTCCTATTGTCAAGGTTCGTTGGGAATCTAAACGAGGACCCGAGTTTACTTGGGAACGAGAAGACCAAATGAAGCTCAAGTACCCACATCTTTTTGCTGAAGCAGTAGCCTCAACTAGTTGAATTTCGGGACGAAATTCCCTCAACATGGGGATACTGTAACCTTTCTGATTTTCATATTTTTCTTATTTATTTTATGCCGTGCAATAAAAGACGATTCCGATTCCAACCTTACATTCATTGTTCATGTGCAATAACAAGCATACACGCGTCTATTATATTACAATATTAACTAAAACCATCTTACAAACCTCGAGGACCAAACTTGACCAAAACTCAAAACAACATCAATATTACAAAACTACAAGGACTAGTCTTGAAACTTCCAAAAACCTACACAAGCACGGTCGTGCTTAGTCCTAAACACGGTCACGCTTGTGCCATGACCACGGTCGTGCTTATCATTAAGCACGGTCGCGCCTCTTTTACAGTTTGACTCTGAAAAGGTCAAACCGACTCAAATCTAGTCCAAAAATAGATTTCAAACGAGTTTTAGAAACCGCGGGACTTGTAGAAGAAGTTACTCGACCTTTTGCGACGTAGACCCGATCCAAACACGCAGACAATCGTCCGAATTCGCGTACCTTTAGACCGACCTTCCTTTTTAAATCAAATCTTGTAATTTGAGCAAGAATCAAGCGAATTAAGTTAATCCAATACCTACCCGCGACTTATATAAGCCTCCTTAAACCCTAAATCCATCATTACATCGTCCCTATCTCGTCTGTCGATCAAGAAAAGCCGCGAAGTCTCACCGTAGCCGTCTGCACCGGTTGCCCATTCAAAACAGGTTAGTAATAGGTCATTAGGATCGTCTCTCCAAGCTAATCGAAAGCCCTAACTTAATTCGTAACCGCATTACACGATTTTACCGAATTGAATCTGAGTTTTGATAAATAAATGGTTTTAATCAAACTACACGCTAGACGTGTTATAAATCCAATTAAATAGTATGGTTGGATTCGCAAACACTCTCTCAATGAAAACCCTAAGTTTCTAATCAGTTTTGTTACAAGAACTAGAATAATTGCTTCTGAAATTGACCATACACGGTCGCGCTAACCTATGAGCGCGGTCGTGCCTGACCAAGCACAGTCGTGCCCGAGAAAGGCCCGGTCGTGTTTATCGAACAAACCAAGTCCTGACCTAGTCAAACCTTAGACGCGGTCGTGCCGGGTACGAGCACGGTCGTGTCTTATGAACAGACTCTTGTTGTGACTTCTGACCAACCACGGGCGCGTTACCGACCAAGCGCGGTCGCGTACGAGCTGAGCACGGTCGTGCCATATACGAGCACGGTCGTGTTCATCCTTTAACAGAGTCTTTTATTTAATATATTTTATATTAATCAGTTTTAATGTTATAAAAATTATTTTATAAAATATCCATAACCAAGTATTGTTTATTAAAGATCGATTACTTAATCTTTCTTTAAATTAAAATCAATAAAATACTACAAGTTTATAAAATTATTTTTATGAACAACAATATATTCCATACGTTTTGTCTTTAACAAATATTATTTATTTAAACTTATATTTTAAATAAATATATATTCTATTACTATTGATTAAATAAATAGTATATTTAAACAATCCTTAAACTTAAACAAATCCGCTTCCGACATCGAATAACGCAACTCAATAATACGTAATCATATATTGTTCAATAGGTCGGACCTAGCAATCCACAACACACCGCCGTTTCCCATTTGCTTGTGCAATCTATACGCTACATAACACGTGAGTTACATAGCCCCTCTTTTACTCTATTTTACAAACTTTTGGGGTGGAACATGCGTTCTATTTACATGTTTTCAATTATACACATATACAGTTCCATCCTATGCATATACAATTTTGCGCTTTGTGCCTGAGTACTAGGTGTGTAGACCAATTATTATGCTCTTCATGTACAATCATTAACTAACAGCCGACAGTAAACAGTGGTAGATCTATTGAGTCTGACAAACCCACCCAGGTAGGGTGACTGTTACTGACAACCCTATTTTGCGTGCAAGTTACAAAGGTTTGATTATATAGGTCACCCGATAGTTTCTCTCCATAATTGCCTTAATTGTCATGTTGTATTGAACTGTATGCACACAACACGTATTTTGCTATCACACAATAAAACCTATGTATTCTCACCAACTTTTTAGTTGACTCTGTTTTAACCATGTTTCAGGTACCAATGTTTGAAGTAATCAAGATATGCTACACATAGGATTTTTGGACCTAGAATTCAATTAAACCAGTTTATTCTATGTAATTTACATTTTTGTTTTATGGATTGGTTGTGTTTTGATTGAACTTATTGATTGCAATGAAAACAATTATCAAATATTCAAACTTTAGCAAACCATGAGCAATGAACAGTCTGCACGCTTCACGCCCCGACGTTTCCGCCGTCGGTTGGGGTGTGACAATGTCGGATGTGTATAACCTTCCAAGATTGGAATCCATAAGCTCGTATCAGTAAAAGACACAAACTGATCAAATCTATCTTTCTAGTTTGGATAATCTGCAAAACTTAACAACTTTGGTGGTTTCTGAGATGTACCAATCTCATTATCATAATTGAACATATTCGTCACTTGCACCATATTTGCCATTTCCAGAAAAATTACCAAGTCTTGAATAAGAACACACCTAGGCGAAGATAATAAGGTCGTTTCAAGTCTATCAAGAGAACTTGACCCCAAGCGAACTTGTTAAGTTCGCTTAATCAGATAAGTTCGCCTACTAAGTTCACCTGCAACAGAATTTCATCACTAAGTTCGCAGGAAGGTGAGTCTTCAACCCAAACACGAACCAACAGTTCCGAAAATCATCATTTCTCACTGATTTGATGGAATTTGAAGAAATTGGACCATAGGATTTAGTATTTCATGATTTAGAACACTTCTGTCGGATTAATTTCACCAAAAACAACCTCAAATCCACGAATTCAGCCTCAAAATCAACTTCAAGAACTTGAAACCTCCATGAAAATGAAAACTTGCAAAAATGATCAATTTCTTGTCAAATTGTACACAAATCGTCACAAATCTTTCACGAATCACACACAAATCACGAGCATATTCTCTGATACCACTTGTAGGTCCACATGACTCCTCTATAGATCGATCTCATGATGTGACGTATAGACGACACGGAGTGCGGAGTCCAACCGTATCAACGTATATATACACAAAATGACAATAGAAAAGATAACAATCCGCAAGTAAATAATCTTCTCGTTGTATTGCTAAAACACAGAGTTTACAGAGCATTCAAAGACTTAGTTACAAAAATTAAACTGTAAACATCTATTTATAGACACAATACCTGCTATAGGAGAACTTAATAAGTTCGCCTCTAATGAGACTAGGCGAACTTGATAAGTTCGCTTCTCATGAGACTAGGCGAACTAGTTAAGTTCACCTCTAGCAGAACTTATACAAAACCTTAGACAAAACATAAAGACAATAAGATATAAACTATTACAAGATTTTGTCATACATTTATGTCCTAACACTAAGCTCTCATTTTCGCATGCTCTGAGTCTTAGTCAAGTCCTTCATGGATTCTCGTATCATTTTCCCCCATATCAAGAGAATCCGGTTTGAGTTTGGTGCCACCACACCAAATCTCTCAAACCATTGCTCTGATACCAAATTGTAACACCCTTAATTGGAAACCAATTAATAAAACATTTATACGCACACGGAAGCTTTTGCCCCAGAAATTATTATTATTTTCATTTACACCGTCGTGTACCAAGAAGGACCTGGGAACTCCGTTCGCCTACCGTGAGGGATTCCCAGTTACACCATCCGCGGGAAGGGTTCTTTGCGTACCGCGAAGACCCTCCTGCTCAACCTCGCGTACTGCGAGAAACCCCGAATAGACTATCCGCAGGAAGATCTCTCGTGTGGCGTGAGAGACTTCGTCCCCTCCCTAGCGTACCGCGAGGGACATGAGTAAACAGAAAGTTTACTCAGTTTGCCTAATTTCATACTTAGCCATTTTTCAACAAATTTTTCATTTTTCACCTATTCAACGTCACACCCCAACTGACGGCGGAATACGTCGGGGCGGGACATGTAGACTGTTCATGAGCTCAAGGTTGACTAAATTGTAATATATTAAATTCATTTCAATTCAAACAAACATAAACCAATTCTAAAGTACATAAATGAAATACAAATTTTTCTTGAATTAAAATTAACTAAGTCCAAACTTAAGTGTAACATGTCTTGATCAAACTCACACATTAGCACCTGAAACATGAATAAAAATAAGGTCAACTAAAAAGTTGGTGAGCATACACAGGTCTGTACATAGATAGTGTATAGATGTGAATAAACAAATCCTTACATAACATGATAAAATGAGGCATTTATGGGGAGCTACTATTGTGTAACCAAAGTACAATCAAACCTTTGCAACTAGCATGCAAATTGTGTTGTCGGTAACAATCACCGCAATCTGGGTGGGTTTGTCAGACTCAATAGATCTATCATTGTTAACCGTCGGCTTGAATAGTTAATGATTGCACACAAACAGTTAACACACCTAGCACTCAAACATAAAGCTCAAATTTTGCATACATGAATGTAATGATGATTTGTGTTTGTGTAGTTTATGTAAATGTAAACAATTTTGCGTATAGAGTTCATGTTTCACCCCAAAAAGTGTAAAAGTGTAAAAGGGGCTATGTAATACTCACATTGTAATAGTGGTTTAGATAACACGAGCAATAGGTAGCAACAATGATTCTTGCAAATAACCAAAAATTAACCTAGGGGGAAATGTATGAACTTGAATCAATAACATGCACAAGGTCTAACGCAAGGATTAGGGTTTAATGGGATTTGAGTGTAGGGATTTGTACAAAGGTGATTTGTGAAATTTAATGAAATGGATGTGTATAAGTTGGTGTTTGTAAGAGTTTAATCTAAATGTAAATTTAAAGTATAAATGAATTTAGAAAAATGACAATTAACTTGGGGTTTAAAACAGATAAAATAATTTAAATAAATAAATTCTTTCTATTTATTTATGTGTCATTTAAAAGAGAGAGTGTCAAATATATATTAATATATATATATTTTAGAAATTATATTTATTTAAATATAATTAAAATTCTAAATGAATGTAAAGGTAACAAATCTAAATAAATAAATTCTTTGTATTTATAGTATGTCCTTGTAAAAATATATATATATATATATATATATATTAATAATTTAGAAAAAAATATATTTGTTTTAAATAGAACGTCAACCCTAATATATAAAGTTAATAAAATTTTTTATGAAATGAAAATGTGTTTTATAAAAATCTTGTCACAATTTTTATATAATAAGTGATAAATAAATGAGTAATAGTTACGTTCTAAAATAATGTTTGAATGTAACATACTAACCGATTCCAAGGGATATGATTGCGTCGTTTTAGATAAACCATTTAGGTTAATAAAATATTTTTAAAAGTGTTTACATCTTAATTAAACATATGTATATATATGTGTATATATATATAAATATATATAATTACTTTTTATTCATCACGGGTCTTTAATATATACCTTTGTGAATTTATAAAAGAGTTTGGTTATTAACCTAGACTTAACCATAAGAATTTATAAAAAAAAGGTTTGTTTATTAACCGAAACTTAACCGTAATGCTTTATAAATGTATTTATATCATTCGGTGTGTGTGTGTGTATGTGTTAGTTTAAAAAGAATCAAACAGGAAATGAAAAGAAAAGGAAAAGGGGTCTGCATGTTTAGAACCCACGACCAATTCTGAGGGAGCCAAGGATGTTAACCGGTTGATCTGGGCTCAAGCCTTGACAAAGATTAGAAAAATCAAATATGTAAACAATACGTGCAGATTCATCTTCTTCCCTGCCTAATCCCCAAATCGCAAACCAGGGTCTTCCACAAACCCAACCCTAATCTAATTCAAGAGAGGATTTACAAGGGATCGTTACCTGAGGCTGATTTCGGGAGCAAGAAAGAACTCAAACCTAGTGGAGTCGCCGCGAAATCGAGTCCTACTTCCCCTTCCTTTGTGCCGATAACAAACAGAGAGGGAGGAGTCAGACTTGAGGTCTCGCAGCTTGTAATCAATAGGGGTACAAATATAGGGTGTTAGCAACGTGTTTACAGTCGTAACTGAGTAAGATTGACGGGATTTGAAGCTTGATTTGTGGGTTTTAACACTCATAACCGAAACCCCTTGATTGGGTCAAAAAAATTATTGCTCTGTTAATTTGAATGATTTCAAGTTTCCATATGATCACTAATGGTTTAGAATTCGATTAAAGAAGGTTTGAATCCCGGATTTGCTGGGATTGATGGAGTTTAAGTGCGCGTTTGACTTTTTTGAAGTCAAAATTGGCTTGGTTGGTTTCAGGGTTTAAAACAAGAAGAATATGGGGGTTCAAGTAAGGGTTCTAAGGCTATGGTTTGAGGGGGGTTCAAGATCAAACCATTTAGTTTCTAAATCTTTTTATTT
Organism: Smallanthus sonchifolius; assembly: GCA_023525975.1. NCBI lineage: Eukaryota > Viridiplantae > Streptophyta > Magnoliopsida > Asterales > Asteraceae > Smallanthus > Smallanthus sonchifolius. The sequence goes on along the minus strand of CM042035.1, from coordinate 16,560,294 downwards.
GTTTATAAAAATTGTTTTTGTAAAATTTATAAAAACAAAACTAAACATTAACTAATTTTTTTTTATATATATTTTATAAGGGATAGAGTTTCATATATAATTCGTTTAAATGGTTTATATACTAACTTCAACTATATAAATACATTTTCATTTAATATAACTAAATATATGTATGTATATATATATATATATATACAAACTTATGTGAATATACATATATATGTTATATCCAAAATATGAGAAAAATGTTTAATTGTAGGATTGAAAATTAACATTTATACATGTGAAAAATTGTTGTGACATGTTGTGTTTGAACTAGTATGGGACTTCAAGGGTTTATGTAATAAAATGAATAAAGAAAATTTATGGCTTAAAAATCATGGATGTTACAGTATCTCCATGTTGAGGGAATTTCGTCCCGAAATTGAACTAGTGAGGGTCACAAAATCAGTAAAGGGATGTGGATACTTGAGCTTTATTCGATCCTCACGTTCCCAAGTAACTCTGGGCCACATTTAGATCCTTAATGAACTTTGAAGATCGGGTTGAGGAGTACGACTCATGACCAGGCATGAAGGGTGATAGTGGCTTTAGTTTGAAGAGGATTAAGGAGAGAACTGTTGAAACCAAAATTTGAACTCTAAAGGTAGAATGTATCACTTGAAATGAGAACGAGGATAATTTGATGGTCCTAACTTGTTTATGATGTAGTCTAATATATTTAAGAATTGTCAGGGTATAAGAGATTTCACCAACATTGGTCCAGGTCATAAAACTTTACGTGATACAAATAACATTACGTCTGATAATATGATAAGTACACTTATATATAGGAAGTACCAGCGCCGTATCCACCATGCCCTTGTCATATCACATTAGTTTCGTTATTATCTATCATGCTAGGTTTTATGTCATAACACACGACATAATTTGCTATGTTTTCTATGCGCTGAGTTTTATAATTACGTGTGCACCCGTAATTACACGAATCATCGCATGGTCCGTATAGATCCTTCCGTTGTGTGCGGGGCAAGAGGGCACAAATTCACTTAGTTCATATTTATTGTTTTCACTTATTAGTTGCTAATATATAACTATGTTCCTAGTAGACAGGTCAGTTAGGAACTAAAGAGAAATATGGTAGTATAACTTAAAGTTCTATAGTTTGCTCGTGTTTGAACAAGAATACGTCAACCCCGAGTAGCTTCAATGTGTTATGATTTTCAAGTTTGGTGAACAAAGTTTATGACCATGCTTCATGTATATTGTGATCAATCAATTGCAACGATTGTAAGTAACTTAGTTTCAGGTATAATGTAAACACACAAGTCTCATGTATGATCTAGCGTCATGTAGCTTGTAATCAAATAGGTTTCTTGTGTAATGTGAGCAACTAGACATCATGTATTTTGTAAATCAACAAGCCTTCACGTGTAATGTAAACAATGTAATATCATGTGTATTGTAAGAAATGAATTTCATGTATGGTGTTAAAACCTAGTATCATGTATTTTGTAAACCAATAATCTTTCATGTGTAATGTAAGTAATGTAGTATCATGTACTTTGTAACCAAATAAGTTTCATGTTCTAATGGTCAATCAAGTATTGTATATAAAACAATAAATTGTTATGTACCATGTATATTGCAAACAACTAAGTCTCATGTATTATGTGTTCAAGCTCGTAGCATATGTATTGCAAATAAACAGGTTTCATGGGTTATGTGATCAATCCAGTAAATTTTGATTTGCACATAAACTAGTTTCATGTATTATGTGATCGTGATGTGTATCTTGTAAACGTGCATACGTAAATTATTGAATTTCGTTTGTGACATATACTAACGAGTTTTGCATGTGATCGAATGTTGCGGAGAAGCGTGTTGTTTGGCGTTTGTGAAAAATGTGGTGGTTAGATTCTAGTTCTTTAAATCTCGTTGAGGTTTGTAGAGAAGGCAAGTGAAAGGTATCTAGGAGGTTTTGAAAACACTCAGGGAAATGTGTTTATGAATAACTGATCTTTGTTTGAAAATAGAAAATTGCAAATTTTTCTTTGTTGTAGATATATAAAGTACTGAAACTATTGAGTTAAATAATCTAAATAGATAGACAATTTATAGGAAAAATCTTTTAATTTAAATTTTCAATTAGTAATAAGAGAATATTTTTAAAAGGAATTATTGGCTAAACAAGTAGTCGTATATTAATTTAGTCAGGGTTTAGAAATAATTACTTTAATAAGGAAAACATATTTATTTATCAATTTAAAATAGTATTTTTATAAAATAGGTTGTATTAAGTTCCCTTTCATAGTGAAAAGTGTTTATGGAAAAATGTATATTCCCAATACTCTCTAAAAGTTTGATAAACATTTTGGTTTGAAAATAACGAGGTTGTTTCAATCTAATAGGATGAGTTGTTTACGAAGGAGATTGTTGGTAGTGTACTAAATCGTATTGAATGAAGAAGAGTGTACTAAATCGTATTGAATGAAGAAGGTGATACTTGAGAAATTTTGATGAAAATATGATGGGTGTAATTCACACTCAACGGGTCAAATTAATGAATAGTAATTTTAGAGTTGGAATATATAAAATTGATTAAATGCTGAAATGTTAAACATTACTCAAAATATAAGGAAATGGTTCTCAAACTGAAAATTTAAAGACAATAAATAATAGAAAAATAATTTTGTTAACGACTCTTGTAGCTTTCCACTAGAAGGAGAATGATTCCCAAGATGAGCACCGCTATGGTCACTCGGGTAGCCGACCTGGCTTCAGCTTTAGCTGTCTCCGTGCGATGCTCTAGTATTTCTTTTTTGAGGATGGAGATTAACTCCTTTTGGTACCCTAATTGGTTTGCTAGGCTATCAATTCTTTGTCCTTGCAAGTCGTGCATTATCCCCTGCTCCATCTTTTGCCTCTCAAATTCTGATGTCCTCATATATTGGTGAATGTCATTGGCTGGAATTCCCATAACACTAGTGGGTGCCATATGCCTTACCCAAAGGTTAGGATGGTACGGGCCGGGCATTAGATATGGGTCTCTTAGTGGGGGTGGTAACTAATTGTGGAGATGGGGTGTCTGATACGGGTTCTGGGTGCGAGTGATCTAGATGTTCGAAGTCTTTGGCCGGTGTTCCTAATCCAATCTGCCCTTACATCAAACCTTGGTCTAGCAGTTGGGGGTGTTGGTGATCGGTACACGGGTGTCCCGATGTCTTCTTCCTCAACAGATTCTGCTCCAGGACGGTAAACCGGGGAGGAAAGAGAGTAGGAGTCCATGTCCGGCAGAAAAACAACGAAATGATTGTAAGTGATAATAAAATGTTGAGTGTTAGATATAGGAGTTCCCATAGGTTTTAGAGTTTGACTAGTCATAACACCGAGTCTACACAATAGTATTTTAGAAGTACACTTGACCTATAAGTAGTGTATCCTTGAGGAGAATTCCCAGGAAAGAGGGGTGGGTCACTAAGACACACTTAAGTACCATATCTTTCCTAAGCCAGAATCCCTTATGGGCCTACACACTCTTCCAGCCATCGTATATTAATAGCACTATTGTTGGGCTCATGGTCATGATGAGAATTGTTGTGGACTGGGCCTTGTGGCCCGAAAGTAAGGTTTATGCATTTCAGTGGGCTTCTTCTTCTTGGAGGATAGATGGGCCTCTTAGTTTATTATTAGTGGGCGTTAGGCCCAATAGTCTAGATTTTGATCACAAGAGATGGTGATATTTTGTGTGTGAGATTAAGGGTGCATGAAGAACTAAGTGTGTATGAGTATGTGTGGAAACTTAGGATAGCAACTTTAAATAAATCAAATAGGTAGCCATGGATAGTAGACAAAAGTTGGCAGGTAATGTGACACATAGACTATTAAGTACTGTATTATATGATGTAATTATTTAGTATAACATGTAAAATTATTCACATAAGAAATAATCATATAGCATGGCATAGTATGGGTGTCCTACGGTTATAGTCTAGGTCAAGAGTGTCTAATAACCTAATTCCTTATAACCAAAGCTCTGATACCAATCTATCACACCCCAACCGACGGCGTAATACGTCGGGGCGGGACATGTAGACTGTTCATGAGCTCAAGGTTGACTAAATTGTAATATATTAAATTCATTTCAATTCAAGCAAACATAAACCAATTCCAAAGTACATAAATGAAATACAAATTTTTCTTGAATTAAAATTAACTAAGTCCAAACTTAAGTGTAGCATGTCTTGATCAAACGCACACATTAGCACCTTAAACATGAATAAAAATAAGGTCAACTAAAAAGTTGGTGAGCATACACAGGTTTGTACATAGATAGTGTATAGATGTGAATAAACAAATCCTTACATAACATGATAAAATAAGGCATTTATGGGGAGCTACTATTGTGTAACCAAAGTACAATCAAACCTTTGTAACTAGCATGCAAATTGTGTTGTCGGTAACAATTACCCCAATCTGGGTGGATTTGTCAGACTCAATAGATCTATCATTGTTAACTGTAGGCTTGAATAGTTAATGATTGCACATAAATTGCACACAAACAGTTAACACACCTAGCACTCAAACATAAAGCTCAAATTTTGCATACATGAATGTAAAGAGGATTTGTGTTTGTGTAGTTTATGTCAATGTAAACAATTGTGTGTATAGAGTTCATGTTTCACCCAAAAAAGTGTAAAAGTGTAAAAGGAGCTATGTAATACTCACCTTGTAATAGTGGTGTAACACGAGCAATAGGTAGCAACAATGATTCTTGCAAATCACCAAAAATTAACCTAGGGGGAAATGTATGAACTTGAATCAATAACATGCACAAGGTCTAACGCAAGGATTAGGGTTTAATGGGATTTGAGTGTAGGGATTTGTACAAAGGTGTTTTGTGAAATTTAATGAAATGGATGTGTATAAGTTGGTGTTTGTAAGAGTTTAATCTAAATGTAAATTTAAAGTATAAATGAATTTAGCAAAATGACAATTGACTTGGGGTTTAAAATAGATAAAATAATTTAAGTAAGTAAATTCTTTCTATTTATTTATGTGTCATTTAAAAGAGAGAGTGTCAAATATATATTAGTATATATATATGTATATATATTTTAGAAATTATATTTATTTAAATATAATTTAAATTCTAAATGAATGTAAAGGTGACAAATCTAAATAAATAAATTCTTTGTATTTATAATATGTCCTTGTAAATATATATATATATATATTAATAATTTAGAAAAAAATATATTTGTTTTAAATAGAACGTCAACCCTAATATATAAAGTTATTAAAATTTGTTTATGAAATGAAAATGTAATTTATAAAAATCTTGTCACAATTTTTATATAATAAGTGATAAATAAATGAGTAATAGTCACGTTCTAAAATAATGCTTGAATGTAACATACTAACCGATTCCAAGGGATATGATTGCGTCGTTTTAGATAAACCGTTTAGGTTAATAAAATATTTTTAAAAGTGTTTACATCTTAATTAAACATATGTATATATATGTGTATATATATAAATATATATAATTACTTTTTATTCATCACGGGTCTTTAATATATACCTTTGTGAATTTATAAAAGAGTTTGGTTATTAACCTAGACTTAGCCATAAGAATTTATAAAAAAAGGTTTGTTTATTAACCGAAACTTAACCGTAATAATTTATAAATGAATTTATATGATTCGGTGTGTGTGTGTATGTGTTGGTTTAAAAAGAATCAAACAGGAAATGAAAAGAAAAGGAAAAGGGGTCTACGGGTTTAGAACCCACGGCCAGTTCTGAGGGAGCCAAGGATGTTAACCGGTTGATCTTCTTCCCTGCCTAACCCCCAAATCGCAAACCAGGGTCTTCCACAAACCCAACCCTAATCTAATTCAAGAGAGGATTTACAAGGGATCGTTACCTGAGGCTGATTTCGGGAACAAGAAAGAACTCAAACCGAGTGGAGTCATCGCGAAATCGAGTCCTGCTTCCCATTCCTTTGCGCCGATAACAAAACAGAGAGGGAGGAGTCAGACTTGAGGTCTCGCAGCTTGTAATCGATAGGGGTACAAATATAGGGTGTTAGCAACGGGTTTATAGTCGTAACTGAGTAAGATTGATGGGATTTGAAGCTTGATTTGTGGTTTTGAACACTCATAACCGAAACCCCTTGATTGGGTCAAAAAATTTATTGCTTAGTTAATTTGAATGATTTCTAGTTTCCATATGATCGCTAATGGTTTAGAATTCGATTAAAGAAGGTTTGAATCCCGGATTTGCAGGGATTGATGGAGTTTAAGTGCGCGTTTGACTTTTTTGAAGTCAAAATTGGCTTGGTTGGTTCCAGGGTTTAAAACAAGAAGAATATGGGGGTTCAAGTAAGGGTTCTAAGGCTATGGAGGGTTCTAAGGCTATGGTTTGAGGGGGGTTCAAGATCAAACCATTTAGTTTCTAAATCTTTTTATTTGTTTATAAAAATTGTTTTTGTAAAATTTATAATAACAAAACTAAACATTAACTAATTTTTTTATATATATATTTTATAAGGGATAGAGTTTCATATATAATTCGTTTAAATGGTTTATTTACTAACTTCAACTATATAAATACATTTTCATTTAATATAACTAAATATATGTATGTATATATATATATACAAACTTATGTGAATATACATATATATGTTATATCTAAAATATGAGAAAAATGTTTAATTGTAGGATTGAAAATTAACATTTATACACGTGAAAAATTGTTGTGACATGTTGTGTTTGAACTAGTATGGGACTTCAAGGGTTTATGTAATAAAATGAATAAAGAAAATTTATGGCTTAAAAATCATGGATGTTACATTCAACATGACCCAAAATTTACCAACACTTGGGTAATTGTTTTAAAACATATACACAACATTTATAGACCCCAAAACATAGTTCATGTGTCTAATTACACCACTATTAACGGATTTTCCTTTAAATCCCAAAACACCCAAGAATGCATACGAGGACCCTTCACGTCTTAGACTTGACTTGGACCTATATCGGAGCTTTCCCTGCATAACCGCATATATAAAATCACTGTTAGTAATGACGATAAACACATTCAACAAGTATTTACACTTGTTTCTACCCATTCACCCATTTACACCCATTTGGTCATTTAATGGTTCATGACACTTGCAATTCCACTTCAAGTTTCATTTTTCATTCATGTGTCATCACCCCATTCACCCATTTGAAGTATTCCACACTTCTAGATGGTTTTACAACCTCTTGGTGCGAGTACCACAACTCGTCTTACCTACACTTGGAGTATTTGACTCCAAGTCCATTCCTTTTAAAGTATTCCACACTTTTTTTGGTTTACTACCTCTTGGAGCGAGTACCACAACTCGTCTTACCCACTCTTGGAGTATTTGACTCCAAGTCCATCTTTTGAAGTATTCCACACTTCTATCCACCATTACACCAAAACATCACAATATGATTGACTATATTCCATATATATATCAATTTCACCATAATATTCCACATTGCATGATTTTGTTTGACTATTTACCACATAAGTCAATTACACCATTATCACCACATTTGCACATTTACATATTTGACTATTAGCCACATAAGTCAATTACACTATTTACACCACATTACACCTTTACATTTTGCCTATTAACCACATAAGTCAATTACACCATTTACACCACATTACGTATTTACATTTTGGCTATTAACCACATAGCCTATTTACACATGTTTCCATCATATAGTTTGACCCTCTACCACTAAAGTCAAATTATACAATTCATACATATTACATTCAAGCAATGGGCATAATCATTCATATCAACTATAGTATGCATTCATAACACATACACCACACATTTATCTACATTACTCAGTAAGTGCGTAGGCACTTACCTTTGGATTTAGAAGATCCCGCACCGCCTTCTAGTTTTGCAAAATGATTACGTAAACATATACACCTAGTTTAGTAATCTAACATTCATCAAAATAACAATACAATTGAGTCCACAACTAAATTTTCATTTCCAACCCAAACTGGCCCGTTAGGGTTATCCCCATAACCCAACACCCTCTTTCATTACAAACTCATCTACTCGAGTTTCCTTTCCAATACATTGACACTAATTTCTCATTCAATAACTTTTATTAGGTCAATTTGGTGTTTGTTCAAGTGTCTATTACCACCTAAACATTTGATCATCACTAATTCTTCATTCTAGCTTCATGATCCAAACACCCCCAATTTTCACCATATGAATCCTAACTTTTCAAAATCAAAATCAAAATCAAAATCAAAGGGTTCTAGGATGTTAATCACTACTCTTTACCTTTAGTTTAGCTATATTATCAACAATCTAACACTAATTTACCATATGCATTCAATATTTTTGGATTTCTACAAAACCCACTCACTAACACGTTCAAGAGTGAAATCAAAGGGAGATAATCACTTACTTGATGTTAGGAGAGTGATGTGCATACCAAAACCCCCACAAATCATGCTCCAAATGCACGTTTAGCTCCCAAATCGGATTTCTACTTTTTCCTCTTGCTCTCAAACGACCCAACTCAACAAATGAGTTTAATTTTGACTTTCCTCAAGTCAAAATGGCAGAATTTTGCCATTTACAACTTTTGGCCCTCAACTTTCATTTCACCAATTTCATTCTATAATTAGTTATAAACTAACATAACCCCATTACAAATTTGAAACCCACTTGTTTCAACTTATTTCATAAATATTATTTTCACCATAATATTTATTAAAATATTTTATTTATTTGAAAATGAATCTCGGATTTTGGTTCGTTACAATATAATTGGAAACCATAACCTGAATTGATTTTGTGATTTCCTGAATTGGTCTTGAATTTCTTGATCGATGGCTTTCATGAATCCTTTTCACCTTCTTCTGATCGTTCTATTTTTCGTAATTATTTTCTGGTTCTGAATCGATTTATACTGAATCGATTTTGTTCTTCTCCTTCTTTGAATCGATTTTCCTTCTGAATCGATTTTGTTTCTTCTCCTTTTATCTGAATCGATTTTGCGTTTCTTCACTCACACTGAATTGATTTATCTGAATCAATTGCCTATGATAATCATGATTTCAAGAACGAATTAAGCCCTAGGCTCTGATACCAATTGTGGTCTCCAATATCGAATAATCAAGAACAAGAATTTACAGAAAACTAAATCTTCATTATAAACAATCGTATTTGTTACAGACTCCAATTGAAGGTTTTATAACCCTAAAACTAAAAGATACGTCCCTGATGAAACGTTGCGTCCATTAGCCCCTACACGGTTTTACACAATGGGTTTTAACACATACAACCCCCTGACTTCTATCTGTGTACATAAATGACTCAAACATACACTTTAACCTATTTACAGTTTGACCCATTAACTTTAACTAACTTGGATTGAGCAATTAGGCTAACATTATTAAGAACCAAAAACAACTAGCCAAAAAGCTAGATACGTAAGAGAGATTTTTATAAAATTACAAAGAAAAGTTTAAAAAATAAAAAAAATGATTCATATCACTAACTTATTTGAGATCGTTTTAACTGTACTCATCAGAATCTTTAGTGCTTATTCATGAAAGTTCTAAGTAAGTGGTTTTTTTGCCAGATGATTCATCTTTCACAAGGGACTCTATTATCCAATAATCCAGTGACTTGAATGGTTTTTCCTGGTTCATATTTTACTCCAACTTCAAGTGTTTCTAGACCAGAAACTTTGGTTAACCATTTGACAAAGAATGAAACTGTAGATACTTAAAGGAGATTAATTTTGAAAGTTACTATCCAAAAGTCAACATCCAAGTTCTTGTTTGTAGAAGGAGACTGTGATTTTGTTGATTTTCTTTTCGGTTTTCTTCAAATTCGTCTAGGTAATGTGATTGGCAAGTTATTGAATGGTGCTAGTATTTTTTATTGGTTGAACAACTTGTTGTCAAGCATTTCTAGTTTGAGTGTGGGAAAATACATGAAGTCACATAATCTAAAAAATATGCTTCTCCAACCTGATCAATTGGTGCACACAAATCTTTCAGTAAACCAGATTTTTCCTCTAAATGTTTTGTGCAACCCCAAGAGTTATTTCTACGGCCCTATAATAGAAGGAACTTTTTTTGCACATACAATTACTCGTTCGTTTAAAGATTCAAAAGTTAAAGGACGATATTTGAAATCAGAGATGTTTTATAGCTGTTCTGTTAAAGATTCAAGAGTTGAAGGACGATATTTGAAGGCGCCTGCAAAGTTCATATTGACAGATAATCTTATCATAACCTCGTTATCATCTTTTTTTTCTACTACTACGCTGGGTAAGTTGGAGGTTCCTTTGAATGATGTTGAAGCACATAAAGTGAGCATTGGCATTGAGGAGGTAAAAATTATTATTCTAGCCAATAATTAAATATAACTTTTTTTTGTTACTCAATTTATCTTGTATTTTTATCCTTTTATGCAGGGTCTGGAAATTCTGGATGCTTCTATGAGATCTTATGACGCTTTGACCGAGTACATACTAAAAAGAATAGTTAAAACTAAGAACTGAGATCTTCTGTATACTAAAATCTATTGAAGGAATAATTCAAAGTTTGTGTACCGTTGTTAGTTGCTTTTACTCGCTTTTTCATTTTTGAGTCTACTTTGTATTTGGATAGCTATATATTTAATGTTTCCTTTGAGTATTGTTAAAAAGGTACGTATTTTATCTTTTTATTTTTCTGTCAATTCAATCAGTTAGTTGTTTTAATTTTTATGTGTGTTGTTTGTTTCAAAGGTAAATGGGTTCAGTTGACGTTGCTCTTGTATATCAGCCCTTTTTCCTGGCCAGTTCGTCTGCAACTCCAACCCATTTAAGAGTCCAGTTCTTGTCATTAGGGTTTGAGGTGCTCGCATATATTCGAGGCTTTGCTCCTGTTGGCTGCAGACATTCTCACTCTCGCTCTCTCTGGCAAAGAAACCCTAACCTCTCAAGAAACTTTATCGACATCCTTCTTTCTTCTCTGTGTTAGAAGCTTTGCAACCTGCAACATTGTTAGTCGTTATCACAATTCTACAATCTGTGATGACTACATAGCCGCTATTATCGTCTTCTTTATTTATGTTCTTTGTTTGTATTAGGACTTGGTTTCAAACGAATGATTAAATAAAGAGTTTTAAGGTTTTGCCATGGTATCAGAGCCTCAATGCTCTCGATCCAATTTTAATCAAATAAAAATCTGTTAGTTTTACCAAATCCGTGCGAGAAATTACTAAGCTAGGGTTTCTGGTGTTTCGATCTGTTCTTGTTCAGATCTGTGTATTTTCAGACCTGCTCCTATTCGGACCTGAGTGTTGTTAATGAAACCCTAGTTTCTTGTGTTCTTTGCGTGTCGTTTGTTTGTCCTGTCTTCTCATTATTTTTTGCTCTTTTTGGTAGTTCTGCTTATATATTGATTTTTTGCACGATTTGTTGATTGCTTCCGCTGATATCTGATGAGTTCTCCTTGAGATTGACTGGGTGACTTCCTTCTGTAGTTGTAAATTGTTTTTATGCTTTGCTTTTGCATAAATCACTGTAAGGGTTTCTTTTAATTTCTTGTCTAGGATCTAGTGTGGGGAGTAGTTCTCTCTCTTTGATATTGGTTGTTTGATTGGCAGAGTAATTGCTTGTATGCATATAGGTCCATGCTAGTGGTGTGTTGAACTTATGATTCCCAGTGGTTTCATTGGACGGCTAAATGCAGATTAATTGATTGTGTGATTATAGGTTCATGCGAGTCTGCCTTTTTATTGGTTATCTTTGCTTGCTTGAGAGTGTTTGTTCTTTCTGCATATCCTACTCTCTCTCACACATGGCCAATCATCTTATTGACCGGGTGATGTGTCGTGTGATAAGTATATATAAATATAAATAAATATATTTTTGGATTATTTCATAAGATCGGGTTTTAAATTTATAAAATAAAAATTACATTAACTCAAAACACACACAATAGGCAAGTGTACCTATCGCAGCGTAATATAGTTAGGTAAGAACCAAGTATCGAACCAATGGACACGATTGGGCTCCAATACTAAACTTCTGTTATCATGCCGGATTAATTAGTGAGTGGGTTTTATGTGGATGTGAAGCAGAAAAATAAATGACGGTAAAGTAAATAACATAAAAGTAAAAACATGCGTGAAGTGTGTAACAGAAATGTAAATAATAGAATAGTAAATAATAGAAAAGTTAATAAGGCGAAAATGATTAGAGTACGAAATGTATTGCTTCGGGATTCGACTCAGCTTGGTATCTGATAATGTTAAGTTGACTAATTCAGTGGTATGACTACTACAAACTTATGACCTGGGTAACCGCTAGAGCCTCGTCGTCACTACATTTGATTTGCAAATTATAATATTTAAAAGTAGTAGTGCCTCCCATTAGGGACAACATTTACCCTCAACTCATCGAATGGTCATCTTCGGGTTGGTTTAAGAAATCAGACTCAAAATGTTTTATATTAAAATTAAATAGGTGATTATATTTTTCTCATCGGGAGGCGGTGTAACAATAGGACCAAGTATAAAGACGTACCATTCCCAACATGAGTTCACATATTCTTGGTTTCATAATAATCTCGTATAAAGACGATCTTAGAAATATAGACCAAACCTTGGCTTATCAATCTCTGCTCGTATAAAAACGTACAAGTTTCAAAGAAAATTTGATTAAAAACGGTTTTACGATCTTATTCTTTAAAATCAAGACACTCACAAATATAAATACGTATTTAGACTATAATAAAAGCCCATCAAAAGATGGTTTTTGAGAATGAATTAGTTAAAGACATAAATATACCATTTCATTAATACGTTAAACATTAACATGCACCAAACATCATCTTTACCCTAGCAATACAAAAAAGTTTTAGCCACGAATGGCCATAACGACTAGCGTAATGATGAGTTTTGTAGGCTCTCATATTGTGGAACAAGGAGGAAGAGCCCCTCTACTATCTACTCTCTACTCTAACTACGAGAATGCGAGAATGCTCTCTTCTTGAGTGTTCTTTAGGTCTGGATTGGTGTGTATAATGAAGAACTCAAGCCTCCTATTTATAGGCCTCAAAATGTGTAATGCACGATCGTGCAAAGGCCAAGGGAATCAAACAGGGTACATAGGACACTGTACTAGTCCGTGGGGAAGAAGACAAGCAATGCATGGCCGTGCAATGGGATGCACGACTATGCATCCCTACTTTTTCTTCCAGATTTGTCTTTTAGCTTCTTGTTGACTATTGTTGACCAATTTTGACTTCTTAGGGGTCAATACTCGGGAATGAACCTTCTAGAAGCTTGAATTTTTGGTGTTTTTGATAGGATTTAGCTTGATTTATATTTTCAATACTGAATAATTTGCAATTACAAAATATAAGTGTTTTAAGCATAAATTGCAAGATTATTATTCAATTAGTACCATAATGCGGGATTATTATATATGTAAAATATGTATAAATGATGGCATATCATAACACCCCACACTTAAACTTTGCTCGTCGTTAATAAAACTCATGTATGATCACACCCATAACTAAAAACTTTACAAGAGTTATGGAATTTCAACTAGTGTTGGAACTCTGGGATAACTCTTGAACTGCTTATTCTATTTTTGTATTTTTCTATTTTAAAGTGATGGAATCCATGACAAGCCTAATAGAACTTTGATTATGCAATAACTTATCACTACTCACAATGTTCACTCAACTCTAGGGTTATATATGTATTGATAATGTAAAATAAGTGGAACACTTAAGCTCGAATCGAATTATGCAATAGTCATAAGCTTGTATGCAAATCAAGTCTCCACCAACTAACTAAGTAGTATGCATGAATCAATAGGACTTAAAAGGGTTGTAATGTTGCTAAAGTAAAACTAAAAGTGAAAATGAAAATCTTTTTGGATTTTTAGGGGTTTTAAAGGGGTTTGAAAGGCTGCAGCTATCGCGAAACACCCAGCTACGGCTTCATGGCTTAAAATGGAAAATACTAACTGGTCCCTCTACAGTTCTCAGATCATGAAGGTATAACAAATTTGAGGGCTCGTTTATGGTCAGATTGCCAAAACCAAGATCTCTCATCAAATTCAACTCGTTCCTTATTGCGTAATACACATCGCTGCCTTTTCTTGTGGCTACACTTTCCATCGTGGCTCCAATTGCCACACTTTCTACACTTATCGTATCTTTTGGCTATTCTTTTGGCGGCACTTTTTCACAAGCCGCAGAATAGTGGAAATTGTTTTTGCTTGCTCCACCGTTTTCTTACATCACTGGTTGCTTGAAAAATCATTTCTCGGAGTTCGGTTGGTAATTCATGCTTTGCGAAATGAAGGCAGAAAAAGAAATTGAAATCAAAGGGATGCATGTCCAGTTCTATAATAAGGTCAGTAAGCCAATTACCGATGTTTGCGAAAAATATAAATAATTATATTTGTGACAATTCGACATTTCAAGTTAACCCCGTTAGCAATTCTGTTAAATATTCTGTTAAATCCTAACCAAGTTAACCAAATTCTAAAACCAAGGAATCATTTATGTCAAAGCTGAAGTTGCAAGGGCTGGTTTTGTAAATAACAAGAAACCCTAGTAGGCACGGTCGCGCCTAGTTTTGGCACGGTCGCGTCTCTTGCCCAGTTGAAACGTAAACACAGCCTTTAAATGCAATTTCGTTTGAATATAAAGTTGTAATGTAAAATCTCTAATGGAGATCATCATTGAGCCATTATTCGGCACTTTAACACTCGTAATGGCCGAATTCAACTCCATCATTGTATTTAAACTAAAATCGTCGAGTTCATGCTATTCCTCACCAATTCGACTAAATTCGTCAATTATTCTCTCGATCGAGCATCTACACACGTTAGACGAGCCTCCCAGAAGCTTCAGAATATACCAATTTGGTCGAAGGAGTGGCCGGAAACACGAAGGACCAAAACCGTCGCCGTCAGACCGAGTTCTAACCATACACTATCAATCCGTCATCTTTTCTAGTAATTGAAACTCTCTACGCCTTCGTTTTTATTCATAGATCAAAAGCCCCTTGTTAATTCGGGCTAATATTATCGAATTTGTTGTGAATCAAATCTAGGGTTCATGTGTTTACGGTTTACTCGATCTCTATTCTTGACTTGGTCATAATCCAATTAAATTACATCATCAGATTCGAAATTACTTTATTAGCAAAACCCCCATATCCTTTTGGTCAATCGCGATCGAAACCAAACGGACTTTGACTTGTTGGCTTGTTCTGTCAAACTCTGGAATTGTAAATCTAGGAGACACGGTCGTGCCAAGGTTTTAGCACGGTCGTGCCTCACACTCTGACCCGATCGTGCCTTTTGGCTAAACCTGGTCGTGCCTCATAACCCTAGACACAATCATGCCTGGCTCAGACACGGTCGTGCCTAGTGATCAGTTTTGTTGTGTCTTCTGTTTTATCAACACGGTCGCGCCCCTGACCAGCATGGTCGCGCTCGTGACCTTAATGCGGTCGTGCCTTGTCTAAGTCGCGGTCGTGTGTGAGAAAACCTTTTTGTCAAAATGTTTTGATTAATATTTATATTTTCAAAACAATAATTATTATATTATATTAATATGTTTTAAAACCGGAAACCACCCGTAGACTCGAGTTTAGTCTTTTAACTCGTATCCGTTATTTAAAACTCGTTTATAAAACAATATATTACTTTCGATCCTCGAACTCAATTAAAAACGATATATATTTTGATATTATTATCATTTGTCACTCGTCGCAAATCGCAGTTTTTCTTAATTGAATAATTTAAAAATCCTGTATTCTCGTGGGCACGTTCGTCTACTCATGGTCATTAGAGCGTTGCCTTGAGGAAGTTCCTTATTCTGTGTGTCGTGACAAATCCCAATGTTTCCCTAATTGTTGTTTGTAATTCTAGGGTATACATAAGCCGTTGCAGCCTAACACTTGTGTACCAAGTCTATTACTTGTGTACCAAGTCTATTACTTGTGTGATTACTTTCTACGCAATCAGGTGAGTTTTCACAGACCCTTTTACTGTTTTAATTTGGAGGAGAAAACATGACACAACTATTTTGAGATTACTATAATTCATATGTTATCAATGTTAAAGCTAAGCGTAACACGCTATCACGGAAAGTCCTCAACACACATCGGACCGTCAATATGGATCTTAGCGAGGTAATGTTTAGTAGTACTACTGGGTTTGACAAATCCCACCCGCGTTAGTCGCGCTAACTCGATTTGAGATCGAACGGGTGAAATGTTAGCTTACTCACATCGCTAGAGTTGATAGACCTGGCATGAGGCAAATAAACAAACAGACAGCTTCCGTTGCGAGCGCTTAAGTTGAACATGAAACGTAGGTTAGCTACCTATAGATACATATTGAATGAAAAATAAATCTGGTAAACATTTATTTATATATTGAAACCTGTGAACTCATCAACCTAGTGTTGACATCTTTTCTTACATGTTTTTCTCAGGTCGCTAAGATAAGGCACAGGTGCACATATAGGACATGCATGGAGTCCTACTTTTGAATTGTGTTTTATTATTTCGTTTGGACTGTTTTATATTATGTTTGGACGGGACTTTTCTGGCGTGTTTGTTTTGCGTATTTATTTTCTTTATACGCTTCCGTATTAACTCTGATTGATATGATATTTTCATTTGAGTCCCATATAGAGTCGTTCAATGTAACTAATGACTGAGATCCTAGTTTGTCACTTCCTAAACGGTAAAACTCCTTTAGTTGCACTTAGGGGTGTGACAATATTATTGGATGATTTCACAAGATCAGATTTTAAATTTATAAAATCATAATTACTTTAACTTAAAACACACACAATAGGCAAGTGTACCTATCGCAACTTTATATAGTTAGGTAAGCACTAAGTATAGAACCAATGGACAAGGTCGAGTTCCAATACTCAACTTTTGTTATCGTTTAGCCGGATTAATTAGGGAGTGGGTTACGTGTGCTTGTGAAGTAGAAAAGTAAATGACGGTAAAGTAAATAATATAAAAGTAAAAACGTGCGTGAAGTGTGTAACAAAAATGTAAATAGCAGAATAGTGAATAGCAGAAAAGTAAATAAGGCGAAAATGATCAGATCACGGAATGTATTGCTTCGGGATTCGAATCAGCTTGGAACGTGATAATGTTAAGTTGACTAATTCAGTGGTATGACTACTACAAACTTGTGACCCGGGTCTCCGCTAGAGCCTCGTCCTTGCTACATTTGTTTTGCAAATTATAATCTTTAAAAGTGGTAGTGCCTCCCGTTAGGGACAATATTTACCCTCAACCCATCGAATGGTCATCTCCGGGTTGGTTTAAGACATCGGACTCAAAATGCTTTATATTAAAGTTAAATAAGTGATTATATATGTTGCTCACCAGGAGGCGGTGTAACAATGGGACCAAGTATAAAGACGTACCGTTCCCAACATGATTTCACCAATTATTGGTCGCATAATAATCTCGTATAAAGACGTACGATCTTAGAAGTATTGACTAAGCTTTGGCTTATCAATATCTTCTCGTATAAATATGTACGATTTTCAAAGAAAGTTTGATTACAAAGGGTTTCACGATCTAACTCTTTAAAATCAAGACACTCACAAATATAAAGACGGATTTAGACAACAATAAAAGCCCATCAAAAGATGGTTTTTGAAAACGAATTACTTAAAGACATAAATATACCATTTCATTAATACATTAAACATTAACGTGCACCAAACATCATCTTCACCCTAGCAATACAAAGAAGTTTTAGCCACAAATGGCGATAACGACTAGCGTAATGATGAGTTTTGTAGGCTCCCCTATTGTGGAACAAGGAGTAAGAGCCCCTCTACTCTCTATTCCCTACTCTAATTACGAGAATGCTCTCTTCTTGAGTGTTCTTTAGATCTGGATTGGTGTGTATAATGAAGAACTCAAGCCTTAAAACCGTGCAATGGGTTGCACGGTTGTGCAGGGGCCTAGGGAATCAAACAAGGTACAGAGGACATTGTACTAGTCCGTGGGGAAGAAGACAGGTAATGCACGGCCGTGCAATGGGATGCATGACCGTGCATCCCTCCTTTTTCTTTTAGGTTTGTCTTTTAGCTTCTTGTTCACTATTGTTGACCAATTTTGACTTATTGGGGGTCAATGCTCGGGAATTAACCTTGTAGAAGCTTGAATTTTTGGTGTTTTTGATAGGATTTAGCTTGATTTTTATTTTCAGCACCGAATAATTTGCAATTGCAAAATATAAGTGTTTTAAGCATATATTGCAAGATTATTGTTCAATTAGTACCATAATGCGGGATTATTATGTATGTAAAATATGAATAAATGATGGCATATTGTAGATATAAAGACTGATGGCTACAAAATTCTCTAAGTACATATGCTGCGGACTCCACATTTTGCTGCTGACTTACAAGTTGTTGTGGATAAGGCAAGTGTTGCGAATAGTTATGTTCTGCTGATGAACAACTATGCTGTGGATTGCCTTATCTGCTGAAGTCCAAAGTTGCTGCTGATAGGCAAATCATCAGCAGCTTTGACTTTGCTACTGACACCTCTGTTGCATCACTGACACGTCTATCAGCATGAGGAATGTTATTGGTGCAGATGATTAAAGACAAAGCTACTACTTCTGAAGTCTCCTACAAAGATTCCTAAGAAGACTTTTGACCTGAACCTTACTGTTTGCTACAGCTTGTCTTTTGGTTGTTTACCAATTGTAGGGTAACTTGTAACTATAAAAGATCATCGGTTTGTGTTTGATCTGATCCTTAGAATCAAAGGTCTGTCTTGATTCTAAGTTCCTTTATATGTATTGTATCTTCCATTTGTACAAGTGTGCTTCCTTAGAGTTTCCGCCAATCTCAACTAAGAATAGAACCATCTTGTAAACATCGATCCTACAAGTGGTATCAGAGCTTTGGCTATTATTTTAAACAAAGTTACACTTGTTTGATCACTCTCTGGTTCTGTTCATTACTATCTCTTTGCTAAAAACCATCTATCCAGAAACATGGCACAAAACACTTGGTTTGAAGATACTGGAAGCCTCAACAGACCACCAAGACTCATGTCTAGAGAAGACTATGATATGTGGAAGAACATAATGGAAAGTTTCTTCTGTTATCAAGAATATGGAATGTTGAGATCCATAATTGATGGTTAATATGTACCCATGGTGGCCTCTGCTGATTCCGGAGGTCTATCAGTTCCCAAAGAAGCTTCAAAGTACTCTAAAGAAGACATTAAGAAGATGGAAGTAGATTTCAAAGCCTTGGGAGCTATAAAAATGTGCTTGTCAAATGAAGTTTTTCATAACTTCAGAGAATACAAGACTGCCAAGGAGCTATGGGAAGCTCTTGAGAAGATGTTTACTGGATCAGAAGAGGTGAAGGAGAATAGAAGAGACATCCTGAAGCAATAATATGAAAACTTTGTCTAGAAGGATGGTGAGTCTTTTACTGTTCTGTACAAAAGGTACACCTATCTTGTGGTAGAGCTACAGTGCTCTAAAGTGAAGCTGTAGAATGAAGACATTCTCAAAAGGTTTATCAGATCTCTTAAAGCTGCTGGATACTCTATACAGTGTCAATTAGAAGGACTGAAAACTTGAAAACTCTGCAAATTACTGAGCTGTTTGGCATGCTAAAGACATATCAATTAGAAATGATTCAAGCCAAAGAAAGAAGCTCAGGTCATTCAACAGCCTCATCATCCACCACCACTTCATCTGCACTACACTCTGACCACTCAACTCCCAGTTTAAGCAACTATTATCCTCCCATTGTTACCCATCCTCAGACTCCCAACTCACAATCAAACAACTCACCATTTCTTCTTGAAGCTCCACCTCAAACAAACTCAGCTGCTTTGTCTATGAAAATCCTAGCAACATGTCCTTCATCAAAGAAGATCTGGAATGCTTTCATCCAGATAACTTAGAAGAAATGGACATACAACACTCCTAGGCTATGCTTTCTCTCAGAGATAAACGATTCTACTCTAGAACTGGAAGACCTATTCCAAACAACAACTCTAACACCAGAGTTGGCTTGGACAAGAGCAAGCTAAGATGTTACAACTGTAACCAACTTGGTCACTTTGCCAGAGAATGCAAGGCACCAAAGGCAAACCCGGCTGCTGCATAACCAAGACAAGCTCATCAAGGTAAAGCAAGTCAAGGAAACACTCAAACTGCAACATGTGCAGCTGTTAGAACAGCTGATTTTGACTGGATCATTCAGTATGAAGATCTTCCTGCCAACAACCAAGCGCTCATGGCAGACACAACAGAGATACCACCTCAGGTATATGAACATCTTTGTACTCAAGTTTGTATTGATAAGGTTCTAGGATACAAAGAGCATAACCAAATCCTTATAGATCAAAATGAAGAGTTTCACCAAATGAAATCTGAATTCAAAAAGGTTGAAAACAGTTATAAAGAAAAGATTAACTTTCTAAAGAAAGAGATTTCATCATTAAAACATGAACAAACAAATCTTGAAACTCAGATTGATGATCTATTGGTTAAGTTAAAAGCTACAAGAGCTGAGTTGGAAGCCCAAAAGGTGCATGTTGACAAGTATGAGTTTGCATCCAAAAAGCTGCAAAGACTTTTGGATGCTCAAACTCACGAAAAAGTGACTGCTGGTCTTGGGTTTCAACCTAAAAAACCCTACAATGTTGTACCTCCACTTGCTGACTATGTAGCCATCTATGATTCAAGCTTCAATCTTTCAAACCTTGAGCATGTAAACTGAAACCTTGATCCTTCCAAGGTAGAACCATTTGTGCAAGAATGCAGTACCTCATCTGAAGCTGAGTCCACATATTCAGAATCCATTTAAACCAGTGAAGCTCCATCACTCCCTACAATTGAAGTAATTCAAACCAATGCTCCAAGCCCCTTCATCCCTTCAATACCAGTACCTTAACTCACCAAATAGATTAAAATTAGCTATCCCCCAAAGGGAGAAAGTTAATTATTGAAAAGGGACAATCCTCAACTTCCACCAATCTCCAAGCAAACCAAATCATCCAACCCAGAAAGGTGTTTGATATCGGTCATGCACCAGGAGAGAGAGCTCTATATGTTCAAAAGACATTGGAGGAAGCCACCTTTGAGCACAACAAAGCTCATCCCAGGAATTTTAATGATTTATTTAAGAGAAAGGACTATGTGTACTTTCAAAGGGACAAATTGGCTATATAATGCTTTGTTTGTGGCAAATACAACCATATTGCTTGTCACAACCCAACCGATGGCGGAATCATCGGGGCGGGACATGTAGACTGTTCATGAGCACAAGGTTGGCTAAATTGAAATATATTAATCATCAAATTTCATTGCAAACATTCGAACAAAACCAAATCCAAGAAAGAAACATAATTGCAATACATAAACTTCTTTATTTAAATTAGCTAAGTCCAAAGCCTATGTGTAGCACATCTTGATCAAACTCACACATTAGTACCTGAAACATGAATAAAATAAAGTCAACTAAAAATTTGGTGAGTATAACACAGGTTTGTATATAGATAACATATAGATTGTAAAACAAATCCTTGCATAACATGATAAAATAAGGCATTTATGGAGAGCTGCTATTGTGTAACCAAGTACAATCAAACCTTTGTAACTAGCATGCAAAATTGTGTTGTCGGTAACAATCACCCCAAACTGGGTGGGTTTGTCAGACTCAATAGATCAATCATTGTAAACCGTCGGCTTGAATAGTTAATGATTGCACATAAATCGCACACAAAAGTTAGCACAACTAGCACTCAGGCATAAGCTCAAATTGCACACATGAATGTAAAGAGGATTTGTATTTGTGTTGTTTGTGTAAATGTAAACAATAGTATTGTATAATGTTCATGTTCCACCCCAAAAAGTGTAAAAGAGTAAATTGGGCTATGTAATACTCACTTGATTTGAAGGCGTAGCTAACACGAGATACTAGATAGAAACGGGGTCCTCGTAATGCACAACTTTAACCTAGAGTGTAATATGTATTGAATCAATAGTGTGCACAATAGTCTATGTCTAAGTCTAAGGTTAAATTGGATGTGTGTATAAGGAATTTGAAGTTGTAGGTGTTAGTGGGTTGTACTTGAATGGTGTTGTATAAAATTTGGGTTTGGAATAACTAAATATAAACAAAATCATTATTTATTTACTTAGTTATAAAAATAATGTTGGTGTTAGAGTTAATTAAGTATAACCTAAATGAATGATTTTTGTTTAAATGTAAATTAAATAAATAATTGTTACCTTATTTATTTATTTATAAAACATGTAACTTAGTCATTTAGTTATAAAAATGTATTAGATTTTTTATAATAAATATAAATTTCTTTACTTTATATTCATAAAGATGTTTAAATAAATTGTGTAAATAATAATTAAGTGTAGGGTTTAACAATAAATATAGATTAAATTTTATAAACTTTAAATAACAAATTCTATTTATTCCCAGATTAAATATTTGGTCTTTTTAAATTGAGTCAAATACAATTTTATAAAAATTAATTATTTTATTTTGAAAATTAATATGAGACATTCATTGTTTGTAAAATATAAAAATTATAATTCTACCAAGAAATTCTAACTCACACACGACCGTGCCTGGGAAGGGACACGATCGTGCTCTAACCACGGGCACGACCATGATAGTCAGGGCGCGACCGTGTTGATCAAACAGAGGGCATAACTAACCAAATCATTAGGCACGACCGTGCCTTGGCCAGGCACGATCGTGTCTATGATTCTAAAACACGACTGAGATTAGCCAAAGGGCATGACTGGGTCTGAGCAGGAGTCACGACCGCGCTGGTATTTGGCGCGACCGTGTCTCATGAAGCACGACCGCGCTAGAATGCTAGCGCGACCGTGTATGTTCCAAAACAGATTCAATTTGACTAATTCTTATATTTTTAATGTTGGAATTCATGGGGCTTTCACCCATTAGATCATCACGAGTCTTTTTGTATAGATTAATTGTATTTAAAACGTGTCTAAGGTTCGATTCGATTAAATCATTTTTAAACGAAATATAGATTCGGGTTCTTGGTGATTTCCATATTGCAAGCCCAAATTAAGATGGGGCTTTTGATCTATGAACTGAAACGATTGAGAAAAAGGTTTCAATTACCCGGAAGAGTAGCGAATTGATAGAGAACGGTAGGGAGGAGTTCCGGCGTCGGCGGTTTGATCTTCGGCGTCTTCTGCTGCAACTCCGGCTGTTTCAGTGCATTCAGAAGTTATTAGGGAGGATGATAATGCGTTTGATTGGGAGGATTTTGATCAAAATGGTGGTTTTGGTGAGCAAAAATGAGGAGGTCGACGGTTTAGTTTAAAAATCTGTAATTGGTTTTTAATTCAGGTGTAATGTCGATGTTTAATCGACTAATGATGATTGTTAACAGCTGAACGTGTACAACCGTTACGGAATTGAACAAGTTTAGAATTAAAGATCGTTTTTACGTTTCAACTGATGAGAGGCGCGACCGTGCCAAGGCACCGGGCGCCACCGTTTCAAAGCAAGGCGCGCGACCGTGCCATAGCAATTGGCGCAACCGTTCCAGAACGAGGCGTGACCGTGCCCATGTTGAGGTAATTTCGTCCCGAAATTTAGCTAGTGGGAGCGACGGCATCGGTGAAGAGATGGGGGTACTTGAGCTTCATTTGGTCCTCTCGTTCCCAAGTGAATTCAGGACCACATTTAGATTCCCAACGAACTTTGACAATAGGAATACGGCTTCGCTTGAGCTGCTTGACCTCACGATCCATGATTTCTACCGGTCTCTCAACGAAGTGCATCGTTTCGTCAATGTGCACGTCGTCAAGAGGTATGTGGAGGTTTTCATCAGCAAGGCATTTCTTCAGATTAGACACATGAAATGTAGGATGCACGTTGCCAAGTGATGGAGGTAACTCGAGTTTGTAAGCCACTTTCCCAATCCTTTCAAGGATCTTGAATGGACCCACATAGCGAGGTGATAATTTGCCTTTCTTTCCAAAACGGATCACACCCTTCCACGGAGACACCTTTAGAAGAACAAGGTCACCGACTTGGAATTCCAAGGGTTGTCGGCATAACTCTTTTGCCGACTTCTCGCTACTCGAATGTTGTCACGTATTCGGATAATTTTGTCGGATGTTTCTTGAATTAGCTCGGGACCGGTGATTTGTGCTTCACCAATCTCGTTCCAACAGATAGGAGAACGACACTTGCGACCATAGAGAGCTTCAAATGGAGCCATGTTGATACTCGTGTGGTAGCTATTATTGTAAGAGAACTCGATTAGGGATAGATGTGAATCCCCATTGCCACCAAAATCAATTACACAAGCTCCAAGTATATCTTCAAGAGTTTGGATTGTTCGCTCGGTCTGACCATCAGTTTGGGGATGGTAAGCCGTGCTCAAATCCAATCGTGTACCAAGAGCCGTTTGGAGAGATTGCCAAAAGCGAGAGGTGAACCGAGCATCTCTATCGGAGATTATGTTTAAGGGAACACCGTGACGGCTCACAATTTCGTCAATGTAAATTCAGGCTAGTTTCTCAACCTGATAGTCTTCACGGATAGGCAAGAAATGAGCAGATTTGGTGAGACGATCAATGATCACCCAAATGCTATCATAACCACTTGAGGTGCGAGGAAGTTTGGTAATGAAATCCATAGCTAAGTTCTCCCATTTCCACACGGGAATTTCCGGTTGTTCAAGTAGGCCGGAAGGACGTTGATGTTCGGCTTTGACTTTGGAGCAAGTTAGACATTTGGCAACATAGAGAGCAATGTCTTTCTTCATACCGGGCCACCATAATTGTTGGCGAAGATCTTGGTACATTTTACCCACACCAGGGTGAATAGAATAACGAGTCTTGTGAGCCTCGTTCATAAGAAATGTACGGAGATCATCGCGATCGGGAACCCAAATACGGTTCAAGTACTTAAGTAAGCCATTGGGTTTTGATTCAAGTTGAAGTTCAACACCACACGACATTTCCTCATACATGTTACCCTCGGTGATTGAGACGTGTTGAACTTCTAAGATGCGGTTTTGAATGTCGGTTTGAATTCGAACACATTGAAGCATGACATGGTCCTTTCGACTCAAAGCGTCGGCTACAACATTCGCTTTGCCGGGATGGTAACAGATCTCGCAGTCATAGTCGTTAAGGAGTTCAACCCAAAGTCGTTGCCTCATATTGAGTTCTTTTTGGTTGAAGATGTGTTGAAGACTTTTGTGGTCGGTGAACACCACGCATTTCGTGCCATAGAGGTAATGTCTCCAAATCTTCAGTGCAAATACAACCGCACCCAACTCGAGATCGTGCGTTGTATAATTCTTCTCGTGAATCTTAAGTTGCCTCGATGCATAAGCGATTACTTTGCCTCGTTGCATGAGTACACAACCGAGGCCTTGGTTGGAAGCATCACAGTAGACAACTAGATCATCATTCCCATCAGGGAGAGTCAAGATAGGAGCATTGCACAACTTTTGCTTGAGAGTTTGGAACGCTTCTTCTTGTTTTGGCCCCCATTCATAAGTTTTACCCTTGTGGGTCAAAGCGGTAAGAGGGACAGCAATCTTAGAGAAATTTGAGATGAAGCGACGATAATATCCCGCAAGACCAAGAAATGAACGAACTTCGGTGGGGGTCTTTGGGGCATTCCAATTCTTAACCGCTTCGATCTTAGCAGGGTCAACATGAATTCCCTTGTCGTTGACGATATGACCAAGAAATTGAACTTCTTTTAGCCAAAATTCACATTTGGAGAATTTGGCATATAGTTGTTCCTTCCTTAAGAGATCCAAAACCAACCTAAGGTGTTGTTCATTATCGGCTTTAGTCTTGGAGTAGATTAAGATATCGTCAATGAAGACGATCACAAATTTATCAAGGTACGGTTTGCACACACGATTCATGAGGTCCATGAAGACCGTGGGTGCATTGGTTAGTCCAAAAGGCACGACCATGAACTCGTAGTGACCATACCTTGTTCGAAAAGCAGTCTTTGGAATATTTTCCTCTTGTACACGGAGTTGATGATAACCAGATCGAAGATCAATCTTTGAGAAGCAAGTAGAGCCTTGAAGTTGATCGAAGAGATCATCAATCCTAGGCAAAGTGTAACGGTTTTTTATGGTAAGCTTGTTGAGTTCGCGGTAGTCAATACACATGCGGAATGATCCATCCTTCTTTTTAACGAATAAGACGGGTGCACCCCACGGTGAATGACTTGGACGAATGAATCCCTTGTCGGAGAGCCCTTGGAGTTGACTTGCAAGTTCTTGCATTTCAGAAGGTGCAAGACGGTAAGGAGCTCTAGCCACGGGGTTAGCTCCGGGTACAAGGTCAATGAGAAATTCTACTTGTCGAACGGGTAGAAGACCGGATAGATCTTCGGGAAATACTTCGGGAAAATCCCGAATGATGGGAATGTCTTGGATACTCTTCTTTTTGACATTTTTTTGAACAACATGAGCTAAGAAGGCTATGTACTTCTTTCGTAAGTACTTTTGGGCAGTAATGCATGACATTAACTTTAGTCCTTTGCAAGGCTTTTCACCAAAGACTCTTAACGTTTCTCCCGATGATAGAGGTATTCAGATGCACTTCTCGAAATAGATGACTTCGTCATGATGATTTGATAGCCAATCCATGCCAATGATGATATCAAAACTTCCTAGTGGCATTGGTACAAGGTTGATTGGAAATGTATGATCATTAAGTTCTAGGGAGCAATCATAGATAATGGAGTCAATTGTAAGAGAGTCACCATTTGCGATTTCGACGGTGAAGGTTTTCTCTAATTGGGATCGTGTCTTTGTAAGTAAGGGTTCAAAGTTAAGTGACACAAAACTTTTATCGGCTCCGGTATCAAATAAAATAGAGGCATATTGACTATTAACAAGGAACGTACCATTCTCACATCATTGTTGGCTTGAGCTTCATTGGCGTTTATGTTGAAAGCACGCCCACGAGCTCCGCCTTGTCTAGCATTGATAAATCTTGGGCACTGGTCACGGAAATGATTTGGGTCGCCACATTCATAACAAGCACGCCCATTTGCAATAGCGGGAACACCTTGATTAGCCAATTGTGGGTTGGTTCGGTTTGGTGGGTTGACCTGGCCCGCAAGAGCTTTGGCCCTACAAACATTGACCGTATGGCCATATTTCCCACAATGACTGCAAAGGCGACATGGGATGCTTTGGGGATGATGATAGTTACATGTGGCACAAAGCGGGTAGATCCCAACATATGGCTTTTTGACTGGTGCTTGAACCATAGGTGCTGCTTGGTTAACGGGGATAGCAGGAGTGACCATAGCATAGTTTCTAGCCTTTCTTTTCTTATTATTGCGGGAGGGTTCAGTTGTGTCTTCTTTGTTGTGGGTGGAAGAAGTTGCAATGTCGAAGACTTTCTTTGTGCCCTTTTTAGTAAGATGTCCCGCCTTCACATGGTTATCGGTTAAGGTAGCAGATAAACGGATAGCATCTTCAAGTGTTGCGGGATTTCTCCCTAGGACAATATCTTGAATTTGCCTAGGTAATCCACCAATATATTTTTCAATGCAGCGGGTTAAAGGTGTGACCATGTGGGGCACGAGGAGACTCAACTCATGGAACCGAGTCGTATATGCCAAGCTTTCACCACTATCTTGGGCAAGATCCCAAAATTCGGCTTCGAGTTTCTTTACCTCATTTCGAGGACAGAATTCCTCAGTCATTAGCCTTTTAACCTCATCCCAAGGTAAGGCCATTGCTACATCCACACCCCTATTCCTCTTTTCCCCATTCCACCACGTGAGTGCCCGTTTTTGTAAGACACTTGTGGCATGACGAACACGAAGGTTATCTGGGCAGTCACTATTGAGAAAGTATTCTCAATACTTTCGAACCATTGAAGAAGTCCCGTAGCTCCTTCAGTACCATAAAACTTGAGGGGATTACATGAGTTGAAATGCTTGAAGGTGCATTGAGATGGGTTGGCACAATCATTTCCACCATTACCACCATTTGCCCCATGGTTACCATTGGTGGCACCATTAGCTTGAGTGAGTTGAGTTACGAGTTGTGCAAGGATGGTAGCGATGTCGGTGTTGGTGTTGGCCACGGGAGCACGACGGGGAGGCATTCTACAGATTTGCACAACACAAGAAAATATGTAAGAACTTATGAGAATTGCTTGGATTAAAAAGGACAAGATAATGAAATAAAATAGTTAATCATAGTTTGGATTGTACTCAAATAGTGATATAATCACTTGAATACTATGACACATTAAGGTTAATTAAACTCATATAATTTTCATGGAGACATGCTTTAGCCTATAAGTAAACACTCATCCCGGGAATTCCCACGAAAGCATACGGGTCCCTCGGTTGATTGGGATTTATGCGAAATGCTTTCCTAGACAGAAAACCCAGAATACAGGTGTCACCCTTCCAGATTGCACGTGTCCTCAAATAATTAACGAAGTTTAAAAACCTTAACGGGGAAATAAAGAAAATTTTTATAGATTTAGATCCATGAAGTTTCCACATGCTAAGAAGATAATGATAGAGGAGTAGGTAAGAATATTATGAGGTTTTAGGGTATATGTAGGAATATTGTTTATTTAATTATTATTTAAGCATAGTCTAATAAGTCATGAATTTTTAATAAGTAAGGCATCAAAAATAAAATAATAACTAATCATAGAAAACATGTAACACATAGCATATAACGCATAACATGTAGCACATATCACATAATCATGAAGCATGTCATAAGTGGGTATCCTAAAGTTATAGTCTTGGTCAAGAGTGTCTAATAACCTAGTTCCCTATAACCAAGGCTCTGATACCAATCTGTCACACCCCAACCGATGGCGGAATCATCGGGGCGGGACATGTAGACTGTTCATGAGCACAAAGTTGGCTAAATTGAAATATATTAATCATCAAATTTCATTGCAAACAAAACCAAATCCAAGAAAGAAACATAATTGCAATACATAAACTTCTTTATTTAAATTAGCTAAGTCCAAAGCCTATGTGTAGCACATCTTGATCAAACTCACACATTAGTACCTGAAACATGAATAAAATAAAGCCAACTAAAAAGTTGGTGAGTATAACACAGGTTTGTATATAGATAGCATATAGATTGTAAAACAAATCCTTACATAACATGATAAAATAAGGCATTTATGGAGAGCTACTATTGTGTAACCAAGTACAATCAAACCTTTGTAACTAGCATACAAAATTGTGTTGTCGGTAACAATCACCCCAAACTGGGTGGGTTTGTCAGACTCAATAGATCTATCATTGTAAACCGTCGGCTTGAATAGTTAATGATTGAACATAAATCGCACATAAAAGTTAGCACAACTAGCACTCAGGCATAAAGCTCAAATTGCACACATGAATGTAAAAAGGATTTGTATTTGTGTTGTTTGTGTAAATGTAAACAATAGTATTGTATAATGTTCATGTTCCACCCCAAAAAGTGTAAAAAAGTAAAAGGGGCTATGTAATACTCACTTGATTTGAAGGCGTAGCTAACACGAGATACTAGATAGAAACGGGGTCCTCGTAATGCCCAACGTTAACCTAGAGTGTAATATGTATTGAATCAATAGTGTGCACAATAGTCTATATCTAAGTCTAAGGTTAAATTGGATGTGTGTATAAGGAATTTGAAGTTGTAGGTGTTACTGGGTTATATTTGAATGGTGTTGTATAAAATTTGGGTTTGGAATAACTAAATAATAAAATAAAATCATTATTTATTTACTTAGTTATAAAAATAATGTTGGTGTTAGAGTTAATTAAGTATAACCTAAATGAATGATTTTTGTTTAAATGCAAATTAAATAAATAATTGTTACCTTATTTATTTATTTATTTATAAAACATGTAACTTAGTCATTTAATTATAAAAATGTATTAGATGTTTTATAATAAATATAAATTTATTTACTTTATATTCATAAAGATGTTTAAATAAATTGTGTAAATAATAATTAAGTGTAGGGTTTAACAATAAATATAGATTAAATTTTATAAACTTTAAATAACAAATTCTATTTATTCTCAGATTAAATATTTGGTCTTTTTAAATAGAGTCAAATACATTTTTATAAAAATTAATTATTTTATTTTAAAAATTAATCTGAGACATTCATTGTTTGTAAAATATAAAAATTATAATTCTGCCAAGAAATTCTAACTCACACACGACCGTGCCTGGGAAGGGACACGATCGTGCTCTAACCACGGGCGCGACCGTGTTGATCAAACAGAGGGCATAACTAACCAAATCATTAGGCACGACCGTGCCTTGGCCAGGCACGATCGTGTCAATGATTCTAAAACACGACTGAGATTAGCCAAAGGGCATGACTGGGTCTGAGTGGGAGGCACGACCGCGCTGGTATTTGGCGCGACCGTGTCTCATGAAGCACGACCGCGCTAGAATGCTAGCGCGACCGTGTCTGTTCCAAAACAGATTCAATTTGACTAATTCTTATATTGTTAATGTTGGAATTCATGGGGCTTTCACCCATTAGATCATCACGAGTCTTTTTGTATAGATTAATTGTATTTAAAACGTGTCTAAGGTTCGATTCGATTAAATCATTTTTGAACGAAATATAGATTCGGGTTAGTGGTGATTTCCATATTGCAAGCCCAAATTAAGATGGGGCTTTTGATCTATGAACTGAAACGATTGAGAAAAAGGTTTCAATTACCCGGAAGAGTAGCGAATTGATAGAGAACGGTAGGGAGGAGTTCCGGCGTCGGCGGTTTGATCTCCGGCGTCTTCTGCTGCAACTCCGGCTGTTTCAGTGCGTTCAGAAGTTTTTCGGGGAGGATGATAATGCGTTTGCTTGGGAGGATTGAGATCATAATGGTGGATTTGGTGAGCAAAAATGAAGAGGTCGACGGTTTAGTTTAAAAATCTGTAAATGGTTTTTGATTCATGTGTAATGTCGATGTTTAATCGACTAATAATGATTGTTAACAACTGAACGTGTACAACCATTACGGAATTGCACGAGTTTAGAATTAAAGATCGTTTTTACGTTTCAACTGATGAGAGGCGCAACCGTGTCCATATGAGGCGCGACCGTGCCAAAGCACCGGGCGCGACCGTTCCAAAGCAAGGCGCGCGACCGTGCCATAGCACTTGGCGCGACCGTGCCAGAACGAGGCGCGATCGTGCCTATTAGGGTTTCTGGTTATTTATTTATAAAATCAGTCCTTGTAAGTCTTAGTATTGACAGGTTTGTATAAATATGGACTTATGTAGAGTTTTATAGGATATACTCGTGTAAAATTTATGGATTTGCATTGGAACATAGTATTTAATTGTTAGTACAAATAGAACAAGTCAGTGTACTAGAATCTGGTTTGAAAATGTATCACATTGAACTGAAATATAGATAATGAAAATCAGAAATGTTACATTGCTAGCACCTGCTTCTACTACCTTCAGCAGCAAAGAAATCTCAAGCAACATGCTTTTGAGAAGACAAACAAAAACAAGAGGTAAGAAGCTATGAAGCCAAGACAACTCAATTTAGAAAATCTCTCTCTCCTCCAAGGAAGCAGCTCCCAAAGCCCCAACAATCCTGCATCATATGTGGTGAATTAGACCACTTTGCTGCAGATTGTAAATTCAATCCCTTCAACCAGATCTTTCAACCAGCCTCCATAGCAGTTCAAGCTACTCCAAAACAGAAGCCAATCTATAGAAGAACTCCCATAGAGAAACCCACTTTTAATAGAAAGGTAAAGCAGGAGAAGCATGTATCTGTTGAATAATCAACAGCCAACAAAAATGCTGCTGATCAGTTGAAGAACAAGAAGCCCAGAATCAAGCCTTCAGTAGCAACCAAATCTGCTACTGATCAGTTAAAGCCATCAGCAGGAACCAAAGTTGCTGCTGATCAAGCAAACTCATCGGCTGCCAAAGCCAAATCGGCTGCTAATAGAGTGAAAAGGTCTGTAAAACCACCTTCCCAACAATGGAAATCCAAATCCACATCTTATGTTTCTCAAAGCATCATCATTGGTTCCATTGAATGCCAACACACAAACCTTGATTTGAAGATATACTCACCCAAGTTTACAGGCTCTTGGGTTCCTCCCTCTAACTAGATCTCTCTCATGTGCAGGGACAACCGGGTCACAAGGATAACACCTGAGTTGTAGACAGTTGTTGTTCCAGGCACATGACAGGCAACAGATCCATCCTCTCCAATTTTAGATATTTCAATGGAGGATATGTTGCCGTTGGGAGTGATTCAAAAGGAGGGTCTATCACTGGACAAGGAACTGTGTCCAATTAAAGAATGAGCATTGAAAAAGTAAATTTTCTCAAAGAATTGGATTTCAATCTCATGAGTGTGTCTCAGGTCTGTGATCAAAAGCATTGTATGCTTTTTACAGACAAAGAATGTTTTGTGCTCTCCCATGACTTAAACAAACCTCCTCTAAAGAAGATTTTACTAACTGCTCAAAGAAAAGATAACCTATATGTGCTTGACATGAATGAGGTCACTCCATCTTGCAGCGTATCTTTTTTTCTGTCCAAGGCATCAGTTGATAAATCAGCTTTCTAGCACAGAAGATTAAGCCATGTCAATGTAAAGACTATCAACAAGTTGGTAAAGGGAAATCTTGTCAGAGGTCTTCCTGACAAGGAATTTCAACTTGAAGATCACTGCATTGCATGCCTAAAGGGGAAGCAACACAAGAGTTCTCACAAGCCCAAGACATTGTATTCAAATGACACTCCATTACAGCTGCTGCATATGGATCTGTTTGGTCCTACAAATGTCATGTCAATGGGTAAGAAGTCATACTGTCTGGTGATAACTGATGACTATACCAGATTCTCATGGGTATACTTCTTGAGAACAAAAGATGAAACTGCTAAGATTCTTAAATCCTATTTTCTTAGAGTGGAGAATCAAAGCAATCAGAAAGTCAAGGTCATAAGGTGTGATCAAGGTACAGAATTCAAGAACCACACCTTCAACTATTTTTGTGAGAGCAAGAGCAAAGAAAGATAATACAGTGCTCCAAGAACTCCTCAACATAATGGGGTTGTTGAAAGGAGAAACAAAACTCTAATTGAATCAGCAAGAACAATGTTGGCTGACTCAAAACTGCCTCTCACATTCTAGGCATAAGTAGTAAGCACAGCTTGTTATGTGCAAAATAGAGTTCTCATTGTCAAGCCTCTTAACAAAACACCTTATGAACTATGGTTCAAGAGAGTTCCCTACAATGGATTTCTAAAACCCTTTGGATGTCCATGTAACATTCTCATCACACATGGAGTTCTTCCTAAGTTTGGTGCCAAATCAAATGAAGGATACTTTGTGGGCTATTCCTCTCAATCCAAGGCCTACAGAGTATTCAACTCAAGAACAAGAATTATGGAAGAATCAACAAATGTGGAATGTATGGAACACATTGCATGTGAAAAGGGTAAAAGACCAGTCTGGCTCTTTGATATATACTCCTTCTCCCAAGTATTTGAGCCTCTCATCTTCTCAAATATGTAGTCTACCTCTTCCAAAGAACCAGCTTCCACATCATCAACTGACTACAGATTGGAATTCAATATTCCTTCTATAAGAATCAAAAGACCATCTATTGATCCTCCATCTGTTGTGGAAGCTATTGAAGCCAGTGAAGAAAAAACAAGTCTCTCTAATGTCACCAGCAGCAGTTTCTCTGAAAATGAAAATCAGAATGCAATTCATGAAATCTCTACAGATGGTGTAAAGGCATCTGCTGCTGCTGATGCTACTGCTGATGATGTTGGTGCTACTGGTGACGTTGAAGACTCTTCCACCATGAATGAAGAGTTTCCTGATCAGAATCAAAGCAATCTTGAGCAAGGAATACATTTTGACGTTGCACCAGGACAGAGAACCAACAAGGAACATCCATTGAAAAATATAATTGGCCAAGTTCAGCAAGTAGTTCAAACAAAAAGCAAGACTCATGAGGCCAATATATGTCTGTATTCTTGCTTTCTATCTCAGGTAGAACCAAAGAAGATAGATGAAGCTTTGGAGCATAACAGTTGCATTGAAGCAATGCCAAAGAGTTGCTGTAATTCAAGAGACAAGAAGTGTGGACCCTGGTTGATCTTTCACTTGGTCAAACTAAAATTTACACAACATGGGTATTCAGGAACAAGCAAGATGAGAGAGGAGTAGTCAAGAACAAAGTCAGACTTGTAGCTCAAGGCTACACTCAGGAAGAGGGAATTGACTATGATGAAGTCTTTGCTCCTGTTGACAGACTGGAGGCCATCCGAATCTTCCTAGCATGTGCTGCATCCAAGAGCTTTACAGTCTATCAAATGGATGTCAAGAATGTTTTTCTGTATGGGAAGATTGGTGAGGAAGTCTATATCAGACAGCCTCCAGGCTTTTTAGATCCTACACATCCTAACAAAGTTTTCAAACTAGATAAAGC
Source organism: Smallanthus sonchifolius (assembly GCA_023525975.1). Classification (NCBI taxonomy): domain Eukaryota; kingdom Viridiplantae; phylum Streptophyta; class Magnoliopsida; order Asterales; family Asteraceae; genus Smallanthus; species Smallanthus sonchifolius. The sequence continues at coordinate 16,525,692 of CM042035.1, read as the reverse complement.
TCTCTGTGGCTTAAATCAAGCCCCAAGAGCCTGGTATGAAACCTTGTAAGGATATCTACTCAGTAACAACTTCAGAAGAGGTGCCATTGATTGGACCTTGTTTATCAAAGATGAAGGGAGATAAATCCTACTTGTACAAATGTATGTTGATGACATCATCTTTGGATTAACAAAGAAGAGGCTGTGCAAAGACTTTGAGGTCCTGATGCACTCAAAGTTTGAAATGAGTTCAATGGGTGAACTAAATTTATTCTTGGGTCTCCAAGTCAAACAAGTTCCAAATGGAATCTTCATCAGTCAATCCAAATATGTCAAAAGCATTTTGGAAAGATTCAAGCTGGCTGACAGCTCTGCTCCAAGAACTCTTATGCAACTGCACCATCAACTGACTCTAAACAAAGATGGTCAAGACACTGATCAACATCAGTACCGTGCAATGATAGGATCACTCATGTATCTAACTGCCTCAAGGCCAGATATCATGTTTGCAGTCTGCATGTGTGCAAGATTTCAAGCAGCTCCAAAGAATACACATCTTCAAGCTGTCAAGAGAATTTTTAGATACCTAAAGGGAGCCCCAAGACTTGGGCTATGGTATTCTGAAAATGACAAATTCAATCTGTATGCATACACTAACAGTGATTTTGGATGATGCAACTTGGACAAGAAGTCCACATCAGGGGGATGACCGTTTCTGGGAGGAAGATTGATTTCATGGCAATGCAATAAGCAAACCTATGTATCAACATCTACAGCAGAAGCAAAATACATTGTAGATTCAACTTGTTGTTCACAAGTCATCTAGATACAAAATCAAATGCTGGATTATGGGATGACTTTCATGGAAACTCCAATTCACATTGACAACATGAGTGCCATATCAATTACAAATAATCTTGTGCAGCACTCCAAGACAAAGCACATTGACATCACGTATCACTTCATAAGAGATCAAGCTGAGAAAAAGAGAATCATTTTAACCAAAGTTCATACCAATGAGAAATATGCTGACTTATTTACAAAACCATTTGATGAAGCTAGATTTAGATATTTGGTTGAATCTATTGGTATGATGAACTTTGATTAAAATCTGTCTCTAAAATCTTTAATAAAATGTGTTTGTCTTTTGGTGTAAATAAAAAGTTAACATTCAACAGTAAACATTTTTGCAGCTGACAGGTTTAGTCATCAGCAGCAAAGAATTTATCACTGACTGCCTTAAGTTATCAGCATGAATAAGTTTCCTGCGGATAGCTTTAAGGCAACCAGCAGCAACATTTTAGCTGCGGACCATTACATCCATCAGCAGCAACCAAGTTTGCTGCTGCTATGCTTAACCATCTACAACAACCAAGTTTGCTGCTGATGGGTAAAATGAGTCCAAATTAACTTTTACCCGCTGTAAAAACTACTTTCAGTCTTTACCATGACTGCTACAGTGTGTTACAGCTGTAAAACAGGGAAATGTAAATGGGTTGTACAGTACAAGTAAATTTTCTTTTTCCCTCATCTGCCATTATTACAAAAATCAAATTTCCTCATTCACCACTTCACATTCAATTCTGACCTAACCCTCATCTTTTCTCTCAAGCATTCAAAGCTTTTTCATACTTAACCAACTTTCAAAAAGCTTCTCTCTTCCCTCCAAACCCAACTATAATGGCAGAAGTTGATATAAACAACCCCAATGACAAGTTCTCAACCTACCATAGTCTCACTGCATTTCTTGTCAAAAGAAAGAAATCTGAAGGGTTTGACGACGTGATCGATTTCTTCTGTCGGTCGAAAATATACTTTGCTTTAACTGTCAACCACACAATCTACATACCTCACATGGAGGATTTTTGGATCTCTGTTGTCTACTCTACCTAACAGGGGACTTCCCAAATCAAAACCACGGTAGACGACAAAGACATCACCAACACGGAAGCCAAACTCAGAAAACACCTCAAACTTCAAGACGAGGGTGCAGCCAACTCATACACGAAGAATGGATACATGAGGACCTTTGTATCCATCGGGTACACTAGGATGATTACACATTCGAGAAGCCACTGATGGGTCCTCCCTGGAAGTTTCTATGCCACACTCTTTTTAATGCATATCTTAGAAGAGAAGTGGATGACATTAACTGAGTTCTGCTCTTGCCTCCGCTTTGCATGGTATGGCTACTGGTCAAGGCTTCAATTTTGCACATTTGATATTCGAGGGTTTGAGATATAACCTTCAGGAAGGTGCAAAATAAGCCTTCTCTATGTACCCAAGGTTCTTGCAGGAAGTGTTTAATCATGAAATAAAAGATCTTTCAAAACCTGCAAGAATCTACTTGATGTTGGGTCATAAAAATAATATTTTTCAAAGTATGAGAATAGTTTCAAAAAAGTTCTCAGGGTCAATGTTCCGTTATTATCTACAATGATGAACATACAAAGTACCGAGGGTGACAGTTCAGCAGCCCCAGCTGATACTGATCCCACACCCTCTACTTCACAGCCTGAACATACAACTGTTGCCCTTGATCGAACCCCTGTGCAACCTATTGAGGGTACACATGTACAATAAATACTCACCCCGGTTCTTCAAGCCCAACTGGAACAAGGGTCCCACGTTGAGGCAAGCTATAGCCGCAAAAGAGATAGGAGCAAGAAGACTCCTTCTATTCTTGTCTCCTAGGCCCAGTCCCAACCTAAAAGCCCTCATCCAGAATTCCAACATTCTGGTGACAATATCATAAGGGATAGCCAAGTTATTAGAGAGACTTCCTTCGAAGTCCCTCTATTAGGATCAGGATCACATCCCGGATCCATAGAACAACCCTCTGAGCCCTATCGCTATGTTTCTTCACTGAACTTAAGTGAAGAGGCACCTAGTCAAGATGAAGTACCTTCTCCAACTGCCACTATCTCGAAGGTACTGATTGACTTTGCTGCCAAAGTACCCAACCCAAGTTCATCACATGAGAAGGTTTACTCTAGGAGTGATGATAGAGTGAATGTGGAAGGGGCTATCACTACTACTGGTCCATCAACTGACCAGGAGGACAGTGATAACATCATTAAGTCCCCAACCACGGAAACTCCCAGTGAAGATGTTTCTTCTGAAACACTCTTCACTGAGAGGAATCCTAGGAGCCAAGAAAACCAGGGTGATGAGGATGTAGAGGCTAGGCCTAAGGCCCCATCTAGTTTCAAGGATTCCACATCTGTGGAGGAGGACATACTGAAACTAAAAAAATCTAGAATTGACGGCCAGGGTAGCCATGCTTGAGGCCTAAGTGTCCAAATTAAGGCACCAAGTCTCCATGCATGAGGCCCATCGATGCCCACCTGTGACTTCTCCTTCCCTTGTATAAGTGGGAACCCAAACAGATTCAACTTTATACACTAATGCAACAAAAAAGGGGGAGATAGTTACCATTGAAGATGACAAAGATAGCCTTGAGGAATGGATACAAGAGTTGGTAGCCTTTCAAAGAACACTATTCCAGCCTGCTTTTGTTCAAATCCATGACCTTCCAGTCTCAGGAGATGAAGAGGAAGAGATCTCTGAGGAGTGGAAGTTAGTAGTCAGGGCTGTAGATGAAGTATTCCTGAGAAGATAGAGAGTGAGAACAAAGATGAAGACATGCCTCTCTCAGCTACTATACTTCCAGCTGTTGCTGCAATCTCCAGACAGATCATATCTCCCCATGTTCACCTAACTTCACATAATCTGGAGTTTGACTCCATCTTGTCATGGGGATATGATGGTCTATCTGAGAGATACTGGATTGGGTGGGAGTTCCCTGGTGTACAAGAGCTCAGGTAGGAGAGATTGAACTTACAGGACACCCTATCCCTGCACTTGACTGAATGCATCAATACATCGGATGATTTGTCTAATATGCTTGCCATTGAGCGCTTCCAAGACATATGTGAAGACAACATGCCCGGATTCAAAGCCTTTCTTAATCTTGCTAAAATGGTGGCATACAACACAGTTAATTATGAAAAAGCAGATTCCTCATAAGCAGCTGAACAAAGACATCACAGACTTGAATTAATAAAAAGCAAGGTGTTGACACAGGAACAAGTCCTATGCTTGAGAAGATTCTTATAAAATGAAGTTGTCAGGGGTCTGGAAGTTCATGGATGGTCAAGCATTGAGCCTTCAGGGTTCCAATTCTTCTTATGTGCTGGATCATCCTTCATCATCAACATCATTCAAGAAATCCTACTCCACAACTCAGAATTCCTTCACAAAGTTTTTTAACTCAGGTCAAACATATGTAATATCAATTTAGTAAGAGTCAATAAATGATCAAACTTGTCAAAGATCGACTAGAGAATGAAGGAATAACTGCAATATACGATTCTGGCTCAGAAGAGCTGTTCCTTCCCTTTTCTCCAACTATCATCCTAAACATTGAGGAAGAATCTAGAATAAGGGAAGAACAGAAGGTAATTGTAGATTGGAAGAAAGTGAGTGGAGAGGAATGGAATTTAGGTGAAAATTAAGAAGCCACTCTTCCTTTGTCTACTCCTCAAATTGCCAATGAAGCTGAAGCTGAGGTCTCAACTGCATCTCTCACATCTGTTGTTGTGATCCATGAAGCTGAAGCAGAGACATCCAATAATGACAAAGGGAAGGGAATAATGACTGAAGAAGAGGAAGAAAAGATAGAGAAAGAAAAGAAAGAACAAGAGAAAAGAAGAAGAGAAAGAGAAGAGGAGGAGATGGCTGAGCTCAAAAAGGCTCAAGAAAGAAAGCTGTCATACTCCTCCAAGAATAGTAAATCCTGTTGCATGCTAGGCAACTGGATAAATTAAAAGTTAGAGTTTCTGCAGCTACACAACTGAAAGAAGATGAAGCTTTAGCTATTCAGCTGTAGGAACAATTGAATAAAGAAGAAGAAGAAGAGAGAAAGGAGAAGAGAAGAGAAGAGGCTAAGTTCAGAATCACTGATTCTGAACTAGCAAAAGAATAAGAGAGGAGTGGACCTAAAATGAGAGAAGAGAAGATGCTAAGTTCAAAAGCTCTAATTTCTCAAGGTGAGGATGCAGACTACCTTGAGAAATTATCAAATAAATAAATATACAGAGCTTTCATGGGACAGCAAGGTCAACTAGTAAATAAGAAAAGGGCTGAAGAAGAAGAAAAACCAAACATAAAACTCAAAAAACAATTGCCTTCAAGATAGATCCCATGAAAAAAGGAAGGTCATGATGGAATTTCTAAAGGCTAGGGGTGAAAGTGGAAAGAGGCTGGGTCCGATGATTTTCATGAACCTGCAAGCCCTCTATGTCAAAGTAAAGAGGGAAGAGGAAGAGAGACTAGGGAAGATAGGCTCAAAAAGAAGGGTAGACACTCAAATAGTAGAAAGAAAACTAAAGAAACCTAAGCCTACTCCCTCATCGTCTCCTTCCTCTATCCAACAACCATCCACATTCCCTCCTAGACCTCCCTCCTCTCCTCTCAAAGAGTCCAAATCCTCTCACCCAGCTTCCCCTTATCAACAGCCTCCTAAGAAGAAAACCAACCACACCATAAGACTCAAGAGAAATTGTAGTATGGTTTTACAGTAATCCAAACTCTGATCTTCAAAGAATGATGGAGTTGGGTGAAGCACATGAGCTTGAGAATGAAAGTGGGAGGCATCTGTTGCTAGTGATCAAACATCACTTCAACCCTAGCAAAGATGTAGTCATTTATGCTAAACCTCTCCAATCCCACTTTCCATTCATTAGTTGGTCATACAATGCTCTGAAAGATGAATACACTGTGACAGATGTCAGAGGACAGAAGATGAGATGTTCTAGCAAGGCAATCTTCAGCATGCCAAGCAAGGACATCAAGTCACTTTCTAAACTTCCTCTTGATAATCCAAGCAAGGACCCCATAGGCTATGAAACCGAAAGGATCATTGCTAACATGCAAAAGCCTCAGCAACAAAGGTAGTAAGAGATTTTTGGTAGCATCAGTCTAGGGGGAGTTTGTAGGTATAAATACTGATGGCTACAAAATTCTCTAAGTACATATGTTGCGGACTCCACATTTTTCTACTTGACTTACAAGTTGTTGCGGATAAGGGAAGTGTTGCGAATAGTTATGTTCTCCTGCTAATGAACAACTATGTTGCAGATTGCCTTATCTGCTGAAGTCCAAAGTTACTGCTGATAGGCCTCTCAGCAGCATCAAACATTGATGCTGCTGATAGGCGAATCACCAGCAACTTTGACTTTGCTACTAACACCTCTGCTGCAACACTGCCACTTCTATCAGCAGAAGGAATGTTATTGGTGCAGATGATTAAAGATAAAGCTGCTACTTCTGAAGTCTCCTGCAAAGATTCCTAAGAAGACTTTTGACCTGAACCTTACTATGTGTTGCAGCTTGTCTTTTAGTTGTCTTCCAATTGTAGTGTAACTTGTAACTGTCAAAGATCAACCGCTTGTGTTTGATCTGATCCTTAGAATCAAGGGTCTGTCTTGATTCTAAGTTCCTTTATATGTATTGTATCTTCCATTTGTACAAGTGTGCTTCCTTAGAGTTTTCTCTGTAACTTGTAAACATTGAAGATTAATACACTTTGCATTTATCAGTATTATCTTTGTTTCCTGTATACACTGCTTAGTTGTTATTGTTTCCGCCAATCTCAACTAAGACCAAATTCATCTTGTAAACACCGATCCTACACATATCACCCGATATCTGGTTTCGGGGAGGTTTGTTGTTTTGTGCTTGTGTTTGATTTGTGTTTGTTTTGTCTGGTAGGGTGTCCCTTGCTTGTCTTCCTTTTCTTACCATGACTGGTGGTTCTTCTCCTAAGACTGATACTAAGGTCCCCTCTGATGTGTTTACTAAGCTCAATGATATTGATTTTGGAAATCCTCTATATCTCCATCCTAGTTATACTTCTAATGCTTCTATTATTAACATCAAACTAAAAGGAACTGAGACTATAACATTTGGGCTAATGCTATGGAGCTTGCTCTCCTTGTTAAAAACAAACTAGGGTTTATAGATGGGTCTGAAATAAAGAATACTGAAGATGATGTCTTAAGTAAGCAATGGGACAGATGCAACTCTGTTGTTCTCTCTTGGATCTAAAACTCCATATCAGAAGAATTGTACACCGGTCAGGTGTTTTTTTAAAATTTCCCTAGATGTCTGGGAAGAATTGAAGGAAACTTATAATAAAATTGATGGGTATGTGATTTACAATCTCTATAAACAAATTAACTCTACCAGTCATAATGGCTCTTCCATTTCTGACTACTACCATAAGCTTAACTCATTGTGGAAGCAGTATGATGCCCTTATCAAACTTCCCAAGTGTGTTTATAACTCTTCTGTTGCAATCACTGATTTCAATAATAGTTTCAAGCTTATGCAATTCTTAATGTGTCTTGATGATGTGTATCCACCATTAAGAACTAGTTTGTTAGCCAAGGAACCTCTTCCCATTGTCAAAAGTGATTTTCCAGTCATCTTTGCTGAGGAATCCCATAGAGCTACAAACTCTGTAGTGTCTAATTCAAAATCCCAAGCTATTGCCTTCATCTCTAGGTTTAATGATCCGAATAAACAAAGAACCAATAGGTGTCAACCTCTGAAGTGTACACATTGTAACCTAACCGGTCATACTATGGAAAAATGCTTTGAACTTGTTGCTTATGTTGGTTACTATAAAAGGAAGTCTAATCTTAAGCGTGCTCAAGTTTAGTCTAATGATGCTAGTGGCATTCCAAACTCTTCTAAAGATCCAAAAACATTTTCTCAGCTTTTTTCTTATGACCAAATTGCCAAGATAATGTCTCTGATTTCAGAGAACACTACAAATCTTCCCAAGGAAAATATGTCAGGTAGTCTTAGCTTTAACACTTAGTTTCTTGATTACAAATTAAATAGGAATTTTTGCTCTAACGGTAACATAGATTTAAATGCGACACATACATGGATCATTGATTCTGGGGCTAATCAGCATATGGTTACTGATGACAACCACATTATTAATGGTCTTTGTAAGACCCCATCCCGGGCGTCCTACAGTTGGTTCTCATAACGTGTCATTCTCATTTAAAACACGTTTGTTATTAATCAAACTACAGCGGAAGTCTTTCTAAGAACATTAATTACTATTTAAAGTCATTGAGTTTACCTCGCGAATACTTACACATCGATCCGAGTAGCACCGCTCCCAAGCTAAGATACGTCTTCGCGACGCTTACCTGCAAAACAATCTAACGTACACACAAAGTCAGCTACGCTGAGTGAGTTCTAATAGTTTAATTTAATTAAAAGCTAACTCGTCACAAAAGTTATTTGATCTTTACTCAGGACCCACGGTCCTTAAAAGAATAGTTTATCAATTCATTAACAAATAGATAACTCTTGTATCACACGATGTCCCATAATTGTTCATTTCCCAAGACTCGTCACACAATAATAATAAACCCACAGTCTCGTCGACATAGGTCGAAGCTACTACACCAATAACTCATACTCTAGAACACATATTAACTCGACACTTGGATAACAAAAAAACCCTAGACATTGACTTACTCGGCCTTAACCACGGCTCTTACAATCCAACTGACACGACAGTTGTACACGTCATGTCACAACCCTGACACAACAGTCAATCTAACTCTACATACCACAATAATATCTTCTACACGTCACACAAACATTATGTAACACCCAGGATTTTCTGGTATTATTTTATTATATTTTATACAATAATAACACTTCATTTCAAACCCATACTTACCACATTAATTATTATTTTGACGTGTATAAAATTCAAATTTTAAACCTTGCATAACATATTATTTTCCATTATATGTATGTATATATATATATAACATATAAATGCATATTTATATAAATATATATATACCTTGTTATAATAACTACGAGCTTTAAATCATGTGTTTACATTATATATATATATATATATATATGTATAGGTAGTTATTTATAAATATATGTAGATATATATACATATTTGGTTACAATAAATAAATCATTTATACAAACTTTGTAAATTTCATAAAAACAGAAACCCTTTATTTTTATGACAAAACAAATAATACTTAAACGTTTATAAATATTATAGAAAACTATTTTTTATAAATAATACATATGAAATTAAAAACAAACATATAAGACTTTGAACCCCTCAAACCATTTTGAACCCTCCAAACCTTTGAACCCCCTTCCGCATCTTTCTTGGATCCTGATTATTGAAACATGAAAGTTGACTTCTAAAAGTCAAAATCAAAAATTTAATCTCATCTATACATCTTATTTCAATCAAAAGCCTTGCCATTTTTGTCTCATATTTGAAACCCCTGAATCACGCATCTGCTCTACACCTATAATCGTCCATTTACACTCTTAATTACAACCAATCAAACCCTCCAACTGTTTCCTTTTGAAACCACGATTTAAACTCAAATCCCATCAATAGCGCCTCTAATCAGCTGTTTAACGCATTTACATTCATCACATTCTTTCCTAAAACCGATTACACTACAACTCGTTTTCAAAACCATTCGTTTTCTCCCTCTCATCGCGACCAGACCCGAGGACGAGCTCCCCTTTTGTGCGACAGAACAAGACTGATTGGACACCTTCTTGCATTCGAAAACAACTCCAGGTAACCCTCACGCATTTTTGATTCACGCATCTAGCCTTGTCTCCCCTTGATATCGATTTAGGGTTTGTGGTGGGGGGAGCCCTGGTTGCGTCAGATGGGAATGGAAGGAGAAGGAAAGGCAGGCAGTTTCTGTCTTAAAAAGTCCTGATCTGGTACTCTAAGCATAATAGAAGCCTTGGTCTTGTGGTTAACACCTTAAGACCCTAGCACGGAGGTCGCGGGTTCAATCCCTGCCTCCCTGTTTTTCTTTTTGTTGTTGTTGTTTAACCTTATAAGTCTCCTCCATGTAAGTATATATTATGTATATATATATACAAACATGTGAACCTTTATAAAAAAAATAATAAAAAAATTACAAAAAGGGGCAATATGTACATGTACATTATTTTATAACTTTATGGACATATAAACGTAAATATAAATATATACATATCATGTTCTTATAAGCAAGTATTGTTATAAACCTACCTCCGAAAAACGTTCAAATGTTTACCATTATTATCCTTTTCGAATGAACATATTTATATAGACATTTATAGTTATTATATTTATCCATTTTAGCTACATATTATATTTTAATGCGTTAAATTATAAAATATCTTGGAGACGTAAAAGAAATTATTCTTTTAAGTAGATTATGTCGTAAAACAATAAATCCACTTATTAAAATATTTTATAACTTTTAAAATTTGTATACTATTAATTAATTAATTATAGTTTGGTCACTAATCAACACATTCTTTTACACTAAATTTGTTGAAACTCAAACTAAAATAAAAGGATTTACTCATTTATTCTTTCAATTATTTATTCTAAACCACTTACTCATCCACGTATTTATTTACTCACTTATTAATTCATTCATTCAACTTCAAACAAAAGTAAAATATCTATTTAGTCATTTGTTCATTTATTTACAAACAAAAGAACGTTATTTAATTACTCAATTATTCATTCAGTGGGTTATTTAAATAGTATTTCAACTAGTCCTGTATTGATTTATATGCTCATTAATTATTTACTTATTTATTTATTATTTATTTAATAATTTACAAATTAAAAGGAAATTATTTATTTAGTTATTTAATTTCTTACTTACAAACAAAAGGACTTTAGACACTTATTTAATTTTAAACAAGGGAAAACCTCTTATTTATACGTGTAATTATTCAAATTTAAATACAATTGTTCACATAAATATAATTTGAAACTCGCGTAATCATGTGATTAATAAAATGAGGAAACCCACATCATTCCCTTCTCACTTTTAGGATTCCCTTATTCATTTGAACAACTTATTGATACACATTCCATCAAACATAGGTTAATCTTGTGATTAGCTAGGAACATTTGTGCAACAAAAAATTTCTTGTGTGAATCTTCAAGCTACTCATTGCAAGGTGAGTTTTACATAGCCCCTTTTTACATTTTGCATAATTTGGGGTGAAACATGATTACATTTTGAAAATCTTTGCAATTACTCATATACAATTCACTAATATGATGCTATGTGTTATTTGTGTTTTGTGTTTGAATGCTATGAGTTAAGACTACATATACATGACATTAGTACAATCATTAACTCAGTACAAGCCAACAATTAACATTGATAGATCTATTTAGTCTGACAACCCACCCGGGTAGGGTGTTTGTTGCCGACAATTACTTTAGGGTAACCTGCGTGTTATGCCTCAGTCACAAGGTTTGATTGTACACCTAGTTTCGACTATAGATTCTCCATAAAATGCCTTATTTACCATATGTCATAAGAATTGTACAACACATTTGTAAACTACATGAGATATCTAAACCTATGTACGCTCACCAACTATTTATAGTTGACCCTCTCATTTTAAACATGTTTCAGGTGGATATGTTGAAGTACATGTTTATCACTTAGGAGCTTATGGACTAGTAACACATAATTTGGATGTATTTTTTGTTTCTATTGTTTGAACAATATGTACCTGTAATTCAAGTTATGAGATTTAGTTTGATCATGAGCTTTTGAACAGTCTACATGTCCCGCCCCGACGTATTCCGCCGTCGGTTGGGGTGTGACAGATTGGTATCAGAGCCAGGTTATAGGGAATTAGGTTATTAGACACTTTTGACCTAGACTATAACCTTAGGACACCCATACTATGCCATGCTACTATATGCTACATGATTACTACTTTGTGTGAATATTTTTTTTTGCATGTTATTCTAAGTAATTACATCGCATGATACAATACCTAATAGTCTATGTGTCACACTACTTGACAACTCTTGTCCTTATTGTCACACATCAACCGACGATGGAAACGTCGCGGCGGGACATGTAGACTGTTCATAAGCTCATGGTTTGCTAAAGTTGAAATAATTAAACAGTAAATTTTCATTTCATAACTCTAGTAATCATTTACATCATTTACAAGAATTTAAGAATACATGAATCTCCGTTTTAAAATTTAAGACTAGGTCCTCAACCCTAAGTGATGTAGCTTGAATCATAACTCAAACAACTGTACCTGAAACATGATAAAATGAGAGGGTCAACTATAAATAGTTGGTGAGCATACATAGTGTAACATTTCTGTTTTTTAGTACCCGTATTTCAAATTAAATGTAATGCATTTCAAACCAAATTCTAGTGCACTGTTTTGTTTTATTTGTACCATCAATTAAATACTATATTTCCATGTTAACCCGCAAATTTTACACAGTTATAACCTACTAAATAAATATCTATTCATACAAATATGTCAAAGACCAAAGTTACAACGTCTGATGTTGAAAAATTACAAGAAACCCTAATAGGCACGGTCGCGCCTCATTCTGGCACGGTCGCGTGACCAGCTTTGGAACTATCGCGCCCGGTGCCTAGGCGCGGTCGCGCCTCATTAGGGCACGGTCGCGCCTAGTACCAGTTGAAACGTAAATACAGTTTTAATCACCCGATCGTTGAGTTCCGTAACCGATTTACACTTCATTACCATTAACGAAGGCAATAACATTTCCAATTACAGCAAACGTCTCAGATTAATCCAATCAATCTCAAAAATCGTTTAGACATTTCAAGAAAACAAGAATTCTCTCTTTCGATCGGAATTATCGTAACCAAGCAGCAGATTCACGCTACTCAATCCTCACTAAAGCTACTGGACTATCTCGTTTAGCCGGGATTGCAGCAGCGAACACCGGAAGCCATCCGCATCGCCGCCGAGACTCTTTCCTACCGTTCTCTATCAATTCGCTACTCTTCCGGGTAATTGAAACTCTGTCCTCAATCTATTTAGTCTCTAGATCAAAAGCCCCACGTTAATTTGGGCTTCCATTATAGAAATCCTCCCGAAACCGAAGCTATAATTTATTCAAAATAGTTTAATCGAATTCAATACTAAACATGATTTAAATATAATTAATCTATATAAAAAGAACCACAATAACACTATAAATAAAAGCCCTATGATTTCAAACACTAACAATGTAAAAATCAGTCGATTCGTATCTGTATTGAAAGAGACACGGTCGCGCTAATCATCTAGCGCGGTCGTGCCTCATGAGACGTGGTCATGCCGAATATCAGCGCGGTCGTGTTCTACTGTCCAGACCCAATCATGCCCTTTGGCTAATCTCAGTCGTGTCTTAGAATCATAGACACGATCGTGCCCGGCCAAGGCACGGTCGTGCCTAAAGATTTAGTTAGTTAAGCCTCTGTTTGATTAACACGGTCGCGCCCTGACTAGCATGGTCGCGTCCGTGGTTTGAGCACGATCGTGCCCTTCCCATGCACGGTCGTGTGTGGGTTAAATTTTTGGGCAGAATTATAAATTTTATATATTTTTTTTAAACAATAAATATTCTGATTAAATTGCAAAATAAAAATTGTTGATTTTTATAAAAAAATGCATTTAGTCCTATTTAGAAAGATTAAATATTTAGTCTTGGAATAAATAGAAAATTATTTATTTAAAATTTATAAAATTTTAATTTACATTTATTGTTAAACCTTAAAAAGTATTTTAATGCTTATGTTACATATATTATAATTAAATAAATAAAGAAATGATTATTTATTTAATTTATATTTAAACAAAAACAATTAATTATTTATACTAAATTATAACTAATACTTACAATATTTTTATAAACAATAATCATTTACATTACTTATTTAATTATTCAAACTTAAATCTTAATCAAAATATTTTAAAAATATTCTTTCAAACTTTATATTTTATTCAATACTTTCAATTACAAATCAATGACTTTTTACACAAGTACAAATGCAACTTTAGACTTAAACTCTTGTGCACACTATTAATACCATATACATTACACTTTAGGTTAACTTGTGCATTTCAAGGATCTTTATTCTATCTAGTATCTTTGTTAGCTACACCTTCAAACCAAGTGAGTATACATAGCCCCTTTTACTCTTTTACATTTTTTGGGGTGAATCATGAACATTATTCAAATTACATGTTTACATTTACACAAACAACACAAGTACAAATCATATTTATATTCATGTGTGCAATTTGAGCTTTATGCCTGAGTGCTAGGTGTGCTAACCTTTGTATGCGATTATGTGCAATCATTAACTATTCAAGCCGACGGTTTTCAATGATAGATCTATTGAGTCTGACAAACCCACCCAGATTGGGGTGATTGATACCGACAACACAATTTTGCATGCTAGTTACAAAGGTTTGATTGTACATGGTTACACAATAGCTGCTCCCCATAAATGCCTTATTTATCATGTTATGTATGGATTTGTTTTACAAACTATATGCTATCTATATAAACCTGTGTTATACTCATCAAATTTTTAGTTGACTTTATTTTATTCATGTTTCAGGTTCTAATATGTGCGATTGATCAAGATGTGCTACACATAGGCTTGGACCTAGTTAAATTAAATAAAAGAACTCTATGTATTTCAATTTTGTTCTATCTTGGATTTGGTTGTGTTTGGACTACTTGTTATGAAATTTGATGTTTAATATATTCAATCTAGACAACCATGTGCTTATGAACAGTCTACATGTCCCGCCCCGATGATTCCGCCATCGGTCGGGGTGTGACAGATTAGTATCAGAGCCTTGGTTAAAGGGAATTAGGTTATTAGACACCTTGACCTAGACTATAACTTTAGGACACCTACCTATGCTATGTTTCATGATTTCATATTATATGCTACATGCTATATGTTATATGTTATGCGTTACATGCTATGTGCTACATGCTTACTATGATTAGTTATTATTTTATTTGATGCCTTATTTATAAAAAAAACCCATGACTTATTTGTATATACTTAAATAACAAATTAAATAAACAATATCTTTTCCTATATCCTAAAACCTCTTAATATTCTTATCTTCTTCTCTATCTTTATCTTTCTAAGCATGTGGAAACTTCATGAAGCTAGATCCATAAAATTTCTTTATTTCCTCGTTAAGGTTTTTAAGCTTTGTTAATTATTTGAGGACACGTGAAATCTGGAAGAGTGACACCTGTATTTTGGGTTTTCTGTCTAGGAAAGCATTTCACATAAATCCCAATCAACCGAGGGACCCGTATGCTTTCCTGGGAATTCCCGAGATGAGTGTTTACTTATAGGCTAAAGCATGTCTCCTTGAAAATTATATAAGTTTAATTAACCTTAATGTGTCATAGTATTCGAGTGATTATATCACTATTTGAGTACAATCCAAACTATGATTATCTATTTATTTTGTTATCTTATTCTATTAAATCCAAACAATTCTCATAAGTTCTTACATATTTTTCTTGTCTTGTGAAAATCTGTAGAATGCCTCCTCGTCGTGCTCCCGCGGCCAACACCAATACCGACATTGCTGCTATTCTTGCACAACTCGTGACACAACTCACTCAAGCTAATAGTGCCACCAATGGCAACAATGGTGGAAATGGTAGTAATAGTGGTAATGCTGGTAATGGTGGAAATGGTGGTAACAACACATCTCAATGCACCTTCAAGCATTTCAAATCGTGTAATCCCCTCAAGTTCTATGGTACCGAAGGAGATACCGGAATCCTTCAATGGTTCGAAAGCATTGAGAATACCTTTCTCAATAGTGACTGCCCCGACAACCTTCGTGTTCATCATGCCACAAGTGTCCTACAAAAACGGGCACTCACGTGGTGGAATGGGGAGAAGAGAAATCGAGGTGTGGATGTGGCAATGGCCTTACCTTGGGATGAGGTTAAAAGGCTAATGACTGAGGAATTCTGTCCTCGAAATGAAGTAAAGAAACTTGAAGCCGAATTTTGGGATCTTGCCCAAGATAGTGGCGAAAACTTGGCGTATACAACTCGGTTCCCTGAGTTGAGTCTTCTTGTGCCCCACATGGTCACCCCTCTGTCCCGCTACATTGAAAAAGTATATTGGGGGACTACCTAGACAAATTCAAGATACTGTCATAGGAAGGAATCCCGCAACACTTGAAGATGCCATCCGTTTGTCCGCTACCTTAACCGATAATCATGTGAAGGCGGGGACTCTTACTAAAAAGGTAACCAAGAAAGTTTCTGACACTATAACCCCTCCTACCCACAACAAAGAAGCCACAACTGAACCCTCCCACAATAATAGGAAAAGGAAGACTAGAAACTATGCAGTGGTCATTCCTGCTATTCCTGTTAACCAAGCTGCACCTATGGTTCCAGCACCGGCCAAAAATCCATATGTTGGAATCTACCCACTTTCTGCCACCTGTAACTACCATCATCCCCAAAGCATCCCATGTCGCCTTTGTACTTATTGTGGGAGATATGGCCATACAGTTAATGTTTGTAGGACCAAAGCTCTTGCGGGCCAAGTCAACCCACCAAACCAAACCAACACCCAAGTGGTAATCAAGGTGTACCCGTTATTGCAAATGGGCGAGCATGTTACGAGTGTGGCAACCCGAACCATTTCCGTGAAAAATGCCCTAAGATAGTCAATGCTAGACAAAGTGGAGCTCGTGGGCGTGCTTTCAACATAAATGCCAATGAAGCTCAAGCCAACAATGACGTGGTCAATGGTACATTTCTTGTTAATAGTCAATATGCCTCCATTTTATTCGATACCGGTGCCGATAAAAGTTTTGTGCCACTAAATTTTGAACCTTTACTTGCAAAGACACGATCCCAATTAGAGAAAACCTTCACCGTTGAAGTAGCAAATGGTGACTCCCTTACAATTGACTCTGTTATCTATGACTGCTCCTTAGAACTTAATGATCATACATTCCCAATCAACGTTGTTCCAATGCCACTAGGAAGCTTTGATATCATCATAGGCATGGATTGGCTATCAAATCATCATGCCGAAGTCATTTGTTTTGAGAAGTGCATCCGAATACCCCTACCATCGGGAGAAACGTTAAGAGTCTTTGGTGAAAAGCCTTGCAAAGGACTTAAATTAATGTCATGCACTACTGCTCAAAAGTACTTACGAAAGAAGTACGTGGCCTTTTTGGCCCATATCGTTCAAAAGGATGTTAAAAAGAAGAGTATTCAAGATATCCCCATTATCTGAGATTTTCCTGAAGTATTCCCCGAAGACTTATCCGATCTTCCACCCGTTCATCAAGTAGAATTTCTCATTGATCTTGTGCCCGGAGCTAACCCCGTGGCTAGAGCTCCTTACCGTCTTGCACCTTCTGAAATGCAAGAACTTGCAAGTCAACTTCAAGAGCTATCCGACAAGGGATTCATTCGTCCAAGTCATTCACCGTGGGGTGCACCCATCTTATTCGTCAAAAAGAAGGATGGATCATTTCGCATGTGTATTGACTACCGCGAACTCAACAAGCTTACTATCAAAAACCGTTATCCTTTACCTAGGATTGATGACCTTTTTGATCAACTTCAAGGTTCTACATGCTTCTCGAAGATTGATATTAGATCTGGTTATCACCAACTCCGTGTGCAAGAAGATGATATTCCAAAGACTGCCTTCCGAACAAGGTATGGTCATTACGAGTTCATGGTTATGCCTTTTGGGCTAACCAATGCACCCGTAGTTTTCATGGACCTCATGAATCGTGTGTGCAAACCGAACCTTGATAAATTTGTGATTGTTTTCATCGATGATATCTTAATCTACTCCAAGACTAAAGCCGATCATGAGCAACACCTTAGATGGGTTTTGGATCACTTGAAGAAAGAACAACTATACGCCAGGTTCTCCAAATGTGAATTTTGACTAAAAGAAGTTCAATTTATTGGGCACATCATCAACGACAAGGGTATTCATGTTGACCCTGGTAAGATTGAGACGGTTAAAAATTGGAATACCCCGAAGACTCCCACTGAAGTTCGTTCATTTCTTGGTCTTGCGGGATATTACCGTTGCTTCATCTCAAACTTCTCTAAGATTGATGTTCCCCTTACCGCTTTGACCCACAAAGGTAAGACTTATGAATGGGGACCAAAACAAGAAGAGGCTTTCCAAACCCTTAAGCAAAAGTTATGCAATGCTCCAATTTTGACTCTCCCTGATGGGAATGATGATCTAGTTGTCTACTGTGAGGCTTCTAACCAAGGTCTCGGTTGTGTCCTCATGCAACGAGGTAAAGTAATCGCTTATGCATCAAGGCAACTTAAGATTCATGAGAAGAATTATACGACGCACGATTTCGAGTTGGGTGCGGTCGTATTCGCATTGAAGATTTGGAGACATTATCTCTATGGCATAAAATGTGTAGTGTTCACCGACCACAAAAGTGTTCAACACATCTTCAATCAAAAGGAACTCAATATGAGGCAACAACGTTGGGTTGAACTCCTTAACGACTATGACTACGAGATTCGTTACCATCCCGGCAAAGCAAATGTTGTGGCCGACGCTTTGAGTCGAAAGGACCATGTCATGCTTCAATGTGTTTGAATTCAAACCGACATTCAAAACCGCATCTTAGAAGCTCAACACGTCTCAGTCTCCGAGGGTAACATGTATGAGGAAATGTCGTGTGGTGTTGAACTTCTGCTTGAATCAAAACCCAATGGCTTACTTTATTATTTGAACCGTATTTGGGTTCCCGATCGCGATGATCTCCGTACATTTCTCATGAACGAGACTCACAAGACTCGTTATTCTATTCATCCTGGTGCGGATAAAATGTACCAAGATCTTTGCCAACAATATTGGTGGCCCGGTATGAAAAAGGACATTGCTCACTATGTTGCCAAATGTCTAACTTGCTCCAAAGTCAAAGCCGAACATCAACATCCTTCCGGATTACTTGAACAACCAGAAATTCCTGTGTGGAAATGGGAGAACTTAGCCATGGATTTTATTACCAAACTCCCTCGCAGCTCGAGTGGTTATGATAGCATTTGGGTAATCATTGATCGTCTCACCAAATCTGCTCATTTCTTGCCTATCCGCGAAGACTACCGGGTTGAGAAACTAGCCCGAATTTACATTGATGAAATTGTGAGCCGTCATGGTGTTCCCTTGAACATAATATCCGACCGGGATGCCCGGTTCACTTCTCGATTTTGGCAAGCTCTCCAAACCGCTCTTGGCACCCGATTGGATTTGAGCACGGCTTACCATCCCCAAACTGATGGTCAAACCGAGCGAACAATCCAAACACTTGAAGACATGCTTAAAGCTTGTGTAATCGATTTTGGTGGAAATTGGGATTCACATTTATCCCTCATTGAGTTCTCTTACAATAATAGCTATCACACAAGTATCAACATGGCTCCATTCGAAGCTCTTTATGGTCGCAAGTGTCGTTCTCCTATCTGTTGGAACGAGATTGGTGAAGCACAAATCACCGGTCCCGAGCTAATTCAAGAAACATCCGACAAGATTATTCAAATCCGTGACAACATCCGAACAGCGAGAAGTCGGCAAAAGAGTTATGCCGATAAACGACGAAAACCCTTGGAATTCCAAGTCGGTGACCTTGTTCTTCTTAAGGTGTCCCCGTGGAAGGGTGTGATCCATTTTGGAAAGAAAGGCAAGTTAGCCCCTCGCTATGTTGGTCCATTCGAAATCCTTGAAAGGATTGGGAAAGTGGCGTACAAACTCGAGTTACCTCCCTCTCTTGGCAATGTGCATCCTACATTTCATGTATCTAACCTGAAGAAATGTCTCGTCGATGAGAATCTCCATATACCGCTGGATGACGTGCACATTGATGAAACGATGCACTTCGTTGAGAAACCGGTAGAAATTATGGATCGTGAAATCAAGCAACTCAAGCGAAGTCGTATTCCTATTGTTAAAGTTCGTTGGGAGTCTAAGTGTGGACCTGAATTCACTTGGGAACGAGAGGACCAAATGAAGCTCAAGTACCCCCATCTTTTTACTGATGCCGTAGCCTCCTCTAACTAAATTTCGGGACGAAATTCCCACAACATGGGGAGACTGTAACATTTCTGATTTTTAGTACCCGTATTTCAAATTCAATGTAATGCATTTCAAACCAAATTCTAGTGCACTGTTTTGTTCTATTTGTACCATCAATTAAATACTATATTTCCATGTTAACCCACAAATTTTACACAGTTATAACCTACTAAATAAATATCTATTCATACAAATATGTCAAAGACCAAAGTTACAAGGTCTGATGTTGAAAAATTACAAGAAACCCTAATAGGCACGGTCGCGCCTCATTCTGGCACGGTCGCGCCGAGTGCTTTGGCACGGTCGCGTGACCAGCTTTGGAACGATTGCGCCCGGTGCCTAGGCACGGTCGCGCCTCATTTGGGCACGGTCGCGCCTAGTACCAGTTGAAATGTAAATACAGTTTTAATCACCCGATCGTTGAGTTCCGTAACCGATTTACACTTCATTACCATTAACGAAGGCAATAACATTTCCAATTACAAAAAAAGTCTCAGATTAACCCAATCAATCTCAAAAATCGTTTAGACATTTCAAGAAAACAAGAATTCTCTCTTTCGATCGAAATTATCGCAACCAAGCAGCAGATTCACGCTACTCAATCCTCACTAAAGCTACTGGACTATCTGGTTTAGCCGGGATTGCAGCAGCGAACACCGGAAGCCATCCGCATCGCCGCCGAGACTCTTTCCTACCGTTCTCTATCAATTCGCTACTCTTCCGGGTAATTGAAACTCTGTCCTCAATCTATTTAGTCTCTAGATCAAAAGCCCCATGTTAATTTGGGCTTCCATTATAGAAATCCTCCCGAAACCGAAGCTATAATTTATTCAAAATAGTTTAATCGAATTCAATACTAAACATGATTTAAATATAATTAATCTATATAAAAAAAATCACAATAACACTATAAATAAAAGCCCTATGATTTCAAACACTAACAATGTAAGAATCAGTCGATTCGTATCTGTTTTGGAAGAGACACGGTCGCGCTAATCATCTAGCGCGGTCGTGCCTCATGAGACGCGGTCGTGCCGAATATCAGCGCGGTCGTGTTCTCCTGTCCAGACCCAATCATGCCCTTTGGCTAATCTCAGTCGTGTCTTAGAATCATAGACACGATCGTGCCCGGCCAAGGCACGGTCATGCCTAAAGATTTAGTTAGTTAAGCCTCTGTTTGATCAACACGGTCGCGCCCTGACTAGCATGGTCGCGCCCGTGGTTTGAGCACGATCATGCCCTTCCCAGGCACGGTCGTGTGGGGGTTAAATTTTTGGGCAGAATTATAAATTTTATATATTTTTTTAAACAATAAATATTCTGATTAAATTGCAAAATAAAAATAGTTGATTTTTATAAAAAAATGTATTTAGTCCTATTTAGAAAGTTTAAATATTTACTCTTGGAATAAATAGAAAATTATTTATTTAAAATTTATAAAAAAATTAATTTACATTTATTGTTAAACCTTAAAAAGTATTTTAATGCTTATGTTACATATATTATAATTAAATAAATAAAGAAATGATTATTTATTTAATTTATATTTAAACAAAAACAATTAATTATTTATACTAAATTATAACTAATACTTACAATATTTTCATAAACAATAATCATTTACATTACTTATTTAATTATTCAAACTTAAACCTTAATCAAAATATTCTTTCAAACTTTATATTTTATTCAATACTTTCAATTACAAATCAATGACTTTTTACACAAGTCCAAATGCAACTTTAGACTTAAACTCTTGTGCACACTATTAATACCATATACATTACAGTTTAGGTTAACTTGTGCATTTCAAGGATCTTTATTCTATCTACTATCTTTGTTAGCTACACCTTCAAACCAAGTGAGTATACATAGCCCCTTTTACTCTTTTACATTTTTTGGGGTGAATCATGAACATTATTCAAATTACATGTTTACATTTACACAAACAACACAAGTACAAATCCTATATACATTCATGTGTGCAATTTGAGCTTTATGCCCGAGTGCTAGGTGTGCTAACCTTTGTATGCGATTATGTGCAATCATTAGCTATTCAAGCCGACGGTTTTCAATGATAGATCTATTGAGTCTGACAAGCCCACCCAGATTGGGGTGATTGATACCGACAACACAATTTTGCATGCTAGTTACAAAGGTTTGATTGTACATGGTTACACAATAGCTACTCCCCATAAATGCCTTATTTATCATGTTATGTATGGATTTGTTTTACAAACTATATGCTATCTATATAAACCTGTGTTATACTCACCAACTTTTTAGTTGACTTTATTTTATTCATGTTTCAGGTTCTAATGTGTGAGATCGATCAAGATGTGCTACACATAGGCTTGGACCTAGTTAAATTAAATAAAAGAACTCTATGTATTTCAATTTTGTTCTATCTTGGATTTGGTTGTGTTTGGACTACTTGTTATGAAATTTGATGTTTAATATAGTCAATCTAGACAACCATGTGCTTATGAACAGTCTACATGTCCCGCCCCGATGATTCCGCCATCGGTCGGGGTGTGACACATAGGTTTTGACACCACGAGTAAAGTTCAAATGTTTTGTGTACAATTCATATGATGCATGGTTTATAAAGCATTTATAGAGAATCTATAGTTAAACTAAGTGTACAATCAAACCTTGTGACTGAGGCATAACACGCAGGTTACCCTAATGTAAAGTCGGTAACAAACACCCTAACCGGGTGGGTTTGTCAGACGCAATAGATCTAACAATGTTAACCGTTGACTTGTACTGAGTTAATGATTGTACTAATGTCATGTATATGTAGTCTTGTTTCACCCCAAAAGTAATCATGTTTCACCCCAAAAGTGCAAAATGTAAAAAGGGGCTATCTAAAACTCACTTGTATTACTGGTGTAGATAGCACGAGCAAAAAGGTAGCAAAAGTGATTCTTTTGCAAATCACAAAGTTATCCTAAAGTGTAATGTATATGAATTTGAGTTAATAATATGTACAAGGTCTAAGACAATAGTAGGGGGATTTGTACAAAAGTGTTTATGAAATTTCATGTAATGGATGAGTGTAAGTGGGTATTTGTTTAAAAATGTGATATCAAAATATGTATGGGTTAAAGAAAAATAATAATTGTTTTAGGGTTTATTAAAATAGATAAATAATTTAAATAAATAAATTATTTTTATTTACTTACTTAATATAATAATGATGTGTCTATGAAAAGGGGTGTAAATATATATATATATTGGTATATATATATATTCAAGAGGGTTATAAAATATAAATTAAGCACTAAACGGAATTTTTTTTAATGTAAAATGGTTTATAAAATATTTAAAAAAAAAGATAACGTATTTTATAAAATCTTGACATGATATTTTTATAAAATAGGTAATGTAAATGCTTTGTTTAAAGTTAATAATTTTAATCAAAATAATTTCTAAATGGTTTTTATATTGGAGAAATGAGATTTTAAACCATTTAAGTTGCAAAACTATTTATCTTAAATTGGAAATCTGTCATTTTTTTACAAATCAGTACTAGAGATAACGGGGTTTTATAAACTAATTTTTATAAATAATTTGGGGCTGTAAAAACGGTTAAAAAAAATAAACGGGGCTTGCCCGGATCGAACCCGGGTCTGCCCGGTGAAGGTAACAAGCGCCAACCACAGGACCAGGGGCGCATCCCTGATACAGATCTGGTCCGGAAATAACTTAACACGAGATTGTAGTGGAGCCGGGTCTGGGTTTAAGGCCCGCGCAAAAAAAGGCCGAACGTGTGGACTGTGGGTTTCGAACCCACGCCACTTGGCTCGTGGTGCAAGGTCTTACCAGTCGAGCCAAGTGGTTTCACTGGTCAATAAGGATCTCGCTTATTTAAATATAACACATGAATCGAACCCAATCCTCCTATTCGTATGAACTGGTTATGAACCCTAATTCCAATTAAGTTCGTTAGGTTTTTGTCAGTCCGAATTGATATGGGGCTAATGACAAGGACTCTAACACGACTCCAACGAACTAAACATTACCTCGTATGGTGGAGTATCGAAGGCTGACGGCTACAAGATCAGAAATTGTGTTCTTGGTGCTCGATCGAATGACAGAGGTGAAATGGAGTGCAATACGGGTTCCAGAGTGTTTGTATGAGAGTATGCGAAGGTGTGAGGGTGTGTAAATTTGTCTAATTCTATCTTAAATGCGTGATTTGATTACGTGTTTGAAAGTTAACCGTTGTCGACCTGCTCACGCGTTAATTCGACGAGTGTGGATGAATTGGGTCTCGTTTTGGGTTTGTATTCACGCGCAAACATCCTACACGTGATTTGCGGCCAGTTACGCGTTTCCATTTCAGGGATTTGGTAACGATTTTTAACTTGGTTTGACCTTGGGGGGTCAAAACTGTTTGAATTTCAATTATGTCGTGCAAATGGATGGATTAACATGTGTAATGAGTTTAGAATCAGCAGACAATCGTTTTAGTACTTATGGAAAGTCCTTTGGTTTCAGTATTGATCGATATTTGAATTTGGATTGCAAGGTTCTTCACTGTTTGACTTTTAAAGTCAAACTAAGATGAATGGGTTAAGATTAGGGTGAAAAAGGTTAAATTTCGATTGTGAGGATTCAAGTTGGGAGTTCAATTGCTTAAGGGGTTCAAACTAGATTTATTTATTTTAAATTTCCTTTATAAAATTCATTTCTTTTATAAACTTTATAAACTAATTAAAATTA
The DNA here is from genome assembly GCA_023525975.1 of Smallanthus sonchifolius. Classification (NCBI taxonomy): domain Eukaryota; kingdom Viridiplantae; phylum Streptophyta; class Magnoliopsida; order Asterales; family Asteraceae; genus Smallanthus; species Smallanthus sonchifolius. The sequence goes on along the minus strand of CM042035.1, from coordinate 16,500,949 downwards.
AAAATGTTAAATAAATATATACATATATATGTATATATATATATATAATTGCTAACAACTCTTCTTGAGTGGTTTAATTAATAAAATCGATATACATTGATATACTTATATACAATTATTTATAAATAAATATTCATACATATATATGGATATATATATATATATATGTATATATATGTATATAAACATCAAACAAGTGTTAGAGAATTGTATATGTAAACGCCAGGCCCTAAATTTTGAATAGATGTATTTACTTAAAATAACGATTTATGTGACATAAGGGCTTGAATAAATACATGTTTTAAATGTAGTGTTATTATTGAAATCATTAAAATAAAACGAATAAGGAAAATTCATGGTCTGAGAAATCACGGATGTTACAGTCTCCCCATGTTGAGAGAATTTCGTCCCGAAATTTAGATAACGTGGTCTACTGAATCAAGAAATAGGTGAGGGTCACAAAAACAGTAAAGGGATGTGGATACTTGAGCTTTATTTGATCCTCACGTTCCCAAGTAACTCTGGGCCACATTTGGATCCTTAATGAGTTTTGAATTTCGGGTTGAGGCGTACGACTCACGATCAGGCATGAAGGGTGATAGTGGTTTTAGTTTGAAGAGGATTAAGGAGAGAACTGTTGAAACAAAATTTGAACTCTCAAGGTAGAATGCATCACTTAAAATGAGAACGATGATAGTTTGATGGTCCTAACTTGTTTAGGATGTAGTCTAATATATTTAAGAATTGTCAGGGTATAAGAGATTTCACCAACATTGGTCCAGGTCATAAAACTTTACGTGATACAAATAACATTACTTTTGATAATATGATAAGTACACTTATATATAGGAAGTACTAGTGGCGTATCCACCATGCCCTTGTCATATCACATTAGTTTCGTTATCATCTATCATGCTAGGTTACACGACGGAATTTGCTATATTTTCCATGCGCTAAATTTTATAATTACGTGTGCACCCGTAATTACTCCAATCATCACATGGTCCGTATAGATCCTTCCATTGTGTGTGGGTCAAAATGGGGCACAAGTTCACGTAGTTCATGTATATTGTTTTCACATATGAGTTGCTAATAATTAACTATGTCCTTAAGTAGGCAGGCCAGTTAGCAACTAAAGAGTAGTAAGGTAGTATAACTTAAAGTTCCATAGTTTACTCATGTTTGAACAAGAATACGTCAAACACCGAGTTGTTTTAAAGTGTTACAGCTTCCTCGAGTTTGAACAAGAATACGTCAAACTCCGAGTAGCTTCAATGAGTTATGGTTTTCAACTTTGGTGAACAAAGCGTATGACCATGCCTTGTGTATAATGTAATCAATTAATTGCAACAATTGCAAGCAATTTAGTTTCGTGTATAATGTAACATCCAATTTTCATGTATGATCTAGCGTCATGTAGCTTGTATTCAAATAGATTTCATGTGTAATGTGAACAAGTTAGCGTCATGTATATGGCAAGAAATGAATTTCATGTATGATGTTAACCACTTAGTATCATGTATTTTGTAAACAAATAAGCTTCCTTGTGTAATGTAAATAAATTAGTATCATGTATATTGTATAATGTGCATAATTTAGTATCATGTACTTTGTAACCAAATAAGTTTCATGTTCAATGTGGTCAATCTAGTATTATGTACCAAACAAACAATTGTTATGTATCACGTATATTACAAACAACCAAGTTTCATGTATTATGTGTTCAATCTGGTAGAGTGTGTATTGCAAATGAACAAGTTTCGTGAGTTATGTGATCGTGCTATGTATCTTGTGAACGTTCATACGTAAGTTATTGAGTTTCGTGCGTGACATATACTAACGAGTTTTGTATGTGATCGAGTATTGCGGAGAAGCGTGTTGTTTGGCGTTCATGTATAATGTGGTAGCCAGGTTCTAGCTCTTTAAATCTCGTTGAGGTTTGTGGGGATGGTTAACGTATACGCGGTATGGATCGCCCTTTGAAGCGGTAAGTGAAAGGTAACGAGGAGGTTCTGAAAACACTCGGGAAAGTGTGTTTACAAATAATTGATCTTTGTTTGAAAATATGAAATTGTAAATTGTTCTTGGTTGTAGATATATAAAGTAATGAAACTATTGGGTTAAATAATCTAAATAAATAGACAATTTTATAGGAAAAATCTTTTAATTTAAATTTTCAATTATTAATAAGAGAATATTTTTAAGAGGAATTATCGGCTAAACTAGTAGTCGTATATTAATTTAGCCAGGGTTTAGAAATAATTACCTTAATGGGGAAAATCAGAATTATTTATCAATTCGAAATAATATTTTTATAAAATAGGTTGTATTAAGTTTTCTTATAAGGTGAAAGTGTTTATAGAAAATGTATATTTCAGACATTATCTAAAAGTTTGATAAACTTTTTGTTTGAACAAAATAACGAGGTTGTTTAAATCAAATAATAGGATGATTTGTTTACGAAGGAGATTGTCGGTAGTGCACAAAATTGCGGTAAATGAAGAAGCTGATACTTGGAGAATCTTGATGAAATTATGATGGGTGTAATTTCACACTCAACGTGTCCACTCAAATGAATAATAACTTTAGAGTTGGAATATGTAAAATTTATTAAATGCTGAAATGTTAAACATTATTCGAAACACAGATAAATGGTTCCCAAACTGAAAATCTAAGGACAGTAAATAGAAATTTCTGTTAACGTCTCTGGTAGCTTTCCACTAGGAAGACGATAATCACCAAGACGAGCACCGCTATGGTCATTCGGGTTGTCGATCTGGCCTCAGCTCTAGCTGCTTCGTGCGATGCTCCAGTATTTCTTTTTCGAGGATGGAGATTAATTCCTTTTGGTACCCTAATTGATTTGCTAGGTTATCCATTCTTTGTCCTTGCAAGTCGTGCATTACCTCATGCTCCATCCTTTGCCTCTCAAATTCTGCGGTCCTTAGATATTGGTGAATGTCATTGATTGGAATTCCCATAGCACTAGTGGGTGCCATGGTATGCCTTACCCAAGGGTTAGGATGATACGGGTCGGGAACAAGATATGAGTCTCTTAATGGGGGTGATCTAGGTGTTTGAAATCTTGGGCCGGTGTTCCTTGCCTAATCTACCCTTACATCAAACCTTGGCCTAGCAGCTGGGGGTGGTGGTGACCGATACACAGGTTACTTTCTGTCTTCTTTCCAATCAGACTCTGCTCCAGGACGGTATACTGGGGAGGAAGGAGAGTAGGAGTCCATGTCTAGCAGAGAAACAAAGAAAAGGTTGTAAGTGATAATAAAATACTGAGTGTTAGATATAAGAGTTCTCATAGGTTTAGAGTTGGACTTGACCTATAAGCAATGCATCCCTGAGGAGAATTCCTAGGAAAGAGGGTGGGTCACTAAGACACACTTAAGTACCCTGTATTTCCTTAGCCAGAATCCCTCATGGGCCTACACACTTGTAAGGCCCCTTTCCCGGGTAACCTCACTTTTTGTATTTACTCATAAACATAGTCATAAATACTGAACTTAAATTTAAAACATTCAGAAGTAGCGGAAGCAAACATCATTCAAATTACATGACATAACAGCAGAAGTCTTAACAATTAAATACATAACATTGTCTTAATATAAATAAATGTGGGATGTCAGTCTTGTGCCGGGTAACCTTCACGCCATCGCACGTCCCTTTCTTCCTTTACCTGAAATGTATACTAAAAGTCAGCTAACGCTGGTGAGTTCTAGTTTAAGGACAATCATACATAATACTTATCTTATCATGAATATTTTATATATATGTGTACATAACATACGTAATATTCGTGCTTTTACATATTCTTTACTTTACTGTTCTCACATAACATTCATTTTATGTATATACATACTTACTTTGAGGGGGAGAACAGTTATTGGCCATAATCTTAAGGGAGATCAACCCATCACACTTGTCGCAAATGTCACAAAGACATCGCAGTGAGAACTACCGTCGTAGCCCATTTCATTAACCGTCCGGCTCAAGAAAACCGCCCGTTCTTTCATTAAATCCGTCCGGCAACCTTTGTCCGTCCGCTCTTAAATCGTCCTACCGTCGTAGTCCGTTCTTTTGTCCGTCTGCCCTAGGGCATCCGTTTCCCACGCGACCATTATGTATGCAACCGTTCTACTTTAGTTAAGACAATTGTTTCGACCGTCCATTAGTGCCTTAATATACTTCCTAGCTTGCGAAGGAACGTTTTTGTCCCGGTTGCAAAATAGTCACGTGGTCTTCCATGTACCGAAGTAGCCGTTGTCATAGAAGGGTTCATAACGTTTACATACATTCATAACATGCAATATATATAATATAAAGCAAGATTTCATTCATTTACGTTATGTCCTTCTTTCATTCATTCTTTGTAATCATACGTTTCATTCTTTGTTCATAATTCATTTTCATATATAAGTATATATATATATATATATATATACATCTTTGTATACCACGCATGATCACATTGACATTTATAGCATTTATTCATTTAGTGTATACACTTCAGCCCCAAAACGTTTAAAATGATTTGCACATAACATAGAAGGGGGCACATAGAACTCACCAGAAAAGCTAGTCTTGGTTGTCCTAAACAAAGGTCCAACAACATCACGTACAATCTGAATTAGGTAGTTTAAATACACATCAGACCCAACCCCGACTCTAACGGTTTAATCATTCTAAACATACTGACTTTACTTACTAGTCTGCTGCATGCGCACTTAGTAAGTGCGTAGGGCCTTGCTCATGCGTACTTGATAAGTACACATGATCTTTCCCCTGCGTACTTGTAAGTACGCATGATCTTTCTCCTGCGTACTTGGTAAGTATGCATGATCTTTCTCCTGCATACTTGGTAAGTACGCAGGACGTCCCTACTGCGTACTTGATAAGTACGCAGCACCTGTTTCCTGGACAAGTCCGCAATTTTTGCATGTTAATCCGATCATGCTAATCTTACAATTTTCTTTGATCAAAAGGTGCGGTTTTCACTCTAAATGCTAGTTCTAAGCTTATTTTCAAGTTTCATCCATAAAAACGTCTCCTATTTAGCTAAAACCCGAGAAACCCCAAAACAAACAAAAACTCAGATTATGGTCGAATCATTACCTGAATTGGACTTCTGATTCGGAGGTTTTACTCACGAGCTCAGCGGTAACGTGCTCCTTCAATCTAGTGTCGATCCATTGACTTTCTCTCTCCAGACCCGAGCTCCCCTTTCTCTCTCTAGAATGATGAAATGAAGATGAAATGGTGAAGTGGGCTGCCTTGCCCCTTATATACCTGGGCTTTCATCGGCCTGTTGGAGCCGAGCCCAAGCCCATCTGTTTTTCTTTTGTTTTATGACGATTAAGCCTCTATTGCGTTATTGTTTACTAAATTACTATTTTTGGGATGTTACAAGTCTACCCTCCTTAAAGAGGTTTCGTCCTCGAAACTATTTATACGTTAAACAATTTAGGGTATAGTCCCCTCATCTCGTCTTCTTTTTCCCTTGTAGCTTCTGACCCTTTTCTGTGCTTCCATTGTATTTTGACTAAAGGAATCGACTTATTACGTAGTCGTTTCTCAGCTCGGTCAATAATGGCTATTGGTTCCTCCACATAATTTAGACTGTTGTCCACTTCGATCTCGTCGTAAGGTATGTGAGTTGTGTCGTCAGCTAGGCACTTGCGTAAGTGCGACAGGTGGAACGTAGGGTGTATTCCACTAAGCTCAACGGGTAAGTCGAGTCTGTAAGCAACTTGACCCACTCTCGCTAAAATCTTGAAAGGTCCGACAAACCTTGGACTTAGTTTGCCACGTTTTCTGAATCGGATGATTCCTTTCCATGGTGATACCTTTAACAGTACCATGTCCCCCACTTGAAACTCTAAATCCCTTCTTGTCTTATCCGCGTATGATTTCTGTCTGTCCTTTGTGGCTTTCATTCTAGCCTTGATTTGATCAAACTTCTCGGAAGTAGCTTTGACCACTTCGAGACTTGCAAAATCCTTTTGTCCAATTTGCCCCCCCAACAAACCGGGGTGCTACATTTCCTCCCATACAACATCTCAAATGGCGGCATGCCAATAGTTGAGTGATAGCTGTTATTATATGAAAATTCTGCCAGTGGTAGATGGCTGTCCCAGCGCCTACCGAAGTCAATGATACAGGCCCGGAGCATGTCCTCCAAGGTTTGAATGGTCCTTTCCGATTGACCATCGGTTTGGGGGTGGTAAGCGGTGCTGATGTTTAGTCTAGTGCCCATTGCTTCGTTGAATTTCTTCCAAAACCTTGACGTGAATCTAGTATCCCTGTCCGACACAATCGACAGCGGCATACCATGTCTACTCACAATTTCCTTGATAAATATTTCTGCTATTATTTCTGACGAAGAAGTCTCACGTATTGGCAAGAAGTGAGCACTTTTCGTCAAGCGGTCGACGATCACCCAAATGGTATCATTGCCTTTAGCTATTCGCGGTAGCTTGGTAATGAAGTCCATCGTGATCTCCTCCCACTTCCATTCCGGTATTGGTAGAGGTTGCATTTTACCGCATGGTTTCTTGTTCTCGGCCTTAACTAGAGAACACGTTAGGCACTTGCTCACGTACTCTGTCACATCATTCTTCATGCCCGGCCACCAGTACTCTTTCTTCAAGTCTTGATACATTTTGTTTGTCCCGGGGTGGATAGAATAACGAGACTTATGGGCCTCATCGAGTATTTTGGCTCTAAGCTCGCCAATCTTAGGTATCCACATCCGGCCAAACCTAGTTCGTACATCGTATGTATTTCACTCATCAAATCTGGCGTTATAATCAGCTGACACGCTTTGATCCAGATAGGTGTCGATTCTTCCTTTCTACTTAAAGCGTCAGCCACCACGTTTGCCTTGCCTGGATGGTACAATATCTCACAGTCATAGTCCTTCAGTAGCTCTAACCACCTCCTTTGTCTCATGTTTAATTCCTTTTGCTCAAAAAAGTACTTCAGGCTTTTGTGATCGAAGTAAATGGTGCATTTGACTCCATACAGATAGTGCCTCCATATTTTCAACGCGAAAACTACTGCTACTAACTCTAGATCGTGTGTTGGGTAGTTAGCCTCGTGAATCTTTAGTTGCCACGAGGCATAAGCAATTACCTTTCCTCGTTGCATAAGTACGCACCCCAAACCCTGCCCCGAAGCGTCAGAGTAGACTACCAAGTCTTCATTTCCCTCAGGTAGTGCCAAGACTGGGGCTTGGGTTAATCGTGCCTTAAGTTCCTCAAACGCGTTGTTTTGGGTTGGACCCCATTCATATTTCACTTCCTTCCGTGTCAACTTAGTTAGTGGCGAGTCTATTCTTGAAAAATCTTGAATGAACCTTCGATAGTAGCATGTCAATCCCAGAAAACTTCGTATCTCTGTTGGTGTCTTTGGAACGTTCCATTCCTTTACTGTCTCGATCATTGCAGGATCCACCATAATGTCGTTTGGGTTTATTACATGACCTAGGAATTGGACTTCCCTAAGCCAGAACGCGCATTTGGAGAATTTTACGTACAACTTTTCCTACTTTAGCACCTCTAAAACCTCCCTTAGGTGACAGTGGTGATCACCCTCGCTTTTTGAATATACCAGTATGTCGTCTATAAAAACTATCACTGATCGATCCAACATGGGTCGACATACTCTATTCATCAAATCCATGAACGCTGCTGGTGCGTTGGTCAATCCGAAGGACATCACGAGAAACTCATAATGCCCATAACGCGTGCGAAACGCGGTCTTTAGTACGTCTTCTTCTCTTACTTTCAACTGGTGGTAACCCGACCTAAGATCGATCTTTGAGAACCAACTCGCACCTTGCAGTTGATCAAAAAGATCGTCTATTCTAGGCAGTGGGTATTTGTTCTTTACTGTCCTCTTGTTCAACTCGCGGTAGTCAATGCACATGCGCATGCTGCCGTCCTTTTTCTTTACAAATAGTACCGGAGCGCCCCACGGTGAGATGCTCGGTCTAATAAATCCTTTTTCTGTTAGTTCCTCTAGTTGAGACAACAATTCTTTCATTTTTGACGGAGACAATCGGTAGGGGGCTTTGGCAACGGGCTTAGCTCCTGGCAATAAGTCAATCTGAAATTCTATTTCCCGATCGGGTGGTAACCCAGGTAGATCCTCAGGGAATACTTCCGGAAAGTTACACACCACGGGTACATTCTTGAGTTCATTCATTTTCATTCTATCATCAATAACATTTGCCAAATAAGCTTCGCAACCGCGCCTCATGTAACTTTCGGCCTTGATCATCGAGATGACGTTCGGCATCGTGCAATTCCAATCCCCATAAACCGTAATTGGACTGCCGCTAGGAGCTTTGAGGTGTATCCTCTTACGTTTACATATGATTTGAGCTTCATTGGCAGCTAGCCAATTCATACCCAATACTATATCGAATCCTCCTAAGGTAAGAAGGAATAATCTAGAAGGGAACTTATGATCCTCTATTTCTATGATGCAATCCTCTGTTACTTGAAATACTGCCGAATTTTTACCAACGGCAGTTTGTACGCTAAAGGCCTTTACTATGGTGTTGATAGTGCAACCTAGTTTACGACTAAATGCATTGGATATAAAACTTTTACTAGCACCAGAGTCAAATAAAATAGCAGCATGTTCGTTATTAACTAGGAACGTACCTGACACAACATCACGGTTTCCCCTTGCTTCCTCCTCAGTCAGGGCGTAGGCTCGAGTCCTAGCCTGCGGTTGTTCCTTTTCAGCTTCCTTTTCCTTTCCCGAACCGGATTGTCTGGTTTTCCTGCAATCCCTAGTCTGGTGTCCATATCTTCCACAACTTTGGCACTTGACGCCCTTCAGACAATCTCAGGAGTAGTGCCCCGGCCTCCCTCACTTATAACACATGGTGGTGCCGATTCAACACTCTCCAAGATGTTGCCTTCCACATTTCTTGCATGTTTCATATTTATTCAACCTTGGTTTCTTAATTTCAGTTGTTACATTCCCTTTTTCGGTGACGGGTTCTCCCATTTTCTCTTTTGTGTCTCAGGTGCCGGGTCCTCATTGGCATAATCGTCGTAGACGATTCCGCTCAGATTCACTACTGACTCGAAGGTCGAGGGTAGATTAGCTTTCACATGAACACGGACCCTTTGAGGTAGGCCCTTCACATAGTACTTAATCATTCGCTCTTCTGTCTCCACCAGGTGGGGTACCAGTTGGGCTAGTTCATTGAATCTTGAGGTATACTGGCGATGAGTCTTGTTGCCAGCCTTAAAGTTTAGGAACTCGTTCTCCACACGATCAATCTCATTCTGTGGGCAGAACTTTTGGATTATGAGCTTCTTAAGGTCTTCCCATGTCATTCTGGTAAGAGCGTTTGGCGACTTTGTCCGCTGAATGTTTCTCCACCAACCTAGTGCTTCATTGGTGAAAGAATGAGCAACATATTTAACCGCCTGGTCCGGTCGACACTCGCTGATGTTGACTACAACATTCATCCTCTCAATCCATTCGAACGTAGCCACTGAATACTGTTGCCATCGAGCTTGGGTGGGTCTCCGTCTTTGAATCCTTTGTAAGTGCACCCACGATTGCTTGATCCCATTTTTACTTCATCCCCATCACTATTGTAACATTTCTGATTTTTAGTATTCATATTTCAATTCAATGTAATGCAATTTCAAACTCAATACTCGTGCAATGTCTCATTATTTTCTCGCCGTAAATTAAATGCAATGATTCTATACAAATTCGCAAGTTTTACTCGATTATATACATTTAAACACTATACAAGAAACGATTTTATTCAAACTCATCGAACCTGAAAAGTCAAGGACTAAAGTTGAAAAATGTTAAGAAACCCTAGACTAGCACGGTCGTGCTTCGTCCTAGCACGGTCGCGCCAAGTGCTTTGGTACGGTCGCACGACCTGCTTTGGAACGATCACGCCTGGTGCCTAGGCACGGTCGTGCCATATTTAGGCACGGTCGCGCCTATGAATCAGCTGAAACGTAACTGCAATTTTAATCGTCCGATTGTTCGAATCCATAACCGTTTTACGTTATACTTTCAAAATAATACTACCAATCATTTCTTTTTCGACCAAATAACCAAAATTCGTTCAACTCAAAGGATTCTCTCTCAAATATTTCCAAGGAAACTCTCTCAAGCAATTCGATCCAAGTTCTCTCAAATCCAGCATCATCGTCACGCCATCCGATCTCTCCTGAAGCTACAGAACCGTTGAAACAGTCGGGATCACATCAGAAGACACCGGGGCTCAATCCCGCCGTCACCGGAACTCCCTCTCTATCGTTCTCTATCGATTCGCTTTTATTCAGGTTAATTGAATCCTCTAATTTATTCATTCCAGTATCTGAATCAAAAGCCCTTTATTAATTTGGGTTTTCAATTCGTAAATCTGTCTAAATCAGAAACCATGTTTTAAAAAAAATAATTTAATCGAATCCATATTTAAACACGATTTCCATACAATTAAATTATATGAAAAGACTCGTAATAACCCATTAATCAAAAGCCCTAACAATTCCAGCGTTTAAAACACAAGAATTTGTCAATTCGTGTCTGATTTGGAAGAGACACGGTCAGGCTAATCATCTAGCGCGGTCGTGCCTCATGTAGCGCGGTCGTGTTGAATAGCGTCGCGGTCGTGTCCTCCTGTCCAGACCTAGTCATGCCATTCGGGCTAGTCTCTGTTGTGTCTAGGAATCATAGACACGACCGTGCCGGGCCAAGGCATGGTCGTGCCTGTTGATTTGTCTAGATTGTGCTCCTGTTGATCAACCCGGTCGCGCCCCGACTAGCGCGGTCGCGCCCGTGGCTTGAGCACGATCGTGCCCTTCCGAGCCACGGTCGTGTGAGTTTCAGAACTTTTAACAGAATTATAATTTTTATATTTTAATCAGTAAATGTTTCAGATTTTATAAAAATATGTTTTCTGTATTCAAAAATGAATTAAAAGTTTGATCTTGGCATAAATATAATTTATTTAAAAGTTTATGAAAAATTAAATTCATATTTACTATCTTACACTTAAATGATATTTTAAATAATTAAGTTACAAAATTTATAAATAAATAAGATAATGATTATCTATTTAATTTACAATTTAAATCAAACTCATTTATTTATACTTAATTACAATTAATATTTATATTATTTCATAAACTATAATTATATATTTATTCAATTATTCAATTCAAACCTAATCAAATTGTTTCAAAAATATTTTACTTCAAACTCTATATATTTTATTCAATACTTTTTAAATACAAATCAATAGTTTTATACACAAATTCAACTTTCATTTTAGACTTAAACTTTATGCATCTATTTGATTCAATACACATTACTCTTTAGGTTAAATTATGCATTTCGAGGATCATATTTGCTATCTATAATCTTTGTTAGCTACACTTCCATACCAAGTGAGTATTCACAACCCCTTTTACTCTTTTACACTTTTGGGGTGAAACATGAACTCTATACACATTACACATTACACATTTACATTTACACAAACAACACAAGTGCAAAAATCCTATTTACATACATGTGTGCAAAAATTTAAGCTTTGTGCCCGAGTGCTAGGTGTGCTAACCTTTGTATGCTCTTATGTGAAATCATTAACTATACAAGCCGACGGTTTTCAATGATAGATCTACTGAGTCTGACAAACCCACCCATGGTGCGCGGTGATTGAAACCGACAACACAATTTTTGCATGCTAGTTACAAGGTTTGGTTGTACATGGTTACACAATAGCTGCTCCCCATAAATGCCTGATTTTATCATGTTTTGTAAAGGATTTGTTTTCAACTATATGCTATCTACATACAACTGTGTTATACTCACCAACTTTTTAGTTGACTTTATTTTATTCATGTTTCAGGCCCCAATATGTGAGATTGATTCAAGACGTGTTCAACATAGGATTCGGACTTAGCAATTTAAATCAAGAACTTTATGAATTGTTTTATGTTTCTTGTTTGAATTTGGTTTGTACTTGGATTATTTGTAATGGAAATTTAACTTTAATATATTTCAATTTAGTCAACCATGTGCTATGAACAGTCATACATGTCCCGCCCCGATGATTCCGCCATCGGTCGGGGTGTGACAGATTGGTATCAGAGCCTTGGTTATAGGTAATTAGGTTATTAGACACCTTGACCTAGACTATAACTTTAGGACACCCACTTATACTATGCTTCATGATTTTTGTGCTATGTGTTACATGCTAGATGCTATATGTTATGTGCTACATGTTTAGTATGATTACTTATTGCATTATGATGACTTATGTGTTTTAAATCCATGACTTATTAGGATATTCTTAATAATTAAATAAATAATATCCTTTCCTATATTCTAAAACCTCATAATATTTCTATTTTCTTTTCTATCTTTATCCTTTCTAAGCATGTGGAAAATTCTTGAAGCAAAAATCTCTAAAATTTTTATTTCTTCGTTAAGGTTTTTAAACTTGTTAAATTATTTGAGGACACGTGCAATCTGGAAGAGTGGCACCTGTATTTTTGGTTTTCTATCTAGGAAAGCATTTCGCATAAATCCCAATCAACTGAGGGACCCGTATGCTTTCCTGGGAATTCCCGAGATGAGTGTTTACTTATAGGCTAAAGCATGTCTCCTTGAAAATTTTATAAGTTTAATTAACCTTAATGTGCCATAGTATTCAAGTGATTTTATCACTTTTGAGTACAATCCAAACTATAAATATCTATTTTTATTTGGTTATCTCATTCTATTAAATCCTAGCAATTCTCATCAGTTCTTACAATCTTTTCTTGTCTTGTGAAAATCTGTAGAATGCCTCCTCGTCGTGCTCCCGCAACCAACGCCAACTCCGACATTGCTGCTATTCTTACCCAATTGGTGACACAACTCACCCAAGCCAATAGTGCCACCAATGGAAATGGTGGAAATGGAAGCAATAGTGGTAATAATTGTGGAAATGGTGGAAATGGTGGTAACAATCCACCTCAATGCACCTTCAAACACTTCAATTCGTGCAATCCCCTCAAGTTTTATGGAACCGAAGGAGCTACTGGACTCCTTTAATGGTTTGAAAGCATTGAGAATACCTTTCTCAATAGTGACTGTCCCGACAACCTCCGTGTTCGTCATGCTACAAGTGTCCTACAAAAACGGGCACTTACTTGGTGGAATGGGTAGAAACGAAATAGGGGTGTTGATGTAGCTATGGCCTTACCTTGGGATGAGGTCAAAAGGCTTATGACCGAGGAGTTCTGTCCTAGAAATGAAGTGAAAAAGTTAGAAGCTGAATTTTGGGATCTTGCCCAAGATAGTGGGGGAAAGCTTAGCATATACAACTCGGTTCCATGAGTTGAGTCTTCTTGTGCCCCACATGGTCACTCCTTTGTCCCGTTGTATCGAAAAGTATATTGGTGGGCTACCAAGACAAATCCAAGATACTGTCTTAGGTAGAAATCCTGCTACTCTGGAGGATGCTATTCGTCTATCTGCTACCTTAACTGATAATCATGTGAAAGCTGGAACTCTTACCAAAAAGGGTTCTAAGAAAGTTTCTGAAACCGTAACCCCTCCTACCCACAACAAAGAAGCCACAACTGAACCCTCTCGCAATAACAAAAAGAGGAAAGTTAGAAATTTTGCTGTGGTTACTCTGCTGTTCCCGTTAATCAAGTTGCACCCGTAGTTCAAGCACCGGCCAAAAAGCCATATGTTGGGATCTACCCTCTTTGTGCCACCTGCAATTATCATCATCCTCAAAATATCCCATGTCGCCTTTGTACTTATTGTGGGAGATATGGTCATACGGTCAGTGTTTGTAGGACCAAAGCTCTTACGGGCCAAGTTAACCCTCCAAACCGAACCGTACCTCAAGTGGCTATCCAAGGTGCTCCCGCCATTGCTAATGGGCGTGCTTGCTATGAGTGTGGTGACCCGAACCATTTTCGTGATAAATGTCCAAGACTTGCAAATGCTAGACAAGGTGGAGCTCGTGGGCGTGCGTTCAACATAAACGCCAACGAAGCTCAAGCCAACAACGACGTGGTTAATGGTACGTTCCTTGTTAATAGTCAATATGCCTCCATTTTGTTCGATACCGGTTCCGATAAAAGTTTTGTGTCACTTAATTTTGAGACTTTACTTGCAAAGACACGATCCCAATTAGAGAAAACCTTCACCGTTGAAATAGCAAATGGTGACTCCCTTACAATTGAGTCTATTATCTATGACTGCTCCTTAGAACTTAATGATTATACATTCCCAATCAACCTTGTTCCAATGCCACTAGGAAGCTTTGATATTATCATAGGTATGGATTGGCTATCAAATCATCATGCTGAAGTCATTTGCTTTGAAAAGTGTATCCGAATTCCACTACCATCGGGAGAAACCTTAAGGGTTTTTGGTGAAAAGCCTTGCAAGGGACTTAAGTTGATGTCGTGTACTACCGCTCAAAATTACTTACGAAAGAAGTACATTGCTTTCTTAGCTCATATTGTTCAAAAGGATATCAAGGAGAAGAGTATCTAAGACATTCCGATCATTCGGGATTTCCCCGAAGTTTTTCCTAAGGATTTATCCGGTCTTCCTCCCGTTCGTCAAGTAAAGTTCCGTATTGATCTTGTGCCTAGAGCTAACCCCGTTGCTAGAGCTCCTTATCGTCTTGCACCTTCCGAAATGCAAGAGCTTGCAAGTCAACTTCAAGAACTCTCCGACAAAGGTTTCATTCGCCCGAGTCATTCACCGTGGGGTGCACCCGTCTTATTTGTGAAAAAGAAGGATGGATCATTCCGTATGTGTATTGACTACCGCGAACTCAACAAGCTTACTTTCAAGAAACGTTACCCTTTGCCTAGAATCGATGACCTCTTTGATCAACTTCAAGGTTCTACTTGTTTCTCAAAGATTGATCTTCGATCCGGTTATCATCAGCTCCGTGTTCAAGAAGATGACATTCCTAAAACTGCTTTTCGAACAAGGTATGGTCATTACGAGTTCATGGTTATGCCTTTCGGGTTAACCAATGCACCCACAGTTTTCATGGATCTCATGAACCGTGTGTGCAAACCATACCTTGATAAATTCGTGATCGTTTTCATTGACGATATCTTAATCTATTCCAAGACTAAGGCCGACCATGAAGAACACGTTAGATTGGTTTTGGACCTTTTAAAGAAAGAACAACTATATGCCAAGTTCTCCAAGTGTGAATTTTGGTTAAAAGAAGTTCAATTTCTTGGTCACATCGTCAATGACAAGGGTATTCATGTTGATCCTGCTAAGATTGAAACGATTAAGAATTGGAATGCCCCGAAGACTCCTACCGAAGTTCGTTCATTTCTTGGTCTTGCGGGTTATTATCGTCGTTTCATCTCAAACTTCTCAAAGATTGCTGTCCCTCTTACCGCTTTGACCCATAAGGGTAAAACTTATGAGTGGGGACCGAAACAAGATGAAGCTTTCCAAACTCTTAAGCATAAGTTGTGCAATGCTCCCATTTTGACTCTCCCCGATGGAATCGATGATTTAGTTGTCTATTGTGATGCTTCTAACCAAGGTCTTGGTTGTGTCCTCATGCAACGAGGAAAAGTAATCGCTTATGCATCAAGACAACTCAAAATTCATGAAAAGAATTATACGACGCACGATCTCGAGTTGGGTGCGGTCGTATTCGCGTTAAAGATTTGGAGACATTACCTATATGGCACGAAATGTGTGGTGTTCACCGACCACAAAAGTCTTCAACATATCTTCAACCAAAAAGAGCTCAATATGAGGCAACGACGTTGGGTCGAACTCCTTAACGACTACGACTGCGAGATTCGTTACCATCCCGGCAAAGCGAATGTTGTAGCCGATGCTTTGAGTCGAAAGGACCATGTTATGCTTCACTGTGCACGTATTCAACCGATATTCAAACCCGTATCTTAGAAGCTCAACACGTCTCGGTAACCGAGGGTAACATGTATGAAGAAATGTCGTGTGGTGTTGAACTTCTTCTTGAATCAAAACCAAATGGCTTACTTTATTACTTGAACCGTATTTGGATTCCCGATCGTGATGATCTTCGTACATTTCTCATGAACGAGGCTCATAAGACTCGTTATTCTATTCATCCTGGTGCGGATAAAATGTACCAAGATCTTCGCCAACTTTATTGGTGGCCCGGTATGAAGAAAGACATTGCTCTTTATGTGGCCAAATGCTTAACCTGTTCCAAAGTCAAAGCCGAACATCAACGTCCATCTGGTTTACTCGAACAACCAGAAATTCCAGTGTGGAAATGGGAGAATCTAGCTATGGATTTTATTACCAAGCTCCCTCGCACTTCGAGTGGATATGATAGTATTTGGGTGATCATTGATCGACTCACCAAATATGCTCATTTCTTGCCTATTCGTGAAGACTATCGGGTTGAGAAACTAGCCCGAATTTACATCGATGAAATCGTGAGCCGTCATGGTGTTCCTTTGAACATAATATCTGATCGAGATGCCCGGTTCACTTCTCGATTTTGGCAATCTCTCCAAAAGGCTCTTGGTACTCGATTGAATTTGAGCACGACTTACCATCCGCAAACTGATGGTCAAACCAAGCGAACAATCCAAACTCTTGAAGACATGCTTAGAGCTTGTGTAATCGATTTTGGTGACAATTGGGATTCACATCTATCCCTCATTGAGTTTTCTTACAACAATAGCTACCACACAAGTATCAACATGGCTCCATTCGAAGCTCTCTATGGTCGCAAGTGTCGTTCTCCTATCTGTTGGAACGAGATTGATGAAGCACAAATCATCGGTCCCGAGTTAATTCAAGAAACATCCGACAAGATCATTCAAATCCGTGACAATATTCGAGTAGCGAGGAGTCGGCAAAAGAGTTATACCGACAAACGTCGAAAACCCTTGGAATTCCAAGTCAGTGACCTTGTTCTTCTAAAGGTGTCTCCGTGGAAGGGTGTGGTCCGTTATGGAAAGAAAGGAAAGTTAGCACCTCGTTATGTTGGTCCATTCAAAATCCTTGAAAGGATTAGGAAAGTGGCTTACAAGCTCGAGTTACCTCCATATCTTGGCAATGTGCATCCTACATTTCATATATCTAATCTGAAGAAGTGTCTCGCTGATGAAAATCTCCATATACCGCTTAACGACGTGCGCATTGATGAAACGATGCACTTCGTTGAGAAGCCGGTGGAAATAATGGATCGCGAGGTCAAACAGCTCAAGCGAAGTCGCATTCCTATCGTTAAAGTTCGTTGGGAATCTAAGCGTGGTCCTTAATTCACTTGGGAACGAGAAGACCAAATGAAGCTCAAGTACCCTCATCTTTTTACTAATAATGTTGTTTCCTCTAGCTAAATTTCGGGACGAAATTCTCTCAACATGGGGAGACTGTAACATTTCTGATTTTTAGTATTCATATTTCCATTCAATGTAATGCAATTTCAAACTCAATACTCGTGCAATGTCTCATTATTTTCTCGCCGTAAATTTAATGCAATGATTCTATACAAATTCGCAAGTTTTACTCGATTATATACATTTAAACACTATACAAGAAACGATTTTATTCAAACTCATCGAACCTGAAAAGTCAAGGACTAAAGTTGAAAAATGTCAAGAAACCCTAGACTAGCACGGTCGTGCTTCGTCCTAGCACGGTCGCGCCAAGTGCTTTGGCACGGTCGCGCGACCTGCTTTTGAACGATCGCGCCTGGTGCCTAGGCACGGTCGTGCCATATTTAGGCACGGTCGCGCCTGTGAATCAGCTGAAACGTAACTGCAATTTTAATCGTCCGATTGTTCGAATCCATAACCGTTTTACGTTATACTTTCAAAATAATACTACCAATCATTTCTTTTTCGACCAAATAACCAAAATTCGTTCAACTCAAAGGATTCTCTCTCAAATATTTCCAAGGAAACTCTCTCAAGCAATTCGATCCAAGTTCTCTCAAATCCAGCATCATCGTCACGCCATCCGATCTCTCCTGAAGCTACGGAACCGTTGAAACAGTCGGGATCACATCAGAAGACGTCGGGGCTCAATCCCGCCGTCACCGAAATTCCCTCTCTATCGTTCTCTATCGATTCGCTTCTATTTAGGTTAATTGAATCCTCTAATTTATTCATTCCAGTATCTGAATCAAAAGCCCTTTATTAATTTGGGTTTTCAATTCGTAAATCTGTCTAAATCAGAAACCATGTTTTAATAAAAATAATTTAATCGAATCCATACTTAAACACGATTTCCATACAATTAAATTATATGAAAAGACTCGTAATAACCCATTAATCAAAAGCCCTAACAATTCCAGCATTTAAAACACAAGAATTTGTCAATTCGTGTCTGATTTGGAAGAGACACGGTCGCGCTAATCATCTAGCGCGACCGTGCCTCATGTAGCGCGGTCGTGTTGAATAGCGTCGCGGTCGTGTCCTCCTGTCCAGACCTAGTCATGCCCTTCGGGCTACTCTCTGTTGTGTCTAGGAATCATAGACACGACCGTGCCGGGTCAAGGCACGGTCGTGCCTGTTGACCTGTCTAGATTGTGCTCCTGTTGATCAACCCGGTCGCGCCCCGACTAGCGCGGTCGCGCCCGTGGCTTGAGCACGATCGTGCCATTCAGAACTTTTAACAGAATTTTAATTTTTATATTTTAATCAGTAAATGTTTCAAATTTTATAAAAATATGTTTTCTGTATTCAAAAATGAATTAAAAGTTTGATCTTGGCATAAATATAATTTATTTAAAAGTTTATGAAAAATTAAATTCATATTTACTATCTTACACTTAAATGATATTTTAAATAATTAAGTTACAAAATTTATAAATAAATAAGATAATGATTATCTATTTAATTTACAATTTAAATCAAACTCATTTATTTATTTATACTTAATTACAATTAATATTTATATTATTTCATAAACTATAATTATATATTTATTCAATTATTCAATTCAAACCTAATCAAATTGTTTCAAAAATATTTTACTTCAAACTCTATATGTTTTATTCAATACTTTTTAAATACAAATCAATAGTTTTATACACAAATTCAACTTTCATTTTAGACTTAAACTTTATGCATCTATTTGATTCAATACACATTACTCTTTAGGTTAAATTGTGCATTTCGAGGATCATATTTGCTATCTATAATCTTTGTTAGCTACACTTCCATACCAAGTGAGTATTCACAACCCCTTTTACTCTTTTACACTTTTGGGGTGAAACAAGAACTCTATACACATTACACATTACACATTTACACAAACAACACAAGTGCAAAAATCCTATTTACATACATATGTGCAAAAATTTAAGCTTTGTGCCCGAGTGCTAGGTGTGCTAACCTTTGTATGCTCTTATGTGCAATCATTAACTATACAAGCCGACGGTTTTCAATGATAGATCTACTGAGTCTGACAAACCCACCCATGGTGCGCGGTGATTGAAACTGACAACACAATTTTTGCATGCTAGTTACAAGGTTTGGTTGTACATGGTTACACAATAGCTGCTCCCCATAAATGCCGGATTTTATCATGTTTTGTAAAGGATTTGTTTTCAACTATATGCTATCTACATACAACTGTGTTATACTCACCAACTTTTTAGTTGACTTTATTTTATTCATGTTTCAGGCCCCAATACGTGAGATTGATTCAAGACGTGTTCAACATAAGATTCGGACTTAGCAATTTAAATCAAGAACTTTATGAATTGTTTTATGTTTCTTGTTTGAATTTGGTTTGTACTTGGATTATTTGTAATGGAAATTTAACTTTAATATATTTCAATTTAGTCAACCATGTGCTATGAACAGTCTTACATGTCCCGCCCCGATGATTCCGCCATCGGTCGGGGTGTGACAACTATCATACACTTTCTCTTCATGGTCTCCTTCATCCTCCTCTCTACTCTTATTTAGTGCCTCGGATAGTAGATCAGGTAATACTTTCTTCAGAGTGAGTACAACTTTACGGGCAATAGCATCCCTGACTTCGGGTTCCAACTGTATCGGCCCCGGATTGTCGTCTCCAGTTGGGGTCACTTCTGTTTCGTGCACACTCTCGGTGTGTTCTGCGTGCACACTTTCTTCTTCTTCTAGTCTTTGATTCAACGGAGGTCTACCTACTCGGCCAGTGCGACCGCCTCGGCGTTCTGTTCTTCCTCCACCAGCCATAATTCCTAGTTTCCTGATAGTTATAAGGGAATACATCAATGCCATTCCTTCATATCATAGTTTGGAACAGTACGAGCAAGGTAAATTTTTAATTACAGTGACCGGTTTGTGATTACTAATTTACATTGCTTTTCGGGTTCAAAACTCTTCAAATCGGTTGTGACATTGACATCTATTTGTTCTAAGTGAAGGTATCTATTCTTATCCAAGTGTATTAACCCTAGTACTTACTTACCGTGCTGGCGTTGGCGTTGGTTACCCATACTGACATCCATGCGTTGGTCCCATAATCAGCTTGAGTCCAGACATTTAGGGATGTCTGAATCTCTCAAACTATTGCTCTGATACCAACTTGTAAGGCCCCTTTCCCGGGTAACCTCACTTGTTGGATTTACTCATAAACATAGTTATAAATACTGAACTTAAATTTAAAACATTAAAAAGTAGCGGAAGCAAACATCATTCAAATTACATGACATAACAGCGGAAGTCTTAACAATTAAATACATAACATTGTCTTAATATAAATAAATGTGGGATGTCAGTCTTGTGCCGGGTAACCTTCACGCCATCGCACGTCCCTTTCTTCCTTTACCTGAAATGTATACTAAAAGTCAGCTAACGCTGGTGAGTTCTAGTTTAAGGACAATCATACATAATACTTATCTTATCATGAATATTTTATATATATGTGTACATAACATAGGTAATATTCGTGCTTTTACATATTCTTTACTTTACTGTTCTCACATAACATTCATTTTATGTATATACATATGTACATACATACTTACTTGTCGCGAATGTCACAAAGACATCGCAGTGATAACTACCGTCGTAGCCCATTTCATTAACCGTCCGGCTCTAGAAAACCGTCCGTTCTTTCATTAAATCCGTCCGGCAACCTTTGTCTGTCCGCTCTTAAACAGTCCTACCGTCGTAGTCCGTTCTTTTGTCTGTCTGCCCTAGGGCATCCGTTTCCCACGCGAACATTATGTATGCAACCGTTCTACTTTAGTTAAGGCAATTTCTTCGACCGTGCATTAGTGCCTTAATATACGTCCTAGCTTGCGAAGGAACGTTTTTGTCCCGGTTGCAAAATAGTCACGTGGTCGTCCGTCTACCGAAGTAGCCGTTGTCATAGAAGGGTTCATAACGTTTACATACATTCATAACATGCAATATATATAATATAAATCAAGATTTCATTCATTTACGTTATGTCCTTCTTTCATTCATTCTTTGTAATCATACGTTTCATTCTTTGTTCATAATTCATTTTCATAGATAAGTATATATATATATATACATCTTTGTATACCACACATGATCACATTGACATTTATAGCATTTATTCATTCAGTGTATACACTTCAGCCCCAAAACGTTTAAAATGATTTGCACATAACATAGAAGGGGGCACATAGAACTCACCAGAAAAGCTAGTCTTGGTTGTCCTAAACAAAGGTCCAACAACGTCACGTACAATCTGAATTAGGTAGTTTAAATACACATCAGACCCAACCCCGACTCTAACGGTTTAATCATTCTAAACATACTGACTTTACTTACTGGTCTGCTGCCTGCGCACTTAGTAAGTGCGCAGGGCCTTGCTCATGCGAGTACGCATGATCTTTCCCCTACGTACTTGGTAAGTACGCATGATCTTTCTCCTGCTTACTTGGTAAGTACGCATGATCTTTCTCCTGCGTACTTGGTAAGTACGCAGGACGTCCCTACTGCGTACTTGATAAGTACGCAGCACCTGTTTCCTGGACAAGTCCGCAATTTTTGAATGTTAATCCGATCATGCTAATCTTACAATTTTCTTTGATCAAAAGGTGCGGTTTTCACTCTAAATGCTAGTTCTAAGCTTATTTTCAAGTTTCATCCATAAAAACGTCTCCTATTTAGCTAAAACCCGAGAAACCCCAAAACAAACAAAAACTCATATTATGGTCGAATCGTTACCTGGATTGGACTTCTGATTCGGAGATTTTACTCACGAGCTCAGCGGTAACGTGCTCCTTCAATCTAGTGTCGATCCGTTGACTTTCTCTCTCTAGACCCGAGCTCCCCTTTCTCTCTCTAGAATGATGAACTGAAGATGAAATGGTGAAGTGGGCTGCCTTGCCCCTTATATACCTAGGCTTTCATCGGCCCGTTGGAGCCGAGCCCAAGCCCATCCGTTTTTCTTTTGTTTTATGACGATTAAGCCTCTATTGCGTTATTGTTTACTAAATTACTATTTTTGGCATGTTACAACACTCTTTCAACCATCATGTATTAATAACACCATTGTTGGGCTCATGGTCGTGATGAGAATTGTTGTAGATTAGGCTTTGTGGCCCGAAAGTAAGGTTTGTTCATTCCAGCAGTCTTCTTCTTCTTGGAGGATAAATAGGCTTCTTGTTTATTATTAATGGGCATTAGGCCCAATAGTTTAGATTTTAATCATGAGAGATGGTGACATTATGTGTGTGAGATTAAGGATGTATGAAGAACTAAGTGTGTATAATTGTGTGTTGAAACTTAGGATAGCACTTAAATGAATCAAATAGGTAGCATGTAGATAACAATGAACATAAGCACAAAAGTCAGTGAGTAGTGTGACACATAGATTATTAGGTATTGTATCATGTAGTGTATTTACTTAGTATAACATGTAAAATATTCACATAAGGAGTAATCAAGTAACATGTAATAGCATGGTATATTATGGATGTCCTAAGGTTATAGTCTAGGTCAAGAGTGTCTAATAACCTAATTCCCTATAACCAAGGCTCTGATACCAATCTGTCACACCCCAACCGACGGCGGAAACGTCGGGGCGGGACATGTAGACTGTTCATAAGCCCATGGTTTGCTAAAGTTGAAATAATTAAACAATAAATTTTCATTTCATAACTCAAGTAATCATTTACATCATTTACAAGAATTTAAGAATACATGAATCTCCGTATTAAAATTTAAGACTAGGTCCTCAACCCTAAGTGATGTAGCTTGAATCATAACTCAAACAACTGTACCTGAAACATGATAAAATGAGAGGGTCAACTATAAATAGTTGGTGAGCATACATAGGTTTTGACACCACGAGTAAAGTTCAAATGTTTTGTGTACAATTCATATGATGCATGGTTTATAAAGCATTTATGGAGAATCTATAGTTAAACTAAGTGTACAATCAAACCTTGTGACTGAGGCATAACACACAGGTTACCCTAATGTAAAGTCGGTAACAAACACCATAACCGGGTGGGTTTGTCAGACGCAATAGATCTATCAATGTTAACCGTTGGCTTGTACTGAGTTAATGATTGTACTAATGTCATGTATATGTAGTCTTAACTCATAGCATTCAAGCATAAAGCACAAATAACACATAACATCATATTATTGAATTGTATATAAGTAAATGCAAAGAGTTTCAAAGAGTAATCATGTTTCACCCCAAAAGTGCAAAATATAAAAAGGGGTCATGTAAAACTCACTTGTATTACTGGTGTAGATAGCACGAGCAAAAAGGTAGCAAAAGTGATTCTTTTGCAAATCACAAAGTTATCCTAAAGTGTAATGTATATGAATTTGAGTTAATAATATGTACAAGGTCTAAGACAATAGTATGGGGATTTGTACAAAAGTATTTATGAAATTTCATGTAATGGATGAGTGTAAGTGGGTATTTGTTTAAAAATGTGAAATCAAAATATGTATGGGTTAAAGAAAAATAATAATTGTTTTAGGGTTTATTAAAATAGATAAATAATTTAAATAAATAAATTATTTTTATTTACTTATTTAATATAATAATGATGTGCCTATGAAAAGGGGTGTAAATATATATATATTGGTATATATATATATATATATATATATATATATATATTCAAGAGGGTTATAAAATGTAAATAAAGCACTAAATGGAATTTTTTTTAATGTAAAATGGTTTATAAAATATTTAAAAAAAAAGATAACGTATTTTATAAAATCTTGACACAATATTTTTATAAAATAGGTAATGTAAATGCTTTGTTTAAAGTTAATAATTTTAATCAAAATAATTTCTAAATGGTTTTTATATTGGAGAAATGTGATTCTAAACCATTTAAGTTACAAAACTATTTATCTTAAATTGGAAATCTGTCATTTCTTTTACAAATCAGTACTAGAGATAATGGGGTTTTATAAACTAATTTTTATAAATAATTTGGGGCTGTAAAAACGGTTTCAAAAAATAAACGGGGCTGGCCCGGATGAAACCTGGGTCTGCCTGGTGAAGGTAACAAGCGCCAACCACTGGACCAGGGGCGCATCCCTGATACAGATCTGGTCCGGAAATATCTTAACACTAGATTGTAGTGGAGCCGGGTCTAGGTTTAAGGCCCGCGCAAAAAAAAGGCCGAACGTGTGGACTGTGGGTTTCGAACCCACGCCACTTGGCTCATGGTGCAAGGTCTTACCAGTCGAGCCAAGTGGTTTCGCTGGTCAATAAGGATCTCGCTTATTTAAATAGAACACATGAATCGAACCCAATCCTCCTATTCGTATGAACTGGTTATGAACCCTACTTCCAATTGAGTTTGTTAGGTTTTTGTCAGTCTGAATTGATATGGGGCTAATGACAAGGACTCTAACACGACTCCAACGAACTAAACATTACCTCGTATGGGGGAGTATCGAAGGCTGACGTCTACAAGATCAGAAATTGTGTTCTTGGTGCTCGATCGATTGACAGAGGTGAAATGGAGTGCAATACGGGTTCCAGAGTGTTTGCATGAGAGTATGCGAAGGTGTGAGGGTGTGTAAATTCATCCAATTCTATCTTAAATGCGTGACTTGATTACGGGTTTGAAAGTTAACCGTTTTCGGCCTGTTCACGCGTTAATTCGATGAGTGTGGATGAATTGGGTCTCATTTTGGGTTTGTATTCATGCGCAAACATCCTACGCGTGATTTGCGGCCAGTTACGCGTTTCCATTTCAGGGATTTGGTAACGATTTTAACTTGGTTTGACCTTTGGGGGGTCAAAACTGTTTGAATTTCAATTATGTCGCGCAAATGGATTGATTAACATGTGTAATGAGTTTAGACTCAGCAGACAGTCGTTTTAGTACTTATGGAAAGTCCTTTGGTTTCAGTATTGATCGATTTTTGAATTTGGATTGCAAGGTTCTTCACTGTTTGACTTTTAAAGTCAAACTGAGATGAATGGGTTCAAGATTAGGGTGAAAAAGGTTAAATTTCGATTGTGAGGATTCAAGTTGGGAGTTCAATTGCTTAAGGGGTTCAAACTAGGTTTATTTATTTTAAATTTCCTTTATAAAATTCATTTCTTTTATAAACTTTATAACCTAATTAAAATTTAAAATGTTAAATAAATATATACATATATATATATATATATATATAATTGCTAACAA
The DNA here is from genome assembly GCA_023525975.1 of Smallanthus sonchifolius. Classification (NCBI taxonomy): domain Eukaryota; kingdom Viridiplantae; phylum Streptophyta; class Magnoliopsida; order Asterales; family Asteraceae; genus Smallanthus; species Smallanthus sonchifolius. Next base: position 16,475,289 of record CM042035.1, on the reverse strand, counting down.
CTCTTCTTGAGTGGTTTAATTAATAAAATTGAAATACATTGATATAGTTATATACAATTATTTATAAATAAATATTCATACATATATATGGATATATATATATATATATATATATATGTATATAAACATCAAACAAGTGTTAGAGAATTGTATATGTAAACGCCAGGCCCTAAATTTTGAATAGATGTATTAACTTAAAATAATGATTTATGTGACATAAGGGCTTGAATAAATACAGGTTTTAAATGTAGTGTTATTATTGAAATCATTAAAATAAAACGAATAAGGAAAATTCATGGTCTGAGAAATCACGGATGTTACACTTATATTCATTGCTATCTACATGCCACCTATTTGATTCATTAAGTGCTATACTAAGTTTCAACACACTTATACACACCTAATTCTTCATGCACCCTTAATCTCACACACATGATACCATCATCTTTCATGAACAAAAATTTAAACTATTAATAATAAACTAAGAAGCCCACCTATCCTACATGATGGCTGGAAGAGTGTGTAAACCCATGGGAGAATTCTGGCTAAGCAAAGACAGGGTACTTAAGTGTGTCCCTTGTGACCCACCCCTCTTTCCTGGAAATTATCTTCATGCATACACTACTTATAGGTCAAGTGTTACTTCTAAAATACTATTGTGAAGACTCGGTGTTATGACTAGTCAAACTCCGAATTCGTGAAGAACTCCTGTATTTATTTTCGTTTGAGAATCAATTTCCTTATGTTTGGATTAAAAGTTCAATATTTCAGCATTTAATGATAAGTTTTATGTTACAACTCAAATACTATTACTCATTGATTTGACACATCGAGTGTGAAATACACCCGACATATTTTTATCAGAATTTCCAAAGTGTCACCTTTTCCATTCACTACAATTTAGTACATTATCTACAACCATCTTCATAAACAAATCATCTTATTATTTGATTTAAACAACATCGTTATTTTGTTTATCAAACCCTAAGTGTAACAAACCAAAATAAGGGTTTCGTTTTCAAATAAATAACTATTCTAATAAATATTATGCTGAAAATAATATTTTAGAAATAAGTTGAAACAAGTGGGTTTCAAGTTAGTAATAGGGTTATACTAGTTTTTAACTAGTTTTGGAATGAAATGGAAGAAATGGAAGTTGAGGGAGTAAAGACGTAATATGGAAAATCTGCCACTTTGACTAAAAGAAGTCAAAATTGAGCTTTTGCTCATTGTGTGGGTCGTTCTTTGCAAGAGGAGAAAACGTAATTGAAGCCTAAATCGTGCATTTGAGCTTGGATTTGTGAAGGTTTTGGCTCACACAACACCTTCCTAACATCAAGTAAGTGTAATCTTCCATTGACATCACCTATGAATGTGTTAGTAGGTGGGTTTTGTGGAAATCTAGAAATTTTTAATGCATGTGGTTAATTGGTGTTAGATTGTTGATAATATAGCTAAACTAAAGGTAAAGAATGGTGATTAACATCCTAGAACCCTTTGATTTTGATTATGAGAAGTTAGGGTTCATATGGAGAAAATTGGGGGTGTTTGGATTATGATGAAAGAATGTGTAATTAGTGATGATTAAGTGTTTATAAGCTGTTAGACACTTGAATGAACACCAAATTAACCTAATGAAAGATATTAAATGAAAAATTAGTATCAAGGGATAGGAAAGAAAACTCAAGTAGGTGAGTTTAAATTGAAAGAGGGTGTTCGGTTATGGGAATAACCCAAACGGGTCAGTTCGGGTTGGAAATGGAAATTGGGTTGTGAACTCAATTATAACGTGATTTTGATGTATGTTAGATTACTAAACTAGGTGTATATGTTTAAGTAATCAAATTGTGAACCGAGAATCCGGTGCGGGATCTTTTAACCCAAAAGGTAAGTGCCTTTGCACTTACTTAGTATTGATGATAAAAGGGTGGTACATGTGTTATGTGTGCATACTATGTTGTTGAAATGAATGTGTATGAATATGTATGAACTAGTATGTGAAAATGAATGAATGTAGTTATAGTGATAATACTATAATAAATATGTGCAAATGAATTAATGTAGTTACAGTTGTAATACTATAATGGATATGCGCAATGAATGAATGTAGTTATAGTTGTAATACTATAATGGATATGTGTAAATGAGGTTATGGTTTAAATACCATAATGGAAATGAGGTTATGATCTAAGGATCATAATTGATATGAGGTTATGATCTAAGTATCATAATGGATATGAGGTTATGATCTAAGAATCATAATGGATATGAGGTTATGATCTAAGAATCATTGTGTAAATTGATATTTGAATTGGGTTTTGATGTTTATAAATGATACTTGAATGCTTTTGGTCAAAACCCAAGTATTTGGAATTTTTGGTGTCATGTGGATTTGGTGAAAATTGTAAAATTTTGCTAAGTATGGAACTTGGCAGAAAAACTCAATTTTCTTTTTACAGGAGTTCCCCGCGGTACGCAAGAGCCAGGCAGGGTTCTGTCGCGCTACGCGAGAGACCTGGCTCTCGGTCAGGCAGAATTGGACTCTCTCGCGGTACGCGAAGAGAGGGAGCTCAATCCCTCGCGGTACGCGAACAGAGGGGTTCAGTCCCTCGTGGTACGCGAGGGTTATAAAAAAGAATAAAAAAATTCTGCGATAAAAGCTTCCGCGTATGTTTAATGTTTTTAATATTTGGTATTCCAATTAAGGGTGTTACATTAAGTATGTAGATATGATAAGAATATAAAATTTTCAATCACATTTTCTACTCTAAAAGGAAATCTAATACAACCTAATTTATGAAATATTATCGTAATTAATTACGACTTTTACTTCGTAAAATTGTTATTTTAAACCTTGACAAAAGTAAATTAAAATTTGCTTGTTTAGCCATTATAAATCATGGCATAAGTTACTTAGCCACTAATTTTCTCTTGAAATATTTTCTTTATAATAATTAAAATTTAATAAAAAGGGCTTCGTATAATTACCTATTTATTTATTCAACTAATTATTTTCATTATCTTATCTATCTACATGAATAAAGTACAATTTATTTACAACCAAAATCAGTTATTCGTGAACACATTACTCAGAATATTTTCGGAACCTCCTCGTTATCTTGTAACCTCGGTAATGTACGAGTATACTTGCCACCTCAAAGAGATGAATCATTTCGCGTAAACGTCAACTATCCACATAGACCTCAGCGAGAGTTAAAAAGCTAAAACCTAACTACCCACATTATACATGAACACCAAACAACACGCTTGTTCCGCAATATTAGATCATGTACAAAACTCGTTAGTATACGTCACTCATGAAATTCAATAACTTACGTATACACGTCCACAAAATACACAATACTAGATGGATCACATAAAACTTAGTGTTTGCAATATACATAATACCAGATTGAGTACACGAGACTTAGTTGATCACATCTATACTATATAATAAATAAATGTTTTGAGATGTCACGTGTCGCCTCCATATTCAATCTCGTAATTTTTTTTCCGCCTCTCTCTCTTATTAAATACACCTTTATCTTTTAATAATAATATATTTTTTAAATAAAATACTAATCTTTATATTAATAAATCTCCTGACATATTTTGACCAGTGTATGTGTTAACAGATTATATTGTATTCCACGGGTTTATTCAACCCGTGTAAAACATGAGTTTTTAAAAAATAATTTTTTATTACTTAATATATATTATTATATTTATTCAACTCGTGTAATACACGGGATTTTAACCTAGTTATACATAATAGATAATTGATTACATGATACATGTTGTTTATACATGATACTGGATTGGTCACATAGTACATAAAAACTTAGTTGATTCACAATATACATGATATAAGATGATCACATGATACATAAAACTTAGTTGATTCACAACATACATGATGTAAGACTAATTACATGATATATGAAACTTAGTTGTTCACAATACACATGATACTAAATTGTCTACATGAAAACTTGTTTGTCTACAAAATACATAAATACTAAATTGTTCATCTTCTACACAAAACTCATTTGTTTACTATATACATGGTACTGAACTATTCACATTATACATGAAACCTATTTGCTTACAATGTGCATAACACTAGATCATACATGAAACTTGAGTGTTTACACTATACACGGAACTAATTTGTTTACAATTGTTGCAATTGATTGATCACATTATACACAAGGCATGGTCATACACTTTGTTCACCAAAGTTGAAAACTATAACACATTGAAGCTACTCGGGGTTTGACGTATTCTTGTTCAAACTCGAGGAAGCTGTAACATTGAAGCTACTCGGGGTTTGACGTATTCTTGTTCAAACGTGAGGAAGTTGTAACATTGAATCTACTCGGGGTTTGACGTATTCTTGTTCAAACACGAGGAAGCTGTAACATTGAAACTACTCGGGGTTTGACGTATTCTTGTTCAAACATGAGGAAGCTATAACATTTTGAAACTACTCGGGGTTTGACGTATTCTTGTTCAAACACGAGTAAGTGATGGAACTTTAAGTTATACTGCATTATTACTCTTTAGTTTCCTGATTGACCTTACTATCTAGGAACACATTTATTTGGTAGCAGCCCATACGTGAAAACAATACACTTAAGTCATTTAGTACCCTCTCCTGACTCACACACAACAGGAGGATCTATATCGACCATGCGATGATTCGAGTAATTACGGGTGCACACTTAATTATAAATATCAGCGCATGAGAAAATATAGCAAATTATGTCGTGTGTTATGACATAAAACATATCGCGATATATAGTAACGAAACTAACGTGGTATGATAAGGGCATGGTGGATACGCCGCTGGTACTTCCTATATATAAGTGTTCCTGTCATGTTATCAAAAGTAGCGTTGTTCGTGTCACGTGGAGTTTTATGTTATTTTGACCATGACCAATGTTTGTGAAATTTCATGTCTAGTGACATTTCTTGAACATATTAGACTACATCCTAAACAAGCCATGATCATCAAATTCTCATCATTCTCATTTCATCTATAGAATCCAAGATATTATTCGACAATCTTCTCCTTAATTCTCTTCAAACTAAATCCACCGTCATCATTCATGCCTGAATTTGAGGATCAGAACTGAATCTTTTTATCGATTGTACTCCTCAAACCGACAGTCAAAACTCATTGAGAATCCAAAACCCTCATCTTCTTCCAGATTCAGTAGCCTCCATCAGTTGAATTTCGGGACAAAATTCCCTCAACTAGGGGATACTGTAACACCCAGGATTTTCTAGTATTATTTTATTATATTTTATACAATAATAACACTTCATTTCAAACCCATACTTACCACATTAATTATTATTTTGACGTGTATTAAATTCAAATTTTGAACCTTACATAACAAATTATTTTCCATTATATGTATATATATAACATATAAATGCATATTTATATAAATATATGTAAGGCCCCAAACCCGGGAGGCCTCACTTGTTGGATTTACTCATTCACAAACAATTCTTAAACTTGATTATCAAATAACACAGCGGAAAATACTTCAATAAAACATAACCATTACATTGTTTAACAACGGAAGCGTAACATAGTCTATTACATAAACATATCATAATCTAATCATAACGGGATGCCAGTCTTCATGATCAACCGGGTAACTCTTCTCGCTTGCCAAGCATCACCGTCCATCATCCATACCTGCCTTAACCTGAATGTGCATACTAAAAAGTAAGCTACGCTGGTGAGTTCTAGTTTTTGTTCGATTTAAGAAATGGCTCATCATTCAAAACATTCATTAGGGTTTAACATCACGTATAAGAAAACAGGCCTTTCGTTCATCATTGAAAACCTTCAAACATTTTTCCTCATCATAAACACATTGAACGGATCATTTGTTTAAAACATTTAACATTCATTCAAGTCATACATTACTATCTAAATATGTGTTACCATTCGTACCGTCATTTAGTATGGTATTGCCCCTAAGGCTTAACTACACGAAGACCGACAATACCATACATTCCGTCAATTCCCTTTTGTATTGCCCCCAAGGCTAACTGCACGAGGACCGACAATACCCATTCAGTTGCCCCTATGGCTCTCATGTCCATAGACCGACAACCTCCATCGACGGCTATGGCTCATGGCCATAACACCGTCGGATCATAATTTAACCTTACATAGGGTCACGTTAACCCCTGAGTAACCGTCGTTACTCCCTACCAGTTGTACAACATCAAAACCATTGGTAGGCCACCAAGACACTGCCCCTGTTGCTCTTATGGAAACTATGGCTCGCTGTCCATAATCTACCACAAGGCTGGGAATTACATTCCCAGACTTCATTCGTCAATTCCATTCATTCGACAGATTAGATTTGTAATGACTTCTTTAAAACCTTTGCCCTTTTTCTTTTCTTTACATAAAACCTTTCATTCATTTTCGAAACCCTTTACCTTTAGTGTAAACCATTTCTTTATAAACAAGTTCGTTCGTAAACATTCCATTCATAAAACTTTCTTTCCATAAACCGTTCATTCCAAATCATTTCATTTCGTAAACAAAGTTTCATAAGCATCATTTTATAAACATAGTTTCATAAACATCGTTTCGTAAAAACATCATTTCATATGTATGCACACCAGCCCGAAAACATTATATAAAACATTTAAAAGAGGGGTTCTAGAACTCACCTGATAAGCAATCCAGGTTGCCCTAAAAAAAGGTCCCACTACGTCACTTTCGATCTGAATTTGATAGTTAAATAAACATCAAGCCCAATCCTGACTCTAACGGTTTAACCATTCTAAACATACAAACTTTACTTAAACAACCTGATGCCTGCGCACTTAGCAAGTGCGCATACCCTGCTTCATGCGTACTTGATAATTACGCAGGATCCTCTTCCTACGTACTTGATAAGTACGCAGTGCCCTCTTCCTGCGTACTTGATAAGTACGCAGGACCTGCTCCGTGCGTACTTGATAAGTACGCACGATCTGTTTCTTCGCAAAACCCTAACCTTCGCATTCAGGTCTGATCACGTTAAGATCCCGAACCAGTTTACATTCAAAATGTTCGTTTTCCATTAAGGAACTCAAATCTATGTTTATCTTTCAGTTTTATCCGTGAAAACGTTACTTTTTCACCCAAAACCTGAAAAACCCAAAAACGAACAAAAACTCAGATTTAGGCCCGATTGTTACCTGAATCTAGTTTCTGATCCGGAGGTTCTTCTCACGAGCTATGGAGCAACACTTTGCTGAAATCTCGGTCGATCCGCCAACTTTCTCTCTCTACGTTTTCCCTCTCTAGAAGTTGCAACTGAGAGAAATGATGGAGGTCTAAGCTATTTATAGGGGAGGCACCCCTTCCGGCCCGCCGGCCCATCCGGCCCGACCCGACATGCCTCGTTCGTTTATTTCGTCAGTTTAACTGTCGTTTTATTTTTAGGATGTTACAAGTCTACCCCCCTTACAATAGGTTTCGTCCCCGAAACCTATCATAAGTCAAATAGATGAGGGTACGACTCCCTCATTTCCTTCTCCGTTTCCCAAGTGGCTTCCGATCCCTTTCGATGTTTCCATTGGAATTTAACAAATTGGATAATCTTATTACGCAAACGCTTCTCCTTCTTGTCTAAGATGGCCACAGGTTCTTCGATGTAATTAAGGCTGTTGTCGACCTCGATGTCAGTAAGTGGTACGTGAGCTGATTCATCCGCCAAACACTTTCGCAAATGTGATACATGGAAGGTAGGATGAATCCCACCCAAGTCATCAGGAAAGTCTAGCCGATAAGCGACTTCACCAACCCGTGCCATTATCCTGAATGGTCCGACGAACCTCGGACTTAACTTTCCTCTCTTCCTGAATCGTATTATTCCCTTCCATGGTGACACTTTCAACATTACTCTGTCCCCAACATCAAACTCAATAGGCCTTCGTCGTTTGTCCGCATAGGATTTCTGATGATCTTGTGCGGCCTTCATTCGTGCTTTGATTTGATCAAACCTTTCTGACGTTTCTCTTACTACTTAAAGACTCCCTAATTCCTTTTGTCCAATCTCACCCCAACAAATAGGGGTCCTGCATCTCCTCCCATACAACATTTCGTAAGGCGGCATGCCTATCGTCGTGTGATGACTATTGTTGTAGGAGAATTTGGCTAACGGCAGATGACTGTCCCAACTGCCGCCAAAATCGATAATACAAGCGCGAAGCATATCCTCCAAGGTCTGAATGGTTCTTTCGGACTGACCATCCGTTTGTGGGTGGTATGCCGTGCTGATATTAAGCCTCGTGCCCATCGCCTCGTGAAATATTTTCCAGAACCTCGATGTGAATCGTGTGTCCCGGTCAGATACGATCGTCAAAGGCATCCCATGCCGTACTACTACCTCGTTAATAAATACTTCCGCTAACCTCTCCGACGAGAACGTCTCACGAATAGGTAGGAAATGAGCACTCTTCGTTAAACGGTCCACAATTACCCAAATGGTGTCATGACCTTTAGCTGTGCGAGGTAGCTTGGTTATGAAGTCCATGGTAATGTGTTCCCACTTCCATTCCGGTATATTAAGTGGTTGAATCTTTCCATATGATTTCTGGTGTTCGGCCTTTACTTGCGAGCAAGTCAAGCACTTGCTTACGTACTTTGTCACTTCATGCTTCATTCCAGGCCACCAGTATTCCTTCCTTAGATCTTGGTACATTTTATTGGTACCAGGATGGATAGAGTACCGAGACTTATGAGCCTCATCCAAGATTTTGGTTCTAAGCTCGCCACCCATAGGTATCCATACCCGTCCAAAACGTGTCCTAACACCAATGGTGTTATATTCCAACTTGTCCTGTTGGCCAACCATCCTTTCCTTCTTTATGTTTTCTTCCTTAAGGGCTTCATCTTGAGCTCTTTCAATTTCCCTCATCACATCAGATGTTACGACCAACTGGCAAGCTTTCACTCTAATAGGAGCAGGCATATCCTTTCGGCTTAGAGCGTCAGCCACCACGTTTGCCTTTCCAGGATGGTATATTATTTCACAGTCATAGTCTTTCAACAGTTCCAACCATCGCCTCTGCCTCATATTAAGTTCCTTTTGTTTGAAGAAGTACTTCAAACTTTTGTGGTCGGAGTAAATAGTAAACTTCACCCCGTAAAGGTAGTGCCTCCAGATTTTCAATGCGAATACGACAGCAGCAAGTTCCAAATCATGGGTTGGATAATTAGCTTCGTGAGTCTTCAACTATCATGACGCATACGCGATCACTCTTCCGCGTTGCATCAACACGCATCCCAATCCCTGACCCGAAGCGTCAGAGTATACCACTAAGTCTGCATTGCCCTCGGGAAGGGCCAAGACTGGGGCTTTGGTTAGCTTTTCCTTCAATTCCTTAAACGCCTCATCCTGGGTCGAACCCCATTCATACTTTACCTCCTTCCGAGTCAACTTTGTCAATGGCGAAGCTATTTTTGAAAAATCCTGGATGAATCTCCGATAGTAGCCTGCCAATCCCAAGAAACTACGGATTTCAGTTGGCGTCTTAGGAATATTCCATTCCCTTACCGTCATTATCTTTACTGGGTCAACCATAATGCCGTTCGGGTTAATGACGTGACCTAGGAATTGGACTTCCCTAAGCCAGAACGCGCATTTGGAGAACTTAGCATACAACTTTTCCTTCTTTAGAGCTTCCAATACTTCCTTTAAGTGACACGCGTGATCACCCTCATTCTTGGAGTAGATGAAGATATCATCGATCGACACACCCTATTCATTAAATCCATGAACGCTGCGGGGGCGTTCGTCAATCCAAAAGACATTACGCGGAACTCGAAATGTCCATAACGCGTGCGAAATGCGGTTTTCGGTATGTCTTCTTCTCTCACCTTCAACTGATGGTACCCGGATCGAAGGTCGATTTTTCAGAACCAACTTGCGCCCTGTAATTGATCGAACAAGTCATCGATCTTTGGTAAAGGGTACTTGTTCTTCACCGTACGTTTGTTCAACTCGCAATAATCAATACACATTCTCATCGAACCGTCTTTCTTCTTCACAAACATCACCGGAGCACCCCACGACGAGATGCTCGGTTGGATAAATCCCTTCTCAAGTAACTCGTCTAGTTGTGCCATTAACTCTTTCATCTCCACTGGTGCTAGTTGATATGGAGCCTTAGCCACGGGCTGGGCATCTGGTACTAAGTCGATTCAAAATTCGATCTCTCTGTCGGGTGGTATCCAAGGCAAATCCTCTGGAAACACCTCCGGGTATTCGCGTACCACGGGTACATCATCTAGTTCCTTCACTTCCTTACACTTGTCGATCACGTACACCAGATAAGCCTCGCATCCGCGCCTCAAGTAGTCTGTTGCCTTAATCATCGAGATGACGTTTGGCATCGGGGCGTCACGATCTCCAAAAACCTCGACTTTGCTACCATCCGGAGCCTTGAGTCGGATTATCTTTCGTTTGCATATAATTTGTGCTTCATTGGCAGTTAGCCAATCCATACCTAACACGACATCAAACCCACCCAAAACCATAACAAACAACCTGACGGGGAACCTATGACCTTTTATTTTTATCGTGGAGTTGTCAACTACATCGGTCACTCTCGCAGTTCTTCCCTCAGCGGTTTCTACGCTAAAAGCCCTTTCTAGCTTACTGACAGTGTACTTCACTCGTTTACAGAAAGTCGTAGATATAAAACTCTTACTGGCACCCGAATCAAATAACACAGAAACAAAAGTGTTGTGAAGGATGAACGTACCTGAAGCCACGTCGGTGTCTGCCCTGGCTTGGTCTTGCGTCAGTGCGTATGCACGAGTCTTTGCTCGGGGCCTCTCTTCTTTCCTTTCCGGGCCTTTCCCTTTCCCGGCTTCACCCATTCTCAGTTTCGGGCACTCCCTACTCAGATGACCGGCATCCCCACAGTTATAGCTCTTGAAGTGTTATGGGCATTCACGGGAGTAGTGCCCGGTCTTGCCACACTTAAAGCACAAGTTAGATCCCAATATACATTCACCTGCATGCTCCCTTCCACCCTTCTTACAAACAGTCGGCTCATTCACCCGAGCCCTCTTATCACGAGTCCCAAACATCTTTCCCCCAGTTCGCTTGTTTGAGAAGTTCAGTCTCTTCTTCGGTTCCTCAATGGCGACGACATTCAGCGCCAGATCATCGAATACCACGCCGCTCAGTTCTACTACCGAATCATAGGTCGTAGGGGCGTTTGCCTTAACATAGGTGCGGACCTGGTCCGGCAGCCCTTGAATGTAACAGGAAATCTTTCTTTCCTCAGTCGTGATAAGGTGTGGCACCAGACGTGCCAGTTCATTGAATCGAGTTGTGTACTGCCAGTGCGTCATGCTCCCAGCCTTCAAACCCAGAAATTCCCTCTCTACCTTCTCAATCTCGTTCCTTAGGCAGAAATTCTTGATTACCAAAGTTTTCAAGTCAGCCCACATCATCGCATCCACAACCTCACTCCCTTTTGATTGACGTACACCTTCCCACCAATGGGATGCTTCCTCTCTTAAAGAGTTAGCAGCAAATTTCACAACTTGATCCGTTCGACATTCGCTCAGGCGAATGGCAGCCTCCATACGAATCACCCAATTAAACGTAGCTACCGCGTCTTTCTTCCCAGTCAAGACTGGCGGGTCACATGCCTTGAAGGACTTATAGTCGCAACCACAGTTAAGCGGTGCGTTGATTGCCTCAGTATTCGGGGTATCAACCGCCGTGTTAGACCCACCCGTCTCGTTAACCTTCTTTAATGCTTCTGCCAACAGTCCTAGCAAAGAAACTTTCATCAAGTCTGTGAACTCTCGAGCTATGGCTGATCTCACTTCTGGTTCAAAAGTGAAAGGTTGTTCTTCAACCTGTGTCTGCACGGTTCCATGCACACCAACTGCCGGTTCAGTGAGAACACTTCCTTCTTCACTATACTCTTGGCGCGCAGGGTCCTGCTGCGACCGTCGTTACGACCACCGGTACGGCCCCCACCACGCCTTCCGTTTCCTCTTCTTGCCATTTTGTTCTATAAGACAAGAATCCAATGTCATCACGCTAGTTAACAAATAAAATTCAATAAGTACTCTAAGATGTTAATATACACTGGCCATCTGTAATTAACCATTACACTACCTTTCGATTTCTATTTGACCACCTTTGTGATTCCATCAGAACACAAGTCCTTACCTAACCCTTTTTAAGGCATACTATACATGTAAATATATACTACCTTCATACCTGATGCTGTGGCTCGAGTTACCCGTACTGGCATCCGCTTTCGGTCCCATTCACAGTTTAAGTTCAGACACGGGGAGTGTCCGAATCTCTCAAACTATTGCTCTGATACCAACTTGTAAGGCCCCAAACCCGGGAGGCCTCACTTGTTGGATTTACTCATTCACAAATAGTTCTTAAACTTGATTATCAAATAATGCAGCGGAAAATACTTCAATAAAACATAACCATTACATTGTTTAACAACGGAAGCGTAATATAGTCTATTACATAAACATATCATAATCTAATCATAACGGGATGCCAGTCTTCATGATCAACTGGGTAACTCTTCTTGCTTGCCAAGCATCTCCGTCCATCCTCCATACCTGCCTTAACCTGAATGTGCATACTAAAAAGTCAGCTACGCTGGTGAGTGCTAGTTTTCGTTCGATTTAAGAAATGGTTCATCATTCAAAACATTCATTAGGGTTTAACATCACGTATAAGAAAACAGGGCCCTTCGTTCATCATTGAAAAACCTTCAAACATTTATGCCTCATCATAAACACATTGAACGGATCATTTGTTTAAAACATTTAACATTCATTCAAGTCATACATTACTATCTAAATCTGTGTTACCATTCGTACCGTCATTTAGTATGGTATTGCCCCTAAGGCTTAACTGCACGAAGACCGACAATACCATACATTCCGCCAATACCCTTTTGTATTGCCCCCAAGGTTAACTGCACGAGGACCGACAAAACCCATTCAGTTACCCCTATGGCTATCATGTCCATAGACCGACAACCTCCATCGACGGCTATGGCTCACGGCCATAACACCGTCGGATCATAATTTAACCTTAAATAAGGTCACGTTAACCCCTGAGTAACCGTCGTTACTCCCTACCAGTTGTACAACATCAAAACCATTGGCAGGCCACCAAGACACTGCCCCTGTTGCTCTTATGGCAACTATGGCTCGCTGTCCATAATCTACCACAAGGCTGGGAATTACATTCCCAGACTTCATTCGTCAATTCCATTCACTCGACAGATTAGATTTGTAATGACTTCTTTAAATCCTTTGCCCTTTTTCTTTTCTTTTCATAAAACCTTTCATTCATTTTCGAAACCCTTTACCTTTAGTTTAAACCATTTCTTTATAAACATTTCGTTCGTAAACATTCCATTCATAAAACTTTCTTTCCATAAACCGTTCAATCCAAATCATTTCATTTCGCAAACATAGTTTCATAAGCATCATTTTATAAACATAGTTTCATAAACATCGTTTCGTAAAAACATCATTTCATATGTATGCACACCAGCCCGAAAACATTATATAAAACATTTAAAAGAGGGCTTCTAGAACTCACCTGATAAGCTAATCCGGGTTGCCCTAAACAAAGGTCCCACTACGTCACTTCCGATCTGAATTTGATAGTTAAATACACATTACACCCAATCCTGACTCTAACGGTTTAACCATTCTAAACATACTAACTTTACTTAAACAACCCGATGCCTGCGCACTTAGTAAGTGCGCAGACCCTGCTTCCTGCGTACTTGATAAGTACGCATGATCCTCTTCTTGCGTACTTGATAAGTACGCAGTGCCTTCTTCCTGCGTACTTGATAAGTACGCAGGACCTGCTCCGTGCATACTTGATAAGTACGCACGATCTGTTTCTTCGCAAAACCCTAACCTTCGCATTCAGGTCTGATCACGTCAAGATCTTGAACTGTTTACATTCAAAACGTTCGTTTTCCATTAAGGAACTCAAATCTATGTTTATCTTTCAGTTTTATCCATGAAAACGTTACTTTTTCACCCAAAACCCGAAAAACCCAAAAACGAACAAAAACTCAGATTTAGGCCCGATCGTTACCTGAATCTAGTTTCTGATCCGGAGGTTCTTCTCACGAGCTATGGAGCAACACTTTGCTGAAATCTCGGGTCGATCCGCCAATTTTCTCTCTCTACGGTTTCTCTCTCTAGAAGTTGCAACTGAGAGAAATGATGGAGGTCTAAGCTATTTATAGGGGAGGCTCCCCTTCCAGCCCGCCGGCCTATCCGGCCCGACCCGACATGCCTCGTTCGTTTATTTCGTCATTTTAACTGTGGTTTAATTTTGGGATGTTACAATATATATATATATATATATATATATATATATATATATATATATATATATACACACCTTGTTATAATAACTACGAGCTTTAAATCATGTGTTTACATTATATATATATATATATATATATATATGTATAGGTAATTATTTATTAATATATGTAGATATATATACATATTTGGTTACAATAAATAAATCATTTATACAAACTTTGTAAATTTCATAAAAATAGAAACCCTTTCTTTTTATAAAATCTTTAGGATAAAACAAATAATATTTAAACTTTAATAAATATTATAGAAAACTATTTTTATAAATAATTAAGATGAAATTAAAAACAAATATATAAGACTTTGAACCCCTCAAACCATTTTGAACCTCCAAAACCTTTGAACCCCCTTCCCCATCTTTCTTGGACCCTGATTATTGAAACATGAACATTGACTTCTAAAAGTCAAAATCGAAAATTTAATCTTATCTAAACCTCTAATTTCAATCAAAAGCCTTGCCATTTTTGTCTCATATTCGAAACCCCCGAATCACGCATCCGCTCTACACCTATAATCGTCCATTTACACTCATAATTACAAGCAATCAAACCCCCCAACTGTTTCCTTTTGAAACCACGATTTAAACTCAAATCCCATCAATATTGCCTCTAATCAGCCATTTAACTCATTTACATTCATCACATTCATACCTAAAACTGATTACACTACAATTCGTTATCAAAACCATTCGTTTTCTCCCTCTCATCGCGACCAGACCCGAGGAAGAGCTCCCCTTTTGTGCGACCGAACAAGACTGATTGGAGACCTTCTTGCATTCAAAAACCATTACAGGTAACCCTCGCGTTTTTTATTCACGCATCTAGCCCTGTCTCCCTTTGATATCGATTTAGGGTTTGTGGTGGGGGGAGCCCTGGTTGCGTCTGCTGGGAACGGGAGGGGAAGGAAAGGCAGACAATTTCTGTCTTATAAAGTCCTGACCTGGTATTCTAAGCATAATAGAAGCCATGGTCTTGTGGTTAACACCTTAATACCCTAGCAAGGAGGTCGCGGGTTCAATCCCTGCCTCCTTGCTTTTCTTTTTGTTGTTGTTGTTTAACCTTGTAAGTCTCCTCCATGTAAGTATATTATATATATATATATATATATATATATATATATATATAAACATGTGAACCTTTATAAAAAAAATAATAAAAAATATACAAAAAAGGGGTCAATATATATATGTACATTATTTTATAACTTTATGGACATATAAACGTAAATATAAATATATACATATTATGTTATTATAAGCAAGTATTGTTATAAACCTACCTTCGAAAAACGTTCAAAGGCTTACTTATTATCCTTTTCGAATGAACATATTTATGTTGACATGTATAGTTATTATATTTATCCATTTTAGCTACATATTATATTTGAATGCGTTAAATTATAAAATATCTTGGAGACGTAAAAGAAATTATTCTTTTAAGTAGATTATGTCGTAAAACAATAAATCCTCTTACTAAAATATTTTATAACTTTTAAAACTTGTATACTGTTAATTAATTAATTAATTATAGTTTGGTCACTAATCAACGCATTCTTTTACACCAAATTTGTTGAAGCTCAAACTAAAATAAAAGGATTTACTCATTTATTCTTTCAATTATTTATTCTCAACCATTTATTCATCCACGTATTTATTTATTCACTTATTAATTCATTCATTCAACTTCAAACAAAAGTAAAATATCTATTTATTCATTTATTTATTTATTTACAAACAAAAGAACGTTATTTAATTACTCATTTATTTATTCAGTGGGTTACTTAAATAGTATTTCAACTACTCCTTTATTGATTTATTTGCTCTTTAATATTTTAATTATTAATTTACAAATTAAAAGGAACTTATTTATTTAGTTATTTAATTTCTTACTTACAAACAAAAGGACTTTAGACACTTATTTAATTTTAAACAAGGGAAAACCTCTTATTTATACGTGCAATTATTCAAATTCAAATACAATTATTCACATAAATATAATTTGAAACTCAAGTAATCAATTGATTAATAAAATGACGAAACCCACATCAATCCATTCTCACTCTTAGGATTCCCTAATTCATTTGAACAACTTATTGTTACACATTCCATCAAACATAGGTTAATATTGTGATTAGCTGGAACATTTGTGCAACAACAAATTTCTTATGTGAATCTTCAAGATACTCATTACAAGGTGATTTTACATAGCCCATTTTTACATTTTGCATACTTTGGGTTGAAACATAAATACATTTTGAAAATCTTTGCAATTACTCATATACAATCCACTAATATGATGCTATGTCTTATTTGTGCTTTATGTTTAAATGCTATGAGTTAAGACTACATATACATGACATTAGTACAATCATTAACTCAGTACAAGCCAACGGTTAACATTGATACATCTATTGAGTCTGACAAAGCCACCCGGGTAGGGTGTTTGTTATCGACATTTACTTTAGGGAAACCTGCGTGTTATGACTCAGTCATAAGGTTTGATTGTACACCTAGTTTCTACTATAGATTCTCCATAAAATGTCTTATTTACCATACGTCATAAGAATTGTACAACACATTTGTAAACTACATGAGATATCTAAACCTATGTACGCTCACTAACTATTTATAGTTGACCCTCTCATTTTAAACATGTTTCAGGTGAAAATGTTGAAGTACAAGTTTATCACTTAGGAACTTATGGACCTAATAACACATAATTTGGATGTATTGTTTATTTCTATTGTTTGAACAATATGTACCTGTAATTCAAGTTATGAGATTTAGTTTGATCATGAGCTTTTGAACAGTCTACATGTCCCGCCCCGACGTATTCCGCCGTCGGTTGGGGTGTGACAGATTTGTATCAGAGCCAGGTTATAGGGAATTAGGTTATCAGAGCCACGTATTCCGCCGTCGGTTGGGGTGTGACACATTACCACATTAACATCATCACATGCATAACAAATATAGTGTAACGTTTGCATGCAATTTGACACACATAAAAATACACACGGAAAAACATACCTTGTCACTGCGCCCTTGTCAGGGCGATCGACACACCATGAGTTCATCATCAGCCTGCTAAGTATTTTATTTCAATAACACATCGGATTAGAACCCGAAACCCTTAACATGCATAAATATATTAACACCTTTTGAATGTATGTACGGTAGCCCTAAAACAGTAAATCGTTTAAAAAGTAGGGGGTTAGAAAGTCACAGGTTACAAGGCAAATCCAAACCCTTGCTCTGCAACTCGTCCATCCACGCTCGAAACCCGAACATGACAAACGTACGCTCATATGATAAGAATACGTTCTACACCTATGTCGTAAAATGCATAATATATAAATCTCGACGTCGCCTCGTCAGCTCGTCCTTTCATTCCGCCTAGTCCCACGTGCGCACACAAACGAGATAGTCATCGATCCGTTTAGAAACTGAATACACGTACCGGGTTCTACGCATGCATGCCATGCAACCCTAGCTTGTTCCACTTCACTCCTGGCTCGTCCATGCACCACTACGCGCCACCGTGCGTCCCCCACGTAGTCACCACCGTGACCAAATTCCTTCTTGTCGTTCAACCGTGTCCCACCATGCTCCACCGCCATGCGCCACCATCACCTTCGTCTTCCTCATCGAGCTCCATTAATCCGGTCATATTTTTCATCCTCGCCGCCATGCCTAACTCTAGTCGAGTTCATCACCACCATCTCCGCTACTCACTGTCGTGGGGTACCACCACAGCAGCCATCTTCTGCTGCCGGATACCGCCACCTGTTGTCGTGATCGTCTTCTGCTGTCGGGTCACCCGTGTATCGGTCACCAACACCCCCAGCTGCTAGACCAAGGTTTGATGTCAGGGCAGATTGTATTAGGAACACCGGCCCAAGACTACAAACATCTGGATCACCCGCACCCAGGAACCCGTATCAGACACCCAATCTCCACAATCAGTTACCACCCCCACTAAGAGACCCATATCTAATGCCCGACCCGTACCATCCTAACCCTTGGGTAAGGCATACCACGGCACCCACTAGTGTTATGGGAATTCCAACCAATGACATTCACCAATATGTAAGGACCTCAGAATTTGAGAGGCAAAGTATGGAGCAGGGGGTAATGCACGTCTTGCAAGGACAAAGAATGGATAGCCTAGCAAACCAATTAGGGTACCAAAAGGAGTTAATCTCCATCCTCGAAAAAGAAATACTGGAGCATCGCACGGAGACAGCTAAAGCTGAAGCCAGATCGGCTACCCGAGTGACAATAGCGGTACTCGTCTTGGAGATTATTCTCCTTCTAGTGGAAAGCTACAAGAGACGTTAACAAAATTATTTTCCCATTATTTATTGTCTTTAAATTTTCAGTTTAAGAACCATTTCCCTATGTTTTGAGTAATTTTTAACATTTCAGCATTTAATCAATTTTATATATTCCAACTCTAAAATTACTTTTCATTGATTTGACCCGTTGAATGTGAATTACACCCATCATATCTTCATCAAAATTTCTCAAGTATCACCTTCTTCATTCAATACGATTTAGTACACTACCGGCAATCTTCATCGTGAACAAATCATCCTATTATTTGATTCAAACAACCTCGTTATTTTCAAACAAAACGTTTATCAAACTTTTAGATGGTATTAGAAATATGAATTTTCTATAAACATTTTCATCTTGTGAGAAAACCCAATACAACCTGTTTTATAAAAGCATCATTTCAAATTGATAAAGTAATTATTTCTAAAACCTGGCTAAATCGATGTACAACTACTTGATTAGCTAATAATTTCTCTTAAAATATTCTCCTTATAATAATTGAAAATTTATAAAGTTTTTCCTATACACTGTCTATTTATTTAAATTATGTAACTCAATGGTTTCACTACTTTATATATCTACAACCAAGAACAATTTACCACTTTCTATTTTCAAACAAAGATCGCTATTTGTAAACACATTTCCCTGAATGTTTTCAAGAGACGACCCATTTCGCGTAAACGATTAACCATCCCTACAAACCTCAACGAGATTTAAAGAGCTAGAACCTAACTACCACATCCTACACGAACATAAATCAACACGCTGCTCCGCAACACCTGATCACATGCAAAACTCGTTAGTATATGTCACACAAAATTCAATAACTTACGTATGCACGTTCATAAAATACACATCACGATCACATAATACATGGAACTAGTTTATTTGCAAATCACAAATTACTAGATTGATCACATAACACATGAAACCAATTTATTTACAATATACATGATACATAACAATTGTTTACTTGGTACAAAATACTAGATTGACTACATTGAACATGAAACTTATTGGGCTACAAAATACATTATGCTAAGTTGTCAACACCATACATGAATTTCATTTCCTACAATACACATGACCCTATGTTGTTTGCATTACACATGAGAGCTTATTGATTTACAAAATACATGATGCTAAGTTGTCAACACCATACATGAACTTCATTTCCTACAATACACATGTCCCTATGTTGTTTACATTACACATGAGAGCTTATTGATTTACAAAATACATGATGCTAAGTTGTTCACGCTACACATGAAACCTATTTGATTACAAGCTACATGACACTAGATCATACATGAGACTTGTGTGTTTACATTATACGCGAAACTAAGTTGCTTGCAATTGTTACAAATGATTGAGCACATTATACACAAAGAATGGTCATACACTTTGTTCACCAAACTTGGAAACCATAACACATTGAAACTACTCGGGGTTGACGTATCCTTGTTCTAACACGAGTAAACTAAGAAACTCTAAGTTATACTACCTTATTACTCCTTAGTTGCTAACTGTTAGCCTACCTGAGGACATAGTTACTTTTTAACAACTTTTATATGAAAACAATAGACATGAACGGAGTGAAATTGTGCCCCTCTTGACCCGCACACAATGGAATGATCTATACAGACCATGCGATGATTTGAGTAATTACGGGTGCACACGAAATTATAAAAAATCAGCGCATGGAAAACTAATGTGATATGAAAGGGCATGGTGGATACGCCGATGGTACTTCCTATATATAAGTGTTCTATCATATTATCAGAAGTAGCATTGTTCATGTCACGTGAAGTTTAACCTAGACCAATTTTTGTGTAATCTCTTATCCATTGACAACTCCTGAGCATATTAGACTACATTTTAAATAAACTATGATCATTAAATTTCCATCAATTCCATTCCAAGTAATGCATTTCATCCTTAGAATCCAAAATTCTATTCAACAGTTTTCTCCTTCATTTCATTTAAAAAAAAAACCCAAACTTAACACCATCATTCATATCTAACCACGAGTATCAAAAACCGGTGTCTTGTCATCAGTTATGCTCCTTAAACCAACCATCATAACTCACTGTGAGTCCAAAACCCTCACCTCTTTCCTGTCTCAGTAGTCTCAACTAGTTAAATTTCGGGACGAAATTCCCTCAATGTGGGGATACTGTAACATCCTTGGTTTTCTAGTAATATTTTTATTTCAATTTATATATTAATGACTTTATTTGAACTTGGTGTGTGTTTCAAACACAATATAACATGTATAAACTCAAAAATTTTAAACTTTCAAGTACATGTGTTCTTTTCCTATTATATATATACATATCACATGAATGGAAATTTATACATACATATATATATATACTTTACAAGTTAAAAAAAATAAATAAATAAAAATTTTGAACTTATAAAAATTAAGAATTTGACAAATAACGTTTAGGTTTTACAAATTTTATAAAATAAATTCTATGTGTATCTTTTTAAATCCATTCAAACTTGATTTAAACCCCATTTAGTACATTTGAACCCTCCGGATTCGTTTGAACATTTAACATTTGAATTCTCTTGAAATTGAACCCTTTTCATTTGATTTTTTTATTTCATTCAAACAACTTTGACCAATTTTGACTCTTAAAAAGTCAACAGATCTAAACCTTTACGATTCACCACTTAAACCGGTCAAACCCGAGTACAATGGACTTGCTTTGAAAATCTCGATCAGTTTCCCAACCTAATTAACGTATCAATTCGACAGATCTAGCAGTCAAATACAAATTTCAACCGCATTTGACTTCTAGAGTCAAACTAAACCCAATCAATTCAAATTCAAGGAATTAAACAACAATTAAGACCCGTAAATCATGCCTTATTTAACCTCGCATGTATACAGACCTGAATCGAGACCCAATTCATCGACACTCGGTTTAATTCACGCGTAATTCTTGTAGTCTGCAATCCCCATCTAATCCGTATCGAATCAAACTTTTTAGGTGAAATTAAAGTGTTTAAATTACTCCCTCATATGCGCCAACCCTTTTTCGAACATCCTAACCTCTCTCGTAACCAACACTGCACCTCTGAAACGCTGTCAAGATCAAGGAGCACCGAGCCTGAAAATTCTGTCGATCGTCCTCTATACACAATCATTATAGGTAATTCGTGTATCTATAGTTTCGTTTAGATACTAGGAATGAAAGCCCTATGACTCCAAGTTTGATCGTTGACTGAGTCGGGTCAATCTGGGCGGCTAGGGTTCCGGGATACACATTAGGGACAAAGGGGCTTGGGTTTGTATTTTTCTATTTTTCACACCCGTGAATTGTCAAGGTATTCGCCTAGACCCACCGGTTAAACCACTCGACACATACACGTTCGGTTGCAGGTTCGAAACCCATAACCCGACACTGTTTTTTAAATCCATTTCAAATACTGAATCTGGTCTCCATGCAAAGACACGCTAATTCAAATTCGGACCGAATCTGTGACAGGGATACTTCCCTGGTCCAGTGGTTGGTGCTTGACACTTTCACCGGACAGACCCGGGCTCGACCCGGGCACTGCCCATTCTTTTTAAAAACCGATTTTTAAGCTTAAAGATGTTGCAAAAAAATTATTTTTATAAACCCAACACTGTTTATAGTAGAATAAAACACTCGTCTACAAACCTTAGCATCAAACATCTATTTCCACAAAGTTAATTGTTTAAAAATCCCATTTTTAATTATTTAAAAATATTTTTTTAAATAATTAAGCAAAGTATTAAACTCCCTAAATTTATAAATATCGTGACAAGATATTTTTATATAAAAATTACTTTCTCATAAATCATTTGTTATATATACATATATATATATATATATGTATGTATGTATTAAAGTTTAAACAAATAAAACTTTTTCTAAAATATATTAATAACGACGTTGTTAAACAAAATTCATTTATTAAATTATCTCTTACATTAATAAATTTATTTAGGCTTTTACCTAATATTTTGGCAAATTATAAATGAATAAATAAGTTGGATTTATTTATAATTATAATATAACATTTTTTTTAAGACGCACTATACTAAATAAATAGAGGAAAGTTATTTATTTAAACTCATACCCTAAAACAATTATTGATTCTCCAAAAAACTACTTTAAAACTTACATTCTAATACCAAACTTTGATCGATTTACATACCCTTACATGTATACAAATCCACCCACCTCAAACCCCGTTGAACCATAGACTTTGTCATAAGTTTTTTGTGCACAACATTAATTAGATTCGTATAATTCAATTTTAGGTCAACATAGTGATTAGCAAATCACTTGTGCTACCTTTTGCCGTGTTAGCTACAACATCTACTACAAGTGAGTTTACATAACCCCCTTTTTATTTTGTACTTTTGGGGTGAAACATGATTTACTTTTTGAAACTTTTTGCATAGAATTAAATACAATTCAATAATATGATATTATGTGTTATGTGCTTTATGCTTGAATGCTATGAGTTAAGACTACATATACATGACATTAGTACAATCATTAACTCCGTACAAGCCAACGGTTAATATTGATAGATCTATTGTGTCTGACAAACCCACCCGGTTAGGGTGTTTGTTACCGACTTTACATTAGGGTAACCTGCGTGTTATGCCTCAGTCACAAGGTTTGATTGTACACACTTAGTTTAACTATAAATTCTCCATAAATGCCTTATACACGTGTATCATATGAATTGTATAAAACACTTTAAACTTGGTTGTGTGTCAAAACCTATGTATGCTCACCAACTTTTTAGTTGACCTTGTTTTCATCATGTTTCAGGTACTAATGCTTGAGAATAAATACAAGCTGCTTCACTTAGGACCGAGGACCTAGAATCTAAATTAATGAAACTATTTATGTATTTCTATTTTCCTTGTATTGTTGAATTCATGATTATTTATGATATGAAACTGGTTGTTTAAATATTTAAACTTTAGCAAACCTTGAGCTTTTGAACAGTCTACATGTCCCACCCCGACGTATTCCATCGTCGGTTGGGGTGTGACAATCGCCATCCAGCGATGACTCCTCAAGACTCAGGCACCACTACCTTATTCATAAAGGTACTTCTCTTTCCCTCCCTTGACAATCTCTCCAGGAGCTTGTGTAAAGCTCCTTTCATCGGAAGCCGATGATATTGACTTAGTTGAGTAATACATGCTTATTGATGAGGAGCATTGAACACATGATAATGATGTAAAGGGGTGTCATGGGATAGACGTTAGCCTCAACCGCGGTTCCATTGTCGGTCGTCTTTAACTTAGTCATATGTTTATCAACGTAGGCATTTCCTTCCCGGTCGCTTATGCGCAATCTGTAAAGGCCCCTTTCCCGGGTGACCTCACTTGTTGGATTTACTCATAAACATAGCCATAAATACTGAACTTAAATTTAAAACATTCTTCATTCAATTACATTACATAACAGCGGAAGTCTTAACAATTAAAAACACAACATTGTCTTAACAAACAAAAGTGGGATGTCAGTCTTGTGCCGGGTAACCTTCACGCCATCGCACGACCTTTTCTTCCTTTACCTGAAATGTATACTAAAAGTCAGCTAACGCTGGTGAGTTCTAGTTTAATGCAATTTACTGTAAACATTCTTTTCTTTATAGGTATAAGTATGCATTACTGTATAATCATTCATATAAATACGTATTCATAACTTTTGCCTTTCTTTCATCTTTCTTTTCTGTATTTCCTTTTCTGTATTTTTGGTGATTTCATACATAAATATATATATGTATTCACCCTTTTTCTTTCTTTATTTACATTCATGGGTCATACTCTGTAAGGGTGATCAACCCGTCATTTGCTTACGAATGTCACAAAGACAATCGCCGTGGTCCATCGTCATGGCCCACCTATACTTACAACCGTCCGGCAACAAGTGCCGTCCGTCATTTTATTCTTACAACCGTCCGGCAACCTTTGTCCGTCCGTCATGACTTACAACCGTCCTACCGTCGTAGGCCGTAATTCGCCCGTCTACCCGAAGGTATCCGTTTCCCATGCGACTATTATTTATACAACCGTTCTACTATAATATGCCAATTGCTTCGACCGTCCTTTAATGGCATTCGTACGTCCTAGCTGATGAAGGAACGCACTTGTCCCGGTTGTAAAATAGTCACATGGTCGTCCGTCTACCGAAGTAGCCGTTATCATCGAAGCGTCCATAACATTTTCTGTACTTTGCAAGCAATATATACATGGATATAAAGCAAGATTTCATTCTTATATGTTATGACATTCATTCATTTCATTCTTTGCAAGCAATATATACATGGATATAAAGCAGGATTTCATTCTTTCATTTTGTGTTATACTTTCGTTCATTCTTTATAATCATGCTTTTCATTCTTTATTCATAATTTCTCTTTCGTGTATAGGTATATATATATATACTTGTATAACACATATGATCACATTAACATTCATAAACTTTATTCACTTAGTGTATACACTTCAGCCCCAAAACATTTGAAAACATTTGCACATAACATAAAAAGGGGCACATAGAACTCACCTGATGAGTAGTTTCTGTAATACACTAAGCTGGCTACTGGGCTTCACTAATGTCACTCACGATCTGTATAATAAAGTCATACACATAAGATGGTGCTCCTAGATGACACTAGACATTACTATGCTTGAACTCAGTAGTTTCGGGAGGTGGGTCGCATCAAAACTATGGTAGTTTCGAGCTATGGTCTTACACTCGAAACTAGGTAGTTTCGAGTCATAATCCTTCTATCGAAACTAGGTAGTTTCGAGTCATGAGATCCTATCGAAACTATGGTAGTTTCGAGTCATTAACTTATGAAAAATCTTAGTTTAGGTTCAAGGTGACACTCGAAACTAGGTAGTTTCGAGTCCTGAGTTCCTATCGAAACTATGGTAGTTTCGAGTCATTGGCTGCTATCGAAACTAGATAGTTTCGATTCAAACATGACTATCGAAACTAGAGTAGTTTCGACGGGTCTGTATGTATCGAAACTATAGTTTCGAGTCATGGGTCTGCATCTTCCCTGACCAGAACCTTGCTCCAGCCAACTTATTTCCAATCGATTAAACCTTGAGCATTTTATGTTAAACACCTTCCTTTATCGTTCTTGAGTTCAAATACGTGATTTGTTTCAAGTTTCGTATGCAAAAATCGTATCTTTATTTGATTTAAACCCGAGACATGCAAAGACTCATAATCAGAGGCGATGCTTACCTCAACAGGCCCGATTTCTGTTGCTATGCGTTGAAATGGTGGAGTCGGATGATTCCCGAGCCCTTGAGTCTTCTCCTTGCTGTTTTCTTCACAAGCCGATCGCTCTCTCTCTCTCTCTCTCTAGTATTCTTGCGCAGGAAGATGAAATGAGAGGGGTTTGGGTTGAAGCTGCTGTTTTGTAATGGGGTTTCCCCCTTTTCTTTTCGGCCCATGGGCCGAAATTTTGGCCAAGCCCACTTTATTTCCTTTTTCTATTTGTCTTGTCATTATTTGGGATGTTACAAGTCTACCCTCCTTAATGAGGTTTCGTCCTCGAAACCTGTTACACGTTAAACAACTGGGGATACAGTTCCTTCATCTCGTCTTCTTTCTCCCAAGTAGCCTCGGACCCCTTTCTGTGTTTCCATTGTATTTTGACTAAAGGAATCGACTTATTGCGTAATCGTTTCTCAGCTCGGTCAATAATGGCTATTGGTTCCTCTACATAATTTAGACTGTTATCCACTTCGATCTCGTCGTAAGGTATGTGAGCTGTGTCGTCAGCTAGGCACTTGCGTAAGTGCGACACGTGGAATGTAGGGTGTATTCCACTAAGCTCGACGGGTAGGTCGAGTCTGTAAGCAACTTGACCCACTCTTGCTACAATCTTGAAAGGTCCGACAAACCTTGGACTTAGTTTGCCACGCTTTCTGAACCGAATGATTCCTTTCCACGGTGATACTTTCAACAGTACCATGTCCCCTACTTGAAACTCTAAATCCCTCCTTCTCTTATCCGCGTATGATTTCTGTCTGTCTTTTGCGGCTTTCATACGAGCCTTGATTTGATCAAATTTCTCAGAAGTAGCTTTGACCACTTCGAGACTTGCAAAATCCTTCTGTCCAATTTCCCCCCAACAAACCGGGGTCCTACATTTCCTCCCATACAACATTTCAAATGGCGGCATGCCAATAGTCGAGTGATAGCTGTTGTTATATGAAAATTCTGCCAATGGTAGATGGCTGTCCCAACTCCCACCGAAGTCAATGATACAGGCCCGGAGCATGTCCTCCAAGGTCTGAATGGTCCTTTCCGATTGTCCATCGGTTTGGGGGTGGTAAGCGGTGCTGATGTTCAGTCTAGTGCCCATTGCTTCATTGAATTTCTTCCAAAACCTTGACGTGAATCTAGTATCCCTGTCAGACACAATCGACAGCGGCATACCATGTCTGCTCACAATTTCCTTGATAAATACTTCTGCTAGATTTTCAGAAGAAGAAGTTTCTCGTATTGGCAAGAAGTGAGCACTCTTTGTCAAGCGGTCGACGATCACCCAAATGGTATCATTGCCTTTAGCTGTTCGCGGTAGCTTGGTAATGAAGTCCATTGTGATCTCTTCCCACTTCCATTCCGGTATTGGTAAAGGTTGCATTTTACCGCATGGTTTCTGGTGCTCGGCCTTAACTAGAGAACACGTTAGGCACTTGCTCACGTATTCTGTCACATCATTCTTCATGCCAGGCCACCAGTATTCTTTCTTCAAGTCTTGATACATTTTGTTTGTCCCGGGGTGGATAGAATAGCGAGACTTATGGGCTTCATCGAGTATTTTGGCTCTAAGCTCACCAATCTTAGGTATCCACATCCGGCCAAACCTAGTTCGTACTCCGTATGCATTCGCATCTAAGTTCCCTTGTTGTCCTACTATTCTTTCCCGTTTCACATTTCTTTCTAACAATGCTTCATCTTGTGCCTTTGATATTTCACCCATTAAGTCTGGCGTTATAATTAACTGACACGCTTTGATCCGGATAGGTGCCGATTCTTCCTTTCTACTTAAAGCGTCAGCCACTACGTTTGCCTTGCCTGGATGGTACAATATCTCACAGTCATAGTCTTTCAGTAGCTCTAACCATCTTCTTTGCCTCATGTTTAGTTCCTTTTGTTCGAAAAAGTATTTCAAGCTTTTGTGATCGGAGTAGATGGTGCATTTAACTCCATACAAGTAGTGTCTCCATATTTTCAACGCGAAAACTACTGCTGCTAATTCTAGATCATGTGTTGGGTAGTTAACTTCATGAACCTTTAGTTGCCGCGATGCATAAGCAATTACCTTTCCTCGTTGCATGAGTACGCACCCTAAACCTTGCCCTGAAGCGTCAGAGTAGACTACTAAGTCTTCATTTCCCTCAGGTAGTGTTAATACTGGAGCTTGAGTTAATCGTGTCTTAAGTTCCTCAAACGCGTTGTTTTGGGTTGGACCCCATTCATACTTTACTTCCTTCCGTGTCAGTTTGGTTAGCGGCGAGGCAATTCTTGAGAAATCTTGGATAAACCTTCGATAGTAGCCTGCCAACCCTAGAAAGCTTCGTATCTCTGTTGGTGTCTTTGGGATGTTCCATTCCTTTACTGTCTCGATCTTTGCAGGATCCACCATGATGCCGTTTGGGTTTATTACATGACCTAGGAATTGGACTTCCCTAAGCCAGAACGCGCATTTGGAGAATTTTGCGTACAACTTTTCCTGCTTTAGCACCTCCAATACTTCTCTTAGGTGACAGTGGTGATCACCTTCATTCTTTGAATATATGAGGATGTCATCTATAAAAACTATTACTGATCGATCCAACATGGGTCGGCATACTCTGTTCATTAAATCCATAAATGCTGCTGGTGCGTTGGTTAGTCCGAAGGACATCACAAGAAATTCATAATGCCCGTAACGTGTACGAAACGCAGTTTTCGGTACATCCTTCTCTCTTACTTTCAATTGATGGTAACCCGACCTGAGATCAATCTTTGAGAACCAACTCGCGCCTTGCAGTTGATCAAAAAGGTCGTCTATTCTAGGCAGTGGGTATTTGTTCTTTACTGTTCTCTTGTTCAATTCGCGGTAGTCGATACACATGCGCATACTGCCGTCCTTCTTCTTTACAAATAGTACCGGAGCGCCCCATGGTGAGATGCTCGGCCTAATAAATCCTTTCTCGGTTAGTTCCTCTAGTTGGGACATCAATTCCTTCATTTCTGATGGAGCCAATCGGTAGGGGGCTTTGGCAACGGGCTCAGCTCCTGGCAGTAAATCAATCTGAAATTCTATTTCCCGATCGGGTGGCAACCCAGGTAGATCCTCAGGGAATACTTCCGAAAAATTGCACACCACGGGTACATTCTTGAGTTCTTTCGTTTTCATTCTATCATCTATAACATATGCCAGATAAGCTTCGCAGCCGCGCCTCATGCAACTTTCGGCCTTAATCATCGAGATGACGTTCGGCATTGTGCAATTCCAATCCCCATAAACCGTAATTGGACTGCCGCTAGGACCTTTGAGGTGTATCCTCTTACGTTTACATATGATTTGAGCTTCGTTGGCAGCTAGCCAATCCATACCCAATACTATATCGAATCCTCCTAAGGTGAGAAGGAATAATCTAGAAGGAAATTTATGACCCTCTATTTCTATTATGCAATCCTCTGTTACTTGGAATACTGTCGAATTTTTACCAACGGCAGTTTGTACACTAAAGGCCTTTACTACTGTGTTGATAGTGCAATTCAGTTTTCGACTAAAGGCATTTGATATAAAGCTTTTACTAGCACCCGAGTCAAACAATATAGCCGCATGTTCATCATTAACTAGGAACGTACCTGACACAACATCAGGATTTCCCCTTGCTTCCTCCTCAGTCAGGGCGTAAGCTCGAGTCCTAGTCTTTGGTTGTTCCTGTTCCTTTTCTTTTCCCGAACCAGATTGTCTGGCTTTTCTGCAATCCTTAGCCAGGTGACCAAACAGTCCACATACTTGGCATTTAGTGTCTCTCAAGCAGTCACGAGAGTAGTGCCCCGCCTTCCCACACCTGTAACATGTGGTGGAGCCGACCCGGCACTCGCCAAAATGTTGCCTTCCGCATTTCTTGCAGGTTTCATATTTGTCCGACCTTGGTTTCTTATTTTCAGTTATTACGTTCCCTCTTCCGGTGCCTCTAGACGGGTTCTCCCACTTTCTCTTTTGGGTTTCTGTTGGTGGGTCCTCATTGGCATAATCGTCGTAGACGATTCCGCTCAGATTCACTACCGACTCGAAGGTCGAGGGTAGGTTGGCTTTCACGTGGACACGGACCCTTTTGAGGTAGGCCCTTCACATAATACTTGATCATTCGCTCTTCTGTCTCCACCAGGTGGGGTACCAGCTGTGCCAACTCATTGAATCTAGAAGTATACTGGCGGTGTGTCTTGTTGCCAGCTTTAAGGTTTAGGAATTCATTTTCCACTCGATCAATTTCGTTCTGGGGACAGAACTTTTGAATTACCAGCTTTTTCAGTTCTTCCCATGTCATTCTTGCAAGAGCGTTTGGGGACTTTGTCCTCTGAATGTTCCTCCACCAACCTAAGGCTTCGTTGGTGAAAGAATGAGCAACATATTTAACAGCCTGGTCTGGTCGACACTCGCTGATGTTGATTACAGCACTCATCCTCTCAATCCATTCAAGCGTTGCCACTGAATCTTTGCTCCCATCGAACTTGGGTGGGTCTCCGTCCTTGAAACCTTTGTAAGTGCACCCACGATTGCTCGATCCAATCTTTATTTCATCCCCATCACTGTCATATACTTTCTCTTCATTGTCTCCTTCATCCTCCTCCTTACTTTTCTTTATTGCCTCGGATAGTAGATCAGGCAATACCTTTTTCAAAGTGAGCACAACTTCACGGGCAATAGCATCCCTGACTTCAGGTTCCAACTGTATAGGCCCTGGACTGTCGTTCATAATTGGGGTCACTTCTGTTTCATGCACACTTTCGGTGTGCTCTGCGTGCACACTCTCTTCTTCTTCAAATCTTGGGTTCAACGGAGGTCTACCTCGTCGGCCAGTGCGACCGCCTCGAGGTCCTGTTCTTCCTCCACCAGCCATAGTTCTTAATTTCCTGATAGTTAAAAAGGGAATACATCAATGTCATTTCTTCAGATCATAGTTTGGAACATTACGAGCAAGGTAAATTCTTAATTACAGTGACCGGTTTGTGATTACTAATTTACATTGCTTTTCGGGTTCGAAACTCTTCAAATCAGTCGTGGCATTAACATCTATTTGTTCTAAGTTAAGGTATCTATTCCTATGCAAGAGTATTAACTTTATAACTTACTTACCGTGCTAGCGTTGGCGTTGGTTACCCATACTGACATCCGTGCGTTGGTCCCATAATCAGTTTGAGTCTAGACATTTAGGGATGTCTAAATCTCTCAAACTATTGCTCTGATACCAACTTGTAAAGGCCCCTTTCCCGGGTGACCTCACTTGTTGGATTTACTCATAAACATAGCCATAAATACTGAACTTAAATTTAAAACATTCTTCATTCAATTACATTACATAACAGCGGAAGTCTTAACAATTAAAAACACAACATTGTCTTAACAAACAAAAGTGGGATGTCAGTCTTGTGCCGGGTAACCTTCACGCCATCGCACGACCTTTTCTTCCTTTACCTGAAATGTATACTAAAAGTCAGCTAACGCTGGTGAGTTCTAGTTTAATGCAATTTACTGTAAACATTCTTTTCTTTATAGGTATAAGTATGCATTACTGTATAATCATTCATATAAATACGTATTCATAACTTTTGCCTTTCTTTCATCTTTCTTTTCTGTATTTCCTTTTCTGTATTTTTGGTGATTTCATACATAAATATATATATGTATTCACCCTTTTTCTTTCTTTATTTACATTCATGGGTCATACTCTGTAAGGGTGATCAACCCGTCATTTGCTTACGAATGTCACAAAGACAATCGCCGTGGTCCATCGTCATGGCCCACCTATACTTACAACCGTCCGGCAACAAGTGCCGTCCGTCATTTTATTCTTACAACCGTCCGGCAACCTTTGTCCGTCCGTCATGACTTACAACCGTCCTACCGTCGTAGGCCGTAATTCGCCCGTCTACCCGAAGGTATCCGTTTCCCATGCGACTATTATTTATACAACCGTTCTACTATAATATGCCAATTGCTTCGACCGTCCTTTAATGGCATTCGTACGTCCTAGCTGATGAAGGAACGCACTTGTCCCGGTTGTAAAATAGTCACATGGTCGTCCGTCTACCGAAGTAGCCGTTATCATCGAAGCGTCCATAACATTTTCTGTACTTTGCAAGCAATATATACATGGATATAAAGCAAGATTTCATTCTTATATGTTATGACATTCATTCATTTCATTCTTTGCAAGCAATATATACATGGATATAAAGCAGGATTTCATTCTTTCATTTTGTGTTATACTTTCGTTCATTTTTTATAATCATGCTTTTCATTCTTTATTCATAATTTCTCTTTCGTGTATAGGTATATATATATATACTTGTATAACACATATGATCACATTAACATTCATAAACTTTATTCACTTAGTGTATACACTTCAGCCCCAAAACATTTGAAAACATTTGCACATAACATAAAAAGGGGCACATAGAACTCACCTGATGAGTAGTTTCTGTAATACACTAAGCTGGCTACTGGGCTTCACTAATGTCACTCACGATCTGTATAATAAAGTCATACACATAAGATGGTGCTCCTAGATGACACTAGACATTACTATGCTTGAACTCAGTAGTTTCGGGAGGTGGGTCGCATCAAAACTATGGTAGTTTCGAGCTATGGTCTTACACTCGAAACTAGGTAGTTTCGAGTCATAATCCTTCTATCGAAACTAGGTAGTTTCGAGTCATGAGATCCTATCGAAACTATGGTAGTTTCGAGTCATTAACTTATGAAAAATCTTAGTTTAGGTTCAAGGTGACACTCGAAACTAGGTAGTTTCGAGTCCTGAGTTCCTATCGAAACTATGGTAGTTTCGAGTCATTGGCTGCTATCGAAACTAGATAGTTTCGAGTCAAACATGACTATCGAAACTAGAGTAGTTTCGACGGGTCTGTATGTATCGAAACTATAGTTTCGAGTCATGGGTCTGCATCTTCCCTGACCAGAACCTTGCTCCAGCCAACTTATTTCCAATCGATTAAACCTTGAGCATTTTACGTTAAACACCTTCCTTTATCGTTCTTGAGTTCAAATACGTGATTTGTTTCAAGTTTCGTATGCAAAAATCGTATCTTTATTTGATTTAAACCCGAGACATGCAAAGACTCATAATCAGAGGCGATGCTTACCTCAACAGGCCCGATTTCTGTTGCTATGCGTTGAAATGGTGGAGTCGGATGATTCCCGAGCCCTTGAGTCTTCTCCTTGCGGTTTTCTTCACAAGCCGATCGCTCTCTCTCTCTCTCTAGTATTCTTGCGCAGGAAGATGAAATGAGAGGGGTTTGGGTTGAAGCTGCTGTTTTGTAATGGGGTTTCCCCCTTTTCTTTTCGGCCCATGGGCCGAAATTTTGGCCAAGCCCACTTTATTTCCTTTTTCTATTTGTCTTGTCATTATTTGGGATGTTACACAATCCTGGACTTATCCATCATTTTTTCCACTTCCCTCATTGTATCTCTATCATTACCATGAGATCACCGATCGCGTTGCATTTATCCGGTACGAACATGAAGTCCGTCTGCTCACAAGCCTCAGCTATCCGTCCGGGGAGAACACCCTCATTTCTCTAGTTCCTCAGATAGACTGAATCCTTCATATGGAAGTCTGTGATGCAATCTTCAGCGTCGCTACCTTGATCTCATCACAAATATCCAAGGTCTAGCGTCCACGTAAACGCTTTCGTCATCAACTCTCACATCTCCGCCCTTTGGGTTCGTGCTCCGAATTCCCGAGATAAAAGCAGAAGCTTCTCATAAGAGCACCTCACTGATCATCTAGGAAGACGTCAAAACTTCTCGCACAACCTCGATGTATCAGCGTTGAGAAAATCGTCAAGATAGAAATACTACACTTGTGCCCACTGGCCACCCGTCCTATGCACGACTAAGTGTGTACTACCAGGGCACATAACTTCAGGTCATCATAGTAAACCTATCACGTCTAAGGTATAAATATATCACTATAGTACTCCCAACTCTCTAACTCGCACGAAGTGCACATACCAGTAGATCGACCTGAGCAAAACTACGTGTGTACAATATGACCTCGTCATTTATAAATATATTAACACCTCTTGAAAGTATGTACGGTAGCCCTAAAACAGTAAATCATTTAAGAAGTAGAGAATTAAAGAGTAGGTTACAAGGCAAATCCAAACCCTTGCTCTTCAACTCGTCCGTCCGCGCTCGAAACCCGAACCTGACAAAAGTACGCTCATATGATAAGAATATGTTCTACACCTACCTCGTAAAATGAATAAAATATAAATCCCGACGTCGGCTCGTCAGCTCGTCCTTTCATTCCGCCTAGTCCCACGTGCGCACACAAACCAGATAGTCCTCAATCCGTTTAGAAACCGAATACACGTACTGGGTTCCACGCATGCACGCCATGCAACCCTAACTTGTTCCACTTCACTCCCGGCTCGTCCATGCA
The DNA here is from genome assembly GCA_023525975.1 of Smallanthus sonchifolius. Lineage (NCBI taxonomy): Eukaryota > Viridiplantae > Streptophyta > Magnoliopsida > Asterales > Asteraceae > Smallanthus > Smallanthus sonchifolius. The sequence goes on along the minus strand of CM042035.1, from coordinate 16,440,777 downwards.
CCACTACGCGCCACTGTGCGTCCCCCACGCAGACACCATCGTTACCAAATGCCATCTAGTTGTTCAATCTTGTCCCACCGTGCTCCACCGCCATGTGCCACCATCCCCTTCGTCTTCCTCATCGAGCTCCATTAATCCACTCATCTTTTTCATCCTCTCTGTAATGCCTAACTCTAGTCAAGTTCACCACCACCATCATCTCCGCTACCCGCCGCCGTGGGGTACCACCACAGCAACCCTCTACTGCCGCTGGGTACCGCCACCCGTTGGCGTGATCGTCTCCGGTTGTTCCCGTAGTCACCACCACCTTCACTCGTCGCCTTGCTCTTTCTATCTCTACCCACTCTCTCTTTTCTTTTTCTCGGCCATCGGTCGGCCTCCACTACCCTCTGATCATTGCCATCACACCTCCAACACCGTTGGCCACCATCAACACCCATCCAATCCTCTCTCCCTACTTGTGATGCTGATCGTGACCCACAACCCAAACCCTAGTCAGGTTTTTGACTACCACATACAAACAGAAAATAGTGCAAGTTGGTCGAGTATTACCTTTGCGAAATAGAGTTCCCTTCACTTGACACAGCCGTAGGACCACCGTGAACCACCGTCGTTGCCCCCTCCTTGTCGGATCCTCTCTCCCGATCGCTCCCCTTGTAGTGGAACACACACCTAGGCCGAATGGCATAGGGTTTGTGTTTAAGTGGTTTAAATACCATGACCACTTTTCATTCGGGTCCCTCACCTTACGTTTAACGCGTTTCTATCTTGAACAGTGAAATAAATGACTAACGGGTTCTCGATTTCTTGTTAACTTACAGCTTCACTTGAAAACCCCTGTCATTCCTAACAGTGAATAGATATTCGGGTTATATCCCGACCCGAGTCTTTAGTTCTTGATTTTCAGGATGTTACAGTAAAACCTTAGGTAAATCCCATATCGTTTTGTTCTGTCCACGGGAGAGATGTTGGGTTCATAAGGAATGCCCCGCCTCAAATAAAAACATGTTTTGGGCCTTATGTAGTGGATGAGAGGAGAACTCCACAATTAAGCGTGCTCGGGTGGGAGTAATCGAGGGATGGGTGACCCCCTGAGAAGTTTTCACACGGGCAACAAAAAACAAATCTATGAGCTCTTAGGGGCAAAGCGGACAATCTTGTTGGTATGAGGGGCCGGATGTTACAAATGATATCAGAGCCACTCCCGTTCTGTTCTGTTAACGATAGTGGGGCAAACCTCATCGAGGACGATGAATCCCAGGGGGGTGTTTGTAACACCTTAGGCAAATCCCATATCGTTATGTTCTGTCCACGAAATAAATGCTAGGTTCATAAGGAATGCCCCGCCTCAAATACAACAACACGTTTTGAGGCTTATTGTAGTGGATGAGAGGAGAAATCCACATTTTAGCGTGCTCGGGTGGGAGTAATCCAGGGATCGGTGACCCCCTAGGATGTTTTCACCCGGGCAACCAAAAACAAATTCATGAGCTCTTAGGGGCAAAGCTGTCACACCCCAACCGACGGCGGAAACGTCGGGGCCGGAAATGTAGACTGTTCACGAGCACATGGTTGACTAAATTGAAATAGATTAATACATTAAATTTCCATTCATATCTTTGACAAAACAATTTCCACAATACATGAACATTTAAATACATAACATGCTCATTCTTGTTCAATTAACTAGGTCCATAACCTATGTGAAGCAAACTTGATCAACTCATACTTTGTACCTGAAACATGATGAAAACGAGGTCAACTAAAAAGTTGGTGAGCATACATAGGTTTTGACTCTAAATAGTATCAAAGTATTGTGTGTAAACAAATCCATACAGGTCATGATTAACAAGGCATTTATGGGGAGTTACTATTGTGTAACCAAGTAGTACAATCAAACCTTTGTAACTAGCATGCAAAAATTGTGTTGTCGGTAACAATCACCCCAATCTGGGTGGGTTTGTCAGACTCAATAGATGTATCATTGTTGACCGTCGGCTTGATTAGTTAATGATTGTACATGTAATTGCAAATAACTAGTTAACACACCTAGCACTCAAACATAAAGCTCAAATTGCACACAAATTGTAAAGTGGATTTGTATTGTGTAGTTTATGTAAATCATTGTAAGTTGTGATCATGTTTCACCCCAAAATGTAAAAACAGTGAAAAAGGGGCTATGTAAAACTCAATTGTATGAATTGTGTAGATAACACGAGCAAAATGAAGCACAAGTGATTCTCAAGTCACACGTTTAACCTAGAACGAAAAGTACGGACTTGAATTAATAATGTGCACAAAGTCTGGTCTTGATATGTGTGGAGTTGTATAAAGGTTGTGTTATTTCATGCAGGAGGAACTAGGTTGGCAAAAGTTTGATGTAATTTGTAAGTTGAAAACAATATTTGTCTTTAGGGTTCATGTTTAAATAAATAAAAGTCCTTTTATTTATCTATTTAGAATAATAAGTCTTGTTAAAAGTAAGGTAACATTATATTTATTTAAAATAAATAAATCTATTTGTTTATTTGTTTATAATAATAAGTTGGAAATATGGTGTAAATATATGTATATATATTAGTACACAAAAACCACAAACGAGTTGTTTAATGAAAAGAAATTATAATTGCTTTTAAATAAATAATCTCTTTCTAAAAATGCTTTATGGTTTTACGAAATAGGTATTTTGATTTATAATTTAATGATTTAATTTACAATAACTTTTTAATTTGATTTAAAAATGCATAATGGGATTATTGTATTAAACCATACAAAAAAATGTTTGGTTTAAAAAAATTGGGACATCAAAACTGTAAAAAAAATTAAACACACACCACCCCGTTCGAACCCGGGTGGCTCCTATGTAGGAGGTGTGTGTTACCGCTGGACCAGTTCATGAATCTCTGATACAGAAGTGGCTGGAAAACAATTTATCAAGCTGCAGGAGTGGAGTCGGGTTTTGGGGATCAAGGCTCGCGCAAAAAGGCCGGTGAAGTGGGTTGTGGGTTTCGAACCCACGCCACCTAGTCCAGCGGTGCAAGGACTTAACAGGCTGGGCTAGGTGGTTTTCGCTGGTCAGTCAAGGTAAAAAAAAATTAAATGCGCTAGTCCAAATGAGTTTCAAACCCAATTCAACAAATATGCAGATCATTCCCAAGCTCAGTATCAATTGAATCGAATTCCATCTGTCAATTGAAATTGACAGAGGGCTTTCGATTGGGGGAGGAAGACGATACTTACAACACAAATACTACCTGATTTGGTTACGAGATGAGTATGAACGACAAGGCTCTAGGGTTCGATGTTCTTGGAATTCACTTGAGCTTCAGAGGTGTAATGCGATGTGTAGAGATATTTAGAAAGTTTGTATGAGTTTATGCGCAGGTGTGAGGGTGTTTTAGTTTGTCCAATTCCATCTTAATTGCGTAATTCGGTTAGGATCGAAGGTATCGGCCGTTCGAAAGGGATTACGCGTTAATTCCACCGAAATACGATGAATTGAGTCATGATGTTGAACTGGGAACACGCGAGATTGATTAGGGCGTGATTTGCGGCAATAACGTGTATCAATTCCATGGGTTTCGCCGGATTTCGCACTGTTTGACTCTGAATGGTCTCACCGCTTTCAAATTTTGAATTTAGTCGCAAAATTCATTAAATTGGTGCGTTAAATGTATTTGCAACTGATCAATAGTTTCCCTAGCATACATGGCAAGCCTAGAGGATCTGAACTGGATCGATTTGAGGTCTAATTGTAGGGAGATCCATCTTTGTTGACTTTCGAATGTCAAAGAGGCAAAAAAATTTTTTTTGGGTTTTCAAGACTTGAAAGGTTCAAATTGAGGATCCACATGGTTAGGGGGTTTATTTAAATCAAGGGTTCAAATTCAAATTAATTATCTATTGTTTATAAAACTTGTTTTGAATTTTATAAAGTTTATAAAAATCTTGTTTGATTTTGAATGTTCAAACGGGTATATTTCTTTAAAAGAATTTACAACTTGTATATTGGTTTATAAAATATATACATATTTATTTATAAATACATATATATATGTATCTAAAAGATGTGTTACTAATAGAAAATTTTATATGTAAGTGAAAGGTTTAAATTGTTGAGTAGAAATAGTAGTTAATGTGACTCATAGAGTGGAGCAAGTATGGGATTCAAATGGAGTATCATTAAAATAGATAAATAGATAACTAGATAAGTTAAAATGGTATAGTAAAAATCATGGATGTTACAGTATCCCCATGTTGAGGAAATTTCGTCCCGAAATTTAACTATTGGGGGCTACTGTATCAGGAAAGAGATGAGGGTTTTGGATTTTCAACGAGTTTTGATTGTCGGTTTGAGGAGTATAACTGGTGACAAGACACAGATTTTGATATTCAGGATCAGGTATGAATGATGATAACGAATTTTGTTTTGAAATGTATTTAAGAAGGAACTGTCGGATGATGTTTTGGATTCTAAGTATGAAATATATTGCATGGAATGGGATTGATGGAAAATTGATGATCAGGGTTTAATTAAGGTGTAGTCTAATATGCTCAGGTGTTGTTAGTGGGTAAGAGAGTTCACAAGCATTGGTCTAGGTCAAAACTTCACGCGACACGAACAACGCTACTTCTGATAATATGGTAGGGCACTTATATATAGGAAGTACCATCGGCGTACCCACCATGAGCTTGTCATATCCCATTAGTTTTGTGGTTATATATCACGATAGGTTTTAGGTTATAACACACGATAGAATTCGCTATGTTTTCCATGCGCTGATTTTTATAATTCCGTGTGCAACCGTAATTACTCAAATCATCGCATGGTCCGTATAGATCCTTCCGGTGTGTGCGGGTCAAGAGGGGCACAAATTTACTTAGTTCATGTCTATTGTTTCCACATATAAGTTGCTAAGAAGTAACTATGTCCTTAAGTAGGCAAGTCAGCTAATAACTAAAGAGTAATATGGTAGTATAACTTAAAGTTTCATGGTTTACTCGTGTTTAACAAGAATACGTCAAACACCGAGTTGTTTTGAAGTGCTACAGCTCCCTCGTGTTTGAACAAGAATACGTCAAACCCTGAGTAGCTTCAATGTGTTAGGATTTTCAAGTTTGGTGAACAAGGTGTATGACCATACTTCATGTATATTGTGATCAATCAATTGCAACAATCGTGAGTAACTTAGTTTCATGTATAATGTAAACACACAAGTCTCATGTATGATCTAGTGTTATGTAGCTTGTAATCAAATAGGTTTTATGTGTAACGTAAACAACTTACCATCACGTATAAGCTATCATGTGTAATGTAAGCAATATAGTATCATGTGTATTGTAAGAAATGAATTTCATGTATGGTGTTAACAACTTAGTATCACGTATTTTGTAAATCAGCAAGCTTTCATGTGTAATGTAAATAATTTAGCATCATGTACTTTGTAACCAAATATGTTTCATTGTTCAATGTGGGTAATCAAGTGTTATGTACCAAACATACGATTGTTATGTATCACGTGATCAATTTAGTATATGTATATTACAAACAACTACGTTTCATGTATTACATAATCAATCCAGTAGAACGTGTATTGCAAATAATCAAGTTTCATGTATCATGTACTCAGTGTAGCATTGGGTATATTGTAAATAACTAAGTTTCATGTATTATGTGATCGTGTTGGGTATCTGGTGAACATGCATACGTAGGTTTATTAAATTTCGTGTGTGACGTATACTCACGAGTTTTGTAAGTGATCAAGTGTTGCGGAGAAGCGTGTTGTTTGGCGTTCATGTATAATGTGGTAGTTATGTTCTAGCTCTTTAACTCTCGTTGAGGTTGATGGGGATGGTTAACGTCGACGCGGTATGGATCGTCTCTTGAAGCGGCAAGTGAAAGGTAACGAGGGGGTTTTGAAAACACTCAGGGAAATATGTTTACAAATAACTGATCTTTGTTTGAAAATAGGAATTTATAAATTGTTCTTGGTTGTAGAGATATAAAGTAATGAAACTATTGAGTTAAATAATCTAAATAAATAGACAATTTATAGGAAAATCTTTTAAATTTAAATTTTCGATTATTAATAAGATAATATTTTTAAGAACAATTATCGGCTAAACTAGTAGTCGTATATTAATTTAGCCAGGGTTTAGAAATAATTACTTTAAGGAGAAAATCATAATTATTTATCAATTCGAAATAATATTTTTTTTTATAAAATAGGTTGTATTAAGTTCCCTTACACAGTGAAAATGTTTATAGAAAAATTTATATTTCTGATATTCTCTAAAAGTTTGATAAATGTTTGGTTTGAAAATGAAGAGGTTGTTTAAATCTAATAGGTTGATTTGTTTACGAGGGAGATTTCCGGTAGTGTACCAAATCGTGCTGAATGAAGAGGATGATACTTGGAAAATCTTGATGAAAATGTGATGGGTGTAATTCACACTCAACGTGTCAAATTAATGAATAGTAACTTTAGAATTGGAATATATAAAATTGATTGAATGCTGAAATGTTTAAACATTACTCAAAACATAGGGGAATGGTTCTCAAATTGAAAATTTAAAGACAATAAATAGAAATTTCTGCTAACGCCTCTGCTAGTTTCCCACTAGAAGGAATATAATCACCAAGACGAGCATCGCTATGGTCACTCGGGTAGCCGATCTGGTTTCAGCTCTAGCTGTTTCCGTGCGATTCTCCAGTACTTCTTTTTCGAGAATGGAGATTAACTCCTTGTGGTACCCAAATTGGTTTGCTAGGCTATCCATTCTTTGTCCTTGCAAGTCGTGCCTTATCTCATGCTCCATCCTTTGCCTCTCGAACTCTGAGGTCCTCACATATTGGTTATCATCATCGATTGGAATTCCCATAGCACTAGCAGGTGCCATGGTACGCCTTTCCAAAGGGTTAGGATGGTACGGGTCGGGCATTAGATATGGGTCTTGAAATCTTGGGCCGGTGTTCCTTACGTTAAGCCTTTGCCTAGCAGCTGCGGGTGTTGGTGACCGATACACAGGTGACCCGATGTCTTCTTCCCAATCAGATTCTACTCCGGGACGGTATACTGGGGAGGGTGGAGAGTAGGAGTCCATGTCTAGCAGAAAACAATGAAATGGTTGTAAGTGATAATGAAATATTGAGTGTTAGACATGGGAGTTCTCATAAGTTTAGAGTTTGACTAGTCATAACACCGAGTCTTCCCAATAGTATTTTAGAAATGCACTTGACCTATAAGCAATGTATCCCGGAGGAGAATTCCCAGGAAAGAGGGGTGGTTCACTAGGACACACTTAAGTACCCTGTCTTTCCTTAGTCAGAATCCCTCATGGGCCTACACACTCTTCCAGCCATCGTATATTAATAACACTATTGTTGGGCTCATGGTCATGATGAGAATTGTTGTGGACTGGGCCTTGAGGCCCGAAAGTAAGGTTTATGCATTTCAGTGGACTTCTTCTTCTTGAAAGATAGACGGGCTTCTTAGTTTATTATTGGTGGGCCTTAGGCCTAATAGTTTAGATTTTAGATCACAAGGGTGGTGACATTATATGTGTGAGTTTAAGGGTGTATGAAAAATTTGGTGTGTATGTTTGTGTGTTTAAAACTTAGGATAGCACTTAATGAAACACATAGGTAGCATGTAGATAGTAATGAATGTAAGCACAAGGGTTATCAAGTAGTGTGACAGATAAACTATCATGTATTGTAGCATGTATTGAAATTACTTAGGATAGCACGTAAAAATGTTCACACAAGTATCAATCATGTAATCATATAGTAGCATGGCATATTGTAGGTGTCCTAAGGTTATAGTCTAGGTCAAAAGTGTCTAATAACCTAATTCCCTATAACCAATGCTCTGATACCAATCTATCACACCCCAACCGACGGTGAAAACGTCGGGGCGGGACATGTAGACTGTTCACGAGCACATGGTTGACTAAATTGAAATAGATTAATACATTAAATTTCCATTCATATCTTTGACAAAAAAATTTCCATAATACATGAACATTTAAATACATAACATGCTCATTCTTGTTCAATTAACTAGGTCCATAACCTAAGTGAAGCAAACTTGATCAACTCATACCTTGTACCTGAAACATGATGAAAACGAGGTCAACTAAAAAGTTGGTGAGCATACATAGGTTTTGACTCTAAATAGTATCAAAGTATTGTGTGTAAACAAATCCATACAGGTCATGATTAACAAGGCATTTATGGGGAGTTACTATTGTGTAACCAAGTAGTACAATCAAACCTTTGTAACTAGCATGCAAAAATTGTGTTGTCGGTAACAATCACCCCAATCTGGGTGGGTTTGTCAGACTCAATAGATGTATAATTGTTGACCGTCGGCTTGATTAGTTAATGATTGTACATGTAATTGCAAATAACTAGTTAACACACCTAGCACTCAAACATAAAGCTCAAATTGCACACAAATTGTAAAGTGCATTTGTGTTGTGTAGTTTATGTAAATCATGGTAAGTTGTGATCATGTTTCACCCCAAAATATAAAAACAGTGAAAAAGGGGCTATGTAAAACTCACTTGTATGAATTGTGTAGATAAGACGAGCAAAATGAAGCACAAGTGATTTTCAAGTCACACGTTTAACCTAGAACAAAAAGTACGGACTTGAATTAATAATGTGCACAAAGTCTGGTCTTGATATGTGTGGAGTTGTATAAAGGTTGTGTTATTTCATGCAGGAGGAACTAGGTTGGCAAAAGTTTGATGTAATTTGTAAGTTGAAAACAATATTTGTCTTTAGGGTTCATGTTTAAATAAATAAAAGTCCTTTTATTTATCTATTTAGAATAATAAGTCTTGTTAAAAGTAAGGTAACATTATATTTATTTAAAATAAATAAATCTATTTGTTTATTTGTTTATAATAATAAGTTGGAAATATGGTGTAAATATATGTATATATATTAGTACATAAAAACCACAAACGAGTTGTTTAATGAAAAGAAATTATAATTGCTTTTAAATAAATAATCTCTTTCTAAAAATGCTTTATGGTTTTACGAAATAGGTATTTTGATTCATAATTTAATGATTTAATTTACAATAAATTTTTAATTTGATTTTAAAATGCATAATGGGATTATTGTATTAAACCATACAAAAAAATGTTTGGTTTAAAAAAATTGGGACATCAAAACTGTAAAAAAAAATTAAACACACATCACACGGTTCGAACCCGGGTGGCTCCTATGTAGGAGGTGTGTGTTACCGCTGGACCAGGTCATGAATCTCTGATACAGAAGTGGCTGGAAAACAATTTATCAAGCTGCAGGAGTGGAGCCGGGTTTTTGGGATCAAGGCTCGCGCAAAAAGGCCGATGAAGTGGGTTGTGGGTTTCGAATCCACGCCACCTAGTCCAGCGGTGCAAGGACTTAACCGGCTAGGCTAGGTGGTTTTCGCTGGTCAGTCAAGGTAAAAAAAAAATTAAATGCGCTAGTCCAAATGAGTTTCAAACCCAATTCAACAAATATGCAGATCATTCCCAAGCTCAGTATCAATTGATTCGAATTCCATCTGTCAATTGAAATTGACAGAAGGCTTTCGATTGGGGGAGGAAGACGATACTTACAACACAAATATTACCTGATTTGGTTACGAGATGAGTACGAACGACAAGGCTCTAGGGTTCGATGTTCTTGGAATTCACTTGAGCTTCAGAGGTGTAATGCGATGTGTAGAGATGTTTAGAAAGTTTGTATGAGTTTATGCGCAGGTGTGAGGGTGTTTTAGTTTGTCCAATTCCATCTTAATTGCGTAATTCGGTTAGGATCGAAGGTATCGGCCGTTCGAAAGGGATTACGCGTTAATTCCACCGAAATACGATGAATTGAGTCATGATGTTGAACTGGGTACACGCGAGATTGATTAGGGCGTGATTTACGGCAATAACGTGTATCAATTGCGTGGGTTTAGCCGGATTTCGCACTGTTTGACTCTGAATGGTCAGACCGCTTTCAAATTTTGAATTTAGTCGCAAAATTCATTAAATTGGTGCGTTAAATGTATTTGCAACTGATCAATAGTTTGCCTAGCATACATGGCAAGCCTAGAGGATCTGAACTGGTTCGATTTGAGGTCTAATTGTAGGGAGATCCATCTCTGTTGACTTTCGAATGTCAAAGAGGCAAATTTTATTTTTTTTTGGGTTTTCAAGACTTGAAAGGTTCAAATTGAGGATCCACATGGTTAGGGGGTTTATTTAAATCAAGGGTTCAAATTCAAATTAATTATCTACTGTTTATAAAACTTGTTTTGAATTTTATAAAGTTTATAAAAATCTTGCTGATTTCGAATGTTCAAACAGATATATTTCTTTAAAAGAATTTACAACTTGTATATTGGTTTATAAAATATATACATATTTATTTATAAATACATATATATGTATCTTAAAGATGTGCTACTAAAAGAAAATTTTATATGTAAGTGAAAGGTTTAAATTGTTGAGTAGAAATAGTAGTTAATGTGACTCATAGAGTGGAACAAGTATGAGATTCAAACGGAGTATCATTAAAATAGATAAATAGGTAACTAGATAAGTTAAAATGGTATAGTAAAAATCATGGATGTTACAAAAGCGGACAATATTGTTGATATGAGGGGCCGGATGTTACATCTACAGTCTTCATTTTTCTGAATTAAATCTAATTGTGGGGCATCCTAACGGGATTAAAGCTCAAATCAAGAAAAATGGAAACATAAAATTAACCAAAGTTGTCATTCTTAAAGATGTTATAGTTATTCCCGATTATTGTGCTAACCTTATATCCGTTAACAAAATTGCTAAAGATGATAAGCTATACTCTATGTTTACTGATTCACATTGTTATGTTCAAGGCTTACTAAATCATAAACTTGTGATGATTGGTAAAGAAGTAGGCGGTTTATATACTCTTGGTACTTTAGGTAAAAGTCACCTTTAGATCCTTGTCCCAATATGTTTTCTTATTCAACCTCTACTGATTTATGGAACAGTAGACTTGGTCATCCCTCTCATCAAGTCCTTAGGGTTTTGAAAACGGATCTTTCTTTATCCAACCAAACAGAAAGTCAACCATGTGAGATTTGTCATAAGTCAAAACAAACTCGTAGTTCTTTCTCGAATAGTGATCATAAAACCAATAGTGTGGGTGATATAATTCATCTACACTTGTGGGGTCCTTTTAGGGTTAATAGTAGAGAAGGATTTTGGTTCTTTTTTACCATTGTTGGTGACTATTCTAGTGTAGTTTGGTTGTTTTTGTTAAAGTCTAAAGATCAAGTCTTTTTATAATATTGAGTCCTTTTTCTCCTTAATCAAAACTCAGTATGGAAAAAACATTAAGATATACCGCTGTGACAATGGTACCGAGTTTTTATTTCAGAATATGAACTTATATTTTGGCAAACATGGTTTCATTCATCAGACTTCCTGTACCTATACTCATCAACGAAATGGAGTTGTTGAATGGAAACATCGACATCTGCTAAACACTGCAGGATCCCTTATGTTTCAGGGGGGATTACCGTCATCTGTGTGTACTGAATCTGTTTTAACTGCTGCGTATCTCATAAACTGTACTCCATCATCTTCACTGAATGGTAGATCTCCTTATGAGTTGCTGTTCGAGTCTCCTCCTTCTCTTAAGCATTCAAGAAATTTTGGTTGTCTTGTTTTCAGTACAAACTTAACTCCTAAAGACAAATTTGATAGTCGTGCCAAAAAGTGTGTTTTTATCGGTTAGTCTATTAAAAGAAAGGGGTATAAACTTTGGGATTTAGAGAATAAAACTGTTTTGTTTTCCCGTGATGTTAAATTTTATGAAACTGTTTATCCTTTTAAAGTTGAAACCTTTTCTCAACAAAACAAAGTTGATAACTCTCATATCTATAATTTCTTTTTGGAGATTGAAACCAAGGAATCAAAACCCATTGATGATTATAGAGTCACTGAATCTGACCTTGATAAGAATGGATTTGAATCTGATAAGAACAAAACTATTATTCAAGATCCTGAACTTGATCAACCTAATGTCATTGAAGCAACCTCCGAGAATGACGACAGTGAGGACATCCAAAATGATTTGGCCACTGAGGGTAATATGGATGAACCTGAATCCACTGCTTTAAGGAGAACCACTCCATCTAGTATTCCTCCTAGACACTTTAAAGATTTCATTGTTGAGGGAAAGGTCTAGTATGGGTTAGAGAAAGTAGTAAACTATTCTATACTGTCTACTAATTCTTTTAGTTATCTGACTTTGTTAGATAGATCTGTTGTGCCTAAGTCTTTTAGGTAAGCCTCTTTAGATCCTAACTAGGTTACTGCTATGAATGAAGAGATGGATGCTCTTTTTCACACCCGCAAATTTATTCACTTAATAAATAAATAAATAAATCTAGGTTGCAACGATTGGCAACATTACACAATGGCGAAAGCTAAAGTAAATACTTTTAAGGTGTTGAACACCATTACAAATACTAAATTAAACTAGTACATTGTCCTAGAACCATATAGGTCAATAACGACTTGAGGTTTGACAATCATGCTTCTTCAGCTTCTAGGGTTTTGATCCGAAGGGCTTACAAAAACTAAATTAAACTAGTACATTGTCCTATTCCAACCATGTCGTTGCTATGTATTACCTGAAAAACATCCTTAAAGTGTCAACACAAAGGTTGGTGAGTTCACATGTTTAATTGTCTCAATGTAAAGTAGTTTTCTTTTAAAACATAAATAATGTATACGTGGCCAAAATGTGAAACCGTTTTCCTCGAAAACATTGAAAATATGTACATGGCCATAAGATGACATCGTATTCTTTGAAAACATTGAATATGTGTATATGGGCTTAATATGAAATCGTTTTTCTTGAAAACCTGTGATGACTTCTTAGTCATAAAATGGGTCGTTTTCCCCCAATGAAAACATGTAATGACTTCATAGTCATAAATGAGTCGTTTTTCCAAATGAAAACATGTAATGAATTTATGTATGTTTTAAGCCTTCTGTAATGTAATTTTTAAAGATAAGAACGATAACCAAAACAAGTAACGTTGATCCCCCATAGACTAGCTAGGAATACGAGTTAATATTGTCACACCCCGACCGATGGCGGAATCATCGGGGCGGGACATGTAGACTGTTCATGAGCACAAGGTTGACTAAATTGTAATATATTAAACATCAATTTCATTTCAAATAATCCAAACACAACCAAATCCAAGAAAGAACATAATTGGAAATACATAAAATCCTTTATTCAAATTAACTAAGTCCCAAAGCCTATGTGAAGCAAATCTTGATCAAATCACACATTAGTACCTGAAACATGAATAAAATAAGGTCAACTAAAAAGTTGGTGAGCATACACAGGTTTGTATATAGATAGCATATAGTTTGTAAATAAACAAATCCTTACATATCATGATAAAATAAGGCATTTATGGGGAGCAGCTATTGTGTAACCAAGTACAATCAAACCTTTGAAACTAGCATGCAAAATTGTGTTGTCGATAACAATTACCCAACCTAGGTGGGTTTGTCAGACTCAATAGATCTATCGTTATTAACCGTCGGCTTGAATAGTTAATGATTGCACATAAATCGCACACAAAAGTTAGCACAACTAGCACTCGGGCATAAAGCTCAAATTGCACACATGAATGTAAAGCGGATTTGTACTTGTGTAGTTTGTGTAAGTGTAAGTAATAGTCTTGTATATTGTTCATGTTCCACCCCAAAAGTGTAAAAGAGTAAAAGGGGCTATGTATTACTCACTTGGTTTGAAGGCGTAGCTAACACGAAATACTAGCTAGAATTGAGATCCTTGTAATGCACAACGTTAACCTAGTGTGGAATGTATATAGGATTAATAGTATGTTCAATATTCTATGTTTAAGTCTAGGATTGAATTGGTTGTGTGTGTAAAGCTTGAGGCTTATACTTGAATAGTGTTGTATAAATTAGGGTTTGAGTTTGGAATAACTAATAAAACAAAATTATTATTTATAAAAATAAGTTAAGTATTAGAGGTACCTAACTAAATGATTTGTGTTTAAATGTAGATTAAATAAATAATCGTTACCTTATTTATTTATTTGTAACTTAGTCATTTAGTTGTATTAGATGTCTTAAAATAATTATAAATGTCTTTACTTTATTTTCATAAAGATGTTTAAGTAAATGGTGTAAATAATATTTAAGTGTAGGGTTTAAATATTAATTTAATTTCGTAAGTTTTAAATAATTAATTTCTATTTATTTATTTTATAAAATAAATTATTTTTATTTAAAAATTAATTTGAAATACTTATTGTTTTTAATTTATGGAAATAATTATTCTGCTAAGATTTTTCTCACACGCGGCCGTGCCTGGAACAAGGCACGATCGTGCTAGGACCACAGGCGCGACCGTGCTAGTCAGGGACGCGACCGTGTTAATCAAACAGAATGTATAATTGGGTTGTTCACTAGGCACAATCGTGTCTTGGGCCAGGCACGACCGTGTCTTGGGTTTTGAGGCATGATCAAGTCTAGCCAAGGGCATGACTGGGTCGGAGTGTGTGAGGCACGACCGCGCTGGTATTTGGCGCGACCGTGTCTCATGAAGCACGACCGCGCTAGAATGCTAGCGCGACCGTGTCTGTTCCAAAACAGATTCAATTTGACTAATTCTTATATTGTAAATGTTGAGATTTATGGGGCTTTCACCCATTAGATCATCACGAGTATTTTTGTATAAATTAATTGTATTTACAACGTGTCTAAGGTTCGATTCGATTAAATCATTTTTAACGAAAATGTAGATTCGGGTTCGTGGTGATTTCTATAATGAAAGCCCAAATTAACATGGGGCTTTTGATCTATGAACTGAATCGAGTGAGAAGAAGGTTACCCGAAAGTGTAGCGAATTGATAGAGAACGGTAGAGAGGAGTTCCGGCGTCGGCGAGCTTGGTTTCCGGCGTCTTCTGCTACGATTCCGGTTGCTTCAAGTGGGTCAGTAGCTTCTGGGAGGATCGTTTGTGCGTTTGCTTGGAAGAATTGCAAACAAATTGAGGAATTCGATGGTCTAGTGGACGATTTTGATGATTATTAGAAGAATTGATGTAATTCCGTTTATTTGTTGTAATTATGCTGATCATGTGGCTTAACTCTGTTTGTTAATAGTTGGAACGTGTAAAATGGTTAAGAAATCGAGCGTCTCTGTGATTAAAGGCTGCATTTACGTTTCAACTGATGAGAGGCGCGACCGTGCCAAGGCACCGGGCGCGACCGTTCCAAAGCAAGTCGCGCGACCGTGCCAGAACGAGGCGCGACCGTGCCTATTAGGGTTTCTTGTTACTTTTCAACATCAGACCTTGTAACTTTAGTCTTTGACATATTTGTATAAATAGATACCTATGTAGTGTTTTAGTAGGTTATAAACGTGTAAAATTTGCGGATTAGCATTGAAATATAGTATTTAATTGATGGTACGAATAGAACAAAAAAGTGCACTAGAATTGGGTTTGAAATGCATTACATTGAATTGAAATACGGATACTAAAAATCAGAAATGTTACAGTCTCCCCATGTTGAGGGAATTTCGTCCCAAAATTTAGCTAGAGGAAGCGACGGCATCAGTAAAAAGATGGGGGTGCTTGAGCTTCATTTGGTCCTCTCATTCCCAAGTAAATTCAGGACCACGCTTAGATTCCCAACGAACTTTGACAATAGGGATACGACTTCGCTTCAGCTGTTTGATTTCACGATCCATGATTTGTTTGGAGAGATTGCTAAAAGCGAGAGGTGAACCGAGCATCTCTATCGGAGATTATGTTTAAGGGAACACCATGACGGCTCACAATTTCATCAATGTAAATTCGGGCTAGTTTCTCAACCCGATAGTCTTCACGGATAGGTAAGAAATGAGCAGATTTGGTGAGACGATCAATGATCACCCAAATGCTATCATAACCACTCGAGGTGCGAGGGAGTTTGGTAATAAAATCCATGGCTAAGTTCTCCCATTTCCACACGGGAATTTCCGGTTGTTCAAGTAATCCGGAAGGACGTTGGTGTTCGGCTTTGACTTTTGAGCACGTTAGAAATTTGGCAACATAGAGAGCAATGTCCTTTTTCATACCGGGCCACCAATATTGTTGGCGAAGATCTTGGTACATTTTATCCGCACCAGGATGAATAGAATAACGAGTCTTGTGAGCCTCGTTCATAAGAAATGTACGGAGATCATCGCGATCGGGAACCCAAATACGGTTCAAGTAATAAAGTAAGCCATTGAGTTTTGATTCAAGTTGAAGTTCAACACCACACGACATTTCCTCATACATGTTACCGTCGGTGCCCGAGAGGTGTTGAGCTTCTAAGATGCGGTTTTGAATGTCGGTTTGAATAAGGACAGATTGAAGCATGACATGGTCCTTTCGACTCAAAGCGTCGGCTACAACATTCGCTTTGCCGGGATGGTAACGAATCTCTTAGTCATAGTCGTTAAGGAGTTCAACCCAACGTCGTTGCCTCATATTGAGTTCCTTTTGGTTGAAGATATATTGGAGACTTTTGTGGTCGGTGAACACCACACACTTTGTGCCATAGAGGTAATGTCTCTAAATCTTCAATGCGAATACGACCGCACCTAACTCGAGATCGTGTGTCGTATAATTCTTCTTGTGAATCTTGAGTTGTCTTGATGCGTAAGCGATTACTTTGCCTCGTTGCATGAGAACACAACCGAGACCTTGGTTGGAAGCATCACAGTAGACAACTAGATCATCATTCCCATCAGGGAGAGTCAAGATAGGAGCATTGCACAACTTTTGCTTGAGAGTTTGGAAAGCTTCTTCTTGTTTTGGTCCCCATTCATAAGTTTTACCCTTGTGGGTCAAAGCGGTAAGAGGGACAGCAATCTTAGAGAAATTTGATATGAAACGACGATAATATCCAGCAAGACCAAGAAATGAACGAACGTCGGTGGGGGTCTTTGGGATACAAAACCAGTCTAAGATGTTGCTCATGATCGGCTTTAGTCTTGGAATAGATTAAGATATCATCAATGAAGACGATCACGAATTTGTCAAGGTATGGTTTGCACACACGATTCATGAGGTCCATGAAGACCGCGGGTGCATTGGTTAGTCCAAACGGCATAACCATGAACTCGTAATGACCATACCTTGTTCGGAAGGCAGTCTTTGGAATATCATCTTCTTTTACACAGAGTTGGTGATAACCGGATCGAAGATCAATCTTCGAGAAGCAAGTAGAACCTTGGAGTTGATCAAAGAGGTCATCAATTCTAGGTAAAGGATAACGGTTTTTGATAGTAAGCTTGTTGAGTTCGCGGTAGTCAATACACATGCGAAATGATCCATCCTTCTTTTTGACGAATAAGACGGGTGCACTCCACGGTGAATGACTTGGACGAATGAAACCTTTGTCGGAGAGCTCTTGGAGTTGGCTTGCGAGTTCTTGCATTTCAGAAGGTGCAAGACGGTAAGGAGCTCTAGCCACGGGGGTTAGCTCCGGGTACAAGGTCAATGCGAAATTCTACTTGACGAACGAGTGGAAGACCGGATAAGTCTTCGGGGAACACTTCGGGAAATTCTCGGATAATGGGAATGTCTTGAATACTCTTTTTCTTGGCATCCTTTTGAATGATGTGAGCTAAGAAGGCCACGTACTTCTTTCGTAAGTACTTTTGAGCGGGAGTACATGACATCAACTTAAGTCCTTTACAAGGCTTTTCACTAAAGACCCTTAATGTTTCTCCCGATGGTAGAGGTATTCGGATGCACTTCTCGAAACAGATGACTTCGGCATGATGATTTGATAGCCAATCCATGCCTATGATGATATCAAAACTTCCTAATGACATTGGTACAAGATTGATTGGGAATGTATGTTCATTAAGTTCTAGAGAGCAGTCATAGATAACAGACTCAATTGTAAGTGAATCACCATTTGCTACTTCGACAGTGAAGGTTTTCTCTAATTGGGATCGTGTCTTTGCAAGTAAGGGTTCAAAGTTAAGTGACACAAAACTTTTATCGGCACCGGTATCAAATAAAATGGAGGCATATTGACTATTGACAAGGAACGTACCGTTGACCACATCATTGTTGGCTTGAGCTTCATTGGCGTTTATGTTGAAAGCACGCCCACGAGCTCCGCCTTGTCTAGCATTGACTAATCTTGGACATTGATCATGGAAATGATTTGGGTCACCACATTCATAACAGGCACGCCCATTTGCAATAGCGGGAACACCTTGATTAGCCACTTGCGGGTTGGTTCGGTTTGGTGGGTTGACCTGGCCCGCAAGAGCTTTGGCTCTACACACATTGACCGTATGGCCATATTTCCCGCAATAAGTGCAAAGGCGACATGGGATGTTTTGAGGATAATGATAGTTACATGTGGCACAGAGTGGGTAGATCCCAACATATGGCTTTTTGGCTGGTGCTTGAACCATAGGTGCTGCTTGGTTAACAGGAATAGCAGGAGTGACCATAGCATAGTTTCTAGCCTTTCTTTTCTTATTATGTCGGGAGGGTTCAGTTGTGGCTTCTTTGTTGTGGGTGGAAGGAGTTGCAGTGTCGGAGACTTTCTTTGTGCCCTTTTTAGTAAGAGTCCCCGCCTTCACATGGTTATCGGTTAAAGTAGCGGATAAACGGATAGCATCTTCAAGTGTTGCGGGATTTCTCCCTAGGACAGTATCTTGAATTTGCCTAGGTAAACCACCAATATATTTTTCAATGCAGCGGGATAAAGGTGTGACCATGTGGGGCACGAGGAGACTCAACTCATGGAACCGAGTTGTATATGTCAAGTTTTCACCACTATCTTGGGCAAGATCCCAAAATTCGGATTCGAGTTTCTTTACTTCGTTTCGAGGACAGAATTCCTCAGTCATTAGCCTTTTAACCTCATCCCAAGGTAAGGCCATTGCTACATCCACACCCCTATTCCTCTTTTCCCCATTCCACCACGTGAGTGCCCGTTTTTGTAAGACACTTGTGGCATGACGAACACGAAGGTTATCGGGGCAGTCACTATTGAGAAAGGTATTTTCAATACTTTGGAACCATTGAAGAAGTCTCGTAGCTCCTTCAGTACCATAAAACTTGAGGGGATTACATAACTTGAAGTGCTTGAATGTGCATTGAGATGGGTTGGCACCACCATTTCCCCCATTTCCACCATTTGCCCCATGGTTACCATTAGCGGCACCATTGGCTTGGGTGAGTTGAGTTATGAGTTGTGCAAGAATGGTAGCGATGTCGGTGTTGGTGTTGGCCACGGGAGCACGACAGGGAGGCATTCTACAGAATTGCACAACACAAGAAAAGATGTAAGAATTTATGAATGTTGTTTAGATTTAAAAGAATAAGATAACAAATAAAATAGTTAATCATACTTTGGATTGTACTCAAATAGTGATAAAATCACTTGAATACTATGACACATTAAGGTTAATTAAACTCATATAATTTTCAAGGAGACATGCTTTAGCCTATGAGTAAACACTCATCCCGGGTATTCCCAGGAAAGCATACGGGTCCCTCGGTTGATTGGGATTTATGCGAAATGCTTTCCTAGACAGAAAACCCAGAATACAGGTGTCACCCTTCCAGATTGCACGTGTCCTCAAATAATTAACAAAGTTTAAAAACCTTAACGGGAAATAAAGAAAATTTTATAGATTTAGTTCCATGAAGTTTCCACATGCTAAGTAGATGATGATAGAGAAGTAGGTAAGAATATTATGGGGGTTTTAGAGTATAGGTAGGGATATTGTTTATTTAATTATTATTTAAGCATAGTCTAATAAGTCGTGAATTTTAACAAGTAACGCCTCAAAAATGAAATAATAACTAATCATAGAAAACATGTAACACATAGCATGTAACACATAACATGTAGCACATATCACATAATCATGAAGCATGGCATAAGTGGGTGTCCTAAAGTTATAGTCTAGTCAAGGGTGTCTAATAACCTAGTTCCCTATAACCAAGGCTCTGATACCAATCTGTCACACCCCGACCGATGGATGAATCATCGGGGCGGGACATGTAGACTGTTCATGAGCACAAGGTTGACTAAATTGTAATATATTTGTAGGATCGTGAAAGTACAAGATGGTTCTGTTCTTAGTTGAAATTGGCGAAAACAATAACAACTACACAAATGTAATCGAACAGGCAGAAAGAATACTTTTAAGAACACTGTTGTATTAAGCTTTTGCAGATAAAGAGTTACAATTTAAAACTCAGTGAAGAAGCACACTTACAATGAAGTGTTTACACAATATTTATACTAACTTAGAATCAAGACAGACCCTTGATTCTAAAGATCAGATCTAACACAGACCGTTGATCTTTTATACAAAAGCTAATAATACACGTTAAAGCTAAACTGGCTAACTTTATTGAAGCGTTTTCTTTATTCATCATTGTTTGCATGCTTGGAGAAGAGCATTGTCGTCCGTCATTGGTTGCACCATTGAGGTTCCTTCTGCTTTGAGTGTGTCAGTCGCTTTGGCAGAAAGTTGTCTGTGACGCTTGGCATGGATACTCAGCTGCAACGATTTGTCTTCAATGAACACAGCTATCAGCAACAAGAATGAGAATGATGCTGCTGATAAGCCTATCAGCAGCAACTTGTGTTGAACGCTGCTGATAAGCCTATCAGCAGCAACAAGTGTTGAATGCTGCTGATAAGCCTATCAGCAGCAACAAGTGTTGAATGCTGTTGATAAGCCTATCAGCAGCAACTTGTGTTGGATGCTGCTGATAAGCCTATCAGCAGCATTTGTACTTAGAATAATTTAGTAGCAATCAGTCTTTGGTTCTACAAACTCCCCCTAGACTAATGCAACCAAAATTCTTCTAGTCACTTTGCTGCTGAAGCTTTTGCATGTGGCTGACTATCCTTTCAACCTCATAGCCTCTTGGATCCTTGTTGGGATTGTTCAGTGGAAGTGCAGACAGAGTCTTGATGTCTTTATGTGGCATTTTGTAGATTGTTTTGCTTGAACATCTCATCTTCTGCTTCCTTACATCAGTTAAAGTGAACTCATCCAAATCAGCATTATAGGACCAACTTACAAATGGAGAGTGGGACTTGAGTGGTTTGATGTCAATGATCACATCTTTTCTAGGGTTGAAGTAGTGTTTGATGGCTAGCACAAGACATTTCCCACCCTCATTTGCAGGCTCATGAGCTTCACCCAGCTCCAAAATTTTGCCAAGATCTGAATCTGGCAATTGCAGAACTTCATTAACAGATCTATAGATAGATCTTCTTTTTCAGTTCTCCCCCTGAAGATCTCAAACCTTTGATCCTGTGGATTATAGACCCAATCAACTATGTCTCTTGAGTCTTCTGGTTTAGGTGCGGGTTTGGATTTCTTCAAGGGAGGATGTTGATGAGTGGGAGCTGGGTGGGATGGTTTGGACTTTTTGGGTGGAGGAGTGGAAGGTTTGGGGAGGAGAGTGGAAGGTTGTTGGACTGAGGAAGAGGTAGGTGAGGGAGAAGGCTTGGGTTTCTTCACTTTTGTTTCTTCTTCTTCCTGAATAGGTACCCTTTTCTTGGAGCCCTTCTTCCCCAATCTTTCTTCCTCATCCTTCTTGACTTTGAAGTAGAGGGCTTGCAGGTTCATGAAGTTCATGGGACCTAGCCTCTTTCCACTCTCTCCTCTAGCCTTAAGGAAGTCAATCATGACCTTCCTTTCTTCATGGGTCCGTTTATTATAGGCAATGGTCTTTTTGGACTTTTGATTGGATTTTTCTTCTTCTTCATCATGTTTCTTCTTTGCCAATTTACCTTGCTGACCCATGAAGGCTTTGTATATTTCTTTATTTGATAGTTTCTCAAGGTAATCTGCATCCTCACCTTGAGAAACTAGAGCCTTTACCCACTCCTCCCTCATTTCTTTGGCTAGTTCAGAATCGGTTATTCTGAACTTAGCTTCTTCTTTCTTCTTTTTCTCCAATTCTTCCTCTTCTCTGTTAAATTGTTCCTGCAGTTGAAGAGCAAGAGCTGCATCTTCTTCAATCTGGTTAACTGCAGGAATCTTTCTTTTCAGTTCATCCAGTTGTCTAGCATACAGCTGGATGGTTTATTCTCTAAGGAGAATGGCTGTTTTTCTTTCTTGAGTCTTTTTAATGTCAGCCATCTCCTCTTCTTCTCTTCTCTTCCCTCTCTCTTTTATCTCTTAGCAACCTCTCTTCATCTTCATCTGTCACAATTCCCTTTCCCTTGTTTATATTGGATGCCTCTGCTTCGGCTTCACTGACCACAACAGCAGATGATGGTGCTGCTATTGGGATCTCAGCCATAGCTTCATTGGCACCTTGAGAGGTTGACAGGGGAAGGTCCTTATCTTCATCTGATTGGCACTCAGAACTTGCTAATTCTTACAGAAATCTTTGAACAGCGGACCTTGACCCATAAGCTGCAGAAAAGATGTTTACTCGAGGGGAAGCTGAGTCAGAGTCAGTGTCAGAGTTTGACACATATACTTCCTCAGCAATCCTTCCTTCCTGTTCAAGGTGGGCTCTGATAGTGGCTATCATTGCTTGGCTTTCCAGGGAGTTGACATTGCAGATATTTGCCCTGAGTTCAAAGATCTTGTAGAGAAAGTCTGTAGGCAGTTGCAGGGTGTTCCTGGTGTTGATGATGATAGAGGAGCCGTTGCTTAGTAGTAGAGTGTGGTCAAGAGACTTAGTGCTCACCCATCCTAGCACATCCAAGTCCTTGACCAAGAAGTCATACAGGAATCTTCTTAGGCACAGAACTTCTTCTTCAGTGAGAAGACTTCTCCTTATTATTTCAAGGCTTCTAGGAGTCAGTCTTCTTTCTGCTGCTGCCGAAGATTCAGGATAAGCTACCCGTTTTGCTATTTGTATGAGTCTTTCGAAGTTGGGTAGATTATCCTCCATCAAGTCATAGAACCTGCCAATGGAAAGTTCTGCTGAGAGATCTGATGAAATGTTGATGCAGTTAGTTAAATACAGTTGTAGGACTTGGAGGGCATTGAGAGAGTTCCAGTTTAGCTCTTCTACTCCACTAAACTCCCATCCATTCCAAAATCTCTCAGCTGATCCATCATACCCCCAAGCTAGAATGGATTCAAATTCTAGCTTCTGTGAAGTTTGAGAGAGTTGGGGGGTAATGGATTGACTGATGATAGATGCTGCTTCAGGGAGGATGCTGAAAGCTGTATATTTTTGTTCATTGTCTTCAGCTTCATTCAGCACCTCATCAACAGCCCTGACGACTAACTTCCAGTCTTCAGATGTCTCTTCTTCTTCGTTATCTGAAACTGGCAAGTCATGAACCTGTACAAAAGTTGGCTTGAATAGTGAGCTTTGAAGTTCAACCTGCTCTTGAATCCAGTCGTCAAGACGGTGTGTGTCTTCCTCCATTGGAACCATCTCCCCCTTTTTGGTTGCATCAGTCGACCAGTAACCATCAGTTTGGGTGCCCACTGATACAAGAGAGGGAGAGGGTATAGTTGGGCATTGATGGGCTTCATGCATAGAGACTTGGTGTCTTAGTTTGGACACTTCAGCCTCTAGCATAGCCACCCTGGCCGTCAATTCCAAGTTATGAAGTTTCAGTCTGTCCTCATCCACAGTGGTGGAATCCTTGGACCCAGATGGGGCCTTAGGCCTAGCCTCTTCATCCCCATCACCCATGGTTTCTTGGCGCCTGGGATTCCACTCAGTGAGGGGAGTTTGTAAGGAAGCATCCTCACTGTGAGTTGTCGTGGTTGAGGTCTTACCAATGTTGTCACTGTCCACCTGGGCATTTGATGGACCAGCAGTAGTGACAGCCTCTTCCACATCCACTCTTTCATAACTCCTAGAGTGGACCTTCAGGGTAGAAGAACTTGGGTTGGGTGTGTTGGAAGCAAGATCAATCAGTACCTCCGAGATAGTGGTAGTTGGAGAAGGTACATCATTGTAACATCCATGATTTTTTTTGTATATAAAACTGAGATATATAATAAATGATATACACTTTTTGTTATTAAACAGATCATTTATTCTATTGGTGAGTTTTAAAAACTCATAACCAAGTGTTTACATCTACTAAATGTATATATGTATTTATTTTAAATGAATATGTCGACATATATATATATATATATATATTGTGTTAAACTAATTACACAAATTGTAATTTTTATAAAAAAAAAATACAATTCATTATAAATATAGGTAATTAAACAAATAAAAATTTAAAAGTTTATAATTTTTATAAAATAAAACCAAATGTCTTATATATTAAAAACTAAAAGAAAGTCGTCTTGAACCCTAATCACTTGAACCTCTTGATCTCGAACCCCATCTCTTCAATTCAAAAACCATTAATCAAATTCCACCTATTTTGACTTCTATATGACCAATTTTGACTCTTGTAAAGTCAACAACCTCAATCCTTTGAAATTCAAGGCTATAATCAATCAAAGATTGAAATCCAATACTTGCCTAGTATGACTAATGGATTCTAGATAGATTATTGACCATTTCCAAGTCTAAACTACAACCCAAATTATCAAATCGCGGGTACAAATTCGAAATTCAAATCGGTTGACTATCAAGAGTCAAACCGAGCCAATTTTGCTTCCAAATCAAAGAATTAAACGCGTATAACGGCCGCAATTCACGCGAAACTAATCCCCACACGTATTCAGACCTCATACGAGTCTTCATTCATCGTCAATTAAAGATTCAATGCTCGGATCATTGTTGACAACTGTTTCCTATTAACTCGGATCGAATCGAGCATTTTAGTCGAAATTGAGGCATACAATACTAACACACTCTGGCGACACCCGTTACAAACATTTGAAACCCTCATACTCGAGAAATTCCGACTCTGGTGCACGATCAAACTCCGGCGAACCCGAACCTGCGCGCCTAGTCAAACACCACCACCCCCTCGGCCATTTCAGGTAAATCTTATACCCTTAGACTCGTGTTAATCTAGGGAATGAAAGCCCCATAATTATTGACTCGTATCTGTGCTCAATTGAGATCACTTTGGGGTTAGGGTTCGGGTATACGAATTGGGGAAGAAGGGTTCTCAGACTTTTGTGATAAAACGATTAAACCCAGAAGACTATCAAGGCTTTAAGCCCAGTCCAACCAGTTAAGACCCTTGACCTCTGCGTGCTGGGTCGCGGGTTCGAAACCCACGCCCGAACCCACTTTTTCCTTTGTTTTCTGTGATACCAAATCAGGCATTCTTACCAGTGTAGATTAAATCAAACCAGAATCAAGTTGTTTCAACTATCAGCCCCTTGTTCCAGTGGTGAAACCTGTGACTCACACACAAACCACCCGGGTTCGAACCGGGTGGTCAGAATATATTTTTTTTAAACAGTTTTGAAGCTCCAAAATTTGTAAAAAAAATTAATTTTTCCTTGCAACCACGTTTACAAAATTTTATAAAAATTAAAAGCATATTTAAAACAAATAAATTTTATCTAAATATATAATTTTGCAAAGGTCTTAAAAAGAACATATCTAATTATTTATTATTTATATAAATTGCAATTTCAACTCACTTAGTGTTAAATGGTATGTAACACTAGTTTTTATAAACTAATATATATTTACCCTAATTCGACGCATTTTCATGACTAAATAACTAAATAAGTATAGACTTATTTATTTAGTTTATATTTAAAACAATATAATTTCATACTACGTTTTAAATAAATAAATCTAATTTATTTAGTTATTTAACCCAAAACTCTAAATCATTATTTTAAGGACACTATACCCCGACTTTAATAATTATAAAAAAATTATTCAAGAACAAAATGCAAACACCTGTACAATCCTTTTACATAATTTGACACGAACTCATTTCACAATTTCCTATACTCACATCCATTGAAGCCCTAGACTTCGATTTAGATATTTTATTAATTCATCTTCATACGCAATACACTCTAGGTTAACGTTGTACGTTACAAGGATCACTTTGCTACCTAGAGTCTCGTGTTAGCTACACATTTGATTCAGGTGAGTTTACATAGCCCCTTTTTATTTTGTACTTTTGGGGTGAAACATGATTTACTTTTGAAACTTTTTGCATAGACTTAAATACAATTCAATAGTATGATATTATGTGTTATGTGCTTTATATTTGAATGCTATGAGTTAAGACTACATATACATGACTTTAGTACAATCATTAACTCCGTACAAGCCAACGGTTAACATTGATAGATCTATTGAGTCTGAAAAATCCACCCGGTTAGGGTGTTTGTTACCGACTTTACATTAGGGTAACCTGCGTGTTATGCCTTAGTCACAAGGTTTGATTGTACACACCTAGTTTAACTATAGATTCTCCATAAATGCCTTATACACGTGTATCGTATGAATTGTATAAAATACTTTAAATTGGTTATGTGTCAAAACCTATGTATGCTCACCAACTTTTAGTTGACCTCGTTTTCTTCATGTTTCAGGTACTAATGCTTGAGAATAAGTGCAAGATGCTTCACTTAGGACCGATGGCCTAGAATTTAAATTAATGAAACTATTTATGTATTTCTATTTTCTTTGTAACGTTGGATTTATGTTTATTTGTGACATGAAATTGGATGTTTAATTATTTAAACTTTATTAAACCTTGAGATTTTGAACAGTCTACATGTCCCGCCCCGACGTATTCCGCCGTCGGTTGGGGTGTGACAGATTGGTATCCGAGCCTTGGTTTTAGGGAACTAGGTTATTAGACACCTTTGACCTAGACTATAACTTTAGGACACCCATACAATGCCATGATACTACATGTTACATTATTAATTCTTGTGTAAATATTTTTACATGCTATCATAAGTAATTACACTACATGATACAATACATGATGACTCATGTGTCACACTACTTGATAACTCTTGTGCTTACACCCATTACTATCTACATGCTACATGATTATTTCTTATGTGAATATTTTTACATGTTATACTATATAATTACATAATATGATACAATACTTAATAGTCTATGTGTTATATTACCTGTCTACTTTTTCTTCTATTCATTGCTACCTATTTAAATTATTTAAAGTGCTATCCTAAGTTTAACACACTCACATACACACCAAATTATTCATACATCTTTAAACTCACGTACATAATACTACCACCTCTTGTGATCTAAATCTAAACTATTGGGCCTAATGGCCATTAATAATAAACAAGAAGCCCATCTATCCTCCAAGGAGAAGAAGCCCACTGAAATACATAAACCTTACGTTTGGGCCTCAAAGCCCAGTCCACAACAATTCTCATCATGACCATGAGCACAACAATAGTGTTATTACTACATAATGGCTGAAAGAGTGTGTAGGCCCATGAGGGATTCTGGCTAAGGAAAGATAGGGTACTTAAGTGTGTCTTAGTGACCCACCCCTCTTTCCTGGGAATTCTCCTCAAGGATACACTACTTATAGGTCAAGTGTACTTCTAAAATACTATTGTGAAGACTCGGTGTTATGACTAGTCAAACCCTAAAACCTATGGGAACTCCTATATCTAACACTCAGCATTTTATTATCACTTACAACCATTTCGTTGTTTTTCTGCCAGACATGGACTCCTACTCTCCTTCCTCCCCGGTATACCGTCCCGGAGCAGAATCTGATTGGGAAGAAGACACTGGGTCACCCGTGTATCGGTCACCAACACCCCCAACTGCTAGACCAAGATTTGATGCAAGAGCAGATTGGATTAGGAACACCGGCCCAAGACTCCGAACACCTGGATCACCCGCACCTAGGAACCCGTATCAGACACCCCATCTCCACAATCAGTTACCACCCCCACTAAGAGACCCATATCTAATGCCCGACCCGTACCTTCCTAACCCTTGGTAAGGCATACCCCGACAACCACTAGTGTTATGGGAGTTCCAACCAATGACTTTCACCAATATGTAAGGACCTCGGAATTTGAAAGGCAAAGGATAGAGCAAGGAGTAATGCACGACTTGCAAGGACAAAGAATGGATAGTCTAGCAAACCAATTAGGGTACCAAAATGAGTTAATCTCCATCCTCGAGAAAGAAATACAGGAACATCGCACGGAGACCGCCAAAGCTGAAGCCAGATCTGCTACTCGAGTGACCATAGCGGTGCTCATCTTGGTGATTATCTTACTCCTAGTGGAAAACTACCAGAGACGTTAGGAGAAAATTCTATTTATTGTCTTTAAATTTTTGGTTGAGAACCATTTCCCTATGTTTTGAATAATGTTTACATTTTCAGCATTTAATCAATTTTATATATTTCAACTCTGAAATTATTATTCAATGATTTGATCCGTTGAGCGTGAATGACGCCCATCATATTTTCATCAAAATTTCTCGGGGACCACCTTCTTCTTTCAATACGATTTAGTACATTACCGACAATCTACTTCATAAACAACTCATCCTATTAGATTTAAACAAACCTCGTTATCTTGTTCAAACAAAATGTTTATCAAACTTGTAGATGGTATCAAAAATATAAATTCTCTATAAACATTTTCATCTTGTGAGAAAACTTAATATAACCTGTTTTTTAAAAGTATTATTTCAAATTAATAAATGATTATGACTTTTCTCGTTAAAGTAATTATTTCTAAACCTCGGCTAAATTAATATACAACTACTTGTTTAGCCATTAATTTCTTTTAAATATAATAATTGAACATTAAAAAAAAATAAAAAAATTTCCCATAAATTGGCCATTTATTTAGATTATTTAACTCATTAGTTTCACTACCTTATATATCTACCACCAAGAACAAATTACAAACAAAGACAAGTTATTAATAAACACATTTCCTAGGGTGTTCTCAGAACCTCCTCGCCACCTTTCGCTTGCCACTTCAAGAGACGATCCATTTCGCGTAGACGTTAACCATCCCCACAAACCTCAGCGAGATCTAAAGAACTAGAACCTAACTACCATATTTTACACGAACGCCAAACAGCACGTTTCCCCGCAACACCTGATCACATACAAAACTTGTTAGCATATGCCACACACGAAACACAATAACATACGTATGCACACTTACAATATACATAACACGAGCACCTAATACATGAAGCTTAGCTATTTTCAATATACCCAATGCTACACTGACTACATAATACACGAAACTTGATCATTTGCAATACACGCTCTACTGGATTGATTACGGAATACGTAAAGCATAGTTGTTTGCAATATACATACACTAAATTGATCATAAGGTACATAACAATTGATTGTTTGATACACAATACTTGATCGATCACATTGAACATGAAATTTGTTTTGGTTACAAAGTACATGATACTACGTGATACAAAGTTGTTAACACCATACATGAAAATTCATCCCTTACAATACACATGATACTATGTTTGCTTACATTACACATGATGCTAAGTTGTTTAAGTTACACATAAAACCTATTTGATTACAAGTTACATAATACTAAATCATACATGAGACTTGTGTGTTTACATTATACAAGAAACTAAGTTGCTCAAAATTGTTGCTATTGATTTATCACAATACACACAAATAATGGTCATACACTTTGTTCACCAAAGTTGTAAGCTATAACACCTCGAAACTGCTCGAGGTTTGACGTATTCTTGTTCAAACACGAGGAAGCTCTAACACTTTAAACAACTCGGTGTTTGACGCATTCTTGTTCAAACATGAGTAAACCAAGAAACTCTAAGTTATACTACCTTATTACTCTTTAGTCGAGAACTGACCTGCTTAAGGACATAGTTACTCTTTAGCAAATTTTATGTGAAAACAATAGACATAGTGAAATTGTGCCCCTCTTGACACGCACACAACGAAATGATCTATACGGACCATGCGATGATTTGAGTAATTACGGGTGCACACGGAATTATAAGAATCAGCGCATGGAAAACATAGTAAATTTCGTCGTGTGTTATGACATAAAACCTATCATGATATATAATAACGAAACTAATGAGATATGACATGGGCATGGTGGATACACTGCTGGTACTTCCTATATATAAGTGTTCTAGTCATATTATCAGAAGTAGCGTTATTCGTGTCACTTGAAGTTTTATGCCGTTTTGACCTAGACAAATAGTTGTATCTCTTATCCACTGACAATTCTTGAGCATATTAGGATACATCTCAAGCAAACCCTAATTATCAAATTCTCATCAAACCCATTCCAAGTAACGCATCTCACCTTTAGATTCTTCGACAGATCTCTCCTTAACTCTCTTGAAACTAAAACCCACTGATGCCTTTCATACTTAACTTGAACTTTAGACTTAAATCTTATTATCTATCATACTTCTCAAATCGATAATCAAAACTCAAACCCACTTCCTTCCAGATTCAGTAGTCTCCACTGGTTCAATTTCGGGACGAAATTCCCTTAACAGGGGGAGACTGTAACATCCATGATTTTTTTTGTATATAAAAATGAGATATATAATAAATGATATACACTTTTTGTTATTAAACAGATCATTTATTCTATTGGTGAGTTTTAAAAACTCATAACCATGTGTTTACATCTACTAAATGTATATATGTATTTATTTTAAATGAATATGTAGACATATATATATATATATATATTGTGTTAAACTAATTACAAAAATAGTAATTTTTATAAAAAAAAATACAATTCATTATAAATATAGGTAATTAAACAAATAAAAATTTAAAAGTTTATAATTTTTATAAAATAAAACCAAATGTCTTATATATTAAAAACTAAAAGAAAGTGGTCTTGAACCCTAATCACTTGAACCTCTTGATCTCGAACCCCATCACTTCAATTCAAAAACCATTAATCAAATTCCACCTATTTTGACTTCTATATGACCAATTTTGACTCTTGTAAATTCAACAACCTCAATCCTTTGAAATTCAAGACTATAATCAATCAAAGATTGAAATCCAATACTTGCCTAGTATGACTATTGGATTCTAGATAGATTATTGACCATTTCCAAGTTTAAACTACAACCCAAATTATCAAATCGCTGGTACAAATTCGAAATTTAAATCGGTTGACTATCAAGAGTCAAACCGAGCCAATTTTGCTTCCAAATCAAAGAACTAAACGCGTATAACGGCCGCAATTCACGCGAAAGTAATCCCCACACGTATTTAGACCTCATACGAGTCTTCATTCATCGTCAATTAAGGATTCAATGCTCGGATCATTGTTGATAACTGTTTCCTATTAACTCGGATCGAATCAAGCATTTTAGTCGAAATTGAGGCATACAATACTCACACACACTCTGGCGACACCCGTTACAAACATTTGAAACCCTCATACACGAGAAATTCCGACTCTGGTGTACTATCAAACTCCGGCAAACCCGAACCTGCGCGCCTAGTCAAACACCACCACCCCCTCGGCCATTTCAGGTAAATCTTATACCCTTAGACTCGTGTTAATCTAGGGAATGAAAGCCCCATAATTATTGACTCGTGTATGTTCTCAATTGAGATCACTTTGGGGTTAGGGTTCGGGTATACGAATTGGGGAAGAAGGGTTCTCAGACTTTTGTGATAAAACGATTAAACCCAGAAGACTATCAAGGCTTTAAGCCCAGTCCAACCAGTTAAGACCCTTGACCTCTGCGTGCTGGGTCGCGGGTTCGAAACCCACGCCTGAACCCACTTTTTCTTTTGTTTTCTGTGATACCAAATCAGGCATTCTTACCAGTGTAGATTAAATCAAACCAGAATCAAGTTGTTTCAACTATCAGCCCCTTGTTCCAGTGGTGAAACCTGTGACTCACACACAAACCACCCGGGTTCGAACCGGGTGGTCAGAATATATTTTTTTTAAACAGTTTTGGAGCTCCAAAATTTATAAAAAAAATTATTTTTCCTTGCAACCACGTTTACAAAATTTTATAAAAATTAAAAACATATTTAAAACAAATAAATTTTATCTAAATATATAATTTTGCAAAGGTCTTAAAAAGAACATATCTAATTATTTATTATTTATATAAATTGCAATTTCAACTCACTTAGTGTTAAATGGTATGTAACACTAATTTTTATAAACTAATATATATTTACCCTAATTCGACGCATTTTCATGACTAAATAACTAAATAAGTATAGACTTATTTATTTAGTTTATATTTAAAACAATATAATTTAATTCTACGTTTTAAATAAATAAATCTAATTTATTTAGTTAATTAACCCAAAACTCTAAATCATTATTTTAAGGACACTATACCCGACTTTAATAATTATAAAACAATTATTCAAGAACAAAATGCAAACACCTACACAATCCTTTTACATAATTCGACACGAACTCATAACACAATTTCCTATACTCACATCCATTGAAGCCCTAGACTTCGATTTAGATATTTTATTAATTCATCTTCATACGCAATACACTCTAGGTTAACGTTGTGCGTTACAAGGATCACTTTGCTACCTAGAGTCTCGTGTTAGCTAAACATTTGATTCAGGTGTGTTTACATAGCCCCTTTTTATTTTTGTACTTTTAGGGTGAAACATGATTTACTTTTGATACTTTTTGCATAGACTTAAATACAATTCAATAGTATGATATTATGTGTTATGTGCTTTATGTTTGAATGTTATGAATTAAGACTACATATACATGACTTTAGTACAATCATTAACTCCGTACAAGCCAACGGTTAACATTGATAGATCTATTGAGTCTGACAAACCCACTCGGTTAGGGTGTTTGTTACCGACTTTACATTAGGGTAACCTACGTGTTATGCCTCAGTCACAAGGTTTGATTGTACACACCTAGTTTAACTATAGATTCTCCATAAATGCCTTATACACGTGTATCGTATGAATTGTATAAAATACTTTAAACTTGGTTATGTGTCAAAACCTATGTATGCTCACCAACTTTTAGTTGACCTCATTTTCATCTTGTTTCAGGTACTAATGCTTGAGAATAAGTGCAAGATGCTTCACTTATGACCATTGGCCTAGAATTTAAATTAATGAAAATATTTATGTATTTCCATTTTCTTTGTAACGTTGGATTTATGTTTATTTGTGACATGAAATTGGATGTTTAATTATTTAAACTTTAGCAAACCTTGAGCTTTTGAACAGTCTACATGTCCCGCCGCGACATATTCCGCCGTCGATTGGGGTGTGACAATCATCTTGATCAGGTTCCTCAACATTTAAGTTCAGAAGAGAAAGGAAGGGCTCATGGGGCTATTCTACAGATCCGGGAAGTGATCCTGATCCTAATAGAGAGACATCCGAAGAAGTCTCCCTAATAATGTGGCTTTCCCTTATGATATTCTCACCAGAATGTTGAGATTCTGAGTGAGGGCTGTTAGGTTGGGTTTAGGCCTTGGAGGCAAGAGAAGAAGGAGTTTTCTTACCCCTTTTTCTAGTATATGTTGTTGCAACCGGGGCCCTGTGTTCGGGTTGAACGATAACATCCAAAAGAGGTGTAAGTAATTTTTGTGCCTGTGCATCCTTAGTAGTATGCACAGGGGTTCGAATGGTAGAAGCAGATTGTTGTTCAGGATGTGAGGTGGAAGGTGTGGGATCAGTATTAGTTGGGATTGTTGAACTATCACCCGAGGTTCTTTGCATGTTCAGCATTGTAGATAACAATAGAACATTGACCCCTGAGAACTTTTTGGAAACATTCCTCATGCTTTGAAAAATGTTATTTTTATGACCCAACATGATGTAGATTCTTGCAGGTTTTGAAAGTTCTTTTAGTTCTTGATTGAAAACTTCCTGCAAGAATCTTAGGTACATAAAAAATTGCTGCTTTGCACCCTCTTGAAGGTTATATCTCAAACCCTCAAAGATGAGGTGTGCAAAGTTGAAGCCTTGGTTAGTGACCATACCATGGAAGGCTGAGGCAAGTGCAGAGCTCACCTGATGCCAGCCACTCCTGTTCTGAGATATGCATTGGAGAAGAGTGTGGCAGAGATACTTCCATGGAGGGCCCATCAGCGCCTTCTCGATCGTATACTCAGTTTGATTTCCAGTGTATCCAATGGAGACAAAGGTCCTCATGTATTCGTCCTTCGAGTATGAGATGGCTGCTCCCTCATCTTGAAGCTTAAGATGTTTTCTGAGTGTAGCTTCCAAGATGGTGATATTCTTGCCGTCTACTTTGGCTTTAATTTGGGTAATTCTCTGTTCGGTTGAGTAGACGGCGGTACTCCAGAAATCCTCCATATGAGAGATATATATGGTAGGGTTGGTGGTGAGGGCAAAGTATATCTTTGATCGACATAATAAATCGATCATATCGTCAAATCCTTCGGATTTTTTTCCTTTGGTGAGGTATGCTGTTAGGTTATGGTATGGGGAAAACTTATCATCTGGGTTGTTGATATCTGCCATAGCCGTTTAATTTTGGAGGGATGGTTTGAGTATGGTGGAGACTTGAGAATATGGATAATATGGAGAGCTTTGAATGTGGTGGGGACTTAGGGTTGAATTGAATGTGAAGAGGTGGTAAAGAAAATTTGATTTGTTCTTATAACGACAGAGGAGAGAAAAAGTAAAATGACTTGTACAATACAACCTTATTTACTTTTTATTGTTACAGCTGTAATACACCGAGGTAGTCATGGTAAAGACTGACGTTAATATCTTTTACAGCGGGTAAAAGTTAATTTGGACTTAAATTTATCCATCAGCAGCAAACTTGGTTGTTGTGGATGAATAAGCCTGTCCGCTACAACTTTGGTTGCTGCGGAAGGTTAAGTTTGTCAGCAGCAGACTTAATTGCTGCTGATAGATGCAATGATCTGCAGCAAGGAAGTTGCTGCTGACAGCCTTAAAGCTATATGCAGGAAACTTGTTCCTTTCAGGGGAAATTCTTTGCTGCTGAAAATTAGACCTGTCAGCAGCCAAAAGGATGCTGCTGACTTATAACTTTTATTTACAACAGAGGACATACATATTTACAACCAAGGATAGACGCATTCGACTGAACCGATGATGATGCTTGGTGGTTTCTTTGCCTTCCATTGTTGAGTTGGTGGTTTTCTAGCTCTCTTTGCCTTTTCAGCAGCAGACGTTGTATCTGAGGACTTTGGCTTAATAGCAGCAGATTTTGTTGCTGCTGATAGTTTTACTTGAGCAGCTGTAGACTTTGTTGCTACCGAAGGCTTTCCTTTTGGTTGCTTGGGCTTTACTTGATCAGGAGCAGTTATTTTAGCTGCTGATGGTTTAAGAACAGACGTATGCCTATCCTTTTTCACCTTACTGATAGGCTTTTGTATAATTGGGGTTGGAAGAAGAATTTGATTGAAAGGATTAAACTTACAATTTGCAGCAAAGTGATCTGATTCACCACAGATGATGCAAGATTGTAGAGGTTTTGACAACTGCTCCCTTGGTGGAGAAAGAGAGTTTCTGAATTAAGTTGTCTTAGCTTCAAACCTTCTTACCTGTTTGTTCTTCTTTGTTTTCTCAAAAGCATGTTACTTGAGGTTTTTTTTTTGTTGAAGGTAGTAGAAGCAGGTGCTGGCAGTGTGGTTATATTTTCCACAGACAAAACATGATTTTGCCACTTTGTCCCTTGAAAGATAAACATAATCCTTTCTTTTGAAAAGATCTTTGAAATTCCAAGGGTGAGCTTTGTTATGCTCAAAAGTAGCTTCTTCCAATGTCTTTTGAACATATGGAGCCCTCTCTTCAGATGCATGACATATGTCAAACACCTTCCTTGGCTGGACTGAAGTTGAGGACTGGCCCTTTTCAGTATTTAGCTTCCTACCTTCTGGATGATAGCTAATTTTGATTTGTTTGAATGGTGTAGGAACTGGTATTGAAATGGCTGGTACTGGTGCTGAATGGATAATGGGGACTTCATCTTTAGTCAGAATGACTTTAGGGGCAGGAGGAGATGAAGTAGTGGATTCTTGTACCAAATATGAAGCTTCACTTGTTTTAGTGGAGTCTGATTAAGTTGAATCAGACTCTGATGAGGTAGTGCATTCTTGTACCAAAGGTTCATCCTTAGAAGGATCAAGGTTTCTGTTGGCCGTATCAAGATTTGCAAGATTGAAGCTTGGTTCATGGATGGCAACGTAGTCAGCAGGAGGTGCAACGGCTTGATATTGTTCAGCATGATACCCCAGACCAGTTTTTACCTTTTCATGAATTTGAGCATCCAAAAGTCTTTGCAGCTTTTTGGATGCAAATTCATATTTGTCGACATGAACTTTTTGTTCTGCCAATTTCTGCTCTGGTAGCTTTTAATTTGGCCAGTAGATCATAAATCTGAGTTTCAAGATTGGTTTGTTCATGTCTTAATGATGAAATCTCTTTCTTTAGGCACTTAATTTTTTCTTTGTAACTGTCTTTGACCTTTTTGAATTCAGATTTCATTTGATGAAACTCTTCATTTTGATCTATGAGGTTTTGATTATGCTTTCTGTAGCCTAAAACCTTATCAATACAGGCTTGGGAACATAGATGTTCATATACCTGAGGCGGTATTTCAGTTGTATCTGCCATAAGGGCTTGGTTGTTGGTAGGCAGATCTTCATACTGAAAGCTCCAGTCAAAGTCCGAAGTTCCAACAGCTGCACAAGCTGTAGTTTGAGCTGGAGGAGTAGCTTGTTGCTGTTGTTGTCTAGGTTGGATTTGTCTTGTTCGATCCTCAGTAGGGTTTGCCCTAGGTGCGTTGCATTCTCTAGAAAAATGACCCAGTTGGTTACAGTTGTAACATCTCAATTTACTTTTATCTAAGCCAACTCTGGTGTTGGAGCTATTGCTTGGAATGGGTCTTCCGGTTCTAGAGTAGAACCTTTTTGCTCTTATAGAGAGCATGGCATAAGAGTGTTGTATATCCATTTCTTTTAGATTGTAACATCCCAAAATAAATGAGGATTTTAAATAACGGGTTGAACCGGGACGAACGGGATAAAAGAACGAGGCGTAACGGGCCGGGCCGGTTGGGCCGGCAAACTTGAAGGAAGGGGGGGTTTCCTCCCTTTAAATAGCCAACACACACACCATTTCTCTCATTTGCAAGAATCTAGAGAGAGAAACCGTAGAGAGAGAAAGTTGGCGGATCGACCCGAGATTGAAGGAGCTTGTTGCTACTGAACTCGTGAGCAAAACCTCCGGATCAGAATCTCGAAATCAGGTAACACCCGAACCAAATCTGAGTTTTTGTTCGTTTTTGGGTTTTCGGGTATTTTTGTGAAAATGACGGGTTTTTATAAACCAAATGAGGAAAGGGTTATAAATCTGGAATCATGAAAGGAAAATACACGTTTTGAATACAAAAAGTCCGGATCTTGACAAGATCGGACCTGCATGCGAAAGTTAGGGTTTTTGGAGAAGATAGCTGAGTTCTGCAGTTGTCGAAACTAGAAGTTTCGAGTGACCTGCAGTTGTCGTCGAAACTAGAAGTTTCGAGTGACCTGCAGTTGTCGAAACTAGAAGTTTCGATGGGCCTGCACCTGTCGAAACTAAGTAGTTTCGATAGGTCTGCATCAGTAGGTGAAGTCAGTGTATTCACCTGTAACAGAACGAGTAAACCGTTAGAGTCGGGATTTAGGTCTGATGTGTATTTAATTAATCAATTCAGATCGGAAGTGACGTTGTTGGACCTTTGTTTAGGACAACCCAAGAGTAACTTATAAGGTGAGTTCTAGAAGCCCTTCTTTTAATGTTTTAA
The DNA here is from genome assembly GCA_023525975.1 of Smallanthus sonchifolius. NCBI lineage: Eukaryota > Viridiplantae > Streptophyta > Magnoliopsida > Asterales > Asteraceae > Smallanthus > Smallanthus sonchifolius. Next base: position 16,403,014 of record CM042035.1, on the reverse strand, counting down.
TTAAATTTTTGGGCTGGTGTGCATACATACGAAACGAGGTTTATGAAACGAGGTTTACGAAACGAGGTTTATGAAACGAGGTTTACGAAACGAGGTTTATGAACGATGCTTCCGAAAGGGGAAGACGAAACGAGTTAATGAGATGTTTACGAAACGAGGTTTACGAAACGAGGTTTATGAAACGAGGTTTACGAAACGAGGTTTATGAACGATGCTTCCGAAAGGGGAAGACGAAACGAGTTAATGAGATGTTTACGAAACGAGGTTTACGAGATGAGGTTTATAAAATATTTTGCCAAACGAAGTTGTGAAAGGTTTACGAATGAAGTGTTATTTAATAAAACGTACGAATGCTTTAACTAAAACGAGGTAAAGGTTTTTATGAAAGTCACGAATGAACGAATCTGCCACGAGTTCCTACGGGAGCTGGAGTATGTATGTATGTATGTATTGGCCTTACCTTACGGGGGGCCTTTGTGGCTGGCTAACGGTTGTACAACTGGTTGAGGATGGGGTGACGACGGTCGCCCATGGGATTACCGGGATCCTGATGGAAGGTACTATTCCTTGCGGGGAAATATTGCCTATGGTATGTTTAGTCTTCCTAGAGGTAACGAGCCTTAGGAGACGTGTGTATGGTCTACCTAGAGGTAACGAGCCTTAGGAGACGTGTGTATGGTCTACCTAGAGGTAACGAGCCTTAGGAGACGTATGTTTGGTCCACCTAGAGGTAACGAGCCTTAGGAGACCTGGATGACGGATGACTTAGAGGTAACGAGCCTTAAGTTCATCCGCTGGTATGCGATGTATGGATTTGACGGTTACGAGAAGGCGCAGATTCGGTTCATATTGACTATTGTTACGATGTTATGCTACGATGTTTTGATGATGTTAAGTTATTGCATGTTTTATGTACGCTTTTATTAAATGAAGTATGATGTTATGTTTTTGGCAAATATTTGATGTTAATGTTTTACGTTAAAACTAGAACTCACCAGCGTAGCTGACCTTCTTAGTATGCACATTCAGGTTAAGGGCAGGTTATGATGATGGACGGTGATGCTTGGCTAGCGATGAAGAGTTACCCGGCTGACACGAAGACTGGCATCCCGTTATGTTTTGATTATGTTATGTAATGAATGTTGTAAACAAAGTTTTACGCTTCCGCATGTAGAACAGTTATGTTATGTAATGAACGAAATTTTCCGCTGCGTATTTTGATGTATGAGTTTAAGAACTGTTTGTGAATGAGTAAATCCAACGCGTGGGGCCTCCCGGGTTTGGGGCCTGACAAGTTGGTATCAGAGCAATAGTTTGAGAGATTTGGACACTCCCTGTGTCTGAACTTAAACTGAGAATGGGACCGAAAGCGGATGCCAGTACGGGTAACTCGAGCCACAGCATCAGGTATGAAGGTAGTGTATATATATTTACATATATAGTATGCCTTAGGAAGTGTTAAGGTTAGGACTTGGGTTCTGATGGAAATCACAAAGGTGGTCAAATCGAAATCAAGAGGTAGTGTAATGGTTAATTGCAGATGGCCAGTGTATATTAACATCTTACAATACTTGTTGAATTCTATTTGTTAACTAGCGTGATGACATTGGATTTCCTTGTCTTATAGAACGAACTGGCGAGGAGAGGAAACGGAAGGCGTGGTGGCCGTACCGGTGGTCGTACCGGCGGTCGAAATGGTGGGCGTGGCAGGATTCCTGCGCGCCAAGAACACAGTGAAGAAGGAAGTGTTCACACTGAACCGGCGGTTAGTGTGCATGAAGCCGAGCAGACACGGGTTGAAGAGCAACCTTTCACTTTTGAACCAGAAGTGAGAGCAGCTATAGCTCGAGAATTCACAGAATTGATGAAGAATTCTCTGCCAGGTCTGTTGGCTGAAGCGTTGAAGCAGGTCAATGGGGCGGGTGGGTCTAGCGCGGCAATTGGTGCTCAGAACAATGAGACCGACAATGCACCGCCTGCTCGCGGATGCGACTATAAGTCCTTTAAGGCATGTGACCCGCCAGTTCTAACAGGAAAGAAAGACGCGGTGACTACTTTTGACTGGGTAATTCGTATGGAGGCCGCCATTCGTCTGAGTGAATGTCGACCGAATCAGGTCGTGAAGTTTGCTGCTAACTCCTTGAGGGAGGAAGCATCTCACTGGTGGGAAGGTGTACGCCAGGCTAAAGGTAATGAGGTGGTTGATGCGATGATGTGGGACGACTTGAAAACTTTGGTGATCAAGAATTTCTGTCCAAGGAACGAGATCGAAAAGGTAGAAAGGGAATTTCTGGGCTTGAAGGCCGGGAGCATGACGCACCGGCAGTATACGACACGGTTCAATGAACTGGCACGTCTGGTGCCACACCTAGTCACTACTGAAGAAAGAAAGATCGCTTGTTATATTCAAGGGTTGCCGGACAAGGTCCGCACATATGTTAAGGCAAACGCCCCTACTACCTACGATTCGGTAGTAGAACTGAGCGGCGTGGTATTTGATGATCTGGCGCTGAATGTCGTTGCCATTGAAGAGCCTAAGAAGAAGCTGAGTTTTCCCGCTAAGCGATCGGGTGGGAAGTTGTTTGGGGCTCAGGACAAACGGGCCAGGGTAAATGAATTAGCAGTCTGTGGGAAGTGTGGGGGAAGGCATGCCGGTGAATGCCGGTTGGGATCGAATTTGTGCTACAAATGTGGCAAGACCGGGCACTACTCCCGATAGTGCCCGAACGGTATCAAATGCTACAACTGTGGGGAGAGTGGCCACATGAGCCGGGAATGCACTAAGCCCAGGATGGGCGAGACCGGGAAAGGGAAAGGCCCAGAGAGGAGGGAGGAAAGGCCCCGAGCGAAGACTCGAGCGTATGCACTGACACAAGAACAGGCCAGGAAAGACCCCGACGTGGCGTCAGGTACGTTCATCCTTGACAACACTTTTGTTTCAGTGCTATTTGATTCGGGTGCCAGTAAGAGTTTTATATCTGCAACTTTCTGTAAACGAGTAAAGTACACGGTTAGTAAAATAGAACGAGCCTTTAATGTAGAAACCGCTGAGGGTAGAACCGTAATGGTAACCGAAGTAGTTGACGATTCCACGATAAAGATAGAAGGCCATAGATTTCCCGTCAGATTGTTCGTTATGGTTTTGGGAGGGTTTGATGTCGTGTTAGGTATAGATTGGCTAACTGCTAACGAGGCGCAGATCATATGCAAACGAAAGATAATCCGACTCAAGGCTCCGGATGGTAGCGAAGTTGAAGTACTTGGGGATCGCGACGCCCCGATCCCTAACGTCATCTCGATGATTAGGGCAACGAAGTACCTGAGGCGCGGATGTGAGGCTTATCTGGTGTACGTAATTGACAAGTGTAAGGACGTGAAGGAACTGGACGATGTACCCGTAGTACGCGAGTACCCGGAGGTGTTTCCAGAGGAGTTGCCTGGGATACCACCTGACAGAGAGATTGAGTTTCGAATTGACTTAGTACCAGATGCCCAGCCCGTGGCTAAGGCTCCATATCGACTAGCACCTGTGGAGATGAAGGAACTAATGGCACAACTAGACGAATTACTTGAGAAAGGATTTATCCAACCGAGCATCTCGCCTTGGGGTGCTCCGGTGTTGTTTGTGAAGAAGAAGGATGGGTCGATGAGAATGTGTATTGATTATCGCGAGTTGAACAAGCGTACGGTGAAGAACAAGTACCCTTTACCAAGGATCGATGACCTGTTTGATCAATTGCAAGGCGCAAGTTGGTTCTCGAAAATCGACCTTCGGTCCGGGTACCATCAGTTGAAGGTGAGGGAAGAAGACATACCGAAAACTGCATTTCGCACGCGTTATGGACATTTCGAGTTCCGCGTAATGTCTTTCGGATTGACGAACGCCCCCGCAGCGTTCATGGATTTGATGAATAGGGTGTGTCGACCGATGCTGGACCGATCGGTAATTGTGTTCATTGATGATATCCTCGTCTACTCCAAGAATGAGGGTGATCACGCTTGTCATTTGAAGGAAGTGTTGGAAGCTCTAAAGAAGGAGAAGTTGTATGCTAAGTTCTCCAAATGCGCGTTCTGGCTTAGGGAAGTCCAATTCCTAGGTCACGTCATTAACCCGAACGGCATTATGGTAGACCCAGCAAAGATAACGACGGTAAGGGACTGGGATATTCCTAAGACGCCAACGGAGATCCGCAGTTTCTTAGGGTTGGCAGGCTACTATCGGAGATTCATTCAGGATTTCTCGAAAATAGCTTCGCCATTGACAAAGTTGACACGAAAGGAAGAAAAGTACGAATGGGGTCCGAAGCAGGATGAGGCATTTAAGGAGTTAAAAGAAAAGCTAACCCAAGCTCCAGTCTTGGCCCTTCCCGAGGGCAATGAAGACCTGGTGGTATACTCTGACGCTTCGGGTCAGGGGTTGGGGTGTGTGCTGATGCAACGTGGAAGAGTGATCGCATACGCATCACGACAGCTGAAGGTTCATGAAGTCAACTATCCGACTCACGATTTGGAACTTGCTGCTGTTGTGTTTGCATTAAAAATTTGGAGGCACTACCTCTATGGGGTAAAGTTTACCATATACTCCGATCACAAAAGTCTGAAGTACTTCTTCGAGCAAAAGGAGTTAAATATGAGGCAGAGGCGATGGTTGGAACTTTTGAAAGACTATGACTGTGAAATCATGTACCATCCTGGAAAAGCAAACGTGGTGGCTGACGCTCTAAGCCGGAAGGATGTGCCTGCTCCTATTAGAGTGAAAGCTTGCCAAATGGTAGTAACGTCGGATGTGATGAGGGAAATTGAAAAGGCTCAAGAAGAGGCACTAAAGGGGGAAAACATAAAGAAGGAAAGGATGGTTGGCCAACAGGATAAGTTAGAATATAACACCCTTGGTGTTAGGACACGATTTGGTCGAGTATGGATACCTATGGGTGGCGAGCTTAGAACCAAAATCTTGGATGAGGCTCATAAGTCTCGTTACTCTATCCATCCCGGTACCAACAGAATGTACCAAGATCTGAGGAAGGAATACTGGTGGCCTGGAATGAAACACGAAGTGACGAAATACGTAAGCAAGTGCTTGACTTGCTCACAAGTGAAGGCCGAACACCACAAACCGTATGGGAAAATTCAACCACTCGAGATACCGGAATGGAAATGGGAACACATTACAATGGACTTCATAACCAAGCTACCTCGCACAGCTAAAGGTCATGACACCATTTGGGTAATTGTGGACCGTTTAACGAAGAGTGCTCATTTTCTACCTATTCGCGAGACGTTCTCGTCGGAAAGGTTAGCGGAAGTATTTATTAACGAAGTAGTGGCGCGGCATGGGATGCCTCTGACGATTGTATCTGATCGGGACACACGATTCACATCGAGGTTCTGGAAGAGATTTCACGAGGCAATGGGCACGAGACTCAATATTAGTACGGCATACCACCCACAAACGGATGGTCAGTCCGAAAGGACCATTCAAACATTGGAGGATATGCTTCGTGCTTGTATTATCGACTTCGGTGGCAGTTGGGACAGTCATCTGCCGTTAGCCGAATTCTCCTACAACAACAGTTATCACACGACGATAGGCATGCCGCCTTACGAGATGGTGTATGGGAGAAGATGCAGGACCCCGGTTTGTTGGGGCGAGATTGGACAGAAGGAATTGGGAAGTCTTGAAGTTGTAAAAGAAACGTCGGAAAGGTTTGATCAGATCAAAGCACGAATGAAGGCCGCCCAAGATCGTCAGAAATCCTACGCGGATAGACGACGAAGGCCTATTGAATTTAATGTTGGGGACAGAGTAATGTTGAAAGTGTCGCCCTGGAAGGGAATCATACGATTCAGGAAGAGAGGAAAGTTAAGTCCGAGGTTTATCGGACCATTCAGGATTATGGCACGGGTTGGTGAAGTCGCTTATCGGTTGGAATTGCCTGATGAGTTAAGTGGGATTCATCCTACCTTCCATGTATCACACTTGCGAAAGTGTTTGGCGGATGAAACGGCTCACGTACCACTTACTGACATCGAGGTCGACAACAGCCTTAACTACATTGAAGAACCTGTGGCCATCCTAGACAGGAAAGAGAAACGTTTACGTAACAAAGTTATCCAGTTGGTTAAAGTCCAGTGGAAGCACCGGAAGGGATCGGAAGCTACATGGGAAACGGAGACGGAAATGAAGGAGTCGTACCCTCAACTGTTTGACTTATGATAGGTTTCGGGGACGAAACCTATTGTAAGGGGGGTAGACTTGTAACATCCCAAAATAAATGAGGATTTTAAATAACGGGTTGAACCGGGACGAACGGGATAAAAGAACGAGGCGTAACGGGCCGGGCCGGTTGGGCCGGCAAACTTGAAGGAAGGGGGGGTTTCCTCCCTTTAAATAGCCAACACACACACCATTTCTCTCATTTGCAAGAATCTAGAGAGAGAAACCGTAGAGAGAGAAAGTTGGCGGATCGACCCGAGATTGAAGGAGCTTGTTGCTACTGAACTCGTGAGCAAAACCTCCGGATCAGAATCTCGAAATCAGGTAACACCCGAACAAAATCTGAGTTTTTGTTCGTTTTTGGGTTTTCGGGTATTTTTGTGAAAATGACGGGTTTTTATAAACCAAATGAGGAAAGGGTTATAAATCTGGAATCACGAAAGGAAAATACACGTTTTGAATACAAAAAGTCCGGATCTTGACAAGATCGGACCTGCATGCGAAAGTTAGGGTTTTTGGAGAAGATAGCTGAGTTCTGCAGTTGTCGAAACTAGAAGTTTCGAGTGACCTGCAGTTGTCGTCGAAACTAGAAGTTTCGAGTGACCTGCAGTTGTCGAAACTAGAAGTTTCGATGGGCCTGCACCTGTCGAAACTAAGTAGTTTCGATAGGTCTGCATCAGTAGGTGAAGTCAGTGTATTCACCTGTAACAGAACGAGTAAACCGTTAGAGTCGGGATTTAGGTCTGATGTGTATTTAATTAATCAATTCAGATCGGAAGTGACGTTGTTGGACCTTTGTTTAGGACAACCCAAGAGTAACTTATAAGGTGAGTTCTAGAAGCCCTTCTTTTAATGTTTTAATTAAATTTTTGGGCTGGTGTGCATACATACGAAACGAGGTTTATGAAACGAGGTTTACGAAACGAGGTTTATGAAACGAGGTTTACGAAACGAGGTTTATGAACGATGCTTCCGAAAGGGGAAGACGAAACGAGTTAATGAGATGTTTACGAAACGAGGTTTACGAAACGAGGTTTATGAAACGAGGTTTACGAAACGAGGTTTATGAACGATGCTTCCGAAAGGGGAAGACGAAACGAGTTAATGAGATGTTTACGAAACGAGGTTTACGAGATGAGGTTTATAAAATATTTTGCCAAACGAAGTTGTGAAAGGTTTACGAATGAAGTGTTATTTAATAAAACGTACGAATGCTTTAACTAAAACGAGGTAAAGGTTTTTATGAAAGTCACGAATGAACGAATCTGCCACGAGTTCCTACGGGAGCTAGAGTATGTATGTATGTATGTATTGGCCTTACCTTACGGGGGGCCTTTGTGGCTGGCTAACGGTTGTACAACTGGTTGAGGATGGGGTGACGACGGTCGCCCATGGGATTACCGGGATCCCGATGGAAGGTACTATTCCTTGCGGGGAAATATTGCCTATGGTATGTTTAGTCTTCCTAGAGGTAACGAGCCTTAGGAGACGTGTGTATGGTCTACCTAGAGGTAACGAGCCTTAGGAGACGTGTGTATGGTCTACCTAGAGGTAACGAGCCTTAGGAGACGTATGTTTGGTCCACCTAGAGGTAACGAGCCTTAGGAGACCTGGATGACGGATGACTTAGAGGTAACGAGCCTTAAGTTCATCCGCTGGTATGCGATGTATGGATTTGACGGTTACGAGAAGGCGCAGATTCGGTTCATATTGACTATTGTTACGATGTTATGCTACGATGTTTTGATGATGTTAAGTTATTGCATTTTTATGTACGCTTTTATTAAATGAAGTATGATGTTATGTTTTTGGCAAATATTTGATGTTAATGTTTTACGTTAAAACTAGAACTCACCAGCGTAGCTGACCTTCTTAGTATGCACATTCAGGTTAAGGGCAGGTTATGATGATGGACGGTGATGCTTGGCTAGCGATGAAGAGTTACCCGGCTGACACGAAGACTGGCATCCCGTTATGTTTTGATTATGTTATGTAATGAATGTTGTAAACAAAGTTTTACGCTTCCGCATGTAGAACAGTTATGTTATGTAATGAACGAAATTTTCCGCTGCGTATTTTGATGTATGAGTTTAAGAACTGTTTGTGAATGAGTAAATCCAACGCGTGGGGGCCTCCCGGGTTTGGGGCCTGACATAGATCATCTGGATGGAAGCACTCAAGATCCTCCTTGATAAAGTACATGTTGCTTGAGTTTTCATAAACAAAAGCAGCGGAGGTTGAGGCTTGAGAAGGAGCTTCAAGAAGAAATGGTGATGTGTTTGTTTTAGAGGTAGGAGTTTGAGGATGTGTGACTATGGGAGGATAGTAGTTGCTAGTACTAGGACCTGAGTGCTCAGAGTGAAAAGCAGAAGAGGTGGTGGTGGATGTTGAAGCTGTTTGGTAGCTTGAGCTTCATTCTTTTGCCTGAATCATCTCTAGCTCATAAGTCTTCAGCATACCGAAGAGCTCAGTCATTTGGAGAGTCTTCAGATTCTCAGTTCTTCTAATGGACACCGTGTAGAGTGTCCAGCAGCTAGGTAAAGACCTGATAAACTTTTTGAGAATATCCTCATTCTCCAGTTTCACCTTTGAGCACTGCAGCTCACCTACAAGATAAGTAAATCTGTTATATAAAACAGTTAGGGACTCACCTTCCTTCCAGACGAAGTTTTCGTACTGCTGCTTCAGGATGTCCCTTCTGTTTTCTTTGACTTCTTCTGAGCCAGTAAACATCTTCTCAAGAGCCTCCCATAACTCCTTAGCAGTTTTGTAACTTCTGAAGTTATGAAAAACTTCATTTGGAAGGCACATTTGGATATCTCCTAGTGCCTTGAAGTCCACCTCCATCTTCTTTATGTCCTCTTCTGAGTACTTGGAGGGCTCCTTTGGGACTGATGGTCCTCCAGAGTAAGCAGAGGCTACCATGGGAGTGTATGGTCCATCCCTGATGGATTTCCACATTCCGTACTCCTGATAACAGAAGAAGCTTTCCATGCGATTTTCCACATGCCGTAGTCTTCCCCAGATACCAACCTTGGTGGTAAGTTGATGCTGCCGATGTCTTCAAAACCATTGCTTTGTGCCATTTTTGTTTTGTGATTTTGGGTGACTTGATCAAAGAGAAAGTTTAGAATAGAACCAGAAGTGATTAAACAAGTGTGAGTTTGTTTAATCTGAGCCAAAGCTCTGATACCACTTGTAGGATCGTGAAAGTACAAGATGGTTCTGTTCTTAGTTGAAATTGGCGGAAACAATAACAACTAAACAAATGTAATCGAACAGGCAGAAAGAATACTTTTAAAAACACTGTTGTATTAAGCTTTTGCAGATAAACAATTAAAATTGAAAACTCAGTGAAGAAGCACACTTACAATAAAGTGTTTACACAGTATTTATACTAACTTAGAATCAAGACAGACCCTTGATTCTAAAGATCAGATCTAACACAGACCGTTGATCTTTTATACAAAAGCTAATAATACACGTTAAAACTAAACTGGCTAACTTTATTGAAGCGTTTTCTTTATTCATCATTGTTTGCATGCTTGGAGAAGAGCATTGTCGTCCGTCATTGGTTGCACCATTGAGGTTCCTTCTGCTTTGAGTGTGTCAGTCGCTTTTGCAGAAAGTTGTTAGTGACGCTTGGCATGGATAGTCAGCTGCAACGATTTGTCTTCACGGACACAGCTATCAGCAACAAGAATGAGAATGATGCTGCTGATAAGCCTATCAGCAGCAACTTGTGTTGAACGCTGCTGATAAGCCTATCAGCAGCAACAAGTGTTGAATGCTGCTGATAAGCCTATCAGCAGCAACAAGTGTTGAATGCTGCTGATAAGCCTATCAGCAGCAACTTGTGTTGGATGCTGCTGATAAGCCTATTAGCAGCATTTGTACTTAGAATAATTTAGTAGCAATCAGTCTTTGGTTCTACAATATTAAACATCAATTTCATTTCAAATAATCCAAACACAACCAAATCTAAGAAAGAACATAATTGGAAATACATAAAATCCTTTATTCAAATTAACTAAGTCCCAAAGCCTATGTGAAGCAAATCTTGATCAAATCACACATTAGTACCTGAAACATGAATACAATAAGGTCAACTAAAAAGTTGGTGAGCATACACAGGTTTGTATATAGATAGCATATAGTTTGTAAATAAACAAATCCTTACATATCATGATAAAATAAGGCATTTATGGGGAGCAGCTATTGTGTAACCAAGTACAATCAAACCTTTGTAACTAGCATGCAAAATTGTGTTGTCGGTAACAATCACCCTACCTGGGTGGGTTTGTCAGACTCAATAGATCTATCATTGTTAACCGTCGGCTTGAATAGTTAATGATTGCACATAAATCACACACAAAAGTTAGCACAACTAGCACTCGGGCATAAAGCTCAAAATGCACACATGAATGTAAAGCGGATTTGTACTTGTGTAGTTTGTGTAAGTGTAAGTAATAGTGTTGTATATTGTTCATGTTCCACCCCAAAAGTGTAAAAGAGTAAAAGGGGCTATGTATTACTCACTTGGTTTGAAGGCGTAGCTAACACGAAATACTAGCTAGAATTGAGATCCTTGTAATGCACAACGTTAACTTAGTGTGGAATGTATATAGGATTAATAGTATGTTCAATATTATATGTTTAAGTCTAGGACTGAATTGGTTGTGTGTGTAAAACTTGAGGTTTGTACTTGAATAGTGTTGTATAAATTAGGGTTTGAGTTTGGAATAACTAATAAAACAAAATTATTATTTATAAAAATAAGTTAAGTATTAGAGGCACCTAACTAAATGATTTTTGTTTAAATGTAGATTAAATAAATAATCGTTACCTTATTTATTTATTTGTAACTTAGTCATTTAGTTGTATTAGATCTCTTAAAATAATTATAAATGTCTTTACTTTATTTTCATAAAGATGTTTAAGTAAATGGTGTAAATAATATTTAAGTGTAGGGTTTAAATATTAATTTAATTTTGTAAGTTTTAAATAATTAATTTCTATTTATTTATTTTATAAAATCAATTATTTTTATTTAAAAATTAATTTGAAATACTTATTGTTTTTAATTTATGGAAATAATTATTCTGCTAAGATTTTTCTCACACACGGCCGTGCCTGGAACAAGGCACGATCGTGCTAGGACCACGGGCGCGACCGTGCTAGTCAGGGACGCGACCGTGTTGATCAAACAGAATGTATAATTGGGCTGTTCACTAGGCACGATCGTGTCTTGGGCCAGGCACGAACGTGTCTAGGGTTTTGAGGCATGACCAAGTCTAGCCAAGGGCATGACTGGGTCTGAGTGTGTGAGGCACGACCGCGCTGTTATTTGGTACGACCGTGTCTCATGAAGCACGACCACGCTAGAATGTTTGCGCGACCGTGTCTGTTACAAAACAGATTCAATTTGACTAATTCTTATATTGTAAATGTTGGGATTTATGGGGCTTTCACCCATTAGATCATCACGAGTCTTTTTGTATAAATTAATTGTATTTACAACGTGTCTAAGGTTCGATTTGATTAAATCATTTTTAACGAAAATGTAGATTCGGGTTCGTGGTGATTTCCATAATGAAAGCCGAAATTAACATGGGGCTTTTGATCTATGAACTGAATCGAGTGAGAAGAAGGTTTCAATTATCCGAAAGTGTAGCGAATTGATAGAGAACGGTAGAGAGGAGTTTCGGCGTCGGCGAGCTTGGTTTCCGGCGTCTTCTGCTACGATTCCGGTTGCTTCAAGTGGGTCAGTAGCTTCTGGGAGGATCGTTTGTGCGTTTGCTTAGGAGAATTGCAAACAAATTGGGGAATTCGATGGTCTAGTGGACGATTTTGATGATTATTAGATGAATTGATGTAATTCCGTTTATTTGTTGTAATTATGCTGATCAAGTGGCTTAACTCTGTTTGTTAATAGTTGGAACGTGTAAAACGGTTACGAAATCGAACGTCTATGTGATTAAAGGATGCATTTACGTTTCAACTGATGAGAGGCGCGACTGTGCCAATATGAGGCGCGACCGTGCCAAGGCATCGGGCGCGATCGTTCCAAAGCAAGTCGCGCCACCGTGCCAGAACGAGACACGACCGTGCCTATTAGGGTTTCTTGTTACTTTTCAACATCAGACCTTGTAACTTTAGTCTTTGACATATTTGTATAAATAGATACTTATGTAGTGTTTTAGTAGGTTATAACCGTGTAAAATTTGCGGATTAGCATTGAAATATAGTATTTAATTGATGGTACGAACAGAACAAAACAGTGCACTAGAATTGGGTTTGAAATGCATTACATTGAATTGAAATACTGATACTAAAAATCAGAAATTCAAATATGTCGACACATGAGCCTATAACAAACCAAAACCTGTCAAATGATGTTGCCCAACCCCATGCCATCCAGACGAACATGAGGATCGTTCAGTTAGCGCGACTAACCCTGGGTAGGGAGGTCAGTCTGAATCGTACTATTCACATATTCCTCAGCTAAGTCCATAGCTAATGGTTATAATATATGTATGGTCCAAGACTGTCACACCGCAACCAACGGCGGAATACGTCGGGGCGAGACATGTAGACTGTTCATGAGCTCAAGGTTGACTAAATTGTAATATAATAAATCCATTTCAATTCAAGCAAACATAAACCAATTCCAAAGTACATAAATGAAATACAAATTCTTCTTGAATTAAAATTAACTAAGTCCCAAAGCCTATGTGTAGCAAGCCTTGATCAAACCTTAGCACCTGAAACATGAATAAACTTAGGTCAACTAAAAAGTCGGTAAGCATACATAGGTTCATACATAGATAGTATATAGATGTGAATTAACAAATCCTTACATAACATGATAAAATAAGGCATTTATGGGGAGCAGCTATTGTGTAACCAAAGTACAACCAAACCTTTGTAACTAGCATGCAAATTATGTTGTCGGTAACAATCACTCCAATCTGGGTGGGTTTGTCAGACTCAATAGAACTATCATTGTTAATGGTCGGCTTGAATAGTTAATGATTGCACATAAATTGCACACAAAAGTTAACACACCTAACACTCAAACATAAAGCTCAAATTTGCACACATGAATGTAAAGAGGATTTGTATTTGTGTAGTTTGTGTAAATGTAAGCAATTGTTTGTATAGAGTTCATGTTTCACCCTAAAAAGTGTAAAAGAGTAAAAGGGTTTGTGTAATACTCACCTGTAATAGTTATGTAGATAACACGAGCAGTAAGTAGCACAAGTGATTTGCAAATCACAAAGCTCAACCTAGAGTTGAATTATATGAATTTGAATTAATAATATGAACAACTCTAAGGCAAGATCTAGGGTTCAATGGGTTGTGATGAGCGTGGATTTGTATAAAGAGTTGTGTATTTCATGCGAATTATATGTGTAGATTTGTGTTTGCATTTAGATAAGAGTTTAGTATCAAACGTAAATTCAAAGTATATATGAATAAAATAATAATTGACTTAGGGTTGTATTAGGATGAATAAATGGTTTAAATAAATAAATTCTTTTTATTTATTTATTTATAATAGTCTGTTTCTTGAAAAGGTAGTATATATATATATATATAAGAATTTGTTTAATTTTGTTTAAACCCTAAATTTGTATTTTTAAGGAAATATATATAATTTTGTAAGGGCATAAAATGGATAGATAAAGTTTATAAAAATCTTAACAAAATTTGCAAATTAAATAAGTAATTAAATACTTTATTTTAAAACCATGAAAATCACATATTTTATAAAGAAGGCGGTTTATAAATCTTTATTTATTTGGAAAACATATTTATTACATGTATTTATGTTTTTATTATAATAGATTATAATTTATTTAAAATAACTAGTCCAAATGTAAAATCTTGGAACTTGACATATACATAATCTCTTGAAATTTAAAAAATGTTTATAATCTATTTATTTTGAAAAAGAATCAGATTATTTAATTATGTATATGAAACATGTATTAGTGTGTGAATGGAATGTGTTTAAACAACAACAACAAAAATAGGGCAACAAGGCGCAGGTGCCAGGTCTAGAACCCGCGACCGCCCTTCGCTGCACAACAGATTACCACTAGACCAGACCCGTTTTGTTTAAATGTTCTGAAATCATTTATTAAACCCCGAAAGGACTGGGTCGTCTTCCCGAAATTTCAGGTTATAAACCCTAGCCCCAAATCGATTAATATTAAGCACAGGTTCAAAACGAAAATGATGGGGCTTTAATTCCTGAGATCAAAACGAGGCTAAAGATGTAAGATTTACCTTGAATGGTTGAGACGAGACTGAGATCGATTCGTTCGAACAGGTTCGACGTTTCTTCGGCTGGAACTCGAGTTTGAGAGATTATTGAGATGAAATTTAGAGTTAGAAAGTATAAGGGTTCTGTCACGAGTTTGTATGAGTATATTACATGTGCTAACTGCATTTGGAAGCGTCAATTTGATTTGGCATTGACAGAACGGTTATGGGATTTATTTTTGAATTAATTCGTTTGATTTGCGATGAATTGAGTCATGATTTCGGGTTGTAAACAAGCGAGTATCGTCTGGGCGTGATTCACGGGCGATAACGCGTTTCAATTTCACAACATTGAATTGATTTTGGCTCGACTTTGACTATGAAAGTCAAAACGCATTTAAACTTGAATTTGACCGCTATTAGGGTCGAATTGGTATGATAATTGATTTGTAAATCGATCGAAATCCCTCGGGTATACAAGGTAAGTACGTAGATTTCGGGTGTGATCGAATTTGGTTTTGAATTTTTTAGAACAAGAAGGTTTTTTGACTTTTTAAAATCAAACTAGGTAAAATGGGTGATATTGGTCAAAGTTGGGGATTCATTGGTTAAATTCCAAGGGTAGGGGTTTCAAATTGAGGGCTCAAGTATGTAGAGGGTTCAAACTAGTTTATTAAGTTTATAAATATTTATAGATAGATGTTTATAAACTTATTTTTGTTTAAAATAAAAGTATAAAACTTTATAAAACTAGTTGTATTATGAAATTTAAAAATTTAAATATTATTGGTTTAGTCATAAAGATTTTACAAAAGAAAGGGTTTCTATTATTATTATTATTATTATTATTATTATTATTATTATATATATATATATATATATATAAGGATTAGAATGTTTATATAAATGATTTATTCATTAAACGAAAATAAATAATATACTTATATATATATGTATAAATATGCATTTATAAAATACATATATATAACAGGGAAAAATTTGTTATTGTAAAGTTGCAAAAAAATTGGATTTAATATTCGTCAAAATAATGCGGTAAGTACGGCTTTGAAATGAATTGCTATTATTGTTAAAAAAAATGATATCAGAAAGTCATGGATGTTACAGTCTCCCCTTGTTAAGGGAATTTCGTCCCGAAATTTAACTAGTAGAGACTACTGAATCTGGAAGGAAGTGAGTTTGAGTTTTGATTATCGATTTGAGAAGTATGATAGATAACAAGATTTAAGTCTAAAGCTCAAGTTAAGTATGAAAGATATCAGTGGGTTTTAGTTTCAAGAGAGTTAAGGAGAGATATGTCGAAGAATCTAAAGGTGAAATGCGTTACTTGGAATGGGTTTGATAGGAACTTGACAATTAGGGTTTGTGTAAGATGTAGTCTAATATGCTTAAAATTGCCAGTGGGTAAAAGATTTCATAAACATTAGTCTGAGTCAAAACTTCACGTGGCACGAACAACGCTACTTCTGATAATATGATAGGGCACTTATATATAGGAAGTACCATCGGCGTATTCACCATGCCCTTGTCATATCACATCAGTTTTGTTGTTAGATATCATGATAAGTTTTAGGTCACAACACACGACAAAATTCACTATGTTTTCCATGCGATGATTTTTTTTATAATTCCGTGTGTACCCGTAATTACTCAAATCATCGCACGGTCCGTATAGATCATCCCGTTGTGTGGGGGTCAAGAGGGGCACAATTTCACTCCGTTCATGTCTATTGTTTTCACATAAAAGTTGCTAAAAAGTAACTATGTCCTTAAGTAGGACAGTTAGCAACTAAAGAGTAATAAGGTAGTATAACTTAAAGTTTCTTAGTTTACTCGTGTTTGAACAAGAATACGTCAAACCCCGAGTAGCTTCAATGTGTTATGGTTTTCAAGTTTGGTGAACAAGGTGTATGACCATTCTTTGTGTATAACGTGCTCAATCATTTTTAACAATTTCAAGCAACTTAGTTTCGTGTATAATGTAAACATCAAGTTTCATGTATGATCTAGTGTCATGTAGCTTGTAAATAAATAGGTTTCATGTGTAACGTGAACAATGTATATGGTAAGAAATAAATATCGTGCACGATGTTA
Organism: Smallanthus sonchifolius; assembly: GCA_023525975.1. Taxonomy (NCBI): domain Eukaryota; kingdom Viridiplantae; phylum Streptophyta; class Magnoliopsida; order Asterales; family Asteraceae; genus Smallanthus; species Smallanthus sonchifolius. The sequence continues at coordinate 16,386,414 of CM042035.1, read as the reverse complement.
ATAACTTAGTATCAAATAAGTTTTCATGTATAATGTAAACTATTCAGTATCATGTATATTGTATAATGTGCACAATTTAGCATGAGGCACTTTGTAAACAAACAAGTTTCATGTTTCATGTGGTCAATCTAGTATTATGTACCAAATAATAATTTTTTTTTGTATCATGTGATCAATTTAGTATCATGTATATTGCAACAACTACGTTTCATGCATTACGTAGTCAATCCAGTAGAACATGTATTGCAAATAATCAAGTTTCATGTATTATGTAATCAGTGTAGCATCGAGTATATTGAAAATAATTAAGTTCATGTATTATGTGGTCGTGTTGGGTATATTGTGAACCTGCATAAGTAAGTTATTGAACTTTGTGTGTGATGTATACTCACGAGTTTTGTATGTGATCGAGTGTTGCGGATAAGTGTGTTGTTTGGCGTTCATGTATAATGTGGTAGTTAGGTTCTAGATCTTTAAATCTCGTTGAGGTTTGTAGGGATGGTTAACGTTTACGCGAAATGGGTCGTCTCTTGAAGTGGCAAGTACCCACATATATTACTGAAGGTGAAAGATGACGAGGAGTCTTTGTAAGCATTCTGAGTAATGTGTTTAACAATAACTGATTTTTTTGTTTGTATATAGGTGATTGTAAATTGTTCTTGTTTGTAGATAATTAAGATAGTGAAACTAATGAGTCGAATAATCTAAATAATTGGACAGTTTATAGGAAAACCTTTGTATTAAAATTTTCAATTATTATAAAGGGAATATTTTTAAGAGGAATTATTGGCTAAACTAGTAATCCTATATTAATTTAGCCAGAGTTTAGAAATAATTACTTTAATGGGGAAAATTATAATTATTTAGCAATTCGAAATAATATTTTTATAAAATAGGTTGTATTAAGTTCCCTTCATAGTGAAAAATGTTTATGGAAAAAAAATTTATATTTCTGATACTCTCTAAAAGTTTGATAAACGTTTGGTTTGAAAATAACGAGGTTGTTTAAATCTAATAGGATGAGTTGTTTACGAAGGAGATTGTCGGTAGTGTACTAAATCGTATGGAATAAAGATGGTGATACTTGAGAAATTTTGATGAAAATATAGTGGGTGTAGTTCACACTCAACGGGTCAAATCAATAAATAATAACTTTAGAGTTGGAATATATAAAATTGATTAAATGCTGAAATGTTAAACATTACTCAAAACATAGGGAAATGGTTCTCAAACTGAAAATTTAAAGACAATAAATAATGGAAAATAATTTTGTTAACGTCACTTGTAGCTTTCTACTAGAAGGAGAATAATTCCCAAGACGAGCATCGCTATAGTCACTTGGGTAGCCGATCTGGCTTCAGCTTTAGCTGTCTCCGTGCGATGCTCCAGTATTTATTTTCCGAGGATGGAGATTAACTCCTTTTGGTACTGTCACACCCCAACCTACGGCGGAATACGTCGGAGCGGATATGAAGACTGTTCAAAAGCTCAAGGTTTGCTAAAGTTTAAATATTTAAACAACCAACTTCATATCATAAAAAAATCATGAATTCAACAATACAAGGAAAGCAGAAATATATAAATAGTTTCTTTAAAATTTGATTCTAGGTCCTCGGTCCTAAGTGAAGCAGCTTGTACTTATTCTCAAGCACTAGTACCTGAAACATGATGAAAACAAGGTCAACTAAAAAGTTGGTGAGCATGCATAGGTTTTGACACACAACCAAGTTTAAAGTGTTTTATACAATTCATACGATACACGTGTATAAGGAATTTATGAAGAATCAATAGTTAAACTAAGTGTGTACAATCAAACCTTGTGACTGAGACATAACACGCAGGTTACCCTAATGTAAATTCGGTAACAAACACCCTAACCCGGTGGGTTTGTCAGACACAATAGATCTATCAATTTTAACCGTTGGCTTGTACGGAGTTAATGATTGTACTAATGTCATGTATATGTAGTCTTAACTCATAGCATTCAAGCATAAAGCACATAACACATAATATCATATTATTGAATTGTATTTAAGTCTATGCAAAAAGTTTCAAAAAGTAAATCATGTTTCACCCCAAAAGTACAAAATGAAAATGGGGCTATGTAAACTTACCCGTAGCAGATGTTGTAGTTATCACGGGCAAAAGGTAGCACAAGTGAATTGTAATTCACAAGGTTAGCCTAGAGTAAATTATATGAAATTGAATTAACGATATGCACAAAGTCTAAAGTAAGATATAGGGTTTAGCGAGATTGAGTGTAGGGACTTGCACAAGGTGGTGTTATTTCATGTGAAAGATGTATGTAAGTCTATGTTTGTATTTGAATAGGAGTAAGCATAAAAACATAAGTTCTAAGTATAAATGAAAATAATAACTGTCTTAGGGTTTAGTTTATATAACTTAAATACATGATTTAAACCCTAATTGAAATTATTAACGTAAAAAGACAGTTAATTTAAATAATCATATTCTTTAAAAAAATGATGTGTCTCTGTAAAACAAATATAGATGTATTAATAAATGATTAGTCAAAATTTAGATTTATTTAGATAAATAATAAATTCTAAATTAATAACCAACTGAAAAATAATATTAGCGATTAGGTATTTTGTAACTTCCTTATTCAATTTTTTTATAAAATAAGCATTGGAAGTGCTTTAATTTATAAACTAATGCTTTTATTTAGAATAACTTTTAAATAATTTTTATGGAGTTTTAAAAAAACCATTTAAAATATGCGAATTTTCGTTTTTATTTAGAATTTGCTACTTAATGCCCAAATCAGATTCAAAGGGTATTTGGTTTTATAAAATAAGTTTTATAAAATAATTGGAGTTGTAAAAAGATAGTTTTAAAATAAATGGGGTTTGCCCGGATCGAACCCGAGTCTACCCGGTAAAAGTATCAAACTCCAACCACCGGACTAGGGAGAAATCATTGATACAAATCGGACTAGAATTATCTTAACATGGGTCAAGGATGGAGCCAGATTCAGTTTCGCGAACAAAAAGGAAGAAGAGGCGCGGGGCTGGTTTGAACCCACAACCTTATCTCTATGGGTCAAGCGCATTAACCAGTGTAACTGGGTGATGGCTTTGGTTAAGAACCAGTTGGAAAAATTTAAAACACAGAAACCCGCTCCCCCCTTCGTCCCTATTTGAATACTCGTAACCCTAGACATGAAATTAAACCGATAGGCATACAATTGAAGTTCTGATCATGGGGCTTTCGATCTTTGGGTTCAAATGATCATAATGACACAAGAAATACCCGTTTTGATGAAATGACGAAGGAGAACCGCTGAAGTGTAGGTTTCGGTGATCCTTGAGCTCGACAGGTTTCCAGGGGGGTAATGAGATGCGAATAAGAGTGCAGAGAGTTTGAAATGGGTTATTCGAAGGTGTGGTGTGAGTTAATTGGTTCAGTTCTATCTCATTTACATGATTTGATTACAGATTTGAATGAGTCGGTTGCCGAGTGAAACACACGTCAATTGAATCAATTTAGGGTTGAATTGAGTCTTGTTTATGGTTCGGATTCATGCCCAGTCAGTCTAAATTAACTTGCTGTCAAAAACGCGTTTCAATCTCGCGATTTCTTTCCTAATTTGGTTTGGTTTGACTCTGTCGAGTCAAACTCGTTTGAATCCGAAATAGACCGCGTTATTTGATCGAAGTGAGAGTTTAATTGGTCTGGTAATGGTATATAATCGAGTTCGTTCTATACATGATTCCCATTACACGGATTGGGTTATGTTTGATCCAATTTGGTATAGTTTCTTAGGTGATATGGGGCTGTTTGACTTTTAAAAAGTCAAACCTACTCAAATGGTTGAATTTGATCGGTTTCGAAAAGGTTTAGGTTCAAAATAAGGATTCAAATGCCTAGTGGGTTCAAACTAGTTAAATTGAAATTTTGTTATAGAATAATTTTTTTTATAAAAACTTGTAAACTAAATATTACTTATTTACCAAAATTATTTTATATATAAACTTCCATCTTTACAATGTTACATGTTTAATTATAAATATTTTATAAAAGAGTAACTTTCCATTTTATTTACTATTTTTTTTTATAAAATTGTATGAGTATGTATATATATATATATATATATATATATAACTATATTATGGGATTCTATATATATATATATAATTATTCCAGCACGTGTTATAAAATAAGGAAGTTTTATGCAAATGTAAAGTTTAAATTTCGAATTGAAATAGTAATCAATGTGTCAAGTTGTGTGGTACAAGTACGTGATTCGAAAGGAAGGTCATTTTTTTGTATAAATTAAATTAAAGTAGTGTTAGAAATTCATTGATGTTACAGTATCCCCATGTTGAGGGAATTTCGTCCCGAAATTTAACTAGTGAAGGTTATTGAATCAGGAAGGAGGTGAGGGATTTGAATTTCCAATACGTTATGACGGTTGGTTTGAGTTTTTAGGTTTTGATACTCAAATTCAGCTATGAATGATAATAATGAATTCTCTTTTTTTTTGGGGGAATGAATTAAAGCTGAAAACAGTTAAATAATATTTTGGATTGTAAAGATGTAATGCATTACATGGAATGGATTTGATGAGAGTTTGATGATCATGGTTTGTTTAAGATGTTGTCAAATATGCTCAAAAATGTTAGTGGACAAGAGGTTACTCAAACATTGGTCTAGGTCAAAACTTCACATGACACGAACAACGCTACTTCTGATAATATGATAGAGCACTTATATATAGGAAGTACCATCGGCGTATCCACCATGCCCTTGTCATATCACATTTGTTTCGTTGCTATATATCACGATAGGTTTTAGGTCGCAACACATGACAGAATTCACTATGTTTTCCATGCGCTGGTTTTTATAATTACGTGTGCACCCGTAGTTACTCAAATCATCGTATGGTCCGTATAGATCTTTCCGTTGTGTGCGGGGCAAAAGGGGGCACAAATCACTTAGTTCATGTCTATTGTTTTCACATATGAGTTGGTAAAAGTAACTATGTCCTTAAGTAGGCAGGTCAGTTAGCAACTAAAGAGTAATAATGTAGAATAACTTAAAGTTTCATAGCTTACTCATGTTTGAACAAGAATACGTCAAACACCGAGTTGTTTTAAAGTGTTACAGCTTCCTCGGGTTTGAACAAGAATACATCAAACCCCGAGTAGCTTCGATGTGTTATAGCTTACAACTTTGGTGAATAGAGTGTACGGCCATTATTTGTGTATAATGTGATCAATCAATTGCAACAATTGTAAGCAACTTAGTTTCGCATATAATGTAAACACACAAGTCTCATGTATGATATAGTGTCACGTAGCTTGTAATCAAATAGGTTTCATGTGTAGCGTGAACAACTTAGCATCATGTATTTTGTAAATCAATAAGCCCTCATGTGTAATGTAAACAACATAGTATCATGTGTATTGTAGGAAATGAATTTCATGTATGGTGTTGACAACTTAGCATCATGTATTTTGTAACTCAGTAAGTTTCATGTTCAATGTAGTCAATCTAGTATTATGTACCAAGCAAACAATTGTTATGTATCATGTATATTGCAAACAACCAAGTTCCATGCGTTCAACCTAGTAGCATGTGTATTGCAAATAAACAAGTTTCATGTGTTATGTGATCAATCCAGTAAATTGTGATTTGCAAATAAACTAGTTTCATGTATTATGTGATCGATCCAGTAAATTGTGATTTGTAAATAAACTAGTTTCATGTATTATGTGATCGTGTTGTGTATCTTATGAACATGCATACGTAAATTATTGAATTCCGTATGTGACGTATACTAACGAGTTTTGTATATGATCGAGTGTCGCGAACAAGTGTGTTGTTTGGCGTCAATGTATAATGTGGTAGTTAGGTTCTAGCTTTTTTTTTTAATCTCGTTGAGGTTTGTAGGGATGGTTAACGTCTACGCGAAATGGGTCATCTCTTGATGTGGAAAGTACACTCATACATTATTGAAGGTGTAGGGTAACGAGGAGGTTCTGAAAATATTCGGAGTAATGTGTTTATGATTATTTGTTTGTAATTAAGGAGTGGTTCGTAGATTGATAGGAGGGTGAAAGTAATGGGTTGAATAATAGATAATTACACGAAAGCCTTTTTACAAAATTATTTAAGAAAATGGTGGTTGAATAATTTAACCCATGATTTACAACGGATAAACAAGTAGTTGTATATTAATTTAACCAAGGTTTAGAAATACTTAATTTAACGAGAAAAGTCATAATTTGAAATACTGCTTTTATAAGACATGTCGTATTAAGTTTCCTTATAAGGTGAAAAGGTTTATGGGAAATTTATATTTTTGATACTATCTAAAAGTTTGATAAACATTTTATTTGAACAAGATAACGAGGTTTGTTTAAATCAAATAATAGGATGATTTGTTTACGAAGGAGATTGCTGGTATTGTACTAAATTGTGGTGAATGAGAAAGGTGATACTTGGAGAATTTTGATGAAAATATGATGGGTGTAACTCATACTCAACATATTGAATTAATGAATAATAACTTTAGAGTTGGAAAATATAAAATTTAGTAAATGCTGAAATGTAAAACATTATTCAAAACACAGGGAAATGGTTCTCAAAATAAAAAAAATAATAATTTTGTTAACGCCTCTTGTAGCTTTCCACTAGAAGGAGAATAATTCCCAAGACGAGCACCGCTATGGTCACTCGGGTAGCCGATCTGGCTTCAGCTTTAGCTGTCTCCGTGCGATGCTCAAGTATTTCTTTTTCGAGGATGGAGATTAACTCCTTTTGGTACCCTAATTGGTTTGCTAGGCTATCCATTCTTTGTCCTTGCAAGTCGTGCATTACCCCTTGCTCCATCCTTTGCCTCTCAAATTCTGAGGTCCTTACATATTGGTGCATGTCATTGATTGGAATTCCCATAGTACTAGTGGGTGCCATGATATGCCTTACCCAAGGGTTAGGGTGCTACGGGTCGGGCACCAGATACGGGTCTCTTAGTGGGGGTGGTAATTGATTGTGGATATGGGGTGTCTGATACGAGTTCCTGGGTGCGGGTGATCCAGATGTTCGAAGTCTTGGGCCGGTGTCCTAATCCAATCTGCCCTTACATCAAACCTTGGTCTAGCAGCTGGGGGTGTTAATGACCGATACACGTGTGTCCCGATGTCTTCTTCCCAATCAGTCTCTGCTCCAGGACGGTAAACCGGGGAGGAAGGAGAGTAGGAGTCCATATCTAGCAGAAAACAATGAAAAGGTTGTAAGTGATAATGAAACATTGGGTGTCAAATATAGGAGTTCTCATAGGTTTAGAGTTTGACTAGTCATAACACCGAGTCTTCACAATAGTATTTTAGAAATACACTTGACCTATAAGCAATGCATCCCTAAGGAGAATTCCCAGGAAAGAGGGGTGGGTCACTAAGACACACTTAAGTACCCTGTCTTTCCTTAGACAGAATCCCTCATGGGCCTACACACTCTTCCAGCCATCATGTATTAATAGCACTATGGTTGGGCTCATGGTCATGATGAGAATTGTTGTGGACTGAGCTTTGAGGCCCGAAAGTGAGGCTTATATATTGTAGTAGGCTTGTTCTTCTTGAAGGGTAAGTGAGCTTCTTGTTTATTATTAATGGGCATTAGGCCCAATAGTTTAGATTTAGATCACAAGAGGTGGTGACATTATGTGTGTGAGTTTAAGGGTGCATGAAGAGTTAAGTGTGTATAAGTGTGTGTTGAACCTTAGGATAGCACTTATATGAATCAAATAGATAGCATGAATATAGCACAAAAGTTATCAGGTAGTGTGACACACAAAATATTGAATATTGTATCATGTAGTGTAGTTACTTATGATAGCATATAGAAATATTCCCTCAAGGAGAAATCATATAGCATGTAGTAGCATATCATTGTATCGGTTTCCTAAGGTTATAGTCTAGGTCAAAAGTGTCTAATAACCTAATTCCCTATAACCAAGGCTCTGATACCAATCTGTCACACCCTAACCGACGGCGGAATACGTCGGGGCGGATATGTAGACTGTTCAAAAGCTCAAGGTTTGCTAAAGTTTAAATATTTAAACAACCAACTTCATATCATAAAAAAATCATGAATTCAACAATACAAGGAAAGCAGAAATATATAAATAGTTTCTTTAAAATTTGATTGTAGGTCCTCGGTCCTAAGTGAAGCAGCTTGTACTTATTCTCAAGCATTAGTACCTGAAACATGATAAAAACAAGGTCAACTAAAAAGTTGGTGAGCATACATCGGTTTTGACACACAACCAAGTTTAAAGTGTTTTATACAATTCATACGATACACGTGTATAAGGCATTTATGAAGAATCTATAGTTAAACTAAGTGTGTACAATCAAACCTTGTGACTGCGACATAACACGCATGTTACCCTAATGTAAAGTCGGTAACAAACACCCTAACCGGGTGGGTTTGTCAGACACAATAGATCTATCAATGTTAACCGTTGGCTTGTACGGAGTTAATGATTGTACTAATGTCATGTATATGTAGTCTTAACTCATAGCATTCAAGCATAAAGCACATAACACATAATATCATATTATTGAATTGTATTTAAGTCTATGCAAAAAGTTTCAAAAAGTAAATCATGTTTCACCCCAAAAGTACAAAATGAAAAGGGGGTTATGTAAACTCACCCGTAGCAGATGTTGTAGTTATCACGGGCAAAAGGTAGCACAAGTGGATTGTAATTCACAGGGTTAACCTAGAAAAAATTTTATGAAATTGAATTAACGATATGCACAAAGTCTAAAGTAAGATATAGGGTTTCGCGGGATTGAGTGAAGGGACTTGCACGAGGTGGTGTTATTTCATGTGAAAGATGTATGTAAGTCTATGTTTGTGTTTGAATAGGAGTAAGCATAAAAACATAAGTTCTAAGTATAAATGAAAATTATAACTGTCTTAGGGTTTAGTTTATATAACTTAAATACATGATTTAAACCCTAATTGAAATTATTAAAGTAAAAAGATAGTTAATTTAAATAATCATATTCTTTTAAAAAAAATGATGTGCCTCTGTAAAACAAATATATATGTATTAATATATGATTAGTCAAAATTTAGATTTATTTAGATGAATGATAAATTCTAAATTAATAACCAACTGAAAAATAATATTAGCGATTAAGTATTTTGTAACTTCCTTATTCAATTTTTTTTATAAAATAAGCATTGGAAGTGCTTTAATTTATAAACTAATGCTTTTATTTAGAATAACTTTTAAATAATTTTTATGGAGTTTTAAAAAAAAAACCATTTAAAATATACGAATTTTCGTTTTTATTTAGAATTTGCTCCTTAATGCCCAAATCAGATTCAAAGGGTATTTGGTTTTATAAAATAAGTTTTATAAAATAATTGGAGTTGTAAAAAGATAGTTTTAAAATAAATGGGGTTTGCCAGGATCGAACCCGGGTCTACCCGGTAAAAGTATCAAACTCCAACCACCGGACTAGGGAGAAATCATTGATACAAATCGGACTAGAATTATCTTAACATGGGTCAAGGATGGAGCCAGATTCAGTTGTGCGCACAAAAAGGAAGAAGAGGCGCGGGGCTGGTTTGAACCCACAACCTTATCTCTATGGGTCAAGCGCATTAACCAGTGTAACTGGGCGATGGCTTTGGTTAAGAACCAGTTGGAAAATTTTAAAACACAGAAACCCGCTCCCCCCTTCGTCCCTATTTGAATACTCGTAACCCTAGACATGAAATTAAACCGATAGGCATACAATTGAAGTTCTGATCATGGGGCTTTCGATCTTTGGGTTCAAACGATCATAATGACACAAGAAATACCTGTTTTGATGAAATGACGAAGTAGAACCGCTGAAGTGTAGGTTTCGGTGATCCTTGAGCTCGACAGGTTTCCAGGGGGGTAATGAGACGCGAATAAGAGTGCAGAGAGTTTGAAATGGGTTATTCGAAGGTGTGGTGTGAGTTAATTGGTTCAGTTCTATCTCATTTACATGATTTGATTACGGATTTGAATGAGTCGGTTGCCGAGTGAAACACGCGTCAATTGAATCAATTTAGGGTTGAATTGAGTCTTGTTTATGGTTCGGATTCATGCCCAGTCAGTCTAAAATTAACATGCTGTCAAAAACACGTTTCAATCTCGCGATTTCTTTCCTAATTTGGTTTTGTTTGACTCTGTCGAGTCAAACTCGTTTGAATCCGAATTAGATCGCGTTATTTGATCGAAGTGAGACTTTAATTGGTCTGGTAATGGTATATAATCGAGTTCGTTCTATACATGAGTCCAATTACACGGATTGGGTTATGTTTGATCCGATTTGGTATAGATTCTTAGGTGATATGGGGCTGTTTGACTTTTAAAAAGTCAAACCTGCTCAAATGGTTGAATTTGATTGGTTTCGAAAAGGTTTGGGTTCAAAATAAGGATTCAAATGCCTAGAGGGTTCAAACTAGTTAAATTGAAATTTTGTTATAGAATGATTTTTTTTATAAGAACTTGTAAACTAAATATTACTTATTCACCATAATTATTTTATATATAAAATTCCATCTTCACAATGTTACTTGTTCAATTATAAATATTTTATAAAAGAGTAACTTTCCATTTTATTTATTTATTTATTTTTTATAAAATTGTATGAGTATGTATATATATATATATATCTATATTATGGGATTCTATATATATATATATATATATAATTATTCCAGCACGTGTTATAAAATAAGGAAGTTTTATGCAAATGTAAAGTTTAAATTTCGAATTGAAATAGTAATCAATGTGTCACGTTGTGTGGTACAAGTACGTGATTCGAAAGGAAGGTCATTTTTTTTGTATAAATTAAATTAAAGTAGTGTTAGAAATTCATGGATGTTACAGGTACCCTAATTGGTTTGCTAGGCTATCCATTCTTTGTCTTTGCAAGTCATGTATTACCCCCTGCTCCATCCTTTGCCTCTCAAATTCTGAGGTCCTTACATATTGGTGAATGTCATTGGTTGGAATTCCCATAACACTAGTGGGTGCCATGGTATGCCCTACCCAAGGGTTAGGATGATACGGGTCGGGCATTAGATATGGGTCTCTTAGTGGGGGTGGTAACTGATTGTGGAGATGGGGTGTCTGATCCGGGTTCCGGGGTGCGGGTGATCCAGATGTTCGAAGTCTTGGGCCGGTGTTCCTAATCCAATCTGCCCTTACATCAAACCTTGGTCTAGCAACTGGGGGTGTTGGTGACCGATACACGGGTGTCCCGATGTCTTCTTCCCCATCAGATTCTGCTCCAGGACGGTAAACCGCGGAGGAAGGAGAGTAGGAATCCATGTCTAAGAATAAAAAAAAGTTTGTAAGTGATAATGAAATATTGAGTGTTAGACATAGGAGTTCTCATAAGTTTAGAGTTTGACTAGTCATAACACCGAGCCTTCACAATAGTATTTTAGAAATACACTTGACCTATAAGCAATGCATCCCTGAGGAGAATTCCCAGGAAAGAGGGGTGGGTCACTAGGACACACTTAAGTACCCTGTCTTTCCTTAGCCAGAATCCCTCATGGGCCTACACACTCTTCCAGCCATCGTATATTAATAACACTATTGTTAGGCTCATGGTTATGATGGTAATTATTATGGACTGGGCTTTGAGGCCCGAATGTGAGGTTTTTTTATTGCAGCGGATTATTCTTCTTGGTGGGTAAGTGGATTCTTAGTTTATTATTAATGGGTATTAGGCCCAATTAGGCCCAATAGTCTAGATTTTGATCACAAAAGATGGTGGTATTATGTATGTGAGTTCAAAAATGTGTGAAGAATTTGGTGTGTATGTGTGTGTGTTAAACTTACGATAGCACTTAATGAAACACATAGGTAGCATGTAGATAGTAATGAATGTAAGCATAAGAGTTTCCAAGTAGGATGACACATAAGTTAGTAAATATTGTATCATGCAGTGTAATTACTTATGATAGCATGTAGAAATATTCACACAAGAAGTAATCATGTAGCATGTAGTAGCATGGCATTGTATGGGTGTCCTAAGGTTATATTCTAGGTCAAGAGTGTCTAATAACCTAATTCCCTATAACCAAGGCTCTGATACCAATCTGTCACACCCCAACCGACAGCGGAATACGCCGGGGCGAGACATGTAGACTGTTCATGAGCTCAAGGTTAACAAAATTGTAATATATTAAATCCATTTCAATTCAAGCAAACATAAACCAATTCCAAAGTACATAAATGAAATACAAATTTTTCTTGAATTAAAATTAACTAAGTCCCAAAGCCTATGTGTATCAAGCTTTGATCAAACCTTAGCACCTGAAACATGAATAAAATAAGGTCAACTAAAAAGTCGGTGAGCATACATAGGTTCGTACATAGATAGTATATAGATGTGAATTAACAAATCCTTACATAACATGATAAAATAAGGCATTTATGGGGAGCAGCTATTGTGTAACCAAAGTACAACCAAACCTTTGTAACTAGCATGCAAATTGTGTTGTCGGTAACAATCACCCCAATCTGGGTGGGTTTGTCAGACTCAATAAATCTATCATTGTTAACCATCGGATTGAATAGTTAATGATTGCACATAAATTGCACACAAAAGTTAACACACCTAGCACTCAAACATAAAGCTCAAATTTGCACACATGAATGTAAAGAGGATTTGTATTTGTGTAGTTTATGTAAATGTAAGCAATTGTTTGTATAGAGTTCATGTTTCACCCCAAAAAGTGTAAAAGAGTAAAAGGGGCTGTGTAATACTCACCTGTAATAGTTATGTAGATAACACGAGCAGTAAGTAGCACAAGTGATTTGCAAATCACAAAGCTCAACCTAGAGTTGAATTATATGAATTTGAATTAATAATATGTACAAAGTCTAAGGCAAGATCTAGGGTTCAACGGGTTGTGATGAGCGTGGATTTGTATAAAGAGTTGTGTATTTCATGCGAATTATGTGTGTAGATTTGTGTTTGCATTTGGATAAGAGTTTAGTATCAAACGTAAATTCAAAGTATATATGAATAAAATAATAATTGACTTAGGGTTGTATTAGGATGAATAAATGGTTTAAATAAATAAATTCTTTTTATTTATTTATTTATAATAGTCTGTTTCTTGAAAAGGTAGTGTATATATATATATATATATATATATATATATATATATATAAAGAATTTGTTTAATTTTGTTTAAACCCTAAATTAGTATTTTTAAGGAAATATATATAATTTTGTAAGGGCATAAAATGGATAGATAAAGTTTGTAAAAATCTTAACAAAATTTGCAAATTAAATAAGTAATTATATACTTTATTTTAAAACCATGAAAATCACATATTTTATAAAGAAGGCGATTTATAAATCTTTATTTATTTGGAAAACATATTTATTACATGTATTTATGTTTTTATTATAATAGATTATAATTTATTTAAAATAACTAGTCCAAATGTAAAATCTTGGAACTTGACATATACATAATCTCTTGAAATTTAAAAAATGTTTATAATCTATTTATTTAGAAAAAGAACCAGATTATTTAATTATGTATATGAAACATGTATTAGTGTGTGAATGGAATGTGTTTAAACAACAACAAAAATAGGGCAACAAGGCGTAGGTGCCGGGTCTAGAACCCGCGACCCGCCCTTCGCTGCACAACAGATTACCACTAAACCAGACCCCTTTTGTTTAAATGTTCTGAAATCATTTATTAAAACCCGAAAAGACTGGGTCGTCTTCCTGAAATTTCAGGTTATAAACCCTAGCCCCAAATCGATTAATATTAAGCGCACGTTAAAAACGAAAATGATGGGGGCTTTCAATCCCGAGATCAAAACGAGGCTAAAGATGTAAGATTTACCTTGAATGGTTGAGACGAGACTGAGATCGATTTGTTCGAACAGGTTCGACGTTTCTTCGGCTGGAACTCGAGTTTGAGAGATTATTGAGATGAAATTTAGAGTCAAGAGAGTATAAGGGTTGTGTCGCGAGTTTGTATGAGTATATTACATGTGCTAATTGCATTTGGACGCGTCAATTTGATTTGGCATTGACAGAACGGTTATGGGATTTATTTTTGAATTAATTCATTTGATTTGCGATGAATTGAGTCATGATTTCGGGTTGTAAACAAGCGAGTATCGTCTGGGGGTGATTCACGCGAGATAACGCGTTTCAATTTCACGACATTGAATTGATTTTGGCTCGACTTTGACTATGAAAATCAAAACGCGTTTAAACTTGAATTTGCCCACTATTAGGGTCGAATTGGTATGATAATTGATTTGTAAATCGATCGAAATCCCTCGGGTATACAAGGTAAGTACGTAGATTTCGGGTGTGATCGAATTTGGTTTTAAATTTTGAAGAACAAGAGGGTTGTTTGACTTTTTAAAGTCAAACTGAGTAAAATGGGTGAATTTGGTCAAAGTTGGGGATTCATGGGTTAAATTCCAAGGGTAGGGGTTCAAATTGAGGGCTCAAGTGTTTAGAAGGTTCAAACTAGTTTATTAAGTTTGTAAATATTTATAGATAGATGTTTATAAACTTATTTTTGTTTAAAATAAAAGTATAAAACTTTATAAAACTAGTTGTATTATGAAATTTAAAAATTTAAATATTATTGGTTTAGTCATAAAGATTTTACAAAAGAAAGGATTTCTATTATTATTATATATATATATATATATTAAGATTAGAATGTTTATATAAATGATTTATTCATTGAACGAAAATAAATAATATACTTATATATATGTATAAATATGCATTTATAAAATACACATATATAAAAGGGAAAAATTTGTTATTGTAAAGTTGTAAAAAAATTGGATTTAATATTCGTCAAAATAATGCGGTAAGCACGGCTTTGAAATGAATTGCTATTATTGTTAAAAAAATGATATCAGAAAGTCATGGATGTTACAATGACCATAAGAGGGCTACGTCCACCCATGTTCACATACAAATCTGAGGTCTTGCTTCCCAATTATCGTTTTAAAAGAAAAGTTCGGGCATATTAAATAAATAAGTTCCATGTAAGTTTTTAAATCAGTTGAAGTATGTTTCGTGTTTCAAACGTGTTATGCAAGTATGTTTCTCCCCCGATGTTTATAAAACATTTAAAAGTTAAAAGGGGCAGTGAACTCACCTGTGTCACCAATATATCGTAATAATGATGTCTAGACAAGAGTAAGTGTGCCAATGTGACGAGCAATTCTACCACATACCTGTATTCACCAGGATAACCCTAATTTTCAAATGTATATCATTTTCTTCTGATACTAGGGTTAAGTCAATACGTGTGAAGTTGAGCTCTATTGATTCATTAGGTTACAACATCGATTTGGTACATGTTAATAGTGGTCGATGCATAGATCTAAATAACCCAAATCGAGTTGGGAATACCCAATATTGTTTGCATTTCTCATTATCATTTCTTAATAATATTAGTTCATCTTTATGTAAGCATATATGTGTAAATATACTTACGTAGTATATTTAATTAATATATTTTAAGTATTCTGATAACATATATATAACTTCATTCGTTGACTATAGTCTTATTTGTTACCCGTAAAACATGTGTTTACTTATGGAATATTATTTAATTCGATTATTAAATGTATACAATTATATATACATTTATACTACTTGAACATAATACTATAAAATGTGAATATTTATAAACATACATGTATATAAATATGTAAATATATATATATATATATAAAAGTATATATTTATATGATTTGTTTATATTTATGAAAAATATAGTTGTATCGATCCTTGTTGTTTGTAAAATCCTAGATTAGTCGGTAAATCTATAGTTTCACTCATATAAGTTCAAAAACATCCAAACATAATATCCAAGATATGAATTCATACAAAATATATTTGTTCTCCAATTTGTCCCAATCATAACCATCAATGGTTTATAGATTACGAAAACTTTAATATTTGTACGACCAATGTAATAATTATTATTCACATACATATAAATATTGTTAGTCGTTTTAAAGTTCTCGTGTTAATTGCTTATTACGTGTTCATGTTTATATTTCTTATCTAAATAATAACATATTTTGTGTGAAGGGATCTCTCTTGTCAACAACACGCTAATACGACTTGTTAGTATTTATCGCCATGTTAATAAAATCGTTTTCACGTTCAAGTAATAACATTTACTAGTTGTATGTATCGTTTGCTAATCGCGTTTAAGATTCTTATTTAATAACAATTATATATTTTAGTCATAACGGACTCTCTAGATCGACTATACGTGTTTATGGTTCGTTAATATTTATTATATGTCGTTATTATATATCGTTGTCGTTAACGAAATGTTTAAGCTCAACATGATTTGACCTCACGCGCATTTAACTTTCGTGTAAATAAATATAATCACGTTAGCGTGCGTTTTTACCTTTCGTTGGTCTCACTTAAGAATCGACACGTTCTAACTCTCACGGTTCACGCATAGACCATGTTTGACCAGCGTTGACTCGGTTTGACCATTGCTCTGGATGTCGTCATCTGTCCAAAAATCACATATTTTATACCCGGGAATGAAACCCGGACACCAAAATCGCCAAATCTAATACGCAAGGATAACTAATCAACCAAAATTAACCTAAAACTTCAAAACAAACCTTGAACATTGTAGGTCGGCTTAGATCCGAAGCACACAAGCGTAGATCTACAAATTTTTACTCATCGGAGTCGTCTGAAACACCACTGTTTGTCGGAATCATTTCAACAGAAAATTAATGCTTGCAAATGTGTAGATCTAAGTCTAAATGACAAGAAAAATGAGATAAGGACTCACCGGAATACGCAACTCACCGGAATGTCATAATTTGACAAAAACGTGTCCCTGGTTGCCAAAGAACATAACTGAACCATAACCCTCATCGGCTATCATCGTCTTAAACCTCCACCATCGTCTAGCCAGGTTGTGAATCCATCCCCACCAGTCATCCGGGACGCCGCCGCTTCTGACGGCGGAACCCTAACTTGCCGCCTGCTTCTAGGCCCGTCGGAAAAACGGGTTGGAGCTCGCCTTGCTGTTGCCGTCCTTTTTCGCGCCAGAGCGTTGCTTGTGAAGGGGCACTTCCCTTCTTTCTATACTCTCGTTGAAGCTGTTCATCTCCATGGGAGCCACCACCGCCGCCTGTTACCGTCGGCTAGTCCATCATGATCGTCACTGCTTGACACGGGTGGTCAGCCTGAGCTCATCGGAGGAGCTGCCTGGAGGTGGCCGGCCCTCCTCCTACCTCTCTCTCTCTCTTGGTGTGTCCATGTGTGTGTAACATTTGTGTTTTTCCATTTCATTGTATTCATCGTATAAGCCCATGTAATCCATGAGCAAGTTCAAATTTCAACACAACATAAACCAAGTGTTCATTATACATTATGCATTGTAGAAGTTATTATAACACGTGATCAATCATAGTCATCTTTACAAATGCTTTCTTATTTCAACACATCATATTTATACATCATCATTTATAAAATATTATTTCCACTAAACATTTTTATATCAAATGACTTATATTTACTATGGACTTAAACCTCTAATTTCATATTTATGTTCCATAAATATATTAAACTTATGACATATTCACTATATTATTATAAACCTTTCTTAACTCATGCATTTACTAATTTAAGCTATCATAATTTTAATTCCAAATTTTCTTTATTATATTCATAGGAGTTAATGTAACAATTAAGTTACAAGAAAACTAAAAAGTATCAAACCACACATTTATAACTAACATGTCCATGTGTGTACCTTTTATAAAACCTAATATTTAAAAGATCATTAATTTAAACCTTTTACAAAATAAAATTAATATTTATTTAGTCATTAATGTTATTAAGAAAAAAACTTATAAATTTTTATATCATATAAATGGAATTTAAACCTCTTAAATATCATGAAACATTTTATTTATGTTTTTCTCACGATCCCTCACTATAACAGACCCTCATTCTTCCCTCATTCTCACACCATTCCCACAAAGTTAAATATCCCCATTCTCACACCATATCAAGTTCTAATCCCTCCCTCGAGATCCAAAGTCGTTTCCATATTCATAAGTAAGTTCTACCCGTATTCTATTTTGCATTCTTGTTTTCATTTTTGTTCCTTGTTTTCATGATTAGCACATCGACTCACACACACATATATACATATGTATTACATACTTATACATGTATAAACTCATGCATCCTTTTTATAAAACCATAGAGGTGAATATATGTACACAATTTTAACATTCATATAATATTTTTTTAGCATATATACATATATATTGTAATACACAAAACTATTTTATAACAAAAATACTTTATAAACTCTTGAAACTTAGAATCGTTCTAATAATTTAAATTGATAAACTTACAAGATAAATAAATTTGTTTGTTATTCTTTTGAGGATAAGAACCTAATAAAACTTAGTTTATGTAATATATTTATTTTAAACAAATTATTTAAAATTATAGGTTTATGAATTATAATTAAATTTGATTATTTTTTTATAAACCCATTACTTTTTTAAAGGAATTTTATAATCTTTTATATAATTCATTTTTATTAAAACAAATTTTATACTTTAATTCATAAACTAATTATGATTATAAACTCATTTTTTTGCAAAGATTTATACAAACTTTTATATAACTTATTTTTATTATATGAGAATATTTAAAACAAAATTATATAATTGTAATTAATAATTAATTATGGTTTAATTATTAATTAAATAGAACATTATAATTATACTTTAAAAATTGATTTAATTTTCAATTAATTTAATCATTATTGTTAACAATTACTTTTGTAGAAGCATATTTTTGTAACTATAGATAAAATTCTATGTATCGGTGTACGTGGCTAGTACGAAAGAGGGTGTTCCTGAGTACTTAGCCTGCACACCAGTTCGGTCCTACGTACTTAGTAAGTACGCAAGGCTATTGCCTTGCGTACTTGTCAAGTACGCATAACCAAACCCTGCGTACTTAGACAAGTACGCAGGCAGTGTTCCTTCCCATATAAATATGAGATGATGGCCTCGTTTGTAGCTGGAACTTCTAGAACAAGGTTGAGAGGTGTCCAGGTCGTGACGGGCTCTCCCTACCCCTGGATCGTGAGCTTAGATGAGAGATGTGTGCTCCTTCGGTATGTAGTCTGTAAGATGGGATGACTTCTATGTTATGGATTACGTATCGTTTCATTATCTTTTGTTTATGTTTGTGTTTCTCTGTCTCGTTTCTTGGTTCCCACACAAATCACAGAACAGGTTCGTGTTATCTCTGCTGCGCGACGAGGCTCCCAGGACCTACAAGTGGTATCAGAGCCTTGGTGTTCGTTGATTTGTGTTCCAGTTTTGATTTTTTAGGGTTTTGTGCAGATACGAGTTCGTACTTTTTCAGACCTAAAATCCTTAAAATCGAGTTTGTTATCACTTCATTTGGTGTTTAGAAGGCTATGGGTTTGTTAGATGATGTTTTCTAAGCTTTGGAAGCATTAATTTCTCAGATCCATCACTTTTCGAGCATTCTCCCAAGATCCGTCAAGAACACTATTGTATTGAACAAGTACGCAGAATCACCTTTTCTACGTACTAGCTAAGTACGCATGGGTTAGCCCTGCGTACTTAGTAAGTACGCATGAGAAGTGACCTGCGTACTTAGCTAAGTACGCAAGAGCATCTCTTTGCGCAGTTAACAAGTACGCATGGGTACTTGGCTTTGCGTATTTACTAAATACGCATGAACACCCTTTATGTGCGTATTTACTAAGTACGCCTGAACTAGCATCTGGGATTAAAAAATAAAAAAAAAGAATCATCTAAAAAATTTTTTTTTGCGGGAAAACTTCTCTTAGCCAAATTTTTTTGGAATCTTTTGTAAGCTTGTTTCGGACCATTTTGGAGAAGATAGTAATTTTGGTTTTTCCGGACCAAAATTTGTAGACGGCATGGCTTAGAGAAACGCGGACGGGATTTTTGTTGGATGATACCACTTGTCATACATTGTTTAAGTGTCCATACCTAAAAATGTAGGCTACGAGTATCTGAGATACTTATTTAATAGGGTATGAATGCTGAACTAATGGGAGCAATTGGGTCGTCATCGGCTAAAGGTCTCATTCTATTTGTGAATATGTGGCTGCTTTGGGTCTTTCGGAAAAAGAATCATCTTGTTTAGGTATTCAAACCTGAATATGTAGGCTACGAGTATCCGGGATACTTTTTTAATAAGGGATGAATACTGTAACAACTTGAACCCAAGTATTTGCTGTTTTGGATCTTTGCAAATGAATAAAAGAATAAATGCGACACCGTAGAAATTTTTTTTTATTATTTTAATTTTCGGGACAAAAATTCTTTCAACTAGGGAATGATGTGACAATACGACTTTTTAGGTTAACCCCGTTAACTATCCCGTTAAGTTTCCTATTAAAAACTTAACCCCGTTAACCAAATCTAACCCCAGGGACTGTTTCTGTCACAAATCCAACTCAGAAATGCAGGGACTAGTCCTGCCAAGTCTCAATACTTGAATTGTTGACTCCCCAATGTCAAAATCAATTCAATTTAATCATGTTTGACTTTTTGAAGTCAAACTCGTGACAATCCAATCAAATCCGAATTTGCAAATCGATTCTGTGGAAATTGGAACCGTTATCACTCGATTAATATCATTAACGACCTTAAACATCAATTAAAACGTCTATCATTAGCAAATTAATCAAATTAATGATGAATTATACCGAAACCGTCGAACCATTAGCACAATTCATCAATTCGATCATTTCAATCATCATACTCACAAACTATTCACCTGCAAACTTCATTCAAACTCCTCAGAAGCATATACACGCATCAATTCGATCGGAACAGTAGCCGGAGACACCGGAACTCAAGCTTTGGAGCCGCACCTGTGGTTTTAGTCGCCTACCATCAACCCGAACACCATTGTGGTAATTAAACACTTTTGTAGTTTCGTTTTCATACCAAGATCGTTAGCCCTATCACAATTGTGGCTTAAAACATCGATTTAAACATGAAGGGTTCATCATGTTCACGGTTTAATCAAACACTACTCTAGTCGCGATCTCAATCCAATTAATTTTGATGGATAGGTTCGCAAAGCCTCTCTAATCGAAAGCCCTATGATAATTTAAATAAGTAACATCGAATTGTGTAACATCCAGTAATTAGGGTTTGTTCTTGAATCAATTTGGGGATTTTGATCTTAACGGCTATCTCAATCAAATTAAACCTCATGGTTGGATTCGCAATCACCATTTTATCAAAAACCCCATGAATCCAACAGTTTCTAACATAAGAATTTATCTAATCAATTTGGCATTCATATCTAAGGTTTCGGCCTGTTTTTCCTAAAAATCAACGATCTTAAACTTAACCATTTTGCAATTAAATCCATCTACAGATTCGCAACACCCTAATGATTAAAACCCCTATGAATCCTAGATGAATCGTGATCGTTTCGAACGAAATCCGGACTGGTTTTGGCTCGGTAACAAGGGGTAGAAGAACCACTTGAGACTAATTGACAAAAGGATTCAACCCGCATATCAGTCGCGATACCCTAGCGGGAGGGACTGGTTAGAGCGATGTGTGTGTGTGGGAGAGACCCAGGTTCGAGACCGGGCTCCCATAATTATTTTTAAAACATTTTTCTGGATTATTAAATTAATAAAAATCAAACCTTTTAATATTGTATTATTATATAAGTGGGTTTTAACCCGGAAAACAACCCGTAGGCTCGGGTTTGAAATATTAGTTTGTTTTTATAAATTATACCCACTTTTATAATTTATACATTATTATTATTAATAAGTAAAAATAATATATTTATATTATTTTTAAGCCGTAAACTCGTGTAAAATAATATGTTTATATTATTCTCAAATTGTGACCCGTATTATTAAATAATATATACTTATATTATTTCAAATCATTTTATAACGCCGTAAATCAATCGAGATTAAATAATAATATAACTAATTATATTATCCACTCGTATATATATATATATATATATTATTTATGTCGTTCGTCGCGTAAAGTAATTCCTAAACCCGTGAACACGTTCGTCCACTCTCGTTTATTGGAGCGGTTCTTTAAGACGTTCCTTCCGTGTCACAGTCACAATTCCCATTATCGTTCCTAATTTATATGTTTATAATTTTAGGATATTCGTAGGTCTTTTGAGACTTACACTCGTGGTTCCAACTTACTTCCAGTGTGAAACTACCTTCAACGCCAAGCAGGTGAGTTTTCATGGCCCCTTTTTACTGTTTTAACTTAGGGGAGAAAACATGCTTAAACTACTTTTGAGATTTTGTATTTCATATGCTATCAATGTTAAAGCTAAGTGTAACACGCTATCACAGAAAGTCATCATCTTATCTCGAACCGTTAATATGGATCTTAGCAAGGTAATATTTAGTAGTACTACTGGGTTTGACAAATCCCACCCGCGTTAGTCGCGCTAACTCGATCAGATATCGAACGGGTGAAATGTTAGCCTACTCACACCGCCAGTGTTGATAGACCTGGCAGGAGGCAATTAACAAACAGTCAGCTTCGGTTGCGAGCACTTGAGCTAAACATGAACATAGGTTAGCTACCTATAGATACATATTGAATGATCATAAATCTGGTAAACGCTTACGTATTTATTTGAAACCTGTGAACTCACCAACCTTGTGTTGACACTTTTTCTTACATGTTTTCTCAGGCCGCTAAGATAAGACACAAGGTGCACGTTAGGACATGCATGGGATTCAACTATTTTACTTATGATATATTTTATGACTTCCTTGTATTGTATTTTGGTTGGTTGGACATTTGGACTTTTTCGACTTTGGTTTGGGCGCGTGTGTTTGGCGCATTTACTTTTCGTTACGCTTCCGCATTGAACTTTGATTATAATGGTATTTTCATTTAAGTCCCATGTAGAGTCGTTCAAAGTAGACAATGTCTGAGATCCTGGTTAGTCACTTCCGAAAACGGTAAAACTCCGTTAGTTGAAATTTGGGGGTGTGACAGATTGGTATCAGAGACATTGGTTATAGAGAACTAGGATTGCATACTAGACTATAGACTTACACATTAGTTACATGTCATTTGGATGTTTGGCACTTATACATACTTTTGCAGGATTATGTCGTCAACCCCACCTCCATCACCTAAAGCATCAGGGCATAAGGCATCTGTACTCTCATCCCCAGAACCCAAAAGACGCCGGACTAGTTTGAGTGACCATTTAGTTGACCAAGGCGAACCGAGTAACGCACGAGCATTGGATTATGCTCTCAATTGGGACGTATACCCACATATGATCCAAAGATGGATCGAATTGGGAGATGTTCCATCACCTTACTTTGGATCCGCATCTTCATCATCTACACTACCCAGCTTGCCATATACCATGGAACAAGCTTTCGCAGCATTTGTTTCTTACATGTCTAGGGAACTAAGCATTGTGCAAGACACTATTGAGGAGATACCTATCATGCGAAAGAATGGACTCTAAATAGAGGAAAATAGAGTAGGAATAGAACTCTTAACTAGCGAGCTAGCTGAAACTGACCAGGTCCATAATGTAGTAGAGGGTCGTGTGTCACACTTGGAGACGAGAGCCGACACTATGAACGACGCTATGGAAGGAGTTCTAGAGAGGTTAGCTGCTATGTAAGCCCAGCTTCAAGTAGCAAATCACGCTGCTGAAAACCTTCAAGAGAGGGTGACCCATTTGGAAGCTCAACTGCAAGCAGCTCTGTTTCCCGAAGAAATCCCACTTTCTGATGGCGAAGAGGAGCCATTTGAGGAGGAACCCTTTGAGGAGGAGCCCTTCGAGGAGGAGCCACCCGAAGAGGAACCGGTGGAAATAGACGATGCACAATCGTATGTTTCATCCCACGACGAAGATGTTTGATGATCTTCCTAGCCTATACTACCTTTTCATGCATGTTTTGCTCATGTTATTTCTCTTTTCAAACCTAGATGGGTAAGGTTGTTCCCATCCAATAAAAGCATGAGAAGTTTAATGTTTGAGTTACTTATTTTGTAGCCTTACAATCTATTTAATCTTCAAAATATTAAGTGTTGTATCAACTTACTCATACATGAGTAATGGTTAATATGCAATATATTTCTCATTGTTTTGTATTTGTGTTGTGAAGCATTATGTCAGGAAGAGGACGCGGTGGACATACCTGTGGTCGAGGCACCATTAACATAACGGTGGCAGAACTAGCGACATTAATAAACAACAGTGTGGTAGAGGCTCTGGCAGCACAAAATGCTGCAGGTCCACAAAACCAGCAACCCACCTGCACCTTCAAGGCATTCATGGATTGTAAGCCCCACTCATTTAGTGGAGCTGAAGGTGGCATTGCTTCGCTGGTTCGAGAAGGTAGAATCAGTAATAGCCATGTACAACTGCCCCGTGGCTAACCAAGTGAAGTTTGCTGTTGGAACTTTAGAAGGCCCGACCCTAACATGGTGGAATGCCCAAGTTCAAATGTTGGGTCTGGCAATGGCAAATGGACTCCCGTGGGAGGAATTTAAAGCAATGATGAAGGAAGAATACTGCCCACGTGATGAAATCCAAAAGTTAGAGGGAGAGTTCTGGAACCTTAAGATGGAGGGTTCGGAAATTGAACTCTACACCACTCGTTCACACGAACTTGCTACTATGTGCCCACATATGGTAACCCCTGACTACAAGAGAATCGAGCTTTACATTGGAGGTCTAGTGCCTCAAATACAAAGTATGGTTACCTTATCCAACCCTGCCACTATCCAACAAACCATTCGACTTTCCCATAAATTAACCGATCAAGCGGTGACGTAAGGGACACTACCTCCGAGAGGTTCAGTCTCTAAAACCACCGATAATCACAAACGCAAGTTTGATCACCATTCCAACACCCACACCCACTCAAGTTCTAAAGCACACCAACCCAATCAACCCCAGTTTAATCAGCAACAACAGCAGCGTAAATTCGAACCTGCCAAAAACTCCAACCAGTCGACCTCTGCAGGTCAAAAACAGGGTTGTTACGCAGGAAAATATCCAAAGTGTAACAAGTGCAACTTTCATCACTTTGGGTTATGCAACCGTTGTCAATGGTGTGGTAAAATAGGTCATGCTGCCAAAGACTGTAGGGGTGAGCTGCAAACCAAGCAACCTTTTCAACAACCAGGGTCTACCAAGGGTTGTTTCGAGTGTGGAAAAGAGGGACACTTTCGGAAGAATTGTCCTCAATTAAAGAAGGGAGGAAATGGAAACCACAATCCCAACCAGAATAACAACAACAATGGTGGTAACAATGGAAATGGTGGAGGAAATGGTCCGAAGGGACGAGCCTTCGTACTAGGATCTGGAGAAGCTCGTTACGACCATAATGTAGTCACCGGTAAGTTTCTCTTAAACAATTACTTTGCTTCTGTCCTTTTTGACACTAGAGCTGATAGAAGCTTTATATCTAAGAAACTTAGTGATATGATAAAATGAACTCCAACTTTGTTAGAAGCTAAGTATATAATAGAGATAGCTGACAGCCAAATTATTGAAGCAACCCACATTCTTAAGGGTTGTAAGCTTGAGCTAGCTAGTCACGTACTTGATATCGACCTTATGCCGGTCACACTTGGTAGTTTTGATGTAATCGTCGGCATGGATTGGTTATCTAAGAACCAAGCTGAAATCATTTGTCATGAGAAGATTGTTCGTATCCCTCTCCCGAATGGAGAAGTCCTATCCGTACAAGGCGAAAGAGTTGGTGCAGTCATGGGCATCATATCTTTTATGAAAGCACAGAAATGCCTTCGAAAGGGGCACACGGCTATTTTGACTCTCGTTGCTGAGCATCCATCGGAAGAAAAGAAAATCGAGGATATTCCCATCGTTCGTGAATTTTTGGAAGTGTTTCCCGAGGATCTACCTGGTCTGCCACCACATCGTCAGGTTGAATTCCAAATCGACCTAGCACCCGGAGCGGCACCGATCGCTCGAGCACCTTATAGGTTTGCACCCAGTGAATTAAAGATATGATGTACCATGTTTTAAAGATACTATATTGGTGGCCAAAGATGAAGGCCGATATAGCTATTTATGTGAGTAAATGTCTGACATACGCAAAAGTTAAAGTTGAATACCAAAAGCCTTCTGGTCTTCTGCAGCAACCAGAAATTCCCATGTGGAAATGGGAACAAATATCCATGGACTTCATCACCAAATTACCACGAACCCCTACCGGATGTGATACTATTTGGGTAATTGTTGATCGATTAACAAAATCCGCCCACTTTCTAGCAATCAAAGAAACCGACAAAATGGATAAACTCACTCGAATATACTTGAAAGAAGTAGTCTCTCGGCACGGGGTGCCTATCTCTATCATTTCGGATCGTGATGCATGATTCACTTCTCGTTTCTGGCAATCATTGCACAAAGCATTAGGCACGCGTCTAAATATGAGCACAGCATACCATCCTCAAACTGATGGCCAAACTGAACGTACTATCCAAACTCTGCAGGACATGCTACGAGCTTCTGTGATCGATTTCGGTAACACTTGGGAGTCTCACCTACCGTTGGTGGAGTTCTCATACAACAACATCTATCACACTAGCATCAAGGCAGCTCCATTTGAAGCACTTTATGGACGGAAATGCCGATCTCCTATTTGTTGGGCTGAGGTTGGGGATACTCAACTTACAGGTCCGGAGCTCGTACTTGAAACTTCTGAAATGATCGTTCAAATCAGAAACCGTTTGGCAGCAGCTCGTGACCGTCAAAATAGCTATGCCGATAAACGTCGTAAACCGTTGGAATTTCAAGTAGGGGATATGGTCTTATTAAAAGTCATTCGTTTCGGGAAACGAGGTAAACTGAATCCTCGTTACGTTGGACCTTTCAAAATAATAAAGAGAATCGGACCAGTAGCGTATCAACTGGACTTACCTGAAGGACTGAGTGGTGTACACAACGTCTTTCACATCTCAAATTTGAAGAAATGTCTAGCTGACGAATCTCTCGCGGTTCCTCTTGAGGAACTACACATTGATGAACAGCTGCGTTTCATCGAATAACTTGTGGAAATTATTGATAGGGAAGTCATGTCGTTAAAGCACAACAAAATCCCTATTGTTAGAGTCCATTGGAACTCAAAACGCGGACTGGAATTCACTTAGGAGCGCGAGGATCAGATGGTGCGAAAATATCCTAATCTGTTCAAGCACTCCGCGTCAATCTCTTAAGGTACTATTTAATTTTCGGGACGAAAATTCTTTCAACTAGGGGATGATGTGACACCCCAGAATTTTTTTTTTATTATTTTAATTTTCGGGACGAAAATTCTTTCAACTAGGGAATGATGTGACAATCCGACTTTTTAGGTTAACCCCGTTAAATATCCCGTTAAGTTTCCTATTAAAAACTTAACCCCGTTAACCAAATCTAACCCCAGGGACTGTTTCTGTCACAAATCCAATTCAGAAATGCAGGGACTAGTCCTGCCAAGTCTCAATACTTGAATTGTTGACTCCCCAAAGTCAAAATCAATTCAATTTAATCATGTTTGACTTTTTGAAGTCAAACTCGTGACAATCCAATCAAATCCGAATTTGCAAATCGATTCTGTGGAAATTGGAACCGTTATCACTCGATTAATATCATTAACGACCTTAAACATCAATTAAAACATCCATCATTAGCAAATTAATCAAATTTATGATGAATTATACCGAAACCGTCGAACCATTAGCACAATTCATCAATTCGATCATTTCAATAATCATACTCACAAACTAATCACCTGCAAACTTCATTCAAACTCCTCAGAAGCATATACACGCATCAATTCGATCGGAACAGTAGCCGGAGACACCGGAACTCAAGCTTTGGAGCCGCACCTGTGGTTTTAGTCGCGTACCATCAACCCGAACACCATTGTGGTAATTAAACACTTTTGTAGTTTCGTTTTCATACCAAGATCGTTAGCCCTATCACAATTGTGTCTTAAAACATCGATTTAAACATGAAGGGTTCATCATGTTCACGGTTTAATCAAACACTACTCTAGTCGCGATCTCAATCCAATTAATTTTGATGGATAGGTTCGCAAAGCCTCTCTAATCGAAAGCCCTATGATAATTTAAACAAGTAACATCGAATTGTGTAACATCCAGTAATTAGGGTTTGTTCTTGAATCAATTTGGGGGTTTTGATCTTAACGGCTATCTCAATCAAATTAAACCTCATGGTTGGATTCGCAATCACCATTTTATCAAAAACCCCATGAATCCAACAGTTTCTAACATAAGAATTTATCTAATCAATTTGGCATTCATATCTAAGGTTTCGGCCTGTTTTTCCTAAAAATTAACGATCTTAAACTTAACCATTTTGCAATTAAATCCATCTACAGATTCGCAACACCCTAATGATTAAAACCCCTATGAATCCTAGATGAATCGTGATCGTTTCGAACGAAATCCGGACTGGTTTTGGCTCGGTAACATGGTGTAGAAGAACCACTTGAGACTAATTGACAAAAGGATTCAACCCGCATATCAGTCGCGATACCCTAGCGGGAGGGACTGGTTAGAGCGATGTGTGTGTGTGGGAGAGACCCAGGTTCGAGACCGGGCTCCCATAATTATTTTTAAAACATTTTTCTGGATTATTAAATTAATAAAAATCAAACCTTTTAATATTGTATTATTATATAAGTGGGTTTTAACCCGGAAAACAACCCGTAGGCTCGGGTTTGAAATATTAGTTTGTTTTTATAAATTATACCCACTTTTATAATTTATACATTATTATTATTAATAAGTAAAAATAATATATTTATATTATTTTTAAGCCGTAAACTCGTGTAAAATAATATGTTTATATTATTCTCAAATTGTGACCCGTATTATTAAATAATATATACTTATATTATTTCAAATCATTTTATAACGCCGTAAATCAATCGAGATTAAATAATAATATAACTAATTATATTATCCACTCGTATATATATATATATATATATTATTTATGTCGTTCGTCGCGTAAAGTAATTCCTAAACCCGTGAACACGTTCGTCCACTCTCGTTTATTGGAGCGGTTCTTTAAGACGTTCCTTCCGTGTCACAGTCACAATTCCCATTATCGTTCCTAATTTATATGTTTATAATTTTAGGATATTCGTAGGTCTTTTGAGACTTACACTCGTGGTTCCAACTTACTTCCAGTGTGAAACTACCTTCAACGCCAAGCAGGTGAGTTTTCATGGCCCCTTTTTACTGTTTTAACTTGGGGGAGAAAACATGCTTAAACTACTTTTGAGATTTTGTATTTCATATGCTATCAATGTTAAAGCTAAGTGTAACACGCTATCACAGAAAGTCATCATCTTATCTCGAACCGTTAATATGGATCTTAGCAAGGTAATATTTAGTAGTACTACTGGGTTTGACAAATCCCACCCGCGTTAGTCGCGCTAACTCGATCAGATATCGAACGGGTGAAATGTTAGCCTACTCACACCGCCAGTGTTGATAGACCTGGCAGGAGGCAATTAACAAACAGTCAGCTTCGGTTGCGAGCACTTGAGCTAAACATGAACATAGGTTAGCTACCTATAGATACATATTGAATGATCATAAATCTGGTAAACGCTTACGTATTTATTTGAAACCTGTGAACTCACCAACCTTGTGTTGACACTTTTTCTTACATGTTTTCTCAGGCCGCTAAGATAAGACACAAGGTGCACGTTAGGACATGCATGGGATTCAACTATTTTACTTATGATATATTTTATGACTTCCTTGTATTGTATTTTGGTTGGTTGGACATTTGGACTTTTTGGACTTTGGTTTGGGCGCGTGTGTTTGGCGCATTTACTTTTCGTTACGCTTCCGCATTGAACTTTGATTATAATGGTATTTTCATTTAAGTCCCATGTAGAGTCGTTCAAAGTAGCCAATGTCTGAGATCCTGGTTAGTCACTTCCCAAAACGGTAAAACTCCGTTAGTTGAAATTTGGGGGTGTGACAGATTGGTATCAGAGACATTGGTTATAGAGAACTAGGATTGCATACTAGACTATAGACTTACACATTAGTTACATGTCATTTGGATGTTTGGCACTTATACATACTTTTGCAGGATTATGTCGTCAACCCCACCTCCATCACCTAAAGCATCAGGGCATAAGGCATCTGTACTCTCATCCCCAGAACCCAAAAGACGCCGGACTAGTTTGAGTGACCATTTAGTTGACCAAGGCGAACCGAGTAACGCACGAGCATTGGATTATGCTCTCAATTGGGACGTATACCCACATATGATCCAAAGATGGATCGAATTGGGAGATGTTCCATCACCTTACTTTGGATCCGCATCTTCATCATCTACACTACCCAGCTTGCCATGCACCATGGAACAAGCTTTCGCAGCATTTGTTTCTTACATGTCTAGGGAACTAAGCATTGTGCAAGACACTATTGAGGAGATACCTATCATGCGAAAGAATGGACTCTAAATAGAGGAAAATAGAGTAGGAATAGAACTCTTAACTAGCGAGCTAGCCGAAACTGACCAGGTCCATAATGTAGTAGAGGGTCGTGTGTCACACTTGGAGACGAGAGCCGACACTATGAACGACGCTATGGAAGGAGTTCTAGAGAGGCTAGCTGCTATGTAAGCCCAGCTTCAAGTAGCAAATCACGCTGCTGAAAACCTTCAAGAGAGGGTGACCCATTTGGAAGCTCAACTGCAAGCAGCTCTGTTTCCCGAAGAAATCCCACTTTCTGATGGCGAAGAGGAGCCATTTGAGGAGGAACCCTTTGAGGAGGAGCCCTTCGAGGAGGAGCCACCCGAAGAGGAACCGGTGGAAATAGACGATGCACAATCGTATGTTTCATCCCACGACGAAGATGTTTGATGATCTTCCTAGCCTATACTACCTTTTCATGCCTGTTTTGCTCATGTTATTTCTCTTTTCAAACCTAGATGGGTAAGGTTGTTCCCATCCAATAAAAGCATGAGAAGTTTAATGTTTGAGTTACTTATTTTGTAGCCTTACAATCTATTTAATCTTCAAAATATTAAGTGTTGTATCAACTTACTCATACATGAGTAATGGTTAATATGCAATATATTTCTCATTGTTTTGTATTTGTGTTGTGAAGCATTATGTCAGGAAGAGGACGCGGTGGACATACCTGTGGTCGAGGCACCATTAACATGACGGTGGCAGAACTAGCGACATTAATAAACAACAGTGTGGTAGAGGCTCTGGCAGCACAAAATGCTGCAGGTCCACAAAACCAGCAACCCACCTGCACCTTCAAGGCATTCATGGATTGTAAGCCCCACTCATTTAGTGGAGCTGAAGGTGGCATTGCTTCGCTGGTTCGAGAAGGTAGAATCAGTAATAGCCATGTACAACTGCCCCGTGGCTAACCAAGTGAAGTTTGCTGTTGGAACTTTAGAAGGCCCGACCCTAACATGGTGGAATGCCCAAGTTCAAATGTTGGGTCTGGCAATGGCAAATGGACTCCCGTGGGAGGAATTTAAAGCAATGATGAAGGAAGAATACTGCCCACGTGATGAAATCCAAAAGTTAGAGGGAGAGTTCTGGAACCTTAAGATGGAGGGTTCGGAAATTGAACTCTACACCACTCGTTCACACGAACTTGCTACTATGTGCCCACATATGGTAACCCCTGACTACAAGAGAATCGAGCTTTACATTGGAGGTCTAGTGCCTCAAATACAAAGTATGGTTACCTCATCCAACCCTGCCACTATCCAACAAACCATTCGACTTTCCCATAAATTAACCGATCAAGCGGTGACGTAAGGGACACTACCTCCGAGAGGTTCAGTCTCTAAAACCACCGATAATCACAAACGCAAGTTTGATCACCATTCCAACACCCACACCCACTCAAGTTCTAAAGCACACCAACCCAATCAACCCCAGTTTAATCAGCAACAACAGCAGCGTAAATTCGAACCTGCCAAAAACTCCAACCAGTCGACCTCTGCAGGTCAAAAACAGGGTTGTTACGCAGGAAAATATCCAAAGTGTAACAAGTGCAACTTTCATCACTTTGGGTTATGCAACCGTTGTCAATGGTGTGGTAAAATAGGTCATGCTGCCAAAGACTGTAGGGGTGAGCTGCAAACCAAGCAACCTTTTCAACAACCAGGGTCTACCAAGGGTTGTTTCGAGTGTGGAAAAGAGGGACACTTTCGGAAGAATTGTCCTCAATTAAAGAAGGGAGGAAATGGAAACCACAATCCCAACCAGAATAACAACAACAATGGTGGTAACAATGGAAATGGTGGAGGAAATGGTCCGAAGGGACGAGCCTTCGTACTAGGATCTGGAGAAGCCCGTTACGACCATAATGTAGTCACCGGTAAGTTTCTCTTAAACAATTACTTTGCTTCTGTCCTTTTTGACACTGGAGCTGATAGAAGCTTTATATCTAAGAAACTTAGTGATATGATAAAATGAACTCCAACTTTGTTAGAAGCTAAGTATATAATAGAGATAGCTGACAGCCAAATTATTGAAGCAACCCACATTCTTAAGGGTTGTAAGCTTGAGCTAGCTAGTCACGTACTTGATATCGACCTTATGCCGGTCACACTTGGTAGTTTTGATGTAATCGTCGGCATGGATTGGTTATCTAAGAACCAAGCTGAAATCATTTGTCATGAGAAGATTGTTCGTATCCCTCTCCCGAATGGAGAAGTCCTATCTGTACAAGACGAAAGAGTTGGTGCAGTCATGGGCATCATATCTTTTATGAAAGCACAGAAATGCCTTCGAAAGGGGCACACGGCTATTTTGACTCTCGTTGCTGAGCATCCATCGGAAGAAAAGAAAATCGAGGATATTCCCATCGTTCGTGAATTTTTGGAAGTGTTTCCCGAGGATCTACCTGGTCTGCCACCACATCGTCAGGTTGAATTCCAAATCGACCTAGCACCCGGAGCGGCACCGATCGCTCGAGCACCTTATAGGTTGGCACCCAGTGAATTAAAGATATGATGTACCATGTTTTAAAGATACTATATTGGTGGCCAAAGATGAAGGCCGATATAGCTATTTATGTGAGTAAATGTCTGACATACGCAAAAGTTAAAGTTGAATACCAAAAGCCTTCTGGTCTTCTGCAGCAACCAGAAATTCCCATGTGGAAATGGGAACAAATATCCATGGACTTCATCACCAAATTACCACGAACCCCTACCGGATGTGATACTATTTGGGTAATTGTTGATCGATTAACAAAATCCGCCCACTTTCTAGCAATCAAAGAAACCGACAAAATGGATAAACTCACTCGAATATACTTGAAAGAAGTAGTCTCTCGGCACGGGGTGCCTATCTCTATCACTTCGGATCGTGATGCATGATTCACTTCTCGTTTCTGGCAATCATTGCACAAAGCATTAGGCACGCGTCTAAATATGAGCACAGCATACCATCCTCAAACTGATGGCCAAACTGAACGTACTATCCAAACTCTGCAGGACATGCTACGAGCTTGTGTGATCGATTTCGGTAACACTTGGGAGTCTCACCTACCGTTGGTGGAGTTCTCCTACAACAACAGCTATCACACTAGCATCAAGGCAGCTCCATTTGAAGCACTTTATGGACGGAAATGCCGATCTCCTATTTGTTGGGCCGAGGTTGGGGATACTCAACTTACAGGTCCGGAGCTCGTACTTGAAACTTCTGAAATGATCGTTCAAATCAGAAACCGTATGGCAGCAGCTCGTGACCGTCAAAATAGCTATGCCGATAAACGTCGTAAACCGTTGGAATTTCAAGTAGGGGATATGGTCTTATTAAAAGTCATTCGTTTCGGGAAACGAGGTAAACTGAATCCTCGTTACGTTGGACCTTTCAAAATAATAAAGAGAATCGGACCAGTAGCGTATCAACTGGACTTACCTGAAGGACTGAGTGGTGTACACAACGTCTTTCACATCTCAAATTTGAAGAAATGTCTAGCTGACGAATCTCTCGCGGTTCCTCTTGAGGAACTACACATTGATGAACAGCTGCGTTTCATCGAATAACTTGTGGAAATTATTGATAGGGAAGTCATATCGTTAAAGCACAACAAAATCCCTATTGTTAGAGTCCATTGGAACTCAAAACGCGGACTGGAATTCACTTAGGAGCGCGAGGATCAGATGATGCGAAAATATCCTAATCTGTTCAAGCACTCCGCGTCAATCTCTTAAGGTACTATTTAATTTTCGGGACGAAAATTCTTTCAACTAGGGGATGATGTGACACCCCAGAATTTTTTTTTTATTATTTTAATTTTCGGGACGAAAATTCTTTCAACTAGGGAATGATGTGACAATCCGACTTTTTAGGTTAACCCCGTTAAATATCCCGTTAAGTTTCCTATTAAAAACTTAACCCCGTTAACCAAATCTAACCCCAGGGACTGTTTCTGTCACAAATCCAATTCAGAAATGCAGGGACTAGTCCTGCCAAGTCTCAATACTTGAATTGTTGACTCCCCAAAGTCAAAATCAATTCAATTTAATCATGTTTGACTTTTTGAAGTCAAACTCGTGACAATCCAATCAAATCCGAATTTGCAAATCGATTCTGTGGAAATTGGAACCGTTATCACTCGATTAATATCATTAACGACCTTAAACATCAATTAAAACATCCATCATTAGCAAATTAATCAAATTAATGATGAATTATACCGAAACCGTCGAACCATTAGCACAATTCATCAATTCGATCATTTCAATAATCATACTCACAAACTAATCACCTGCAAACTTCATTCAAACTCCTCAGAAGCATATACACGCATCAATTCGATCGGAACAGTAGCCGGAGACACCGGAACTCAAGCTTTGGAGCTGCACCTGTGGTTTTAGTCGCGTACCATCAACCCGAACACCATTGTGGTAATTAAACACTTTTGTAGTTTCGTTTTCATACCAAGATCGTTAGCCCTATCACAATTGTGTCTTAAAACATCGATTTAAACATGAAGGGTTCATCATGTTCACGGTTTAATCAAACACTACTCTAGTCGCGATCTCAATCCAATTAATTTTGATGGATAGGTTCGCAAAGCCTCTCTAATCGAAAGCCCTATGATAATTTAAACAAGTAACATCGAATTGTGTAACATCCAGTAATTAGGGTTTGTTCTTGAATCAATTTGGGGGTTTTGATCTTAACGGCTATCTCAATCAAATTAAACCTCATGGTTGGATTCGCAATCACCATTTTATCAAAAACCCCATGAATCCAACAGTTTCTAACATAAGAATTTATCTAATCGATTTGGCATTCATATCTAAGGTTTCGGCCTGTTTTTCCTAAAAATTAACGATCTTAAACTTAACCACTTTGCAATTAAATCCATCTACAGATTCGCAACACCCTAATGATTAAAACCCCTATGAATCCTAGATGAATCGTGATCGTTTCGAACGAAATCCGGACTGGTTTTGGCTCGGTAACATGGGGAAGAAGAACCGCTTGAGCCTAATTGATAAAAGGATTCAACCCGCATATCAGTCGCGATACCCTAGCGGGAGGGACTGGTTAGAGCGATGTGTGTGTGTGGGAGAGACCCAGGTTCGAGACCGGGCTCCCATAATTATTTTTAAAACATTTTTCTGGATTATTAAATTAATAAAAATCAAACCTTTTAATATTGTATTATTATATAAGTGGGTTTTAACCCGGAAAACAACCCGTAGGCTCGGGTTTGAAATATTAGTTTGTTTTTATAAATTATACCCACTTTTATAATTTATACATTATTATTATTAATAAGTAAAAATAATATATTTATATTATTTTTAAGCCGTAAACTCATGTAACATAATATGTTTATATTATTCTCAAATTGTGACCCGTATTATTAAATAATATATATTTATATTATTTCAAATCGTTTTATAACGCCGTAAATCAATCGAGACTAAATAATAATATAACTAATTATATTATCCACTCATATATATTATTATTTATGTCGTTCGTCGCGTAAAGTAATTCCTAAACCCGTGGACATGTTCGTCCATTCTTGTTTATTGGAGCGGTTCTTTAAGACGTTCCTTCCGTGTCACAGTCACAATTCCCATTATCGTTCCTAATTTATATGTTTATAATTTTAGGACATTCGTAGGTCTTTTGAGACTTACACTCGTGGTTCCAACTTACTTCTAGTGTGAAACTACCTTCAACGCCAAGCAGGTGAGTTTTCATGGCCCCTTTTTACTGTTTTAACTTGGGGGAGAAAACATGCTTAAACTACTGTTGAGATTTTGTATTTCATATGCTATCAATGTTAAAGCTAAGTGTAACACGCTATCACAGAAATTCCTCATCTTATCTCGAACCGTTAATATGGATCTTAGCAATGTAATATTTAGTAGTACTACTGGGTTTGACAAATCCCACCCGCGTTAGTCGCGCTAACTCGATCAGATATCGAACGGGTGAAATGTTAGCCTACTCACACCGCCAGTGTTGATAGACCTGGCAGGAGGCAATAAACAAACAGTCAGCTTCGGTTGTGAGCACTTGAGCTAAACATGAACATAGGTTAGCTACCTATAGATACATATTGAATGATCATAAATCTGGTAAACGCTTACGCATTTATTTTAAACCTGTGAACTCACCAACCTTGTGTTGACACTTTTTCTTACATGTTTTCTCAGGTCGCTAAGATAAGACACAAGGTGCACGTTAGGACATGCATGGGATTCAACTATTTTACTTATGATATATTTTATGACTTCCTTGTATTGTATTTTGGTTGGTTGGACATTTTGGACTTTTTGGACTTTGGTTTGGGCGCGTGTGTTTTGTGCATTTAATTTTCGTTACGCTTCCGCATTGAACTTTGATTATAATGGTATTTTCATTTGAGTCCCATGTAGAGTCGTTCAAAGTAACTAATGTCTGAGATCCTGGTTAGTCACTTCCCAAAACCGTAAAACTCCGTTAGTTGAAATTTGGGGGTGTGACAATAAAATCCTGGAGTTGGCTAGTTGTGCTTTTTGAGGATTTGAGTGAAGTGATGATGAAGCTGGTCATAGTTTACAGAGAAATGGGGGGGATGTATCATCAATCGTGATTTCTCGTGTAAACTATATTTTTCATTTTCTTTGTAGCTTAAAGCTGCAATACGAAGGGGTTCGATTTTGTCTTGAAGCTTAGAATTTTCATCCTTTAAGCTCATACATTTTGAATAAGAAATGACAGCAAAAGAGTTAGAATCTACCTCATTTGATGAACATGATGCCTCTACAATAGCCATGAGGGCAACTGCAGTTGTAGACTCTTCTTGGTCAGCCACAAAAGTTTCCTGTTCCTCTGTTTCCATCATCTCCATAATCTCAGCCATGAGACTAACCTGTGTTTGAGCAATAATGGCATCCTCCAGATAAACACCCCAATCAAAGCTATGGTTCTGTTGAGCTACCAAAGCGTTGGACGTACCACCTTGACTTTGATTGCGGTTGTTGGAGTTGTTGTACCCTTGACTGTTTCCTTGGCTAGGTCTGGTGAAACCCGAGGCCGGTGCTTTGTCCTTTTGACATTCACGAGCAAAGTGTCCAAAATTCTGACACTTATAGCACTTGGCTTTGGATTTATCAAAATCAACCTTGGCATTTGAATGCCCAACAATGAACTTTCTTCCTGTTCTGTTCAGGAAACGCATGGCTCTTCTTAAGATCATGGCCATATTCCACTGAATATCCATGTCCTCCATATCATCCGGATCCACCTGATTAAAGTCTTCTTCTATGGTTTCAGGATCTATTAGCTTGCCACCAATGAATTTTTCATAGGCAAGCATGCAGGATGAAAACAAAGTCACATGATCTTAAGCTATCTTGGCTATTGCAGATTGGTTAGCTAAAGATATGGGAGAAGGATTTCTTGAGGAATTTTGATGATGAGATCCAAAACCAGAACCAGATCCAGATGCTGTATAGCAAGAAAGGTCCAAACTTTTGAATTATCCTCCTTGTGAGAGTTCCCTGAGAAAAGGGCAATTCCAGGACCCGATGACTTGGCTGTGGAAGACATCCCAAAATACATAGAAGGGTTTTGTATTTGAGGTCTCCCTGAGGTCTCTTTTCGTTTTAGGTTCATATCATGTTCTTGAACCTTTTCGATTGCTTCATCAATAGTCATCTCATAAAACTTTGAGTTCTCTCTCATCAAGGTAGTGTACATCTCAAATTTTGGTGGTAGGGCATCTAGAAACTTCTCAACTAACTCCTTATTTGGATAGATGAGGTCAAAAGCTTTCCGTTCAGTTTGCAGATGATAGAATCTAGAGAAAAGCTCATCTATGGATTCATTCTCTAGATATCTGAAGCACTCATACTGCTTCCTAAGAAGATCCCTCTTACTCTTCTTGATGTCGTTGTTTCCCTTTAATCTCTTCTGTAAAGCCTTCCAGAGATCTTTGGAGTTATCGTATCCTCTAAAGCTGTGAAATAACTCCTTCGTCAAGGCCATAGTAATAGAT
The DNA here is from genome assembly GCA_023525975.1 of Smallanthus sonchifolius. NCBI lineage: Eukaryota > Viridiplantae > Streptophyta > Magnoliopsida > Asterales > Asteraceae > Smallanthus > Smallanthus sonchifolius. The sequence goes on along the minus strand of CM042035.1, from coordinate 16,347,749 downwards.
TTGTGTGCCTTCTTCTCTCTGTCATAAACTTTCTTTTCATCATCAAGATATGTATATGTGGGACGCTTATAACCCTCTATAATGGGTATCCAAAGTGAAGAATTGGTGTATGAGATATAATGCTCAAAGTGTGCTTTCTAGTTTGAGTAATCACTTACGTTAATTAGCTTTGGTGGTTTCTGTGGGGTTCCAATCTCATTGTCATAATTTAACAGGTTACCAAGATTCTGAAGATTTGCCATGGTGAAACACTTAGTCAAATTTCAGAAAAATCAAAGCAATGTGCGCACTTAAGTTCTAGCCTTGCGAACCTAAGAACTTGGTCTTGCGCACTTAAGATTTGCTCTTGCGTACTTAACAAGTACGCAGGAGTAAATGACAAGTACGCATGAAAGAGTTAACTACGCAACAAGAAATGGTCTTGCGTACTTGGTAAGTACGCAGGAAGCCTATACTTGTTTCCAAAAATGGTAAGTACGCAGATCAATTTTTCACCAACCCTCACCAACTTTTTACGGTCACTAGAATCTCATCGGAGACAGAAAAATTTGAAGATATGACCAAACAAAATGAGCTAAAGTGTCAGAAAATCGTTTCTAACCAACCTTTGATGCTCAAAACACTAAAATACACAACAAAAGGTCGGTTTTTTGAGTGATTTTTGCTTCTAAAATAGTGCTCAAGAGCTACCCTAATTTTATCACAAAAATCACCAAAAGACATTCTCTTTTGCTTGTAAAACTCTGTAGGATGTGTAGAAGATGCTCCTAACACACTCACAACACTCGAAATCAAGAGCTACGCTCTGATACCACTTGTAGGTCCTCGGGTGTCTCAGATCGTTACGTGTGGGTGTGTGACTAGTCGGACCGGGTGCGGAATACCGTGACTAGGTGGAGAAACAAGCAACACAAAGTAAACCAACAACGAAATCACTTTCAAACTCCATCTATTTTAAAACTTGTAGGGTACAAAGATGTTACAAATGAGTGCGTACATAAGTTTTGTCGCCACAACCTATTTATACTAGACCTGATCTCTGTGCACTTACCAAGTGCGCAGGGCAAATTATTCCTGCGTACTTAACAAGTACGCAGAGTATGAAGTAATTTCTGCGCACATGCTAAGTGCACAAAACACTTAGAGAAAACAAATGACTAGTACATACATTAGTAATTACAACTCGATAACTAATACATACAGACACTAACATACAAAGACTAATACATACAAGACAAGACAATATCCAGAGTGCTTGTCACACAAAAGTGCTTCAACAAACTCCCCCTTGATAACAGCTCTGGATTGTCTTCGGTCTTCACTGCTCCCCAGCTTTAACTTCCATCTTCTTCTTGTAGTCAAGACAGAACTTGACCACCTTGTCGTATTTAGAAGCAAGGAACTTTGTCCACTCGTCCTTGTACATGCAGTACTTATCAGCTTGCACCTCCAGATCTTTCACAGAAAAGTTTATGAAGCAGACTTCATCAAAAAATCTTATCAGTTCCCTTGTCACTAAGCTTCCACTTTCGGACCACACCTTTCCAATCACCACTGCCTCGCCCGATTTAGGATCTACATACCAGTACCATATGTTACCGAGGATATCCTGAGATAACTTGCTCAGGGGAATCTTGGTTTCACACAGCACTAGCTTGTATACCAGTTTCTTTAAGCTTTTATGAGTCACAGGATGTCTAACGTTCTTGTCCCTGGCTCGCTTGGGCACTTGAGGCTTAAACATTTCGAACTTCCCAGATCTTACCTCTCGCTGCAAAACCTGCCACAAACCCATCGCTACTGCGTGATTTGAGTGACCTAGCAGCTCTCGGTTTACTAGGTTCACAAGGTCGAACTTTGGCAAGGAGCTGAAAGCTTCACTGGTTGGTTTCAAGTATTGAACCCCCCCAGCTCGCTTAATTGAAAACAGTTTCATGTCATCCTCGAACCTCACAGATAAGATTATACCTGTCTCTCCATGTTTGTCTATGATTGTTGTCTTCTGCCAGACAGGAGCCGATTCCTTTGATGAACTTTTTGGCGTATGTTTGCTTTTAGGCGTCTCTGGATCCACAGGTGTAGGGTCAGTAGGAGAGGCTTCAGTCGACGCCTCAACAGTACTTACAGGCTCGACTGAACATGTGTCAAGATTAGTTTCAAAGAATGGAACTTCGAAACTCTTTCCATCCTCAAACTCATATTCTCCTTCCCTGTCTCCCTTGGGAACTTCAATCACAACATCCTCATCCTCCTCATCCCAGTCGTCACCAGACTCGATCTCTCCCTCTTCCAGATTGCAGAGAGCATCGATTTGTGCTTCTTTGGAATAGTCTGACTCTAATAATAGGATCACATCGTCCGACATGTCGTCAGACAGATCTTTCAATACGTCAGCCACAAACTCTCCTTTATCACTACCCGAAGCATCACCTCCGCCTTCACTCTGAGTAGACTCTCCCTCAGCCATAGGCACAGAAGAAATGGGAAAAATCGCCAAAGACAACGATTGCTGCTCACTTCCACTTGGTCCGGCTTCAGGATCCTTGTCCTGATCCTCACCCTTTAGTTAGATCAACTGAGTGACAAGCCTCTTCACTACTAGGCTTAGGTGGTTTCTTTTCCAACAATTGTTTCAATCTCTCCCCCTGAGCAGCAAGCGTCTTGGCCATTTCACAGACCAGTTTAACCATAGCATCATGCTCCTTACGCTGCTTTTCATCAACCGCTTGCTGTTTCTTCAAAGCGGCTACTTCATCAATCAGTGAGTTTATCTGACCCTGTTGCTTGTCAGATTCTTCACGTGATTTAAGTACAATTTCAAGTAATCAAGTGACTTGAGTCTCTAGAGTAGTGATCCTTGCATCTCTAGCTTCAGGACCCCTAGACGACGATGCTTCAGCTTGATGAGTAGGGAAGGTGAAGATTTCAACAAAATCAAATCCATGAGTTAAATCTAACTCATGAAATGGTTCACTGATGTGTTGGAGAGTGGTTGTGGGGATTGAGGTAGGGATGGTGGTTGGGATGATGGTGACAGACTAGGTCATAATTGGAGTCGTTACCGCCACCTGGACAGAATGTACAGGGAGGGCTACTATCACAACAACCTCCTCTATGATAGTAGTAGTAGTAGCCTCAACAGATGTTATCAATGGCCTCCTCCTCTGTCATTGATAAAGCTGCCGTGAAGGTGAAGTAGAAGTCGATTCAGTGCTGGCAGCTATCACAGTTACTTGCTGCTGAGCACTTACTTCCACCTCATGGAGAATAGGTTGATGTTGCCTATCCCTGCGACTCTTGTTGATACTTTCCCATCTGCGCCTCTGTATAGCAGCATCTGAATCAGAATCGGGCTCATATTCATTGCTAGTTTCTTGTATTTTTCTCTTGGAAGATGACTCAGGAAGGGTCACCTTCGTCAATATCCTTGGGTTTGCCTGGGATGCTGCACCATCAGAATCAGATGAATCGGACTCGGTCGCTTCTGAGTCGGATTCTTCAGCACCCCCACTTCCCTGTTCTTCATCTCCTTCATCTGCAGATTCTTCATCCTCAGATTCAACTTCCTCTTCTTCCGGTTGTTCATCACTGTTTTCACTGAATTCAGGCTCAGACTCTGCACTATACCATCTCCACTCTGCAGGCGCCACATAAGCTTCATTTATCAGGTGGCCAAAGAGTGGAGTATTCTCACGGGTAGGTTCTACACTGCCTGGCATTAAGAACTATGAGAAAACTCTCTTGGCCACCCGATTAACTTGCAGTGTCTCTCCAAAAGCAGGTAGATTAGGCAACGCATCATCGATCAAGAGTTGCACAAATCTGGGGTATAACAAGAACCTATGCCTATCCGCTGTGTTAATCTGAGCAGTGATAGCCTTGTAGATGTAGCAAGAGAAGTTGTAGCCCTTGTTGAGACACAACCCAACCATATCGGCTGCTAGATGACCCATGGCATCCTTCCCTGCCTTCTTGGAAGACATGCACATGATCATAATGTGGGCAAAGTACCTCCACTGATCCATTACCAACATCTTCTTGTAAGATGAATAATCCCGCACACCAACGTATCACATACGTTGTCTCCAACACCCATCCACAAAGTAATCAGGATAGGAGATTGGGTCGGTTGCAAGATCTCTGAACTGTAAGACCCACCTGATGGTGTCCTCAGAAAAGGCAAGATCCTGACCTGCCACAGTAGCCCACAGGACGTTGGGGTTTACTATGAAGTCATGTTCTGCAATATCCCAGAACTGCTCCAAGTACGGTCTCGATACAACAGGGTCTACTGAAATAGCATAGCTTATCCTTGAGCGGTTCAAGAAATCAATGACCTCCCGGTACTCAAGTGCAGTACCCTTCCATTCCGGTTCAGTAAGTGCCAACAGATTGAACTCACATGTAAATGCACGAGCCATCACTGCAAAAAAAACCAGTAAACACAATAAGAACAAGAACCATCATTGGAATTGAATACACATGACTAAGTATAGTACATTCACAAAGAACTGAAAATCCAGACTTAGAAAATTTCAGAAATTCCCTTCCTGCGTACTTGGTATGTACGCAGAGTTTAGATCTTGCGTACTTAGCAAGTACGCATAACTTATGTCTTGCGCACTTGTTAAGTACGCACGACATAACACTTGGCCACATTTTTGAAAATCCAAAATCAGTCACTTGTGAAATTTGATGATGAAGATAGTTGCCACTAGGTCAAAAACCATGTTTACGACCAATGTAACCTATCCCAAGACCAATAATGTACCATAACCCGGTCATTTTGACCTAAGTTTCGACCCACGTAAACCCACGGTCAAACCAAGGGTCAAAATCAAAATGAACACAAGTTAAAGATGAATTCTAGATGATTGAGCTTCGATTAATGCTTTTAAACATGTTTTAGGTCACAATTTGGGTCAAAAACAACCAAACAATGTAAAAAAATCATCATCAAAATCCTAGTTCTTGAGGGTCAAGAAATCCGTCTAAAAAGGTCGATTTTGTGGATGAAATGCTCTGAGATGCTCACCAAGGATTGTTTAACAGAAGATGAAACAATGATCGGAACGAAAACACGTTTGGGATCACACAAATTTTATGAGTAATTTTGAGTCGGGAGAATGATACAGTGTTATGTCGTTTAAAATTGTTAAACTGAGAAAAATGTTCTAACACCTGTATATATATCCTACTTGTAACATTTCTGATTTTAGTATTCATATTTCAATTCAATGTAATGTATTTTCGAACTCAATACTCGTGCACTGTCTTAATATTTTTCTCGCCATAAACTAAATGCAACGATTCGATACAAATTTGCAAGTTTTGCTCGATTATATACACTTAAACGCTATACAAGTAACTATTTATTTCAAACTAATCAAACCTGAAAAGTCAAGGACTAAAGTTGAAAATTTATCAAGAAACCCTAATTAGCACGGTCGTGCTTCGTCCTGGCACGGTCGCGCCAAGTGCATCGGCATGATCACGCGACTGGTCCTGGAACGATCGCGCCCAGTGCCTAAGCACGGTCGCGCCTCTCTTGGGCACGGTCGCGCCTGCGTAACAGTCGAAACGTAAATGCAGTTTCAAAACGCTCGATCGTTCGAATTCAAATCCGATTTACGTTTTACTTTTGTTATCAAGGAAAATATCTCCGTCAATTACCATTATCATTTCCAAAATACAAATTACTCTCAAAAGAAACCGTCCAAATTATCTCCCAAGCCTCAAATCTATATTTTCGATCCAATTGCTACCAAATAATCAAGGAACTCGATCCTCCGATCATCTCTAAGGTTCTGAAGGGGGTGAATCAGCCGGAATCGCAGCAGAAGTCGCCGGAAGCCAATCTTGACGTCGCCGGAACTTCCTTCTACCGACCTCCATCGATTCCCTACTCTTTCGAGTAATTGATCACTTGTTATTATCCGTTTTAGTATTTAGATCGAAAGCCCCATGTTAATCTGGGCTTCCCTTACAGAAATCATCCAGAACCGAAACTATCGTTTTAATAAAAATGATTTAATCAATTCTACTCTTAAACACGATTTACATACGATTAATTTATACAAATAGACTCGTAACAACTCCGTAATCAAAAGCCCTATCAATTCCAACGCTATAAATTCAAGATTTGTTCAATTCGTGTCTGATTTGGATTAGACACGGTCGCGCTAATCATCTAGCGCGGCCGTGCCTCATGTAGCGCGGTCGTGCCGACTAGCAGCGCGGTCGTGTCCTCCTGTCCAGACCTAGTCATGCCCTTTGGGCTAGCCTCTGTTGTGTCTAAAAATCATAGACACGACCGTGCCAATCCAAGGCACGGTCGTGCCTGTTGACTTGTCTACTTTGTGCCCTCTGTTGATCAACCCGGTCGCGCCCCGACTAGCGCGGTCGCGCCCGTGGCTTGAGCACGATCGTGCCCTTCCGAGGCACGGTCGTTTGTGACTCAGAAATTTTAACAGAATTATAATTTTATATTTTTCAATCAATAAACGTTTCAAATTTTATAAAAATATGTTTTCTGTATTTGAAAGGATTAAAAGTTTAATCTTGGCATAAATTTTATTTATTTAAAGTTATAAAAATTAAATTTATATTTATTATAAAAGCTTACACATAAATGATATTTTAAATGTCTAAGTTACAAATTTTTATAAATGAATAAGATAATGACTATTTATTTAATTCATGTTTAAACAAAATCAATTATTTATTTTCATAAGCAATAATTTTATACCTTACTTAATTGTTTATTCAAACTCAAACCTTAATCAATATGTTTTGATAATATTCATTTTAAACTTTATATTTTATTCAACACATCCAAGTTCAAATCAGTAACACTTTACTCAAGTCCAAACCATCATTTAACTTACACTGTTGTGCACACTATTTGATAAAACATACATTACTCTTTAGGTTAATTTGTGCACTCGAGGATCTTTATTATTCTATCTATTATCCTTGTTCGCTACAACTCCTTATCAAGTGAGTATTCACAACCCCTTTTACTCTTTTACACTTTTGGGGTGGAACATGAACATTATTCAAATTACACATTACATTTACACAAACAACACAAAGTACAAATCCTAATTACTTTCATGTGTGCAATTTGAGCTTTATGCCCGAGTGCTAGGTGTGCTAACCTTTGTATGCGATTATGTGCAATCATTAACTATACCAGCCGACGGTTTTCAATGATAGATCTATTGAGTCTGACAAACCCACCCAGGTGCGCGGTGATTGAAACCGACAACACAATTTTTGCATGCTAGTTACAAGGTTTGGTTATACGTGGTTACACAATAGCTGCTCCCCATAAATGCCTTATTTATCATGATATGTAAAGGATTTGTTTTCAACTATATGCTATCTATATACAACTGTGTTATACTCACCAACTCACTTTATTTTATTCATGTTTCAGGCCCTAATATGTGAGAATGATTCAAGACGTGCTCAATATAGGATTTGGACTTAGCAATTTAAATCAAGAATTCTATGAGTTGTTTGATGTTTCTTTGTTTGAATTTGGTTTGTACTTGGATTATTTGTAATGGAAATTTGACTTTAATATATTTCAATCTAGTCAACCATGTGCTATGAACAGTCTTACATGTCCCGCCCCGATGATTCCGCCATCGGTCGGGGTGTGACACTACTGCTAAAGACCGTGCGTATTTAACTAAGTGGCTTTCGTGCTCATTGGTCAAGCTTGTGTTCAAGATTTGATGTGATTCAATTATGATGGGATTTCTCACTTGGGATCTGAGCGGAATCCATATAGACAACCTAGTTATGGAACTTCACCGCCGTGAACGTATAAAGATTAGGAGGTGTAAACCAGGAATGAAGATATAATTGAAGAATGTTGGACTTTGGATATAAGGTGATCACTACTGAGCATGATTTTGTGTTTGATTCTATCAAGTGTTTTCAGGATGAAGCTGGATATCCGTTGGATTATTAGTTAAAGATGGAACCTTTTATCATTGGCCGATGGGATAGGAAACATACCCTTGTTTCTGGTCTAGTCAGATGGAGGTTAAACTGAAAGGGGATATTGGAAATGAACATCTTCGGGAATTTGGTTGACTCGTGAAGATACAGGATAGAGTTGGACATATCTGGTTGAAGACTTAAGTTTATCTTACTGGAATTCCTATGGGAGCTAGTTAGTTTGATGCAGGTTATTGGAAACTCAAACTCTCTATCATATGCCAACTGATTTGGAGTTGTCTTAGTCTACTATTGTTACCTGTTTAGGAAGACATTGTCAGACTCAGAGTTCTAAATCAGGGTGGAGCAAGCTAATGCTAAGAGGATGAACTACACTGAAGTGTGTTGGGTTAGTTGGTTTCTATTGAAGCACTTGGTTTGGTCTACAATGAAATCTATAGTTAAGAGGGAGTCGTGTGTATCACTCGACAACTTAAGACTGAAGTTTGAAGATTTGAAGATCTCAAGTGAAATGCCAGAAGACACTTTATGTCATTAGTTTAGAGGGAGTCTGTTAGGACATTCTTTTTAAACTGATGTATATCAGTGTTAGAGATAAATAGAATTTGATGCTATAGTTAAGAGGGAGTTTGTAGAATCATGTTTTTGTAACTATAGATAAAATTCTATGTATCGGTGTACGTGGCTAGTACGCAGGAGGGTGTTCCTGAGTACTTAGCCTGCACACCAGTTTGGTCCTGCATACTTAGTAAGTACGCAAGGCTTTTGCCTTGCGTACTTGTCAAGTACGCATGACCAAACCCTGCGTACTTAGACAAGTACGCAGGTAGTGTTCCTTCCCTACAAATATGAGATGATGGCCTCATTTATAGGTGGAACTTCTGGAACAAGGTTGAGAGGTGTCCGGGTCGGGACGAGCTCTCCCGACCCCTGGACCGTGAGCTTAGATGAGAGATGTGTGCTCCTTCGGTATGTAGTCTGTAAGATGGGATAACTTCTATGGTATGGATTACGTATCGCTTCATTATCTTTTGTTTTTGTTCATGTTTCTCTGTCTTGTTTCTTGGTTCCCACACAAATCACAGAACAGGTCCGTGTTATCTCCGCTGCGCGACGAGACTCCCGGGACCTACAACTTTTCATAAATCAAATGAAAGGTTTTATTCATTTATTTGGGTAGTTAATTATTTATTTACTCAACTAATTATTACTCATTTTTATATTTTTGTGTATTTTTTCATACATTTATATAATTATTACAAGCAAACAAAATCCTTATTCATTCTTTCACTTATTACAATACAATTATTTGTCAAAGATTTACATAAATACTATTTGCAACTTAAATAATTATTTTGTTATTAAAATGAGGACACCCACATCAATCTCTTCGCATATTAGGATTCCCAATTTAATTTGTACAAATCATTGATACATATATTCCATCAAACATAGGTTAACCTTGTGGTTAACTAGAACATTTTTACAACAAATAACATACTTGTGTGACATTCAGGCCACTCATTGCAAGGTGAGTTTACATAGCCCATTTTTCCTTTTTATACTTTTGGGGTGAAACATGATTACATTCATACTATTTGCAATTATTACAATTCAAACATTATCATCATGTGTGAAATTTGTGCCTTATGCTTTAACACTATTAGTGCAAACTACATTTACCTACTTTTTGTGCATAGTGCAAGTGTAATCATTAACTCAGTACAAGCCGACGTTATACAATGATAGATCTATTAAGTCTGACCAACCCACCCGGTTAGGGTGATTGTTGCTGAAAAAAATTAAGGATAACTGATGTGTTATTGCTATCACTTAAGAAGAACTGTTGTGTTATGCCTATCACTTAAGGATAACTATTGTGTTATGCCTATCAGTCACAAGGTTTGATTGTATGGCCCAATTTAAACTATAGTGTTTCTCCATAATTGTCATATTAAACCATGTATCATATGAATTGTACACAAACTCTTGATATTACTTGTGGTGTCAAAACCTATGTATGCTCACCAACTATTTTTAGTTGACCCTGTTTTCACCATGTTTTGGGTACTAGTGTTTGAGATCATATGCAAGGTACTACATGTAGGATTTGGACTTAGTGAACAAAGAATTTGAACATGTTGATGCATCTGATCTTGGTTGTTGTTTGAACTATTGTAATGAAATCTTGAAGTAATTAATATATGAAACTTTAACAGTCTAAACGTCCACCCTGACGTATTCCGCTGTCGGTTGGGGTGTGACAGATTGGTATCAGAGCAATGGTTATAGGGAATTAGGTTATTAGAAACCAATGACCTAGTCTATAATCTTAGGACACCCTTGTGTGAATATCTTACATGTTACCCTAGGTATTACATCACAGGATACAATACATGATATTTTATGTGCTACACCACTTGATAACTCACATGCTTATAAAATTGCTATTTGTATAATACCTTGTTTACCACACTCTTTGATTACATGCTACCTATTTGATCCCAATAATGCTACCCTATGTTTTATCACACATTTATTCATGCCTAAGTCTTTATACCCCTTCACTCTTACACATTGAGAATTATGTCATCCTCATCATCACTTGTGAAAAATTTAAACTTTTAAGCCTAATGCCTATTCAATTTTCTTTTTACCGTCAAAGTTTTGAGTTCTGAAAACTAGTAAAGAACATGTGCAATCCAAAAGGGTGAATGCTTGTACTTTGGGTCTTCTGTCTAGGAAAGCATTTCATATAAATCTAAATCAACCGAATGATCCGTATGCTTTCCTGGGAATTCCCGAAGTGAGTGTTCACCTATAGGCTAAAGCATGTCTTCTCGAAAGTATAAGAATTTGAATCACTTTGATTTGTCAACGTATCCATTTGGTTATGCTACCAAGTGAGTAGAATCTAAACATCATCTTTTTTTTTATTGCAATTTGGTACACGTAACTAAATCTTCTTTGCAAACTAATCATTTTATTATCCGATTTAAATAACATCGTTATTTTTGCTCGAACAAAACGTTTATCAAATCTTTGGTTTACAAATACTATCTAGAATACAAATTATCTATAAACCTTTTCACCTTGTAAAGAAACTAAATACAACTTGTTTTATAAAAATATTATTAAATTTATAATTAATTATGAATTTTTACTTTGTTAAATTAATTATTATTAAATCTTGGCTTAATCACTAAATAATTTAGCCATTGTTCTTTTCTCTTTATGATAACTAAATTAAATAAATAAAAGGGTTTCACTTATTCATCCAAATATCTGTATAATAAAAAATCAATTATTCATGAACACATTACTCTAAATACCTGCAAAAGTTTCCCACTTTCTTGCACCTTCGGAAATGTATGAGCTTACTAGTCACTTCAAAGAGATGAATCAATTTGTGTAGGCATTAACCACCCTGTAAACTTTAACAAAATTAAAAATTTAAAACCCAACTACCTACATTGTACATTAACTCCCAGCAACACGCTTGTCCGTTAAACTCGATCACCTACAAAATTCGATAGTTTACATTACTCATGCAATTCAATTTTTTAGGTATGAACGTCGACAATATACATGAAACCAAACTGTTTACATTATACACGAAATTTGATTGATCACATTCTACACAAAACTTGTTTGTTTGCAACATACGTGATACTAGATTGTTCACACTATACATGAGACTTAGTTGTTTACAGCATAGGTCATACTAGATTATTTGCGTTATGCGTGAAATTTGAGTGTTTACATTACGCACGAAACTAGACTGTTTACATGGTTTGCAATTAACTGTCCATTGTATACATGAGGCATGATCATTCGCTTTATCCATGAAAGTTGTTATCTATAAACTTTGAATTACTCGGGTTTGATGTATTCTTGTTCAAACACGAGGGAACTATAAACTTTATGGATAATCTTGAGGATTATGCCATCTACCTAAGACAACCATATATGGGGTTGTGCCACATTGGTATTCTTTTAATCATTAATTAATTTTATTATCTATGGACATAGTTATTTGTTAGCAATCCATATGTGAAACCAATATGTATGAATTAAGTGATCTTGTGTCCCCTCTGGACCCACACATAACGGGATGATCTATACGGACCATACGGTGAAACGAGTAATTACGGGTTGTAACATTCCTGATTTTTTAGTATCTGTATTTCAATTCAATGTAACGTATTTTAAACCTAATTCTAGTGCATTGTCTTATTCTATCTTGTGCCATAAATTAAATACAATATTTCAATACAAATCCACAAATTTTACACGGTTGTAACCTACTAAAACACTACTTAAGTACCTACTTATACAAATATGTCAAAGACTAAAGTTACAAGGTCTGATGTTGAAAAAGTAACAAGAAACTCTAATAGGCAGCGCCAAGTGCTTCGGCACGGTCACGCCTAGTTTGGGCACGGTCGCGCCTAGTACCAGTTGAAACGTAAATGCAGTTTCAATCACCGAGTCGTTTGATTTCGTAACGGATATTCACTTCATTACCATTGACGAAAATATTAAGACTACCAATTACAGCAATTGACTCAATATCATTCGATTAAACCACAAAACCGTCGAAACATTCTTGAAACCACCGATTCTCCATTTCAATTCGAAATTCTCTCAATCAAACCCCCCATACGCATCACTCGATCATCTCTAAAGCTTCTAGACACGTCGATATAGCCGGAATCGCATCAGAAGACGCCAGAAGCCAAACCCGTCATCGCCGGAACTCTCCTCTACCTTACGCTATCGATACATCGTCTTTCCGGGTAATTGAAACCATATTTTCATTCGATTTAGTCTATAGATCAAAAGCCCCATCCTAATTTGGGCTTATAATATGGAAATCATCTCAAACCCGAATCTACTTTTCGTTCAAAATAGTTTAATCGAATCCGGTCCTAAACACGTTTTAAATTCAATTAATCTATACAAAGAGACTCGTAATAATCTATTGGGTGAAAGCCCTATGATTTCCAACACTGTTATTATAAGAATTAGTCAATTCATTCCTGATTTGGAACAGACGCGGTCGCGCTAATCATCTAGCGTGGTCGTGCCTCATGAGACACGGTCATGCCGGCTCCAGCGCGGCCGTGCCTCCTGCTCAGACCCAGTCATGCCCTGTGGCTAATCTTAGTCGTGTTTTAGAATCATAGACACGATCGTGCTTGGCCCAAGACATGATCGTGCCTAGTGAACAGCCCAATTATGCACTCTGTTTGATCAACACGGTCGCGCCCTGACTAGCACGGTCGCGCCCGTGGTTAGAGCACGATCGTGCCCTTCCCAGGTACGGTCGTGTGTAAGTTAGATTTTTCTTGGCAGAATTATAATTTTTTTTTTATTTTTCAAACAATAGATATTTCCGATTTAATTTCAAAATAAAAATAGTTAAATTTTATAAAATTGCATTTAATTCTATTTAGAAAGATCAAATATTTAATCTTGGAATAAATAGAAAATTATTTATTTAAAGTTTATAAAAATTAAATTTACATTTATTGATAAACCTTAAAAAATATTTTAATAGTTAAGTTACATATATTATAAATAAATAAATAAAGAAACGGTTATTTATTTAATTTATATTTAAACAAAAACAATTATTTATTTATACTTAGTTACATCAAATACTTACACTATTTTCATAAACAATAATTATTTAACCTATTTATTTAGCTAATCAATTTCAAACCTTAATCAAAATGTTTCAAAAATATTTATTTCAAACTTTATATCGTATTCAATGTTTTCAAATACAAATCAATGGCTTTATACACAAATCCAAGTTCAACATTTGACTCAAACTTTGTGCCCGCTATTGATACAATATACATTACACTTTAGGTTAACTCGTGCTCTTCAAGGATCCTTATTATTATCTAGTACCTTTTGTTAGCTACGCCTTCAAATCAAGTGAGTATTTCATAGCCCCTTTTACTCTTTTACACTTTTGGGGTGAAACATGAACTCTATCAAATTACATGTTTACATTTACACAAACAACACAAATACATATCCTATTTACATTCATGTGTGCAATTTGTGCTTTATGCCCGAGTGCTATGTGTGCTAACTTTTGTGAACACTTATGTGCAATCATTAACTATTCAAGCCTACGGTTTTCAATGATAGATCTATTGAGTCTGACAAACCCACCCAGGTAGGGTGATTGATACCGACAACACAATTTTGCATGCTAGTTACAAAGGTTTGATTGTACTTGGTTACACAATAGCTGCTCCCCATAAATGCCTTATTTATCATGTTATGTAAGGATTTGTTTTACAATCTATATGCTACCTATATATAAACCTGTGTTATACTCACCAACTTTTTAGTTGACTTTATTTTATTCATGTTTCAGGTACTAATGTGTGAGTGTGATCAAGATGTGCTACATTTAGGCTTTGGACTTAGATAATTTTAATAAAGAAGTCTATGTTTTGAAATTATGTTACTGTCTTGGATTTGGTTTTGTTTGAATGTTTGTAATGAAATTTGACGATTAATATATTTCAATTTAGTCAGCCTTGTGCTTATGAACAGTCTACATGTCCCGCCCCGATGATTCCGCCATCGGTCGGGGTGTGACACGGGTGTACACATAATTATAAAAGTCAGCGTGTGGAAAACATAGTGAATTCTGTCGTGTGTTATGACATGAAATCTATCATGATATATAGTAACAAAACTAATGTGATTTGATAAGGGCATAGTGGATACGCCACTGGTACTTCCTATATATAAGTGTTCCTACCATATTATCAGAAGTAGCGATGTTCTTGTCACGTGAAGTTTCATGTTATCTTAGCCTTGGCCAATGTTTGTGAAATCTTGTAGAGATAAAGACTGATGGCTACAAAATTTTATAAGTACAACTGCCGCGGACTCCATAATTTTCCTACTGACCAACAAGCTACTGCGAATAAGGTTAGTTGCTACGGATAGTTGTTCTCCTGCTGATGAACAACTATGCTACGGATAGCCTTATCTGCTGAAGTCCAGAGTTGCTGCTGATAGGCTTATCAGCAGCATCAAACACTTGATGCTGCTGATAGGCAAATCATCAGCAGCTTTGACTTTGCTACTGACACCTCAGCTACAACACTGACACATCTATCAGCAGAAGGAATGTTATTGGTGCAGATGATTAAAGACAAACCACTTCTGAAGTCTCCTGCAAAGATCCCTAAGAAGACTTTTAACTTGAACATAATTGTTTGCTGCAGTTTGTCTTTTAGTTATCTACAAATTGTAGCATAGTTTGTAATTGTCCAAGATCAACGATCTGTGTGTGATCTGAGCCTTAGAATCAAGGGTTTGTCTTGATTCTATGTTCCTTTATATGTATTGTATCTTCCATTTATACAAGTGTGCTTCCTTAGAGTTTTCTCTGTAATCTTGTAAACATTGAAGATTAATACAATTTGCATTTATCGTATTCTCTTTGTTTATCTGTTTACATTGCATAGTTGTGATTGTTTCCGCCAATCTCAACTAGAATAGAATCATATTGTAATCACCGATCCTACAAGTGGTATTAGAGCTTTGTCTCTCAAATTAAGCAAACCCACACTTGTTTAATCACTCTCTGGTTCTATTTACTACTATCTCTTTGCTAAAACACCATTTATTCTGAAATGGCACAAAACAATGGTTTTGATGATACTCGAAGCATCAACAAACCACCAAGACTGGTGTCTAGAGAAGACTATGATATGTGGAAGAACAGGATGGAAAGTTTCTTCTGTTATCAAGAGTATGGGATGTGGAGATCCATTAAAGATAGACCATATGTACCCATGGTGGACTCTGCTGATTCCGAAGGTCCATCAGTCACAAAGAACCCTCAAAGTATTCAAATGAAGACATCAAGAAGATAGGGGTAGACTTCAAAGCCTTGGGAACCATTCAGATGTGCTTGCCAAATGAAGTCTTTCACAACTTTAGAGAATATAACACTGCCAAGGAGCTATTGGAGGCTCTTGAAAAGATGGTTGTTGGGTCAGAAGAAGTGAAAGAAAATAGAAGAGACATTCTGAAGCAACAATATGAGAACTTTGTCTGGAAGGAAGGTGAGTCTCTTACTGTGTTGTACAACAGGTACACCTACCTTGTGGGAGAGCTACAGTGCTCAAAAGTGAAGTTGGAGAATGAAGTCATTCTCAAGAAGTTCATCAGATCTCTGCCAAGTTGCTGGACACTTTACACAGTGTCAATCAAAAGAACTGAAAATTTAAAGACTCTGCAGATGACTAAGCTGTTTGGCATGCTGAAGACCTATCAATTAGAAAATGATTAAAGCCAAAGAGAGAAGCTCAAGTTACTCAACAGCCTCATCATCCACCACCACTTCCCCTGCACTTCACTCTGGCCACTCAGTTCCTAGTTCAAGCAACTACTACCCTCCCATTGTCACTCATCCCCAGACTCGAACCTCACAATCAAACAACTCTTCATTTCTTCTTGAAGCCCCACCACAAACATCAACTTCAGCTGCCTTCGTCTCTGCAAACTCAAGTAATATGTCCTTTATCAAGGAAGATCTGGAATGTTTTCATCCAGATGATCTAGAAGAAATGTATATACAACACTCCTATTCCATGCTCTCTCTAAGAGCAAAAAGGTTCTACTCTAGAACAGGAAGACCCATTCCAAGCAACAACTCCAACACCAGAGTTGGCTTGGACAAAAGCAAACTGAAATGTTACAACTATAACCAACTTGGTCACTTTTCCAGAGAATGCAAGGCACCAAAGGCAAATCCTGCTGCTGCCCAGCCAAGGCAAGCTCATCAAGGTCAAACAAGCCAAGCTCAGCCAAGACAGCAACAAGATACCCCTCCTACTCAAACTGCAGCATGTGGAGCTATTGGAACTGCTGAGTTTGACTGGAGCTTCTAGTATGAGGATCTTCCTGCCAATAATCAAGCTCACATGGCAGACACATCTGAGATACCACCTCAGGTATATGAAAATCTTTGTACTCAGGCTTGTATTGATAAGGTTCTTGGATACAAAAAACATAACCCGAATCTCATAGATCAAAATGAAGTTTTCACCAAATGAATTCTGAATTTAAAAAGGTTGAAAACAGTTACAAAGAAAAGATTAACTGCTTAAAGAAAGAGATTTCATCATTAAAACATGAACAAACAAACCTTGAAACTCAGACTGATGATCTTCTGGTTAAGTTAAAGGCTACAAGGGTTGAATTAGCAGACCAAAAGGTCCATGTGGAAAAATATGAGTTTGCATCCAAAAAGTTGCAAAGACTTTTGGATGCTCAAATTCATGAAAGGGTAACTATTGGAGTTGGGTTTCAAGCTGAAAAACCCTACAATCTTGTTCCTTTGCCTGCTGACTATGTTGCCATTCATGAATCAAGTTTCATTCTTTCCAATTTTGATCTGGCCAACTGAAATCTTGATCGTGTTGTCCAAGAAACCTCTGTGCAAGAATGCACTACTTCATCTGAGTCTGAGTCCACATGCTCAGACTCCACTGAAACCAATAAAGCTCCATCACTACCTACCTTTGAAGTTATTCAAACCAACAGTCCAAGCCCCTTCATCCCTTCAAAAACAGTACCAGTATCTCAACTCACCAAACAAATCAAAATCAGTTGTCCTCTAGAAGGAAGAAAGCTAACTGTTGAAAATGGACAGTCTTCAACCTTCACCAACCCAAATCCTCAATCTAAATCCACCTAACCAAGGAAGGTGTTGGACATATGTCATGCGACTGGAGAGAGAGCTCCATATGTTCAAAAGACATTGGAGGAAGCCACTTTTGAGCACAACAAAGCTCACCCCTGAAATTTCAAAAACTTGTTCAAAAAAAATAATTATGTGTACTTCCAAAGGGATAAACTGGATAAATCATGTTTTGTCTGTGTCAAATACAATCACACTGCCAGCACATGCTTCTACTACCTTTAGCAACAAAGAAACCTCAAGCAACATGCTTTTGAGAAGACAAACAATAACGAAAAGGTAAGAAGCTTTGAAGCCAAGTCAAATCATTTCAGACTCTCTCTCTCCCCACCAAGGAAGCAGCTGCCAAAACCTCAACAATCTTGCATCATCTGTGGTGAATCAGACCACTTTGCTGTAAATTGTGAATTTAATCCCTTCAACCAGATCCTTCATCAAGCCCCTCCTAAACAAAAGCCTATCAGCAAAAGAACTTCTACAGAGAAACCCTATGTTAACAAGGTAAAGAAGGATAAGCATACATCTGTTGTTAAACCATTAGCAACCAGCAAAAATGTTGTTGATCAAGTGAAGCCCAAAAAACCAAAAGACAAGCCTTCATCAACAACCAAGTCTGCTGCTGCTCAAGTAAAACCATCAGCAGCAACAAAATCTGTTGTTGATAAGCCAAAGTTCTCAGCAGCAACATCTGCTGCTGATAAAGCAAATCTGTCAGCAGCCAAAGCAATATTAGTTGCTGATAGAGCAAAGAGATCTAGAAAACCACCTCCTCAGCAATGGAAAGCCAAGATCCCAGCATCTATCCCTCAGAGCATCATCATTAGCTCCATTGAATTCAAACATACTGATGCTACTGATCCAACGACACACTTACCCAGGTCTGCAAGTTCTTGGGTCTCATGTAAAGGGACAGCCAGGTCACAAGAATAACACCTGGGTTGTAGACAGTGGTTGTTCCAGGCACATGACCGGCAACAGATCCATCCTCTCCAACTTCAGACACTTCAATGGAGTATATGTTGCGTTTGGGAGTGATTCAAAAGGAAGATCAATTACTGGACAAGGAACTGTGTCCAATGAATGGATGAGTATTGACAGAGTAAACTATGTCAAAGAATTAGACTTCAAACTCATGAGTGTGTCCCAGATCTGTGATCAAAAGCATTTGATGCTTTCCACAGATAAAGAAAGTTTTGTACTATCCCTTAGCTTAAACAAACCTCCTCCGGAGAAGATCCTATTGACTGCTTAGAGAAAAGATAACCTATATGTGTTTGACATGAATGAGGTCACTCCATCTGGTAGTGTATCTTGTTTTCTGTCTAAGGCATCACTTGATAAATTAGCTCTCTTGCACAGGAGATTAAGCCATGTCAATGTAAAAACCATTAATAAGTTGGTAAAGGAAAATCTTTTCAGAGGGCTTCCTGACAAAGAATTCCAGCTTGAAGATCATTGCATTCCATGCTTGAAGGGGAAGCAACACAAGAGTTCTCACAAGCCCAAGACATTGAATTCAAATGACATTTTCATATGAATCTCTTTGGTCCTACAAATGTCATGTCAATGGGCAAGAAGTCATACTGTCTGGTGATCACTGATGATTATACCAGATTTTCATGGGTATACTTCTTGAGAACAAAAGATGAAACTGTTGAGATTTTTAAATCTTACATTCTTCGAGTTGAGAATCAAAGCAATCAAAAGGTGAAAGTCATAAGGTGTGATCAAGGTACAGAGTTCAAGAACCACACTCTTAACTGTTTCTGTGAAAGCAAGGGAATAGAAAGACAATACAGTGCTCCAAGAACTCCTCAACAAAATGGGGTTGCTGAAAGAAGAAACAAAACTTTAATTGAATCAGCAAGATCAATGTTGGCTGATTCAAAACTGTCTCTCACCTTCTAGGCAGAAGCAGTCAGTATAGCTAGCTATGTGCAGAATAGAGTTCTCATTGTCAAGCCTCTCAACAAGACACCTTGTAGAGTCTTATCTTATGTATAAGCTGTTGTCATTTATTGTATGTTTAAATAGTTTTAGACTAGTTTACTTTATGTCATTTCATTAAATGTAATTTCAGTTTTCTGTAATTTACTGCTTTATTAGCCAAGTCTGGGCCATCGAAACTACTTAGTTTCGATTGAGTTTGTTCAATCGAAACTAGTAGTTTCGATAGATGGTAGTTTCGACAGTTCTGTGTATCACTTGTAAATGGTCAATCGAAACTAGTAGTTTCGATTGAACATAGTTTCGATACCTGTCACTACTATAAATAGCCTAGTTTGAGAATGTTTAGGGTGTGAGTAGCGGCTGTAACCCTGAACCTTTTCTTTCACATTGTTCTTGAATCAATACAATTTGCAGTTGTTTATGCACTGTGTTCTTATATTTTCATACCATTTGCGTGTTGATTCATAGTGTGGTTAGCTGGTTATCTTCACCAACACTGTTTCTATCATTTGTTTCACCACCATACATACAGTTTCCGCCTGTGTGTGTGTGTAATCGATCAAATCAGTGATTTCAAGTTAAATCTGGACCTACAATTGGTATCAGAGCTATTTGCTCTAGTGTTTTTGAGTGTTATCAGGTTTTGTGATTGATTCTAGGTGATTTGTGAGGTATTTTGAGGTTTTTGTTGGAATCTGCACATAACATCTCAAACGTACTGTTTCGTCATTTTTCAAGGATTTTTGTTCGTGATTTCAAGAATCGGAGGTTGGATTAGTGATCAGGAGTGTTAGACGAAGGTTTTCGCTGGATTGTTTTGTCATTTCTGCACTATTGATTTCTGGAGCTTATCATCAATGGAGTATTTCTGAGCTTGGAGAAGAAGGCATCGAAACTACTGGGGACAGTTTCTGATTTTTGTTGATCATCGAAACTTCTTGTCTACGTTTTGTCGGGAGAAGGTACTATCGAAACTAGATTTTTGTCTTATATAGAAACTGTAGTTATCGAAACTTGTCTGTGAATTTTTCAGTATCGAAACTAGTTGTTTTGATAAAAGTTGTCCTATCGAAACTAGTTGTTTCGATAAAAGTTGTCCTATCGAAACTAGTTGTTTCGATAGAAGTTGTTCTATCGAAACTAGTTACTGTTTTAGTTTCGATTCCAAATATTATGGCCACTTCAAGTTCAACAGAACATTCTGGGGGAAATAGACCACCAGCTCTTGTGTCCACAAGAGAATTTGATGATTGGACTATGAAGATGAAGCTTTTCTTTCAATTTCACGATTATACTTTGTTGAGTTCTATCACCGATGGTCCCCACAAGCCCGTAACTACCACTGCTGATGTCCTAAGTTAGTATCTGAGTATGATGAGAAAGATCTTGTCTTGATTGCCCGAGACAACAAGGCCTACGGGACTATTGCCATGGCTCTTCCTATGGATATTTTCAACATCTTTGCTGAGTACACAACTGCCAAAGACTTATGGGGTGCATTGTGCACAAGATATGAGGGAAGTGAGAATGTCAGGGAAAGCAAAAGAGATCTGATCAAGAAACAATATGCGATGTTCAGCAGTGTAAGGGGAGAATCAATATCTGATTTGATCAACCATTTCTCAAGAATTGTATCAAGGTTGAAAGTAATGGGAGTTGAGTACCCTACCCTTGATCTAAACAAGAAACTCCTAGATTCTCTTCCTGAGGAATTGAATATGTATCGAATCATGATCAAAAAGACTGAGAATCTGAGTGCTCTGTCTCAACAGGAAGTCTATAGCATTCTTGAATCTTATGAAATTGAGATTAAGAAGGGAGCAGTCACCCCGTCAAATCACTCTGGAAACACAACTCTTATTGCTGGATCAAGCTCATCCGGTAGCCCATACTTTCAGACTGATGTCCCTCCTTCAGCTGCTGCAATTAATTCTACCAGCTCCTCTGCTCCTCAAAAGACTGTCACCATGATTCCTGATGATTATGTCCCAATCATGACTGCTTTCATGTCGTGCTATGATGCACTGATTTCTGGAAATCTAACACTGGTTAGCTTTCAACCTGATGACTTGGAGCAGATTAATCCTGATGATTTGGAGAAAATGGACATTGATTGGTGCATGGCCATGTTGACCTTAGGAGCCAAAAGATTCATCAAAAGGACTGGCATAGACAGATTCAAGCAAGGAAAGACACTTGGGTTTGATATCAAGAAAGTGAGATGCTACAATTGTGTTCAGCTGGGTCACTTTGCCAGAAACTGCAAGGAGCCGTCCTCCAAGGATCAGCAAGAAAAGAAGATTTCCTCTAGAAAACAAGCTGCCAATCCTCCAAAGATAAACACATCTTCAAGTTCCACAGCTCTTGTGTGTCAAGCTGATGGACACTATCATTGGGGAGAACAAGCTGAGGAAGCTACTGATAAAGCCTTGATGGCTGATGGGGAGGACACGGGCAAGTGTGTCATGATTGAACCTGCTGAGGATCTCACTGCTGTGCCTGCTGAGGTTATTTCTAAACTTTGTAATTCCAGATCTTGCTTAAATGAAATTCAAAAATACAGATTCATCAATCAAGCCTTGATTGATGAACGTGATCACATTAAGGTGATGTATGACTCCGTTGCCAAGAAATGAGAAACTTTACTTAAAGAAAATTCGTGACATATCTGGTGAAAATCGTTCTTTAATTGTGCAACTCAATACTCAAACTATTAACAATACGATTTTAACTGAAAGAGTCCAAAACGCAGAAAAATCTAAATTACAGGTTGACCACATGGATATGGATCAGAAAATTCTGTTTGGAATAATTGATAAACAATTTAATAGAAAAGGCACAGAAGGTCTTGGGTATAACTCTCATCCACCTCCTTATTCTAAATCAGGGAGATTTGCTGATATGCCAACTCCACATGTTTCCACACCTTTTGTTTGCACATTATCTCCTCATGATTATATTACGTCCTCTGATTCTGACAGTTTTGCTTCTTGTGCAGAATCAAATTGTGTAAATTCCGAAGATGATTGTGATAAGAGTACTAATGATAGAACTATTTTAAAAGAACTTGAGTCGGATGAATGTAATAATATGTCCATGTCAAAACCAATTATTTGTGAACACGTTAAAAACTTGTATTTTGATTCTATGTCTGCTGAGCATACGGGTTTGGGATGTGATGTTTCTAAATTTAAAAATGCTTTGCCTTTTGTTCCTAAATCTTTGAATGTTATGCCATGTGTTACCAAGTTTAAAAGTGCATGAATTATTGTGAATGATGTACCACGTGAAACCATGAGCAGCATGGACTTTTTCAGATTAAAGGAAGCACATCGTCTTTAAGATAAAATTATTGATGAGAGAACCGTCTTATGTTCAGATTCCTCAACATCACAATCATCATCATCTTGTGATGACTATTATCAGGCTAAGATATCTTGTGAAAACGTTTGTTTTAGTTGTGGTGCCTCAAATCATGTTTCAAAAAGTTGTAAATTGACAACCGCAAATTCTAATGAAGAATCGCCCTCCAAAAATTCATTAAATTCATATGTGTTGCCTAAGTCTTCTCACAGTAGGAAATCTAGGCGTAAAAGAATTAAAAATGCTAAAAATTATTTAAAATGAACTTGGAAAATTAAAAATAATGTTCTATTTGATGACCATGCTTCATCAAAGGATGGTTGTAATTCTGATTCCAATGAGAGGTCATATCCTGACACTAAAATCTCTTGATTGAAACATTTTTGGTCAAATCGTATAAATGGTTCGTTGTGTATAGGGTCAATCAAGAAGAACCGGCGATAACATCTGGCATGTAGATAGTGGATGTTCAAGACATATGACTGGGCACTTTAACTTGCTGCAAGATTATCATCAAATTGATGGAGAGTATGTTGCTTTTGCTGGAAACCCAAGAGGAGGAAAGATTGAAGGACAAGGAACAGTATCAAATGGAGTAAATAGTCTGGAATTTGTCAACTTTGTTCCTCAGTTGAAATAAAATCTGATGAGTGTTTTACAGATTTGTGACAAGGACTTTTGTGCTTTATTCAATTCAAAAGAATGTCTTATCTTGAAGCCGGGAGTGGTGATTTCGGAAGAACTTATTCTCATGCGTGCTCCCAGAAGATACAACACATATAGCTTGGATATGAACAACCCATCGGGCATTGAATCGTGTTTTCTCTCAAAGGCTTCCGAAGATGAATCTTTCCTATGGCATAAAAGGTTGGGACATGTCAATTTCAAAAAAATGAACCGACTGGTTCGAGGCAACCTAGTCACTGGATTACCTCTCAAAGATTTCACTCCTATGGAACACTGTATCACATGTTCCAAGGGAAAACAACACAAATCTTCACATATGCCTAAAACCACCAATTCCATTGACTCTCCTCTCCAATCTCTTCACATGGATCTTTTTGGTCCAGTGAGTGTCATGAGTCTTGGACGAAAGTCATACTGTCTGGTGGTAACAGATGATTTTTCTCGATTCACTTGGGTGTTTTTCCTAGCCAAGAAAGATGAGACGCCATAGATTTTAAAAACCTATCTGCTTCAAATTGAGAACCTCTTCAATATAAGTGTGAAGACTATCCGCAGCGATCATGGAACAGAATTCAAAAATGAAACTCTTGATTCCTTCTGTGAAAGCAAAGGAATTTCTCGATAATTTAGTGCACCTCGTACTCCTCAACAAAACGGTGTAGCTGAAAGAAGAAACCACACTTTAATTGAAGCTGCACGAACTATGATTGTTGACTCTAAGCTTCCCGTGACTTTCTGGGCTGAGGCGGTCAACACTGCATGTTTTGTGCAAAATCGGGTTCTTATCACAAAAAGTTGCAACAAGACACCTTATTAGATCATGTACAAGCGCAAGCCAGTTATCGATTTCTTCAGAAAATTTGGGTGTGTGTGCACAGTGCTGAACACTTCAGATCAGCTCAACAAGTTTGAAGCCAAAGCTGATGAATGCTATTTTGTTGGTTACTCATCCAATCAACGTGCTTTTCGTGTCTACCATAAGAAGAAAAGGATAGTGATGGAGTCCATTGATATCAATTGGCATGAAAACAATCATACGGACACAGGAGACGGTCCCAATTGGCTCTTTGACGTCGATTCAGTTTTTAAGTCATTTAATTTTCCTGATTTCTCTATTGAATCAACTCATGCTAATCCTTACTTCTCTGTGAACAATCTAGGGAACATAAATGATCAAGGATCTTCCTCATCTGCTCAGGTTGAAATTCCTGTGGTTGCTAATGTTGAATCTGATATGGAATCTTCCGGTTCTGGTGCAACAAGTGAAACTATTGAAGACAAATCCACTCCAATAGTAGATGTTGCACCACAATCACCTGCTGAAGATCCTATTAATGATATTGCCGATCCTCCTGCTGAAAATCTTACCAATTTGGAAGAAGTCGTGGAAGAAGATGAAATTCCTCAACTACGAATTCACAAGATTCATCCCACCAATAACATCATTGGACCACTCAATGTGGGTGTTAGTACCCGAAGTGTCTGTGAAGCATTTGAAAACAGCATGTTTTCTTGCTTAATTTCTTAAGCTAAACCAAAGAACATCAAAGCAGCTCTACTAGAAAACAGCTGGGTGGAAGCAATGCAGGAAGAGCTACAGCAATTCTCAAAGCTGCATGTGTGGAATTTGGTAGATTTTCCCAAGAACAAAGTTCCAATCGGCACTCGTTAGGTTTTTCGCAACAAAAAGGATGAAGGCGGCACTGTGATTCGAAATAAAGCTCGTTTGGTGGTTCAAGGTTTCTATCAAGAAGAAGGGATTGACTATGAGGAAGTCTTTGCACCAGTGGCTCGCTTGGAAGCCATCAGAATGTTTCTCGCCTATGCAGTCTACATGGACTTCACCGTCCATCAAATGGATGTCAAAAGCGCATTTTTGTATGGCAAAGTTCAAGAGGAAGTATATGTCAAGCAGCCGTAGGGTTTCATTGATCCTAATTTTCCAGACCGTGTTTACAACCAATGTACGGTCTTCACCAAGCACCTCGTGCGTGGTATGAAACTTTATCAAAGCATCTGCTTGAGAATGGTTTCACACGAGGAGCAATTGACCAAACTTTATTCAAACGGAAGGATGAAAAGGATACAATCATGGTGCAAATTTATGTGGATGATATAATTTTTGGATCTACAAATCCCCGTCTCTGCAAAGAATTTGAAGAAGTGATGCGATATAAGTTTGAAATGAGCTCCATGGGGGAAATGAAGTTCTTTTTGGGACTACAAGTTGATCAGTCTGAGTCAGGAATCCTTATCCATCAAGAAAAATACGTAAAAGAAATCTTGACAAAGTTCAAAATGGTTGATTCCCATCCAGTAAAAACTCCTGTGGAAGTTCGACATTGTTTGACTCCTGATGTGGATGGTGAAAGCGTTGATCAGCATCTCTATCGCTCTATGATAGGATCTCTCATGTATCTCACGGCCAGCAGACCCGACATCATGTTTGCAGTGTGCTTGTGTGCACGTTTTCAGGCTAATCCTAAACTCTCTCATTTATTTGCTGTCAAACGTATTTTAAGATATTTAAGGTATAAGCCAAAATTGGGTCTGTGGTATCCGATAACTGACTTGTTTGATCTTGTGGCTTATTCAGATTCAGACTACGGGGGTTGCAACTTAGACCGAAAATCCACTTCTGGAGGTTGTCAATTCCTTGGCAACCGCCTTGTCTCATGGCAATGTAAGAAACAATCCACCGTTTCCCAATCCACCGCCGAAGCCGAATACATTGCCGCAGCCCTCTGTTGTTCCCAAGTTAGATGGATACACCATCAGATGCTTGACCATGGGATCACATTCCATGAGACACCCATTTTGTGTTTACAACACTGCCGTTCCTCATATCACCAAAAACCCCGTTCAGCATTCCAAAACAAAACACATTGAAATTAAACATCATTTTATTCGTGACTGTGTTGAAAAGAAACATATTCAAATCGTTGAAGTCAAAACCGACAAACAATCCGCAGACATCTTCACAAAGGCTTTTGACTCTACCAGATTTGCCCAATTGGTGGAGATGCTTGGAATGATTAACTTTCAGTAAATTGTGTGAATAGTAGTTTATTTTCTAAATTTTGATTAATTAACAAAGAAAATTCCAAAAAGATTTTATTTTTATGTACAATTTCTACGCAAATCTTTTGGGGGAGAAATATAATATTTTAATGTTGAAAAGAATTGTTGTGTATATAATCTTCAAGTGGTTTTGAATTGCAAAAAAAAAATTGAATCTGACCTTTGAGAAATGATAGTGTCTGATCTCATCTCTTGGACATGGAATGGACAAAAAGCGATGGTGTTTATTGAGGTATAGCTGGTAGGCCCGACATATCGTTAAAACTTGTAAGTAGTGTGAAAACCTAATATATATATATATATATATATATATCTCATACTTGTGTGTTTGAAACTATTATTGAAACATCTAACCTATTTTTATATCTAAGAAAACCAATTCAATCAGATACTTCCTATTCATACGCCAAGTGACCGTCAAAATAACGATATTTACCACCGATGACCCCGTATGTTTTGCTTACGCAAAGATCTCGGGTGCTCATCCTTTTCCCATCCACTTGGATGATTTGACCCCGTCTGTTTTGCTTACGCAAAGATCTCGGGTGTTCAACATTTTTCTATCCGCTTGGATAATTTTACGACTTCTTCTGTTTTGCTTACGCAAAGATCTAGAATGTTCGTACCTTTTTAATATCTACTTAGATATATTTTATTTTAAATTTTCTAAATCCACTTGGATATCTTATTTTGTTTTGGTGGTACTTTGACATTACTAAGACGGTACCTTGGTTAATCAGAAAGAGATGATAGGATGAAGATAGGTAGTTCTTGAGGATTGATAGGTTTTCAAAATCATTTATTTCAATATGTGGGGTACACCTTGTATATTGCTTAAATGGTACCTTTTAATCACATGAAATCTTTGTACAAACAAATGTTCGGGTTTACTTTGCACAAATACCAGCTATCTTCAGGGACTCACAGTAGTTAATTGCAAAAGGAAGTGTTTCAAGAGACTGACCAGATCTGATCTCATGTTGGATCTTTTTCAAGAAGATAAGTGTAAATATCTTGTGTATAATTTTATTTCTATAGTTAACTCTGTTTTAACAGTGTATATATGTTAGTCTTGTTTCTGCTATTTGAACTATCGAAACTAGTTGTACATATCGAAACTACTTTGAACTATCGAAACTAGTTGTACATATCGAAACTACTTTGAACTATCGAAACTAGTTGTACATATCGAAACTTCTTTGAACTATCGAAACTAGTTGTACATATCGAAACTACTTTAAACTATCGAAATTAGTTGTTTCGACAGGGGCACTTTGGTCATCTGTCTTACGCAAATTAAATGCCTCCATAATCTATCCCTTCCTTCATACTGAGTTTCACTCGTCATTTTCGAACCCTCTTCACCTTCTCTGTCATACGCAAAATCTCTCAAGCCATTGGTCTGAGTTGCAAGATATCAGCGTTAATCACCTGATTTTCCCCCGTTGTCACCATCGTCTCCATCATCAGGTAACGTCTCACTACTTTATTTTGGATGATTTTTGCAAATCGACAGACCTAGGGTTTCAAAGTTTAAAATTTGTTCGACTAAATCTTCATAATAACAGTCGTTTTTGTGCTTATCCGTGTTTGCATACATCTCTATCATCTTTGAACTCACGATTAATGCGTATTCTTGCAGATAATAGTCTCACACTCGGTAAAATGAAGTTCCATCACTTACAGGCCACTCTAAACCCTTCATTAAATTGTTTATATTAGTCTGAGTATCGTGAATCAAAGGGGTTTGGGTTTCAAAACCAAGTAGTTTCGATAAAGGGGTTCAACTCTTTCAAAATTTCTCAAAAGGTTTTCAATCGAAACTACTAGTTTCGACACCCAAACTTGCCCTAGTATCTCTAATCGAAACTAGTTATTTTCGATAAGTTCATCTCCATCGAAACTAGTTGTTTCGACAGTATTGATTTCAAAATTTTCTAAGTATTGATCAAAGCTTATTGCCTCTATCCAAACTACTTGTTTTGATAAAGTTGTTTGTTAAATTAACCAAGTTCATCTTAATCGAAACTAGTTGTTTCGACAGTAAGGATTTCAGATTTTTTCTAAGTGTTGATATATCTTGTTTCGGTCAAGTATTTTTTGAAACTTTACTTCTTGTGCAAAATTGATGAATTTTATAGGTATGGATCTCTTATTTGTAAAGAGACACAATGTCTGTGCATTCCTTAATGCCAATGATCCAAAAGCTGCAGAGTTCATTCGTGTCTTAAACTTCTTGGCAAACTCCAACATCAGCTTTGCCATCAGCAACAACCTGCCGGTGTTTCAGACATCTATAAAAGAATTTTGGGAGACTGCAGAGATCATCACAGTTGAAAATGTGGAGCACATCAGAGCAACTGTGCTTGGCCAAGAAGTCTTATTTTCTGAAGCTATAGTTAGAGAGGTGCTGCAGTTTAATGACAATCCAGATGCACCCATTGAATTTCCAATCTTCTATGTTAAAGAATGCTTCAGAAGATTGGGTCATCCAGAAGAATTCAAAAGTGGTCAGATAATCAAGAACTCCTTACCAAGCCACTGGAGATACGTAGTGCACGTGTTTATTCACTTCCTATCAATCAGAAAAGGAGGTTTTGATTCAGCAAACAGCACTCTGGGCTCAGTAATTTTGGGGTTAGTCAAGGGAAGAGATTACAATTTTTCTGGCTTCATCTTCAGACAGTTAAAGGACAACCTAATAGGAGCCGTGAAGGAGAAATTTCTGGCATATCCAAGATTTCTACAGATTATCATCAATCATCTTCATCCTGAGCTGCAACAAGTTGGGAACACCTTTGTGTTCGACCATATGATTACCAAGACTCTCAACTATATGAGAAGTACAAACAAGAGAACCAACAGGGCTATAGCTGAAGTTCCCCTGTTTGGTCATATTATTGGTGAAGAAGAAGAATTCATTCCTGATATTGACCCCGATCTAGAAGAAGAGATCTTATCATCTGATGAAGAAGAGATGGAAGTTGAACAAGATCAAGGTAATCAACCTATTGATGAAGCTGAGATTGAGATAAACGTCCCTAATGTTCAAGAAGAAGAACAACCCATCATTGAGCCTGTGATAGAGGCTCCTTTTGTTGAACAAATACAGATAATTCAAGAGCCAGCAGTTAATGTTGAAGCTGGTATGCATGAAGCTGAGAAGGAAGTTGCAGAATCAAGTGGAACTTTGGATGGAGGAATCTATGGATCTGACTACTACAAGTCTGATTCAGATGATAGAACAAAGCACCTTGCATCTTCCTTCAAATGGCAAGTTGAGTCAGGTTCTGATTTTGAGGAAGAAGAGCTTAGGGCAAAGAAAATCAAGACTGGATCAGAAGATTTATCATCCTCGTCAGATTCTCTATTAGCGACTCCACAACCCACTCCACAGCTTACTCCACAACCCACTCCACAACCCACTCCACTACCATCTCCACAACAATCACCCATCCATACTACTCCCACATCACCACCTCATGATTCAACCTCTCCTGTACTGTCACACCCCGACCGACGGCGGAATCATCGAAGCGGGACATGTAGACTGTTCATGAGCTCAAGGTTGACTAAATTGTAATATGTTAAATCCATTTCCACTCAAACAAACATGAATCAAATTCAAAGTACATAATGATATACAATTTGTTTTTGAATTAAGATTAACTAGGTCCAAAGCCTATGTGTAGCATGTCTTGATCAAACTCATATGAAAGCACCTGAAACATGAATAAAATAAGGTCAACTAAAAAGTTGGTGAGCATAACACAGGTTTGTATATAGGTAGCATATAATTTGTAAACCAAATCCTTTACATAACATGATAAATAAGGCGTTTACGGGGAGCAGCTATTGTGTAACCAAGTACAATCAAACCTTTGTAACTAGCATGCAAAAATTGTGTTGTCGGTTTCAATCACCGCGCACCTGGGTGGGTTTGTCAGACTCAATAGATCTATTATTGAAAACCGTCGGCTTGAATAGTTAATGATTGCACATAATCGCATACAAAGGTTAGCACACCTAGCACTCGGGCATAAAGCTCAAATTGCACACATGAATGTAAATAGGATTTGTACTTGTGTTGTTTGTGTAAATGTAAACATGTAATTTGAATAATGTTCATGTCTCACCCCAAAAATGTAAAAGAGTAAAAGGGGCTATGTATACTCACTTGATTCGAAGGCGTAGCTAACACGAGATACTAGAAAGTAATGTGATCCTTGTATCGCACAACGTTAACCTAGAGTGTAATGTATATTGCATTAATAATGCACAATAGTCTAAGTCTAAGTCTAAGGTTGAATTGGATAAAGTTAGTGATTGGTACTTGGAAGTATTGTATAAAACGGAAGATTTGAAATGAATATTTTTACAACATTTTGAATAAGGTTTGAGTTTGAAATAATTAAATAAGTAAATTAATTAATTATTGTTTATGAGAATAATGTAAGTATTAGATGTAATTAAGTATAACTAAATAAATGTTTTTGTTTAATTATAAATCAAATAAATAATTATTACCTTATTCATCTATTTATAAAATGTAACTTATACATTAAAATATTATTTAAGTGTAGGGTTTATAATTTAAAGGTTGAAACTTTAATTAAATAATTTCCATTTATTTTAAGATTAAATACTTGATCTTTTTAAATAAAGATAATACGCATTTTTATAAATTCAACTATTTTTATTTTGAAAATTAACTTGAAATACTAATTGTTTAAAAATATAGAAATTTTAAGGATTCTGTGAACACACACGACAGTGCCTAGACAGGACACGATCGTGCTCGGGCCACGGGCCCGACCGCGCTAGTCAGGGAGCGACTGCGTTGATCAACAGAGGACATAGCTAGACAAATCACCAGGCACAACCGTGCCTTGTATAGGCATGACCATGTCTATGCTTCAGGGGCACGACCAAGTCTAGCCAACGAGCATGACTGTGTCTGAGCAGGAGGCACGACCGCGCTGGAAGTCGGCACGATCGCGTCTCCTGAGGCACGACCGCGCTAGACGATTAGCGCGACCGTGTCTCTTTCAAAACAGGGACAAATTGATTGATTCTTATATTTATAGTGCTGGAATTTAAAGGGCTTTCATTCACAAGGTTATTACGAATCTGTTGGTGTAGATTAATTGTGTTTAAAACATGTTTAGAACCGGATTCGATTAAACTATTTTGAATGAAAATATGGTTTCGGGTTCGAGTAGATTTCGATATTGAATGCCCAAATTAGATTGGGGATTTTGATCTATAGAATAAATAGAAGGTTTAGAAGGTTTCAATTACCCTGTACGATGATGGATTGGTAGCTTACGGTAGGAAGGAGTTCCGGCGTGACGAATTTGGTCTCCGGCGTCTCCTGCTGTAATTCCGGCTACACCAGTGTACTCGTGAGTTTCAGTGAGGATCGTGTGATGTATATCGTTTGTTTACTTGAGAGTATATGGATCGAAAGGAAGAAACTAGTGGTTTCGTTTAGTTTTCTTGAGATGAGTCGGTTCCAGATGATAATGGTTGTAATTGGCAGTGTAATTGTTTTTGTTAATGGATATTAAGTGGAATCAGTTACGGGAAACCAACGATCGGGCGATTAAAGCTGCAGTTACGTTTTCTCAGACATGAGGCGCGACCGTGCCTACTAGGGTTTCTGGTTATTTACAAAATCAGCCCTTGCAACTTCAGCTTTGACAGAATTAGCTTGGTTAGGATTTAACAGAACACCTAACGGGATTACTAACTGAGTTAACTCTAGGAGGTGTTACCACGTGATTTGAGTTCTAAAACTTTGAATTAAAAATACGTTTAGCTAACAATTGATGAGGTGCAGGTTTGAACAAGTACAAGGTTTAATGATGTACCGTTATTTTATTAATTTAAATAAATTAAAATAGGGTCGGAAAATCAGGAATGTTACAGTCTCCCCATGTTAAGGGAATTTCGTCCTGAAATTTAACTAATGGAGACTACTAAATCAAGAAAGAGATGGGAGTTTGGGTTCTCGGTGAGCTTTGATTGTTGGACATGGCTTAGGCCTGATCATCGAGGTTGAATATGAATGATGATAATGAATTTAGTTTTTGAAATGGACTTAAAGAGAAGATTGTCGAATAGCAATTTGAATTCTAAATGTAAGATGTATTACTTGGAACAAATTTGATGAGATTTTGAAATTTTGAGTTTGTGTAAGATGTAGTCTAACGTGCTCAAAATTGTTAGTGTGTAAAAGATTTCATAAACATTGGTCTAGGTCAAAACTTCACGTGACACGAACAACGCTACTCCTGATAATATGATAGGACACTTATATATAGGAAGTACCATCGGCGTATCCACCATGCCCTCGTCATATTACATCCATTTCGTTGTTACACATCATGATAAGTTTTAGGTCATAACACACGACAAAATTTCACTATAGTTTCCATGCGCTGATCTTCATAATTCCGTGTGCACCCGTAATTATTCAAATCATCGTATGGTCCGTATAGATTGTTTCGTTGTGTGTGGGTAAGGGGGCACAATTTCGCTATGATCACGTCTATTGTTTACACATAGAATGTCGCTAACAAGTAACTAAGTCCCTAATCAGGTCAGTTCGCAACTAAAGAGTAGTAAAGTAGTAACACTTAAAGTTTCTTAGTTTGCTCGTGTTTGAACAAGAATACGTCAAACCCCGAGTCGTTTCAATGTATTATGGTCTTCAACTTTGGTGTACAAAGTGCATGACCATGTCTTGTGTATAATGTAATCAATCCATTGCAATAATTGTAAGCAAATTTTGTTTCGAGTATATAGTAAGCACACAAGTCTCATGTATGATCTAGTGTCTCGTAGTTTGTAATCAAATAGGTCTCATATATAGCGTAAATAATTTAGTGTCTTGTATTTTGTAAATCAAAAAGCTCTAATGTGTAATGTATACAACATAGTATTATGTGTATTGTAGGAAATGGATCTCATGTATAGTGTTAGCAACTTAGCATCATGTATTTTGTATAATGTACACCGTTTAGTATAAAGTGCTTTGTAACCAAATGAGTTTCATGTATATTGTGGTCAATCTAGAATTATGTATCAATGAAGAAATTCTTATGTATAACATATATTGCAAACAACTAAGTTTCGTGTATCATGTGCTCAATCCAGTAGCATATGTATTGCAAGTAAACATGTTTAGTGCATTACGTGATCAATCAAGCAAATTGTGATTTGTAGGCAAACTAGTTTCATGTATTATGTAGTTTGTGTAGAATTGGATATATTGAGGATAATTGAGTTTCATGTACCATGAGATTGCGTTGAATATATTGTGAACGTGTATACATGAGTATTGAACTTCGCGTGCGATGTGTACTAACGGGTCTTGCATGTGATCGAGTGCTGCGGACAAACGTGTTGTTTGGCGTTCTTGCATAATGTGGTAGTTAGGTTCAAGTCCTCAAATCTCATTGAGGTTGGTGGGAAAGGTTAACGTTTACGCGATATGGATCGTCTCTTGAAGCGTCGATTGAAAGGTAACGAGGAGGTTTTGGAAATATTCTGGAATTTGTGTTTACAAATACGGGTCTTTGTTTGAACATAGAAAGTGGGAAATTGTTTTTGGTTGTAGATCTATATAAAGTTGTGAAATCATTGAATCGCATATTTTAAATGAATATGCAATTTATGAGAAAATATTTTTAATTTAAATTTTCAACTATTGGCTAAACAAGTAGGAGCACATTAATTTAACCAAAGTTTAGAAATATTTACTTTAATGAGGAAAAATCATAATTATTTATCAGTATAAAAAAAATAATAATATTTTTATAAAATTGGTTGCATTAACCTTCCTTATTAGGTGAAAAAGTTTTATGGAAAATTTATGTTTTTGATGTTATCTAAAAATTCGTTTAACATTTTGTTTAAACAAGATAACGAGGTTTTGTTTAAATCACAAAATAGGATGATTTATTTAATGAAAGAGATTGTTGGTAATATACTAAATCATGTGGAATGAAAGAAGTGATATTTGAGAAAATTTGATGGGAATATAACAGGTGTAATTTACGCCCCACGGGTCAAATCAATGAACAACATCTGTAGAGTTGAAATATATGGAATTGATTAAATGCTGAAATGTTAAACATTATTCAAAACATAGGGAAATGGTTCTCAAATCAAAAATTTAAAGGAAATCAGTAGAAGCTTCTTCTAACGTCTCTGGTAGCTTTCCACTAGGAAGAAGATAATTGCCAAGATGATCACCGCTATAGTCACTCGAGTAATAGATCTGGCTTCAGTCCTGGCGGTCTCTGTGCGATGTTCTTGCATTTTTTTTTCTAGGATGGAGATTAACTCCTTTTGGTATCCTAATTGGTTTGCTAGGCTATCCATTCTTTGTCTTTGAAAGTCGTGTATTTCTCCCTGCTCTATCCTTTTCCTCTCGAATTCTGAATTTCTTACATATTGATGGAAGTCATTGGTTAGAATTCCCATAACACCAGGGGGTACCATGGTATGCCTTACCCAAGGGTTAGGAAGGTACGGGTCGGGCATTAGATATGGGTCTCTCAGTGGGGGTGGTAATTGATTGTGGAGATGGGGTGTATGATACGGGTTTATGGGTGCGGCTGATCCAGGTGTTCGAAGTCTTGGGCCGGTGTTCCTAATCCAATCTACCCTTACATCAAACCTTGATCTAGCAGCTGCGGGTGTTGGTGATGGAAGTACGGGTGATCCGGTGTCTTCTTCCCAATCAGACTCTTCTTCGGGATGGCATACCGGGGAGGTAGGAGGGTAGGAGTCCATGCTTAGCAGGAAAAAAATGGAAAGGTCGTAAGCGATAAATAAATACTGAGTGTCAAACATAGGAGTTCTCATAGGTTTAGAGTTTGACTAGTCATAACGCCGAGTCTTCACAATAGTATTTTAGGAGTACACTTAACCTATAAGTAATGTATCCCTGAGGAGGATTCCTAGGAAAGAGGGGTGGGTCAATAAGACACACTTAAGTACCCTATCTTTCCTTAGCCAGAATTCCTCATGGGTCTACACACTCTTCCAGCCATCATGTATTTAATAATACTATTGTTGGGCTCATGGTCATGATGAGAATTGTTGTGGACTGGGCTTTGAGGCCCAAGAGTAAGGTTTATGCTTTTCAGCGGGCTTCTTCTTCGTGGAGGATAGATGGGCTTCTTGGTTTATTATTGGTGGGTATTAGGCCCAATAGTTTAAGTCTTTGCTCATAAAGGGTGATGGTATCATGTATTTGGGTCCAAAGGTGTATGAATAATTTTGGTGCGTATGTGTGTGTGTTAAACTTAGGATAGTGTTTTAAATAAATTATGTAGGTAGCTATGAATAGAAGAAGAAGTGGGCAGGTAACGTGACACATAAACTATTGGGTATTGTATCATGTGATGTAATCATATAGTATAATATGTAAAAATATTCACATAGGTGAATAATCATATAGCATGTAGGTAGTAATGAGTGTAAGTACAAGAGTTATCAAGTAGTGTGATACATAAGTCATTATGTATTGTATCAGGTAGTGTAAGTACTTAGGATAGCATGTAAAAATAATCACACATGAATTGATAATGTAACATTTAGTAGCATGGCATTGTATGGGTGTCCTAAAGTTATAGTCTAGGTCAAGAGTGACTATTAACCTAGTTCCTTATAACCAAGGCTCTGATACCAATCTG
Organism: Smallanthus sonchifolius; assembly: GCA_023525975.1. NCBI lineage: Eukaryota > Viridiplantae > Streptophyta > Magnoliopsida > Asterales > Asteraceae > Smallanthus > Smallanthus sonchifolius. The sequence continues at coordinate 16,311,233 of CM042035.1, read as the reverse complement.
TCACACCCCGACCGACGACGGAATCATCGGGGCGGGACATTTAGACTGTTCATGAGCTCAAGGTTGACTAAATTGTAATATGTTAAATCCATTTCCGTTCAAACAAACATGAATCAAATTCAAAGTACATAATGAAATACAATTTGTTTTTGAATTAAGATTAACTAGGTCCAAAGCCTATGTGTAGCATGTCTTGATCAAACTCATATGAAAGCACCTGAAACATGAATAAAATAAGGTCAACTAAAAAGTTGGTGAGCATAACACAGGTTTGTATATAGGTAGCATATAATTTGTAAACCAAATCCTTTACATAACATGATAAATAAGGCGTTTATGGGGAGCAGCTATTGTGTAACCAAGTACAATCAAACCTTTGTAACTAGCATGCAAAAATTGTGTTGTCGGTTTCAATCACCGCGCACCTGGGTGGGTTTGTCAGACTCAATAGATCTATCATTGAAAACCGTCGGCTTGAATAGTTAATGATTGCACATAATCGCATACAAAGGTTAGCACACCTAGCACTCGGGCATAAAGCTCAAATTGCACACATGAATGTAAATAGGATTTGTACTTGTGTTGTTTGTGTAAATGTAAACATGTAATTTGAATAATGTTCATGTCTCACCCCAAAAATGTAAAAGAGTAAAAGGGGCTATGTATACTCACTTGATTCGAAGGCGTAGCTAACACGAGATACTAGAAAGTAATGTGATCCTTGTATCGCACAACGTTAACCTAGAGTGTAATGTATATTGCATTAATAATGCACAATAGTCTAAGTCTAAGTCTAAGTCTAAGGTTGAATTGGATAAAGTTAGTGATTGGTACTTAGAAGTATTGTATAAAACGGAAGATTTGAAATGAATATTTTTACAACATTTTGAATAAGGTTTGAGTTTGGAATAATTAAATAAGTAAATTAATTAATTATTGTTTATGAGAATAATGTAAGTATTAGATGTAATTAAGTATAACTAAATAAATGTTTTTGTTTAATTATAAATCAAATAAATAATTATTACCTTATTCATCTATTTATAAAATGTAACTTATACATTAAAATATTATTTAAGTGTAGGGTTTATAATTTAAAGGTTGAAACTTTAATTAAATAATTTCCATTTATTTTAAAATTAAATACTTGATCTTTTTAAATAAATATAATACGCATTTTTATAAATTCAACTATTTTTATTTTGAAAATTAACTTAAAATACTAATTGTTTAAAAATATAGAAATTTTAAGGATTCTGTGAACACACACGACCGTGCCTAGACAGGACACGATCGTGCTCGAGCCACGGGCGCGACCGCGCTAGTCAGGGCGCGACTGCGTTGATCAACAGAGGACATAGCTAGACAAATCACTAGGCACGATCGTGCCTTGTATAGGCACGACCGTGCCTTGTATAGGCACGACCGTGTCTATGCTTCAGCGGCACGACCAAGTCTAGCCAACGAGCATGACTGGGTCTGAGAAGGAGGCACGACCGCGCTGGAAGTCGGCACGATCGCGTCTCCTGAGGCACGACCGCGCTAGACGATTAGCGCGACAGTGTCTCTTTCAAAACAGGGACGAATTGATTGATTCTTATATTTATAGTGCTGGAATTTATAGGGCTTTCATTCACAAGGTTATTACGAATCTGTTGGTGTAGATTAATTGTGTTTAAAACATGTTTAGAACCGGATTCGATTAAACTATTTTGAATGAAAATATGGTTTCGGGTTCGAGTAGATTTCGATATTGAATGCCCAAATTAGATTGGGGATTTTGATCTATAGAATAAATAGAAGGTTTAGAAGGTTTCAATTACCCTGTACGACGATGGATTGGTAGCTTACGGTAGGAAGGAGTTCCGGCGTGACGAATTTGGTCTCCGACGTCTCCTGCTGCAATTCCGGCTACACCAGTGTACTCGTGAGTTTCAGTGAGGATCGTGTGATGTATATCGTTTGTTTACTTGAGAGTATATGGATCGAAAGGAAGAAACTTGTGGTTTCGTTTAGTTTTCTTGAGATGAGTCGGTTCCAGATGATAATGGTTGTAATTGGCAGTGTAATTGTTTTTGTTAATGGATATTAAGTGGAATCAGTTACGGGAAACCAACGATCGGGCGATTAAAGCTACAGTTACGTTTTCTCAGACATGAGGCGCGACCGTGCCAAGACGAGGCGCGAACGTGCCAAAATGAGGCGCGACCGTGCCTACTAGGGTTTTTGGTTATTTACAAAATCAGCCCTTACAACTTCAGCTTTAACAGAATGAGCTTGGTTAGGATTTAACAGAACACCTAACGGGATTACTAACTGAGTTAACTCTAGGAGGTGTTACCACGTGATTTGAGTTCTAAAACTTTGAATTAAAAATACGTTTAGCTAACAATTGATGAGGTGCAGGTTTGAACAAGTACAAGGTTTAATGATGTACCGTTATTTTATTAATTTAAATAAATTAAAATAGGGTCGGGAAATCAGGAATGTTAGATGTACCAAGAGTTAAAACTTTAAGCCTTGAACTGAAGAAAATGCAGGATAAGATTCAAAAGAAAGATGAAGAAAATGAACGCTTAAAATCTAATTTGCATGATGTGCAGGAAGAGGTTAACGACCTGAAGCTGGAAGTTGGGGGTTTACATACCCAGATTGAGATTCAACAAACTCAACTTGAAACACAACAAAGACTAATCTCAAAGCAAAAAGAAGAATTCAAGGCTTTAGCTGAAGCGGTGGAACAGCTCAAAGCCTCAATGATAAAACCTGTGCAACAACAACCAACCACTTCAACAGCTCAGGGGGAGACCACATCTGTAGTTGAACCCTCATCTCCTGCCCTTGTGACTAATCCAGAGTCTGCACTAACTATCTTTACTGGCCATACTGAGAAGACAAAGGAGGCAGTTGAAGTCAAGGATGAAGAACCAAAATTAGACCTTCCCTCAGCAAGTGAGAGAAGAGATGCAAGGAAGAAAGGGAAAGGGACTTCTACTGAAATAGAGACCGTGATTCTGGATGAAGAAGACATCCCATCTGATGACGAGCTAAATGCCCTTTTAGATGAAATTGAAAACTATGGGTATAATGATCTTTATCCAGAAATTCTGACCACCGAGGAAAAAGAGACTGAGGGAACCAGATACTTGACAGAAGAAGGAGAGGAAATTCAAACCTTGTCTGATGAAGAAAAAGGCGAAGAAGATGTTCAGGTTAATCTTATCAAGACAGTCACTCATGAACCAACCACTACAGTCTCTGAATCCAGTCCAGCACAAGATCCACCTTCTGTTGCACCTGAACCTCCAATTTCAAGAAAGTCTTGGTTTAGGAAAATCATTCAGGAAGAAACTTCTAAAACATATGAATGGATAGCTGAGCATCAGGAACTAAAGAGGCCTCCAATTGGCTGGAAGTATGATGCTGAAAGGAAGCTCTTTATTATCTGAAGATATAGAGGGGGAGTTCAGCACTTTAAAAATATGACTGACTTCCAGACACTTCCTTTCTTTGACCTCAGGGATTTAGCCAAACTTCCCCTTCAAAACCCTGGGAAGGTTATGATGGCTTATGACTTTGAGAAATTTCTGCATTCTCAAGTCAATAATGATTTCAAGGGAATGAAGCCTAGGAAAACTCAAAAGAAAATCTCAAATACAAGGTTTCATCCTAAGACTAACAAGCCATATGTGTTCTTGAGATACAAGCCTGCCCAAACTCACAAGACCATCACCATTCCAAAATTTGTACGTGTCCAGCTGCAAACTTTTAGAAAGTGGTACTATGACCCAATCATTGGCAGTGCAGTAATAGAGTGTGAGGGCAAGGAAGACATCACTATCTTTGAGCCTATGGAGTTGTTGAAATTTCAGCCTGAAGATCAGGAGGTACTATTCCAGAATCACATTCAGGCATACAGTGATGAAGATGAAGCTGATGCCAAGGCCTACCAAAGAGTTGTATCTCTCCACGTTAAACCATTCATCCCAAGGACAACTGAAGGACAAGCTGCTTGATGAAGAGCTGAAGACAGTAATGCAACAGCTTAGGGGGAGATTGTAGAGTCTTATCTTATGTATAAGCTGTTGTCATTTATTGTATGTTTAAATAGTTTTAGACTAGTTTACTTTATGTCATTTCATTAAATGTAATTTCAGTTTTCTGTAATTTACAGCTTTATTAGCCAAGTCTGGGCCATCAAAACTACTTAGTTTCGATTGAGTTTGTTCAATCAAAACTAGTAGTTTCGATAGATGGTAGTTTCGACAGTTCTGTGTATCACTTATAAATGGTCAATCGAAACTAGTAGTTTCGATTGAACATAGTTTCGATACCTGTCACTACTATAAATAGCCTAGTTTGAGAATGTTTAGGGTATGAGTAGCAGTTGTAACCCTGAACCTTTTCTTTCACATTGTTCTTGAATCAATACAATTTGCAGTTGTTTATGCACTGTGTTCTTACATTTTCATATCATTTGCGTGTTGATTCATAGTGTGGTTAGCCGGTTATCTTCACCAACATTGTTTCTATCATTTGTTTCACCACCATACACACAGTTTCCGCCTGTGTGTGTGTGTAATCGATCAAATCAGTGATTTCAAGTTAAATATGGACCTACACACCTTATGAACCCTGGTTCAAAAGAGTTCGCTACATTGGATTTCTAAAACCTTTTGTATGTCCATGCACCATTCTGATCACACATGGGGTTCTTCCTAAGTTTGGTGCCAAATCTGATGAAGGATACTTTGTGGGCTATTCCTCTCAATCCAAGGCCTACAGAGTATTCAACTCAAGAACAAGAATAGTGGAAGAATCTGCCAATATGGAATGTAGGGAACACATTGCATGTGAACAGGGAAAAGGCCCAGACTGGCTCTTTGATATAGACTCCTTCACATAAATATTTGAGCCTCTCATCTTCTCAAATATGGAGTCTACCTCTGCCAAAGAACCAACTTCCACATCTTCCACTAACTACAAATTGGAGTTCACTAGTCCCTCTATCATACTAAAAAGGCCATCTATTGATCCTCCATCTGTTGTGGAATCTATTGAAGCCAGTGAAGCCAGAACCAGACTCTCAAATGTCACCAGCAGCAGCCTCTCTGAGAATGAAAATCCGAATGAACTTCAAGACACATCTGTCAATACTGTAGAGGCATCTGCTGCAGATGTTGATGATGCTGCTGTTGATAATATTGATGCTGTTGTTTACATTGAAGACACTTCCACCATGAATGAAGAGTTTCCTGATCAGAATCAGAGCAATCTTGAGCAATGAATACAATTGGATGTTGTACCAGCACAGAGAATCAACAAGGAACATCCCTTGGAAAATATCATTTGCCAAGTTCACCAAGGAGTTCAAACAATAAGCAAAACCCATGAGGCCAATATATGTATGTATTCCTGCTTTCTGTCTTAGGTAGAACCGAAGAAGATAGATGAAGCTCTGAAACTAAACCTACTACCACACCAGAAGATTCAAGAGAAATTGTTATATGGTTCTACAGTAATCAAGATTAATGGTTTAAGGTTTACAAGGGAAGGGCAGAGGTAAAAAGATCAATCTACAAATCTGTTGATGAGGTGATGCAGCTTCTAGATTCTGATCTTCAAAGAATGATGGAGCAGGGTGAAGCTCATGAGCCTGAGAATGAAAGTGTGAGGCATCTGTTGCTAGTGATCAAACATCACTTCAATCCTAGCAAAGATGTGATCATTAATGCTAAACCTCTCCAATCCCACTTTCCATTCACTAGTTGATCCTACAATGTTGAGAAGAATGAATACACTGTAACAGATGTTAGAGGTCAGAAGATGAGATGTTCTAGCAAATCCATCTTTAGCATGCCAAGCAAGGACATCAAGTCTCTATCTGAACTTCCTCTTGACAATCCAAGCAAGGACCCTAGAGGCTATGAGACAGCAAAGGATTGTTTCACACATGCAAAAGCTTCAGCAACAACAGAAGTAAGAAAGTTTTGGTAGCATCAGTCTAGGGGGAGTTTGTAGATAAAAAGACTAATGGCTACAAAATTCTCTAAGTACGACTGTTGCGGACTCCACAATTTTGCTGCTGACCAACAAGCTGCTGCGGATAAGCTTGTTTGCTGCTGATAGTTGTTCTCCTGATGATGAACAACTCTGCTGCGGACAGCCTTATCTACTGAAGTCCAGAGTTGCTGCTGATAGGCAAATCATCAGCAGCTTTGGATAGTTGAGTTTTGCTGTGGGTCTTCAACTATCAGGTTGATAGCCTTATCTGTTGAAGATTAATCATTGCTGCTGATTGGCATATCAAAAGCATCAACTTTACTACTGACAACTTTCTGCTGCAACTTTGACACATCACATGCAGAAAGAATGTTACTGGTGAAGACAATAAAGGACAACTCTCTCCTTCCAAGTATCCAAGCAATGATGCCTAAGAAGACGTTTGATTAAAGTTAACTTTTGTAGTCTTTGTCGTCTTAACTTGTAGTATAGCTTCAAGTATACAAGATCAACGGCTTGTGTTTGATCTGATCCTTAGAATCAAGGGTCTCTCTTGATTCTAAGTTACTATATAAGTAGTGTATCTGTTCATTGTACAAGTGTGCTTTCTCAGAGTTTTCTTTGTAATCTTGTAACCATTGAAGCTTAATAAAATTTGCATTTATCAGTATTCTTTATGTTTACTTGTTTACTTTGTATAATTGTTATTGTTTCCGCCAATCTCAACTAGAATAGAACCATCTTGTATTCACCGATCCTACATTTGTACAAATCATTGATACATATATTCCATCAAACATAGGTTAACCTTGTGGTTAACTAGAACATTTGTGTAACAAACAACATATTTGTGTGACATTCAGGCCACTCATTGCAAGGTGAGTTTACATAGCCCTTTTTTCCTTTTTATACTTTTGGAGTGAAACATGATTACATTCAAACTATTTGCAATTATTACAATTTAAACATTATGATCATGTGTGAAATTTGTGCCTTATGCTTGAACACTATTAGTGCAAACTACATTTACCTGCTTTTTGTGCATAGTGCAAGTGCAATCATTAACTCAGTACAAGCCGACGGTATACAACGATAGATCTATTGAGTCTGACCAACCCACCCGGTTAGGGTGATTGTTGCCGAAAACAATTAAGGATAATTGTTGTGTTATTCCTATCACTTAAGGATAACTGTTGTGTTATGCCTATCACTTATGGATAACTCTTGTGTTATGCCTATCACTTAAGAATAATTGTTATGTTATGCCTATCAGTCACAAGGTTTGATTGTACGCCCCAGTTTTAACAGTAGTGTTTCTCCATAATTGCCATATTAAACCACGCATCATATGAATTGTACACAAACTCTTGATATTACTTATGGTGTCAAAACCTATGTATGCTCACCAACTATTTTTAGTTGACCTTGTTTTCATCATGTTTCAGGTACTAGTGTAAGAGATCATATGCAAGGTACTACATGTAGGATTTGGACTTAGTGAACAAAGAATTTGAACATGTTGATGTATCTGATCTTGGTTGTTCGTTGAACTATTGTAATGAAATCCTGATGTAACTAATATATGAAACTTTAGTTGATCATGAGCTTATGAACAGTCTAAATGTCCGCCCCGATGTATTCGGCCGTCGGTTGGGGTGTGATAGTGTGGGAGATAGAGTTTGAGGGTTTCAAATAAGGGGATGGAAGGGGATAACATGCTTATATAGCTAGGGCTTTTAGGGGTGGGCTTTCAAAGAAATATTGGTTCGTAGTAACCGCGTATCCACTCGGGTCCCCGTTATGACTAAATTCCCCGATTTATTATTGTTTAAATACTTATCATTATGAAACGTTATTACTAATATTATCCAAACATGAAAACTGATATAGCCACCTATGTTAGCAGGTGCCTGGCCTACTCGAAGGTCAAAGTCGAGTACCAAAAACATTCTAGTTTAATTCAGCAACCGGAAATTCCAATGTAGAAAATGGGAGCAGGTTTCATGAACTTTGTCACTACACTACCCCGAACTCCTACCGGATGCGACACCATCTGGGTGATCGTAGATCGTTTGGCCAAATCCGCTCACTTCCTAGCAATTAAAGATACTGACAAGATGGAGAAATTAACTCGCATCTATCTGTAAGTAGTAGTGTCTCGGCACGGAGTGCCAATTTCAATCATATCTGATCGTGACGCTCAATTCAGTTCACTTTTCTGGCAATCCTTATGAAAAACCCTAGGCACGCGCCTAGATATGAGCACAGCATATCGTCCCCAGAAAGATGGCCAAACTGAACGTACAATCCAAACCTTAAAGGAAATACTACGAGCTTGTGTGAGTGATTTCGGAAACATATGGAAAACTCACTTGCCTTTAGTGGCGTCCTCCTACTATTACAGTTATCACACTAGCATCAAATCAGCACCAATTGAAGCAATATACAGACGGAAATGCCGATCTCCTATTTGTTAGGCTGAAGTTGGGGATAGCCAACTTACGGGTCCTGAGTTGTACTTGAAACCTCTGAAAAGATAATTCAAATTAGAAATCGTATGGCGGCAACGTGATCGTCAATAGAGCTATGCCGATAAGCGTCGTAAACCGTTAGAGTTTCAAGTAGGCGACATGGTCTTGTTAAAGGTCTTACCTTGGAAAGGTGTCATTCGTTTTGGGAAACGAGGCAAACTAAATCATCGTCATGTTAGACCGTTGAAGATAGTGTAAAGAATTGACACAGTAGCGTATCAACTGTACCTACCCGAAGAACTTAGTGATGTACACAACGTCTTTCATGTCTCGAACTTGAAGAAATGTGTAGCAGACGAGTCACTCGTGGTTGCTCTTGAGGAACTACACATCGATGAACAGTTGCGTTTCATCGAGGAACTAGTAGAAATCATGGATATGGAAGCCAAAACGCTTAAACGTGATAAAATCCCTATTGTTATAGTTCATTGGAACTCGAAGCGTCGACCGGAATTCACGTGGGAGCGTGAGGATCAGATGATGTGCAAGTATCCTCATCTGTTCAAGCACTCCACGTCAAACTCTTAAGGTAGTATTCTAATTTTTTGGACGAAAATTCTTTCAACTAGGGGATGATGTGACATCCAGAATTTTTTTTTTATTTTAATTTTCGGGACGAAAATTCTTTCAAAATGATGTGACAATCCGGACTTTTTAGACTAACTCCGTTAGCAAATTTCATTAAGTCTTAACCTAATTAACTCTAATTCAAACCCAGGGACTAATTCTACTAAATATTAAATTAAACTATAGGGACTACTTGTGTCATTAGTCCAAACCCAATTCTGTTAACCTTACAAAGTCAAAATTCAAATATTGTGCTCATGTTGACTTTTAAAAGTCAAACCACCTTGTGCTTGATTCAAATTAGTGATCTATAACCGAAATCTAATCGAATTCAAGATTGTAACATGTGGCATTAATCATTTCAATCATTATTGGCGTAATTAACAAGTCATTGATACCAATTTAACCCCATTATTGGGTATTCAAGTCGAAACCATCGACTCCTCATTATGTACGCATCAAATTTGTTTATTTCGATCATTAATCCTGAAATCGAGCCTCTTCACACCTCAAACGAAACACTATCAAGCTTTTGCACATCCTAACCAAGTCGGAGTCGAAGCCTGCGTCGCCGAAGTCCAACTCGTCGAAGTCGAAAATCCATCTAGTCGTTCACCATCAATTCCATCTCCATTCTGGTAATTTCTTGCACCTACAGTTTTGATTTAGTGTCTATATCAATAGCTCTATGATAATTAGATCGTATAACATCGAATTTGTTAAGAACAAGAATCTAGGGTTCATGTGAAATCGGTCTAATCGAACCCTACTCCCGACTCAGTCTCAATCTAATTAAAGGACATGGTTAGGATCGAAATCAATCAATTATTGAAAGCCCCATGGTTTCAATCTATAATCTTATCAGTATTAATCAAATCGATTTCATGTTCTTAAAACTAGGGTTTCGATTTTTAAATCCAAGAATTAACAGTTTAAAACTCGATGGTGTTGTAATTAAACCTCACCACATATTCGCCTATACTTGATTTACAAAACCCCTAATCTAATTTGATCGATCGAAGTCCAAATGGTTAGAATCGGGACTGGATTGGTATCGGTTCAATAAAGGGGGAAGCACATAGTAGGGGTGAGGGTTAAAACCAAACGAAACGGATCTGTGATGCGATTCCCTAGCTGTTGGAACTGGTTAGAGTGTGTAGCTGTTGTGGGTGAGACCCGGGTTCGAGTCCCACAACCCGAATTATTTTTTTCAGCAACTTTTTAAGTGTTATCTTGAAACAAAAACAAACCTTATATTATTTTAATAATATATTAATACGTTTTATCTTAGGGAAAACAACCGTAGTGTCGGGATTGAATTTAGAACACAATTTTGAATAATTTGGTTATATTAAAAATAATATATTAATTATATTATTTCACTAACTTATTATCTAATTTATTAAAGTCACGCAAACGATTATTTTATACTAATATTCGGGTTTGGTTTTTATAAACCGTTTTAGTGTTTCTCCACATTTAAAAATAATATATTTATATTATTATTTAACCCTTGATTCCAATGAAAAATAATATATTTTTGTATTATTTTCGCTGCATTAATAAACATTGTGTAACACGTCGAACTTAAAAATAATATAATTATTTATATTATTACCCACGTTTTACCCTCGGATAAAAATAATATATTTATTATTTTTGTCACGTATTTAAATACCATGTTTTTCTCTAAACTTAAAAATAATATAATAATTTATATTATTTTCCCAAACCATTATTTAATGGAGAAAACAAAGAATATGTTTAATTCTTAATATTATTCGTAACTAGAAAACTCTCGATTCGAAAAGTATATATATTAATTATTATATTAAGAAATCCTTATTCTCGTAGACAAGTTCGACTACACTTTAATCCTAAGTATGTTTTAGGACATTCACCCTTCCGTGTCATCGTCACAATCTCATTTTATCCCTAACTATTATGCTTATAATTTTAGGGCATACGTAGACAGTTCACAGGCAAACTCTTGTGTTTCCTACTTGCATCCTTGTGTGGTGCTATCTATTCATTTACAGCTCATGTGAGCTTCACGGCCCCTTTTTACTTGTTTTCCTATTGGGGGAGAAACATGCATATACACAAACATCATTTTATTTGTTTTCCCATTGAGGAGAAACATGCATACAAACAAACAGTATTTTACTTGTTTCCCGTTAGGAAGAAACATGCATACGAACAGACATCCGTTTACTTGTCTTACCGCCGAGGAGAGACATACACATGAACGGACATGGATCACATAGTATTTCATTACCACTTGTTTACCTAAGTGCAAACATAACATGCAAAGTCCTTACACACTCGGACCGTTTGTCACACCCCCAATTTCAACTAACGGAGTTTTACCGTATGGGAAGTGACAAACCAGGATCTCAGACATTAGTTACTTTGAACGACTCTACATGGGACTAAAAATGAAAATATCATAATAATCAGAGTTTCAATGCGGAAGCGTAAAGAAAGTAAATACGCAAAACACACGCGCCCAAAACCAAAGTCCAAAACGTCCAACCAAACCAAGTACAATACAAAATAATCCAAACAAGTATAAATAAGTCATAATCAAAATAGTTGAATCCCATGCATGCCCTAATGTGCACCTGTGTCTTATCTTAGCGACTTGAGAAAACATGTAAGAAAATATGTCAACACGAGGTTGGTGAGTTCACAGGTTTCAATATATGTAAATAAGCGTTTACCAGATTTATGTTCATTCAGTATGTATCTATAGGTAGCTAACCTATGCTCATGTTTAACTCAAGCGCTCGCAACCGAAGCTTACTGTTTGTTTATTTGCCTCCTGCCAGGTCTATCAACACTAGAGGTGTGAGTAGGCTAACATTTCACCCGTTCGATCTCTAATCGAGTTAGCGCGACTAACGCGGGTGGGATTTGTCAAACCCAGTAGTACTACTAAATATTACCTCGCTAAGATCCATATTAACAGTCCGATATAAGTTGAGGACTTTCTGTGATAGCGTGTTACGCTTAGCTTTAACATTGATATCATACGAATTACAAAATCTCAAAATCATTTAATCATGTTTTCTCCCCCAAGTTAAAATAGTAAAAGGGGCCGTGAAAACTCACCTGCGTTGCGTTGTAGGTAGTATCACACAAAGGTTAAGTTGGAACCACGTGTGTAAGTCTCAAACGACTTACGAATGCCCTAAAATTATAAACACATAAATTAGGGACAAAAATGGGAATTGTGACAGCGACACGGAATGAGAAACGTCTTAACGAAACGCTCTAATATTCAAGAGTGGACGAAAGTGTCCACGGAGTTAGGAATTACTTTATGCGACGAATGACACAATTAATAATAAATATAACCGGGTGTTTTGTCATTCATAAAAATTAAGAAAGTGATAATAAATATACGAGTAAATAATATAACTAAATATATTATTATTTGGTCTCAATCGATACACGATGTTATAAAATGATTCGAAATAATATAATTATGTATATTATTTAATATTACGGGTCACGGTTTGAAAATAATATAAACATATTATTTTATACGAATTTACGGTTTAAAAATAATATAAACATATTATTTCTTTTGTTGATAATAATAATAATATTTTATTTATAAAAGTGGGAATAATAAAAATATGTTAATAATTCAAACCCGAGTCTACGGGTTGTTTCCCGGGCTAAAACACATTTATATAATACTATAATAATATAGGGTTTGATTTTTAACAATTAAATATATTTAGAAAATTGTCTAAAAAGAAATGTGGGAGCCCGGACTCGAACCCGGGTCTCTTCCACACACGCACACTGTCCTAACCAGTCCCGCCCGCTAGGGTATCGCGACTAAACCCGGGATGGATTGGTTTTAACATATGTGTTCCTGTGGTTTTCCTCCCCTACACAAGCCGAACCAAAACCAGTCGATTTCCCATGAATTCGACCACGAATTGATTCAAATGCAAAGGGGTTTTGATAAACTAATGATCACGAACCTGTGTATGGGTTTAATTGCCAAAATGATAAGATTAAAGTCGTTAAATTACTGAAAGAAGGATCGAAACCCTAGTTTTTAAAGTCAGAATCGATTTGAACAATTTAGATGATAGAACCTGTTTAAATCATAGGGCTTTTACCAAATGAAACCTTGCGAATCTGTTGATGTGGTTTAATTGCATTAAATTTGTGTTTAAGATCGAAAACCCCAAATCGTTTCTAGAACGAACCCTGATTACAAGATTATGATTAATTCGATGATGGAAGCCCGATATTTCATAGGGCTTTCACTCTACAGACGATTACGAGTTTAATGATGTGGTTTAATTTGATTTAAAAATAGTTTAGAGTAGAATTCGGCAATCTGGTTTCATAAGAACCCTAGATTACGGGTTACAATGATCCTGATAATAAAACACCGAATTGACAGAGGGCTTTCAAAGAAAAATGGTATTACGAATCTGACTGTGTAGTTTAATTGTATTTTTATTGGGTATAGACTAGGGTTCGATTAAACCGGTCGGTGATGAACCCTAGAATCGAGATTTTGATCGAATTGACAATGTAAGCCTTAATTGAGTTAGGGCTTTCATTTAAGAGATAAAAGCGAAGCTGATGATGTATCTAGTTACTTGAATTGATGTCGGGACGGTGGAGATCGACTAAAACAGTTCCGGCTTGTACAGGTTTGATCTCCGGTGACTTCTGCTATGGTTTCGGTCGAATTGAGACGTGCAACAGCTTCAAATGTGTTCGTTTAGTGTAAGCATATGATTCTTTTGTGAAAATAATACAGAGTTTAGACGAATTTGAGGGCCAATTAATCATTGTCGATGGTTATTGTTTAATTCTCAATTGTTAGCGTTAATTCGATTAATTATTTGAGTTAAGTGTATTAATGACGATCGTTATGATCATTGTTGTGCGAAAACAGTTTCAATTTCAAAGGATTTCAGTTTGGAACGATCAGATCCGATTGAATTCGTGACGCTTGACTTTCAAAAGTCAACAATTCGGTTTAGAGAAGTGTCAGGAATGGTCCCTGAGGTTTTGTTTTGGATTGGAGTTTGAAACTTGGCAGAATAGGTCCTCCAAGTTTGAACTTGAATACCTACGTTAAGTTTTGGTTAATTTTGACTTTATAAAAGACAACAATGAACAATTTTGACTTAGAAAGTCAATGGAATAGTTTAAGAGTATTACACAACTAGTACCTGGAGTTTAAGTTTGAGATATTGCTAGAAACAGTCCCTAGAGTTTGAGTAAAGTTAATTTTAGTTAACTTTAACTGGATTTTGTTAACGGAGTTAACTGGAAAAAGTCCAGATTGTCACCTCATCCCCTAGTTGAAAGAATTTCCGTCCCGAAAATTAAAATAGTACCTTAAGAATTTGACGCGGAGTGCTTGAACAGGTTAGGATATTTGCACATCATCTGATCCTCGCGCTCCCACGTGAATTCCGGTCCGTGTTTCGAGTTCCAACGAACTCTGATGATAGGGATTTTACTGTGCTTTAACGTTTTGATTTCCATATCCATAATTTCGACGGGTTCTTCGATAAAACGTAACTGTTCATCAATGTGTAATTCTTCAAGAGGAACTGCGAGTGATTCGTCTGCTAGACACTTCTTCAAATTTGATATGTGAAAGACATCGTGTACACCACTAAGTCCTTCCGGCAGGTCCAGTTGGTACGCTACTGGCCCGATTCTCTTCATCATTTTGAATGGTCCAACATAACGAGGATTCAGTTTACCTCGTTTCCCGAAACAAATGACACCCTTCCAAGGTGAGACTTTTAATAAGACCATATCCCCTATTTGAAATTCTAACAGTTTACGACGTTTATCGGCATAGCTCTTTTGACGATCACGAGCTGCTGCCATACGGTTTCTAATTTGAACGATTTTCTCAGAAGTTTCAAGTACGAGTTCAAGACCTGTGAGTTGACTATCCCCAATCTCAGCCCAACAAATAGGAGAACGACATTTCCGTCCATAAAGTGCTTCAAATGGAGCTGCCTTGATGCTAGTGTGATAACTGTTGTTGTAGGAGAACTCCACCAATGGTAGGTGAGACTCCCAAGTGTTACCGAAATCGATCACACAAGCTCGTAGCATGTCCTCCAGAGTTTGGATAGTACGTTCTGTTTGGCCATCAGTTTGAGGATGGCATGCTGTGCTCATATCTAGACGCGTGCCTAAAGCTTTATGTAACGACTGCCAGAAACGAGAGGTGAATCGTGCATCATGATCCGAAATGATAGAGATTGGCACACCGTGCCGAGAGACTATTTCTTTCAAGTAAGTACGAGTAAGATTATCCATTTTAACGGTTTCCTTGATTGCTAAGAAGTGAGCGGACTTCGTTAATCGATCAACAATTACCCAAATGGTATCACATCCAGTAGGAGTTCGTGGTAATTTGGTGATGAAGTCCATGGATATTTATTCCCATTTCCACATGGGAATTTCTGGTTGTTGGAGAAGACTGGATGGCTTTTGATATTCAACTTTGACCTTCGCGCAAGTCAGACACTTACTCACATAGGTGGCTATGTCGGCCTTCATCTTCGGCCACCAATATAACACCTTTAGATCATGGTACATCTTGTCAGAACCTGGATGTATAGAGTAACGGGATTTATGAGCCTCATCCATGACTAGTTCTCTTAAATTTCTGAATACTGGAATCCATATTCGCTCGGCGAAGTAGCGAATACCGTCAGATTTGACCTCGAGTTGTGCTTCCATACCGCGTGTACCTTCCAGCGATAGGTTTTCCTCTTTCATGGCTTCGAGTTGAGCACTACGGATTTTGTCAGGTAATCCAGGGTGAATAGTAAGCTGTAATGCTCAAACTCGTTTGGGTTTCGTTTCTTTTCGACTTAGGGCATCAGCTGCAACGTTAGCTTTACCCGGATGATACCGGATCGCACAGTCATAATCATTTAAGAGTTCAACCCAACGACGCTGTCGCATGTTCAACTCTTTCTGCTCGAAGATATGCTGAAGACTTTTGTGATCGGTATAGATGGTGCATTTAGTACCGTACAAGTAATGTCTCCATATCTTAAGTGCGAAGACTACGGCTCCCAACTCTAAGTCATGAGTGGTGTAGTTTTTCTCGTGGACCTTTAGTTAACGTGAAGCGTATGTGATCACCTTTTCGCGTTTCATTAAGACACTACCCAGACCCTGAATAGATGCCTCACAATACACCACAAAATCATCGGTTCCTTCCGAAAGAGCTAGAATAGGTGCACTGCAAAGTTTCTGTTTAAGATGTTGGAATGCTGACTCTTGGTTATCGCCCCAGTTATAGGCTTTACCCTTTTGAGTTAAGGCAGTGAGAGGTTGTGCTATCTTTGAAAATCCTTCGATGAATCGACGGTAATATCAAGCCAATCCCAGAAATTATCGCACCTCAGTCGGAGTCGTCGGTGCTGCCCAATTCTTGTTGGCTTCTATCTTTGATGGGTCGACATGTATTCCTTTCTCGTTAACCACATGCCCTAGAAACTGAACTTCCCGGATCCAGAATTCACACTTGGAAAACTTAGCATACAGTTGCTCTCGCTTAAGTAATTCCAAAATTAGGCGTAGATGTTCCTCATGTTCTTCCTTGTTCTTGGAATAAATGAGGATGTCGTCGATGAAAACGATAACGAATTGATCAAGGTAAGGCTTACACACACGGTTCATGAGGTCTATGAATACCACAAGTGCGTTGGTTAATCCGAAAGGCATGACCATAAACTCGTAATGGCCGTACCTTGTTCTGAATGCAGTCTTAGAGATATCCTCTTCTCAGCCTCTTAACTGATGGTAGCCGGACCTAAGATCTATTTTGGAATAGAAACTTGATCCTTGGAGTTGATCAAAGAGTTCATCTATGCGAGGCAAAGGGTAGCGATTCTTGATTGTGACTTTATTCAGCTCACGGTAGTCAATACACATACAGAAAGTTCCGTCCTTCTTCTTGACAAACAAGACTGGAGCTCCCCATGGCAATGAGCTAGATCGGATGAAACCTTTATCCAACAATTCCTGTAACTAAGTAGATAGCTCTTGCAATTCACTGGGTGCGAGTCTGTAAGGTGCCCGAGCAATCGGTGCTGCTCCGGGTGCTAGATCGATTTGAAATTCAACTTAACGGTGCGGTGGCAGACCAGGCTGATCCTCGGGAAATACTTCCAAAAATTAACGAACAATGGGAATATCATCAATCTTCTTCTCTTTTGATGGCTGCTCAGCAACGAGAGCCAAAATAGTCGTAAGCCCCTTTCGAAGGCATCTTTGGGCTTTCATAAAAGATATGATGCCCATGACTGCACCAACTCTTTCGCCTTGAACGGAAAGGATTTCTCCATTCGGGACACGAACAATCTTCTCATGACAGATAATTTCAGCTTGGTTTTTAGATAGCCAATCCATGCCGACAATTACATCAAAACTACCAAGTGTGACCGGCATAAGGTCGATATCAAGTATATGTTTAGCTAGATCAAGCTTACATCCCTTAAGAATGTGAGTTGCTTCAATTATTTGGTCATCAGCTATCTCTATTATATACTTAGCTTCTAACAGAGTTGGAGTTCCTTTTATTATATCACTAAGTTTCTTAGATATACTGGGTACGTTTGGTTTGGTTTGGTTTGGTTTGGTAAGTTTCTTAGATATAAAACTTCTATCAGCACCAGTGTCAAAAAGGACAGAAGCAAAGTAATTATTTAAGAGAAACTTACCGGTGACCACATTATGATCGTAACGAGCTTCTCCAGATCCTAGCACGAAGGCTCGTCCCTTCGCACCATTTCCTCCACCATTGCCATTGTTACCCCCATTGTTGTTATTCTGGTTAGGGTTGTGGGTTCCATTACCCCCTTTCTTCAATTAAGGACAATTCTTCCGGATATGTCCCTCCTTTCCACACTCAGAACAACCCTTTGTAATTCCAGGCTGTTGGAAAGGCTGTTTGGCTTGTAATTCACCCCTACAATCCTTGGCAGCATGACCTATTTTGCCACACCGCTGACAACGATTGCAAAACCCGAAGTGATGGAAGTTGCACTTGTTACACTTCGGAGACTTTCCCGCGTAACCACCTTGGTTTTGACCTGAATAGGTCGACTGGTTGGAGTTCTTAGCAGGCTCAAACCTATACTACTGCTGCTGCTGCGGTTGATTAAACTGGGGTTGGTTGGACTGGGGTCCTTTGGAGTGAGAGTTGGAGTGGGTGTTGGAATGGGATCGAACTTGCGTTTGTGATTGTCGGTGGGTTTAGAGACCGAACCTCTCGGAGGTAGAGTCCCTTGAGTCACCGCCTGATCGGTTAATTATGGGCAAGTCGGATAGTTTGTTGGATAGTGGCAGGATTGGATGAACTAACCATGCTTTGTATTTGAGGCACTAGACCTCCAATGTAAAGCTCAATTCTCTTGTAATCAGGGGTAACCATATGCGGGCACATAGTAGCAAGTTCATGTGAAAGTGTGGTGTAGAGTTCAATTTCAGAACCCTCCATCTTTAGGTTCCAAAACTCTCCCTCTAACTTCTGGATTTCATCGCGAGGACAGTATTCCTCCTTCATCATTGATTTAAATTCCTCCCAAGGGAGTCCATTTTCCATGGCCAGACCTAACATTTGGACCTGGGCGTTCCACCATGTGAGAGCCGGGCCCTCCAAAGTTCCGGCGGCAAACTTTACCTGATTAGCCACGGGGCAGTTGCACATGGCAATCACTGATTCTACCTTCTCAAACCAACGAAGTAGTCCAACGGCTCCTTCAGCTCCACTAAAGGCGTGGGGCTTACAATCCATGAATGCCTTGAAGGTATAGGCTGGTTGCGGGTTTTGTGGACCTGGAGTTAGAAACAATATAGGATTGGAATTATAGAGTTTAGGAAGAAGTTTGTAGAAGATGAATTGACATTATTAGTCAATAGCCAAAATGTTACCTGCATCATTTTGTGCTGCCAGAGCCTCCGCCACACTATTGTTTATTAGTGCCGCTAGCTCCGCTGCCGTCATGTTAATGGTACCTCGACCACCGGCACGACCTCCGCGTCCTCTCCCTGACATGATTCTTCACAATCACAAATGAAAAACAATGAGAAATATATCGCATATTAAACAGCATTCAGGTACGAGTAAGAAGATACAACATCTAATATTTTAAAAATTAAATAAATTGTAAGGCTACAAAATAAATAACTCAAACATTAAACTTCTCATGCTTTTATTGAATGGGAACAACCTTACCCATTTTGGTTTGAAAAGAGAAATAACATAAGCAAAAACAGGCATGAAAAGGAAGATAAAATAGGAAGATCATCAAACATCTTCGTCATCGAAAGAAACATACGATTGTGCATCATCTATCTCCACCGGTTCCTCCTCGGGTGGCTCCTCCTCGAAGGGCTCCTCCTCGAAGGGCTCTTCCTTAAAGGGCTCCTCCTCGCCATCAGAAAGTGGAATCTCTTCAGGAAATAGGGCTGCTTGTAGTTGGGCTTCCAAGTAAGTCATCCTCTCTTGAAGACCTTCAGCAGTGTGGTTTGCTACATGTAGCTGAGCTTCCATAGCAGCCAATCTCTCCAGAACTCCTTCCATATCATCGTCCATAGTGTCGGCTCTCGTCTCCAGATGTGCCACACGATCCACTAAAAGGTTATGGACATGGTCCATTGCAGCTAGTTCGGTAGTCAAGAGTTCTATTCCTACTTTATTCTCCTCTATTTGAGGCCCATTCTTCAGAAGGCTAGGTATCTCCTCGGTAGCATCTTGCACAATGCTCAATTCCTTCTACATGTAAGATACGAAGGCTGCGAAAGCTTGTTCCATAGTGCATGGCAAGCTAGGTAGTGTGGATGATGAGGATGCAGAACCGAAGTAGGGTGATGGAACATCTCCCATTTCGATCCACCTTTGAATCATTTGCGGGTATACGTTCCAATTGAGAGTATCATCCATTGCTCGGGCGCTACTCGGTTCACCTTGGTCAACTTAATGATCACTAGAACTAGTCCGGCGCCTTTTGGGCTCCGGGGATGATAGGATAGGTGCCTTATGTCTTGGTGCCTTAGGTGATGAAGGTGGAGTTGACGACACGTTCCTGTAACAATATGTTTAAGTGCCAAACATCCAAATGACATGTAACAAATGTATGAGGCTATAGTCTAGTATGCAATCCTAGTTCTCTATAACCAATGGCTCTGATACCAATCTGTCACACCCCCAATTTCAACTAACAGAGTTTTACCGTTTGGGAAGTGACGAACCAGGATCTCAGACATTAGTTACTTTGAACGACTCTACATGGGACTAAAAATGAAAATATCATAACAATCATAGTTTCAATGCGGAAGCGTAAAGAAAGTAAATGCGCAAAACACACGCAAACCAAAGTCCAAAAGTCCAAAACATCTAACCAAACCAAGTACAATACAAAATAATCCAAACAAGTATAAATAAGTCATAATCAAAATAGTTGAATCCCATGCATGCCCTAATGTGCACCTGTGTATTATCTTAGCGACCTGAGAAAACATGTAAGAAAATATGTCAACACGAGGTTGGTGATTTCACAGGTTTCAATATATGTAAATAATCGTTTACCAGATTTATGTTCATTCAGTATGTATCTACAGGTAGCAAACCTATGCTCATGTTTAACTCAAGCGCTCGCAACCGAAGCTGACTGTTAGTTTATTTGCCTCCTGCCATGTCTATCAACACTGGCGGTTAACATTTCACCCGTTCGATCTCTAATCGAGTTAGCGCGACTAACGCGGGTTGGATTTGTCAAACCCAGTAGTACTACTAAATATTACCTCGCTAAGATCCATATTAACAGTCCGATATAAGTTGAGGACTTTCTGTGATAGCGTGTTACGCTTAGCTTTAACATTGATATCATACGAATTACAAAATCTCAAAATCATTTAATCATGTTTTCTCCCCCAAGTTAAAATAGTAAAAGGGGCCGTGAAAACTCACCTGCGTTGCGTTGTAGGTAGTATCACACAAAGGTTAAGTTGGAACCACGTGTGTAAGTCTCAAACGACTTACGAATGCCCTAAAATTATAAACACATAAATTAGGGACAAAAATGGAATTGTGACAGCGACACGGAATGAGAAACGTCTTAACGAAACGCTCTAATATTCAAGAGTGGACGAAAGTGTCCACGGAGTTAGGAATTACTTTATACGACGAATGACACAATTAATAATAAATATAACCGGGTGTTTTGTCATTCACAAAAATTAAGAAAGTGATAATATATATACGAGTAAATAATATAACTAAATATATTATTATTTGGTCTCAATCGATACACGATGTTATAAAATGATTCGAAATAATATAATTATGTATATTATTTAATATTACGGGTCACTATTTGAAATTAATATAAACATATTATTTTATACGAATTTACGGTTTAAAAATAATATAAACATATTATTTCTTTTGTTGATAATAATAATAATATTTTATTTATAAAAGTGGGAATAATAAAAATATGTTAATAATTCAAACCCGAGTCTACGGGTTGTTTCCCGGGCTAAAACACATTTATATAATACTATAATAATATAGGGTTTGATTTTTAACAATTAAATATATTTAGAAAATTGTCTAAAAAGAAATGTGGGAGCCCGGACTCGAACCCGGGTCTCTCCCACACACGCACACTGTCCTAACCAGTCCCGCCCGCTAGGGTATCGCGACTAAACTCGGGACGGATTGGTTTTAACATATGTGTTCCTGTGGTTTTCCTCCCCTACACAAGCCGAACCAAAACCAGTCGATTTCCCAAGAATTCGACCACGAATTGATTCAAATGCAAAGGGGTTTTGATAAACTAATGATCACGAACCTGTGTATGGGTTTAATTGCCAAAATGATAAGATTAAAGTCGTTAAATTACTGAAAGAAGGATCGAAACCCTAGTTTTTAAAGTCAGAATCGATTTGAACAATTTAGATGATAGAACCTGTTTAAATCATAGGGCTTTTACCAAATGAAACCTTGTGAATCTGTTGATGTGGTTTAATTGCATTAAATTTGTGTTTAAGATCGAAAACCCCAAATCGTTTCTAGAACGAACCCTAATTACAAGATTATGATCAATTCGATGATGGAAGCCCGATATTTCATAGGGCTTTCACTCTACAGACGATTACGAGTTTAATGATGTGGTTTAATTTGATTTAATAATAGTTTAGAGTTGAATTCGGTAATCTGGTTTCATAAGAACCCTAGATTACGGGTTACAATGATCCTGATAATAAAACATCGAATTGACAGAGTGCTTTCAAAGAAAAATGGTATTGCGAATCTGAATGTATAGTTTAGTTGTATTTTTATTGGTTCTAGACTAGGGTTCGATTAAACCGGTCGGTGATGAACCCTAGAATCGAGATTTTGATCGAATTAACAATGTAAACCTTAATTGAGTTAGGGCTTTCATTTAAGAGACAAAAGCGAAGCTGATGATGTATCTAGTTACCTGAATTGATGTCGGGACGGTGGAGATCGACTAAAACAGTTTCGGCTTGTACATGTTTGATCTCCGGTGACTTCTACTATGGTTTCGGTCGAATTGAGACGTGCAACAGCTTCAAATGTGTTCGTTTAGTGTATGCAGATGATTCTTTTGAGAAAATAATACAGAATTTAGACGAATTTGAGGGCCAATTAATCATTGTCGACGGTTATTGTTTAATTCTCAATTATTAGCGTTAATTTGATTAAATATTTGAGTTAAGTGTATTAATGACGATCGTTATGATCATTGTTGTGCGAAAACAGTTTCAATTTCAAAGGATTTCAGTTTGGAACGATCGGATCCGATTGAATTCGCGACGCTTGACTTTCAAAAGTCAACAATTCGGTTTAGAGAAGTGTCAGGAATGGTCCCTGAGGTTTTGTTTTGGATTGGAGTTTGAAACTTGGCAGAATAGGTCCTCCAAGTTTGAACTTGAATACCTAGGTTAAGTTTTGGTTAATTTTGACTTTATAAAAGTCAACAATGAACAATTTTGACATAAAAAGTCAATGGAATAGTTTAAGAGTATTACACAACTAGTCCCTGGAGTTTAAGTTTAAGATATTTCCAGAAACAGTCCCTAGAGTTTGAGTAAAGTTGATTTTAGTTAACTTTAACTGGATTTTGTTAACGGAGTTAACTGGAAAAAGTCCGGATTGTCACACCGTTAATATATGGAGTATAGCGAGGAAATTTGAGTAATACTACTGGGTTTGACAAACCCCACCCTTGTTAGTCGCGATAACTTGATTGGAGGTCAAACGGGTGTAAATTGTTCTAAACACTTTCCGTTGTTGATGTTAGCAATGGCGGAAGTCACCCAAAAACAAACAGTCAGCTTTGGTTGCGAACCAGTCAACCTACTCAGACCATGATGAAACCAGTGCATTCCCATCTGAAGCTACTCTGAATAGAGTTGAAGTTCCTGCTGTCCTTCCAGCTATTCCAGTCCCTGTACCATTCAAACCGATCAAGATCAGCTTTCCTCCAGATAGAAGAAGGCTAAACATTGAGAAGGAGCAGACATCAGGACCTACAGACCCCAACCCTCAGTCAAAGCCGATCCCAAAAAGGAAGGTATTTGATATATGTCGTAAGCCTGAAGAAAAAGTTCCATATGTTCAAAAGACCCTAGAAGAAGCCACTTTTGAACATAACAAAGCTCATCCATGGAACTTCAAGGATCTGTTCCAAAGAAAGGACTATGTCTACCTTGCAAGAGACAAACTGGCAAGATCATGCTTTGTGTGTGGAAGATACAACCATACTGCCAGCACCTGCTTTCATTACCTGGAACATCAAAGAAACTCCAAGCAGCATGCCTTTGAAAAGACAAACAAAAACAAGAAGGTGAGAAACTATGAGGTCAAAGCAACCAAGTTCAGGGAGTCTCTATCTCCCACAAGAGTAAAGCTGCCTAAATCTCAACAAACGTGCATCATTTGTGGAAAATCAAACCACTTTGCTGCAAACTGTCAGTTTAACCCCTTCAACCAAATCCTTCATCAAGCTCCTCAAAGACAAAAAGTACTGAAGGATCAATATACAACGGTTGTTAGTCAAGTCAAGCCCAACAAAACAAACCAGCAGCATTCAGCAGCAACCAAGACTGCTGCTGATAAGCTAAAATCGAAAACTGCTGCTCATCAGGCAAAGCCATCAGCAGCAAGAGCGTCCACTACGGCTAAGGCAAAGAATGCTGACACTTCAACAAAGCCATCAGCAGCAGGATCTACTATTGACAAGCCAGAAACATCAATAAAAAAATCTGCTGATGACAATGCGAAGAAAACTAAAAAATCACCAACAAAGCAATGGAAAGCCAAACCATCTCCAAGCATTGTCATTGGTTCCTTTGACTGCAAACATACTGAAAAGGATAAACTAACAACCATCTTTTTCAAGTCTGCAGACTCTTGGGTTCCTCCTACTAATTAGAAATCTATCATGTGTAGGGACAGCCAGGTCACAAGAATAACACTTGGGTGGTAGATAGTGGTTGTTCCAGGCACATGACAGGCAACAGATCCATCCTCTCAAATTTCAGGCACTTCAATGGAGGATATGTTTCCTTCGGAAGTGATTCAAAAGGAGGATCCATTACTGGATAAGGAACTGTGTCCAACGAAAGAATGAGCATTGATAAGGTCAACTATGTCAAAGAATTGGACTTCAATCTCATGAGTGTTTCCCAGGTCTGTGATCAAAAGCATTGGATGCTCTTCACAGATAAATAATGCTTTGTACTATCTCCAGGCTTATCCACACCTCCTCCGGAAAGCATTCTACTGACAGCCCAGAGAAAAGAAAATCTCTATGTACTGGACATGAATGAGGTCACTCCATCAAGGAGCGTCTCCTGCTTTTTATCAAAAGCCTCAGTTGATGAATCAACTCTCTCGCACAGGAGATTAAGCCATATTAATATCAAAACCATTAACAAATTGGTGAAGAATAATCTTGTCAGAGGGATTCCTGACAAAGAATTTCAGCTGGAAGATCACTGCATAGCATGTCTAAAGGGGAAGCAACATAAGAGTTCTCATAAGCCCAAGACCTTGAACTCAAATGACACTCCACTGCAACTGCTGCATATGGATCTTTTCGGTCCTATAAATGTCATGTCTATGGGCAAAAAGTCATACTGTCTGGTGATAACAGACGACTACACCAGATTCTCATGGGTATTCTTCTTGAGAACTAAAGATGAAACTGCTGAAATTCTCAAAACCTACATTCTCAGGGTAGAGAATCAAAGCAATCAAAAGGTGAAGATCATAAGGTGTGACCAGGGCACAAAATTCAAAAACCACACCTTGAATTGTTTCTGTGAAAGCAAGGGGATAAAAAGACAATACAGTGCTCCTAGAACTCCTCAACAAAATGGAGTTGCTGAAAGAAGAAATCGAACTCTTATTGAGTCAGCACGATCTATGATGGCCGACTCTAAACTGCCACTCACATTCTGGGCAGAAGCGGTTAGCACAGCCTGCTATGTGCAAAACCGAGTTCTAATTGTCAAACCCTTCAACAAGACACCCTATGAACTATGGTTCCAAAGAATTCCCTACATTGGGTTTCTAAAACCATTTGGGTGTCCATGCACAATTCTCATCACACATGGGATTCTTCCTAAGTTTGGTGCAAAATCTGATGAAGGATATTTCGTAGGCTATTCCTCTCAATCAAAGGCCTATAGAGTATTCAACTCAAGAACAAGAATTGTAGAAGAATCTGCAAATGTGGAATGCAGAGAACACATTGTCTGTGAGCAGGGAAAAGGACCAAACTGGCTCTTTGACATAGATTCTTTCTCCCAGATATTTGAGCCTCTCACCTTCTCAAACATAGAGTCTACGTCTACACAATCTCCTGCCTCCACTTCATCCACTGACTACAGAATGGATTTTCCCAAATCTTCTCTCAGTCTGAGAAAACCATCAGCTGATCCTCCAGCAGTTGTGGAAGCAATTGAAGCAAGTGAAGCAGGAACAAGACTGTCTGACGTAACCAGCAGCAGCCTATCTGATACTGACAATCTAAATGAAGACTCTTCGGTACATGCTGTAAATGCTGATAATGCTATTGCCGAAAATATTGAACTGGACAATGCTGTTGAAGACTCGTCCACCTTGAATGAAGAGTCCCCTGATCAAAATCAAAGCAATCTGGAAGAAGGGATACAGCTGGAGGTGGTACCAGCACAGAGGATCCACAAAGAACATCCTCAAGAGAATATTATTGGCCAAATACACCAAGGAGTTCTCACAAGAAGCAAATCTCATGAGGCCAATATATGCTTGTTTTCATGTTTCCTATCCTAGGTGGAACCCAAGAAGATAGATGAAGCACTCAAACACAGCAGGTGGATTGAAGCAATGCAGGAAGAATTGCTGCAATTCAAGAGGCAGGATGTCTGGAAACTTGTTGATCTTCCACCAGGCAAATATGCCATCGGCACACGATGGGTCTTCAGGAACAAGCAAGACGAGAGAGGCATTGTAGTAAAAAACAAAGCTAGACTTGTAGCTCAGGGCTACACTCAGGAAGAAGGAATTGACTATGATGAAGTCTTTACTCCCGTTGCCAGACTGGAGGCCATCAGAATCTTCCTGGCATATGCTGCATCCAAGAACTTCACTGTCTATCAAATGGATGTAAAAAGTGCCTTTCTGTATGGGAAGATTGGTGAGGAAGTATATGTCAAACAGCCTCCAGGCTTTATAGATCCCGCACATCCTACTCAAGTATTCAAACTAGACAAAGCTCTATATGGCCTACATCAGGCACCAAGAGCTTGGTATGAAACCTTATCAGGATATCTACTAAGCAACAATTTCAGAAGAGGTGCCATTGACCAGACCTTGTTTATCAAAGATGAAGGGGGAGAAATCTTACTAGTTCAAATTTATGTTGATGATATCATCTTTGGATCAACAAGGAAACAACTGTGCAAAGACTTTGAGATTCTGATGCACTCAAAGTTTGAAATGAGTTCAATGGGTGAACTAAATTTCTTTTTGGGTCTACAAGTCAAACAGGTCCCAAATGGAATCTTCATCAGCCAATCCAAATATGTAAAAAGCATTTTGGAAAGATTCAAAATGGCTGACTGCTCTGCTGCAAGAACCCCTATGCAAGTTCATCATCAACTGACTCCAGACAAAGATGGTCAAGATACTGATCAACATCAGTACAGTGCAATGATAGGGTCTCTCATGTATCTCACTGCCTCAAGGCCAGATATCATGTTTGCAGTATGTCTCTGTGCACGATTTCAAGCAGCTCCAAAAGCTTCACATCTTCAGGCTGTCAAGAGAATCTTTAGATACCTAAAGGGTGCCTCAAGACTTGGACTATGGTACTCAAAAATGACATGTTTAATCTGTATGCATACACTGACAGTGACTATGGGGGATGCAACTTAGACCAAAAGTCCACTTCAGGAGGATGTCAGTTTCTGAGAGGAAGGTTAACTTCATGGCAGTGCAAGAAGCAAACATGTGTTTCAACTTCTACAGCTGAAGCAGAATACATTTCAACTTTAAGTTGCTGTGCACAAGTCATTTGGATACAAAATCAAATGTTGGACTATGGGATGAATTTTATGGCAACTCCAATTCACATTAACAACATGAGTGCTATCTCAATCACAAACAATCCGGTGAAGCACTCAAAGACAAAGCACATTAACATCAGGTATCATTTCATAAGAGATCAAGCTGAGAAAAAGAGGATTATTCTAACCAAAGTTCATACAAATGAGCAATATGCTGATTTGTTTACAAAACCTTTTGATGAAGCCAGATTTAAATATTTAGTTGAATCCATTGGTATGATGAACTTTGATTAAAATCTTTCTCTAAAAATTTCTATTTTAAAATGTGTTTTGTCTTATGTTGTAAATAAAAGTTATCAGTCAGCAGCACTTTTGCTTTTCAGCTGCTGACAGGTTTAATATTCAGCAGCAAAGGATTTGCCACTGACTGCCTTAAGTTATCAGCAGGAACAAGTTTTCCTGCGGATAGCTTTAAGGCCATCAGCAGCAACATCCCTGCTGCAGATCATTGCATCTATCAGTAGCAATTAAGTTTGCTGCTGACAGACTTAACCTTCCGCAGCAACCAAGCTTGCAGTGGACAGGCTTATCCATTCACAGCAACCAAGTTTGCTGCTGATGGGTAAATTTAAGTCCAAATTAACTTTTACCCGCTGTAAAAGAAATCAACGTCAGTCTTTACCATGACTGCCTCCGTGCATTACAGCTGTAACAACAAAAGGTAAATAAGGTTGTACGGTACAAGTCATTTTGCTTTTTCTCACCTCTGCCGTTATAAAAACAAAATCAAATTTCCTTACCAACCCTTCACCTTCAGCATCACTTTCTCACAAGTCCTAACCAACCCTCATCCACCAACCTTCAAACCTTCCATCCATGGAAGGATCTCTGGAAATCAATTAGGTACACTGGAAATCAAAATGGGTATACAGTAGAGAAAACGCTGATGGGCCCTCCATGGAAGTATCTCTGTCACACTCTTCTCCAATGCATATCTCAGAAGAAAAGCAAATGGCATCAAGTAAACTCCGCTCTTGCCACCACAAAGAAGAAGGACAAGGTGGAGAGTTGACTCCTTCTGGATGTTGTAATCGGCTAAGGCTCTGCTGTCCTCGAGCTGTTTTCCGGCGAAGATTAGACGCTGCTGGTCTGACGGGATGCCTTCCTTGTCCTGGATCTTTGCCTTCACGTTGTCGATTGTGTCAAAGGATTCGACCTCAAACGTGATCGTCCTACCAGTTAGGGTTTTCACGAAGATCTGCATTTTCGCCGATTTGGAGTGATAAGATGAAGCTGTTTCCAAAAAGGTACTCAGGGGTCAATGTTCCATTGTTATCTACAATGCCGATCATACATAGTACCCCGGGTGACAGTTCAGCAACCCCAGCTGATACTGATCCCACACCCTCCACCTCACAACTTGAATAAACAGTTTGCTTCTACTATTCGAACCCCTGTGCATACCACTAAGGATGCACAGGTACAAAAAATCACTTCACCTCTTTTGGATGTTATCGATCAACCGGAATACAGGGTCCTGGTTGAAACGACTAGAAAAAGGGGCAAGAGAACTCCTTCTTCTCTTGCCTCCAAGGCCCAAACCCAACCTAACAGCCCTCACTCAGAATCACAACATTCTAGTGAGAATATCATAAGGGACAGCCACATTATTAGGGAGACTTCTTTGGATGTCTCTCTATTATGATCAGGATCACTTCCAGGATCCATAGAACAGCCCCCTGAGCCTTTCCTTTTTCTTGTGAACTTAAGTGTTGAGGAACCTGATCAAAATGATGCTCCTTCTCCAACTACTACTATCTCGGAGGTACTGATTGATCTTGCTTCCAACACACCCAAACCCAAGTTCGTCTACCCTGAAGGTCCACTCTAGGAGTTATGAAAGAGTGGATGTGGAAGAGGCTGTCACTACTGCTGGTCCATCAAATGACCAAGAGGAAAGTGACAACATTGCTAAGACCTCAACCACGGCAACTTACAGTGAGGATGTTTCCTTAGAAACTCCCTTCACTGAGAGGAATCCCAGGTGCCAAGAAACCATGGGTGATGGGGATGAAGAGGCCAGGCCTAAAGCCCCATCTGGATCCAAGGATTCCACAGCTGTGGATGAGGACAGACTGTAACTTCATATCTTGAAATTGACGGCCAGGATGGTCATGCTAGAGACTGAAGTTTCCAAACTAAGACACCAAGTCGCTATGCATGAAGCTCATAAATTCTAAACTTTTCCTACTCTCTCCCTTGTATCAGTGGGCACCCAAACTGATGCTTATTCGCCCACTGATGCACCCAAAAAGGGGGAGATGGTCCCAATAGAGGATATAAGGTTGAAAGGATAGTCAGAAACATGCAAAAGCTTCAGCAACAAAGACAGTAAGAGAATTTCGGTAGCATCAGTCTACGGGGAGTTTGTAGAAACAAAGACTGATGGCTACAAAATTCTAAGTACAAATACAGCTGATCTCACAGTTTGCTGCTGATCAACAAACTGCTGCGGACAAGCTTATCTGCTGCGGATACTTGTTCTCCTGCTGAAGAACAAATCTGCTGCGGATAGCTTTATCTGCTGAAGACCAATGTTGCTGCTGATAGGCTTATCAGCAGCATCATTCTCATTCTTGTTGCTGATAGCTGTGTTCCTTGAAGACAAATCGTCGCAGCTGACTATCCATGCCAAGCGTCACTGACAACTTTCTGCAAAAGCAACTGACACACTCAAAGCAGAAGGAACCTCAATGGCACAACCAATGAAACTAAGCAATGCTCTTCTCCAGACATGCAAGCAATGATGCATAAAGAAGACGCTTCAATAAAGTTAGCTAGTTTAGCTTTAACGTGTATTGTTAGTTTTTGTATAAGAGATCAACGGTCTGTGTTCGATCTGATCCTTAGAATCGAGGGTCTATCATGATTCTAAGTTAGTATAAATACCTTGTAAACACTTCATTGTAAGTGTGCTTAATCACAGAGTTTTCATTTGTAATCGTTTATTCACTAAGCTTAATACAACAGTGATCTTACTAGTATTCTTTCTGTCTGTTCGATTACATTTGTGTAAGTTATTATTGTTTCCGCCAATTTCAACTAAGAATATAACCATCTTGTAATTTCACGATCCTACAATGGAGTCCTACTATCATTTCATCCTCATGCAAACATTCAAAACAATTTACTTGTTTTATTAAACTAAACTTGGGCGCGCTTGTTTTACACATTTATTTTCTTTTTTAAACGCTTCCGCATTAACTCTGAACTTTTATGATATTAAATTTATGTCCCATATAGTGTCGTTTGATGTAACTAATAACTGAGATCCTGGTTTGTCACGCACCAAACGGTAAAACTCCGTTAGTGGAATTTGGGGGTGTGACAGAAACTTGGCGGATCATTTCACTAAGCCCATGCCTCAAGCTAAACATGAAGCACATGCTAGATCTGTAGGGCTTTGTATGTCTAGTGATTGGATCTAATTTGTACTTTGGATATTTTCGAAACTATATATTAGTATCGTTTCGTTTATTCTAACATATTGTCTCTTTATGCATACAGTGTTCTATATCATCATGATTACATCCATGAATAACTAAGTTATTCAAAATTTCCATAGTCTGTCAGGGTTATGGTAATAACTTTGAATTAAAACTATTTTGGATCGTTTAGTTTAGAGATGAGTATTGGGCCTACTGGGGTCACACATTTCGCACGGAGGAGCAAAAGACAATAAAATAAAATTGGCACCGTTCCTACTAACTTCAACCCATCGATTGTTAAGGTGGTCGTGGTCGTGGTCCGGAATCGTATTATCAAGCTTATGGAAACCTCGAGGATGAGATATTTTTCGAAGAAGGGGATGAGGCAGAGAGAAGGAGACCTAGCAACCCAATAGACACAGGTGGTACAAGTTCAAAGGCAGGCGAAATGAACTATGAAGTTGAACTGTTCAGGAAGGTTGTGATGATTTAGGTGATGTTTCTTTCGATCCACGTGGTTTTTACAAGACTCATGGTCGAGTCTTTTCCTAAAAGGGGAGTATGATGCAGGAGCATCGAGTTCTAAGCAGATCAGAACCCGCACCGAACCCGCGCCCAATTGTGAATCATTAAAGTTGGTGGAAAGGTCACGTTTTCTTTAGAAGAGATAATAGATCAAAAGGATATCTTCTATTATTTGCTTAAATTTCAAATTCCTATTTTATCGTCATTGTTTCCTAGTTTATTATTTTCTTTGTTTAGTATAAATAGTGATATATGGTTGTTTAGTTCTTTAGTTAATTATTTTGATTAAAGAATTTGTAAGCTTTAAACTTGTCGGCCGAATCATTTGGTTCAAATCGTTTGAATATAATTATTTGTTTCTTGAGCCATTTGATTGCTAATATACCTGGATCACTATGTTTATCAACATTTTAATTTGTGTTACGTTTAAAATGATAATTTTCTTTTTGGTTTCGCCTACTTATGCAACACGCGAATTCGTGATAACATTTCAACATTAACATTTTCACGGTTTTCCATCTCCTTGATACTAGTTTGTATTACAAAATGCAGTGAATCGATTATTTTGTAGTGAGATGCATTTTAGGAAGATTGTCACATACTCACCAGGTTCAGCAATTGGCCCACAGCTTTTGGGCTACTACATGTGCCCAAGAAATATAACCCATCCGCGCCAGAGCAAGCAACAAATTTTTTTCCGCTTATTTGTGTTCATTGTGATAAGGAATATAATATTCGTCAAATAAATTTATAACATATATATTTAAATTTTAACATATATATTTTGTGAAAGCTTATAAGATCTCGCGGTTCAAATCAATAATTATGGTTTGGAACAACAATAAACTAAACCGTTAGGGTTGGTTGTATTGGACGGAACTATTAAAATGATTCAGTTTTACGGTTTAAATCAGTTTTTGTTTTCTAAAGGGCTAGTTTGCGTTATTTTAAAAATTGATGAATATGGTTTATCAATATTAAATGTACATAGCATGAAATTCCAAAAAATTGAAATACAACAAGGAAAACTGTCAGTTCAGTTTACACGCTTCATTATAAGTTCTAAATCGTTAGTTGAACCGTTAAACTCGGTTTATCAAACTGTGCGCCGTAACCTGAACTTTATAAATCCTCATACTTGTCGAACTAACCGATTTGCTTTTCTAAATTAAATATGAAAAACTATAAACAAAATAAATTCTATTATAACCTCTCACTTGTTTCCTGATTCCTTTTTTATGTAAAAGAAACACCTTATAAGTCTTTAATGCTATAGTTACACGTTTTTGGTGAGTCTTCCATTTATGGCATTCAAAGTGTTTTGTGGCGGTGGTTTAATTACTAAATCAAACAATATTGTGGTGTGTTTACTTAGAAAGTCAATACTTTAGCTCAATTGATGTTAAAGCATTTTTTTGAAGGTTTAAAGTAACGTCCCTAGGGAATGTTTTGTGGTCACTTTGAGTGTATTATGAAAAAGCTACTTTTTAAAGTGCTGGCCTATAGATTTCTTTTTGCGTAGTTGCTCATTTAAGTTATCGACAAAAGAAAGACGTAATTCATTTATAAGATCAAGTGGAATACTCTAAGTGAGGGCTTTCGTGAGCATCCTTCACGGCGTGAAGGTGGAAGCAACACCACCCCCTTGATGGCGTGAGGGGGTGAGTGAAGAAGGTGCGTGAAGATCTTCACGGAAAGGAGAAAAGAAAGAGAAAAAATGTGTGTTGTACCTTGTGTTTATACATTTGTACAATTCGTTTAATTCTCACACCACCCTCACTTACTTGGGTATTTCCCTTACCAAGTGAGGTTGGTGTGAGATTTGTAAAATTTGACGTGGCGTCACGTGGCAACCACTTTTCCCCTCACTTGAGCATTACTCACTTGGGTGTACCACATGCTCTAAGGTTGTATATAGTGGATTCACGCCTACCGTCAAATCAGCACTTGGGCGTTGAACTCCACCCCATCGGGAATTAATGGGGCTTGAAGGAAGGGCGGATGGGGGCGAATAACGAGTGTGGGGCACATTCCAACTAACAAAGAGTCGTTGGCTCGGTTAAGAACACGACAAAAAAACTGAAAATTTTGCAACAACGGATTTCGTGAAAAATTTGTCAGAATTAGCCGTTAGCGACAGGTTTCCGACAAAAAATGTTTGTTGGAAAAACCCCAGTAGAAAATGTTTTTTTCCGACAAAGTCTCGACTAATTTCCCGATAAATTAGCGACAAAAACCTTTCTTCGATAATTTCCGACAATATTCCGACGATTATATTAAAAAAATAAGTTAACTTATTTAATAAATTTGTCGGAAAATTTTAGGAAATCTTATGGTTAATTTTTTGTTTTTGTTTTGTTAGAAAGTTGACGCGAACTTATGGGAAATTTTTTTTGTTGGTTTGTCGGAAAATTTTGTAGAAAATATACATATTTTCTAGTAACGGAATTAAAAAATGTTAATTTTTAAATTAATGGTGGATAGTGAAACCCTTACACATGTTTGTGGTTATGGTTATTGGTTTCACTCCTCCCTACGTGGTAATGTGTCCGGGCGTTTTTCACTTTTAAGTTTTTTTTTTTGAACGGTAACACTAGATATTCTAGGATAATTGGGTTTACTCGGGCAACACCTAGAACATCTAGGGCAGCCCACCACAGGAGGAACCCCCCAACTGGGTAAACCCCTGACCTGACCACAGACTCCTTTTTTTTGCTGTTATCAGGATTTGAACCCAATATCTCCAAACTTTTAAGTGAAACTAATTACACATTGTTTTTTTTTCTCTTAGAAAGCACGGTGAAGAATTTTAGTTTACTTTCTAGAATACTTATGATAATTTAAGGATTTAAATAGACTTTGTTTTACACAAAACCATCATTTTACACATATAGTTTATGTTCATGAGATTTAAAGTTATGTTATCACCTTACTTATTCGATACATGTAACTAACTGAAGCATACTCATACAATATACCATACATGCATGATTCATTATTCCCATACATAACCAGCCAGCCAGAAAGCCAAAAGACCATGTGATTGACTTAGATGTTTAAGCCTGCGAAAGAGGTTTTTGTTAATAGGTTAATCATGGAAATCTACATGCTTAACTTTTTAAAAGTAGCACATAAGAGAATATGGTTTTCTTTTTCCACACTTGTCTCAACCTTTGAAAGCAATATAAAAATTTAGATGATTGTTTTCTCACTCTAATTCATTAAATAATTATTTATTTTATTCTATTTTTTAATCATGATTTTGGGTCTCTAATCAAACTTTTTTTTTATGAATCTTAAAATAAACTTATATTTTTGATAAGACCTATTTGAGGAAAAAAAAACTATTTTAAAAATCGATATTTAACGTGTTGATCTAATACCTTCAGTTACAACCCTTAAATCTATATTTAATTATATAAATTTCGAAAATCACTCTAAATTATAAACGGTAATTTTTATATTTCCTTTTTATATAAATAACATAATATAATATTTTGAGTAAACTATTTTTTTTTGTCATTTTCACTCAAAAATATTTTTTTCTCCATGTAATATTTCTATTAAAATTTTACTTACTTTAATATATTAATTTTTATTTTAGTAAAACAATGATTTTTTCACAAATATGTATCAAAAATAAGTTTGGTTAAAGACCTATGTTGAAGCAAATTTCTGTCACCCGGAGCTTCGGATAGATACTTCATGAATATAAAGAAGACAACCAAATCTCAGATCATACATCTAGAGGTGCTGAAAAGAATCGGAACCGAATCCGATCCGATGGATTATCCGAAACCGGATCCGTCTGGAACCGGTTTTTTTTGGGACCGGACCGGATTTTGTGAGAACCGGCGGATCCAGAACCGGTTCTGGTTTTTTTGACGGACCGGATAAAAATCGGACAAAATGGAACCGGTTTTTTTCGGACAATTTGGAACCGGTTCGGAACCGGTTATAGCCGTTGGAAGAAAAAAAAAAACCGGCTATATAGCCGTTTTTTTGTTTTTTTTTTTGTTTTTAAGGCTTGAAACTTAGTATAAATAAGTATTAGGTGTATGAATTAGTTCACCACAACATTCTAGCTCTCAAAACTCAAAAACGCTCTCAAAACTCAAAAAAACGTTCACTTTACGTAAAAAAAAAACGCTCTCATGGCTTCCGCTTCCGCAAGCACTCAAAATTCGGTTGGTGGTTCTACTAGCGATGTCACGGTGGTGTCAATACTTCCTTGCTCCCAAAACCAAGAGATATAGGCTTATTTCGATTTATGCGAAATGTCGAACGGTTCGCAAAAGGCTCTTTGCAAACGTTGTGGTAGAATTTTGGGTGCGGCGGGAAATAGCACTTTGAGGAAACATATTGCTAGTCACGCAAAACACACTCAAGGTGAAGATCAAACTCAAATTGGTAGGGATGGAGGAGTTTGGCAATACAATGTCGAGAGGGTTCGTGAGAGAATGGCACATTTCGTCATTCAAGAAGGATTGCCTTTTGATCACTTTGATAATCCGCGCTTGACGAGGATGATACAAGAGACGCTTCAACCGAGTTACACAAATGTAAGTCGTTCTACTTTGAGAAGAGATTGTTTAAAAATGTGGAAAAGAGCTAAAAAAGAATTAATTCTAGGTTTTGAAAATTTAAATACCGGCATTAACTTAACAACGGACGTTTGGTCCGCTCCACATGGTTTACCCGAATCGTACCTTTGCGTTACCGCACATTGGGTTCAACCGGAGTCGTGGCAAATGATGAAGCGTACGATTGCGTTTGATTATTTTGGATATCCACATACCGGTGAAAACTTATTTTATATTTTAGACTCGGTCATTCAAACTTATAAAATTCAACCAAAAATATTTTCAATATCTTTTGATAACGCTTCAAATAACACAAACGCGGTGGAAAAATTAAAAATAAAATATGAACCGTCTTGTAACGGTGTTTTCTTTCATAGTCGATGTGTTGCACACATCATTAACTTGGTTGTGCAAGACGGTCTAAACGTCCAAGAAATAAGAAACGTAAAAGAAAATTTTAAAGTGATGTTACGTGAAGTTTTTAGCACAAGCAAAAAAAGATATATAAACTATAGAAACTTGTGCCAACAAACGGATTCCTTTTTAGGTCCGAATTGGGACGTACCTACTAGATGGAACTCGACATGGAAAATGTTTGAATCGGCTTTAAGGCAAAGAGTTACTTTAAAACATTTCCATGATGAACTTGTACAAAAGAAACGTTGTTCACAAAATTTTGATAATATAAGTTGGGATATGATCGAGAAACTAACTAATTTGCTTGAGGTTTTTAAAAATGCAACTACATGTTTATCGGGAGTTTATTATCCCACGTCTTCGCTAATACTTCAACAATTATACTTAATATGTAATAAATTAAAAGAGTTTGAATATCACGGCCCTATTTTTGAAAAAATGGTAAAACCTATGAAAGCTAAATTTAAAAAATATTTTTCGGAAATGCCGGCCGTTGTTACATGTTCGGCCGCCTTAAACCCAACGATTAATGTAACCGGTGTTGAAACATTAATTGGATCAATATCGGATGATTTAAATATGTTCGAGGAAGACCCAAATTTTGAATCAAAGGCAATAAGGGATTTCAATTCGGCTTTTAATAATATGTTTGATTATTATTTACGCAAATATGGTGGAAGTGGTGATCCATCAAACATACGTGAATCAATGGGTTCGGGTTCAAGTTCTAGTAGTTCAAGGAACCCGATGCTAAATTTATTTAACACTTTAAGAAACGAAAATACTAAACGAGCTCGTGGAACCACACCAAGTAGCGAGCTTGGGAGATATCAAGCAACCGACTTTATTTCAACTCTAAGATCCGAAGAGTTTGAAAACTTTGATATCTTGAGTTGGTGGCAAGGAAGGGAATCCCAATATCCCGTTCTAGCCGCAATGGCCCGTGACCTACTAACCGTCCAAGCTTCTACGGTAGCTTCGGAATCTGCTTTTTCTCTTAGTGGCAGGGTTTTATCTATTCGAAGAACGAGGCTTACACCGGAATCTATGGAGATGTGTATTTGCTTAAAGGACCATTTGGATGCCGCCGAACGTGTACAACATGTTGCAAAACTAGAAGGCGAGCTTGACATTGAACAAGAAATACATGAATTCGAAGTAGAACAAGGGGCGGCGAATCCACTTTCGGACGAAGAACAAGCTTATGATGAAGCCCAACGTATCTCAAGCGAAGAAGAATGAAAACCGATGTTACGAAGACTACGACGAAGAAGATTGAAAACATAATAAATAATATATATTTTGTGATTCAATTATGTTTTTTGTATTTATTTTTTACGAACTATTGTTAAATCACTTAAAAAAAGCTACAAAATAAATAAAACATGTATTTTATAGTGTATCTTTGTTAATTTTTTTAATTTTAAAAAAAAAAAAAAAATTCCGTTGGAACCGGTTTTTTTTTTTCCGGTCCCAATAGGTTCCAAGTCTCCACTCTCTTAACCGGATCCGATCCGGAAAAAAAAAAATCCGGTGGAACCGGTTTTTTTTTTTCCGGTCCCAATAGGTTCCAAGTCTCCACTCTCTTAACTGGATCCGATCTGGAACCGGTTCCATTGGATCCCGTTGTTGACCATCGTTGACGGAACCGGTCCGGATCCGGTTCCGGAAAAAAACCGGTTTGTGCACCTCTACATACATCCATGGAATCAGATCTTTCATATTATATATTTCTAGTGTCCAAGTACATAGAGAGAGGAGGAGCCCTTTTTACTAAAGGAAAGCTCCCTATTTATAGTGTTATATAGTACTAACCCTGAATCCCTAATGGACCACTTTCAAACTGGGTTTGCTCTAAATAAGCTTACAAGTATTGGGCCTATTAAAAATGTGCATCTTCAAGTCTCTCAGTCTAGCGTGAGAATGATAGGCACAACTTTTTATTAAAGTGGTATATATAACTTTATTGGTGTACTAAACTCAACACCGCTCTTTTTTGCTTTGCTAATTAAATTGATGTGTGATTGAACAGGATAAAAAAAAATTGTTTTGTTCCTTTTGAGATGTGAAAGTTCAGTAAATGACATTTTGATTTGAGATGTACAATTTTTATTGTTTGTTTGTTTTTGTTTCTTAAACTACAACGCTGACCTTAACCATCATGACTCGAATCCAAATGACATTTTTTAAAATCGCTCCGCTCTAACCTAAACCTATTCTGACTTGAATCCTAATCAAAATTTTATTTTCTAATGGTTATGGCATTTTAATTTCACATTTTATTTATTTAACAAGTTGTTGATTTACCACATTGGTTTTAAAAAGCGAGAAGTGCACCGAAGCAACAACGTCTAAATCCGAAGCGCAAAAGCACGTGAAGCGCACATGTTTAAAATAAATCTATAAATTATATATAACGCACTTATAACACCTAAAACATATTCATATAAACATCTAAAACACCATAATATAGATTATATATCACCTTAAGTAAAAAAAACCAACCGAACTGAACAAAAAACAAATAATAATATTGTATAAATTAAAAAAATAATTATTTTTCAAACCACTCACTTTTACACGGGTATTTTTTTCTTTTTAATCTATATATATAATTGTACAAATAAAAAAATTAATCAATTTTCACATCACTCACTTTTACAAGGGTATTTTTTTAATAAGAAATGTTTATAAAATAAGAAAGATATTTAAAAAAAAAGATTATTATAGTTTTTTTTTTTGAAAGACAAATTCTTAATTTCTAAGAGTGGGACTTGAACTCATGATCTGCTCAAATTTTAGTGTTTCTATAGTTAATAATAAGTACTAGTATAACATACACAAATTATTATGAGAATGATAGATACAAAATTTTATGTAACTTTTAGTTAAAATGGTATATAGACCTTTAATGATGTATTAATCTCACCACCATTAAATAAATCTTCAAAACTTTTAGTTATATCTTCTCACATAAAAAGGTTGAATGCTTGTGTGTAAAGCATGGGAAAACTGATTTTATAATATGAAGTGAACCACAATTCCACACTTTATTTAGTCTACAAATTGAAAAAAGTAGCTTTTTTGGGTCTCCTTTTTAAGTGAATTTTCCCTTCCTTTTTGCTTCTTGTTGAAATCAACTGTTCAAAAAGAAGTAGATGCCAAAACCTTTTCAATTAAGCAAAAGCCATGCAACGTGGAAAGTTTGGCATGGCCATTCTAATCATAAAATACCATGATTTGTGTCCAAATTTCCACTTCTTGATTTTCATAAATATCTTTTTTAGTTTTTAAAATATTATATATTCAAAATAAAAGTTTTTGATGTGTGGTGTATAATGCTTTTAAAGCATATATATATATATATATATATATATATATATATATATATATATATATATATATATATATATTATATTGCATGAGCCGGCGTGATTAATACAAAACCAATTTTAATAGAAAATTGTGATGATAACAAAAGTACGTATATGCAATGCATGAAAGATGATCACAAGTAATGAGAGATAAAACGAGAGCCAGATAAAAAATGTCTTATACATCACATTTAAGCAATAAGTATAATTGTATATACTAATTATGTATAACTTTATTAAAATTTGATTATA
The DNA here is from genome assembly GCA_023525975.1 of Smallanthus sonchifolius. NCBI lineage: Eukaryota > Viridiplantae > Streptophyta > Magnoliopsida > Asterales > Asteraceae > Smallanthus > Smallanthus sonchifolius. The sequence continues at coordinate 16,270,875 of CM042035.1, read as the reverse complement.
TTAACATGTTTTAAAAGAAAAACAAGAGAAGCTGCAATTTACCTTCTCAAATAAAGCTACAATCTTTCACCATTTTTTTTCTTTTTTGGGGTGGCGAGGGGGTCTTTGGGTTGGGTTCAGGTAAGCTAGGGTATGCGCGGTAACACCGTCACAACTCTTGTGTGTAGTGGCTTCCGGTTTAGTTCACGGGTTCTACAATCTGAGAATTTAAAACTTGTAGTTTGAATGTTTGGGGTAGTTTAGGGGTTCATGGGTTTCACCTCTTGTGAGGTGGTAGTTTACGGTAAAAACGACATGACAAATTATATTGGTTTAGAGCTCTGATATTTTAAGGTTGAAGGGTTCCACTCCTCCACCCTTTTTATTTAACTTGTATAAAATCTAACTTGCTAGAAAATTTTACAAACAATAGATTTAAGCTAATAACAATTAACTTTTAGACTCATATAGAAAAAGCAATATTTATTTATGGAGACCTAATACCACCGTAAACTGAAATATTATGAAACATATTCTTGGAATATGCTTATACCAACTTTTTCTCCTGTGCACTAAATTTCATACTAAATTTTAAAATAATATAATACACATAAAAATGTACTTTTACCATTTTGACAAAATTTACCTAATTTGTTCTTTGAAGAGATAAGCCTAAGTTATTTTACAAATTTTTATATAAATACAATTGTATTTTGCAAAAAAGGTGTTCTATATGACACTTTATTTACCATCAATACAACTTAATAACATATATAAACGATTGAAATTTTATAACACAATTTTATGTTAAGCTCTAGAGAAAATAACAAGAGTAAAGTCCACATATTAGCAATGCATTTTTTTATTTTTTTTCTAACATAATAGCGGTTTTTTTATTTACTTTCATACTGTTTTAATTAGTATCAAAACCACATTTAATGTTTATGCTAAAGATGCCCTCACATAAAAAAATAGATGTCATTTGTTTGTCCGTTTTGTTAAAGACTAAAAACCGCATCTAATTAACCTAACTAGAACTTTGAATAAGAATAAAATGGTTAATACCGGAAACTTCGTAGAAATATAACTAATTTTTCAAACTGTTTCAATTAAGTCATTTAAACTTCTTTTTTGTCCCGATTTAGTCAATCAACTTTCAGGTAACCTGCTAATTAGATAATTTTTATCTGTTTAACATATTTCAATGCTAACGTGCCATTTAAAATACATTTCTTTTAATAAAGATTTTTTTTTAATTTTAAAAATAAAAAATACATTAATTCCACGCCAGCATATTAAAAAAACGAAAAATAAATGTCACGTCAACGTGGAAACCTGTTAAACGGGTAAAAGTATCCGATTAGCAGGTTACATGAAAGTTGAGTGACTAAATCAAGACAAAAAAACTTTAAGTTACTTAATTAGAATAGTTTGAAAAATTAGTTACATTTCTATGAAGATCCCTAGTTAATATTGATAACTATTGTTTCAAAGAAGTGAAGACAACTCTATGATTGTATCGTCCGTGGTATAAATCCTAATGGTGCATTAATTCTTTGTCTATTATCATAAAAGTTAAGGTACTATGCTTTACCCTTTTGTAATCTTAACAACAAAGGGAGGTTAAAAGAAGGGAAGAGGTTGTTTTAAAGTCCAGTTGCTTTGAGTGCAAGTACAGTCAAAACCTTTTTTTTTTTTGAGAATAGGACCATTCTCAATTTCAATACTCAAACCCTACACTTAAGTCATTTTAATGATGTCTTGTGTCATCTTTGACTTTGATGACATGTTTAATCAAACCACCTTTTCCCCAATATTTGCAAAAAGTGAAGTAGGGTTGGCTTGCACTTGTGAAAAGAAAAGAAGCCATATCTTCTAATCACATTCCATCAATAACCTAAACCTTTATTCGAACCTTTTTAGTGATTCTTTTTGCCTAAAAAACGATCAACAAATTAACCGACACGAGTGGCCATGAGAATCCATCCCAAGACCTTAAGAACTTCCGTTTTATACGATAAACCTGTTACACGACATGACTTTTCTTGATTCAAAGAATTTTAATGCAAATTGACTCAATGATTATTGGGATTTTATCTTATTATCTTATAAAGATGCTAAATGTAATATGAATTATGAAAAGAGGAATCTTTATATGAATGAATTTAACCAAAGCAATTTCTATTTGAAGGAAAAGATTAATCGAAGGTACATTGAATCATGGTTTTTCCTTCTATTATTGATGCGGTGTGGGGCATGGGATATAGGGTTATGATATGAAAAAGGCATGGGCATTCTAGTGGGGCAATTAACCTTTTTCTCTTAGGAAGAAACCCTACTTCGAAGTAAGATATCTCCCAGATGTTGGTACTCTTTGTTCCTATTAGTTGGTGTGAAATATACATATATGCATCAATGGATACACATAAAATATTGAGTAAAGTATACGAATGGTCTTTGTGGTTTACTAAAATTTTGAATTTGGTTCCTACCTTTATAAAAATACATAGATGGTCCCTGTGGCTTGCGGTCTGTATCGCATTTAGTACCCAACCAATAAATCTATAAGTTTTAGTAGGTCTAAATTAAAGACTAAATGCGTTATACATGTACTTTTGGCAACCTCTCTAGGTTCTAAATATGTTACAAAGTGCAAACCCTATGAATCATTCGTGTATTTTACTCTAAAATATTTTAGTGTAAAATTTTATTACGTGTCGATGGTTTAGTGGGTTAGATGTATAGAGTTCAAGACATTATTCTCACGATTATTAATATAAAGTGGATAAGTAGAATTTGTTTTAAATATTTATAAGACTATAGAAGTAATTTTATATACAGTATGTTTGCTAAAAAATAAAACTAAAGAGTAGGTTACATTTTACATCCTTTAGATATTACCGAATTTTAGTTTATATGTTTTAACTAAGAAAATTATAGATTTTTTTCTTTATGTTTAGAAAAGTTGGCACTTTTCATCCTTTAGACTAACGTCCGTCAATTTCAGACGTTAAGTGTGGTCACATGCTCCTCACGTGAGGGAAAATTGTCTTTTTGTCGTTAATAAAGTAACAAATTACACTTTTCGTCCTTTATGTTTATACCGAATTTCAGATTTCATCCTTAAACTAAGTTAATACAAGAATCCATCTTTTATGTTTAAACTTGTTTGCATGTTTCGTCCTTTACAATAACGTCCGTTTATTTTTGGCGTTAAATGAACCAATCTCACCAAAGACGTATATTTGCTCCAACAATTAGATTTTTAATTTTTAAGTAAACCGTCTTTTACCGGAAGGAAATATAAAACAAACACAAGACTTGTATTCTTCATAACACCCTTTTATCTCAAATAAGTTTACTTCAGTGTTCAATCGATACTTTTTTTTCTATTTACAATTGCGGGAGCAAACTGAAACACCTTTTTTATTTGACTGGCGAGGTCGGGTAGGAGGTTGGCCAACAGTTCAACGTCTTTGGTGAGGACCACATGGCTTCATTTACCGCCAAAAATAGACGGACGTTAATGTAACGGACAAAATCTGCAAACAAGTTTAAACATAAATGAGAATTTTTAGTATTATCTTAGTTTAAGAACGAAATTGAAATTTGGTATAAACATAAAGGACGAAAAATGTACTTTGTTCTTTTATTAAAGATAAAAAGACAATTTTGACCTCACGCGAGAGGCACATGACTATAGTTAACGTCTGAAATTAGCGGACATCAGTCCAAAGAATATAATTTTCTTAGTTAAAGTACATAAACTAAAATTTGATAAAATTTGGATTAGACTAAATTACATAAAACAACCTTTAGGTATATATCAAATTACACCCGTAGACCTTAATCTTCATTATTTACACTGGACACCCTTTATCTATATGGGTTGTATCAAGTTATAACCTTTAGACTAACCGGCGTTAGATTTTTCAGTTAAATGACATTTAATTGACTAATTTACCCTTCATTCTTATACTAGGTTAAAACCCATGTATTACATTGGTTGAATAAATACAACTTGTTATAAAACATCAGTTTTTATGTAAATTTGTAAATTCTAAAAATGTTATATAGTTATTTTTTTAAAATGTTTTATAGAAAAGAATGAAAAAATGTTCAAATATAAAAATATTTTATGAATAAACCTATTTTTTTTTAAAATAAAAAACGTTTTATAAAAGTAATTTTAAAAATAATTATTATTTAATAGGAAACAAAAATTATAAAAAAATTAAAATTTTGAATAATTAATAAGAGAAAGAGGGGGGAGATAAGATTATAAAAAAAAATTAAAAAACTTGTATAATTAATAGGAGGGAAAGGCGGGAAAAAAGTTTGAGGATAAATGTGTGAATGACAAATGTCCCCTCAAAAACTTTATTTATCATAAAGTATAGATTAACAAATTAATATATATATATATATATATATATATATATATATGGGGGACGGTCATCTTACAAAGTGCCTAAATCGTACGAAGCGTACGACGGGCCTCCAACCGTCCGATTAATATGATCTAAGGTTGGGGATAACGCGTTGGCATAAACGTAATTACTTTGAAAAAATAACGCGTCGTCCAGATAAAAAGGGGCATAAATGTCATTTTTTTTAAAAATAATCACACTTCATGCGTGCTTTTTTTTTACGTAATCACGCTTTTATGTAACTTTTTTTACGTAATCACGTTTTTACGTAATTATTTTTACGTAATCACGTTTTTCCATAAAAAATTTCACCGTAATCACGTTTTGTGTGATTGCAACTAATTTTAGGTAGTATAGATATAGATTTGACATATATAAGTTACATTGGTTTTTATTGGTGATTTTAGTGTCATCTAGCTATTTTGTGTAATTGAGTTTATTTGATGACCAAATGAGAAGCCATAATTAAACATCAAACAAGTTGGTAAGTGTGGAATACACACTTGTTTGATGATCTTATGACTTTTGGGGTTGAAGACACCTTGTGGTATCAAGTGGCGAAGCCTACTGAACACGTTGGTCTGGGGCACTGCCCCCCGTTAGTAGGGTCCTAGGGGCGGCAAAACTTTGTGGGATCCAAAGGGCAACGCCCCTGGATATTTAGTGTATGAGATTCCGTTGTGGCCTAAATCGATATCACTAATATCATGTGTGATAGTGTTGCTACCTTGGCTAAGGCCTATAGCCAAGTGTATAATGCGAAGTCTAGACACTTGGGTGTTAGACATAGCATGATTCGTGAGCTCATTATGTATGTTGTGATATCAGTTAAATGTGGGCATACACAACAAAATCTAGCCGATCATTTAACAAAAGGGTTAGGAAGAGATCTTGTGCATGTCACACCCCTGCCAAGGCGGATTATGCAAGGGGGAGCGACGAAATTGAATCTTCACATAAAGATCAAAAGAAATTTCTATTATATTAACCGAATTGTTGATTACATTTGTTAGAAAAGTTTAACAAGACAAGTAGAACAAATAAGTCTTCTTTTTGTTAATGTCTATCTAATTCCACTAAAGCTTGAGTCCTTGAAATCCTAGCTTGATTTCAAAACCTAAAAAACATGTTAAAATATATCAACTAAAAAGTTGGTGAGTACATAGTTTTAGATACATAGATATAACATAGAATAATAATGTAGAATTCATAAATAATTTCAATAGAAGTAATTTAAACTTTCAAACATCGAGGTCCACAACCAACCCTAGTGACTAAAATAGTTTCCTCGTCTGAACAAATCAGACCGTAAATGTTGTTATAGTGTGCAGTTTCTGTCATCTAGCTCCCTCGAGTTGAAAAGAATACGTCAAACCGAGAAGTTGAACATAATTTATCAACTTTAGCACTTGATGGGCTTGTAAGGCCAATAATCTATTTACTTACTCCCGTTAGTTAAAAAGTTAACGGTTGTAGTAGAGTGTGTATAAAACCGTTTAAGTTTACAAGTATATAAAGTTGTTATTGAGATAGTATGAAAACCTTGTAGTATGGTAATAGTATTGATATAGAGTTCGAATACGAGCATGTTTTTCACCCCAAAGATAGAAAGTAAAAGAGGGCTATGAACTCACCTTGCAAAGTTAGCGGGTTCAACTTGCACTTGTTGTAAGTTGGACTATAGTTAAGGGGTTGGGGTTGTAATTAGTAGAAAGTGGTTATTGTATACAAGAAATTGTTGTCATTCTATAGTAGTACCTCCAACAGAAAAGTTCACATGAAAGAGTTGGTTGGATCAGAACCTCGTCTTTCCTAGCCAGAACTCCTTTGTTCGTTAGATTGCTACATACCGGTTTGAAAGTTACTCTATTTGTATACGAAACCAAGTTAAGGGTGTGATTTAGTAAGGTTGGAAAATATAAGGGTTGAAAGTGAAAATATGAATTTAGTAGAGATTGGAAAGAATAAGTTGAATAGTAGAGGGATTCTGTAGGATCGTGAAATTACAAGATGGTTCTGTTCTTAGTTGAAATTGGCGGAAACAATAACAACTACACAAATGTAATCGAGCAAGCAGAAAGAATAATGTTAAGAACACTATTGTATTAAGCTTTTGCAGATAAACAATTACAATTGAAACTCAATCAGAAAAGCACAAAAAGCACACTTACAATGAAGTGTTTACAGATTATTTATACTCACTTAGAATCAAGATAGCCCCTTGATTCTAAGGATCAGATCTAACACAGACCGTTGATCTGTTGTATCTAGCTAACTATTACACGTTTTGCCTATATCTAGTTAAATTTATTGAAGCGTCTTCTTTATGCATCATTACTTGCATGCTTGGAGAAGAGAATTGTTGTCCGTCATTGGTTGTGCCATTGAGGTTCCTTCTGCTTTGAGTGTGTCAGTTGCTTTTGTAGAAAGTTGTCAGTGACGCTTGGTATGGATAGTCAGCTGCAACGATTTGTCTTCAAGGCACAAGGTTGTCAGCAACAAAGATGTTGATCAGCAGCAAGATGTAACCATCAAAGCTGCTGATGATTTGCCTTTCAGCAGCATCAAGTGTTGATGCTGCTGAGAAGCCTATCCGCAGCAACTTTGGTCTTCAGCAGATAAGGCTATCCGCAACAGATTTGTTCTTCAGCAGGAGAACAAGTATCCGCAACAGATAAGATCGTCCGCAGCAGTTTGTTGGTCAGCAGCAAGCTCTAAGATCAGCAGCATTTGTACTTAGAGAATTTTGTAGCCATCAGTCTTTGGTTCTACAAACTCCCCGTAGACTAATGCTACCAAAATTCTCTTACTGCCTTTGTTGCTGAAGCTTTTGCATATTGCTGACTATTCTTTCAACCTCATATCCTCTCTGGTCCATGATGGGATTGTTAAGAGGAAGCTCAGATAGAGTCTTGATGTCTTTGCTTGCCATTTTAAAGATAGCTTTGCTTGAACACCTCATCTTCTGTCCTTTAACTTCTGTCAGAGTGAATTCATTCTTCTCAGCATTGTAGGACCAGCTGATGAATGGAGTGTGGGATTGAAGAGGTTTGGCATCAATGATTTCATCTTTGCTGGGGTTGAAGTAATGTCTGATTGCTAGCAAAAGATGTCTCCCACCTTCATTCTCAGGTTCAGATGATTCACCCAACTCCATCATTCTTCATAGATCAGAATCTGGAAGCTGTAGTACCTCATCAACAGAAGTATAGATTGATCTTTTAGCTTCTGTCCTCCCCCTGAACACTTCAAACCATTGGTCTTTAGGGCTGCATGACCATCTGATTATTTCTATTGAGTCTTCAGGTTTGGAAGTGGGTTTATTTTTCTTTTTGGGAGGTTGTTGATGAGTAGGAGCTGGGTGTATGGATTTGGACTTTGAGGGAGGAGAGGAGGGAGGTCTAGGAAGGAGAGTGGAAGGTTGTTGGATTGAGGAAGTGTTGGTTTTCTTTGATTTCCTTTCTTCTTCTTGAGTGTTTACCCTTTTCTTGGAGCCTTTCTTCTCCATTCTTTCTTCCTCATCCTTCTTGACTTTAAAATAGAGGGCTTGCAGGTTCATGAAATTCGTGGGACCTAGCCTCTTTCCACTCTCTCCTCTAGCCTTAAGGAAGTCAATCATGACCTTCCTTTCTTCATGGGTCCGCTTATTAAAAGCAATGGTCTTTTTGGACTTTTGTTTTGCTTTTTCTTCTTCTTCAGCCTGTTTCTTCTTTGCCAGTTGACCTTTCTGACCCATGAAGGCTCTGTAGATTTCTTCATTTGATAGTTTCTCAAGGTAGTCTGCATCCTCACCTTGAGAAACTAGAGCCTTTACCCACTCCTCTCTCATTTCTTTGGCTAGTTCAGAATCAGTTATTATGAACTTAGCCTCTTCCTTCTTCTTCTTCTTTTCTATTTCTTCTTCTTCTTTATCAAATTGTTCCTGCAGTTGAAGAGCACGAGCTTCATCTTCTTCAATCTGATAAACTGCAGGAATTTTTACCTTCAGAGCATCCAACTGTTTTGCATACAGTTGGATCTGTTGTTCTCTGAGGAGAATGGCTGTGATTCTATCTTGAGCTTTCTTAGTTTCAGCCATCTCCTCTTCTTCTCTTCTTCTTCTTCTTCTTCTTCTTCTTCTTTCTTCTTTCTCTTTCTTTTCTCTTTGTAACCTCTCTTCGTCTTCTTCGGTTATAATTCCCTTTCCCTTTTCTTTGTTGGATGCCTCTGCTTCGGCTTCACTGATCACAACGGCGGATGATTGTGCCGCTGTGGGAATCTCAGCCTCAGCTTCATTGGCAATTTGAGAGGTTGATAAGGGAAGGTCATTAGCTTCATCTGTTTTGCACTCGGGACTTGTAAGTTCTATCAACATTTCTTTGACAGTGGATCTTGATTCATAAGCAGCAGCAAAGATGTCTACTTGAGTGGAAGCTGAGTCAGAATCAGTGTCAGAATTTGACACATATACCGCTTCAGCAATTCTTCCTTCTTATTCAAGATGTGCTCTGACAGTAACCATCATTGCCTGGCTTTCGAGGGAGTTGACATTGCAGATATTTGCTCTGAGTTGAAAGATCTTGTACAGAAAGTCTGTAGGCAGTAGCATGATGTTCCTGGTGTTGATGGTGAGAGATGAGCCATTTCTTAGCAGAAAGGTGTGGTCAAGAGACTTATTGCTTACCCATCCCAGCACATCTAAGTCCTTAACAATAGAGTTGTATAGAAATCTTCTTAAGCACAGAACTTCTTTTTCAGTGAGAAGACTGCTCCTTATTATTTCAAGTCTTCTAGGAGTCAGTCTTCTTTCTACTGCTGTTGAAGATTCAGGATAGGCTACCCTTTTTGCTGCTTGTATTTGTCGTTGAAAGTTGGGTAGATTATCCTCCATCAAGTCATAGAACCTGCCGATTGCAAGTTCTGCTGAGAGGTCCGTTGAGTTGTTGATGCAGTGTAGATGGTATAGGTGAAGGACTTGGATGATGTTTAGAAAGTCCCAGTTTAGCTCTTCTACTCCGCTAAACTCCCAACCAATCCAGAACCTCTCAGATTTTCCATCATACCCCCAAGCTAGTATTGTATCAAACTCTAGCTGTGTTGAAGTCAGTGGAAATTGGGGGGCAGTGGAATGACTTATGATGGCTGCTGCTTCAGGGATGATGCTGAAAGATGTATATGTTTGTTCTGTGTCTTCAGCATCATTCATCATCTAATCAACAGCCCTGACGACTAACTTTCAGTCTTTAGATGTTTCTTCTTCTTCTTTATCTGAAGCTGGCAAGTCATGAACCTGTACAAAAGCTGGCTTGAAAAGTGTGCTTTGAAATACAGCCTGCTCTTGAATCCAGTCATCAAGACTATCTGAGTCTTCCTCCATTGGGACCATCTCCCCCTTTTTGGTTGCATCAGTGGACAAATAAGCATCAGTTTGGGTGCCCACTGATACAAGAGAGGGAGAAGATACAGTTGGGCATTGATGGGCTTCATGTATAGAGACTTGGTGTCTTAGTTTGGACACTTCAGCTTCTAGCATTGCCACCCTGGCAGTCAATTCCATGTTATGAAGTTTCAGTCTGTCCTCATCCACAGTTGTGGAATCCTTGGATCCAGATGGGGCCTTAGGCCTTGCCTCTTCATCCCCATCACCCATGGTTTCTTGGCACCTGGGATTCCTCTCAGTGAGGGGAGTTTCCAAGGAAGCATCCTCACTGTAAGTTGCCGTGGTTGAGTTCTTAGCAATGTTGTCACTGTCCTCCTGGTTATTTGATGGACCAGCAGTAGTGATAGCCTCTTCCATATCCATTCTGTCATAACTCCTAGGGTAGACCTTCAGGGTAGAAGAACTTGGGATGGGTGTGTTGGAAGCAAGATCAATCAGTACCTCCGAGATAGTGGTAGTTGGAGAAGGTACATCATCTTGATCAGGTTCCTCAACACTTAAGTTCAGAAGAGAAAGGAAAGGCTTAGGGGGCTGTTCTATGGATCCGGGAAGTGATCTTGATCCTAATAGAGAGACATCCAAAGGAGTCTCCCTAATAATGTGGCTATCCCTTATGATATTCTCACCAGAATGTTATGATTCTGAGTGAGGGCTGTTAGGTTGGGTTTGGGCCTTGGAGGCAAGAGAAGAAGGAGTTCTCTTGCCCCTTTTCCTAGTATATGTCGTTGCAACCAGGACCCTGTGTTCCGGTTGAACGATAACATCCAAAACAGGTGTAAGTAATTTTTGTGCCTGTGCATCCTTAGTAGTATGCACAGGGGTTCGAATGGAAGAAGCAGACTGTTGTTCAGGATGTGGGGTGGATGGTGTGGGATCAGTATCAGTTGGGATTGCTGAACTGTCACCCGGGGTACTCTGTATGTTCAGCATTGTAGATAACAATGGAACATTGACCCCTGAGAAATTTTTGGAAACAGTTCTCATGCTTTGAAAAATATTATTTTTATGTCCCAACATGATGTAGATTCTTGTAGGTTTTCAAAGTTCTTTTAGTTGATTGAAAACTTCCTGCAAGAATCTTGGGTACATAAAAAATTGCTGCTTTGCACCCTCTTGAAGGTTATATCTCAAACCCTCAAAGATGAGGTGTGCAAAGTTGAAGCCTTCGTTAGTGACCATACCATGGAAGGCGGAGGCAAGTGCAGAGCTCACCTGATGCCATCCACTCCTCTTCTGAGATATGCATTGGAGAAGAGTGTGACAAAGATACTTCCATGGAGGGCCCATCAGCGCCTTCTCGATTGTATACTCGGTTTGATTTCCAGTGTATCCAATGGAGACAAAGGTCCTCATGTATTCGTCCTTCGAGTATGAGATGGCTGCTCCCTCATCTTGAAGCTTAAGATGTTTTCTGAGTGTGGCTTCCAAGATGGTGATGTCCTTGCCGTCTACTTTGGCTTTGATTTGGGGAATCCCCTGTGCGGTAGAGTAGACGGCGGTACTCCAGAAATCCTCCATATGAGGGATATATATGGTAGGGTTGGTGGTGAGGGCAAAGTAGATCTTTGATCGACATAAGAAATCGATCATATCGTCAAATCCTTTGGATTTCTTTCCTTTGGTGAGATATGCTGTAAGGTTGTGGTATGGGGAGAACTTATCATCAGGGTTATTATTGTCTGCCATTGTTGTTTGATTTGGAGGGAAGGCCAGAATATGGGAGGCTTTGAATGTTTTAAAGATGAAGGACTTGAATGTGGTGGGGACTTGAGAGAAAGTGATGTGGGATTAGGGTGAAATTGAAGGTGAAGAGGTGGTAAGGAAACTTGATTCGTTCTTATAACGGCAGAAGAGGGAAAAAGCAAAATGACTTGTACAGTACAACCCAATTCACCTTTTATTGTTACAGCTGTAATACACCGAGGCAGTCATGGTAAAGACTGACGGGAATTTTAACAGCGGGTAAAAGGTAATTTGGACTTAAATTTACCGATCAGCAGCAAACTTGATTGCTGTGGATGCGGAAGGTTAAGTCTTTCAGCAGTAAACTTATCTGCTGCTGATGGATTTAATAATCCGCAGCAAGGATGTTGCTGTTGACAGTCTTAAAGAAATCCGCAGGAAACCTGTTCCTGCTGATAACTTAAGGCAGTAAGCTGCAAACCTTTTGCTGCTGAGAATTAAACCTGTCAGCAGCTGAAGGACAAAAAAATACTTCTCACTTATAACTTTTATTTACAGTAAGGGACAGACACAATTACAGCAAAGGATAGATGCATTCAACTGAACCAATGATGATGCCTGGTGGTTTCTTTGCCTTCCATTGTTGAGTTGGTGGTTTTCCAACTCTCTTTGCCCTTTCAGCAGTGGAACCTGCATCTGAGGGCTTTGACTGACCAGAAGCAGATTTTGTTGCTACTGATGGTTTTACTTGAGCAGCTCCAGACTTTGCTGCTGAAGACTTTCCTTTTGGTTGCTTGGACTTGACTCGATCAACAGCAGTTTTGTTGGCTGCTCATGGTTTAAGAACAGACTTATGCCTATCCTTCTTCACCTTACTAATGGGCTTTTGTATAATTTGGGGTGGAAGAGGAATCTGATTGAAAGGATTAAACTTACAGTTTGCAGCAAAGTGATATGATTCACCACAGATAATGCAAGATTGTAGAGGTTTTGACAACTGCTCCCTTGGTGGAGAAATAGAGTTTCTGAATTGAGTTGTCTTAGCTTCAAACCTTCTTACCTGTTTGTTCTTCTTTGTCTTCTCCAAAGCATGTTGCTTGAGGTTTCTTTGCTGCTGAAGGTAGTAGAAGCAGGTACTGGCAGTGTGATTTTATTTCCCACACACAAAGCATGATTTCGCCAGTTTGTCCCTTTGAAAGTACATATAGTCCTTTCTTTTGAACAAGTATTTGAAATTTCAGGGGTGTGCTTTGTTATGCTCAAAGGTGGCTTCTTCCAATGTCTTTTGAACATATGGAACCCTCTCTCCAGGCGCATGACATATGTCAAATACCTTCCTCTTTGTGATTGGCTTTGACCGAGGCTTGGGGTTTGTGGGTCCTGATGTCTGTCCCTTTTCAATGTTTAGCTTTCTTCCATCTGGAGGATAGCTGATCTTGATCTGTTTGAATGGTACATGGGCTGGAACAGCTGGAAGAACAACAGGAACTGCAACTCTATTCAGAACAACTTCAGATAGGACTGCACTGGTTTCATCATGGTCTAAGTGAGTTGACTCAGATTCCGATGAGATAGTGCAGTCTTCGATGAAAGGTTCATCCGTTGAAGGATCAAGGTTTCGGTTTGCAGTGTCAAGATTTTCAACATTGAAGCTTGGTTCGTATATGGCAATATAGTTAGCAGGAGGAGGAACAGCATTGTACTGATCATTGTTATACCCAAGTCCAGTTTTTACCTTCTCATGGACTTGAATATCTAAAAGTCTTTGTAACTTTTTGGAAGAAAATTCATATTTTTCAATATGAACTTTCTGTTCTGCCAGTTCAGCTCTGGTAGCTTTTAGTTTGACCAGTAGATCATCAATTCGAGTTTCAAGATTAGTTTGTTCGTGTTTTAGCGATGAAATCTCTTTCTTAAGGCAGTTAATCTTTTCTTTATAAGTATTTTCAACCTTTTTGAACTCAGATTTCATCTGATGAAACCCTTCATTTTGATCTATAAGGTTTTGGTTGTGCTTTCTATAACCCAAAACTTTATCAATACAGGCTTGAGAGCAAAGATGTTTAAATACCTGAGGTGGTATCTCTGTAGTGTCTGCCATCAGAGCTTGATTGTTGACAGGCAGTTCTTCATATTGAAAGCTGCAGTCGAACTCAGAAGTTCCAACAGTTGCACAGGCTGCAGTTTGAACTGGAGGAGTAGCTTGTTGTTGTTGTCTGGGTTAGGCTTGGTGAGCTTGTCTTGACTGAGAAGTAGCTGGATTTGCTCTTGGTGCCTTGCATTCTCTAGCAAAGTGACCCAGTAAGTTACAGTTGTAACATCTTAGTTTGCTTTTATCCAAGCCAACTCTGGTGTTGGAGTTGTTACTTGGAATGGGTCTTCCGGTTCTAGAGTAGAACCTTTTTTCTCTTATAGAGAGCATGACAAATGAGTGTTGTATATCCATTTCTTCTAAATCATCTGGATGAAAGCATTCCAGATCCTCCTTGATAAAGGACATGTTGCTTGAGTTTCAGAGACAAAAGCAGCAGAGGTTGATGTTTGCGGAGGAGCTTCTAGGAGAAATGGTGATCTGTTTGTTTGAGAGGTAGGAGTTTGAGGATGTGTGACTATGGGAGGATAGTAGTTGCTAGTACTAGGACCTGAGTGCTCAGAGTGAAAAGCAGAAGAGGTGGTGGTGGATGTTGAAGCTGTTTGGTAGCTTGAGCTCCTTTCCTTGGCCTGAATCATTTCTAATTCATAGGTTTTGAGCATACCAAATAGCTCAGTCATCTGAAGAGTCTTCAGATTCTCAGTTCTTCTGATGGACACTGTGTAGAGTGTCCAGCAACTAGGTAGAGATCTGATGAATTTCTTAAGAATATCTTCATTCTCCAACTTCACTTTTGAGCACTGCAACTCACCTACAAGATAAGTATATCTGTTATATAAAACAGTTAGAGACTCACCTTCCTTCCAGACGAAATTTTCATACTGCTGCTTAAGGATGTCTCTTCTATTTTCTTTGACTTCCTCAGATCTAGCAAACATCTTCTCGAGGGCCTCCCAAAGCTCTTTGGCGGTTTTGTAACTTCTGAAGTTATGAAAAACTTCATTTGGAAGGCACATTTAGATAGCTCCTAGTGCCTTGAAGTCCACCTCCATCTTTTTTATATCCTCTTCCGAGTACTTGGAGGGCTCCTTTGGAACTGATGGTCCTCCAGAGTCAGCAGATGCCACCATGGGAATGTAGTGTCCATCCTTGATGGATTTCCACATTCCGTACTCCTGATAGCAGAAAAAACTTTCCATGCGATTTTTCCACATGTCGTAGTCTTCACCAGACACCAATCTTGGTGGTCGGTTGATGTTGCCGATGTCTTCAAATCCGTTGCTTTGTGCCATCTTTGTTCTTGGTGACTTGATGAAAGAGAGAGAGTTTAGAATAGAACCATAAGTGATTAAACAAGTGTGAGTTTGTTTAGTCTGAGCCAAAGCTCTGATACCACTTGTAGGATCGTGAAATTACAAGATGGTTCTGTTCTTAATTGAAATTGGTGGAAACAATAACAACTACACAAATGTTATCGAGCAAGCAGAAAGAATACTGTTAAGAACACTATTGTATTAAGCTTTTGCAGATAAACGATTACAATTGAAACTCAATCAGAAAAGCCCAAAAAGCACACTTACAATGAAGTGTTTACAGATTATTTATACTCACTTAGAATCAAGACAGCCCCTTGATTCTAAGGATCAGATCTAACACATACCGTTGATCTGTTGTATCTAGCTAACTATTACACGTTTTGTCTATATCTAGTTAACTTTATTGAAGCGTCTTCTTTATGCATCATTACTTGCATGCTTGGAGAAGAGCATTGTTGTCCGTCATTGGTTGTACCATTGAGGTTCCTTCTGCTTTGAGTATGTCAGTTGCTTTTGCAGAAAGTTGTCAGTGACGCTTGGTATGGATAGTTAGCTGCAACGATTTGTCTTCAAGGCACAAGGCTGTCAGCAACAAAGATGTTGATCAGCAGCAAGATGTAACCATCAAAGCTGCTGATGATTTGCCTGTCAGCAGCATCAAGTGTTGATGCTGCTGAGAAGCCTATCCGCAGCAACTTTGGTCTTCAGCATATAAGGCTATCCGCAGCAGATTTGTTCTTCAGCAGGAGAACAAGTATCCGCAGCAGATAAGCTCGTCCGCAGCAGTTTGTTGGTCACCAGCAAGCTCTGAGATCAGCAGCATTTGTACTTAGAGAATTTTGTAGCCATCAGTCTTTGGTTTTACAGATTCAATTGAAAATTAGAGAGTTTTACTAGAAACATGATTCTAGATGATGAAGGGAAACTAGAAAGATCAAAATCAAGTTTTTATATAAAAAGTTTTGGCAAGTTTGAAAGGTTTATAAAGTTAAATATACTTGGGGATTTTAACATGTTAAACATGATCATATTAACCAAATTTTATCAAAAATAGTTGTTTTTTTAGCAAAATATAAAGCAGGTGAAAAGATTGCAAAAATATAAACTTGGACAGATTCATAATAGCTTTGCGCGCTGATTTTGTTTCAGCTGTTTGGGGATAAAAAAAAACTTGGAGTTTGAAGGAGTTGTTTATAGGTTGGAAAGCTAAGCATCTGAACTTGATTTAAAAAAATGAACCAGTGAAAAAGTTTTCGTTTTGAGGGAGATATAGTATGCCGAAGTCGGGTCAGTAAATCTATCAAAATACGAATTTTGATGGTTGGTGTTCTTAATGAAAGTTTTGATCAATAAATGCTTGATTTGGCTTTGATCTTGATTGGGTCTATTATTATAACATAAAGATGCTGAGAATTATAAATCCAAGCTAGTTATGAGGGATTTTGAAGAAAATTGAAAAGGAAATGTATGAACTAAGAAGAACCATATGAAGGAAACTTACTTAGATCTTGAAGAGGATGCTAGGAGATTCACTTGGGATCTTGAAGCTCTCTAGTGTTAGATACAAGATGTCCGATCGCCGATTAAGTCAACGTTACTATCAAGTTACGATTCAAAGAGTTATACTTTGGGCAACGAGCAATTGATAATATTTAATCGTAAATATTATAGTTCACGAAACACGATTTTATTATTCGATAAATAAATATTTAATGAAATATTTATCGGTTTGTTCGGTAATTAATAATTTAGAGAAATAATTATATACATATGGTTTAATGTTTAAGTTTTAAATATTAAAAGATTAGTTTTTGCTGATTATTTGCAATTAGTTAAACTAAGAAGGTCAACAATAATTAATGGTTAATTCACTGCGGGGATTAAATGTTAGTACCCTGACGGTGCAACTTGTAAGTTTAAGGATTATAAATATAACCATAAAATGAAAACCCTAATTGGTTTTGCTTCCTCCACTGAAACCTGCGCAAGAAGAGAACCCCCCCTCCCTTCCCTTCGATTTCGGTCTGACGTCGAGCATCATCGCACCGCCGTCGATCGCTGTCGCCTTTTGCGTGAACCGTGAGACGTTCCGTTGTGTTGCGGGTTCGTGTTTCGTCACTAGCGAGACGCTTGCTGAATCAAAGTGTTGATCTTTCTGTTAATCGTTGAATGTATAAATATTTACCCGCTATGGTTGGTTTAATCTTATTGTTTATACGCGTGTAATCAGATCACTGACTGCATCCCGGTTTAGAAACGTAAACTTGTACAACCGCTTCCGCTTATTAAATCTGATTTATTTATTTAATAAGATTGTAGGTCCCCGGGTGTTTCGGATCGTTACGTGTGGATGTGTGACTAGTCGGACCGGGTGCGGAATGCCCGTGACTAGGTGGAGAATCAAACAACACAAAGTAAACCGACAATGAAATCACTTTAAAACTCCGTCTATTATAAACTTGAACGGTTACAGAGAGAAAATACTGAGTTCAAAATGTCTGCGTACATATCTTCTGTCAACCTATTCTATTTATACTAGACCTGATCTCTGCGCACTTAACAAGTGCGCAGGGCAAATTGTTCATGCGTACTTAGCAAGTACGCAGAGTATAAGTAATTCCTGCGCACATGCTAAGTGCGCAAAACACTTAGAGAAATAATACAACAATAACATGCATTAGAAATTACAACTCGATAACTAATACATACAGACACTACAATACAAATACAAGACATACAAGACAAGTACACTAAACTAAGACATTATCCAGAGTGTCTGTCACACAAAAGTGCTTCAACAAACTCCCCATTGACAACAGCTCTGGATTGTCTTCGGTCTTCACTGCTCCCCAGCTTTAGCTTCCATCTTCTTCTTGTAGTCAAGGCAGAACTTGATCACCTTGTCGTATTTAGAAGCAAGGAACTTTGTCCACTCGTCCGTGTACATGCAGTACCTGTCAGCTAGTGCCTCCAGATCATTCACAAAGAAGTTTATGAAGCAGACTTCATTAAACACTCTGATCAGTTCCCTTGGCACTAAGCTTCCACTATCGGACCACACCTTTCCAATCACCACTGCCTCGCCCGTTTTAGGATCTACGTACTAGTACCATATGTTACCGAGGATATCCTGAGATAACTTTCTCAGGGGAATCTTGGTTTCACACAGCACTAGCTTGTATACCAGTTTCTTTAAGCTTCTCTTAGTCATAGGATGTCTAGCATTCTTGTCCCTAACTCGCTTGGGCACTTGAGGCTTAAGCATTTTGAATTTCCAAGATCTTACTTCTCGCTGTAGAACCTGCCACAAACTCATCGCTACTGCGTTATTTGAGTGACCCAGCAGCTCTCGGTTTACTAGGTTCACGAGGTCGTATCTTGGTAAGGAGTTGAAAGCTTCGCTGGTTGGTTTCAAGTATTGAAACCCCCCTAGCTCGCTTGATTGCAAACAACTTCTTATCCTCGTCGAACCTCACAGCTAAGATCATCCCTGTCGCTCCGTGTTTGTCGATGATTGAAGTCTTTTGCCATATAGGAGCCGGATCCTTCGATGAACTTGTAGGCATATGTTTGTCTTTCTTTGCCTCTGGATCCACAGGTGTAGGGTCGGCAGGGGAGGCTTCAGTCGATGCCTCAACAGTACTAGCAGGCTCGACTGAACCTGTGTCAAGATGAGATTCAAAGGATGGAACTTCGAAGATCTCTCCATCTTCAAATTCATACTCTCCTTCCCCTTCACCGTTGGGAATTTCGATCACCACATCATCATCTTCCTCATCCCAATCGTCACCAGAGTCGATCTCTCCCTCTTCAAAATTGCAGAGAGCCTCGATCTGTGCTTCTTTGGAATAGTCTGGCTCTAAGATTAAGATCGCATTATCCGACACGTCGTCAGATAGATCTTTCAAAACGTCAGCCACCGACTTTCCTTTATTTCCACCTGAAGCATCACCGCCTTCCTGGTGAGTCGACTCCCCCTCAGCCATTGGAACAACAGAAATGGGCACTATCGCCAAAGCTTGTTGCTCACTTCCACTAGAACCAACTTTAGGATCCTTGTCTTTGTCATCATCCTTTGTTAGATCAACCGGATGACAAGCCTCATCACTGGTAGATTTTGATGCCTTCTCCTTCTCTTTTTCTCTCTCCCCCTGAGCAGCAAGCTTCTTGGTCAGTTCAGCTACTAACTTGACCATCATTTCATGTTCTTTCCGCTGCATGTCAAACCGTACCTTTAAAGACGTTCTGTGTCCCATAATCATATTGTTCGTTTTGATTAGTAGTTCGTTCTGGGCCATCACATTTGTAAGTCTCTCTTCAGTCCCTATCCTCTTACTTCTCAGAATAGTAACTTCGTCCACCAAAGAATTTGTCTGAGCCTGTTAAGCCTCATATTCTTCCCTTGATTTCCGAACAGTTTCATGTAGACCAGCAACTTGTGTTTCCAAAGTATCTATCCTTTCATCATTTGGAGCAGGATTCCTGGATGTAGAGGCTTCAGCATTATGGAGGGGAGATGAGAAGATCGTATCAAAGTCAAAACCCTGGGAAAAGTCTCTAAAGTTGTAGGGTTGACTGATAGGTTCAATGGTGGTAGTAGGGATTGTGGATTGGATGGTGGTTGTAGAGTAGTGGAAGGGGTGATGGTGACTGACTCGGTAAGAATAGGAGTTGTCACCGTCACTTGGACAGAAGGTATAGGGAGGGAAAATATCACATGAACCTCTTATGTGATAGCAGTGACAGCCACATCAGGTGTTACCTGTGGCCTCCTCCGCTATCGCCTGTAAAGCTGTTGTGAAGGTGAGGTAGAAGCAGAATCAGTACTCGCAGCCGTTACATGTGCTTGCCTCTGAGCACTAACCTCTATCTCACGAAGGATAGCTTGTTGCGGCCTATCCCCCCGTTTCTTATTAATACTTTCTCTCCTACGTCTTTGTATAGCAGCGTCCGAATCAGAATCGGGTTCGTATTCACTGCTAGTCGATTGTGGCTTTCTCTTAGAAGATGACTCGGGAAGGGTCACCTTCGTCAGTCTTCTTGGGTGTGCCTGGGATGGTGCATCATCAGAATCAGATGAATCGGACTCAGTCGATTCTGAGTCGGACTCTTCAGCACCTCCAAGAACTTGTTCCTCGTCCCCTTCATCTTCAGACATATCATCTTCCGATCCAACTTCCTCTTCTTCTTGCTGTGCATCACTGTGCTTACTGAGTTCTGGCTCAGACTCAGCACTATACCATCTTAAGTCAGCAGGGGCCACATATGCTTCATTGATCAGGTGGCCAAAGAGAGGAGTGTGCTCAGGGGTAGGTTCTACATTGCCTGGCTTTAGAAATTGTGCAAACACTCTCTTGTCCACCCGTTTGACTTGTAGTCTCTCTCCAATCACCGGTAGATTCGGTACAACATCATTAATCAACAGCTGCACGAACCTAGGGTATAATAGAAATCTAAACTTATCAGCAGCGTTGATCTGATCGGTGATAGACTTGTAGATATACTCCAAGAAGTTATAACCCTTGTTGAGAGAGAAGGCAACCATTGCAGCCGCCAAGTCATGCCCCATGGCATCCTTCCCAGCCTTTCTAGCAGACATGCACATGATCATGACGTGTGCGATGTAACGCCACTGATCAAGTACCCACATCTTCTTGTATGAGGAGTAATCCATGGTACCGACATACCCCATCCTTTGTCTCCAGCATCCATCAACGAAGTAGTCCGGGTAACTCACCGGATCAGTAGATAAGTCCCTAAATTGTAGCACGCGTCTGATGGTATCTTCAGAAATAGCAATGTCATGCCCTGCTACAGTAGCCCTAATGACGTTTGGGGTTACTGTACAGTCATGATCAGCAGATTCCCAGAATTGCTCCAGATACGGTCTTGAGACAACAGGATCTGCAGATATGGCATGGTTGATCTTTGATCGGTTCAGGAAGTCGATTATCTCCCTATACTGAAGTGCAGCACCCTTCCACTCTGGCTGTGTTAGTGCCAGCAGATTGAATTCGCTGGTGAATGCATGAGCCATCACTGCAAGAACAAACAATAAACACAATAAGAACAAGAAGCATCATTGGAATGGATCAGACATGACAAGATATAGCAGTTACCCAATGAACTGAATTTCAGACTTCACAAGTGTTCTTCCTGCGTACTTAACAAGTACGCAGGGATTAGTTCTTGTGTACTTAACAAGTACGCTTGAATTACTTCTTCCGTACTTATTAAGTGCGCAAGAACTTACACTTAGCCAAATTTCAAAATATCCAACATTCATCAGAGGAGAGGCATTGTTGTGGATTATGGTCACTACAAGGTGGAAATTCATGATGATGACCTATGGAACCACTATCAACATCAGTGAGCCGCTAAACTAGTCAAATTTGACCTAGCCTTTGTCCGACGGTAATCTACGGTCAAACAAGAGATCAAAGTCAAAATCAAACCCTGTTAAAGACAAATTAGGAGTCTAGGAGCTTCGATTAGTGACTTAAAAATAGATTTAGGTCTTAATTTTCATTAAGAACATCCAAAATCGGTTAAAACCTCACTATGAAACCCTTAAACGAATCAGTCAATAAATGGAGATTTTACGGATGAAGTTCACTGAGATTCTCACCAAAGATGATTAAGTTGAAGATGAAACAAGAATCGAGAAGGAAAATCGATTAGGAACACACTAAAAAATTTCGAGTAAAAATTAGTCGAGGTATTCAACCGTCGTGAAATGTTTGAAATAAGGTGAAACTCAAGAAAAATTCTAACTCCTGTATATATACCCAATACAAAATGGTCGTGCGTACTTGTTAAGTGCGTAGGACTTAACTCCTGCGTACTTACTAAGTACGCATGACTTAAGTCTTGCGTACTTGTTAAATACGCAGGGTTTACCTCATGCGCACTTAGTGTACTCAAACATTCAAATCAAATTATGAAGATTTCAAGTCAATTAACGAACAAGATAAGCACATTCAATCAAGAGGATTCAAAGTCAATTCAAGAAGGTTAAACACAAATATTTTCTGATTAAAATTGAACTGTACACAAACTTAAAATCTTTTTGCTCTTTTCTGAATAGAGATATACAAGTATACACACACACACACACTATTTTTGCTCAAAGACACGAGCAGAGGATCATACCAGGCTAAACTTTAGCAAAAACGATACAAGATAATCATCAAAGAATATGGGATCATGTCATGAATTACAATTTATTCATACGTAGTAAGCACATAAACAAGTATATCAAGTTGGCAATATTATGATATTTGAAACCATAAGCATCTTTGTATCACGTTCTTGTGTGTTAAGGTATTAATTTTAGGATATACAACGTGTACCCCACTGATATGCTACAGAAATGTAACTTGCACTTTATAAAGGCATCTAAGATTTTCACAAAGATTTTCAAATCTCCAGAATGAAGTTACATTGTTTAGCATAGAAAAAATCAAGCAGAATCCATAAGGATTATCAAGAATCATAAGATTCAGAATCGAGTGAATCAGATGACTTGGTTAGATTGGATTTTCTTCTATGAATATTATATGATGATTCAGGTTAATAGATATGAAATCTGAGGATTTAGGTAAGGTGATCCAACTTTTATCTGGATTTTATTTCAATGAATCAGGTATGATTCAAGGGTGAATATAAGCTTAACGGTTGATGTTAAGACATATCTTGGCCAAATTTCCCATTGCATACTTGTGAGTATGGGCAGTGAAATGAACTGATAAATTATGCTAAAGACATAACCAGAAACTAGTCTCTTAAGAAAATATTTGCTAAAATCTTACATCCTTTATCTGATAATGATCTTTTTGTATTCTTTTACACACGCACACATGGATACATGGGTTCAAATCACAGTTATAGTCTAGATTTAGTTTCCACACTACTAATGATTCAAAGACGCCTATAGCCTACTGACAATTCAAATTATATGTAAATAAGCAGATTAAAAACATAACAATTTAAACAATCAAGTAAGCATGACGCAATCATTTCCCATATGAGCAATTTATGGCGTTTAGATCATTACTGATGTACTATCATTTTCTCTTTTCTCAAGATAACTTTGAAATTTTATCCATTTTCTATTTTGTTTGAATTTTTGTAAAATATTTGAAAATTAAAAGAACTATATAGAAAACTTAAAAGAAATAAAATTTAACTTTCATGAATTGAATTGATTTAAGAAAAGCAAGTTTTCACTCTGGATTGAACATTCCTATCAAGTTGACAAGATGCTCAAAACGGGTTTGATCAAATGCCTTAGTGAAAAGGTCAGCAAAGTTGTCATCCGTGTGAACCTTTACAAGTTCAATTAGATGCTTTTCAGCACAATCATGGATGAAATGATGGTGAATTTCAATATGTTTAGTTTTGGAATGTTTCACCAGGTTGTTTGTGATGGACATGGTGGCATTATTGTCAATGAACAGTGGAGTTCTAGTGAAATTTAAGCCGTAGTCTCTCAATTGCTGCTGAATCCACAATATCTGAGAACAACCGCTTGCTGCAGCAATGTACTCTGCTTCACATGTTGAGACAGAAACCGTTGACTACTTCTTACACTGCCAGGAAACCAGTCTGTCTCCCAAGAATTGACATCCACCAGAAGTTGTCTTTCTATCAAGGTTACAACCGCCATAGTCTGAATCAGTGTAGGCTTTGAAGTCAAATGATTGCTGCTTAGAGTACCAAAGACCCAATCTAGGTTTCCCTTTCAAGTATCTGAAAATCCTCTTTACAGCTATCATATAAGACTCCTTTGGTTGTGACTGAAACCTTGAGCACAAGCATACAACAAACATTATGTCGGGCCTTGAAGCTGTGAGATACATAAGAGATCCGATCATCCCACGGTACAATTTGCAATCCACATCCTTTCCATCTTTGTCAGGATGCAGACCATGATTGACGAGGATAGGTGTGCCATAAGTACTACTATCATTCATCTTGTATTTTGACAAGATGTCCTGCACATACTTGGTTTGATGTAGTTAAATGCCATCCTCTCTTTGACTGACTTGCAGACCTAGGAAGAACGAAAATTCACCCATGTTACTCATCTCAAACTTGGACTTCATCACCTGTTCGAATTCCCTACACATCTCTTCATTTGTAGACCGAAAGATAATGTCATCGACATACACTTGTACAAGAAGAATATCACCTCCTGCTTTTCGTATGAAAAGGGTCGAGTCAATCTGTCCACGATCGAAACCATTTTACAGTAGATGTTTTGATAATGTCTCATACCATGCCCTAGGTGCTTGATGAAGACCATAAAGTGCTTTGTCGAGCTTATACACTTTATTGATATTATGCGGATCTTCAAAGCTGGGAGGTTGAGTGACATAGACCTCTTCATGAACCTTTCCATACAGGAAAGCACTCTTCACATCAAGTTGATAGACCTTGAAGCCGACATAGGAGGCATAATCCATAAACAGTCGAATGGCCTCAAGTTTAGCAACTGGGGCATATACTTATGTGTAATCCAAGCCCTCTTGTTGATAAAAACCCTGAACAATCAACCTTGCATTGTTCTTCACTACAACATGACGATCATCCGTCTTGCATTTTAACACCCATCTGGTACCAATTGGTTGTACACCTCTTGGCAAGTAAACCAAATCCCAAACATGCAACTTTTGGAATTGAGACAGTTCTTCTTACATTGCCTCAATCCAGCAGTTGTCAGCAAGAGCCTCCTTCACATTCTTCGGCTCTAACTCGGACACGAATGCAGCATGCAAACATGTTTCCATGACACCAGTGTCAAGTATCTCAGAGTAAAGCCTAGTGTTCTCAGCAATGGTTCGATGACGAGTTTAAACACCGGCATGAGGATCACCAATAATGTTGTCAATTGGATAATTCTTATGCACTCTCATCTCTGGTACATTCGGTTCCTGAATTTCTGAATCGAGGTTCGTGCTTAACTCCCCCATATCCTGTGTTCCAGAAGAAGAAGATTCAATGTTGATTGGATCAGCTGGAGCTTCATTTCCTACACGAGTGTTATGATTAGCTTGAGCGTCATTTCCGTCAACATGAACATCTTCAATGTTGTCACTATCATGAGTTCCAGATGCAGATGCAGCATAGGAATCAGGAGTTACAATTGGTACAGTAGCATGTGTTGAGAAACTGGAGTCATCACCGCCACAAAATAATTTATATACATTTGCGGCATCATCTGCAGACAAATCAGGAAGGTTGAAAGATTTGAATAACGCATCATAATTAAAACCCCAAGCTGGACAAGTTGGTTCTGGTGGAATGCTGTGTTTACTATAATCCACTTCAAACCATTCCTCGATAGTACGAGTTCCTATATTGTACACTCTCTTGCAAGGCGAGTTGGCAACATATCCTAAGAAGATACCTTCCACCGCTTTTGCATGAAACTTAGACTTTCGGTCTTTGTATTGTAGCAATAAGGAACAGGGACTACCAAAAGGAACTAGATAGTCAAGATTGGGAGGTTGATTGTTGATTAACTCATAACAAGTCTTGTTGTGTCTCTTCATAACCAGAACTCTGTTCAAGACATGACAAGCTGTATTAACTGCTTCTGCCCAGAAAATGACAGGACGCTTTACATCTGACAGCATTGTCCTTGCAATCTCAATCAAGGTTCTGTTCTTCCGTTCTGCGACTCCATTCTGCTGAGTTGTGTACGGGGCACTAAATTCGTGACAGATCCCCTTCTTGAGACAGAATAGTTCCATCAAATTATTCTTGAATTCAGTTCCGTTGTCACTCCTTATTCTTCTAACCTTCAACTTGCAAAGAGATTCCAAGGTCAGAATCAGGTATTGAAGAATGTCAGCAGTTTCGTCCTTTGTACCTAAAAAATGCACCCAAGAAAAACGTGAGAAATCATCAGTTACAACCAGACAGAATGACTTACCTCTAATACTCCTGATACTTATGGGGCCAAACAGATCCATATGTAATAGCTCCAAAGGGGTATCGATGGAGTTTTGGAGCTTGGGCTTGTGAGACTTCCGTTGCTGTTTGCCCTTTTTACAAGGCATACAGTCATCTGCAACGGTAAATCTCAGCTTAGGAATACCGGTTACCAAACTGTTTCAGACAAGATGATTCATTTTTCGATAAGAAATGTGTCCGAGTTTCCTATGCCACAAGATAGAGTCAAGCTCTGTCGCTTTGGTAAGCAAACAAGTAGCAACTGATGAGGTGGTTTTCGCCACGATCATGTCGATCTGATAGGTGTCGTTTGTCCTTGGCGCTCGCATCATAATCCAGTCTTCAGTAACCTCAAAACCAGGTTTGAGAATCAAGCATTCAGTCTTGTCAAACATCACCGAGTACTCCTTGTCACATATCTGGGAGACACTCAACAGGTTATGCTTTAGCTGCTCGTAGTAGTTGACGTTGTCGAAGTTGACACAACCATTTGAAACCACGCCTTGACACGTGATACTACCGCCTTTCTCTCCAGCATAGGCCACATAGCCGCCTCTGAATGGTTTCACATCTTGAAGCAAGGCTATGTTACCTGTCATGTGCCGGGAGCATCCAATATCTACATATCAACGATTAGAGATAGTACCCTTCGGATGTCCCTGCACGAGTCATAAAAAATTAATTAGATTTGGAGACCCAAGCCATAGTGGTCTTGGGTCGTCCGTCTTTCTTAAAATAAACAACATCAATTAACTCATAGTCGTGACTGTAAAAAATGGATGAATCTTTAGAAGAATTGGGACTAGGAGATTGAGAAAATTTGGATTTGTTATTCCAGGACCTCTTATTTTTCTTAACTAGAACAGTAGACTTAGATTCAACAGCAGCAGGTGAACTAGTGCAAGCTTCACCTGATTGAATTTCAGCCAGCTGTTCTAGATTTCTCAATCTCTTGTTCCTTCTTCTCCTCTATGGCTTAGAGAGTTTCACCACAGGTTTCTCACCAGTTGATGCACTACCAGAGGTAGAGGCACTAGGTTTAGCATGTAGCTTTCCCTTTTTTGAAACAGATGGTTTAGCCTTAGATGTGATCTTAGGCTTTACCATAGGTTTTACTGGTGGTTTCACCACATTTGCTTTTGGACCTTTGGAATGTTTCACTAGTGGTGACTTAGGGATAACAGCCGGTTGTGAAACAATTGGCCGTTTCCCTTGGTTCCTAGCAGGACAGTTCACAAGGATGTGACCAACCACACCACAGTGAAAGCAAGTTCTCTTTTTCTTTGTAAGTATTTCTGTAAGGTTCATTAGATCTGACATTAGATGACTCAGCATGATGAGTAGGAGAAGTTGTTTGGTGAACAGTAGTTTGACCCGATGATGATTGGTTTATGGGAGTATAAAATTTTTGCAAATTTTCTTGATAACCAAGCCCAAAATGAGCTGAAAAAGCTTCTTTCTTAACTTGATTAATGTTTTTATATCCCCCATAAAGCATCACTTTTAATTTTTCATTTGATTCAATGATATCGGGTTCAGTCAAAATACAATTATCACTATCAGTGATAATGTTTTTCTTAACTTTCTGTTCACCTAGCAACTCCTCAGAGACTACTCCTTCAGGGCAGGTGTTCTCAGACCCATCATCAGAAGCAGTAAAGAACTCTTCCTTAGATGCAGAGTCAGCCTTACATGAGGAATCATCTTTGTTAGAGGAATCATCCTGACTTGAGGACTCATCAACACAAAATAAATCAATGTCAATTAAGCTGTTGACAAATTTCCCGCTAACTGGTGGAGGAATGGCATTAGTACCCAGCCCTAAACCATTCACTTGCCTCACTACAGACTCGTAGTGTTCCACCACAAAACGAGAATTTTTCAACTTCTCAATATTACCTTTCAACTGCAAGATCACATTTTGCAGCTTGTTGATCTCATTGCCCTTTTCTCTAACCCCTTGTACGCATAATCCAAATGAAACTGTTGATCGCTGATTTTAAGTGAATAATCATGTTTTTCTTTCTTTAAAGTTTCAATTGAATCTTTGTAATGTAGTTCATTTTCCTTGTAGCTTAACGCTGCAATACGAAGGGGTTCGACTTTGTCTTGAAGCTGAGAATTTTCAACCTTTAAGCTTAGACATTTGGAACAAGAAATGACAGCAAAAGGATTAGAATCTATATCATTCGATGAACATGATTCCTCTGCAATAGCCATGAGGGCAACTGCAGTTGTAGACTCTACTTGATCAGCCATAGAAGCTTCTCGTTCCTCTGCTTCCATCATCTCCATAATCTCAGCCATGAGACCAACCTGTGTTTGTGCAATAAAGGGCGTCCTCCAAATGAACACCCCAATCAAAGCTTTCATCCTGTTGAGCCACCAATGCATTGGATGTTCCACCTTGACTTTGATTGTGATTGTTAGAGTTGTACCCTTGATTGTTTCTTTGGTTCTTTCCCTGGCTTGGTCTTGTGAATCCAGAGGTAGGTGCTTTGTCCTTCTGACATTCACGATCAAAGTGTCCAAAGTTCAGACACTTGTAGCACTTGGCCTGGGATTTGTCAAAACCAACCTTGGCATTTGAATGCCCACCAATAAACTTTCGTCCAGTTCTGTTCAAGAAAAGCTTTGCCCTCCTCAAGATCATGGCCATATTCCATTGAATATCCATATCCTCCATATCATCTAGATCCACCTGATTGAAGTCTTCTTCTATGGTTTCAGGATCTATGAGCTTACCGCCAATGAAGTTCTCATAGGCAAGCATGCAAGATGAGAATAAAGCCACATGATCTTCAGCTATCTTGGCTATTGCTAATTGGTTAGCTGAAGATGTGGGAGAATGGTTTCTTGAGGAATTCTGGTGATGAGATCCAGAACCAGAACTAGATCCAGATGTTGCATAGCAAGCATGACCACCACAAACATTTGAGTTATCCTCTTCATGAGAGTTCCCTGAGAAAAGGGCAATTTCAGAACCCGATGACTTGGCTATGGAAGACGTCTCAAAATACATAGAAGGGTCTTGTATTTGAGGTCTCCCTGAGCTCTCTTTTCATTTTAGGTTCATATCATGTGCTTGAACCTTTCCAATTGCTTCATCAATAGTCATCTCATAAAACTTTGAGTTCTCTCTCATCAAAGTGGTGTACATCTCAAATTTTGGTGGTAGGGCATCCAGAAATTTCTTAACTAACTCCTCATTCGGATAGATCAGGTCATAGGCTTTCAGCTCAGTTTGTAGATGATAGAATCTAGTGATAAGTTCATCTATAGATTCATTCTCCAGATATCTGAAGCACTCATACTGCATCCTAAGAAGATCCCTCTTACACTTCTTGATGTTGCTGTTTCCCTCGAATCTCTTTTGCAAAGCCTTCCAGAGATCCTTGGAGTTATCATATCCTCTAAAGCTGTGGAATAACTCCCCGGTCAAGGCCATAGTAATAGATTCGTGTGCCTTCTTCTCTCTGTCATAAAATTTCTTTTCTTCTTCATCAAGTTTGGAGATAGGCTTGGGAACTTCCTCATCAAGATATGTATATGTGGGATGCTTATAACCCTCTAGCATGGGTATCCAAAGTGAAGAATCGATATATGAGATATAGTGCTCAAAGCGTGCATTCCAGTTTGAATAATCATTTACATTAGGCAGCTTTGTAGAGTCTTATCTTATGTATAAGTTGTTGTCATTTATTGTATGTTTAAACAGTTTTAGACTAGTTTACTTTATGTCATTTCATTAAATGTAATTTCAGTTTTCTGTAATTTACTGCTTTATTAGCCAAGTCTGGGCCATCGAAACTACTTAGTTTCGATTGAGTTTGTTCAATCGAAACTAGTAGTTTCGATAGATGGTAGTTTCGACAGTTCTGTGTATCACTTGTAAATGGTCAATCGAAACTAGTAGTTTCGATTGAACATAGTTTCGATACCTGTCACTAATATAAATAGCCTAGTTTGAGAATGTTTAGGGTGTGAGTAGCGGCTGTAACCCTGAACATTTTCTTTCACATTGTTCTTGAATCAATACAATTTGCAGTTGTTTATGCACTGTGTTCTTACATTTTCATACCATTTGCGTGTTGATTCATAGTGTGGTTAGCCGATTATCTTCACCAACACTGTTTCTATCATCTGTTTCACCACCATGCACACAGTTTCCGCCTGTGTGTGTGTAATCGATCAAATCAGTGATTTCAAGTTAAATCCGGACCTACAATTGGTATCAGAGCTATATGCTCTAGTGTTTTTGAGTGTTATCAGGTTTTGTGATCGATTCTAGGTGATTTGTGAGGTATTTTGAGGTTTTTGTTGGAATCTGCACATAACATCTCAAATGTACTGTTTCATAATTTTTCAAGGATTTTTGTTCGTGATTTCAAGAATCGGAGGTTGGATTAGTGATCAGGAGTGTTAGACGAAGGTTTTCGCTGGATTGTTTTGTCATTTCTGCTCTATTGATTTCTGGAGCTTATCATCAATGGAGTATTTCTGAGCTTAGAGAAGAAGGCATCGAAACTACTGGGGACAGTTTCTGATTTTTGTTGATCATCGAAACTTCTTGTCTACGTTTTGTCGGGAGAACGTACTATCGAAACTAGATTTTTTTCTTATATAGAAACTTTGGTTATCGAAACTTGTCTGTGAATTTGTCAGTATCGAAACTAGTTGTTTCGATAAAAGTTGTCCTATCGAAACTAGTTGTTTCGATAAAAGTTGTCCTATCGAAACTAGTTGTTTCGATAAAAGTTGTCCTTTCGAAACTAGTTTCTGTTTAGTTTCGATTCCGAATATTATGGCTACTTCAAATTCAACAGAACCTTCTGGGGGAAATAGACCACCTGCTCTTGTGTCCACAAGAGAATTTGATGACTGGACTAAAAAGATGAAGCTTTTCTTTCAATTTCACGATTATACATTGTTGAGTTCTATCACCGATGGTCCCCACAAGCCCGTAACTACCACTGCTGCTATTCAACGTCCTAAGTTAGTATCTGAGTATGATGAGAAAGATCTTGCCTTGATTGCCCGAGACAACAAGGCCTACGGGACTATTGCCATGGCTCTTCCTATGGATATTTTCAACATCTTTGCTGAGTACACAACTGCCAAAGACTTATGGGCTGCATTGTGCACAAGATATGATGGAAGTGAGGATGTCAGGGAAAGCAAAAGAGATCTGATCAAGAAACAATATGCGATGTTCAGAAGTGTAAGGGGAGAATCAATATCTGATTTGATCAACCGTTTCTCAAGCATTGTATCAAGGTTGAATGTAATGGGAGTTGAGTACCCTACTCTTGATCTAAACAAGAAACTCCTAGATTCTCTTCCTGAGGAATGGAATATGTATCGAATCATGATCAAAAAGACTGAGAATCTGAGTGCTCTGTCTCAACAGGAAGTCTATAGCATTCTTGAATCTTATGAAATTGAGATTAAGAAGGGAGCAGTCACCCCGTCAAATCAGTCTGGAAACACAGCTCTTATTGCTGGATCAAGCTCATCCGGTAGCCCATACTTCCAGACTGATGTCCCTCCTTCAGCTGCTGCAATTAATTCTACCAGCTCCTTTGCTCCTCAAAAGACTGTCACCATGATTCCTGATGATTATGTCCCAATCATGACTGCTTTCATGTCGTGCTATGATGCACTGATTTCTGGAAATCTAACACCGGTTAGCTTTCAACCTGATGACTTGGAGCATATTAATCCTAATGATTTGGAGAAAATGGACATTGATTGGTGCATGGTCATGTTGACCTTAAGAGCCAAAAGATTCATCAAAAGGACTGGCATAGACAGACTCAAGTAGGGAAAGACACTTGGGTTTGATATCAAGAAGGTGAGATGCTACAATTGTGATCAGCTGGGTCACTTTGCCAGAAACTGCAAGGAGCCGTCCTCCAAGGATCAGCAAGAAAAGAAGATTTCCTCTGGAAAACAAGTTGCCAATCCTCCAAAGACAAACACATCTTCAAATTCCGTAGCTCTTGTGTGTCAAGCTGATGGACACTATCATTGGGGAGAACAAGCTGAGGAAGCTGCTGATAAAGCCTTGATGGCTGATGTGGAGGACATGGGCAAGTGTGTCATGATTGAACCTGCTGAGGATCTCACTGCTGTGCCTGTTGAGGTTATTTCTAAACTGTGTAATTCTAGATCTTGCTTGAATGAAATTCAAAAATACAGATTCATCAATCAAGCCTTGATTGATGAACGAGATCACATTAAGGTGATGTATGACTCTGTGGCCAAAAATGAGAAACTTTACTTCAAGAAATTTCGTGACATTTCTGGTGAAAATCGCTTTTTAATTGTGCAACTCAATACTCAAACCATTAATAATACGATCTTAAGTGAAAGAGTCCAAAAGGCAGAAAAAGCCAAATTACAAGTTGATCACATGGATATGGATCAGAAAATTCTGTTTGGGATAATCGATAAACAATTTAATAGAAAAGGCACAGAGGGTCTTGGGTATAACTCTCATCCACCTCCTTATTCTAAATCAGGGAGATTTGCTGATATGCCAACTCCACATGTTTCCACACCTTTTGTTTGTACATTATCTCCTGATGATTATATTACGTCCTCCGATTCTGACAGTTTTGCTTCTTGTGCAGAATCAAATTGTGTAAATTCCGAAGATGATTGTGATAAGAGTACTAATGATAGAACTATTTTAAAAGAACTTGAGTTGGATGAATGTAATAATATGTCCGTGTCAAAACCAAATATTTGTGAACACGTTAAAAACTTGTATTTTGATTCTATACCTGCTGAGCATACGGGTTTGGGATGTGATGTTTCTAAATTTAAAAATGCTTTGCCTTTTGTTCCTAAATCTTTGAATGTTATGCCATGTGTTACCACGTTTAAAAGTGCAGGAATTATTGTGAATGATGTACCACGTGAAACCATGAGCAACATGGACTTTTTCAGATTAAAGGAAGCACATCGTCTTCAAGACAAAATTATTGATGAGAGAACCGTCTCATGTTCAGATTCCTCAACATCACAATCATCTTCATCTTGTGATGACTATTATCAGGCTAAGATATCTTGTGAAAACGTTTGTTTTAGTTGTGGTGCCTCAAATCTTGTTTCAAAAAGTTGTAAATTGACAACCCAAATTCTAATGAAGAATCGCCTTCCAAAAGTTCATTAAATTCATATGTGTTGCCTAAGTCTTCTCACAGTAGGAAATCTAGGCGTAAAAGAATTAAAAATGCTAAAAATTATTTAAAACGAACTTGGAAAATTAAAAATAATGTTCTATTTGATGACCATGCTTCATCAAAGGATGGTTGTAATTCTGATTCCAATGAGAGGTCATATCCTGACATTAAAATCTCTTGATTGAAACAATTTTGGTCAAATCGTATAAATGGTTCGTTGTGTATAGGGTCAATCAAGAAGAACCGGCGATAACATCTGGCATGTAGATAGTGGATGTTCAAGACATATGACTGGGCACTTTAACTTGCTGCAAGATTATCATCAAATTGATGGAGAGTATGTTGCTTTTGCTGGAAACCCAATAGGAGGAAAGATTGAAGGACAAGGAACAGTATCAAATGGAGTAAATAGTCTGGAATTTGTCAACTTTGTTCCTCAGTTGAAATACAATCTGATGAGTGTTTCACAGATTTGTGACAAGGACTTTTGTGCTTTATTCAATTCAAAACAATGTCTTATCTTGAAGCCGGGAGTGGTGATTCCGAAAGAAATTATTCTTATGCGTGCTCCCAGAAGATACAACACATATAGCTTGGATATGAACAACCCATCGGGCATTGAATCGTGTTTTCTCTCAAAGGCTTCCGAAGATGAATCTTTCCTGTGGCATAAAAGGTTGGGACATGTCAATTTCAAAACAATGAACCGACTGGTTCGAGGCAACCTAGTCACTGGATTACCTCTCAAAGATTTCACTCCTATGGAACACTGTATCTCATGTTCCAAGGGAAAACAGCACAAATCTTCACATAAGCCTAAAACCACCAATTCCATTGACTCTCCTCTCCAATTGCTTCACATGGATCTTTTTGGTCCAGTGAGTGTCATGAGTCTTGGACGAAAGTCATACTGTCTGGTGGTAACAGATGATTTTTCTCGATTCACTTGGGTGTTTTTCCTAGCCAAGAAAGATGAGACGCCAGAGATTTTAAAAACCTATCTGCTTCAAATTGAGAACCTCTCAATCTAAGTGTGAAGACTATCCGCAGCGATCATGGAATAGAATTCAAAAATGCAACTCTTAATTCCTTCTGTGAAAGTAAAGGAATTTCTCGACAATTTAGTGCACCTCGTACTCCTCAACAAAACGGTGTAGCTGAAAGAAGACACCGCAGTTTAATTGAAGCTGCACGAACTATGATTGTTGACTCTAAGCTTCCCGTGACTTTCTGGGCTGAGGCGGTCAACACTGCATGTTTTGTGCAAAATCGGGTTCTTATCACTAAAAGTTGCAACAAGACACCTTATGAGATCATGTACAAGCGCAAGCCAGTTATCGATTTCTTCAGAAAATTTGGGTGTGTGGGCACAATGCTAAACACTTCAGATCAGCTCAACAAGTTTGAAGCCAAAGCTGATGAATGCTATTTTGTTGGTTACTCATCCAATCAACGTGCTTTTCGTGTCTACCATAAGAAGAAAAGGATAGTGATGGAGTCCATTGATATCAATTGGCATGAAAACAATCATACGGACGCAGGAGACGGTCCCAATTGGCTCTTTGACGTCGATTCAGTTTTTAAGTCATTTAATCTTCCTGATTTCTCTATTGAATCAACTCATGCTAATCCTTACTTCTCTGTGAACAATCTAGGGAACATAAACGATCAACGCTCTTCCTCATCTGCTTAGGTTGAAATTCTTGTGGTTGCTAATGCTGAATCTGAAATGGAGTCTTCCGGTTCTGGTGCAACAAGTGAAACTGTTGAAGACAACTCCATTCCAATAGTATATGTTGCACCACAATCACCTGCTGAAGATCCTATTAATGATATTGCCGATCCTCCTGCTGAAAATCTTACCAATTTGGAAGAAGTCGTGGAAGAAGATGAAATTCCTCAACTGCGAATTCACAAGATTCATCCCACCAATAACATCATTGGACCACTCAATGTGGGTGTTAGTACCCGAAGTGCCTGTGAAGCATTTGAAAACAGCATGTTTTCTTGCTTAATTTCTCAAGCTAAACCAAAGAACATCAAAGCAGCTCTACTAGAAAACAGCTGGGTGGAAGCAATGCAGGAAGAGCTACAGCAATTCTCAAAGCTGCATGTGTGGAATTTGGTAGATCTTCCCAAGAACAAAGTTCCAATCGGCACTCGTTGGGTTTTTCGCAATAAAAAGGATGAAGGCGGCACTGTGATTCGAAATAAAGCTCGTCTGGTGGTTCAAGGTTTCTATCAAGAAGAAGGGATTGACTATGAGGAAGTCTTTGCACCAGTGGCTCGCTTGGAAGCCATCAGAATGTTTCTCGCCTATGCAGCCTACATGGACTTCACCGTCCATCAAATGGATGTTAAAAGCGCATTTTTGTATGGCAAAGTTCAAGAGGAAGTATATGTCAAGCAGCCGCCGGGTTTCATTGATCCTAATTTTCCAGACCGTGTTTACAAGTTAGACAAAGCATTGTACGGTCTTCACCAAGCACCTCGTGCGTGGTATGAAACTTTATCAAAGCATCTGCTTGAGAATGGTTTCACACGAGGAACAATTGACCAAACTTTGTTCAAACGGAAGGATGAAAAGGATACAATCATGGTGCAAATTTATGTGGATGATATCATTTTTGGATCTACAAATCCCCGTCTCTGCAAAGAATTTGAAGAAGTGATGCGATCTAAGTTTGAAATGAGTTCCATGGGGGAAACGAAGTTCTTTTTGGGACTACAAGTTGATCAGTCTGAGTCAGGAATCCTTATCCATCAAGAAAAATACGTAAAAGAAATCTTGACCAAGTTCAAAATGGCTGATTCCTATCCAGTAAAAACTCCTGTGGAAGTTCGACATTGTTTGACTCCTGATGTGGATGGTGAAAGCGTTGATCAGCATCTCTATCGCTCTATGATAGGATCTCTCATGTATCTCACGGCCAGCAGACCCAACATCATGTTTGCAGTGTGCTTGTGTGCACGTTTTCAGGCTAATCCTAAACTCTCTCATTTATCTGCAGTCAAACGTATTTTAAGATATTTAAGATATAAGCCAAAATTGGGTCTGTGGTATCCTAAAACTGACTTGTTTGATCTTGTGGCTTATTCAGATTCAGACTACGGGGGTTGCAACTTAGACCGAAAATCCACTTCTGGAGGTTGTCAATTCCTTGGCAACCGCCTTGTCTTATGGCAATATAAGAAACAATCCACCGTTTCTCAATCCACTGCCGAAGCTGAGTACATTGCCGCAGCCCTCTGTTGTTCCCAAGTCAGATGGATACACCATCAGATGCTTGACTATGGGATCACATTCCATGAGACACCCATTCTGTGTGACAACACTGTCGTTCCCCATATCACCAAAAACCCCGTTCAGCATTCCAAAACAAAACACATTGAAATTAAACATCATTTTATTTGTGACTGTGTTGAAAAGAAACATATTCAAATCGTTGAAGTCAAAACCGACAAACAAACCGCAGACATCTTCACAAAGGCTTTTGACTCTACCAGATTTGCCCAACTGGTGGAGATGCTTGGAATGATTAACTTTCAGTAAATTGTGTGAACAGTAGTTTATTTTCTAAATTTTGATTAATTAACAAAGAAAATTTCAAAAAGATTTTATTTTTATGTACAGTTTCTACGCAAATCTTTTGGGGGAGAAATATAATATTTTAATGTTGAAAAGAATTGCTGTGTATATAATCTTCAAGTGGTTTTGAATTGCAGAAAAACAAAAAAATTGAATCTGACATTTGAGAAATGATAGTGTCTGATCTCATCTCTTGGACATGGAATGGACCAAAAGCGATGGTGTTTACTGAGGTATAGCTGGTAGGCCCGACATATGGTTAAAACTTGTAAGTAGTGTGAAAACCTAATATATATATCTCATACTTGTGTGTTTGAACCCATTATTGAAACATCTAACCCATTTTTATATCTAAGAAAACCAATTCAATCAGATACATGCTTACGTATTGGATTCCTATTCATACGCCAAGTGACCGTCAATATAACGATATTTACCACCGATGACCCCGTATGTTTTGCTTACGCAAAGATCTCGGGTGCTCATCCTTTTCCCATCCGCTTGGATGATTTGACCCCGTCTGTTTTGCTTACGCAAAGATCTCGGGTGTTCAACATTTTTTCTATCCGCTTGGATAATTTTACGACTTCTTCTGTTTTGCTTATGCAAAGATCTAGAATGTTCGTACCTTTTTTAATATCTATTTGGATATATTTTATTTTAATTTTCTAAATCCACTTGGATATCTTATTTTATTTTGGTGGTACTTTGACATTACTAAGACGGTACCTTGGTTAATCAGAAAGAGATGATAGGATGAAGATGGGTACTTCTTGAGGATTGGTAGGTTTTCAAAATCATTTTATTTTAATATGTGGGGTTAAATGGTACCTTCTAATCACATGAAATCTTAGTACAAACAAATGTTCGGGTTTACTTTGCACAAATATCAGCTATCTTCAGGGACTCACAGTAGTTAATTGCAAAAGGAAGTGTTTCAAGAGACTGACCAGATCTGATCTCATGTTGGATCTTTTTCAAGAAGATAAGTGTAAATATCTTGTGTATAATTTCATTTCTATAGTAAGTCTGTTTTAACAGTGTATACATGTTAGTCTTATTTCTGTTCTTTGAACTATCGAAACTAGTTATACATATCGAAACTACTTTGTGCATATCGAAACTACTTTGACATATCGAAACTACTTTGACATATCGAAACTACTTTGTACATATTGAAACTACTTTGAACTATCGAAACTAGTTGTTCATATCGAAACTAGTTTGCCCTATCCAAAATAGTTGTTTCGACAGTGGCATTTTTGTCTTTTATCTTACGAAAATTAAAAGCCTTCATAATCAATCCCTCCATTCATACTGATTTTCACTCGTCTTTTTCAAACCGTCTTCGCCCTCTCTGTCATTCGCAAAATCTCTCAAGCCGTCGGTCTGAGTTGCAAGATATCAGCATTAATCACCAGATTTCCCCCGTTGTCACCATCGTCTCCATCATCAGGTATCGTCTCACTACTTCATCTAGATGATTTTTGAAAAATCTGCAGACATAGGGTTTCAAAAATTCAAAATCTGTTCGACTAAATCTTCATAATAATAGTCGTTTGCTTTTTTTTTGTGCTTATCCGCGTTTACAAACATCTCAATCATCTTTGAACTCACGATTAATGTGTACTCTTGCAGATAACAGTATCACATTCGGTAAGATGAAGTTCCGTCACTAACAGGCCACTCTAAACCGTTCTTTAAATTGTCTATATTAGTCTATGTATCGTGAATCAAAAGGGATATGGGTTTCAAAACCAAGTAGTTTCGACAAAGGGATTCAACACTTTCAAAATTTCTCAAAAGGTTTTTCATCGAAACTACTAGTTTCGACACCCAAACTTGCCCTAATATCTCTGATCGAAACTAGTTTGTTTCAATAAGTTCATCTCCATCGAAACTAGTTGTTTCGACAATATTGATTTCAAAATTTTCTAAGTATTGATCAAAGCTTATTGCCTCTATCGAAACTACTTGTTTTGATAAAGTTGTTTGTTAAATTAACCAAGTTCATCTCAATCGAAACTAGTTGTTTCGACAGTAAGGATTTCAGATTTTTTCTAAGTGTTGATATATCTTGTTTCGGTCAAGTATTTTTAGAAACTTTACTTCTTGTGCAAAATTGATGAATTTTACAGGTATGGATCTCTTATTCGTAAAGAGACACAATGTCTGTGCATTCCTTAATGCCAATGATCCAAAAGCTGCAGAGTTCATTCGTGTCTTAAACTTCTTGGCAAACTCCAACATCTGCTTTGCCATCAGCAACAACCTGCCGGTGTTTGAGACATCTATAAGAGAATTTTGGGAGACTGCAGAGATCATCACAGTTGAAAATGTGGAGCACATCAGAGCAACTGTGCTTGGCCAAGAAGTCTTATTTTCTGAAGCTACAGTTAGAGAGGTGCTGCAGTTTAATGACAATCCAGATGCACCCATTGAATTTCCAATCTTCTATGTTAAAGAATGCTTCAGAAGATTGGGTCATACAGAAGAATTCAAAAGTGGTCAGATAATCAAGAACTCCTTACCAAGCCACTGGAGATACGTAGTGCACGTGTTTATTCACTGCCTATCAATCAGAAAAGGAGGTTTTGATTCAGCAAACATCACTCTAGGCTCAGCAATTTTGGGGTTAGTCAAGGGAAGAGATTACAATTTTTCTGGCTTCATCTTCAGACAGTTAAAGCACAACCTAACAGGAGCCGTGAAGGAGAAATTTCTGGCATATCCAAGATTTCTACAGATTATCATCAATCATCATCATCCTCAGCTGCAACAAGTTGGGAACACCTTTGTGTTCGACCATATGATTGCCAAGACTCTCAGCTATATGAGAAGTACAAACAAGAGAACCAACAGGGCTATAGCTGACGTTCCCCTGTTTGGTCATATTATTGGTGAAGAAGAAGAATTCATTCCTGATATTGACCCCGATCTAGAAGAAGAGATCTTATCATCTGATGAAGAAGAGATGGAAGTTGAACAAGATCAAGGTAATCAACCTATTGATGAAGCTGAGATTGAGATAAACGTCCCTAATGTTCAAGAAGAAGAACAACCCATCATTGAGCCTGTGATAGAGGCTCCTTTTGTTGAACAAATACAGATAATTCAAGAGCCAGCAGTTAATGTTGAAGCTGGTATGCATGAAGCTGAGGAGGAAGTTGCAGAATCAAGTGGAACTCTGGATGGAGGAATCTATGGATCTGACTACTACAAGTCTGATTCAGATGATAGAACATAGCATCTTGCATCTTCCTCCAAATGGCAAGTTGAGTCAGGTTCTGATTTTGAGGAAGAAGAGCCTAGGCAAAGAAAATCAAGACTGGATTAGAAGATTTGTCATCCTCGTCAAATTCTCTATTAGCTACTCCACAACCCACTCCACAGCCCACTCCACAACCCACTCCACTACCATCTCCACAACAATCACCCATCCATACTACTCCCACATCACCACCTCATGATTCAACCTCTCCTGTACCAAGAGTTAAAACTTTAAGCCTTGAACTAAAAAAAATGCAGGATAGGATTCAAAAGAAAGATGAAGAAATTGAAGGCTTAAAATCTAGTTTGCATGATGTCCAGGAAGAGGTTAAAGACCTGAAGCTGGAAGTTGGGGGTTTACATACCCAGATTGAGATTCAACAAACTCAACTTGAAACACAACAGAGACTAATCTCAAAGCAAAAAGAAGAATTCAAGGCTTTAGCTGAAGCGGTGGAATAGCTCAAAGCCTCAATGATAAAACCTGTGCAACAACAACCAACCACTTCAATAGCTCAGGGGGAGACCACATCTGTAGTTGAACCCTCATCTCCTGCCCTTGTGACTAATCCGGAGTC
Organism: Smallanthus sonchifolius; assembly: GCA_023525975.1. Classification (NCBI taxonomy): domain Eukaryota; kingdom Viridiplantae; phylum Streptophyta; class Magnoliopsida; order Asterales; family Asteraceae; genus Smallanthus; species Smallanthus sonchifolius. The sequence continues at coordinate 16,230,370 of CM042035.1, read as the reverse complement.
TGCACTAACTATCTTTACTGGCCATGCTGAGAAGACAAAGGAGGCAGTTGAAGTCAAGGTTGAAGAACCAGAATTAGACCTTCCCTCAGCAAGTGAGAGAAGAGATGCAAGGAAGAAAGGAAAAGGGACTTCTACTGGGATAGAGACCGTGATTCTGGATGAAGAAGACATCCCATCTGATGACGAGCTGAATGCCCTTTTAGATGAAATTGTAAACTATGGGTATAATGATCTTTATCCAGAAATTCTGACCACCGAGGAAAAAGAGACTGAGAGAACCAGATACTTCACAGAAGAAGGAGAGGAAATTCAAACCTTGTCTGATGAAGAAAAAAGGCGAAAAAGATGTTCAGGTTAATCTTATCAAGACAGTCACTCCTGAACCAACCACTACAGTCTCTGAATCCAGTCCAGCACAAGATCCATCTTCTGTTGCACCTGAACCTCCAATTTCAAGAAAGTCTTGGTTTAGTAAAATCATTCAGGAAGAAACTCCTAAAACATATGAATGGATAGCTGAGCATCAGGAACAAAAGAGGCCTCCAATTGGCTGGAAGTATGATGCTGAAAGGAAGCTCTTTATTATCAGAAGATATAGAGGGGGAGTTCAGCACTTTAAAAATATGACTGACTTCCAGACCCTTCCTTTCTATGACCTCAGGGATTTAGCCAAACTTCCCCTTCAAAACCCTGGGAAGGTTATGATGGCTTATGACTTTGAGAAATTTCTGCATTCTCAAGTCAATAATGATTTCAAGGGAATGAAGCCTAGGAAAACTCAAAAGAAAATCTCAAAGACAAGGTTTCATCCTAAGACTAACAAGCCACATGTGTTCTTGAGGTACAAGCCTGCCCAAACTCACAAGACCATCACCATTCCAAAATCTGTACCTGTCCAACTGCAAACTTTCAGAAAGTGGTACTATGACCCAATCATTGGGAGTGCAGTAATAGAGTGTGAGGGCAAGGAAGACATCACTATCTTTGAGCCTATGGAGTTGTTGAAATTTCAGCCTGAAGATGTAGAGGTACTATTCCAGAATCACATTCAGGCATACAGTGATGAAGATGAAGCTGATGCCAAGGCCTACCAAAGAGTTGTATCTCTCCACGTTAAACCATTCATCCCAAGGACGACCAGCTGTTTGATGAAGAGCTGAAGACAGTAATGTAACAGCTTAGGGGGAGATTGTAGAGTCTTATTTTATGTATAAGTTGTTGTCATTTATTGTATGTTTAAACAGTTTTAGACTAGTTTACTTTATGTCATTTCTTAAATGTAATTTCAGTTTTCTGTAATTTACTGCTTTATTAGCCAAGTCTGGGCCATCGAAACTACTTAGTTTCGATTGAGTTTGTTCAATCGAAACTAGTAGTTTCGATAGATGGTAGTTTCGACAGTTCTGTGTATCACTTGTAAATGGTCAATCGAAACTAGTAGTTTCGATTGAACATAGTTTCGATACCTGTCACTAATATAAATAGCCTAGTTTGAGAATGTTTAGGGTGTGAGTAGCGGCTGTAACCCTGGACATTTTCTTTCACATTGTTCTTGAATCAATACAATTTGCAGTTGTTTATGCACTGTGTTCTTACATTTTCATACCATTTGCGTGTTGATTCACAGTGTGGTTAGCCGGTTATCTTCACCAACACTGTTTCTATCATCTGTTTCACCACACAGTTTCCGCCTGTGTGTGTGTAATCGATCAAATCAGTGATTTCAAGTTAAATCTGGACCTACAAGCTTTGATGGTTTCTGTGGGGTTCCAATTTCATTGTCATAATTAAGTAGGTTACTGAGGTTCTGAAGATTTGCCATAGTGTAAAACTTAGTCAAATTTCAGAAAAGTCAAAACAACTTGCGCACTTGTCTCTGGCTTTGCGCACTTAAAAAATCTGGTCTTGCGTATTTAGAATTTGCTCTTGCGTACTTGACAAGTACGTAGGAGAAAATGATAAGTACGCAGGAGATGAATTAAGTACGCAGCAAGTATGGTCTTGCGTAAAATAAGGTAAGTACGTAGGTCACTTTTTCATCAACCATCACCAACTGTTTTCGGTCACTGGAATCTCACCGGAGACAGCAGAAATCAAAAATATGACCACACAAAATGAGCCAAAGAGTCAGAAACTCGTTTCTAACCAACCTTTGATGCTCAAAACACTCAAATACACAACAAAAGTCGGTTTTTGAGTATTTTTGCTTCTAAAATAGTGCTCAAGAGCTACCCCTATTTTATTACAAAAATCAACAAAAACACCCACTTTTGCTTGCAAAAACTCTGTAGGATATGTAGAAGATGCTCCTAACACACTCACAACACTTGAAATAAGGAGCTAAGCTCTGATACCACTTGTAGGTCCCCGGGTGTCTCAAATCGTTATGTGTGGGTGTGTGACTAGTCGGACCGGGTGCGGAATACCCGTGACTAGGTGGAGAATCAAACAACACAATGTAAACCGACAACGAAATCACTTTAAAACTCCGTCTATTATAAACCTGAACGGTTACCGAGAGAAAATACTAAGTGCAAAATGTCTGCGTACATATCTTCTGTCAACCTATTCTATTTATACTAGACCTGATCTTTGCGCACTTAACAAGTGTGCAGGGAAAATTGTTCGTGCGTACTTAGCAAGTACGCAGAGTATTCTTGCGTACTTGCTAAGTACGCAGGAAGTAATTCCCGCGCACATGCTAAGTGTGCAAAACACATAGAGAAATAATACAACAATAACATGCATTAGAAATTACAACTCGATAACTAATACATACAGACATTACAATAAATAGACAAGACATACAAGACAAGTACACTAAACTAAGACATTATCTAGAGTGTCTGTCACACAAAAGTGCTTCAACAAAGATTAAATTAATTTTGTTTTAAAGGTTAAAATTAGTACAAGTATTCCCAACAGTGGTATCAGATCCAAGTTTACGAGCGTTTATACATGTTATTTTTCTTTTCCTTCGATCTTATGTTTTATTTGTCAAAACGTTTTTTTGACAAAAAGATTGCGCCTTTTTCGTTTGGATTGGTTGTGCTTGATAAATCGAGCTCTAGTGACCCGTTGTTGTGTTTGTTTATTTTTGTTGTATTTATATTTGTATTTTTATGGGTTATTTGGAACCCATTGTAATAGTTAGGTTTATTTTATTTATTTATTTTTATTGTAATTATAAATAAAACTATAAACCTAACGAGACGAAGACTAGAAGAACCCAGCCCTAATCCATTCACTTGCCTCACTACAGACTCGTAGTGTTCCACCACAAAACGAGAATTTTTCAACTTCTCAATATTACCTTTCAACTGCAAGATCTCATTTTGCAACTTGTTGATCTCATTGTTCCTTTTCTCTAACCCCTTGTACGCATAATCCAAATGAAACTGTTGATCGCTGATTTTAAGTGAATAGTCATGTTTTTCTTTCTTTAAAGTTTCAATTGAATCTTTGTAACATTTTTCATTTTCCTTATATAGCTTAACGCTGCAATACGAAGGGGTTCGACTTTGTCTTGAAGCTGAGAATTTTCAACCTTTAAGCTTAGACATTTGGAACAAGAAATGACAGCAAAAGGATTAGAATCCACCCCATTCGATGAACATGATGCCTCTCCAATAGCCATGAGGGCAACTGCAGTTGTAGACTCTACTTGATCAGCCACAGAAGCTTCTCGTTCCTTTGCTTCCATCATCTCCATAATCTCAGCCATGAGACCAACCTGTGTTTGTGCAATAAAGGGCGTCCTCCAAATGAACACCCCAATCAAAACTTTCATCATGTTGATCCACCAATGCATTGGACGTTCCACCTTGACTTTGATTGCGGTTGTTAGAGTTGTACCCTTGATTGTTTCCTTGGTTGTTTCCCTGGCTTGGTCTTGTGAATCCAGAGGTAGGTGCTTTGTCCTTCTGACATTCATGAGCAAAGTGTCCAAAGTTCAGACACTTGTAGCACTTGGCCTTGGATTTGTCAAAACCAACCTTGGCATTTGAATGCCCACCAATAAACTTTCAGCCAGTTCTGTTCAAGAAACACTTCGCCCTCCTCAAGATCATGACCATATTCCATTGAATATAAATATCCTCCATATCATCCGGATCCACCTGATTGAAGTCTTCTTCTATGGTTTCAGGATCTGTGAGCTTACCGCCAATGAAGTTCTCATAGGCAAGCATGCATGATGAGAATAAAGCCACATGATCTTCAGCTATCTTGGCTATTGCTGATTGGTTAGCTAAAGATGTGGGAGAAGGGTTTCTTGAGGAATTCTGGTGATGAGATCCAGAACTAGAACCAGATCCAGATGCTGCATAGCAAGCATGACCACCACAGACATTTGAGTTATCCCCTTCATTAGAGTTCCCTGAGACTTGGCTGTGGAAGACGTCCCAAAATACATAGAAGGGTCTTGTATTGGAGGTCTCCCTGAGCTCGCTTTTCGTTTTAGGTTCATATCATGTGCTTGAACCTTTCCAATTGCTTCATCAATAGTCATCTCATAAAACTTTGAGTTCTCTCTCATCAAAGTGGTGTACATCTCAAATTTTGGTGGTAGGGCATCCAGAAATTTCTCAACTAACTCCTCATTCGGATAGATCAGGTCATAGGCTTTCAGCTCAGTTTGTAGATGATAGAATCTAGTGATAAGTTCATCTATAGATTCATTCTCCAGATATCTGAAGCACTCATACTGCATCCTAAGAAGATCCCTCTTACACTTCTTGATGTCACTGTTTCCCTCGAATCTCTTTTGCAAAGCCTTCCAGAGATCCTTGGAGTTATCATATCCTCTAAAGCTGTGGAATAACTCCCTGGTCAAGGCCACAGTAATAGATCCGTGTGCCTTCTTCTCTCTGTCATAAACTTTCTTTTCTTCTTCATCAAGTTTGGAGATAGGCATGGGAACTTCCTCCTGAAGAAATGTATATGTGGGATGCTTATAACCCTCAAGCATGGGTATCCAAAGTGAAGAATCAGTATATGAGATATAGTGCTCAAAGCGTGCTTTCAAGTTTGAATAATCATTCACATTAGGAAGCTTTGGTGGTTTCTTTGGGGTTCCAATTTCATTGTCATATTCAAGTAGGTTACCGAGGTTCTAAAGATTTGCCATAGGGTAACACTTAGTCAAATTTCAGAAAAGTCATAACAACTTGCACGCTTAAAAAATCTTGTCTTGCGTATTTAGAATTTGCTCTTACGTACTTGACAAGTACGTAGGAGAAAATGATAAGTATGCAGGAGATGAATTAAGTACGCAGCAAGTATGGTCTTGCGTAAAATAAGGTAAGTACGCAGGTCACTTTTTCACCAACCCTCACCAACTTTTTATGGTCACTGGAATCTCACTGGAGACAGCAGAAATCAAAAATATAACCAAACAAAATGAGCCAAAGAGTCAGAAACTCGTTTCTAACCAACCTTTGATGCTCAAAACACTCAAATACACAACAAAAGTCGATTTTTGAGTGATTTTTGCTTCTAAAATAGTGCTCAAGAGCTACCCCTATTTTATCACAAAAATCAACAAAAACACCCACTTTTGCTTGTAAAAACTCTATAGGATGTGTAGAAGATGCTCCTAACACACTCACAACACTCGAAATCAAGAGCTAAGCTCTAATACAACTTGTAGGTCCCCGGGTGTCTCAGATCGTTACGTGTGGGTGTGTGACTAGTCGGACCGGGTGCGGAATGCCCGTGACTAGGTGGAGAATCAAACAACACAAAGTAAACCGACAACGAAATCACTTTAAAACTCATTCTATTATAAACCTGAACGGTTACAGAGAGAAAATACTGAGTACAAAATGTCTGTGTACATATCTTTTGTCAACCTATTCTATTTATACTAGACCTGATCTCTGCGCACTTAACAAGTGTGTAGGGCAAATTGTTCTTGCGTACTTAGCAAGTACGCATAGTATTCTTGCGTACTTGCTAAGTACGCGAGAAGTAATTCCTATACACATGCTAAGTGCGCAAAACACTTAGAGAAACAATACAACAATAACATGCATTAGAAATTACAACTCGATAACTAATGCATACGAACATTACAATATAAAGACAAGACATACAAGACAAGTACACTAAACTAAGACATTATCTAGAGTGTCTGTCACACAAAAGTGCTTCAACAAAGATTAAATTAATTTTGTTTTAAAGGTTAAAATTAGTACAAGTATTCCCAACAGTGGTATCAGATCCAAGTTTACGCGCGTTTATACATGTTATTTTTCTTTTCCTTCGATCTTATGTTTTGTTTGTCAAAACTTTTGTTTGACAAAAAGATTGCACCTTTTTCGTTTGGATTGGTTGTGCTTGATAAATCGAGCTCTAATGACCCGTTGTTGTGTTTGTTTATTTTTGTTGTATTTATATTTGTATTTTTATGGGTTATTTGGAATCCATTGTAATAGTTAGGTTTATTTTATTTAATTATTTTTATTGTAATTATAAATAAAACTATAAACCTAACGAGACGAAGACTAGAAGAACAAAGGAGGACGCAAACGGGATTGGAAAATGGAGATCTCTGACTAAGTGGGTGATAACAAGATTGGTTATTTTGTTATCCCACAAACCAGTTCGGTTTCAGTTTGATAGCTTGAACGAAAACGGACAAAAATTACTAGTTGCTCGACTAATATGTTTTTATATGTTTTGTAGTTGTTTACATTATTTAGGATAATAATTAAACCTGCAAATTTTAAAAAATTTTGACAATCTTAAAACGAATAGAAGATTAAATTGTTTAAAGGTTTCTCGGAAAGGTAATTAAATAAAAGTGTTTTTATTTAAAATTAAACGAGTTTTAAATTTGATTGTTTTATTTAAACTATATTAAATTAATTAAAGAGTTGATTAGTTTAAAATATAGTCCACGGTAACGACCAATTTAGATTAAATAAGGTATTTAAATTTTTATCGTGTCGAGTGTTGAAAGGCGTTTCACGAACTAAGATAGTAAAATTGGTTTACTAAAATTGCACGACTTGCATCATGCTCCTCGTCATCCAAATTTCTTTTGACCCTTACTCGATAATTTAAAACATTAAAGTAAATCCCAAATTAAAATCGATTTTTTCTGCTCCACCCTAAATTGTGCATTTCAACTAATCTATCCAAACAACCGGTATTAGTGAATTACCTTGCATCCGGTCCTACGGTTTTGGTTGAAGGTACAGTTACGACTAAAGGACAAATATTACTTAAGGTCGTATTAAATGGGCATAGTTGAGAGAAACGTATCCAAGCTTAACAATACTCATCATGCCACTCAAACCGAGAATTGTGTAGTTGATACGATCGGTAATTGTTACCAACCTATTCGTGCCAATGGAGAGTGCTCAGCCATTCACTGAGCTTTGGTGAACCGGGATCTCACTCATAATTCTATATTTTCGCAATTGCGTCATAAATTTATATAGGACGTTATGCATGAAAATACTAAAACTTTATTTTTGAATTTTGTAGATGTCTAACTAATCCAATACCAACTACTAATTCTCCCTAAAGTCTATCCTTGAGAAGGACAAACTTGACAACTCCAACTTAATGGTTTGTTACCGAAACCTGAAAATTGTTATCACGGCTGAGAACAAGATGTATGTTCTCGAGGAACTAATTCAAGAAGAACCTACTACTGCTACGCCCTTTGCTCGTAAGACCTGGGATAAACATGCGGATGATTTCATCAAGTTCTCTTGCTTAATGATGGCATCCATTATTCCAGAACTTCTAAAGAATTTGTTGATATGCCAGCATACGGCATGATTAGGCAACTAAAGGAAATGTTCTAGCATCAAACCTGTCATGAACCCTTTGAAGTGATGAGATCACTTGTAAGCCTTTGTATAAAAGAAGATTCTTTGTTCAACAATCATGTGTTGAAGATGAAGGGATATATTTATTGTAACAGCCCAAGCAAACCGTAACAAGATATTGTCCGCTTTGCCCCCGATGGGTTGCCCATCCAGGAACTCACGGTTTTGTTTTCACCCGACGAGTTGCTTGCCCAGGAAAAACACGTCCTGATAGAGAAGGTATCCACCCCCTTATAAGGAAGGCTTTGTTATCCCCCTCAACCGATGTGGGATAGCACGTCTTGACTCTACATTCAGTAATGAATATGACCAGTTCAGTTTGAGTTGTTGTATAAATGCTTGGGACAAAACCATCTCAGAGTTACATATGATGCTCAAAACTGTCGAGATGAACATACCGACTTATGTAAAGTCTGGTCTAGTGCTGATGAGCAAGAAGGGTCAAGTCAGGAAATTTGAAGCCAAAGGGAAAGGCAAGAAGATTCTTCAAGGGCAAAGGCAAAGACAAGATTATTGCCAAGAAACATCTAAATGATGGCAAATAGTTTCATTGTGATGAAGTTGGACACTGTAAGAGAAACTGCCCCAAATATCTAGCTGAGTTGAAGCAGACCTTCAAATCAAGCCTAATAGCGAAAGGCTTCACTCAGACTCCAGGAATTATTTATGAGAAAACCTTCTCGCCAGTAGCCATGCTTAAATCGATTAGGATCTTACTTGCCATTGCTACGTATTATGACTACGAAATATGGCAAATGGATGCCAAAACCGCATTCCTAAACGGACACCATACTGAAGATGTGTATATGGTTCAACCGAAAGGTTTTAAAGATCCAAAGAATCCTAATAAGGTATGCAAGTTAAACAAATCCATTTATGGATTAAAATAAACGTCTAGAAGGTGGAATCTTCGCTTTGTCCAGGAAATCAAAGTGTTTGGTTTTGTCAAGAACGAAGATTAACCTTGTGTCTACAGGAAGGCAAGTGGGAGGTATATAACTTTTCTCATTCTGTATGTAGATGATATACTACTCATTGGAAAATTTGTTCCTATGCTATAAGACGTAAAGTCTTAGCTATGTAAATTTTCCCCAATGAAATATCTTAGCGAAGCCACGTATATTCTGAGAGTAAATATCTATAGAGATAGATCAAAGTGGCTTATAGGTTTAAGTCAAAGTACATACGTTGATAAGGTCATTCGACGCTTTTTCAATGCAAGATTCGAAGAGAGGACCATTGCCTATGACACATGGAACCATACTGAACAATAAGTAGTGCGCTCAGTCTGACGAGGAAAAGAAGCAAATGGAAAAGGTTCCATATGTTTCTGCTATTGGTTCCATCTTGTATGCCATGTTATGTACTAGACTCGACGTATCATATGCGTTAAGCATGACTAGTAGATATCAACATAATCTAGAAAAGTCATTGGACAGTTGTGATGAACAACCTTAAGTATTTGAGAAGGACTATGGATATGTTCTTGATATATAGAGGACTGGAAGATGAACTAGCTGTTAATGGTTACACTGATGCTAACTTCCAGACAGATCGAGATGATTCTCGATCTCAAACGGGATATGTGTTTGTTATGAACGGTGGTGCTATCACATGGAAAAGTATCAAGAAAATGTTGTTGCTCAATCTAGATATATTGGAACAAGGAGATATCGTGTTAAACAAAGTTCACACTGATCATAATCTAGCAGACCCGTTCACTAAACATGTGCCTCAAGCTAAACATGAGGAGCATGCTGATAAGATATGTCTTAGATTTGCTAGACAATCGGTTTTGATCTATAAATTAGTATTTGGTGGTTTCGAACAATATAGTTACGATGGTATTTTATTTTGATTTAATGGCATTATAAATAAATGTTTATAAGTTCGATATTTTATAGGTTTTTGAATCTTTGTGTAACATTTCTGATTTTAGTATTCGTATTTCAATTCAATATAACGCATTTCAAACTCAATACTCGTGCACTGTTTTGTGTTATTTTCTCGACATAAATTATATGCAATGATTCAATACAAATTCGCAAGTTTTACTCGATTATATGCATTTAAACACTATACAAGTAGCTATCGTATTCAAACTTGTCAAACCTGAAAAGTTAAGGACTAGAGTTGAAAAATAACAAGAAACCCTAGCTAAGCACGGTCGCGCTTGTCCCGGCACGGTCGCGTCGAAGTGCTCTGGCACGGTCGCGCGACTAGCCTTGGAATGATCGCGCCCGGTGCCTTGGCACGGTCGTGCCTCTTTTGGGCACGGTCGCGCCTGCGTAACTGTCAAAAAGTAAATACACTTTTAATCACCGATCGTCGAGAATCCGTAACCGTTCCTTCGTTTCATTCCGATTGTGAGAGTAATACCATTTTCAAATTACTCAAACGCCTCAGTTACATTCCATCAAACTCGAAGAAAAACTCTCTCAAGCATTCCAAAAAGCTAGAATCCGCTTTTCGATCTGAATCCCCTCAATCCAGCAGCATAGTCACACTACTCGATCCTCCCAGGAGCTACTGATCCTTTGTAGTCGCCGGAATCATATCAGAAGACGCCGGAAGCCTTTCTCACCGACGTCGGAATTCCGTTCTACCGTGCTCCATCAATTCGATACGCTTCAGGGTAACTATAATCGTTTCCTCAGTCATTTCAGTCTCTTTATCAAAAGCCCCTTATCAATTTGGGCTTACAATTTGTAAATCATCCCGAATCAGAACTCGTATTTTATTAAAAAATGGTTTAATCGAATCCTACCCTAATCATGTTTTCAATACAATTAAAACATCTCAGAATACTCGTAATAACTATATAAGTAAAAACCCTAACAATCCCAACATTTACAATACAAGATTTTGTCAATTCGTGTCCGATTTGGAAGAGACACGGTCGCGCTAATCATCTACCGTGGCCGTGCCTCATGTAGCGCGGTCGTGTCGAATAGCGGCGCGGTCGTATCCTCGTGTCCAGACCTTGTCATGCCCTCTGGGCTAGTCTCTGTTGTGTCTAAAGATCAAAGACACGACCGTGCCGGGCTAAGGCACGGTCGTGCCTGTTGACTGGTCTAGTTTGTGCCCTCTGTTGATCAACCCGTTCGTGCCCCGACTAGCGCGGTCGCGCCCGTGGCTTGAGCACGATCGTGCCCTTCCGAGGCACGGTCGTGTGAGATTCAGAACTTTTAACAGAATTATAATTTTATATATTTTAATCAGTAAATGTTTCAGATTTTATAAAAAAAATGTTTTCTGTATTCAAAAATGGATTAAAAGTTTAATCTTGACATAAATATAATTTATTTAAAAGTTTATGAAAATTAAATTCATTCTTACTATCTTACACTTAAATGATATTTTAAATAATTAAGTTACAAAATTTATAAATAAATAAGATAATGATTATCTATTTAATTTACAATTTAAATCAAACTCATTTATTTATTTATACTTAATTACAATTAATATTTACATTATTTCATAAACTATAATTATATATTTATTCAATTATTCAATTCAAACATAATCAAATTGTTTCAAAAATATTTTACTTCAAACTCTATATATTTTATTCAATACTTTTTTAAATTCAAATCAATAGTTTTATACACAAATTCAACTTTCATTTTAGGCTTAAACTGTATGCATCTATTTGATTCAATACACATTACTCTTTGGGTTAAATTGTGCATTTCGAGGATCATATTTGCTATCTATAATCTTTGTTAGCTACACTTTCATACCAAGTGAGTATTCACAACCCCTTTTACTCTTTTACACTTTTGGGGTGGAACATGAACTCCATACACATTACACATTACACATTTACACTTACACAAACAACACAAGTGCAAAAATCCTATTTACATACATGTGTTCAAAATTTGAGCTTTGTGCCCGAGTGCTAGGTGTGCTAACCTTTGTATGCTCTTATGTGCAATCATTAACTATACAAGCCGACGGTTTTCAATGATAGATCTATTGAGTCTGACAAACCCACCCATGGTGCGCGGTGATTGAAACCGACAACACAATTTTTGCATGCTAGTTACAAGGTTTGGTTGTACATGGTTACACAATAGCTGCTCCCCATAAATGCCTTATTTTATCATGTTTTGTAAAGGATTTGTTTTCAACTACATGCTATCTACATACAACTGTGTTATACTCACCAACTTTTTAGTTGACTTTATTTTATTCATGTTTCAGGCCCCAATATGTGAGATTGATTCAAGACGTGTTCAACATAGGATTTGGACTTAGCAATTTAAATCAAGAACTTTATGAATTGTTATGTTTCTTGTTTGAACATGATTTTGTACTTGGATTATTTGTAATGGAAATTTAACTTTAATATATTTCAATTTAGTCAACCATGTGCTATGAACAGTCTTACATGTCCCGCCCCGATGATTCCGCCATCGGTCGGGGTGTGACAGATTGGTATCTGAGCCTTGGTTATAGGGAACTAGGTTATTAGACACTCTTGACCTAGACTATAACTTTAGGACACCCATACAATGCCATGCTACTACATGTTACATTATCAATTTCCGTGTGATTATATTTACATGCTATCCTAAGTACTTACACTACATGATGCAATACATAATGACTTATGTGTCACACTACCTGATAACTTTTGTGCTTACACTCATTACTATCTACATGCTATATGATTATCCTCATATGTGAATATTTTTACATTGTTATACTATATGATTACATCACATGATACAATACCCAATAGTTCATGTGTCACGTTACCTGCCCACTTTCCCTTCTATTCATAGCTACCTACTTAAATAATTTAAAACACTATCCTAAGTTTAACACACACACATACACACTAAATTATTCATACACATTTGGACTCACATACATGATGCCATCACCCTTTATGAACAAAGACTTAAACTATTGGGCCTAATGTCCACCAATAGTAAACTAAGAAGCCCATCTATCCTCCAAGAAGAAGAAAGCCCGCTGAAAAGCATAAACCTTACTCTTGGGCCTCAAAGCCCAGTCCACAACAATTCTCTTCATGACCATGAGCCCAACAATAGTATTATTAATACATGATGGCTTGAAGAGTGTGTAATCCCATGAGGAATTCTGGCTAAGGAAAGACAGGGTACTTAAGTGTGTCTTATTGACCCACCCATCTTTCCTGGGAATTCTCCTTAGGGATACATTACTTATAGGTCAAGTGTATTTCTAAAATACTATCGTGAAGGTTTGGCGTCATGACTAGTCAAACTCTAAAACCCATAAGACCTTCTATATTTGATACTTCATATTTCATTATCACTTACAACTTTTTCATTGTTTTTCTGCTAGACATGGACTCCTACCCTCCTCCCTCCCCGGTTTACCGTCCTGGATCAGAATCTGATTGGGAAGAAGACACTGAGACACCCGAGTACCGGTCACCAACACCCCCAACTGCTAGGCCAAGGTTCAATGTAAGGGCGGACTGGATTAGGAACACCGATCCGAGACTTCAAACACCTGAATCTCCCGTACCCGTAAACTCGTATCATACACCTCACCTCCACCATCAATTTCCACCCCCACTAAGAGACCCATACCTAATGCCCGACCCGCACCTTCCTAACCCTTGGGTAAGGCATACCATGACACCCCCTGGTGTAATGGGAATTCCAACCAATGACTTCCATCAATATGTAAGGAATTCAGAATTTGAGAGGCAAAGGATAGAGCAGGGAGTGATACACGACTTACAAAGACAAAGAATGGATAGCCTAGCAAACCAATTAGGATATCAAAAGGAGTTAATCTCCATCCTCGAAAAAGAAATACAAGCACATCGCACGGAGACCGCCAGGACTGAAGCCAGATCTACTACTCGAGTGACTATAGCGGTGCTCATCTTGGCGATTATCTTCTTCCTAGTGGAAAGCTACCAGAGACGTTAGAAGGAGCTTCTACTGATTTCCTTTAAATTTTCGAATTGAGAACCATTTCCCCTATGTTTTGAATAATGTTTAACATTTCAGTATTTAATCAATTCCATATATTTTAACTCTACAGTTATTGTTCATTGATTTTGACCCGTGGAGCGTAAATTACACCTGTTATATTCCCATCAAATTTTCCCAAATGTCACTTCTTTCATTCAACATGGTTTAGTACATTACCGACAATCTTTTTCATTAAATAAATCATCCTATTTTGTGATTTAAACAAAACCTCATTATCTTGTTTAGTCAAAATGTTTATCAAATTTTTAGATAATATCAAAAACATAAATTTTTCATAAAACTTTTTCACCTTATAAGGAAAGTTAATACAACCAATTTTATAAAAATATTATTTTAAATTAATAAATAACTATGATTTTTCTTCATTAAAGTAAATATTTCTAAACTTTGGCTAAATCATAGACTACTTGTTTAGCCAATGGTTCCACTTAAAAATATTCTTTTATTAATAGTTGAAAGTTTAAATAAAAAAAAAAAATACTTTTCCCATAAATTGCATATTCATTTAAAATATGCGGTTCAATGATTTCACTACTTTATATACCTACAATCAAGAACGAATTTCCTACTTTCTATGTTCAAACAAAGACCTGTATTTGTAAACACAATTCCCGAATATCTCCAAAACCTCCTCGTTACCTTTCACTTGACGCTTCAAAAGACGATCCATACCGCGTAAACGTTAACCTATCCCACCAACCTCAATGAGATTTGAGGACTTGAACCTAACCACCACATTATGAAAGAGCGCCAAACGACACGTTTGTCCGCAGCACTTGCACCCATGCAAAACCCGTTAGTACGCATCACACGCTAAGTTCAATACTCACGTTCACAATATATTCAATGCAGTTTTATGGTACCTAAAACTCAATATTTCTCAATATATCAAATGCTACACAAATCACATGATACATGAAACTAGTTTGCCTACAAATCACAATTTGCTCGATTAATCACGTAATGCACGAAACATGTTTAATTGCAATACACATGCTACTGGTTTGAGCACATGATACACGAAACTCAATTGTTTGCAATATACGTGATACATAAGAATTGCGTCGTTGATGCATAGTTCTAGATTGACCACACGATACATGAGATTCATTTCCTACAATACACATAATACTATGTTGTTTACATTACACATTAGAGCTTATTGATTTACAAAATACAAGACGCTAAATTATTTACGCTATATATGAGACATGTTTGATTACAAACTACGTGACACTAGATCATGCGTGAGACTTGTGTGCTTACTATATACTCGAAACAAAATTTGCTTACAATTATTGCAATGGATTGATTACATTATACACAAGACATGGTCATGCACTTTGTACACCAAAGCAAAGACCATAATACATTAAAACGACTCGGGGTTTGACATATTCTTGTTCAAACACGAGCAGACTAAGAAACTTTAAGTGTTACTACTTTACTACTCTTTAGTTGCGAACCGAACTGATTAGAGACTTAGTTACTTGTTAGCGACTTTTTATGTGTAAACTATAGACGTGATCATAGTGAAATTGTACCCCCTTACCCACACACAACGAAAATGATCTATACGGACCATACGATGATTTGAATAATTACGGGTGCACACGGAATTATAAAAAAATCAGCGCATGGAAACTATAGAGAAATTTTGTCGTGTGTTGTGACCTAAAACTTATCATGATGTGTAACAACGAAACTGATGTGACATGACAAGGGCATGGTGGATACGCCGATGGTACTTCCTGTATATAAGTGTCCTATCATATTACCGAAAGTAGCGTTGTTCGTGTCACGCGAAGTTTTGACCTAGACCAATATTTATGAAATCTTTTACCCACTAACAATTTTGAACACATTAGACTACATCTTACACAAACTCTAAATTTCAAGATCTCTCCAAATCCATTTCAAGTAATACATCTTACATTTAGAATTCAAATTGCTATTCGACAACCTTCTCCTTAAGTCCATTTCAAAAACTAAATTCATTGTCATTATTCATATTCAACCTCGATGATCAGGCTTAAGCCATATCCAACAATCAAAATTCACCGAAAATCAAAAACTCCCTCCACCTTCTCGATTTTGCAGCCTCCATTAGTTAAATTTCGGGACGAAATTCCCTTAACATGGAGAGACTGTAACATTTCTGATTTTAGTATTCGTATTTCAATTCAATATAACACATTTCAAACTCAATACTCGTACACTGTTTTGTGTTATTTTCTCGACATAAATTATATGCAATGATTCAATACAAATTCGTAAGTTTTACTCGATTATATGCATTTAAACACTATACAAGTAGCTATCTTATTCAAACTTGTCAAACCTGAAAGGTTAAGGACTAGAGTTAAAAATAACAAGAAACCCTAGCTAAGCACGGTCGCGCTTGTCCCGGCACGGTCGCGTCGAAGTGCTCTGGCACGGTCGCGCGACTAGCCATGGAACGATCACGCCCGGTGCCTTGGCACGGTCGCGCCTCTTTTGGGCACGGTCGCGCCTGCGTAACTGTCAAAAAGTAAATACACTTTTAATCACCGATCGTCGAGAATCCGTAACCGTTCCTTCGTTTCATTCTGATTGTGAGAGTAATACCATTTTCAAATTACTCAAACGCCTCAGTTACATTCCATCAAACTCGAAGAAAAACTCTCTCAAGCATTCCAAAAAGCTAGAATTCGTTTTTCGATCCGAATCCCCTCAATCCAGCAGCAGAGTCACACTACTCGATCCTCCCAGGAGCTACTGATCCTTTGTAGTCGCCGGAATCATATCAGAAGACGCCGGAAGCCTTTCTCACCGACGTCGGAATTCCGTTCTACCGTGCTCCATCAATTCGATACGCCTCAGGGTAACTATAATCGTTTCTTCAGTCGATTCAGTCTCTTTATCAAAAGCCCCTTATCAATTTGGGCTTACAATTTGTAAATCATCCCGAATCAAAACTCGTATTTTATTAAAAAATGGTTTAATCTAATCCTACCCTAATCATGTTTTCAATACAATTAAAACATCTCAGAATACTCGTAATAACTATATAAGTAAAAACCCTAACAATCCCAACATTTACAATACAAGATTTTGTCAATTCGTGTCCGATTTGGAAGAGACACGGTCGCGCTAATCATCTACCGTGGCCGTGCCTCATGTAGCGCGGTCGTGTCGAATAGCGGCGCGGTCGTGTCCTCGTGTCCAGACCTTGTCATGCCTTCTGGGCTAGTCTCTGTTGTGTCTAAAGATCATAGACACGACCGTGCCGGGCTAAGGCACGGTCGTGCCTGTTGACTGGTCTAGTTTGTGCCCTCTGTTGATCAACCCGGTCGTGCCCCGACTAGCGCGGTCGCGCCCGTGGCTTGAGCACGATCGTGCCCTTCCGAGGCACGGTCGTGTGAGATTCAGAACTTTTAACAGAATTATAATTTTATATATTTTAATCAGTAAATGTTTCAGATTTTATAAAAAAAATGTTTTCTGTATTCAAAAATGGATTAAAAGTTTAATCTTGGCATAAATATAATTTATTTAAAAGTTTATGAAAATTAAATTCATTCTTACTATCTTACACTTAAATGATATTTTAAATAATTAAGTTACAAAATTTATAAATAAATAAGATAATGATTATCTATTTAATTTACAATTTAAATCAAACTCATTTATTTATTTATACTTAATTACAATTAATATTTACATTATTTCATAAACTATAATTATATATTTATTCAATTATTCAATTCAAACATAATCAAATTGTTTCAAAAATATTTTACTTCAAACTCTATATATTTTATTCAATACTTTTTTAAATACAAATCAATAGTTTTATACACAAATTCAACTTTCATTTTAGGCTTAAACTGTATGCATCTATTTGATTCAATACACATTACTCTTTGGGTTAAATTGTGCATTTCGAGGATCATATTTGCTATCTATAATCTTTGTTAGCTACACTTTCATACCAAGTGAGTATTCACAACCCCTTTTACTCTTTTACACTTTTGGGGTGGAACATGAACTCCATACACATTACACATTACACATTTACACTTACACAAACAACACAAGTGCAAAAATCCTATTTACATACATGTGTTCAAAATTTGAGCTTTGTGCCCGAGTGCTAGGTGTGCTAACCTTTGTATGCTCTTATGTGCAATCATTAACTATACAAGCCGACGGTTTTCAATGATAGATCTATTGAGTCTGACAAACCCACCCATGGTGCGCGGTGATTGAAACCGACAACACAATTTTTGCATGCTAGTTACAAGGTTTGGTTGTACATGGTTACACAATAGCTGCTCCCCATAAATGCCTTATTTTATCATGTTTTGTAAAGGATTTGTTTTCAACTACATGCTATCTACATACAACTGTGTTATACTCACCAACTTTTTAGTTGACTTTATTTTATTCATGTTTCAGGCCCCAATATGTGAGATTGATTCAAGACGTGTTCAACATAGGATTTGGACTTAGCAATTTAAATCAAGAACTTTATGAATTGTTTTATGTTTCTTGTTTGAACATGATTTTGTACTTGGATTATTTGTAATGGAAATTTAACTTTAATATATTTCAATTTAGTCAACCATGTGCTATGAACAGTCTTACATGTCCCGCCCCGATGATTCCGCCATCGGTCGGGGTGTGACACTTTGAATATCGTATTCTAAATGTTAGTAGTCGATTAGACTCATGAGAATTAATCTGAATGTAATACTATTGTGATTAGATGATTGGTTCATTTCAAACGAAAGTACAAGGAGTTGGAGATCATATTCAAAGATATGCATTAGAGAATTAATATTGGACGTAAGTCGTTTCAAAACTATCTTCATGGATCAAGCTCTTAAGAAGTTTTGAACGTGGTAAAGATCCATCGATCCTCTGTGCTATAATAATATTTTTTGTACAATATGTAAGACCCCGACCCGGGTATCCTACAGTTGGTTCTCATAACGGGTGATGGGTATAATATTGAGACTGATGCTATTCAATCGAAACGACAGTATCGAAACTAGTAGTTTTGGTTGAACATTTATTAAATCGAAACTACATAGTTTCGATACCAATTTTTCAGTCCCATTTGGCGGTGGCTTGGAACACAAGGCACGTGGTTCTCCTGAATATATTAGGAAACCCTGTAAGGTGTGTGTGTGTCTGTAAAGGGAATCACCACCCCAGGGGGAGCTCACAGTGGGTCAGATTCGAAATAATGGTGATTTTGTGCATGTATGTATAATGTATTAGTCTTGCTTATACGCCTTATAGGGATATTAACACGAAATGGGTGACTCTATCCATAATTACATGTATGATAAGCCTTTTGTTTTTAATCTCAGTCGAGGAATGGCTGAAGAAGGAGACATGAATAGAATTAGGAATGTTGGTGATGGTGATGGTGATCACAGTGGGTCAGATTCGAATCGATCTGTGCATAGCCCTCATAGTGATGACGGGGGGATGTTTTGAATGAAGAAATTGGGAAGAAAATTACTGAACAAATAGCAAGGGCATTCGAGCAGACAATGCCTATCTTTCTAGCAGAAATTAAAAATGTTGTAAAGGCCGCCTTTACGGAAAAGGAGGAAAAAACAAAGAATGTGGATGACACGACGATGAATTCAGGTGATAAAGGTAAGGGTAAGGAGAGGAAACCACGTACTTACAAGGATTACATGGTGTGCAAGCCTAGAGACTTTAATGGGGAGATCAGCCCGTTGGTTAGTCAACGGTGGTTAACAGACATTGAGTCAACATTCAACACATGCCAATGTGATCCCGAAGATCGAGTGACATTCGCAATATATCAACTCAAGGGGCGAGCTAAAGATTGGTTGCAAAATCTTCGAAGGGAAAAAGGACCAAGAGGTTTGGGGGCTATGACTTAGGAGGAATTCAAAGAAGTATTCCTTAAATACTTTTGCCCACAAGCGGTAGTGGATCACATAGCTGAAGAATTCCTTCGAATGAGACAAGTAAACAAGTCAATTGACGAATCGGCGGGTAAGTTCTATGACAAAAGTTAATTTTGTCCGGAATTGGTAAGCACTGAAAAGAAGAAGATTGATAGGTTCTACTCCATGCTATTAGTGGACTTTAGGGAATTTGTTTCCCCTTCGCAATGCGCAACACTTGTTCATTTGATAAACAAGTGTAGGGAAAGAGAGGTGGAAATCAAAAGACAAATCTAACGTGGAGAGAAGAGAAAGAGAGAGGAAAGCGAAGTAGCTTCAAAGAGAGCAAAAGTGGCTAGCCCAAGCAAGAAACCGTTTGGGAAATCGAACCCACGACGTTGTCATATATGTGGAACAGAGCATTAGGGGGATTGCATGATGAAAACTTCATCATGCTATAGATGTGGAAAGTCGGGGCATGATGCTCAACAATGCACAAGCCCTATTAACTTATGCTATAACTGCTTTAAGCCGGGGCATGTCGGAAATGATTACCTCAAGTTGAAGCAAAATGGAGTCGGGGGAAGGAAGGTGGAGACCCCTAGGCCTAAGGGTCAGGCCTTCCAAATTACTGCCGATGAGGCAAAGACTATTCCAGATGTTATGTTCGATACCTTTATGATTAACTCATTACCTGCTCTTACTTTGTTTGACTCAGGTGTTAGTCGATCTTTTATATCCAGGAAATTTGCCAACCATACTTCGTTTCTAAGTAAACGGTTAGGCGAACCATTAGAGATTGAGGTGGCCAATAATAAGAGTTTTTTAGTGTTTGATGTCTTTAAAGGGTGTAAACTAGAAATAGATGGTGAAAATTTTCCTATAGACTTAATTCCCATGACTATAGGAGAATTCGATGTGATAGTGGGCATGGATTGGCTCTCTTCTTATAAAGCCAATATCTTATGTGGACCCAAAGCAATTCAATTGATGACTCCTCCAGGAAGATCTATCTTAGTTCAAGGCGAAAGGAAGAGTGGGTTACTTCTTTGTTCATATCTCCAGGCAATGAAATATATGATCCACGGATGTAGGGCATTCATGGCTCATGTTACCGACTCGAATCTTGAGGCGGTGGAGATTTGTGACGTCCCCGTCATGAACCATTTTGCTGACGTTTTCCTGACGAACTACCAGGAATTCCACCCGTGAGGGAAGTGGAATTCGGGATTGACTTAATTCCAGGAGTAAAGCTGATTGCTAAGTCACCCTATCGGTTAGCTCCACCGGAGATGAAAGAATTAATGGAGCAACTTCAAGAATTACTCGGCAAGGGCTTTATAAGCCTGAGCATCTCTCCTTGGGGTGATCCTGTCTTGTTTGTAAAGAAAAAGGATGGTAGTATGCTTATGTGCATAGACTACCGGGAATTGAATAAACTAACCACCAAGAACCGTTATCCTTTACCTAGGATTGGCGATCTCTTTAATCAAATACAAGGAGCTTCGTGGTTCTCAAAGATCGATTTGAGGTCCGGGTATCATTAGTTGAAGGTGAAGAATGAGGATATCTCTAAAATGGCTTTTCGTACTCGTTATGGTCATTACGAGTTCACGGTAATGCCCTTTGGCTTAACCAACGCACCCGACGCTTTCATGAATTTTATGAATCGGGTGTGTAGACCATTCCTTGATCGTTCTGTCATCGTTTTCATTAATGACATCCTTATATACTCGCTTAACGAGGGTGACCATGCTTGTCATCTTCGTGAAATCCTTGAGGTCCTCCGAAAAGAGAAACTATTCACTAAATTCTCCAAGTGTGCCTTTTGGCTCCAAGAGATTCAATGCTTGGGTCACGTGGTAAACGTAGAAGAAATTTCCGTAGACCCTTCCAAAATCGAAGCGGTGAAAGGTAGGATATCGCCGAAAACTCCCACGGAAATTAAAAGCTTCTTGGGATTAGCGGGTTATTATCGACGATTCATTGAAAACTTTTCTCGTATTGCGTTGCCGATGACGAGGTTGACTCGCACGGATATGAAATTTGTATGGGGGTCCCGATCAGGAGTCTGCCTTTCAACTCTTGAAACGAAAGTTGACCAAGGAACCTATTCTTTCTTTACCTGATGGGACCGAGGATTTTGTGGTGTATTCGGATGCCTCACATTCGGGACATGGTTGTGTCCTAATGCAAAGGGGCAAGGTCATTGCCTATGCTTCTAGACAACTGAAAGTTCATGAGACAAATTATCCAACCCATGACTTGGAGTTGGCAGCTGTGGTATCTGCGCTTAAATATTTGGATGCATTGTCTTTATGGGGTGCATTGCACGATTTACAAAGACCACAAAAGTCTCAAGTACTTCCTTGACCAAAAAGATCTCAATATGAGGCAAAGGAGGTGGCTCGAGTTGGTCGAGGATTATGACTGTGAGATACTTTATCATCCGGGTAAAGCCAACGTGTTGGCGGATGCACTCAGTAGGAAGGTTAGTCATACACCTGTTAAGGTGAAGTCATTTAAAATGACTATCTCTTCATATCTTGTCAATCAAATCCGGGAGGCTCAAACTTTAGCACCCGAAGGAGATTTGAAAAAGGAAGGGATAGTTCCGTATGTGGAAAAGCTTGAGGAAAATAACTTGAGGTTGAAGACGTATTTTGGTAGAACTTGGATTCCAAGGTCGTCAAATGTCTTGACTACCATACTAGAGGAGGCGCATAAATCTAAATATTCTATCCATCCAGGAGCGACTAAAATGTTTTATGATTTGATGTTTAATTTGTGGTGGCCGGGTATAAGGAGAGATATTGTGAAATATGTCGAAAAGTGTCTCACGTGCCTAAGGGTGAAGGCCGAGCACCAAAAGCCTTACGAAAAACTTCAATATCTTGAAGTAACTCAATAGAAGTGGGAGAATCTTGCTATGGATTTAATCACTACACTTCCTAAGACCCGGAAAGGCTATGATGCGATATGGGTGGTGGTCGATCGGCTAACTAAAAGTGCACACTTCCTTCCTATAAAGGAAACTTATTCTTCGGAGAAAATGGTGGATGTTTATATAAAGAAAGTCGTGTCACGTCGGTGTACCCGTTTCTATTGTGTCGGATAGGGAAACACGGTTTACTTCTAGATTTTGGAGGAAATTTCATGAGGAATTGGGGACAAGACTAAATCTTAGCACCGCTTACCATTCACAAACGGATGGACAAAGCGAGAGGATGATTCAAACGCTTGAGGATATGCTACGTGCGTATATGCTAGATTTTGGGGGTAGCTGGGATGATCATTTATCGTTGGCGGAGTTCTCATACAACAATAGCTACCATTCTAGTAAAGTAGTAGTGGCGGGTGTAGCAGAAAAGATTGATCAAATTAGGGCGCGCTTGAAAGCCGCTCAAGACCGCCAAATGTCCTATGCGGAAAAAAAGAAGGAGGCCGATTGAATTCCAAGTGAAGGACTTTGTACTTTTGAAAGTCTCCCCATGGAAAGGTGTAATCCGGTTCCAGAAACGTGGGAAGTTAAGTCCTCGTTTTATCGGGCCATTCAAAATTGTTGAAAGAGTCAGAAAGGTGGCGTACCATTTGGATTTACTAGGGGAACTAGGTAAACTCAATAACACATTTCATGTATCTCACATACGAAATTGTTTGGCGGATGAATCCACTTTCGTGCCCATTGACGACATTGAGATAGATGAAAAGTTGAATTTCATAGAAGAACCGGTGACTATCTTAGATAGGAAAGTGAAACGCTTGCGGAATAAGCAAATTAACCAAGTATTGGTTCATTGGAAACATAGGAAGAGGCGGAAACTACATGGGAATCCGAGGAAGAAATGCTTAAGTATTACCCCAATCTATTTGGTGAATCGGGTTTCGAGGACGAAACCCAAAATTAGGGGGAATGATTTGTAACGAACCAACATTCACGTTTTTGTCCTACAATATACTAATTATATTGTAAGGATGTAAATAAATAATATTGTAAGTTGGGGGGGGGGGGGTGGGATTTACTTATTATGGATAATACTTAACTTTGGTGGAAGGAGTCATTTTTGAAAGATGGAGGGTTGTTGTGTAATAAACACAATTCCAAATTGTGTAAATTAGATGATAAGGCAAAACACACACACTTGTGTTTGTGTTTTGTGATTTCAACAAAGAGGTCAAGGGGGAGAGGGCTGAATCTTGAAGACATGGAGTTGCATGCTTGGTTGGAAGGTTTTGGCTTGCACAATCATTTCCAAGCATCAAGTAAGTACCATCTTCTCCATTAAATCCTGCATGAGTCTTGTTCTTGGTGGGTTTGATTTAGTGAACCATAGATAGTCGAATTTGGGGTTGAGGGTGTATAAATTGTTGTTTAGAAATGTTAATCTAGCCTATTTAAAGCTAGAGGATGAATCAATTTGTGTTAATTTCACTTAATTTGGAGTTTCAAAAGTTAGGGTTCTTACGAACCAAAATTGGGGGTTTTCAATTTGGGGCTTGGTAGGATGTCTAGTTGGTGCAGGAATGTTGCAGTAAGACCATAGACACTAAACCTAGTTGATACCACAATCAATTAGGTGATTTAGGGAGTTTGGATAATTGGGTGAAACTTGGTTGAACCCTTAACCGGTCAAATGGATTGGGAGTCTAATATAGGGAATTGGAGGTTTGATTAAGGTTGTTTTAATCATATTTAGTAAGGATGATGATTTTGGGGTCATTATATTACTAAACAAGTTGTACATGTTTAGGCAATCAAGTTGTTAAATGTGAAGATCAAGCCAGATCATCCAAGACTAAAGGTAAGTGTCTATGCACTTACTTAGTAATGTTAAGGGTGTGAATTGTAATGTATGCTTTCTAGCATATCATTATTTGTTTAATTTATGTCTAGTATTAAATGGTGAACTATTTATGTTATGTGTGTTAGCATTAAAAGAACGGTGTAAAACTTGGTGTGTCTAATTGGTGTTCATTTGATACATGTTGTACAATGTGGTAGATATTTTAGAACCTCCTAACTGGTGTTAGAAAGCCTGAGTCTCACAATGGTGTGAATGAGAACTAGCATTTCTTAATTGGTGTTAGAAATCTTGAGTCTCACAATGGTGTGAATGAGACCTAGCATTTCTTAATTGGTGTTAGAAATCTTGAGTCTCACAATGGTGTGATTGAGACCTTGCATTTCTTAATTGGTGTTAGAAATCACGAGTCTCACAACGGTGTATTGAGACATAGTATTTCTCAAATGGTGATTGAAGTCACAAGCCTCACAATGGTGGATTGAGACCTAGTATCTCATAGTTGGTGTTGGAGTTACGAGCCTCACATCGGTGTCTTGAGGCCTAGATCTTGGTTTGCTTGTTTTGGAATGATAATCAAATGCCATGATTAACTGTTGTTTGTAATACTTAGTGTTCTTGCGGGTGGTTCTAAGTATTTGGAGGGTATTAGTATCATAATATAGTCCAAATAAGGTCTACATGTCAGGAGGAACAAGTCAGAAGTGAACCAAACGGGTTAATAAGTCAAAAAATGAAGTTTTGGGCATTTTTGACCTGCTGCCAGCGTCTCATACGCCCGGAGCGTATGATACGCCCAAATGCTTCTGGGAGACGCTGGACTTTTGGGTTTTTCGGAGTTTTGGCTAATCTTTTATGTAGAGACTTGTTGGAGGTTCCTAAGATTACTTATCATTACTATTCATATTTAATTTGGTGTTCTGGGTGTAGGTAAAGCTCCGATATAAGCTCGGGTCATGCACTTCCGGATTTGGATTCTCATGTTCGTTCGTTTGAAGTTATAGTTCATCGCAGTACACATTGACGATATACTTGTATATTTAAAATATGAGCAAGAACATGAAAAACACTTAAAGGCTATGTTAAAAATCTGCAAAGACAATGGCCTAGTCCTATCCCCACAGGAAAAGAAATAAGGGGAAGGAGAGAATGGTCTTCAACTACAGGACCTTAAACGACAATACGTACAAAGACCAGTATTCACTACCTGGTATCAATACTCTCCTAAAAAGAATTGGGAATGCAAAAGTGTTCTCCAAGTTTGACCTAAAGTCAGGATTCCATCAGGTGGTCAGGGCAGAAGAATCCATAGAGTGGACAGCTTTCCTTGTCCCACGGGGATTATACGAATGGCTGGTAATGCCATTTGGACTAGAAAACACCCCTATAGTGTTTCAACGGAAGATGGATAAATGTTTTAGAGGATCTGAAAGCTTCATCGCAGTATACATTGACGATATACTTGTATATTCAAAAGATGAGCAAGAACATGAAAAACACTTAAAGGCTATGTTAAAAATCTGCAAAGCCAATGGCCTAGTCCTATCCCCAACAAAAATGAAGATTGCTTCCCCAGAAATAGAATTTCTAGGTGCAACAATTGGCGAAAGCAAGATCAAACTCTAGTCACACATAATCAAAAAGATATGTGACTTTGATGAAGAAAAGCTTAAGACAAAGTTTGGCCTAAGGTCATTTCTGGGAATCTTAAACTATGCTAGGAATTACATTCCTAAGCTAAGCTTACTCCTAAGACCACTGTACGAAAAGACCAACCCTCATGGTGACAAAAGAATGAAAGCTTCTGACTATTAAATAGTCAAGTAAATCAAGAGGAAGGTTAAAAGCTTGCCAGATCTGGAGATACCACCTGAAGATGCGTACATAATAATTGAAACAGATGGGTGCATGGAAGGTTAGGGAGGAGTATGCAAATGGAAGAAGAGAAAGAAAGACCCAAGAAATGAGGAAAAGGTTTGTTCCTACACAAGTGGGAAGTTCAAGGTGATTCAATCCACCATTGATGCAGAAATCAACGCTTGTATCAACACATTAGAAAAGCTGAAGATATACTACCTCGATAAAGAAGAAAAAACCCTAAGAACAGATTGCCAAGCAATTATTAGTTTTTACAACAAAACTAATAGCAACAAAGCAACTAGGGTTAGGTGGATGAAATTTGCTGACATCATCACCGGAACAGGAGTTAAAAGAAACATCGAGCATATCGATGGAAAACAGAACCTCCTGGCAGACGCACTTTCAAGGCTAATAAATTACTGTTTTGCAGAATGTACAGAAGAGATGTAGCAAACACTGAACAGGAGTCTGAACTTGATCGAGGAAGCTCAAGAATATGCCAAGTCAAGGAAAGAGAGGGGTGGCTCAGAGCAAATAACCCAGATTTCTCTGATGTGCCTAGAATATATAACGGAACTTTCATATTCATCGAACCAGGAGCTATGTACAGGTACTACCAAATCAGAGCTAACACATCTTCCATCAAAATGGAAGAACATAGTATCTACTCAGGAATTGCAGCCAAGTTAGAGGCCCAATCTGCAAAGCAAGTAGTCCTGGCCCTCAGAGACCTCCAGGCAGTACAGGACTTCAAAGCCCAAGTCTGTCTTGCAAACTCCTCGCATGACAACTTCTGGGGAGATCATTGGCCCGACGTCAAAGAACAAAACAAGAAGGCCAGAAAACTACTCAACAAACTTGAGGGCCTATGCAACCAATTGGGCCGAATCCCAATCTAAGTCCAGAAGCATGTTTGTAGTTAGGCCCAATGGAGTCCAAGTTCTAGAAGATGATGCAATGAATGAAGAATCTACTAGACAACAAAAGAAGCTTCATAATGTAAGAATAACCAATCACGAACCAAAAGATGACGCATTGAATGACGACTTCACAAGGTATGATAATTTTGCACTATGGAAAAAGAAGTGGACGACAGAAAAAGAAAAGACTGGTCCCCATATCAGTTACCACGCACTACCATCCTATGTATCCAGACTTTGAAGGCATGGTAGGACCATCACCGCTCTCGTCCGTTCCTTTATTAAAATAATCGGCCTTAGGGTGTGACAGGCCATCAGACAAAAGCATGGTGGGCATATGTCTATCACACTATTGTACATTATTAGTGTGTTTGGTACCCGTCGTAATCAATTATTGGTATCTATCGATATCAGTGATTGGTATCTGAGCCATAGTTTTGGCTTATAAATAGCTTGCTTATTTCGTATGAGAGGATCATCGAGCTCAATCAACAACACTTGTAAAATTAATTTTGTAGTGTGAGAAACCCTTGTAATATTCAAGATCGTTAAGCAATATAAAGGTCTGTTTGTATAAACTCTGATCTACTTGTGTATTTAAGCTTTACACTTTGTGCTTTTACAGTAAGTTTAAAACTCTCCACGCCGATTCCCCCTTGTTATTTAGAACTTACATTTTGTGAATTGTAATGAACGTAATGATGTTTAAACTTAATGTTTTGGTTGAAACTTGAACTTGCTCTTGAAATTATAAAATGGGACCACTTTCCCTTATGTTTTAAAAGTTTAAATTGTCTTGAAATTCCGGGTGTTACACCTTACCAATATAAATTGGTCAAAATTAACACCTTTACTTTTCAATCAAAGAAAGATGACTGTTTGTGTTAATGCTTGTGTTTTGCAGTTGTGTGACCTGGAATAATTCAGAGCGGCAAATCTTGTTGATTTATTTAGTCTCTTCTATACTTTTTGTTACATAATAACATAAACGTGTGACTTGGTTTATTTATTTGTCTGTGGCTTTGTAGGACCAAAATGTTAGTCGGCATGCTACTCCATTTGAGGAAAGATTAGAGAAGGCTTTATCTGAGGATAGACTTATTGCTAAGAGGTATGATATACTTTATGCAATCTCATTTATATTTCAAAATCAACTATATATGTATTTGTTGTTTGATAGTGTCTGTAACATTTCTGATTTTCTTGCCTTTATTTTCAGTTCAATGAAATATATTTGGAATCCAATTCTAGTGCAATGTTTTATTTCATTCGAGCAAACAACTAAACCCTAGGTTTCAAAGCAAACCCGTGAGATTTACACTTAAATACATCATTCAAACCCTATATATACAAATATATATAAATTTATAATTATATATATATATATATACAAATACACGCACACCTATATACAAATATCCATAGTTGTAATCAATTAGCAAAGAATTTCACTTTGGTTTGAACTCCCAACCATTTGAACCCTCAAGTTTTGAACCCCCACCCGTGATCTTGATCTTTTAAACTCAAAATGTTGTCAAAATTCAAATTAATCGACATGTTTGACTTTTAAAAGTCAACACAGGGCCAATCTCGCAAATCTAACTCCAAGAATCGACCAAATCAACGGTTGCGGGCTTTCCCTAGCATGTACAATCAATAATCGACCTAATCCCGGCCTAAACATCGCACCAATTCGTCCAATTAAGCGGGCAGATTTCAAATTCAAATGAATTTGACTCCACAAAGTCAAACCGTATCAATCCATATTCAATTCGGGAAATTAACGAGTAATGGATCCCGGAAATCACGCACCGATTGATCTCGAATGAATTCAGACCTCAAGCATGACTCGATTCATCCAAAATCAAACCGTAATCGTGTAAATTAATCCCGACAACTATCATCTTTTAATCTTAATCCAATCGCGCAATCAGAATGAAATTAAACTAATTAAACTACTCACACACATTCGCATATCCTTATACAAACTTTCTGAAACCCTAAAAGCACCCCATTTCATTTCTGGACTTCGATTGAACACCGAGAACAGTCGAAGCAAACTCGTAGCCGTCTGCATTCGTGCCCAAATCAATCAAGTAAGTCTTTACATCAATCGTTTCGTTTTTCAACGTACATCGATAGCTCCATATCAATTCGTACTATCATCGAGTATCAAAATCGAGTGAAATTAAGGTTCTTGGCCGAATACTCGAAACCGGATTTGGGGTTATTGTTCGATTCAGTTAAGTGTATTTAAGTTTTTTGGTTCCTTTGAAACTAGAGAAACCACCCGGTCCAGATGGTAAGACGCTGCACCACTGGACCCGGTGGCGTGGGTTCGAAACCCGCATACTATGCACTTTTTTTTGGGTTTTCTGTGGTACCTAACCCGACCGCCTTTCGAGTCCGAGTGTAAAACCCAAAGGACCCAATCAAATAACGTGACCAAACCCTTGGCCCAGTGGTTTGCTCCTCTTGCCTACACAACACAGACCCGGGTTCGAGTCCCTGTGGCCTGTTTATATTTTTAAAACCGTTTTAAAGCTCCAAAAAATTTATAAATTTTTTTTTTATAATCCTTGCAACATTTTGGAAACAATAAAAGCCGAAATTTCCAATTTTGAATATAAATTCATTTTATTATAAATTGTATTGTTAAAATTATATTTTAATTATTTAAAACAAAAATTTAGATTTTTAAATAATTAAAGGAAATTAATTACCAAATAAGATATTTATTTTATAAAATATCTCCCATTAAAAACCAAATTTATAAAGTTAGAAAATTTTAACTTTACTTAGAACAATCAAATACTTTTTATAATAATAAATAAATTTATTTATTATAATCTACACTAAAATGTTAAATGTATATTTATTATAAATAAATATTATTTTATACATCTTTATAAATAAATAAATTAAAATTATTTATTTAATTTATATTTAAAATAATTCACACACTATTTTTATAATTAAATAAATAAATAACAATTATTTGATTTATTTAGTTATTCAAACCTAAACCCTAAAGTAATTATTTTTCATTTCAACCTTTCAATTTATAAAACACTCACCCAAGTACAACCACAATCACCTACACACTCCTTTACATACTATAACTCAAACCCTTTTGTACACACATCCATTCCAATCCTAAACTTGGCCATAGACTATTGTGCACATTATTAATCTAGATTCATATACAATACACTCTAGGTTATCGTTGTGAGTTGCAAGGATCACTTTGCTACCTAGCCTCTCGTGCTAGCTACACCTTTGCTTCAAGTGAGTTTTACATAACCCCTTTTACACTGTTTTACATTTTAGGGTTAAACATGAACATTATATTCAATGATTTGCATAAACTACACAAAATACAAATCCACTTTACATTCATGTATGCAATTCGAGCTTTATGTTTGAGTACTAGGTGTGTTAACTACTTTGTGTGCAATTGCATGTGCAATCATTAACTATACAAGCCGGCGGTTAACAATGATAGATCTATTGAGTCTGACAAACCCACCCACTTAGGGTGATTGTTACTGACAACACAATTGTTTTTGCATGCTAGTTACAAAGGTTTGATTGTACTACTTGGTTACATAAGAGTAACTCTCCATAATTGCCTTATTAATCATGACTTGTATGGATTTGTTTACACATAACTATATGATATCTATGTACAAACCTGTGTATGCTCACCAACTTTTTAGTTAACTTTATTTTAATCATGTTTCAGGTGCAAATGTTTGAGTTGATCAAGGCATGCTACATTTAAGTTTGGACCTAGTTAATTTTAATAAAGAACTCATGTATTTCCTTTTATGTACTTGACTTGAATTTGGTTTGTTTTTGAGTTTATGCAATGAAATTTGAATGATTAATATATTTCAATGTAGTCAACCTTGTGCTCATGAACAGTCTACATGTCCCGCCCCGACGTATTCCGCCGTCAGTTGGGGTGTGACAGATTGGTATCAGAGCCTTGGTTATAGGGAATTAGTTTATTAGACACTCTTGACCTAGGCCATAACCTTAGGACACCCACTTATGCCATGTTTCATAAATACGTGCTATGTGCTACATGCTATGTGTTACATGCTTACTATGTAATTTGTTAATTCATTTGATGCCTTATTTGTTAGAATTCATGACTCATTAGGCTATAATTAAATAATAAATTAAATAAACAATATCCCTACCCATACCCTAAGCCTCATATCCTCCTTACCTGCTTCTCTGTCATCATCATCATAGCATTTGGAAACTTCATAGATCTAAATCTATAAAATTTTCCTTTACACCCCGTTAAGGTTTTAAACTTTGTTAATTATTAGAGGACACGTGCAATCTGGAAGGGTGACACCTGTATTATGGGTTTTCTGTCTAGGAAAGCATTTCGTATAAATCCCAATCAACCAAGGGACCCGTATGCTTTCCTGGGAATTCCCGGGATGAGTGTTTACTTATAGTAAAGCATGTCTCCTTGAAAGTTATATGAGTTTAATTAACCTTAACGTGTCATAGTATTCAAGTGATTATGTCACTATTTGAGTACAATCCAAACTATGATTAATTATTTTATTTATTATCTTATTCTCTTTAAATCCAATCAACTTTCATAAAGTCTTACATCTCTTATTGTGTTGTGCAAATCTGTAGAATGCCTCTCCGCCATGCCAACGAGACCAACAACAACACTGATATTGTTGCTATCCTTGCACAACTTGTGACCCAACTCACTCAAGCTAATGGGGGCACCAATGGTACCAATGGTGCTAATGGTGGTGGTGGTGCCAACCCGCCAACGTGCACCTTCAAGCACTTCAATTCGTGTAATCCTCTAAAATTCTATGGCACCAAAGGAGCCACGGGACTCCTTCAATGATTTGAAATCATTGAGGGCACTTTCGTCAATAGTGACTGCCCCGACAACCTCCGTGTTCGTCATGTCACGAGCGTCTTTCATAAATGGGCGCTCACATGGTGGAATGAGGAAAGAAGGACTAGAGGCATGGATGCAGCAATGGCCTTGCCATGGGATGAGGATAAACGGCTGATGACTGAGGAGTTCTGTCCTCAAAATGAGGTGAAGAAATTAGAGGCTGAATTTTGGGATCTTACCCAAGACAGCGAGGAGAGTTTGGCCTATACAACTTGGTTCCATGAGTTTAGTCTCCTTGTGCTGCATATGGTCACACCGCTGTCCCGCTGCATTGAAAAGTATATTTGTGGATTGCCCAGGCAGATTCAATATTGTGTTTGGGAGAAATCCTGCAACACTCGAAGATGCTATTCGTTTATCTGCTACCCTGACCGATAATCATGTGAAAGAAGGAACACTGACTAGAAAGGGCACCAAGAAAGTTCCCGACACCACAACACCCCCTGCACCTATCAAAGAAGCCAAAGCTGAACCCTACGACAACAATAAGAAAAGGAAAGCCAAAAATTATGTCGTGGTCACTCCTGCTACCCCCGTTAACCAAGTTGCACCCATGGCTCAAGCTCCAGCCAAGAAATCATATGTGGGAAACTACCCCCTTTGTAGCACGTGCAACTATTACCATCTCCAAAACATTCCCTGCCGCCTTTGCAACCACTGTGGGAAATATGGTCATACGGTCAATGTTTGTAGAGCCAAAGCCCTTGCAAATCAAACCAACCTGCCAAATCGTACCAACCAACAAGTGGCTAATCAAGGGGTTCCCGCCATTGCAAACGGGCGTGCTTGTTATGAATGTGGCAATCCAAATCATTTCCGTAACCAGTACTCAAAGCTCATCAATGCTAACCAAGGCGGGGCTCGTGGGTGTGCTTTCAACATAAACGTCAATGAAGCTCAGGCCAACAATGATGTGGTCAACGATACGTTCCTTGTTAATAGTCAATATGCCTCCATATTATTTGATACCAGTGCATATAAGAGTTTTGTGTCCCTTAACTTTGAACCCTTACTTGCAAAAACATGATCCAAACTAGAGAAAACATTCACCGTCGAAGTAGCAAACGGTAATTCCTTCACAATTGACTCAATTATCCGTGACTACTCTTTAGAACTCAAAAATCATATGTTTCCAGTCAACCTCGTACCAATGCCACTAGGGAGTTTTGATATGGATTGGTTGTCAAATCACTATGCCGAAGTCATCTGTTTTGAGAAGTGTATTCGAATCCCCTTCCGCCTGGCAAAACGTTAAGAGTCTTTGGTGAAAAGCCTTGTAAAGGACTCAAGATAATGTCGTGCACTACCGCCCAAAAGTACTTACGAAAGAAGTACGTGGCCTTCTTAGCCCATGTTGTTCAAAGGCATGTCAAGAATAAGAGTATTCAAGACATCCCCATCATTCGGGATTTTCCTAAAGTATTCCCCGAGGATCTATCCGGTCTTCCATCCATCCGACAAGTGGAATTTCGCATTGATCTTGTACCCAGAGCTAACCCCGTGGCTAGAGATCCATAGTGACTGGCACCTTCTGAAATGCAAGAGCTTGCAAGCCAACTTCAAGAAATCTTCGACAAGGGTTTCATCCGTCCAAGTCTTTCACCGTGGGGTGCACCCGTCTTATTCGTCAAGAAGAAGGATGGATCATTCCGCATGTATATTGAATACCGTGAACTCAACAAGCTTACAATCAAAAACCGTTATTCCTTGCCTAGAATTGATGATCTCTTTCATCAACTTCAAGGTTCTACCTACTTCTTGAAGATTGATCTTTGATCTGATTACCACCAACTCCGTGTGCAAGAGGAAGATATTCCAAAGACTGCCTTCCGAACAAGGTATGGTCACTACAAGTTCATGGTTATGCCTTTTGGGCTAACCAACGCACCCACGGTTTTCATGGACCTCATGAATCGTGTTTGCAAACCGTACCTTGATAAATTTGTGATCGTCTTCATTGATGACATCTTAATCTACTCCAAGACCAAGTCCGACCATGAGCAACATCTTAGGTTTGTTTAGGACCTCTTAAGAAAAGAGCAACTATATGCCA
Source organism: Smallanthus sonchifolius (assembly GCA_023525975.1). Lineage (NCBI taxonomy): Eukaryota > Viridiplantae > Streptophyta > Magnoliopsida > Asterales > Asteraceae > Smallanthus > Smallanthus sonchifolius. The sequence continues at coordinate 16,196,017 of CM042035.1, read as the reverse complement.
AGCTCTCTAAATGTGAATTTTGGCTAAAGGAGTTCAATTCTTGGTTCATATCATCAATGAAAGGGGAATTCATGTTGACCCTGCAAAGATCGAAGCTGTCAAAAATTGGAGTGCCCCTAAGACACCTACCGAAGTTCGTTCATTTCTTGGTCTTGCGGGTTATTACCCCCTCTTTATTTCAAACTTCTCTAAGATTGTTGTCCCCCTCACTACTTTGACACACAAGGGTAAACCTTACGAATGGGAACCAAAATGTCACACCCCCAAATTCTACTAACGGAGTTTTATCGTTTGGAAGGTGACACACCAGGATCTTAGTCATTAGTTACATCAAACGACACTATATGGGACTCAAATTGAAATATTATAAAACTTCAGAGTTAATGCGGAAGCGTTTAAACTAGAAAGAGATGCGCAAAACAAACGCGCCTAAATTAAGCTTAATATAACCAATGGATTGTTTTAAATGTTTGCATGAGAATGCTATGACAGTACGACTCCATGCATGTCGTAGGTGTGCAACCTGTGCCTTAGCGACCTGAGAAACATGTAAGAAAAAGTGTCAACATGAGGTTGGTGAGTTCACAGGTTTCAAGTTTACAAAAAGAGAGTGTTTGCCATATTATGTACATTCAATATGCATATCTATAGGTAGCTAGCCTATGTTCATGTCTTACTAAAGCGCTCGCAACCGAAGCTGACTGTTTATGTTTGTATGCCTCCTGCCAGGTCTATCAACTCTGGCAAATGTGAGTAGGCTAACATTTCACCCGTTCGATCTCAAATCGAGTTAGCGCGACTAACGCGGGTGGGATTTGTCAAACCCAGTAGTACTACTAAACATTACCTCGCTAAGATCCATATTAACGGTTCGATGTATGATGAGGACTTTCTGTGATAGTGTGTCACGCTTTGCCTCAACAGTAATAACATATGAATTACAATAATCTAAAATAGTTGTGTCATGTTTTCTCCCCCAACAGGAAAAACATGTAACATAATGTTTATCTGCGTACCTGTTTCTCCCCCACGAGGAAAACAAGTAAAATTATGATAGTTTGTGTACATGTTTGTTTCTCCTCAACAGGAAAACAAGTAAAATATGTTTGTGTGTAAGCATGTTTCTCCCGCAATAGTAAAATAAGTAAAAAAAAAAAGGGGTCGTGAAACTCACCTGAGTTGTGTACGAGTAGATAGCACCACACAAGGATGCAAGTAGGAAACACACGAGTTTGCCTATGAACTACATAAGTATGTCCTGGAATTATAAGCATGATAGTCAGGGATACAATGAGATTTTTGTGACGATGACACAGAAGGATTTGAACGTCCTAGAACATTTTAAGGATCAACGAGTAGACGAACTTGTCCACGGGAATAAGGGTTTCTTAATATACTTATTAAGATAAATACGTTTCATGTCAAAGGTTTCTTAATTACGAATATAATAATAATTAAATATATCCGTGCGTTTGTACCATTAAAATAATGGCTAGGAAAATAATATAACTAATATATTATTTTTAGAGAAGTAACATGATTATTTAAAATGTGTGACAAAAATAATAAAGCTATTATTTTTATTCGAGGATATTAAACGTGGGTAAATAACATAAATAATTATATTATTTATTAGTTTAAAATGTTACACGAAGTTTATAAACGAGATGAAATAATATCTAAATATATATTATTTTTAATTGGAGTCCTTGTTTGAAAAATAATATAAATATATTATTATAAAAGCGGGTAATGATATTCAAATGAGTTATAAAATCAAACCCGAGCCTACGGGTGTTTTCGGGTTTCAAAACACGTTAAAATATTAATATAATAATATAGCATTTGATTTTATATTAAAATAGTAATTAGAAAATAAATAAAAACGAAACAGGGGTGAGGAGACTTGAACCCAGGTCTCCTCCCCATCGACACCCACACTTAACCAGTCCACCTGCTAAGGCAATCGCAACATGAACCAGATCGGGTTTGTTTTAACACCCAACCCACTGTGTTCACCCACCTTTACGCGAGCCGAACCCAAACCACCCTCAATTTCCTTGAATCCGATCGCGATAGAACCAAATGACAAAGGGGTTTTGTAAATCGGTATTATACGAACATGTTGACAAGTTTAATCGCAAAGATATCGAGTTTATAGTCGTTAATTTAAGTTTGAACATACCGAAACCCTAGGTTTTGATCTTGGAATCAAATTGACTAAAACTGATAATGTATGTTGTTGGATTCATAGGGCTTTCAAGGAGTATGAAATTACTAAACTACTCATATCATTTAATTTGATTGAAACTGAGTCAAGGGTATCGTTCGATTAAACCGAATTGGTTATGAACCCTAGAATTTGTTTGAGTTCAATTCGTTGTTATAAGCCCTAGATTTGTTAGGGCTTTCGTTATAGGGATGAAGGCGAGTCTGAGGGTATGATTAGATACCTGAATTGTTTTTGAATTGATGGTGCTCGGCTAGAACCCAATCGCGATTCCGACGAGTGGTCCCTGGCGTCTCCTAGTGTGTATCCAACCGAATTGAATGGTGCAACAGGTTCAGGAAGGTGCGAATTAGATGTTTAGAGTATTTGATTTCAACATTGTAATGTTTAATGATCGAATTTGTTGGACACTTGATGAGTAGTCGACAGATTCGCCTTCAACAGAATTAATGGGGTTAATTCGAGTTAATAGCAACGTTAATGAACCAATGATGGTAGATAATGGTATTAATGTCCGTTTCGGTTATGAATTCGAACGAATTTCAGGTATATCTCGTGAATTTGGATCAAAGGCTTGCGGATTTGACTTACAAAAGTCAACAGGGTATGAAACACCTGATTTTTGACTTTCCTAAGTCAACATGATTGACTTTGGAATTATTACAGCCTTAGTCCTTGTAGTTTAAAGTTTAGATAAAGACAGAATTAGTCCCTATGGTTAGAAGTGAGTTAAAAACTTGGTTAATTGACTTTATAAAGTCAACAGAAATACAAAATTTGGACTTTGACCTCTAAAGTAAACAGGGTTAGAGTTTGGTCTAATGTCATAACTAGTCCCTATAGTTTTAGTTCAATTAATGAAAGAAACAGTCCCTGAGGTATAATATTCAGTTAACTGGGTTAGGACTTAATAGGGTTTTTAACGGAATTGTTAACGAAGTTAATTTGAAAAGTCGGATTGTCACACAAAACAAGAAGAAGCTTTCCAAACTCTCAAGCAAAAGCTGTGCAATGCTCCTATTTTGACTCTCCCTGATGGGAATGATGATCTAGTTGTCTACTGTTGCCTCTAACCAAGGTCTCGGTTGTGTCCTCATGCAACGAGGCAAGGTGATCGCTTATGCATCAAGTCAACTCAAAATTCATGAGAAGAACTATACGACGCACGATCTCGAGTTGGGTACGGTCGTATTCGCATTGAAGATTTGGAGACATTACCTCTATGGCACAAAATATGCGGTGTTCACCAACCATAAGAGTCTCCAACACATTTCTTCAACCAAAAAGAACTCAATATGAGGCAGCGGCGTTGGGTTGAACTCCTTAACGACTACGAATGCGAGATTCGTTACCATCCCGGCAAAGCGAATGTTGTAGCCGACGCTCTGAGTCGTAAGGACCATGTCATGCTTCATTGTGTCCGAATCCAAACCGACATTCAAAATTGTATCGTAGAAGCTCAACACGTCTCAGTCACCGAGGCTAAAATGTACGATGAAATGTCGTGTGGTGTTGAACTTCAGCTTGAATCCAAACCCAATGACTTACTCTATTACTTGAATCGTATTTGGGTTCCCGACTGCGATGATCTCCATGCATTTATCATGAAAGAGGCCCACAAGACTCGGTATCCTATTCATCCCGGTGCGGATAAAATGTACCAAGATCTTCGCCAACAATATTGGTGGCCCGGTATGAAGAAAGACATTGCTCTCTATATTGCTAAATGTCTAAGTTGCTCCAAAGTCAAAGCCGCACATCAACGTCCTTTCGGGTTACTTGAACAACCAGAAATCCCCGTGTGAAAATGGGAGAATTTAGCCATTGACTTCATTACCAAACTCCCTCGCACCTCAAGTGGTTACGATAGCATTTGGGTGATCATTGACCGTCTCACCAAATTTGCTCACTTCTTGCCTATCCGTGAAGACTATCGGGTTGAGAAATTGGCCCGAATTTACATTGACGAAATTGTGAGTCATCACGGTGTTCCACTAAACATAATCTTCGATAGGGATGCTCGTTTCACCTCCCGTTTCTGACAATCACTCTAATCTACTCTTGGTACACGATTGGATTTGAGCACGGCTTACCATCCCCAAACTGATGGTCAGACCGAACGAACAATCCAAACTCTTGAGGATATGCTTAGAGCTTGTGTAATTGACTTTGGTGGCAATTGGGATTCACATCTATCCATAATTGAGTTCTCTTACAACAACAGCTACCACACAAGTATCAACATGGCCCCATTTGAATCTCTCTATGGTCGTAAGTGTCGTTCTCCTATCTGTTGGAACGAGATTGGTGAAGCACAAATCACCGGTCCTGAGTTAATTCAAGAAACATCCTACAAGATCATTCAAATCCGTGACAACATTCGAGTAGCGAGGAGTCGACAAAAGAGCTGTGCCGACAAACGACGAAAACCCTTAGAATTCCAAGTTGGTGACCTTGTACTTTTAAAGGTGTCTCCTTGGAAGGGTGTGATCCATTTTGGAAAGAAAGACAAATTATCACCTCGCTTTGTGGGTCCATTCAAGATCCTTGAAAGGATTGGGAAAGTGGCTTACAAACTCGAGTAACCTCCATCACTTGGCAATGTGCATCCCACATTTCGTGTGTCCAATCTAAAGAAATGCATTGCTGATGAGAACTTCCATATACCTCTTGACGATGTGCGTAATGATGAAATGATACACTTCGTTGAGAAACCGGTAGAGATCATGGATCGTGAGATCAAGCAACTCAAGCGAATCCGTATCCCTATTGCCAAAGTTCGTTGGGAATCAAAACGTGGTCCTGAGTTTACTTGGGAATCAAAGTCAAACCGTATCAATGCATATTCAATTCAGGAAATTAACGCGTAATGGATCCCGGTAATCACGCACCGATTGATCTCGAATGGACTTTATCCAAGCATTGGATGGTCAATTGTTGTAAGTCTCTTCTATGCGTCTCTCTATGCTAAAGAAGACAATTTTGACCCGTTTACGGGTAAACGGGTCAATTTGGGTTGAATTTCTAATGCGTTAACTGAGTAAATGTAACAGGGGATTGAAAAGAAAACAACCAAGTAGCAAGGTAGCAAGAAAGCAATGGTCATGCAGTAATAAGCACTGCTGTTTCCAAACTTCTAACTCGACAGCCAAGGGTCGAGGTAAGAGATATCAAGAATACTCTTCTGGTGTATTTTACGTATACTGTTGTTTCCAAACTTCTAACAGGACAGTCCAAACTACATATTTATGAAAACATCTTCCATGGATCTCACAATGAAGGAACCTCGGGTTCCAAAGTCGTTGCACTTCACTCTGGATCTAAAATTAAATACCTTGGGAAGGTCCTTCAATTACCATGGGTTGAAGAACAAGGACACTTCGACTTGAGTATTGCCACTGTACCAGATTCGAATGAAGATGCGGCTCCCCAAAATGGTTTTGGGCATTAGAAATGCATCTCATAATTTATTTAAGTTTTTTTTAAAGATCTCTTAGTTTGATTATTGTATATGTGTTTAGAAAATAATGAATTTGTATTGTATTTTGAATATATATTAATTTTATGAAATTTTTGGTGCATTTGATTGGATTTGTATATTAATATTATTGGGAGTTTTAATATATTTGTAAAGAATTTTAAAAAATGTATTTTTTTTTAATTATGTATCTAATTTGCGACTGAATTGTGAGCACAAAATGGTCGCAAAAGAAGGCGGTGGCAAATCGGTGGGAAACTGAAGGGGTGGCAAATCTGTAGCAACTGAAACGGTCGCAAATTGGTCGCAAAAGAAGGCTGAAGCGGTGGCAAATCGGTGGCAAACTGCAGCGGTCGCAAATCAGTGGCAACTGAAGTGGTCACAAACGGTGGCAAAACAAGGCGGGCGCAAAATTTGTGACTGTTTTTATCGTTGCAATTTCAGTCGCAAAATGTAGTAGTAGTCGCAATTCGGTGGCAACAGGGCAATTGCGACGTGCATTTTTCCTACGGCATTTTCGGTCGCAAAATGGTTGCAACAGGGCAATTGCAACCGAAAATGCGGTCGCAAATGCCCAATTTTCTACTAGTGATACTCGATTGATTATATGATTTTTAGAAAATAGGGTGGTAACTACATTTCAGATTTCAATACCTTAAACTTTTTGTACAATTATGATGTTTAGTGATTTTGACCCGTTTACAATTTGAGTTAGTTTCACATGTTCAAAGAAAATATAATATGCTCATATAGGTTTCTAACTAAAATAGAACACCTTAATCGGATTTTTTCTATTTTGAGAACCCTAAAATCCAATTTTTCAATTCATATTAAACAAACAAATTGATGATTTCTATCAACACGTAATCATAAAATTTGAACTTTCTAAACTAAATAACACCAAATAATACACGAGTTCAACCAAAACCGTTATTACACATACGTAAGCTTCAAAGTACAACAATTGAGTTTAAAGTAAAATGTCGATACTTACAATTATACTTCCATTTTCAATGAGCTTCTGGCCATGGCGATTGAGACTCTGCAACTAACTGCAAACCAACAACAACCAATTCGAACAAAAGGATTTGTGAGATTGAAAACAAAACTAGCAACCAAAAACTCTAACTTATACTTATGTCAGAAACATCTTGCTTTGCAGATTACCAAACTGATGTAGCGGAAGATTCCTTCAAAATTAGGTCAAAATTAGTTGAATGAATCGAATTACTTGAACATTACTTGAACATGATGACGATACCACCGATGAAGATGAGGGGGAAGATTCATATTCAATGGGTCGGCTGGAGGTAAGAGCTCTCAAAATTAGTTGAAGGAATCATATTACTTGAACATGACATGTGAGGAAGGCAGATGCGTATTCAATGGGGGGCATATGAAGCGTTATCGACGTTGCGTCGGTGATGAAGTTAGCATGGTGATGCGGTGGTTGATCACAACGCCGGAGGTGTAGTTGTGGTGAAGCAAACATTTAGAAAGGGTGGTGGAGCGCAAGAAAGAATAACGGAAGTGAAATGAGATTAGGGTTAAATGGTGGTTGAACATGTTTTATGCATTGATAAGATGTATTTTATGCAAAATAATTTGTGTTAGGTGTCTTAAATTTTTTGGTAAATTACATTTATATCCTTTCAATATCTATTATATAGTAGTATACATTATATAACTAGATAAATAAACAAATAACTATCCATGGTTTTAAAAATGTTACATATGAAAACCTTAATCTTACATATGTGTAACGTTGGTCTTTTAAGTTTTATTATCGTTTACTAAAGTCACTAATTTTGATTGTTTTGATTAAGATAGAATTTAGGGCATCCCAAGCTGCTATAAGTTGCAAACTCTAGTAGGAACTAGACATAGAATCACTACAGAATAATCAAGTCGTACTAAAGTGCAATAGAATACTCACTTTAAACTAGAGCCTAATAGTTTGAATTGAAAAGATATCACGAGTAATATAAGGAAAATATAGGTTCATAGCATTAGAACTCTCAATCAAATTTATAAAGTAGAATCAAACATAAGGTCATAGTATCAGCAAGACATAGAATCAAGCATGATAAATGGTCATAGAAATCACGGATATTAAAGTGCACAAGTCGGTTTTGGGGATGGGATTAAAGTCCACTGAAATCGCTCATGTTAAGATACACAATTCCCATCTAGTATAACACTAGATGTTGAATTCAATATGGAAATCTTAACATCTACAGATTGGAACACATGTATGGTTTTTTCCCCAAGGTATGTGTTCAGACTGGAGTGGGTTATGTTGAAGTTTTGGTGTCTTAGTAGATGCTTTTAAAAATTGCATTGCAGGTGCTAGAGGAAAGGAGCTACGTACCTATATGATTATGAAGTTTAGCCAATTATGAAAAGACCCAAACCGGGCACCTCTCATAGTTGGCAAACATAGCATACACGTAGTTCTTAAACCTCGAATTTAAAGATTTAAACTTTTTGATCGGTTTTGATGAAATTAATTGGGTTAACACAATAACAGTGTGTTAACAATGAAATTTTACCCTATATATGTGTGTATATGTATGTACATGTTTGATTTAAAGATTGGTTTTTTAAATAATAATATTGAAAAATTACTTACATCACAAGAGAAATTTACAATTGGTTAAAATAAAAAAATATTTTTTTAAAGTATATTATTATCATTAATAAAAGTATGATGGATATTATATAGTCGCGTACCCACTCATTGTGGGCTCCATTGTTGAAGCACTTTCCTGTGACAAACACTCTGGATAGATAGAGTCTTAGTTTAGTACTTTCATGTATGTATTTGTCTTTGTTTGTAAGTGTCTGTATGTATTAGTAATCGAGTTGTATTTACTTTTACATATTGATTGTTGCAATTTTCTCTAAGTGTTTTGCGCACTTATATGTGCGCATGAAGTAGTTCCTGCATACTTAGCAAGTACGCAATAATACCTTTGCGTACTTGCGAAGTACGCATGAGCAAATTGCCATGCGCACTTGCTAAGTGCGCAGGCATCAGGTCATGTATAAATAGGAATGGTTGACAGGAGATAAGTATACAATCATAGGCATTCAGATTAGCAAATACGCAGAACTTTGTAATCTCTCTGTAACCTTCAAGTGTTTATAATAGACGAACGTTTATAGTGATTATCTTGTCGGTATACTTTGTTTCGTAAGACTCTCCACCTAGTCACGGGTATTCCGCACCCGGTCCGACTAGTAGACCCACTTGCATGTGACGATCCGACACACCCGAGGGACCTACAAGTGGTATCAGAGCCAGGTTCTTATTATACCCTAGGTTTGTGCAACTTCTGATAAACGATGCGTTGCCAAACCTACCTGCCACAGGGGAGAGATTGCAAGTGAAAAGGGTGGACAAGAGGGTGTTCGCACAATTCCTTAAGCCTGGCAGTGTAGATCCTACCCCTGAGCACACATCACTCTTTGGCCACCTTATAAATGAAGCGTACGTGGCACTAGGTGACTGGAGATGGTATACTCACGATTCAGAGCCAGAATTGAGTGAGCATTCAGATGAACAACAACAACAAGAAGAAGAAGATGAAGATGAAAGTGAAGATGGATCGCCTGATAATGGAGACGAAGAAGGAGGACATGATGGTGCTGAGGGATCCGACTTGGAAGAGATTGAGTCTGATTCTTCTGATTCCGATGATGCACCATCTCAGGCACACCCAAGGAGAATGACAAAGGTAACCCTACCTGAGTCGTCCTCGAAGAGAAAGCGACAGTCCTCTAGCAGCGAATATGAGCCAGATTCTGACTCTAACACTGCTATTCAAAGGCAAAGACTTGAAAGTGTTCATAAGAACAGGGGGGATATGCAGCAACAACCTATTCCTAGTGAGGTGGTGGTGAGTCCTCAACAGCAAGTACAAGTTTCAACTGCGAGTTCTGACTCAGCTTCCACCCCACCTTCACAGCAGTTATACCGAAGACGGAGGAGGCCACAGGTACAACCTGACGTGGCAGTCACTTCAGTCACAGAGGAGGTTCCTGTGATAGTGACCCTCCCTATCACATCTGCCCAGGTGGCGGTGACTACTCCAATTCTCACGGAGTCAGTCACCATCACCCCTTCCATAACACCTACAACCGTTATCACATCCACAATCCCAACAACCACCATTGAACCTTTAAGTCAACCCTTCAACTATGGGGAATTTACTCAAGGGTTTGAATTCGACACCATCTTCTCCTCCCCAACTCACAATGCCGAAGCGTCATCATCCAGACATCATGATCCTAATGATGCAAGGATAGATGTTCTTGAAACCCAAATTGCTGGATTATTGAAAACTATTCGGAAGTCAAAGGAGGAATCTGACGCTCAACAAGCACAGATTAATTCATTGGTTGATGAAGTTAGGATTCTAAGAAGCCAGAGAACAGAGACTGAAGAGAGACTGAAGAACGTCATGGCCCAGAACGAGCTTCTAATCAGGACAAATGAAATGATTCTGGGTCACAGGTCATCTCTAGAGCTGAGGTTTGATACTCAACAGAAAGAGCATGAGCTGATGGTCAAACTAATTGCCGATCTGACCAAGAAGCTTGATGCTCAGGGGGAGAAAGAGAAGGAGAAGGAGAAAACTACTAGTGATGAGGCTTGTCATCCTGTTGACTTGACTAAGGATGACGACAAAGACAAGGATCGCGAAGCCAATCCTAGTGGAGGTGAGCACCAAGCTTTAGCAATTGTGTCCATCTATGCTATTCCAATGGCTCAGGGGGAGTCTACTCATCAAGAGGGTGGTGATACCTCTATTGGTGGTGACAAAGGAAAGTCAGTGGCTGATGTTCTTAAGGATCTATCTGATGATGAGATCTTATACCTAGAGCCTGACTATTCCAAGGAAGCACAGATCGATGCTCTCTTTAATCTAGAAGAAGGAGAGATCGACTCTGGTGATGATTGGGATGAAGATGATGAGGATGTAGTGATTGAAATTCCCAACGGCGATGGGGAAGGAGAGTACGAGTTAGAAGATGGAGAGATCTTTGAATTTCTATCCTTCGAAGCTCAGCTCGACACATGTTCAGTAGAGCATGCTAGTAATGTGGAAGCCTCGACTGAAGACTCCCCAGTCGACCCTACCCCTGTGGATTCGGAGGCACCAAAAGAAAAAGATATGCCTTCTACTTCATCTAAGGGTCCAGCTCCTGTTTGGCAGAAGACGTCTATCATTGACAAACAAGGGGCAACAAGGATGATCTTGGCTGCAAGGTTCGAGGAGGATAAGCAGTTGTTCGCATTCAAAAGATCTGGAGGGGTTCAATACTTGAAACCAACCAGAGAAGCGTTCAACTCCTTACCCAAATACGACCTTGTGAACCTAGCAAACCTAGAGTTGCTGGGTCATTCTAATCATGCAGTGGCAATGGGTTTGTGGGTGGTTCTACAGCGGGGAGCAAGATCTGGGAAGTTCGAAGTGTTCAAGCCTCAAGTGCTCAAGAGATTCAAGGATAAGATAGCAAGACATCCGTGACTAATAAATTCTTAAAGAAATTGGTATACAAGCCAGTGCTATGTGAAACTAAGATTCCCCTGAGCAAGTTATCTCAGGATATTCTTGGTGACATGTGGTACTGGTACGTAGATCCAAAGACGGGCGAGGCAATGGTGATTGGAAAAGTGAGGTCAGAAAGCGGATGCTTAGTGCCGAGGGAACTAATCAGAGTATTTGATGAAGTCTACTTCATTAACTTCTTTGTGAAAGATCTGGAGGCACTAGCAGACAGGTATTGCATGCATACTGACAAGTGGACGAAATTCCTTGCTTCTAAATATGACAAGGTGATCAAGTTCTGCCTTGACTATAAGAAGAAGATGGAAGCTAAAGATGCATAGCTGTGAAGACTCAAGACTAAAGATCGAAGATGATCCAGAGCTGTTGTCAAGGGGGAGTTTGTTGAAGCACTTTCCTGTGAAAAACACTCTGGACAGATTATGGATAAATAGAGTCTTAGTTTAGTACTTTCATGTATGTATTTGTCTTTGTTTGTAAGTGTCTGTATGTATTAGTAATCGAGTTGTATTTACTTTTACATATTGATTGTTGCAATTTTCTCTAAGTGTTTTGCGCACTTGTATGTGCGCAGGAAGTAGCTCCTGCGTACTTAGCAAGAACGCAAGAATACCTTTACATACTTGTTAAGTACGCATGAGCAAATTGCCCTGCGCACTTGCTAAGTGCGCAGGCATCAGGTCATGTATAAATAGGAATAGTTTACAGGAGATAAGTATGCAATCATAGGCATTCTGATTAGCAAATACGCAGAACTTTGTAATCTCTCTGTAACCTTCAAGTGTTTATAATAGACGAACGTTTATAGTGATTATCTTGTCGGTTTACTTTGTTTCGTAAGACTCTCTACCTAGTCACAGGTATTCCGCACCCGGTCCGACTAGTAGACCAACATGCATGTGACGATCCGCCACACCCGAGGGACCTACATTCATGAAAAAAAAATTGTTTGTTATATATGCGTTGTAATCCCGAGCAACGCCCATGGAATTTTAACACCGACCCTTTTAATTTCTTTTACCAAAGCGCACTTAAAAAATTAATTTAAAACTTTAAAGTTTTATAAATATTGTAGAGTAGATTCATTTAGCTGATAACAACAATATATTTTGAACAATGTTACTTAGTTTTTACTTATTTGTCATTTCAGTATTGTAATTTCAGTTTATGTAATTTACTGTTTTATTAGACTAAGCTGGGCCATCGAAACTACTTAGTTTCGATTGAGATTTGTTCAATCGAAACTAGTAGTTTCGATAGATAGTAGTTTCGACGGGTTTGATAAATCACTTGTAAATGTTCAACCGAAACTAGTAGTTTCGGTTGACATAGTTTCGATACCTGTCAACTTCTATAAACAGCCTAGTTAGATAATGTTTAGGGTGTGAGTTGCGGCTGTAATCCTGAACCTTCTCTTTCATTGTTCTTGAAGAATTAATACAATTTGCATTGCTTTTATGCACTGCTCTTACACTTCCATACCTATTTTGGATTGATTCTGAGTGTGTTTAGCCTGTTATCTTCACCGATTCTGTTTCTATCTTCTGTTTCACCACCATACACACGGTTTCCACTTGTGTGTGTGGGTAATCGATCATTTGTGAGATTTATTAGTGAAATCTGGACATATAATTGGTATCAGAGCTTTATGCTCTTGATTTGTGAGTATTATCAGGTTTTTGTGATCGATTCTAGGTGATTTGTGTGGATTTTCGTTGATTTCTTCATCAAAATTTCGGAGCACTGTTTCATTGGAGTAACTGTACTGTTTCATCTATTTTCGGCTTATTTTGTTAGTGATTTCAAGATTGGAGGTTGGTTTATTGATCAGGAGTATTAGAAGAAGCTTTTCTCTCGATTGGATTGCTATTTCGGTGATATTGATTTCTGAGGTTGGTATTCAATGGAGTTTTACTGACTTGGGGATGAAGGCATCGAAACTACTGGGGAAACATTCTCTGCAATTAGTTGGTCATCGAAACTTCCTGTTTGTACCTTGTCTGGTGAAAGTACAATCGAAACTAGTTATTTGTCTTATTACATCGAAACTAATATGTGCAGCTTGACCACCCGAAACTCGTTGGCCATCGAAACTAGTTTCAATCGAAACTAGTAGTTTCTGCTGATGTTTATGTTTTTCTACCAAGTGTTCATCATCAAAACAAGTTGTTTCGGGTTCTGTTTCTTCGATCGAAACTAGGAGTTTCGGGCAGTCTTTTCTCAATCGAAACTCGGAGTTTCGATCAGATTTTTCTCAATCGAAACTAGGAGTTTTGGTCAGCATTTCTCTATCGAAACTAGTAGTTTCGATCACATTAGTGCACCCGAAACTAGCTACTATTTATTTTCAGTTCTCTGACATTATGGCAACTTCAAACTGAAATGAGTACTTTGGAGGAAACAAACCACCTGTTCTTGTGTCCACAAGGGAATTTGATGACTGGACAAAGAAAATGAAGACATTCTTTCAATTTCATGATCACACCTTATTGAATTCAATCAAAGATGGTCCTCACAAACTCGTTGTCATTACTGCTGATGTTCAGCATCCTAAGACTGTGGCTGAATATGATGAAAAGGGCATTTCTTTGATTGCCAGAGACAACAAGGCTTATGGGACTATTGCTATGGCTTTTCCTATGGATATCTTCAACACTTTTGTCGAGTACATCACAGCCAAAGATCTATGGGTAGCTTTGTGTACAAGATTTAAAGGTAGTGCTGAAGTTAGGGAGAGTAAGAGAGATCTGATTAAGAAGCAATATGAGATGTTCAGCAGTGTCAGAGGAGAATCAATGTTTGATCTAATCAACAGGTTCTCAAGCATTGTATCTTGGCTGAAAGTAATGGGTGTTGAGTACCCAACTATGGAATTGAACAAGAAACTTCTAGATGCTCTTCCTGAGGAATGGAACATGTACCGTATAATGATCAAAAAGACTGAGAACATAAGCATCCTGTCTCAAAAAGAAGCCTACAACATCCTTGAATCTTATGAGATTGAGATCAAGAAAGGAGCAGTCACTCCCACCAACTAGTCTAGAAACACCGCTCTTATTACTGGATCAAGTTATTCCCGTAGTACTTACTTCCAGACTGATGTTCCTCCTTCTGTTGCTGCAATTCAATCTACCAGTTACTCCACTCCTCAGAAGACTACTGCCATGATTCCTGATGAATATGTCCCAGTCATGACTGCTTTCATGTCATGCTATGATGCACTGATTTCTGGAAACTTGACACCGGCCAGTTTTCAACCAGATAACTTGGAGCAGATTAACCCCGATGATTTGGAGAAAATGGACATTGATTGGTGCATGGCCATGTTGACTTTAAGGGCCAAGAGAATCATCAAGAGGGCAGGTATGGATAGATTCAATTAGGGAAAGACTCTTGGGTTTGACATCAAGAAGGTAAGGTGCTACAGTTGTGACCAACTGGGTCATTTTACCAGAAACTGCAAGGAGCCTTCCTCTAAAGATCAGCATGAGAAGAATACTTCCTTTGGAAAGCAAGCTGCTAATCATTCCAAGTCCAACACATCTTCAAGCTCCATAGATCTTGTTTGTCAAGCTGATGGACGCTATCACTGGGGAGAACAGGCTGAGGAAGCTGCTGATAAAGCCTTGATGGTAGATGTGGAAGAGAAAGGAAAGTGTGTCATGATCGAGCCAGTTGAGGATCTCACTGTCGTACCAGCTGAGGTTATTTCTAAACTGTGTAGTGCTATATCATGTTTAAATGAAATTCAAAAATATAGATTCATCAATCAAGCTTTGATTGAAGAACGATATCACATTAAGGTGACGTACGACTCTGTGGCCAAAAATGAGAAATTGTACTTAAAGAAAATTCGTGATATTTCTGGAGAAAACCGTTCTTTAATTGTGCAACTTAATACCCAAATCATCAATAATAAAATTTTAACTGAAAGAGTCCAAGAGGCTGAAAAGGCTAAATTACAAGTTGACCACATGGATATGGATTAGAAAATTTTGTTTGGGATAATTGATAAACAATTTAATAGAAAAGGCACAGATGGTCTTGGATATAATTCTCATCCACCACCTTACTCTAAGTCGGGTAGATTTGCTGATATACCTGTTGCTCATGTTCCTACTCCTTTTGTGTGTACTTTATCTGCTGATGATTATATTACATCCTCAGATTCTGACAATTTTGCTTCATATGAAGAGTCAAATGGTGTAACTTAAGAGGATGATTGTGATGAGAGTTCTTGTCCTAGAAATGTTTTAAACAAACTTGAGTCAGATGAATGTAGTAATATGTCCGTGTCAAAAGCAGATATTTGTGAACACGTTGAACATTTGTATTTTGATTATATGCCTTCTGAGTATGTGGGTTTATGAAATGATATTTCTAGTTTTAAAAATGCTTTTCCTTTTATTCCAAAATCTTTGAATGTCGTGCCTTGTGTTACGAAGTTTAAAAGTGCAAGAATTATTGTGAATGATGTACCATGAGAAGCCATGAGCAACATGGAATTCTTCAGATTAAAGGAAGAACAAAGTCTTCAAAACGAAGTTATTGAAGATAGAATCATATCTTGTTCAGATGCCTCAACATCACAATCATCTTCATCTTGTGATGACAATTATCAGGATAAGGCGTCTTGTGATAGATTTGTTTTCGTTGTGGTGCTTCAATTCATGTATCAAAAGGTTGTAATTTGACAACAATTGATTGTAGTGAAGAATCATCTCCCAAATTTTTATTGAATTCAAATGTGCCGTCTAAGTCTCCTCATTTTAGAAAATCTAGGCGTAAAAGAATTAAAAATGCTAAAAATAGTTTGAAAAGAACCTGGAAAATTAAAAATAATATTCTATTTGATGATTATGCTTCATCTAAGAAGGATTCTGATTATGATTTTCTTAAAAAGTCTTATATTGACAAGAAACTCCTTGATAGCTGTGGACTTGGTAAAATTGTCTAAATAATTCGTTGTGTATAGGGTCAACCAAGAAGAACCGGAGATAACATCTGACATGTAGATAGTGGATGTTCAAGACATATGACCGGTCAATTTAACTTGTTGCAAGATTATCATCCAATGGATGGAGATTATTTAGCTTTTGCTGGCAATCCAAGGGGAGGAAAGATTGAAGGTCAAGGAACAGTATCGAATGGTGTAAATAGTCTGGAGCATGTCAACTTTGTTCCCCAATTGAACTAGAATTTGATGAGCGTTTCTCAAATCTGTGATAAAGACTTTTGTGCCTTGTTCAATTCAAGAGAATGTCTAATTCTAAAGCCTGGAGTGGTGATTCCAAAAGAACTCATTCCCATGCGTGCTCCAAGAAGATACAACACTTATAGCTTGGATATGAACAACCTATCAGGAATAGAATCATGCTTTCTTTCAAAGGCTTCTGAAGATGAATCATTTCTGTGGCATAAGAGGTTGGGACACGTAAATTTCAAAACCATGAACCGCCTGGTTCGAGGAAACCTTGTCACTAGTTTGCCTCTCAAAGATTTTTCTCCCGTGGAACACTGTATCTCTTATTCCATGGGAAAACAACACAAATATTCTTATAAGCCCAAAACCACAAATTCCATTGACTCCCCTCTCCAATTACTTCACATGGATCTCTTCGGTCCTGTGAGTGTCATGTGTCTTGGATGAAAATCCTACTGTTTGGTAGTAACCGATGACTTCTCTCGGTTTACTTGGGTGTTCTTCTTGGCTAAGAAAGATGAGACGCCAGAGATTTTGAAGACTTATCTGCTTCAAATTGAGAACCTCTTCAATCTGAGTGTGAAGACTATCCGCAGTGATCATGGAACAGAATTCAAGAATGCCACTCTTGATTTTTTCTATGAAAGCAAAGGAATTTCTAGGCAATTCAGTGCACTGCATACTCCTCAACAGAATGGTGTAGCTGAAAGGAAAAACCGCACGTTGATTAAAGCTGCAAGAACTATGATTGTTGATTCCATGCTTCCCGTGACCTTTTGGGCCGAGGCGGTCAACACTGCATGTTTTGTGCAAAATCGGGTTCTCATCACCAAAAGCTGCAATAAGACACCCTATGAGATCATGTACAAGCGAAAGACGGTTATTGATTTCTTCAGAAAGTTTGGGTGTGTGCACGATGCTGAATACTTCTGATCAACTAAACAAGTTTGAAGCCAAAGCCAGTGAATGCTATTTTGTGGGCTATTAATCTAACCAATGGTCATTTCGTGTTTACAACAAGCAGAGAAGACTGGTGCTAGAATCCATTGATATCAATTGGCATGAAAGCAATCATACGGATGCTAGGGCCGGTCCTGATTGGCTTTTGATGTCGAATATTTGTTTAAATCATTTAACATTCCTGTCTTTTCAAATGAATTAACTAATGCTAATCCTTACTTTTCTATTAACAATCTAGGAAATATAAATGATCCGAGTTCTTCCTCATCTATCCAAAATGAAATCCCTGCTCCTGCTGATGCTGAATCTAATGTGGACTCTTCTAGTTCTGGTGCAACAAGTGAAACTGTTGAAGATAATGCTATTCCAATAGTAGATGTTGCCCAACAATCAACTATTGAAGATCCCATTGTTGATGAAGCCATCCTCCTGCTGACAATATCACAAATCTGGATGAACTCTTAGAAGAAGATGAGATTCCTCAGTTGAGAATTCACAAGAATCATCCCACCAATAACATCACTGGTCCGCTCAACGTGGGTGTTCGTACCCGGAGTGCATATGATGCATTAGATAACAGCATGTTCTCGTGCTTCATATCTCAAGTAGAACCTAAGAACATCAAAGCAACTTTTCTTAATGTGTGGAATCTGGTGGATCTTCCCAAGAACAAAGTACCTATCGGCACTCGTTGGGTATTTCGCAACAAAAAGGATGAAGGAGGAATTGTTGTTCGGAATAAAGCCTGTTTGGTGGTTCAAGGATTCTATCATGAAGAAGGAATTGACTTTGAGGAAGTTTTTGCACCAGTGGCTCGCTTGGAAGCAATTAGAATGTTTCTCGCCTATGCAACCTATATGGACTTCACTGTTCATCAAATGGATGTCAAAAGCGCATTTCTGTATGGAAAAGTTATGTCAAGCAGCCACCGGGTTTCATTGATCCTATCTTTCCAGACCGTGTCTACAAATTAGACAAGGCATTGTACGGTCTTCATCAAGCACCTCGCGCGTGGTATGAGACGTTATCTAAGTATATGCTTGATAATGGTTTCACACGAGGAGCAATTGACTAAACTCTGTTTAAACGGAAGGATGGAGAGGATACAATCATGGTGCAAATTAATGTGGACGATATCATCTTTGGATCCACAAATCCTCGCCTGTGCAAAGAATTCGAAGAAGTGATGCGTTCTAAGTTCGAAATGAGCTCTATGGGAGAAATGAAATTCTTTTTGGGATTGCAAGTTGATAAGTCTGATTCGGGAATTCTCAATCATCAAGAGAAATATGTCAAGGAAATCCTGACCAAGTTCAAAATGTCTGAATCCCATTCAGTCAAAACTCTTGTAGAAGTTCGACATTGTCTGTCTCCCGATTTGGATGGTGAAAGCGTTGATCAGCACCTCTATCGCTCCATGATAGGATCTCTCATGTATCTCACTGCCAGCAGACCCGACATAATGTTTGCAATGTGTTTGTGTGTACGCTTTCAGGCTAATCCTAAACTCTCTCATTTAGTTGCTGGCAAATGTATTTTAAGATATTTAAAGTATAAACCAAAATTGGGTGTTTGGTATCCTAAGAATAATTTGTTTGATCTTGTGGCTTCTTCAGATTCAGACTATGGGGGATGCAACTTAGACCGCAAATCCACCTCTTGAGGTTGTCAGTTCCTTGGCAACCACCTTGTCTCATGGCAATGTAATAAGAAAACCACCGTTTCCCAATCCACCGCCGAAGCCGAATACATTGCCGCAACCCTTTGTTGCTCCCAATTCAGATGGATACACCATCAGATGCTTGACTATGGGATCACATTCCATGAGACACCAATTCTGTGTGACAACACTGCCGTTCCCCATATCACTAAAAACCTCGTTCAACATTCCAAAACCAAAATCATTGCGATCAAACATTACTTTATCCGTGACTATGTTGAAAAGAAACATATCCAAATCGTTGAAGTCAAAACCGACAAGCAAACCGCAAACATCTTCACAAAAGCCTTTGACTCTGCCATATTCGCCCAATTGGTGGAGATGCTTAGCATGATCAATTTTCAGTAATTCATGTGTATATTAGTGTTTTATGTTTATGCTTAACAGTCAAGAAAATTACTGAAAAAAAGATTTTATTTTTGTGTTTAGTTTCTTATTATTTCCTAAGCAATTCTTTTGGGGGAGAAATGAGCATTTAATATGTCAAAATTTAAAAGAATTGCTTTGTGTACAGTTTTACAAGTGTTTTTTTTTAATTTCTGTGTTACAGGAAAATTGAATCTGACCTTTGAGAAATTATAGAGTCGGATCACATTTCTTGAACATGGAATGTACCAAAAGCGATGGTGTTTACTGAGGTATAGCTGGTAGGCCCGGCATATGGTTAAAAGTTGTAAGTAGTGTGAAAACCTAAATCCTATCTCATACTTGTGTGTTTGAACCCATTATTAAAACATCTAACCATTTTGTCTATTAAGAAAACCAATTCTATCATATACAGTCATACGTGTTGGATTCCTATTCATACGCAGGTGACCGTAAAAGTAACGATATTTACTGTCGATGGCCCCGTATGTTTTGTTTATGCAAAGATCTCGGGTGTTCATCTTTTTCCCATCCACTTGGATGATTTGACCTCGTCTGTTTTTCTTACGCAAATATCTCAGGTGTTCAATCTTTTCCTATCCGGTTGGATAATTTACGACTTCTTCTGTTTTGCTTACACAAAGATCTAGAATGTTTGTATCTTTTAATATCCACTTGGATATTTTTTCATTTTACATCTTCTAATCCACTTGGATTTATTATTTTATTTTGGTGGTATCTTTGACTTACTAAGATGGTACCCTGGCCAAATAGAAAGAGATGATAGGATGAATACGGGTATTTCTTGAGAATTGATAGGTTTTCAAAACCATTTTATTTCAATATGTGGGGTACACCTTGTATCTTGCTTAAATGCTACCATTTAATCACATGAAAACTATGTACAAACAAATGTTCGGGTTTACTTTGCATAAATATCAGCTATCTTCAGGGACTCACAGTAGTTGATTGCAAAAGGAAGTGGTTCAAGAGACTGACCAGATCTGATCTCATGTTGGATCTTTTCCAAGAAGATAAGTGTAAATAACCTGTGAATATTTTACTTTAAGTCTGTATAAATGTGTAAATATTTGAGTAGTCTTGTTTTATTTTTCTTTAGCTATTTATGTCTATTGAAACTACATCATTCACCCGAAACTATTCAACTGAAACTTCCAGTCAACCGAAACTTTCCGTCACCTGAAACTTTCAGTCACCCGAAACTACAAGATCACCCGAAACTACCTTGACCTATCGAAACTAGTAGTTTTGATAGGGGCATTTTCGTCATTTGCCACATGAGAAAATTAAATACCTTCATAATATGGTTTCATCTTCGTCAAGTTCACTTTTCATACTCCGAACCTTTACACCTCCATTTTCACACACACACTCTCTCAAAGCCTCGGTCTAAGTTGCAAAATCAGCATTAATAACCTGATTCTCACGTTGTCACCGTCGTTATCTTCATCAGGTACTGATTTCTGTTTGGATGTGCGTTATTTTCAAAATGCCAAACCCAGGGTTTGAGTTTGAAAGGTTTTTACGACTGTCACCTCATTTTATTGGCAGATTAGGGCTTAGATCTTGATCATAAATGTATCATTATCGATAACTTACATCTGTGTGTTCAAATTTGCAGATTTATCTTTGAATCATCGGTAAGATGAATTTTCGACAATCACAAGCTACTTTTACTCTTTCTTTTTTTTTTTGTCTTTTTCGTGTGCTTGATATGTATTTCAGTCTTTAAATAGCTTTCGGTTTTGATTCTATTTGTTTTTGTTTGTTCAAGGGTTTGGGCATCGAAACTAAGTAGTTTCGATAAAAGTGGTGTTTCCTTTTTAAAAAGATTTTTTTTAAAATTTAAACAGGTTCTTTAATCGAAACTAGTAGTCTCGATACCCAAATGTGCCCAAGTCCTTAATTTGTGACTAATTTTCTCTGCCCGAAACTACCTAGTTTCGGTTGATGACAAAAGTTTTAAGTGGTTGGATCGAAACTTGTTGTTTCGATTGAGTTCATTAACTCGAAACTAGTAGTTTCGATAGGGCTTATTTCAGAATTTTTTTAAGTGTTGGGTCAAAGAGATTTGATCAGGATTATTCTGAAATTTCTCTAAGTATCAAACTTGATTAATCTTGTGTGTTTGCAGATATGGATCTACTATTTGTTAAAAGGCACAATGTTTGTGCC
Source organism: Smallanthus sonchifolius (assembly GCA_023525975.1). Lineage (NCBI taxonomy): Eukaryota > Viridiplantae > Streptophyta > Magnoliopsida > Asterales > Asteraceae > Smallanthus > Smallanthus sonchifolius. Next base: position 16,174,288 of record CM042035.1, on the reverse strand, counting down.
TTCCTTGATGCTAATGATCCAAAGAGTGCCGAGTGTGTTCCAGTCCTAACCTTCCTGGCAAACTCCAACATCAGTTTTGCAATAAGTCACAACATTCCATTCTTTGAAACAACCATCAGACAATTCTGGGAAACAGTAGAGATCATAGATGTTAAAAATGTGGAGCACATCAAGGCAGTTGTTTATGACCAAGAAATTCTTTTCTCTGAAGCTACTATTAGAGAGGTATTGCACTTTAATGATGACCCAGCGGCACCAATAGAATTCCCAAGATTGTACGTTAAGGAGTGTTTCAGAAGATTGGAACATCCTGACGAGTTCAAAAGTGGTCAGATCATAAAGAATTCCTTGCCAAGTTACTAGAGATATATAGTGTGTGTTCGTTCGTTGCTTATCAATCAATATGGGTGGCTTCGACTCAGTAAATATCATGGTGGCTTCTGCAATTCTGGGTCTAATTAAGGGCAAGAACTTTTCTGGTCTAGTGTTCTGACAATTAAAGGATAACTTGACAAGAGCTGTAAAGGAGAAATTTCTGGTGTATCCAAGATTTCTGCAAATCATCATCAACCATCTACATCTAGAACTTCAACAAGGTGGAAATATTCTTGTTTTAGACCATATGATTGCCAAGACTCTCAGCTACATAAGGAGTTTAAACAAAGAACAAATAGAGCTATTTCTGACATTCCTCTCTTTGGTCATATCATTGGGGAAGAAGAAGAGTTCGTTCCTGACATAGATCCAGATCTAGAAGTTGAAACCTCGTCATCCGAGGAGGAGGAAGAAGTAGAGGTGGAACAAGATCAAGGGAACCAACAAGAGGTTGAAGCTGAAGCTGAAGTTGAGATTCCTATCATTCAAGAAGAAGAACAACCTATTGATGAGCCGGTGTTTGATGCTCCTCTACTTAATCCTGAGATTGAACAAGTTCAACAAGTTGTGATTGAAGAAAATATTTAGGAAGCTCAAGAGGATGTTGCAGAGTCAAGTGGGACTCTAGATGCAGGGATCTATGGCTCTGACTATTAAAAGTCTGATTCTGATGAAAGGACTGAGCCTCCTGCATCCTCCTCCAAGAGACAAGCCGACTCTGGCTCTGACTATGAAGAAGAGGAGCGTAAGGCAAAGAAGACTAAGACGAGACTTGAAGATTTGCCATCTTCTTCTGATTATTTATTTGATACACCTCAGCCAACACCACAACCTACACCACCACCATCTCCTCAACATATACACATTCTTACACCACCTACATCACCCACTCATGAACCAACATCTGAAGTGCCAAGAGTGAAAACCTTGAGTTTGGAAGTGAAGAAACTGCATGATCATATTCAAGAAAAGGACAAAGTGATTGAAGGATTAACAACCGAGTTGAATGAATGCAAAGAAGAGGTCAACGATCTAAAACTAGAGGTTGGGGGTTTACATACCCAGCTTGATGTACAACAAACTCAACTTGAAACCCAACAGAAACTCATCTCAAAACAACAGCAAGAATTCAAAGCATTGGATGAACTTGTTGATCAACTTAAAGCTTCGCTAGTCAAGAATTCTGAACCAGCAACAACTTCTGCAGCTCAGGGGGAGACCACATCTGGTGTTGAACCCTCACCCCTGCCTTTGTCATTGACCCCAAGTCTGCAATGACTATCTATTCTGACCCTGCTGCCAAAACAAAGGAAGTTGTGGAAGTAAAGACTGAAGAACCAGATTTCGACCTTCCCTCTGCCAGTGAAAGAAGAGCAGCTAGGAAGCGAGGGAAGGGAACCGAAACATATGTTGAAGTGGTGGTTCTAGATGAAGAAGACGTGGCATCTGATGATGAACTCAATGCCTTAGTGGATGAGATTGACAATTTTGGCTTTAATGAACTATATCCAGAGATCTTACCTATAGAGGAAAAGGAGACTGAAAAGATAAGATACTTCATAGAAGAGGGAGATGAGATCCAGGCATTAGCCTATGAGGATCAGACTGAAGCAGATGTACAGGTCCAGATAGTGAAGCCAACAGCAACTGAACCTGAACTCACTCCAACTTAACCTGAAACCACTCAAGCTCCAATTCTACCAACTCCTGATCCCAACTATCCAAACACAAAGAAACCATGGTTGGGAAAGATTATACAAGAGGAGAGCCCACAAACTTATGAATGGATAGCTGAGCATTAAGAGCTGAAGAGGCTTCCTATTGGATGGAAATACGATGCTGAAAGGAAGCTGTTCATTATAAGAAGGTACAAGGGAGGAGTTCAGCATTTCAAGAACATGACAGACTTCCAAACTCTTCCCTTCTTTGATCTAAGAGATCTAGCCAAGCTTCCCCTTCAAAATCCAAGGAAAGTAATGATGGCTTCTGATTTTGAACACTTCCTACACAACCAGGTCAACAATGATTTTAAGGGGATGAAGCCTAGAAAGACAAAGAAGAAAATCTCAAAGACTAGGTTTCATCCCAAGACCAAGAAGCCGTATGTCTTCTTGAGAGACAAGCCAACTCAAACCCACAAACCATCACCCTTCCCAAGTCTGTGTCGGATCAACTCCAAAACTTCAGAAAATGGTACTACAATCCAAATATTGGAAGTGACGTGATAGAATGTGAAGGAAAGGAAGACATGGTGATTTTTGAGCCGATGGAGCTGCTGAAGTTTCAGCCTAATGATCTGGAAGTGCTATTCAAGAACCACATCCAAGCTTACAGTGATGATGATGAGGCAGATGCAAAGGCATATCAAACGGGTTGTGACCCCACATGTAAAGCCATACATCCAGAAGCCGACTGAAGGACCAACTTCTTAGTGGAGAGTTGAAGACATTGATGAAACAGCTTAGGGGGAGATTGTAGAGTTAGATTTATTTAAGCTGATAACATCAATGTATTTTGAACAATGTTAGTTTTTACTTATTTGTCATTTCAGTATTGTAATTTTTGTTTATGTAATTTACTGTTTTATTAGACTAAGTCTGGGCCATCGAAAGTACTTAGTTTCGATTGAGATTTTTTCAATTCCAATAGATAGTAGTTTCGACAGGTTTGATAAATCAGTTGTAAATGTTCACTGAAACTAGTAGTTTCGGTTGACATAGTTTCGATACCTATCAACTACTATAAATAGCCTAGTTAGAGTATGTTTAGGGTGAGAGTAGCGGCTATAACCCTGAACCTTCTCTTTCATTGTTCTTAAAGAATCAATACAATTTGCATTGGTTTTATGCACTGTTCTTACACTTTCATACCTATTTGGATTGATTCTAAGTGTGTTTAGCCTGTTATCTTCACCGATTCTGTTTCTATCTTCTGTTTCACCACCATACACACTGTTTCCGCCTGTGTGTGTGAGTAATCGATCATTTGTGAGATTTATTAGTGAAATCTAGACCTACAAATATAAACTTATTAATAATTGTTATAAACTAATTGGACAAATATAAACCTAATATAAATTATTTAGTTATCTAATAAGTCTTGTAAACAATTAAGTTCACTAGGTCACTAACCATTAAACCAATAAGCATTACTCTAAGCATTTATATTTATTTCTAAACAATTAACGGCCTTGTAAAAACCCTTCCCTGAACTTGTAAACAAACCGAACGAACATAAATTAGTCTTGTTTGTGTTCATTCGTTTAATTTAACCAAACAAATGAACGAACATGAACATTTAAATGATGTACGTCCTTGAATCGGTGTGTGATGGATCTCTAGACTCGCGGTATGACACGGTGATAATGTGCGGAATCCATGATCAACGTGCAACGTGTAACTCAATCAACAACACGGTGTAAATAATCCTCTTTGTATTTCCACTCAGAATATCAGTTTACAAGATCTGTCAGTTTCTGTTCTACACTGATCAACTCTATAACGTGTTCTAGGCTCTTATCTATTTATAGGGAAACCATAAAGACCACAGGCGAACTTGTTAAGTTCGCCCCTAACAAGCTTAGGCGGACTTAGCAAGTTCGCCTATCAAGTTCTCTCTAAGTTCCTTAGGCGAATTTGATAGTTTCGCTAACTTACAACATAGAATTTAAGCGACAGTTACAAAACATGCTCTAACAGATTCCCCCTTAACTGTTGCTTACAATTCTAACACATTACAAGTCAAATACTCTAAGACTAAGACATAGAATATTCAAGCTCGTTGTCACCAGAATATGTTCCAACAAATGAACGGATTTCAATCCGGAAAAAGGATTTGAACTCAAAATATTACAGTGGCCTAAATCAATCTAGTGAAAAAGTTCAATGACGCAGCTTAATCCAGTAAAAAAGTTCAATAGCTAAACCTGTCAAAAATCCTTTTTATTAAACATACGAACACCGAAAATTTCTGACACTTATTTTTTTTGAAATGCAGAATTTATTAGAAACAAGCTAGAAGATCTTGATACAGAAGAACAAACAAAAGAAACACAATGAGCCCGCCAAATAATAGAATACACCGCCCAGTGCCCATTACAAATTGAATGAAACCCACTTCTTCCAGCTTTGGACCCCGATCGTCCTTCTATTTTTCACCCATAAGTAGCTTGTACAATTGAGGTCTTTGAAAAGCACCCAAAGACTACCCCGTATTATACCACCATTTCTGGATCCACACTAGTATTATACCACCATTTACCTTTTTATCAAGTCTTATAAGCTTTGTATTTGTCATGTATTGAAGTGAGAACGAATGTTGTTACTTGTTAAATGGTAAAACTGCAAAAAAGGAGAGGGGTGTTTCTGTCATTTGGAATCATGGGTAACAACCGGACATCAGAAAATACAAGCAGAGGGGCTTGCCGGAGACATTTATTACGAAAAGCTGGAAAATACGACTTTTTCCTCTTACTCCAAAAAAGGAAAGCTCTTACGTCACCTTTTCATGCTTTAATTATTTCATTTTTATTTGTAATTTTTTATATTATTTTTAAATATATCATTGTTATTTTAAGGATGATGTTAGTTGGACAACTATAAAAATTAGTTGGACACCTTTTATACGGGCAGTATAGCTCAATACTATCCATGTAAGGTTTCATCAACATTAAATTCACACATATACGACCAGGATATCTCTATACGGTCAGTATAGGTACGATGTACGAGGTTATACTATCATATACTAAGATATATTCTACTATAAAATAACAGTAATGTAATTCACATTTTATTTTTAAAGATGATTATTATCATTATTTTATTTTTAAAAATGATTATTATCATTATTTTATTTAAAAAATGTAATTCAAATTAAAAAAACATGTTAATTTTAAAAAAATTAATTCAAATTAAAAAACATGTTATATTTAAAAAATGTAATTCAAATTAAAAAAAATGTTATATTTAAAAAATGTAATTCAAATTAAAATATATATATATATTTGAAACAAATTTTATAAAATTTTATAATAATAGTTAAACAATGAAACACGTTTTATAAAAAAAATAAAATTCTATAAAAATATTTGAAATTTTTTTAAAAAAATACCTATACGACCCGTTTGACAAAATTTTATAACAATAGGTAAACAAAGAAAAAATTATATAAAAAACAAAATTCTTTAAAAATATTTGAAGTTTAAAAAAAGTATCTATATGATCCGTTAAAATATTATAATAAAAGTTGAACAAAAAAACAAATTTTATAAAAAAAAAATCATGGATTTAAAAAAAAACTATACGACTCGTATAGGGCTATAATAATAGTTGAACAAAAAAACAAATTCTATAAAAAAATTTTGAGTGAATTTAAAAAAAAAAATACATATCCGACTCGTATAGGGCTATAATAATAGTTGAACAAAAAAACAAATTTTATAAAAAATTTTGAGTGAATTTTTTTTATAAAAAAACATATACGATTCGTATAGGACCATACTAGTCGTATAACCCTATATTATACCTATTCTACTTCTCTCAGCATTGAAGTAGTTTGAGTCTTCATTTATTTTTTGTTCTCTTTTAAATATGTACTACTTGAAATTTTTATTGTTTATAAAAGTGATTTAATCATTTGTTGTATGTATTAAACAAATAAACTATCATATCCTTATATCCTCACCTTTAAAATAACTATAAACTTTTAATGGTATCAGCCTATAAAATGAATGTCTTGATTTATACGTTGGATTGGACGTTTGTTAACTATGCATCTCATCTATACTAATAAATAAAGATTTTTTTAACACACACATCATTTTGTGATGCATCCTTAATATATTTTTCTTGTCATTCTCTTCTATTAAATAGTTATATTAAAATAATATATACTTTTAAATATCTAATATAAATCTAATTATGGATACTTATTATTTAGTTATAGATAGTTATTATATCATTAACTAAATAAATTTAATATAAATTAACATTTATCAATTAAATAAAAAAATATTAATACCAAGTTAAAAAGTTGTTTTAAAATTGTAACTTAACAGAATTTATAACCGTCCCGTCAAATCATTCAACCCCGTGTAACACACGGGTTTTTAAAGAAATTAAAATTTTTTATTAATAAATATATGACATTACATTTATTTAACCCGTGTAATACACGAGATTTTAACCTAGTTAATATTATATAAACTAGTTTTTTTCATCTGCGTTTTACGGCGTTAATTTGGTCGTTTTTCTCTCGTGTCACGCGACAAGAGTTTGGTCATTATCGGTTCGGCCAAACGAAAACCATAAAAGTGAACCGATATCGGTTCTGATAACACAAATACCAGTCATGGTATCGCAACAGTAACGACATTCGTTATAGACTACGATATAAAAAATACACTTGATTTTGAATACAACTACATTTTAAAAAATATATATATTAGAATGTAGAAAAAAAACTAAAGACATTCGCGCAATCTATTTTTAAAAAAAATTAACGAATAAAATTTGTTAAACAAAAACAAAATTATTTAGAAAATAAAAAATTGTTAAAAAGACCAATCTCACCACAATGATATATGAAAGATTTAGTAACCATCATCAAATAAATAAAAAAAGATTCGCATTTACCATTCCTAAAAACAAACCGCATACCTTCCATTAAATTCATATTCTTATTTCACATAAAAAGGATAAAAAAAAGACGAAAATATAAAAAATTTACATACTGAAGTGGTAAAATAGACTTAAACTCTAAACAGCGGGTATATTAGAAACAAAACTTTCGAGTTTAAATCAACACAGTATGCATGGATCGAATAGTGTTCATCTATAGCTCCATAAAACCGATACATTAAATACGATTCGATTCAATGATGGAGCTTGAAACATGCATCAGAAACCGAAACATAAATGCCATTCGATAACATGCATTCAATACGCTCACAATCAGCAAATTTGAAAAAAACAATTCACTAATCATAGGGTTAGTCACAGAAACGAAAGGAAAAGAAAGATATTTAAAGCTTCTGATTCAGTGAAAAGGAATATGAAACATGACAGCCAAAGGAGAATCGGTAAGAAAAAAAATCCAAGAATAATCCAAGTGGGTTTCGAAACCACGGTTTAACCAACAAAAGGAAAAAAAACCAGCCCATCTATCATGTTGCTTAGTTTTCAAGCTCAAGTTATATACAAGTTAAATTATATAACTGATATATTGAAAAGTCAACTAAAGTCAAAGCAGCATATTCTCAAAGTACAAGAGTTCAGGGGTTTAGTTGTATTTGTTTCAATGTTAAAGGTCCTGATTGTTCTTAAGTTGTTAGGAGCTATTATTAGGTCTGATTTGGGAATTGGTTGTTAATCCGAATCAGTTTGTTCATCTTGTAAATTTCCAATTCCTTTCTTCTGTAATTCGTGTTTAGTCTCAATTGAATAAAGAATCAATCGTTTGGTTGTTCAAGTGGTATCAGAGTGTTGATTGAAGCTCGATTTAGATAGCAATTCCGCCATTGGCGATCAAGATGGTGTCGACCAGGTTCGAATTGGAGAAACTCGACGGTAAGAATGATTTCAGGTTATGGAAGGTGAAGATGCGAGCACTCTTGGTGCACAAGGGTGAAGACAACATGCCGACGAATCTCACAGACAAAGAGAAGAAGGAGATAATGGAAAAGGCTCATAGTGCGCTTATTCTGAGTCTAGGTGATTGGGTATTGAGAGAAGTATCCAAAGAGAATTCGGCGGCAGCAATTTGGTAAAATTGGAGACCCTATATGTGACCAAATGTCTAGCAAACCGGTTGTACATGAAAAAGAGTTTGTATACATTCCAGATGGAATCAGGGAAGTCCTTGGAAGATCACACGGATGAGTTTAATAAACTTGTCCTTGATCTTGAAAGTATTGAAGTGGAATTGGATGAAGAGGATTAGGCAATCATATTTCTCACTTCTCTGCCTTAAGCTTATGAACACTTTGTTGATACACTCATGTACGGCAGAGAAACTCAAACTATGGAAGAGGTTCTTGCTGCCTTAAATTCAAAGGAATTGAACAAAAAAAAAGATCTAATTCTAAAGAAGAAGGTGGAGAGGGGCTAATAGTGAGAGGGAGGTCTGATCAGAGAGGTCCAAAGTTCAAGGGTGGATCAAGGTCCAAGTCAAGGTTCAAGAGAAAGTGTTTTGTATGTAATTCTGAAAAGCATTTGAAGAAGGATTGCCTTAATTGGAAAAGAAAAAGGAATGAGGCAGGAAACTTCAAAGTCGGTCGTAGTTATTCAGTTTAAGATGACTCTTCAGAGGGGTATGAAAGTGATGATGTGTTGTGCATTTCAAGCTTTGAAAGTAAAGGGGACTGGGTACTAGATTCTGGGTGTTCCTTTCATATGACTCCAGTTAAAGATTTCTTTAGTGAATTGAAGAATGAGGAATTGGGTTCAGTCAATCTTGGTGATGACAGGCCTTGCAAGATTTTGGGGATTGGTTTAGTTACATTTAAGATGAATAATGGCACTGAAATTGAGATTAAAGAAGACAGGTACATTCCTAGTCTTAAAAGGAGTCTATTCTCATTAGGTACTTTTGAAAGGGGGGGGGGGGATATCAGGTAAGTTTGAAAGATGGTAACGCTAAAGGGGTCTCTAGTGTTTATTTATGGCTTAAGGCTAGACAATAAAATCTATCTTTTAAAAGGTAAGGTTGTTGGTAATAAAAGCCCTGTAGCAGCCACAATTGAGAGGGATGATAAAGCCCTGCTATGGCATAAGAGATTAGGGCACATCAGCAATCAAGGTTTAGTGGAATTACACAAACAACATACTATTGGTGTTTTGAAACCGTGTTTGTGTTTATACTTTAAACAAAAAATGAAGCATTCAAAAGATTCAAAGAGTGGAAAGTGAAGGTTGAAACACAAACTGATAGAAAGGTTAAGAGATTAAGGACATACAATGGATTAGAGTTTTGCAATGAAGAATTTAATCAATTCAGTAAGGATTGTGGTATTACTAGACACTTGACAGTGCTGGGACACATCAGCAAAATGGCCTGGTTGGGAGAATGAACAGAACATTTCTTGAAAGAGTAAGATGCATGTTGACAAGTTAAGGTTTGCCAAAAAGTTTTTGGGCTGATGCAGTTACAACTGCAACATTTTTTATCAACATGTCTCCTTCAACTATTTTGAAAACGAAAACTTGAATGGAAGTTTGTTTAGGAAATAAGGTTGATTATGGTGGACTAAGGGTTTTTGGATCCTTGGCATATGCATATGTGAACCAGGGAAAACCTGAACCTAGAGCTTCTAAGTGTGTTTTTCTGGGATACCCTGAGGGTGTTAAAGGCTATAGATTGTGGAGAATAGAAGGCAGTCCTAAGGCAATAGCTAGTAGAGATGTGTTGTTTAATGAGAATGCCATGTATAAAGATGTAGTTGGTAAACAGAATGAAGGGGTGATAGACAGTCAAGAGGAAATCCAGATTGAGGTAGAGCAAAGTGTACTTGAGAATGCAGTTGATCAATCTGAGTTGTCTGTGGAAGATAATACTACTAGCTATAACTTAGCTAGAGACAGGCCAATAAGACAAATAGTTCCTCCTTTAAGGTTCAGATACAATTCTGACATTTCTGCAGTGTCTTTCATGGTAGCAGAACAAGAGTCAATTTATGAGCCATTGACTTACTATGATGTTGTAGAGACAAATGAAAAGGATAGGTGGTAAAAGGACATGAAGGAAGAGATGGATTCACTTAAAAATAATGTTACTTGGGAGTTAGTTGATAAGCTAGAAAGTCAGAAGCTTGTGTCATGCAAGTGGATTTACAAAATTAAAGAGGATGTACCAGGAATTGAAGAGCCGAGGTTTAGTGGCTAAGGGGTTCACACAAAGGGCTTAGGTGGACTACATTGAGATTTTTCTCCAGTGGTTAAACACACTTTCATTAGAATGTTATTGTCTATAACTGCAATGTTGGATTTGAAGCTGGAACAGTTAGATGTTAAGACAACATTCTTGCATTGTTACCTAGATGAAACTATCTATATGAAACAGCCACAGGGTTTTGAAGAGGAGGGTCAAGAAGATAAGGTGTGTTTGTTGAAGAGATCCTTATGTGGGCTCAAGCAATCTCCAAAACAATGGTATAAAAGGTTTGATGAATACATGGTGACTCATGATTTTCAGAGAAGCTCCTATGACAGTTGTGTGTATTATAAAGAATACAACAAAGGGCAGTTTATCTATTTGTTGTTATATGTTGATGATATGCTCTTAGCTTGCAAAGATAAGTCTGAGATTGAAGCTACAAAGGACTTATTAAAGCTGGAATTTGAAATAAAGGAGCTTGGAGAGGCTAAGAGAATTCTAGGCATGGAGATACACAGAGATAGAGGTTTGAGGCAGCTGCCCTTGACTCAAACATCTTATATTCATAAAGTGTTAAATAACTATGATGTGGATAGTTGTAAACTAGTAAGTCATTAGCTGCTCATTTCAAGTTGTCATTAGGGGATTGTCCAAGATCTGATGAAGAGAAGCAGTACATGGACAAGATGCCATATGCAAATGTGGTAGAAAGCCGTATATATTTGATGGTGTGTACAAGGCCTGATTTGAGTTATGCAGTCGGTCTTGTAAGTAGATATATGGCTACACCAGCGAAGGCTCATTGTGTAGGATCGGGGAATACAAGATGGTTCTATTCTAGTTGAGATTGGCAGAAACAATCACAACTATGCAATGTAAACAAGTAAACACAAAGAGTACTGATAAATGCAAATTGTATTAAGCTTCAATGGTTACAAGATTACAGAGAAAACTCTAAGAAAGTACACTTGTACAATGAACAGATACAATACTTATATAGTAAATTAGAATCAAGACAAACCCTTAATTCTAAGGATCAGATCAAACACAAGCCGTTGATCTTGTATACTAGAAGCTATACTACAAGTTAAGACAACAAAGACTACAAAAGTTAACTTTAATCAAACGTCTTCTTAGGCATCATTGCTTGGATACTTGGAAGGAGGGCGTTGTCTTTTATTGTCTGCACCGGTAACATTATTTCTGCATGTGATGTGTCAGAGTTGCAGTGGAAAGTTTTCAGTAGTAAAGTTGATGCTTTTGATATGCCAATCAGCAGCAACAATTAATCTTCAGCAGATAAGGCTATCAGTCGCATACTTGAAGATCCGCAACAAAACTCAACTATCCAAAGCTGTTGATGAATTGCCTATCAGCAGCATCAAGTGTTTTATGCTGCTGAGAAGCCTATCAGCAGCAACTCTGGACTTCAGCAGATAAGGCTGTTCGCAGCATAGTTATTCATCAGCAGGAGAACAACTATCAGCAACAAACAAGCTTATCCGCAGCAGCTTGTTAGTCAGCAGAAAAATTGTGGAGTCCGCAGCAGTTGTACTTAGAGAATTTTGTAGCCTTCAGTCTTTATGTCTACAAATTCCCCCTAGATTGATGCTACCAAAACTTCTTACCGCTGTTGTTGCCGAAGCTTTTGCATGTGTGCAACAATCCTTGTTGTCTCATAGCCTCTAGGGTCCTTGCTTGGATTTTCAAGAGGAAGTTCAGATAGAGATTTGATGTCCTTTCTTGGCATACTAAAGATGGCCTTGCTAGAATATCTCATCTTCTTACCTCTAACATCTGTTACAGTGTATTCATTCTTCTCAGCATTGTAGGACCAACTAGTGAATGGAAAGTAGGATTGGAGAGGTTTAGCATCAATGATCACATCTTTTCTAGGGTTGAAGTGATGTTTGATCACTAGTAACAGATGTCTTCCACTTTTATTCTCAGGCTCACGAGCTTCACCCAGCTCCATCATTCTTTGAAGATCAGAATCTGGAAGCTACATCACCTCCTCAACAGATTAGTAGATTGATCTTTTTACCTCTACCGTTTCCCTGAAAACCTCAAACCATTGATCTTGATTGTTGAAGAACCAGATAACAATTTCTCTTGAATCTTCTGGTGTGGTAGTAGGTTTGGTTTTCTTCTTGGGAGGCTGTTGATGTGGAGGAGCTGGGTGAGAGGATTTGGACTCTTTGGGAGGAGAGGAGGGAGATCTAGGAGGGAGAGTGGAAGGTTGTTGGATTGAGGAAGGAGTTGATGAGGGAGTAGGCTTGGGTTTTTTTGATTTTCTATCATCAGTTTGAGTGATTATCCTTTTCTTTGAGCCTGTCTTCCCCAATCTTTCTTCCTCTTCCTTCTTTACCTTGAAATACAAGGCTTGCAGATTCATAAAACTTATTGGACCTAGCCTTTTTCCACTCTCTCCTCTAGCCTTCAGGAAGTCCATCATGAACTTCCTTTCTTCATGGGTCCTAATGTTAAATACAATGGTCTTTTTGGACTTTTGTTTGGCTTTTTCTTCTTCTTCATCTCTTTTCTTATTTGCCAATTGACATTGCTGACCCATGAAAGCTGTATAGATTTCTTTATTTGACAATTTCTCAAGGTAGTCTGCATCCTCACCTTGAGAAATCAGAGCTTCTGTCCATTCCTCTCTCATTTCTTTGGCTAGTTCAGAGTCAGTTATCTTGAACTTAGCCTCTTCTTTTCTTTTCTTTTCCCTTTCTTCTTCTTCTTTATTGAGTTGTTCCTACAGCTGAAGAGCTAGAGCTTCATCTTCTTGTAATTGTGTAGCTGCAGGAACTTTAACTTTCAAAGCATCCATTTGCCTAGCATGCAACTGGATCTGTTGTTCCCTGAGGAGAGTGGCAACTTTCCTTTCTTGAATCTTTCTAATCTCAGTCATCTCCTCTTCTTCTCTTTCTCTTCTTCTCTTCTCTTTTTCTCTCTTCTCTTTCTCTATTCTTTCTTCTTCTTCTTCTTCTTCTTCTTCTTCTTCTTCTTCTTCTGTCATGATGCCATTCCCCTTGTCTTTGTTGGATGCCTCTGCTTCAGCTTCATGGATCACAGCTTCAGCTTCATTGGCAATATGAGGAACAGACACAGAGGAAGGGACTGCTTCACTCTCTTACTTTTCCCATTCACTCCCATGTATAGCTTTAAAGGCCTATTTAACATTCTGAGCAGCCACTTTTCTTGACTCTACTGCTGAATTCAGTATAACAGTTGGTGAGGAGGGAAGGGATATATCTGAGTCAGAATCATCCATTGCAAGTCATCCCTCCTTTTCAAGAAAAGCTTTGATAATCTTGATCATTGCTTGACTTTCTAAGGAGTTGATGTTGCAGATGTGTGTCCTGAGCTCAAAGACCTTATGTAGGAAATCTCGATTGAGGAGCAGGATTTCTTGAATGTTATTGATTTTGAAAGATGATCCATCACACAAGAAGAACTAAAAACCAGAGGACCCAGTGCTTGACCATCCTCGCACTTCCAGGCCCCTGGCCATTTCATTGTAGAAGAATCTTCTCCAACATAGAACTTCTTCTTTTGTTAAAGCACTGCTCCTTATCAATTCAAGTCTTGGAGCCAGTCTTTGTTCTGATGTTCTTGAAGACTCTGCAGTATGTTTAGGATAAGCCACCCTCTTTGCTTCTTCTTGAAACCATTCAAACCAGGGCATATTATCCTCCATCAAGACGCAGAATCTATCAATTGCAAGTTCTGCTGAGAGATCTGTGGAAGTGTTGATGCATCTTGTTAAGTACAGTTCAAGAACCTGAAGTGGATTCAGTGTATTCCAATTAAGCTTATCTATTCCACCAAATTCTCGTCCAATCCAGAATCTCTCAGATATACCATCATACCCCCAAGATAGGATAGAGTCAAACTCTAGCTTATGTGCAGTCAGTGTGAATTGAGGGGCAATGGTCTATCTTGATGTACTTGCAGCAGCTAGCAATATGCTAAATGATAGAGGTTTGTCTTCATCTTCACTTCTATTTTCCAAGACCTCATCAACAGCTCTGACCACTAACTTCCAGTCCTCAGAGATATCTTCCTCTTCATCTACTGAGTCTGGCAAGTCATGGATTTGAACAAAACATGCTTGAAGAGTGTACTTTGAAATACAGCCTGCTCTTGTATCCAGTCCTCAAGACTGTCAACATCATCTTCTGCAGTAACTCTCTCCCCCTTTTTGGTTGCATCAGTGCATAGAGTTTCATCTATTTGAGTGCCTACTGATACAAGGGAAGGAGTAGTCACTGGAGGGCATTGATGGGCTTCATGCATAGAGACTTGGTGCTATAGTTTGGACACTTCAGCCTCTAGCATTGCCACCCTGGCCGCCAATTCCATATTTTTAAGTTTCAGTCTGTGCTCATCCATAGTTGTGGAATCCTTGGAACTAGATGGGGTCTTAGGCCTAGCCTCTGCATCCCCATCACCCTGTTTTCTTGGCACCTGAGATTCCTCTCAGTGAAGAGTGTTTCAAAAGAAGCATCCTCACTGTGAGTTGTTATGGTTGGGGACTTAGTGATGTTATCACTGTCCTCTTGGTCAATTGATGTACTAGAAGTAGTGATAGACCTTTCAACATTCACTCTATCATCACTCTCAGAGTGAACCTTCTTAGGTGATGAACTTGGGCTGGGTACATTAACAGCCAAGTCAATCAATACCTCCGAGATAATGGTCGTTGGAGAAGGTATATCATCTTGAGTAGGTGCCTCTGCACTTAAGTTCAGAGAAGAAAAATAATGAAAGGGCTCAGAAGGTTGTTCTATGGATCCGGGATGTGATCCTAATCCTAATAGAGGAACTTCCAAGGAAATCTCTCTAATAATTTGGCTATCCCTTTTGATATTCTCATCAGAATGTTGGGATTCTGAATGAGGGCTTTTAGGTTGGGATTGGGCCTGTGAGATAAGAATAGAAGGAGTCTTCTTTCTCCTTTTTCTTTTTCTGGTATAGCTTGCCTCCACTGGGGCCCTGTGTTCCAGTTGGGCAGTGATAACATCCAAAACAGGTGTAAGTAGTTGTTGTGCTTGTGCACCCTCAATAGGATGCACAGGGGTTCGAACAATGGAAGTAGATTGATGTTCAGGCTTTGAAGTGGAGGGTGTGGGATCAGAATCAGCTGGGATTGCTGAACTGTCACCCTAGCTACTTTGTATGTTCATCATTGTAGATAACAATGGAACATTGACCCTTGAAAACTTTTTGGAAACAGTTCTCATGCTTTGAAAAATATTATTTTTATGTCCAGCATAAGGTAGATTCTTGCAGGTTTGGAAAGGTCGTTTAGCTCATTGTTGAAAACTTCCTGCAAGAACCTTGGGTACATATAGAATGCATGCTTGGCACCTTCTTGAAGGTTATATCTCAAACCTTCAAAAATGAGATGTGAAAAGTTGAAACCTTGGCCAGTGACCATACCGTGAACAGCAGAGGCGAGAGCAGAACTCACTTGATGCCATCCACTTCTCTTCTGGTATATGCACTGTAGAAGAGTGTGGCATAGAAACTTTCATGGAGGGCCCATCAGCGCCTTTTCAATAGTATATTCGTTCTGATTTCTAGTGTACCCTATGGATACAAAGGTCCTCATATACTCTTCCCTGGTGTATGAAATGGCGGCCCCCTCGTCCTGAAGCTTGAGGTGTTTTCTGAGAGTAGCTTCAGTGACAATGATGTCTTTGCCGTCTACCGTGGCTTGGATTTGGGGAATCCCCTGTTCGGTAGAGTGGACAGCGGTGTTCCAAAAATCCTCCATATAAGGGATGTATATGGTAGGGTTGACGGTTAGTGCAAAATATTTCTTTGATCGACAAAGAGAATCAATCATATCATCGAACCCTTCGGACTTCTTTCCTATAACTATGTATGCAGTGGGATTGTGGTAGGGAGAAAACTTGTCATTAGGATGGCTTATGTCGACCTCTGCCATTGTCGTTGGATTTGGAGGGAAGGAGGAAGTTTTTGAAAGGTGATTAAGTATGGAAAGCTTTGAATGCTTGAGAGAAATTGGTGAGAGTTAGGTTGGAATTGAATGTGAAGAAGTGAAGGAGAAATTTTATTTGTGTTATAACGGCAGAGGAGGGAAAAATCAAAGTTACTTGTACAGTACAAACCTTTCACTTTTCACTATTACAGCTGTAATACACTATAGCAGTCATGGTAAAGACTGAAAGTACTTTTTACAGCAGATAAAAGTTAATTTGGACTTATTTTTACCCATCAGCAGCAAACTTGGTTGCTGCGGATGGTTATGCCTATCCGCTGCAAACTTGGTTGCTGCGGATGGTTAAGTCTGTCAGGAAGTCTACCGATCATTTGCAGAATAGATAGATAAGACCGAGTATCGAACCTACAGACACTGTACGTACAGCGAAATACTGACTCAGATGCAGGATAACTAATTACAAAAAGGGGGTTTTCTTTTATTTAAGAGAGAAATAAACTATAGAAAATAAAGGAAAAGACGAGGACAAACAAACTAGCGTGAGAATAACTACGGAACGAAAACAGATAGGGTGAAAGCACTACCTAGGCCCGAATCCTACACGTGTCTGACGAAGGTTCTATCGGTAATGGAACTGATGTGATACCGAGATCTTAAAATACTAAACTCAAAGGGAACCTAGAGCACCCTCGACCCTTCTCAAGGATTGTCAACTAAGAGACCTAAAAGCCGTTAAACCTCCGGCTGGACGGGTTCCCCTCACAGGTCATCCAGTCTACTCAAGAAGTATCCGCTAGACAATCTACCTCACAGCGCGAAAGTCTCAATACACCTAAGTGCAAGGGATAACTAAGAATTTCCTATTGGACTCGGTAAACAAGATGCGAACGACGAACTAGACAGACCTTCTCACAAAGATTCTAAACTAGCGATCAGACACACGAGATAAACCGACAATCTCTCACCTCACAGCTATTAAGATTGGTTGAATATTTAGATTTACCAATTCACGAATTTCATTCCTATAGAATACTACGTCTAGCAAACCATCCAATAATCAAAAACACACGGCAATTGATCTAGCATGCACCTATTATATGAAAGACATTCATCAAAGCACATGAGGACTGAAAAATCATTCAATTGATAATACTAAATACGCATACACATCCAATGATCAAAACCAAGTTTGTTACATCATGAGTTCTTCACATTCAAAAGTTCCAAAAACCAACAAAAACCAATGTTAAACATGTGCAATCATCTTAACCTAGGTAGACAACAAGAATCTAGCTAAGAAACATGTTCAAAATTATAAAACAATAAGTAACTAGGCTGTTCATCATGTTAGAATTGACAAGAAAACAAGAACGAATCAAAAATATGTAACCCGAGGTGAATCCGGCTTCAATTCTTCGATCCCAACGCTTGTTCTTGATCAATATCCACTTCTCCTCCTCCGATTTTAGTCCACAATCACCTTCTTGAGGCTAGAATATTCCTCCTTTTCGTCTTTTGCCGTCACAAGGTGGTCTCCCCCTTTAGGGTTTTCTAATTTTTGGCTTAAAAAGAGGTTTCTGCGAAAAGCCACCCATCGCGTAGCGCGACGGGATCTTGATTCATCCTCGCGTAGCGCTAGGGCCCCAGAAAAGACAAAATAGTCGGCAATCAAAAAAAGGGCAATTCTGTCATTTTGCATTCCTCGCGTAGCGCGACGAAATTCCAAGACCTGTCGCGTAGCGCGACGGGGTTAAAAATCCAGAATCTTCCTTTCTTTTTATCCACAGCCCTCTCGCACAAACCGGAAACTCGTTCTTCTTCGTTTTCAATCATATCCGCTTCCTTTGTGACCTAACAACCAAAATATATAGAAATATTAAGTACGAGCAGTTATAGAAGAAAACCGACGCAAAACAAACACAAAGTGGGAATAAAATAGACAGTAAAACGGATGTATTTTGCAATACATCACATCCCCACACTTAACTCTTTTTCGTCCCTGAAAAAGATTAGAATAAAGAGATCAAAGATTAGCGAGCCCGAATTAAATCATTTCATATTAACAAGGGGAAATACCGACATAGAAACCATGATTGCTGGTATACTGGTCCATTTTAAATCTAGGAAACTAAACAAGCCAAAAATATTTTATATATTTACCCAATTAACCGTGACCCACATCCTCTTGGCACTAAGCTACCTACTTTCTTGCTTGGCAAGGATTAGTTATGATAAGCTATTTTAACGAATTAAGTCGTGAATATAAAATACTCTTATGTTTTTTCCATCAGATCACTTGCAATAATTTACAGCTGGCCCATTTTTTTTTTTTTTAAGCTATAGGGCAAAAACAGACTCAATATACAAAAATCCAGACGGAGTCTCCCATCCCCACACTTAAAACAACACATTGTCCCCAATGTGGAATCAGAAGACAGTCTGGAAAAATAAAAATAAAAATAAAAGAAAAATAAATAAAAAGACAAGATAAGGAGAAAAGGAAAAGGCTTAGCTGGTTAGCAATGTATTCCTTTGATCCAAATCTCGCTGCACGATCGTATAGCATTCCATTCGCGATCGTGCTCCAAACCAGTTGTCGGGCACCTCCAATCATATGTAACTGGTTTTCCACAACCCGAATGGAGATTGAGTACGTGTTATGAAAAACCAAACCTGCAAAACAAAAACAAGCAAAACCCGAGCAGCATAATACTGACACAAATAATAGAATAAAAATAAAACTAAACTAAACAGATAATGTACAAAATACAAGTAGCCATAATAATGAGGACGAATCACAGAACAGGAGAAGCAATAAACACAATGACAGCTAAAATAAAGCAAATAAATAACTAAAGCGAAAATCTGGGTTGCCTCCCAGTAGCGCTAAGTTTACAGAAGAGTCTTCAGCCAGACTCGTGACTCGCAAGTAAACTCAATCAGGAGGCTTCTCCTTAATCCTCTTCCCATCATTTTTACTCAATTTCATTCTCTTGTCGTTGGACGGGAAGAATCCAACAACCAGGCCCCAGAAGACTCGAAACAGACCCGAGTCGGGCCACCAAGACTTGAATTTTCCTGGACCGAACTGTATGCCATGCATGTAATGAGGAGCATGGTCGTCTCTGCAGTCTGGAACAACTGCAGGACCTCTAATCGACCAGGTTTGTGTCCTCGAAATGCGCCGGTCCAGGCGCTCTCTCGCCCCATCCCGTGGCACGTTGGATCTTGATGGCGATCCATAATCATCGTCGTCATCCACGGGATGGCTATCATCATCAGCAATCCCCACACTTGGGGTTTGCTCATCCTCAACAAGAAGTGGTCGCTCCATCTCCATCACTTCTTCTTCATCCTCTCGGTTTGGTGACTTCTCGATAACCGCTGCTGGCTCTCCATAAAGTAATGTCTCGAGAGTAGTAATGTCACCAACAGGGTCAAACACCTCATCAGCCTCTTGAGTTGTAAAACCAACCAACTCGTCACCAAACTCAAACTCCCAGGATAGTACATGCTCCTCCTCCTTCGTCATGTCATCCTCTATCTTGGCTCTCTCACTTTCCTCATCAATCTGATCATCAGGATGCTCTGTGGTCACGGGATCAGATAAAAACTCCAACTCATCATCAGAATCGGCCCACAATGCGGAAATCGGCTGAATTGGGACATCCTGCTGAACCAGAGGTGGGACTGACTCGTCCATTAACGTCTCTGGTCTTGGTGTGTCGAATACTTCACCTTCCTCTGCCCACCGGGCCTCCATCTCAGCAAACTGGGCACTCCAATCAATCTGCCTGACTTCTTCTGCTGATGGGATGTGAAGACTCTCCTCCTGCGCTCGGAAGTGAGCAACTACAGCCTCATCTACACTCGGAACAAGTGTATCCTCTACAGCAAAAATGACGACTCTCTCCACATCAGCTGGTCTGTCTGCCTGCAGATCGTGCCTCAAATAAGCTTGGATGTGTTCTTCTACATCCGGATTCTCAAAATCAAATATATGCCGAGCCGGAGGTGGGACTTGGGAAGAACTATCGGAAATAGCAAAAACTCCGCTGTCCGTTCTTGTCTCCGGCTCTAATGAATCATCAATCGCAGGATCCTCTATCTGCTTCATAGATGTAGCCCTTGCAAGTTTAAGAGCTTCAATCTGACTTGTCAGAAGATCCATCTCAGCTCTCCATTTGATGTCTTTGGCTCTCGCTTCCTTCTCCATCAGCTCCATCAAATGGTACGATCTCGCCAACGCATCATCCTCCTGATATCTCTCATCGTACCGGTGCGCAGAATACCCATATGAATAAAAATGCTGACATTGCTGCGTCCAATGGGGTCCACCACAATTCTCGCACCACATCTTCCTCTTCTTTCAAAATAAATAAAAATAAAAATAAAGAGAAAAATAAAGAAATACAACATAATCTAAAACACCCAAATAAAAGAAAATATACACAAATCCTAAAATCAAAGTCAATTTCGCTATTGCCAAGTGTCCCCGGCAACGGCGCCAAAAACTTGATGTGCTACGAACTATACGCAAAAACCTACAAGTTCTAATATTTATAATAAAATGGACAAACCTAAACTATCGCGCACAATACGGCAAGTGTACCGTTCGTTTGCAGAATAGATAGATAAGACCGAGTATCGAACCTACGGACACTGTACGTACAGCGAAATACTGACTCAGATGCAGGATAACTAATTACAAAAAGGGGTTTTCTTTTATTTAAGAGAGAAATAAACTATAGAAAATAAAGGAAAAGACGAGGACAAACAAACTAGCGTGAGAATAACTACGGAACGAAAACAGATAGGGTGAAAGCACTACCTAGGCCCGAATCCTACACGTGTCTGACGAAGGTTCTATCGGTAATGGAACTGATGTGATACCGAGATCTTAAAATACTAAACTCAAAGGGAACCTAGAGCACCCTCGACCCTTCTCAAGGATTGTCAACTAAGAGACCTAAAAGCCGTTAAACCTCCGGCTGGACGGGTTCCCCTCACAGGTCATCCAGTCTACTCAAGAAGTATCCGCTAGACAATCTACCTCACAGCGCGAAAGTCTCAATACACCTAAGTGCAAGGGATAACTAAGAATTTCCTATTGGACTCGGTAAACAAGATGTGAACGACGAACTAGACAGACCTTCTCACAAAGATTCTAAACTAGCAATCAGACACACGAGATAAACCGACAATCTCTCACCTCACAGCTATTAAGATTGGTTGAATATTTAGATTTACCAATTCACGAATTTCATTCCTATGGAATACTACGTCTAGCAAACCATCCAATAATCAAAAACACACGGCAATTGATCTAGCATGCACCTATTATATGAAAGACATTCATCAAAGCACATGAGGACTGAAAAATCATTTAATTGATAATACTAAATACGCATACACATCCAATGATCAAAACCAAGTTTGTTACATCATGAGTTCTTCACATTCAAAAGTTCTAAAAACTAACAAAAACCAATGTCAAACATGTGCAATCATCTAAACCTAGGTAGTTCTAAAAGTTTAGCCAAGAAACATCATATAAATACAATTCATAATCTGTTAATAACAAAGGAAGAACAAGAAATCAAAGAGAAACAAAGAATCAAGGTAAACCGAACGATGAACACCCGATATCCTTGATCCAATGCTTTGATTCTTCGATCCTATACCTTCCCAGCCTTTGATTCCTCTTCAAAACACCTTTTTTCGTCACTTTTCGTCGCCTCCAGCCGCTCCAGGCTCGTTCCTCTCTTAGGGTTTTCTAATTTTTGGCTTAAAAAGAGGTTTCTGCGAAAAACCACCCGTCGCGTAGCGCGACGGGATCTTGATTCATCCTCGCGTAGCGCTAGGGCCCCAGAAAAGACAAAATAGTCGGCAATCAAAAAAAGGCAATTCTGTCATTTTGCATTCCTCGCGTAGCGCGACGAAATTCCAAGACCTGTCGCGTAGCGCGACGGGGTTAAAAATCCAGAATCTTCCTTTCTTTTTATCCACAGCCCTCTCGCACGAACCGGAAACTCGTTCTTCTTTGTTTTCAATCGTATCCGCTTCCTTTGTGACCTAACAACCAAAATATATAGAAATATTAAGTACGAGTAGTTATAGAAGAAAACCGACGCAAAACAAACACAAAGTGGGAATAAAATAGACAGTAAAACGGATGTATTTTGCAATACATCACACACCAAGACTTTCTTTGGCCATTTGTTTGTACACTGACTTTAACTTTGACAACTTTGTTACTCTCTTGCTCACTGGTAAGTATATGATTATCTGGTGCTATGAAATCATTTTTCTTAGGCCTTTCACTTGACAAATCATACTCTTGACTTAATGGATTTCCAAACTAATCTAAGACAAGATCATCAGCTAGACTTGAGACTTTGTGGAGTGGTACATAATCTCTAGCTGTGTGCACCACTTTATCAAAGAAAGTGGAGGTTGATGACACTTCAGACACACAATCAGAATCATCACAAACAATAGTAAAATATGCAGAAACATACGAAATATCAGAATCTGAGAAATTGTTTACATCAACATCAACATTTCTACTAACAGAAACAAACCTTTTGAGATTACAGTCAACATCTAGGTATTGCTTGCAATCTCTTATGAATTCTCTAGTGCACTGTCTATTAAACGCAGAGAAACTTTTAACTCCATCAAGTTCAACATCATCACCAACACAACCCGTGTATACATCTGCACTTATATACATGTCATGAAAGTTAGAATTACCCGCATTTATCAACTCATTTGATTCATGCGGTTCAGGAAATGGTACAAAATTGTCAGGATGAGGTACTTTGTTATAACCCAAATCGTCCTTGATATAAACAGTTCTCTGTTTACTCACAAACTCATCAAACACATTTTGTTGCATTTTCAACTTTGCAACAATTACTCTTTTTTTATTAACTCTGTTTCTAATATGATAAGTTTTTCTGAAAGATCTTTTATTAAAACATCATTTTTATCCAGATATTCTTTAAAAGTTACATTATCTTTCAAAAGTGCTTTTATTTTTCTTGTAAAATTAACCTCATTTTGTTTTAGTTCTTTATTTACCCTCTTCAGTTTATCATTTTCAGCAAGTAAGAAAGTGTTTGCTGCATGATAATTCTGCATTCTTTCTACACAAACAGAGGAACAAATATCATATTCATTGTCAGAATTTACCTCACTCTCAAACGAAGTCTCATCAGAATTAACAGCTTTGCCCTTTCCCTTATCATCAGTTTTGAGCGCAAAGACACTGGCAATTTCAGCTGTTTTCTTTGAGACTTCAATCTCAACCATCAGGGCTTCATCAAATTCATCCTCATCAACCTCAATTTCATATTCCCACTCACAATTGCTGAGTTGCTTTAACATAAGAGTAGTTGGAGCTTTCTTTGACTTATCAGATTCATCAATCATTTCCACAAGCTTTACTCCGCTTCCTTCAACTTTCTTCTTCTGTCTTTGGTACATTCACGGGTAAAGTGACCGAGCTGTTGACAATTGTAGCATCTGAGCTTAGCTTTGTCAAAACCAACCTTCTTTCCGAACTGCAACTTGTCTTTCCTAACCTTTTGAAGATACTTTTTAGCCCTCACAACTATCATGGCCATCTGCCATTGTAAATCCATGTACTCTAAATCATCAGGATTGATTTGCACAAGGTCCTCGACGTCGTGCACAGCAGGTTGAAGCTTTCCTGTTACCAAAGCATCGTAACTGCTCATAAACGCTCCAAACAGGGCAATCTGATCTTTAGGAATCTGACCAGAAGTCTTAACTTTCTCTCTAGAAGATTGTTCACAGCAACCCTTACTTTTTTCAGACTTAGACCCACTGCTTCCTTCACTACTCCCTGAAAACAAAGCTGCATTAGCCGAACTTGAACTGTTTTGCTTGTCTTAATTTTTCAGCTCTCTTTTATTTGCATCTAACTCATATGAATCAAGTAGACAAATTATATCATCAAGTGATTTACTCTTCAGCTCTAGAGTTGTATTCTTTATTAGCATACACGGTATGCTCCAGCAATCCGATAGAGAATCCAACAATTTCTTTCCCAGATCATATTCTTCGAACTTCACTCCCATCTTTCTCAGCCTGTTGATCATAGTTGTGAATCTTGTCACTTGTTCGCTAAGAATCTCATTCTTCTTATAACTAAACATATTATACTGCTTTAGTAAAAGGTCAGTTCTGGTTTCTTGAAGTGCTGCATTTCCTTCAAACCTTAAACATAATGCATTCCACAGTCCCTGAGTTATCTCATGCTGCTCAAAGTTCAGATACAATTCAGTCGGAAGTGCCAGGATAATAGATCCCAAAGCTCTGTTATCTCTTTCAGTCAGCTTCTTGTCTTCCTCTGAATACAGATCAGGATCTGCAATAGGGACTAACCCATCAGGATTTGCAACCTTCGGTATATCAGGACCCTTTATAATTGATTCCCATAAAGTGTGCTCAGTAAACTTGAAATAAGCCTTCATCATAATTTTCCAGTTAGAAAACTCTGATATTGACTTCAGCATTGGTGGTGATTTCACCACAACCCTCTCAGTATCGTAAACCTTTCCAGCCATTCTACACTTGTACTTTGAAACACAGTCGAAATCTGAAAAACTTCCAACTCAGGACTTTTTGGTCGAAAACTGATTGATCGAAAACTCTTTTCGGACAAGAATTTTCGGTCGAAAAGTCTAAGATTTCGAACACAGGAGAATTTTATCCTTAGAGATTTTGGGCACTACTTTTCGATAGAACACTGTATATTTTTCGGTCGAAAAGAGATTTCGATTCCTTCAAGCTGACTTTTCGGGCAATTCTTCTGATGAACACTTGAATCGACCAAAAACTCTCTACAATGATCCGAATCCAAAATCAATCCCCCAAACCTAGTGTAAACTTCATCTCCATTATTTTTTGCTTCAAAAATACAACAATGGCACACAAAACACTCCGATTCGATCGATTTTTGATGAAAACACTTCTCGAATACCAAGAGCTTTAACCAACGGCTCTGATACCACTTGTGATCCCCTCTGATCTGCTGATATCCAAGAACAAACACCTCAAACAGTCTCTGGAATGGCGGAATCAATCCAGAAATCTAACAACACCGAGAAGATCGAATCAAGCACGAAGTAGAATGGAAGAAATCACACACATGAAATGCTCAATCAAACAAGTAATTTCCATTGATAAACCTTGTGATTTACAGAATCAAACAATAAATTACAAACTTTGATTTCTCTAGAATACTTCTTTCAATACAAGCCAAATGAGAAATCTAACTAGAAATTACAAAAGACAACATATTTATACTAATCAGGATTCGGTCGAAAACTCCTGATCGAAAAGTGTTTTCGACCGAAAACTCTTAAGTTATACATTTCAGCACCTAATTGATTTTTATGGACTATTAGGTTCCAACAAAACTTTATTTAAAACATTTATAAACTTATAGTTTTATTTAAACTTTAAAAACATTTATAAACTTATAACCAAAATATAAACTTTATAAGAAATTTTATTTAAACATATTTGTTTAAACTTATAATTTTATATTACTTATTTAAACTTATAAGCACATTTTAAAACGTTATTTATTTACATGTTAATTTGTAAAATAAATACTTAAATACCTTAAATAAATCTTAAATGATTTATGTTGCTTAAATAAAGTAATTATTCTTGTAGATAATTATTTTATCATTAATAATTATGTATCCTTTAAATAATTATTATTAATACTTAAACACTATTTATTCTTTAAATACTTTGTATTTAATAATTATTTTATTCTTAAAATAATTATTATTAATCTTTAATCATTATTTATTCTTTAAATATTTATTATTAATCTTTAACAACTATTTATTCTTTAAATAATTATTGTTAATTTTTAATAATTATTTAGTCTTTCATTAAACAATTATTACAACTCCACTTATAAATACTTATAAAACTAACTTAGACTATTGTTTACCTATTTTGTGTAATTAATAAATGTAAGGCTTTTAAATAATTATTTTAAGCTATAAACTTATTGAACTTTGATACCCAAGACTTGTGTTATTCATTTAAAACCTTATTCAGAATTTGATTTAAACTTTATAAACACAATCATTCCTGTATCTTTTTTTGGAACCCTAGTTAATCTTAGAATCCTAGATCCTTTGCCACAGACTTATAGGATCAAATTTTAAACTTTAGACTTTGTCATTAGGCTTGTTGTGAGGATATTCTCCCTCAAAGTCTTGCAACACTTAATCTTATTGGATACTCTTCCCTTAATCCAAGTGAGTATACTTAGCCCCTTTTGCTTTGTTTTTTGTTTATAAACTTGGGGTGGAACATGTATCAAACTTTCATACTTACACAATTCTTGTACAACTATGTTTACATGCTTATTCTTGTGTTATGTGCCTTTGAGACTTGCATGCTTAAATTAAACTTAAAACTAGCATATTCATTAACTTTGATCAGGCCTACACTGACAATAATAGATGTATTGTATTTGACCAATCCACCTAGATTTATTGACCATTCGGGGGGAGCCCATGGTGATTATTACTGGATTAAACTTTTAAGTGTAATATGCGGATTATGCCTAAACTTGGTTGGAGGGTTGATATGCACAATGTTTAACTTGTTTGTTCTCACACTCATACCATAGAATGCATGTACATAGTGAATTGTAAAACTTTTTCAAAGACTTTGTTAATGTCATACCCCGACCGATGGCGGAATCATCGAGGCGGACAATGAAATGATTGTTCAAAAGCACATGATAACTAAAATGTTGCATAATTCATTAATTAAATTTAAAGACAACAAAGATCCAAATACAATACATTTCAAATAATCTAGTCTAGTTCAAAACATTGATTTATTTAACTAGGTCCATAGTTCTTAAGTGGAGGAATCTTCAGCAAGCAATCACATATCCAAACCTGAAACATTATTTAAATCAAGTGTCAACTAAAAAGTTGGTGAGTACATAGGTTTTGTAGTTCCGATAAATAAAAAAACGTTATGCAACTCATCGTTTATCTTGTTAAACATTACATATATGGTGTATCATTTGTCTAATCACAATTCAAACCTTGATTGACGCGCTTGAACATAGCACAATAACTAAGTCTGGTATGTTTGAATATAGTTACCCACTATATCCGATATGTTTGAATATAACACGCGGCTATATCCGAGTATGCAGTAATAAACACCTACCCGGGTGGGCTGGTCAGGCACAATAGATCTATTAACATTACTGTTGGTTTTCTTGTGTTTAAAGTAAATGTATGTACACCAAAGATAATAAGCATATAGTCCACATGTATAACACGTATAAACAAAGTGAGTAGCATGTATAATGTTTCACCCCAAAATGCGTAAAAATGTCAAATAGGGGCTATGTAACTCACTTGGCTAGCGGATATGATAATCCACGAGTGCGGGTGATAAGGACGTTGAAACCTAAGCGTGTTGGAACCCTATGTGGATAAATAGGTATTATTGTATGTTTGTATGTGCGTATTCGTATTTAAATGTATATAGGTTTTATAATAATATTCCTTAATATTTATTTGTATAAAATATGGTAGGAAAATGATAATGGTTTTGTAAAACTTTAACTTATAAATATATATATATATATTGTTAAAATATTACATTTTTAAATAAGTAGTTATTATGTATTTATAAAAGTTTCTATTTATTTATTTATTTTTTTTATCATTATTTATATATATTATTTGTAAGTTAAAACTATTTTAACAAATTTATAAAAATATAGTGTTTATTATTTTATAAAAATTTGGGTAGGTTAAATATGTATAAATTTTTTTTAATGGTTTCCGAAATAAACGAACGAGTAAACCGACTCGTTTTAGTCTTTATTGTATAAAAATAATATTAAAACAAGTTAAAATAAATAAATAAAATAAAAACAGAAGCAAAAAGTTTGGGCCGCAGGCCAACCGGAATCGAACCCACGACCTCTGCCTTAAACACACACACGCATAACCAGCCGGGCTACTGCCCATCGCTGGTTATGTGTGTATCAGTTTATTTAAATACACAAAGGCAAATCAGGTCGCTGGTCCTCGGCAACCGGCAAACCGTGTCCGAGGACACTTGGTTTGCCCGGTAACTCACGGGCGATGGTCGTGTTTTCGATTGGAATTGCTTACCAGGTGATAACAGAAGGTAATGAAATCGATTTGAGGGTCGAACCTAGTCGCGAAAGGTCTGGTCGGCAGTATTCTTTTTCCGAAAAATGTCCAAAATGGGAATCGAACTTCTGGATGAAATTTGCCTCTGAAACCTTGGTCACAGCTTCACTCAGGGACGACGAATGTGATGTTGTCTTCAATTTGAGGTGAGAGTGGGTGGAAGAGGGGTAGCGAGCTCGTGCAGGTCCGACTATGGCTATTTATAGCCGAGCTCGTTTCTTATGACAAAACGTGCAATTGGGCACGTCCCGACACTCGTCTGGACGAGACGAAGCTAACAAGCTATCAAACACGCGTGGAGGTTGACTGTCGGGCTTGAATTCGGGCGTGGGTTCTCGGCCACGAACAGGATCAGACGATCCGTATGTTGGGGAGACCAATTGGTCGGGGCCTTTTGTTCTCGTGGGAGAGACGAGGCCAGAGCTGCCTTTAGCAGCTGTCGAGGTGCAGGGAACAGCCCTGTCGAGGTGTCGCCGGAAAATGCCTCGGACCGTCGGACAAACGTAGGGGATAACCGGAATTGCGAATTGGGTTTTGGCAGATTTAGTCCCTGTAGTTTGGTTTTGGTATAATCTAGTCCCTGGAATAAATACGGATGAAACCTTATGGTTTGATTTGTACAGAAATAGTCCCTTGACTGATTTTTGTTTAAAACCCTTTAGTTTGATAAATTCCAAAACAGCCCCTCAACTTTTATAAAAATTAATTTCTTTAATTTCTTTTAATTTCAAATATATTTTATAAACTTATTTTATTATTATTATTATTATTATAAATAATTTTTTTATAAAAGTTATTTATCTTAATTAAACAGGCTATTTTATTAAATATGCAACTTTTAAATTTAGATTTTTATATAAAATTTTATATAAGTTTTAAAACTTATAAAATTTTAATTAATTTAAATCCGTAAAATAAAAATACCTATTTGTATAAAACTAAATAAAACACTTGTATTTTATTTAATTTGAGAATGATTAAACGATAATTATATTACAAGTGCGCGAATGAAAAATCCGAAACGTCACAGTTAAGCTGTGTCAAAACCTTCGTATATCACCAACTATTTTTAGTTGACAGTTTACTTAACATGTTTCAGGTACTCAAGCATGAGACTTACTTGTGATCATATAGGATGCTTTGGACCTAGAATACTTATCGATATAACTTGTAATCTTGTTATGTTCGTTTCATTTCCTTGTATTGAACCTTTTGAAAGCCGTTAATAAAATATTTAAACTTTAATAGTCAACCTTGTTCTTTTTGAACAACCGCGTCCGCCCCGACGTATAATCCTCTATCGGTTGGGGTGTGACAGATTGATATCAAAGCCTTGGTTATAGCGAATTAGGTTATTAGACACATGACCTAGACTATAACTTAGGATTCCCCAAACATGAGTCATCTTATGTACCTACTAGGAATCTCTCCTCTATTCTATTCTTAAATCTTAAGCCTTATAAATACATGCTTACACTTGGAACCTTTTACCTTTATCCATTCACGTATTACAAGAATCTACTACATCAAGATCATATTCTTAGACTTCAAGTCTAGTCCAAAAACTAACTCTCGTCAAAGGTATTTAAGTACTAAAAAATCTATGAGAACTTGTGCGGACCGGAAGGGTGGATGCCTGTATTTTGAGTAATTCTGTCAAGGAAAGCATTTCGTACAAATCCTAATCAACCGTTGGACCCGTATGCTTTCCTGGGAATTCTTGGGATGAGTGTCCACTTATAGGAATGCATGACTTTTCTAATATTAGTGGACTTAACATACTTTTGATATGTCAAATTACCTATTTGGTAATGTGCACTAAATGGGTGCCATCTTAATGCTTTATACTTCATGATTTCATGATTTCAAATTTTCATCTATGATCATTACTCTATGATCCTCATGTTCGTTCTTTTCGTTGTTTAATTTCTTATAACATGCCTACTCGTCATAACCGAAGCTGAACTCTAAGATTCTTATGATACGATACTCAATACTAGGTATACTACGTTATATTTTAAAACATTTCTACCTACATTTCATTAAGTACTATACTAAGTTTTACTGCACACTTATACATTCCAAATTCTTCATACTTACACACACGACATCACCATACTTTATAAACAAAACTTAAATTCTTTGGGCCTAATGTACATAAAAAAAAATAAAAAAATAAAAAATAAAAACTAAGGAATCTACTTATCCTTCGAGAGGAAGAAGCCTGCTGGAATAAATAAACCTCACATTAAGGACTCAAAGCCCAGTACACAATAAACCTAATCATGATCATAGTACCATAAGCCCAAACAATAGTGTCATTAGTACATAATGACCGAAAAAGTGTGTAGGCCCATGAGGAGTTCTGGCTAGGGAAAATAAGGTACTCAAGTGAGTCCTTTGTGACCCACCCCCTTTCTCGAGAATTCTCTTCATGAGTACACTGCGTATAAGTCAAGAGTTACTTCTAAAATATTAATGTGAAGACTCAGTTTTATGAATAAACAAACTTTAAGTTCATGAAAGACTTCTATATTTAACACTTAGTAACTTCATCACCACTTACAAACTTCTTCCTTTCTTACTAGGCAATGGACTCATACTCACCTCCTTCACCAGTGTATCGTCCCGGATCCGAATCTGACCAAGAAGGGGACAACGGGTCACCAGTCCATCAGCCACCATCACACCCAACTTCTAGGGCAAGGATTGACCAGAGTGCAAACTGGATCAGAAACTCTAACCTAAGACTCGGAACACCTGGACCATCTCCACCAAGAAACCATTATCAAGCACCCCGTCTTCACAAGTTTTCATCGCCTCCGAGAGACCCATACCTAGCACCGGACCCATATTGTCCTAACCCAAGGGCAAGACATATCAGAGTACCCTCTAGTGCTATGGGAGTCCTGGTTAATGACGTCCACCAGTACGTATGGACCTCGGAATTTATGAGGTGAGAGATGGAGCACGGTATGAGACACGACCTGCTAAGCCAGAGAATTGACAGTCTAATAGATCAAATATGGTGTGAAGAAGAGAAAATCACAACCTTGGAAGAAGACTAAGAGATACTTGAATGCCGTACGGAAACAACTAGAGCTGAGGCTAGGTTTGTTGTGCGAGTAACCTTAGCGGTACTCGTCCTGGTACTCATCTGCTTCCTAGTGGAAAGTTACCTGAGGCGTTAGTTAGAACTTCTATTTTTGTTTCTTGTCTTTAAATTCTGTTTAAGAATCATTTCCTTATGTACGGACTAAAAGTCCCAATTTTCAATGTTTAATGATAAGTTCTATTTTTGCAACCCAATTGTTATTACCCTTTGGTTTGACTCAAATATAACTAGAATTCCTCACACACCACCTTTTCATTGTAACCGAGTACTCTTACCCAAAACATTCTTCACAAACAACTCAAATTAATATCGGAGTCAAACAACAACAACATATTATATTATCAAACCCTAAGTGGTAAATATGACCAAAGAATAAAATCTCAACAATCATTTCTGGTTGAAAAGGACTCTCAATACAAAATGACTTATGCAACATCATCTTGATCAACTATGACTTTTACATCGTAAGTGTTACTGTTACTAAACCCAAGCTAAATTAATTACTTTTTTAGTTATACTTTTCTCTTGAAATATTCTTCCTATAACTACTCATCTATTTATCCAACTCATTATTTTCCAACATCCTATCTGCATACAAGCAAGAACAAACTAAAAATTACTTTTACAAACAAGATTAGTTATTCGTGAGCACACCTCCATTAAAACTTTCAGAACCTCCCAATCATCTTGCACTTTCAGTAATCTATGAGAATACTTTCCACGTCAAAGAAATTAATATGTTTGCATAAACATTAATATAAACGCAAAGAGAGTCAGAAACCCAAGTACACGCCACTCATGAGAAACAGTAAACTTACGTATACACGTTCACAAAATACATATTTCTAGATGAAGCAAACACTTTAAGTTGTGAGAAACACACGTTGTTACATTGTGCGGAAATTCGAAACAACATTCAAACCCATATCCTTGAAGCTCAACACCTTCTGGTCACCGAAAGGAACATGTACAATGAAATGTCATGTAGAACTGAACTCAAATCATAATCTAAGCCCAATGGCTTGCTAAACTCCCTAAATTGTATCTGGAATTCCTGATCATGATAACCTTCATACATTCAACTCGAACGAGACTTATGAGACTCGTTATTCGTTTCGTCCTAGTACGGATAAAATGCACAAAAATCTTTATTACTAATACTAGTAACCGGCATGAAGAAAGGACATTGCTCTCACTATATAGCAAAGTGTCTCACTTGTTCTAAAGATAAGGAAAATTGTCAACGTTCATCTAGTCTTCTTAAACAACCATAAATTTTCTTTATAGGAATAGGGAGCGTATAACAATGGATTACATTACGGAAACTTCCTCGCCCCTCTCGTGGTCACCATAATATTTAAGTGATCATTGACCATCTAGCTAAACCTACACATTCTTACCCATTCGTAAGTACTATGGAGTCAAGAAATTGACTCAGATTTACATTAGCAAAGTGTTAATCATCACAATGTGCCTCCTAACATACATATCTGACCATGATGGTCATTTCATTTCCCACTTCTAACCACCTTTGCAATCTACACTTCATTTAAAACCTTATTTAGAATTTGATTTAAACTTTATAAACACAATCATTCCCATATCCCTTTTTGGATCCCTAGTTAATCTTAGAATCCTAGATCCTTTGCCATAGACTTATAGGATCAAACTTTAAACTTTAGACTTTGTCATTAGGCTTGTTGTTAGGATATTCTCCCTCAAAGTCTTGCTACACTTAATCTTATTGGATATTCTTCCCTCAATCCAAGTGAGTATACTAGGCCCTTTTCCTTTGTTTTTGGTTTATAAACCTGGGGTGGAACATGTATCAAACTTTCATACTTACACAATTCTTGTACAACTATGTCTATATGTTTATTCTTGTGTTATGTGCCTTTGAGAGTTGCATGCTTAAATTAAACTTAAAACTAGCATATTCATTAACTTTGATCAAGCCTACACTTGACAATAATAGATGTATTGTATTTGACCAATCCACCTAGATTGATTGACCCTTCGGGGGGGAGCCTATGGTGATTGTTACAGGATTAAACGTTTAAGGGTAATCTGTGGGTTATGTCTAAACTTGATTGGAGGGTTGATATACACAATGTTTAACTTGTTTGTTCTCACACTTATACCATAGAATGCATGTACATAGTGAATTGTAAAACATTTCCATAGACTTTGTTAAGATGTGTCAAAACTTTCGTATCTCACCAACTATTTTTAATTAACAGTTTACTTAACATGTTTCAGGTACTCAAGCATGAGACTTACTTGTGATCATATAGGATGTTTTGGACCTAAAATACTTATCAATATAAACTTGTATTCTTGTTATGTTCGTTTCATTTCCTTGTATTAAACCTTTGAAAGTCGTTAATAAAATATTTAAACTTTAGTAGTCAACCTTATGCTTTTTGAACAACCGCGTCCGTCCCAACGCATAATCAGCCGTCGGTTGGGGTGTGACACAAGAGTTCAGGGGTTTAGTTGTATTAGGTCTGATTTGGGAATTGGTTGTTAAAATGAATCAGTTTGTTCATCTTGTAAATTTCCAATTCCTAAACTCTAAACAGCGGGCATATTAAAAACAAAACTTTCGAGTTTAAATCAACACAGTATGCATGCATCGAATATTCTTCATCTATAGCTCCATAAAACCGATACATTAAATACGATTCGATTCAATGATTGAACTTGAAACATGCAATAGAAACCGAAACATAAATGCCATTCGATAACATGCATTCAATACGCTCACAATCAGCAAATTTGAAGAAAAAAAACCATTCACTAATCATAGGGTTAGTCACATAAACGAAAGGAAAAGAAAGGAATGAAAAGCTTCCGATTCAGTGAAAAGTAATATGAAACATGACAGCCAAAGGAGAATCGGTTAGAAAAAAATCAAGAATGATCCAAGTGGGTTTCGAAATCATGGTTTAACCAACAAAAGGAATAAACCAGCCCATCTGTCATGTTGTTTAGTTTTCAAGATCAAGTTATATTATATAACTGTTATATTGAAAAGTCAACTTAAGTCCAACAATAAAGTCAAAGCAGCATATTCTCATTGCAGAAGTTTCAGAGGTGTTTTCTGCCAATAGCTCAAAGTACAAGAGTTCAGGGGTTTATTTGTATTTGTTTCAATGTTAAAGGTCCTGATTGTTCTTAAGTTATTAACCAGTTGTTAGGAGCTATTATTAGGTCTCATTTGGGAATTGGTTGTTAATCCGAATCAGTTTGTTCATCTTGTAAATTTCCAATTCCTTTCTTCTGTAATTCGTGTTTAGTCTCAATTGAAAAAAGAATCAATCGTTCGGTTGTTTTTGACCGCTTGTTATCTAGTGTTCAAAACGGTAACTGTTTGAAACCAGCACACGGTATAACAAACGAAGGAGAGAACGTAAAATATAAATTAGTTACATACTCAAAATGATATAGAAATGTGTTTAACATCAATCGAAACAACAAATAATGATACCGATTCCAATAATAACTACGACAGTAATGATGTTGTTTAATCAGTATCGGTTAATTTTTAAAATTTATAAGGTTCGGTTTCAAAAACATATACACTGTTATTTATCACAAAAAAAAGAAACATCAAAACACTGATTAAAATAGCACGTGGAAACGGGAAATCCCTAAGCTTCAATGGCGTGTAAATTTGTGCTTCAACGACTTGTACATTATCATGAAAGATCGGTTTTGAATAAAATTTATGTCGAAAGGTAGATAAAAATAGGTACGTCATAATGGTAGATTCGAAATTTTGTTAAATATTATGTTTTAAAAATTATAAAAGAAAAATACAATTCATTTGAAAATAAATATACTATTAAAATATGGTTCTTATTTTTTTTCAAATAAAACTTTAGTTGGGGCATTAATGAGATGGTTGAGTTAAGCTTTAATGGGGTTAAATATTAATTATTGAATGTTTAATTGTAAGTTATGAAGAGGGGTTAGAAGATAATTGCATACTTATATGACATTGCGTTTACACTATGCAAACAAAAATGTACAAGGTGTCTTAATTTTTTTGAGAAATTACATCCACATCCTTCCAATCTATACTAATAAATAAAAGCTTAATTTGGACGGTTGTCACTTTCTCATGTCTCCTCATATTGATTTTCTCGTATCTCTCTCTGAATAAATATCCTCTATCTTATTAAATAATAATGATATTAAAAATATATTATTAAAGAAAAATACTAATTTTATTAAATAAGAAATCAAAATACAACTAATTAAAGAAAAATACTAATTTGTTATATACACACATTTTCACTTGATATATCTCGAGACGATCATAATAGTCTGCCAAGTTATGACGTATTTACAAATTTATAAGTTATATCGTTTTCAATATACAACACGTGTAATACAAGGGATTCTAACCTAGCATCTATTATATAGTAGTATACCATATATATATATATATATATATATATATATATATATATATATATATATATATATATATATATATAATAGGGTTCAAATGCTAACCTCATTTTATAAGATAAACATGATAACCACATATCCACTGTTGATTGAGTTTAATCAATGGTTGATTTCATTTAATGAGAAGTTTTTAATTACTAAAATAAAAAATGAATTATATTTAATGCAAAAGGGTAATTTAGGTAAAACAACATAATTTAATTTAGATAGTCATTAATTAGTTCACACTCTCTCTCCTATCATTTCAAAC
This sequence comes from Smallanthus sonchifolius, assembly GCA_023525975.1. Taxonomy (NCBI): domain Eukaryota; kingdom Viridiplantae; phylum Streptophyta; class Magnoliopsida; order Asterales; family Asteraceae; genus Smallanthus; species Smallanthus sonchifolius. The sequence goes on along the minus strand of CM042035.1, from coordinate 16,137,971 downwards.
ATAATAACTAAAACCCATAAAAATTAATTTAAAACAAAAAAGATTCAATAAATTTTTTGGTTTTACATTACAATCATACAAAAATATATATATATATAGTAGAACATAAAATTCATGTCAAACTTTGTTACATATACATACCAACTGTGTTAGATATACGTACCAACCGTGTTACATATACGTACCGCAATCTCTCTCTTACTATTTCAAACTTAATAACTAAAAACTAATAAAAACCACTTTAAAGCCAAAAAGATCAAAATATATATATGGGGAAAAGGTAGATTAAAAATCTACTTGGGTTGAAAAAATCTTGCAAACCCTTTAAAAAAACTACAAAATTTTTTAAAAAAATTTGGGATTGATTATTTATATAAAAAAAGCTCTAGTCGCAAAAGAAATAAAAATAAAAATGAGCCGAATAAAAAAAGAAATAAAAAATATGAAAAAAATAGCAAAAATTAGCGTTTTTGTTGCTTACGTATGCAATACGCTAGCATTTACATATGTAAAAACGTCAGACCTAAAAATTTACATATGTTAGATTTAAAAAAAAATTATAAAAAAACCGCTCGGCGCTTTTTTATACATTTTTCACCAAAAGTGATAAAATTTAATGTAGAATCTATCCCAAAAATAAAAAGTTTTTTTTTTACATATGTAAACAAGGTTTGCAAAGTTTCTTCAACTCAAGTGGGGTTTTGTTATAACCACCATATATATATATATATATATATATATATATATATATAGATATATAGTATAGGGTTCCGCTAAAAAAGTGTTAAAAATGTAGGAAGTGTAGGAAGGATTTTGTGCGACAAGATCACTGGGTTTTGTGTCTGATATTGATTCGGTGGCGTAAAGGTAAATAATATTAAATTCGAATCCACTTGGAGGGGTACAATAGGAAGATCCAACAAAAAGCTGCACATGCCTCACGTGTCATTTCCCCCATTTTTTTTAAACGTCCATATATTTAAAAAAAAATGCACCATAAAATGTAGCGTTTTTTATCTTTCCAACGAGTATGGTGTTGCTATATTTAATAAAGGACATGAATTGAGTATTTATAAAAGTAGGTATTTTTATGGTGTTTTTGAAAGTGACTAATGTATAATTTTGACACCAACCAATACTTTATTAAACTTGGCAATTTTATAGTGTTTTTAAAAGTGACTATTGTACTGAATAATTTTGGTGTTTTTTAAACAGGGCAATTTTATGGTATTTTTTTAATCTGGGCAGTTTTATGTTGTTTTTGAACTCTGCAATTTAACCAATCAACTTTAAAGTGTTTTTTCGAGTGTTTGTAAAAAAATTAGGCGTTGTATGATGTTTTTTTTCGAGTGTTTGTATATTTGAAGTTTTAATGGTGTTTTTTCGTGCGTTCGTAAATAATACGAGTTTGTATGACGTGTTTATGGTGTGCGTTTGTATTTGACATTTTATGGTACTTTTTCGAGTGTTTGTAAAAAAAATGCAAAAAATAAAACAATCGAGCGTTTATATTTAAAGTTTTTATTTTGTTTTTTCGTACGTTTATAAAAAAAATGGGCCTGTATGATGTGTTTACTGTTTTTTTCGTGCATTTGTATTTAACACTTTATGGCGTTTTTCGAGCGTTTGTAAAAAAGACAAAAAAAAACAATCGAGCGCTTGTATTTGAAGTTTTAATCGTGTTTTTTTTAACGTTTGTATGACGTGTTTATGGTGTTTTTCGAGCGTCATATAAACCTTAAATTAAATGGTGTTTTTATAATGTTTTTTCATTACATTTTTCGAGTATGTTTTATGATGTTTTCAAGCGAAACTATAAATCATTTTATGGTGTTTTTCATTGGAGCGTTTTTATGATGCTTTTCGAGCGTCAAAAACACTATAAACTATAAATTAAATATTTTTTTTTATAAAACGTCATGTGTAAAACAACATGACCAATCTAAAACACCATGTAGAAAACGCCCAGTTCATGTTAAAAAAATGATTTTTACATGCCCAATCTAAAACACCATGTGTAAAACGTCATGTTTAAAACACCATGAACAGAATGTTAAACGCGCAGTTCAAAAACACCATAAAATTTTCAGTTCAGAAACAACTTAAAATGTCCAATTCAAAAACACCATAAAACGACGATTTATATATATATATATATATATATATATATATATATATATATATATATATATCATACGTGTTGGAAAAGATAAAAAACGCTTGATATTATAGTGCAATTTTAAAAACAAAACAATAACGCATAAAAAAAGTTATGAATGTTTAAAAAATATGAGAGAATATGCATGTGATTTGCATTTTCCTTGTCATGTGAGCAACATGTGGATAATGGGTTTACGTTTTTGCCATTTTTCTTTGAAATTCTTCTTGGACACATGACACTTTATGGTAACTTCCTACACTTTTTAGTTAAATTCAGAATATTAAAAATTACGAGAACATGCAGAACAAAATAAATCATTCATTTTTTTCAATGCAACTATCGAACTTGCGAATGGTACTGTTAAAACACCTATAGTAGTCATTGAAAATTTATTGGTGAAATTCGGCAAGTTTGTCTTCCTTGCCAACTTCATGGTCTTAAAAATGGGGCCCGACTATTCTGTACCTTTGATTTTGGGTCGCCCATTTTTAGCTACCGCTAGAGCTGTCATTAACATGAATGAAGGAATTCTGACACTTCGTGCTGGAAAACAATCGGTAACTTATAATATCGGAGGAAACGAATGCCTATCCAATGATCTCTTTGAGATTGCACAATTTATCGATACTAATCTAGACTACCAACTATAGAAAACTAAGGAATTCAAACAAAGGAAAGGAACTTGCAGATATTGGCAAAGACCTTAACGACACTAACTAGATTGATAATTACTGCGACAAACTACCAAAGTTAAAGGACTTGAAGGAACAAATGGGAGACATGGGGGAGGTCAATAACCCCCACCCGAAGAAAGAATGATGAATCACGCACAGGTCTTGCCAACGACCCTTAAATAAATATGGTTTTTACAGGAGGCAACCCGATAATCATGAATACATTGAGATGTTGGTGCATACGGTAGAATACATGGACCTCAGTTTTGGTTTTTTCAAATTTAAGTTTCTCGTTCTTCAGCTCCTAAGTATGCCTTTTCGATACTAGGACCTTAGTAGCTTAACTGCTACCTTTTATTTTCCGTTTCTGTTTTTATGTTTTTGTTTATGTGTCAAGTAGCATAACATCACCGAGTTGTTTCTCTACTTTTTTGAGGAGTTCCGCTCCACCTCTACAAGCTTGGGCGTAGTAAAATACATCAAATTTGTGAGCATGTTCACGAGCATTATTATCATTATTTTTTGTGTGCTCTTTCGTTTGGTATATTGAGTGATTTTCTATCGAATCTTATGCATAACTAGATCTTGTGTAAGTTATACATATCAAGAACATGAACTAGTAGTTGTAAGAAAATGATTGAGACACCTAGCACTTTATTACCCTCATATATTATCCTTAAATCAAAATACTAAAAAATAATATCCACCTAGATAGCCCTTTGAGCCTTAGCCTTTTCTTTTCCACTACCCACATTTATCACCAATCCAGCTTTTCGTAAACACCGGTTATTGGCTAATTGTCTTCAAGATGGAGAATTACTAGATTATATTATGTCGTTATTTCAAGTTTGCAACCGTTAAGACAATTTAAAAAGTATCTGATTCACTCAAAGAATTGAAATACACAAAGTGGATAAGTTAGGAAGAAACAGTTGAACGATCTGCAAGGAAGATAAGAAAAAAAACATTTCAAAGAAATTGAGGAAAAGAATTATTTAAAATTAGTCTTGATGATATGTTGTACAAAAAAAATAGAAAAATCAAAAGATAGAGAAGTTGGTCTTTTACCGGATATACCCTAAAGAACTGGATATGTATTCCTAAGATTTTAATTTTCTTTCTTGTATTCATTTCGCAAAGCCTGAATTACCGCCTAAACTCTAAGAAAAAGTTTTCAAAGCAACAAGTGATGTAAGAAAATGGTGGCACAGGTAAGAACAACTACCACCATTCTGCGGCTTGTCAAAAAGCGCTGTCAAAAGAAGAGCCAAATGATATGACAAATGTGTGAAATGTGGCAACTAGATCCACGATCGAAAATGCAGCAAGAATCAGACTTATTCCCAACATGAATATACATATCTGATCAAAGTAGATGCTATTGGGATAAAAGCTGAAGGTTCCACACGAAAAGGCAGTGATGTGTAGTACGCATTAGGGGAAGAGTTGAACATGATAAGAAGTATCAGTCTTGCAATCTGACCATAAACGAGCTATCAAATTAGTTATACCCTCATTATCTGAGTATTGTAGAGGGATCCACTAGGATTTTCCATATTAAGCCATGAAGCCTTAGCCGTGTGTTCCACGTTAGCTGCAACCTATAAACCCTTTTAAATCCCTAAAAACCCAACACATATTTTCATTTTCACCCTTTTTTCTTTTCATTTAGCCACATTACAACCCTTTTAAAGTCCTCTTGATTCATGCATATTATTTAGTTAGTTAGTGGAGACTTGATTTGCATATAAGCTTATGAACATTTCATAATTCGATTCGAACTTAAGTGTTCTACTTGACTTACGTTATCCATATATATAGCCCTATAGTTGAGTGAACAATGTGAGGAGTGAAAGATTATGCATAATTGAACGTTCTAGTAGGCTTTTCATGGTTTCTATCATCTTAAACTAGAAAACACAAAAAATAAAATAAGCGACGAATCCTGGAGTCTCCAATTACTTGGAGCCCCCTTGCCTTTTGTAAAGTTTTTAATTATAGCTCTGATCATGCATGCGTATGCTTGAGGACAAGAAAATTCAAGTGTGGGGTGTTATGATGTGCCATCATTTATACGTGTTTTGCATGCATAATAATCCCCATATTATGGTACTAATTAAATAATAACCTTGCAACTGATACTTAAAACGTTAATATTTTGTAATTGTAGGTTATTCGGTGTCTTGAGATAAACAAAGCTAAAACCATTCAAAAACACTAAGAAATCGAGTTTCTAGAAGACTTATTCCCGAGCTTTGACCCCCAAGAAGTCAACCAATGTCAACAAAATTCAACCAGGCAGCTAAAAGACAAAACTAGGAAGCAGAGAGGGGATGCACGCGCTGTGCATCCCAATGCACGAGCGTGCATTTGCCTCCTTTGCTCCCCACGGCTCCCAGTACACTGCAACTCGTACCCTATGCTTCTCCAGGTGTTTGCACGCCCTTTCAAACAAACACACGTCCGAGTATTGCTCATTCTGAGGCCTATAAATAGGAAGCTTGAGTTCTTCATTCACCACACCTCAAGAAGCAAAGAAACACTTTCCAAAGAGAGCATTTTCGTAGTTAGAGTAGAGAGGCTCCTCATTTTTGTCCGCAATAGGGGTGCCTACGAAACTCAGCATTACGCTAGTTAGTAAGGCCGTTCAAGGCTAAACTCTTTGTATTGCTAGGGTGAAGATGAAGATTGGTGTATGTTAATGTTTAACGTATTAATCTAGTGGTATGTTTATGTCTTTAACTATTCGTTCTTAAAACCACCTACTAGGTGGGCTTTTTAATATTATTTAATTATGTCTTTACACGTGTGAGTGTTCTTGATTTTAAAGCGTAAGATCGTAAAACTTTTGTAATCAAACTTCTCTTGAAACTTGTACGTCTTTATACAAGTAGATTTTGATAAGTCAAGGCTTGGTTAATATTAATAAGATTGTACGTCTTTATACGAACTTGGTATGAGACCAAGAATTGGTGAACTCACGTTGGGAACGGTACGTCTTTATACATGGTCCTATTGTTACACCGTCTCCCGGTAAACAAAGTCTAATCACCTTTTAATAATAATCAATAAGCATTTAATTTTGATTTCTTAAACCAACTCCGAGATAATATCGAAGAGTTGAGGGTAACGCTGTCCCTAGTAGGGAGTCCTAGCATTTTATTATTAAACATCATTGTAGGTCCAGATTTCAATCAAAAATCACTCAAAGATCGATTACACACACAGGCGGAATCTGTGTGTATGGTGGTGAAACAGAGAAGAGAAATAGAAATGGTGAAGATAATAGCTAACCACACTCAGAATCAACACAAATAAGGTGTGAAAATGTAAGAACAATGCATTAAACAAGTGCAAATTGTATTGATTCTTCAAGAACTGTGAAAGAGAGAATTCAGGGTTATAGCCGCTACTCACACCCTAAACATTCTCAAACTAGGTTATTTATGGTAAGTTGACAGCCATCGAAACAATGCTCACTGAAACTACTAGTTTCGGTTGAGCATTTACATGTGATAGAAAAAACTTTCAAAACTTACCATCTATAGAAATTACTAGTTTCGATTGAACAAATCTCAATCGAAATTAAGTAGTTTCGATGGCCCAGTCTTAACTAATTTAAACAGTAAATTACATAAACTGAAATTACAATAAGGTTACTAAGATAACATTGTTCAAAATACATTGATGTTATCAGCTTACAAAATACATGACTCTACAATCTCCCCCAAAGTTGTTGCATCAATGTCTTCAACACTTCTCAAGCAGTTGGCCCTTGACTTGGAATAGGATTGTATGGCTTCACACGTGTGGTCACCACCCTCTTGTAAGCCTTTCCATCAGCCTCATCATCATCACTGAACACTTGAATGTGATACTTGAATAGAACTTCCAGATCTTCAGGCTGAAACTTCAGAAGCTCCATCGGCTAAAAAATAACCATGTCTTCCTTTCCTTCACACTCTATAACGTCACTTCCAATGTTTGTATTGTAGTAGCATATCTTGAAATCATGGAGTTGAATAGGTACCATATTCGGTAGAGTAATAATTTTAACAGTTTGAGCAGGTTTGTACCTTAGGAGGACATATGACTTCTTGGTATTGGGATGTACCCTAGTCTTTGATTGCCTTTTCTTTGGGGTGTGGGTTTTAAACCTTTGAATTCATTGTTGATTTGGGTATGAAGGTAGTGCTAAAAATTAGAAGCCTTCATGACATTGCCTGGATTGTGAAGAGGAAGCTTGGCTAATTCTCTAAGATCATAGAAAGGGAGAGTTTGAAAGTCTGTCATGTTCTTGAAATACTCCACTCCACCCTTGTATCTTCTTATGATAAATAGCTTTCTTTCAGCATCATATTTCCATCCCACAGGAGGTCTCTTAAGTTCTTGGTATTCAGTGAATCATTCATATGTTTGAGGACCCTCCTCTTCAACCATTTTTCTCAGCCATGGTCTGTTCTTGTAAGGATCTGGTGTTGTGGTTTGAGTAGGTTCAGTTGGGGTGGTCTGAGACGGGGTTGACTCAGTCTGATTTGGGTCAGCAGGGGTTGGCTCAGTGGGAGTTGTAACAGGTTTCACTAGGTCAACTTTTACACTTCTTTTATCTTGATCATCATCGTAAAGTGCGTGGATCTTATCTCCTTTTTCTGTGAAGTACTTGACCTTTTCATCTTGCAGGTCTTCAATAGCCCTAATCTCTGGATACTAGTTATTAAAACCATAATTGTCAAACTCATCCAGAAGAGCATTTAGCTCATGATCTGAACCACTCTCCTCTTCATTAAGAACTACCACGTCAACATCTGATTCTTTACACTTTCCTCTTTCCCTAGCTCCTCTCCTTTCACTAGAATAGGGAAGATCAAACTTTGTTTCTTCAACTTTGACTTCCACAGTTTCCTTTGTCTCCATAATGGGGCCAAAGAAGATAGTTATTGCAAACTCTGGGTTAGTACCAGAGGTAGGGGAGGAGGGTCCATCAGCAAAAATGGTCTATCCCGAAATTTGGAAGGGGTTTCTTGTTGAGAAGATTTAACCAGTGAAGCCTTGAGTTACTCAACTATGTAAGATAGAGCTTTAAAGTCTAGTTTCTGTTGAGAGATCAGTTTCTGTTGAGTTTCAAGTTGAGTCTGCTGAACATCTAGCTGAGTGTGCAAACCTCCAACTTCCAACTTAAGATCTTTAACTTCTTCTTTACATTCAATCAGTTCAGTCTTAAATCGTTATATAACTTCATCTTTCTTGAGAACATGATCCTGCCACTTCTTGATCTCCAAACTTAGATTTTTCACATCTGGAACCGAGGGTGATGGTTCAAGAGCATGGGATGTAGGTGGTGTAAGAATGGGTTCATTGAGTGGAGATAGTGGATGTGTTGGTTGTGGTGTTAGTTTGGGACTGGTGTGCTCAGGAATGTTGAATAAGGACTCAGAGGATGGTGATAATTCTTCAAGTCCAGTCTTTATTTTCTTAGCTCTAGGCTCTTCCAGCTCATAATCAGAACCTGAGTCAGCTGGTCTCTTAGATGAGGATGCAGGAGGCTCTGTCTTTCCATCAGAATTAGACTTGCAGTAATCAGAGCCATAGATTCATGCATCCAGAGTCCCACTTTACTATGCAACCTCCTCCTCAACTCCTTGTATCTCAGCTTCAATATTAACTTGTACTTGCTCTTCTTGAATGGAAATCTCAGGATCAATAAAAGGAGCTTCAGTGATGGGCTCAATAAAGGGTTGTTCTTCTTCTTGTACATGAGGGATTTCTAAATCAACTTCAACCTCTACTTCAGGATCCTCCACATTCCCTTGCCCCTATTCCATTTCTTCTTCTTCTTCTTCCTCAGACGATGATGATTCTTCAACTTCAAGATCAGGATCAACATCGGGAACAATCTCTTCCTCTTCTTCGATGACATGACCAAATAAAGGATTGTCAGCAGTCATTCTGTTGGTTCTTTTGTTTGAACTCTTCATGTAGGTAAGAGTTTTTGCTATCATGTGGTCAAAGACAAACACATTGCCATCTTGTTGAAGATCATGATGTAGATGGTTGATAATGATTTGTAGTAATCGTGGATATACCAGAAACTTCTCTTTGACAGCTCCTGTCAAATTTTCTTTAAGTTGCCTAAAAATCATCCCATAAAAGTTATAGTTTCTTCCATTGATTAGCCCCAACACTGCCGATGCCACCATGGCATTGGCTGAGTCAAATCCACCATTTCTGAAGGATAGGCAGTGAATGAATACATGCACGAAGTATCTCTAGTGGCTTGGAAGTGAGTTCTTGATAATTTGCCCACTCTTAAATTCATCAGGGTATCCCAATCTTCTGAAACATTCCTTCACGTAAAATTTGGGAATTCAATTGGTGCTTGAGGATCATCATTGAGATGCAGTACTTGTCTGATAGTAGCTTTAGAAAAAAGTACTTCTTGATTAAGCAGAGTGGCTCTAATGTGCGCCACAATGTCAATGGTCACGATCTCAGGAGTATACCAAAACTGCCTTATAGATGATTCCAAAACAGGTAGGTTGTGACTTTTAGCAAAACTGATGTTGGAATTAGTCAGGAAGTTCAAGACTGGAACAAAGTCTGCACTCTTTGGATCATTGGCATCTAGAAAAGCACATACATTATGTCTTTTGACAAACAGAAGATCTATATCTGCAAAGAACAAAACAAAACATAATTTTCAAAATTCTGTCACTTAGAGAAATTTCAGAAAAGCCTTTATCGAAACTACTAGTTTCGGGTGAAGAAAACTCAATCGAAACTACAAGTTTCGGTCCAACACTTTCCGAAAAAAGTAATCAAAACTACCTAGTTTCGGGTTGGCTTGGGTATAGAAACAACTACTTTCGGTTGAAAACCTGTTTAAATTTTTGAAAGACCCCTTTTAAAGCAAAATACCCTTTTTTATCGAAAGTACTTGTTTCGATGCACAAACCCTGAATAGATACATAATTTCAAAGACAAAGGAAATATCATTAGCACTTATAAACAGACTCAGATAATCAAAATTAAAACAAAATGCGAGATGTAAGGATAAGAAACAAGAGCCTGAGTGTCGAAACTCTTTCTTACCAATGTGTCAAAAACAAATCTGCAAATATGTACGCACAGATGTAAGCCAAAGATAATGGTGATGTTGTAAACAGGAAATAAACACAAAACAACCATGATTATGAAGATTTTAGTCGTAAAACTTTCGAAAAGAAACCGTAGGTCTGGCATTTTGCAAAATCGCACATTTTGGGCATAAGTTCAGTACCTGATGATGAAGACGACGGAGGAATCAGATGAGAAATACTGATTTTGCAAACATAGACCAAGGTAATGAGAGCTTTTGTGTGTGAAAAGGAGGTGTGAAAAAGTTTTTGAGAATGCAAGTGAACTTGGCAAGGAAGAAACCTGATTATAAATGCATTCAATTTTCATAGGACAATTGACGTTTACGCCACTGTTGAAACAACTAGTTTTGATAGGCCAAAGAAGTTTCAGGTGAGTTGTGAAGTTTCAGGTGACATAGAAGTTTCGATTACCATTAGATCAGTTGAGTAAAAATAAAACAAAAAATTCAAATATATACAACTTTAAACATGTTAATGAGGAAGACTGGATTTGATATAAGAGAGTAAAATAAAGTAAAACTATACAAAGACTATTTACACTTATATTTTTGGAAAAGATCCAACATGAGATTAGGTCTGGTCAAACACTTCCTTTTGCAATCAACTACTGTGAGTCCCCGAAGATAGCTGATATGTGTGCAAAGTAAACCCGAACATTTGTTTATACATCGGTTTCATGTGATTATAAGGTACCATTTAAGCACGATACAAGATGTACCCCACATATTGAAATAAAATGGTTTTGAAAACCTATCAATCCTCAAGAAATACCCCTATTCAACCTATCATATCTTTCTGATTAACCAAGGTACCATCTTAATAAGTCAAAAATACCGCCAAAACAAAATAAGAAATCTAAGTGGATTAAGAAAATGCAAAATGAAAAATATCCAAGTACATATTAAAAGGTACGAACATTCTAGATCTTTGCGTAAGCAAAACAGAAGAAGTCGTAAAATTATCCAAGCAGATAGAAAATGTTTGAACACCCGAGATCTTTGCGTAAGCAAAACAGACGGGGTCATCTGCGGTAAGTATCGTTACTTTGACGGTCACCTGGCACATAAATAGGAATCCAACACGTAGGACTGTATCTGATTGAATTGGTTTTCTAATAAGTAAAATGGGTTAGATATTTCAAGAATGGGTTAAAAAACAATTGTATGATTTAAGATTTAGATTTTCACACTACTTACAAGTTATAACCATATGTCGGGCCTACCAGCTATACCTCAGTAAACACCATCTCTTTTGGTCCATTCCGTGTTCAAGAGATATGATCAGAATCTATCATTTCTCAAAGGTCGGATACAATTTTCCTGAAAACACAAAACTTGAGGTCACTTGTAAGATTTAGAATTTACATAACTATGAACAAAGCTTGACAAAGCAATTCTTTTCCTTTTAACACATGAATTTCAATTTCTCCCCCAAAAGATTTGCTTGTAAATAAAAATAACTATACTGAAATGTAAAATCTTTTTGGTAATCTTCGCGATCAATAATAATAAAAAAAATACTATGCACAAGGATTACTGAAAATTGATCATTCCGAGCATCTCCACCAGTTTTTCAAATCTGGCAGAGTCAAATACTTTTGTGAAAATGTCGGCGGTTTACTTGTCGGTTTTGACTTCAAAGATTTTTATATGTTTCTTTTCAACACAATCACAGATGAAGTGATGTTTGATTTCGATGTGTTTGGTTTTGGAATGTTGATCGGGATTTTTTGTAGTATTGGGAAAGGCAGTGTTGTCACAAAGGATCGGTGTCTCATGGAATGTGATCCCATAGTCAAGCATTTTATGGTGTATCCATCTGAATTGGGAGCAACAAAGGGTTGCGGTAATGTATTCGGCTTCGGCAGTGGATTGGGAAACGGTGGTTTGCTTCTTACATTTCCATGAGACAAGGCGGTTACCAAAGAACTGATAACCTCTAGAAGTGGACTTGCGGTCTAAGTTTCATCACTCGTAGTCAGAATCTGAATAAGCCACAAGATCAAACAAGTTATTTTTAGGATACCAAAGACCAAGTTTTGGCTTATACTTAAATATCTTAAAATACGTTTGACTGCAACTAAATGAGAGAGTTTAGGATTAGCCTAAAAGCATGCACACAAGCACACTACAAACATTATGTCGGGTCTGCTGGCAGTGAGATAAATGAGAGAACCTATCATGGAGCGATAGAGGTGCTGATCAATGCTTTCACCATCCAAATCGGGAGACAGACAATGGCGAACTTCAACAAGAGTTTTGAAGGGATGAGATTCAGTCATTTTGAACTTGGTCAGGATGTCTTTGACATATTTCTCTTGATGAATAAGAATTCCTGGCTCTGACTGATCAAATTGTAGACCCAGAAAGAACTTCATTTCTCCCATAGATCTCATTTCAAACTTGGAACGCATCACTTCTTCGAACTCTTTACACAAGCGAGGATTGGTGGATCCAAAAATGATATCATCAACATAAATTTGCGCTAAGATTTTATCCTCTCCGTCCTTCCGTTTAAACAGAGTTTGGTCAATTGATCCTCGTGTGAAACCATTAATAAGCAGATGCTTAGATAATGTCTCATACCACACATGAGGTGCTTGATGAAGACCATACAATGCCTTGTCTAATTTATAGACTCGGTCTGGAAAGTTAGGATTAATGAAACCCGGTGGTTGCTTGACATAAACTTCTTCTTGAACCATTCCATACAGAAATGCACTTTTGACATCTATTTGATAAACTGTGAAGTCCATATAGGCTGCATAGGCGAGAAACATTCTGATAGACTCCAAGAGAGCCACGGGTGCAAATAATTCCTCAAAATCAATCCATTCCTCTTGATAAAACCCTTGAACCACCAAACGAGATTTATTACGAACCATAATTGTCACACCCCGCCTCAGGCACCCCCTAGACGTGTACGAGCCCGATTGGTATAATTTGGTTACTTTATTTCAGAGTTTTTATAAAATACAGTGGAAGTCTTTTTCAAATGATCTTTTCATCATTCTTTCATCCTAAAGGGTTGTAATTGTAAATACCAAAACTCAGTTGAAAAACAAAAGCCTTGTATTTTGATGTGTTTGAAGTGTATATATATTTTAATAAAGATTTTTACACAATTAGTTTTAAAAAGGGTGTTCACCCAAGACTAATCACACACACACCGGGCAGTGTACCCGTCAAATGGCAATGTAGTAAAGGTAAGAACCGGATATCAATCCGTGGACACGGTGGAATGCGATAATAAACCGGGACTAAAATTCAATCAAATATAAAGATGTTTAAGTTGATTTTTGATTAAACTAATATGCAAAAATATAAAACTAAACTAAGAACACAAGTCGAACAATCAATGAAGGAAAATAATTTGGGAAATAAAAACGAACAAACACAACTAACGGATGAAAACCGAACATTCTAAGTTTATTAACGAGTCGATAGCTAGACTCGTGTCCTAATGCGCGTCAATTAGGACAAATGATGGGGCAAACCAACAAACGGGTGGCCTATGATTCTTGAATACCCATCCGACCCGTTTGGTTTAGTGCATTTACCACCGGCTAGTGACAACCAATAGTAAATGCAAAAACAAAGTGACGGGTCAGGCCACCAACACTTGTATTTGCCCGGACCAAACCTGAGGTACATGATGTAGTGAAGGAGGCGATCATCCCGGTAAGATAGCGTTGGCTTGTCATGCTTTGTGGACCGATGTCGCGCCTTTCTAGTCTATTGGTCCATGAAATCTCTCGCCCTCTCCCGCTGTTTGGATGACTCGTATGACGAATCGTGATCATGATCAGTCGCGGGCCGGCTCTTCTTGGTGCACAACGAAGGATCGGGCGTCACCATAGTCATTGGTCCGTTGATGAAACCATCCGTTTGCACATCTTCCTCTTGGTGCGACTCCCCTTCAATTACCACGGTTGATTCTTCAAACAATAATGTTTTCAATTCGTCCGAATTACCAATCAGGGCGAATGTAGGGTCCTCATAGCGCTTTGCAGGGTAGCCCGGGAACTGATAACAATCCAATGTATAATGTGGGCCCCCATAAATCTAACACCAAATCTCCTCGTGGTAACCCCATAGATCAAACGGGTACTCGTCACTGTAACTCCCATAGTCGCGATCCATGAAAATCACTGCAAAGAACACTCAAACAAAACGATCACGGGTATGAGATAAAAATGAAATGGAAAATAAAAGCGAAGATAAAAAATGAAATTCAAAAAGCTATACACAAATATAAGATGATAATGATAAAATAAAACTAAAATTAGAATAAAATTAAATAAAGAAAACTATTTACCAAGATATACACAAATATTATACTAAATGACTAAATAATAATTCCAATCGTCCTTGCACAAATAATGGCGCCAAAAACTTGATGTGGTTGAAGTGTATATATATTTTAATAAATATTTTTACACAATTAGTTTTAAAAAGAGTTTTCACCAAAGACTAATCACACACACACACACACCGGGCAGTGTACCCGTCGAATGCAATATAGTAAAGGTAAGAACCGGATATCAATCCGTGAACACGGTGGAATGCGATAATAAACCGGGACTAAAATTCAATCAAGTACGGGCAAAAGATGTTTAAGTTGATTTTTGATTAAACTAATATGCAAGAATATAAAACTAAACTACGAACACAAGTCAAACAATCATGGAAGGAATATCACTTCGGTCTCGAATCCATTTAGTAGACATCTAACAACAACTATAGATACATGGCAAGTACACGATGCGTATGCTGACTAAACTCTCGTCAAAGACATCTAATCAAATGACTTTTCGGAAAGTTAGAATGAATTATACAAACTAACCACCTAAACTCATGCAATGAAGCTCACGTGCTATGAATACGTCAATGTTTAATAAAGATTGAACTAACTTCCTGTCAAGGTTGGATAATTCAACAACAAGTTGGAAAGATTACACGAATCAACACATAACCCACCTCAATTTGATTAAAGTAAACAACAACATTCACTTCTTTAACATACAATGTTCATATCAAGATTACATAAACTAGAAGATTGCATCATCAAGTCCTAGATGAACATAGTACTAAACATGACACACCATAACAAGCACTTTGTCTTTCCAAACACAAGCACAAGGATGCACATTCAAGAGTTTTCAACCATAAACAAGACTTCATCCACCATTCCTAGTCAAAAGCCATAAACTAGCATACACACATACACTAATCAATGAATACATGCATAAACCATGAGTTTTCCAACATACAAAGCCTACAGATATACAAGTCTTGCAAACAATATCAACTACCAAATACACAATATCATTGAAGAATAATCATGCCATTGTTATAACATTAACATAAACTATGCCAAAAATCCATAAATGTTGTCAAACGTTACTAAACTTCATCTAAACCAAAGTGATATCAAGAGTTAGCTCATGGTGAGCATAAGAATAAGAACAAAGCAAGGAAAAGTTACAAGACTCATAAAGAAATGCCAAGAATCAAACCAACTTCCCCAAGCTAGATGATGATGATGATGTATGGTGATCCTCTTGATGTTGTAGTCCTTCCTAGAAGCTTGAAATGTGGCTAGAAACAAGGAAATTCGGTGCACAAAACAGTGCTCAGGGCTCCAACTCTCTAGGTCTCTAGACTTGTGATGTGAGAAAACTTCTGATATTTATAGAACAAGGGAGGCACGACCGTGCCAGGGGTAAGGCACAACCGTGCCTGTCATTGGGGCGCGACCGTGTCTGGTGATTAGCACGGTCGTGGGACAGGTGGTTGACCGATCTGGTTCTTTCATTGGTTCTCTTTCTTCAAGGGTGTACGACTGGTCAGACTCACGGGATTACACGCGAGCGTGGGGGTGTTGGAGCACGGTTGTGCTTGAGAAAGTGCCTTGGTACGGTCGTGTCGGGTACGGGGCGCGACCGTGCCTAGGGTTTCCTGGCTTGGTGCGGCCGTGCCAAGTAAGGGGCGCGGCCGTGCCAAGTAAGGGGCACGACCGTGCCTCTCCCTCAGAAACCCTAAAAACTTCATCTTTATCCTAGAATTCCCATGTTTGTTCACTCAGCTTCACAAAAACCTACAAAACTGGAAATGAAACAAATAAGTGTCTAAAAGTTGGAAATAACCAAGAATTGATCGTGAAATGAGTGAAGTTTTGTGCCAAAAAGATGTGTAAATTCTAACACATCATATTTACTATATCAACATAGGGTTTCAATACCCTTTTCATTTGATTACAAAACATTGTTTGAAATCAAATACATGATGAACCAGTGGAAATAGTACAACACAGGGTTGATCTGTTCCCTGGTCCTATCTCCTTTCTTTAGGATTTCCCTTTACACGAGTCCTGAGAATCCTACGTGCATTCCATCCTTTTTCCTGGATCAGATCTCATGTCTGCCAATACTCCCTTCTCGTGATATTTGTAGGTCCACATGACTCCACTACGGATCGATCTCGTGACGTGACGTATAGAAGACACGGAGTGCGGAATCCAACCGTATCAACGTTTGTGTACTCAAAATGACAGAAATGATAACAATGTGAATAATCTTCTCGTTGTATTTCCTTATCAGACATTGATTACAATCTCTCTCAGATTCTCATGTCTGATCTCTCTCTGAAGTTTTCCAAGTCTCTCACACTAAGACTTGTACACACCTATTTATAGGAACACACAGCACCTTAGGCAAGCTTAACAAGTTCGCTCCTAAAGGTGCTTAGGCGAACTTGTTAAGTTCGCCTATCTATGAACTTAAACAATATTGTTATCAACAGTTACAAAACATGTCCTAACAGACTCCCCTTTAACTATTGCTAACAATTCTATCAGTTACAAGTCAAAGACTCTAAGACTAATACATAATATCTTCAAGGTCGTTGTCACCATAATATGCTCCAACAAACTCCCCTTTGACAACAACTTTAGAAGATTGTTATCCGTCTTCATATATCATCAAACACATTGTAGTCTTTGTCTTGTTCATCTTCAAACTTTCTCTTTCTATCTAGAAGAAAACTTGGGAGAAGGACCCCTTGTCAACTTCTGTCTGTAATATTCAGTTTTTGCAAAGGAGAACAACCAAGAATAACCAACAATTAAGATTTCCATGGAAGCTGGAAAAATAAAATATTTTTGGTGTTTCAAACATAAGAAACACAAAATATTTTTGGTTTTTCTTTGTACAAACTAAAATGTAAAATACAAAATCACATCTTTTTGGTCGAACATCACGAGTAAGAAGATCATATCAGTATATATGATCTATCAATCACACATCTTGGATATAAAATCCGTATAATATCAAATGGTATCCTATGACATTCTGTCAAGCCTTGACCAATCAAACCAATATCTTTTAAGATTATCACACTCTATCTTTTTCAAGACTTTCATATTGCATGTTATGATACGCGATAAACATTCAAAGAAAATAGGATCAGGCTATGACACACAAATTCAAATTGTCAATATTATAAGATTTGAAATTAAAGCATCTCATTGCCACTTTCTTGTGAGTTAAGGTACCATTTAAGTATGAAATATAACGTGTACCCCACTAGTATGCCAACATAATGTAAAATGCACTATCTTCAAGACATATGAGATTTTACTAAAGATTATCCGAATTTCTAGAATGAGGAGACATCACTTAGCATATGAATAGCAGAATCCAAATTGGATTGTATAGGAATCAATGAGATTCAAAATCGAATGATTCAATGTCTTGGGTTATATATGTGGAATCATAAGATTAAGGTAAGTGGATCCAACTGTTATCTGGATTATGAATTCAATGGAATCAGTAAAGATGATTTATCAATATGATCCAAGGGCTAGTATATGTTTGACAGATGTTGTCAAGTACATATCTTGATTATACTTCAAATTGCATGCTATTCAGGACATGGGCACTGAAGCAAATCGAATAAATAGTGCTAAGGACCTAACCAGAAACTGATCTCATAGGACAATCTTTATTAAAAGCTAATATTCTTTATCTGATAGTGATATTTTAACACACACACCCAGGCATAAAATGGGTTCAAATCAAATTTGTAACATATGCAATTATGTTTTCACACTACTAATGGTTCAGTGACGCTTTTAGTCTACTTACAATTCAAATTATATGTATACACAACACTATCATTTCCTATTTGTGCAGTCTCTGAAGTTTAGATCAAAACATATAATTCATATATATTAACATAAAGCACCAACCAGTCAATCTAAGGTCATGTGTGAAAGAGCATCTACTTATGTACTATCATCTCTTCTTCAACTTCAAGTAATGTCGATTTTATCTTTTTCAATTTGTTTAGCTGTTTCAAAATCTTTATGAAAGAAAGTAAAACAAAAGAAAATAAAATCTTTCATGAAAACATTTTAAGAAAAACATTTTACTTGGTTACTTGGAATTGAGCAATTCAATCAATTAAAAACTCAAACTGATGTAATCGAATGTAATTGAATGCCTTTGCCTTTGTCACGAACACAAATCTGTACTCCCCGTGTCCTGTAGACTCCCCCTCAACTAGTCAAATGGTTGCATCAATGACTTTATGCTCACCATCGTCATCCTAAGTTTCAGGTTATCTTTTGGACTTGGTAAAATTCTTTCCAAAACAACATTGTGTATGACATATTCTCCCCCTGAGCATCAAGCCGTTGAATCAAATAAATATCTCCGTTATCAACAACTCTTTGCTCATGCAGATGCCATTCCCTGTCATGTGTTACGAACAACCACTATTAGCATCCCAAATGGTATTAATAGTCCCTCTTGGATAATCCTGCACAACTAACAAGAAAAATTAATTTGAAATTGGGACCCAAGCCATTGTAGTCATGGGTCGTCCATCTGTATCATAATAATAAACTTCCCTCCATTCACAATCGAATCTCTCATCGATTTTCGGTGATTGATCCAACGAGTCCGAAACAGAAACTTTTGATTTCCAAACATACTTTTGTTAATTAAATTCTTTTTTCTTAAAATGTGAAGTGTTTGAACAATCTTGTTCATTTGAAAAATGTTTAGATTGTGAAAACTCTTGTTGTTCTAAAAGTTTTCTCAATCTTCTGTTTCTCCTCCGTCTTTGAGGTCTAGAAATCCTAACCTTAGATATTGAATTACCCTTTGGTGTATCACAAGGTGTAGCACATTTGGGTTAACATAAGGCTTACCATGAGTTCTTACCTTTGATGGAGTAACATGTCAGTTACCTTTGGCATTGTTGACAATCAATCCGTATGTGACCCACAAGACAACAGTAAAAGCAAGATCTCGTCTCACGATAATCTCTCATATAAGGAATCTTCACATGATAAGATTCAGTTGAAGAAGATTCCCCTACATGAACTTCTTTTGGAGTTTGAGAAGGAACAAACTTTTTCTCAACAAGTTTTGATTCAGGCTTCATCTTCTCAGGAACTACATGGTTCTTTCCTTTATTTTTGGAAGGACAATACACCACAATGTAACCCATCTCATTTCAATGAAAGCATGTACGTCTGTCTTTATAATCTTTGACATATGGAACTCTCCTTGAGTTTGAAAAACTTCCAAATGTATAATTTCTAGATGAATTAGAATCAACCTTTGGTTCCTTAACTTTAATATCTTTCGGTATCCCCTCTACCTTAGGTTCATCAAAATATTCATCATCACTCTCATTAGAATACACCATATCCTCATCTGTGACTGGATTCACCTTCAACACAGTCTTAGGATCTAAATCCTCATCTTTTATAATCTCAGGTGTAACAGAATAATTTTCGTTGAATGGTGGAGGAACATAACCAATACCATTAGTTCCCTTCCCCTATTCAGTATTAACATTATAATATCCTAATAAGAATGATGAATTTCCAAAGGTTTCTAACTTTTCTACGCAATCTGATCACCTCTACATTAGATTCAGCTAGTTTCTTATCTTTCTCAGCAAGATCATTATTTCTTTTCTCAATTTCTACAAAGGACATATCCAGGTGATATGCCTGCTCTTTGATCTTCAAAGTCAGAGAACTTATATCCCTCTTCAGTGATTCTATTTTTTCAACACACACATTCTCATTATCTTTTAATTTCTGATTTACCGTGTATATGGATTTCATATCACAAATGAGGTTTACATTGTCATCCATAATCCTCATCATTTTATCCTTCACTGAAATACATTTAGAACAAAACGTTTCAAAGTTTGAAACTACCGTATCCTTTTCTTCTAAATAAGATGCACCAGGAGCCATGAATATGTCATCATCAGCTGCACTCTTTTGATCAACAATGACAGGCTCTGCATCAGTTTCTGATTCACTCAGATCATCTTCAACTGTCTGGAAGCTTACTACAGGCATCATATCACTCTCGGTAGACTGAGTACTTTCACCAGAACGGATACTCTCACTATCACTTAACTCGGTAGAAGAATCACTTTCAAAATCACTCTTCTTCTCTAATTCTTCTTTGATCAAGACCACAAACGCTTGAGAAGTTGCTTCACCCTTTTTCTGCAATGCCTCCCATAAATCTCTTGAAGTTGGACACTTCCCGAGACTATGAATGATATCTTTCGGTAAAGACAATTTTAAAGTTTCACACGTTTTCATCTCTTGATCAAACTTATGCTTTTCTACTTTAGTATCATCTTGACCCATGAATGAACCGGACTTTCCAGCTACGGTAGTAAGTATGATGCACATATCCTTCAAATATGGGTGTCCAAATGTTTTTATCAGTTTCTGATACGAACTGTTCGAACCGGACTTTCCAGCTACGGTAATCTGATATGCACAAAAGCCTCGGTGGCATAGTTCCAATCTCATTATCATCATAAGAAATTGACATATTGAAATTTTTGCGAAAATATCCAGAAAAAATTTCCCGCCAAAATACACTTTTTAAAAATTTCAAAAATTCAAAAATGATTCAAAACAAGCATATAACCTTTCCCTAAAAAATTTGGACAAAAAAAATTCCCGCCAAAATAGATAAGTTCGCCTGATATTAGTTCGCCTGATACTGCCTGAGCGAACTTAATAAGTTCGCCTGAACTTCACTGACCGAACAAGACCACAAGCGAACTTGATAAGTTCGCCTGATTCAGTTCGTCTCTAACAGAATGATTAAATTCGCCTGGTTCAACTCTTCAACCAAAACAGAAACCAAAAATTCTGAAAATCATCATATCTTGCTGAATTGATGGAATTTGATGAAATTGAACCGTAGGATTGAGTATAATGTGATATAGAACACGTCTAATGGATTAATTTCATCAAAAAACCTTCAAATCCATGAATTTAGCCTCAAAATCAACTTCAAGAACTTGAAAACTCCATGAAAATGAAAACATGCAAAAATGGTTAATTTCTTGTCAAATTGTACACAAATCACTCACGAATCATACACAAATCACGAGCATAAGCTCTGATACCACTTGTAGGTCCACATGACTCCACTACGGATCGATCTCGTGACGTGACATATAGAAGACACGGAGTGCGGAATCCAACCGTATCAACGTATGTGTACACAAGATGACAGAAACGGTAACAATATAAATAATCTTCTCGTTGTATTTCCTTATCAGACACTGATTACAATCTCTCTCAGATTCTCAGGTCTGATCTCTCTCTGAAGTTTTCCAAGTCTCTCACACTAAGACTTGTAAACACCTATTTATAGGAACACACAGCACCTTAGGCGAACTTAACAAGTTCGCTCCTAAAGATGCTTAGGCGAACTTGTTAAGTTCGCCTCTAAATGAACTTAAACAATTTTGTTATCAACAGTTACAAAATATCTCCTAACAGAATCCCCTTTAATTGTTACTGACAATTCTATTAGTTACAAGTCAAAGACTCTAAGACTAACACATAATATCTTCAAGCTCGTTGTCACCAGAATATGCTCCAACAATATTTTAATCATTACCTGGAAAACATTTTGAAAAATAAAACGTCAGCGCGAATGCTGGTGAATACAATATCTTGACATAAAATCCTTTTGGCACAAACAAGTATTAATTTGATAATGACAACTTTATGTTCAATCTACACATTTAGCATACCCGTCCTGTTCAATCGCACCACAGTATACACTGGTGGTATGTCTTTATAACAATGGGGACTCCTGTCCCTCATTTGCTAAAAAGGGAAGTACCAACCTTAATTCGAGAATTTCACCCGAGACCCGTGTATCCCTTGCAAGTTTTACGTATACCTATGGCCTGAATGCTTACACGTAGAAGAACGTTGAGCATTACTTCATTAACCTTAGTTAGCCATTTTCGTAAAAAGATGTTTGACACAAATTTTGAAAGAGATAAAGTATTCACCTTCTTGTTGGGAATGAGCCTCTAAAGTCAATAGCTTATAAACTAGCTTCCTAGTCTCGTTTCTCTAGCGTTCTGACTTTTATACGAGAGTTTCTTCTTAAACAGAGCACTACGAGGAGCGGGAGTCGAACTGGGATCGTTGGGGATCGTCTACAGGAGCTCTGGAACGAGTTGTGGAAGTAAAGGATGATTCTTGGATGAGAGAAATCGAATGAGATCGATCAAGAATTTATAGGGGTGATCTGGGGTAGCGGTCCGTACCGCCCTTGCATGCGTTAGCCCTACATGCCGCAATCTGATTGGACCGTTCCTCGGTTTGTGGCTAGTGGACCGTTACCGCTGGGCGTAGCGGTCCGCCACCTAGCTACGTGGCAGATTCTTAGGGTTTTGCGGCTAGCGGACCGTTATCACCTAGCGTGGTGGTCCGCCATGAGTACACGTGTCATAAAACACGACCATTAGGCACTATACACGTGGCTTACCCGGATTCATTGCTTAGCCAACAAGTAGCGGACCGTTACCTAAATAGTGGCGGTTCGCCACCCAACTTTGTCCTCATAGCGGCCCGTTAGGACTAAGCTTAGCGGTCCGCTAAGGTCTTAATTCTTTAATTTTTAAATTTAAACCCTGAAGTTTAAGATAATTTTACTTATAGTCCCTAGGGTTTACCTTTTGTCAAATCTTGGATATTTTTGAGGCATGTGTTACATCCTCTCCACCTTGTTTTAAACTCGTCCTCAAGTTTATTCAAATAGGTGTGGATATTTCTTTTTTCATTGTAAGTCCCAGCGGGTCTACCGATCGATCTCTGCTGTAAAACATATATTACGTATACGAAGTGCGGAATCCTTACGTATACGTATGTTTCGAATAGTCATGAATGCAATGCAATCACACAAGACACGATTTCGTAAAAATCTTCTTGTATTATCAATCAAACAGTAAACACAGAGTAGTTCTAGTTACAATGCAGAAGTTTTAAATGAGAACAACTCTTGAACTATTTAGAGACAACACATACTGAAACAGGCGAAATTAATAAGTTCGCCACCTCTTAGTTCAGGCAAACTTGTTAAGTTCGCCTCAACTATACCAGGCGAACATATTAAGTTCGCCTGTGCAAATTTAACTAATTACAATTACAAAACATACAAAACGTGAAACATAAAGACTAATCTTTTACAAGGCTTGTTGTCACAAAACATGCTCCAACAGACTCCCCCTTGACAACAACTTGGTCTTTATCTTCAAGTCTTGTTCTTCCAATTCTTTAGCAACGAGCTCCCTGCACATATCCTGTGTTTCAAGCACACATACAACACCTTCTTATACTGTAATGCCTGCTCTCTGCTTTCATCAGTATATATGATCTCTCTACGCTTTAGCATCTTCTGATCAGACCTTGAAAAGTTAACAAGGTTCATAGCATCAAAGAATCTCACTATAACCTTGCCATTCAAGTCTTCTATCACAGCTTCTCCCGTACATCCAACAACGTACCACCATTTAAGATCATGTAGACAATCATAAGGAATCAGTTTCAATGGAATCTTTGGTACTGATCTCACAGGTTTAAATTTGTATCTCCATGTCACCTTTTGTGTAACAGGATCTACTTCTTTTATTCTTCTTCTCTGTTGAGGTTTCAGTCTCTCATACTTTCCAGAACCTCCTTCCATTCTTATCAAGTTGGCAATCGAGTCAGCTATTCCATTATTTGATCTGTTGATCAAGAGCTTTGTTGATAACCCATTGACTTCACATCTCGGTAAAGAGTTAAAGTATTTAAGCCTAGGCTTCAAATACTGAACTCCATCTGTTCTCTTTAAAGCGAATAACTTGAACTCAGCTTCATAAAACCAACTTATTATTCTTCCAGAGCATTTGTCTTTGTTTACATATCTCCGCTTTTGCACTGGAGAAACTGGTAAGTTATCTATCGAGATCTTCACCATTTCCACCCATTGTGCCTTAGTCATTCCAGTATTCTTATACATTTCTGTATCTTTAGGCAAACTTTCAGCAGAATCAGAGTTTTGTTTTTCTAGATCAGGATCAGATGCATCAGATTCTACAACTCCTTCTGGAAACCTTTCAGGAATTATATCATCTTTAAACACATTAGTATCAATTAAACCCTTACATCCTTCGTAAACAACTTTTTTATTATCACACTCCAGCTTTACTTCAACAATCTCTCCTTCCTCTAATCCTTCCTCTTCTGTATCATCATCATTAGAAAGATCATCCAAATCTATCAAGCATTCATTTTTGTCAGCTTCATCCATATCATAATCTTCAAAGAACAAAGAATTATCTAACATGTCAGCATCACTAGCTTCATTGTTACCACTAGTCTTCATATTGGCTTCCACAATAACCTCCGACTCCCCCTAAGTTAATGAAGGATTAGATGCAGCGTGTTGACGCTCACCTAAACCGTCACTAGCACTTGGTTCATCATCATCATCTGGATTCTTCTGAATACCAATATTGTGAAGATCTGGAACCAAAAACTGTGTTGAACATCAATCCTGTTACTTGTAATGACATGGTATATGATGATTCAACTGATGATAACGTGTTTGATTCAGAGAAAGTTGAAGGCATAGTGAAAGATTGTAAGTATGTGGAACAAGTTGTGATGAAAACAGTGACAAGAGACAGGTGCATTCTAACTGAACCAGATGATGTGAGTGAACAACCAAAACCTAAATCTACTTTTAAACCAGTTAAACTGTTTGTAAGTGGTGGTTTTGATTCACAAGATACAAACAAGATTGAGAAAATCTCAACTCTTGATTTTTGTAAAAAGAAACTTGAAGAGGAAACTCATAAGGTTGTTCATTCTTCAAACACTATTTCTCAGTGTTCATCATCTACTTCATTCAAGGTTCAGAAAGAAAAGTATGTTCATGTCTACAAGGAAAAACGTTCTTCTTTTCATTGTGGTGTTGATGGTTATATCTTGAAAGATTATCCAAATAAGAACTTGGGGAAGCGTCTGGAGAATCCAAAGTTGGCACGACCTTTTGTGAATCCACCAGCAAAATCTGTAAGTAAGAATGTGGATAGTGGTGTAAAGAGGTCAAGTGTTCAGAGTGCTTCTGATACAGTGAAAGTTGTGAAGAAGGTTGAGTCAATTGGTGAAACTACCCAACCAAAAGAAAACTTGTCTAGACCCCAAAGACGTCGAAGAAATAAACGGTTGAGAAAACCTCTCGAACAACCAGTGGTAAACGACAAGGTTGAGGTATTGAGAGAGACTGACAAAGTTCAGGTTACATCAAAGTGGAAACCTAAATCCACTATTTCTGTTTCAGGGAAACAATCTCTACAATTCAGGAGAAATTTGATTTTGTATTGAAGGAAATAGTTTATTTTGATGAATCAGGCCGACCCAAGACCACAATGGCTTGGGTCTCTATTACTAACTAATCATTTCTATTTCTGTGTAGGGAACTCTAAGGAGGACTGTTGGCAACCATTGGTATGTTGGCAGTGGATGCTCTCGGCACATTACGGGAAATCTTAATTTATTGGAAAATGTGAAAGAAATTCAGGGAGGATTCGTTCCTTTTGCGGGCAAGAAAGGAGGAAATATTTATGGACAAGGAACTGTGTCGAATGGGAGATTGAGCTTTGAGAAAGTCAACTATGTTGAGCAGCTAGAACATAATCAGTTATCTGTTTCGTAAGTCTGTTGTGACAATACGGACTTTTCCAGTTAACCCAGTTAGCTAAATCCAGTTAAATTCTAACTTGGTTTGCTTATCCCAAACTTCAAGGACTAATTCTGCCATTATCTAAACTCAAAAACAAGGGACTGAATCTGTAATTCGACCAATGTTAAATTATGTTGACTTCTAAAAGTTAACTCGCAGCCTTTGATCCCAATTCAAAATTCACAATCAAAGATTCGTTCGAATTGTAACCGTTTTGCACGATTATGATCATCAACGTCCATCATTAAGTCATTAAACCCGACATTTATTTGAGTTGAAACTCAATTATGGGTAATCAAGTTGTAACCGTCGACTGTACCGGCAAGAATGATCAAATTCGATCATGTCGTATGATAACATCACAATTGAACCATCTGCGTATCATACTCGAACTCCACAGAACCTGATTAACCCTTCAAGTCGATCGGAATAGCAATAGGAGTCACCGTAGAACAAGTCATTCACAGCCGGAACCAGTTCTAGTCGATCTCCATCAATCCGGCGTCTATACTGGTAAATAATCCCACCCTTAGCTTCGTTTTAACACTCAGATCAAAAGCCCCATACCAATTTTGGATTATTACATCAATTCGGTTGAAATTAAGATTCTAGGGTTCATGCATATGTAGTTTGATCGAACCCTACCTTACGGTCTGTTTTAATCCAATTAATTCACACCATTTGATTCGCAATCCTCTGTACACTGAAAACCCTATGCTAATTCATTTTCATAATATCGAATTGATCTCGATCCGGAAACTAGGGTTTGTTCATATTCTAATTTGGGGTTTTTGATCCCAGACACAACCTGAACCAAATTAAACTATATCAGTGGATTCGCAATGTTCAAACATGTAATAGCCCCATGAATTCAACCTTTTTCATTATCAGAATAGATCAATTTGATTTTGAGTTATAATCTAGGGTTTCGGCGATTTAAAACTTGAATTAATAGCTTCAAACATATTGTTTTTGCAATTAAACGCGACCTTTGATTCACAAACCCCCGATAAACAAAACCCATATTCATCAGATCCAAACCATGGTTGATTCGTTGCTATTTTGGTGGGTTTGGTCTCGGGTTCGAAAGGGAATGGATGAACACACCGACTGTGTGTTAAAAGAATTTAAATCGGGTACTATTTGCGAAGCACCGGGTAGTGGAATTGGTTAAAGTGTTGTGCGTATAGGGGAGGGAGCCGGGTTCGAATCCCTCCCCACTGTTTTATTTTTAAACCATATTCTCCACTATTATTTTAATATAAAATCAAACTCCATATCATTATATTAATATATAAAAATGTTTTGAGCCCGGAAACAACCCGTGGACTCGGGTTTGAATTATTAACATATTTTTATTATTCCCATTTTTATAAATAAAATGTTGTTGTTATTATCAACAAAAGAAATAATATGTTCATATTATTTTTAAACCGTAAATTCGTATAAAATAATATATTTATATTATTTTTAAACCGTGACCCGTATTATTAAATAATATATATTTATATTATTTCGAATCATTTTATAACATCGTATATCAATTGAGACTAAATAATAATATAATTGGTTGTATTATTTACTCGTATATATATTACTATTTTCTCAATTTTTGCGAATGACAAAACCCCTGGTTATATTTATTATTATTTGTGTCATTCGTCGCGTAAAGTAATTCCTAACTCCGTGGACACTTTCGTCCACTCTTGAATATTAGAGCGTTTCGTTAGGACGTTTCTCATTCCGTGGCGCTGTCACAATTCCCATTTTTGTCCCTAATTTATGTGTTTATAATTTTAGGGCATTCGTAACTCGTTTGAGACTTACACACGTGATTCCAACTTAACCTTTGTGTGATACTACCTACAACGCAACGCATGTGAGTTTTCACGGCCCCTTTTTACTGTTTTAACTTGGGGGAGAAAACATGATTAAACGATTTGGGATTTTGTAATTCGTATGATATCAATGTTAAAGCTAAGTGTAACACGCTATCACAGAAAGCCCTCATCTTATATCGGACCATTAATATGGATCCTAGCGAGGTAATATTTAGTAGTACTACTGGGTTTGACAAATCCCACCCGCGTTAGTCGCGCTAACTCGATTAGAGATCGAACGGGTGTAGTGTTAGCCTACTCACACCGCCAGTGTTGATAGACCTGACAGGAGGCAAATAAAAAAATAGTCAGCTTCGGTTGCGAGCGCTTGAGCTGAACATGAACATAGGTTAGCTACCTATAGATACATATTGAATGAACATAAATCTGGTAAACGCTTATTTACATATATTGAAACCTGTGAACTCACTAACCTCGTGTTGACATATTTTCTTACATGTTTTCTCAGGTCGCTAAGATAAGACACAGGTGCACATTAGGGCATGCATGGGATTTAACTACTTTGATTATGACTTATTTATATTTGTTTGGATTATTTTATTGTACCTGGTTTGGTTGGACGTTTTGGACTTATGGACTTTTGGACTTTGGTTTTGGGCGCGTGTGTTTTGCGCATTTACTTTCTTTACGCTTCCGCATTGAAACTCTGATTAGTATATTATTTTCATTTTGAGTCCCATGTAGAAAGTAACTAATGTCTGAGATCCTGGTTCGTCACTTCCCAAACGGTAAAACTCCGTTAGTTGAATTTGGGGGTGTGACAGATTGGTATCAGAGACTTTGGTTATAGAGAACTAGGATTGCATACTAGACTATAGCCTCACACAATAGTTACATGTCATTTAGATGTTTAGCACTTATACATATTGTTGCAGGAACATGGCGTCAACTCCACCTCCATCACCTAAGGCACCAGGACATAAGGCACCTATCCTATCATCCCCAGAGCCCAAAAGGCACCGGACTAGTTCTAGTGACTATTCAGTTGAACAGGGGGAAACGAGCAGCGCACAAGCAATGAATCCTGCTTGCATTTGGAACGCATACCCACAAATGATCCAAAGATGGATCAAAATGGGAAATGTCCCATCACCTTACTTCGGTTCTACTTCCTCATCATCTACCTTGCCTAGCTTTCCATGCACTATGGAACAAGCTTTTGCAGCCTTTGTATTGTATATGTCTAGAGAGTTGAGCATTTTGAAAGATGCTACTGATGAGATACCTGATATTCTGAAGAGAGAACCTCAAATAAAGGAGAATAAGGTAGGGATAGAGCTTTTGACTGCTGAACTAGCAGTAACTGACCAGGTCCATAACCTTTTGGTAGATCGTGTGGAACATTTGGAGACGAGTGTGGACACCTCGAACAATTACATGGAAGGAGTTCTGGAGAGAGTGACTGCTCTGGAAGCTCAGCTACATGTAGCAAACCACACTGCCGAAGGTCTTCAAGAGAGGGTGACTCACTTGGAAGCCCAACTACAAGAAGCCCTATTTCCTGAGGAGATTCCACTTTCTGATGGCGAGGAGGATCCCTTTGAGGAGGAGCCCTTTGAGGAAGTGTCACACCCCAAATTTCAACTAACGGAATTTTACCGTTTGGGAAGTGACGACCCAGGATCTCAGACATTAGTTACTTTGAACGACTCTACATGGGACTCAAATTGAAATTATCTTTTAAATCAGAGTATCAATGCGGAAGCGTAAAGAAAGTAAATGAGCAAAATAAACGCGCCCAAAACCAAAGTTTAAAAGTCCAAAAAGTCCAAACGTCCAATCAAAATCAATACAATAGCATAACTCAAGCAACGTAATTAAATCAAAATCAAGCAGTTGAATCCCATGCATGCCCTAACGTGCACCTGTGTCTTAGCTTAGCGACCTGAGAAAACATGTAAGAAAATATGTCAACACGAGGTTGGTGAGTCCACATGTTTCAATATAAGTAAATAAGCGTTTACCGGATTTATATTCATTCAGTACGTATCTATAGGTAGCTAACCTATGTTCATGGCGCTCGCAACCGAAGCTGACTGTTTGTTTATTGCCTCCTGCTAGGTCTATCAACATTGGCGGTGAGAGTAGGCTAACATTTCACCCGTTCAATATCTAATCGAGTTAGCGTGACTAACACGGGTGGGATTTGTCAAACCAAGTAGTACTACTAAATATTACCTCGCTAAGATCCATATTAACGGTCCGATATTAGTTGAGGACTTTCTGTGATAGCGTGTTACGCTTAGCATTTAACATTGATATCATACGAATTAAAAATCCAATATCGTTTAGTCATGTTTTATCCCCCAAGTTAAAACAGCAAAAGGGGCCATGAAAACTCACCTGCATTGCGTTGTATGTAGTATCACACAATGGACAAGTTGGAACCACGAATGTAAGTCTCAAACAACTTACGAACGCCCTAAAATTATAAACACGTAAATTAGGGATAAAAATGGGAATTGTGAAAACGGAAGATTAGAACATCTTGAAACGTTCTAAGGATTAATGGGTAGACGGACGTGTCTACGGAAATATCGGTTTCTCAATATAATAAATTAAAAATCAAAGCGTTACGTGCCGAACATTAAAAATCAAACGATTATGTTATTAAATAGTTTAAACGTCCCACGAGGTATAAAACGATACGAAATAACATATACATATATATATATATATATATATATTATTTAATAGGATTAGTCACGGGTTGAAAATAATATAGACATATTATTTTATACGAAGTTCCAGTTTGAATATACTATAAACATATTATTTTTAAAAGTGGTAATAATATAAAAATGAGGTAAATAATTCAAACCCGAGCCTACGGTTTGTTTCCCGGGCTAAAACACATTTGTATAATGTTATAATTATTGTTTTGAAAATATAAATGTTAATCAAACATTCTGACAAAAGGCTTTTTACCATACACGACCGCGCCTAAGACAAGGCACGATCGTGTTGATCAAAACAGAAGACACAACAGTCTGGTCATCAGGCACGACCGTGCTTGTGTCGGGCACGACCGTGTCTAGGGTTTTCTAGGCATGACCTTTTCTGGCTCGTAGGCACGACCAGGTCAGGTACGGGGCACGACTGTGCTCGGATAGGCACGACCGCGCTAACCGATTAGCGCGACCGTGTCTGAATGATTTCAGAATCAAATCGATTAAATCTTATAATATTAACGTTGGAAATCTTGGGGCTTTTGATAAACAAAGAATTTCGAACATAACCATGTATTTTAATTGGATTAACAACATGTCTAGATTAGTATTTGATTAACCCGAAAGTGTATGAACCCTAGGTTTCTGATTGGGTTAAATTCGATAACGCAAGCCCGAATTATGATAGGGCTTTTGATTAGAAGATTGAAACGAAGCTAAGGATGAGTTTGATTACCAGAATAGATGATGGATTGATAGCGTACGGTTAGAACTCGGTCCGACGGCGACGGGTTTGGTCCTTGGTGTTTCCGGCCACTCTTCCGACCAAATTGGTATATTCTGAAGCTTCTGGGAGACTCGTCTAACGTGTGTAGATGCTAGATCGAGAGGATAATTGACGAATTTAGTCGAATTGGTGAGGAATAGCAATGAACTCGACGATTTTAGTTTAATTACAATAATGGAGTTGGGCCATTAGGAGTGTTAAAGTGCCGAATAATGGCTCAATGATGATTGCCATTAAAGATTTTACGTTACTAAGTTGATACTCGAACGGATTTGCGATTAAAGGCTGCGTTTTACGTTTCAACTGACCAGAGGCGTGACCGTGCCAACAAGAGGCGTGACCGTGCCAAGGCACTTGGCGCGACCGTGACAAAACAAGGCGCGACCGTGCCTACTAGTGTTTCTGGATATTTACAAAACTAGTCCCTGCAACTTCAGCTTTGACAAAAATGATTCATTGGCCTTAGAATTTGGGTTAACTTGGTTAGGATTTAACAGAATATTTAACAGGATCACTAACGGAATTAACTTGAAAAGTCGGATTGTCACATCATCCCGTAGTTGAAAGAATTTTCGTCCCGAAAATTAAATACTAAAATTTTTTTTTTTCGGGATATCACTGGAAGAGCCCTTCGAGGAGGAGCCCTTGGAGGAGGATCCACCTGAGGAGGAACCAGTGGAGATCGATGATGCACAATCGTATGTTTCTTTCAATGACGAAGATGTTTGATGACCTTCCTATTCTATCTTCCTTTTCATGCCTGTTTTTGCTTATGTTATTTCTCTTTTCAAACCTAGAAGGGTAAGGTTGTTCCCATTCAATAAAAGCATGAGAAGTTTAATGTTTGAGTTATTTATTTTATAGCCTTACAATTTATTTAATTTTCAAAATATTAGATGTTGTATCTTCTTACTCATACCTGAATAATATTTAATATGCGATATATTTCTCATTGTATTTCGTTTGTGATTGTGAAGAATCAGGTCAGGGAGAGGACGCGGAGGTCGTGCCGGTGGTCGAGGTACCATTAACATGACAGCAGTAGAGCTAGCGGTACTAATAAACGATAGTGTGGCAGAGGCTCTAGCAGCATAAAATGCTGCAGGTAACACTTTGGCTATTGACTAATAATGTCAATTCATCTTCTAAAAAAATCTTCCTAAACCCTATAATTCCAATCCTATATTGTTTGTAACTCCAGGTCCACAAAACCCGCAACCAGCCTGCACCTTCAAGGCATTCATGGATTGTAAACCCCACGCCTTTAGTGGAGCTGAAGGAGCCGTTGGACTACTTCGTTGGTTTGAGAAGGTAGAATCAGTGATTGCATTGTGCAACTGCCCCGTGGCTAAGCAGGTAAAGTTTGCCGCCAGAACTTTGGAGGGCCCGACTCTCACATGGTGGAACGCCCAGGTCCAAATGTTGGGTCTGGCCATGGCAAATGGACTCCCGTGGGAGGAATTTAAATCAATGATGAAGGGGCAATACTGTCCTCGCGATGAAATCCCGAAGTTAGAGGTATAGTTTTGGAACCTAAAGATGGAGGGTTCTGAAATTGAACTCTACACCACACATTCACATGAACTTGCTACTATGTGCCCGCATAAGGTGACCCCTGATTACAAGAGAATTGAGCTTTACATTGGAGGTCTAGTGCCTCAAATACAAAGCATAGTTACTTCATCCAATCCTGCCACTATCCAACAAACTATCCGACTTGCCCATAAGTTAACCGATCAGGCGGTGACTCAAGGGACTCAAGGGTTCGGTCTCTAAACCCACCGACAATCACAAACGCAAGTTTGATCACCATTCCAACACCCACACCCACTCCAACTCTCACTCCAAAGGACCCCAGCCCAACCAACCCCAGTTTAATCAACCGCAGCAGCAGCAGCGTAGGTTTGAGCCTACTAAGAACTTCAACCAGTCGACCTCTTCAGGTCAAAAAAACAGGGTGGTTACATAGGAAAGTCTCCTAAGTGTAACAAGTGCAACTTCCATCACTTCGGGTTTTGCAACTGTTGCCAGAGGTGTGGCAAAATAGGTCATGCTGCCAAGGACTGTAGGTGTGAGTTACAAGCTAAACAACCTTTTCAACAACCTGGATCCACAAGGGGTTGTTTCGAGTGTGGAAAGGAAGGACATATTCGGAAGAATTGTCCTCAATTGAAGAAAGGGGGTAATGGAAACCACAACCATAACCAGAATAACAACAATGGGGGTAACATGGCAATGGTGGAGGAAATGGTGCAAAGGGACGAGCCTTCGTGCTAGGATCCGGAGAAGCCCGTTATGATCATAATGTGGTCACCGGTAAGTTTCTCTTAAATAGTTACTTTGCTTCTATCCTTTTTGACACTGGTGCTGATAGAAGTTTTATATCTAAGAAACTTAGTGATATGATAAAAGGAACTCCAACTCTGTTAAAAGCTAAGTATATAATAGAGATAGCTGATGGCCAAATAATTGAAGCAACTCACATTCTTAAGGGATATAAGCTTGAGCTAGCTAGACATATATTTGATATCGACCTTATGCCGGTCACACTTGGTAGTTTTGATGTAATTGTCGGCATGGATTGGCTGTCTAAAAACCAAGCTGAAATTATCTATCATGAGAAGATTGTTCGTATTCCTCTCCCGAGTGGAGAAACCCTTTTCGTTCAGGGCGAAAGAGTTGGCGCAGTCATGGGCATCATATCTTTTATGAAAGCATAAAAATGCCTTCGAAAGGGGCATACGACTATTTTGGCTCTCGTTGCTGAGCAGCCATCAGAAGAGAAGAAGATTGATGATATTCCCATCGTTCGTGAATTTTTGGAAGTATTTCCCGAGGATCTGTCTGGTCTGCCACCGCACCGTCAAGTTGAATTCCAAATCGATCTAGCACCCGGAGCAGCACCGATTGCTCGGGCACCTTATAGGTTAGCACCCAGTGAATTACAAGAGTTGTCCACTCAATTGCAAGATTTGTTGGATAAAGGTTTTATCCGACCTAGTTCATCACCGTGGGGACCTCCGGTACTATTTGTCAAAAAGAAGGACGGGACTTTCCGTATGTGTATTGACTACCGTGAGCTGAATAAAGTCACAATCAAGAATCGCTATCCTTTGCCTCGCATAGATGACCTCTTTGATCAACTCCAAGGATCAAGTTTCTATTCCAAAATAGATCTTAGGTCCGGCTACCATCAGTTAAGAGTCCGAGAAAAGGATATCTCTAAGACTGCATTCAGGACAAGGTACGGCCATTACGAGTTTATGGTCATGCCTTTCGGATTAACCAACGCACATGCGGTATTCATGGACCTCATGAACCGTGTGTGTAAGCCTTACCTTGACCAATTCGTTATCGTTTTCATCGACGACATCCTCATTTATTCCAAGAACAAGGAAGAACATGAGGAACATCTACGCCTAATTTTGGAATTACTTAAACGAGAGCAACTGTATGCTAAGTTTTCCAAGTGTGAATTCTGGATCCGGGAAGTTCAGTTTCTAGGGCATGTGGTTAACGAGAAAGGAATACATGTCGACCCATCAAAGATAGAAGCCATCAAGAATTGGGAAGCACCGACGACTTCGACTGAGGTGCGACAATTTCTAGGATTGGCTGGATATTACCGTCGATTGATCGAAGGATTTTCAAAAATTACACAACCTCTCACTGCCTTAACTCAAAAGGGTAAAGCCTATAACTGGGGCGATAACCAAGAGTCAGCATTCCAACATCTTAAACAGAAACTTTGTAGTGCACCTATTCTAGCTCTTCCGGAAGGAACCGATGATTTTGTGGTGTATTGTGATGCATCTATTCAGGGTCTGGGTTGTGTCTTAATGCAACGCGAAAAGGTGATCGCATACGCTTCACGTCAACTAAAGGTTCACGAGAAAAACTACACCACTCATGACTTAGAGTTGGGAGCTGTAGTTTTCGCACTTAAGATATGGAGACATTACTTGTACGGTACCAAATGCACCATCTATACAGATCACAAGAGTCTTCAGCATATCTTCGAGCAAAAAGAGTTGAACATGCGACAGCGTCGTTGGGTCGAACTCTTGAATGATTATGACTGTGCGATCCGGTATCACCCGGGTAAAGCTAATGTTGTAGCTGATGTCCTAATTCGAAAAGAAATGAAACCCAAATGAGTTCGAGCATTACAACATACTATTCACCCTGGATTACCTGACAAAATCCGTAGTGCTCAACTCGAAGCCATGAAAGAGGAAAACCTATCGCTGGAAGGTACACGCGGTATGGAAGCACAACTTGAAGTCAAATTTGACGGTATTCGCTACTTCGCCGAGCGAATATGGATTCCACAAATCAGAAATTTAAGAGAACTAGTCATGGATGAGGCTCATAAATCTCATTACTCGATACATCCAGGTTCTGAAAAAATGTACCATGATCTAAAGATACTGTATTGGTGGCCAAAGATGAAGGCGGATATAGCCACCTATGTGAGTAAGTGTCTGACTTGCGCGAAGGTCAAAGTTGAATCTCAAAAACCATCCGGTCTTCTCCAACAACCAGAAATTCCCATGTGGAAATGGGAACAAATATCCATGGACTTCATCACCAAATTACCACGAACTCCTACCGGATGTGATACCATTTGGGTAATTGTTGATCGATTAACAAAGTCCGCTCACTTCTTAGCAATCAAGGAAACTGACAAAATGGATAAGCTTACTCGTACTTACTTGAAAGAAATAGTCTCTCGGTACGGGGTGCCAATCTCTATCATTTCTGATCGTGATGCACGATTCACTTCTCGTTTCTAGCAATCGTTACATAAAGCCTTAGGCACGCGTCTAGATATGAGCACGGCATACCATCCTCAAACTGATGGCCAGACAGAACGTACTATCCAAACTCTGGAGGACATGCTACGAGCTTGTGTGATCGATTTCTGTAACACTTGGGAGTCTCACCTACCGTTGGTGGAGTTCTCCTACAACAACAGTTATCACACTAGCATCAAGGCAGCTCCATTTGAAGCAATATATGGACGTAAATGCCGTTCTCCTATTTGTTCGGCCGAGGTTGGGGATAGTCAACTTACATGTCCTGAACTCGTACTTGAAACTTCTGAGAAAATCGTTCAAATTAGAAATCGTATGGCAGCAGCTCGTGATCGTCAAAAGAGCTATGCCGATAAACGTCGTAAACCGTTAGAATTTCAAGTAGGGGATATGGTCTTATTAAAAGTCTCACCTTGGAAGGGCGTCATTCGTTTCGGGAAACGAGGTAAACTGAACCCTCGTTATGTTGGACCATTCAAGATAATGAAGAGAATCGGGCTAGTAGCGTATCAACTGGACCTGCCGGAAGGACTTAGTGGTGTACACGATGTCTTTCACATATCAAATTTAAAGAAATTTCTAGCAGACGAATCACTCGCAGTTACTCTTGAGGAACTACACATTGATGAACAGTTACGTTTCATCGAAGAACCTGTGGAAATTATGGACAGGGAAGTTAAAACGTTAAAGCACAGTAAAATCCCTATTGTCAGAGTTCGTTGGAACTCGAAACGCGGAATGGAATTAACGTGGGAGCGCGAGGATCAGATGATGCGCAAATATCCTAATCTGTTCAAGCACACTGCATCAAATTCTCAAGGTACTATTTAATTTCCGGAATGAAAATTCTTTCAACTAGGGGATGATGTGATATCCCGGAAAAAAAAAATTATTATTAGTATTTAATTTTCGGGACGAAAATTCTTTCAACTAGGGGATGATGTGACAATCCGGACTTTTCCAGTTAACCCAGTTAGCTAAATCCAGTTAAATTCTAACTTGGTTTGCTTATCCCAAACTTCAAGGACTAATTCTGCCATTATCTAAACTCAAAAACAAGGGACTGAAGCTGTATTCGACCAATGTCAGTTTCTATTGACTTCTAAAAGTCAACTCGCAGCCTTTGATCACAATTCAAAATTCATAATCAAAGATTCGTTCGAATTGTAACCGTTTTGCACGATTATGATCATCAACGTCCATCATTAAGTCATTAAACCCGACTTTTATTCGAATTGAAACTCAATTATGGGTAATCAAGTTGTAACCATCGACTGTACCGGCAAGAATGATCAAATTCGATCATGTCGTATGATAACATCACAATTGAACCATCTGCGTATCATACTCGAACTCCACAGAACCTGATTAACCCTTCAAGTCGATCGGAATAGCAACATGAGTCACCGTAGAACAAGTCATTCAGAGCCAGAACCTGTTCTAGTCGATCTCCATCAATCCGGCGTCTATACTGGTAAATAATCCCACCCTTAGCTTCGTTTGAACATTCAGATCGAAAGCCCCATACCAATTTGGGCTTATTACATCAATTCGGTTGAAATTAAGATTCTAGGGTTCATGCATATGCAGTTTGATCGAACCCTACCTTACAGTCTGTTTTAATCCAATTAATTCACACCATTTGATTCGCAATCATCTGTACATTGAAAACCCTATGCTAATTCATTTTCATAATATCGAATTGATCTCGATCCGGAAACTAGGGTTTGTTTATATTCTAATTGGGGGTTTTTGATCCCAAACACAACTTAAACCAAATTAAACTATATCAGTGGATTCGCAATGTTCAAACATGTAATAGCCCCATGAATTCAACCTTTTTCATTATCAGAATAGATCAATTTGATTTTGAGTTATAATCTAGGGTTTCGGCGATTTAAAACTTGAATTAATAGCTTCAAACATATTGTTTTTGCAATTAAACGTGACCTTTGATTCACAAACCCCCGATAAACAAAACCCATATTCATCAGATCCAAACCATGGTCGATTTCGTTGCTATTTTGGATGGTTTGGTCTCGGGTTCGAAAGGGAAGGGATGAACACACCGACTGTGTGTTAAAAGAATTTAAATCAGGTATTGTTTGCGAAGCACCGGGTAGTGGAACTGGTAAAAGTGTTGTGCATATAGGGGAGGGACCCGGGTTCGAATCCCTCCCCACTATTTTATTTTTAAACCATATTCTCCACTATTATTTTAATATAAAATCAAACTCCATATCATTATATTAATATATAAAAATGTTTTGAGCCCGGAAACAACCCGTGGACTTGGGTTTGAATTATTAACATATTTTTATTATTCCCACTTTTATAAATAAAATATTGTTGTTATTATCAACAAAAGAAATAATATGTTTATATTATTTTTAAACCGTAAATTCGTATAAAATAATATGTTTATACTATTTTCAAACCGTGACCCGTATTATTAAATAATATATATTTATATTATTTCGAATCATTTTATAACATCGTATATCAATTGAGACTAAATAATAATATAATTGGTTGTATTATTTACTCGTATATATATTATTATTTTCTCAATTTTTGCGAATGACAAAACGCCCGGTTATATTTATTATTATTTGTGTCATTCGTCGCGTAAATTAATTCCTAACTCTGTGGACACTTTCGTCCACTCTTCAATATTAGAGTGTTTCGTTAGGACGTTTCTCATTCCGTGTCGCTGTCACAATTCCCATTTTTGTCCCTAATTTGTGTGTTTATAATTTTAGGGCATTCGTAACTCGTTTGAGACTTACACACGTGATTCCAACTTAACCTTTGTGTGATACTACCTACAACGCAACGTAGGTGAGTTTTCACGGCCCTTTTTTACTGTTTTAACTTGGGGGAGAAAACATGATTAAACGATTTGGGATTTTGTAATTCGTATGATATCAATGTTAAAGCTAAGCGTAACACGCTATCACAGAAAGCCCTCATCTTATATTAGACCATTAATATGGATCCTAGCGAGGTAATATTTAGTAGTACTACTGGGTTTGACAAATCCCACCCGCGTTAGTCGCGCTAACTCGATTAGAGATCGAACGGGTGTAGTGTTAGCCTACTCACACCGCCAGTGTTGATAGACCTGACAGGAGGCAAATAAAAAAATAGTCAGCTTCGGTTGCGAGCGCTTGAGCTGAACATGAACATAGGTTAGCTACCTATAGATACATATTGAATGAATATAAATCTGGTAAACGCTTATTTACATATATTGAAACCTGTGAACTCACCAACCTCGTGTTGACATATTTTCTTACATGTTTTCTCAGGTCGCTAAGATAAGACACAGGTGAACATTAGGGCATGCATGGGATTCAACTACTTTGATTATGACTTATTTATATTTGTTTGGATTATTTTATTGTACTTGGTTTGGTTTGACCTTTTGGACTTTTGGACTTTGGTTTTGGGCGCGCATTTACTTTCTTTACGCATCCGCATTGAAACTCTGATTAGTATAATATTCTCACTTTGAGTCCCATGTAGAGTCGTTCAAAGTAACTAATGTCTGAGATCCTAATTCGTCACTTCCTAAACGGTAAAACTCCGTTAGTTGAAATTGGGGGTGTGATATCTGTGATAGAGATTTCTCATTTCATTCTAATAAGTCAGAATGTTTAGTTTTAAAGCCGGGATTTGTGATACCTGAAGATTGGATACTTATGCGAGTTCCTCGAAAGAATGATACATATATGCTTGACATGACAACAGCAACGACAACGTCGTCTGTTCCAACTTGTGTTGTTTCGAATGCTTCCGAGTCCGATTCAACATGGCTCATATAAATTTCAGAAAAATGAACTATCTTGTCAAAAATGGGTTGATTTCTAGTGTCCCAGTTATGAGATTTCATGTGAATGAATACTGTATTCCATGCAAGAAAGGGAAGCAGCACAGGAAGTCTCATCCTTCAAAGTTGACTAATTCAATTGTGACTCCTTTAGGGTTGTTGCATATGGATTTGTTCGGACCTATTAGTGTCAAGAGTGAAGGCGGCAAATCTTATTGTTTGGTTGTGACTGATGATTACTCGAGGTTTTCTTGGGTCAAATTTCTTGCTTCTAAGGATGAAACAGCTGAAATTATTAAGTTCCTAATTGTAGGACTTGAGAAATTATTCAACTTGCAAGTCAGGAGAATTCGGAGTGACAACAGCACAAAATTCAAGAATGGGAATTTGGGTTTATTCTGTTTGAAGAAGGGTATTCATCATGAATTCAGTGCTCCTTATGTTCCTTAACAGAATGGTGTTGCTGAACGGAAGAATCGAACTCTTATTGAGACGGCTCGTACTATGTTATCTGATTCAAAATTGCCGGTTACTTTTTGGGCAGAGGTAGTATATACAGCTTGTCATGTTCTCAATAGGGTTTTGACCATGAAGAAACACAACAAAACTTGTTATGAATTGCTGAACAATCGAAAACCTAATCTGGCGTATCTGTTGCCCTTTGGGAATCCATATACCTTGTTAAAGACTCGCGATGTTTCTACTAAATTCAGCTCGAAGGCGATTGAGGAAATTTTCTTGGGATATGTGCAAATTCTCATAATAAGAGAGTTTTTAATAAAGAATCACATCAAATTGAAGAATGGTTTAATATTGACTCTGATAATCGTTCTGTTCCTCAGGATGCAAAAGATCCCTCTTGGGCATTTGACTATAATGCATTATTCAGATCTTTCAATGTTACTCTTGCAATTTCTTCTGTTGAAGTTGAAATACTTTATCAGTCCTACTGCAATGATGATTCAACTGTCGATCCTCGTTCGGTTATTCCGATTGTGGATACTCCTTCAGTTGATCCGAATGTAGCTTCAACTTCGGGTACAACACAACATGGTGACTCTGATGATGATGATGAAGTTGTGTTTCAGGAGTCTTCAAATGATATCCAGAACATAGTTGATGATTCATCAGCATCGACATTAGTTGAGTGGGAGTTGCCTTCAAATCTTGATGTTGTTATTCAAGCTTCAAATATTCCTCAATCTCGTGTGCATAAGAATCATCCAACTAACAATATTATTGGTGATTTGAATATCGGTTTTCAAACGAGGCATCGTACACTTGCAGAAAATTCATGTTTGTATGCTCCGATTGTGGATACAGGTATCTTGGAGACGTGTTTACATGCTTTCTTTATTTCTCAAACGGAACCTAAGAATGTGGTTGAGGCGTTGGATGATGATTGTTGGATTGAGGCCATGCAGGAAGAATTGGCTTAATTTGATAAATTACATGTTTGGGATTTTGTTGACTTACCCAAGGGTTCAAGATCTATTGGCACAAAGTGGGTATTCAAATGCAAACGTGATGATCGTGGAGTTGTGGTACGTAATAAGGCGAGACTTGTTGTCCATGGTTTTAATCAGCAAGAAGGCGTTAATTACACCGAAGTATATGCTCCAGTTGCGAGGATTTAGGAAATACGTTTGTTTCTTGCTTATGCTTCTTTCAATGGTTTCAAAGTTTTTCAATTGGATGTCAAGAGTGCTTTTCTGTATGGAAAGGTAAAGGAAGAAGTATATGTGAAATAGCCGCCTGGTTTTGATCCCAAGTTTCCTAAAAAGGTGTTTAAATTGGATAAAGCGTTATATGGTCTTCATCCGGCTCCTCGTGCTTGGTATGAAACTTTGTCGGTGCATTTACTTGAGAATGGATTTGAGCGTGGTCAAATTGATTCTACCCTTTTCATCAGAAAAGCAGGGGAGATTTATTACTTGTTTAAATCTATGTTGATGACATAATCTTTGGATCGACGAATGTTAATCTGTGTAAAGACTTTGAAAGAGTGTTGAAGTTGAAATTCGAGATGAGCTGCATGGGAGAATTATCGTTCTTTTTGGGTCTTCAGGTTGATCAAAAGGAAAATGGTTTTTATATTCATCAAACAAAGAATGTTGCTGCTATTCTCAAGAAGTTTGATATGGAAAATGCTTCAGCTTTCAACACTCCAATTCCAGTTAATCACAAACTAGATTCTGACCTGAAAGGGAAAGAGGTGGATTGTCGATTATACAGAGGAATGATCGGGTCTTTAATGTATCTGACAGCGTCATGTCCAGATATTATGTTCGCAGTATGCTTGTGTTCGCGATTTCAGTCTAAGCCAAAGTAATCTCATTTGATTGTTGTAAAGCGGATTTTTAGATACTTAAAGGGTAACCCAAGGTTGGGATTATGGTATCCAAATAATTCTGACTTTGATTTTAAAGATTTTACATATTCAGATTATGGAGGTTGCGGTCTGGACAGAAAATCAACATCTGATGGTTGTTAATTTCTAGGGAATAGACTTGTGTCCAAGCAATGCAAAAAGCAAACCTCGGTTGCAATTTCAACATGTGAGGCAGAATTTACTACAGCTAGTTGTTGTTCCCAAATCCTATGGATTCAACAGTAGTTGGGGATTATGGTTTGAACTTTATAGGGACACCAATGATAGTTGACAACACAGCCACCATGTCGATCACAACAAATCCTGTGAAACATTCAAAGACAAAGCACATAGAGATTCGACATCATTTCATTCGTGATTGAGTAGAAAAGAAGCTGATTGAGTTGGTGAAAGTTCATATGGAGACAATTATGCTGACTTGTTTACCAAAGCATTCGATCGTACATGGTTTGAATTTCTTACTCAAATGATTTGTATGCTTAATCCAACATGACAAAGGTTTTTCATGGAAGTTTTTCTTTTAGTTTTATAGATTATTTAAAACTAAATAGTTTTATGCTTTATTTTTAGCTAGTTTACTTGTTTTCTGAAAAACTCAAACAAATTTGAAAAAGTTAAATCGGCACTGCTTGAAGTTAGAGAAGAAATGATATTACATCAATAGGTGATCACATACTCATGACCATAGATTGACTACCTGGTCTCTGTATTTGTGTTTGTGTTTATATGAGTTGATCTAAACTTCTTAGTTAGCATAAACAGGAAATGATAGCTTCATGACTATCTGACATTGCTATATTTAAATTTTAATTTGAATATTAGCATGTAATTTGAATTGTGAGTAGGCTAGAAGCGTTTTTAGTCCAATAGTAGTGTAAAAACATAATGGTTTATGTCACAATTATGATTTGAACCTATGGTATGCCGAGTGTGTATGTTAAAAGATCATTATCATATAAAGAATATGAGACTTTAAGTATTTCATGAGAACAGTATCGGACTATATTGATTAGCACAATGTTTCAATTCACTTTACTGTCGAAAAACATGCAATGTGAAGTTGGACTAAGATATGTTTCTGAAAACTTGTTGGAACATATACTCACCCTTGGATCAATTATCTTGATTCCATTGAATATATCCAGATAACAGTTGGATCACATTACCCTGTATCATTG
Source organism: Smallanthus sonchifolius (assembly GCA_023525975.1). NCBI lineage: Eukaryota > Viridiplantae > Streptophyta > Magnoliopsida > Asterales > Asteraceae > Smallanthus > Smallanthus sonchifolius. The sequence continues at coordinate 16,094,331 of CM042035.1, read as the reverse complement.
AGTCAATCGATTCTTTGATCATTCTTCTGTTACTACGAATCATGATATTTCTTCCAAAACCAAGCTATATGAATCATTCGATTCTAAATCATTCTGATTCAATATATCCTTCGAGATCTGGTTTCATTTATGTGCTCATTGAGATAGTCTCATCCTAGAAATTTATCTAAACTTTGCATAAGTCTCAATATGTCTTGAAGATAGTGTAATTTTACATTTATGTTGACATATTTGTGGGGTACATATTGTTTTCATATAAATGATACAAACTCACAAGAACATGGGATAAAAACGCTTATAGTTTCAAATCTTATAATGCTGACAACTTGAATTGACATGTAGTATATTGCAAACTCGGTATGAATAAGTTAGCATGTCATGATCTTATCCTGTTTACTTTGAAGTTTATCGCGTATCATTTCATAAATTTCTGAAAATTAAAAAAAAAATAATTCAAACGATTTAATAGTGTCTGAAAATATGATATATTAGATCTGGGAAATTGTTTACTGAGCCAAGTATCTGTAAATATGCAGAATGCCATATGTCAACCCTTAGATCTGCTAGGGATTTTTATTCAGAATGGGTATATCATACATCACAGATACTGATATGATCTTCTTACTCGTAGTGTTCGACCAAAAATATATGATTCTGTATGTATAGAGAAAAACCAAAAAGATTTTATTTTTTGATGTTTCTAGATTTACTGCTTTAATTCTTTAAGAAACAGTTCAAAAAGATTTTAGTGTGTTTTATCATAAATTTTTGAAAAATCCAAAAATATGTTCTTTACTTGTTCATTTAGTTTTCTAAGAAAAAATTCAAAAAGATTTTTTTTTTAACTTCCATGAAAAATTCTTATAATTTTGGATTCAAATTGCGGTACAGGTTGCAAGATAATCGGAATGTCGGAAAGAGAAGAAAATGGAAAATGTCAAAATTTTGTTCAAGTATAGGTTAGGCGAACTTGTCTAGTTCGCTTAACATGTTCTCTTGATAGGCGAACTTGTTAAGTTCGCTTGAATTAGGCAAACGTAATCAGATGTGTATATATTGATTTCAGTGAACATGACCACTTCACTTGTTTGTTGACTTGTGCGAACTTATGAGGAGAACATATCAGACTTAGTGCAAATTTCATCGTTTTTTGAATTTTCTATGACTAAGGGTGGTTATTTATTCATGGATTCATGTCGCTCTTTTAGCTAATCTGCATATTAGCCTATTATACATTCAACAATTCTGGGAGACGGCACACCAAGATACAGATGTTGATCCCCATGTAATTCGGGCTACACTTAATAACCAAGATATTGCTATTTCTGCTCAGGATATCATAACAGCTCTTGCCTTGGGTGAAAGAAATTATGACCCGATTAGTTTACCGAATACCATGGTTATGGGTTGCTTTCAAAGAATGGGTTATCGAGGTCGCCAGAATGATACACAAGCACGCAAGGGTGGTCTTGTAGGGCAATGGAGATATTTTATGCATGTGATTATTCAATGCTTATCACCAAGGAAATGTGGTACTAGCGGGTTAAAGTCTTCTTTGCAAGCTACAATGGTAGCTTTGACATTGAATCGACCTTTCAACTTTGCTCTTTACTTCTACAGGATGTTGGTGATGCAAATTACACCACCTGAGAGTCAGGGTTTCTTAATGTACCCTCGATTCTTGCAGGCTATCCTGAATCATTTGATCCCTAATTTTCCACAAGTAAATCCCTGATTGAATTAAACCCCAATGACAAAGAGGATATTTACTGATTGTATGAATATCAGCAGAATCCTGCTTTAATTCCAGTTGTTACACCATTGTTTGGGCACATAATCAATCATGCTTATGTTGCACCGCCAAACAATAACTAGATACATGATGATCCTGCTTTGGAATAACCTCCAGTTGACAATCAAGATGTGGAGGTAGAGAATGAGGAAGGTGGTGGTGATGAAAATTAAGGCACTGACAGTGATGAAAGTGATGAAGGTGATGATGGTGATGATAATGATGATGATCATGCTAATGATGTAACTATACATGTTGATAATGAACCTCATATTGATGATGTCGAAATTGAAGAGACTAGCACCAGTTCATCTGGATCTGGTAGCTCTGATGACAATGATGATAGTTCTCAGGAGTTTGGCCCTGATCATTATGATCGGTTAGCTAAACTTCCTTGAGTTACTAGAAATATATATGATAACCGTCAGAAGTCTCTAGGTAAGAAGAAGGTGACTTTACCAAGACGCAACTCTGTTAGGGGTCCTCCTCCCAATACAGTACTTGGTAAAAGGAAATTACAAGATGAAACATCTAGTTCGGAGGATGATGAAGCTCTTGTAGTCAAAGGACCTAAATTGATGGCTTCGGCTATTAATGCTGCTCAATCTGTAATGGATAGAGAGTTTGTTGATTCTTTGATCATAACTCCTGATCCTTCACAATCACCTAGTCCTCAGGTGAACCCTACTGTATCTAAATCACGAGATGAGGCTGGTCCGTCTACAAGTGATGTCAGTGATGAACGCATACAAGCCTTGGAAACATAGGTTTCAGGCTTACAATCTCAGGTAGATGATTTGCTTGCTAGAGAAGCCCAACATGCTCAGACTATTTATGATCAAAAGAAGGTGCTTGCAGAGATGCAGATCCTTGTTACTCAATTGGTTGAGCGTCTTGACGCTCAGGGGGAGATGGCTCAGAATGATAAAACTACTTGTCACATTATTGGTATTCAGAAGAATCCAGATGATGATGATGAACCAAGTGCTGGTGATGGTTTAGGTGAGCGTCAACACGCTGCATCTAATCCTTCATTAACTCAGGGGGAGTCAGAGGTTATTATGGAAGCCAATATGATGACTAGTGGTAACAATAAAGCTAATGATGCTGACATGTTAGATAGTTCTTTGTTCTTTGATCACTATGGTGTACATCTCAAAATGTGCTGGTAAAGCATCCAAGAACTTTTCAAGAATCTTCTTGTTTTTGTAAGTGATGTCATTGTTGACCATTTCACTTAGAAGATGATAATATATTGACATGAGTTCATCCACCGATTCACCATCAATATGTTTAAAAACACTAAACTGTTTCTTTAACAATTCTTTTCTGCTCTACTTGATATCTTTTAGCAAAACCTTCCTAAAGTTCATGAGAAGTCTTAAACTTCTTGAAAGTATGGCAGATATCTAGAGGTAAACACATGGATAAAGCTGCAAGAGCTTTCTTTTGACGATCATACAACTTATTTTCATCATCATTAAGAGCTGAAAGTGGTATTGGTGTATCCGACACACCCATATGACGATGAACAGGATGCTCATAACCCTCACTAATAGGAATCCACAAACTCATGTCATTGATATTAACATAATTCACAAATCGACTTTTCAAATTATAATAATCTTTGAGATTCATAAGTCTCGCTGGCTTGGTTGGAGTTCCAATCTCATTGTCATGATTCAGCAAATGAGTCATATTGTTCACTTGATTAGAAGTAGACGACATCCTTGAACACACTTCAACACTTAGAAAAATTTTACAACTTTATGTATGAAGCGAACTTAACAACTTCGCCCACTAAGTTCGCCTAACTTGAATCCAGCAAACTTAATAAGTTCGCTTGACAAGTTAGCCTGAATTAGCTGAAGAACAAGGAAGATTGTTCTAACACCCAAACGCACGAACAGAGCTGAAAATTTCCATAAATCTTGATTTAGAATGAATTAGAGAAATTCCTTTCGTATGATTCTTCAAATACAGATTTAGAACACTTCTAACGGATCAATTTTTGTAAAACAACACCAAAAATAAAGAAATCACTCAAAATTCAGTCCAAAAAGTCGCAAACTTCTTAAGAACACAGAAACTTCCGAAAATCTCCATCTTGTTGTGAAAAATCAATTGATATAATGTCAAACAACAGTAGCTAATCAAGAGCAAAAGATCTTATACCACTTGTAAGTCCCAGCGGGTCTACCGATCGATCTCTGCTGTAAAACACATAATACGTACACGAAGTGCAGAATCCTTACGTATACGTATGTCTTGAATAGTCACGAATGCAATGCAATCACACAAGATGATTTCATAAAAAGCTTCTTGTATTATCAGTCAAACAGTAAACACAGAGTAGTTCTAGTTACAATGCAGAAGTTTTAAATGAGAACAACTCTTGAATTATTTATAGACAACACATACTGAAACAGGCGAACTTAATAAGTTCGCCACCTCTTAATTCAGGCGAACTTGTTAAGTTCGCCTCAACTATACCAGGCGAACATATTAAGTTCGCCTATGCCAACTTAACTAATTACAATTACAAAACATACAAAACGTGAAACATAAAGACTAATATATTACAAGGCTTGTTGCCACAAAACATGCTCCAACATTCATTTCAGACTCCAGTTCCCACGTGTACTCAGGTCCACGTCTGGATATCCATTTCACTTTCACAATAATCTATTTCTTTCTTTTCAATTTCTTTTCCTGCCTGTCCTCGATTTCCAAAGGTTGTTCTATAAACCTTAATCTTTCATCTACCTCCACATCTTCTAGAGGCATTACCCGAGATTCATCTGCCAAACATTTGCGTAGATTTGACACTTGGAATACATCGTGTACCCTATTCATTTAATCTGGTAGTTCGAGTTGATAGGCCATAGGGCCCAACTCTTTTCAGGATTTTGAATGGTCCTACGAATCTAGGACTTAATTTTTCTTTCTTTCCAAATCTTACAATACCTTACAGGGTGAAACTTTCAACAGAACGTTAACTTCGACGTTAAATTCTAACGGCTTTTGTCTCTTATCAGCATAACTCTTTTGACGATCACGAGCCGCTTTCAATCTTTCTTTTATCTGGGTGACTTTTTCAATTGTTTCCAGGACTATTTGAGGTCCAGACGACTAATTTTCTCCTATTTCAGACCAACAGATTGGAGTTCGACATTTACGACCGTATAAGGCTTCAAAAGGAGCAGCCTGTATACTCGTATGATAACTATTATTGTAGGAGAATTCCATTAGAGGTAGGTGGTCATCCTAACTTCCTCCAAGATCTATAACACAAGCTCTTAAAATATCTTCAACAGTTTGAATTGTTCTTTCGCTCTGCCCGTCTGTCTGAGGATGGTAGGCAGTGCTAAGATTCAATTTGGTACCAAGAGCTTTTTGAAAACATTGTCAGAATAGAGAAGTAAATCTACTATCTCTATCTGACACGATAGATAGTGGTACGCCGTGTAATGTTACGATTTCATTAGCGTATAACTGTGGTAACTTATCCATGTTGAACATTTCTTTCATAGGAAGAAAATGAGCAGACTTAGTAAGTTTGTCAATGATAACCCAGATAGTATCATTTCCTCGACTCGTTCGGGGAAGTTTCGTGATAAAGTCCATAGTTATCATTTCCCATTTCCAGACTGGAATTTCAAGTTGCTGTTACAAACCAGATGGATTCTGATGTTCAACTTTTACTTAAGAACAGGTCAAACACTTTGCAACATAGATAGCGATGTGTTTCTTCATCCCTATCCACTAGTAATTGAATTTTAGGTTTTTATACGTCTTATCGCTTCCAGGATGCATTGTATATTTAGATTTATGGGCTTCTTCAAGAATTTCATCACGAGTATTCCCATAGATAGGAACCAGATTCTTTTATTCATTCTAAGAATTCCATCATCTCCTTTGATTAATTGATCTATCATGCCTCCCAATCCTTCTTTCTCAAGGTTAGGTTCTTGCAGGGCAAGTTTATGAGATTCCTTAATATGAGTAATAAGATTGTTTTAGAGATCGAGTCTTAAAGCACGAACTCGTTTAGCTTTCTCATGTTCTTTTCTACTTAAGGCATCGGCTACAACATTGTCTTTTCCTTCATGATAACAGATTTCACAATCATAATCATTCAGAATTTCCATCCAATGTCTTTGCCTCATTCAGTTCTTTCTGACTGAATATATACTTTAAGCTTTTATAATCAGTGAAGACGGTGAATTTGACTCCATATAGATAGTGCCTCCATAATTTCAGTGCGAATATTATGTCTTTTCATGAGTCGTATAATTCTTTTCTTGTGTTTTCAATTAACGAGAAGCATAAGCAATAACTTTGCTTCCTTGCATTAACACACAACCAAAGCCGGTGTGTGAAGCATCACAGTATACTGAAAAGCCTTCATTTCCATCTGGCAAAGCAAGTATGGGTTCTTGAGTTAGTTTCTGTTTCAGACTTTCAAAAGCTTCAGATTGTTTAGGACCCCATTCATACTTGACTGACGTGCGGGTCAGAGAAGTTAATGGTATTGCAATTCGAGAGAAATCTTGGATAAATATTCGATAGTAACCTGCTAGACCGAGGAAACTACGGACTTTAGTTGGTGACATTGGGATTTCCCATTTAGATATGGCTTCAATTTTGATAAGGTCAACTTGAATACCATTGGCATTGATCATATGACCAAGGAATTGAACTTCTGACAGCCAGAATTCATATTTTGAGAACTTACCGTAAAGCTTTTCTGTTCACAGGATTTTAAGTAAGATTTTCAAATGATTGGCATGATCTTCCTTACTTTTGGAATAGATAAGGATATCGTTAATAAATACGATAACGAATTTTTCCAAGTAAGGTTTACAGACTCGATTCATCAAATCCATGAATGCTGCTGGTGCATTAGTAAGTCCGAACGGCATTACCGTGAACACATAATGACCGTATCAAGTTCTGAAAGCAGTTTTAGGAATATCTGCTTCCTGGACTTTCAATTGATGATAACCGGAATGAAGATCAATCTTAGAAAACAACGAGCTCCTTGGACTTGATTGAAAAGATCATCAATTCGGGGAAGTGGATAACGATTCTTTATCGTAACTTTGTTTAGTTCCCGATAATCGATGCACATACGCATTGATCCGTCTTTCTTCTTAACAAATAAGACTTGAGCTCCCCAAGGTGATGAGCTTGGTCTTATGAATCCTTTTTCTAGTAATTCGTCTAAATGCTTCTTTAATTCTGTCATTTCATTTGGAGCTAATCTGTACGGGGCTCTAGCAATAGGTGTTGTACCGGGTACAAGATTTATTTTGAACTCCATTTCTCTTTCAGGTGGAATTCCAGGTAATTCATCAGGGAAAACATCAGGGAATTCAGCCACAACCGGCATATCTTCAATCTTTGTCTTAGTGTCGGTAGTTAAAGAAACAAGGTATGCTAAGCATCCTTTTATTAAGTACTTAGTTGCTTTTAGCATAGAAATTATTCCAACAGAGTTGGATAATTTGTCGCCATTGATTATAAGAGTATTTCCTTTCGGCGAATGAAGTTCTATTGCCTTTTTATCACACAGGATATGGGCTCGGTTAGAAGCTAACCAATCTATTCCTAGGACAATGTCAAAACCTGCCAAAGTCATTCGCAGCAATCTTGCAGGTATAACATGTCATGATAATATGATATGGCAATTGTTAAGGATTTCATAGATTTGGACTAGGTCACCATTGGCAGTCTCCACCACGTATTTCTTGTCTAATTCAGCTAAAATTTTATTTAACAGTCTACAGAATCTATGATATATAAAACTTTGGTTTGCACCAAAGTCAAATAAAACTCGAGCATAAATATCATTGACAAGAAATGTACCCGTAATGACATCAGGCTTACCTGTTGCTTCGTGAGTGTTAAGAACGAATGCCCGCGCATTCTTCTTCACTCCATCTGCATGTTTGAGACCTGTCCCATTCTTCTTCTTCAACTTTGAACAATTAATTTTGATGTAGCTAGCTTGACCACATCCAAAACAAGTGATTGGTTTCTTCCTGAAGCAATCTTCTGCTTTATGTCCAGATATTTTGCAATAGTTGCAAAAAGTTCCAGATCTACATTGTCCTAAGTGTCTCCTTCTGCACTTAGGACACTCAGGAATGGAAGAGTGATTATTCGAGGAGTAAAATTGGATTTATTGGATCCACTTGCGCCTTGCCCAGCTACCTCCTTCTTCTTCTTTCCCTCTACTTGACTTCTTATCAGACTGGTAGTTAATGATGCCCCAGATCCATGGCATCATCCAGATTTTCACAATTCGCGACCTTCACCATGTCGCGGATTTCACCAATCAAACCCCATATATATCGTTTAATTAGGTTTGATTCAGGAGTATCAAGATGAGGAACTATGCGAGCATACTCCAGGATTTTTGTGGCATATTCCTAATGGTTCGTTCCAATCATACTTAAACATAAAAATTTCCCTTCGATCTGTTCCCGTTCATTCTAGGGAATTCAAGTCTTATCCTAAAGGCATTCCAGCCCATTGCGTAGGCTGTGTATCTGCTTTTGGCAGCAACAATGTTATTCCACCATTCTAAGGCTTGATCCTTAAATAGATTAGAAGCATATAAAACCATGTCTTCTTCAGCACATTTGCTGATAGCCAAAACTGATTAAGTTTTCTCGATCCACCTCAGTGTGGCTATCCCACCTTCCATTCCAGAGAAATTGTATGGCTTACAATCCTGGAACATTTTATACGTACAACCTACTACTTTTCTCTTCTTTGCTACATGAACATAATTATTACCCATACTCTCGTCTTCCGAGGAGTTATGGTAATATTCTTCCTTTATAGTCTTTTTGAACTTGTGAGAAACAGAAACTTTTCGTTCGAGAGTAACATGTTTTGATTGATTAACTGTTTGAATTTGACGAGAGTGAACAGATTGAGGAATTGAAGGTTGAACAGATATTCGGTCAACTTGTCTCTTTTCAAGCTCTGTAAAAATCATTGGAAGAGAATCCTTGATTCCTTCTGTTATCATCTTTGGGAGTTCCTTTCGGGACTCATTATTTTCTGCGGCATTATCAATTACTACTTGCTTTTTCTTACCTCTTGTATTTTGAGAAGGTCTAGTTTGCTTTGACATACGGTCAAGAAACAATATTTAAATTAAAACAGAACTTTTTATTTATAAAATATGTACAAGAAGAAAATACATATGTAAAAATTATTATTTCTAAAAATTTCTAAAATTCTTCTCTTCAAAAGCTTGAACTAGAAGGGCATTCCGTGCTTCTACTTCAACATATTCTCTTTCCATTTCAGCTATCCAGTTCAACAACGTTTGTTCCCTCTCACTTCCTGACTCATTTACATGCGGAGCAGGAATAGGAATCGTCTCATAGTACATAACATAAGGTATATTAGAATAAACATGCTCTTCTTCTTTAGGATCATATTTATTTTCATAAGGAATATTGGTGTATCTCTCATGAAAATTTTGTTGATAAACAGGAGTGATGTTATAGCTTCCAGCAGTTGGAGCTGAATGAAAACTTATAGAAGTATTATAGGGAACACTAGGGTTTCCTATGTCTCCGAGGCTTCTAAAAATAGAACTTTCAGTTTCCTCATTAAGTTCTATAGTTGTTTCATTCGTTTTATGGTCAAAGTAATTAGTAGGAGCAAATTTTTGAAGAAAACTAGGACCTTTGCCCTTTCCAACCATTCTGAAAATTAAAAACAAATGATATTTTATTATCATAAAATATGTATACAATAAAAGTAAAATACAACAAAATTTCAATCCTTCATCAACTCCTTCCCCAAGGTCTTCAGATCCTTTCCATACTCATATACATGTTTTCCATAAAACTGGGTTCTTTTCTTATCAATGATTTTCTTCTTGGTTATCTCGTCCGTTTGGCGTAACGAACGATCTAGACATTCGATATGGGAAGAAGGCATGGTATATTTATAACCATATTTAGGAGTCAGGGAACATATATGGAACATACATGACTGGGGATCCAGAGTTATAAGATTGATAATCAGAACTGTTTGAGATAGGGTTATTGAAAGGATAATCATTAAGGTTTTCAGAAGCAGATTGATATTGGGGATCTTCAGAAGGATCTTGTCACACCCCCAAATTCCACTAACGGAGTTTTACCATTTGGGAAGTGACAAACCAGGATCTCAGTTATTAGTTACATCAAACGACACTATATGGGACTTAAATTGTAATAATATAAAAGTTCAGAGTTAATGCGGAAGCCATGAATAAAAAGTAAATGCGCAAAACAAACGCGCCCAAAGTCTAGTTCAAAACAAAGTAAATAAGGTAGTTTGTATGTCTTGATTATAATAAAATAATATTAGAACTCCATGCATATCCTAATCGTGCACCTGTGCCTTAGCTTATCGTCCTGAGAAAACGTGTAAGAAAGTGTCAACACAAGGTTGGTGAGTTCACACGTTTCAGTTTATAGAAGCGTTTAACAGATTAATGTACATTCAATATATATATCAACAGGTAGCTAACCCATATACATGTTAACTAATCGCAACGAAAAGCTTACTCTTTACGTGTTTGCCTCCCACTAGGCCTATCAACCATGGTGCATGTTTAGCTCAATATTGCACCCGTTCAACCTCAAATCGAGTTAGCGCGACTAAAGCAGGTGAGGTTTGTCAAACCCAGTAGTACTACTCAAATTACCTCGCTATGTTCAGATTAGCGGTCCGATGTGAGGACTTAAATGATAGATGTGTACGCATAGTCATACAAGTGATAACATATATGAATTACAAAAATCAAAAGCATTTACGTCATGTTTTCTCCCCCAGTTTAAAAACAGTAAAAAGGGGTCGTGAACACTTTCTTGAGCTTTAAACGAATATATAGCACCACACAAGGATTCAAGTAGGAAACACAAGAGTTTGCTTATGAACTGCCTACGTATGCCCTAAAATTATAAGCATAATAGTTAGGGATACAATGGGATTGTGACGATGACACATATTGGTGAACGTCCTAAGACGCACTAATTATTAAAGAGTAGACGAACTTGTCCCCGAGAATAAGGATTTCTTAATATAATAATTAAAATAAATACGTTTCGTGACAAACGTTTCCAATTATAAATGATAATATATAATAAATATATTCATCCGTTTATACCATCTATAAATAGTCTAAGAATTAATATAACTTAATATATTATTTTTAAGTTTGTAAGACTAATAAAATAATCATTTATGTAGTAAAAATAATAAATATATTATTTTTATTTGAGAATGTATTTATGGGAAAATAATATAAATAACTATATTATTTATATGTTCGAAGTCTTACAAAATGTTTATAAACGTGACAAGAATAATATGTAAAAATTTATTATTTTTAATTGGAGTTACGGTTTGAAAATAATATAAATATATTATTTTTAAACATGAGAAATAATATTAAAACAAGTTATAAAACCAAACCTGAGTATAAAACCATTGATTGCGTGTTTTACGAATTTAATAATAGTCCTAAGAAATAATATAATAAATTATATTATTTTTAATTTAGACAAAATGCTCAAAAATATATTATAAATTCAATCCCGAGCCCTCGGGTGTTTCTGGGTTTCAAAACACATTAATAAATTAATAAAAATATAATAGGTTTGATTTTGTTTAAAAATAACATATAAAAAGTTGCTCAAAAAAAAGATGTTGGCAGAGGGACTCGAACCCGGGTGCCCTCCCCAACAGCACAACAACTTAACCAGTCCCACCCGCTAGGGTTTCGCATCCAACCCTTGTTCTAGTTGATTTAATATTCAAAGCCCTGTGTTCTTCCTCCCATTCACGAACCGAACCAAACCTAGTCCAAGTTCCATCGATTTCGATCACAATTGACCCAGGGATCATAGGGCTTTTAATCATCAAGGTATTGCGAATCTGGGGTGGAGTTTAATTGCAAAATCTATGAGTATAAGATTGTTTATTTCTTGTTTGAATGTTGAAACCCTAGTTTTAGAACATGAAATTAAATTTGACGAATCTGATAATGAAAGTGATTGGATTCATAGGGTTTTTAATGAGTGAGAGATTGCGAATCCATCCATGTAAATTAACTGGGTTGAGATGGTGTCCGGATCATGGTTCAACTAAACCGAAATTACATGAACCCTAGATACGGGTTCGTGTTTAATTCGATGTTTTGGATCCAAATTAGATTAGGGCTTCCATTACAAATGTGAAAATCCTTGCGGTCCGCCACGAGTACACGTGTCATAAAACACGACCATCAGTCACTATACACGTGGATTACCCGGATTCATTGCTTAGCCAACAAGTAGCGGACCGTTCCCAACTTTGTCCTCATAGCGGACCGTTAGGGCTAACCTTAGTAGTCTGCTAAGGTCTTAATTCTTTAATTTTTCAATTAAAACCCTGAACTTTCAGATAATTATACTTATAGTCCCTACGGTTTACCTTTTGTCAAATCTTGGATATTTTTGGGGTAGGAATTACAACAATTCCTGCTTCATCCTTTTTGTTGCAAAAGATCCAATGAGTGTCGATAGGTACTTTGTTCTTGGAAAGGTCCACTAGATTCCAGACATTTAACTTTGAGAATTGTTGTATTCCTCTTGCATTGCCTCCACCCAGCTGTTCTCAAGTAAGGCAGCTTTAATGTTTTTAGGTTCAACTTGAGAAATGAAGCAAGCGAAAATACCATCATTCATTTCTTCACAGGCACTTCGAGTGCGAACACCCACATTAAGTGGACCAATGATGTTTTCAGAGGGATAATTCTTGTGAATTCTCAATTGTGGAATCTCATCTTCTTCCAAGAGTTCATCCAGATTTATAATGTTATGGTCAGGAGGATCAGCTTCATCAACAATGGGATCTTCAGAAGATGATTATGGGCAACATCCACTATCGGGTGATTGTTGTCTTCAACAGTTTCACTTGTTGCACCAGAACTGGAAGATCCACATTAGATTCAACATCAGCAGGTGCAAGGTTTTCTTGTTTAGTGGATGAAGAAGAACTTGGATCATTTATATTCCCTAGATTGTTCACAAAAAAGTAAGGATTAGCAGGAGTTAATTCATTTGAAAACATAGGAAGATTAAATGATTAAAACAAATCAGGACCATCCCCACCGTCTGTATGATTGCTTTCATGCCAACTGATATCAATAGATTCCAGCACCATCCTCCTTTGCTTGTTGTAAACACGAAAAGCCCATTGATTAGACGAGTATCCAAAAAAATAGCATTCATCTTCTTTGGACTCAAACTTGTTTAGTTGATCCGAAGTATTCAGCATCGTGCAAACACACTCAAACTTTTTGAAGAAATCAATAATCGGCTTACGCTTGTACATGATCTCGTAAGGTGTCTTGTTGCAGCTTTTGGTGATTAGAACTCGGTTTTGCACAAAACATGCAGTGTTAACTGTCTCGGCCCAAAAATTCACACGAAGCTTGGAATCAACGATCATAGTTCTTGTGGCTTCTATCAATGTATGGTTCCTTCTTTCAGCTACGCCATTCTGTTGAGGAGTTCGTGGTGCACTGAATTGCCTAGAAATTCCTTTTCTTTCACAGAAGGAATCAAGAGTAGCATTCTTGAACTCAGTTCCATGATCACTTAGGATAGTCTTCACACTCATATTAAATAGATTCTCAATTTGAAGAAGATGAATCTTCAGAATCTCTGGCGTCTCAACTTTCTTAGCCAGGAAGAACACCCAATTAAACCGAGAGAAGTCATTGGTTACTACCAAACAATAGGATTTGCATCCATTACTTATGACACTCACAGGACCGAACAGATCCATGCGAAGCAATTGAAGAGGGGAGTCAATGGAATTTGTGGTTTTGGGCTTGTGAGAGGATCTGTGTTTTTTTCCCTTGGAACAAGAAAGGCAATGTTCCACGGGAGAGAAGTCCTTCAGAGGCAAACCAGTAACAAGGCTTCCTCGAACCAGACGGTTCAGAGTTTTGATATTAACATTTCCCAACCTCTTGTGCCATAGAAACGATTCGTCCTCAGAAGCCTTTGAGAGAAAACATGATTCGAATCCTGATGGGTTGTTCATATCCAGAATGTAGGTGTTGAATCTTCTTGGAGCCCTCATAAGGATAAGTTCTTCTGGAATGACAACTCCAGGCTTCAGAATCAGACATTCTCTTGAGTTGAACAGGGCACGGAAGTCTTTGTCACAGATTTGGGAACCACTCATCAGATTGTATTTCAATTGTGGAACGAAGTTGACATGCTCCAGACTATTTACACCATTAGAAACATTTTCTTGCCCTTCAATATTCCCGCCTCTTGGATTGCCTGCAAAGGCCACATAGTCTCCGTCCATTGGATGAAAATCTTGCAGCAACTTAAACTGACCAGTCATATGTCTTGAGCAACCACTATCAACATGTCAAATGTTATCTCCAGTTCTTCTTGGTTGACCCTATACACAATAAATTATTTAGACATTTTAACCACAACCATTTCTATTGAGAAGTTTCTTGGCATTATAAGACATATCTTGGAAATCATAATCAGAATCCTCCTTTAATGAAGTATGGCCATCATACATAATATTGTTTTTAACTTTCCAAGCCCTTTTCAATCTGTTTTTAGCATTTTTTTTATTCTTTTACATCTAAAATCTCTACTGTGAGAAGATTTAGATTACATATTCAAATTTAAGGAAATTTTAGGATATAATTCTTCATTAAGAAGAATTGTTGTTAAATTACAACTGTTTGAAACATAATTTGAAGCACCACAACTAAAACAAACTTTATCACAAGACGCTAGCCTGATAATTGTCATCACAGGATGAAGATGATTGTGATGTTGAGACATCGGAACATGATACAACTCTTTCTTCAATAATTGTGTCTTGAAGACTTTGTTCTTCCTTTAATCTAAAAAATTCAATATTGCTCATGGTTTCTCGTGGTACATCAGGCATGATAATTCCTTCACTTTTAAACTTTGTAACACGGGGCATAGCATTTAAAGATTTAAGAACAAAAGTTAAAGCATTTTTAAACTTAGAAATGTCATTTCCCAAACCAACATGCTCAAAAGGCATAAAATCAAAATACAAAATTTTCAACGTGTTCACAAATATCTGGTTTTGACACGAACATATTATTACATTCATCCGACTCAAGTTCATTTATAACATTTCCAGGACTAGAACTCTCATCACAATCATCCTCTGGTGTTACACAATTTGACTCTACACATGAAGCAAAACTGTCAGAATCTGAAGATTTAATGTAATCATCAGCAAATAAAGTACAAACATATGGTGTAGGAACATGAGGAACATGCATATCAGCAAATCTACCTGACTTAGAATAAGGTGGAGGGTGAGAATTATACCCAAGACCTTCTGTGGCTTTTCTATTAAATTGTTTATCAATTATTCCAAATAAGATTTTTTTATCCATACCATGTGGTCAACTTGTAATTTAGCCTTTACAGCCTTTTGAACTCTCTCAGTTAAAATTTTATTGTTGTTGCGTTGAGTATTACGTTGCACAATTAAGGATCGATTTTCTCAAGTGATATCACGAATTTTATTTAAATACAATTTCTCATTTTTAGCCACAGAGTCATACATCACCTTAATGTGATCTCGTTCGTCAACTAAAGCTTGGTTGATGAATCTATATTTTTGAATTTCATTTAAACACGATCTAGCAGTGCAAAGTTTAGAACTAATCTCAGATGGTACAGCAGTAGGATCCTCAGTTGGCTCGATCATGACACACTTTCCTTTCTCCTCAGTATCTGTCATCAAATCTTTATCAGCTGCTTCCTTAGTCTGTTCTCCCTAGTGATAGTGTCCATCAACCTGACAAACAAGGGTTGTGGAGCTTGATGATGTGGTGGACTTAGGAGAATTAGCAGCTTGCTTTCCAGAGGAGTTCTTCTCATGTTGATCCTTTGATAAAGGCTCCTTGCAGTTTCTAGTAAAATGACCCAGCTGGTCACAGTTGTAGCACCTCACTTTCTTGATGTCTAACCCCAGAGTCTTTCCTTGCTTGAATCTATCCATACCAGTCCTTTTAATGAATTGCTTGGCCCATAGAGTCAACATTACCATGCACCAATCAATATCCATCTTCTCCAAATCATTCGGGTTGATCTGCTCCAAGTCATCGGGTTGAAAACTCACCGGTGTCAGATTTCCATAAATAAGTGCATCATAGCATGACATGAAGGCAGTCATGATTGGTAAGTGTTCATCAGGAATCATAGTAGTAGTCTTCTATGCAGCAGGAGAACTAGTAGATTGAGTTCCAGCAGCAGATGGTAGAACATCACTCTGAAAGTAAGAAACACTGGAAGAACTAGAACCATCAATAAGAGCAGTGTTTCCAGACTGATTGGTGGGAGTTACTACTCCTTTTTTTATTTCAATCTCATAAGACTCAAGGATGCTGTAAATTTCATGTTGTCAGAGATTGCTCAGCTTTTCAGTCTTTTTTATCATGATACGGTACGTGTTTCATTCCTCAGGAAGAGCAACTAGCAGTTTCTTATTCAACTCCACAGTCGGATATTCAAGACCCATTACTTTCAGTCTTGACACAATACTTAGGAACCAGTTTATTATGTCAGACATAGACTCACCTCTAACACTGTTGAACATCTCGTATTGCTTCTTGATGAGATCTCTCTTAGTCTCCATTACTTCAGCACTTCCTTCAAATCAAGTACACAAAGCTACCCATAAGTCTTTGGTTGTGGTGTACTCAGCAAAAGTGTTGCAGATATCCATAGGGAGAGCCATATCAATAGTCCCATAAGCCTTGTTATATCGGGCAATCAAGGTAATGTCCTTGTCATCATATTCAGCCACAGTCTTAGGACGCTGAACATCTGCAGTAGTGTAACGGGTTTGTGAGGACCATCGGTGATTGAGTTCAACAAGGTGTGATCATGAAATTGAAAAAAATGTATGCATCCTCTTGGTCCAGTCATCAAAATCTCTTGTTGACACAAGAACAGGTGGTTTGTTTCCTACAGAATACTCATTGGAGCTTGAAGAAGCCATAATCTCATAATACTTAATCCAAACAGTAGCTAGTTTCAGGTGTGTAGGTCCCGGGAGCCTCGTCGCGCAGCGGAAATACACGGACATGTTCTGTAATTTGTGTGGGAACCAAGAAACGAGACAGAGAAACAAGAACATAAAAAAAGATAATGAAACGACACGTAATCCATAACATAGAAGTCATCCCGTATTACAGACTACATAACGAAGGAGCACACATCTCTCATCTAAGCTCACGGTCCAGGGGTCGGGAGAGCTCGTCCCGACCCGAACACCTCTCAACCTAGTTCCAGAGTTCCACCTACAAATGAAGACAAGTCTTCTATTTATAGGGGCATGAACACTACCTGTGTACTTGACAAGTACGCAAGGCAAAAGCCTTATATCCAAAGTCCAACATTCTTCAATTAGATCTTCATTCCTGGTTCACACCTCCTAATCTGTATACATTCACCGGGGTGAAGTTCCATAACTAGGTTGTCTATCTGGATTCCGCCCAGATCCTAAATGAGAATTCCCATCATAATTGAATCACATCAAATCTTGAACACAGGCTTGACCAATGAGCACGAAAAATATAGTTTACATGAGAAATCACGGTTGATGATACATTTATTTTTTTCCCCCTCGTTTCTCTGTAACTATGACCAGCTTCATCATTTCTTCACTCAAATCCTCAAAAAGCACAACTAGCCAACTCCAGGATTTTATTTTTTTTTATTCCTTTGCAAATATCCAAAACATCAAATCCTTGGGTTCAAGTTGTTCCAGTATTCATCCCCTATTAAAGAAGTATACTGGTTACTCGTAGCCCACATATTTAGGTTTGAATACCTAAACAAGATGATTCTTTTCCAAAAGACCCAAAGCAGCCACATCTTCACAAATAGAACGAGACCTTTAGCCGATGACAATCCAATTGCTCCAATTAGTTCAACATTCATACCCTATTAAATAAGTATCCCGGATACTCGTAGCCCACATTTTCAGGTATGAACACTTAAACAATGTATGACAAGTGGTATCATCCAACAAAAATCTCGTCCGTGTTTCGCCAAGCCACATCGTATACAAATTTTGGTCCGGAAAAACCAAAATTACTATCTTCTAAAAAATGGCCCGAAACACGCGTACAAATGAGCCCTAAAAAAATTGTCCAAGGAAAGTTTTCCCGCCAAAAATGGTTTTTTTTTTAATCCCAGATGCTAGTTCATGCGTACTTAGTAAATACCCATATAAAGGGAGTTCATGCGTATTTAATAAATACGCAAAGCCAAGTACCCATGCGTACTTGTTAAGTGCGCAGAGAAATGCTCTTGCGTACTTAGCTAAGTACGCAGGTCACTTCTCATGCGTACTTACTAAGTACGCAGGGTTAACCCATGCGCACTTAGCAAGTACGCAGAAAAGGTGATTCTGCGTACTTGTTTAGTACATCAGTGTTCTTGACGGATCTTGAGGAGAATGCTCGAAAAGTGATGGATCTGAGAAATTAATGCTTCCAAAAGCTTAGAAAACATCATCTAACAAACCCTTAGCCTTCCAAACACCAAATGAGGTGATACCAAACTCGATTTTAAGAATTTTAGGTCTAAAAAAGTATGAACTCGTATCTGCTCAAAACCCTAAAAAATCAAAACTTGAACACAAATCAACGAACACCGAGGCTCTGATACCAATTGTAGGTCCCCGGAGCCTCATCGTGCAGCGGAAATACATGGACCTGTTCTGTGATTTGTGTGGGAACCAAGAAACGAGACAGAGAAACACGAACATAAACAAAAGATAATGAAACGACACGTAATCCATAACATAGAAGTCATCCTGTATTACAGACTACATACCGAAGGATCACACATATCTCATCTAAGCTCACGATCCAGGAGTCGGGAGAGCTCGTCCCAACCCGGACACCTGACAACCTAGTTCCAAAGTTCCACCAACAAATGAAGACAAGTCTTCTATTTATAGGGGCAGGAACACTACCTGCGTACTTGACAAGTATGTAAGGCAAAAGCCTTGGTCATGCGTACTTGACAAGTACGCAAGGCAAAATACTTACGTACTTACTAAGTACGCAGAACCAAACTGGTGTGCAGGCTAAGTACTCAGGAACACCCTCCTGCGTACTAGCCACGTACACTGATACATAGAATTTTATCTATAGTTACAAAAACATGCTTCTACAGGGTGAACAGGGTTGATCGAAACAACTGGTTTCGATTGAGACGATGTTAACCGAAACTCATAATTTCGATTGAACAAGGCTGCCCAAAACTCCTAGTTTCAATAGAAGAAACAAAATCCAGAACCAACAAGTTTCGATGATGAATACTTAGCAGAAAATCCAACAAACTCATGGGAAACTACTAGTTTTGATTGAAACTAGTTTAGATAATGCAGTAGTTTCGGGTGATCAATCTGCACAGGTTAGTTTCGATATAACAAGACAAATAACTAGTTTCGATGATACCTTCTCCAGACAAAAGTACAGACAAGAAATTTCGATGACTAACAAAAGTGCATAGATTTTCCCCCAGTAGCTCCCATAGGAATTCCAGTAAGTTAAACTTTAGTCTTCACACCAGATGTGTCCAACTCTATCATGTATCTTCACAATTCAACTAAATTCCCGAAAATGTTCATTTCCAATATCCCCTTTCAGTTTAAGCTCCATCTGACTAGACCAGAAACAAGGGTATATTTCCTCTTCCATCGGCCAATGATAAAAGGTTCCATCTTCAACTAATAATCCAACGAATATCCAGCTTCATCTTGAAAACTCTTGATAGAATCAAACACAAAATCATGCTCAGCGGTGATCACCTTATATCCAAAGTCCAACATTCTTCAATTAGATCTTCATTCCTGGTTCACACCTCCTAATCTGTATACATTCACCGCGGTGAAGTTCCATAACTAGGTTGTCTATCTGGATTCCGCCCAGATCCCAAATGAGAAATCCCATCATAATTGAATCACATCAAATCTTGAACACATGCTTGACCAATGAGCACGAAAAATATAGTTTACACGAGAAATCACGGTTGATGATACATTTATTTTTATCCCCCTCGTTTCTCTGTAAACTATGACCAGCTTCATCATCACTTCACTCAAATCTTCAAAAAGCATAACTATCCAACTCCAGGATTTTATTTTTTTATTCCTTTGCAAAGATCCAAAACAGCAAATCCTTGGGTTCAAGTTGTTCCAGTATTCATCCGCTATTAAAGAAGTATCCCGAATACTCGTAGCCCACATATTCAGGTTTGAATACCTAAACAAGATGATTCTTTTTCCAAAAGAACCAAAGCAGCCACATCTTCACAAATAGAACGAGACCTTTAGCCGATGACGACCCAATTGCTCCCATTAGTTCAGCATTCATACCCTATTAAATAAGTATCCGGATATTCGTAGCCCACATTTTCAGGTATGAACACTTAAACGGTGTATGACAAGTGGTGTCATCCAACAAAAATCTCGTCCGTGTTTCGCGAAGCCACATCGTGTACAAATTTTGGTCCGAAAAAACCAAAATTACTATCTTCTCAAAAATAGCCTGAAACACGCGTACAAATGATCTCTAAAATATTTGGCCAAGAAAAGTTTTTCTACCAAAAATGGCTAAAAACGTTTTTTTTTTTTTGAATCCTAGATGCTACTTCATGCGTACTTAGTAAATACGCACATAAAGTGTGTTCATGCGTATTTAATAAATACGCAAAGCCAAGTACCCATGCGTACTTGTTAAGTGCGCAGAGAAATGCTCTTGCGTACTTAGATAAGTACGCAGGTCACTTCTCATGCATACTTACTAAGTACGCAGGGATAACCCATGCGCACTTAGCAAGTACGCAAAAAAGGTGATTCTACGTACTTGTTCAATACATAAGTGTTCTTGACGGATCTTAAGGAGAATGCTCGAAAAGTGATGGATCTGAGAAATTAATGCTTCCAAAAGCTTAGAAAACATCATCTAACAAACACTTAGCCTTCCAAACAGCAAATGAAGTGATAACTAACTCGATTTTAAGGATTTTAGGACTTAAAAAGTATGAACTCGTATCTGCTCAAAACCCTAAAAAATTGAAACTGAAACACAAATCAACGAACACCGAGGCTCTGATACCACTTGTAGGTCCCTAGAGACTCGTCGTGCAGCGAAAATACACGGACCTGTTCTGTGATTTGCGTGGGAACCAAGAAACGAGACAGAGAAACACGAACATAAACAAAAGATAATGAAACGACACGTAATCCATAACATAGAAGTCATCCCTTATTACAGAATATATACCGAAGGAGCACACATCTCTCATCTAAGCTCACGGTTCAGGGATCAGGAGAGCTCATCCCGAACCCGGACACCTCTCAACCTAGTTCCAGAGTTCCACCTATAAATGAAGACAAGTCTTCTATTTATAGAGGCAGGAACACTACCTGCGTACTTGACAAGTACGCAAGGCAAAAGCCTTGCGTACTTACTAAGTACGCAGGGTTTGGTCATGCCTACTTGTCCAGTACGCAAGGCAAAAGCCTCGCGTACTTACTAAATACGCAGGACCAAACTGGTGTGCAGGCTAAGTACTCAGGAACACCCTCCTGCGTACTAGCCACGTACACTGATACATAGAATTTTATCTATAGTTACAAAAACATGCTTCTACAGGGTGAACTTGGTTGATCGAAACAACTAGTTTCGATTGAGAAGATGTTGACCGAAACTCATAATTTCAATTGAACAAGGCTGCCCGAAACTCCTAGTTTCAATAGAAGAAACAAAATCCAGAACCAACAAGTTTCGATGATGAATACTTGGTAGAAAATCCAACAAACTCAGGGGAAACTACTAGTTTTGATTGAAACTAGTTTCGATAATGCAGTATTTTCGGGTGATTAATCTGCACAGGTTAGTTTCGATATAACAGGACAAATAACTAGTTTCGATGATACCTTCTCCAGACAAAAGTACAGACAAGAAGTTTCGATGACTAACAAAAATGCAGAGATTGTCCCCTAGTAGTTTCGATGTCTTCTTCCCAAACTTCAAAAAAAACCTCCATTGATGAACAGCTTCAAGTTTCGATAGCAAAGAAATTGCAATCCAATCCAGCGAAAAGCTTCTAATAATACTCCTGATCACGAAAATAACCTTTAATCTTGAAAACACGAACAGAGAAAGCCGAAAATCGATGAAACAGTAGAAACTTCAATGGAACAGTACTTCACAAAACCCAAATGCAAAGAAACCCCAAAAATACACCAAAAATCACCTAGAATCGATCACTAAAACCTGAATTCACTTGGAAAACAAGAGCATAAAGCTCTGATACCAATTGTAGGTCCAGATTTCAATCGAAAATCACTCAAAGATCGATTACACACACACGCGCGAAATCTGTGTGTATGGTGGTGAAACAGATGAGAGAAACAGAAATGGTGAAGGTAACAGCTAACCACACTCAGAATCAACACAAATAAGATGTGAAAATGTAAGAACAATGCATTAAACAAGTGCAAATTGTATTTATTCTTCAAGAACTGTGAAAGAGAGAATTCAGGGTTACAACTGCTACTCACACCCTAAACATTCTCAAACTAGGCTATTTATAGTAAGTTGACAGCCATCGAAACTATGCCCGTTTCGGTTGAGCATTTACAAGTGATAGAACAAACTGTCGAAACTTACCATCTATCAAAACTACTAGTTTCGATTGAACAAACCTCAAACGAAACTAAGTAGTTTCGATGGCCTAGTCTTAACTAATTAAAACAGTAAATTACATAAACTGAAATTACAATAAGGAAATTAACCTAACATTGTTCAAAATACATTGATGTTCTCAGCTTACGAAATACATGACTCTACAATTATAATTTGTGAACCAAATGTTGTGCGCATAAGGCTTTAGCGGTGTGCCGTTCACACATTTGTATTAGTCATATCACCGAATTAGTCAACTCAACATTATTATATACCAAGCGGATTCAAAGCCCAAAGCAATACTCTTTGTGACATGATCATCCTCGAGATATTTACTTTCCTGTATTTTACACTTCACTACACACTTCGCGCGCATTTTTACTTTTCTGTCATTTACTTTTCTGCTTCACACGCACACAAAACCCACTCACTAGTTAAATTGGCTAAACGATAAAAAAAGTTGAATATTGTAACTCGACCGTGTCCATTGGTTAGATACTTGGTTCTTACGTAAACTATATTACGCTGTGATAGGTACACTTGCCTATTGTGTCTATTTTAAGTCTAAAGTAATTATCATTTTATAAATTTAAAACCTGATCTCGTGAAACCAACATCTTTAAATATATTATATATATTTACTTATCACACGACACATCAAGGCGTAACCCGATGTGGATCCTAAAATCACCGTGTGATCCACCAAGCACACCGCCCCCTCAATTTTTTTTTCACGGCGCGATGAGAATGCGTGGTGTTTTTACGCGAGTTCAAAACCAATGTTACCGATCAACGGGTCATTTTTTTTACCATTGAAGGTAATTAATAAATAATAAATACTTAATAATTTTGTTTTTACCCACTATAAATACCAATCTTTACACCATAATTTTTACACTCTTTTCTACTATTCTACCATTTATACTTTCTATTTTTCCAACCCACAAAAAAACATGAGTAACGATCCGAATTTTTGGGCTCAATACGCGGCTCGTGATAGCGCGTTCATGGCCAACCAAATGAACCCAAACTTTCAAATGTACAACTCCCAATCACCCATGTCCCAACTGAGTACACCACTAGATTTTGTACCGGAATCACAAGAAGTCGTTGGCTATACTGATCGCGTTGTCAAAGTCAATCAAAAACAAGTATTATAATCCCTAGCTACCTTAAACTATAGTATAGTGGAGTAGGGTATCGTATCCACAGGGAATTAGTGCAAAGTGTTTGTTTTATGAAAACTATTCGGGTTTTGATTAAAAAGCAAATAACTTTAACTTAGTAAAAACTATTAAGAGAAAACGGATCGCTTCCGGGTTCAGATTGCAAAGATTGCAAGTTCGGTGATTATTGGTTTGTACTTATTGGAAGTTACATAGACATAACTCATTAATCAGATTGATAAATAATTAACATTCAAATAACGACTGTATTGAACAACGATTGTAAAACCGAATATTTGACACAAGTTAATTACCCAATAGTTAATTACCAATTCAGAATAATAATCATAGATACACAATGGTTAACGATAGATAACCGAAAAATTGATGCAAATGATAATCAAGAAGCTAAACGTGTTCAATCAAACCAATCAATCCTAGAACTTAAACAATCAAACGATATCAAGAATACTATACCAAATCAACTATGAACCTAGGTATATCACTTACAAGCAGATCCTACACCAGGAAACGGCACGAAGAGATTAGCCGCTAATCGAGATCGTCATCGATTGTTCAATAATTGTTCTAACTTGATCTAGCATCAAAAACTAGTAAAGATTGAAACTTTATCTCTGGAAATCATGTTAGGGAAGCTCTGGATCGTAGAATGACAAGTTAATTCGACTATAGACTCCTCCATGCTTTATAATTGAAATTAGGTTAAATTTACCGAATTTATGAATCTTCTCGTGTCGCGAACTTAGGATGGATGTTCTTCGCGTGGCGCGAAGAACAAATAATAAGGTGTGGGTTTTTTCAGGCCCTCGTATGTCGCAAAATTCTTCCTCCTGATCTTCGCGTGGCGCAAAGAACCTAAATTCCACATTTTTTACTTTTCTTGACTTTAACTTCTTCGGGGCCCGTGTATGTACTATCCTCATGATTTTAATCTCGTATTTTCCCACTCACTTAGCACATTTAACCTGTAGTAGACACAAATACCAAACGCACATAAAACAGACTCAATATACAAAGCTAAACGCTTAAAACTATAAACTTAGACTCTTATATACGGGGTATTTAACCTCACATCACATCCCTACACTTGACCTTTTTCGTTCCAAAAAGGAATTACGCAAAACTTGCAATTTATTTCATTCTTTTATATCTTTTGATTTCTCAACATGTTAACCGTAACAATTGGTATTTCGATTCGATTAAACCCAACCACCAACTCTCAAGCCCCCAATTCTATGATCTATAATATTATACATTACCAAGCATACAGTCTATCTAAGGGTCTCACACTCAGAAAGCTATGACTCAGCCTAATCCCATCTCAATGTCATGTTTAGGCCCGAGTTAAACCTTATAGATTTCCCACCAATATAAACACAAAGTTATTTGTTTTAAAAATTTGATGAATTGTGGATCGATGGGTGAATGTTTAGCTTTTATTAACACTTATGAATATACCTAACCCAGTGGTGTTTTAATCACGCTGGAACATGATATATGACACGTAGGCTGCAGTTTTTAAGCAATGAAGTACATAAGCTTCGAAACATGGGTGTATCTTTCAAGTAACCATCCCGAAGGGAAACACATACACCTAACTTAGATATCCAATTATTGATCACTTAAGTCCCGCCCATGGGTGTATCAACCAAGTCACTATCCCGAAGGGTAACACGTAGGTTGAACCTAAGCTCTCAATATTTAATTAATTAAGCTGATTCAATTGATGGATTATGGAATGCGGGCGCCACCAACTTTTGGATTTATTTTCATAAAAAGAAAGATGTGTGACAAAATTTTAAAAACTTATTAATTTTTGTTTATAAAGGTACCTATCACCTATTTTGACGGTTTCGACCTTACCGACACCCCTAAGATGAGAACCCACAAGACATCCTAAATTAATTATTTAATTTTATCTAGATACACTATCAGGATGTTTAAGCTCTTAAGTCGGTTGGGTCTACCAAAACGTTACAAATTAGACATGTTTAATCATCTTTATTATTCTGTTCAATTCCTCATTAGCACAATTTCTACCTGTACTATCATTTTCCATTTAGTTGCAAAAATATAATACAGGGACATTTTTAAAAAAATTTAAATTTTTATGAATCAAAACTCAAAAACAAAGGACACAAACTAGACCTAGACAAGGTCTCCCCTCCCCACACTTAAACTCGACATTGTTTTCAATGAAGTAAGAGCAACACTAAAACAAAAGAAAATTACAAGAATTAAAAGAAAAACTTAGTTGGATATATGACCGTATAGCATTTCATTCGCGATCGTGCTCCAGGGATACTAGCGGGTTGCATTGTACAAGAATGTTCAAGATTGGATCATCGTCTCTCGAATGGAGATTGCGTACGAGAAACTAAATCCAAACCTGCAATATCAGAATCGAAACATACTCACATGCATCACATCGACTCAATAAAAATTAAAAGACCCGACGGACTCAAATGACTCAAAATAATAAAATTAATTAAAAAAAAATTAGGGTTTCAGAGTCTTCGCGTGTCGCGAAGACATGGGGCCAATTCTTCGCGTGTCGCGAAGCACCAGCAGTCTTCCGGGTTATTACTTTTGTTCTTCGCGAGTCGCGAAGAACTTTCTTTGGAAGTTCGCGTGGCGTGAAGACACCTCTTTCACAGAAACATTGGAAAATTTTTCACTTTTTGCCTTAAAATTTTTTTTTAGTTTTTCAAGTCAAAATTTTCAATTTTTTCAAAATTCATTCCAACTCTCCAATTAAGTTCGTCTATACTTGGAACGAGATTTATGATGGTTTTTCATGCTCGTATTGCCCCAAATCCCGGGAAAACTTGAAAAACACGCAAAAACATACCAAAAACACTAAAAATGAAGACTCAAGACTCTACACACGGTATAACCCCCCAGAGAATGATGCATGGTCCCCATTGCATTAACATAAGCCTCAACGTTCCCAGAACGTCCCCACACTTGGGCTATTCCCAGATTTAAAGCACAAAACGAAATAAAAACTAACTCACTTTCGTAGGAATCACGGATGCATTTTGCGTATGCAACAAGCCTTTTAAACCCCTCGGTAGCCCGAGTGGACAAGTTTAGTCTCTTGAGGGTTTCTAGAGAACACACCCACAATGTTCATTTACTCTAGACACAAAAAGTAAAACTTAGGTTGCCTCCTAAGAACGCTAAGTTTAATGTCTTCAGCCAGACGCAGTGTACCATGCTTTGATTTATGGTGGTCGAAATGCAAATTCCCTTTCAAGTGCTGCACTTACCTTGTGATAATAATCCCCATTGAATTTTAGGTTTTACGTCTGTTCTAGCTCATTGAATTCTTCTTCATCTTGCATCACCCAAGATTCACCGGTTTCATATGATTGCCTCATAAACTTTGGAGGTTTCTTTGATCTTGCCTGTGACCCTGATGATCCCGTATTCTTATTGTGATGATTATTTGAACTCTTTGCCAGATAGTGCTTAGGTGGCTTTCCCATTTGTAGTATATCATCCCCACACTTGTGGGTTACTGCATCTACCACTTCCTTCACCTCTCTATGCAATTCAGACCTGTCAACAATCACAGCATTCTCATTTGTGCCTCCCTCATCCAAATTTGACCGAGGTGGGCACTTGTTAGTGTTACCTGCTTTTGAACATTTAACCTTAGACAAATAAGTAAATGAATTTGTAATCATATCTAAGTTAAACTCACGGTTACCAAATGTCATGCTCACTGTGTTGCTGCGACAATTGATCTGAGCATTGGCAGTCGCCAAGAATGGTCTTCCCAGCACAACTCTTGATTACTCTTTCTTCTTGCTGGGTGCATAATCAAGCACTAAAAATTCCACTGGGTAATTGAAATCCCCGACCTTTACAGCTACTCCCCTCAACATCCCCCGTGAATGTTTTCGTGTCAAATCAGCTAACACCACGGTACAGTCAACTTGCTGGAGAGGGCCTAGATTTGATTGATCATATATGCTTCCTGGAAGGATGCTGAGAGTTGCTCCATAATCTAAAAGTGCTTGACTCACTTTTATTCCCGCAACTTCAATCGGGATAAAAGGTGTTGCTTGTTCACTTTCTTCTTTCGAGTCACCCTCTTCACTGTCTTGGCAAATATTGATCGCACCGACATATGCGTTACTTGAACTTGACCCTTGATGTTGCGGGTTGGTCTGAGTATGGCTTGATAGTTTGCCCGGGTCTCTTCTTGTCAAATCTTCAGCCAGTTGACCCACTTGCTTCAATAGAGCATTCACTGTCTTATCCCGAACCTCATTATCCTTTTTCAACTCTATGATAGCATCCATGAAGGCATTAAATTGGGCACCCCCTTGATTACCACTATGTTGATCTTGTGGTTGGTAGTTCCTTGGGTAACTTTGCCGGTATCCTCCTTGATTCCTCTGGTACCTGCCTTGATTGTCCACTTACTGGCGGTTTTGATATTGCTGCTGTTGTGGTTGTCCTCCACCCTGCACATTAGCACCCTGAAAGTTAGGATTCATTTGATTAGATGCATTATCATACCTGAGTAAAGGGTGGTTTTTGAGTCCTGGTTGATAATGTGTAACAGTTGCCTTATCTCCTCCAAGTTGGTTCACTTCTTCAGGCTTTGCTTGCTCTCTTGGGCAGTTTGCTAACACATGCCCCAACTCTTCACATCCGTCACATACCGGATAAGATTGGTTCACATTTGCCACCTCTTTACCACTCAACTTACCAAGACGTGCCATTTGAATCTCCATGGCATCCAACGCTTTTGCATCTCATAATCAACCGATTTCACTGTTGAGGTTGACTTTCCCCTCCTGCTTGCATTAGCCTGTCTTTTGGATATCACCGCCATTCTCTCAAGTATGTCCCAATCCTCATCAACATGGTTATAGAAAAATGATCCATTACTGGCAAAGTTAACATCTCTGGCATCCTCAGGCAGAAGGCCATCATAGAATGCCTGGATCAATTCCCACTTCTCTATACCATGGTGTGGGAAATTCCTCAATAATTCTTTAAACCTCTTGAAAGCTTCATAGAATGGCTCCCATAACTGTTGCTAAAAATCTCTGATTGTAGATCTGGCCTCATTAGTCTTGTGTGGTGGGAAGTACTCATCCAAGCACTGTTGTTGAAGCCATTGTTTCAACATTATATTCAATAGGGCTTCGCCGTTTATCCACATAGGATTTCTGACGGTCTTGGGCGACCTTCATCCGTGCCTTAATCTAGTCAAACCTTTCTGACGTCTCTTTAACGACTTCGAGACTTCCTAACTTTCGTCCAATCTCACCCCAACAGACAGGGGTCCTGCACCTCCTCCCATACAACATCTCGTAGGGAGGCATGCCTATCCTCGAGTGATAACTGTTGTTGTAGGAGAATTCGGCTAACGGCAGGTGACTTTCCCAACTGCCACCGAAGTCTATAATACAAGCACGGAGCATGTCCTCCAACGTTTGAATGGTCCTTTCGGACTGGCCATTCGTTTGCGGGTGGTTTCCATGCTGATATTAAGTCTCGTGTCCATCGCTTCGTGAAATCTTTTCCAGAACCTTGATGTGAATCGTGTGTCCCGGACAGATACAATCGTTAAAGGCATCCAATGTCGTGCTACTACCTCGTTAATAAATACTTTCGCTAACCTTTCTGACGAGAACGTCTCGCGAATAGGTAGGAAATGAGCATTTATCGTTAAACGATCCACAATTATCAAGAGGTTGTGTAGGTCCCTAATTCGGTGCGTGACAGATCTCTAGACTCGCGGTACGACACGGTGATAACGTGCGGAATCCATGATCAACGTGCTCGTGTAACTCAATCAACAACAATGGTGTAAAATAAATGCTTTGTATTTCCACCACAATATCAGGTTACAAGATTCACAGAATTCTCTCAAGTCTCTCTCAAGTCTACTCTGATATCTTCTTCTGCTCATCTTTGTAACCTCAATTTATAAACACCAGTTCTGCATAAGTTCGCCTCAAAGATGCTAAGTTCGCCTCTAATAGGCTAAGCGAACTTATTAAGTTCGCCTCAGATAGACTAAGCGAACTTAACAAGTTCGCCTCTGATAAACCAGACGAACTTATTAAGTTCGCCTCTCTATGAACTTACACAGAATTTTATCAACAGTTACAAAACATGTCCTAACAGACTCCCCTTTAACTGTTGCTAACAATTCTATCAATTACAAGTCAAAGACTCTAAGACTAAGACAAAATATCTTCAAGCTCGTTGTCACCAGAATATGCTCCAACAGACTCCCCCTTGACAACAGCTTCAGAAGATTGTCATCCGTCTTCATATATCATCAAACACACTATAGTCTTCGTCTTGTTCATATGCACTTTCTCTTTCTATCTAGAAGAAAACTTGGGAGAAGGACCCCTTGTCAACTTCTGTCTGCAATATTCAGTTTTTGTAAAGGAGAACAACCAAGAATAACCAACAATTAAGATTTTCATAGACGCTTGAAAAATAAAACATTTTTGGTTTTTCAAACATAAGAAATACAAAATCTTTTTGGTTTTTCTCTGTATAAACTGAAATGTAAAATACAAAATCACATCTTTTTGGTCGAACATCACGAGTAAGAAGATCATATCAGTATATATGAGATATCAATCACACATCTTTGATATAAAATACATATAATATCAAATGGTATCCTATGTCATTCTTTCAAGCCTTGACCAATCAAACCAATATCTTTCAAGATTATCACACTCTATCTTTTCAAGACTTTCATATTGCATGTTATGATACGCGATAAACATTCAAAGAAAATAGGATCATGCTATGACACACAAATTCAAATTGTCAATATTATAAGATTTGAAACTTAAAGCATCTCATTCCCACTTTCTTGTGAGTTAAGGTACCATTTAAGTATGAAATACAATGTGTACCCCACTAGTATGCCAACAGAAAGTAAATGCACTATCTTCAAGACATATGAGATTTTACTAAAGATTATCCGAATTTCCAGAATGAGGAGACATCACTTAGCACATGAATAGCAGAATCCAAATTGGATTGTATAGGAATCAATGAGATTCAGAATCGAATGATTCAATGTCTTGGCTTATATATGTGGAATCATAAGATTCAGGTACGTGGATCCAACTGTTATCTGGATTATGAATTCAATGGAATCAGTAAAGATGATTTATCAATATGATCCAAGGGCTAGTATATGTTTGACAGATGTTGTCAAGTACATATCTTGATTATACTTCAAATTGCATGCTTTTAGGGACATGGGCACTGAAGCAAATCGAATGAATAGTGTAAAGGACATAACCCGAAACTAATCTCATAGGAAAATCTTTATTAAAAGCTAATATTCTTTATCTGAAAGAGATCTTTTAACACACACACCCAGGCATAAAATGGGTTCAAATCACAGTTGTAACATATGCAATTATGTTTTCACACTACTAATGGTTCAGTGACGCTTTTAGTCTACTGGAAATTCAAATTATATGCATACACAACACTATCATTTCCTATTAGTGCGTCTCTGAAGTTTAGATCAAAACATATAATTCAGATATATTAACATAAAGCACCAACCAGTCAATCTAAGGTCATATGTGAAAGAACATCTACTGATGTACTATCATATCTTCTTTAACTTCAAGTAATGTCGATTTTATCTTTTTCAATTTGTTTGGCTTTTTCAAAATATTTTTCAAAGAAAATAAAATCTTCCATGAAAACATTTTATGAACACCATTTTACTTGGTTACTCAGGATTAAGCAAATCAATCAATTAAAAACTCAAACCGGTGTAATGCTACAATTGAATGCCTTTGCCTTTGTCACCAACACAGTTCTGTACTCCCCCTGTCCTGTAGACTCCTCCTTAACTAGTTAAATGGTTAAATCAACGACTTTATGCTCACCATCGTCATCCTAAGTTTCAGGTTATCAACATTGTGTGTGACATATTCTCCCCCTTGAGCATCAAGTCGTTGAATCAAATAGATTCTCAGTTATCAACAACTCTTTACTCATGCAGATGTCATTCCCTGTCATGTGCTTAGAACCACCACTATGAACAACCAAAATGGTATTAATAGTCACTCTTGGTAAATCCTGCACAACTAATAAGAAACATTAATTTGAAATTGGGACCCAAGCCATGGTAGTCATGGGTCGTCCATCTGTATCAAAATAATAAACCTCACTCCATTCACAATCGAATCTCTCATCGATTTTTGGAGATTGTTCCGACGAGTCAGAAACAGAAACTTTGGATTTCCAAACATACTTCTGTTCATTAAGTTCTTTTTGCTTAAAATGTGAAGTGTTTGAACATTTTCTTTCATTTGAAAATTTATTTGATTGTAAAAACTCTTGTTGTTCTAAGATTTTTCTCAATCTTTTGTTTCTCCTCCGTCTTTGAGGTCTATAAAGCCTAACCTCAGATTTTTAATTACTCTTTGGTGTATCACGAGGTTTAACCACATTTGGGTTAACATAAGGCTTACCATGAGTTCTTACATTTTCTAGAGTAACATGTCGGTTACCTTTGGCTTTGTGAGGACAAGCAATCCGAATGTGACCCACAAGACCACAAGAAAAGCAAGATCTCGTCTCACGATAATCTCTCATAAAAGGAATCTTCACACGATAAGATGCACTTGAAGAAGATTCTCCTACATGAACTTCTTTTTGCTTTATTTTCTTTGGAACTCCAGATTTTGCAACAGGTTTTGATTCAGGCTTCATCTTCTCATGAAATACATGCTTCTTCCCTTTATTTTTGTGAGGACAGGTCACCACAGTATGTCCCATCTCATTACAATGAAAACATGTACGCCTGTCTGTATAATCTCTGACATATGGAACTCTCCTTGAATTTGAAGAACGTCCAAATGTATAATTTCTAGATGAATTAGAATCAACCTTTGAGTCTTCTTTCTTAATCTCTTTCGGTATTCCCTCTACCTTAGCTTCATCAAAATATTCATCATCACTCTCATCAGAATACACCATATCTTCACCTGTGACTGGATTCACCTTCAACACAGTCTTAGGATCTAAATCCTCATTATTTATAATCTCATGTGTAACAGAATAATTTCCGTTGAGTGGTGGAGGAACATAACCAATACCATTAGTTCCCTTTCCCTCTTCAGTATTCTCATGATAATATCCTAATAAGAATGATGAATTTCCAAAGCTTTCTAACTTTCTATGCAATTTGATTACCTCTGCTTTAGATTCAGCTAGTTCTTTATCTTTCTCAATAAGATCATTATTTCTTTTCTCAATTTCTGCAAAGGACATATCCAGGTGATATGCATGCTCTTTGATCTTCAAAGTCAGAGAACTTATATCCCTCTTCAGTGATTCTATCCTCTCAACACACACATTCTCATTATCTTTTAATTTCTGATTTACTGTGTGCATGGATTTCATATCACAAATGAGGTTTACGTTGTCATCCATAACCCTCATCATTTTATCCTTAACTGAAACACAGTTAGAACAAAACGTTTCAGAGTTAGAAAATACCTCAGGTTTTACTTCTGAAGAAGATGCACCAGGAGCCAAGAATACGTCATCATCAGCTTCACACTTTTGATCAACAATGACAGGTTCTGCATCAGTTTCTAAGTCACTCAGATCATCTTCAACTGTCTGAAAACTTTCTTCAGTCATCACATCAGTCTCAGTAGATTGAGTACTTTCACCAGAACGAATACTCTCACTATCAGTTAAATCTGTAGAAGAATAACTTTGAGAATCACCCTGCTTCTCCAATACATCATTGATCAAGACCACAAATGCATGAGTAGTAGCTTCACCCTTTTTCTTCAAAGTTTCCCATAGTTCTCTTGAAGTTGGACACTTCCCGAGACTATGAATGATTTCTTTTGGTAAAGACATCGTTAAAGTTTCACACGTTTTCATCTCTCGATCAAACTTCTGCTTTTCTACTTTAGTAAGAGCTGTCACTGGTTTAGGAACATCATAATATCCCATGAACTCATAAGTAGGATGCACATATCCTTCAAATATGGATGTCCAAAAGTTTTCATCAGTTTCTGATACGAACTGTTCGAACCGGACTTTCCAGCTACAGTAATCTGATATGCACAAAAGCCTTGGTGGCAAAATACCAATCTCATTATCATCACATGAAATTGACATTTTGAAATTTTTGAGAAAAAATATCCAGAAAAAAATTTCCCGCCAAAATACTCTTTTTTATATGAACACTAGCTAAGTTCGCCTGATACTGCCTAAGCGAACTTAATAAGTTCGCCTGACTGAGCGAACTTGACCCCAAGCGAAGTTAACCCTAAGCGAATTTGACCCCAAGCGAACTTGACCCCAAGCGAACTTGACCCGAGCGAACTTGTTAAGTTCGCCTGATTAAGTTCGCCTAATCTGCACCAAGAGAACTTATTAAGTTCGCCTCTCTAAGTTTGCCTGCAATAGAATTGCTAAGTTCGCCTGCATCAGCTGTTCAACCAAACACGAACCAAAAATTCCGAAAATCATCATATCTTGCTGAATTGATGGAATTTGATTAAATTGAACCGTAGGAATGTGTAGGAACTGATTAGGAACACTTCTATCAGATCAATTTCATCAAAAGAATCCAAAATCAATCAAAAATTCTCCATTTTTATCAAGAACACAAAAAAGATGAAAAATCTTCAAAATCTCTGAAATTTGATGTTGATTGGGCACAAAAACACCACGAATCTTCTGCTAATCAAGAGCAAAAGCTCTGATACCCCTTGTAGGTCCCTAATTCGGTGCGTGATAGGTCTCTAGACTCACGGTACAACACGGTGATAACGTGCAGAATCCATGATCAACGTGCTCGTGTAACTCAATCAACAACAACGGTGTAAAATAAACGCTTTGTATTTCCACCACAATATCAGGTTACAAGATTCACCGAATTCTCTCAAGTCTCTCTCAAGTCTACTCTGATATCTTCTTCTACTCATCTCTGTAACCTCTATTTATAAACACCAGTTCTGCAGTTCGCCTCAAAGATGCTTAGGCGAACTTATTAAGTGTTATAAACCCTCTTTTTAAAAATCAAGATGATCCAACGGTTGGATTTTCCAGATCGTTCGATTCTTTAAAACCGCGTAAATAAAAACTATTCTAGACAGATTCTAAAAACTCATTTTTAGCGACCTTAAGACAAGATTCAGAGAAATCGGAGCTTACCAACGCGTTCAGAACATCTAGATATGGTTTTGGGTGAAGACCCGTAACTCCGATCACCGTGCACCACCTCGTCGAACCACTACCGGTCGTCGGAAGTTCTTCCTCTCTCTTTCTCCTTCTCTTTAGTCTCACTCTCTAACCTTTCTCACTCTAAAAGTGTAGAAAGTTGGAGATATTAAGATGCTATTTATAGAAAACTAAGAGGTATGTGGTTGTGACATGTGTCCGCCACATGTCGCATTGTAGGATGACTCATCGCCATGTGTCACCTTGTAAGATAGGATGGTTGTGGATGTGCCACGTGTCCCGCCACATGTTGTATTCTAAGATTGACACATGTTGAATCATGTGGTAACTCATGATTGCATACGGGTTAGGTTCGTTAATACGTTTAAACCTCCTAGATCGTCTCTTAACGTTCTGAATAAAAATTCGGGGTGTTACAGCACGGCCGTGTAATGGGATGCACGGTAGTGCAAAGCACTCATCTCTTGCAAATGAGGGAATCTGGCAGAGCAGGGAAGGACAGGGCCATGTGTCACTATTTGCACGGCCGTGCAATGGGATGCACGACCGTACAAAGCCTAATTTTGACTTTTTGCCTTATTTTGACTTCTGGGTTGACTCCTTGGGTGCACGAATGTCCGATTGGCTTACGGATGCTGATTTTGCCTTGTTTTTTGGTGTTTTCTTCATGTTTTTGTATGCAAGGGTTAATTATCATGTTATAACACAAATAAGTGGATTAAGTATCATATCTTATCATTTTCTCTATAACTTATGCTAATTATGGGGATAATTGTGCATGTAAAACATGTATAAATGATGGCATATCATAACACCCCATACTTAAACTTTGGTTGCCCTCAAGCAAACTCATGCATGATTATACCCATAGAATAAACATTGATTTAATGTTAATCTAAAGCTTTGTCCCAAATGGTTAAACGCATCTTTTAACAATAATAACTTGATGTTTGCACCTTTCGAATGTTTCTCCACAATAGGGTATCAAGCCAAACATACATGATGGAACTATGATTATGCAAAAACTTACAGTCTCACAAATGTTTACTCAACACTCGGGTTTAATATATGGATAATGTATGTTAAGAAGAACGCTCAATGCTACAATTAATGCTTGCATAATCATAGGCTTGTATGAAAATCAAATCTCCATCAATTGACATAAAATATGTGCATAAATCAAGAGGGCTTTGTAAAGGGTTGTAATGATTGGCTTAGGGTTTTGTCACACCCCGCCCAGGCATCCCCTTGACGTGTGCGAGCCCGATTGGTATCTCTGTCTCTTTGATTTCAGAGTTTTTATAAAATACAGCGGAAGTCTTTTCTAAAGGATCGTTTCATCATTTGTCTCAACCTCAAGTGTTGTATTTATAAATATCAAAACTCATTTGGAAAACAAAAGCTTTGTATTTATTTTATAAATATAGGGTTTCAATACCCTTCTCATTTGATTACAAAACAAAGTTTGAAATCAAATACATGACAAGCAACTAGAAATAGTACAACACAGAGTTGATCAGTTCCCTGGTCCTATCTCCTTTATTTAGAATTTCCCTTTACACGAGGCCTGAGAATCCTATGTGCATTCCATCCTTTTATTTCCTGTACCAGACCTTATGTCTGTCCATATTCCTTTCTCGTCATTTTTATTTGTTACCTGGAAAACATTTAGAAAATAAAACATAAGCGTGAACGCTGATGAATACAATATCTTGACATAAAATCATTGGGCACCAACAAGGATTAATTTCATAATCACAACTTCATGTTCAATCTACACACTCAGCAGGCCCGTCCTGTTCAATCGCACCATAGTATACATTTGCGTCATAGCTTATAGCAGCGGACAGGTCTACGCCTCCGGATTTGTTATAAGATAAGCATCGGCCGCAGTCCGGGAATTTCACCCGTAACCCATGTATCCCTTGCAAGTTTTACGTATACCTATGGCTTAAATGATGGTTCATAGAAGAACGTTGAGCATTACTTCGTTAACCTTTATTTGGCCATTTTCGCAAAGAAAATATTTGACACAAGTTTTGAAAGAGATAAAGTATTCACCTTTTTAGTGGGAGTGAGCCTCTAAAGTTCAAAGCTTAACGTCTAGCTTCTTATTCTTGTTTCTCTAGCGTTCCGACCTTTCTACGAGCGTTTCTTCTTACACCGGGTACTAAAATGAGCGGGAATCGAACCGGGATCGTCGAGAATCGTCTAAGAGGGCTCTAGAACACAATGTCAGAGCTGGGAACAAGTTTTGGTGTGAAGAACTTATTGAATTCGTCAAACTATTTATAGGCTGAAAGTCGGGTCCGTAGCGGACTATTATGCTTGGGCTTAGCGGTCCGCTACCGCCCTTGCATGACGTCAGCCCTACACGTCTGTTTCTGATTGGACCAAACCTAGTTTTGCGGCTAGCGGACCATTACCGTTGGGCGTAGCGGTCCGCCGCCTAGCTACGTGGCGGATTCTCGTGTGTTTGCGGCTGGCGGACCGTTACCACCTGGCTTGGCGGTCCACCACGAGTACATGTGTCACTATAAGTGACATTAGTCACTATACACGTGGCTTAACCGAATTATTTGCTTAGTGACCAAGTAGCGGACCGTTATCCAGGCGATGGCGGTCCACCACCCAATTAGGCTTGACCTTAGCGGTCCGCTAAGGTCTTGATTTCCCTGATTTTTTATTTTGAACCTTGAACTTTTGTATAATTATATTTATAGTCCCTAGGGTTTTATCTTTTGTCAAATCTTGGACATTTTTTGTGACTGGTGTTACATCCTCCCCACGTTGTTTTAAACTCGTCCTCGAGTTTATTCAAACAGGTGTGGATATTTCTTTCTCATTTCGGACTCTAGTACCCACGTGTACTCAGTTCCACGTCTAGAGTTCCACTTCACTTTTACGATCATCAATTTCTTTCTTTTCAATCTCTTTTCCTGCCTGTCCTCGATTTGCAAAGGTTGTTCCACAAATCTTAATTTCTCATCTACCTCTACTTCTTGTAGAGGCATTACCAGAGATTCATCTGCTAAGCAATTGTGCGGATTTGATATATGGAACACATCGTGTACTCCATTCATTTCATCAAGTAGTTCGATTTTATAGGCCACAGGCCCAACTCTTTTCAGGATTTTGAATGGTCCTACGAATCTAAGAGATAATTTCCCTTTCTTTCCAAATCTTACAACGCCTTTCCATGGTGAAACTTTCAACAGAACGTTATCACCGATGTTAAATTCTAACGACTGCCGTCTCATATCAGCATAATTCTTTTGACGATCATGTACCGCTTTCAATATATCCTTTATCTGGATAAATTTTTCAGTTGTTTCTATGACTATTTCAGGTCCAAATAACTGATTTTCTCCTACTTCGGACCAACAGATTGGAGTTCGACATTTACTAACGTATAAGGCTTCATAAGGAGGGGCTTGTATACTCGTATGATAACTATTGTTATACAAGAATTCCATTAGAGGTAGGTGGTCATCCCATCTTCCTCCAAGATCAATAACACAAGCCCTTAACATATCTTCAAGGGTTTGGGTTGTTCTTTCGCCCTGCCCATCAGTCTGATGATGGTAGGCAGTGCTAAGATTCAATTTAGTACCAAGAGCTTTTTGAAAACTTTGCCAGAATCAAGAAGTAAATCAACTATCTCTATCTGATACGATAGATAGTGGCACACCGTGTAATGTTACGATTTTATTAACGTATAATTGTGCCAGCTTATCCATACTGAATGTTTCTTTAATTGGAAGAAAATGAGCAGACTTAGTAAGTCTGTCAATAAAAACCCATATAGTATCATTCCCTCGACTCGTTTGGGGAAGTTTCGTGATAAAGTCCATGGTTATCATTTCCCATTTCTAGACTGGAATTTCAAGTTGTTGTAACAAGCCTGACGGCTTTTGGTGTTCAGCTTTCACTTGAGAACAAGTCAAACATTTTGCAACATCGATAGCGATATGCTTTTTCATTCATATCCACCGGTAATTGGCTTTTAGGTTTTTGTACATCTTATCATTTCGAGGATGCATTGTGTATTTAGATTTATGGGCTTCCTCAAGACTTTCTTCACGAGTATTCCCGGAAATAGGAACCCAGATTCTCTTATTTATTCTAAGAATTTCATCATCTCCTTTGATCAATTGATCAATCATGCCTCCCAATCCTTCTTTCTCAAAGTTGGTTCTTGCAAAGCAAGTTTCTGAGATTCCTTAATACGAGTGATAAGATTGACTTGGAGATCGAGTCTTAAAGCACGAACTTGTTTAGGTTTCTCATGTTCTTTTATGCTCAGAGCATCAGCTACGACATTGGCTTTTCCTTCATGATAACAGATTTCGCAATCATAATCATTTAGGACTTATATCCAACGTCTTTGCCTCATATTCAGTTCCTTTTGACTGAATATATACTTTACGCTTTTGTAATCAGTGAACACGATGAATTTGACTCCATATAGATATTGCCTCCATAATTTCAGTGCGAATATTATGGCGCCCAGTTCTAAATCGTGAGTCGTATAGTTCTTTTCATGAGTTTTCAATTGACGAGAAGCAAAAGCAATAACTTTGATACCTTGCATTAACACATAACCAAAGCTGGTGTGTGAAGCATCACAGTAAACTGAAAAGCCTTCATTTCCATCTTCCAAAGCCAGTATGGGTGCTTGGGTCAGTTTCCATTTCAGAGTTTCAAAAGCTTCAGATTGTTTAGGAACCCATTCATACTTGACTGATTTGCGAGTCAGAGAAGTTAATGGTACTTCGATTCGAGAGAAATCTTGGGTAAATATTCGATAGTAACCAGCTAAACTGAGGAAACTACAGACTTCAGTTGGTGACTTTGGGATTTCTCATTCGGATATGGCTTCAATTTTGACAGGGTCAACTTGAGTACCATTGTCATTGATCACATGACCAAGGAATTGAACTTCTGACAGCCAGAATTCACATTTTGAGAACTTAGCGTATAGCTTTTCTATTCTCAGGATTTCGAGTAAGATTTTCAAATGATCCGCATGATCTTCTTTACTTCTAGAATAGATGAGGATATCGACAATAATACTATAACGAATTTATCCAAATAAGGTTTGCAGACTCGATTCATCATATCCATGAATGCTGTTGGGCATTAGTAAGTCCAAACGGCATTACCATGAACTCATGATGACCATATCGAGTTCTGAAAGTTGTTTTAGGAATGTCCTCTTCCTGGACTTTTAATTGATGATAACCAGATCGAAGATCGATTTTGGAAAAGTATCGAGCTCCTTGGAGTTGATTAAAAAGGTCATCAATCGGGGGGAGTGGATAACGATTCTTTATCGTAACTTTTTTTAGCTCCCGATAATAAATACACATGCGCATTGATCCATCTTTCTTTTTAACAAATAAGACAGGAGCTCCCCAAGGCGATGAGCTTGGTCTTATAAACCCTTTCTCCAGCAATTCATCTAATTGCTTCTTTAATTCTGCCATTTTATTTGGAGCTAATCTGTACGGGGCTTTAGCAATAGGTGACGTACCTGGTACAAGATTAATTCTGAACTCCACTTCTCTCTCAGGTGGAATTCCGGGCAATTCATCAGGAAAGACATCAAGGAATTCAGCCACGACCGGTACATCTTCAATTTTCATTTTAGCGTCGGTAGTTACGGAAACAAGGTATGCTAAGCATCCTTTTCTTAAGTATTTTGTGGCTCTCATCATAGAAATTATTCCAACAGAGTTGGATAATTTATCGCCATTGATCGTAAGAATATTGCCTTTTGGCGAACGAATTTTTATAGCCTTTTTATCACACAGGATACGGGCTTGGTTAGAGGCTAACCAATACATTCCTAAGAAAATGTCAAAACCTGCCAAAGTCATTGGCAACAATTTTGCAGGTATAACATGTCCTGATAATGTGATATGAAAATCGTTCAGGATTTCAGAGATTTGGATGAGGTCACCGTTGGTAGTTTCTACCACGTATTTCTTGTCCAATTTAGCTAGAGTTTTAGTTAACAGTCTACAGAATCTACGATCTATAAAACTTTGGTTTGCACCAGAGTCAAATAAAACTCGAGCATAATTATCATCAACAAGAAATGTACCCGTAATGACATCGGGCATACCTGCTGCTTCATGAGTGTTAAGAACGAATGCTCATGCATACCTATCCCGTCCGTCTTTTTCAACTTCGGACAATTAGTTTTGATGTGGCCAGCTTCACCACACACAAAGCAAGTAATCGGCTTCTTCTTGAAGCAATCTTCAGTCTTGTGTCCGAACATTTTACAGAAGTTGTAGAAAATTCCACCACAACATTGTCCCAAATGCCTCCTTCTGCATTTTGGACATTCAGGGATGGAAGAGTTATTGTTTCTGGGAGTAAAGTTGGATTTCTTGGATCACTTGTGCCTTGCCCAGCTATCTCCTTCTTCTTCTTTCCTTCCTCTTGGTTTCTAATCAAGCTGGTTGTTAATGATGCCCCAAGATCCATGGCATCATCAAGATTTTCATAATTTGCGACTTTTACCATGTCGCGGATCTCTCCAATCAAACCCCAAATATATCGTTTGATCAGATTGGACTCAGTGGTAGCTAGATGAGGAACTATCCAAGCATATTCAAGGAGTTTGGTAGCATACTCCTGATGATTTGTACCGATCATCCTTAAACTTAAAAATTTTCCTTCAATCTGTTCCCATTCATTATGGGGAACATACTTCTTTTCAACCCTTGCCCTAAAGGCATCCCAGCCTATTGCATAGGCTGCGTCTCTGCCTTTGGCAGCAATGATGTTTTTCCATTCCAGAGCTTGATCTTTGAATACATTGGAGGCATACAAAACCTTGTCCTCCTCAACACATTTGCTTATTGCAAGTACTGACTCGGTTTTCTCAATCCATCTTAAAGTGGCTATCCCACCTTCCTTTCCAGAGAAATTGTATGGCTTACAATCCTAGAACATCTTATAAGTACAACCTACTATCTTCCTCTTCTTAGCTATGTGACCATAGTTATTACCCATACTCTCATCTTCAGAGGAGTTATGGTAATATTCTTTGATGTAGTGCAAAGCACACATCTTTATTCCTTTGTTTTAGTGTCGTTTTAATTAGTTTTCTATTTGTTTTGAGTCGTTTCTGGTTTGTATTGAGTCTATGTCATGTTTACAGGAGCTCGTGAGAATTACAAGTGAATATACGAAGAAACCGAGCATGAGAATGATGCCCGAAGTTTAAAAGTCAAAAATCTGGAAATTTCATCCTTCGCGGTACGTAAAGAACAGAAGACCATTCCTCACGGTATGCGAGGGAATCCAAAATCCGGGCACGACTAAATTGTCCCTCTCGGTATGCGAGGGACTTGACCACATTCCTTGTGGTACGCGAGGGCCTCAAGTTTCGAGAAAAAAACCCTAGTTTTGGTTTTAATAGAATTGTAATCCCATTATCAAAATAGTTCATACCTTTGTTGTCTGAAGCATTAGGAGAGGAGATTTTGAGGCTAGAGGAAGAAATTGAAGTGAAAGATTGAAGCTTTTGATTCCGGGTTCATTAGTAATAGCGTTTTCGATATCAAGATTCGATTTTTATCTTTAATTGAGTTGTTTGAAACCATGGTTTGTGTTTATTACTTCTGTTTGGATGTTCTAAGTATGATCCTAGGCTAAAACTATAATACTGCCTAGGTCTAATGATGAATCCTTCATAAAGTTTCAGTTTTTATCAGTTTTGGTTGGGTTGAATGGATTTATGATTTTATAAATGATCTTAGTTCATAATTATGATGTATAGGCATGCTATAATCCTGGTCTTGTGATTGATTTTAATTCCTTGTGTTGATTGTGGTTGTCTGCCATGTTTAATTAGTGTTTCCTAAACATAGATCTTAGGCTTTGTGACTGTGGTGGTTTGCTAGACGTAGTAGCCATAGGAATTCTTGTTAATTGCTGAATAGAATTAAGTGTGTGTCCTAGTTCAATACCCGAGAGGTGAAAATTAGTCGGTTAGTCTTCGTCATTAGGAATACGAGTGTCAACTGTCTGAGAGGAAGTTGGTTTAGGTGTCTAGTGATTGTTGCTATTTTGAATCATAGTTGTTATTCTAGAATTACCCAGTGCATTCTTCGAATGTATTGTGGACGGTGAGACTGGGAGGTAATCCGTTCATTAGGGTACACTGATCATAGTTGGAAATACCTGAGAAGTGATCCAATAATCTGGTGAGTTTAGTACACTCTAGGTATCTTAATTGGTGACACCCTGAGATTGATTAAGGATCCATTAGGTTGTCTTTAGATGTCATCCTTAGAAACCCAGATCCATCATAGTTCCAGAATCGATAGAAGTTGTGCTTTGCCAGTAGGATTCCGACCTAGGTAGCGTTCTTCCTAATCTTGATTTCACTTTAGCTTTTGTCTCTTGATAGTTTGAGTCGACCTTCATTTTCTGCATTCTTTAGTGATAATATTTAGTGTAGTAAACCTCCCCATCAATCATTCTTAATTTCGAGTCAGAGTCTAGTATTGTTTCGTAGTGTCTCTAGGGTTCGATATTCTGGTTTACCGTTAAGCTGTGTTACACTCGATAGGTATACTTGCATGTCAGTGCGGTTTAGTTCATAGGTTTTCCATTTATTACTTAGGAGTCTAGTTTAGGTTTTGTTATTTATTTTATAGACCGTCTGGATGGTATCAAGTTTTAGGTGCCGTTGCCGGGGACACATGGCAATAGCAATATTAACTCTGATTAGTTCTTTGTTTGATTTTTGGTTTATCTTTTTTCTTTGAGTCTGTTTCGTGTGCTTGTCCTATGTGCTTTTTGTGTGTCATATCTGTGTGTCTAATTTAGAATCGAGTCCTTCTGTTTTTGAGTCTCTATTTCTTTTTCCTATTGAGTCTTTCTTTTTATGCACAGTACTTGTTCGCAGGGATCACCACCATATTCTGCTTTCTTAGAACCCGAACGAGAGTTTCACGAGCGCACCCGTGACTTTCGGGAGCGCTTGAAACAGTTGTGCGACAACCAGGTACATCCTATTAGCCCTATTCCATTTCCTACTATGGGAAACGCTGATCCACCAGCAAGGCGTACTGTACACTAGAGGGCCAGTGATGGGGTCACGCGATATCTTCGATCACTCGCCCCGCTATTCCTAATGTAAATTCTTGGCAGATCCCAACACATGTCATGAGTACGATCATTCATGCTACTCAGTTTAATGGCCTAGAGGATGAGGATGCACCCGGACACTTGTCCCGTTTTGTTCGTATATGTGATACCTTTAATATCACAGGTGTGTCTGAGGACGCTATCTATCTA
Organism: Smallanthus sonchifolius; assembly: GCA_023525975.1. NCBI lineage: Eukaryota > Viridiplantae > Streptophyta > Magnoliopsida > Asterales > Asteraceae > Smallanthus > Smallanthus sonchifolius. The sequence continues at coordinate 16,049,987 of CM042035.1, read as the reverse complement.
CGTCTCTTTCCATTCTCGCTCTCTGGGAGTGCATCCACTTGGATTGACACCCTCCCGGACAACTCTATTACCACTTGGGAGGATCTTCAAGCCAAGTTCTACAAAAATTACTATCCACCTTCCAAGGCCACTCGCCTCAGGTATCAAATCCACTCCTTCCAGATGGATCCCGACAAGCCTTATCATTTGGCCAGGGAGTGGTTCAACATGTTGTTGAGCCGATGTCCACAGCATGGTCTGTCAGACTTGGCGATAGTGGAGAAGTTCTATAATGGCCTCAAATTCGAGAAGCGGCAAATGTTTAACACATCTGCGGGAGGCCAAATAATGGATAGACTCGAGCCTGCTTAATGCGAGGAAATGTTCAAGAGCTTCGGTCAAGCCGAACAGCAGCATCCATCTACTAGGACTTCCATTCCTAGTGCTAGATCATCCACCTCATCTTCTAGATGTGTGCATCAGGTCACTCCTGAGTCTAGCGTGGCTGCCGCACTCGCCTCAATGGCTAATGAGATAAAGGAGCTGAAGCTCAGTGCTCAACGGTGTGAAGTGTGCAGGGGTGGACACGACACCCTGGACTGCCCAGTCAAAAATCCAGAGCAGGTGAGCTATACTGGTAACCAGTACCAGAACTAAGGGTACAACAATCAAAATTCATTTGGCTCAGGATGGAGATCTGGAAACAACCCATCGGGGTTTAATGGTCGCCAGCAGTTTCAGCAGAATAGAGGAGGAGATACAGGAGCTAGCTCGAGATACAGGAGCTAGCTCGGGAAGCAGTGTCAACACGAGTGCGATAAAGGAGATGATCGAGAATCAGATACAGATGCTTCCCCACCTGGTCCAAAGGGACCGGGAAGCTAGGCAGAGATTGGACAACCATGATACACTACTAAAGAATTAGCAATCCGATTTCCATTATATGCAATGCACGGTTGAGGACATCTCTAAGAGTCTGAAGGATCGACAGGGAGGTCAATCTTCAGGCTCCAATGCTTCAGTGATGGCCGTGTTGGTCAGGAGTGTGGAGGAGAAAGAGGTTGTAGAGGATGACTCCCACTTCAGCAAGTATACCATTCCGTCACTTGAGGAGGTCAAGAAGATTGACTGGAGGGCTAGATTCGCTAAGATCGATGCCAAGATGACCGAGGAGCAGGTAGACGAGGAGATGATAGTTGAGGAACCATCTTAGAAGACAGAGGAGAAGAAGAATGGGATGGAGATGAATACCCCTGAGATTGACCTAACTCGTGTTCCCTACCCAGCACGTTTGCTGCCATTTAAGCAAGCTAGGGGGCACGGTCACTTCCTTGACATGTTCAAACTTCTAAAGGTCAATCTCCCACTCATAGAGACCCTCCAGAGTATGCCAAAATATGGCAAGTTCCTTAAAGATCTTCTTTCCAACAAGAAGAAACTCGAGGAGGTCTCAAAAGTCTCACTTAGTGAGCAATGCTCTGCGGTGGTGCAGAACAAGCTGCCAGAGAAACTAGGAGATTTGGTTCGTTTCACGATCCCATGTCACCTAGGCAGTTTACCTTTGCACCACGTTTTGGCCGATCTAGGTGCTAGCATCAATCTGATGCCCTATTCCTTATATAAGCAGCTAGACCTAGGCGAACCACGGCCGACGCCCATGAGCATTTCCTTGGCTGGCCGGTCAGTCAAGTATCCACAGGATTATGGAGAATCTTCTGGTGAAAGTAGGCAAATTTGTCTTCCCCAAGGATTTTGTCATTTTAGATATGGAAGTAGATGACGAAGTCCCACTCATCTTAGGGCGCCCATTCCTGTGCACCGCCAAGGCAGTAATCGATGTATTTGATGGGAAAATCACACTTCCTGTGGGGGATGAGTCAGTTGTATTTGATGCCACAAAGCCCGGGGAGGATGTTGGTGAGCATAGCCACTCCGTGTGCATGCTTGATGCCTCCATAGACGGTCACCGGGACTCTAATCCAATAGAGGATACTGTTGATAGAGATGAAGGAGAGACGATAGAGGAGCCTCCAGATTGGTTGGAGGAGTTTGAAAAGAAACTTGTAGGTTCCTCGTTCCTAAGTGCTAGCGGTGATGATTACAGTTTGAATGACATATTAGCACAAGTAGGGTCGATAATCTATGATACACCCGGTGTTGGGGATACTGATGATCCGAGTGGAGTTTTAGAGACCCTTGCTATAGAAAATCAAATTCCTGAACCTCTACTTTGTAACATTTCTGATTTTTAGTATCCATATTTCGATTCAATGTAATGCATTTCAAATCCAATTCTAGTGCATTGTTTTGTTCTACTCATACCATCAATTAAATACTATATTTCAATGCAAATCCGCAAATTTTACTCGGTTATAACCTACTAAACACAACATAAGTATCTATTTATACAAATATGTCAAAGACTAAAGTTACAAGGTCTGATGTTGAAAAAGTAACAAGAAACCCTAATAGGCACGGTCGCGCCAAGTGCTTTGGCACGGTCGCGCGACCCGCTTTGGAACGATCGCGCCCGGTGCCTAGGCACGGTCGCGCCTCTCATCAGTTGAAACGTAAATGAAGACTTTAATCACAGAGACGTTCGATTTCATAACCGTTCTACACGTTTTCACCATTAACAAACCCAATTAAATATTTTAATCATAACAATTACAACAAATAAACCAAATTTCGTCGATTCAACTCATAACCATCCAATCCTCTCACAAGACCGTCGAATTTACCATTTTTGATTACGATTCTCCTAATCCAACATACTATCAATCCTCTCTGAAGCTCCCGGAAACACTGAGTCCGTCGGAATTGCAGAAGAAGGCGCCGGAAACCGAACCCGTCGTCGCCGGAATTTCTCTCTACCGAACACTATCAATTCGTCGTCCTTCCGGGTAATTGAAACCTCTCACACTTACGTTTTAGTCTATAAATCAAAAGCCCTAATCTAATTTGGGCTTACAATATGGGAATCATCACGAACCAGAATCTAGTTTTAATTCAAGATAGATTTAATCGAACCCTGCTTTGAACACGTTTAAAATATAATTAATATATCCCAAAATACTCGTAATAACTCTACAGATGAAAGCCCTATGAAATCCAACGTTAACATTATAAGAATCAGTCAATTCGTTCCTGTTATGGAACAAACACGGTCGCGCTAGTCTTCTAGCGCGGTCGTGCTTCATGAGACACGGTCGCGCCAAATGACAGCGCGGTCGTGCCTCACACACTCAGACCCGGTCATGCCCTTGGCTAGACTTGGTCGTGCCTAGTGAACAACCTAATTATGCATTCTGTTTAGTCAACACGGTCGCGTCCCTGACTAGCACGGTCGCACCCGTGGTTCTAGCACGATCGTGCCTTGTCCCAAGCACGGTCGTGTGTGCGAGAAAAATCTTGGCAGAATAATTATTTCCATAGTTTAAAAACAATAAGTATTTCAAATTAATTTTTAAATAAAAAGAATTGATTTTATAAATATTTATATTAACGTTATTTAAAAACATCAAATTTATATTCTAAAATAAATAGAAATTATTTATTTAAAACTTACAAAATTTAATCTATATTTATTGCTAAACCCTACACTTAATTATTGTTTATACAATTTTTTAAACATCCTTATGCAAATAAATTAAAGGAATTTATATTTAATATAAAAACATTTAATACATTTTTATAACTAAATGACTAAGTTACATATTTTATAAATAAATAAATAAGGTTACAATTATTTAATTTACATTTAAACAAAAAACTATTTGTTTAGGTTATACTTAATCACCCCTAATAATTACATTATTTTTATAACTAAGTAAACAAATAATTATTTTATTATTTTATTATTTAGTTATTCCAAACCCAAATTTTATACAACACCATTCAAGTACAACCCACTAACACCTACAACTTCAAAATTCCTTATACACACATTCATTATAACCTTAGACTTAGACATAGACTATTGTGCACACTATTGATTCAAGACATATTGCACTCTAGGTTAACGTTGTGCATTACGAGGACCCCGTTTCTATCTAGTATCTCGTGTTAGCTACGCCTTCAAATCATGTGAGTATTACATAGTCCATTTTACTCTTTTACACTTTTGGGGTGGAACATGAACAATATACAACATTATTGCTTACACTTACACAAACTACACAAGTACAAATCCTCTTTACATTCATGTGTGTAATTTGAGCTTTATGCCCGAGTGCTAGTTGTGCTAACTTTTGTGTGCGATTTATGTGCGATCATTAACTATTCAAGCCGACGGTTAACAATGATAGATCTATTGAGTCTGACAAACCCACCCAGGTAGGGTGATTGTTACCGACAACACAATTTTGCATGCTAGTTACAAAGGTTTGATTGTACTTGGTTACACAATAGTTGCTCCCCATAAATGCCTTATTTTATCATGATATGTAAGGATTTGTTTATTTACAAACTATATGCTATCTATATACAAACCTGTGTATGCTCACTAACTTTTTAGTTGACCTTATTTTATTCATGTTTCAGGTACTAATGTGTGAATTGATCAAGATTCGCTTCACATAGGCTTTGGGACTTAGTTAATTTGAATAAAGGATTTTATGTATTTCATATTATGTTCTTTCTTGGATTTGGTTGTGTTTGGATTATTTGAAATGAAATTGATGTTTAATATAATACAATTTAGTCAACCTTGTGCTCATGAACAGTCTACATGTCCCGCCCCGATGATTCCGCCATCGGTCGGGGTGTGACAGATTGGTATCAGAGCCTTGGTTATAGGGAACTAGGTTATTAGACACCCTTGACCTAGACTATAACTTTAGGACACCCACTTATGCCATGCTTCATGATTATGTGATATGTGCTACATGTTTTGTGTTACATGCTATGTATTACATGTTTTCTATGATTAGTTATTATTTCATTTTTGATGCCTTACTTGTTAAAATTCATGACTTATTAGACTATGCTTAAATAATAATTAAATAAACAATATCCCTACCTATACTCTAAAAACCCCATAATATTCTTACCTACTTCTCTATCATCATCTTCTTAGCATGTGGAAACTTCATGGAACTAAATCTATAAAATTATCTTTATTTCCTCGTTAAGGTTTTTAAACTTTGTTAATTATTTGAGGACACGTGCAATCTGGAAAGGTGACACCTGTATTCTGGGTTTTCTGTCTAGGAAAGCATTTCGCATAAATCTCAATCAACCGAGGGACCCGTATGCTTTCCTGGGAATTCTCGGGATGAGTGTTTACTTATAGGCTAAAGCATATCTCCTTGAAAATTATATGAGTTTAATTAACCTTAATGTGTCATAGTATTCAAGTGATTATATCACTATTTGAGTACAATCCAAACTATGATTAACTATTTTATTTCATTATCTTGTCCTTTTTTTTTAATCCAAGCAATTCTCATAAGTTCTTACATATTTTCTTGTGTTGTGCAAATCTGTAGAATGCCTCCCCGTCGTGCTCCCGTGGCCAACACCAACACCGACATCGCTACCATTCTTGCACAACTCGTAACTCAACTCACTCAAGCTAATGGTGCCACCAATGGTAACCATGGGGCAAATGGTGGTAATGGTGGAAATGGTAGTGCCAACCCACCTCAATGCACCTTCAAGCATTTCAACTCATGCAATCCTCTTAAGTTCTATGGTACTGAAGGAGCAACGGGACTTCTTTAATGGTTCGAAAGTATTGAGAATACCTTTCTCAATAGTGACTTCCCCGATAACCTTCGTGTTCGTCATGCTACAAGTGTCTTACAAAAACGGGCACTCATGTGGTGGAATGGGGAAAAGAGGAATAGAGGTGTGGATTTAGCAATGGCCTTACCTTGGGATGAGGTTAAAAGGCTAATAACTGAGGAATTCTGTCCTCGAAATGAGGTAAAGAAACTCGAAGCCGAATTTTGGGATCTTGCCCAAGATAGTGGTGAAAACTTGGCATATACAACTCGGTTCCATGAGTTGAGTCTCCTCGTGCCCCACATAGTCACGCCTTTATCCCGCTGCATTGAAAAATATATTGGTGGATTGCCTAGGCAAATTCAAGATATTGTACTAGGGAGAAATCCCGCAACACTTGAAGATTCTATTCGTTTATCCGCTACCTTAACCGATAACCATGTGAAGGCGGGGACTCTTACTAAAAAGGGCACAAAGAAAGTCTCCGACACTGCAACTTCTTCCACCCACAACAAAGAAGCCACAACTGAACCCTCCCGACATAATAAGAAAAGAAAGGCTAGAAACTATGCTATGGTCACTCCTGTTATGCCTGTTAACCAAGTTGCTCCTATGGCTCAAGCACCAACCAAAAAGCCATATGTTGGGATCTACCCACTCTGTGCCACATGCAACTATCATCATCCCCAAAACATCCCATGTCGCCTTTGCACTTATTGTGGGAAATATGGCCATACGGTAAATGTGTGTAGGGCCAAAGCTCTTACGGGCCAAGTCAACCCACCAACCCGAACCAATCAACAAGTGGCTAATCAAGGTGTTCCTGCTATTGCAAATGGGCAGGCATGTTTTGAATATGGTGACCCAAATCACTTCCGTGATCAATGCCCAAGGTTGATCAATGCTAGACAAGGCGGAGCTCGTGGGCGTGCTTTCAATATAAACGCCAATGAAGCTCAAGCCAACAATGATGTGGTCAACGGTACGTTCCTCGTTAATAGTCAATATGCCTCTATTTTATTTGATACCGGTGCCGACAAAAGTTTTGTGTCACTTAGTTTTGAACCCTTACTTGCAAAGACACGATCCCAATTAGAGAAAACCTTCACTGTCGAAGTAGCAAATGGTGATTCACTTACAATTGAGTCTGTTATCTATGACTGCTCTCCAGAACTTAATGAACATACATTCCCAATCAATCTTATACCAATTCCATTAGGAAGTTTTGATATCATCGTAGGCATGGATTGGCTATCAAATCATCATGCCGAAGTCATCTGTTTCGAGAAGTGCATCCGAATACCTCTACCATCGGGAGAAACGTTAAGAGTCTTTGGTGAAAAGCCTTGCAAGGGATTAAAGTTAATGTCATGCACTACCGCTCAAAAGTACTTACGAAAGAAGTACGTGGCATTCTTAGCTCATATTGTTCAAAAGGATGTCAAAGAGAAGAGTATCCAAGGCATTCCCATCATTCGGGATTTTCCCGAAGTATTTCCCGAAGATCTATCCGGTCTTCCACCCGTTCGACAAGTAGAATTTCGCATTGATCTTGTGCCCGGAGCTAACCCCGTGGCTAGAGCTCCATACCGTCTTGCACCTTCCGAAATGCAAGAACTTGCGAGTCAACTCCAAGAGCTCTCCGACAAGGGATTCATTAGTCAAAGTCATTCACCGTGGGGTGCACCCGTCTTGTTTGTCAAAAAGAAAGATGGATCATTCCGCATGTGTATTGACTACCGCGAACTCAACAAGCTTACCATCAAGAACATTTACCCTTTGCCTAGAATTGATGACCTCTTTGATCAACTTCAAGGTTCTACTTGCTTCTCGAAGATTGACCTTCGATCTGGTTATCACCAACTCCGTGTACAAGAGGAAGATATTCCAAAGACTGCCTTCCGAACAAGGTATGGTCACTATGAGTTCATGGTCATGCCTAACCAATGCACCCGCGATCTTCATGGACCTCATGAATCGTGTGTGCAAACCATACCTTGACAAATTCGTGATCGTCTTCATTGATGATACCTTAATCTATTCTAAGACTAAAGTCGATCATGAGCAACATCTTAGATTAGTTTTGGATCTCTTGAGGAAAGAACAACTATATGCCAAATTCTCCAAATGTGAATTTTGGCTAAAGGAAGTTCAATTTCTTGGTCATATCGTCAACGACAAGGGTATTCATGTTGACCCTGCTAAAATCGAAACGGTTAAGAATTGGAATGCCCCGAAGACTCCCACTGAAGTTCGTTCATTTCTTGGTCTTGCGGGATATTACCGTCGTTTTATTTCAAATTTCTCTAAGATTGTTGTCCCTCTTACCGCTTTGACCCACAAGGGTAAAACTTATGAATGGGGACCAAAACAAGAAGAAGCTTTCCAAACCCTCAAGCAAAAGTTGTGCAACGCTCCTATCTTGACTCTCCCTAAAGGGAATGATGATCTAGTTGTCTACTGTGATGCTTCCAACCAAGGCCTCGGTTGTGTACTCATGCAACGAGGCAAAGTAATTGCTTATGCATCAAGACAACTCAAGGTTCACGAGAAGAATTATACGACACACGATCTCGAGTTGGGTGCGGTCATATTCGCATTAAAGATTTGGAGACATTACCTCTATGGCACAAAATGTGTGGTGTTCACCGACCATAAAAGTCTCCAACACATCTTCAACCAAAAGGAACTCAATATGACGCAACGACGTTGGGTTGAACTTCTTAACGACTATGACTGCGAGATTCGTTACCATCCCGGCAAAGCAAATGTTGTAGCCGACGCTTTGAGTCGAAAGGACCATGTCATGCTTCAATGTGTTCGAATTCAAACCGACATTCAAAACCGCATCTTAGAAGCTCAACACGTCTCAGTCACCGAGGGTAACATGTATTAGGAAATGTTGTGTGGTGTTGAACTTCAGCTTGAATCAAAACCCAATGGCTTACTTTATTACTTAAACCGTATTTGGGTTCCCGGTCGCGATGATCTCCGTATATTTCTCATGAACGAGGCTCACAAGACTCGTTATTCTATTCATCCTGGTACGGATAAAATATACCAAGATCTTCGCCAACAATATTGGTGGCCCGGTATGAAGAAAGACATTGCTCTCTATGTTGCCAAATGTCTAACTTGCTCCAAAGTCAAAGCCGAACATCAACGTCCGTCCGGTTTACTTGAACAGCCGGAAATCCCCGTGTGGAAATGGGAGAACTTAGCTATGGATTTCATTACCAAACTTCCCCGCACCTCAAGTGGTTATGATAGCATTTGGGTGATCATTGATCGTCTCACCAAATCTGCTCATTTCTTGCCTATCCGTGAAGACTATCGTGTTGAGAAACTAGCCCGAATTTACATTGATGAAATTGTGAGCCGTCACGGTGTTCCCTTAAACATAATCTCCGATAGAGATGCTCGGTTCACCTCTCGCTTTTGGCAATCTCTTCAAACTGCTCTTGGTACACGATTGGATTTGAGCACGGCCTACCATCCTCAAACTGATGGTCAGACCGAGCGAACAATCCAAACTCTTGAAGATATGCTTAGAGCTTGTGTAATTGATTTTGGTGGCAATTGGGATTCACATCTATCATTAATCGAGTTATCCTACAATAATAGCTACCACACGAGTATCAACATGGCTCCATTCGAAGCTCTCTATGGTCGCAAGTGTCGTTCTCCTATCTGTTGGAACGAGATTGGTGAAGCACAAATCACCGGTCCTGAACTAATTCAAGAAACATCTGACAAGATTATCCAAATCCATGACAACATTCGAGTAGCGAGAAGTCGAAAAAAGAGTTATGCCGACAAACGACGAAAACCCTTGGAATTCCAAGTCGATGACCTTGTCCTTTTAAAGGTGTCTCCATGGAAGGGTGTGATCCATTTTGGAAAGAAAGGAAAATTATCACCTCGCTATGTAGGTCCATTTAAGATCCTTGAAAGAATTAGGAAAGTGGCTTACAAACTCGACTTACCACCATCACTTGGCAATGTGCATCCTACTTTTCACGTGTCTAATCTGAAGAAATGTCTTGCTGATGAAAATCTTCACAAACCTCTTGACGACGTGCACATTGACGAAACGATGCACCTCGTTGAGAGACCAGTAGAGATCATGGATCGTGAAATCAAGCAGCTCAAGCGAAGTCGTATCCCTATTGTCAAAGTTCGTTGGGAATCTAAGCGTGGTCTTGAATTTACTTGGGAACGAGAGGACCAAATGAAGCTCAAATACCCCCATCTTTTTACTGATGCCGTCGCTTCCTCTAGCTAAATTTCGGGACGAATTCCCTCAACATGGGGAGACTGTAACATTTCTGATTTTTAGTATCCATATTTCGATTCAATGTAATGCATTTCAAATCCAATTCTAGTGCATTGTTTTGTTCTACTCATACCATCAATTATATACTATATTTCAATGCAAATCCGCAAATTTTACTCGGTTATAACCTACTAAACACTACATAACTATCTATTTATACAAATATGTCAAAGACTAAAGTTACAAGGTCTGATGTTGAAAAAGTAACAAGAAACCCTAATAGGCACGGTCGCGCCTCGTTCTGGCACGGTCGCGCCAAGTGCTTTGGCACGGTCGCGCGACCCGCTTTGGAACGATCGCGCCCGGTGCCTAGGCACGGTCGCGCCTCTCATCAGTTGAAACGTAAATGAAGACTTTAATCACAGAGACGTTCGATTTCATAACCGTTCTACACGTTTTCACCATTAACAAACCCAATTAAATATTTTAATCATAACAATTACAACAAATAAACCAAATTTCGTCGATTCAACTCATAACCATCCAATCCTCTCACAAGACCGTCGAATTTACCATTTTTGATTACGATTCTCCTAATCCAACATACTATCAATCCTCTCTGAAGCTCCCGGAAACACTGAGTCCGTCGGAATTGCAGAAGAAGGCGCCGGAAACCGAACCCGTCGTCGCCGGAATTTCTCTCTACCGAACACTATCAATTCGTCGTCCTTCCGGGTAATTGAAACCTCTCACACTTACGTTTTAGTCTATAAATCAAAAGCCCTAATCTAATTTGGGCTTACAATATGGGAATCATCACGAACCAGAATCTAGTTTTAATTCAAGATAGATTTAATCGAACCCTGCTTTGAACACGTTTAAAATATAATTAATATATCCCAAAATACTCGTAATAACTCTACAGATGAAAGCCCTATGAAATCCAACGTTAACATTATAAGAATCAGTCAATTCGTTCCTGTTATGGAACAAACACGGTCGCGCTAGTCTTCTAGCGCGGTCGTGCTTCATGAGACACGGTCGCGCCAAATGACAGCGCGGTCGTGCCTCACACACTCAGACCCGGTCATGCCCTTGGCTAGACTTGGTCGTGCCTAGTGAACAACCTAATTATGCATTCTGTTTAGTCAACACGGTCGCGTCCCTGACTAGCACGGTCGCACCCGTGGTTCTAGCACGATCGTGCCTTGTCCCAAGCACGGTCGTGTGTGCGAGAAAAATCTTGGCAGAATAATTATTTCCATAGTTTAAAAACAATAAGTATTTCAAATTAATTTTTAAATAAAAAGAATTGATTTTATAAATATTTATATTAACGTTATTTAAAAACATCAAATTTATATTCTAAAATAAATAGAAATTATTTATTTAAAACTTACAAAATTTAATCTATATTTATTGCTAAACCCTACACTTAATTATTGTTTATACAATTTTTTAAACATCCTTATGCAAATAAATTAAAGGAATTTATATTTAATATAAAAACATTTAATACATTTTTATAACTAAATGACTAAGTTACATATTTTATAAATAAATAAATAAGGTTACAATTATTTAATTTACATTTAAACAAAAAACTATTTGTTTAGGTTATACTTAATCACCCCTAATAATTACATTATTTTTATAACTAAGTAAACAAATAATTATTTTATTATTTTATTATTTAGTTATTCCAAACCCAAATTTTATACAACACCATTCAAGTACAACCCACTAACACCTACAACTTCAAAATTCCTTATACACACATTCATTATAACCTTAGACTTAGACATAGACTATTGTGCACACTATTGATTCAAGACATATTGCACTCTAGGTTAACGTTGTGCATTACGAGGACCCCGTTTCTATCTAGTATCTCGTGTTAGCTACGCCTTCAAATCATGTGAGTATTACATAGTCCATTTTACTCTTTTACACTTTTGGGGTGGAACATGAACAATATACAACATTATTGCTTACACTTACACAAACTACACAAGTACAAATCCTCTTTACATTCATGTGTGTAATTTGAGCTTTATGCCCGAGTGCTAGTTGTGCTAACTTTTGTGTGCGATTTATGTGCGATCATTAACTATTCAAGCCGACGGTTAACAATGATAGATCTATTGAGTCTGACAAACCCACCCAGGTAGGGTGATTGTTACCGACAACACAATTTTGCATGCTAGTTACAAAGGTTTGATTGTACTTGGTTACACAATAGTTGCTCCCCATAAATGCCTTATTTTATCATGATATGTAAGGATTTGTTTATTTACAAACTATATGCTATCTATATACAAACCTGTGTATGCTCACTAACTTTTTAGTTGACCTTATTTTATTCATGTTTCAGGTACTAATGTGTGAATTGATCAAGATTCGCTTCACATAGGCTTTGGGACTTAGTTAATTTGAATAAAGGATTTTATGTATTTCATATTATGTTCTTTCTTGGATTTGGTTGTGTTTGGATTATTTGAAATGAAATTGATGCTTAATATATTACAATTTAGTCAACCTTGTGCTCATGAACAGTCTACATATCCCGCCCCGATGATTCCGCCATCGGTCGGGGTATGACATGCTTATTCTTTGTTCTGAGGAGAGATCTGTTGATCCGAACCCTAGCTCTAGTGCCCCTAGGTTTAGGCCACCCCGTAAGAGAACCCATGCTTTCATTGAACTAGCTAACTTAGGGAGTGTTCAAACCCCAAGTGTGGGGATGTTTAGGGAGAATAAACTGCTAGGCTACTTGAACCGTGTTTATATTTAGACCTGGTAGGTATAAGTTATGGTGGAAAGACCTGAGTGGTAGCTACAGTGGTTGGTTGTTGTTTGTTTGGTTATTGTGGAGGTGCAAAGCCGGTAGACCGCGTAGAATGAAGCGGTGCCGGTTAGGATCAAGGAGAAGCCTCCTGATAGGCTTGTTTGAGTCATGGGCGAGTGTCCGAGATGTAGAGTTTGTATGCTTACGTGGTCTGTGTCAGTGTCAATTTCTATGTTTTTCGGTACTGTGTTCTGTTGTGTCGTGTCTAGCTAGGATTCACGCTTGATTCGGTGAAGAAAATCATCGGGAATGGAGTTCCAGGTATGTTTTACATTGGTATTTGTCATTGGAATGAGTTCTAAGGAAATTGGGTGATGAAGGATTTTTAATGGGTCAAAAATTTTCTAAGTATAAAAAGTGAAATTTAACTAATCATTTGGTCAAGGAACCTTCCACGCGGTACGCGAGAGGGGAAGGGGATTCCCTCGTGGTACGCGAGGGAATGCTGGTTTGACCCGGCAACATCCCAAGCTCCTCGCGTACCTTCGCGGTACGCGGGGAACTCCCTTAATTGCCCTTATTCCCTTGTTTTCCCATGGTTTATCCATGCCTTTCCACCACCATTCATTCACCACCATTATCACCATTACTCTCATCCATCACCATCATCCACATCATCTCATTCACTGACCACCGACCATGGGAAACTTGGAAAACATTCGTAACCGATGATCCACCTTGTCGTGGCATTCATGTCTATGTGTTTGTCACCCATCGGGAACATATCCTTGCATATCTATCCAGAGTCAGTTATTTGAGTCATTTTAACGTTGCGGGTTTGTTGTGAGGTTTATTTTGCAGGTATTTTTCATCATGTTCGTACTCAATCTCCATTCAGACAGGACCGATGCTTCTACCACTTTGTTAAGGCAACCCAGCAGAGTTGTGCAACCGCGACCGAAATGCTATACGGTGCACACGAGGAAGAATGAAGCTGCACATTTGTTTGCACATTCATTACCAGCTAAGTCGCTTCCTGATTATTTTTGCGTTTTTATTTTCGTTGTGTCTTGCTTCACATTGAGGACAACGTGTCTTTCAAGTGTGGGCATGTGAGTGTATAAGTCTTAGTTTGTTTCTTTATAAAAATCCAAAAATACAAAAAAAATAAAAATTTTGAAAAAATGTCCTTTGAAAGCAAAAGTTTTTGCATAATAAATGGAAAATGATAGTACAACTGGATCTACTTTTTTGAGTTTAAATGATATAAAATAATAGAAAACGCGTCTAATTAGTGAAGTTTTGGTAGACACAGCCAGCTTAAATAGCCTATGAGTGTTACTTAGGATTAATCACGTAATAAAATCATGATATCTTGTGGGTACTCGTCTTAGGGTGTCGGTAATACTGAAACTGTCAATATAGGGTGATAGGTACCACATTAAGCCAGAATTTAGAGGTTTTTGAAAATTTAATGGCACACCACTCTCTTTTTATGAGAATAAATCCGAGTTTCGGTGGCGCCCATTCCATAAATCCATAATTCCATATTCACGAGATTAATTACTTTAAAGTATGAGTCTTTCTTATGTGTTTCCCTCTTGGATGGCGACTTGGAGAATACACCCCTAAGTAAGATTTATGTGTTTAAACGTTTAGAATCTAGTCTATGTGTTAGCTTCTGGGATAGTGACTTGGTTGAGACACCTCTAGAAGAAAGTTCTTATGCTTTAATTAACACTCAGTTCCACCCATTCATTCCATAATCCATTTATTTCTAAAAACCTGTAAATCTTAGTTTAACGTGGTAGGCAAATCTATATGGTTTAACCCGTGCCTAAACATGACCGTGATACGGGATTAGGTAGAACTGTAGCTTCTGAGTGTGAGTCACATAGGTTGATTAATTGTTGTATAAAATTGAATTAGAACACATCACAGGGGCTAGATAACTCGTGGTTGGGTTTAATTGGACAGAAATACTGATTGTTGCTTTTTAACATTGAACTGCAAATTGGTAAATGATTATTAAAGTTAGATCTCAGTTATGGACCCATTGAAGACTTTTTCAAGGACGAAAAAAGGTTAAGTGTGGGGATATTTTATTTAGTTCAAAGCACACATCTTTATTCCTTTGTTTTAGTGTCGTTTTAATTAGTTTTCTATTCGTTTTGGGTCGTTTCTACTTTTTATTGAGTCTATGTCATGTTTACAGGAGCTCGTGAGAATTACAAGTTAATATACGAAGAAACCGAGTATGAGAATGAAGCCCGAAGTTCAAAGATCAAAAATCTGGAAATTTCATCCTTCGCGGTACGCGAAGAACAGAAGACCATTCCTCGCGGTACGCGAGGGAATCCATAATCCGGGCAGGACTAAATTGTCCCTCGTGGTATGCGAGGGACTTGACCACATTCCTCGCGGTACGCAAGGGCCTCAAGTTCCAAGAAAAAATGATGAATGGCATTTTAAAGTGAAAGGTTGAAGCTTTTGAATCCGGGTTCGTTAGTAATAGCATTTTCGATATCAAGATTTGATTTTTATCTTTAATTGTGCTGTTTGAAACCATGGTTTGTGTTTATTACTTCTGTTTGGATGTTCTAAGTATGATCCTAGGCTAAAACTATAATATTGCCTAGGTCTAATGATGAATGCTTCGTAAAGTTTCAGTTTTATCGGTTTTGGTTATGTTGAATGGATTTATGATTTTGTAAATTATCTTAGTTAATAATTATGATGTATATGCATGTTGTATTTCTATTCTTGTGATTGATTTTAATTCCTTACGTTGATTGTGGTTGTCTGCCATGTTTAGTTAGCATATCGTGATCATAGATCTTAGGGTTTGTGACTGTGGTGGTTTGCTAGACGTAGCAGCCATAGGAATTCTTGTTAATTGCTGAATAGAATTAAGTGTGTTTCCTAGTTCAATACCCGAGAGGTGAGAATTAGTCGGTTAGTCTTCGTCGTTAGGAATCCGAGTGTCAACTGTCTGAGAGGAAGTTGGTTTAGGTGTCTAGTGATTGTTGCTATTCTGAATCATAGTTGTTATTCTAGGATTACCCCGTGCATTCTTCGAATGTATTATGGGCCGTGAGACTGAGAGGTAATCCATTCATTAGGGTACATTGATCATAGTTGCAAATACTTGAGAAGTGATCCAATAATCTGGTGAGTTTAGTACACTCTAGGTAGCTTAGTTGGTGACACCCTAAGAGTGATTAGAGATCCATTAGGTTGTATTTAGTTGTCATCCTTAGAAACCCAGATCCATCATAGTTCCAGAACCGGTAGAATTTGTGCTCTGCAAGTATGATTCCGACCTAGGTAGTGTTCTTCTTAATCTTGATTTCACTTTAGCTTTTGTCTCTTGATAGTTTGAGTCGACCTTTGTTTTCTGCATTCTTTAGTGTAGTAAACCCCCCCATCAATCATTCTTAAGTCTGAGTCTGAGTCTAGTATTGTTTCGTAGTGTCTCCAGGGTTTGATATTCCGGTTTATTGTAAAGTTGTGTTACACTCGATAGGTCCACTTGCCTATTAGTGCGGTTTAGTTCATAGGTTTTCTATTTATTACTTAGGAGTCTAGTTTAGGTTTTGTTATTTATTTTATAGACCGTCTGGACTACATTATTCTTCCCTTTCAGTCTTCTTAGATTTGTGAGAAACAGAACCCTTTGGTTCAAGAGTAACAGGTTTGGATTGAGTAACTATTCGAGTTTGTCGAGAGTGAACAGATAGAGGAATCGAAGGTTGAACAGATATTCTATCTGCTTGTCTCTTTTCAAGTTCTGTAAAGATCATTGGAAGAGAATCTTTGATTCCTTACGTTATCATCTTTTGGAGTTCCTTTCGAGACTCGTTATTATCAGCAGCATTATCAATTACTGCTAGCTTTTTCTTGCCTCTAGTATTTTGAGATGGTCCAGTTTGTTTTGACATACTATCAAAAGACAATACTTGAATTAAAACAGAACTTTTTATTGATAAAATATTTACAAGGAAATACACATATTAAAATCATTGGTTCTAAAAATTTCTAAAATTCTTTTCTTCAAGAGCATGAACTAAAAAAGCATTTTGAGCTTCAACTTCAGCATTTTCTCTTTCCAGTTCTGCTATTCAGTTTAACAACATTTGCTCTCTTTCACTTCCTGACGCACTCTCATTTATATGCGGAACAGGAATAGGAATCGTCTCATAGTAAGGAACATAAGGTATATTGGAATCAGCATGTTCTTCTTCTTCAGGATCACATTTATTTTCATAAGGAATTTCGGCGTATCTCTCATAAAAATTTTGTGGATAATCAAGAGTGATGTTATAGCTTCCAGCAGTTGGAGCATAATGAAAACTTATAGAAGGATTATCGGGAACACTAGGGTTTCCTATTTCTCCAAGGCTTCTGAAAGTAGAACTTTCAGTTTCCTCATTAAGTTCTATAGTTGTTTCATTCGTTTTACGGTCAAAGTAACTAGCAGGAGCGAATTTTCGAAAAAAGCTAGGACCTTTTCCCTTTCCACCCATTCTGAAATATAAAACGAAAGTTATATTATTATTATAGGAAAATATTAAAATACAAGAAACAAAGTACAACAGGATTTAGTCTTTCATCAGCTCTTTCCCCAAGGTCTTTAGATCCTTTCCATACTCTTACACTTGTTTCCCACAAAACTTGGTTCTTTTCTTATCCATGATTTTCTTCTTTGTTATCTCGTCCGTTTGATGTAACGAATGATCTAAACATTCGATATGGCAAGAAAGCATACTATACTTATATCCATATTTCGGTGGAGGTTCACGAATACCCATCAACATATCATTATAGGCATGTTGATATTCTGGTAGTGATTGAAAATAGGCTTGGTAAGGACCACCATATGTTGGTTCGGGAACACATATGGATCATACATGAACGGGGATCCGGAGTTATAGGATTGATAATCAGAACTGTTTAGATAGGGTTATTGAATGGATAATCATTAGGGTTTTCAGAAGCAATTTGATAATGAGAGTCTTCTAAAGGATCTTCTTCTGATGAGGGAATCTGACTGGATTGTGCCTCATTTCCTTGCATAGATTGGGCAGCAGTATTCCAGTTGCTAAAGTTTGATCCAGCATCCATCCATTAGCTGGAAGAGTTTTGAGATTACGGGTGGTATTCGGGAGAATTAGTGAGTATATCAAATGGGTCATCATTATAGTAAGGCGAACAAATAGGATTTTGTTGTGATCCTAACGGATGGTATTCCGAAGATTCTTGCTTAATAGGACGATTAGGATCGTAATACGGAACAATATATCCTCCAGACATCTGCAATCTTAATAGATTAGTACTTATTTTGTTTATTTAATCATGACTTAGATACTAAAGCCAGTATCTTAGCTAAAGCTCTACAATGATGGTTATCTTTCCAGAGTAGTACCTCCAACAGATATGTTCCCAGGTAAGAGCGACAGGTCTAGGAGAGATTTATACACCGCTCTTTCCTTAGACAGAACACTTTCGTTTGTGAGATAACTATATACCGGTCAGAAAGTCATCTTGTTTTCTTATCTTAAAAGCATTAATGGTTAAAGCTTAGATACTAGATCCAAGTATCTAATTCACTAAAACATGTGGCTCTGATACCAACCTGTCATAACCCGCCACAGGCACCCTCTGGACGTGTGCGAGTCCGATTGGTATCTCTATCTCTTTGATTTCAGAGTTTTTATAAAATACAACGGAAGTCTTTTCAAAAGGATCGTTTCATCATTTGTCTCAACCTCAAGGGTTGTATTTGTAAATATCAAAACTCAGTTAGAAAACAAAAGCTTTGTATTTACTTTATAAATATAGGGTTTCAATACCCTTCTCATTTGATTACAAAAAAAAGTTTGAAATCAAATACATGACAAACCACTGGAAATAGTACAACACAGGGTTGATCAGTTCCCTGGTCCTATCTTCTTTCTTTAGAATTTCCCTTTACACGAGTCCTGAGAATCCTACGTCCATTCCATCCTTTTATTTCCTGGACCAGATCTTATGTCTGTCCATATTCCTTTCTCATCATGTTTTATTCATTACATGGAAAACATTTTGAAAATAAAACGTCAGCGCGAACGCTGGTGAATACAATATCTTGACATAAAATCATTTGGCACAAACAAGTATTAATTTCATAATCACAACTTCATGTTCAATCTACACACTCAGCAGGCCCGTCATGTTCAATCACACCACATTATACACTGGCGTTATAGCTTATAACAGCGGACAGGTCTACGCCTCCGGATTTGTTATAAAATAAGCACCAACCGCAGTCCGGGAATTTCACCCGTAACCCGTGTATCCCTTGCAGGTTTTACGTATACCTATGACCTAAATGCTTGGTTCGTAGAAGAACGTTGAGCATTACTTCGTTAACCTTTATTTGGCCTTTTTCGCAAATAAAATATTTGACACAAGTTTTGAAAAAGATAAAGTATTCACCTTTTTAGTGGGAGTGAGCCTCTAAAGTTCAAAGCTTAACATCTAGCTTCTTATTCTTGTTTCTCTAGTATTCCAACCTTTCTACGAGCGTTTCTTCTTACACCGGGAACTAAAACGATAGGGAATCGAACTGGGATCGTCGGGAATCGTCTAAGAGGGCTCTGGAACACAATGTGAGAGATGGGAACAAGTTTTGGTGTGAAGAACTGATTGAATTCGTTGAACTATTTATAAGCTGAAAATCGGGTCCGTAGCGGACCGTTATGCTCGGGCGTAGCGGTCCGCTACCGCCCTTGTATGACGTCAGCCCTACACGTCTGTTTCTGATTAGACCAAACCTAGTTTTGCGGCTAGCGGACCGTTACTGCTGGGCGTAGCGGTCCGCCACCTAGCTACGTGGCAGATTCTCATGTGTTTGCGGCTGTCGTGCTGTTACCACCTGGCGTGGCAGTCCACCACGAGTACATGTGTCACAATAAGTGACCATTAGTCACTATACACGTGGCTTAACCGGATTGTTTGCTTAGTGACCAAGTAGCGGACCGTTATCCAGGCGATGGCGGTCCGCCACCCAATTCTATTTCATAGCGGACCGTTAGGCTTGACCTTAGCGGTCCGCTAAGGTCTTGATTTCCCAAATTTTCTATTTTGAACCCTGAACTTTTGTATAATTACATTTATAGTCCCTAGGGTTTTACCTTTTGTCAAATCTTGGACATTTTTTGTGGCAGGTGTTACAGGTTTGGGTAGGAAGTATTTGGGAAGAGTGGCTAATTGTTGAAAATCTGACTTGGCTTAATGAATAGAAGGTGAGTGAGCTTGTTACTAAACTTAGACTAGACATTGTGACTACTCTAAGTACTCTTTTAAGGTCAGATCGTCAAAACCAATTTCTTTCTTCTTGAATGCAAACTTTTTCTTATTTTGAATCATTCACTACTATCAATCCCCTCATGGATTTTTCGGTTGTTTCTTTCTTATACATCCATATTCTTGATTTGCTTTGCATACTCCAATTTTTCAAGTAAGTTTGATCTTATTTTGATGAAATTTATTCAATAACTTGGGCGAGTATGAATTTCTTTTTGTTGCCCCTTTTCTTTTCTTTTCATATTCATTCTTCTTTTCATGATAATTTTATTCTTTGATCATAAGATGAATTATGAATCTCTTGTAGACAACACTCCTCACATCATGGCCAAGTTGACTTCTAACTAAATAGGGGAAAAAGGGAAATTGCGCCAAAAACTTGATAGCGTTTTTGGGTTTGAAATGCGGGTTTAGGAAAGGGTTTAGGCTCAAAGGGGTTAACTAGGGGGTAATGTTTAGGGTAGGTGAAAGAAGATAAGAAGGCTAAAGAAAGTGGGTGAATCCTAATGCCTCAATCATTTTTATGCATTCTTTTATACCATGATCTTGAAATGTATGTTTTACACAAGTTCTAACATGCAAAGCACTAATTAGCAAACACTCTGTAACATCCGTGACTTTTTCATGTAATATTTTATTTCATTTTGTACTTTAATAACAATTATGACATGACATTTCTCGTTATAACATACGTGTGCTTCGTACCATACCAATTATTATATTACAAACGTACGACGATTAGGAGTTTTGAATTTTTAAACTTTTATATTGTCTTTATTTTTTTTTTAATAAAGGATTTGATCATAAACTTTAGATTTTTCAAAAAAATGAGGTTTTAACTTATAAAAAGAAAATAAAATGTGATTTTATATTTAGTTGAAACAAATAATATATATGTACAAGTTCTTTTTAAAAAAAATGTGTTATAACTCATTAATATTGAGGAAAAAAAAAAGAAATGGTTTAAGCCTTTGAACCCTCGTTAAACTTTTGGACCCCCCCCCCCCCTTTTTTAAATGGACCATGAACTTAATCAAACGCAAGTTTGACTCAAAAAAGTCTCCATAGGTTGATTAGTATGTGCTTCGAAAACTGTATGTCCCTGTTATGCTATCTATCTATCGATCGATCTATCTATCTATCTATCGATCTATCTATCTATCAATCTATCTATCGGTCCATTTATCCATCCATCCATCTATCTATCTATAACGTCATGTTCTTTTTTGTATTCTTGTAAATTCGCAAGTGTAAAGGGAGTTTGCAAAAAAAAACATGACGTATTACAAGAACTCGTCATTTTTGTAAATTCGCAACGTCGTGTTCTTTTTTTGCAAACTCACCTTACACTTGCAAATTTACAAAAAAAATACAAAAAAGAACACGACGTTGTATTGGTGTAATTATGTTATTAAAAAAATGTTTAGGATTGCTTTTGGCGAAATTAATAGAGTTAACACAATAACAGATAGTTATTCTGTGATCACAATCATATACATGTGTGTGTATATTTATATATATATATATATATATATATATATAGGAGAATGATCAAGAGAAAACCACAAAATTAGGCGAAAACCACTAAAACTATGTGTAATACTATGGACTACGTATACGTAACCGCAATTTTTTTGTTTTCTGTTTACGTATACGTAAGCCAATATTTAAGTGATTTTTTGATAAAAATGTGTAATATTACATTGATACTCTTATAAATAAATAAAAATACAATAAAACAAAAAATAAATATTATCATATGATTGGTTAAAGTTGGTTTTTTTAGTGGTTTTTTCGGTTTTCTCCTAACTATGTGGTTTTCTCTGGAAACCTCCCCTATATATATATATATAGAGTTGGGTTAGAATGAAAACCCATATAAGTTGTGAAAACCTATGAAAACTCTACTTTTTTTCTTTATTTATTTTTTTTTAAAAATGTGATAGTTTTGTTACATATTTTCGTCACTTTTTAAAAAAAAATAATCAAAAAAGTGCTGAAGGATTTTTTTTTTTAAAAGATATAAAAATTGTAAAAAAAAATACCGTTACGACGTTGTTACATATGTAACAATTGAAAAACGGGATTTTTTTACCATTGTTACATCTTTTTTTTTTAAATTCCTTCGGCGCTTTTTTTATTTTTTTTATAAAAAGTGATGAAAATATGTAACAAAACTAGCCTATTTTTTAAAAAAAAAAATAAAGTTGTTACATAGAGTTTTCATGAGTTTTCACAACTCATATGGGTTTTCACTCTATATATATATAAATATATATATATATATATATATATATATATATATATATATATATATATATATATATATATCGGGAATGGTTCAAATGATAACCGGTTTTCTATGTGATAATTGTAAACCACTCTCAAACAATCACATAACTTATAAATTATTTTTTTCTTTTAATTGTTCAAAAAAAAAAAATTTAGCGACCAACAAATACTATAAGCTCGGTCACCCGGGTAAACCTATTGGCGAAAAGCCACCCACACCCGTGAAAGTAGACAACGCTGGTGACCCAGTCCGCCAACCATTCCGGGGGAAACCCACCACCCAAAGGCCCACTATGGTAAAACTCTGACCCACTTTAGTATATTACACTAAATGAGTCTAGAACCCATGACCTCCACACTGGAAGGCCATGGGGGTGAATCCTCTGAAACCAATTGATCTAGGGCTCATTAAATATTAAAAGAGTATTTAAGTATCTTGAACATAAATACGGAGATGATGAGTCTTACACATACGTACCACATAATGTTACATATACGTGACACATAGAGTTACGTATATGTAACACTAAAATAATGATAATTGTTACATATACGTAACACTATGTTTGAGAGTGATTATCACGGTTATCACATGAATATTGGTTATCATTTAAATTGCATCGTGTGTGTATATATATATATATATATAATGTTGAATTACGAATAATAAAATAAATAAAATATAATGTTATAATCAAATGACTTTAAGAAAAAGAAAATGTTTGCTTTATACTTTTTTTTAACAGCAATTTGGATCACTAACGGGTCACTGGTCCACCCGTTCATCTCCACCACCATCAGAAGGAAACCCACTATATGTGAGAAAACCCTCTGGCCCAACCTGAACCCTTTTTTTATCATAAATGGGACTTGAACCCAATACCTTTCTATTTTTAATAAAGTCTTAGTATACATATTTACCACTAGACTAAACTAGTGTTTTGCTTTATACTTGATGGAGTTTTTTTGATTGATATGAAAATGCGTAAAGGGGAAGAGAAGGGAGAGGGCGTGCACTACCAAAAGGCTAATGTTTTACCATCATTATTTTGCAAATAAAAAGCATAAATAATTACATTTAATGGAAAAAATATGATGATATGTTTCTTCTTATTGGTGAACCATTCTTTTCATATTTTGCTTCAAAAGCAAAACTTTTCTTGCAAAATCGACCTTACACGTTTTTAGATAGGGGTTTTAATTTTGATAACAGAATACAATAACTAGTTTTTAGAATTACTTTTAAATTCACTCCTCTAACTTTTTAATAAATAACTCATATTATTAGTTTTAAATGTAGGTGTTTCAGTTATGCTATTACTAAATATTGATGAAAAATGGTTTAGATAATGTAACAAGTCTTTAGGTCAAATCACAAGATAATCGCGTTATAGAAACAAAGATTATATTTTGAAGCAAAATTGATCATCACATTTTTTTTCCCTATAATTGGTTTACATATTCAGACAAAAGAATTTCATTAAAACTTTTTAAACACCCTACTTGTTTTACTTATTTTATCAGTGTATTTTATCGAGGAAACGGGTCCCATGTTATCAAAATCTTGTCATAACGGCTAAGGTAACTTTTCATTTATAATAATATTGTTTTTACAAAAGGATAATGTAATTACATTATCCTATATAGGGATTTTTCAACTCCGATAGCTCTATCCACATGATGCTTCATTCCACGTGTTTCTTTCCTCTAGTGTTTGGAAAACGTTTTTGAATTAGCTTACGCTAAGTAAGTACACTGCATCGTTCATTTTATTATGAACCCTTTTAGGTTCTTATTGTTCAAGTTTCACAGGCTCTCGGCGCCCCTTGACCATCTCCGGACGTACCTTCGGTCACGTCATTCGTATATTTTATGGGTGTGCTAACCCCCTCGCAACCATCTTAGGCCGTACCTGCGGTCCGAGTATTGGCAACGTTCTTATACTCGTCAGTATAGACCCCTTGCATTTGTCACGAAGACTCATTCATTCCTCGGCCTCGTAGGCTTGGAATCTTTTACTCTTTTAGCCCCGTAGGCCTAGAGTTTCCTTTCCTTTCTTTATTGAGATCTACCTTACAGGCCGGGTATCTCATTTCATTTGGGATCTTGAGTATCTTTGACTCACAGCCTCCCAAATGTATCGAGCATTTGTTTTCATTTCATATATATGCTTTGTAATATCCAGGATTTTCCGATCTATCTTTTCCCTAAACCTTGCACGTATTATTAATCTAAAACTTGAATTCTAATTAAAGAAACTAATTTCCTAAACAATAAATATTAATTTAATTAATATGTATTTAAGGAATACATTTATACTTGAGATATATTATTTATGTAAATATATATATGAGACTTATTTAAAAATATACATATATGTAAAATATGTTAAATTCTTAAAACCTTATGAGTTATAATTATATAAATAATATAATTAATAAACTTATTTTAAATGTTTAAACTTATAAACTAATAACCCTATTAAATATTTTGTAAGATTATAAAATATTAAAAGATATAAAACTTATAAAAACTTAGTTAAATTTTATAAAAAAATATAACATATTTTTATAAAAGTCCGGGGACTAAAACAGCCAACTCCTGAAACTTATTTTAAACCAAACTCAAGTTCTAACATAAAATAACAATACCTTTAAACTACAAGGACCTGTCGTGTAATTAGCCCAAAGTTTCAGAAACCAAACCAGTCGCTAGTTCGAATCCCACGAACCGGTTTTGAGCTCGAATTACCCCAAAACGCGTTCCCGGCCAAATTCAATGAACCTCGAGTTTCGTCTCAGGCATGCGACCATAACCCGAGGTATTCCAATGCCCGATTTCAACTTTAGCAACGCGAGGATTCGAAATTAAACTCGTTTTACACAACCGTAAACCCCTCAACTGTTCTTGCATTAAATGATGGAATTGGCTATAAATATCGGTCGCAAAACCTCAACGACATCATCCTTTAACTCCTCAAACTCTCAATTACTTCGATTCGTATCTGCATTGGCCGATTCAATCCTGAGACAGCTGACCCAGAACTGTTCTCCTTCGTTTCGATATCAATTCAGGTCAATTCGATGGCCAATCTCTTCGTTTTTACTCATAGAACAATAGCCCTCTGTTAATTTGCATAAACAGAGGGTTATTCGATTCACATTTAGAGATTTTTGATTCTAGGGTTCATACGGGAATAGGGGTGATTTGGGATATTGTTTAACTATTTTCTTATTCACGTTTATAACCAGCGAGGCCCGTAGCCGGGTGGTTTGTTCGTTTGTGTGTAGACTAGGCTGTCCCGGGTTCGAATCCGGCCAGCCTGAGTTTTGATATTTTTAATTTTTTTAGCCTTTTTACTCAGTTTTAATACTTTTAATAATTTTTAAAAATTATATTAAACTTATATAAACTTAAAATCGATTTTTATTTAAACTTTTACATTCTGGAACATTTTTAATTAAATAAAACTTAGTTAAACCTATAAAAATTTAATCTTTAATTTTGGTTTTAAATTCTTAAAAACTATAAAAATACTTTAAAACTTTATAAAACTTATACATTCAACAGGAACCATTTTATAAAATCAAAAATTTAATTTATTATTTCTTTCTGAAATGATAAACTTGCTTTGTTTAAAACTTTAAATGAAATTATAAGTTTTAATTTAAAACAGAAACTTATATAATATTTATAAACTCAGAAAAGTTTATAAAATTTGAAAAACAGAAACTTATAAACTTATAAAATGTATGCTTAATTAACTTGAAGCTTATTTATTTATTTAAATAAAACAAAAGAATAAATATACATTGTTAAAACATTTATAAAATTATAAATTTTATGAAACAAAAACAGAAACTTAAACTTAATAAAATTACAAATTTATACATTTTATAAACTTATAATTATTATAAATAGAAACTTATTAGTTTATATAAAACAAAAGAAATAATTATACTTTACTTATTTCCTAAGTATTTACAAACTTATAAACTTTATAAAACTAAATGGAAACTTTAAACATTTATAAACTTGTAAACTTTATTTAAATACTTTAAGAAACTTTATTTAAAACATTTATAAACTTTAAAACTTGTAATTTAAAATATAAACTTTGTAAAAAGTTCTATTTAACTTATTTGTTTAAACTTATAATTTCACATTATTTATTTAAACTCATAACTACATTTTAAAACATTATTTATTTACATGTAAATTTGTAAAATAAATACTTAATACTTTAATAAATCTTAAATGATTTAATAAAATAATTATTCTTATAGATAATTATTTAACTTTAATAATTATGCATTCCTTAAATAATTATTATTAAACTTTAATCATTGATTATAGGTATTATTTACACTTATAAATTATTTAATTTCTAAATAATTATTATTTATCCTTGATAATTATTTAACTCTTAGATGACTATTATAAACCTTTATTCATCATATATATACTTTAAATAATTATTATTAATCTCTAATAGTTATTTTAGTATTACAACTCCACGTGTACATATTTAGAAAACTATTATAAACTATTATTACTTAACTTGTATAATTGATAAAGATTTCTAAATATTTATTTTAATTAATATTTATTTTAGACTATAAAGTTATTAAACTTTGATATTCAAGTCTTGTGTCATTCATTCAAAACCTCTATTTAAACTTTGATTTAAACTTTATAAACACAAACATTTTCATCTCCTATTTGGAACCCTAGTCAATCTTAAAATCCCAGATCTTTTGCCATAAACATATAGGATCAAACTTTAAAACTTTAGACTTGCGTTCTTAGGCTTATTGTGAGGATATTCTTCCTCAAAGTCTTGCTACACTTAATCTTTGTTGGACACTCTTTATCTTCAAAGTGAGTATACTTAGCCCCTTTTCGTTTTACTTTGTTTATAAACTTGGGGTGGAACATGTATCAAACTTCAAAACTTATACAATTCTTGTACAACTATGCCTATATGCTTATTCTTGTGTTATTATGCTTGAGACTTGCTTGCTTAAATTAAACTTAAAACTAGCATATTCATTAACTTTGATCAAGCCTATAGTAACAATGATAGATCTATTGTATTTGACGAATCCACCTATATTGATTGACCATTCGGGGGGAACCCATGGTGATTGTTACTGAATTTAAACTTTAAACATTTAAGGGTAACCTTCGGGTTATGCCTAAACTTGGTTGGAGGATTGATATGCACAATGTTTAACATGTTTGTTCTCACACTTATACCATAGAATGCATGACATAGTGAGTTGTAAAACTTTTCAAAGACTTTGTTAAACTATGTTAAAACCTTCGTATCTCACCAACTATTTTTAGTTGACAGTTTACTCAACATGTTTCAGGGTTGCAAGCATGAAGCTTTATTGTGATCACATAGGACGCTTTGGACTTAGATTCTTATCAAATTAAACTTTGTATCTTGTTATGCTTTGTTCATTACTTGTATTGTAAACTTAAAAGTATTAATGAAACTATTTAAACTTTAATAGTCAACCTTGTGCTTGTGAACAACCGCGTCCGCCCCGACGTATAATACCCCGTCAGTTGGGGTGTGACATGCTTGATTTACTCACCAACCAGTCCTCACCTCAAAACTTCGTAACGGTTTCTCCACGATGCATTAGAAGGGTTTATATATAGGAAGTACCAGCGGCGTATCCACCACCCCTCTAACACTTCGTGAGTACTCCGTTATACCATTTTAGGGTTTAGACTCGTTCCATCATACTCATTCATATTTGCACGTATCATCATGCATTCACGTATTCATCATGCATTTCACGTATTCACATTCATTATGCATGGTATACTTTCATCTCATATTCGTATTAGTCATATATTGTAAACTGGGGTGATTTTCCTTCCAGAGCAATACCTCCAACATAAATGTTCCCAAGAAAGAGTGACGGTCTAGGAGAGATTTATACACCACTATTTCCTTAGACAAAACATTCCGTTTGTCAGATAATTACATACCGGTTGGATGTTCTCCCGTACGCTTACTATATTTCATTATCATGTATTAGTCTATACCCCTAAACATTCATAATGGTTTCACCATGAAGTACCAACAAGTATATATATAGGAAGTACCAGCGGCGTATCCACCACCCCTTGGATACGTCGTGACTACTCCATTATTCCCGTTTAGTGTTTAGACTAATCTGTCATTACCCCGTACCCTTATCGTATCATATATCACATAACACATATCATTTAAACACATAATTCACGTATTGGTGTCTAGGGTACGGGTCTAATGTACTTACATTATCCTCGGGTAGTTCCTAAGTTCGTTCCTCGCTTTAAACACTTCTCCGAACTCGAACAACACTCGTAGCGTACCGTACTTGCACTTAAACGTGTCGCACTTGGTCTTCTAACCTTTCTCAGAGTGTGTGTGTGTGTGTTTTGTGGTGTTGGTGTGTGTGTTTGTTGTGTTTTATTTGAACGACAAATGTTTTCTTATTTATAGGCTGAAACTGCGCCCATGTCGGACCGACGTCTAAAACGATATCGGTCCGACGTCCGCATGTTTGACCGACGTCTAAAACCATATCGGTCCGACGTGGAGCTGAGTCATCAAACACGCGTCACAGCCTCCTGATTTGCTTCAACAACACATTTCAGACCGTTATGCTTTGGATATCGGTCCGACACACCTTATTTTCATATTCTCCTCGTCGAAACACCTCATTTTCATATATTATGGCTCTCGTAACTCATTTTCTAGCTCTAGATATGCTTATGCGAAGTTTTGGGCTATTTCCGGGTGTATAGTCTTCCAGTTTCGAACCCGGTTGGGTTCTTTAGCCACGTTTCTCAACCGACACGTGTCCTATCTTATGTTTAGGAGTTTTGGGATGTTACACCTGAGTCTAACGCGTGAATTTGAAAGCCCCATAAATATAACGTACAATATCGTGTACAAGTTGTTTAACCCTAAAAATTTGAAGGCCCCACAAATATATGAAATAAAGCGGTTGTCTTTTTTCCCATATACATTAGGGCCACCAAAGGATAGGATTATTACAATGGTGTGCATAGGTGGCAGAGATGAGGGTGGTTATTAACAGGGGCGAATACAGTTTTATTGGGAGGGGTGGACAGGCGTAAGCCGGCCAACCCTACATTAAAAAAAATTAAATTTGTTTGTAAAGACCAATTTAGTCTAATTCCGGAAGAGGGAAGGGGCACACTACATAACAAAATAAAAGGTAAGGGGGTGCACTGTAAACAAAACTAAGGGTAAGGGAACACTCACAAAACAAAATGAAATATCAAAACCCTTTTTGACTTCATTCACTGGAAAATAAGTAAAAATGCTAGAATTTATTTAGTTTATTTCTCAATGTTAGTTTTATTACTTATTTGGTTAACTAATTTAATACGATTATTAAAGTTAAATGGACTTTGTTGGTCATGCAATCAGAACACTTGTATAGTTTCTTGCTTTATATGAACCGACCCATTTTTGCCACCCCGTAGCGGAAATTCTTGAATCCGCCACTGGTTATTAAGATATAGTGTATTCATTTTGAGAAAACTAATCTACAAACACGGAATGTATAAAGTATGAAACCCTGGGAAACAAAGAAGCTTTTATTGGATTTTAATAATCCCACATTTTACCAATTGGCCAATAATAATCCTAACTGAGAATATTCTTACCACCGGTCCCTACTTTCAAACTATTTTCTTACATTGGACCCACCGTTAAAGAAACTTAACGCCGTTAGATTTTATATGACGTGGACATCTGCAAACTGTTGAAAAGTTAAGCCAAGCTAGCAGTGGTCTCGTGGTGGCTTTTGAAATTGGCTCTAGTGGTGTTTAACTAGTCTCGTTTGTCCGGAAAGTCCAAACAGAGACAACGGTGGTGTTTAACGAGACTAGTTAAACACCACCAAAGCCAATTTTAAAAGCCAACACGAGACCACTGCTAGCTTGGCTCGACTTTCCGACGGTTTGCAAATGTCCACGTCATATAAACTCTAACGACGTTAAGTTTTTTTAACGGGGAGTCCAATGTAAAAAAATAGTTTGAAAGTAGGGACCGGTGGTAAAAATATTCTCAGTTGGGATTATTATTGGCCAATTGGTAAAAGGTGAGATTATTAAAATCCAATAATCCTTTAAATTAATACACCCTATATTTTTACTATAAGCCCGGTAACCCTGATAAACTTATTGGCGAAAGGCCAGCCATGCCCGCGAACGCAGACAGCGTCGTTGACCCGGCCCGCCAACCATTACAGGGCAAACCCACCACTCGAAGGTCCACTGTGGTAAAACCCTTGGCCCACCTGAGTCTCGAATCCATGACCTCCACATTGGAAGGTCATGAGATGTCTCCTCTCAAATTAATTGATCTCGGGCTCATTGGCAATACACCCTATTTAGTTTGAAATATAAAGTGTTCTAAGTTTAAAGTGGATAAAAAGTTATTAAAGGGGGTGAACGTAACTTTCATGAAAATATCAAATGTGTTGAGAATTAGATGAAGACAGAAGGCTTACCTACAATTTTTTTTTGGATAAAGTGCATATCATTCTTAGTATCTGTTGTGTGTTGATGATGTACTAGGTTTGAATTAAAAGATACTCAACATTGTGTAATCATAATAAAAAAAAATATTAGTGCGCGGAGAAAGTGAAACTCAAACAAACTTATTTGGTTCTTATTTTTTTTCTTTTTTGCTTACACTTATAAAAGAATGTCAATAGTACATGGAACTAGGGCTTACAAGCAGGACACAAGGCGGGTCCTCGGTAGGGCTGTTCACGAACCGAATCGAATCGAGCGAAGGTCTGCTCGAACTCGGTTCGCTAACAAACCGAGCGGCTCTGTTCGGTTCGAATTTACAAATCCGAGCGAGAATGTATTTGATCAAACTCGGCTCGATTTATATCGGAGCCGCTCGGTTCTGTTCGTTTTCGCTCGATTTCAAAAATCCAAAGCCTGAAAATCCCCAAAAAAAAATCTTCATCTTCAAAACCTGAAACATGTAGTATTCAACCAACAAACATGACACTTTCAAAATCCAAAAAACATACAAAATTCAAATCCAAAAACATACAAAATAAACATGTACCCAATAGTTTGGTTTGACGTCCAACAATCACTAGTAAGTGAAATAATATCAACCTTTTTTAAAACGTCATTTAATGTTCAGTAAGAATGAAGGGTTTTCAGAACTCAAAAAAGTTAAAAAGATATGTTTCTATATAAAATATATATATATATAATAAATTAATAAATAATTTGAGCCAAACCGAACGAGTAACGAGCGAGCGTACCTATGCTCGTGTTCGTATCGTTTACAAACCTAACCGAGTGGCTCGGCTCGTTTTCAACTGATCGAAAATCGAACGAGCGTATTTCCGAGCGAGTATCGAACGAGTTTCGAGCGTTGAGCTTTTTGGACAGCCCTAGTCGTCGGTCATCCGAGAACGTCACACGACGTTCATAGGTATGTGACAAGTGGTGTCAGAGCCAAATTCGAGCATTCATGCAGTTTGGTCTTTGGTGTGTCAATGTCACTATCTCAACTGTGTGCGCCAGATGATTAATTAAATGTGTGCCTTTATCTTTTTGGTCACTTTTGTATATCCTTTAGAATTGCATCGACGATTAGTTTAAGGTGTGTGTTAGACACGCTTGCACTTCTCGTGCTCTACTATGAGTTTATAAAATGACAAAACCCAGTGGCGGACCCAGGAAATTATTTCATTGGGGTCGGAAATTTTTGATATTCGAATGTTTATTAAAAGTGATTTTTCTTAGGCCGAGACATTTAATTCTTTTAGTAGATTGAGTTGGGTCATCGAACTTTTTTCTCCGGATTGAGTTAGGTCATCGAAATATTTTGAGTTGAAATTATTTTGCCGGATTGAAATCCGTTCATTTTTTTTTGAACAACAATACCTAGATTATATAGGATGAAATGAGCAACACCTAAATTATACCGTTCATTTAAGTGTTCGTATCCGTTCATTTGTTCGGTTACAGTTAAATGAACGAACACGAACAACCTTCGTTTATGTTCGTTCAGTTCGTTTACAGGCCTAAGGGAGGGTTTTACAAGGCCGATTAGTTGTTTAGAAATGAATAGAAAAGCTTAGAGTAAATGGTTATTGGGTTAAATGTTTACTGAACTAGTGAACTTAATTGTTTATAAGATGTTTATATTTGTTTGGTTAGTATATAACAATTAATAATAAGTTTATATATGTAAAATTTTAAAGTTTTAAATTAAATTTTTGGGTGTCATTTTGGTCAAAACAAATTTCATGAGGTCGGTGTCAAAATTTCATGGGGGTTGTTCGGGGTTATAGTATATGTAACAAATAAAAAAAATTCCAACGGTGTCGGGCGACCCAAACCACAAAGGGTGGGTACGCCAATGACAAAACCAATGATTCATCATCATAAGTGCGACAAAATGACTATCCTAAAAAAATATGAAGTGTCACGATGTTCGCAAGACATCTACGTAACACTAAACAAACTAATGAATTTATTTACATTATTAAGTGTCGACATGTGTCTAATTCCATTAGGCTAGACTCCATGTGCTTGGTTTTGACTTGTATTGTAAATATTTTTTATGGATGAAAATTTGATTTTAACTTGAAAGTTTGTTTTTACTTATATTACAATTACGACTTTGAATGTTTTATTTGTCTTCATTTGAGCATCATTAAATTAAAATTAAACAAACGAAATATCAATTATTTTATTAGTGAATATTAGGGGTTGGCCGGTTAAAAGTTCACGTGTTAAAAAATAAACGTGAATAATACTAATATATTTAGTTGTTCTGAAGACATCATCTTTAATCCAAACATATTTTGTATAAGGTTGACTGTAGTGGTTTTACTAGAAAGTGTAATCACACTCCAACAACTCGCCAAGTGTCACGTCAGAATATGAGCAATCACTACTAAAAGCACTAAACTCTGTAATTGTTTCACTGTCACGTTACTGGTTGCATTAAGTTTTTAATCATTAACTAACAATATGTGTAGTTATTGTGAGACCAAAAATGATTTTTTTTAAACTTCGTTTTCATTAAAATGTATCCCAAGATGTTCAGAAATAAAAATAACAATAAAAAAGCATATTCATTTCGTTTTTTTAAATAACTACCAAAAATGAGTCATTTGAAATAAATCTAAATGTAGATATTGAATTAAAAATAGAAAAATGAAATGATGAGGTGTCAATTTTTTATTGGTGAGCTACCTTGACTCATTAAATAAAAAATTACCCATACCCGTGAAACCGTTAACGCTCTCCAAGTCTCACGCCCCTTTAAGACTGATGGTTGTGGGGCGTGGTTGGGGGCGCAAGGGGGTGGGCGCGAGCCACCTTGGCCGCGCACACCACAACATGGTCAGGCGATGGGGGGCGCGAGCGGTGGGCGTGGTGGGGCTAGCGAGCGCCGTTGGGGGAGGACTATTGGGGGAGAGCCGTTGGGTTAAAAAAAAAATTTTCTATTTATATAAATTAACTCCTCTTCACTCATTTATCTCTCAAAATCTTTATAAACTTCCTATTTTCTCTCAATTTTATAAACTATTCTCTACATTACTACAAATCATCAACCAAAAATGTCGAGAAATTGGAATGAGTATGTGGAGAATATGGAGAATTTTCAAGGTTTGGAATATTTGGATGATGAGGCGTTTAACCGGCTTGTCTACAATCAAATGTCACAACCGGAGACACAAGAGGAACCGGTTCAACCCCAAAAACGCTCTCACAATATGTCGGACTGTTTACAAATCTACATAACAGAAACAGTCGTCGAATGCGACCGAGCGGGAGTGATGATGTGCATATTTACCAATTCACTTGCGACGAATGGAAAGCCGAAGTGTTAAGAAAGTACGGGGTGGTAAAAGTTTTTGACGAGATCTACTTGTGGGAATTACTCAAAAGGTGCTCGAAATGGATTGAATTGGTTAGTCCGGAGGCGGAAGAAGCGCAAAAACGTACGAAAACTAGTTCGTCCGGCGCATACGTCACCTCTAGTGGATCGGATGGTCGCGTTGGCATCGACCTCAACATGTCCGAGCAAGAAGGGACACCACAAGGCTCAAGTCGACCGGCCGGAAGGGACCGCGGTAAAAAAAGACTAATGATGCCGATTTAGAATTTAGCAATGCGATCCTTAAAATAACAAGTACTCTCGAGAAGGCGACGCAGGTGAAAATGGAAAAACAAATGATGAAGAAGTTGGAATTTCTTAGCAAGGACGTCAGCCACCTATCGCCGAGGGACCAAGCGATATATGAAAAACAAAAGGATCGTATTCGAAAGGAAATGGAAGAAAATTAAAACCCTATGGAATAATTTAGTATTTTATTTTCTATGTATTTCTTTTTTTTAGGATGTTGAATGTTTTTAATTAATTATTTTATCTTTTATTATTATTTTTAATTAATTATTAGTTTTTAAATTTGAATTGAATAAATAATTAAAAAAAAATTAATTCGATAAAGCCTCCGCTCACCTGCACCACAACACCCTCAAGTGCTTCAGCAGGGGCTTTATCCACTGCTTAGTCAGCATCCAGTCAGCGTCACATGGCGTGATATTAGAGGATGAATCCACTCTCAATAAAGCCCCACAACCATCAGTCTAACGTGCTCCGGCACGGTGTTTACCGACATAAATGTCTGAGGTGACACTCACGCCGTAAAACTTATCCTAATATAAATTTAAAAGTTTCTTGTTCTTTTGTATGATTATGATTAGATATTTGATTAAAATAGTAAAAAAATTAATGATGATTTTGTGTATTCTAGAAGTGAAAATTTAAAGTATGAGAGATGAAAAGGTGAGAGTCGTGTGAAGGCAGATTTTGCGTGTGAAAAGCCAAAGTACTGGTTTTAAAGCCAACACAATCCCTCTATCAACTCAATTATTAGATCTTTTTTCCTTTTTCTCTTTAATTAAAAAAATGAACTTTCAAATCATTATGTTAAAGTTAATCATAAGTTTATTTTAATTTAAATATTTTTATGTTAAAAAATATGTAATTGAATATTAATAATAACAAAATTACATAGCTTGTATACCATGATCCCTGCGATGATGTAAAATAACCAATACAAATAAAAAAGATAAAATATTAAATTAAGATGGGGGGAATAGTGACAAGACTTTAGAATCACGCAGTGAATTCTATTATTAATCTTAACGAAAAATTCCTTTTTCGTGTTTGAGAAACATAGTGCGAAACGTAGGGATACATTTTTTGGGAACGAATATTCGGTTGGTAATGATTCCTTACGTGTTTAGTTTTCTCGATTGGAGATGGAAAAGAATTGTTTAATTGGTGAAAGACGAGATGTTAATGGTTGGGTATGGAAATGGCGTAGGGAGGTTCATGTGTGGGGGGTGGGGGTTGAGGCGTGTCAATTAGTGGAGTTGGCTCGGGTCGTTCAAAACATTTCTTGGATAGACGGTTGTGGGAGTTGGGGAACGCCGATTCACATTCAAGATGGTTTGTAAGCATATCGGTTCTATTATTTTACCGAATGGTCCATGCTCAACAAGATGGAACCGGTTTATTCCAAGGAAAGTTAATATTTTCGTTTGAAGAGTTATTCTTAATCGTATTCCCTTGAGGGAAAATTTGGCGGACAAAGGCTTGGATGTTCTTTCTACTCTCAGTACATCATGTGACAAAGAGGTGAAACGGTGGAGCACATTTTCGGTTTATGTGATCTAGCTTTAAAGAATTGAGATGCGATAGAAAAGTGGTTGGATTTGCCTTCCGTTTTGATGGGTTGGATTGAATCGATGATGATTACAAAGAGGAAGAGAGTCTTATATTCGGGAACTTAAATACGATGCAGGAGAAGATATTTGATACTATTGTAAACCCTTCTTACATTTGGTTTGTTAATAGAAATGCTAAAGTGAATGTGGTATAGGTGAATTGGTTGCCAAACTAGGTGCATTTTTTTGTAATCGTTTGTACTATCCACTGTCTGGTTCCTTGTTAGGCAGTGGGTAGTTTCAATAATATATATGGCCGTTCTAAAAAATGATTTAAATTTAAGCAAGATTGAAGTGTGTAAATATGTTCCACCAAATTACCGATCCAAACATGTGTTAAAGAAGCTTACGAAATACTTTATTTTGGAACCAACTATGTTTTTAATAATTTTATATCAGAATGTTCATAAAGAAATTATACAACAATGTATATTTAGATTTTTTTTTAACTTATCAGACACAAGTTATTAGAGAAATATCAAATTAAATGAAAAATGAAATATCATTAAAATGTAAAAAAAACTAAAGCTATCGCGGAGCTGGTCATGCCAAGCAGGCACGGTGTTTCACACGTGGCAACAGTGCCACGTTGGCTCACGGGCTTGACAGTGAATGGTATGCCACATTATCTAATAATTATATTTATATACTAAATTGACCGACTATAATTAAACATCGACTGTATATAATATAATACTATATCGTAAAGTTATAAATTTCTGCATCATTAATTTATAATAGAGTAATTACATGAATGGTCCACGTGGCTTGGTCAAATTAGTGATTTATTCTCTAACTTTGATCAATTACGGATTTGGTCCCAATAAATTTTCAACTTGTTATACTGACGGTCCCTGAAGTGGATGAGGGTTAACTATTTATGTTAATTGGGTGTGAATAGATGAAAATACCTTTAATAAAAAACAAAAAAAAAATAAGTTTGGAACAGGGAACAAAAGGTTTCAAGGAAATTGAAACCGAGATCAGGGCAAGAGAATAGTAGAAGATAGTGGTAGTAATAGAAAACCTTTTTTCTATAATTGTAAGACTGAAGGCCATTAGACCAAGGATTGTACAAAGGAAGCCAAGTGCTTTAACTGTGGAGGAACCGGACATTTTAAATGGAATTACCCAAAATCTGGAAAACAAAAGTTGAAGATACGGCCAAAGGGAAAGGTCGTGTGTTTGTTATCAATAAGAAAGAGAAGGACAAAAACCTTGAAGTAGTTCAAGATACATTCCATGTCAACAACATTTATGCAAACATGTTTATTTCATACGGGTGCAAATAAATGTTTTGTGTTTACAATATTTTTCCATTACTTGGGAAAGGAACCTTGTGTGTTAGAAAATGTCGCTGTGATAGAAACGACTGATGGTTGGCCAAATTGGATTTCAAAAATCTATAGGGACTGCACCATAAATTTAGGAAATATTGAATTGTGTGTAGACCTTATGTCTATAACCTTAAGCGAATTTGATATTGTTTTAGGTATGAATTGATGTCACAAAATCATGCACAACTTGTATGTGATCAAAGGATAGTAATGATGTATAATCCGAGTCGAAGTGGGGCCATGTAATTTAGTTTATTTTATTTTAAAATCAAAGGGTATTTAGTCATTTAAAAAAACTTAACAGCCAAACTTAACTGACATTCACTTCAGGGGCCAAATGTGTTACAATTGTACAAACTATTAGGCCAAACTTGTAGTTTTCCATTCCTAACGGTCATAAGTGAAATCCGTGTAAACCGTAGGGACCATTCGTGTAATTAATTCCTAAATTAGTAAGTTGAAACAAATTACACAAAGATTGACATTCATATATTACATTAAACATGGTGTGTTGGTGAAAAGAAAATTTTCATTATCCTATACATGTCTCACATTGACTTAAAAAACGAAAGATGTTAATGGCTTTAATAACAAAAAAAAAACTTTTTTAAGTACTGGACATGTTTAAGCACTCATTTTAAATTAATATGTGAGTTAGGAACACTATGGAATTGAGTTTGAGTGATCATCATTAAATTTCACATGTGAACAAGCTGAAAAAATCAACATGCACACCTATAACAAGTTGTCCGAACCACGATCGATAGAATGATGGTGGAGTGTCCAGAAGTGTTTTTTCATCAAAATGAAAGATTTGATCCACCTTGAAAGTCCATGAAAAATTCTCAATCCTTTTCAGTGACATCAAACTTGTTGCATAACTCCTATATATTCATGTACTTGTAAGTAGTGATCATTTCTAGGTTAGTAAGTTGTGATCATTACCTAGATAGTGATCACATCCTTGAAAGTGAGAAGCTTCGGGTGATTCCTTCCACATTGTAGAGAAGTTTTAACTTAGTGATCACAAATGTTTTAAAGAAAATACTAGAGAAGTATAACTATTATAAATCCAACAGAACCATTAGTTGATATCCAACAGAACCATTATAAATCCTTGTGTTTATGTGATGATATCTTTCTTAACTGAAACTCTTTATTTATCATTGATTAAATTTTAAAAAAAAAACTATTCGTCACTTCTAGATCCTTAGCATATTTTTTTTATAGGAATAACTATGTTGAGTAAATAGACGTATAAATTTCTGTAAGATTCATGGCATAACTATGTTGAGCATCACTACATGTTCGTGTGATTTTCTAATGTTTCTAAAGTATTTACGGTGTAAAGGTTTTAGAAGCTTTTAACTATTTTGTTAAAATGTGTTCAGTTAATAATATTTGTATTTAAGCCTTAAGACCTTCGGTCATCCTCTTTATCTTGAGAAGCATTGGTCTAATCTTACACTTTGTTTATGAGTCTTTTGCTTGAATTATGTGTCATTTCTAATCTTTTCAATTCTTGATCAACATTTACAATCATTACCCACAATATTATACTAATCCTTAATATGAAGTATCGGTGACAAAGGTCACCGACCACTTCTCTCCCCCCTCAATTTTGATCAATTACCAAAACTTACCTCCAACTTAATAAAATATCACTTTAACCTTCCCACCCTTTAGGTTTTTAAAGTTTCGAGTTTACTCCTATAATCTACATAATCTGATTTTTCCTCAATAACTGTAGGTCCTCATTACACATCTCAGATCGATCTCGTGACAGGACGTCTCGTTAACGCGGAGTGTGGAATCCTACCGTATTAACGATTTGTATATCAATCGACAATAGAAACAATCACGTAAATAAACTTCCTCTTTTATATCAACAAACACGGAGTTTACAGATTCTCAGAATTACACTCGTTCAAAGTCCCTATGCTGCTCTCGTCTACTGAATCTGTAAACTCTCTATTTATAGACACAAGACATGCTATAGGCGAACTTAACAAGTTTGCCTCAAAGATGCTTAGGCGAACTTATTAAGTTCACCTC
This sequence comes from Smallanthus sonchifolius, assembly GCA_023525975.1. Classification (NCBI taxonomy): domain Eukaryota; kingdom Viridiplantae; phylum Streptophyta; class Magnoliopsida; order Asterales; family Asteraceae; genus Smallanthus; species Smallanthus sonchifolius. Next base: position 16,010,359 of record CM042035.1, on the reverse strand, counting down.
TAATAGGCTAGGCGAACTTATTAAGTTTGCTCCTAAAGATGCTTAGGCGAACTTGTTAAGTTCGCCTCTCTATGAACTTACACGGAATTTTATCAACAGTTACAAAACATGTCCTAACATACTCCCCTTTAACTGTTGCTAACAATTCAATCAATTACAAGTCAAAGACTCTAAGACTAAGACATAATATCTTCAATCTCGTTGTCACCAGAATATGCTCCAACAGACTCCCCCTTGACAACAGTTTTAGAAGATTGTCATCCGTCTTCATATATCATCAAACACACTGTATTCTTCGTCTTGTTCATCTGCACACACTCTCTTTATTTCTAGAAGAAAACTCGGGAGAAGGACCCCATGTCAACTTCTGTCTGCAATATTCAGTTTTTGCGATAGAGAACAACCAAGAATAACCAACAATTAAGATTTCCATGGAAGCTGGAAAAATAAAATCTTTTTAATTTTTCAAACATAAGAAAGACAAAATCTTTTTGGTTTTTCTTTGTACAAACTAAAATGTAAAATACAAAATCACATCTTTTTGGTCGAACATCACGAGTAAGAAGATCATATCAGTATATATGAGATATCAATCACACATCTTGGATATAAAATCCATATAATATCAAATGGTATCCTATGTCATTCTTTCAAGCCTTGACCAATCAAACCAATATCTTTCAAGATTATCACACTCTATCTTTTCAAGACTTTCATATTGCATGTTATGATACGCGATAAACATTCAAAGAAAATAGGATCAGGCTATGACACACAAATTCAAATTGTTAATATTATAAGATTTGAAGCTAAAGCATCTCATTCCCACTTTCTTGTGAGTTAAGGTACCATTTAAGTATGAAATACAACATGTACCCCACTAGTATGCCAACAGAAAGTAAATGCACTATCTTCAAGACATATGAGATTTTACTAAAGATTATCCGAATTTCCAGAATGAGGAGACATCACTTAGCATATGATTAGCAAAATCCAAATTGGATTGTATAGAAATCAATGAGATTCAGAATCGAATGATTCAATGTCTTGGCTTATATATGTGGAATCATAAGATTCAGGTGCGTGGATCCAACTATTATCTGGATTATGAATTCAATAGAATCAGTAAAGATGATTTATCAATATGTTCCAAGGGCTAGTATATGTTTGACAGATGTTGTCAAGTACATATCTTGATTATACTTCAAATTGCATGCTTTTCGGGACATGGGCACTGAAGCAAATCGAATGAATAGTGCTAAGGACATAACCCGAAACTGATCTCATAGGACAATCTTTATTAAAAGCTAATATTCTTTATCTGATAGTGATCTTTTAACACACACACCTAAGCATAAAATGGGTTCAAATCACAGTTGTAACATATGCAATTATGTTTTCACACTACTAATGGTTTAGTGACGCTTTTAGTCTACTGACAATTCAAATTATATGCATACACAACACTATCATTTCCTATTTGTGCAGTCTATGAAGTTTAGATCAAAACATATAATTCAGATATATTAACATAAAGCACCAACCAGTTAATCTAAGGTCATGTGTGAAAGAACATCTACTGATGTACTATCATCTCTTCTTTAACTTCAAGTAATGTCGATTTTATCTTTTTCAATTTGTTTGGCTTTTTCAAAATCTTTATGAAAGAAAGTAAAACAAACAAAAATAAAATCTTCCATGAAAACATTTTAAGAAAAACATTTTACTTGGTTACTCAGGATTAAGCAATTCAATCAATTAAAAACTCAAACCAATGTAAAGTAATTGAATGCCTTTGCCTTTGTCACCAACACAGTTCTGTACTCCCCCTGTCCTATAGACTCCCTCTTAACTAGTCAAATGGTTACATCAACGACTTTATGCTCACCATTGTCATCCTAAGTTTTAGGTTATCTTTTGGACTTGTTCAAACTCTTTCCAAAACATTGTGTGTGACATATTCTCCCCCTTGAGCATCAAGTCGTTGAATCAAATAGATTTCTCAGTTATCAACAACTCTTTACTCTTGCAGATGTCATTCTCTGTCATGTGCTTAGAACCACCACTATCAACAACCAAAATGGTATTAATAGTCCCTCTTGGTTAATCCTGCACATCTAACAAGAAACATTAATTTGAAATTGGGACCCAAGCCATGGTAGTCATGGGTCGTCCATCTGTATCAAAATAATAAACCTCACTCCATTCATAATCGAATCTCTCATCGATTTTCGGAGATTGATCCGACGAGTCAGAAACAGAAACTTTAGATTTCCAAACATACTTCTGTTCATTAAGTTCTTTTTTCTTAAAATGTGAAGTGTTTGAACATTTTCTTTCATTTGAAAATTGATTTGATTGTGAAAACTCTTGTTGTTCTAAAAGTTTTCTCAATCTTCTGTTTCTCCTCCGTCTTTGAGGTCAAGAAAACCTAACCTTAGATTTTGAATTACCCTTTGGTATATCATGATGTTTAACCACATTTGGGTTAACATAAGGCTTACCATGAGTTCTTACCTTTTCTGGAGTAACATGTCGGTTACCTTTGGCGTTGTGAGGACAAGTAATCCGAATATGACCCACAAGAGCACTGTAAAAGCAAGATCTCGTCTCACGATAATATCTCATATAAGGAATCTTCACACAATAAGATGTACTTGAAGAAGATTCGCCTACATGAACTTCTTTTGGAGTTTGAGACGGAACAAACTTTTTCTCAACAGGTTTTGATCCAGGCTTCATCTTCTCAGGAACTACATGCTTCTTTCCTTTATTTTTGTAAGGACAGTTCACCACAATGTGTCCCATCTCATTACAATGAAAGCATGTACGCCTGTCTTTATAATCTCTAATATATGGAACTCTCCTTGAATTTGAAGAACTTCCAAATGTATAATTTCCAGATGAATTAGAATCAACCTTTGAGTCTTCTTTCTTAACCTCTTTCGGTATCCCCTCTACCTTAGCTTCATCAAAATATTCATCATCACTCTCATCAGAATACACCATATCTTTACCTGTGACTGGATTCACTTTCAACACAGTCTTAGGATCTAAATCCTCATCATTTATAATCTCAGGTGTAATAGAATAATTTCCATTGAATGGTGGAGGAACATAACCAATACCATTAGTTCCCTTCCCCTCTTTAGTATTATCATGATAATGTCCTAATAAGAATGATGAATTTCCAAAGCTTTCTAACTTTCTATGCAATCTGATTACCTCTGCTTTAGATTCAGCTAGTTCCTTATCTTTCTCAACAAGATCGTTAATTCTTTTCTCAATTTCCGCAAAGGACATATCCAGGTGATATGCCTGCTCTTTGATCTTCAAAGTCAGAGAACTTATATCCCTCTTCAGTGATTCTATTCTCTCAATACACACATTCTCATTATCTTTTAATTTCTGATTTACCGTGTGCATCGATTTCATATCACAAATGAGGTTTACGTTGTCATCCATAACCCTCATCATTTTATCCTTTACTGAAATACAGTTAGAACAAAAAGTTTCAGAAATAGAAACTACCTCAGCTTTTACTTCTGAAGAAGATGCACCAAGAGCCATGAACACGTCATCATCAGCTTCACTCTTTTGAACAACAATGACAGGCTCTGCATCAGTTTCTAAGTCACTCAGATCATCTTCAACTGTCTGAAAGCTTTCTTCAGTTATCACATCAGTCTCAGTAGATTGAGTACTTTCACCAGAACGAATACTCTCACTATCACTTAACTCTGCAGAAGAATCACTTTGAGAAGCACTCTGCTTCTCCAATACTTCTTTGATCAAGACTACAAACGCTTGAGTAGTAGCTTCACCTTTTTTCTTCAAAGCTTCTCATAGATCTCTTGAAGTTGGACACTTCCCGAGACTATAAATTATTTCTTTTGGTAAAGACATCGTTAATGTTTCACACGTTTTCATCTCTCGATCAAACTTCTGTTTTTCTTCTTTAGTAAGAGCTGTCACTGATTTAGGAACATCACAAAGTTCCACAAAATCAAAAGTAGGATGCACATATCCTTCTGTTATTGGTCTCCAAAAATTTTCATCAGTTTCTGATACGAACTGATCGAACCGGACTTTCCAGCTACGGTAATCTGATATGCACAAAAGCCTCGGTGGCATAATTTCAATCTCATTATCATCATATGAAATTGACATTTTGAAATTTTTACAAAAATATCCGGAAAAAATTTCCCGCCAAAATACTCTTTTTAAAAATTTCAAAAATGATTCAAAACAACCATATAAGCTTTCCCTAAAAATTTTGAACAAGAACAAATTTCCCGTCAAAATACTCTTTTTTTAAGAACACTAGCGAACTAGATAAGTTCGCTTGAAATTACCTGAGCGAACTTAATAAGTTCACTTGAACATCACTGAGCGAACTTGACCCCAAGCGAACTTGACTCCAAGCGAACTTGACCCCAATCGAACTTGTTAAGTTCGCCTGATCTTCACCGAGTGAACTTATTAAGTTCGCCTCCCTAAGTTCGCCTGCAACTGAATCAGCAAGTTCGCTTGCTTCAGCTGTAACACACTCAGCAACCCAAACACGAACTCATAGCGTCGAAAATCATCATTTCTCACAGATTTGAAGGAATTGAAAGAAATTGGACCGTAGGATTTAGTATTTCATAAATTAGAACACTTCTATCGGATCAATTTCACCAAAATCAACCTCAAATTCACGAATTCAGCAGTAAAATCAGTTTCAAGAACTTGAAAACTCTATAGATACAAAAATGCTCAATTTCTTGTCAAATTGTACACAAAAACATCTTTAATCACAAAAAATCAAACGCAAATCACGAGCAAATGCTCTGATACCACTTGTAGGTCCTCATTACACATCTCAGATCGATCTCGTGACAGGACGTCTCGTTAACGCTGAGTGCGGAATCCTACCGTATTAACGTTTTGTATATCAATCGACAATAGAAACACTCACGTAAATAAACTTCCTCTTTTATATCAACAAACACAGAGTTTACAGATTCTCAGAATTACACTCGTTCAAAGTCCCTCTGCTGCTCTTGTCTACTGAATCTATAAACTCTCTATTTATAGACACAAGACCTGCTATAGGCGAACTTAACAAGTTCGCCTCAAAGATGCTTAGGCGAACTTATTAAGTTCGCCTCTAATAATAAGTTCGCTCCAAAAGATGCTTAGGCGAACTTGTTAAGTTCGCCTCTCTATGAACTTACACAGAATTTTATCAACAATTACAAAACATGTCCTAACAATAACTCTCGGTCGTTAATTTTTTTTCTTGATGTACCGGTATAACTTTCGTTAAAAACAGAGTTGTATTCAAAATAATGTACATTTTAGGTGACGTGGGTTATATCGACTGACGATAACGTGTTCGTACCGTGAAGAATGAGACCAACATCGACTGAAAAACATTGGTATCGTTATATAACTGTCTTTTATCTATTTTTCGATCCCCCACAACCGAGTCGTCGTAACTTTATACACTTATTCTATATACTTAACAATGTTTCTTTTTGTGTTCAGCCGCATTAATGTCACCACCTCAACCTTTTAAGGTCCATTTTCCGCCATTGAACGCAATGCTAATTTTCTCGTTAAATAATATTAAGTAAAATAAAAAAAACATTTAACCAATATTCGTATAAATTGAATACTATGTCATCGTTTTGGAACATCTAAAATACATAAAATGATTGATTTAATTAGTTTTTTTATAACATTTTTTTACTTCTAACCACCTAATCAATTTGTATTCGTAAGGATTCAAATTTATATCGTTAAGTAATTATTAATATCACTAGACTAAAAGATTATGGATTTAGTTAGTTATCATAAAATATTTATATATTATTATTTTTTTTCTTTTAAGATCAAAGCTCTACAAGAGTTGGAGAAAAAAAAAATATAAAGTTTAGGAACAAAAACACAATGTTTTAAATCAGGTTCAAACCGGCCGGTAATACCGGTTGAACCGGGTTTCGGTCATTGGGACGGTAAGTTTGAGTCCGGTAAATTTGAAAAACGGTTTGTAAGTTGTACCGTCGGTATTACCGGTAATACCGGGTTATACCGTTGTACCGCTTTTAAGTTTAAACTTTAAAACAAAAAAAAATTGTTAAGTTCCTTTTAAAAAAAGTTAACGACCCAGTTTAGGAAAAAAATTGTGTAACCATCATCCTTTTGCTTGCGATTAAAGTTAATTGCTTGGTTACCTAAGGCCAATTTTAGAAAAAAATACATACTTTTATTTTAAAAAACTTTGTTAGAAATTGAGTGCTTTTAGATTACTTTTTGTGTTGAAGTCGTATTTTTATAGAATTATATGGTTAACTAGTAACCCAGTTAAACCGTCCGGTATAACCGGTTGAACCATTTTTAATCTAACTCGATAAGGTTTAAAAACCTTTTTTTCTATAACATGGCAAAAAATCACACAAGTTGAAGCGCGTTGACATGAGTAGCTAACAAAATCACACAAGTTAAAGCGCGTTGACAGGAGTGGCTAAAAGTAAGCGCGTGGAAAAGGTTGACAGTGGGAAGCTTAAAGAGGTTGTCAATGTTTAGTCACATTTATAGAAATATTATATCAAAAAGTAAAAACTAATAATAAAGTGATATATTCACCCATGAATCTTTTCATCCCCCTAAAAAGGTTGAAAAGGTACCTTTATCCCTCTCAACTTAAAATATGCTTTAAATAAATTAGTACACTTTTAATTTAATAAATTAAAAACACCTTTATACACCATACAAAGTTAGATTTCTTTTAACTAATGTAAAATATGAGTTCCTGATCTATATTGTAATATAAAAATATATTATATATTTGTTATAAGTATATTTGTTACAAGTAAATAAGTATACTATCAGTTTTAGGTAGTGAAGTATAAGTTTCTCATGTCTAGACCTGTAAACAAATCGAGAGAATATGAATGCAGACATGTTAATATTCGTTCATTTAATTTAAACCAAACATGAACATATAATTGGACAATTGTTTTTGTTCATGTTCGTTAATTAAGAAAATGGACATTTCGCGTTCGTTCATGTTCGTTCGTTAGAAACCTAAACGAACAGTTCATGAACGTAAGCGAACACAAACGAATGTAAACATAGAAACAAACAAAAATGATTGTAACCGAACAAACATAAAAGAACACAAATGAATATGACACAAGTGAAACATATTTGGGTCACACTTGGGCTAACTCTAACAAATTTAAAGCATATATAGCTAATAGCTAGGCTTGGCATAAAAAATTCTAATTATATAAACAAAAATAAATGAACGGACATAAACGAGCGAACATTAACGGACGTAAATAAAGAACATAAACGAACTTAAATGAACAAATGTTCACGAACATAAATGAACGAATGAGACATGTGTTAATATTCCTTCATTTAATTAAATGAACAAAAAGTTTTATCCATGTTCAGTGGTGGATCTAGAAAGTTTATTCAGTGGATGCAAAAAAAAAAACCGGTAAAATAAACTACATAAAGAGATTTAAAAACAAACTTCATTCAATATAACAAACAAAACACATATTACAATTGTTCTCTACGTGATTTCATCTTTTGAAAACGGTCAATTACAGCTTCATTTGTAATACTTTCGAGTGCTTCCTTTTCGACACTACAAATTATACAAGCGTTAAAAAAAGTCCACACCAATTCGATTGCGCAAATTTGTCTTGACGATCTTCACTGCCGAAAAGCATCTCTCAACCGTTTGCGGTTGCAATAGGCAAAACTAAAGTTATCTTTAATAATCGATACACCAATGGAAATGTAATATGTTTTCTTGTTTCCACCATAACTCTAGTAAGATCGGCAATACCATTCAAGTTAGCAAAGTTTTCATCTTTTCGCACACTAGCAATGTATAAGCCCAATTGATGTGCAAGATCAACTTTCTCCCCAATTTCAAAATGATATGAATAAAACTCACACAATCTCATTAACTTTGATGCATCAAACTTAGAAAATGAGTTATACGAGATGAAAGCCGTCATGTTTCGTAGCAATTCCGTGTTAATCTCATTAAAACGATCACCAAACTCTTGAATTTCCATATCGACAACCGTGTTAAAACAAATAAACTTATAATAATGTTGATTAGTGATATTGTACCTTTGTCTTTTTGCCCTATCATTGAAATAGTTTTCTTCCATATCCAAGATTTGAATATCATGTTTTCCACAAAATAAATGAATTTTCTCTAAAAGCGGTTCAAATCCACTTTCTCTAAAATTTTGTAACTTTCCTTTAGTCGTTTCCACCAATAAAATCGATTCTAAAATGTCTTGATCTTTTCTTTGAAGAGCTTGTGATATTGTATTTGTGAATCCTAAAATCTTTAACATCAAATGCAAATAAAACACAAATTCAAATGAGCTCAAAAAATTTAACATACTAATTGCTTGATTCTGGGTAGAAGGTTACTGCATTCCTCTTTAAAAATTGGAACTGTAATACTGATTTTGAAACTTTGATTGGAATTAGCAAATCATACTAAAACCTCAAAATCAAACTAGATTCACAAAAAAAAAGATTTTGAACTTCTATTGCAACTGTAATATCAAACCTGTACAATCGAACTTGATTCAAACTTCGACTGCGATTGCGTCGTTGCTATTTGATTGGAACTTCGATCACTTGATTTTGGATTATTGGAACTTCGATTTTTGATTTTGAAACCTGTACGATCGAATAGACGCGACTACCAGACGACCTCTATTGCAACTTCGATTTTTGATTTTGAATTTGTTTGGAATTTGGATAGACGCTTACGTAGGGTTTTACTTTCGGTAGGTTTTTTACTTTTAATCTTTTCTTTAGAGAAAGTGGATGGGCTATAAATTGGGTTGGAGAAACATGAGGTCTGATGGGGCTCCCGTAAAAAGTTACATGGGTGTCTAAATTTTTTAAATTGAATTCTACACTAATTTTTTTATAAATGTCAAAGCCCATAACTGGTTCAGTGGATGCCTACACCCCCCCGGGCCCAACTTAAATTCGCCCCTGCCCATGTTCGTTTATTTAATAAGCGAACATAAACAGTTTACTGAGCATTCGGTTAATTTATGAACCTAGTTAAGTCTAAACCAATAAATATGTTTTATAGTTAATCATATACCCGATTCCTTCCCACCATATGTCTTTATACTCGTCTTGAATATTTAATTTTAAAAGATTGTTTGGATCATAGATGCTTGGGTAAAAAATAAATTATTACAAGCTTTTAGAACAGTTAAATTAAACATCATCTAATCCAACTTCAATTCAAAATCTATATATTTTTGTCTCTCATGTTATCTGAACTGTGAACACTTATCCAATTAAAAAGTCCTTGATATCGTTACACCATAAAACTAAATAATTACGTATTAAGGAAAATTAGATTACGTAGCCGCAACTTTTAAAAAAACTTAAATGGAAACACACAGGGGGAGAAATAAAATCAGGAAAATAATGTTTTTAACAAAACAAACAAAAGGTGTGCTGAAAGAATCGAACGCACGTTGGTTGGTGGGTGGGAGGTGTGCCAATAACTAAGGCCATCCACTTTTTGGTTATATCTTCTTCGTAAATAAATTATGTAAACTCTCATTTTAGTCTATGTGATTTGTACCAGTTTTCTATTTTAGTCAAATAGTTTAAATTTATCTTTTTTTAATCACTGTGATTTCATTTTTGTTTCAATTAAAACCTGATGGCTAACAACGTTTGATTTTCTGTTAAGTTTTTTTTTATAAAAAGACAAAAATACCCTTATGACCTACCAACACTATCCCCATCTTCATAAAACCCTAAAATAACAATAACTTCCACCTCCACCTCCACCTTCATCTTCACCAAGACCACCACCACCACCACCACACCCCCACTACCACCACCCCCACCCCCACACCACCAACGCCACTGCCACCACCACACCCCCACCGTCGCAACCGCCACTGCCACCCTCCACCACCACACCCCCACCGCCGCAACCGCCACTGCCACCCTCCACCACCACCGTTATCTGAAAACCCACCACTACACTCCACCACGTTTTTCCGGCCACACGCACAAGTGGAGGCCCAAATCAGATCTGAAAAACCAAGATCTTGTGATGCAATTCTTCTACACGTCCTCTGTTTCCCCCAAATAAACACACGTTCGGAAGAAACAAAGCTCCTTTCTAGTAAAGATCAAAGGGAAACAATAAAAACAGCTGGGAATGGGAATCTGCTTAACGGTGGTGATGGAGGGTGGGGGGTGGCAGTGGCGGAGGGTGGCAATGGCAGTTGTGGTGGTGGAAGGTGGCAGTGGTAGTGGCGGTTGAGATGGTGGGGGTTGCGGTTGCGGTGGCGGTAGTGGCGTTGGTGTTGGTGGTGGTGGTGGTGGTAGTGATGAAGGTGGAGGTGGAGGTGGAGGTGGAGAAGATGAAGGTGGAGGTGGAGGTTATTGTTATTTTTAGGGTTTTATGAAGATGGGGATAGTGGCGGTGGGTCATAAGGGTATTTTTGTCTTTTCATAAAAAACTTAATACAAAATCAAACTGTGTTAACCATCTGGCTTTAATTGGAACAAAAATGAAACTATAGTGACTAAAAAAGATAAATTTAAACTATTGAACTAAAATAGGGAATTGGTGCAAACCACAGGAACTAAAACGGGAGTTTACTCTAAATAAATATAGACACAACTTAATTCATGAAAAAAAAACACGTAAGAACGGGTTGTACCTCTAGCTTTAACTGTTGTCTTTTCCTGCTAATGGCCGAGAAGTTCGAATCTTCTTCCCTGCCAAGGATTAAAAGGTGGAAAACCATTAGGATTTTCATTCCCCTTCGATGCTTAGAAGACAAAGAACGGGAAAGTCAAGCCTTATTTTCGATTCTTTCCCAAAAGAGGACGCCATGAACAAAATGGGATTGATAGCATAGAAGGAGCTGCAACCGAATCAAATAGGTTCTTTGCAAGTGAAGAAGAAAGAATAAGTTGTGATAGAATCGTTACACAATAGACAACTATAGAATCAACTCGAACGGTCCAATGAAAACAATTTACTATTCTTAAAAACTTATACTTTAAAAATGCTTATCTATACTATATAATAAATAAAGGTTTTTAGTTACACATGTCGCCTCCATATTCATCATCAACATTTTTTCCCGCCTCTTTCTTTTATTTAATACACTTCTATCTTTTAATAATTATATATATATATATATATTAGAAAAATATTAATTATACTAATAAAACACATTTATTTTAAATTATCTCTTATTATAAGAAACTTTGAAATTTAATTATTTAACATTTATTTCAATCAATCAAATAGTAAATGAAAATAAAATTATATTAAATAGTAATTAAAGTAGTTTCATTACTCAGTATATATATATATATATATATATATATATATATATATATATATATATATATATATATATATATATATATATATATATATATATATATATATATATATATATATATATATATATATAACACTGCATTTATTCACACTGGATAATACACAAGGTTTCTAACCTACATTATAATAAAGGAATAACTATACTTGCTACGTTTCGACTTCTGATTAAATCTAGATTTTTGTTTTTTGCCTTTCTCTCCTATTAAATAATGATGATGTTAAATAATTAAATATCTAAAATTTATTCTAATATTTTATTAAAAATTACTAAATCATAAGAAAATTTCAATTATATTATTTTAAAATATAATTTTATAATTCTTAAATCTTCATTATTTGTTATTTTACAGAGGACTAATAACATTTAACATACAAATCTTTATAGAAAATATTATTTTATAACAAGTTATATTTATTTAACTCATATAAAACATGGACTCTAATCTAATTATTATAATATAATTTTCTTGAAGATAAAACGGATAAAGAGTCGATTCGTTTCATTAAAAAACCTTTAAAACAGTATAAAGTCAAAATTATTATAAATAATGAAAAAAATAGCATTTATAATTAATTAAAACTCAATACAAACCATAGTAAAAAACAACAAAAGATATAAATGCAGAAAGTACCAAAAAATACCCTTCCAACTGAAACTCCCTTCTTCCACTTCTCCATAAATTCTCTCTCTCTCTTCAACAATTCTTTATGTAACAATTTAAAAATTTTAACCTCTCAAAAAAGCTTGTTTTGTTTTTACTTCCACCTTTTTCTTCATCACCCATCTTTCATGTCTAGAGAGAGAACCCAACAAGAATCATCAAAGTTTGAATCTTTCAACATTTTCTTTCAATTTCCCATCTGGGTTTTCTTCAATTCCTGATTTCCAACGAAGCCCATATTTTTTTTATTCGATAATTTGTTATTATCATGAGAACAGGATTCACTACGATCCTACAAACCCTAACCCCGGAATCCGCGGCTGTTCTAAACCACTCAATAGCCGAAGCCGGCCGCCGGAACCACAACCAAACGACGCCGCTTCACGTCGCGGCGACACTCCTCGCCGCTCCGACAGGCTTCCTCCGGCAAGCCTGCATCCGGTCCCACCCAAACTCCTCCCACCCGCTCCAGTGCCGAGCACTGGAGCTCTGTTTCAGCGTGGCGCTAGAACGGCTCCCTTCGGCTACATCCTCGCCGGCTCTCACCGAGCCGCCAGTTTCCAACGCGCTGATGGCGGCTTTGAAGCGTGCGCAAGCGCACCAACGCCGCGGTTGCCCCGAGCAACAGCAGCAGCCGCTGCTAGCCGTGAAGGTGGAGCTTGAACAACTTATTGTATCCGTACTTGATGACCCGAGTGTGAGCCGGGTCATGTGTGAAGCCAGCTTCTCCAGCCCAGCCGTTAAAGCCACAATAGAACAAAATAATAAAATAAAAATTAATAATAATATTATTATTACAAGCCCAGTTCAAATTCCCATCAACCGGAATTTGTATTACAACCCAAGATTACAACAACAAAATCATGCGAGTTTATTTTCCTATCAACCGGGTCGACCCGGTGACGACGTTACCCGGGTTATCGAAATCATGTCGAAATCGAAGAAGAAAAACCCGGTTTTAGTAGCCGAATCGGAGGCGGAATCGATCAAGAAAGAAGTGTTGATGAGAATTCAAACAGAATCGGAGTTCAAGAACGCCGACGTGATTTCCGGCGAATTTCCGGCCAGGATCAGGGAACTGGGTGAGTCAATTGGCGGAAGGCGAAGTGTTGTTATTGATTTGGGAGATTTGAAATGGTTGGTTGAAATTAGTGACGAGATTCGTGAAGCAGTGACGGAGGTGACGAGATTAGTGACGAAATTCAGGGCGGAGAAGGGTGACAATATTTGGTTGATTGGAAAGGCTAGTTGTGAGACGTATATGAGGTGTCAAGTTTATCATCCGTGTTTGGAATCAGATTGGGATTTACAAGCTTTGCCGGTTTCTTCAAGATCACCATTATCCTACGGGTAAAGTTTCAAACTTTTTTTTATTTTTATTTTTTTTGTTACGTGTTTACCTATGGATAGTGGTATATGTAAACGAAATTTGTTCATATTAATTATTTTTGAAATTTATAAGAGATATATAAACATTGCATTTCAATGGTTATCTTCCATGTAAATCACAATTTTTGTGTGTTTTTTTAAAAAAATTAACTGTTTACCTGCATATAAGCAATAAAACGCGATAAATCAAACAAAATTTGTTCATATTGTATTTTTTTTTTAATTTTGTAAGAGATAAATAAAAGTTGCATTCGTGCATGTGAAGTTACAATCTTTTTTTGTGTTTTTTTATTTGTTTTTAATTATTTAGCTACACGCATAAACGAAATTTGTTTCTATTATTTTTTTTTTGAATTTTATAAGGGACAAAGAAACATTGCATAGTTTCAATTTTTTTTTCTTTTTTGTTTTTTCTTTTAACTTTTTACTGTTTAACTACATAATATGTAAACAAAATGTGTTCAATCTTGTTTTTTTGAATTTGATAAGATAAAATAAATGTTGCATTTCAACATTTATCTTGCAGGGAAAGTTTCAATTTTTTTAAAATTGGGTGTCGTTGAAGTTTACCTAATGTAAGATTATGAAATATGTAGGTTTGGGACAAATGGGATTTTTGGGAGTTCAGTTGAATCTTTAAATTGGTTCAAGAGTACAGATCAAACACCACCACCATGCTGCCCAAAATGTTTTCATGATTATGAACTCGAGCTCGTGAAATCGTTTGTTGAAGTTAAGAGCGATCTGCCTCAATGGTTGCAGAATGCGAAAGCGCAGAGTGGTGAAACCGAAAGTGACACTGGAAGTGAAAGGAGACCGCCTCAGCGATCTATGGTACTAAATTCGGTTTTGATATGAATTTGTTCTACATTTTGTTGTGAATTCTGGTTTCATTTTGCTGTTTTTGTAGGTTAATGATCAAGAATTGATGAAGAAATGGAGTGATATATGTTCACGAATCCATCCGAACGGTAATCAAATCCTGGGCTTTGGAAGAATGGTTCTGCGTCAAACGGGTCAACGGAAAGAGGCGCCACTGAGCCCTGTTCGTACGGATCTAGTTCTTGGACCGAAGGGGGTTCATGAGGATTTGACAGTTAAGGACTATTTAGGATGCATCTCATCTGAACCCCGAAGCAAAGGGGACGGTCTTCCGAAGGGTAATTTCGTCAATTGTTCAGATGCGGGCTCGTTTAAGAAACTTCTGAAAGGGCTGATGAAAGTGGCATGGTGGCAACCGGAGGTGGCTTCCACCATTGCGACAAGTGTAACTCAATATTCGAGGGGTAGTTTATGGTTGTTGTTTGCGGGTCCTGATCGGGTTGGGAAGAAGAAGATGGCGTCGGTTCTTGCTGAGCATGTATGTGGGGCTGGCCCGATTACAATTTGCCTTGGGTCGAGGCGTGATGAGGATGAAATGGATTGTGGGTTTCGTGGTAAAACGATGTTGGATCGGATTGTTGATGCTGTTCGTAGGAACCCGTTTTCGGTAATTTTGCTTTTGGATATCGATGAAGCGGATATGCTCGTTCGGGGGAGCTTGAAAAACGCGATGGAGAGAGGCCGATTGACGGATTTTCACGGACGTGAGATTAGCCTCGGGAATATTATATTTGTGTTAACCGGGAACTGGTCGACAAACAACAGTGATGAAACGGTTGAAAAGAAATGGTTGCATCCGTCTTCAATCGGGGATTGGCGATTGAAGCTAACCGTTTGTGAGAAAAGATCGAAAAGACGAGCCGATTGGCTTCCGGAGATAAATACATCACCAAAACAACAAAAGAAAGTAGAGTCCGGTCTCTCGCTTGATCTTAACCTCGCGGTGGAGGCCGAAGAGGAAAGGACGGACACAAGCGATCTCACTATCGAGCAAGGAGAAGAGAATCCACATTTTGCAAGTACTTCGGTTTTGTTACAACACGAGTTTGTGGGCCTGAGTGACGTGACGGTCGTGTTCAAACCGGTTCAATTTGGGTTAATCCGTCATGAAATCGAGAAAAGCGTTAAAAACACGTTTTCCACCGTATTTGAGGAGAAACTATCCGTCGAGGTCGATGAAGCAACCATAGACAGCATAGTAAGCGGGCTATGGTTTGGGAGAACGAGTTTAGAGGACTGGACTGAACAGGTTCTAGGCCCGAGCCTTCACAAGCTCGTAGGACACTTTCCGTCTTCTGTTGAAGACTTGGTGGTTCGGCTCGAATCGGATTCGGTTCTTGATCAGGCAAACCATGGCCGAGATCGGTTGCCTAGTAAAATTAATGTAATGGTAGACAGCTTAAAAAGTTGAGGGGTTAAAGTTGCAAGTCTTTGTTTCTGTTAGGATCACAGTTGTAAATAGACAAACTCTTGCAAGGAAAGGGCTAATATAAAAACTTTTTGAAACATTTTTTTATTTGTAAACATTTTGTTCTGTATGTAACTATGTGGAAGTAAATGGGTATTTTTGTAAATTAAAGGGGTTTAAATTAGGGGTGTTCAAAAAAATCCGAATCCGAATTATCCGAAAATTCGGATATCCGAAATTTTGGATATCCGAATTTTCGGATTCGGATAGTGATTTTCGGATAGTTCGGATATCCGAAATATTATATTTATATATATTTTTTAATTTTTGTATTATTTAAAAATAAGAAAATTTGAATTAAAAACCGAATTATATTTATATATTTTTATATGTATATTTTCTAATATTTTTTAAGGTTTTTAATTGTTTTTGTAATTTAAAAAAATTATTTTTATATATTTTTTTATTTTTTATTTATTTTCGGATATCCGTTTCACTATCCGAATCCGTATCCGAATTTTCGGATATTCGAAATTCGGATATCCGAACTTTCGGATTCGGATTCGGATAGTGAAATCCACTATCCGAAAATTTCGGATATCTGAAATTCGGATATCCGAATTTTCGGATATCCGAAATTGAACACCCCTAGTTTAAATGTTTAGTTGAGATGGAATTTAGTTGGTCTGAATTAGGGATGTTAAAAAAAATCCGAATCCAAAACCGAACCCGAATTATCCGAAAATCCGAATCCGAATTATCCGAAAATTCGGATATCCGAATTTTCGGATTCGGATAGTGATTTTCGGATATTTCGGATAGTTCGGATATCCGAATACCCGAAATATTATATTTATATATATTTTTTAATTGTTTTTATTATTTAAAAATAAGAAAATTTGAATCAAAACCTGATATATTATATTTTTATATGTATATTTTCTAATGTTTTTTAAGGTTTTTAATTGTTTTTGTAATTTAAAAATATTATTTTTATATATTTTTTTTATATTTTCGGATATCCGTTTCACTATCCGAATCTATATCCGAATTTTCGGATATCCGAAATTTCGGATTCAGATTCGGATAGTGAAATCCACGATATCCGAATTTTCGGATATCCGACTTTGAACACCCCTAGTCAGAATTCCACTTTTTGGTTTTATTTAAATTTAAAATAATATTTGAAATAATATATAAATAAAGGCCACACTCTACTTTCCTTCCGAATTAAGCCAACCTACTGCAACCAACTACGCCTCTCATTTTCATTTAGATATTATTAGGATTGTAAGAAACAAATTATAATATATATAATAAAGTAGGTAAACACTCATGTATACAACTTCTTATAAAACATCAGTTTTTATAAAGATTTAAAAATTCTAAAAATGTTATATAATTATTATTTAAAAATGTTTTATAAAAAGAATGAAGAAGTGTTCAAATTAAAACAATGTTTTATGAAAAAAACATATTTTTTTAAATAAAAAACGTTTTATAAAAGTAAGGATATTTTTACCACCGGTCCCTACTTCAAACTATTTTTTTACATTGGAACCCTCGTTAAAAAAACTTAACGTCGTTAGAGTTTATATGACGTGGACATCTGCAAACCGCCGAAAAGTCAACCCAAGCTAGCAGTGGTCTCGTGGTGGCTTTTGAAATTGGCTCTGGTGGTGTTTAACTGGTCTCGTTTGTCCAGAAAGTCCAAACAGAGACAACGGGGGTGTTTTACGAGACCAGTTAAACACCACCAAAGCCAATTTCAAAAGCTAACACGAGACCACTGCTAGCTTGGCTCGACTTTCCGGCGGTTTGCAGATGTCCACGTCATATAAACTCTAACGGCGTTAAGTTTTTTTGACGGGGGGTTCAATGTAAAAAAATAGTTTGAAAGTAGGGACCGGTGGTGAAAATATTCTCAGTTGTGATTATTATTGGTTAATTAGTAAAAGTTGAGATTATTAAAATCCAATAATCCTAAAAGTAATTATAGGATTCATTATTATTTAATAGGAGAGAGGCGGGAAACAAAAATTATAAAACAAATTAAATAAAATTGTGTAATTAATAGGAGAGAGAGAGTCGAGAAAAAAATGCTAAGGATGCATGTATGAATGACAATGTCCTCCTAAAACCTTTATTTATTATATAGTATAGATTTTAAATACAAAAGGTTTATTTCGTACGAAGTAACGAATGATTCTGAATCATTGATCTAAGAAGTCAAGTGTTAAGATCAAAGGTAATTATTTTTAAGCGTGAAAACATTATAAAAATGTAAAATTGGAATACCCTAACTTTGTTTATTTTTTTCAAGTTTCGCTATTTTTTAAAACACTTTAAACCTTTTTATACATTATTATTTTCTTAAATCTCGATGTGTTATGCGTATAACATGCGTGAATATGGTCATACGTTATTATAAAACATGTGTGAGCATAAAACATGTGTATTATAACACATGTTTTATAATAAAGCATGATCATAATCACGTATGTGTTATAATAACACATAATTATATTCACGCATGTTTTATAATAATGCAAGAGCATACTCATGCATGTTATACGCATAATGACACATTTTTATAATAACGCATGACCATAATAACGCATGTTATACACATAATCACGCTCGTTTTATAATAACGCATGATGATATTCACGTATGTTATAAGCATAACACATCGAAATAAAAAAAAGTCAATTTTTTAAAATAAAAGTATAGCAAGATTATACCTAAATTAAAGAGAATAAAATGATTATCTTATTAGAAATAGTTGGATTATATATTGGGATAAAACTGGGGTTTTGATAATTTGGAAGAGATTGATTCAATTTGAAATCATGATACTTTTGACTAATATTGATACAAATCACGTTTAATTCAAGTATGATGCAATTTATCTAATTATAAGAATGAGTTGGTATATAATGTTATGAACTCGCCCAACCATCCAGCCCAACCAACTAGCCCAGTTCAAGGCCCAACACAGATTGAATGTAATTGGGGCTTGATGAAAGAAAAGACGCAATATAAAGGAGGCGAGAACCAGAGAATGGGGGTTACGAATATGACGATTGTGTGTGATCTTCTTCCCATCTCTACTTTGAATTTTTGATTTCTCTAATACTTATCTTGTATTACTTTTAGTTCGTTATATAGAAACCAATCAGATTCTATTACTATTCGTATTGTTGTTTAGTTGTGAAATATCTATTCACAACATATAACAAAGTGAATTGCATGCTCTAAAGTTTAGTGTGCACATAAGGTATTTGATGAAATGCCTCAACAAGGAATTCTTGCAAAATTGAATGTTTTCTTACAAACTATATATGAGAATCTTTTGAAATAGGTCAAAATGGATGAAATTGTAATGCTAATCTATGTTGAGTCTTGTACATGTATTGATGGGGTGTAATGAATATGTTGATAGTGTTAAAGAGTCATGTGAATATTGGTATTGTAATTAGGGGTGTTCAAAAAAATCCGAATCCGAAACCGAACCCGAATTATCCGAAAATCCGAATCCGAATTATCCGAAAATTCGGATATCCGAAATTTCGGATATCCGAAATTCAGATATCCGAATTTTCGGATTCGGATTCGGATAGTGATTTTCGGATATTTCGGATAGTTCGGATATCCGAATATCCGAAATATTATATTTATATATATTTTTTAATTGTTTTTATTATTTAAAAATAAGAAAATTTGAATCAAAACCCGATATATTATATTTATATATTTTTATATGTATATTTTCTAATGTTTTTTAAGGTTTTTAATTGTTTTGTAATTTAAAAATATTATTTTTATTAATTTTTTTATTTTTTTTTAATATTTTCGGATATCCGTTTCACTATCCGAATCCGTATCCGAATTTTCGGATATCCGAAATTCGGATATCCGAAATTTCGGATTCGGATTCGGATAGTGAAATCCACTATCCGAAAATTTCGGATATCCGAAATTCGGATATCCGAATTTTCGGATATCCGACTTTGAACACCCCTAATTGTAATGGTATTGAACTTGTAAGTTAAATGTGGTGTATTAACTTGCGACGTATTTATGTGTGTTGACTTAGATGGTCAACGGATCGGGATTAACAATCAAGGTATGCTAAGGAATTCCAAGGCAAAGTTCAGTCATTCTTACACCTTAAATAATGTAGCTATTTATTATTGAGATTGGAGTTGGGAGGAGTCTTTGTATGAAGGGCAAATAGTTGAATTGCTATCTAAGATGGAAGTAAAAAACCTTAAAATAAAAGTAAGTATAATCTTGGTATAAAGTTGGTTTAATTATCGTGTATACTTACTCATGAGTTTTGGCTATTGCTTACTAACAAAGTTGACAAGCTTATGAAGTTGTATATGTTAGGTGTCTAAAGTGAACATGTTGCTATATGATTTTAGAAATAGTAAAAAATGAAGGTATGTCGCTCATTAAACTAAATTGTTGAGCTTTTACCCTTATACTATTTTAAATGATTCGCGTGAGCCAAGAATTCGGATTTATGACTATATTGTGTGATTGGAACTTGCTAATAATTCCATGGTTTGTAAATGTTGAGTTTAGAACGATTAACAAGTTGTATGGGATTGGAATGGCTCGCTAAAGTTGACAAATGAAGTTTTGGTGTTGTAAGGGGTAACGCTGCCTTGGTTTGGTCTACACCCACTCTATGTATCACGTTGACCAACAAGAAAATATACTATCCAGTCTAGCGTAGACTACGCCGACCAACATAACCTACGCTAGGCCTGATTAAACTTTGAGGATTTTGGTGTTTTGAGTTAACACGTATGATTTTGAATTAAACATACTAAATGATAATGCTTTGGAAGTCTTTTAAGTTGATACTTAGATGGTAAAACCAAATTTATGATGTTCATAATCAAAAGAAATTTTTGGGACCTATTTTCCGCTGCTATGATTTGAATCTATTGGCCAGTTTAAATCAGGGCATTTCATTACTGGGCTCAAACTCTCATCGCCTATAAATCAATCTTTTTTACCATATCTAGTTAGAAAATCACTCACAATGGTTGAAAACACATGATCACTCGGTCTCAAATCCCTATAGATCAAAACAAACAACATTAGTGGAGGCCACACGCATGGTAACACCCTCAAGTTTGGCTACCCTTTCATGCATGGGAACACCCTCATGTTTGGCGACCCTTTTTCATGCATGGTAACACCCTCCAGTCAAATAGAGGTTTAGGGACATATTGCACCATATATCACCTAGGTTTCTATGAGAGAATTGCCATTTCTTCAAACATTGATGAATGGGTTTAGAAAGGAACAACATACGAGAGAAGTTTAGACGCGCCTACATCGAACAACCCTTATTCAACCCATTAAGGATAGAGGCAATTGTTGGGATTTGTATATTAGTTTCTAAAATTTTAGTAAATGATGAAAAGATGATATACAATGATTTAAAACCTTTAAAAACTTCTCAAAGTGGATCCATTTCAAGAAAAGAAGAAACCATAAATAAACAACCATAGAATGTTTAAGACTACAACACTTGATGAGAAGAGGTAGCTAAAAACTGATATAGTGGAAGATGAAGCACATTATTCCCTCCAAAGATATCTACACCAAGTAATGAGTTCAAGTTTGGAGCTAGCCAATCACCCTCTTTTGGAATGACACGAAAAAGTACTTGTTTTTCAAAACTCAACAAGATATGACTGATTAAGAAAATATGTTCACATGAAATACAATGTCTTTACAAACATAATGAAAATGACGATGTTGGTGCAAGGGCACCACTCATGAAGATGAAAAGCGACTTGTTGACACGTGAATCGTAAAAAGTAGTGCAGCAGGCCATGAAGAATATGATATATTCTGGTGTGTATATCAAAAGGTAATGAATACGACGTTAGAATACACTATACTAGGAAGAAGTTTATAATTTGCTTGTTCACATGTGCTGTTAGCGAACTTAACTTAGTTCGCTTGTTAGTGTAGGTTCAGTTCAGTTTTGTTAGCTTTTATTTCTTTGTATATAAATAGCTCATTTGTAACCATTATTCAAGTTATCAATCAAGTCATTTCGTTTTACCCCCAATCATTCTCTCTCATTTTCTTTCTCTCATTTATCATTCTCGCTTGTTTTAGCGATAATTCTCGATATCATAACATGGTATCAAAGCATATATGTTCGATTATGTGATTTTCTTCCTTGTTCTGCACTCGTTCTTCGCTTTTTCATTCGTTTTCTCATCTTTCATGTCGATTGGGGTTCGTTTCATGTTTTGCTCTGTTCAAAACATTTATTTTATGTTTCTGATCATTCCTATGGTTGGATTTCTTCATATACGTTTCTGATTTCGAGTTATGATGATTTGTAGATCGTTTTTCCGTTTTTCTGTTCGTGCATGTGAACTTGTTCTTCAGCCTGTCAGTTACGGGTGAACTTGTTAAGTTCGCTTGTTCCTTTTATCTTTTAGCGAACTTGATAAGTTCGCTTCCTAAGTTCGCTTCTTGAGTTCGCCTCTTTCTTTCTGTATCTTATCATGCCTGCTACTTCTGATCCCGTAGTGGTTGTTCCTATGGATTCCTTTAATCCCTTGTTCTTACATTCTTCTGATCATCCGAGACTTTTACTTGTTTCTAAAATTTTTGCTTTTGGATCTTGGAAACGTGCCATGACCATTGCTTTATCTGCTAAGAACAAACTTGGTTTTGTTGATGGAACTGTTATCAGACCTACTTCCTCTCCTAATCTGGAGCTATGGAAAAGATACAATGATATGGTTATATCTTGGATTCTGAACACTCTATCTAGTGATACCAGTGAAAGTGTTTTATATGTTGAGACTGCTCGATAACTTTGGACCGAGTTAACTGATCGGTATGGACAGATCAATGGTGTCAAATATTATCAATTGCAGAAGTATCTTTCTGCTATTTCTCAAGGAAATGATGATGGTGCCTCTTATTTTATCAAAATTAAATCTGTTTGGGATGAGCTTAATGCAATCGAGCCTATTCCTCCTTGCACTTGTGGTACTTCACGACTTATGGCTAAGCGTGAAGCGGATCAAATATTGATGCAATTTCTGATGGGTCTTAACTCTTGTTATGACATGATTCGTGGAAACATTATCATGATGAAGCCTCTTCCCTCAATCAATGAAGCTTATGCTTTTCTTATTCAAGATGAGAAATAGAGGGAGCTTCACAATTTATTTCTCAGAATGCTTCTATGACTGCTTCTGCGTAGGTACCAAAGAATTCTAGTGCTCGAAAAGGTTCTGTTTGTTCTCATTGCAAGAAACGGGGACATGATGCCAACAAATGTTATCGTTTAATTAGGTTTCCCAAAGACTTCAAATTTACTAAACTCAGAGCTGCAGCAAATGCTGTTTCTGTTGCTGGAGTTCCTGTTTCTGGTGCTCCTACTGATTTATCTTCCGAACAGTATAACAATTTGTTGCAACTTCTTCAGCAAAATTCTGGGGTTTCCGAACAGTATAACAATTTGTTGCAACTTCTTCAGCAAAATTCTGGGGTTCATGGTGGTGTTCCAACTGTTCAACCACTCAGCTTTGCAAATTTTGCAGGTATTATTGCTTGCATATCGACTACGGTAGATACTACTTGGATCATTGATACCGGTGCAAGTAATCACATGTGCTTTGATTTCAATTTACTTTCTGATGTTCAATTGCTTAATTCGCCCGTTTATGTTCTTCTTATAAACGGGCATGTCTTAACTGTTACGCAGGTTGGAACAGTTAATCTTACCAAGACGTTTTCTATTTCTGATGTCTTCTTTGTGCCTCAGTCACAATCTTTTATTTGTTCCCAAACTTTGTAGGGATACAAAGGGTCTTGTTAAGTTTTCTGAAACTATTTGTTTCTTGCAGGCCCCTTCGCTGAGTAGTCCGTTGGTACTGGGAGATCTTCTCAATGGACTTTATCTTTTGACTCCTAATAAACTTTTCTTTGTTATAGTTGATTCTTTTTCTCACTGTAACTCTGTTGTTTCTTTGAAACTTTGGCATACTCGCCTTGGTCATTTACCTTTGTACAAACTTAAGCAATTGAATGTTTTTACCGGTGTACATGATTGTTCTATTGATGATTGTTCTGTTTGTCCTAAGGCTAGACATCAAAAACTGCCTTTTGTGTCCAGTAGTATATCCAGTTCTCAAATGTTTAATCTTATTCATATTGATACCTGGGGACCGTATCGATCTACTACATTTGATGGATATAAATATTTTCTCACTATTGTTGATGATTTTACTAGAACTACTTGGACTCATCTTTTGACATCAAAAGGTAATGTCTTTACTATTCTTCAAGGGTTCATTGAGATGGTTGAGACTTAGTTTAGTACCAAAGTGAAGCGTGTTCGATCTGATAATGCTTTTGAGCTTGGTTCGGGTGTTCATCATGCCGAGTATTTTAAACAAAAGGGAATTATTCATCAGACTACTTGTCCTAGGGTTCCTCAACAGAATGGGGTGGTGGAATGTAAACATAAGCATCTTCTCGAAACTGCTCGTGCTCTTATGTTTCAATCCAAGTTACCAACAACTTTTTGGGGTGAATGCGTTCTCACTGCTACTCATTTGATTAATATTTTCCCCACACAGGTTCTCAAGGGCAAATCTCCTTATGAGATGCTCTTTGGTAAAGCTCCTTCATACACCCACCTTCGCACTTTTGGGTGTTTATGTTATGCTTCTAGTTCTACACCCGGGCGAGATAAATTTCAGCCTAGAGCTCAAGCTTGTATTTTTATTGGATATCCCTTTGGAAAGAAAGGTTACAAGCTTTATAATCTTGACACTCGACAAGTTCTTGTTTCTCGGGATGTGACTTTTCTTGAGCACATTTTCCCTTCTTTACACTCTTCGGATCCTTCTTATTTGTTCCCTTCTCTAAATGATCTGTTTGAGGAGACAGATCCAACTGTTTTTCCTTCATATTCTTCGGTTGCTCCTGAAGTTGATTCCACTCCTCCTCCTCCACCTCTAGAGCTCAGGAGATCTACTCGTTCTTCTGTTCCTCCTTCTCATATGCAGGATTATGTTTGTAATTCTGCTTCTTCTGTTGATTCGTCTTATTTTCATACTTTATCGAGTACTTGCCAAGCTTCTCATTTTGTTAATCTTGCTGACCTATCTCCTGATTCCCAACAGCTCCTTCTCAATCTTGATTCTGTTTAGGAACCTTCTTCTTATCAGGAGGCTGCTAAACATCCTACTTGGCAAGAGGCTATGACTAAGGAGTTTAATGCCTTGGAATGTAATAACTTGGGAGGTTATGCATTTACTTAAAGGTAAAAAGTCCATTAAGTGCAAATGGGTGTATAAAGTCAAGTATAATGCTGATTGCACTGTTGAACGTTGTAAAGCCCGTTTGGTTGTTCATGGTGATACTCAGAAAGCAGGATATGATTATAATGAGACTTTTTCCCCTGTCGTTAAAATGACTACTATTCGTAGTCTCATTGTTGTTGCCACTAAACGACATTGGGGTTTATACCAATTGGATGTCAATAATGCTTTTTTACATGGGGATCTTGACGAAGACATTTACATGCTTCCTCCTACTGGAATGCCTTTATCCTCTCCTGATCATGTCCTTAAGCTCAAGAAGTCTCTTTATGGTAATAATGAACAAGAGATGTCTGATTTGAAAGCTTTCTTACATTCCACGTTCCCGATCAAGGACCTTGGCACTCTCAACTAATTTCTGGGCATTGAGGTTCTAAAATCTCCCTCTAGTCTTATCATGACTCAGCGTAAATTTGCGAAGGATTTGCTGACTGAGTTTCCTACAGATGATGTTTCTTTTGTTTCGTCTCCTTTGCCTTTACATTTACAACTCAAGCTCAACGAAGGTCAAGTTCTTGATGATCCTTTGGCCTATCGTCGACTTGTTGGTAAACTCAATTATCTCACTCATACTCGGCCTGATCTTGCTTTTACGGTTCAGTTTCTCAGTCAGTTTATGAGTGATCCGCGAGTTCCTCATTAGGATGTTGTGTGGCATATTCTTCGGTATGTCAAAGGCACTTGTTCTCAAGGGTTGTTCTTTAATGATGATCCTGATATGTCTTTGCTTGTTTATGTCAGTGGCTATTTCATTTCTCTTGGAGGCAGTCCTATTTCTTGGAAATCTAAGAAGCAAGCTACTGTTTCTCTTAGCTCTGCTGAAGCCGAATATCGTTCTCTTCGCAGTGTCACATAAGAACTTGCTTGGTTGACTCAGTTTTTTGTGGAGTTTAGGCTTGATAATCTTACTCCCGTTCCTCTCAAATGTGGAAGCCATGCGAATCCAGTTTTTCATGAGCGAACTAAGCATATCGAGTTGGATTGTCATTTTGTCCGCGAGAAGCTTCAAGCCGGTTTGATTCTGCTTTCTCATACACGGACTTCTGATCAACTTGCGGATTTATTTACTAAGAGTTTGGCTGGTCAACTACATTCAACTATCATTTCCAAATTGGGGTTGTATACGCCTCCAACTTGAGGGGGGGTGTTAGCGAACTTAACTTAGTTCGCTTGTTAGTGTAGGGGCGAACTTAGGTTCAGTTCAGTTATGTTAGCTTTTATTTCTTTGTATATAAATAGTTCATTTGTAACCATTATTCAAGTTATCAGTCAAGTCATTTCGTTTTACCCCCAATCATTCTCTCTCATTTTCTTTCTCTCGTTTATTATTCTCGCTTATTTTAGTGATAATTCTCGATATCATAACATGTGCATACATGGTGTTGTCCTTGAAGATAATTCACTACTAAAAAATAAAAAAATTGCGACAACAGTTTCGTGGGAAATTTGTCAGAATTGGCCATTAGCGACGAGTTTTCGACAAAGCGTGTTAGTTGTATAAAACCCCGTAGGAAATGTATTTTCCGACAAAGTGTCGACTAATTTTCCAACGAATTAGCGACAAAAGCCGTTCGTCGGTAATTTTCGAAAATTATATTAAATAAATAAGTTAATTTACTTAATAAATTTGTCGAAAAATTGTAGGAAATCCTGTGGTTACTTTTTTGTTTTTGTGTTTGTCGGAAAGTTATCACAAACTTGTGAAAAATTTCTTTTGTTGGTAACTTGTCGGAAACTTTTGTAGAAAATATAAATGTTTTCTAGCAGTGATTCAAAGGGCTTTAGAGTACACCATAGTAGGAAGAAACTTGTTTGTTGGCAACACATATCCATTTTAGTTATGAAGATGATGAACAAAGCGTTATGGCACATTATGCCATAATCATTCACTTATGCACACCCAAGTTCTAAAGTTGATTTTTGAAAAAGAGAGAGAGAGAGAGATGCGTAGAGGTGCATATAAATTTCTCCTTTGGTTATATGGTAGAGAATGATTAGTTCACATATGAATACATATTCTTCATTTAGTTTCTTGTTGTAAGGTCAAAATTATAAGTTGACGCATACCAAGTTCACCAATTTTGTAGAAGTGTTGATAGATGCGCACAAGTAAACAATTAGGTTCGCATGAAGACCTTTTAGATCCGGATGAATTCACCAAGCGCACAAAAATCTAAGGTGATGCGGTTACTGACAGTTAATAAAAGATTATGAGATAGTTATTAGGGTTAAAGATTTAAAAATTCGGAATTATCCTCACGTGGATGACACTTGGGGTAATGTTTCGTTAAAATCTAACTGCTATTAACGTCAGGACCAAATGTGAACCTGATATCAAATGTTTGAACTAATTTTATAATTTTTTAATCATAAAAACCAAACATACAATTCAATCAAGGAATAATTACCAAAATAGATATTGATCAGGTCAATTTACCAAAATAGACATTTAGCTGGCGAAATGTTTTCGCCGGCTAAGCCTTTTTTGTTAGCCCGCGCCCATTTAACCAAATGTCTATTTTGGTGATTATACCACAATAACCAAATATGTAATTAACTCTTATTATGACGTTATCAGATCTTAACACCACCGGCCCATAATTAAATATTGATTTTACCACACATACTCATTGTTGTAGGTCCTGACACCGGTATGGTACGAGTGTACGTAAACTGTTATTTATCATGTTTTTTGGTTTATTTAACAAAGTAACAAAACCGACATGTAATATAAGTTCATTCACATTTTAAGTTTTTCTTTTAGCATTAAATTTACTTTTATAAAGGTATTTTGACATGGATAATTTTTATAGAAATCATGGTTATACCCTAAAAATTATTTTAAAAGTACAAATCATTAACTTATAAAGGCTCAAATTGGTGCCATTTATTGTGAATAAAAATAAATAGTTTTAAAGAAAAATACCAGATACGATCATAATGAAATAAAAATGATTGATTTCAAAAGTAGTCTTTGATTAGAAGGAAAGCTCCCCTTCGGTTTGTCTGAAGGTACGACACTCAACAATAACATGTGTTCAAAGGTATCGGTCACAAAATTATAACCACTCACCTCTTTAACCATCCACTTACGTAAAAATATATTTTTGATTAGATTATAAATTATGTTCTTCAAGTAGTATACTTCAATTGCAAGTATTATCTTTTGACTTCAATAATTACATTAAATGTTTTTTTTGGAAACATTTACACATTTATAGTTTTTCCACAAACTCTCATCCAAATGTTCTGTTAAATCTAATCATATGTCTCTCACATCATGGGCATTTACGTCTTTTTTACCCCTTATTTTACAATTAAATATTAAAAATATGGGACTCACATTCTACCCTCATATCTTCTTCCCCCTCTCTCTCTAAACCTGCAACCACCCTCTTCTTCTCTCTTAACCTGCAACCACCATCGTTTGAATTATGGGACAACACAAATCGTCGGCCATCCATTCACCCCACACCACATCTCCCTCTCTCCCGTCGACGAGAATCCCCACAACCAATAACCACAATATTTATTTTACAATTAAATATTATAAATGTGGGACCCACATTACACCCCCACATCTTCTTCCCCCTCTCTAAACCTTCAACCACCCTCTTCTTCTCTCTTTCTCTCTATACCTGCAAACACCATCGGTTGAATTAGGAGATATACAGATCCTCGGCCATCCATTCATCCCACACCATATCTCCTTCTTTACCGTCGATGAGAATCCCCACAACTAACAACCTACTGTTGGATTTTATGGACCGACCCGATGGACAACGCTGCTGACCGAGCTATGACCCGTAAGAGTTACACCTAGGGCAACGAACATTTAATCCACTTAACCCGCTTAACTGGTAATTACGAACTGTTAGCGAGACGATATATATTTATATATATTCGTTAGACGGGAATTATTATTTATACTAGTTTATAAATAATAATTTTATATTATTTTAATCTTTCATTAAAACATTAAAAGGGGTTCGGGCTTTACATCTCGTATTAGACTTTGGGCCTGAAAACAATTAGTAGGGTTTATAATTATTATATATAATTATAAATCTAATATATGTTGATTGCTTCTAAGGAACACAACTGCCAAAAAACAAGAAGAAAACGAAAGAAATTGTTTTTATTCCTTTTGGGCGATTTCGAAGAAGCTAGCATAAAAATCGAATTGTTCCTGCCTTGCAAGTTCCGGCCAACCCCACCCTGTCCCTCCGTCGCGTTTTCCGGCCAGTAGCAATCAGCCGCCGCCGCTGCCTTACGAGAATCGGCTATTCCCAGGGCTTCCCGTTTCTCTCGCGTTTCGGTTCGTGATCTAGCATCGATTCGTTGTACCTAGGTGTCTCAACCGGTTAATCATTAACCACTAAGGTATAATTAATCTCATCAGTAGATTAATTGTTTTTTTTGTGTTTGCGTGTTCATAACCAGATCCTGTTCGGTTTGTCAGTGCTGTTAAATAGGTTATGATTTTATTTTCCGCTGCGTATTTATTAATTAACTGAATTAATTAATTTCTCTGTCAAAACACGTTTTTGATAAAAAATCAAACTGATTACCACTGAATACCAACAGTGGTATCAGAGACTGGGTTATAACACGCAAATCGGAACTGTTCTGGTTTCACCGGTTAGATTAATCACAAACTTTAACTATCTTGAAGTTTCTGATCTAATTTGTTTTTTGGGGGAAATTTTTTTATTATTAATTTGGTCGTTTTTTTTATTTTATTTGACAAAATATATTGCCCGTATGTGATTGTGTTGAATATGTAAATCTGGCCCGACCCATGTGATTGAGTTGTTTGTGTTTATTATTTAGTTTTTTGGTTTTATGGTTTTGGCCCACTTTTGATGGCTCAAAGTTGTAATAGAATAGTTTTTATTTTATTTTATGTAATGTAATAAAAACCCGAAGACAAATCTGAAGACGCAACAGGAATCATGGATTCAGTGGGAGTCATCCGAGACGACTAGATGCACGGAAGTCCATCCTTGTGGTTGTTTTAATTTTATGGACCCCGTGACCCATTTGGTCTTGCTAACCGGCTCTAGCAAGATCAAACAAATTTGGCCCTAAAAGATTTACATATTTATTTACTTTATGGTTGCTTTTTAATTTTTTATAACTTAAATTTTTTATAAACCAACCAAACACCAAACGTTTTAAAAGGAGTTTTAAAATGTCACAATCTGTCACCACAAGTTCTAATTTTACAACTTCTAGAATTTTATAAAAAATAACAACTGACTTGTTTTTATAAAATAACAAACCGCTAAATTTTTGCAATTTAAACTAAATTTAATTTCAAAACTTATAACTTAATAGTTTTCAACTATTAACTATTAACTGGTTATTCAAGTCGCGACAAACTTAGTTTTAATAGGTTATTTAAAATTAAGTGTCCTGAGAGATGAAAGGGTTCATCAAATTTGTCATGACTTTAAATAGTAAAGCTGACTTTTACATCACACGTATGATTTAATCATTCGTTGTGTTTGACCCTATTCGGTAAACACTAAAATTGGAACCCATATTTAAAACCAATGGTCTATGCCATCCTATTATAAGGAACACTTGGGGCATAAAATGAAACATCGGTGTTTGGAGCCACAACACCGCACTGGATGCGTAGTTTATCCTTCCAAGGCGCAAGGGTTTCGTTGACACATCCGGCCCTTCCGCAAGTACCTGTTTTAGGACGACTATTACTTTTCTCTCTTGTTACACGCCCCAGCTATTAAGAGATTAAAAGTGGGCATAGATGAGGCTAAACATATCAATGCATAGACATGTCTTGTCTTAGCGGCTTCATACACGAGAGTTGTGCATCTTTCCACAATTGACACTAATTGTCAGTCTAGTTACCCACTTACTAATGTTGTATGCCACAACTACCATTAGTGGCTGATTTAGCTAGATTCTCACTCATTATTCTAATTTCTGTAATTGGGTCATAAATTAATAAGGATTTTTCACTTTCTTTATACTAATTTATTTTCTTTGCTTATCTTAACAGATGTCTACTGAAAATAATAATTCTAATAACTCCTTCGGTCTCAAGTCTATCCTTGAGAATGAAAAGCTGGATAACACCAACTTTCTCTCGTGGCAGTGCAATCTGAGAATAGTTCTCAAGATGGCCAAGAAGCTCTATGTTCTCGATGCACCAGTCCATGAGGCACCCGATGGTAACACGGCTTCCGCTCGTAAGGCCTGGGAAAAACAAAGAGATGATGCCACTGAGGTGGCCTGCCTTATGCTAGCCTGCATGTCCCGTGAGCTCCAAAAGAGCATGGAGGACCTGAGTGCCTTTTACATGATTGAGCAACTTAAGGGCATGTTCCTGAAACAAGCCCGACAAGAACGCTATGAAACCATGTCTCAGCTCATTCATTGCACGATGCAAGAGGGCATGCCTGTTAGTGCTCATGTACTTAAGATGAAAGGGTACATCGACTAGATGAACAAACTTGGATATCCCATGAAGGATGACATGGCTACTGTTTTCATCTTAAACTCTCTCCCAAGCCCCTATGCTCAATTTGTAATGAATTTCAACGTGAATGGCTTGGAGATGAATATCCAAGGAAAGAAAAATCAAGTTCTGATGGTCAGATCTGCTGGTGTTAAAAAACCTAACCCCAAGAAAAGAGGTTATAATAGTAAAGGCAAGAAGAAGGTTAATGTTGCTGCCAAGCCTGCCACCAACAATAACAAGAAAGCTTCAAAAGCACCCCCTCCTGAGGAGCGCCAATGCTTTGAATGCAACAAAATGGGACACTGGAAACGTAACTGTCCTGAATATCTAGCCAAGCTGAAGCTGCAGAGGGCCAGTGGTGAGGGCACCTCTTCAGGTATGCTCATTTATGTTATTGGAATTTTTACTGTTTCTAGCAACACATGGGTATTTGATACTGGATGTGGATACCACATCATTAATGTCTCACAGGAGCCTAAAAGTTGGAGGAAGCTGAAACAAGGCGACATGGAGCTCATCGTTGGTGATGGGAAAAGAGTACCAGTTCTTGCAACTAGAACATCTCATCTCTCATGTCCTTCTGGCCTTGTGGTTGTTTTAAACAATTGTTTGTTTGCACCTGTTTTAACCAGAAACATTATTTCAGTTTCTTTATTGTTTGAACAAGGATTACGTTTTTAATGGTATTGCTATTTCTGCCTACATAAATGATATCTTTTGTTTTGAGGCTAAACCTCAAAACGGTATTTATGAGATTGGCGTTCAAACTGACAATAACATATATAATCTTTCTAAACGTATCAAATCTGGCATTAATGATACTTTTCTATGGCATTGTCGATTTGGCCACATAAGCAAGACACGCATTAAAAGACTTTAATCCGAGGGAATTCTTGAACCTACCGGACATGACTCATTTGATAATTGCGAGTCTTGTTTAGCTGGCAAACTCACAAAGGACCCCTTCACTCATGTTGGTGAACGAGCCAAGGATCTGCTAGGCCTTATACACACTGATGTGTGTGGCCCTTTCAGAACCATATCTAGAAATCATGAAAGATACTTCGTTTCATTTATTGACAATTATAGTCGATATGCTTATATCTATCTTATGAAACATAAGCATGAAACATTTGAAAAATTCAAAGAGTTTCAAAATGAAGTAAAGAAACAACTCGATAAATCTATCAAGACATTTCGATCAGATCGAGGTGGCGAGTATCTCAGCTTAGAATTTCTTAATCATCTGAAGGAGCACGTAATTATTTCTCTGCCCACTCCTCCTGGCACACCCCAACTTAATGGCGTGAGCGAAAGGAGAAATCGAACCCCACTTAATATGGTTCGATCTATGATGTGTAGAACTAACTTGCCTCACTCATTCTGGAGTTATGCTCTTATGACCGCCGCCCGCCTTGTAAATCTGGCACCGACTAAGAAGGTGGACAAAACCCCATATGAGATATGGCACGGGTCTAAACCTAATTTGTCTTACCTTAGAGTATGGGGATGTGATGCATATGTCACCAGCGATTCTGATGACAAGCTCGATCTCAGAGGCGAAAAAGTTGTTTTCGTCGGTTACTACAACAAAAGCGGATATTATTTCTATCATCCTGATGCAAACCTTGTTTCCATCAAAAGGAAAGGACGCTTTCTCGAGGAAGATCTTCTAAATCGAGGAACCGAAAATAATATTATGGATCTTGAAGAAATTCAAGAAACACAAACAACCGTTGAGGAAGTTGGAGCGTCTGATCAACAAGAAGTTGTTGCTGATGAATCAGACATAAACACAAGTGTTCGCAGAAGTAGAAGGTCTCGAAAAGAACCTAATAGATACCTATGGCATCTTGAAGCTTCTAAAGTCCTGTTAGTAGCTGGGTCAAATGATGAACCTACAAACTACAAATCTGCTATCTCAGATCCTGAATCCGAGAAATGGCTTGAAGCCATGAACGCCGAGATGCAATCTATGCGTGATAATCAGGTCTAGGACTTGATTGAACTACCCCCCGGTTCTCGGGAAATAGGGAGCAAATGGATTTTCAGAAGAAAAACCGACATGCATGGTAATGTACAAACCTATAAAGCACGGCTAGTTGCAAAGGGTTTTACTCAAACTCAAGGTATTGACTATGATGAAACTTTCTCACCCGTTGCTATGATCAAATCAATCGGGATACTGCTTGCCATAGCCGCGTACCATGATTACGAGATATGGTAAATGGATGTCAAAACCGCTTTTCTTAATGGACATCTCTCTGAAGATGTCTATATGGTTCAGCCTGACGGTTTTGTTGATCCAAAGTATCCTAGTAGGGTCTGCAAACCGAATAAGTCCATTTATGGACTTAAACAGGCATCTCGAAGTTGGAATCTTCATTTTGATCAGAAAATCAAAGAATTTGGTTTTGTCAAGAATGAAGATGAGCCTTGTGTTTACAGAAAGGCTAGTAGGAGCACTATATCATTTCTCATCTTGTATGTGGATGATATACTGATCATTGGAAACAACATCCCTGTGCTTGACAAAGTCAAACAATGGTAAGGATCTTGTTTTGCAATGAAGGATCTTGGAGAAGCTGCTTATATTCTAGGAATCAAGTTCTACAGAGATAGATCTAAGCGGCTTCTAGGGCTAAGTCAGAGTACTTACATAGACAAAATGATGACACGCTTTAGGATGGAAAACTCCAAGAAAGGAGGTGTTCCTATGACTAAAGGAACCGTGCTGAACAAATCACAATCTCCTTCAACGGACACTGAAACCAAGCGTATGGAAGCAATTCCATATGCTTCGGCGATTGGTTCTATCATGTATGCTATGTTATGTACCAGGCCTGACGTCTCGTATGCTTTAAGCATGACCAGTCATTTTCAGCAAAGTCCTGGCATTGCCCATTGGACTGCAGTCAAGAGCATCTTGAAGTACTTGAGAAGGACTAAAGACATGTTCTTAATATTTGGAGTGGAAGAAGAGCTCACTGTAAGATGTTACATTGACGCAGGCTTCCACAATATACGGGAAATTGTGGAACGTGGTTACATCATGATAAGCAAAGTAGACACATATCAAAACCTAGCGGACCCGTTTACTAAGCCCATGACTTAGGACAAGCATGATCTTCACAGAAATGCTATTGGTCTTAGATTTGCTAGTGATATGTTTTGATTTAGTATTTTGAATGTGCGAACATTTAAACAATTGTATTTTTGAATTCTTTTTGGTTTACTGATTTAAATATAATTCTGAATTCTTATAACTGTGTTCGATTTTAATACGTTTAATCCATGAATCTTGTATTCTTAATTATCCATAGTCGGTCAGACTCGTGGGAACGTCTCTGAATTAAGACTTTTCTGAACTTCGGTTCAAGGAGTTGACTCCGAACTTCACAGGCCTCATTTTGAATGACGTTGGATGTAACTCGCATCAAATCATCTTCATGGATCTTTGTCATAAGATGTTTTGCTATTGGTATACTCATTAGTATCCTCTGACCTGAGATACGTACTAGAACTGCCTTTTACTAAGAACCATTCTTTAATCACTGTCAAACGCTATCGCGTAACTGCCAGTCATAAAGGCTTTGATTAAGAATAGTTCTGAAGTTCAGTGGGAGTTGTATGTAGTCAATAAAGGATTCTGTACTCTTGCATTATATGTAACAGATAAGCATCGTGGCGCCCTCGTTGATTCAAACTGATGAAGTGTAAGGCCTTACCCAAACTTACTGTGTGTTTGATTGGACCACTTTGATTCTTGATTGAGAACAATAATAATTGAACGCCATATGAGAATGAACTACATCCATGTCTCATTGATTCGATTGATGTTTTATACGGAAAGGATGAATGACAACTATTGTCATAAGTCTATTGTCTTGCTTTAGTTAGCTGTTACTAACACCGAGGTATTTGGTTAATTTAAAGCGTCATACCTTGTTAGGGACAACCATGTGCAGCTAGAGCGCCGCTGACTGTTTGCGTTGATTTATCGTGGATCATCCAAGTGGGAGATTGTTGGATTTTATAGACCGACCCGATGGACAACGCGGCTGACCGAGCTATGACCCGTAAGAGTTACACCTAGGGCAACGAACATTAAATCCACTTAACCCACTTAACTGGTAATTACGAACTGTTAGCGAGACGATATATATTTATATATATTCGTTAGACGGGAATTATTATTTATACTAGTTTATAAATAATAATTTTATATTATTTTAATATTTCATTAAAACATTAAAAGGGGTTCGGGCTTTACATCTCGTATTAGACTTTGGGCCTGGTGACAATTAGTAGGGTTTATAATTCTTATATATAATTATAAATCTAATATATGTTGATTGCTTCTAAGGAACACAGCCGCCAGAAAACAAGAAGAAAACGAAAGAAATTGTTTTTATTCCTTTTGGGCGATTTCGAAGAAGCTAGCATAAAAATCGAATTGTTCCTGCCTTGCAAGTTCCAGCCAACCCCACCCTGTCCCTCCGTCGCGTTTTCCGGCCAGCAGCAATCAGTCGCCGCCGCCGCCGCCGCCTTACGAGAATCGGCTATTCCCAGGGCTTCCCGTTTCTCTCGCGTTTCGGTTCGTGATCTAGCATCGATTCGTTGTACCTAGGTGTCTCAACCGGTTAATCATTAACCACTAAGGTATAATTAATCTCATCAGTAGATTAATTGTTTTTTTTTGTGTTTGCGTGTTCATAACCAGATCCTGTTCGGTTTGTCAGTGCTGTTAAATAGGTTATGATTTTATTTTTCGCTGCGTATTTATTAATTAATTGAATTAATTAATTTCTCTATTGAAACCCGTTTTTGATAAAAAGTCAAACTGATCACCACTAAATACCAACACCTACAAATCGTCATAACC
The DNA here is from genome assembly GCA_023525975.1 of Smallanthus sonchifolius. Classification (NCBI taxonomy): domain Eukaryota; kingdom Viridiplantae; phylum Streptophyta; class Magnoliopsida; order Asterales; family Asteraceae; genus Smallanthus; species Smallanthus sonchifolius. The sequence goes on along the minus strand of CM042035.1, from coordinate 15,973,811 downwards.
AGGTATATTTCAGATGATGGTGATCTTTAGTGAAACTTCAAAGGTTTTTACCAAATAGCTTTGCATTACTGGGATTTTTATCTGATGTGGTTGACTAATTGATTGATGTTCAATTTCCCTAGAGTAACATCGTAATCAACACAAAAATGCTAGACTAAAACCCTAATTATCAGTTAATATAGATCCAGACAAGAAATGAATTCATTTCAAACAAGTGATAAGAAAGAACTCACAAACTTAAAGATCGTTGGGGTGAAGGTTAACCACCTTCAACTCTTATAAAAGAACCAACTGGGTGAAGGTTAACGATCTAGTGAAGCTTGAAACCAAGAACTCCAGACAAACAAATGAAGCTAGTTGGTTCTTGGAGGAAGAATTCAGTTCTTGGAGGAAGAATTCTGGGATATTAGGGTTTGACTTTTGTTTAATAAAAGAGAGGTGGGTCTCATATAATTCAATATTTAATTGTTTTATTTAATTATTTATTTTTTGGTTTACATTAATGGGTAAAAAAGGCGTAAATGCCTCTCATGTGAGGGGCAAGTAACCAGACTTAACAGAACATTTGGATGGAGGCTAGTGGAAAGGACTTAAACTTTGTAAATGTTTTAAAAAAAGGACGTTCAATGTAATTATTGAATTTAAAGAACATACTTGCAATTTAAATATTGTTAAATGACATAATTTTAAATTTACTCTAAATGTTTTTATATAAATTGTATAATGAAAATCTAGTCATTCATTTATTTAAATTAATAGTGATTATTTAGAGTTAAAAGTACACATGATGGTCCCTGTGATATGTTTAAATTTTAGATTTAGTTCTTATGTTTGAAAACTTTCAAATTATGTATAAACATAACATGTTTAGTCCTTAGAGTGGATGAAAATTAACTTTTCTGTTAAATATTTTGAAATGATCAAAATACCCTAAATTAAAAATTAAAAAAACCTATATTTAAATATAAAGATGAATAGTTAATACACATTGACTTTTCTTTTTAAATTCAAACAAAATATAGTTTTAATCAAGTTTTTAATTCCATATACTATTAATACACTTAACTAGTTTTAGTATAATAGAGAGTTTAGGAATCATTATAAGTAAGTCAAGAGTTTTATAATACGACAAAAAGTCAATTTTGGTGGAGATCAAATTTCGTGTCGTGATCTTGAGTCTGATTTCCTCAAAATATATATTAGAGCAACTTCAAACCTCTAAACTAGCAATTCAACCCATTATAAACTTAGAACTAAATAGTTGAGAAACTGTTACGGTAACATTTCTCACTAAACTGGATACCCAAAACCAAATTTTAGAATGTAAACTCTTAATTAATTCACTAACATAAAACTTACAAAAACTCTATAATACTCTAAACAAACGTAATCGAAAAGAAGAAGATAATATGTGTGAAAGTATGGTTTTCCTTTCTCAATTGATATGTAGGCCATACATTTCTTCTTAGAGATTACATAACTACATAACTTCATTAGAAGATAATCCATCATAGCTACATGAATGTTATGACGGTTCGTAATTCAACCATACTTTGTGTCAACCATCACACATTGAGCACCCATATAATCCCGACTATGTGTATAAAATAAGCAAAACCCATTCTAGAAATTTATAATATACCTAGAGCATGTATGACACCTATGGTAGATAAGACGTTCTTTCTCAGAAGGATAGGAGGTATATCATACTTGTCAAGTCTATGTGGATATCATTATATTTAGGTGTACAAACATTAAACTTTGTCATAAATTTCCAAATCTAATGCAATATAAGTTTGAGATGAACTTTTTCTTAGGTCTTTAGATTAAAAAAAATCTAAAGAAGGAATTTTATTAATTAAGCTAAATATGTAAATGACCTTCTTAAGAAATATGATTTTATTTCAAGCAAACCTACTCTACACATGTGAGTGATGTCTCAAATGTCACTCTTGAACTTAAAGGCATAATGTTTGCTACAAGCTTGTATGATAAGTATCAAGCAAACCCCAACGTGTCAAACCTGTCTATTGCCAATAGTATCTTTAGGTACCTCAAAGGTACATTTTGGTATTTAAAAACCCCCTCTTTTGATCATAATTTCTTTTTTACATGATGACTATGCACATCGTGCACTTAATAAAAGGTCAACAACTAGAGGATGTCCAATTTCTAGGAGGGAGATATTACAAGCCAAAGTAAGAAGCAAATAAATATCTCATCCTTAACTGCTAAGGCTGAGTACATTGTGTTGGTAGTTGTTGTGCACAATTTCTCTACATTTACAAACAATTGAAGGACTTTGGAGTCATTGGCGTACCCACCCTTTGTGGGTTGGGTCGCCCGACACCGTTGGAATTTTTTTTATTTGTTACATATACCATATAATCCCGAGCGACCCCCATGAAATTTTGACACCGATCACCATGAAATTTGTTTGACCAATTTAAAACTTTAAAATTTTACATATATAAACTTATTAATAATTGTTATATACTAACCGAACAAATATAAACATCTTATAAGCAATTAAGTTCACTAGGTTAGTAAACAATTAACCCAATAACCATTTACTCTAAGCTTTTCTATTCATTTCTAAACAACTAATCGGCCTTGTAAAACCCTCCCTTAGGCCTGTAAACGAACTGAATGAACATAAACGAAGCTTGTTCGTGTTCGTTCATTTAACTGTAACCGAACAAATGAACGGATACGAACACTTAAATAAATGGTATTATGTAGGTGTTGCTCATTTCATCCTAGATAATCTAGGTATTGTTAAAAAAAATGAACGGATTTCAATCCGGCAAAAATATTTCAACTCAAAATATTTCGATGACCTAACTCAATCCGGTGAAAAAATTTCGATGACCCAACTCAATCTACTAAAAGAATTAAATGACTTGGCCTAAGAAAAATCCCTTTTAATAAACATTCGAATATCGAAAATTTCCAACCCCCATGAAAAAATTTCTTGGGTCCGCCACTGTTTGGAGTAGAGTTTCACAAGATTCTCGACATTTTGGACAACATATAAGTACCATCTGTATCACCAATAACTCTGTCCAACACTCTAACACCAAGCACATAAACTTCAGGTATCATTTTCTTAGGGATGTTACTAAACAAGGTAAGACAGAGTGGAACTATATTCCTACCGATAGACCAATTAGTAGACCATTTCACAAACCCCTTTAATCCATCAACATTTATCTACTTGGCTTCATTAATAGGAATGATAAATCTTGAACAATTCTTGCAACGTGGGCCAAATGTTGCATCATATGAAACTTAAATTTTAGATGGCAACACTTGTTCTTGATGGATCTGCAAGAAATTATTCCTACCAAATAGATAATAGTAACTTGTTGCTATTGAAAAGCATTTTATACTATTAGGAACTTTTTCTTACTAATACAAATATAAGTTGTGTTTTGAAACCTAAATGGTTAGTACAAACTCTTTCCTACTAACAAGTATTGAATATATAATTAGCTAGTAGTTGATAGTTTTGAAATTAAACCCTTTCTGCAGCATTTTGTTCAAATGGTTGACATATGATTAAGCATTGATTGTTTTCAAGAAAGGTCGACCAGGAATGTAATACCCTAAGAAAATCTTACATCGGTCGTGGATAGGAAAGATGTTGTGTTCATAAGGAATTGCCCACCTCAAAGACTAACAACGCGTTTTGGACGCATTAAGCGTGGATGAGAAGAGAACTCCACAGTTAAACATGCTCGAGTGTGAGTAATCTAGGGATGGGTGACCCCATGAAAAGTTTTCACCTGGGTAACCCAAACAAAATCTGTGAGCTCCTAGTAGGCAAAGCGATACATATTGTTGGTACGAGAGGTTGGATGTTACAAATGGTATCAGAGTCATTCCTATGTCGTTAGGATGGTGAGACAAACCTCATCAACGTTGGTGAGTCATCTGGGTTGTTCAGGAGGAAACCTTGGGCAAATCCAACCTCCCTAGTTGGATGGTGGAGCAAACCTTATCGAGGTCAATGCGTCCAAAAAGGGAGGATTTTGTAACACCCTAGGCAAATCCTACATCGGCCGTGAACAGGAAAGATGATGGGTCCATAAGTAAATGGTTCGCCTCAAATATCAACAACGAGTTTTGGGCGCATTGGCTGTGAATAAGAGGAGAATTCTAATGTTTAGCGTGCTCATATGGGAGTAATCCAGGGATGGGTGACCCTTTGGAAAGTTTACACCCGAGTAACCAAAAAACTATAATATTAGTGGTATGAGAGGTCGGATGTTACAAAGAATCTCACGGTGCATTTGGATCTTTGAGTCTAGGTGGAAGAGAGCTCGATAAACATGAGTTGTCAAACCAAAGCTTTGTAGGGAGCTTGTGGTGTTAAATCAAGTTTTTATTTCGGTAGAATATGTATCTCACATGTGATATTCATGGATTTTGTGGATTATGAGTCTGAACTTGGCAGTGTCATTTTGGAATTTAGAGCATTCACAGTGGAGTTTTCATCCTTATTTTTATAATTGAAGGAAAAATTATATTTACTTAAAAAATTTTAAGATTAAAAAAAAAACATTCCACATCTCATTCCTTATCTTTATCTGTATATTCTTTTTTTTATAAATTTTTTCTCTTTCTTTCATTTACAATCTTAATTCTTAACTAATAACTATATGGCCTAATTATCGTTTTCTTTTAAAATTGACCTTTAATAAATTTTAATAGAATGGGTGTGAGTCAAGATGGATCCGTCTAAAAAATAGTTTTTGGTTCGGGTCAAGACAATAGTTAAATGCTTCTAAATACTCTTTTTAATGCTAGAGATAGCGATTGATTAAATTACTCATTGATGCATCTAAATAGTTAAATGCTTATATCTGAAAATAAGTGATAGGTCATCTGTAACATCAATTTACAAGCAAAGATTGTAGGTTTTTGAACAATTTATGCAAAATAGGTCATCCGATTCAAGTTCACATGTTATAAACAATAGAAGAACTAATCAGCATAATGTTGATTGGAAAAAGAAAACATCAAAAATCTGATTGGTTCAAGTGATTGGGCTAATATACTGTCTTGGGCTTGAAGCATTCCAAAATTTCCAAGAAGTACGATTGGGCTGGACATCCAATATATTGTATTTGAACAAATTTAAGAAATAACGTTTTTTTTTAATTGTATTTTTAATATTAGAGGTGAACAAAAAAAAAGGGAACCGGAACCAGAACCGCCTAAGGAATCAGAACCCGTTCTTCCCGAAAACCGGTTCTTCCGGACCCGAACCGGAACCGAACCTACCCGTAGGGTCTGAATAGGTTCCAATATTTCTAGTTCAAACCATTTCTAAAAATACCCGAAACTGGTTCTTCCTAAAACCGAATCTCCCAAAACCTGTTCTCCAACAAAACCAGTTGATGCAATTTCGAAAGCAATCAAATGGCCAGAAATACTCAAAGGATTCAAAAGCTTAAAAAAACCTCAAAAGTTTATTGAAAAACAATATTCATAAACAATCAACTTCTAAAACCTTAATTCTCTAGGTATTTAAAGTTACATCTTAGAGATAAACTAACAAATCAGATAATGATAAAAAAGTAAACAAACTAAAGATAATCACTAATTCAAAATATGAAATTCAAATAATAAATAAAAAACATGATAATGATAATTTAATCTCATCCTGCATCACCGGTTCTCCTAAAACCGGTTCTTCTAAAACCGGTTATACTAAGTTAATGGCACTAACTTAGTATAAATAGTTGGCGGATGTTTAGATTTAGTTACCCACTAGAAGAAGATTACTATATCACCAAATAAAGTCACGAAGAGGATCAAAAAGCCAAGTCACCAAGAGAAAATGAAGACAATCTAGTTTTTTTTTATATAATTTAGCTATGTTTTACGACTTTTATGTTTTAAACATGTATTTATTTTGTAACATTATAAGTTTTTAATGTTATTTGACATTTTAATTTAGTTATTTATATGTTTAATTAATGTATTTATATGTTTAACTAAGTTTTCGAATACCCGAAAATAGGTTCTTAAAATACACGCTTTGAATTACCGGAACCAGTAAGAATTGCCAGGAATAGGGTACATAGGGTCCGGTTTTTCAACCAAGAACCGGACCTGGAACCTGGAACCTGGAACCGGAACCGATAAGAATCGGAACCGGTTCTTGAGAATACCCGATATGTGCACCTCTAATTTCAATGTCCCATATATATTTATATAGTGGAAGGATATAATGAAAACCCACTTAAGTTGTAAAAACGTTGAAAACTCTGCAAAAAAACGTGTTTTTACATACTTTTTTGGAAATCCTTTTGAGCAACTTTTATAAGATTTTCATCTACAAAAAAAACGTCAAGCGGTTTTTAAAAAAAATGGACAAAAAACCCCGTCATCCAGTGTAAAAAATCGGGTTACTTAAGTAACACAACATTTTACATATGTAAAAAGAACATGTTACATATGTAAAACAACTAAGCATAATTTTTATAAAAAACAATTATAAAAAAATGTGTCGGCGTTTTTTTGATTTTTTTTTAAGTTTTGAAATTACGTATAATATTTTTTCCAAAAAAAAACTTGTAAAAACCCGATTTTTGAAAGTTTGGTGGGCTTTCATCCTATATATATATATATATATATATATATATATATATATATATATATATATATATAGCGTGTGGTTATACTAAAAACCTTAGTGAGTTTCAAAAACCTTGGAAACCCTATCTCAACCATTCATTGTTAATCATCTAAGGCTACGATTGGTTCTTGGTAAAAAGTACATTCTCTATAATATTTAAATCGGATTAATAGTACCTAAAGGGCAAAAATGGAAATTACATTGTAAGAGTGTTGGTTTACAACCGGGTATTTCAAATCAATTACAATATTAGTTACCATTCACCAATATCAAGAACACACATTAAACGAAACAAAAACCCAGACATTCACATTTGAAACTAGAAAACAAGTTTCTTCAGAGGCATCGCAAGAAGGAATTTTTGAGACATCGAAGAAGGCGTTTTTGAAGAATCGTAGAAGGCGACGAATCTGATTACGCTGGAAGAAAAATGTTTAATCGTTTGTCATTGAAGGGGATCCAACGAAGCAACCGTAAGAAGATGAGGAAATCTAAAGGGTACGTGTTTGAAAAATATAATCAGTTAATCGTACTTTAGTCGTTTAATCGTTTGTCCTTTTTTATACGACAAAATCTTCCATTTTTACAATATCCAGACATTCATACTTAAGGTTTGACAATGTTTGATTTTGGCAAAAAAAGAAAAGAAAGAAAAGTTGAGGATAGTTCAGAAGTTAGAGAGGTGTTCCATAAAGAATTACAAATAGTGACTGGGAAAGGTATTTTTAGAGAAAATTTAATATTTTACTAATATCATTATTTAAAATTAATAATGTTTTACATTTTGTTGGTAAACTAGACTTAGATTCTGATTTCAAGGAGGTTCAAGTTAAGGACAAAGAAATGGACACTGATATTGCCAATGCAGAAACTGAAATGGAGGTTGTTGCTACTGTAGAAGTTTAAAATACTATGTTAGCAGAAGGTAAGAAAAATTACATATGTAATATACTATTACATATGTGAGTTATATCTATTGATAATAGTAATCTGTCTCTTAGAAATAGATTATGTGTTGAAGAAAATTGATGATGCATTCAAATTAAGAGAAATTGACTTGGGTGAAAAAGGTAAAAAAATTAAATTCTATTAATGTTTAATATTCAAATTGTATAAAGTAATTTATATTTACTGGTTTATCGTGTAAACAAATGAGGATGGATCCCATAGGATGGAGAATCCAATGGATGAGGAATCATAAAAAAAATGAAAGAAAGAGATATTTTTGGGACAGGTAACTAAATTACATTTCTTTGGGGTTGTTATTTTTATAGTATTAATTTTTATAAAAATATACATGTGTTAAAAAAAATTCAAATACACATGTTTAGGTTCTGAAATCAATGAGTATAATGAGAGTGATAAATTAAGTGACATTAGCTTTGGTGAAGATTTACATCTAGACATGGAAAAAAATGGTAAAGTTTACATATGTAACTGATATAAACTTACTCAAGTAATTTTATACAGGATTTTAATTATACTTATTCATGGTGTAAACAGATGCCGACGGTACAAGCGGAATGGAAGAAGCAATGGATGAGGAGTCTGAAAATAACAAAGAGAAATATATTTCTCCAAAAGGTAAATAAAATTAGCTTTTTAATGTAAAAATTTCAAGGATGAAAAACTTTTAAAAATTTACAGTAATAATTACATATGCAAAAAAAATAAGATTTAATTCTTGGTTTGTATAAAACAGGTAAAAAACAAGGGGGGAAAATCAAGTGTTGAAACACAGGAACAATGTAGGTATAAAAACAAAGTAAGACGCAGTGGAAGCCTAACAATCAAGACTTTGGGTAGGTTTACTAATACAGAAAAAGACCCAATATGTTTGGACACAGATGAGAAGGTAAAGGAGGGAGAGTCAAAGAAAAAAAGAATTCCTACAGGTGATAAAACAACAAAGGGGAAGATTGCGAGTAAAAGGATAAGAGAAGTGAGAGAAAATAAAGAGAGTTTATCAAAGGAAAAGGTTGAATCGGTGAAAAAAACAAAAAGAGTGGTGTAAAAAGGAAAATAAATGACAATGAATGGTCAGATAGTACAAAAAAAAAGTACAATTAAAGGAAAAAAATTGAAAATTGTGAAAGATGGAGAGGAAAATATAAAGAAAAAAAAGGAAAGAAAGTGATGGCCGGGATTAATTATTAGGTTTTCGCCTGCCCAGTTTTATAAGTGTGTTAGTATATTGAGATCGAATCAAATAGAAGCTGTTAAAAAAATGAGTTTTGGGAGATTATTAAAACTGAAAATGGATGGAATACCTGTAAAAATGGGACACTTTTTAGTTGATAGCTTCTACCATAAGAAAATGCAAATGTTACCTAATTTTTAAAATGCAAAAATGGGACACTTTGTAGTTGATAGCAACTTGTTACCTAATTTTTAAAAATAAATACATCTAACGTGACTTACGATCTATAAAATATATGTAGTGAGACTGTGTTTAGAAACAACTTCAACCTGGAAGTTGAGAAATTTAGGTTTAAAACTTTGAAGTATGATACAAAGGTTTTTAACAAAGTGATTGATGCATGGGTCGATGTACTTAACTATGAGGAGAAACACAAATCTTCAACGTCGCCATATTGGTTATTTTGTGACACAGACTTGATTGTAAGTATTCATTTTCTTAGAAATGTACTACATTAAAGATAAGGAATTTTATAGCTTTCTTACATGTGTAAAAAACAGTTTGTTTGGATGCTGAAAGATCAAGAAACAAACTGGACGAAACGTATGGAAAGATTCATTTTAAACATGAATAGGGCTGTGTATTGGAATCCAACGTTGATGGATCTTAGAGGAATTGATATGGTTTTCATGCCGATGCTAGAGCACGATCACTATTATTTAATAGTCTTCGAGCTAAAGCATATAGCGATATCAGTGATAGACAATTTCAATGATGGATACCCCTTGGTTCGTCTAGATGATCATGCGAATTACTTTGAGAAGGACTTGTCTTATAAAGGGGTAAGAATTTAGAAAATTCATATATGAAAGTGTTACATGTAGAGTAAAATAGACTAATGTTAAAAATCTGTCTCGTTTTGTTTCTGGAGAACAGAAGGAGATCTTTGCGAAGTACTTGGAGCACGTTAAACATCCAAAGACTGATGAGTTAAATGCTACCAAAATCAAGAAAGTGAAAATTCCATGGGCTACTACCGCAAATGCTTTAGACTGTGCAATATTTGTGATGAGACATATGGAAAAATACATGGGGCCAAGGAGGAATTCAATAGTGGCTTAAGTACTAATGGTCCAAAGAAAAACAAACATTTGAAGATTATGCGAAAAAAGTATGCAGCACACATACTGTTGTCTGAGTGTAACAAAGTGAGAGAGAAAATTCAGATTGAAGCATTGGGTAAGTAGTGTGGCCATCAACAGTCTTTTAGGAGTTATGAACAATGATGTTTTATCGAAGCGTGGTATATGATTTTGAATGTGTTAAACAGTTGAAACATGTATTTTGGTGGTAGTTAAGAACAATTTCTGTTTTATCGAAGTGTGGTGTATGCTTTTTGAATGTGTTAAACAATTGAAACATGTATCTTAGGTTGAATACTTGGATGGATGGTTATTTTAATATATTAAAACCGTAGATAATTATGTTTTATTAAAACTGAGTTGAAGTGTTGAAATGTTTACACATGTATACATGATTGAGATGTTTATAACATATGTATGTTTTTAAGGTGTAATAATGATCTATAAGGTGTATATGTATGTTTGAAAGCTAAAAAAAATAACTTATACATGGAGGAAAAATTTTGCAGAACAAAACAGTTTATCATGAAAAAAGTAATTTTCTTACATGTGTAAAAAAGGAAAATTACATATTTAACTTTTTAAGGAAATAAAAAATGTTGAAAACTATTATAGTTACATGTATGTGATGTTTGTTTACTATCAAAATATAATGGAATCTGTGTGAAAGGTAAAAAACACATAACATAATATTATAAATAATATCATTACATAATAAAAGGAAAAATACATAAGACACTAAAAAAGTTGAAACGACAAGTCCATAGCTAACATATGCAATCCTACTTATTGATCTGGATTGCGTTGATCTCATCTTGACTGAACTCAAACTCAAAAGGGGTATAATTAGAATCCTCACTGAGCTCATCTTCCCATGGGTTGTGATTATCCCAAAACATAAACGTGTTTGGATATTCGGCACGAAATGATGGAGATCTTAAAGCAGGAATTTGATTAAAGGAGCGGTCAGAGGATGAAATAGAATCACAGAATGAACAAACTTCAGACCAAAATGCAACGTCTTGAGTAGTTTTAGGAGGAAGTTCCTCCACTGAAATCTCGGGTTTAGGGGCATACTCAGTTTTAATTGGAAAAGTATGGAGGATTAGGTTAGGGCCTAATTCTTGGGGTTCTGACTTTGGGACTTTAGGAAAAGTAGATGGATAGTTAAATTCCTTTTGCAAAATCTGTCAATTTGGGAGGTTCTTGATGAAGAAGCCATAATTTAGAAAGAGGAGGGGAGATTGTATGAAAAAATTTATAGACTAAAACATTAAAGCAAAAATGTATATGTAAAAAGGGTTAAGTAGAAAAGTTATTAGAGTTTGATTGATGTGACTAAAAGGTAGTGTATTTTTCATTAAATACATCTTTATTCAAATGAAGAGTGGTTTTTTAAAAACAAGGGACTACATTAGGAAATGTTACATTCTTGATATTCTATTTACTTATTGTTAGGGAAAAAGTAATTAAGATACATCTCCATTTTACTAACGTATGTGAAAAAAGAGACCTCTCAATAATGGTGAAGAAAAAATAAAAATTAAAAAACAAACAAATTTACATCATAACATAAAGTAGCATTGGTTTTCAGCATTCATAATAAAAATATTCCTTAAACAAAGTACATGTGGGGAATCAAAATAAAGTCCCGTCCTTCTTCTTGACAAACAGGACCAGAGCTCCCATGGCGATGAGCTAGGTCGGATGAAACCTTTATCCAACAATTCCTATAACTGAGTGGATAGCTCTTGCAATTCACTAGGTCGATTTGGAATTCAATTTGACGGTGTGGTGTGTAACATCCATGATTTTCCGAGTATTATTCCACTTTATTTTCCTTATTTTACAATAATGACATTTCCATTTTCGACCTTGTACTCGATCAACGCAATATTTCACCGTATTTCACTATCTTAAACGTGTATCAATACATACATATATATATATATATATATATATATATATATATAACATATGCATATATATATAAATTTATATACATATGTTTAAATTGCTTAAATCAAAATAAAACTTATAAAGTTCTCACATATGTTGTATATATAAATGTATTTACTTACGGATAAATATGTAAATATATGTATTAATTCATTTACACTCTTTATTATTTTATAAAGAAAATATAATATATAATCTATTCTTTTATAAAATAATTATAATAAACTAGATTCTTGAAACCTTTCTGATACAAATAAACCCCTCTTAACCATGTGAACCCTCAAATAGAACCCTACACCATTAAATTTGAACCTTTTAATCACAATTTGACCCTCACTCAAGACTCATGGCCTATTTGACTTTTCAAAGTCAAAATAGCCCAAGAACGCTCCGATTTAAGATTGCCTCGAATCCAATTGGTGTAACTGGGTTTTTCCCGTATGCGATTTAGCTGACCCTACACCACCCTCAGGCCCAATTGGAAGTTAAACTCGATCTGAAAACGCGGTTTAATTCGAATTCAAATGCGTTTGACTCCTCGGAGTCAAACAGATCTAAATTGGGTAGTAATTCGCGAATTAAGGGACGATTGATGACAACAAATCATGCGCAAGAGGTACGCGCATGAACCTAGACCAAAAACCAGACTCAATTCAATCTTAATTGATTCGATTCCGCGTATAATGCTCCGACAGCCGTTAACTCCGAGTCAGAAATCAAATCACCTAATTAGGGTGAAATTAATCGAATTAAACCAGTCACACACTTGCGCAATCACCATTTCAAACCCTCTAAACATTCACTCGGTCCACATTACGCCTCTGGAGTCCTGTCGAGCACCATGATAAGTCAGAGCTTCATCCCTGTCGTTCTCGCACGTCCCTTCACCAAAATACGTAAGTCTTGTGTTGGTGTGTTCGTTTCTGAGGCCTTGTCAAAAGCCCCATGTCAATTTGCAAGAACAGAATCTATAAATCAAAAATCAAATTAGGGTTCTTACGGTTCTAATTTGGGGATTTTGATTTAAGCCTACTTCTCGTATTTTAATTTTCAGTTTACTAACAAGACCAGCGAACCACCTAGTTCAGCCAGTTAAAACACTCGGACGTGAACTAGGCGGTGTGGGTTCGAAACCCACGACCCGTGCGACCTGCCAGACTTTTTGCACCTCATTTAGAAAAACCAAATCTGGTCCCAACTCAGTCGTATGATAAATCAATTCGGAATCAATTTAATTACCGGACCCGTCCCTTGGTCCAGTGGTTCGCTTCATGCGACCTTCATAGAAGTGACCCGGGTTCGTGTCCCTGCGGTCTGATTAATTTTTTTAAACCCGTTTTAAGGCTCCGAAAATTTTATAAAAATTATTTTTATAAATCCTATAATTATTAGAACATAATTCAATCAGATTTACAATTTTTGCATAAAATCTCTAGTTTTATAAATTTAATTCTCAATTACTCAATTTGAATTTTATTTTTATTCTTGAGTAATTTATTCTTTTAATGTATAAATTTGGTGACAAAGTTTTATAAATACTTTTACAAGGTTTTATAAAACTTAAGTTATAAATTTAAAACTAAGAAAACTATGCTTAAATATATGTAGTTTTGTATGCTTAAATAATGCATATAAATTCTTAACTAAATTTATTTTGGCATATTCATTTCAAATAATAAATAAATAAATAAATTTATTTATTATTTAAATAAATTACATTTAAAAAGACACTTAGAAGTTAAATTATATTTAAGATTTATTTCTTGAATCAATACTAATTACATACCTTTATAAATAAATAAATAAAGTAACACTTATTTATTTAATTTATATATAAAAAAATTATTTATTTAGGTTATATTTAAATAAACTTAATATCTACACTATTTTTCTAACTAAATAAATAAATAACAATTATTTAATTTATTTAGTTATTCAAACCCAAACCGTAATTCAATTATTTTAAAACTATTCATTTCAGTCTTTCATGATATACAACACCCCTTTCAAGTACAAACCACTAACACCTACAACTCCAACTCTTTGTACACGCATCCAATTCAACCCTAGACTTAGACATAGATTATTGTGCATACTATTAAATCAATATACATTACGCTCTAGGTTAACGTTGTGCGTTACAAGGATCACGTTGCTACCTAGTCTCCTGTGCTAGCTACACCTTTGATTCAGGTGAGTTTACATAGCCCCTTTTTACACTGTTTTATATTTTTGGGGTGAAACATGAACACTACATACAATGATTTTCACAAACTACACAATACAAATCTAGTTTACATTCATGTGTGCAATTTGAGTTTTATGTTTGAGTACTAGGTGTGTTAACTACTTTGTGTTTAATTTCATGTGCAATCATTAACTATACAAGCCGACGGTTAACAATGATAGATCTATTGAGTCTGACAAACCCACCCAGATTGGGGTGATTGTTACCGACAACACAATTTGCATGATAGTTACAAAGGTTTGATTGTACTTTGGTTACACAATAGTTGCTCCCCATAAATGCCTTATTTTATCATGTTATGTAAGGATTTGTTTATTCACATCTATATATACTATCCATGTACAAACCTGTGTATGCTCACCAACTTTTTAGTTGACCTTATTTTATTCATGTTTCAGGTGCTAACGTGTGAGTTGATCAAGACTTGCTACACTTAAGTTTGGACTTAGTTAATTTTAAACAATGAACAATGTGTATTTCGTTTATGTACTTGGTTTGTGCTTGTTTTTTTTGAATTGAAATAGATTTAATATATTACAATTTAATCAACCTTGAGCTCATAAACAATCTACATGTCCCGCCCCGACGTATTCCGTCGTCGGTTGGGGTGTGACATGGTGACAGACCAGGCAAGTCTTCGGGAAACACTTCCAGAAAATCACGAACGATGGGAATATCATCAAATTTCTTCTTTTTTCATCGTTGCTCAGCAACGAGTGCCAGAATAGCAGTATGACCTTTACACAGGCACTTCTGCTCTTTCATGAATGATATGATGCCTACGACTGCAGCAACCTTTTCGCCCTGAACGGAAAGGGTTTCTCCACTCGGGAGAGGAATGCGAACAAGTTTCTCACGACAGATGATTTCAGCTTGGTTTTTAGATAACCAATCCATGCCGATAATTACATCAAAACTACCAAGTGTGACCGGCAGAAGGTCGATATCAAGTATATGGCTAGCTAGTTCAAGCTTACATCCCTTAAGAATGTGGGTTGCTTCAATTATTTGGTGTAGAACCAAAGACTGATTGCTACCAAATTATTCTAAGTACAAATGCTGCTGATAGGCTTATCAACAGCATTCAACACATATGGCTGCTGATAGGCTTATCAGCAGCATTCAGCACATGTTGCTGCTGATAGGCTTATCAGCAGCATTCAACACTTGTTGCTGCTGATAGGTTTATCAGCAGCGTTCAACACAAGTTGCTGCTGATAGGCTTATCAGCAACATTATTCTCATTCTTGCTGCTGATAGCTATGTCCCTTGAAGACAAATCGTTGCAGCTGACTATCCATGCCAAGCGTCACTGACAACTTTCTGCAAAAGCAACTGACACACTCAAAGCAGAAGGAACCTCAATGGTGCAACCAATGATGGACAACAATGCTTTTCCCCGAGCATGCAAACAATGATGAATAAAGTAAACGCTTCAATAAAGTTAGCTAGTTTAGCTTTAACGTGTATTATTAGCTTTTGTGTAAAAGATCAACGGTCTGTGTTTGATCTGATCCCTAGAATCAAGGGTCTGTCTTGATTCTAAGTTAGTATAAATACTGTGTAAACACTTCAATTGTAAGTGTGCTTTTTGTGCTTCTTCACTGAGTTTTCATTTGTAATCGTTTATTCACAAAGCTTAATACAACAGTGTTCTTATCAGTATTCTTTCTGTTTACTCGATTGTAATTGTGTAGTTGATATTGTTTCCGCCAATCTCAACTAAGAATAGAACCATCTTGTAATTTTACAATCCTACAAGTGGTATCAGAGCTTTGGCTCAAGATTAAACAAACTAACACTTGTTTAATCACTTCTGGTTCTATTCTAAACTCTCTCTCCTTCAAAAAGTCACCAAGAACAAAAATGGCACAAAGCAACGGGCTTTAAGACATCCTGAAGCAGCAGTATGAAAACTTCGTCTGGAAGGAAGGTGAGTCTCTAACTGTTTCATACAATAGATTTACCTATCTTGTAGGGGAGCTGCAGTGCTCAAAGGTGAAGCTAGAGAATGAAGATATTCTCAAAAAGTTCATCAGGTCTTTACCTAGCTGCTGGACACTCTACACGGTGTCCATTAGAAGAACTGAGAATCTGAAGACTCTCCAAATGACTGAGCTCTTCGGTATGCTAAAAACCTATGAGCTAGAGATGATTCAGGCAAAAGAAAGAAGCTCAAGCTACCAAACAGCCTCAACATCCACCGCCACCTCCTCTGCCCTACATTGTGAGCACTCGGGTCCTAGTTTAATTCAAACTACAGCATGTGCAACTGTTGGAACTTCTGAGTTTGACTGGAGCTCTCAATATGAAGAACTGCCCGTCAACAATCAAGCTCTAATGGCAGACACCACAGAGATACCACCTCAGGTATTTGAACATCTTTGCTCTCAAGCTTGTATTGATAAAGTTTTGGGTTATAGAAAGCACAACCAAAACCTCATAGATCAAAATGAAGAGTTTCATCAGATGAAATCTGAGTTCAAAAAGGTTGAAAATACTTATAAAGAAAAGGTTGAATGCCTTAAGAAAGAGATTTCATCTCTAAAACACGAACAAACTAATCTTGAAACTCAGATTGATGATCTACTGGTCAAACTAAAAGCTACCAGAGCTGAACTGGCAGAACAGAAAGTTCATGTTGAAAAATATGAATTTTCCTCCAAAAGGCTACAAAGACTTTTAGATATTCAAGTCCATGAGAAAGTAAAAACTGGACTTGGGTATAACACTGATCAGTATAAATCTGTTCCTCTTCCTGCTGACTTTATTGCCATATACGAACCAAGCTTCAATGTTGAAAATCTTGACACTGCAAACCGAAACCTTGATCCTTCAACGGATGAACCTCTCATCGAAGACTGCACTACCTCATCGGAATCTGAGTCAACTCACTCAGACCATGATGAAACCAGTGCAGTCCCATCTGAAGCTGTTCTGAATAGAGTTATAGTTCCTACTTTCTTCCAGCTGTTATAGCCCCTGTGCCATTCAAACAGATCAAGATCAGCTATCCTCCAGATGGAAGAAAGCTAGAAAAGGGACAGACATCAGAACCCACAAACTCCAAGCCTCAGTTCATGCCAATCACAACGAGAAAGGTATCTGATGTATGTTGTAAACCTGAAGAAAAGGTTCCATATGTTCATAGGACCCTAGAAGAAGCCACCTTTGAACATAACAAAACCCATCCATGGAACTTCAAGGATCTGTTCCAAAGAAAGGACTATGTCTACCTTTCAAAAGACAAACTGGCAAAATCATGCTTTGTGTGTGGCAGATATAACCACACTGCCAGCACCTGCTTCTACTACCTACAGCAGCAAAGAAACCTCAAGCAACATGCTTTTGAGAAGACCAAGAAGAACAAACAGGTAAGAAGCTTTGAAGCTAAGACAACTCAATTCAGAAAATCTCTTTCTCCACCAAGGGAGCAGTTTTCAAAGCCTCAACAATCTTGCATCATCTGTGGAGAATCAGACCACTTTGCTGCAAACTGTAAGTTTAAACCTTTCAACCAGATTCTTCATCAAGCCCCTCAAAGACAAAGGGTAAAGAAGGATCAACATACATCGGTTGTTAGTCCAGTTAAGCCCAAGAAAACGAAGCAGAAGCTTTCAGCAGCAACCAAATCTGCTGCTGATAAGCTAACAAAGTCCGCAGCAAAATCTGCTGCTGATAAGGCAAAACTATCAGCAGCAAAAGTGTCCACTGCTGATAAGGCAAGATCCAAGGCAAAGCCTTCAACAGCAACAAAGTCTGCTTCTGCTCAAGTAAAATCATCAGATACAACGTCTACTGCTGAAAAGGCAAAGAGAGCTGGAAAACCACCAACTCAACAATGGAAGGCAAAGAAACCACCAAGCATCATCATCGGTTCAATTGAGTGCATCTATCCTATACTGTAAATATGCTTGTCTTTTGATGTAAATAAAAAGAGAATTGTCCTATCCAAGGTTCACACAAATGAGCAATATGCTGATTTGTTCACTAAACCTTTTGATGAAGCAAGATTTCGATATCTAGTTGAATCAATTGGCATGATGAACTTTGAATAAGACATGTCTCTAATTTTTATCTTTCCTTGTAAACATGTCTATGTTTTTGTTCTTAATAAAAGGTTATAGTCAGCAGCACTTTTTTCGCTACTGACAGATTTACTCTTCAGCAGCAAAGCCTTTGCCACTGATCGCTTTAAGTTATCAGCAGGAACAAGTTTCCTGCGGACAGCTTTAAGGCGGTCAGCAGCAACCTTTTTGCTGCGGAATGAATACAACAGTCAGCAACACCCAAATCTGCTGCTGAAAGACTTCACTATCTGCAGCAACCAAGTTTGCAGCGGATAGCTCACCATCGGCAGCAATCAAGTTTGCTGCTGATGGGTAAAACAAGTCTACATTAACTTTTACCCGAGGTAAAAACTACTCTCAGTCTTTACCATGACTGCTCGAGTGGTTTACAGCTGTAACAATGAAAAGTGAAACATGTTGTACTGTACAAGTAAAGTTAATTTTTCTTCGTCTGCCGTTATATCACAATCTCAAACGTTCCCACAACCTCTTCATATTCAATTTCTAAACCCTATCTCCCATTTCTTTCTCTCCCGTCCCCACAACATTCAAAGCCTTCCATAATTAACCACCATTCAAACACCCTTCTCTCTTCCCTCCAAATCCATATCAATGGTAGGCGCATACATAAACAACCCCAACGACAAGTTTTCCCCATATCACAACCTCACTGCATATCTAATAAAGGGCAAGAAATCCGAAGGTTTCAATGATATGATCGACTTCCTTTGTCGGTCCAAATTCCACCATGCCTTAACAGTCAACCCAACCATCTATACTTCCCACATGGAAGAGTTTTGGAGCTCAGCCGTGTATTCTACTGACCAGGGCACTCCCCAAATCAGAGGCACAGTAGACGGCAAGGAGATGATTATCACTGAAGCAAAGCTCCGCCAACACCTCAAGCTTCAAGATAAAGGGGATGCCATCTCTTACCCAAGAGACGTATACATGAGGACCTTTGTATCCATAGGGTACACTGGGAATCAAACAGAGTATACGATAGAGAAGGCACTCATGGGTCCCAAATGGAAGTATCACTGCCACACTCTTCTCCAATGCATATCCCAGAAGAGGAGTGGATGGAACCAACTGAGCTCCGGACTTGCGTCGGCAATTCACGATATGATAACTGGGGCGGGTTTCAATTTTTCCCACCTCATTCTTGAAGGTTTGAGATACAACCTTCAAGAAGGTGTGAAATCACAGTTCTTCATGTACCCAAGATTCTTGCAGGAAGTGTTCAACATTGAGCACCAAGATCTTTCAAAAACTGCAAGAATCTACATAATGCTGGGACATAAGAACAACATTTTTCAAAGCATGAGAACAGTTTCATCAAAGTTCTCAGGGGCCGATGTTCCATTGTTGTCTACAATGTTGAACACGCAAAGTGCCCAGGGTGACAGCTCAGCAAACCCAGCTGATACTGATCCCACACCCTCCACCTCACTGCCACAAACTCAAACTGCTGCTTCCCTTGATCGAACCCCTGTGCATTCTACTTAGGTTGTACAGGCACATACTTTACTCACCCACAGTTTGATTGCTCAACCGGAACACAGGGCCCTGGTTGCAGCCAAATATACAAGGAAGAGGGGCAAGAGAACTCCTTCTTCTCTTGCCTCCAAGGCCCAAACCCAAGCCAACATCCCTCACTCAGAATCACAACATTCTAGTGAGAATATCATAAGGGAAAGCCACACTGTTAGGGAGAGTCCTTTGGAAGTCTCTCTATTAGGATTAGGATCACTTCCCGGATCCATAGAACAGCCCTTTGAGCCATTCCTATCTTCTTTGGACTTAAGTGTTGAGGAACCTGACCAAAGTGATGTACCTTCTCCAACTACCACTATCAAGGAGGTACTGATTGGTCTTGCTTCCGAAACACCCAACCCAAGTTCTTTACCCTTGAAGGTCCACTCTAGGAGTAATGAAAGAGTGGATGTGGAAGAGGCTGTCACTACTGCTGGTCCATCAAATGACCAGGAGGACAGTGACAACATCTTTAAGTCCTCAACCACGGCAACTCATGGTGAGGGTGTTTTCTTGGAAACTCCCCTCACTGAGAGGAATCCTAGGCGCCAAGAAACCACGGGTGATGGGGATGAAGAGGCTAGGCCTAAGGCCCCATCTAGGTCCAAGGATTCCACATCTGTGGATGAGGACAGACTGAAACTTCATAACTTGGAATTGACGGCCAGGGTGGCTATGCTAGAGGCTAAAGTGTCCAAACTAAGACACCGAGTCTCTATGCATGAAGCCCATCAATGCCCAACTTTAGCCACTCCCTCTTTTGTATCAGTAGGCACCCAAACTGATGCTTACCTATCTACTGATGCAACCAAAAAGGGGGAGATGGTCTCTATGGAGGAAGACATAGACAGTCTTGATGACTGGATTCAAGAGCAGGTTGAAATTCAAAGCTCACTATGCAAGCCGGCTTTTGTACAAATTCATGACTTGCCAGTCTTAGATAACGAAGCAGAAGAGACATCTGAAGACTGGAAGTTGGTCGTCAGGGCTGTTGATGAAATGCTGAATGATGCTGAAGACACAGAACAAACAAATACATCATTCAGCATCCTTCCTGAAGCAGCAGCCATCATAAGTCAATCCATAACCCCCCAACTCCTTCAAACAACACAGAAGCTAGAATTTGACTCCATTCTAGCTTGGGGGTATGATGGATCAGCTGAGAGATTTTGAATTGGATGGGAGTTTAGTGGTGTAAAAGAGCTAAACTGGAACTCTCTCAATGCCCTCCAAGTCCTACAACTGCATTTAACTAACTGCATCAACACTTCATCAGATCTCTCAGCTGAACTTGCCATTGGCAGGTTCCATGACTTGATGGAGGATAATCTACCCCACTTCCAAAGACTAATACAAACAGCAAAACGGGTAGCTTATCCTGAATCTTCTGCAGCAGCAGAAAGAAGACTGACTCTTAGAAGACTTGACATTATAAGGAGCAGTCTTCTCACTAACGAAGAAATTTGCTGCTTAAGAAGATTTCTGTACTCCTTCATTGTCAAAGACTTAGATGTGCTGGGATGGACAAGCACTAAGTCTCTTGACCACACCTTCTTACTAAGCAACGGCTCCTCTCTCACCATCAACACCAGGAACATCTTGTCACTTCCTACAGACTTTCTCTACAAGATCTTTCAACTCAGGGCAAACATCTGCAATGTCAACTCACTTGAAAGCCAGGCAATGATAGCTACTGTCAGAGCCAAACTTGAACAAGTAGGAAGAATTACTGAGGCAGTATATGTGTCAAACTCTGACACTGACACTGACTCAGCTTCCCCTCGAGTAGACATCTGCACTGCAGCATATGGGTCAAGATCAACTGTCAAAGAAATGCTGAAAGAAGTCACAAGTCCTGAGTGCAAATCGAACGAGGCCAATGACCTTCCCATGTTCGCATCCCAAATTGCCAATGAAGCCGAGGCAGAGATCCTAATAGCAGCATCATCATCTGCTGTTGTGATCAGTGAAGCTGAAGCAGAGGCATCCAATGTAAACAAAGGAAAGGGAATCGTGACAGATGAAGATGAAGAGAGGTTGCTAAAAGAGAAAAGAGAGAGGGAAGATAAAAGAAGAAGAAGAAAAGAAGAGGAGATGGCTGACATGAAAAAGGCTCAAGAAAGAAAAACAGCCATTCTTCTAAGAGAACAAACCATCCAGCTGTATGCTAAACAGCTGGATGAACTGAAAAGAAAGATTCCTGCAGTTGACCGGATTGAAGAAGATGCAGCTCTTGCTCTTCAACTGCAGGAACAATTCAATAGAGAAGAGGAAGAATTGGAGAAGAAGAAGAAAGAAGAAGCTAAGTTTAGAATAACCGATTCTGAACTAGCTAAAGAAATGAGGGAGGAGTGGGTAAAGACTCTAGTCTCTCAAGGTGAGGATGCAGACTACCTTGAGAAACTATCAACTAAAGAAGTCTATAGAGCCTTCATGGGTCAGCAAGGTCAGTTGGCAAAGAAGAAACAGGCTGAAGAAGAAGAAAAAGCCAAACAACAGTCCAAAAAGACCATTGCCTTTAATAAAAGGACCCATGAAGAAAGGAAGGTCATGATTGACTTCCTTAAGGCTAGAGGAGAGAATGGAAAGAGGCTAGGTCCTATGAACTTCATGAACCTGCAAGCCCTCTACTTCAAAGTCAAGAAGGATGAGGAAGAAAGAGTGGGCAAGAAGGGATCCAAGAAAAGGGTACCTATTCAGGAAGAAGGAGAAACAAAATCAAAGAAACCCAATCCTTCTCCCTCACCTACCTCTTCCTCAGTCCAACAACCTTCCACTCTCCTCCCCAAAACTTCCACTCCTCCACCCAAAAAGTCCAAACCATCTCACCCAGCCCCCACTCATCAACAGCCTCCCTTGAAGAAATCCAAACCCACACCTAAACCAGAAGACTCAAGAGACATAGTTGATTGGGTCTATAATCCACAGGATCAAAGGTTTGAGATCTTCAGGGGGAGAACTGAAAGAAGAAGATCTAACTACAGATCTGTTGATGAAATTCTGCAATTGCCAGATTCAGATCTTGGCAGAATTCTGGAGCTAGGTGAAGCTCATGAGCCTGCAAATGAGAGTGGGAAACTTCTTGTGCTAGCAATCAAACACAACTTCAACCCTAGCAAAGATGTGATCATTGACATCAAACCACTCAAGTCCCACTCTCCATTTGTAAGTTGGTCCTATAATGCTGATCTGGACGAGTTCACCTTAACTAATGTAAGAAAGCAGAAGATGAGATGTTTAAGCAAAACAATCTACAAAATGCCAAATAAAGATATCAAGACTCTGTCTGCACTTCCACTGAACAATCCCAGCAAGGATCCAAGAGGCTATGAGGTTGAAAGGATAGTCAGCCACATGCAAAAGCTTCAGCAGCAAAGTAATTAGAAGAATTTTGGTTGCATCAGTCTAGGGGGAGTTTGTAGAACCAAAGACTGAATGCTACCAAATTATTCTAAGTACAAATGCTGCTGATAGGCTTATCAGCAGCATTCAACACATATGGCTGCTGATAGGCTTATCAGCAGCATTCAGCACATGTTGCTGCTGATAGGCTTATCAGCAGCATTCAACACTTGTTGCTGCTGATAGGTTTATCAGCAGCGTTCAACATAAGTTGCTGCTGATAGGCTTATCAGCAGCATTATTCTCATTCTTGCTGCTGATAGCTATGTCCCTTGAAGACAAATCGTTGCAGCTGACTATCCATGCCAAGCGTCACTGACAACTTTCTGCAAAAGCAACTGACACACTCAAAGCAGAAGGAACCTCAATGGTGCAACCAATGATGGACAACAATGCTCTTCCCCGAGCATGCAAACAATGATGAATAAAGTAAACGCTTCAATAAAGTTAGCTAGTTTAGCTTTAACGTGTATTATTAGCTTTTGTGTAAAAGATCAACGGTCTGTGTTTGATCTTATCCCTAGAATCAAGGGTCTGTCTTGATTCTAAGTTAGTATAAATACTATGTAAACACTTCAATTGTAAGTGTGCTTTTTGTGCTTCTTCACTGAGTTTTCATTTGTAATCGTTTATTCACAAAGCTTAATACAACAGTGTTCTTATCAGTATTCTTTCTGTTTACTCGATTGTAATTGTGTAGTTGATATTGTTTCCGCCAATCTCAACTAAGAATAGAACCATCTTGTAATTTTACGATCCTACATTTGGCCATCAGCTATCTCTATTATATACTTAGCTTCTAACAGAGTTGGAGTTCTTTTTAAACTGGGATCCCTTGGAGTTGGAGTGAGAGTTGGAGTTGTGATCAAACTTGCGCTTATGATTTTCGGTAGCTTTAGAAACTGAACTCCTAGGGGGTAGAGTCCCTTGAGTTACCGCCTGGTCAGTTAACTTGTGGGCAAGTCTAATCTTCTGTTGGATGGTAGTGGGGTTGGATGAAGTAACCATACTCTGAATCTGAGGCACCAAGCCTCCAATATACATCTCAATCCTCTTGTAATCAGGAGTCACCATATACGGGCACATGGTAGTAAGCTCATGTGAATGAGTGGTATATAGCTCAATTTTTGAACCTTCCATCTTCAGGTTCAAAAATTCTCCTTCCAACTTTTGAATTTCATCCTGAGGACAGTACTCCTCCTTCATCACTGTCTTAAACTCCTCCCACGGCATTGCATTGGCCATAGCTAAACCCAACATTTGGACCTGAGCATTCCCCCAAGTGAGAGCCGGGCCCTCCAAAGTTCCAGAAGCGAACTTGACCTGATTGGCCAATGGGCAGTTGCACATGGAAAATACCGATTCTACTTTTTCAAACCACCAGAGTTGTCCGACAGCTCCTTCGGCTCCACTAAAGGTGTGGGGCTTGCAGTCTATAAATGTTTTGAATGTGCATGCTGGTTGCTGATTCTGCTGACCTGGATTAGAAACATAATATAGGTTCGAGGTTATAAGGCTTAGGAAAGGAGCTTTGCCTGCAACATTATGTGCTGCTAGAGTCTCAACCACAGTATCGTTGATTAGTGCTGCCAGCTCCGCTGCTGTCATGTTGATGGTACCTCGGCCACCAGCACGACCTCCACGTCCTCTTCCCGACATGATTCTTCACATTCACAAATACAAAACAATGAGAAATATATCGCATATAAAACATTATTTATGTACACGTAAGGAAATACAACATCTAACATTTTGAAAATTAAATAAATTGTAAAGCTACAAAATAAATAACTCAAAACATTAAACTTCTCATGCTTTTATTGAATGGGAACAACCTTACCCATCTAGGTTGAAAAGAGAAATAACATAAGCGAAACATGAATGAAAATGAAAGATAGAATATAAAGATCATCAAACATCCTCATCATCGGAAGAAACACATGATTGTGCATCGTCGATCTCCATCGGTTCCTCCTCGGGTGGCTCCTCCTCTAGGGCTCATCCTCGAAGGGATCCTCCTCGTCGTCAGAAAGTGGAACGTCTTCTGGAAATAGGGCTGCTTGTAGTTGAGCTTCTAAGTGGGTCACTCTCTCCCAAAGTCCTTCAGCAACATGGTCTGCTACTTGTAGTTGGGCTTCCATATGAGTCACTCTCTCCAGAATCCCTCCTACCTCATGGTCTGAGGTGTCCACCCTCATCTCCAAATGTGTAACCCGATCCACCAAAAGGTTATGGACCTGATCCGTTGCTGCTAGTTCAGTGGTCAGATGTTCTATTTGCTACTTGTTTTCCTCCATTTGTGGCTCTCGCTCGAGAATGCCCGGTATCTCATCAGTGGACTCCTACATCTCCTTTAACTCCTTAGTTATGATGAACACAAAAGCTGCTAAAGCTTGCTCTATGGTGCATGGCAAGCTTGGCAAAGTAGAGGATGAGTAAGTTGAACAAAAATAGGGTGATGGAACATTTCCCATCTCGATCCACCTTTGGATCATCTTCGGATATGCATTCCAATTAAGTGTTATGTTCCTTGCTTGTGCATTACTTGGTTCACCCTGTTCTACCGAGTTGTCACTAGAACTAGTTCGGCGCCTTTTGGGCTCCGGGGATGATAAGGTAGATGCCTTAGGTGATGGCGGTGGGGTTGACGACATGATCCTGTAACGTAATACATAAGTGCCAAAATCCAAATGTATATGATATGTAACTAATGTGTGAGGTTATAGTCTAGTATGCAATCCTAGTTCTCTATAACCAATTGCTCTGATACCAATCTGTCACACCCCCAATTTCAACTAACGAAATTTTATTGTTTTGGAAGTGACAAACCAGGATCGCAGTCATTAGTTATATTGAACAACACTATATGGGACTAAAATGAAAATATATCATAAATGATCAAAGTAAGTGCAGAAGCGTAAAACGAAAGTAAATGCGCAAAACAAACGCGCCCAAGAAAAATCCCAAAGTGTCCGGTCCAAACGAAGTCCAAAAACAAAGTACAAGCAATTCAACAATATTAATTTATAAATAAATTATAAGACTCCATGCATGCCCTATGCGTGCACCTGTGCCTTATCTTAAGTGACCTGAGAAAACATGTAAGAAAGCGATGTCAACACGAGGTTGGTGAGTTCACAGGTTTCAATATATAAATAAACGTTTACCAGATTTATTGTACAATCAACATATATATATCGACGGATAGCTAACCCATGCTCATGTTTGCTATTACGCTCGTAACTGTAAACTGACTGTTTGAATGCCTCCCACCAGGCCTATCAACCATGGTGCACGTTTAGGTCAATATTGCACCCGTTCGATATCCAATCGAGTTAGCGCGACTAACGCGGGTGAGGTTTGTTAAACCCAGTAGTACAAAACAAGTGATAACAAGTGATACAATATGAAGTACAAAAATCAAAGAGAGTTTGCATCATGTTTTCTCCCCCAGTTTAAAAGCAGTAAAAGGGGCCCTGAAAACTCACCTGAACGACGTAGATAGTAATCACACAAGTACGAGATTGAAATCTCAAGCATTAGCCTGACACGACTCATGAATGCCCTAGAATTACAACATAACAGTTAGGGACTCAATGGAATTTGTGACGACACCCGGAGAATTAGAACGTCTTTAAACATTATAAGGATTAACAGTTAAATGAACGAGTTTACGGGAATACGGATTTTTAAATTAGTATGAATGTGTTTCGCGATAAGTGACAAATAATATATAATAATTATTGTTTTAAAAATATAATAAATTAATCAAACATTCTGACAAAAGGGTTTACTCACACATGACCGTGCCTAAGACAAGGCACGACCGTGTTAAGGTTACGAGAGCGACCGTGCTGGTCAGGGGCGCGACCGTGTTGATCAAAACAGAAGACACAACAAAGCTGATCACTAGGCATGACCGTGTCTGAGCCAGGCACGACCGTGTTTAGGGATCCGAGGCACGAACAGGCCTAGCCAAGTGGCATGACCGGGTCAGAGTGTGAGGCACGACCGTGCTAAAACTCGGCACGACCGTGTCTCCTGGTTTTACAGACAAAGTTTAACAGAATAAGCAAACAAGTCCAAATCCGTTTGGTTTCGATTGCGATTGACCAAAAGGAGGTAATCGATTAAACCTCGAATGTGATGGATTTTTCGAATCTATCAGTACAGGTTAATTTGATTAAGATTATGCCTGGACTGGTAATCGATTAAACCTCGAATGTGATGAACCCTAGAATTGGTTCATCACCGATTTGATGTTGTAAGCCCAAATAATCATAGGGCTATTCATCATGAAGTAAAAACGAAAGTAAACAGAAAGGAAATTACCAGAAATGAACTCTAATTGAAGGTTCCTGACTAGAACAGATTTTTCCGTCATCGACTTCGATCCCCGGCGACCACTGCAGCGATTCCGGCCAAATTCGAGTGTGCAACAGGTTCTAACAGGTGCGATTTAGGTGTGAGTTCGTTCAATTCGTGAGAGTAATACGAGAATTGATCGAATGTGTTGATATTTGCTAAAGGGTTGACGGTTACGGTAATCATGACCATAATTGGGTTTAATTCGGAGTAATAACTAGGTTTAAAGTGTTAATGATACTCGTTAAAGGTAGGAACGTGCAGAACGGTTACGAAATCGAACGAATTTGCGATTAAAGACTGTTTTTACGTTTCAACTGACAAGAGGCGCGGCCGTGCCAATAAGAGGCGTGACCGTGCCAAGGCACTTGGCGCGACCGTGCCAAAACAAGGCGCGACCGTGCCTACTAGGGTTTCTCATAAATTACAAAACCAGTCCTTGCAACTTCAACTTTGACAGAAATGATCCCTTGGTTTTAGAATTGAGTTAACTTGGTTAAGATATAACATAATATTTAACGGAATTACTAACGGGATTAACTTGAAAAGTCGGATTGTCACAAATAGAAAAAGTTATTTCAACAGGTATGAATGATACTTACATATGTAATTAACCTAATGTTACATATGTTATAAAAACTACGTCGAATAAAGCATTGTGTATAAAAACAGGAGGGAAACAATTTGTAAGTCCCTGGGTGTCTCGGATCGTTACGTGTGGGTGTGTGACTAGTCGGACCGGGTGCGGAATGCCCATGACTAGGTGGAGAATCAAACAAAACAAAGTAAACCGACAAAGAAATCACTTTAAAGTTCCTTCTATTATAAACTTGAATGGTTACAGAGAGAAAATACTGACTGCAAATGTCTGCGTACTTATCTTCTGTCAACCTATTCTATTTATACAATACCTGATCTCTGCGCACTTAACAAGTGCGCAGGGCAAATTTTTCATGCGTACTTGCTAAGTACGCAGGAACTAATTCCTGCGCACATGCTAAGTGCACAAAACAATTAGAGAAATATTACAACAATAACATGCATTAGAACTTTCAACTCGATAACTAATACATACAGACATTACAATACAAAGACAAAACATACAAGACAAGTACAATAAACTAAGACAGTATCCAGAGTGTTTGTCACACAAAAGTGCTTCAACAAACTCCCCCTTGACAACAACTCTGGATTGTCTTCGGTCTTCATTGCTCCCCATCTTTAGCTTCCATCTTCTTCTTGTAGTCAGGGCAGAACTTGATCACCTTGTCGTATTTAGAAGCAAGGAACTTTGTCCACTCGTCCGTGTACATGCAATACTTGTCAGCTAGTGCCTCCAGATCTTTCACAGAGAAGTTTATGAAGCAGACTTCATCAAACACTCTGATCAGTTCCCTTGGCACTAAGCTTCTACTATCGGACCACACCTTTCCAATCACTACTGCCTCGCCCGTTTTAGGATCTACGTACCAGTACCATATGTTACCGAGGATATCCTGAGATAACTTGCTCAGGGGAATCTTGGTTTCACATAGCACTGGCTTGTATACCAGTTTCTTTAAGCTTTTCTTAGTCACAGGATGTCTAGCGTTCTTTTCCTTGACTCGCTTGGGCACTTGAGGCTTAAACGTTTTGAATTTACCAGATCTCACCTCACGTTGTAGAACCTGCCACAAACCCATCGCTACTACGTTATTTGAGTGACCCAACAGCTCTCAGTTTACTAGGTTCACGAGGTCGTATCTTGGTAAGGAGTTGAAAGCTTCGCTGGTTGGTTTCAAGTATTGAACCCCCCCCAGCTCGATTGATTGCAAATAACTTCTTATCCTCATCGAACCTCACAGCTAATATCATCCCTATCGCTCCGTGTTTGTCTATGATTGAAGTCTTTTACCATACCGGAGCCGGATCCTTTGATGAACTTTCAGGCATATGTTTGTCTTTCTTTGCCTCTGGATCCACAAGTGTAGGGTCGGCAGGGGAGGCTTCAGTCGATGCCTCAACAGTACTAGCAGGCTCGACTGAACCTGTGTTAAGATGAGATTCAAAGGATGGAACTTCGAAGATCTCTCCATCTTCAAACTCATACTCACCTTCCCCATCGCCCTTGGGAACTTCTATCACCACATCATCATCTTCCTCATCCCAATCGTCACAAGAATCGATCTCTCCTTCTTCAAGATTGCAAAGAGCCTCGATCTGTGCTTCTTTGGAATAGTCTGGCTCTAAGAATAAGATCGCATTATCCGACACATCGTTAGATAGATCTTTCAAAACGTCAGCTACAGACTTTCCTTTATTTCCACCTGAAGCATCACCACCTTCCTGGTGAGTCGACTCCCCCTCAGCCATTGGAACAACAGATATGGGCACTATCGCCAAAGCTTGTTGCTCACTTCCACTAGGACCGACTTCCGGATCCTTGTCTTTGACATCATCCTTTGTTAAATCAACCGGATGACAAGCCTCATCACCGGTAGATTTTGATGTCTTTTCCTTCTCTTTTTCTCTCTCCCCCTGAGCAGCAAGCTTCTTGGTCAGTTCAGCTACTAACTTGACCATCATTTCATGTTCTTTCCGCTGCATGTCAAAACGTACCTCTAAGGACGTTCTGTGTCCCAGAATCATATTATTCGTTTTGATTAATAGTTCATTCTGGGCCATCACATTTGCAAGTCTCTCTTCAGTCCCCTTTCTCTGGCTTCTTATAATAGTAACTTCGTCCACCAACGAATTTATCTGAGCCTGTTGAGCCTCAGATTCTTCCCTTGATTTTCGAACTGTTTCAAGTAGACCAGCGACTTGTGTTTCCAAAGTGTCAATCCTGGCATCATTTGGATCAGGATTCCTGGACGTAGAGGCTTCAGCATTGTGGAGGGGAGATGAGAAGATCGTTTCAAAGTCAAAACCCTGGGAAAAGTATCCAAAGTTGTAGGGTTAACTGATAGGTTCAATGGTGGTAGTAGGGATTGTGAATGGGATGGTGGTTGTAGGAGTGATGGAAGGAGTGATGGTGACTAACTCGGTAAGAATAGGAGTAGTCACCGCCACTTGGACAATTGGTACAGGGAGGGACACTATCACAGGAACCTTCTCTGTGATAAAAGTGACAGCCACATCAGGTGTAACCTGTGGCCTCCTCCGCTGTTGCCGGTACAGCTGTTTTGAAGGTGGGGTAGAAACGGAATCAGTGCCGATACAATTACTTGCCTCCGAGCACTGACCTCTACCTCACGAAGGATAGCTTGTTATGGCCAATCCCCCCGTTGCTTATTGATACTTTCTCTCCTACGTATTTGTATAGCAGTGTCTGAATCAGAATCGGGTTCGTATTCACTGCTTGTCGATTGTCGCTTTCTCTTAGAAGATGACACGGGAAGGGTCACCTTCGTCAGTCTTCTTGGGTGTGACTGTGATGGTGCATCATCAGAATCAGACTCTGTATTTTCGGAGTCGGATTCTTCAGCACCAACACTACCCATTTCGTCGTCTCCTCCTTCAGACAAACTCTCAACTTCCTCATCTTCTTGTTGCTCATCAGAATGTTCACTGAGTTCTGGCTCAGACTCATGACTAAACCATCTCATTAATCAGGTTGCTCATCAGAATGTGCCACATATTCTTCATTAATTAGGTGGCCAAAGAGTGGGGTATGCTCAGGGGTAGGTTCTACACTGCCTGGCTTTAGAAATTGTGCAAACACTCTCTTGTCTACCCGTTTGACTTGCAGTCTCTCCCCAATAACAGGCAGATTTGGCAACGCATCATTGATCAGTAGTTGCACAAATCTTGGGTATAACAGGAATCTAAACCTCTCAGCCATATTGATCTGACCAGTTAAGGCCTTGAAGATGTATCTTGAGAAGTTATAACCCTTGTTGAGAGACAAGCCAACCATGGCTGCTGCAAGATCATGTCCCATAGCATACTTTCCCGCCTTCCTGGAAGAAATGCACATGATCATCACGTGGGCAAAGTACCTCCACTGATCCAGCATCCACATCTTTTGGTAGGAAGAGTAATCTCATACACCGACGTATCCCATAAGCTGCCTCCAACAGCCATCCACAAAGTAATCAGGATAGGCAGTTGGGTTGGTGGCGAGATCCCTGAACTGTAAGACCCTTCGAATTGTGTCCTCAGAAAAATCAATGTCATGACCCGCCACAGTAGCCTGAATGACATTAGGAGTTACCGTGCAGTCATGATCCGCTGTATCCTAAAACTGCTCCAGGTACGGTCTTGAGACTATTGGATCTGCTGATATAGCATAGTTGATCTTTGAACTCACTGGTAAAGGCACGAGCCATCACTGCAAAAACAAACAGTAAACATAATAAGTACAAGACGATTCATTGGAATTGAATACACATGACCAAGTATAGTACATTCACACTGAACTGAAAACCAGACTTAGAATATTTCTGAAAAAGCCTTCCTGCGTACTTGTCATGTACGCAGGGTTTAGGTCTTGCATACTTAGCTGAATCCACAATATCTGAGAGCAACCGCTAGCTGCAGCAATGTATTCTGCTTCACATGTTGAGACAGAAACCGTTGACTGCTTCCTACACTGCCAGGAAACTAGTCTGTCTCCCAAGAATTGACATCCACCAGAAGTTGACTTTCTATCAAGGTTACAACCGCCATAGTCTGAATCAGTGTAGGCTTTGAAGTCAAATGACTGCTGCTTAGAGTACCAAAGACCCAATCGGGGTTTCCCTTTCAAGTATCTGAAAATCCTCTTCACAGCTATCGTATGAGACTCCTTCGGTTGTGACTGAAACCTTGAGCACAAGCATACAGCAAACATTATGTCGGGCCTTGAAGCTGTGAGAAACATAAGAGATCCGATCATCCCACGATACAATTTGCAATCCACATCCTTTCCAGCTTTGTCAGGCTGCAGACCATGATTGATGGGGATATGTGTGCCATAAGTACTGCTATCATTCATTTTTTATTTTGACAAGATGTCCTGCACATACTTGGTTTGATGCAGATAAATGCCATCCTCTCTTTGACTGACTTGCAGACACAGGAAGAAGGAAAATTCACCCATGTTACTCATCTCAAACTTGGACTTCATCACCTGTTCGAATTCCCTACACATCTCTTCATTTGTAGACCCAAAGATAATGTCATCGACATACACTTGTACAAGAAGAATATCAACTCCTGCTTTCCGTATGAAGAGGGTCGAGTCAATCTGTCCACGGTCGAAACCATTAGACAGTAGATGTTTAGATAATGTCTCATACCATGCCCAAGGCGCTTGATGAAGACCATAAAGTTCTTTGTCGAGTTTATACACTTTATTGATATTATGCGGATCTTCAGAGCCAGGAGGTTGAGTGACATAGACCTCTTCATGAACCTTTCCTTATAGGAAAGCACTCTTCACATCAAGTTGATAGACCTTGAAGCCAACATATGAGGCATAAGCCAGAAACAGTCGAATGGCTTCAAGTCTAGAAACTGGGGCATATACTTCTGTGTAATCCAAGCCCTCTTGTTGATAAAAACCCTGAACAACCAACCTTGCTTTGTTCGTCACCACAACATGACGATCATCCGTCTTGCATTTGAACACCCATCTGGTGCCAATTGGTTGTACGCCTCTTGGCAAGTCAACCAAATCCCACACATGCAACTTTTGAAATTGAGATAGTTCTTCTTGCATTGCCTCAATCCAGCAGTTGTCAGCGAGACCCTCTTTCACATTCTTCGGTTCTAACTGGGACACGAATGCAGCATGTAGACATGTTTCCATGACACCAGTGTCAAGTATCTCAGAGTAAAGACTAGTGTTCTCAGCAATGGTTCGATGACGAGTTTGAACACCGGCATGAGGATCACCAATAATGTTGTCAATTGGATGATTCTTATGCACTCTCATTTCTGGTACATTTGGTTCCTGAATTTCTGAATCGAGATTCGTGCTTAACTCCCCCATATCCTGTGTTCCAGAAGAAGAAGATTCAATGTTGATTGGATCAGCTGGAGCTTCATTTCCTACACTAGTGTTAGGATTAGCTTGAGCGTCATTTCCGTCAACATGAACATCATCACTGTTATCACCGTCATGAGTTCCAGATGCAGATGCAACATAGGAATCAGGAGTTACAATCGGTACAGTAGCACGAGTTGAGAAACTGGAGTCATCACTGCCACCAAATAATTCATATACATTTGCGGCATCATTTGCAGACAAATCTGGAAGATTGAAAGATTTGAATAGCGCATCATAATCAAAACCCCAAGTTGGACCAGTTGGTTCTGGTGGAATGCTGTGTTTACTGCAATCCACTTCAAACCTTTCCTCGACAGTATGAGTTCCTATATTGTACACTCTCTTGCAAGGCGAGTTGGCAACATATCCTAAGAAGATGCCTTCCACTGCTTTTGAAAGAAACTTATAATTTTGGTCTTTGTATTGTAGCAATAAGGAACAGGGACTACCAAAAGGAACTAGATAGTCAAGATTAGGAGGTCGATTGTTGATCAACTCATAACAAGTCTTGTTGTGCCTCTTCACAACCAGAACTCTGTTCAAGACGTTACAAGATGTATTAACTGCTTCTGCCCAGAAAGTGACAGGAAGCTTTGCATCTGACAGCATTGTCCTTGGAGTCTCAATCAAGGTTCTGTTCTTCCGTTCCGCGACTCCATTCTGCTAAGGTGTGTATAGGGCACTAAATTCGTGACGGATCCCCTTCTTGAGACAGAAAAGTTCCATCAAATTATTCTTGAATTCAGTTCCGTTGTCACTCCTTATTCTTCTAACCATCAACATGCAAAGAGATTCCAAGCTTAGGATCAGGTATTGAAGAATGTCAGCAGTTTCGTCCTTCGTACCTAAACAATGCACCCAAGAAAAACGTGAGAAATCATCAGTTACAACCAGACAGAATGACTTACCTCCAATACTCTTGATACTTATGGGACCAAACAGATCCATATGTAATAGCTCCAAAGGGACATCGATGGAGTTTTGGAGCTTGGGCTTGTGAGACTTTCGTTGCTGTTTGCCATTTTTACAAGGCATACAGTCATCTGCAATGGTAAATCTCAGCTTAGGAACACCGGTTACCAAACAAGATGATTCATTTTTTGATAAGAAATGTGTCCGAGTTTCCTATGCCACAAGATAGAGTCAAGCTCTGTCGCTTTGGTAAGCAAACATGTAGCAACTGATGAGGTGGTTGTTGCCACGCTCATATCAATCTGATAGGTGTCGTTTGTCCTTGGCGCTCTCATCAGAATCCAGTCTTCAAGAACCTCAAAACCAGGTTTGAGAATCAAGCATTCAGTCTTGTCAAACATCACCGAGTACTCCCTGTCGCACATCTAGGAGACACTCAACAAGTTATGCTTCAGCTGCTCGCAGTAGTTGACGTTGTCAAAGCTGACACAACCATTTGAAACCACGCCATGACACGTGATATTACCGCCTTTCTCTCCAGCAAAGGCCACATAGCCGCTCTGAATGGTTTCACATCTTGAAGCAAGGCCATGTTACCTGTCATGTGCCGGGAGCATCCACTATCTACATACCAACGATTAGAGATAGTACCCTTCGGATGTCCCTGCACGAGTCACAAAAAGAATTAATTAGATTTGGAGACCCAAGCCATAGTGGTCTCGGGTCGTCAATCGTTCTTAAAATAAACAACCTCAATTAACTCAAAGTCGTGACTATCAAAAATGGATGAATCTTTAGAAGATTTGGGATCAGGAGATTGAGAACATTTAGATTTGTTATTCCAGGACCTCTTTTTTTTCTTATCTGGAACAGTACACTTAGATTCAACAGCAGCAGGTGAACTAGTGGAAGCTTCACGTGATTGAATTTTAGCCAGCTGTTCTAGCTTTCTCAATCTCTTGTTCCTTCTTCTCCTATGTGGCTTAGAGAGTTTCACCACATGTTTCACACCAGTTTGTGCACTACCAGAGGTAGATGCACTAGGTTTAGCTGGTAGCTTTCCCCTTTTTGAAACAGATGGTTTAGCCTCAGATGTGATCTTTGGCTTTACCATAGGTTTTACTGGTGGTTTCACCACATTTTCTTTTGGACTTTTGGAATGCTTCACTAGTGGTGACTTAGGGATAACAACCGGTTATGAAACAATTGGCCGTTTCCCTTTGTTCTTAGCATGACAGTTCACAAGAATGTGACCAACCATACCACAGTGAAAGCAAGTTCTCTTTTCTTTGTAAGTCCTCCTGTAAGGCTCAATAGATCTGGCATTAGATGACTCAGCATGATGAGCATGAGAAGTTGTTTGGTGAACAGTAGTTTGACCCGATGAAGATTGGTTTTTGGGAGTATAAAATTTTTGCAAATTTTTTTGATAACCAAGCCCAAAATGAGTTGAAAAAGCTTCTTTCTTAACTTGATTAATGTTTTTATATCCCCCATAAAGCATCACTTTCAATTTATCATTAGATTCAATGATATCGGGTTCAGTCAAAATACAATTATCACTATCAGTGAGAATGTTTTTCTTAACTTTCTGTTCACCTAGCAACTCCTCAGAGACTACTCCTTTAGGGCAGGTGTTCTCAGACCCATCATCAGAAGCAGAAAAGATCTCTTCATTAGCTGCAGAGTCATCCTTACTTGAGGAATCATCCTTGTTAGAGGAATCATCCTGACTCGAGGACTCATCAAGGCAAGACAAATCAATGTCAATTAAGCTGTTAACAAATATCTCGCTAACTGGTGGAGGAATGACATTAGTACCCAGCCCTAAGCCATTCACTTGCCTCACTACAGACTCGTAGTGTTCCACCACAAAACGAGAATTTTTCAACTTCTCAATATTACCTTTCAACTGCAAGATCTCATTTTGCAGCTTGTTGATCTCATTGTTCCTTTTCTCTAACCCCTTGTACGCAACATCCAAATGAAACTGTTGATCGCTGATTTTAAGTGAATAATCACGTTTTTCTTTCTTTAAAGTTTCAATTGATTCTTTGTAACGTTTTTCGTTTTCCTTGTATCTTAACGCTGCAATACGAAGGGGTTCGACTTTGTCTTGAAGCTTAGAGTTTTCAACCTTAAAGCTTAGACATTTGGAACAAGAAATGACAGCAAAAGGATTAGAATCTACCTTGTTCGATGAACATGATGCCTCTCCAATAGCCATGAGGGCAACTGCAGTTGTAGACTCTTCTTGATCAGCCACAGAAGCTTCCCTTTCCTCAGCTTCCATCATTTCCATAATCTCAGCCATGAGACCAACCTGTGTTTGTGCAATAAGGGCATCCTCCAAATGAACACCCCAATCAAAGCTTTCGTCCTGTTGAGCCACCAATGCATTTGACGTTCCATCTTGACTTTGATTGCGGTTGTTAGAGTTATACCCTTGGTTGTTTCCTTGATTGCTTCCCTGGCTTGGTCTTGTGAATCCAGAGGCAGGTGCTTTGTCCTTCTGACATTCACGAGCAAAGTGTCCAAAGTTCAGACACTTGTAGCACTTGGCCTTGGATTTGTCAAAACCAACCTTGGCATTAGAATAGCCACCAATGAACTTTCGGCCAGTTCTGTTCAGGAAACGCTTCGCCCTCCTCAAGATCATGGCCATATTCCATTGAATATCCATATCCTCCATATCATCCGGATCCACCTGATTAAAGTCTTCTTCGATGGTTTCAGGATCCGTTAGCTTACCGCCAATGAAGTTCTCATAAGCAAGCATGCATGATGAGAATAAAGCCACATGATCTTCAGCTATCTTGGCTATTGCTGATTGGTTAGCTGAAGATGTGGGAGAAGGATTTATTGAGGAGTTCTGGTGATGAGATCCAAAACCAGATCCAGATGCTGCATAGCACGCATGACCACCACAAGCCTTTAAAGTTTCTTCCTTATGAGAGTTTCCTGAGAAAAGGGCAATTCCAGAGCCCGATGACTTGGTTGAAGAAGACGTCCCATAATACATAGAAGGGTCTTGTATTTGAGGTCTTCCTGAGCTCTCCTTTCTTTTTAGGTTCATGTCATGTGCTTGAACCTTTCCAATTGCCTCATCAATTGTCATCTCATAAAACTTAGAATTCTCTCTCATCAGGGTAGTATACATCTCAAATTTGGGTGGCAAAGCATCCAGAAATTTTTCAACTAATTCCTCATTTGAGTAGATGAGGTCAAAAGCTTTCAACTCAGTCTGTAGATGATAGAATCTAGAGATGAGCTCATCTATGGATTCGTTCTCCAGATATCTGAAGCACTCATACTGCTTCATGAGAAGATCCCTTTTACTCTTCTTGATGTCACTGTTACCCTTGAATCTCTTCTGTAACGCCTTCCAGAGATCATTGGAGTTATCGTATCCTCTGAAGCTGTGGAATAACTCCATGGTCAAGGCCATAGTGATAGATCCGTGTGCCTTCTTCTCTCTATCATAAACTTTCTTTTCTTCTTCATCAAGTTTAGAGATAGGCTTGGGAACATCCTCATCAAGGTAAGTGTATGTGGGATGCTTATATCCCTCTAGAATGGGTATCCACAACGAAGAATCGGTATAAGAAATATAATGTTCAAAGCGTGCTTTCAAGTTTGAATAATCATTTACATTAAGCAGCTTTGGGGGTTTTTGTGGGGTTTCGATCTCGTTGTCATAGTTCAGAAGGTTACCGAGGTTCTGAAGATTTGACATGGTGAACACTTAGTCAAATTTCAGAAAAGTCAAAGAAACTTGCGCACTTGTCCTGGCCTTGCTCACTTAACAAACCTAGTCTTTCGTATTTAGAATTTTCTCTTGCGTACTTGATAAGTACGCAGGAGTAAATGATAAGTACGCAGGAGATTAAGTAAGTATGCAGCAAATATGGTCTTGCGTACTTGGTAAGTACGCAGCAAGACTGTACTTG
This sequence comes from Smallanthus sonchifolius, assembly GCA_023525975.1. Lineage (NCBI taxonomy): Eukaryota > Viridiplantae > Streptophyta > Magnoliopsida > Asterales > Asteraceae > Smallanthus > Smallanthus sonchifolius. Next base: position 15,935,425 of record CM042035.1, on the reverse strand, counting down.
TTGCCAAATAAGGTAAGTACGCAGGTCACTTTTTCACCAACTTCACCAACTTTTTCCGGTCACTGGAATCTCACCGGAGATGGCAGAAATCGAAAATGTGACCAAACAAAATGAGACAAAGGGTCAGAAACTTGTTTCTAACCAACCTTTGATGCTCAAAACACTCAAATACACAACAAAAGTCGGTTTTTGAGTGATTTTTACTTCTAAAATAGTGCTCAAGAGCTACCCCTATTTTATCACAAAAATCAACAAAAAAACCCATTTTTGCTTGCAAAATCTCTGTAGGATGTGTAGAAGATGCTCGTAACACACTCACAACACTGGAAATCAAGAGCTAAGCTCTGATACCACTTGTAGGTCCCCCGGTGTCTCGGATCGTTACGTGTGGGTGTGTGACTAGTCGGACCGGGTGTGGAATGCCCGTGACTAGGTGGAGAATCAAACAACACAAAGTAAACCGACAAAGAAATCACTTTAAAGTTCCTTCTATTATAAACTTGAATGGTTACAGAGAGAAAATACTGAGTGCAAATGTCTGCGTACTTATCTTCTGTCAACCTATTCTATTTATACAATACCTGATCTCTGCGCACTTAACAAGTGCGCAGGGCAAATTGTTCATGCGTACTTAGCAAGTACGTAGAGTATTCTTGCGTACTTTCTAAGTACGTAGGAACTAATTCCTGTGCACATGCTAAATGCACAAAACACTTAGAAAAATATTACAACAATGATATGCATTAGAAATTACAACTCGATAACTAATACATACAGACATTACAATACAAAGACAAAACATACAAGACAAGTACAATAAACTAAGATACTATCCAGAGTGTTTATCACATAAAAGTGCTTCAACACAATTACCTAGAAAGTGTTGGTTAAATGGTTACGTCTTTCCAGATGGTATACAGAATAAAGAAACTTGCCATCAACTACTTGAGTATTGGATATATAACAGCTAAACTTCCCCTTGATGATTTCTTTTTGAACTTCAAGGAATATAGTGTGGGTGAAATAGAAGCAGATTTAAATTCAGCGACTCTTTGCCGATACCTTTGACTATCAAGACGAGTTTCAAAACACAACATGAACTGCACAATGGTATTGGCACTACTAGAGTTGACTTTGAAAGAAGAATTTGAACTCTCACAGCGTGCAGTGGTTTTCATTAAACAACACATGGGAATATCGATAAAATAAGCTGGAACCCAACGATCTCGGATTTGAAACATATCATTTAGCAATTGGTGATATTGCAATCCAAACTTTTCAATAAGTTCATGACATCGTGTTTCAAATGTGTAAGGTTTGATATAAACACTCCAAACAAGTCGATGCAAAGAAGACCTAATATCTGTATTGTCTAACAAAGTACCAAAAATATGTGGGAAGAAATATATAAGATATAAGAAGATGGTGTTAATATGTTAATAAATCATAATTAAAAATTAAATACCTTAGATGAGAGTTTCTTCATCACATGCCACATACACAACCTGTGACGAGATTCAGGAAAACCTGTAAAACGGCTTGAAGCATGGAAGGATCTAGATCCGATAAAACGAGCGTAGGCTGTTTCCCATGAGCATTAAGAAAATAGGAAAGCAACCATTTATAAGATTAAATGGTTTCACTAAAATCAACCCAGCTCCAAAGATAACACAATTTTTGTGATGATCCACACCACTAAAGGGTACAAAAATCATATTATACATGGAATAGAAATATATAATTCAATGTCTATTTCAAGTAACAAATATATTAAAATAATAAAAATACATATGTAAATTTTAGGCAAAATATGGAAAGGATTTAATATTACATATGTAATGTATTATTAATATATGTAAAATCTAATACTTATATATGTTTTGAAATTGACTAATGTGTAAATTAAATATGAAAAATTTCAAGTGTCATTGAAAAAATGATGTAATATTACATATGTAAGATATTAATAATATATGTAAAATCTCATTCTAAAAACGTCAAAAAAATAATTACATGTGTAAAACTATCAAACTATTAAACATTACATATACAATTTCAAGTAGGAAAACATCTGAATATAATCCATTTGAAAAGGTTTTTATTACATAAGTAAAACTTTGCAAAGGTAACACAATTTCTGTGGTGATGCACAACAGTAAGATATTACACAATTTTTACATATGTAAGATATTATTAATATATGTAAAAACTCATAATAAAAAATAAAAAAACTAAATTACATATGTAATTATTTGTGAAAATTTTAATCGGACATAATATTACATATGTAAGATATTAATAATATATGTAAAATATCATACTAAAATCTCATAATAAAATAATTACAGGTGTAAAAGTATCAAACAATTAAACATTACATATACAATTTCACGTGGAAAAACATAAATAAAAATTAGCAAACTTACTTATTGGTTTGATAGGTTGCATCAAACACTACAACGTCTCCAAAAACTTTGTAGTTCAACTTGGAGATCTCATCAGCCCAAAATATTGATCTAAGCTTACCATTAGATACAAGCAAATCAAAATAGAAATCTGGTAAATTTTTTTGACGATCACAGAAACGATCAACAACCAACTGGGAATCTCGATCACCAATATAAACACGCAAAGATTTGCTAAAATTCTTGAAATCAGATACAGTACCATGTACATGATGGTGCCCTCCTAACAATGAAACCAAATATCTGTGAGATTTCAAAGGACTAACTCTATTCAAGCGCATATTATGAATAATTTTTTTGGTTGAAAATGGAAGTTTACGAGACGTTTTTGCGAGATCACGATTAAAAACATCAACAAGAGAGTGGTTATGATCCTCATAGAAACTTAACAAAATGAAACGCGATGTCTTTTGGCCAAAGTTGACACATATGTTGGCTGGACAGTCGGTAAGAGAATAAGTACATTGCCTAACATGAGTACTAAGTTCTTGCAAAGTGTCAAATTTACGTTTAACTTGGGGTTTGCCAGCTCTGTTGCAACGTAAGTATTTATGAGTAACAATACCCTTCCATCTTTTTCCTTGAGCTTTACAGATAGAAAAACCGGCTTTCTCACCATAGTTGCGGTACATATAAAGGACTTGTTCAAATGTGAGGAATATAGAACCTACAACTAGCTTAAACTCTGAACTAACAATCGGAGACCACATCTTAGTACCATTGGGGATGAGTAGGGAGAAAAAGTTTCCATGATTTGGCCTACTACATTAAGAAAAAAAATAAATAAAAGTAGTAAAAAAAAGATAACAGAAAGTAACTACAAAAAGTTACATATGTTAAAAAACCTGGATTGTCCTCTGCAATGGAACCAGTGGGAGATTGTAAGTCCCAAACTTCGTTGATCTTCTAACAAACACACACACGATATCAATTCTCACACTTGATAGGCGAAAATTATCAAGTATGGTGATTCAAGAACACAAAGACACTCGTAATAATGCTTGTATTAATCAAGAGAATTACAACGAAAACAAAAAAAACCCGCTATTTTCACACGGTTAGGGTTTAGAGATATTTATATGCATACGGTTTGTAATTGGATCATATGCCCAGTACAGAAAATCTCTCAGAGTATTCACTGGCATTTTCTTGTGAACAGGTACTATTTTGACTGTCTTGGGAGCAGGCCAGATGCCATTATACCAGTCTTTGCCTGTGTGAGGATCTTTAACTCCCTTAGCCTTCTTTAGCCTGGACTCAACTGTTTTCATTTTAGCAAAGTTATTTAAGCACTGTTCATTCAGAAATGTGCGAAACATCTCAGATGGTCCGTTTCTTCCTATGTTCTCAAAATAGGCTTCATTTAGCTGTTGAAGATTGAGTTTAATCAACGAGCTAATGTCACTAACCTTCTTATAATATTCCAGACGTCCACTCATTCTCTTCACCACATACATATTCTTCTCTGAATCAAAAGCCCAAGAAGCAATACTTGACCTGTCTCCTCTCCTAGAATAGTAACTCTTTATATTAACAGTGACATGAGTCTCAGACGGAGGAGCAGGTGGTAATCTCCAAGGGGGTAGCTCTTTCTGAGTTCTTGCATTACCATCTTCAGACACATTTGCAGTTGAGCTTGGAATGTTGACTTCATCATCAATGTCCTGATTCATTCTTTCCATCTCTGAATCTGACGAACTCCCAACTTTGTCATCTTGAATATCTTTGGCTTGATCTGAATCCAAGTGTTGAGATGATTCATTATCCTTTGGATCAGTAAGTTCTCTGAAATGTGACTGGGAAGGGATCTCTTGTCAAGGCATGTAAGTCCGCAGTGTTATGACCCTAAGCTTCTGATGATTCTGAACATGTAAGCCCGTAGTGCTATGTTTTTGATCAAATTTTGTCAGAGATTCCCTAAAAAGTTGCCAAAACCTGTGCTAGTTATGCTCAATTAGTTATAATGTTGGTGCTCAAAAGATCATGAGGAAGGAAAGGTTTACCTGATAAGCTATGGAGTCTATTAAAGTTCATCAATAATTCACATAATTCATAATTCCTAAAATTACAGGTTCTGAGATATGAGTGTGGGACCCATTAAGTCATAGCTAGCTCTACCCAAAACATGATAAATTAAATCACAGTGTAAATCTTAGGTTTGATGCTAAAACATGAGTTTAGAAGGATCAGAATATTAGCAATCTTCTTAACACGTCTTAGTAAATATACATGCTGAAAAATGTTCCTTGGTATGCCTGTAGAACGATTTATCCCATTGCAAACTTCACAAAGACTTGTCTTTAGAAATAGTATGTTTTATGTCCTTTTTATTTTTTATCTTTATTTTTATTCTTATGGTATTTTATTTAATTAATTTTTATAAAGTGACAAAGTTTGATCTTTAAAATAAATTATCTATGGGACTAACATCTTTGTGAGTTTACGGGTTAAAGGAGTGGCCCACCACTCTTCACGGTGCCCCCCCCCCCCTTTCAAAAATTTGAAACCGGTTTCATAAAAAAAGGTTAACTTAAACCCTTATTCGGGTAATGTAAGTTCACGACAATCTCTCTCTCTTGGCGATTTTTGAAGAAAAAATGTTGATTCCGTGTCTCCTCTTACCTAACTTGCTCTACAAGTTCCTTGAATCTACAGGTACAACTTCTGAATCTTTAAGTTGCTTAATGAACTCATGGGAGCCGTGTATAAACATAGAGATACTAACGTAGGCTTCTGTGATCAAAGATATTAAGTCACGTGGGTAGAATCTGAAATTGAAGGGCCGATTAGGGTTGTATTAGGTCGGCGAGCACCATTGCAATAGTTAAAGTCGATAATCTGATGCATAGATGCTTCAATTTGAGGAATGAACCTGTTTCGGCATCACCCGAGAACCAAGGAATCACGGTTTCAATTTCTAGACACCTGAACCCTTGGTCTTCCCGTGAACTGTTGGTATTCCCGTATACGGTTGGTTAGCCGAGTACCCCATCTTAGCCGAGAACCATGTTTTAGCCGAGAACCCAAGTTTAGCCGAGAACCCCATGTTAACCGAGAACCATACGTTAGCCGAGAACCTCATAAAGGGGCCGTAAACCCTTGATATTCTGAGAACCCTAGAATCTTGTTATTTAATTAAACTTTTTCTATGTGTGTGGGTATTAACTTAATAAGTTTTGTGCAGATATGGCCGAAATGAGATTCGTTGCTGATCATAATCTTTGTGCATTCACTCTGAGTCCACCTAAAGAGTACGAGTATTTCAGATCAATGGTTGTAGGGTTGACACTTTCCCCTATCAACATTGCTGTTATGGAGAATCCCATTATATATAGAACCCATATTCAGGAGTTTTGGTCCACTGCAACAATACATCCAAATGAAAATGGAGAAGAATGCATCATTGGTACTGTTCAAGGCAAGAGAGTTCGAGTTTCAGAAGCCATAATTAGAACTGCTCTACAGTTTGGTGATCTACCAGCTCATCCGACCAAGCTAAATCCAGATGTAGTTATTCCAGTTCTCACAAGAACGGGTTATAAAGGTCATTATCCTCCTCTCTAAAAGAAGCTGCTTCATCCCTATTGGAGATATCTTGCATATGTGTGCATGACCTGTTTATCGGGAAGAAAAGGAGGATTTGATGAGATAAACACCACTATTCTTCTGCTATGGTTGCCCTGACTATGAACTTAGATTACAATTCTCAAAGATAATGTTTGAAGAATTCAAAAGCAATCTAAAAGGTAGGAAGAAGGATATCTTACTTATGTATCCCAGGTTCCTACAGATCATTCTTAATAGAAATCATGCTAACCTGGAACCTACCATTGAAACTTTGGACCTGAAAGCTATGGGTCCTATGATCTTCAAGTTCATGAATGTCAATAAGTAGGGAAGGAGAGTATATCAAGGGCTGCGTCCTCTTGAAAAGTTTGGTAGATTTGCTGCTCTACCTGAAGAAGAAATTGAAGAACCGGCTGTGCAAGTACAAGCCGAGGTTGCTGAAGAATAATTGCAACATGTTCAACCACAGAATGAACAGCAACTTGAACCAGAACCATAAGATCCAATTGAGCCTGCGTTAGAAGATGCTGAAGTAATATCCTCTTCTGATGATGAAAGCACTCCTGAAAGACCACAAGTACCTATCAACCGGTATGTCAGAGAGATGGAAAGCAAAAGGCATAGAATTGAGAATCCTCCTCTCACTTCCTCGTCTAATCAAGATAACAACGATGCTGATTATACACCGGATCAAGATTTACCTTCTAGACCACGGAAGCGAAGAGATCCGAGAAATGTGAGAATACCACCACTCACACCAAACCCAACAACCACACAAATTCCCATTCTAACAACTTCCGTACCCACTCAAATGCTACACTCACCTACCATCACATTATCCCAACCTCAATCCTTATTTCATGATCATCTCAGTCCAATTTTAGAGGATTTTGATTATGATCAATTCTTGGTCTCATTAAGTGAGGCTTATAAAGCTGAAAAGGCCAAAGGAAAAAGCCCTATGGATTCGTCTACACCTGTTCCTGTAGACCCTCATGTTTTATAGGAAAGGGTGTTTGAGTTAGAACAACAAGTAGCCACACAGAACTCCAAGATTCTGACTCTGGAAGCAAATCAAGGTTACCTTGTTAGTCTGGTGTATGAGTTGAAGAAGCAGATTGATGATATGAAGTGAAACCAGAGTGATCAAGTCAATACTGGTACAAGCAATGATGATAATGATCAAGGAGGTGGAGATGATGGGGGCAATGATTAAGGTGGTCATCAAGATGACACTCAAGGAAGTGATCCATTCAACTTTGAGTTTGAAGGAGAACTTACTGATCCAAAGGATAATGAATCATCTCAACACATAGATTCTGATCAAGCCAAAGATATTCAAGATGACAAAGTTGAGAGTTTGTCAGATTCAGATATGGAAAGACTAATCAGGACATTGATGATGAAGTCAACATTCCAAGCTCAACTGCAAATGTGTCTGAAGATGGTAATGCAAGAACTCAGAAAGAGCTACCCCTTGGAGATTACCACCTAGTCCTCCGTCTGAGACTCATGTCACTGTTAATATAAAGAGTTACTATTCTAAGAGATGAGACATGTCAGGTATTGCTTGTTAGGCTTTTGATTCAGAGAAGAATATATATGTGGTGAAGAGAAAGAGTGGACGTCTGGAATAGTATAAGAAGGCTAATGACTTTAGCTCGTTGACTAAACTCGATCTTCAACAGCTAAATGAAGCCTATTTTGAGAACATAGGAAGAAACGGACCAGATGAGATGTTTCGCACATTTCTGAATGAACAGTGCTTAATTAACTTTGCTAAAATGAAAACAGCTGAGTCCAGGCTAAAGAAGGCTAAGGGAGTTAAAGATCCTCACACAGGCAAAGACTGGTATAATGTCATCTGGCCTGCTCCTAAGACAGTCAAAATAGTACATGTTCACAAGAAAATGCCAGCGAATACTCTGAGAGATTTTCAGTACTGGGCATATGATCCAATTATAGCCGAAGCTTTAATAGTCACTGATCAAGCAGAGTTGAGGATACTGGATCCATTTGACTTGTCAAAGTTCAGTGAACAAGACATCAAAGTGTTAGCAAGAAGCCAGATTAGACATGAGCAGCAATGGGAAGAACAAGCAAAGCTTTTACTGTTGCGGCTGCTGACATCTTGAGGAAGAAGTTGTATGTTGGGAGTGGAGATCATGGTGAAGACATCAATTTTTGAAGTAAAGAAAGCTTAATCCTAGGGGGGGGATTGTTAGACCTAGATTGTTTGTTATGATTAAGCTTAGCTATTAATGTCTTTATATGATGTAACCGTGAACCAAATGATCACGAGTTGGGTAGATATGGGCCGGCCATTAAGCCGAGTAGGGGTATTTAGGCCTATTACGGTTTGTATGGGTATAAATATCTCTAAACCCTAACCGTGTGAAAATATCGGTTGTTTTTGTTTTCGTTGTAATTATCTTGATTAATACAAGCATTATTACGAGTGTCTTTGTGTTCTTAAATCATCATACTTGATAGTTTCCGCCTATCAAGTGTGAGAATTGATATCGTGTGTGTGTTTGTTAGAAGATCCACGAAGTTTGGGACTTACAATTGGCATTAGAGCCATTGAAGTCATTTAAGGCTCGGTTTTCGGTATCAACAATTCAAGATAAAGGCTGTCGAGGTAACTACTGTTTTTTTGGTTGATTATATTACTAATCAGTCATTATTGTGCCAGTTCTTTTGGGAAATCTCTGAGCATCAGGAAGTTATTGCCATGTTGTGTGAAATTACTATTGGTTGGAAGCTAATTATATATATATATATATATATATATATATATATAGGGAAGAGTTCCAGAGAAAACCAAGAGTTAGGCGAAAACCAAGAAAACCAACTTTTGACCATTGATTGAAATTGATCAATGGATGAGATTAATTAATGGAAAATGTGTAAATAATTAATAGATAATATATTTTATTAAATGCAAAAGGTTATATTAGGTAGATTGCAATTTTTATATGTTGGAAACAATCAAATCCCTTAAATATATATCTCTCTCTCTCACTTATCTCCACCTAAAATTAGTTCCACTTAAAATGAAAACTCGGGATTCATACAAATATCCGAAGAAGAACTGAAGTCGACTACAATTTTTTTTTTCATTTTTTCAATATTTACATATATGCTAACGTATATGTAAACATGTTTACATACGTATACGTAAACATGTGTCAACATAAATAATAAAATGAGGGGAGAATAACCGAGTTACATATGCGTAGCCGATAGAAAAAAACTCATGTTTACATATTGGTCAACAGAACATAAAAAGGGAAGAAATGAGTTACGCATACGTAGCTCATACGAGTTACATATGCATAACTGATATAACTCATTTTTGTAAACTTGTGTTTACGTATACGTAAACATGTGGGTTCACATATATGTAATCCATTAAAATCACCACCATCTTATAGTGATTGAACATCATCTTCTTCCGTTATAGATAATGATAAAAAAAAAGGTTACTTCTAAAATAATTTATTTTTATATAACGATAAAACAAAAAAAAAACAGAAAAAGAAAGAAAAAACATTAATGAATAAAGGTACCTACACATTTATACTAAAGGATGGGAAAACTTAACAAACTAAGCGATGTAAATCTTTGAGATGAGAACACGATCAACAAACCCAAACGAATGATACGAAGCTTTTGATATAAATATTTAATTGAAAATTCAAATTATAAAACGTAAATGATGGAGAAAAAGAAGGGATTTAATTGGAAATAAGATAGATATTAAATATGCATTAATTTATATTTACTAAAATACCCTTTTATATAACAAATAAATAATTAAAATCTATATTTTCTGATTGGTTGAGATTTGTTTTTTTGGTTTTCGCCTAACTTTATGGTTTTCTCTTGATCCTCTCCATATATATATATATATATATATATATATATATATATATATATAGGGTGAGGTTCAAATGCTAACCAATATTTATGTGATAACCACTCTCAAACAGTGTTACGTATACGTACCAAATAATGTTACACATACGTAAACACTATGTGTCACGTATATGTAACATTATTTGATACGTATACGTAAGACTCGTCATTTCCATATTTATGTTCAAGATATATGTTCATGATTCTTAAATACTCTTTTAAGAAATAAAAAAATAATAATTTATAAATTATGTGATTGTTTGATAGTGGTTAGTACGGTTATCCTAGAAAAAGTTGGTTAGTAGTTGAACCCTTCCCTATATATATATATATATATATATATATATATATATATATATATATATATATATAGGGAAATGGTAGAAAAGAAACCCTTGTGAGTTAAAGAAACCCACTAAACTCTAACACTTGGACTACATTAAGCCACGTGTCCCTATTCTTATTTAATGCTCAAGGGTATTATTGTCAATTCAACTAGGCATCACCATCACCACTACTATTTACTTTTCAATATTTTCTTGAAAATATACATAAACCCAGCAAACCATTGTCATCCCCAAACCCACTATCAGAGCCATTTTTTTAAATACACGAGACTACTAACAACCATGAGGTTACGAACCACCATGATGCTCACCATTAGCCACCGTCATGTGGCCACCGTCATGTGGCCACCGTACATCGCAACCATCACCACTCTATGCCGCAAACCACCATGATGCTCACTATTAGCCACCGTCATGGGGCCATCGTACATCGCCACCATAACGTGACCACCCTCCACCGTGAACTACCGTTGTCTCCAACACCATTAATGACCTCCCTCACCACCGTGAGAGTTACCGTGTAAACCAACGTCACCATCTTTGTCGTTACAGCACTAACACCATCGTGACCGACTGTATACAAGCTCTCCGCTGCTGTCGGAGTTATGGCAGCAGCTCACGTACTTTCTTTCATCGTACTTAAGATTGGAAATGGAGTTGAGCTTTCCCCGAGCATGGTGCGAAGCTGAGTTGGTCAGTTTTAGGGTTAATTCGTTGAAGGAGGTGAGGCTACAAGGAGTTGTGTGACGTTTCAGATTTTTCATTCGCGCACTTGTAATTTAATTATCGTGCAATCATTCTCAAATTAAATAAAATACGAGTGTTTTATTTAGTTTTATACAAATAGATATTTTCATTTTACGGATTTAAATTAATTAAAATTTTATAAGTTTTAAAACTTATATAAAATTTTATATAAAAAAAATCTAAATTTAAAGGTTGCATATTTAATAAAATAACCTATTTAAATAAGATAAATAACTTTTATAAAATTATTTATAATAATAATAATAAAATAAGTTTATAAAATATATTTGAAATTGAAAGAAATTAAAGAAATTTATTTTTAAAAAAGTTGAGGGGTTGTTTTGAAAATTTTCAAACTAGAAGGTTTTAAGATAAGATCTGTTGAGGGACTATTTCTGTACAAATCTAACTATAAGGTCTTATCCGTAGTTATTCCAGGGACTAAATTAAATCAAAATCAAACTTCAGGGACTGAAACTGCCAAAACTAAATTTGCATTTCCGGTTGTCCCCAACGTTTGTCCGGCGGTCCAAAGCTTTTTCCGGCGAACACCCCGACAGGGCTGTTCCCTGCACCTCAACAGCCGCTAAAGGCATGTCTGAACTCGTCTTGCCTACACGAACAAGAACCCCCGACCAATTGGTCTCCCCAACATACGGATCGTCTGATCATGTTGGTGGCCTAGAACCCACGCCCGAATTCAAGCCCGACAGTCAACCTCCACGCGTGCACGATATCTCGATAGCTTCGTCTCGTCCAGAAGAGTGTCGGGACGTGCTCAATTTCACGTTTTATCATACGAAACGAGCTCGGCTATAAATAGCCATAGTCGGATCTGCACGAGCTTGCTACCCCCTTCCACCCACTCTCACTCCAAATTGAAGGCACCATTGCATTCGTCGTCTCCGAGTGAAGCTGTGACCAAGTTTTTAAAGGCTAATTCCATCCAGAAGATCGATTCCTATTCTTGACATTTTCGGGTTTAAACTTCTGCCGACCAGGCCCTTCGCGACCAGGTTCGAGCTTTATTTTGGTTCCATTAGTTCCTGTTAGCCACTGGTAATCAACCCCAATCGAAAACACGACCATCGCCCGTGAGTTACCGGGCAAACCAAGTGTCCTCGGACACGGTTTGCCGGTTACCGAGGACCAGCGACCTGTTTTGCCTTTATGTATTTAAATAAACTGATGCACACATAACCAGCGATGGGCAGTAGCCCGGCTGGTTATGCGTGTGTGTGTTTAAGGCAGAGGTCGCGGGTTCGATCCCGGTTGGCCTTCGGCCCAATTTTTTATTCTGTTTTTATTTTATTTATTTATTTTAACTTATTTTAACATTCTTTTTATACAATAAAAACTAAAACGAGTCGGTTTACTCGTTCGTTTATTTCGGAAACCACTAAAATTCTTTTATACATATTTAACCCACAAAATTTTTTATAAAATAATAAATATTATATTTTTATAAATTTGTTAAAATAGTTTCAACTTACAAAAAAAAAAATATATAATAATAATGATAATATAAATAAATAAATAAATAGGAACTTTTATAAATACATAATAACTACTTATTTAAAAATGAAATATTTTAATAATATATATATATATATATATATATATATATATAATTTTTAAGTTAAAGTTTTACCAAGTCATTATTATTTTCTACCATATTTTATACAAATAAATATTAAAGGATATTATTATAAAACCCATACACATTTAAATACGAATACGCACATACAAATAAAACATACAATAATACTTATCTATCCGCATAGGATTTCATCGTGCTTAGGTTTCAACATCCTTATCACCCGCACTCGTGGATTATCATATCCGCTAGCCAGGTGAGTTACATAGCCCCTATTTTACATTTTTACATACTTTGAGGTGAAACATTATACATGCTACTCATCAAATTGTTTATACGTGTTATACATGTGAATTATATGATTGTTCATCATAAATTATCTTGAGTGTACAATTGTGTATTTTAAACACAAGAAAACCAACAGTAATATTAATAGATCTATTGTGCCTGACCAGCCCACTCGGTTAGGGTGTTTATTACTGCATACTCGGATATAGCCACGTGTTATATTCAACCATACCGGATATAGTGGGTAACTATATTCAAACATACCGGACTTAGCTGTTGTGCTATGTTCAAGCGCGTCAATCAAGGTTTGAATTGTGATTAGATAAATGATACACCATATATATACCATGTTTAACAAGATAAACAATGAGTTGCAAAACGTTTTTAGCTACTACTTATCGGAACTACAAAACCTATGTACTCACAAACTTTTTAGTTGACACTTGATTTAAATAATGTTTCAGGTTTTGGATATGTGATTGCTTGTCGAAGATTCCTCCACTTAAGAACTATGGACCTAGTTAAATAAATCAATGTTTTGAACTAGACTAGGTTATTTGAAATGTATTGTATTTGGATCTTTGTTGTCTTTAAATTTAATTAATGAATTATGCAACATTTTAGTTATCATGTGCTTTTGAACAATCATTCCATTGTCGGCCTCGATGATTCCGCCATCGGTCGGGGTGTGACAGATTGGTATCAGAGCCATGGTTATAGGAAATTAGGTTATTAGACACAATGACCTAGACTATAACCCTAGGACTCCCTTTTATGTGTTATGTGCTAAATGATTAATTGTTATGTGAATTATTTGTAGTTAGGTATTATTTGAATTTTCCCAAGTTTGGTACATGAGACTTATACATACAAGGCTTAAATACATGATACATACTTTACATACACATTTGACAAACAAACTTATGCAAACAAATACACTACCCATCCTTATCCATACTCTTTCCTAATCCATATTAATTGCAACATTCCTACACATTTTATACTCATAGACTCTCAAGTCTATTAAAATCTTGAAAATCTCGTCAACGACTTAATTTCTTGAAACCAGTAAAGTACACGTGCAATCTGGAAGGGTGACACCTGTACATTGGGTTTTCTGTCTAGGAAAGCATTTCGTATAAATCCAAATAAACGGACCCGTATGCTTTCCTGGGAATTCCTGAAGTGAGTGTTTACCTATAGGCTAAAGCATGTCTCCTTGAAAGTTTTGAGGAATTATTTAACGTTGATAAATCAATGTATTCGCAAGGATACGATCCGAACTTAAACTCAAAATTTGGGGACATTATAGCAAGATAGGAAGAACTAGACGAACATGCTAAGCAAATCATTATTACGGGTGCACACGGAATAACGATTTGAAGTGCATGCAAGTCCCGGCAATTCCTATTACGCGAATAATGATCTATAAACATCATGTTCTATCCGGAATAGATGGCTTAGTTTCCCCCATCAACTTTGAATAAATACACATGCACTGGCACGCGTCATGATGAATCGCGCTTTTCTGCATACATTATTTCCCACTATAACTCATATATATCCATCTTATTTAAAATATCATTGTCTTTTGTTATGGTGTTAGAATGCCTCCTCGACGTGCAAACTCTAGCACTTCCAACCCGGATCTTGCTACTCTTCTTGCTCAATTGGTGGGGCAAATGACCCAAGCCAATAACAACAGTTACGGGTCTCACAAGATCCAAGGAAACGGTGGTACCAACCCGCCTCAATGCACGTTTAAGCACTTTAACTCGTGCAATCCTACAAAATTTTTCAGGACTGAAGGTGCTACCGGCCTACTGCAATGGTTTGAAAGCATGGAAAGCACATTCCTAAACAGTGACTGTCCCGATAATCTTCGGGTTCGCTATGCCACAAGTGTACTTCAAAAGAGAGCCCTCACCTGGTGGAACGGTGAGAAAAGCACTCGTGGTGTTGAGGTTGCTACATATTTATCATGGGATGATCTGAAGAAAGCCATGACTGATGAATTATGTCCTCAAAATGAAATGAGGAAGCTCGTGACTGAGTTTTGGGATCTTGCCCAAGACAGCGGGGATAATCTGGCTTACACCACCCGATTTCAAGAGCTGAGCCTATTGGTGCCTCATATGATCACTCCCCTTGCTCGTGAAATTGAAAAGTACATAGGCGGGCTGCCTATGCAAATTCAAGATGCCGTGTTAGGAAGCAATCCTCCTACACTTGAAGCTGCTATCCGTCTATCCTACAACCATGTCAAAGCCGGAACCTTAACAAGAAAGGGTTCCAAGAAGGTTGTCTCTACTCTTGCGGCCGTCAAAGATGTAAAACCCGAGTCTTCTAACCGCAACAAAAAATGAAAGGGTCGAAACTTCACAGCCGTAACTCCACTGTACCTGCTATTCAAGTGGCCCCTTTGGGTCAAAACCCGAAACCTTATCTGGGCCCAAATCCCCAATGCCAGACCTGCAAGTACCATCATCCTGCCAACTTACCATGCCGATTGTGTTCAAGTTGCGGACGATATGGACACATGGTCACTACTTGCCGTACAGTCCTCCCGTCCATCAAGCTGCACCAGTCAACCGTCCAATCTATCCGGCACCTCTCAATGGTCGGGCATGTTACGAATGTGGAGACCAAAACCATTTCCGTGACCGATGCCCAAAATGTGACATTCCGGATTTTTATTCACGCATTTGTAATATATATCATGTAATCATTTTCAACTAAATGAAATGCAAGTGTTTTAATTTTGTACAAAATATATATTTATTTATTTTATGGATTTAAAATAATTAAAAATAAATACATTTTGATCTTGTATAAAATTTTATATAAAAATCTAAATTTAAAAAGTTTCAGATTTAATAAAATAACCTATTTAAATAAGATAACTAACCCTTATAAAAATTATTTATAACAATAATAATAATATAAGTTTATAAAATATATTTGAAAATTTAATGAAATTAAACTAATTATTTTTATAAAAGTTAAGGGGTTGTTTTGAAACTTTTCAAACTAGAAGGTTTTAACCAAAAATCAGTTGAGGGACTATTTCTATACAAATCAAACTACAAGGACTCATCCGTAATTATCTCAGGGGCCGAATTAAATCAAAACCAAACTACAAGGACCAAATCTGCCAATTCCCAAATCGACTTTCTGGTCACCATGATCCTTGGTCCGGCGAGTAAAGCATTTTTCCGGCGAACACCCCGACAAGGCTGTTCCCTGTACCTCGACAGCCACTACAGACATCCCTGAACTCGTCTTCCCCATGCGAGCAAAAGGCCTCGACTAATTGGTCTCCCCAACATATGAATCGCCTGATCTTGTTGGTGGCCGAGAACCCACACCTCGAATTCGAGCCCTACAGTCAACCTCCACGCGTATTTAATAGCTCGTTAGCTTCGTCTCGTCCAGACGAGTGTCGGGACTTGCCCAATTGCACGCTTTGTCATAAGAAACGAACTCACCTATAAATAGCCATAGTCTTCATGGACCTTATGAACCGTGTATGCAAACCTTATTTGGACAAGTTCGTGATCGTTTTCATTGACGACATTCTCATCTATTCTAAAACGAAAGCGGAGCATGAACAACATCTTCGTTTGATTTTGGAACTCTTGAAGAAAGAACAACTATACGCCAAGTTCTCCAAGTGTGAATTCTGGCTAAAGAAAGTTCAATTTTTGGGACACATAGTCAACTATAAGGGAATTCATGTGGACCCGGTAAAGATCGAGGCAGTAAAGAATTGGAGTACTCCCAAGACTCCTACCGAGATTCGTTCATTCCTTGGACTAGCGGGTTACTATCGTCGCTTTATCTCAAATTTCTCCAAGATTGCGGTTCCACTCACTGCCTTGACTCACAAAGGTAAACCTTACGAGTGGGGACCCAAGCAAGAGGAAGCTTTTCAAACTCTCAAGCACAAGCTCTGCAATGCTCCTATTCTAACTCTTCCTAGTGGTAATGACGACTTTGTCGTTTATTGTGATGCATCTAACCAAGGTCTTGGTTGTGTTCTAATGCAACGTGGCCAAGTAATTGCATACGCTTCACGTCAGCTCAAAATCCACGAGAAGAATTACACGACCCATGATCTCGAGCTTGGTGCTGTCGTTTTCACCTTGAAAATTTGGAGACATTATCTTTATGGCACCAAATGCGTGGTTTTCACTGACCACAAAAGTCTCCAACATATTTTCAATCAAAAAGAGCTTAATATGAGGCAACGACGATGGGTTGAACTTCTTAACGACTACGATTGCGAGATTCGCTACCACCCTGGCAAAGCAAATGTTGTAGCCGACGCCTTGAGTCGTAAAGAACGTATCATGCTTCATAGTGTTTGTATTCATAACGATATTCAAGCCCGTATTCTTCAAGCACAACACACCTCGGTTACCGAGGGAAACATGTATCAAGAGATGGCATGTGGTGTAGAACTCTTACTAGAAACCGAAGCCAACGGCTTATTGTATTACTTGGACCGTATCTGGATTCCCGATCGCGACGACCTTCGTATATTTTTGATGAACGAGTCTCACAAAACTCGATATTCGGTACATCCCGGAGCTGATAAGATGTACATGGGTCTTCGTCAGCAATATTGGTGGCCCGGCATGAAAAAGGATATTGCCCTCTTTGTGGCAAAATGCTTAACTTGTTCTAAGGTGAAGGCCGAACACCAAAAGCCTTCCGGACTCCTCGAACAACCAGAAATTCCCATGTGGAATTGGGAGAACCTCACTATGGGCTTCATCACCAAACCTCCACGCACTTCTAGTGGGCACGATAGTATCTGGGTTATTATCGACCGACTTACAAAGTCTGCTCATTTCTTGCCTATTCGTGAGGACTATCGAGTCGAGAAATTGGCTCGGATCTACATTGATGAGATCGTAAGTCGTCACGGAATCCCTTTGAACATCATCTCCGATCGTGCTTCGCGTTTTACTTCCCGATTTGGCAATCATTACAATCTGCGCTTGGTACTCGCTTGGATTTAAGTACGGATTACCATCCTCAAACTGATGGACAAAACGAGCTAACAATCCAAACTCTCGAGGATATGCTTAGAGCTTGTGTCATTGACTTTAGTGGCAATTGGGATTCTCACCTACCACTGATCGAATTTTCCTACAACAACAGCTACCACACAAGTATTAACATGGCACCGTTTGAAGCTCTTTATGGACGGAAATGCCGTTCACCGATTTGTTGGAACGAAATTGGTGAAGCACAAATCACCAGTCCCGAGCTTATCCAAGAGACCACCGATAAAATCTCTCTTATCCGTGACAACATTCGAGTAGCAAGGATTCGGCAAAAGAGCTATGCCGATAAAAGACGAAAACGCTTGGAATTTCAAGTTGGGGATATGGTTCTCCTAAAAGTATCACCTTGGAAAGGTGTAGTCCGATTTGGAAAGAAAGGAAAACTTGCACCTCGATATGTGGGTCCATTCAAGATACTCGAGAGGGTAGGAAAAGTGGCCTACAAACTCGATCTTCCTACAGAACTCAGCAACGTTCATCCGACTTTTCATGTATCTAATTTGAAAAAGTGTCTAGCCGACGAGAATCTCCACATCCCTCTTGAAGAAGTGCGTATTGACGAGAAAATGCACTTTGTTGAAAAACCCGTGGAAATAGTGGACCGTGAAGTCAAGAAACTCAAACGCAGTCGCATCCCCATTGTCAAAATCCGTTGGGAGTCTAAACGTTTTTTTTTTGCCTCTTCTTCAAAAGAATGTGCAGCAAACTTCACAGCTTGGTCGGGTCTGAATTCGCTCATCTTGATTTCTACTTCCATTGATGTGATCCACTACAAAGCTCTAATAGCATCCTTCTTCCCATTAAAGGGCTTCGGGTGCCAATCACTAAAGTTCTTGTAGTTACATCCTTGGCCATGTATCCCCACACTTTGGTTTGTTATCCGCACTGTTTCATGGGTTCGGATGGTACCTATGTTGTTTCCTACTGGAGGGTATTTTTTTTTTTCACTTGGGAACGTGAAGACCAAATGAAGACCAAATATCCACATCTCTTTTCATAGCCTTCATTAGTTGAATTTCGGGGCGAAATTCCTTTAACATGGGGGAGACTGTGACATTCCGGATTTTTATTCACGCATTTGTAATATATATCATGTAATCATTTTCAACTAAATGAAATGCAAGTGTTATAATTTTGTACAAAATATATATTTATTTATTTTATGGATTTAAATAATTAAAAATAAATACGTTTTGAACTTATATAAAATTTTATATAAAAATCTAAATTTAAAAAGTTTCAGATTTAATAAAATAACCTATTTAAATAAGATAATTAACTCTTATAAAAATTGTTTATAACAATAATAATAATATAAGTTTATAAAATGTATTTGAAAATTTAAAGAAATTAAACTAATTATTTTTATAAAAGTTAAGGGGTTGTTTTGAAACTTTTCAAACTAGAAGGTTTTAAGCAAAAATCAGTTGAGGGACTATTTCTATACAAATCAAACTACAAGGACTCATCCGTAATTATCTCAGGGGCCGAATTAAATCAAAACCAAACTACAAGGACCAAATCTGCCAATTCCCAAATCGACTTTCCGGTCACCATGATCTTTGGTCCGGCGAGTAAAGCATTTTTCTGACGAACACCCCGACAAGGTTGTTCCCTGTACCTCGACAGCCGCTACAGGCATCCCTGAACTCGTCTTCCCCATGCGAGCAAAAGGCCCCGACCAATTGGTCTCTCCAACATACGAATCGCCTGATCTTGTTGGTGGCCGAGAACCCACACCTCGAATTCGAGCCCGACAGTCAACCTCCACGCGTATTTAATAGGTCGTTAGCTTCGTCTCGTCCAGACGAGTGTCGGGACTTGCCCAATTGCACGCTTTGTCATAAGAAACGAACTCACCTATAAATAGCCATAGTCGGACCTGCTCGAGCTTGCTACCCCTCTTCCATCCAATCTTACTCCAAATTGAAGGCACCATTACAATCGCCATCTCTGTGTGAAGCTGTGACCAAGGTTGTAGAGGCTAATCCCATCTAGAAGCTCGATTCTCATTCGGGACTTTCTCGGATTTAAGACTCTGCCGTCCAGTTGCGACCACGTAAGAATCCTTAACTTCGTTTCTTTACCTTCTGCTATCATAAGGCAAGCTAAACCAATCGAAGTCACGACTCCAAAACATCGATTACCGGACAAACTATTGTTCTGAAAAATTACTGTTTTATTTTCTAAAGTCTGGGCCATCGAAACTACTTAGTTTCGATTGAGTAAATGGTCAATCGAAACTAGTAGTTTTGATAGATGGTAGTTTCGACAGCCTGTGTATCACTTATAAATGATCAATCGAAACTAGTAGTTTCGATAGATAGTAGTTTCGACAGTTCTGTGTATCACTTGTAAATGGTCAATCGAAACTAGTAGTTTCGATTGAACACAGTTTCGATACCTGTCACAACTATAAACAGTTTCGATCAAATCAGTACTTTCAAGCAAACCTGGACCAACTTTTATGCAAATAAGACTAAGAAATGTTATTATAAACCTATACACAATTAAATACTAATACGCACATGAAAACATACAATAATACCCATTTATCTACATAGGGTTTCAACGTGCTTAGACTTCAACATCTTTATCACCTACACGCGTGGAAAAATACCCGCTTGCAAGGTGAGTTACATAGCCCCTATTTTACATTTTTGCACATTTTGGTGTGAAACATTATACATGCTACTCACATTGTTTATACGTGTTATACATGTGGACTATATGCTTATTATCTTGGATGTACATACATTTAAACACAAGAAAACCAACAGTAATATTAATAGATCTATTGTGCCTGACCAGCCCACCCGGTTAGGGTGTTTATTACTGCATATTCGGATATAGCCGCGTATTATATTCAAACATACCGGATATAGTGGGTAACTATATTTAAACATACCGGACTTAGCTGTTGTGCTTTGTTCAAGCGCATCAAACAAGGTTTGAATTGTGATTAGATAAATGATACACCATATATATGCTATGTTTAACAAGATAAACAATGAGTTGCAAAACGTTTTTATCTACTACTTATCGGAACTACAAAACCTATGTACTCACCAACTTTTTAGTTGACACTTGATATAAATAATGTTTCAGGTTTGGATATATGATTGCTTGCCGAAGATTTCTCCACTTAAGAACTATGGACCTAGTTAAATAAATCAATGTTTTGAACTAGACTAGGTTATTTGAAATGTATTGTATTTGGATCTTTGTTGTCTTTAAATTTAATTAATGAATTATGCAACATTTTAGTTATCATGTGCTTTTGAACAATCATTTCATTGTCCGCCTCGATGATTCCGCTATCGGCCGGAGTGTGACACAAAACTTCATCATCAAGGTGGTCCTCAAGGACGAGCGTTTAATATAAACACTAATGAGGCTCAAGCAAACAACGACGTGATAAACGGTACGTTTCTCGTAAACAATCATTATGCATCCATTTTATTTGATACCGGTGCCGATAGGAGTTTTGTGTCTCTTACCTTTGAATCTCGACTTGCTAAACAAAGAACGAACTTGACAATTCTTACTCCGTGGAGATAGCAAACGGAAAATCTATTACTATAAATTCTGTTATCCGTGACTGCAATCTCGAGCTTAATAATCATGAATTCTCTATTGATCTCCTTCCAATGCAATTAGGAAGCTTCGATATTATAATTGGCATGGACTGGTTATCCAAGCACCATTCCGAGGTTATTTCCTACGAAAAGTGCATTCGTATACCTCTCCCTTCGGGCGACACGTTAGTTATTTTCGGTGAAAAACCATGTCGTGGTCTTCAACTCATGTCTTGCACATTGGCACAAAAGTACCTACGGAAAAAGTACGTTGCCTTCTTGGCCCACGTAGTTGACACGAAAGACAAGGGTAAGAAATTGAAAGATATTCCGATCATTCGAGACTTTCCCGAAGTATTCCCCCAGGATTTACCCGGCCTTCATCCTCCTAGACAAGTAGAGTTTCGTATTGACCTCGTGCCCGGAGCAACTCCCGTGGCAAAAGCTCCCTATCGTCTTGCACCTTCCGAGATGCAAGAGCTTGCAAGTCAATTACAAGAACTCTCATCCAAAGGATTCATCCGCCCAAGCCATTCACCTTGGGGCACTCCCGTGCTATTCGTAAAGAAAAAGGATGGATCGTTTCGAATGTGCATCGATTATCGTGAACTCAACAAGCTTACAATTAAGAACCATTATCCTTTACCCCGTATCAACGATCTTTTCGATCAGCTTCAAGGTTCAACATGTTTCTCCAAGATTGACCTTCGTTCCGGATACCATCAACTTCGTGTTCTCGATGAAGACATTCCGAAGACTGCCTTTCGGACTAGATATGGTCACTACGAGTTGATGGTCATGCCATTCGGTTTGACTAATGCACCTGCGGTCTTCATGGACCTCATGAACCGTGTATGCAAACCTTATTTGGACAAGTTCGTGATCGTTTTCATTGACGACATTCTCATCTATTCTAAAACGAAAGCGGAGCATGAACCACATCTTCGTTTGATTTTGGAACTCTTGAAGAAAGAACAACTATACGCCAAGTTCTCCAAGTGTGAATTCTGGCTAAAGGAGGTTCAATTTTTGGGGCACATAGTCAACAATAAGGGAATTCATGTGGACCCGGCAAAGATCGAGGCGGTAAAGAATTGGAGTACTCCTAAGACTCCTACCGAGATTCGTTCATTCCTTGGACTAGCAGGTTACTCTCGTCGCTTCATCTCAAATTTCTCCAAGATTGCGGTTCCGCTCACTGCCTTGATACACAAAGGTAAATCTTACGAGTGGGGACCCAAGCAAGAGGAAGCTTTTCAAACTCTCAAGCACAAGCTCTGCAATGCTCCTATTCTAACTCTTCCTAGTGGTAATGACGACTTTGTCGTTTATTGTGATGCATCCAACCAAGGTCTTGGTTGTGTTCTAATGCAACGTGGCCAAGTAATTGCATACGCATCACGTCAGCTCAAAATCCACGAGAAGAACTATACGACCCATGATCTCGAGCTTCGTGCTGTCGTTTTCGCCTTGAAAATTTCGAGACACTATCTTTATGGCACCAAATGCGTGGTTTTCACCGACCGCAAAAGCCTCCATCATATTTTCAATCAAAAAGAGCTTAATATGAGGCAACGTCGATGGATTGAACTTCTTAACGACTACGACTGCGAGATTCGCTACCACCCCGGCAAAGCAAATGTTGTAGCCGACGCCTTGAGTCGTAAAGAACGTATCACGCTTCATATTGTTTGTATCCATAACGATATCCAAGCCCGTATTCTCAAAGCACAACACACCTCAGTTACCGAGGGAAACATGTATAAAGAGATGGCATGTGGTGTAGAACTCTTGCTAGAAACCAAAGCCAACGGTCTATTATATTACTTGGACCGTATCTGGGTTCCCGATCGCGACGACCTTCGTATATTTTTGATGAACGAGTCCCACAAAACTCGATATTCGGTACATCCCGGAGCTGATAAGATGTACATGGGTCTTCGTCAGCAATATTGGTGGCCCGGCATGAAAAAGGATATTGCCCTCTTTGTGGCAAAATGCTTAACTTGTTCTAAGGTGAAGGCCGAACACCAGAAGCCTTCCGGACTCCTCAAACAACCTAAAATCCCCATGTGGAAGTGGGAGAACCTTGCTATGGACTTCATCACCAAACTCCCACGCACTTCTAGTGGGCACGATAGTATCTGGGTTATTATCGACCGAATTACAAAGTCTGCTCATTTCTTGCCTATTCGTGAGGACTATCTAATCGAGAAATTGGCTCGGATCTACATTGATGAAATTGTGAGTCGTCACGGAATCCCTTTGAACATCATCTCCGATCGTGATTCGCGTTTTACTTCCCAATTTTGGCAATCATTACAATCTGCGCTTGGTACTCGTTTGGACTTAAGTTGTAACATCCCAAAAAAATAAAACGACAGATATAATAACGGAATAAACGAACGAGGCATGTCGGGTCGGGTCGGATGGGCTAGAAGGGGAGCCTCCCCTATAAATAGCCAAGGTCACAACCCATTTCTCTCATTTGCAACTTCTAGAGAGAGAAACCGTAGAGAGAGAGAGTTGTCGGATCGACCCGAGATTTGAGAAGTGTGTTGCTCCATAACTCGTGAGAAGAACCTCCGGATCAGAAGCTCGATTCAGGTAACGATCCGACCTAAATCTGAGTTTTAGTTCGTTTTTGGGTTTTTCGGGTTTTGGGTGAAAAGGCAACGTTTTTACAGATGGAACTGAAAGATAATCACGGATTTGAGTTCCTTAATGGAAAACGAACGTTTTGAATGCAACAGGTTCGGGATCTTGACATGATCAGACCCGAATGCGAAAGTTAGGGTTTTCACGAAGAACAGGTACGGAGCAGGTCCTGCGCACTTGCTAAGTGCGCAGGAAGAGGAACCTGCGCACTTGCTAAGTGCGCAGGAGGAAGGACCTGCGCACTTGCTAAGTGCGCAGGAAGCATGGTCTGCGCACTTGCTAAGTGCGCAGGAAGCAGAGTCTGCGCACTTGCTAAGTGCGCAGACATCAGAACTGATTAAGTGAAGTCAGTATATTAGAATGGTTAAACCATTAGAGTCGGGATTGGTCTGATGTGTATTTAACTAATCAATTCAGATATGAAGTGAAGTTGTTGGACCTTTGTTTAGAACAACCGAGACTAGCTTATAAGGTGAGTTCTAGAAGCCCTCTTTTAAATGTTTTTATATAATGTTTTCGGGCTGGTGTGTACACGTATGAAATGTTGTTTTATAAAATGATGTTTATGAAACTACGTTTACGAAAGGAAATGATTTGGAACGAAGGGTTTATGGAAAGAAAGTTTATGAACGGAATGTTTACGAACGAATGTTATAAAGAAATGGTTTAATGAAAAGGTAAAGGGTTTTGAAAGTGAAGGAAAGGTTTTATGAAAAGAAAACAAAAAGGGGTAAAGGTTTTAAAGAATTCTTTACAAATCTAATCTGTTGAATGAATGGAATTGACGAATGAAGTCTGGGAACGAGATTCCCAGCCTTGTGGTAGATTATAGACAGCGAGCCATAGTTACCATAAGAACAACAGGGGTAGTGTCTTAGTGGCCTGCCAATGGTTTTGATGTTGTACAACTGGTAAGGGAGTAACGACGGTTACTCGGGTGATGACGATCATCCTAAGGGAAAGGGTAATGGGAAATTAATGACGGCGATACGTAACGGTTAATTTCCAAAGGAGAGATGCGTGTTGGGCAATGATGGCGATACGTAACGGTTGACCCCACGTAATGAATGGTTGTGGCAATGACGGCGATACGTAGCGGTTGCCCACAACATTAAAGGTTCCTACGGGGACATAGAGACGCGTAACGATACAGATTTTAGATAGTAATGTATGACTTAAATGAATGTTAATGTTTTAAACAAATGATCCGTTCAATGTGTTTAAATGTGCGAAGGTTTACGAATGAAAGGCCCTGTTTTCTTATACGAATGTTAAACCCTAATGAATATTTGAATGATGAACCATTTCTTAAATCGAACGAAAACTAGAACTCACCAGCGTAGCTGACGTTTTTAAGTGTGCACATTCAGGTTAAGGTAGGTTATGAGGATGGACGGTGATGCTTGGCAAGCGAGAAGAGTTACCCGGCTGATCATGAAGACTGGCATCCCGTTATGTTTAGTTATGATGTAAATATGTTTTAAACTATGTTTACGCTTCCGCATGTATGAACAAGTTTTAATTATGATGAATGAATGAAGTTTTTCCGCTGCGTTATTTGATATTCATGTTTAAGAACTGTTTGTGAATGAGTAATTCCAACAAGTGAGGCCTCCCGGGTTTGGGGCCTTACAAGTTTGTATCAGAGCAATAGTTTGAGAGATTCGGACACTCCCAGTGTCTGAACTTAAACTTTGAATGGGACCGAAAGCGGATGCCAGTACGGGTAACTCAAGCCAAAGCATCAGGTATGAAGGTAGTGTATGTATTTACGTATATAGTATGCCTTAGAAAGGGTTAAGTAAGGACTTGTGTTCTGATGGAATCACAAAGGTGGTCAAATAGAAATCGAAAGGTAGTGTAATGGTTAATTACAGATGTCTAGTGTATATTAACATCTTACAGTACTTATTGAATTCTATTTGTTAACTAGCGTGATGACATTGGATTTCTTGTCTTATAGAACGAAATGGCGAGAAGAGGAAACGGAAGGCGTGGTGGCCGTACCGGTGGTCGTACCGGCGGTCGAAATGGTGGGCGTGGCAGGATCCCCGCGCGCCAAGAGTATAGTGAAGAAGGAAGTGTTCACACTGAACCGGCGGTTAGTGTGCATGAAGCTGAGCAGACACAGGTTGAAGAACAACCTTTCACTTTTGAACCAGAAGTGAGGGCAGCCATAGCTCGAGAATTTACAGAGTTGATGAAGACTTCCCTGCCAGGTCTGTTGGCAGAAGCATTGAAGCAGGTCAATGCGGTGGGTGGGTCTAGCGCGGCAGTTGGTGCTCAGAACAATGAGACCGACAATGCACCGCCTGCTCGCGGATGTGATTATAAGTCCTTTAAGGCATGTGACCCGCCGGTCCTGACTGGGAAGAAGGACGCGGTGGCTACTTTTGATTGGGTAATACGTATGGAAGCCGCCATCCGTCTGAGCGAGTGTCGAGCTAATCAAGTAGTGAAGTTTGCTGCTAACTCCTTGAGGGAGGAAGCATCCCACTGGTGGGAAGGTGTACGCCAGGCTAAAGGGTGCGAGATTGAGGATGCGATGATGTGGGCTGACTTGAAAACTTTGGTGATCAAGAACTTCTGCCCAAGGAACGAGATTGAAAAGGTAGAGAGGGAATTTCTGGGTTTGAAGGCCGGGAACATGACGCACCGGCAATACACAACCCGATTTAATGAACTGGCACGTCTGGTGCCACACCTTGTCACTACTGAAGAGAGAAAGATTGCCTGCTATGTTCAAGGGTTGCCGGACCAGGTCCGCACCTATGTTAAGGCAAACGCCCCTACTACCTATGATTCGGCAGTAGAGTTAAGTGGCGTGGTATTTGACGATCTGGCACTGAATGTTGTTGCCGTTGAAGAGCAAAAGAAGAGACTGAGCTTCTCAAACAAGCGAACTGGGGGAAGGATGTTTGGGGCTCGTGATAAGAGAGCTCGGGTGAATGAGCCGACTGTTTGTAAGAAGTGTGGAAGGGAGCATGTAGGTG
The DNA here is from genome assembly GCA_023525975.1 of Smallanthus sonchifolius. NCBI lineage: Eukaryota > Viridiplantae > Streptophyta > Magnoliopsida > Asterales > Asteraceae > Smallanthus > Smallanthus sonchifolius. Next base: position 15,908,189 of record CM042035.1, on the reverse strand, counting down.
AATGCAGACTAGGGTCTAACTTGTGCTTTAAGTGTGGCAAGACCGATATAATAACGGAATAAAAGAACGAGGCATGTCGGGTCGGGTCGGATGGGCTAGAAGGGGAGCCTCCCCTATAAATAGCCAAGGTCACAACCCATTTCTCTCATTTGCAACTTCTAGAGAGAGAAACCGTAGAGAGAGAAAGTTGTCGGATCGACCCGAGATTTGAGAAGTGTGTTGCTCCATAACTCGTGAGAAGAACCTCCGGATCAGAAGCTCGATTCAGGTAACGATCCGACCTAAATCTGAGTTTTAGTTCGTTTTTGGGTTTTTCGGGTTTTGGGTGAAAAGGCAACGTTTTTACGGATGGAACTGAAAGATAATCACGGATTTGAGTTCCTTAATGGAAAACGAACGTTTTGAATGCAACAGGTTCGGGATCTTGACATGATCAGACCCGAATGCGAAAGTTAGGGTTTTCGTGAATAACAGGTCGTGCGCACTTGCTAAGTGCGCACGGAGCAGGTCCTGCGCAGTTGCTAAGTGCGCAGGAAGAGGAACCTGCGCACTTGCTAAGTGCGCAGGAGGAAGGACCTGCGCACTTGCTAAGTGCGCAGGAAGCATGGTCTGCGCACTTGCTAAGTGCGCAGGAAGCAGAGTCTGCGCACTTGCTAAGTGCGCAGACATCAGAACTGATTAAGTGAAGTCAGTATGTTAGAATGGTTAAACCGTTAGAGTCGGGATTGGTCTGATGTGTATTTAACTAATCAATTCAGATCTGAAGTGAAGTTGTTGGACCTTTGTTTAGGACAACCGAGACTAGCTTATAAGGTGAGTTCTAGAAGCCCTCTTTTAAATGTTTTTATATAATGTTTTCGGGCTGGTGTGTACACGTATGAAATGTTGTTTTATAAAATGATGTTTATGAAACTACGTTTATGAAAGGAAATGATTTGGAACGAAGGGTTTATGGAAAGAAAGTTTATGAACGGAATGTTTACGAACGAATGTTATAAAGAAATGGTTTAATGAAAAGGTAAAGGGTTTTGAAAGTGAAGGAAAGGTTTTATGAAAAGAAAACAAAAAGGTTCAAAGGTTTTAAAGAATTCATTACAAATCTAATCTGTCGAATGAATGGAATTGACGAATGAAGTCTGGGAACGAGATTCCCAGCCTTGTGGTAGATTATGGACAGCGAGCCATAGTTACCATAAGAACAACAGGGGTAGTGTCTTAGTGGCCTGCCAATGGTTTTGATGTTGTACAACTGGTAAGGGAGTAACGACGGTTACTCGGGTGATGACGATCATCCTAAGGGAAAGGGTAATGGGAAATTAATGACGGCGATACGTAACGGTTAATTTCCAAAGGAGAGATGCGTGTTGGGCAATGACGGCGATACGTAACGGTTGACCCCACGTAATGAATGGTTGTGGCAATGACGGCGATACATAGCGGTTGCCCACAACATTAAAGGTTCCTACGGGGACATAGAGACGCGTAACGATACAGATTTTAGATAGTAATGTATGACTTAAATGAATGTTAATGTTTTAAACAAATGATCCGTTCAATGTGTTTAAATGTGCGAAGGTTTACGAATGAAAGGCCCTGTTTTCTTATACGAATGTTAAACCCTAATGAATATTTGAATGATGAACCATTTCTTAAATCGAACGAAAACTAGAACTCACCAGCGTAGCTGACGTTTTTAAGTGTGCACATTCAGGTTAAGGTAGGTTATGAGGATGGACGGTGATGCTTGGCAAGCGAGAAGAGTTACCCGGCTGATCATGAAGACTGGCATCCCGTTATGTTTAGTTATGATGTAAATATGTTTTAAACTATGTTTACGCTTCCGCATGTATGAACAAGTTTTAATTATGATGAATGAATGAAGTTTTTCCGCTGCGTTATTTGATATTCATGTTTAAGAACTGTTTGTGAATGAGTAATTCCAACAAGTGAGGCCTCCCGGGTTTGGGGCCTTACAAGTTGGTATCAGAGCAATAGTTTGAGAGATTCGGACACTCCCAGTGTCTGAACTTAAACTTTTAATGGGACCGAAAGCGGATGCCAGTACGGGTAACTCGAGCCAAAGCATCAGGTATGAAGGTAGTATATGTATTTACGTATATAGTATGCCTTAGAAAGGGTTAAGTAAGGACTTGTGTTCTGATGGAATCACAAAGGTGGTCAAATAGAAATCGAAAGGTAGTGTAATGGTTAATTACAGATGTCTAGTGTATATTAACATCTTACAGTACTTATTGAATTCTATTTGTTAACTAGCGTGATGACATTGGATTTCTTGTCTTATAGAACGAAATGGCGAGAAGAGGAAACGGAAGGCGTGGTGGCCGTACCGGTGGTCGTACCGGCGGTCGAAATGGTGGGCGTGGCAGGATCCCCGCGCGCCAAGAGTATAGTGAAGAAGGAAGTGTTCACACTGAACCGGCGGTTAGTGTGCATGAAGCTGAGCAGACACAGGTTGAAGAACAACCTTTCACTTTTGAACCAGAAGTGAGGGCAGCCATAGCTCGAGAATTTACAGAGTTGATGAAGACTTCCCTGCCAGGTCTGTTGGCAGAAGCATTGAAGCAGGTCAATGCGGTGGGTGGGTCTAGCGCGGCAGTTGGTGCTCAGAACAATGAGACCGACAATGCACCGCCTGCTCGCGGATGTGATTATAAGTCCTTTAAGGCATGTGACCCGCCGGTCCTGACTGGGAAGAAGGACGCGGTGGCTACTTTTGATTGGGTAATACGTATGGAAGCCGCCATCCGTCTGAGCGAGTGTCGAGCTAATCAAGTAGTGAAGTTTGCTGCTAACTCCTTGAGGGAGGAAGCATCCCACTGGTGGGAAGGTGTACGCCAGGCTAAAGGGTGCGAGATTGAGGATGCGATGATGTGGGCTGACTTGAAAACTTTGGTGATCAAGAACTTCTGCCCAAGGAACGAGATTGAAAAGGTAGAGAGGGAATTTCTGGGTTTGAAGGCCGGGAACATGACGCACCGGCAATACACAACCCGATTTAATGAACTGGCACGTCTGGTGCCACACCTTGTCACTACTGAAGAGAGAAAGATTGCCTGCTATGTTCAAGGGTTGCCGGACCAGGTCCGCACCTATGTTAAGGCAAACGCCCCTACTACCTATGATTCGGCAGTAGAGTTAAGTGGCGTGGTATTTGACGATCTGGCACTGAATGTTGTTGCCGTTGAAGAGCAAAAGAAGAGACCGAGCTTCTCAAACAAGCGAACTGGGGGAGGATGTTTGGGGCTCGTGATAAGAGAGCTAGGGTGAATGAGCCGACTGTTTGTAAAAAGTGTGGAAAGGAGCATGTAGGTGAATGCAGACTAGGGTCTAACTTGTGCTTTAAGTGTGGCAAGACCGGGCACTACTCCCGAGAATGCTCACAAGGTTACAAATGCTACAATTATGGGGAAAATGGTCATTTGAGTAGGGACTGCCCGAAGCCCAGGATGGGGGAAACCGGGAAGGGAAAGGGCCCGGAAAAGAAGGGAGAGGGATCTCGTGCGAAGACGCGGGCGTACGCACTGACGCAGGATCAGGCTAGAATGGACCCCGATGTGGCGTCAGGTACATTCGTCCTTGACAACACTCTTGTTTCTGTGTTATTTGATTCGGGTGCCAGTAAGAGTTTTATATCTGCGAGTTTTTGTAAGCGAGTGAAGTACACTGTTAGTAAACTAGAAAGGGCCTTTAGCGTAGAAACCGCTGAGGGTAGAACTGAGAGAGTGACCGAGGTAGTTGACAACGCTACGATAAGAATAGAAGGTCATAGGTTCCCTGTCAGATTGTTTGTTATGGTTTTGGGAGGGTTTGATGTCGTGCTGGGTATGGATTGGTTAACTGCCAACGAAGCACAAATCATATATAAACGAAAGATAATCCAACTCAAGGCTCCGGATGGTAGTAAAGTCGAAGTCTTTGGAGATCGTGACGCCCCGATGCCAAACGTCATCTCAATGATTAAGGCAACGAATTACCTGAGGCGCGGATGCGAGGCTTATCTGGTATATGTAATTGACAAGTGTAAGGAAGTGAAGGAACTAGACGATGTACCCGTGGTACGCGAGTACCCAGAGGTGTTTCCAGAGGATTTGCCTGGGATACCACGCGATAGAGAAATTAAGTTCCGAATTGACTTAGTACCAGATGCCCAGCCCGTGGCTAAGGCTCCATATCGACTTGCACCAGTGGAAATGAAGGAACTTATGGTCCAACTAGACGAGTTACTTGATAAAGGATTTATCCAACCGAGCATCTCGCCGTGGGGTGCTCCGGTGTTGTTTGTAAAGAAGAAAGATGGTTCAATGAGAATGTGTATCGATTATCGTGAGTTGAATAAACGAACGGTGAAGAACAAGTACCCTTTACCAAGGATCGATGACCTGTTCGACCAGTTGCAAGGCGCAAGTTGGTTTTCAAAAATCGACCTTCGGTCCGGGTACCATCAGTTGAAGGTGAGGGAAGAAGACATACCGAAAACTGCATTTCGCACGCGTTATGGACATTTCGAGTTCTGCGTAATGTCTTTCGGATTGACGAACGCCCCCGCAGCGTTCATGGATTTAATGATTAGGGTGTGTCGACCGATGCTGGATCGATCGGTAATCGTGTTCATCGATGATATCCTTATCTACTCCAAGAATGAGGGTGATCACGCGTGTCACTTGAAAGAAGTATTGGAAGCTCTGAAAAAGGAGAAGTTGTATGCTAAGTTCTCCAAATGCGCGTTCTGGCTTAGGGAAGTCCAATTCCTAGGTCACATCATTGGCCCGAACGGCATTATGGTTGACCCAGCAAAGATAGTAATGGTAAGTGAATGGGACATTCCTAAGACGCCAACTGAAATCTGCAGTTTCTTAGGATTGGCAGGCTACTATCGGAGATTCATCCAGGATTTCTCGAAAATAGCTTCGCCATTGACAAAGTTGACTCGGAAAGAAGTAAAGTACGAATGGGGTTCGACCCAGTATGAGGCGTTTAAGGAATTGAAAGAGAAGCTAACACAAGCTCCAGTCTTGGCCCTTCCCGAGGGTAGTGAAGACCTGGTGGTATACTCTGACGCGTCGGGTCAGGGGTTAGGATGTGTGTTGATGCAACGCGGTAGAGTGATTGCATATGCGTCGCGGCAGTTGAAAGTTCACGAAGTCAACTATCCGACTCACGATTTGGAACTTGCTGCTGTCGTATTTGCATTGAAAATCTGGAGGCACTACCTGTACGGGGTAAAGTTTACTATTTACTCCGACCATAAAAGTTTGAAGTACTTCTTTGAACAAAAGGAGCTTAACATGAGGCAGAGGAGGTGGTTGGAACTCCTGAAGGACTATGACTGTGAAATAATGTACCACCCTGGAAAGGCAAACGTGGTGGCTGACGCTCTAAGCCGAAAGGATGTGCCTACTCCTATTGGAGTGAAAGCTTGCCAGTTGGTGGTAACATCGGATGTGATGAGAGAAATCGAAAGAGCTCAAGATGAAGCTTTGAAGGAAGAAAATATAAAGGGAGAAAGGATGGTGGGCCAACAGGACAAGTTGGAATATAACACCCTTGGTGTTAGAACACGTTATGGACGGGTATGGATACCTATGGGTGGCGAGCTTAGAACCAAAATCTTGGATGAGGCTCATAAGTCTCGTTACTCTATCCATCCTGGTACCAACAAAATGTACCAAGACCTAAAGAAAGACTACTGGTGGCCTGGAATGAAATGTGATGTGACGAAGTATGTAAGCAAGTGCTTGACTTGCTCGCAAGTAAAGGCTGAACACCAGAAACCGTATGGAAAGATTCAACCACTTGATATACCAGAATGGAAATAGGAACACATTACCATGGACTTCATAACCAAGCTACCTCGCATAGCTAAAGGTCATGACACCATTTGGGTAATTGTGGACGGGTTGACGAAGAGTGCTCATTTCCTACCTATTCGCGAGACGTTCTCGTCGGAAAGGTTAGCGGAAGTATTTATTAACGAAGTAGTAGCACGGCATGGGATGCCTTTGACGATTGTATCTGACCGTGACACACGATTCACATCAAGGTTCTGGAAAAGATTTCATGAGGCGATGGGCACGAGGCTTAATATCAGCACAGCATACCACCCGCAAACGGATGGTCAGTCCGAAAGGACTATTCAGACGTTGGAGGATATGCTCCGTGCTTGTATTATCGACTTCGGTGGCAGTTGGGACAGCCATCTGCCGTTAGCTGAATTCTTCTACAACAATAGTCATCACACGACGATAGGCATGCCGCCTTACGAAATGTTGTATGGGAGAAGATGTAGGACCCCGGTTTGTTGGGGTGAGATTGGACAGAAAGAATTAGGAAGTCTCGAAGTCGTAAGAGAGACGTCGGAAAGGTTTGATCAGATCAAAGCGCGAATGAAGGCCGCACAAGATCGTCAGAAGTCCTATGCGGATAGACGACGAAGGCCTATCGAGTTTGATGTTGGGGACAGAGTAATGTTGAAAGTGTCACCCTGGAAGGGAATCATACGATTCAGGAAGAGAGGAAAGTTAAGTCCGAGGTTTGTCGGACCATTCAGGATAGTGGCACGGGTTGGTGAAGTCGCTTATCGGTTGGAGTTACCCGATGAGTTAAGTGGGATTCATCCTACTTTCCATGTATCACACTTGCGAAAGAGTTTGGCGGATGAATCGGCTCACGTACCACTTACTGACATCGAGGTTGAAAACAGCCTTAATTACATCGAAGAACCCGTGGCCATCCTTGATCGGAAGGAGAAACGTTTACGTAATAAAGTTATCCAATTGGTTAAAGTCCAATGGAAGCATCGAAAAGGATCGGAAGCCACTTGGGAAACGGAGAAGGAAATGAGGGAGTCGTACCCTCATCTATTTGACTTATGATAGGTTTCGGGGACGAAACCTATTGTAAGGGGGGTAGACTTGTAACATCCCAAAAAAATAAAACGACAGATATAATAACGGAATAAACGAACGAGGCATGTCGGGTCGGGTCGGATGGGCTAGAAGGGGAGCCTCCCCTATAAATAGCCAAGGTCACAACCCATTTCTCTCATTTGCAACTTCTAGAGAGAGAAACCGTAGAGAGAGAAAGTTGTCGGATCGACCCGAGATTTGAGAAGTGTGTTGCTCCATAACTCGTGAGAAGAACCTCCGGATCAGAAGCTCGATTCAGGTAACGATCCGACCTAAATCTGAGTTTTAGTTCGGTTTTGGGTTTTTCGGGTTTTGGGTGAAAAGGCAACGTTTTTACAGATGGAACTGAAAGATAATCACGGATTTGAGTTCCTTAATGGAAAACGAACGTTTTGAATGCAACAGGTTCGGGATCTTGACATGATCAGACCCGAATGCGAAAGTTAGGGTTTTCGTGAAGAAAAGGTCGTGCGCACTTGCTAAGTGCGCACGGAGCAGGTCCTGCGCACTTGCTAAGTGCGCAGGAAGAGAAAAGTGCGCAGGAGGAAGGACCTGCGCACTTGCTAAGTGCGCAGGAAGCATGGTCTGCGCACTTGCTAAGTGCGCAGGAAGCAGAGTCTGCGCACTTGCTAAGTGCGCAGACATCAGAACTGATTAAGTGAAGTCAGTATGTTAGAATGGTTAAACCGTTAGAGTCGGGATTGGTCTGATGTGTATTTAACTAATCAATTCAGATCGGAAGTGAAGTTGTTGGACCTTTGTTTAGGACAACCGAGACTAGCTTATAAGGTGAGTTCTAGAAGCCCTCTTTTAAATGTTTTTATATAATGTTTTCGGTACACGTATGAAATGTTGTTTTATAAAATGATGTTTATGAAACTACGTTTACGAAAGGAAATGATTTGGAACGAAGGGTTTATGGAAAGAAAGTTTATGAACGGAATGTTTACGAACGAATGTTATAAAGAAATGGTTTAATGAAAAGGTAAAGGGTTTTGAAAGTGAAGGAAAGGTTTTATGAAAAGAAAACAAAAAGGGCAAAGGTTTTAAAGAAGTCATTACAAATCTAATCTGTCGAATGAATGGAATTGACGAATGAGTCTGGGAACGAGATTCCCAACCTTGTGGTAGATTATGGACAGCGAGCCATAGTTACCATAAGAACAACAGGGGTAGTGTCTTAGTGGCCTGCCAATGGTTTGATGTTGTACAACTGGTAAGGGAGTAACGACGGTTACTCGGGTGATGACGATCATCCTAAGGGAAAGGGTAATGGGAAATTAATGACGGCGATACGTAACGGTTAATTTCCAAAGGAAAGATGCGTGTTGGGCAATGATGGCGATACGTAACGGTTGACCCCACGTAATGAATGGTTGTGGCAATGACGGCGATACGTAGCGGTTGCCCACAACATTAAAGGTTCCTACGGGGACATAGAGACGCGTAACGATACAGATTTTAGATAGTAATGTATGACTTAAATGAATGTTAATGTTTTAAACAAATGATCCGTTCAATGTGTTTAAATGTGCGAAGGTTTACGAATGAAAGGCCCTGTTTTCTTATACGAATGTTAAACCCTAATGAATGTTTGAATGATGAACCATTTCTTAAATCGAACGAAAACTAGAACTCACCAGCGTAGCTGACGTTTTTAAGTGTGCACATTCAGGTTAAGGTAGGTTATGAGGATGGACGGTGATGCTTGGCAAGCGAGAAGAGTTACCCGGCTGATCATGAAGACTGGCATCCCGTTATGTTTAGTTATGATGTAAATATGTTTTAAACTATGTTTACGCTTCCGCATGTATGAGCAAGTTTTAATTATGATGAATGAATGAAGTTTTTTCGCTGCGTTATTTGATATTCATGTTTAAGAACTGTTTGTGTATGAGTAATTCCAACAAGTGAGGCCTCCCGGGTTTGGGGCCTTGCATAAGTACGGCTTACCATCCTCAAACTGACGGACAAACCGAGCGAACAATCCAAACTCTCGAGGATATGCTTAGAGCTTGTGTCATTGACTTTGGTGGCAATTAGGATTCTCACCTACCACTAATCGAATTTTCCTACAACAATAGCTACCACACAAGTATTAACATGGCACCGTTTGAAGCTCTTTATGGACGGAAATGTCGTTCACCGATTTGTTGGAACGAAATTAGTGAAGCACAAATCGCCGGTCCCGAGCTTATCCAAGAGACCACCGATAAAATCTCTCTTATCCGTGACAACATTCGAGTAGCAAGGAGTCGGCAAAAGAGCTATGCCGATAAAAGACGAAAACCCTTGGAATTTCAAGTTGGGGATATGATTCTCCTAAAGGTATCACCTTGGAAAGGCGTAGTCCGATTTGGAAAGAAAGGAAAACTTGCACCTCGATATGTGGGTCCATTCAAGATACTCGAAAGGGAAGGAAAAGTGGCATACAAACTCGATCTTCCTTCAGAACTCAACAACGTTCATCCGACCTTTCATGTATCTAATTTAAAAAAGTGTCTTGCCGACGAAAATCTCCACATCCCTCTTGATGAAGTGCGTATTGATGAGAAAATGCACTTTGTTGAAAAACCCGTGGAAATCATGGACCGAGAAGTCAAGAAACTTAAGCGTAACCGCATCCCCATTGTCAAGGTCCGTTGGGAGTCTAAACGTGGACCCGAGTTCACTTGGGAACGTGAAGACCAAATGAAGACCAAGTATCCACATCTCTTTTCATAGCCTTCACTAGTTGAATTTCGGGGCGAAATTCCTTTAACATAGGGAGACTGTGACGTTTCGGATTTTTCATTCGCGCACTTGTAATATAATTATCGTGTAATCATTCTCAAATTAAATAAGATACGAGTGTTTTATTTTGTTTTATACAAATAGTTATTTTCATTTTACGGATTTAAATTAATTAAAATTTTATAAGTTTTAAAACTTATATAAAATTTTATATAAAAAAAATCTAAATTTAAAGGTTGCATATTTAATAAAATAACCTATTTAAATAAGATAAATAACTTTTATAAAAATTATTTATAATAATAATAAAATAAGTTTATAAAATATATTTGAAATTAAAAGAAATTAAAGAAATTTATTTTTATAAAAGTTGAGGGGTTGTTTTGAAAATTTTCAAACTAGAAGGTTTTAAGATAAATCTGTTGAGGGACTATTTCTGGTCAAATCAAACTATAAGGTCTTATCCGTAGTTATTCCAGGGACTAAATTAAATCAAAATCAAACTTCCGGGACTGAAACTGCCAAAACCAAATTCGCATTTCCGGTTGTCCCCAACGTTTGTCTGGCGGTCCAAAGCTTTTTCCGACGAACACCCCGACAGGGCTGTTCCCTGCACCTCAACAGCCGCTAAAGGCATGTCTGAACTCGTCTTGCCTACACGAACAAGAACCCCCGACCAATTGGTCTCCCCAACATACGGATCGTCTGATCATGTTGGTGGCCGAGAACCCACGCCCGAATTCAAGCCCGACAGTCAACCTCCACGCATGAACGATAGCTCGATAGCTTCGTCTCGTCCAGAAGAGTGTCGGGACGTGCTCAATTTCACGTTTTATCATACGAAACGAGCTCGGCTATAAATAGCCATAGTCAGATCTGCACGAGCTCGCTACCCCCTTCCACCCACTCTCACTCCAAATTGAAGGCACCATTGCATTCGTCGTCTCCGAGTGAAGCTGTGACCAAGTTTTTAAAGGCTAATTCCATCCAGAAGATCAATTACCATTCTTGACATTTTCGGGGTTAAACTTCTGCCGACCAGGCCCTTCGCGACCAGGTTCGAGCTTTATTTTGGTTCCATTAGTTCCTGTTAGCCACTGGTAATCAACCCCAATCGAAAATACGACCATCGCCCGTGAGTTACCGGGCAAACCAAGTGTCATCGGACACGGTTTGCCGGTTGCCGAGGACCAGCGACCTGATTTGCCTTTGTGTATTTAAATAAACTGATGCACACATAACCAGCGATGGGCAGTAGCCCGGCTGGTTATGCGTGTGTGTGTTTAAGGCAGAGGTCGCGGGTTCGATCCCGGTTGGCCTTCGGCCCAATTTTTTATTCTGTTTTTATTTTATTTATTTATTTTAACTTATTTTAACATTCTTTTTATACAATAAAAACTAAAACAAGTCGGTTTACTCGTTCATTTATTCCGGAAACCACTAAAATTCTTTTATACATATTTAACCCACAAAAATTTTTATAAAATAATAAATATTATATTTTTATAAATTTGTTAAAATAGTTTCAACTTACAAAAAAAAATATATAATAATAATGATAATATAAATAAATAAATAAATAAATAGGAACTTTTATAAATACATAATAACTACTTATTTAAAAATGAAATATTTTAACAATATATATATATGATTTTTAAGTTAAAGTTTTACCAAGTCATTATTATTTTCTACCATATTTTATATAAATAAATATTAAAGGATATTATAATAAAACACATACACATTTAAATACGAATACGCACATACAAATAAAACATACAATAATACTTATCTATCCACATAGGATTTCATCGTGCTTAGGTTTCAACGTCCTTATCACCCGCACTCGTGGATTATCATATCCGCTAGTCAGGTGAGTTACATAGCCCCTATTTTACATTTTTACATACTTTGGGGTGAAACATTATACATGCTACTCATCAAATTGTTTATACGTGTTATACATGTGAATTATATGCTTGTTCATCATAAATTATCTTGAGTGTACAATTGTTTATTTTAAACACAAGAAAACCAACAGTAATATTAATAGATCTATTGTGCCTGACCAGCCCACCCGGTTATGTTGTTTATTACTGCATACTCGGATATAGCCGCGTGTTATATTCAAACATACAGATATAGTGGGTAACTATATTCAAACATACCGGACTTAGCTCTTGTGCTATGTTCAAGCGCGTCAATCAAGGTTTGAATTGTAATTAGATAAATGATACACCATATATATACCGTGTTTAACAAGATAAACAATGAGTTGCAAAACGTTTTTATCTACTACTTATCGGAACTACAAAACCTATGTACTCACCAACCTTTTAGTTGACACTTGATTTAAATAATGTTTCAGGTTTGGATATGTGATTGCTTGCCGAAGATTCCTCCACTTAAGAACTATGGACCTAGTTAAGTAAATCAATGTTTTGAACTAGACTAGGTTATTTGAAATGTATTGTATTTGGATCTTTGTTGTCTTTAAATTTAATTAATGAATTATGCAACATTTTAGTTATCATGTGCTTTTGAACAATCATTCCATTGTCGGCCTCGATGATTCCGCCATCGGTCGGGGTGTGACAAGTTGCAGGTCATAAAAAGGAGGAATCAGGAAAAACAAAAGTGGCGACTGTTTAAAATGAAATGGAATTTTAGGTTTAAACAATATTTCATTTTACTCCCCTCAACTTTGAAGTAATTCCATTCTTAGCTTTTTAATTCATTTATTTGTTAAAGTCTAGTATAATAATTTCGTACTTTGACAACCTCGGTCCCAACCGGATCCCGTGTTTTAAGAAAACAAAAATTCGGGATTTTACATTTAGGCTATATCGGTGCTTGAAAGAAATGGTATTTTTACATATGTAACATTTGATTCTTACATGTGTAACATTTGATTTTACATATGTAAAAAGTTGATAGTTACATATGTAATATCCTTTACGTAACATTTAATTTTGCTGTCTCCTTTGCCTTACTAACAGGTCTGTTAAAACAATATAATATAATACCTCATAGCATTTAAATAAACTTATTAATATTTAACCATCATTTACTCATTAAGTTTTGACATTTTATAGGAAGACTACAATCGGGTAATATTCTTTCTTTAACATATATAGTTACATATGTTACATTTGTTGGTTATTTATGTAATCCAACCTGTAATTTACGTACGTAATTTTACATGACCACTTGTTATTTTTGGCAATTTACATACGTAAACTCATGAAACTTATCTTATAACATACGTAACCTTACATATGTTACAAGTGTTAATGTTATTTATATATGTAAGTTGATGAACTTGTTTTCTTCGTATGTGAAGGATTTTTGTGTTAAAGATGAAGATGATTATCAAGAAATTAAGCCTATTTAGGTTTTATGTTTTTTGTTAGCTTATTATAGTTCGTGTATCATTTTTAAATATTTAAGTTTGTATAAAAATAACTTGTTACGTTTTTAGTGTTGATTGTAATGAATATTTATAGTTTTAAGTTTGTTTTAACATATGTAACAACATTTATGTTGGATTATTATTGTGTTTTGGATCATTTTTAAATATTTAAGTTTGTTTTAACATATGTAACAAACGTAAGCTGCTACAACGTTTAAAATAGTAGTTTTTTTAAATAAAATAGTTGCTTTTTCAATTTTAATTTCAAGCTTTATAATTAAAAAATTAAATAATATAATTTAAAAAGTAGTAGAGAGAATATATAATTTAATATAGTAGGAGAGAGATAATATGATGGTTTTAGTCAAAAGACCAAATTACCCTTTTTGTACTTGTATAATGTTAAAATAATACTTTGAAAATACAATTTTTCAAGATTGAATATGGGCCATTGATCATCACAAATGAAGAGTTGAGATGGAGTTTAGTGGGTTTCTACAACTCAAGAGGGTTTGCATTATAACTATACCCTATATATATAGGAAAATGATCAAATGTAAACTAAGTTTAAATGTGTAAACTAATTTATATATATATATATATATATATATATATATATATATATATATATATATATATATATATATATATATATATATATATATATATATGTAAAAATTTATACCATAAAATCGAGCGTTTTCTATCTTTAAAACGAGTATGGTCTTGCTATATTTAAAAAAAAACATCGTTGAACTGGGTTTGTACGTTTTTAACAGCGTTTGACGTTTTTTCAAGACGTTTTCATTGTGTTTTTTCGTAACGTTTTTTTATGATGTTTTTTCATTGTGTTTTTTAATGGCGTTTTTTTTTAATTTTGTCACTGTGTTTTTCATGGTGTTTTTTCATAAGGTTTTTCATTGTGTTTTTTCATAAAGTTTTTATGAGGTTTTTTTATAACTTTTTTTCACTGCGTTTTTCATAAACTTTTTTTTTTCATGGCGTTTTTTCAAGACGTTTTTAATTGTGTTTTTTCATAACGTTTTTTATGGCGTCTTTTTATGACGTTTTTTTCACTGCGTTTTTCATGGTGTATTTTTCATGGAGTTTTATGTTGTTTTTAATCATCGATCGTGCGAAAAACAGAAAAAACGCATGTGAAATTGGGCGTGTTATGGTGTTTGTTTTTAAACTAGACAACTTTATGGTGTGTTTTGAACTGTGATTATGCAGAAAACAGAAAATGTGTATTTTGGTGTTTTTAAACTGGGCAAGCTCTTTTTCATGAAGTTTTCTAGTGTTTTTGATCACCGATCGTGCTTAAAAACAGAAAAAACTTATGTGAAACTGGGGTATTATGGTGTTTATAAACTGGACAAATTTATGGTGTGTTTTGAACTGTGATTGTGCAGAAAACAGAAAATGCGTTTTATGATGTTTTTTTATTCAATCACCATTATGGTTTTAAGTGTTTTCTTTATGGTGTCTTCTTTTATAGTGTTTTTGAACTGGGTGTATTTTTAAACTGGGCAACTTTATGGTGTGTTTTGAACTGTGATTGTGTAGAAAACAGAAAATACGTTTTTCAGATTCTCTAACACCCCCGAGGAATCGTTATCTTTGGTATTCAGCTCTATGAATGCGAGAGTTGTAGGAACTCGTACGGGATCAAACAGAAAAAAGAAAGCGCATTTCTGGACACCATTACCATAATGGTTGTAGGTGTTTTATTTATGGTATTTTTGTTTTCCAGATAAAACAAGCTCTTTTAAAAATATTCTAAATTTATCCGGTTCAAAAACACCAAAAACTTGCACAGTTCTAAAAAACAACATAAAATATCCAAGTAATTGTTTTTTATGATTTTTTTTGAATTTATGACGTTTTTTATTGTATTTATACGTCGTTTTTTATGATACAACCTAGTGCAAAAACACCACGAATAAAAAACCCCACTTAACACAAAATAGTTTTTAAATTTTTTCTATATAACAATAGTGTACTCATATTAAAGATAAAAAAACGCTCGTTATTACGGTGTAATTTTTTTTTGAAAATAATAACGCATTAAAAAGTTATGAACGTTTGAAAAATACGGAGGAATATGCATGTGACTTGCATGCGCATATTTTGAGCATTTGAAAAATCAAGCGCATGTTTCTTTCACGAATTTACCCTTCCCCCTTGGTCCCCTCCTTGGATACATGTCACCCACTGGTGGTTTCCTACACTTTTTTCACTTCTTAAAAAATCCCACCCCTTTATATATATATATGTATATATATATATATATATATATATATATATATATATATATATATATGATTAGGTTCATGTAAAAAAGATTCTAATTCTAAAAAGGGTGAGAAGGATTTAGAGCCGTTAGATCAAATTGTAGAAAAGATTTAATGGTTGAGATTAAATTGTAGGAGAAAAAGTTGTTGCAAGGGTATTTTAGTCTTGGCTACTTTTGTTGACTTTTTATCAAGTTCCCCTCTCATTTTTAAACGTTCATAACTTTTACATACGGCAATATTTTTTTTAAAAAATTATACCATAAAAACGAGCGTTTTTTATCTTTAAAACGAGTATAGTGTCGTTATAAACAAAAACGAAAAAAATTAACGTTTTCCAGCTCATTGTGTAATTAGTCAGGTCATTGTGTAATACAAGTTTATTGTGTAATACAAGTTCATTGTGTAATACAAGTTCATTTTGTTATATGTATTTATCATTGTGTTTTACGTTTTCCAGCTCATTGTGTAATTAGTCAGGTCATTGTGTAACACAAGTTCATTGTGTAATAAAAGTTCATTGTGTAATACCACGTCTGGTAATTGTGTAATTAGTCAGGTCATTGTGTAATACAAGTTCATTATGTAATTAGTCAGGTAATTGTGTAATACAAGTTCATTGTGTAATTATTCAGGTCATTGTGTAATACCACGTCTGGTCATTGATTAATTAGTCAGGTCATTGTGTAATACAAGTTCATTGTGTAATTAGTCAGGTCATTGTGTAATACAAGTTCATTGTGTGTAACATCCCGAAAATAGTAAATAAGTAAATAATAATACGATGGAGATTTATACGACATAAAACGAAATAAGAACGGATGGACTTGGGCTCGACTCCAACGGGCCGAGGGAAGCCCAGGTATAAAAGGGGCAAGGCAGCCCACTAACTCATTTCACCCTCCATTTCACCAATTCTAGAGAGAGAAAGGGAGCCCGAGTCTAGAGAGAGAAAGTCGACGGATCGTCACGATATTTGAGGAGCACGTTACTACTAAGATCGTGAGCAAAACCTCTGGATCAGAATTCCAATCCAGGTAATGATTCGATCATAATATGAGTCTTTGTTCATTTTGGGGTTTCTCGAGTTTTAGCTAAATAGGTGATGTTTTTATGGATGAAACTTGAAAATAAGCTTAGAAATAGAATCTAGAATGAAAACCGCACGTTTTGATCAAAGAAAATTGTAAGATTAGCATGATCGGATTAACATGCAAGAATTCCGAAATTTTGGTCCAAGAACCAGGTACTGCGTACTTACCAAGTGCGCAGGAAGGAATCCCTGCGTACTTACTAAGTGCGCAGGTAGCAGTCCCTGCGTACTAACCAAGTACGCAGGAGGAAGACTCCTGCGCACTTACCAAGTGCGCATGAGCAAGTCCCTGCGCACTTACTAAGTGCGCAGGAAGCAGACAGCAGGCCACAGGTTGGTTAAGTAAAGTCAGTAAGTTTAGAATGATTAAACCATTAGAGTCGGGGTTGGGTCTAATGTGTATTTAACTACCTAATCCAGATCGGAGGTGACGCTGTTGGGCCTTTGTTTAGGACAACCTAGAGTAGCTCGTCAGGTGAGTTCTATGTGCCCCCTTCTATGTATGTGCAAATGATTTATAAATGTTTTGGGGCTGAAGTGTATACACTAAATGAATAAATGTTATAAGTGTCAATGTGATCATACGTATATATATATATAATTACTTATATATGTGAAAATGAATTATGAATAAAGAATGAATCGTATGATACAAAGAATGAACGAAAGAAGGACATAACGTAAATGAATGAAATCTTGCTTTATATTATATATATATTGCATGTTATGAATGAATGTAAACGTTATGATCCCTTCTATGACAACGGCTACTTCGGTAGACGGACGACCACGTGATTATTTTGCAACCGGGACAAAAACGTTCCTTCGCAAGCTAGGACGTATGAAAAGGTATAAATGGACGGTCGAAGCAAGCCTTAACTAATGTAGAACGGTTGCATACATAATGGTCACGTGGGAAACGGATGCCCTAGGGCAGACGGATAAAAATGACGGACTACGACGGTAGGACGGTAAAGAGCGGACGGACAAAGGTTGCCGGACGAAATTAACGATATGACGGACGGTTTTCTAGAGCCGGACGGTAATGAAATGGGCTACGACGGTAGTTCTGACTGCGATGTCTTTGTGACATTCGCGACAAGTATGATGGGTTGATCTCCCTTAAGATTATGGCCAATATGTGTTCTCTCAATGAAAGTATGTACGTACATATGTATGTACCCTCAATGAATGTTATGTGAGAACAATAAAGTAAAGAATATATAAAAGTACGAATACACATTCATTTATTATATTTATGATACGATAAATGTTATGTGTGAATGTCTTTAATCTAGAACTCACCAGCGTTAGCTGACTTTTAGTATACATTTCAGGTAACAAAGGAAAGGGTCGTGCGAAGGCGTGAAGGTTACCTGGCACAAGACTGACATCCCACTTTTGTTTGTTAAGAATATGTTATGCTTTTATTTGTAAAGACTTCCGCTGTTTTGATTATGTAATTGAATGACGAATGTTTTAATTTAAGTTCAGTATTTATGACTATGTTTATGAGTAAATCCAACAAGTGAGGTTACCCGAGAAAGGGGCCTTACAAGTTGGTATCAGAGCAATAGTTTGAGAGATTCAGACGTCCCTAAATGTCTGGACTCAAACTGATAATGGGACCAACGCACGGATGTCAGTACGGGTAGCCACCGCTAACGCCAAAACAAGTAAGTAAGTATCAATGTCAATATATAACTCAGGGTAGATGTCTTAGCATAGGACACATGCCTTAGTTACCAATATCACTACTGATATGAATAGTTACACATAGGACATAAGATGGTAGACAATTTGAGCACATGAGTACAGTAAATGATTAATAATAACACGTAGCTACTGTTATCAATCTTTTACTGTGTAAGGGTGTCTCGATTTGTCATCCGTCGTATGTACTCACCATAGAGAGTGAAAGAAATGTTAACATAGTATTAGGAATGACTCACAAATCATAAGAACAGTACGATACATGTAAAGTGAATCACAAACAACGAGTAGAAGTTCGATATACCACAACGAAAGAAAGATAACGGATTATCAGCGGTCCAAGCAGATAGTAACGAACAGTCATGAACAACTCCCGTCAACTAGGAGTTCGGAAAGGGAAGGAGGATACATGGACTAGACGTTGTTTATAGAAGACATTTAAATTATGAAGCATTATAAGACGAGTCAGGAATTCACAAGTAAGGTAAGTTGGCAATTACGTCAGGATCCACGTAATTGTAAATTTACATGTGCTTGTGCATACTGATGAACCTTATCGTGTGGATTAATACACATGTCACCAAAAACAATTTAATCACTCCAACCAAGACTATGAGATTAGTCACCTAAGTAATGGCGGTTGTAACGAGTTAGCAAGACGAATGATGGCAACAACGACACACCAAAGGTGGAATGAGAAGGAATGGAACCCTAAATGAAGCTTACTGAATTTGAGTGACACGAAGAAACAAGTTTAGAAAGATTGACGAAACCTGGTCCGGAACCTGATGCAACAGTGATGGAAGTAGTAAATCAATCAAACACAAAGAAATGGAAAGATTGCACTAGAGAGGATTAGTATGAGGATGATGAGAGGACCTATCAAGCCCCAAATAGAAGGTTGCTTCGCATGGCAACCCGCGAACGACGAAGACCAAGTAAGTAGAATTTGAGGAACTCAGCACTTGTTTGTTTCGAATTGGGAAAGTGACTACCAAGGATTACACGTTAAGTATGAGACATGAGTGCTACATATGTCAGACAAGCACCCATTTAGAGAACTGCTTTTGAACAGGAATTGTCTATGCTTAACACAAACACCATATGATGAATAAACATTGTTCTACTGTCGAAGTATGCAAGAGTATGAAGGAAATAACCACACGAGTATATGTCCAAGAAATATATGAGTGCACGAATACACCAATGGCATCTCTCCATGCAAAATACAACCCCAGATAAACTATTATGAGCATTCGCTGAAACGGGAAGATAGATATACCAACGACAACAAATGACTAGAACCGTGATGTTAATTAGGGCGAGCAGGCAAAACCAAATAAAACCAGATCCAACCCAAGGATTGTTGTTCAGGATGGATGTGAAAGGCAAGCCCAATGGTGTGAAGTAAGGCGTAAGTGGAAGCAAGGACTCAAGACGAGTCAGAAAACACTCTACGATGATTAAGTCAAGTCAAGAGCACGTGAGACTACTGAAATTGAAAGGCCAATAAGGAACCTAATGAGAGTAGAAAGGAAAGGAATAAATCGAGTATCACCACACGTGCCAACTAATTAAACAAACCTATGAATGAAATTATAAAAGAATCGCATACGAAAACTGTTAACGGTCACGAAAAGTTAGAAAATGTATATTTTTGGTCACAAGGGATGCCAACCCCTAAGACCATCCAGTGATATGAAGTAAGAGTGGTACGTAATAGACTAATGAAGAGAAATGTGAAACCATGATGAGTATGTTTTAAAGAAAGACAAGAAGGGAGTTACGTGTATAGGAATATGAATGTAAGGATTGCATATCTAGTATTCCGTCTGAATGAATACCTTCTCAGAAAGTTAAGTATGATAGAGTAATGCTTCTAATGGTTCCTTCGTGAACGAAACGTTCCTTTGGGGACGCAATGATACGGTTCCTTCGGGAACGAAATGACAAGGTTCCTTCGGGAACAAACTGATATGGTTCCTTCGGGAACAAGATGATGGGATTCCTTCGGGAACGAGATAGCGGGATTCATTCGGGAACAACATGGTATGGCCCTTCGTGTGCGAATGCACGGAGGATAATTTATGAGGTACACGTAATAACCAAAGCGGCTTAGAAAGTGAATGATAACAACTGTCTAGGGCACATAGTAGACGATTTAAACTAGATCCCAGGCTACCAAAGAGACACTTCCAAGTGTTGAGAGGAATCCATGACTTGCTTAACATGTTAGATTCACGCAAGTGCTTGCTGGATCCGAGTTAAGTCCACCCATGACACACGCTCAAGAGTAAAGTAGGTTAAACTATTCACCCTAACATACGAGGTGTTAGTTACAGAGAAGAAGATGTAGTAGGAACATGAAAACCCTAATTACATGCAGTCCAAGAATGGCATTGAATGATCACCATAACGCGAGACATGCCAATTCATAAGAACCTAAGTGGTTACTCAATCATGAGATGCAGAGAGTAATTTTGTTATGAGAAACACCGAATTTCGAGGACGAAATTCTTATAAGGAGGGTAGACTTGTAACATCCCGAAAATAGTAAATAAGTAAATAATAATACGATGGAGATTTATACGACATAAAACGAAATAAGAACGGATGGACTTGGGCTCGACTCCAACGGGCCGAGGGAAGCCCAGGTATAAAAGGGGCAAGGCAGCCCACTAACTCATTTCACCCTCCATTTCACCAATTCTAGAGAGAGAAAGGGAGCCCGAGTCTAGAGAGAGAAAGTCGACGGATCGTCACGAGATTTGAGGAGCACGTTACTACTGAGATCGTGAGCAAAACCTCTGGATCAAAATTCCAATCCAGGTAATGATTCGATCATAATATGAGTCTTTGTTCATTTTGGGGTTTCTCGAGTTTTAGCTAAATAGGTGATGTTTTTATGGATGAAACTTGAAAATAAGCTTAGAAATAGAATCTAGAATGAAAACCGCACGTTTTGATCAAAGAAAATTGTAAGATTAGCATGATCGGATTAACATGCAAGAATTCCGAAATTTTGGTCCAAGAACCAGGTACTGCGTACTTACCAAGTGCGCAGGAAGGAATCCCTGCGTACTTACTAAGTGCGCAGGCAGCAGTCCCTGCGTACTAACCAAGTACGCAGGAGGAAGACTCCTGCGCACTTACCAAGTGCGCATGAGCAAGTCCCTGCGCACTTACTAAGTGCGCAGGAAGCAGACAGCAGGCCACAGGTTGGTTAAGTAAAGTCAGTAAGTTTAGAATGATTAAACCATTAGAGTCGGGGTTGGGTCTAATGTGTATTTAACTACCTAATCCAGATCGGAGGTGACGCTGTTGGGCCTTTGTTTAGGACAACCTAGAGTAGCTCGTCAGGTGAGTTCTATGTGCCCCCTTCTATGTATGTGCAAATGATTTATAAATGTTTTGGGGCTGAAGTGTATACACTAAATGAATAAATGTTATAAGTGTCAATGTGATCATACGTATATATATATATAATTACTTATATATGTGAAAATGAATTATGAATAAAGAATGAATCGTATGATACAAAGAATGAACGAAAGAAGGACATAACGTAAATGAATGAAATCTTGCTTTATATTATATATATATTGCATGTTATGAATGAATGTAAACGTTATGAACCCTTCTATGACAACGGCTACTTCGGTAGACGGACGACCACGTGATTATTTTGCAACCGGGACAAAAACATTCCTTCGCAAGCTAGGACGTATGAAAAGGTATAAATGGACGGTCGAAGCAAGCCTTAACTAATGTAGAACGGTTGCATACATAATGGTCACGTGGGAAATGGATGCCGTAGGGCAGACGGATAAAAATGACGGACTACGACGGTAGGACGGTAAAGAGCGGACGGACAAAGGTTGCCGGACGAAATTAACGATATGACGGACGGTTTTCTAGAGCCGGACGGTAATGAAATGGGCTACGACGGTAGTTCTGACTGCGATGTCTTTGTGACATTCGCGACAAGTATGATGGGTTGATCTCCCTTAAGATTATGGCCAATATGTGTTCTCTCAATGAAAGTATGTATGTACATATGTATGTACCCTCAATGAATGTTATGTGAGAACAATAAAGTAAAGAATATATAAAAGTACGAATACACATTCATTTATTATATTTATGATACGATAAATGTTATGTGTGAATGTCTTTAATCTAGAACTCACCAGCGTTAGCTGACTTTTAGTATACATTTCAGGTAACAAAGGAAAGGGTCGTGCGAAGGCGTGAAGGTTACCTGGCACAAGACTGACATCCCACTTTTGTTTGTTAAGAATATGTTATGCTTTTATTTGTAAAGACTTCCGCTGTTTTGATTATGTAATTGAATGACGAATGTTTTAATTTAAGTTCAGTATTTATGACTATGTTTATGAGTAAATCCAACAAGTGAGGTTACCCGAGAAAGGGGCCTTACATTGTGTAATTAGTTCGGTCATTGTGTAATTAGTCAGGTCATTGTGTAATACAAGTTAATTGTGTGATACAAATTCATTGTGTAATATCACGTTTTGTCATTGTGTAATTAGTCAGGTTATTGAGTAATTAGTCAGGTCATTGTGTAATACAAGTTTATTGTCTAATTAGTCAGGTCGTAGTGTAATATAAGTTCATTGTGTAATACAAGTTCATTGTGTAATACCACTTCTGTTCATTGTGTAATGAACTGTTATATTACACAATGACTATTATGCCCTCCCTTTAAAAACAATAAAAGCACACATGTCAAGCCTAAAATCCTTATTACTCTTCTTATTTTTAAAACCCCTTTTTACTATGACCTAACCGTGTGTGTATATATATATATATATATATATATATATATATATATATATATATATAGGGTAGGGTTCAAATGCTAACCACATTTTATAAAATAACCTTGATAACCACAGATCCACCATTGATTGAGTTTGATCAATGGTTATTTTCATTTAATGACAAGTTTTTAATTATTAAAAGAAAAAATTAATTATATTTAATGCAAAAGGGTAATTTGGATAAAACAACATAATTTAATTTAGATAGTCATTAATTCGTTCACACTCTCTCTCCTACCATTTCAAACTTAATAACTAAAACCCATAATAATTAATTTAAAACTAAAAAGATTCAATAATTTTTTTTAGTTTTACATTACAATCATACAAAAAAATATATACTAGAACATAAAATTCATGTTAAAGTTTGTTAGATATACATACCAAATGTGTTACATATACGTACCAACCGTGTTACATATATATACGTACCACACTCTCTCTCCTACCGTTTCAAACTTAATAACTAAAAACCCATAAAAATTACTTGAAAACCAAAAAGATCAATAAAATGTTTTAGTTTTACATTAAAATTATACAAAAAAAAAATGCTAGAACATAAAATTCAAGTTAAAGTTTGTTACATATACATAACAAATGTGTTACATATACGTACCAAAGGTGTTACATATACGTACCAACCGTGTTACATATACGTACCACCCGTCTAAATTTTTCACTAGGGTCCATGTTACTCCTTGTAGGAAGTGGTGTTGATTTGCTGCTTGTTGAAGAAAGCACACAACTTTATACCAATAATACAAAGAAGGTATAAAGTTCTATAATATATTACACACAACACCAAAAACATTACCGGAATAATACATAGAGGGTATAAAGTTCTCGAAGAAATTATACACAACACCAAAAATGGCCGGAGATGACTTTCCCACAACCACCACCTAAAGTTACAAAAAAAAGAGTCGAAGAGAATAAGATAATTAACTTTCTTGTTTGAATGAGGAAAAGTGGTGAAATTGACTTTACTGTTTGAATGAGGAAAAGTGGGGAACAAAATAAATAAATTAGAAATTGACTTTCTTGTGTTAGGAGAGAGAATAAGATAATTAATGAACTTTAGATTAAAACACATATAAACACCTAAAATAAAATTTACAAGTTTACTCAAATACCCTTTTGATAATTGGAAAAATAAATAAATTATAAATTATATGGTTGGTTGGATTGTGGTTATCATCTAAAAATTTGTGTTAGGAGACAGGATAAGATAATTAATGAACTTTAGATTAAAACACATATAAATACCTAAAATAAAATTTGCAAGTTTACTCAAATACCCTTTTTATAATTAGAAAAATAAATAAATTACAAATTATGTGATTGGTTGGATTGTGATTATCACGGTTATCTCCTAAAAATGTGGTTAGCATTTGAACTCAACCATATATATATATATATATATATATATATATATATAGGGTTAGGTTTATGAGAAAACTCATTTTAATGAGAAAACTAGAGAACCATTAAATATAGAAGGGGTTGGATTTTAAAGAGAAATGGTAAAACTGGAACTTAAAATATATAAATCTTTAAACATTTCTATCTTTTGCATACGTTATTATTTTTTTAAAAAAATTGCACCATTAAATCAAGTATTTCATTATCTTTCATTTGAATAACGTTATAAAAAATAAGAATTAACTCGTCTTTTTTTTTTTCTTCTTATTTTGAATACTGCATATGTGCAGTATCACCCCAAAACACCTAACACACCCCCAAAAACCTAAACCCCCACCCCACCCCACCCCCACAAACCTAAAAACCCCACACCCACCCCGAAAAACCTAAACCCACCACACCCACACCTACCCCCAAAAACTTAAACCCCCATCGCCACACCCCGCCTAAAAACCTAAACCCCCTACATACCCCACCTAAAAACCTAAACCCCCACCCACCCTCACTAGAAAACCTAAACCCACTCACCCCCATCAAAAAACCTAAACCCACTCACCCCCATCAAAAAACCTAAACCCATTGCACCCACCCCCTACCCTAAAAAACCTACTCCTAAACGTAATACTGCATATGTGTAGTACCACCCTAAAAACCTAACCCACCCCTAAAAACCTAAACCCCTCTGTTGAAGTACTTTTGTGTGACAAACACTCTGGATACTGTCTTAGCTTTTGTACTTGTCTTGTATGTATTTGTCTTTGTATGTTAGTGTTTATATGTATTAGGTATCGATTTGTATTCACTAATGTATGTACTTTGGCGTCTGTTTTCTCTAAGTGTTTTACGCACTTAGCAAGTTCGCAGGAATTACTTCCTACGTACTTAGCAAGTACGTAAGAACACTCTGCGTACTTGTTAAGTACGCAAGAACAATTTGCCCTGCGCACTTGTTAAGTGTAACATTTCTGATTTTTAGTATCGGTATTTCAATTCAATGTAATACATTTCAAACTCAATTCTAGTGCACTGTTTTATTCCTTTTCGTACCATCAATTTCATACTATATTTCAATGCAAATCCGCAAATTTTACTCGGTTTATCCTATTAAAATAATACATAAGTATCTAATTATACAAATATGGCAAAAGACTAAAGTTACAAGGTCTGATGTTGAAAAGTAGCAAGAAACCCTAATAGGCACGGTCGCGCCTCGTTCTGGCACGGTCGCGCCGAGTGCTTTGGCACGGTCGCGCGACTTGCTTTGGAACAATCGCGCCTGGTAACTAGGCACGGTCGCGCCGCATATGGGCACGGTCGCGCCTAGTACCAGTTGAAACGGAAATACAGCCTTTAATCACAGAGATGTTCGATTTCGTAACCGATTTACACGTTCCAACTATTAACAAACAGAGTTAAGCCACTTGATCATCCTAATTACAACAAATAAACAGAATTCCATCAATTCATCTAATAATCAACAAAATCGTCCACTAGACCATTGAATCCTCCAAATTGTTTGCAATTATCCTAAGCAAAGGCACAAACGATCCTCCCAGAAGCTACTGACCCACTTGAAACAACCGGAATCGTAGAAGGAGACACCGGAAACCAAGCTCGCCGACGCCGAAACTCCTTCCTACCGTTCGCTATCAATTCGCCATCATTCCGGGTAATTGAAACCTTGTCCCCTATCGATTTGGTCTTTAGATCAAAAGCCCCATGTTAATTTGGGCTTCCAATATGGAAATCATCTTAAACCCGAATCTAGTTTTCATTCAAAAATGACTTAATCGAATCCGACTCTAGACACGTTTTAAATCCAATTAATCTATGCAAAAAGACTCAAAATAATCTAATGGGTGAAAGCCCTATGATTTCCAACCCTGTTAATATAAGAATTAGTCAATTCGTTCCTGATTTGGAACAGACGCGGTCGCGCTAATCATCTAGCGCGGTCGTGCCTCATGTGACGCGGTCGTGCCGACTATCAGCGCGGTCGTGTCCTCCTGTCCAGACCCAATCATGCCCTATGGCTAATCTCAGTCGTGTCTTAGAATCATAGACACGATCGTGCCTAGCCAAGGCATGGTCGTGCCTAATGATTTAGTTAGTTAAGCTCTCTGTTTGATCAACACGGTCGCGCCCTGACTAGCATGGTCGCGCCCGTGGTTCGAGCACGATCATGCCCTTCCCAGGCACGGTCGTGTGTGAGTTAAATTTTTAGCAGAATTATAATTTTATATATTTTTCAAACAATAAATATTTCTGATTAAATTACAAAATATAAATAGTGATTTTTATAAAAATGCAATTTATTCTATTTGGAAAAGATCAAATATTTAATCTTGGAATAAATAAAAAATTAATTATTTAAAGTTTATAAAAATTAAATTTACAATTATTGCTAAACTTTTCATTTAAAAAGTATTTAAATGATTAAAGTTACATTTTATAAATAAATAAATAATGATTATTTATTTAATTTATATTTAAACAAAAACAATTAATTATTTATACTAACTTATAACTAATACTTACAATGTTTTCATAAACAATAATTATTTACATTACTTATTTAATTATTCAAACTCAAACCTTTATCAAAATATTCTAAAAATATTCTTTCAAACTTTATATATTTTATTCAATACTTCCAATTACAAATCAATGACTTTTTACACAAGTCCAAATACAACTTTAGAATTAAACTCTTGTGCACACTATTAATACCATATACATTACACTTTAGGTTAACTCATGCATTTGAAGGATCTTTAGTCTATCTAGTACCTTTGTTAGCAACGCCTTCAAACCAAGTGAGTATACATAGCCCCTTTTACTCTTTTACATTTTTGGGGTGAAACGTGAACATTATTCAAATTACATGTTTACATTTACACAAACAACACAGGTACAAATCCTATTTACATTCATGTGTGCAATTTGAGCTTTATGCCCGAGTGCTAGGTGTGCTAACCTTTGTATGCGATTATGTGCAATCATTAACTATTCAAGCCGACGGTTTTCAATGATAGATCTATTAAGTCTGACAAACCCACCCAGATTGGGGTGATTGATACCGACAACACAATTTTGCATGCTAGTTACAAAGGTTTGATTGTACATGGTTACACAATAGCTGCTCCCCATAAATGCCTTATTTATCATGTTATGTAAGGATTTGTTTTACAACTATATGCTATCTATATACAAACCTGTGTTATACTCACCAACTTTTTAGTTGACTTTATTTTATTCATGTTTCAGGTTCTAACGTGTGAGATTGTTCAAGAGGTGCTACACATAGGATTGGACTTAGCTAATTTAAATAAAAGAACTCTATGTATTTCAATTTTGTTCTATCTTGGATTTGGTTGTGTTTGGATTATTTGCAATGAAATTTGACGTTTAATATATTCAATTTAGTCAACCTTGTGCTTATGAACAGTCAACATGTCCCGCCCCGATGATTCCGCCATCGGTCGGGGTGTGACAGATTGGTATCAGAGCCAGGTTTATAGGGAATTAGGTTATTAGACACCTTGACCTAGACTATAACTTTAGGACACCTACTTATGCTATGTTTCATGTTTTCATGTTATATGCTATATGCTATATGTTATATGTTATTGTGTTACACGCTATGTGCTACATGCTTACTATGATTAGTTATTATTTTATTTGATGACTTAATTGTTAAACACCCATGACTTATTAGTATATACTTAAATGATAAATTAAATAAACAATATCCTTTCCTATATCCTAAAACCTCATAATATTCTTATCTTCTTCTCTATCTTTATCTTTCTAAGCATGTGAAAACTTCATGAAGCTAGATCCATAAAATTTCTTTATTTCCTTGTTAAGGTTTTTATGCTTTGTTAATTATTTGAGGACACGTGCAATCTAGAAGAGTGACACCTGTATTTTGGGTTTTCTGTCTAGGAAAGCATTTCGCATAAATCCCAATCAACCGAGGGACCCGTATGCTTTCCTGGGAATTCCCGAGATGAGTGTTTACTTATAAGCTAAAGCATGTCTCCTTGAAAATTATATAAGTTTAATTAACCTTAATGTGTCATAGTATTCGAGTGATTATATCACTATTTGAGTACAATCCAAACTATGATTATCTATTTATTTTGTTATCTTATTCTATTAAATCCAAACAATTCTCATAAGTTCTTACATCTTTTTCTTGTCTTGTGAAAATCTGTAGAATGC
Source organism: Smallanthus sonchifolius (assembly GCA_023525975.1). Classification (NCBI taxonomy): domain Eukaryota; kingdom Viridiplantae; phylum Streptophyta; class Magnoliopsida; order Asterales; family Asteraceae; genus Smallanthus; species Smallanthus sonchifolius. The sequence continues at coordinate 15,879,522 of CM042035.1, read as the reverse complement.
CTCCTTGTCGTGCTCCCGCGGCCAACACCAATACCGACATTGCTGCTATTCTTGCACAACTCGTGACACAACTCACTCAAGCTAATAGTGCCACCAATGGCAACAATGGTGGAAATGGTAGTAATAGTGGTAATGCTGGTAATGGTGGAAATGGTGGTAACAACCCATCTCAATGCACCTTCAAGCATTTCAACTCATGTAATCCCCTCAAGTTCTATGGTACCGAAGGAGCTACCAGACTCCTTCAATGGTTTGAAAGCAGTGAGAATACCTTTCTCAATAGTGACTGCCCCGACAACCTTCGTGTTCGTCATGCCACAAGTGTCCTACAAAAGCGGGCACTCACGTGGTGGAATGGGGAGAAGAGAAATAGAGGTGTAGATGTAGCTATGGCCTTACCTTGGGATGAGGTTAAAAGGCTAATGACCGAGGAATTCTGTCCTCGAAATGAAGTGAAGAAACTTGAAGCTGAGTTTTGGGATCTTGCCCAAGATAGTGGTGAAAACTTGGCGTATATGACTCGGTTCCATGAGTTGAGTCTTTTTGTGCCCCACATGGTCACTTCTCTGTCCCGCTGCATTGAAAAGTATATTGGGGGGCTACCTAGACAAATTCAAGATACTGTCCTGGGAAGGAATCCCGCAACACTTGAAGATGCCATCCGTTTGTCTGCTACCTTAACCGATAATCATGTGAAGGCGGGGACTCTTACTAAAAAGGGCACCAAGAAAGTGTCTGACACTATAACCCCTCCTACCCATAACAAAGAAGCCACAACTGAACCCCCCCGCAATAATAGGAAAAGGAAGACTAGAAACTATGTTGTGGTCACTCCTGCTATTCCTGTTAACCAAGCTGCACCTATGGTTCAAGCACCAGCCAAAAAGCCATATGTTGGAATCTACCCACTTTGTGACCTGTAACTACCATCATCCCCAAAGCATCCCATGTCTCCTTTGTACTTATTGTGGGTGATATGGCCATACAGTTAATGTTTGTAGGACCAAAGCTCTTGCGGGCCAAGTCAACCCACCAAACCAAACCAACACCCAAGTGGCTAATCAAGGTGTACCCGCTATTGCAAATGGGCGAGCATGTTATGAGTGTGGCAACCCGAACCATTTCTGTGATCAATGCCCAAAGTTAGTCAATGCTAGACAAGGTGGAGCTCGTGGGCGTGCTTTCAACATAAACGCCAATGAAGCTCAAGCCAACAATGACGTGGTCAATGGTACGTTTCTTGTTAATAGTCAATATGCCTCCATTTTATTCGATACCGGTGCCGATAAAAGTTTTGTGTCACTTAATTTTGAACCTTTACTTGCAAAGACACGATCCCAATTAGAGAAAACCTTCACCGTTGAAGTAGCAAATGGTGACTCCCTTACAATTGAATCCATTATCTATGATTTCTCTTTAGAACTTAATGATCACACATTCCCAATCAACCTTGTTCCAATGCCACTAGGGAGCTTTGATATCATCATAGGCATGGATTGGCTATCGAATCATCATGCCGAAGTCATTTTCTTTGAGAAGTGTATTCGAATACCTCTACCATCGGGAGAAACGTTGAGAGTCTTTGGTGAAAAGCCTTGCATAGGGCTTAAATTAATGTCATGAACTACTGCTCAAAAGTACTTACGAAAGAAGTACGTGGCCTTTTTGGCCCATATCGTTCAAAAGGATGTTAAAAAGAAGAGTATTCAAGATATCCCCATTATCTGAGATTTTCCTGAAGTATTCCCCGAAGACTTATCCGGTCTTCCACCCGTTCGTCAAGTAGAATTTCGCATTGATCTTGTGCCCGGAGCTAACCCCGTGGCTAGAGCTACATACCGTCTTGCACCTTCTGAAATGCAAGAACTTGCAAGTCAACTTCAAGAGCTCTCCGACAAGGGATTCATTCATCCAAGTCATTCACCGTGGGGTGTACCCGTCTTATTCGTCAAAAAGAAGGATGGATCATTTCGCATGTGCATTGACTACCGCGAACTCAACAAGCTTACTATAAAAAACCGTTATCCCTTGCCTAGAAATGATGACCTCTTTGATCAACTTCAAGGTTCTACTTGCTTCTCAAAGATTGATCTTCGATCTAGTTATCACCAACTCCGTGTGCAAGAAGACGATATTCCAAAGACTGCCTTCCGAACAAGGTATGGTCACTACGAGTTCATGGTTATGCCTTTTGGACTAACCAATGCACTCGCAGTTTTCATGGACCTCATGAATCGTGTGTGCAAACCGTACCTTGATAAGTTCATGATCGTTTTCATCGATGACATCTTAATCTATTCCAAGACTAAAGCCGATCATGAGCAACATCTTAGATTGGTTTTGGATCTCTTGAAGAAAGAACAACTATACGCCAAATTCTCCAAATGTGAATTTTGGTTAAAAGAAGTTCAATTTCTTGGTCACATTGTCAATGACAAGGGTATTCATGTTGACCCTGCTAAGATCAAAACGGTTAAGAATTGGAATACCCCGAAGACTCCCACTGAAGTTCGTTCATTCCTTGGTCTTGTAGGATATTACCGTCGTTTCATCTCAAACTTCTCTAAAATTGTTGTCCCCCTTACCGCTTTGACCCACAAGGGTAAGACTTATGAATGGGGACCAAAGCAAGAAGAAGCTTTCCAAACCCTTAAGCAAAAGTTGTGCAATGCTCCCATTTTGACTCTCCCTGATGGGAATGATGATTTAGTTGTCTACTGTGATGCTTCTAACCAAGGTCTCGGTTGTGTCCTCATGCAACGAGGCAAAGTAATCGCTTATGCGTCAAGGCAACTTAAGATTCATGAGAAGAATTATACGACGCACGATCTCGAGTTGGGTGCGTTCGTATTCGCATTGAAGATTTGGAGACATTATCTCTATGGCACAAAATGTGTGGTGTTCACCGACCACAAAAGTCTTCAACATATCTTTAACCAAAAAGAACTCAATATGAGGCAACGACGTTGGGTTGAACTCCTTAACGACTATGACTGCGAAATTCGTTACCATCCCGGCAAAGCGAATGTTGTAGCCGACGCTTTGAGTCGAAAGGACCATGTTATGCTTCATTGTGCCCGAATTCAAACCGATATTCAAATCCGCATCTTAGAAGCTCAACACGTCTCAATCACAGAGGGTAACATGTACGAGGAAATGTCGTGTGGTGTTGAACTTCTGCTTGAATCAAAACCCAATGGCTTACTTTATTACTTGAACAGTATTTGGATCCCCGATCGCGATGATCTTCGTACATTTCTCATGAACGAGGCTCACAAGACTCGTTATTCTATTCATCCTGGTGCGGATAAAATGTACCAAGATATTCGCCAAAAATATTGGTGGCCCGGTATGAAAAAGGATATTGCTCACTATGTTGACAAATGTCTAACGTGTTCCAAAGTCAAAGCCGAACACCAACGTCCTTCCGGATTACTTGAACAACCGGAAATTCCCGTGTGAAAATGGGAGAACTTAGCCATGGATTTTATTACCAAACTCCCTCGCACCTCGAGTGGTTATGATAGCATTTGGGTAATCATTGATCGTCTCACCAAATCTGCTTATTTCTTGCCTATCCGCGAAGACTATTGGGTTGAGAAACTAGCCCGAATTCACATTGATGAAATTGTGAGCCATCATGGTGTTCCCTTGAACATAATATCCGATCGAGATGCCCGGTTCACTTCTCGATTTTGGCAAGCTCTCCAAACCGCTCTTGGCACACGATTGGATTTGAGCACGTCTTACCATCCCCAAACTGATGGTCAAACCGAGCGGACAATCCAAACGCTTGAAGACATGCTTAGAGCCTGCGTAATCGATTTTGGTGGAAATTAGGATTCACATTTATCCCTCATTGAGTTCTCCTACAATAATAGCTACCACACGAGTATTAACATGGCTCCATTCGAAGCTCTTTATGGTCGCAAGTGTCGTTCTCCTATCTGTTGGAACGAGATTGGTGAAGCATAAATCACCGGTCCCGAGCTAATTCAAGAAACATCCCACAAGATTATTCAAATCCGTGACAACATCCGAACAGCGAGAAGTCGGCAAAAGAGTTATGCCGATAAACGTCGAAAACCTTTGGAATTCCAAGTCGGTGACCTTTTTCTTCTTAAGGTGTCCCCATGGAAGGGTGTGATCCATTTTGGAAAAAAGGCAAGTTAGCCCCTCGCTATGTGGGTCCATTCAAAATCCTTGAAAGGATTGGGAAAGTGGCTTACAAACTCGACTTACCTCCATCTCTTGGAAATGTGCATCCTACATTTCATGTATCTAATCTGAAGAAATGTCTCGCTGATGAGAATCTCCATATACCACTTGATGACGTGCGCATTGATGAAACGATGCACTTCGTTGAGAAACCGGTAGAAATTTGGATCATGAAATCAGGCAACTCAAGCGAAGTCGTGTTCCTATTGTCAAAGTTCGTTGGGAGTCTAAGCGTGGTCCGGAATTCACTTGGGAACGAGAGGACCAAATGAAGCTCAAGTACCCCCATCTTTTTACTAATGCCGTAGCTTCCTCTAGCTAAATTTCGGGACGAAATTCCCTCAACATGGGGAGACTGTAACATTTCTGATTTTAGTATCGGTATTTCAATTCAATGTAATACATTTCAAACTCAATTCTAGTGCACTATTTTATTGCTTTTCGTACCATCAATTTAATACTATATTTCAATGCAAATCCGCAAATTTTACTCGGTTTATCCTATTAAAATAATACATAAGTATCTAATTATACAAATATGGCAAAAGACTAAAATTACAAGGTCTGATGTTGAAAAGTAGCAAGAAACCCTAATAGGCACAGTCGCGCCTCATTATGGCACGGTCGCGCCGAGTGATTTGGCACGGTCGCGCGACTTGCTTTGGAACAATCGCGCCTGGTGCCTTAGCACGGTCGCGCCTAGTACCAGTTGAAACGGAAATACAACCTTTAATCACAGAGACGTTTGATTTCGTAACCGATTTACACGTTCCAACTATTAACAAACAGAGTTAAGCCACTTGATCATCCTAATTACAACAAATAAACGGAATTCCATCAATTCATCTAATAATCAACAAAATCGTCCACTAGACCATTGAATCCTCCAAATTGTTTGCAATTCTCCTAAGCAAAGGCACAAACGATCCTCCCAGAAGCTACTGACCCACTTGAAACAACCGGAATCATAGAAGGAGACGCCGGAAACCAAGCTCGCCGACGCCGGAACTCCTTCCTACCGTTCGCTATCAATTCTCCATCATTCCGGGTAATCGAAACCTTGTCCCCTATCGATTTGGTCTTTAGATTCCAATATGGAAATCATCTTAAACCCGAATCTAGTTTTCATTCAAAAATGACTTAATCGAATCCGACTCTAGACACGTTTTAAATCCAATTAATCTATGCAAAAAGACTCAAAATAATCTAATGGGTGAAAGCCCTATGATTTCCAACCCTGTTAATATAATAATTAGTCAATTCGTTCCTGATTTGGAACAGACGCGGTCGTGCCTCATGAGACGCGGTCGTGCCGACTATCAGCGCGGTCGTGTCCTCCTGTCCAGACCCAATCATGCCCTATGGCTAATCTCAATCGTTTCTTAGATTCATAGACACGATCGTGCCTGGCCAAGGCACGGTCGTACCTAATGATTTAGGTAGTTAAGCCCTCTATTTGATCAACAAGGTCGCGCCCTGACTAGCATGGTCGCGCCCGTGGTTCGAGCACGATCGTGCCCTTCCCAGGCACGGTCGTGTGTGAGTTAAATTTTTAGCAGAATTATAATTTTATATATTTTTCAAACAATAAATATTTCTAATTAAATTACAAAATATAAATAGTGATTTTTATAAAAATGCAATTTATTCTATTTGGAAAAGATCAAATATTTAATCTTGGAATAAATAGAAAATTAATTATTTAAAGTTTATAAAAATTAAATTTACCATTATTGCTAAACTTTTCATTTAAAAAGTATTTAAATGATTAAAGTTACATTTTATAAATAAATAAATAATGATTATTTATTTAATTTATATTTAAACAAAATCAATTAATTATTTATACTAACTTATAACTAATACTTACAATGTTTTCATAAACAATAATTATTTACATTACTTATTTAATTATTCAAACTCAAACCTTAATCAAAATATTCTAAAAATATTCTTTTAAACTTTATATATTTTATTCAATACTTCCAATTACAAATCAATGACTTTTTACACAAGTCCAAATACAACTTTAGAATTAAACTCTTGTGCACACTATTAATACCATATACATTACACTTTAGGTTAACTTGTGCATATCAAGGATCTTTATTCTATCTAGTACCTTTATTAGCAACGCCTTCAAACCAAGTGAGTATACATAGCCCCTTTTACTCTTTTACATTTTTGGGGTGAAACATGAACATTATTCAAATTACATGTTTACATTTTACACAAACAACACAAGTACAAATCCTATTTACATTCATGTGTGCAATTTGAGCTTTATGCCCGAGTGTTAGGTGTGCTAACCTTTATATGCGATTATGTGTAATCATTAACTATTCAAGCTGACGGTTTTCAATGATAGATCTATTGAGTCTGACAAACCCACCCAGATTGGGGTGATTGATACCGACAACACAATTTTGCATGCTAGTTACGAAGGTTTGATTGTACATGGTTACACAATAGCTGCTCCTCATAAATGCCTTATTTATCATGTTATGTAAGGATTTGTTTTACAACTATATGCTATCTATATACAAACCTGTGTTATACTCACCAACTTTTTAGTTGACTTTATTTTATTCATGTTTCAGGTTCTAACGTGTGAGATTGTTCAAGAGGTGCTACACATAGGATTGGACTTAGCTAATTTAAATAAAAGAACTCTATGTATTTCAATTTTGTTCTATCTTGGATTTGGTTGTGTTTGGATTATTTGCAATGAAATTTGACGTTTAATATATTCAATTTAGTCAACCTTGTGCTTATGAACAATCAACATGTCCCGCCCCGATGATTCCGCCATCGGTCGGGGTGTGACATTAAGTACGCAAAGATCAGGTCTAGTATAAATAGGTTGTGGTGACAGAAGTTATGTACGTACTCATTTGTAACATCTCTGTAACCTACAAGTTTTATAATAGACGAAGTTTGAAAGTGTTTTTCGCTGTCGGTTTACTTTGTGTTACTTGATTCTCCACCTAGTCACGGGCTTTCCGCACCCGGTTGGACTAGTCACACACCCACATGTAACGATCCGAGACACCCGGGGACCTACAAGTGGTATCAGAGCCTCGGTGTTTGTTGATTTGTGTTCCAGTTTCGTGTTTTAGGGTTTTTGGAGCAGATCTGTGTTCATACGAGTTCTTGCTTTTTGTGTAAAAAATCCTCAAATCCGAGTTTGTTATCACTTCATTTGGTGTTTGGAAGGCTAAGAGTTTTTTAGATGATGTTTTCTAAGCTTTTGGAAGCATTTATTTATCAGATCCATCACTTTTTGAGCATTCTCCTCAAGATCCGCCAAGAACGCTGTTACTTTTTGATACGTACGCAAATTCAGCTTTTCTGCGTACTTACTAAGTACGCAAGAGTAGTTGTGATGCGTACTTGTTAAGTACGCATGAGTATTTGACTCTGCGTACTTAGCATGTACGCATGGATTGACTTTGCAAACTTATCAAATACGCATGATCACTTGGCTTTGCATATTTACTAAATACGCATGAACACCCTTTATGTGCGTATTTACTAAGTACACATGAACGAGCATCTGGGATTAAAAAAAATGTTTTTTTTGAGAAGATAGTAATTTTGGTTTTTCCGGACCAAAATTTGGCGGGAAAACTTTTATTGGCCAAATTTTTTAGAGATCATTTGTACGCTTGTTTCGGGCCATTTTTGAGAAGATAGTAATTTTGGTTTTTCCGGACCAAAATTTGTGTACGATGTGACGTGGTGAAACACGGACGAGATTTTTGTTGGATGATACCACTTGTCATACAATGTTTAAGTATTCATACCTGAAAATATGGGCTACGAGTATCCGGGATACTTATTTAATAGGGTATGAATGTTGAACTAATGGGAGCAATTGGGTCGTCATCGGCTAAAGGTCTCGTTCTATTTGTGAAGATGTTGCTGCTTTGGGTCTTTCGAAAAAAAAGAATCATATTGTTTAGGTATTCAAACCTGAATACGTGGGCTACGAGTATCCAGGATACTTCTTTAATATGGGATGAATACTAGAACAACTTGAACCCAAGGATTTGCTGTTTTGGATCTTTGAAAAGGAATAAAATAATAAAATCAAGGAGTTGGCTAGTTGTGCTTTTTGGGGATTTGAGTGACGTGATGATGAAGCTGGTCATAGTTTACAGAGAAATGGGAGGAATAAAAATAAATACAGCATCAACCATGATTTCTCGTGTAAACTATATTTTTCGTGCTCATTGGTCAAGTCTGTGTTCAAGATTTGATGTAATTCAATTATGATGGGATTTCTCATTTGGGATCTGGATGGAATGCAAGATAGACAACCTAGTTATGGAACTTCACAGCGGTGAACGTATACAGATTCGGAGGTGTGAACCAGGAATGAAGATCTAATTGAAGAATGTTGGACTTTGGATATAAGGTGATCACTGCTGAGCATGATTTTGTGTTTGATTCTATCTAGTGTTTTCAAGATGAAGCTGGATATACATTGATTATTAGTTGAAGATGGAACCTTTTATCAGTGGCCGACGGGATAGGAAACATTCCCTTGTTTCTGTTCTAGTCAGATGGAGCTTAACCTGAAAGGGGATATTGGAAATGAACATCTTCGGGAATTTGGTTAACTCATGAAGATATAGGATAGAGTTGGACACATCTGGTTGAAGACTTAAGTTTATCTTACTTGAATTCCTATGGGAGCTGAATAGTTTGATGCAGGTTATTGTAAACTCAAACTTTCAATCATATGCCAGCTGATTTGGAGGAATTCTAAGTCAGGGTGGAGCAAGCTACTGCTAAGAGGATGAACTACAATGAAGTGTGTTGGGTTAGTTGGTTCCTATTGAAGCACTTGGTTTGGTCTACAATGAAAGCTATAGTTCAGAGGGAGTCGTGTGTGTCATCACTCGGCAACTGAAGACTGAAGTTTGAAGATTTGAAGATCTCAAGTGGAATGCCAGAAGATCAAGTCTCGCCAGAAGACACTTGATGTCATTAGTTTAGAGGGAGTCTGTTAGGACATTCTTTGTACTATGTTGTTTATAAGTGTTAGAGATAGATAGAATTTGATGCTATAGTTAAGAGGGAGTTTGTAGAAGCATGTTTTGGTAAATATAGATAAAATTCTATGTATCGGTGTACGTGGCTAGTACGCAGGAGGGTGTTCCTGAGTACTTAGCCTGCACACCAGTTTGGTCCTGCGTACTTAGTAAGTACGAAAGGCTTTTGCCTTGCGTACTTGTCAAGTACGCATGACCAAACCCTGCGTACTTAGACAAGTACGCAGGTAATGTTCCTGCCCTTATAAATAGAAGAATTGTCTTCATTTGTAGGTGGAACGCTGGAACTAGGTTGAGAGTGTCCAGGTCAGGACGAGCACTCCCGACCCCTGGACCGTGAGCTTAGATGAGATATGTGTGCTCCTTCGGTATGTGGTCTGTAATACAGGATGACTTCTATGTTATGGATTACGTATCGTTTCATTATATTTTGTCTTTGTTCTTGTTTCTCTGCTTGTTCTTCACGTTCCCACACAACTCACAAAATAGATCCGTGTATTTCCGCTGCGAGACGAGGCTCCCGGGACCTACACCCTAACCCCACCCCACCCAAAAAACTAACCCCACCCCACCCACCCCCCAAAAACCTAAACCCCCACCCACTCCAAAAAAACCTAAACCCCCCCACCCACCACCCCCTCTCCAAAAGCCTAACCTAAAAGTTAAACTAAACCCAAAAGCTAAACCGACTAATTTTTTAAGTTTTTTTTTGTTTTTTTTAAGAATGAGGACGACGTGGGAAACAAGGTCTCCAAACCACTTTTTTAGTTTTTGATTTATATTTTGAGTTATAATTTTTTTAATTTTTTGGAGGTTAGCAACCTATGTCGACCAGAAAATACCATAGCTTCAAACAACTAGAATGAATTGACCAGAAAACATACGCTATTAAAGTCTACCAAATCGGATATGTTGCTTAAATCCAGATCAGTGGAGATGAACCACGCTTGTGGCCACGACGGGTGACGAACAAACCATGCCTCCTCTCTAAAACCAGATCGGTGTAGATGAAGGAGAAAGGTGAGACCTCTAAAACCAAAAACTAGGTTGACGAACCACGTCCGGCACAAGATCGAGACAAGGAGAATCGATGGATGTGGGGGATTCAAATACATCTGGGAGGAAGCATCGTCGGACACAAGATCGAGACAGGGAAAATCGGTGGAAAAAGAAGACAATTTATGTAGAGTCTAGTACTTTATTAAGCTGTTGTCAATAATGTATTTTGAAAACTGCTAACTTAGTTTCCTTTATTGTAATTTCAGTTTCTGTAATTTACTATTTTATTTAGCTAAGTCTGGGCCATCGAAACTACTTAGTTTTGATTGAGATTTGTTCAATCGAAACTAGTAGTTTCGATAGATAGTTAGTTTCGATAGATAGTTAGTTTCGACAGTCTTGTTCTATCACTTGTAAATGCTTAACCGAAACTACTATTTTCGGTTAGCATAGTTTCGATGACTGTCAAACTACTATAAATAGCCTAGTTTGAGAATTTTTAGGGTGTGAGTAGTGGCTGTAACCCTGAAATTCTCTATTTCACATTGTTCTTCAATCGATACAATCTGTAGTTGTTTATTGCACTGTTCTTGCACTCTCATATCATTTTTGTGTTGATTGTTCGAGTGGTTACCCTGTTATCTTCACCAGTTCTGTTTCTGACCTCTGTTTCACCATCATACACACAGATTCCGCCTGTGTGTGTGTAATAAATCATTTGAGAGATTTCTGACTAAAATATGGATCTACAATTGGTATTAGAGATTTATGCTCTTGTTTTTGAGTGTATTCAGGTTTTTGTGATCGATTCTAGGTGATTTTCTGTGTTTCATTGAAATTTTTCTGCATCTGGTTCTACGAGCACTGTTTCATTGAAGATTGTACTATTTCATCGATTTCCGGCGTGTTTTGTTTGTCGTTTCGAGATTGGAGGTTGGTTTCATGATCAGGAGTTTTAGTCGAAGATTTTCGCTGGATTGGATCGTCATTTCCATGATATAGATTTATGAAGCTTTTCATCAATGGAGTTTTTTTTCTGAGTTTGGGGAAGAAGGCATCGAAACTACTTGGGAACATTCTCTGTAATTAGTTGGTCATTGAAACTTCCTGTCTAAACCTTGTCTTGTGAAGGTACAATCGAAACTAGTTATTTGTCCTGTTATATCAAAACTAATCTGTGCAGCTTGATCACTCGAAACTCCTGCTTTATCGAAACTAGTTTCAATCAAAACTAGTTTCAATCAAAACTAGTAGTTTCTGCTGAGGTTGCTGGATTTCCTGCTAAGTATTCTTCATCGAAACTAGTTGTTTCGATATCTGTTTCTTCGATCGAAACTAGATGTTTCGGGTAACCATCTCTCAATCGAAACTAGGAGTTTCGATCAGCCTTTTCTCAATCGAAACTAAGTATTTTTGATCAACTGTGTTCACCCGAAACTAGCTTCTGTTTAACTCAAGTTTATGAGATTATGGCGACTTCAAGCACCAATGAGTATTCTAGAGGAAATAAACCACATGTTCTCGTATCTACAAGGGACTTTGATGACTGGACCAAGAAAATGAAGACCTTTTTTCAGTTTCATGATCATACCTTGTTGAAATCCATCACCGACGATCCCCATAAACCCGTTATCACTACTGCTGATGTTCAGCATCTTAAGACAATTGCTAAATATGATGACAAGGACATTTCCTTGATTGCCTGAGACAACAAGGTTTATGGAACTATTGCTATGGCTCTTCCTATGGATATCTGCAACACTTTTTCTGAGTACACCACAACCAAAGACTTATGGGTAGCATTGTGTACTAGATTTGAGGGAAGTGCTGAAGTTAGGGAGAGTAAAAGAGATCGGATCAAGAAGCAATATGAAATTTTCAGTAGTGTCAGAGGAGAATACATGTCGGATTTAATCAACCGGTTCTCAAGCATAGTCTCAAGATTGAAAGTAATGGGTGTTGAATATCCGAATGTGGAGTTGAACAAGAAACTTCTAGATGCTCTTCCTGGGGAATGGACATGTACCGTATCATGATCAAAAAGACTGAAAAACTAAGCAATCTGTCTCAGCAAGAACTCTACATCATCCTTGAATCTTATGAGATCGAGATCAAGAAAGGAGCAGTCACTCCCACCAACCAGTCTGGAAGCACCGCTCTTATTACTGGATCAAGCTCTTCCATTAATTCATACTTTCAGACTGATGTTCCTCCTTCTGCTGGGATTCAATCTACCAGTTCCTATGCTCCTCAGAAGACTATTGCCAAGATTCCTGATGAATATGTCCCAAACATGATTGCTTTCATGTCGTGCTATGATGCACTAATTTATGGAAACCTGACACCGATCAGTTTTCAACCTGATGACTTGGAGCAGATCAATCCTGATGATTTGGAGAAAATGGACATTGATTGGCGCATGGCCATGCAGACTCTAAGGGCCAAAATATTCATCAAAAGGACGGGTATGGATAGATTCAAGCAGGGAAAGACTCTTGGGTTTAACATCAAGAAGGTGAGGTGCTACAACGGTGACTAGCTGGGTCATTTTGCTAGGAACTATAAGGAGCCTTCATCCAAAGATCAACATGAGAAAAAGAACTCATCAGGAAAGCAAACTGCCAATTCTCTCAAGTCCAACACAACTTCAAGCTCCACAGCTCTTGTTTGTCAAGCTGATGGACATTATCATTGGGGAGAACAAAATGAGGAAGCTGCTGACAAAGCCTTGATGGCTGATGTGGAAGAGAAAGGAAAGCGTGTCATGGTCGAGCCAGCTGAGGATCTCACTGCTGTACCAGCTGAGGTTATTTCTAAACAATGTAATGCTAGATCATGTTTAAAAGAAATTCAAAAATATAGATTCATCAATCAAGCTTTGTTTGACGAACGACATCACATTAAGGTGATGTATGACTCTGTGGCCAAAAATGAGAAAATTCGTGATATTTCTGGAGAAAACCGTTCTTTAATTGTGCAACTTAATACTCAAACCATTAATAATAAAATTTTGACTGAAAGAGTCCAAGAGGCACAGAAGGCCTTGGATATAATACATGGATAAACAATTTAACAGAAAAGGCACAGAAGGATAAATTACAAGTTGACCACATGGATATGGATCAGAAAATTTTGTTTGGAATAATTGATAAACAATTTAACAGAAAAGGCACAGAAGGCCTTGGATATAATACTCATCCTCCACCTTATTCTAAGTCGGGTAGATTTGTTGATATGCATGTTGCTTATGTTTCTACTCCTTATGTGTGTACTTTATCTGCTGATGATTATATTACATCATCAGATTCTGACAGTTTTGCTTCATGTGCAAAGTCAAATTGTGTAACCTCAAAGGATGATTGGGATGAGAGTTCTCATCCTAGAAATGTTTTAAATGAACTTGAGTTGGATGAATGTAATAATATGTCCGTGTCAAAACCATATATTTGTGAACACATTGAAAATTTGTATTTTGATTCTATGCCTTCTGAGCATGTGGGTTTGGGAAATGACATTTCTAAGTTTAAAAATGCTTACCTTTTATTCCTAAATCTTTGAATGTTGTGCCTTGTGTTACCAAGTGTAAAAGTGCAGGAATTATTGTGAATGATGTACCACGCGAAACAATGGGCAACATGGAATTTTTCAGATTAAAGGAAGAACAAAGTCTTCAAGACAAAGTTATTGAAGAGAGAATCATATCATGTTCAGATGCCTCAACATCACAATCATCTTCATCCTGTGATGACAATTATCAGGCTAAGGCGTCTTGTGATAAAGTTTGTTTTAGTTGTGGTGCTTCAAAAAATGTTTCAAAAAGTTGTAACTTGACAACAATCCATTGTAATGAAGAATCGTCTCCCAAAATTTTATTAAATTCAAATGTGCCGTCTAAGTCTCCTCATTGTAGAACATCTAGGCGTAAAAGAATTAAGAATGCTTAAAATCTTTTGAAAAGAACCTGAAAAATTAAAAATAATGTTCTATATGATGACCATGCTTCATCAAAGGAGGATTCTGACTATGGTTCCCATGAGATGTCTTATCTTGACAAGAAACTTCTTGATAGCAATGGATTTGGTAAGAATGTCTAAATGATTCGTTGTGTATAGGGTTAACCAAGAAGAACTGGAGATAACATCTGGCATGGAGATAGTGGTTGTTCAAGACATATGACCGGTCAATTTAACTTGCTACAAGACTATCATCCAATGGATGGAGACTATGTGGCCTTTGCTATCAATCCAAGGGGAGGAAAGATTGAAGGTCAAGGAATAGTCTCAAATGGTGTAAATAGTCTGGAACATGTCAACTTCGTTCGTCAGTGGAAGTACAATCTGATGAGCGTCTCTCAGATCTGTGATAAAGACTTTTGTGCCTGTTCAATTCAAGAGAATGCCTGATCTTGAAGCCAGGAGTGGTGATTCAAGAAGAACTCATTCTCATGCGTGCTCCTAGAAGATTCAACACTTATAGCTTGGATATGAACAACCCATCTGGAATAGAATCGTGCTTTCTTTCAAAGGCTTCTGAAGATGAATCTTTCCTGTGGCACAAGAGGTTGGGATATGTTAATTTTAAAACCATGAACCGTCTGGTTCGAGGAAACCTTGTCACCGGTTTGCCTTTCAAAGTCTTCTCTCATGTGGAACACCGTATCTCTTGTTCCAAGGGAAAACAACACAAATCATCTAATAAGCCCAAAACCACAAATTCCATTGACTCCCCTCTCCAATTACTTCACATGGACCTCTTTGGTCCTGTGAGTGTCATGAGTCTTGGACATAAATCCTATTGTTTGGTGGTAACCGACGAATTCTCTCGGTTACTTGGGTGTTCTTCCTGGCTAAGAAAGATGAGACACCAGAGATCCTGAAGACTTATCTGATTCAAATTGAGAACCTCTTAAATCTAAGTGTGAAGACTATTCGCACCGATCATGGAACAGAATTCAAGAATGCCACTCTTGATTCCTTCTATGAAAGCAAAGGAATTTCTCGACAATACGGTGCACCGCGTACTCCTCAACAGAATGGTGTAGCTGAAAGAAGAAACCGCACGTTGATTGAAGCTGCAAGAACTATGATCGTTGATTCCAAGCTTCCTGTCACGTTTTGGGCCGAGGCAGTTAATACCGGATGCTTTGTGCAAAATCAAGTTCTTATCACCAAAAGCTGCAATAAGACACCTTATGAGATCATGTACAAGCGAAAGCCAGTTATTGATTTCTTTAGAAAGTTTGGGTGTGTTTGTACGATGCTGAATACTTCAGATCAGCTAAATAAGTTTGAAGCCAAAGCCGGTGAATGCTATTTTGTGGGCTATTCATATAATCAACGGGTGTTTCGTGTTTACACCAAGCAGAGAAGGATGGTGCTAGAATCCACTGATATCAATTGGCATGAAAGCAATCATACGGACGCTGGGGACGGTCCTGGTTGGCTTTTTGATGTCGAATCTTTGTTTAAGTTATTTAATCTTCATGTGTTTTCAAATGAATTAACTCCTTCCAATCCTTACTTTTCTGTGAACAATTTAGGGAATATAAATGCTCCAAGTTCTTCCTCATCCATTCAAAATGAAATCCCTGCACCTGTTGATGTTGAATCTAATGTGGACTCTTCCGGTTCTGGTTCAATAAGTTAAACTGTTGAAGACAACAATCACCCAATAGTAGATGTTGCCCCACAATCAAATGCTGAAGATCCCATTGTTGAAGAAGATAATATTTCTGTCAATAATATCACAAATCTGGATGAGCTCTTGGAAGAAGATGAGATTCCTCAGTTGAGAATTCACAAAAATCATCCCACCGACAACATCATTGGTCCGCTCAATGTGGGTGTTCGTACCCGTAGTGCATGTGATGCATTAGATAACAGCATGTTCTCGTGCTTCATATCTCAAGTGGAACCTAAGAATATCAAAGCAGCTTTGCTTGAGAACAGTTGGGTGGAGCAATGCAAGAAGAATTACAACAATTCTCAAAACTGAATGTTTGGAATCTGGTGGATCTTCCCAAGAACAAAGTACCTATCGGCACTCGTTGGGTATTTCGAAACAAAAAGGATGAAGGAGTAATTTTGGTTCGGATTAAAGCCCGCTTAGTTGTTCAAGGTTTCTATCAAGAGGAAGGAATTGATTTTGAGGAAGTATTTGAACTAGTGGTTTGCTTGAAAGCCATCAAAATGTTTCTCACCTATGCAACCTATATGGACTTCGCTGTTCATCAAATGGATGTCAAAAGCACATTTCTATATGGAAAGGTTCAAGAAGAAGTTTAAGTCAAACATCCACTGGGTTTCACTGATCTTAAATTTCCAGACCGTGTCTACAAATTAGACAAGGCATTGTACGGTCTTCATCAAGCACCTCATGCGTGGTATGAGACGTTATCTAAGCATCTGCTTAATAATGGTTTCACACGAGGAGCAATTAACCAAACTTTGTTTAAATGGAAGGATGGAGAGGATACCATCTTGGTGTAAATTTATGTTGATGATATCATCTTTGGATCCACCAATCCTCGTCTGTGCAAAGAATTCGAAGAAGTGATGCGTTCTAAGTTTGAAATGAGCTCTATGGGAGAAATGAAGTTCTTTTTGGGACTGCAAGTTGATCAGTCCTAGTCAGGAATTCTCATTCATCAAGAAAAATATGTCAAGGACATCCTGATCAAGTTCAAAATGGCTGAGTCCCATCCAGCCAAAGCTCCTGTGGAAGTCCGGCATTGTCTGTCTCCCGATTTGGATGGTGAAAGCGTTGATCAATGTGACAATCCGGACTTTACAGGTTAACCCCGTTAATTAAAACCAGTTAAAGTAAACCTATCTAACTTAAATCTAACCTCAAGGACCATTTCTGTTAAATTTCTAAACCTGAATACATGAAACTATAGGGACTTCCAAATCCACCGACAACAATAAGCGCAAGTTCGACAACAACTTCCTCTCCAAGGGGTCCCAGTCTAACCAACCCCATCAGCAACATCATAGGTATGAGCCTACCAAGAATTTCATCAAACGACCTCTTCAGGTCAAAACCAGGGCGGGCATGCGGGAAAATCTCCCAAGTGCAACAAATGTAATTTTCACCATTTTGGAGTTTGTAATCGTTGTCAACGTTGTGGCAAGATAGGCCATGCTGCCAAGGACTGTAGAGGTGAACTGCAAACCAAAAAGCCTTTTCAACAGCCAGGGTCTACAAAGGGTTGTTTTGAGCGTGGAAATGAAGGAAACTACCAGAAGAATTGTCCTCAGCTAAAGAAAGGGGGTAATGGCAATAATAACCCAAACCAAAACAACAACAACAACGATAACAACAATCACAACAATGGGGGGAATGGTGCGAAGGGACGAACCTTTGTGCTAGGATCTGTAGAAGCTCGATATGATCACAATGTGGTTACCGGTAAGTTCCTCTTAAACAATTACTTTGCTTCTGTCCTTTTTGACACTGGTGCTGATAGGAGTTTTATATCTAAGACGCTTAGTGATTTGATTAATGAAACTCCAACCCTGCTAGAAGCTAAGTACATCATAGAAATAGCTGAGGGCCAAATAATTGAAGCAATCCATATTCTTAAGGGTTGTTAACTTGATATTGACCGTATGCCGGTCACACTTGGTAGTTTCGATGTAATTGTCGGCATGAATTGAATATCTAAGAACTAAGCTGAGATTATTTGTCATGAGAAAATCGTTCGCGTTCCTCTCCTGAGTGGAAAAACTCTTTCCGTCAAGGGAAAAAGGAGTGGTACAGTCATCGGCATCATATCGTTTATGAAAGCACATAAATGCTATTTTGGCTCTCGTCGCCGAGCAACCATCTGGGGAGAAGAAGATTGATGATATCCCAATTGTTTGTAACTACCCGAAAGTATTTCCTGAGGAATTGCCTGGTTTGCCACCGCATAGTCAAGTAGAGTTTCAAATCGATCTAGCACCCAGAGCAACGCCGATTGCTCGGGCACCGTTCCGACTTGTACCCAGAGAATTGCAAGAGCTATCCACTCAACTACAAGAATTGTTGGACAAAGGTTACATCCGACCAAGCTCATCGCCGTGGGGAGCTCGTCCTGTTTTTCAAGATGATGGACGGGACTTTCTGCATGTGCATCGACTACCTTGAACTGAACAAAGTGACGATAAAAAATCGTTATCCTCTACCTCGCATAGATGATCTCTTTGATCAACTCCAAGGATCAAGTTTCTATTCCAAGATAGATCTTAGATCTGGTTACCATCAATTGAGAGTACGAGATAAGGATATCTCTAAGACTGCTTTCAGAACTAGGTACGTGATGTGTTGCAAAGCACACATGTATTTCCGCCATATTTTATGTCGTTTTAGTTAAGTTTTATATTTGTTTTGAGTCTTTTTTGTTACATATTGAGTCTTTGTCATGTTCTCAGGTGCTCGTGATGATTACAGGTGAGAACCCGAAGAAACCGAGCGCGAGAATCAAGCCCGAAGTTCAAAACTCTAAAATAGGAAAAATATAGTCTTCCCGGTATGCGAAGATCAGAAGTCCATCTCTCGCGGTACGCGAGAGGAAGGAAATCCGGGCGCGACTAATTTGTCCCTCGCGGTATGCGAGGGACTGGCCATGTTTTCTCGTGGTTATCGAGGGCCTCAAATTACGATAAAAAACCCTATTTTTGAATTTAATAGAATTGTAATGCCATAATCAAGGGAGTTCGAATTCTTGCCGTCTAGATAGGTCTAGAGGGCGATTTTAGGAGAAAGAAGATCGACTGAAGGCTAAAGGTGATAACTTTGGACTCCGGGTTTGTGATATTTTGTGATATTCGCTTATTTGGTTTACAAGTTTGAGTCTTTATCTATAAAACATGTTCTTGTTCTTTTACTTCTGTTTTGGTGTGTTGAACATGATTCTAGGCTAAAACTCATATACTGCCTAGGTTAACGATGAATTCTTGTTAAAGTTCATATTTTTACTGGTTTTGCTTTCGTATGATGATTTGATGATTTTGTAAAGATCGTAGTATGATAATTATGATGTATATGCATGCTTGAATCTGATTGTGTGAATGATTTTAATTCCTTGCGTTAGTTGTGGTTGTTTGCACGTTCGATTAGCGTATCTAGGTCATAGATCTTAGGGTTTGTGATTTTGGTAGTTTGCTAGACGTAGTGACCATAGGGGTTGTCATTGATTGCTGATTAGAATTAAGCGTGTGTCCTAGTTCAATACCCGAGAGTTGAGAATTAGTCATTTAGTCTTCGTCACTAGGAATCCGATTGTCAACTGTCTGAGAGGAAGTTGGTTTAGGTGTCTAGTTATTGTTGCTATTCTGAATCATAGTTGTTATTCTAGGATTACCCCGTGCATTCTTCGAATGTATCATGGGGGGTGAGACTGAGAGGTAACCGTTCATTAGGGTACATTGTTATAGTTGGAAATTTCTAAGAAGTCATCTAACAATCTGGAGAGTTTAGTACACTTTAGGTAGCTTAGTTGGTGACACCCTGAGAGTGATTAGGGATCCACTAGGTTGTCTTTATCAGTTATCTTTAGAATCCCAGATCCATCTTAGTTCCAGAACCGGTAGAAGTTGTTCTTTGCATGTAGGATTCTGACCTAGGTAGTGTTCTTCCTATTCTTGATTTCACCTTAGTTTTTGTCTTGATAGCTTGATTCGTACGTAGTTTATTGCATTCATTAGTTAATTCAGTACTGTAGTAAACCCCCCAGCAATCATTCTTAAGATCGAGTCAGAGTTTAGTATTGTTTCATAGTGTCTCTAGGGTTTAATACTCGGTTTACCATTAAGCTGTGCTACACTCGATAGATACACTTGCATGTCAGTGCGGTTTAGTTAGAGGGTATTCCTTTTATTACTTAGGATTCTAGGTTAGGTTTAGTTAGTTATTTTATAGACCTTTTGGACGACATAAAGTTTTTGGCGCCGTTGCAGGGACACTTAGCAATAGCAATATTAGCTTTGACTAGTTCTTTGTTTGATTTTTGGTATTTGTTTTTCTTTGAGTCTGTTCTGTGTGCTTATCTTCTGTGCTCACACACTTGTCTTCTTTGTCTATCCGTGTGTCTAACTTAGAATCGAGTCTTTCTGTTATTGAGTCTCTGTTTCTTTTAACTATTGAGTCTTTCTATTTGTGCACAACATTCGCTCGCATGGATCACCATCTTATTATGCTTTCTTAGAGCCCGAGCGAGAGCTACACGAGCGCACCACGACTCTCGGGAGCGTTTGAAACAGTTATGTGAAAACCAGGTATTTCCTATTAGCCCTATTCCATTTCCTACCATTGGTGACACTGATCCTCCAGCGAGGCGTACAGTACATCAGAGGGCCAGTGATGGGGTCACGGGCGTGAGATCTCCGATCTCCCGCCCTGCCATTCAAAATGCCAATTCCTAGCAGATCCTATCACATGTCGTGAGTACGATAACTCATGCCACTCAGTTCCATGGCCTTGAGGATGAGGATGCACCGGACACCTGTCCTGTTTTGTTCGTATATGTGATACCTTTAATATCACGGGTGTATCTAAAGACGCTATCTACTTGCGTTTATTCCCATTCTTGCTCTCTGGGCATGCATCTGCTTGGCTTGTCACCTTTGCTGACAACTCTATTACCACTTGGGAGGATCTTCAAGCCAAGTTCTACAAAAAGTATCATCCACCTTCCAAGGCCGCTCGCCTCAGGGATCAAATCCACTCCTTCCGGATGGATCCTGACGAGCCTTATCATTTTGCCCGGAAGCGGCTCAACACGTTGTGGAGCCGATGTCCCCAGCATGGTCTGTCAGACTCGGAAATAGTGGAGAAATTCTATAATGGTCTCACATTCTAGAAGCAGCAGATGTTCAATACAACTGCGGGAGGCCACATCATGGATAAACTCGAGGCCTCTGAGTGCGAAGAAATGTTCGAGAGCTTCGCTAAGGCCGAACAGCAGTATCTATCTACTAGGACTTCCATTCCTAGTGCTAGATCATCCACCTCAGCCTCGAGAGGTGTGCATCAGGTCAACCCTGATTCTAGCGTAGCTGCTCCACTCGCCTCAATGGCCAACGAGATAAAGGAGCTGAACCTCAGTGCTCAGCGGTGTTAAGTGTGTAGGGGAGGCCACGACACCCGTGATTGCCAAGTAAATAATAAAGAGCAGGTGAGCTATGCTGGCAACCAGTACCAGAACCGAGGGTATAACAATCAGAATTCATTTGGCTCTGGATGGAGATCTGGACATAACCCACCAGGGTTTAATGGTCGTCAACAAGTTCAGCAAAATGGAAGAGGAGAGATAGGACCTAGCACGGGAAGCAGTGTTGACACACCTTCGATCAAAGAGATGCTCGAGACTCAGACACAACTGTTCGCCCACCTAGTCCAATAGGACAGGGATGCTAGGCAGAGATTGGATAGCCACGACACTTTACTGAAGAATCAGCAATAAACATTCCATGATCTGCAACGAATGGTTGAGGACATCGTCAAGAGCTTGAAGGATCGACAGGGAGGCCCATCTTCAAGCTCCAACGCTTCAGTGATGGCCGTGTCAATTGGGAGTGGGGAGGAGAAAGAGGTTGTAGAGGATGACTCCCACTCCAGCAAGTACAACATTCCGTCACCTGAGGTGGTCAAGAAGATTGACTGGAGGGCTAGATTCGCGAAGATTGATGCTAGGATGATCGAGGAGTAGGTAGACGAGGATATAGCAGTAGAGGTTCCTACCAAGAAGGAAGAGGAGATGAAGAAGGGGGTGGAGATGCAGACCCCCAAGATTGACCCGACTCGTGTTCCCTGCCCAACACGTTTGCTGCCTTTCAAGCAAGCCCGGGAGCACAATCACTTCCTTGATTTGTTCAAAAAAATAAAGGTCAATCTTCCGCTTGTAGAGACCCTCCAGCGCATGCCAAAATATGGCAAGTTCCTTAAAGATCTTCTTTCCAACAAGAAGAAGCTCGAGGAGGTCTCTAAAGTCGCACTTAGTGAGCAATGTTCTGCGGTGGTGCAGAACAAGCTTGCAGTGAAACTGGGAGATTCGGGTCGTTTCACGATTCCATGTCACATTGGCAGTTTGCCTAGGCACCACACGTTGGCCAATTTGGGTGCTAGCATAAATCTGATGCCCTATTCCTTATACAAGCAGCTAGACCTAGGCGAACCACAACCGACGCGCATGATCATTTCCTTGGCTGACCGTTCAGTCAAGTACCCACGGGGAATTGTGGAGAATCTGTTAGAGAAAGTAGGCAAATTTGTCTTCCCCATGGATTTTGTCATTCTAGATATGAAAGTAGACGATGGAGTCCCACTCATCCTCGGGCGCCAATTCTTGGGCACCGCCAAGGAAGTGATTGATGTCTTTGATGGGAAACTCACACTTCGTGTGGTGGATGAGTTAGTTGTATTCAATGCTACTACGTCTGTGAAAGATGTTGGTGAGCATAGCCACTCTGTGTGCATGCTTGATGCCTCCGTAGACGATTATTGGGACTCCAATCCAATAGCGGATGTTGTTGATGGAGATGTAGAAATAATGAAAGAGGAGCCCCCGGATTGGTTAAAGGAGTTTGAGAAGAAATTTGTAGGGTCCTAATTCCTAAGTGCTAGCGATGATGAGTTCAGTTTAAATGACATATTAGCACAGGTAGAGATGATAGTATGTGAGACACCAAGGGTTGAAATATTAGAGTCCACACCTATAGAACCACCCTTATCTGAGCCTCTACCAGTCACAGTTGTCCATTCTGAGAGGGTGAGTTTTGAGTTAACCTCTAGTTCCGACCACCCTAGGTCTAGGCCACTTTATGAGAGAACCCGAGAGTTAATCGATTTGGGTAACCTAGATAGAGTGCAAACCTCAAGTGTGGGGACGTCGAGGAATGACAATTTACTTGGCTATTTGTTGCACATTATTTTTGGACCGGGAAGGTTTAAGGTGTGGTGGAAAGATAGGGGTAATAGATACGAGGGCTATACGATGTTGGTGTGTGCATGATTGCTATGGAGGACCGGGAGACCGCGTAGAAAGAAGACGGTTCTGGTCAGGATCAAGGAGAAGCCTCCTGATAGACTTGTCTGACTCTCGGACAAGTGCCCGGGATGTAGAGTTTGTATGCAATAAGTGGTCCATGTCAGTGTCATTTCTGTGTTTTTCGATACTGTGTTTTGTGTGTGTCGTGTTTTGTAGGGATTCGCACTTGATTCGGGGAGAAAAATCATTGGGAACGACGTTCCAGGTATGTTTTCCATTTTTTATCATTGGAATAGGTTTTCATGAAATTGGGTGAACAAAAATTTTAAGAAGCCAAAAATATTCTAAGTATAAAACACGAAAACATTTCTCCACTTTCTATAACAAGGGGCCTTTCACGGTACACGAAACATGACCATAAGTCTCTCGCTGTACGCGAGAGACAAATGAGCCGGCTTGTATTTCTGTCCCTCGCAATATGCGAGGGACCTGGCTTACTTCTTCGCGATACGCGAAGAGTTCTTAAGCTCCTCTTTTCTGCTTGTTTTCCCATGTTCTCCCACATCGTCCACCGTTCACCACCATTACACGTCACTAGCATTCCACAATTAACCACTATCACCATCCACCCACCATTCATCCACCATCTCACCTATCACCGTCATCCATATCATATCATTCACTCATCACCAACGACCATGTGAAACTTGGAAAACCATTTCGTAACCGATGATCCGCCTTACTGTGGCATTCATGTCTATGTGTTTGCCACCCATCGGGTACGTGTCCTTACATTGTTATCTAGAGTCAGTTTGAGTCAGTCTGAGTCTTTTATTTGTGTTAGTTTAATGTTGTGGGTTTGTTGTGAGCTTTATTTTGCAGCTATTATTCATCTTGTCCGTACTCAATCTCCATTCGGATGGGACGAATGCTTCTATCACTTTGTAAAGGCAACCCATCAGTGTGTGCAACCGCGACCTAAATGTTGGATACATTTGTTTGCATCTACATTACCAGCTAAGTCGCTTCCAGTTTTTTTTTTTGCATTTTTATTTTTCGTTGTGTCTTGCTTCACATTGAGAACAATGTGTCTTTCAAGTGTGGGGATGTGAGTGTCTTAAGTTTTTGCATAATAAATGGAAAATGATAGTACAACCGGATCTACTTATTTGTTTAAATGATATAAATAATAGAAAACGTGTCTAATTAGTGATGTTTTGGTAGACCCAGCCAACTTGAATACCTTAAATAGCCTATGAGTGTTACTTAGGATTAATCACGTAATAATTTTATGAAATCTAGTGGGTACTCATCTTAGGGTAATGGTAATACTGAAACTGTCAACATAGGGTGATAGGTACCTTGTTAAGTTAAAATTTAGAGGTTTTTGAATATTCATGGCACACCACTCTCTTTTTGTGAGAATAAATCCGAGTTTCGGTGGCGCCCCTTCCATTAATCCATAATTTCCATAAATATTGTAAGGCCCCAAACCCGGGAACTCGACACGTTGGCATACACGTATGCATAATAGTAAATGACATCAAATTGTCTCAATAAATGTAGCTGAAAACAAACAGTTAACAGTGGTCAACGACCCAAATCTCAATCATAATCCAAACAAGTAATAATATCTAAATCATTCAACATCATAACGGAAAAGTAAATGTAATCACAACGATCACGGTAATCAAACGCCATCTAGAAGCCGCCAGCTCACACTTTCTCCTTACCTAAAATACATGCTAAAAAGTCAGCTACGCTGAGTGAGTTCTATAGTAATTCGTTCGAGGATATTAAATCCCAAACCTTTATTAAAAATGATTTACGTCACAAAGGTTTTCTCCTTTCTTTACCGATTAATCAATTATATATTTTATCGACATACACGAACTCATGTCGACTGGTCTAAAGACTCGTATGATCATGACTCGTTGACCGATCATCGTCAGTCATAACACTCACCGAGCAACACCGACTTACTATCATGCTTAAGCAACCCATTTCATTTGACTAAGTTCGGACTCAATTCCCGTCGACTAATTTCAGATTCAACACCGACACGATATCAATTAACCTCTTAATATAAAGTCACCGAATTAGATAACATGACACCAAATCTTACGCATAAAATTATAACTATCATTTCACAACACAAATATTAACATCGAAACCCTTATCACTTCGTGTCTTCATTATATTGCACGTTGCATGTATTCGAGCCCAAAACAACAAAACGTTTAAAAGTGGGCGATAGAAACTCACCTTTGCTAGACGCAACTTGATCTCTAGAACCCACTAACACCTCGTGCCCACTCTTCGACTTCGCACCTATATTACACATAATTTACGACTCAGGACGATACTTCTACACCTACACGACTTAACCTGACACTTTGCATGATTTCATGCATGTGAGGGATGCCACACACGACCTCCATGCACCACGAAAATCCTCGTCCTCGTCCTCGGCACCCTATCGTGAACCGGGCCTCACTTCGGACTTCCGACGCGTCCGACACCGCCACCACTCGTTCTGGCCTCTCTCCACTTCGGGTACGGACCCTTCACTCACGACTCCCCATCTCCGGTTATCCTTGCACTGTCGCTGTCCAACCCCGTGGGCCACCACCATGGTCACCCGACACCACCACAGCCCGCCTTTGTCTTCGCCGAACCACCACAGCCCCGTCGCCGCTGCTTGGAGCACCCGTTGTCCCCCTCTCGCGCCACCACAGCCGCGTCCAGCCACCCCCAAGTGGTGTCGTGACCCTCTCTTTCTTCTCTCGGCTATGCGACAACTCCCACGAACACCCTTGGATTCTCGGCTAAGAAAAACCCTATCGCTACGCAACAAGAATCAAACGAACATGAAGACATGCAGGGAGTAAACGATTATACCTTGAAATCGGATGATTCATGCGAATCGAATGACCAAGCACTCGTCTCCTTCCTCTACTTGTCACCTACGAAACTCTAATATCATAAAAATGATCAATACCTTTACCCGCGACTTAAAACACGTACACAATGATTAAAGGCTTGCGATTTGTAAGGACCAAAATTATATTAGGCTGACGCAGTCAAAGAATCACCGCGTTGTTCAAAAGTTTAGAAGATGAAGATTTAAAGAAGCAAGAAATTATGCAGCAACATACTTCATCTCGCAGCATACTTCAGTGTTAGCAACATACTTGAAGTATGCGGTCATGCAACATACTTGAAGTACGCGGTCAGGCAGCATACTTGAAGTATGCGGTCAGGCAGCGTACTTGAAGTATGCGGTCCCGACAGCATACTTGAAGTATGCGGTCCCGACAGCATACTTGAAGTATGCGGTCCGGGCAGCATACTTGAAGTATGCGGCCACATACTTATAGTATGCGGCCCAGGCCCACCGAATACTTTCTGTTTTAGTATAAACATATGTGTTTGTAACAGTATTCAGGTTGGACGAGTGAGACAGGTTAGACGAGTTGTTGAATGATTGTATTGTGTATTCAGTATTCATATCAATATACGAATCGTTTGATTGTTGAATTGTGTCTCGTCCTCTTAGATTATACCTACAAGTCACGTGTCGAGTCTGTTTCCGCCAGGTTCACCACACTGTTAAAATCGTTGATTGAAGATCCTCAAGAATCCGGACCTTACAATTGGTATCAGAGCATCAATGCTCATTTGTGAAGCTTGCAACGGATTTCTTTGACTCGTGAGGTAACAAAGTTACTGTTTTAGCATTTGTTTAAACTGACTTGTGCTTTTTGGAGAGTTTCTGGACAGTGACAGGACTCGGAATTGTGTTTCCGTCACTATTATTGAAGTTTGCGGCCCAATCAGTGGGTAATTGGCCAGAAAATTGAAGTATTTTGCTGTTAATTTCACAATATGAAAGTTTGCGGTTCTGGAATTTTGCGGATTTTTGAAGTTTGCGGCTGTGAAGTTTGCGGTCATCATTTTTGCATTTGCAGCTGACTTCAAGTTTGCGGTCACCAATTTTGCGGTCACCAAAGTTTGCGGTCACCAAAGTTTGCGGTCACCCAAGTTTTCGTTCACCCAAGTTTGCGGTCACCAAGTTTTCGGTCACCCAAGTTTGCGGTCACCAAGTTTGCGGTCACCAAAGTTTGCGGTCACCAAAGTTTGCGGTCACCCAAGTTTGCGGTCAGTCAAGTTTGCGGTATTCCAAAGTTTGTGGTATTCAAAGTTTGCGGTCTTTCAAAGTTTGCGGTTTTTCAAAGTATCCTGTGCGAATACTTTTTGTTACTTATTTTTCCACGTGAAATTGCAACATGGGAGAAAGTAGAAAGGAAATGCAGAAGCAAGAGTTTAATATGTTCAATCATGATAGTGGTGAAAATTTGGAGGTTCAGATTAACAGATTCGTGCACTTGATAACTGAGATGAAGAATGCTGAAATAGAGTTAACAAATGGAGAAATCAACAAAAGGCTACTAAATTCTTTACCAATAACCTGGAACTTCAACTGCACCGCCATCAAGAGAACCAAGGTTATGTGTCAGACATCCTTGAGTGAGCTGATCTTTATTTTGTATTCTTATGATATGGATGATGAACAGTGCCATCTTAATCATATCAGTTCAATGGATGTTTCTGAAATTGCTGGAGCTAGTACATCTACTTCACGTTAATCAAAGGCACTTGTGAGCCAGCACGACATGAGTGATAAAATTCAAGATTTGGAAATGAAACATCATGCGTTCGTGGTTGAAGTCACCGACACTGAGGTAACCAAAGATCTTTGCTCTGCTATTTGTATTGAGAAAGTCAATCATTACAAAGATGTTAATGATACATTAAATCAAGAAATAACAAGGCTTAGATATTCCAACTCAGAACACAAACGATTAGAAAAGGTTTTCAAAGATACAATTGAAGCAAGCAAAAATGATTTTACAAAACATGAATTGGATTTTAGCAATAAGGAATGTTTTTATCGTAATGAACTAAAACGGATAGACGACCTTAACTTAAAATTAAATGATGTTGTGACTCAATTGGCAAACACCAAAATAACAATTGAGAAAATTGAACACTCTCGATCAGTGGTGTATGACATGATAGATTCCCAAGTCAGAAAGAAAGGGAATACAGGAATTGGTTATCATGCTGTTGAACATCCGTTCAATGGAAACTTTACCTCAATGCCAAGTGTTCAACATGAAGATGTTGAGATGGAATATGGTATAGCCTGTAAACCAGATCTTACGGTAGAGCATGTGAGCGTTACTATCCCGTCTAAGTCTTATGCAACAACAGGATTAATAGAGGGCATAGTGGAAGAATGTGGGAGTAATGACGAGGAGGATGGTCATGTTTTTGAGTCTAAGTCTGCGTCATTTAAAAACAAATTGTCTTGTTTTCAAGATGGTACTTTTTCAAAAGGGGATAAGTTGAAAGGGAGTTTGAAATCCACATTTGTTAAAAGTGGTACTTTAGAAAGGGAAGAAAAACAAATTGCCAATGGTAAAAATCATCATTTTGCAAAAAAATAAAAACCGTTCCCTTAATAGAGAAAGTAGCAAACCATCTACAAGTCAGTCAAGCTCTAAACAATTGCCTCAACGGTTTACCAAAAATGAATTTTATTCAAAATTTGATAACCTTCATGTTTTTGAACAAAATGTTAAGAATTATGATAGGAATTGTTTTAGATCGAATCACAGAAATTGTGATAGATATGATGACCAAGTGTTTGATAGAAGGTTTTCTAGGAACTGTGAAAATGCAGGTTAGTTCACAGGCTCTTCTCAGTAGTCATCATCATGGTTCTACAGATCAGGTTATACTCCGTATGCTAGGAAACGGACATGCTACACATGTGGCAAAGCTGGTCACATTACAAGAAACTGCACACACCGTCCTTATGAGCCCTATTATTTCCAAAATCTGAGGGCTACACCAATGGAAAAGCATTATTCTAAGCCAATGAAGGTTGAAAAACTTAAGGCAATGAAGAATAAGCTTCCCAAAGTTAAGTCTTCTGATGGTGATTGGAATGCTGCTAAGAACAAACAACAGGTTTATCGTGAAAACAAGCAATGTAAAAAATCTAAAGAGGAAGAAAAACCTAAAGTTGGTACTCCTCAAGCAACAAAAAAGTTTGTTAAACCAACACCAATTTGGAAAACTAAATTAAAAGCAGTTGAATCACCAGTGTTAGAGAATGATAAAGATAAGTGTTTACAAGAAGTATCTTACGTTGATGCTTTGGGCGTACCTAGGACCACAATGGCTTGGGTACCTCTGTCTAACTAACTTGCTTGAATCATGCAGGAACAGCCAAGGAGGACTGTCAACAACCTATGGTACGTTGATAGTAGTTGTTCCAGGCACATAATGCGGGACATCTCTCTACGACATAATATCAAACACATTGATGGAGGGTATGTTTCCTTCGCATGAAATAAATTAGGTAAGATCAGCATGGAAGGTATGATCACTAATGGTACTCTATGCTTTGAGGATGACATTTATGATGTTTTTACCAAATCCTTTAATCTGACCAGATTCGCTTTTCTGGTTTAGTGTTTCAAAATGTTCTGCTTCGATTAACGAGTCACAAGTTCGATCACCAAAAATATATTTCTTAACTTGAAGTATGCGGTCATGCAACATACTTGGAGTACGCAGTCAGGCAGCATACTTGAAGTACGCAGTCAGGCAGCATACTTGAAGTACGCAGTCAGGCAGCATACTTGAAGTACACGGTCAGGCAGCATACTTGAAGTACGCGGTCTCGGCAGCATACTTGAAGTATGCGGTCCAGGCCCAGGCCCACCGAATACTTTATGTTTTAGTATAAATAGATGTGTTTGTAATAGTATTCAGGTTGGATGAGGGAGACAGGTTAGACGAGTTGTTCAACGATTGTATTATGTATTCAATATTCATATCAATATACGAATTGTTTGATTGTTGAATTGTGTCTCGTCCTCTTAGATTCTACCTACAAGTGACGTGTCAAGTCTGTTTCCGCCAGGTTCAACACGCTGTTGAAATCGTTGATTGAAGATCCTCAAGAATCCGGACCTTACTCGAATATACCTGGATCTCGACAAGAACACGATGAACGTCCTCTCTCCTTCTCCCTTCTCTTATCAAGCTTCCTGTGCCCGAGAACCTTTATTTACAAAATGTACATACCCGTTTTCTAAACAAAAAACCGGGATGATTCAAGTCTTCCCCCCTTAAAGAGGTTTCGGGGGTTTCGTTCTCGAAACCTGCGTCATCTGGAAACAAATGCGGATAACGCTCGCGCATCTCTGCTTCTGGCTCCCAAGTGGCTTCGGATCCCTTACGATGCTTCTATTGCACTTTAACAATAGGGATCACTTTTCTTCGCAACCTCTTTTCCATTTTATCCAGTATAGCCACCGGTTCCTCTACATAATTTTGCTTGTTATCCACCACAATGTCGTCTAACGGTACGTGTTCTGTAGCATCTGCCAAACACTTTCGTAAATGGGACACGTGAAACATTGGGTGTATCCCTGCCAATGTATCTGGCAATTGCAGTCGGTAAGCGACACTACCGACACATTCCTCTATCATAAACGGTCTAATATATCTCGGACTAAGCTTTCCCCGTTTCTGGAAACGGATAATGCCCTTCCAGGGCGGCACCTTAAGCATCACATAGTTCCCCGCATTAAACTCTATAGGTCGCCATCTCTTGTCGGCGTAAGACTTCTGCCGATCCTGAGCGGCTTTCATCCTTTGCTTCACCAATTCAAACTTCTCGGAAGTTGCTTTTACAACATCTAAACTTCCTAACACTTTCTACCCGATCTCTCCCCAGCACACTGGGGTTCTACACCTCCGCCCGTAGAGCATCTCGTATGGCGGCATCCCAATAGTCGCATGATAACTATTATTATAAGAGAACTCCGTCAACGGTAGGTGACCATCCCATGCACCTCCCAAATCAATCACACATGAACGCAACATGTCTTCTAACGTTAGTATCGTCCGCTGTGACTGTCTGTCAGTCTGAGGGTGATACGCAGTACTAATGTGCAACCTTGTCCCCATGGCTTCATTGAACCTCTTCCTGAACTTGGATGAGAATCCCGTAACCCGGTCGGATACAAGAGAAATCGACACTCCATGCCTAGCAACGATCTCATTAATAAACACTTTGGATAACCTTTCCGATGAGAAAGTTTCCTTAATCGGTAGAAAATGAGCGCTTTTCATCAACCGATCCACTACTACCCAAATAGTATTGTGCCCCTTAATCGTCTTAGGCAGCTTTGTATTAAAATCCATTGTAATATGCTCCCACTTCCACTTCGGAATCTCCAAAGGTTGGATTTTGCCAAAAGGCTTCTGATGTTCTGCCTTAACTTCCAAACATGTCAAACATTTACTCACATACTGGATCACATCATGCTTCATTCCCGGCCACCAATAGTTGCCCTTCATGTCCTGATACATCTTTATCATTCCCGGATGTATCGAGTACCTTGACTTGTGCGCTTCGTCAAGTACCTGCTCTATAAACCCACCAAACTTTGGTATCTAAATACGGTCTTCCTTGACCCACACCCCTTGACTGTTCTCAGTCAACATATCATGGTGTCCAAAAATTCTTTCTTCTTTTAGCCTTTCATCTCTCAGGGCCTTCGTCTGCACGTCCTTTAGTAACGTCAGAAAATCTGACATTACTACTAGTTGACATGCTTTAACCTTAATTGGCGTGTGCTCTTCCCTACGACTCAACGCGTTGGCAACCACGTTTGCCTTACCCGGATGGTAAAGGATCTCACAGTCGTAGTCCTTGATTAGTCTAGCCACCTCCTCTACCTCATGTTCAGTTCTTTTTGCTCGAAGAAGTACTTAAAGCTCTTATGATCCGTGTAGATCGTACATTTGATTCCGTACAAGTAGTGTCTCCACAACTTGAGTGCAAACACCACCGCCTTGACACATACACTATCACTTTTCCTCGTTGCATTAACACGCAACCTAACCCCAAATAAGACGCATCGGAATACACCACTAAGTCTTTCGTTCCTTCCGGTAATGTTAACACTGGTGCTTCAGTAAACCGCTTCTTTAACTCTCGAAATGCACCTTCTTGATCCGGTCCCCAAGCAAAATTCACTCCTTTCGAGTCAATTTAGTTAATTGTGTTGCTAGCTTAGAGAAGTCCTTGATGAACTTCCTGTAATAACCGGCTAACCCTAAGAAGCTACGCACCTCTGATGGAGTCTTAGGAGCCTTCCACTTAACCACTGCTTCAATCTTTGCAGGATCCACCATGATCCCTTCTGGATTAATAACATGCCCCAGAAACTGCACTTCCCGTAGCCAAAACGCACACTTTGAGAATTTAGCGTAATGATTTTCTCATCTCAATGTCTCTAACACTTCTCGTAGATGTTCTCCGTGCTCCTCCTCACTCTTAGAGTAAAATAGAATATCATCGATAAACACAATCACCGATCTATCCAGCATTGGACGACACACGCGGTTCATCAAGTCCATGAACATTGCCGGAGCATTCGTCAATCCAAAGGACATAACCAAGAAATCATAATGTACATATCGTGTCTTAAATGACGTCTTCAGAATATCTTCTTCCCTAACCTTCAGCTGATGATATCCTGACCTCAATTCTATACGTGAAAACCACTTTGCTCCTTGTAGTTGATCGAACAAGTCATCAATACGCGGTAACGGATACTTGTTCTTAACCGTCAAATTATTGAGTTCCCGACAATTCAAATTACATTTAAATATTAAATTAAAATTTATATACAACATTGTCAGACAGTTATGAAGCTATAATTTCCTGTTTATGCAAACTAAGAAGTTTAGATCAACTCATATAAGCACAAACATGAATACAGACACCAGGTAGTCAATCTATGGGCATTAGTATGTGATCACCTACTGATGTACTATCATTTCTTCTATAACTTCAAGAAGTGCCAATTTTATCTTTTTCAAATTTGTTTGGGTTTTTCAAAAAGCAAGTAAACTAGCTAAAATAAAGCATAAAACAATTTACTTTAAATAATCTATAAAACTAAAAGAAAATATTCCATGAAAAACCTTTGTCACGTTAGATTAACCATACCAATCATTTGAGTAAGAAATTCAAACCGTGTATGATCGAATGCTTTGGTAAACAAATCAGCATAATTGTCATCCGTATGAACTTTCACCAACTCAATCAGCTTCTTTTCTGCTTAATCATGAATGAATTGATGTCGAATCTCTATGTGCTTTGTCTTTGAATGTTTCACATGATTTGTTGTGATCGACATGGTGGTTGTGTTATCAATCATCATTGGTGTCCCTTTAAAATTCAAACCATAATCCCTCAACTGCTGTTAAATCCATAAGATTTTGGAACAACAACTGGTTGCTGCAATGTATTCTGCCTCACATGTTGAAATTGCAACTGAGGTTTGCGTTTTGCATTTCCAGGACACAAGTCTATTCCCTAGAAATTGACAACCACCAGATCTTGATTTTTTGTCTAGACCGCAACCTCCATAATCTGAATCAGTAAAAGGTTTAAAATCAAAGTCAGAATTAATTGGATACCATAATCCCAACCTTGTTTTACCCTTTAAGTATTGAAAAATCCACTTTACAGCAATCAAATGAGATTCTTTCGGCTTAGACTGAAATCTTGAACACAAGCATACTGTGAATATAATATCTGGACATGACGCTGTCAGATACATAAGAGACCCGATCATTCCTCTGTATAATCGACAATCCACCTCTTTCCCTTTTAGGTCAGAATCTAGTTTGTGAGTAACTGGAATTGGAGTGTTGAAAGCTGAAGCATTTTCCGTATCAAACTTCTTGAGAATATCAACAACATACTTTGTTTGAGGAATATAAAAACCATCTTCCTTTTGATCAACTTGAAGACCCAAAAAGAACGATAATTCTCCCATGCTGCTCATCTCGAAGTTCAACTTCATCACTCTTTCAAAGTCTTTACACATATCAACATTCGTCGATCCAAAGATTATGTCATCAACATAGATTTGAACAAGTAATAAATCTCCCCCTGCTTTTCTGATGAAAAGGGTAGAATCAATTTGACCATGATCAAATCCATTCTCAAGTAAATGCACCGACAAAGTTTCGTACCAAGCACGAGGAGCCTGATGAAGACCATATAACGCTTTATCAAATTTAAACACCTTTTCAGGAAACTTGGGATCTTCAAAACCAGGCGGCTGTTTCACATATACTTCTTCCTTTACCTTTCCATACAGAAAAGCACTCTTGACATCCAATTGAAAAACTTTGAAACCCTTGAAAGGAGCATTAGCAAGAAACAACTTATTACCTCAATCCTCGCAACTGAAGTGTAAACTTCGGTGTAATCAACGCCTTCTTGCTGATTAAAACCTTGAACAACAAGTCTCGCCTTATTACGTACCACAACTCCACGATCATTATGTTTGCATTTGAATACCCACTTTGTGCCAATAGATCTTGAACCTTTAGGTAAGTCAACCAAATCCCAAACAAGTAATTTATCAAATTGAGCCAATTCTTCCTACATGGCCTCAATCCAACAATCATCATCCAATGCCTCAACCACATTCCTAGGTACTGTTTGAGAAATAAAGCAAGCATGTAAACATGTCTCCAAGATACTTGTATCCACAATTTGAGCATATAAACATGAATTTTCTGTAAGTGTACAATGCCTCGTTTGAACACCTGCATTTAAATCACCAATAATATTTTCAGTTGGATGATTCTTATGCACACGAGATTGAGGAATATCTGAAGCTTGAATAACAGCATCAATATTTGAAGGCAACTCCCCCTCAACTGATGCCGATGCTGATGAATCATCAACTATGTTCCGGATATCATTTGAAGACTCCTGAAACACAGTTTCATCATCGTCAGTGTCATCATGTTGTGTTGTACCCGAAGTTGAAGCTACTTTCGGATTAACTGAAGGAATATCCACAATCGGAATAACCGAATGAGGATCGACAGTTGAATCATCAATGCAGTAGGACTGATAGAGTATTTCGGCTTCAACAGGAGAAATAACATGAGTAACATTGAAAGATCTGAATAATGCATAATAATCAAATGCCCAAGAGGGACCTTTCGCATCCTCAGGAAAAGAACGATTATCAAAGTCAATATGAAACCATTCTTCAATTTGACGTGATTCTTTGTTAAAAACTCTCTTATTATGAGAATTTGCAACATATCCCAAGAAAATTCCCTCTATCGCCTTCGAGCTGAATTTAGTAGGAACATCGCGAGTTTTTAACAAGTTACATGGAATCCCAAAGGGCAAAAGATACGCCAGATTAGGTTTTCGATTGTTCAGCAATTCATAACATGTTTTGTTGTGTTTCTTCACCGTCAAAACCCTATTGAGAACATGACAAACAGTATTTACGGCCTCTGCCCAAAAAGTAACCGGCAATTTTGAATCAGATAACATAGTACGAGCCGTCTCAATAAGAGTTCGATTCTTCCGTTCAGCAACACCATTCTATTAAGGAACATAAGGAGTACTAAATTCATGATGGATACCCTTCTTCAAGCAGAATAAACCCAAATTCCCATTCTTGAATTTTGTGCCATTGTCACTACGAATTCTCCTGACTTGCAATTTGAATAATTTCTCATTTCCTAAAATTAGGAACTTAAGAATTTCAGCTGCTTCATCCTTAGAAGCAAGAAATTTGACCCAAGAAAACCTCGAGTAATCGTCAGTCACCACCAAACAATAAGATTTGCCGCCTTCACTCTTAACACTAATAGGTCCGAACAAATCCATATGCAACAACTCTAAAGGAGTCATAATTGAATTAGACAACTTTGAAGGATGAGACTTCATGTGCTGCTTCCATTTCTTACATGGAATACAATCTTCATTCACATGAAATCTCATAACTGGGACACGAGAAATCAACCCATTTTTGACAAGATAGTTCATTTTTCTGAAATTTATATGAGCCATTTTCCGGTGCCACAAAGTTGAATCGGACACGGAAGCATTCGATAAACTATTTCCTTCTTTACACAATCAAATTTCTCCTGAATTTTTGGAGATTGTTTCCTATTTAGGTTTCCACATTGATGTTACCTGAAACTTGTCAGTCTCTCTCAACACCTCAACCTTGTCATTTACCACTGGTTGTTCGTGAAGTTTTCTCAACCATTTATTTTTTCGACATCTTTGTGGTCTTGACAAATTTTCTTTTGGTTGGGTAGTCTCACCAATTGACTCAATCTTCTTCACAATTTTCACTGTATCAGAAGCAGTCTGGAAACTTGGCTTCTTTACACCACTATCCACATTCTTACTTATAGATTTTGCTGGTGGATTTACAAAAGGTCGTGCCCACTTTGGATTCTCCAGACGCTTCCCCAAGTTCCTATTTAGGTAATCTTTCAAGATATGACCAACAACACCACAATGAAAACAAGCACGTTTTTCCTTGTAGACACGAACATACTTTTCTTTTTGAACCTTGAGTGAAGTGGATGATGAACACTGAGAAATAGTGTTTGAAGAATGAACAACCTGATGAGTTTTCTTTTCAAATTTCTTTTTACAAAAATCAAGAGTTGAGATGTTCTCAATCTTGTTTGTCACTTGTGAATCAAAACCACCACTTACAAACGGTTTAACTGGTTTAAAAGTAGATTTAGGTTTTTGTTGTTCGCTCACATCATCTGGTTCAGTTAGAATGCACCTGTCTCTGGTCACTGTTTTCATCACTACTGGTTCCACATACTTACAATCTTTCACTATGCCTTCAACTTTCTTTGAATCAAACAATTCATCATCAGTTTGAATCAAACAATTCATCATCAGTTGAATCATCATATACCATGTCTTTACTAGAAACAGGATTGATGTTCAAAACAGTTTTTGGTTCCAGATCTTCAACCAAAACTTCTTCAATCAAACATGGGGTATAATTTGCATTAAACGGTGGACAATAACCAACACCTCCCCCAATCTTTGTATCATCAAAAGAAGGACAAGAACCAACCCCACAAATAACCTTTTCACCCGAAACTTTATCATTATAATATTCCAACATGAAACTAGAATTCTTTTAACACTCAAGCTTGCGTAACAATTTTGTTACCTCTGTTTGTGACACAACAAGTTCATTAATTTTCTTTTCATACTCAGAGTATGACACATCGAGGTGAAATGTTGTTCATTTACTTTGGTTTGCAAAACTATAATATCATCTTTTA
This sequence comes from Smallanthus sonchifolius, assembly GCA_023525975.1. Taxonomy (NCBI): domain Eukaryota; kingdom Viridiplantae; phylum Streptophyta; class Magnoliopsida; order Asterales; family Asteraceae; genus Smallanthus; species Smallanthus sonchifolius. The sequence goes on along the minus strand of CM042035.1, from coordinate 15,842,025 downwards.
GAGATTCAATTTTAGCTTTCAAAACTGTTTCATTTCCATTCAAAGTTTGGTTCGATGTGTACATTGCTTTCATGTCACAGATGATATTCGTGTTATCATCACACAATCTCGTAATTTTGAATTCAAAATCAATGCATTTTAAACAAGGGTCAACATGTTTTACCTGCTTAGAATCGGCCATGAATGCATTCCCTTCGGCTAACATCTCTGCAATCTTTTCTGTAACCTTTCTAGCAGCTCCATCATTCAATAAATCTTCATTTGAAAACTTTGGTTCACTCTTCTGAGGCACTGACTCTTCACTTTTATGTAAACTCCCAGAATCTGTAGACTCACTTTCAGAAGAACCACTTTCAATTCCATCTTCATGATGTACTTCAGCCAGAAAAGCTTGACTAACATGAGCCACAATATCTTCCAAATGAATACCCAGTCATAATTTTCATCTTGTTGAGATATCAAAGTTGTGGAAGTACTCTGTTTGTTTTGATTGCCTTGAGAGTTTGAAGGTCCTTGATTCTGATTTCTTGGTTTTGTACATTCTCGAGCAAAATGACAAAAATCCGGGCAATTATAACACTTCACCAGACTTATCCATTCCCATCTTGTTTTTGCTTGATGCCCCAATGAACTTCTTTCCAGTTCTCTTCAAGTGATCTTTTCCTTGTCTCAACGACAATGCCATGTTCCACTGAATATTCATATTTTCCAAAGTATCTTTATCCAACTGTTTAAAATCCTCCTCAATCATATCAGGATCAGTAATCTTACCACGAATAAAATTTTCATAAGAGGTTAAGAATGATGCAATCATTGCCATCATATTATTAGTTGTAGATGGAGACACTTTAGTAGAACACAAATGACGTTCATTCTTGCTATGAGTTGAACATACTGAGTTTAGAGCAACAAAGCATGTATTTTCTTGACAAGAAATGTCTTTAGAAACATCAGAACACTCTCCCGAAAATAAAGCAACTCCACCAGATTTCAGTGCTGATGTACCGTTCCCAAAGTAAATGCTTGTATCTTGATAAACAGTGTATTTCTTTTGTTTATGCAGATCATATGATTGAATCTTTCCCATCAAATCTTCAAGACTAAGATCATCAAATCCAGATTGTTCTTCGATCACTATGGTGTACATCTCAAAAAGTGATGGTAAAGCATCGAAGAACTTTTCAAGAATCTTCTTGTTTTTGTAAGTAATGTCATTGTTGACCATTTCAATTAGAAGATGATAATATCTTGACATGAGTTCATCCACCGATTCACCATAAAAGTGTTTAAAAATGCTAAAATGTTTCTTTAACAATTCTTTTCTGCTCTTCTTAATATCAGTGCTACCCTCACATCTTTTAGCCAAACCTTCCCAAAGTTGTCGAGAAGTCTTAAACTTCTTGAAAGTATGATAGATGTCCAGTGGTAAACACATGGATAAAGCTGCAAGAGCTTTCTTTTCACGATCATAAAGCTTATTTTCCTCATCACCAAGAGCTGAAATTGGTTTTGGTATCTGAAACACCCATATGACTATGCACTGGATGCTCGTATCCCTCACTAATACGAATCCACAAACTCGTGTCATTGATATTAACATAATTCTCAAATCTACTTTTCCAATTAGAATAATCTTTGAGATTCATAAGCCTCGGTGGCTTGGTTGGAGTTCTAATCTCATTGTCATGATTTAGTAAATGACCCATATTGTTGACTTGATTTGAAGTAGATGACATTCTTGAACACACTTAAACACCTTGAAAATTTTTCAAAAATTCTGTATTAAGCGAACTTAACAAATTCGCCTACTAAGTTCACCTGAAAGAAAACCATCTAACTTAATAAGTTCGCTTGACAAGTTCGCCCGTAAATGATTAGACACGTTCGCCTGTATCAGCTGAAGAACAAGGAAGATTGTTCCAACACCCAAACGCACGAACAGATCTGAAACTTTCCATAATTCTCGATTTAGAATGAATTAGAGAAATTCCTTCCGTAGGATTCTTCAAATAATGATTTAGAACACTTCTAACGGATCAATTTTGGTAAAACAACACCAAAAATGAAGAAATCACTCAAAATCCATCACAAAAATTGCAAAACTCTCAAGAACATAGAAACTTCTGAAAATCTCCATCTTGTTTTGAAAAAACAATCGAGACAATGTCAAACAACAGTAGCTAATCAAGAGCAATAGCTCTGATACCACTTGTAAGTCCCAGTTGTAAAACACATGATATGTACACGAAGTGCGGAATCCTTACGTATACGTATGTCTCGAATACTCACGCACGTAATGCAATCACATAAGACAAGATTTCATAAAAAGCTCCTTGTATTGTCAGTATACAGTAAACACAGAGTAGTTCTAGAAAAGTACAAAAGTTACAAATGAGAACAACTCTTGAAATATTTATAGACAACACAAACTGAATCAGGCATTTTTAAGTTCGCCTCAACTATACCAGGCGAACTTATTAAGTTCGCTTGTGCAAACTTAAACTATTAAAATACAAAACAAACAAAACATTAAACATAAAGACTAAACTATACAAAGATAGTTGTCAACAAAACATGCACCAACATTTCTGAAATTTTCTAAGTGTTGACCGAAACTTGTAGTTTCGATTATGTTTATTCACCCGAAACTAGTAGTTTCGATAGGGCTTGTTTAAGAATTTCTCTAAGTGTTGGTTTAAGTAGTTTCGATCAGGTTTATTCTGAAATTTTTCTAAGTGTCAAAACTTTGATGAATTGTGTTTATGACAGGTATGGATCGTCTATTTTTAAAGAGGCATAATTTCTGTGCCTTTCTTGATGTCAATGATCCTAAAAGTGCAGAGTTTGTCCCAGTCCTGATTTCCTTGCAAACTCCAACATCAGTTTTGCCATAAGTCACAATCTCCCAGTCTTCGAAACAACCATAAGGCAGTTCTGGGAGACCGTAGAGATAGTAATTGTTGAAAATGTAGAGCATATAAGGGCAATTGTTAATGGCCAAGAAGTTGTATTATGAGAGGCTACTGTTAGAGAGGTGTTACATTTTAATGACGCTGATCCGTTTCCTACTGAATTTCCAACCTTCAACATCAAGGAATGTTTTAGAAGAATGGGTCATCCAGATGAATTCAAAAGTGGCCAAATCATCAAGAATTCCCTTCTACCACACTGGAGATATGTTGTGCACGTGTTCATCAACTGCCTATACATTAGAAAAGGGGGTTTTTATTCTGCCAATGCCGTGGTGTCTTCTGCTATTTTGGGGTTGATCAAGGGGAGAAATTACAATTTTCGAGGTTAGCTTTTAGACATCGGAAAGAAAATCTAACAGGGGCAGTTAAGGAAAAGTTTCTGGTGTATCCATGATTTCTACAAATTATTATCAATCATCTTCATCCAAATCTTCAACAAGCTGGGAATGTGTTTGTCTTTGATCACATGACCGCTAACACCCTAAGTTATATGCAGAGTACAAGCAAAAGAACCAACAAGGCAATTGTTGGCTACCTCTATTTGGACATATTATTGGAGAAGAAGAAGAGTTTGTTCCAGATGTGGATCCAGATCATGAAGTTGAAACCTCATCATCCTAGGAGGAAGAAGAATAAGAGGGTGAGCAAGATCAAGAGATTCAACAAGAAGTTGAAGTTGAAATGCCACATGAACAGGAAGAAGAGCAACATGTTATTGAGCCCATCATTGAAGCCCCTTTCATTAATCATGCAATTGCCATTCAACAGGAGGAAGTACAAGTTCAAATTTTCTCTACTGATGAAGTTGATGTTAATGAAAATGTGGCTGAGAAGGAAGTTGCAGAGTCTAGTGGGACTCTGGATGCAGGGATTTATGGCTCTGATTATTACAAATCTGATTCTGACAAAAGGACAGAGCATCCTGCATCTTCATCTAAGAGACAAGCAGTCTCTGGCTCGGATTATGAGCTTGAAGAGCGAAGAGCTAAGAGAATAAAAATCGGGCTTGAAGAACTGTCATCATCCTCTGAGTCTCTCTTTGACATCCCAAAACATACTACTCCTCAACTAACACCACAACCAACACCTCAACTAACACCACCATCTCCACAACATGTACACATCCCTACACCACCTACATCACCCGCTAATGAACCAACATCCTCTGTACCAAGGGTCAAGACTTTAAGTCTTGAAGTAAAGAAGCTGCAAGATCATGTTCTAGAAAAGGACAAGGTGATTGAATGATTAAAGACCGAGCTAAAGGAATGCAAAGAGGAGGTCAAAGACCTAAAGCTGGAAGTTGGAGGGTTGCACACCCAGCTTGGTGTCCAACAAACCCAGCTTGAAACTCAACAAAAGGAAATATCAAAACAACAGCAAGATTTCAAGGCTTTAGCTGAACTGGTTGAGCAACTGAAGATTGCACCAGTCAAGCATGTGCAACATCAAGCAACCACTTCTACAGGTCAGGGGAAGACCACTTCTGGCGTTGAACCCTCTTCCCCTTTCTTTGTTACAAACCCTGAGTCTGCCTTGACTATCTACTCTGGCCCTGCCACCAAGACAAAGGAAGCTGTGGAAGTAAAACTTGAAGAACCAGCGTTTAATCTCCCATCTGCTAGTGAGATGAGAGAAGAAAGGGAAAAAGGAAAGGGAACAGAGACAAATGTTGAAGTGGTGGTACTGAATGAAGAAGATATTGAATCTGACGATGAACTTAATGCGCTTCTGGATGAAGTTGACAACTTTGGTTACAACGATCTGTATCCAGAAATTTTACCTACTAAAGACCTACAGAGGGAAAAAGTTTGGTACTTCACTGAAGAAGGAGATGAGATCCATGCCCTATCTGACGATGATCAAACTGCAGCAAGTGTGAAGGTTGATATATTAGAACCGGCTACTACCCAACCTGAATCTATTCCTACTTAAGCAACTCCCACTGAACCAACCCAACCATCAAAACCAAACACTGATTAACCGTATAAGAACAGACCATGGTTAAGGAAGATGGTAGAAGAGGAGGGCCCCAAGACCTATGAATGGATAGCTGAGCATCAAGAATTGAAAAGGCCTCCTGTTAGATGGAAATATGATGCTGAAAGGCAGCTTTTCATAATAAGATGATACAGGGGAGGGGTTCAACACTTCAAGAACATGAATGACTTTCAGACTCTCCCTTTCTATGATCTGAGAGATCTGTCCAAGCTTCCACTTCAGAATCTTGGAAAGGTGATGATGGCTTCTGATTTTGAGCACTACCTACACACCCAAGTCAACAATGACTTTAAAGGGATGAAGCCTAGAAAAACAAAGATGAAGATCTCAAAGACGAGGTTTCATCCCAAGACTAAGAAGCTTATGTCTTTCTAAGGTACCGGCCAACTCAAACTCACAAAACCATCACATTACCAAAGTATGTGCATGTTCAACTCCAAACTTTCAAAAGGTGGTACTACAATCCCAGACATTGGCAGTGCTGTGATAGAGTGTGAAGGCGAAGAAGACATGGTGATTTTTTAGCCTATGGAGTTGTTGAAGTTTCAACCTGAAGATCTGGAGGTGCTGTTCAAGAATCAAATTCAAGCTTACTGTGATGATGATGAAGCTGATGCAAAGGCTTATGAAAGGGTTGTGACCTTACATGTGATGCCTTTCTTTCAAAAGCCAACTAAAGGACCAGCTGCTTGGGTAAAGCTGAAGACAGTAATGCAACAACTTAGGGGGAGATTGTAGAGTCTAGTACTTTATTAAGCTGTTGTCATTAATGTATTTTGAACAATGTTTACTTAGTTTCCTTTATTGTAATTTCAGTTTCTGTAATTTACTGTTTTATTTAGCTAAGTCTGGGCCATCGAAACTACTTAGTTTCGATTGAGATTTGTTCAATCAAAACTAGTAGTTTCGATAGATAGTTAGCTTCAACAGTCTTGTTCTATCACTTGTAAATGCTCAACCAAAACTACTAGTTTCGGTTAGCATAGTTTTGATGACTGTCAAACTACTATAAATAGCCTTGTTTGAGAATGTTTAGGGTGTGAGTAGCGGTTGTAACCTTGAAATTCTCTCTTTCACATTGTTCTTCAATCAATACAATCTCCAGTTGTTTATTGCACTGTTCTTGCACTTTCATGTCATTTTTGTGTTGATTGTTAGAGTGGTTACCCTCTTTTCTTCACCAGTTATGTTTCTGACCTCTGTTTCACCACCATACACACAGATTTCGCCTGTGTGTGTGTAATCGATCATTTGAGAGATTTCCGATTGAATTCTGGACCTACAATTTATTTCAGATCTGCTTCTTTGAGGAAGCTTTAAGAGAGGGGTTTTTGGCTTGAGATATGATTTTTGAAAGAGGGATTTCAGATCTGATCATTTGAGAGATGATTTTGGTGTGAGAATTTATTTATTATTAAAACAAAAAAGAAAAAGAACAAAATTACTATGTTACCCCTAACTCCATAACAACCACTCATTTTTCAAGAACTAATATGGATCACACAATCTTTATACACCATAAAAAACAACCAATCAGATTCAGTTACTGGGTTTTCACTTCAAGTAATGGTTTTGAATTGATCCACATCCTATATATATATATGTGTGTATATATATGTGTGTGTATATATATAGGGTGAGGTTCAAATGCTAACCAATATTTATGTGATAACCACTCTCAAACATAGTGTCACGTATATGTAACAATTATCATTATGTTAATGTTACATATATGTAAACATTATGTGTCACGTATATGTAACATTATTTGGTATGTATACGTAGGACTCATCATTTTCGTATTTATGTTAAAAATATTTATTCAAGATAATTAAATACTATTTTAACAATTAAAATAAAAAATAATTTATAAATTATGTTATTGTTTTATAGTGCTTAACACGATTATTACATAAAAAGGTGGTTAGTAGTTGAACCCTACCCTATATATATATATATATATATATATATACACACACACACACACATATATATATAGGGGTGGGTTCCAGAGAAAACTGGTAGTTAGGAAAAAACTGAAAAAACCAATCTAAGTCGTTGATTAATAGTGATCAATGGTCAATGTTATTTAGGGGTTTGATTGTAAATATAGACAATAAAATAATAACAATTTAATGCTTTAAGGGTATATATGGTATTTTATAACGTATTAATTTTGAAATTCGATTAAAAACCCTGATTATTCTCCTATTATACAAAAACATCGCATGTACTACGTTTTATACATATCAGTAGCAAGACTTAAAAAATTACCGTGGATATGTAATTATCTATTGTGTTCATATGGTAACAAAACACTTCCATATTATTTTAATAATTTGATATGGTTTTATTACGTATATGTAAACAATGGTGTTTATAGTAAACCTTTTTTATTCAATCTGGTTGATTACACATATGTATCAATAATTGATCTTAATAAATCAAAACGTGTGAAACAAGAGTGTAAGACCCCGACCCGGGCATCCTACAGTTGGTTCTCATAACGGGTCATTCTCTTTAACAGCGCATTTATTATTAATCAAACTACAGCGGAAGACTTTCTAAGATCATTTGTTGCTATTTAATATTATTACATTTACCACATGCATGCCTGCACACCAGTCCAAGTAACACCGTCTCCAAGCCAAGATACATCATCGCTACGCTTACCTGTAACATAATCTAATGCACACACAGAGTCAGCTATGCTAAGTGAGTTCTAATAGTTTAATTTAAACAAAACCACCACGTCATATTCATTAGTTTATTCCTCTCAGGACCCTCCGGTCCTTAACAAAATATTTCTGCAAAATAGTTAACCCCCTGTTATCCCACGACATCCCATAATCGTTCATCACCTGAGACTCATCATGTACTTCCAATAATAATAATAATAATAATAATAATAATAATAATAATAATGATAATTTTATCATCTCGTTGACTTAGACTTAACTTACTATACTAATAACTCATACCCAAGAACACACATTAACTCTACACATAGTTAACACAACAACCTCTATACATTAAGACACCCGACCTTAACCATGGCTCTCATAATTAACTGACACGAAAATTATACACGTTACGTCACAATCGTGACACAACAGTCAATCTACTAAATATAGAAATGTACTGTAAGACATCAAACAAATGAAACAAAACTAGAACTCATTATTTGACATGTCTAAGTATTACTAGGACACTTAAACCCATCAATGTCATGTATAGACTGAAAACCTGATTTTGCAAACAACAAAGTTGCTAAATATAGAAACGTGCTTCAAAACACTAAACAATGAACAAATACTCAAAACTCGTATTTTTCTAATAATCACAATAATATCATCTACACGTCACACTAACATTGCCACATTAATATCACCACATGCATAATCAATATAACTGAACGTTTGTATGCAATACTACACATATATAAAAACCCACGTAAACACATACCTTATGCTGGGACATACACATATATAAATACCCTCATATACTCTTCCCTCGTATATGAAATGGCGGCCCCCTCGTCCTGAAGCTTGATGTGTTTTCTGAGAGTAGCTTCAGTGACGATGATGTCTTTGCCGTCTACAGTGGCTTGGATTTGGGGAATCCCTATTCGGTAGAGTAGACGGCGGTGTTCCAAAAATCCTCCATATGAGGGATGTATGTGGTAGGGTTGACGGTTAGTGCAAAATATATCTTTGATCGACAAAGAAAATTGATCATATCATCGAACCCTTCGGACTTCTTTCCTTTAACTAGGTATTCAGTGAGATTGTGGTAGGGAGAAAACTTGTCATTAGGATGGTTTATGTCGACCTCTGCCATTGTTGTTGGATTTGGAGGGAAGGAAGTAGTTTTTGAAAGGTGGTTAAGTATGGAAGCTTTGAATGCTTTGAATGCTTGAGAGAAAATGGTGAGAGTTAGGTTGGAATTGAATGTGAAGAGGTGAAGGAGAAATTTGATTTGTGTTATAATGACAGAGGAGGGAAAAAACAAAGTTACTCGTACAGTACAAACCATTCAATTTTCACTATTATAGCTGTAATACACGATAGCAGTCATGGTAAAGACTGAAAGTACTTTTTACGGTGGGTAAAAGTTAATTTGGACTTATTTTTACCCATAAGCAGCAAACTTGGTTGCTGCAGATGGTTAAGCCTCTTCGCTGCAAACTTGTATCACAATCCCAAAATCCACTAACAGAGTTTTACCGTTAGGGGCGTGACATACCAGGATCTCAGTCATTAGTAACGTTGAACGACTCTATATGAGTTTAATAAAAACCACTAGTATTGCTCATAGTCACGATGCAACACTAGAAATGAAAATACTGATTTAATGTAAGACTTGCGGGAGCGAAAAGTTAGATGAAAAGCATGCGCCAAAACTGTCGCGCCAAAAATAAGTAATTCAACAATAAATAAAAATAAATAGTCTTGCGTTTGAAAATGATGGACTTGAGATGCATGCATGCTTTAGCTTGTGCTTGTACCTTAATTACCTGAGAAAACATGCTAAAACGTGTCAACACTAGGTTGGTGAGTTCACAGGTTTCAATGTTTGTAAAGTTTACTAGATAATACCATTTACAATTTATATCATAGGTAGCTAACCTAGTACATGTTACTAAAGCGTTTCGACACCAAAGCTGACTGTTTATGTTTGTACTGCCTCCCACCATGACTATCATAATCAATGGTGAATGTTTAGGTCAATGTTACACCCGTTCGACTACCTATCGTGTTAGCGCGACTAACGCGGGTGGGGCTTGTCAATGCTCAGTAGTACTACTCAAGATTACCTCGCAAACCCATATACTAACGGTTCGATAAGTAAGGACTTTCATGATATGTTTGCGCTTAGTACACAAGTGATATAAAAGAAATGTAAGATCTAAATGTTCGTACCCGTGTTTTCTCCCCCAAGTTTAAAACGTAAGAAACGGGGCCGTGAAACTCACCTTAGAGTATGTGCGAAAGAAAAACGAGCTTAGAATGCTTGACGACTAACTGCCACCTATAAACACCGGTTTATAAGTGTGTGTTTGTGCAAGAGAATACGAACCCTAAGTATCCAAACAATCTCATTGTTTTAAGGGTTTAGAAAAGTTTGCAAGTTTGACTCATGTTTGACCAAGTTTGACTAAGTTTGACCAAGTTTGACCCGACGACCCGTTGGTGACCCGTTAAATGATTAAATGTTTGTTCAGTATAATACATCTATATTATACACAAATGATCATGCTGTAACACTTAGCAACAAATCCTATTTATTCTAACAAGATAGCAAGTTTCCAAAAACAGTAGGTTTCTATAAATAGTAAGTTTCCAAAAATAGCAGGTTTCTATAAATAGAAAGTTTCCAAAAATAGCAGGTTTGTTCGGGACTCATGTTTCCTGGAAACTATCATCATTGATATGTTTGTAGTATTACTCTAACATGTTCTAGCTCATCATATCACATAACAATTGTCTAGAACCTAAACATGCAAATCATATTTCAAGACAAAGTTTCCAACTTTAGTAACCTATGACTAGCATGCGTGATTTCAACCACCTAACACGTTACAACAGGTTATTGTATCTTAACAAACGTGTACCAATCATTAAACCATATCATGCATGTCTAAATAGCAAGTTCTAACCACTTTTAACAATTAAAGTTTCCTAATTTGGAAAGTTCGCAAAACCGGGTTATGTATTCAAAATCTGATTTCACAAATCATCTAAACATGTATCATGTAGCTCATAACCATCATCACATCATCCTAATCACTTCTAGTATGCAAGATATAATTCTCAAAAAGTTTCCATTTTAAGTAAGTTAGGGTTTTTAAGCTTGTTTAACGAGATTTAAAGTACCAAATCTATCACGTATGATTTATCTAACCTAATTATAATCCTAACAAGTGTCAAACATCTCTAGCATGCGATTCTACACCATTACATAATCAAAAAGTTTTAATATTTAACAAGTTACTAATCACATGGATCTAGGGTTTTGCAAATAACCATATAATCAACAAATACATGCAAAACAATAATAAAGTTAACATTTTTATTATAAAAATCCATGTTTGGATGAACTAGGGTTATGGTCTAAAATTTAGAAATCAAAAAGTGATGAAATTGAACGAAACGACTTACGTAGGAGTGTTAGAAACGTCGAGAGGAGTCCAATTACGCGTTCAATTGCAAGATCGGAGATCGAATCGATGGTGCTTTGGGGTGTTCTTGCTTGCGGCCGAGAGAGAGGACAGGGGGGGGGGGTTTGGGTCGAGATTTTTGAGAGAGGGAGAATGAGATTAGGTTTAAATTTCCTAAAATTCTTATCTCCTAAATGCATGGGTTTTTAGTTAATATTAGGATAATCATGAATTATATATAAAAAAAACATTTAAACAAATCTGTTAGATAAAATTTGTTTTAAATAATTATTTTTATAAAAGTTCCGTGTTCTATAAAAATAATCAGTAAAATATATATCTGATAATTCTACGCGGTATCACGAAAGTTCACATAATTCACAGATAATTCACTAAACAGATAATTCACAGATAATTTACTAAACAGATAATTCACAGATAATTTATATTAAATATAAATTATTAAATATTCAATTTATTTATTTTAATTAATCACCAACGTTCCGGGTTTAGACTCGATGCAATGCACGTGTGACTAACTGGGATAACTGAGTTTGAAACGAATAATGTTTGAACTAACAAGGTTTGAGTTAACGGAGTTAACCTGAAAATGTCGGATGTCACATCATCCCCATGTTGAAAGAATTTTCGTCCCGAAAATTAAACGAAGTCCGTAACGTCTGAAACAAAAAGTTTAGGTTTGTCACATTATCCCTTTGTTGAAATAAATTTCGTCTCTAAATTTAGTTAGTACCTTCCGTGTTTGCCGTTGAATGTTTGAACAGGTGAGGATATTTTTTCATCATCTGATCCTCGCGTTCCCACGTGAACTCTGGTCCACGCTTCGAGTTCCAGCGAACTCTGACAATAGGTATCTTACTGCGCTTGAGGGTTTTGACCTCTCGGTCCATGATTTCAACGGGTTCCTCAATGAAACGTAGTTGTTCATCAATTTCCAACTCCTCGAGTGGAACTACAAGTGTCTCATCTGATAGGCACTTCTTTAGGTTTGAGACATGAAAGACATTATGTACTCCATTGAGTGTATCTGGTAGGTTCTGTTGGTATGCTACTGGACCGATCCTCTTCACTATCTCTAATGGTCCAACGTAACGCGGGTTTAACTTTCCCCGTTTCCCGAAACGAATTACACCTTTCCACGGTGAAACCTTTAATAACACTTTGTCGCCCACTTGAAATTCTAGTGGTTTTCTGCGCTTGTCTACATAACTCTTTCGACGGTCACGAGCTGCCGCCATACGGTTTCGGATTTGCACGATTTTCTCTGAGGTTTCATGCACAAGTTCAGGACCCGTAAGTTGACTATCTCCAACTTCAGCCCATCAAATTGGTGATCGGCATTTCCGTCCGTACAAAGCCTCGAACGGTGATGCTTTGATGCTAGTATGATAGCTATTATTGTAAGAGAATTCCACTAACGGCAAGTGAGTCTCCCAACTGTTACCGAAATCGATCACACAAGCTCGTAACATGTCTTCTAGGGTTTGAATGGTACGCTCACTCTGGCCATCTGTTTGAGGGTGGTACGTTGTGCTCATATCCAGGCGCGTGCCTAGAGCTTTCTGTAATGATTGGTAGAAACGTGAGGTGAATCGGGCGTCTCTATCGGAAATGATGGAGATTGGCACTCCATGTCGGGATACTACTTCTTTAAGATAGAGGCGAGTTAACTTTTCCATTTTATCAGTCTCTTTGATAGCAAGGAAATGAGCGGATTTGGTTAGGCGATCCACTATCACCCAGATTGTGTCACATCCAGTAGGGGTTCGGGGTAATTTGGTTATGATATCCATGGAAATCTGCTCCCATTTCCACATTGGTATTTCCGGTTGTTGAAGTAATCCGGATGGCTTTTGGTACTCCACCTTGACCTTGGAACAAGTCAGGCACTTGCTCACGTAGGTGGCTATGTCGGCTTTCATATTTGGCCACCAATACAAAACCTTGAGATCGTGATACATCTTGTCGGATCCCGGATGGATAGAGTATCGGGATTTGTGAACTTCATCCATGACTAGATCTCTTAGGTTTCCATATACTGGTATCCATATTCGTTCTGCGAAGTAACGAATACCATCTGCTTTAACCTCAAGTTGTTTCTCCATACCACGAGTGGATTCTAATGATAAATTCTCCTCTTTTAATGCTTCGAGTTGGGCATTGCGGATTTGTTCGGGTAATCCTGTATGAATAGTGAGTTGTAATGCTCTAACCCGTCGGGGTTTGGTTTCTTTTCTGCTTAGGGCATCGACTACCAAATTAGCTTTGCCCGGATGGTACTTGATTGCACAATCATAGTCGTTTAAGAGCTCGATCCAACGACGTTGACGCATGTTCAACTCTTTCTGCTCATAAATATGTTGAAGACTCTTGTGATCGGTGTAGATGGTGCACTTGGTACCGTACAAGTAATGTCTCCATATCTTGAGTGCAAACACCACATCTCCTAACTCCAAATCGTGAGTCGTGTAGTTCTTTTCGTGGATTTTTAACTGTCGAGAAGCGTATGCGATAACCTTGTCACGTTGCATCAACACACAACCGAGACCTTGGATGGAGGCATCGCAATACACCACGAAGTCATCCGTTCCCTCTGGCAGAGACAGGATAGGTGCGCTACATAGTTTCTGCTTTAGTAGCTGGAATGCTGATTCTTGAGTCTCACTCCAGTTATAGGGTTTATCTTTTTGGGTTAAGGAAGTGAGGGGTTGGGCAATCTTTGAGAATCCTTCGATGAAACGACGGTAGTATCCGGCCAATCCTAGGAATTGCCGAACTTCGGTTGGAGTTGTTGTTGCTGCCCAATTCTTGATAGCTTCCACTTTGGCTGGATCGACATGTATTCCCTTCTCATTGATCACATGTCCTAAAAATTGAACCTCGCGAATCCAAAAATCGTATGTGGAAAACTTCGCGTACATCTGCTCCTGTTTCAGTAGTTCAAGGATCAAACGCAGATGCTCCTCATGCTCTTCCTGACTCTTAGAGTATATGAGGATATCGTCAATAAAATCAATGACGAATTGGTCCAGATAAGGTTTACACACACGGTTCATGAGGTCTATGAACACTGCGGGTGCGTTAGTTAATCCAAATGGCATGACCAAAAACTCGAAATGGCCGTACCGGGTTCTGAATGCAGTCTTGGATATATCTTCATCTCGAACTCTCAGCTGATGATATCCAGATCTTAAGTCAATTTTTGAGTAGAAACTTGACCCTTGAAGTTGGTCGAATAGAACGTCAATGCGGGGTAGGGGGTGGCGGTTCTTGACTGTTACTTTGTTTAACTCCCGATAGTCAATGCACATGCGGAAAGTTCCATCTTTCTTTTAGACAAATAGGACTAGAGCTCCCCATGGTGATGAGCTCGGTCGGATGAAACCTTTATCCAACAACTCTTGCAGTTGTGTAGATAGCTCTTGCAACTCGCTTGGTGCCAGTCTATAGGGTGCTCGAGCAATAGCCGCTGCTCCGGGTGTTAGGTCAATTTGAAATTCGACCTGACGATGAGGTGGAAGACCAGGTAGGTCTTCAGGGAATACTTCTGGAAATTCGTGAACGATTGGGATATCTTCTAACTTTTTCTCCTCGGTGGACTTGTCAGCAACAAGGGCCAGTATCGCGGTATGACCCTTACGCAGACACTTCTGAGCCTTCATGAAAGATATGATGCGCATCACTGCACCACTTCTTTCGCCCTGGACGGATAAGATCTCTCCGCTAGGAAGGGGTATACGAACGATCTTCTTACTACAGATGATCTCAGCTTGGTTTTCAGACAACCAATCCATGCCCACAATTATGTCAAAACTGCCAAGTGTAACTAGCATGAGATCGATGTCGAGTTTGTGACCAGAAAGTTCTAACTGACATCCCTTGAGAATGTGGGTTACCTCGATTACTTTACCGTCTGCAATCTCTACGGTATAATGGTGTTCTAATAAAGTTGGGTTTATTCCTAACTGACCACTAAGTTCTCTAGATATAAAACTTCTATCGGCGCCAGTATCAAAAAGTACAGAAGCATAATGATCGTTTAAGAGAAACATACTGTTCACCACGTTTCGATCATTCCGAGCTTCTCCCGATCCAATCAAAAATGCTCTGCCCTTTGCACCATTTCCGTTGTTATTACCATTTCCACCCTGGTGGTTATTACCATTTCCATTACCGCCCTGATGATTGTTGCCATTTCCATTCCCGTTTCCGTTTCTCCTCAACTACGGGCAATTTTTCTTGAAATGCCCTTCTTTACCACACTCAAAACAGCCTTTGGGTGCGTCTCCAGGTGGTGTCCGTTTATTCTGCAGGTCTACTCTACAGTCTTTGGCCAAATGACCCATCTTTCCACACCGGTTGCAACGATACCGGTCACACGTTCCAAGATGGTGAAAGTTACATTTATTGCACTTCGGGTACTTGCCAACATAAGAACTCTGATTCTGCTGAGAAGAGTTAGACTGACTGTTGTTCTTTGACGGTTCAAACTTACGATGTTGTTGTTGCTGTTGCTGAGAAGGTGGGTTTGACTGGAAGGTTTTGGGGAATGAACTGTCAAACTTCCGCTTGTTGTCAGTTATCTTTGATAACGCACCTCTAGGGGGTAGAGTGCCCTGAGCGACTGCCTGATCGGTTAGCCTGTGAGCCAACCTGATTGCTTACTGGATTGTAGTGGGATTAGAAGATGTCACCATGCTCTGAATTTGCGGGACCAAACCATCAATGAATTTCTCGATCCTCTTATAGGGAGGTGTTACCATTTGCGGACACAAGTTTTCCAGTTCATGCGAACGAGTAGTGTAGGCTTCAATTTCAGATCCTTCCATCTTGAGGTTCCAGAACTCGCCCTCAAGTTTCTGCACTTCATCGCGGGGACAATACTCCTCCCGCAGCATAGTCTTAAATTCACCCATGGCAATGCATTTGCCATCTCAAGAGTTAGCATTTGCACCTGGGAGTTCCACCAAGTAAGGGCCGGACCCTCAAGTGTGCCAGATGCATATTTCACCTGATTATTCGGTGGACAATTACACATTGCAAAAGCGGATTCAGATTTCTCCATCCAGTGGAGTAAGCCAATAGCCCCTTCGGCTCCACTGAATGAGTGAGGCTTGCAATCCATGTACGCCTTGAAAGTACAAACCTGCTGGTGGTTATGCTGACCTGAATTGTAAACAAGAATGCGCTTTAAGAATACCATATTCGAATTTGAGTTTAGGATGAAAGATGACTCACTAGAGTCGATAATATGTTGCTTTACCTCCAGCATTAATAGCGGCTTGAGTAGCTGCTACTGCTTCAGCCACACGCTCATTTATGAGTGCCGTGAGCTCGACTGCAGTCATGTTAATGTTTCCACGACCACCACGTCCATTTCCTCTTCCAGACATTATCTTTACATTTACAACATACAATAATGAGAAAAAAATACATCGCATTTTTATCATCATACAAGTACCAGTAAATAAAGAAATTCAAACCACAACATCTAACATTTCAATAATAGTAATACTTGATAAAATAAATTTTAACGATACAACTAAATTCAACCAAACATCAAAATTTTAGAAACATCTGTTGGATGGGAACAACCCTGCCCATCTAGGTTCAAAAGAAAAGACGTAAATAAGTAATGAAGATAGATGATCAAATGTCACTGCCAACTGATGTAACATCGGATGCTGCATCATCATCCTCATCCTGGTCTCCTGCAGGTGCATCCTCTGGTGCAACTCCTGCTGCTTCAGCAGCTGCAAGTCGTGCCTCCACTTGCTCAATCCTGGTGTGGAGTATATCTAGGTTCCACTCTGCAGTGTTCAGCCGGTCCTCCATATCCACACATCCATTTGCCAAATTCTCATGAGCTGTATCAGTTGCTGCTAAATCTGCAGTCAGTTTGGTGATCCTCTGATTCATCAACATCTCTCGCTGAAGTATGCTAGTAATCTCTCCCGCTGCGTCCCTCATGTTCCGGATCTCCTGGTCCATCCTAGCCACAAAGGCAGCTATCACCTACTCATAGGGGTACTGCAATCGTGGCAAAGCTCGTACAGAAGATGATGAAGAAGAAGAAGAAGCAATGTCAGTAGTGAGTGGAGGTGGGACTTCCTCCTCGCGGATCCAGTTCCTGATCCTATCGGGATACCAATCCCAGTCCTTCGTGTTACCTCTGAAACGCACATGAATAGGCTCGTCATGCCCTACAGTGGTGTTGATCGGGTTGAGTCGACGTCTCCTCGGATCTGGAAAAGGTACGGTAGGAACATCGTGATCCTGAACGACTGGGGATGCGGGTGAATTAGGCGGTGTCGACATTTCCTGTAACGGGATGAGTGAGTGCCATGTTTGAGTGTAAGTGCTGTGTAACTAATGCATGTGTGTGGTTATAGTCTAGTATGCATTTCCTAGTTCTCTATATCCAATGGCTCTGATACCAATCTGTCACACCCCCAAAATCCACTAACGGACTTTTACCGTTAGGGGCGTGACATACCAGGATCTCAGTCATTAGTTACGTTGAACGACTCTATATGAGTTTAATATAAACCACTAGTATTGCTCATAGTCACGATGCAACACTAGAAATGAAAATACTGATTTAATGTAAGACTTGCGGAAGCGAAAAGTTAGATGAAAAGCATGCGCCAAAACAGTCGCGCCAAAAATAAGTAATTCAACAATAAATAAAAATAAATAGTTCTTGCGTTTGAAAATGATGGACTTGAGATGCATGCATGCCTTAGCTTGTGCTTGTACCTTAATTACCTGAGAAAACATGCTAAAACGTGTCAACACTAGGTTGGTGAGTTCACAGGTTTCAATGTTTGTAAAGTTTACTAGATAATACCATTTACAATTTATATCATAGGTAGCTAACATAGTACATGTTACTAAAGTGTTTCGACACCGAAGCTGACTGTTTATGTGTGTACTGCCTCCCACCATTACTATCATAATCAATGGTGAATGTTTAGGTCAATATTACACTCGTTCGACAACCTGTCGTGTTAGCGCGACTAACACGGGTGGGGCTTGTCAATGCCCAGTAGTACTACTCAAGATTACCTCGCTAACCCATATACTAACGGTTCGATAAGTAAGGATTTTCATGATATGTTTGCGCTTAGTACACAAGTGATATAAAAGAAATGTAAGATCTAAATGTTCGTATCCATGTTTTCTCCCCCAAGTTTAAAACGTAAGAAAAGGGGCCGTGAAACTCACCTTAGAGTATGTGCGAAAGAAAAACAAGCTTAGAATGCTTGACGACTAACTGCCACCTATAAACACCGGTTTATAAGTGTGTGTTTGTGCAAGAGAATACGAACCCTAAGTATCCAAACAATCTCATTGTTTTAAGGGTTTAGAAAAGTTTGCAAGTTTGACTCATGTTTGACCAAGTTTGACCCGACGACCCGTTGGTGACCCGTTAAATGATTAAATGTTTGTTCAGTATAATACATCTATATTATACACAAATGATCATGCTGTAACACTTAGCAACAAATCCTATTTGTTCTAACAAGATAGCAAGTTTCCAAAAATAGCAGGTTTTTATAAATAGTAAGTTTCCAAAAATAGCAGGTTTCTATAAATAGAAAATTTTCAAAAATAGCAGATTTCTATAAATAGAAAGTTTCCAAAAATAGCAGGTTTGTTCGGGACTCATGTTTCCTGGAAACTATCATCATTGATATGTTTGTAGTATTACTCTAACATGTTCTAGCTCATCATATCACATAACAATTGTCTAGAACCTAAACATGCAAATCATATTTCAAGACAAAGTTTCCAACTTTAGTAACCTATGACTAGCATGCGTGATTTCAAACACCTAACACGTTACAACAGGTTATTGTATCTTAACTAACATGTACCAATCATTAAACCATATCATGCATGTCTAAATAGCAAGTTCTAACCACTTTTAACAATTAAAGTTTCCTTATTTGGAAAGTTCGCAAAACCGGGTTATGTATTCAAAATCTGATTTCACAAATCATCTAAACATGTATCAAGTAGCTCATAACCATCATCACATCATCCTAATCACTTCTAGTATGCAAGATAGAATTCTCAAAAAGTTTCCATTTTAAGTAAGTTAGGGTTTTTAAGCTTGTTTAACGAGATTTAAAGTACCAAATCCATCACGTATGATTTATCTAACCTAATTATAATCATAACAAGTGTCAAACATCTCTAGCATGCGATTCTACACCATTACATAATCAAAAAGTTTCAATATTTAACAAGTTACTAATCACATGGATCTAGGGTTTTGCAAATAACCATATAATCAATAAATACATGCAAAACAATAATAAAGTTAACATTTTTATTATAAAAATCCATGTTTGGATGAACTAGGGTTATGGTCTAAAATTTAGAAATCAAAAAGTGATGAAATTGAACGAAACGACTTACGTAGGAGTGTTATAAACGTCGAGAGGAGTCCAAATACGCGTTCAATTGCAAGATCGGAGATTGAATCGATGGTGCTTTGGGGTGTTCTTGCTTGCGGCCGAGAGAGAGGACAAGTGGGGTGGGGTGTTGGGTCGAGATTTTTGAGAGAGGGAGAATGAGATTAGGTTTAAATTTCCAAAAATCCTTATCTCCTAAATGCATGGGTTTTTAGTTAAGATTAGGATAATCGTGAATTATATAAAAAAAACATTTAAACAAATCTGTTAGATAAAATTTGTTTTAAATAATTATTTTTATAAAAGTCCGTGTTCTATAAAAATAATCAGTAAAATATATATCTGATAATTCTACGCGGTATCACGAAAGTTCACATAATTCACAGATAATTCACTAAACAGATAATTCACAGATAATTTACTAAACAGATAATTCACAGATAATTTATATTAAATATAAATTATTAAATATTCAATTTATTTATTTTAATTAATCACCAACGTTCCGGGTTTAGACTCGATGCAATGCACGTGTGACTAACTGGGATAACTGAGTTTGAAACGAATAATGTTTGAACTAACGAGGTTTGAGTTAACGGAGTTAACCTGAAAATGTCGGATGTCACAACTTGGTTGCTGCGAATGGTTAAGTCTGTCAGCAGCAAACTCAATTGCTGCTATTGGATGTAACGGTCCGCAACAAAGATGTTGCTGCTGATTGCTTTAGAGCTATCCGCATGAAACTTGTTCCTCCTGATAACCTAAAGCAGTCAGTGGCAATTTCTTTGCTGCTGATGATTAGACCTGTCAGCAGCACTGGTAACTTATAACTTTTAGAGTAAACTTCGTTTTTGGCTCCTATGGTTTGACCTGTTTAACTCTTTTAGTCCAAAAAATAATCTTTTAACATATCAGCCCCTAAGGTTGTATTTTTGTAACCATTTCAGTCCATGACAGTAACTCTGTTAATTTTTCTGTTAAGTATAGGGGCATTTTAGTTATTTTATTTTTAAGTAAACTAGTTAATCTTTTCAGTTCAATAAAAACTTTTTTAGGCTTCTTCATAAAACTTTTTTTATACTTTTTTAAAAACTTTTCTTTTATTTTTTAAAATCATTTTTTTGTTTTTTTTCGTAAAAACGTCTTTTTTGAATCTTTTTAAAAACGTTTTTTCACCTTTCCAAAAAACACTTTTTTCATAAAAAACGTTTTTAAAAACATTTTTTTAGTTTTTTTTATAAAAAAGTTTTTTACTTTTTTCGTAAAATGTTTTTTTAACTATTTTAAAAACGTTTTTTTTTACTTTTAAAAAAAAAGACATTTTTGAATCTTTTTAAAAACTTTTTTTCACTTTTCTAAAAATTATTTTTTTAAAACTTTTTTTTTTCATAAAAACGTTTTCAAAAACATTTTTTTGTTTTTTTTATAAAAACATCTTTTAGCTTATTCGTAAAATATTTTTTTAACTATTTTAAAAACGTATTTTTTTAAATAGTTCACTATTTTTAAAACTAGTTCACTCAAAAAAGTAAAAAAAAAACGTTTTTAAAATAGTTAAAAAAACATTTTACAAAAAGCTAAAAAAAACTAAAAAAATATTTTTAAATCGCTTTTTATGAAAAAAATTTTAAATGTTTATTTATCAAAAAACGTTTCAAAAAAGATTCAAAAAAGACGTTTTTACGGAAAAAAGAACTAAAAAAATAATTTTTAAAAGTAAAAAAAAAACGTTTTTAAAAAAGAAGAAATTTTTTTAATGAAAAAATCTAAAAAAAGTTTTTATTGAACATAAAAAATTAACTAGTTTACTTAGAAATAAAATGAATAAAATGCTCTTATACTTAAAAGAAAAGTTAACAGCATTAGTGTTATGAACTGAAATGGTTATAAAAATACAATCTTAGGGGCTAATATGTTAAAAAATTCCTTTTTATAATAAAAGGGTTAAACAGGCCAAACCAAATGGGCCAAAAACGAAGTTTACTCTATCTTTTATTTACAACAAAATACAAATACATTAAAAAAAATTTTGAGACAGATTTTAGTCAAAGTTCATCATACCAATGGATTCAACTAAGTACCTAAATCTAGCTTCATCAAAAGGTTTTGTAAACAAGTCAACATATTGCTCATTGGTATGAACTTTGGTTAAATTAATTCTCCTTTTCTCAGCTTGATGTCTTATGAAGTGATACCTGATGTCAATGTGTTTTGTCTTGGAGTGCTGCACCGGATTGTTTGTGATTGATATAGCACTCATGTTATCAATGTGAATGGGAGTGGCCATGAAAGTCATCCCATAATCCAACATTTGGTTTTGTATCCAGATGACTTGTGCACAGCAACTTGAAGCTGCAATGTATTCTGCTTCTGCTATAGAAGTTGATACACAGGTTTGTTTCTTGTACTGCCATGAAATCAGTCTTCCTCCCAGAAACTGACACCCCCCAGATGTGGATTTTATTGTCCAAGATGCATCCTTCATAGTCACTGTCAGTGTATGCAGACAGGTTGAAATTATCATTTTTAGAATACCATAGTCCAAGCCTTAGGGCTCCCTTTAGGTATCTAAAAATTCTCTTGACAGCTTGAAGATGTGTATTGTTTGGAGCAGCTTGGAATCTTACACAAAGGCATACTGCAAACATGATATATGGCCTTGAGGCAGTGAGATACATGAGTGATCCTATTATTGCATGGTACTAATGTTGATCAGTGTCTTGACCATCTTTATCTGGAGTTAATTGATGGTGCACTTGCATAGGAGTTCTTGCAGCAGAGCAATCAACCATCTTGAATCTTTCCAAAATTCTCTTGATATATTTGGATTGGCTGGTAAAGATTCCATTTGGAACTTGTTTGACTTGAAGACCTAGAAAGAAATTTAGTTCACCCATTGAACTCATTTCAAACTTTAAGTGCATCAGGACCTCAAAGTTTTTACACAACTTCTTCCTTATTGATCCAAAGATGATGTCATCAACATAGATTTGTACCAGTAGGATATCTCCCCCTTCATCTTTGATAACACAAGGTCTGGTTAATGGCACCCCTTCTGAAGTTGTTGCTTCGTGGATATCCAGACAGAGTTTCATACCAGGCTCTTGGAGCTTGATGTAAGCCATACAGAGCTTTGTCTAGTTTGAACACTTTGTTAGGATGTGCAGGATCTACAAAGCCTAAAGGCTGTTTGACATATACTTCCTCGCCAATCTTCCCATACAGAAAGGCACTCTTGACATCCATTTGATAAACTATGAAATTCTTTGAAGCAACATATGCCAGGAAGATTCAGATGGCCTCCAGCCTGGAAACAGGAGCAAAGACTTCATCATAGTCAATTCCCTCTTCCTGAGTGTAGCCTTGAGCTACAAGTCTGGCTTTGTTCTTGACTACAATGCCTCTCTCATCTTGTTTGTTCCTGAATACCCATCTTGTGCCAATAGCAGTTTGACCAGGTGGAAGATCAACAAGTTTCCAGACATCTTGTCTCTTAAATTACAGCAACTCTTCCTGCATTGCCTCAATCCAACTGCTGTGTTTCAGAGCTTCATCTATCTTCTTTGGTTCTACCTAAGATAGAAAGCAGGAATACAGACATATATTGGCCTCGTGAGTTTTGCTTCTTGTTTGAACTCCTTGGTGAATTTGGGCAGTGATATTTTCCAAGGGATGTTCCTTGTTGATTCTCTGTGCTGGTACAACATCCAGTTGTATTCCTTGCTCAAGATTGCTCTGATTCTGATCAAGAAACTCTTCATTCATGGAGGAAGAGTCTTCAATATCAACAGCAGCATCAGCATTATCAGCAGCATCTGCAGAAGATGCCTCTACAGCATTGACATATGTGTCTTGAAGTTCATTCAGATTTTTATTCTCAGAGAGGATGCTGCTGGTGACATTTGAGAGTCTGGTTCCTGCTTCACTGGCTTCAATAGCTTCCAAAACATATGGAGGATCAATGGATGGCCTTTTCAGTCTGATAGAGGGACTAGTGAACTCCAATATGTAGTTAGTGGAAGATGTGGAAGCTGGTGCTTTGGAAGAGGTAGACTCCATATTTAAGAAGATGAGAGGCTCAAATATTTGTGTGAAAGAGTCTATATCAAAGAGCTAGTCTGGGCCTTTTCCCTGTTCACATGCAATGTGTTCCCTACATTCCACATTGGCTGATCCTTCCATGATTCTTGTTCTTGAGTTGAATACTCTGTAGGCCTTGGATTGAGAGGAATAGCCCACAAAGTATCCTTCATCAGAATTGGCACCAAACTTAGGAAGAACCCTATGTGTGATCAGAATGGTGCATGGACATCCGAAAGGTTTTAGAAATCCAATGTAGGGAACTCTTTTGAACCAAAGTTCATTAGGTGTCTTGTTGAGAGGCTTGACAATGAGAACTCTATTCTGCACATAGCAAGCTGTACTGACTGCTTCTGTCCAGAATGTGAGAGGCAGTTTTGAATCAGCCAACATTGATATTGCTGATTCAATTAGAGTTCTGTTTCTCCTTTCAGCAACCCCATTTTGTTGAGGAGTTCTTGGAGCACTGTATTATCTTTCTATTCCCTTGTTTTCACAGAAACAGTTCAGAGTGTGGTTCTTGAACTTTGTACCTTGATCATACCTTATGACTTTCAACTTTTGATTACTTTGATTCTCAACTCGAAGAATGTAAGATTTAAGAATCTCAGCAGTTTCATGTTTTGTTCTCAAGAAGTATACCCATGAAAATCTGGTATAGTCATCAGTGATCACCAGACAGTATGATTTCTTGCCCATTGACATGACATTTGTTGGACCAATGAGATCCATATGTAGCACCTATAATGGAGTGTCATTTGAATTCAATGTCTTAGGCTTGTGAGAACTCTTGTGTTGCTTCCCCTTCAAGCATGCAATGCAATGATCTTCAAGTTGTAATTCTTTGTTGGGAAGCCCTTTGACAAGATTTTCCTTTACCAACCTGTTAATGGTTTTTACATTGACATGGCTTAATCTCCTGTGCCAGAGCTGAATCATCAATTGATGCCTTGGACAGAAAACAAGATACACTACCAGATGGAGTGACCTCTTTCATGTCAAGCACATGTAGGTTATCTTTTCTCTGAGCAGTCAATAGGATCTTCTCTAGAGGAGGTTTGTTTAAGCCAGGGGATAGGACAAAACATTCTTTATCTGTGAAAAGCATCCAATGCTTTTGATCACAGATCTGGGACACACTCATGAGATTGAAATCTAATTCTTTGACATAGTTTACTCTTTCAATACTCATCCTTTCATTGGACACATTTCCTTGTCCAGTAATTGATCCTCCTTTTGAATCACTCCCAAAGGTAACATATCCTCCATTGAAGTGTTTCAAGTTGGAGAGGATGGATCTGGTGCCGGTCATGTGCCTGGACCAACCACTGTCTACAACCCAGGTGTTATTCTTGTGACTTAGTTGTCCCTGCACATGAGAGAGATCTAGTTAGAGGGAGGAACCTAAGAACTTACAGACTTGGGTAAGTGTGTCGTTGGATCAGCAGCATCAGTATGCTTGCATTCAATGGAACCAATGATGATGCTTTGAGGGATAGAGGCTGGGATCTTGGCTTTTCATTGCTGAGGAGGTGGTTTTCCAGATCTCTTTGGTCTATCAGCAGCTGATGTTTCTTTGGCTGCTGACAAATTTTCTTTATCAGCAGCAGATTTTGCTGCTGAGGACTTTGGCTTATCAGCAACAGATTTTGTTGCTGCTGATGGTTTTACTTGAGCAGGTTGCTGCTGAAGGCTTGTCCTTTGGTTTCTTTGGCTTCACTTAATCAACATCATTTTTGCTGGCTGCTGATATGCTTATCCTTCTTTACCTTGTTAACAGAGGGTTTCACTGTAGAAGTTATTTTGCTGATAGGCTTTTGTTGAGGAGGGGCTTGATGAGGGTTCTGGTTGAAGGGATTAAATTCACAATTTGCAGCAAAGTGGTCTGATTCACCACAGATGATGCAAGATTGTTGAGGTTTTGGCAGCTGATTCCTTGGTGGAGGGAGAGAGTTTCTGAAATGAGTTGCCTTGGCTTCAAAGCTTCTTACCTTTTTGTTCTTGTTCTTCTTCTCAAAAGCATGTTTCTTGAGGTTTCTTTGATGCTGAAGGTAGTAGAAGCATGTGCTGGCAGTGTGATTGTATTTGCCACAGACAAAACATGATTTAGCCAGTTTGTCCCTTTGGAAGTACACATAATCTTTTCTTTTGAAAAAGTCTTTGAAATTCCAGGGGTGAACTTTGTTGTGCTCAAAAGTGGGTTCCTCCAATGTCTTTCGAACATATGGAGCTCTCTCTCCAGGCGCATGACATATTTCAAACACATTCCTTGGTTGGGTGGATTTAGATTGAGGATTTGGGTTGATGGAGGTTGAAGACTGTCCCTTTTCAACATTTAGCTTTCTTCCTTCTTGAGGATAGCTGATTTTGATTTGTTTGGTGACTTGATATACTGGTACTGTTTTTGAAGGGATGAAGGGCCTTGGACTGTTGGTTTGAATAACATCAAAGGCAGGTAGTGATGGAGCTTTTTTGGTTTTAATGGAGTCTGAGCATGTGGTTTCTTGCACAGCAGGATCAAGATTTCGGTTGGCCAGATCAAGATTAGACAGATTGAAACTTGGTTCATGAATGGCTAAATAGTCAGCAGGTGGAGGAACAACATTGTAGGGTTATTCAGCTTGAAACCCAAGTCCAGCAGTTACCCATTCATGAATTTGAGCATCGAAAAGTCTTTGCAGCTTTTTGGATGCAAACTCATATTTTTCCACATGGACCTTTTGATCTGCTAATTCAGCCCTTGTAGCCTTTAACTTAACCAGAAGATCATCAATATGAGTTTCAAGTTTTGTTTGTTCATATTTTAATGATGAAATCTCTTTTTGTAACTGTTTTCAACCTTTTTAAATTCAGATTTCATTTGGTGAAACTCTTCATTTTGATCTATAAGATTCTATGTTCATATACATGAGGACAAAGATGTTCATATACCTAAGGTGGTATCTATGATGTGTCTACCATGAGAGCTTGATTGTTGGCAGGAAGATCCTCATACTGGAAGCTCCATTCAAACTCAGCAGTTCCAACAGCTGCACACGCTACAGTTTGAGTAGGAGGGGTAGCTTGTTGATGTCTTTGCTGAGTTTGGCTTGTTTGACCTTGATGAGCTTGCCTTGACTGAGCAGCAGCTAGATTTGCCTTTGGTGCCTTGCATTCTCTTGCAAAGTGACCAAGTTGGTTACAGTTGTAACATCTCAGTTTGCTTTTGTCCAAGCCAACTCTGGTGTTGGAGTTGTTGCTTGGAATAGGTCTTCATGTTCTAGAGTAGAACCTGTTTGCTCTTAGAGAGAGCATGTCATAGGAGTGATGTATATCCATTTCTTCTAGATCATCTAGATGAAAACATTCCAGATCTTCCTTGATAAAGACATATTGCTTGAGTTTTCAGAGACAAAGGTAGCAGAAGTTGATGTTTGAGGTGGGGCTTCAAGAAGAAATGGTGAGTTGTTTGACTATGAGGTTGGAGTCTATGGATGAGTGACAATGGGAGGGTAGTAGTTGCTTGAACTAGAAATTGAGAGGTCAGAGTGAAGTGCAGAGGAAGTGGTGGCGAGTGATGAGGCTATTGAGTATCTTGAGCTTCTCTCTTTGGCTTGAATCATTTCTAATTCATAGGTCTTCAGCATGCCAAACAGCTTAGTCATCTACAGAGTCTTTAAATTTTCAGTTATTCTGATTGACACTGTGTAAAGTGTCCAGCAGCTTGGCAGAGACTTGATGAACTTCTTGAGAATGTCTTCATTCTCCAGCTTCACTTTTGAGAACTATAGCTCTCCCACAAGGTAGGTGTACCTGTTGTATAACACAGTAAGAGACTCACCTTCCTTCCAGACAAAGTTCTCATATTTTTGCTTAAGAACGTCTCTTCTATTTTCTTTCATTTCTTCTGACCCAGCAAACATCTTCTCAAGAGCCTCCCATAGCTCTGTGGCAGTCTTATATTCTCTGAAGTTATGAAATACTTCATTTGGCAAGCACATCTGAATGGCTCCCAAGGCTTTGAAGTCTACATCCATTTTCTTGATGTCTTCATCTGAATACTTTAAGGGTTCTTTGGGGACTGATGGACCTTCGGAATCAGCAGAGGCCATCATGGGTACATATGGTCCATCTTTAATGGATCTCCACATCCCATACTCTTGATAGCAGAAGAAACTTTCCATCATGTTCTTCCACATATCATAGTCTTCTCCAGACACCAGTCTTGGTGGTCTGTTGATGCTTCCAGTATCATCAAAACCATTGTTTTGTGTCATTTCTGGATTTGTGAAATATGGTGTTTTAGAAGAGAGATAGTAGTGAATAGAATCGAAGAGTGATTAAACAAGTGTGAGTTTGTTTAATTTGAGAGCCAAAGCTCTGATACCACTTGTAGGATCGGTGAATACAAGATGGTTCTATTCTAGTTGAGATTGGCGGAAACAATCACAACTATGCAATGTAAACAAGTAAACATAAAGAATACTGATAAATGCAAATTGTATTAAGCTTCAATGGTTACAAGATTACAAAGAAAACTCTAAGAAAGCACGCTTGTACACTGAACAGATACACTACTTATATAGTAACTTAGAATCAAGACAGACCCTTTATTCTAAGGATCAGATCAAACACAAGCTGTTGATCTTGTATACTAGAAGCTATACTACAAGGTAAGACAACAAAGAATACAAAAGTTAACTTTAATCAAACGTCTTCTTAGGCATTATTGCTTGGATACTTGGAAGGAAAGCATTGTCTTTTATTGTCTGCACCATTAACATTCTTTCTGCATGTAATGTGTCAGAGTTGCAGCAGAAAGTTTTCAGTAGTAAAGTTGATGCTTTTGATATGCCAATCTGCAGCAACGATTAATCTTCAGCAGATAAAGCTATCGGCCACATAGTTGAAGATCCGCAGCAAAACTCAACTATCCAAGGCTGCTGATGATTTGCCCATCAGCAGCATCAAGTGTTTGATGCTGCTGAGAAGCCTATCAGCAGCAACTCTGGACTTCAGCAGATAAGGTTGTCCGCATCAGAGTTGTTCATCAATAGGAGAACAACTATCAGCAGTAGACAAGCTTATCCGCAGCAGCTTGTTTATCAGCAGCAAAATTGTGGAGTCCACAGTAGTTGTACTTTGAGAATTTTGTAGCCATCAGTCTTTATATCTACACGATCTTTGCTCTTTAAAATCAAGACACTCACAAATAAAAAGACGGATTTGGACAATAATAAAATCCCATCAAAAGATGGTTTTTGAGAACGAATTAGTTAAAGACATAAAATACCACTTCTTTAATAGGTTAAACATTAACATGCACCAAACATCATCTTCACCCTAGAAATACAATGAAGTTTTAGCCACAAATGGACATAACGAATAGCGTAATGATGAGTTTTGTAGGCTCCCCTATTATGGAACAAGGAGGAAGAGCCCCTCTACTCTCTACTCTAACTACCAGAATGCTCTCTTCTTGACTGTTCTTTAGGTCTGGATTAGTGTGTGGAACGAAGAACTCAAGCCTCCTATTTATAGGCCTAAAAATGTTCAATGCACGGCCGTGCAATGGGTTGCACGATCGTGTAAAGGCCCAGGGAATCAAATAGGGTACAGAGGACACAGTACTGGGCCGTGGGGAGCAGAAGGGGGCAATGCACGGCCGTGCAATGGGATGCACGACAGTGCATCCCCCTGTTTTTCCCCAGTTTTGTCTTTTAGCTGCTTGTTGACTATTGTTGACCAATTTTGACTTCTTGGGGGTCAATGCTCCGAGAATGAACCTTCTAGATGCTTGAATTCTTGGTGTTTTTGATAGGATTTACTTGATTTACATTTTCAACACCGAATAACCTGCAATTACAAAATATAAGTGTTTTAAGCATAAATTGCAAGGTTATTATTCAATTAGTATCATAATGTGGGATTATTATGTATGTAAAATATGTATAAATGATGAGATATCATAACACCCCACACTTAAACTTTACTTATCCTCAAGCAAACTCATGCATGATCACACCCATAACTAAAAATTTTACAAGGTTAATGGAATTTCATCTAGTGTTGATACTCCGGGATAACTCTTGAGATGCTTATTCTATTTTTGTGTTTTTCTTGTTTCAAGATGATGGAATCCATGACAAGCCTACTACAACGTTGATTATGCAAAAACTCTTCACTACTCACAATGTTCACTCAACTCTAGGGTTATATATATGGATAATTTAAGCTAAATGGGACACTCAAGTTCGAATCGAATTTTGCAATAGTCATAAGCTTGTATGCAAATCAAGTCTTCATCAACTAACTAAGTAGTATGCATGAATCAAGAGGACTTTTAAGGGTTGTAATGTGGCTAAAGTAAAACTAAAAGTGAAAATGAAAATGTTTTTGGATTTTTAGGAGTTTTAAAGGGGTTTGAAGGGCTGCAGTTATTGCGAAACACTCAGCTACGGCCTCATGGCTAAAAATGGAAAGTACTAAAAGGTCCCTCTACAGTACTCAGATCATGAGGGTATAACGAATCTGAGGGCTCGTTGATGATCAGATTGCCAAGACCAAGACTTCTCATCAACACTAACTCGTCCCTTATTGCATAATACACATTGCTGCCTTTTCGTATGGCTCTTTCAGCTTGTAGCCTAACAGCGCCTATTTCAATCAGATGTGTATACTCATATTGGGATTCAGTTTGATTCTTGCTACACTTTCCCTCGTGGCTCCAGTTGCCACACTTTCTACATTTATCGTATCTTTTGGCGGCACTTTTTGATAAGCCGCAGAATGGTGGCAATTGTTTTTGCTTGCGCCACCGTTTTCTTAAATCACTGGTTGCTTGAAAAATCTTTTCTCGATGTTCGGTAGGTAATTCAAGCATTGCGAAATGAAGGTAAAAAAGCAAATTGAAATCAAAAGGATGCATGTTCAGTTCTTTAAGGTCTCCCGGTAAAAGACCAACTTTGTCTTTTTTTTTACATGATAAATCCTTCAATAATCCTTCTTCCTCAATTTCCTTGAAACAATTTTTATGTGAATTTCCTGCAGATAGTTCGGATTTTTCCTAATTCATCCACCATTTGTATATTCCAATTTTTCTGAGTAGGGCAGATTCTTTCCAAAATTGTCTTGATGATAATAAACTTGAAATGACAAGATAGGATAATTTTCCCATTTTGAAGACAGTTAGCCAATAACCGGTGTTTATCAGTATGGGTAATGGAAAAGAAAAGGCTAAGGCTCAGAGGGCTATCTAGACGGATAACATTTTTGGAATTTTATGGATAATAAGGGTGATAAAAGTCCTAGTTGCCTCAATCATTTTCATACTTCCACTAGTTCATGGTCTTGATATGTATAAGTCATACAAGTTTTAATTATGCATAGAATCCAATCGAATAAACACTCAATATACCAAACGAAAGAGCATGCAAAAATTATGATAATAATGCTCGTGAAAAGGCTCAGATTATTCTCACATGAAAACAGATAGAATAGGGTTTAGTGATTTGTTATGCATAATTTTCGTTTGTTTCTACTTACCATGTCTTCATTTTATTTAATTAGGTGTAAACTCCAAGAGGTTTCTGATTTAAAGGGTTTAAATATTTTTGAAAATTTTCCTGGGTTTTATAAAAGGTAAGTTTTTGTAATGTTTTAGTCAAATGGGTAGAAAATCACAAGTTAAATTTTACTGCTTTGAGGTTAACAGTCCTGAATCTCTAATTCCCACCCCACACTTAAAATTGTGCATTGCCCTCAATGTACAAACGCATGTAATGAAATGCTATGTAGGAATTTAAAATGCATGGAGTTTTAAGGGAAAAGAAACTGGTACTCCCCCGGTCAATTTGGTGTATAACCTAAGGCCAAAACTTATTGTTGTTGTTAGGCTGTGCCTACCAGCTGCTTGTCAACTTGTTGCTTCAAACGCTTCATCGAATTTCTCATAAATTTGATGTGGTTTCCGGCTCCAGGCTCGTAGAGTTGAAGTGTAACTCCTCAAAGTACAGAGATGATCTGGTGATGTTATTCTACCTGAAACATAAAAGAAAACATAAAAACGAACAAGGAAAATAAAAGATAGTAGTTAAGCTACTAAGGTCCTAGTATCGAGAAGGCATATCTGGGGGCTGAAGTAATTAGAAACTTAAATTTGGAGAAACTAAACCTGAGGTAAATGCGTTCTACCGTAGGCACCAACTTCTCAATTTATTCATGATCATCGGGTTGCCTCCCGGAAGCACTACGTTTATTTATGGGTCTTTGGCCCAACTCGTACGTGCTTCATCAGTCTTTCTTTAGGTGGGAGTAAACAACATCTCTCGTGTCTCCTATCTCTTCGTTCATCTTTGGTAATTTATCAAAGTACTCATCGATCCAATTAGTGTTGTCAAGATCCTTGGTAAGGTCTACTGTCGTAAGATCTGGTGACTTAGAGTTGGTAAGATCAGGTGTTTTTTCTTTTTTCAAGTCCCTTGCTTTGTGTAGTTGATAGTCCAGATTTGGAGTCGATAAAGTGAGAGATTTCAAGAGGATCACTTGACATGCATTCATATCCTCCGATATTGTATGTTACTGATTGTTTACCGACACGGAGTTTTAAAATTCCTTCATTCATGTCAAGGACGGCTCTTGTGGTGGCTAAGAATGGACGACCCAAGATTAATGGTATGGAGAAGTCTTGTCCCATTTCTAAAACCTTAAAGTCAGCAGGGAAGACAAACTTGCCAACTTTCACCAATAAGTTCTCAATGACTCCTATAGGTGTTTTAACCTATCCATCCGCGAGTTCAATAGTTGCATTAACCGGTCGCGGTTGTCCAATGTCGAGCTTTTGAAACATAGTGGAGGGCATAACATTTACGCTTGCCCCTAGATCAGCGAGCGCATATGTAACTAGTAGCGGCCCTATAGAACATGGTAAAGAGAATTTCCCAGGATCTGAAAGTTTCTTTGGGAGATTCCTTTCAATGAGAGAATGTGCATATGCACAGGAGTTATCTCCTACGTACTTAGCAAGTACGCTAGAACTCTCTGCGTACTTGCTAAGTACGCATGAGCAATTTTCCCTACGCACTTGCTAAGTGCGTAGAGCCCAAGTCTATTATAAATAAGCTAGGTTAACAGAAGTTATGTACGCAGTAATACGCACTCATTTATAACATCTCTGTAACCTACAAGTTTTATAATAGACGAAGTTTGAAAGTGTTTTCGCTGTCGGTTTACTGTGTGTTACTTGATTCTCCACCTAGTCACGGGCATTCCGCACCCGGTTGGACTAGTCACACACCCACACGTAACGATCCGAGACACCCAGGGACCTACAAGTGGTATCAGAGCTTTGCTCTTGATTTCGAGTGTTGTGAGTGTGTTAGGAGTATCTTCTACACATCCTACAGAGTTTTTGCAAGCAAAAGTGGGTGTTTTTGTTGATTTTTGTGATAAAATAGGGGTAGCTCTTGAGCACTATTTTAGAAGCAAAAATCACTCAAAAAAACCGACTTTTGTTGTGTATTTGAGTGTTTTAAGCATCAAAGGTTGGATAGAAATGAGTTTCAGACCCTTTAGCTCATTTTGTTTGTTCACATTTTCGATTTCTGTCATCTCCGGTGAGATTCCAGTAACCGAAAAAAAGTTGGTGAGAATTGGTGAAAAAGTGACCTACGTACTTACCTTATTTGGCAACAAGTACAGTCTTGCTGCGTACTTACCAAGTACGCAAGACCATATTTGTTGCACACTTACTTAATCTCCTGCGTACTTATCATTTAATCCTGCGTACTTATCAAGTACGCAAGAGCAAATCCTAAATATGCAAGACTAGGTTTGTTAAGTGCGCAAGGGCAGAGACAAGTGCGCAAGTTTCTTTGACTTTTCTGAAATTTGACTAAGTGTTCACCATGTCAAATCTTCAGAACCTTGGTAACCTTCTGAACTATGACAACGAAATCGGAACCCCATAGAAACCCCCAAAGCTTCTTAATGTAAATGATTATTCAAATTGGAAAGCACGCTTTGAACATTATATTTCTTATACCGATTCTTCGTTGTGGATACCCATTTTAGAGGGCTATAAGCATCCCACACACATTTACCTTGATGAGGAAGTTCCCAAACCTATCTCTAAACTTGATGAAGAAGAAAAGAAAAATTATGATAGAGAGAAGAAGGCACACGGATCTATCACTATGGCCTTGACCATGGAGTTATTCCACAACTTCAGAGGATACGATAACTCCAAGGATCTCTGGAAGGTGTTACAGAAGAGATTCGAGGGTAATAGTGACATCAAGAAGAGTAAGAGGGATCTTCTCAGGAAGCAGTATGAGTGCTTCAGATATCTGGAGAACGAATCCACAGATGAGCTCATCTCTAGATTCTATCATCTGCCGACTGAGTTAAAAGCTTTTGACCTCATCTATCCAAATGAGGAATTAGTCAAAACATTTCTGGATGCTTTGCCACCCAAATTTGAGATGTATACTACCCTGATGAGAGAGAATTCTAAGTTTTATGAGATGACAATTGATGAGGCAATTGGAAAGGTTCAAGCCATGACATGAACCTAAAAAGAAAGTAGAGCTCAGGACGACCTCAAATACAAGACCCTTCTATGTATTATGGGACGTCTTCTACAACCAAGTCATCGGGCTCTGGAATTGCCATTTTGTCAGGAAACTCTCATGAGGAAGAAACTGTAAAGGGTTGTGGTGGTCATGCGTGCTATACAGCATCTGGATCTGGTTTTGGATCTCATCACCAGAACTCCTCAAGAAATCCTTCTCCCACATCTTCAGCTAACCAATCAGCAATAGCCAAGATAGCTGAAGATCATGTGGCTTTATTCTCATCATGCTTGCTTGCTTATGAGAACTTCATTGGCGTTAAGCTAACGGATCCTGAAACCATCGAAGAAGACATTAATCAGGTGGATCCGGATGATATGGAGGATATGGATATTCAATGGAATATGGTCAAGATCTTGAGGAGGGCGAAGCGTTTCCTGAACAGAACTGGCCGAAAGTTTATTGGTGGGCATTCTAATGCCAAGGTTGGTTTTGAAAAATCCAAGGCCAAGTGCTACAAGTGTCTGAACTTTGGACACTTTGCTCGTGAATGTCAGAAGAACAAAGCACCTGCATCTGGATTCACAAGACCAAGCCAGGGAAGTAATCAAGGAAACAACCAAGGGTACAACTCTAACAACCGCATTCAAAGTCAAAGTGAAACGTCCAATGCATTGGTGGCTCGACAGGACGAAAGCTTTGATTGGGGTGTTCATTTGGAGGATGCCCTTATTGCACAAACACAGGTTGGTCACATGGCTGAGATTATTGAGATGATGGAAGCTGAGGAAAGGGAAGCTTCTGTGGCTGATCAAGAAGAGTCTACAACTGCAGTTGCCCTCATGGCTATTGGAGAGGCATCATGTTCATCGAATGAGGTAGATTCTAATCCTTTGCTGTCATTTCTTGTTCCAAATGTCTAAGCTTAAAGGTTGAAAAATCTAAGCTTCAAGACAAAGTCGAACCCCTTCGTATTGCAGCGTTAAGCTACAAGGAAAATGAAAAGCGTTATAAAGATTCAATTGAAACTTTGAAGAAAGAAAAACGTGATTATTCACTTAAAATCAGTGACCAACAGTGTCATTTGGATGTTGCGTACATGGGGTTAGAAAAAAGGAACAATGAGATCAACAAGCTGTAAAATGAGATCTCGCAGTTGAAAGGTAATATTGAGAAGTTGAAAAATGCTCGTTTTGTGGTGGAACACTACGAGTCTGTAGTGAGGCAAGTGAATGGCTTAGGGCTGGGTACTAATGTCATTCCTCAACCAGTTAGCAGGAAATTTGTCAACAGCTTAATTGACATTGATTTGTCTTGCCTTGATGATTCCTCAAGTCAGGATGATTCCTCTAACAAGGATGATTCCTCTAGTAAGGCTGACTCTGTATCTAATGAAGAGTTCTTTACTGCTTCTGATGATGGGTCTGAGAAAACCTGCCCTGAAGGAGTAGTCTCTGAGGAGTTGTTAAGTGAACAGAAAGTTAAGTAAAACATTATCACTAATAGTGATAATTGTATTTTGACTGAACCCGATATCAATGAATCTAATGAGAAATTGAAAGTGATGCTTTATGGAGGACATAAAAACATTAATCAAGTTAAGAAATAATCTTTTTCAGCTCATTTTGGGCTTGGTTATCAAGAAAATTTGAAAAAAAAATTATTCTCCCAAAAGCCAATCATCATCAGGTCAAACTATGTTCACCAAGCAACTTCTCGTGCTCATCATGCTGAGTCATCTAATTCCATATCAAATGAGCCTTACAGTAGGACTTACAAAGGAAAGAGAACTTGCTTTCACTGTGGTATGGTTGGTCACATTCTTGTGACTGTCCTACTAAGAACCAAGGGAAACGGCCTAGTGTTTCACAACCGGCTATTATCCCTAAGTCACCACTAGTGAAGCATTCCAAAAGTCCAAAAGCAAATGTGGTGAAACCACCAGTAAAACCTATGGTAAAGCCAAAGATCACTTCCGAGGCTAAACCATTTGTTTCAAAAAGGGGAAAGCTACCAGCTAAACCTAGTGCATCTACATCTGGTAGTGCACAAACTGATGTGAAACCTGTGGTGAAACTCTCCAAGCCACAGAGGAGAAGAAGGAACAAGGGATTGAGAAAGCTAGAACAGCTGGCTGAAATTCAATCAGGTGAAGCTTCCACTAGTTCACATGTTGCTGTTGAATTTAAGTCTACTGTTCCAGTTATGAAAAAGAAGAGGTCCTGGAATAACAAATCAAATGTTCTCAATCTCCTGATCGCAAATCTTCTAATGATTCATCAATTTTTGACAGTCACGATTGTGAGTTAATTGAGGTTGTTTATTTTAAGAAAGACGGACGACCCAAGACCACTATGGCTTGGGTCTCCAAATCTAATTAATTATTTTTGTGACTCAGGCAGGGACATCCGAAGGGTACTATCTCTAATCGTTGGTATGTA
This sequence comes from Smallanthus sonchifolius, assembly GCA_023525975.1. Taxonomy (NCBI): domain Eukaryota; kingdom Viridiplantae; phylum Streptophyta; class Magnoliopsida; order Asterales; family Asteraceae; genus Smallanthus; species Smallanthus sonchifolius. The sequence goes on along the minus strand of CM042035.1, from coordinate 15,805,377 downwards.
GATAGTGGATGCTCCCGGCACATGACATGAAACATGGCCTTGCTTCAAGATGTGAAACCATTCAAAGGCGGCTATGTGGCCTTTGCTGGAGAGAAAGGCGGTAGTATCACGTGTCAAGGCATGATTTCAAATGGTTGTGTCAGCTTTGACAACGTCAACTACTGTGAGCAGCTGAAGCATAACTTGTTGAGTGTCTCCCAGATGTGCGACAAGGAGTACTCGGTGATGTTTGACAAGACTGAATGCTTGATTCTCAAACCTGGTTTTGAGGTTCCTGAAGACTGGATTCTGATGAGAGCGCCAAGGACAAACGACACCTATCAGATTGATATAAGCGTGGCAACAACCACCTCATCACTCGCTACCTGTTTGCTTACCAAAGCGACAAAGCTTGACTCTATCTTGTGGCATAGGAAACTCGGACACATTTCTTATCGAAAAATGAATCATCTTATCCGAAACGGTTTGGTAACTGGGGTTCCTAAGTTGAGATTTACCATTGCAGATGATTGTATGCCTTGTAAAAAGGGCAAACAGCAACAGAAGTCTCACAAGCCTAAGCTCCAAAACTCCATCGATACCCCTTTGGAGATATTACATATGGATTTGTTTGGCCCCATAAGTATCAGGAGTATTGGAGGTAAGTCATTCTGTCTGGTTGTAACTGATGATTTCTCACATTTTTCTTCGGTGCATTTTTTAGGTACGAAGGACGAAACTGCTGACATTCTTCAATACCTGATCCTGCGCTTGGAATCTCTATGCAAGTTGAAGGTTAGAAGAATAAGGAGTGACAACGGAACTGAATTCAAGAATAATTTGATGGAACTTTTCTGTCTCAAGATGGGGATCTGTCACGATCACAGGCACGCCCGAGAAGACTGCCGAAGGTGACTCTTCCCGAGTCATCTTCTAAGAGAAAGCGACAATCAACTAGCTGTGAATACGAACCGGATTATGATTCAGACACTACTATACAAAGACGTAGGAGAGAAAGTATCAATAAGCAACGGGGGGATAGGCCGCAACAAGCTATCCTTCGTGAGGTAGAGGTCAGTGCTCAGATACAAGTAAATGTATCGACTGTGAGTACCAATTCCACTTCTACCCCACCTTCACAACAGCTATACCGGCGACAGTGGAGGAGGCCACAGGTTACACCTGATTTGGCTGTCACTACTATCACAGAGGAGGTTCCTGTGATTGTGTCCCTCCCTGTAACATATGTCCATGTGGCGGTGACTGCCCCGATTCTTACCGAACCAGTCACCATCACTCCATCCACCACTCCTACAACCACCATCCCATCATCAATCCCCACTACCACCATTGAACCTATCAGTCAACCCTACAACTTTGGCGACTTTTCCCAGGGTTTTGACTTTGATACAATCTTCTCATCTCCCTTCCACAATGCTAAAGCCTCTACGTCCAGGAATCCTGATCCAAATGATGCCAGAATTGACGCTTTGGAAACACAAGTCACTGGTCTACTTCAAACAATTCTGAAATCAAGGGAAGAATCTGAGGCTCAACTGGCTCATATAAGTTCGTTGGTGGACGAAGTTACTATTCTAAGAAGCCAGCAGACTGGGACTAGAGAGGGACTTGCAAATGTCATGGCCCAGAACGAACTATTAATCAAAATGAATAATATGATTCTAGGACACAGAACGTCCTTAGAGGTTCGTTTTGACATGCAGCGGAAAGAACATGAAATGATGGTCAAGTTAGTAGCTGAACTGACCAAGAAGCTTGCTGCTAAGGGGGAGAAAGAGAAAGAAAAGGAGAAGACATCAAAATCTACCGGTGATGAGGCTTGTCATCCAATTGATTTAACAAAGGATGGTGACAAAGACAAGGATCCTGAAGTCGGTCCTAGTGGAAGTGAGCAACAAGCTTTGGCGATAGTGCCCATTTATGCTGTTCCAATTACTGAGGGGGAGCCGACTCACCAGGAAGGTGGTGATGCTTCAGGTGGAAATAAAGGAAAGTCTGTAGCTGACGTTCTGAAAGATCTATCTGACGACGTCTCGGATAATGCGATCTTATTCTTAGAGCCAGGCTATTCCAAAGAAGCATAGATCGAGGCTCTCTGCAATCTTGAAGAAGGAGAGATCGACTCTGGTGACGATTGGGATGAAGAAGATGATGATGTGGTGATAGAAGTTCCCAAGGGCGACGGGGAAGGAGAGTATGAGCTTGAAGATGGAGAGATCTTCGAAGTTCCATCATTTAAATCGTATCTTGACACAGGTTCAGTCGAGCCTGCTAGTACTGTTGAGGCATCAACTGAAGCCTCCCCTATCGACCCTACACCTGTGGATCCAGAGGCAAAGAAAAAGAAAAATATATGCCTGAAAGTTCATCAAAGGATTCGGCTCCGGTATGGCAAAAGACTTCAATCATAGACCAATACGGAGCGACGGGGATGATCTTAGCTGTGAGGTTCGATGAGGATAAGAAGTTGTTTGCAATCAAGCGAGCTGGGGTGGTTCAATACTTGAAACCAACCAGTGAAGCTTTCAACTCCTTACTAAGATACGACCTCGTGAACCTAGTAAACCGAGAGTTGCTGGGTCACTCAAATAACACATTAGCCATGGGTTTGTGGCAGGTTCTACAGCGTGGGGTAAGATCTGGGAAATTCGAAACGTTTAAGCCTCAAGTGCCCAAGCGAGTCAAGGACAACAACGCTAGACATCCTGTGACTAAGAAAAGCTTAAAGAAACTGATATACAAGCCAGTGCTATGTGAAACCAAGATTCCCCTGAGCAAGTTATCTCAGGATATCCTCGGTAACATATGGTATTGGTACGTAGATCCTAAAACGGGCGAGGCAGTGGTGATTAGAAAGGTGTGGTCCGATAGTGGAAGCTTAGTGCCAAGGGAACTGATCAGAGTGTTTGATGAAGTCTGCTTCATAAACTTCTCTGTGAAAGATCTGGAGGCACTAGCTGACGAGTACTGCATGTACACGAACGAGTTGACAAAGTTCCTTGCTTCTAAATACGACAAGGTGATCAAGTTCTGCCTTGAATATAAGAAGAAGATGGAAGCTAAATATGGGGAGGTGTGAAGACCTAAGATAATCCAGAGTTGTTGTCAAGGGGGAGTTTGTTGAAGCACTTTTGTGTGACAAACACTCTGAATAGTGTCTTAGTTTATTATGCTTGTCTTGTATGTTTTGTCTTTGTATTGTAATGTCTGTATGTATTAGTTATCGAGTTGTAATTTCTGTAACATTTCTGATTTTAGTATTCATATTTTCAATTCAATGTAATGCATTTCGAACTCAATACTCGTGCACTGTCTTGTTCTATTTCCCGCCAAAAACTAAATGCAATGATTCGATACAAATTTGCAAGTTTTACGCAATTATATACATTTAAACACTATGCAAGAAACTATTTAATTCAAACTTATCAAACCTGAAAAGTCAAGGACTAAAAGTTGAAAATTTACCAAGAAACCCTAATTAGCACTATCGTGCTTCGTCCTGGCACGGTCGCGCCAAGTGCCTCGGCACGATCGCGCGACTGGTCATGGAACGATCGCGCCCGGTGCCTAAGCACGGTCGCGCCTATTTTTGGCACGGTCGCGCTTGCGTAACAGTCAAAACGTAAATGAGATTCCAAAAACGCTCGATCGTTCGAATTCAAACCCGATTTACGTTATACCTTCGTTATCAAAGAAAATATCCTGGTCAATCGCAACTATTACAATCAAAATACAAAACTCCTCTCTATAAACCGTCGATCAATCTCTCAAAACTCAAATCCCTCATTTCGATCAAATTTCTCCCAAGCAGTCAAGGAATCCTTTTCAGCAATCTCCTCTATTATTACTGGACTCCGTGGTTTAGCCGGAATTGCAGTCGAAGTCGCCGGAAGCCGTTATCGCCGACGTCGGAACTTTCTTCTACCGCTTTCTATCAATCCGATACTTTCCAAGGTAATTATCACCTTTTTCTCAGTCTATTTAGTCCTCATAACAAAAGCCCTCTGTTAATTGGGGCTTCCATCATAGAAATCATCCTGAACCGGATTTCTCATTTTAATAAAAATGATTTAATCGAATCCATACTTAAACACGATTTACATACAATTAAATTATATGAAAAGACTCGTAATAACTCAATAATCAAAAACCCTATCACTTCCATCATTTAAAATACAAGATTTAACCAATTCGTGTCTGATTCGGAAGAGACACGGTCGCGCTAATCATCCAGCGCGGCCGTGCCACATGTAGCGCAGTCTTGCCGACTAGCAGCGGGGTCGTGTCCTCCTGTCCAGACCTAGTCATGCCCTCTGAGCTAATCTCTGTTGTGTCTAGGAATCATAGACACGACCGTGACGAGCTAAGGCACGGTCGTGCCTCGTGAATTGTCCAAGTTGGCCTCTGTTTGATCAAACCCGGTCGCGTCCCTACTAGCGCGGTCACGCCCGTGGTTCGAGCGCGGTCGTGTCCTTCCCAGGCACGGTCGTGTCTAGGTCAGAATCTTGGATCAGAATTATTGTTGTTTTATTTTAATCTGTAAAAATTCCAGATTAAGTTTTTAAATAAAAATAGTTAGTTTTATAAAAAGGTATTTGAAAAGATCAAATAATTAATCTTGGAATAAATGGAAAATCATTTAATTAAAAGTTTATAAAATTAAATTTGTTATTAAACTTTTCATTTAAAACATTTTATTTGTAAGTTACATACTTTATAAATAAATAAATAAAGATTATTTATTTATTCTTCATTTTTAATAAAAACATTTATTTATTTATTAAATTACATTTAACACATACTTTATTTTCATAATCAAAGATTTTATAAATATTCTCTTTTACTATTCACTTCCCGACCTTAATCAAAATGTTTCAAAAATATTTACTTCAAAACTTTATATATGTTATTCAATACTTTTAAATACAAATCAATAGTTTTATACACAAATTCAACCTTCATTTTTAGACTTAAACTTTTTGCACATATTTGATTCAATATACATTATTATCTAGGTTAACTCGTGCGTATCAAGGATTCTTATTTTATCTATACTCTTTGTTAGCTACACTTCCATACCAAGTGAGTATTCACAACCCCTTTTTACTCTTTTACACTTTTGGGGTGGAACATGAACTTTATACACATTACACATTTACATTTACACAAACAACACAAGTGCAAAATCCTATTTACATACATGTGTGCAAAATTTGAGCTTTGTGCCCGAGTGCTAATCTTTGTGAAAACTTATGTGCAATCATTAACTATACAAGCCGACGGTTTTCAATGATAGATCTATTGAGTCTGACAAACCCACCCAAGTGGAGGTGATTGATACCGACAACACAGTTTGCATACTAGTTACAAAGGTTTGGTTGTACTTGATTACACAATAGCTGCTCTCCATAAATGCCTTATTTTATCATGTTTTGTAAAGGATTTGGTTTCAACTATATGCTATCTATATACAACTGTGTTATACTCACCAACTTTTTAGTTGACTTTATTTTATTCATGTTTCAGGCCCTAATATGTGAGAATGACTCAAGGCGTGCTCAATATAGGATTTGGACTTAGCAATTTAAATCAAGAATTCTATGAGTTGTTTTATGTTTCTTTGTTTGAATTTGGTTTGCACTTGGATTATTTGTAATGGAAATTTGACTTTAATATATTTCGATTTAGTCAACCTTGTGCTATGAACAGTCTACATGTCCCGCCTCGATGATTCCGCCATCGGTCGGGGTGTGACAGATTGGTATCAGAGCCTTGGTTATATGGAATTAGGTTATTAGACATCTTGACCTAGACTATAACTTTAGGACACCTACTTATACTATGTTTCATGATTTTTGTGCTATGTGTTACATGCTATGTGCTACATGCTTACCATGATTAATTATTATTATATTTGATACCTTACTTGTTATCATGACTTAGTAGGATCTTCTTAAATAATAATTTAATAAATAATATCCTTTCATATATCCTAAAACCTCATAATATTTCTATTTTCTTTTCTATCTTTATCCTTCTTAGCATGTGAAAAAAATTCTTGAAGCAAAAATCTCTAAAATTTTTATTTTTTTTCGTTAAGGTTTTTAAACTTGTTAAATTATTTGAGGACACGTGCAATCTGGAAGGGTGACACCTGTATTTTGGGTTTTCTGTCTATGAAAGCATTTCGCATAAATCCCAATCAATCGAGGGACCCGTATGCTTTCCTGGGAATTCCCGAGATGAGTGTTAACTTATAGGCTAAAGCATGTCTCCTTGAAAATTATATAAGTTTAATTAACCTTAATGTGCCATGGTATTCAAGTGATTTTGTCACTTTTGAGTACAATCCAAACTAAGAATATCTATTTTTATTTTCTCATTCTATTAAACCCTATCAAATCTCATAAGTTCTTACAATCTTTCTTGTCTTGTGAAAATCTGTAGAATGCCTCCTCGTCGTGCTCCCGCAACCAACGCCAACACCGACATTGCTGCTATTCTTACCCAATTGGTGACACAACTCACCCAAGCCAATGGTGCCACCAATGGCAACAATGGTGGAAATGGAAGCAATAGTGGTAATAATGGTGGAAATGGTGGTAACAATCCATCTCAATGCACCTTCAAGCACTTCAACTCGTGCAATCCCCTCAAGTTCTTTGGTACCGAAGGAGCTACTTGACTCCTTCAATGGTTTGAAAGCACTGAGAATACCTTTCTCAATAGTGACTGTCCCAACAACCTCCGTGTTCGTCATGCTACAAGTGTCCTACAAAAATGGGAACTTACATGGTGGAATGGAGAGAAAAGGAATATGGGTGTTGATGTAGCTATGGCCTTACCTTGGGATGAGGTCAAAAGGCTTATGACCGAGGAGTTTTGCCCTCGAAATGAAGTGAAAAAGTTAGAAGCTGAATTTTGGGATCTTGCCCAAGATAGTGGGGAAAGCTTAGCATATACAACTCGGTTCCATGAGTTGAGTCTTCTCGTGCCCCACATGGTCACTCCTTCGTCCCGTTGTATCGAAAAGTATATTGGTGGGCTACCAAGAGAAATCCAAGATACTGTCTTAGGTAGAAATCCTGCTACTCTGGAGGATGCTATTCGTCTATCCGCTACCTTAACTGATAATCATGTGAAAGCTGGGACACTCACCAAAAAGGGTTCTAAGAAAGTTTCTGAAACCGTAACCCCTCCTACTCACAACAAAGAAGCCACAACCGAGCCCTCTCGCAATAATAGAAAGAGGAAGGTTAGAAATTTTGCTGTGGTTACTCCTGCTGTTCCCGTCAACCAAGCTGCACCTATGGTTCAAGCGCCGGCTAAAAATCCATATGTTGGGATCTACCCTCTTTGTGCCACCTGCAATTATCATCATCCTCAAACTATCCCATGTCGCCTTTGTACTCATTGTGGGAGATATGGTCATACTATCAATGTTTGTAGGGCCAAAGCTCTTGCGGGCCAAGTCCACCCTCCAAACCGAACCGTACCTCAAGTGGCTAATCAAGGTGCTCCCGCCATTGCTAATGGGCGTGCTTGCTATGAGTGTGGTGACCCGAACCATTTTCGTGATCAATGTCCAAGACTTGCAAATGCTAGACAAGGTGGAGCTCGTGGGCGTGCGTTCAACATAAACGCCAACGAAGCTCAAGCCAACAACGACGTGGTTAATGGTATGTTCCTTGTTAATAGTCAATATGCCTCCATTTTGTTCGATACCGGTGCCGATAAAAGTTTTGTGTCACTTAATTTTGAGCCTTTACTTGCAAAGACACGATCCCAATTAGAGAAAACCTTCACCGTTGAAATAGCGAATGGTGACTCCCTTACAATTGACTCCATTATTTATGATTGCTCCTTAGAACTAAATGACCATTCATTCCCAATCAACCTTGTTCCAATGCCACTAGGAAGCTTTGATATTATCATAGGTATGGATTGGCTATCAAATCATCATGCCGAAGTCATTTGCTTTGAAAAGTGTATCCGAATTCCGCTACCATCGGGAGAAACCTTAAGAGTTTATGGTGAAAAGCCTTGCAAGGGACTTAAGTTGATGTCGTGTACTACCGCTCAAAAGTACTTACGAAAGAAGTACATTGCTTTCTTAGCTCATATTGTTCAAAAGGATGTCAAGGAGAAGAGTATCCAAGACATTCCGATCATTTGGGATTTCCCCGAAAGTTTTTCCTAAGGATTTATCCGGTCTTCCTCCCGTTCGTCAAGTAGAGTTCCGTATTGATCTTATACCTGGTGCTAACCCCGTTGCTAGAGCTCCTTATCGTCTTGCACCTTCCGAAATGCAAGAGCTTGCAAGTCAACTTCAAGAGCTCTCCGACAAAGGTTTCATTCGCCCAAGTCATTCACCGTGGGGTGCACCCGTCTTATTTGTTAAGAAGAAGGATAGATCATTTCGCATGTGTATTGACTACCGCGAACTCAATAAGCTTACTATCAAGAACCGTTATCCTTTACCTAGAATCGATGATCTCTTTGATCAACTTCAAGGTTCTACTTGCTTCTCGAAGATTGATCTTCGATCCGGTTATCATCAGCTTCGTGTTCAAGAAGATGACATTCCTAAGGCTACTTTTCGAACAAGGTATGGTCATTACGAGTTCATGGTTATGCCTTTCGGGTTAACCAAAGCACCCGCAGTTTTCATGGATCTCATGAATCGTGTGTGCAAACCGTACCTTGATAAATTCGTGATCGTTTTCATTGATGATATCTTAATCTATTCCAAGACTAAAGCCGACCATGAAGAACATCTTAGACTGGTTTTGGATCTCTTGAGAAAAGAACAACTATATGCCAAATTCTCCAAATGCGAATTTTGGCTAAAGGAGGTTCAATTTCTTGGTCACATCGTCAACGACAAGGGTATTGTTGATCCTGCTAAGATTGAAATGATTAAGAATTGGAATGCCCTTAAGACTCCTACCGAAGTTCGTTCATTTCTTGGTCTTACGGGTTATTATCGTCGTTTCATCTCAAACTTCTCAAAGATTGCTGTCCCTCTTACCGCTTTGACCCACAAGGGTAAGACTTATGAATGGGGACCGAAACAAGAAGAAGCTTTCCAAACCCTCAAGCAAAAGTTGTGCAATGCTCCTATATTGACTCTCCCCGATGGAATCGATGATTTAGTTGTCTATTGTGATGCTTCTAACCAAGGTCTTGGTTGTGTTCTCATGCAACGAGGCAAAGTAATCGCTTATGCGTCAAGGTAACTCAAAGTTCATGAGAAGAATTATACGACGCACGATCTCGAGTTGGGTGCGGTCGTATTCGCGTTAAAGATTTGGAGACATTACCTATATGGCACGAAATGTGTGGTGTTCACCGACCACAAAAGTCTTCAACATATTTTCAACCAAAAAGAACTCAATATGAGGCAACGACGTTGGGTCGAACTCCTTAACGACTACGACTGCGAGATTCGTTACCATCCCGGCAAAGCGAATGTTGTAGCCGATGCTTTGAGTCGAAAGGACCATGTTATGCTTCATTGTGCCCGTATTCAACCCGATATTCAAACCCGTATCTTAGAAGCTCAACACGTCTCGGTAACCGAGGGTAACATGTACGAAGAAATGTCATGTGGTGTTGAACTCCTTCTTGAATCAAAACCCAATGGCTTACTCTATTACTTGAAACGTATTTGGGTTCCCGATCGCGACGATCTCCGTATATTTCTCATGAACGAGGCTCATAAGACTCGTTATTCTATTCATCCTGGTGCGGATAAAATGTACCAAGATCTTCGCCAACTTTATTGGTGGCCCGGTATAAAGAAAGACATTGCTCTTTATGTGGCCAAATGCTTAACCTGTTCCAAAGTCAAAGCCGAACATCAACGTCCATCTGGTTTACTAGAACAACCAGAAATTCCAGTGTGGAAATGGGAGAATATAGCTATGGATTTCAATACCAAGCTCCCTCGCACCTCGAGTGGATATGATAGTATTTGGGTGATCATTGATCGTCTCACTAAATCCGCTCATTTCTTGCCTATCCGCGAAGACTTCAAAGTGGAGAAACTAGCCCGAATTTACATTGATGAAATTGTGAGCCGTCATGGTGTTCCCGTGAACATAATATCCGATAGAGACGCTCGGTTCACCTCTCGATTTTGGCAATCTCTCCAAAAGGCTCTTGGTACTCGATTGGATTTGAGCACGGCTTACCATCCGCAAACTGATGGTCAAACCGAGCGAACAATCCAAACTCTTGAAGACATGCTTAGAGCTTGTGTAATCGATTTTGGTGGCAATTGGGATTCACATCTATCCCTCATTGAGTTTTCTTACAACAATAGCTACCACACAAGTATCAACATGGCTCCATTCGAAGCTCTCTATGGTCGCAAGTGTCGTTCTCCTATCTGTTGGAACGAGATTGGTGAAGCACAAATCACTGGTCCCGAGTTAATTTAAGAAACATCCGACAAGATTATTCAAATCCGTGACAATATTCAAGTAGCGAGGAGTCGGCAAAAGAGTTATGCCGACAAACGTCGAAAACCCTTGGAATTCCAAGTCGGTGACCTTGTTCTTCTAAAGGTGTCTCAATGGAAGGGCGTGATCCGTTTTGGAAAGAAAGGCAAGTTAGCACCTCGCTATGTTGGTCCATTTAAAATCCTTGAAAGAATTGGGAAGGTGGCTTACAAACTCGAGTTGCCTCCATCTCTTGGCAATGTGCATCCTACATTTCATGTATCAAATCTGAAGAAATGCCTCGTCGATGAGAATCTCCATATACCACTTGACGACGTGCGCATTGATGAAACAATGCACTTCGTTGAAAAGCCGGTGGAAATTATGGATCGCGAAGTCAAACAACTCAAGCGAAGTCGCATTCCTATTGTCAAAGTTCGTTGGGAATCTAAGCGTGGTCCTGAGTTCATTTGGGAACGAGAAGACCAAATGAAGCTCAAGTACCCTCATCTTTTTACCGATACCGTCGCTTCCTCAAACTAAATTTCGGGACGAAATTCTCTCAACATGGGGAAACTGTAACATTTCTGATTTTAGTATTCATATTTTCAATTCAATGTAATGCATTTCGAACTCAATACTCATGCACTGTCTTGTTCTATTTCCCGCCAAAAACTAAATGCAATGATTCGATACAAATTCGCAAGTTTTACGCAATTATATACATTTAAACACTATGCAAGAAACTATTTAATTCAAACTTATCAAACCTGAAAAGTCAAGGACTAAAAGTTGAAAATTTACCAAGAAACCCTAATTAGCACGGTCGTGCTTCGTCCTGGCACGGTCGCGCCAAGTGCCTCGGCACGATCGCGCGACTGGTCCTGGAACGATCGCGCCCGGTGCCTAAGCACGGTCGCGCCTATTTTTGGCACGGTCGCGCCTGCGTAACAGTCAAAACGTAAATGAGATTCCAAAAACGCTCGATCGTTTGAATTCAAACCCGATTTACGTTATACCTTCGTTATCAAAGAAAATATCTTGGTCAATCGCAACTATTACCATCAAAATACAAAACTCCTCTCCAGAAACCGTCGATCATTCTCTCAAAACTCAAATCCCTCATTTCGATCAAATTTCTCCCAAGCAGTCAAGGAATCCTTTTCAGCAATCTCCTCTATTATTACTGGACTCCGTGGTTTAGCCGGAATTGCAGTCGAAGTCGCCGGAAGCCTTTATCGCCGACGCCGGAACTTTCTTCTACCGCTTTTTATCAATCCGATACTTTCCAAGGTAATTATCACCTTTTTCTCAGTCTATTTAGTCCTCATAACAAAAGCCCTCTGTTAATTGGGGCTTCCATCATAGAAATCATCCTGAACCGGATTTCTCATTTTAATAAAAATGATTTAATCGAATCCATACTTAAACACGATTTACATACAATTAAATTATATGAAAAGACTCGTAATAACTCAATAATCAAAAGCCCTATCAATTCCATAATTTAAAATACAAGATTTAACCAATTCGTGTCTGATTCGGAAGAGACACGGTAGCGCAAATCATCCAGCGCGGCCGTGCCTCATGTAGCACGGTTGTGTCCTCCTGTCCAGACCTAGTCATGCCCTCTGGGCTAATCTCTGTTGTGTCTAAGAATCATAGACACGACCGTGCCAAGCTAAGGCACGGTCGTGCCTCATGTATTGTCCAAGTTGGCCTCTGTTTGATCAAACCCGGTTGCGTCCCTACAAGCGCGGTCGCGCCCGTGGTTCGAGCGCGGTAGTGTCCTTCCCAGGCACGGTCGTGTCTAGGTCAGAATCTTGGATCAGAATTATTGTTGTTTTATTTTAATCTGTAAAAATTCCAGATTAGGTTTTTAAATAAAAATAGTTATTTTTATAAAAAGGTATTTGAAAAGATCAAATAATTAATCTTGGAATAAATGGAAAATCATTTAATTAAAAGTTTATAAAATTAAATTTGTTATTAAACTTTTCATTTAAAACATTTTGTTTGTAAGTTACATACTTTATAAATAAATAAATAAAGATTATTTATTTATTCTTCATTTTAAATAAAAACATTTATTTATTTATTAAATTACATTTAACACATACTTTATTTTCATAATCAATGGTTTTATAAATATTCTATTTTACTATTCAATTCCCGACCTTAATCAAAATGTTTCAAAAATATTTACTTCAAAACTTTATATATGTTATTCAATACTTTTAAATACAAATCAATAGTTTTATACACAAATTCAACCTTCATTTTTAGACTTAAACTTTGTGCACATATTTGATTCAATATACATTATTATCTAGGTTAACTCGTGCGTATCAAGGATTCTTATTTTATCTATACTCTTTGTTAGCTACACTTCCATACCAAGTGAGTATTCACAACCCCTTTTTACTCTTTTACACTTTTGGGGTGGAACATGAACTTTATACACATTACACATTTACATTTACACAAACAACACAAGTGCAAAATCCTATTTACATATATGTGTGCAAAATTTGAACTTTGTGTAACATCCGTGATTTTTATAATGTCATTGTATTAAAAATTTAAACAATAATGATACTTCATTTATATCCCGAACTTACTCATTTCTGAATGGCATATTAACTTCGTTTATTTCATTTTGTTTTAAAACGCGTATTAGTTCAAAGTTCAAATATGCAACCCCATAGTATATATAACACATACATTTATATTTATATATATACTTTATTATAAAAATTAAATCAAAAATAAAATTTTATAAACTTAATGATATATTTACGTTCTTTGCAAATATATATTTATCAGTTTAATTATAAATATATAGATGAACCATGTATACAAATTATAAGTTTATAAAAGAATTAAACAAAAATTTTCTTTATAAATTTATTTAATAAATCGTACAATGTTAAATTTTTCTTGTAAATCTTATAAAAATTATTTTTATAAATAATTTAAGAAGGTCGAAATCAATTAAAGGAGTAAACCCCAATTATTATATTTTGAACCCATTTATCTAGTTCTTCCCAATTTTGACTTCTAAAGTCAAACCAACCAAAACCAAATTCCATATCCACGAATTTGAGGGCCTTAACGTTTGATTAATCAGGAGGGGTGTTACTCGATCAATTATAAATGCGTATGACGATTCAATTCGATCTTAATCAAGGGTTTAAAAATTCATTAATAAAGTTTTCGGTTTTGGGTGTTGAAACCCCGAAATCGGATTTAAATTCCACAAATTCTTTTCCTTACGACGGTTACGAGACATCATCACTCTCCTAGCATTCCCTTTAATCATTCACGATCATTCATAGACCCAAAACAGCAATCGATTTCAGTCCCTGCTTCCCTCTCGGTCGCGACAGCAAAAAGGGTTCGTACCCCTCTTCTCCCGACGAATCCAAGTCCAATTTCAGGTAATTTTAATCGTTTTCCTCTGATGATAATCTAGTAATTAAAAGCCCCATCGTTTGATGATTATTGGAGGGCAATTCAGATGGTTTGATGATTAGGGTTTGGGGTTGGGACGATTTGGGAAGATTGATTCAGGGGGCCTTCTTGTTTAAAAATCAAAATAACCATCCCTTTACCAAGGCATTATGCCCAGATCAACCGGTTTACACTCTCCACTCTCTCGGGTCAGGTCGCGGGTTCTAAACCCACTCATCCTGCCCCTTTTTGCTTAATGACAGTATCAAATCCAGACCCCTTGAAATTACGTGATAATAGTAAATTCGAAACCTTTTATTTCAAGGACTAGCCCCTGGCGCAGTGGTTTATGCCTTCACCTATCGTCGGGCAGACCCGGGTTCGACCCGGGCAAGCCCCAACCTTTTTAAAATCATTTTTCTACACTAGTTTAATTCTATAAAAATTATTATATAAGCCCTTGAATATTCAGATAAGTTTTTATTAAGTTAATTTGTTAAATTTCAAGAGAAACTATTTTGTTTGGGATTATTAAGATATAAACTTCATAAACCCTAATTTATTTAAAACAAATTCTTTAACAAATTAGTTATTTAAAATCCCCAATTTATAAATGGTATTTGGAAAATAAAGATGGGTATTCTATAGAAAAAAATTTGTTTCTTGGGAAGAATTATACATCCTCACATAATGTAATTATATTAGATAAAACCATTAAATAAATTTTATACTTTAATTTTGAGTTAATCATAAATTAATTAGATCTTTATTTTTACACTAAGAAAATTCATGAAAAAGAAACTAAATAAATTAAGATAATTATTTATCTATTAGTTATTTATTTAGTCAACTATTTCTTAATCCATTTATTTAATTAGTTGAACGCAAACAAAGGAAAACCCTTTATTTATTCTTCCATTTATACAAACTAAAATGCGCTTTACTTAGCAAGATTTACATAACTATTATTTGAAACTCAAATAATTACCTTCTTATTAAAATGAGGAAAACCGCATCAACCTCCTTGCGCATTAGGATTCCCTGTTTCGTTTTGTACAAATCATTAATACCCATATTCCACAAATCATAGGTTATCTTGAGACTTGTCAGATCTGTGGTGCAACAACATCATATTGTGTGATATTCCACTACTCAATTGCAAGGTGAGTATTCACAACCCCTTTTTACTCTTTTACACTTTTGGGGTGGAACATGAACTCTATACACATTACACATTACACATTTACATTTACACAAACAACACAAGTGCAAAAATCCTATTTACATACATGTGTGCAAAATTTGAGCTTTGTGCCCGAGTGCTAGGTGTGCTAACCTTTGTATGCTCTTATATGCAATCATTAACTATACAAGCCGACGGTTTTCAATGATAGATCTATTGAGTCTGACAAACCCACCCATGGTACGCGGTGATTGAAACCGACAAAACATTTGTTTTGCATGCTAGTTACAAGGTTTGATTGTACATTTGGTTACACAATAGCTGCTCCCCATAAATGCCTTATTTTATCATGTTTTGTAAAGGATTTGTTTTCAACTATATGCTATCTACATACAACTGTGTTATACTCACCAACTTTTTAGTTGACTTTATCTTATTCATGTTTCAGGTGCTTTCATATGAGCTAGATCAAGACATGCTACACATAGGCTTTGGACCTAGTTAATATTAAATCAAAGACAAATTGTATTTCATTATGTACTTTGAACTTGTTTCATGTTGTTTGATTGGAAATGGATTTAATATATTACAATCTAGTCAACCTTGTGCTCATGAACAGTCTTACATGTCCCGCCCCGATGATTCCGCCATCGGTCGGGGTGTGACACTTTGTGCCCGAGTGCTAGTTGTGCTAATCTTTGTGAAAACTTATGTGCAATCATTAACTATACAAGCCGACGGTTTTCAATGATAGATCTATTGAGTCTGACAAACCCACCTAAGTGGAGGTGATTGATACCGACAACACAGTTTGCATACTAGTTACAAAGGTTTGGTTATACTTGATTACACAATAGCTGCTCTCCATAAATGCCTTATTTTATCATGTTTTGTAAAGGATTTGCTTTCAACTATATGCTATCTATATACAACTGTGTTATACTCACCAACTTTGTAGTTGACTTTATTTTATTCATGTTTCAAGCCCTAATATGTGAGAATGACTCAAGACGTGCTCAATATAGGATTTGGACTTAGCAATTTAAATCAAGAATTCTATGAGTTGTTTTATGTTTCTTTGTTTGAATTTGGTTTCACTTGGATTATTTGTAATGGAAATTTGACTTTAATATATTTCGATTTAGTCAACCTTGTGCTATGAACAGTCTACATGTCCCGCCCCGATGATTCCGCCATCGGTCGGGGTATGACAATTTCTAATGCATGTCATTGTTGTAATTATTCTCTAAGTGTTTTGCGCACTTAGCATGTGCGCAGGAATTAGTTCCTGCGTACTTAGCAAGTACGCAAGAATACTCTGCGAACTTGTTAAGTACACATGAACAATTTGCCATGCGCACTTGTTAAGTGCGCAGAGATCAGGTCTTTTATAAGTAGAATAGGTTGACAGAAGATAAGTACGCAGACATTTGCACTCAGTATTTTCTCTCTTTAACCGTTCGAGTTTATAATAGAAGGAACTTTAAAGTGTTTTCTTTGTCGGTTTACTTTGTGTTTTTTGATTCTCCACCTAGTCACGGGCATTCTGCACCCAGTCCGACTAGTCACACACCCACACGTAACGATCTGAGACACCCGGGGACTTAGATAAGTGCGCAAGACTAATTCCTTAAGTGCGCAAGGCCAGTTTCAAGTTCGCAAGTTGATTTAACTTTTCTGAAATTTGACTAAGTGTTTCATTATGGAAAATCTTCAGAACCTCGGTAACCTTCTGAATTATGACAACGAGATTGGAACCCCACAGAAACCACCAAAGTTGCTTAACGTAAGTGATTACTCAAATTGGAAAGCACGCTTTGAGCATTATATCTCATACACCGATTCTTCACTATGGATACCCATTCTTGAGGGTTATAAGCATCCCACATATACATATCTCGATGAGAAATTTCCCAAGCCTATCTCTAAACTTGATGAAGAAGAAAAGAAGGTGTATGACAGAGAGAAGAAAGCAAATGGATCTATCACAATGGCCTTGACTAGAGAGTTATTTCATAGCTTTAGAGGATACGATAATTCTAAGGATCTCTGGAAGGCATTGCAGAAAAGATTTTTGAGGGAAACAGTGACATCAAGAAGAGTAAGAGAGATCTTCTTAGAAAGCAGTATGAGTGCTTCAGATATATGGAGAATGAATCTACAGATGAGCTTATATCTAGATTCTTTCATCAGCAAACTGAGTTGAAATCTCATGATCTAACGTATACTGAAGAGGATTTACTTGAGAAATTTCTTTATGCCCTACCCCCAAAGTTTGAGATGTACTCAACTTTGATGAGAGATAACTCAAAATTTTCTGAAATAAAGATTGATGAAGAAATCGAAAAGGTTCAAGCACATGATATGAATCTAAAAAGAGGAGAAAGCTCTGGGAGACCTCAAATTCAAGACCCTTCTATGTATTATGGGGCGTCTTCCACAGCTAAGTCATCAGGTTCAGGGATTGCCTTATTCTCTGGAAACTCTCATGAAGAAGACAACTAAAATGTTTGTGGTGGTCATGCATGCTATGCTGCATCTGGATCTGGATCTGGATCTCACCACCAAAATTCCTCAAGAAATCCTTCTCCCATATCTTCATCTAACCAATCTGCAATAGCGAAGATAGCTGAAGATCATGTGGCTTTGTTTTCATCTTGTATGCTTGCCTATGACAACTTCATTGGTGGCAAGCTAGCGGATCCTGAAGCCATAGAAGAAGACTTTAATCAGGTGGATCCAGATGATATGGAGGACATTGATATTCAGTGGAATATGGCCATGATCTTCAGAAGAGCCAAACGTTTCTTGAACAGAACAGGAAAAAAGATCATCGGTGGGCATTCAAATGCCAAGGTTGGGTTTGATAAATCCAAAGCCAAGTGCTATAAGTGTCAGAACTTTGGACACTTTGCTCGTGAATATCAAAAGGACAAAGCATCGGCTTCAGGTTTCACCAGACCTAGCCAAGGAAACCGTCAAGGGTATAACTACTCCAACAACCACAATCAAAGTCAAGGTGGTACGTCGAACACTTTGGTAGCACAATAGAACGATAGCTTTGATTGGGGTGTTCATCGGGAGGATGCCATTATTGCTCAAACACAGGTTGGTCTCATGGCTGAGATCATGGAGATGATGGAAGCAGAGGAACGGGAAGCTTATATGGCTGACCAAGAAGAGTCTACAACTGTAGTTTCCCTCATGGCTATTGGAGAGGCATCATGTTCATCAGCTGAGGTAGATTCTAATTCTTTTGCTGTTATTTCTTGTTCCAAATGTCTAAGCTTAAAGGATGAAAATTCTAAGCATCAAGAAAAAGTCCAACCCCTTCGTATTGCAGCTTTAAGCTACAAAGAAAACGAAAAATGATACAAAGATTCAATTGAAACGTTGAAGAAAGAAAAACGTGATTATTCACTTAAAATTAGCGATCAACAGTTTCATTTAGATGTTGCATACAAGGGGTTGGAGAAAAGAAACAATAAGATCAACAAGCTGGAAAATGAGATCTTTTAGTTAAAAGGCAATATTGAGAAGTTGAAAAACTCTCCTTTTGTGGTGGAACATTATGAGTCTGTAGTGCGACAAGTGAATGGATTAGGGCTGGGTATTAATGCCATTTCTCCACCAGTAAGCGGGAAATTTGCCAACGACTTAATTGACATTGATCTGTCTTGCCTTGATGAGTCCTCGAGTCAGGATGATTCCTCTAACAAGGATGATTCCTCAAGTAAGGCTGACTCTGCATCTGATGAAGCGTTCTTTACTGCTTCTGATGATGGACTGAGAACACCTGCCCTAAAGGTGTAGTCTCTGAGGAGTTGCTCGGTGAACAGAAAGTTAAGAGAAACATTGTCACTGATTGTGATAATTGTATTTTGACTGAACCCGATATCGTTGAATCAAATGAAAAATTAAAAGTGATGCTTTATGGGGGATATAAAAACATTAATCAATTTAAGAAATAAACCTTTTCAGCTCATTACGGGCTTGGCTATCAAGAAAATATGCAAAAGTATTATATTCCCAAAAACCAATCACCATCGAGTCAAACTACTGTTCACCAAACAACTTCTCATGTTCATCATGTTGATTCGTCTAACTTCAAATCAAATGAGCCTTACAGGAGGACTTACAAAGATAGGAGAACCTGTTTTCACTGTGGTATGGTTGGTCACATTATTGTGAACTACTCGAATAAGAACCAAGGGAAACGGCTAGTTGTTTCACAACCAGTTGTTATCCCCAAGTCACCACCAGTGAAACAGCCTAAAAGTCCAAAGAAGAATAAGGTGAAACCACCAGTGAAACCATTGGTGAAGCCAAAGACAATATCTGACGCTAAACCAACTGTTCCAAAAAGGGAAAAGCTTCCGGCTAAACCTTGTGCATCTACCTCTGGTAGTGCACCAACTGGTGAGAAACCTGTGGTAAAACTCACCAAACCACAGAGAAGAAGAAGGAACAAGCTTTTGAGAAAGCTGGAACAACTGGCTGGAGTTTAATCAGGTGAAGCTTCCACTAGTTCACATGCTGCTGTTGAATGTAAGCCTACTATTCCAGTTAAGAAAAAGAAGAGGTCATGGAACAAGAACTCCAAAATTTCCCAATATCCTAATCCCAAGTCTTCAAAAGATTCATCCATTTTTGACAGTCACGACTGTGAGTTAATAGAGGTTGTTTATTTTGAGAAAGACGGACAACCCAAGACCACTATGGCTTGGGTCTCCAAATCTAACTAATCTGTTTGTGACTCATGCAGGGACATCCGAAGGGTACTATATCTAATCGTTAGTATGTAGATAGTGGATGCTCCCGGCACATGATAGGCAACATGGCTCTGCTTCAAGATGTCAAACCATTCAGAGGCGGTTATATGGCCTTTGCAGGAGAGAAAGCGGTACTATCACGTGTCAAAGCGTGTTTTTGAATGGATGTGTTAGCTTCGACAACGTCAACTACTGCGAGCAGCTGAAGCATAACCTATTGAGTGTCTCCCAGATGTGCGACAAGGAGTACTCAGTTATGTTTGGCAAGACAGAATGCATGATTCTCAAACCTAGTTTTGAAGTTCCTGAAGACTGGATTCTGATGCGAGCACCAAGGACAACACACTTATCAGATCGATATGAGCGTGGCAACAACCACCTCATCAGTTTCTACTTGTTTGCTTACCAAAGCGACATAGCTTGACTCAATCTTGTGGCATAGCAAACTCGGACACATTTCTTACCAAAAAATGAATCATCTTGTCCGAAATGGTTTGGTAACCGGGGTTCCTAAGTTGAGGTTTGTCGTTGCAGATGACTGTGTGCCTTGTAAAAAAGGCATACAGCAACGGAAGTCTCACAAGCCCAAGCTCCATTACTCCATCGATACCCCTTTGGAGCTATTACATATGGATATGTTTGGTCCCATATGTATCCAGAGTATTGGAGGTAAGTCATACTGTCTGGTTGTAACAAATGATTTCTCACGTTTTTCTTGGGTGCATTTCTTAGGTACAAAAGAAGAGACTACTGACATTCTTCAATACATGATCCTGAGCTTGGAATCCATTTGCAAGTTAAAGGTTAGAAGAATAAGGAGTTATAATGGAACTGAGTTCAAGAATAATTTGATGGAGCTTTTCTATCTCAAGAAGGGCATTCGTCACGAATTCAGTGCCCCGTACACACCTCAGCAGAATGGAGTTTGTAGAAAGGAAGAACAGAACATTGATCAAGACTGCAAGGACAATGTTGTGAGATGCAAAGCTTCCTGTAACATTGTGGGTAGAAGCAGTAAATATAGCTTGTCACGTCTTGAATAGAGTTCTGGTTGTTAAGAGGCACAACAAGACTTGCTATGAGTTGATCAACAATCGACCTCCCAATCTTGACTACCTAGTTCCTTTTGGTAGTCCCTGTTCCTTATTGCTACAATACAAGGATCGAAAATCTAAATTTCATGCAAAAGCAATGTAAGGCATCTTCTTAGGATATGTTGCCAACTAACCATGCAAGAGAGTGTACAATATAGGAACTCGTACTGTCGAGGAATGGTTCGAAGTGCATTGCAGCAAACACAGCATTCCACCAGAACCAATTGGTCCAGCTTGGGGTTTTGATTATGATGCGCTATTCAAGTCTTTAAACCTTCCTGATCTATCTGCCGATGATGCCGCAAATGTGTACGATTTCTTTAATGGCGGCGATGACTCCAACTTCTCAACCCTTTGACACTGTACCTATTGTAACTCCCGATTCCAATGCTGCATCTGCATCTGGAACTCATGATAGTGAGGACGTTGAAGTTATCCATGTTGATGGAGATGACGCTCCAGCTGATCATAACACTCGTGTAGGAAATGAAACTCCAGCTGATCCAATCAACATTGAATCGTCTTCTTTCGGAACACAGGATATGGGGGAGTTGAGCATGAATCTAGACACAAATCTCCAGGAACAACTCATACTAGAGACGAGAGTGCATAAGAATCATCCAATTGACAACATTATTGGTGATCCTCATGCCGGTGTTCAGACTCGTCATAGAACCATTGCTGAGAACACTAGTTTGTACGCTAAGATACTTGACACTGGTATCATGGAAACATGTTTGCATGCTGCATTCGTGTCCCAGTTGGAGCCGAAGAATGTGAAGGAGGCTCTCGCTGACAATTGCTGGATTGAGGCGATGCAAGATGAACTGTCCCAATTCCAAAAGTTTCATGTGTGGGATTTAGTTGACTTGCCAAGATGCGTACAACCAATTGGAACTAGATGGGTGTTCAAGTGAAAAACGGATGATCGACACGTCGTAGTGAAGAATAAATCAAAGTTGGTTGTTCAAGGTTTTTATCAACAAGAGGGCTTGGATTACACAGAAGTATATGCCCCGGTTGCTAGACTTGAGGCCATTCGACTGTTTCTGTCTTATGCCTCCTATGTCGGCTTCAAGGTCTATCAACTTGATCTGAAGAGTGCTTTCCTGTATGGAACAGTTCATGAAGAGGTCTATGTCACTCAACCTCCCGGCTTTGAAGATCTGCACAATATCAATAAAGTATATAAACGTTATCAAAACATCTACTGTCCAATGGTGATATTCTACTTGTACAAGTGTATGTCGACGACAATATCTTTGGGTCTACAAATGAAGAGATGTGTAGGGAATTCGAATAGGTGATGAAGTCCAAGTTTGAGATGAGCAACATGGGTGAATTTTCGTTCTTCCTGGGTCTGCAAATCAGTCAAATAGAGGATGGCATCTATCTACATCAAACTAAGTATGTGCAGGACATCTTGTCAAAATGCAAGATGAATGATAGAAGTACTTATGGCACACCTATCCCTGTCAATCACGGTTTGCATCCAGACAAAGATGGAAAGGATGTGGACTGTAAATTGTACCGTGGGATGATCGGTTCTCTCAAGTATCTCACAACTTCAATGTTTGCTGTATGTTTGTGCTCAAGGTTTCAGTCTCTGCCAAAGGAGTCTCATATGATAGCTGTCAAGAGGATATTCACATACTTGAAAGGGAAACCCCGATTGGGTCTTTGGTACCTAAAGCAGCAGTTATTTGACCTCAAAGCCTATACTGATTCAGACTATAGCGGTTGTAACCTTGATAGAAAATCACCTTCAGGTGGATGTCAATTCTTGGGAGACATGCTGGTTTCCTGGCAGTGCAAGAAGCAGTCAACAGTTTCTGTCTCAACATGTGAAGCAGAGTACATTGCTGCAGCAAGCGGTTGTTGTCAGATATTGTGGATTCAACAACAATTGAGAGACTACGGCTTGAACTTCACTGGAACTCCATTGTTCATTGACAACAATGCCACCATATCCATCACAAACAACCAGGTGAAACATTCCAAACTAAACATATAGAAATTCTCCATTATTTCATCCGTGATTGTGTTGAAAAGCATCTCATTGAACTTGTAAAGGTTCAAACGGATAACGACTTTGCTGACCTTTTCACTAAGGCGTTTGATCGAACACGTTTTGAACATCTTGTTAATATGATAAGAATGTTCATTTGAACTTCACTGGAACTCCATTGTTCATTGACAACAATGCCACCATATCCATCACAAACAACCAGGTGAAACATTCCAAACTAAACATATAGAAATTCTCCATTATTTCATCCGTGATTGTGTTGAAAAGCATCTCATTGAACTTGTAAAGGTTCAAACGGATAACGACTTTGCTGACCTTTTCACTAAGGCGTTTGATCGAACATGTTTTGAACATCTTGTCAATATGATAAGAATGTTCATTCCTGAGTGAAAACTTGTTTTCTTAAATCAATTCAATTCATGGAAGTTAAATTTTATTTCTTTTAAATGTTTTATGTATAGTTCTTTTAACTTTCAAATATTTTACAAAAATCCAAACAAAATAGAAAACCAAAAAAATTTCAAAGTTTTCTTGAGAAAAGAGGAAATGATAGTACATCAGAAATGATCTAAACGTCTTAGACTGCACATATGGGAAATGATTGCGTCATGCTTACTTGATTGTTTTAATTGTTGGGTTTTTAATCTGCTTATTTACAAGTAATTTGAATTGACAGTAGGATGTATGCGTCTTTGAATCATTAGTAGTGTGGAAATTAAATCATTAATACAACTGTGATTTAAACCCATGTTTGCTAGTGTGTGTGTGTGTGTAAAAGAATGCAAAAGAGCACTATCAGATATAGGATGTTAGATTTTGGCAATTATTTTCTTCTGAGACTAGTTTCGGCTTAGGTCGTTAGCATGATTAATGTGGTTCATCTCACTGCCCATACTCACAAGTATTCAATGAGAGATTGAATCAAGTTATGTCTCGACATCAACCGTTGAGCTTATATTTACCCTTGAATCACTCCTGCTTCATTGAAATCAAATCCAGATAAAAGTTGGATCCCCTTACCTAAATCCTCAAACACCATATTCATTATCATGAATCATCATACCGATATTCACTGAAGAAATCACATGAAACCAAGACAAATGAATCACTCGATTCTAAATCTTATTATTCCTGATAATTCTTATGGATTCTGTTTGATTTTCCTGTGCTAATTGATGTAAATTCATTCTGTAAATTTAGAAAATCATTGGTAAAATCCTAGATGCCTTGAGGTAGTGCAAAGTTAAATTCAAGTAGCATAACTGTGGGGTATACGTTGTATATTTATAACTATTACCTTAACACACAAGAACATGATACTAAGATGCTTATGGTTTCAAATTTTATAATATTGCCAACTTGAATTACTTGTTTATGTGCTTATTACGTATGAATAAATAGTAATCCATGACGTGATCCCATATTCTTTGATGTTTATCTTGTATCATTATTGCTATAGTTTAGCCTGATATGATCCTCTGCTCGTATCTTTGAACAAAAATAGTGTGTGTGTATATACTTGTATATCTCTATTCAAAAAAAAAATCAAAAAGATTTTCAGTTTGTGTATAGTTAAATTCTTATCAAAAATGCCAAAAGTATTTGTGTCTATCCTTCATGAATTGACTTTGAATCCTCTTGATTGAATGTGCTTATCCTGTTCATTATTTGACTTTGACTTCTTCATAATTTGAGTTGAAATTTGTGAAACACAAGGGTTTCTGCGTACTTGAAAAGTGCGCAGGAATTAAACCTTGTGTACTTGTAAGTATGTAAGACTTAAGTCATGCATACTTGTCAAGTACGCAAGCTTTAAGTCTTGCGCACTAGCTAAGACCGCAAGACCCAAACGTGTGGGGTATATATACAGCACTTAGAGCATTTTTTCTGAGTTTCACCCCATTTCAAAAGAGTGCACTGTTGTATACCCTGATCACCTTTTTCCTCAAAAAATTTGTGTGTTCCCGAATGGTTTTTCGTCCCGATTCTAGTTTCAACATCATTTAACTAACATTTGGTGAGAATCTAGGACCATTTCATCCGTTAAATCTTGAGATTTGGACCGACTTGTGAACTTGAAGAACTAGGTTTTTGGACTTTGATTTTTGACAAATTTTGGTTGTTTTTGACACACACTATAACTTAAACTTGTTTAAAGTCATTATTCAAGGCTCGATCATCACATACTTGTCCATAACATTCGTTGATTTTGAGTTTGACCCTTTGTTTGACCGTAATGTTTGTCGGTTAAAATTTAGGTCAAAATGACAGGTTGATAGTGCATTTTTTATGTTGGTCTTAGTTACATTGGTCGTATACATGGTTTTTGACCTACTTGCAACCCACATCATCAACAAACTTCACAAGTTTTGATTTTTGGATTTTCAAAATTGTGCCCAAGTGTTAAGTCGTGCGTACTTAACAAGTACGCAAGACATAAGTCATGCACACTTGCTAAGTACGCAAGACCTAAACCCTGCGTACATGACAAGTACGCAGGAAGGGAATTTCTAAAATTTTTCTATGTCTGGATTTTCAGTTCTTTGTGAATGTACTATACTTAGTCATGTGTATTCAATTCCAATGAGTCTTCTTGTTCTTATTGTGTTTACGGTTTATTTGTGTAGTGATGGCTCATGTGTTTACAAGCGAATTCAATATGCTGGAACTTACACAACCGGAATGGACGGGTGCTGCACTTCAATATAGGGAAATAGTTGATTTCTTGAGCCGTTCAAAGACCGGCTATGCTATCTAATTTCTTATACCGATTATTTTGTGGATAGGTGTTGGAGACAACGTATGGGATACGTCGGTGTGCGAGATTATTTATCTTACAAGAAGATGTGGGTGCTAGATCAGTGGAGATACTTTGCCCGCATAATGATCATGTGCATTTAATCCAGGAAGGCAGGGAAGGATGCCATGGGACATGATCTAGCAGCCGCCATGGTTGGTTTGTCTCTCAACAGGGGCTATAAATTCTCAAGATACGTCTACAAAGCCCTAATTGATCAGATAAATACGGCAGAGAGGTTACGGTTCCAGTTATACCCAAGATTTGTGCAACTCTTGATCAATGATGTGTTACCAAATCTACCAGCTGTTGGGGTGAGACTGCAAGTTAAGCGGTGGCCAAGAGTGTTTTCTCACAGTTCTTAACGCCAGGCAGTGTAGAACCTACCCCTGAGCATACTCCACTCTTTGGCCACCTGGTCAATGAAGCGTATGTGGCACCAGCAAATTGGCGTTGGTATAGTGTAGAGTCTGAGCCTAAACTTAGTGAACACAGTGATGAACAACAGGAAGAGGAGGAAGTTGAATCTGAGGATGATGTTTCTGAAGAAGGAGGAGACGTAGAAGCAGGAAGTGGTGGTGCTGAAGAATCCGACTCCGAGGCGACCGAGTCTGATTCATCTGATTCTGATGATGCACCATCACAGTCACACCCAAGGAGATTGACGAAGGTGACCCTTCTCGAGTCATCTTCCAAGAGAAAGAGACAAGAGAGTATCAATGAATATGAGCCCGATTCTGATTCGAAAGCTGCTATACATAGACGTAAACGGGAAAGTATCAATAATCGTTGGGGGGATAGGCAACACCAAGCTATCCTTCGTGAGGTAGAAGTTAGTGCTCAGAGGCATGTAACTGTGATGGCTGCTAGTACTGATTCAACTTCTACTTCATCTTCACAACAGCTTTACACGCGACATAGGAGGAGGCCACGTGTAACACTTGATATGGCTGTAACTTCTATCACAGAGGAGGTTCCAGTGATAGTGGCCCTCCCTGTACAATCTGTCCAGGTGGTGGTAACGACTCCAATTCTGACCGAGTCTGTCACCATCATCCCAACCACCATCCAAATAACCAACATTCCTACCTCAATCCCCACAACCACTCTCCAACACATTAGTGAACCATTTCCTGAGTTTGATTTTACTCATGGATTTGATTTTGATGAAATCTTCACCTTCCCAACACATCAAGCCGAAGCACCGTCGTCTAGGGGTCTTGATCCTAGAGATGCCAGGATCACTATTCTAGAGACTCAAGTCGCTGGATTACTTGAAATGGTACGGAAATCACGTGAAGAATCTGACAAGAAACTGGGCCAGATAAACTCGCTGATTGATGAAGTAGACACTTTGAAGAAACAGTGGGCGGTTGATGAAAAGCAGCATAAGGAGTATGATGTTATGGTTAAACTGGTCTGTGATATGGCCAAGACGCTTGCAGCTCAGGGGGAGAGATTGAAGGAATTGTTGGAGAAGCAAACACCTAAGCCTAGCAGTGAAGAGGCTTGTCACTTAGTTGATCTAACTAAGAGTGATGATCAGGACAAGGATCTTGAAGCCAGACTGAGTGGAAGTGAGCAGCAATCGTCGGCTTTGGTGATTGTTCCCATTTTTTCCGTGCCTATGGATGAGGGGGAGTCTTCTCGGAGTGAAGGTGGAGGTGATGCTTCAGGTGGTGATAAAGGAAAGTTTGTGGCTGACGTATTGAAAGATCTATCTGATGACATGTCGGACGGTGTGTTCTTATTATTAGAGCCAGACTATTCCAAAGAAGCACATATCGTGCTCTAGGCAATCTGGAAGAGAGAGAGATCGATTCTGGTGATGACTGGGATGAGGAGGATGTGGATGTTGTGATTGAAGTTCCCAAGGGTGATGGGGAAGGAGAATATGAGTTTGAGGATGGAGAGATTTTCGAAGCTCCATCCTTTGAAACTAATCTTGAAACAGGTTTAGTCGAGCCTGTAAGTACTGTTGAGGCGTCGACTGAAGCCTCTCCTACCTACACCTGTGGATCAAGAGGCGCATAAAAGCAAACATATGCCTGCAAGTTCATTAAAGGATCCGACTCCTGTCTGGCAGAAGACATCAATCATAGACAAACATGGAGCGACAGGTATGATATTAGCTGTGAGGTTCGAGGATGACAAGGGGGGTTCAATAATTGAAACAAACCAGTGAAGCTTTCAGCTCCTTGCCAAAGCACAACCTTGTGAACCTATCAAACCGAGAGCTGTTGGGTCACTCAAATCACGCAGTAGCGATGGGTTTGTGGCAGGTTCTGCAGCGAGAGGGAAGATCTGGGAAGTTCGAAGTTTTTAAGCCACATGTGCCCAATCGAGTCAGGGATAAGAATGTTAGACATCCTGTGACGCATAAAATCTTAAAGAAACTGGTATACAAGCCAGTGCTATGTGAAACCAGGATTCCTCTGAGCAAGTTATCTCAGGATATCCTCGGTAACATATGGTACTGGTACGTTGATCCAAACAAGGACGAGGCGGTGGTGATTAGAAAGGTGTTGTCCGAGAGTGGAAGCTTAGTACCAAAGGAACTGATTAGAGTGTCTGATGAAATCTGTTTCATCAACTTCTCTGTGAAAGATCTGGAGGCGCTAGCTGACAAGTACTGCATGTACATGGACGAGTGGACAAAGTTCCTTGCTTCTAAATACGACAAGGTGGTCAAGTTCAGCCTTGATTACAAGAAGAAGATGGAAGCTAAATTTAGGGAGCTGGGAAGACCGAAGACAATCCAGAGCTGTTGTCAAAGGGGAGTTTGTTGAACCACTTTTGTGTGACAAACACTCTGGATACTGTCTTAGCTTTTGTACCTGTCTTGTATGTATTAGTCTTTGTATCTTAGTGTCTGTAGGTATTAGTTATCGAGTTGTATTTACTATTGTATGTACTTGGTGTCTAAATTCTCTATGTGTTTTGCGCACTTAGCATGTGCGCAGGAGTTATCTCCTACGTACTTAGCAAGTACGCAAGAACTCTTTGCGTACTTGCTAAGTAGGCATGAGCAATTTGCCCTGCGCACTTGCTAAGTGCGTAGAGCCCATGTCTAGTATAAATAGGCTAGGTTAACAGAAGTTATGTACGCAGTCATACGCACTCATTTTGTAACATCTCTGTAACCTACAAGTTTTATAATAGACTAAGTTTGAAAGTTTTTCGTTGTCGGTTTACTCTGTGTTACTTGATTCTCCACCTAGTCACGGGCATTCCGCACCCGGTTGGACTAGGTACACACCCACACATAACGATCCGAGACACCCGGGGACCTACATTATTAAATGTATGAATCAACCTCACCTAGTGGTGCATCTCCCAAGTCAACATCCAAGAAGGTAGCACATAGGTTGCAGTCGTATCAATTAAACCACATAAGCATCTAACTTAGAGGCGTATCCACCGACTCACTATCCCCGTTGGTAACACATAAATCAAATCTTATTTATCCAAAAAAACTTATCACTCAAATCCCAACCCATGGGTCTATCAACCATTTGGCTATCCCGGAGGGTAACACGTAGGTTAAGACTCAAGCTTTCAGTTTATTAATTACACTCATTATTAGATGGAATTATGGATGTGGGCGCCACCAAACTCGGATTTATTCTCATGAAAAGAGAGTGGTGTGCCAAGATATTTCAAAACCTCTAAATTTTAGTTTAGCGTGGTACCTATCACCCTATGTTGACAATTTTAGTATTACCGACACCCTAAGATTAGTACCCATAAGATATCATGAAATTATTACGTGATTAATCATAAGTAACACTCACAGGTTATTTACACTATTCAAGCTGGTTGGGTCTACCAAAACATCACTAATGAGACGTGTTTTCAATCATTTAATCTCAAACAAGTAGATCTAGTTGTACTATCATGTTCCATTTATTATGCAAAAATTTGTTTTTTCAAAGGACGTTTTTAATTTTTTTCAATATTTTTTTTTGTATTTTTGAATTTTTAAAATTTTTTATAAAGACACAAACCCTAGACAACTAAACACTCACATCCCACACTTGAAAGACACATTGTCCTTAATGTGAAGCAAGATACAACTAAAAATAAAAATACAAAAATAAAAACAAGAAGCGACTTAGCTGGTAATGATAACGCAAAATCAATGTGCAACTTCGTTCTTTCTTATGTGCACCGTATATCATTTCGGTCGCGGTTGCACAACTCTGCTGGAGTTTCCTTTACAAATTAATATAAGCATCGGTCCCGCCCAAATGGAGATTGAGTACGGACAGGACGAACAAAACGTGCAAAATATACCTCACAACAAACCCTCAACATTAAACTGACTCAAATTAAAATTAAAGACTCACTAACTCAAACTGAGACTCTGGTTAGCATTCAAGGACACGTACCCGATGTGTAGCAAACACATAGACATGAACGCCACAGCAAGGTGAATCATCGCTTATGATCTGGTTCCCAAGTTTCCCATGGTCGGTGTTAGTCGGTAGTTAATGATATGATGATGATGGATGATGTTATGTAGTGGAGGATACGATGATGGATGTAGATGGTGGTTGACGGTGGGTGGTGAACGGTTGTGGATGAGATATTATAATGGTATGAACGTTGGTAATTTATGTGATGAATGATGGTGGAGTTGGTGAGGGTTAATCATGGGAAAAAAAAAGAATGAGGGTGAGCCCAGGGTTCCCCCGCGTACCGCGAGATAGAAGAGGGTGCTCCTCGCATACCGCGAGGAGCCTGGAATATGGCCAGCCAAAAGCAGCATTCCCTCGCGTACCGCAAGGGGTTTCCCTTCCCTTTTTGGTTACCGCGAGGCGGTATCTTTGACAGAAAGATTACTAATTTTTTCACTTTTTATACTTCGAAAATTTTTGACCTTTTAAAAATCTTTTTCACCCAATTCCCTTAAAACTCGTTCCAATGATAAAAAAAACAATGTAAAACGTACTTGGAACTTCGTTCCCACTGATTTCCCTTGTTAAATCGAGTGTGAATCCCTGCAAGACACGACACACACAATACACAAATACCGAAAAACATAAAAATTGACATAGACTCAAACCAAAGAAAGCATAAAAACTCTACATCCCGGGCACTAGTCCGAGATTTAAGCAAGCCTATCAGGAGGCTTCTCCTTGATTCTAACTGGTACCGCCTTCATCCTACGCCGTCTCCCAGTCCTCCACAGTCTCAGCAACTTCACACTACCAACGAGCATTGGACTCCCAATGTAGCACTCAAATCTTTCCACCACATCTTATACCTACCTGGTTCGAAGATAATATGACACATATAACCAAGAAAGTTGTCACCCTTAAACATCCCCACACTTGGGGTTTTCACTCTCCCTAGATCACCTACAATTATTAACTCTCAGATTCTCTTACAGGGTGGTCTAGACCTAGGAGCACTAGAACTCGGGGTAGGATCAACGGTCCTCCCCTCAGAATAAAGAATAGGCAGAGGTTCAGGAATGAAATTTTCTATGGATGTGACCTATAGACCTCCACAGGATCTTTCGGATCCTCTACACTCTCCACCAACTTCCACACACTTGGTGTTTTGCCTATGATCTCATCCACCTCTGCCGTCATCTCTAGCAGATCATCAATCACCTCATCGTCGTATTCATCCGGCTCATCTAACCGCTTTGCTAACTCTACCGCCCAATCAGATAACTCTCCTAAATTAGGGGCGGGTTCTCTTACTTCTATCTCACACGGATCAGAGTCCTGATGGTAGTCCATGAAAGCATCAAGCATGCACATGGAGTGGCTATGCTCGCCAACATCCTTCACGGGCTGTGTGTCATCAAATGTAACCAACTCATCACCCACACGAAGTGTGAGCTTTCCGTCGAAGACATCTATCAATGCCTTGGCGGTGCGCAAGAACGGGCGCCTGAGGATGAGTGGGACCCTGTCATCTGTATCCATGTCTAAACTAACAAAATCCACGGGGAAGACAAATTTGCCTACTTTTACTAAAAGATTTTCCACAATTCCCCATTGATACTTGACTAAGCGGTCAGCGAAGGAAATGCTCATGCGTGTCGGATGTGGTTCATCAAGGTCTAGCTGCTTATATATGGAATATGCGTCAGGTTGATGCTAGCACATAGGTCAGCCAGAGCGTGGTGTAAGGGCAAATTGCCTAGGAGACATGGAATCGTGAAACGACCCGAATCTCCCAATTTCTCGGGCAGTTTGTTCTGCACCACCGTAGAGAATTGCTCACTAAGTGAGACTTTAGAGACCTCCTTGAGTTTCTTCTTGTTGGAAAGAAGATCTTTAAGGAACTTGCCATACTTTGGCATATGCTGGAGGGTCTCTATGAGTGGAAGATTGACCTTTAGCTGTTTAAAGATGTTTAGGAAGTGACTGTATTCCCTAGCATGTTTATATGGCAACAATCGAGCTAGGTAGGGAACACAGCTCAGGTCAATCTCGGGGGTCTTCATCTCCACCTCCTTCTTCTTTTCTTCTGACTTCTCGGTAGGCATCTCAACTACTACCTCCTCGTCCACCTGCTACTCAGCCATCTTGGCATCGATCCCAGTAAATCAAGCTCTCCAATCTATCTTCTTGACCTCCTCAGGTGATGGAATGTGATGCTCAATGAAGTGGGAGGCATCCTCTACAACCACTTCCTCCTTCTCACTCCTAACTGATGTAACACCCAAAAATTTTCAACCGATTTTAACTTTCAAAATCATGTGGAAGTAGGTCCCATTAAACACTCTTGACAAAACCACACAAGTTAACTACAACAAAATGACAATGACATAGTTTGTTTTAAAGCGAACAATCAACATCTCAAAAGCAACAATAAGTTTCAACATCCATGAGATGGCTCAAAACAAGTTTAATGACTCCCAACTGAGAGTTCTAACTCCAACATTTACGACCACCCAAACAACCAAGAATCCAATCCAACACGAATCTTGACCCGAGACATCAAACCGGAGCTTTACCTATAAGTAAACACCATAAATAACAACATTAGTAATGATATACAACCTCACTTAAACCTCACATGGGTTAAACCCAAGCAAATAACCCAAAAATAGGGAATTTTGAGTAAACAATATTTCTGACATGGCCATGTGCAAAATCAGACATGACCATGTGCACTGGATGCCCACAACAATTTCCAAACATGGCCATGTGCAGACTGACATAACCATGTCCACCTGCTGAACTAAAAATTTCTGACATGACCATGTGCAGAATAGACATAGTCATGTCCACCTGCAACAAATTTTAGTTTTTGACCCTCCCGACTCTACCCATAGTCGTTTTAAACAAGCAACAACATTTTGTGAATGTTTTAAACTCCTCATACGAGAACCACAACTCGTTTTTACCCCTTATCCAATCTGATTCATTCGTTATTACTTGGAGTCTTTGACTACAAGCTTACCACCCGAGTTTACCACACTCGTTAAGTTATGTCATTGAGTAATTGACTCCAAGACCGACATTTAAACAAGTATTGACATCATACAAGTCCTATTAATATACTAATTTACCATTATTTCACAATGGTTTGACTTATAGCCCATTAAGTCAATTTACAACATTTCTTAAATATTCCACAATGGTTTGACTTATATACCACATATGCCAATTTACACCAACTTCACCATTATTCCATAATGGTTTGACTTATATACCACATAAGTCAATTTACACCAAATTCACTATTATTCCACAATGGTTTAACTTATATACCACATAAGTCAATTTACACCAAATTCACCATTATTCCACAATGGTTTGACTTATATGCCACATAAGTCAATTTACACCAAATTCACCATTATTCCATAATGGTTTGACTTATATGCCACATAAGTCCATTTACACCAAATTACCATTATTCCATAATGGTTTGACTTATATAGCACAAATGTCAATTCACACCAAATTCACCATTATTCCACAATGGTTTGACTTATATACCACATAAGTCAATTTACACCAAATTCACCATTATTCCACAATGGTTTGACTTATATACCACATAATTCAATTACTCCGAATTGTTACATTTAGTGTGACTTTACACCACATAAGTCAATTAAACCAATTACCACATCTAGTCTGACTATACACCACATAAGTCAATTATACCAAATTAGCACATGCTACTTTTTAGTTTAACTATATATCATATAGTCAACTATACCAATTTCAAACTACGTTAGGCATATAAGTTTGACTTTTACCACACAAGTCAAGTTTACACCAATACACCATATAAGTTTATTAACTTAATTCATCAAACAATAAGGCGAGGTTATTAGACCTCAAACACCACACACCCACCCTTGCATATTTTCACCATATGCAATTACTTAATTTTTAATATACAATTAAACACATATAAGATATTTGAACAACAAACATGTAAATCAAATATGTACAATTACCACCACCTATCATTACTAAGTAACGCCTTGATCACCTAGCAATCAACTAGCATTTAGAAATCTTATGATCTCAATTCATTCACCAAATTGAGTTTCAAGACACACCTATGATCTGATGATCAACACCTTAACTTAGTTTGGTTATCACAACCTTAACCAACCCTTAAAACCCAATAACCACCTTTCAACCCAAATTACCAGTTTGACCCATTAAAGTTAAACTCCTAATCCACCAATTCACCATTTACCAATTAAGGTCTAACACCCACCCTAGACCTTATGGATTATACCCATTCTAAGATTAATTAGTTACACCTTAAAACAAGTTTTAACCTCCCTACACAATCATTCATCCATTTTGACCCGATTGGGTTCCACCCAATTTCACCATAACTCTCAATTTCTTAAATCACCAAATTGATTGAGGGTTATTACTTGGTTATGTGTTTAATCACACCACAAACACTTACCAACTCCTAATTACCATCCAAACAACCGTATTTTCAAAAAACCCCAATTTCACCTCAAGAACCCTAATTTTTCAAATACCAAATTAGGTGTTAAAATCATGTAAAACATGATTCTCCAACATTAGTAATACTAGATTAAGGTTTACAAACAACATTAAACCCAAATCACCACACTAATTGGGTTTTCTACCCAAAACCAACCAAAACTCCATTGATGGAGGTATATGTGAAGAAGATGAACTTACTTAATGGCTGCTTAACCTCAATCATCATCAAATCCATGATCTTTCACTTCCATCTTTAAGATTTAAGCTTCTTGGCTCATCATCCCCTTTCTCCTCTTTGGTTTTCATGAACACACACAAACACACACTAAAATGTATTCATTTCTCCCCCATTATTTCCTAAAATGCAGAATTTTGAAAGTTACACACTAGTCCCTACACTTTCATTTTTGGCTCCTCCTTCCCAAAGTTAAGAAAGCCCACCTTTTACAACAAACCCTCAACTTTCATTTTTATTCATTTACATCCTTATAATATGTTTATCCTATTATATTATAAACCCAAAAGTTCGTTCGTTACAACTGACACGGCCGTCAATGAATCTCTGGAGCCTGAAGACGGACCTCCCTGTCAATCCTTCAGACTCTTAGCGATGTCCTGCATCGTGCGCTGCAGATCCTGGAATGCCGACTGCTGATTCTTCAATAGGGTATCGCTGTAATCCAACCTTTGTCTAGCATCTCTGTCTCTCTGTACTAAATGGGCAAGCATCTGTGTCTGGTTCTCAATCATCTCCTAGATCTTCTTAGTGTCGAGACTACATCCCGAGTTAGCTCCTTCTTCTCCTCCTCCATGCTAATGCTGGCAACCATTAGGCGGGTTATTTTCTAGTACTGGTTGCCGACAAAGCTCACCTGCTCAGGATGACTGGCAGGGCAATCTTGGGTGTCGTGACCTCCCCTGCACACTTCACACCGTTCAGCACTAAGCTTCAACTCTTTGATCTCGTTAGCCATTTCGGCGAGTGCAGCAACCACGCTAGAATCAGGAGTGACCTGATGCACACCTCTAGGAGATGAGGTGGATGCTCTAGCACTAGGAATAGAAGTCCTAGTAGATGGATACTGCTGTTCAGCTTGAGCAAAGCTCTCGAACATATCCTCGCACTCACCGGGCACGAGTCTATCCATGATATGGCCTCCCGCAGCTGTATTGAACATTTGCTACTTCTTGAAGGTAAGGCCATTATAGAACTTCCCCAATATCGCCCAGTAAGAAAGACCATGCTAGGGACATCGACTTAATAGCGTGTTGAATCGCTCCCAGACCTGTGATAAGGCTCGTTGGGATCCATCCGAAAGGAGTTGATTTGATCCCTTAGGCGATCGACCCTTGAAGGTGGATAGTACCCTTTTATAGAACTTGTCTTGAAGATCCTCCCATGTGGTTAAACAGTTTTCTGGGAGAGTGTCAAGCCAAGTGGATGCACGCCTAAAGAGCGAAAATGGAAAGAGACGCAGGTCCTCCGACACACCTGTGATGTTGAAGGTATCACGTATACGCACGAAACGAGACAGGTGTCCGGGTGGATCCTCATCCTCGAGGCCATGAAATTGCTTGGCATGACTGATCGTACTCATGACATGTGATGGGATATGCCAATAATTTATGTTCGGAACAGTGGGGAATGTGATCGAAGATATCGCCCTGGTGACCACATCACTGGCCCTCTTGTGTATGGTACGCCACGCTGGAGGATCAGTGTCTCCCATTTTAGGGAATGGAATAGGGCTTGTAGGACGTACCTGGGTTTTGCACAGCTCTTTCAAATGCTCCCGAAAGTCACGGGTGCACTCGTGTAGCTCTCCCTCGGGCCCTAGGAAAGCTAAATAAGGTGGTGATCCCTGCGAGCGAGTATGGTGCATAAACAGAAAGACAAGAGGAAAGAAAAAAAACAAAAAGACTCTATCCTAGATTAGACACATAAGTAGCACGTAACACAAGCACACAAGACATATGTAAGACCCCGACTCGGGCATCCTACAGTTGGTTCTCATAACGGATCATTCTCTTTAAAACGCATTTATTATCAGTCAGACTACAGAGGAACTCTTTCTAAAATCATTTATTAGCATTTAATGTTATTATATAATCTTCGTGAATGCTTGCGCACCAATCCGAGTAGAACCGCTCTCAAGCCAAGATACGTCAACGCAATGCTTACCTACAAAACTATCTATCGCACACACAAAGTCAGTTATGCTGAGTGAGTTCTAATAGTTTAGTTTGCTTAAAAGCTAACTCGTCATAAAGGTTATTTAAAGTTTACTTAGGACCCACGGTCTTTATAAAGTAGTTTACCAATTGTTAACAAATAAACAACCCCTGCATCTCATGGTATCCCATACTTGTCTATTACCCATGATTCGTCCCACAATAATAATAATAATAATAACAATAATGACTCCCCAGTCTTGTCGACATAGGTCAAACCTACTACACTAGTAACTCATACTCTAGAACGCGTATTAACTCGTCGCTTAATTAACGAAATAAAACCCAACACATCTGCTTACTCAGCCCTAACCAAGGCTATCACAATTAACGGACACAACAACTATACACATCAT
Source organism: Smallanthus sonchifolius (assembly GCA_023525975.1). Classification (NCBI taxonomy): domain Eukaryota; kingdom Viridiplantae; phylum Streptophyta; class Magnoliopsida; order Asterales; family Asteraceae; genus Smallanthus; species Smallanthus sonchifolius. Next base: position 15,768,059 of record CM042035.1, on the reverse strand, counting down.
GTCAACATTTGTTACAACGGTCAATCTATCTCTACGTACCACAATAATATTACCCACAAATCACATTATCATCGCCACATTAATATCATCACATTAATAATAATTATAACTCTACGTTTGCATGCAATTCAAGACCCACATAAATATACTTGTAAACACATACCGCGTCACTGAACCATCGTCACAGCATTCAACGCACCCTGAGCTCATCTCTAACCTGCTAAACAAACTCCACCGTAGCTGACTTCCTGAAGGATCTTGTCCTTCAAAAATCTCGTTTCCCATGTCATAAAGACAACGATGCAAACACGGCACATAAATATAAACACATAATATCACATATCATTTACGTGACTCATTAACTACACTTGCACCACACGCATAACCCTAGAACGACACATTTTCTCACATGAATTCATAAGCATTCAAGGTACGACACGACTTTTCCCGTTCGGCCCTTAACATGACACGCATTAATAACCCATGCCCTTGACTCACACATTTCCATGAACCCACCATAGACCCTACGATCACTTAATAGTTATTTTGTATTCAAAACCCATCGGGTTAGGACCCGAAATCCTTAACACATTTAATAGAGTAAACTCATTTCATAAGTATGTACGATAGCCCCAAAACGTTAAAAACATTTAAAGAGGGGAATTATAAACTCACTGGTATGAAGATCCCGCTCTCGTACTGCGAAGGTCTACTCGCACGAGCTCAAACCTGTCAACGTATGACTACATGGTCAGAGCACAATCCAAACGTGTGTTAACTACATCTAACTATATATATATATATATATATATATATATATATATATATATATATATATATATAGTCTCGACATCTTTCTCATCTGCTCGCTCATTCGTCCATACAAAAATCTTAATACCATGGGTTTACGTATAATATCATCTCCTTGTCCTTGACGAAACTCGTGTAATCCAGTGACCGCTTGCATGCAGGCACGTGTAGGTTCCATACAAGCCCTAGCTCCATGATCATGCGCACACCTTAATCGGGTGAAACCTGATTCCACCACTTTCCCCGTTCATTGCCGTGAACCAGCACCGCGGCGTATCACCACCAAGCATCTCCCGCCGTGAACCACCATCCCGTTCCGTTATCTCGAGTAACCCTCGTGCAGCCCTCATCTTCCTAACCGTGAGAAACCCTAGCCGGGTTCCCCTTTCACATTGGACACCACTACCACTCTCATCCCCGCCGAGCGCCGCCGCCAACCACCATCACAGCTGACTCCCATGATCACCGGCACCACCCCTCCGTCGTCGTTCTCTGTCCTCATCACCCTCCGAAATCACCACCACTTCTCCCGTCTCTCTCTCTCTCACTCTTCCCCTCTCTCGGCCTCCAACCTCCGCACGTACCGACCAACACCGTTACTCGCCGCCATTATCTTCACAGCCGACCACAACATCTCTCAAGCACCACCATCATCTCTTTGCCGCTCCTCCGCCGTGACACCACAGCCTTACGGCTGCCACCCATCCCCAATACCCTTTTACGCAACTAAACGGAACCAAAACTGATATTAAAACATAGAACATGAATTACCTTCTTGAGTTATCAAGGTTGCGCACGCCGAAACACCATGTACCGGCGTCCTCCTCCACCCATTGCCGTCGGTTGTCACTTGCAGCTTTTTTTGGCTGCCGTCGAACTCTCCCTAGCCGAATGGCTAGTGTTTGAAGTTTAGGGGGTACATAATCCCCCCTTAAAGTTCCGATCGGGTAGCTCTAAATCTGTCTTGTATGGTTATACTCCCTGATTAAACATTAAACGGTTACTCGGTCTTTTATGTGGAAATTTCCGTTAATCGGGACCTTTATTAAATATTCGATCAGTCACCCAACCCAAACCATTCGCTTACAAATTTTGGGATGTTACAAGTCTACCCCCCCTTAAAAGAGGATTCGTCCTCGAATCATGTGTCTACAAAATCTGACACCGTTCATCTTCTTGCTATACATGGCGCACCTAAAATCTTTTTGTGATAACCGCTCTATTTCGGACATCCTGTCACGGTCATTGCCTTACAAAGGTCACCATTCTTGGTGCTCAAAAGAGGCATCCTCCATTGTTTGCGTTTAACCCAGGAACTTGTAGGACCACCTATGCATTCCTTATTACCAATCTTTCCATTGTTACGCAGGTGACACAACATCGCCAATTTCTTGTTTACTTATCACCTATTCACCTCAGCTCACGGGCACATTTTCCTTTTTCTCTGGCATAATTCTAAGTATATCCGCATTCCGACGATCATCCCCCCAATTGGGTCTTTGTCCTTCACAGACAAGGGCAATTGCTGCCTTACAATCGCGTGTTCAACATACTCCTCTTTCCCATGCTCCGATCGGCATCTTACGATGATTTCTCAAACTCTATCCCACCGCCCTACCCATAAGAGTCTTACTTTTGCCCCACTCTGATAATTTCCAGGAGCTTGTGCCAAGCTACACTGGCTCTCCCTAAAGTTCTCTGCCATAATATTCCCTTATCATGTTATCACGCGTTCAATACGCCCTTTAAGTAAGCTCGTACTACTCAAGGCTAGAGTCTTAATCACCAATATTCGTTGATCCTCAAAGGTCCACTTGTCACCATCATGACTGCCTCGGAAGTAAAACATGCACTTTACTTGACACTTCACTGTAGTTTCCTTAAACTAGTCATCTGCTTACCAGCGAAGGCACTTGATTTCCAAGAACTTAGGTGCAAACCTGCACTTAATTCTACTTCACTCAACTCTTCTCATTGTTGCTCTGACATTACCACTCGATCACCGATCGCGCTCATTCAATAAATACGAACGTGAAGTCTTTCTTATCACAAACCTCAGCTACCCCGTGTCCTGTTTAGAGTAAATATTCCCACGCTATTGAATCCTATCATGACAAAATTATCTATATGGAACGCATTCTATGGAGATGCTTCCGTCACTACTTTTACCTCGTGCTTGAATCTTCAGCGTCGTCATCTCGATTACGTCATAACTATCGCCGACCAAGCGTCCACGTAACGTTTTCCTCATCAACTCTCATCACCACACCCCTTGACTTTGTGCTCCGCATTCCCGAGATATAAGTATATGTATCTCAAAAAATCACCTCGTCGATCGTCTCGAATGACGTCAAAACTCCACGTATCACCTCGATGTATCAACATTGAGAAACCTTCAGGATAGAAACATTATGCTGATCATCCCGCCACATGTCCTATGCACGACCAAGCGTGTACTACAAGGACACATAAAGTTAGGTCATAATAACAAAACTCATCATGTTCAAGGTATATATGGGTATAGCACCTCGACTCTCCAACTCACACAAAGCACACACATAACTAGGTAGACCTGAGCAAATCTACGTGTTATACATAATGACCTTGTCATTTATAGACACACAAACTCCTGAACTCTACCTTCTATTCATTATAACGGTAGCCCCTGCCACACGTCATCACATACCCACACAGTGTTTACCCAATCGTACCCCATACGGGTCGCATCAACGTTTCAAGACGACATTATACTCAGTCTAGAGACAAAACATCACCCTAAACATTTATACACGCAAGATATAAAAATATCGTAATTTTTCTCACAGGATCTAGTCCTGAACAAGCATACCTAGACGTAAGGTATGCAACTACAATTTCTCACATGATCTCGTCCTGAACATTTACACCTACTAAAGGTGTATAATCATAACTCCCCACAGACCCTGTCCTGAATACTCACACAAAGTGCAACGCACCCATTACACTTCAAACCATCACCTAGACATTAACATATAGGTGACACTAACATACGACCGTTGACACAGACATTCAAAAGTCATGTCTATACAAGTCTACTCACACCGTCTAATCAACCATGCTCTAGTATCAAAGCAAAAAAATCATATTTAATGCTAACTCACATTATTCAGAATGCAATCACACAATCACATTATACCGCACATTTTCCACTATTGTAAACACAATCATATGTCGTCACAAACACAATTATCATTAGTTATGTTCAAATCATCATGCGGTAAGACTCACAAACATTGTTAATAGCCAATAATCACTATTTGAATGGAGCATCACTCCACATAAATGTCTATTCAGTCACAACGTCAAATCACCTCAAAATCTCTCATGACAACTACCACACGTACTACTCATAAAGCAATCGAGCAACCCAAACACTATCCGTCAAATCTCTGCTTGACTACGTCAGGTGCATCTGGCGTTTCCTCCTCTTGTTCATCCAGAAATAAAGTTCTCTTAACCAATGCAATTGGTCGATCTCTCACGGTACAGGTCCACATCCTAGAGGAAAATCATGTACCGCTGGCACTGCTCTCTTTTTCCATCCCGTCTTTGCAACCATAGCTCAACGCGGTAGGTCGCCGACCGAAGCTCTAGTCACAATTGGCACGAGAAGCGCCAACACTACTCCCAACTCATTAGCAGTTTCACCCGCAACAGTCGTCGTCATGACTGGTCGTTCAACATTCCCCCTATGAACAGAATCACGCCTGACCGATATCGTATGGTTTGTCTTAACCACCTAATCCTACTCAAGATAGAACGTTGGAGTGATTACTATGGGCATAAATTCAGAATATGAGAGTAATCATAGACCGCCAAATTACGGTGATCAAATGCAATTTGGTGGTCCACATCACTGCTCGGATTCTAAACTTCTCCCATCATACTCAAACTAGCTTTCTATCTTTCTCGCACACCGGATGCACGTGCATCCCACACAACTCACATAGGACCACGCAATAATCTATCAAATAATTATAATAATCACAACTACACATCACATATGGTTACACCCAAATTTATTAAACCATGTGAACACACGCGACCATCTCACATAACGCAATTAATGCTACTCCACATTACTTAGCTCACACATAATCTCACCTAATTATCTCGCACAATTTCCACATAGTGTTATACTACACAATTAATACCCTAACCTTTCATGCGTAACTCAAAAGACGTATCTTTTGGCTCATGGTTACTCGTGGTGGCATTCGTTTCACCCTCTTCTCATTTTCAGTTTATGTTATGATATTTTATTTTAATAAAAACACCAATTTTCTCTTAAACCACGACTCTGATTCCAACTTGTAAGACCCCGACCCAGGCATCCTACAATTGGTTCTCATTACAGCTCATTCTTTTTAAAGCGCATTTATCATTAGTCAAACTACAGCAGAAGTCTTTCTAAAATCATTTATTAGCATTTAATGTTATTAAATAATCTTCACGAATGCATGCGCACCAATCCGAGTAGCACACCAATCCGAGTAGCATCGCTCTCAAGCCGAGATACGTCAACGCAACGCTTACCTACAAAACAATCTATCGCACACACAAAGTCAGCTACGCTGTGTGAGTTCTAAGAGTTTAGTTTAATTTAAAGAAAACTCGTCATAAAGGTTATTTAAAGTTTACTCAGGACCCACGGTCCTTATAAAATAGTTTATGAATTGTTAACAAATAGACAACCCCTGCATCACACGGTATCCCATACGTGTTCATTACCCAAGACTCGTCCCATAATAATAATAATAATAATGATGACTCCCTAGTCTTGTCGACATAGGTCGAACCTACTACACTAGTAACTCATACTCTAGAACGCGTATTAACTAGACAATTAGTTAACGTAACAAAACCCAACACATCTGCTTACTCAGCCCTAACCAAGGCTATCACAATTAACTGACACAACAACTATACACGTCATGTCACCATTTGTTACAACGGTCAATCTATCTCTACGTAACACAGTAATATTACCCAAAAATCGCATTATCATCGCCACATTAACATCATCACATTAATAATAATTATAACTCTACGTTTGCATGCAATTCAACACCCACATAATATACTTGTAAACACATACCTCGTCACCACACCCTTGTCAGGGTTACCCTCGTCAGGGCGTTCAACGCACCCCGAGCTCATCTCTAACCTGCTAAACAAACATCACCGTAGGTGACTTCCTGAAGGAGCTTGTCCTTCACAAATCCCGTTTGCCATGTCATAAAGACAACGACGCAAACACGACACAAATTATAAACACATAATATAACATATCATTTACGTGACTCATTAACTACACTTGCCCCTCATGCATAACCCTAGAATGACATATTTTCTCACATGAATACATAAGCATTCAAGGTACGACATGACTTTTCCCATTCGGCCCTTAACATGAAACACATTAATAACCAATACCCTTAACTCACACATTTCCTAGAACCCACCATAGACTGTACGATCACTTAATAATTATTTTGTATTCAAAACGCATCGGGTTAGAACCCGAATACCTTAACACATTTAATAGAGTAAACTCATTTCATAAGTATGTACGATAGTCACAAAAAGTTAAAAACATTTAAAGAAGGGAAATAGAAACTCACTGGTAGATCCCACTCTCGTACTGCGACGGTCTCCTCACACAAGCTCGAACCTATCAATGTATGACTACATGGTAAGGGCCCAATCCAAACATGTGTTAACTACATCTAACTATATATATATATATATAGGCCCGACATCTTTCTCATCCGCTCGCTCATTCGTCCATAGAAAAATCTTAATCCCACGGGTTTACGTATAATATTGTCTCCTCGTTCTTGACGGAACTCGCTTCGCTTGCATGCAGGCACTTGTAGGTGCCATGCAAACCCTAGCTGCATGATCATGCGCACACCCAAGTGGGTTTCCCATGCATGCATGTATGCCGTACACAAACCTTAATCGGGTGCAACCTGATTCCACCGCTTTCCCCGTTCATTGCCGTGAACCACCAGCACTGCGTATCCCCACCAAGCATCTCCCGCCATGAACCACCATCGCTTTCCGTCATCTCGAGTCACCATCGCACTGCCCTCATCTTCCTAGCCGCGGGAAAACCTAACCGGGTTCCCCTTTCACATCGGACACCACTACCAGTCTCATCCTCGCCGACCACCGCCGCGAACCACCATCACAGCCGATTCCCATGATCACCAGCACCACCCCTCCGTCGTTGTTCTCTATCCTCGTCACCCTCCGAAGTCACCACCACTTCTCCCGTATCTCTCTCTCTCACTCTTCCCCTCTCTCGGCCTCCGACCTCCGCATGTACCTACCAGCACCGTCGCACGACGCCATTATCTTCACAGCTGGCCACAGCATCTGTCGAACCCCAACAACACCTCCTTGTCGCTCCTCCGCCGTGACACCACAGCCTTACGGCTGCCACCCCTCCCCAATACCCTTTTACGCAACTAAACGAAACCAAAACTGAGTTTAAAACATAGAACATGACTTACCTTCTCGAGTTATCAAGGTTGCGCATGCCGGAACACCACGCAACGTCGTCCTCCTCCACCATCGTCGCCGATTCTCCCTTGCGGCTTTCCTTGGCTGCCGTCAAACTCTCCATAGCCCAATGGCTAGGGTTTGAAGTTTAGGTGGCATATAAACCTCTTTAAAGTTTCGATCGGGTCCCTCTAAAACTGTCGTGTATGGTTATACTCCCGGATTAAACATTAAACGGACACTCGGTCTTTTTATGTGGAAATTTCCACTAACCGGGACCTTTAATAAATATTCGATCAGTACACCAACCCGAAGCATTCGCTTACAAATTTCGAGATGTTACAACAGACTCAAATAAAACAAAATAAACCAAAAATCAAACAAAGAACTAATCAGAGTTAATATTGCTTTTGCCTAGTGTCCCCGGCAGCGGCGCCAAAAACTTTATGTCGTCCAGACTGTCTATAAAAATACCTATAAAACCTAACCTAGACTCCTAAGTAATAAGATGAAGTACCTATGAACTAAACCGCACTACAGGCTAGTGTACCTATCGTGTGTAGCACAGCTTAACGGTAAACCGGACGAACCCTAGAGACACTACTATAGTAAAACTAGACTCTGACTTAGACTAAAGATTGATTTGGTTTGGGGGTTTACTACACTACTATTTTAACTAAGGAATGCAATAAACAAGATCGACTCAAACTATCAAGACACGAGCTAAGGTAAAATCAATAATAGGAAGAATACTACCTAGGTCGGAATCCTACTTAAAGAGCACAACTTCTACCGGTTCTGGAAACTATGATGGATCTGGGTTTCTAATGATGTCAACTAAAGAATATGTGACATCCCTGATTTTTATGCCTGATCCTATAATCCTACCTTGCAACCTTGATTGATTTCTTATACAATGAACATTTTTAAGCCTCATATCACTTGTGATATCATTTCATTTCAAATTTCCAAGTTTAGTCTAAAGCGAGTATTCTATTGCGCTTTAGAACGGCTTGCGTATTCTATTTTGATTCTATATCTGATTCTTGTATTCATCCTAGAACTTGCTACTTATGGTAACTTTGGATGACATAGACTCTAACATAATAAAAACAATTAAAGTTTGTAACTTCGTTTGACTAAAATAAAATTTCAAGGGTAAAACTTACGCATATGTAAATTTCAGGGTTTCTTTGTAACGTCTTCCAAAATCTTGGTTATTTATTGTAAAATCATTTAATTAAATATTTTTATTATTAATTATTAATTTCGAAATTACCTTTTAATATATATATATATATATTATTTAATTAAAAAATCAATTATAAACTTTTAAAATTATCTAAAATTTATTTAAATTATTTTTTTTAAAAGACTAATCTTATCATTATCTAAAGTTTAAAAAAATTTGAAATCCCTATCTTCACTTGGCCACCCCCCCCCCCCCCTCCTTTTTCTCATATTTTGATTTTTTTTAAATTAAAATATATTAAACTAATTGCAATTTTAGCCCTAATAACTATTTAATTTTTGCGATTGAGTCCCTAATCCCACCCTATAAAAAGAGCCCTTATTCCTCCATTATTCTTCTCACCTCAACGATCCTCTAGGGTTCTCTTGCTACTAAAGGTCGTTCTTCTCATCTTCTAGAAGATTCTAGCTTAAATCTTTCCATTCTAAGTAAGTTCTTGTGATGTTCTTACTTTTTCTTTCAAATTCCTTCATAACTAGCTAGAACTATGATTACCTAACATGTTTATGTTATAATCATAGACCTATCCAAGATCAAAAGCCTTATTTAATCAAAATTGTTCAAACTTTTATTTAAAAACTTGATCTTGATCTTTTCATGACCCTTTAAATTTCTAAAATCATGTTTTTACTAAAACTCTTTATTTTCAAATTAAACCTTTCTAATATCCAACTTATTTCATTTCTATCCATCCTAAATTCATATTTACACTTTAACCCTTATACTTTCCAACTTTACAATTCACACCCTAAACTTGGTCTAGTATACCGATAGAGTAACTTTCAAACAGGTATGTTGTTATCTGACAAACTTTAAAGTTCTGGCTAGGAAAAGATGGGGTTTCGATCCAACCAACTCTTTCCTGAGAACTTTTCTGTTCGAGGTACTACTCTGGAATGATAACCACTCTTGTATACAACAACCACTTTCAACTAATTACAATAACAACCTCTCTACTATTCTAAACTTGTTTCTAATTAACTTAACAAACTTACTTAGGGAATCCTTAAGTCATTCAAATCCAAGTTACTACAAGTTCAACCCCTTTCACTTGAAAGGTGAGTTCATAGCCCCTCTTTTACTTTCTACTTTGGGGTGGAAAACATGCTCCTATATCAAAACGAAATCATATTCTGAAATCAAAACTATTCTTTTTGCTGTCAATAACATACATTCTAATTCTAGTAAAACTAAACTGGTTTATACATGTTGCTATACTATGTCATGTTTTATTACAATGTCTCTCTTATTTTCTAAGACTACACAACCATTAACTTCGGGGAAGCCACGTGAGTACGTAAATAGATCTATTGGCCTGACAAGCCCATCTAGTCCATCAAGTTGTGGATTCTGATCAACTTGGAAGGAGCTGGGTGTTTATAAGCAGCATTCTTGACACTTACACTTAGTCTAACACCCTGACAAGGTGTTGGACGTGAGAGCTATTGATCACTAGGGTTGGTTGTGGACTCATGTATAAAAGTTTAATTACTTGGAATTTGAAACTTGTTTATGACTTGCATCATGGATATCTATTACTATATATCTATCTAAACCTATGTTCTCACCAACTTTTAGTTGACCTATTTTAGCATGTTTTTCAGGTGAAGCTAACTAGGATGTTGATAAGCTCATGCTAGGATCAAGCACTATGCTTTAGTGGACTTAGCTAGAATTAACAAAAGAAGACTTATTTGTTCTACTTGTTTTATTTGATTTTTTTGTATTCAATGTAATCAATTATTCAATTAATAGAAATTTATGTTTATCACTCTAAGGATGTCACCAACTAAGCATAATAAAGTGTACTAAACTCAACAGATGGTTGGATCACCTCTCAGCTTCTCCAACAATTACAATGTACTCCAAAGACATATCACCTTTCAGTCTCACTGTCTACGATACATTCAAGGAATGCATTGGGTAATCTTAGGATAATAACTAAGATTTGAACTTGCAACAATCACTAGACACCTAATACTAATGCCTTCTCAGACTGTTAACACTCGAATGCCTAATGACGAAGACTAGACAACTAATTCTCACCTCTCGGGTATTGAACTAGGACACACATTCAATTCTAATCAGCAGTCAATTACAAATCCAATGGTCACTACGTCTAGCAAACCAAACAATAGTCACAAACCCTAAGATATATGACCTAGCTACGTTAATCAAACATGGCAGGCAACCACAATCAACACATGGAGTAATAATCAAACACAAATCAGAATCAAACATGCTATATCATCACAATAATCATACGAAGATCATTTACAAAATCAGTTAAACCATCAAACGAATCTAAAATCGATAAAAAATCACAACTTTAACAAATATTCATCTAATGACCCATGCATTATCAATGTTTTAGCCTACAATCATGCTCAAAACATTCAAAATAGAAGATTCACAAAATAACATGGTTCAACAATACAATCAATGACACAAAGATGAAGAATTGGAAACCGAACAAGCTAATTACAATGAACCCGGATCCAAAGATTCAAACTTTACACTTCAATTGCTCTCCAAACTCCCAAATCGCCTCTTTTTGCTCCCCAAACGGTTGGAAATCAATCATGATAATAATGGGATAGTCCTAAACTATTAAACCTTGAAATTAGGTAAAAACACACGTATATGGGGTCCCTCACGTACTGCGAGGCACAACCAAGCCATCTCTCGAGTACCTCCGGAGAAACAGCTAGCGTTGAATTTCTAGTCCCTCGTGTACCGCGAGGGAATGGCCTTCATCTCTCGCCTACGCGAGAGATAATTGGATATTTGTATTCTTCTCGTCGAGCTACCCCAAATCGATATAAAATAGGTCGCGTAACTCATTTTCTAGCCCGAGATATGCCCCTTTGAAGTTTTGACTCTTTTCCAAGTTTTTTCGTTTCCCATCTCGGGTTCTCGTGCTCGTTTCTTTCACATTTCTTGATCGTTTTAGCTCCAAAATGACCCGATCACCTACAAACCATGACACAACTCAGCATTAAACATAAATGACTCAAAGCAACTCTAGAACTATACAAAATGATACAAAACACGACACAAATGCATGTGTTCTTTGCAACACATCATGATTCATTAAGGTATTGATGTAGTGCCAAATATCCCATGTATAAGTGTCGTTTTTGTATGTTTTAATAGTTTAGATTTGGTTATCAAGTCAGTTTTATGTGGTATTTGTAGTTTGATGTGTTACAGGTAAATTGTGCTAAAGAACGGGATCTTACGAGTCATATACAAGAAGGTACAAAACCCGAGAAGTCAAATTTGAGATCAAAAGTCAAAATTCTGGATTTTGTAGTCTTCGCAGTACGCGAAAACCTGGGAAGGGTTTCTCGCGACACGCAAGGGAAAGAAAAAGGAGCTCGACTGTTTTGTCATTCGCGACACGCGAAAGACTTGGGTGCATTAGTTCGTGAAACGCGAAAGACCTATTTTTCTGCAACTTAAACCTAGTTGCAATTATAAACATAGGGGGCTCCCATTCTAGAATTACCTTCTTTCTAGTCGTCCCAGCGGAGTTCTAAGGTGATTTTGATCATTGTTTGGCCAATTGTTCTTGTTATTCAATGCTTGTAAGTTCTAGATTAATTATTAAGATCTTTTATTACAATCATGAGCGGCTAAGCTCTTCGTATTCCCTCCGGGTGAACGATTTATGCATGAACTCGTATGATTTTTGTTGATGATCAGTTGGGATTGAGTTTTGTGAACCCGTTAAGTTCTTTGAATTCAATTGTGTGTTTAATTTATGAACAGCTGCATGTGTTTGATTTGTCACATCTCTCATCGTTTCTTGGTTTTCTTGCATATAATTTGGTTTTGTGATTGAATTTAATATTTTGTGATTGGGTTAAATAGTTAAACAAGGTTATGTCTATGTAATCTCCTATATGATTTGAAACTAAAATTGTGCGTGTGTTTTGCTAAATCTGAAACCCAGAGTGGTCGTTTTTTTCTAAATGTTTTCTAAAATCAAAGTTCGTTGCTTTTTACAAATTGCACTAGATTATTTGTTAAAGTTTAAAACTTTAGTAGTCATTGAATAGTTTTAATTTGAATAGCATTCTTCACGAATTCCCTGTGGATTCGATAACCCTACTTCCTATACTACAGTCTAAGTAGCTAAGAAAATGTTTTTAATATAGTTTTTTATTAGCCTTCGACACGTGATCAGGTATGTTAACATGATCATATCTCTAATATAAATGTTTGACAAGTCACTAATTTTGGTCATTATCAAAAAGGGGGAGATTGTTGGGATACCAATGGTTTAATACCACATAGATGTCATAGATGGTCATATACCACATACATGTCCATATACACTTGATGAGTCATTAATCACAAACTAAGCATTCAACAATGATGAAAATGTACAAGTCAACAACATCAACACAATTAGATCAAATCTTAAATCATCGAATTAATATAATAGGAATTTGAGAGATTATAAATAAGTTTTTACATAATCTAAACAAGTTTATAAAAATATAATTTTTATAAAACTAAGATTATTTCCCAACGGATTTTCTTAAAACATCAAGTTATTAACAAGTCTTGGAAATACATAAAGATTGGATTTTGAATTAATTTGAATTTAAAAGACAGTGGATGGAGCTTGCTGATATGCCACCATTTAGACATATTTTATATACATAATAATACCACATTATGATACTAATTGAATAATAACCTTGCGATTTAAGCTTAAAATACTTATATTTTGTAATTCCAGGTTATTCGGTGCTAAAAATAAAAATCAAGCTAACTCTTATCAAAAACACCAAGAATTCAAGCTTCTAAAAGGTTCATTCCCGAGCATTTACCCCTAAGAAGTCAAATTTGGTCAACAATACTCAAAAAGAGGCTAAAAGTCAAAGCTGGGAATGCACGATCGTGCATTGCCTTATCTTATTCTCCACAGACCAGGACAGTATCCTCTATACCCTGTTTGATTCCCTAGGCCTTTGCACGACCGTGCAACCCATTGCACGGCCGTGCATTGCACATTTTGAGGCCCATAAATAGGAGGCTTTAGTTCTTTATTATGCACACCAATCCAGACCTAAAGAACACTCAAGAAGAGAGCATTTTCGTAGTTAGAGTAAAGAGTAGAGAGTAGAGGGGCTCTTCATCCTTGTTCCATAATAGGGGAGCCTACGAAACTCATCATTACGCTAGTTGTTATGGCCATTCGTGGCTAAACTTATTTGTATTGCTAGGGTGAAGATGATGTTTGGTGCATGTTAATGTTTAACGTATTAATGAAGTGGTATGTGTATGTCTTTAACTAATTCGTTCTCAAAAACCATCTTTTGATGGGCTTTTATTATTGTCTCAATCCGTCTTTATAATTGTGCGTGTCTTGATTTTAAAGAATAAGATCGTAAAACCCTTTTTAATCTATCTTCCTTTGAAACTCATATGTCTTTATACGCGCAGAGATTAATAAGCCAAGGCTTATTCTATACTTCTAAGATCGTACGTCTATATACGAGATTATTATGGGACCAAGAATTGGTGAACTCATGTTGGGAAAGGTACGTCTTTATACTTGGTCTCATTGTTACACCGCCTCCCGATAAGCAAAATATAATCACCTATTTAACTTTAATATAAAGCATTTTGAGTCCAATGACTTAAACCAACCCAGGGATTACCATTCGATGGGTTAAGGGTAAATGTTGGCCCTAACGGGAGGCACTACCACTTTTAAAGATTATAATTTGCAAATCAAATATAGTGAGGACGAGGCTCTAGCGGTGACCCAGGTCACAAGTTTGTAGTAGTCATACCACTGAATTAGTCAACTTAACATTATCACGTACCAAGCTGATTCGAATCCCGAAGCAATACATTCCTTAATTTGATCATTTTCGTCTAATTTACTTTTCTGCTATTTACTATTCTGCTAGTTACATTTCTATTACACATTTCACACACATTTTTAATTTTATGTTATTTACTTTATTGGCATTTACTTCTCTGCTTCACAAGCACACAAAACTCACTCAATAATTAATCCGGCTAAACGATAATAAAAGTTGAGCATTGGAAATCGACCATGTTCATTGGTTCGATACATGGTTTTTAACGAAAATATATTACGCTGCGATAGGTACACTTACATTTTAAGTTAACGTAATTATCATTTTATAAATTTAAAACCTGACCTTGTAAAAATCATCCTAAAATATATTTATTTATATTTTTATATATCAAAACATTCACATCAAGTTTTGGCGCCGTTGCCGGGGACACGGTGATTTCCAGAAAATTTCAAGTTAATGGATTAGCCTTTTATTTTTCTTCTATTTTTCTTTCGTGTTTTGTTGTAGGTAGTGTATGATCCAAAGTTCTACTACTGGTTAATATCAACTTTTAGCAGAACCTGAAAGATTCTTTCACCACCGAGTTCAAGAAAACCATGCTAGAAAAATGGTCATAGAAAACCGCACTATCGTTGAATTTGCAAGACCGTCACTTGAAGTGTTAGGCTTTAGTATCACAAGACCAACCATTGATGCTAACAACTTTGAGATCAAATCTCATGTCATCCACGTGATCCAGTATCATTCACTTTTAATGGATTACCCGATGAGGATCCACATGCCCATATATCAAATTTTCTTGAAATTTGTTATACCTTCAAACTAAACGGAGTGTCAAATGACGCCATTCACCTCCGAATGTTCCCTTTTTCATTAAGGGAACGAGCTAAGGCATGGTTGAATTCTCTCCCTACCGGGTCAATCACTACTTAGGATGACCTGGCCCAGAAGTTCTTGTCAAAGTATTTTCCACCGGCCAAGACCGCTAAGTTATGAAATGATATCACCACTTTCACTCAAGACGATGGCGAATCATTATATGAGGCATGGGAAAGCTTCAAGGACATGCTAAGGAAATGTCCTCACCATGGGTTAGAGGTTTGGCTGCAAGTATCATCCTTCTACAATGGGTTGCATAATCAAGCTCGTCAGACACTTGACGCTACTGCGGGTGGCATGTTT
The DNA here is from genome assembly GCA_023525975.1 of Smallanthus sonchifolius. NCBI lineage: Eukaryota > Viridiplantae > Streptophyta > Magnoliopsida > Asterales > Asteraceae > Smallanthus > Smallanthus sonchifolius. The sequence goes on along the minus strand of CM042035.1, from coordinate 15,752,417 downwards.
GGGAACAAAAGGCCACAGGAGGCTTACAACCTAATTGAAGAGATAGCTATGAACAACTATCAATGGTACAACCCAAGGACTAGTAGGGGAACAAGGCAAGGAGTTCACGTCGCCAATGATGTCACATCATTGTCTGCTTAAGTAGACGCCCTCACCACAAGACTAAACCAAATTAGTAAGGGCAAGGCAACACTTGAGACAATGGAAGATGTGAAGAACATCACAGTCGACGTCGAGCAAGTTGATTTCACTAGGACAAATCGCCAACAAAACAACCCCTATAGCAACACCTATAAACCTGGACGGAGGGATCATCCGAACTTTAGCTGGAAAGAAATAAATAACCAAGGACAATCTGGTTTTGGACAACAACAACAGTTTAAGCAAAGGCAACCTCAGAACTTTCAACCTCGTCACCAATTCCAAGGAAGAAACAAAATGGGTAACGGGATGAGCCTAGAGGACGCAGTGACTAAGCTAATATCTACTACTGAAAGTCAAGCCCTCCTAGCAGATTCCCATCACAAGCAGTACGAGGAAAGGTTTAGTCTACATGAAGCTGAGTTCAAGACGCATAAAGCTACCCTTCAATCCACTGAGACGCAATTAGGACAAATAGCAAAACTATTGTCCGAAAGACAACCAAGATGTCTCCCGAGTAACACTGAGACTAATACAAAGGCCAACATAAGTGTTATTACTCTAAGGAATAGCAAAGTCTACCCAGAGCCACCAATGCCAGGAGAAGAAGTCCAATCACCTAGGAGAGAGATATTCACCGGAGTACCGCTCCGTCCATAGCCCGTAAGTCTGAGCACTCAGAAAGCACAGCTTAGTGTAATCCAACCTCCTACGGAGGACCTCCCTCCAAAAATCTCTCCAAAATGAACCTTCAATTCTCACATACCATACCCAGGAAGGCTAGTTATGCAAAAAATTGATGAGCAATATGACAAGTTCATAGAGCTCTTGAGCCAAATCCATGTCAACATTCCCTTCTTGGATATTATACAACAAATGCTAAAACATGGGCGCTTCTTGAAGGATTTCCTCACAAACTGTAACATTCCTGATATTTAGTATTCATATTTCAATTCAATGTAATGCAATTTCGAATTCAATACTCGTGCACTGTCTCATTATTTTCTCGCCGTAAATTAAATGCAATGATTCTATACAAGTTCGCAAGTTTTACTCGGTTATATACATTTAGACACTATACAAGAAACTATTTTATTCAAACTTATCAAATCTGAAAAGTCGAGGACTAAAATTGAAAAAATGTCAACAAACCCTAGTCTAGCACGGTCGTGCTTCGTCCTAGCACGGTCGCGCCAGGTGCTTTGGCACGGTCGCGCGACCTGCTTTGGAACGATCGCGCCCGGTGCCTAGGCACGGTCGCGCCTATCTTGGCACGGTCGCGCCTGCGTAACAGTTGAATCGTAATTGTGACTTTAATCATCCGATCGTTCAAATTCGTAACATCAACACACTTTATTCACATTAACAAACACAATAAACATTTCCATTACTCGAAATCACTTCGGTTTTATTCTACCAAATTCCAAACGCTTGGACATTTCAAGGAGAACCCAAATTCTATCAATTTTCTCAAAGCAATCCAGTCAAGCATTTCCAGACCATCTCTGAACCATCTGAAGCCGCTGAAACATTCGGAACCGCAGCATAGGTCGCCGGAAACCAAGCTTGCCGCCGACAAAATTCCTTCCTACCATTCTTTAACGATTCGCTTCTATTCCAGGTAATTGAATCTTCTACTTCATTCTCTTCTGTATCAGTATCGAAAGCCCCTATTCAATTTGGGCTTCCATTATAGAAATCGATCCTAATCAGAACTCATATTTTATTGAAAATGATTTAATCGAATCCCTACTTAAACGCGATGTTCATACAATTAAGTTATATTAAAAGACTCGTAATAACCCATTAATCAAAAACCCTAACAAATCCAGCGTTTAAAATACAAGAAATTGTCAATTCGTGTCTGATTTGGAAGAGACACGGTCGCGCTAATCATCTAGCGCGGCCGTTCCTCATCGAGCGCGGTCGTGCCTCATCGAGCGCGGTCGTGTTCTCATGTTCAGACCTTGTCATGCCCTCTGGGCTAGTCTCTGTTGTGTCTAAAGATCATAGACACGACCGTGCCGGGCCAAGGCACAGTCGTGCCTGTTGACTTGTCTAGATTGTGCTCCTGTTGATCAACCCGATCGCGCCCCGACTAGCGCGGTCGCGCCCGTGGCTTGAGCACGATCGTGCCCTTCCGAGGCACGGTCTTGTGAGACTCAGAATTTTTAACAGAAATATAATGTAATCAGTAAATGTTTCAGATTTTATAAAAATATGTTTTCTGTATTTAAAAATGGATTAAAAGTTTAATCTTGGCATAAATATAAATTATCAAAAAGTTTATAAAAAAAATTAAATTTATATTTATTATCTTACACTTAAATGGTATTTAAATAATTGAGTTATAAAATTTATAAATAATGATTATTTATTTAATTTACACTTTAAATCAAAATCATTTATTTATTTATACTTAATTACAATTAATATTTACATTATTTCATAAACTATAATTATATATTTATTTATTCAATTCAAACCTAATTAAATTGTTTCAAATATATTTTACTTCAAACTCTATATAATTTATTCAATACTATTTTTAATACAAATCAATAGTTTTATACCCAAATTCAACTTTCATTTTAGACTTAAACTTTATGTATCTATTTGATTCAATACACATTTACCCTTTAGGTTGATTTGTGCATTTCGAGGATCATATTTGCTATCTATAATCTTTGTTAGCTTCACTTCCATACCAAGTGAGTATTCACAACCCCTTTTTACTCTTTTACACTTTTGGGGTGGAACATGAACTCTATACTCATTACACATTACACATTTACATTTACACAAACAACACAAGTGCAAAAATCCTATTTACATACATGTGTGCAAAAATTTGAGCTTTGTGCCCGAGTGCTAGGTGTGCTAACCTTTGTATGCTCTTATGTGCAATCATTAACTATACAAGCCGACGGTTTTCAATGATAGATCTATTGAGTCTGACAAACCCACCCATGGTACGCGGTGATTGAAACCGACAACACAATTTTTGCATGCTATTTACAAGGTTTGATTGTACATTTGGTTACACAATAGCTGCTCCCCATAAACGCCTTATTTATCATGTCATGTAAAGGATTTGTTTTCATCTATATGCTATCTATATACAACTGTGTTATACTCACTAACTTTTTAGTTGACTTTATTTTATTCATGTTTCAGGCCCCAATATGTGAGATTGATTCAAGACGTGTTCAACATAGGATTTAGACATAGCAATTTAAATCAAGAACTTTATGAATTATTTTATGTATCTTGTTTGAGTTTGGTTTTGTACTTGGATTATTTGAAATGCAAATTTGACTTTAATATATTTCAATTTAGTCAACCATGTGCTATGAACAGTCTTACATGTCCCACCTCGATGATTCCGCCATCGGTCGGGGTGTGACACAAACCAGAGAAACATGGAATAAGCGATAAAAAGAACAAATTATTGTGTCGCTCTTATTAAAAGGAATCTCCCAAAGAAAGTTTCAGATCCTAGGAAATTTTCTTTACCATTTTCTTTAGGGCCGTTAACGGTTACATACGCGCTCGCTGATCTAGGAGTAAGCGTAAATCTTATGCCCTCCACTATGTTTTGAAAGCTCGACATTGGACAACTGTGACCGGTTAATGCAACCAATAAACTCGCGAATGGATCGGTTAAAACACCTATAGGAGTCATCAAGAACTTGTTAGTGAAACTTGGCAAGTTTGTCTTCCCTGCCGACTTCATGGTTTTAGAAATGGGACAAGACTTTATGTACCATTATCTTGGGTCGCCCATTCTTAGCCACCGCAAGAGCCGTCATTGTCATGAATGAAGGAATTTTAATGCTCCGTATCGGTAAACAATCAGTGGCATACAACATCGAAGGATATGAATGCATGTCAAGTGATCCTCTTGAAATCTCTCACTTTATCGACTCCAATCTAGACTATCAACTACAGAAAACAAGGGACTTGAAAAAAGGAACAACACCTGATCTTACCAAACCAAAGACAATAGACCTTACCAAGGATCTTGACAACACTAATTGGATCGATAAGTACTTTGATAAATTACCAAACATGAACGAAGAGATAGGAGACACGGGAGAGGTTGTTTACTCCCACCTGAATAAAGACTGATGAAGCATGTACGGGTCGGGCTAAAGACCCTTAAATAAATGTAGCGCTTCCGGGAGGCAACCCGATGATCATGAATAAATTGAGAAGTTGGTGCATACGGCCAAAAGCATGGACCTTAGGTTTGGTTTCTCCAAAATTAAGTTTCTAATTACTTCAGCTTCCAGGTATGCCTTCTCTATACTAGGATCTTAGTAGTTTAACTACTATCTTTTATTTTCCTTGTCTGCTTTTATGTTTTTCTTTTATGTTTCAGATAGAATAACATCACCAGATCATCTCTCTATTTTGATGAGTTACACTCCACCTCTACGAGCCTGGAGCCGGAAACCACATCAAATTTCTGAGAAATTGTAACGAACCAAAATCCGGGTTTCGTTTTCAAATAAATAAATATTTCTAAATAATATTATGGTGAAAATAATATTTTAGAAATAAGTTGAAACAAGTGGGTTTCAAGTTAGTAATGGGGTTATACTAGTTTTTAACTAGTTTTGGAATGAATTGGGTGTTATGAAAGTTGAGGGGCCAAAAGTGTAAATGGCAAATTCTGCAATTTTGACTAGTGAAAGTCAAAGTTGAGCTCATTTGGTGTTTGGGGTCGTTCATTCCAAGAGGAGAAAAGGAGAAAACGATTTTGAAGCCTAAATCGTGCAATTGAGATTGGATTTGTGAAGGTTTTGGCTCACACAACATCTTCCTAACATCAAGTAAGTGATAATCTTTCATTTGATTTCACCATGAATGTGTTAGTTGATGGGTTTTGTAGAAATCCAAAAATGGTGTATGCATGTGATAAATTGGTGTTAGATTGTGGATAATCTAGCTAAACTAAAGGTAAAGGGTGGTGATTAACATCCTTGAACCCTTTGATTTGGATTTTGAAAAGTTAGGGTTCATATGGTGAAAACTTGGGGGTGTTGGATCCTGATGCTAAATTGTTGAATTAGTGATTATTAAGTGTTTAGGTGGTGTTAGACACTTGAACAAACACCAAATTGACCTAATAAAAGTTAGTAAATGAGAAATTAGTGTCAAGGTATTGGAAAGGAAATCCAAGTGGATGAGTTTGTACTGAAAGAGGGTTAGGAAATGAAAATTGAGTTGTGGACTCAATTCTTGAAGCAAAAATCTTTAAAATTTTTATTTCTTCGTTAAGGTTTTTAAACTTGTTAAATTATTTGAGGACACGTGCAATCTGGAAGGGTGACACCTGTATTTTGGGTTTTCTGTCTAGGAAAGCATTTCGTATAAATCCCAATCAACCGAGGGACCCGTATGCTTTCCTGGGAATTCCCGAGATGAGTGTTTACTTATAGGCTAAAGCATGTCTCCTTGAAAATTTTATAAGTTTAATTAACCTTAATGTGCCATGGTATTCAAGTGATTTTTTTACTTTTGAGTACAATCCAAACTAAGAATATCTATTTTTATTTTGCTATCTCATTAAATCCTATCAAATCTCATAAGTCCTCACAATTTTTTTTTCTTGTCTTGTGACAATCTGTAGAATGCCTCCTCGTCGTTCTCCCGCAACCAACGCCAACACCGACATTGCTGCTATTCTCACCCAATTGGTGACACAACTCACCCAAGCCAATGCTGCCACCAATGGCAACAATGGTGGAAATGGAAGCAATAGTGGTAATAATGGTGGAAATGGTGGAAATGGTGGTAACAATCCACCTCAATGCACCTTCAAACACTTCAATTCGTGCAATCCCCTAAAGTTTTATGGAACCGAAGGAGCTACTGGACTCCTTCAATGGTTTGAAAGCATTGAGAATACCTTTCTCAATAGTGACTGTCACGACAACCTCCGTGTTCGTCATGCTACAAGTGTCCTACAAAAACGTGCACTTACATGGTGGAATGGGGAGAAAAGAAATAGGAGTGTTGATGTAGCTATGGCCTTACCTTGGGATGAGGTCAAAAGGCTTATGACCGAGGAGTTCTGTCCTCGAAATGAAGTGAAGAAGTTAGAGGCTGAATTTTGGGATCTTGCCCAAGATAGCGGGGAAAGCTTAGCATATACAACTCGGTTCCATGAGTTGAGTCTTCTAGTGCCCCACATGGTCACTCCTTTGTCCCGTTGTATCGAGAAGTATATTGGTGGGCTACCAAGACAAATCCAAGATACTGTCTTAGGTAGAAATCCTGCTACTTTGGAAGATGCCATCCGCCTGTCTGCTACCCTGACTGATAATCATGTGAAAGCTGGGACTCTTACCAAAAAGGGATCTAAGAAAGTTGCTGAAACCGTAACCCCTCCTGCCCATAACAAAGAAGCCACAACTGAACCCTCTCGCAATAATAGAAAGAGGAAGGTTAGAAACTTTGTTGTGGTTACTCCTGCGGTGCTCGTTAATCAAGTTGCACCCGTAGTTCAAGCACCGGCTAAAAAGCCATATGTTGGGATCTACCCTCTTTGTGCCACCTACAATTTTCATCATCCACAAAATATCCCATGTCGCCTTGTTACTCATTGTGGGATATATGGTCACACTATCAATGTTTGTAGGGCCAAAGCTTTTGAGGGCCAAGTCAACCCACCGAACCAACCCAACCCTCGAGTGGCTAATCAAGGTGTTCCCGCCATTTCTAATAGGCGTGCTTGTTATGAGTGTGGTGACCCGAACCATTTTCGAAATCTATGTCCAAGACTTTCAAATGCTAGACAAGGTGGAACTCGTGGGCGTGCGTTCAACATAAACGCCAACGAAGCTCAAGCCAACAACGACGTGGTTAATGGTACGTTCCTTGTTAATAGTCAATATGCCTCCATTTTGTTCGATACCGGTGCCGATAAAAGTTTTGTGTCACTAAATTTTGAGCCTTTACTTGCAAAGACACGATCCCAATTAGAGAAAACCTTCACCGTTGAAATAGCAAATGGTGACTCCCTTACAATTAAGTCTATCATCTATGATTGCTCCTTAGAACTTAATGATCATACATTCCCAATCAATCTTATTCCAATGCCACTAGGAAACTTTGATATTATCATAGGTATGGATTGGCTATCAAATCATCATGCCGAAGTCATTTGCTTTGAAAAGTGTATTCGAATTCCGCTACCATCGGGAGAAACCTTAAGGGTTTTTGGTGAAAAGCCTTGCAAGGGTCTTAAATTGATGTCTTGTACTACCGCTCAAAAGTACTTACGAAAGAAGTACATCGCCTTCCTAGCTCATATTGTTCAAAAGGACGTCAAGGAGAAGAGTATTCAAGACATTCCTATCATTAGGGATTTTCCCGAAGTGTTTCCTAAAGATTTATCCGGTCTTCCTCCTGTTCGTCAAGTAGAGTTCCGTATTGATCTTATGCCCGGAGCTAACCCCGTTGCTAGAGCTCCTTATCGTCTTGCACCTTCCGAAATGCAAGAGCTCGCAAGCCAACTTCAAGAACTCTCCGACAAAGGTTTCATTCGCCCGAGTCATTCACCGTGGGGTGCACCCGTCTTATTTTTTAAGAAGAAGGATGGATCATTTCGCATGTGTATTGACTACCGCGAACTTAACAAACTTACTATCAAGAACCGTTATCCTTTGCCTAGAATCGATGATCTCTTTGATCAACTTCAAGGTTCTACATGTTTCTCGAAAATCGATCTTCGATCTGGTTATCATCAGCTCCGTGTTCAAGAAGATGACATTCCTAAGACTGCTTTTCGAACAAGGTATGGTCATTACGAGTTCATGGTTATGCCTTTCGGGTTAACCAATGCACCCACAGTTTTCATGGATCTCATGAATCGTGTGTGCAAACCGTACCTTGATAAATTCATGATCGTTTTTATTGATGATATCTTAATCTATTCCAAGACTAAAGCCGACCATGAAGAACACCTTAGATTGGTTTTGGACCTTTTAAAGAGAGAACAACTATATGCCAAGTTCTCCAAGTGTGAATTTTGGCTAAAAGAAGTTCAATTTCTTGGTCACATTGTCAACGACAAGGGTATTCATGTTGATCCTGCTAAGATTGAAACGGTTAAGAATTGTAATGCCCCGAAGACTCCTACCGAAGTTCGTTCATTTCTTGGTCTTGCGGGTTATTATCGTCGTTTCATCTCAAACTTCTCAAAGATTGCTGTCCCTCTTACCGCTTTGACCCATAAGGGTAAAACTTATGAATGGGGACCGAAACAAGAAGAAGCTTTCCAAACCCTCAAGCAAAAGTTGTGCAATGCTCCCATATTGACTCTCCCCGATGGAATCGATGATTTAGTTGTCTATTGTGATGCTTCTAACCAAGGACTTGGTTGTGTTCTCATGAAACGAGGCAAAGTAATCGCTTATGCATCAAGGCAACTCAAAGTTCATGAGAAGAATTATATAACGCACGATCTCGAGTTGGGTGCGGTCGTATTCGCGTTAAAGATTTGGAGACATTACCTATATGGCACGAAATGTGTGGTGTTCACCGACCACAAAAGTCTTCAACATATTTTCAACCAAAAAGAACTCAATATGAGGCAACGACGTTGGGTCGAACTCCTTAAGGACTACGATTGCGCGATTCGCTACCATCCCGGCAAAGCGAATGTTGTAGCCGATGCTTTGAGTCGAAAGGACCATGTTATGCTTCATTGTGCCCGTATTCAAACCGATATTCAAACCCGTATCTTAGAAGCTCAACACGTCTCGGTAACCGAGGGTAACATGTATGAAGAAATGTCGAGTGGTGTTGAACTTCTTCTTGAATCAAAACCCAATGGCCTACTATATTACTTGAACCGTATTTGGGTTCCCGATCGCGACGATCTCCGTACATTTCTCATGAACGAGGCTCATAAAACCCGTTATTCTATTCATCCCGGTGCGGATAAAATGTACCAAGGTCTTCGCCAACAATATTGGTGGCCCGGTATGAAGAAAGACATTGCTCTTTATGTGGCCAAATGCTTAACTTGTTCCAAAGTCAAAGCCGAACATCAACGTCCTTCTGGTTTACTCGAACAACCAGAAATTCTCGTGTGGAAATGGGAGAATTTAGCTATGGATTTCATTACCAAGCTCCCTCGCACCTCGAGTGGTTATGATAGTATTTGGGTGATCATTGATCGACTCACCAAATCTGCCCACTTCTTGCCTATTCGTGAAGACTTCAAAGTGGGGAAATTAGCCCGAATTTACATTGATGAAATTGTGAGCCGTCATGGTGTTCCATTAAACATAATATCCGATAGAGACGCTCGGTTCACTTCTCAATTTTGGTAATCTCTCCAAAAGGCTCTTGGTACTCGATTGGATTTGAGCACGGCTTACCATCCGCAAACTGATGGTCAAACCGAACGAACAATCCAAACTCTTGAAGACATGCTTAGAGCTTGTGTAATCGATTTTGGTGGCAATTGGGATTCACATTTATCCCTTATTGAGCTTTCTTACAACAATAGTTACCACACAAGTATCAACATGGCTCCATTCGAAGCTCTCTATGGTCGTAAGTGTCGTTCTCCTATCTGTTGGAGTGAGATTGGTGAAGCACAAATCACTGGTCCCGAGTTAATTCAAGAAACATCCGACAAGATTATTCAAATCCGTGACAATATTCGAGTAGCGAGGAGTCGGCAAAAGAGTTATGCCGACAAACGTCGAAAACCCTTGGAATTCCAAGTCGGTGACCTTGTTCTTCTAAACGTGTCTCCATGGAAGGGTGTGGTCCATTTTGGAAAGAAAAGCAAGTTAGCACCTCGTTATGTTGGTCCGTTCAAAATCCTTGAAAGGATTGGGAAAGTGGCTTACAAGCTCGAGTTACCTCCATCTCTTGGCAATGTACATCCTACATTTCATATATCTAATCTAAAGAAGTGTCTCACAGATGAAAATCTCCATATACAGCTTGACGACGTGCACATTGATGAAACGATGCACTTCGTTGAGAAGCCGGTAGAAATTATGGATCGGGAAGTCAAGCAGCTCAAGCAAAGTTGCATTCCTATCGTTAAAGTTCGTTGGGAATCTAAGCGTGGTCCTGAGTTCACTTGGGAACGAGAAGACCAAATGAAGCTCAAGTACCCTCATCTTTTTACTAATAATGTTGTTTCCTCTAGCTAAATTTCGGGACGAAATTCTCTCAACATGGGGAGACAGTAACATTCCTGATATTTAGTATTCATATTTCAATTCAATGTAATGCAATTTCGAATTCAATACTCGTGCACTGTCTCATTATTTTCTCGCCGTAAATTAAATGCAATGATTCTATACAAGTTCGCAAGTTTTACTAGGTTATATACATTTAGACACTATACAAGAAACTATTTTATTCAAACTTATCAAATCTGAAAAGTCGAGGACTAAAATTGAAAAAATGTCAACAAACCCTAGTCTATCACGGTCGTGCTTCGTCCTAGCACGGTCGCGCCAGGTGCTTTGGCACGGTCGCGCGACCTGCTTTGGAACGATCGCGCCCGGTGCCTAGGCACGGTCGCGCCTGAGTAACAGTTGAATCGTAATTATGACTTTAATCATCCGATCGTTCAAATTCGTAACATCAACACACTTTATTCACATTAACAAACACAATAAACATTTCCATTACTCGAAATCACTTCGGTTTTATTCTACCAAATTCCAAACGCTTGGACATTTCAAGGAGAACCCAAATTCTCTCAATTTTCTCAAAGCAATCCAGTCAAGCATTTCCAGACCATCTCTGAACCATCCGAAGCCGCTGAAACATTCGGAACCGCAGCATAGGTCGCCGGAAACCAAGCTTGCCGCCGACAGAATTCCTTCCTACCATTCTCTAACGATTCGCTTCTATTCCGGGTAATTGAATCTTCTACTTCATTCTCTTCTGTATCAGTATCGAAAGCCCCTATTCAATTTGGGCTTCCATTATAGAAATCGATCCGAATCAGAACTCATATTTTATTGAAAATGATTTAATCGAATCCCTACTTAAACGTGATGTTCATACAATTAAGTTATATTAAAAGACTCGTAATAACCCATTAATCAAAAGCCCTAACAAATCCAGCGTTTAAAATACAAGAAATTGTCAATTCGTGTGTGATTTGGAAGAGACACGGTCGCGCTAATCATCTAGCGCGGCCGTGCCTCATCGAGCAGGGTCGTGCCTCATCGAGCGCGGTCGTGTTCTCCTGTTCAGACCTTGTCATGCCCTCTGGGCTAGTCTCTGTTGTGTCTAAAGATCATAGACACGACCGTGCCGGGCCAAGGCACGGTCGTGCCTGTTGACTTGTCTAGATTGTGCTCCTGTTGATCAACCCGGTCGTGCCCGTGGCTTGAGCACGATCGTGCTCTTCCTAGGCACGGTCGTGTGAGACTCGGAATTTTTAACAGAAATATAATTTAATCAGTAAATGTTTCAGATTTTATAAAAATATGTTTTCTGTATTTAAAAATGGATTAAAAGTTTAATCTTGGCATAAATATAAATTATCGAAAAGTTTATAAAAAAATTAAGTTTATATTTATTATCTTACACTTAAATGGTATTTAAATAATTGAGTTATAAAATTTATAAATAATGATTATTTATTTAATTTACACTTTAAATCAAAATCATTTATTTATTTATACTTAATTACAATTAATATTTACATTATTTCATAAACTATAATTATATATTTATTTATTCAATTCAAACCTAATTAAATTATTTCAAATATATTTTACTTCAAACTCTATATAATTTATTCAATACTATTTTTAGTACAAATAAATAGTTTTATACCCAAATTCAACTTTCATTTTAGACTTAAACTTTATGTATCTATTTGATTCAATACACATTTACCCTTTAGGTTGATTTATGCATTTCGAGGATCATATTTGCTATCTATAATCTTTGTTAGCTTCACTTCCATACCAAGTGAGTATTCACAACCCCTTTTTACTCTTTTAAACTTTTGGGGTGGAACATGAACTCTATACTCATTACACATTACACATTTACATTTACACAAACACAAGTGCAAAAATCCTATTTACATACATGTGTGCAAAAATTTGAGCTTTGTGCCCGAGTGCTAGGCGTGCTAACCTTTGTATGCTCTTATGTGCAATCATTAACTATACAAGCCGACGGTTTTCAATGATAGATCTATTGAGTCTGACAAACCCACCCATGGTACGCGGTGATTGAAACCGACAACACAATTTTTGCATGCTAGTTACAAGGTTTGATTATACATTTGGTTACACAATAGCTGCTCCCCATAAACGCCTTATTTATCATGTCATGTAAAGGATTTGTTTTCATCTATATGCTATCTATATACAACTGTGTTATACTCACCAACTTTTTAGTTGACTTTATTTTATTCATGTTTCAGGCCCCAATATGTGAGATTGATTCAAGACGTGTTCAACATAGGATTTGGACATAGCAATTTAAATCAAGAACTTTATGAATTATTTTATGTATCTTGTTTGAATTTGGTTTTGTACTTGGATTATTTGAAATGCAAATTTGACTTTAATATATTTCAATTTAGTCAACCATGTGCTATGAACAGTCTTACATGTCCCGCCTCGATGATTCCGCCATCGGTCGGGGTGTGACACAAACCAGAGAAACATGGAATAAGCAATAAAAAGAACAAATTATTGTGTCGCTCTTATTAAAAGGAATCTCCCAAAGAAAGTTTCAGATCCTAGGAAATTTTCTTTACCATTTTCTTTAGGGCCGTTAACGGTTACATACGCGCTCGCTGGTCTAGGAGTAAGCGTAAATCTTATGCCCTCCACTATGTTTTGAAAGCTCGACATTGGACAACTGTGACCGGTTAATGCAACCAATAAACTCGCGAATGGATCGGTTAAAACACCTATAGGAGTCATCGAGAACTTGTTAGTGAAACTTGGCAAGTTTTTCTTCCCTGCCGACTTCATGGTTTTAGAAATGGGACAAGACTTTATGTACCATTAATCTTGGGTCGCCCATTCTTAGCCACCGCAAGAGCCGTCATTGTCATGAATGAAGGAATTTTAATGCTCCGTATCGGTAAACAATCAGTGGCATACAACATCGGAGGATATGAATGCATGTCAAGTGATCCTCTTGAAATCTCTCACTTTATCGACTCCAATCTAGACTATCAACAACAGAAAGCAAGGGACTTGAAAAAAGGAACAACACCTGATCTTACCAAACCAAAGACAATAGACCTTACCAAGGATCTTGACAACACTAATTGGATCGATAAGTACTTTGATAAATTACCAAAGATGAACGAAGAGATAGGAGACACGGGAGAGGTTGTTTACTCCCACCTGAATAAAGACTGATGAAGCATGTACGGGTCGGGCTAAAGACCCTTAAATAAACGTAGCGCTTCCGGGAGGCAACCCGGTGATCATGAATAAATTGAGAAGTTGGTGCATACGGCCAAAAGCATGGACCTTAGGTTTGGTTTCTCCAAAATTAAGTTTCTAATTACTTCAGCTTCCAGGTATGCCTTCTCTATACTAGGATCTTAGTAGCTTAACTACTATCTTTTATTTTCCTTGTCTGCTTTTATGTTTTTCTTTTATGTTTCAGATAGAATAACATCACCAGATCATCTCTCTATTTTGATGAGTTACACTCCACCTCTACGAGCCTGGAGCCGGAAACCACATCAAATTTCTGAGAAATTGTAACGAACCAAAATCCGGGTTTCGTTTTCAAATAAATAAATATTTCTAAATAATATTATGGTGAAAATAATATTTTAGAAATAAGTTGAAACAAGTGGGTTTCAAGTTAGTAATGGGGTTATACTAGTTTTTAACTAGTTTTGGAATGAATTGGGTGTTATGAAAGTTGAGGGGCCAAAAGTGTAAATGGAAAATTCTGCAATTTTGACTAGTGAAAGTCAAAGGTGTTTGGGGTCGTTCATTCCAAGAGAAGAAAAGGAGAAAACGATTTTGAAGCCTAAATCGTGCAATTGAGATTGGATTTGTGAAGGTTTTGGCTCACACAACATCTTCCTAACATCAAGTAAGTGATAATCTTCCATTTGATTTCACCATGAATGTGTTAGTTGATGGGTTTTGTAGAAATCCAAAAATGGTGTATGCATGTGATAAATTGGTGTTAGATTGTGGATAATCTAGCTAAACTAAAGGTAAAGGGTGGTGATTAACATCCTTGAACCCTTTGATTTGGATTTTGAAAAGTTAGGGTTCATATGGTGAAAACTTGGGGGTGTTGGATCCTGATGCTAAATTGTTGAATTAGTGATTATTAAGTGTTTAGGTGGTATTAGACACTTGAACAAACACCAAATTAACCTAATAAAAGTTAGTAAATGAGAAATTAGTGTCAAGGTATTGGAAAGGAAATCCAAGTGGATGAGTTTGTACTGAAAGAGGGTTAGGAAATGAAAATTGAGTTGTGGACTCAATTATTTTGTGTTGGTGATGAATGTTTGATTACTAAACTAGGTGTATGTGTTTATGTAATCAAATTGTGAACCGAGGAGGAGGCACGGGATCTTCCAACTCAAAGGTAAGTGCCTTTGCACTTACTTAGTAATGTTGATAAATGTGTGGTGTATGTGATATATATGCATACTATAAGTGGAAATGAATGTGTATGGCTATTGCTTGAATGTAGTATGCTTTGAATTGTATTAATTTGACTTTAGTGGTAGAAGGTCAAACTAATATGATGGAATTGGTGAAATTGACTTATATGGTAAATAGTCAAACTAATATGTGAATGTGGTGATATTGGTGTAAATTAATTATGTCGTAAATAGTCAAACTAAAATGTGAATATGGTGATATTGCTGTAAATAACTTATGTGGTAAATAGTCAATCTAATATATAAATGTAGTGAATTTGGTGTAATTGACTTATGTGAAAAATAGTCAATCTAATATGTAAATATAGTGAATTTGGTGTAATTGACTTATGTGGAAAATAGTCAATCCAATATGTAAATGTGGTGAATTTGATGTAATTGACTTATGTGGAAAATAGTCAATCTAATATGTAAATGTGATGAATTTGGTGTAATTGACTTATGTGGTATATAGTTAAACAAAATGTGATAATTTGGTGAAATGGTGGATTGAAGTGTGGAATACTTCAAAAGGTGGACTTGGAGTCAAATACTCCAAGTGTGGGTAAGACGAGTTGTGGTACTCGCACCAAGAGGTAGTAAACCCAATAAGAAGTGCGGAATACTTCAAAGGGTGAACTTGCAGTCAAATACTCCAAGTACGGGTAAGACGAGTTGTGGTACTCGCACCAAGAGGTAGTAAACCTAATAAGAAGTGTGGAATACTTCAAATGGTGGACTTGGAGTCAAATACTCCAAGTGCGGGTAAGACGAGTTATGGTACTCGCACCAAGATGTAGTAAACCTAATAAGAAGTGTGGAATACTTCAAAGGGTGGACTTGAAGTCAAATACTCCAAGTGCGGGTAAGGCGAGTTGTGGTACTCGCACCAAGAGGTCGTGAACCTAAATAGAAGTGTGGAATACTTCATATGGGAGAATGGGTGGTGGTAAATGAATGTAATATGAAAAGAATGAGACTTATAGTGGAAATGCAAGTGTTAAGAACCTTAATTGACCAAATGGGTGCAAACGGGTCAAATGGGTGAAAGGGGTGAAAACTAGTGTAAATACTTGTTGAATGTGTTTATCGTCATTACTAACGGTGATATGTTTATGTGGTTATGTAGGGAAAGCTTCATGTAGGTCAAAGTCAAGTACAAGTCGTGGAGGGTTCTCGTATGCATTTTTGGGTGTTTTGGGATTTAAAGGAAAATCCGTTAATTGTGGTGTAATACGACACATGAACTTTATTTTGGAGTTTTATATATCTGGTAGATATGTTTTTAAACTAAAACCCATGCATTGGTAATTTTTGGTGTCATGTGGAATTGAAAAATGGTGAAAATGGCTAAGTGTTAGAACTGGGCAAACTGAGTAAACTTTCTGTTTACTCAGGTCTCCCGCGGTACGTGTGAGCCAGGAAGGTTTCTCTCACGGTATGCGAGAAAACTGGCTCTCGGTCAGGATTTTCTAAACTCCCTCGCGGTACGCGAGGGGAGTTGTCTAGGATCGCGCGGTACGCGAGAAGGTAAAAAAAATGTAGGTCCCTCGGTGTCTCGGATCGTCACATGCAAGTGTGTTCCTAGTCGAACCGGGTGCGGAATTCCTGTGACTAGGTGGAGTATCAATCAACACAAGGTAAACCGACAACAAAGACACAACATATTTTCAAACTTCATCTATTTATAATCACAGCCGGTTACAGTAGAATGAGTGCGTACATACATTCTATCACTAACAGCTATATATACTAGACCGGTTGTCTACGCCCTTGGCAAGTGCGCAGGGTTTAACTCATGCGTACTTAGCAAGTACGCAGACTTTGTTCTTGCGTACTTGCTAAGTACGCAGGATATACATCCTGCGCACATACTAAGTGCGCACAACACTTAACAGAAACAGACAAGACTAAGTACATACATATGTGATTACAACTCAATAATCAATACAAACAGATAATTAAATACAAGTACAAATGCAAAAAGACAAGTACATAAGCTAAGACAACATCCAGAGTGTCTGTCACACAAACGTGCTTCAGCAAACTCCCCCTTGACAACAGCTCTGGATTGTCTTCGGTCTTCAAACTCCACCAGCTTTAGCTTCCATCTTCAGCTTGTAGTCAAGGCAGAACTTGACCAACTTGTTGTATCTTGATGCTTGAATTTTTGTCCATTCGTCCGTGTGGATGCAGAATTTGTCATGTAGGACCGTCAGATCTTTCACAGAGAAATTAATGAAAGTGATTTCATCAAAGACTCTGATCAGTTCCTTTGGAACCAAGCTTCCACTTTTGCACCTAATCTTTCCCATTACCACTGCCTCGCCCGTCTTTGGGTCCACGTAATAGTACCACATGTTACCAAGGATGTCCTGAGATAACTTGCTCAGGGGAATCATGGTTTCACATAGCACTGGGTTATAGACCAGTTTCTTTAGGCTTCTGTTAGTCACGGGATGTCTGAAGTTCTTGTCCTGGACTCTCTTGGGCATCTGAGGCTTAAACATCTCAAAGTTTCCCGATCTTCCCTCTTTCTGTAGTTTTCTCCACAAACCCATTGCTGATGCATGACTAGTGTCACACAGCAGCTCACGGTTTTCGAGGTTCACCAGATCATACTTCGGTAGGGAGCTGAACGCTTCACTGGTAGGTTTCAAGTATTGAACCCCACCAGCCCGTTTAATAGCGAACAGCTTCTTGTCGTCGTCGAACCTGACATACAAGATCATACCTGTAGCTCCATGTTTGTCTATGATGGATGTCTTCTGCAGACAAGAGCTTGATCCTTTGTAAACCAACCAGGCGGATATTGACTTTTCCACGCCTCTGGATCAACAAGTTTAGGAACGCTGGGAGATGCTTCAGTCGAAGCCTCAGCAGTACTTTCGGGCTCGACCGAACCTGTGTTAAAATTAGCTTCAAAGGCTGGAGCTTCAAATATCTCTCCATCCTCAAGCTCATAAACTCCTTCACCCTCCCCTTTGGGAAACTCTACCATAGCATCCTCATCTTCTACATCCCATTCATCATCAGACTTGATCTCTCCTTCCTCCAGCTTGCTGAGGGCATCGATCTGAGCTTCTTTGGAATAGCCTGGCATAATTAGTAGAATGACCTCATCAGATAGGTCGTTTACCACCTCAACCGCAGACTTTCCTTTCTCACCTCCACTACCAGAAGCATCACCGCCTTCCTGGTGAGTCGACTCCCCCTCAGCCATTGGAACAGCATAAATGGGCACTATCGCCAAAGCTTGTTGCTCACTTCTACTAGAACCGACTTCAGGATCCTTGTCTTTGTCATCATCCTTGGTTAGATCAACTGGATGACAAGCCTCATCCCCGCTAGGTTTTGATGGCTTCTCCTTCTCTTTCTCTCTCTCCCCCTGAGCAGCAAGCTTCTTGGTCATTTCAGCTACTAACTTGACCATCATTTCATGTTCTTTCCGCTGCATGTCAAATCGTAGCTCTAAAGACGTCCTGTGTTCCAGAACCATATTTTTTGTCTTGGTCATGAGTTCGTTCTGGGCCAGCACATTCTTAAGTCACTCTTCAGTCCCAGTCCTCTGGCTTCGCAGAATAGTAACTTCGTCCACCAAAGAATTTATCTGAGCATGTTGAGCCTCAGATTCTTCCCTTGATTTTCGAACAATTTCAAGTAGACCAGCAACCTGTGTTTCCAAAGTGGTTATCGTTGCATCACGGGGATCAGGATCCCTGGATGTGGAGGCTTCAGCAGTATGGAGTGGAGATGAGAAAATCGCATCAAAGTTAAACCCCTGGGTAAAGTCCCCATAGTTGTAGGGTTGACTGATGGGTTCAATGGTGGTAGTAGGGATTGTGGATTGGATGGTGGTTGGAATTGTGATGGTGTCAATGGTGGTTGGTGTGATAGTGACCTACTCAGTCTGAATTGGATTCGTCAATATCAGTTGATAGACAGTCTCAATTGGTAGGGGTACTATCTCAGGCACATCCTCTGCGATGGTAGCAGCAACCACTTGACTTGTTACACGTGGCCGCCTCCCCATCCTTTGATATATCTGGGTGGAAGTTGACGTAGAGGTTGAAGCAGTGCTCACGTCCTCAATGACTTGTTGCCGTGAAACACTAGCTTCTACTTCTCTAGGGATACCCGTAGATGACCT
Source organism: Smallanthus sonchifolius (assembly GCA_023525975.1). Taxonomy (NCBI): domain Eukaryota; kingdom Viridiplantae; phylum Streptophyta; class Magnoliopsida; order Asterales; family Asteraceae; genus Smallanthus; species Smallanthus sonchifolius. The sequence continues at coordinate 15,733,470 of CM042035.1, read as the reverse complement.
ATCCCTCCGACGCTTTTTAATCTTTTTCGTCTCTGTCTATGTATAGCAGCATCTGAATCAGATTCTGGTTCATACTCACTACTTGTACTTTCTTATCTCTTTCTTTTAGAAGACGACTCGGGAAGGGTCACCGCTCTCGTTCTTCTCGGGTGTGATTGGGCTGGTGCATCATTAGAATCAGATGAATCAGATTCTGTTGCTTCGGAGTCAGATTCTTCAACACCATCACTTCCTTCTTCTTCGTCTCCTTCATTTTCAGATTCATCATCACCTTCAACTTCCTCCTCTTCTTGTTTTTCATCAATGTGTTCACTTAGTTCAGGCTCCGACTCGGGACTATACCATCTGAAATTATCTGGGGCCACATATGCTTCGTTGATTAAGTTTCCGAAGAGAGGAGTATGCACAGGGGTAGGTTCTACACTGCCTGGCTTTAAGAATTGAGCAAATACTCTCTTGTCCACTCGCTTCACTTGTAATCATTCCCCAATTGCCGGTAGATTTGGCAACGCGTTATTGATTAGCAACTGGATAAATCTTGGATACAACAGGAATCTAAACTTCTCCGCTGTATAGATCTGGTCAGTTATGGCCTTGTATACATACTTAGAGAAATTATAGCCCTTGTTGAGAGATAAACCCACCATTGCAGCTTGTTGGAGCATATTCTGGTGACAACGAGCTTGAAGATATTATGTCTTAGTCTTAGAGTCTTTGACTTGTAATTGATAGAATTGTTAGCAACAGTTAAAGGGGAGTCTGTTAGGACATGTTTTGTAACTGTTGATAAAATTCTGTATAAGTCCTTAGAGAGGCGAACTTAAGAATCTTTAGGAGCGAACTTGTTAAGTTCGCCTAACCTATTAGAGGCGAACTTAATAAGTTCGCCTAGCAGAACATGTGTTTATAAATAGGAGTTTACAGGTTCAGAACAGAAAAATAGACGAGAACAGCATTGAACAGAAGTGAACGAATTGTCTGATTGAGTCTGTAAACTCTATGATTGTTGGAATACAAGCTTGAATGTTATTTACGTGATTGTTTCTATTGTCTTTTGTGTATACAATTGTTGATTCAGTTGGATTCCACACTCCGCGTTAACAATACGTCTTATCACGAGAACGATCCATAGAAGAGCCATGTGGACCTACACAGCTGCTAAGTGATTACCCATGGCATCCTTGCCTGCTTTCCTTGAAGAGATGCACATGATCATGATGTGGGCAAAGTAGCGCCATTGATCGAGTACCCACATCTTCTTATACGAAGCATAATCCGTTGCACCTACGTATCCCATTCTCTGCCTCTAACAACCATCGAAAACGTAATCAGGATAGGTAAGTGGGTAGGTTGCAAGATCCCGGAACTGTAACACCCTCCTAATGGTGTCTTCGGATATGGCTATATGTTGATCTGCTAAAGTAGCCCTAATGACGTTCGGGGTTACTGTGCTGTCATGATCTGTTGTTGCCCAGAATTGATCCGTGTATGGTCTTGAGACGATAGGATCTGCAGAGATAGCATAGCTGGTCTTCGAGCGGTTCAGGAAATCGACTATCTCCCTATATTCAAGTGCAGCACCCTTCCACTCGGGTTGTGTTAGAGCCAGTAGATTGAATTCGCTGGTAAAAGCATGAGCTATCACTGCAAAAACATACAATAAACACAATTAGAACAAGAATGAGTACTGGAAATGAATAAACATGACATGGTATAGCACATTCACAAGGACGAAATTTTCCAGACTTAGAAAAATTGAATTTTGCCTTCCTGCGTACTTAGCAAGTGCGCAGGGTTTATATGCAAGAGTTATATCTTGCGTACTTACTAAGTGTGCAAGTTCTAACACTTTGAGCAAAAAGCAGACTTTTCCAAATCAAAGAATGGTCGAATTTTGAAGTTGCTCAAGGTCACCACCACGTCGAAACACGAATTTACAACTCATGGGACCAAGTCCACACAAAAAAAGGGGCTAAACCAGGTCAATTTTGACCTAAACCGGACATGACCACAACAGACGGTCAAAGCAAGGTCAAATCCCAAATCGAGCAAATTAAAGGACGAATTAAAGGTTATAGAAGATTGCTTATAGATTTTAATCATATCTAGGTGTTAATTTAGGTCAACAAAAACCCTAAACTCTAAGAACATTCAATCGATCCAGTAACAGACGATCTTGTGGATGAAAATGGCTAAGATTCTCACCGAATGGTTGTTAAGTGAAGGTGAAACAATGATCAGGACGAAAAAGCCATTTGAAATCACACAAATTTTTTAGTGGGAATAGCACAGTGGGTTATTTGAAATGTGATAAAATCTCAGAAATTTTCTAAGTCCACAATATATACCCACACAATCGGGTCTTGCGTACTTAACAAGTGCGCAAGACTTAACTCTTGCGTACTTAGCAAGTACGCATGACTTAAGTCTTGCGTACTTACAAGTACGCAAGGTTTACTTCCTGCGCACTTAACAAGTACACAGACACCCTTGTGAAATCCAATTTCAACTCAAATTATGAAGAAATCAAAGTCAAATAACGAACCGGATAAGAACATTCAATCAAGAGGTTTCAAAATCAATTCAAAGAAGTTAAACACAAATATTTTTGGCTTTCCTGATTTGAATTTGAACTATACACAAACTTAAAATCTTTTTCATCTTTTCAGAATAACGATATGCACATTTTCACACACAAGCTATTTTTGTTCAATGACACGAGCATAGGATCATATCAGGCTAATCTATAGCAATAATGATACAAGATAAACATCAAATAATATGGGATCATGTCATGGATTATAATTTATTCATACGTAATAAGCACATAAACAAGTAATTCAAGTTGGCAATATTATAAGATTTGAAACCATAAGCATCTTAGTATCATGTTCTTGTGTGTTAAGGTAATAGTTATTAATATACAATGTGTGCCCCACAGTTATGCTATGAACTTACTTTGCACTTATCTCAAGGCATCTAAGATTTTCCCAATGATTTTCTAAATTTCCAGAATGAGGCTACATCAATTAGCACAGGAAAATCAAACAGAATTCATACGGATTATCAGGAATCATAAGATTCAGAATCGAGTGATTCATTTGTCTTGGTTTCATGTGATTTCTTCAGTGAATATCGGTATGATGATTCAGGATAATGAAGATGGTGTTTGTGGATTTAGGTAAGGGGATCCCACTTTTATCTGGATTTGAATTCAATGAATCAGGAGTAATTCAAGGGTGAATACACGCTCAACGGTTAATGTAAAGACATGTCTTGATTCAATCTATCATTGCATACTTGTGAGTATGGGCAGTGAGATGAACCGCATTAATTGTGCTAACGACCTATCCCGAAACTGGTCTCAGAAGAAAATAATTGCCAAAATCTAACATCATGTATCCAATAGTGATCTTTTGCATTCTTTTACGCATACACACTAGCAAACATGGGTTCAAATCACAGTTGTAGTATTGATTTAATTTCCACCCTACTAATGATTCAAAGATGCTTACAACCTACTGACAATTCAAATTACTTGTAAATAAGCAAATTAAAAAACACAACAATTTAAATAATCAAGTAAGCATGACGCAATCATTTCCCATATGTGCAGTCTAGGACGTTTAGATCATTTCTGATGTACTATCATTTCCTCTTTTCTCTAGAGAACTTTGAAATTTTCTGGTTTTCTATTTTGTTTGGATTTTTGTAAGATATTTGAAAATTAAAAGAACTAAAAAGAAAACTTAAAAGGAATAAAATTTAACTTTCAAGAATTGATTTGATTTAAGAAAAACAAGTTTTCACTCCGGATTGAACATTCCTATCATGTTGACAAGATTTTCAAAACGTGTTCGATCAAACGCCTTAGTGAAAAGGTCAGCAAAGTTGTCATCCGTGTGAACCTTTACAAGTTCAATGAGATGCTTTTAAGCACAATCACGGATGAAATGGTGACGAATTTCAATATGTTTACTTTTGGAATGTTTCACCGGGTTGTTTGTGATGGACATGGTGGCATTGTTGTCAATAAAAAATAGAGTTCCAGTGAAGTTTAAGCCGTAGTCTCTCAATTGCTGCTGAATCCACAATATCTGAGAACAATCGCTCGCTACAGCAATGTACTCTGCTTCACATATTGAGACAGAAACCGTTGACTGCTTCTTACACTGCCAGGAGACCAGCCTGTCTCCCAATAATTGACATCCACCTGAAGTTGATTTTCTATCAAGGTTACAACCGCCGTAATCTAAATCAGTATAGGCTTTGAGGTCAAATGACTGCTGCTTTGAGTACCAAAGACCCAATCGGGGTTTCCCTTTCAAGTATCTGAATATCCTCTTGACAGCTATCATATGAGACTCCTTTGGTTGTGACTGAAACCTTGAGCACAAACATACAACAAACATTATGTCGGGCCTTGAAGCTGTGAGATACATGAGAGAACCGATCATCCCACGGTACAATTTACAGTCTGCATCCTTTCCATCTTTGTCTGGATGCAAACCGTGATTGATAGGGACAGGTGTGCCATAAGTACTTCTATCATTCATCTTTTATTTTGACAAGATGTCATGCACATACTTAGTTTGATGTAGATAGATGCCATCCTCTCTTTGACTGGCTTGCACACCCAGGAAGAACGACCCATGTTGCTCATCTCAAACTTGGACTTCATCACCTGTTCGAATTCCCTTCACATCTCTTCATTTGTAGACCCAAAGATAATTTCGTTGACATACACTTGTACGAGTAAAATATCACCTCCTGCTTTTCGAATGAAGAGGGTCGAGTCAATATGTCTACGGTCGAAACCATTTGACAGTAGATGTTTTGATAACGTCTCATACCATGCCCGAGGTGCTTGATGAAGACCATAAAGTGCTTTGTCGAGCTTAGACACTTTTTTGATATTATCTGGATCTTCAAAGCCGGGAGGTTGAGTGACATAGACCTCTTCATGAACTTTTCCATACAGGAAAGCACTCTTCACATCAAGTTGATAAACCTTGAAGCCGACATAGGAGGCATAAGCCAGAAACTGTCGAATGGCCTCAAGTCTAGCAACTGGGGCATATACTTCAGTGTAATCCAATCCTTCTTGTTGATAAAATCCTTGAACAACCAACCTTGCTTTATTCTTCACTACGACACGACGATCATGCGTTTTGGACTTGAACACCCATCTTGTTCCAATTGGTTGTACGCCTCTTGGCAAGTCAACTAAATCCCACACATGCAACTTTTGGAATTGGGACAGTTCATCTTGCATTGCCTCAATCCAGCAGCTGTCAGCGAGAGCCTCCTTCACATTATTCGGCTCCAATTGGGACATGAATGCAAAATGCAAACATGTTTCCATGATACCAGTGTCAAGTATCTCAGCGTACAAACTGGTGTTCTCAGCAATTATTCTATGACGAGTCTGAACACCGGCATGAGGATCACCAATGATGTTGTCAATTGGATGATTCTTATGCACTCTCGTCTCTGGTACGTGCGGTTCCTGGAGATTTATGTCTAGATTAGTGTTCAACTCCCCCATATCCAGTGTTCCAGAAGAAGATGATTCAATGTTGATTGGATTAGCTAGAGCTTCATTTCCTACACGAGTGTTAGGATCAGCTGGAGCGTCATTTCCATCAACAAGAACAACTTCAACGTCTTCACTATCATGAGTTCCAGATGCAGATACAGCATTAGAATCTAGAGTTACAATAGGTACAGTGGCATGGGTCAAGAAGTTGGAGTCATCGCCGTTATTAAAGAAATCGAATACATTTGCGGCATCATCGGCAGATAGATCAGGAAGGTTGGAAGACTTGAATAGCGCATAATAATTGAAACCCCAAGCAGGACCAGTTGGTTCTGGTGGAATGTTGTGTTTACTGCAATACACTTCGAACCATTCCTCGACAGTACGAGTTCCTGTATTGTATACTCTCTTGCATGGTGAATTGGCAACATATCCTAAGAAGATGCCTTCCACTGCTTTTTGCATGAAATTTAGATTTTCGATCCTTGTATTGTAGCAATAAGGAACAAGGACTACCAAAAGGAACTAGGTAGTCAAGGTTGGGAGGTCGATTGTTGATCAACTCATAGCAGGTCTTGTTGTTCCTTTCCACAAACAAAACTCTGTTAAAAATCTGACAAGCTGTATTTACTGCTTCTGCCCAGAAAGTTACAGGAAGCTTTGCATCTGACAGCATTGTAATAGACTCCTCTTGGTCAGCTACAGACGCTTCCCGTTCTTCTGCTTCCATCATCTCTACTATCTCAGCCATTAGACTAACTCGTGTTTGAGCAATAAGGGCATCCTCCAAATGAACAGTCCAATCAAAGCTTTCGTCCTGTTGAGCTACCAAAGCATTGGACGTTCCACCTTGACTTTGATTGCGGTTGTTAGAATTGTTATACCCTTGATTATTTCCTTAGTTCTTTCCCTGGCTTGGTCTAATGAATCCTAAGGCAGGTGCTTTATCCTTCTGACATTCACGAGCAAAGTGTCCAAAGTTCTAACACTTGTAGCACTTGGCCTTGGATTTATCAAAACCCACCTTGCCATTTGAATGCCCACCAATAAACTTCATGCTAGTTCTATTCAAGAAACGCTTGGCCCTTCTCAAAATCATGGCCATATTCCATTGAATATCCATGTCCTCCATGTCATCTCGATCCACCTAATTAAAATCTTCTTCAATTGTTTCAGGATCTGTAAGCTTTCCACCAATGAAGTTCTCATAGGCAAGCATACACGATGAAAACAATGCTACATGATCTTCAGCTATCTTGGCTATTGCAGTCTGGTTAGCTGAAGATGTGGAGGTAGGATTTCCTGAGGAATGTTGGTGGAGAGAACCAGAACCAGAACCAGATGATGTATAGCAAGCATGACCACCACAAACTTTTGAATTATCCTCCTCGTGAGAGTTCCCTGAGAAAAGGGCAATCCCAGAGCCCGATGACTTGGCTGTGGAAGACGTCCCAAAATACATAGAAGGGTCTTGTATTTGAGGTCTCCTTGAGCTCTCTTTTCGTTTTAGGTTCATATCGTGTGCTTGAACCTTACTGATTGCTTCTTCAATTGTCACCTCATAAAACTTGGGGTTCTCTCTTAGCAGAGTGGTATATATCTCAAACTTTGGTGGTAACGCATCCAGAAATTTTTCAACTAATTCCTCATCAGGATACTTCAGCTCAAAAGCTTTTAACTCAGTTTGTAGATGATAGAATCTAGATATAAGTTCATCTGTAGATTCAGTCTCCAGGTATCTGAAGCACTCATACTGCTTTCTCAGGAGATCTCTTTTGCTCTTCTTGATGTCACTATTCCCCTCAAATATTTTCTGCAATGCCTTCCATAGATCTTTCGAATTATCATATCCTCTGAAGATGTGAAAGAGTTCTCTAGTTAAGGACATTGTGATAAATCCATGTGCCTTCTTTTCTCTGTCATAAACTTTCTTTTCTTCTTCATCTAGCTTAGATATAGGCTTGGGAACAATTTCATCAAGATATGTATAAGTAGGATGCTTATAACCCTCAAGTATAGGTATCTACAAAGAAGAATCAGTGTATGAGATATAATGCTCAAAGCATGCTTTCCAATTCGAATAATCATTAACATTAAGCAGCTTCGGCGATTTTTGCGGAGTACCTATCTTGTTATCATAGTTAAGCAGGTTACCAAGATTCTGAAGATTTGCCATAGGGTAAAACTTAGTCAAAAACTCAGAAAGTCAATACAACTTGCGCACTTAAGAATGGCCTTGCGCACTTAAGAAACTGTTCTTGCGCACTAGATATTTCCTCTTGCGTACTTAGTAAGTACGCAAGAGTAAATGTTAAGTACGCACGATGCAAAGTTAAGTATGCACAAGAATGGTCTTGCGTACTTACAAGTACACACAAAGACTGTCCTTTTAGCCAAAAAGGGTAAATACGCAGGTCACTTTTTCACCTTCTCTCACCAACTTTTTCCGATCGCTGGAAATTCCTCAGATCTTCAAATTTTGAAGATATGAACAAATTGATCAGGCCAAAAGGTTAGAAACTTGTTTCTAACAAACCCTTGATGATCAAAACACTCAAACAAACAAGAAAAAGGTCAGATTTTGAAAGATTTTTGCTTTTAAAATAGCGCTCAAGAGCTACCTTTATTTTATCACAAAAATCACCAAAATCAGTCACTTTTCCTTGTAGAAAGGGTGCGGAATGCCCGTGACTAGGTGGGGTATCAATCAACACAAGGTAAACCGACAACAAAGACACAAGATACTTTCAAACTTCGTTTATTGATAATCACAATCGGTTACAGTAGAATGAGTGCGTACATACATTCTGTCCCTAACAGCAATATATACTAGACCGGTTGCATGCGCACTTAGCAAGTGTGCAGGGTTTAACTCATACGTACTTAGCAAGTATGCAGACTTTGTTCTTGCGTACTTGCTAAGTACGCAGGATATACATCCTGCTCACTTACTAAGTGCGCACAACAAGACTAAGTACATACATATGTGATTACAACTCGATAATCAATACAAATAGATACTTAAATTCAAGTACAAATACAAAAAGACAAGTACATAAGTTAAGACAGCATCCAGAGTGTCTGTCACACAAACGTGCTTCAACAAATAAAAAAAACGGGACAAAAGCTTCTATGTGCGTTTAAATGTTTTATTAATTGGTTTTCCAATTAAGGGTGTCACAGAAATTTGATGAAGTATTTGAAGCAACATGTTGACAAGCAGCTGCTAGGCACAACCTAACAGCAACAATAAGTTTGGCATTAGGTTATACACCGAATTGACCGGGGGAGTACCAGTTTCTTTTCCCTTAAAACTCCATGCATTTAAATTCTTGTATAGCATTCCATTACATGCATTTATACATTGAGGGCAATGCACCGTTTTAAGTGTGGGGTGGGTAATTAGAGATTCAGGACTGTTAACCTCAAAGCAGTAAAATTTAACTTGTGATTTTCTACCCATTTGATTAAAACATTACAAAAATCTACATTTTATAAAAACCAAAAAAAATTTCAAAAATATTTTAAACCCATTTTAATCTAAACCTCTTGGAGTTTGCACCTATTAAGTAAAATGAGGACATGGCAAGCAGAAACAAATGGAAATTATGAATAACAAATCACCAAACCATATCCCATCTGTTTCAATGTGCGAATAATCTGAAAAAGCTTTCACGAGAATAATCTGAAAAGGCTTTCACGAGCATTATTTTCATTATTTTTGCATGTGAAAAGGCTTTCATGAGCAGTATTATCATTATTTTTGCATGCTCTTTCGTTTGGTATAATGAGTGTTTATTCGATTGAATTCTATGTATAATTAGAACTTGTATGGCTTATACATATCAAGATCATGAACTAGTGGAAGCATGAAAATGATTGAGGCACCTAGGACTTTATCACCTTTATTATCCAAAAATCCAAAAAATATTATCCGCCCAGATAGCCCTTTAAACCTTAGCCTTTTTCTTTTATATTACCCATACTTATCACCCAACCAATTTTTCACAAACACCAGTTATTGGCTGACTGTCTTCAAAATGGGAAAATTATCCTATGTTGTCATTTCAAGTTCATTATCATCGAGACAATTTTGGAAAGAATCTGCCCCACTCAGAAGAATTGGAATATACAAATGGTGGATGAATTAGGAAAAATCCTAAGTATCTGTAGGAAATTCACAGAAATATTATTTCAAGAAAATTGAGAAAGACGGAGTAGTGAAGGAGTTGTCTTGTTTAAAAGAAAACAAAAAATGGCCTTTTACCGGGAGACCTTAAAGAACTGGACATGCATCCATTTGATTTCAATTTACTTTTCTTCCTTCATTTCACAAAGCCTGAATTACCAACCGAACTTCGAGAAAAGTTTTTTCAAGCAACCAGTGATGTAAGAAAACGGTGGCGCAAGCAAGAACAATTGTCACCATTATGCAGCTTCTTAAAAAATGCCACCAAAAGAAGAGCCAAAAGATATGATAAGTGTATAAAGTGTGGCAACTGGAGCCACGATGGAAAGTGTAGCAAGAATCAAACTCGAGCCCAAAGTGAATATACATACCTGGTCGAAGTAGGTGCTGTTAGGCTGCGAACCGAAGGAGCCATACGAAAAGGCAGCGATGTGTATTACGCAATAAGGGACGATTTGAATTTGATGAGAGATCTTAGTCTTGGCAATCTGACCATAAATGAGCCCTCGGATTATTTATACCCTCATGATATGAGTACTGTAGAGGGATCCGTTAGTATTTTCCATTTTAAGCCATGAGGTCGTAGCTGAGTGTTTTGCGATGATTATAGCCCTTCAAACCCCCTTTAAAACCCCTAAAAATCCAAAAAGCTTTTCATTTTCACTTTTGGTTTTACTTTAGCCACATTACAACCCTTTTAAGTCCTCTTGATTCATGCATACTACTTAGTTAGTTGGTGGAGACTTGATTTGCATACAAGCTTATGACCATTGCATAAATCGATCCGAACTTGAGTGTTCCACTTCTCTTACATTATCCATATATTTAACCCTAGAGTTGAGTGAACATTGTGAGTAGTTATTGCATAATCAAAGTTCTAGTAGGCTTGTCATGGATTCCATCATCTTAAAGCAGAAAAACACAAAAATAGAATAAGTAGCTCAAGAGTTATCCCGGAGTTTCAACACTAGTTGAATTCCTTTACCCTTGTAAAGTTTTTAGTTATGGGTGTGATCATGCATGAGTTTTGCTTAAGGACAAGAAAAGTTTAATTGTGGGGTGTTATGATATTCCATCATTTATACATATTTTACATACATAATAATCCCACATTATGGTACTAATTGAATAATAACCTTGTGATTTACGCTTAAAATACTTATATTTTGTAATTGCAATTTATTCGGTGTTGAAAATATAAATCAAGCTAAATCCTATCAAAAACACCAAGAATTCAAGCTTCTAGAAGGTCCATTCCTGAGTATTGACCCCCAAGAAGTCAAAATTGGTTAACAATAGTCAACAAGAGGCTAAAAGACAAAGGTGGGAGAAAACAGAGGGATTCACGGTCGTGCATCCCAATTCACGGTCGTGCATTGCCCTGTCTTCTTCTCCACGGAACAGGACAGTGTCCTCTATACCCTGTTTGAATCCTTAGGCCTTTGCACGGCCGTGCAACCATTGTGTGGTCGTGCATTGCACATTTTAAGGCCTATAAATAGGAGGCTTGAGTTCTTCAATATACACATCAATCCAGACCTAAAGAACACTCAAGAAGAGAGCATTTTCATAGTTAAAGTAGATATTAAAGAGTAGAGGGGCTCTTCCTCCTTGTTCCACAATAGGGGAGCCTACGAAACTCATCATTACGCTAGTCCTTATGACCATTCGTGGCTAAAACTTTTTTGTATTTCTAGGGAGAAGATGATGTTTGGTGCATGTTAATGTTTATCATATTATTGAAGTGGTATGTTTATGACTTTAACTAATTCATTCTCAAAAACCATCTTTTGATGGGATTTTATTGTTTTCTAAATCCGTCTTTATATTTGTGAGTGTCTTGATTTTAAAGAGTAGGATCGTAAAACCCTTTTTAATCAAATTTCCTTTGAAACTTGTACGTCTTTATTCGAGCAGAGATTGATAAGCCAAGGCTATCTCTATACTTCTAAGATCGTACGTCTTTATACGACATTATTATGCGACCAAGAATTGGTGAACTCATGTTGGGAACGGTACGTCTTTATACTTAGTCTCATTGTTACACCGCCTCCCGGTGAGCAAAAATATAATCACCTATTTAACTTTAATATAAAGCATTTTGAGTCTGATGTCTTAAATCAACCCGGAGATGACCATTAGATGGGTTGAGGGTAAATGTTGGCCCTAACGGGAGGCACTACCACTTTTAAAGATTATAATTCGCAAATCAAATGTAGCGAGGATGTGGCTCTAGCGGTGACCCGGGTCACAAGTTTGTAGTAGTCATACCACTGAATTAGTCAACTTAACCTTATCACGTACCAAGCTAATTCGAATCCCGAATCAATACATTCCGTAATCTGATCATTTTCGCCTTATTTACTTTTCTGCTATTTACTATTCTGCTAGTTATATTTCTGTTACATAATTTACGCACATTTTTACTTTTATGTTATTTAATTTACCGTCATTTATTTTTCTGCTTCACAAGCACACAAAACCCATTCACTAATTAATCCGGCTAAACGATAACAAAAGTTGAGTATTGGAACTCGACCGTGTCCATTGGTTCGATACTTGGTTCTTACCTAAACTATATTACGCTGTGATAGGTACACTTGCCTATTGTGTGTGTTTTAAGTTAACGTAATTATCATTTTATAAATTTAAAACCTGATCTTGTGAAATCATCATAAAAATATATTTATTTATATTTTTATATATCAAAACATTCACATCACTTGCTAAGCTTGGTAAAGATTCAAATGTCATCCACCTTGTAGGCGCAAAACTACCTTAAATGGTTGAAAGACAAACACTTTGTTAAAGTATCTTAAACACTTTCAAAGAATCAATAATAAACTTGCCAATTTTATATAATGTCTTTCAAAACTTTGTTACAAACAAATAAAGCTTTCTTGTGACTAAAAACCTGGCAAAAATGTATTTGAATGGATGGATGCGACAATGCATAACGTTCATAACAAAAGGGAAAAAAAGGCGAAGTTCAGGACGCACGGTCGTAGGAGCGGCCGTGGCTTATTATAGTTCTGTTTAATTGCATTTTTTCAATATAACATTTAGTCCAAGAATTAATCTTACAACCGAAAAACCAAAATAAAATCTCAACTTCATCAATAGAATTCAAACTTTATTAATTAATCAACACTCGTCAAAAAAACAAACACAAAGAAAGCAAGAGAAGCAACATAAACAAACATACTTCATGGTAAATCTTCATTGAGAACTGGTGCAGTCGGTATCCTACTATATTCAAAACCCCCTAATTTCATGCCATTCTTACACTGGAAATAGAATCCACTGTATGCCATGAACTGAAACAGTCCCATTACCCCAATCAAAAGAGTTTGAATAACCCCAGCAACAATAGGCATCGCAGGCGATAGTTTAGATACAAGGACAACAATAACCACCATCACAAACATGAAGAATAAGTTTAGAAGAAACCCATGTCCCCTTTTGCCCTTCACAAGCTCTTTAGCCCTCCCGAGTGCCGAAAACCCAGAACTATCCTCAACCACAGAAACAACTACAGACAGACTCCAAACGACAGATAAATAAATATTGAGTGTGATGAAGAGAATAACTAAGAAGATGAGGACTGTGACAAGAATTATAGGACGGTCGAAAAGTACAAGTGATGGAACCAAGAAAGGTAAAAGGAAGAAAGTTGTGTAACCAAGTGCAAGAAGATGTATCCAGATTGAAGTAACAAATGGTCTAGTCCATGTTTTAGACACCTTCAAGATAAGTTCCTTGAGAGGCAAATCATAACCACTGTAATAGCTTGATGCAATAATAATAACAGCGGTTTGAGCAAAAAGTGCAATGAAGAAGAACAAAACCATATAAGCACCTTCGATTCCTAAAAATATGCCGGCATCCTCACGAATGGCTACCAAGAGTTCGGTGAACTCAGGTGTACCGGGACGAGCAGAGGCTAAGGAGATAAGCTTGAAGGTCAAATCAAAGAGAAAAGGATAGGCTGATAAGGTGAATAAGAAGTATGATATGGAGTACAGGATTAGGTAGACAGTGGCTGTGATAGCCATTAGCTTTCCATTTTGAGAGAGGATTTTCAGTGGTGCTTTCAGGAGTTCTAGAAAACCGGAAAGTTTGCTCATTTTCTTTGAAAATTTTAAAGTTTGGATTGGTAGTAAAGAAAGAAAGCCGATGAAGATATGATAACCAATACGGTAGATATATAAAGAATTTCCAAGATTTTCGAATGAATTAATTGATAAAAACTCCCAAAGACTAATTGACTTTGACTCAGTATGGAAACCACTTGGAAGTTGCATAATAAGTAGTCTCTGATGACTTTTAATCAAATACTGCTAATCAATGACGTTTTGATGAAAGACTTCTAGATCAAAGACTTCATACATTTTTTGATGAAGGAGTCAAGCCAATCAAAGAAAGCAAATGTGTGAACCTGATGTCAACCAATCAAAGAAAGCCATATTAAGTTTGAGAGTTTGTGCGGCACCTTTAGTCGTAAGAACACAGTAGCCCATAACTTTACAAAGTATTTCCAAAGGAACAAAGCAGTCATAATCAAAACCCATAAGCTAATATTTAGAGTTGGAAATCATGACTCATTTTTTTAAAAATGGGTTGATTTGGGCAACAAAATTTGACACATGGATTCATTTGGGTCAACTTAATATACATAACGGGTCAAGATGGGCCAACTCAAATCATACAACGGGTCAAAATGGGTCTTTAGAAAACTTGGTAATGTAAAACAAGTTCAAATGGGTTAACACCACCCATAGGCTTATGGGTTCACCCCGCCACCCGCCACAGCCGCCCCCGCCACCGCCGCACCGCGCCACCCGCCACAGCCCTTGCCACCCGCCTCCTCACCACCGCCACCACCGCCACCTGCCACCGCCGCTCCCCCACCTCCCCCGCCCCCACACCCTATTGGCCGAACCCGTTTTGACTCGAACCAAATTAATAGTTTTTTTTTAAAACAATTCATTTTGACCTGGAGTCATTTTGCTTCAAACCCGTTTTAACCCGAAGTCATTTTGCTCCTAACCCCTATTGACCCGAACCCACCCGACCCGCCCAGTTTGCCAGGCCTACTAATATTGATAGTCTTTTCCAGTTTTTAGTTAAGAAGCATTGGTGCTACTGAGCATGTAATTTGCAGTATTTTTGGTTTGGCTTCACAAAATAAATGGATTTTTGTATGATTAAATGCTTCTTTATTTATTAAATTTTTTTATAGGGGAAGCTGCTTAAGGGTGTATTACTGACCCATGTTCCTTTGCGAGTATTATATCCAGTAGCAGATGTAGAACAAAAGTTCAGGGGTAACGAATTTTTTTTTACCGTACTTTCATGTAAATGAAACAAATTTTTTTTAGACAGTACTTTCATGTAAACAATTTTTTTATGATAACATCAATGGCGGAGCTTGAAAAAAACGCAGGGGGCGGGTTTTTTTCCCTTAACAGGGGGCCGGAACTATAAAATTTTTGGCCAAATACATATAAATTAACACTAATGAGCGAAAAATCGGTCGAATACATATATATGTTACCGTAACATGCGATTGGCGAGGCGGACTGCAGAGGTGGAGGATTGGGGTTTTGCAAAGGCGGCGCCGTGCGGTGATCTCAACTCAGGTCGAGCGGCTGGTCGAGTGGTCAGTCTCTGACTTTGAGAATTGGCCGGCCGCTTGGGTAAGTTGGGTTTTAGAATTGAGACTTTGAGTTATTAGGTTTTAATAAAATATTTGGGGACTTTTTATAAAGTATTAGATTTTTTATAAAATTTTGGACTTTTTATGAAGTGTTGAACTTTTAAAAAAATTCGAATAGTAACCGGATACATAAAATCGTAAAAAAAAATTACACTGCGCGTTAAAGTTGAGAGGTAGCGAGGGCTACCCCTACCGATAGGGTAGGTCTGCCCCTGATTATATCTCCACTGATGTTTAGTCCTTAAACATGTGATGTAAGCAACGTTTAAGTGGATTTTTTTATTTGGTTCTTAAGAGGTTGAAAGGTGCCCAAAGTCTAATTTCACGTTCCGACCTCGTAAATTGTTTTACTTCAAATATTTCAATTATTGTTGTAATAATACCCGTTTCTAATTATAATTCAAACATTTGACAGACTAAAAAAAATAGACAAGTGTTTCACGGTCAACCAAAGTCCCGTTTCGACCGATACTTAAAATGACCTTCCCAACTCGTATCCTTTTTACCAAATAATGACTCTATTCATCCAGATTGTCATGATCTAGGCCCCACATGTTGTCCCAGAATCAAAAGTCGACAACTCTGTCTCAATGTAGCCTTGAACTATCGTAAGCACAAGCGTTTTTGTGTCGTGGATTGATATGCTGGTCTATTTACCATTATACCCTCCTATGGTTATGCATATTTTAAGGGCATTGCATATATGTTATTTTTTGAATTTTTTGATTAAATGTGAAAATATTGCTAGCTAAGATGGGTTTTAGGGTTCCTGTACCACTATTAGCGGATCTTCTTCACTTCTGCTGCTATTACAAGCGGATGTCATCTGCTGCCACTACAAACGGATCTCGTCATCTGTCACTACCACCAGCGGATCTTATGTGACGACGTTAAACCTCCGTCCCCTCCTCCATTTACATCCGCTAGTACCACGAGCGGATCTCAGGACCAGTAACCAAACAGTGACCAGCTATCACCTTTGCAGCCCAACACGCCACTTCCGACATCGTTTATGTGGCTGGGGTTTGATAATGGCATCCGCTGGTGGTACCAGCGGATGTGGTATTGTACCGGTTCTTTTTCACTTCTCTTTTCATGGAGTTTTTCACTCACAAGTTTGATAACTCACAATTGCCATCAGGGTTCAAGTTCCACCTGCCAACGAAGAAATCATCTCATGCTACCTCCTCTGGAAAGTTCTCGACGGAACCTTCACCTGCGGGGTCATCGCCGACTGCTTGGCGACACCGGTTTTGCATGTTGAGTGTTTCTATCTTCTTCATCACGTGAACACTGAAGACCTGCATCATCATCACATTAAATATTTTTATAATTTATTTGTTTTTGTTTTTCTTATTTATTAAAACGTAAATTATATAATATTAATTTTCTTTTTTCTTATTATGTTGCTTTAGAAAATTATAAATTTGTAGTTTTTTGAATTTTGGTACCGTAGAGCTAAAAATGTGAGAGATTAGGAGCAATTTCGTTAAATATTTATATAATTTATTTGTTTTTATTAAATTAAAATGTAAATTGCATAATATTAATTTTATTTTTACATTTTTTTGTTAGCTTTAAAAAAATTATAAATTTATTGTTTTTACTATTTTGTTAGTTATTTACTTTTTTATACAGGTGAATATAATTTGGTGTTTTAGTTGTGTTTTCAAAGTCACATTAATGTTTTTTTTTTAACTTTTTTTTTAACAGTACCACTTTATCTATATCTATAGTATATTATAATACACAGCACAAGTATATATATAAGTAGTACAAGTATTATTGCTTAAGGTACAATAATATATGCATATGTTAACTATTTTCTATGGGTAAATATGCATTTTAAACAATACTTACATATTTGCCCCCTCAACTTTACTTAACTTTTTTTTATTTAAACAATAATTACACTTTTAAACTAACTACCTTTCACGATTTTTAAACAACCATAACTTTTTCATACCTTAATACTTTTTATAAAAAGTTACACCATAAAAACGAGCATTTTATTCTCTTTAATTTGAATATAATATTGTTATAGTTTTTTTCAATAAAATAAATTAACATTTTACTTGATTAAATATCAACACCTCCGTTTTTGGGGTTGGGATAGCAATTGGTCGGGTTTGGAACGGGTTTAGGTAATCCCAACCCCATACCCGGTTATAAAATCTTGTATCATACCCGGCCCAAAACCCGTCAGGTTTCTATTGGGTAATTACCCGTCGGATTTCTATCGAGTAATTATCCGTCGGGTATCGGGTTACCTGTGAGTTTCGGGTAAACCCGTTAGTTTCTAAAAAATACTCGTTGGGTATACTTGACCTAAACTCGTCAGGTATCTATCGGGTATACATAAAAGTTGTAACTGAAATAAAAAAAGAAATAAATAAAATAATGTCGGGTATATACATTTAAAATATATATGGTATCCATATACTTAAAATAAATACTATAAATATACTTAGAATAAATAAAAAAGAATGAAAACTATGTCGGGTATATAATCGGGTAAACGGGTATACGTTATTGAGTAATGGGAGTGGTAAACGGGTATATCACCATATCCCATACCCGTCCAAAACCAACGAAAAATTTCAAAAGTAATCCCAAACCCGGTCTCATACCCGATTATCCGACCTCATACTCGTCCCAAATGTTTCGTGTTTCGGGTTTTCCCATCGGGTCCGGGTTTCATTGTCATCCCTAACTATACAATATATCACGAGATAACAGAAAACGAGTTTATATTATAATATAAGTAAATATATTAATTTGAACAATTCACTAACCTGATTGTGTATGTTCTATCACACAGAAATATAATTTCACATAATAATGTTTTTTAAGAAAGAAAAAATTTTACTTCTTTTTTCCTAAACAATTTGTATATAAATATGGTTTATAAAGATAACCCTCACAAGATCTTTTGCAGTTCGCTAACATTGAACATACAGTAGCATGTGTAAACCTTGGAATTAAGAATGTCGATGTTAAATTTATTTATTTGATTGTATAAAGTTCTCATAACGTTAATTTTAACGGTTAACGCGTCGCAACGCGCGCGGTTATAAAACTAGGAAGCTGGGAAAAAAACAGAAAAGGAAAACAAACTACAACATACCGGAAACATTAAACTCCACCCAATCCTCCCAAGACAAGGTGTAACAATTAGCCCTAACATTAAGTCAAAGAAACGAGTCTTCTTTTATCCACTCCAATATGAAAAAAAATAATAAAAAACCTTACCTACACCCCCTACATAGCTCTTCGTCGGTTTCCAAGGTGAAAGCTTCATTCCTTTAAACCTGACCACTCAATCAAAAGAATTATGATGAAGAACAGTATGACGAAATGAAGTTTGCTTCACAGGGGGGAATGAAGTTTAAAGAGACTTCAATTGTAGCATCATGACTTTTTTTCTATTTCAAGCCTACATATATAGAACGGAAGGGTTTACCAGCGGTTCAACACTGTAGCGACTGCAGGAAGGATGAAACGCTTGATCTTGGGTTCAAGTCCCACTTGTGACAAAAAATAGGGGAGGTCTAAGTTGGGCTAGGGGGTTTTCTCACCTGAGGATGGTGGAGATGATCGGGTATGTCAATGGCTCGTCAGTGATCCAAATTGTTGTTCAAAAAAAAAGTAAAGGTTATAGCGCGCGCACACACATATTACATATAGTCATTTAATTTAGTAAAAGAAATGAAAATATAATTAAAACTTTTAACACGCATAAATGTGATTATAAATATATATAATATTGTGAGGGATTTTTAATTGCAGGCACCAGAGTACATGCCAGAGAATTTATCCATGTACTCAGCATGGGTGGGACGACCTAGTTCCGCTGGTGGTACCAGCGGAAGTCAAGCTTGCAAACGAGCATTAACGACGTTAAAGGGATTCGTCTGTACCACGAGCGAAAGTGATGTTCCGTTGCTACTAGTAGCGGAAGACATGCCAGCTCATGGAAGATCCGCTCGGAGCGGAACACCTAAAAACCAAAACTATTTTGCAGTGCCACTAGAAACCATTTGTATATGGCAAATATGCACATTCCATCAAAAAATTCATTAACTTTTCACCGGATGAAGTTAGGTACTAGGTAATGGACAAAATCCATGTTAGTAGGGTTGCTTGTCTAGTATATTGAATATAAGAAAAGTAATGGAAAAAATACAAAAATGGATATTTGACCAAGAAAATACTTAAAAATGGAAATCCTTATTTAGCCTACTGTTTCATGGACATTGTTCTTGCGAAAAGACTAAAGACGGCTAAGCTAGCCGGCTAAAATTTCCGTGCCAACATTCCATTTTTCAGAGTACGAACCAATAATATGGCGACACGTGGCAGGCTTAGCCGTCTAAATAAACAATTTTAGCCGTCTAATGCATTTAGCCGTCTAAATAAACAGTTATAGCCATCTATTAGACGGCTAAGCCTCTGAAATTTTTTTGAAATTTTTCAGAGGCTAAGCCGTCTAATAGATGCCTATAACTGTTTATTTAGACGGCTAAATGCATTAGACGGCTATAACTGTTTATTTAGACGGCTAAATGCATTAGACGGCTAAAACTGTTTATTTAGACGGCTAAGCCTGGCACGAGTCACATGTTTATTGGCTCTTATTCTGACAAATGGAATGTTGACACGGAAATTTTAGCTTGCTAGCTTAGCCGTCTTTAGCCTTTTCGCAAAAACATTGTCCATGAAATAGTACGCTAAATAAGGATATCCATTTTTTAGTAATTTCTTGGTCATGTGTCCATTTTCGTATTTTGATTTCATTAGTTATGTTAAAAATATGCTTATATTTCAATTTGATTATCCTAATTGTTTTTTCTTTATTTTTTTCTCATGTTGGGCCCGGTTTGAATTCAAGATGGGCCTTAGTGCCGTTCTTTCTCCCTTGTGGTGTGCGCTCACCCTTCACCTGCTTCCTCTCCGAGATTGGGGATTTCTTGCTGTCAATCAACGGCTCCATGATGAGATTTCCTTTTCTAGTTTCATAAGATCCGTTTGGAATGTGGCTATTTAAGGGTGATGGTGGTTCCTTTGGTGGTACGCTAGGAGAAGTCTCCTTCGTCTCCAACAGAAAGCTCTTGTATCTTTGAATTAGGGTTTCATTCCTATTTGCCTCACATTAAAATTAACCACAAATCATCACAATCTGTGTGTTGTCTTGTATGTCTTTGTTTCTCCGATGTGCTAATCTTGAAAATCATTTGAACATGTGTAAGTCTGGATGTTCCTTTCTGATTTGGAAATAAACTAATTACCATTTTTGACATGGTATCAGAGCTATAGACTCGGATATCATTCGTTTGTCTCTCCGTTGGATCAATTTGGGGTTCTAAGGTTCAGACTAGTTCAATTGAAGACTAATTTTTGGTGTATTTTCCGTTGTTGTGTTGGTATGCTCCATTTTTGAGGTGTTCTCATCGATTGGAGAATATCTTTATTAGGGTTCTCCGTCATATTCCGCTGCTGAGATTACAAAGTGGTTGATTTAGCTTTTATAAAAATACAGTAAAACCTCTATAAATTAATAATATTAGGACCGGGATATTTTATTAATTTAGCGAGATATTATTATATCGATAAATTAATAAATTATTAATTTAAAAAGTAGGCCTATATTTGTGAGTAACTCTCAAATTAATGCATCGTCACTGTAAAATTCGTTCGGCTAATCCAACCGGCTCAAATGATTTAAACGATGTAAATTTTGGAGAAGACATTCGTGAGCTTGAGAACTTAATTACAGGAATGCATTATCGGCACAAAATGGATGTGAATGAGTTGTTGGATTATCCAGGTGAAAAATAATGAATGTTACAAGTTTCAAAGCATTGAAGAAATTATGGCGGATGCCGTTCAAAATCCGGTTGATGATGAAGTTGATGATGATTCAGTACCCTTGGAACCGATCACTCGGAAAGAAGCATTGCAAGCGGCAACAACTCTTCACAACTTTTTGTTGTAATACGAGAATACAGTGCCTCAACTCTTAAGTGCAATGGAGAGATTTAAAAATGAACTCAATATAGATTTGAAGTTCACAAAAAAACAAGTGACTATAGATTCATTTTTTACTAGAAAATCCTAGAATTTTAGAATATTTTAGTAATTATTAATTTATAGTTTCGCTGGGACCAATATATTTACATTGGGATTTCAAAAAAATTACTATCTTATTATTTTATCGATTGGGGTCTAATTTTATACTGGTCCCAAGTTGGGACCGGACAAATTATTAATTTTATCGAGGTTATTAATTTATCGAGTATTAAATTACAGAGGTTCTACTGTACCTCGTTTAATTAGTTCTATTCTGGTTTTAAAAAACTTGTGCTTATGAACTGTTGTTCAATTTAGTGTTCAAAAAAACCAACTACTGGTGATGGATTTTACATTATGGACTCATGACTGAAGGAGCCACATCAAAGTTTGAATTTTTCAAAGTAACTCATTTTTTATCTAGTGTTTATTTTTATTATTTCGGCACCTGTATTTACATTAACCTTTGAGTTGTACCAACCTATTTTAATAGAAACTATCTTATGTATATATTTCATTTCGTAAACATACATATACAAACACTTTGTGTAATATTGTTTAATTTAAAAAATAACATAACAATTATTTATATAAGGGATTACTAACATTTAGGGAGAGAACTACAGAATTCTTCATTAAAAGCAAAAAAAAAATCATAATTGAAAATATAAATAAAAAATTAAAAAAGTGGTTAGGAAAACTTGTTTCACACGTCCTACTCGTTTAAAAAAAAGTACTCGAAAAATAGTCGGTTTAGCTTTATGGTTTAGTTTTTTGGATTTAGTTAAGCTTTTGGTTAGGTTTTTATATGGGGACAATGAGTGGGGGTTTAGGTTTGGGGGGGGGGTAGGGTGGGGTTAGGTTTTTGGGGGGTGGGTAGGGTGAGGGGTTAGGTTTTTGGGTGGGGGTGGCGTGGGGGGTTAGGTTTTTGGGTGGGGGTGGGGTGGGGGGTTAGGTTTTCGTGGGTGTGTTTGGTTTTTGAAGTAATACTACACATATGTAATATTGAAAATAAGAAGAAAAAAAAACGACGAGATAATTCTTATTTTTTATAACGTTATTTATACTCAAATGAAAATAAAGAAATTCTTGATTTAACGGTGCAATTTTAAAAAAATAATAATAACGTATGCAAAAGATAGAAATGTTTAAATATTTATATATCTTAAGTTTAAATTTTACCCTTACTCTTTAAAATTCCACCCCTTCTCTTTTAAGTGGTTATTTAGTTCTCTCATTAAAATGAGTTCTTTTATAAACCTAACCTTACATAAATATTTGCTTAAAATTTAAGAAATAAATATATATGTGTGTTAGATTATTAAAAAGCCTATATATAGATAATAGTTTAGATCCCGTGTCTACACAGGGTGATAAATATCAGTATATTTATTTTAAACCTTTATGCATATATATTTACAGGTGTAAAAATTTATTGTAGAACCAAAGACTGATTGCTACCAAATTATTCTAAGTACAAATGCTGCTGATAGGCTTATCAGCAGCATTTAACACTTGTTGCTGCTGATAGGCTTATCAGCAGCATTCAACACTTGTTGCTGCTGATAGGCTTATCAGCAGCATTCAGCACAAGTTGCTGCTGATAGGCTTATCAGCAGCATTCAGCACAAGTTGCTGCTGATAGGCTTACCAGCAGCAACCTTCACTCTTTGCAGCTGATAGCTCTATTCACTGAAAACCAAACGTTGCAGCTGACTATCCAGGCCAAGCGTCTCTGACACCTTTCTGCAAAAGCAACTGACAGACTCAAAGCAGAAGGAACCGCTATGGTCAACCAATGACGGACAACAATACACTTCTCCAAGCATGCAAACAATCATGAATAAAGAAAACGTTTCAGTAAAGTTAACTAGATTAGCCTTTACGTGTAATGTAAATTAATAAACAAGATCAACGGCTTGTGTTCGATCTGATCCTTAGAATCAAGGGTCTGTCTTGATTCTAAATTACTATAAATACTGAGTTGCCATTTCATTGTAAGAGTGCTTGTAGTGCTTGTCATACTTATTCATTGAGTTTCTCACTTGTAATCTTTGCATTCACAAAAGCTTAATACAACAGTGTTTATCAGTATTCTTTGTGTTTACTTGACTATAAATTGTGTAGTTGATTTTGTTTCCGCCAACCTCAACTAAGAACAGAACCATCTTGTATTCTCACGATCCTACAAGTGGTATCAGAGCTTTGGCTCAGATTAAACAAACTAACATTTGTTTAATCATCTCTGGTTCTATTCTAAACTCTCTCTTTGAACAAGTCACCCAAAATCAAAACAAAAATGGCACAAAGTAATGGTTTTGAAGATATTGGCAGCATCAACCGACCACCAAGGTTGGTATCTGGAGAAGACTATGACATGTGGAAAAATCGCATGGAAAGCTTCTTCTGTTACCAGGAATACGGAATGTGGAGATCCATCAAGGAGGGTCCATATATTCCCATGGTGGCCTCTGCTGATGATGGAGGGCTACAAGTCCCGAAGGAAACCTCCAAGTACTCTGAAGAGGACATCAAGAAAATGGAGGTGGACTTCAAGGCACTAGGAGCCATCCAAATGTGCCTTCCAAATGAAGTTTTTCACAACTTCAGAAGTTACAAAACTGCCAAGGAGCTCTGGGAGGCGCTGGAGAAGATGTTTGCTGGCTCTGAAGAAGTCAAAGAGAACAGAAGGGACATACTGAAGCAGCAGTATGAGAACTTCGTCTGAAGGGAAGGTGAGACCTTAACTATTTTATATAACAGATTTACCTATCTTGTAGGTGAACTGCAGTGCTCCAAGGTAAAGCTGGAGAATGAAGACATTCTCAAGAAGTTCATAAGATCTCTTCCTAGTTGCTGGACATTATACACTGTGTCCATCAGAAGAACAGAGAATTTGAAGACTCTTCAGATGACTGAGCTCTTTGGCATGCTCAAAACCTATGAATTAGAAATGATTCAAGCTAAAGAAAGGAGCTCCAGTTATCAATCAGCTACCACTTCCTCCACTACCTCCTCAGCGCTTCACTCTGATCATTCCGGTCCTAGTGCAAGCAGCTACTATCCTCCCATTGTTACTCACCCTCAGACCCCAACCGCTTCACAATCTAACTCATCACCATTTCTTCTTGAGGCACCTCCTCAACAGCCAACCTCTACTGCTTTTGTCTCTGACAACTCAAGCAGCATGTATTTCATAAAAGAGGATCTGGAATGCTTTCATCCAGATGATCTTGAAGAAATGGATATTCAGCACTCATATGCCATGCTCTCCCTCAGAGCAAAAAGGTTCTATTCTAGAACCGGAAGATCATTTCCAAGCAACAACTCAAACAGCAGAGTTGGGCTTGATAAAAGCAAGATCCGTTGTTACAACTGTAACCAAATGGGTCACTTTGCTAGGGAGTGCAAGGCACCTAAAGCCAATCAGGGTGCCGGCCATTAAAGACAAGCCTACCAAAGTCAGCCCAGACAACAGCAGCAGCAACAAACTCCCCCAGCACAAACTGCAGCCTGTGCAAATGTTGGAACTGCAGAATTCGACTGGAGTTTTCAATATGAAGATGTTCCTGTCTCCAACCAAGCACTTATGGCAGACACTGCAGAGATACCACCTCAGGTATTTGAACATCTATGCTCTCAAGCTTGCATTGATAAAGTTTTAGGTTATAGAAAACATAACCAAAACCTTATAGATCAAAATGAAGAGTTTCTTCAAATGAAATCTGAGTTCAAAAAGGTTGAAATCACTTACAAAGAAAAAATTGAATGCCTTAAGAAAGAGATTTCATCTCTAAAACATGAACAAACCAATCTTGAAACTCAGATTGATGATCTATTAGTAAAACTTAAATCAACCAGAGCTGATCTGGCAGAACAGAAAGTTCATGTTGAAAAATATGAATTTTCTTCTAAAAAGCTACAGAGACTTCTAGATATTCAAGTCCATGAAAAGGTAAAGCTTGGAGGACTTGGATATGGAAAGGAACAGTACAATACTGTTCCTCATCCAGCTGACTATGTTGCCATCTATGAACCAAGCTTCGATGTTGCAAAACTCGACACTGCAAACAGAAATCTTGATCCTCCAATGGATGAACCCCTTGTTAAAGACTGCACTACCTCATAAGAATCTGAGTTAACTTTCTCAGACCATGTTGAAACAAGTACAGCCTCATCTGAAGCTGTTCTGAATAGAGTCCCAGTCCCTACTGTTCTCCCAGCTGTTCCAGCCCCTGTACCATTCAAACAGATAAGGATCAGCTATCCTCCAGGTGGAAGAAAGCTAAACACTGAAAAGGGACAGACATCAGGACCCATAAACTCCAAGTCTCAGTTCATGCCAAATCAGCAACAGGTTAGAAGAGTTACGACCAAGAAAACTCAGTTCAGAAACTCTTCTTCTCCACCAAGGAAGCAGCAGCCCAAGGTTCAGCAGTCCTACATCATATGTGAGGAATCAAACCACTTTGCTGCAAAATGTCAGTTTAACCCCTTCAACCAGATCCTTCTTCAATCAGCGCATAAACAAAAGAAGGATCAGCATACTTCAGTTGATAGGCCATCTGCAGACAGTAGAAGAGTTGAAACTGCAGAAAAACACAAGCAGCAGCAAAAGGCAAAGCCTTCAGCAGCCACCAAATCTGCTGCTGCTCAAACAAAGCAGTCAGCAGCAAAAACTAAATCTGCTGCTGCTCCAAATAAGCCCTCAGCAACAAAAGCAAAATCTGCTGCTGAAAGGCCAAGGTCATCAGCAGCAACATCTGCAGCTGATAAGCTGAAGCCATCAGCAGCAAAACCTGCCCCTGCTGATAGGCCAAAACCTCAAGCAGGAAAATCAGCTGCTGATAGAGCAAATTCATCAGCTGCCAAAGCCAAATCCGTAGCCGATAAAGAAAAGAGAACTGGAAAACCACTACTTAAGCAATGGAAAGCCAAAATCTCTGCTCCTGTCAGCAAAATCATCATCGGTGCTGTTGAATGCACGCATGATGAATCAGAATGTCCAAGAACTCTTTTCTTCAAAAAGGAGAGCTCTTGGACCACTCCCACTAACTAAATCTCTTTCATGTGCAGGGACAGCCAGGTAACAAGAATAACACCTGGGTGGTAGATAGCGGCTGTTCCAGGCACATGACAGGAAACAGGTCCATCCTCTCCAACTTCAGACACTTCAATGGAGGATATGTTGCCTTTGGGAGTGACTCAAAAGGTGGATCTATCACTGGACAAGGCACTGTGTCCAATGAAAGGATGAGTATTGAAAGAGTCAACTATGTTAAAGAACTTGACTTCAATCTCATGAGTGTTTCTCAAGTATGTGATCAAAAGCATTGGATGCTCTTCACTGACAAAGAATGTTTCGTGTTAGCTCCTGGCCTATCTAAACCTCCCCCAGAGAAGATTCTCCTAACTGCTAATAGAAAGGACAACTATGTGCTTGACATGAATGAAGTCACTCCATCTGGTAGTGTTTCATGTTTTCTGTCAAAGGCATCAGTTGATGAATTCTCTGGCACAGGAGGTTAAGCCATGTTAACATCAAAACAATCAATAAATTAGTGAAGGGCAATCTTGTCAGAGGGCTTCCTGACAAAGAATTCCAGCTAGACGATCATTGCATTGCCTGCTTGAAGGGAAAACAACACAAAAGTTCCCATAAGCCCAAGACATTGAACACAAATGACACTCCTCTCCAGCTACTGCATATGGATCTCTTTGGTCCTACAAATGTCATGTCAATGGGCAAAAAGTCCTACTGTCTGGTGATCACTGATGACTTCTCCAGATTCTCTTGGGTATTCTTCCTAAGAACAAAAGATGAAACTGCTGAGATTCTCAAATCATATATTCTCAGGGTAGAGAATCAAAGCAATCTGAAGGTAAAGATCATAAGGTGTGATCAGGGAACAGAGTTCAAAAATCACACTTTGAACAGTTTCTGTGAGAGCAAGGGCATTGAAAGGCAGTACAGTGCTCCAAGAACTCCTCAACAAAATGGGGTTGCTGAAAGAAGAAACAGGACTCTGATTAAATCAGCAAGATCTATGCTGGCTGACTCAAAGCTGCCCCTTACTTTCTGGGCAGAAGCAGTAAGCACAGCTTGTTATGTGCAGAATAGAGTCCTTATTGTTAAGCCTCTCCAGAAAACTCCCTATGAACTCTGGCTCAAAAGAGTTCCCTACATTGGCTTCCTGAAGCCCTTTGGATGTCCATGTACCATCCTCATCACACATGGAGTTCTTCCTAAATTCGGTGCAAAGTCTGATGAAGGTTACTTTGTGGGTTACTCCTCTCAATCGAAGGCCTACCGAGTGTTCAATTCTAGGACTCGGATTGTGGAAGAATCTGCTAATGTGGAATGCAGGGAACACGTTGTCTGTGAACAAGGCAAAGGTCCCAACTGGCTTTTTGATATAGACTCCTTCACCCAGATATTTGAGCCCCTCATATTCTCAAATATGGAGCCTCCTTCTTCAAACTCAACACCTTCTACCTCAACCTCTTCTTCTGACTACAGACTAGAGTTCAGGATGAAAAGGCCATCCATTGATCCTCCATCAGTGGCAGAAGCTATTGAAGCCAGTGCAGGTGAAGCCGGTACATCCAACACCACAAGCAGCAATCTCTCTGACAATGAAATCCTAAATGAAGCCTCCTCAATTCATGCTGAAGAGGCCTCTGATGCTAATGCTGCTGACTATGTGGAACACAATGATCAGATCCTCCAAGCTCCTCTACACACATCTGAAGACAATACTGATCTAAACCACAGTAATCTTGAAGAGGGAATACGGCTGGATGTGATACCTGCTCAGAGAATAAACAAAGAGCATCCTCTGGAAAACATCATTGGCCAAGTCCACACAGGCATCCAGACAAGAAGTAAGTCTCATGAAGCCAACATTTGTTTGTTCTCTTGCTTTCTATCACAGGTGGAACCCAAAAGGATTGATGAAGCTCTCAAGCACAACAGCTGGATTGAAGCAATGCAGGAAGAATTGCTGCAATTCAAAAGACAAGATGTTTGGAAGCTTGTTGATCTTCCACCTGGTCAAACAGCCATTGGAACAAGATGGGTTTTCAGAAACAAGCAAGATGAGAGGGGCATCGTAGTCAAGAACAAAGCCAGACTGGTAGCTCAAGGTTACACTCAAGAAGAAGGCATTGACTATGATGAAGTTTTTGCTCATGTTGCCCGTCTGGAAGCCATTAGAATTTTTCTGGCTTATGCAGCATCCAAAAACTTTATGGTCTATCAAATGGATGTGAAGAGTGCCTTTCTGTATGGCACGATTGATGAAGAGGTCTATGTCAAACAGCCTCCAGGCTTTGTAGATCCTGCACATCCAAATAAGGTCTTAAAACTGGACAAAGCTCTCTATGGCTTACACCAAGCCCCAAGAGCCTGGTATGAAACTTTATCTGGATATCTACTTAGTAACAACTTCAGAAGGGGGGCCATTGATCAGACACTTTTCATCAAAGATGAAGGGGGCGAAATTTTGTTGGTCCAGATTTATGTTGATGACATTATCTTTGGATCTACAAGAAAGAAGCTCTGCAAAGACTTTGAAGTTCTGATGCATTCCAAATTTGAAATGAGTTCAATGGGTGAACTAAATTTCTTTTTAGGACTTCAAGTCAAACAGGTACCAACTGGAATCTTCATAAGTCAATCCAAGTATGTCAAAAGCATCTTGGAGAGGTTCAAAATGACTGACTGCTCTGCTGCAAGAACTCCTATGCAAGTGCACCATCAATTATCTCCGGATAAAGAAGGACAAGACACTGATCAACATCAGTACCGAGCAATGATAGGGTCTCTCATGTACCTCACTGCCTCAAGACTAGATATCATGTTTGCAGTTTGTCTCTGCGCAAGATTTCAAGCAGCTCCAAAAGTGTCTCATCTTCAAGCTGTCAAAAGGATCCTTAGATACCTAAAGGGAGCTCCAAAACTTGGGCTATGGTATCCAAAGAATGAAAACGTCAATCTCTATGCCTACACTGATAGTGACTATGGGGGTTGTAACTTGGACAAAAAGTCCACATCTGGGGGATGTCAATTTCTTGGAGGAAGGCTCATCTCATGGCAATGCAAAAAGCAAACATGTGTTTCTACTTCAACAGCTGAAGCAGAATACATTGCAGCTTCAAGCTGCTGTGCACAGGTCA
Source organism: Smallanthus sonchifolius (assembly GCA_023525975.1). Classification (NCBI taxonomy): domain Eukaryota; kingdom Viridiplantae; phylum Streptophyta; class Magnoliopsida; order Asterales; family Asteraceae; genus Smallanthus; species Smallanthus sonchifolius. The sequence continues at coordinate 15,703,776 of CM042035.1, read as the reverse complement.
TCTGGATCCAAAATCAAATGCTTGACTATGGAATGACCTTCCTGCAGACTCCAATTCACATTGACAACATGAGTGCTATCTCTATCACAAACAATCCGGTGCAGCACTCAAAGACAAAGCACATCGACATCAGGTACCATTTCATAAGAGATCAAGCTGAGAAAAGGAGAATTATCTTAACCAAAGTTCATACAAATGAGCAATATGCTGATCTGTTTACAAAACCTTTTGATGAAGCTAGATTCAGATATTTAGTTGAATCAATTGGTATGATGAACTTTGATTAAAATCCATCTCAAGTTTCTCCTTAAAATGTGTCTTTTTGTCCCTTGTTGTAAATAAAAGTTATGGGTCAGCAGCATTTTTGTCCTTCAGCTGCTGACAGGTAAAAGCATCAGCAGCAAAAGTTTTGCCACTGATAGCTTTAAGTTATCAGCAGGTACATGTTTCCTGCGGATAGCTTTAAGGCTTTCAGCAGCAATTTCTTTGCTGCAGATCTTTAAACCTTTCAGCAGCAAAATCTACTGCTGACAGACTTATCTTTCCGCAGCAACCAAGTTTGCAGCGGATAGGCTTATCCATCGGCTGTAACCAATTTTGCTGCGGATACTCTTATCTTTCAGCAGCAACCAAGTTTGCTGCTGATGGGTGAACATAAGTCTAAATTAACTTTTACCCGCTGTAAAAGTAAATATCGTCAGTCTTCACCATGACTGCTCGAGTGTTTTACAGCTGTAACAATGAAAAGTGAAACAGGTTGTACTGTACAAGTAGAGTTGCTTTTTCTCCGTCTGCCGTTATATCACCAACTCAAATCATCCCTCTACCTCTTCATATTCAATTTCAAACCTAGCTCCCATCACTTTCTCTCCCGTCCCCACAGCATTCAAAGCCCTCCACAATTAACCACCATTCAAACACCTTTCTCTCTTCCCTCCGAATCCATAACAATGGCAGGCGCAGACATAAACAACCCCAACGATAAGTTCTCCCCATATCACAACCTAACTGCATACCTAATCAAGAGCAAGAAATCCGAAGGTTTCGACGGTATGATCGACTTCCTCTGTCGGTCCAAAATTTACCATGCCCTAACCGTCAACCCAACCATATATACTTCACACATGGAAGATTTTTGGAGCTCAGCCGTGTATTCTACTGAACAAGGCACTCCTCAAATCAGAGGCACAGTAGACGGTAAGGAAATGATCATCACTGAAGCAAAACTCCGCCAACACCTCAAGCTTCAGGATGAAGGGGACGCCCTCTCTTACCCAAGAGACGTATACATGAGGACCTTTGTATCCATAGGGTACACTGGGAATCAAACAGAGTATACGATAGAGAAGGCACTCATGGGTCCTAAATGGAAGTATCTCTGCCACACTCTTCTCCAATGCATATCTCAAAAGAGGAGTGGCTGGAACCAACTCAGCTCCGGACTTGCGTCGGCCGTTCACGGTATGATAACAGGGGCAGGTTTCAATTTTTCCCACCTCATTCTTGAAGGTTTGAGATACAACCTTCAAGAAGGGGTGAAATCTCAGTTCTTCATGTAACCAAGATTCTTGCAAGAAGTGTTCAATATTGAACACCAAGATCTTTCAAAAACTGCAAGAATCTACTCAATTCTGGGACATAAGAACAACATTTTTCAAAGCTTGAGAACAGTTTCATCAAAGTTCTCAGGGGCCGATGTTCCATTGTTATCTACAATGTTGAACACACATAGTGCCCAGGGTGACAGTTCAGCAAACCCAGCTGATACTGATCCCACACCCTTCACCTCACTGCCACAAACTCAACCTACTGTTTCCCTTGATCGAACCCCTGTGCATTCTACTGAGGATGCACAGGCACATACATTACTCATCCCCAGTTTGATTGCTCAACCGGAACACAGGGCCCCGGTTGCAGCCAAGTATACAAGGAAGAGGGGCAAGAAAACTCCTTCTTCTCTTGCCTCCAAGGCCCAAACCCAAGCCAACATCCCTCACTCAGAATCACAACATTCTAGTGAGAATATCATAAGGGAAAGCCACATTGCTAGGGAGACTCCTTCGGAAGTCACTCTATTAGGATTAGGATCACTTCCCGGATCCATAGAACAGCCCTTCGAGCCATTCCTCTCTTCTTTGAACTTAAGTGTAGAGGAACCTGACCAAAGTGATGTACCTTCTCCAACTACCACTATCAAGGAGGTACTGATTGGTCTTGTTTCCGAAACACCCAACCCAAGTTCCTCACCCTTGAAGGTCCACTCTGGGAGTTTTGAAAGAGTGGATGTGGACGAGGCTGTCACTACTGCTGGTCCATCAACTGACCAGGAGGACAGTGACAACATCTTTAAGACCTCAACCACGGCAACTCACGGTGAGGGTGTTTCCTTGGAAACTCCCTTCATTGAGAGGAATCCCAGGCGCCAAGAAACCGCGGGTGATGGGGATGCTGAGGCTAGGCCTACGGCCCCATCTGGGTCCAAGGATTCCACAACTGTGGATGAGGACAGACTGAAACTTCATAACATGGAATTGACGGCCAGGGTGGTTATGCTAGAGGCTGAAATGTCCAAACTAAGACACCAAGTCGCTATGCATGAAGCCCATCAATGTCCAACTTTAGCCTCTCCCTCTCTTGTATCAGTAGGCACCCAAACTGATGCTTACCTGTCTGCTGATGCAACCAAAAAGGGGGAGATGGTTTCTATGGAAGATGATACAGACAGTCTTGACGACTGGATTCAAGAGCAGTTTGTACTTCAAATCTCACAATACAAGCCAGCTTTTGTCCAAGTTCATGACTTGCCAGCCCCAGATAACGAAGACGAAGAGATATCTGAAGACTGGCAGTTGGTCGTCAGGGCTGTCGATGAAATGCTGAATGATGCTGAAGACACCGAACAAACAAATGCATCATTCAGCATCCTTCCACAAGCAGCAGCCATCATAGGTCAATCCACTACCCCTAAATCTTCAAATCTTCAAAGAAGCTAGAGTTTGACTCTATTCTAGCTTGGGGGTATGATGGATCAGCTGAGAGGTTTTGGATTGGATGGGAGTTCAGCGGAGTAGAAGAACTGAACTGGAACTCTCTCAATGCCCTCCAAGTCCTAGAACTGCATCTAACTGACTGCATCAACACTTCAGCAGATCTCTCAGCTGAACTTGCCATTGGCAGGTTCTATGACCTGATGGAGGATAATCTACCCAGGTTCCAAATATTCCTACAAGCAGCACATCGGGTAGCTTATCCTGAATCTTCGTCGGCCGCAGAAAGAAGACTGTCTCCCAACAATCTTGCAATAACAAGGAGCAGTCTTCTCACTGAAGAAGAAGTTCTGGGCCTTCAAAGATTTCTGTATGCCTTCCTGGTCAAGGACTCGGACGTGCTAGGATGGGTAAGCACTAGGCTCCTTGACCACACTTTCTTCCTAAGCAACGGTTCTGCTCTCATCATCAACACCGGGAACATCCTTCAGCTACCAACAAATTTCCTCCACGAGATCTATCTACTAAAAGCCAACATCTGCAATGTCAACTCCCTTAAAAGCCAGGCGATGATAGCAATTATCAAAGCTCACCTTGAGAAGGAAGGAAGGATTGATGAGGAAGAAGATGTGTCATCCTCTGACACTGACTCCAACTCAGATTCCCCTCCAGTTAACATCTGCGCTGCAGCTTATGAAGCAAGATCCTCTGTGAGAGAAAGGCTGCTAGAACTTACAGATCCTGAGTGCCAAACTGAAGACCTTCCCTTATCTACCTCTCAACATGCCAATGAAGCCGAGGCAGAGATCCCAACAGCACAACAATCAGCTGTTTCTGTGATCAGTGAAGCCAGAGCAGAGGCATCCAATGTTAATAAAGGGAAGGGCATCATGACAAAAGAGGATGAAGAGAGGTTGCAAAAGGAAAGGAAAGAGAAAGAAGAGAGAAGAAGGAAAAGAGAAGAAGAAGAGTTGGCTGAAGAGATGGCTCAAAAACAAAGGCATGAAGATAGAAAGGCAGCCATACTTCTCAGACAACAGACAATCCAGCTGTATGCCAAACAGTTGGATGAAATGAAGGTAAAAGTCCTTGCAGGGTCTCAAGTTGAGGAAGATGAACAACTTGCTAGACAGCTGTAGGAACAGTTTGCAAAAGAAGAAGAAGAAGCTAAAAAGAAAAGGAAGGAAGATGCTAAGTTTAGAATCACTGATTCTAAATTAGCAAAAGAATTAAGGGAGGAGTGGACTGAAGCTCTGATCTCTCAAGGTGAGGATGCAGACTACCTTGAAAAACTGTCAAACAAAGAGATCTATAGAGCCTTCATGGGTCAGCAGGGGGAATTGGCAAGGAAAAAGAAAGATGAAGAGAAAGAAAAAGCTCAACAGAAGTCAAAGAAAGCCATTGCCCTTAATCTAAGGACCCATGAAGAAAGGAAGAAGATGACTGACTTCCTTAAGGCAAGGGGAGAAAGTGGAAAAAGGTTAGGTCCCATGTCCTTCATGAACCTACAAGCCCTGTATACAACAGTGAAAAAGGAAGAGGAAGAAAGACTGGAAAAGAGACCAGTCAAGAAACAAAGAACCTCTGCACCAGAAACTACTTCCTCTCTCCAAACACCATCCACAAACATCCCCAAGCCTTCCACTCCTCCACCCAAAAAGTCCAAGTCATCCCACCCAGCTCCCACTCATCAACAGCCTCCCTTGAAGATACCCAAACCCACTCCTAAACCAGAAGACTCAAGAAATATAGTTAACTGGTTCTACAATTCACAAGATCAAGTGTTTGAGATCTTAAGGGGGAGAACTGAGAGAAAAAGATCCACTTACAGGTCTGTTGATGAGGTTCTGCAATTACCTGATTCCGATCTTCAAAGAATTTTAGAGCTGGGTGAAGCTCATAAGCCTACAAATGAGAGTGGGAAACATCTTATGCTAGCTATCAAACACTACTTCAACCCTAGCAAAGATGTGATCATAAACATCAAACCACTCAAGTCCCACTCTCCATTTGTATCCTGGACCTACAATGCTGATTTGGATGAGTTCACACTGACTGATGTAAAGAAGCAGCAGATGAGATGTTCAAGCAAAGCAATCTACAAAATGCAACACAAAGACATCAAGACTCTGTCTGAACTTCCACTGAACAATCCCAGCAAGGATCCAAGAGGCTATGAGGTTGAAAGGATAGTCAGCCACATGCAAAAGCTTCAGCAGCAAAGTGATTAGAAGAATTTTTGGTTGCATCAGTCTAGGGGGAGTTTGTAGAACCAAAGACTGATTGCTACCAAATTATTCTAAGTACAAATGCTGCTGATAGGCTTATCAGCAGCATTCAACACTTGTTGCTGCTGATAGGCTTATCAGCAGCATTCAGCACAAGTTGCTGCTGATAGGCTTATCAGCAGCATTCAGCACAAGTTGCTGCTGATAGGCTTACCAGCAGCAACCTTCACTCTTTGCAGCTGATAGCTCTATTCACTGAAAACCAAACGTTGCAGCTGACTATCCAGGCCAAGCGTCTCTGACACCTTTCTGCAAAAGCAACTGACAGAATCAAAGCAGAAGGAACCGCTATGGTCAACCAATGACGGACAACAATACACTTCTCCAAGCATGCAAACAATCATGAATAAAGAAAACGTTTCAGTAAAGTTAACTAGATTAGCCTTTACGTGTAATGTAAATTAATAAACAAGATCAACGACTTGTGTTCGATCTGATCCTTAGAATCAAGGGTCTGTCTTGATTCTAAGTTACTATAAATACTGAGTTGCCACTTCATTGTAAGAGTGCTTGTAGTGCTTGTCATACTTATTCATTGAGTTTCTCACTTGTAATCTTTGCATTCACAAAAGCTTAATACAACAGTGTTTATCAGTATTCTTTGTGTTTACTTGACTATAAATTGTGTAGTTGATTTTGTTTCCACCAACCTCAACTAAGAACAGAACCATCTTGTATTCTCACGATCCTACATTTATTACATATACTAAATAATAGAAAATAAAATTCAAAATATGTATAAATTAATACATAATTGAGTTTCAAAAATACGTTAATTATATTTAATGTAATTTTACTTTCATTTACTGTTTGATTGTAAATAAAAGTTACATTATTATATTTCAAAGTTTCTTATAATAAGGAATAATTTAAAATTAATTTGTTTTATTAGTATAATTAGATTTTTTTTAAATATATTATTATTAAAAAAATAGATGTGCATTTAATAAGAGAGAGATGCGAAAAAAAAATGATGAGAGTGAATATTGAAACGACACGTAGAATTGAATATTTATTATATAGTATAGAAAGATTGTTTAATGAGAAATGATGCCCTTCAAAAAAATTATGTGAACTATGTAAATATATTTTTTATGCGTACTGCCATAAAAACATTAAAAGTTGTAAAATAACAAATATAAGTATCTATTCGATTATCATACTTCTATACCTTAAATTGGTTACACATGAATATATAAATATTTCTCTTAATACATCTTCCATATGTAAATAAATATAAAAGTAAAAGAGTTAATTAAAATATTTGATAAATTTTAAATAAATTAGATTGAATTTTAGGTCCGTCATCTATTTTTGATATTTTTATTTATTAGATATTTAAATTTTAGTTACAAATTCAACTAAAATATGTTAAAAAAAGATTACTAATGATATTAAATATTACATATAAATAGAATTAAGTAAATAACAAACTAAATAATTAGATTGTTAATTACTTATAATTCTATTTATATGTAACATTTAATATGTTAGTAGTTTTGAAGGGAAAAATATGTGAGAATACAGCATATGATGACAAATGTCATTTAAAAGTATTATTTTATTAGAGATAAAAGATATATAATGCAAACTGAAAAAAAAAAATTCTATAAATAATATTAGGGTTTATAAATGTTATGTTATAAATTTCAAAGAAAATGATTTCTATAAAGATTAATTCTACTTTATAAATTTTATTTTATTAATTATATTATTAGGATTCATTAGTTTTTATAAAAACTTATAAAAAAACTAATGGTTTTATATTTTATAAAAGTACAGGGTTCGTTTGATAAAATTCTGAAACTTTAATTCTACTTTAAATCTAGTTTTTTGCATGAAATTATAGGTCCATGAATCATGAGGGGTCATTCTGCAAAATCTGGATTCTTCCCCCCTTTTCTTTCAATTTTGACCCAGAAAAACTAAACAAAAACCAATTCCCTTACCTTGACTTTCAAGAGTCAACCGACTCCAAATTTGTCAACAAATCGTTCGTAATCGAGTGTAATAACTCAAACTAATGATGCAAAAACGTTACTCGACCTGAACCAAGCAGTATTAATGAACCAATTCAATCGTAATCAATTGTTTTAACTCCAAACTTCAAACCCGTAACCGTTCAAACAATCACGAATCGAATCGGGCTTTACAGACGAAATTGAACTATAATAACAATCCATAAATGTGCGCAACCTTCCCCTGGTACTCTCTGAACATCCAAACCCACCTCAAATCACCTAGGGTTTCGGGTTAAACAATTGGAGAAGATGGTGAGTTGAGTATGTTTGTTATAAGTAAAACGCACCATAGTTAAACAAGTCTTAGCCCTGATCAATTCGCAGACAATCTTTTTAAAACCCGACTTTTTACATACAAATATATAAATACCCGGATCAGTTATATAATTAAATTGATAAAGAGTTTGAGGGAAAACAATCTTTATTTGCTATTTTTTTAGAAAAGGGAAACTTAATAAAACTTTAATAAGTATAATACAATTATTTTAAACAATTTTTATCACTCATCAAAAAGCTCCAATTGTGTTGTGGTATAAATGAAGTTACTTATAAACCCACTTTCTCTTTTTTTTAAATCGTTTTTATGCATATAAATTGTTTATTAAACATTTATTGAGAAAACATAAGAAACCCTAAATCGTGTTATTTATTTAAATTATTAAAATTACAAGGAAAAACATCTTTACTCATTATTAGTAGAGGAAAAACCTAATAAATCTTAATTTAGTAAAACAAACCCTTGACAAGTTATTTATTTAAAATTCTCAAACTTATAAATGGTACTTGAGATTTAAAACGATGTTATGATTATTTATTTAGTTCCTTGAATTGTCTTATACAACCTCTTAATTAGATGGTTTCACTTTCGTGTATGTATATATATACATATAAAGTTAGGCTAGAAAGGGAGAAAAGTCCAAAAAGTGTAGAAATGATCCTAAGCGCGACACGTGTCCAAGAAAAGAAAAGGAGGGGAAGGGTACTTGCGTCAAAACACAAGATCATTGAATCAGCACATGCACATGCAAGTCACATGTCATTTCCCCCATATTTTTTAAACGTCCATAACTTTTTTATACGTCATTATTTTAAAAAAAATTATATCATAAAATCGAGCGTTTTTTTATCTTTCCAACAAGTATAGTATTGTTATATTAAAAAAAACCCACTAACTGGGTGTTGTTTGAAATTGTGAGTTTTTATGGTGTTTATGGTGTTTTATGAAGTTTACACATGATTTTTGAAATTGTGCATTTTACACATGGTGTTTTATACTTTAACATCCATATACATGTATTTTATGATATTTATGTTTATGGCGTTTATGTTTTGTCATGGTGTTTTACACTTTTGTCGTAAAAATTTCAATCAACGATTAGTTTTTCATTGTGTTTTATACTTTAACTTCCATATATATGGTGTTTTGCCGTGTTTGTGTTTATGGTGTCTTACGTTTTTTTAAACGTCCAGTTCAACATAAATTATACGTCACAATTGTAAAACACAATAAAAAAACTAAAACGCCATGTGAAAACACCATGACCAAAAACACCATGTGGAAATTTGGCGTTTTAATTTGTCATTTTGATTCTGAAAACACATGTTGAAACTAAAACGTCATGTTGAAAGAGTTTATAAAGAAACTAAAATGTCATGTTGGATCATAATTTGTCATTGTGATTTATCAAAGAGTTTATAAAGAACTAAAACACCATGACCAAAACACACCATGTTAAAATCTGTCATTATCAAAACATCATGAACAAAAAAACTAAAACACCATATTGAAATTGGCCTCCCGATGTAAAACATCATGACCAGAAAGACTCTATATTGAAAAACACCATAATCTGAAAAACTCTATGTTGAAAAAACATCATAGATCTAAAACACAATGTTGAAAAAAAAACCCCCACTTTTAATGTTATATAAATAAAAATGATTTAAAAGAATATAAATATATATATATATATATATATAAAACAAAAAACTAATTGTAACGTTGAAAACACCATGACCAAAAAAGCTAAAACTCCATGTTCAAAATCGCCCCACGTTTAAAACGCCATGACTAGAAAAAACACCATGTTGAAAAACACCATAACTAGAAAAGCTTTATGTTGAAAAAGACTCGATTAAAAACACCATAGCTCTAAAACACCATATGACCGTGGAGAACTTTATTATCTTTATCAACTATTTTCCTTACTTTTAGGCATTTAGTATTTCACTTTTTAAATGAATTTATAGAGACATGTATGATTATTGTTTTAGTATTTATAAAGTGTCTCATAAAGTATAGTGTTTTACATGAATATCATGGATTTAAAGTATGGTGTTTTACTTGAACACAATGTGTTTAAAGTTATGGTGTTTTACATGAATATCATGGGTTTAAAGTATGGTGTTTTACTTGAACATAATGTGTTTAAAGTTATTGTATTTTACCTGAACACCATGAGTTTAAAGTTATGGTGTAAAACACCATGATCAAAATTCTTAAACGCTATGTTGAAAGTTGACGATTAAGTTGAAAACACCATGATCAAAAAAACTAAAACGTCATGTTAAAATGGACCCCGAATGTGTAAAAACCATATCTAGAAAAACACTATGTTGAAAAATAGTTACTTGAAAACACATGACAATAAAACTAAAACATAATGTTGAAATTAACCAATATGTGTAAAATACCATAACCAGAAAAACATCATACTTTAAACCTATGGTGTTCAAGTAAAACACCCTAGTTTAAAAAAATACATTTTTTCCTAAACAAAACATAGCAATATCATACTCATATTAAAGATAAAAAACGTTCGATTTTATGGTGATTTAAAAAATTAAAAAAAAACGTATAAAAAACTTATGGACATTTAAAAAATAGGCGGGAAGTTGCATGTGACTTGCATGCGAGGCTTTTTGGTTGAATCTTACCATTCTACCCTGCTGATCCATTACGTATTATTTCTAAGTTGCATTTATTTACCAAAATAACATCGTGTAAATCTCAGCCACAAAACACAAATATTTTGTGGCTGAGATTCCTTCCTGCACTTTCTACACTTTTTCCCCTTTGTAGTCTAATCTCATACTATATATATATATATATAGGGTAAGTATATGGAGAAAACCCACTGAGTTGAGAAAACTATGAAAACTCTCTATTAACGTATGTAATAGCTAAAAATTTAAAAGAAAAATAAAAAACATTTTTAGATAGATTCTATATCTAAATTTATAACCTTTGGCAAAAAAAAATAAAAAAAGCGCCGAGTGGTTTTTTTTATAAAATTGCTTAACGTTGTTACGTATGTAAAACGTGAATTTTTATTATTTTTACATTTGTTACATATGTTACTGCTGACGTCATGCTGACCAATATTTAAAAAACGTTAATTTCAGCTATTTTTTCAAGATTTTTTTTAAAAAAAAAAGTACTCGGCGCTTTTTTATTTTTTTGGGTTTTTTGGTGACGAAAATAGTAATATAAAAGGCTAAAAAAATTAAAAAAAAATAAGTTACATTGAGTTTTCATGAGTTTTCTCAACTCAAATGGGTTTCCATTTTAACCCTTCCATATATATATATATATATATATATATATATATATATATATATAGGTTCCACTAAAAAGTGTTAAAAGTGTAACATATGTGTAAGATTGTTTCATTCTCGTCATTGGATTCCTGTTTGTATGTGTAAGAGATTCCTCTCTAATAATCTGGTTTGATCATTTGGTTATTTAAATCTTTGTTTCTTTATAGGAGGAAACCCATCATAGGTGAGAAAACCGTATAGCACAACCTGGACCCCTTTTTTTTAGCACAAGTGGTACTTGAACCCAAGACCTGCCATTTTAGTGAAATCTTGGATATACAACTTTGTCATTAGGCTAAGCTAGTGGTCGAAAAATATGATAGATAATTGTTATGACAGTTTCTTACGTTTCCAACAATGAAGAAAGTTAGATTGTTTTGAAAATGGTCAGGAAGTAATGATACAAACTTATAATGTTTTTTAGCTTATATCTTGAAATTATCAACCCTTTGAAAATGACATAAACTAAATACGAGAACAAGTTAATAAAATGAAAAGAAAAGAGCCTTAAGAGAACACAAACTTCATTAATTATTAAACACTCGTGTGATAAACAAAGTACAAGAACAAGTTACTCTTGTTGCAAAATAAAGAAAAAAAAACAAAGTAAGAGAAGATGAAGAAGAATTACATATTTCAAGGTAAATCTTCATTAAGAACTGGTGCAGTAGGTAACCGGCTATATTCCAACCCCCCTGATTTCATCATGCCATTCTCACACTGGAAATAGAATCCACTGTATGCCATGAACTGATACATGCTCATTACAACAATCAAAAGAGTTTGAATAACCCCAGCAACAACAGGCATCGCAGGTGATAGTGTAGATACAATGACAATAATAACGAGCAACACTAAAATGTAGAATAAGTTCAGAAGAAACCCATGTCCCCTCTTGCCCTTCACAAGCTCTTTAGCTCTTCCGATTGCCGAAAACCCAGAGCTATCCTCAACCACAGAAACAACTACAGCCAGACTCCAAATGACACATAAATAAATATAGAGTGTGAAGAAGAGAACAGCCATGAAGAGCAGGATTGCGAACATAATTATAGGATGGTCGAAAAGTACAAGTGATGGAACCAAGAAAGGAAAAAGGAAGAAAGTTGTGTAACCAAGTGCAAGAAGATATATCCAGATTGAAGTAACAAAAGGTCTAGTCCATATTTTAGAAACCTTCAAGACAAGTTCCTTGAGGGACAAATCATAACCACTGTAATAGCTTGATGCAATAATAATAACCGCGGTTTGAGCAAAAAGTGCAATAAAGAAGAACAAAACCATATAAGCACCTTCAATTCCTAAAAATATGCCGGCATCTTCACGAATGGCTACCAAGAGTTCGTTAAACTCAGGTGTACCGGAACGAGCAGAGGCCAAGGAGATAAACTTGAGGGTCAAATCTAAGAGAAAAGGATTGGCTGATAAGGTGAATAAGATCAATGATATGGAATATATGATAAGGTAGACAGTGCCTGTGATGGCCAATAGCTTTCCATTTTGAAAGAGGATTCTCAGTGGTGCTTTCAGGAGTTCGAGAAAACCAGAAGGTTTGCTCATTTTCTTTGCAAATTCTAATGTTTGAATTGGTATCAAATGAAGAGAGACTATGAAGAAAAGATAACCAATACAGTTGATATATATAGAAAGAATTTGCAAATTCCAATGTTTGGTTTCAAATGAAGGGAGACTATTTGACTTTTGACGGTGGTATGGTAAGGTTTATGTATTTAAAAAATTGTCAAACATTTAATTTTTAAAACCCAATTACAATATTGGCCTAAATCTGACTGAGATTATTTGAAGAAGTTCGAGTTATTTTGGGACAAGATAATATGTTTAAATTCGATTTATTTAGTTTATTTAATTAGGTAGCACATCTTTATTTGTTTTAGAGTTTTAGTCACATATGTTAGCTTGTATTTGGTGTGGTTTTCGATTTAATTTAAAAAAGTGTCGTGGTTGGAGTTAACCACAAAAAATCTATGCTTTTGTGTTGACGTGTTCGTTCCAATACCGAACAATTGGTATCTGAGTTTGAAAACTCGATCAAGTGATGAATCGAGATATGGGATTATCATACGGGTTGACGGGAATTGGTTTAATGTATGTTTGCTATGGGGTGTGTGTGGTTAATTAAGTTCATTAGTCACAAAAGTTTTAACAAAGGTAACTCATAAACATGTCTTTGATTTTAACATAATGGTTTGTGAATCGCGTTTGGGTGAAGATTTGGATTGCGCGATAAGGGTTGGTGGTTAGTCCTCTTGAATGTCGTCGAGTTGTTTTCTATTATGTAAGGATACATCATTAGGGTTAAGGGTCGGTAAATTGCCAAATGCTGACCAATGTTGATAATCCTATGTAACTCAAACTGTTTCAATGTCTTACATGCAATGAGTCAGTGGTTATGTTATGGTTTAACCATAAAACATGCCAACTGATGAATGTTGTGATGGGAGTTTCTAATAATGCTTTTATTAAAACTAAGGGTTATAAAGTATCCTTGAAAGGAAAGGGTTTTGGAAATTAACATGTTATGGGTTGGATTAATTAATGTGAAAGTTTTTAAGTAAAGATGTGTTAAGTTGGTATCATTTTAAATGTATATAATTGAGTTTTACAAGTTGTAAATGATATCACTCGTCATGACATCCTAATGTTAGAATTTCATTATGGAACTTCCGCTCCGGGATATAAAAATATCAAACATATGTATATTTAAGTGATAAGATGATGACATGTGCAATGAAATGAATAAATTAGAGGTGAATATATCTATTAGACATATAGAATTGTTGATAACCCGTGGCCAGCAAGTCATCGTGTTATTTCAAAAAGTCTATTTCTTACATGTTTTATAAAGGGAGATTATAATTGGACACGTAATATTGCTATTTGGACACGTCGTCGAACCTGTACGCCTCGTATAGGTCAATACGGGGGCGTATAGCTCCTAACCTTAAAAAACATACCAGCAGGTGTGAGTTCTGGTCTGGCGGCTGACCCTATACGACCCATATAGGTCTATACGCCACCTCGTTTTTTCAAACATGAGCGAATTTTGATCTGTATATAGCGAGTATAGCCCTATACGCAGAAGCCTATACGCACCATATAGGCCTATACGACGCGTATAGACCTATACTACCCATATAGGTCTATACGACCCTTATACACCACCTATAAGTTTTTGATACATGTTAATGTTTGACGTATTAATCTAGTTGTATGTTTATTTCTTTAATTATTCGCTCTAAAAACCACCTCTTGGTGGGCTTTACTATACGATACTAAGCAATACTAAGGTATACTATACTACACTAAGCTAGACTATACTAAGCTATACTATAATATACTAAGCTATAATAAACTATACTATACTATATTATACTAAGTTATTATAATATAGTATACTACACTATACTAAGCTATACTATACTACAACAAGCTATACTATCCTATATTAAGCTATATTAAGTTATACTATACTTTAAAAAGTTATACTATCATATACTAAGTTATACTAAGCTATACTATCCTATACTAAGCTATACTCAGGGCCGACCCATTGCGCCTGCGAGCAACACGACCGTAGTGGGCCCAACATCTCGAGGGGGAAAAAAAATTAAAAATTATTGGGCCTTTTTTTCGGCTCGTGTAAGGCATTCGAATTCTCGGGACCGGCTCTGCCTATACTATACTATACTATACTATACTGTCCTATACTATACTATGCTATACTATCGTATACTATACTATACTAAGCTATATACTATACTATACTATACTATACTAAGCTATACTAAGCTATATACTATACTATACTATACTATACTATACTATACTATACTATACTAAGCTATATACTATACTATACTATACTAAGCTATAATAAGCTATATAAAATACTATACTATACTATACTATACTATACTATACTATACTATACTATACTATACTAAGCTATATACTATACTATACTATACTATACTATACTATACTATACTAAGCTATATACTATACTATACTATTCTATACTATATTATAATATACTATACTATACTATACTAAGCTATATACTATACTATACTATACTACACTGCACTATACTATACTATACTATACTATACTATACTATACTATACTATACTATACTATACTATACTATACTATACTATACTATACTATACTATACTATACTAAGCTATACTACCCTATACTAAGCTATACTATACTATACTATACTATACTATACTATACTATACTATACTATACTATACTATACTATACTATACTATACTATACTATACTATACTATACTATACTAAGCTATACTATACTATCCTATCCTATACTATACTATACTATACTATACTATACTATACTATACTATACTATACTATACTATACTATACTATACTATACTATACTATACTATACTATACTATACTATACTATACTATACTATACTATACTATACTAAGTTATACTATCCTACACTAAGCTATACTATACTAAGATATACTAAGCTATACTAAACTATACTAAACTATACTATACTATACTATACTATACTATACTATATACTATACTATACTATACTATACTATACTATACTATACTATACTATACTATACTATACTATACTATACTATACTATACTATACTATACTATACTATACTGTACTATACTGTACTATACTGTACTATACTGTACCATACTGTACCATACTGTACTATACTGTACTATACTGTACTGTACTATACTGTACTATACTATATTATACTATACTATACTACTCTATACTACTCTATACTATACTATACTATACTATACTAGACTATACTATACTATACTATACTATACTATACTATACTATACTATACTATACTATACTATACTATACTATAATATACTATACCATACCATACCATACTATACTATACTATACTATCTTATGCTATACTATACTATACTATACTACGCTATACTATCGTATACTATACTATACTAAACTATACTAAGCTATATTATAGTATACCAAGTTATACTATACAACACTAAGCTATACTATCATATATTAAGCTATACTATACTATTCTAAGCTATACTATCCTATACTAAGCCATAGTATACTATACTAAGCTATACTGTCCGATACTAAGCTTAGTGTAGTATAGTATATTATAGCTTGAGTATAGTATAGTATAGCTTAGTATATGATAGTATATTTTAGTATATTATAATGTAGTATAGTATAATATTGCTTAGTGTAGTATAGCTTAGTATAGTATAGCTTAGTATAGTATAGCTTAGTGTAGTATAGTATAGTATAGTATAGTTTAGTATAGTATAATATCGTACCGTCTCGTATAGTAAAGCCCACCAAGAGGTGGTTTTAGGAGCGAATAATTAAAGAAATAACCATACCACTAGATTAATACGTCAGAAATTAACATGCATCAAAATCTTATAGGTGACGTATAGGCCTATATGGGGCGTATAGACTTATGCGTATAGGGCTATACTCACCATATACAAATCAAAATTTGCTCAAGTTTGAAAAAAATAGGTGGTGTATGGACCTATATGGGTCATATAGGGGTCGTATAGGCCTAATGGGGCGTATAGACTTCTGCGTGTAGGGCTATACTCACCATATACAAATCAAAATTTGCTCAAGTTTGAAAAAAAGGTGGCGTATAGACCTATATGATTCGTGTAGGTCTATACGCGGCGTATAGGCCTATATGGGTCGTATAGGGTCAGCCGCCTGACCAGAACTGACTCCTGCAGGTCTGATTTTTAACGTTAGGGGCTATACGCCCCGTATTGACCTATACGAGGCGTATAGGTATCGTCCATTTAGCAACTCCCGTATACTATTAGTAGTCCCCTTTATATATTTAGATTTTAAAGTCAAACAATGAAGAAAGTTGGATTGTTTTGAAAATGCTCACAAAGTAAAGGCAAAAACTTATAATGTTTTGTGAGCATATATCTTGAAATTATCAACCCTTTGAAAATGTTTTTATCACTAAAGAGTATGATGTTTTTGTATGAAATTGATTTTAACTCTTATATTGTTTTTTAATATTATGTTGTTTATTTAATATTAAAATAATTATTCTGTAATTATTATAAAATTGGTCACCCTCACCCCACCACTACACAACTGGGTGAAGGTGAGGGTGAGTTCCGACATAGTCTACATGACGCCTACAAAATTGGTCACCCTCACCCCACCATTACCTTCACACTAGTACTACGGATAGTCTAAGAAGTTTATGTAAATACAAGTATAATGTTTCTGTATGGAACTGATTTTAATGCTATTGTAAAGGAATGTTTATTTAATGTCTAATACGGTAGTGCCTGGCTAAGGTAGTGCGTCGGGCTACAATGACATGAAGGTTATGCGTATTTAATGGTCCTCCTGGTCAAGGGGATCGCATTTTGTTGGTCAAACAGTTTCGGTCCGTATGGTAGTGTCATGTTGAGTGATTCGGTCACGCCTAAAGGAAATACTACATAAGGGTAGTTGTAATTACATTAATAAAGGAATAACTAAGATTATTCCTAGGAGACTGCGAGAGGTCTGACATAATATCTTAGGAAAAGGTTTTCTTTGAAGCATTAACATTCTAATTAAATCTTTGAATTGGAAGCAAATGAAGAGAGACTAATTGACTTTGACGCGGTATGGAAACCGATTTTTTTAAAGGCAAATTTGTTAATTTTAAGGGAGTGGGACCTGAACCCATGACCTACTCAACCCTAGGTGTTACTATAGGATTTTCCCCTACCAATGGGACTCCAACCGCAATGGCGTATGGAAACCAATTGATAGTTGCATAACTAGTACTCTCTAGTGACCGTTTATCAAAAACTTTTTGATCTAAGGTTTATGCATTTAAAAATAGCCAAACATTTAATTTGCAAAACCCAATTACAATATTGGAATAATTTTGATTGAGATTATTGAAGAAGTTGGAGTTAATTTGGGTTAAGAAAATATGTTTAAATTCAATTTATTTAGTTTGTTTAATCGGTAGCACATTTTATTTGTTTTAGAGTTTGAGTCACACATGTTAGCTTGTTTTCCAAGTTAAAGTCAAGTATAAATAGATCGGTAGAGTTAACGTATTTGGTGTGATTTTCGATTTAATATAAAAAAGTGTCATGGTTGTAGTTAAACCACAAAAATCTATGCTTTTGTGTTGTCGTGTTCGTTCCAATATCGACAATTGGTATTGAAAACTCGATCAAGCGATGAATCGAGATATGGGATTATCATACAGGTTGACGGGAATTGGTTTAATGTATGTTTGCTGTGGGGTATGTGTGGTTAACTAAGTTTATTAGTCACAAAAATTTTAACAAAGATAATTCATAAACATGTCTCTGATTTTTAAATAATGGTTTGTCAATCACATTTGGATGAAGATTTGGATTGTGCGGTAAGGGTTAGTGTAGTGCTCTTGAATTTTATGGGTTGGATTAATGTGGCAAATTTGAAGTTGATTTGTTTTTTTTTCTTGTGATTGCCATGCTTTTAATTGTTAAGTAAAGATGTGTTAAGTTGGTGGCATTTTAAATGTATATAACTACCCGCACTCTGCGGCGGATAGTGTGCTCGAACCCAAATATAAGCGATAAAACGTAAGAAAAGATGAACTAAAAAATTTGGATAAAAAAACTAAAAAAGGCAATCCCCAATGTTCGAACCCGGGTGGATGAGGAGTAGGGAGCGTGGCCTTGCCGCTGGATCATGAGAGGTTTTACGTTTAAGACACTCGATTTAATTTCTTATACAAAAAAAAAAACGTGGGTAATGTAATGTTAAATCAAAACATTAAACTATATGAAAAAAAACTAAAAAAAAGTGGATTAAAAAATAACTAAAGAGAAATATATGTCACCCCCAAGGTTCAAACCCATGTGGATGGAGGTCAGAAGGGAATACATGCGCGCTACTACCAACTGTGCTAGGCCCATTAGTGTAAATCTTCCAAACCATAATATTAAAAGATAAAGTGAATTTCGGTGAAGTAAAAAAAATGGACAGCAAACAACACTCGCCAAGTGGCGTAACCGAACAATAAAATACTCGATTTTAAATACCACTCCTTTTAAACGAACCGGCTCGTGTAGGGCATTCGAATTCTCGGGACAGGCTCTGGCTATACTATACTATACTGTCCTATACTATACTATGTTATACTATCGTATACTATACTATACTAAGCTATATACTATACTATACTAAGCTATACTAAGCTATACTAAGCTATATACTATACTATACTATACTATACTATACTATACTATACTATACTATACTATACTATACTATACTATACTATACTATACTATACTATACTATACTATACTATACTATACTATACTATACTATACTATACTAAGCTATATACTATACTATACTATATTATACTATACTATACTAAGCTATATACTATACTATACTATACTATACTATACTATACTATACTATACTATACTATACTATACTATACTATACTATACTATACTATACTATACTATACTATACTATACTATACTATGCTATACTATCATATACTAAGCTATACTATCATATACTAAGCTATACTATCCTGTACTAAGTTATACTATCCTACACTAAGCTATACTATACTAAGATATACTAAGCTATACAAAACTATACTATACTATACTATACTATACTATACTATACTATACTATACTATACTATACTATACTATACTATACTATACTATACTATACTATACTATCTTATGCTATACTATACTATACTACGCTATACTATCATATACTATACTATACTAAGCTATATTATAGTATACCAAGTTATACTATACTACACTAAGCTATACTATCATATACTAAGCTATACTATACTATTCTAAGCTATACTATCCTATACTAAGTTATAGTATACTATACTAAGCTATACTGTCCTATACTAAGCTTAGTGTAGTATAGTATATTACAGCTTTAGTATACTATAGTATAGTATAGCTTAGTATATGATAGTATATTTTAGTATATTATAATGTAGTATAGTATAGTATAGCTTAGTGTAGTATAGCTTAGTATAGTATAGCTTAGTGTAGTATAGTATAGTATAGTTTAGTATAGTATAGTATAGTATAGTATAGTATAGTATAATATCGTACCGTCTTGTATAGTAAAGCCCACCAAAAGGTGATTTTAGGAGCGAATAATTAAAGAAATAACCATACCACTAGATTAATACGTCAAAAATTAACATGCATCAAAATCTCATAAGTGACGTATAGGTTTATATGGGGCGTATAGACTTATGCGTATTGGGCTATACTCACCATATACAAATCAAAATTTGCTCAAGTTTGAAAAAAATAGGTGACGTATGGACCTATATGGGTCGTATATGTCACACCCCCAATTTCAACTAACGGAGTTTTACCGTTTGGGAAGTGACGAACCAGGATATCAGACATTAGTTACTTTGAACGACTCTACATGGGACTCAAAATGAAAATATCATTCAAATCAGAGTATCAATGTGGAAGAGTAAAGAAAGTAAATGCGCAAAATACACGCGCCCAAAACCAAAGTCCAAAAGTCCAAAAAGCGCAACCAAAACAAGTACATTAGGATAATTCAAACAAATATAAATAAGTCATAATCAAAGTAGTTGAATCCCATGCATGCCCTAATGTGCACCTGTGTCTTATCGTAGCGACCTGAGAAAACATGTAAGAAAATATGTCAACACGAGGTTGGTGAGTTCACAGGTTTCAATATATGTAAATAAGCGTTTACCAGATTTATGTTCATTCAGTACGTATCTATAGGTAGCTAACCTATGTTCATGTTTAGCTCAAGCGCTCACAACCGAAGCTGACTGTTTGTTTATTGCCTCCTGCCAGGTCTATCAACACTGGCGGTGTGAGTAGGCTAACATTTCACCCGTTCGATATCTAATCGAGTTAGCGCGACTAACGCGGGTGGGATTTGTCAAACCCAGTAGTACTACTAAATATTACCTCGCTAAGATCCATATTAATGGTCCGATATAAGCTGAGGACTTTCTGTGATAGCGTGTTAAGCTTAGCATTTAACATTGATATCATACGAATTACAAAATCCAAAATTGTTTAATCATGTTTTCTCCCCCAAGTTAAAACCGTAAAAGGAGCCGTGAAAACTCACCTGCGTTGCGTTGTAGCTAGTATCACACAAAGGACAAGTTGGAACCACGTGTGTAAGTCTCAAACGACTTACAGATGTCCTAAAATTATAAACACATAAATTAGGGATACGCTTAGCATTTAACATTGATATCATACGAATTACAAAATCCAAAATTGTTTAATCATGTTTTCTCCCCCAAGTTAAAACCGTAAAAGGGGCCGTGAAAACTCACCTGCGTTGCGTTGTAGCTAGTATCACATAAAGGACAAGTTGGAACCACGTGTGTAAGTCTCAAACGACTTACAGATGTCCTAAAATTATAAACACATAAATTAGGGATAAAAATAATGGGAATTATTGGGATACGTGATGACGACACGGAATGTTGAACGTCTTAAAAGAAACGCTCTAAAGATCAACGAGTAGACGAATTTGTCCATGGGAATAGGGTTTTCTTAATTTAATTATTAAGATAAATACGTTTTGTGTCGAGCGAATAATAATTTATAAATGTATTTATTCGTGTGTTCATTTAGAACGGTCACGGGGAAATAATATAATTTAGTATATTATTTTAAGTCTGTATGAAGCTGAGTACTTTCTGTGATAGCGTGTTACGCTTAGCATTTAACATTGATATCATACGAATTACAAAATCCAAAATTGTTTAATCATGTTTTCTCCCCCAAGTTAAAACCGTAAAAGGGGCCGTGAAAACTCACCTGCGTTGCGTTGTAGCTAGTATCACACAAAGGACAAGTTGGAACCACGTTTGTAAGTCTCAAACGACTTACAGATGTCCTAAAATTATAAACACATAAATTAGGGATAAAAATAATGGGAATTATTGGGATACGTGATGACGACACGGAATGTTGAACGTCTTAAAAGAAACGCTCTAAAGATCAACGAGTAGACGAATTTGTCCATGGGAATAGGGTTTTCTTAATTTAATTATTAAGATAAATACGTTTTGTGTCGAGCGAATAATAATTTATAAATGTATTTATTCGTGTGTTCATTTAGAACGGTCACGGGGAAATAATATAATTTAGTATATTATTTTAAGTCTGTATGATTTATCAAATAATCCTTTGTGTGAAAAAATAATAAATATATTATTTTTAATTCGAGTATATACACTTAAGTAAATATATAAAAAAATTTATATTATTTATAAATTTTGAAACATTACGTAGGGTTTACAAACTTAGTAAAATGATATAAAATATATTATTTTTATTTGAGGTTACGGGGTGAAAATAATATACGCATATTATTTTATTCGGGGTCGTGGTTTGAAAATAATATAATTATACAATTTTTTAAAAGTGGAATTAATAATGAAATTAGGATATAAATCCAAACCCGAGCCTACGGGTGGTTTCCCGGGCTGAAACGTATTAATATAATATTATAATAACATAGGGATTTATTTTATAATTAAAATCTAAATAAAATGCACCTTTAAAAATAAATATGGGGACGAGGATTCGAACCCGAGTCCCCTCCCCAGTGGTCAACCGTCTTAACCAACCCAGCCACCAACTCAATCGTAATAGGACTTGGAATCGACGGGTTTTAATCAGGAACTCACGAGAGCCCCTCCCCCATTCGAGCCGTGATCGATCCCCAGCACCAAACCCCTTGAATTCGATATTAATTGATCATAGGATCAAAGTGGTTTGGTTCGTCAGTGGTAAGCGAATTTGTGGGTGCGTTTAATTGCAAAATCATTAGGTTTAGGCTCGTTAATTTACAGATTGAATTGCCGAAACCCTAGATCAAAATACAAGATCGAATTGACAAAAATCTGATATTAACAGATGCTGAAATCATAGGGCTTTCAACCAGCAAGGGATTGCGAGTTAAACCATGTGATTTAATTTGGTTTAGGTGGCGATTAGATTAGGGTTCGATCAAACCAAAAATGTAAAGAACCCTAGAAATTGTTCATCATAAATTCGATATTGAAAGATCGAATTAGCATAGGGCTTTTGATCAGTAAGAGATTACGAAACTAGTCACATGTTTTAATTGGATTTAAAATGTGTCTAAGATTAAAAACCCCAAATCCGTATATGAACAAACCCTAAATATCGGATCAAGATCAATTCGATGTTATAAGGTTAAATTGATATGGGGCTTTCATTACAAAGATCATTACGAGTCTAAAGGTATAAGTTAATTGCATTAAAAAATGTTTTAAGGTAGGGTTCAATTAAATTGGAAACCCTAAGAGCCCTAGAATCTGTTCTTGATCGAATCAGTGTTATAAGCCCTAATTGGTTTAGGGCTTTCATTCTACGGGTAAAAACGAAGCTATAGATGTAGATAATTACCAGAATAGATGACGAATCGAGTGTGGTCGACTAAGACCGAGGCCGACGATGACTGGTTTGGTTCCCGGCGACTTCTGTTGAGATTCCGGTGAAATTGACGCGTATAATAGCTTCACAAGGTCTTGTTCAATGTGTGCAGGTGATCAATTTGATGGAGTGACATCGAATTGATCTGGTTTGGTTGATAAGAACAATGAGGTCGACGGTTTCGGTTTAAAGCTCATAACTGAGTTTAATTTGCTCAGTAATGGTGTCTTAAAGTCTTAATGATGTCATTTAATGGTGATGATCATGAATGACGGTTTCAAATCAACAGATTTCGCGAATTCGAGCTCAAGAATGGGATTTTGACTTTCAAAATTCAACACAAATAAACTTTTGAATAAATACAAAAGCAGTCCCCATAGTTTCATGCAGTTAGGTTTATAAAGTTGGCAGAACCAGTCCCTATGGTTAGAAATGAGTTAACTAGGTTAAGTTTTCGGTTAGTTTGACTATCAAAAAGTCAACGGAAGCAAAATCATTTGATTTTGACTTTTCAGAGTCAACATGCTTCTCTTTAGGCTAATTTCAGATCTGGTCCCCGTAGTTTAACATTAAATATTGACAGAATTGGTCCCTTGGGTTTAAGATTGAGTTAATTGGGTTGTGATTTAACTGGATATTGCTAACGGTGTTAATTTTGAAAAGTCGGATTGTCACATCATCCCCTAGTTTTAAGAATTTTCGTCCCGAAAATTAAATAAATAAATTTTTTTTCCAGGATATCACATCATCCCATAGTTGAAAGAATTTTCATCCCGAAAATTAAAATAGTACCTTAAGAATTTGACATGGAGTGCTTGAACAGATTAGGATATTTGCACATCATCTGATCCTCGCGCTCCCACGTGAATTCAGGTCCGCGTTTCGAGTTCCAACGAACTTTGACAATAGGGATCTTACTTGGCTTTAACGTTTTAACTTCCCTATCCATAATTTTCACAGGTTCTTCGATGAAACATAACTGTTCATCAACGTGTAGTTCCTCAAGAGGAATTGCTAGTGATTCGTCTGCTAGGCATTTCTTTAAATTTGAGACGTGAAAGACGTTGTGCACACCACTAAGTCCTTCAGGTAGGTCCAGTTGATACGCTACTGGTCCGATTCTCTTCATTATCTTGAATGGTCCAACATAACAAGGATTCAGTTTGCCTCGTTTCCCGAAATGAATGACACCTTTCCAAGGTGAGACTTTGAGTAAGACCATGTCACCTATTTGAAACTCTAAGGGTTTACGACGCTTGTCGGCATAGCTCTTTTGACGATCACGAGCTGCCGCCATACGGTTTCTAATTTGAACGATCTTTTCGGAAGTTTCAAATACAAGTTCAGGACCTGGGAGTTGGCTATCCCCAACCTCGATCCAACAAATAGGAGAACGACATTTCCGTCCATAAAGTGCTTCAAATGGAGCTGCCTTGATGCTAGTGTGATAGCTGTTGTTGTAGGAGAACTCCACCAACGTTAGGTGAGACTCCCAAGTGTTACCGAAATCGATCACACAAGCTCGTAGCATGTCCTCCAGCGTTTGAATAGTACGTTCTGTTTGGCCATCAGTTTGAGGATGGTATGCTGTGCTCATATCTAGACGCGTGCCTAAGGCTTTATGTAACGACTGCCAAAAACGAGAAGTGAATCATGCATCACGATCCGAAATGATAGAGATTGGCACCCCGTGCCGAGAGACTATTTCTTTCAAGTAAGTACGAGTAAGCTTATCCATTTTGTCGGTCTCTTTGATTGCTAAGAAGTGAGCGGACTTTGTTAATCGATCAACAATTACCCAAATGGTATCACATCCGGTAGGAGTTCGTGGTAATTTGGTGATGAAGTCCATGGATACTTGTTCCCATTTCCACATGGGAATTTCTGGTTGTTGTAGAAGACCGGATGGTTTTTGATATTCAACTTTGACCTTCGCGCAAGTCAGAGACTTACTAACATAGGTGGCTGTATCGGCCTTCATCTTCGGCCACCAATATAGCACCTTTAGGTCACGGTACATTTTGTCGGAACCTGGATGTATCAAGTAACGAGATTTATGAGACTCATCCATAACTAGTTCCCTTAGGTTTTCGAATACTGGAACCCATATTCGTTTGGTAAAGTAGAGAATACCGTCAAATTTGACTTCAAGTTGTGCTTCCATACCGCTTGTACTTTCCAGCGGTAGATTTTCTTCTTTTAGGGCTTCGAGTTGAGCACTACGGATTTTGTCAGTAATCCGTGGTGAATAGTAAGCTGTAATGCTCGAACTCGTTTGGGTTTTATTTGTTTTCGACTTAAGGCATCAGCTACAACATTAGCTTTACCCGGGTGGTACCGAATCGAACAGTCATAATCGTTTAAGAGTTTGACCCAACGACGTTGTCGCATGTTCAACTCTTTCTGTTCGAAGATATGCTGAAGACTCTTGTGATCGGTATAGATGGTGCATTTGGTACCGTACAAGTAACGTCTCCATATCTTAAGTGCGAAAACTACAGCTCCCAACTCTAAGTCATGAGTGGTGTAGTTTCTCTCGTGGACCTTTAGTTGACGTGAAGCATATGCGATCACCTTTTCGCGTTGCATTAAGACACAACCCAGACTTTGAATAGATGCATCACAATACACCACAAAATCATTGGTTCCTTTCGGAAGAGCTAGAATAGGTGCACTGCAAAGTTTCTGTTTAAGATGTTGGAATGCTGACTCTTGGTTATCGCCCCAATTATAGGCTTTACCTTTTTAAGTTAAGGCAGTAAGAGGTTGAGCAATTTTTGAAAATCCTTCGATGAATCGACGGTAATATCCAGCCAATCCCAGAAATTGTCGCACCTCAGTCGGAGTCGTCGGTGCTGCCCAATTCTTGATGGCTTCTATCTTTGATGGGTCGACATGTATTCCTTTCTCGTTAACCACATGCCCTAGAAACTGAACTTCCCGGATCCAGAATTCACACTTGGAAAACTTAGCATACAGTTGCTCTCACTTAAGTAATTCCAAAATTAGGCGTAGATGTTCCTCATGTTCTTCCTTGTTCTTGGAATAAATGAGGATGTCGTCGATGAAAACGATAACGAATTGGTCAAGGTAAGGCTTACACACACGGTTCATGACCATGAATACCGCAGGTGCGTTGGTTAACCCGAAAGGCGTGACCATAAACTCGTAATGGCCGTACCTTGTTCTGAATGCAGTTTTAGAGATATCCGCTTCTCGGAGTCTTAACTGATGGTAGCCGGACCTAAGATCTATTTTGGAATAGAAACTTGATCCTTGGAGTTGATCAAATAGATCATCTATGCGAGGTAAAGGGTAGCGGTTCTTGATTGTGACTTTATTCAGCTCCCGGTAGTCAATACACATACGGAAAGTTCCGTCCTTCTTCTTGACAAATAGTACCGGAGCTCCCCACGGCGATGAGCTAGGTCGGATGAAACCTTTGTCCAAAAGATCTTGTAGTTGAGTGGACAGTTCTTGTAATTCACTGGGTGCCAGTCTGTAAGGTGCCCGAGCAATCGGTGCTGCTCCGGGTGCTAAATCAATTTGGAATTCAACTTGACGGTGCGGTGGCAGACCTGGCAGATCCGCGGGAAATACTTCTAAAAATTCACGAACGACGGGAATATCATCAATCTTTTTCTCTTCTGCCAGCTGCTCAGCAAAAAGAGCCAAAATAGCCGTATGCCCCTTTTGAAGGCATTTTTGTGTTTTCATAAAGGATATGATGCCCATGACTGCACCAACTCTTTCGCCCTGAACGGAAAGGATTTCTCCATTTGGGAGAGGAATGCGAACAATCTTCTCATGACAGATAATTTCAGCTTGGTTTTTAGATAGCCAGTCCATGCCGACAATTACATCAAAACTACCAAGTGTGACCGGCATAAGGTTGATATCAAACATATGTTTAGCTAGCTCAAGCTTACATCCCTTAAGAATGTGGGTTGCTCCAATTATTTGGCCATCAGCTATCTCTATTATATACTTAGCTCCTAACAGAGTCTGAGTTCCTTTTATCATACCACTAAGTTTCTTAGATATAAAACTTCTACCAGCACCAGTGTCAAAAAGGACAGAAGCAAAGTAATCATTTAAGAGAAACTTACCGGTGACCACATTATGATCGTAACGGGCTTCTCCATATCCTAGTACGAAGGCTCGTCCCTTCGCACCATTTCCTCCACCATTGCCATTGTTACCACCATTGCCATTGTTATTCTGGTTAGGGTTGTGGTTTCCATTACCTCCTTTCTTCAATTGAGGACAATTCTTCCGAATATGTCCTTCCTTTCTGCACTCAAAACAACCCCTTGTGGATCCAGGTTGTTGAAAAGGTTGTTTATCTTGTAACTCACCCCTACAATCCTTGGCAGCATGACCTATTTTTTCACACCTCTAACAACGATTGCAAAACCCGAAGTGATGGAAGTTGCACTTGTTACACTTTAGAGACTTCCCCGTGTAACCACCCTGGTTTTGACCTGAAGAGGTCGACTGGTTGAAGTTCTTAGTAGGCTCAAACCTACGATGCTGTTGTGGTTGATTAAACTGCGGTTGGTTGGGTTGGGGTCCTTTGGAGTGAGAGTTGGAGTGGTTGTGGGTGTTGGAATGGTGATCAAACTTGCGTTTGTGACTGTCGGTGGGTTTAGAGACCGAACCTCTCGGAGGTAGAGTCCCTTGAGTCACCGCCTGATCGGTTAACTTATGGGCAAGTCGGATAGTTTGTTGGATAGTGGCAGGATTGAATGAAGTAACCATGCTTTGTATTTGAGGCACTAGACCTCCAATGTAAAGCTCAATTCTCTTGTAATCAGGGGTCACCATATGCGGACACATAGTAGCAAGTTCATGTGAACGTGTGGTGTGGAGTTTAATTTCAGAACCCTCCATCTTTAGGTTCCAAAACTCTCCCTCTAACTTCTGAATTTCATCGCGAGGACAGTATTCCTCCTTCATCATTGATTTAAATTCCTCCCACGGGAGTCCATTCACCATTGCCAGACCCAACATTTGGACCTGGGCGTTCCACCATGTGAGAGCCGGGCCCTCTAAACTTCCGCCGGCAAACTTTACCTAATTAGCCACGGGGCAGTTGCACATGGCAATCACTGATTCAACCTTCTCAAACCAACGAAGTAGTCCAACGGCTCCTTCAGCTCCACTAAAGG
Organism: Smallanthus sonchifolius; assembly: GCA_023525975.1. Lineage (NCBI taxonomy): Eukaryota > Viridiplantae > Streptophyta > Magnoliopsida > Asterales > Asteraceae > Smallanthus > Smallanthus sonchifolius. The sequence goes on along the minus strand of CM042035.1, from coordinate 15,675,133 downwards.
CGTGGGGCTTACAATCCATGAATGCCTTGAAAGTGCAGGCTGGTTGTTGATTCTGCTGGTTTTGCTGGCCTGGATTTAGAAACAAAATAGGATTGGGATTATAGGGTTTAGGAAGATGTTTTTAGAAGATGGATTGACATTATTAGTCAATAGCTAAAGCATTTACCTGTAGCATTCTGTACTGCTAGAGCCTCCGCCACACTATCGTTTATTAGTGCCGCTAGCTCTGCTGCCGTCATGTTAATGGTACCTCGACCACCGGCACTACCTCCGCGTCCTCTCCCTGACATGATTCTTCACAATCACAAATGAAAAACAATGAGAAATATATCACATATTAAACATTATTCAGGTATGAGTAAGAAGATACAACATCTAATATTTTGAAAATTAAATAAATTGTAAGGCTACAAAATAAATAACTCAAACATTAAACTTCTCATGCTTTTATTGAATGGGAACAACCTTACCCATCTAGGTTTGAAAAGAGAAATAACATAAGCAAAAACAAACTTGAAAAGGAAGATAGAATAGGAAGATCATCAAGCATCTTCATCATCGGAAGAAACATACGATTGTGCATCGTCTATCTCCACCGGTTCCTCCTCCAAGGGCTCCTCCTCGAAGGGATCTTCCTCAAAGGGCTCCTCCTCAAAGGGCTCATCCTCGCCATCAGAAAGTGGCTCCTTAGGAAATAGAGCGGCTTACAGTTGGGCTTCCAAGTGAGTCACCCTCTCTTGAAGACCTTCAGCAGTGTGATTTGCTACATGTAGCTGAGCTTCCAGAGCAGCCACCCTCTCCAGAACTCCTTCCATGTCATTGTCCGAGGTGTCCACCCTCGTCTCCAAATGTGTCACACAATCCACCAAAAGGCTATGGACCTGGTCAGTTACTGCTAGTTCAGCAGTCAAAAGTTCTATCCCTACTTTATTCTCCTCTATTTGAGGCTCCCTCTTCAGAATATCCGGTATCTCATCAGTAGCATCTTTCACAATGCTTAACTCTCTAGACATATAAAACACAAAGGCTGTAAAAGCTTGTTCCATAGTGCATGGCAAGCTAGGCAATGTAGATGATGAGGAAGTAGAACCGAAGTAAGGTGATGGGACATTTCCCATTTCGATCCATCTTTGGATCATTTGTGGGTACGCGTTCCAATTGTGAGCAGGATTCATTGCTTGCGCACTGCTCGTTTCTCCCTGGTTAACTGAATAGTCACTGGAACTAGTCCGGCGCCTTTTAGGCTCCGGGGATGATAGGATAGGTTCCTTATGCCCTGGTGCCTTAGGTGATGGAGGTGGGGTTGACGACATGTTCCTATAACAATATGTATAAGTGTCAAACATCCAAATGACATGTAACTAATGTGTAAGGCTATAGTCTAGTATGCAATCCTAGTTCTCTATAACCAATGGCTCTGATACCAATCTGTCACACCCCCAATTTTAACTAACGGAGTTTTACCGTTTGGGAAGTGACGAACCAGGATCTCAGACATTAGTTACTTTGAGCGACTCTACATGGGACTCAAAATGAAAATATCATTCAAATCAGAGTATCAATGAAGCATAAAGAAAGTAAATGCGCAAAATACACGCGCCCAAAACAAAGTCCAAAAGTCCAACCAAAACAAGTACATTAGGATAATTCAAACAAATATAAATAAGTCATAATCAAAGTAGTTGAATCCCATGCATGCCCTAATGTGTACCTGTGTCTTATCTTAGCGACCTGAGAAAACATGTAAGAAAATATGTCAACCCGAGGTTGGTGAGTTAACAGGTTTCAATATATGTAAATAAGCGTTTACCAGATTTATGTTCATTCAGTACGTATCTATAGGTACCTAACCTATGTTCATGTTCAGCTAAAGCGCTCGCAACCGAAGCTGACTGTTTGTTTATTGCCTCCTGCCAGGTCTATCAACACTGGCGGTGTGAGTAGGCTAACATTTCACCCGTTCGATATCTAATCGAGTTAGCGCGACTAACGCGGTGGGATTTGTCAAACCCAGTAGTACTACTAATTATTACCTCGCTAAGATCCATATTAACGGTCCGATATAAGCTGAGGACTTTCTGTGATAGCGTGTTACGCTTAGCATTTAACATTGATATCATACGAATTACAAAATCCAAAATTATTTAATCATGTTTTCTCCCCCAAGTTAAAACCGTAAAAGGGGCCGTGAAAACTCACATGCGTTGCGTTGTAGCTAGTATCACACAAAGAACAAGTTGGAACCACGTGTGTAAGTCTCAAACGACTTACAGATGCCCTAAAATTATAAACACATAAATTAGGGATAAAAATAATGGGAATTATTGGGATACGTGATGACGACACGGAATGTTGAACGTCTTAAAAGAAACGCTCTAAAGATCAACGAGTAGACGAATTTGTCCATGGGAATAGAGTTTTCTTAATTTAATAATTAAGATAAATACGTTTTGTGTCGAGCGAATAATAATTTATAAATGTATTTATTCGTGTGTTCATTTAGAACGGTCACGGGGAAATAATATAATTTAGTATATTATTTTAAGTCTGTATGATTTATCAAATAATCCTTTGTGTGGAAAAATAATAAATATATTATTTTAATTTCGAGTATATACACTTAAGTAAATAATATAAAAAAAAATTATATTATTTATAAATTTTTAAACGTTACGTAGGGTTTACAAACATGGTAAAATGATATAAAATATATTGTTTTTATTTGAGGTTACGAGGTGAAAATAATATACACATATTATTTTATTCGGGGTCGTGGTTTGAAAATAATATAATTATACTATTTTTTAAAAGTGGAATTACTAATGAAATTAGGATATAAATCCAAACCCGAGCCTACGGGTGGTTTCCCGGGCTGAAACGTATTAATATAATATTATAATAATATAGGGATTTATTTTATAATTAAAATCTAAATAAAATGCACCTTTAAAAATAAATATGGGGAGGAGGATTCGAACCGAGGTCCCCTCCCCAGTGGTCAACCGTCTTAACCAAGCCAGCCACCAACTCAATCGCAATAGGACTTGGAATCGACGGGTTTTAATCAGGAACTCCCGAGAGCCCCTCCCCCATTCGAGCCGTGATCGATCCCCAGCACCAAACTCCTTGAATTCGATATTAATTGATCATAGGATCAAAGTGGTTTGGTTCGTCAGTGGTAAGCGAACTTGTGGGTGCGTTTAATTGCAAAATCATTAGGTTTAGGCTCGTTAATTACAGATTGAATTACCGAAACCCTAGATCAAAATACAAGATCGAATTGACAAAAATCTGATATTAACAGATGCTGAAATCATAGGGCTTTCAACCAGCAAGGGATTGCGAGTTAAACCATGTGATTTAATTTGGTTTAGGTGGCGACTAGATTAGGGTTCGATCAAACAAAAAATGTAAAGAACCCTAGAATTCGTTCATCATAAATTCGATATTGAAAGATCGAATTAGCATAGGGCTTTTGATCAGTAAGAGATTACGAAACTAGTCACATGTTTTAATTGGATTTAAAATGAGTCTAAGATCAAAAACCCCAAATCCGTATATGAACAAACCCTAAATATCGGATCAAGATCAATTCGATGTTATAAGGTTAAATTGATATGGGGCTTTCATTACAAAGATCATTACGAGTCTAAAGGTATAAGTTAAATGCATTAAAACATGTTTTAAGGTAGGGTTCGATTAAATTGGAAACCCTAAGAGCCCTAGAATATGTTCTTGATCGAATCAGTGTTATAAGCCCTAATTGGTTTAGGGCTTTCATTCTACGGGTAAAAACGAAGCTATATGTGTAGATAATTACCAGAATAGATGACGAATCGAGTGTGGTTGACTAAGACCGAGGCCGACGATGACTGGTTTGGTTCCCGGCGACTTCTGTTGGGATTCCGGTGAAATTGACGCGTATAATAGCTTCACAAGGTCTCGTTCAATGTGTGAAGGTGATCAATTTGATGGAGTGACATCGAATTGATCTGGTTTGGTTGATAAGAACAATGAGGTCGACGGTTTCGGTTTAAAGCTCATAACGGAGTTTAATTTGCTCAGTAATGGTGTCTTAAAGTCTTAATGATGTCGTTTAATGGTGATGATCATGAATGACAGTTTCAAATCAATAGATTTCGCGAATTCGAGCTCAAGAATGGGATTTTGACATTCAAAAGTCAACACAAACAAACTTTTGAATAAATACAAAAGCAGTCCCCATAGTTTCATGCAGTTAGGTTTATAAAGTTGGCAGAACTAGTCCCTATGGTTAGAAATAAGTTAACTAGGTTAAGTTTTTGGTTTGTTTGACTATCAAAAAGTCAACGGAAGCAAAATCATTTGATTTTGACTTTTCAGAGTCAACATGCTTCACTTTAGGCTAATTTCATATCTGGACCCCGTAGTTTAACATTAAATATTGACAGAATTGGTCCCTTGTGTTTAAGATTGAGTTAATTGGGTTATGATTTAACTGGATATTGCTAACGGTGTTAATTTTGAAAAGTCGGATTGTCACAGTATATGCCTATATGGGGCGTATAGACTTCTGCGTATAGGGCTATACTCACCATATACAAATCAAAATTTGCTCAAGTTTGAAAAACAAAAAGGTGGCGTATAGACCTATATGGGTCGTATAGGTCTATACGCGACGTATAGGCCTATATGGGTCGTATAGGGTTAGCCGCCAGACCAGAACTGACATCTGCAGGTCTGATTTTTAACGTAGGGGTTATACGCCCCGTATTGACCTATACGAGGCGTATAGGTACGATCGATTTAGCAATTCTCGTATACTATTAGTTGTCCCCTTTAGATATTAAGATTTTAAAGTCAAACAATGAAGAAAGTTGGATTGTTTCGAAAATACTCAGAAAGTAAAGGCAATAACTTATAATGTTTTGTCAGCATATATCTTGAAATTATCAACCCTTTGAAAATGTTTTATCACTAAAAAGTATGATGTTTTTGTATGAAATTGATTTTAACTCTTATATTGTTTTTTTAATATTATGTTGTTTATTTAATATTATTTAATATTAAAATAATTATTCTGTAATTATTACAAAATTGGTCACCCTCACCCCACCACTACACAACTGGGTGAAGGTGAGGGTAAGTTCCGACATAGTCTACATAACGCCTACAAAATTGGTCACCCTCACCCTACCATTACCTTCACACTAGTACTACGGATAGTCTAAGAAGTTTATGTAAATACAAGTATAATGTTTCTGTATGGAACTGATTTTAATGCTATTGTAAAGGAATGATTATTTAATGTCTAATACGGTAGTGCCTGGCTAAGGTAGTGCGTCGGGCTGTAATGACATGAAGGTTATGCGTATTTAATGGTCCTCCTGGTCAAGGGGATTGCATTTTGTTGGTCAAACAGTTTCGGTCCGTATGGTAGTGTCATGTTGAGTGATTCGGTCACGCCTTAAGGAAATACTACATAAGGGTAGTTGTAATTACATTAAAAAATGAATGACTAAGATTATTCCTAGGAGACTGCGAGAGGTCCGACATAATATCTTAGGAAAAGGTTTTCTTTGAAGCATTAACATTCTAATTAAATCTTTGAATTGGTAGCAAATGAAGAGAGACTATTTGACTTTGATGCGGTATGGAAACCGATTTTTTTTAAAGACAAATTTGTTAATTTTAGGGGAGTGGGACTTGAGCCCATGACCTACTCAACCTTTGGTGTTACTAGAGGATTTTCCCCTACCAATGGGACTCCAACCGCAACGGCGTATGGAAACCAATTGATAGTTGCATAATTAGTACTCTCAAATGACTGTTTATCAAAAACTTTTTGATCTAAGGTTTATGCATTTAAAAATAGTCAAACATTTAATTTGCAAAACCCAATTACAATATTGGAATAATTTTGATTGAGATTATTGAAGAAGTTGGAGTTAATTTGGGTTAAGATAATATGTTTAAATTCGATTTATTTAGTTTGTTTAATCGGTAGCACATTTTATTTGTTTTAGAATTTGAGTCACACATGTTAGCTTGTTTTCCAAGTTAAAGTCAAGTATAAATAGATCGGTAGAGTTAATGTATTTGGTGTGATTTTCGATTTAATATAAAAAAAGTGTCATGGTTGGAGTTAAACCACAAAAATCTATGCTTTTGTGTTGTCGTGTTCGTTCCAATATCGACAACTGGTATTGAAAACTCGATCAAGTGATGAATTGAGATATAGGATTATCATACGGGTTGACGGGAATTGGTTTAATGTGTGTTTGCTGAATGGTATGTGTGGTTAACTAAGTTTATTAGTCACAAAAATTTTAACAAAGGTAATTCATAAACATGTCTCCTATTTTTAAATATTGGTTAAATCACATTTGGATGAAGATTTGGATTGTGCGGTAAGGGTTAGTGGTTAGTGCTCTTGAATTTTATGGGTTGGATTAATGTGGCAAATTTGAAGTCGTTTTGTTTTTTTTTCTTGTGATTGCCATGCTTTTAATTGTTAAGTAAAGATGTGTTAAGTTGGTAGCATTTTAAATGTATATAACTACCCGCGCTCCGCGGCGGATCGTGTGGTCGAACCCAAATATAAGCGATAAAACGTAAGAAAGGATGAACTACAAAATTTGGATAAAAAAATAAAAAAGGCAATCCCCAATGTTTGAACCCGGGTGATGAGAAATAGGGAGCGTGGCCTTGCCGCTGGACCATGAGAGGTTTTACGTTTAATACACTCGATTTAATTTCTTATATAAAAAAACGTGGGTAATGTAATGTTAAATCAAAACATTAAACTATATGAAAAAAAACTAAAAAAAAGTGGATTAAAAAATAACAAAAGAGAAATGTATGTCACCCCCAGGTTCAAACCCAGGTGGATGGAGGTAAGAAGGGAATACATGCGCGCGTTACTACCAACTGTGCTAGGCCCTTTAGTTTTAATCTTCCAAACAATAATATTAAAAGATAAAGTGAATTTCGGTGAAGTAAAAAAAATGGACACCAGACAACACTCGCCAAGTGGCGTAACCGAACAATAAAATAGTCGATTTTAAATACCATTCCTTTTAAAAGAACCGGAACGTTCATAAAAAGAAACTAAAAACATCCGCGCATTCCATTTTTTTAATTAAAGAATGAAAGTTATTACATAAAAACGAAATTATTACAAAATCAAACGGTTTAAGTGCGTATAGGGCTGTAAACGAACCGGACGTTCAGCGAACAGTTCGTGAACCGTTCGACGGGAAGTTCGTTTATGTTTGTTCATTTAATAAATGAACGAACATGAACAAGGAATTTCGTCCGATCAACTTGAACAAATGTCTCGTTCGTTCAATTGTGTTCATGAATGTTCGGTAACGTTCGTTTATTTACGTTCGTTCATTTATGTTCGTTTACGCTCGTGTTCGTTTGTTTATGTTGTTCATTAAAGATTTTTGTATATTTCTATTTTATTTTATCTAAACCTTTTATATTCTTTAATTAATATTATATGTTTTAACCTAACAATTAACTAAGTAACTAATTTCGATAGATGTACATAAAACTTGATATTAAAATGATCTTATTAAATGTTCATTTCGGAAGACATTATGGTTGACATCAAAGCCCCAAACAAGGTTTCGTTCGTGAACTAGTCCATTTACTTAATGAACGAACACGAACATGAAATTTCGTTCAGTTTGTGTTCGTGAACCGTTCATGAACAAGTTAAATGCTAAACGAATGAACACGAACAAGGCTTCGTTCGGTTCGTTACAGTTCGTTTACAGCCCTAAGTGCGTATATTATGTGTAGTGTAAGGGTTTGAAATGAAAAAAAAAATTAATCCAATAAAATACTTGATTTTTAATACTACTTCGTTTAAGAAAACAAACCGGAACGTTCATCAAAATAAACTAAAAACATGCGTGCACTCAGTTTTTTTAAGTTAACCAACGAAAGTTTTTACATAAAAACGAAATTATTAGAAAAGCAAACGGGTTAAATGCGTATATTTTGTGAAGCGTAAGGACCGGAAATGAAAAAAAAATAATAATAAGTTGGTCCACTCACATATAATACTCGATTTTGAATACCACTTCGTTTAAAAAAAAAACAAACGTGAACGTTCATAAAAATAAACTAAAAACATGCGCACATTCCTTTTTTTTAAGTTAACCAACGAAAGTTATTACATAAAAATGAAATTATTAGAAAAGCAAATATGTTAAATGTGTATATTCTGTGTAGTGTAAAGGTTAGAAATGAAAAAAAAAGTTGGTCCACTCACATGTTTACATGTGGCAGTAGCAAACAATGTGGGTGAATTACTCTTAGAGCATGTGGTATACCCAAGTGAGTGAGGGGTTAGTAAGAAAAAAAGTGGTTGCTACGTGGCGCCGCGTCATTTTCAGGCATTCTCACACCACACTCACTTGAAAAGGGAAATACCTAAGTGAGTGATTGAGGTGTGAACATTAAATGCATTTTAATTTAATATTCATTTTAATAATAATATTATTAAAAAAATATAAATAAAAATTATAATAAAAAGGACATAATTATAAATTATAACAAAAAAGACATAAATAAAAGTTAAATAAAAAAATAACATAAATAAAAATAAAATAACAAAAAAAACTACTCGATTCCATATTTTCCCTTGATTTCGTTTTGTTTCCTCTCGAAAAAGGCTCGTCGGGGGCCAGTGATTTGATCGAGGTCGAGAGCGAGAATTTTTAAATCTTCTTTTTCTTTTTTTTTACCAATTAAATTTCTCTCTTTCTATGTTAAATTCTTCCATTTGATCGACCATCTTTTGACCGATGTTCACGTGAATTGGAACCGAGCTGGATCCTGAGCCCGAAGATCTTGCCTTTGCTTTTTTTCTTGCCGATCGGACGTTGTATTTCGTCCTCGTCATCCATCATATCCCGGTTGAGATCATATATTGAGGAATCTTGGGCATACCCCGGTGAACCGAACGGGTTTTGGTTAAAAGGTTGTGGTTGGGTGAACGCGTTTGGGGTTTAACAGACACCGTAGGTTGACCGCGTTTTGTTGAGACGCGTAATGAAGCCAAAAGTGGGGATTGTTAGGATTCATGACATGGATATTTTTATAGAGACAAGATGAGATTTTTTATAAAATTGATAGTGAAAAGATGAGAGTTTTTAGTGTGTTTTATAAAATGGGGTTAAGTAGTTATTTATAGGGGTTAAACAGGTTTTTTTTTAAATTACCGTTGAACGGTAACATATTTGATGTTTTAGCCGTTGAACGACATTGATTAACTTCTGCACACCCGTGAAAATCTTAACGTGGAACACTCACACCCCCTTCACACCATCAAGGGGGCGGTGTGCAAAACACATTCACGGCTTGAGGCTCGCTCACGGATGGTCTCACAGTGGGTATACCACTTGATCTTAACGTGCACACATATTCACTTTGAATTGTAAGAGTTATAATGGAGTTTTTAGAAGTTGAAAATAATATCTTTCGTCAGTATGACATCCTAGTGTTAGAATTTCATTTTGTCAATAATTTTAAAATTGTAATAGAACTTCCTCTCTGTGATATGTAAAGCGAATAAGTTGTAAGTTCTAGGTTTTTGGGTGTGACAATAAAAATATTAAAACATATTATTAAGTGATAAGATGAAGAGATGTGCAATGAAATGAAATGAATAAATTAGAGGTGTACCTATCTATTAGACATATAGAATTGTTGATAACCCCGGTGGCTATCAAGTCTTTGTGTCATTTCAAAAAGTCTCTTTCTTCCACCTACACATGTTTTATATATTAAGATTTTAAAGTCAAACGATGAAGAAAGTTAGATTGTTTCGAAAACGCTAAGGAACTAACGATACAAACTCATAATGTTTTGTTAGCATATATCTTGAAATTATCATCCGTTTAAAAATGTTTTATCACTACAAAATTTATGTAAATACAAGTATGATGTTTTTGTATGAAATTGATTTTAACTCTAATGTAAATGACCTGGCACATGAATGTGCAGAAAAGGAATGTTTATTTAATGCCTATTAGTTTTCTTATATGAGTATTATAAGGTTAGAATCCCGTGAATTACACGAATTGATAAAATATAATGTTATATATTAAATAATAAAAAAATTATATCTTTAAGAACCCGTGTATTACACAGATTCATTAAAATTCTTAAATTTTTATATACATTTTATAAATGGAAAAATGTATTATAAATACTAATGATTTTTTAAAAAAGTTCAAAAGTATCTAAAAACTAATATATAATTGTGTTTCAAAAATATATTAATTTCTATTTAATATAATTTGACTTACATTAACTATTTGGTTAAAAAAAGTTACATAATTAAATTTTAGAGTTTCTTAAAATAAATGATAATTTAAAATAAATGTATTTTATTAGTATAATTAATACTTTCTTTAAAAATATATTATTATTAAAAAAGAAGTGTATTTAATAAGAGAGATGCGAGAAAAAAATGGTGAGAAGAGATATGGAGGCGACACGTGGCGTAAGATATTTTTATTTATTATATAGTGTAGATAGATATAGATATAAACTAGGTTTTAGACTCGTGTATTACAAGGGGTTGTATAAAACTATTACTTTTTACAAAAGTCCGTTTCTTTAGGGCAGTCACACTTCTAACAATGATACGACCATCATGCTCTAGACAATATCTGGTAATGAAATTGCAAGTGGTAGAAGTTTGAATTAATTACCTAGTAATTTTCTTATAATTTTAAAACAAAAATTGAATTAAAGATGAATTTATTCAAATTAGGAATGATTTTTAATTTTTAACCAATTTAATTTTAAAAGGGTAATGATTGCCATTAATAATTAATTGTAGGTGATGAAAATACTTGCCACGTGGCATATTGGTGAGTAAAAATATAGCAAGTGACAAAGAAAGATGTTCCATTTATTATTAGTAAGATATATCGGCTCATACAGTAGATGTCACACCTTCAGATTTATTTACTTAATAAATAAATACAGGTTGTAACGATTGGTTCATTACACGATAGCGAAAGCTGTAATAGTGATTTCTAAGACTTGAATACACTCACAAATACTAAGACTAAGTAATACAATGATTTAAGTTCTTCTAGATCAACGACAGACTTGAGACTTGATAATCTATGCCCGTCCGGTTACTAGGACTTGTTCCAACATAGCTAGCCTATTCCAACCGCGCCATTGCTAAAGGTTACCTGAGAAACATACTTGAAAGTGTCAACACAAAGGTTGGTGAGTTCACAGAGTTTGTTCATTTAGTACAGTTAGTTTTCCCCGAAAACGTATACATGACTTAATCGCCATAAAATAAGTAGTTTTCCTTTGAAAACATGCCCATGACTTTACCGTCATAAAATAAGTAGTTTTTCCTTTGAAAACATGCCCATGATTTTACCATCATAAAATAAGTAGTTTTCCTTTGAAAAACATGTCCCTTGTTTAAACATGATCATTTACCGATCAAAACTCTTTTGTTAAACCTGATCACTTTAACCTGATCAGAACTCTTTTGTTTAAACATGATCACTTTAACCTGATCAGAACTCTTTTATTTAAACCTGATCACTTTAACCTGATCAGAACTCTTTTGTTTAAACCTGATCACTTTAACCTGATCAAAACTCTTTTGCTTAAACCTGATCACTTTAACCTGATCAGAACTCTTTTGCATGTATTACCAATGAATCTGAATACTAATCCGATCTATTGACCCCCATTTGTATGCTTGCAAGGAATACAAAATAGTATGTAATGTACGAGACCGTAACCAAACCCCAACATTCTGTGCCTCCCCCCACCTTTCTGCGAGTAAGACAATATGCGGTCATTCGGCCATTTGGACCCCTGGTTAGCGCGACTAACCATGACCGGAGGCGTCACCCCCAATAGTACTATCCATATAATCCCGGGCTAAAATAGCTAATGGTTACTAACTTATTCAGAGGACTTTAAGCGCTTTACTTTTCCCTCAATACACACATACGGTCAGATCATTAGTTCATTCATTTACATACAAAAGTCTTTTACAAGTATGTTTCCACCCCAAATCATTTCAAAAACTTTAGAAAAAGGGGGATTAGTGAAACTCACAAAGAGTTAAACCAGAATGTTCATATTGTCAAACGTATAAGCAATTGTATTTCATGTTTTCAAAACATAACCAGTAAGTATGTTTCTCCCCCGCAGTTTACAAAACATTAAAAAGCGAAAGGGGGCCGTGAACTTACCTTGTGTTCGATGAAATCCTAGTAAAATAAGTAGCAACTAGCAAGGTCCGTGAATATGTGTGCTGACCTAACCGTGCCCTATGGTAAAATAAGACACTTTAAGGTCTAAACAATGTTTCTAAGGTTTAAGTTGATCGTGTATACGATTCACCCAATTAGACTCGACACGAATACTAGTTTATATTTCCGACAGTTTTGACATGACGACCGTCAGTGACGAGTTGTGACAATCATATACATATATATATATACTTATATAAATAAGTTATGTATCTCAAGATGTGTCTTTACATTTACAAAACCACCTCATGGTTGGGGTTGAAAACAATATATAGTATGGAAGGTAAAACGTTTACATCAAAATAGCCTTTAGTAATGTATTCGGGTTTTTACGTCAACTTGTGTCGTGTTTTTAGTCAATTTATCGAACTCAATAATTTATGAAACTTTTACCACACTCAACTAAGTATATTGACTCCATAGAAATGTATTGATCATAATTTATAACGGGGCTTAAGGGTTTCAAACAAAAATCATAACACAAATAGGTTAACAGCTTCGGTTTTGTCGGATAGGTCTCGGAAATCTTGACGGTTGGGGGTCAAAATGTTAGTTTTCTGATAATAGAACATATGACTTGTAATGCCAACACAAAATACTAGTTTTTGAAAAAGGAATCAAGTCATTTGAACCATTTTTGAGTGAGTTATGACCCCATGAAGTCGGCCTTAGAATTCTGTCCAAAAACTCAGGTTGTACCAATTTTCTTGTATCGATCTTTTCGGGTATCAAAACTCCACCAAAAATCACGAAATCACTTGGGTTGGATAGAGGATTCTTTAAAATTAACTTTTGACTCAAGAATCGTCCATTTTGGTTTAGTTTTGATTAAGATACGACCCTCCAAAGTTGGCTAAAAATTCTGCCAGCAACATGTTTGTATAAAATTGTGACTTTTTCTTTGAACAATCCATTATTTGGGTGAATCTCCTACACAAAACAACTAGTAGGATCAATAAAATCAAGACTTAGTATGAAGAGACTCACTTAAAGCAAGCAAGGAGAAGGATTTGATGGAAGAATGTTGGCTTGAATCCTTATAACCACTTGGAATCACCTTGATCTTTACTTGGAATTGCAAGAGGTGTGTGCATGTGTGTGTATGTGAGCTGTATATATGCATATAGAGTGAAAGAGGTTGAGTGTTCTACTTAACAAGATCATTACTAGTTATGGTTTGATATGATGGATTGACCCATGGATGGATCTACACTTAAAAGAGAATGGCCCTTATGACACAAAATGGTGAGTTATGATGGATTTGATGGTGGTATGTGGGTGGGCCCCACATTTCGGCCATGATTGGGGATGGGGTGGGGGGTTGGGTCTTGTCACATCACGAGTCATCATTCCATGTATTAGTTGATTGGTTTTTAGGTAGTGTGTACCCGGTAGGTGATCCCGTGATCTAATACTCGATATGACTTTTTAATGGTTTAAATTTATATATCTATATACCCAGATATTTTATATATATATATACATATACATATACACATATATATATATATATATATATATATATATATAATTATTTAATGAAACGGGGGTTGAGTGTAGACCTCAACAAGTCATCATCATTACGACTTGACGTTGGAGTGGAGTATAAGCAAATATATAATGATGGTGATGTGATATTTAAGTTGCTTGCACTCTTGGTTATAATCATGATGATTATGATGCTTGAGTGTTGTGTAAGCAAAGCAATCATGATGATGATGTGATTGATTTTAACGCGCTATATTACCCAAAATTAATACCCGCTTCAATATCTTTAATTATTAAGACGTCCTACGTTTTGTGTAGTTTGACTATGGGTATTGACCTGGAATACTAGGTGTCACATTCTCCCCACGTTAGAGAGAATTTCGTCCCGAAATTCAGTTGATGTTATATTGAATTGGTATTTTCGTGAACAAGGTCTGCTACTCGATTTTTCATTTGATCTTCGTGTTCCCATGTATCCTTAGGGTCACGCTTCGAGTCCTAACGTACCTTAACCAATTGAATACGATTACACCCTGTTCCCTGGACCTTTTAGCCAGTGATTTCAGTATGTTCCTTGACAGGGTGTAGGTTGTCATTTATGTGAATCTCACCAGACAGTATGATTAACGTTTCGTCTGATAAATACTTCTTGAGTTTTGATACATGAAACAAATCTTATATATTGCTTAATTCCCCGTGACAACGTAAGCTTGTAGGTTACTGGGCCAACCCTAGCCCGTATATCTAACGATCTGATGTATTTATGGTTATGTTTGCTACAGTTGCCACACCTGGCAACTCCTTTCCAAGGTGAGACCTTTAACAAGGCTCGGTCTCCAATTTGGAATTCTAATGGCTTTCGTCTGTTGCTAGCACAACTCTCTTTCGTCTGCATTGAGTGGCTTTCAGACGATCTTTGATTTCAACGATCTTGTCAATGGTTTCCTAGCCAATATGAGGACCAGTCAAATGCTTTTCGCCAACCTCTACCCAACATAGCGATGAGCGACACTTACAACCATACAAAGCCTCAACGAAGTGGCTTTAATGCTGGTATGGTAGTTTTTATTATATGAAAAGTCAGCCAACGGTGGTGTGTATCCCAATTTCCTCCGAAATCGATTACACACGCACGGAGCACGTCTTTTAAAGTTGGATGGTCCTTTTACCTTGACCGATCATCTGGGGATGATATGCAGTGCTCATGTTAAGGCGTGTGCCCAAGGTTGACTGCCAGGTTCTTGACCTGATTTGACTGTCCCTATTAGAGAAAATGGAAATTGGCATACCATATCTAGCCTCAATTTACTTAATATTTAGCCTCGCACGCTTCTTACTTTTATCTGTCTCCTTTATTGGTAGGGAGTGAGCGGATTTCGTCAAACGACTGACGATTACCCATATAGTATCATAGCCGCTAGGTGTTCTGGGTAGATTTGTAGTGAAACCTATGGAATTCTCCTCCCATTTCCATTGAGGAGTCTGCGGTTTTTGTGTTCACTCAGGTGATTCCTAACATTCTGCTTTCACTGTCGGGTATCTCCCAACATAGATAGCAGTTTCTTCTTTCAGGTTTTGCCACATAATGGAGTTCCTCGGGATCCTTATACGTTTTATTTGATTCTGGATGAACAAAGTACTTGGGCTTATGGACTTCATCCATAACCTCCCACATAGGCTACCGATACCTGGTACTCGAATTCTATCTGTATCATCCAACTTAGGCTTCAATCGTTTAATTCCATTTGCTGGGTAGTCGGTATTCGAAAGCAAAGCGAATACTTATTCGACTAACGATATTAAACGTGCAAGAACCCCTTTATTTGATTACCCTAAATATGGTAGGGTTGTGTGATGCTCATTCCTGGTAATGAGAGGAATGGTGCCTACGAATCTTGAGCGTATGTTGACACATACCCTCTATTCGTCTACGCACTTTGTCACAAAAGCAGATCTCTATAGATCTTAGGAAAGAATTACTCGACGAGGTGTCTAGGTTTTAGTTGAATATTGGGTAGTAATGAAACAATACGAAAATGAAACTTTATGTTTGTCCCTCTTATGCTTTTCGAAAGCATTTTCCTGGACTAAGACCTTTCTCTTATTTCAGGTTTCATGTTTTCTAGGATTTTCCTCTCCATGTGCCTTCATGGAGCTAAGATTTGATGTTCCTTAGGAGCTCTTATTTGTGAACTTCGAGTCTAATCACCACTTTACTCGTTAATTGCACTATCTTCCCTCGGCAGACTAGCATTCGGGTTGTAACATCCTGATATGTAAGCTCATGACTTGGCCACCATACCCTCGAAGCATGTGTGCCATAAAAAGTTCTATGTTTGTTTGGGATATTCATATTCCGTCTTGATGAGGAAATGAACAGTGATACTGTGAGAATGGTCTCATCGAATTAGTGCTTTCCCCAAAATGGGCTATGGGCTTGTCAACCCATTAAGTTAGCTGAGATGTTTTGGGAGTTTTACAATTGTCATCTTGTAGTCATTCAGGGTATCTGCACTTCCTTAGGGTTTGAATGGTACTTTGGTGACATACCATTACGTATTCCACTCATTCAGGTTATAGCCTCAAAATCCTTAGCACAAGGATAAACTTGAGGTAAAGAGTGTTGAACGTCGAGACTTTTGTATTCTAACTGAGCCTACTCCAGGAGATCATTTCTTAACAATAGATGCTCTAGAGCTTCCCAACTATAGAAAACTAGGAGTGAAAGATGTGATCACGCCTCTCTTCTAGGCTAAAATCTGGGATCCATCCAACAAGATGAACTTTGGGGAAGTGCGAGTACAAAAGAGTAATAAATTATTCTTCTCAACTCTTTGTGGACAGTGGCCTGTTGTGAATAGCTCGAGCTTACGTCCCTTATGCATATCATGAACTAATGAGATTAGAATGAAATTTCGCATTTGGGACTCCTTTAAGAGTTTTGCATGTCGTTTTCCTGTTAGTGCGACAATAGTCGTTAGTCCACACTTAGGTTTCTTTGGCATTCGCTTGAGCATCATCCCCGACCTATTCATCACCGGGAGAATAGTCGGACTTAAAGGTGTACTGAATGTCAATGGTTGCGAGAGCAACCCTGTTTGACCAATATTATGAAATGTCAGATTGCCTACTTGTCTCATGTCGAGCTTCCACAACACCCCATAGGTGCTATGTGTATGCGGGTCAGAAATATTTTCTGCCCCATTACCGGAGCTAGTGCATATCACTCCTGACGTAACTTTCAAGTAATCGTGAGACTAAATTGTACGATAGATCCCGAGATTATGCTATAATCTCCCATAATAATTTTGCAATTATTGTAATTGTGGGTTGTGGTAATGCTCAATTTGAAGCCATCTTGACAAGCAGAATCTCAAAGAATGAATGTGCGAAATCCTTCGCCGTTTAGGATTCACTAAGGATTGGTTGAATTCAATTTGAATTTCTCTCGTTCCTCCCAAAACTAGGAGAGTACTTTGTGAGTACCTAATTGAGAAGTCCGATTTGTTAAGATCCAATCCTTAATCAATTGACTGAGAACATGGTTTGATCATTAGCTTGGACAACAAGACTCACTAAAGTTCCCATGCACTACAAATTATGATTACGTGTGCAACCGTAATGATAATTTGCCTTGCCTGATCCCTATAGTGTTTCTTTTATCCCCAGATTTTAGTTAAAAGGATTTGAAATGATCATTAGGTCGTGTTTGCACACTTGTGTAGGAGTGTGTATTGTTCTATCAGATTACTCTTGATTATGAGTACCAATACCCATGAGTCTGCCGAATCTGGCTGTTACCGGATGAGGTTAACGGTAGAGAGGCACCACCAGTGTCTCTCAAGAATAAAATGTGTATGGAAGTCAGGCACTATGTGTAGGGCAGAGATCCTCAAATTAGTGTCGAGCAACTCATGCTCCAAGTATGTATGTACGTATGGATCCACATGATCCTGATGAATGTCTGGGTCTCCTGACCCATGGAGTTCTCCCCCGTTTAGTCCTTCTTATCCACCTTGGATTCCCTTCGTTCCGGGCAATCCCGTCTGCCACATCTCATGGCGAAAGTCTATTCGTTCGATTCGGCAACTCATGAATTAGAGTATTTATACCGTACGTACGTCAGAAAGAATGTTGCCTCCACGGCTAGAGTAGTTGTCGGTGTGGTGTAGGTATAGGTACAGATTCTGGTACGGGTTCAGCCTGTTGTGATACCAAGATCGGTAACTGACGGTTGCTGCCGTCGTCGCCTCAGCTCGTAACTCAATCTTCTAAGGTTGCAGTATGCTGAGTACTCGTTATTCTTGACTTGTAATCCGAACAGTAACATGTTGTAAGTGTTTATTATTTTCACATTGTTGTATGTGTTTAAGTGTTCATTACATGTGCTATGTAATTGTATTAGTGTAGCTAATGATACCCTAGTGTAACTCCATACACTAATAGTCTACACAAATTGTTCGGCAACGGTTGGAATTCCTATACTCAAGTCTTGGGTGTTTTTAGTGTGATGCAAGTCTTAGAAATCTTGGTCCCTAAATAATTCCGGTTAGAGCCTAGGTGTCACTAAGGAAACCTAATTCGCTAAAACCATTGCTCTGATACCAATCTGTCACACCCCCAGATTTATTTATTTAATAAATAAATACAGGTTGCAACGATTGGTTCATTACACGACAGCGGAAGCTGTAATAGTGATTTCTAAGACTTGAATACATTCACAAATACTAAGACTAAGTAATACAATGATTTAAGTTCTTCTAGATCAACGACAGACTTGAGACTTGATAATCTATGCCCGTCCGGTTACTAGGACTTGTTCCAACATAGCTAGCCTATTCCAACCGCGTCATGGCTAAAGGTTACCTGAGAAACATACTTGAAAGTGTCAACACAAAGGTTGGTGAGTTCACAGAGTTTGTTCATTTAGTACAGTTAGTTTTCCCCGAAAACGTATACATGACTTAATCGCCATAAAATAAGTAGTTTTCCTATGAAAACATGCCCATGACTTTACCGTCATAAAATAAGTAGTTTTTCCTTTGAAAACATGCCCATGACTTTACCATCATAAAATAAATAGTTTTCCTTTGAAAAAGATGTCCCTTGTTTAAACATGATCATTTACCGATCAAAACTCTTTTGTTAAACATGATCACTTTAACCTGATCAGAACTCTTTTGTTTAAACCTGATCACTTTAACCTGATCAGAACTCTTTTGTTTAAACCTGATCACTTTAACCTGATTAGAACTCTTTTGTTTAAACCTGATCATTTACCGATCAAAACTCTTTTGTTTAAACCTGATCAGAACTCTTTTGTTTAAACCTGATCACTTTAACCTGATCAAAACTCTTTTGTTTAAACCTGATCACTTTAACCTGATCAGAACTCTTTTGCATGTATTACCAATGAATCTGAATACTAATCCGATCTATTGACCCCATTTGTAAGCTTGCAAGGAATACAAAATAGTATGTAATGTACGACACCGTAACCAAACCCCAACATTCTGTGCCTCCCCCCACCTTTCTGCGAGTAAGACAATATGCGGTCATTCGGCCATTTGGACCCCTGGTTAGCGCGACTAACCATGACCGGAGGCGTCACCCCCAATAGTACTATCCATATAATCCCGGGCTAAAATAGCTAATGGTTACTAACTTATTCAGAGGACTTTAAGCGCTTTACTTTTCCCTCAATACACACATACGGTCAGATCATTAGTTCATTCATTTACATACAAAAGTCTTTTACAAGTATGTTTCCACCCCAAATCATTTCAAAAACTTTAGAAAAAGGGGGGATTAGTGAAACTCACAAAGAGTTAAACCAGAATGTTCATATTGTCAAACGTATAAGCAATTGTATTTCATGTTTTCAAAACATAACTAGTAAGTATGTTTCTCCCTCGCAGTTTACAAAACATTAAAAAGCGAAAGGGGGCCGTGAACTCACCTTGTGTTCGATGAAATCCTAGCAAAATAAGTAGCAACTAGCAAGGTCCGTGAATATGTGAGCTGACCTAACCGTGCCCTATGGTAAAATAAGACACTTTAAGGTCTAAACAATGTTTCTAAGGTTTAAGTTGATCGTGTATACGATTCACCCAATTAAACTCGACACGAATACTAGTTTATATTTCCGACAGTTTTGACATGACGACCGTCAGTGACGAGTTGTGACAATCATATACATATATATATATATATATACTTATATAAATAAGTTATGTATCTCAAGACGTGTCTTTACGTTTACACAACCACCTCATGGTTGGGGTTGAAAACAATATATAGTATGGAAGGTAAAACGTTTACATCAAAATAGCCTTTAGTAATGTATTCGGGTTTTTACGTCAACTTGTGTCGTGTTTTTAGTCAATTTATCGAACTCAATAATTTATGAAACTTTTACCACACTCAACTAAGTGTATTGACTCCATAGAAATGTATTGATCATAATTTATAACGGGGCTTAAGGGTTTCAAACAAAAATCATAACACAAATAGGTTAACAGCTTCGGTTTTGTCGGATAGGTCTCGGAAATCTTGACGGTTGGGGGTCAAAATGTTAGTTTTCTGATAATAGGACATATGGGTTGTAATGCCAACACAAAATACTAGTTTTAGAAAAAGGAATCAAGTCATTTGAACCATTTTTGAGTGAGTTATGACCCCATGAAGTCGGCCTTAGAATTCTGTCCAAAAACTCAGGTTGTACCAATTTTCTTGTATCGATCTTTTCGGGTATCGAAACTCCACCAAAAATCACGAAATCACTTGGGTTGGATAGAGGATTCTTTAAACTTAATTTTTGACTCAAGAATCGTCCATTTTGGTTTAGTTTTGATTAAGATACGACCCTCCAAAGTTGGCTAAAAATTCTGCCAGCAACATGTTTGTATAAAATTGTGACTTTTTCTTTGAACAATCCATTATTTGGGTGAATCTCCTACACAAAACAACTAGTAGGATCAATAAAATCAAGACTTAGTATGAAGAGACTCACTTAAAGCAAGCAAGGAGAAGGATTTGATGGAAGAATGTTGGCTTGAATCCTTATAACCACTTGGAATCACCTTGATCTTTACTTGGAATTGCAAGAGGTGTGTGCATGTGTGTGTATGTGAACCGTATATATGCATATAGAGTGAAAGAGGTTGAGTGTTCTACTTAACAAGATCATTACTAGTTATGGTTTGATATGATGGATTGACCCATGGATGGATCTACACTTAAAAGAGAATGACCCTTATGACACAAAATGGTGAGTTATGATGGATTTGATGGTGGTATGTGGGTGGGCCCCACATTTCGGCCATGATTGGGGATGGGGTGGGGGGTTGGGTCTTGTCACATCACGAGTCATCATTCCATGTATTAGTTGATTGGTTTTTAGGTAGTGTATACCCGGTAGGTGATCCCGTGATCTAATACTCGATATGACTTTTTAATGGTTTAAACTTTATATATCTATATACCCAGATATTTTATATATATATATACATATACATATACACACATATATATATATATATATAATTATTTAATGAAACGGGGGTTGAGTGTGGACCTCAACAAGTCATCATCATTACGACTTGACGTTGGAGTGGAGTATAAGCAAATATATAATGATGGTGATGTGATATTTAAGTTGCTTGCACTCTTGGTTATAATCATGATGATTATGATGCTTGAGTGTTGTGTAAGCAAAGCAATCATGATGATGATGTGATTGATTTTAACGCGGTATATTACCCGAAATTAATACCCGCTTCAATATCTTTAATTATTAAGACGTCCTACGTTTTGTGTAGTTTGACTATGGGTATTGACCTGGAATACTGGGTGTCACAGTAGAGCCTGGCTAAGGTTATGCATATCTAATGTTCCATCTGGTTAAGTGGATCGCATGCTGTTGGCCAAACAGTTTCGGCCCGTAAGGTAGCGCCATGCAGAGTGATTTGGTCACTAGAAGAGATAAGCCTATATTGGTAACTCAGAAAGGAAATACTACTTAAGGGTAGTTGAAATGACATTAAGAAAGGAATAACTAAGATTATCCGTAGGTGACTGCGAGAGATCCAACATGATATCTTAGGAAAATGTTTTGTTTGAAGAATTAACATTCTACTTCAATCATTATACTTTATATGCTTGTAAACTTAAACTTATAACTGACTAGTGTAAACTGATCCATTTTAACAATGCATTCTAGAAAAACAAAATTAGCGGCTTCTATAGTAGGAAAGGAAAAGATATAAAGACATCAACAAGGCTTTTGATAAGTAATCTTTTGGCATATTTGAACTTTGATATAGTTCCCTTAATCTAGAACATAATATATAGATGCAGGCTTAGGTAATGAAACTTCCGATGTGTTATGAAAGTTTTTTGTTCTTAAGTTTGTGTAAATCCAACATATGTCGCTCCTTAGGTGCTCGAAACTTGGGGTGTGACAGATTCAATGTCTTCACGCAATAAGGTAGTGGTCAGGTGTTGGTTTAGCCATGAAACATGCCAAGTGATCAATGTTGTGATGGGAGTTTATAAACAACACTTTTATTAAGACTAACGGTTTTGAAGTTACTTTCAAAGAAAAAGAGTTTTGGAAGTTAATATGTTATGAGTTGGAATAATGTGGCAAACTATAAGTTGATTTGTTAGGTTCTCTTGTGATTGACGTGCTATTAATTGACAAGCAAAATATTTTAAGTTGGTATCGTTTTAATTATAAAATACACTATTACTTAAAACCAAATGTCGGTGGAATTTTTCACCGACAATTTTAACCCTTTTACTTTATTAAATGACACAAATGGTCCCTTAATTTTTTAAAATGTCACTTTTATCACCTTAAGTTTTTAAAGTTTTAAGTTTACCCCTGTACTATATATAATCTTATTTTTCCTTGATAATTTTCGTTTGTTTATTTAACTTTTTTTTGTTAACGTCCCGGTATAAATTTTGTTAAAAACATAATCGTATTCAAAATAGATTACTTTTTGAGTATCGTGGGTTATATCGACTAACGGTGATGTGCTACAACGACCGAAAAACATCGATATCGTTATATAACTGTTTTTTATCTATATTTCGATCCCCACAATCGAGTCGCCATAACTTCATACGTGTCTTTTATGTATTTGACTACGCTTCTTTTTGTGCGTCCCACGTTAATGATACCGCCTCAATCGTTTAAGGAGCGCGGGGCAAAATTTATTTAACAACGTTTTTTTTTGTTTAGCCACATTAATGTAACCGCCTCAACCATTTAAGGTCCTCTTCCCGCTGCGAAACGCAGGTCAACATTTCTAGTATATAATAAAGTTTTAGAAATTAAAAATAATAATATCATAAATTAATGTTGATAAGATAATGCAATCACATAAGCATCACATAGACAAATAACACACAAGCATATAACATGACATCTGCGACTATCACTTTCCAACTGCATCGAAGTACAACTCCTTTAACTTCTTTACTTGCGTTCATTACTTTCTTTAAAATATAAATTTAAAAGATACTACTATACGTTTTATTATACTCTTTATCTGCTTCTCTCTTTTTTTAATAGTATATTTTAATGTTTTAAATTAATAAACATTTAAAAAGACAACTTATGGAACTATAGGGACTAATAGTGACAAATTTGAAACTAGAAAGACTAAATGTATCATTGAGCCAAAATTGATAGAATTCACTTTTTAAATCAGAATACTTCAGACTTATATGTTAATATGTGAGCACCATTTTATGAATTCTGTGAATTATTTGTTAACATACATTTGTTAACATACATGTATACGTTTAATTTAGGACATAAACTTCAACGTGCAAATTACTTTTAATCGTCGTCAGGTGAGTTCATGACCCCTACTTTTACAGTTTTGTAAATATATTGGGGGAAAGTATACATAAACATGTTTTTAACAACTAGTAAACGTTTACCCTGGTTTATTAAACGTTTTGACAGAAACATTGTTTACTATCCTTGTGATAAGGAATACCACCTCATTTTTATGAAAGACATGAAACAACATCCTTTATGGAAAGACTTGAAACTTGATTCGTATCTCATAAGTAATACATGTTTATTCAACATGCCCACTTTGTTCCTGCATAACTGCTAACTCTAGTTTGAGCTAACAGGTAATTGGGTAGTAGTACTGAGGTGATTCCCGCACATAGTTGGAAAGCCCCACTAAAGTTATTTAATCTTGATTGATTGTAACCAAACTTCGTAAGTGAGTTAGTGTGCTTAACAAAAAAAATACAATGTTGTAATCGTAAAAAATGAAGTTGGACACGATGATGTATGAGGAATGCCTTTAATCCTTCAGGATCGCTGGCTTAAATCCTCGGGAGCCGACTAAACGTCGGGGCTGCCTAGTGAACTTGTATTAAAATTGAAGTATGAGTACAATATGAGCAAAGAGAGATCGTATGCTAAGTGTTACAGAAGATTGCAAGGGTGTCAATGTGTTTTTCTAATCGATCTATTGCTCAATAAATACAAAAAAAATACTACAACTAACTATCCGAAAATAATGGCTAGACTTGGTCGCTTTATGTGATTGTTAATCACTTCTTCACGCGTATTTCCCACGTGGTCCACGTCGTGGTGAGCGAGTCTTCAAGTTTGAATGATATCTCCTGCAAATAATAATCGAAGTACATGACAAGTAACCGTTAGTAATATTAATATTTAGGAAGTTACCAGGATCTTGAATTCTGTATTATGCAGGACTCAAGATCCTGTATGAAAATCAATCCCTAACAGTGTCGAGGGGTTAAGTTTAGACACCAGGGTTAGTTATGGATATACTTATGATACGAATACTTCATACGACTTATACATACACGAAACGTTGAATATTGCCTTTCGGGTAATACATGAACATAAACGTGACGAACCAAGACTTTATGAGCATAATTGAGTTATTTTTTGTCAAGTACCTCAATTACATACATATCATAAATAACAATTTTCTCAAAAACCATGTTTGTGAACTCACCAACATTATTTGTTGACTCATTTTTCTGTGTATGCTTTCAAGTTGAAAATGACAATTAGCTTAACTTACTCATGCTATGATCATGATGGTTTTGCATTCCGTGAAGTGCATGTTTACATACTATTTAAGCATGATGGTGTGGAGGTTGCTATCATGATTTACTAACGAAATGTAATAATTGAACATGTAGGCTTTTAACTTTTTGGATTGCTATGATGTAAACTCTAAAACCTATAATCCTCTACTTATAAAGAGGATAAATTTTGGTTGCTACTTAATCTACTACGCTATCTTTTAATTTCCGATGCAATATCAATGTCTTTCCATCCCAACGTTTCGCCACGATTCCACACGAACATGACGGGTGTGACACAACTCGAATTTTGACTTTCTCTATCTAAACTCTCTTAAGCTTTCTCTTTCTAAAACTGTTTGAAAATGGAAGGAGTGAGGGTGAAGGGGAGGTGGCAGCTAGGGTTAAGCCTCCCCTTCCCCACTCGTCTTTCGTCTTTTATCGTGTTTACCCACTCTCATTTCTTCGTTTAATCTTTTATTTCTCGAGTCCCATTTGTAAATACATGTTCCTTATTATTATTTTTGGAATGTTACACATATGTACTCGTACCTTAATTTTTTTTCAGTCCAAAAAATTACCTTGGTCACGTTTGTTAGCCTTAATTGTCATATCCAAGTATAACGTGTCAATAATGTAATGAGCCGAAAATTAGTTTTATGGTGCTTTATGTGATTGATCCTAGGTGAACGTTATATATGTACCGTTGTAAGTTAGAAACTGATCAAATAGGAATGTAGGGTTATGACGTTTGCATCACATCGTTTAGGATACCATCGGCAATATAAAATCCGATCCTTTGTAAACATATCTTTGTTGGTTGTTGAATCAATCGAAGGGTTATTTAGGGTTAATCACATCTAGTTCTTCTTGTTTATTAAATGGAATGTTTTGATTATTGAATGACTGGGATCTACTGTGGTATCAAAGAAATCCAGGTTAAATCAAGAACAAGAACGTTGAAGATTGATGCATAATTTTGTAGGTTAATCGATCAAGGAGATAGAGGCCACGATTGCGACTCTTTTCAGAATCGTGGATCGGTCTGGAAGAAAGGAAAAAGTAGCGATCGATTCTGGTAACAAAAGGCAGTGTTTCAATCAATCACAGGGAGAACGAAGAAAATTAAAGGCATCGGTTTGTCCCCGTGCAATCAATCAATCGATCGTTTAAACAAGGAGATAGAGGCGACAATGGTTGAAATCGAATCTGTTTGTCTCCTTCTATCAGAACTACAAGACCTGAATCAATCGGAAATCAAGGAGTTTCAGTTTCAATTTAATTAGTTAAAAAGAAGATATGAGTACAAGAACATCACTCAAATCAGTTTGATTTTTTGAAGTTTGGTACGATCAGTCTGCAAGCAAAACTTAAAATTGAAAGGAGCACGCAATTTGATCAAATTACTACATTAATCAGAAACAAGTCGATGGTTGTTTGGTTGAGACCAATTTAAGAAAAGAAAAGTCAAGTCAAAGCAATTTGAAGGGGCTGCCATTAGGTGCAAAACAGCGATGAGACAAACGCAACCGACCACAAAGGGTAAACAATAAAATGCAATGCGGAATTAATCTTCGTTTGGTTAAAACTTTCTCGACCCGAATGAACCTATTACGATGCAAACAAATAGGGTATTCCAAAGTAACCAAAACAACCACAAATCACTATGCAAATAAATATAAAGAGACACCGAAACCTTTTAGCATGGAAAACCCCTCAAACGAGAGTAAAAACCACGGGACTACTAGAGCCGCTTTATATCCACTATCATCAAATCAAGAGCAATATAGTCTTCTGTAGAGATACTAGAGGCATACAATAAACATAATATACTTGGAATCACTAACATCAAGTATATGAAAACATAAACAAAGACAATGGAAAGGAATCACCGAATAGATTTACTCCAAAGCTCGATATTGAGTACCCCTTTTTTTGTTTCTGTCAAACGAATCCCACACAGAAATGTGTGTCTAAATATATATAATGGCAGAAGGCAAAGCTCCCCAAACCCTTTTCTTTGATTATCCTTTTGTCCGAGATAACCAAAAAGCACACACAGACCATCTAACTTTTGTTGTTGTTATCTCAAAGAAAAGATGGCAGATGGCATTAACTCATCTCATCAAATCCCATTTGTTTACTCACCAAATCCCATTTGTTCGGTAGGGGCAATCAAGACCAAAGAAACTTTTTTTATTTGGGCTAATATGTGGGATGAAGATTAAATCTCATCATGGGTAAAAAATAAGCCCAACAATCAGAACATCAAATTACAAAAAGGCAATCCCTATAATCATATAAGTATCTTCTATTATTTACTTCAAAATTTTTTGCTTTGGGAATAATACTAGAATTCTTGTTTGACTAAAAGTAAGTAGGAAAGATCATGGTTTTGTATTGAGAAAAAAAATGAAAGTATACGCCTTAGAATAAGAAAATACGAAACATGGTGGGGTAAGGACAAAGCAAGTAAAAAGTATTAGCAAGCAAGATACCTGAACCCTTGTGGTTCATTAGCGAGCAAGGAAAACCGAACCCTTAGTGGGCCATTAGCAATCAAGATTGAACCATTTGTGGTTCTAATAGCTAAGAGAAACCTAGTGTTTCAAAAGCAAGCAAGAAGGTCCTATGTGGCAAAAGAGAGCACGAAAGACCAAACCATTGGTCAATGTAAGCAAGCAAGAAAGATTGTTCCATCGATGGTAGAAACAAATTCAAAAGGAGAAAGAACATGCAAGTATGAAAGAAAGAATGAAAATTCATCAAGTTCGAGAACAAAGAAAGAAAGAGAAAGATGAAATCATAAGGGTTTTAAAGCAAGTAAGAAGACTTGTATGATGCGAGCAAAGATAGCAAGAATCTGATTAGCAAATGAGTAAGAAGAACTATTTAGTAAGTGGTCCAGAAGCAAGTACCAAGCAAGAATTAAAACATATGTGGTTCGATCAAGCAAGTAAGAAGCAAGTAAAAAAGGCTTTAAGTTTTGTTGCATTTTTTTTCAAGAAAGAAGCACGTCAAGTTGAAGACTTAAACTTGGATTACCAATTAGGGTGGTGATTGTTAGCCTTAATTGTCATATCCATGTTTAACGGGTCAAGAATGTAATTAGCCGAAAGTTAGTTTTATGGTGATTTATGTAATTCTTCCTAGTTAAAGGGTCATATAAGCACTATTGTAAGTTAGAAACTGATCAAATAGGAATGTAGGGTTACGATGTTTGCATCATGTCATTTAGGATATACTATCGGCAATATAAAGTCCAATCCTTTGTAAACAGAACGATGTTGGTTCTTGAATCAATTGAAGGTTTATTTAGGGTTAATCCCATCTTGTTCCTCTACTTGTTTATTGATTGGAATGGTTTGATTATTGAACGCCTATGATCTACTACACTAAAATACGAAAATGGACATTTGACCAGAAAAATTATCAAAAATGAATACCCAAATTTAGCCTCCTAATTCATGGACATTATTCTTATGAGACGGCTAAAGCCGGCTAAGCTAGCCTGCTCATATTTCCGTGCCAACATTCTTTTTTACAGTGTACGAACCAACATGATTGCGACACGTGGCCGGCTAAGCCTTAAAAAAGCGGAGGCTAAGCCGGCGAATAGCTTGCTATAGCCGTCTGGCTTTTTTAAGGCTTAGCCGGCTAATGTAAAAGGCTTAGCCGGAAAACTAAAAAGACATACCTGACAAAAGTAAATGTTTACCCAGCAAAAACCATGGTCTTAAAAGACAATACTTTAAGGTTTAGCCGACAAACTTAGAAGGGGTCACAAAACATAGAAGGTTTAGCCGACTGATGTAGAGATGAATGTTTGCGTCTTAACATGCTTAAAAACATATATTTGTTTGTATTTGAATGTGGAACAAAGTAACTATGCATGTGTTTGTCAATTGCAGGAAAGATGAAAAGAATGAGCAAAAATGAGGTTGGATGTTAAGCGAAGAGGTTGCAAGCAAAAGAGAGAGTGCACAACTGAATAAGTAACAAAAGAAGAAGAAAAAGAATGTTGGCGTAGCCTATGCCAAATCGGCGTAGCTTACGCTCGATGCAAGTTTGGCGTTTGAGTCGACGTTGATCAGGGGAGTAAGCGTAGGAAGATTATAGGAGGGCGTAGCTTACGCCTGGTCGGCGTTTCTTACGCCAGGTCAGCGTTGCTTACGCCAAAAGGAGGATTTTTAGGGATTTTGAGATTTTTGACATATATTCAAACCTAAACCCTAGAGGCCGTATTCATTCATTCCCTGAAGCTTCTTGGACGACTTTTGGGCGATCTTCGGTGTTTAGAAGCTTTCTAATTCGTTCGTTGATGTTTTGTAACTCTGGATTAAGTTTTGAAGGTACAATAATGTGTATGCGTAGCTAATTCACTCGTGGTTGTTCCCGGGTGTAGGATTACTTTCGTTTTATGGTTTTTCTGGGTTTAAACTTTGTTGGATTAGATTTGTGGGTCAATCGTATGATTAATAGAGTCTTTTGTTTTTCCTTTATTGATTAAACAATTTTGTTCATTGGGATTTGGTGTTGTTATCAGTTACTCAGTTTCTAATAGTGAACCATTGATTGCATTAGGTTTTATGTTCTAAAATTGGTAGAGAATTAACTAGGGATGCATCTTGTGTCAATTATTCGGTTTTCTAATCGTAAATCAACACAGTCAAATCACCGGGTTTTTGTCTATTTATCAATTGGAGGTATATTACAATTCATGTCTATGTGAAGTTTAACAAGTTTTTATCCGGTTTTATCATTAACGTGTGTAGTCTGAACCCGAGAGCGATCCGTTTTCTCATAATCACTTTTAACTCAATTAAAGTTTGTTGCTTTGGCAATAGTTTTCTGAATTAGTAATCAAAGTCTAGTAGTTTATGTGTTTTCGTTAAGTAATAATTAAATAGCATTCTCCACGAATTCCTTGTGGGTTCGACAACCTTACTTTCTGTACTACAGTCTAAAGTAGCTAAGGAATAGTTTTTGATATAGTTTTTGATTAGCCTACGACACGCGATCAAAATGGCGCCGTTGCCGGGGAATCAATGCGCTTAGTTTTATTGCTTTAGTTTAGTTGTTTGTTCTAGTTTAGTTGATTTTGATTCTGTTAACAAAAAACCCAAAAAGATTTTTCTTATTTTTGCTTTTATTTTCATTTTGTTTATTTCTTCGTTCAGAACTACTCGTTTGTGCTACTTATGCAAGTTAGCATGGATATGAATTATATTGATGATCAGCACTACTACGAGTCATGCAACAACTGTGGCATCACTGGCCACTAGGCACAAGATTGCCCAAGATATAATCATCATGATGGTGGTCCAGAGTATCAAAGCTATCATGATAATTACCATCAAGTCTACCACCCGGGCAGGCCACCTGAACAAAACAACTATCAGTCTGAACTGGATGCCATCCGGTCAGATATGAAGGAGCTGGCCAAAGTGGTCCATGAAGTGATGCAACAATAGGAGAGCCAGGCAAAATCTCATCAAGCTTTGATAAATCAAGTTGCCCAGTTAGCTGAGATAGTTGCAGCATTCGTCAAAGATTCAGGTAAGCCTTGCAGTGCACATCAGTCCTCAAGCTCCCAAACCATAAACAGTGCACACCTAAACACTGTAAGTCTTCAGTCCGCATTTGAATTTCCTGCTTTTGAACAGACTCCACCATCATTTGTAAAGGAAGTGGTGGAGCACAGTGCATCTAGGTCTGACCCTAATCAGGATCTTATTTCACATAATAACTTAAAAACTGAAAATGTGAATAAACAGGTGAAAATTCCATTTCCTAATACTTTAATCAAACCGGTTTTAAAAGAAAAAGATCCAACACAGGATGAATGATGGGAAAATTTTGAAAAGCGTAAAATCAATTCACTATTTTTAAATACGCTTAAACAAGATCCTGATAGTGTTGAGTGCTTGAAAGGTTTTAGTACCCGAAAAGACGGCACAAATGTCCTGAACAGGTAAAGCTGAGTGTTAGTGTGAATGCCGTGATTACAAGTACCCTTCCCACGAAACTCCAAGATCCAGGGGCACCTATTATTTCAATACAAATAGGTGAACTTAAACTGGATAGAGCGTTGCTGGATCTTGAAGCATCTGTGAGCATAATACCTGGGAGTTTGTACGATCAGCATGATTTTGGTCCATTACAGAGAGTTAACACCACTATGGTGTTGGCTGATCAGACTCCCACAAATCCTCGTGGGATTGTAAAGGATGTGAGTGTGAAGGTAAAGGAGTTTTACTACCTAGTAGATTTCTTGGTGTTGGATTGCGTCAAGAACACATAACCAACTATCATTTTGGGTAGACCGTTCTTGGCCACTTCACAGGCAAATATTAACTGTGTTGAGGGAACGGTAAGGATGAGGTTTGGAGCTCAGAAGATGAGTCTTCAGATATTTTCAAACTTGCCAGCACCGAAAGCTAACAATGGTGGGTCACCTGAAAAGGTGAATCACATAGTCAAGAATGCTTGTTTTGTAGGTGACAGGTTAGCTGAGCAGAAGGATGGTGAAACTCCGAACACTGGGAAGAAGAGGGTCAGAAAGAGAAAGCGGAAAGGAAAGAAACCGCTAGTTCTTGATGTAGAGCAAGGGTTTTGTGCAAGCATGGAGGAAATTTGATGATGAGAGGAACCTAAGTGTGGGGAGGGAGGACTGTAAGCATCCCACCCAACCACCATCACATCAGTAAGGTATAACGCGTCTGGCTGAAGACGTTAAACTTAGCGCTCTTGGGAGGAAGCCTAAGTTATGTTTGGTTTTTTTTAGTTAAATGAACGTTATGGGTGTGTTTTCTAGAAAGCCTCACGACACTAAACTCGTCCACTCGGGCTACCGAGGGGTTTAGAAGGCTTATTGCATACGCTAAATGCAATCGTGATTCCTACGAAAGTGAGTTAGGACTTTATTTTATTTATTTATTTTTTTGTGTTTTTGTGTACGAGTCGGCCAAGTGTGGGGAAGTTTCATGGGTTTTCAAGCGACTTTGGTGTAACTGTATATTTTCGGTTTTTGTTGAGTCTATACATCGAGTCAGTTTGATGCTCTTGGGTGTGTTCGAGTTTAACTTTGAAGGTTTAGATTGATCCACCTGTACTCGATCTCCATTGGGGTGGTGATGTTTCGAGCTTCATATTCTTGTAAAAGGCAACCGAATAGCAGATTTTGAGGACGGTCGCAAATGAAATGCTATACGATCATGTGAGGTTGGATTGAAGATAGTTACAACTCGAAACCAACTAAGTTCTTTCCAATTCTCTGTATAGTTTTGTTTATGTATTTTTATTTATTTATTTTTTTTATCGTCTCTCATCCTACATTGAGGACAATGTCGAGTTTAAGTGTGGGGAGGGGAGACCTTAGTCCAGGTCTGTATTTGAGTCTGTAGTTTGAGTCATAAAAAATAAAAAAATCCATCAAAATTAAAAAAATTCAAAAATGTCCTAGAATTAGAATTTTTGCAACTATATGGAAAATGATTGGTAGAATTGGAAAAAATGCTTATGGAAATAAAAGGAAATATTAAAAATAAAAATCGCGTATAATTTGTAACGTTTTGATAGGCCCAACCGACTTAATAACTTAAACATCCTGATAGTGAATCTAGTTAAAATGAATAATTAAATTAGGATATCTTGTGGGTTCTCATCTTAGGGGTGTTGGTAAGGTCGAAACTGTCGATATAGGGTGATAGGTACTTTTATAAAGAAGAATTTATAAGTTTTTAAAATTCTTGGCACACCGCTTCCTTTTTATGAAAATAAATCCGAGAGTTGGTGGCGCCCGCAATCCATAATCCATCAATTGAATGAGTTTAGTTAAATAAAATTGAGAGCTTGAGTTCAGCCTACGTGTTTCCCTTCGGGATAGTGACTTGGTTGATACACCCATGGGCGGGACTTAAGTAATCAATAATATTGGATGACTAAGTTAGGTTTATGTGTTTCCCTTTGGGATGGGGACTTGAAGGATACACCCCTATTCTGAATCTTATGTACTTCATTGCTTAAAAACTGTAACCTAAGTGTCATATATCGGGTTCCAACTTGATTGAAACACCACTGGGTTAGGTTTATTCATAAAACATTAATAAAAGCAAAAACATTCATCCATCGATCCATTATCCATCTGATTTCAAAAACATATAAATTCGTGTTTATAGTGGTGGGAAATCTATAAGGTTTAACCCGTGCCTAAACATGACCTTGGGGATTAGGCTGAGTCGCAGCTTTCTAAGTGTGAGACCCATAGATAAAATGCTGCTAGGTAATCTATAATATTTTAGATCACACAATTGGGGGCTCAAGAGTCGGTGATTAGGTTTAATCGGACCGAAATACCGTAATGCGTAATTAATGCGTAATTATATTTGAGCTGTGTATAATGAAAGTATAAGTTTGCAAGTTTTCGATTATAATTCCATTGCATTATTCTTTTTCGGGACGCAAAAGGTTAAGTGTGGGGATGTGATGTAAGGTCAAATATCCCGTGTTTAAGAGTTTAGTTCGTACAGTTTTATGGGTGTTACTTTGTATATCGAGTCGGTTTTACAGGTATATTTGTGTCTATTACAGGTGATTGGATGCTAAGTACGCGTTTCGGGAAGCATTTTTGATGAAGTAAAAGGATTGGATGCGAAACTATGCAAAGATGGCAGCTTATTAGGAAGTTCTATAGTGCAAAACTTCACAGAAGCATATCTTGAGCTAGAAATTGAATCACGGGGCCCATAATATATCGATTTGGGGTAGCTCGACGAGCCGGGTATGAGAATTGGGTTTTGGCGTAGCCTACGCCAACCTGGCGTAGCTTACGCTGGAATCTTGTTTGACGTTTGAGTCGGTGTTGATTAGGGGAGTCAGCGTAGGAGTTTGGTTTTGGGCGTAGCTTACGCCAGGTCGGCGTTGGTTACGCCAAAAGTGAGAAAACTTAGGGATTTTGAGATTTTCTCCATATATTCAAGTCTAAACCCTAAGTCCGTCATCATTCATTCTTGGGAGCTTCTTGGACAACTGGAGGGTGATTTTCAGAGGTAGAAGTCATTCTAGATAATCTATTGAAGCTATGCTCGTGTTTCTGACAAACATGCGTGGCTAAGCTGCGTGTGGCTTCCTCCCGGCAGATGGTTCGTATATGTTTCTATGTTTGATTCTGTTTGTTCATGATTGGGTCTTGTTAGTTTCTGACAATAACTTGATAGATTGATGTATTAGTTGATTTGAACAGTTTATATTTATGCTTTGAGTTTTTTACTTTACAATCTGTGTTCGGTTGATGACAAAACCTAGTAGCAGGGTTGGGTGACTAAAGCGGGTAACTTGGTATTTATAAATTGGGTAATTGGATTATACTTGTTTGTGACGAAACTAGTTGCATAGGTTGCTGACAACAACATGTTTTCATTTATTATTTTAACTAATTTTCCAACACTATGTGTATGTGGTGTCCATTGAACAACTGAGTATTACATAAGCCTAGAACCTGAAGTTTGGAGGGAGTTGCATCTTTATTTGATATGAGCCTTATTTTGAGTTGTAGAACATAAGTAGGAATAATTGCTCATTTTTTGTTCTTGTGTGTTTACCATAATGTTACATCCTTTTAGAACATGCTTTTGTTATACGTGTTGAGGCCATGAACCAAGAATTTGCACAAAGATGATTAAGGCATTAGGTTTAGCGCCTTTTGTTTAGCCTTTTCTTTTGTTTTCGCTACCCGGTACAAATTTCCCATAGAACTGAGCCTTTCGTTTGTTAAGTTGTAACATGAGCCCGAATCCCTTCTTAGCCTTTTTATTTTATTTCTTACCTGGTGAATTGGAATTCAATTAAGTTAAGTTGTGTAAGTATAGAAATAAGGAAAGAGAGAACTTGTGTATAAGCAGAGTGATGTTGAATGAGGGAATTAGAACTGAATTGTTAGATATCAAAATATGTATGCAACACAAACAATGTGTGTTTAATATAGAAAGGGAAGTTGCTTGTACACAAGAGAAAAGGAAAGAAAAATATATATTAAATAGTTGTCTTTGTTTATAGTTTTGTTCAAAAAAAATGAAAAAAAAAAGAAAAGCACAAAAACAGTGTGTGTGGGTCAATTTTACCCAGTCGGGTTCAATAGTTCTTAGTAGTAGTTGAAAATAAGAGTTTCATTGTTAACGGGTCATTTTCACCCAAGTTGGATAGTTTTTAGTTGTTTGATGTTAAACTTACTTAGTGATTCCAAATCACCTTAGCCACTTTTAAATATCCCCTTCCATACCCTTAACCCTAGTGTTAATTGGTGGAGATGTGATATTTGAGCAAGATTATGATAACGATGTTTCATTGATGGTCTGAGTGTGTAATTTCAACTAGTACATCTTTAGCCAGTCCAGATACCGGGTGTCTCGGATCGTTACGTGTGGGTGTGTGACTAGTACAACCGGGTGCTGAATGCCCGTGACTAGGTGGAGAATAATGTAACACAAAGTAAACCGACAACGAAAGCACTTTCAAACTTCGTCTATTATAAAACTTGAAGGTTACAGAAATGTTACAACTGAGTGCGTACATAACTTCGGTCAACACATTCTATTTATACTAGACCTGATCTCTGCACACTTAACAAGTATGCAGGGAAAATTGTTCTTGCGTACTTAGCAAGTACGCAGAGTGTTCTTGCGTACTTGCTAGGTACGCAGGAAGTAATTCCTGCGCACATGCTAAGTGCGCAAAGTACTTAGAGAAATAGACGACTAGTACATACATTAGTGATTACAACTCGATACCTAATACATACAAACACTAACATACAAAGACTAATACATACAAGACAAATACAAAAAGCTAAGACAGTATCCAGAGTGTTTGTCACACAAAAGTGCTTCAACAAACTCCCCCCTGATAACAGTTCTGGATTGTCTTCGGTCTTCACTACTCCCCAGCATTAGCTTCCATCTTCTTTTTGTAGTCAAGACAAAACTTGACCACTTTGTCGTATTTAGAAGCAAGGAACTTTATCCACTCGTCCATGTACATGCATTACTTGTCAGCTAGCGCCTCCATATCTTTCACAGAGAAGTTGATGAAAAACTTTGATCAGTTCTCTTGGCACTAAGCTTCCACTCTCGGACCACACCTTTCCAATCACCACCACCTCACCCGTTCTTTGATCAACGTACTAGTACCATATGTTACCGAGGATATCCTGAGATAACTTGCTTAGGGGAATCCTGGTTTCACACAGCACTAGCTTGTATACCAGTTTCTTTTAGGTTTTATGAGTCATGGGATGTCTAACATTCTTGTCCCTGACTCTCTTGGGCACTTGAGGCTTAAAAAATTCGAACTTCCCAGATCTTCCCTCTCGCTGCAGAACTTGCCACAAACCCATCGCTACCGCGTGATTTGAGTGACTCATCATCTCTCGGTTTGCTAGGTTCCTGAGGTCGTACTTTGGCAAGGAGCTGAAAGATTCACTGGTTGGTTTCAAGTATTGAACCGCCCAGCTCGCTTGATTGCAAACAGCTTCTTGTCATCCTCGAACCTCACAGCTAAGATCATACCTGTCGCTCCATGTTTTTCTATGATCGATGTCTTCTGCCAGACAGGAGCCGAAATCCTTTGAAGACCTTGCAGGCGTATGTTTGCTTTTCTGCGCCTCTAGATCCACTGGTGTAGGGTCGGTAGGAGAGGCTTCAGTCGACGCCTCAGCAGTACTTACAGGCTCGACTGAACCTGTGTCAAGATTAGTTTCAAAGGATGGAGCTACAAATTTCTCTCAATCCTCAAACTCAAATTCAATCACCATATCCTCATCCTCCCCATCCCAGTCATCACCAGACTCGATCTCTCCCTCTTGCAGATTGCAGAGAGCATTGATCTGTGCTTCTTTGGAATAGTCTAGCTCTAATAGTAAGATCACATCGTCCTACACGTCGTCAGATAGGTCTTTCAGTACGTCAACCACATACTTTCCTTTATCACCACCAGAAGCATCACCTCCACCTTCACTCCAAGAAGACTCCCCCTCAGCCATAGGCACGACAGAAATGGGAACAATCGCCAAAGCTGGCGATTGCTGCTCACTTCCACTTGGTCCGGCTTCAGGATCCCTGTCCTGGTCATCACTCTTAGTTAGATCAACTAAGTGAGAAGCCTCTTCACTACTAGGCTTAGGTGGTTGCTTCTTCATCAGTTCCTTCAATCTCTCCCCCTGAGTAGCAAGC
This sequence comes from Smallanthus sonchifolius, assembly GCA_023525975.1. NCBI lineage: Eukaryota > Viridiplantae > Streptophyta > Magnoliopsida > Asterales > Asteraceae > Smallanthus > Smallanthus sonchifolius. The sequence goes on along the minus strand of CM042035.1, from coordinate 15,638,019 downwards.
GTCTTGGCCATATCACAGACCAGTTTAACCATAGTATCATGCTCCTTTTGCTGCTTCTCATCAGCCGCCCGCTGTTTCTTCAAAGTGGCTACTTCGTCAATCAATGAGATTATCAGGCCTGTTGCTTGTCAGATTCTTCACTTGATTTCCGTACCGTTTCAAGTAATCCAGCGATTTGAGTCTCTAGGGTAGTGATCCTGGCATCACGAGGATCAGGACCCCTAGACGAAGATGATTCGGCTTGATGAGTTGGGAAGGTAAAGATTTCATCAAAATAAAATCCTTGATCAAAGTAAATCTCAGAAAATGGTTCACTGATGTGTTGGAGAGTGGTTGTGGGAATTAAGGTAGGGATGGTTGTTGTTTGGATGATGGTTGGGGTGATGGTGACAGACTCAGTCAGAATTGGAGTCATCACCGCCAACTTGACATATTGTACAAGGAGGGTCACTATCACAGGAACCTCCTATGTGATAGAAGTTGTAGCCACAACAGGTGTTACATGTAGCCTCCTCCTCTGTCGCCTATAAAGCTGTTGTGAAGGTGAAGTAGAAGTTGAATCAGTACTCGCAGCCATCACAGTTGCATGCCTCTGAGCACTGACTTCTACCTCACGAAGGATAGTTTGGTGTTTCCTATCCCCCCGACGCTTGTTTATACTTTCTCTTCTTCGTCTCTTTAAAGCAGTATCCGAATCAAAATCGGGCTCGTACTCACTGCTAGTACTCTGTTGTATTTTTCTCTTAGAAGATGACTCAGGAAGGGTCACCGGTGTCTGTCTCATTGGGTGTGATGGTGATGGTGCATCATCAGAATCAGATGAATCAGACTCGGTTGTCTCGGAGTCGGATTCTTCAGCGCCACCACTTCCCGCTTCTTCGTCTCCTCCTTCTTCAGAAACTTCATTCTCACTTTCAACTTCCTTCTCTCCTTGTTGCTCATCAGAATGTTCACTGAGTTCTGGCTCAGACTCTCCACTAAACCATCTCCAATCCGCAGGCGCCACATAATCTTCATTGATCAGGTGGCTAAAGAGTGGAGTATGCACAGGGGTAGGTTCTACACTGACTAACATTAGAAATTGTGAGAAAACTCTCTTGGCCACCCGCTTCACTTGCATTCTCTCCCCAATAGCAGGTAGATTAGGCAACGCATCATTTATCAAGAGTTGCACAAATCTGGGGTATAACAGAAACCTGAACCTCTCCACCGTGTTGATCTGATCAGTTAAGGCTTTGTAGATATACTTGGAGAAGTTAAAGCCCCTGTTCAGAGACAATCCAACCATAGCGGATGCTAGATCAAGTCCAATGGCATCCTTCCCGGCCTTCCTGGAAGAAATGCACATGATCATTATGTGGGCAAAGTACCTCCACTGATCTAGCACCCACATCTTCTTGTATGATGAATAATCCCGCACACCGAAGTATCCCATACGTTGCCTCCAACACCCGTCCACAAAGTAATCAGGATAGGAAATTGGGTCGGTTGTAAGATCCCGAAACTATAAGACCCTTCGGATTGTGTCCTCAGAAATAGCAATGTCATGACCCGCCAAAGTAGCCCGAATAACATTAGGAGTTACCGTGCAGTCATGATCCGATGTGTCCTAGAACTGCTCCAAGTTCGATCTTGATACAATTTGATCTGCTGAGATAGCATAGCTGATCTTTGAACGGTTCAAGAAATCAACTATCTCCCTGTATTGAAGTGCAACACCCTTCCATTCCGGTTGTGTAAGTGCCAACAGATTGAATTCTTTTGTAAACGCACGAGCCATCACTGTAAAAACAAACGGTAAACACAATAAGAACAAGAAGCATCATTGGAATTGAATACACATGACTAAGTATAGTACATTCACAATGAATTGAAAATCCAGACTTAGAAAAATTTCAGAATTGGCCTTCCTGCGTACTTGTTTTGTACGCAGGGTTTAGGTCTAGCGTACTTAGCAACTACGCATGACTTGTGTCTTGTGTACTTGTTAAGTATGTATGACTTAACACCTAGACAAATTTTTGAAAATTCAAAATCAATAACTTGTGAGTTTTGATGGTAATGTTGGTTGTCACTAGGTCGAAAACCATGTTTACAACCAATGGAACCAAGACCAACATAAAAAATGCACTATAAACTGGTCATTTTGACCTAAGTGTCGACTGACAGGAACCCACAGTCACATAAGTGGTCAAAATCAAAATCCAAGATAGTTAAGGATGATTAAGTGATAATCAAGCTTCGAATAATGATTTTAGACATGATTTAGGTCATAATGTGTGTCAAAAACAACAAAAAATTGTCAAAAATCAAAGTCTAGAACCCTAGTTCTTCAAGTTCACAAATCGGTCCATAACTCAAGATTTAACGGATGAAAAGCTCCTAGATTATCACCAAGTGTTAGTTGGTTGATTTTGAAACTAAGATTGGGACGAAAAACCATTTAGGAACACACGAAATTTTGAGTGAAAAGATGATCAGGGTATACAACAGTGTAACGGTTTGAATGAGATAAAACTCAAGAAAAATTCCAAGTGCTGTATATATGCCCCACACATTTGGGTCTTGCGTACTTAACAAGTGCGCAAGACTTAACTCTTGCGTACTTAACAAGTACTTAACAAGTACGCATGATTTAAGTCTTGTGTACTTACAAGTCCACAAGGTTTAATTTCTGCGTACTTGATAAGTACGCAGAAACCCTTGTGTTTCACAAATTTCAACTCAAATTACGAAGATGTGAAGTCAAATAACGAACCGGATAAGATCATTCTATCAAGAGTATTCAAATTCAATTCAGAGGAGTTAAACACAAATATTTTTGGCATTTTTGATTAGAATTGAACTATACAAACTTAAAATCTTTTTGAGGTTTTCCGAATAGAGATATACAAGTATTTACACAAGCTATTTTTGTTCAAAGACACGAGCAGAGGATCATATCAGGCTAAACTATAGCAAAAATGATACAAGATAAACATCAAAGAATATGGGATCATGTCAGGGATTACTATTTATTCATACGTAATAAGCACAAAAACAAGTAATTCAAGTTAGCAATATTATAAGATTTGAAACCATAAGCATCTTAGTATCACGTTCTTATGTGTTAAGCTAATAATTATAAGTATACAACGTGTACCCCAGATTTATGCTATTTGAATTTAAGTTTGCACTAACTCAAGGCAACTAAGATTTTCCCAATGATTTTCCAAATTTCTAGAATGAAGTTACATCAATTAGCATAGGAAAATCAAACAGAATCCATAAGGATTATCAGGAATCATAAGATTCAGAATCGAGTGATTCATTTGTCTTGGTTTCATATGGTTTCTTCAGTAAATATCGGAATGATGATTCAGGATAATGAATATGGTGTTTGGGGATTTAGGTAAGGGGATCCAACTTTTATCTAGATTTGATTTCAATGAATCAGGAGTGATTCAAGGGTGAATATATGCTCAATGGTTGATGTCAAGACATATCTTGATTCAATCTCTCATTGCATACTTGTGAGTATGGGAAGTGAGATGAACCGCATTAATTGTGCTAACGACCTAACTCGAAACTGGTCTCAGAAGAAAATCATTGCGAAAATCTAATATCCTATATCTGATAGTGATCTTTTGCATTCTTTTACGCACACACACTAGCAAACATGAGTTCAAATCACAGTTGCAGTATTGATTTAATTTCCACATTACTAATGATTCAAAGACGCTTATAGCCTACTAAAAATTCAAATTACTTGTAAACACACAGATTAAAAAGACAATCAATTTAAACAATCAAGTAAGCATGACCCAATCATTTCCCATATGTGCAATCTAAGACGTTTAGATCATTTATGATGTACTATCATTTCTTCTTTTCTCAAGAAAACTTTCAAATTTTTCTGGTTTTCTATTTTGTTTGGATTTTTGTAAAATATTTGAAAGTTAAAAGAACTATATACAGAAAACATTTAAAAGAAATAAAATTTAACTTCCATGAATTGAATTGAGTTTAGAAAACAAGTTTTCACTCCGGATTGAACATTCCTATCATGTTGACTAGATGTTCAAAACGTGTTCGATCAAACGCCTTAGTGAAAAGGTGAGCAAAGTTGTCATTCGTGTGAACCTTTACAAATTGAATGAGATGCTTCTCAGCACAATCACGGATGAAATGATGGCGAATTTCAATATGTTTACTTTTGGAATGTTTCACCGGGTTGTTTGTGATAGACATGGTGGCATTGTTGTCAATGAACAGTGGAGTTCTAGTGAAGTTTAAGCCGTAGTCTTTCAATTGTTGTTGAATCCATAATATCTTAGAACAACCGCTCGTCGAAGCAATGTACTCTGCTTCACATGTTGAGACAGAAACCGTTGACTGCTTCTTGCACTACGAGGAAACCAGCATGTCTCCTAAGAATTGACATCCACCTGAGGTTGATTTTCTATCAAGGTTACAACCGCCATAGTCTGAATCAGTATAGGCTTTGAGGTCAAATGACTGCTTCTTTGAGTACCAAAAACCCAATCTGGGTTTCCATTTCAAGTATCTAAAGATTCTCTTTACAGCTATCAGATGAGACTCCTTCCGTTGTGACTGAAACCTTGAGCACAAACATACAACAAACATTATGTCGGGCCTTGAAGCTGTGAGATACATGAGAGAACCGATCATCCCATGGTACAATTTATAATCCACATCCTTTCCATCTTTGTCTGGATGCAAACCGTGATTGAATGGGATAGGTGTGCTATAAGTACTGCTATCATTCATCTTATATTTTGACAAGATGTCCTGCACATACTTAGTTTGATGTAGATAGATGCCATCCTCTCTTTGACTGACTTGCAGACTAAGGAAGAACGACAATTCACCCATGTTGGTCATCTCAAACTTGGACTTCTTCACCTGTTCGAATTCCCTACACATCTCTTCATTTGTAGACCCAAAGATAATGTCGTCTACATACACTTGTACGAATAGAATATCACCTCCTGCTTTTCGAATGAAGAGGGTCGAGTCAATCTGTCCGCGATCGAAACCATTGGATAGTAGATGTTTTGATAAAGTCTCATACCATACCCGAGGTGCTTGATGAAGACCATAAAGTGCTTTGTCGAGCTTATACACTTTATTGATATTATACGGATCTTCAAAGCCGGGTGGTTGAGTGACATAGACCTCTTCATGAACTTTTCCATACAGGAAAGCACTCTTCACATCAAGTTAATAGACCTTGAAGCCGACATAGGAGGCATAAGCCATAAACAGTTGAATGGCCTCAAGTCTAGCAACTGGGGCATATACTTTAGTGTAATCCAAGCCCTCTTGTTGAAAAAATCCTTGAACAACCAACCTTGCCTTGTTTTTCACTACGACGTGTCAATCATTCCGTTTTGCACTTGAACACCCATCTGGTTCCATTTGGTTGTACGCCTCTTGGCAAGTCAACTAAATCCCACACATTCAACTTTTGGAATTGAGACAGTTCTTCTTGCATTACCTCAATCTAGCAGTTGTCAGCGAGAGCCTCTTTCACATTCTTCGGCTCCAATTGGGATACGAATGCAGCATACAAACATTTTTCCATGATACCAGTGTCAAGTATCTCAGCGTACAAACTGGTGTTCTGAGCAATGGTTCTATGACGAGTCTGAACACCGGCATGAGGATCACCAATAATGTTGTCAATTGGATGATTCTTATGCACTCTCGTCTCAGGTATGTGCGGTTCCTGGAGATTTGTGTCTAGATTCATGCTCAACTCCCCCATATCATGTGTTCCAGAAGAAGACGATTCAATGTTTATTGGATCAGTTGGAGCTTCATTTCCTACATGAGTGTTAGGATCAGCTGGAGCATTATCTCCATCAACATGGACAACTTCAACGTCATCACTGTCATGAGTTCCAAATGCAGATGCAGCATTGGAATCGGGAGTTACAATAGGTACGGTGGCACGGGTTGAGAAGTTGGAGTCATCGACGCGATTAAAGAAATCGTACACATTTGCGGCATCATCGGCAGATAGATCAGGAAGGTTGAAAGACTTGAATAGCGAATCATAATCAAAACCCCAAGCTGGACTAGTTGGTTCTAGTGGAATGTTGTGTTTGCTACAATCCACTTCGAACCATTCCTCAACAGTACGAGTTCCTATATTGTACACTCTCTTGCATGGTGAATTGGGAACATTATCTAAGAAGATGCCTTCCACTACTTTTGCATGAAATTTAGATTTTTGATCCTTATATTGAAGCAATAAGGAACAAGGACTACCAAAAGGAACTAGGTAGTCAAGATTGGGAGGTCGATTGTTGATCAACTCATAACAAGTCTTGTTGGGCCTCTTAACAACCAGAACTCTGTTCAAGACGTTACAGACTGTGTTGACCGCTTCTGCCCAGAAAGTGACAGGAAGTTTTACATCTGACAACATTGTCCTTGCAGTCTTAATCAGTGTTCTGTTCTTCCTTTCTTCAACTCCGTTCTGCTGAGGTGTGTACGAGGCACTAAATTCGTGACGGATACCCTTCTTGAGACAGAAAAGCTCCATCAAATTCTTCTTGAACTCAGTTCCGTTATCACTCCTTATTCTTCTAACCTTCAACTTGCATAGGGATTCCAAACTCAAGATCAGGTATTGAAGAATGTCAGCTGTCTCATCCTTTGTACCTAAAAAGTGCACCCAAGAAAAACGTGAGAAATCATTAGTTACAACCAGACAGTATGACTTACCTCCAATGCTCCCGATACTTATGAGGCCAAACAGATCCATATGTAATAGCTCAATAGGGGTATCGATGGAGTTTTGGAGCTTGGGCTTGTGAGATTTCCGTTGCTGTTTGCCCTTTTTACAAGGCATACAATCATCTGCAATGGCAAATCTCAGCTTAGGAATCCCGGTAACTAAACCGTTTCGGACAAGATGATTCATTTTTTGATAAGAAATGTGTCTGAGTTTCCTATGCCACAAGATTGAGTCAAGCTCGGTCGCTTTGGTAAGAAAACAAGTAGCAACTGATGTGGTGGTTTTTGCCACGCTCATATCGATCTGATAGGTGTCGTTTGTTCTTGGTGCTCGCATCAGAATCCAGTCTTCAGGAACTTCAAAACCAGGTTTGAGAATCATGCATTCTGACTTGTCAAACATAACCGAGTACTCCTTGTCGCACATGTGTGAGACACTCAACAGGTTATGCTTCAGCTACTCACAGTAGTTGACATTGTCGAAGTTAACACAACCATTTGAAACCACGCTTTGACAAGTGATATTACTGCCTTTCTCTCCTGCAAAGGCCACATAGCCGCCTCTGAATGGTTTGACATCTTGAAGCAGGGCCATGTTGCCTGTCATGTGTCGGGAGCATCCACTATCTACATACCAACGGTTAGATATTGTACCCTTAGGATGTCCCTACACGAGTCACTAACAAAATAGTTAGATTTGGAGACCCAAGCCATAGTGGTCTTGGGTCGTCCATCTTTCTCAAAATAACTACCATATCATTTCACAGTCGTGACTGTAAAAAATGGGTGAATCTTTAGAAGACTTGGGATCAGGAGATTGAGAACTTTTGGATTTCTTGTTCCAGGACCTCTTCCTTTTCTTAACTGGAACAGTAGGCTTGCATTCAACAGCAGCATGTGAACTAGTGGAAGCTTCACCTGATTGAATTCCAGCCAGTTGTTCGAGCTTTCTCAATCTTTTGTGCCTCCTTCTTCTCTGTGGTTTGGAGAGTTTCATCACATGTTTCTCACCAGTTGGTGCACTACAAGAGGTAGAGGCACACGGTTTAGCAGGTAGCTTTCCCCATTTTAAAACAGATGGTTTAGCCTCAGATGTGATCTTTGGCTTTACCATAGGTTTTACTGGTGGTTTCACCACATTTGCTTTTGGACTTTTGCTATGTTTCACTGGTGGTGACTTAGGGATAACAGCTGGTTGTGAAACAACTGGCCTTTTTCCTTGGTTCTTTTTAGGGCAGTTCACCAGGATGTGACTGACCTTACCACAGTGAAAACATGTTCTCTTTTCTTTGTAAGTCCTCCTGTAAGGTTCATTAGATCTAGCATTAGATAACTCAGCATGATGAGCAGGAGGAGTTGTTTGATGAACAATATCATTTGTTTGACCCGATGATGATTGAGTTTTAGGATTATAATATATTTACAAATTTTCTTGATAGCCAAGCCCATAATGAGCTACAAAGGCTTATTTCTTAGCTTGGTTAATATTTTTATAACCCCCATAAAGCATCACTTTAAAATTTTCATTTGTTTCAACAATGTCGGGTTCGGTTAAAATGCAATTATCACGATCAGTGACAACGTTTTTCTTAACCTTCTGTTCATCGAGCAACTCCTTTGAGACTACACCATCAGGGCAGGTGTTCTCAGAGCCTTCATCAGTAAAGAACTCTTCATCAGAGGCGGAGCCAGCCTTACTTGAGGAATCATCCTTGTTATAGGAATCATCCTGACTTGAGGACTCATCAAGGCAAGACAGATCAAAGTCAATTAAGCCGTTGACAAATTTCCCACTTACTGGTGGAGGAATGGCATTAGTACCCAACCATAAGACATTCATTTGTCTTACTACAGACTCGTAGTGTTCCACCACAAAACGAGAATTTTTCAACTTCTCAATATTGCCTTTCAACTGTAAGATCTCATTTTGCAGTTTGGTGATCTCATTGTTTCTCTTTTCCAACCCCTTGTACGCAACATCCAAATGAAACTGTTGATCACTAATTTTAAGTGAATAATCACGTTTTTCTTTATTCAAAGTTTCAATTGAATCTTTGTATCATTTTTCATTTTCTTTGTAGCTTAAAGCTGCAATACGAAGGGGTTCGATCTTGTCTTGGAGCTTATAAACTTCATCCTTCAAGCTTAGACATTTTGTACAAGAAATGATAGCAAAAGAACTAGAATCTACCTCAGTTGATGAAAATGATGCCTCTCCAATAGCCATGAGGGCAACTGCAGTTGTAGACTCCTCTTGGTTAGCCACATAAGCTTCCCGTCTTTCTGCTTCCATCATCTCTATGATCTCAGCCATGAGACCAAATTGTGTTTGAGCAATAAGGGCATCCTCCAGATGAACACCCCAATCAAAGCTATCATCCTGTTGTGCTACCAATGCGTTGGACGTTCCACCTTGACTTTGATTGCGGTTGTTGGAGTTGTTGTACTCTTGACCGTTTCCTTGGCTTGGTCTGGTGACACCCGAGGCCGGTGCTTTTTCCATTTGACATTCTCTTGCAAAATGCCCAAAGTTATTGCATTTGTAGAACTTGGCCTTAGATTTATCAAATCCCACCTTGGCATTTAAATGTCCACCAATAAATTTCCTACCAGTTCTATTCAGGAAACGCTTCACCCTTCTCAAGATGATGGCCATATTCCACTGAATATCCATGTCCTCCATATCATCTGGATCCACCTGATTAAAGTCTTCTTCTATGGTTTTAGGATCCGTTAGCTTGCCGCCAATGAAGTTCTCATAGGCGAGCATACATGATGAGAACAAAGCCACATGATCTTCAGCTATCTTGGCTATTGCAGATTGGTTAGCTGAAGATGTGGGAGAAGGATTTCTTGAAGAATTCTAGTGGTGAGATCTAGATCCAGATGCTACATAGCATGCATGACCACCACAAGTATTTGAGTTATCCTCCTCATGAGAGTTCCCTGAAAAAAGGGCAATTCCAGATCCAGATGACTTGGCTGTGGAAGACATCCCATAATACATAGAAGGGTCTTGTATTTGAGGTCTCCCTGAGCTTTCCTTTCTTTTCAGGTTCACATCGTGTGCTTGAACCTTTCCGATTGCTTCATCAATCGTCATCTCATAAAATTTTGAGTTCTCTCTGATCAAGGTGGTGTACATCTCAAACTTTGGGGGTAGGGCATCCAGAAACTTCTCAACTAATTCCTTATTCAAATAGATTAGATCATAAGCTTTCAACTCAGTTTGCAGATGATAGAATCTAGATATAAGCTCCTCTGTAGATTCATTCTCCAGATATCTGAAGCACTCATACTGCTTTGTTAGAAGATCCCTCTTACTCTTCTTAGTGTCACTGTTTCACTCGAATCTCTTCTGTAATGCATTCCAGAGATTCTTAGAGTTATCATATCCTCTGAAGCTATTAAAAAACTCTCTGGTCAAGGCCATTGTGATAGATCCATGTACCTTCTTCTCTCTGTCATACACTTTCTTTTCTTCTTCATCAAGTTTAGAGATAGGCTTGGGAACTTCCTCATCAAGATATGTATATGTGGGATGCTTATAACCCTCAAGAATGGGTATCCGTAGTGAAGAATCGGTGTATGAGATATAATGCTCAAAGCATGCTTTCCAATTTGAGTAATCATTAACGTTAATCAGCTTTGGTGGTTTCTGTGGGGTTCCAATCTCATTGTCATAATTAAGAAGGTTACCGAGGTTTTAAAGATTTGCCATAGTGAAACACTTAGTCAAATTTCAGAAAAATCAAAACAATTTGCGCACTTGAATTTGGCCTTGCGCAGTTAAATCAAATGGTCTTGCGCACTTAATAAGTACGCAAGAGTAAAGAATAAGTACGCAGGAGATAATTTAAGTACGTAGCAAATATGGTCTTACGTACTTGGTAATTACGCAGCAAGACTGTACTTGTTGCCAAATATGGTAAGTATGCATATCACTTTTTCACCAACTCTCAGCAACTTTTTCCGATCACTGGAAACTCATCGGAATCTTCAAAAATTGAAGATATGACCAACTAAATCAAGCCAAAGGGTTAGAAACTTGTTTTTAACCAACCTTTGATGCTCAAAACACTCAAACAAACAACACAAGGTAGGTTTTTGAGTGATTTATGCCTCTAAAATAGTGCTCAAGAGCTACCCCTATTTTATCACAAAAATCATAAAAACACACTCACTTTTGCTTGTAAAAAGTATGTAGATTGTGTAGAAGATGCTCCTAACACACTCACAACACTCGAAATCAAGAGCAATGCTCTGATACCACTTATAGGTCCCCGGGTGTCTCGGACCGTTACGTGTGGGTGTGTGACTAGTCCAACCGGGTGCGAAATGCCCGTGACTAGGTGGAGAATCAAGTAACACAAAGTAAACCGACAACGAAAGCACTTTCAAACTTCGTATATTATAAAACTTGAAGGTTACAGAAATGTTACAACTGAGTGCGTACATAACTTCTGTCAACACATTCTATTTATACTAGACATGATCTCTGCGCACTTAACAAGTACGCAGGGCAAGTTGTTCTTGCGTACTTAGCAAGTACGCAGAGTGTTCTTGCGTACTTGCTAAGTACGCAGGAAGTAATTCCTGCCCACATGCTAAGTGCGCAAAGTACTTAGAGAAAAAAGATGGCTAGTACATACATTAGTGATTACAACTCGATACCTAATACATACAAACACTAACATACAAAGACTAATACATACAAGACAAGTACAAAAAGCTAAGACAGTATCCAGAGTGTTTGTCACACAAAAGTGCTTCAACAGTGTGTGTGGGTCAATTTTACCTAGTCGGGTTCAATAGTTCTTAGTAGTAGTTGAAAATAAGAGTTTCATTGTTAACAGGTCATTTTCACCCAAGTTGGATAGTTTTTAGTCGTTTGATGTTAAACTTACTTAGTGGATTCCAAATCACCTTAGCCTTTTAAATATCCCCTTCCATACCCTTAACCCTGGCATAACATTACAACCCGTCAAAAGTCCTTCTGATTTGTGCGGAATTTTGTGTTAATTGGTGGAGATGTGATATTTGAGCAATCTTATGATAATGATGTTTCATTGATGGTCTGAGTGTGTAATTTCAACTGGTAGATCTTTTGCTTGTCCAGATATTAAACCGAGTGGAGTGCACATTCTGAGGGGTGTGAAAGCATGTAGGTAGAAAGCTTGAAGCGTGTTAGGCCCAGTTAGACATGATGATTTAAATGCTACATTATTTTACTTGCTAGGTGTGATTCTACTGATTGCGTTAAGTCTTGCGAGTTGGGTGTGAATTTGGATCTTAATTGTGAAATGGTTAGGGATGAGTGAAGTGTTTTTGTTAATACTGATTGAAAGTATATTACAATTCATGTCTATGTGAAGTTTAACAAGTTTCTATCCGGTTTTATCATTAACGTGTGTAGTATGAGCCGGGAGCGATCTGTTTTCTCATAATCACTTCTAACTCAATTAAAGTTTGTTGCTTTGGCAATAGTTTTCTGAATCAGTAATCAAAGTCTAGTAGTTTCTGTGTTTTCGTTAAGTAATAATTAAATAGCATTCTCCACGAATTCCTTGTGGGTTCGACAACGTTACTTTCCGTACTACAGTCTAAAGTAGCTAAGGAATAGTTTTTAATATAGTTTTTTATTAGACTTCGACACGGGATCAAAATGGCGCCATTGCAGGGGAATACGTGTGCAAAGTGCTATTTTTGATTTACGTTGTTTAGTGCAGTACTACTTTGGTGTGTTAACTTGTGAAGGTTTACAGGTTTATGCATACACGACGTTCAGGAAGAACATCACCACTCTTATTTGATCCAGAAATAGAAAAAGCAGCAAAAGCTAACAGAAAGCTCAAAGGAACAATTTAAGTCATTCTTGAGAAGCTCGACAGTCCAACCGTAAGGATGTCTCAAGGAAACCCAGCAGATCAAAACCCACCTATTCCACCCCAACCAGATCTTCTATTTCCCAACCAACAACACCACCAACCAAACCCACCTCAAAACCAACAACCACCTATTCTACAAAATCAAAACTAACCGCCTCCTCCACAAAACCAGAACCAAGACCAACCACCACCTCCCCGATTCCAACAACCTTTACCTCAACCTGTTTTCCATAATCAACCCTATCAACCTCAAGATAGTTATCCAAGTCACTCTGACTATGAAGATGATGAGCTGATGTCACCGGGACGCATTCATCATCCACAACATGGTTCTCAACATGAGAACTGGAATGAGGAAGAGGCGTGGTATGACCTAAACCACCAGGAGGCAATCCCTCCCAGAAATCAGAGACAAGATGTGGTAGACGTTTGGGTTCAACCACCTTCGAGGGCAAACTATGGGTATCAACCAAGAAATCACCGCAAGGATAATCCGGGTAATTTTGAGAGAGAGAATCAGTACAGGCAGCCTCCATAAAACAGACAAAACTTTATAGATGAGCCATTTAGAAACAGGAATATGGCCAGACAAGATCAGGGGGTGGATAGTCACTTCCGCCCTGCCTTAGCCTTGAATACTACCCCCATCATACCACCAGTTCGTAGGGGGAATGCATTCAAGATCAGACCTGGATGCTTAGGGATCCTCCCACATTTCTTTGGGAGAGCTACTGAAGAACCCTATACCCACCTCTCCGAGTATGAAGCCACATGTGAAACTATAGGTGGTCAAGGATAAACTACAGACGAGGTGAAACTGGTGATATTCCAGTTTTCACTAAAGGACCGAGCAAAACAATGGTTCCTTTCTCTACCGTCTGCTAGTATTGCCACCTTGGCAGAGTTACAGCAGGAGTTCTTGGATGAGTACTTCCCACCGCACAAAAACAATGAAGCCAGATTTGCAATCAGAGACTTTAGACAACAGTCTGGGAAGCCTTTCTATGAGGCATTCAAGAGATTTAAAGAGCTGTTAAGAAATTACCCACATCATGGAATAGAAAAGTGGGAATTAATCAAGGCATTTTATGATGGTATGTTGCTAGAGGATGTGAGAGATGTGAACTCCACTAGTAACGGATCGTTCTTCTCTAATCATGTGGATGATGATTGGGACATACTAGAGAGAATAACAGTCATATAAAAAAGCAAGCCCATGCAAGTAGAAGGGCAAAGACAGGTGCTTCTGTAAAGTTAGTGGACTACGAGACACATAAAAGGTTAGATGCTATGGAGAGCCAGATGGCACGTCTTGGTAGGCCTAGTGGTAAGATGTGGCGAATGTGTCACAACTGTATCCTGTATGTGAAGGATGCGAGGAGTTAGGCCATGTTCTGACAAATTTCCCAAGGGAGCAAGGAAAGGCAGAAGAGGTAAATCAGCTTAGGGATTAAGGGCTTTCCTCGTAAACACTCGTGTCATTATATTATTTTATACGCATTGTTCATCACGAAACTTACAAGCACACTACCTCACATTCTAAATTTGGTTACAAAATTAGTGTTGTTAATTTTTATCCAAAAAAATTTGGCGGCCACCGTGGGGCAAGTGGTACTTTTTTATCTTAAAATCTTTGTGAAAAATTGTGTTCAATCACTATCTTTCAAAAATGTCGTCCCAATCTAAAAATGTTTATGTTTCTGCTCCATCTTCAAGCTCTGGGTTGAATAACCCTATTCCTCCTCCTCCATCATTTGAGAAAAAGAATGTTAATCTGCCGAAGAAAACTACTTCTGTGGGTTTTTTGGGATTCGAAATACCCGCATGTGCACCTGTGATCATATCAAATAATGATATCCTCGATCTATTCTTGGAGATGAAACAACAACTGGAGCAGCAAAGGCAAACTAACCAAATGGTGCTTTTTTATCTTAGTGTTGTTAATTTTTATCCAAAACAATTTGAAGCCCACGGTGGGGTAAGTGGTGCTTTTTTATCTTAAAATCTTTGCGAAAAATTATGTTCAATCACTATCTTTCAAAAATGTTGTCCCAATCTAAAAATGTTTCTGTTTCTGCTCCATCTTCAAGCTCTGGGTTGAATAACCCTATTCCTCCTCCTCCATCATTCCAGAAAAAGAATGTTAATGTGCTAAAGAAAACTACTTCTCTGGGTTTTTTGGGATCCGAAATACCAGCAGGTGCACCTGTGATCGTATCAAACAATGATATCCTCGATCTATTCTCGGAGATGAAACAACAAATGGAGCAGCAGAGGAAAACTAACCAAATGCTGTTCGGGGAGCTTGAGAAGGTCAAAGAATCAAAGAAACCAGTGGAAGTGATAACCCTGCTACAACCAAGGATCTTGGATTTCAATTATTCGGGATCCTGAGAAATCCATAAAGGAGACTTTCTTCCTATGCAAACTGGAATCACTACGGTTGGCCCGACTTCGGCTATTAGAGTTACTACCAAACAGGATCTTGGATTCACTCCGGGATCATTATTCAGAAATCCTAATATTGGTAACACCTTCCATCAATTTTCAAACACTAACGAATCTGGGCAGGATACAGGAATCACTCCGTCCATGGCCAAGGAACTGAAGAATTTAAGGGAGATGATATCTAGTGTATCAGGTGTAGTCCAACCTATACCGGAGATACCCTCAAGCAGTCACAGGATCTCGAGATTCGCTTCGCCGATATGTGATGCTGAAGTCCCAAAACGCTTCCAAACTCCTAACCTGAAGATGTATGATGGAACTACGGATCCTGAGGAGCATGTTGCACAATACATGGAGAGAATGGAGATAAACCCCATTCCCTTAGACTTGAAAGAAGCTTTCTCATTTGATAAACTTTAAAATGACTTCGGCTCTACCTTAACAGGATCAACTTTAAAATGGCTACTTAATGTTCCACCTTATTCAATAACTTCATTTGCTCATTTGATCAATTTGTTTAATAACCAGTTTTCTTGCAGTAGAACATTTGAAAGATTAACAAGTGACTTATACAAGATAAATCACAATCCCGGAGAATCCCTCCGAGATTATGTCAGCAAGTTCGGTCTGGAATCCCTGGATATCCCGAACCTTGACGTTGCCACTACAGTCCAGGCATTCAAGATGGGACTGAAGAAGGATTCTCAATTCTATGAATACGTTGTCATGAATCCCTGTAGGAATCTTGATGAAGTCAGGAACTGGGCACTAAGGTTCATAAGGCTCGAAGATGATAAAAAGATTCAGCAACGAATGGATGCTCCAACTAGTTACAATCATCCCAATCGGAAGAATGAGTCCGCTCCCTTCAAGTCGTACAGATCCAAACCATATTATAAGTCCGATAATCACAGGGTTAACGTTGTGGAAGATGACGAGGAAGAGGAAGAATATCATAAGTTATCCGAATATTGTTTTTCACTTGACACAACTAGTTTGTTATATGCCATGCAGGATCTTGGAGATAAGTCTAGGTGTCCCCGTAAATTCGAGAAGATTACCGGATGGAAGGACAATTCCAAATGGTGTGCTTTCCATGAGGACTTTGGCCATGTGACCGAAGATTGTATTGCTCTGCGCAAAGAGATAAGTTATCTCTTAAGCAAGGGGTATCTCAAAGAATTCCTAGGAAAAGGAAAGAACAAGACTTAGGATCATGACAGGATCCCGCAGAGAGCAAAATCCCCGCCGCCAGATGCCCAGGTAATAGGTTTATATTCGGTGGATCTGATATTTGTGGCACTTCTTACTCTGCAGCAAAAAGAAATGCCAAAGAAGCAAATACAGAAAAAGGGGACAGGCCTATCAGAACCTTCAGCTTAACTGAAGAAAAGGTGATATCTTTCAATAAAGTCGATTGAGATAACGTGCAGGATCCTCTTCATGATGGACTAGTGATCACTCTGTATATTGCTAATCACTTCATCCAAAGGATACAGATTGACGGAGGAAGCTCGGTGAACATCATTCAACATGATGTTCTGAAAAGAATGGGGATCCCGGATTCCGAAATTATCTCCAAGTCTGTGGTACTGGTAGGATTCAGCGGAGAAGTCAAAAACACAGTCGGAGAGATAAAGCTACCGATATATATCTAAGGGGTAAATACTATACAAAAGTTTTGCATTGTAGATTATTTGTCTTGCTATATTATACTTCTAGGTAGGCCTTGGATATAAGAAATGAAGGCAGTGCCCTCAGCATACCATTAATGTGTCAAGATGCCAACCCCTTGGGGGGTAGTGAAGATCAACAGTGATCAACAAGACGCAAAGGATTGCTACATATCTTCGATGAAAGCCTCCGCCAAGACCAGGCAAGCATAGCAATTAAAGAAACAAGCCCGAGACGTACTTGAAACCAAAGAGCAAGATGTTAAAGAAGTATCCATAAGTACGGAGGATCCTGACGTCAAGGTGCTTATTGGAATCAATATCCCCAAGGATATTGAGCAGAATCTTATAGAGTTACTAAAAAGCAGAACTTCAACCTTTGCCTGGAAACATGAAGACATGACGGGTATCTCTAAAGATATTATTATGCATAAATTGGGTGTTGATAATAGTTTCAGGCCAATACACGAAAATAGGAGAAAATTTGCACCAAAAAGGAATGCAATTATCCAAGAAGAGGTCGAGAGACTATTGAAAGAAGGAATGATAAGGGAAGTAAAATTCCCAAGGTGTCTAGCTAATGTGGTTGTCACACCCCGACCGATGGCGGAATCATCGGGGCGGGACATGTAAGACTGTTCATAGCACATGGTTGACTAGATTGAAATAATATTAAGGTCAAATTTCCATTACACAAAATCCAAGTACAAAATCAAATTCAAACAAGAAACATAAACAACTCATAAAATTCTTGATTTATATTGCTAAGTCCAAATCCTATGTTGAACACGTCTTGTATCAATCTCACATATTGGGGCCTGAAACATGAATAAAATAAAGTCAACTAAAAAGTTGGTGAGTATAACACAGTTGTATATAGATAGCATATAGTTGAAAACAAATCCTTTACAAGACATGATAAAATAAGGCATTTATGGGGAGCCGCTATTGTGTAACCAAGTACAATCAAACCTTAGTAACTAGTATGCAAATTGTGTTGTCGGTATCAATCACCTCCACTTGGGTGGGTTTGTCAGACTCAATAGATCTATCATTGAAAACCGTCGGCTTGTATAGTTAATGATTGTACATAATAGCATGCAAAAGTTAGCACAAATAGTCCTCGGGCATAAAGCTCAAATTGCACACATGAATGTAATAGGTTTTGTAATTGTGTTGTTTGCGTAAATGTAAACATGTAATTTGTATATAGTTCATGTTTCACCCCAAAAGTGTAAAAGAGTAAAAGGGGGTTGTGAATACTCACTTGGTATGGAAGTGAAGCTAACAAGGAATATAGATAGCAAATAAGATCCTTGAAATGCACACTTTAACCTCAAGAGTAATATGTATTGAATCACATAGATGCATAAAGTTTAAGTCTAAAATGAAAGTTAAATTTGTATATAAAACCATTGATTTGTATTTAAAAAGTATTGGATAAAATATATAAAGTTTGAGGTAAAATATGTTTGAAACAATTTAATTTGGTTTGAATTAAATAAATAAGTGTATAACTATAGTTTATGTAAATATTAATTGCAATTAAGTATAAGTGAATGAATGATTTTGTAAATTAAATAAATCATCATTATTTATAAATTTTGTAACTTAATTGTTTAAAATATCATTTAAGTGTAAGTTGATAAATAAATTTAATTTTTATAAACTTTTCAATAATTTATATTTATGCCAAGATTAAACTTTTAATCTATTTTTAAATACAGAAAACATATTTTTATAAAATCTGAATCATTTACTGATTAAAATATAAAAGTTATAATTTTGATACAAATTCTGAGTCTAGCACGACCGTGCCTCGGAAGGGCACGATCGTGCTCAAGCCACGGGCGCGACCGCGCTAGTCGGGGCGCGACCGGGTTGATCAACAGGAGCACAATCTAGACAAGTTTGACAGGCACGACCGTGCCTTGGCCCGGCACGGTCGTGTCTATGATCTTTAGACACAACAGGGACTAGCCCAGAGGGCATGACAAGGTCTGGACAGGAGGACACGACCGTGCTGCTAATCGGCACGACCGTGCTAAATGAGGCACGGCCGCGCTAAATGATTAGCGCGACCGTGTCTTTTCCAAATCATACACGAATTGACAGATTCTTGTATTTTAAACAATGTAATTGATAGGGCTTTTGATTAATGGGTTATTACGAGTCTAATAATATAAATTAATTGTATGGAAATCGTGTTTAAGAGTGGAATCGATTAAATCCTTTTTTTATCAATATGAGAATTCTGGTTCAGGACGATTCTTATGATGGAAGCCCCAATTAACAGAGGGCTTTTGATACAGATATTGAAATGAATAAATTAGAGGATTCAATTAACCTGAATAGAAGCGAATCGATAGAGAATGGTAAAGAGGAAGCTCCGGCGTCGACGGCTTGGGTTCCGGCGATCTTTGCTGCAACTCCGGTCAATGCAGATAGTCCAGGAGTTTCAGGGATGACTGAGAATCGAGACTTTACTGCTGGATTTGAGAGAATTTGGTTTGAAATACGAATTCTAGTTTCTTGGAAAGCTTGAGAGAGAATTTTCTTTGAGTTTCACGAATTTTGATTAATTGGATGAAAGGAGAATAATTGGCAGTATTATTTTGAAAGCATAACGTAATTCGGTTACGGATTCGAGCAATCGGGCGATTAAAGTTGCAGTTACGATTCAGCTGTTTCGCATGCGCGAACGTGCGAAAAATAGGCGCGACCGTGCCGAAGCACTTAGCGCGACCGTGCTAGGATGGAGCACGACCGTGCTAACTAGGGTTTCTTGATATTTTCCAACTTTAGTCATTGACTTTTCAGGTTTGATAAGTTTGAATAAAATAGTTTCTTGCATAGTGTTTTAATGTATATAATCTAGTAAAACTTGCGAATTTGTATAGAATTATTGCATTAAATTTACGGCGAGAAAATAATGAGCCATTGCACGAGTATAGAACTTGAAATTGCATTACATTGAATTGAAATAGGAATACTAAAAATCCGAGATGTTACAGTCTCCCCATGTTGAGAGAATTTCGTCCCGAAATTTAGTTAGAAGAAACAACATTATTAGTAAAAAGATGAGGATACTTGAGCTTCATTTGGTCTTCTCGTTCCCATGTGAACTCAGGACCACGCTTAGATTCCCAACGAACTTTAACGATAGGAATGCGACTTCGCTTGAGTTGCTTGACTTCACGATCCATAATTTCCACCGGTTTCTCAACGAAGTGCATCTTTTCATCAATGCGCACGTCGTCAAGCGGTATATGGAGATTTTCATCGGCGAGACACTTCTTTAGATTAGATATATGAAATGTAGGATGCACATTGCCAAGAGATGGAGGTAACTCGAGCTTGTAAGCCACTTTCCCAATCCTTTCAAGGATTTTGAACGGACCAACATAACGAGGTGATAACTTGCCTTTCTTTCCAAAACGGATCACACCCTTCCATGGAGATACCTTAAGAAGAACGAGATCACCGACTTGGAATTCCAAGGGTTTTCGACGTTTGTCGGAATAACTCTTTTGCCGACTCCTCGCTACTCGAATATTGTCACGGATTTGAATAATCTTGTCGGAAGTTTCTTGAATTAACTCAGGACCGGTGATTTGTGCTTCACCAATCTCGTTCCAACAGATCGGAGAACGACACTTGCGACCATAGAGAGCTTCGAATGGAGCCATGTTGATACTTGTGTGGTAGCTATTGTTGTAAGAAAACTCAATGAGGGATAAATGTGAATCCCAATTGCCACCAAAATCGATTACACAAGCTCTAAGCATGTCTTCAAGAGTTTGGATTGTTCGCTCGGTTTGACCATCAGTTTGCGGATGGTAAGCCGTGCTCAAATCCAATCGAGTACCAAGAGCCTTTTGGAGAGATTGCCAAAATCGAGAAGTGAACCGAGCGTCTCTATCGGATATTATGTTCAAGGGAACACCATGACGGCTCACGATTTCATCAATGTAAATTCGGGCTAATTTCTCCACTTTGAAGTCTTCACGAATAGGCAAGAAGTGGGCAGATTTGGTGAGACGATCAATGATCACCCAAATACTATCATAACCACTCGAGGTGCGATGGAGCTTGGTAATGAAATCCATAGCTAAATTTTCCCATTTCCACACGGGAATTTCCGGTTGTTCAAGCAAACCAGAAGGACGTTGATGTTCGGCTTTGACTTTGGAGCAAGTTAAGCATTTGGCAACATAAAGAGCAATGTCCTTCTTCATACCAGGCCACCAATAAAGTTGGCGAAGATCTTGGTACATTTTATCCGCACCAGGATGAATAGAATAACGAGTCTTATGAGCCTCGTTCATGAGAAATGCACGGAGATCATCGCGATCGGGAACCCAAATACGATTCAAATAATATAGTAAGCCATTGGGTTTTGATTCAAGAAGAAGTTCAACACCACACGACATTTCTTCATACATGTTACCCTCAGTTACCGAGACGTGTTGAGCGTCTAAGATACGGGTTTGAATATTGGTTTGAATACGGGCACAATGAAGCATAACATGGTCCTTTCGACTCAAAGCATCGGCTACGACATTCGCTTTGCCGGGATGGTAACGAATTTCGCAGTCATAGTCGTTAAGGAGTTCGACCCAACGTCGTTGCCTCATATTGAGTTCTTTTTGGTTGAAGATATGTTGAAGACTTTTGTGGTCGGTGAATACCACACATTTCGTGCCATATAGGTAATGTCTCCAAATCTTTAACGCGAATACGACCGCACCCAACTCGAGATCGTGCGTCGTATAATTCTTTTCATGAATTTTGAGTTGTCTTGATGCATAAGCGATCACTTTTCCTCGTTGCATGAGGACACAACCAAGACCTTGGTTAGAAGCATCACAATAGACAACTAGATCATCATTTCCATCGGGGAGAGTTAATATAGGAGCATTGCACAACTTATGCTTAAGAGTTTGGAAAGCTTCTTCTTGTTTCGGTCCCCATTCATAAGTTTTACCCTTATGAGTCAAAGCGGTAAGAGGGACAGCAATCTTTGAGAAGTTTGAGATGAAACGACGATAATAACCCGCAAGACCAAGAAATGAACGAACTTCGGTAGGAGTCTTCGGGGCATTCCAATTCTTAACCGTTTCAATCTTAGCAGGATCAACATGAATACCCTTGTCGTTGACGATGTGACCAAGAAATTGAACTTCTTTTAACCAAAATTCACATTTGGAGAACTTGGCATATAGTTGTTCTTTCTTCAAAAGGTCCAAAACCAATCTAAGGTGTTCTTCATGGTCAGCTTTAGTCTTGGAATAGATTAAGATATCGTCAATGAAAACGATTACGAATTTATCAAGGTACGGTTTGCACACACGATTCATGAGGTCCATGAAAACTGCAGGTGCATTGGTTAACCCGAAAGGCATAACCATGAACTCGTAATGACCATACCTTGTTCGAAAAGCAGTCTTAGGAATGTCATCTTTTTGAACACGAAGCTGATGATAACCGGATCAAAGATCAATCTTCGAGAAGCAAGTAGAACCTTGAAGTTGATCAAAGAGATCATCGATTCTAGGTAAGGGATAACGGTTCTTGATAGTAAGCTTGTTGAGTTCGCGGTAGTCAATACACATACGGAATGATCCATCCTTCTTTTTAACAAATAAGACGGGTGCACCCCACTGTGAATGACTCGGGCGAATGAACCCTTTGTCGGAGAGTTCTTGAAGTTGACTTGCGAGCTCTTGCATTTCGGAAGGTGCAAGACGATAAGGAGCTCTAGCAACGGGGTTAGCTCCGGGCAACAGATCAATGCGGAACTCTACTTGACGAATAGGAGGAAGACCGAATAAATCTTTAGGGAACACTTCGGGAAAATCTCTAATGATAGGAATGTCTTGGATACTCTTCTCCTTTACATCCTTTTGAACAATATGAGCTAAGAAGGCGATGTACTTCTTTCGTAAGTACTTTTGAGCGGTAGTACAAGACATCAACTTAAGACCCTTGCAAGGCTTTTCACCAAAAACCCTTAATGTTTCTCCTGAGGGTAGCGGAATTCGGATACACTTTTCAAAGCAAATGACTTCGGCATGATGATTTGATAGCCAATCCATACCTATGATAATATCAAAGCTTCCTAGTGGCATTGGAACAAGGTTGATTGGGAATGCATGATCATTAAGTTCTAAAGAGCAATCATAGATAATAGACTCAATTGTAAGGGAGTCACCATTTGTTACATATCTTGTGGCACTTCTTACTCTGCAGCAAAAAGAAATGCCAAAGAAGCAAATACAGAAAAAGGGGACAGGCCTATCAGAACCTTCAGCTTAACTGAAGAAAAGGTGATATCTTTCAATAAAGTCAATTGAGATAACGTGCAGGATCCTCTTCATGATGGACTAGTGATCACTCTGTATATTGCTAATCACTTCATCCAAAGGATACAGATTGACGGAGGAAGCTCGGTGAACATCATTCAACATGATGTTCTGAAAAGAATGGGGATCCCGGATTCCGAAATTATCTCCAAGTCTGTGGTACTGGTAGGATTCAGCGGAGAAGTCAAAAACACAGTCGGAGAGATAAAGCTACCGATATATATCTAAGGGGTAAATACTATACAAAAGTTTTGCATTGTAGATTATTTGTCTTGCTATATTATACTTTTAGGTAGGCCTTGGATATAAGAAATGAAGGCAGTGCCCTCAGCATACCATTAATGTGTCAAGATGCCAACCCCTTGGGGGGTAGTGAAGATCAACAGTGATCAACAAGACGCAAAGGATTGCTACATATCTTCGATGAAAGCCTCC
This sequence comes from Smallanthus sonchifolius, assembly GCA_023525975.1. Lineage (NCBI taxonomy): Eukaryota > Viridiplantae > Streptophyta > Magnoliopsida > Asterales > Asteraceae > Smallanthus > Smallanthus sonchifolius. The sequence goes on along the minus strand of CM042035.1, from coordinate 15,614,463 downwards.
GCCAAGACCAGGCAAGCATAGCAATTAAAGAAACAAGCCCGAGACGTACTTGAAACCAAAGAGCAAGATGTTAAAGAAGTATCCATAAGTACGGAGGATCCTGACGTCAAGGTGCTTATTGGAATCAATATCCCCAAGGATATTGAGCAGAATCTTATAGAGTTACTAAAAAGCAGAACTTCAACCTTTGCCTGGAAACATGAAGACATGACGGGTATCTCTAAAGATATTATTATGCATAAATTGGGTGTTGATAATAGTTTCAGGCCAATACACGAAAATAGGAGAAAATTTGCACCAAAAAGGAATGCAATTATCCAAGAAGAGGTCGAGAGACTATTGAAAGAAGGAATGATAAGGGAAGTAAAATTCCCAAGGTGTCTAGCTAATGTGGTTGTCACACCCCGACCGATGGCGGAATCATCGGGGCGGGACATGTAAGACTGTTCATAGCACATGGTTGACTAGATTGAAATAATATTAAGGTCAAATTTCCATTACACAAAATCCAAGTACAAAATCAAATTCAAACAAGAAACATAAACAACTCATAAAATTCTTGATTTATATTGCTAAGTCCAAATCCTATGTTGAACACGTCTTGTATCAATCTCACATATTGGGGCCTGAAACATGAATAAAATAAAGTCAACTAAAAAGTTGGTGAGTATAACACAGTTGTATATAGATAGCATATAGTTGAAAACAAATCCTTTACAAGACATGATAAAATAAGGCATTTATGGGGAGCCGCTATTGTGTAACCAAGTACAATCAAACCTTAGTAACTAGTATGCAAATTGTGTTGTCGGTATCAATCACCTCCACTTGGGTGGGTTTGTCAGACTCAATAGATCTATCATTGAAAACCGTCGGCTTGTGTAGTTAATGATTGTACATAATAGCATGCAAAAGTTAGCACAAATAGTCCTCGGGCATAAAGCTCAAATTGCACACATGAATGTAATAGGTTTTGTAATTGTGTTGTTTGCGTAAATGTAAACATGTAATTTGTATATAGTTCATGTTTCACCCCAAAAGTGTAAAAGAGTAAAAGGGGGTTGTGAATACTCACTTGGTATGGAAGTGAAGCTAACAAGGAATATAGATAGCAAATAAGATCCTTGAAATGCACACTTTAACCTCAAGAGTAATATGTATTGAATCACATAGATGCATAAAGTTTAAGTCTAAAATGAAAGTTAAATTTGTATATAAAACCATTGATTTGTATTTAAAAAGTATTGGATAAAATATATAAAGTTTGAGGTAAAATATGTTTGAAACAATTTAATTTGGTTTGAATTAAATAAATAAGTGTATAACTATAGTTTATGTAAATATTAATTGCAATTAAGTATAAGTGAATGAATGATTTTGTAAATTAAATAAATCATCATTATTTATAAATTTTGTAACTTAATTGTTTAAAATATCATTTAAGTGTAAGTTGATAAATAAATTTAATTTTTATAAACTTTTCAATAATTTATATTTATGCCAAGATTAAACTTTTAATCTATTTTTAAATACAGAAAACATATTTTTATAAAATCTGAATCATTTACTGATTAAAATATAAAAGTTATAATTTTGATACAAATTCTGAGTCTAGCACGACCGTGCCTCGGAAGGGCACGATCGTGCTCAAGCCACGGGCGCGACCGCGCTAGTCGGGGCGCGACCGGGTTGATCAACAGGAGCACAATCTAGACAAGTTTGACAGGCACGACCGTGCCTTGGCCCGGCACGGTCGTGTCTATGATCTTTAGACACAACAGGGACTAGCCCAGAGGGCATGACAAGGTCTGGACAGGAGGACACGACCGTGCTGCTAATCGGCACGACCGTGCTAAATGAGGCACGGCCGCGCTAAATGATTAGCGCGACCGTGTCTTTTCCAAATCATACACGAATTGACAGATTCTTGTATTTTAAACAATGTAATTGATAGGGCTTTTGATTAATGGGTTATTACGAGTCTAATAATATAAATTAATTGTATGGAAATCGTGTTTAAGAGTGGAATCGATTAAATCCTTTTTTTATCAATATGAGAATTCTGGTTCAGGACGATTCTTATGATGGAAGCCCCAATTAACAGAGGGCTTTTGATACAGATATTGAAATGAATAAATTAGAGGATTCAATTAACCTGAATAGAAGCGAATCGATAGAGAATGGTAAAGAGGAAGCTCCGGCGTCGACGGCTTGGGTTCCGGCGATCTTTGCTGCAACTCCGGTCAATGCAGATAGTCCAGGAGTTTCAGGGATGACTGAGAATCGAGACTTTACTGCTGGATTTGAGAGAATTTGGTTTGAAATACGAATTCTAGTTTCTTGGAAAGCTTGAGAGAGAATTTTCTTTGAGTTTCACGAATTTTGATTAATTGGATGAAAGGAGAATAATTGGCAGTATTATTTTGAAAGCATAACGTAATTCGGTTACGGATTCGAGCAATCGGGCGATTAAAGTTGCAGTTACGATTCAGCTGTTTCGCATGCGCGAACGTGCGAAAAATAGGCGCGACCGTGCCGAAGCACTTAGCGCGACCGTGCTAGGATGGAGCACGACCGTGCTAACTAGGGTTTCTTGATATTTTCCAACTTTAGTCATTGACTTTTCAGGTTTGATAAGTTTGAATAAAATAGTTTCTTGCATAGTGTTTTAATGTATATAATCTAGTAAAACTTGCGAATTTGTATAGAATTATTGCATTAAATTTACGGCGAGAAAATAATGAGCCATTGCACGAGTATAGAACTTGAAATTGCATTACATTGAATTGAAATAGGAATACTAAAAATCCGAGATGTTACAGTCTCCCCATGTTGAGAGAATTTCGTCCCGAAATTTAGTTAGAAGAAACAACATTATTAGTAAAAAGATGAGGATACTTGAGCTTCATTTGGTCTTCTCGTTCCCATGTGAACTCAGGACCACGCTTAGATTCCCAACGAACTTTAACGATAGGAATGCGACTTCGCTTGAGTTGCTTGACTTCACGATCCATAATTTCCACCGGTTTCTCAACGAAGTGCATCTTTTCATCAATGCGCACGTCGTCAAGCGGTATATGGAGATTTTCATCGGCGAGACACTTCTTTAGATTAGATATATGAAATGTAGGATGCACATTGCCAAGAGATGGAGGTAACTCGAGCTTGTAAGCCACTTTCCCAATCCTTTCAAGGATTTTGAACGGACCAACATAACGAGGTGATAACTTGCCTTTCTTTCCAAAACGGATCACACCCTTCCATGGAGATACCTTAAGAAGAACGAGATCACCGACTTGGAATTCCAAGGGTTTTCGACGTTTGTCGGAATAACTCTTTTGCCGACTCCTCGCTACTCGAATATTGTCACGGATTTGAATAATCTTGTCGGAAGTTTCTTGAATTAACTCAGGACCGGTGATTTGTGCTTCACCAATCTCGTTCCAACAGATCGGAGAACGACACTTGCGACCATAGAGAGCTTCGAATGGAGCCATGTTGATACTTGTGTGGTAGCTATTGTTGTAAGAAAACTCAATGAGGGATAAATGTGAATCCCAATTGCCACCAAAATCGATTACACAAGCTCTAAGCATGTCTTCAAGAGTTTGGATTGTTCGCTCGGTTTGACCATCAGTTTGCGGATGGTAAGCCGTGCTCAAATCCAATCGAGTACCAAGAGCCTTTTGGAGAGATTGCCAAAATCGAGAAGTGAACCGAGCGTCTCTATCGGATATTATGTTCAAGGGAACACCATGACGGCTCACGATTTCATCAATGTAAATTCGGGCTAATTTCTCCACTTTGAAGTCTTCACGAATAGGCAAGAAGTGGGCAGATTTGGTGAGACGATCAATGATCACCCAAATACTATCATAACCACTCGAGGTGCGATGGAGCTTGGTAATGAAATCCATAGCTAAATTTTCCCATTTCCACACGGGAATTTCCGGTTGTTCAAGCAAACCAGAAGGACGTTGATGTTCGGCTTTGACTTTGGAGCAAGTTAAGCATTTGGCAACATAAAGAGCAATGTCCTTCTTCATACCAGGCCACCAATAAAGTTGGCGAAGATCTTGGTACATTTTATCCGCACCAGGATGAATAGAATAACGAGTCTTATGAGCCTCGTTCATGAGAAATGCACGGAGATCATCGCGATCGGGAACCCAAATACGATTCAAATAATATAGTAAGCCATTGGGTTTTGATTCAAGAAGAAGTTCAACACCACACGACATTTCTTCATACATGTTACCCTCGGTTACCGAGACGTGTTGAGCGTCTAAGATACGGGTTTGAATATTGGTTTGAATACGGGCACAATGAAGCATAACATGGTCCTTTCGACTCAAAGCATCGGCTACGACATTCGCTTTGCCGGGATGGTAACGAATTTCGCAGTCATAGTCGTTAAGGAGTTCGACCCAACGTCGTTGCCTCATATTGAGTTCTTTTTGGTTGAAGATATGTTGAAGACTTTTGTGGTCGGTGAATACCACACATTTCGTGCCATATAGGTAATGTCTCCAAATCTTTAACGCGAATACGACCGCACCCAACTCGAGATCGTGCGTCGTATAATTCTTTTCATGAATTTTGAGTTGTCTTGATGCATAAGCGATCACTTTTCCTCGTTGCATGAGGACACAACCAAGACCTTGGTTAGAAGCATCACAATAGACAACTAGATCATCATTTCCATCGGGGAGAGTTAATATAGGAGCATTGCACAACTTATGCTTAAGAGTTTGGAAAGCTTCTTCTTGTTTCGGTCCCCATTCATAAGTTTTACCCTTATGAGTCAAAGCGGTAAGAGGGACAGCAATCTTTGAGAAGTTTGAGATGAAACGACGATAATAACCCGCAAGACCAAGAAATGAACGAACTTCGGTAGGAGTCTTCGGGGCATTCCAATTCTTAACCGTTTCAATCTTAGCAGGATCAACATGAATACCCTTGTCGTTGACGATGTGACCAAGAAATTGAACTTCTTTTAACCAAAATTCACATTTGGAGAACTTGGCATATAGTTGTTCTTTCTTCAAAAGGTCCAAAACCAATCTAAGGTGTTCTTCATGGTCAGCTTTAGTCTTGGAATAGATTAAGATATCGTCAATGAAAACGATTACGAATTTATCAAGGTACGGTTTGCACACACGATTCATGAGGTCCATGAAAACTGCAGGTGCATTGGTTAACCCGAAAGGCATAACCATGAACTCGTAATGACCATACCTTGTTCGAAAAGCAGTCTTAGGAATGTCATCTTTTTGAACACGAAGCTGATGATAACCGGATCAAAGATCAATCTTCGAGAAGCAAGTAGAACCTTGAAGTTGATCAAAGAGATCATCGATTCTAGGTAAGGGATAACGGTTCTTGATAGTAAGCTTGTTGAGTTCGCGGTAGTCAATACACATACGGAATGATCCATCCTTCTTTTTAACAAATAAGACGGGTGCACCCCACTGTGAATGACTCGGGCGAATGAACCCTTTGTCGGAGAGTTCTTGAAGTTGACTTGCGAGCTCTTGCATTTCGGAAGGTGCAAGACGATAAGGAGCTCTAGCAACGGGGTTAGCTCCGGGCAACAGATCAATGCGGAACTCTACTTGACGAATAGGAGGAAGACCGAATAAATCTTTAGGGAACACTTCGGGAAAATCTCTAATGATAGGAATGTCTTGGATACTCTTCTCCTTTACATCCTTTTGAACAATATGAGCTAAGAAGGCGATGTACTTCTTTCGTAAGTACTTTTGAGCGGTAGTACAAGACATCAACTTAAGACCCTTGCAAGGCTTTTCACCAAAAACCCTTAATGTTTCTCCTGAGGGTAGCGGAATTCGGATACACTTTTCAAAGCAAATGACTTCGGCATGATGATTTGATAGCCAATCCATACCTATGATAATATCAAAGCTTCCTAGTGGCATTGGAACAAGGTTGATTGGGAATGCATGATCATTAAGTTCTAAAGAGCAATCATAGATAATAGACTCAATTGTAAGGGAGTCACCATTTGTTATTTCAACGGTGAAGGTTTTCTCTAATTGGGATCGCGTCTTTGCAAGCAAAGGCTCAAAATTAAGTGACACAAAACTTTTATCGGCACCGGTATCGAACAAAATGGAGGCGTAATGAATATTTACAAGGAACGTACCATTAACCACGTCGTTGTTGGCTTGAGCTTCGATGGCATTTATGTTGAACGCACCCCCACGAGCTCCACTTTGTGTAGCATTTGCAAGTCTTGGACATAGATTACGAAAATGGTTCGGGTCACCACACTCATAACAAGCACGCCTATTAGCAATGGCGGGAGCACCTTGATTAGCCACTCGCGGGTTAGGTTGGTTCAGTGGATTGACTTGACCCGCAAAAGCTTTGGCCCTACAAATATTGATAGTGTGGCCATATATCCCACAATGAGTGCAAAGGCGACATGGGATATTTTGAGGATGATGAAAATTGCAGGTGGCACAAAGAGGATAAATCCCAACATATGGCTTTTTAGCCGGTGCTTGAACTACGGGTGCAACTTGATTAACGGGTATAGCAGGAGTAACCACAGCAAAGTTTCTAACTTTCCTCTTTTTGTTATTGCGAGAGGGTTCAGTTGTGGCTTCTTTGTTGTGGGTAGAAGGGGTTACGGTTTCAGCAACTTTCTTAGAACCCTTTTTGGTAAGAGTCCCAGCTTTTACATGATTATCAGTCAAAGTAGCAGATAGACGAATAGCATCCTCAAGAGTAGCAGGATTTCTACCTAAGACAGTATCTTGAATTTGTCTTGGTAGCCCACCAATATACTTTTCTATACAACGAGATAACGGAGTGACCATGTGGGGCACAAGAAGACTCAACTCATGGAACCGAGTTGTATATGCTAAGTTTTCCCCACTATCTTGGGCAAGATCCCAAAATTCAGCTTCTAACTTCTTCACTTCATTTCGAGGACAGAACTCCTCGGTCATAAGCCTTTTGACCTCATCCCAAGGTAAGGCCATAGCTATGTCAACACCCCTATTCCTTTTCTCCCCATTCCACCAAGTAAGTGCTCGTTTTTGTAGGACACTTGTAGCATGACGAACACGGAGGTTGTCGGGACAGTCACTATTGAGAAAGGTATTCTCAATACTTTCAAACCATTGAAGGAGTCCAGTAGCTCCTTCGGTACCATAGAACTTTAGGGGATTGCACGAATTGAAGTGTTTGAAGGTGCATTGAGATGGATTATTTCCACCATTTCCACCATTACCACCATTATTACCACTATTGCTTCCATTTCCACCATTGCCATTAGTGGCACCATTGGCTTGGGTGAGTTGTATCACCAATTGGGTAAGAATAGCAGCAATGTCGGAGTTGGCGTTGGCGGCGGGAGCACGACGAGGAGGCATTCTACAGATTTTCACAAAACAAGAAAAAAAGATCGTAAGAACTTATGAGAATTGCTAGGATTTAATATAGGATGAGATAACCAAGTAAAAATAGATGTTCATAGTTTGGATTGTACTCAAAAGTGATAAAATCACTTGAATACTAAGGCATATTAAGGTTAATTTAAACTTATAAAATTTTCAAGGAGACATGCTTTAGCCTATAGGTAAACACTCATCTCGGGAATTCCCAGGAAAGCATACGGGTCCCTCGGTTGATTGGGATTTATGCGAAATGCTTTCCTAGACAGAAAACCCAAAATACAGGTGTCACCCTTCCAGATTGCACGTGTCCTCAAATAATTTAACAAGTTTAAAAACCTTAACGAAGAAAATAAAAGAAAATTTTAAAGATTTTTGCTTCAAGAAAATTTTTCCGCATGCTTAGAAAGAATAAAGAAAGAAAGGAAGATAGAAATATTTTTTAGATGATAGAAAAGGATATTATTTATTTAATTATTAAGAATATCCTAATAAGTCATGCATTTCTAACAAGTAAGGTACCAAATATAATAAACAATTTATCATGGTAAGCATGTAGCACATAGCATGTAACACATAGCAAAAAATCATGAAATATAGCATAAGTGAGTGTCCTAAAGTTATAGTCTAGGTCAAGGTGTCTAATAACCTAATTCCCTATAACCAAGGCTCTGATACCAATCTGTCACCCCCCACCGATGGCGGAATCATCGGGGCGGGACATGTAAGACTGTTCATAGCACATGGTTGACTAGATTGAAATAATATTAAGGTCAAATTTCCATTACACAAAATCCAAGTACAAAATCAAATTCAAACAAGAAACATAAACAACTCATAAAATTCTTGATTTATATTGCTAAGTCCAAATCCTATGTTGAACACGTCTTGTATCAATCTCACATATTGGGGCCTGAAACATGAATAAAATAAAGTCAACTAAAAAGTTGGTGAGTATAACACAGTTGTATATAGATAGCATATAGTTGAAAACAAATCCTTTACAAGACATGATAAAATAAGGCATTTATGGGGAGCCGCTATTGTGTAACCAAGTACAATCAAACCTTAGTAACTAGTATGCAAATTGTGTTGTCGGTATCAATCACCTCCACTTGGGTGGGTTTGTCAGACTCAATAGATCTATCATTGAAAACCGTCGGCTTGTATAGTTAATGATTGTACATAATAGCATGCAAAAGTTAGCACAAATAGTCCTCTGGCATAAAGCTCAAATTGCACACATGAATGTAATAGGTTTTGTAATTGTGTTGTTTGCGTAAATGTAAACATGTAATTTGTATATAGTTCATGTTTCACCTCAAAAGTGTAAAAGAGTAAAAGGGGGTTGTGAATACTCACTTGGTATGGAAGTGAAGCTAACAAGGAATATAGATAGCAAATAAGATCCTTGAAATGCACACTTTAACCTAAAGAGTAATATGTATTGAATCACATAGATGCATAAAGTTTAAGTCTAAAATGAAAGTTAAATTTGTATATAAAACCATTGATTTGTATTTAAAAAATATTGGATAAAATATATAAAGTTTGAGGTAAAATATGTTTGAAACAATTTAATTTGGTTTGAATTAAATAAATAAGTGTATAACTATAGTTTATGTAAATATTAATTGCAATTAAGTATAAGTGAATGAATGATTTTGTAAATTAAATAAATCATCATTATTTATAAATTTTGTAACTTAATTGTTTAAAATATCATTTAAGTGTAAGTTGATAAATAAATTTAATTTTTATAAACTTTTCAATAATTTATATTTATGCCAAGATTAAACTTTTAATCTATTTTTAAATACAGAAAACATATTTTTATAAAATCTGAATCATTTACTGATTAAAATATAAAAGTTATAATTTTGATACAAATTCTGAGTCTAGCACGACCGTGCCTCGGAAGGGCACGATCGTGCTCAAGCCACGGGCGCGACCGCGCTAGTCGGGGCGCGACCGGGTTGATCAACAGGAGCACAATCTAGACAAGTTTGACAGGCACGACCGTGCCTTGGCCCGGCACGGTCGTGTCTATGATCTTTAGACACAACAGGGACTAGCCCAGAGGGCATGACAAGGTCTGGACAGGAGGACACGATCGTGCTGCTAATCGGCATGACCGCGCTAAATGAGGCACGACCGCGCTAACTGATTAGCGCGACCGTGTCTTTTCCAAATCAGACACGAATTGACAGATTCTTGTATTTTAAACAATGTAATTGATAGGGCTTTTGATTAATGGGTTATTACGAGTCTAATAATATAAATTAATTGTATGGAAATCGTGTTTAAGAGTGGAATCGATTAAATCCTTTTTTTATCAATATGAGAATTCTGGTTCAGGACGATTCTTATGATGGAAGCCCCAATTAACAGAGGGCTTTTGATACAGATATTGAAATGAATAAATTAGAGGATTCAATTAACCTGAATAGAAGCGAATCGATAGAGAATGGTAAAGAGGAAGCTCCGGCGTCGACGGCTTAGGTTCCGGCGATCTTTGCTGCAACTCCGGTCAATGCAGATAGTCCAGGAGTTTTAGGGATGACTGAGAATCGAGACTTTACTGCTGGATTTGAGAGAATTCGGTTTGAAATACGAATTCTAGTTTCTTGGAAAGCTTGAGAGAGAATTTTCTTTGAGTTTCACGAATTTTGATTAATTGGATGAAAGGAGAATAATTGGCAGTATTATTTTGAAAGCCTAACGTAATTTGGTTACGGATTCGAGCAATCGGGCGATTAAAGTTGCAGTTACGATTCAGCTGTTTCGCAGGCGCGACCGTGCCAAAAATAGGCGCGACCGTGCCAAAGCACTTAGCGCGACCGTGCTAGGATGGAGCACGACCGTGCTAACTAGGGTTTCTTGATATTTTCCAACTTTAGTCCTTGACTTTTCAGGTTTGATAAGTTTGAATAAAATAGTTTCTTGCATAGTGTTTTAATGTATATAATCTAGTAAAACTTGCGAATTTGTATAGAATTATTGCATTAAATTTACGGCGAGAAAATAATGAGCCATTGCACGAGTATAGAACTTGAAATTGCATTACATTGAATTGAAATAGGAATACTAAAAATCTGAGATGTTACAGTGGTGGTGGTCTAGAAGAAGAATGGGAAATGGAGAGTCTGTGTAGACTTCACTGACTTAAAAAAAGTGTGTCCCAAAGATCCTTTTCCACTACCACACATAGACTCAATGGTTGACGCTACAGCAGGCCATGAAATGCTGACATTCATGGATGCTTCATCAGGATTCCAATAGATCCAGATGGAACCTTCGGATCAGGAGGATACCGCCTTCATGACTCCAACATGTATTCATTGTTATATTTCTATGCCTTTCGGTTTGAAAAATGCAGGTGCTACATACCAAAGGCTGGTGAACATGATGTTCAAAGAGAAACTAGGGGACAACATGGAGGTCTATATAGATGACATGGTGGTATAATCGAAGAAAGCTGAGGATCATCTCCGGGATCTCAGAGATGCATTTGATATCCTGGACCAATATAACATGAAGCTGAATCCTTCCAAATGCCACTTCAGAGTGGGGGCAGGAAAGTTCTTGGGCTATATGGTAACCAAAAGAGGAATAGAAGCCAGTCCTAGCAAATCAAAGCGATCATCAATCTAAAATCCCCAGCAAACACCAAAGATGTCCAGAGGCTAACCGGCAGAGTAGCAGCACTCAACCGATTCATATCAAGATCCTCAGAAAGATGCAAGGAGTTCTACGACATCCTAAAGAAGAACAAGAGATTCGAACGGAAAGAGAAACACGAACAAGCACTCCAATCATTAAAGGAATAATTGTCATCGGCTCCTCTATTGATGAAACTAGAAGATGGCAAACCATTATCCATATACTTAGTACATAAAGGCCAACAGCATCTAGTATACTATGTAGGTAAAAGCCTACTCGCTGCAGAAACTAGGTACTCTCATTTAGAAGAGTTAATATTAACTTTAATAATGGCATCAACTAAACTCAAACATTATTTTGAAACTCATGCTATTCATGTTAAAAATAACAATCCTATTAAGTGTGTCTTGAGAAAGCCAGAGATGTCAGGAAGGATGGCTAAGTGGTCAATCAAGCTCAGCGCCTATAACCTCATATATAAACCTAGAACAACAATACAGTCTCAGGCACTTGCGGACTTTGTGGCTGATTTCTGTAGTGACATTCAACATGCAGCAGACCATGAAGTTCAACGATTAGAAGAATCCAAGCATAAGTGGACCTTATTCACTGACGGTGCATCAAATGTTAGAGGAGCAGGTCTAGGTATGATACTGAAATCGCCAAAACGGGACATAATACCCCAATCCATAAGTTGTGAGTTCCGGGCAACAAATAATGAAACAGAATATGAGGCGCTAATAGCAGGATTACAATTAGCCAGGGATATCAAGATCAGGTATCTCCAGGTATATGTAGATTCACTGTTAATTGCTAATCATTTCAATGGCTCATATGCAGTAAAAGGTGAGAAGTTAGCCAAATATCTCACAATAGTTAAGCAATTATCTGTGGAATTCAAATTTTTTAACATTACACAGGTACCTAAAGAAGACAATACTGAGGCTGATGCCTTAGCAAACCTTGCTTCGGCTCTTAAAATACCAGAAGGTATTAAAATACCAATCATACATATCCTGAGCCCAGCAATTGAGAAGAAAAATGAAGTACCGAACATAGAAGAAGCAGATGTTCAGGATCTTGAACCTAGTCAAGGATCCTGGATTTTACCCATTAAAAAATATTTCTAGAATGATGAGATCCCAAGTGACGAAAAGAACCACAAGGCTTTTCGCATGAGGGTATCTCATTTTATAATATTACACGATGTCTTGTATAGAAAGTTTATTGCAGGTCCATACTTAATATGCTTGGAGGATCCTGAAGCACTTGAAGTTCTCAAAGACATACATGAAGGTGACTGTGAAAATCACACTAGGGGCAGAGCATTATTCTCGAAGATACTGGCCTACTATGAGGAAAGTTGCTATGACTTACTCTAAAAAATGTGATGCTTGCCCAAGACACAACAACATACTTCACCAACTAGCAGAACCGTTATATCCAATCATCTCCCCACGGCCATTCATGAAATGGGGAATGGATATAGTCGGCAAACTTCCCAATGCACCAGGAGGAAAAGTTTTTATGCTATCAATGACAGATTACTTCTCCAAATCGATTGAAGCTGAAGCATTTGTCCAAGTTAGATAAAAAAGTCATCTCCTTCATCAAGTGCAATATCCTGACAAGATTTGGGATCCCGACAAAGATAGTATGTGACAATGGATCTCTGTTCATTGGCAAAAGAACAACTAACTTCTATGTTAGCTGGCGATTAAAATGATAACCTCCACTCCTTTACATCCTCAAGCCAATGGACATGCAGAATCCAGAAATAAGATCATCATCAACAACCTCAAGAAGAGATTAGGAGCAAAGAAAGGAAGATGGGCTGAAGAGCTACCTTTTTCACTCTGGGCAGATAGGACAACCACAAAAAATGCAACAGGTCAAACTCCATTCTCATTGGTGTTTGGTACTGAAGCTATGATCCCTACAGAGATGGTTATCCCTACTTCCAGAACCAATCTTCAAACTCAAGAGACCAACAACGAAGCTATTGCTCATGATCTTGACACTATGGATGAGCTCAGGGATCTTGCCAAAGTTCTTATTGCAGTTTAACAGTAGAGCATAGCAAAATCATACAACAAAAACATAAGGATTAGAAGATTCTAAGTAGGTGACTTAGTACTGAGGAATGCATTCCAAAATATTACCAATCCCATTGACGGAAAGCTTGCACCAAAATGGGAAGGCCCATACTTGATTGATTCAGAAGCTGGCAAAGGTGCATATTGGTTGGTTACTATGGAAGGAGAAATCCTGCCAAGATACTAGAACGCCATCCATCTCAAAACCTACTTTATGTAAGTTAGAAATTATGTTCTAACTAAATTGGTACGTCCTCTTTCCATAATTATTTTTAACTTCTATTATTCTTTATCAAATTACTGACTTGAGCGTCGGAGGGGTGTTAGCCAGGCTAACACCCACCTTCACCAAGGATTCCTGTTTTGTAGGAATTACCTGTAGGGATCCCGACAGAAGATAGTGATTGCCCATCTCTCCTATGTTTGGGTATCCTGATATACCTCGAAGGTTTAAACGGCTTTCGCCTTTCTAAGTATTGGGTTAATACACCCCGCCAGGAGCGCACGATATCCGATTATAGTTCAAGGTGGTGCGACCAGTCCATGTAACAATGGCTGATAATTTCACCATTGTTGGCTATATATTGGGTGCTACAAATATAACAGACGTGTTATTACTCAAGTTTCTCCGATCATTTAACACTTACGTGTTAAAGCTAAGGTTTTTAGCATTTTCATTCTAACTCATAATTGGCCTTGCCCACGATATTGGCTTAGCCCACGATTGTTTGTCTTAGCCCACGATTATCTGGCTTGGCCCACATTTTTGGCTTAGCCCACAATTTTATCTTGTCACAGGTATTTAACACTTATGTGTTAACCCAAGAACTTAGCATAAATATGCTGACTCAAGATCCTTAAATGGATTGAAGACTTATGAAGATCCTGAAGTACAATTACTAAGTCTATGACGTAGTTAATAACTATACACAGGGGACAACTTACAGTTGTTATATTCTGGACTCCATGTTATAATCTGATATGTGTACCTACCCGACTTAGTTCTCAACAAAGGTATGTTTTACTATTTAATTTTCAACTAAAAAAAGATTCAAAATTTGAATGACTAAGTCATGATATGTTTGTAATCGGTATTCTCCCATACCATTTATCAGAACCAAACCATATTTTACTAAGTCAAAGTTTGATAAAAAAAACCTAAGATGTTATTTTAAATAATCATTAAGGATCCGATATCCTGAAAATATACCTAATCCCATTTTTCTAAATATCCCAAGGCTTAACTGCCTAAAGATCCTGATATTCTAGAACATGTCAAAGCAAACCAAACGCATTACAATCATGGCGAATAGTCATAAGATACTAATTAATATTGAAAGTACAGGAGGATCAAGAATTCGGGCTCCATCCAAAAGTTGGACCCCTCAACCCGAATCCTTAACCATTAGTCAGAATATTAAAATGTCTATCCTATGCAGGGATCCCTAACCACAAAAGAAAAATTTTGTTTTTAAACAGGCACCAACGTGAACAGTCAAAAAGCCATGAATTATGCGGAGAGATCCTCTTTTTTCCTAGCGTCCAGGTGCGAAGTGTCGGGATCCTAGGCTTGGCAACAACAGGTGTGGGAGCCTCTTTCTTAAATAATAGCTCCTCAAGAGAGAATGCTATCAAGATTAACTAAAGCAAAATGAGAACCAGATCTTTGAATCTCTACAAAAGTAGAAAAAAAGTAATTATAGTCAATAAAACTCAGTAAACAAGTAAAGCAAATTTTTATTTGACGACATGGTGGCTTCGGAGTACTCGGTTGCAAAACTAGATTCACTAACATTAGACTCAAAGTGGTAAAATCTCTCACCAACAGGTATCTCCAAGAAAGCTTAGAACCTCTTATCCATGTCACTCTTTGCAGGAACAAGCTTCTCAAACTTTGGGATTGTACAAGACACAAGGATCATCAAAACAGGTTATATATATATATATGTCTACTAACATGCAGGGATCCTGACTACATCCTACCCTTCTTAACCCACTGGAGTGACTAAAGATCCCCATGTGGGATAGATGTTCTCATCACAAAAAAGTATTTCTCGCTACAATCACCGTCATTCTGGGTAGCTTTTGGAATTAAAGGAGTTTTACCAGACTTAAGTTAAAGAAAATAAGACAAACCGGTGGACTGAAAGAAATTGGATATCAACAATGGAAAAGGGAAAACCATCAAATACGGGAGTCATTTTACCTAGATCTACTCTACGCACTCATCAAGTCACATCGGTCAAAACTTCTTAAAATTTAAAATTTGAATTTTAAAGTTTTTTACACCTATCTGAATAACCTTCACAACTGTCAAAAACTTAAGGACAATTGTTATGCCTCAGTTTTTACCTCTGGTATCCCAGATGCTCAGATAAGTATCGATATCCTTGACCCTTACTATGTTTCAGTATCCTGATTAACTGACCGTTATAACAATTAATATTACGCACTTTTCTTTGATTAGTCTTGAACAGGTAATCAACGATTCATTAATGACTAAATCAAGGGCTGAAGAACCATTCAAATAGTTGAAAAAATGTGTGGAAGTCAATCTATAACGGTCGGGAATTAATGCCATAAAGACTCATTAAAGACTTTCTTGATTTTTCGCCGTGATCCGCGCTTTTCGGTTATTGTATCTTTTGTATATATATTCTGCAGTGTTGATCGAATAGGACACATTGCACGAATTCTCACAACACAATACACTCGAAAACACCTATGTAACACTTATATTTCGATCATATACTGCTCTTATTATACTTTTTTCATCAATTTATACATGAACAGGAGGCAAGTGACTTTCGGTCACTTCCCAAGGTTTTATGCTGGCAATCCTTAGGGATTAAGGGCTTTGCTCGTAAACACTCGTGTGTTATTTTATATGCATTGTTCATCATGAATCTTACAAGCACACTATCTCACATTCTAAATTTGGTTACAAAATTAGTGTTGTTAATTTTTATCCAAAACATAAACCAGTTAACAAAAGGGGCCCACAACAAGATGAAATGTGGGAAATCTTCAAACAAGTAAAAATTAATCTCCCCTTAATTTATGCCATCGAACAAGTACCGGCTAATGCCAATTATTTGAAAGACCTCTACACCCAAAAGAGAAATCATAAAATGCCTAAGAAACTTGATCTGACTGATAATGTGAGTACTGTTTTATCTGGTATTCTTCCACCGAAGCTTCAAGATCCAGGATCGCCTTTGATCTAAATTCAAATAGGTGATTTCCAAATTGATAAGGCACTTCTGCATTTGGGGGCTAGTGTTAGTATTTTGCCGGGAAGCTTGTATGAACAATACGATTTTGGTCCTGTACAGAAAGCTGATACCACCATGGTATTAGCATATTTAACTCTTAAGATTCCCCGCGGAAAATTAACAGATGCCATAGTTAAGGTGGAAGATTTCTATTAGCCGGTCGACTTTTTAGTGCTTGACTATGCAGCACCTATTAAAGGTACCCAACCCAATGTCATTTTGGGAAGGCCATTTTTAAAAACTGCTCAATTGCATGATAGGCACGGTTGACATGGCTTTTGGTAATAGGCGTTTAAGGTTGAATGATTTTTTTCGTACATCTAATGCTCCAATCAGTGACGAATGCTTTAGTGAAGACATCATTAATGGGTGTAATCCTCATGCAAGTGAGGGTGAACCTATGGAGACCTGTGTTTTGTACATAGTACATAGTGCCGTCCTAGTCAAGGATCATGAAGGCCAGCAACATCCAGTATACTATGTAGGTAAAAGCCTACTCGCTGCAGAAACTAGGTACTCTCATTTAGAAAAGTTAATATTAACTTTAATAATGGCATCAACTAAACTCAAACATTATTTTGAAACTCATGCTATTCATGTTAAAAATAAAAATCCTATTAAGTGTGTCTTGAGAAACCCAGAGATGTCAGGAAGGATGGTTAAGTGGTCAATCAAACTCAGCGCCTATAACCTCATATATAAACTTAGAACAACAATAAAGTCTCAGGCACTTGCAGACTTTGTGGCTGATTTCTGTAGTGACATTCAACATGAAGCAGACCATGAAGTTCAACGATTAGAAGAATCCAAGCATAAGTGGACCTTATTCACTGACGGTGCATCAAATGTAAGAGGAGCAGGTCTAGGTATGATACTGAATTCGCCAAAACGGGACATAATACCCCAATCCATAAGTTATGAGTTCCAGGCAACAAATAATGAAACAGAATATGAGGCGCTAATAGCAGGATTACAATTAGCCAGGGATATCAAGACCAGGTATCTCCAGGTATATGTAGATTCACTGTTAATTGCTAATCATTTCAATGGCTCATATGCAGTAAAAGGTGAGAAGTTAGCCAAATATCTTACAATAGTTAAGCAATTATCTATGGAATTCAAATTTTTTAACATTACACAGGTACCTAAAGAAGACAATACTGAGGCTGATGCCTTAGCAAACCTTGCTTCGGCTCTTAAAATACCAGAAGGTATTAAAATACCAATCATACATATCCTGAGCCCAGCAATTGAGAAGAAAAATGAAGTACCGAACACAGAAGAAGCAGATGTTCAGGATCTTGAACCTAGTCAACGATCCTGGATTTTACCCATTAAAAAATATTTACAGAATGATGAGATCCCAAGTGATGAAAAGAACCACAAGGCTTTTCGCATGAGGGTATCTCATTTTATAATATTACACGATGTCTTGTATAGAAAGTTTATTGCAGGTCCATACTTAATATGCTTGGAGGATCCTGAAGCCCTTGAAGTTCTCAAATACATACATGAAGGTGACTGTGAAAATCACACTAGGGGCAGAGCATTATTCTCGAAGATACTGGCCTACTATGAGGAAAGTTGCTATGACTTACTCTAAAAAATGTGATGCTTGCCCAAGACACAACAACATACTTCACCAACTAGCAGAACCGTTATATCTAATCATCTCCCCACGGCCATTCATGAAATGGGGAATGGATATAGTCGGCAAACTTCCCAAGGCACCAGGAGGAAAAGTTTTTATGCTATCAATGACAGATTACTTCTCCAAATCGATTGAAGCTGAAGCATTTGTCCAAGTTAGATAAAAAAAGTCATCTCCTTCATCAAGCACAATATCCTTGCAAGATTTGGGATCCCGACAAAGATAGTATGTGACAATGGATCTCAGTTCATTGGCAAAAGAACAACTAACTTCTATGCCAGCTGGCGATTAAAATGATAACCTCCACCCCTTTACATCCTCAAGCCAATGGACATGCAGAATCTAGTAATAAGATCATCATCAACAACCTCAAGAAGAGATTAGGAGCAAAGAAAGGAAGATGGGCTGAAGAGCTACCTTTTTCACTCTGGGTAGATAGGACAACCACAAAAAATGCAACAAGTCAAACTCCATTCTCATTGGTGTTTGGTACTGAAGCTATGATCCCTACAGAGATGGTTATCCGTACTGCCAGAATCAATCTTCAAACTCAAGAGACCAACAACGAAGCTATTGCTCATGATCTTGACACTGTGGATGAGCTCAGGGATCTTGCCAAAGTTCTTATTGCAGTTTAACAGTAGAGGATAGCAAAATCATACAACAAAAACATAAGGATTAGAAGATTCTAAGTAGGTGACTTAGTACTAAGGAATGCATTTCAAACTATTACCAATCCCATTGACGGAAAGCTTGCACCAAAATGGGAAGGCCCATACTTGATTGATTCAGAAGCTGGCAAAGGTGCATATTGGTTGGTTACTATGGAAGGAGAAATCCTGCCAAGATACTAGAACGCCATCCATCTCAAAACCTACTTTATGTAAGTTAGAAATTATGTTCTAACTAAATTGGTACGTCCCGTTTCCATAATTATTTTTAACTTCTATTATTCTTTATCAAATTACTGACTTGAGCGTCGGAGAGGTGTTAGCCAGGCTAACACCCACCTTCACCAAGGATTCCTGTTTTGTAGGAATTACCTCTAGGGATCCCGACAGAAGATAGAGATTGCCCATCTCTCCTATGTTTGGGTATCCTGATATACCTCGAAGGCTTAAACGGCTTTCGCCTTTCTAAGTATTGGGTTAATACACCCCGCCAGGAGCGCACGATATCCGATTATAGTTCAAGGTGGTGCGACCAGTCCATGTAACAATGGCTGATAATTTCACCATTGTTGGCTATATATTGGGTGCTACAAATATAACAGACGTGTTATTACTCAAGTTTCTCCGATCATTTAACACTTACGTGTTAAAGCTAAGGTTTTTAGCATTTTCATTCTAACTCATAATTGGCCTTGCCCACGATATTGGCTTAGCCCACGATTGTTTGTCTTAGCCCACGATTATCTGGCTTGGCCCACATTTTTGGCTTAGCCCACAATTTTATCTTGTCACAGGTATTTAACACTTATGTATTAACCCAAGAACTTAGCATAAATATGCTGACTCAAGATCCTTAAATGGATTGAAGACTTATGAAGATCTTGAAGTACAATTACTAAGTCTACGACGTAGTTAATAACTATACATAGGGGACAACTTACAGTTGATATATTCTGGACTCCATGTTATAATCTGATATGTGTACCTACCCGACTTAGTTCTCAACAAAATATGTTTTACTATTTAATTTTCAATTAAAAAAAGATTCAAAATTTGAATGACTAAGTCATGATATGTTTGTAATCGGTATTCTCCCATACCATTTATCAGAACCAAACCTTATTTTTCTAAGTCAAAGTTTGATAAAAAAACCTAAGATGTTATTTATAAATAATCATTAAGGATCCGATATCCTGAAAATATACCTAATCCCATTTATCTAAATATCCCAAGGCTTAACTGCCTAAAGATCTTGATATTCTAGAACATGTCAAAAAAACCAAACGTATTACAATCATGGCGAATAGTCATAAGATACTAATTAATATTGAAAGTACAGGAGGATCAAGAATTCGGGCTCCATCCAAAAGTTGGACCCCTCAAGCCGAATCCTTAACCATTAGTCAGAATATTAAAATGTCTATCCTATGTAGGGATCCCTAAACACAAAAGAAAATTTTTGTTTTTAAACAGGCACCAACGTGAACAATAAAAAAGCCATGAATTATGCGGAGAGATCCTCTTTTTTCCTAGCGTCTAGGTGCGAAGTGTCGGGATCCTGGGCTTGGCAATAACAGGTGTGGGAGCCTCTTGCTTAAGTAATAACTCCTCAAGAGAGAATGCTATCAAGATTAACCAAAGCAAAATGAGAACCAGATCTTTGAATCTCTACAAAAGTAGAAAAAAAGTAATTATAGTCAATAAAACTCAGTAAACAAGTAAAACAAATTTTTATTTGACGACATGGTCGCTTCGGAGTACTCGGTTGCAAAACTAGATTCACTAACAATAGACTCAAAGTGGAAAAATCTCTCACCAACAGGTATCTCCAAGAAAGCTTTGAACCTCTTATCCATGTCACTCTTTGCAGGAACAAGCTTCTCAAACTTTGGGATTGTACAAGACACAAGGATCATCAAAACAGGTTACATATATATATATATATATGCCTACTAACATGCAGGGATCCTGACTACATCCTACCCTTCTTAACCCACTGGAGTGACTAAAGATCCACAAGTGGGATAGATGTTCTCTTCACAAAAAAATATTTCTCGCTACAATCACCGTCATTCTGGGTAGCTTTTGGAATTAAAGGAGTTTTACCAGACTTAAGTTAAAGAAAATAAGACAAACCGGTGGACTGAAAGAAATTGGATATCAACAATGGAAAAGGGAAAACCATCAAATACGGGAGTCATTTTACCTAGATCTACTCTACGCACTCATCAAGTCACATCGGTCAAAACTTCTTAAAATTTAAAATTTGAATTTTAAAGTTTTTTACACCTATCTGAATAACCTTCACAACTGTCAAAAACTTAGGGACAATTGTTATGCCTCAGTTTTTACCTCTGGTATCCCGGATGCTCAGATAAGTATCGATATCCTTGACCCTTACTATGTTTCAGTATCCTGATCAACTGACCGTTATAACAAGTAATATTACGCACTTTTCTTTGATTAGTCTTGAACAGGTAATCAACGATTCATTAATGACTAAATCAAGGGCTGAAGAACCATTCAAATAGTTGGAAAAATGTGTGGAAGTCAATCTATAACGGTCGGGAATTATTGCCATAAAGACTCATTAAAGACTTTCTTGATTTTTCGCCGTGATCCTCGCTTTTCGGTTATTGTATCTTTTGCATATATATTCTGCAGTATTGATCGAATAGGACACATTGCACGAATTCTCACAACACAATACACTCGAAAACACCTCTGTAACACTTAGATTTCGATCATATACTGCTCTTATTATACTTTTTTCATCAATTTATACATGAACAGGAGGCAAGTGACTTTCGGTCACTTCCCAAGGTTTTATGCTGGCAATCCTTATGGATTAAGGGCTTTGCTCGTAAACACTCGTGTGTTATTTTATATGCATTGTTCATCACGAATCTTACAAGCACATTATCTCACATTCTAAATTTGGTTACAAAATTAGTGTTGTTAATTTTTATCCAAAACATAAACCAGTTAACAAAAGGGGCCCACAACAAGATGAAATATGGGAAATCTTCAAACAAGTAAAAATTAATCTCCCCTTAATTTATGCCATCAAACAAGTACCGGCTAATGCCAAGTATTTGAAAGACCTCTGCACCCAAAAGAGAAATCATAAAATGCCTAAGAAACTTGATCTGACTGATAATGTGAGTACTGTTTTATCTGGTATGCTTCCACCGAAGCTTCAAGATCAAGGAACGCCTTTGATCTAAATTCAAATAGGTGATTTCCAAATTGATAAGGCACTTCTGCATTTGGGAGCTAGTGTTAGTATTTTGC
This sequence comes from Smallanthus sonchifolius, assembly GCA_023525975.1. Taxonomy (NCBI): domain Eukaryota; kingdom Viridiplantae; phylum Streptophyta; class Magnoliopsida; order Asterales; family Asteraceae; genus Smallanthus; species Smallanthus sonchifolius. Next base: position 15,592,389 of record CM042035.1, on the reverse strand, counting down.
CAGGAAGCTTGTATGAACAATACGATTTTGGTCCTCTACAGAAAGTTGATACCACCATGGTATTAGCATATTTAACTCTTGTTGGGTATAGAAATGAGACTGATGCTGTCAATAGAAACTACAGTATTGAAACTAGTAGTTTCGGTTGAACTTTTGTTCAATCGAAACTAGTAGTTTTGGTTGAACATTTGTTCAACCGAAACTACCTAGTTTCGATGCTTGTTTTTCAGGCATGTTTGGCAGGTGGCTTGGAAAACAAGGCACATGAGGCCTCCTATATATAGTAGAATACCCATTAGGAGTGAGTGTGTCTATAGAGGGAATCACCACCCCAGGGGGAGCTCACCCTGGGGTGAGACTAATTGTTAGTGTATGATCGAGCGTTTACTTTCATTTCAATCAAAGAATCATACGTTTTATGCTTTCAATTATCTGTTCTTTTCATTTTCATATGTTTCTGTTCGTGTATGTGATTCCCGCACCCGTCTCTACCATTTCTGATTCGAGAGTGATACCGGATCCAGAGATTCCGCCTCTCGATCCGGACCGTTGAAGGATTTCTCCTCCGATCTGTTCTTTCAGGTCTGCTCAGGACCTACAACTCTTAAGATTCCCCGCGGAAAATTAACAGATGTCATAGTTAAGGTGGAAGATTTCTATTAGCCGGTCGACTTTTTAGTGCTTGACTATGCAACACCAATTAAAGGTACCCAACCCAATGTCATTTTGGGAAGGCCATTTTTAAAAACTGCTCAATTGCATGATAGGCACGGTTGACATGGCTTTTGGTAATAGGCGTTTAAGGTTGAATGCTTTTTTTCATACATCTAATGCTCTAATCAGTGACGAATGCTTTAGTGAAGACATCATTGATGGGTGTAATCATCATGCAAGTGAGGGTGAACTTATGGAGACGTGTGTTTTGTGTCACAGGGAAGAAGCTGAGCATGAGGTTGAGTTGAAGGCACAAGAGGAACAACTGGAAGTGTGTTCCATCAGGGAAGGAAAACCGACATGGACATTACAAGAGGAAAAGTTACCTGAGCTCATCGACACCCAATTGAAACCATCATTAGATTCCCCACCTCAAGTGGAGCTGAAAGAACTACCAAAGAACTTAAAGTATGCATTCGTTGGGGATAACGAAACTTTGCCAGTTATCATTGCTTCAAACTTAACTGGGTCACAGGAAAAAGCATTGATGGAGTTGCTAGTTGTCCACAAGGCAGCCATTGGGTGGACGATAACAGATTTGAAGGGAATCGGTCCCTCAATTGTGATGCACAAGATCATCACAGAAACAAATTCTAAATTAGCAAGGGATGCACAGAGGAGGTTAAATCTGAACATAAGAGAGGTGGTGAAAAAGGATAGTTTGAAATGGTTGGAAGTCGGGATTATATTTCCTATCTCCTACAGCACTTGGGTGAGTCCAACACAGACAGTGCCTGAGAAAGCGGGCATCTAGATCATAAGGGACGAGAATGGAGAGCAAGTAGCCACCCGACCAGTGACAGGGTGGAGGGTATGCATAGACTACAGGAAGTTAAACTCAGCTACTTCCAAGGATCACTTTCCCTTACCCTTTATTGACCAAATCATTGAAAAGTTATCAGGTCAGGAATTTTACTGCTTTCTAGATGGCTATTCAGGTTATAATCAAATTTCTAATCATCCTGAGGATCAACAAAAAAACTACCTTTACCTGCCCGTATGGCACATTTGCATTCAGGCGAATGCCATTTGGGTTGTGTAATGCCCCAACAACCTTTCAAAGGTGCATGATGAGTATCTTTTCAGATATGATTAGGGATTCTCTGGAAATCTTCATGGATGACTTTTCTATCTTTGGTCAGTCTTTTGAAACTTGTCTAGCTCAATTAACCAAAGTTTTGAAAAGATGTGTTGAAACAAATTTGGTCTTAAGTTGGGAAAACAATGATTTTATAGTACAAGAGGGGATAGTTTTGGGACACATTGTGTCGAGTCGGTGGATGGAGGTAGATCGTGCTAAAATAAATGTCATTTCAACATTACCTCCCCCCATAAATGTTAAAGGGGTACGGTCATTTTTGGGTCATGCCGGGTTTTACCAGAGGTTTATCAAAGGTTTCAGCACAATCACTAAACCATTGGGCAACTTACTTTTAAAAGATGTCCCATTTGTTTTTAATGAATAATGCTTAAAATCATTTAACATTTTAAAAGAAAAGTTAGTGGATACCCCGAGCTTGCAAGCACCTGATTGGTCATTGCCTTTTGAAATCATGTGTGACGCAAGTGACTTTGTGATCGGGGCAGTTTTGGGTTAAAGGGTGGATAAGAAACAAGTGGAAATTTACTATGCCAACAAGATTTTAGACGGGGCACAATTGCATTATACTACTACTGAAAAGGAAGTACTTGCAGTTGTTTATGCTCTTGATAAGTTCAGGTCCTACATTTGGGGAAGCAAAGTGAATGTGTATTCAGATCACAGCGCGGTGAAGTATTTGATGGAGAAGAAGGATGCCAATCCAAGACTGATCCGCTGGGTGCTCTTGTTACAAGAATTCAATATGGAAATCCGAAACAAGAAGGGAACTGAGAATGTGGTGGCGGACCACCTGTCTAGGGTGATCAATGCTGAAAACGATTCTACTGATGGAATCGGGGAAACATTTCCAGATGAGCAGTTTTACATATTTCTACTACCCCATGGTATGCTAACATTGTTAATTATTTGGCTGTAGAAAATATTCCAGAGCATTGGGCAAAGAAAAAAAGCAACAATTTTTGATCCAAGTGAAGCAGTACATTTGGGAGGAACGAGACCTCTTTAAAGTTGGAGCGGATCAAATGATCCGGAGATGTGTGCCCAAGATTGAAATTCAGTACTTTTTCGAACATGCTCATTCACACGCATGTGGGGGGCATTTCAGTGGACATAAACAGGCCATCGAGTCCTGACATGTGGGTTCTTTTGGCCCACAATCTTTCGAGATGCAACGGAGTTTGTGAAGAACTGTGTTAGATGTCAACAGATGGGAGGCATGACAAAGCGCATTGAGATGCCATTACAGCCGATTCTTGTTGTCAATATCTTTGACGTCTGGGGCATAGATTTTATGGGACCATTCCCAAAGTCTTTCGGGAATTGCTATATCTTGGTGGCGGTCAACTATGTGTCGAAATGGAAAGCAATCGCCGACCAATGACCATGCAGTTGTGTGCAAGTTTGTCTAAAACAATATTTTTGTAAGATTTGGAATCCCTCGTGTGATCATAAGTGATTGGGGATCCCACTTTAAAAACTTTAATTTTGGAAAATTGCTTAAGCGGTATGGTGTAGATCATCGCATTGCTACACCATACCATCCACAGGCAAGTGGCCAGGTGGAAGTGTCAAATCGCCAGATAAAAGAAATTTTACAAAAAACGGTGAAGCCTGATCGTAAGGACTGGTCAAACAAACTTAACGATGCTTTATGAGCTTACCGAACAACGTTTAAGACACCGATTGGCACTACCCCTTACCGGTTGGTCTACGGAAAGGGTTGTCACTTACCTGTAGATATTGCTCATCGTGCCTTATGGGTGGTTATGGAATGTAACATTCCTGATATACCGACCCTATTTTAATCTATTTTAATTAATAAAATAACGATACGACATTAAACCCTACAAGGACTAGTTGTGTAATTAGTCAAATCTAATTATAATTAACTTTGAAAGTCAAAAAAAAAAATTGAAGAATTATGTTCCCGTTGACTTTTAATAAATTAAACTAACAAATCCTTAACCAACTTAACTCAACTCAAACACGATGGACCAGTTCCGCCAAGTTCAAAACCTTGAAACATGAAACTGCATGGATCAAATCTGTAATAAACCCTTTCTTGATTTGGTGTTGACTTCAGAAAGTCAAACTCTTGTTCTTGACTCAAATTCGAACTCCACATCCGAAATCCGTTGCAATACGTAACCGTTATACACGTTGGTGTCATTATCGATCATTATAGATCAATTAACAGCTTCATCATTACACGATTAAATCCCATTTATGGCTAATTAAACCGTGACCGTCGACCTCATTCATATTACTCACCAATTCGCAAATATCGATCGTTTATACAGAAATAGATCACCTGCCAATCTCAAACGAATCCCCTTGAACCTGTTACACCATCCAATTGCATCGAAGAAGGACGAAGAGTCGCCGAAAAACTGATCCCGTCACAGTTGGCATCCGTTTAGTCGATCACCGACAATTCCAACATCAATCTGGTAATTAAACCTATCATTAGCTTCGTTTTTATCTATACATTAAAAGCCCTATGCTTATTAGGGCTTACATTACAGAATCAAGCATGATAGGATTCTAGGGTTCTTAACATCTTCGGATTTAATCGAACCCTACCCCCGACTCTGTTTAAATCAAATTAATTCATACTAGTAGATTCAAAATCCATTTTTAATTGATAGCCCTATGCCAATTCAGTTTCATATCATCGGTTTAATCAAGCCTCGTAACTAGGGTTCGTTCATAAAATGATTTGGGGGTTTCGACCCTAGACTTAATCATAATCCAATTAAACCATACTGACATATTCGCAAGACCCTAATTAGTAAAAACCCCATGATTCTATCACATTCCATTATCAGGATCATTCAAAACAATTTTGAGTTCAAACTTAGGGTTTCGGCCTTTTGAATCCGTAATTAAACCATCCAAAACCCGTTGTTTTTGCAATTAAAACCCACTCCATACTCGTTTGATGTCAACGATCAAAACCCCTATGATCTTATAGACGGTCGCTACCAGATTGGGTAGAGTTGGGACTGGGTTCGATCGAACTAGAGTAAAGGGGAAGAACTCACTAGGTTTCCTTGTTAAAACCATTTCTCCCTGGACTAGTGTGTGATACCATAGTGGGCGGAGTTGGTTAAGTGAGTGTACTGGTGTGAGAGAGACACGGGTTCGAGTCTCTCCACACCCATTTATTTTTAAAACATTTTCTTTGTATTATTTTAATATAATAACAATACCCTATATTATTATATTAAGATATTAATGTGTTCTAGCCTCGTAAAATCACCCGTAGGCTCGGGTATGGTTTGTAACCCTTTTTCATTTAAAAATACCGACTTTTAAAATAATATAGTTACATCATTTTCAAACCCCGACTTTGAATAAATAAAATATTTATATTATTTTCAACCCGTGACTCCAATTAAAAATAATATATATTTAGATATTTTCTTCACCTCGTTTATAAACTTCGTGTAACGTTTCAAACCTTTAAATAATATAATTATTTATATTAGTTACCCACGTTTTTATCTCCGAATAAAAATATATATATTTATTATTCATATAAATTGCAAATTTCAACGCACATAGTGTTAAATGGTATGTAACACTAGTTTTTTATAAACTAATATATATTTACCCAAATTCGACGCATGTTCATGACTAAATAACTAAATAAGTATAGACTTATTTATTTTGTTTATATTTAAAACAATAAGATTTCATACTACGTTTTAAATAAATAAATCTAATTTACTTAGTTAATTAACCCTACACTCTAAATCATTATTTTAAGGACACTATATCCCGACTTTAGTATTTATAAAACAATTATTCAAGAACAAAACGCAAACACCTACGCAATCCTTTTACATAATTTGACACGAACTCATTACACAATTTCCTATACTCACATCCATTGAAGCCCTAGACTTCGATTTAGATATTTTGTTAATTCATCTTCATACGCAATACACTCTAGGTTAACGTTGTGCGTTACAAAGATCACTTTGCTACCTAGAGTCTCATGTTAGCTACACATTTGATTCAGGTGAGTATTTCATAGCCCCTTTTACTCTTTTACATTTTTGGGGTGAAACATGAACACTATTCAAATTACATGTTTACATTTACACAAACAACACAAGTACAAATCCTATTTACATTCATGTGTGCAATTAGAGCTTTATGCCCGAGTGCTATGTGTGCTAACTTTTGTGAACACTTATGTGCAATCATTAACTATTCAAGCCGACGGTTTTCAATGATAGATCTATTGAGTCTGACAAACCCACCCAGGTAGGGTGATTGATACCGACAACACAATGTTTGCATGCTAGTTACAAAGGTTTGATTGTACTTGGTTACACAATAGCTGCTCCCCATAAATGCCTTATTTATCATGTTATGTAAGGATTTGTTTTACAAACTATATGCTACCTATATACAAACCTGTGTTATACTCACCAACTTTTTAGTTGACCTTATTTTATTCATGTTTAAGGTGCTTTCATATGAGTTTGATCAAGACGTGTTACACATAGGCTTTGGACCTAGTTAATCTTAATTAAAAAAAAAATTGTATTCATTATGTGCTTTGAACTTGATTCATGTTTGTTTGAATGGAAATGGATTTAACATATTACAATTTAGTCAACCTTGAGCTCATGAACAGTCTACATGTCCCGCCCCGATGATTCCGCCGTCGGTTGGGGTGTGACAGATTGGTATCAGAGCCTTGGTTATAGGGAACTAGGTTATTAGACACTCTTGACCTAGACTATAACTTTAGGACACCCATACAATGCCATGCTACTACATGTTACATTAGTAATTCTTGTGTAAATATTTTTATATGCTATCATAAGTAATTACACTACATGATACAATACATAATAATGTATGTGTCACACTACTTGATAATTATTGTGCTTACATTACTATCTACATGCTACGTGATTATTTCTTAGGTGAATATTTTTACATGTTATACTATATTTATTTCTACCTATTTAGATTTATTTAAAGTAATATCCTAAATTTAACACACACACATACACACCAAATTATTCATACACCTTTGAACTCACATACATGATACCATCACCCTTTATGAACAAAGACTTAAACTATTGGGCCTAATGCCCACCAACAATAAACTAAGAAGCCCATCTATCCCCCAAGAAGAAGAAGCCCGCTGAAATGCATAAACCTTACCTTTGGGCCTCAAAGCCCAGTCCACAACAATTCTCATCATAACCATGAACCCAACAATGATATTATTAATACATGATGGCTGGAAGAGTGTGTAAACCCATGAGGAATTCTGGCTAAGGAAAGATAGGGTACTTAAGTGTGTCTTAGTAACCCACCCTTCTTTCTTGGGAATTCTCCCCAGGGATACATTGCTTATAGGTCAAGTGTATTTCTAAAATACTATCGTGAAGGTTCGGCGTTATGACTAGTCAAACTCTAAAACCTATAAGAACTTCTATACTTGACACTCAATATTTCATTATCTCTTACAACCATTTCCATTGTTTTCCTGCTAGGCATTGACTCCCACTCTCTCCCTCCCCGGTTTACCGTCCTGAAACATAATCTGATTGGGAAGAAGACTCTGAGACACCCGTGTATCAGTCACCAACACCCCCAGCTGCTAGTCCAAGGTTTGATGTAAGAGCGGACTGGATTAGGAACACTGACCCGAGACTTCGAACACCTGGATCACCCGTACCCAGAAACCCGTATCAAACACCCCGCCTCCACAATCAGTTACCACCCCCACTAAATGACCCGTATCTAATGCCCGACCCGTACCTTCCTAACCCTTGGGTAAGGCATACCATGGCACCCACGGGAGTTATGGGAATCCCGACCAATGACTTTCATCAATATGTAAGGACCTCAGAATTTGAGAGGCAAAGGATAGAGCAGGGGATAATACATGATTTGCAAGGACAAAGATTGGATAGCCTAGCAAACTAATTAGGGTACCAAAAGGTGTTAATCTCCATCCTCGAAAAAGAGATACAGGAACATCGCACGGAGACCGCCAGGACTGAAGCCAGAGCTGCTACTCGAGTGACTATAGCGGTGCTCATCTTAGCGATTATCTTCTTCCTAGTAGAAAACTACCAGAGACGTTAGAAGAAACTCTTACTTATTGCCTTTAAATTTTAGATTTGAGAATCATTTCCTTATGTTCTGAATAATGATTAACATTTCAGCATTTAATGAATTCCATATATTTCAACTCTACAGTTATTGTTCATTGATTTGACCCGTGGAGCGTAAATTACACCCGTTATATTTTCATCAAATTTTCTCAAATATCACCTCCTTCATTCAATGCGATTTAGTACATTACCAACAATCTCTTTCATAAACAAATTATCCTATTATTTGATTTAAAAAAAAGATTTTATTTCGAATTGATAAATAATTATGGTTTTTCCTCATTAAAATGAACATTTCTAGACTTTGACTGAACTAGTATACGACTACTTGTTTAGCCAAGCCTTTCGCTTAAAAATGTTCTCTTATTAATAGTTGAAAATTTAAAAATTTAAAAGATTTTTCCCATAAAATTATCTACTTATTTAAATTATGTGATCCCATAGTCTCACTACTTTATACATCTATAACCAAGGAATAAAAAAGTTACTACTGCCTATTTTCAAACAAAAATTAGAATTTTCAAGCACATTTTCCCTGGATGTTTTCAGAACTTTCCCATTACCTCTCATTTGTCATTTCAAGAGACGACCCACACCGCGCATATGTTAACCCTCCCCATTAACCGCAATGAGATGTAAAGGTTGGAACCTAACTACCACCTTATACCGGAACACCAAACAACCCACTTATCCACAACACTCGATCACATACGAAATCCGCTAGTATACATTATACACGAAGTTCAATAACTTACACACGCACGTTCACAATATACCCAACGCAACCACATGGTACATGAAACTCAATTATTTTCAACATATCCAATGCCACACAAATTACATAATACATGAAACTAGTTTGCCTACAAATCACAATTTACTCGATTGATCACGTAATGAACGAAACATGTTTATTTGCAATACACATACTACTGGATTGAGCATATGATACACAAAACTTAGTTGTTTGCAATATACGTAATACATAACAATTGCTTGATTGATACATAATTCTAGATTGACCACACTATACATGAAACTCATTTGGTTACAAAGTACATTATACTAAAACGGTGCACATCATACAAAATACATGATGCTAAGTTGTCAACACTATACATGAGACTCATTTCCCACGATACATGTGATGCTATGTTGTTTACATTACACTTGAGAGCACATTGATTTACAAAATACATGATGCTAAGGTGTCAACATCATACCTACGTGAAATTCATTCCATACAATACCCGTGATATTATATTATCTACGTTCTACTTGAGAGCTTATTAATTTACAAAATACATAACGCTAGTTGTTCACTCTACACAAAGGACTTGTGTGTTTACTTTATACGCGAAACAAAATTTTGCTTACAATTATTGCGGTTGATTGATTTCATTATACACAAGACATGGTCATGCACTTTGTTGAAGACCATAATACATTGAAACGACTCGGGGTTTGACGTATTCTTGTTCAAACACGAGCAAACTAGGAAACTTTAAGCTGTACTACTTTACTACTCTTTAGTTGCGAACTGACCTGATTAGGGACATAGTTACTTGATAGCGACTTTCTGTGAAAACAATAGACTTGACCAGAGTGAAATTGTGCCCCCTTACCCACACCAACGGAATGAGCTATACGGACCATACGATGATTTGAGTAATTACGGGTGCACACGGAATTATAAAAAAATCAGCGCATGGAAAATATAGTGAAATTTTGTCGTGTGTTGTGACCTAAAACTTATCATGATATGTAACAACGGAACTAATGTGATATGACAAGGGCATGGTGGATACGCCGATGGTACTTCCTATACATAAGTGTCCTATCATATTATCATGAGTAGCGTTGCTCGTGTCACGTGATGTTTTGACCCAGACCAATTTTTATGAAATCTCTTACCCACTAACAATTTTGAGCATATTAGACTATATATTACACAAACTTTAGATTTCAAAATCTCATTAAACTCATTCCAAATAATACACCTCACATTTAGAATTCAAAATTTCTATTCGACAATCTCCCCCTTAAATTCATCTTAAAACAAAATTTATTATCACCTTCATATTCAACTTTGAGTATCAGGCCTGAGCCATATCAACGGTTACACTCCCCCAAAAATCCAACAGTTAAAACTCACTGAACCCAAATCCCTCACCTTCTTCTTGATTTTGCAGCCTCCATTAGTTAAATTTCGGGACGAAATTCCCTTAACATAGGGAGACTGTAACATTCCTGATTTACCGACCCTATTTTAATTTATTTTAATTAATAAAATAACGATACGACATTAAACCCTACAAGGACTAGTTGTGTAATTAGTCAAATCTAATTATAATTAACTTTGAAAGTCAAAAAAAAAAATTTGAAGAATTATGTTCCCGTTGACTTCTAATAAATTAAACTAACAAATCCTTAACCAACTTAACTCAACTCAAACACGATGGACCAGTTCCGCCAAGTTCAAAACCTTGAAACATGAAACTGCAGGGATCAAATCTGTAATAAACTCGTTCTTGATTTGGTGTTGACTTCAGAAAGTCAAACTCTTGTTCTTGACTCAAATTCGAACTCCACACCCGAAATCCGTTGCAATACGTAACCGTTATACACGTTGGTGTCATTATCGATCATTATAGATCAATTAACAGCTTCATCATTACACGATTAAATCCCATTTATGGCTAATTAAACCGTGACCGTCGACCTCATTCATATTACTCACCAATTCGCAAATATCGATCGTTTATACAGAAATAGATCACCTGCCAATCTTAAACGAATCCCCTTGAACCTGTTACACCATCCAATTGCATCGAAGAAGGACGAAGAGTCGCCGGAAAACCGATCCCGTCACAGTTGGCATTCGTTTAGTCGATCACCGACAATTCCAATATCAATCAGGTAATTAAACCTGTCATTAGCTTCGTTTTTATCTATACATTAAAAGCCCTATGCTTATTAGGGCTTACATTACAGAATCAAGCATGATAGGATTCTAGGGTTCTTAACATCTTCGGATTTAATCGAACCCTACCCCCGACTCTGTTTAAATCAAATTAATTCATACCAGTAGATTCAAAATCCATTTTTAATTGATAGCCCTATGCCAATTCAGTTTCATATCATCGGTTTAATCAAGACCCCGTAACTAGGGTTCGTTCATAAAATGATTTGGGGGTTTCGACCCTAGACTTAATCATAATCCGATTAAACCATACTGACAGATTTGCAAGACCCTAATTAGTAAAAACCCCATGATTCTATCACATTCCATTATCTGGATCATTCAAAACAATTTTGAGTTCAAACTTAGGGTTTCGGCCTTTTGAATCCGTAATTAAACCATCCTAAACCCGTTGTTTTTGCAAATAAAACCCACTCCATACTCGTTTGATGTCAACGATCAAAACCCCTATGATCTTATAGACGGTCGCTACCAGATTGGGTGGAGTTGGGACTGGGTTTGATCGTAATAGAGTAAAGGGGAAGAACTCACTGGGTTTCCTTGTTAAAACCTTTTCTCCCCGGACTTGTGTGAGATACCCTAGCGGGCGGAGTTGGTTAAGTGAGTGTACTGGTGTGGGAGAGACCTGGGTTCGAGTCTCTCCACACCCATTTATTTTTAAAACATTTTCTTTGTATTATTTTAATATAATAACAATACCCTATATTATTATATTAAGATATTAATGTGTTCTAGCCTCGTAAAATCATCCGTAGGCACGAGTATGGTTTGTAACCCTTTTTCATTTAAAAATACCGACTTTTAAAATAATATAGTTACATCATTTTCAAACCCCGACTTTGAATAAATAAAATATTTATATTATTTTCAACCCGTGACTCCAATTAAAAATAATATATATATTTAGATATTATCTTCACCTCGTTTATAAACTTCGTGTAACGTTTCAAACCTATAAATAATATAATTATTTATATTAGTTACCCACGTTTTTATCTCCGAATAAAAATAAATATATTTATTATTAATATAAATTACAAATTTCAACGCACATAGTGTTAAATGGTATGTAACACTAGTTTTTTATAAACTAATATATATTTACCCAAATTCGACGCATGTTAATGACTAAATAACTAAATAAGTATAGACTTATTTATTTTGTTTATATTTAAAACAATAAGATTTCATACTACGTTTTAAATAAATAAATCTAATTTACTTAGTTAATTAACCCTACACTCTAAATCGTTATTTTAAGGACACTATATCCTGACTTTAGTATTTATAAAATAATTATTCAAGAACAAAACGCAAACACCTACGCAATCCTTTTACATAATTTGACACAAACTCATTACACAATTTCCTATACTCACATCCATTGAAGCCCTAGACTTCAATTTAGATATTTTGTTAATTCATCTTCATACGCAATACACTCTAGGTTAACGTTGTGCGTTACAAGGATCACTTTGCTACCTAGAGTCTCGTGTTAGCTACACATTTGATTCAGGTGAGTATTTCATAGCCCCTTTTACTCTTTTACATTTTTGGGGTGAAACATGAACACTATTTAAATTACATGTTTACATTTACACAAACAACACAAGTACAAATCCTATTTACATTCATGTGTGCAATTTGAGCTTTATGCCCGAGTGCTATGTGTGTTAACTTTTGTGAACACTTATGTGCAATCATTAACTATTCAAGCCGACGGTTTTCAATGATAGATCTATTGAGTCTGACAAACCCACCCAGGTAGAGTGATTGATACCGACAACATAATTTTTGCATGCTAGTTACAAAGGTTTGATTGTACTTGGTTACACAATAGCTGCTCCCCATAAATGCCTTATTTATCATGTTATGTAAGGATTTGTTTTACAAACTATATGCTACCTATATACAAACCTGTGTTATACTCACCAACTTTTTAGTTGACCTTATTTTATTCATGTTTCAGGTGCTTTCATATGAGTTTGATCAAGACATGTTACACATAGGCTTTGGACCTAGTTAATCTTAATTCAAAAACAAATTGCATTCATTATGTGCCTTGAACTTGATTCATGTTTGTTTGAATGGAAATGGATTTAACATATTACAATTTAGTCAACCTTGAGTTCATGAACAGTCTACATGTCCCGCCCCGATGATTCCGCCGTCGGTTGGGGTGTGACATGGAAACTAACCTCGATTATGATAATGCAGAGAAAGAACGTAAGCTGCGGTTGTGTGAGCTAGAGGAATTGCGGGATGAGGCCTACGAATGAAGAAGAAAGTGCACGATGCAAAACTGAAGAGGTAAACATTCGAGGTAGGGCAAAAGGTATGGCTGTAAAACTCCCTTTCGAAGCTCTTCCTAGGGAAAGTGAAAATCAAGTGGATGGCCCCATATCTGGTTACACGGGTCGGTGAGTTCGGTGACATCGAGATCGAGGATTTCGACGATCATATAAGGCAGGTACTGAATGGTCACAGGTTGAAACCTTACCTGGAAGCAGAAGACTTGAATAGTCAAAATGAAGAATTAGTGAGTTTGATAGCTTGTATCTCAGATGATGAAGCAACCTCGAGTTAGTCAGGTACTCCGTCTGGCTGAAGACGTAAAAATTAGCGCTACTTGGGAGGCAACCCAGACTTTGTTTGCTTTTGTAGGGTTGTGTTAGTCATCCATATCACTCTGTGTTTATTCCAAGTGTGGGGACATTCGAGACATTCAAGGTATGTTGTTAGATAGTTCGTGCATCGGGACAATGCATAGTTGTTTTGGGGGTGATGGAAGCATACGTATAATTTTTTACATATTATTATTATTATTATTATCTTTATTTTGAGTATTAATGTTTAAAAAAAAATCGAAGTAGGCTACGCCAAAACCCCACTCTCAACGCCAACACCCAACGCAAGAAACAAAAAGAATCCGGCGTAGGCTACGCCCTACCCGGCGTTGCCTACGCCAATACCCGAAAATGTTGTGGTTGTTGTATCTTGAGTCCAGCCGGCCCCACACCTAGTTTAACCCTAAAACCCAATTTATTACCATCTTTTCCCTTTTTTCTCCATCCTTTATCTCCATAATCAACCCCTACCTCCATTAAACCTTCAAAACCTTCTCTCTTCAACCATTCTTCCATTCCTCCACCAAACCACGTGTACTTTGCATAAATCTTGGGTAGAAATCAGAGGGGGTCAACCTGCAAGTGCCACTTTGTGCTAATTTTTAGTCAAGTATAAGAGCACGGAACCTAGGGTTACCAAAATTTGGGTTTTTCTCATCTAATAGGGAAATCAAGTAACTCATCCTTCTGCTAAACTTTTGAGGTATGTATCGCTAACTTGACACTGTTATCTAACGGCAAGGTTGCAATGTTTGTTGATGGAAAGCATAGTAGGATAGGTAATGCCCTGAAGTGTTGGGTTCTTGGGATTATTGTTTGTTTTATGAGTAAATGGGACACACTAGTGAGCAACACATGCTACATTGTTGTTGAACCACATAGTGTCATTATTATACAAATAAGTTGGTGTGTGTGACATGGAAGTTGTCAAACAAAAGTCCTAATCTGTTTTTAAAGAACAAATGGGCATGAATACTACATAAAGTGTGTTATTAATTAGTTGTTACAAGTTAAATTCTTGGTGAACTAGTTGGGTTATTGTGTTATTTGTGTGCAGGAATTATGGCTCGAGGAGGAGATAAAAAAGGAAAAGGGAAGGAGACAGGTGAATCATCTAAGCGCAGGAGGCAGTTGGTAGTAGAGTCAGAAGAAGAAGAGGAAGGTCGGGATGTTGAAATGGAAGAAGACAGTGATGAGGAAGAAGTTGAAATTGGCGGGTGGAAGAAAAATAAACGATTATCCTCATTTCCGATCGCTATTCAACCATCATTGTATATGGATAAAGTAAAGGATCCCAAGCAGGGATTCAAAAGTTTGTTCTTATGTGAGCGACATATATAAGAACCGCATTTTGAGATGTTTGGGGTTGTGGACTGCTTCAAGAGGATAGGATGGTAAGGTAGTTTGGACTTCCATTACGCTGGGGTAGAGGAGGTGTACAATGAAGCAATTCTACAATGGATGTCTACTTTGAGAAAGATTGAGGGTAACAACCCCCAGTGACAATGATTTTGAATGGTCAGGTTTATGGGAAATCGGTGGATCTGTCGTTTGCAACTATTAATCGGATTGCAGAATTTGATTCTGGGTCTGAGTCAGGTGAGCCGTATGAATACCCTTCAGAATCGAGGTTAAGGAGTAAAGTGGTAGATGATGTCGTATGGCATACTATGATCCATACATTGTTTGAGTTGCCCTCTAGTGCTAATGTTTCTAAGGTGGTCTTATGGAGGGCACAACTCAAACCACTACCCAAATTGTTGTTGATGTTTGTGCAATTGAATGTGATGCCCTGATCAGGGGACAAGGTGAAGGTGAGATACCCGGAAGTTTTGGTGCTTTATGCGTTGATGACTAATCGTCTGATATTGTCGGCACGACCTCTGATCCTATGAAACATTTGGGAAGCCCGAGACGTGCGAGAGAGGATGATGGTTCCTCATTGTCGATTGTTATGAAAGTTGTTTAAAATGGGAAAACTGTTACTTAGGAAAACGACATGTATCGTGTTTTCACATAGACCCTTTAGGAGGGACAACTTGTACAATGCTGACTGGCATTATGAGTTGACTGAAACAACTCACTTATTGAGGGATCAAAAAGGGGGACGATTTTTAGAGGCACTACGTGAAGATGTTCCGTTGGGACGGATGTTTGAAAATGAAGGGAATACTGAGGAAGAGGTAAATGAAGGTCATGGAGGGCAACACCAAGGAATAGGTTATGGGCATGGAGGTGGATATGGTGGCGACGAACAAGATTGGGATATAGGAATTAGGCAGGCCAGGGCTCAACACCGGCCGACTGAGTGGACACAGTGGGGAAATGTGGGACAGGCAGTCCCGAGAGATAGAAGAAAATAGGCGATATCTGGGCCAGAGAGCAAGAGATATATGACAAATATCGACATGAGGAGGAGGTACGTCACTATCATGATTATCATCATGGCGTACCATATTCTCCACACCCACAGCCCATAAACTGGGAATCTTTACCACCATATCAGTCTGATCAGCCTTATCAAAGATACCCAGAAAGTCCCCACTCTCAGTGGGTTAACCCATACCCCGAACAGGCGGCACCAGAGCAGGGTTCTAGTAGTGCAGGGCAAGGAGGGTCTTTTGACCTGAGATCTATGTTTCAGGGGTTATGCAGATCTGTATTTGGTGACACGCTTCCACAGGTACCATATGATGCATGAGCCAGCTCTTGATGGCCATATACCGAGCAGGATGCGGAGTATGAGGAGGGTAAGGAAGAAGACGATGACAACCCGTGAGGTGTTATTATGCACTCGCTGATCGAGTGAGGTGCTCACTGATCAGGTCCATGTGCTTGGTCTTTATCTTTCTTAAATGCTTTTATGTGTTGCTTGTTGAACTTGTTTCATTATCTATGTTAAGTTTGTGGGTGTGATGCCCGTGTGTGGTTATGACGAACTACTGATTATGCCCCTAGGTTAGCTTTTAAGTACCTTTACATTGAGGACAATGTGCCTCAAGTGTGGGGATGTGGAGAGGAGTTGGTGTGAGGATTTAAAACATTTAAGCATGTTGAAAATTTGAAAAAAATAGAATATGAAAAATTTAAGCTTTCATAAAAATCAGATTTTCAATGTAAATCACCTCCTTACCTACCAAAAACAAGTTTAGATCCTTAGTCATGGTCGAACTCTTTAGGTTGCATGATAAAGTAGCCTAGCAAACGTTTTCAGAAATTGATAGAAATGTCTAATTGGGCGTAACATTCTAGACGTTGGACTCATATGCATGCTTTCACATCGGTAACCCGATATCCACCATTTTGGGAGGATTTGAGCCTTATTTTTAGTTGTAGAACATAAGTAGGAATAATTACTCATTTTCTGTTCTTGTGTGTTTACCATAATGTTACATCCTTTTAGAACTTGCTTTTGTTATACGTGTTGAGACCATGAACCAAGATTTTGCACAAAGATGATTAAGGCATTAGATTTAGCCCCTTTTGTTTAGCCTTTTCTTTTTGTTTTCCCTACCCGGTACAAATTTCCCTTAGAAGCCACTTTGAGCTTGAGCCTTTCATTTGTTAAGCTGAAACATGAGCCCGAATCCCTTCTTAACCTTTTTATTTTATTTCTTACCTGGTGAATTGGAATTCAATTAAGTTAAGTTGTGTAAGTATAGAAATAAGGAAGGAGACAACTTGTGTACAAGCAGAGTGATGTTGAATGAGAGAATTAGAACTGAATTGTTAGATATCAAAATATGTATGCAACACAAATAATGTGTGTTTGATCTAGAAAAGGAAGTTGCTTGTACATAAGAAAAAAGGAAAGAAAAATATATAATAAATAGTTGTCTTTGTTTATAGTTTTGTTCAAAAAAAATGAAAAAAAAAATACAAAAACAGTGAGTGTGGGTCAATTTTACCCAGCCGGGTTCAATAGTTCTTAGTAGTAGTTGAAAATAAGAGTTTCATTGTTAACGGGTCATTTTCACCCAAGTTCGATAGTTTTTAGTCGTTTGATGTTAAACTTAATTAGTGGATTCCAAATCACCTTGGCCACTTTTAAATATTCCCTTCCATACCCTTAACCCTAGCCTAACATTACAACCTGTCAAAAGTCCTTCTGATTTGTGCGAAATTTTATGTTAATTGGTAGGGATGTGAAATTTGAGCAAACTTATGATAACGATGTTTTATTGATGGTCTGAGTGTGTAATTTCAACTGGTATATCTTTTGCCAGTCCAGATATTAAACCGAGTGGAGTGCACATTGTGAGGGGTGTGAAATCATGTACGTAGAAAGCTTGAAGCGTGTTAGGCCCAGTTAGAGATGATGATTTTAAATGCTAGATTATTTTACGTGCTAGGTGTAATTCTATTGAATGCGTTATGTCTTGCGAGTTGGGTATGACTTTGGATCTTAATTGTGAAATGGTTAGAGATGAGTGAAGTGTTTTTGTTAATACTGATTATATATATATATATATATATATATATATATATATAGAGAGAGAGAGAGAGCTGAGTTCATGAGAGAACTAGAGAACCACTAAAAAAATAAGGGGTAGAATTTTAAAGAGGAAAGGTAAAATTGGAACTTAAAATATATAAATCTTTAAACATTTCTATTTTTTGCATACATTATTATTATTTTTTAAATTGCATCATTAAATCAAGAATTTATTTATTTTTCATTTGAGTATCCCGTGTCTACACACGGGGTGAAATATATCAATGCAAAAAAAATTTAAATCTTTATGTATATATTTTACATGTGTAAAAATTTATTACATATAGTAAGAATAAAAAAAAAATTCAAAATATATAAAAATTAATATATAATTGGGTATCGTAGTTTTATGTAGCAAACTAGAATCTGTATGTTTTCATATATTAAATCTGGAAATTTTATCATCTATCATGCCTTTAAATAAATATATTAAAAAACATTGGCTTTTCACGAAAGCAAATTCCTGACTTCTCTCATGGTGGCATGTGTCAACTGTTAAGAATAGGACGGCGATGAGTATTTCTTCCTGAGCATAGTTTATAGAAATTAATTATTGGTCCATGAAGGCACGTAAAATAAAATATATTTGTTTTACATATAATTAATTTACAGAAAAATAAAACAAACTTGGATAGCACCGACTTTCGATTCCTATCGGTTCCATTATATAACTATTTTTTATATACGTTTTTATCTTTGCAAGCATTCGCCGTAACTTTATACGTTTTGTATATGTAATCACGTTTGTTTTTATGTTTAACCACGTTAATACCACCGCCTCAGCCGTTTAAGGTTTAACTCCTACCGCGGGACAGCAAGTGTGGGAATGTGATGTAGAGATGAATGTTTGTGTCTTAACATGCTTAAAAATATATATATTTTTTGTATTTGAATGTGGAACAAAGTAACTATGCATGTGTTTGTCAATTGTAGGAAAGATGAAAAGAATGCGCAGAAATGAGGCAAAATGTTAAGCTAAGAGGTTGCAAGCAAGAGAAGAGTGCACAACTGAATAAGAAACAAAAGAAGAAGAACAAGAATGTTAGTGTAGCCTACGCCAAATTGGCGTAGCTTACGCTGGATACAAGTTTGGCGTTTGAGTCGGCGTTAATCAGGGGAGTCAGCATAGGAAGATTATAGGAGGGCGTAGCTTACGCCAGGTCGGCTTACGTCAAAAGGAGGATCTTTAGGGATTTTGATATTTTTGACATATATTCAAACCTAAACCCTAGAGTCCTTATACATTCATTCCTTGGAGCTTCTTGGACGACTTTTGGGCGATCTTGGGTGTTTAGAAGCTTTCCAATTCGTTCGTTGATGTTTTGTAATTCCGGATTAAGTTTTGAAGGTACAATAATGTGTATGCGTATCTAATTCACTCGTGGTTGTTCCCAGGTGTAGGATTACTTTCGTTTTATGGTTTTTCTGGGTTCAAACTTTGTTGGATTAGATTTGTGGTTCATCGTATGATTAATCGCAGTCTTTTGTTTTTCCTTTATTGATTAAATAGTTTTGTTCATTGGGATTTGGTGTTGTCATCAGCTACTCGGTTTCTAATCGTGAACCATTGATTGCATTAGGTTTTATGTTTTTAAATTGGTAGAGATTTAACTAGGGATTCATCTTGTGTCAATTATTCAGTTTTCTAATCGTAAATCAACACCTTCAAATCACCAGGTTTTTGTCTATTTATCAATTGGAGGTATATTACAATTCATGTCTATGTGAAGTTCAACAAGTTTCTATCCAGTTTTATAATTAACGTGTGTATTCTGAACCCGAGAGTGATCCGTTTTCTCATAATCACTTTTAACTCAATTAAAGTTTGTTCCTTTGGCAATTGTTTTCTGAATCATTAATCAAAGTCTAGTAGTTTATGTGTTTTCGTTAAGTAATAATTAAATAGCATTCTCCACGAATTCCTTGTGGGTTCGAAAACCTTACTTTCTGTACTACAGTCTAAAGTAGCTAAGGAATAGTTTTTAATATAGTTTTTGATTAGCCTTCGACATGCGATCACTGGCAAACTTGTTGACTCATATGTAGGCTCAAAACAAGTAGAGGATTCTTCTCTTTTGGATTTCGATGACATATGTGAACGAAGTGGGATTTTACATATGTGTCAAGAGTGCCCACTTTTTTAACACCTTTTATGTTTGCCGACTAAACCTTAAAATATTGTTTTTAAGACGGTGGTTTTTGCTAGGTAAGCATTTACTTTTGTCGGCTAAGTCTTTTTAGTTTGCCGGCTGAGCCATTTAAGTTTGCCAACTAAGCCTTAAAAAAGCGTCAGAAGGCTATAGCTAGCTTAGCCTCCGCTTTTTTAAGGCTTAGTCGGCCACGTATCGAAATCCGGTTGTTTCGTACACTGTAAAAAGATATGTTGGCATGGAAATATGAGCAGGCTAGCTTAGGAGGGTAAATTTGGATGTACATTTTTAATAACGTTTCTAGTCAAATGTTCATTTTCGTATTTTTCCCAGTTCTATTGTTCATAGTCTTTATTCAAGTTCTTTGACGATAAGTCCATAACCTTTGATATTAACTAACAGCCAATATATTATATTACAAACTAGGTTATATACCCATGCATTACATGTGGTTGTTGTCACACCCCCAAATTCCACTAACGAAGTTTTACCGTTTGGTGTGTGACAAACCATGATCTCAGTCATTAGTTACATTGAACGACACTATATGGGACTCAAATTGTAATATTATAAAAGTTCAGAGTAAATGCGGAAGCGATGAATAAAGAGTAAAAGCGCAAAACAAACGCGCCCAAAGTCTAGTTCAAAACAAAGTAGATACGATAGTTTAAATGTCTTTATTATAAATAAGATAATAGTAGGACTCCATGCATGTCCTAATCGTGCACTCGTGCCTTAGCTTAGCATCCAGAGAAAACATGTAAGGAAAGTGTCAACACAAGGTTGGTGAGTTCACAGGTTTCAGTTTGTAATAGCGTTTAACAGATAAATGTACATTCAATATATTTATCATTAGGTAGCGAACCCTTATTTATGTTTACTAATGCGATCACAACCAAAAGCTGACTATTTATATGTATGCCTCCCATCAAGCCTATCAACCATGGTGCATTTTTAGGTCAATCTTGCACAAGTTCGACCTTCAATCGAGTTAGCGCGAATAACGCGGGTGAGGTTTGTCAATCCCAGTAGTACTACTCAAATTACCTCACTATGTTAATATTAACGGTTCGATGTGAGGACTTTAATGATAAATGTGTACGCATAGTCATACAAGTGATAACATATATGAATTACAAAAATCAAAAGCGTTTGCGTTAGGTTTTCTACCCCAGTTTTAAAACAGTAAAAGGGGCCGTGAAAACTCACCTGAGCTACGTAGATAGATTCACACAAGAATGAGATTGAAATCACAAATGTTAGCCTGCAACGGCTTACGTAGGCCCTAGAATTATACGCATAATAGTTAGGGATACAATGGTATTTTTGTGATGACGACACGGAAGATTAAACGTCCTAAAACGCTCTGATGATCAAAGAGTAGACGAACGTGTCTACGGGAATATGAATTTCTTAATTAAATAATTAGGATAAATACGTTACACGTCGAACGTCTATATTTACGATTAATAATATTTAATACATATATATTCTTATGTTTGCACCATTAATAACGGTCTAGGAAAATAACATGATTTATTATATTACTTTTAAACTTAGTAAAATAGCACAATAAACAAATCGTGTGATAAAAATAATAAATCTATTATTTTTATTCGAGGATATATACGTGTGAAAATAATATAAATAATTATATATCATTTATTGTTTTTATTCGAGGATATATATTCGTATGTTTGCACCATTAATAACGGTCAAGGGCTGCCGTCATACGATTTCTAATTTGAACTATCTTTTCAGAGGTTTCGAGTACGAGTTCAGGACTTTTAAGTTGGCTATCCCCAATTTCAGCCCAACAAATAGGAGAGCGACATTTCCGTCCATGTATTGCCTCGAATGGGGCTGATTTGATGCTAGTGTGATAATTGTTGTAGTAGGAGAACTACACCAGGGGTATGTGGGATTCCCATGTGTTACCGAAATCAATCACACAAGTTCGTAGCATATCCTCCAGAGTTTGAATACTACGTTCCGTTTGGCCATCTGTTTGAGGATGGTATGCCATTCTCGTATCTAGAAGCGTGCCTAAAGCTTTTTGTAAAGATTGCCAGAAATATGAGGTGAATCGTGCATCACGATCCGAAATGATAGAAATTGGCACACCGAGCCGAGAGACTACTTCCTTCAAGTAAATTCGAGTAAGTTTCTCCATTTTTTAAGTCTCTTTGATTGCTAAGAAATGAGCGGATTTCGTCAAACGATCGACGATTACCCAGATGGTGTCACATCCGCTAGGAGTTCGGGGCAACATGGTAATAAAGTCCATAGACATTTGCTATCATTTACAAATAGGAATCTCTGGTTGTTGAAGTAAAACAGAAGGCTTTTGATATTCCACTTTGACCTTTGCGTAAGTCAAGCACTTGCTCACATAGGTGGCTATATCCGCCTTCATCTTCGGTCACCAATATAGCACCTTTAGGTCATGGTACATCTTATCGGAACATGGATGAATAGAGTATCGAGATTTATGAGCTTCATCCATAACTAGTTCCCTTAAGTTCCCTTACACAGGAACCCATATTCGCTCTGTGAAGTAGCGAATGCCGTCTGATTTAACCTCAAGTTGTTCTTCCATACCGCGTGTAGCTTCCAACGGTAGGTTTTCCTCTTTAAGGGATTCGAGTTGAGTACTACGGATTTTATTTGATAATCCGGTGTGAATAGTAAGCTACAATGCTCGATCTCGTTTGGGCTTGGTTTCCTTTCGACTTAGGGCATCGGCTACCACATTAGCCTTGCCCGGATGATATCTGATCGCACAGTCATAGTCATTCAAGAGTTCGACCCAACGACGTTGTCGCATGTTCAACTCTTTCTGTTCAAAGATATGTTGAAGACTCTTGTGATCGGTGTAGATATTGCACTTGGTACCCTACAAGTAATGTCTCCAGATCTTTAGTGCAAAAACTACGGCTCCCAACTCTAAGTCATGAGTTGTGTAGTTTTTCTCATGAATTTTTAGTTGGCGAGAAGCGTATGCGATCACTTTCTATCGATGCATTAATACGTAACCAAGACCCTGAATGGACGCATCACAATACACCATGAAGTCATCCGTTCCCTCCGGAAGAGCTAGGATGGGTGCACTGCAGAGTTTCTATTTAAGGAGTTGGAATGAAGACTCCTGGGTGTCACCCCAGTTATAGATTTTACCCTTCTGGGTTTAAGCAGTGAGAGGTTGGGCGATCTTGGAAAATCCCCCGATGAATCGACGGTAATAGCCATCCAATCCCAGAAATTGTCGCACATCTGTCGGAGTTGTCGGTGCTACCCAATTCTTGATGGCTTCTATTTTAGATGGAACGACATGTATTTCGTTCTCGTTAACCACATGTCCTATGAATTGAACTTCACGAATCCAGAATTTGCACTAGGAAAGCTTGGCATACAGTTGTTCTTGTTTCAGTAATTCCAGAATTAAACGTAGGTGCTCCTGATGTTCTTCCTTATTCTTATAATAGATGAGGCTGTCATCAATGAACACGATGATGAATTGATCGAGGTAGGGTATACACACGCGGTTCATAAGGTCCATGAACACCGCGGGTGCGTTGGTTAATCCGAAAGGCATAACCATGAATTCATAATGGTCGTACCGGGTTCTGAAGGTAGTCTTAGAGATATCCTCGTCTCAAACTCTTAGTTGATGGTAACCGGATCTAAGGTCTATCTTGGAATAGAAGCTTGATTCTTGGAGTTGATCAAACAGATCATCAATGCGGGGTATGGGATAACGATTCTTGATCGTCACTTTGTTCAGCTCACGATAGTCAATGCACATGCGGAAAGTCCCGTCCTTCTTTTTGACAAATAGGACTGGAGCTCCCCATGGCGATGAGCTAGGTCGGTTGAAACCTTTATCCAACAACTCTTGTAGTTGAGTGGATAGCTCTTGTAATTCAATGGGTGAAAGCATGTATGGTGCCCGAGCAATCGGCGCTGCTCCGGGTGCTAAGTCAATTTGAAATTCTACTTGACGATGCAGTGGCAGACCAGGCAAGTCCTCAGGAAATACTTCTGGATAGTCATGTACGATTAGGATATCATCAATCTTCTTCTCCCTATATGACTGCTCGGCGACGAGAGCCAAAATAGCGGTATGACCGTTTTGAAGACACTTATGTGCTTTCATGAAGGATATGATGCCAACGACTGCACCACTACTTTCGCCTTGGACTGAAAGAGTTTCCCCACTCGGGAGAGGAAGGCACAATTTTCTCATGACAGATAATCTCGTCTTGGTTCTTAGATAACCAATCCATACCGACAATTATGTCAAAACTACCGAGTGTGACCGGCATAAGGTCAATATCAAGTTTATGACCAGCCAATTCAAGCTTACAACCCTTAGGAATGTGGGTTGCTTCAATTATCTGTCCATAAGCTATTTCTATGATGTACTTATCTTCTAGCAGGGTTGGAGTTTCTTTTATTAAGTCACTAAAATTCTTAGATATAAAACTCCTATCAGCACCAGTGTCAAAAAGGACAGAAGCAAAATAATTGTTTAAGAGCTACTTATCGGTAACCACATTGTGATCATATCTGGCTTTTCTAGATCCAAGCACAAAGGCTCGTCCCTTCGCACCGTTTCCTCCATTGTTGCCATTATTTTTACAGTTTTTGTTGTTGTTTCCTTATTGTGGTTACCGTTGTGGCCCTAATTATTGCCTTTTCCGTTACCGATTCCATTACCATTTCCACCATTTTTCATCTGAGGAAAATCCGTTTGAATATGTCCTTCCTTGCCACACTGAAAACATCCCCTAGTAAATCCCTACTTCCGAAACAATTGCTTGGTCTGAAGTTCAACCCTACAGTCTTTCGCAGCGTGGCCCATCTTACCACACCGCTGGCAACGATTACAAATACCAAGATAATGAAAGTTACACTTGTTGCACTTGGGGTATCTCCCCATATAACCACCCTAATTTTGACCTGAAGAGGTCGTCTGGTTGAAAGTATGGGTAGGCTCAAACCTACGTGGTTGCTGATGGGGTTGGTTAGACTGGGATACCTTAGAGTAGGAGTTGTTGTCAAACTTACGCTTGTTGCTGTCAGTGGTTTTGGAAGCTAAACCTCTCGGAGGTAAAGTTCCCTGGGTCACTACTTGATCGGTCAGTTTGTGGGCAAGTCTGATTGTTTGCTGTATCGTGGCAGGATTTGATGAGGTGACCATACTTTGGATCTGGGGCACTAGACCACCGATGTACATTTCAATCCTCTTGTAATAGGGGGTCACCATGTGGTGACACATAACAGCAAGCTCATGAGAACGGGTAGTGTAGAGTTCAATCTCGATACCCTCCATCTTTAGATTCCAGAATTCCCCCTCTAGTTTCTAAATCTCATCGCGAGGATAGTACTCCTCCTTCATCATGGTCTTGAATTCCTCCCATGGCAGAGCGTTAGCCATATCCAGACGCAACATTTGGACTTGGGCATTCCACCAGGTGAGAGCAGGGCCCTCCAGACTACCTGATGCAAACTTGACTTGGCTTGCCTATGGACAGTTGCACATGGCAAACACATATTCAACCTTCTTGAACCATCGGAGCAGACCGACGGCTCCTTCAGCTCGACTAAAAGTGTGGGGCTTACAGTCCATGAAGGTCTTAAAAGTGCATGTCGGTTGGTTATTTTGCTGACCTGAATTAAAAATACAATACACAATTGAGGTTATAAGGCTTGGGAAAGACGCTCTGAGGGAGGGATTTACTTGTTAAAGTGAAGGAATATCAAATTTACCTGCAACATTCTGTAGCATTCTGTGCTGTTAAAGCTTCAACCACACTATCATTGATAAGTGCCGCTAGCTCTGCTGCTGTCATATTGATGGTACCTCGACTACCATTACGACCTCCACGTCCACGTCCAGACATGCTTCTTCACATTCACAAATACAAATAATGAGAAATATATCGCATTTCAACATCATATATGTATAAGTAAAATAAGGACAGCTAAAACACAACATCTAATATTTCGTGATTAAGTAAATTATAACGGCTACAACATAAATAATTCAAAACATTAGATTCTTAAGATCACTATTGAATGGGAACAACCTTACCCATCTACGTTTTTGAAACAGAAGGAAATAAACAAAGCATAAGATAAAATAAGAAAAGATATGGTCAGATAAGACATCAGACGTTATTGTCCACTGAGGAAATACACGACTGAGCATCCTCTTCCTCAACTGGTTCCTCATCATCACCTGGTATCTCCTCCTCGGAATCAGAAGGCGGTGCATCTCCTTGCCAAAGGACAGCCTCAACTTGTGCCTCTAGGTGTGCAACCCTAGTCAAGGCTTCTTCAGTGGCCTCCTCTAATGCGTCCAATCTTGCTTCCAGACTCTGCCACTAGCATGTTGTGGAGGTGATCTGTTACTTCCAACTCTGAAGTCAGAAGTTCCACCTTTTCCTTTGTCTCAACTACTTGTGTTTTGCGCTTCAGGATACCGGTTATTTCTCCAGCATCATCCCTCATGTTACCTATTTCCCAAGTCATGGTAGTCACGAAAGCTGTAAAAGCGTGCTGCATGGTGCATGGCAGGTCTGGTAGGGTCGATGAGGAAGATGTAGCCCTAAAATATGGGGATGGGACCCTTTCCATCTCGATCCAACTTCGGATCATCTCCGGATACTAATCCCATCCGCGCGGGTTATCTCTTGACCGCACAGGACTGTCCTCACCATACTCAGTGGAGTCATCAATAGGGCTAAGCCGACGCCTTTTGGGCTCCGATGAAGACAAGATAGGAGCATCGTGCTCCGGTGAAACGGGCGATGAAGGTGATGAAGACATAGTCTGTAACATAAGATATAAGTGCTAATCTTAAATTTCAACGCCATGTAACTAATGTGTGTGGTTATAGTCTAGTATGCAGTCTTAGTTCTCTATAACCAATGGCTCTGATATAAATCTGTCACACCCCCAAATTCCACTAACTGAGTTTTACCGTTTGGTGCGTGACAAACCAGGATCTCAGTTATTAGTTACATTAAACGACACTATATGGGACTCAAATTCTAATACTATTAAAGTTCAGAGTAAATGCGAAAGCGATGAATAAAGAGTAAATTCACAAAACAAACGCGCCCGAAGTCTAGTTCAAAAGAAAGTAGATACGATAGTTTAAATGTCTTAATTATAAATAAGATAATAGTAGGACTCCATACATGTCCTAATCGTGCACCTGTGCCTTATCTTAGCGTCCTGAGAAAACATGTAAGGAAAGTGTCAACACAAGGTTGGTGAGTTCACAGTTTTCAGTTTGTAATCGCGTTTAACAAATTAATGTACATTCAATATATTTACCAATAGGTAGCAAACCCTTATTCATGTTTACTAATGCGCTCGCAACCGAAAGCTGATTGTTTATGTGTATGCCACCCACCAGGCCTATCAACCATGGTGCATGTTTAGGTCAATCTTGTACCCGTTCGACCTCCAATCGAGTTAGCGCGACTAACGCGGGTGAGGTTTGTCAAACCAAGTAGTAGTACTCAAATTACCTCGCTATGTTCATATTAACGGTTCGATGTGAGGACTTTAATGATATATGTGTACGCATAGTCATACAAGTGATAACATATATGAATTACAAAAATCAAAAGCGTTTGCGTCATGTTTTCTCCCCCAGTTTAAAAACAGTAAAAGGGGCCGTGAAAACTCACGTGAGCTACGTAGGTAGATTCACACAAGAATGAGATTGAAACCACAAATGTTAGCCTCCAACGGCTTACGTATGTCCTATAATTATACGCATAATAGTTAGGGATACAATGAGATTTTTGTAATGACGACACGGAAGATTGAACGTCCTAAAACGCTCTAATGATCAAAGAGTAGACGAACGTGTCTATGAGAATATGGATTTCTTAATTAAATAATTAGGATAAATACGTTACATGTCGAACGTCCGTATTTACAAATAATAATATTTAATACATATATATTCGTATGTTTGCACCATTGATAACGGTTTAGGAAAATAACATAATTTATTATATTACTTTTAAACTTAGTAAAATAGCACAATAAACAAATCGTGTGAGAAAAATAATAAATCTATTATTTTTATTCGAATGATATATACGTGTGAAAATAATATAAATAATTATATCATTTATTAATTTGAAACGTCTCATAATATTTAAAAACGTGGCGAAATAATATTTTAATATATTTTAATTGGGTTCACTGATTGAAAAATAATATAAATATATTATTTTATTAGGAGTTTATAAGTTACATAATAATATAATATATTATTATAAAAGTGAGAAACAATATTAGAAATATGTTATAAGATCTAAACCCGATCCTACGGGTGATTTTTCGGGTTAAAATATTTTAATTTAATATAATAATAATATAGGAATTAGTTTTATTTCCAAAATAATGTTTAAAAGTGGTTTTAAAAATAAAACAAGGGTTCTAAGACTCGAACCTGGGTCTCCTCCCTAACAGCCTAACACTTTAACCAACTCAACCTCAAAGGGAATCGCGACAGAATCCAGATTTAATTAGTTTTAACACACTGTTAGTGTGTTCATCCCCCCCATTAATCGATCGAACCCAAACCAGCCCCAAATCCAAAAATCTGATCACGAATGGCCTTAAATTCATAAGGGTTTTGCAAATAGAGTATATGCGATTCTGTGTGTGAGTTTAATTTGAAAAACATCAAGTTTTGAGTCGTTAATTTCTGATTTGAAAGTGTCGAACCCTAGACTAAGAACACCGAATTAAATCTACCTATTTCAATATTAAAACTTGTTGAAAACAAAGGGCTTTTACTAATTTGGGTATTGCGAATCTGTTCTTGTGGTTTAATTGAATTGAGGTTGAGCCTAAGAACAAAACCCCCAAATCCGTATAAGAACAAACCCTACTTACTGGATCATAAATAATTTGATGTTATTAGGTTAAATTGATAGACGGCTTTCAATGAGCAGAGGTTTGCGAAGCTGATGATATAGTTTAATTGAATTTAAACAAAGTTTAGAGTTGAATTCGATTAAACCAGAAACGTATGAACCCTAGATTCGGGTTCATGATCGAATCGATGATATAAGCCTCAATTGGCATGGGCTTTTAATCTAGA
The DNA here is from genome assembly GCA_023525975.1 of Smallanthus sonchifolius. Taxonomy (NCBI): domain Eukaryota; kingdom Viridiplantae; phylum Streptophyta; class Magnoliopsida; order Asterales; family Asteraceae; genus Smallanthus; species Smallanthus sonchifolius. The sequence goes on along the minus strand of CM042035.1, from coordinate 15,563,024 downwards.
GATAAAAACGAAACTAATGGTGTAAGAGATTACCAGAATGAATGTCGAATTGCAGGAGTTCGACTAAAATAGGTGCCTATCGTGACTTGTTTGTTCTCCAGCGACCACGGCTCTGTCTCCGATCTAATTGGTGCGTGCAATAGCTTAAGAGAGAGTCGTCTAACGTGTGTAGATGCTCGATTTGTGAGAATGATAATAGAAACAAACGAATTTGATGAGTATTAGATAAAGAGTTCGACGGTTTCAAGTTCATTATCATAATTGGGTTTGAATTCTGATAAATGCTGTGATTAAAGTATCAATGATGGTTGTTAATGATACAACGTGCGTTTTCAGTTACAAATTCGAACAAAATCGATTGTGGAATTTGAATTTTGAATCAAAGTTAGCGAATTTGACTTTTTAAAAGTCAACATAAATCCAACACACTCAATTTTGACTTTGCAGAGTCAATAGAATGAGTTTTGACTAATTACACAACTAGTCCTTGTAGTTTTAAGGTTAGATAATGACAGAACAGTCCCTGGGGTTTGAATTTGAGGTAATTGATTTAGAATTTAACTGGATTTACTAACAGAGTTAATCATAAAAGTCCGGATTGTCACAGTTGTTTAATATAAAATGAAAATACAATAAATAAAATTCTTTTTTTCTTAATTATGTAATAATTATAATTTAAATTTTATTTTAGCTTATCTAAAATATAGAAAAACTGAAAATTTTAATGACAAAAATATGATAATGACACGTGAAATTTTTGGGAATCGTTTATTAGAATAAGGATAATTGTTATGACAGTTTCCTACGTTATTACAAATTAAAATATAGAATTGCTAATTAACCCCGTGGCCGGCAAGTCTTCATGTCATTTCAAAAAGTCTCTTTCATCTCCCTACACACGTTGTTTATGTTAAGATTTTAAAGTCCAACAATGAAGAAAGTTAAATTGTTTCGAAAATGCTCAGCAAGTAATGATATATACAAGCTTATAATCTTTTGTTAGCATATATCTTGAAATTATCAACCCTTTGAAAATGACATAATATTTTACAAGGAAAAAACTACCCTTATATAACTTAAACTACAATGAAGTTTAATCAACAGAACCAAAAACATAAAAATGGAGAACAAACTCATCCCACACTCCCAATATTCTTTAGGCTTCTTTGGAATAATCAGGGAGTCCATCAAGACCACAAACCGAAATGGGAAGTTGCTTGTTCCCATCCTACTTTTCGTGTTTGTTTCATTTTCGCAGTTACATTTTGCTCAGGAGTATATACTTTCACCAGTCACAAAAGATTTCGTGTTGCAGTTAGCTAAACACCCAAACATGGTTCACGATTTCACTTACAGTATCGATCAAAGCACTTACGTTGGTGCATTCAACGACATTCGTGAGATTCTCATTGTTAAGCTCTTGATCATGACCATCACTTCAATTATCACACTGGTTTTCTTGGTTGCCACAGTTTCATCTTCATATGAAGCTTACACTGCCAAAGTATTAGGCCCAAAAGACATTTTCTTGAAAGTTAAAAAGAGTTGGAAAAGACCAATAGTCACTACCTTTTACATGATTTTGCTCTCTTTGGGCATTGTTTTATTTTACATAATTTCTATTGGCATAACCTTCGTCTTGGCAGTTAATTCGTGGGCGCTTTTGTTCTTGGGAGTTATCATTCTTTCCATCCCAGTTTGCTACTTGTATGTGTCTACCCTTTGGATGGTAAGTTTGATTGTTTCTGTTTTAGAAGAAGGTTTTGGTGGTGTTAAAGCAATCGGGAGGGCGGCCGAGCTAATGAAAGGGAAAAGAATACAAGCATCATTGATGATGCTTCTTTTTGGTATTGTATATGGTTTTATTGTCCTAATGGCTAACTTCGTTAGAAGTTATAATTGGAGCTTGAGCGTAGAGATGGTTATAATGATTCCTTTGACAAACGGATTCTATTGCGTGTTGAAACTGTTTGTGTTTGTGGTTTACACTGTTTTCTACCATGAATGGAAAACAAGCCATGACGAGAAGGAAGGAAGAGGCCTTTATCTTCCAATAGCTGCTGGTGAAGCTTAGTCCTATCACGGTTTAGCCCCTTTGCCATAATAGTATTAAATAATGGCTTACAAATCTCCATATTATATCTGTAATTGTCTTAAATATATAATTACATGTCCTTTCTGCGTTTCCCTTCAAAGTCATGTTAAGGTATATTGTTTTCACTGTAATTATAGTCTAAACTACTAGGCCCAATTTGATTTTCTTGTTATAACTAGGTTCACTATTGACTGCTATTTCATCTGACGGCTTCATTTTGAAGCTGTTACGAATAGGGACTCATCGCCAATGGTATTGGCGAGTTCCTCCTCGCCTTATGCGTGTCAACTTGATTGACTTACTAGAAACTCACCAATGGTACCGGTGAGTTTCTTATTTATTTTGTGTTCTTGCTTCCAAAAAGCTCGCCAATGGTACGAGCGAGTTTCTAGTAAGGTTGTACTGACCACCTGAAACCCAGCTGACACGCCTAAGAGGAGGAGGAGGAGGAGGAGCTCGCCATTGGTAGTTGTGACGATTTCCTAAATGAAAGAGGTTAAAAAACGAGCCCCAAGATGAAAAAGGTTAAAAGTAAAAGGTTAAAAAAATAGGAATAGTTAAAGAAAAAAATTCCCACATTCCAAATTCCCAATCCAATTCTAACTATCAAGACTAATGTCAAATAAAATTATGTCTAAAATCAATTAAATTCGTCCTCTTAGAGCAACCGGTGTGGCCGTGAAATGGGGTGTGAAGGGGCGTGGAAGGCGAGAAACACCACCCCCTTCAAATATGAAAGGGGAGTGGAAACTCAACCGGTGAGAATTTTCACAGGCGTGAAAATGAAATCGCTCTCTCTTTTTCACATTCATACACAACACTCACACCACTCAATTAAATTCTATATCTTTTACCATGTGAAAATTGATGGTGATAAGGTGTCGGTGGCATACACTTTTTTTTTTTCATATGAGTCTCACTCACGCCCGGTATACCAGATGAGATGACCTTACGATCAATGGGCATTTTTTTCCCAAATCCATCACTCTTAACTCTTATTGTAAATGATAACTTTCTCGGCCATTTATAGCAACCCAACCCTGGACTGCTATGTAACTTATACCTAAATCAGATTAAACCGGGAATCACATAATTAATAAAAAAAAAATCCTAAATAACAAATACAAAATATTTCCGAACCGATTTAATTTTCAAAAGACATCATCTTTTAGAATATCAAATGCTACCTTTGCAAACAGGCAAGAGCAAAATTAAGTCTAAATCGTCCACAACAAGCACGAGAACTCCAATTTGATTATATTCCGAATTAGAACTACTAAGCTTAAAAATGATGTCTGGCTCTTCAAGCATTATTAATGGATAAACACTTCTGGCTCTTCAAGCACAAGAACGTCTAAAAATTATTATTGAACAGTTCTGGTTATACATTCGATTGGGTAAACACCTGAAAGGTCTTGTGCCATTTAAGTTTGTATAAGATTGATAACTTACGAATGCATTATGAACCCTCGTTTTATAGTTATTGATATATTAAGGATTTTAATTTTAATACCTAGTTTTATCCAAACGGTCATGCAAATCAATATAACTCACATAAATTATGCATGTTTTTCATATACCCATATTTGACTTGATATTAAGTATATTCATAGGAAAAGAGACTAAGTTGCTTCATATTTGACATAAATTTGCACTCCATTTTGCCCTCCATATTTGAATTACCCACACTAATGCTTGCCTCAAACCAGTAAGTTAACATTGGTCAAAACCGGGATGCACAACCGTGCATATTACTAACACGTACTCCAAACAGTCACTGGAAAAGTTGAAAATTTGTTCATAATACCTCGTACTATTGTACGAATGCACGCCTGTGCTTCCCGCTTATTTAGCCTACAAATAGAAAGTCAAGCTTCATAAGTTGTTTTGCAATTTCAAGGGACAAATTCCACTCTCCTATTCCAATTCTCTTTAAATATTAATGTACATTTAGAGGCAATTTATACCCATTTCACTTTGGCTTTGGTTTGATCCTTGGTTCATTCTATGATTATATCACCAAGTTTTAGTGTAGTCATTTGTATGCCCATTCTTGGCTAGTTCTCTTGTATCACATGTGTTTTGATGAACCTTGGTTAATTTTAATGTTTTAGTTTATTGTTTGGTGTGTTTATGTGTCTTGGTTTTTTGTTACTGTGATCTTCCTTTATGGACGTGAGTTTATAATTTCCTCTCACTAAAATTTTAAATCTTATTGGTGTCTTAAGCAAGAAAACTTGTTAAGTATTCACTCAAAGTTGTTTGTTTTCATACATGCATTTGATGTTATACTAGGCTGGGTTAGCAAATAATTTAAACTTATGTTGTTTGGAGCTTGGGTACTGAAGCAACACATTTTAAGTCTTATCTAAACATTGTGTTTTGTGTCATTAATTCTGCTAATCTTCTGGCTCGCATTGGACTTAACCACAGTCGTGGGGTCTAAGGCTTTAGGTAGTAGGATAATTTATGGAAAGAATGTTTTAGTCAAAAAAATTTATTCCAATCATAAGGAGGGTTATGAATCGACTTCCACGTTAGCTTTCCAATAGATTGTGGTTCACGGTAAACCTAACCATGAACCTATATATTTCACCGCTAACAAACATAAGTGATTAGCTCAAATTTCATACGAGTAGTTAAACATCTGGTACTACATGAACTCTGTAAGGCCCCTTTCTCGGGTGACCCCACTTGTTGGATTTACTCATTAACATCGCAATAAATACTGAATTTAATTTAAAACATTCAAGACTAGCGGAAGCAAACATCATTCAATACATAACATAACAGCGGAAGTCTTAACATCAAGCATAAACATTGTTCTAACACATAAGCAAATAAACGGGATGTCAGTCTTGAATCAGGGTAGCCTTCATGCCTTCGCACGCCCTTTCTTCTTCTTACCTAAATTGCATACTAAAAGTCAGCTAACACTGGTGAGTTCTAGTTTTAAAGCAAATAGTATTATCTTATTCCTTTTCATATTTTCATAAGTGTATATCTATCTATATATATATATATATCATTTCATTTCTTCCTTTCACATTTCATTCGTAGGTGAGTACGTATGCAGGTACACACATTCTAACATTCATTTGCAATTCATTGGTCTTATACATTACGGGGATCAGCCCGTCATTTATTACGTAAGTCACAAAGACAAAAGTTGCGGTCTACCGTCGTAATCCACCATACTTACAACCGTCAGGCAACTAATGTCCGTCAGTCATTTTTTTGCAACCGTCCTACCGAGGTAGTCCGTCATATCTTACAACCATCCTACCGAAGTAGTTCGTCATATCTTACAACCATCTTACTGTCGTAGACCGTCATATTCTTTTCTCCGTCTGCCCTAAGGCATTCGTTTCCCACCCGAACTACTTATGCATCTGTTCATAGATTTAGGGACTGACTCCACTGTTGTGGCCTTAGTTTTAGTCTACCTTTATAGACTTTCTGGCTGCATATTAGTCGAGTGGTCGTCCGTCTACCGATGTAACCGTTATCATCGTTTCTATTCATAACGTTTATTCATACATGTAAAGCAATATATATATGGATATAAAGCTAGATTACATTCTTATACGTCGTGTCATAATTTTCATACTTAGCTTATGAACATACTTGTCATTATTGTATTCATAAAGTATTGTCATATAACACATAAGGTTACATATAACATTCTTAACTTTCATTCAATTAATGTAAACACTTCAGCCCCAAAACATTTAAAATGATTTGCACGTAACATATAGGGGGCACATACAACTCACCTTTCTTCCGGTATTTAACCAGAAGGTGATGCTTTAGCTATTGTTAATGCGTATACCGATCTGCACATAAGCCAATGTACCATTTCTATTTTTTCATGCAAGAGTCAGCAATTTTGTGGGTATCACCGAGAGTGTCGGCTAGGAGAGTCACTAGCCACACTCATGAGTATCTCCTTAACTTGCGTTCCGGACTTTGTGTGGTGTAATGGGTCGATACTCAGCGTTTTTCTTAGATGGTCGACTCTCAGACAATCTACATTCTGATAGTTAACTTTCTAACAGTCGACTTTCTGGCAGTCCCTGATCGTGTGTACACGGAGAACCACGAGTTTTGTGGTAAGCTCGATCTCAGATCTGAGTTTTTCTTCAAAAATGGGGTTTTAGAGTTTATGGAAGCATGATCCAAGCTTGATAGTCCTTCCTTGAGCTTTCTCTCATTAGAACTCTCTTTTTCTCTCTCTATGGTTTGTGTGTGTTGGATGGAATGAGAAAGATGATGTGCATTATGTCCTTATATATACACGGGCTATCTCGTCCCATTCGATCCGAGCCCAAGCCCGCTCCCCTTTCATTTACTTTTTCTTTAATTAATTTCTGACCACGCTTTCATTAATTGGTTTTATTATTTTGGGATGTTACAAGTCTACCCTCCTTACATAGGTTTTGTTCTCGAAACCTGTTACAAGTTAAACAGTTGAGGGTACAATTCTTTCATCTCGTCCTCTTTTTCCCATGTAGCTTATGTCCCTTTTCTGTGCTTCCATTATATTTTAACCAATGGAATCGACTTATTGCGTAGTCATCTCTCGGCTCGGACAAGAATAGCTATTGGTTCTTCTACATAGTTTAAACCATTATCTACTTCGATCTCGTCATATGGTATGTGAGCTGTGTCCTCATCTAAGCACTTACGTAAGTGCGACACGTGGAATGTAGGGTGAATCCATTTAAGCTCGTCGGGTAGATCTAGTCGGTAAGCAACGTGACCCACCTTTAACTTTAACTTAAAAGGTCCTCCAAACCTTTAACTTAGTTTGCAACGCTTCCTGAATTGGATGATTCCTTTCCAGGGTGACACTTTCAACGGTACCATGACCCCCACTTGAAACTCTAAATCCCTTCTCCTCGTATCCGCATATGATTTTGGTCTGTCTTTAGCGGCTTTCATGCGGGCTTTGATCTGGTCGAATTTCTCAGAAGTAGCTTTGACCACCTCGAGACTTGCAAAGTCTTTCTGCCCAATCTCTCCCCAACAGACCAGGGTTCTACATCTCCTCCCATACAACATCTCAAATGGCGGCATGTCAATGGTTGAGTGGTAGGTGTTATTATATGAAAATTCTTCCAACGGCAGGTGATTACCCCAGCTCCAACCGAAATCAATGATACAGGACCGGAGCATATCCTCCAAATTTTCAATGGTCCTTTCAGATTGACCATCAGTTTGAGGGTGATAAGTGGTGCTAATATTCAGTCTAGTGCCCATCGATTCGTTGAATTTCTTCCAAAACCTTGATGTAAATCTAGTGTCCCTGTCGGACACAATTGATACTAGCATTCCATGCCTGCTCACAGATTCGTTGATGAATAACTCTGCTAGCTTCTCAGACAAAAAAGCCTCATGTATTGGTTAGAAGTGAGCACTTTTCGTCAAGCGGTCCACGATCACCCAAATGGAATTATTGTCTTTAGCTGTTCGCGGTAGCTTAGTAATGAAATCCATTATGATCTCCTCCCATTTCCATTCCGGTATCGGCAAGGGTTGCATTTTAATGCATGGCTTCTGGTGCTCAACCGTAACTAGTGAACAAGTTAGGAACTTGCTCACATATTCCCTCACATGTTCTTCATGCCAGGCCACCGGTATTCTTTATTCAAGTCTTGATACATTTTGTTTGTTTCGGGGTGGATAGAGTAGCGAGACTTATGGGCCTCGTCAAGAACTTTGGCCATAAGTTCACCAATCTTGGGTATCCACATCCAGCTAAAACGAGTCCGTATACCGTACGCATTGGTCTCCAAATTTCCCTGTTGTCCTATTATCCTTTCCTGTTTCACATTCCGTTCTAGCAGTGCTTCATCTTGTGCCTTTGCTATTTCATTCATAAGATTTGGTGTTATGATTATCTGCTAAACCTAGTGCGTCTACCTCTGGTAGTGCACAAACTGGTGTGAAACCTGTGGTGAAACTCTCTAAGCCGTAGAGGAGAAGACGAAACAAGAGATTGAGAAAGCTAGAACAGCTGGCTGAAATTCAACAAGGTGAAGCTTCCACTAATTCACCTGCTACTGTTGAATCGAAGTCTACTGTTCCAGTTAAGAAAAAGAAGAGGTCCTAGAATAACAAATCCAAATGTTCTCAATCTCCTGATCCTAAATTTTCTAAAGATTCATCCATTTTTGATAGTCACGACTGTGAGTTAATTGAGGTTGTTTATTTTGAGAAAGACGGACGACCCAAGACCACTATGGCTTGGGTCTCTAAATCTAATTAATTCTTTTTGTGACTCGTGCAGGGACATCCGAAGGGTACTATCTCTAATCGTTGGTATGTAGATAGTGGATTCTCCCGACACATGACAGGTAACATGGCCTTGCTTCAAGATGTTAAACCATTCAGAGGCGGCTATGTGGCCTTTGCTGGAGAAAAAGGCGGTAGTATCACGCGTCAAGGCGTGGTTTCAAATGGTTGTGTCAGCTTTGACAATGTCAACTACTGCGAGCAGCTGAAGCATAACTTGTTGAGTGTCTCCCAGATGTGAGACAAGGAGTACTCAGTGATGTTTGACAAGACTGAATGCTTGATACTCAAACCTGGTTTTGAGGTTCCTGAAGAATGGATTCTAATCAGAGCGCCAAGGAAAAACGGCACCTATCAGATTGATATGAGCGTGGCAACAACCACCTTATCAGTTGCTACTTGTTTGCTTACCAAAGCGACAGGGCTTGACTCTATCTTGTGGCATAGGAAACTCGGACACATTTCTTATCGTAAAATGAATCATCTTGTCCAAAACGGTTTGGTAACCGGTGTTCCTAAGCTGAGATTTACCGTTGCAGATGACTGTATGCCTTGTAAAAAGGGCAAACCGCAATGGAAGTCTCACAAGCCCAAGCTCCAAAACTCCATCGATACCCCTATGGAGATATTGCATATGGATCTGTTTGGCCCCATAAGTATCAGGAGTATTGGAGGTAAGTCATTCTGTCTGGCTGTAACTGATGATTTCTCATGTTTTTCTTGGGTTCATTTTTTAGGTACGAAGGACGAAACTGCTGACATTCTTCAATACATGATCCTGAGCTTGGAATCTCTTTGCAAGTTTAAGGTTAGAAGAATAAGGAGTGATAACGGAACTGAATTCAAGAATAATTTGATGGAACTTTTATGTCTCAAGAAGGGGATCCGTCATGAATTTAGTGCCCCGTACACACCTTAGCAGAATGGAGTCGCAGAACGGAAGAACAGAACCTTGATTGAGACTGCAAGGACAATGTTGTCAGATGCAAAGCTTCCTGTCACTTTCTGGGCAGAAGCAGTTAATACAGCTTGTCACGTCTTGAACAGAGTTCTGGTTGTGAAGAGGCACAACAATACTTGTTATGAGTTGATCAACAATCGACCTCCCAATCTTGACTATCTAGTTCCTTTTGGTCGTCCGTGTTCCTTATTGCTACAATACAAAGACCGAAAGTCTAAGTTTCATGCAAAAGCGGTGGAAGGCATCTTCTTAGGATATGTTGCCAACTCGCCTTGCAAGATAATGTACAATATAGGAACTCGTACTGTCGAGGAATGGTTTGAAGTGGATTGTAGTAAACACAACATTCCACCAGAACCAACTGGTCTAGCTTGGGGTTTTGATTATGATGCGCTATTCAAATCTTTCAATCTTCCTGATTTGTCTGCAAATGATTCCGCAAATGTATACGAATTATTTGGTGGCGGTGATGACTCCAGCTTCTCAACACGTGCTACTGTACCGATTGTAACTCCTGATTCCTATGTTGCATCTGCATCTGGAACTCTTGACTGTGATAACAGTGAAAATGTTCATGTTGACGAAAATGACGCTCAAGCTAATCCTAACACTCGTGTAGGAAATGAAGCTCCAGCTGATCCAATCAACATTGAATCGTCTTCTTCTGGAACACGGGATATGGGGGAGTTAAGCACGAACCTCGATTCAGAAATTCAGGAACCGAATGTACCAGAGATGAGAGTGCATAAGAATCATCCAATTGACAACATTATTGGTGATCCTCATGCCGGTGTTCAAACTCTTCATCGAACCATTGCTGAGAACACTAGTCTCTACTATGAGATACTTGACACTGGTGTCATGGAAACATGTCTGCATGCTGCATTCGTGTCCCAGTTAGAGCCGAAGAATGTGAAAGAGGCTCCGCTGACAACTGCTGGATTGAGGCAATGCAAGAAGAACTGTCTCAATTCCAAAAGTTGCATGTGTGGGATTTGGTTGACTTGCCAAGGGGCGTACAACCAATTGGCACCAGATGGGTGTTCAAATGCAAGACGGATGATCGTCATGTTGTGGTGAAGAACAAAGCAAGGTTGGTTGTTCAGGGTTTTTATCAACAAGAGGGCTTGGATTACACAGAAGTATATGCCCCAGTTGTTAGACTTGAGGCCATTCGACTGTTTCTGTCTTATGCCCCATATGTTGGCTTCAAGGTCTATCAACTTGATGTGAAGAGTGCTTTCCTGTATGGCAAAGTTCATGAAGAGGTCTATGTCACTCAACCTCCCGGCTTTGAAGATCCGCATAATATCAATAAAGTGTATAAGCTCGACAAAGCACTTTATGGTCTTCATCAAGCACCTTGGGCATGGTATGAGACATTATCTAAATATCTACTGTCTAATGGTTTCGACCGTGGACAAATTGACTCGACCCTCTTTATACGGAAAGCAGGAGGTGATATTCTTCTTGTACAAGTGTATGTCGATGACATTATCTTTGGGTCTACAAATGAAGAGATGTGTAGGGAATTCGAGCAAGTGATGAAGTCCAAGTTTGAGATGAGTAACATGGGTGAATTGTCTTTCTTCCTGGGTCTGTAAGTCAGTCAAAGAGAGGATGACATTTATCTGCATCAAACCAAGTATATGCAGGATATCTTCTCAAAATACAAGATGAATGATAGCAGTACTTATGGCACACCTATCCCCTTCAATCATGGTCTGCATCCTAACAAAGATGGAAAGGATGTGGATTGCAAATTGTACCTTGGGATGACCGGATCTCTTATCTATCTCACAGCTTCAAGGCCCGACATAATGTTTTCTGTATGCTTGTGCTCAAGGTTTCAGTCACAACGAAGGAGTCTCATATGATAGCTGTAAAGAGGATTTTCAGATACTTGAAAGAGAAACCCCGATTGGGTCTTTGGTACTCTAAGCAGCAGTCATTTGACTTCAAAGCCTACACTAATTCAGACTATGGCGGTTGTAACCTTGATAGAAAGTCAACTTCTGGTGGATGTCAATTCTTGGAAGACAGACTGGTTTCCTGGCAGTGTGAGAAGCAGTCAAATTTTTCTGTCTCAACATGTGAAGCAGAATACATTGCTGCAACTAGCGGTTGTTCTCAGATATTGTGGATTCAACAGCAATTGAGAGACTACGGCTCTGTTCATTGACAACAATGCCAGCATGTCCATCACAAATAACCTGGTGAAACATTCCAAAACTAAACATATTGAAATTCGCCATCATTTCATCTGTGATTGTACTGAAAAGCATCTCATTGAACTTGTAACACGGATGACAACTTTGCTGACCTTTTCACTAAGGCATTTGATCGATCCCGTTTTGAGCATCTTGTCAACTTGATAGGAATGTTCAATCCAGAGTGAAAAACTTGTTTTTCTTAAATCAAATCAATTCATGAAGGTTAAATTTTATTTATTTTAAGACTTCTGTATAGTTCTTTTAATTTTCAAATATTTTACAAAAATTCAAACAAAATAGAAAATGGAGAAAATTTCAAAGTAATCTGGAGAAAATTTCAAAGTAATCTTGAGAAAAGAGGAAATGATAGTGCATCGGAAATGATCTAAACGCCATAGACTACTCATATGGGAAGTGATTGCGTCATCTGTCACACCCCGACCGATGGCGGAATCATCGGGGCGGGACATGTAAGACTGTTCATAGCACATGGTTGACTAAATTGAAATATATTAAAGTCAAATTTGCATTTCAAATAATCCAAGTACAAAACCAAATTCAAACAAGATACATAAAATAATTCATAAAGTTCTTGATTTAAATTGCTAAGTCCAAATCCTATGTTGAACACGTCTTAAATCAATCTCACATATTGGGGCCTGAAACATGAATAAAATAAAGTCAACTAAAAAGTTGGTGAGTATAACACAGTTGTATATAGATAGCATATAGATGAAAACAAATCCTTTACATGACATGATAAATAAGGCGTTTATGGGGAGCAGCTATTGTGTAACCAAATGTACAATCAAACCTTGTAACTAGCATGCAAAAATTGTGTTGTCGGTTTCAATCACCGCGTACCATGGGTGGGTTTGTCAGACTCAATAGATCTATCATTGAAAACCATCGGCTTGTATAGTTAATGATTGCACATAAGAGCATACAAAGGTTAGCACACCTAGCACTCGGGCACAAAGCTCAAAATTTGCACACATGTATGTAAATAGGATTTTTGCACTTGCGTTGTTTGTGTAAATGTAAATGTGTAATGTGTAATGTGTATAGAGTTCATGTTCCACCCCAAAAGTGTAAAAGAGTAAAAGGGGTTGTGAATACTCACATGGTATGGAAGTGTAGCTAACAAAGATTATAGATAGCAAATATGATCCTCGAAATGCACAATTTAACGTAAAGAGTAATATGTATTGAATCAAATAGATGCATAAAGTTTAAGTCTAAAATGAAGTTGAATTTGTGTATAAAACTATTGATTTGTATTTAAAAGTATTGAATAAAATATATAGAGTTTGAAGTAAAATATTTTTGAAACAATTTGATTAGGTTTGAATTGAATAATTGAATAAATATATAATTATAGTTTATGAAATAATGTGAATATTAATTGTAATTAAGTATAAATAAATAAATGATTTTGATTTAAAATGTAAATTAAATAAATAATCATTATCTCATTTATTTATAAATTTTGTAACTTAATTATTTAAAATATCATTTAAGTGTAAGATAATAAATATAAATTAAATTTTCATAAACTTTTAAATAAATTATATTTATGCCAAGATTAAACTTTTAATCCATTTTTAAATACAGAAAACATATTTTTATAAAATCTGAAACATTTACTGATTTAAAATATAAAAATTTATAATTCTGTTAAAAGGTTCTGAGTCTCACACGACCGTGCCTCGGAAGGGCACGATCGTGCTCAAGCCACGGGCGTGACCGCGCTAGTCGGGGCGCGACCGGGTTGATCAACAGGAGCACAATCTAGACAAGTCAACAGGCACGACCGTGCCTTGGCCCGGCACGGTCGTGTCTATGATCCTTAGACACAACAGAGACTAGCCAAGAGGGCGTGACAAGGTCTGGACAGGAGGGCACGACCGCGCTGCTAATCGGCACGACCGCGTTTCATGAGGCACGGCCGCGCTAGATGATTAGCGCGACCATGTCTATTCCAAATCAGACACGAATTGACAAATGCTTGTATTTTAAACGCTGGAATTGTTAGGGCTTTTGATTAATGGGTTATTACGAGTCTTTTCATATGACTTAATTGCATGCACATCGCGTTTAAGTAGGGGTTCGATTAAATCATTTTTTTATAAAGCATGAGTTCTGATTCGGATCGATTTCTATAATGGAAGCCCAAATTGAATAGGGGCTTTTGATACAGATACTGAAATGAATGAATTAAAGGATTCAATTACCCTGCACAGCAGCGAATTGATAAAGAACGGTAGGGAGGAAGTTCCGGCGACGACAAGACTGGTTTCCGGTGACTTCTGCTGCGGTTCCGAATGCTTCAGCGGCTTCGGATGATTCAGAGATGATTTGGGAAACGATTGACTGGATTTCTTGAGATAATTCTGATCGAAAAAGCTTGAGAGAGTTTTCTTGAATTGAGAGAGTTTTTCTTGAATTGTTGAAATGAAACTAAGGCGTTTTAGGAATTTGAAAAAGTGGTAATACAATTGTTAAGGGAAAACAAACGTATGACTGTTACGGATTCGAACGATTGGGCGATTAAAGTTGCAGTTACGTTTCAGCTGTTACACATGCGCGACCGTGCCTAAATATGGCACGACCGTGCCTAGGCACCGGGCGCGATCGTTCCAAAGCAGGTCGCGCGACCGTGCCAAAGCACTTGGCACGACCGTGCTAGGACGAAGCACGACCGTGCTAGACTAGGTTTCTTGACAATTTTCAACTTTAGTCCTTGACTTTTCAGATTTGATAAGTTTGAATAAAATAGTTTCTTGTATAGTGTTTAAATGTATATAACCGAGTAAAATTTGCGAATTTGTATAGAATCATTGCATTTATTTTACGGCGAGAAAATAAATGAGACAGTGCACGAGTATTGAATTCGAAATTGCATTACATTGGATTGAAATATGAATAATAAAAATCAGGAATGTTACAGTCTCCCCATGTTGAGAGAATTTCGTCCCGAAATTTAGCTAGGGGAAACAACATTATTAGTAAAAAGATGAGGGTACTTGAGCTTCATTTGGTCTTCTCGTTCCCAAGTGAACTAAGGACCACGCTTAGATTCCCAACGAACTTTGACAATGGGAATGCGACTTCGCTTGAGCTGCTTGACTTCACGATCCATAATTTCCACCGGCTTCTCAACGAAGTGCATTGTTTCGTCAATGCGCACGTCGTCAAGCGGTATATGGAGATTTTCATCAGTGAGACACTTCTTCAGGTTAGATACATGAAATGTAGGATGCATATTTCCAAGAGATGGAGGTAACTCGAGCTTGTAAGCCACTTTCCCAATCCTTTCAAGGATTTTGAATGGACCAACATAACGAGGTGCTAACTTACCTTTCTTTCCAAAGCGGATCACGCCCTTCCATGGAGACACCTTAAGAAGAACAAGATCACAGACTTGGAATTCCAAGGGTTTTCGACGTTTGTCGGTATAACTCTTTTGCCGACTCCTCGCTACTCGAATGTTGTCACGGATTTGAATAATCTTGTCGGATGTTTCTTGAATTAACTCGGGACCGGTGATTTGTGCTTCACCAATCTCGTTCCAACAGATAGGAGAACGACACTTGCGACCATAGAGAGCTTCGAATGGAGCCATGTTGATACTTGTGTGGTAGCTATTGTTGTAAGAAAACTCAATAAGGGATAAATGTGAATCCCAATTGCCACCAAAATCGATTACAAAAGCTCTAAGCATGTCTTCAAGAGTTTGGATTGTTCGCTCGGTTTGACCATCCGTTTGCGGATGGTAAGCCGTGCTCAAATCCAATCGAGTACCAAGAGCCTTTTGGAGAGATTGCCAAAATCGAGAAGTGAACCGAGCATCTCTATCGGATATTATGTTCGAGGGAACACCATGACGACTCACAATTTCATCAATGTAAATTCGGGCTAGTTTCTCCACTTTGAAGTCTTCACGAATAGGCAAGAAGTGAGCAGATTTGGTGAGTCGATCAATGATCACCCAAATACTATCATAACCACTCGAGGTGCGAGGGAGTTTGGTAATAAAATCCATGGCTAAGTTCTCCCATTTTCACACGAGAATTTCCGGTTGTTCAAGCAAACCAGAAGGACGTTGATGTTCGGCTTTGACTTTGGAACAGGTTAAGCATTTGGCAACATAAAGAGCAGTGTCCTTCTTCATACCGGGCCACCAATAAAGTTGGCGAAGATCTTGGTACATTTTATCCGCACCAGGATGAATAGAATAACGAGTCTTATGAGCCTCGTTCATGAGAAATGCACGGAGATCATCGCGATCGGGAACCCAAATACGGTTCAAGTAATATAGTAAGCCATTGGGTTTTGATTCAAGAAGAAGTTCAACACCACACGACATTTCTTCATACATGTTACCCTCGGTTACCGAGACGTGTTGAGCTTCTAAGATACGGGTTTGAATATCGGTTTGAATACGGGCACAATGAAGCACAACATGGTCCTTTCGACTCAAAGCATCGGCGACTACATTCGCTTTGCCGGGATGGTAACGAATTTCGCAGTCATAGTCGTTAAGGAGTTCGACCCAACGTCGTTGCCTCATATTAAGTTCTTTTAGGTTGAAGATATGTTGAAGACTTTTGTGGTCGGTGAACACCACACATTTCGTGCCATATAGGTAATGTCTCCAAATCTTTAACGCGAATACGACCGCACCCAACTCGAGATCGTGCGTCGTATAATTTTTCTCATGAACTTTGAGTTGCCTTGATGCATAAGCGATTACTTTGCCTCGTTGCATGAGAACACAACCAAGAACTTGGTTAGAAGCATCACAATAGACAACTAAATCATCATTTCCATCGGGGAGAGTCAAAATGGGAGCATTGCACAACTTTTGCTTGAGGGTTTGAAAAGCTTCTTCTTGTTTCGGTCCCCACTCATAAGTTTTACCCTTATGGGTCAAAGCGGTAAGAGGGACAGCAATCTTTGAGAAGTTTGAGATGAAACGACGATAATAACCCACAAGACCAAGAAATGAACGAACTTCGGTAGGAGTCTTCGGGGCATTCCAATTCTTAATCGTTTCAATCTTAGCAAGATCAACATGAAATCCTTTGTCATTGACAATATGACCAAGAAATTGAACTTCCTTTAGCCAAAATTCACACTTGGAGAATTTGGCATAAAGTTGTTCCTTCTTTAAGAGATCCAAAACCAATCTAAGGTGTTCTTCATGGTCGGCTTTAGTCTTGGAATAGATTAAGATATCATCAATAAAAACGATCACGAATTTATCAAGGTACGGTTTGCACACACGATTCATGAGATCCATGAAAACTGCGGGTGCATTGGTTAACCCTAAAGGCATAACCATGAACTCGTAATGACCATACCTTGTTCGAAAAGCAGTCTTAGGAATGTCATCTTCTTGAACACGGAGCTGATGATAACCGGATCGAAGATCGATCTTCGAGAAACAAGTAGAACCTTGAAGTTGATCAAAGAGATCATCGATTCTAGGCAAAGGATAACGGTTCTTGATAGTAAGCTTGTT
This sequence comes from Smallanthus sonchifolius, assembly GCA_023525975.1. Lineage (NCBI taxonomy): Eukaryota > Viridiplantae > Streptophyta > Magnoliopsida > Asterales > Asteraceae > Smallanthus > Smallanthus sonchifolius. The sequence goes on along the minus strand of CM042035.1, from coordinate 15,545,931 downwards.
AAGTTCGCGGTAGTCAATACACATGCGAAATGATCCATCCTTCTTCTTAACAAATAAGACGGGTGCACCCACGGTGAATGACTCGGACGGATGAATCCCTCGTCGGAGAGTTCTTGAAGTTGACTTGCAAGCTCTTGCATTTCGGAAGGTGCAAGACGATAAGGAGCTCTAGCAACGGGGTTAGCTCCGGGCACAAGATCAATACGGAACTCTACTTGACGAACGGGAGGAAGACCGGATAAATCCTTAGGAAAAACTTCGGGGAAATCCCGAATGATCGGAATGTCTTGGATACTCTTCTCCTTGACATCCTTTTGAACAATATGAGCTAAGAAAGCAATGTACTTCTTTCGTAAGTACTTTTGAGCGGTAGTACAAGACATCAATTTAAGACCCTTGCAAGGCTTTTCACCAAAAACCCTTAAGGTTTCTCCCGATGGTAGCGGAATTCGAATACACTTTTCAAAGCAAATGACTTCGGCATGATGATTTGATAGCCAATCCATACCTATGATAATATCAAAGCTTCATAGTGGCATTGGAACAAGGTTGATTAGGAATGAATGGTCATTAAGTTCTAAGGAGCAATCATAGATAATAGACTCAATTGTAAGGGAGTCACCATTTGCTATTTCAACGGTGAAGGTTTTCTCTAATTGGGATCGTGTCTTTGCAAGTAAAGGCTCAAAATTAAGTGACACAAAACTTTTATCGGCACCGGTATCGAACAAAATGGAGGCATATTGACTATTAACAAGGAACATACCATTAACCACGTCGTTGTTGGCTTGAGCTTCGTTGGCGTTTATGTTGAACGCACGCCCACGAGCTCCACTTGTCTAGCATTTGCAAGTCTTGGACATTGATTACGAAAATGGTTCGGGTCACCACACTCATAGCAAGCACACCCATTAGCAATGGCGGGAGCACCTTGGTTAGCCACTTGAGGTACGGTTCGGTTTGGAGGGTTGACTTGGCCCGTAAGAGCTTTGGTCCTACAAACACTAACCGTATGACCATATCTCCCACAATAAGTACAAAGGCGACATGGGATGTTTTGGGGATGATGGTAGTTGCAGGTGGCACAAAGTGGGTAAATTCCACCATATGGCTTTTTGACCGGTGCTTGAACCATAGGTGCAGCTTGGTTGACGGGAACATCAGGAGTAACCACAGCAAAATTTCTAACTTTCCTCTTTCTATTATTGCGAGAGGGCTCGGTTGTGGCTTCTTTGCTGTGAGCAGGAGGGGTTACGGTTTCAGAAACTTTCTTAGAACCCTTTTTGGTAAGAGTTCCAGCTTTTACATGATTATCAGTTAGGGTAGCAGACAGGCAGATGGCATCTTCCAAAGTAGCAGGATTTCTACCTAAGACAGTATCTTGGATTTGTCTTGGTAGCCCACCAATGTACTTTTTGATACAACGGGATAACGGAGTGACCATGTGGGGCACTAGAAGGCTCAACTCATGGAACCGAGTTGTATATGCTAAGCTTTCCCCACTATCTTGGGCAAGATCCCAAAATTCAGCTTCCAACTTTTTCACTTCATTTCGAGGACAGAACTCCTCGGTCATAAGCCTTTTGACCTCATCCCAAGGTAAGGCCATAGCTATGTCAACACCCCTATTTCTTTTCTCCCCATTCCACCAAGTAAGTGCCCGTTTTTGTAGGACACTTGTAGCATGACGAACACGGAGGTTGTCGGGACAGTCACTATTGAGAAAGGTATTCTCAATGCTTTCAAACCATTGAAGGAGTCCAGTAGCTCCTTCGGTTCCATAAAACTTTAGGGGATTGCACGAATTGAAGTGTTTGAAGGTGCATTGAGGTGGATTGTTACCACCATTTCCACCATTATTACCACTATTGCTTCCATTTCCACCATTGTTGCCATTGGTGACACCATTTGCTTGGGTGAGTTGTGTCACCAATTGGGTGAGAATAGCAGCAATGTCGGTGTTGGCTTTGGTTGCGGGAGCACGACGAGGAGGCATTCTACAGATTGTCACAAGACAAGAAAAAAAAATTGTAAGGACTTATGAGATTTGATAGGATTTAATGAGATAGCAAAATAAAAATATATATTCTTAGTTTGGATTGTACTCAAAAGTGATAAAATCACTTGAATACCATGGCACATTAAGGTTAATTAAACTTATAAAATTTTCAAGGAGACATGCTTTAGCCTATAAGTAAACACTCATCTCGGGAATTCCCAGGAAAACATACGGGTCCCTCGGTTGATTGGGATTTATGCGAAATGCTTTCCTAGACAGAAAACCCAAAATACAGGTGTCACCCTTCCAGATTGCACGTGTCCTCAAATAATTTAACAATTTTAAAAACCTTAACGAAGAAATAAAAATTTTAAAGATTTTTGCTTCAAGAATTTTCCACATGCTTAGAAAGGATAAGGATAGAAAAGAAGATGAAAATATTATGAGGTTTTAGAATATAGGAAAGGATATTGTTTATTTAATTATTAAAAATATCCTAATAAGTCATGGATTTAAAACACATAAATCATCATAATGCAATAGTAAGTAATCAAACTAAACATGTAACATATAACATATAGCACATAGCATGTAACACATAGCACAAAAATCATGAAGTATAGTATAAGTGGGTGTCCTAAAGTTATAGTCTAGGTCAAGGTGTCTAATAACTTAATTCCCTATAACCAAGGCTCTGATACCAATCTGTCACACCCCGATCGATGGCGGAATCATCGGGGCGGGACATGTAAGACTGTTCATAGCACATGGTTGACTAAATTGAAATATATTAAAGTCAAATTTGCATTTCAAATAATCCAAGTACAAAACCAAATTCAAACAAGATACATAAAATAATTCATAAAGTTCTTGATTTAAATTGCTAAGTCCAAATCCTATGTTGAACACGTCTTGAATCAATCTCATATATTGGGGCCTGAAACATGAATAAAATAAAGTCAACTAAAAAGTTGGTGAGTATAACACAGTTGTATGTAGATAGCATATAGATGAAAACAAATCCTTTACATGACATGATAAATAAGGCGTTTATGGGGAGCAGCTATTGTGTAACCAAATGTACAATCAAACCTTGTAACTAGCATGCAAAAATTGTGTTGTCGGTTTCAATCACCGCGTACCATGGGTGGGTTTGTCAGACTCAATAGATCTATCATTGAAAACCGTCGGCTTGTATAGTTAATGATTGCACATAAGAGCATACAAAGGTTAGCACACCTAGCACTCGGGCACAAAGCTCAAATTTTGCACACATGTATGTAAATAGGATTTTTGCACTTGTGTTGTTTGTGTAAATGTAAATGTGTAATGTGTAATGTGTATAGAGTTCATGTTCCACCCCAAAAGTGTAAAAGAGTAAAAGGGGTTGTGAGTACTCACATGGTATGGAAGTGTAGCTAACAAAGATTATAGATAGCAAATATGATCCTCGAAATGCACAATTTAACGTAAAGAGTAATGTGTATTGAATCAAATAGATGCATAAAGTTTATGTCTAAAATGAAGTTGAATTTGTGTATAAAACTATTGATTTGTATTTAAAAGTATTGAATAAAATATATAGAGTTTGAAGTAAAATATTTTTGAAATAATTTGATTAGGTTTGAATTGAATAATTGAATAAATATATAATTATAGTTTATGAAATAATGTGAATATTAATTGTAATTAAGTATAAATAAATAAATGATTTTGATTTAAAATGTAAATTAAATAAATAATCATTATCTCATTTATTTATAAATTTTGTAACTTAATTATTTAAAATATCATTTAAGTGTAAGATAATAAATATAAATAAAATTTTCATAAACTTTTAAATAAATTATATTTATGCCAAGATTAAACTTTTAATCCATTTTTAAATACAGAAAACATATTTTTTTTAAAATCTGAAACATTTACTGATTTAAAATATAAAAATTTATAATTCTGTTAAAAGGTTCTGAGTCTCACACGACCGTGCCTCGGAAGGGCACGATCATGCTCAAGCCACGGGCGCGACCGCGCTAGTCGGGGCGCGACCGAGTTGATCAACAGGAGCACAATCTAGACAAGTCAACAGGCACGACCGTGCCTTGGCCCGGCACGGTCGTGTCTATGATCTTTAGACACAACAGAGACTAGCCCAGAGGGCGTAACAAGGTCTGGACAGGAGGGCACGACCGCGCTGCTAATCGGCACGACCGCGTTTCATGAGGCACGGCTACGCTAGATGATTAGCGCGACCGTGTCTATTCCAAATCAGACACGAATTGACAAATGCTTGTATTTTAAACGCTGGAATTGTTAGGGCTTTTGATTAATGGGTTATTACGAGTCTTTTCATATGACTTAATTGCATGCACATCGCGTTTAAGTAGGGGTTCGATTAAATCATTTTTTTATAAAGCATGAGTTCTGATTCGGATCGATTTCTATAATGGAAGCCCAAATTGAATAGGGGCTTTTGATACAGATACTGAAATGAATGAATTAAAGGATTCAATTACCCTGAACAGCAGCGAATTGATAAAGAACGGTAGGGAGGAAGTTCCGGCGACGGTAAGACTGGTTTCCGGCGACTTCTGCTGCGGTTCCGAATGCTTCAGCGGCTTCGGATGATTCAGAGATGATTTGGGAAACGATTGACTGGATTTCTTGAGATAATTCTGATCGAAAAAGCTTGAGAGAGTTTTCTTGAATTGAGAGAGTTTTTCTTGAATTGTTGAAATGAAACTGAGGCGTTTTGGGAATTTGAAAAAGTGGTAATACAATTGTTAAGGGAAAACAAACGTATGACTGTTACGGATTCGAACGATCGGGCGATTAAAGTTGCAGTTACGTTTCAGCTGTTACACAGGCGCGACCGCGCCTAAATATGGCACGACCGTGCCTAGGCACCGGGCGCGATCGTTCCAAAGCAGGTCGCGCGACCGTGCCAAAGCACTTGGCGCGACCGTGCTAGGACGAAGCACGACCGTGCTAGACTAGGGTTTCTTGACATTTTTCAACTTTGGTCCTTGACTTTTCAGATTTGATAAGTTTGAATAAAATAGTTTCTTGTATAGTGTTTAAATGTATATAACCGAGTAAAATTTGCGAATTTGTATAGAATCATTGCATTTATTTTACGGCGAGAAAATAAATGAGACAGTGCACGAGTATTGAATTTGAAATTGCATTACATTGGATTGAAATATGAATAATAAAAATCAGGAATGTTACATCATCCTTACTTGATTTTTTAAATTGTTATGTTTTTAATCTGCTTATTTACAAGTAATTTGAATTGTCAGTAGGCTGTAGGCATCTTTGAATCACTAGTTGTGTGGAAACTAAATCTAGATTACAACTGTGATTTGAACCCATGTATGCATGTGTGCGTGTGTAAAAGAATACAAAAAGATCATTATCAGATAGAGGATGTAAGATTTTAGCAAATATTTTCTTAAGAGACCAGTTTCTGGTTATGTCTTTAGCACAATTACTGCGGTTCATCTCACTAACCATACTCATAAGTATGTGATGAGAGATTGAATCAAGACATGTCTTTACATCAACCGTTGAGCTTGTATTCACCCTTGAATCATATCTGATTCATTGAAATCAAATCCAAATAAAAATTGGATCACCTTACCTAAATCCTCAGACTCCATATCTATTAACCTGAATCATCATATGATATTCATAGAAGAAAATCCAATCAAACCAAGACATCTGAATCACTCGATTCTGAATCTTATGATTGTTGATAATCTTTATGGATTTTGCTTCATTTTTTCTGTGCTAAATGATGTAACTTCATTCTGGAGATTTGAAAATCTTTGGAAAAATCTTATATGCCTTGAGATAGTGCAAGTTACATTTCTGTAGCATATCAGTGGGGTACACATTGTATATCCTAAAATTAATATCTTAACACACAAGAACATGATATAAAGATGCTTATGGTTTCAAATATCATAATATTGCCAACTTGAATTACTTGTTTTTGTGCTTATTATGTATGAATAAATTGTAATTCATGACATGATCCCATATTCTTTGATGTTTATCTTGTATAATTTTTTGCTAAAGTTTAGCCTGATATGATCATCTGCTCGTGTCTTTGAACAAAAATTGTGTGTGTATATACTTGTATATTTCTATCTGGAAAAGATCAAAAAGATTCTAAGTTTGTGTACAGTTCAATTTTAATCAGTAAAGCCAAAAATATTTGTGTTTAACCTTCTTGAATTGACTTTGAATCCTCTACATTGAATGTGTTTATCTTGTTCGTTATTTGACTTGAAATCTTCATAATTTGAGTTGAAAGTTTGAGCACACAAGGATCTCTGCGTACTTATTAAGTGCGCATGAGGTAAACTCTGGGTACTTAACAAGTACGCAAGACTTAAGTCATGCGCACTTGGTAAGTACGCATGAGTTAAGTGTTGCGCACTTAACAAGTACGCAAGACCTAATGTGTTGGGGTATTTAAACAGGTGTTAGAATTTTTTTTTCATAACTTTCTCATTCAAACGCCTGTTGAATATCTCTGCCCATTTTTCCTCAAAATTTAGTGTGTTCCTAATCGATTTTCCGTCCAGATCATTGTTTCATCTACGGATAAACATCATTTGGTGAGAATCTTAAGGAAATTCATCCGTTAAATCTCTTGATTTCGGACCGTTTTGAGACTTTGAATATCTAGGTTTTTTAATCTTGATTTTGGACATTTTTTGGTTGTTGTTATAACACATTATGATCAAAATTGTTTAGAAACAACTTTTGAAGCCTAATCATTACTAATCGTCCATAACACCTCTTGATTTTGACTTTGATCCCATGTTTGGCTGTAGATTACCGTCGGACAAAGGCTAGGTCAAATTTGACTAAGTTTAGCGGCTCATTGATGTGGATAGTGGTTCCATAGGTCATCATCTTGGATTTTGACCTTGTGGTGACCATAATCCACAATAATGCTTCTCTTCTGATGAATGTTAGATTTTTTGAAATTTGGCTAAGTGCAAGTTCTTGCACACTTAACAAGTACGCAAGAAGTAATTCATGCATACTTGCTAAGTACGCAAGAACTAATCCCTGCGTACTTGCTAAGTACGCAGGAAGAACACTTGTGAAAAATTTCTAATTCTGAAATTCGGTTCATTGTGTAGCTGCTATACCTTGTCATGTCTGATCCATTCCAATGATGCTTCTTGTTCTTATTGTGTTTATTGTTTGTTCTTGCAGTGATGGCTCGTGCATTCACCAGCGAATTCAATCTTCTGTCTCTAACACAGCCCGAGTGGAAGGGTGCTGCACTTCAGTATAGGGAGATAATCGACTTCCTGAACCGATCAAAGCTCAACTATGCCATATCTGCTGATCTTGTTGTCTCAAGACCGTACCTGGAGCAGTTCTGGGATACAGTGGATCATGACTGCATGGTAACCCCTAATGTCATTCGGGCTACTGTGGCGGGTCATGACCTTGCTATTTCGGAAGATACCATCAGACGCGTGCTACAGTTTAGGGACTTATCCACTGATCCGGTGAGTTACCCTAACTACATCGTTGATGGATGCTGGAGCCAAAGGATGGGGTATGTCGGTACCATGGACTATTCCTCATACAAGAAGATGTGGGTGCTTTATCAGTGGCGTTACTTCGCACACGTCATGATCATGTGTCTATCTGCCAGAAAGGCTGGAAAGGATGCCATGGGGCATGACTTGGCGGCTGTAATGGTTGCCCTCTCTCTCAACAAGGGTTATAACTTCTCGAAGTAAATCTACAAGTCTATCACCGATCAGATCAATGCTGCTGATAGGTTTAGATTTCTGTTATACCCTAGGTTCGTGCAGCTGTTGATTAATGATGCTGTACCGAATCTACCGAGATTGGAGAGAGACTACAAGTCAAACGGGTGGACAAGAGAGTGTTTGCACAATTTATAAAGCCAGGCAGTGTAGAACCTACCCCTGAGCATACTCCTCTCTTTGGCCACCTGATCAATGAAGCATATGTGTCACCTGCTGACTTAAGATGGTATAGTGTCGAGTCTGAGCCAGAACTCAGTCAGCACAGTGATGAATAGCATGAAGAAGAGGAAGTTGGGAGTGAGGATGAATTGTCTGAAGGAGGAGACGACGAAGCGGGTAATGATGGTGCTGAAGAATCCGACTCCAAAGATACAAAGTCTGATTCATCTGATTCTGATGATGCACCATCACAGGCACACCCAAGAAGACTTACGAAGGTGACCCTTCCCGAGTCATCTTCTAAGAGAAAGCGACAATCGACTAGCAGTGAACATGAACCTCATTCTGATTCAGACAATGCTATACAAAGACGTAGGAGAGAAAGTATCAGTAAGCAACGGGGGGATAGGCCGCAACAAGCTAACCTTCATGAGGTAGAGATCAATGCTCAGATGCAAGTAAATGTATCAGCTGCGAGTACTAATTCTGCTTTTACCCCACCTTCAAAACAGTTGTACCGGCGACAGCGGAGGAGGCCACAGGTTACACCTGATGTGGCTGTCACTGCTATCACAGAGGAGGTTCCTGTGATAGTGTCCCTCCCTGTAACATCATTCCAAGTGGTGGTGACTGCTCCGATTCTTACCGAGACAGTCACCATCACTCTTTCCACCACTCCTACAACCACCATCCCAACATCAATCCCCACTACCACCATTGAACCTATCAGTCAACCCTATAAATTTGGAGACTTACGATCTTCTCATCTCCCCTCCACAATGCTGAAGCCTCTACATCCAGGAATCCTAATCCAAATGATGCCATGATTGACACTTGGGAAACACAAGTCGTTGGTCTACTTGAAACAGTTTGGAAATCAAGGGAAGAATCTGAGGCTCAACAGGCTCAGATAAATTCGTTGGTGGACGAAGTTACTATTCTAAGAAGCCAGCAGACTGGGACTAAAGAGAGGCTTGCAAATGTGATGGCCTAGAACGAACTGCTGATCAAAACTAATAATATGATTCTAGGACACAGAACGTCCTTAGAGGTAAGTTTTGACATGCAGCGGAACAAACATGAAATGATGGTCAAGTTAGTAGCTGAACTGACGAAGAAGCTTGCTGCTCAGGGGGAGAAGGAGAAAGAAAAAGAGAAGGAGAAGACATCAAAATCTACCGGTGATGAGGCTTTTTATCCGATTGATTTAACAAAGGATGATGACAAAGACAAGGATCCTGAAGTCGGTCCTAGTGAAAGTGAGCAACAAGCTTTGGCAGTAGTGCCTATTTCTGTTGTTCCAATGGCTGAGGGGGAGTCGACTCACCAGTAAGGTGGTGATGCTTCAGGTGGAAATAAAGGAAAGTCTGTAGCTGACGTTCTGAAAGATCTATCTGACGACGTGTCGGATAATGCGACCTTATTCTTAGAGCCAGACTATTCCAAAGAAGCACATATCGAGGCTCTCTGCAATCTTGAAGAAGGAGAGATCGATTCTGGTGATGATTGGGATGAGGAAGATGATGATGTGGTGATAGAAGTTCCTAAGGGCGACAGGGAAGGAGAGTATGAGCTTGAAGATGGAGAGATCTTCGAAGTTCCATCCTTTGAATCTTATCATGACACAGGTTCAGTTGAGCCTGCTAGTACTTTTGAGGCGTCGACTGAAGCCTCCCCGGCCGACCCTATGCCTGTGGATCCAGAGGCAAAGAAAGGCAAACATATTCCTAAAAGTTCATCAAAGGATCCGGATCCGGTATGGCAAAAGACTTCAATCATAGACAAACACGGAGCGACAGGGATGATCTTAGCTGTGAGGTTCGATGAGGATAAGAAGTTGTTTGCAATCAAGCGAGCTGGGGGGGTTCAATACTTGAAACCAACCAGCGAAGCTTTCAACTCCTTACCAAGATACGACCTCGTGAACCTAGTAAACCGAGAGCTGCTGGGTCACTCAAATAACGCAGTAGCGATGGGTTTATGGCAGGTTCTACAGCGTGAGGTAAGATCTGGGAAATTCGAAACATTTAAGCCTCAAGTGCCCAAGCGAGTCAAGGACAAAAATGCTAGACATCCTGTGACTAAGAAAAGCTTAAAGAAACTGGTATACAAAGCCAGTGCTATGTGAAACCAAGATTCCCCTGAGCAAGTAATCTCAGGATATCCTCGGTAACATATGGTACTGGTACGTAGATCCTAAAACATGCGAGGCGGTAGTGATTGGAAAGGTGTGGTCCGATAGTGGAAGCTTAGTGCCAAGGGAACTGATCAGAATATTTGATGAAGTCTGCTTCATAAACTTCTCTGTGAAAGATCTGGAGGCACTAGCTGACAAATACTGCATGTACACGGACGAGTGGACAAAGTTCCTTGCTTCTAAATACGACAAGGTGATCAAGTTCTGCCTTGACTACAAGAAGAAGATGGAAGCTAAAGCTGGGGAGCAGTGAAGACCGAAGACAATCCAGAGCTGTTGTCAAGAGGGAGTTTGTTGAAGCACTTTTGTGTGACAAGCACTCTGGATAGTGTCTTAGTTTATTGTACTTGTCTTGTATGTTTTGTCTTTGTATTGTAATGTCTGTATGTGTTAGTTATCGAGTTGTAATTTCAAATGCATGTCATTGTTGTAATTATTCTCTAAGTGTTTTGCGCACTTCGCATGTGCGCAGGAATTAGTTCCTACGTACTTAGCAAGTACGCAAGAATACTTTGCGTACTTGCTAAGTACGCATGAACAATTTTCCCTACGCACTTTTTAAGTGCGTAGAGATCAGGTCTTGTATAAATAGAATAGGTTGACAGAAGATAAGTACGCAGACATTTGCACTCAGTATTTTCTCTCTGTAACCGTTTGAGTTTATAATAGAAGGAACTTTAAAGTGATTTCTTTTTCTGTTTACTTTGTGTTGTTTGATTCTCCACCTAGTCATGGTTATTCCGCACCCGGTCCGACTAGTCACACACCCACACGTAACGATCCGAGACACCCGGGAACCTACAAGTTGGAAGTAGAATTCTGGATACTAAAAATGGAAGGTTCTGAAGTTGAGCTATACACCACTCGCTCCCATGAGCTTGCTACCATGTGCCCACACATGGTGACTCCTGATTACAAGAGGTTTGAACTGTACATTGGAGGTTTAGTTCCTCAGATTCAGAGTATGGTCACCTCATCCAACCCTACTACCATCGAGCAGACTATCAGACCCACCACAAGTTAATCGATCAGGCGGTGACTCAAGGGACTCTACCTCTGAGGTGTTCAGTTTCTAAATCCACCGACAATCTTAAGCGCAAGTTTGATCACAACTCCGACTCTCACTCCAACTCCAAGGGACCCCAGTTTAATCAACCTCATCAGCAGCAGCAAAAGTTTTAGCCTACTAAGAACTTCATTTAGACGACATCTTCAGGTCCGAATCAGGGTGAATATGCTGGGAGGTATCCCAAGTGCAACAAATGTGGCTATCACCACACGGGCACTTGTGACCGACATCGTTGCCAGCGATGTGGTAAGATGGGCCACGCCATTAAAGACTGTAGGGTTACACTTGAGAACAAGCAACCATTTTGACCACAGGGATATACAAGAGGATGTTTTCAGTGCGACAAGGAGGGACACATTCAAAGGGATTGTCCTCAGTCGAAAAATGGTGGAAATGGTAATGGAAATAGTAACGGCAACGACAATAAGCAGGGCCACAATGGTAACAACAATAATCAAGGCAACAACAACAATGGTGGCAATAATGGCAATAATGGAGGGAATGGTGCGAAGGGACGAGCCTTCGTGCTAGGATCCAGAGAGGTTCGATATGATCATAATGTGGTCACCGGTAAGTTCCTCTTAAACAATTACTTTGCTTCTATCCTTTTTGACACTGGTGCTGATAGGAGTTTTATATCTAAGAAGCTTAGTGATATGATAAAAGAAACTCCAAATCTGTTAGAAGCTAAGTATATCATAGAAATAGCCGATGGCAAGATAATTGAAGCAACCCACGTTCTTAAGGGTTGTAAGCTTGAATTGGCTGGTCATAAACTTGATATCGACCTTATGCCGGACACACTTGGTAGTTTCGATGTAATTATCGGCATGGATTGGTTATCTAAAAACCAAGCCAAAATCATCTGTAGTGAGAAAATCGTTCGCATTCCTCTTCCGAGTGGAGAAACGCTTTCTGTTCAGGGCGAAAAGGACGGTGCAGTTATGGACATCATATCCTACATTAAAGAACAGAAATGTCTTTGAAAAGGGCATACTGCTATTCTTGCTCTCGTCGTCGAGCAGCCATCTGAGGAGAAAAATATTGATGATATTCCGATCGTTTTCAACTATCCGGAAGTATTTCCCGAGGATTTGCCTGGTCTGCCACCACATCGTCAAGTTGAATTCTAAATCGATCTAGCACCCGGAGCAGCACCGATCGCTCGGGCACCTTACAGATTAGCACCTAGTGAATTGCAAGAGTTGTCCACTCAGCTACAAATATTGTTAAATAAAGGTTTCATCCGACCTAGCTAATCGCCATGGGGAGCTACAGTTCTGTATGTCAAAAAGAAAGCGGGACTTTTCGCATGTGTATCGACTACCATGAACTGAATAAAGTGACAATCACGAATCGTTATCCTCTGTCTCGTATAGATGATCTGTTTGATCAAATCCAAGGATCAAGTTTCTATTCCAAGATAGATCTTAGGTCTGGCTACCACCAATTGAGAGTCCAAGATGATGATATCTCCAAGGCTGCTTTCAGGACAAGGTACGGCCACTATGAGTTTATGGTCATGCCTTTCGGATTAACCAACGCACCTGCGGTGTTCATGGACCTCAAAAACTGTGTGTGTAAGCCATATCTTGATCAATTTTTCATCGTTTATATCGACGGTATCCTCATTTATTCCATGAACAAGGAGGAACATGAGTTACATATACGCTTAATTTTGGAATTACTAAAGAAGGAGCTGTTGTATGCTATGTTTTCCAAGTGTGAATTCTGGATCCGGGAAGTTCAATTCTTAGGGCATGTGGTTAATGAGAAGGGAATACATGTCGATCCATCAAAGATTGAAGCCATCAAGAATTGGGCAGCACCGACGACTCCGACTGAGGTGTGACAATTTCTGGGATTGGCTCGTTATTATCGGCAATTCATCGAAGGATTTTCTAAGATTGCACAACCTCTCACTGCCTTAACTCGGAAGGGTAAAGCCTATAACTGGGGCGATAAACATGAGTCAACATTCCAACTCCTTATACATGAACTTTGCAGTGCACTTATTCTAGCTCTTCCAGAGGGAACGGATGATTTTGTGGTGTATTACGATGCATCCATTCAGGGTCTGGGTTGTGTGTTGATGCAACGAGAAAAAGTTGATCGCATATGATTCACGTCAACTAAAGATTCACGAGAAAAACTACACCACTCATGACCTAGAGTTGGGAGCCGTAGTTTTCACACTTAAGATATGGAGACATTACTTGTACGGTACCAAGTGCACTATCTACACCGATCATAAGAGTCTTCAGCATATCTTCGAGCTCGTTGGGTCGAACTCTTGAATGATTATGACTGTGCGATCCGGTATCATCCGGGTATGGCTAATATTGTAGCTGATTCCCTAAGTTGAAAAGAAACCAAGCCCAAACGAGTTCGAGCATTACAGCTTACTATTCACACCGGGTTACCTGACAAAATCCGTAGTGCTCAACTTGAATCCCTGAAAGAGGAAAACCTACCGCTGGAAGCCACACGCGGTATGGAAGCAAAACTCGAGGTCAAACCTGACGGCATTCGCTACTTCGCCGAGCGGATATGGGTTCCAGTATTCGGGAACTTAAGGGAACTAGTCATGGATGAAGTTCATAAATCTCGTTACTCCGTTCATCCAGGTTCCAACTGTGCGATCCGTTACTCATAAGTCTCTTCACTATTCAAGATAGTGAATAGAATTGGTCCAGTAGCGTATCAACTAGACCTATGTGAAGGACATAGTGGTGTACACAACGTCTTTCACGTCTCAAACTTGAAGAAATGTCTAGCAGACGAGTCACTCGCGGTTACTCTCAAGGAACTTCACATCGATATCGAATAACATGTGGAAATCATGGATAGGGAAGTCAAAACGATTAAGCGTAGTAAAATCCCTATTGTTAGAGTCCGTTGGAACTCGAAACGCGGACCGGAATTCACGTGGGAGCGTGAGGATCAGATGATGCGCAGATATCCGAATCTGTTCAAGCACTCCACGTCAAACTCTTAAGGTACTATTTTAATTTTCGGTACGAAAATTCTTTCAACTAGGGGATGATGTGACATCCGGAAATTTTTTATATTTTTTTTTATTATATTTAATTTTCTGGACAAAAATTCTTTCAACTAGGGGATGATGTGACAATCTGACTTTACAAGTTAACTCCGTTAGTAATTCCATTAATTCCTAACCCAGTTAACCCAATATTAAACCCCAGGGATCAATTCTGTCTAAAATCAAACTTGAATACCTGAATTCACAAGGACCAAAGTTGTAATTATCAAAATTTCGATTATGTTGACTTTGTGAAGTCAAACTCGCAACCAACATTCCAAATCCATGTTCTATAACCGAATTCGTTTGAAATTGTAACGGAAAATGCACTTTAATTCTATTATCGTCCATAATGAAATCATAATTGAGTGGTAACCGTGCGAATTAAACCCAATGATGGGTGTTCATGTCGAAACGGTCAAAACCGTAACAAAAACCCCTCAATTCGACCAAATTGGTTTACCATTCCCCAATCAAACTCACTGCGCACCTTGAACGAGCATTCTTGAAGCATTTGCACAGTTCAATTTGGCCGGAGACAAAGTCGTGGTGACCCGAGATTCAACTCGCGCAAGCCGACATTCAACCTACTCATTCACCATCAATTCGATATCGTTTAAGGTAACAATACTCTCCAATAGTTTCGTTTATATGTCTGGATCAAAAGCCCTATACCAATTCAACCTTTAAACATCGAATCTGTCATGATCCTAATCTAGGGTTTCTTCATAAAAACGATTTGGGGGTTTCGACCCTAAACCCAATCTCAATAAAATTAATTTACATCAACAGTTCACAATCACATATTCATTGAAAACCCTCTATGAATTTCACCTTTTATCATCGAATTGTACCCGGTCCGTAAATTAGGGTTCGTTCATAAGAAATCTGGGGGTTTTGATTCTAATCGCGATGTCAATGTAATTAAATGGTATGGGTAGATCCGCATTGTTCTAATTAGTAAAAGTCCCATGGTTTCAACAAGATTCAACATCGAATTTGATAGATTTGATTTCATATTCAAAACTAGGGTTTCGAATTTTAAACTGTAATTAAACGACTCAAATCGTGATGCTTTTTCAATTAAGCTTGACCTCAGATTCGAAATACCCCATCTATCAAAACCCCTATGCACTTGCATTCAATCGTGATCGAAATCGATGGGGATTGGGGTGGTTTGATTCGGATCGCGACTAAGGGTAGAGGGGAGGGGGTTTGGAATCATTAAAACCATTTTAGAAGCATTCCATGTCGCGATAGCCCTAGCGGGTGGAGTGGTTAGTTGTGTGTGTTTGTGTGGGAGAGACCCGGGTTCGAGTCTCTCCACATTGTTTTTGTTTTTAAACCGTTTTTAATTATTATTTTCACATAAAAATCAATTCCTAAATTATTATAATATTATATTAATATGTTTAAACCGGAAAAACTACCCGTGAACTCGGGATTGATTTTATAAATCGTCCTTGTTACGTATTTTATATTTTTATAATAATATGCATATATTATTTTTTAACCTTCAATTCCGAATAAAATAATATAAACTATATTATTTTTCAAACCGTAACTCTTATTAAAATAATATATTTATATATATTAATTTCGCCACGTTTCTAATTGTTGTGAAACAATTCAAACTTATAAATAATATAATTATTTATATCGTTTACCCTCGTGTATGTTCTCGAATAAAAATAATTATTTATTATTTTGCCACGAAGTTTACTATTGTGTTATTTCTTAAACTTATGAATAATATATTAAATTATATTATTATCTTAATTCACTATTAATGGTGCGAGCGTATGAATATATGTATATATATTATCTTGTTTTGACGTTCGGCGCGTAACGTATTTATCGTACTTATTAATTAAGAAATTCACATTTCCCGTGGACACATTTGTCTACTCTTTGATCTTTAGAGCGTTTCCCTTAGGACGTTCCTCATTCCGTGTCGTCGTCACATATCCTATTTTATCCCTAATAATTATGATGTAATTCTAGGGCATTCGTGAGCCGTGTTGGGCTAACGCTTGAGATTTCAATCTCATACTTGTGTGATTACTATCTACGCAATCAGGTGAGTTTTCACGGCCACTTTTACTACTTTTAAACTGGGGGAGAAAACATGACGTAAACACTTTTTGATTTTTGTACTTCATTATATATCACTTGTTATGACTATGTGTAAACTCTATCATGAAATTCCTCACATCGAACCGTTTAAATATGAGTATAGCGAGGTACGTTGGGTAGTACTACTGGGTTTGACAAACCTCACTCGCGTTAGTCGTGTTAACTCGATTGGATATCGAACGGGTGCAATATTGAACTAAACGTGCACCATGATTGACAGGCCTGGTGGGAGGCATTCAAACAGTCTGTTTACGATTGCGATCGTAATAGTAAACATGAACATAGGTTAGCTACCTGTTGATATATATATTGATTGTACAATAAATCTAGGAAACGTTTATTTATATATTGAAACCTGTGAACTCACCAACCTCGTGTTGACATCTTTTATTACATGTTTTCTCAGGTCGCTAAGATAAGGCACAAGTGCACATATAGGACATGCATGGAGTCCTATTTTCGAATTATATTTTATTACATTTTTAGGACATAAATGTATGACAAAAGCTTGTAATAGTTTAGATCTTATTGTCTTTATGTTTTGTATTAATGTTTGTCTAAGTCTTTGTATAAGTTCTGCTAGAGGCGAACTTAACTAGTTCACCTAGTCTCTTGAGAGCCGAACTTATCAAGTTCGCCTAGTCTCATTAGAGGCGAACTCAAGTCTTGTGTCTATAAATAAATATTTACAGTTTCAGTTTTGAAACTAAGTCTTTAAACTCTGTAAACTCTGTGATTGATTGAATACAACGAGAAGATTATTTACTTGCTGATTGTTATCGTTTCTATTGTCCTTCTATGTATACATACGTTGATACGGTTGGATTCCGCACTCCGTGTCTTTGACACGTCACGTCACGAGATCGATCTATAGAGGAGTCATGTGGACCTACAAGTGGTATTAGAGCTTATGCTCATGATTTGTGTGTTATTCGTGAGTGATTTGTATTGATTTGTGTACAATTTGACAAGAAATTGATCATTTTTGCAAGTTTTCATTTTCATGGAGTTTTCAAATTCTTGAAGTTGATTTTGAGGCTGAATTCATGGATTTGAGGTTGATTTTGGTGAAATTAATCCAATAGAAGTGTTCTAAATCATGAAATACTAAATCCTACAGTTCAATTTCTTCAAATTCCATCAAATCTGTGAGAAATGATGATTTTCGGAACTGTTGGTTCGTGTTTGGGTTGAAGACTCATCTTCCTTAGTTTGTTACAGCTGAACCAGGCGAACTTAGTGCTGAATTTCTATTGCAGGCGAACTTATCTAATTAAGCAAACTTAACAAGTTCGCTTGGGGTCAAGTTCGCTTGATAGTCTTGAAGCGAACTTATTATCTTCGCCTAGGGGTGTTCTTGTTCAAGACTTGGTATTTTTTTTCTGAAAATGGCAAATATGGTGCAAGTGACGAATATGTTCATTTTGATCTATGAGATTCTGGTTATGTTTCCTGTATCCAAGGACCTTATCAATACAAGCTTGAGTACACAGATTTTCATATACCTGAGGTGGTACCTCTGATATGTCTGCCATGAGAGCTTGATTGTTGACAGGAATATCATCATACTAGATGCTCTAGTCAAAGTCAGCAGTTCCAACAGCTGCAGGAGGAGTGGCATGTTGCTGTCTTGGCTGAGCTTGGTGAGCTTGTCTGGTATGAGCAGCAGCTGGGTTTGCCTTTGGTGCCTTGCATTGTCTAGCAAAATGACCAAGTTGGTTATAGTTGTAACACCTCAATATTCAAAACTAGGGTTTCGAATTTTAAACTGTAATTAAACGACTCAAATCGTGATGCTTTTTCAATTAAGCTTGACCTCAGATTCGAAATACCCCATCTATCAAAACCCCTATGCACTTGCATTCAATCGTGATCGAAATCGATGGGGATTGGGGTGGTTTGATTCGGATCGCGACTAAGGGTAGAGGGGAGGGGGTTTGGAATCATTAAAACCATTTTAGAAGCATTCCATGTCGCGATAGCCCTAGCGGGTGGAGTGGTTAGTTGTGTGTGTTTGTGTGGGAGAGACCCGGGTTCGAGTCTCTCCACATTGTTTTTGTTTTTAAACCGTTTTTAATTATTATTTTCACATAAAAATCAATTCCTAAATTATTATAATATTATATTAATATGTTTAAACCGGAAAAACTACCCGTGAACTCGGGATTGATTTTATAAATCGTCCTTGTTACGTATTTTATATTTTTATAATAATATGCATATATTATTTTTTAACCTTCAATTCCGAATAAAATAATATAAACTATATTATTTTTCAAACCGTAACTCTTATTAAAATAATATATTTATATATATTAATTTCGCCACGTTTCTAATTGTTGTGAAACAATTCAAACTTATAAATAATATAATTATTTATATCGTTTACCCTCGTGTATGTTCTCGAATAAAAATAATTATTTATTATTTTGCCACGAAGTTTACTATTGTGTTATTTCTTAAACTTATGAATAATATATTAAATTATATTATTATCTTAATTCACTATTAATGGTGCGAGCGTATGAATATATGTATATATATTATCTTGTTTTGACGTTCGGCGCGTAACGTATTTATCGTACTTATTAATTAAGAAATTCACATTTCCCGTGGACACATTTGTCTACTCTTTGATCTTTAGAGCGTTTCCCTTAGGACGTTCCTCATTCCGTGTCGTCGTCACATATCCTATTTTATCCCTAATAATTATGATGTAATTCTAGGGCATTCGTGAGCCGTGTTGGGCTAACGCTTGAGATTTCAATCTCATACTTGTGTGATTACTATCTACGCAATCAGGTGAGTTTTCACGGCCACTTTTACTACTTTTAAACTGGGGGAGAAAACATGACGTAAACACTTTTTGATTTTTGTACTTCATTATATATCACTTGTTATGACTATGTGTAAACTCTATCATGAAATTCCTCACATCGAACCGTTTAAATATGAGTATAGCGAGGTACGTTGGGTAGTACTACTGGGTTTGACAAACCTCACTCGCGTTAGTCGTGTTAACTCGATTGGATATCGAACGGGTGCAATATTGAACTAAACGTGCACCATGATTGACAGGCCTGGTGGGAGGCATTCAAACAGTCTGTTTACGATTGCGATCGTAATAGTAAACATGAACATAGGTTAGCTACCTGTTGATATATATATTGATTGTACAATAAATCTAGGAAACGTTTATTTATATATTGAAACCTGTGAACTCACCAACCTCGTGTTGACATCTTTTATTACATGTTTTCTCAGGTCGCTAAGATAAGGCACAAGTGCACATATAGGACATGCATGGAGTCCTATTTTCGAATTATATTTTATTACATTTTTAGGACATAAATGTATGACAAAAGCTTGTAATAGTTTAGATCTTATTGTCTTTATGTTTTGTATTAATGTTTGTCTAAGTCTTTGTATAAGTTCTGCTAGAGGCGAACTTAACTAGTTCACCTAGTCTCTTGAGAGCCGAACTTATCAAGTTCGCCTAGTCTCATTAGAGGCGAACTCAAGTCTTGTGTCTATAAATAAATATTTACAGTTTCAGTTTTGAAACTAAGTCTTTAAACTCTGTAAACTCTGTGATTGATTGAATACAACGAGAAGATTATTTACTTGCTGATTGTTATCGTTTCTATTGTCCTTCTATGTATACATACGTTGATACGGTTGGATTCCGCACTCCGTGTCTTTGACACGTCACGTCACGAGATCGATCTATAGAGGAGTCATGTGGACCTACAAGTGGTATTAGAGCTTATGCTCATGATTTGTGTGTTATTCGTGAGTGATTTGTATTGATTTGTGTACAATTTGACAAGAAATTGATCATTTTTGCAAGTTTTCATTTTCATGGAGTTTTCAAATTCTTGAAGTTGATTTTGAGGCTGAATTCATGGATTTGAGGTTGATTTTGGTGAAATTAATCCAATAGAAGTGTTCTAAATCATGAAATACTAAATCCTACAGTTCAATTTCTTCAAATTCCATCAAATCTGTGAGAAATGATGATTTTCGGAACTGTTGGTTCGTGTTTGGGTTGAAGACTCATCTTCCTTAGTTTGTTACAGCTGAACCAGGCGAACTTAGTGCTGAATTTCTATTGCAGGCGAACTTATCTAATTAAGCAAACTTAACAAGTTCGCTTGGGGTCAAGTTCGCTTGATAGTCTTGAAGCGAACTTATTATCTTCGCCTAGGGGTGTTCTTGTTCAAGACTTGGTATTTTTTTTCTGAAAATGGCAAATATGGTGCAAGTGACGAATATGTTCATTTTGATCTATGAGATTCTGGTTATGTTTCCTGTATCCAAGGACCTTATCAATACAAGCTTGAGTACACAGATTTTCATATACCTGAGGTGGTACCTCTGATATGTCTGCCATGAGAGCTTGATTGTTGACAGGAATATCATCATACTAGATGCTCTAGTCAAAGTCAGCAGTTCCAACAGCTGCAGGAGGAGTGGCATGTTGCTGTCTTGGCTGAGCTTGGTGAGCTTGTCTGGTATGAGCAGCAGCTGGGTTTGCCTTTGGTGCCTTGCATTGTCTAGCAAAATGACCAAGTTGGTTATAGTTGTAACACCTCAATTTGCTTTTGTCCAAGCCAACCCTGGTGTTAGAGTTGTTGCTTGGAACGGGTCTTCCTGTTCTTGAGTAGAACCTTTTTGCTCTTAGAGAGAGCATGGCATAGGAGTGCTGTATATCCATTTCTTCTAGATCATCTGGATGAAAGCATTCCAGATCTTCCTTGATAAAGGACATGCCGCTTGAGTTTTCAGAGACAAAAGTAGAGGTTGATGTTTGAGGTGGGACTTCAAAAAGAAATGGTGAGTTATTTGATTGAGAGGTTGGAGTTTGGGGATGAGTGACAATGGGAGGATAATAGTTGCTTGAACTAGGACCTGAGTGGTCAGAGTGGAGGGCAGAAGAGGTGGTGGTGGATGTAGAGGTTGTTTGGTAGCTTGAGCTTCTTTCCTTGGCCTGAATCATCTCTATTTCATAGGTCTTTAGAATACCGAAAAGCTCAGTCATCTGCAGAGTCTTCAGATTCAAAGTTCTTCTGATGGACACTTTGTAGAGTGTCCAGCAACTGGGTAGAGACCTGATGAACTTCTTGAGAATATCTTCATTCTCCAGCTTCACTTTTGAGCACCGCAGCTCACCTACAAGATAAGTATATCTGTTAAATAATACAGTTAGAGACTCACCTTCCTTCCAGACGAAGTTTTCATATTGATGCTTCAGGATGTCTCTTCTGTTTTCTTTTACTTCCTCTGAACCAGCAAACATCTTCTCAAGAGCCTCCCATAGCTCCTTTGCAGTTTTGTATCCTATGAAGTTGTGAAAAACTTCATTTGGTAAACACATCTGGATGGCTCCCAAGGCCTTGAAATCTACCACCATTTTCTTGATGTCTTCATCAGAGTATTTGGAGGATTCTTTGGGAACCAGTGTACCTCCGGAATCAGCGGAGGCCACCATGGGTATATATGGTCCATCTTTAATGGAATTCCACATCCCATATTATTGATAGCAGAATAAACTTTCCATTATGTTCTTCCACATATCATAGTCTTCTCTAGACACCAGTCTTGGTGGTCTACGGATGCTTCCAATGTCTTCAACTCCATTGTTTTGTGCCATTTTTGATTTGTGATAATGGGTGACTTTAGCAAAGAGATAGTTTTGAATAGAAATGATTAAACAAGTGTGAGTTTGTTTAATCTATGAGCCAAAGATCTGATACCACTTGTAGGATCGGTGAATACAAGATGGTTCTATTCTAGTTGAGATTGGCAGAAACAATCACAACTAAGCATTGTAAACAAGTAAACAAGAAGAATACTGATAAATGCAATTTGTATTAAGCTTCAAAGATTACAAGCTTACACAGAAAAATCTTAAGCAAAAAGCACTCATTATACAATGACTCTAAGTACTACTTATATAGTAACTTAGAATCAAGACAGACCCTTGATTCTAAGGATCAGATCTAACACAAGCCGTTGATCTTGTATTGAAGCTATTCTACATGTAACGACAATAAAAAATACAAAATTTATCTTTACTCAAACGTCTTCTTAGGCATCATTGCTTGAGTCCTTGGAAGAAGAGCGTCGTTGTCTTTTATTGTCTTGCACCAGTAACATTCTTTCTGCGTGGAGTGTGTTAGTGTTGCAACAGAAAGTTGTCAGCGGTATTGGTTGCTTTATCGAAGCCAGTCAGCTGCAACATTTGATCTTCAGTGGGAATGGCTATCAACAGCAATGTTGTTGATCACCAGCATGACACAACTGTCCACAGCTGCTGATGATTTGCCTATCAGCAGCAACTTTGGTCTTCAGTAGATAAGGCTATCCGCAGCAGATTTGTTCTTCAGCAGAAGAAGAAGTATCCGCTGCAGATAAGCTTATCCGCAACAGTTTGTACTTAGAGAACTTTGTAGACATCAATCTTTATTTCTACACCACCATAGTTGTTAAGTCTTGCAGATTATCCGAACTGGAAAGATCGATTTGATCAGTTTATGTCTTTTACTGATACGAGCTTATGGATTCCAATCTTGGAAGGTTATACACATCCGACATACTCTTGGATGGGAAAGGATGATGTTCCTAAACCAGTTTCTGCTTTAACTACAGAAGAGAAACAATTGTTTGACAGAAAGAAGAAAGTGATGGCTAGTATTTCAATGTCTCTTCCTAAGGAAATTTATCACAGTTTTAAACAATTCAAGTCTTCTCAACAATTGTGGGATGCATTACAAAAGAGGTGTGAGGGTAGTCTGGATGTTAAGAAAAACAGAAAAGAATTATTGAAGAAGCAGTTCTTAGTGTTCAAGCACTTTCAAAATGAATCTTTGGATGATCTTGCAACAAGATTCTATCATTTGCTGAGTGAATTATCCAATGCTTCAGTTGTCTATGAAACTGAAGAGATAAATGATAAGTTCTTGGAGTCATTACCATCAAAATTTGATGTGTATTCAGTTTTGATAAAAGAGAATGTCAAGTATAAAACTATGTCTCTTGAAAATGTTCTTGACAAGATTCAATCACATGATTTGAATATGAAGAAGAAGGAAACCAATATGGAGCATATTCATGATCCTTCAATGTATTTTGCTAAGTCTTCCGGCAAAACTGGTACAGGGGTTGCTTTCTTTTCTGGTAATACTCAAGATACTTCAACTGAACATGGTTCTGGAGTTGCAAGTCAAACTGGTTTTTCTCCAAACACAGCTCCTTAATTGTCTATACGACATCATATGAATCAAAGAGTTGCTAATGATTATTTAGCAATGTTTTCTTCTTTTATGGCATCTTATGAGAATTTTATTGGCAGTAAGATTCATGATCTAGATGTTATTGAAGAGGATTTCAAACAAATTGATCCTGTTGATCTGGAAGAAATGAACATTCAATGGAACATGGCTATGCTTATGCGACAGGCAAAGGATTTTTTGAAGAAGAATGGAAGAAAGGATATTGGTTCTAACAGTCGATCACGAATGGGGTTTGACAAAACAAAAGTTCGATGCTATAATTGTAAAAAATATGGTCATTTTGCCAAAGAATGTGTGAAGCCGAAAGTAGAATTTGATTCTCAGAAGAAGCCTAATACTTTTCAGAACAATCATACTCAGTCACATGGTTCCTCTAGATCTGTGACATTTAATCATGCGTCCACATCATCTGCATTGGTTGCTCAGAATGATGAAAATTATGATTGGGGTATTCATCTTGAAGATCTGGTTGGTGCTGTGAGTCAAGCTTTCGTAGCTGAAATACATTCTGAAAATCCTGAAGAGTCGACTGATGATGATAGTTCAAGTGATGGTGAGAGTTTGCAAAGTGCTGATGAAGAGCATGATAATGTACACAATGTTGATTCTAATATTGCGTCTGCAACTGGTGTATCTAAAGATGATATAGTATTGACTAAAAGATCTTCTGATGGTGCTGAATATGAAGAAGTTCCAATTGCTAAATTTTTCATGGCAGATATGCCAGATCCTTCAAAGTTAAAAGATTATATCTGTAACATTTACTGCTCTAACTGCATCTGTGTGAAGGATAAAATACTAAAGGTTATGGATGATAACACAAATTTAATTTGTGATATGAAATCTATGCATATGGTAAATCAAAAGTTGAAAGATAATGATAAATTGTGTATGGATAGAATTGAATCTTTGAAAAGAGATTTAAATTCTTTGGGGTTAAAATATAAGGAACAAGCATATCATCCGGATATGGCTTATGCTGAAATTGAAAAGTGAAATGAAATTTTCACTTAGAATAACAAAGAGATTTCTGACAAAGAATCTGAAGTGATCAAATTACATCGAAAGCTGGAGAGTTTTGGAAATTCATCTGCGGTGTTGGATTACATGTTTTTGAAATCTATGCATGTTTTTTATTTTTTTTGTTGTTTTGTTTCTGTATTTGTGTGTGTATATCATGTGTTTATCATATTTGTGTTTGTTCTATTACTAATGTTTGTTCTATGTCCAATACATTTACAAATGGCTCGCCGTGTTGAGTACAAACATAATCAAGTGGCGTTGTTAGATCCACATATGTCTGAGGCCGCTAATTTTCAAGGAATCATTAACTTCCTAAATCGTTCACTATTATATGTGGCCTTATCAACAAATCGATACATAAGTTTGCCATATATCCAACAATTCTGGGATACAGTACATCAAGATGACCCTATCAGTTGATACTATTCGTGTTGCGTTAGCATTGTGAGGTGCAAATGATGACCCTATTTCGTATCCTAGAACACTGATCATGGGGTGTTTTCATAGAATGGGTTACTAAGGCAAACCTAATGATACTCAAGCGAGGAAAGGTGGTCTGGTTGGTGAATGGAGGTACTTTATGCACGTCATCATCCAGTGATAATCTCCATGAAAGGCTGGCACTGATGGACTGAAGAGTGCGTTACAAGCTGCAATGGTTGCATTGACCCTGAACAAATGGCTTAACTTTGCTTTGTATATTTATCGTGAGTTGGTCATGCAAATCAATCCTCCTGGATGTCAAGGGTTTCTTATGTACCCTAGGTTCTTGCAAATGATTCTGGACCATCTAATTCCAAATTTACCACAGCATCCTATACGTTTGACCTTGACTCCTATGTCCAAAAGAATCTTTACTGATTGTTTCAAGGTTAAACAACAAAATATTGCTTTAATTCCAGTTTCGACTCCTTTGTTTGGTCACATAATCAATCCTGATTATGTTGAGCCTCCTAATGATAATTGGTTTCATCCTGAGGAGTTAGTTCAGGGATATGATCAGAATCAAGCTCAACAACAACAACCATAACAACAACCACAACAAGTTCAAGCTCAACAACAAGTTCCTATTCCACAAGAACAGGTTCATATTCCTGTTAATGAACCAGTTCAAGTTGAAGATGTTGCTGATGAAGATGAACAAGACTTCGGTCTTAATATGGATGATTTTAATGATGAGGCTATGAACTCGCCCATTCATGAAGCTGAAGGGAATGTGGTGGATACAAGTTCAAGTGAAACAGTTCTTCCTGATTCTGAAGCTACTGACTCTGATTCGTCTAGAGACTTTAGCTTAGATCACTATGAGAGGCTGGCTACTTTGCCATTGGCAAATGCAGGGAAGCGTATTAAATCTACAGCCAGAAAGCTGAGGCGTAAGTCTATTCGGGATCCTCCTACCGGTTCAGTACTAGGCAAGAGAACATTAATTGATGAGAGTTCTGACTCTGAGAGAGAAGTTAATCCAGTTCCAAAAGCTCAGAAGCTTATGTCTGCTTCGGTTGTTGCTGCACATTCATCTCCAGGTGTTGAGAATTCTACTTTTGTTGAATCCTTACTGATTACACCTCCTTCATCTAAACGTCCGTATCCTGTTCCTAAATCATCTACTGCTGGTATTTCACAGCCTTTTGATTCTGAAAGGATTACCTACCTTGAATCACAAGTGCTTGCTTTGCAGACTCATGTAGATACTCTTGTGACTACTGATGCTCAGAGACAGTTGGTTCTTCAGGCTCAAGCTAAACAGATTGATGACATGAAGTTATTGGTATCCAAACTTGTTGAGAGTCTTGACACTCAGGGGGAGTTAAGGATCCATGAAACTTGTCATACTGAGTCTATTCAAAGAAAGGATGGTGATGACAATGATCCTAGTGGCAATATTGAGGGTGATCGTCAATACGCTGACGTGAATCCAATATCAAGGTAATATTGAAGGAACCAAGAAGGATTCTGAAATGAATGAAGAGATTCTGTTACTTGAATTCTTTCAAACTGATTCTGATGCTTAAGAAGAAGAAGCTGAGAAGTTAGAGTGTTTAGATGATATTGATGAATTGTTTAATGATGTTGAAAATGTTATGACTAATAGTGAGGTTGAAGAAGGAGAAATTGTAGAGATTGAAATAGAAAAGAGTAAAGTTGAAGTTACTTATGAAGGTTTTGACGGTCTGAATGTTCCTTATAACTTTATCTAAGATGATGTTATTCTTGAGTTCTCAAATGAAGGAGTGACAGATTGTATGGACTCTGTTGAAGACGTTGCTAAGCCTGATGATACTGCTCAATCCAAAATGGATGCTGATGCTAATACTACTCGTCCTGTGTCTCCTAAGACTACTGAAGAATCTGTGATGTACAGAAATACAGGTATGACTAGAGAACAGTAGAGAGAAGTAGTTAACAGCTGGAAGAAAGTTTTACCCAAGTCTCCTATACAACCAGCTCAAAAGGAAAGATATGTAAATAAAGAGCGTAGTATTACAAGAATCATAAGTTGGTTCTATGATGATGTAAGTAAATTGTTTACTCTCAAGAGATCTGATGGTGTTCAGTACTTAAAGCCAATGATCAACTATTTCAATAACTTGCCAAGGTGTGAAATGAATGGTCTAGCTATGAAACCACTGATAAATAGATCCAAGTTTGGATTAGCTGATGTAATTGCAAATTTGATCAGAAGAGAAGGTGGTTCGGGAAAGTATGAGAAGCTAAAACCTCAAAGAGGAAAGAGAGTGAATATAGTTGACTCAAGTACTGGTATTGTAATTTGGAAGTATAAATTCAAACCAGTAAGAGCTGTGCAAAAGATTTCATTGAAGAAGACATCACAAGACTTTCTAGGTAATATGAAATGGTGGTATGTTAATGTGAATACTTGTGAAGCTAGAGTTGAAGATAGAGATAATAAGGTCATTGTAAGTTTCTATGATGCAGTGAATCTTATTAATTTCTCTAGGAAAGATCAGGGGACTCTAAGAAAGAATGAGATTATGTTTACTAGTGAATGGAGAGAACAAGGATTGTAGTATAAACGGGTGTTGGAGATCTGCCATAGATATGGAGTGCATGCAGGTAGCAGACTACCAGAGAACTGGAAGAGCTCATCATAGAGACTAAAGACAGAATATCAAGCTATTGACAAGGGGGAGTCTGTTAAGACATAAATGTAGGACAAAAGCTTGTAATAGTTTAGATCTTATTGTCTTTATGTTTTGTATTAATGTTTGTCTAAGTCTTTGTATAAGTTCTGCTACAGACGAACTAAACTAGTTCGCCTAGTCTCATGAGAGGCGAACTTATCAAGTTCGCCTAGTCTCATTAGAGGCGAACTTATTAAGTTCGCCTATAGCAGGTCTTGTGTCTATAAATAGATGTTTATAGTTTCAGTTTTGAAACTAAGTCCTTGAACTCTGTAAACTCTGTGATTGATTGAATACAACGAGAAGATTATTTACTTACTTATTGTTATCGTTTCTATTGTCATTCTGTGTATACGTACATTGATACGGTTGGACTCCACACTCCGTGTCTTTGATATGTCACGTCATGAGATCGATCTATAGAGGAGTCATGTGGACCTATAACATTCGAACTGTTTTTATTTATGTTTGGACTGTTTTCGTTTATGTTTGGACTGGACGTTTTGGGCGTGTTTTTTTTTGCGCATTTACTTTCTTTTATTGCTTCCGCATTTACTCTGATTGATATGATATTTTCATTTGAGTCCGATATAGATTCGTTCAATGTAACTAATGACTGAGATCCTGGTTTGTCACTTCCCAAACGGTAAAACTCCGTTACTTGAAATTGGGGGTGTGACAAAGAGAAGGATAGTGCTGGAGTCCATTGATATCAATTGGCATGAAAACAATCATACGGACGCAAGAGACGGTCCTAATTGGCTTTTTGATGTCGATTCATTGTTTATGTCGTTTAAT
Source organism: Smallanthus sonchifolius (assembly GCA_023525975.1). Taxonomy (NCBI): domain Eukaryota; kingdom Viridiplantae; phylum Streptophyta; class Magnoliopsida; order Asterales; family Asteraceae; genus Smallanthus; species Smallanthus sonchifolius. The sequence continues at coordinate 15,517,259 of CM042035.1, read as the reverse complement.
CTTCTTGAGCACTCTAATGAATCAACTCCTGCTAATCCTTACTTCTATGTGAACAATCTAGGGAATATAAATGATCAAGGTTCTTCCTCATCCGCTCATATTGAAATCCCTGTACCTGCTGATTCTGAATCCAATATTGAGTCTTTCGGTTCTGGTGTAACAAGTGAAATGGTTGAAGACAACACAATTCCAATAGTAGATGTTGCACCACAATCACCTGCTGAAGATCCTATTCATAATGTAGCTGATCTTCCTGCTGAAAATATTACAAATTTGGAAGAAGATGAGATTCCTCAGTTGAGAATTCACAAGAACCATCCCACCGATAACATCATTGGTCCACTCAATGTGGGTGTTCGTACTCGGAGTGCATGTGATGCTTTAGATAACAGCATGTTCTCATGTTTCATATCTCAAGTCGAACCTAAGAATATCAAAGCAACTTTGCTTGAGAATAGCTGGGTGGAAGCTATACAAGAAGAGTTACAGCAATTCTCAAAGTTGAATGCGTGGAATTTAGTGGATCTTCCCAAGAAAAAAGTACCTATTGGCAATCGTTGGGTATTTCGAAACAAAAAGGATGAAGATGGAATTGTGGTTCGAAATAAAGCTCGTTTGGTTATTCAAGGCTTTTATCAAGAAGAAGGGATTGACTTTGAGGAAGTCTTTGCACCAGTGGCTCGCTTAGAGGCCATCCAAATGTTTATCGCCTATGCAGCCTATATGGACTTAACTGTTCATCAAATGGATGTCAAAAGCGCATTTCTGTATGGGAAAGTTCAAGAGGAAGTATATGTCAAGCAGCCATCGGGTTTCATTGACACTAACTTTCAAGACCGTGTCTACAAGTTAGACAAGGCACTGTACGGTCTTCACCAAGCACCTCGTGCGTGGTATGAAACTTTATCAAAGCATCTGCTTGAGAATGGTTTCACACGAGGAGCAATTGACTAAACTCTGTTCAAACGGAAGGATGGAAAGGATACAATCATGGTGCAAATTTATGTGGATGACATCATCTTTGGATCCACAAATCCTCGTCTCTACATTGAATTTGAAGAAGTGATGCGTTCTAAATTCTAAATGAGCTCTATGGGAGAAATGAAGTTCTTTTTGGGATTGCAAGTTGATCAGTCCGAGTCTGGAATTCTCATTCATCAAGAGAAATATGTGAAAGAAATCTTGACCATGTTCAAAATGGTTGATTCCTATCCAGTAAAAACTCCTGTAGAAGTTCGACATTGTCTGACTCCTGATCTGGATGGTGAAAGCGTTGATCAACATCTCTATCGCTCTATGATAGGATCTTTCATGTATCTCACGGCCAGCAGACCCGACATCATGTTTGCAGTGTGCTTGTGTGCACATTTTTAGGCTAAACCTAAACTCTCTCATTTATCTACTTTCAAACGTATTTTGAGATATTTAAAATACAAGCCAAAATTGGGTCTTTGGTATCCTAAAAATGACTTGTTTGACCTTGTGGCTTATTTAGATTCATACTACGGGGGATGCAACTTAGACCGTCAGTCCACTTCTAGAGGATGTCAGTTCCTTGGCAACCGCCTTGTCTCATTAAAATGTAAAAAACAATCCACCGTTTCCCAATCCACTGGCGAAGCCGAATACATTGATGCCGCCCTCTGTTGTTCCCAAGTCAAATGGATACACCATCAGATGCTTGACTATCCGATCACATTCCATGAGACACCCATTCTGTGTGACAACACTGCCGTTCCCCATATCACCAAAAACCCAGTTCAGCATTCCAAAACCAAACACATTGAAATCAAACATCATTTTATCCGTGATTTTGTTGAAAAGAAGCATATTCAAATCGTTGAGGTCAAAACCGACAAGTAAACCGCAGACATCTTCACAAAGGCTTTTGACTCTACCAGATTTGCCTAACTGGTGGAGATGCTTGGCATGATAAACTTTCAGTAAACCTTGTGAATATTAGTGTGTTTCATGTTTATGATTAATTGTCAAGAAAATTCCAAAAAAGATTTTAATTTTTTTCTATTCAATTACAAGCAAATCTTTTGGGGCGAAATTAGAATTTAATATGTTAAAATTGAAAAGAATTGCTTTATATATAGTCTTACAAGTGGTTTTGTAACAAGAAAAATGAATCTGACCTTTGACAAATGATAGTGTCTAATCTCATCTCTTGGACATGGAATGTACCGAAAGCAATGGTGTTTACTGAGGTATAGCTGGTAGGCCCGGCATATGGTTAAAACTTGTAAGTAGTGTGAAAACCTAAAACATATCTCATACTTGTTTGTTTAAACCCATTATTAAAACATCTAACCCATTTTATATATCTAAGAAAACCAATTCAACCAGATACAGTCTTACGTGTTAGATTCCTATTCATACGCCAAGTGACCGTTAAAGTAACGATATTTACCACCGATGACCCCGTATGTTTTGCTTACGCAAAGATCTCGGGTGTTCATCCTTTTCCCATCCACTTGGATGATTTGACCCCATCTGTTTTGCTTACGCAAAGACCTCGGGTGTTCAAAATTTTTCTATCCGCTTGGATAATTTTACGACTACTTTTGTTTTGCTTACGCAAAGATCTAGAATGTTCGTACCTTTTTAATATCTACTTAGATATTTTTCATTTTAATCTTCTAATCCACTTGAATTTCTTATTTTTCTTTGGTGGTACTTTGAAATTACTAAGATGGTACCTTGGTTAATCAGAAAGAGATGATAGGATGAAGATGGGTATTTCTTGAGGATTGATAGGTTTTCAAAAACCATGTTATTCAATATGGGGGGTACACCTTGTATCTTGCTTAAATGGTACCTTATAATCACATGAAATCTATGTACAAACAAATGTTTAGCTTTACATTGCACAAATATCACCTATCTTCAGGGACTCACAGTAGTTAATTGCAAAAGGAAGTGTTTCAAGAGACTGAACAGATCTGATCTCATGTTGGATCTTTTCCAAGAAGATAAGTGTAAATATCTTGTGAACTGTTTGTGTTTTATTATTTTAATTTTTAATTTTTATCTGTTCTTTACCTATCGAAACTCTAAAGTCAGCCGAAACTATCTTTTGCCTATCGAAACTACAAATCACCCGAAACTTCGTTTGCCCATCAAAACTAGTACTTTCGATAGGGGCAATTTGGTCTTTTACCACATGGGAAAATTAAATGTGTTCATAATCAAGATTCTTCATCATCAAGGTTCACTTTACAATATCCGATCACTTTACACTTTCCCTCACACACACAAAACCACTCAAGCCGTCGGTCTAAGTTTGCGAAATCGATGTTTTTCTTCTGATTCCTCCGTCGTCTTCATCATCAGGTAACAATGTTCGAGGTGTTGCAGTGAAATTTCCGTCGAACTCACCTAGGGTTTGATTTTGAAAATTTTACGACTGTTACATCTCCATTTGAAGATTAGGGCTTTTTATCGTATTTGCAATCTTACCATTGTCGATATCTTACATCTTTGTGTACATACTTGCATTTTATCCGTGAATCATTGGTAAGAAGAAGTTTAGACTGTTACATACCACTCTTAATCCCTACTTTATGTGTTTCGTCATTTTTCTGTTCATAATGAATCTGTATATATGAGTCTGATGTCTGGGCATATTAAGTATGTTCAAGGGTTTGGGCATCGAAACTAAGAAGTTTCGATAAACAGATGACTATATTTTTCAAAAATATATATACAGTTTTCAATCGAAACTAGTAGTTTCGATACCCAAACCTGCCCTAGTCTCTTTTCCCGAAAGTAGTGGTTTCGATTAAAACTAGAAGTTTCGATAAGTTTTCTTTGAAACTGTCTAAGTGGTGGTCGAAACTTACTGTTTCGATCGAAACTAGTAGTTTCGATAAGGCCTTTTCTCTGGAAATTTTCTTATGTATTGATCAAGACTTGTTGTTTCGATCGAAACTAGTAGTTTCAATAGGGTTGTCTCAGAATTCATCTAAGTGTTGGTTTGAAATAGTTTTGACCAGGTTTTGATCTGAAATATTTCTAAGTATCAAGCTTGATTAATCTTGTGTGTTTGCAGATATGGATCTCTTATTTGACAAAAGGCACAATGTCTGTGCATTTATGAATGCTAATGATCCAAAGGCTGCAGAGTTTATCCCAGTCTTAACTTTCCTGGCAAACTACAACATTAGCTTTGCCATCATTCAAGGTGTACCTGTCTTTGAAACATCAATCAGGCAATTCTGGGAGACACCCGAGATCATAACCATTGACAATGTGGAGCACATTAGGGTTGTTGTTAACAATCAAGAGGTTGCATTTTCTGAAGCAACATTTAGAGAAGATTTGCATCTAAATGATGACCCAGCTGCACCAATTGAGTTTTCAAACTTCTATGTCAAAGAATGCTTCAGAAGAATGGGTCACCCGGACAAGTTCAAAAGTGGTCAGATTATCAAGAACTCCTTTCCAAGTCACTAGAGATATATAGTGCACGTGTTCATTCACTGCCTATCAATCAGAAAGGGTGGCTTCGATTCAGCAAATATTACATTGGCCTCAGCAATTTTGGGTTTAACCAAGGGCAGGAACTACAATTTCTCTAGTTTAATATTTAGACAATTAAAGGATAACTTGAAAGGAGCAGTGAAGGAGAAATTTCTTGCATATCCAAGATTCCTATTGATTATCATCAACCATCTTCATCCCGAGCTTCAACAAGGTGGAAACATATTTGTGTTCGATCATATGCTGGCCAAGACTCTCAGTTATATGAGAAGTACAAAAAATAAAACCTACAGGGCTACTGCTGACATTCCCCAGTTCGGTCATGTCATTGGCGAAGAAGAAGAGTTCATTCCAGACATAGACCCTAATCTAGAAGAAGAAGATATATTATCTGAGGAAGAAGAGGTAGAGATTGAACAAGATGAAGGAAATCAACAAGAGACGGAGGCTGAAGCTGAGATCGATGTTGAGATGGAGTTTCCTCATGATCAAGAAGAAGATCAACCTATCATTGAACCAGTTATTGAAAAATCCTTTTATTGATCCTGAGATTCTTGTTCAAATTGATCCTGAAGTTAATGTGGAAGAAGAGGTTGCAGAGTCAAGTGGAACTCTGGATGCAGGTATCTATGGCTCTGATTATTACAAGTCCGAGTCAGATGAAAGGACTGAGCCTCCTGCATCCTCCTCTAAAAGGCAAGCTGATTCTGATTCAGACTACGAATTAAAAGAACCAAGAGACAAAAGGATCAAAACAGGACTTGAAGACTTGTCATCTTCTTCTAATTCTAGCACTAACACTCCAGTTGCTACACCTCCTCCATCTCCACAACAAGCACCCATCCATACACCATCACCATCACCTCAACAAATAATCATCCCTACTCCACCTACATCACCATCACATGAACCAACTTCTTCTATGCCCAGAGTCAAAACATTAAGTCTTGAATTGAAGAACCTACAGGATCATGTCAAAGAAAAGGAGAAAGTAATTGAAGGTTTAAGAACCGAGTTGAATGAGTGCAAAGAAGAAGCTCATTTCAAAGCAACAAGACTAAACTGGAAACCCAACAGAAGCTCATTTCAAAGCAACAAGAAGAGTTTAAAGCCTTAGCTGAGATTGTTGATCAGATCAAGGCATCCTTAGTCAAGCATGTTCATCAACAAACAACCACTTCAACAGATCAGGGCGAGACCACATATGAAGTTAAGTTTGAAGAACAAGAGTTCGACCTTCCCTCAGCAAGTCAGAGAAGAGAAGCAAGGAAGAGAGGGAAGGGAACTATGGCTGAGGTAGAGACTGTGATTCTGGTTGAAGAGGATGTGGCATCTAATGATGAGCTAAATGCCCTCCTAGATGAAATAGACAATTTTGGATACAATGGCCTTCATACAGAAATCCTACATACTAAGGAAATAGAGACTTAAAAGACAAGAAATTTCACAGAGGAGGGAGATGAAATTCAAGCCCTGTCTCATGAAGAAAAAGTAGAAGAAGATGTTCAGGTTAACATTATTAAGCCTGGTATTCCTGAACCAGCCACCACAGCATCTGAAGCTAGTCAAGCTCCAACTCAGTCTCCCATTGATCCTGAATACCCAAACCCGAAGAAACCTTGGTTGAGAAGGATTATACCAGAGGAGAGCCCACAAACATACGAATGGATAGCGGAACACCAAGAGCTCAAAAGGCCTCCTATTGGTTGGAAGTATGATGCAGAGAGGAAGTTGTTCATAATTAGAAGATACAAGGGAGGAGTTTAGCACTTCAAGAACGTCATTGATTCCAGACTCTTCCCTTCTATAACCTTAGATATCTGGCCAAACTTCCCCTTCAAAACCCTGGGAATGTCATGATGGCCTCTGATTTCGAACACTTCCAACACAATCAGGTGAACTGTGACTTCAAGGGGATGAAGCCAAGAAAGACCAAGAAAAAGATTTCAAAAACCAGGTTTCATCCCAAGACAAAGAAACCATATGTCTTCTTGAGGTACAATCCTACCCAAACTTACAAGACCATCACTATTCCCAAGACCGTGCTTGTCCAACTACAAACTTTCAGAAAATGGTACTACAATCCAAACATTAGTAGTGCCATGATCGAGTGTGAAGGCAAGGAAGACATTGTCATCTTTGAGCCTATGTTGCTGTTAAAGTTTCAAGCTGAAGATCTGGAGGTGCTATTTCAGAATCACATTCAGGCTTACAGTGATGAATATGAGGTGGATGCCAAGGCCTATCAACGTGTTGTGTCTCTTCATGTCAAACCTTACATTCCAATAACTACTGAATGTTCAACTGCTTAATGGAGAGCTGAAGACAGTAATGCAACAGCTTAGGGGGAGATTGTAGAGGCATGTTTTTTTATGTATAAGCTGTTGTCATTATTGTATTTTGAACAATGTTAACTTAGTTTATTTTCTATCATTTCATTATTGTAATTTCAGTTTATGTAATTTACAGTTTTATTTAGTTATGTCTGGGCCATCGAAACTACTTAGTTTCGATTGAGTAGTAGTTTCGATAGATAGTAAGTTTCGACAGGTTAGTCAATCACGTGTAAATGAGAAACTAGGAGTTTCGGTTGGCATAGTTTCGATAACTGTTATCTTACTATAAATAGTATAGTTTGAGAAATTTTAGGGTGTGTGTAGCGGTTGTAACCCTGAATTTCTCTTTCTCATTGTTCTTCAATCAATACATCTTGCGTACTTGTTTGATACCTATTCTTACAATTTCATATCAAATTTTTATAGATTGTGAGTGTGTTTAGCCTGTTATCGTCACCAAAATCTGTTTCTATCCTCTGTTTCACCTCCATATACACTGTTTCCGCCCTTGTGTGTGGAGAATCGATCATCTGTGAGATTTCAAGTTGGAATCTTGACCTATATAGAATTCCCCCATCGGCAAAACTTCGTCGAAACTGCTTGAAAAGTCGTCGAGAAAACATCGTCGAGATAGATTACCCTTCTCTCAATGACATGTCGTCGAGATTTCCCCGTCGGTAATAACTTTTAACTTTTAAAATAAATAGTTAAATAAAATTTAGGGTCAATCTTGAAGACATGTCGTCAAGACTGCCTATTTAAATTATTTTTTTATTTATTTTTAAATCTGGAAACCTCAATCTCGATGACATGTCGTCGAGACTGGGTTATCTTTTAAAAAAATATTTTTATGAATTTTAAAAATTTTCGAGTAAGTTAATACATAAATATTCAGAACCTTTCAAGCATGTTATATATTAATACATTTCACACCAATATATTACATAAAACATCTAACAAAAGTATACAATTTGTATAAGTTATTACAAATCGTTCAAATAAAAGTTACAACCAAGTTTATTCATCTTCATCGTCGTCATTTTAGTTGCCGGATTGGTTGTGGTCCTGTTGCATCTGTTTCACGGTCTCATTCAATTCACGAATTTGATCTTTTAATTCATTTATTTTAGACTCGGAGAGAGCCGAAACATTAGTGGGCATGTTTCTAACGTTTCTTACAACTCCTCTGCTCCAACCGCTTCTCTCGCTAAGGGCACGTTTTAAGACCTCTTCCTCATCAACATCTCCGCTGGCTTGTTGCATCCGAGTCAATTCTTCTTGAATTGTATTCTGTAATAAACAAAAAATAAACTTATATAAAAAAAATTAAAAATCCGACAGTATAACGACTGCAAAATTGATAGCCAAACTACTTAACAATACTCAATAAACATAATAATTCAACAAAACTCAATAAAAACCTATAATAACACCAACAATAACCAATATGATTAATATTCTAGTGTATTTTCCAAACTAGAAATACAATATACAAACTTATTACTCAAATAATTTCTTAAACTACAATAAAGATATATATACTTACCCAATTGTTTTGTGCCTGATCGTTGACCCATGTGCCGTGAGACGTGTGCATACGTCTCCAACCATCAATCAGGCTGATGGTTCCACCTTGTTGTGCCTATAAACAACAAAAATAATCTAACTAATATTTGACAAACTTATGAATTCATTTTTAGAATAATATTAACAACTTTTGTTACCTCCTCATATCGCCGTTGGGCAAATGACTTGCTCCCACTAGTATTGGCATATGGTTGTTTAGCTTGGTTTGAAGAATTTTGAATGCAGCGTGCTATATATGCGGGATCAAGGTACAATTTTTCGATGAGGGAATTCCAATTTCCGGAACTAATGGACTCATGAGGATGATTCCTTGCTTCTTCCACATCCTCGTAACCACTAACCAATTCAAAATGTCTCTTTAAAATAGATTTGCGGTCACAATATCTACGGGCACAATCATCATGGATTCCCGCAGATATTTGTGGCCACTGTGGTGCGTTACTCCAACTTTATAGATCAAAGTAATTCTGTAAAAAAAAGGTAATTAAGAAACACTTAATAATTATGAATGTTAAAAAATTACATTTTATACTTACATGAAGATTGCGAAATACGGTGCCACCTCCTCCATCTCCTCAACAAGCACCCATCCCTACACCACCACCATCACCTCAACAAATATACATCCCTACTCCACCTACATCACCATCACATGAACCAACTTCTTCTGTGCCAAGAGTCAAAACATTAAGTCTTGAATTGAAGAACCTACAGGATCATGTCAAAGAAATGGATAAAGTAATTGAAGGTTTAAGAACCGAGTTGAATGAGTGCAAGGAAGAAGTTAATGACCTGAAACTAGAGGTTGGGGGTTTGCATACCCAAATGGATCTACAACAGACTCAGCTGGAAACCCAACAAAAGCTCATTTCAAAGCAACAAGAAGAGTTTAAAGCCTTAGCTGAGATTGTTGAGCAGCTCAAGGCATCCTTAGTCAAGCCTGTTCAGCAACAAACAACCACTTCAACAGCTCAGGGCGAGACCACATCTGAAGTTAAGGTTGAAGAACAAGAGTTCAACCTTCCCTCAGCAAGTGAGAGAAGAGAAGCAGGAAGAGAGGGAAGGGAACTATGGCAGAGGTAGAGACTGTGATTCTAGATGAAGAGGATGTGGCATCTGATGATGAGCTAAATGCCCTCCTAGATGAAATAGACAATTTTAGATGCAATGACCTTCATCCAGAAATCCTACCTACTGAGGAAAGAGAGACTGAATAATAAGATATTTCACAGTGGAGGGAGATAAAATTCAAGCCCTGTCTGATGAAGAAGAAATAGAAGAAGATGTTAAGGTTAACATTATTAAGCATGTTATTCCTGAACCAGCCACCACAGCATCTGAAGCTAGTCAAGCTCCAACTCAATCTCCCATTAATCCTGAATACCCAAACCCGAAGAAACCTTGGTTGAGAAGGATTATACCAGAGGAGAGCCCACAAACATATGAATGGATAGCTGAACACTAAGAGCTCAAAAGGCCTCATGTTGGTTGGAAGTATGATGCAGAGATGAAGTTGTTCATAATTAGAAGATACAAGGGAGGAGTTCAGCACTTCAAGAACGTGACTGACTTCCAGACTCTTCCCTTCTATGACCTTAGAGATCTGGCCAAACTTCCCCTTCAAAACCCTAGGAATGTCATGATGTCCTCTGATTTCGAACACTTCCTGCACAACTAGGTGAACTGTGACTTCAAGGGGATGAAGCCAAGAAAGACCAAGAAAAAGATTTCAAAAACCAAGTTTCATCCCAAGACAAAGAAACCATATGTCTTCTTGAGGTACAAGCCTGCCCAAACTTACAAGACCATCACTATTCCCAAGACCGTGCCTGTCCAACTACAAACTTTCAGAAAATGGTAATACAATCCAAACATTGGTAGTGCCATGATCGAGTGTGAAGGCAAGGAAGACATTGTCATCTTTGAGCCAATGGAGCTGTTAAAGTTTCAACCTGAAGATCTGGAGGTGCTATTCCAGAATCACATTCAGGCTTACAGTGATGAAGATGAGACGAATGCCAAGGCCTATCAACAGGTTGTGTCTCTTCATGTCAAACCTTACATTCCAAGAACTACTGAAGGTCCAACTGCTTAGTGGAGAGCTGAAGACTGTAATGCAACAACTTAGGGGGAGATTGTAGAGACATGTTTTTTATGCATAAGCTGTTGTAATTATTGTATTTTTAACAATGTTAACTTAGTTTACTTTCTGTCATTTCATTATTGTAATTTCAGTTTATGTAATTTACTATTTTATTTAGTTAAGTCTTTGCCATCGAAACTACTTAGTGTCGATTGAGTTTCTTCAATCGAAACTAGTAGTTTCGACAGATAGTAAGTTTCGACAGGTTAGTCAATCATGTGTAAATGCTCAACCTAAACTAGTAGTTTCGGTTGGCATAGTTTCGATAACTGTTTTCTTACTATAAATAGCCTAGTTTGATAAATTTTAGGGTGTGTGTAGCGGTTATAACCCTGAATTTCTCTTTCACATTGTTCTTCAATCAATAAATCTTGCGTACTTGTTAGATACCTGTTCGTACAATTTCATATCAAATTTTTATTGATTGTGAGTGTGTTTAGCCTGTTATCTTCACCAAAATCTTTTTCTATCCTATGTTTCACCTCCATATACAATGTTTCCGCCTTTGTGTGTGGAGAATCGATCATCTGTGGGATTTCAAGTTGGAATCTGGACCTACAGAGAATTCCCCCGTCGGCAAAACTTCGTCGAGACTGCTTGAAAAGTCATCGAGAAAACGTCGTCGAGATAGATTACCCTTTTCTCCATGACATGTCGTCGAGATTTCCCCGTCGGTAATAACTTTTCACTTTTAAAATAAAAAGATAAAATAAAATTTAAATCGGTCAATCTCGAAGACATGTCGTCAAGACTGCCTATTTAATTTTTTTTTTTAAATCTGGAAACCTCAAACTCGACGATATGTCGTCGAGATTGGGTTATTTTTTTAAATAAATAATTTTATGAATTTAAAAATTTTCCAGTAATTTAATACACAAATATTCAAAACCTTTCAAACATGTTATATATTAATACATTTCACACCAATATATTACATAAAACATCTAACAAAAGTATACAAATTGTATAAGTTATTACAAATCGTTCAAATAAAAGTTACAACCAAGTTTATGCATCTTCATCGTCGTCATTTTGGTTGTCGGATAGGTTGTGGTCCTGTTGCATCTGTTTCCGGATTGGTTCTTTTAATTTGTTGAATTGAGACTCGGAGAGAGCCGAAACATTAGTGTGCATGTTTCTAACGTCTCTTACAACTCCTCGGCTCCAACAGCGTCTCTCGCCAAGGGCACGTCTTAATACCACTCCTCATCAACATCTCCACCGGCTTGTTGCTTCCAGGTCAATTCTTCTTGAATTGTATTCTGTAATAAACAAAAAATAAACATATATAAAAAAAAATTAAAAATCCGACAGAATAACGACTGCGAAATTGATAGCCAACCTACTTAACAATACTCAATAAACATAATAATTCAACAAAACTCAATAAAAACCTATAATAACACCAACAATAACCAACATGATTAATATTCTAGTGTATTTCAAAAAACTAGAAATACAATATACAAACTTATTACTCAAATAATTTCTCAAACTACAATAAATATATATATACTTACCCAATCATTTTGTGCCCGATCGTTGACCCATGTGCCGTGAGACGTGTGCATACGTCACCAACCATCAATCAGGCTGATGGTTCCACCTTGTTGTATCTATAAACAACAAAAATAATGTAACTAATATTTGACAAACTTATGAATTCATTTTAAGAATAATATTAACAACTTTTGTTACCTCCTCATATCGTCGTTGAGCAAATGACGTGCTCCCACTAGTATTGGCATATGGTTGTTTAGCTCGGTTTGAAGAATTTTGATTGCAGCGTGCAATATATGCGGGATCAAGGTACAATTTGTCGATGAGGGAATTCCAATTGTCGAAACTGAGGGACTCATGAAGATGATTCTTTGCTTCTTCCACATCCTCGTATCCACCAACCTATTCAAAATGTCCCTTTAAAACAGAATTGCGGTCACGATATCTACGGGCACAATCATCATGGAAGCCCGCAGAAATTTGTGGCCACTGCGGTGCGTTACTCCAGCTTTCTAACTCAAATAATTCTGTAAAAAAAGATAATTAGGAAACTTTTAATAATTATGAATGTTAAAAAATTACATTTTATACTTACATGAAGATTGCGAAATACGGTGCCACCTACTCCATCTCCACAACAAGCACCCATCCCTACACCACCACCATCACCTCAACAAATATACATCCCTACTCCACCTACATCACCATCACATGAACCAATTTCTTCTGTGCCAAGAGTCAAAACATTAAGTCTTGAATTGAAGAACCTACAGGATCATGTCAAAGAAAAGGAGAAAGTAATTGAAGGTCTAAGAATCGAGTTGAATGAGTGCAAAGAAGAAGTTAATGACCTGAAACTAGAAGTTGGGAGTTTGCATACCCAAATAGATATACAACAGACTCAGCTGGAAACCTAACAGAAGCTCATTTCAAAGAAACAAGAAGAGTTTAAAACCTTAGCTGAGATTGTTGAGCAGCTCAAGGCATCCTTAGTCAAGCCTGTTCAGCAACAAACAACCACTTCAACAGCTCAGGGCGAGACCACATCTGAAGTTAAAGTTGATGAACAGGAGTTCGACCTTCCCTCAGCAAGTCAGAGAAGAGAAGCAAGGAAGAGAGGGAAGGGAACTATTGATGAGGTAGAGACTGTGATTCTGGATGAAGAGGATGTTGCATCTGATGATGAGCTAAATGCCCACCTAGATGAAATAGACAATTTTGGATACAATGACCTTCATCCAGAAATCCTACCTACTAAGGAAAGAGAGACTGAAAAGACAAGATATTTCACAGAGGAGGGAGATAAAATTCAAGCCTTGTCTGATGAAGAAAAAGTAGAAGAAGATGTTCAGGTTAACATTATTAAGCCTGTTATTCTTGAACCAGCCACCACAGCATCTGAAGCTAGTCAGGCTCCAACTCAATCTCCCATTGATCTTGAATACCCAAACCCGTAGAAACCTTGGTTGAGAAGGATTATACTAGTGGAGAGCCCACAAACATACGAAAGGATAGCTGAACACCAAGAGCTCAAAAGGCCTCCTGTTGGTTGGACGTATGATGCAGAGAGGAAGTTGTTCATAATTAGAAGATACAAGGGAGGAGTTCAGCACTTCAAGAACATGACTGACTTCCAGACTCTTCCCTTCTATGACCATAGAGATCTGGCCAAACTTCCCCTTCAAAACCCTGGGAATGTCATGATGGCCTCTGATTTTGAACACTTTCTGCACAACTAGGTGAACTGTGACTTCAAGGGGATGAAGCCAAGAAATACCAAGAAAAAGATTTCAAAAACCAGGTTTCATCCCAAGACAAAGAAACCATATGTCTTCTTGAGGTACAAGCCTTCCCAAACTCACAAGACCATCACTATTCCCAAGACTGTGCCTGTCCAACTACAAACTTTCAGAAAATGGTAATACAATCCAAACATTGGCAGTGCCGTGATCGAGTTTGAAGGCAAGGAAGACATTGTCATCTTAGAGCCTATGGAGCTGTTAAAGTTTCAAGCTGAAGATCTGGAGGTGCTATTCCAGAATCACATTCAGGCTTACAGTGATGAATATGAGGCGGATGCCAAGGCCTATCAACGGGTTATGTATCTTCATGTCAAACCTTACATTCCAAGAACTACTGAAGGTCCAACTACTTAGTGGAGAGCTGAAGACAGTAATGCAACTGCTTGTGGGGAGATTGTAGAGACATGTTTTTTTCTGTATAAGCTGTTGTCATTATTTTATTTTGAACAATGTTAACTTAGTTTACTTTCTGTCATTTCATTATTGTAGTTTCAGTTTATGTAATTTTCAGTTTTATTTAGTTAAGTCTGGGCCATCGAAACTACTTAGTTTCGATTGAGTTTCTTCAATCGAAACAAGAAGTTTCGATAGATAATAAGTTTCGACAAGTTAGTCAATCACGTGTAAATGCTCAACCAAAACTAGTAGTTTCGGTTGGCATAGTTTCGATAACTGTTTTCTTACTATAAAAAGCCTAGTTTGAGAAATTTTAGGGTGTGTAGCGGCTGTAACCCTGAATTTCTCTTTCACACTGTTCTTCAATCAATACATCTTGCGTACTTGTTTGATACATGTGCTTACAATTCCATAACAATTTTTTATTGATTGTGAGTGTGTTTAGCCTGTTATCTTTACCAAAATATGTTTCTATCCTCTGTTTCACCTCCATATACACTGTTTCCACTTCCATATTTTTATGAATTTTAAAAATTTTCTAGTAGTTTAATACACCAATATTCAGAACCTCTCAAACATGTTATATATTAATACATTTCACACCAATATTTAAATAAAACATCTAACAAAAGTATACAAATTGTATAAGTTATTACAAATCGTTCAAATAAAAGTTACAACCAAGTTTATTCATCTTCATCGTCGTCATTTTGGTTGACGGATTGGTTGTGGTCCTATTGCATCTGTTTCACGGTCTCATTCAATTCACGAATTTGTTTTTTTAATTCGTTGAATTGAGACTCGGAGAGAGCCGAAACATTAGTGGGCATGTTTCTAACCTTTCTTCCAACTCCAAGGCTCCAACCGCATCTCTCGTCAAGGGCACATTTTAAGACCACTCCTCATCAACATCTCCGCCGGCTTGTTGCATCCGGGTCAATTCTTCTTGAAATGTATTTTGTAATAAACAAAAAACAAACATATATCAAAAAAAATTTAAAAATCCGACAGCATAACGACGGCAAAATTGATAGCCAACCTAATTAACAATACTCAATAAACATAATGATTTAACAAAACTCAATAAAAACCAATAATAACACCAACAATAAACAATATGATTAATATTCTAGTGTATTTCTCAAACTAGAAATACAATATACAAACTTATTACTCAAATAATTTCTCAAACTACAATAAAGATATATATACTTACCCAATCGTTTTGTGCCCGATCGTTGAACCATGTGCCGTGAGACGTGTGCATACGTCTCCAACCATCAATCAGGCTGATGGTTCCACCTTGTTGTACCTATAAACAACAAAAATAATGTAACTAATATTTGACAAACTTATGAATTCATTTTTAGAATAATATTAACAACTTTTGTTACCTTCTCATATCGTCGTTGAGCAAATGCCTTGCTCCCACTAGTATTAGCATATGGTTGTTTAGCTCGGTTTGAAGAATTTTGATTGCAGCGTGCAATATATGTGGGATCAAGGTACAATTTGTCGATGAGGGAATTCCAATTACCGGAACTGATGGACTCATGAGGATGATTCCTTGCTTCTTCCACATCCTCGTAACCACTAACCGATTCAAAATATCTCTTTAAAACATATTTGCGGTCACGATATCTACGGGCACAATCATCATGGATGCCCGCAAATATTTGTGGCCACTGCGGTGCGTTACTCCAGCTTTCTAAATCAAAGTAATTTTGTAAAAAAAGGTAATTAGGAAACACTTAATAATTATGAATGTTAAAAAATTACATTTTATACTTACATGAAGATTGTGAAATACGGTGCTTTGATGCTCCCTATGAACAAACTCCCAACCAGAATAGTGTGATGGGATTTTCTCTTGAGCAATAGTTATTTATCGGACAAACCATCGACCGTTCGGACCGACAAACTTGTATGTCTCATGGGTTGGATCAAGCTCAAGTGGGAGTGGCTTGTGGCATTTTGGGCGAACGCCTCCAGCATATCAAGGTTTCTATCACGGCCCCTTACTTTTTTCGAGGAAGTTGTTACATGAATTTAAATAATTAGCAAATTTAAAATATATACAATATAACTTACATGACTCGCAGATGTTACATGAATTTTGAAGAATTAGCAAACTAAAACAAGTAACTTACAAGACTCGCAATCTATAGGGAGCCTCCTAGAATTTCCCCGCGGATCACGTCCCCCACCGTCACAACCATGTGAACGAGCATAAGTCGCCATATATACCTACATAAATTTGAAGTCAATAAAATTTTAGTGTCTATATACATCGATAAAATATAAGTGTCTACATACATCAATAAAATATAAGTATCTACATACATCAATAAAATAAGTGTCACATACATTACAAGTCAATCAGAATCATCACTAATATCATGGTTGTCATTCTCATTCGAAGTGTATGTTCCTTTATCATCATCATCATCATCAGCCACAATCTGGGGGTTAAGACTCGAGTGACCACCTTCATCTAAAGTCGACACCATGGGCAAGTAGCCTAAGTCAATAAACATACTACATGATTGAGTGTCATGTACGATAGGTACATCACTTGTACTTGGACCCTCGTTAACATTACTTTCAAGGTCTGAGTTGACTACCAAGTTATAATCAGATGATCGAGTGTCGTGAAGTACATCTATCTCGTTAACAACACCGGTATCCTCGCAAAGTTTTCGATGATAAATGTCTTCCACAACCTTCCACTTGCCGACGGGGCGAGAAGGATCTTGGAGATAAAACACTTGCCTAGCTTGTGCGGCTAAAATGTATTGTTGAGCATCATACCATTGACAACCAACATAACTTTGATGGCTAGCATCAATAATAGTTAGATTGTCCTTTTTAGTTATCCGTCTGTTACCCAACGTGTTGACCATTTACACAGAAAGACTGCAACCGAGTAATGACTTAAATAATTCAACTCTATGATACTCTCAAGTTCACCATAATATGGTGTATCATCTTCTCTGAATGAAACAACACCACTGTTTTGGGTAGTGCGTCCGAGATCACGACTGTGTTCCATAAATCTAACACCATTGACGATACAAGCAGTGTAAGAATATGCACTCAACGGACCAGGTGCCAATGCCTTGAGTTCGTCGGTACAGTCAGGAGACGTGTTTACCTTAGCATTGAGCCATGGTGAAAACTCACTTTCTACATTTTTGTCAGGAAACTCAGTTTTAATCTCCCTGTACGGTGGATAGAAAAGATGGTCAAGTTATTTATTTATTAAAAACTAAAATTAAAAGAAAAGTTTGAGAAAAAACTTACGATAAGTAGCTTTTAATTTCAACACAGTTATCCATCACAAACCATCCTAATGAATTTTTGGCATTTTCACAAAGTGGAGTCATTTTCTTTGCCGACATTGGCTGACATTGTGATGAAAACACAGAGTATTGTCTCTTTGGAATGCCAATATCTTCATTTATGTCAGGATGATTGAATTTGGTTTGTACATCCTCAAGATACCTAGAGCAAAATGTCAATGCTTCTTCTACAACATAACCCTCCGCTATTGAGCTTTCGGGCCTGGCCTTGTTTCTGACATACGCTTTCAGTTTTTTCATATATCTTTCAAAAGGATACATCCATCTCATATATACAGGCCCACAAAGAATAGCTTCTTCGGGTAGAAGAAGAACTACGTGAACCATTATGTCAAAAAACGCTGGCGGATATATTAATTCCAAATTGCAAAGTATCTTTACCAAGCTACCATATGCTTCTTGCATGTCTTTCATATCTATTGATCGTGCACATATTTTTTTAAAGAATGTGCAAAGGTCACTAATTGCATTTTTAACATCCGCAAGCAGACCTATTCGGATCCCTATTGGTAGCAATCGCTACATGAGAATATGATAATCATGAGACTTTAACCCGATTATATTTGAATCAACCACTTTATTTTTAAAATTGGATCCAAAGCCATCGGGTAGTTTCACTTCTTTAATGAACTTACAAAAACGTTCTCGACCACTTGGCTTGAAAGAGTAAGGGGCATGCGGTTTGACGACCTTTTCATTTTTCATTGTTAGCCATAGATTTTGTAGAATGCCTAAAATTGCCAAGTCTTCTCTTGCTTTGGTTGTGTCTTTTGATTTGTCGTTCATTAGCAAAGTACCCAACACGCTCTTACACATATTTTTCTCAACGTGCATAACGTCAAGATTGTGTTTTAATTCAAGAGAAGACCAATATTCCAGCTCGAAGAAGATACTACGTTTGGTCCAATTCAACTCTGATTCATCACGATTTCTTTTCACACCTCCATGCTTAGGATGTTTCCTAGGAACACGATCGGGGAGGTTTTCTAATTGTTCTAATATCCGTGTGTTTGTCAATTTCATAGGAGGCTTTCTTTTTTCTTTTTTGCCATTAAACAATAGACTATCTCTCATACGATTATTGGAAGGCAAAAATCGTCTGTGACCAACATAAGATAACTTATTGATAACATGATAGGAGGGCGTGTCTTCGTTACAAGTAGGGCATGCTAAATAACCTTGACCGCTCCGTCCAGACAAGCTGCTACGAGCAGGATAATCATTGATAGTCCACAATAGTGTCCCATTCATCTTGAATACAGTGTTGGCTGATGCATCTCTCATTTGTACTCATTTCTCCCGCAACATTTTTAACTCATCTACCAAAGGCCTTAAGAAAACATCAATGTCCTTTCCAGGTGATTTGGGCCCTGGAATTAGCAAAGTTGACATGAAAGAAATCTCTATCATACATAACCACAGAGGTGTATTGTGCGTTGTCAACACTACCGGCCACATACTGTAAGACTGACTCATGTTACCGAAAGGGTTAAATCCTTCGGCAGCCAAACCCAAGCGGACATTCCTTGGTTCTTCTGCAAATTTAGGATATCTCAGATCAAAATCTTGTCATTGCTTCCCATCAACCGGATGACACATTGAAGAATCCCTTGAGCGTCCTGTTTTAAGCCATGTCATGTCTTTTGCCGTGAATCTGGAACTATATATTCGTCGAAGCCGAGAAGTTAGAGGAAAGTAACGCAACACATTACGTGACACTTTCTTGCCACTTGTGTTTGGGTTAACCCATCTGCTCTCGTTACAAATCAGACAATTTTCCTTTGACTCATTCTCCATCCAAAACAGAGCACAATATTTATGCAAGCATGGATAGATTGATATCCTAACCCAATCTTTCTCAGCTTCTTTTTAGATTTATAGTGAGATTCGGGAATGTGATTCTCTTTCGGTAATGCAATTCTGAGAAGCTCTAAAAGTTGGTTAAACGAAGTATCCGTCCCCTTGTCCATAACTTTAATATGCATCAATTTTGCTAAATACTTTAGGGAAGACATCCAACTACAACCAGGGTATAACTCGGTACGGAGCTCTTCAAACAACGCATCAAATTCCGGGTCTAAACCAGCTCCAGTTCCATCTTCATCAGTGTTTTCTTCATGTGTATTTTGTTCCGCCATAACATCATCAAGTGCATCAAACATCTCATGATCAGTTGCTGCAACACTTGTACTTGTAGCCCAAAGTGCGTCTACATCCGAAGCATTAGCATATTCCTCGCCGTGATAAAACCAAGTGTCGTATGCTTGTAGAAACCCATTAACA
Organism: Smallanthus sonchifolius; assembly: GCA_023525975.1. NCBI lineage: Eukaryota > Viridiplantae > Streptophyta > Magnoliopsida > Asterales > Asteraceae > Smallanthus > Smallanthus sonchifolius. The sequence goes on along the minus strand of CM042035.1, from coordinate 15,497,362 downwards.
CGTACGTGTGAATAAACAAAAGACGGACTTTGCCGATAAGAGTTGGCACATATTTTACACGGGCAATAAATCTTGCCATCTTCGTCAACATAGTTTTTAGCATTATCTATAAATATTTGAAGACATTTTATGAAATCCGGATGATTACGATCTCGCAGTGCAATACAACTCTTATCAATTGTCATAACTGTTTTTTATTAACTGATAGCACATTAGATGGAATATCTACAGGTGATGTATTTTAAGCCAACTTTTGAATATTCTATCTCATATGTATACATTTTAACGGGTTGACAATTAAAGAATAAATCGACAGCATTTCCCCTTAACCCTCCAAGTATGTGTATGAAACGCAAACTCGAAGAGTAGGAGAAATAGCTACCAATTAACTCTTGAATAGTCAACCCGTTAAAACGTATACATATCCTAAATGAGATATAATATTCAAAAGGCAGTCCCAAACGGGGACAATCCAAAATTTAACTCTATTAGTTAAATTTCGGACGGATATTTTCTAAAGGGTACAATCCATAATTTATCTATGTTAGTAAGTCAAACACGAACCGTTTGTTTTTTATCAGATTTTTCAAAAAATATACTTTATATAATAAATGAAACTGATTACGTATCTTTTGCTAAAATAATAAACCAATTTTCCAAGATAAATGTGTTAACGAAGGATCGTGTTCGAGTTCGATATACTAATAAAGTGTTACACAATCAAAACAATTTTTTGTTTAATAGAAAAGTGTTACATTTTTAATGAAGTCAAAGTCAAGCGCAAAAAGAAAGCTAAACAAGAAATCCTATAAATTCGTTACAAATGTATTATATATAAAAAATCATACATATATAAAAAAATCAAAATGGATTAAATATATACATACATACATTCATCTATATATATCATACAAATAATACATTTCAAAAAAAATAAAACAACAATATATTCTTTTAATTCATACAAATGCCCAAAAAAATAATGCCTACAAGTATTTGATTCAAAACAAGTGAAAGGTTCGTGTTCTAATTACTAACATATATGCATGCACATATTCATCTAAATCATACATACATAACACCACCAATAATACATCTATACAAATACATACAAATACCCAAATAAATAATACATACAAACTATACATTACAAAAAATAAATAACTTCATACAATTCATACAAATAATATATACATAACACCACCAATAATAGATCTATACAAATCTACAATTCACCAATTTCACAAATAATCCATACATTTATATACTTATACATCTATATAATTAAACAAACATTTATACAAATAAAAAGCAATTAAAACATTTATACAAAACTAAATCTCTCAAATCTAGACCTATTACCAAAATATTAAACAAACATTTAAAAATCTATATAAAACTACCCAAATACACCTATAAACACAAAAATTATACATATTACCTCCGGATTTTTCTTGAAACGACGAGATGTCGTCGAGAAAACCCTCAATCTAGCTTATAATCCGTCCACTTATCAAAAACCTTCACCTACACAAGATTTATATTAAAAAATTACAACAATAAAGAAAAATTACAAAAATAAGTCAAAATCAGGTCAAACCACTTGAATAAGAAGAGTAATGGTGGAGAAGGAGGTAGAAAACGGTGGAATTTGATGTAAAATGGCCGGATATGTGGGTATAAGCCGAGAGGAAGGTTGAGAAGAAAAAGTGGGCAAAAATGAGGAGGAGAAGGGTTCTGCGTGGGTTAATACCAGGTAGGATCAGTCTCGACGACATGTCGTAGAGATTGGGTCCTCTTATTTTAATTATTTTATTTATTTTAATTATTAAATAAAAATAATTTTTATTATATACCATTCTCGACGACATGTCGTCGAGATTAGGTATTTTCTTTAAAAATATATTTTTTAATATTTTACTAGGTAAAAAAAGAAAAAAAATTAAAAATACCAATCTCGATGACATGTCGTCGAGACTAGTATTGGGTAGGCGCCAAAAGTTTTCACCTTTTCCCGGTTAACCATCGTCGACGACGTACCAAATGCGCACAACACTACAACAAAAGACAACTAAGACAAGTACCTACATACATGTTTACAACTCGATAAACAAATACATACAGGTACAAAATACAAGTACAAATACTGAAAGTAAGGATACAAAAGCATAAGACAGTATCTAGAGTGTCTGTCACACATACATGCTCCAACAATGCTCCTCAGGATCCGTAGTTCCATCATACAGCTTCATGCTAGGAGTTCGAGACTAAGTGTTACAACTGAGTAGTGAGTGTGTTGTGTGTGTTTCCTATCGATCTTTGTCTATATAAATACAATTTCTAACATTAATTGCTAAGCTAATATCCCGGAAATGCCTTTAATGGACCGTTATAAGACTTCCTTAACGCATATATCCGTTGTTGTTAATGTAATCCCGTGTCTTCAGCTAGTATTAATGAGAAATAGTTGTTACCTGCATGACCAAGTCAAAACAAATGCGTAATATTAATTATTACAACGGTCATTTAATCAAGATACTGAAACATAGTAAGGATCAGGGATATCGATACTTATCTGAGGATCCGGGATACTAGAGGTAAAAACTGAGGCATAACAGTTAGTTCGACTCCTAGCAAGTTGTGGTTTAAATTCAAAGGACACAAAACTCCTATCGGAACCAGTATCAAATAGGATAAAAACATATTGTTGATTAATTGGGTACGTACCGTTCACCACATCATTATTGGCTTGAGCCTCGTTGACATAATATATCATAAGTTAAGTTTAATCTTTATTAAAGCTAGGTCCACGGTCCTAGGTGATCATGCAGTATCCTCAAACTGGTGCACCTGAAACATGTACGTAAATGTCAACTACAAGTAGTTGGTGAGTAACATAGGTTTTGACACCAAACAAAAGTTGAAAAGAGTTTACAATTCAATATGTTCAAAGCATAGCATAAATGTAAAAGCATACAGGGTTCCAAAGCGTACAATCAAACCGTAGAAATGGAAAACTGTAAGTACAATCCAACTGGTTGTGCTTTGAAAAAAGTAGCAATTGGTATACACAAAACCCGCCAAGGTTTGTGTTAAGTATGGAATCGGATTCCCTTATAAATGATCATGTTATGTACTACCTTAGGCCTGCCTCGCAAGTTAATGATTGTACTAAACATGAACACACGTATGATAGCCAAGTAGTTTAGGACATAAAGCACATGGACATTAGCATGAGAACAATGGTATAGAATTGTGTATGTATAGTATGTAAACATGTTCCACCCCGAGTATTTGTGAAGAATAGTAAAATAAAAAGGGTGATATGAAACACACTTGTATTTGTTATGGGTTAAATTTCAATGTAGGATCCTGAATCATGCGTAATCCAGAATCCGGTATCCTGGTAATTTTGGCATCCTGAATATTGTTATTAACAGCTACCTGTCTATTATTTTCTTTATTAATCACAGGAAAAGCATTCATAAATATTAGACGTACCTGAGGACTCGGTCATTGGACGTGGACCACGTGTAGAACGTGTGCGATTGGACTTACAACGGTCACAAGATGAAGATAGGGTCAAAGGATTAATTTTCGGATAGTTAGTTGGATAATCTCTGTATTTATTCAAAATAGATCGCATAGAAACACATCACGAACACACTCGCAATCTCTTGTAACACATAGCCTACGATCTTATTTTGTGCACTTTGTATTCATTGCTTTCGATTATATAAAAGTTATCAAGGCTATGTTTAGTCGGGTCCCGGGCTTTTATGCCGAAGATCATCAACGATCAAGGGCTTTCCTCGTAAACACTCTTGTCGATTTTACTATTTTACATTTACAGATTTGACAAGTACAATACCTCACTTTCGAAATTTGGTTACAAAGTTATTGTTCATAATTTTTACCCAAAACAATATTTATGCTAGAAATGGTATGAATTGGTAAAGATTGATAGGCCTCGTGAGGATTTCTCACAATAAACCTACACGTGTAATAGTACTCTAAATGGAATTAAGGAAAATTTTGGGACTCTAGGGTTTCATAGGGTTTGGGTTCGAAGATGGACATGTATATATATATATATATATATATATATATATATATATATATATATATATATATTGTAGAAAAATGAAAGTTCATGACTAGTATTGAAGTTATAGTAATAAAAGTAGTTTATAAAATTAATTAGAATTAATTAAGATATCTAATTAATTATTTAGTAATTAGTTTATATAATTATTCCCTAGATAGTTAATAAACAAAATTATGGAATGGAATAAGTTTAAAATAATGTAATTGTATTTATTTATAAAATAATTTATAAATAATTTTGAAATGGAAAAAGTTTAATTAATTTATTTTATGTAAATAAAATAATTTATTAAACTACTAATTAATCTCTTTTAAAGGAAGTATAAAACGGTTAATAAATAAATGGGCTTTAAATGAAATTAATTAGACTTTGTATAAAATAATTATTTTCAATAATCATTTAAGTACTTTTATAAATTTAAAAGTGTTTTAAATAATTATTCTTACCAAACAATTATTTATTTGTTTAAAATGATCTGATAATACTTAAACATTTAATTAAAATTTATGTGATAAACACTATTAATTTATAAATAAAATAACATAATTAATTTATAAAAAAAAATTCTTTTATATTATTTATTTAAGAATTTATAAGATTTTATAATAGGTTTTTAATAAAATAAAATAGTTAAAAATATTAATTTAAATTTTCTGTTTTTATAAAGTTTATAGAATATATTTATGTAATTATAAAAATTAGATTGGAATTTTAAAGCATTTAATTATGTTATTAAAGTAAATAAAAAGAAGTAAATTCTAAAACTGGGCTCAACCGGATTCGAACCCGCACCGGTTCCGACCACACACGCGCATTAACCATCAGACTAGGGCATGATGCCTTGGTCTTAGGCTGTTGCGGTTTGATTTTAACATACAAGCCCAAGTCACCATCTTCCCCAATTTTAAAACCCATAAACCTGGCCCTTCAATACTCGATTGGCCATCGATCCGAATCCGAAACCATTGGGCGTTTGATCGTGGGACTGAGACGAGTTGAATGACATCGGATTTACCTGAAATGGTTGCGTGTAGGGTGGGGACGACTGAGTGGACATGTTCGAGCTTTTTCGGCTACAAATTGTGTTCTAGAGATGGTATGCAATGCGATTGTGACTGTATGGATTTTGTAGTGGGTTTCGCTAATGATTATAACCCTCTATTTATAGTCAATTTGTACAGCATTGATCAAATGATTGAATTCTTGTTAGTGGGGTTATCGGTTACAAGTTAAGCATCAAGACAATCATACAATGCAATTAAACACTTAAGATGGATCGTTTGATTGTCTACAACGTAATGCTGTTATTCGTTTTGCTCGAAAATACCTCAGAGACGAGTTTGGGATTAAAGGGGGTCGAAACCAGTAGGGCTCGAACCCGTGACTGGTTTGGGAAAAGGGAAAGAATTCGAATTAGCAGAACAGGTCCCTGGGGTTTTAGAATTTATCATTTTATGTTTAAACTTCGTTTTTAAATGAAATTAAGTTTCAGAAATTACATTATTAACCCCTGGACTTTTATAAAACATAAAAACAATAAATTAATAAATTTTTATAAACTCAATTAAATGTTAATATTATTTTTAAATGTTTCAAACATAAAAATATATTTTTTACAAAATAAAATGGTATTATTCCTTTTAAAATCATTTACTTTGTTATTTAAATAATATAGTTTTTATAAATCCCTAATTTCGTTTATAGAATTTACAATTTAGATTTTCTATATTTGTATTTATATATATGTACATATATAGGTTTATAAAATAACCTAGCATTTATTTACATAATGCCTAATATAAATATTTTGTTATTTTTGAATTTGAAATAATTGAAGCAAATGTATATATGTGTGTATACTCATGAAGTGGAATGAATAAATAGAACAGTTTATTGAAATAGATAGATGCACTTCACATGATAATGAAATTACAAGTGTCGGAAGTGTAAAAATAAAGGCCAAAATTTCCTGTGGATTACATTCATCATCCATCTTTTTTTACCTAATATGGTTAATTCATCAACAATGGTTTTGATGTCTTGTATATACTTTGTAATAGGTTGTGTGGGTGTTGTAGAGAGTTGTTTGAGACAGCACTTCAACTGTTTGATGTGCCCACGATTTGGAGAGGCGTACCTTTTAGCCAAGATCTGCCATGCTTCATACGATGATGTTTTCTTTTTTGAACGGCAACACCTAAATATTCTAGGATAATTGGGTTTCCCTGAGACAACACCTAAAACATCCAGGGCAGCCCACCACAGGAGGAACCCCCCAACTAAGTAAACCCCCTGACCTGGCTATAGACCCCTTTTTTGCTGTTGCCAGGATTCGAACCCAATACCTCCACTATGGGAAGTCTTGGGGCTACCATTGCACCAGATGGCCAACGGTTCATATGATGATGTAGCACAGGTGACGAGTGGGACGATTTGAGGTGACAAGCTTCCAACTATTAGTGCTCGAAAAAGCAATCTATCCTGACAAAACCACTTAGAGAAATATTTGTGTGGAACATTGGAGCCGTCTTCAACAATGGTGGGTTTTGGCGCACGGTATGAACCGTATCTGAACTTGAACTGATCAAGACCATACAGCAACTCTTCTACCTGTGTTTTCCATGCCAAATAGTTGGAAGCTAGAAGTAAGTTTATGAGTGGCTCGTAGAGAGATAATAGTAAGATCCTTCATCGAGAGGTGAACGACTAAGGAATCAGTTTCTGTCATATTTTTCGGTGGTGTATTTGGCCGAGAAAGAGTTGATGAAGATGATTGGGAAGAATGTGTAGAGGATGAGTCAGAGCCTTGCTCTGATACCATAACAAGGTAGAGTAAATAAATTTGGAAAAGATATATCTTCTATTGACAAGAGAGCTATTAATACACAGCTAGAAATTTTGCTCAGCGCATCGCGGCGTGAAGCAAACCTTAAACGGTTGAGGCGGTGACATTAATGTGGCTAAGCATAAAAAGAAACATGGTTAAATAATTTTTGCACCATTTTAAACGGTTGATGTTGTGACATTAACGTGGTTAAGCACACAAAGAATCATAGTTAAATATATAAAAGAAACGTATGAAGTTACATAGAGTCGATTGTATAGATCAAAACATAAATAAAAGACAGTTTGATAACGGTACCGATATTTTTCAATTAGTATTAGTCTCATTCTTCATGGTACCAAAACGTCATTGTCAGTCGATATAAACCACGACACATTAAAAAATACCCTATCTTGAATACGACTGCGTTTAAAAAAAATTATGTCGGGATGTCAAGAAAAAATAAACAAACAAATGTGAAAGTTATTAAGGAAAAGTCATATTATATATACTACGGGGGCTAAATTCAAAACATTAAAAACTTGAGGGGTCAAACTGATAGTTTAGGGTGAGTTTTGACAATAGACTAAAGTTAAGGGGGGGAGAAGTGTTCGGTGGCGACACTTCTCGTATAACTAGTTTTTTCACCCGCGCTACGCTGCGGAAGGTTGCTCGTCATTAGTTCGGCTCATTTATAAGGATAAAACGTACGTTAAAACGTAGAGTTGGTATGACCTACAATACTAAAAAAAAATACTCACTTTTAAATACAACTCCATTTTTAATAAAATTTATAACGAAACGTTTATAAAAAAATCTAAAGAAAGTCAAACATTCATTATAACTAATCTTTAAAACTCAATTTTGAATTAAAATGTATTTTTGTTATTAAATGATAGTTTTCATATTTATCCTTAGTTATTAATATGCAATAAAAATCCATTAGATATCACTAATTATATTCTAAATTTTAAATATGGTTTTACCCTTGCAAAAACCACCAGACTTTACCATTCTACAGTTTCTTCTACTTCCATCTCCTATTTCTTTGATCTCTCAACCTCATTTTCTCTTTCTTTAATCTCTATTTCAAATCACTCTATATTGATTATGATTCAAGTTGTAGTGATAAACCCGATTTCTTCAAACGGGGTCTTTCACCCAGTTGAGCAGGCCAAACTGGTGGATATGTTTTTGATGCATCTGATTAATGAATCTTAGATTTGGCAAACATTACCACAAAGTGAAGATAAATATATCCTCCCCTCCGTCACCCACCACCATCATCTCGGTGCAACCAACGCCTGCAACTCCAAAAAAAATCTCCATCAACGGCCCCTCATCTCCACGGCGTACCACCTGAGTTCCGGCTAGCCTCATATCAAAGTTGCCACCGCTCCCCACCCCCAAAACAACCCGACACCACCATCAGCGACCACGATTCCGGTCACCTAGAAGGTCGGAATGAGCTACGGTTACGAATCGAGGAGGTAGATCGGTGTAATAGATGGGACTATCGAGAAGATAAGCCGCTGCCATGGCTCGGCAGCGGCGGCGACATGTAGATTGAAACCCTAGGTGGCGGTATCCATATCTCTGCCATGGAACCGTCACGACCCTCAGCGCCTCCATCACCGTCATCGGTTACGGCCTTCCCACCCATCGGAGGCGGCTAGTCAGGCTCTGCTTCTCTTTTGGTTGCTGTCGTCGGGTTACCGAAACCTTCACAACCATCTCCGAATACCACCGCCTCTGCCATCTCCTCTCCAGCCTTGCTTCCATCTTCTGTAGCCCTAATTTGCAGAGAGTAATCTTGTGGGTGACTTGTACTTTATGTTTCATCAATTGTACTTTTTAAGACTAGTGGTATCTTACACGTGGACCACTTGGTGGAAGGTAGTGTAGATACCCACCACCAAGTTTAATAGTCCTTGTAATTGTAATTAGAAGAGATATTATAGGAGTAAAATGAGCAATAATAAATGACCTAACATTGACTAAATATTCAATTTGATACTTGTACAAAATAAATACATTAAAAGAACAAAGTCGAAAATTAGGGCCCTTAAACCAAAACGAAATAAAATGGAAAACTTTTACTTTACTACAATCTTAATAGTTGATACGAAAAAATCCAGGCAACTAAGTGGTACCTAACAACACAATTTACACACAAAACATATATATACAATTTGTAACCACAAACTCTAGATCAATACATGACATGTACCGGAAAAAGGATCTTAGGTGGCGTAAATTAATGTAGTTCATGGCTTAAGATGTCTTCTAATTCTACTACAATCAACAAAATATATAACAGGTCAACAAAATATATGTGTAGATGTCTACAATAATTTGAAGCGTAAAATACCGGTAACCTTAGTACATGAACAAATTTGGGGGAAAAGTTTACGGTGGACATTTTGATTTCTCACGGTCGGATTTCTCACGCACCAGTCAACCTACTTCATTAACTTATTACAGCCTAAAATCCAAGCACATATATTAAAAAAATCGTTTACAAAGTCGGAGCCCTAAACAATTGGGGGCCTAAAACAATTGCTTTAGGGCCCAGGCCTATTATGTCGCCCTGACTGTTCGAAGCAAGTGTAGTTTCTTTTGCTGCAGTGATAGGGTGGCGTGCTTTTAAATCTAATGCCATGATAACTAAGGGGTATATTATATGCAAGAGTAAAAGTTGCACAATTCTTATATAGATCTCTTGATGTAAGAGAATATTAGTGTCATTTCAGAAATATCACGGTATATTTGTTTGTCATTGCACATTTTAACTTAATCTCTTTATGTTGAAACTGGAAAGTAACAAATATCTTCAAAGAATGAAGTAATTCCGCAAGATTTTCACGGTTACAAGGTTATAAAATTAAGCAACAACCGTTTAGGTTTTAGAACATCCATATTTTGTTTACTACAATTATTATATATTTTATTAATAATGATAAGTGTAACCGCTATTAAAATTGTTGATGACCATTGGATCGAGCTGAAACTATATAAGAATTTTTTTTAAAGTTAATTTGAGTTCATATAAATATTTGAATGACATATGAGCTATCGTACACTAAATGCATTTGGATGAGTAACATTTATAAGTAAACAATACATAAGATCTGATAAGTTTAGAATGCAAAGAAAGCTAGTCAGCCTCATCTTTAGTCCACTAGTAGGCTCTGTTTCAATTAGGGAGATACCTCTGTAACTATATTTTTTTTTTGAACGGTAACACTTAGATATTCTAGGATAATTGGGTTTCCCCGGGGCAACACCTATAACATCCAGGGCAGCCCACCACAGGAGTAACCCACCAACTGGGTAAACCCCCTGACCTGGCTACAGACCACTTTTTTTGCTGTTGCCAGGATTCGAACCCAAGACCTCCACTATGGGAAGTCTTGGTGCTACCGTTGCACCAAATTTAGTATCACCGTCTAGTTACCTTAAATTTTCTATTTTACATGTCTTAGGTTTAATAGATGAGACGGCCATGAAATTTTGAGGGTACCCTAATCGCTAGCCAAGGAACACAGGGGGTGGGTGGTGAGAGCTGGTTCGGCGGCGATTGTTCGACGGCTTGAACCAGAGATTATGGAAAAAGAAAAGTTTTTGTAGACTTAATGGCTTGATACCATGTTAGGTTTGGGAAATCTCTCGATGAGGTATAGAACTACAGTACAGTGTATAGAATAAAGTAATTACACCATGTTCCCTATACTATACATAATACTATAATACATCAAACGGCTAATATAACTTATCTAACAACATGAATGGAAAAGGGTTGATAAAAATAAGAGGGGAAAATAAGAGACAAAAAGTGTTCATTATATTAAGACACAAAATGTGAGGTTTGCCTCTAATATATATGACGTAGTTGTTTTCTGTCTTTCTTGTAATTGAAACGTTCATAAAAAATGATTGTATTTTTATTTTTGATTGCCATGATAACAACGGACAAATATCATTTTTATTATATATATAACGGACAAAGACTACTAGCTGATATTTACATTCTTGATTGCTATGATAACAACGGATAAATGTCCCTTGAAAACCATCAAAATTATATATATATATATAGGGGAAGGTTCCGCTAAGAAGTGGTTTTTCGTTAAGAAACGCTAAAAAGTGGGTCAAACGAACTCCGATTGAGCTCATTCGAGCGGCGTTGGAACCGTCTCATCGAACTCTAATCCGGACCCAAAAACCTAAACCCCCCTCCAACCCCACCCCGAAAAGCATAAAACCCCCACCCCCACCCCCCAAAAACCTAAACCCCCCCCACCCCACCCCCCCAAAAACCTAAACCCACCCCCACCCACCCCGAAAAACCTAAACCCCCACCCCCACCCCCCAAAAAAAACCTAAACCCTAAAATCTAAACCCTAAAAGCTAAACCCTAAGGCTAAAATCCTAAAATTCAACGCTAAGATCTAAACCCTAAAAGCTAAGATGGTAGAGTTCGACGATACGGTTCCAACGCCGCTGGAATGAGCTCAATCCGAGTTTGTTTGATATCGTTTCTTAATGTTTTTGTCACTTCTTAGAATTCTTAGCCGAAAACAACTTCTTATTTGATCCTCTCCCTATATATATATATATAATATTTTCATTTGATACGTCCCATATATATATAATACAATTATATATATAATATATATACATAAATTTATAGTTTTTTTATAAAGTATAATTATATATATATATATAAATTTTATGCCTCTCGAAAACCATTAAAAATACATGTCCCGCGCGACGGCACACGTTACACATGCAACTGAGCCACCTCTAGAAGGCTCCAAATGACGATCTTGAGATAAATCGACGAGTGGCTAATTTCACGTATCAACTACTAGTTGATATCACAAAGGGGCTTTGTACTGGTGGTACCACGGTAACTTCTAAATGGAAGGTCGTCGGTTCGAATCCGGGTCATAACAAAAAAAGGGTCTGTGGTCAGGTCAGTGGTTTACCCAGTTGGGAGTTACTCCGGAGGTGAGTTGTCTAAGACTACTAGCTGATATTTACATTCTTCGACAAACATAATTATTCTATGTATGTTCTATGTATTGACTCGAGGAAACCCAATTATTCTAAAATATGTAGGTGTTGCGGTTAAAAAAAAACTACTAGCTGATATTTACATTCTTCGACAAACATATAAGATTTAAACTATCATCATTGTAAGTAACTCGTTTGATTTTATTACTTCAATAGCCTTCTTTTGATTCGAGAATTACCAGGCTCGGAAGTTGTTCGTTTATGTGCATGTAATGCTTTGGGTGCTGAAACTCGAAAGCTTATATTAAGGGTTGTGCTAGGGACACCACTGTGTTTTTTTTTCACACCTGACCTAGCTGTCACGTATAGGTCTACAAGTGACGGTTGTGACCCAAAAAGTCGTGTTGTGGTCTAAACGTGACGGTAGGTCTCTCGTGAGTCCCGGGAATAAAAAGGATACTGATGATACGAGGTTGTGCGGTCTGGAAGACTGCAAAAAGCGAACCCTAAGTGTCACGTATAGACCAATACCTGACGGTTCAGTACGAGGTTGTTTTGACAGAAAGTTAACGTTGACAACGTTGTCGGGCACCTAACCTAACCGTCACGGATGGACCTATACGTGACGGTTATGTATGCAGATTCATCATATATGAACACAACTCTCACCACTCACTCTCATCACACTAAACCCACCATCCTACACAAACCCGACACTACCATCTTCACCATAATTAAGAAGAACAGAAAGTATAGACGAAAGTGAGTTTGGGTTCTTGGTTGTGGGTATTTGCTGTTGGGACACCGCTGTTTTTTTATTTCACGCCTAACACCGATGTCGAGTTCGGGAGATCCTTATCAGAAGTCGAAGCTTCCAGATTTAAATAAGGAGCCAACCTTCGAAGATTTGAATCATGTTTAACAAGTGTTTATTTTATTAAAGGTTCTACTGGGACGAGTAAACTTAGGGGTGTGCAAAGTCGGTTATGGGTAAAAGTTTAAACATAAGTGGTAATCATAATATGTCAAATTTTTAGTATATAACAGTTTACTTCTGTAGTCAACAAATTTATATGTTAGCTGCCCACACTAAATATATTTTTATTGTATTATGTAATATAAATATGTTGAATAATGTTATAGTATTGGTTGTATATCATTTACAGGTGATTATTTATATAAAATGTGATATCTTTTATATATTTTAATGTTTAAATAAAATATATTTTTAGCATTGGTCATGTGAATAATGTTAAAGTATTGGTCAATAGCATTTACACTAAATATACTTTTTTTATTTTATTAGATTAGTCATGAGAGATTGGGAGGACGTATAATCAAATACCTAACTATTTAAATAATATCCATAAAAGGTTAATTAAAATATACTAAAGCATTATTTCATATTTTACGCCGGGTATCTAACCGGGTATATCAAATCGGGTTACGCGTTTATCCAAAATATCTAACCATTACGTTTTCAGGAGTATTTCATATTCGGGAGTAACCCTTCGTGGGGGGGGGGAACCAACCCGTTGAATACATACGGTCAAGATTCGTCTCAGCAACAACCAATACCGAATTACAGTCAAGAGGCGTACATGTCACTATTTAGACCGACGGATTACGGTCAAGGGTCCTACCGGCCACAACCAGAACCGGATTACGGACATCTCTCATACCGGTCACAACCAAAACCGGATAGAGAACATCACTCATACCGGTCACAACCAGAACCTACACACATGTCGGATAGTTTCCATAGGAATGACACAGATGACAGTGACTCTTTCGTTCATTTGAAAGGAAACGATGGGGATGCGGAGAATGCATTGGACGATGATCGCATACGCAAGGCGACAGTTTCATATAAAACAGACAAAGTATTAAAACATCTCTTTCGTTCGTTTAAATTGTTTATTTATTTGTTTTATGTACTACGTTTTAAGTCTGACCTTGTAACTCTTTCAGTATTTTAATTCTTGTGAGGATTTGGTGGATTGGGCTAAGAAGAGAGGACGCGAGCTGTCACACCCCCAAATTCCACTAACGGAGTTTTACCGTTTGGTGTGTGACAAACCAGGATCTCAGACAATAGTTACATCAAACGACACTATATGGGACTCAAATTAAAATATTATAAAAGTTTAGAGTAAATGCGGAAGCATTTAAACAAGAGAGTAAATGCGCATAATATCGCGCCCAAGTCTAACAATAATGGAAACATAATAAGTGTCCAGTAGATTGACAATTATTGAATACATCATGTGACATCCGGCAATTTCAAGTTAACTCCGTTAACTCAAACATCGTTAGTTCAAACATTATTCATTACAAACTCAGTTATCTCATAGTTATCTCAGTTAGTCACACGTGCATTGCATTTAATTAAGTTAATTAAATGTGTCAGTTAGTTCACACACGGCGAACCGCACTCGAGTCTAACCCGGAACGTTGGTGATTAATCAAGATTAATATTTCAAACATTTAATAATTTATATTTAATATAAATTATATGAGTTTTATGTGATACGTGACTTTACGTGAACTATGTGAATTCTCTTGTTATCGCGCATGTTTATCGAATATTAATCGTGTTAATTATTTTTATTAAAATTAGAGTTTTTATAAATATAATAGTTAAGTGATTTAATTAGTAATTAAGTGATTAATTGTAATTAAAAAGCCCATGAATTTAGAAAGCCCATTATTCATTTAAAACCTATGCATGCAAGTATAAATTTATAAAAAAAAAAATTAAAACCCTAAACCCTTTTGTTCCCATTGAAGCCGTCGCATGCAACCCCAAACCCCACCTCCATTGCCGAGACCAAATCAACCCCAAACACACCCTCTTTGATCTTTGATCGTGAATCCGGACGCATATACGTGCTAGTCTAGGCATTCCTAACATTCCTACGTAAGTTATTTTATTAAAATCCGTCGTTATTTCATTATGATTTTTATGATCGAAACCCTAGTTCATCCAAACTTGATATTTTCGAAATATATTGATGAATTGGTTAATTGATTTGTAGTATTGTATCGTATTAGTGATTTTATGAAAATATGTGAAACCCTAGTTGTCATACGAGGTGTAAATTGAGAATAATCAATTATGTGAATAATAGGAATCGCATGCTAGACGTGAATTATGATTAATATAGTTATAATTATATTAGTTGAAAGATTTGGGATTGATTAGACGTGTTAATTGTGTAAACAAAACGTGTAATGGATGACTTACTAAAAGAGGAAACTTTGTTGAAAAATGATTTTTGAATGTGAAGGTTTCTAGGTGTGTATGATGCTATTATTTGACTCTAGTATGTTAGTATAGTTGTATTAATGATTGTTAAAGTGTTGTTGGATACAAATAGCATGCTTAGATCAAGGTTACTAAAAGTGGAAACTTTGTAATTTGGAACTTGATGTCTAAACTTAATGTTGTGTGTTATGGTAATCTATTATGTATTAGCATGTGTAGATAGACATGGAATGATGATACGAACGTGTTATAGATAATGTGATTCTTTTGAAAGCAAACATGAGTTTATATTATTTTTAAAAATAATAAATTAATGTAACGTGTATTGTTGACGTAGTTGCCATGCTAAGTTAGTTATGACTTAGGTAGCATGAAACGTGAATTATTTGTGTGCTAAGCGTGTTGTCATACAAGTCAAACATTTAATCACTAAACGGGTCACCAACGGGTCGTCGAGTCAAACTTGGTCAAACTTAGTCAAACTTGCAAACCTTTTCTAAACACTTAAACAATAGTATTGTTTGGATACTAAGGGTTCGAATTAACTTGCACAAACACACACTTATAAACCGGTGTTTATAGGTGGCAGTTAGTCGTCAAACATTCTAAGTTCGCTTTCTTTCGCACGCACTCTAAGGTGAGTTTCACGGCCCATTTTCTTATGATTTAAACTTGGGGGAGAAAACATGGGTACGAACATTTAGATTTTACATTTCAATTATATCACTTGTTGTACTAAGCGCAAACATATCATGCAAGTCCTTACTTACCGAACCGTTTAATATATGGGATATCGAGGTAATCTTGAGTAGTACTACTGGGCATTGACAAGCCCCACCCGCGTTAGTCGCGCTAACACGACAGGTAGTCGAACGGGTGTAACATTGACCTAAACATTTACCATTGATCGTGATAGTCATGGTAGGAGGCAAGTTCAAACATAAACAGTCATCTTCGGTGTCGAAACGCTTTAGTAACATGTAACTAGGTTAGCTACCTATGATATAAATTGTAAATGGTTTTATCTAGTATTCTTTACAAACATTGAAACATGTGAACTCAACAACCTATTGTTGACACGCTTTAGCATGTTTTCTCAGGTCATTAAGGTACAAACACAAACTAAGGCATGCATGCATTCGAAGTCCATCATTTTCAAACTCAAGAACTATTTATTTTATTTATTGTTGAATTATTTATTTTTGGCGCGACTGTTTTGGCGCATGCTTTTCATTTAACTTTTCGCTTCCTCAGTCTTACATTAAATCAGTGTTTTCATTACTAGTGTTGCATCGTGACTATGAGCACTACTAGTGGTTTTCTTAAACTCATATAGAGTCGTTCAAAGTAACTAATGACTGAGATCCTGGTATGTCACGCTCCTAACGGTAAAACTCCGTTAGTGGATTTTGGGGGTGTGACAGATTGGTATCAGAGCCATTGGTTATAGAGAACTAGGAAATGCATACTAGACTATAACCACGTACATGCATTAGTTACACAGCACTTACACTCAAACATGGCACTCACTCATCCCGTTAAGGGAAATGTCGACACCGCCATATTCACCCGCATCCCCAGTCGTTCAGGAGCAAGATGTTCCTACCGTACCTTTGCCAGAGCCGTGGAGACGTCGACTCAACCCGATCAACACCACTGTAGGGTATGATGAGCCTATTCATGTGCGTGTCACAGGTAACACGCAGGACTGGGATTGGTATCCCGATAGGATCAGGAACTGGATCCGCGAAAAGGAAATCCCACCTCCACTCACTGTTGACATTGCTTCTTCTTCATCATCTTCTGTGCGAGCTTTGCCACCATTGCAGTACCCCTTTGAGCAGGTGTTAGCTGCCTTTGTAGCTAGGATGGACCGGGAGATCCGGAACATGAGAGATGCAGTAGGGGAGATTTCAGGTATATTAGAGTGACAGATTCTGATGAATCAGAAAATTGACAAACTAACTTCAGATTTGGCACTCACTGATAAAGTCCATGAGAATTTGGCAAATGGATGTGTGGATATGGAAGACCGGCTGAACACTGCAGAGTGGAACCTAGATATACTCCACACCAGAATTGAGCAAGTGGAGGCTCGACTAGCAGCTGCTGAATAATCAGGTGAAGTATGCATTTGGCACACTTGAGGGTCCGGCCCTTACTTGGTGGAACTCCCAAGTGCAAATGCTAACTCTTGAGATGGCAAATGCATTGCCATGGTACAAATTTAAGACTATGCTGCGGGAGGAGTATTGTCCCCGCGATGAAGTGCAGAAACTTGAGGACGAGTTCTGGAACCTCAAGATGGAGGGATCTGAAATTGAAGCCTACACTACTCGTTCGCATGAACTGGCGAACTTGTGTCCGCAAATGGTAACACCTCCCTATAAGAGGATCGAGAAATTCATTGATGGTTTGGTCCCGCAAATTCAGAACATGGTGACATCTTCTAATCCCACTACGATCCAGCAAGCAATCAGGTTGGCTCAAAGGCTAACCGATCAGGCAATAGCTCAGGGCACCCTACCCCCTAGAGGTGCGTTATCAAAGACAATTGACAACAAGCGGAAGTTTGACAGTTCATTCCCCAAAACCTTCCAGTCAAACCCACCTTCTCAGCAACAGCAACAACAACATCGTAAGCTTGAACCGTCAAAGAACAACAATCAGACTACCTCCTCTCAGCAGAATCAGGGTTCATATGTTGGCAAGTACCCGAAGTGCAACAAATGTAATTTTCACCATCATGGAGCATGCGACCGGTACCGTTGCCACCGGTGCGGAAAGATGGGTCATTTGGCCAAAGACTGTAGAGTAGATCTGCAGAACAAACAGACACCACCTGGAGAAGCACCCAAAGGCTGTTTTGAGTGTGGTAAAGAAGGGCATTTCAAGAAAAATTGCCCGCAGTTGAGGAGAAACGGAAACGGGAATGGAAATGGCAACAATCATCAGGGCGGTAATGGAAATGGTAATAACAACGGAAACGGTGCAAAGGGCCGAGCATTTGTGATTGGATCAGGAGAAGCTCGGAATGATCGGAACGTGGTTAACGGTATGTTTCTCTTAAACGATCATTTTGCTTCTGTACTTTTTGATACTGGAGCCGATAGAAGTTTTATATCTAGAGAACTTAGTAGTCGGTTAGGAATAAACCCAACTTTACTAGAACATCATTATACCATAGAGATAGCAGACGGTAAAGTAATCGAGGCAACGCACATTCTCAAGGGATGTAAGTTAGAACTTTCTGGTTACAAACTCGACATCGATCTCATGCCAGTTGCACTTGGCAGTTTTGACATAATTGTGGGCATGGATTGGTTGTATAAAATCCAAGCTGAGATCATATGTAGTGAGAAGATCGTTCGTATACCCCTTCCTAGTGGAGAGATCCTATCCATTCAGGGCGAAAGAAGAGGTGCAGTCATGGGCATCATATCTTTCATGAAGGCTCAGAAGTGTCTGCGTAAGGGTCATACCGTAATTCTAGCCCTTGTCGCTGACAAGTCCACCGAGGAGAAAAAGTTAGAAGATATCCCTATCGTTCATGAATTTCCAGAAGTATTCCCTGAAGACCTACCTGGTCTTCCACCGCATCGTCAGGTCGAATTTCAGATTGACCTAACACCTGGAGCAGCGCCTATTGCTCGAGCACCTTATAGACTGGCACCAAGTGAGTTGCAAGAGCTATCTACACAACTGCAAGAGTTGTTGGATAAAGGTTTCATCCAACCTAGCTCATCGCCATGGGGAGCCCTAGTCCTAATTGTCAAAAAGAAAGATGGAACTTTCTGTATGTGCATTGATTACAGAGAGTTAAACAAGGTAACAGTCAAGAACCGCTACTCACTACCCCGCATTGACGATCTATTCGACCAACTTCAAGGGCCAAGTTTCTGCTCAAAAATCGACTTAAGATCTGGATATCATCAGCTGAGAGTTCGAGATAAAGATATATCCAAGACGGCATTCAGAACCCGGTATGGCCATTTCGAGTTTTTGGTCATGCCATTTGGATTAACCAACGCACCTGCGGTGTTCATGGACCTCATGAACCGTGTGTGTAAACCTTACCTGGACCAATTCGTCATTGTCTTCATTGACGATATCCTCATATACTCTAAGAGTCGGGAGGAGCATGAGGAGCATCTGCGTTTGATCCTTGAGCTACTGAAACAGGAGCAGCTTTACGCTAAGTTTTCCAAATGCGATTTTTGGATTCGCGAGGTTCAATTTCTAGGACATGTGATCAATGAGAAAGGAATACATGTCGATCCAGCCAAAGTGGAAGCTATCAAGAATTGGGCAGCACCATCAACTCCAACCGAAGTTCGGCAATTTCTAGGATTGGCCGGATACTACCGTCGCTTTATCGAGGGATTCTCGAAGATTGCCCAACCTCTCACCGCCTTAACCCAAAAAGATAAACCATATAATTGGAGCGAGGCTCAAGAATCGGCATTCCAGCTACTGAAGCAGAAATTATGTAGCGCACCCATCCTATCTCTACCAAAGGGAACGGATGACTTCGTGGTGTATTGCGATGCCTCCATCCAGGGTCTCGGTTGTGTATTGATGCAACGCGACAAGGTTATCGCATACGCTTCTCGACAGTTAAAAATCCACGAAAAGAACTACACGACTTATGATTTGGAGTTAGGAGCCGTGGTGTTTGCACTCAAGATATGGAGACATTACTTGTACGGTACCAAGTGCACCATCTACACCGATCACAAGAGTCTTCAGCATATTTTTGAGCAGAAAGAGTTGAACAAGCGTCAACTTCGTTGGATTGAGTTATTAAACGATTATGATTGTGCAATCAAGTACCATCCGGGCAAAGCTAATGTGGTGGCCGATGCCCTAAGCAGAAAAGAAACCAAACCCCGACGGGTTAGAGCATTACAACTCACTATTCATACAGGATTACCCGAACAAATCCGCAATGCCCAACTTGAAGCCTTAAAAGAGGAGAATTATCATTGGAATCCACTCGTGGTATGGAGAAACAACTTGAGGTTAAAGCAGATGGTATTCGCTACTTAGCGGAACGAATATGGATACCAGTATATGGAAACCTAAGAGACCTAGTCAAGGATGAAGCTCACAAATCCTGATACTCTATCAATCCGGGATCTGACAAGATGTATCACGATCTAAAAGTTTTGTATTGGTGGTCAAACATGAAAGCCGACATAGCCACCTACGTGAGCAAGTGCCTGACTTGTTCCAACGTCAAGGTGGAGTACCAAAAGCCATCCGGATTAATTCAACAACCGGAAATACCAATGTGGAAATGGGAACAGATTTCCATGGATTTCATAACCAAATTACCCCGAACCCCTACTGGATGTGACACAATCTGGGTGATAGTGGATCGCCTAACCAAATCCGTTCATTTCCTTGCTATCAAAGAGACCGATAAAATGGAAAGGTTAACTCGTCTCTACCTTAAGGAAGTAGTATCCCGTCATGGAGTTCCAATCTCCATCATTTCCGATAGAGACGCCCAATTCACCTCACGTTTCTGGCAATCATTACAGAAAGCTCTGGGCACGCGCCTGGACATGAGTACAGCGTATCATCCTCAAACAGATGGCCAGAGTGAGCATACCATTCAAACCCTAGAAGACATGCTACGAGCTTGTGTGATCGATTTCGGTAACAGTTGGGAGACTCACTTGCCTTTAGTGGAATTCTCTTACAATAACAGCTATCATACTAGCATCAAAGCAGCACCGTTCGAAGCCTTGTACGGGCGAAAGTGTCGATCACCGATTTGTTGGGCTGAAGTTAGAGATAGTCAACTTACGGGTCCTGAACTTGTGCATGAAACCTCGAAGAAAATCGTGCAAATCCGAAACCGTATGGCGGCAACTCGTGACCGTCAAAAGAGTTATGCAGACAAGTGCAGAAAACCGTTAGAATTTCAAGTGGGCGACAAAGTATTATTAAAGGTCTCACCGTGGAAAGGTGTGATTCGTTTTGGAAAACGGGGAAAGTTAAACCCGTGTTACGTTGGACCATTCGAGATAGTGAAAAGGATTGGTCCAGTAGCATATCAACTAAACCTACCGGATACACTCAATGGAGTGCACAATGTTTTTCATGTCTCAAACCTAAAGAAGTGCCTATCAGATGAGACACTTGTAGTTCCACTCGAGGAGTTGGAAATTGATGAACAGCTACGTTTCATTGAGGAACCAGTTGAAATCATGGACCGAGATACCAATTTTCAGAGTTTGCTGGAACTCGAAGCGTGGACCGGAGTTCACGTGGGAACGCGAGGATCAAATGATGAAAAAGTATCCCCACCTCTTCAAACAGTCAACGGCAAACACGGAAGGTACTAACTAAATTTTAAGACGAAATTTATTTCAACAAGGGGATGATGTGACATCCGGCAATTTCAGGTTAACTCCGTTAACTCAAACATCGTTAGTTCAAACATTATTCATTGCAAACTCTGTTATCTCATTTAGTCACACGTGCATTGCATTTAATTAAGTTAATTAAATGTGTCAGTTAGTTCACACATGACGAACCGCACTCGAGTCTAACCCGGAACGTTGGTGATTAATCAAGATTAATATTTCAAACATTTAATAATTTATATTTAATATAAATTATATGAGTTTTATGTGATACGTGACTTTACGTGAACTATGTGAATTCTCTTGTTATCGCGCATGTTTATCGAATATTAATCGTGTTAATTATTTTTATAAAAATTAGAGTTTTTATAAATATAATAGTTAAGTGATTTAATTAGTAATTAAGTGATTAATTGTAATTAAAAAGCCCAAGAATTTAGAAAGCCCATTATTCATTTAAAACCCATGCATGCAAGTATAAATTTATAAAAAAAAAAAAATTAAAACCCTAAACCCTTTTGTTCCCATTGAAGCCGTCGCATGCAACCCCAAACCCCACCTCCATTGCCGAGACCAAATCAACCCCAAACACACCCTCTTTGATCTTCGATCGTGAATCCGGACGCATATACGTGCTAGTCTAGGCATTCCTAACATTCCTACGTAAGTTATTTTATTAAAATCCGTCGTTATTTCATTATGATTTTTATGATCGAAACCATAGTTCATCCAAACTTGATATTTTCGAAATATATTGATGAATTGGTTAATTGATTTGTAGTATTGTATCGTATTAGTGATTTTATGAAAATATGTGAAACCCTAGTTGTCATACGAGGTGTAAATTGAGAATAATCAATTATGTGAATAATAGGAATCGCATGCTAGACGTGAATTATGATTAATATAGTTATAATTATATTAGTTGAAAGATTTGGGATTGATTAGACGTGTTAATTGTGTAAACAAAACGTGTAATGGATGACTTACTAAAAGAGGAAACTTTGTTGAAAAATGATTTTTGAATGTGAAGGTTTCTAGGTGTGTATGATGCTATTATTTGACTCTAGTATGTTAGTATAGTTGTATTAATGATTGTTAAAGTGTTGTTGGATACAAATAGCATGCTTAGATCATAGGTTACTAAAAGTGGAAACTTTGTAATTTGGAACTTGATGTCTAAACTTAATGTTGTGTGTTATGGTAATCTATTATGTATTAGCATGTGTAGATAGACATGGAATGATGATACGAACGTGTTATAGATAATGTGATTCATTTGAAAGCAAACATGAGTTTATATTATTTTTAAAAATAATAAATTAATGTAACGTGTATTGTTGACGTAGTTGCCATGCTAAGTTAGTTATGACTTAGGTAGCATGAAATGTGAATTATTTGTGTGCTAAGCGTGTTGTCATACAAGTCAAACATTTAATCACTAAACGGGTCACCAACGGGTCGTCGAGTCAAACTTGGTCAAACTTAGTCAAACTTGGTCAAACTTAGTCAAACTTGGTCAAACTTGCAAACCTTTTCTAAACACTTAAACAATAGTATTGTTTGGATACTAAGGGTTCGAATCAACTTGCACAAACACACACTTATAAACCGATGTTTATAGGTGGCAGTTAGTCGTCAAACATTCTAAGTTCGCTTTCTTTCGCACGCACTCTAATGTGAGTTTCACGGCCCCTTTTCTTATGATTTAAAATTAGGGGAGAAAACATGGGTACGAACATTTAGATTTTACATTTCAATTATATCACTTGTTGTACTAAGCGCAAACATATCATGCAAGTCCTTACTTACCGAACCGTTTAATATATGGGATAGTGAGGTAATCTTGAGTAGTACTACTGGGCATTGACAAGCCCCACCCGCGTTAGTCACGCTAACACGACAGGTAGTCGAACGTGTGTAACATTGACCTAAACATTTACCATTAATCATGATAGTCATGGTAGGAGGCAAGTTCAAACAGAAACAGTCAGCTTCGGTGTCGAAATGCTTTAGTAACATGTAACTAGGTTAGCTACCTATGATATAAATTGTAAATGGTTTTATCTAGTATTCTTTACAAACATTGAAACCTGTGAACTCACCAACATAGTGTTGACACGTTTTAGCATGTTTTCTCAGGTCATTAAGGTACAAGCACAAGCTAAGGCATGCATGCATTCGAAGTCCATCATTTTCAAACTCAAGAACTATTTATTTTATTTATTGTTGAATTATTTATTTTTGGCGCGACTGTTTTGGCGCATGCTTTTCATTTAACTTTTCGCTTCCGCAGTCTTACATTAAATCAGTGTTTTCATTACTAGTGTTGCATCGTGACTATGAGCAATACTAGTGGTTTTCTTAAACCCATATAGAGTCGTTCAATGTAACTAATTACTAGTGATTTTGGGGGTGTGACACATCATGTTGACACCATGCATGCCCTAATGTGCACCTGTGCCTTAGCTTAGCGTCCTGAGAAAACATGTAAAAAAAGTGTTAACACAAGGTTGGTGAGTTCACATGTTTCAGTTTGCAACAAAGTTCAATAGGTTAATGTACATTCAATATATAAATCAATAGGTAGCTAACCCATAAGCATGTTAACTAATGCGCTCGTAACCGACAGCTGACTGTTTATATGCCTCCCACCATCATGGTGCATGATTAGGTCAATATTGCACCCGTTCGACCTCCAATCGAGTTAGCGCGACTAACACGGGTGAGGTTTGTCAAACCCAGTAGTACTACTCAAATTACCTCGGTATGTTCATATTAACAGTCCGATGTGAGGACTTAAAAGATAATGTGTACGCATAGTCATACAGGTGATATCATATATGAATTACAAAAATAAAAAGCATTTACGACATGTTTTCTCTCCCAGTTTAAAAACAGTAAAAAGGGGCCGTGAAAACTCACATGCGTTGCGTTGTAGGTAGTATCACACAAGTAAGAGATTTGGAACCTCAAGTGTTAGCCTGCACGGCTTACGTATGCCCTAGAATTATAAACACATAAAATAGGGACATATGGGAATTGTGACGACGACAAGGAAGATAATATAAAAATAATATAAAAATATATTATTTTTAATTGAAGACACGAGTGGGAAATAATATAAATATATTATTTATTCAGAGTCGAGGTTTGAAAATAATATAAATCTATTATTTTAAAAGTGGGAGAAATAAAATATAAGTTATAACATTAAACCCAAGCCTACGGGTGGTTTACGGAGTTAAAACATTTTAATATATTGTTATAATAGTATAGGGATATCTTTAATACTAAAATAATATCTTAAAATAATAAAAACTCAAAAACAGGGGTGGGGAGACTCGAACCCGGGTCTCCTCCCCACCAGCACACACACTTAACCATCACACCCGCTAGGGCAATCGCAAACAAGACCCGGATTAATTCTTTTTATCAAACAAGCCCCTGTGTTCTTCCTTCCATACAAATCCATCCAAATCCAGTCCCCAAATCCAATGATTTCTATAATAATGGATCCAATTGACACAGGGGTTTTGTTAATCGATGCCTTGCGATCCTGTGTGCGTGTTTGATTGTAAAACTAACGCGATTAAGATCGTTTAATTCCAGATTCAAAATTCGAAACCCTAGATATGAACACCAATTCAATTTAGAAGATTCTGATATTAAATCTTGTTGAAAACATAGGGTTTTTATAGATTAAGACATTGCGAATCTATTGATGTTGATTAATTGGATTTCGACTGGTTCTAGGATCAAAATCCCCAAAATCGGTTATGAACAAACCCTAGTAACTGGATCCTATACAATTCGATGTTATTATGATAAATTAATAGAGGGCTGTCAAAGAATGTATTTTTGCGAAACTATCCATGGTAATTAATTTGATTTAGGAACAGTCCGGAATAGGGTTCGATTAGAATGGTTTTAGTATGAACCCTAGAATCGGTACATGACCAATTCGATGATATAAACCTGAATTGGTTTAGGGCTTTCGCTCTAGACACTGAAACGAAGCTGAAGGTATGCTTACTTACTAGAACGAATGTCTAATTGATGGTGTTCGAATAAAACACAGTCCTGGCCACGAGTTCTTGTTCTCCGGTGATTCCTGCTACAACTCCAGCCGAATTGATGTGCGAATCAGGTTTTGTGGGACTCGACGGAGGTGCGCAGATGATGAATTGAGAGTATAATTGACCAAATGATCGAATTCGTTTGAACATGAGGTGGGTTTCGACGGTTATAGCTTAATTACCCATATTTGGGTTTAACTCTACAGTTAAAACGATGATAAATGACTTAATTGGGTTCGTTAATGCCATGAACGTGGATGTCAGTTACTGATTGCAATGAATCCCGTGAATTTGTGTCAAAACCAACTTGTTTGACTTATGAAAGTCAACAGAAATCAAGTATGGTCCAAATACAAGACTAGTCCCTCTAATTTTCAGTATTAGGGTTTGAGAATTTAGCAAAAACAATCCCTACGGTTTAGATGGAGTTAGAACATGGTTTGTTTGACTTTTAAAAGTCAACAAGATTTAGATAATTTATTTTGACCTTACAAAGTCAAATATAATTAGGGTTAGGCTAATTACACAAATAGTCCTTGAGTTTTGAGTTTGAAAATTGATAATTCAAGTCCTTGAAGTTTGTGAATAGTCAGGGTTTAACTGGATTGCTAACTGGATTAACATGAAAATTCCGGATTGCCACATCATCCCCTAGTTGAAAGAATTTTCGTCCCGAAAATTAAAATAAAGAAATAAAAAATAAAAAAAAATTTCTGGGTGTCACATCATCCTCTAGTTGAAGGAATTTTCATCCCGAAAATTAGAATAGTACCTTACGAGTTTGAAGTGGATTGCTTGAACCGACGCGGATACTTGCGCATCCTCTGGTCCTCACGCTCCCAAGTGAATTTCGGCCCGCGTTTCGAGTTCCAACGAACTCTGACGATAGGGATTTTACTGTGTTTGAGCGTTTTGACTTCCCTATCCATGATTTCTACAGATTCGTCAACGAACCGCAATTGTTCATCGATTTGTAGTTTCTCGAGAGGAACCGAGAGTGTTTCGTCTGCTAGACATTTATTCAAGTTCGAGACATGAAAGACGTCGTGTACACCACTAAGTCCTTCAGGTAGGTCCAGTTGATACGCTACTGGGCCAATTCTCTTCACTATTTTGAACGATCCAACATAACAAGGATTCAGTTTGCCTCGTTTCCCGAAGCGAATTACACCTTTCCAAGGTGAGACTTTTAGTAGAACCATGTCGCCTACTTGAAACTCTAACGGTTTACGACGCTTATCGGCGTAGCTCTTTTGGCGATCACGAGATGCCGCCATACGGTTTCAGATTTGAAAAATCCTTTTTAGAAGTTTCGAATACAAGTTCAGGACCCGTAAGTTGGCTATCCCCAACTTCAGCCCAACAGATAGGAGATCGGCATTTACGTCCGTACAATGCCTCGAGTGGTGCTGCCTTAATGCTAGTGTGATAACTGTTGTTGTAGGAGAACTCCACTAAAGGTAAGTGAGACTCCCAAGTGTTACCGAAATCGATCACACAAGCTCGTAGCATGTCCTCTAAGGTTTGGATGGTACGTTCCGTCTGGCCATCAGTTTGAGGATGATACGCCATACTCATGTCTAGACGCGTACCTAAAGCTTTTTGTAGAGATTGCCATAAATGTGATGTGAATCGAGCGTCTCGATCCGAAATGATAGAAATAGGCACTCTGTGCCGAGAGACTACTTCTTTCATGTAAAGACGAGTAAGTTTATCCGTTTTTTTCAGTCTCTTTGATTGCCAAGAAGTGAGCAGATTTTGTCAAACGATCGACGATCACCCAAATGGTGTCACACCTGCTAGGAGTTCGGGGCAATTTGGTGATAAAGTCCATGGATATCTACTCCCATTTCCACATGGGAATCTCTGGTTGTTGGAGAAGACCAGAAGGCTTTTGATATTCAACTTTGATCTCCGCGCAAGTCAGGCACTTGCTCACATAGGTGGCTATATCGGCCTTCATCTTTGTCCACCAATACAGCACCTTTAGATCATGGTACATCTTGTCGGAACCTGGATTAATAGAGTAACGAGATTTATGAGCCTCATCCATGACTAGTTCCCTTAAGTTTCCGAATACTGGTACCCATATTCGTTCGGCGAAGTAGCAAATACCGTCAAATTTTACCTCGAGTTGTGTTTCCATACCGCGTGTACCTTCCAGCAGTAGATTTTCCTCTTTCAGGGCTTCAAGTTGAGCACTTCAGATTTTGTCAGGTAATTCGGGGTGAATAGTAAGTTATAATGCTCGAACTCGTTTAGGCTTGGTTTTCTTTCGACTTAGGGCATCAGCTACAACATTAGCCTTACCAGGATGATACCGGATCACACAGTCATAATCGTTCAAGAGCTCGACCCAACAACGCTGTCTCATGTTCAGCTCGTTTTGCTCGAAGATATGATGAAGACTCTTGTGATCAGTATAGATAGTGCACTTGGTACCGTACAAGTAATGTATCCATATCTTAAGTGCGAAAACTACGGCTCCCAACTCTAGGTCATAAGTAGTGTAGTTTTTCTCGTGAATATTTAGTTGACGTGAAGCATATGCGATCACCTTTTCTCGTTGCATTAGTACACAACCCAGACCCTGAATGGATGTGTCATAATACACCACAAAGTCATCCGTTCCCTCCGGAAGAGCTAGAATAGGTGCACTGCAAAGTTTCTGTTTAAGGAGCTGGAATGCTGACTCTTGGTTATCGCCCTAGCTATAGGCTTTACCCTTTTGAGTTAAGGCAGTGAAGGGTTGTGCAATCTTAGAGAATCCCTCGATGAATCGACGGTAATAACCAGCCAATCACGGAAAGTATCGCACCTCAGTCGGAGTCGTCGGTGCTGCCCATGTCTTGATGGCTTCTATCTTTGATGGATCGACGTGTATTCCCTTCTCGTTAACCACATGTCCTAAGTATTGCACTTCTCGAATCCAGAATTCGCACTTGGAAAGTTTAGCATATAATTGCTCTTGTTTCAGTAATTCCAGTGTCATCAATGTAAACAATGACGAACTGATCGAGGTAGGGTTTACACACGCGGTTCATGAGGTCCATGAAAACCATAGGTGAGTTGGTTAGTCCAAATGGCATGACCATAAACTCGTAATGGCCGTACCTAGTCGTGAATGCAGTGTTTGAGATGTCCTCCTCTCGGACTCTCAACTGAGGATAACCTAACCTAAAATCAATCTTATAATAGGAACTTGATCCTTCGAGTTAATCGAACAGATCATTAATGCGAGGTAAAGGATAACGGTTCTTGATCATCACCTTGCTTAGCTCACGGTAGTCAATGCACACACTGGAAGTCCCGCTTGTCTTCTTGGCGAGTAGGACTGGAGCTCTCCATGGCGATGGGCTAGGTCGAATGAAAACTTTATCCAATAGCTATTGCAGTTGTGTGGATTGTTCTGGTAGCTCACTAGGTGCAAGTCTATCCGGTGATCGAGCAATAGGCACTGCTCTGGGTGTTAGCTTGATCTGAAATTCGTCTTGACGATGAGGCAGAAGACCAGACAAGTCTTCGGGAAACACTTCTAGAAAATCACGAACGATGGGAATATCCTCAATTTTCTTCTCTTCCGGTGGTTGCTCAGCAACGAGTGCTAGAATAGTAGTGTGACCTTTACGCAGGCAGTTATGCGCTTTCATGAATGATATGATGCCCATGACTGCACCAACCTTTTCTCCCTGAACAGAAAGAGTTTCTCCACTCGGAAGAGGAATGCGAACGATTTTCTCACTACAGATGATTTCGGCTTGGGTTTTAGATAACCAATCCATGCCGACAATAACATCAAAACTACCAAGTGTGACCGGCATAAGGTCGATATCTAGTTTATGACCAGCCAATTCAAGCTTTCAACCTTTAAAAATGTGGGTTGCTTCAGTTATTTGTCATTCAGCTATTTCTATGATGTACTTAGCTTCTAGTAGGGTTGGAGTATCTTTTGTCAAGACACTAGGTTTCATAGATATAAAACTCAAGGAACTTACCGATAACCACATTGTTATGGTATCTGGCTTCTCCGGATCCAAGCACGAAGGCTCGTCCCTTCGCACCATTCCCTCCATTATTGTCGTAGTTGCTACCATTGTTGTTGCCTTGATTATTGTTGTTACCATTTCCACCCTTCTTCGACTGGGGACAATCCCTTTGAATGTGTCCCTCCTTGCCGCACTGAAACATCCTCTTGTAAATCCCTGTGGTCGAAATGCTTGCTTGTTCGGAAGTGCAACTCTACAGTCTTTCACAGCGTGGCCTATCTTACCACATTGCTGGCAAAGATTTCTCTCACAAGTACCGATATGGTGAAAATTACACTTTTTGCACTTAAGGTATCTCTCCGTATAACCACTCTGGTTTTGTCCTGAAGAGGTCGACTGGTTGAAACTCTTAGTAAACTTAAACCTACTCTGTCATTGATGGGGTTGGTTGGATTAAATCCTCATCTCCTAATGTCACTGGATCATTTCATGAAAAAAGAAATTCGTTATATGCTGGGGCATAATTCGAATTACACCAAGGATTAGTCACAAGATAAGGTAATAGGGTCCGATGGAATAACATGTGCTAGATTAGGGAGAATTTCATAAATTTCGCATACATAGTTGTAATCGATGGATTTGCCATGAGGTTCTAATAGAGTTTCAATCAAGATGGTTTCATTAATCAAGTCTAGATGAGAGTCTTAAGTTCACTAAGGATCTTACATGAGTGAAATCAAATGGTGGATCCTCTGGATGATAGTTCAGTGTGTTCGTAAATACCTTCAACATGATAGTCGCGTCTATCAACTGTTAAATAGGTTTAATGATACCAACTAGTCATTGAGTTGGTTACGAGAATTTCTACGGACAATGGGAACTAAAGTCTGTAACTCACAGACTAGGACCATTTACCCACACACTAGGTTTTCACCAGGACTTACATGCACCTCAAATTACTATTACGTGTGCACCCGTAACGATAATTTTCTTTGCATGCTCACCCTAGCTTCTCCCTGTCCTGTGTCAAAATGAACCTCAATTTTAATTACCGGGTACAGAGTGTTGCTAGAGATGATAAGTTATCGAAGGGCTTAGTCATCAACCATAAGTTGATCAACTAGAACTCATATCAGGATGAGTAGTCAGGAATCGTTTGATCCAAGTATTCACTCGAGTTGAAACACAATACGAGAGTCCAATCTATTGGATTGTAGATGGGAACATGCACATGAAACAAACATGAACATGAAATGCGGCTTCGAGGAGTGAAACTAGTTCATGGATATGTGTTACTGGAAAAGGCAAAGTAGTCGTCCTTCTAACTGAGTCAGGATAGGGTTTGAGTATGCAATGAGTAAGGCGTTCTCAGCCTTGTCATCAATCTTTCTTCAACAGAATATCGACCAAATACGCGAGCCCATGGCTCGGGAAAGTGATGACATCTACGTGCCAACGGATTCTGTAATAACGCATGGAACGGTCTGCCTTTACTCGGCGTATTGTTGCTAGTGGGTACAGTAGGGACTCGCCTCCGACGATCCCAACTCCCAAAGAGATATGTGCTAGTGCTATGTGTCATCCATAACATGGACCTGAGAAAGCCCACCATACCCAACGGGTGATGGTGATGTAAGTGACTCCTCCGAAGGCTCCGTCTCGCTGCCCTCAGACGGGAGTGGATGTTGTTCTGATGATTCCCCGAGTGTCTCCACTGGGAATGATGATGCAATGCGAATGACGTGTTCCTCATCAGTAGAGGGTGATATGAATGATGTCAACATGCCTGCAATGCAATGTATGTGTAGATGCTATGTGTATCAGGTATGAGTGTCTGTGCCATGTAACTAATGTGTCAAGTTATAGTCTAGTATGCAATCCTAGTTCCCTATAACCAATGGCTCTGAGACCAATCAGTCACACCCCCAAATTCCACTAATGGAGTTTTACCGGTTGGTGCGTGACAAACCAGGATCTCAGACATTAGTTACATCAAACGACACTATATGGGACTCAAATTGAAATATTATAAAAGTTCAGAGTAAATGTGGAAGCGTTTAAACAAGAGAGTAAATGCGCACAATAACGTGCCCAAGTCTAACAATAATGTAAACATAATAAGTGTCCAGTAGATTGACAATTATTGAATACATCATGTTGACACCATGCATGCCCTAATGTGCACCTGTGCCTTAGCTTAGCGTCCTGAGAAAACATGTAAGAAAAGTGTCAATACAAGGTTGGTGAGTTCACAGGTTTTAGTTTGCAACAAAGTTTAATAGGTTAATGTACATTCAATATATAAATAAATAGGTAGCTAACCCAAAAGCATGTTAACTAACGCGGTCGCAACCGACAGCTGACTGTTTATATGCCTCCCACCATCATGGTGCATGATTAGGTCAATATGGTACCAGTTCGACCTACAATCGAGTTAGCGCGACTAACGCGGGTGAGGTTTGTCAAACCCATTAGTACTACTCAAATTACCTCGCTATGTTCATATTAACGGTCCGATGTGATGACTTAAAAGATAATTTGTACGCATAGTCATACAAGTGATATCATATACGAATTACAAAAATCAAAAGCATTTACAACATGTTTTCTCTCCCAGTTTAAAAATAGTAAAAAGGGGCCATGAAAACTCATCTGCGTTGCGTTGTAGGTAGTATCACACAAGTAAGAGATTTGGAACCTCAAGTGTTAGCCTGGACGGCTTACGTACGCCCTAGAATTATAAACACATAAATTAGGGACATATGAGAATTGTGACGGCGACACGGAAGATTAGAACGTCTTAAAACATTCTAAGGATCAACGAATAGGCGAACGTGTCCACGGTAATAAGGATTTCTTAATTAATTAATTATTAAGATAAATACGTTTCGTGTCGAACGTTTCTAATAACGAATAATAATAAATAATTATATTCGTACATTTGTGCCATTTAAAATGGTTAAGAAAATAATATAACTATATGTATTATTTTTAAGTTCGTATGATCAACAAAATAATCATTTGTGTGGAAAAATAATAAATATATTATTTTTAATTGAGGATAAAACCGAGGGTAAATAATATAAATAATTATATTATTTATAAATTTCAAACGTTTCATAGAGTTTATAAACGCGGCGAAAAATAATATAAAAATATACTATTTTTAATTAAAGACACGGGTGGGAAATAATATAAATATATTATTTATTCAGAGTGGAGGTTTGAAAATAATATAAATCTATTATTTTAAAAGTGGGATAAATAAAATATAAGTTATAACATTAAACCCAAGCCTACGGGTGGTTTACGGAGTTAAATCATTTTAATATATTGTTTTAATATAGGGATAGTTTTAATATTAAAATAATATCTTAAAATATAGGGATAGCTACGGGTGGTTTACGGAGTTAAAACATTTTAATAGTATAGGGATAGCTTTAATATTAAAATAATATCTTAAAATAATAAAAACTCAAAAACAGGGGTAGGGAGACTCGAACCCGGGTCTCCTCCCCACCAGCACACACACTTAACCATCACACCCGCTAGGGCAATCGCAAACAAGACCCGGATTAATTCTTTTTATCAAACAAGCCCCTGTGTTCTTCCTTCCATACAAATCGATCCAAATCCAGTCCCCAAATCCAACGATTTCTGTAATAATGGATCCAATTGACACAGGGGTTTTGTTAATCGAGGCCTTGCGATCCTGTGTGCGTGTTTGATTGTAAAACTAACGCGATTAAGATCGTTTAATTCCAGATTCAAAATTCGAAACCCTAGATATGAACACCAATTCAATTTAGAAGATTCTGATATTAAATCTTGTTGAAAACATAGGGTTTTTATAGATTAAGACATTGCGAATCTGTTGATGTTGATTAATTGGATTTCGACTGGTTCTAGGATCAAAATCCCCAAAATCGGTTATGAACAAACCCTAGTAACTGAATCCTATACAATTCGATGTTATTATGATAAATTAATAGAGGGCTGTCAAAGAATGTAGTTTTGCGAAACTATCCATGGTAATTAATTTGATTTAGGAACAGTCCGGAATAGGGTTCGATTAGAATGGTTTTAGTATGAACCCTAGAATCGGTACATGACCAATTCGATGATATGAACCTGAATTGGTTTAGGATTTTCGCTCTAGACACTGAAACGAAGCTGAAGGTATGCTTACTTACTAGAACGAATGTTTAATTGATGGTGTTCGAATAAAACACAGTCCCGGTCACGAGTTCTTGTTCTCCGGCGATTCCTACTACAACTCCAGCCGAATTGATGTGCGAATCAGGTTTTATGGGACTCGACGGAGGTGCGCAGATGATGAATTGAGAGTATAATTGACCAAATGATCGAATTCGTTTGAACATGAGGTGGGTTTCGACGGTTATAGCTTAATTACCCATAATTGGGTTTAACTCTACAGTTAAAACGATGATAAATGACTTAATTGGGTTCGTTAATGCCATGAACGTGGATGTTAGTTACTGAATGCAATGAATCCCACGAATTAGTGTCAAAACCAACTTGTTTGACTTATGAAAGTCAACAGAAATCAAGTATGGTCCAAATACAAGACTAGTCCCTCAAATTTTCAGTATTAGGGTTTGAGAATTTGGCAGAAACAGTCCCTACGGTTTAGATGGAGTTAGAACATGGTTTGTTTAACTTTTAAAAGTCAACAAGATTTAGATAATTTATTTTGACCTTACAAAGTCAAATATAATTAGGTTTAGGCTAATTACACAAATATTCCTTGAGTTTTGAGTTTGAAAATTGATAATTCAAGTCCCTGAAGTTTGTGAATAGTCAGGGTTTAACTGGATTGCTAACTGGGTTAACATGAAAAGTCCGGATTGCCATACGAGCATGGGTACGTCATTGTGGTCAGTCGGTCAAGGAAAAAAGATGTGGAACTTGGATGCAATCGTGGCGGGGAACCTAAATGCAGGGGCACAGTCAGGCTACTGGGAGCATAAAAAATCATGTCCCTTTAGGGAGGTACATCGAAAAGAGTAATAGTTGGAGGTTGGACGTGACAGATGAGACACACAACCACGATCTTGTTGTCTTTGAGGAAGACCATGCGCAGCTTAGGAAGATGTCCGCCGGGGAAATTGATCTGGTTGAGAGGTTACACCGGCATCACGTGCGGGCACGTCACATTCTTGCAGCCGTACAGGAAGTGTTTCTCGATAGCAGATGTGTTGTTCAGGACATATACAACGCCACAGCGAAGATTAGGGCCGAAAGTAAAATAGTCCTGACACCAATGCAGGAACTTGAAAACTTACTGCAATCTGAAGAGCTCGTGTATCACACCTGGGAGAATCCCTCCACCAATGTCATGGAAGATTTTTTCTTTTGTCATCCTACGTCCTATAAAATGTGGCACACCTTCCCGCACTTGATGTTGTAGACACAAGGTACAAAACCAACATGTATAACATTCCTTTTGTTCAGTTTATTGGTGTGACATCGACATCGAAGTCGTTTTGTATTGCGCACGCATTTATATCGAGGGAACGACATGACAACTTCACATGGGTCCTTGAGCGGATCAAAGATATGCTCAATGGATGTGTGGAGCCACGCTTCATTGTCATAGACAGGGACCTAGCCTTGATGAGGTCGTGTGACATAGTCTTCCCGAGTGCTACTAAAAACCTATGTAGGTGGCACTTCATGGAGAATATCACCAGACGATAGAAAGGCCTTTTCAAAGTCAACATTTGGAAAGATTTTTCATACTGGTGGAAGGTTCTATGTGAGTCTCCCAGAGACGCGTTGTACGATTATAATTGCAGGAAGATGGAAGAAAAATTAAATGAAGACGGTAAACAGGGTAAGATTTTCATACTTAATGTTTCTCTAAAAATCTATTTGTTCATTTCATAAACTTTTTTCTTTGTTTCAGAGGTCTGGGAATATATTTGTAATAGTTGGTTGGGTCCGTACAAACAAAATTTTGTTTCTTGTTGGGTGTACGACCGCCTTAACTTTGGTGAACATACAACTAATAGATTCGAGGGCAAACACGCCAACTTTAAGAGTTACCTTACAGGGACCAACAATACGTTGCACACATTTGTCGGATATGTCGGTAAAGTTGTACGTGGCCAGGAGATTGAAATCTCCAAAACCTCTGAGGAGTCCCGCATTAAGATATTAAAGGTCCATTAACTTCAGATGTTTTCCGGATTACATTATAAGGTCTCTTGAACTTCTTGAAAAAGAGATGGCGATATTGGAAAGGATGTTGGATACAGGAGGTACGTGTGGACACCAGTTTTCCACGTCTATGGGCTTGCCATGTGTTTGTCGTTTGGAGGAACACATCAACCAAGATTATCTATACTTGAAATACATTTTTTTGCAGTTGTCATATGATTGCCTATTGTTCACTAACTATTTTAATCCAGCACACCTATTCCACCCGAAGCGGTAGACGCACACTGGATGAAGCTTGATTTCAAGCCGGCGTACGCCCAGTCGCCAGAACCCGACTATGAAAAGAAGTTTCATGACGTGAAACAAAAGGTTATGTCGTCTCCCAACCCCCACGTAAAAAGAAGTGTGTTTAAGAAAATGTAAGAAAGTATGTTTACATGCAAAACAAAAAAGAAAGAGCCTGAGGTACGTCAGGACCCTCGTGGTCGTCCAAATCTTAAGCAGCAACAGAGAAAAGCGGACGCCAAGACGTCACAGAAAACTATGCCTGACACCGTGAGACACAGCTCGTATACTTCGTCAGAACAAATTATGCCTGACCCGGCGAGGCACAACTCCTATACCCCCAGTCACAGTTTAAGACGCCCAACAACCGTCCTAATCGGTTAAAGGCTGCTTCTAAGGTACAGGAGACAGGAGCTGACCTAGGGTTTCCTTTCATGTTGAAACATAAGCATGTGTTGAAAATTATGCGACTTAAAGATAGCCTCCCCCAATGGATTCACCAGTACGTTTCAAAAATAAAAGATGTGCGGCCAGATGATAACTGCGGTTTTCGGGCGATTGATGTGGCTTTAGGCAGGGAGCAAAATGAATGGGCGTGGGTTAGGCAAAAAATGTTGATGGAGATGGACAATAACATTTCGTATTGGCGGCCCAATTTGAACAGCGAGATGCCTGGATACTATGACACTGTTCGTAACAGCTTAGTTTGGTTTGACACGGTACCCGAGAATCGTTGGCTGAGCTTTCCCGCCCATGGACTCGTAATTGCTCAAACATTCAATTGTGTTGTTCATCTTACAGGCTTATTTGGCAGCAAGTCTTTTTCCCTGGTGAGAACACGCCCAGAACCGTGGTTTGAGTATCAAGTTGTAGCGCTTGCTAATGTTAACGGCGATCACTTTATCTCCCTAAAATTAGTTGGGGATTACCCAGTGCCGAGTGTGATATTCTATTGGCCGAGATATGCATTTATACACGCACTGGGATGGCAAGTTATGTACCAGGATCGTATAGACCAATATGTTACAATGATGGATCGCCTATGAGGCCCCAACCCCGTCCCTAGTATTACTATATCTGGATATCGTATGTATTAATGTATCTTTTTAGTGGCTATGAAGTCTTACAATGTATAATATTTTAAATGTGAACACATGCATATATCAAAAGTGTCAACATATACATATATATAAAAAGTAAGGGGTGACTGATTGACCTATACATGACATATACACCACCAAAACCCTAAAACCCAACTCAACCCTACCCACCAACAGATCCCGACATTCTCTAGCGCGCTGATTCCAAAGTCTGGTGGATAAGGGTGACGGATTGCCCTATACGTGACATATACACATCCAAAATCCTAAAACCCAACTCAACCCTACCCACTAACAAATCCCGACATTCTCTGGCGCACTGATTACAAATTCTGGTGAATAAGCATGACGGATAGCCCTATACGTGACATATATGCATGCATGTATGTATGTAATATGACTATAATATTAATATAATCTAATAATAATAATAAAATATACTTATAATAATAATAATAATATAATCTTATAATAATAACAATAATAATAATAACAATATGTATGTATGCATGTATGTATGTATGTATGCATGCATGCATGCATGGATTGATGGATCGATATATGTATGTATGCATGTATGTATGTATGGATGTATGTATGTATGCATGCATGCATGTATGGATTGATGGATGGATGTATACATGTATGTATGGATGTATGTATGTATGCATGCATGTATGTATGCATGCATGTATGTAATATGACTATATGTATGTATATACGAACGTATTTGAAGACGATTTGTGATCAATATGTGTATGTAGGTGCACATAAACGGTAATGAAACGCGACCCGTACACATCAAAAGGTCACGGATTGGTCGAAAGCTGAGCTAAAATTCAAAAGGGGAGCTCTAATCCGTGACGGTTAGGTCTATACGTCACGTAAAAATCGCCATTATACGTGACGGTTAGCCTGTAAATGGCACCCTAATAATAATAATAATAAAAATAAAAATAATAACAACAATAATAATGGTGAAGGTTAGGGCTTACCGTTAGGCACAAACGTGACGGTTGTAGATATTTTTTGGTTCATAAGTGTCACGTTTGGACCTAGAGGTGATGGGTGCAGATATTATTTGGGTGACAGAAAGCTAGCAAATGTGAATCCCAATAAAGAGGTCGCGGTCACCTTTAGGTCCATGCGTGACGGTTATAGGAATCCCAATAAAGAGGTAGCGGTCACGTTTAGGTCCATAGGTGACGGTTATGGGAATCCCAATAATGAGGTAGCGGTCACGTTTAGGTCCATACGTGACGGTTGCTTCGTATCCGTTACATATAGACCGAACTTCTAACACAACCGTCACCGTATCCTCACACCACTGTCACCTTTTCCTCACACCACCGCAACCACCGTATTCGTCGCACCACCGCAACCACCATCCACCGCCACCACCGTCTTCGTCACACCACCGTCACCGTCTTTCTCACACACCACCGCAACCACCGTCTCTCTCACACACCACCGCAACCACCGAAGACAAAGACCGCCGGAGACTACTACCGTAACCAGGTAAGTAGTTTTACAAACCTAATTTTATCGTTTTCAACCGCTTAATACCTTACATTTGTTAGGTTTGCCCTTAGATCTAGTTTAGGTTTATGGCGGTTTATGACGGGTTACGATTGTTTACGGTGGTATATATGTATGTATGAGTGTTGTATATGTGTATGTATGTGTGTGTGTATATGTGTGCGTATATGTGTATGTATGTGTGTTGTATATGTGAGTGTATTTATGTATGTATGTGTGTTGTATATATGAGTGTGTGTGTGTATGTGTGAGTGTGTATAATAATAATAATAATTATTATATATTCTTACAATAATAATAATAATAATATAATCTTATAATAATAATAATAATAATATAATCTTATTATAATAATAATAAGAATAGTATAATCTTTTATATTAATAATAATAATATAATCTTATTATTATTATAATAATAATAAAAATATAATCTTATTATTATTATAATAATAATAATAATCCTAATTATATAATCTTATAATAATAATAATAATCCTAATTATATATTCTTATAATAATAATAATAATATAATATTATAATAATAGGTTAATTAATTAAGCTTAAACCATAAACGTAAACCTTAAACCGTAAACCTAAACCTTAAACCATAAACCCTAAACGTTAGTTTAACAAACATTTTATTTAATTATAAATATAGATTTATGCGCAGATATGTCTAGTTCCGAGGATGAGCAGTAGGGTTTTATTCTACGGATTGACGACAACCCGCACATTCAGTTTGAAGAGGGTGCTACGGCACATCGGCGGTTTATGGCTCTTAGAGGGAGGAAGGTGGAGCCCAACCCCGTTTTGTCATGGGAGTGGTTTGATGAGGTTGGCGAGCTAGGTGGGCGACCGCGATTATTGGACAAGATAGCTCGTGGGATAGTCTATTTACTATAGGCTAGCCCGCACACCGAGAGCTTACCCTCGAGGTGTACTCTACATTTGTGTTCCTACCGCGTGCGCCGGGATTGCCAGAGCTGGACGAGACTGATATTGCAGAGGGACGGGTGGACGCGGAGGTTAGTTTCTGCATGTTCGGGGATGTGCATCGTATGTCCCTTAGACGGTTTGCTGTTGTAAGCAACCTCTATACCGAGGAGTAGACTCGAGATCCGATCTACAACACGTTTATCTATATGGGGCAAATGACGCACACCGGGTCTGGTGGCCTGCGATTGGTGAC
This sequence comes from Smallanthus sonchifolius, assembly GCA_023525975.1. Lineage (NCBI taxonomy): Eukaryota > Viridiplantae > Streptophyta > Magnoliopsida > Asterales > Asteraceae > Smallanthus > Smallanthus sonchifolius. The sequence goes on along the minus strand of CM042035.1, from coordinate 15,457,402 downwards.
CATGCGTTTGGGGCCGATAGCAGGGTCTCTCACATATGAGACCCTCTTTATCGTTACTTGCACCGGCTGATCACCACGTCCATCGCTAGACGTGGCAAGGGCACCAATAGGGTCACCACCATAGACCTCTTCTATCTTCGGTGTCTGCTCACACACACTCCCTGCCACCTCTCTCGTGGGTCTGGTGGATTACTTTGCCGGTTACTATCTCAGGTAGTCACGAGGGGCGTTGGTCAGCGGCAACATCGTGTTGCAGATCGCCAGAGGCCTGGGATACGCTCATGCAATGGCAAAGCTACCTATGGCTGCGGTCTCTCCGCGTGTGGCGGGCCTAGCCAAGGCGACAGGGATGAGGATCTCCCGAAGGTTCCCGGACGGGCAATGGCGTTTGGTGAGGAGATATGACATTTTGGAGGCCTGGGTGCCCGAGCCGTTGGTGGACCCGGACGCACCGGCAGCGCAAGAGGTCCAGCTTGAGCAGGTTGAAGAGGTGGCCGGCGGAGTGGATGAGCTGGTTCAGCCGACGGTCGAGCCGGTTCCGCCACATCATCCTCCGTGCGTGTACCATGCCGTGCGGTTCCCTGCTGCCACACTGGATATGATTCGAGATACGCAGGCCCAGGTCAAGCGCACCGAGGAGATGCTGCAGTGGCTCATCGACCACACGATCGAGAAGTATCGGGCCGCCGATAGGCCGTTGTTGAGACCACCACCCCGGCGGTTGGGCGGCGACGATGATAGCACGTCAGGTGCGGGTGGTTCTGATGTAGATGGTGATGACGAGATGGAGGGGTAGATATATTGTTTAGATAGAGTTGTACTTTTGTTTTATATGTACAAACTCATTGTATTTATCTATGCACTTTTATTTATGATGGTTTTGTTGTGTTTGTGATGGTTGTGTTTGATTGGTTGTGTTTGTTTGTTTGTTTGGTTGTTTGTAATGGTTGTATATGATGTTTATATATGTGGTTTATTTACGAGTAGTTTAAAACGCGAAAAAACTCTTAGTTTTACATCTCACACTGAAAATCAAAACAAAAACTAGTTTTATAATAAAAAAGACGTGACCGGATTTTAAAAAGTATAACTACCGATTTTTATAAACTCTTAACGTGATAAAAACAAAAAAACCAAAAGAAAAAAAAAATCGTTATTCACTTTTTATATCTCAAACCGATAATCAAGCTGACCGGATTTTAAAAACTATAACTACCGATTTTTACAAACTCTTAACGTGATAAAAACAAAAAACCAAAAGAAAAAAAAAGTCGTTATTCACTTTTTAACATCTCAAACCGATAATCGAGGTGACCGATTTTAAAAAGTATAACTACCGATTTTTACAAACTCTTAACGTGATAAAAACATGCATACATAAAAAATAATAAGTAAGGGGTGACGTTTAACTCTATATGTGACATATACACCACCAAAACCCTAAAACCCAACCCTTAAAAAAAACCCCACCAACACATCCCGACATTCTATGGAGTGTTGATTCCAAAGTCTGGTGGATAAGGGTGACGGATTGCCCTATACGTGACATTATCTGGCGCGCTGAATCCAAAGTCTGGTGCATAAGGGGTGACGGATTGCCCTATACGTGACATTATGTGCCCTATACGCCACGTTTAGCCCTATACGTGCTGGTGGATTAGGGTGACGGATTGCCCTATACGTGACATTATCTGGCGCGCTGAATCCAAAGTCTGGTGCATAAGGGGTGACGGATTGCCCTATATGTGACATTATGTGCCCTATACGCCACGTTTAGCCCTATACATGACGTTTAGGGCAGCTATAGTTCAAAAAGTGGACGGTGTCTCTAAAAATCCCCTTTATTAAAATAGGAATGAATAATTCGAAAAGCTTTAAAGTTTAAACAAAGGCGGTATATAAAAGCTATAGTGCTCCAATTAACTTCTCCAATCATGAACACCAATTTATGATTTGGGCTCAACAAGATAAATGTCCCACATGTTAGGATCCTAAATACATTAAATTTACTTTCTTTTTTTGAACAGATAATACTACCCTTTGTGTAACCAAGATGCACCAGTCATAATCCATCAACCATCTCAAAAACCAACCTACAGAACACTATTTTCATCATACAAATAAAAACACTTAAAAAAGATATCAAATAGGAAATATTATACAGATATGTTTACAAATATCCAAATCATCACAATAAGATACACACTAAATAAACGGATGCAACAATTTCTTCAAAGAAACTTATTCACTTGCCATGAGGTCTAGACTTGCATGACTACACAGTCCTTGAATCTTATTCAAACGATTTACTGGAATCTCATATACAGAGATTTTTATACCGATTTCGTTAGTTTAGATCCTGAAAATGAAAAGAATCAAAAGCAGTGAAAAACTTAAAAGTCATACAAAAAACTATTAAAGAAGTAAAGAATAGGTCATGAAGAGGTCATTAGGGTTGTTAAATGATGTACCCCACAACCGAAAGATTGGGGGTTTAAACTCTCCATGGTGGATGTGTAATCTATTTATTCTATAAAATCCTATTATAAATAAAAATAAATAAAAAGATTTAAAGAAAGGATTTAAAATTACTCATCATATTGGATGTTAACTTTCCCTGCATCAGGATTGGCAATAATTGCAAATGCTTCTTGCGACAGATCAATTTGATCGCCAGCACATCCGGGACAAAGATCAACAACTGTAACATCAACGGTTTTTCCTGTGCATGGATGGGGAACCGCGTTGGTTCCCCCAGTGCAGCGCACGCGGTACCTTCTACTGCATGCGCCTTTGTTAGCAAACAAACCACCGTTCAGTGCTACAATCATTGTACCTCGGCCTTGGAACCCATAACAAGATGATGCTACAAAACAAAACAAAAACAAAATAAATATCGTTACACAAGGCACCGTGCTCAAAAGGGATCAAACATAGGGCAGGACTAAACCGGTTGGAGTGGTCTATTTGATGTAAATTCGATGTAATTTATAAATAGTAACTATGGTGTATTCTTTGTACTTTAGTTTCTTGCTAAGCGCTTTTTATTATTGACATATCCGCGGTTAAAAAAAATTAGTTCATTTTTTGCAAGTGAACTTACGAACATATGGGGGAGTGTAGAAAGTGGCTTGGCCAGTAATTGCATGAGCAACAGAGGTAAGACATGCAACAATGGCGATCAAGAACAAAGCTCTACAAACCAAACCCATATTTCTTATGCTTCTCTCAGGAAACCCTAAATGTGGTTTGTGATGTAGTTTTCCTGAGTGAAATGCTTTCCTTTAACTAAAAAACCTAACTTGAACTCCACATATGATGTGCTAAATTTTGGCTGTACTCTATAAAGTACAAAACATTTAATTTGTCATCTATTCTTTTGCATAAAAATGAAGTACTTTTAAATAGGCATTTGTAATATTTTATATTAATGTAATCAATGCTTTAGCTAATTTAGATTTAAATTTAAAATGAAGTACTTTTAAATAAGCGAATTTTTTGATTCTTTTTTTTAGGGTGCACATATGAACTTAATTTAAATTTGCACCATAACACCTTTATTTAAATAGTTTGTTTTTATTGTACATAGATTATAGAGTTAGATATAGTTTAAAGGGGCCTTGTATACACATGTCACTAACATTCTCATCCCACAACGTTTTCAAAGACAATTTAAAGGTTAGGGCTTGGATCATAGCCCCCACTACTTTTAAACGTCCGTTTAAGGATTCGTCAAACGGTCGTATGAAAGGTTAATTAAGGGGCTTGTGTCATAGCCCCACCTTTAAACGACCCTTTGAGTTTTTCGTCGAATGACTGTTTGAGTTTTCAGGGGTGATGTTAGATTAGTAGGGCCCTCATTTTTAACCCATACAAATATTAAACAATTTTGAAAACTTTCATGTAACTGTAGTTTTATTTAGCATGAGGGGTAGTATCGAAGAATTCGTATGTAATAGACAAAAATCAATGCAAATGATCAAAAGGAGAAAACAAAAAAACCACGTAGTTTTCTTGAGAAAACATATTATATTACGAAGGCATAAACATCCCAATGACAACTCTATTGCTTGATCCAAAAAGAAGACGTTAGAATGAAATCTTCGTTAAATGAATTGGATATTCCCTTTGGAATGCTTAACAATATATTCTAAGGTTAAGAAATTATGAGGTCTTAAATATGAATATTACTGACCGATTAACACAAGGTAATGTGAATATCGAAAATCATGACAAGTGTTGATATGATAGAGTAAACTTGTTACGGAAAAAACCGACATAACTACTGAATGATAATAATACTAGAAGTTGTACCCCGCGCTCTGCGGTGGAAACCAGGCCTTAAACAGTTGAGATGATAACATTAACGTGACCAAGCATATAAAGAAATGTACTTAAAAAAGTTGCCCCGCGCTCCACGGCGGAAACCATGAAATTCATAAAAGTTACGGATAGTCGATTGTGGAGGTCGAAAAATAGATAAAAGACAGTTTCATAATGGTACCGACATTTCTTATTCGTCACAGTTCGCAGTCAATGTAACCCACGATAGCTAAAAAATACTTTATTTTGTATACGACATCGTTTTTAACAGCATTTACATTGGAGTATCAACAAAGAAAAAAACAAACAAACACATTGAGAAAAAAATCACATTATATATACTACATGGGTAAACTTAAAACTTGTAACTTAAAAAACTTGAGGGGGTCAAAGTTAATATTTAGAAAGTGGAGGGATTACTTTTGTCAATCTACAAACTTAAGGGTCAGATTTGGTCGGTGGATAACTCCACTGACACTTAGCATTAAGTAATAGTTATACAAGACTATACTTGGCTCTTCCAGCAACACACATCCGAAAAACGTGAAGTAAAAAAGCACTAAGAAAAACGTGAACATTATACACCAAAGTATTCGGGACTAGTTAGTCTCGAATACATAATATCTTAGACTGGTTTATCAATAACTGATAATATTCGAGACTAATTTTTTTACAACTTATGTTAGTGAGTGAAAATCAGTTGCAGGGAACATATTATACACTGATTATATATCAATTCTTAATATTCGCAAAGTGGATCGAATTATGGAGTATTATTTAGTCTTGAACACCTTTTGTATATGAAAGGATCACGTACTGATTTTTAGTCTCCAATAATTTGGTACAAGTTCGATCAATTTCAAGAAAACATTGGAGGATGAAAATCAGTCTCAAAAAACTTTTAAAGGGCCTTATTCGAAATTGAAAGCTAGTCTCCAAAAACTTTTGTAGATAAAATCACTACCAGAAAACATGTATATTTCTACAAAACTTTATGATAAGTTACCAACAAATTTTTTTCCCACAAGTTAATGAAAACTTTCGACAAAACATTAACAAAAAATTAATCATAAGATTTTCTACAATTTTTGGACAAATTTATTAAACAAGTTAACTTATTAATTTAATATAATCGTCGAAATATTGTTGGAAAGTACCGACGAAAGGCTTTTGCTGCTAATTAGTCAGAAAATTAGTCGGGACTTTGTCGGAAAAAACATTTTCTACGGGGTTTTTTCTAACACTTTTTGTCGGAAACTTGTTGCTAACGGCCAATTCTGACAAATTTCTCATTAAATCTGTTGTCACAAATTTTTCAGCTTTTTGGTAGTCAATAATTAAAAAGTGACATTCGGATTGTAATAATAAATTCATATTTAACCAGACCTTACGATGCATGTTAGGGACCGTATAGGGGACTCATGTTTTGTTATGAACCGGACTGAGCCCAACCAACCCATTCAAATGGTCCAACAAGCTGGAAAAAACTTGTGACCTTGATGCGTGATATAAGCGGGATAGAAGGAAATATTAGAGTTATGCAAATGATTAGAAATATGAATGTTCTTCTCTCCCATCTCTATCTGTAATCTAATTTCCCATCTTATTTCTTAGTGTTTATGAATCCTAAGTTGTAATCTTTCTCTACAATCTTATTTCTGAATTGGATTATGTTTTCGTTGTGATTAAAGATCAAATCACTTCATCGGTGCTTTCATTGATACTCAGCTTATATGGCTTTGGAATGTTACAGAAATGATCTCCAATCGATTTCTGGTGTAAATCCGGTCCAATGGATTTCTAAAGCGGAACGGTATTTTGTTTCTTACGCCATATATGATGATGAGATATATCCATATATCGTTGAATTATTTGATGACGAAGCCTTACGGTGGTTCAATTCATGGCATCGAAATTTTGAATTCATCACATGGACGACTTTCACTGCTGCAATGCTTACCAGATTCCACGTTGGGAGATGACCATCAGACTGCATCTGTCACTGCCATGCCTACAATTTCTACACCTATGGACGCACAAGGATTGTTGCTTCTTCAAATGGAAGATCTAATTCGAGTAATTAAATGTGACTCCATGTATGCCGAGTTCATTCTACTGATGATGATTGCTATGATGTTTTTGAGCCTCTAAATCATACTGCTCTCAAGATATTCGATGAAATGCTTGATAGTATTGAAAATGCCATTGACAATGCCGATCATAAAACCATTGTCGATGAGGTATTCAATATTACCACTTCTGAATCGGCTCTGCACCCGGCTCCATATTATGTGCAGGTATATACCAATCCTCCAAAACTATTCAAATGATTATATAAAGTTTTGTAATATTGGTCGCTTTACTAATTTCCTTGATGGCTCTCTATCGAATTTTGATGCTAAATTGCAACAATGGATTTGGGTTTTGTACCTGGCCCAAGCTCGGTTGCACCGCCTTATTTTCATCGGGATGTTAACCGGTATCGACCTGTGAGCGAGGCGGGTATTATGCAGTCTAGTAACTCGGGTTTGGTACCGTCTCCTATTGTTCTTGATCACATAGTGCATAATTCTAAACCTCCTATTAGGGTGTTATGGGTTGCACCTCTTATTCACATGTCTCAATATCTGGCACTGAAAAATTATGCACAAGTTGGTAAGGAGGTTCATATAATTAGAACTAATAATAGAGTACTTGAGTTTCAACTAAGCGATAAACGTCTTGGTTGGAAAGGAGGAACAACCGCTCAATATTCTTATGTGAATGAAGACGTTCTCAAACAACCACCCGACCCTCTAACATCCCTTACAACAAACACTAAAGCAACCGAGTTAGAGCAGTTTGCATTTGAAACTCAAGATCCGAAATTTGGTTTTGTTTACGGTACTACTTATGTTGAACATCTTTATTTTAATGGGTTGTTATGGTGGTGTTGTACTAGGTCGACCAGGAATAAAAGAAATGACATTGACAGAAATGATGACAATACCAATTGGGTGGTTCAATTAAGACCTTATAAGCTTGTTCTAGTCTCTTCTTTTTAGAAACCACTAGTTAAAGTTAAGCTAGTGGATTGGATTACTGCATCAAACAAATTCAGCAGAGAGAATGCTATAATATCAATCAAAACTAGGAAAACTTATAGAGTTGATCTTACCGATGGTTCTACACCTGCAATTAAGCATCTCAACACTTATAAGCTTCATGAACGACAGTTTCGGGTGGAGATGAACAAATTCGGTCAGCTTAGACATCCTAATTTCATCCCATTGCCGTGTTACCGCATAGTAGAAGTTGACTCATTTTTCGTTTACGAGTACATGTCCAAAGGGACTTTCTCACCAATGTTGCATAAAAATGGGAACTCGTTAGATTTGGCCATTCGGTTCAAGATTGCATCAAGAGGAGCCGCTTCAAGGAAACCCTTGCAGCACATGTCGTCTGTACGGTGTCTTTTGCGGGTTGCAAGGCTGGAGCTAGTGTTCTCAAAATTTTCCTCTCCAAGCATCTTGCTAACATGGCTGGTACCAATTTCGTTTTGCCGATGTCTACCTTCAATGTCATGAATGGTGGATCACATGCTGGGAATACGATTGCCTTGAAGGAATTTATGATTCTTCCTTTTGGTATATCACACATTCATATCTCGGACTTGTTTTCACAACCAATCATCATCATTGGCTCCTCACCAACCCATGTTCCAGTCTGCATTCAACCGTTTCATGACCCAAACTTTAAACACCATGTAATCGTGCCATTGGAACCTACGATTCCATCCTTCGCGGCTCTTTATGGACATAAACCACCATAAATAGCTTGCTATGTCCATGACCATGACTATCTTGCCATATCAATTTCCGCAAACCATCGGTTGGAACGAGCTACTCGGGAAGATAATTCTCAATCAAGTAAACCGTACCCTAACTGTCACCTTGAGGACAAGGTGAATTTAAATGGGGGTGGTAATGTTATGAACCGGACCGAGCCCAACCATCCCATTCAAATGGTCCAACAAGTTGGACAAAACCTGTGACCTTGATCCGTGATTTAAGCGGGATAGAAGGAAATATTAGGGTTATGCAAATGATTAGAAATGTGAATGTTCTTCTCTCCCATCTATATCTGTAATCTAAATTCCCATCTTATTTCTTAGTGTTTATGAATCCTAAGTTGTAATCTTTCTCTACAATCTTATTTCTGAATTGGATAAGTTTTCGTTGTGATTAAAGATCAAATCACTTCATGTTGAGTGTCAAATCCCATATATATAGAAGATAAAGAAAGACCAATTTTAGTCACCCACACGTATTTGTCATTTCTACCATTTTAAATGGAGGATCAGAGGTTGAAAATCAATCTATAATGTTCTTGTAAATACCTTATTTGGTACAACTATTCAGTCTCTAAAGCTTGTTTGTAGATGTGAGGATCAAGGTTTGATTTTTTGGTCTCTAATACTTAGGGAAAACTTTAAGTTGATCTTCTTCGTTTAGCTTGCGAAAAAATTATAAGTTGATCTTCTTTGTCCCATTCGTGTTCTATGTTGTTACTTGTGATGTTATTTTCATATTCAACACCCTTCGACTATCAAACCACTTGCACCGAAATAGGACAGTTGAATACTCATTTGAATAACGCATCTCAATAATCACTTCTAGTTGGCCATAATATTTCTCACCCTTCTCTCCCTAGTAGAACCCCATAGTTTTGCGTGGTGCGTCACAACCAAGTACCATAAACCTAACACCGCTGACTATACAAGCATTGTAAGTATTGGCATTTATTTCTACACCTATTGAAAGCGCATACTACTCTAGGTGGAGTTTTGGAGAATTTTATGTTTTCATCGAATAGACCTAACAAATAAAGAGTAACAATTATTATTATGTTATTATTACATATACGTAAACACTGTATGTCACGTATATGCAACATTATTTGGTATGTATATGTAAGACTAATCATTTTCGTATATCTGTTCAAGATACTTAAATACTCTTTTAATAATTAAAAATAATAATAATTTATAAATTATTTGATTATTTGAGAGTGGTTATTACAGTTATCACATAAAAAGTTTGTTATCATTTGAACCCTTCAGAAATTTGGTTTTAATATCATCTTGGGGATCTTCAGATTTGAATTCACTACATTGATGACAAGAAGTAAGGAAGGGAAAAATACTTAACAGATAATGAAAAGTTAAAGATAGGAACACTTACTTCACACAGTCCCTAACTTCATCACATCTATAGAGGACAAACCATTCTATCTTGAGTTTTTCGCTTGTAGAAAGATGTTTGATCTTCGTTGCCCTAGTCAGACGACATTTAGACTCAAACCCCCACAACTTTCTTTTTTCGACAACGACATCCTTGTTTTTATCGAGGCGATTGAACTAAGTCTGAACATATCGAAGGTACATCGAACAAAATGATAGAGCTTTTTCAGCTACATGACGTTCAGTTATACAACCTTCGGGCCTTGCCTAGTTTTTGACATAGTTTTTAGTCTTTTTATACACCTTTCAAATGGATACATCCATCTCATACATACTGGACCTCCACGAATTGCTTCATGAGGTAAATGCAAAACTAAATGAACCATATTGTCAAAAATACGTTGGACGATAAATCAACTCTAACTTGCACAAGATTTGAACCCTCTAACCAATAGTGTTCTGGAGCAAACTTGCTTAAAGAACGTACAAAGGTCTTTAGTTGGTGTAAAAGAATCTTTCGCTAAAAACCTCTAACCCCAATTGGTATCAAACGTTGCATGAGAATATGGCAATCATGATATTTCAGCCCAGTAATGTTAATATTGTTATCTGTCAACCTCTTGCTGATATTAGATATGAACACATCCGACAGTTTAACATCTTTTATACACTCATTGAAAGCTTTCGATCACTGACCTTAAATGAGTATTTTTGGTAGGGCCTATAAAACTTCTTAACCTTTTTTTTGCAACCATTGCGTCCTCCATATCTTTAGATTTTCCAAGTCGATTCGTGCGTTTGACGTGTCTTTGGTCTTGTCGTTCATTAGAAGAGTATCCAGGAAACTGTCGCACACATTTCTCTCTATATGCATTACATCTAAGTTGTGCTTCAACTGCATAGACGACCAATACTCAAGTTCGAAAAATATGCTTCATTTGGACCAGTCTAACTCAAACTAACCCCGATTTCTCGTAACTCCTCCAAACTCGGGATGCTTGTCTGGTAGACGGTCGAGTTGAGATTTAATGTAAGGTTCACTAAATTATTTCGGATTGACTCTTGTCTCGGTTCCCCGTTAAAGTCGACACTTGTAAGGCTCCAAACCTGGGAACCCGACATATTGGCATACACATAAGCACAATAGTAAATGACATCAAATTGTCTCAATAAATGCAGCGAAAAATCAAATAGTCATCAGTGGTCAACGACCCAAATCTTAAACATAATCCAAACAAGTAATAATATCTAAAGCATTCAACATCACAACGGAAAAGTAAATGTCATCACAACGATCACGATAACCAAACGCCATCCAGAAGCCGCCAGCTCACGCTTTCTCCTTACCTGAAATACATGCTAAAAGTCAGCGTAGCTGAGTGAGTTCTATAGTAATTCGTTCGGGGATATTAAATCTTGAACCTTTATAAAAACGATTTACGTCACAAAGGCTTTCTCAATTCTTTACCGATTAATCAATTACATATTTTATCGACATACACGAAATCACGTTGACTGGTCCAAAGACTCGTACGCTCATGACTCGTTGACTGATCATCGTCAGTCATAACAACCCACCGACCAACACCGACTTACTATCACGCTTAAGCAACCCATTTCATCTGACTAAGGTCAGACTCAATTCTAGTCGACTAGAGTCGACCCGATAACAATTAATCACATAATAATCGTAATAAATAACTCGACACCAAATCCTACGCATACAATTATACTATCATATCATAACACAAATATCAACGTCAAAACCCTTATCATTTCGTACCCTTACTATATGGCACGTTGCATGTATTCGATCCCAAAACTACAAAACATTTAAACGTGGGCGATAGAAACTCACCTTTGCTTGATACGCCTCGATCTCTAGAACCCGTTAACGTCTTGTTCTCGCTCTTCGATCCCGCACCTATATTACACACAATTCACAAGTCAATAATCACGTTTCGACGTTCGTCCTCTAGCTCACTCACTCGACCCGACCCGGGGCTTAACACCCATGCACACACGTTGCCATGCATGGCTTGCATGCACGTGTTCACGCTTTAACGCAACCAACCCGTCTTCTCACCGCCACCTTCGGCTCCCGTCAACTCCCACTGTCGCCGTACCTTTGTTACCGGCGCATCGGGACCAAGACTTCGGTCACCTACAACCATTTCCGACCCCCATGAATCATCCCAGCCGTGAACCGCCCTAGCGACGTCCTACCTCCATCTCCCCGCACCTGCATTGATGTCAGCAGTCCCTTCGGGGGACTGTCGCGTCTGCCAAGCGTCACCACCGGCCTCCTACGCGTTCTCCCGGACTCGCTGCTACTGCTGCCGTGTCCTCCCTACGCTACCCCCGCATCATCGCCTTCTCTACCGAGCCATTGCAGCCCCAACAGCTTCGTCCGTCCCCCTCACGTCTCGTGCCTACCATTCCGGCCACAGCCGGTCCCTTCCCGAGCTCGCTATACATGTCGACCACCCACCATGGGTTCAGCCGAAAACTCCCTTAACCCGCAACACTCATAAAAACAAAAATTTGATTACAACGAGTCAAGTTTTGTGATTATACCTTTATTCCGAGTGACTCGTGTGAATCGAATCACCAAGAACTTGTCTTCTTCCTTCACTCGTCACCTATGAAACCCTAGGATCATAAAATGATTACTACAAGTATTTGATGATCATATCACGCAACGGGGGATTAGAGATCGCGATATTACCTTCGATTCGTCTCGAACTACCACGGTCGGCCTCCTCCTCTTCTTCCTTGGTCTCGGCAGTCGTAACACAACAATGGGGAACCCCCCATTGTCGTAAAACCTATAAGGGTGGTGGCCGGACGGGCTTCGGCCCCTGCGCGCTATCGGACCCACCCCCTTCTCGGGCTTGATCCATCTTGAGATGTTTCCTAAATTCCCCTTGAGTCCCGTTTATTACGTAAGAATCCCCTGTCTAACTAATTACAACAACACCGCCTACTAACCCCGTTAAGTTTCGATAATTGCTAATAATTATTTACAACTCCTACAAACCCGTTTTATTAAACGAAAAACCAAGATTTACAAGTCTCCCCCCCTAAAGAGGTTTCATCCTCGAAACCTGGGTCATCTGGAAACAAATGCGGATAACGTTCGCGCATATCCGCTTCCGGCCCCCATCTAGCTTTAGCAATAGTGATCACTTTCCTTCGCAGCCTCTTTTCCTTTGTATCCAGTATAGCCACTAGTTCCTCCACATAATTTAGCTTGTCGTACACCACAATGTCGTCTAACAATACGTGTTCTGTAGCATCTGCCAAACACTTCCGTAGATGGGACACATGGAATGTTAGGTGTATCCCTGCCAATGCATCGGACAATTGCAGTATGTAACGGACACTACCAACACGTTCTTCTATCATAAACGGTCCAATATATCTCAGACTAAGCTTTCCCCGTTTCTGGAAACGAATAATGCCCTTCCAGGGCGACACCTTAAGCATCACATAATCTCCTTTGTTAAACTCTATAGGCCGCCGTCTGTTGTCGACTTAAGACTTCTGCCGATCCTGAGCGGCTTTCATCCTTTGCTTCACCAATTCAAACTTCTCGGAAGTTGCTTTCTAAGCTTCCTAACTCTTTCTGTCCGATCTCTCCCCAGCATACCGGGGTTCTACATCTTCTCCCATAAAGCATTTCATACGGTGGCATCCCAATAGTCGCATGATAACTATTGTTATAAAAGAACTCCGCAAATGGTAGGTGACGATCCCATGCACCTCCGAAATCAATCAAACATGCACGAAACATGTCCTCTAATGTTTGTATCGTCCGCTCTGACTGTCCATCAGTCTGAGGGTGATACGCAGTGCTAATGTGCAATCTCGTCCCCATGGCTTCATTGAACCTTTTCCAAAACTTGGACGTGAACCTCGTATCCCGGTCGGATACAATAGAAATCGGCACTCCATGTCTTGCAACGATCTCATTAATAAACACTTCGGATAACCTTTCCGATGAGAAAGTTTCCATAATCGGTAGAAAATGAGCGTTTTTCATCAACCGATTCACTACTACCCAAATAGTGTCGTGCCCTTTGCCCGTCTTAGGTAATTTTGTAATAAAATCCATGGTGATATGCTCCCATTTCCACTTCAGAATCTCTAATGGTTGGATTTTTCCATAAGGCTTCTGATGTTCTGCCTTAACTTGCAAACACATCAAACAGTTGCTCACATACTGGATCACATCGTGCTTCATTCCCGGCCACCAATAGTTGCCTTTCATATCTTGATACATCTTTGTTACTCCCGGATGTATCGAATACCTTGACCTGTGCGCTTCGTCAAGTACCTACTCTCTAAATCCACCAAACCTTGGTATCCAAATACGGTCATCCTTGACCCACACCACTTGACTGTTCTTCTTTTAGCCTTTCATCCTTTAAGGCCTCCATCTGCACGTCCTTTAGTAAGGTCAGAAAATCGAACATTACTACTAGTTGACACGCTTTAACTTTAATTGGCGTGTGCTCTTCCTTACGACTTAATGCGTCAGCAACCACATTTGCCTTTCCTGGATGGTAAAGGATCTCATAGTCGTAGTCCTTGATTAGCTCCAACCACCTCCTCTGCCTCATGTTCAACTCTTTTTGCTCAAAGAAGTACTTCAAGCTCTTATGATCTGTGTAGATCGTACACTTGATTCCATACAGGTAGTGTCTCCACAACTTGAGTGCAAACACCACCGCCGCTATGCGTTTTCAATTGCCTTGACGCATACACTATCACTTTCCCTCGTTGCATTAACACACAACCTAACCCCAAATAAGACGCATCCGAATACACCACTAAGTCGTCCTTACCTTCCGGTAATGTTAACACCGGTGCTTCAGTCAATCGCTTCTTTAACTCTTGAAATGCACCTTCTTGATCTGGTCCCCAAGCAAACTTCACTCCTTTCCGAGTCAACTTAGTTAATGGTGTTACCAGCTTAGAGAAGTCCTTGATGAACTTCCTGTAATAACCGGCTAACCCTAAGAAGCTACGCACCTCCATTGGATTCTTAAGAGCGTTCCACTTCACCACTGCTTTAATCTTTGCAGGATCCACCATGATCCCTTCTGGGTTAATGACATACCCCATAAACTGCACTTCCCGCAGCCAAAACGTACAATTTGAGAACTTAGCGTAAAGCTTTTCTCGTCTCAATGTCTCTAACACTTCTCGTAGATGATCTCCGTGATCCTCCTCACTCTTAGAGTAAATTAGAATATCATCGATAAACACAATCACGGATCTATCCAGCATTGGACGGCACACGCGGTTCATCAAGTCCATGAATGATGCCGGAGCATTCGTCAATCCAAAGGACATAACCAAGAACTTATAATGTCCATAGCGTGTCCTAAATGCCATCTTTGAAATATCTTCTTCCCTAACCTTCAGCTGATGATATCTTGACCTCAGATATATACGTGAAAACCACTTTGCTCCTTGCAGTTGATCAAACAAGTCATCGATACGCGGTAACGGATACTTGTTCTTAATCGTTAACTTATTGAGCTCTCGGTAGTCAATGCACATGCACATGCTACCATCCTTCTTCTTCACAAACAAGACCGGTGCACACCATGGTGACATACTTGGTCTTATGAATCCTTTGTCCAACAAGTCTTGAAGTTGCTCCATGAGCTCCTTCATCTCTGTCGGTGCCAATCGATACGGAGCTTTAGAAACCGGCTGAGCTCCTGGCTGTAGATCGATCTGGAATTCGATATCTCGCTCCGGTGGTACTCCCATCAAGTCATCAGGGAAAACGTCCGCAAACTCCTGCACCACTAGAACCTCTGATAAATCCACACTCTTTGCTTCTGTATTGGTGACATAAGCTAAATATGCCCCGCACCCACGCCGCAATGACTTCACCACCTTCATCATAGAGATAAATCTCGGTAGAGAGCTCACTCTGTCGCCATAAACCGTCACCACCATTCCTTCTAAGGACTTTAACCTTATCATTTTCTGTCGGCAAACAATGTCCGCATTGAACATAGCTAACCAATCCATCCCCAACACAACATCAAACCCTCTCAGAGCAATAATAAATAATCTAACAGGGAACCTATGACCCTCTAGATCAATAAAACCGTCATCTAACGCTTCAATGACTCTAGTGGGTGATCCCACCGCGGTCTCAACACTAAACGGATTTTCAATCATCCTAGCTGTCCTACACAAACTCTTGCAAAAAGATGCGGCTACGAAGCTCTTTCTTGCCCCTGAATCAAATAAAATCGAAGCTGGTACGTTATTAATAAGAAAAGTACCTGAAACAACATCAGGGTCATTCATGGCTTTAGTTGCAGTCATAGTAAAAGCCCTAGCTTTAGCCTTAGACTTTTCATCTTCTTTCTTAACTGGGACTGCTTCCCTGCTTGGTCCCGCACTCTGTCCTACCTTACACTCTTTCACCAGATGGCCTAGACCCCCACACTGGTAACACTTAGGACTGCGCGGGCAGTCTCTAGCAAAGTGTCCCGCCTTACCGCACCTATAACAAGAACCCACATCAGCCCTGCACTCACCCGAGTGCATCTTACCACACTTGCGACACGAATCAGGTCCATCGGTCCTAACCTTCTTCAAAAACGGAACCTTCAAATCTTTACCGAACCTTTTGAGGGGTACGGTCCACTTCTTATCCTCTGGTTTCTTCTCTTGCACCTCAGCTCCCATGACATCATCATACAAAGTCCCACTAAGCTCCACCACACCGTCGAAACTCTAAGGTTGCTGAGCCTTGACTAAATGCCTAGCACGACCCGGTAGACCGGCTACATACAACTTCATCCACCGCTCATCATTTCCAGCTAAATGTGGTACCAGACGTGCCATTTCTATGAACTTCGATGTGTACTCACGATTAATCGATTTACCAGCCTTGAAAATCAAAAACTCTCTCTCTAATCTCCCCAGCTCTCCCGGAGCACAAAACTTCTTCCTAACCAAACCCTTCAGATCCTCCCAAGTCATAGCTTCCAGCTCCTGAGCTGTCTTTCTCTCTTTCACCGAGTTCCACCAGTGCAAGGCCTCAGTAGAGAAAGAGTGAGAAACGAACTTCACTATCTGCTCCGGCTTGCACCCACTGATAGAGATGGTGGACTCCATCTCAGTAAGCCAGTGATATGTGGCCACTGCATCCTTCAACCCCTCGAACCTAGGCGGATCACACTTCTTAAAGTGCCCGTAGTCACATCTGCCACCTTTTCCAGTCGATTTCTTCTTCTTTTCCACCTCTACTAGCACCCTCGTCTCGAGCTCCTCGAATGCTGCCTTCACTATATCCGGCAGATACTCATGGATCATCTCATCCACTTCCTTCTTAACCGCTTCGCGAACCTCTGGTTCGAATTGGAACCCTTCGTGTTGCTCGGAATGCACCGAAGGTTCAGCACGCACTGACGGTTCAGTATGAACCGACACCTCTTCCTGATTAGCATTGTCGTCCTGAGCGTTCTCACGACGCCCTCTACCTGTAGCATTACCCGCAGTCTGTCTCTTAGGTGCCATCAGTTACTGAAATTAATAACAAACAGAGCAATACTTAGGTATCATTTAAAACAATCCGAGCAGTGCAATTAGTTAATGATGGTGGCCAATTGCCATTACCCGCTTGCCTTGCCTTTCACGTTTTAAACCATCCCTATACTGCATCTTGGTATAACGCCCCTGTCTTAGCCTACTAACACACACGCACACACATATACACTAACTCATACCTGGCGCTTCTGGCTTTTGGTTACGCGTGATGACATTCCCTACACATTGGTCCCATTCTCAGTCTAAGTCTAGGTATAGAGGATGCCCAGATTATTTAAACCACCGCTCTAATACCAGCTTGTAAGGCCCCAAACCCGGGAACCCGACACGTTGGCATACACGTAAGCATAGTAGTAAATGACATCAAATTGTCTCAATAAATGCAGCGAAAAATTAAATAGTCCTCAGTGGTCAACGATCCAAATCTCAAACATAATCCAAGCAAGTAATAATATCTAAATCATTCAACATCATAACGGAAAAGTAAATGTCATCACAACGATCACGGTAACCAAACGCCATCCAGAAGCCGCCAGCTCACGCTTTCTCCTTACCTGAAATACATGCTAAAAGTCAGCTACTCTGAGTGAGTTCTATAGTAATTCGTTTAGGGATATTAAATCCCGAACCTTTATAAAAATGATTTACGTCACAAAGGTTTTCTCAATTCTTTACCGATTAATCAATTATATATTTTATCGACATACACGAAATCACGTCGACTGGTCCAAAGGCTCGTACGCTCAAGACTCGTTGACTGATCATCGTCAGTCATAACAACCCACCGACCAACACCGAATTACTATCACGCTTAAGCAACCCATTTCATCTGACTAAGGTCAGACTCAATTCCCGTCGACTAGAGTCGACCCGTTAACAATTAATCTCATAATATCAAAGCATCGCATTAAATAACTCGACACCAAATCCTACGCATACAATTATACTATCGTATCATAACACAAATATCAAAGTCAAAACCCTTATCATTTCGTACCCTTACTATACGACACGTTGCATATATTCGAGCCCAAAACTACAAAACATTTAAACGTGGGTGATAAAAACTCACCTTTGCTTGATACGCCCCGATCTCTAGAACCCGCTAACGTCTCGTTCTCGCTTTTCGATCCCGCACCTATATTACACACAATTCACGAGTAAATAATCACGTCTCGATGTTCGTCCTCTAACTCTCTCACTCAACCCGACCTGGGGCTTAACACTAATGCACGCACGTCGCCATGCATGGCTTGCATGAACGCGTTCACTCTTTAACGCAACCAATCTGTCTTCACACCGCCACTTTCGGCTTCAGTCAACTCCTACCGTCATCGTACCTTTGTTACCGGCGCCTCGGGACCACAACTTCAGTCATCTACAACCTTTTATGATCCTCACGAATCGTCCCAGCCGTGAACCGCCCTAGCGATGGGCTACCTCCATCTCCCCACACCAACATTGACGTGGACAGCGCCTTCGGGGGACTGTCGAGTCTGCCCAACGTCACTGCCGGCCTCCTACGTGTTCTCCCGGACTCGCTGCTGCTTCCGTGTCCCCCTGCGCCACCCCCGCGTCTTCGCCTTCTCCACCGAGCCTTCGCAGCCCCAACGACTTCGTCCGTCCCCCTCCCGTCTAGTGCCTACCATTCCGGCCACAGACGATCCCTTCCCGGGCTCGCTATACATGTCGGCCACCCACCATGGGTTCAGCCGAACACTCCCTTAACCCGCAACACTCACAAATAAAAAAATATGATTACAACGAGTCAAGTTTTGCGATTATACCTTTATTCCGAGTGACTCGTGTGAATCGAATCACCAAGAACTCGTTTCCTTCCTTCACTCGTCACCTATGAAACCCTAGGATCATAAAATGATTATTACGAGTATTTGATGATCATATCACGCAACGGAGGATTAAAGATCGCGATATTACCTTCGATTCGTCTCGAACTACCACAGTCGGCCTCCTCCTCTTCTTCCTTGGTCTCGACAACCGTAACACAACAATGGGGAACCCCCCCCCCCCCATTGCCGTAAACCCTATAAGGGTGGTGGCCGGACCGGGCTTCGGCCCTTGCGCGCTATCGGACCCCCCCTTCTCGAGCTTGATCCATCTTGAGATGTTTCTTAAACTCCCTTTGAGTCCCGTTTATTACGTAAGAATCCCCTGTCTAACTAATTACAACAACACCGCCTACTAACCCCGTTAAGTTTCGATACTTGCTAATAATTATTTACAACTCCTACAAACCCGTTTTATTAATCGAAAAACCGGGATGTTACAACACTTCTTCCCCACAGATGGTTAGCGTCTAAGAACTGGCGAAAACCGACATATGCGACTTATTTGTTACACGTATTGAGGAAATGTCTTCGTTGCAACTCGGGCATGCTTTGTGGCTCTGTCAGCTGCCACCTGATCGACTACTATGAGTTGGAGAGTCGCTTACGGTCCGTAAGAACGCCACCTTCATTCTGAAGAATGTGTTTGTCACTGTGTCTTTAGTACGTATGCCTGACAGCCACAAATGCTTAAGCTCATCTAGCAACGGCTTAAGAAAAATGTACATGTCCTTCCCGGGTGATTTAGGGCCTGGAATCAACAAGGACAATATGAATGATGACTTTTTCATGCATAGCCATGGAGGAAGATTGTATGTTGTGAGTATAACTGGCCATGTGCTATGAGTCGAACATTTCAAGGTTCCCTCGAGAAGTTAGGGTACTTTATATCAAATTCTTTCCATGAAGATCTATCAACAAGATGACGCATCGTACCCTCTTCTGATTGTCCGGTACTATGCCGTTGTACAAGTATATGTGTATGAACATTTGTATGTCTTAAATTTGTTTTGTTTATAATATACTATTTTTTTTAATATAAAGTAACTAATCACCGTTCACCTTTGCTCACTTCTTTAGCACCATCATGAGATCCATATTATGTCTAAATTTAATACAGGTAATTAACTAGCTTCTTTAGCACCATCACAATCGTTGAACCATCATTTTCAAAAAGGAAAAAAGAACTCAAAAATATTTGAAAGAGAACTGCTACAACCTAAATTACTAATATGGAGTTGTAAAGTAAAACCAAAATTAAATTAACATAAGCAAAATTTAAGCTAATTGCATAATGATACGCACAAAGAACTCAAATCTAACCTCAACTAGTAGAATAATACACACAGATTTGTGAGAGTAGGTGATGGTGCGGCGAGGTGGTGATCGTCATCTATTTTGGGAGAGATCTGTGGCAAAAGTGAGGACAGTGGGAGGGAATACCTCGCCAAACACTTTTAAGGCTTTTAGCTGCGATATGTCGCCGCTAGTGATTGTTAAACCCTACCCTTAGATCTATTTCAAATCAACAGTTAGATTAAACGGTGGGAATGGTACGCGGATCCTGTCTGATGTCGCCGCTAATTAAAGGTCGTCGTCCCACTAGTGAGGTCGCTGGTAATGCCAACATTTCTTGTAGTGATATTGAGTGAAAAAAAAGACAAAATAAAAAAAAACTTATCAAACCTTCATTTTCTTTCCTATTATAGAAAGTGAAATTATATATTAGCTAGGAGTAAAGCTCGTGATAGCCGAACAAATGAAGGGACAAATCATATTTTTGAAAGCGTTCATTGAACAAGCTCTGAACCTTTATTCTGAGTTTTCATCCTTAATCATTATTTTCTACTCTGCCTTAAAGTCGACTCATAAAAAAAAATTAAAGAGTGTACTCGATACTTGACTTAGCTTCCGAATTTTCACAGTTTCCAGGGAGGGGAGCGATTTAATGTACCCAATCTTACCAGGAAAAAGTGAAGTCGGCAGCAGCGAGATGGTGATCGTCATCTATTTTGGGAGAGATCTGTGGCAAAAGTGAGGACACTGGGAGGGAATACCTCGCCAAACACTTTTAAGGCTTTTAGCTGCGATATGTCGCCGCTAGTGATTGTTAAACCCTACCCTTGGATCTATTTCAAATCAACAGTTAGATTAAACGGTGGGAATGGTACGCGGATCCTGTCTGATGCCGCCGCTAATTAAAGGTAGTCGTCCCACTAGTGAGGTCGCAGGTAATGCCAACATTTCTTGTAGTGATATTGAGTGAAAAAAAAGACAAAATAAAAAAAAATCTTATCAAACCTTCATTTTCTTTCCTATTATAGAAAGTGAAATTATATATTAGCTAGGAGTAAAGCTCGTGGTAGCCGAACAAATGAAGGGACAAATCATATTTTTGAAAGCGTTCATTGAACAAGCTCTGAACCTTTATTCTGAGTTTTGATCCTTAATCATTATTCTCTACTCTGCCTTCAAGTCGACTCATAAAAAAAAATTAAAGAGTGTACTCGATACTTGACTTTGCTTCCGAATTTTCACAGTTTCCAGGGAGGGGAGCGATTTAATGTACCCAATCTTACCTTAAACTGTGAAAAAAAATTGTTTCCGCTGCTTGAACCCGTGACCTCAAGAAAAGAAATTGTTTGACATTACCTATATAAGCTTTCAACATATATAAAACTTGATTCACAATAAGAAAAAACCTAAAAATAAGAAATCCTTTATTTTACTTGATCTCATTTATGGGGTATCAAAGGTGTTCTGGGAAATGTGTGTTGTACATTTGGAAGCGTTATTTTTTTTTTCTTTTTGCTAAAGATTTCTTCCTTCGATATTTCAATTGTCATTGATGCCAACATTTTTCTCTACCTAACTATGTTTAGCTTTATACAACAAAAGGTATACGAATTGTCGTTGGCCTCTTTTCCCCACCTAAGTCCTTGGATTTTATGAATAAATTGTGTGCTCGCCGAAATAGAAACTATCCTAACATATGGGAGAAGAATTATCATATAACCTAATGATCGAACCAGTGGCGGACCCATGAATTTTTTTTCATAAAACGATGAAAACAAGTTTCCGACAATAAAACGATGAAAACTAAGAAAATTACAAACGAACAATAATAATACGATATTTGTCATTAGAAATTCATAATTAAAAAAAATATCCCTCTAATTATTCTCTACAGGTTTTCATTTTTTGAAACCGAACCATTACATCATTTATAAGAACTTTTCTAAGCAAATCTTTTTCAATATAACAAATAAACAATCAACTCTTTTTTCAATAGCTAATTAGGTATAAAATATTTAAATGGGTATTGGGTTTATTTATGAGTTTATGTTTTATTTGGGAGTATTTTGTTTAAATGTTATTGGGTTAAACTATTAAAGGTTTGGTTTAAGATTTTACAATTGATAGGCTACGAGTCAATTGTTATATAATTAAATGTTTGGTTTAACTAGTTTGTTTTATAAAATCTATAATGCTAAAAAATATTTCTTGAGGGACGATGCCAAAATTTTATGAGGGTCAGTGTCAAAATTTTACGAGGGTCGCTCGAAAATATACCAGGTATATAACAAAAAAAACATATTTTAACGGTGTCGGCCGACCCGCCGACATCACCTTAGGTCCGCCAATGGATCGAACTATACCAAAGGTCAATAAATCCTCCAAAACTTCATCGTTTCTACTACTAATGTGTACATAAATAATGGTGAATTTGATTGTACCTTGTAAGTACGGTTTTTTTTTTTTTTGAATGTCAAATATATCCTACTCCTACTCCTAAATTAAACCAAATATTTCACCCCATGTCTGGATTTAAACTCAGAACCTCTCATCTAAGAGGCAAGAGTCTCTACTAAGTGAGCTAGTCCCACATTGACACCTTGTAAGTATGGTGATCAAAAGTTTATTCATCATAATTCATAACTAAGACAACTATGCTCCAAATTTCATAAGCAAATAACTGCTTAATTATAACTTTTATTGAAACAAGAATCTAGTTGAATGAGATTGGTTTTGTCATTGACTTCTTAAATCCAAATGGAATCGTGCTGTGTTACGTATTCCATATCTTTTGTTGTGTCGCAATCAAGCAAATAATTAAAAACATTCATCAATACCCTGATAACCTTAAAAGGTAACGTCGGATGATAGGAATAGGAAGCCAACAAAAAAGTCATTCTTCTATGTTTAATATTTGATTTACCAAATTTTGATAAAAAAAAAAGTTTGCTTTTGAGTCGTAGGATCAATCCCTGCTACCAACGAAAATTGTTTTTGTTTCTTTTTATCCTTACTTTTTTTACATTCGTTTATAAAAATTAATTTTTTCTATTTTTAATTTGTTTTGAATTTGTTACTAACTTCTTTAACTTTGTCGTTTCAATGTTAACTACTATCGAGCCGTAATCTATCTATTTTTCGGTCTCCATAACCGTGTTGCAACAACTTTATACATTTATTTTATATAATTAGTCACGTTATTGTTACCGCCGTAACGCACGTAACCCGCCGCATCGCGCGGAAGACCGAGTCGTGACAACTTCATACGTTTTCTTTATGTAGTTAGTCACGCATCACATGGGCTTTAATTATGCGATTAAACATGTATCATCGTACACTCTCACCGCCACGCACGGGTCAAATTTTCTAGTTATAAATATAAGTGAATAAGAAAATATGAGTATATTAACCACGTAAAGGAAACACATTTGATAAATTAAAACCAACAATTTTATTTGCTTTGAGAGACATATACAAGCATAGTTACAATGCCCTTTGAATCTCGTTTATTTCGAAGAGAGTTTATTATTCGTATCTTGCGTGCATAGTTTTTAGTTAGATCCTGAAATGAGAAAATCACAACAAATAAAAAAATAAGTCAAAAGTTTAACAAAAACTATATATGTTATACTTAAGAACTTGGGTTTCGAGTATAATTACCGGTCATAGTTAACAAGAATTCTCCCGGCAGCACGATTAGCAATGATTGCAAATGCATCTTGAGAAAGATCAATTTGATCCGAAGCACATCCAGGACAAAGATCAACAACTGTAACATCAACGCTACTGCCAGTGCAAGGTTGCAAAACGCCATCATTGGTTCTACCGGTGCAAGTCACACTGTACCTAGTCCCACAAGCACCTCCGTTGGCATACAAACCACTGTTTGCTGCCATAACTAGATTACCACGGTCTTGGAAGCCAAAACATGCTGAGGCTGCATATGCACCGAAATAAAAAAATCAAAACAAGATATACGACGATAAACGAATTCAACTTGGCTCATTTTTAATTAATGTCTGTATACTTACGGACTAAGGGAGGACCGTAGAAAGTTGCTTGGCCAGCAATGGCATGAGCAACCGATGTGAGGCATGCAACCATGGCAATCAAGATAAAAGCCCTGGTCATCAAACCCATTTTTGAAAACTTGAAATTTGATTTTTGTCAAGTCTTTTGCTTAGTTTGGTGATGAGAAACACAAAAGGGATGTCCTTTTATAGATGAAAAAACTAACTCGAAGGCTAAATTTAAATTAACGTGCACGGATGAGTTATCTTGTTTATCGTCAACAAAAGACAAATAATTTACCAAGTCAGGGAAGTGGGACATGGATATTATTTTATTAATTACATTCTCTATGACTAATCTATCCATATAGTAACTACGGGAAAGTCACACAAATATAAATTGAGGTTTACCAAAATAGAAATTTACCTCTTTGAGGCGTCTTAGTCACAATTTTAATTGAGCTTTTAAGAACTTGAATTTTTAATGAAAAAATAAGCCAAATTTAATGAAAAAAAAAAGTTGAATATAATAAAAATTAATAACTGGATGTGCCCAGCGAAGACCTTAAGGGCTCGTGTTCAATTCCTAAGACCCTTCTTCGAACTTACTCGTAATTATGCGCCGAAAGGGATATGTGGCCAGAGTATATGAGTGGTTGTACCATGTTCAAAATTCGTTGGTTGTACCATGCATCTTCAAAATCGGTTCGTATGGAGAAGGCGGCTGTATAACTGAACTTAACATTGGACATGTTGCGTTGTGAGTAATTCATCTCAAAGGTGTAATGAGAAGGCGGTTTTAAAAATATGTTTAGAAAAAAAATGAAGGCTTTTAAAAAAGACGTTCAGAAAAAACGAACGGTTTTAAAAAAGAGGTTTAGAAAAAAAACTAACGATTTAAAAAAAAAACGTTTAGACAAATTGAACGGTTTAAAAAAAACCTTTAGACAAAACGAACGGTTTTAAAAAAAATGTTTACAAAAATAAACGAATGGTTTTAAAAATGACGTTTAAAAAAATATGAATGACTTTGAAAGGAATGTTTAAAAACCGAAACGATTTTGAAAAGAATGTTTAAAAACCGAACAATATTAAAAAAACATTGAAAAGAAGGAATGATTCTATAAAGGATGTATTGAAAAAAAGATAGTTATTTAGTTAAAAATAAAAAAAAACACCTATTTTGGTAAATAAGTTTTCAACTACACTTATTTAGTAAATATTTTCTCTACCTACACCTTTTTCGTAAAAAACTCAATAATTGTTATGGTCAATGCTTAGCTTGATAAACCATTTTTTTTAAAAATGATATGAAAGAATATGAATATCACTTCAATGGTTAATTTTGACGTGTTAAAATTTTGTAGTTAGTTAGAAGTTAGCGATGAGGTGAAAAGAAAAAAAAATCTATATTATTGATAACTATTGTATTTAATCTAGTGAGACCAACGTTTTTAGTCTCAGTTATTTTTATATACTTTATTATTTAAAAATAAAATTATAACGTAACACGACGAATTTTTATATACTTTGTTATTGAACCTGCTACTGTTTTGAAGAAGAATTGCTTGCTGTTAGGGATTCTAAAATTATAACCTAACACGACGAATTTTTATATACTTTGTTATTGAACCTGCTTTTGAAGATTGTGAACCTGCTACTCTTTTGAAGATCGTGAACCTGCTACTATTTTGAAGTATCATTTATGTTCGAATATCTGTAACCATAAGTGAAGGTTTCAAGGTTCAGATAAGCTTGGAACACCCAAACTTGGGCGCTTACCTGGTGAGATCGTTCCTTTTATTTATGTTGTTTTAATTCCCGTCACACGATAGCATCTATTTAGGAATTTTGTGAATGGGTTTAGAGGACTAGCAGTTGTTACCGAGGCGAGACATACATCGGGTTTTACCTGTTGCATTTTTTGTGTTGCATTTTGTTTGGTTGTCTCTCTTCTGTGATTATTACTTATATTTTATGCATCACTTGAGTTTTAATTTTCTGTGTGATTGCATTTAAACAACATTAAACCTTTATCAACCACTTAAGTGGTGTAAAAACCTGGCTCTAGTCTTGGTTGTTCGTGACTGCGTGTTCCTGATTCAAACCCATTCTTTGTCTACTTGTGGTTTATAATGGCTGATAATGAAACATGACCATTAGCTAATGATGAAACTTTAATAAGTCAACTTGATTTTAGTATTCCTCTTTATCTTCATGCTAGTGATTGTAGTAATCTTACCATTGTTAGCATAAAACTTAAAATATCTGAAAACTACACTGTCTGGTCTAATTCTATGAAACTTGGTTTACAAGGTAAAAATAAACTAGGATTAATAGATGGGTCTTGTAAACGGTCTGATGATGATGTTCTTGCTGGACATTGGGATAGATGTAACTCTGTTGCGCTTACATGGATTCTTAATTCTGTTGCTGATGAACTATACAAGGAAACTTATGATAAAACCGACGGTTTAGTTATTTTTAATCTATATCAATAAATAAATTATTTGAATCAAAACCGAGCAACCATGACTGATTATTACCATAAACTTGACATTCTATGGAAACAATTGATCAAATGGTTCAATTATCTTCAAGAACCTACCAAGATTCAAAAGAGTTAACGATTTTAAGCATTTTATAAAGCATATGCAAATTTTGATGGGTCTTGATGGTGAATACCAACAGGCGAGGACAAACATTTTAACAAGTGATCCTCTTTCTACTATTAAAACCGATGTTTCTATTATTTCAAGAGAAGAATCCTATAGAAACTAAAAAACCTCTTCAAAAACTCAAAACCAAAACTTTTAATTTGTGGCTAGAACGTCTCAAAATTTTGTAAATAAGAAAAAAATCATTAAATGCCCTAATCCCTACTTGAAGTGTACTAATTGTAATAAGATTCCCAACTTGAAGTGTACTCATTGTAATAAGA
Organism: Smallanthus sonchifolius; assembly: GCA_023525975.1. Lineage (NCBI taxonomy): Eukaryota > Viridiplantae > Streptophyta > Magnoliopsida > Asterales > Asteraceae > Smallanthus > Smallanthus sonchifolius. Next base: position 15,430,177 of record CM042035.1, on the reverse strand, counting down.
TTAGTCACACGGTAGATTAATGCTTTGAAATTGTTGGCTATCCACCAAATCCCAAACCTAGATATAATCTAGGAACTATCTTTCAAACTTTAATACACTACTAGAAAAAAGCAAGTTTGTTACGAAATATTTCCGACGCAAATTTTTCCTCACAAATTGCTACACATTTGCGACAAAATAGTGACGAAAATGAAAACCCCAGCCTTTGTAGCAAATGCGTCGCACATTGCGACGCATTTCTGACAAAACCAAAAATAGTCTTACTAATTATAAAAAAAATACCTTATTAACTAAATTATAATATTTAATATTGATTTTGTCGCAAATGTGTCGCAATTTGCGACACATTTCCGACAAAATGTTTAATAATCTTAAAAATAAAAATAAAAATACCTTTGTAATATATTTATAAATAATCAATGTTGTTTTTGTCGCAAATGCGTCGCAATTTGCTACACATTTCCGACAAAACGTTTAATAATCTTGAAAATAAAAATAAAAATACCGTTTTAATATATTTATAAATAATTAATGTTAATTTTGTCGCAAATGCGTCGCAATTTGCTACACATTTCCGACAAAACCAATAATAATAATAAAAATTAAAATTAAAATACCTTTTTTAATATATTTGTAAATAATCGATATTGTTTTTGTCGCAAATGCGTCACAATTTGCTACACATTTCCGACAAAACCAGTAATAATAAAAATTAAAATTAGAATACCTTTTTAATATATTTATAAATAATTGATATTGTTTTTGTCACAAATGCGTCGCAATTTGATACACATTTTCGACAAAACCATTAATAATCTTAAAAATTAAAATTAAAATACCTTTTTAATATATTTATAAATAATTGATATTTTTTTGTCGCAAATGCGTCGCAATTTGCTACACATTTCCGACAAAACGATTAATAATCTTAAAAATAACAATAAAAATACCTTTTTAATATATTTATAAATAATTAATATTGTTTTTTGTCGCAAATGCGTCGCAATTTGCTACACATTTCCGACAAAACCATTAATAATTTTAATAATTAAAGTAAAAATACCTTTTTAATATATTTATAAATAATTAATGTGGATGTATACGCGTGTATGTGTGTGTATATTTATAAGTATGTATTTATATGTGTATGTATCCATGTGTATTTGTATGTGTATGTGTATGTGTGTATACGTATGAGTATGTGTATGTATCTATGTGTGTGTATGTATGTATAGTGTACGTCAATGTATGTGTCATTATGCTTCATTGATGGTCGATTGTGGTTGTTGTTTATCAATTAAGGCCAATAATAGTCAATGATGGTCAATGTATGTGTTTTTGTATGTATAGATGTATATGCATGTTTGTGTATGTGTGTGTGTATCTGTATGTATACGTGTTTATGTATGTTTGTCTAGAATATGTATAAGTTTGTGAAATAAAAGTATTTAACATATAATGAAGTTGCGTAGAAGATTGAATGAAAAAAACAACGTTTAACCCTTGAAAAAAGAAAAAAAAATCAGATTGATGAAAATGCGTAGCAATTGTGTAGCAACTTGCTATGCATTTGTGACAAAATATCTATTTTGTGGAGGTTGTGTAGCAAATGGGTAGCAATTTGCTACACATTTGTGACAAAAATATGAATGTATGTGTGTGTATTTATATGTATATGTGTATGTGTGTGTTTGTGTATGCATATGTGAAAAAGTATGTGTTTGTGTATGTGTGTATTTGTATGTATGTGTATGTGTGTCTTTGTGTATGTATATGTATCTATGTGTATGTATATGCATGTATAATAAGAGTATTTATATTTATAAGAGTAAATTACAGGACCACCTCAAAGTCCCACCTATCGTCGGCTCTTCCTTCTCGCGACTCTCCTTGCCGTCACACTCCCTAGGTCGCTAATGACATAGGGGTTTTCCCATAATGTGGTATTTATACTTCCACGTATTACGCTTCAGGTCCCTCAACTTTTTTCTCGCACGTTTTAAATTCCGCATCAGTTATAAACTTAGGTCCTTCGAATCCGTCAAAATAAACTTTACACATTATGTATCGCTAACCGATTTATTTCTTAAGGATTCGGGCCGCCCATCTACTCGAACCTTTATCTTATGAGATTTTCGGGATGTTACAGTATGCGTATTATAAAGTTATATCAAGTAATAGTTATAATAATACAATATATAATAATTATTATACAACAATAATAATTATGTTTATTATAAAGTTTTACTATGATAATTATAATTGTATTTATAAGGTTTACTAATAATAATAAATATTTAATTTATTTTAGTTATTAATATCTTTAAAAAAGGTTTTTAGTTTTAATATAATATTATTAATTTTAGTTTAAAAAAAGCTTTTAATTTTATTATTGTTATTAAATACAGTTTCTTTAATAATAATAATATAAAGTTTTAACAGTATAATACTAATAATAATAACTATAGTAATTAAAATAATAATGATATTTCCGTCGGAAAAGTATCGCAAGTTTCCGACACAATTCCGACAAATACGTTTTTTCATTATTATTTATTAGTAAAATAGGATTTTCTTTACAAACATATAACCCTAAATTGGTTCCAGCCTTCACTTTCTTTATAGCTGTCGCCACCTGCTCCTCGCATTCTTCTTGCTTACGATGTTTTCTCGACTCCGTTCTACAACCGATCGTCGGTACGAGCTTGATGAGGGGGAATGATTGAATCCTCAATCATCGACGGGATTAGATAACAATGGTTGTGGCTGTGGCTGTGAGTGAACTGAAAGAAGAGAGAAGGCTAGGGCAAAGTTTTCCTTTCCGCTTTCACACCGGGAGGTGGAGAAGGACTTCAAGGACATGGGGGAATGCCGGCTGCCACGGAAACCTAAAAAGCGACCGAAGATTGTACAAAATCAACTGGATGTAAGTATTTTAAACCCTAAATATCGATGATTTTCATAGTATTCTGGATTTTATAATGTTTATAGGGTTTAGATTAACGCTTTATACACCGATATGTGATGTGGGCTGAACAGGTTTGACCTTTATTCATCCCATGAAAATCTCTAGCCTAGGGCACCACTTTTGGAAGAAAAGATGTAAAATCAGATCCGAAATTGATCTAGATTAAGAACAGGTATGTGCAGAGAGGGTTAATTGACAAATATGTGTGTCTATTTTTGTGAATCTGTTTGGATTATGCGATTAGTGAATGAATATATGGTGTTTGCAATTTCTAAGGTTCTTTTCTCCTGCATATCCATGATGAATGATGCTTTTATTGTTTCTTCATCTTGCAGATCCACACTTTTCATTTACATTTTCATGAATGATGAATGATGCGATTAGTGAATGAATATATGGTGTTTGCAATTTCATCTTGCTTTTATTGTTTCTTCATGAATGATGAATGATGCTTTTATTGTTCAAATTTCTTCCTTGTGTTCTGTTGCTTGATCCACACTTTTCATTTACATTTTGAAGAAGCAAATTGTTTGGTGCTTATGGTTTTATGACATATTTGAGCAACAAAAGTTTATTATTTTGATTGATTAAACATGTGCACCAACAAAAGTTTAATTGTTTGGTGCTATTGTTGTTGGTCTAATTGGAATGAGTTATCTGTTGTTACTTACATATTATATATATATAGATATATACATATATATATCTATGTATGTGTGTGGGGGTGTGTGTGTGTGTATATATATATATATATAGAGAGAGACTACGATGATGGTGAAGTTTACTAGTTTAGTACATAGATTATGATAGTTCCATGAATTTCTAATCTTAACAATAAGATTTTTAATTTGTGATTTGTGTTAGCTGCTTGAGTCTAGTATATATAAAATAAGACTTCTAAAATTGTTTCCTTTCATTTTACCAGATATGGTGTGTTCTTGAAAGTCAACAAGGCAACATTGATCATGCTGCACAAGGTGGAGCCATATGTTACTTAAGGGTATTTATCTTGGCAAACAATTTTTTTTCTGTTTTTTAAGCATTATGTTTTTCAACATTGTTGAATATATCTTTATTCTCAGATATCCCAGTTTGAAGAGTGTGAAGGGGTTACAAGCAGAGGATTCCTTCGACAAATAACTCCATTGTAGAGCAGGTCTGTTTTCTTTAATATATATTTTTTTCAGTTTCTATTATGAAGTCTTAGAAGTATGTGTGTCTGTGTTAGGTCGTCTCGGGTTGACGGTTTTTGTGTCGGTGCGTTGAAATGGTGAACCCGAACACCACCCATAAACTTATTCGTGTCAAAAACATCAACCCTAACCCCCACACACAATTAAATCCGGGTTGACGTGTAACTTGTTTTATGGAAGAGGATAACAACCTGTTTAAAATTATAATGATCTGTTTTATGTGTTCAAACAATTAGGAGATATGGTAAGTTTATGAAAAACTGTATTTTAGTAAATTGAAACATATGAAAATATAGAAATGTCAGATGATGATAACATTTTAGTGTTAACAATTCTGAATTAGAGATGAAAGAAACATATGCTAATTCTTTGCAATGGATACTGAAGTTTATTTCTATACATTGCCTCTTGTTATTAGCGTTATTATTTTTAAACATAGTAAGATTAGATGAATATTGGTTTGGTTCATTTAGTTTATTTTAATTAATTAGTATACTTTGCGTACATGCTCCCGTTGGTAATTGTATGTGTCTTGAAAGTTGAATCTGAAAAACTGAAAAGTGTGAGATAAAATATCCATCATGACAGATGGAAAGTCTGTACTCTTGAGGATGTGTAGTTTGAACTTTGGAAATAAAGTTGGGACTTGATAAAAAAAATAATTAAATTCATTTGTGGCGTATTTATATATCTTTTGTTGGGGCAGGCTTTGGATAAAAGGCAAAAGAAGGCCCAAACCTAATATGCAGACAGTCAAAACTGTAAGTGGTTTTTCGATCTTTTGACTATTTTTAAAAATGTTATGGTCAGTTGGTCACATTATTTTCAAATTCATGGTGCAGATGGTTACTCGTTGAATATAATTTAATATTTTTACACCTATGCATATAGATATTTTATATATTTGTTTGTCTACACTAATTAGAAAATTACATGGTAACAGACTGTTAAGAAAGTCTCCAAGCCATACATTCACCAGATTGCCACTGCAACAAAACCTCATGTTGATAAAAGCTTCAGAAGCAGTTGCACCTTAAACAAAGGAGGCAAGTTATAGCTTATGGAATACAAGAGTTTGTTAGTTGCCTATTATATATGTTTCTTTTGGATTTTTGGCAAATTTGACCTATATGTATACAAATGAATTGATTTGTGTTATTGTATTTGTGGCTACTTTGAAAAACATGTTCTGAAATTATTTGAGCAAATTTGGTATTTTCTGCATTTTTAGTAGAAAAATTTGGATACTATTAGTTTTGAGCTGGAAAAATCCAACTTTTTTGTTTTTTTTATTATTTGCGTCAGAAATTTCCGACACATTTGCGACAAAAGTAATTATTTAATTTTCTTTATAATTAAATAAAAAATAAATTATTATTTTTTTTATTATTTGCGTCGGAAATGTGTCGGAACTTTCCGATACATTTGTGACAAAATGAATTATTTAATTTTTTTTAAAATTAAATTAAGAAATAAATAATAATTAAATCTAAAGTTGAAAAATAAAATCTGTCGGAAATCTCCGACACCTTTGTGACAAAACATATTATTAAAAAATGTAATAATTTATATTAATAATAAATTTTAATAATATCAAAAAATTAAGTTAATCCTAATATTTATAATTAAAATGTTTGTCGGTAATGCATAGGAAAGCCCGGCGCTATTTTTTTGTCACAAAATTGTCGCAAATTGCGTCGGAATTTTGTCGCAAATTTTTTCCGACGAGGGTTTTTCCGACAAAAGTTTTTTGTCGTAAATTTGTCGGAATTTAGTGTTTCCGACGCATTTGCGACAAAAAACTGCGTCGAAAACACGTTTTTTTCTAGTAGTGATAGTAATGTGCCGCCTAAATCTGATTTTTGCCTAAATTCCTTCTTCTACACTAACCCGGAGCAAGAATCTAAGTTGTTAGGTTTATTAAATGAAAAAATTGGAGAAAATTCACAAGGCGCTAATATGAGAGGTAATTTTTTCTGTGCAAATGTATTTAGTAAACAAATTTTTGTTTCTCTAGTCAAGTTTCTGATTCAAAAGAATATAATTGGGTTGTTGACTCTGGTGCAAACCAATACATGCTTATGTCTGAAAAAGTTATTTTTGACAAAATTGATGTTTCTAACTAAAACATTAAAATTAAACACCTTAATGGTACTAATGCTACAGTTACTTAAATAGAAAATTTTAAACTTAGTGATAGAGTCAATCTATAAGATGTGTTTGTTGTGCCGGAGTACCGTGTGAACCTTAGGTCTATCTATAAACTTGCTAGAGAAAACAAACTAAAAGTAACCTTGCTATATCCAGGATTCTCTCAAAATGAACACTCTAGTGACTGGTAATCAAGTTGATGGGCTTTATTTCTAAAGTAATGCCACTGAACTATTAACATTATGTTTTAATAGTTACGATTCGATGAAATGGAACGGGTGAAGGAGAGGTTGGCATCAATGGCGGAGTTTGAAAAAAACGGAGGGGGGCATGATTTGTTTTTCATATCCGGGGGAGACTATAAAATTTTCGGCCGAATACGTATAAATTAACACTACTGAGCGAAAAACGAGAGGGGAGGGGGGGGGGGGCATCCCGGGCACTCACTATACTTCGCCTCTGGTTGGCATGGGTATTCTCACGGCCATGGAAATGGAAGGGGTGAAGGAGGTGCGGCCAAGGAAGTGTGGACCAATGATGTGTAGACACATGTATTTTCTAGTTGAGAGGAAAGGGGAACACCACGTCACCATATTTGAATATCTTTTGAAAATGAGATGACACATATGTGGTGATTTCCACACCCATTTTTTTATATGTCGTATCCTTTGTAGATTTGTTAAGGATCTTTTGTAAGATACGCTTTGAAATGTTAAAAGATCTCGCTACAAGGACATGCTAATATTTATTGATGTTTTAGTCCCAACGTTATCGATATTATAATTTATTTAAGAATTCAAGGTCATTCAAAGTTATTCCACATACGAAATTCATACAGACTAACACTACACAAACAAAAATTTCCACATGCGAAATTCATCCAGACTAACACTACATAAACAAAAATTTACCATTCAACTTATAACTTACAAGGTTAGAAAAGAAAGAAAATATTAAATAAATAATAATAGAGATTAAAAAATTATGAAAGAAAATATTAAATAGTAATAAAAACAGATGAGTTAATAAAATAAATATTAAATATGTATTATAAAAAAATATTAAATAGTTAATAATGAAGAAAAAATAAAAAAGAAAAAAAATATTATGTTAAATAGTTTTTTTTCATCTTGAGATGTCCACTTACAATGTTAAATATATCATGTTACTAGGTTAGAAACCCGGTGTATTACACGGGTTGAATAAATGCAATGTTATATATACTTAGTAATAAAGATTTACATAAATAGTTTTTCAATACAAATTCTAGAAAACGTTATATATTTATTTTTTTTAAATGTTTTATAAGAAGAATGAAAAAATGTTCAAATTATAAAAATATTTTATGAACAAACCTTCTTTTTAAAAATAAAAAACGTTTTATAAAAATATTTATAAAATCATTATCATTTAATAGAAAAGAGAAGCGGGAAACAAAAAATTATAAAAACAATTAAAGAAATTTGTGTAATTAATAGGAGAGAGAAGCGGGAAAAAAAGGTTAATGATGCATAGGAGAGTGACAAATATCCCACTAAAACCTTTATTTATTATATAGTATAGATATAATGTTATATCTTACAATTCACTTGTGAATCGTGAATTATAAGATTTTTTTAAAGGGGTAATCGTTGTCATTATTTTGTAAACATGTGAAGGAAGTTTCAGAATATTATAATCGAAGAGAAAAGATATAGGAAGGGACAAAAGGAATTGAGTTGCTAAACCGGTCAAGTCCTTGGTAATTAAACCGGTCAATATCATGGTTGGTTAAATATAGGATAAAAAGTAGAAAAGCCGTATACGTTTTTTTATTTTATTTATTTATGACGTTCAACTCTAGTTTTTTTTTAACTAAATTAGACTAGTCGTAATGTGAAATGATTCAATAACCACTATAATTTTTAAAAAAACATTTCTTCAGATTGAGTAACCGTATTACGAATAGATTTTTCTAGCACCACCATTGACTTTTTTTACGGTGACCACAATATTTTTTTCAGCATCCCTTGAGTTACATCCACGGATTTGAAAACTTTCCCCATGCTTTTCATTTATAGAATAACTAGTGGAATTCCCCCTTGCGTTGCGGATGAAATTCTGTAATACACAAAACATAAAATTATGTTTAAAGTTAAACACATATATAAAGTTGAAATTACAAAATTACGTTGTGAAAATGAGCGTTCAACTGTAGGTAGCAAAATATGCTTTTTTCTTTTTTCCTTTGTGAGGTCATGATTCGTACCTAGACGAACGGAATAACATATGTTATTGGAAAAAAATATTATGTCACAGAATTACGACCCATGAGTCAACGAATTATTTACTTATCTTTATTCTAATAAATGATTTCAAAAAATGTCACGTGTCATAACCATATTTTTTCTCACAAATTTTCTGATTTTTCCTATTTTAAGTAATTTGAATTTTAAAATTTAATTATGTTAATGTTTTTATTTTTCAAAAAAGATAATATACAATTTGAATTCTAATTATTACTTAATTAAAAAAACAAAGAATTTTATCTACTTTTACACATTATTTTAATTTTTTTAAAATATTACGGTACTTTCATTTTTATATTAAACAACTCCATGTAATATATGAGTATATAACCTAGTTAGCAATATATTAGTAATTTAAAATTCGTTGGTTACAATTATTTAGGAATTGGCGGTACATAAGTATAGCATATGTATGTAGTTATTTTATCTCAAATCCCATCCTGGATGGGCTAAAATTCTAACACTAAAGTTGGCAACAAATTGAAAGAAATTGCCTTCTCGTATCAATGCTCTCTATCAACTCACAAGATTCCGTATTAAATAATGTTCCTTATCAACTATTCTTAATATCAATTGTATCAACGTTCACTGAGTTGATACGGCGCATTGATAGATAATACGAAATATTATTTGATAGGAACCTTGTCAGTTGAAACAGAGCATTGATATGAAGAACAAAGTTAAGGGAAAATTTCAGTTTAGTTAATGAGTCTGACTAAAAATAAAGCGAAATAGTCCGACTTACGTGCCTGAGTCGAGGGAAATTTTCAGTTGAAGTAATAAACCATTTTATTTTGTTTAGATTTGTGTGATTTAGACATCTAAAAAGGGCGTACACGATTCTGAAGATTTTTAGCCATAATGAAGATCAAGGGACTGTTAAACCACTATCAAAATCATTGTATTAATCCTAAACCGTATATTCTGAAGTTGATCATACTAGGATGTGTATAGTAGCCCGTAACAAAACTATCGTATCAACTATTGGTGAATTTTTTTTTTCATCTTGAGATGTCCACTTACAATGTTAAATATATCATGTTATGTGTTGTGAATCGTGAATTATAAGATTTTTTTAAAGGGGTAATCGTTGTCATTATTTTGTAAACATGTGAAGGAAGTTTCAAAATACTATAATCGAAGAGAAAAGATATAGGAAGGGACACAAGGAATTGAGTTGCTAAACCGGTCAAGTCCTTGGTAATTAAACCGGTCAATATCATGGTTGGTTAAATATAGGATAAAAAGTAGAAAAGCCGTATACGTTTTCTAATTTTATTTATTTACGACGTTGAACTCTAGTTTTTTTTTAACTAAATTAGACTAGTCGTAATGTGAAATGATTCAATAACCACTATAATTTTTAAAAAAACATTTCTTCAGATTGAGTAACCGTATTACGAATAGATTTTTCTAGCGCCACCATTGACTTTTTTTACGGTCACCACAATAATTTTTTTAGCGTCCCTTGAGTTGCATCCACGGATTTGAAAACTTTCCCCATGCTTTTCATTTATAGAATAACTAGTGGAATTCCCCCTTGCATTGTGGATGAAATTCTGTAATACACAAAACATAAAATTATGTTTAAAGTTAAACACATATATAAAAGTTGAAAATTATAAAATTACGTTGTGAAAAAGAGCGTTCAACTGTAGGTAGCAAAAGATGCTTTTTCTTTTTTCCTTTGTGAGGTCATGATTCGTACCCATACGAACGGAATAACATATGTTATTGGTAAAAAGTTGTTTAATATTTGTTACAAAGGATTTTATAAGCGGTTGTCAACTTTTGATAATCAAAAACAACTTCAACAGTTTATTAACAAACAAACTCACCGAAATATAGATACAAACACTCAAAACTCTTTACAAGGACTCTCTCTCTCTCTCAAAGATCATTATTACCAAACATCCTATTATTGTGTGTTTTAGAGTGAATGGAACCCACCTACGGGTGTACGTGGTTCGGCCGAACCCTTTAGAGTGGCCGATGAATTGTTATGTCACCAGCGACGCGACGGGGAAAGTATGGGTTGTGGTGGCTTCAGAAGACCACGACATCAACGTGGAGGGCCGAACGACGGCTGGGGGAGCTCGCCGAACATCGTAGGAGGCTGAGAGGGAGTCGGGTGGCCACGGCGGCCGAATGTGAGGCTGACATTGGCTGTGCGGAACCGGTCAAAGGCAGTGGACATGCGGGAGAGGTTAAATGGTGTATAGCGAGGATCGGAGGTGTAGCCGAGGTGCCCGGGGTTGATCCTTCGTTAGTTTGGTGACCCGAGAGAAGACTTGGGATGCGTTGGAACCTCGGGGATGCGAGTGGGTGTTCATGTAATGCATGGGTGCCATGCATGGTGTCATACAAGGGCGTGTGGACATGCATGACGTCATGTTAGTCGAGCGTGTGTGGGTGTAAAGGTCGAGGCACGTATGGACTCGTGTGTTATGCGTATTGTAGGTACAAGGTCGAAAGACGAACGAGGTAAACTAATGAGTTCTAGCGATCGAGGTGTTTTATACCATTAGGCATGAAGTACATGTGATGAAAATGATTTAGTATACGCAATGAATATATGGCATCTTGTCACGAAATGTGTATTTTTAAATAATCATTATGCTTGCGTGCATGTATTATTTTATGTGTCACGTACTTGACCGTCGTGTCGGAAGGGTAACATCACAAATTACAAGTTATTAGTTAAATGCTGAAAATGAAGAATCCTACGAAGTTGAAAAAGACAAAAGGAAATGTTAACAAAACCTACATTCTAATTCCATAACAACAGCCACCACCCTCATTTTCTTCATCTCCTTCGTCGACTCCACCCCAAGAACCCACCTTCACCTGCATTAAAACCCTAAAACCCGACCATGGCCTTCGATCGGGCACTCGACCTACAGGGAGAGCGATGAAGACTGTTTGTGACACCGGGACGACCGCGAGGAAGGTCGGTTCAGTTCAAAATCATGGAAGACAAAAGGCAACCAAGGGAAGGTGGTGGTGGCTAACGGCCGGCGACACGTTTGTGGTGGTAGTTCGTCTCGTATAATGGTAGGTAGTGGCAGTGTTATCAGCAGGAGAAAGAGAAAGCTAGACAGAGAGATCAATAGTGTATAGTCTCCGTGTAATCCCCAGGAAAATTCCGGCATTTATTTTACTTTTTCGGCACTTGAAATTTTATTTTCATATGGAATGCATCAATCTATCTCAATAAATTATCGTATTTATTCATTTCATTTAAAGAGTATACATACATACATGCATTTGATACAATTATTTTAAAAATAATAAATTTTTATATAAAGATTATATAATTGTTATTATTCTATTACACACACATATATATATAAAGTTATATTCTAAACCTATATATATATATATATATATATATATATAAATAAATGTATATAAATATATACATACAAACCTATAAAATATAAATATAGGGTTTAAAAAAGTACATTATTTTAAACTAAATGATTTTAATGAAAATAACACTATTGTAAGTAACAAAAATTATATAAACACAATTGTAACATTTAAATATAACATCTACATTTATTAGATTTTATAAAAATTTAAAAGCTTTAATGAGTTTACATTTTTATAAAAGTTCAGGGTTCATTTGGTCATTTCCTGAAACTTTAGTGCAACTAAAATAAAACCTAGGGTTGTGCATGAAATGATAAACCTTTGAAACAGTAGGGACTAAATTGTAAAATTTGCTTTTCTTCCCCACCTCATCGAGTTTGACTTGATGAAGTCAACAAGCCCCAAATCGAAAGCCACGTCGTTCGAATTCGTGCGTTTTAACTCCAATTGATTACTCAGAAACGTTACTTGACCAAAACCCAACGATAATGATGAAGTAATTTAATCGTAATCAAACCATTTAACTTGAAACGTCCCATAACCGTTCCTCAATCAAACCTGTGTTTAATTCAAGCGTTCCATGTAAAATTGAGACATAAGATCGATCCTCCAGATACCTCTGGCGCTCGATCGCAGTCCAAGAACCCGAGTATGTGCATTTCGGCCATACTCCCTCGTTTCCCAACTATTTCAGGTGATTCTTGTACTATTGTTTTCGTCTTGACTCTAGGAACGAAAGCCCTATGGTTCCGAGTTCAATCGGAGCATAATCGGACTAATCTAGGGCTAGGGTTTATGGGATGCATTTTGGGGACGAAGGTGGGTTTTGTTCTGGATGATAAAAACTAAATAGATTATGTTTCTTATAAAGAACCTGCCCTGGTCTAGCGTTTTGCACCCTGGGTTCCCTCAGAACTCACCCGGGTTCGAGTCCCAGCCTCTCTCTTTTTTTTCCTGTTTAAACGGTTTTGATTATTTTATGGCATGAATTAATGTTTTAATCACTAAAATAAATTCTATAAATCTTATAAATGTAAATAGCAACTTTTATAAAAACGGAAAATATGAGATGATGTTTTAATCATATTTATCTATTAAAAACATATTATAGAACATTTCATATTTGATAGCGTGTGATGTAAGTATAAAAATATAAGTAAATATATTTTTAGGATGATTTCACAAGATCAGGTTTTAAATTTATAAAATGATAATTACTTTAACTTAAAACACACACAATAGGCAAGTGTATTAATCGCAGCGTAATATAGTTTAGGTAAGATCCAAGTATCGAACCAATGGACACGGTCGAGTTCCAATACTCAACTTTTGTTATCGTTTAGCTGGATTAATTAGTGAGTGGATTTTGTGTGCTTGTGAAGCAGAAAAGTAAATGACGACAAAGTAAATAACATAAAAGTAAAAATGTGTGTGATGTGTGTAACATGAATGTAACTAGCAGAATAGTAAATAGAAGGAAAGTAAATAAAGCCAAAATGATCAGATTACGGATAGTATTGCTTCGGGTTTCGAATCAGCTTGATACGTGATAATGTTAAGTTGACTAATTCAGTGGTATGACTACTACAAACTTATGACCCGGGTCACCTCTAGAGCCTCGTCCTTACTACATTTGATTCACATATTATCATTTTTAAAAGGTGGTAGTGCCTCCCGATAAGGACAACAATTACCCTCAACCCATCGAATGGTCATCTCCGAGTTGGTTTAAGACATCGGACTTAAAATGCTTTATATTAAAGTTAAATAGGTGATTATATTTTGTTCACCGGGAGGCGGTGTAACAATGAGACCAAATATAAAGACGTATTGTGACACCTGGCAAAACTTTAGGTCAACATCCATACCCGACTAAGACTTAGATCATAGTATACTTCATGCATTCCACTTAATTTTATAGTAATTAAGTCCATGTCACACTTAGCAAATCAATCCGTTTACACGTGTCGTTAATCCAGAAGATTACCCGGTCAAACACGGGTCCTACAGGACGACCGTTGGTGATAATTCAAATAAATTCCTTGACATATAATCTATGTGAGTAAATTATATGTGACACTATGATTTAGTTAATCATGCCTACATGAATATTTCTATGATTTATAGAAATACTTTTGTTTTCAGCACAGTCCGGTGGATACGCGGTGTGCACTAGCTAGATAATTAATTCTAGGTATACACTTAGACATATATTTGGTGTGCACAAATTACATGTAATACTGTGATATGTTATTCTAAGTGATGTCCGTTAAACGGTCTATAAAATTAAACACAAACTAACCTAGACACTCTAGTTAAACTCTAGACAAACCTACTAAACTAGAGCACAAAGACAGACAAGTGTACCTATCAATTACAACACAGCTAAAGGAAGTCCGGATATCGAACCCAAGAGACACTGACTATAACACTAACTAGACTCTTACTGGGACTGAACTGGTTTATTTAATTAGGGGGAAATTCTACGAACTAAGGTTATCTACTAAACTTTAACTAAACTGAATGAAGAAGACAACTAACCAACAAGACAAAGGCTCGTGAAATCAATAAGGAAGGAAGACTCTACCTAGGCTGCGAATCTTGATTACTAAACTCGGCTTCTATCGGTTATGAAACATGCAATGGAACTGGGATCCTAAGGTATAACACCCTCAAACTACCTAATGGATTCCTGGTCAATCTCAGAATGTAACAGGAAGGAACTTAAGGGATACTATTAACACTAGTGCTCGGATTACCTCTTGGTCTCACCGATTATGCTAAAGAACTCAAAAGACAGCTCAGCTCTCGGTAGTACTATCTCAATACATCAAAGATGCAAGGATCAATCTGAAATCAACCTGTCTAACACGAATTAACAACGATATCAAAACCCTAAGAAAACGTCCTCTCAGACCGTTCACTCTCAGAAATCCTAACACCGAAGACAAACCGATTATCTATCACTTTTCAGGTTTTTTAGATAAGAAGAACACTTGATTTATTACTTGTTAATTGATTATCCTATGGTTACTGACGTCTAGCAAACCACATATGAACCACAAACACACAGTAAGTGATCTAATACACATCTATCAATTAAAAGACATTCAAGCAAGACATATACGGATTCATCAACCATTGAAAGATCAAAATCAAGCATGCAAACTCATTAAACAAGTGATATCAGATCTGTACTAAAGCATAAAATCCAAAACAAAATCCATAAACGATAAAAATCCAAACTTTAGCATTCGTTCAACATTAACTTAGGTAGATCTAAGGGTTTTACCTAGGAACCATGGTAGAAACAGAAGATTCAAAGTCAAATAAAGCAAACATAAGGTCCAGAAACAAATCAAAGCAAATACTACGATCAATCATGACCGAACGATTCAATGTCTAAAATGATTCAATGCAAAACTTAAATTTCTTGATCCAAAGCTTCTTCCTTTTCCCAAAATCGCCCAAAAACTCTCTCTTGACGGCAATCCCTCGAATAATCAAGAATATAGTCCTTTAGTTCAATCACAACTAAAAATTAGGCTTTTTCACGGGCTACGCCCCTCTCGCGTACCGCGAGAGAAATGGGAAGGTCCCTCGCGTACCACGAGGGACAATTTAGTCGGGGGCCTTCCTGGTTTCCCTCGCGTACCACGAGGGGCTTGGTTTCACAGAAAATGTTTTTTTTTTCCTTTTCAATTCTTGATCTTTCACGTGTGCTTGATTTTTCCAGGATTTAGCTATATTTCCCGCTCCTTTAGCACATGAAAGCCTGCACAACTGATCCAGACTCAGAATTAACCAAAAACGAATTTATACAATTACACACAATTACACTAGGATAATTATATGTGTTTTGCAACACATCAAACATCCCCACACTTACTCTTTTTTCGTCCTCGAAAAAGATATTTGCAATGGAATCATAACCGGACATAGCTTTATCAATCTCAATTATTACTCAACACAAATTTAATCACGCATTAAAGTGCAATAACCGGCATTTCTATCCGACTAAACCCAAACACCAAATTTCAAGCCCCCGAGAAGTGTTCTAAATCCAATTTAAACAATATATCAGTCAAACTATGGGTCTCACACTTAAAGGCTACAACTCAACCTAGTCCCGTCTCATGGTCATGTCTAGGCCCGGGTTAGATCATGTAGATCTCCCACCACGATAAACTCAAATTTACATGTTTTTAGAAACTTAGATGGATAATGGGTCGAAAGGATGTCAAGAGCATTATTAAAGTATGAATAAAGCTCACCTAGGGGTGCGTCTCCCAAGTCACCATCCCGGAAGGTAGCACATAGGTTACGTGTATATCACTTAAAACATATAAGACTTCAATTTAGAGGTGTATCCGCTAAGTCACCATCCCGGTGGGAAACACATAAATCAATGCTCATTTATCTAAAATATTGAAACACCCTACTTTTACTATATTATTTAATCAGAGTTTATTGCGGAAAACATGTCCTGGATCAGTAAAAGCCTTGCCATAAAGGCTAAGGTAACTTTTCATTTAAAATAATATTGTTTTACAAAGGATAATAATATAATTACATTATCCAATATATGGGACTTTCATCTCCGATCAGCCTTGTCCATAGGAAGCTTCATTCCACGTGCATCTTTCCTGCAGTGTTTGGAAAATGATTTTGAATTAACTTACGCTAAGTAAGTACACTGCGTCATTCCTTTTATTATGAACCCTTTAGGTTCTTATTGTTCAAGTTTTCTCTGGCTCTCGAGCCAACGTGACCATCTCTGGACGTACCTCTGGTCACAGTTTTTGTATATTTTATGGGTGTACTTAACCCCCTCGCAACCATCACAGGTCGTACCTCCGGTCCGAGTATTGGAAAGGTCCTTATGCTCGTTAGCATAGACCCCTTGCATTTGTCACGAAGACTCATTTATTCCTCAGCCCTATAGGCTTTGGAATCTTTTACTCTTTCAGCCCCGTAGACCTAGAGTTTCCCTTTTGTTTTATTTTCTTTTCTTTATTGAGATCCACCTTACATGCCGGGTATCTCATTTCATTTAGGACCTTGAGTATCTTTGACTCACAGCCTCTCAAATGTATCAAGCATTTGTTTTCATTTCACGTATATGCTTGATTTATTTTCCCAACCAGTCCTCGCCTTAAAACTTCGTAACGGTTTCTCCATGATTTATTATAAGGGTTTATATATAGGAAGTACCAGCGGCGTATCCACCACCCTTCTAACATTTCGTGAGTACTCCGTTATTCCATTTTTGTGTTTAGACTTGTTCCATCATACTCATTCATGTTTGCATGTATCATCATGCATTCATATATTCCTCATGCATTTCACGTATTCATACTCATCACGTATTCACATTCATTATGCATCGTATACTTTCATCTCATAATCGTATTCGTCATATAATGTAAACTGGGGTGATCTTCCTTCCAGAGCAGTACCTCCAATAGAGATGTCCCCAAGAAAGAGTGACGGGTCTAAGAGAGATTTATACACCACTCTTTCCTTAGACAGGACATTCCGTTTGTCAGATAACTACATACTGGTTGGATGTTCTCCCGTACATTTACTATATTTCTTTATTCTTTATTAGTCTATACCTCTAAACATTCATAATCGCTTCACCACGAAGTACACAAGAGGTTTATATATAGGACGTACCAACGGCGTATCCACCACCCCTTGGATACGTCGTGACTACTCCATTATTCCCGTTTAGTGTTTAGACTAATTCGTCATTACCCCGTACCCTCATTATCTCTTATATCACGTATGACATAATCATATCATATAAACACGTAATTCACTTAAACGTGTCTAGGGTACGGGTCCAGTGTACTTACATTATCCTCGGGTAGTTCCTAAGTTCGTTCCTCGCTTTAAACGTTTCTCCAAACTCGAACCGCACTCGTTGCGTACATGCTCACCTTGCCTCGGTAGGTGTGCAATTGTGTTTGTGTTGGAGTTGTTGTTGTTCTCAATTGAACCCCAAAGACCATCTATTTATAGGGCTAGAATCGCCCCGGTGGCGGACAACTAAGGAAGGTAGTAGCAGTCCGCTACCACCTCTTGACAGGTGTCCCCCGTGGTGCGCATGTAGCGAACCGCTAAGATCCTGGGTAGCGGTCCGCTACCTACTCACTCCTGGCGAGTCATCAGCCATGTGTCATCCTCTCGTTGCCCGAGCCAAATTGTTGCTGGCGCCGCCTGGTGGCGGTCCGCCATAGGGCTGTGTCACCACAATGTGTCATCGCCACGTGTCATTCTCCCATCATTACCTTCCCCTCTACGTAGCGGACTGCCATAGTCTTGGTAGCGGTCCGCTACTGGTATGTTTTTTAGAATTTTGTAATTTAAACCCTTAAACTTTGGGTTAATTACACAATAGCCCCTGGACTTTTATTTTCTTAAATTTTGGGATGTTACAACTCTCACCCCCTTAATTTAGGTTTCGCCCTCGAAACCTGCTAATCCTTACAAGTTGATGATAACTTTTCCTCATTTCCTCTTCACTTTCCCAGGTCATCTCTGACCATTTTTGGTGCCTCCATTGCACTAACACTTGTTTAATTGTCTTGTGGCGTAGCTGCTTTTCTTTTGTATCTAGAATCTTTATAGGTTCTTCAATATATGTTAGTCTATCATCAACTTCTATCTCTTCTAAAGGAACGTGTGAAGCTTCATCCGCCAAACACTTCCTTAAATAAGATTCATGGAACGTGTTGTGTATCTTATTCAATTCTGTAGGTAGTTCTAACTGATAAGCTACCTGTCCGACTCTTTTGATGATTTTGAAAGGACCAATGAATCGTGGACATAGCTTTCCACGTTTCTTGAATCGGATTAGACCTTTCAAATGAGATACTTTCAATAAGACATAATCTCCTTCTTGGAATTCTATTGGTCTACGTCTTTTGTCTCCGTATGACTTCTGTCTGTCTCGTGCAACTTTCAAACGTGCCTTGATTAAGTCAAGCTTTTCTGACGTGGCTTGAACTATTTCTTTGCTGCCTAACTCTTTTTTACCAACTTCTCCCCAACATACAGGAGTTCTACATCTTCTACCATATAGCATCTCATATGGCGACATACCAGTACTAGAATGGTAGCTATTATTGTATGAGAATTCTGCTAATGGCAGATGGCTATCCCAATTTTCACCGAAATCAATTATAAAAGCATGCAACATATCTTCGAGAGTTTGTATCGACCTCTCACTTTGCCCATCAGTTTGAGGATGATATGCCGTGCTAATCAATAATATAGTTCCCATTTCCTCAAGGAACTTTTTCCAGAAACGTGAAGTGAAACGAGTATCTCGATCAGAGATAATAGAGACCGGTACTCCATGTCTGGAAACAATATCTTTGATGAATAAATCAGCTAACTTTTCTTAAGAGCATGTCTCACGTATTGCTAAGAAATGAGCACTCTTAGTTAACAGATCTACAACCACCCAAATGGTATCATAACCCCTAGCTGCTTTTTGGTAGCTTGGTTATGAAGTCCATAGTGAGATGTTCCCACTTGCATTCTGGGATTTCTAATGTTTGCAACTTTCCATATGGATTTTGATGGCCTGCTTTAACTTGAAGGCAAGTTAAGCATTTAGCTACATATTTCATGATATCAAACTTCATTCCGGGCCACCAATAATCTTTGCGCAGATCTTGGTACATTTTTCTAGTACGCAGATGAATAGAATATCGTGATTTATTAGCTTCAATGAACTTTAAGTCTAAACTCACCTGATCGTGGTCTCCACATACGACCAAATCGAGTCTTGACTTTATACTCATTTTCTTCTAGAAATTTCTCCTGACCAACCATTCTTTCTTTCTTAACATTCTCATCTTTTAATGCATTGATTTGTGTGTCTCAAAGCTGGCTCATGAAATCAGGAGTTAGCACTAACTTATATGTTTTCACCCGAATAGGATGATGCTCTTCTTTATGACTTAGAGCATCGGCTACTACGTTAGCCTTTCCGGGATGATACAAGATCTCACAATCATAATCCTTGACCAGTTCTAACCATCGTCGTTGCCTCATGTTTAGCTCCTTCTTGTCAAAGAAATACTTAAGACTTTTGTGGCCTGTGTAAATCGTACACTTCCTCCCATACAGATAATGCCTCCAGATTTTTAGTGCAAATACTACTGTAGCTAATTCTAGATCAAGGGTTGGATAGTTTACTTCATGTGTCTTTAGTTATCGAGAGGCATAGGCTCTCACCTTTCCTCTTTGCATCAGAACACATCCTAACCCAAGTTTCGAGGCATCATAATATACCACAAAGTCTTCTACTCCTTCTGGTAGTGCCAGAATTGGAGATTGTGTCAATCTCACTTTCAATATCTGGAATGCCTTCTCTTGTGCCGCATTCCATTCGTATTTCGAATTCTTTCGAGTTAGCTTAGTTAATGGGGTGGCTATCTTAGAGAAGTCCTGGATGAACCTTCTATAATAGCCAGCTAATTCCAAGAAACTTCTAACTTCTGATGGATTCTTAGGTGGAGACTATTTCATTACAGCCTCTACCTTTGCTGGGTCTACTGAGATACCTTCTGCGTTTATAACATGACCCATTAATTGAACTTCTCTTAACCAGAATGCACATTTTGATAATTTAGCGTATAGTTTCTCTTTTCGTAAAGTACTAAGTACTTCACGAAGATGTTGTGCATGTTCTTCTTCATTCTTTGAATAAATCATAATGTCATCAATGAAGACACTAACGAATTTGTCTAACATTGGCCGGCATACTCTATTCATGAGGTCCATGAAAATAGCCGGAGCATTTGTCACTCCAAATGGCATAATTACAAATTCATAGTGTCCATAACGAGTTCTGAATGCTGTTTTAGGTACATCTTCTTCTCGTACCTTAACCTGATGATAACCGGATCTTAAGTCAATCTTGGAAAACCAACTTGATCCTTGTAATTGATCAAACAAATCATCAATTCTAGGTAAAGGATACCTATTCTTGATAGTCAATTTGTTCAATTCACGGTAGTCTTTACACATCCTCATACTACCGTCTTTCTTCTTCACAAACAGGATTGGTGCACCCCAAGGGGATACACTTGGACTTATAAATCCTTTGTCCAACAACTCTTGCAGTTGTGACATTAATTTCTTCATTTCTGTTGGTGCTAACCGGTACGGAGCCTTAGCTACTGGCTTAGCTTCAGGAATTAGATCAATTCTAAATTCGATCTCTCTCTCAAGTGGAGCACTTAGAAGATCGTCTGGGAATACTTCTGGGAATTCCTTTACTATTGGAACTTGATCCAGTTCCTTCCCTTTCATCTTCACATCAGCTACGTAGGCTAAGAAGGCTTGGTGACCTTGTCTCACGTAGATACTTATCTTGGCCATCGTAAATAGCGTAATATGGTTCTGTCGTTCACTAATGACACTAACTTCCTTTCCTGTAGGCGTCATGAATCGTATAAGCTTCTGATTGCATATAATCGTTGCAGTATGTGAAGATAGCTAATTCATTCCAATGATTACGTCGAATTCTTGCATCGGTATTGGAATTAGGTTGACCATATATTCTTCTCCTTCTATCAGTAGTCGGCAATCTCGGCATATTTCAGTTACTACGCCGTTTCGATCACTCGTGATTTCAACTTCTAATGCCTTAGCCAACTTATTTCTATTAAAGTTTCTAATATTTGCATACTTTAAAGAAATAAATGATCGACTAGCTCATGTATCGAATAAAACACAAGCAGGTAGGGAATTCAAGAGGAATGTACCTGATACAACGTTAGGAATATCTTTCGTTTCCTCTATGGTGATCTGAAAAGCCCTACCCCTTGGCTTCGGAGCTTCAATCCTCTTTATCTCATTCTATGACATTCTAGACCCTTCTCTAGTCTTTTCCATATGAGATTTTAGCTCAGGACATTCTCTACTAAAGTGTCCTAGCTTGTAACAGCTGTAGTACAATCAGGTGCTATTCATACACTGCAAAGCAGTGTGTCCTGTCTTTCCACATTTGTAACAATTTGTAGACTTGAATCGGCACTCTCTTGGGTGCTTCCTTCCACAAATCCTACAAATTGGAATACTTTTCCTCGGGGAGGAACCGCTTCAAGATTTGTTGAACTTAAACCTCTTAAGAGGCATATGAGAGGGATAACTTTTTCCCTTCCTCTTTCCATCTCTCTCTACTTGTCTCTTGAGCTCAGTTTCTCTTTCCCGAGCCCAATCAATCATCTCTTCCAAGTTCGCGCACTTGGACGGATGGATAAACTCTCTAATCTCTGTTTTTAGAACGAGATGGTATCTCATCATCCATATCTCTAGGGTTGTTAATAAAGCTGGACAAAATCTGGCCTTGTCATCGAAGATCCCCGTGATCTTGTCCACTGTCTCCGTTGTCTGACAGAGTTGAAGAAACTCCTCAGTAATTCTCTCAATTGTCGCTCGAGGGAAATAATGTGTTAGGAAGATATCCTTAAACTCTTCCCATCTCATTTCCTTAATTCTTTCTCCACCTTTCTCTCTTTTCACTACTCCCCACCAATCGTCAGCTCGCTCTTTTAACTGATTGGTGGCGTAGGTGACTTCGTCCTCATTCTCACAATGGCATGCATCAAATTCCCATTCTATTGAGGCAACCCACCTCTGACACTCTAAGGGATTAACTGTTCCCTTAAACTCTAACGGCTTACAGGTCATGAAATCCTTATATGTACAACGAGTTTATTTCGTACCAACTTTTGGATTTCTTCCTTCTCCATTATGAGTAACGTCTCTATGGCTGTCAAACCAACTCTCTAATGAGTTCTGTAAATCTCCTTGTAGGATTGGAATGTTCGCATCGAACGCTTTTCCTACTTCTATTGCTATTTGTCTCCGGATGTTTTCCGGGACTTGTTCTACCTCGTTCTCTTCATGACGTGGAGAATCAGTTCTCCTGTGGCTTCCCTCGTCACATATCTCATTGCTTTGATGTTTAGCCATTTGCTGAAACATGACGTCGTTTTAAATCTCTCATTCGTTTACCCTAATTGTAGTCTAGGGTTTTATACTACAGGCCTCGTATCAAATTAATCCTATTCGAGGATTTCACATAAGGCTCACACTCATGCATTTGTATATATGCACATTTCATAATCATGAATATTCATATTCCTAGCTTACTATATGCTGATGTATGTTATCATATGGTTTTGGGATGTTATGATGGTTCCATGCATTAACACTTATATTGGCCAGGCATAAGGTAATGTATATTACCATCCTGATACTCCCAAATATCATATGGAGCTTATCTCATACAAAGTTCTGCCCACGTATACTCACACATTTCTGTTTAAGCATAGGAATTTAACATACCTGCTTCTTTGGACGGCATCGGATTGAATCCCTATATCACGAGTACTTATGGTTTAAGTTTAAGTACCCTTTCTGATACTTAAATCCCTCAAACCGTGCTTTGATACCAACTTGAAACACCCTACTTATAGGGACTTTCATTCCACTTGATTCTTTCCTTCAGTGTTTGGAAAACAAATTTGATATAGCTTACGCTAAGTAAGTACACTGCGTCATTCCTTTTATTATGAATCCTTTAGGTTCTTAATGTTCATGTTTTCACTTGCTCTCGAGCCCACATGACCATCTCTAGACGTACCTCTGGTCACAGTTTTTGTATATTTTAAGGGTATACTTAACCCCCTCGCAACCATCACAGGCCGTACCTCCGGTCCGAGTATTTGCAAGGTCCTTATACTCGTCAGTATAGACCCCTTGAATTTGTCACGAATACTCATTTATTCCTCAGCCCCGTAGGCTTTGGAATCTTTTACTCTTTCAGCCCCGTAGGCATAGAGTTTCCCATTTCTTTATTGAGATCCACCATACATGCCGGGTATCTCATTTCATTTAGGACCTTGAGTATCTTTAACTCATAGCCTCCCAAATGTATCAAGCATTTGTTTTCATTTCACGTATATGCTTGATTTATTTTCCCAACCAGTCCTCGCCTTAAAACTTTGTAATGGTTTCTCCACGATGTATTAGAAGGCTTTATATATAGGAAGTACCAGCGGCGTATCCACCACCCTTCTAACATTTCGTGAGTACTTTGTTATTCCATTTTAGGGTTTAGACTCGTTCCATCATACTCATTCATGTTTGCATGTATCATCATGCATTCATATATTCCTCATGTATTTCATGTATTCATACTCATCACGTATTCACATGCATTATGCATGGTATACTTTCATCTCATAATCGTATTCGTCATATATTATAAACTGGGGTGATCTTCCTTCCATAGCAGTACCTCCTATAGAGATGTCCCCAGGAAAGAGTGACGGGTCTAGGAGAGATTTATAAACCACTCTTACCTTAGACAGGACATTCCGTTTGTCAGATAACTACATACCGGTTGGATGTTCTCCTGTACGTTTACTATATTTCCTTATTCTATATTAGTCTATACCCCTAAACATTCATAATGGTGTCACCACGAAGTACACAAGAGGTTTATATATAGGAAGTGCCAACGGCGTATCCACCACCCCTTGGATACGTCGTGACTACTCCATTATTCCTGTTTAGTGTGTAGAGTAATTTGTCATTACCCCGTACCCTCATTATCTAATATATCACGTATCACATAATCATATCATATAAACTCGTAATTCACATAAACGTGTCTAGGGTACGGGTCCAATGTACTTACATTATCCTCGGGTAGTTCCTAAGTTCGTTCCTCGCTTTAAACGTTTCTCCGAACTCGAACCGCCCTCGTTGCGTACCACACTCGTAACCACCACGCTCGTAACCGTCATGCTCACCTTACCTTGGTAGGTGTGCAAGTGTGTGTGTGTTGGAGTTGTTGTTGGTCTAAATTGGACCCCAAGGACCATCTATTTATAGGGTTGGAATCGCCCCGGTGGCAGACCGCTAAGGTAGGTAGTAGCGGTCCGCTACCGCCTCTTGACAAGTGTCCCCCGTGCTGCGCACGTAGTGGACCTCTAAGATCCTGGGTAGCGGTCCGCTGATGACAAACAATAGGGGCAGATTAACTCTCTGATTGATGACGTAGCCGCACTAAAGAAACAACGGGTGGGTGATGACAAGCAGCGTTTAGAGCATGACACTATGGTGAATCTGGTCTGTGATATGGCCAAGACGCTTGCTGCTCAGGGGGTGAGATTGAAGGAATTATTGGAGAAGTAACCACCTAAGCCTAGCAGTGAAGAGGCTTTTCACTTAGTTGATCTAACTAAGGGTGATGATTAGGACAAGGATCCTGAAGTCGGACCGAGTGGAAGTGGGCAGCAATCGTTGGCTTTGGCGATTGTTCCCATTTCTGCCGTATCTATGGCTGAGGGGGAGTCTACTCAGAGTGAAGGTGGAGGTGATGCTTCAGGTGGTAATAAAGGAAAGTCGGTGGCTGACATTTTGAAAGATCTATCTGACAATGTATCGGATGATGTGATCCTATTCTTAGAGCCAGACTACTCCAAAGAAGCACAGATCGAAGCTCTCTACAATCTGGGAGAGGGAGAGATCGACTCTGGTGACGACTGGGATGAGGAGGATGATAATTTCGTAATCGAAGTTCCCAAGGGCGACGGGGAAGGAGAGTATGAGTTTGAAGATGGAGAGATTTTCGAAGTTCCATCCTTTGAAGACACAGGTTCAGTCGAGCCTGCTAGTACTGTTGAGGCGTCGAATGAATCCTCCCCTGCCGACCCTACACCTGTGGATCCAGAGGCACAGAAAGACAAACATATGCCTGCAAGTTCATCGAAGGATCCGGCTCCTGTCTGGCAAAAGACATCAATGAAATACAAACATGGAGCGACAAGGATGATCTTAGCTGTGAGGTTCGAGGAGGATAAGAAGTTGTTTGCAATCAAGCGACCTAGGGGGTTCAATACTTGAAACCAACCATCGAAGCTTTCAACTCCTTACCCAGATACGACTTCGTGAACCTAGCAAACCGGGAGCTGTTGGGTCACTCAAATCACGCAGTAGCGATGGGTTTGTGGTAGGTTCTACAGCGAGAGGTAAGATCTGGGAAGTTTGAAATGTTTAAGCCTCAAGTGCCCAAGCGAGTTAGGGACAAGAATGTTAGACATCCTGTAACTAATAAATGCTTAAAGAAACTGGTATACAAGCCAGTGCTGTGTGAAACCAAGATTCCCCAGAGCAAGTTATCTCAGGATATCCTCGGTAACCTATGGTACTGGTACGTAGATCCTAAATCGGGCGAGGCAGTGGTGATTGGAAAGGTGTGGTCCAAGAGTGGAAGCTTAGTGCCAAGGGAACTGATCAGAGTTTTTGATGAAGTCTGCTTCATAAACTTTTCTATGAAAGATCTGGAGGCGCTAGCTGACAGGTACTGCATGTACACGGATGAGTGGACAAAGTTCCATGCTTCTAAATACGACAAGGTGATCAAGTTATGCCTTGATTACAAGAAAAAAGATGGATACGAAAGCTGGGGAGCAGTGAAGACCGAAGACAATCCAGATCTGTTTTCAAGGGGGAGTTTGTTGAAGCACGTTTGTGTGACAAACACTCTGGATATTGTCTTAGCTTATGTACTTGTCTTGTATGTATTAGTCTTTGTATGTTAGTGTCTGTACATATTAGTTATTGAGTTGTAATTACTAATGTATGTAATAGTCGTCTGTTTTTTCTCTAAGTGTTTTGCACACTTAGCATGTGCGCATGAAGTATTTCCTGCGCACTTAGCATGTATGAAAGAATACTCTGCGTACTTGTTAAGTACGCAGGAACAATTTGCCCTGCACACTTGTTAAGTGCGTAGAGATCAGGTCTAGTATAAATAGGCTAGGTTAACAGAAGTTATGTACGCAGACATTTTGCACTCAGTTGTATTCTCTCTGTAACCTTCAAGTTTATAATAAACGGAGTTTGAAAGTGATTTCGTTTTCGGTTTATTTTGTGTTACTTGATTCTCCACCTAGTCACGGGCATTCCGCACCCGGTCCGACTAGTCACACACCCACACGTAACGATCCGAGACACCCGGGGACCTACATGAATATAAAACTAATCTATTATAAGGCTAGTTGTCACACTAAATGTTACAACACATCTTTCTTTGCAAACAGATATCATAATGCCGCATGATCCGTGTATTCGATGGTCTTAGAGAGCACTAAATAGGAACAGAACTTATCGAAAGCAAACACCACCGCTAATAACTCCTTCTCGGTAGTTGTGTAATTCTCTTAAGCATCGTTAAGAGTTTTACTCGCGTAATAGATCGGGTGGAAGTGCTTCTCTTGCCTTTGACTTAAAACAGCCCCGACTGCGAAATCACTCGCATCACATATGAGCTCAAAGGGCAAGCTCTAGTCGGGGGCTATCAAGATGGGAGCACAAACTAACTGCTCCTTCAAGAACTCAAACGTCTTAAGACAATCGGCATCAAACTCAAACTGGACGTCCTTTTCAAGAAGACGGGTCATGGGTCGGGTAATCTTTAAAAAATCTTTAATGAATTGCCTATAGAACCTTGCATGACCTAAGAAACTACGAACGGATTTGACACTCGTTGGCGGTGGATGTCAACTAATCGTGTCGATCTTAGCTCTATCCACTTCAATAACGGCACATGAAAGTTTGTGCCCTAACACAATCCCCTAAGTCACCATGAAGTGACACTTCTCCCAATTAAGCATCAACTTCGTATCTATTCAACTCCTCATCGTCTTCTCTAGATTAAGCAAACAATGATCAAATGAACTCCCGAATACAGAGAAATCATCCATGAAAACCTCCATGGAAGTCTCGATCCTGTCCTGAAAGATAGCCACCATGCACCTTTGAAAGGTGGCTGGAGCATTACACAACCCGAATGGCATACGCCGGTACGCGAAGGTACCATATGGGCATGTAAAGGTGGTTTTCTCCTGATCCTCCGGTGCAATGGGGATCTGGAAATAACATGAGAATCCATCGAGGAAACAGTAGAACTCCTGCCCTAATAGGCGCTCCAACATCTGGTCAATGAATGGAAGGGGGAAGTGGTCCTTCCTAGTGGCATCATTCAGTCTCCTATAGTCAATGCACACTCTCCAACTCATCATTCTCATTCTTAACAACTGTCATCCCACCCTTCTTCGGGATGACCTGAGTCGGGCTAACCCATGCTGAATCAGAAATAGGATAAATCAAACCAGCATCGAAAAGTTTAAGAACCTACTTCTTCACAACATCAGACATGTTAGGGTTAAACCTCCTTTGAGGTTGAACAATAGGTTTGTGCTCCTCCTCCATCAAGATCCTATGCGTGCCGAAAGTTGGGCTTATGCCCTTTATATCTACGAGTTTCCACACAACGGCTTGTTTGTTAGCCTTTAGAACCTCTACTAATCTTTCCTTCTCCTCCTCCTCCGTCAGTGCAGTAGAAATCATGACCACCACTCGACATCATTTGTAGGCATACTCCAAATGGGAGGGTAGCTCTTTGAGCTCAAGGGATGGTGGTGCCTCAACCGAGGGCTTCTTCTCCTCCTCGGTGACATCAGCAACCTAAAATACCTTTAGGTATTCAGGAAGTGTACAGGCCGGGTGGCTCGGACCTTGCTCGAGAGGAGCATCAGTCTTAACCTCCTCGTCCTCCTCACCCAGGTGATGTGTGTTAAGCAGGTCAACGACACATAGTCAAGGTAACGATCCATGTTAGATATGAAAGTGTTTAGAAAGAACACGGAATCATCCTGAACATTGGAGTTCTTCATCGACTTCATGACATCAAAGGTCACATTTTCATCCCCCACACGAAGTGTGATCTTACCGTCGAAGACATCGTTCAATGCCTTGGCGGTGCGCAAGAAGGGGCGTCCCAAAATGATTGGAACTCTATCATAAACATCCCTATCAAGAATGACAAAGTCCGCGGGGAATACAAACTTATCAACCTTCACCAACAGATTCTCCACTATTCCCCGTGGATATTTGACCGAGCGGTCAGCTAAAGATATGCTCATGCGCATAGGGGCAGGATCTCCAAGGCCTAGCTTCTCGAATAGAGAGTATGGCATCAGGTTAATGCTAGCACCGAGATCGGCCAATGCGTGGTGCAGAGTCGAGCTACTAAACAAACACGGAATCGTGAAGACACCTAAATCTGCTAATTTCTCCAGTAGCTTGTTCTGAACCACCGCAACACATCTTTTATTTAGAGTGACTGTCGAAAGGTCCTCTAGCTTCTTCTTATTAGACAGAAGATCCTTAAGGAATTTATCATATTTAGGCATATGATGGAGGGCTTCAACAAAGGGAAGATTAATTTTGAGCTGCTTAAACAACTCCAGAAAATGTCCAAAATCCTTAGCATATTTCTGCTGCATCAGGCGAGCAGGATATGGAACACGACCCAGATCAACATCAGGGGTCTTCTTCCCCTTCTGAGCGGGACACTCACCGTTGGACACTGTACTTGCTGGGACTCGCCCCTCGTGTGCCCCTTCAGGTGTCTCCAACTCTATCCCCTCATCTACCGGCTCATCATCATCAGCTGTCGGTGTCAGCTCACTCTCTACACCCTTTCCAATGCGTGTGGTTACAACCTTTAAAGATGATTTAGGGTTACACTCAGTACTACCCGAAAAGGAACCTCCAGATCTGTCAGTCAGCTGGCGCGCAATGTCTCCCACTGTACGCTACAAATCTAAGAATGCGGACTGCTGACTCCTCAGTTATGTGTCATGCTCCTTAACTTACTCTGAGTCTCCTGATCTGTCCTCACCAACTGAGCAAGCAACTGAGTCTGAGTAGCCAACATCTCCATACTCTCCTGAACTACTACCAGAATTCTGTCCTCCATCTCTATCTCCACCATACTGATTTTGACAGGGTTGAAACCGAGGTGGGTTCCCTCCAGATCTCCAACTGATGTTAGGGTGGTTTCTCCATCTAGAGTTAAACAGAGGGGGGTTTTAGTTCCCCAGGGAGTCCACCTTCTATAGCAGTATTAAACAGAGGGGGTCCTTCTTATCTATAATGTGATCTCCTTCAACAGTGTTAAACATCTGTTGTTTCTCAAATGTTAGACCATTATAGAACTTTTCAACTAATGCCCAATCAGAAAGGCCATGTTTAGGAAACTTACTAAGCAGAGTATTGAACCTTTCCCAAGCCATGTGTTAAGGCTCATCGGGGTCTATACGGAACGAGTGGATCTGATCCGTCAGACGGGCGGCCTTAGATGGAGGATAGTACTTTTTCAGGAATTTGGCCTTTAGATCCTCCCACGTGGTAATGGAATCTTGGGGCAGGGTATCCAACCAAGTGGTAGAGCGACTAGAGAGAGTGAACGGGAAAAGACGCAACAGGATGGCATCATTAGTAGCACCATTAATGCGAAAGGTATCGCAAATACGCGCAAAGCGGGCAACTGTCCTGGTGCATCCTCGTCCTCGAGTCCGTGGAACTGAGTAGAGTTACTAATAGTGTTCATCACATGAGATGGTATATGCCAGTTATTAGCATTAGGCACAGAAGGACAGGTAATAGAGGACCTTGAACCCTTGAAACCATCACATGCTCTTTGGTGAACATTACGTTTAGTAGGGGGATTAGCCTCACCCATGTCATCAATAGGTATAGGAATGCGTACCTTTTTCTCGACTAGCTCACACAAATGCTCATGAAACTTCCGACTGCGCTCGTGAAGTTCCCGCTCTTTCTCTAAAAAATCTTCAAAGTCAGGTTATCCCTGCGAATGAGTACGTTGCATACATTGGACAGAAAACAAAGAAGAAAACAGAAGAAACTAAGAACACAAGAAGGACTCAAACTAGGATACACAAGTAGCACTCAAGACACAGATAGAAAATAAATAAACTAAGAAAATAAACTAAAAATAAAAAAGAAAATAAAACAAATAACCAAACAAGAACTAATCAAAGCTAATTTTGCTATTGACAAGTGTCCCCGGCAGCGGCGCCAAAAATTTGATGTCGGTCAAACGGTCTATAAAATTAAACACAAACTAACCTATACACTCTAGTTAAACTCTAGACAAACCTACTAAACTAGACCACAAAGACAGACAAGTGTACCTATCAATTGCAACACAGCTAAAGGAAGTCCGGATATCGAACCCACGAGACACTAACTATAACATTAACTAAACTCTGACTGGGACTGAACTGGTTTATTTAATTAGGGGAAAATTCTACGAACTAAGGTTATCTACTAAACTTTAACAAAACTGAATAAAGAAGACAACTAACCACCAAGACAAAGGGTCGGGAAATCAATAAGGAAGGAAGTCTCTTCCTAGATTGCGAATCCTGATTACTAAAGTCGTCTTCTATCGGTTATGAAACATGCAATGGAACTGGGATCCTAAGATATAACACCCTCAAACTACCTAATGGATTCCTGATCAATCTCAGAATGTAACAGGAAGGAACTTAAGGGATACTATTAACACTAGTGCTCGGATTACCTCTCGGTCTCACCGATTATGCTAAAGAACTCGAAAGACAGCTCACTTCTCATTATTACTATCTCAATACATCAAAGATGCAAGGAGCAATCTGAAATCAACCTGTCTAACACGAATTAACAGCGATATCAAAACCCTAAGGAAACGTCCTCTGAGACCGTTCACTCATCCTAACACCGAAGACTAACCGATTATCTATCACTTTTCAAGTTTTTTTAGATAAGAAGAACACTTGATTTATTACATGTTAATTGATTATCCTATGGTTACTGACCTCTAGCAAATCACATATGATCCACCAACACAAAGTAAATGATCTAATACACAAGT
This sequence comes from Smallanthus sonchifolius, assembly GCA_023525975.1. Lineage (NCBI taxonomy): Eukaryota > Viridiplantae > Streptophyta > Magnoliopsida > Asterales > Asteraceae > Smallanthus > Smallanthus sonchifolius. The sequence goes on along the minus strand of CM042035.1, from coordinate 15,398,377 downwards.
ATCAATTGAAAGATATTCAAACAAGACATATACAGATTCATCAACCATTCAAAGATCAAAATCAAGTATCCAAACTCATTAAACAAGTGATATTAGATTTGTATTAAAGCATACAATCCAACACAAAATCCATAAACAATAAAAATCCAAACTTTAGCATTCGTTCATCATTAACCTAGGTAGATCTAAGGGGTTTAGCCAAGAACCATGGTAGAAACAGAAGATTCAAAGTCAAATAAAACAAACATAAGGTCCAGAAACAAATCAAAGCAAAATACTATGATCAATCGTGACCGAACGATTCAATGTCTAATCCGATTCAATGCAAAACTTCAATTTCTTGATCCAAAGCTTCTTCCTTTTCCCAAAATCGCCCAAAAACTCTCTCTTGACGGCAATCCCTCGAATAATCAAGATGATAGTCGTTTAAATCAATCACAACTAAAAATTAGGTTTTTCATGGGCTACACCCCTCTCGCGTACCGCGTGAGAAATGGGAAGGTCCCTCGTGTACCGCGAGGGACAATTTAGTCGGTCGCCTTCCTGGTTTCCCTCGCGTACCGCAAGGGATTTGATTCTCCTCCTCGCGTACTGCGAGCGACTTGGTTTCACATAAAATGATTTTTTTTCCTTTTCAATTCTTGATCTTTCAAGCGTGCTTGATTTCTCCAGGATTTAGTTATATTTCCCGCTCGTTTAGCATATGAAAGCCTGCACAACTGACCCAGACTCAGAATGAACCAAAAATGACACAAAACGAGTACACATTTATACAATTACACTAGGATAATTATATGCGTTTTGCAACACTGTCCTGCCAGTCTGCAGTATGTATCGACATTTCCAAATAAAAATCTAAAAATTTTATATGTTAAACTTACCAACATGAGTCATCATATTTTTAAATAATTTCGTTCATACCTATTCGGGATTTTCATCAAGAAATCGATGACTATTCGTTTTCCACCACCCGGTGTCCCAAGAGCCTATAAATACCCCCACCAATCCACCCATATCCACCACTTCCATCTTTCTCTTTCTCTCTCCTCCCTCTTTCTTCTCTCTTGGCCGAACCCACACCACCAGTATCCATTTTCATTTTTTTTGTTCTTTGATCTTCAATCCATCCAAGAATTAAGCATCCAATTGAAGATTATCAAGTTTGCAAGAGAAATCATCCATCAATCCATCCATTTTTCTAGTTTGGTAAGATCAAAACCCATCTTTTTCCATTTTCATCTTCAATGTTCATATGAACATGCATTCAAAGAAAACTAATTTTTATGAAAGATTAGCCATGGATTCTTAAAGGAAATGTGTTTTAAAACTCAAATGGTACATATTGTTGGTGACTTTGGACCCGGATGTTGTTCATATGCTTGATTTCCACTTATGGAAACTTTATTATGTATGCATGTACTAGATGATGAGATTTTGATGATCTGATGATGGATTATGTTGTGATAATAGTTGTAGATGGATAATATATGCAAACTTTATGGTCAAAGTGTTGGATGATACATGCATGCTCGGTTTTGTTATTTTAGAAAACTTTAATTTTGGGTTTCATGTTAGATGCCATGTTTAGGGTGATTTGATGATGGAAAATGGTTAGATATGCATAAAGAATGGATAATATGTGTATATTTGCTATCTAGAACATTTGGTCATATGAGATTTCATGCTCTGTTCTATTTATGGAAACTTTAAAATATGGGTTTTTGTTCAAAGAAGTTATGTTGTGTTTTGTTTGGTGGAAATGATGCATAAACACTAGATATAGAGATTGTATGATTTTTCTTCGGTAAAATCATTTGTCCATGATGCTTTAGGCTCGTTTTCTATTTATGGAAACTTTGTTCTTGACATGCATGAGGAAAACTGGATGATTGAGTACATTGAAAGCATGAAACTAGTGTAGTGAACATTATGGAAGTATGATTGACAAAAATGATGGATTGAAATGCATGTTTATGAGTTCTAGAGCCCGGTTTCTAAATAAGGAAACTTTATTCATCCATGAGTTATGTTTACAAGTTGTTAACATGTTTAGAAGGTCTAAATGACTTAGTAACACTTAAATAGGTGCATTGTATGATAATATGTGATATTATTCCATGAACATTAATTATCTGAAACACACATGTTTGTCTATTTATAGCAAGTAAACATTGAAATGTTCTATGTGGGTTATAACATGCGTAATTTCATGTGTGCACATCAACTTTGCATAGTTGTCATGTTTAGGACTTAAAAACATGACTTTCCAATTAAGGAAACTTTAATGTATCAAAAGTTGTGTATGAAGTTCTAAATTCCAATCGAATGTGCCAATGTGTTTATTAGATGATAATAGACTATTTCAAAGTAGGTTTCAATTCTATATTAGGATTTGAATGCTTAAGTCCAATGTGTCACCAACGGGTCGTCAAGTCAAAACAATCTTTGAAATATTAAAGTCACTTTTCAAAACTCTTTTAGATGCATAGAGTTCATAGTCAAACATTTACAAATGTTTAGACCTTAAAGTCCTAATTGTTTCCTAGGGTACGAGTAGGTCGTCTCATTTAGTCTGGATTTGCTAAGAGTTTTCAAGTCGTTTATCAAGTGAGTTCCCACCGCCCCGTTTTACTCATTTTCCTTTTTAAGGTGAGATACATGCTCAAGTATACATTTTTCCAGATGTTACATTTCCACACTTACACAGTTACATTAATTATATAAGTTTTGTACATGGTGTGTAAATGTCCTCTCGGAATCAACCGTTAATTTGTCCAAAAGCTAGGTGATCATGAACAGTACTGTTGGGTTAACAACCCATGCCCGGGTTAGTAGCGTTAAGCTCGACTGGAGGTCGAATGGGTACATAATTTACCTATTCCATTCATGTGCAAGGCACAAAGAGGCGAACCACATCCTTTTTCCTTTACAGTGGCTAAAGTTAAACCTCCGTTGATGGACTTATGATAATTTTTTGTTTTGTCTGATCAACAATGATTGTGTAGAGTACCAATATTTTTCCATACATTTGATAAACATGATTTCCATTACAATTACCTGTGAAGTCACCAATATTATGTTGTCCCATTTTAGCATGTTTATCTCAGGTCTTTGAATGCTAGGATATGTGGCTAAGATGCACCCACTAGAGTCACGCACTATTCATGCATAGCATCCTATTTTGATAAACATCATTTTATCATCCTTATTTTCAAATGTTGTAAACATTTAAACATTGCTTCCGCACTTTTACTTTGGACCATGTCAAACTTTATTTTGGACTCGTTCGAGTCATGCATAAAACATGTATTTTGAAAACTATTTAGTGGTCGTTCAAAGTAATTCAATGGTAAAGATCCTCTAGGGTCACACCCCGTGGGTTGGGGGTGTGACAGACTAGTATCAGAGCCATTAGTTGCAGCGAACTAGGTTGCACGTAGTGAACTTAGACTGTAACCGATGTCTCATATGCATTTCACTTCTGCACGAACCCTTAGTGTCACACCCCAACCAATGGCGGAACATGTTGGAGTGGCACATGAAGACTGTTCAAAAGCTCATGGTTTACTAAAGTTGAAATATTTAAACAACCAATTTCATTTCATAGATTAAAACATCAAATCCAACAATACAGGAATGTAAATTACATGAATAAGTTCATTAAATTTAAATACTAGGACCTCAAACTTAAGTGAAGCAACTTGATCTTAATCTCAAACATTAGTACGTGAAACATGATGAAAACGAAGTCAACTAAAAGTTGGTGAGCATACATAGGTTTTGAGACCACAAATATAGTTCAGGATGTTTTATACAATTCATACTATACATGTTATATAAGGTATTTATGGAGAATCTATAGTTAAACTAAGTGTACAATCAAACCTTGTGACTGTTGTGAGGCATAACACGCATGTTACCCTAATGTAGAGTCGGTAATAAACACCCTACCTGGGTGGGTTTGTTAGACACAATAGATCTATCAATGTTAACCGTTGGCGTGTACTGAGTTGTATGTAGTCTTAACTCATAGCATTCAAGCATGAAGCACAAATAACACATAGAATCATATTATTGAATTGTTTATGAGTAAATTGCAAAGAGTTCAAAGTGTAATCATGTTTCACCCCAAAAAGTACAAAATGTAAAAAGGGGCTATGAAAAATCACTTTTGTTGAGAGGTGACTGACTCACAAAGCTCGAGAGTTCTATGATTTAGATTAACACCCTAAAAGATCATGATATAGTTAATTAGGGTTTTGGATGACGTTTATCGGAAGTTAGAATGTTAACGGATGCGAGAAATAGAGGATTGGATATATAATTGTTAATGTTGTAAATTTTCAGATTTGGACAGCATAAGAGCTGAACAGAAACGTGCATGTTAAAAATATCAAACGATGTCCAAAAATTATGAAATTTTATAGGTGACTAGTTTAAAATAAAATTTGAAAAAGGTTTCTGTCCCGTTTTGGCCAGCATAAGAGCTGAAATTTTATATGAAATTTTAAAATAAAGTACTGAAAAAGGTTTCTGTCCCGTTTTGGCCACTACGGATTCGTAGGTTTGAATTAGAAAACGAACGAATTATGGTTCAAAATAAAATTTGACGAACTACGTCGTGAAATTTGAGTTTGCTTAGTTTCGTTTAATTATGATTAAGTTATGCTTAGTTAAAATCAGCACATTTTCTTTCCACAATCAACGGTTGCACTTAAGTTGACCGTTTAGGGTTTTAAGGTTACCGAACGCGTAAATAAAAAATTAGACAAATGTTATTATGTTATTATAATATAATCAGATTAGGTTAGCCAAAACATCCTGTGTCACCGGTCTAGCCATGATATTCACATAAGCGTTTTGGAGAATCACAGAATGCAATCGGCATAGCCGACACGAGCAAGCGGATACTATATTAAATTAGTGTGTGAGTTCATATAAGTGATAATACATAATTATTAACATTTCTTAAGTTATCAAGAACATACTAAAGCATCGGCAGAGCTACTTTTGCAATAGTTGTCTTGAGGATTCACAGAATGCGACGGCATAGCCGCCATTGCAAACGGGATCCTTTTTTGTTAGTAGGTGATGTTAGCTTGATTTGTTAGTTTATTTAAGATTATTAGAGGGTTTATAAGGCTGAGGATTCACATGATCAAGTGATCATAGATAGAAAATAGAAAAGGATTGAGGGGATGAAGAAGAATTGAACAAAAGAAGAAATATTATTGAAATTAGGAGAGTATGCTTACTTGCTTTGATCTTCAAACTCCTAGAGCCTTTAGGAGGTTTTCAAAAACTTCAAGGGGGATGGAGAGAGCTTCTCTTTCTTAAAAATTACAAAAGAAAAAGGGGTGTCCAAGGCTTTGTATTTATTGTTGAGGATTAAGGGTTGTAAAAATGGAATGTCTTGGAAAACACTTTAGGGTTTTAGGGGGGGTTTCAAATCTGAGAAAATTAGCTTGAATGGGGCTGGGTTTTTGCAATTTCTTGCTTGGGCTAGGTCCAAGAGGAAGTGGGTTGGGTCCTAGCTTGGTCCGGTTGAGTGCGTGCATTCGAAATTCGCGATTTTAAGCATTTCTAAGCGAAATTGGTGAATGTTTTCAACATGAAAGTTGATTGTCATAACAAAATGAGTATGTTTAGCTAAAAATATTGAAGTTAAGGTTATGTTAGTTGCGTACGGTAATTAACGATCGGAGGACGAGAAAACGGGCTTTCTAGGGCATAACAAGTTGCGAAAGTGCAATACATAGATTTACAAGCTTTTGTTGAACGTTTCAAATGTAACAAGGTATAACAACTTTAACTTAACATATTTGACATTTGCATGATTGTTAACCGGTTATGATGGGCCTATTGGGCCTAAAATGTGCCCAATTCATGATTAGGCCATCAATAAGCATGCAAAACATAATCCAAGTATGTTAACGGGTTATGATGGATAACAAGTAGTAGATCACCTATGATAAACAAGTATGTTGTTTGGAAATAATCTAAGTGAAAACACATTCAAAATGATTTGCATTGACTAAAAAACTCTAGTACATGATAAGTTAAACATGAAAATCGCACATGTTACACTAACCATTCTCACATACACTTATAAGACTCATATAAGAAAGAAATTGTGGTAGACCTGTTACAAGAACATGTCAGCTGCAAAAATAGCCGATTGAGATTTTAGACTCTGAGGACGAGTATAAGTACACGCCATCGACACCAGTTGACACCTCATCTGACGAGACAGTATCGGAGAACCCTGTCTCCGACAACACTGCCACATAGGATTCGGAATAAGAACCGACTAACGATGATGAGGCTGAGTCAAAGACGGAGCCTGAGGCCGATGAGACCCGCTAGACAGCCACTTGCGCCTACCCTCAAGGATATCACCCATATAGCCCGCTAGTCTAGCATGCTCCAAGGAAGAGAGCACCACTCACTCATTTGAGCATGTTTGCCCATGAGCCTAAGCGTAAGAAGGCTAGGGTAGACGCAATGAGATGGACTTTCATAGCTGATACAATGCAAGGATGGGCTAAGGAGGAAGGAACACCTCCAGTGTTTGAGTTTGGCGAGTCTTCTCATGGACCACGCACTCTACCGATCACTGGAGATCCGATCGAGCGCACTATCCCAACCCTGGTAGCACGATGCAACCTGTATGATGGATTACTAAAGAAAATTCAAACGGTCAGAATAGGATACACATCGATCTAGAGCACATGAAGGACCTTAAGGAAAAGGTTCTGTCACTAGAAGGTCTAGGGAAAGAGACTGAGCATAGGATTGAGCATTTACCTGCGCGAGTGTCCGAGACCGTGCTCCGGCACTATAAGAGCAAGTGTCCCAACTGACGGAGGATCGCCAGAGGGAGTCTGTCAGTATTGCCATTTTATATGACTGAGTAGGTGCAGCCGTCGCAACCCTCCCAAACAATCAGAATACAGGAGGACCAGGACAAACTTCTCTAGTGTGTATCTATAAGCTCTTTCTTGACTGTAAACCGCTTACTTTCAATGGGAGATATGGAGCCGTTAACCTAATGAGATTGTCCAGAGAATTCAATGGAGAAATTCTCTTCTAGAACATTTGAGGGACAATCCCTCACTTGGTGGAAATCAACTGTCCAAGCATGGGGTTTGGAAGCGGCAAATGCTATACCGTGGCATATTTCAAGAAGCTGCTAAGGGATGAATACTATCCCCGAAATGAAATCTAGGACCTCGAAGAAAGGTTTTGGAATTTGAAAATGATTGGAGCTCATGGGGTGGATTACACATCGAAATTTCATGATTTGGCAGGATTGTGTCCTCATATGGTGACACTCGAAGAGAAGCGAATTGAGCGTTATTTGTGGGGACTGGCCCCGCAAGTCAAAGGAATGGTAACTTCTGCAGAACCTACAACCATCCAACAAGAAATCCGATTAGAACACAACCTGATGTCCCAGGCCGTTCGTCGGGGACTCTTTGACAAATTTGCTGATAATAAGAGAAAGTGCGAAGGTAGTTCTTCAAAGTCATTCAATCCGCCACTACTACAGAAAATGCAAGAGACTACCGAGCCTACACCACAGGTCAAGCTGATAACAAGCCAAGGAGATCTTACACAGGAACCCTACCAAAGTGCAGTCGATGCAACTTTCACCATAACGGCACTTGTGAGGAAGCAAGGTGCCAAAAGTGTAAAACGATTGGCCATTCGCCCAAGGATTGTAGGGTAAGAGGACCAGGTCCAAAAAATGGAGCAACCCGTGCTTGGTACACTTGTGGGCATAATGGTCATTTCTCCAAGGATTGCCCAAAGAACAAGAAGCCAGGAAAAAACAACAACAATGCCAAAGGGAGAGCCTTTGTGATTGGAGCAGGAGAAGCTAGACAGAACCCGACACCGTCCTGGGTACGTTTCTTCTAAACAACCATTATGCATCTATGTTATTTGATACTGGTGCTGAGAGAAGTTTCGTGTATAATGTGTTTAGTCTGTTACTTGGTACCGAACCTTGTAGGTCCTCATGGCGCTTCTACGGATCGATCTCGTGATTAGACGTGACGTTAACTCGGAGTGTGAAATCCAACGAATCAACGTTTATACGCAAAGTAGACAATCAAGACAATCACGTAAATAAACTTCTCAAATATATTCCAATTCACAATGGTTTACAGACTCAATCAGACAATTCGATCTCTCTGTTCTGTGTCTCACGTCTGATTCAAACAGACTCTGTAAACACATATATAGAAAACTGACCTGCTATAAGCGAACTTATTAAGTTCGCCTCTAGCAGTCTAAGCGAACTTAACAAGTTCGCCTCAGATAGAATTAAGCGAACTTATTAAGTTCGCCTCTGATAGACAAGGCGAACTTAACAAGTTCGCCTCTAGGCTATACTTGTAAAACACTTAGTGACTTTTGACATTTACACAACAAAAACATAAAGACATAAAATCTAACTATTACAAGCTTTTGTCATTACAAACTATGTCCTAACAGACTCCCCCTTGACAATAGCTTGATCTTTAGTCTTCAGTCTTTATCTTGAACTCTTCCAGTTATCCGGTAGTCTGCTGCCAGCATGCACTCCATATCTTCTGCATATCTCCAAAACTCTTTTGTACCGGTAGTCTGCTGCCAGATTCATTGCATCATAGAAACATACAATGACCTTATTGTTTTTATCTTCAATCTTTGCTTCACCAGTATTAACATCAACATACCACCATTTCATATTCCCAAGAAAGTCTTGAGGAATCTTCTTTAATGGTATCTTGTGAATAGCACGCTCTGATTTATACTTGTATCTCCAGGTTACTTTCCCAGTCTTTGGATCTGTGTTCTTCACTCTCTTTCCCTTTTGTGGTTTCAACCGTTCATACTTTCCTGAACTACCTTCTCTCTTGATTAAGTTTGCTATCACATCAGCCAAACCATTCTTCGATCTATTAATAAGAGGCTTTGAAGCTAGACCATTAATTTCACACATGGGCAAGGTATTGAAATACTTGATCCTCGACTTTAAGTATTGAACACCGTCAGATCGTTTAATTGCAAATAATTTTGATTCATCATCATAGAACCAACTTATGATCCTTCCTACACACTGCTCTTTATTCACATATTTCTCTTTCTGAGCAGGTTGTGCTGGAGACTTGGGTAGCACCTTCATCCAATTGTTTACAACTTCTCTCCACTGTTCTCGTGTCATCCCTGTATTTCTGTACATCACAGGTTCTTCATTAACCTTAGGAGACTCAGTGTGAGTAGTTTCAGTTTCATCATCTCTATTAGTATCCATCTTTGAATCAGCAGTATCTTCATGCATTTTGATGTCTTCAGCAGAGTCCATAGAGTCTGTTACTCCTTCATAAGTAAATTCAGGAATAACATCATCTTGGATGAAGTTATACGGCACTTTAAGACCATCACTGCCTTCATAAGTAACACTATCTTTATCTTTCTCTATTTCAATCTCTACTATTTCTCCTTCTTCTCTCTCATTATCCGACATATCATCTTCCATGTCATTGAATAAATCATCAATGTCATCAAGACATGCAATCTTTTCAGCTTCCTCTTCTTCGGAATCTTGAAAAACTCCAATAATAGAATTTCTTCTTCATTAGTACTAGAAGTATCTTTGTTTCCTTCAAGTGATTGTGATGTCGACTCCCCCTGAACCCTAGATATAGGATTAGTGTCAGTGTATTGACGATCACCCTCAATATTTCCGGCAGGATCATTGTCTTCATCATCACGTCTTTGAATAGACTCTGTATGACAAGTATCAGGTATCCTCAACTCCCCCTGAGCGTCAAGACGCTGAACAAGTTTGGACACCAATGCTTGCATGTCAGCTATTTATTGAGCTTGAGTCTGAATCACCAGCTGCCGTTGTGAATCAGTAGAAACAAGAGTGTTCACTTGTGTTTGTAAAGAAAGCACTTGAGATTCAAGGAAAGTAATCCTTGCAGAATCAGAAGGCTTTGACGGACCAGCTGACGATTGTGGAATAGAAGGACTTGCAGTAGGAGTAATGATCGGAGGAACAGGAGTTACGACTGGAGATGTATCTTTAGATCGTGGAGGAGTAACTATCAATGAAGCAACAAAATTAGCATCCTCGACTCCCTGTGAAGATTGTGCAGTAGCAATTGAAGCAGACATTAACTTCTGAGTCTTAGGAGCTGGAGTAAAGTCACTATCAGACTCAGTACTGTCATCAACCAAGGATCTTTTTCCAAATACTGATTCGAAAGGAGGATCCCGAACATACTTTCTTCTTGGTCGTCTGGCTTGAGATTTAATGCGTTTTCCAGCATTTGCCAGTGGAATTGTAGCCAACCGCTCAATATGATCTGAGGAAAAATCCCTAGATTCATCAGAGTCAGTGCTTTCATTAACCGATAATATCGTATCACTTGAGCTTGAACTAGATTCATCATCAGTCACCACATTCCCTTCAGCTTCATGAATGGGCGAGTTCACAGCGTCATCAATGAAATCATCCATATTCATCCCTAGATCTTGTTCATGTTCATGAACAACCTCTTCTTGAACAGGTATATCAACCTGAGCTTGTGGAATTGGAACTTGTTCAGGAATAGGAATTTGTGGTTGTACGGGAACCTGAATTTGTGGAATTGGTATCTGTTGTTGTGGAACTTGTTGTTGTGCTGGTTGTTGAGGTTGTTGCTATTGTTGTTGTTGAACATTGAAGCCCGGAACCTGAGCAATTTCTTCAGGATGAAACCAGTTGTCATTCAGTGGTGCAACATAATCAGGATTGATTAAGTGCCCAAATAATGGAGTATTGACTGGTATTAATGCAGCATTCTGCTGTTTCACCTTCGTGCAGTCGGTAAAGATACGCTTTGACATTGGAGTCAAAGTTAATATTATAGCATGTTGTGGAAGATCCGGAATAAGGTGATTCAAAATCATTTGAATAAAGCGAGGATACATCAAGAATCCTTGACCTTCAGCCGGATTAATCTGCATGACCATCTCCCGATAGAAATAAAGTGGAAAATTGAATCGCTTATTCAACGTTAAAGCCACCATAGCCATTTGAAGAGCCATTTTTAAACCATCAGTTCCAGCTTTACGAGGAGAAATGCATTGAATAATCACATGCATGAAATACCTCCATTCACCGACTAAGCCACCTTTACGTGCTTGGGTATCATTCTGTCTCCCACGATAACCCATTCTTTGAAAACAACCCATAATAAGAGTTCCTGGATAAGATAACGGATCTTCAGCATTTCCACCCAAATCAAGAGCAGCACGAATCGTCTCTTCAGAAATGGCAATCTCGGTATTATTAACAGTGGCACGAAGAACATGAGGTTCAACGTCCGTATCTTGATGTACTGTGTCCCAAAATTGTTGTATGTACACGAGACTTATGTAAGGATCAGCAGATAAAGCAACGTGAAGACGTGATCTGTTCAAAAATCCTATATAATGCCTTGAAAATTTACAGCCTCGGACATGTTAGGATCTAACAATGCCACTTGATTATGTTTATATTCGACACGTCGAGCCATCTGAAAACATTCGGACAACAAACACATTAGTAAAAAACCACAAACACAAACAATTAAAAAAAATTAAACAAAACAAACAAAAAAAAATTTTAACAAAATTTTTTTTTTCTAACACACAAAAAAAAAATAAAATTCACAAGTCCAAATCCCTTCTGACCCCTAGGCGAACTTAATAAGTTCGCTTAGTGTTGCAAGAGGCGAACTTATTAAGTTCGCCTGACAAGTTCGCTTGGAACAAGTTTGCCTGAACCTGTGACGACCAATTTTATAATGGAATAAGCAATGAACATCAGTCTAATATCAATTAACAACCAAATAGGACGACCAATTTTATAAGTCCGATCAAAATTAGGTCAAAAACCGTCCGTTTCAACGTTTGACGAAAACCGAGATGAAAATTACCAAATTCTCACAATTTAACGGATGAAATTCAATGAAATTACCTTGGTTGAGTTTGCAATTCAATTTGGAATAAGATAGAACCGATAAACAACTCCAACAACACAGTTTAAATTTTTTTGAAAATTATCAGTTAAGTTCGCCTAAAATGAAGAAGACGATGAAACTGATAAGTTCGCTTGATCTAGACCCTTAAACACATTAAGTTCGCTTATTTAGGCGAACTTGTTAAGTTCGCTTAACAAGCCTTCGGCGAACATGATAAGTTCGCTTCATCACAGACAATCAGATTAAGTTCGCTTCACCATTCTCGGGCAAACATATTAAGTTCGCTTCACTGTACACAGGCGAACTTAATATTTAATCCCTTTTGCCTTGAACAAAATTTTTCCAACTTCAACCTATCAAGTCTTGAACTTTCGTCAGCATCTTGTAACCAATCCAATCCCGAACAATTTTAATAAAAGTTTAGAATTTTCATAGAAAATAAAAATCAAAATCTTTTTGAGTTTTATCTAAACAGACGGAAACACATATTTTTGGATTTTATCTGTACAAACGGAATCACATATTTTTGGATTTTTGTCTTTACAAACTGAAATCACATATTTTTGGATTTTTATCTTTACCAAACTGAAATCACATATTTTTTTTAATGAACATCATGAGTAAGAAGATCATATCAGTATCCGAGTAGCTCATCACACATTTTTGCAATAACCAAGGGTAACCTATAATATGAAACCATCTAACTCAGTCTTGTGCACTTTGCATCTTTTTCATTTTATACATTCTTTTCAGTATTTGAATAATATTTGAAATGATACGCGATAAATTTCAAAGTAAATAAGATCAGGTTATAAAATGCTCTTTTATTTATACCGAATTTGAAATATAAAGCATGAACTCTTAAATTTGTCAATATTATATTATTTGAAACTATAAGCGTTTATTATCCAAATTCATGTGATTTAGTACCATTTTGATGAAACACATCGTGTACCCCACATATATGCCAAACAGAAATATAAATTGCACTATCTTCAAGACATATACAGTTTATTTTTAAGATTAGATCAATTTCCAAGATGAAATTATCTCATTTATCACAAGTATAGAAGCAGATCCCAAAGGATATAAGAATCATGATGATTCAGAATTAGAAGATTCTAATGAATTGGCTGTATAATGAGAATCAACAGATTCATGTATGAGGATCCAAATATTATCTGGATAAGTTTCAATGAAGTCAGACTAGATGATGTATCTAACTGATCCAAGGGCGAATATATGTTTCAACAGATTTTGAAAGCATATCATAGTTCAACAACACCTTGTATGTTTTTCGGGGCATGGGCAGTGAAGTGAACTGAAATAAGTTTGTGCTAAAGATATAATTCAATATTGGTCTCATGAAATTCTTTAAAACCATATATTCTTTATCTGATAATGATCTTTTACACACACACCCAGGCATATAATGGATTCAAATCACAGATGTAATCATATTATATTTAATTTTCACACTACTATTAGTTTCAAAACGCTTTTAGTCTATTGACAATTTAAGTTTCAAAACTCATACACAAATTAAAAAAAAAATTATCAAGATTAGAGCATTCACAACACTATCATTTCTCATTTATGCAGACTTTGGAATTTAGATCAAATCAACTCAGTTTATGCAATCATTTATCAAAGGTCTACTAAGGTCGTGTGAAATGAACTAATCACTGATGTACTATCATTTCTTCTCTAACTTCAAATGATGTCAAATTTTATATTTTTCAATTTTTTTTGACTTTTTATAAATTAAAAACTTTTTGACTGAAATGTAAATGCAGAAATGTAATAAAGCAATAAAATAAAATAAAAAAAAACAAAATTTTCCATGAAATTCTGATTTTGAAAAGCTTTTATTCGGGATTGATCATACCAATCATTTTAATTAGGAATTCAAACCTGGTACGATCAAATGCCTTAGTAAACAAATCAGCAAAATTATCGTCAGTGTGTACCTTGACCAGCTCAATCAACCTTTTCTCTGCACAATCACGAATAAAATGAAATCGAATCTCGATGTGCTTTGTTTTACTATGTTTAACAGGATTATTAGTTATAGACATAGTAGCATTATTATCAATAAGCATAGGGGTTCATGTGAAATTCAAGCCGTAATCTCTTAATTGATGTTGTATCCACATGATCTGTGAACAACAACTCACAGCAGCGATATATTCTGCTTCGCATGTAGAAATCGAGACTGTGGTTTGCTTTTTGCATTGCCATGACACAAGTCGATTACCTAAAAACTGGCAACCACCTGTTGTAGATTTCCTATCCAAACAACAACCACCAAAATCAGAATCAGTATAAGCATTGAAATCAAAGTTAGAACCATGAGGATACCATAGCCCCAAACGTTGTTTTCCTTTCAAATATCGTAAGATTCTTTTCACAGCAATTAAGTGAGATTCTTTGGCTTTGGCTGGAATCTGGAACAGATGCACACGGCGAACATTATATCCGGCCTTGAAGCGGTTAAGTACACGAGGGATCCAATAATAGCTCTGTAAAGTCGACAATCCACATCTTTTCCATCCGGGTCAGAATTCAACTTATGATTGACCGGAATTGGAGTATCATATGGGGTACAGTCCTCCATCTTGAACCGGCTCAAGATGTCTTTGACATACTTGGACTGATGAATAAAGAAACCATCTTCCTTTTGATTTACTTGCAAACCTAAGAAAAACGATAACTCTCCCATAGCAGACATTTCAAATTTTGATTTCATAAGACCCTCAAAATCTTTGCATAACCCTTCGTTTGTTGAGCCAAAAATAATATCGTCCACATAAATCTGCACCAGTAGGTAATCTCCCCCTGATTTCTTTATGAATAAGGTCGAGTCTATCTTTCCACGAACAAAGTCATTTGCCAAAAGATGTGTGGATAATGTTTCATACCACGCACGAGGAGCCTGATGAAGACCATAGAGGGCCTTATCAAGCTTGAAAACCATATTCGGATTCAATGGATCTTCAAACCCCGGCGGCTGACACACATAGACTTCCTCCTTGACCTTTCCATATAAAAATGCACTCTTTACGTCTAATTGAAACACCTTAAAACCTTTAAATAAAGCAAAAGCTAGAAACAGTCTTATAGCTTCGAGCCTTGCAACAGGCGCATAAACCTCGGTGTAGTCAATTCCTTCTTGTTGATTGAAGCCCTGGACAACTAATCTTGCCTTGTTGCGTACCACGACACCTCGATCGTCTTTCTTACATTTAAACACCCATTTTGTTCCTATCGGATACGCACCCTTCGAAAGACCAACAAGATTCCAAACCTCAAGTTTGTCAAATTGAGCAAGTTCTTCCTGCATAGCTTCTATCCAATTGTTGTCATTTAAAGCCATTTCAACATTCTTGGGTTCAACCTGCGAAATAAAGAAAGAATGTGAGCAATCATCAAGAACACCAGAATCTTTAATGCAGGTATACAAACAAGTATTTTCAACAAGAGAACGCGTCTTCACTCCATCCTGCAAGTTCCCAATTATATTTGTCACCGGATGATCTTTGAGTTCCTTGATGGATGCAACCTCAGGAACCGGAAACACTTCAACTTGAGAAGATTCAGATTGATAAGAATAATCATGATTAATAGGAATTTCCGAGTCTAAATTTGTAGGAATCTCCCCCTGAGCCTGTGTCGAAGGTAATGGATCATCACCCAACAACGGATCAGCAGAAGAATCTTGAAAAATAGCATTATCCTCCTCACTCTCTGAATCTTGTGGACCTGAACAAGAAGCAACATTAGGATCGGGAGCAGAAGTCGATGGAATCAATGAGTTTGGAACCGCATTTGGTAGAAATCCATTGTGCTGTGTATCCTGACAAGAATCATAAAGAACAGCAGCATCTTCAGCAGAAATATCAGGAGGTAAATGAAAAGACTTGAATAAGTTTTCATAATCAAATGCCTAATCCGGACCAATCACCATTTGTGGTAAAGACCGATTTGAACAGTCAATATGAAACCATTCTTCAACTTGGCGCGTCTCTTTGTTATAAACCCTCTTGGTAGTCGAATTAGCCACACACCCCAGAAAAATCCCTTCAATAGCCTTCGCATTGAACTTTGTTGGGACATCTCAAACTTTCAATAGGGTGCAAGGATTACCAAAAGGTAGTAAATAATCCAGATTTGGCTTTCGATTATTTAGCAATTCATAGCAAGTCTTGTTATGTCGCTTGACGGTCAAGACCCGGTTCAAAACGTGACACACTGTATTCACAGCTTCAGCCCAAAAAGTGACTGGAAGCTTAGAATCTGCAAGCATCGTGCGAGTCGTTTCGACCAAAGTCCTATTCTTTCGTTCAGCGACACCGTTTTGTTGAGGAACATATGGCGCACTGAATTCATGATGAATTCCTTTTTGTAGACATAATAAGCCCATTTTGCTATTCTTAAATTCGCTGCCATTGTCACTCCTAATTCTTCTGACTTTCAGATTGAATAAATTCTCCAAACCCAGGATTAAGTATTGTACCAACTCAGTGGTTTTAGCTTTAGAGGAAAGAAACTTAACCCATGAAAATCTGGAGTCATCATTAGTTACTACCAAGCAGTACGATTTTCCACCAATGCTCCTGATATTGATAGGATCGAACAAATCCATATGCAGCAACTCCAAAGGAGTTACGATAGAATTCGTCGATTTAGATTTGTGAGATTTCTTTCTTTACTTCCCCTTCTTGCACGGAATACAGTCATCAGGAACTGAGAATTTCATCTTTGGAATACCAAGAACTAGATCATTCCTAACAATGTAGTTCATCTTTCTATAGTTAATGTGAGCTAGCTTCCTGTGCCACAATATTGAATCAGATTCGGATGCCTTGGAGAGTAAACAAGTAGGAATTGAATCCGTTGTAGTGGCGACACTCATGTCAAGGACATACGTGTCATTTCTCCTCGGAGCCTTCATGATAATCCATTCATCAGGAATCACAAAGCCCGGTTTCAAGATATAGCATTCAGCATCGTTGAAATGGAACGAAAACTTCTTGTCACAAACTTGTGATACACTTAAAAGATTGTGCTCAAGTTGCTCAACATAATTCACCTTCTCAAATTTTACTTTGTCATTCTTTAACGTACCCTGTCCAGTTATGTACCCGCCTTTATTCCCCGCAAAAGCGACACAACCACCATCAATTTGTTTAACATCCTCAAGCAATCTAACATTCCCTGTCATATGTCGAGAGCAACCACTATCCACATACCATGTATTGTTTATAGTCCTCCTTGGTTGTCCCTACATAAACAACAAGAATCAGTTAGAAATAGGAACCCAAGCCATCGTGGTCTTGGGTCGTCCAGTTTGATCAAAATAAACAACTTCATATAATTTACAATCAATCTTATCATTCACTTTTGGAACAGAAGTTTGACAATCAGACTTTTTCAAAGAAGATCCATTTTTATTATTTTGAAAAACGTTATTTGATATATTATTGTCAGATTCAGATGTTTCCAATATTTTCTTCAATTTTCTGTTTCGTCTTCTCCTTTGAGGTCTAGACAATTTAACTTTCTGCTGAGAATCTTTTGAAGTTCCAACATTAGGAATCTCAAGTTTCTCTTTGCATATAAAAGATTTAGAATTCAATTTTTCAGAGATGTTATTATCCTGTTGTTTAAATCCAGAGGATTTAACAAAAGATCGACCAGGCATATTTTTCTGCAAGCTATAAGACGACTTCTCTTCATCTTTTCTTTTCAGAATTTTCACCACTTTTGGTTGTGAAGGAACAGTCTTCATTTTACCCTGGTTCTTATAAGGACAATTGATCAGAATGTGACCAGCCTCGTTGCAATGAAAACACACTCTTCTTTCTTGATAAGTTCTGAAATAAGATGTTTTCTTTGAATTTGAGGATCCATCAGAGGAATAAGCTTCAGAGGAATGTCCAGAACAGTTTATCGGCTTCTTTGGAACATAAGCCTGTGTTGGCACCTTTGAAGAATGAACTTTTGGATAACCAGCAGCGACAAACCCACTTGACTGTAAGATTGGAGAAAGCTTAGGGGTAACGACCTTCACCTCATCAGGTTCAGTCAGAATGCATCTATCACGGGTAACTACTTTTACAACTGTTGGTTCATCAAGTTTCACCTCTTTTGCAATACCCTCAACCTTCTTTTCATCAAACACCTCATCCTCAGACTCAGACTCAGACTCATAAAACATATCCTCACCAGTTACCGGGTTCACTTTCAATACTGTTTTTGGATCTATTTCCTCTTCATGAAAGATTTCAGGTTCCACCACATAATTTGCATTAAACGGTGTAGGAACAAATCTAATACCAACAACCCGTTTAGTAGGATCAGCATTTGAGTTAAAATATTCCAAAACAACCGAAGAATTTGTAAAATTTTCCAACTTTCTATGAAGTTTGACAACCTCAGACTCTTTGTCAGAAATTTCCTTATTCTTTTGAGCAATAACCTCAGTTCGTTTTTCTATTTCAGCATAAGCCATATCCAGATGATAAGCTTGTTCTTTATATTTCAACCCCAGGGAATTTAAGTCTCTTTTCAAAGACTCAATTCTATCGATGCACAATTTATCATTATCTTTTAGTTTCTGATTAACAGTATGCATCGATTTCATGTCACAAATCAAGTTTGTGTTATCATCCATGACCCTTTGCATTTTATCTTTAACAGTAATGCAGTTAGAACAGAAAATATGACAAACAGAGTCTTTTACCTTTGACGGATCAGACATGTCTGCCATGAATACTTTGGCAATGGGAATATTTTCTAAATCAGCACCATCAGAAACATTTTGAGTAAGAACAATATCCTCCTCAGCAACACCTGATGCAGCATCAGAATCAATATTCTGCACTTGTTCTACCTCTTCATCAACAACCTGCACACTGTCACCATCACTCGAACCATCACTTGAACTATCACTTGAATCATCATTTGAACTATCATCATCAACCACCTCCTCTGGTTTTTCAGAATGAATTTCTGCTACAAAATCCTGACTTACAGCACCCACCAAGTCTTCTAGATGAATGCCCCAGTCATAGTTTTCGTCGTTCTGAGCAACCAATGCTGATGAAGCAGATGCATGATTTGTATTACCAGATGAACCATGTGACTGATTCCTATTATGCTGAAAATTAGGCTGCTTCTTTTGAGAATCAAACTCGACCTTTGGCTTCACACATTCCTTAGGAAGGTGACCATATTCTTGACAGTTATAACACCGAACTTTACTTTTATCAAAACCCATGCGAGATCGACTATTTGATCCAATTTATTTGTAGGTCCCCTGGTGTTATATCGATTGACGTATAGGAGATGAAACCAATCAACAGAGTGCGGAATCCTCTGTGATTAGCTTGAACAAGATGACTAGATACGATGAGAACAAACACAAGTATATAAAACTTTGTCTATTAGCATCAAACAACTGATTACAAAGGGTTTTCTCTCAAGAACTTGTTCAGACCTCTTTTGTCTACAAGAACCCTAACAGCTATTTATACTCACAGACTCAGGTTGTGTACTTGCTAAGTACGCATCCACTTAAACAACCCAAAACACACATGAACAAAGACTCGACTATATAGCTCGATCAGATACAAACGAATCTCATAAACTACAAACAATCTTCAAGCTGCTTGTCACAAAACATGCTCCAACAGACTCCCCCTTGACAACAGCTCTGAAGATGTTTGTCACATGCCTCCAAATAAGCTCTAACAGACTCCCCATTGACAACAGCTTTAGAAGTCTTCAGAAGTTGTCTTCAAGTCTACTCACATCATGAAGTCGAGCCTGTATCTGCAGTCCTTGCCTAGTATATCTGCACTTAATCTCGAACAAGACATAAGAAAGAGAACTATTTGTCTACATTCAAGGATTCTCAAACACTTAATTTCCCAAGTCATAAAAATGTGAACTTCATGGAAGTTTAGAAACAAATTTTTTATTTTTTTTAATAAATGAGAAAGAGATTAGAATATACCGGAAAATAACAAAGTTATTTACAGAAAGCTATTTACCAAGCAACTTCTTTTTGTTCAAGAGTCGCGAGAAAGGGGATCATACTAGATAGAAATTGAATGACACACATTGAACTAACTTCTATGGGTTCTAGTATCAATTTCAGCCTTAATCATGAACTGCAAACAGTTAGATAATTTATTATATTTCATTATTTCAATATTAAATAGAAATGATACTATAGACATCATAGAAAATGGGATCATATCATGAATTACCAAGGTGTTGCAATTTAAACCCCATAGCATATAATTTAAGTTGCCGATATTATAAGACTTGAAACTAAAATCATGTTTAGTCCCTAATTTCGTGTGATTATGGTACTTTTAGTAGATATCATCGTGTTACCCACAATCCAAGTCTTTATGTATCCTCAAGACATGCTAGACTTCATTCAGACATTCAATCTTTACAGTGATGAAGCTGTTTTAGCACAAGAAAATATCCAAGCGGATGACACCTTAATATATGTATTTTTTTTTATCTTTCAAAAACTTTGCATTTGCAAAGATTGACTCATGTTTTGATCACTTGATTAACACATTTATTTAGGTGAGATGAACACTCCAGGTCATTGCGTAAACAAAGCAGAGGAGGTCATATCTGAATTAAATTCCAATTCTATGCTTGTGGCATATGCATGAAATCAATCCAATTGTGCTAAAACTTCTCCATGACGGTAATCTCAGGAAATATCTAAGATTCATCACACAATCTATATCTGATAGAGCTCACCATAGATGTTAAACATACTTAGACGCGGGTTTACGTCATAGATGAATCATGTTAATTATATTTTCACACTACTCAAGCTATAAACACGCTTATAGCCTATCAACAATCCAAATTACACACCTTTATTCTATTTTTTTAATTTTCTAATAAATCAGGTAATCATGAGACAATCATTTCCCATTTGTGCAGTCTTAGATGTCTAGATCAAAGTAAACTTCAATTAAACACTTAAACTACCATTTCAGTCAAATCATACGGTCTAGTGTGTCAAACAATCACCTGATGTACTATCATTTCCCCTTTTTCTCAAGTTAACTTTGAAATTTTCTCCATTTTCTATTTTTGTTTTTGTTTTTGTAAAATATTTTGAAACTTAAAAGAACTATACAGAAAATTTAAAAGAAATAAAATTTAACTTCCATGAATTGAATTGATTTAAGAAAAATTAATTTTCACTCAGGATTGAACATTTCTATCAAATTGACAAGATGCTCAAAACGGGATCGATCAAATGCCTTTGTGAAAAGGTCAGCAAGATTGTCATCCGTGTGAACTTTTACAAGTTCAATTAAATGCTTTTCAGCACAGTCACGGATGAAATGATGGCGAATCTCTATATGTTTAGTTTTGGAATGTTTTACCGGGTTATTTGTGATGGACATGGTGGCATTGTTGTCAATGAATAGAGGAGTTCCGGTGAAGTTTAAGCCGTAGTCTCTCAACTGCTGTTGAATCCACAGTATCTGAGAACAACCGCTCACTGCAGCAATGTATTCTGCTTCACAAGTTGAGACAGAAACCGTTGACTGCTTCTTACACTGCCAGGAGACCAGTCTGTCTCCTAAGAAATGACATCCACCAGAAGTTGACTTTCTGTCAAGGTTACAACCGCCATAATCTGAATCAGTGTAGGCTTTGAAGTCGAATGACTGCTGCTTAGAGTACCAAAGACCTAATCGGGGTTTCCCTTTCAGGTATCTGAAAATTCTCTTCACGGTTATCATATGTGACTCCTTCGGTTGAGATTGAAACCTTGAGCACAAGCACACATCAAACATTATATCGGGTCTTGAGGCTGTGAGATACATAAGTGATCCGATCATCCCATGGTACAATCTGCTGTCTACATCCTTTCCATCTTTGTCAGGATGCAGACCATGATTGACTGGGATAGGTGTGCCATAAGTACTGCTATCATTCATCTTGTATTTTGATAAGATGTCCTGCACATACTTAGTTTGATGTAGATAAATGCCATCCTCTCTTTGACTGACTTGCAGACCCAGAAAGAACGACAATTCACCATATTACTCATTTCAAATTTGGACTTCATCACCTGCTCGAATTCCCTACACATCCCTTCATTGGTAGATCCAAAGATAATGTCGTCGACGTATATTTGTACAAGAAGAATGTCACCTCCTGCTTTCCTAATGAAGAGGGTCGAGTCAATCTGTCCACGGTCAAAACCATTAGATAGTAAATGCTTAGATAATGTCTCATACCATGCCCGCGGTGCTTGATGAAGACCATAAAGTGCTTTGTCGAGCTTGTACACTTTATTGATATTATGCGGATCTTCAAAGCCGGGAGGTTGAGTGACATAGACCTCTTCATGAACTTTACCATAAAGGAAAGCACTATTCACATCAAGTTGATAGACCTTGAAGCCGACATATGTGGCATAAGCCAAGAACAGTCGAATGGCCTCAATTCTAGCAACTGGGGCATATACTTCCGTGTAATCCAATCCCTCTTGCTGATAAAAACCCTGAACAACCAATCATGCTTTGTTCTTCACAACCACATGACGATCATCCGTCTTGCATTTGAACACCCATCTGGTTCCAATTGGTTGAAATCCCTTTGGCAAGTCAACCAAATCCCACACGTGCAACTTTTGGAATTGAGACAATTCATCTTGCATCTCCTCAATCTAGCAGTTGTCAGTGAGAGCCTCCTTCACATTCTTCGGCTCTAACTGGGACACGAATGCAGCATGCAGACATGTTTCCATGACACCAGTGTCAAATATCTCTGTGTAAAGACTGGTGTTCTCAGTGATGGTTCGATGACGAGTCTGAACACCGGCATAGGGATCACCAATAATGTTGTCGATTGGATGATTCCTATGCACTCTCGTCTCCGGTACAATCAGTTCCTGAATTTCTGGATCTAGATTCGTGCTTAACTCCCCCATTTCCTGTGTTCCAGAGGAAGAAGATTCAATGTTTATTGGATCAACTGGAGCTTCATTTCCTACAGTTGTGTTAGGATTAGCTGGAGCGTCATCTCCAACGACAAGAACGTCTTCACTGTTATCACTGTCATGAGTTCCAGATGCAGATGCAGCATTGGAATCCGGAGTTATAATTGGTACAGTAGCACGAGTGGAAAAACTGGAGTCATCGCCGCCACCAAATAACTCATAAACATTTGCGGCGTCTTCTGTAGATAAATCAGGAAGATTGAATGACTTGAATAGCGCATCATAATCAAAACCCCAAGCTAGACCTGTTGGTTCTGGTGGAATGCTGTGTTTACTACAATCCACTTCAAACCATTCCTCGACAGTACGAGTTCCTATATTGTACACTCTCTTGCAAGGCGAGTTGGCAACGTATCCTAAGAAGATGCCATCCACTGCTTTTGCATGAAAGTTAGACTAGCGGTCTTTGTACTGTAGCAACAAGGAACAAGGACTACCGAAAGGAACTAGGTAATCAAGATTGGGAAGTCGATTTTTGATCAACTCGTAGCAAGTCTTGTTGTGCCTTTTCACAACCAGAACTCTGTTTAAGACGTGACAAGCTGTATTAACGGCTTCTGCCCAGAAAGTGACAGGAAGCTTTGCATCCGACAGTATAGTCCTTGCAGTCTCAATCATTGTTATGTTCTTCCGTTCAGCAACTCCATTCTGCTGTGGTTTGTATGGCGCGCTGAATTCGTGACGGATCCTTTTCTTGAGACAGAAAAGCTCCATCAAATTATTCTTGAACTCAGTTCCATTGTCACTTCTTATCCTTCTAACTTTCAGCTTGCAAAGAGATTCCAAGCTCAGGATCAAATATTGAAGAATATCAGCAGTCTCGTCTTTAGTACCTAAAAAAATCACCCAAGAAAAATGTGAGAAATCATCAGTTACAACCAGACAGAACGACTTACCTCCAATACTCCTGATACTTATGGGGCCAAACAGATCCATGTGTAATAGCTCCAAAGGGGTATCAACAGAGTTTTGGAGCATGGGCTTGTGAGACTTCTGTTGCTGTTTGCCATTTTTACAAGGCATACAGTCATCTGCAACGGTAAACCTCAGCTTAGGAACCCTGGTTACCAAACCGTTTCGGACAAGATGATTCATTTTACGATACGAAATATGTCCGAGTTTCCTATGCCACAAGATGGAGTCAAGCTCTATCGCTTTGGTAAGCAAACAAGTAGCAACTGATGAGGTGCTTGTTGCCACGCTCATATCGATCTGATAGGTGTCGTTTGTTCTTGGCGCTCTCATCAGGATCCAATCTTCCGGAACTTCAAAACCGGGTTTGAGAATTAGGCATTCTGACTTGTCAAACATCACCGAGTACGCCTTATCACACATTTAGGAGAAACTTAACAGGTTATGCTTCAGCTGGTCGCAAAAGTTGTCATTGTCAAAGCTGACACAACCGTTCGAAACCACGCCTTGACACGTGATGCTGCCGCCTTTTTCTCTGGCAAAGGCCACATAGCCGCCTCTGAATGGTTTAACGTCTTGAAGCAAGGCCATGTTTCTTGTCATGTACCGGGAGCATCCACTATCTACATACCAACGGTTAGAGATAGTACACTTCGGACGTCCCTGCACGATTAACAAAATAATTAGTTAGATTTGGAGACCCAAGCCATTATGGTCTTGGGTCGTCCGTCTTTCTCAAAATAAACTACTTCTTTCAACTCACAGTCATGATGACTGTTCAAAATTGGTGAATCTTTGGAGGAATTGGGAACAGGAGATTGAGAACCTTTTACTTTCGTGTTCCAGGATCTCTTTTGATTCTTAACCAGAACAGGTGACTTTGGCTCAACCACAGCCGATGAACTTGTGGAAGCTTCACCTGATTGAGCTTTAGTCAGCTGTTCCAGCTTTCTCAATCTCTTATTCCTTCTTCTTCTATGTGGCTTAGAGAGTCTAGCCACAAATTTCTCACCAGTACGTGTACTACCAGATGTAGACACACGAGGTACAGCACGTTGCTTTACCTTTCTTGCAACAGATGGTTTGGCCTCAGAGTTGATCTTTGGCTTTGCCATCGGTTGGACTGGTGGTTTCACCACATTCTGCTTTGGATGTTTGGGAGATGGTTTCATTGGTGGCGACCTGGGGATAACAGCTGGCTGTGAAACAACAGGCCGTTTCCCTTGGTTCTTAGAAGGACAGTTCACAAAAATGTGACCAACCAAGCCACAGTGAAAACAGTTCCTCTTGTCTACATAAGTTCTCTTGTAATGCTCATTAGATCTGGCCTTAGATAACTCAGCATTATGAGAAGGAGGAGTTGGTTTATGAACATTAGTCTGAACCTTACCAGTTTGGTTTTTGGGAGTATAATATTTTTCCAAATTTTCTTTATACCCAAGCCCATAGTGAGCTGAAAAAGCCTCTTTCTTTACTTGGTTAAGACTTTTATACCCCCCCGTAAAGCATTACCTTTAGTTTATCATTTGTTTCAAAGATGTCGGGTTCAGTTAAAATGCAATTATCACCATTAGTGATAACGTTTTTCTTTACCTTTTGTTCAGTCAACAACTCCTCAGATACTACTCCTTCAGGGAAAGAGTTAACCGACCCGTCTTCAGAAGCAGTAACAAACTCCTCACTAGATGTGGAGTTAGCCTTACTTGAGGATTCATCCTTTTTAGGGGAATCATCCTTATTAGAGGACTCATCTAGACAAGTGAGATCAATGTCTATTAAGCTATTAACAGACTTCCCGCTCACTGGTGGAGGAATGGCATTAGTACCCAAACCTAACCCATTTAGTTGTCTCACCACAGACTCGTAGTGTTCCACCACAAAGCGAGAGTTTTTCAACTTCTCATTAGTGCATTTTAACTGCAAGATCTCATTTTGCAGTTTGTTGATTTCATAGTTCCGTTTTTCTAACCCCATGTATGCAACATCTAAGTGAAGCTGTTGATCACTTATTTTTAAAGAATAATCACATTTTTCCTTTTTCAACGTTTCAATAGAATCTTTAAAACGTTTTTCATTTTCTTTATAGTTTAGAGCTGCCAAACTTAGGGGTTCGATTTTGTCTTGGAGCCTAGAATATTCAAGTTTTAGCCCTAGACATTTAGAACATGAAATAACAGATAATGGGTTAGAATCTACTTCAGACGACGAACTTGTTGCTTCTCCAATGGCCATGAGAGCAACAGCAGTGGTCGATTCCTCTTCATCAGCTACAGGTGCTTCCATTTCTTCAGCTTCCTTCACCTCCTCTGTAGCAGCAGTTGTAGATTCTTCTAGGTTAGCCATAGAAGCTTCCCTTTTTTCTGCTTCCATCATCTCCATGATCTCAGCCATGAGACCAACCTGGGTTTGTGCGATGATGGCATCCTCAAGATGAACACCCCAGTCAAAGCTGTCGTCCTGTTGGGCTACCAGTGCATTGGACGTTCCACTTTGGATTTGATTGTGGTGGTTTGGATTGTTGTGGCCATGGTTGTTTCCTTGGCTGGGACGGGTAAAACCAGAGGTAGGTGCTCTGTCTTTCTGACACTCACGAGAAAAGTGTCCATAGTTCAGACACTTGTAGCATTTGGCCTCAGATTTGTCAAACCCGACCTTGGCATTAGGATGCCCGCCAATAAACTTTCTTCCTGTTCTGTTCAGGAAACGCTTGGCTCTCCTAAAACACATGGCCATATTCCATTGAATATCCATGTCCTTCATGTCGTCCGGATCCACCTGATTAAAATCTTCTTCAATGGTCTCAGGATCTGTAAGCTTGCCGCCAATGAAGTTCTCATAGGAAAGCATACATGATGAGAATAATGCTACATGATCTTCAGCTATTTTGGCTATAGTTGTTGTAGCAGGAGGATTTCTTGAGGTATTTTGATGATGAGACCACAACCCCGATCCTGATGCATAGCAAGCATGACCACCACAACCAGTTGAGTGGTCTTCTTCATTAGGGTTTCCAGTGAAGAGGGCAATTCCAGAGCCCGATGACTTGGATGTAGAAGTCGACCCATGATACATAGAAGGGTCTTGAATCTGGGGTCTTCCTGAGCTCTCCTTTCTTTTCAAGTTCATTTCATGAGCTTGAATCTTTCCTATTGCTTCCTCTACTGTCAACTCATAGAATTTAGGATTTTCCCTCATCAGGGTTGTGTACATCCCAAATTTGGGTGGTAAAGCATCCAAAAACTTTTTCGCCATTTCTTCATCTGGATACCTGAGTTCAAAAGCCTTCAACTCAGTCTGTAAATGATAAAATCTAGAGATGAGATCATCTAAAGATTCGTTCTCTAAAAATCTGAAGCACTCATACTGCTTCCTGAGAATATCCCTCTTACTCTTCTTGATGTCACTATTTCCTTCTAATCTTTTCTGTAAAGCTCTCCAAAGATCCTTGGAATTGTCATAACCTCGGAAACCATGGAACAATTCCCTAGTTAATGCCATAGTGATAGAACCAAGTGCCTTCTTTTCACAATCATAAGCTTTCTTTTCTTCATCATCAAGCTTTTAAGCATGGCTTCATCAAGATAGATGTGTGTGGGATGCTTATATCCCTCAAGGATTGGTATCCATAATGATGAGTCGGTATATGAAATGTAGTGCTCGAAACGTGCTTTCCAATTAGAATAATCGTTCACGTTCAGCAACTTTGGTGGTTTCTGTGGTGTACCGATCTCATTATCATAATTTAACATGTTTCCCAAATTCTGAAGATTCGACATAGTGAACACTTAGTCAAGTTTCAGAAAATTCAGACATAGTTGCGCACTTGGTTTTGGCCTTGCGCACTTGAGAAATGGTCTTGCGTATTTAGATTTCCCGCAGGATTAAATGTAAGTACGCAGGATATAACTTAAGTTCGCACAAGTTCAGTCTTGTGTACTTGTAAGTACGCAGGAGATAATTCTTGCGTATTTAGTAAGTACGCACAAAACTGTCCTTTTTACCAGAAATGGTAAGTACGCACAACACCTTTTCAGCAACTTTCACCTAACTATTTCGGTCACCTGAAACTCGACGGAGATGATAAAAATTCGTCTGATGATCAATGCATATGAGCCAAAGGGTCAGAAACTTGTTCCTAACCAACATTTGATGCTCAAAACACTCAAATACACAACAAAAATCAGTTTTTGAGTGATTTTTGCTTCTAAAATAGTGCTCAAGAGCTACCCCTATTTTATCACAAAATCAACAAAAATACCTCTTTATGCTTGTAAAAACTCTCCAAACTCACTCACAACACTCGAAATCAGGAGCAAAAGCTCTGATACCACTTGTAGGTCCCCTGGTGTTAGATCGATTGACGTATAGGAGATGAAACCAATCAACAGAGTGCGGAATCCTCTGTGATTAGCTTGAACAAGATGACTAGATACAATGAGAACAAACAAAAGTATATAAAACTTTGTCTATTAGTATCAAACAACTGATTACAAAGGGTTTTCTCTCAAGAACTTGTTCAGACCTCTTTTGTCTACAAGAACCCTAACAGCTATTTATACTCACAGACTCAGGTTGTGTACTTGCTAAGTACGCAGGACAAACTCTCCCTGCGTACTTGCTAAGTACGCATCCACTTAAACAACCCAAAACACACATGAACAAAGACTCGACTATATAGCTCGATCAGATACAAACGACTCTCATAAACTACAAACAATCTTCAAGCTGCTTGTCACAAAACATGCTCCAACAATATTTTCTGCCAGTTTTCTTCAAGAAATCTTTAGCTTGGCGCATCAACATGGCCATATTCCATTGGATATTCATTTCTTCCAGATCAACAAGGTAAATCTGTCTGAAATCTTCTTCTATAACCTCAGGATTATGTATTTTACCTCCAATAAAATTCTCATATGATGCCATGAATGAGGAAAACATAGCAAGATAATCATCAGCAACTTTCTGATTCAAATTAGATCCACATGCTGTAGTCGTAGAAAATCTAGAATGACCAGGATGAATCGAAACTCCAGAACACTGATCATTTGAAGAATCTTGGGCATCGCCAGAAAAGAATGCCACTCCAGTACCAGTTTTACCAGTAGATTTGGCAAAATACATTGAGGGATCCTGGATATGCTCCAAGTTAGTCTCTTTCTTCTTCATATTCATGTCATGCGACTGAATCTTCCCCAGAACTTCTTCAAGAGACATGGTTTTGTACTTAATGTTCTCTTTGATTAAAACCGTATACACATCAAATTTTGATGCTAAAGCCTCCAAGAATTTATCATTGATTTCCTCAGTTTCATATTCCACAGACGCACTTGCCAGTTCACTAAGAAGATGATAGAATCTTGTAGCAAGATCATCCAAGGATTCATTTTGAAAATGTTTAAAGACCAAGAACTGCTTCTTTAATAACTCCTTTCTACTCTTCTTCACATCCAAACTTCCTTCACACCTTTTCTGTAATGCTTCCCACAGTTGTTGAGAAGACTTGAACTGTTTAAAACTGTGATATATTTCCTTCGGAAGAGACATCGAAATACTTGCCATCGCTTTCCTTTCCCTGTCAAACAACACCTTTTCTTCATTTGTTAACACAGATACCGGCTTTGGAACATTATCCTGTCCCATCCATGAATAAGTCGGATGCGTATATCCTTCTAAAATCAGAATCCACAGACTGGTGTCGGTAAAAGAAACAAACTGGTCGAACCGATCTTTCCAATTTGAGTAATCAGCAAGATTCAACAACTTCGGAGGTTTTTGAGATGTACCGATCTCATTGTCATTATTGAACATATTCGTTACTTGAACCATATTAGCCATTTTCGGAAAAATTTCCTGAAAAATTTCCAAGTGCTGAACTCCTCTTACCCTTAGGCGAAGATACTAAGTTCGCCTCTGATACACCTAAGCGAACTTAATAAGAAGCGAACTTAATAAGTTCGCTTAAACCTGTGAGAAGCGAACTTGACAAGTTCGCCTGCTAAAGAAATCAGCAAGTTCGCTTGCTTCAGCACATTCAAAATCAAGAACCATTCAAACAGAGACCGCGAACCAGAAATGACCAAAAATCTTCATAATTCACTATTTTGAAGGAATTAATCAAAATTGGACTTTAGGATTATGTAATTTTTCAAATAGAAGCTTTCTATCGGAACAATTTCGTCAATTTCGTCTTCAAAATCACCAAATCAGAATCAAAACAGTCTTGAAAACTCCATGGAAATGAAAATGTAAAAGATGATGAATTTGATGTCAATTTGCATATAAAACCGTCTAGAATCAACAAGGATCACGAGCATAGGCTCTGATACCACTTGTAGGTCCTCATGGCGCTTCTACGGATCGATCTCGTGATTAGACGTGACATTAACTCGGAGTGCGGAATCCAACGAATCAACGTTTATATGCAAAGTAGACAATCAAGACAATCACGTAAATAAACTTCTCAAATATATTCCAATTCACAATGGTTTACAGACTCAATCAGACAATTCGATCTCTCTGTTCTGTGTCTCACGTCTGATTCAAACTGACTCTGTAAACAGATATATAGAAAAATGACCTGCTATAAGCGAACTTATTAAGTTCGCCTCTAACAGTCTAAGCGAACTTAACAAGTTCGCCTCAGATAGACTTAAGCGAACTTATTAAGTTCGCCTCTGATAGACCAGGCGAACTTAACAAGTTCGCCTCTAGGCTATACTTGTAAAACACTTAGTGACTTTTGACATTTACACAACAAAAACATAAAGACATAAAATCTAACTATTACAAACTTTTGTCATTACAAACTATGTCCTAACAAACCTACCGTGCTAGATAACGAGTATACCATAGAACTAGACGACGGCAAATTAATCAAAACCAACCATGTTATTCCAAGCTGTGTTCTAGAGTTAGCCAATGATCCCTTCGAAATAGACATACTACCCGTTAAACTAGGAAGTTTTGACGTAATTGTAGGCATGGACTGGATGTCCAAGAACAAAGCGTAGATTGTCTGTCACGAATAGATTGTCAGACTTCCTCTACCAAATGGAGAAACACTTGTGATACAAGGAGAACAGAGCGAGATTCCTCTTAATATCATCTCGTGTATGAAAGCCTGGAAGTATCTACCGAAAGGATACTATGTCATCTTAGTTCACGTAATAGAAAACCGACCAGAAGAAAGGAAGGTCGAGGATATACCAGTTGTTCAAGATTTTCCAGAAGTTTTCCCCGAAGACTTACCCGGACAAGTCGAATTCCGAATCGACCTTACCCTAGGAGCAACTCTGATAGCGCGGTCACCATACCGACTAGCGCCGTCAGAAATGCAAGAATTATCAAACCAACTACAGGATTTGCTAGGTAAAGGAATCCGACCAAGTCATTCGCCATGGGGAGCGCCTGTCTTGTTTGTCAAAAAGAAAGCCGGATCATTCCGTATGTGGATCGACTATAAGGAATTGAACAAGGTAACCATCAAGAACCGATATCCCCTACCCAGGATCGAAGATTTGTTCTACCAGCTACAAGGATCGAGTTATTACTCCAAGATCGACTTAAGGTCAGGATATCATCAGGTGAGAATCCAAGAGGAGGATGTACACAAGACGACATTCCGAACACGATATGGACATTATAAGTTTCTGGTTATGCCATTCGGGTTGACCAATGCACCTGCAGTGTTTATGGATATTATGAACCGTGTATGTAAAACCTATCTAGAAAAGTTTGTTATCGTGTTCATCGACGACATCTTTATCTATTCTCGTAACGAGGAGGAACACGCTGAACACCTAAGGCTTTTCCTAGGGTTACTGAAAACAGAGAAGCCGAATGCTATGTTTTCTAAGTGTGACTTCTGGATCAGAGAAATGCATTTCCTAGGTCACGTGGTGATTGAGATGGGCATACACGTTGACCCGACAAAGATTGAATCAATAAGGAACTGGCGAACACCCAAAACCGCTACTGAAATACGACAATTTTTGGGTCTTGCCAGATATTACAGGAGGTTTATCGAGAACTTCTCAAAGATTGCAAAACCACTGACTACTTTGACACAGAAAGATGTGAAGTATGACTGGACCGACATAACTGAAGAAGCCTTTCAGTTGCTAAAACAAAAACTTTGGGGCGCACCAATCCTAGCACTACCAGAAGGAAATGACGATTTCGTGGTCTACTACGATGCGTCACACCAAGGACTTGGTTGTGTACTGATGCAAAATGAAATGGTTATCGCCTACGCCTCACGATAACTCAAGGTGCACGAGAAGAACTACACTACCCATAACCTGGAATTGGGAGCTGTGGTTTTTGCATTTAAAATTTGGAGTAATTACCTGTACGGAACCAAATGTACGATCTTCACCAACCATAAAAGTCTCCAACACATATTTGATCAAAAGGATTTGAATATGTTCCAGCGCAAATGGGTCGAATTGCTTAATGATTACGACTGCGCATTCCGCTACCATCAGGGAAAGGCAAACGTTGTTGCTGATGCCCCAAGTAGAAAAGAGCAACTTAAACCTCGTCGAGTATGAGCGTTAACTTTGACAATCCACATGAATCTACCTATCCAGATACGTGATGCTCAGCTTCAAGCTCTCAAGGAAGAGAATTTGGAAAATGAAGGCCTACGAGGCATGGAGAAACTATTCGAAATCAAATCCGATGACGTACGTTATTACATGGATCGAATATGGGTACCGAACCATGGGAACTTAAGATACATAGTGATGGATGAGGCACATAAGTCATGGTATTCATTTCACCCTGGTTGAGACAAGATGTATCAAGACCTCAAGACAAACTATTGGTGGCCGAACGTGAAGCCGAAATTGCCACACACGTCGGTAAATGTCAAACCTGTGCCAAGGTTAAGACGGAGTACCAGAAACCATCAGGGTTACTGCAGCAACCAGAAATTCCACAATGGAAGTGGGAACAAATTACAATGGATTTCATTACAAAGTTACCCAAAAATCCAAGCGGATACGACACCATTTGGGTAATCGTGGATCGATTAACCAAATCCGCATACTTCCTTCCGATCAACGAGAACGACAAGATGGAAAAGCTGACCCGGCTTTATCAAAAGGAAATAGTTTCAAGGCATGGAGTGCCAATCTCCATCATCTCAGATATGGATAGTCATTTCACATCCAGATTCTAGCAATCGTTGCAAAAAATGTTGGCAAATTAATCAAAACCAAAAAAGTTATTCCAAGTTGTGTCCTAGAGTTAGCCAATAAGTCCTTCAAAATAGACATACTACCCATTAAACTAGAAAGTTTTGTCATAATTGTAGGCATGGACCGGATGTCCAAGAACAAAGCGTAGATTGTCTGCCGCGAAAAGATTATCAGACTTCCTCTACCAAATGGAGAAACACTTGTGATACAAGGAGAACAGAGCGAGATTCCTCTGAATATCATCTCGTGTATGAAAGCCCGGAAGTATCTACGGAAAAAATACTATGCCATCTTAGCTCACGTAATAGAAAACCGTCCAGAAGAAAGGAAGGGCGAGTATATACCAGTTGTTCGTGATTTTCAAGAAGTTTTCCCCGAAGACTTACCCGGACAAGTCAAATTACAAATCGACCTTACCCCAGGAGCTACTCCCATAGAGCGGTCACCGTACCGACTAGCGCCGATAGAAATGCAAAAAATATCAAACCAACTACAGGAGTTGCTAGATAAAGGATTTATCCGACCAAGTCATTCGCCATGGGGAGCGCCTGTCTTATTTGTAAAAAAGAAAGACGGATCATTCCGTATGTGTATCGACTATAGGGACTTGAACAAGGTAACCTTCAAGAACCGATATCCCCTACCCAAGATCGATGATTTGTTCGACCAGCTGCAAGGATCGAGTTATTACTCCAAGATCGACTTAAGGTCAGGATATCATCAGCTGAGAAACCAAGAGGAGGAAGTACACAAGACGGCATTCCAAACTCGATATGGACATTACGAGTTTCTCGTTTTGCCATTCGGGTTGACCACTGCACACGCAGTGTTTATGGATCTTATGAACTGTGGGTGTAAAACCTATATAGACAAGTTTGTTATCGTGTTCATTGACGACATCTTGATCTATTCTCGCAGCGAGGA
Organism: Smallanthus sonchifolius; assembly: GCA_023525975.1. Classification (NCBI taxonomy): domain Eukaryota; kingdom Viridiplantae; phylum Streptophyta; class Magnoliopsida; order Asterales; family Asteraceae; genus Smallanthus; species Smallanthus sonchifolius. The sequence continues at coordinate 15,364,271 of CM042035.1, read as the reverse complement.
GGAACACGCAGAACACCTAAGGCTTATCCTAGGGTTACTGAAAAAAGAGAAGCTGTAAGCTAATTTTTCAAAGTGTGACTTCTGGATCAGAGAAGTGCATTTCCTAGGTCACGTGGTGAATGAGATGGGCTTACACGTTGACCCGGTAAAGATTGAAGCAATAAAGAACTTGCGAACACCCAAAACCGCTACTGAAATACGATAATTTTTGGGACTTACCGGATATTACATGAGGTTTCTCGAGAACTTCTCAAAGATTGCAAAATCGTTGACTACTTTGACACAGAAAGATGTGAAGTATGACTGGACCGACATAACTGAGGAAGCATTTCAGTTGCTAAAACAAAAACTTTTGTAACATCCCGGAAATCCTTATATTAATGGGTCGGGTGAACGGACGACCCAAATCTTACTTAAGCAGGATGCTTATTCAGGTTAACCGAAAGGGGTGTGTTTTGACGACGACAATATAGACGTTTAGTCCTCAAGGAGCTAACTTGTGACGGGAAAAACGCGATGTATGAACCATGAGGGACCGGATGTTATTGTGGGATTATATTTAAACACATTATGAGAAAACCCTAAGCATTATTGTTGGAACCTAGTAGTCCATAGAAATCAATTAGGTTTAGATTTGTATAACTTTAGAGTTTTCGGTCAAAAACTTTAAGTTTTCGGTCGGAAAGTGTTTTTGGTCGAAAACACTTTTCGATCAGAAGAATTCGATCGAAACTCTAGTATAAATAGTCTTTATCTTTTGTATTTCACGGGACGATTCTCATTTTTGTATTGGTTTGATTCCAAATCTATCAGAGAGAATTTCTATGTGTTTTGTTGTTATTCTGTGATTTACATTGCTGGTATAATGAAGATTATCAACATGTTTGAATGCATCTTGTGTGATTGATTCTATCCTTCTTGTTCATATTGATTCGATCATTTTGATGTAACTTTGATTTCTGAATTGATTCCGCCAATTCAGAGAGTGATTGAAGACTTTATCCTTGAATATCAGCAGATCGTAGGGAATCACAAGTGATATCAGAGCTGTTGGTATTCAAGAAGAATTTTAGTCAAAATTGATCGAATTGAAGTAATTTGGGTGCCATTGTTGTTGATTTGAAGCTAATATTGATGGAGATGAAGTTTGCATCAATTTTGGAGACTTGATTTTTTACTCGGATCATCACAGAAAGTTTTTGGTCAATTCAAGTGTTCTTCTGTTGAATTGCCCGAAAAGTCTGTTTGAAGAAACCGAATTCAGTTTTCGACTGAAAAGCCCTATATTTTTTGACCGAAAAGTATTTTCTGAAATTTCATCTACGTTCGAAATATTTAGACTTTTCGACCGAAAAGTGTTTTCGACCACTCAAGTTTTTGACCGAAAAGTTTTAAGTTGGAAAATTTTCTGATTTCGACCAAGTTTCATATTACAAGTATAAAATGGTTGGAAAGGTATACGATACTGAGAGGGTTATTGGGAAATCACCATCGATGCTGAAATCAGTATCAGAATTTTCAAATTGGAAAATAATGATGAAGGCGAACTTCAAGTTTACTGAACACACACTTTGGGAATCAATTTTAAAGGGTCCTCATATTCCCAAGACTGCAAATGCTGATGGGTTAGTCCCGATTGCAGATCCTTATCTTTATTCAGAGGAAGATAAGAAGTTAATCAAGAGGGATAACAGAGCATTGGGTTCTATTATTCTAGCACTTTCGACTGAGTTGTATTTGAATTTTGAGCAACATGAAACATCTCAGGGTTTGTGGATTGCTTTGTGCTTAAGATTTTAAGGAAATGTAGCTCTCCAGGAAAGCAGAATCGATCTTTTACTGAAGCAATACAACATGTTTAGTTATAAGAAGAATGAGACTCTTAGTGAGCAGGTGACCAGGTTTACAACCATGATCAACAGATTGAGAAAAATGGGAGTGAAATTTGAAGAGTATGATCTAGGGAGGAAGCTGTTAGACTCATTGCCAGATTGCTGGAGCATACCTTGTATGCTAATCAAGAACACAAATGCAGATCTCAAGAGTAAAACCCTTGATGATATTATCTGTTTGCTCGAGTCTTATGAATTGGATGCAAAGAAAGAGAACTGAACAACCAGGATAAACAAAACAATTCAGGTTCAACAAATGCATCACTATACTCTGGAAGCAGTGAAGGAAGTAGTGGAACAAAATCTGAGAAAAGCAAAGGTTGTTGTGAACACTCATCTGGTGAGAAAGTCAAGTCATCTCGACAAATCCCTGAAGATCAGATTGCTCTGTTCGAGGCTTTCATGAGCAGCTATGATGCATTGGTGACAGGAAAGTTACAACCTGCCGTGCATGATGTAGAGGATCTTGTTCAAATCAAACCTGATGACTTGGAATATATGGACTTTCAATGGCAGATGGCCATGATAGCTGTAAGGGCTAAAAAGTATCTGCAAATGGTTGGGAAGGACAAGCTTCAGTTTGGGAAAAGGGTTGGTTTTGACAAAGCAAAACTCCCGTGCTACAACTCTTAACAACTTCGTCACTTCGCTCGTGAGTGTATCAAGGATAAGAAAAAGAAGGTTGAGGGAAGCGGAGTCAAGCTAGTAGAGATGATTGATGAGACTGGCAAATCAAAGAAGGCTCCAATTGCACTCATGTCCAAACAGCTCAGCAATTGTGAATGGGAAGATGATATCGAGGATGTTGAGGATGAACTAGATGAAGCCTTGATGGCTGAAATTGAAGATTCAAAGAAACCAACTGAGTTTGCCAGTGATTGTGCACTCAAAAGAGATTCTAAAGGAAAGGGCAAAGCTGTTGATTCTAATGAAACTTCATCTGAAAATGAGGTAAATTCGGATAATGAATTTGACATATGTTCCTCATTGTGTGTAGAACGAATGCAGAATTATCATACAGCAAACACGTTTCTACTTGCTGAAAATGATAAACTAAAAAGAGTAAACAAAGAATTGAAACAAAATGAAGTAAATTTTACAAGGAAAATTAAAGCATTGTTGAAAGATAATGTAACATTTAATGAATATTTGGATAAAAAGGACGTTTTAATCAAAGATCTTTCAGAAAAACTTATCAAATCTGAAACTGAGTTAATAAAAGAAAGGGTGATTGTTGCAAAGTGGAAGATGCAACAAAATGTTTTTGATGAATGTGTGAGTAAACAGAGAACTGTGTACATCAAAGCCGGGTTGGGTTACAACAAAGTTCCACAACCTGATAACTTTGTACCATTTCCTGAACCGCATGAATCAAATGTGTTGATAAATACGGGTAACTCTAACTTTCATGATATGTATATAAGTGCAGATATAAACTCATGGTGTGTAGATGATGATAATGAACTTGATGGAGTGAAAAGTTTTTCAGCTTTCAATGAACAGTGCACTAGGGAGTTTATAAGGGACTGCAAACAATACCTAGATGTTGATTGTATTCTAAAAAAATTTGTTTCAGTTTCTAGTGTTAATGTTGATGTAAACAATGTTCAAGTTTCTGATTCTGATTCTAATGCTTCTTATGTTTCGGCATGTGCTACTAATGTTTGTGATGATTTTGATTGCATGCCTGAAGTGTCATCAACATCCACTTTCTTTGATAAAGTGGTGCATACAGCTAGAGATTATGTTCCACATCATAAAGTCTCAAGTCTAGTTGGTGATGTGGTCTTAGATAAGTTTGGAAATCTTTTGATTGAAGATTTTGATTTGTCAAGTGAGAGACCAAAGAAAAATGTTATCATAGCACTAGAGAATCATATTCTTACCAGTGAGATAGAGAGCAATAAATTTGTCACAGTTAAAGTTAGTGTACCATCAACTGTCCAAAGAAAGTCTTGGTGTATCAAAGGCAAATCCATTGATGTCAAAGACCAATTCATTGATGTCAAAGATAAGCCTGTTCAAATCAAAGGACAATTAATAAAGAAAGATTAGGGCCTAAAGAGTGAAGTAGGCGAGTGTTCAAAGTCAAAGCCTAAAAGCTACAATTGCTTTGTGTGTGGTCAAGTTGGACACTTTGCGAGAAATTGCAAACACAACTCTAGTGAGTCAAGGTTCACAAAGAACAAAGGGAAAGTTAAGAGCAAAGTTACTCAGCATTTCAAGAGAGCATCTGAGAACGATAGTGTGTCAGAGTCCGAAGTGACAAAACGATACAGTCGTTATTACTTGCTTTCTAGAAATTGTCATGCTTTATATTCAAATATTTGTCGTGATTATGTGCTACCAAATTTTAAGGACACACGTGTCCCAAAAGGTTCACAATATGTGAAGAAACCTAACCAACCAATCTATTTTGCTAAAGAAAAAATGACTAAGAAATATGAGAAAAATGTTGGTTATGTTTGGAATGTTAAAAATGAACAGTCTTCACATTGGTTGTAACAAAGAAGAATATAAACTTGAAAGAACAAGTCGTTGTGACTATGATTGTAAAAGGTCAAAGTCACCCCGGGTCAAAGATGATCTGGGTACCTATTTCTCATTAAGTTTGTCTTGAATGTGCAGAGTTTAACCGGGAGGACTATTAATAATGCTTGGCATGTTAATAGCGGTTACTCAAGGCATATGACTGGACAAAGAGAAATTCTGGAAAACTTTAGAGCTTTTGATGGTGGTTTTGTTGCGTTTGCTGGAGATAAAAAGGGAGGAAAAATTACTGGTCAAGGAACAGAGTCGAATGACCTCATAACATTACAGAAAGTTAATTTTGTGTCTCAATTGGAATTCAACTTACTAAGTGTTTCTCAAGTTTGTGATAAAGACATAGCAGTCCATTTTACTGCAAAGGAGTGCTTGTTGTTAAAGCCTGGACTGTTTATTCTAGAAGAAATGATTCTGATGCGTGCTCCAAGGAAGTTCAACACATATGTGGTTGACATGAATGTTCATACTACACCAGTAAATGTCTCATGCTTTATATCAAAAGCGACTGGTTCAGAATCTTATTTGTGGCATCGAAGAATGGGTCATGTGAATTTGAAGAAAATGAATAACTTGGTGCATAAAGATTTGGTGCGAGGATTGCCAAAGAAAGAGTTCATAATTGAATAAAATTGCATGTCATGCGCAAAGGGAAAACATAGAAGAATTCAATCGAAACTCTGATATAAATAGTCTTTGTCTTTTGTATTTCAAGGGACGATTCTCATTTTTGTATTGGTTTGATTCCAAATCTATCAGAGAGAATTTCTGTGTGTTTTGTTGTTATTCTGTGATTTACATTCCTGGTATAATGAAGATTATCAACATGTTTGAATGCATCTTGTGTGATTGATTTTATCCTACTTGTTCATATTGATTCTATAATTTTGATGTAACTTTGATTTCTGAATTGATTCCGCCAATTCAAAGAGTGATTGGAGAATTTATCCTTGAATATCAGCGGATCATAGGGAATCACATTTATCTAGGCTAAGGGTGTCGCGCGACAGCCATGAGAGCGAAGAGAGGAAGAGCCGACAGTAGGGCGATTGGCGGTGGTGTACGGCTACGTGGCATCAACATATAGGTCAGGTAACCTTCGTTTAATCCTCGCTTGTGTCTTTTACGTGTATGCATGCAAATACGAAACTCGACTAGGGTTTGAATCATGTGACTTGGCCGTGAGTAGCAGTTACGGTGGAGGAGGAGTCCGACCGGCGGTGGTACTTGGCTGTGTTGGTGGCGTGCGACGGTGGTATTTGGAATGGGGCAGAGGCCGACGGTCGAGAAGGAAAGAGAGAGAGAGAGGGTGACGGAGGCCTGCGGTGGCTCCAGCGACCTCGACGGTTGGAAACGGCCATGGGGAAGGTGGCGGTGCTGTTGCGTGAAGCCGGCGACGGCTGGCGGGGACGGTGGTAGTGTGGCAGCAGTAGCAGTGGACTCGGGGATGACCGGAGATGAAGGAACCAATAAAGAAAAATAGGGAAGCATCAATGTGGGCCATGGTGGTGCTTGGTGGAGTTGTGTTGTGACAAAACAGAGACGGTAGGGATGGAGCTCGGTGGTGTCGCGCCGTGGGGGTGACTCACAGCGGTGAACGAAGGGGTGCATGGGGTCGGACCAACCCGATTACGGTTTTGACGAGTTTATGACTTGCATGGCGCGGCTTGGACGTGCATGGGGAGCTTGGCTCGCGTACGCGTGACCAACGAGACTAAGGTGTTGCATGGCATGTGAACGTGCACGTGTGTGTGTCCTAAACAGGCTCAGGATGAACCGGATTGGGCGGAGACGTGTATTTGAGTCATCGGATGGACGAAGGGACGAGCAGACGATACAAGTGCTGGGATTATTTATATCTTTACGTCACTAGCGTATGTTTAGGACGTGTTTTGATCATATGTGTGACAGGTTTGGATTTCAAGCGCCAACGGACGAGTTACAGAGCAAGGACTTATACTCAACATAACAAGTGAGTTTCTAATCCCCCTTCTTTTAAACGTTTTACTGTTTTGGGGCTTTCGTATACACATTCACGTGGTATTAATATAACTAATCGTGTTAAGGGTCACGGGTTCTAAACTGATATGCTTTGATTATAAATTTCTTAATTGTGCAACATGCTAAGGGTTGGACATGGAGAGACGGGCTTAGAGCTAAATGGTCGTGATTGTATGTGGGATATGTTGTGTTAGTTTCGTGTGTGAGGACAAGTGTAGTTAATGAGTCCTGCATATGATGTGAGTTATTAAATGTTCGTATTTGTGTTATGTGCTTGTGTCGTTGTCCCCAGGACACGACGGGTATCGTGTTTGCGTCTTGGTCTTTATGACATGGAAAACGGGATCCTGGAGGACGGGGTCCTTCGGGAAGTCACCAGGGGTGACATATATTTAACAGGTTAATGATGAGCTCGGGGTGTGTTAATGCCCTAACAAGGGTAACCCTGACGAGGGTGCAGTGATGAGGTATGTGTTTGCATGCGTATATATGTGTGTTAATTTGAATGCTAGTGATCAGTCATATTTATTGTGTATGAGATTGTGTTAATGTGACGTGTTGAATGTGACGTGTAGAGTTAGACTGACCATGGAGTCAGGACTTGTGATGTGACGTGTATAAGAGTCGTGTTAGTTATTTGGGAGAGCCTTGGTTAAGTCAGGATGTGTTAATGTCTTGGGTAGGTTGTGTTAACCAAGGGTAGAGTTAATGTGTATTCTTGGATATGAGTTGCTAGCATAATATGTTGAGTCTCTACGGTTGTGATTGTTAGGTTATTACTATTTATATTGGTAGTACGGGTTGAGTCTCGGGTGATAAACGGTTATGGGATGTCATGGGATGACAACGGATTAGTCATTCGTTAATAAAGCGTAATTATATTTTATAAGGACTGGAGGGTCCTAAGTGAATTAAACCGAAGAAATGGGTGTGATGGTTTTTGTTTAAATTAAACTATTAGAACTCACTCAGCATAGCAGACTTTGTGTGTATGTTAGGTTGTTTGTTGGTAAGTGGTGCATTGACATATTTTAGATTGGAAGCGGCGTTACTCGGAACGGTGTGGAGCCATTCGTAAGGTAATCATAATAACATTAAATGGTTATAAATGTTTTAAGAAAGACTTCCGCTGTTGTTTGAATTGCAATAAATGTGTTTTTAATGAAAAAGACCCGTTATGAGAACCAACTGTAGGATGACCGGGTTGGGGTCTTACAACTTTGCAGCGCACCGATCCTTGCCCTACCCGAAGGAAATGACGATTTCGTGGTCTACTACGATGCGTCACACCAAGTACTCGGTTGTGTACTAATGCAAAGAGAAAAATTTATCGCCTACGCTTCACGACAACTCAAGGTGCATGAGAAGAACTACACTAACCATGACCTGGAATTGGGAGCTGTGGATTTTGCACTCAAAATTTGGAGACATTACCTACACGGAACCAAATGTACGATCTTCACCGACCATAAGAGTGTCCAACACATATTAGATCAAAAGGATTTGAATATGTGCTAGCGCAAATGGGTCGAATTGCTTAATGATTACGACTGCGCAATCCGCTACCATCCGAGAAAGGCAAACGTTGTTACCGATGCCCTAAGTAGAAAAGAGCAACTTAAACTTCTCCCAGTACGAGTGTTAACTTTGTCAATCCACATGAATCTACCTATCCAGATACGTGATGCTCAGCTTGAAGCTCTCAAGGAAGAGAATTTAGAAAATGAAGGCCTACGAGGCATGGAGAAACTGTTCGAAATCAAATCCGATGACGTGTGTTATTACATGGATCGAATATGGGTACCGAACCATGGGAACTTAAGAGACTTAGTGATGGATGAGGCACATAAGTCAAGGTATTCATTTCACCCTGGTTCAGACAATATGTATCAAGACCTCAAGACAAACTGTTGGTGGCCGAACATGAAAGCCGAAGTTGCCACATACGTCGGTAAATGTCTAACCTGCGCCAAGGTTAAGACGGAGTACCAAAAACCATCAGGGTTACTGTAGCAACCAGAAATTCCACAATGGAAGTGGGAACAAATTTCAATGGATTTCGTTACAAAGTTACCCAAAAATCCAAGCGGATACGACACCATTTGGGTAATGGTGGATCGAGTAACCAAATCCGCACACTTCCTTCCGACCAACGAGAACGACAAGAGGGAAAAGCTGACCCGGCTTTATCTAAAGGAAATAGTTTCAATGCATTGAGTGCCAATCTCCATCATCTCAGATAGGGATAGTCGTTTCACATCCCGATTCTTGCAATCGTTGCAGAAAGCGTTGGCAGATTAATCAAAACCAACCATGGTATTCCAAGCTGTGTCCTAGAGTTAACCAATCATTCCTTCAAAATAGACATAATACCGGTTAAACTAGGAGGTTTTGACGTAATTGTAGGCATGGACTGGATGTCCAAGAACAAAGTGTAGATTGTCTGCCACGAAAAGTTTGTTAGACTTCCTCTACCAAATGGAGAAACACTTGTGATACATGGAGAACAGAGCAAGATTCCTCTGAATATCATCTCGTGTATGAAAGCCCTGAAGTATATACGGAAAGGATACTATGCCATATTAGCTCACGTAACAGAAAATCGGCCAGAAGAAAGGAAGGCCGAGGATATACCAGTTGTTCGTGATATTCCAGAAGTTTTCCCCCGAAGACTTACCTAGACAATTCGAATTCCGAATCGACCTTAACCCAGGAGCTACTCCGATAGCGCGGTCACCGTACCGACTAGCTCCGTCATAAATGCAAGAATTATCAAACCAACTACAGGAGTTTCTAGATAAAGGATTTATCCGACCAAGTCATTCGCCATGGGGAGAGCCTGTCTTATTTTTAAAAAAGAAAGACGGATCATTCTGTATGTGTATCGACTATTTTTGGGTCTTGCCGGATATTATAGGAGTTTATCGAGAACTTCTCAAAGATTGCAAAACCGTTGACTGCTTTGACACTGAAAGATGTGAAGTATGACTGGACCGACATAACTGAAGAAACATTTCAGTTGCTAAAACAAAAACTTTGCAGCGCACCGATCCTAGCACTACCAAAAGGAAATGATAATTTTGTGGTCTATTGCGATGCGTCACACCAAGGACTTGGTTGTGTACTGATGCAAAGAGAAAAAGTTATCGCATACGCTTCGCGATAACTCAAGGTGCACGAGAAGAACTACACTATCCATGACCTGGAATTGGGAGCTGTGGTTTTTGCAGTCAAAATTTGGAGACATTACCTGTACAGAACCAAATGTGCGATCTTCACCGACCATAAGAGTCTCTAACACATATTTGATCAAATGGATTTGAATATGCCCCGATCCAAATGCGTTGAATTGCTTAATGATTACGACTGCGCAATCCGCTACCATCCGGGAAAGGCAAACGTTGTTGCCGATGCCCAAAGTAGAAAAGAGGAACTTAAACCTCGTCGAGTATGAGCGTTAACTATGACAATCCACACGAATCTACCTATCCAGATACATGATGCTCAACTTGAAGCTGTTAAGGAAGAGAATTTGGAAAATGAAGGCCTACGAGACATGGAGAAACTGTTCGAAATCAAATCCGATGACGTATGTTATTACATTGATCGAATATGGGTACCGAAGCATGGGAACTTAAGAGACTTAGTGATGGATGAGGCACATAAGTCTAGGTATTCAATTCATCCTGGTTCACACAAGGTGTATCAAGACCTCAAGACAAACTATTAGTGGCCGAACTTGAAAGCCGAAATTGCCACATACGTCGTTAAATGTCTAACCTGTGCCAAGGTTAACACGGAGTACCAGAAACCATCAGGGTTACTGCAGCAACCAGAAATTCCACAATGGAATTGGAACAAATTTCAATGGATTTCGTTACAAAGTTACCCAAAAATCTAAGCGGATACGACACCATTTGGGTAATCGTGGATCGATTAACCAAATCCGTACACTTCCTTCCGATCAAGGAGAACGACAAGATGGAAAAGTTGAACCAGTTTTATCTAAGGGAATTAGTTTCAAGGCATGGAGTGCCAATCTCCATCATCTCAGATAGGGACAGTCGTTTCACATCCTGATTCTGGCAATCGTTGCAGAAAGCGTTGGGAACACGCTTAGATTTAAGCACTGCCTATCACCCTCAGACAGACGGTCAAACTGAACGAACCATCCAAACAATAGAAGATCTACTAAGAGCCTGTGTGATAGATTTTGGCAGTACCTGGGAAACTTACCTGCCGTCGGTCGAGTTTTCATACAACAACAGCTACCACACGAGTATGAAGGCAGCACCATTCGAAGCACTTTATGGAAGAAAGTGTAGGTCACCACTCTGTTGGGCCGTGGTAGGAGATACACAACTCACTGAACCAGAGCTTGTCCACGAAACCAATGAGAAAATCTTCAAAATCCGAGACAGATTGAAATCCACTCAAGACCAATAGAAAAGCTACGCTAACCAAAAGCGTAAACAGTGTAGTTTCAAGTAGGTGACAAAGTGTTACTGAAAGTTGCGCCTTGGAAAGGCATAATCCATTTTGGCAATCAAGGGAAATTGAACCCCCGCTATATAGGACCATTTGAGATCTTGCAAAGGATTGGTCTTGTTGCCTATCGAATCAACCTACCGGAGACACTACAAAATATCCATAATGTAATCCATGTGTCCAACCTAAAGAAGTGTTTACACGATCAAACACTTACGGTACCACTCGAGGAGATACAAGTCGACTAAAAACTACATTTCATCAAAGAACCCGTGGAAATAATGGACCGCGAGGGTAAGCAACTGAAACCGAGTCGCATTCCGATAGTTATGGTCCGATGGAATTCAAGACGCGTACCAAAATTCACACGGGAGCGCGAATATCAGTTGAAGCGCAAGTACCCACACTTATTTGAGACCGCACATTCCGCTATTACCGCGAGCAGAATTTCGGGACGAAATTCCTTTCAACCAAGGGATACTGTGACACCCGACAATAATTCAGGTCAACATCAATACCCGAATAGGACTTAGGTCATAGTATACGTCATGCATTCCACTTAATTTTATAGTAATTAAGTCCATTTCACACTTAGCAAATAAATCTGTTTACCCGTGTCGGTAATCCAGAAGATTACCCGGTCAAACATACGTCCTTCAGCACAACCGTTGGTGATAGTTCAAATAAATACCTAGATATATAATCTATGTGAGTAAATTATATGTGACACTATGATTTAATTAATCATGCCTACATGAATTTTTCTGTGATTTATAGAAATACTTTTGTTTTCAGCACATTCCGATGGACAAGCGGTGTGAAGTAGCTAGATAATTAATTCTACGCATACACTTAGACATATATTTGGTGAGCACAAATTATATGTAATACTGTGATATGTTATTCTAAGACTATGTGAATTTTTTGGGAATTTTCTGAGAATTTTCTGAGAAACTTTATGTGTTACGTTGTCCGGCCAGTCTACAGTATGTACCGACATTTCGAAATAAAAATATGAAAATTTTATATGTTAAACTTACCAACATGAGTTGTCATATTTTTAAATAATTTCATTCATACCTATTCGGGATTTCCGTCAAGAAATCAGTGACTATTCGTTTTCCACAACCCGGTGTCACAAGAGCCTATAAATACCCCCACCAATCCACCCATTTCAACCACTTCAATCTTTCACTCTCTCTCCCTTACCTCTTTCTTCTCTCTTGGCCGACCCCACACCACCACCATTCATTTTCATTTTTTTTGTTCTTTGATCTTCAATACATCCAAGAATCAAGCATCCAAGTGCAGATTATCAAGTTTGCAAGAGAAATCATCCATCAATCCATCCATTTTTCGTGTTTGGTAAGATCAAAACCCATATTTTCCATTTTCATATTCAATGTTCATATGAACATGCATACAAAGAAAACTAATTTTTATGGAAGATTAGCCATGGATTCTTAAAGAAAATGTGTTTTAAAACTCAAATGGTACATATTGTTGGTGACTTTAGACCCGGATGTTGTTCATATGCTAGGTTTCCACTTATAGAAACATTATTCTGTATGCATATACTAGATGATGAGATTTTGATGATCTAATGATGGATTATGTTATGATAATGTAACATCCCGAAAATCCTTATATTAATGGGTAGGGTGAACGGACGACCCGAATCTTACTTAGGCATGATGCTTATTCAGGTTAACCGAAAGGGGTGTGTTTTGACGACAACAAGAGAGACGTTTAGTCCTCAAGGAGCTAACTTGTGATGGAAAAAACGCGATGTAAGAACCACAAGGGCCATGATGTAATTGCGGAATTATATTTAAACACATTATGAGAAAACCCTAAGCATTATCTCGACAAAGGGTGTCGCGCGGCAGCCGTGAGAGCGACGAGAGGAAGATCCAACAGTGGGGTGATTGGCGTTGGTGTACGGCTACGCGGCATCAACATCTAGGTCAGGTAACTTGGCTGTGAGTAGCAATTACGGTGGAGGAGGAGTCCGACCGACGGTGGTAGTTGGCGGTGTTGGTGGCGTGCGGCTGTGGTAGTTGGAATGGGGCAGAGGCCGGCGACCGAGAAGGAAAGAGGGAGAGAGAGAGAGGGCGACGGAGGCCTGCGGTGGCTCCAGCTACCTCGACGCTTTTTAACAGCCACGGGTAAGGTGGCGGTGCTATTGTGTGAAGCTGGCGATTTTGGTAGTGCGGTAGCAGTGGCGGTGGACTCGGGGATGACCAGAGACGAAGGAACCAACAAATAAAAAAGGGGAAGTGTCGATGTGGGCCTTGGTGGTGCTTGGCGGAGTTGTGTTGTTACAAAACGGAGACGGCAGGGGTAGAGCTCGACGGAGTCGCGCGGTGGGGGTGACTCACAGCGGTGAACGAAGGGGTGCATGGGGTCGGACCAACCCGATTAGGGTTTTGACGAGTTTATGACTTTCATGGCGCGGCTTGGACGTGGTGTTGCATGGCACGTGAACGTGCACGTGTGTGAGTCCTAAACGGGCTCAGGACTAACAAGATTGGGAGGAGACATGTATTAGAGTCATCGGGTGGACGAAGAGACGACCAGACGAGAAAAGTGTCGGGATCGTTTATATCTTTAAGTAACTAGCGTATGTTTAGGACGTGTTTTGATCATATGATCATATGTGTGACAGGTTTGGATTTCAAGCGCCAACGGACGAGTTACAGAGCAAGGACTTATACTCAGCATAACAAGTGAGTTTCTAATCCCCCTTCTTTTAAACATTTTACTGTTTTGGGGCTTTCGTATACACATTCACGTGGTATTAATATAACTAATCGTGTTAAGGGTCACGGGTTCTAAACCGATATGTTTTGAGTATAAATTGTTTAATTAAGAGTCGTAGGGTTATGTTGTTTTCATAGAAATGTGAGAGTTATAAAGACGAATATTATTGTGCGACATGCTAGGGGATGGATAGGGAGAGATGGGCTTAGAGCTAAATGGTCATGATTGTATGTGGGATATGTTGTGTTAGTGTCGTGTCTGAGGACAAGTGTAGTTAATGAGTCCTGCATATGATGTGTGTTATTAAATGTTCATATTTGTGTTGTGTGCTTGTGTCGTTGTCCCCGGGACAAGACGGGTATTATCTTTGTGTCTTGGTCTTTATGAGATGGAAAACGGGATCGTGGAGGACTGGGTCCTTCGGGAAGTCATCATGGGTGACATATATTTAACATGTTAATGATGAGCTTGGGGTGTGTTAATGCCCTGACAAGGGTAACCCTGACGTGGGTGCAGTGATGAGGTATGTGTTTGCATTGTTCATATATGTGTTAATTTGCATGCTAGTGATCAGTCATATTTATGGTGTATGAGATTGTGTTAATGTGACATGTTGAATGTGACGTGTAGATTTAGACTGACCATTGAGTCAGGACTTGTGATATGACTTGTATAAGAGTCGTGTTAGTTATTTGGGAGAGACTTGGTTAAGGCCGGATGTGTTAATGTCTAGGGTAGGTTGTGTTAACCTAGGGTCAAGTTAATGTGTATTTTTGGATATGAGTTGGTAGCATAGTATGTTGAGTCTATGCGGTTGTGATTGTATGGTTATTACTATTTATATTGGTAGTACTGGTTGAGTCTCGGGTGATAAACGGTTATGGGATGTCGTGCGATGACAAAGGATTAGTCATTCGTTAATAAAGCGCTATTATATTTTATAAGGACCGGAGTGTCCTAAGTGAATTAAACCGAAGAACTGGGTGTGATGGTTTTTATTTAAATTAAACTATTAGAACTCACTCAGCGTAGCTAACTTTGTGTGTACGTTAGGTTGTTTGCAGGTAAGCGGTGCGTGGACGTATCTTGGCTTGGAAGCGGCGTTACTCGGATCGGTGTGCAGGCATTCGTAAGGTAATCATAATAACATTAAATGGTTATAAATGTTTTAAGAAAGACTTCCGCTATAGTTTGAATTGCAATAAATGCGTTTTTAATGAAAAAGACCCGTTATGAGAACCAACTGTAGGATGCCCGGGTTGAGGTCTTACAGATAATAGTTGGGGATGGATAATATATGCAAACTTTGTGGTCAAAAGTGTTGGATGATACATGCATGCTCGGATTTGTTATTCTAGGAAACTTTAATTTTGGGTTTCATGTTAGATGCCATGTTTAGGGTGATTTGATGATGGAAAATAGTTAGATATGCATGAAGAATGGATAATATGTGTATATTTTCTATCTAGAACATTTGGTCATATGAGATTTCTTGCTCGGTTCTGTTTATGGAAACTTTAAAATATGTTTTTGTTCAAAGAAGTTATGATGTGTTTTGTTTGATGGAAATGATGCATAAACACTAGACATATAGATTGTATGATTTTTCTTCTATAAAATCACATGTCCATGATGCTTTAGGCTCGTTTTCTATTTTTGGAAACTTTGTTCTTCACATGTATGAGGAAACTTGATGATTGAGTATATTGAAATCATGAAACTAGTGTATGAACATTATGGAAGTATGATTGACAAAAATGATGGATTGAAATGCATGTTTATGAGTTCTAGAGCCCGGTTTCTTAAAAAGGAAACTTTATTCATCCATGAGTTATGTTTACAAGCTGTTAACATGTTTAGAAGGTCTAAATGACTTAGTAACACTTAAATAAGTGCATTGTATGATAATATGTGATATTATTCCATGAACTTGACAATTTGACATAGTCTTGCTATTATAGGAAACTTTAATTATCTGAAACACGCATGTTTGTCTATTTATAGCAAGTAGACATTGAAATGTTCTATATGGGTTATAACATGCCTAATTTCATGTGTGAACATCAACTTTGCATAGTTGCCATGTTTAGGACTTAAAAACTTGACTTTCCAATTAAGGAAACTTTATGTATCAAAATTTGTGTTTCAAGTTGTAACTTCCAATCGAATGTGCCAATGTGTTTATTAGACATTAATAGACTATTTCAATGTAGGTATGAATTCTATTTTTGGATTTGAATGCTTAAGTCCAATGTGTCACCAATGGGTCGTCAAGTCAAAACAATCTTTGAAATATCAAAGTCACTTTTCAAAACTCTTTTGGAGGCATAGAGTTCATAGTCAAATGTTTACAAATGTTTAGACCTTAAAGTCCTAACTGTTTCCTAGGGCACGAGTAGGTCATCTCATTTAGTCTGGATTTGCTAAGAGTTTTCAAGTCGTTTATCATGTGAGTTCTCACAGCCCCGTTTTACTCATTTTCCTTTTTGGGGTGAGATACATGCTCAAGTATACATTTTTCCAAATGTTACATTTCCAAATTTACACAGTTACATTAATTATATAAGTTTTGTACATGGTGTGTATAAAGTCCTCTCAGAATTAAGCGTTAATTTGTCCATAAGCTAGTTAATCATGAACAGTACTGTTAGGTTAACAACCCATGCCCGGGTCAGTAGCGCTAACCTCGACTGGAGGTCGAACGGGTACATAATTGACCTATTCCATTCATGTGCAAGGCACAAAGAGGCGAACCACAACCTTTTTCCTTTTTCGTTTTGTCTGATCAACAATGATTGTGTAGAGTACAAATGTTTTTCCATACATTTTATAAACATGATTTCCATTACAATTACCTGTGAACTCACCAACTTTATGTTGACAAATTTTAGCATGTTTATCTCAGGTATTTGATTGATAGGATATGTGGCTAGGATGCACCTACTTGAGTCACACACTATTCATCCATAGTATCCAATTTTGATAAACATTATTTTATCATCCTTATTTTCAAATGTTGTAAACATTTAAACATTGCTTCCACTCTTTTACTTTGGACCATGTCAAACTTTATTTTGAACTGGTTCGAGTCATGCATAAAACAGGTATTTTGAAAACCATTTAGTGGTCGTTCAAAGTAATTCAATGGTAAAGATCCTCTTGGGTCACGCCCCACGGGTATAGCCCGAAGTGGAATTTGGGGGTGTGACAGACTGGTATCAGACCCGTTGGTTGCAACGAACTAGGTTGCACGTAGTGAACTTAGAATGTAACCGATGTCTCATATGCGTTTCACTTCCGCACGAACACTTAGCATTCTCACATACACTTAGAAGACTCACATAAGATAGAAATTGTGGTTGACCTGCTACAAGAACATGTCATCTGCAAAACAGCCGATTGAAATTTCTGACTCTGAGGACGAGTATAAGTACACGCCATCGAAACCAGTTGACACCTCATCGGACGAGACATTATCAGAGAACCGTGTCTCCGACAACACTTCTACAGAGGAGTCGGAATAAGAACCAACTAAGGATGATGATGCTGAGTCAAAGACAGAGCCTGAGGCCCCGACAACTTATGAGACCCGCGAGCCAACCACTTGTAACATCGCCTACCCGCACTGATATCGCCCATATGGCCCGTTAGTCCAGCATGCTCCGTGGAAGAGAGCACCACTCACTCATTTGAGCACGTTTTCCCTTGAGCCTAAGCGTAAGAAGGCTAGGGTAGACGCAAGGAGATGGACTTTCGTAGCCGATACAATGTGAGGATGAGCTAAGGAGGAAGGCTAGGGTACAGAGGACACGGTACTAGGCCGTAGGAAGCAAGGGACACTAATGCACAACTGTGCATCATTAGTTTTCTCCCAGCTTTGTCTTTTATCTGCTTGGTTGACTTTTGTTGACCAATTTTGACTTCTTGGGGGTCAATGCTCGGGAATGAATATTCTAGAAGCTTGAATTCTTGGTGTTTTTGATAGGTTTTAGCTTGATTTATATTTTCCACACCGAATATCCTGTAATTACAAAATATAAGTGTTTTAAGCATAAATTGTATGGTTATTATTCAATTAGTACCATAATGTGGGCTTATTATGTATGTAAAATATTTATAAATGATGGCACATCAATATTCATAAATAAATAATAGAAATGATTTGTTTTGAAAAATTTAATTATGTTATTTATTCATATGTTATTGCACAAATTTTAATTAAAATGTTTAAGGCATTATCAAATTCTTTCAAACGCACAAATAATTATTTTGCAAGAATGATTATTTAGAAATACTTTTAAATTTATAAATACTCAAATAATTATTTTAACTAATTATTTTATACAAAGTGTTGGACCTAGGATGTTTATGTTTATGATTAACCTTAGACTTTTGTGTTATTCAACCGTGAACCAGGTTTCACGGTTAGGGTGTTTTGGGCCGGCTTCAAGGCCGAGAACATGTATGGGATAGATAACGTGTGTCTAGTATATATTCATGTATGGGCTAGATAACCTTAATCCTATATGGTTAGCAGTTTTGTGTGTTGTTTTTCGTTTGTAATTCTCTAAGGCAATATACGAGTTTTTTACAAGAGTGTCGTGTTTTTGAATCACCACAATCATTACTTTCTGCCTACTGATTGTGAGACTTGATATCTTGTGTGTTTTATTCAAAGATCCAAGAGGTTTGGTACTTACAATTGGTATCAGAGTCATTGAAGTCATTAAAGGCTCGGTTATTCGATATCAACGATTCAAGATAAAGGGTGTCGAGGTAACTATTGCTGTTTTTAGTTGCTTAAATTACTAATTAGTCGTTATTGTCCCAGTTCTTTCATGAAATATCTAAGCATCAGGAAGTTTCTGCTGTGATTTATGAAAATTCTATTGGTTTGCCGCTGATTTCGAAGAAATTGCTGGAAATTCGTGATTAGAAAGGTTGAAGATCATTATTGCATTCTTCGTGTTCTTAGGAGTTGATTAAGTTTTGAATTTTGAAACTCCTAAATTCTAGGAGTTTATTTTGGAAAAGAAATCAGTCAAAAGATTTATTCACGGGAAGATTCACGGGTTACTACTTCTCGGCATAGGTTCACGGGAACTGTTCTCGAGTCGAGGATTCACGGTTGAAAGTTCACGAGATCATACTCGGGTTTTGTTCACGGGAAGTTGATATTTCACAGGTCCTCTATAGTTCACGGCGTTGATACTACTTCACGGTTTGAGTTGACGGCTCAGAAAGGTTTACGACTTTGGCATACTTCACGGCCGAAGCAATTACGTTGTTCTCAACAGTTGACGGGTTCTCAATAGTTCACGGGTTTCAAGGAGTTCACGGCTCAATCAAGTTCACGGTGTTGAATTTTTCACTCGGGGTCAGTCTAGTTCACAGGATTAAAACAAGTTTAGGGTTCATTTACAATCAAATTTCAGGCTTAGATCAAGGACCTCATACTCTGATAGAATTGACTCTCAACAAGTCACCATGAATTTAAACAGTCTGCTAGACCTGCAAATTGGTACCAGTACCAAACCTCCAAGACTGACTTGTGCTGGAGATTATGTGGATTGGAAATTTAGGTTTATGAATCTTGTTCTGCTGTTTGAGGCCAAGATGTGGAGAACTATACTTAAGGGACCACAAATCCCTACATATGATAAAGCAGATGGTACCAAAGCACCAAAACAGATACAGAATTATACTGATGAAGATTTTGATCTTGTTGAAAGAGACTTAAAAGCTTTAGCATCTCTAACTATGGCATTATCACCTGATATAGCCCATAACTTTAAAGAATGTACTTCTGCTAAGCAGCTTTGGGAGTCTCTAGCTTAGGCCTTTGAAGGGAATGATGATATGAAGGCAAGTAAGAAAGAAATGATTCTTCAGCAGTTCAATATGTTCAATCATGTTTTGGGTGAATCTCTTGAAACTCAGTTGCAGAGATTTACAAAGTTAGTGTCACAAATGAGGGGTGCTTAGATTGTGTAGTGATGGTGATTTGAATAGGAAGCTATTGAATGGTTTGCCACAAAGTTGGGATTGGAATGTTTCTCTGTTGAAAAGAACTAAGGATCTGAACAAGATAACTCTGAATGATTTGATTTCCATTATCAAGTCATACGATCTTGATGACCAGCAGAGGAAGGTTAATCATGTGAACACAATAAGCTCTGCAGGTGCACAAAGCAACAATAGTGCATTTCTCTCAAATGTCTCACAGGGAAGTTCTGGAGATGTTACTCATGGTGCTGCTGCTACAACTAAGACATCCGCTACTGAACACCGAGCTTACTCTGCTCAACAAGCCAAGCTAATTGAAGTTAACACTTCTCTATGCACTGGCATCATGAACTTGTATTCATCATTCGTCTCTAGAAATTTATCAACTTTTAGAGGTTCTCACTGCTGAGCTGATTCAAATCCATCTAGAGGATGTGGAGGAGCTGGATATCTTGTGGCAGCTAGCCATGGCAGTTTTTAGAGCTAAAAAATTCATAAACAAGACCGGCAAATTCAAATGGAGTGAAGATACAGGGAAAAAGATTGGTTTCAATAAGTCAAATCTTCGCTGCTACAACTGTCATGAACCTGGTCACTTTGCCAGGGAATGTACAAAACCAAAGGAGCAAAGAAGAAGTGAAGCTGGATCATCTTCTGGAGGAAACAATGTTGCTTACTCAAAGGCTTTAACCAGTCAGCAGACTGGAGGATATGACTGGGAGATCAACTCAAAGAGCTTAATTTGAATCATGCCTTTATGGAAGATATCGTTGGAGAGCCCTCTAATACATCATCGCCAGCTCCACTTGAGGTAATTGCTGGTCTACGTTCTCAATCATGCATTAATAAAGTAGAACTTTACAGAAAACACAATGCTGGTTTATTTTTGAAATAGATGATTTAAAATATCATAAAAGAAAATTTCTTAAATCAGAAAAGGACTATAAAGAAGCAATTGAAGCAAATAAAAAGGATGTGTCGTTTCTAAAATCACAACTTATCACAAAATGTTGTTTGCTTACTGATGCTAAGGAAGAAATCGCCAGATTGACCACTAAATTGGAAACAGCACAATCGAACTTTGCTGAGGCCAAGTTTAGAGTAGATTTTTTTGGTCAATCCAGTACTGTAATTGATATGCTTGAAACACAACTGCATAAATCATGCAACGACAGTAAGGGGCTAGGGTATCATAATACTCTTCCTCCTTTTAATGGAAATTGCACTACAATCCCCCTCCCGTAGAGGAACAAGTAAAGGAGTTCAACCTGTTAACTGTTCATAACAAGCCATGTCCTGATGAATCCAAATCATCATCCTTAAATTCAGATAATGTAGAAATAAAGACTGATGGCTACAAAATTCTCTAAGTACAAATGCTGCTGATCTCAGAGTTTGCTGCTGACCAACAAACTGCTGCGGATAAGCTTATCTACTGCGGATACTTGTTCTCCTGCTGAAGAACAAATCTGCTGCGGATAGCCTTATCTGCTGAAGACCAAAGTTGCTGCGGATAGGCTTCTCAGCAACATCAACACTTGATGCTGCTGACAGGCAACTCATCAGCAGATTTGGATGGTCACATCTTGCTGCTGATCCTCCTCTTTGCTGCTGACATCCGTGTGCCTTGAAGACAAATCGTTGCAGCTGACTATCCATGTCAAGCGTCACTGACAACTTTCTGCAAAAGCAACTGACACATTCAAAGCAGAAGGAACCTCAATGGCACAACCAATGAAAGACAACAATGCTCTTCTCTAAGCATGCAAGCAATAATGCATAAAGAAGACGTTTCAATAAAGTTAGCTAGTTTAGATTAAACTTTTATTAATTAGCTTTGTACAAAAGATCAACGGTCTGTGTTAGATCTGATCCTTAGAATCAAGGGTCTGTCTTGATTCTAAGTTAGTATAAATACCGTGTAAACACTTCATTGTAAGTGTGCTTTTTGATTGAGTTTTCATTTGTAATCGTTTATTTGCAAAAGCTTAATACAACAGTATTCTTAAAAGTATTCTTTCTGTTTACTCGATTATACTTGTGTAGCTGTTATTGTAACCGCCAATTTCAACTAAGAACCGAACCATCTTGTATTTTCACGATCCTACAAGTGGTATCAGAGCTTTGGCTCAGATTAAACAAACTCACACTTGTTTAATCACTTCTGGTTCTATTCTAAACTCTCTCTTTCATCAAGTCACCCAAAAACACAAAAACAAAGATGGCACAGAGTGATGGATTTGAAGACATCGGCAGCATTCCCCAGATTGGTATCTGGGGAAGACTATGACATGTGGAAAAATTGCATGGAAAGCTTTTTCTGTTATCAGGAGTACGGAATGTGGAAATCCATCAGGGATGGACCCTACACTCCCATGGTGGCTACCCGTTTTGTATAACAGGTACACGTACCTGGTGGGAGAACTGCAGTGTTCCAAAGTAAAGCTAGAGAATGAAGATATTCTCAAAAAGTTTATCAGATCCCTCCCGAGCTGCTGGACACTATATACAGTGTCTATAAGAAGAACGGAGAACTTAAAAACTCTCCAGATGACAGAGCTATTTGGCATGCTGAAAACATATGAATTATAAATGATTCAAGCCAAGGAAAGGAGCTCCAATCATCAACCAACCTCTACTTCCTCCACCATCTCATATGCGCTTCACTCTGATCACTCTGGTCCTAGTGCAAGCAATTACTATCCCCCCATCGTCACTCATCCTCAAACACCAACTGCTTCATAATCCAACTCATCACCACTTCTTCTTGAAGCCCCTCCTCAACAGTCAACCTCAACTGCTTTTGTCTATGACAACTCAAGCAGTATGTACTTCATAAAAGAGGATCTAGAATGCTTTCATCCAGATGATATTAAAGAAATGGATATTAAGCACTCATATGCCATGCTCTCCCTCAGAGCAAAAAGGTTCTATTCTACAACCGGGAGATCTGTTCCAAGCAACAACTCAAACACTAGAGTGGGGTTAGATAAAAGCAAGATCCGGTGTTACAAATGTAACCAATTGGGTCACTTTGCTAGGGAGTGCAAAGTGCCAAAAGCCAATACGGGTGTCAGCCATCAAAGACAAGGCTACCAAGGTTAGCCTAGGAAACAGCAGCAGCAACAGCAAGGAACTCCTCCAGTTCAAACTGCAGCCTGTGCAATTGTTGGAACTTTTGAGTTCGACTGGAGCTTCTAGTATGAAGAACTACCTATCAACAATCAAGCTCTTATGGCAGACACAACATAGATACCACCTCAGGTATTTGAACATCTTTGCTCTCAAGCCTGTATTGATAAAGTTTTGGGTTATAGAAAGCATAACCAAAACCTTATAGATCAAAATGAAGAGTTTCATCAAATGAAATCTGAGTTCAAAAATGTTGAAAATACTTATAAAGAAAAGATTAACTGCCTTAAGAAAGAGATTTCATCGTTAAAACACGAACAAACTAATCTTGAAACTCAGATTGATGATCTACTGGTCAAACTAAAAGCTACCAGAGCTGAACTGGCAGAACAGAAAGTTCATGTTGAAAAATATGAATTTTCCTCCAAAAAGTTACAAAGACTTTTAGATATTCAAGTCCATGAGAAGGTAAAGACTGGACTTGGGTATAACAATGATCAGTACAATTCTGTTCCTCCTCCTGCTGACTATATTGCCATTTACGAACCAAGCTTCAATGTGGCAAATCTTGACACTGCAAACCGAAACCTTGATCCTTCAACGGATGAACCTTTCATCGAAGACTGCACTACCTCATCGGAATCTGAGTCAACCTACTCAGACCATGATGAAACCAGTGCAGCCCCACCGGAAGCTGTTCTGAATAGAGTTGAAGTTCCTGCTGTTATTCCAGCTGTTCCAGCCCCTGTACCATTCAAAGAGATCAAGATCAGCTATCCTCCAGATGGAAGAAAGCTAAACATTGAAAAGGG
Organism: Smallanthus sonchifolius; assembly: GCA_023525975.1. Lineage (NCBI taxonomy): Eukaryota > Viridiplantae > Streptophyta > Magnoliopsida > Asterales > Asteraceae > Smallanthus > Smallanthus sonchifolius. The sequence goes on along the minus strand of CM042035.1, from coordinate 15,340,633 downwards.
ACAGACATCAGGACCCACAAACCCCAAGCCTCAGTCAAAGCCGATCACAAAGAGGAAGGTATTTGATATATGTCATAAGCCTGAAGAAAAAATTCCGTATGTTCAAAAGACCCTAGAAGAAGCCACTTTTGAACATAACAAAGCTCATCCATGGAACTTCCAGGATTTGTTCCAAAGAAAGGACTATGTCTACCTTTCAAGAGACAAACTGGCAAGATCATGCTTTGTGTGTGGCAGATATAACCACACTGCCAGCACTTGCTTTCATTACCTGGAATACCAAAGAAATTTAAAGCAGCATGCCTTTGAAAAGACTAACAAAAACAAGAAGGTAAGAAGCTACGAGGTCAAAGCAACTAAGTTCAGGGAATCTCTTTCTCCCCCAAGAGTGAAGCTGCCTAAATCTCAACAAACTTGCATCATCTGTGGTGAATCAGACCACTTTGCTGCAAATTGTAAGTTTAACCCCTTCAACCAGATCCTTCATCAATCTCCTCAAATACAAAAGGTAAAGAAGGATCAGCATACATCGATTATTAGTCAAGTGAAGCCCAAGAAAACAAAGCAGAAGCTTTCAGTAGCAACCAAGTCTGTTGCTGATAAGCTAAAATCCTCCGTAGCAAAATCTGCTGGTGATAAGGCAAAGCCATCAGCAGTAAGAGTGTCCACTGCTGATAAGGCAAAATCCAAGGCAAAGCCTTCAGCAGCAAAGAATGCTGCCATTTCAACAAAGCCATCAGCAGCAGGATCTACTGTTGACAAGCCAGAAACATCAGTAGCAAAATCCGCTGCTGACAATGTGAGGAAAACTAGAAAATCACCAACAAAGCAATGGAAAGCCAAACCATCTCCAAGCATTGTCATTGGTTCCATTGACTGCAAACATACTGAAAAGGATAAACTAACAACCATCTTTTTCAAGTCTGCAGACTCTTGGGTTCCTCCTACTAATTAGAAATCTTTCAAGTGCAGGGACAGCCAGGTCACAAGAATAACACCTGGGTGGTAGACAGTGGTTGTTCCAGGCATATGATAGGCAACAGATCCATCCTCTCCAACTTCAGACATTTCAATGGAGGATATGTTGCCTTTGGAAGCGACTCAAAGGGAGGATCCATTACTGGACAAGGAACTGTGTCCAACGAAAGAATGAGCATTGATAAGGTCAACTATGTCAAAGAATTGGACTTCAATCTCATGAGTGTTTCCCAGGTCTGTGATCAAAAGCATTGGATGCTCTTCACAGATAAAGAATGCTTTGTACTGTCTTCAGGCTTATCCACACCTCCTCAGAAAGCATTTTATTGACTGCTCAGAGAAAAGAAAATCTCTATGTACTGGACATGAATGAAGTCACTGCATCTGGGAGTGTCTCCTGCTTTTTATCAAAAGCCTCAGTTGATGAATCAACTCTCTGGCACAAGAGATTAAGCCATGTTAATATCAAAACCATTAACAAATTGGTGAAGAATAATCTTGTCAGAGGGATTCCTGACAAAGAATTTAAGCTGGAAGACCACTGCATTGCATGCTTAAAGGGGAAGCAACACAAGAGTTCTCACAAGCCCAAGACCTTGAATACAAATGACACTCCACTGCAACTGCTGCATATGAATCTCTTTGGTCCTACAAATGTCATGTCAATGGGTAAAAAGTCATACTGTCTGGTGATAACAGATGACTACACCAGATTCTCTTGGGTATACTTCTTGAGAACCAAAGATGAAACTGCCGAGATTCTCAAATCCTACATTCTGAGGGTAGAAAATCAAAGAAATCAAAAGGTGAAAATCATAAGGTGTGATCAGGGCACAGAGTTCAAAAACCACACTTTAAACTGTTTCTGTGAAAGCAAGGGGATAGAGAGACAATACAGTGCTCCAAGAACTCCTCAACAAAATGGAGTTGCTGAAAGAAGAAACAGAACTCTTATTGAGTCATCAAGATCTATGTTGGCTGACTCAAAACTGTCACTCACATTCTGGGCAGAAGCAGTTAGCATAGCCTGCTATGTGCAAAACAGAGTTCTAATTGTCAAACCCCTCAACAAGACACCCTATGAACTTTGGTTTCAAAGAATTCCCTACATTGGGTTTCTAAAACCTTTTGGGTGTCCATGCACAATTCTCATCACACATGGGGTTCTTCCTAAGTTTGATGCCAAATCTGATGAAGGATATTTCGTAGGCTATTCCTCTCAATCAAAGGCCTATGGAGTATTCAATTCAAGAACAAGAATTATGGAAGAATCAGCAAATGTGGAATGTAGAGAACACATAGTCTGTGAGCAGGGAAAAGGTCCAAACTGGCTCTATGACATAGACTCCTTCTCCCAAATATTTGAGCCTCTCACCTTCTCAAATATGGAGTCTACGTCTACACAAACACCTGCCTCCACTTCATCCACTGACTGCAGACTGGATTTTCCCAAATCTTCTATCAGTCTGAGAAGACCATCAATTGATCCTCCATCAGCTGTGGAAGCAATTGAAGCAAGTGAAGCAGGAACAAGACTGTCTAATGTAACCAGCAGCAGGCTGTCTGAAACTGAAAATCTAAATGAAGACTCTTCCACCATGAATGAAGAGACCCCTGATCAAAATCAAAGCAATCTGGAGCAAGAGATACAGCTGGAGGTGGTACCAGCGCAGAGGATCCACAAAGAACATCCTCAAGAGAATATTATTGGCCAAGTACACCAAGGAGTTCTCACAAGAAGGAAATCTCATGAGGCCAATATATGCTTGTTTTCATGTTTCCTATCTCAGGTGGAACCCAAGAAGATAGATGAAGCACTAAAACACAGCAGCTGGATTGAGGCAATGCAGGAAGAGTTGCTGCAATTCAAGAGGCAGGATGTCTGGAAAATTGTTGATCTTCCACCAGGTCAATATGCTATTGGCACACGATGGGTTTTCAGGAACAAGCAAAATGAGAGAGGCATTGTAGTCAAGAACAAAGACAGACTTGTAGCTCAAGGCTACACTCAGGACGAAGGAATTGACTATGATGAAGTCTTTGCTCCTGTTGCCAGGCTGGAGGCCATCAGAATCTTCCTGGCATATGCTGCATCCAAGAATTTCACTGTCTATCAAATGGATGTAAAGAGTGCCTTTCTGTATGGGAAGATTGGTGAGGAAGTATATGTTAAACAGCCTCCAGGCTTTATAGATCCTGCACATCCTAGTCAAGTGGTCAAACTAGACAAAGCTCTGTATGGCCTCCATCAAGCACCAAGAGCCTGGTATGAAGCCTTGTCAGGATATCTACTAAGCAACAACTTCAGAAGAGGTGCCATTGACCAGACCTTGTTTATCAAAGATGAAGGGGGAGAAATCTTACTAGTTCAAATCTATGTTGATGATATCATCTTTGGATCAACAAGGAAAAAGCTGTGCAAAGACTTTGAGATTCTGATGCACTCAAAGTTTGAAATGAGTTCAATGGGTGAACTAAATTTCTTTTTGGGGCTACGAGTCAAACAAGTCCCAAATGGAATCTTCATCAGCCAATCCAAATATGTAAAGAGCATTTTGGAAAGATTCAAGATGGCTGACTGCTCCGCTGCAAGAACCCCTATGCAAGTGCATCATCAGCTGACTCCAGACAAAGATGGCCAAGACACTGATCAACATCAGTACCGTGCAATGATAGGGTCTCTCATGTATCTCACTGCCTCAAGGCCAAATATCATGTTTGCGGTATATCTCTATGCAAGATTTCAAGCAGCTCCAAAGATTTCACATCTTCAAGCCGTCAAAAGAATCTTTAGATACCTAAAGGGAGCCCCAAGACTTGGGCTATGGTACTCTAAAAATAACAAGCTTAATCTGTATACATACACTGACAGTGACTATGGGGGATGCAACTTGGACAAAAAGTCCACTTCAGGAGGATGTCAGTTTCTGGGAGGGAGACTGATTTCATGGCAGTGCAAGAAGCAAACATGTGTTTCAACTTCTACAGCTGAAGCAGAATACATTGCAGCTTCAAGTTGCTGTGCACAAGTCATCTGGATACAAAATCAAATGCTGGATTACGGGATGACTTTCATGGCAACTCCAATTCACATTGACAACATGAGTGCTATATCAATCACAAACAATCCGGTGCAGCACTCCAAGACAAAGCACATTGACATCAGGTATCATTTCATAAGAGATCAAGCTGAGAAAAAGAGGATTATTTTAACCAAAGTTCATACAAATGAGCAATATGCTGATTTGTTTACAAAACCTTTTGACGAAGCTAGATTCAGATATTTAGTTGAATCCATTGGTATGATGAACTTTGATTAAAATCTATCACTAAATTTCTGTTCTAAACTATGTTTTGTCTTTTGTTGTAAATAAAAAGTTACTCGTCAGTAGAATTTTTGTCCTTCAGCTGCTGACAGGTTTAATCTTCAGCAGCAAAGGATTTGCCACTGACTGCTTTAAGTTATCAGCAGGAATAGGTTTCCTACGGACAGCTTTAAGATTGTTAGCAGCAACATCCTTGCTGCAGATCATTGAACCCATCAACAGCAATTGAGTTTGCTACTGACAGACTAACCTTTCGCAGCAACCAAGCTTGCAGCGGACATGCTTATTCATCCACAGCAACCAAGTTTGCTGCTGATGGGTAAATTTAAGTCCAAATTAATTTTTACCCGCTGTAAAAATTAACGACAGTCTTTACCTTGACTGCCTCGGTGTATTACAGCTGTAACAGTAAAAAGTGAATAAGGTTGTACTGTACAAGTCATTTTGCTTTTTCCCTCCTCTGTCGTTATAAGAACAAATCAAATTTCCTTACCACCTCTTCACCTTCAATTTCACCCTAAACCCACATCACTTTCTCTCAAGTCACCACCACATTCAAAGCCTTTCATCTTTAAAACATTCAAAGCCTCTCATATTCTAACCTTCCCTCCAAATCAAACAACAATGGCAGACATCAATAACCCTGATGATAAGTTCTCCCCATATCATAACATTACAGCATATCTTACCAAAGGAAAGAAATCCAAAGGATTTAATGATATGATCGACTTCCTATGTCGATCAAAAATCTACTTTGCCCTCACAACCAACCCTACCATATATATCCCTCATATGGAGGATTTTTGGAGTACCGCCGTCTACTCAACCGAACAGGGGATTCCCCAAATTAAAGCCAAAGTAGACGGCAAGGATATAACCATCTTGGAAGCCACACTCAGAAAACATATTAAGCTTCAAGATGAGGGAGCAGCCATCTCATATTCGAAGGACGAATACATGAGGACCTTTGTATCCATTGGATACACTGGAAATCAGACCGAGTATACGATCGAGAAGGCGCTGTTGGGCCCTCCATGGAAGTATCTCTGCCACACTCTTCTCCAATGCATATCCCAGAAGAGGAGTGGATGGCATCTGGTGAGCTCCGCACTTGCCTCCGCCTTCCATGGTATGGTCACTAACCAAGGCTTCAACTTTGCACACCTCATCTTTGAGGGTATGAGATATAACCTTCAAGAGGGTGCAAAGCAACAATTTTTTATGTACCCAAGATTCTTGCAGGAAGTTTTCAATCAAGAACTAAAAGAGCTTTCAAAACCTGCAAGAATCTACATCATGTTGGGACATAAAAATAATTTTTTTCAAAGCATGAGAACTGTTTCCAAAAAGTTCTCAAGGGTCAATGTTTCATTGTTATCTATAATGTTGAACGTACAAAGTACCCCGGGTGACAGTTCAGCAATCCCAGCTGATACTGATCCCACGCCCTCCACCTCACATCCTGAACAACAATCTGCTTCCACCATTCGAACCCCTGTGCATACTATTAAGGATGCACAGGCACAAAAATTACTTACACCTCTTTTGGATGTTATCGTTCAACCAGAACACAGGGCCACGGTTGCAACGACATATACTAGGAAAAGGGGCAAGAGAACTCCTTCTTCTCTTGCCTCCAAGGCCCAAACCCAACCTAACAGTTCTCACTCAGAATCACAACATTCTGGTGAGAATATCATAAGGGACAGCCACATTATTAGGGAGACTCCTTTGGATGTCTCTCTATTAGGATCAGGATCACTTCCAGGATCCATAGAACAGCCCCCTGAGCCTTTCCTTTCTCTTCTGAACGTAAGTGTTGAGGAACCTGATCAAGATGATGTACCTTCTCCAACTACCACTATCTCGGAGGTACTGATTGATCTTGCTTCCGACACACCCAACCCAAGTTCTTCTACCCTGAAGGTCCACTCTAGGAGTTATGAAAGAGTGGATGTGGAAGAGGCTGTCACTACTGCTGGTCCATCAAATGACCAGGAGGACAGTGACAACATTGCTAAGACCTCAACCACGGCAACTCATAGTGAGGATGCTTCCTTGGAAACTCCCCTCACTGAGAGGAATCCCAGGCGCCAAGAAACCATGGGTGATGGGGATGAAGAGGCCAGGCCTAAGGCCCCATCTGGATCCAAGGATTCCACAACTGTGGATGAGGACAGACTGCAACTTCATAACATGGAATTGACGGCCAGGGTGGCAATGCTAGAGGCTGAAGTGTCCAAACTAAGACACCAAGTCTCTACTCATGAAGACCATCAATGCCCAACTTTCCCTACTCCCTCTCTTGTATCAGTGGGCACCCAAACTGATGCTTATTTGTCCACTGATGCAACCAAAAAGGGGGAGATGGTCCTAATGGAGGAAGACTCAGACAGTCTTGACGACTGGATTCAAGGGCAGGCTGTATTTCAAAGCACACTATTCAAGCCAGCTTTTGTATAGGTTCATGACTTGCCAGCTTCAGATAACGAAGAAGAAGAGACATCTGAAGACTGAAAGTTAGTTTTCAGGGCTGTTGATGAGATGCTGAATGATGCTGAAGACACAGAACAAACATATACATCTTTCAGCATCATTCCTGAAGCAGCAGCCATCATAAGTCAATCCACTATCCCCTAATTTCCACTGACTTCAACACAGCTAGAGTTTGATACAATACTAGCTTGGGGGTATGATGGAAAGTCTGAGAGGTTCTGGATTGGTTGGGAGTTTGGCGGAGTAGAAGAGCTAAACTGGGACTTTCTCAACAGCATCTAAGTCCTTCACCTATACCATCTACAATGCATCAACAACTCAACGGACCTCTCAGCAGAACTTGCTATTGGCAGGTTCTATGACTTGATGGAGGATAATCTACCCAACTTTCAAAGACAAATACAAGCAGCAAAAAGGGTAGCCTATCCTGAATATTCAACAACAGCAGAAAGAAGACTGTCTCCTAGAAGACTTGAAATAATAAGGAGCAGTCTTCTCACAAAAGAAGAAGTTCTGTGCTGGAGAAGATTCCTGTACAATAGAATGGTCAGGGATGTCGAAGTGCAAGGATGGACAAGCACTGACTCCCATGACTTCACCTTCTTCCTGAGCAATGGATCTTCTCTAATAATCAACATCAAGGAGATCTTGCTCCTACCTTCAGCCTTCCTGCACAAGGTCTTTGAGCTCAGATCACTCATCTTCAATGTCAACTCCTTAGAAAGTCAAGAAATGATCAAGATCATCAAGGCGTCTTTGTACAAGGAGGAATCTGGATCTGACTCAGACCTATCCTTTCTCTCTTCTCCAACAGTCAGACTGAACACAAAAGAAGAATCAAAAAGAAGAGAATAGGAAAAGATGAAAGAGGCATGGAAGGATGTCACAGGTATGGAATGGGAAGAAGATGAAGTCAGTTCCCCTCCCTTATCCTTTCCCCAAATTGCCAATGAAGCTGAAGCTAAGATTCCAACAGTAGCACCATCATCTGCTGTTGTGATCAGTGAAGCCGAAGCAGAGGCATCCAACAAAGATAAGGGAAAGGGAATTTTGACTAAAGAAGACGAAGAGAGGTTGCTAAGAGAAAAGAAAGAGAAAGAAGAAAGAAGAAGAAGAAGAAGAGGAGATGGCTGAAACAAAGAAAGCTCAAGATAGACTCACAGCCATTCTCCTCAGAGAACAACAAATCCAGCTGTATGCAAAACAGCTGGATGAGCTCAAAGTAAAGATTCCTGCAGTTTATCAGATTGAAGAAGATGAAGCTCTTGCTCTTCAACTGCAGGAACAATTTGACAAGGAAGAAGAAGAACTAGAGAAGAAGAAGAAGGAAGTGGCTAAGTTCAGAATAACTGATTCTGAACTAGCCAAAGAAATGAGAGAGGAGTGGGTAAAGGCTCTAGTTTCTCAAGGTGAGGATACAGACTACCTTGAGAAACTATCAAATAAAGAAATCTACAGACCCTTCATGGGTCAGCAGGGTCAATTGGCAAAGAAGAAGAAGGCTGAAGAAGAAGAAAAAGCCAAACAAAAGTCCAAAAAGACCAATGCCTTTAATAAAAGGACCCATGAAGAAAGGAAGATCATGATTGACTTCCTTAAGGCTAGAGGAGAGAGTGGAAAGAAGCTAGGTCCCATGAATTTCATGAACCTGCAAGCCCTCTATTTTAAAGTAAAGAAGGATGAGGAAGAAAGATTAGAGAAGAAAGGCTCTAAGAAAAGGGTAAACATTCAAGAAGAAGAAAGGAAATCAAAGAAACCCAAGCCTTCTCTCTCACCCATCACTTCCTCAATCCAACAACCTTCCACTCTCCTTCCTAGACCTCCCTCCTCTCCTCCCTCAAAGTCTAAATCCTCACACCCAGCTCCTACTCATCAACAACCTCCTAAAAAGAAAAACAAACCCACTTCCAAACCAGAAGACTCAAAAGAAATAATCAAATGGTCATACAGCCCTGAAGACAAATTGTTTGAAGTGTTCAGGGGGAGGACAGAAGCTAAAAGATCAATCCATACATCTGTTGATGAGGTACTACAGCTTCCAGATTCTGATCTAAGAAGAATGATGGAGCTGGGTGAATCCTCTGAGCCTAAGAATGAAGGTGGGAGACATCTATTGCTGGCAATCAGACATTACTTCAACCCCAGCAAAGATGAAATCATTGATGCCAAACCTCTTCAATCCCACTCTCCATTCATCAGCTGGTCCTACAATGCTGAGAAGAATGAATTCACTCTGACAGATGTTAAAGGACTGAAGATGAGGTGTTAAAGCAAAGCTATCTTTAAAATGGCAAGCAAAGACATCAAGAATCTATCTGAGCTTCCTCTTAACAATCCCAACATGGACCAGAGAGGATATGGGGTTGAAAGGATAGTCAGAAACATGCAAAAGCTTCAGCAACAAAGGCAGTAAGAGAATTTTGGTAGCATCAGTCTAGGGGAGTTTGTAGAAAAAAAGACTGATGGATACAAAATTCTCTAAGTACAAATGATGCTGATCTCAGAGTTTGTTGCTGACCAACAAACTGCTGCGAACAAGCTTATCTGCTGCGGATACTTGTTCTCCTGCTGAAGAACAAATCTGCTGCGGATAGCCTTATCTGCTGAAGGCCAAAGTTGTTGCGGATAGGCTTCTCAGCAACATCAACACTTGATGCTGCTGAGAGGCAAATCATCAGCATCTTTGGATGGTCACATCTTGTTGCTGATCCTCATCTTTGCTGCTGACAGCCGTGTGCCTTGAAGACAAATCATTGCAGCTGACTATCCATGCCAAGCATCACTGACAACTTTCTGCAAAAGCAACTGACACATTCAAAGCAGAAGGAACCTCAATGGCACAACCAATGAAAGACAACAATGATCTTCTCCAAGCATGCAAGCAATAATGCATAAAGAAGACGTTTCAATAAAGGTAGCTAGTTTAGATTAAACTTTTATTAATTAGCTTTGTACAAAAGATCAACGGTCTGTGTTAGATCTGATCCTTAGAATCAAGGGTCTGTCTTGATTCTAAGTTAGTATAAATACTGTGTAAACACTTCATTGTAAGTGTGCTTTTTGATTGAGTTTTCATTTGTAATCATTTATTTGCAAAAGCTTAATACAACAGTATTCTTAAAAGTATTCTTTCTGTTTACTCGATTATACTTGTGTAGTTGTTATTGTTTCCGCCAATTTCAACTAAGAACAGAACCATCTTGTATTTTCACGATCCTACAGATAATAAATGTGTGAACAATTCTAATGCATCTACCTCATGTGAAGAACAAGTAGTAATACATGATTGGTCAAGTGAGGATGATGAAGATGATAAGTCACAAGTTTGCAGTCATAAGCTAAATCATAACAAATTTGAAAACAATGTTTTTATTACTCATGTTTTGAAAAACTCTAAGTTTTATGGGCATGATTTTGTTGGTTTGAATGTTTCTAGCTCTAGATCTGCTACTTCTAAAAATGCACATGTTCACAAAAGTAGTGTCTATGTTAAACCATTAGCAAACGGAAAAAATGAGAAGCATGTTTTCCAGAAACCCAGACATGTGCCTAAGCAAAAATGTCAATGGTCAAACCTCAGATGTTTCACCTAAGCATTTTACAAAGGATCAATTTCATGCAAAATATGATCACCAACATTTGAGGTTTGAACAAAGACATGCTCATTAGCACCAAAAACCCAAACAGGGTTACAAGCAGGATAATTCATATCACCACAGATCCAGCAAGCTTGGACCTGCACCTTACTTCAAGAAACAATCTTGTTATACCTGTGGAAAGCCAGGACATCTAGCAAAACACTGTGTTCATCGTCCTTATGTTCCATATTATTCTCAGAATCAGAAGGTGTTAAATAGATAGATGGATTCTAAGCCAATGAAGACTACCAAGTCTGAGGCAATGAAGAGTCACTCATTCTACAACAAACCTTCTGATGGAGATTGGAATGTGGCCAAGCGAAACAGATAGGCTTATTTCGAAAGGCAAAAGAAAACTACCTATAAACTAAAGGAAAAGATAAATTCTCAGCCAACTAATGAAAATAAAAAATCTGTTCCATCTAAGCAACTTTGGAAAGCAAAGAATGCTATTGTGTTAAATAACAAAGTTGAATCAAATAAAGATATGTGTTTGCAAGAAGTGTCATATATTGACGCTAACGGAATACCCAGATCTACTATGGTGTGGGTACCAGTGACTAATTGATCTCCCATAATGTGCAGGAACACCCAAGGAGTACTGTCAATAATCTATGGTTTGTTGATAGTGGATGTTCTAGGCACATGACAGGGGACATGTCTCTACATCATGTTGTGCAAAAATTTAATGGAGGATATGTCTCATTTGCGGGATGTAAAGGTGGTAAAATCAGCATGAAAGGTACTGTGATTAATGGGTCTTTAAGTTTTCGTGATGTAAGTTACGTCAGTGAGCTAAATCATAGCTTACTAAGTGTTTCCCAAATTTGTGATAAGGATTTTTCAGCACATTTCACAAATAAAGAATGTTTAATACTAAAACCAGGATTTGCGGTTTCTGAGGAATGGATTTTGTTAAGGACAACCCATAAGGGAAACTCTTATGTTATTAACATGAATAGTAAACCTGAATTTGATGCTATGTTGTGGCATTGTTGTCTTGGTCATGTTAATCTGAAAAACTTAAACCGTATTACCAAAGGTAATCATGTTCGTGATTTACCTATTTCTGAGTTCTTTTCAATTGAGAAATATGTTGCATGTGCTAAAGGGAAACAACACCGAAAGCCCCATAAGTAAAAAATGTTTAATTCTATTGACTGCATTCTTCATCTTGTTCATATGGACTTATTTGGAGTTTTACCGTTTAGGAAGTGACAAACTAGGATCTCAGTCATTAGTAACATTATATGGGACTAAAATGAAAATATATCATAAATGATCAAAGTAAGTGCGGAAGCGTAAAACAAAAGTAAATGCGCAAAACAAACGCGCCCAAGAAAAGTCCCAAAGTGTTCAGTCCAAAACAAAGTACAAAGCAAATCAACAATAATAATTTATAATTTAATCATAAGACTCCATGCATGCCCTATGCGTGCACCTGAGCCTTATCTTAAGCGACTTGAGAAAACATGTAAGAAAATGTCAACACGAGGTTGGCGAGTTCACATGTTTCAGTTTGCAACAAAGTTCAATAGGTTAATGTATATTCAATTTATAAATCAATAGGTAGCTAACCCATAAGCATGTTAACCAATGCACTCGCAACCGATAGCTGACTATTTATGTTTTTTCCTCCCACCAAGCCGATCAACCATGGTGCATGTTTAGGTCAAGAATGAACCCGTTCGACATCCAGTCGAGTTAGCACGACTAACGCGGATGAGGTTTGTCAAACCCAGTAGTACTACTTAACTTATCTCGCTATGTTCATATTGACGTTCCAATGTGAGGACTTAGTGATAGTTGTGTACGCATAGTTAAACAAATGATAACATATATGAATTACATAACCAAAAACGTTTACGTCATGTTTTCTCCCCCAGTTGTAAAACAGTAAAAAGGGGCCGTGAAAACTCACTTGATTGCGTAGGTAGTAATCACACAAGTACGAGATCGAAATCTTAAGCGTTAGCCCGACACGGCTCACGGATGCCCTAGAATTATAACATAATTATTAGGGATAAAATGGGAATTGTGACGATGACACGGAATGAGAAACGTCCTAAGAGAACGTTCTAAGGATCAAAGAGTAGACGAACGTGTCCACGGGAATACGGGTTTCCTAATTAAATAATTAAGATAAAATCGTCTCGCGTCGAATGTTTCTAATTAACAAAGTATAAAATAACAAATGTTTTATTTTTTTGTTCGAGAAAATAAACGTGCATAATTAATATAAATTATTACATTTTTTATAAGTTTGAAACGTTACACAAGATTATTAATATGGCGACAATAATATAATAAAAATATTATTTTTAATCGAGGTCACGGCTTGAAAATAATGTAAATAATTATTTTAATCGGAACCAAGGGTTTGAATAATAATATAATATACTACTATAATTATGGGAATTATTATTAAAATGGGTTATAACACTAAACCGAGTCTACGAGAGATTTTTCGAGTTAAAACCTTATAATATATTAATATAATAACACAGGGATTTAGTTTCATTTGAAAATATTATTTAAAAAATGGTTTAAAAATAAAAACAGTGTGGAGAGACTCGAACCCGGGTCTCTCCCACACAGGCACACACAACTAACCAGTCTCGCCCACAAGGATTTCGCAACATAAATGATTTTGAAATGGTTTTAACACGCATATACCCTGTGATCTTCCCCCTTTTGAAAACCAAAGTCAAAACTAGTCCCCAATTCCATCGATTCGGGTCGCGTTTGCTCGAAATGTCAAAGGGTTTTGATAAACGAATATAGGCGAACCTGTAGGTATAGTTAATTGCAAAAACATCATCGTTTGGGTTGTTTAATTATGAATTTAGAGACCGAAACCCTAGATTAAGAACTCGTAATCCAATTGATCAAATTGGATATTAAAACTCGATGGAATCATGGGGCTTTTACTAAACAGAATATTGCGAATCTATTGGTATAGTTTAATTTGACTGAAACATTGTTTAAGATAGAAAGCCCCAAATTGAGATATGAACAAACCCTAGGTTAATGATCTTGAACAAATCGATGTTGCTTGATAAAATTAACATAGGGCTTTTGATGGATACATGTTTGCGAAACTGATGGTATAAATTAATTTGATTTAAACAGTGCCTAGGGTTATGATCCATTAATCCATAAACGCATGAACCCTAGAATCGGGTTCTTGATACAATCGATGTTGTAAGCCCTAATTGGCATAGGGCTTTCAATCTACTGGTGCAAACGAAGCTTAGGGTACAAGAAATTACCAAAATGCGTGATGGATTGAAGGTTCCCGACTAAAAACGTTTTCCGACGGTGCAAGCTTGGTCTCCGGCGACTCCTGCTGTTACTCCGATCGATTTGAGGTGTGGGATTACTTCTAACAGGAGCGACTATGGTGTGTGTATACCCGATTTGTGAAAGTACCACAAGAACCCATCCAATTTGATAGATAAATAGTGAATGTCGACAGTTACGGCTTTAATGGCCATTATTCGGTTTAATTCAACAATGATTTGGGATTAATTCAGTGGTTACGACTGTTAATGTCGTGAACGTTCGCAATCCGTTATAGAATCAAACAAAAATCGATTAAGGAGATTGAATTTGAAATCAAAAGTTGCGAATTTGATTTCAAAAGTCAACAAGAACAAAAATCTTCAATTTTGACTTTCCAAAGTCAACAGAAATGGAATTGGGTTATTTACAAGATCAGTCACTCTAGTTTCATGCACTTAGGATTGAATAAAGGCAGAAATAGTCCCTAGGGTTTGAGATTTGAGTTAACGGGGTTAAGATTTAACTGAAAATACTAACGAAATAAATCTAAAAATTCGGATTGTCACATCATCCCCTAGTTGAAAGAATTTTTGCCCCAAAAATTAAATAAATAATAATAAAAAAAATAAAAAATTTCGGATGTCACATCATCCCCTAGTTGAAAGAATTTTCGTCTCGAAAATTAAAATCGTACCTTAAGAATTTGACGTGGAGTGCTTGAATAGATGAGGATACTTGCGCATCATTTGATCCTCACGCTCCCACGTGAATTTCGGTCCGTGTTTCGAGTACGAGTTCAGGACCTGTAAGTTGACTATCCCCAACCTTAGCCCAACAAATAGGAGAACGGCATTTCCGTCCATATAATGCTTCAAATGGAGCTGCCTTGATGCTATTGTGATAACTATTGTTGTAGGAGAACTCCACCAATGGTAGGTGAGACTCCCAAGTGTTACCGAAGTCAATCACATAAGCTCGTAGCATATCCTCCAGGGTTTGAATAGTACGCTCCGTCTGGCCATCACTTTGAGGATGGTATGATGTGCTTATATCTAGACGCGTGCCTAAAGCTTTATGTAATGATTGCCAGAAACAGGAGGTGAATCGTGCATCATGATCCGAAATGATAGAGATTGGCACCCCGTGCCGAGAGACTACTTCTTTCAATTAAATACGAGTAAGCTTCTCTATTTTGTCGGTTTCCTTGATTGCTAAGAAGCGAGCGGACTTTGTTAAACGATCAACGATTACCCAAATGGCATCACATCCGGTAGGAGTTCGTGGCAACTTTGTGATAAAGTCCATGGATATCTGCTCCCATTTACACATGGAAATCTCTGGTTGTTAGAAAAGACCAGAAGGCTTTTGATATTCAACTTTGACTTTCACGGAAGTCAAGCACTTGCTCACATAGGTGGCTATATCGGCCTTCATCTTTGGCCACCAATACAGTACCTTTAGATCATGGTACATCTTGTCGGAACCTAGATGAATAGAGTAATGAGATTTATGAGCTTCATCCATGACTAGCTACCTTAAGTTTCCAAATACTGGAACCCTTATTCGCTCGGCGAAGTAGCAAATACCGTCAGATTTGACCCCAAGTTGTGCTTCAATACCGCTTGTGGCTTCCAGCGGAAGGTTTTCCTCTTTCAGGGCTTCGAGTTGAGCACTACGGATTTTGTCAGGTAATCTGGGGTAAATAGTAAGCTGTAATGCTCGAACTCGTTTGGGCTTGGTTTCCTTTCGACTTAGGGCATCAGCTACAACATTAGCCTTACCCGGATGATACCGGATCGCACAATCGTAATCATTCAAGAGCTCGACCCAACGACGCTGTCTCATATTCAACTCTTTTTGCTCGAAGATATGCTGAAGACTCTTGTGATCTGTGTAGATAGTGCATTTGGTACCGTACAAGTAATGTCTCCATATCTTAAGTGCGAAAACTACGGCTCCCAACTATAGGTAATGAGTGGTGTAGTTTTTCTCGTGAATCTTTAGTTGCCGCGAAACATATGCGATCACCTTCTCTCGTTGCATTAGTACATAGCCCAAACCCTGAATGGATGCATCACAATACACCATAAAATCATCCATTCCCTCTGGAAGAGCTAGAATAGGTGCACTGCAAAGTTTCTGCTTAAGATGTTGGAATGCTGACTTTTGGTTATCGCCCCAGTTATAGACTTTACCCTTCTTAGTTAAGGCAGTGAGAGGTTGTGCAATCTTAGAAAATCCCTCGATGAATCGCCGATAATAACCAGCCAATCACAGAAATTGTTGCACCTCAGTCGGAGTCATCGGTGCTGCCTAATTCTTGATGGCTTCTATCTTTGATGGATCGACATGTATTCCCTTCTCGTTAACCACATGTCCTAAGATTTGAACTTCCCGGATCCAGAATTCACACTTGGAAAACTTAGCATATAGCTGCTCCTGCTTAAGTAATTCCTGAATTAATCGTAGATATTCCTCATGTTCCTCCTTGTTCTTGGAATAAATGAGAATGTCGTCGATGAAAACGATGACAAATTGATCAAGGTATGGTTTACACACATGGTTCATGAGGTCCATGAACACCGCGGGTGCATTGGTTAATCCAAAAGGCATGACCATAAATTCAAAGTGGCCATACCTTGTCCTGAAAGCAGTCTTAGAGATATCCTCATCTCAGACTCTCAATTGATGGTAATCAGACCTAAGATCTATTTTGGAATAGAAGCTTGATCCTTGGAGTTGATCAAAGAGAAAATCTATACGAGGCAAAGGATAACGGTTCTTGATTGTGACTTTATTCAGTTCACGGTAGTCGATACACATACGGAAAGTCCCGTCCTTCTTCTTGACAAACAGGACTGGAGCTCCCCATGGCGATGAGCTAGGTCAGATGAAACCTATATCCAACAATTTCTGTAACTGAGTGGACAGCTCTTGCAATTCACTAGGTTCTAGTCTATAAGGTGCCCAAGAGATCGGTGCCGCTCCGGGTGCTAGATCGATTTGGAATTCAACTTGATGGTGTGGTGGCAGACTAGGCAAATCCTCGGCAAATACTTCTAGAAAATCACAAACTATGGTAATATCATCAATTTTCTTCTCTTCCGATGGTTGTTCAGCAACGAGTGCCAGGATAGCAGTATGATCTTTACGCAGGCAGGCACTTCTGCGCTTTCATGAATGATATGATTCCTTGAACGGAAAGGATTTCTCCACAAGGGAGAGGAATGCGAACGATTTTCTACCGACAGACAATTTTAGCTTGGTTTTTAGATAACCAATCCATACCAACAATTACATCAAAACTACCTAGTGTGACTAGCATAAGGTCGATATCAAGTCTATGACTAGCCAGCTCAAGCTTACAACCCTTTATGAATGTGGGTTGCTTCAATCATTTGGCCATCAGCTATTTCTATTTTATACTTAGCTTCTAACAAAGTTGGAGTTCCTTTTATCATATCACTAAGCTTCTTAGATATGAAACTCCAATCAGCATTATAATCATATCGAGGTTCTCCAGATCATAATACGAAGGCTCGTCCTTTCCCATTCCCTCCATTATTGGCATTATTGCCACCGTTATTGTTGCCTTGATTGTTGTTGTTACCATTGTTGCCCTGATTATTGCCGTTACCGTTACCATTTTCATTACCACCCCTCTTCGACTGAGGACAATCCCTCTGAATATGTCCCTCCTTACCCCACTGAAAACATCCTCTTGTGGACCCTTGCGGTCGGAATGGTTTCTTGTTTTGAAGATCAAATCTACAATCTTTTGTAGTGTGGCCCATCTTACCACACCGTTGACAACGGTTACAAGCACCGACATGGTGGTAATTGCACTTGTTGCACTTGGGGGCTCTTCCCGCATAACCACCATGATTTTGACCTGAAGAGGTCGTCTGATTAAAGTTCTTAGCAGGCTCAAACTTTTGCTGCTATTGCTGGAGTTGATTGAACTGGGGTCCCTTGGAGTTGGGGTGAGAGTTGAAGTTGTGATCAAACTTGCGCTTATGATTGTCAGTAGCTTTAGAAACTGAACCCCTCGGGGGTAGAGTCCCTTGAGTTATAGCCTTGTCAGTTAACTTATGGGCAAGTCTGATAGTCTTCTGGATGCTAGTGGGGTTGGATGAAGTAACCATACTCTGAATCTGAGGCACTAAACCTCCAGTATACAGCTCAATCCTCTTGTAATCAGGGGTCACCGTATATGGGCACATGGTAGCAAGCTCATGGGAACGAGTGCTATAAAGCTCAATTTCAGAACCTTCCATCTTCAGGTTCCATTCCAACTTTTGAATTTCATCCCGTGGACAGTACTCCTCCTTCATCATTGTCTTAAACTCCTCCCACAGCAGTGCATTAGCCATAGCCAGACCCAACATCTGGACCTTTGCATTCCACCAAGTCAGAGTCGGGCCCTCCAAAGTTCCAGAAGCAAATTTGACCTGATTGGCTAATGGGAAGTTGCACATAATGAATACCGATTCTACTTTTTCGAAGCACCAGAGTAGTCCGATAGCTCCTTCAGCTCCACTAAAAGTGTGGGGCTTACAGTCCATAAATGTCTTGACTGTGCATGCTGGTTGTTGATTCTGCTGACCTGGATTTAGAAATATAGTATAGGATCGGGGTTATAAAGCTTGGAAAAGGCGCTTTGAGAGATTAATTAACCTCACTAGTCAAATGGTTATAGCATTTACCTACAGCATTCTGTGCTGCTATAGCCTCAGCCACACTATCGTTGATTAGTGTCGCCAGCTCAGCTACTGTCATATTGATGGTATCTCAGCAACCAGCACGACCTCCACGTCCTCTTCCCGACATGATTCTTCACAGTCACAAATACAAAACTATGAGAAATATATCGCATATTAAACATTATTTATGTACAATTAAGGAAATACAAAATCTAACATTTTAAAAATTAAATAAATTGTAAAGATACAAAACAAATTACTCAAAACATTAAACTTCTCATGCTTTTATTGAATGGGAACAACCTTACCCATGTAGTTTAGAAAAGAGAAATAACATAAACGAAGCATGAATAAAAAGGAAAAATAGAATAGAAAGATCATCAAACATCCTCGTCATCGGAAGAAACGTATGATTGTGCATCGTCGATCTCCACCGGTTCCTCCTCGGGTGGCTCCTCCTCTAAGGGCTCCTCCTCGTCGTCTGAAAGTGGAATGTCCTCTGGAAATAGGGTTGCTTGTAGTTGGGCTTATAAGTGGATCACTCTCTCCCGAAGTCCTTCAGTAGCATGGTCTGCTACTTGTAGTTGGGCTTCCAGGTGAGTCACTCTCTCCAGAATCCCTCCTACATCATGGTCCGAGGTGTCCACCCTCGTCTCTAAATGTGCGACCCGATCCACCAAATGGTTATGGACCTGATCTGTCACTGCTAGCCCAGCAGTCAAAAGTTCTATCCATATTTGCGACTCTCGCTGTAGAATGTCGGGTATCTCATCAGTGACTTCCTTCATTGCTTTTAACTCCTTAGTTATGATAAACACAAAAGCTGCAAAAGCTTGTTCCATGGTGCATGGCTAGCTTGGCAAAGTGGAGGATGAGGAAGTGGAGCAAAAACAGGGTGATGGAACATTTCCCATCTCGATCCACCTTTGGATCATCTTCGAAATATGCATTCCAATTAAGTGTTGTGTTCCTTGCTTGTGCATTACTTGGTTCACCCTGTTCTACCTAGTTGTCACTAGAACTAGTCCGGCGCCTTTTGGACTCCAGGGATGATAAGGTAGATGCCTTAGGTGATGGTGGTGTGGTTGACGACATGATCCTGTAACGTAATACATAAGTGCCAAAAATCTAAATGTCTATGACATGTAACTAATGTGTGAGGTTATAGTCTAGTATGCAATCCTAGTTCTCTATAACCAATGGCTCTGATACCAATCTGTCACACCCCCAATTTCAACTAACGGAGTTTTACTATTTGGGAAGTGACAAACCAGGATCTCAGTCATTAGTTACATTGAACGACACTATATGGGACTAAAATGAAAATATTTCATAAATGATCAAAGTAAGTGTGGAAGCGTAAAATGAAAGTAAATGTGCAAAACAAACACGACCAAGAAAAGTCCCAAAGTTTTCAGTCCAAACAAAGTCTAAAACAAAGTACAAAACAAATCAACAATAATAATTTATAATTTAATCATAAGACTCCATGCATGCCCTATACGTGCACCTGTGCCTTATCTTAAGCGACCTGAGAAAACATCTAAGAAAATGTCAACACGAGGTTGGTGAGTTCACAGGTTTCAGTTTGCAACAAAGTTCAATAGGTTAACGTACATTCAATATATAAATCAGTAGGTAGCTAACCCATAAGCATGTTAACCAATGCGCTGGCAACCGACAGCTGACTGTTTATGTTTTTGCCTCCCACCAGGCCTATCAACCATGGTGCATTTTTAGGTCAAGAATGCACCCGTTCGACATCCAGTCGAGTTAGCGCGACTAACGCGGGTGAGGTTTGTCAAACCCAGTAGTACTACTCAACTTACCTCGCTATGTTCATATTAACGGTCCGATGTGAAGACTTAGTGATAGATGTGTACGCATAGTTAAACAAGTGATAACATATATGAATTACATAACCAAAAACGTTTACGTCATGTTTTCTCCTCCAGTTGTAAAATAGTAAAAAGGGGTCATGAAAACTCACCTGGTTGCGTGGGTAGTAATCACACATGTACGAGATCGAAATCTCAAGCGTTAGCTCGACACGGCTCACGGATGCCCTACAATTATAACATAATTATTAGGGATAAAATGGGAATTGTGACGACGACACGGAATAAGAAACGTCCTAAGAGAACGTTCTAAGGATCAAAGAGTAGACGAACGTGTCCATGGGAATTCGGGTTTCCTAATTAAATAATTAAGATAAAAGCGTCTCGCGTTGAATGTTTCTAATTAACATAGTATAAAATAACAAATGTTTTATTTTTTGTTTGAGAACATAAACGTGCATAATTAATATAAATAATTACATTATTTATAAGTTTGAAACGTAACACAAGATTATTAATGTGGTGACAATAATATAATAAAATATTATTTTTAATCGAGGTCGCGGAACCAAGGGTTTGAATAATAATATAATATACTACTATAATTATGGGAATTATTATTAAAATGGGTTATAACACTAAACCGAGTCTACGGGAGATTTTCCGAGTTAAAACCTTATAATATTATAATATAATAACATAGGGATTTATTTTCATTTGAAAATATTATTTAAAAAATGGTTTAAAAATAAAAACAGTGTGGAGAGACTCGAACCTAGGACTCTCCCACACAGGCACACACAACTAACCAGTCCCGCCCACAAGGATTTCACAACATAAACGATTTTGAAATGGTTTTAACACGCATATCCCCTGTGATCTTCCCCCTTTTGAAAACCGAAGTCAAAACTATTCCCCAATTCCATCGATTCGGGTCGCGTTTGCTAGAAATGTCAAATGGATTTTGATAAACGAATATAGGTGAACCTGTAGGTATAGTTAATTGCAAAAACATCATCGTTTGGGTTGTTTAATTATGAATTTTTAGGTCCCTCGGGTGTGGCGGATTGTCACATGCAAGTAGGTTGGCTAGTCGGACCGGGTGTGGAATGCCCGTGACTAGGTGGAGAGTCTTACAACACAAAGTAAACCGACAAGATAATCACTATAAACGTTCATCTATTATAAACACTTGAAGGTTACAGAGAGAAGTACTGAGATTACAATTTGCGTATTTGCTGGGTCTAAGATTGCATACTTATCTACTATCAACCATTCCTATTTATACACAACCTGATGCCTGCGCACTTAGCAAGTACGTAGGGCAAATGCTCATGCGTACTTCGCAAGTACGCAAAGGTATTCTTGCGTACTTGCTAAGTACGCAGGAGCTTTCTCCTGCGCACATACAAGTGCGCAACACACTTAGAGAAATCTGCAACAGTCAATATGTAAAAGTAAATACAACTCGATAAATACTACATAAAGACTCTTACAAACAAAGACAATTACAAACATGAAAGTACAAACTAAGACTCTATCCAGAGTGTTTGTCATATGAAAGTGCTTCAACAAACTCCCCCTTGACAACAGCTCTGGATAATCTTCAATCTTCAGTCTTCACATCTTCGGTCTTCACAACACTTGATCTTTAGCTTCGATCTTCTTCTTGTATTCAAGGCAGAACTTAATCACCTTGTCATATTTAGAAGAAAGGAGCTTTGTCCATCCATCAGTGTGCACGCAATACCTTTCTACCAGTACCTCCAGATCATTCACAGAGATGTTGATGAAGCAGACTTCATCAAGTACTCTGATCAGTTCCTTTGGCACTATGTTTCCACTTTCTGATCTCACCTTTCCCATTATCACTGCCTCGCCCGTCTTTGGATCTACGTACCAGTACCACATGTCACCAAGAATATCCTGAGATAACTTGCTCAGGAGAATCTTAGTTTCACACAGTACTGGCTTGTATACCAATTTCTTTAATAATTTCTTAGTCACAGGATGTCTTGCTGTCTTATCCTTGACTCTATTGGGCACTTGAGGCTTGAACACTTCAAACTTTCCCGATCTTGCTTCCTGCTGTAGAACCACCCACAAACCCATCGCCACTGCGTGATTAGAATGACCCAGCAGCTCTCGGTTTGCTAGGTTCACAAGGTCGTATTTGGGTAAGGAGCTGAACGCTTCACTGGTTGGTTTCAAGTATTGAACCCCCCCAGATCTTTTGATTGCTAACAGCTGCTTATCCTCCTCGAACCTTACAGCGAAGATCATCCCTGTTGCTCCTTGTTTGTCTATTATATACGTCTTTTGCCACACAGGAGCTGGACCCTTTGATGAAGTAGAAGGCATATCTTTTTATTTCGGTGCCTCTGGGTCCACAGGTGTAGGGTCAACTGGGGAGGCTTCAGTCGAGGCTTCCATATTACTAGCATGCTCGACTGAACCTGTGTCGAGCTGAGCTTCGAAGGATGGAAATTCAAAGATCTCTCCATCTTCTAACTCGTACTCTCCTTCCCCGTCACCCTTGGGAATTTCAATTACTACATCCTCATCATCATCATCCCAATCATCACCAGAGTCGATCTCTCCTTCTTATAGGTTGTAGAGAGCATCGATCTGTGCTTCCTTGGAATAGTCAGGCTCTAAGTATAGGATCTCATCATCAGATAAGTCCTTAAGCACATCAGCCACTGACTTTCCTTTGTCACCACCACCAGAGGTATCACCACCCTCTTGATGAGTAGACTCCCCCTGAGCCATTGGAATAGCAGAGATGGGCACAATTGCTAAAGCTTGGTGCTCACCTCCACTAGGACCGGCTTCGGGATCCTTGTCTTTGTCGTCATCCTTAGTCAAGTCAACAGGATGACAAGCCTCATCACCAGTAGTTTTCTCCTTCTCCTTATCGTTCTCCCCCTGAGCATCAAGCTTCTTGGTCAGATCAGCAATTAGTTTGACCATCAGCTCATGCTCTTTCTGTTGACTATCAAACCTCAGCTCTAGAGAGGATCTGTGACCCAGAATCATTTCATTTGTCCTGATTAGAAGCTCGTTCTGGGCCATGACGTTCTTCAGTCTCTCGTCAGTCCCCGTTCTCTGGCTTCTTAGAATCCTAACTTCAACCACCAACGAATTAATCTGTGCTTGTTGAGCGTCAGATTCCTCCTTTGACTTCTGAATAGTTTCCAATAATCCAGCAACTTGGGTTTCCAGAACATCTATCCTTGCATCATTAGGATCAGGATGTCTGGATGATGACGCTTCGGGATTGTGAATTAGGGAGGAGAAGATGGTGTCAAAGTCAAACCCTTGAGTAAATTCCCCATAGTTGAAGGGTTGACTTAAAGGTTCAATGGTGGTTGTTGGGATTGTGGATGTGATGACGGTTGTAGGTGTTATGGAAGGGGTGATGGTGACTGATTCCGTGAGAATTGGAGTAGTCACCACCACCTGGGCAGATGTGATAGGGAGGGTCACTATCACAGGAACCTCCTCTGTGATTGAAGTGACTGCCACGTCAGGTTGTACCTGTGGCCTCCTCCGTCTTCGGTATAATTGTTGTGAAGGTGGGGTAGAGGCTGAATCAGGACTAGCAGCTGAAACTTGTACTTGTTGCTGGGTACTGACCTCTACAACACTGGGGATAGAAAGATGTTGCCTATCTCCCCTGTTCTTGTGAATGCTTTCACTTCGTTGTCTCTGTATAGCAATGTCAGAGTCAGAATCTGGCTCATATTCGATGCTTGAAGCTTGTCGCTTTCTCTTTGAGGATGACTCTGGTAGGGTTACCTTTGTCGTTCTCCTTGGGTGTGCCTGAGATGGTGCATCATCGGAATCAGAAGAATCAGACTCAGTCTCTTCCGAATCGGATCCCTCAGCACCATCATGTCCTCCTTCTTCGTCTCCATTATCAGACGATCCATCTTCACTTTCATCTTCCTCTTCTTGTTGTTGTTGTTCCTCTGAATGTTCACTCAACTCTGGCTCTGAATCGTGACTATACCATCTCCAGTCACCGGGTGCCACGTATGCTTCATTGATTAGGTGGCCAAAGAGTCATGTATGCTTAGGGGTAGGTTCTACACTGCCTAGCTTAAGGAATTGTGCGAACACCCTCTTGTCCACCCTTTTCACTTGCAATCTCTCCCCTGTAGCAGGTAGGTTTGGCAACGCATCGTTTATCAGAAGTTGCACAAACCTAGGTTATAATAAGAACCTGAACCTCTCAGCCGTGTTAATCTGATCATTGATGGCTTTGAATATGTAGCGTGAGAAGTTGTAGCCCTTATTGAGAGATAAGCCAACCATGGTTGCAGCAAGTTCATGACCCATTGCATCCTTTCCAGCTTTTCTTGAGGAGATGCACATGATCATGACGTGGGCAAAATATCTCAATTGTTCAAGCATCCACATTTTCTTATATGAAGCATAGTCTCTCGCACTGACATATCTCATTCGTTGCCTCCAACAGCCATCCACAAAGTAGTCTGTATAGGCTTTCGGGTCGGTCGAGAGATCTTGGAATTGCAGGACCCTTCTAATTGTATCTTCAGAGAAGGCGATGTCATGACCAGCCATGGTAGCCCTTATAACATTGGGGTTACCATGCAATCATGCTCCGCAGTCTCCCAAAATTGCTCCAGATAAGATCTTGAAACGATCGAGTCAGCTGAAATAGCGTAGCTGATTCTTGAACGGTTCAAGAAATCAACTATCTCTCGATACTGAAGTGCTACACCCTTCCATTCCGATTGATTATTAGCTAACAGATTGAATTCGTTCGTAAACGCCCGAGCCATAATCTGCAAAAACACACAGAAAACATAATCAGAACAACAAGTTTCATTGGAAATGAATAAACATGACGCAGTATAGCAGTTACTCTTTGAACTGAAATTTCAGACTTAGAAATTTTTCCTAAGTGTTGGTCCTGCGTAATTAGCAAGTACGCAGGAATTTCCTCTTGCGTACTTAACAAGTACGCATGAATTGCTTCTTGCGTACTTGTTAAGTGCGTAGGAAACGCACTTGTTCAAAATTCCAGAAATTTATAAATTCAACAGATGATCCAAAAATTGGTAGATTAGGTCACCACAAGGTCGGAATCAGTGATTACGACCCATGGAACCATCATCAACACCAACTCACTGCTACATTGGTCCAATTTTGACCTAAACGACCACCCAGATGAACCGTCGGCCATCAAGGGTCTAAGTTCAAAAACAAGGGATTAAACGGACTGATTAAGGGTCAATCACTGGTTCTAATCAAGTTTTAATTATAAGGTTTTACCCAAACAACCCACAATTTGACTAAAAAGCTTGAATTAAACCCAAAGATTTTCAAATGTTCAAATCGGTCCAAAATCGCGATTTTTGAAGATGGATTGGCACAAGATTCTCACCAATTGATTGTTACACGATGATGATACTAGAGATGGGACAAGAAATCGGTTAGGAACACTCAGATTTTTTGAGTAAAATTGCAGAGGGAAAATGAACAGACGATGAGTTTGAATGATAAAAGTCTGAAATTTTTCTAACTCCTGTATAAATACCCAACACCAAACAGTCATGCGTACTTTCCAAGTGCGCAAGATTTAACTCCTGCGTACTTACAAGTGCGCAAGACTTAACTCTTGCGTACTTGTTAAGTACGCAGGGCTTACCTCATGCGCACTTGTCAAGTACGCAGTAACCCTTAAGTGCGCAAACTTTAAACTCATATTATGAAGATTTTCAAGTCAAATAACGAACAAGATAAAAATATTCAACCAGGAGGATTCAAATACAATTCAGGAAGGTTAAACACAAATATTTTTGGCTTTTCTGAATAAGATTTAACTATACACAAACTTAAAAAATCTTTTTGATCTTTTCAAGATAGATATATACAAGTATTCACACAAACTATTTTTGCTTCAAAGACACAAGCAGGGGATCATACCAGGCTAACTTATAGCAAAAATGATACAATATAAACATCAAAGAATATGAGATCATGTCATGTATTACTACTTATTCATACGTAATAAGCACATAAACAAGTAATTCAAGTTGACAATATTATATGATTTGAAACTATAAGAATCTTTGTATCACGTTCTTGTGTGTTAAGGTATTAATTATAAGATATACAACGTGTACCCCACTGATATGCTACAATAATGTAAATTGCACTATCTCAAGGCATCTAAGATTTTCCCAATGATTTTCTAAATTTTCAGAATGAAGTTACATCTATTAGCATAGGACAAATCAAGCAGAATCCAAAAGTATTATCAGGAATCATAAGATTCAGAATCGAGTGATTCATTTGTCTTGGTTTCATTTGATTTTCTTCATTGAATAACGGTATGATGATTCAGGATAATGAGTATGGTGTTAGAATTTTAGGTAAGGACTTTTATCTGGATTTGATTTCAATGAATCAGGAGTGATTCAAGGGTGAATACACGCTCCACGGTTGATGTAGAGACCTGTCTTGATTCAATCTCTCATTGCATACTTGTGAGTATGGGCAGTGAGATGAACCGCATTAATTGTGCTAACGACATAACCCGAAACTGACCTCAGAAGAAAACTATTGCCAAAATCTAACATCCTTTATCTGATAATGATCTTTTCTATTCTTTTACGCACACACACTAGCAAACATGGGTTCAATTCACAGTTGTAATTTAGATTTAGTTTCCACACTACTAGTGACTCAAAAACACATACAGCCTACTGACAATTCAAATTACTTGTAAATAAGCAGATTAAAAACATAATAATTTAAACAATTAAGTAAGCATGACGCAATCATTTCCCATATGAGTAGTCTATGACGTATAGATCATTTCTGATGTACTATCCTTTCCTCTTTTCTCAAGTTAACTTTGAAATTATCTCCATTTTCAATTTTGTTTTTGATTTTGTAAAATATTTTGAAAATTAAAAGAACTATACAGAAAATTTAAAAGAAATTAAAATTTAACTTCCATGAATTGAATTGATTTAAGAAAACAAGTTTTCACTCAGGATTGAACATTCCTATCAAGTCGACAAGATGCTCAAAACGAGATCGATCAAAAGCCTTTGTGAATAGGTCAGCAAGATTGTCATATGTGTGAACTTTTACAAGTTCAATTAAATGCTTTTCAGCATAATCACGGATGAAATGATGGCAAATTTCTATATGTTTCGTTTTGGAATGTTTCACCGGGTTATTTATGATGGACATGGTGGCATTGTTGTCAATGAAAAGAGGAGTTCTAGTGAAGTTCAAGCCATAGTCTCTCAATTGCTGCTGAACCCACAATATTTGAGAACAACCGCTCGCCGTAGCAATGTATTCTTCTTCACAAGTTGAGACAGAAACTGTTGACTGCTTCTTACACTGCCAGGAAACCAGTCTGTCTCCCAAGAATTGACATCCACCAGAAGTTGACTTTCTGTCAAGGTTACAACCGCCATAATCTGAATCAGTGTAGGCTTTGAAGTCAAATGACTGCTGCTTAGAGTACCAAAGACCTAATCGGGGTTTCCCTTTCAAGTATCTGAAAATTCTCTTCACGGCTATCATATGTGACTCCTTCGGTTGAGACTGAAACCTCGAGCACAAGCACACAGCAAACATTACATCGGGTCTTGAAGCTGTGAGAAACATAAGTGATCCGATCATCCCACGGTACAATCTACAATCCACATCCTTTTCATCTTTGTCAGGATGCAGACCATGATTGACTGGGATAGGTGTGCCATAAGTACTGCTATCATTCATCTTGTATTTTGACAAGATGTCCTGCACATACTTATTTTGATGTAGATAAATGCCATCCTCTCTTTGACTGACTTGCAGACCCAGGAAGAACGACAATTCACCCATGTTACTCATTTCAAACTTGGACTTCATCACCTGCTCGATTCCCTACACATCCCTTCATTTGTAGATCCAAAAATAATGTCGTCGACGTAGACTTGTACAAGAAGAATGTCACCTCCTGCTTTCCTAATGAAGAGGGTCGAGTCAATCTGTCAACGGTTGAAACCATTAGACAGTATATGCTTAGATAATGTCTCATACGATGCCCGTGGTGCTTGATGAAGACCATAAAGTGCTTTGTCGAGCTTATACACTTTATTGATATTATGCGGATCTTCAAAGCCGGGAGGTAGAGTGACATAGACCTCTTCATGAATTTTCCATATAAGAAAGCACTTTTCACATCAAGTTGATAAACCTTGAAACCGACATATGTGGCATAAGCCAAGAACAGTCGAATGGCCTCAATTCTAGCAACTGGAGCATATACTTACGTGTAATCCAAGCCCTCTTGTTGGTAAAAACCCTGAACAACCAATCTTGCTTTGTTCTTCACAACCACATGACGATCATCCATCTTGCATTTGAACACCCATCTGGTTCCAATTGGCTGAAAGCCTTTTGGCAAGTCCACCAAATCCCATACGTGCAACTTTTGGAATTGAGACAATTCATCTTGCATCACCTCAATCTAGTAGTTGTCAGTGAGAGCCTCCTTCACATTCTTTGGCTCTATCTAGACACAAATGCAGCGTGCAGACATGTTTCCATGACACCAGTGTCAAGTATCTCCGAGTAAAGACTAGTGTTCTCAGTGATGGTTCGATGACGAGTCTGAACACCGGCTTAAGGATCACCAATAATGTTGTCGATTGGATGATTCCTATGCACTCTCGTCTGCAGTACATTCGGTTCCTGAATTTCTGAATCTAGATTCGTGCTTAACTCCCCCATTTCCTGTGTTCCAGATGAATAGGATTCAATGTTAATTGGATCAACTGGAGCTTCATTTCCTACAGTAGTGTTAGGATTAGCTTGAGCGTCATCTCCATCAACATGAACATCTTCACTGTTATCACTGTTATGAGTTCCAGATGCATATGTAGCATTGGAATCAAGAGTTATAATCGGTACAGTAGCACGAGTGGAAAAACTGGAGTCATCACCGCCACCCAATAATTCATAAACATTTGCGGCGTCTTCTGCAGATAAATCAGGAAGATTGAATGACTTGAATAGCGTATCATAATCAAAACCCCAAGCTGGACCAGTTGGTTCTGGTGGAATGCTGTGTTTACTGCAATCCACTTCAAACCATTCCTCGACAGTACGAGTTCCTATATTGTACACTCTCTTGCAAGGCGAGTTAGCAACGTATCCTAAGAAGATGCCTTCCACCGCTTTTGCATGAAACTTAGACTGGCGGTCTTTGTACTGTAGCAACAAGGAACATGGACTACCAAAAGGAACTAGGTAATCAAGATTGGGAAGTCGATTGTTGATCAACTCATAACAAGTCTTGTTGTGCCTCTTCACAACCAGAACTCTGTTCAAGACGTGATAAGATGTATTAACAGCTTCTGCCCAGAAAGTGACAGGAAGCTTTGCATCCGACAGCATAGTCCTTGCAGTCTCAATCAGTGTTCTGTTCTTCTGTTCAGCAACTCCATTCTGCTGAGGCGTGTACGGCGCGCTGAATTCGTGACGGATCCCTTTCTTGAGACAGAAAAGCTCCATCAAATTATTCTTGAACTCAGTTCCGTTGTCACTCCTTATTCTTCTAACTTTCAGCTTGCAAAGAGATTCCAAGCTCAGGATCAGGTATTGAAGAATATCAGCAGTCTCGTCTTTAGTACCTAAAAAATGCATCCAAGAAAAACGTGACAAATCATCAGTTACAACCAGACAGAACGACTTACCTCCAATACTCCTGATACTTATGGGGCCAAACAGATCCATGTGTAATAGCTCCAAAGGGATATCAATGGAGTTTTGGAGCTTGGGATTGTGAGACTTCCGTTGCTGTTTGCCCTTTTTACAAGGTATAAAGTCATCTGCAACGGTAAATTTCAACATAGGAACCCCGGTTACCAAACCTTTTCGGACAAGATGATTCATTTTACGATAAGAAATATGTCCGAGTTTCCTATGCCACAAGATAGAGTCAAGCTCTGTCGCTTTGGTAAGCAAACAAGTAGCAACTGATGAGGTGGTTGTTGCCACGCTCATATCGATCTGATAGGTGTCGTTTGTCCTTGGCGCTCTCATCAGGATCCAGTCTTCAGGAACTTCAAAACCAGGTTTGAGAATCAGGCATTCTGACTTGTCAAACATCACCGAGTACTCCTTGTCACACATTTGGGAGACACTCAACAGGTTATGCTTCAGCTGCTCGCAAAAGTTGACATTGTCAAAGCTGACACAACCGTTCGAAACCACGCCTTGACACGTGATACTGCCACCATTTTCTCCAGCAAAGGCCACATCGCCGCCTCTGAGTGGTTTCACATCTTGAAGCAAGGCCTTGTTTCCTGTCATGTGTCGGGAGCATCCACTATCTACATACCAGCGATTAGAGATAGTACCCTTCGGACGTCCCTGCACGAGTCACAAAAAGAATTAGTTAGTTTTGGAGACCCAATCCATAGTGGTCTTGGGTCGTCCATCCTTTTCAAAATAAACTACCTCTTTTAACTCACAGTCGTGGTGACAGTTCAAAATGGATGAATCTTTAAAAGAATTAGGACTAGGAGATTGAGAATTTTTAGATTTGGCAGTCTAGGACCTCTTCTGTTTCTTAATCGGAATAGGAGACTTTGGTTCAACAACAGCAGGTGAACTTGTGGAAGCTTCACCTGATTGAACTGAAGTCAGCTGTTCTAGCTTTCTCAACCTCTTGTTCCTTCTCCTCCTCTGTGGCTTAGAGAGTTTCACCACAGGTTTCTCACCAGTACG
This sequence comes from Smallanthus sonchifolius, assembly GCA_023525975.1. Classification (NCBI taxonomy): domain Eukaryota; kingdom Viridiplantae; phylum Streptophyta; class Magnoliopsida; order Asterales; family Asteraceae; genus Smallanthus; species Smallanthus sonchifolius. The sequence continues at coordinate 15,309,596 of CM042035.1, read as the reverse complement.
TGTACTACCAGAGGTAGATACACAAGGTACAGCAGGTTGCTTTCCCTTTCTTGAAACAGATGGTTTAGCTTCAGATTTGATCTTTGGCTTTACCATCGGTTTAACTGGTGGTTTCACCACATTTGCCTTTGGAATTTTGGGAGGTTTCACTTGTGGTGACTTAGGGATGACAGCCGGTTGTGAAACAATAGGTCGTTTCCCTTGGTTCTTAGAAGGACAATTCACAAAAATGTGACCAACCGTACCACAGTGAAAGCAAGTCCTCTTGTCTATGTAAGTCCTCCTGTAAGGCTCATTGAATCTGGCATTAGATGACTCAGCATTATGAGCAGGAGGAGTTGGTTTGTGAACAGGAGTCTGAACCGATACAAATTGGTTTTTGGGAGTATAGTATTTTTCCAAATTCTCTTTATAACCAAGCCCATAGTGAGCTGAAAAAGCCTCTTTCTTTACTTGATTAAGATTTTTATACCCCCCATAAAGCATTACCTTTAATTTATCATTTGTTTCAATGATATCGGGTTCAGTTAAAATACAATTATCACTATTATTAATAATGTTTTTCTTGACTTTCTGTTCATATAACAACTCCTCAGATACTACTCCTTCAGGGCAAGTGTTAACCGACCCATCATCAGAAGCAGTAAAGAACTCCTCATTAGATGTAGAGTTAGCCTTACTTGAGGATTCATCCTTGTTAGAGGAATCATCAAGACAAGTTACATCAATGTCTACTAAGCCGTTGACAAACTTCCCGCTAACTGGTGGAGGAATGGCATTAGTACCTAGCCCTAAGCCATTCATTTGTCTCACTACAGATTCGTAGTGTTCCACCACAAAACGAGAGTTTTTCAACTTCTCATTAGAACATTTCAACTGCAAGATTTCATTTTGCAGCTTGTTAATTTCATTGTTCCTTTTCTCCAACCCCTTGTATGCAATATCCAAGTGAAGCTGTTGATCGCTCATTTTTAATGAATATTCACGTTTTTCCTTTTTCAACGTTTCAATTGAAACTTTAAAACGTTTTTCGTTTTCTTTATAACTTAGAGCTGCAATGCGAAGGGGTTCGACCTTGTCTTGAAGCTTAGAATTTTCAAGTTTTAAGCCTAGACATTGAGAACAAGAAATAACAGAAAAAGGATTAGAATCTACCTCAGTTGATGAACTTGTTGCCTCTCCAATAGCCATGAGAGCAACAGCAGTAGTATATTTCTCTTGATCTGCTACAGAAGCTTCCTTTTCTTCAGCTTCCTTCTCCTCAGCTTCCTTTCTCTCAGCTTCCATCAACTCCATGATCTCAGCCATGAGACCAACCTGAGTTTGTGCGATGATGGCATCTTCCAGATGAATACCCCAATCAAAGTTGTCATCCTGTTGAGCTACCAGTGCATTGGACGAACCACCGTGGCTTTGATTGTGGTTGTTTGTGTTGTTGTAGCCATGGTTGTTTCCTTGGCTAGGTCTGGTGAAACCCAAAGCCGGTGCTCTGTCTTTCTGACATTCACGAGCAAAGTGTCCAAAGTTTAGACACTTATAGCATTTGGCCTTGGATTTGTCAAAACCAACCTTGGCATTAGAATGCCTGCCAATGAACTTTATTCCTGTTCTGTTCAGGAAATGCTTGGCTCTCCTCAATATCATGGCCATATTCCATTGAATATCTATATCCTCCATGTCATTAGGATCCACTTGATTAAAATCTTCTTCAATCGTCTCGGGATCTGTAAGCTTGCCACCTATGAAGTTCTCGTAGGCTAGCATAGAAGATGAAAATAGTGCTACATGATCTTTAGCCATTTTGGCTATAGCTGATTGGTTAGCTGAAGTTGTAGCAGGAGGATTTCTTGAGGTATGTTGTTGATGAGATCCAGATGCATAACATGCATGACCACCACAACTGTTTAAGTGGTCTTCTTCAGTAGAGTTTCCAGAGAAAAGGGCAATTCAAGAGCCCGATGATTTGGTTGTAGAAGACGTCCCATGATACATAGAAGGGTCTTGTATCTGAGGTCTTCCTGAGCTCTCCTTCTTTCTAAGGTTCATGTTATGAGCTTGAATTTTTCCAATTGTCTCCTCCACTGTAATCTCCTAGAATTTTGTATTCTCTCTCATCAGGGTTGTGTACATTTGAAACTTGGGTGGCAAAGCATCAAGAAACTTTTCCACCAACTCTTCATCGGGATACTTGATCTCAAAAGCTTTCAATTCTGTCTACAGATGATAGACTCTAGAGACGAGGTTATTTAAAGACTCATTCTCCAAAAATCTGAAGCATTCATACTGCTTCCTGAGTAGATCCCGTTTACTCTTCTTGATATCACTATTCCCCTCGAATCTTTTCTGTAGTGCCCTCCAAAGATCCTTAGAGTTGTCATAACCTCTGAAGTTGTGGAACAACTCCCGAGTTAGTGCCATAGTGATAGAACAAAGAGCCTTCTTCTCTTGATCATAAACTTTCTTTTCTTCTTCGTCGAGTTTAGAGATAGGCTTGGGCATTACTTCATCAAGATAGATGTGTGTGGGATGCTTACATCCCTCTAGAATTGGTATCCATAACGAAGAATCGGTGTAAGAAATGTAATGCTCAAAGCGTGCCTTCCAGTTAGAATAATCATTTACATTTAGCAGCTTTGGCGGTTTCTGAGGAGTACCGATCTCATTGTCATAGTTTAAAAGGTTTCCAAGGTTCTGAAGATTCGACATGGTGAACACTTAGTCAAATTTCAGAAAAATCAGAGACACTTGCGCACTTGATATAGGCCTTGCGCACTTAGAGAAATGGTCTTGCGTATTTAATATTTGCTCTTGCGTACTTGATAAGTACGTAGGAGTAAATGATAAGTACGCAGGATATAACTTAAGTACGCACAAGATAAGTCTTGCGTATTTAGTAAGTACGCAAGAGATTAGTCTTGCGTATTTAGTAAGTACGCAGCAAGGCTATACTTTTTGCCAGATATGGTAAGTACGCAGAACACCTTTTCACCAACTCTCACCAAACTATTCCGGTCACTGGAAACTTCGCCGGAAATGGCAAAAATCGGACGGATGAACAATCAAACTGAGCCAAAGGGTCTGAAACTTGTTTCTAACCAACCTTTGATGCTCAAAACACTCAAACAACACAACAAAATTCGGTTTTTGAGTGATTTTTGCTTCTAAAATAGTGCTCAAGAGCTACCCCTATTTTATCACAAAAATCGACAAAAACACCTCCTTTTGCTTGTAAAACTCTGTAGAAAACTCTCCAAACTCACTCACAACACTCGAAATCAAGAACAATGCTCTGATACCACTTGTAGGTCCCTCAGGTGTGGCGGATCGTCACATGCAAGTGGGTTGGCTAGTCGGACCGGGTGCGGAATGCCCGTGACTAGGTGGAGAGTCTTACAAGACAAAGTAAACCGACAAGATAATCACTATAAACGTTCGTCTATTATAAACACTTGAAGGTTACAGAGAGAAGTATTGAGATTACAATTTGTGTATTTGCTGGGTCTAAGATTGCGTACTTATCTACTGTCAACCATTCCTATTTATACACGACCTGATGCCTGCGCACTTAGCAAGTGCGCAGGGCAAATGCTCGTGCATACTTGGCAAGTACGCAAAGGTATTCTTGCGTACTTGCTAAGTACGCAGGAGCTTTCTCCTGTGCACATACAAGTGCGCAAAACACTTAGAGAAATCTGCAACAGTCAATATGTAAAAGTAAATACAACTCGATAAATACTACATAAAGACTCTTACAAACAAAGACAATTACAAACATGAAAGTACAAACTAAGACTCTATCCAGAGTGTTTGTCACAGGAAAGTGCTTCAACAGAATTTAGAGACCGAAACCCTAGATTAAGAACACGTAATCGAATTGATCAAATTGGATATTAAAACTCGATGGGATCTTGGGGCTTTTACTAAACATAATATAACGAATCTACTAGTATAGTTTAATTTGATTGAAACATTGTTTAAGACAGAAAACCTCAAATTGAGATACGAACAAAGCCTAGGTTAATGATCTTGAACAAATCGATGTTGCTTGATAAAATTAACATAGGGCTTTTGATGGATACATGTTTGCGAAACTGATGGTATAAATTAATTTGATTTAAACAGAGCCTAGGGTTATGATCGATTAATCCACAAACGCATGAACCCTAGAATCGGGTTCTTGATATAATCAATGTTGTAAGCCCTAATTGGCATAGGGCTTTCAATCTACAGGTGCAAACGAAGGTGAGGGTACAAGAAATTACCAAAATGCGTGATGGATTGAAGGTTCCCGACTAAAAACGTATTACGACGGTGCAAACTTGGTCTCCGGCGACTTCTGCTGTTACTCCGATCGAATTGAGGTGTGAGATTACTTCTAATAGGAGCGAATAAGGTGTGTGTATACCCGATATGTGAAAGTAACACAAGAACTCGTCCAATTTGATAGATAAATGGCGAATGTCGACGGTTACGGCTTTAATGGCCATTATTCGTTTTAATTCGACAATGATTTGGGATTAATTCAGTGGTTACGACTGTTAATGTTGTGAACGTTCAAAATCCTTTACAGAATCAAACAAAAATCGATTAAGGAGATTGAATTTGAAATTAGAAGTTGCGAATTTGACTTTCAAAAGTCAACAAGAAAAAAAACCTTCAATTTTGACTTTTCAAAGTCAACAGAAATGAAATTGGGTTATTTACAAGATCTGTCCCTCTCGTTTCATGCACTTAGGATTGAATAAAGGTAGAAATAGTCCCTTGGGTTTTAGATTTGATGTAACGGGGTTAAGATTTAACTGAAAATACTAACGAAATAAATCTAAAATTTCGGATTGTCACATCTAACTCGACTGGATGTCGAACGGGGGAATTCTTGACCTTAACATGCACCATGGTTGATAGGCCTGGTGGGAGGCAAAAACATAAACAGTCAGCTGTCGGTTGCGAGCGCATTGGTTAACATGCTTATGGGTTAGTTACCTATTGATTTATATATTGAATGTACTTTAACCTATTGAACTTTGTTACAAACTGAAACTTGTGAACTCACCAACCTCGTGTTCACATTTTCTTACATGTTTTCTCAGGTCGCTTAAGATAAGGCATAGGTGCACGCTTAGGGCATTCATGGAGTCTTATGATTAAATTATAAATTATTATTGTTGATTTGCTTTGTACTTTGTTTTGGACTTTGTTTGGACTGAACACGTTAGGACTTTTCTTGGGCGCCTTTGTTTTGCGCATTTACTTTCATTTTACGCTTCCGCACTTACTTTGATCATTTATGATATATTTTCATTTTAGTCTCATATAGTGTCGTTCAATGTAACTAATGACTGAGATCCTGGTTTGTCACTTCCCAAACGGTAAAACTCTGTTAATTGAAATTGGGGTTGTAACATTTGGTCCTTTGAATGTGATAAGTATTGGGAAAAAATCTTATTGCTTGGTCATAACTGATGATTACTCACGTTTTTCTTGGGTTTTCTTTTTGGCTAATAAGAGTGAGTCTGCAGAATTGATAAAGAACTTCATTATGTTGGTTGAAAATCAAAGAGATGTTAAGGTGAAAGAAATCAGATATGGCAGAAATGAAGTTTGTTGCTAATCCAATGTCTGTGCATTCACTCTGAATCCAACCAAAGAGTTTGATTATTTTAGATCAATGGTTGTGGGGTTGACACCTTCCTCCTTCAACTTTGTTGTTATGGAGAATCCAATCATCTACAAAAGTCATATTCAAGACTTTTGGTCTACAGCAACAATACACCCGAACGAAAATGGAGAAGAATGCATCATTAGTACTATTCAAACCAAGAGAGTTCAAATTTCAGAGGCCATAATCAGAACTGCTCTACAGTTTGGTGACCTGCCACTCCAATTCTTACAAGGATGGGTTATGAAGGCCCTTATCCTCCTCTATACAAGAAGCTGCTTCATCCTTATTAGAGATATCTTGCACACGCGTGCATGAACTGCTTATCAAGAAGAAAAGGAGGATTTGATGAGATAAACACCACCATTTCGTCAGCTATGGTTGCCCTGACCATGAACTTCGATTACAATTTCTCAAAGATGGTGTTTGAAGAATTTAAAAGCAATCTGAAAGGAGGAAAGAAGGATGTCTTCCTTATGTATCCCAGGTTTTCTACAGATCATCCTTAATAGAAATCATGCCAACTTGGAACCCACCATTGAAACTTTGGACCTGAAAGCTATGGGTCCTGTGATCTTCAAGTTCATGAATGTCAATAATGTAGAAGCATGTTTTAGTAACTATATATTAAATTCAATGTATCGGTGTACTAGGCTAGTACGCAGGAGGGTGTTCCTGCGTACTTAGCTTGTTCACCAATTGGTCCTGCGTACTTAGTAAGTACGCAAGGCTTGCGTACATAACAAGTACGCATGACCAATGCCCTGCATACTTAGCCAAGTACGCAGGTAGTGTTCCTTCCCCTATAAATAGAAGACTTGTCTTCATTTGTAGGTGGAACTCTGGAACTAGGTTGAGAGGTGTCCGGGTCGGGATGAGCTCTCCCGACCCCTGGACCGTGAGATTAGATGAGAGATGTGTGTGAGTGAAATCGAATGGTGGATCCTATGGATGATAGTTCAGTGTGTTCGTAAATACCTTCAACATGATAGTCGTGTCTATGTTAAACAGGTTTAACGATACTAACTAGTCGTTGAGTGGGTTACGAGAATTTCTACGGACAATGGAAACTTAAGTCTGTAACTCACAGATTATGACCATTTATCCACACACTAAGTTTTCACCAGGATTTACATGCACCTCAAATTATTATTACATGTGCACCCGTAATGATAATTTGCTTTGCATGCTCCCCCTAGTTCTCCCTGTCCTGTGTCAAAATGTCCTTTAGTTTGTATTGCCGAGTACAGAGTGTTATCAGATAAGATGAGTCATCAAGAAGCTTAGTCATCAACCATAAATTGATCAACTAGAACTCATATCAGGATGAGTAGTCGGGAATCGTTTGATCCGAGTATTCACTCGAGTTGAAATACACTATGATAGTCCAATCCAGCAGATTGTAGATGAGATCATGTACGTAAAATGAGACTTCGAGAAGTGAAACTAATTCATGAATACGAGTTACAGGAAGAGGCAACGTAGCCGTCCTTCTTACTGAGTCAGGAGGGGTCTGAGTATGCAATGAGCAATGCATTCTCAACTTTGTGGTCAATCTATCTTCAACAGAATATTGACCAAAGACGCGAGCCCGTGGCTCGGGAAAATGATGACATCTACGTGTCATTGGATTATGCAATAATGCATACAACGGTCTGCCTTCACTCGGCGTATTATTGATAGTGGGTACAATAGGGACTCGCCTTTGACGATCCAAATTCCCAAAGGAATATGTGTTAGTGCTGAGTGTCATCCATAACATGGACCTGAGAAAGCCCACCATACCCAACAAGTGATGGTGTGTAAGTGACTCCTCCGAAGGCTCCGTCTCGCTGCCCTCGGACGGGAGTGATTGTTGTTATGGTGATTCCCCGAGTGTCGCCACTGGGAATGATGATACAATGAGAATGACGTGTTCCTCATCAGAAGAGGGTGATATGGATGTTGTCATCATGCCTGCAATGCAATGTATGTATGGATACCATGTGTATCATGTATGAGTGTCTGTGTCATCTAACTAATGCATGTGTGCGGTTATAGTCTAGTATGCAATCCTAGTTCTCTATGACTAATGGCTCTGATACCAATCTGTCACACCCCCAAATTCTACTAACGGAGTTTTACCGTTTGGAAGGTGACACACTAGGATCTCAGTTATTAGTTACATCAAACGACACTATATGAGACTTAAAAATGTCATAACATAAAAGTTCAGAGTTAAATGTTGAAGCGTAAACGTTAATATGAAAGCAAAAGTAATTACACGCAACAAAGCGTCAATTAATGAAAGTAAGTAAATTGTTTAAAATGTTTGAAATGAATGCTATGATAGTAGGACTCCATGCATGTCCTAACTGTGCAACCTGTGCCAAAGCGACCTGAGAAACATGTAAGAAAAGTGTCAACACGAGGTTGGTGAGTTCACAGGTTTGTATGTAAATAAAATGTTTGAGTGTTGCTGGATCCACATATGTAAGTCACACCTATTGCTAGCTAGGCAATGTACAAGTTACTCTAAGCGTTCACAACCGAAGCTGACTGTTTGTGTTTGGGTGCCTTCCGCCATTGCTAACATCAACAAATGGCAAGTGTTTAGGACAATCTACACCTGTTCAACCTCCAATCGTGCTAGCGCGGGGTTTGCCAAACCTAGTAGTACTACTCAAATTTCCTCGCTATACTCCATATATTAACGGTCCGAGTGTGTAAGGACTTTGCATGTTATGTTTGCACTTAGGTACACAAGTGGTAATGAAATACTATGTGATCCATGTCCGTGTGTATGTCTCTCCCTGGCTGGGACACAAGTAACGGATGCTTGTTCATATGCATGTTTCTCTCCAACGGGAAAACAAGTAAAATGATGATTGTTTGTATGCATGTTTCTCCCCAACGGGAAAACAAGTACAATACTGTTTGTGTGTATGCATGTTTCTCCCCAACGGGAAAACAAGTAAAATAATGTTTGTGAGTATGCATGTTTCTCCTCAACAGGAAAACAAGTAAAATACTGTTTGTGTATAATCACGTTTCTCCCCCAATAGTAAAACAAGTAAAAAGGGGCCGTGAAACTCACCTGTGTTGAGTAGTAGGTGGAATCACACAAGGATGAGATTGAGACCACAAGTGTTAGCCTGAAACGACTTACGTATGCCCTAGAATTATAAACATAACAATTAGGGACACAATGGGATTCGTGACGACGACACAGAAGATTTGAATGTCCTAAAACATGTGTAGGACCAACGAGTATACGAACGTATCCACGGGAATGAAGCAAATGTGTTCATGTCGTACACCTCCAATTACGAATAAATATTCGTGTGGTTGTACTATTTAATAATGATCTTCAGAAAATAATATATCACATTATATTATTTTAAGCTTGAAGAAACATAGTACAATAACTAATTAATAATAACTAATTACGTGGTAAATATAATAAATAAATATTATTTTTATTCGAGGTTAATAAACGAGGGTAAATAATATAAATAGTTATAATATTTATAAGTTTGAAACATCTTAGAGTGTTTATAAACGTGGTACAATAATATAAGAATATATTATTTTTAATTGAGGTCACGGGATTAAAAATAATATAAATATATCATTTTATTTGGAATGGTGGTTATAAAATAATATACATATCTTATTTTAGAAGTGGGGATAATATTAAATAGGCCATAAAACCAAACCCAAACCTACGGGTTGTTTCCAGACTCAAAATGTATTAATATATTAATATAATATTATGGGGAAAAATTTTATCAAAAGAATATCATTGAAAAAGTCTCAAAAAAATAATTACAGGAGACCGGTTTCGAACCTGGGTCTCCTGTGTGTATGCCTTGTAAATTAACCAGTCCAGGCGCTAGGGCAATCGCAACAAGACCGAATTAAAAATGTTTTTAACATTCAAGCCCCTGTGTTCTTCCCCTTTGCGAAACCCGAATTAAAATCCATCCCCATTCCATCGATTTTTATCGCGATTATCCAAAATAACAAAGGGGTTTTGTTCATTAGATTCATACGAAAATGTGGTGAGGTTTAATTGTATAATAAACAAGTTTAGGATTGTTTAATTACGTTTTTATAAATCAAAACCCTAGTTTAAGAACATGGAATCGAATTGATTAATTCTTGTAATAATAGTTGTTGAATTCATGGGGCTTTCAATAAACAAAGAATTGCGAATCTAACCATGTAGATTAATTGTATTGAGATCAAGTCTAGACCGGATTTCGATTAAAACGAATACGGGATGAACCCTAGAATTGATTCGTCACCAATTCGATCTTATAAGCCACCAAAAGGTTAGCGCTTATGATCTAGGAATGGAAACGAAACTAATGGTGAATTCAATTACCTGAAACGATGTTGGAATGGTGGAGATCAAGTAAAACTCAACCGCGGCCTCGACGGGTTGCTCTCCGGCGCTTCTCCGATCAAACTGGAATACGTAAAAGCTTGAGAGAGGTTCGACTAGCATTCTCAGAGTGATTGGGTTCGAATTTGATAGACCAATTGATAGAATTAATGAGTGTTCATAATGGGTTCGACGGTTTGGATTAATTATCCATAATTGGGTTTAATTGCACATAAAATCGATGATTAAAGCTGTGATGATAGTCGTTAATGTCGTGAACGTGTATAACCGTTACCATTTCAAACGAAAATCAGTTAGAATCTGCGAATTGGAATCAAGAATAAACGGATTGACTTTCTAAAGTCAATGAAATCAAAAATAGGTTAATTACAGATCTAGTCCCTCTGATTTCATGCATATAAGTTTAGGAATTGATGGATTTAGTCCTTAAGGTTTGAATTTGGGTTAAGAATAAGTCTGTTTGATTTTCAAAAGTCAACAACAACTAGATTAATTCAATTTTGACTTTCAGAGATCAAAAAAAAGGGTTTTGACTAATTACACAACCAGTGCTTGTAATTTGAGTTTGGAAATTGGAAGAAATAGTCCCTAGGGTTTAAGATAAGTTAAATAGGTTAATATTTAACTGGATTTGCTAACGGAAATAACTGGAAAAGTCCGGATTGTCACACCTGTTCTGTAGCATCCGCCAAACACTTTCGTAAATGGGACACGTGAAACGTTGGGTGTATTCCTGCCAATGCATCTGGCAACTGAAGTCTGTAGCCGACACTACCAACACATTCCTCTAACATAAATGGTCCAATATATCTCGGACTAAGCTTTCCCCATTTCTGGAAACGGATAATGCCCTTTCAGGGCGACACCTTAAGCATCACATAATCCCCCGCATTAAACTCTATAGGTCGCCGCCTCTGAGCGGCTTTCATCCTTTGCTTCACCAATTCAAACTTCTCGGAAGTTGCTTTCACAACATCTAAACTTCCTAGTGCTAATGTGCAACCTTGTTCCCATAGCTTCGATGAACCTCTTCCAAAACTTGGACGTGAATCTCGTATTCCGGTCGGATACAATAAAAATCGGCACTCCATGCCTAGCAACGATCTCATTAATAAACACTTCGGATAACCTTTCCGATGAGAAAGTTTCCTTAATCAGTAGAAAATGAGCGCTTTTCGTCAACCGATCCACTACTACCCAAATAGTATCATGCCCCTTAACCGTCTTAGGCAATTTCGTAATAAAATCCATTGTAATATGCTCCCACTTCCACTTCGGAATCTGTAACGGTTGAATTCTGCCATAAGGCTTCTGATGTTCTCCCTTGACTTTCAAACATGTCAAACATTTGCTCACATACTGGATCACATCATGCTTCATTCCCGGCCACCAATAGTTGCCCTTCATGTTCTGATGCATCTTTTTCGTTCCCGGATGTATCGAGTATCTCGACTTGTGCGCTTCGTCAAGTACTTGCTCTCTAAATCCTCCAAACTTGGGTATCCAAATGCGGTCATCCTTGACCCACACCCTTTGACTGTTCTCAGTCAATAGCTCACGCTGTCCAAAAATCCTTTCTTCTTTTAGACTTTCATCTCTCAAGACTTCCGTCTACACGTCCTTTAGTAGGGTCAGAAAATCTGATGTTACTACTAGTTGGCACGCTTTAACTCTAATTGGCGTGTGCTCTTCCTTACGACTTAACGTGTCGGCAACCACATTTTCCTTGCCCGGATGGTAAAGGATCTCACAGTCGTAGTCCTTGATTAGCTCTAGCCACCTTCTCTGCTTCCTGTTCAACTCCTTTTGCTCGAAGAAGTACTTCAAGCTCTTATAATCCGTGTAGATCGTACACTTGATTCCATACAAGTAGTGTCTCCACAACTTGAGTGTAAACACCACTGCCGCTAACTATAAATCATGGGTAGGGTAATTCACTTCATGCGTTTTCAATTGCCTTGACGTATACGCTATCACTTTCCCTCATTGCATTAACACGCAACCTAACCCCAAATAAGACGCATCCGAATACACCACTAAGTCGTATGTTCCTTCCGGTAACGTTAACACTGTTGCTTCAGTCAACCGCTTATTTAACTCTTGAAATGCACTTCTTGATCCGGTCCCAAGCAAAATTCACTCCCTTTCGAATCAACTTAGTTAATGGTGTTGCCAGCTTAGAGAAGTCCTTGATGAAATTCTTGTAATAACCGGCTAACCCTAAGAAGCTATGCACCTCCGTTGGATTCTTAGGAGTATTCCACTTCACCACTGCTTCAATCTTTGCAGGGTCCACCATGATCCCTTCTGGGTTAATAACATGCCCTAGAAACGGCACTTCCCACAGCCAAAAGGCACACTTTGAGAATTTAGAGTAAAGCTTTTCCCGTCTCTAACACTTCCCGTAGATACTCTCCGTGCTCTTCCTCACTCTTAGAGTAGATTATATTATCATCGATAAACGCAATCACTGATCTATGTAGCATTGTACGGCACACACAGTTCATCAAGTCCATGAATGTTGCCGGAGCATTAGTCAATCCAAAGGACATAACCAAAAACTCATAATGTCCATAGCGTGTCCTAATTGCCGTCTTTGGAATATATTCTTCCCTAACCTTCAGCTGATGACATCCTGACCTCAGATATATACGTGAAAACCACGTTACTCCCTGTAGTTGATCGAACAAGTCATCGATACGCGATAACGGGTACTTGTTCTTGACCGTCAACTTATATAGCTCCCGATAGTCGATGCACATACGCATGCTACCATCCTTCTTCTTTACAAACAAGACCGGTGCACCCCATGGTGATATACTTGGTTTTATGAACCCTTTGTCTAACAAGTCCTGAAGTTGCTCCATGAGCTCCTTAATCTCTGTCGGTGCCAATCGATACAGAGCTTTAGCAACCGGCTGAGCTCCTGGCTGTAGATTGATCTGGAATTCGATCTCCCATTCCGGTGGTACTCCCGTCAAGTCATCCGGGAAGACATCCGCAAACTCCTGCTCAACTGGAAACTCTGACAAGTCCATGCTTCGCTTTTGTCTTGGTGACATAAGCTAAGTATGCCCCGCACCCACGCCTCTACGACTTCACCGCCTTCATCATATAGATAAATCTCGGCAGAGAGCTCACTCTGTCTCCATACACCGTCACCACCATTCCTTCTAACGACTTCAATCTTATCATTTTCTGTCTTGAAACAATGTTCGCATCGAACGCGGCCAACCAATCCATCCCCAACACAACGTCGAACCCTCCTAGAGCAATAATAAATAATCTAACAAGGAACCTATGATCCTCTAGATCAATAAAACAGTCGTCTAACGCTTCAATGACTCTGGTGGGTGGTCCCACCGAGGTCTCAACACTAAACGGACTTTCAATCATCCTAGTTGCCCTACACAGACTCTTGCAAAAAGATGGGGCTACAAAGCTCTTACTTGTCCCCGAATCAAATAAAACAGAAGTCGGTACATTATTAATAAGAAAGGTACCTGAAACAACATCAGGGTCAATCTTGGCTTCAGCTGCAGTCATGGTGAAGGCTCTTGCTTTAACCTTACGCTTTTCGTCTTCTTTCTACACTAGGACTGCTTCCCTGACCTACCTTGCATTCCTTTTCCAAATGGCCAAAACCCCCCACAATGGTAACACTTAGGATTGTGCGGGTAGTCTCTAGCAAAGTGTCCCGCCTTGCCGCACCTATAACAAGAACTCGCATCAGCCTTGCACTCACCCGAGTGCACCCTACCACACTTACGACACGAATTTGGACCATCGGCCCTAGCCCTCTTCACAAACAGAACCCTCGAATCCTTACCGAACCTTTTGAGGGGTACGGTCCACTTCTTATCCTTACCGAACCTTTTGGCTTCTTCTCTTGCACCTCTGCTCCAATGACAGCATCGTACAAAGTCCCACCGCATCGTCAAAACTCGAAGGTTGTTGACCCTTGACTAGATGCCTAACACGATCCGGCAGATCGGCTATATATAACTTCATCCATCGCTCATCACTTCCCGCTAAATGTGGAACCAGACGTGCCATCTCTATGAACTTCGACGTGTACTCTCTCTCTACCATCTCCAGCTCTCCCGGAGCACAGAACTTCTTCCTTACCAAACCCTTCAGATCATCCCAAGTCATAGCTTCTAACTCCTGAGTAGTTTTCCTTTCTTTCACCGATTTCCACCAGTGCAAGGCCTCAATAGAGAAAGAATGTGAAACGAACTTCACTATCTGCTCCGGCTTGCACTCACTGATAGAGATAGTGGACTCCATTTCGGTAAGCCACTGATACATGGCCACTACATCTTTCAACCCATCAAACCTAGGCGGATCGCACTTTTTAAAGTGCCCGTAGTCACAGTTGCCGCCAGTTCCAGATGACCTCTTCTTCTTTTCCACCTCCCCTAGCACTCTCGTCTCCAGCTCTTTGAATGCCGCCTTCACGATATCAGCCAGATAGTCATGAATCATCTCAACCACTTCCTTCTTAACTGGTTTGCGAACCTAATGTTCGAACTGGAATCCCTCTTTGTGCTCAGAATGCACCGAAGCTTCAACATGTACTGACGGTTCCGTATGAACCGACACCTCCTCATGATTGGCATTGTCGTCCTGGGCATTCTCACGACGCCCCCTACCAGTAGCATTAACAGCAGCCTGTCTCTTAGGTGCCATCAGTTACTGAAATTAATAACAAACAGAGCAATACTTAGGTATCATTTAAAACAATCCGAGCAGTGCAATTAGTTAATTACGGTGGCCAATCACCAATACCCGATTGCCTTACCTTTCAGGTTTTAAACCATCCCTATACTACATCTTGGCATAACGCCTCTGTCTTAGCCTACTAACACACACATATACACTAACTTATACCTGGAACTTCTGGCTTTTGGTTACGCATGATGACATTCCCTACACATTGGTCCCATTCTCAGTCTAGGTCTAGGCATCAAGGATGCCCAGATTATTTAAACCACAAATATGATACCAACATGTAAGGCCCCAAACACGGGAACCGACACGTTGTCATACAGTTAAGCACAGTAGTAAATGACATCAAATTGTGTCAATAAATGCAGCGGAAAGACAAACAGTCAACATGTGGTCAACGAACCAAATATCAAACGCAAGTCAATCAAGTACTAATATCTAAATAGTTCAATCATCACAATGGAAATAAATGTCATCACAGCAATCACGGTAACCAAACGCCATCCAGAAGCCGCCATCTCACACCTTCTCTTTACCTGAAATGCATGCTAAAACGTCAGCTACGCTGAGTGAGGTCTATGGTACTTTATTCGGGATATTAGTTCCCCAAAACCGTTATAAAATGGTTTAAGTCTCAAAGTATATTGTGATATCCCAGGAAATTTTTTTTTATTTAATTTTCGGGACGCAAATTCTTTCAACTAAGGGATGATGTGACAATCCGGACTTTTCCAGTTAACTCCGTTAACAAAAATCCAGTTAAAGTTAACTAAATTAACTTAACTAAAACTTTAGGGATTAATTCTGTCAATAATCCAAACTTAAAACTTCAGGGACTAGTTATGTAATATCCCTAAACTATCCTGTTGACTTTTAGAAAGTCAAAATCCTGATTCTGTTGACTTTGGAAGTCAAAGTAACCAAGTTCTAACTCCATCCAAACTTGAGGGACTGATTCTGCCATTATCTAAACTCCAATTCTCATGAAAACCTCAGGGACTATTTCTGCTATTACCCTAAAGTTGATTTGTTGACTTTTGAAAGTCAACATCGCGGTTTTTTTTCTCAAATTCAAGTTCCATAACTGAAATCGTTTGGAATTACAACAGATTATACACTTTAATTCTATTACCGTCCATAATGAGATCATAATTAAGTTGTAATTGAGTGAATTAATCTCAATTATGATAATTCAAGTTGAAACCGTCGACCCCTTCATCAATAATCATCGAATTCGCCAAATTCTTATATTCCTCTCACAAATCACGCACCTACGCACCGTAGTCGAGTATCTCAGAAGCTGTTACACTCGTCAATTTCATCGGAATCGAAGTTGTGGTTGCCGGAGATCAACACAGTCGCAGTCGGCCGTCGTTCTAGTCGATCCCCATCAATCCGACATTCGTTTTGGTAAATTCTTACACCCTTAACTTCGTTTTAACCTTCTGATGGAAAGCCCTATCATAATTGGGGCTTATAACATCCAATTCGATCAATCCAGATTCTAGGGTTCATGTTAAAATGATTTAATCGAACCCTAACTTAAACACAATTTAAATCAAATTAATTCACATCAGTAGACTCGTAATCATCTACTGAGTGAAAGCCCTATGACAATTTGATATCATATCATCGAATTGATCATGATCTGTAACCTAGGGTTTGTTCATAAACCGGTTTGGGGGTTTTGATCCTAAAACTTGTTTAAACCAAATTAAATGGTGTAGTTAGCTTCACAATCCTTCGTTTGATAGAAGCCCTATGCTAATTCAGTCCCATATCATCGAATTTTTCAAAATGCAGAACCTAGGGTTCATGAACTTTCTGGTTAATCGAATACTAATCAGGACACATTTTTAATCGAATTAAAATACATGGACAGATTCGAAAACCTTTTCTTATTAAAAACCCTATGAATACAACACCTTTCAATATCAGAATCGATCAAATCGATTCAAATATCCGATTAAGGGTTTTCGGACTTTGATCCTAAGATTAAACCGTCCTAAACTCGTTAGTCTTTCAATCAAACACACACACAGACGCTTATGGACTTGATCAACATAACCCCTAATCAATCTGGTTTGTTCATTATCGAAAATCGATGGATTGGGCTCGTATTCGATCACAAGATCATTTGGGAAGGAAACCACGGTGACGTGTATGTTAAAACCATTTCTGTCTAGTTGATATCGCGATGACTCTAGCGGGCGGATTGGTTAAACTCATGTACAAATAGGGAGGAGACCCGGGTTCGAGTCTCCCTCCCCTGTTTTTGGCATTTTTATTATTTTAAACTATTATTTTAATATTTAACCTATCCCGATATTATTATATTAATATATAAAAGTGTTTTAGCCCCGGAAAATACCCGTAAGCTCGGGTTTGGATTTATATCATATTTTCATTATTAATTCCACTTTTAAAAAAATAGTATATTATATTATTTTCAAGCCACAACCTCGTATAAAATAATATATTTATATTATTTTCAACCCGTGATTAATATTATAAAATAATATATAAGTTATATTATTTCGACTCATTTAATTAACTCGTGTAATGTTTTAAAACTAAATAATATAAATTGTTATATTATTTACCTATGTTATATTCTCGATTTAAAAATAATATATTTATTATTTTTACCACGAATGAGTATTTAGAATATTCCTGCGAACCTAAAAATAATATGTTAGATTATATTATTTTCCTAAATTTTGTAAACGACAAAACGCTCGAATATATCTATTATATATTATTTTGTCATTCGTCGCGTAACGTATATATATCTTAATTATTAATTAAAGAATTCCTATTCCCGTAGACACATTCGTCTACTCTTGGTTATTAAAGCATTTCTTTAGGACGTTTCTCATTCCGTGTCGTTGTCACAATTCCCATTGTATCCCTAATTTATGTGTTTATAATTTTAGGGCATACGTAAGTCGTTTGAGACTTACACTCGTGGTTCCAACTTGTCTCTTGTGTGATACTACCTACAACACAACGCAGGTGAATTTTCACGGCCCCTTTTTACTGTTTTAACTTGGGGGAGAAAACATGATTCAACTATTTTGAGATTTTGTAATTCATATGTTATCAATGTTAAAGCTAAGCGTAACACGCTATCACAGAAAGTCCTCATCTCACATCGGACCGTTAATATGGATCTTAGCGAGGTAATGTTTAGTAGTACTACTGGGTTTGACAAATCCCACCTGCGTTGGTCGCGCTAACTCGATTGGAGATCGAACGGGTGAAATGTTAGCCTATTCACAATTGCCAGAGTTGATAGACCTGGTAGGAGGCAAATAAACAATCAGTCAGCTTCGGTTGCGAGCGCTTAAGTAAAACATGAACATAGGTTAGCTACCAATAGATACATATTGAATGATCAATAAATCTAGTAAACGTTTATTTATATACTGAAACATATGAACTCACCAACCTCGTGTTGACATCTTTGCTTACATGTTTTCTCAGGTCGCTAAGATAAGGCACAGGTGCACGTTAGGACATGCATGGGATTCTTCAATTTTGATTGTTGCTTTATTTAATTTGTTTGGACTATTTTGGATTGTGTTTGGTTTGGACACTTGGACTTTTGGGCGCGTGTGTTTTGCGCATTTACTTTTTTTTACGCTTCCGCATTTAAACTCTGATTATTATGATATTTTCATTTGAGTCCCATATAGAGTCGTTCAAAGTAACTAATGTCTGAGATCCTGGTTCGTCACTTCCCAAACGGTAAAACTCCGTTAGTTGAAATTTGGGGGTGTGACATATATTAACTCATAAAATGGGTTATAACAAAATGATCGTTTAATATCAACGACGCACACTTAATTCCCGCCTGCCTAATTTGAGGATACCGGCAAATCCAATCACCCGTCTGACCTCGCCAGACACGTTACCCCGTTGACTAAATTCAACCCGATATCAAGCTTGCACTCAATCACCCGTCACGTCAATAAGTACGTAACACGTTCCTATGCATCCCATGCATACGCAGCAAAGTTTAGAACATGTGAGCTTAACACACAACGCCACCTATCTTATGATTAACGTCAATAACCTACGCATGTATTCGAGCGCAAAACATTAAAACATTTAAAAATGGGCGATAGAAACTCACCTTTGCTACGTAACTTGATCACTAGAACCCGCTAACACCTCATACTCGCCCTTTGACTTCGCTCCTATATCACACAGAATTCCCGAGACAATATCATGACCCGATAATAAACCTTCGCCTACTCGACTAATCCTGACATCACGCATGGTTACATGAACGTGCATTACGCCATGCAAAAACCCTAAATACCATGCGAACCCCCATGCACGTATACGCACTTCATGTGCGTCTCAAGCCACCCCCGAACACACCTCGGCTAACCCGGCTCTCTTCTACGTTCACCGACACTGCCCCAATGATCCAAACCATCTCTGGCCACCATCCGCAGCCTCCATGGCCTTCGGCCACTGCTGCAACGCAACCCACGTGGCGTTGTCGTGCCCTCCCCGCTTCTGCCTCGGTCATCCTAAGCCACTACAGCCGCGTCTCGCCCTTCTCTAATTAGCTACCACTGTCCCGACCTTCGCCGACCTTTACCCGAACCCGTGACACCCGCCGGCCACCACCGTGGGTTCGGTGGAGCACTGACGCCTCATAAATCGTTCGAAAACAGAAACCATAATCATAACGAGTCTAGACTAGAGTTATAACTTTGATCCAAGTGACTCGTGCTAACCGAAAAACTAGAGAACTCGTCCCTTCCCTTTACTCGTCTTCTCCGAAACCCTAAATCCATAAAAATGATTATTACGATTAACTAAAGCTTAAAATACATACATGATGATTGGAGGCTTGCAATTATACCTTGATCTTGACCAAATCATGATGAACGGCCTCCCTCTCTTTCTCCTTCTTCTCTCGACAGCCGCAACAAGAAATGGGGACCCCCCTTGTCGTAACCCTATAGGGGGTTTGTACCAGACCGGGCTCGACCCTTGTGTCCCATGGCCCCTCACCCAGGCTTGGCCCGTCTCACTTCATTTTATAAAAATGACCCCACAGTCTTGCTAATTATACAATAACCCATGCCTATTTATTTATATAACGTTAACGTACTGTCCCCGTCAAGTTTCCTATACCTGAGAACCTTTATTTACAAATTGTACACACCCGTTTTCTAAATGAAAAACCGAGATGTTACAGGAATTCGAGCGGGAACGGACGAGTTGTAGAACAAAGGATGGGACTCGGTGACTAGTGAGTTTCTAATCCCCTCTTTTAAATGTTTTTAGCATTTTGGGGCTATCGTACATACTTACGAAATAAGGTTTATTCAATTAAATGTGCTAAGGATTTCTGGTTCTAACCCGATGTGTTTTGAATATAAATAATTGTTAAGTGATCGTAGGGTCTATGGTGAGGCCAAAGAAATGTGAGTCAATGGTATGGGTTATTAATGCGTGTCGTGTTAAGGGCCTCACGGAAAAATTCGTGTCGTACATTAAATGCTTATGATATGTTGTGTGAGAAATATGTTATTCTAGGGTTATGCGTGAGGTGCAAGTATAGTTAACGAGTCCTGTAAATGCTAGTATGTTGTTGTGTAGTGTGTTCGTCGGTGTATGTTTGCATCGTGTCATTATGGGAAAGCAAACAAAAATTGTGAAGGTAGAGGTTCGTCGGGAAGTCACCAACAGTGACATTTATTAACAGGTTAATGATGAGCTCAGGGTGTGTCGAACGCCCCGACGAGGGTGTAGTGACGAGGTATGTGTTTATGTGGGTGTTTATATATATGTAGTATTACATGCAAATGTTTACTTATATTGACTATGCATGTGGTGACATTAATCTGGTAATGTTAGTGTGACATGTAGAGGTTATCGTTGAGGTATGTAGAGTCAAATTGACAGTTGTGTCGGGATAATGACGTGACGTGTATAGGTGTCATGTCTGTTAATTGTGAGAGCCTTCGTTAAGGCCGGCTGTGTTAGTGTATGGAGTTTGTTGTGTTAACCAAGTGTGGAGTTAATACTTGTTCTTATGTATGAGTTATTTGTGACATCCGACAATTTTCCGTTAATGCCGTTAATCCAAATCCAGTTATCTAGTAACCTAGTTAACTGAATCTCAAACCTCAAGGACCAATTCTATCAATATTTAAACTGAACCTACAAGGACTAGTTATGTAGTTATCCAAAACTCAATTTGTTGACTTCACAAAGTCAAAATCAAATGAATTTTGTTCATGTTGACTTCTAAAAGTCAAATTTGTAACCCTTAATCCAAATTCATGAATTGTAACTTACATTGATCCAAACCTGTAACTGAAATGCTCATTGATGTAATAAACGACCATCATTAGGACTTTAAACACCATCATTAATTCGAATTTAAACCCAATTATGGGAATTCAAGTCAAAACCATCGACACTCTCTATGCATCTATCAAATTCGGAAAATTCGTGTATCAATCTCACGATCTAGCACCCTGCGCACCTCAAACAAATCCATTAGAAGCTTGTACACACGTCAATTCCATCGGAGTTGTGACTGGAGTCGCCGGAGGCCGAGCCGTCTAAGTCGGAACACGTCTTAGCCGAACACCATCAATCCACACTCCATTATGGTAATTGTTTTCAATCCTAGATTCGTTTTCACATATGTAATGAAAGCCCTAATCTAATTTGGATCCACATAATCGAATTAAACACGAACCCGTATCTAGGGTTCATGTAATTTTAGTTTAGTCGAACCATGATCCGGACATCATCTCAATCCAATTAATTTACATGGATGGATTCGTAATTTCTCACTCATCAAAAGCCCTATGAATCCAACCACTTTCATTATCAGATTCGTCAAATTTAATTTCGTGTTTTAAAACTAGGGTTTCGATATTCAAACAGGAAATAAACAATCTTATACTCATAGATTTTGCAATTAAACTCCACCCCAGATTCGCAATACCTCGATGATCAAAAGCCCTATGATCCCTGTCAATTGTGCTTGAAATCGATGGAACTTGGTCTAGGTTTGGTTCGGCTCACATGGGGGGGATGAACACTGAGGTGTTAAAGGTAAAAAGAATTCTGGTCCAGTTGTGTATGCGATTCCCTAGCGGGCTGGACTGGTTAAGTCTCTATGCTTTTGGGGGAGAGACCCGGGTTCGAGTCTCTCCACTCTGTTTTATTTTTAAATCGTTTTCTTGGTTTATAATTAATATAAAACATTTTCCATTATATTAGTATATTTTGAACCCGAAAAACTCCCGTAGAGTCGGGATTGAATTTATAACACATTTTTGAGTATGTTCCCTAAATTAAAAATAATATAATTTATTATATTATTCTCTAAACTATTATTGATTTCGTAAAAACGCACAAACAATGATTTTATATTCGGGTTTAGATTTATAACCCATTTTTAATAATTATTTCCCCACATCTGAAAATAATATAATTATTTATATTATCATCCACGTTTATGTTTCCGAATAAAAATAATATATTTATTATTTTTGTCACGTATTTAATTATCGTGTTATCTCTCCAACATAAAAATAATATAATAATATTATTTTTCTAAACCATTATTTAATGGTACAAACACGTGAATACTTATTTTTATAATATCAATCGTATTTAGATCTCTCGATTCGAAACGCGACTATCTTAATTATTATATTAAGGAAATTCCGTATTCCCGATGACACGTTTGTCTACTCGTTAATCCTAAGTAAGTTTTAGGACGTTCAAATATTCCGTGTCGTCATCACAAAACCCCATTATATCCCTAACTGTTATGTTTATAATTTTATGGCATATGTAGGCAGTTCGCAGGTAAACACTTTTGATTTTTGTAATTCATATATGTTATCAGTTGTATAACTATGCGTACACATTATTCTTAAAAGTCCTCACATCGAACCGTTAGTATGAACATAGCGAGGTAATTTGAGTAGTACTACTGGGTTTGACAAACCTCGCCCGCGTTAGTCGCGCTAACTTGATTGGAGGTCGAACGGGTGCCATATTGACCTAAACATGCACCATGGTTGATATGCCTGGTGGGAGGCATACAAACATAAACAGTCAGCCTTCAGTTGCTAGCGCATTCGTAAACATGATCATGGGTTAGCTACCTGTTGATATATATATTGAATGTACATTAATCTATTAAACGCTACTATAAACCGAAACGTGTGAACTCACCAACCTTGTGTTGCCACTTTTCTTACATGTTTTCTCAGGACGCTAAGCTAAGGCACAGGTGCACGATTTGGACATGCATGGAGTCTAAATATTATCTAATTTATAATCAAGGCATTTAGACTATCGTATTTACTTTGTTTTGAACTAGACGTTGGGCGCGTTTGTTTTGCGCATTTACTTTTTATTCATCGCTTCCGCATTTACTCTGAACTTTTATAATATTTCAATTTGAGTCCCATATAGTGTCGTTTGATGTAACTAATGACTGAGATTCTGGTTTGTCACACACTGTAGAATCTAACCTTTTTGTATAAGCTGTTGATCAATGTATTTCTGTTAAACATTGTTTAGATAGTTTATTTTCATGTAATTTCTTTTAAATGAATTTACTGCTTTTTAGTCTAAGTCTGGGCCATCGAAACTATAGTTTCGAGTGAGATTTGTTCACTCGAAACTAGTAGTTTCGATCGATAGTAGTTTCGACAGGCACTTTTTCCACTTGTAAATGTTCACTCGAAACTAGTAGTTTCGAGGAACATAGTTTCGATACCTGTGAAACTACTATAAATAGCCTAGTTAGAGAATTTCTAGGGTGTGAGTTGCGGCTGTAACCCTGAATTCTCTCTTTCAGATTTGTTTTTGAATCAATACAATTTGCATTCGTTTAATGCTTGTTCTTACACTTTCACATATTATTTGCATTGATTCTTAGTGTGTTTGGCTGTCTTCTTCACCAAGTCTGTCTCTAATCCTCTGTTACAACACCATACATACAGATTCCGCCTGTGTGTGTGGGTAATCGATCACTTTCGTGATTTCCGACTGAAATCTGGACCTACAATTGGTATCAGAGCATTATGCTCTTGATTTCTGAGTATTACCAGGTTTTGTGATCGATTCTAGGTGTTTTGTGAAGTTTCTCGAAGTTTTTCTGCACTCGAGTTTTTGGAGCACTGTTTCATTGATTTCTGGCTTTATTTCTTCGGGTTTTTCGGATCTGAAGACTGTTTTGTGTTCGAGAGGTTACTTGGAAGCTTTTCGCTGGATTGGATTCTTATTTCGTCATTATTAATTATTGAAACTTTTCTTTAATGGAGTCTGCTGAAGCTTGAAGAAGAAGGTATCGAAACTTCAGGGAGACATTTTCTGCTATCTGTTGGTCATCGAAACTACTTGTCTGTACCTTTGTCTGTTGAAGGTACAATCGAAACTAGCACTTTTTGTCCTGTTATATCGAAACTTACCCTGCAGATTTCCCACTCGAAACTAGTCTCACTTGAAGCTGGGAAGTTTCGAGCAAGATTTCTCACTCGAAACTAGGTGTTTCGAGCAAGCTTGGTCATTCGAAACTAGTTTCACTCGAAACTAGTCTCACTCGAAACTAGGTAGTTTCGAGCAATTTTTATTCACTCGAAACTAAGAGTTTCGATCAGTGCTTCTCACTCGAAACTTGTTGTTTCGACCAAAACTGTTCACTTGCAGTTATTGAAGTAATAAATAATGTGGAACACATCAGAGCAACAGTCCATAATCAAGAGGTTGTATTTTCAGAAGCAACTATCAGAGAGGTGCTTCACTTCAACGATAATCATGAAGCACCAGTGGATTTTCCAATTTTCTATGTTAAAGAATGTTTCAGAAGATTGGGGCATCCTGATGAGTTTAAGGGTGGACAGATAATTAAAAATGCCCTTCCACCCCTGTGGAGATACATTGTCCACATCTTCATCCACTGCCTGTCCATCAGAAAAGGTGGATTCGACTCTGCAAACACTACAATGGCCTCTGCAGTTCTTGGGTTAATCAAGGGAAGAGACTATAACTTCTCGGGGCTTGTGTTCAAACAACTGAAGGAGAACTTAACAGGAGCTATGAAAGAAAAATTCTTGATCTACCCAAGATTCCTTCCGATCATCATCAATCACCTTCTTCCCAATCTACAACAGGGTGGAAATTTTCTTATCCTTGACCACATGACAGCCAAGACCCTTAGTTACATGAAAAGTACCAGCAAACGGACAAACCGTCTAATTGCTGATGTGCCTTTATTTGGTCACATCTTGGGAGAGGAAGAAGAAATCATTCCTGATATAGATCCAGATCTACCTGTTGAGTCTTCATCATCTTCAGAAGAAGAAGAAATAGAACAGGATCAGGAAAACCAACAACAAGAGGTTCAAGTTGAACAAAACATACAACAGGATCCTGATGAACCAATCGTAGAAGCCCCTTTTGTGGAACAGGTTGCAGTCAATCCTGAGCCTATTGTGGAAGAACAACATGTGGATGTGGCTGAAAATTTTGATGCAGAAGCTGACTCTGAGGACACCTTGGATGAAGGGATTTATGGAACCAAGTATGATGTCTCAGACTATGAAACAGACTCAGAGGACAGGGTTGATCCTCCTGAAGCTTCTTCAAAGAGACAAGCAGAGTCTAGTTCTGATTTTGAAAAGGAAGAACCCCAGGCTAAGAAAATCAAGACAGGGTTTGAGCCCTTGTCATCTTCTTCAGAATCACTATTCTCTGATCATGACATTCCTACTCCACATCTGTCTCCTATTCACACAACTTCTACTCCTCAACCAACTCCACAACCTACACCACCTGCATCTCCCATTCCTGATACTTCACCTTCTGTTCCCAGAGTAAAAAACCTAAGCCTGGAGGTCAAGAAGCTCAATGATACTGTGACAAAGCAAGATGAAACAATAGAGAGCCTAAAAGCAGAACTCAAAGAATGCAAAGATGAGATAAAGGACCTGAGGCTAGAGGTTGGTGGGATGCATACTCAATTGGACATACAACAAACTCAACTGGAGACCCAGCAAAACACTATAGCACAACAACAACAGGAACTCAAAGCCTTATCAGATACTGTGAAACAAATCCAAGCCTCCATTGTCAAACCCTCACAACAAGGAACTTCATCCACTACTCTAATAAGAATACCTACAACTGACAGACCATCCTCTTCTAGTGCCACTACTACTGACCCTTCGGTGGATGTCAAGATTGAAGAGGTAGAACTTACCCTTCCCTCAGCTAGTGAAAGAAGAGCTGACAGGAAAAAGGGAAAAGGAAAGGATAAGGATGATGAAGTTGAGGTGGTGGTCCTTGATGAAGAGGATGTACCTTCTGACGATGAGCTCAATACTCTACTGGATGAGATAGAGAACTTTGGATACAACGATCTACATCCTGAGATCCTTCAGACAGAAGACAAGGAGTCTGAAAGGACCAGGTACTTCACTAAGGAAGGTGATGAAATACAGACATTGTCAGATAAAGACCTAAATGAAGATGATATCCAGGTAGACTTATTGATGCCTGAAGAACCCTCCATAGCTAAAGCATCTCAAGCTCCCACTCAACAAACTGATGATCCAAAGAAATCTTGGTTCAAAGAAATGCCAGAACAGGAACCTGTCAAATATTATGAGTGGCTTGCTGAGCACCAAGAGCTGAAAAGGCCACCAGTTGGATGGAAATATGATAATGAAAGGAGACTCTTCATTATTAGAAGATTCAAAGGGGGAGTACAACATTTCAAATCTCCAAATGAATTCAGCTCCCTCCCCAAGTATGACTTAAGGGCTCTTGCCAAGCTACCTTTGCAGAATCCAGAAAATGTAGGCATAGCTAATGATTTTGCAAATTTTCTAAGGAATCAAACTTTTAATGACTTCAGGTCCATGACCACTGCAAAATCAAGAAGGGTTATCTCCAAGACAAGGTTTCATCCAAGAACCCAGAAGCCCTTGGTAAGCCTGAGGTACAAACCAGCAGAAACTGTCAAAGAAATCATACTGCCTAAGTCTGTGCCGGTCCAGCTTCAAAACTTTACAAAATGGTATTACAACCCCATTATTGGAAGTGCTGTGATTGAGAGGGAAGGAATGGAAGATATCAACATATTTGAGCCCATGGAGCTGTTAAAATTTCAACCCGAAGATCTTGAGGTGCTCTTCAAAAATCCAATCAAGCTCCTTAACAATGATGACGAGTCTGATGCTAAGGCATACCAACGGGTAGTGTCTCTTCATGCACAGTCTCACGTTCAGCAATTCAAACAAGGGCATTTCTGATTTGAAGACATTGATGCAGCAGCTTAGGGGGAGATTGTAGAGTCTAACCTTTTTGTATAAGCTGTTGATCAATGTATTTCTGTTAAACATTGTTTAGATAGTTTATTTTCATGTAATTTCTTTTAAACGAATTTACTGCTTTTTAGTCTAAGTCTGGGCCATCGAAACTATAGTTTCGAGTGAGATTTGTTCACTCGAAACTAGTAGTTTCGAACGATAGTAGTTTCGACAGGCACTTTTTCCACTTGTAAATGTTCACTCGAAACTAGTAGTTTCGAGGAACATAGTTTCGATACCTGTGAAACTACTATAAATAGCCTAGTTAGAGAATTTCTAGGGTGTGAGTTGCGGCTGTAACCCTGAATTCTCTCTTTCAGATTTGTTTTTGAATCAATACAATTTGCATTCGTTTAATGCTTGTTCTTACACTTTCACATATTATTTGCATTGATTCTTAGTGTGTTTGGCTGTCTTCTTCACCAAGTCTGTCTCTAATCCTCTGTTACAACACCATACATACAGATTCCGCCTGTGTGTGTGGGTAATCGATCACTTTCGTGATTTCCGACTGAAATCTGGACCTACACACACCAAACGGAAAAACTACGTTAGTGGAATTTGGGGGTGTGATAGATTGGTATCAGAGCCATTGGTTATAGAGAACTAGGATTTCATACTAGACTATAACCGCAAACATGCATTAGTTACATGGCACAAACACTCATACCTGATACACATAGCACCCATACATACATTGCAGTGTAGGCATGTTAACAACAACAACATCACCCTCTGTTGACGAGGGACACATAATTTGCATTGCATCATCATTCCGTGTGGTGACACCCGTGGAGTCACCGAAACAGTTTCCACTCCCGTCCGAGGGCAGTAGGACGGAGCCTTCGGAGGAGTCTCTCGCACCACCATCATGTGTTGGGTATGGTGGGCCTTCTCAGGTCCATGATATGGACGACACTGAGGACTAGAACATGTCTCTTTGGGAGTTGGGTTCGTTGGACGCGAGTCCCTACTGCACCCACTAGCAACAATACGCCGAGTGAAGGCAAACCGTTGCACGCATTATTGTAGAATCCATTAACACGTAGATGTCATCACTTTCCCGAGCCATGGGCTCGAGTCTTTTATCGATATTCTATTGAGAATAGATTGACCAGAAAGTTGAGAACGCATTGCTCATTGCATACTCAAACCCTATCCTGACTCAGTTGGAAGGACGGCTACCTTGTTGCTTCCTATAACTCGTATCCATGAATTAGTTTCGCTTCTCGAAGTCGCATTCCATGTGCATGCTTGTTTCATGTGCATGTTCCCATCTACAATCTACTGGATTGGACTCTCGTATTGTGTTTCAACTCGAGTGAATACTCGGATCAAACGATTCCCGACTACTCGTCCTAATATGAGTCCTAGTTGATCAACTTATGATGACTAAGCTTCTAGATAACTTATCATATCTGACAACACTCTGTACTCAGCAATGCAAACTAAAGGACATTATGACACAGGACAGGGAGAACTAGGGTGATCATGCAAAGCAAATTATCATTACGGGTGCGGGTGCACATGTAATAGTAATTTGAGGTGCATGTAAATCTCGGTGAAACCTAGTGTGTGGATAAATGGTCCTAATCTATGATTTACAGACTTAAGTTTCCACTATCCGTAGAAATTCTCGTAAACCGCTCAACGACTAATTGGTATCGTTAAACGTGTTCAACAGTTGATAGACGCGACTATCATGTTGAAAATGTTTACGGACACACTGAACTATCATCAATAGGATACATCCTTTTATCTCACTCATGTAAGAGTCTTAGTGAAATTAAGACTCTCATCTAAACGCGATCACAGAAACTGTCTTGATTGAAACTCTTATAGAATCTCATGGCAAACTTATCAACTCCAACTATGTAAGCGGAATTTGTGGAATTCTTTCTAAGGTAACACGTTATTTCTTACACACCAAGAATAAATTTCATTTGACCCTATTACTTTATCCTGTGACTAATCCTCAGTCTAATTTGATTTATACCATAGGATATCCAACTCTGTAAACGTACTTATTTCTTCACAAAATGATCTAGTTGTTCTAATGACACTAGAAAACGTGGATTTAATCTAACCAACCATCAGTTGAACGCGATTACTTAAACAGTCATCCTATCCCTTTTGTTACCAGAATATGTATCTCATTAAACTTCTTTTCCTGCATGTGAACATCATCCCTTAGCCTTTGCATTGATCGACGCTTACCTTATAAGCGCGGGTCTCGCTAGAAGTCTCAACGTGACCTCACAAATTTCCTACTGATAAGGTCATACTCCAACTCTGTTCTTAGAGATGTAAACTAGGATTGGCTAGTCATAAGCTTGACATTGACGTCATGGCAGTTACACTTGGCAGTTTCGACCTTATTGTCGGTATGAATTGGTTATCCAAGAACCAACCTGAGGCCATCTGTTGTGACAAAATTGTTCACCTTCCTCTCCCAAGTGGAGAAATTCTTTCGGTCAAGGCGTAAAGAGTGGTGCAGTCGTGGGCGTCATATCCTTCATAAAAGCACAAAAGTGTTTGAGAAACGATCATACTTTTTTTTTGGCTTTTGTCGCTGAACAACCATCCAAAGAGAAGAAGATTGTTGATATTCCAATCATACGTGACTTTCCTGAAGTATCTCCCGAAGACTTACCTGGTCTTCCACTGCATCGTCAAGTAGAATTTCAAATCTCGATACTTTGTTCACCCAGGTTCAGACAAGATGTACCATGACCTAAAGGTGCTATATTGGTGGCCAAGGATGAATGCCGATATAGCCACCTATGTGAGCAAGTGCCTGACTTGCACAAAGGTCAAAGTGGAATATCAAAAGCCTTCTAGTTTACTTCAATAACCAGAGATTCCTATGTGGAAATAGGAGCAAATATCTATGGACTTTATCACCAAATTTCCCTGAACTCCTAGCGGATGTGACACCATCTGGGTAATCGTCGATCGTTTGACGAAATCCGCTCATTTATTAGCAATCAAAGAGACTGAAAAAATGGAGAACGTTACTCGCATTTACTTAAAGGAAGTAGTCTCTCGGCACGGGGTGCCAATTTTTATCATCTCGGATCGTGACGCACGATTCACCTCACATTTTTGGCAATCTTTACAAAAAGCTTTAGGCACGCGTCTAGATATGAGTACGGCATACCATCCTTAAACAGATGGCCAGACGGAGCGTACTATTCAAACTCTTGATGACATGCTACGAGTTTATGTGATTGATTTCGGTAACACTTGGGAATCCCACCTGCCTCTGGTGGAGTTCTCCTACAATAACAGTTATCACACTAGCATCAAGGTAGCACCATTTGAGGCATTATATGGACTGAAATTTCTATCTCCTATTTACTGGGTCAAAGTTAGGGATAGCCAACTTACGGGTCCTGAACTCGTACTTGAAACCTCTAAAAAGATCGTTCAAATTAGAAACCGTATGGCGGCAGCTCGTGATGGTCAAAAGAGCTATGCCGATAAGCATCGTAAACCGATAGAGCTTCAATTAGGTGATGTGGTCTTATTAAAAGTCTCACCTTGGAAAGGTGTAATTCGTTTTAGGAAACGCGGCAACTAAACCCTCATTATGTTGGACCGTTCGAGATAGTGAAGAGAATTGGCCAAGTAGCGTATCAACTTGACCTACTTGAAGGACTGAGTGGTGTGCACAACGTCTTTCACGTCTCAAAATTGAAGAAATGTCTAGCAGATGAGACACTCGTGGTTCCGCTTGAGGAACTACAAATCGATGAACAATTACGTTTCGTTGAAAAACTAATAGAAATCATAGATAGGGAAGTTAAAGCGCTCAAACACGGTAAAATCCCTATTGCCAGAGTTCGTTGGAACTCGAAACACGGACCAGAATTCACATGGGAGCGCGAGAATCAGATGATGCTCAAGTATCCTCATCTTTTCAAGCATTCCACGTTAAACACAAAAGATACTATTCTAATTTTCGGGACGAAAATTCTTTCAACTAGGGGATGATTTGACATCTGGAAATTTTTATTATTATTATCTTAATTTTTGGGACGAAAACTCTTTCAACTAGGGGATGATGTGACATCCGACAATTTTCCGTTAACCCCGTTAATCCAAATCCAGTTATCTAGTAACCTAGTTAACTCAATCTTAAACCTCAAGAACCAATTATGTCAATATTTAAACTGAAACTACAAGGACTAGGTATGTAGTTATCCAAAACTAAATATGTTGACTTCACAAAGTCAAAATCAAATGAATTTTGTTCCTGTTGACTTCTAAAAGTCAAATTCGTAATCCTTTATCCAAATTCGTGAATTGTAACTGACATTGATCCAAACCTGTAACTGAAATGCTCATTGATGTAATAAAAGACCATCATTAGGACTTTAAACACCATCATTAATTCGAATTTAAACCCAATTATGGGAATCCAAGTCAACACCGTCGACTCTCTATATGCATCTATCAAATTTCGACAAATTCGTGTATCAATCTCATGATCTAGCACGATGCGCACCTCAAACAAATCCATCAGAAGCTTATACACGTCAATTCCATCGTACTGGTGACTGGAGTCGCCGAAGGCCGAGCCGTCAAAGTCGGAACACGTCTTAGCCGAACACCACTAATCCACACTCCATTCTCGTAATTTTTTACACTCCTAGATTCGTTATCACATCTGTAATGAAAGCCCTAATCTACTTTGGATCCACAGCATCGAATTAAACATGAACCCGTATCTAGGGTTCATGTAATTTCAGTTTAGTCGAACCATGATCCGGACACCATCTCAATCCAATTAATTTACATAGATGGATTCGCAATCTCTCACTCATCAAAATCCCTATGAATCTAATCACTTTCATTATCAGATTCTTCAAATTTAATTTCGTGTTCTAAAATTAGGGATTCGATATTCAAACAGGAAATAAAAAATAGTATACTCATAGATTTTGCAATTAAACTCCACCCAAGATTCACAATACCTTGATGATCAAAAGCCCTATGATCCCTGGGTCAATTGTGATCGAAATCGATGGCACTTCGACTAGGTTTGGTTCGGCTCGCAGGGGGGAATGAACACTGAGGAGTTAAAGGTTAAAATAATTCTGGTCCATTTGTATATGCGATTCCCTAGCGGGCTGAAGTGTTTAAGTCTCTATGCTTTTGGGGGAGAGACCCGGGTTCGAGTCTCTCCACCATGTTTTATTTTTAAATCGTTTTCTAGAAGTATTTTTCATATAAAACCTTTTCCATTATATTAGTACATTTTGAACCCGAAAAACTCCCGTAGAGTCGGGATTGAATTTATAACACGTTTTTTAGTATTTTGCCTAAATTAAAAATAATATAATTTATTATATTATTCTCTAAACTATTATTGAATTCGTAAAAACGCGCAAACAATGGTTTTATATTCGGGTTTAAATTTATAACCCATTTTTAATTATTTTTTCCCTACATTTGAAAATAATATAATTATTTATATTATTATCAACGTTTATGTTTCCGACTAAAAATAATATATTTATTATTTTTGTCACGTATTTAATTATCGTGTTATCACTGCAACATAAAAATAATATAATAATATTATTTTCCTAAACCATTATTTAATGGCACAAACACGTGAATACTTATTTTTATAATATCATTCGTATTTAGAAACTCTCGATTAGAAACACGCCTATCTTAATTATTATATTAAGGAAATTTCGTATTCCCGATGACACGTTTGTCTACTCGTTAATCCTAAGTATGTCTTAGGACGTTCAAATATTTTGTGTCGTCGTCACAAAACCCCATTATATCCCTAACTATTATGCTTACAATTTTAGGGCATATGTAGGCAGTTTACATGCAAACTCTTGTGTTTCCAACTTGCATCCTTATGTGGTGCTATCTACTTGTACACAACTCAGGTGAGTTTTCACGGCCCCTTTTAATGTTTTTAAACTAGGGGAGAAAACATGATTCAAACCCTTTTGATTTTTGTAATTCATATATGTTATCACTTGTATGACTATGCTTACACATCATCCTTAAAAGTCCTCAAATCGAACCGTTAATATGAACATAGCTAGGTAATTTAAGTAGTACTATTGGGTTTGACAAACCTCACCCGCGTTAGTCACGCTAACTCGATTGGAGGTTGAACGGGTGCAATATTGACCTAAACATGCAACATGGTTAATAGGCCTGGTGGGAGGGATACAAACATAAACGGTCAACTTTCGGTTATGAGCGCATTATTAAACATGAATATGGGTTAGCTACCTGTTGATATATATTGAATGTACATTAATCTGTTAAACGCTACAATAAACTGAAACACATGAACTCACCAACCTTGTGTTGACACTTTTCTTACATGTTTTCTCAGGACGCTAAGCTAAGGCACAGGTGCACGATTAGGATATGCATAGAGTCCTAATATTATCTTATTTATAATCAATGCATTTAGACTATCGTATTTACTTTGTTTTGAACTAGACATTGGGCGCGTTTGTTTTGCGCATTTACTTTTTATTCATCGCTTCCGCATTTACTCTGAACTTTTATAATATTTCAATTTGAGTCCCATATAGTGTCGTTTGATGTAACTAATGACTGAGAACCTGGTTTGTCACACACCAAACGGTAAAACTCCGTTAGTGGAATTTGGGGGTGTGACATTATTAGCGTAGTAAGTTAAGTCTATTTCAAGGAGGTGCTAAGATTATTATTATTATTATTATTGGAAGTACGGGCTGAGTCTCGGGTGATGAACGGTTATGGGATGCCGTGGGATTACAGGGGGCTAAGTATTCGTTGATAAATCATAAAACTATTTTGTTAAGGACCGGAGGGTCAAGAGTGGAATAAACTAATAAATGTGACGGGATGGTTTCTTTTCAAATTAAACTATTAGAACTCACTCAGCGTAGCTGACTTTGTGTGTACGTTAGAATGTCTTGCAGGTAAGCGTAGCGTCGACGTATCTTGGCTTGGGAGTGGTGTTACTCGGATTGGTATGCAGGCATTCGGGAGGTAATTTAATATCATTAAACAACCATAAAAGAATTTAGAAAGACTTACGTGGTAATTGACTTAATAAGAAATGCATTTTAAATGAGATTGCCCGTTATGAGAACCAACTGTAGGATGCCCGGGTTGGGGTCTTACAAGTTGGTGTAAAATCCGTGGTTTAAGAGAAAATAGGTGTTTTTATTAAAATAAAATACCATAACTTATACTGAAAATGGGACGAGGGTGAAAGGAATGCCACCACTAGTAACCGCGAGCCAAGAGGTACGTCTTTTTGAGTTATGCATAAATGTTAGTGTGTTAATTATGCAGTGTAAAACTATATGAAGTTGTATGGTGTGATATGGTGAAATCATGTTTTGTGAGTTAAGTAATGTAGAGTAGCATTAATTGCGTTATGTGAGATAGTTTGGTGTGTTAGCATGGTTTAGTGAATTTGTGTGTAACCATGTGTGGTGTTCAATGTTGACTATTATGATGATTTGCTAGAATATTGTGTGGTGCTATGTCAGTTGTGTGGGATGCATGTGCATCCAGTGTGTGTTAAAGGTAGAAAGCTAGTATGAATATGATGGGAAAGGTTTAGAGTTCGAGCAGCAATGTGGACCACCAAATTGCATTTGATTACCGTGATTTGGCAGTCTATGATTACTCTCATATTCTAAATTTGTGCCCATAGTAATCACTCTAACGTTCTATCTTGATTAGGGTTACGTGGCTAAGACAAAGCGTACAAGATCGGGTAAGCATGGAACTCTTACTAAGAGGAATGCAGATCAACAGGTCAATCCAACGACTATCGTAGAAGGATCTGAAAGTGCGATGGGAATGATGTTGGCGTTTCTCGTGCCAAGTGTGACTGGAGCTTTGGTCGGAGACGTACTAAGCGAAGCTATGAGTGGGAAGACGAGATGGAAAAGGAGAGCAGTGCCAGTTGTACGTGATTTTACTCCAAGATGTGGACCTGCACGGTTGAGAGATCGACCACTTGCGTTGGTTAAGAGAGCTTTGTTTCAGGGGGAACCGGAGGAGGACACGCCAGATGCACCTGACGTGGTGAAGCTGTGATTTACCGGGCATTGTTATGATGCTTAATTGTTTAATGATTATATGTTGTGGCAGTTGCCATGAGAGATTCCTGGGTGATTTGACGGTATGGTTAATTAGACGTTTACGTGGTGTGATGCTTAATTCAAATATAGACTATTTGATTTTTGACGTTGATTGTGAGTTTTACCGCATGATGAGTTGGACATACTTAATGATAATTGTGTTTATGGGGGTACATGATTGTGTTTACAGTTGCGGATTACGTGCGGTAATGTGCTGATATGTGTTTACATTTTGAATGACGTGAAACCAAGATGTGATATTGGTTATGTTGGTCGTGCATATAGACATAAATTAGAATTTTTTCTGTGACTACGGTTTTGAGATAGTGTCATCGAGGTACCAACGTCTAGGTGGTGTCTTGAGTGCAGTGGGTGCATTGCACCTGGTGTGAATGTTCAGGACAAAGTGTTTAGGACGGGGTCCTGTGAGAAATTAGGATAATAAATATTATGTGTATGAATGTGTATAGTGATGCCTTGTGTCTAGACTGAGTAGTATGTCATCTTGAAACATTGGTACAAAGCAGTATGGGGTACGACTGGGTAAACTCTATGTGAGTATGTGATGACGTGTGGCAGGGGCTAACGTTATAATGAATATAAGGTAGAGTTCAGGAGTTTGTGTGTCTATGAATGACAAGGTCATATTGTATAACATGTAGAATTGCTCAGGTCTAGTTAGTTATGTGTGTGTTTTGTGCGAGTTAGAGAGATAAAATGCTATACCTATGCACACTCCGAACATGATAGGTTTTGTTATTATGACCTGACGTTATGTGTCCTTGTAGTACACGCTTAATCGTGCATAGGTCGGATGGTCGGTGTGGTCAAGTATAGTGTTACTATCTTGGCAATTTTCTCAATAATGATACATCAAGGTGATGTGAGAAGTTTTGACACCTTTCTAGAAGATCGGTGAGGTGCTCTTATGAGATTCCTATGCTTAACTTTCAGCAATTTGGAGCACGATAATTGATGAGGAAAGCGTTACATGGATGCTTATCGAAGATAGTTACGTTGTGATCGAGATGAAAACGGTGTAGAGATTCAGCACGAAGAGGACGTAACGATAGGGACTTCATGGGATGCGTTCCATAGGAAGAATTCTGACGATGTAGGATACAAGATGAATGAGAAAGTCTTTCCAAATGAGATAAAGGATAGATGAGGCTTGTGATAAGACGGACTAAGTGTTCACACTTGTTAAGTATGGTACGATAGGTGATCGCATAGTAGCGATAGAGCAACAACAAAGAGAGGGAGATAAAGGGAAGACAAGTGCAGGATTGCACCTAAGTGGGTGGGAAGGAAATGCTTACACAAATAAACATACGACTAGTCTAATGTGAGCTCCTGGGGAGTATTCAAGTGAAGCAAATGTTTGGTTGTTCGAATAAAAATGACGTAAGTGAGCACTAAGAAACATCGGGGGCGGATGGATATGACCTTAGTATTGAGTGTAGGTGCATACTTAAGGGGCGTATTGCACGAGTGATAATGAAGTAAGGAAATATTTTAGGAAAGTAATTATGAGGGAGCCAGTGTAGCTTGGCACAAGCTATTGGAGGTCATCCTAGAAACGCAAACGTGTCATATTTATAATGCAAGACAATGGCGCCTGGATTGGGAAATTATCTTGGAATGGCAACTAGAGTACGAGGTGAGAAGGACGATGAACAATCCTAATTATGAGAAACAAAGAACCTTACTTGGGGATTAGCATAGAAACGAGGAGATCATCATGCTTATACAACGAGTAATGACATGGATGTCGTGATCAAATAAGAAAGATAGAAGAGTATACAAGTAATGGACAGTGCTGGGCCATCTGAGTAATGGTTAGAGAGACGAGTGATGATGGAATGAGTAGGTGCAACCTACAAGACACTAAGACGAACGCGGGCAAGAGAGAAGTCTTTTTTGAACATCATGGTTGGTGGCAGTGTTGAAAATTTATGACTAGGATGATACGTATGTGAATGAGAATGGGTAGCACCTAAGGGTTTTGGTGCGCAAGTGAGAACAAAAGGATAAGTC
Source organism: Smallanthus sonchifolius (assembly GCA_023525975.1). NCBI lineage: Eukaryota > Viridiplantae > Streptophyta > Magnoliopsida > Asterales > Asteraceae > Smallanthus > Smallanthus sonchifolius. The sequence continues at coordinate 15,272,270 of CM042035.1, read as the reverse complement.
GTGTTGGTTTGTGTCAACGTAGGATTCGAGGACGAATCCTCTTTTAAGGAGGGTAGGCTTGTAACATCCAAAAAATCCACGTAAGAATTATTTGAATTAACGGGTGACCCGAGTCTCTTGTAAATGAGACGGTGACGAGGGTTTTCAAGTAAAACCCCATTTGTGGTATTAAAAGGGCCCGGTTTGCTAAAATAGGAACAATTTGGGATCATTACGCACCAAAAGGAATCTCGGGGACCAGGGTTCAAACATGGGAGAGTTTAAATAAAGATTAAAGGAAAAACCCTAGGCCATATGGCCTAGGGGACTTGCGACGGCAGGGAAGGGAGTCGGACCAGAAGAAGACGGTCGGAGGAAGGCTGGGAGAAACAGTTTCGCAACGAGCTCAAGCAAAGGACTTCACGACTAGTCAAGGTAACACCCGTTCACTCCATTTTTATGTTTATTTGCGTTGAGTTGTAATAAACCTGAATAGGGTTTTGGTTTCGTACCTGCGACAGCATCAACGGGGGTGGGGTGGTGACCGACGGTGGGGTTGCGAGTGTAAGCAGGCGGCCAGCGGTGGCGGTGAATGGCGGGGCTGCCCAGAAAGAAAATGGGCGGGTACGCAGGGTTTGAGTCGTCGAAAGAAAAGAAAGAAAGTGTGGGAAGGAGGTGCGACGCAAGAGTGGTGTCCGGTGGCTGTCATGAAGGCAGTGGTGGCGGTACCATGGCAATAAACGAGAGGAGATATGAAGTTGAGGGCCGACGATGACAATGATGGGAAGGCTGTGCGCTGTAATGACGTAAGGTGGGTGTAGGTCCCTCGGGTGTGACGGATCGTCACATGCAAGTGGGTCTACTAATCGGACCGGGTGCGGAATACCCGTAACTAGGCGGAGAGTCAAAACTAAACAAAGTAAACCAACAAGAGAATCACTTTAAACGTTCTTTGTATTATAAACACTTGAAGGTTACAGAGAAGTACTGAGATTACACTTTTGCGTATTTGCAACTATGACTGCGTATTCTGTCAACCTATCCTATTTATACAAAACCTGATGCCTGCGCACTTAGCAAGTGCGCAGGGCAAAATGCTCTTGCGTACTTAGCAATTACGCAAAGTTACTCTTGCGTACTTGCTAAGTACGCAGGAGCTTTCTCCTGCGCACTTACAAGTGCGCAAAACACTTAGAGAATTTTGCAACATTCAATATGTAAAAGTAAATACAACTCGATAAACTAATACATAAAGACTCTTACATACAAAGACAATTACAAACAAGACACTACAAACTAAGACTCTATCCAGAGTGTTTGTCACAGGAAAGTGCTTCAACAAACTCCCCCTTGACAACAGCTCTGGATAATCTTTAGTCTTCAGTCTTCATTCTTTAGTCTTCACAGCACTTGATCTTTAGCTTCCATCTTCTTCTTGTATTCAAGGCAGAACTTAATCACCTTGTCATATTTAGAAGCAAGGAGCTTTATCATTCATCGGTGTAGACACAATACCTGTCTGCTAGTGCCTCCAGATCTTTCACAGAAAAGTTGATGAAGCAGACTTCATCAAATATTCTGATCAGTTCCTTTGGCACTATGTTCCCGCTCTCTGAACGTACCTTCCCCATGATCACAGCCTCGCCCGTCTTTGGATCTACGTACCAGTACCATATGTCACCAAGAATATCCTGAGATAACTTGCTCAGGGGAATCTTAGTTTCACATCGCACTGGCTTTTATACCAATTTCTTTAAGTGCTTCTTAGTCACAGGATGTCTAGCATGCTTATCCTTGACTCTCTTAGGCACTTAAGGCTTGAACATCTCGAATTTCCTAGATCTTGCTTCACGCTGCAGAACCACCCACAAACCCATCGCCACTGCGTGATTGGAATGACCCAGCAGCTCTCGGTTTGCTAGGTTCACAAGGTTATATTTGGGAAAGGAGCTGAACGCTTCACTGGTGGGTTTCAAGTATTGAACCCCGCAAGATCTTTTGATTGCGAACAACTGCTTATCCTCCTCGAACCTTACAGCCAAGATCATCCCTGTTGCTCCGTGTTTGTCTGTTATAGACGTCTTTTTCCACACAGGAGCTGGACCCTTTGATGAAGTAGAAGGTATATTTGTTTCTTTTGGTGCCTCTGGGTCCACATGTGTAGGGTCAACTGGGGAGGCTTCAGTCGAGGCTTCCACATTACCAGCATGCTCGACTGAACCTGTGTCGAGCGGAGCTTCGAAGGATGGAACTTCAAAGATCTCTCCATCTTCTAACTCGTACTCTCCTTCCCCGTCACCCTTGGGAATTTTGATCACAACGTCCTCATCATCATCATCCCAATCTTCACCAGAGTCGATCTCTTCTTCTTCCAGATTAAAGAGAGCATCGATCTGTGCTTCCTTGGAATAGTCAGGCTCTAGGTGTAGGATCTCATCATCAGATAAGTCCTTAAGCACGTCAGCCGCTGACTTTCCTTTGTCACCACCACCACCACCAGAGGTATCACCACCCTCTTGATGAGTCGACTCCCCCTGAGCCATTGGAACAGCAGAGATGGGCACGATTGCTAAAGCTTGGTGCTCACCTCCACTAGGACTGGCTTCGGGATCCTTGTCCTTGTCGTCATCCTTAGTCAAGTCGACCGGATGACACGCCTCATAACCAGTAGTCCTCTTTTCCTTCTCTTTCTTTTTCTCTTTGTCCTTCTCCCCCTGAGCATCAAGCTTCTTGGTCAGATCAGCAATCAGCTTGACCATCAGCTCATGCTCCTTTCTCTGAGTATCAAACCTCAGCTCCAAGGACGTCCTGTGACCCAGAATCATTTCATTCGTCTTGATCAGGAGCTCATTCTAGGCCATAACGTTCTTCAATCTTTCATCAGTTCCCGTTCTCTGGCTACGAAGGATTCTGACTTCGTCTACCAAAGAGTTGATCTGTGCTTGTTGAGCGTCAGACTCCTCCTTTGATTTCCAAATAGTCTCCAGTAGGTCAGCAACTTGGGTTTCCAGAACATCTATCCTTGCATCATTAGGATCAGGATGTCTGATGATGACGCCTCGACATTGTGAGTAGTGGAGGAGAATATGGAATCAAAGTCAAACCCTTGTGTGAAATCTCCATAATTGAAGGGTTGACTTAAAGGCTCAGTGGTGGTGGTTGGGATTGAGGATGTGATGAGTGTTGTAGGGGTAATGGTAGGGGTGATGGTGACTGACTCCGTGAGAATTGGAGTAGTCACCGCCACCTAGACAGTAGTGGTAGGGAGGGTCACTATCACAGGAATCACTTCTGTGATTGTAGTGACGGCCACTTCACTTTGCACTTGTGGCCTCCTCCTCCTACGGTAAAGCTGCTGTGAAGGTGGGGTGGAGGCTGAATCAGGACTAGCAGTTGAAACTTGTACTTGCTGCTGAGCCTCCACCACACTGGGGATAGAAGGTTGTTGCCTATCGCCCCTGTTCTTGTGAATGCTTTCCCTTCTTTGTCTTTGTATAGCAGCGTCAAAGTCAGAGTCTGGCTCGTATTCGCTGCTAGAGGACTGTCGCTTTCTCTTGGAGGATGACTCAGGTAGGGTTACCTTAGCCGTTCTCCGTGGGTGTACCTGCGACGGTGTATCATCGGAATCAGAAGAATCTAACTTAGTCGCTTCCGAGTCAGATCCTTCAGCACCATCATTTCCTCCTTCGTCGTCTCCATCATCAGACGATCCATCATCACTTTCCATCTCCTCCTGTTGTTGTTCCTGTTGTTCGACGTAGTGTTCACTCAATTCCGGCTCCGAGTCGTGACTGTACCATCTCCAGTCACCTGGGGCCACATACGCTTCATTGATGAGGTGGCCAAAGAGTTCTGTATTCACAGGGGTAGGATCTACACTGCCTGGCTTTAGGAATTGGGCGAATACTCTTTTATCCACCCTCTTTACTTGCAGTCTCTCCCCTATAGCAGGAAGGTTTGGCAACGCGTCAATAATCAGAAGTTGCACAAACCGAGGGTATAACAAGACCAGCTTTCCTTGATGTGATGCACATGATCATGACGTGGGCGAAGTATCTCCATTGGTCCAACACCCAAATCTTCTTGTATGAAGCATAGTCCCGCGCACCGACATAGCCCATTCTTTGTCTCCAACAGCCATCCACAAAGTAATCTGGATAGGCTGTCGGGTCGGTCGCGAGATCTCTGAATTGAAGGACCCTTCTTGTAGTATCTTCAGAGAAAGCAATAGCATGACCAGCAACGGTAGCCCTTATAACGTTGGGGGTTACCATGTAGTCGTGCTCCGCAGTCTCCCAAAACTGCTCGAGGTAGGGTCTTGACACGATCGGGTCAGCAGAAATGGCGTAGCTGATTCTTGAACGGTTCAAGAAATCAATTATGTCTCTGTACTGCAATGCTGCACCCTTCCACTCTGGTTCAGTGTTAGCTAACAGGTTGAATTCGTTAGTAAACGCCCGAGCCATGATCTGCAAAAACACACAGAAAACAGAATCAGAACAACATGTATCATTGGAAATGAATAAACACGACTCAGTATAGCAGTTACTCTTTGAACTGAATTTCAGACTTAGGAATTTTTGCCAAGTGTTGGTCCTGCGTACTTAGCAAGTACGCAGGAGTTTCCACTTGCGTACTTAACAAGTACGCATGAAGTGCTTCTTGCGTACTTGTTAAGTGTGCAGGAAACACACTTGGTGAAAAAAATCATAAGTTTGAAATCCAACTTGTTAAGTGTGTATTGGGTCACCACTAGGTCAGAATCGAAGATTCTACCTTATTATCAACACCAAGTACCTGCTAATCTTGACCTAATTTGTTCTAACAGTCGAACGAAGCAACCGTCGGTTCAAATTCGAGCCCAAAGTCAAAATCAAAGACTCGAATGGACAATTAAAGGTCGATTAGTGATCGATAAATGATTATTAACAAGTTTTAATTATTAGGTATTACCCAAACAACCCAAAAATTGTCTAAAAATCTTGAACAAAAAACTAAGATAATCGGTCCAAAATCACGAGTTTTTGTGGATGGATTAAGCCTAAAATCTCACCAAATTGATGTTGTACTATGATGAAACTTGCAATGGGACGAAAAATCGGTTTAGGAACACTTGAATGTTTGAGTGAAAGTCGGAGGGAATATGAACCGCTTTGAAAGTGATAAGAGTCTGAAAATTTTCTAAGTCCGGATTATTTACCCCACGCAAAAAGGTCGTGCGTACTTAGCAAGTGCGCACGTTTTAACTCGTGCGTACTTACAAGTGCGCAAGACTTAACTCTTGCGTACTTACAAGTGCGCAAGACTTAACTCTTGCGTACTTATTAAGTACGCAGGGCTTACTTCATGCGCACTTACAAGTACGCACAAACCCTTAAGTGCGCAAACTTTCAACTCAAATTTATGAAGTTTTTCAAGTCAAATAACGAACAAGTTAAAAATACTCAATCAAGAGGATTCAAATACAATTCAGGAAGGTTAAACACAAATATTTTTGGCTTTTCTGAATAAAATTGAACTATGCATAAACTTAAAATCTTTTTGATCTTTTCTAATAAAAATATACAAGTATTCACACAAACCATTTTTGATCAAAGACACGAGCAAAGGATCATATCAGGCTATCTTTTAGCAAAAACGATACAATATAAACATCAAAGAATATGGGATCATGTCATGGATTACTATTTATTCATACGTAATAAGCACATAAACAAGTAATTCAAGTTGACAATATTATAAGATTTGAAACTATAAGCATCTTTGTATCACATTCTTGTGTATTAAGGTATTAATTATAAGATATACAACGTGTACCCCACTGATATACTATAATAATGTAAATTACATTATCTCAAGGCATCTAAGATTTTCCCAATGATTTTCTAAATTTTCAGAATGAAGTTACATCTATTAGCATAGGAAAAATCAAGCAGAATCCATAAGGATTATCAGGAATCATAAGATTCAGAATCGAGTGATTCATTTTTCTGGGTTTCATTTGATTTTCTTCATTGAATATCGGTATGATGATTCAGGATAATGAGTATGGTGTTTGAATAAGGTAAGGGGATCCAACTTTTATCTGGATTTGATTTCAATGAATCAGGAGTGATTCAAGGGTGAATACATGCTCAACGGTTGATGTAGAGGCATGTCTTGAATCAACCTCTCCTTGATTACTTGTGAGTATGGGCAGTGAGATGAACCGCATTATTGTGCTAACGACATAACCCGAAACTGACCTCAAAAGAAAATTTTTGCCAAAATCTAATATCCTTTATTTGATAATGATCTTTTCTATTCTTTTACGCACACACACTTGCAAACATGGGTTCAAATCACAGTTGTAATTTAGGTTTAGTTTCCACACTACTAGTGATTCAAAGACGCATACAGCCTACTGACAATTCAAATTACTTGTAGATTAGCAGATTAAAAACATAATAATTTAAACAATTAAGTAAGCATGACGCAATCATTTCCCATATGAGCAGTCTATGACGTATAGATCATTTCTGATATACTATCATTTCCTCTTTTCTCAAGTTAACTTTGAAATTTTCTCCATTTTCTATTTTGTTTTTGTTTTTGTAAAATATTTTGAAACTTAAAAGAACTATACAGAAAATTTAAAAGAAATAAAATTTAACTTCCATGAATTGAATTGATTTGAGAAAAATTAATTTTCACTCTGGATTGAACATTCATATCAAGTTGACAAGATGCTCAAAACGGGATCGATCAAATGACTTTGTGAAAAGGTCAGCAAGATTGTCATCCGTGTGAACTTTTACAAGTTCAATTAAATGCTTTTCAGCACAATCACGGATGAAATGATGGTGAATCTCTATATGTTTAGTTTTGGAATGTTTCATCGGGTTATTTGTGATGGACATGGTGGCATTGTTGTCTATGAATAAAGGAGTTCCAGTGAAGTTTAAGCCGTAGTCTCTCAATTGCTGCTGAATCCACAATATCTGAGAACAACCGTGTAGGATCGTGAGAATACAAGATGGTTCTGTTCTTAGTTGAGGTTGGCGGAAACAAAATCAACTACACAATTTATAATCAAGTAAACACAAAGAATACTGATAAACACTGTTGTATTAAGCTTTTGTGAATGCAAAGATTACAAGTGAGAAACTCAATGAATAAGTATGACAAGCACTACAAGCACACTTACAATGAAGTGGCAACTCAGTATTTATAGTAACTTAGAATCAAGACAGACCCTTGATTCTAAGGATCAGATCGAACACAAGCCGTTGATCTTGTTTATTAATTTACAATACACGTAAAGGCTAATCTAGTTAACTTTACTGAAACGTTTTCTTTATTCATGATTGTTTGCATGCTTGGAGAAGTGTATTGTTGTCCGTCATTGGTTGACCATAGCGGTTCCTTCTGCTATGAGTCTGTCAGTTGCTTTTGCAGAAAGGTGTCAGAGACGCTTGGCCTGGATAGTCAGCTGCAACGTTTGGTTTTCAGAGAATAGAGCTATCAGCTGCAAAGAGTGAAGGTTGCTGCTGGTAAGCCTATCAGCAGCAACTTGTGCTGAATGCTGCTGATAAGCCTATCAGCAGCAACTTGTGCTGAATGCTGCTGATAAGCCTATCAGCAGCAACAAGTGTTGAATGCTGCTGATAAGCCTATCAGCAGCAACAAGTGTTGAATGCTGCTGATAAGCCTATCAGCAGCATTTGTACTTAGAATAATTTGGTAGCAATCAGTCTTTGGTTCTACAAACTCCCCCTAGACTGATGCAACCAAAAATTCTTCTAATCACTTTGCTGCTGAAGCTTTTGCATGTGGCTGACTATCCTTTCAACCTCATAGCCTCTTGGATCCTTGCTGGGATTGTTCAGTGGAAGTTCAGACAGAGTCTTGATGTCTTTGTGTTGCATTTTGTAGATTGCTTTGCTTGAACATCTCATCTGCTGCTTCTTTACATCAGTCAGTGTGAACTCATCCAAATCAGCATTGTAGGTCCAGGATACAAATGGAGAGTGGGACTTGAGTGGTTTGATGTTTATGATCACATCTTTGCTAGGGTTGAAGTAGTGTTTAATAGCTAGCATAAGATGTTTCCCACTCTCATTTGTAGGCTTATGAGCTTCACCCAGCTCTAAAATTCTTTGAAGATCGGAGTCAGGTAATTGCAGAACCTCATCAACAGACCTGTAAGTGGATCTTCTTCTCTCAGTTCTCCCCCTGAAGATCTCAAACACTTGATCTTGTGAATTGTAGAACCAGTTAACTATATTTCTTGAGTCTTCTGGTTTAGGAGTGCGTTTGGGTATCTTCAAGGGAGGCTGTTGATGAGTGGGAGCTGGGTGGGATGACTTGGACTTTTTGGGTGGAGGAGAGGAAGGCTTGGGGATGTTTGTGGATGGTGTTTGGAGAGAGGAAGTAGTTTCTGGTGCAGAGGTTCTTTGTTTCTTGACTGGTCTCTTTTCCAGTCTTTCTTCCTCTTCCTTTTTCACTGTTGTATACAGGGCTTGTAGGTTCATGAAGGACATGGGACCTAACCTTTTTCCACTTTCTCCCCTTGCCTTAAGGAAGTCAGTCATCTTCTTCCTTTCTTCATGGGTCCTTAGATTAAGGGCAATGGCTTTCTTTGACTTCTGTTGAGCTTTTTCTTTCTCTTCATCTTTCTTTTTCCTTGCCAATTCCCCCTGCTGACCCATGAAGGCTCTATAGATCTCTTTGTTTGACAGTTTTTCAAGGTAGTCTGCATCCTCACCTTGAGAGATCAGAGCTTCAGTCCACTCCTCCCTTAATTCTTTTGCTAATTTAGAATCAGTGATTCTAAACTTAGCATCTTCCTTCCTTTTCTTTTTAGCTTCTTCTTCTTCTTCTTTTACAAACTGTTCCTGCAGCTGTCTAGCAAGTTGTTCATCTTCCTCAACTTGAGACCCTGCAAGGACTTTTACCTTCATTTCATCCAGCTGTTTGGCATACAGCTGGATTGTCTGTTGTCTGAGAAGTATGGCTGCCTTTCTATCTTCATGCCTTTGTTTTTGAGCCATCTCTTCAGCCAACTCTTCTTCTTCTCTTTTCCTTCTTCTCTCTTCTTTCTCTTTCCTTTCCTTTTGCAACCTCTCTTCATCCTCTTTTGTCATGATGCCCTTCCCTTTATTAACATTAGATGCCTCTGCTCTAGATTCACTGATCACAGAAACAGCTGATTGTTATGCTGTTGGGATCTCTGCCTCGGCTTCATTGGCATGTTGAGAGGTAGATAAGGGAAGGTCTTCAGTTTGGCACTCAGGATCTGTAAGTTCTAGCAGCCTTTCTCTCACAGAGGATCTTGCTTCATAAGCTGCAGCGCAGATGTTAACTGGAGGGGAATCTGAGTTGGAGTCAGTGTCAGAGGATGACACATCTTCTTCCTCATCAATCCTTCCTTCCTTCTCAAGGTGAGCTTTGATAATTGCTATCATCGCCTGGCTTTCAAGGGAGTTGACATTGCAGATTTTGGCTTTTAGTAGATAGATCTTGTGGAGGAAATTTGTTGGTAGCTGAAGGATGTTCCCGGTGTTGATGATGAGAGCAGAACCGTTGCTTAGGAAGAAAGCGTGGTCAAGGAGCCTAGTGCTTACCCATCCTAGCACGTCCGAGTCCTTGACCAGGAAGGCATACAGAAATCTTTGAAGGCCCAGAACTTCTTCTTTAGTGAGAATACTGCTCCTTGTTATTGCAAGATTGTTGGGAGACAGTCTTCTTTCTGCGGCCGACGAAGATTCAGGATAAGCTACCCGATGTGTTGCTTGTAGGAATCTTTGGAACCTGGGTAGATTATCCTCCATCAGGTCATAGAACCTGCCAATGGCAAGTTCAGCTGAGAGATCTGCTGAAGTGTTGATGCAGTCAGTTAGATGCAGTTCTAGGACTTGGAGGGCATTGAGAGAGTTCCAGTTCAGCTCTTCTACTCCGTTGAACTCCCATCCAATCCAGAACCTCTCAGCTGATCCATCATACCCCCAAGCTAGAATAGAGTCAAACTCTAGCTTCCTTGAAGATTTGAAGATTTGGGGGGTAGTGGATTGACCTATGATGGCTGCTGCTTGAGGAAGGATGCTGAATGATGCATTTGTTTGTTCTGTGTCTTCAGCATCATTCAGCATTTCATCGACAGCCCTGACGACCAACTGCCAGTCTTCAGATATCTCTTCGTCTTCGTTATCTGGGGCTGGCAAGTCATGAACTTGGACAAAAGCTGGCTTGTATTGTGAGCTTTGAAGAACAAACTGCTCTTGAATCCAGTTGTCAAGACTGTCTTCATCTTCTTCCATGGAGACTTTCTCCCCCTTTTTGGTTGCATCAGTGGACATATAGGCATCTGTTTGAGTGCCCACTGAGACAAGAGAGGGAGAAGCCGTGGAGGGACATTGATGGGCTTCATGCATCAAGACTTGGTGTCGTAGTTTGGACACTTCGGCCTCAAGCATAGCCACCCTGGCCGTCAATTCCAGTTGTGTAGTTTCAGACTGTCCTCATCCACAGTTGTGGAATCCTTGGACCCAGGTGGGGCCGTAGGCCTAGCCTCAGCATCCCCATCACCCGTGGTTTCTTGGCGCCTGGGATTCCTCTCAGTGAAGGGAGTTTCCAAGGAAACACCCTCACCGTGAGTTGCCATGGTTGAGGTCTTAAAGATGTTGTCACTGTCCTCCTGGTCAGTTGATGGACCAGCAGTAGTGACAGCCTCGTCCACATCCACTTTTTTAATACTCCCAGAGTGGACCTTCAAGGTTGAAGAACTTGGGCTGGGTGTTTCGGAAGCAAGACCAATCAGTACCCCCTTGATAGTGGTAGTTGGAGAAGGTACATCACTTTGGTCAGGTTCCTCTACACTTAAGTTCAAAGAAGAGAGGAATGGCTCGAAGGGCTGTTCTATGGATCCGGGAAGTGATCCTAATCCTAATAGAGAGACTTCCGAAGGAGTCTCCCTAGCAATGTGGCTTTCCCTTATGATATTCTCACTAGACTGTTGTGATTCTGAGTGAGGGATGTTGGCTTGGGTTTGGGCCTTGGAGGCAAGAGAAGAAGGAGTTCTCTTGCCCCTCTTCCTTGTATACTTGGCTGCAACCGGGGCCCTGTGTTCCGGTTGAGCAATCAAACTGGGGATGAGTAATGTATGTGCCTGTGCATCCTCAGTAGAATGCACAGGGGTTCGATCAAGGGAAACAGTAGGTTGAGTTTGTGGCAGTGAGGTGGAGGGTGTGGGATCAGTATCAGCTGGGTTTGCTGAACTGTCACCCTGGGCACTATGTGTGCTCAACATTGTAGATAACAATGGAACATCGGCCCCTGAGAACTTTGATGAAACTGTTCTCATGCTTTGAAAAATGTTGTTCTTATGTCCCAGAATTGAGTAGATTCTTGCAGTTTTTGAAAGATCTTGGTGTTCAATATTGAACACTTCTTGCAAGAATCTTGGGTACATGAAGAACTGAGATTTCACCCCTTCTTGAAGGTTGTATCTCAAACCTTAAAGAATGAGGTGGGAAAAATTGAAACCTGCCCCTGTTATCATACTGTGAACGGCCGACGCAAGTCCGGAGCTGAGTTGGTTCCAGCCACTCCTCTTTTGAGATATGCATTGGAGAAGAGTGTGGCAGAGATACTTCCATTTAGGACCCATGAGTGCCTTCTCTATCGTATACTCTGTTTGATTCCCAGTGTACCCTATGGATACAAAGGTCCTCATGTATATGTCTCTTGGGTAAGAGAGGGCGTCCCCTTCATCCTGAAGCTTGAGGTGTTGGCGGAGTTTTGCTTCAGTGATGATCATTTCCTTACCGTCTACTGTGCCTCTGATTTGAGGAGTGCCCTGTTCAGTAGAATACACGGCTGAGCTCCAAAAATCTTCCATGTGTGAAGTATATATGGTTGGGTTAACGGTTAGGGCATGGTAAATTTTGGACCGACAGAGGAAGTCGATCATACCGTCGAAACCTTCGGATTTCTTGCTCTTGATTAGGTATGCAGTTAGGTTGTGATATGGGGAGTTTGTTGTTGCTGCTGTTGTCTGGGCTGACTTTGGTAGGCTTGTCTTTGATGGCCGGCACCCTGATTGGCTTTAGGTGCCTTGCACTCCCTAGCAAAGTGACCCATTTGGTTATAGTTGTAACAACGGATCTTGCTTTTATCAAGCCCAACTCTGCTGTTTGAGTTGTTGCTTGGAAATGATCTTCCGGTTCTAGAATAGAACCTTTTTGCTCTGAGGGAGAGCATGGCATATGAGTGCTGAATATCCATTTCTTCAAGATCATCTGGATGAAAGCATTCCAGATCCTCTTTTATGAAATACATGCTGCTTGAGTTGTCAGAGACAAAAGCAGTAGAGGTTGGCTGTTGAGGAGGTGCCTCAAGAAGAAATGGTGATGAGTTAGATTGTGAAGCGGTTGGGGTCTGAGGGTGAGTAACAATGGGAGGATAGTAGCTGCTTGCACTAGGACCGAAATGATCAGAGTGAAGCGCTGAGGAGGTAGTGGAGGAAGTGGTAGCTGATTGATGACTGGAGCTCCTTTATTTAGCTTGAATCATTTTTAATTCATAGGTTTTGAGCATGCCAAAGAGCTCAGTCATCTGAAGAGTCTTCAGATTCTCTGTTCTTCTGATGGACACAGTGTATAATGTCCAGCAACTAGGAAGAGATCTTATGAACTTCTTGAGATTGTCTTCATTCTCCAGCTTTACCTTGGAGCACTGCAGTTCACCTACAAGATAGGTAAATCTGTTATATAAAATAGTTAAGGTCTCACCTTCCCTCCAGACGAAGTTCTCATACTGCTGCTTCAGTATGTCCCTTCTGTTCTCTTTGACTTCATCAGAGCCAGCAAACATCTTCTCCAGCGCCTCCCAGAGCTCCTTGGCAGTTTTGTAACTTCTGAAGTTGTGAAAAAATTCATTTGGAAGGCACATTTGGATGGCTCCTAGTGCCTTGAAGTCCACCTCCATTTTCTTGATGTCCTCTTTAGAGTACTTGGAGGTTTCCTTCAGGACTTGTAGCCCTCCATTATCAGCAGAGGCCACCATGGGAATATATGGACCCTCCTTGATGGATCTCCACATTCCGTATTCCTGGTAACAGAAGAAGCTTTCCATGCGATTTTTTCACATGTCATAGTCTTCTCCAGATACCAACCTTGGTGGTCGGTTGATGCTGCCAATATCTTCAAAGCCATTACTCTGTGCCATTTTTGTTTTGATTTTGGGTGACTTGTTCAAAGAGAGAGTTTAGAATAGAACCAGAGATGATTAAACAAATGTTAGCTTGTTTAATCTGAGCCAAAGCTCTGATACCACTTGTAGGATCGTGAGAATACAAGATGGTTCTGTTCTTAGTTGAGGTTGGCGGAAACAAAATCAACTACACAATTTATAATCATGTAAACACAAAGAATACTGATAAACACTGTTGTATTAAGCTTTTGTGAATGCAAAGATTACAAGTGAGAAACTCAAAGAATAAGTATGACAAGCACTACAAGCACACTTACAATGAAGTGGCAACTCAGTATTTATAGTAACTTAGAATCAAGACAGACCCTTGATTCTAAGGATCAGATCGAACACAAGCCGTTGATCTAGTTTATTAATTTACATTACACGTAAAGGCTAATCTAGTTAACTTTACTGAAACGTTTTCTTTATTCATGATTGTTTGCATGCTTGGAGAAGTGTATTGTTGTCCGTCATTGGTTCACCATAGCGGTTCCTTCTGCTTTGAGTCTGTCAGTTGCTTTTGCAGAAAGGTGTCAGAGACGCTTGGCCTGGATAGTCAGCTGCAACATTTGGTTTTCAGAGAATAGAGCTATCAGCTGCAAAGAGTGAAGGTTGCTGCTGGTAAGCCTATCAGCAGCAACTTGTGCTGAATGCTGCTGATAAGCCTATCAGCAGCAACTTGTGCTGAATGCTGCTGATAAGCCTATCAGCAGCAACAAGTGTTGAATGCTGCTGATAAGCCTATCAGCAGCAACAAGTGTTGAATGCTATCAGCAGCATTTGTACTTAGAATAATTTGGTAGCAATCAGTCTTTGGTTCTACAAACCGCTCGCCGCAGCAATGTATTCTGCTTCACAAGTAGAGACAGAAACCGTTGACTGCTTCTTGCACTGCCAGGAGACCAGTCTGTCTCCTAAGAATTGACATCCACCAGAAGTTGACTTTCTGTCAAGGTTACAACATCCATAATCATAATCAGTGTAGGCTTTGAAGTCGAATGACTGCTGCTTAGAGTACCAAAGACCCAATCGGGGTTTCCCTTTCAGGTATCTGAAAATTCTCTTCACGGCTATCATATGTGACTCCTTCGGTTGAGACTGAAACCTTGAGCACAAGCACACAGCAAACATTATATCGGGTCTTGAAGCTGTGAGATACTTAAGTGATCCGATCATCCCACGGTACAATCTGCTATCTACATCCTTTCCATATTTTTCAGGATGCAGACCATGATTGACTGGGATAGGTGTGCCATAAGTACTGTTATCATTCATCTTGTATTTTGACAAGATGTCCTGCACATACTTAGTTTGATGTAGATAAATGCAATCCTTTCTTTGACTGACTTGCAGACCCAGGAAGAACGACAATTCACCCATGTTACTCATTTCAAATTTGGACTTCATCACCTGTTCGAATTCCCTACACATCCCTTCATTGGTAGATCCAAAAATAATGTCGTCGACGTATACTTGTACAAGAAGAATGTCACCTCCTGCTTTCCTAATGAAGAGAGTCGAGTCAGTCTGTCCACGGTCGAAACCATTAGACAGTAAATGCTTAGATAATGTCTCATACCATGCCCGCGGTGCTTGATGAAGACCATAAAGTGCTTTGTCGAGCTTATACACTTTATTGATATTATGCGGATCTTCAAAGCCGGGAGGTTGAGTGACATAGACCTCTTCATGAACTTTACCATAAACGAAAGCACTCTTCACATCAAGTTGATAGACCTTGAAGCTGACATATGTGGCATAAGCCAAGAACAGTCGAATGGCCTCAATTCTAGCAACTGGGGCATATACTTCTGTGTAATCCAAGCCCTCTTGCTGATAAAAACCCTGAACAAGCAATCTTGCTTTGTTCTTCACAACAACATGACGATCATCCGTCTTGCATTTGAACACCCATCTGGTTCCAATTGGCTGAAAGCCTTTTGGCAAGTCAACCAAATCCCACACGTTCAACTTTTGGAATTGAGACAATTCATCTTGCATCGCCTCAATCCAGCAGTTGTCAGTGAGAGCCTCCTTCACATTCTTCGGCTCTAACTGGGACACGAATGCAGCATGCAGACATGTTTCCATGACACCAGTGTCAAGTATCTCTGTGTAAAGACTGGTGTTCTCAGTGATGGTTCTATGACGAGTCTGAACACCGGTATAAGGATCACCAATAATGTTTTCGATTGAATGATTCCTATGCACTCTCGTCTCCGGTACAACCGGTTCCTGAATTTTTGGATCAAGATTCGTGCTTAACTCCCCCATTTCCTGTGTTCCAGAGGAAGAAGATTCAATGTTAATTGGATCAGCTGGAGCTTCATTTCCTACAATTGTGTTAGGATTAGCTTGAGTGTCATCTCCAACGACAAGAACATCTTCACTGTTATCACTGTCATGAGTTCCAGATGCAGATGCAGCATTGGAATCAGGAGTTATAATCGGTACAGTAGCACGAGTATAGAAACTGGAGTCATCGCCGCCACCCAATAATTCATAAACATTTGCGGCGTCTTCTGCAGATAAATCAGGAAGATTGAATGAATTGAATAGCGCATCATAATCAAAACCCCAAGCTGGACCTGTTGGTTCTGGTGGAATGTTGTGTTTACTGCAATCCACTTCAAACCATTCCTCGACAGTACGAGTTCCTATGTTGTACACTCTCTTGCAAGGTGAGTTGGCAACGTATCCTAAGAAGATGCCTTCCACCGCTTATGCATGAAACTTAGACTGGTGGTCTTTGTACTGTAGCAACAAGGAACAGGGACCACCAAAAGGAACTAGGTAATCAAGATTGGGAAGTCGATTGTTGATCAACTTGTAAAAAGTCTTGTTGTGCCTCTTCACAACCAGAACTCTGTTTAAGACGTGACAAGCTGTATTAACTGCTTCTGCCCAGAAAGTGACAGGAAGCTTTGCATCTGACAGCATAGTCCTTGCAGTCTCAATCAGTGTTCTGTTCTTCTATTCAGCAACTCCATTCTGCTGTGGCATGTACGGCGCGCTGAATTCGTGACGGATCCCTTTCTTGAGACAGAAAAGCTCCATCAAATTATTCTTGTACTCAGTTCCGTTGTCACTCCTTATCCTTCTAACTTTCAGCTTGCAAAGAGATTCCAAGCTCAGGATCAAGTATTGAAGAATATCAGCAGTCTCGTCTTTAGTACCTAAAAAATGTACCAAAGAAAAACGTGAGAAATCATCAGTTACTACTAGACAAAATGACTTACCTCCAATACTCCTGATACTTATGGGGCCAAACAGATCCATGTGTAATAGCTCCAAAGGGGTATCAATAGAGTTTTGGAGCTTGGGCTTGTGAGACTTCCGTTGTTGTTTGCCCTTCTTACAAGGCATACAGTCATCTGCAACAGTAAATCTCAGCTTAGGAACCCTGGTTACCAAACCGTTTCGGACAAGATGATTAATTTTACGATACGAAATATGTCTGAGTTTCCTATGCCACAAGATAGAGTCAAGCTCTGTTGCTTTGGTAAGCAAACAAGTAGCAACTGAAGAGGTGGTTGTTGACACGCTCATATCGATCTGATAGGTGTCGTTTGATCTTGGCGCTCTCATCAGGATCCAGTCTTTGGGAACTTCAAAACCAGGTTTGAGAATCAGACATTCTGACTTGTCAAACATCACCGAGTACTCCTTATCACACATTTGGGAGACACTCAACAGGTTATGCTTCAGCTGCTCACAAAAGTTGACATTGTCAAAGCTGACACAACCGTTCGAAACCACGCCTTGACACGTGATACTGCCGCCTTTTTCTCCGACAAAGGCCACATAGCCGCCTCAGAATGGTTTCACGTCTTGAAGCAAGACCATGTTTCCTGTCATGTGCCAGGTGCATCCACTATCTACATACCAGCGGTTAGAGATAGTACCCTTCGGACATCCCTGCACGAGTAACAAAAGAATTAGTTAGATTTGGAGACCCAAGCCATTGTGGTCTTGGGTCGTCCATCCTTTTCAAAATAAACTACTTCCTTTAACTCATAATCGTGATGACTGTTCAAAATTGATGAATCTTTAAAAGAATCAGAACTAGGAGATTGAGAAGTTTTGGATTTGGCAGTCCAGGATCTCTTCTGTTTCTTAACCGGAACATGAGACTTTGGTTTAACAACAGTAGGTGAACTAGTGGAAGCTTCACCTGATTGAACTGGAGTCAGCTGTTATAGCTTCTCAACCTCTTGTTTCTTCTTCTTCTCTGTGGTTTAGAAAGTCTCGCCACAGGTTTCTCACCAGTACGTGTACTACTGGAGGTAGATACACGAGGTACAGCAGGTTGCGTTACCTTTCTTGAAACTGATGGTTTAGCTTCAGATTTGATCTTAGGCTTTACCATTGGTTTGACTGGTGGTTTCACCACATTTTGTTTTGGATGTTTGGGAGATGGTTTCACTGGTGGCGACCTGGGACTAATAGCCGGTTATGGAACAATAGGTCGTTTCCTTTGGTTCTTTGAAGGACAGTTCACAAAAATGTGATCAACCAAGCCATAGTGAAAACAATTCCTCTTGTCTATATAAGTTCTCTTGTAAGGCTCATTAGATCTGGCCTTAGATAACTCAGCATTATGAGCAGGAGGAGTTGGTTTATGAACAGGAGTCTGAACCTTTACAGTTTGGTTTTTGGGGGTATAGTATTTTTCCAAATTCTCTTTGTAACCAAGCCCATAGTGAGCTGAAAAAGCCTCTCTTTACTTGGTTAAGACTTTTATAACCCCCATAAAGCATTACCTTTAAATTATCATTTGTTTTAATGATATCGGGTTCAGTTAAAATACAATTATCACCATTAGTAATAATGTTTTTCTTGACTTTCTGTTCAGATAACAACTCCTCAGATACTAACTCAGCATTATGAGCAGGAGGAGTTAACCGACCCGTCTTCAGAAGCAGTAACAAACTCCTCACTAGATGTGGAGTTAGCCTTACTTGAGGATTCATCCTTTTTAGGGGAATCATCCTTATCAGAGGACTCATCTAGACAAGTGAAATCAATGTCTATTAAGCCATTGACAAACTTCCCGCTCACTGGTGGAGGAATGGCATTAATACCCAGCCCAAACCCATTCATTTGTCTCACTACAGATTCGTAGTGTTCCACCACAAAACGAGAGTTTTTCAACTTTTCATTAGTGCATTTTAACTGCAGGATTTCATTTTGCAGTTTGTTGATTTCATTGTTTCGTTTTTCCAACCCCCTGTATGCAACATCTAAGTGAAGCTGTTGATCACTTATTTTTAAAGAATATTCACATTTTTCCTTTTTCAATGTTTCAATAGAGTCTTTAAAACATTTTTCATTTTCTTTATAGTTTAGAACTGCCATACTTAGGGGTTCAATTTGGTCTTAGAGCCTAGAATTTTCAAGTTTTAGCCCTAGACATTTAGAACATGAAATAACAGAGAAAGGATTAGAATCTACCTCAGAAGATGAACTTGTTGCTTCTACAATGGCCATGAGAGCAACAGCAGTAGTCGATTCCTCCTCATCAGCTACAGAAGCTTCCTTTTCCTCAGCTTCCTTCACCTCCTCTGTAGCAGCAGTTGTAGATTCTTCTAGGTCAGCCATAGAAGCTTCCCTTTTCTCTGCTTCCATCATCTACATGATCTCAGCCATGAGACCAACCTATGTTTGTGCGATGGTGGCATCCTTAAGATGAGCACCCCAATCAAAGCTTTCATCCTGTTGGGCTACCAGTGCATTGGACGTTCCAGCTTGGCTTTGAATTTGGTGGTTTGAGTTATTGTGGCCATGGCTGTTTCCTTGGTTGGGTCGGGTAAAACCAGAGGCAGGTGCTCTGTCTTTCTGACACTCACGAGCAAAGTGTCCATAGTTCAGACACTTGTAGCATTTGGCCTTAGATTTGTCAAACCCGACCTTGGCATTAGGATGCCCGCCAATAAACTTTCTTCCTGTTCTGTTCAGGAAACGCTTGGCTCTCCTCAATAGCATGGCCATATTCCATTGAATATCCATGTCCTCCATGTCATCAAGATCCACTTGATTAAAATCTTCTTCAATCGTCTCTGGATCAGTAAGCTTGCCACTAATGAAATTCTCATACGCAAGCATACAAGATGAGAATAGTGCTACATGATCTTCAGCTATTTTGGCTATAGCTGAGTAATTAGCTGAGTGATTAGCTGAAGTTATAACGGGAGGATTTCTTGAGGTATGTTGATGATGAGAACCCAACCCTGATCCAGATGCATAGCATGCATGACCACCACAACCATTTGAGTGGTCTTCTTTAGTAGGATTTCCAGTGAAAAGGGCAATTCCAGAGCCCGATGACTTGGATGTAGAAGTCGTCCCATGATACATAGAAGGGTCTTGTATTTGGGGTCTTCCTGAGCTCTCCTTTCTTCTTAGGTTCATGTCATGAGCTTGAACCTTTCCTATTGCCTCCTCTACTGTCAGCTCATAGAATTTAGGATTTTCCCTCATCAGGGTTGTGTACATCTCAAATTTGGGTGGTAAAGCATCCAAAAACTTTTCCACCATCTCTTCATCTGGATACCTGAGTTCAAAAGCCTTCAACTCAGTCTGTAAATGATAGAATCTAGAGATGAGGTCATCTAAAGATTCATTCTCTAAAAATCTGAAGCACTCATACTGCTTCCTGAGAAGATCCCTCTTACTTTTCTTGATGTCACTATTTCCTTCGAATCTTTTTTGTAAAGCTTTCCAAAGATCCTTGGAATTGTCATAACCTCGGAAACTATGGAACAATTCCCGAGTTAATGCCATAATGATCGAACCAAATGCCTTCTTTTCACGATCATAAGCTTTCTTTTCTTCGTCAGAAAGCTTAGAGATAGGTTTGGGCATGGCTTCATCAAGATAGATATGTGTGGGATGCTTATATCCCTCAAGGATTGGTATCCATAGCGATGAGTCGGTATAAGAAATGTAGTGCTCAAAACGTGCTTTCCAATTAGAATAATCGTTTATGTTTAGCAACTTTGGCGGTTTCTATGGTGTACCGATCTCATTATCATAGTTTAACAGGTTTCCCAAATTCTGAAGATTCGACATAGTGAACACTTAGTCAAATTTCAGAAAAATCAGACACAGTTGCGCACTTGATTTTTGGCCTTGCGCACTTGAGAAATGGTCTTGCGTATTTAGATTTGCTCGTGTGTACTTGATAAGTACGCAGGATATAACTTAAGTTCGCAGAAGATCAGTCTTGCGCACTTGTAAGTACGCAGGAGATGAGTCTTGCGTATTTAGTAAGTACGCACAAAACTGTACTTTTTGCCAGAAATGGTAAGTACGCAGGATACCTTTTCAGCAACTTTCACCAAACTTTTCCGGTCACCTGAAACTCGCCGGAGATGGTAAAAATTGGTCTGATGATCAATGCAAATGAGCCAAAGGGTCAGAAACTTGTTTCTAACCAACCTTTGATGCTCAAAACACTCAAATACACAACAAAATCAGTTTTTGAGTGATTTTTGCTTCTAAAATAGTGCTCAAGAGCTACCCCTATTTTATCACAAAAATCAACAAAAATACTTCTTTTTGCTTATAAAAAATCGGTAGAAACTCTCCAAACTCACTCACAACACTCGAAATCAGGAGCAAAGCTCTGATACCACTTGTAGGTCCCTCGAGTGTGGCGGATCGTCACATGCAAGTGGGTCTACTAGTCGGACCGGGTGCGGAATACCCGTAACTAGGCGGAGAGTCAAAACTAAACAAAGTAAACCAACAAGAGAATCACTTTAAACGTTCTTTGTATTATAAACACTTGAAGGTTATAGAGAAGTACTGAGATTACACTTTTGCATATTTGCAACTATGACTGCGTACTTAACTTCTGTCAACCTATCTTATTTATACAAGACCTGATGCCTGCGCACTTAGCAAGTGCACAGGGCAAAATGCTCTTACGTACTTAGCAAGTACGCAAAGTTACTCTTGCGTACTTGCTAAGTACGCAGAAGCTTTCTCCTTCGCACTTACAAGTGCGCAAAACACTTAGAGAATTTTGCAACATTCAATATGTAAAAGTAAATACAACTTGATAAACTAATACATAAAGACTCTTACATACAAAGACATTTACAAACAAGACACTACAAACTAAGACTCTATCCAGAGTGTTTATCACAGGAAAGTGCTTCAACAGCGGGGACGGCTTAGGTGTTGAGCTGTGATGATGATGGCTCGGTGTTGATAGTGGGCGTAGCATGGCTAAGGTAGTGCTTGACGGGAAGGGCAGTGGAACACATTGGTGATGCACAGGATTGGTTCACAATGTTGAACGGAGAAAAGGATGGAGTCAGGTCACACCTGATTGGGTTTGGGGAGCTTAAGGCGTGCATGGTGTTGCAACATGCATGAATGCATAGAAACTGGTTCAGAATTTCAAGACGGATGTCGAAATAGTATATTATTCATGAGTATTCAATATGTGTTTTGAACGTGTCTGATCTTGTGATCACGCGTTTGTCAGGTTTGAAATTCGAGCGGGAATGGACGAGTTGCGGAACAAAGGATGGGCCTCGGTGACTGGTGAGTTTCTAATCCCCTCTTTTAAATGTTTTAAACCTTTTGTGGCTATCGTACATACTTACGAAATAAGGTTTATTCAATTAAATGTGTTAAGGATTTCGGGTTCTAACCCAATGCGTTTTGAATATAAATAATTGTTAAGTGATCGTAGGGTCTATGGTGACACCAGAGAAATGTGTGAGTCAAGGGTATGGGTTATTAATGCGTGTCGTGTTAAGGACCGCACGAAAAGATCCGTGCGATACATTAAATTCTTATGATATGTTTTGTGAGAAATATGCTATTCTATGGTTATGCGTGAGGTGCAAGTATAGTTAACGAATCATGTAAATCATAGTATGTTGTTATGTTGTGTGTTCGTCGGTGTATGTTTGCATCGTGTCATTATGGCACATCAAACAGAAACTGTGAAGGATGAGGTTCGTCTGGAAGTCACCAACGGTGACATTTATTAACAGGTTAATGATGAGCTCAGGGTGTGTCGAACGCCCTGAGGAGGGTAACCCTGACGAGGGTGCAATGACGAGGTATGTGTTTACGTGGGTGTTTATATATATGTAGTATTACATGCAAATGTTGAGTTATATTGATTATGCATGTGGTGACATTAATGTGGTAATGTTAGTGTGACGTGTAGAGGTTATCGTTGAGGTATGTAGAGTCAAATTGACAGTTGTATTGGGATTATGACGTGACGTGTATAGGTGTTGTGTTTATTAATTGTGAGAGCCTTGGTTAAGGGCAGGTGTGTTAGTGTCTAGAGTTTGTTGTGCTAACCAAGTGTCGAGTTAATACTTGGTCTTGGGTATGAGTTATTAGCATAGTAAGTTAAGTCTATCTCAACGAGGTGATAAGATTATTATTATTATTATTATTATTGGAAGTACGGGCTAAGTCTCGGGTGATGAACGGTTATGGGATGTCGTGGGATGACAGGGGGGCTAACTATTCGTTAATAAATCATAAAACTATTTTGTTAAGGACCGGAGGGTCCAGAGTGGAATAAACTAATAAATGTGACGTGTTGGTTTTTGTTTAAATTAAACTATTAGAACTCACTCAGCGTAGCTGACTTTGTGTGTACGTTAGAATGTTTGTAGGTAAGCGTAAACTCGACGTATCTTGGCTTGGGATCGGTGTTACTCGGATTGGTGTGCAGGCATGTGGGAGGTAATTTAATATCATTAAATAACCATAAAAGAATTTAGAAAGACTTCCGTTGTATTTGAGTTAATAATAAATGCATTTTAAATGAGATTGACCCGTTATGAGAACCAACTATAGGATGTCCGGGTTGGGGTATTACAGTTTGTGTGTTTATTCAAAGATCCGGATAAAGTGTGGGATTTACAGCCTCCCCTCTGCGAATCCATGTGACGTTTTGCTGCAGGTTTTTCGTGTACGAGTCAACTAGCATGACGTTCGTTGTACTAAGGTGTTACAGATCTGGTTATCGTCAAATGTATAAATCTAAACACCTTATGGTTGGTTATTTAATATTGTTTATATGCGTGTAATCGGATCACTGAATGGAATCCAGATCTAATCTAGTAATGGTACTAATAAATCGCTTCCGCTAAAATATATCTGATTTATTTATTTAAAAGGTTTAAATAATTATTGTTTTAAAAGTTAAAACTGGTACCATGATTTCCAACAGTGGTATCAGGGCCACCTTTACGTGCGTTTAGACATATTTTTTTTAAATCGATCTATTGTTTTATTTGTCAAAACTTTTGTTTGACAAAAGATCGAGCCTTTTGCGTTTGTTGTGATTGTGTTGAATGAATCGAGCACTAGAGACCTGTGGTTGTGTTGTTTATTGATTGGTTGTTATCTTTGTATTTTTATAGGTTATTTGGAACCCCGATGTAATAGTTAGGATTTTATTTATTTATATATTTTTAGTGTATTTGTAAATAAATATTGTAACCCTAAAGAGACGAATACCTGAAGACCAAGGCAGACAAAGACAGGATTAAAGATGGAGATCTTGGACTAAATAGAGGAATAAATATAAAAATTTAAAACAAATTGAAAAGGTAAAAAAGTTGACATCATTTGAATTTAGAGAAGAAAATGATAGTACATCAGTGAATAGTTTATCACACATGACCATAGTAGACCTTTGATATAATATTATGTGTATGCTTATATTGAATTGATTTGATCTAAATTTCAAGGTCTGCATGAATAAGAAATGATAGTGTTATAAATGCTCTGAAAATGATAATCTGTTTGATTTTAATTTGAATGAGTTTGAAACTTAGATTGTCAGTAGACTAGAAGCGTTTTTGAATCATTAGTAGTGTGAAAATTAAATAAGATATGATTACATCTGTGATTTGAACCCATTATATGTCTGGATGTGTGTGTAAAAGATCATTATCAGATAAAGAATATATGGTTTTAAGAATTCCATGAGACCAATGTCGGATTATATCTTTAGCACAAATTCTTTCAGTTCACTTCACTACCCATGCCCCGAAAAACATGCAATGTGTTAATGAACTAAGATATGCTTTCTAACAACATATGTTGGAATATACTCACCCTTGGATCATATTGATACATCATCTATACTGATTCGATTGAAATTTATCCAGATAATAGTTGGATCCTCCTACCTGAATCTATTGATTCTCATTCTAAAGCCAATTCATTAGAATCTTTTGATTCTAAATCTTTATGATTCTTATATCCTTCGGGATCTGCTATTCAACACTTGTGCTAATAGAGATAATTTCATCTTGGAGATTGATCTAATCTTGCAATAAATCATATATGTCTTGAAGATAATGCAATTTTAATTTTTGTTGGGCATATATGTGGGGTACACGATGTTTTTCATCTAAATGGTACTAACTCACATAAATCTGGGAGAAAAACGTTTGTAGTTTCAAATCTTATAATATTGACAACTTAAGTGTTCATGCTTTGTATTGCAAATTTGGTATGAATAATTGAGCATGTTATAACCTGATCTTTTTTACTTTAAAATTTATCGCGTATCATTTTAATTGGTGCTTAAAAGATAGAAAAGATCGAACTGATTGAAATGATTGAAAATATTGAAATGATTGAAAAGATTGAAAATAATGAAAAAGAGAATGATTTTGTTTCTTAAATATCAAATCTGGATTAATAAGTTTGTAATCTTGATCATTAGTTTGAAGAGATGTAGGTCCTGAGCAGACCTGAAAGAACAGATCTGCGGAGAAATTCTTCAAACAGTCCGGATCGAGAGGCGGAATCTCTGGATCCGGTATCACTCTCGAATCAAAAATGGTAGAGACGGGTGCGGGAATCACAAACACGAACAGAAATATATAAAAGTGAAAAGAACAGATAATTGGAGCATAAAACGTATGATTCTTTGATTGATATGAAAATTAAAAGGCTCTTCACACACTCTACAATTATCTCACCCCAGGGTGAGCTCCCCCTGGGGTGGTGATTCCCTCTACAGACACACACTCACTCCTAGGACCTAATCTGCTATATATAGGAGGCCAAGCACATGCGCCTTGTTTTCCAAGCCACCGCCCAATGGGCCTGAAAAACAGGTATCGAAACTACCTAGTTTTGATTGAACAAATGTTCAACCGAAACTACTAGTTTCGGTTACCAAAACTAGTAGTTTCGATTGAACAAAAGTTCAACCGAAACTAGTAGTTTCGATACTGTAATTTCGATTGACAGCATCAGTCTCAAAATTATACCCAACAAGAGAATAAGTGAATCAAATTTACAAGAGTATCAAATTTCATATCATGAAGTGTGTTCTGAAGTATCATAGGTTACCCATAGTTTGTGATAGAATGTGTGATGAATTGCTCAGATACTTATATGATCTTCTTACTCATGATGTTCAAGCAAAAATATGTGTTTGTATTTTTCAGAAAAAACCAAAAATATGTGTTTTCGTATGAAGAGATAAAAACCAAAAACAAGTGATTCCATTTGTACAGATAAAATCCAAAAAGATTTTCTTTCCGTCTTCCATGAAAATTATATCTTTTAATTTTATTCAAATAATTAGGGATTGGATCAGATTCATGTTTCAAATGGAAGATAATAAGGTTTGGAAATTGGATAGTTGAAGTTTGTACAAGTTGGAATTTCAAAGTTTCTAAGTGTGAAGGTTGTGGTTGTCTGAGAAGCGAACTTAGCTAGTTCGTCTGGTAATGTTTAAGCGAACTTAGCATGTTCGCCTGCTGAAGCGAACTTAATCATGGGTATATATACAGTTTCAGGCGAACAAAATCTTTATCCTTTGAACTTTTCTGAGCAAACTTATTCGACCGAACTTGTCCACAGTGTTGCGAACTCGATATTTGAGATTTTTAAGTGTTGTTGATCTGTGTTTCATCGTTACAATCTTGTTCACTTTGTAATTGCGAGTTGATTAAAGGTAGTTTCATTAATTTTTATCCGATAAATCGATCAGAAACCCTTGATTTATGATTCGGTTCTTAGGATTTTGAAAGTCGGACTTGGTCTGTGATTTTAGAGATGTTTGAGTGTGTAAAACATAAAATTGTTACTTGAAATAGCTTAATCGGTGTTGAATGATGCTAATACAGGCTGTGATTTGATTCAATTCCATCGTTTTGATCAAGTTTGATTCTGGTTTGAAATTATTTGAACAGGCGAACTTGTTCATGCGTACTTGTTCAGGCGAACTTATTAGGTAGCCTCTTGCAACTCTAAGCGAACTTAGTAAGTTCGCCTAGGAGCTCAGTAGTGTTTGGACTTGTAATTTTTTTTTGTGTGTTGTGTGTGTTAACATTTTTTTTCTTTCATTTGTTGTTTATGTGTATGTCATATATGTATATGTTAAGTGTATACTTTGTGTGTCTATATACTAATGTTGTTCATGTCCAACTTCATATACAGATGGATCGTCCTGTTGAATACAAACATAATCAAGTCGCCTTATTAGATCCTGAAATGTCAGAGGCTGTAAACTATCAAGAGATAATCAATTTTCTAAATCGGTTAAGGTTGCATGTGGCTCTTTCAGGAAATCCCTACATCAGCTTACCTTATATTCAACAATTTTGGGCTACAGTTCAGCAAGATACGAATTTTGATCCACATGTCTTACGGGCTATAGTGAACAATACTGTGGTGGTGATCTCTGTGGATACTATTCGAGCTGCTCTTGTTCTAGGTGGTTCTAATGATGATCCTATCAGTTTACCTGGTACTTTGATTATTAGGTGTTTTCAGAGGATGGGTTACCGAGGGAAACAAAATGATACCCAATCTAAAAAAGGTGGTCTAGTGGGTCAATGGAGATATTTCATGAACGTCATTATCCAGTGCTTGTCACCTAGAAAGGCTGGTACTTATGGTTTGAAGTCGTCTTTACAAGCTGCAATGGTTGCTTTAACTCTGAACAAACGCTTCAATTTTGCTTTGTATATCTACAGAGAGCTTGTAATGCAGATAACTCCTCCAGAAGGTCAAGGTTTCTTGATGTATCCTCGGTTTATCCAAATGATTTTGAATCATCTGATTCCTAATCTTCCACAGCATCCACAACGTCTCAACTTAACACCGATGACTAAAAGAATTTTTGCAGATTGCACCAAGGTGAAACAACAGAATGCTGCTTTGATTCCAGTTCCTACTCCATTGTTTGGACATCTTATTAATCATGATTATATTGAGCCTCCAAACAATAATTGGTTTCATCCTAAGGAGTTGGTTCAGGATCAAGATCAAGATCCACCACAACATCAACATCCTCAAGTCCAACAAGAACAAATTAAGGTTCCAGTACAACAAGAGATGGCACAAGTTCATGTTCAAGAGAATGTTCATGAAGCTCTTAATGAACCTATTCCATATGCTCATCAAGAAGATGTTCCTGATGATGATGTTAATCCAGATAGGGGAATGAATATGGACGAAATTCATGATGGTGTGATTCATTCTCCTGGACATCAAGCATAGGGTCAGGTTGCTGATACGAGTTATAGTTCGTCTGAGATCCCTGCTGCATCTGATGATGGTGATTCTGGTAATTCACCAGATTTTAGTCCTGGTCACTACATTTGTCTAGCTCAGTTGCATAGAGCTAATGCTAGTAAGAGACTTAAGTCTATGAGCCAGAAAGGCATGAAATGACCAAGAAGAAAGTCTGCATGGGGTCCCCCTCTTGGTGTGACTTTAGGGAAACGAGCATTACATGATGAATCTTCCAATTCCGATGAAGAGTATGTTCCCACTCCTAAATCTCAGAAGCTTATGTCTGCTTCTATTGCTGCTGCTGCAACTACTCAAGGTGTTGAAGATGCTGAGTTTATTGATTATTTGCTTATTACTCCTCAGCCATCTCAACATCCTTTTCCAGTGGTTAATCCTGCTCCAAAAGTTCCTGCTCAATCTCAAGCTGGTCTTTTTTATGTCTTCTGATTCTGAAAGAATTACTTATCTTGAATATCAAGTTATTACTTTACAAAGTCAGGTTGATGTTCGTGTGGCTACTGATTCTAAACACGAGTTAGTTATTCAAGATCAATCTAAGCAATTAGCCGAGATGAAACTTTTGGTTTCTAAGGGGAGTTGAGGTTACAATATGCTTGTCTTAATGATTCTATTCAAAGAAAGGATGATGATGACAATGATCCTAGTGGAAATATGGAACATGATCATCAATACGCTGACGTGAATCCTTTATCTAAGGTTCAGGGGGAGTCAACATCAGATAGTATTGAAGGAAGTAAGACTAGTAATGAAGTTAATGAGGAGATCTTGCTTTAATAGTTCTTTCAAATTGATTCTGATATTGAAGAAGAAGCTGAGAAGCTTGAATGTTTGGATTATATTGGTGAGTTGTTTGATAATCTAGAAGATGATATCTTGGATCCTGAGGTTGAAGAAGGAGAAATTATAGAGATAGAGATTGAGAAAAGTAAAGTTGGTGTTACTTATGAAGGTTGTGATGGTCTGAATGTGCCATATAACTTCATCCAAGATGATGTTATTCCTGAATTGTCCAATGAAGGGATAACTGATTCTGTGGACTCTACTGAAGATACATCAAAGCCTAATGATTCTGCTCAATCAAAGATGGAAACTGAAAAAGAAACTACTCAGTCCATGCCTTCTATGTCATCTGAAGAACCAGTGATGTATAGGAATACTGGTATGACGAAGGAACAATGGAAAGAGTTAGTAAACAGCTGGAAAACGATTTTACCTAAGTCTCCTGTACAACCTGCTCAGAAGGAAAAGTATGTAAACAAAGAGAGGTGTATTGGAAGAATCATAAGTTGGTTTTATGATGAGGAAGTGAAACTGTTTGCATTGAAAAGATCAGATGGTGTACAATATTTGAAGCCAAGGATCAAGTATTTCAATACCTTACCAATGTGTGAAATGAATGGTCTAGCTACAAAGCCTCTGATAAACAGATCAAAGTTTGGATTGGCATGTGATTGCCAATCTGATAAGCAGAGAAGGTTGGTCTGGAGAGTATGACAAGTTGAATCCTCATAACAGTGAAAGAGTGAAGATTGTTGATGCTAAATCTGTTGTGACAACTTGGAAATATAAGTTTAAACCAGTTAAGGTTGTGCAAAAGATTCCATTAAAGAAAATACCACAAGATTTTCTTGGAAACATGAAGTGGTGGTATGTTGATGTGAATACAGGAGAAGCAAGAGTTGAAGATAAGGAGAATAATGTGATAGTAAGATTCTATGATGCAATGAATCTTATTAACTTCTCACAGAAAGATCAGAGAACTATAAGAAAGAATGAGATAATGTTTACAAAAGAATGGAGAGAGCAAGGATTACAGTATAAGAGAGCGTTGGAGATATGTCACAGATATGGAGTGCATGCAGGCAGCAAGTTACTAGAGAATTGGAAGAGTTAGTCATAAAGACTGAAGACAGAAGATCAAGCTATTGTCAAGGGGGAGTCTGTTAGGACATAGATGTGTGACAAAAGCTTTTGTAATAGTTTAGATCTGAATGTCTTTATGTTTTGTAATGTTTAGTTTATGTTCTAAGTCTTGTAAGTTCTGCTAGAGGCGAACTTAACAAGTTCGCCTGGTCTTAGAAGAGGTGAACTTACTAAGTTCTCCTATAGAAGATTTGAGTCTATAAATAGAGTTTACTTGTTCAGTTTTCATAACGCTTTTGTATGCCTTGAATGTTCAAGTCTGTAAACTCCGTGAATTCATGACATAGAAGAGAAGTTTATTTACATTGTGATTGTTATCGTTTATGTCATCTTGTATACACAGTCTTTGATACGGTTGGATTCCGCACTCCGTGTCATTGGTACGTCACGTCTCGAGTATGATCTATAGGAGAGTCATGTAGACCTATAATTCCCCCTTTATATGCATGGGCTTGTTCGGCCCATTGGAGCCGAGCCCAAGCCCGCTCTCTTACCCTTCATCTAACTCTTAATTAAATCCTGATCTCGTTGTTATTCGTCGTTGATTTTGTTTCGGGATGTTACAAGTCTACCTCGGTTATAGCTTTATCCGACCATTTGTATAGGATCGACGGTCACCGGTGAATTAGAGGAGGAGTGGGGTGGAAGTTTCTACGGTTGGGGTATAAGGTATTGGGTGCAACGCTATGTTCCCGAGTTTCATTTAAGGAGAGAAGAGAAAGGATTTGGAAGGAAGTAGGGAAAATTGGTGTTCCAGAAACGTTTTTACGGAGAGAAAGGAAGAGAAGAGAAGAGAAGGCGAGGGGTTTTAAGGCTAAAATCCATCCTTCAAAATTAAAAAGAAATGGCGAGAAGGGAAAGAAAAGGAAGATAAGAGAAAAAAAAGGGAGGTATTCCCTTCTTTTCTTTCATTAAGTTGACTCGGGAACACATCGTTAAAACGATGAGTCGTGTCAGACTGGTGAAAGGATCAAGCAATCCAAACTTTTAAGTTTTTTACACAAATAGTCCTTGAAATGGTGAAAGGACCAAACTACCCTCACGTGTCTTGCACATGACTGAACTTAACCGTAAAATCTAAAGTTCGTTACGTCAAAATATGTTTTACAAAATATGAAAATAAAGAATGATTTAAGTTATTTCCTTAGTTTAAGGATAAAAAATGAAATCTATATCTATATTATATAATAAATAAACGTTTTTACATGTCACGTGTCGCCTCCAAGTTCATTCTCATCATTTTTTTCACGCATCTCTCTCTTATTAAATACACCTCTGTATTTTAATAATAATATATATCTTTAAAAAACATAATAATAAATATACTAATAAAAGACATCTATTTTAAATTATCCCTTATTATAAGAAACTTAAAAATATAATTATGTAACTTTTATTTTGAATCAAATAGTAATGAAAGTCAAATTGTATTAAATAATAATTAACATATTTTCGAACCCCATTTATATATTAATTTTTATATATTTTGAATTTTGTTTTCTATCATTCGTATATGTAATATATATTTACAAATGTAAAATATATACATAAAAAATTAAGAATTTTTTATATTGATAATTTTCATATGGTGTGTAGACATGGGGTTCTAAGCTAGTTTGCTATATACACTTAAAGGACGAAAAATGTAATTTACTCTAAAACTTATATATCATGACTTTAATGTAATAGAATCCGGTTATTTGTTTCAAATTATGTTTTATTTGTTTTCTTGGATTCAAATTTGATAATAAAACTTGTTCTTTAAGAGTTCATATTACCTAATAGATTAAACGGAAACGTCCGGGAATAGTTATTTCATTTAAAATTTGACACCTCATATGTATATAGAGGAAGGTTCCACTACAAAGTGTATTTTGTCAAAAAAGTGTAGGAAACAATGAGAATGTGCCACGTGTACCGATGTCGTCCAGACGGTCTAAATAAAAACTATCAAAACCTAACCTAGACTCCTAAGTAATAAAAGGAAAACCTACGAATTAAACCGCACTGACAGGAAAGTGTACCTATCAAGTGTAGCACATCTTAACGGTAAAACGGAATATCGAACCCTAGAGACACTACTATAGCTATACTAAACTCTGACCCGGACTTAGATTTGATGATCGGGGGAGTTACTACACTACTATCTTAACTAGGGAATACAGAAAACTAAGGACGACTCAACTATCAAGACAAGACCTAAGGTAAAATCAAGAGATGGGAAGAATACCACCTAGGTCGGAATCCTACTTGCAAAGTACAACTTCTACCCATTCAGGAAACTATGATGGATCTGGGTTTCTAACGATAACAACTAAAGACTACCTAGTGGATCCTTAATCACTCTCAGGGTGTCACCAACATAAAGTGTACTAAACTCACCAGATGGTTAAATCACCTCTCGGTCATTTCCAACTATGACAATGTACCCTAAAGACGGATCACCTTTCAGTCTCACTGTTCACGATACATTCAAGGAATGCACAGGGTAATCTTAGGATAACTACTATGATTCAGAATAGCAAAAATCACTAGACACCTAATACTAACACCATCTCAGACTGTTAACACTCGGATTCCTAATGAAGAAGACTAAACGACTAATTCTCACCTATCGGGTATTGAACTAGGAAGAACACTCAACTCTAATCAAGGATCAACTGACACTCCTATGGATTACTACATCTAGCAAACCACTCAGGTCACAAGCAACAAGCAAATAACCTAAACATGCATCTATTAATGAAATACATTCAACAAGATAACATGAGGAATATTAATCAATACAAAACTAGAATAAAAGCATACATATTCATCACTATTATTAACTCAAGATCTTTTACACAATCATAAATCCATGAACGAATCCAAAACCGATAAAAATCATAACTTTAACAAGCAATCATCATAAGACCCAGGCAGTATTAAAGTTTTATCATATGATCATGTTCAAACCAACCATAACAGAAGAACAAGCATAAACCATGGTTTCAAACAAAGCAATCAAATACAAAAATCGAATCTTGGAAATCGAATACGTAAAACTACAAACCCGGGATCCAAAGCTTCAAGCTTTACTGTTCAATTGGCTTCCTAAACTCCTAAAATCACCACTAACTCCACTCAGGACGGCTAATAATCGAACTCTCTTGATAATGGGTATCAAAATCTATTTAAAATCAAATTAGGGTTTTTTCACGGATTTCGGGTCTCTCGAGTATCGTGAGAGACTGGCCTTGTTCTTTCGCGTACCGCGATAGACAAATTAGTCGCGACCGGTTTTTCTTTCGCTCGCGTACCGCGAGGGATCTTCGTCTAGTCTTCGCGTACCGCGAGAGACCTGATTTCACCATTTTTTCACTTTTGTTTCTTGGGCTTCATTTTCGTGTTTGGTTTCTTCGTATATTCAATATTTATTCTCACGAGCACCTGAAACACATAACAAAGACTCAAATCTACACAAAACCGACTCTAAACGAATACAAAACTAATTAAAACAACACGAAAACCTAGGAATAACGATGTGTGCTTTGCACTACATCATGTACGATGTTGATTCCATGGGTGAGAGGTATTAGCGTCATTTAGGCGCACATAAAAACAACATGTTTATATGATATGCTGTGCTACTTTAACATTTGTAATTGTGTTGTTATATGATATAACTTTGCTGATAATGGTAACCGGCACAGATTTCGAGCATGATTATCTTTTTCTAAAAAAATCTCATTTTTCTAGATAAAAAATACAACAATACTATACTCGAATTAAAGAGAAAAAATGCTCGATTTTATGGTGTAATTTAAAAAAAATTATAATATAAAAAAGTTATTTGAGTTTAAAAAATATGATGGAACTAGTATTTAATGCAAAAGGAAAGTCAAACCAAAGACAAAATCTCTATTTTATCAATGACTTCTAAATCAATCTTAGCCATTAGATTAGTTTGATCAAAAATCTAAATTACTTTTTACACTTTTTAGTCAAAACACACTTTGTATTTCAACCTTCCTATATATATATATATATATATATATATATATATATATATGTATATATATATGTATATATATATAGGATGAAGTTCATAAGAAAACTAACATTTAGGGAGAGAATTAGAGAACTCATCATTAAAGGCAAAAAAAGATAATAAAAAAAATCATAACTCAAAATGTAAATCAAAAACTAAAAAAGTGGTTCAGAGACCTTGTTTCCCACGCCGTCCTCGTTAAAAAAACTAGAAAAATAGTTGGTTTAGCTTTAGGGTTTAGTTTAACTTTTAGGTTAGATTTTTGGAGGGATGGTGGGTGGTAGGTTTAGGTTTTTAGGGGTGGGTGGGAAGGTTTAGGTTTGGGGGGTAGGTGATGTGGGGTTAGGTTTTTGGGTGGGGGTGGGGTGGGGGTTTAGGTTTTTAGGGGTGGGGTGGAGGGTTTTAGGTGGTACTACACATGCAGTATTACATTATTTTTTTATTTTTATTTTTTTATATTTTTTTTAACGAGTACGACGTGGGAAACATGGTCTCCGAACCAATTTTTTTGTTTTTGATTTATATATTGAGATATAGTTTTTATTATTATTTTTTTTCCCTTTAATAAGAAGTTCTCTAGTTCTCTCATTAAAGTTAGTTCTCTCATAAACTCAACCCTATATATATATATATATATATATATATATATATATATATATATATAGGGGAGGGATCAAGAGAAAACCACAAAGTTAGGGGAAAATCGAGAAAACCACTAAAACAATGTGTAATTATATGGGTTACGTATACCTAAGCCATTATTTAAATGATTTTTTTGGTAAAACTGTGTAATATTACATTGATACTCGTATAAAAAAATAAAAATAATATAAAAAATAAATATTATTATATTACTGGTTAAAATTGGACTTTTAGTGGTTTTCTCAATTTTTGCCGAACTATGTAGTTTTCTCTGGAACCCTCCCCCTATGTGTGTGTGTGTATATATATATATATATATAGGAAAAGATACAGGTAAAAACGATTTTTATTCTAAGAAGGGTGAAAAGTATTTAGGGCCATTAGATCAAATTGTAGAAAAGATTTAATGATTGAGATTAAATTGTAGAAGAAAAAGTTGTTGGAAGAGTATTTTAGTTTTGGCCACTTTTGTTGACTTTTATCAAGTTCCCCCCCCCCCCCATTTTTTAAACGTTCATAACTTTTATTACGACATTATTTTTTTAAAAAAATTACACCATAAAAACGAGCGTTTTTATCTTAAAAACGAGCGTTTTTATCTTAAAAACGAGCGTTTTTATCTTTAAAACGAGTATAATGTCATTGTATATACAAATGAAAAAATATTACGTTTTCCAGCTCATTGTAATTCGTCAGATCATTGTGTAATATCCGTTCATTGTGTAATATCAAGTCTGGTCATTGTGTAATATCTGGTCATTGTATAATATCAAGTCATTGTGTAATATCAGGCCTGATCATTGTTTAATATTAGGTCTGGTCATTGTGTAATGTCAGGTATGGTCATTGTGTCAAATGTTTTTCATCATTGTGTTATATGTATTCATTATTTTGTCAAATATTTTTCATCATTATATTGTATGTATTCATCATTGTGTTTTTCGTTTTCCAGCTCATTGTGTAATTTGTTCATTATTGTCTAATTCGCTCAAATATGTCAAGTCATTGTGTAATGTAAGATCTGGTCATTGTGTAATTTGCTCATTGCGTAATATGCTCATTTTGTCAAATATTTTTCATCATTGTGTTATATGTATTCATCATTGTGTTTTACGTTTTCCAGCTCATTGTGTAACTTGCTCATTATTGTGTAATTTCCTCAAATATGTCAGGTAATTCTGCAATGTCATGTCTGGTTATTGTGTAATTTGTTCATTGTGTAATATGCTCATTGTGTCAAATATTGTTTATCATTATGTTATATGTATTCATCATTGTGTTTTATGTTTTCCTACTCATTTTATCAAATATTTTTCATTATTATGTTATATGTATTCATCATTGTGTTTTATATTTTCCAGCTCATTGTGTAATTTGTCAGGTCATTATGTAATATCAGTTCATTGTGTAATATCAGGTCTGGTCATTGTGTAATATCAGGTCTGATCATTGTGTAATGTCAGGTCTGGTCATTGTGTCAAATGTTTTTCATCATTGTGTTATACATATTCATCATTTGTCAAATATTTTTCATCATTGTATTATATGTATTCATCACTATGTTTTACGTTTTACAGCTCATTGTTTAATTTGCTCATTATTGTGTAATTCGCTCAAATTTGTCAGGTCATTGTGTAATGTAAGGTCTGGTCATTGTGTAATTTGCTCATTGCGTAATATGCTCATTTTGTCAAATATTTTTATCATTGTGTAATATCAGTTCATTGTGTAATATCAAGTCTGGTCATTGTGTAATATCCGGTCATTGTGTAATATCAGGTCATTGTGTAATATCAGGCCTGGTCATTTTGTAATATCAGGTCTGATCATTGTGTAATTTAAGGTCTGGTCATTGTGTCAAATGTTTTTCATCATTGTGTTATACGTATTCATCATTTTTCAAATATTTTTCATCATTGTGTTAGATGTATTCATCATTGTGTTTTACGTTTTACAGCTCATTGTTTAATTTGCTCATTATTGTATAATTCGCTCAAATATGTTAGGTCATTGTGTAATGTAAGGTCTGGTCATTGTGTAATTTGCTCATTGCGTAATATGCTCATTTTGTCAAATATTTTTTATCATTGTGTAATATCAGTTCATTGTGTAATATCAAGTCTAGTCATTGTGTAATATCTGGTCATTGTGTAATATCAGGTCATTGTGTAATATTAGGCCCGGTCATTGTGTAATATAAGGTCTGATCATTGTGTAATGTCAGGTCTAGTCATTGTGTCAAATGTTTTTCATCATTGTGTTATACGTATTCATCATTTGTCAAATATTTTTCATCATTGTCTTATATGTATTCATCATTGTGTTTTACGTTTTCAAGCTCATTGTGTAATTTGCTCATTATTGTGAAATTCCCTCAAATATGTCAGCTCATTGTGTAATGTAAGGTCTGGTCATTCTGTAATTTGCTCATTGCATAATATGCTCATTTTATCAAATATTTTTCATCATTGTGTTATATGTATTCATCATTGTGTTTTACGTTTCCAACTCGTTGTGTAATTTGCTAATTATTGTGTAATTCGCTCTAATATGTAAGGTCATTCTGTAATGTCATGTCTGGTTATTGTGTAATTTGCTCATTGTATAATATGCTCATTTTGTCAAATATTTTTTATCATTGTGTTATATGTATTAATCATTGTGTTTTACGTTTTCCAATTCATTGTGTAATTTGCTCATTTTATCAAATAATTTTCATTATTGTGTTATGTGTATTTATTATTGTGTTTTACGTTTTCCAACTCATTGTGTAATTTTCCAGGTCATTGTGTAATATCAGTTCATTGTGTAATATCATGTCTGGTCGTTGTGTAATATCAGATTTGGTCATTGTGTAATGTCAGGTCTGCTCATTGTGTAATGTCAGGTCTGGTCATTGTGTCAAATGTTTTTCATCATTGTGTTATATGTATTCATCATTTTGTCAAATATTTTTCATCATTGTGTTTTACGTTTTATAGCTCATTGTTTAATTTGCTCATTATTATGTAATTCACTAAAATATGTCAGGTCATTGTGTAATGTAAGGTCTGGTCATTGTGTAATTTGCTCATTGTGTAATATGCTCATTTTGTTAAATATTTTTCATCGTTGTGTTTTACGTTTTCTAGCTCATTGTGTAATTTGCTCATTATTGTGTAATTCGCTCAAATATGTCAGGTCATTGTGTAATCTAAGGTCTTATCATTGTGTAATTTGCTCATTGTGTAATATCAGTTCATTGTGTAATATCAGTTCTGGTCATTGTGTAATATCAGACCTTATATTACACAATGACCTAGTATATTACACAATGACCATTATGCCCTCCCTTTAAAAATAATAAAAGGATACATGTCAAGCCCAGAATCCTTCTTACTCTTCTTATTTTTCAAACACTTTTTATTATAACCTAACCATATATATATATATATATATATATATATATATATATATATATATAATGGATCATTTGAGAACTCTTAAATATTTTGAGAACTTGCGAGAACTCGTCAAAAAACCAATCCAAACCATTTTTTTTTGTTTCTACTAACTTTATTACTATAATACAACATAAAAAAATGAATTTATATATTTAAATTTACATGTATTCATATATTAAAAAATATATACACATGTGTATGTTTACCACTTACACATGTGTAAGTGTTTACTATTTACATATGTGTATATATGTTTTTCAAAATAATTTAGAGAGAAGAGATGTATTACTTGGAGAGATAAATCATGTTTTATGTTGTATTATAATAATAAAGGTAGTGAAAACAAAAAAAAATTAGTTTTTGTTGGTAAAATATAAATCAAAAACTAAAAAAGTAGTTCGGATACCATTTTCTCACGTCGTCCTCGTTTAAAAAAAACAACGTAATACTGCATATGTGTAGTACCACCCCAAAAACCTAAACCCCCATCCCACCCTGACCCAAAAACCTAACCCCACCCCTCCCCACCCACCCCACCATCAGAAAACCTAAACCCCACACCCACCACAAAAACCCAAAAACCTAAACCCCCAACCCACCCCCACCCAAAAACCTAACCCCACCCTCCACCCACCCAAAAACCTAAACCCACCCACTCCTA
Organism: Smallanthus sonchifolius; assembly: GCA_023525975.1. Classification (NCBI taxonomy): domain Eukaryota; kingdom Viridiplantae; phylum Streptophyta; class Magnoliopsida; order Asterales; family Asteraceae; genus Smallanthus; species Smallanthus sonchifolius. Next base: position 15,233,803 of record CM042035.1, on the reverse strand, counting down.
CGAGGACGACGTGGGAAACATGGTCTCCAAACCACTTTTTAGTTTTTTATCTATATTTTAAGTTATGATTTTTTGATTATTTGTTTTTTTTTCCTTTAATGAGAAGTTTTCTAGTTCTCTCACTAAATGTTAGTTTTCTTCTGAACTTCACCCTATATATATATATATATATGGAATGAATCTGTGGTTAGGATCTTTTGAGAACTCATATATACTTGAAAACTCGCGAGAACTTTTTCAAAAACTAATTAAAACCATTTTTTTTTGTTTCCACTGTATTTATTATTAAAATATAACATAAAAAATGATTTACCTTTCCAATTAAATAATCTCTTCTTTCTAACTTATTCTTAAAAAAAATTATACACATATATAAATGGTGAACACTTACACATGTGTAAGTGGTAAGCTTACACATGTGTAGATTTTTTTAATATACGAAATACAAAGACTTTAAAACAATGTAGATAAGTCGTGATAAAGTCTCACGTTAACCGTTAAGCATAATAACTTATTAATAAGTTGTGGGGTTCCAAACTAATCAATTAGAAGGAAATCAATAATAAAGAAAGAGACACGAATGTAAAACATAAAAAGGTCGTATGATATATCCGGACTGGACCTAGTCAATTAACCTCAAAGAGATTCCAGTTAAGCCTTTTGGTTTTATTTACTCGAATTTGTAATATTACAATAATACTCTTTTAAAAAAATAAAAATAAAATAAAATATAATTATTATTATATTATTGGTTAAAATTGGTTTTTATAGTGGTTTTCGCCTAACTATGTTGTTTTCTCTGAAACTCTCCCCTATATGTGTGTGTGTGTATATATATATAAATATGTATATATATGTATATATACACACATACGGGGAGAAATTCATTTTAGAACACTTAAATATTGCGAGAACAAGTGGAACAAATATAAATCGTTTATTTTTTTGATCCATTGTAAAAAATTTAAAAGTTTATACTTTTTACATATAAATATGTATGTTTATGTACATAAAAAACAATCAAACTAATTTTTTCAAAGGTTTTTATATATTTAGAAGTTTCCTACACAAGTGTAGGTTATGTGTAGGTAAAACAAACCTACACATGAATTACACATGTGTAGGTATGTATATAAATGAATATTTTTCATATTTTTTTGTTTGAATTTCATGAAAAACAAATAAATATTATATTTATATAATTTTCTTATATTTTAAAACTTTTTAAGATTGAAAAAGTGAATGATTCGTTTTGTTCTGAGTGTTCGCGCAATATTTAGTGTTCTGAATTGAGGCCCTATATATATATATATATATATATATCTTACGAGTAGTAGAAAAAATGGTAGAAATAGACTTATTTTCACCAGAAACAATCCAGAGAATTAAACAATCTGGAAAACAATTCATACACACAGGACTAATAGTCATAGGAATAAAAGCCCTAGGAAGAAAAAACCTATGAACAAAACTTTTAGCCTTAATATTAGATAAAAGCTGGAAGACAGAAATGAAAAAAGCTATAATTTCAGGAATGGAAATAGACTCAAATACAAATTTTTCCTAGTGTATATTGATGACATACTAGTAGCAAGCAAAACAGTCCAGGAACATGAAACACATCTCCAACAAGTATTTGAAGAAATAAAAAGGAATGGGATAGTAGTATCTAAGAAAAACATGGAATTATTCAAAAGAAAATTTTCATTCTTAGGATTAGAAATAAGAGATGGAAAAATAGAATTACAAAAACATATTTCTACAAAAATTTTAGATTTTCCAGAAAAACTCATCAATTTAAAACAAATACAAGCCTTTTTAGGTTTAGTAAACTATGCTCGAAAATTTATTCCAAATCTTTCAAAATTAGTAGGTCCACTATACAGTAAAACTACCAAAAACGGACAAATAAATTTTAACCAAGAAGATGTTATCTTAGTAAAAAGAATAAAAGAAAGGATTAAAGAAATTAAACCCTTAGAATTACCACTTATAACAGATTATATAATCATAGAAACAAACGAATGCAAAGAAGGATGGGGAGCAGTTCTCCTTTGCAAACCAAATGTTCACAGCCATAAAAAAGAAGAAAAAATATGCTCTTACCATAGTGGAAGTTTTAAAACCGGATCCACTTGGACTAGCCTAGATTTTGAAATACAGGCCTTGATAAACGCTTTAGAAAAATTCAAGATATTTTTACATAAAGATTTTACAGTCAGAACAGACTGTGAAGCTATAGTAAAATTTATTAAAAATGATCAAAGTAAAAAGACAAACAGGACAAGATGGGTAAATTTGTAAAATATAATACAAGGTAGTGGGTACACTATACAGTTTGAACACATTATAGGAAAAGACAACCGGATAGCTGATTTATTATCTCGTAACATTAACAAACTACTCTGTTCAGATGGATAGGAAACAAAAAGGCAAGGAGAAGATGGTCGTCAGACAATTACAGTTTAAATAGAATCCTTCCCCTATGAGCATCTCGTCCAACGACGATGAAGAGACAACAGAAAAGCTTATGAGTCAAGCTTTCCAAGCCGAAAAAATATACAGTGCTAGACAAATGGCTTCACTACAAACCACACCAGTTATACAAAATACTAGAAAGCTCCCTCCGTATTTCCTTAAAACTGCATAACCCTCTCAAATCCCACAAAATACACAAATATATATATATATATATATATATATATATATATATATATATATATATATATATATATATAAGGTTCTACTAGGAAGAGAAAATAATGTAAGAAGTGTATGAAGGAATTTGAGCCATTGATCTTGGAGATGGAGAGTTGTGGATGTGCCACGTCAAAAGTGGGAAATAAAAGGGAATAAAAATGGCTAGAGGGATATAGTAGTAATTACGTCCAAAAAAAGAAGAAACATGCACATGCAAGTCACATGCATATTCCCCCCATTATTTTTAAACGTTCATAACTTTTTTATGCGTTATTATTTTTTTTAAATGCACCATAATAACGAGCATTTTTTTACCTTTCCAACGAGTATGATATTGATATATATATATATATATATATATATATATATATATATATATATATATATTAAAAAAACGTCGTTTTATTGTGTTTTTTAAGTGGGCGTTTTTATGGTGTTGCCATCTTTAAAACGAGTATGGTTTTGCTATAATTAAAAAAAATCGACGAATTGGGTTTGTAATTTTTTAACAACGTTTTCATGGCGTTTTTCAAAACTTTTTTTCATAACGTTTTTTATGATATTTCATTGCGTTTTTTTAATAACTTTTGTCACTGCGTTTTTCATGGTGTTTTTTCATGACCTTTTTCTCATAACGTTTTTTCAAGACGTTTTTCATTGTGTTTTTTCATAACATTTTTTATGGCGTTTTTTTTATGACGTTTTTTTCACTGTGTTTTTCGTAGACGTTTTTTTCATGGTGTCTTTTACATGGAGTTTTCTGTTGTTTTTGATCACCGGTCATGCGGAAAACAGAAAAAACGCATGTGAGACTGGGCGTGTTATGGTGTTTTTAAACGGGGCAACTTTATGGTGTGTTTTGAACTGTGAATGTGCAGAAAACAGAAAATGTGTATTATGGTGTTTTTAAACTGGGCAAGCTATTTTTCATGGAGTTTTCTGGCGTTTTCTAGTGTTTTTGATCACCGATCGTTCGGAAAAACAGAAAAACCGTATGTAAAACTGGGCGTGTTATGGTTTTTATAAACTGTGCAACTTTATGGTGTGTTTTGAACTATGATTGTGCAAAAAACAAAAAAAAATGCGTTTTATGGTGTTTTTTTGATGCAATACCATTATGGTTTAGGTGTTTTCTTTATGGTGTCTTCTTTTATAGTATTTTTGAACTTGGTGTACTATGGTGTTTTTAAACTGGGCAACTTTATTGTGTGTTTTGAACTGTGATTGTGCAGAAAACAGAAAATGTGTTTTTTAGATTCTCCAACACCTCCAAGGAATCGTTATCTTTGGTGCTCAGCTCTATTAATACGAGAGTTGCAGGAGCTCGTACGCGATCAAGCAGAAAACAGAAAGCGCATTTCTGACGCCATTACCATAATGGTTTTAGGTGTTTTATTTATGGTGTTTTTCTTTTCTATATGAAACAAGCTCTTTTAAAAATATCATAAATTCCTCCGGTTCAAAAACACCAAAAACTTGCCTAGTTCTAAAATCACCATAACACGTTCACTTCAAAAACATCATAAAATGTCCAGTTAATTTTTTTTTATGATTTCTTTTTAGTTTAGGTCATTTTTTATGGTATTTGTACATCTTTTTTATGATGTTTTTATAGAGTTTGTACATTTTATTGTAAAAACACCATGAATAAAAAACCCCACTTAACACGTAATTTTTTTTAAAAATTTTATATAACAATAGTGTACTCATATTAAAGATAATAAAACGCTCGTTATTATGGTATAAATTTTGTTTTTAAATAATAACGTATTAAAAAGTTACAAACGTTTAAAAAATATGGGGGAATATGCATGTGAGTTGCATGTACATATTTTGTGTATTTGAAAAATCAAGCGCATGTTTTTTTCACGATTTTACCCTTCCCCCTTGATCCCCTCCTTTGACACATGTCACTCCATGGTGGCTTCTTACATTTCCTACACTTTTTTCACTTCTTAGAATATCCCTCATATATATATATATATATATATATATACTAGGAAGGGAAAAAGTGTAAGAAGGATTTTGAGCCACAAAATCATTAGGTTTTGTGGTTGAGATTGAGGCGGTGGCAAAATGGTAAATAATTACAAATTAGATTCCATCAGGAGGGGTAGAAAGGGAAGATCTAGCCAAAAAAACCCCACATGTTAGTCAAATGCCATTTCCTCCAAATTTTTTTAAACGTTCATAACTTTTTTATACTTCATTATTATTTTTTTTTTAAATATACCATAAAATCGAGCATTTTTTTTATCTTTCCAACAACTATGGTATTGATATATAAAAAAATAAAATAAAAACTGATGAAGTGGGTGTTGCATTAAACTGGTCATTTTTATGGTGTACATGATGTTTTTATGGCTTTTTTTTTTCTTTTCGCTACTGCACAACAAAATTCGTCCACCGACTACAACGATTCCCCACAGAAACGTAACTATGATTCTGTCTGGTGTTTTAACATTTAAACTTGAATGTTTAAGTCTGTACATGATGTTTAAATCTGTACATGGTGTTTAAGTCTATACATTTGTGTTTAAGTATGTACATGGTGTTTTAACATTTAAACTTAATTGCTTACGTCTGTATATGGTGTTTTAAACTTAAACGTCAATTTACACATGATGTTTTATATGTTTATTGCGTTTTATGGTTATGACGTTTTAAGTCAGTACATGGTGTTTAAGTCTATACATTTGTGTGTAAGTCTGTACATGGTGTTTGAACATTTAAACATAATTGTTTAAGTCTGTACATAGTGTTTTAAACTTAAACGTCAATTTACACATGATGTTTTACTTGTTTATTGCGTTTTATGGTTATGACATTTTAAGTATGTACATGGTGTTTTTACTCTTCACATTGTGTTTTAACATTTTATACATAGTGTTTTACAATTAAACGCCAATCTACCCATGGTGTTTTACATGTTTATGTCGTTTAAAATTTCGGACTTGACCACATTTGATTCGGAGTGGATTACAAGTATTAGAAAAATTATTTCAACGTTTTCTACGTGGTGTTTTAAAACGCCATGTGTAAAACACCATCCCAGGTGTAAAACACTATCAACATAATCTAAAACGCCATGTGTAGAACACCATGCCCAGGTGTAAAACACCATGACTAGAATCTAAAACGCTATGTGTAAAATACCATAACCAATCTAAAACCCCATGTAGAAAACGCCCAGTTCATGTTAAAAAAAATGATTTTTACATGCCAATCTAAAATACCATGTGTAAAACGTCATGTGTAAAACACCATAAACAGAATGTTAAACATGCAGTTCAAAAACACCATAAAATTTCCAGTTCAGAAACAACTTAAAACACCCCATTCAAAAACACCATAAAACGACGAATTGTTATATATATATATGTATATATATATATCAATATCATACTCGTTAGAAAGATAAAAAACGCTCGTTATTATGGTGCAATGTTTTTAAAAAAATAATAACGCATAAAAAAGTTATGAACGTTTAAAAAGATGGGGGGAATATGCATGTGACTTGCATGTGCATTTTCCTTGTCATGTGAGTAGCATGTGGATGATGGGTTTATGTTTTTGCCGTTTTTCTTTGGAATCCTTCATGGACACATGTCACTCTATGGTGACTTCCTACACTTTTTAGCCTTCTTAGAATATCTATCCCTTATATATATCTATACTACTTAATAAACAAGTAAAATTATGGGACACGTGTCACCTTCTGGTGCAATCTTAGCATATTTTTCCCTCATCTCTCTCCTATTAAATATTATATTAAAAAAAGTATATTTTTAAATATTTAATATCAATCTAATTATGCATACATTTTATTTAATTATAGATTGTTATTATATCATTAAACAAATGAATTTAATATGGATTACCATTTATCAATTACATAAAAAAATTAATACAAAGTTAAAAAAATGTTTTAAAAACTAACTTAATATAATTTATAACCGTCACGTTAAAGTAGACATATTTTGACAAATATATGTGTTAAAAAATTACATTATATTTTATTCAACTCGTGTAAAACACGGGTTTTTAAAAACGTAATTTTTTATTTACTAATTATATAACATTATATTTATTTAACCCGTATAAAACACGGGATTCTAACATATTATATAAATATATATATATATATATATGGTGAAGTTCATAAAAAAAACTAACACTTAGAGAGGGAACTAGAGAACTCCTCATTAAAGGCAAAAAAATAATAATAGAAAAATCATAACTCAAAATATAAATCAAAAACTAAAAAAGTGGTTTAGAGACCTTGTTTCTCACGTCGTCCTGGTTAAAAAGAATTCGAAAAAATAGTCGGTTTAGCTTTAGTGTTTAGTTTTTTTAGTTTAGTTTAGCTTTTAGGTTAGTTTTTTAGAAGGGGGTGGGTGGGGGGTTTAGGTTTTTTTTTTTGGGGGGGGGGTTTAGGTTTTTTTTTGGGGGGGGGGGGGTGGGGCGGGGGGTTTAGGTTTTTGGGGTTGGGTTAGTTTTTTTTAGGTGGTACTACACATATACAGCATTACGCTATTTTTTATTTTTATTTTTTTTATATATTTTTTTTGAACGAGTACGACGTGGGAAACATGGTCTCCGAACCACTTTTTTAGTTTTTTATTTATATTTTGAGTTATGATTTTTTTGTTATTTTTTTTCCCTTTAATGATAAGTTCTCAAGTTTTTTCATTAAAGTTGGTTCTCTTATGAACTCAACCCTATATATATATATATATATATATAGAGGGTTAGGTTATAGTAAAAAGGGTTTTAAAAATAAGAAGGGTAAGAAGGATTCTGGACTTGACATGTGTCCTTTTATTGTTTTTAAAGGGAGGGCATAATGGTCATTATGTAACATACCTGGTCATTGTGTAATATACTAGGTCATTGTGTAATATAAGGTCTGATATTACACAATGATCAGACCTGATATTACACAATGACCAGACATTACATTACACAATGACCTGACATATTATGACGAATTACACAATAATGAGCAAATTACACAATGAGCTAGAAAACGTAAAACACAATGATGAAAAATATTTGACAAAATGAGCATATTACACAATGAGCAAATTACATAATGACCAGACCTTACATTACACAATGACCTGACATATTTGAGCGAATTACACAATAATAAGCAAATTACACAATGAGTTGGAAAACATAAAACACAATAATGAATACATATTACACAATGATGAATACATATAACACAATGATGAAACACATTTGACACAATGATCAAATCTGACCTTACACAATGACCAGACCTGATATTACACAATAACCAGACCTGGTATTACACAATGAACTAATATTACACAATGACCTGACAAATTACACAATGAGCTGGAAAACGTAATTTTTTTTTCGTTTTTGTATATAACGACACTATACTCGTTTTAAAGAAACAAAACGCTCATTTTTTGGTGTAACTTTTTAAAAAAAATAATGTCGTATGTAAAAGTTATGAACGTTTAAAAAAAGGGGGGGGGGGGACTTGATAAAAAGTCAACAAAAGTGGTCAAGACTAAAATACCATTCCAACAACTTTTTCTCCTACAATTTAATCTCAACCATTAAATCTTTTCTACAATTTGATCTAGTGGCCCTAAATTCTTCTCACCCTTAGAATTAGAATCCTTTTTACCTGAACATTTTTCCTATATATATATACACACACACACACACACACATATATATATATATATATATATATATATATATATATATATATGTGTGTGTGTGTGTGTGTGTATAGAGGAAGGTTCCCCTACAAAGTGGATTTTGTCGAAAAAGTGTAGGAAACAATGAGAATGTGCCACGTGTACGATACTGATTACATGGGTTAGAGGTATTAGCGTCATTTATGCGTGCAGAAAAACAACACGTTTATATGATATGATGTGCTATTTTAACATTTGTAACTGTGCTGTTATACGATATAACTGTATTGATAATGGTAACCATCACAGATTTTGAGTATTATTTTCTTTTTTCTAAAAAAATCTCATTTTTCTATATAAAAAATATAACAATACTATACTCAATTTAAAAAGAAAAAAAATGCTCGATTTTATGGTTTAATTTAAAAAAAAATTATAATATAAAAAAGTTATTTGAGTTTAAAAAATATGGTGGAACTAGTATTCAATGCAAAAGTAAAGTCAAACCAAGGACAAAATCTCTATTTTATCCTCTAGCAATTAAATGGTTTCTAAATCAATTTTAGTCATTAGATTAGTTTGATCAAAAATGTAAATTACTTTCTACACTTTTTAGTCAAAACACACTTTGTATTTGAACATTCATATATATATATATATATATATATATATATATATATATATATAAATGTAAATTACTTTATACACTTTTTAGTCAAAACACACTTTGTATTTGAACATTCATATATATATATAGGTATATATATATATAGGGGAGGGTTAGGCTAGAAAGGTATAAAAAGCTAAAAAAATGTAGGAAGGATTCTCAACGTGACACGTGTCCAAGAATGGAAAAGGAGGGAAAGGGTACTTGCGTCAAAACACAAGATCCTTGGATCAACACATGCACATGCAAGTCACATGTCATTTCCTCCATTTTTTAAGCGTCTATAACTTTTTTATATATCATTTTTTTTAAAATTCACCATAAAATCGAGCGTTTTTTAATCTTTCCAACGAGTATGGTATTGCTATATTAAAAAAGAAAAAAAAACTCACCAACTGGGTGTTGTTTGAACTTGTGAGTTTTTATGGTGTTTATGATGTTTTATGGAGTTTACACAAGGTTTTTGAAATTGTGCATTTTAGACATGGTGTTTTATATTTTAACATACATATACATGTATTTTATAATATTTATGTTTATGCGTTTTTGTTTTGTCATGGTTTTTGTCGTAAAATTTCAATCGACGATTAGTTTTTCCATGCGTTTTATACTTTAAATTCCATATACATGGCGTTTTGTCGTGTTTGTGTTTATGGTGTTTTACCTTTTTTTAAAACGTCCAGTTCAACATAAATTATACGTCACAGTTGTAAAACACAATAACAAACTAAAACGCCATGACCAAAAACACCATGTGAAAATTTGTCGTTTTAATTTGTCATTGTGATTCTGAAAACACATGTTGAAACTAAAACGTCATGTTGAAAGAGTTTATAAAGAAACTAAAACGTCATGTTGGATTATAATTTGTCATTGTGATTTATCAAAGAGTTTATAAAGAAACTAAAACACCACCAAAAACACCATGTTGAAATATGTCATTATGAAAACACCATGAACAAAAAAGCTAAAATGTCATGTTGAAATTGACCTCCATTTGTAAAACACCATGACTAGAAAGACTTTATGTTGAAAAACACCATAATCTGAAATACTCTATGTTAAAAAAACACCATAGATCTAAAACATAATGTTGGAAAAAAAAACTCACTTTTAATGTTATTTAAATAAAAACTATTTAAAAGAGTATATATATATATATATATATATATAAAATAAAAAACTAATTGTAATGTTGAAAACACCATGACGAAAAAAGCTAGAACGACATGTTCAAAATGGCCGCAGGTGTAAAACACCATGACTAGAAAAACACCATGACAAGAAAAGCTTTATGTTGAAAAACACTTAGTTAAAAACATCATAGCTTTAAAACACCATAAATCTAAAAAACCATGTTTGGTAAAACCCACTTTAATGGTATTTAAATAAAAACGGTTTAAATATATATACATATATATATATATATATATAATAAAAAACTAATCGTAATGTTAAAAACACTATGACCAAAAAAGCTAAAACGTCATGTTGAAAATGGCCCACATGTGTAAAACACCATGACTAGAAAAACACACCGTTGAAAACACCATAGATATAAAACACCATAAATCTAAAACACCACGTGCAAAAAAACCCACTTTGATGTCATCTAAACAAAAACGATTTAAAAGAGTATATATATATAGCAATAGCATACTTATTGGAAAGATAAAAAAAACACTCGATTTTATGGTGAATTTTTTTTTTAAAATAACGACGTATAAAAAAGTTATGGACGCTTTAAAAAAATAGGAGAAATGACATGTGACTTGCATATGCGTTTTGGCCCCTTCCTGATAGTTTTCCACTTGCTATTATTTACAAAAATGTCACCGTGTGAATCTCAGCCACAAATCACAAAGATCTTGTGGCTGATATTCCTTCCTACACTTTTTAGAGTTTCGATCCTTTCTAGCAGAACCTCTACATATATATATATATATATATATATATATATATATATATATATATATATATATATATACTAGGTTAGAATACCGTATATTATACGGGTTGAATAAATATAATATTATATATGAAATAATAAAAAAATTATTTTTAAAAAACTCATGTTTTACACGGGTTGAATAAACCCGTGTAATACAATATAATCTGTTGACATATACACCCATCAACATATGCTAGGAGATTTATTAATATAAAGATTATTATTTTCTTTAAAAATATATTAATATTAAAAGATAAAGGTGTATTTAATAAAAGAGAGACGGGAAAAAATGATGAGAATGAATCTGGAGTCGACACGTGTCATAAAAACTTTTATTTATTATATAGTATAGATTTACAGAATTTTTTTTTCTAATATCCGAATTTGTTAGGACATGTTTTGTAACTGTTGATAAAATTCTGTGTAAGTTCATAGTGAGGCGAACTAGAATCTTTAGGAGCGAACTTGTTAAGTTCGCCTAAGGAATCCTAAGTGCAAGTTCATAGAGAGGCGAACTTAACAAGTTCGCCTAAGCATCTTTAGAGGCGAACTTGTTAAGTTCGCCTATAGCAGGTCTGTGGCTATAAATAGGAGATATCAGTAGACAGAATGTAGTAGACTTGAGAGAGAATTCTGTGAATCTTGTAACTTGGTATTGTGGTGGAAATACAAAGAGTTTATTTACACCGTTGTTGTTGATTGAGTTACACGAGCACGTTGATCATGGATTCTGCACGTTATCACCGTGTCGTACCGTGAGTCTAGAGATCCGTCACGCACCAAATTAGGGACCTACAATTGGTATCAGAGTTTTTGCTCTTGATTAGCAGAAGATTCGTGGTGTTTTCGTGTCCAATCAACATCAAATTTCATAGATTTTGAAGATTTTTCATCTTTTTTGTGTTCTTGATAAAAATGGAAGATTTTTGATCATTTTGGATTGATTTTGGATTATTTTAATGAAATTGATCCGATAGAAGTGTTCCTAATCAGTTCCTACACATTCCTACGGTTCAATTTAATCAAATTCCATCAATTCAGCAAGATATGATGATTTTCGGAATTTTTGGTTCGTGTTTGGTTGAACAGCTGATCAGGCGAACTTAGCAATTCTGTTGCAGGCGAACTTAAAGAGGTGAACTTAATAAGTTCGCTTGGTGCAGATTAGGCGAACTTAACAAGTTCGCTCGGGTCAAGTTCGCTTGGGGTTAAGTTCGCTCGGGTCAGTTTCAGGTGAATTTTGTCAGGCGAACTTATTAAGTTCGCTTGAGATTAAAAAAAAAAAATTCAAAATGTCAATTTCTTATGATGATAATGAGATTGGAACTATGCCGCCGAGACTTTTGTGCATATCAGATTACCGTAGCTGGAAAGTCCGGTTCGAACAGTTCGTATCAGAAACTGATGAAACTTTTTGGAGACCAATATTTGAAGGATATGAGCATCCTACCTTTGACTTTCTAGAATTTCGTGATGTTCCTAAACCAGTGACAGCTCTTACTAAAGTAGAAAAGCAGAAGTTTGATCGAGAGATGAAAACGTGTGAAACTTAAACGATGTCTTTACCAAAAGAAATCATTCATAGTCTCGGGAAGTGTCCAACTTCAAGAGATCTATGGGAAGCTTTGAAGAAAAAGGGTGAAGCTACTACTCAAGCGTTTGTTGTCTTGATCAAAGAAGTATTGGAGAAGCCGAGTTATTCTCAAAGTGATTCTTCTGCAGATTTAACTGATAGTGAGAGTATTAGATCTGGTGAAAGTACTCGGTCTACCGAGAGTGATGTAGAGACTGAAGTAAGCTTCTAGACTGTTGAAGATGATCTGCGTGAATTAGAAATTGATACAGAGCCTGTCATTGTTGCTCAAAAGAGTGAAGCTGATGATGACGTATTCATGGCTCCTGGTGCATCTTCTTCAGAAGTAAAACCTGAGGTACTTTCTAACTCTGAAATGTTTTGTTCTAACTGTATTTCAGTGAAGGATAAAATGATGAGGGTTATGGATGACAACGTAAATCTCATTTGTGATATGAAATCCATGCACACGGTAAATCAGAAATTAAAAGATAATGAGAATGTGTGTATTGAAAGGATAGAATCACTGAAGAGGGATATAAATTCTCTGACTTTGAAGATCAAAGAGCAGGCATATCACCTGGATATGTCCTTTGCAGAAATTGAGAAAAGAAATACTGATCTTGTTGAGAAAGATAAGGAACTAGCTGATTCTAAAGTAGAGGTAATCAGATTGCATAGAAAGTTAGAATTTGGAAATTCATCATTCTTATTAGGACATTATCATAATAATACTGAAGAGGGGAAGGGAACTAGTGGTATTGGCTATGTTCCTCCACCATTCAATGGAAATTATTCTGTTGCACCTGAGATTATAAACGATGAGGATTTAGATCCTAAGACTGTGTTGAAGGTGAATCCAGTCACAGGTGAAGATATGGTGTATTCTGATGAGAGTGATAATGATTATTTTGATGAAGCTAAGGTAGAGGGGATAGCGAAAGAAGTTAAGAAAGAAGATTCAAAGGTTGATTCTAATTCATCCGAAAATTATACATTTGGAAGTTCTTCAAATTCAAGGAGAGTTCCATATGTCAGAGATTATAAAGACAGGCATACATGTTTTCATTGTAATGAGATAGGACACATTGTGGTGAACTGTCCTTACAAAAATAAAGGGAAGAAGCATGTAGTTCCTGAGAAGATGAAGCCTGAATCAAAACCTGTTGCAAAATCTGGAGTTTCAGAGAAAATAAAACTAAAAGAAGTTCATGTAGGAGAATCTTGTTCAAGTGCATCTTATCATGTGAAGATTCCTTATATGAGAGAATATAGTGAGAAGAGATCTTGCTTTTCTTCTGGTCTTGTGGGTCACATTCAGATTGCTTGTCCTCACAAAGACAAAGGTAACCGACATGTTACTCCAGAAAAGGTAAGAACTCCTGGTAAGCCTTATGTTAACCCAAATGTGGTTAAACCTCGTGATACATCAAAGGGTAATTCAAAATATGAGGTTAGGCTCTCTAGACCTCAAAGACGGAGGAGAAACAGAAGATTGAGAAAACTTTTAGAACAACAAGAGTTTTCACAATCAAATCAATTTTTAAATGAAAGAAAATGTTCAAACACTTCACATTTTAAGCAAAAAGAACTTAATGAACAGAAGTACGTTTGGAAATCTAAAGTTTCTGTTTCTGACTCGTCGGAACAATCTCCAAAAATCGATGAGAGATTCGATTGTGAATGGAGTGAGGTTTATTATTTTGATACAGATGGACGACCCATGACTACCATGGCTTGGGTCCCAATTTCAAATTAATGTTTCTTGTTAGATGTGCAGGAATTACCAAGAGGGACTATTATTACCATTTTGGTTGTTGATAGTGGTGGTTCTAAGCACATGACAGGGAATGACATCTGCAAGAGTAAAGAGTTGTTGATAACTGAGAAATCTATTTGATTCAACGACTTGATGCTCAAGGGGGAGAATATGTCACACAATGTTTTGGAAAGAGTTTTACAAAGTCCAAATGTCAACCTAAAACTTGGGATGACAATGGTGAGCATAAAGTTGTTGATGCAACCATTTGACTAGTTGAGGGGGAGTCTACAGGACAGGGGGAGTACAGAACTGTGCTGGTGACAGAGGCAATGACATTCAAATACATTACATTGGTTTGAGTTTTAATTGATTGACTTGCTTAATCCTGAGTATTGCTTAATCCTGAGTAACCAAGTAAAATTTTTTTTCTTAAAATGTTTTCATGGAAGGTTTATTTTCGTTTGTTTTACTTTCTTTGAAAAAGATTTTGAAAAAGCCAAACAAATTGAAAAAGATAAAATCGACATTACTTGAAGTTAAAGAAGAGATGATAGTACATCAGTAGATGTTCTTTCACACATGACCTTAGATTAACTGGTTGGTGCTTTATGTTAATATATCTGAATTATATGTTTTGATCTAAACTTCAGAGACTACACAAATAGGAAATGATAGTGTTGTGTATGCATATAATTTGAATTGTCATTAGACTAAAAGCGTCACTGAACCATTAGTAGTGTGAAAACATAATTTCATATGTTACAACTGTGATTTGAACCCATTTTATGTCTGGGTGTGTGTGTTAAAAGATCACTATCAGATAAAGAATATTAGCTTTTAATAAAGATTTTCCTATGAGATCAGTTTCCGGTTATGTCCTTAGCACTATTCATTCGATTTGCTTCAGTGCACATGTCCCGAAAAGCATGCAATTTGAAGTATAATCAAGATATGTACTTGACAACATCTGTCAAACATATACTAGCCCTTGGATCATATTGATAAATCATCTTTACTGATTCCATTGAATTCATAATCCAGATAATAGTTGGATCCACGTACCTGAATCTTATGATTCCACATATATAAGCCAAAACATTGAATCATTCGATTCTGAATCTCATTGATTCCTATACAATCCAATTTGGATTCTGCTATTCATGTGCTAAGTGATGTCTCCTCATTCTGGAAAATTCGGATAATCTTTAGTAAAATCTCATATGTCTTGAAGATAATGCATTTACTTTCTGTTGGCATACTAGTGGGGTACACGTTGTATTTCGTACTTAAATGGTACCTTAACTCACAAGAAAGTGGGAATGAGATGCTTTAGTTTCAAATCTTATAATATTGACAATTTGAATTTGTGTGTCATAGCCTGATCCTATTTTCTTTGAATGCTTATCGCGTATCATAACATGCAATATGAAAGTGTTGAAAAGATAGAGTGTGATAATCTTGAAAGATATTGGTTTGATTGGTCAAGGCTTGAAAGAATAACATAGGATACCATTTGATATTATATGGATTTTTTATCCAAAATGTGTGATTGATACATTGTTTTTACTGATATGATCTTCTTACTCGTGATGTTCGACCAAAAAGATGTGATTTTGTATTTTACATTTTAGTTTGTACAAAGAAAAACCAAAAATATTTTGTCTTTCTTATGTTTGAAAAACCAAAAAGATTTTATTTTTCCAGCTTCCATGGAAATCTTAATTGTTGGTTATTCTTGGTTGTTCTCTTTTGCAAAAACTAAATATTACAGACAGAAGTGGACAAGGGGTCCTTCTCCCAAGTTTTCTTCTAGATAGAAAGAGATAGTGTGCAGATGAACAAGACGAAGACTAAAGTGTGTTTGATGATATATGAAGACGGATGACAATCTTCTAAAGCTGTTGTCAAGGGGGAGTCTGTTGGAGCATATTCTGGTGACAATGAGCTTGAAGATTATATGTCTTAGTCTTAGAGTCTTTGACTTGTATTTGATAGAATTGTTAGCAACAGTTAAAGGGGAGTCTGTTAGGACATGTTTTGTAACTGTTAATAAAATTCTGTGTAAGTTCATAGTGAAGTTCGCCTCAGAATCTTTAGGAGCGAACTTGTTAAGTTCGCCTAAGGAATCCTAAGTGCAAGTTCATAGAGAGGCGAACTTAACAAGTTCGCCTAAGCATCTTTAGAGGCGAACTTGTTAGGTTCGCCTCTAAAGATGCTTTGGCTATAAATAGGAGATATCAGTAGACAGAATTAGAGTAGACTTGAGAGAGACCAGAGAGAATTCTGTGAATCTTGTAACCTGATATTGTGGTGGAAATACAAAGAGTTTATTTACAACGTTGTTGTTGATTGAGTTACACGAGCACGTTGATCATGGATTCCGCATGTTATCACCGTGTCGTACCGCGAGTCTAGAGATCCGTCACACACCGAATTAGGGACCTACAGAATTACAAAGACTTTAAAAACAATGCAGATAAGTCGTGATAAAGTCTCACGTTAACCGTTAAGCATAACTAGAAATGTTGTCCCGCGCTCCGCGACGGGAGACGGACCTTAAACGGTTGAGGCGGTTACATTAACGTGGCTAAGCACACAAAGAAACATGGTTAAATACATAAAAGAAACGTATGAAGTTACGACGACTCAATTGTGAAGATCGGAACGTAGATAAAAGGCAGTTATATAACGGTATCGATGTTTTTCAGTCGAAGTCGATCATATTTCACAGTACCAGCACGTCACTATCATGTGATATAACCCACTACTTGCGTTGCGGCGATAACACTAACGTGACTAAGTACATAAAATAAATGTATAAAGTTGTCCCGACTTGATTCTGGAGATCGAGAATTAGACAAATTTCGGCGCGAATATTAGTTAACATTGAAACGAAAAATTCGTTAAAGAAGTTAGTAACAAAGAAAAACAAAATAGAAATATAAAACAAAGTTTTTTACAAATGAATATAAAAAAAGTAAAAGTAAAAAATAAAAAAACCTGGTTTGTCACACCCTAGACTCGAACATGCGTCGTCGGGTTTAGCAGGGTTATTGTAAGAAAATAAAATTAGTAAAACAATAATGAGTAAAAAATATATACTATACATACTACAAGTGTAAAGTTAAGAGTTTAAAAATTTTAATAATAAATTAAAAACGTATATTATAAAAGAGTTTAGAAATTTGAATAATGAATTAAAAACGTATATTAAATTTGAGGGGTATATTAGTATTTTTAGAAACTTAAATATATTATTTAAAAAATAGAAAGTTTTGGGTTATATATAAAAATAAAATAAAAAATTCCTATAGGTCACCGAACTTACAAATGTCCGAGACTCCTCGCCTTTGAAGCTAACCCGATAAGTTTAGTTGCAAAATCATCAACTAACTCACTCTCCTTCATGCGTAGTCCTTCGAGTTCCCGCTTCAATGTTGCTAACCTAGCCGTTCTCACCCGCTCCACTCCTAAATACCTTGTTTTCAGACTATCCCATACTTGTTTTGCATCTGTGTAACCCACCATTTGTAACACCATATCTTCAATCCTTCTAGACCAATCTTGATATCCCTCTTCCCAGAGTCCTAAAACTACATCGCTCTTGACCACCGATCAAAGAAAAAAAATAATCCAGCTAGCCTGTTGCTTTTACCATTTTTCTTCTTTACCTGCTAGGCAAGACTCGATTCAAAGTCTCCTGGTTTGACAATTTTTTTCCCGTTCGTCTACCTGCAAATCTGATCGGATATCTTCTGCCAAAATAACAACCTACCCCGGTTACTCAGTTTTTATCCTTGGCGGGAAGGACCGGGTTTGACTGATCAGACGGATTAAAGTTGTGGTAACTTCTTTTAACCTCTTCACTCACCGGCTTCTGTTGTTAGAAAATCGACCTGAAACTTTAGTGCTTTACAACTGATGCAACAACTTGTTTTCTTCTCGGTCCTAGAGCTTTAACTCTTTGATACCAATTAAAGGTACTGATATTACTTTCAAATAAACCCAACCCGAAGCCAAATAACCAAACCGTAACTCAAGTAGAAAAACAGATCACGACTTTGATTTATAGAACAAAGGAAAATGTAACTTGTTGTATATCTCCATTAACTATTGTAATTACAACAATATATACACCCAAAATAATTCTATCCTAATCCTACTAAAAACTTTAAAGACAAACCAAAATAATAATTAAATAAAATAACCTTCCTAGACTCATACCAATACTAAACCTAAAAATTTACAAAACAAACTTCCTTCACCTCCAAGAAATCAGTTGTGACAAGATTAGCCCAACATAATCCTAAAATAATTCTATCCTAATCCTACTAAAAACTTTAAAGATAAACCAAAATAATAATTAAATAAAATAACCTTCCTAGACTCATACCAATACTAAACCTAAAAATTTACAAAACAAACTTCCTTCACCTCCAAAAAATCAGTTGTGATAAGATTAGCCCAACATAATCTCAACCTTAAAGGTGGTAGCGCAATGGTAAGCGATAGAGTTATTTTAGCAGAGGTATTAAGTCTAAATCCAGTTTCCATTGCTTTCATGTTTTTAACCCCTTGAAAGCCATCTGCTTATCGGAAGCTATGTTTTACCTAATCCCACTTGTTAGCATGACAATGACCGGGTCGTGTGAATTTTCCACTAAAGGGTTTTCATGATTAAAATAAGGAAAAGTTTGTACATATATTTATTCAACTTTTATTGTAAACTCATCATTGTTCATATGCAAAAAAGAGAAAACGCTACGAGTCACGAGAACTGATAGTTTCAGATGAGCATGTCAACGAGGTTACAAAAGCTATGGGATTTTAACTAACCTTTACTAACAAATAAAAAAAGGTTACTTAAAATCTCTGGGCCGGACAGGTTCAACTTGAATTACATTAAACAATACTGGGAGTAGAGGTGCACAAACCCAATTTTTTTCGGATCTGGACACGAGGGAACCGGTTCCGGATCGGATCCGGTTTTAGGAATGGAGAGGTGGAACCTATTTGGAACAGGATGTGACTAAATATCCGATTTTATCCGATTGGATCTGGATTTTTTTCGGATTTTTTTGTGTCCGATTTTTATCCGGTCCGGATAAAACCTTGGAACCGGTTCTAGATCCGGCGGATCCTAAAAAACCCGGTCCGGTTCTTTTTTTATCCGGTTAGGGTCGGATCCGGTTTCGGATTATCTTTCGGATCGGATCCGGATCCGGTTTGTTTGTGCACCTCTAACTGGGAGCATCTAAAAGAAGATTTTCAAAATATTCTTGGTGCCTTCTATGAGGATGGGGTGATAACCGGTGCGTGTAGTTCGTCTTTCCTAACCTTTATTCCAAAAACAAAATAACTCAGATTCCTTTAATGACCATAGGCCCATATCACTAATTGGATGTATTAGTAAAGTGATTTCCAAAGTCCTTGCTAATCGCATCAGATCTGTTATTGGGTCAGTGATTTCGGACTCCCAAACTGCTTTTTTAGCAAAGAGAAACATCCTTGATGGGCCTTTGGTGGTAAACAAAGTCTTATCGTGGGTGAGAAATTCGACACTGAATGGGTTGGTGTTCAAAGTGGATTTTAACAAGGCATTCGATTCAATATCATGGGGATTTATAGATTCTATGTTGCAGCAAAATATTTTTCCATTAAAATGGAGGTGTTGGGTAAAAGGGATTCTAGGCTCCGCCAAAGCTTCTGTCTTGATTAACGGGTCACATAACAAGGAGTACGTATGCTCTCGTGGAGTCTGACAAGGGGATCCTTTTCACATTTCTTATTTCTTATAGCCATGGAATCACTAAATTAGATTATTCAAAGGGCTGGGGTTCTTGGGGTCTTCATGGGCACCAAGATGCCCAACAATGGGCCGACTATATCCCATTTTCTCTTCGCATACGACATCATTATTTTTGGAGATTGGTCTAAAATGAACATCCAGAATTTGTTACGGATACTTGTGAGACCCCAACCCGGCATCCTACAGTTGGTTCTCATAACGGGTCATTCTTATTTAAAACTCATTTATTATAAATCAAACAACAGTAGAAGTCTTTCTAAAAACATTAATTAATATTTAATGTCATTAAGTTTACCTCAAGAATGCTTGCACACCAATCCGAGTAGCACCGCTCCCAAGCCAAGATACATCGACACCAAAGCTCACCTGCAACACAACCTAACGTACATACAAAGTCAGCTACGCTGAGTGAGTTCTAATAATTTAATTCAATTAACAGCTATCTCGTCATAAAAGTTGTTTATCTTTAATCAGGACCTTTCGGTCCTTAGGAAATAGTTTTATACTTTGTTATCTTATAAATCACCACCGTTATCCCATGATACCTCAAAAGGTTCTCCTCCCAAGACTCATACCACAACTTTAATCCAGGAAGTTCCACCGACACGACTCGAACTTACAACACTAGTATCTCACAACCTACATCCCATATTAACTCAAAAACCTGAGTAACTCCACTAACCCCTAGACATTTACTTACTCAGCTTTGACCAAGGCTTTCACATATCAACTGACACGACAGTTGTAAAATCCACCTTAAAATCCCGGCACCACGGTCGCTCTAACTCTACATATCACACTAAGTTCATCAACACATCACATTAATATCATCTATATACCACTTTAACATCATCCCATGCACAACAAATAAAACTCGACACTTGCATGCAAATTTAGCATATATATATAAGCATGCAAACACATACCTCATCAATGCACCTTCGTTAGGGCATTAACACACCCGAGCTCATCACTAACCTGTTAAATAAATGTCACCATTGGTGACTTTCCGAAGAACTTCGTCCTTCACAATCCCGTTTACCATGTCATAAAGACAAATACGTAAACACAATACCCGTCGTTTCACAAGGACAACGACACAAGCACACAGCACAAATATAACACATAATATCACCCTACATTTACATGACTCAATAACTACACCCGCGCCTGCAGCGGCATCCGCACCCGCACATAGCACTAAAGTAACGTAGCATGCAAGTAATCATAGGCATTTAGCTTAAACCCTGACTCTCCTCGACCAATCCTTAACACGTCACACACTAAAAACTAATATCCCTAGCTCACGTATCCCCATGGACGCACCATAGACCCTACGGCTTCTTAATAACCATTTTATTTCAAAAACACACCGGATTAGAATCCGAAAACCCTTAACACGTTCAATAGATTAAACTTATCTTTAAGCATGTACGATAGCCCCAAAACATTAAAAACATTTAAAGAGGGGAATTAGAAACTCACAGGTTAAGTTAAGCTCCAGTCCCTGCTTTGCAATTCGCCCGTCCGCACTCGAATTCCAACCCTGTCAAACATATGATCACACGATCAGAGTATGCTCAAAACACACGTCGAGTAACTTAAATAAATAAACCCTGACACTTGACTCGTCTACTTGTCTGTCCGGTTCACCGAACTCTTCTCCATGAATAATCGTATCGCCTCACCTTTGACCCGTTTAGAACTCGAGTACCCGATTCTAGATTGCCATGCAAGCACGTACGAATGCTAAAGCTAACCCTAGACCCACAGAACACGTGTACTCGAGCCGGGTTTTCCCACGTGTATGAAAGCCATGCAACTAAATTCGGCCACCTCGTTAACCTCCTTCTCCTCCATCGCTCAAAACCCTAATGGAAATCACCACCGCCATCCTCATCGATGAACTTCCACCCGATCTCCCCATTCATGTCGGGTACACCACCACCAATGGCCTCCATCCTCTCGCCGTAGAACACTCTCTCCATCATCACCGAATGCCACCTCGCATCGCCACTGCCGGCTCTTCGTCACGCCGCCACAGTCTCCTCCATTGTCGTCGCGTTTCACAGCCAGAGGAACCGGTACGGGTTCCTGTTGTCCTCGTCGCCAACCTTCACCCCTAAGTAAACCTCCTGCATCCAACCGAACTCCTCCGCGAACCACC
The DNA here is from genome assembly GCA_023525975.1 of Smallanthus sonchifolius. Lineage (NCBI taxonomy): Eukaryota > Viridiplantae > Streptophyta > Magnoliopsida > Asterales > Asteraceae > Smallanthus > Smallanthus sonchifolius. The sequence continues at coordinate 15,211,490 of CM042035.1, read as the reverse complement.
ACTGCTAACAGTCATCGAAGCCTCGTTGCGCCTTCGCCGAACCGCCTTGCTCCACACGGTGCTGCCACCGGACCACCGTCCTCACCCTCTCCTTTGCTCGCTATAAGGAGGATTTACCCACGAGAGGTTTCCATGCGTAATCGGATGTAGATATCAATACAAAAACATAAACGTGACTTACTTTATTGTGCCGGAGCCGTGAACCACAGCCGAGAGCCACCCTTCGCCGGAATCTCTCCCTTGCGCCATCCTCTCTGTCGTCATACCACCTAGGTCAATAATGACCTAGGGTTTGTGCTAAAGATGTTTAAATATTTCCTACGAGTTACGCCTCGGATCCTTCCGATTCCGAATTGCACGCTTTGATCCAGAATTAACTTTTTAAATGACTAACCTGCTCCTTTCGGCTAACCGGGTTTTCTAATTTCTGTAAACAACAGGTTTTAAGTAAAATCCTTAGCGATCCCACCTTTAAAAAGATACCCATATTGTAATAACCTTAACTCATAACTTAAGGATTTCTAGGATATTACAAGTCTACCCTCTTTAAAAGAGGATTCGTCCTCGAATTCTACGTCGGCACAACTAACACCGTTCCTCCTTTCTATTCTCTACCCTTGCACCAAAACCCTTATATGCTACTCGTTCTCTTTCGTATACGTATCATTCTGCTCATCACTTTTCAACACGGCCACAAACCTTGGTGTTCAAAGAAGTCTTCTCTAATGCTTGCTTTCAACTGTGGGACTTGTAGACTTCATGTACATATTCCCTTCTTACTCGCCCTCAAATTTTCACTTCTATGACCCACATCAACAGTTACTTGTGTACTTATTTTGTCTCCGTTATTTGATCACGACATCCATGTCGTCACTCTTTGTGTAATCCTGACGATCTCGTTATTCAGATAGTCTTCCCCAGGTGACGTTCCTTGCTTTTCATATTTAGGATCATCCGTAGTCCTTCTCACCTCATACCCTAATCACCACCCTATGGTGTTTCCTAACTACATATGCACCACTGCCTTACTCTTAAATGCATTACATTCACTTCAAATTATTTCCAGGAGTTCGTGCGCAGCTACCCTGGTCTCCACAAATTTCTCTATCATAGTTTCCCTTTACTTCGGTATCACGTGCACAACACGTCCCTTAAGTAAGCACCTACACTCCCCACTCGGGTTTTTTTCATCAGCTCCTGATGTTCCGCAAGGATCCCTTGTAGAACCAAAGACTGATTGCAACAAAATTCTTCTAAGTACAAATGCTGCTGATAGGCTTATCAGCAGCGTTCAACACTTGTTGCTGCTGATAGGCTAATCAGAAGCGTTCAACACGTGTTGCTGCTGATAGGCTTATCAGCAGCGTTCAACACTTGTTGTTGATCCTCATCCTTGCTGCTGACAGCCTTGTGCCTTGAAGATAAATCGTTGCAGCTGACTATCCATGGCAAGCGTCAATGACAACTTTCTGCAAAAGCTACTGATACACTCAAAGCAGAAGGAACCTCAATGGTGCAACCAATGACGGACAACAATGCAAGTAATGATGCATAAAGAAGACGCTTCAATAAAGTTAGCTAGTTTAGACTAAACTTGTATTATTAGCTTTGTACAAAAGATCAACGGTCTGTGTTAGATCTGATCCTTAGAATCAAGGGTCTGTCTTGATTCTAAGTTAGTATAAATACTGTGTAAACACTTTATTGTAAGTGTGCTTCTTGATAGAGTTTTCATTTGTAATCGTATATTCACAAAAGCTTAATACAACAGTGTTCTTATTAGTGTTCTTTCTGTTTACTCGATTATACTTGTGTAGTTGCTATTGTTTCCGCTAATTTCAACTAAGAACAGAACCATCTTGTACTTTCACGATCTAACAAGTGGTATCAGAGCTTTTGCTCAGATTAAACAAACTCACACTTGTTTAATCACTTCTGGTTCTATTCTAAACTTTCTCTTTGATCAAGTCACCCAAAATAACAAAACAAAGATGGCACAGAGCAATGGATTTGAAGACATTGGCAGCATCAACCGACCACCAAGGTTGGTATCTGGGGAAGACTACGACATGTGGAAGAATCGCATGGAAAGCTTCTTCTGTTATCAGGAGTACGAAATGTGGAAATCCATCAGGGATGGACCCTACACTCCCATGGTGGCCTCTGCTAATTCTGGAGGACCACTAGTCCCGAAGGAGCCCTCCAAGTACTCAGAAGAGGACATAAAGAAGATGGAGGTGGACTTCAAGGCACTAGGAGCTATCCAAATGTGCCTTCCAAATGAAGTTTTTCATCACTTCAGAAGTTACAAAACTGCTAAAGAGCTCTGGGAGGCTCTTGAGAAGATGTTTGCGGGCTCAGAGGGAGTCAAAGAAAACAGAAGGGACATCCTGAAGCAGCAGTACGAAAACTTCGTCTGGAAGGAAGGTGAGTCACTAACTGTTTTGTATAACAGGTACACGTACCTGGTGGGAGAACTGCAGTGCTCCAAAGTAAAGCTAGAGAATGAAGATATTCTCAAAAAGTTTATCAGATCTCTCCCGAGCTGCTGGAGACTATATACAGTGTCTATAAGAAGAACGGAGAATTTAAAAACTCTCCAGATGACAGAGCTCTTTGGCATGCTGAAAACATATGAATTAGAAATGATTCAAGCTAAGGAAAGGAGCTCCAATCATCAATCAGCCTCTACTTCCTCCACCATCTCATCTGCGCTTCACTCTGATCACTCCGGTCCTAGTGCAAGCAATTACTATCCCCCCATCGTCACTCATCCTCAAACACCAACGGCTTCACAATCCAACTCATCACCACTTCTTCTTGAAGCCCCTCCTCAATAGTCTACCTCTACTGCTTTTGTCTCTGACAACTCAAGAAGCATGTACTTCATAAAAAAGGATCTGGAATGCTTTCATCCAGATGATCTTGAAGAAATGGATATTCAGCACTCATATGCCATGCTCTCCCTCAGAGCAAAAATGTTCTATTCTAGAACCGGGAGATCTGTTCCAAGCAACAACTCAAACACCAGAGTGGGGTTGGATAAAAGCAAGATCCGGTGTTACAACTGTAACCAATTGGGTCACTTTTCTAGGGAGTGCAAGGTGCCAAAAGCCAACCCGGGTGTTAGCCATCAAAGACAAGGCTACCAAGGTCAGCCCAGGCAACAGCAGCAGCAACAACAAGGAACTCCTCCAGCTCAAACTGCAGCTTGTGCAAATGTTGGAACTTCAGACTTTGACTGGAGTTTTCAATATGAAGATGTTTGTACCACCAACCAATCTCTTATGGCAGACACTACAGAGATACCACCTCAGGTATTTGAACATCTTTGCTCTCAAGCTTGTATTGATAAAGTTTTAGGTTATAGAAAGCATAACCAAAACCTTATAGATCAAAATGAAGAGTTTCATCAGATGAAATATGAGTTCAAAAAGGTTGAAAATACTTATAAAGAAAATATTAACTGCCTTAAGAAAGAGATTTCATTGTTAAAACATGAACAAACTAATCTTGAAACTCAGATTGATGATCTACTGGTCAAACTAAAAGCTACCAGAGCTGAACTGGCAGAACAGAAAGTTCATGTTGAAAAATATGAATTTTCCTCCAAAAAGTTACAAAGACTTTTAGATATTCAAGTCCATGAGAAGGTAAAGACTGGACTTGGGTATAACAATGATCAGTACAAATCTGTTCCTCCTCCTGCTGACTATATTGCCATTCACGAACCAAGCTTCAATGTTGCAAATCTTGACACTGCAAACCGAAATCTTGATCCTTCAATGGATGAACCTTTCATCGAAGACTGCACTACCTCATCGGAATCTGAGTAAACCTGCTCAAACCATGATGAAACCAGTGCAGCCCCATCTGAAGCTAAACATTGAAAAGGGAGAGACATCAGGATCCACTAACCCCAAGCCTCAGTCAAAGTCGATCACAAAGAGGAAGGTGTTTGATATATGTCATACGCCTGGAGAAAAAGTTCCATATGTTCAAAAGACCCTAGAAGAAGCCACTTTTGAACATAACAAAGCTCATCCATGGAACTTCAAGGATCTGTTCCAAAGAAAGGACTATGTCTACCTTTCAAGAGACAAACTGGCCAGATCATGCTTTGTGTGTGGCAGATATAATCACCCTGCCAGCACCTGCTTTCATTACCTGGAATACCAAAGAAATTCAAAGCAGCATGTCTTTGAAAAGAATAACAGAAACAAGAAGGTAAGAAGCTACGAGGCCAAAGCAACTAAGTTCTGGGAGTCTCTATCTCCCCTAAGAGTGAAGGTGTCAAGACCTCAACAAACCTGTATCATTTGTGGTGAAACCAACCACTTTGCTGCCAAATGCATATTTAATCCCTTCAACCAGATTGCAAACTGCTCATCTAGATTTACACCATCAGAAGTAAACAAAACAGCTGCTGATCTTGAAAAGTCTGGAAAAACACAAGTTAAGCCTTCAGCAGCAAAAATGTCTACTGCGTATAAAGGGAAATCAAAGGCAAAGCCATCAGCAGCAAGAGTGTCCACTGCTGATAAGGCAAAATCCAAGGCAAAGCCTTTAGCAGCCAAAAATGCTGCCACTCCAGCAAAGCCATCAGCAGCAGAATCTACTGTTGACAAGCCAGAAACATCAGTAGCAAAATCCGCTGCTGACAATGTGAGGAAAAGTAGAAAATCACCAACACAGCAATGGAAATCCAAACCATCTCCAAGCATTATCATTGGTTCCATTGACTGCAAACATACTGAAAAGGATAAACTAACAACCATCTTTTTCAAGTCTGCAGACTCTTGGGTTCCTCCCACTAATTAGATATCTATCATGTGCAGGGACAGCCAGGTCACAAGAATAACACCTGGGTGGTAGACAGTGGTTGTTCCAGGCACATGACAGGCAACAGATCCATCATCTCCAACTTCAGACACTTCAATGGAGGATATGTTGCCTTTAGAAGTGACTCAAAGGGAGGATCCATTACTGGACAAGGAACTGTGTCCAACGAAAGAATGAACATTGATAAGGTCAACTATGTCAAAGAATTGGACTTCAATCTCATGAGTGTTTCCCAGGTCTGTGACCAAAAGCATTGGATGCTCTTCATGGATAAAGAATGCTTTGTACTGTCTCCAGGCTTATCCATACCTCCTCCAAAAAAGATTTTATTAACTGCTCAGAGAAAAGAAAATCTCTATGTACTGGACATGAATGAAGTCACTCCATCTGGGAGTGTTTCCTATTTTCTATCAAAAGCCTCAGTTGATGACTCAGCTCTCTGGCACAGGAGATTAAGTCATGTTAATATCAAAACTATTAACAAACTGGTGAAGGATAATCTTGTCAGAGGGCTTCCTGACAAAGAATTCCAGCTAGAAGACCACTGCATTGCTTGCTTAAAGGGGAAGCAACACAAGAGTTCTCACAAGCCCAAGACCTTGAATACAAATGACACTCCACTACAACTACTGCATATGGATCTCTTCGGTCCTACAAATGTCATGTCAATGGGAAAAAAGTCATATTGTCTGGTGATAAATGATGACTACACCAGATTCTCATGGGTATACTTCTTGAGAACTAAAGATGAAACTGCTGAAATTCTCAAATCCTACATTCTGAGGGTAGAAAATCAAAGCAATCAAAAGGTGAAGATCATAAGGTGTGATCAGGGAACAGAGTTCAAAAACCACACTTTGAACTGTTTCTGTGAAAGCAAGGGGATAGAAAGACAATACAGTGCTCCAAGAACTCCTCAACAAAATGGAGTTGCTGAAAGGAGAAACAGAACTCTAATTGAGTTAGCAAGATCTATGTTGGCTGTCTCAAAACTGCCTCTCACATTCTGGGCAGAAGCAGTTAGCACAGCCTGCTATGTGCAAAATAGAGTTCTCATTGTCAAACCCCTCAACAAGACACCTTATGAACTTTGGTTTCAAAGAGTTCCCTACATTACCTTATGAACTTTGGTTTCAAAGAGTTCCCTACATTGGGTTTCTAAAGCCTTTTGGGTGTCCATGCACCATTCTCATCACACATGGGGTTCGTCCTAAGTTTGGTGCCAAATCTGATGAAGGATATTTTGTGGGCTATTCCTCTCAATCAAAGGCCTACAGAGTATTCAATTCAAGAACAAGAATTGTGAAAGAATCAGCAAATGTGGAATGTAGAGAACACATCGTCTGTGAGCAGGGAAAAGGCCCAAACTGGCTCTTTGACATAGACTCCTTCTCCCAAATATTTGAGCCTCTCACCTTCTCAAATATGGAGTCTACGTCTACACAAACACATGCCTCCACTTCATCCACTGACTACAGACTGGATTTTCCCAAATCTTCTATCTGTCTGAGAAGACCATCGATTGATCCTCCATCAGTTGTGGAAGCAATTGAAGCAAGTGAAGCCGGAACAAGAGTTTCCAATTTCACCAGCAGCAGCCTGTCTGAAACTAAAAATCTAAATGAAGACTCTTCGGTAAATGTTGTAGATGCTGCTGATGCTATTGCTGAAAATATTGATGTGGCTAATGATGTTGAAGACTCTTCCACCATGAATGAAGAGACCCCTGATCAAAATCAAAGCAATCTGGAGCAAGGGATACAGTTGGAGGTGGTACCAGCACAGAGGATCCACAAAGAATATCCTCATGAAAATATTATTGGCCAAGTCCACCAAGGAGTTCTCACAAGAAGCAAATCTCACGAGGCCAATATATGCTTGTTTTCATGTTTTCTATCTCAGGTGGAACCCAAGAAGATAGATGAAGCACTCAAACACAGCAGCTGGATTAAGGCAATGCAGGAAGAATTGCTGCAATTCAAGAGGCAGGATGTCTGGAAACTTGTTGATCTTCCACCAGGTAAATATGCTATTGGCACACGATGGGTTTTCAGGAACAAGCAAGATGAGAGAGGTATTGTAGTCAAGAACAAAGCCAGACTTGTCGCTCAAGGCTACACTCAGGAAAAAGGAATTGACTATGATGAAGTCTTTGCTCCTGTTGCCAGGCTGGAGGCCATCAGAATCTTCCTGGCATATGCTGCATCCAAGAATTTCACTATCTATCAAATGGATGTAAAAAGTGCTTTTCTGTATGGGAAGATTGGTGAGGAAGTATACGTCAAACAGCCTCCAGGCTTTGTAGATCCTGCACATCCTACTCAAGTGTTCAAACTAGACAAAGTTCTGTATGGCCTACATCAAGCACCAAGAGCCTGGTATGAAACCTTGTCAGGATATCTACTAAGCAACAACTTCAGAAGATGTGATATTGACCAGACCTTGTTTATCAAAGATGAAGGGGGAGAAATCTTACTAGTTCAAATCTATGTTGATGATATCATCTTTGGATCAACAAGAAAAAAGTTGTGCAAAGACTTTGAGATTCTGATGCACTCAAAGTTTGAAATGAGTTCAATGGGTAAACTAAATTTCTTTTTGGGTCTACAAGTCAAACAAGTCCCAAATGGAATCTTCATCAGCCAATCCAAATATGTAAAGAGCATTTTGGAAAGATTCAAGATGGCGGACTGCTCTGCTGCAAGAACCCCTATGCAAGTGCATCATCAGCTGACTCCAGACAAAGATGGCCAAGACACTGATCAACATCAGTACCGTGCAATGATAGGGTCTCTCATGTATCTCACTGCCTCAAGGCCAGATATCATGTTTGCAGTATGTCTCTGTGCAAGATTTCAAGCAGCTCCAAAGATTTCACATCTTCAAGCCGTCAAGAGAATCTTTATATACCTAAAGGGAGCCCCAAGACTTGATGCTGATCCTCATCCTTGCTGCTGACAGCCTTGTGCCTTGAAGATAAATCGTTGCAGCTGACTATCCATGCCAAGCATCACTGACAACTTTCTGTTAAAGCTACTGACACACTCAAAGCAGAAGGAACCTCAATGGTGCAACCAATGACGGACAACAATGCTCTTCTCCAAGCATGCAAGTAATGATGCATAAAGAAGACGCTTCAATAAAGTTGGCTAGTTTAGACTAAACTTGTATTATTAGCTTTGTACAAAAGATCAACGGTCTGTGTTAGATCTTATCCTTAGAATCAAGGGTCTGTCTTGATTCTAAGTTAGTATAAATACTGTGTAAACACTTAATTGTAAGTGTGCTTCTTGATAGAGTTTTCATTTGTATTCGTTTATTCACAAAAGCTTAATACAACAGTGTTCTTATTAGTATTCTTTCTGTTTACTCGATTATACTTGTGTAGTTGCTATTGTTTCCGCCAATTTCAACTAAGAACAGAACCATCTTGTACTTTCACGATCTAACATCCCTTACCATCGTCACGTCTGCTTTATCAACCAAATATTTGATTCACTTGAATACTCCCTAGGAGCTCCTTTTAAACTAGTCGTGTGTTTACTAGTGTAAGCGTTTCCCTTCCGATCACTTGTTTACAATTTTGCACTTATCCCTCCTAAATCCTGCTTTCCTTGTTGTTGCTCTATCATTACCACGTGGTTACTGTCTGTGTATCGTCCATCAAGTACAAACATGAAGTATGTCTTACCACAAGCCTCAACCACCCCTGGTCTCGTTCAGAGTAATCATTTCCACTCCTTTTGTATCTCACCTTGGCAACACTCTCCATACGAAACGCATTCCACGGAGATCCTTTCGTCACCTCAATTTCCTCGTGCTGAAATCTTTAGTGTCTCCCTCTCGATCACATCAATACTATCTCCGATCAAGTGTCCATGTAGTATTTTTGCCATCGCTCTCACAGCTCCACCCATTGGCTTCGTGCTCCGAATTCCCGAGATATATGTATAGGTATCTCATAAAAGCACCTTGCCAAACATCCAGAAAACTCTTTGCTTCACCTCTATGTATCAACGTCGAGAAAACGTCATGATAGAAATACTACGCTCGATCACGCCAACTACTTGTCCTATGCACAACTAAGCGGGCACTAGCAGGACACACAACGTTAGGTCATAATAACAAAACCTATCAGGTTTAGAGTACGTATAGGTATAAGAACCTATCTATCTAACCTGCACAAAGCACACACATAACTTGCTAAACCTGAGCAATTCTACGTGTTATATAATATGACCTTGTCATTTATAGACACACAACCCTGAACTCTACCTTCTATTTATTATAACGGTAGCCCCTATCACACGTCATCGCATACTCACACAGAGTTTACCCAGTTGTACCCCATACGGGTTGTTCCAATGTTTCAAGATGACCTACTACCCAATCTAGATATAAGACATCCCTCTACGCATTCATACACATAATACTTATAATTCTAATTTCCCACGGGACATCGTCCTAAACATTCACATCTACTAAACATGTATGATTATACCTCCCCACAGGACCCTGTCCTGGGTACTCGCACAAAGTGAAAACCATCACCTAAACTTTAACACATAGGTGAACTATCATATGTCCGTTGACATAGACAAATTCAAAATTCATATCTACTCAAGTCTACTCACACCATCTAATCAACCATGCTCTAGTATCACAGTAAAGTTCACCTTTAATGCTAACTCGCATATTCAGAATGCAATCACACCATACCGCGCACATTTCACTACTAAAAACACAATCATATGCCGACACGACCACAATTATCATCAATTAGGTTCTAATCACCATGCGGTAGGACTCACAATAAATGGCAAAATCAAATAATAGATATTCGAGTTGAACTTCACCCCACGTAAATGTCTAATCAGGCATAACATTGAATTACCCCGAAACCTCTCGTCCTAACTGCCTCACTAACTAATCATCAAGCTTCCTAAGCACTGCCGCCGAATCATTGCTTGACCACGTCAGGTGCATCTGGCGTGTCCTCCTATGGTTCCTCCTGAAACAAAACTCTCTTAACCAATGCATGTGGTCGGTCTTTCAACCGTACAGGTCCACATCATAGAGGAAAATCACGTACAGCTGCTCTCATTTTCCGTCCCGTCTTTCCAATCATAGCTCCACGCGGTACGTCGCCGATCGAAGTTCTAACCATACTTGGCACGAGAAGCGCCAACGCTGCTCCCATTTCACTAGCAGTTTCATCCGCAGCAGTCGTCGTCTTGACTGGTTGTTTTGCATTCCCCCTAGCAAGAGTATCACGCCTGACCGATGTCGTCTGCTTCGTCTTAACCACCTAATCCTACTCAAGACAGAATGGTAGATTGATTGCTATAGGCAACAAGTTCAGAATATGAGAGTAATCATAGACTGTCAATTCACGGTGATCAAATGCGATTTGGTAGCCCACATTACTACTCGAATTCTAAACCCTCCTCATCATACTCACACTAACTTTCTACCTTTCATAAACACCAGATGCATATGCATGTCACACAACTGACATAACACCACACAATAATATAGCAAATCATCATATATATCATAATTGCACACTACACGTGGCTACACACGAATTTATTAAACCATGCTAACATTTCAGACTATCTCACATAACACAATTAATGCTACTCCACATTACTAAACACACACATAATCCCGCCTAATCATATCACACAATTTCCACGTAGTCTTATACAACACAATTAATACTGTAACAATTAATGTATAACTCAGAAGACATATCTCTTGGCTCACGGTTACTCGTGGTGGCATTCGTTTCACCATCGTCCCATTTTCGGTTAAAGTTAAGGTATTTTATTTAAAAAAAAACACCTATTTTCTCTTCAAGCACGGATCTGATACCAAATTGTAAGACCCTAACCCGGGCATCCTACAGTTGGTTCTCATAACGGTCATTCTTATTTAAAACTCAATTATTATAAATCAAACTACAGCGGAAGTCTTTCTAAAAATATTAATTACTGTTTAATGTCATTAAGTTTACCTCACGAATGCTTGCACACCAATCCGAGTAGCACCGCTCCCAATCCAAGATACGTCGACACCAAAGCTCACCTGCAACACAACCTAACGTACACACAAAGTCAGCTACGCTGAGTGAGTTCTAATAGTTTAATTTAATTAACATCTATCTCGTCATAAAAGTTGTTTATCTTTACTCAGGACCTTTCCGTCCTTAGGAAATAGTTTTATAGTTTGTTATCTTATAGATCACCACTGTTATCCCATGATACCTCAAAAGGTTAACCTCCCAAGACTGATACCACAACTTTAATCCAGGAAGTTCCACCGACACGACTCGAACTTACAACACTAGTATCTCATAACCTACAACCCATATTAACTCAAAAACCTGATTAACCCCACTAACCCCTAGACATTTACTTACTCATCCTTGACCAAGGCTTTCACATATCAACTGACACGACAGTTGTAAACACCACCTTAAAATCCTGGCACCACGGTCGCTCTAACTCTACATATCACAATAAGTTCATACACACATCACATTAATATCAGCACATTAGTATCATCTATATACCACTTTAACATCATCCCATGCACAACAAATAAAACTCGACACTTGCACGCAAATTTAACACACACACACATATATATATATATATATAAGCATGCAAACACATACCTCATCAATGCACCCTCGTAAGGGTTACCCTCGTCGGGGCATTAACACACCCCGAGCTCATCACTAACCTGTTAAATAAATGTCACCGTTGGTTACTTCCCGAAGGACTTTTTCCTTCACAATCCCGTTTGCCATGTCATAAAGACAAATACGCAAACACAATACCCGTCGTTTCACAAGGACAACGACACAAGCACACAACCGAAATATAACACATAATATCACCCTACATTTACATGACTCAATAACTACACCGGCACCGGCACCGGCACCCGCACATAGCACTAGAGTAACATAGCATGCATGTAATCATAATCATTTAGCTTAAACCCCGACTCTCCCCGACCAATCCTTAACACGTCACACACTAAAAACTAATACCCCTAGCTCACGTATCCCCATGGACACACCATAGACCATACGGCTTCTTAATAACCATTTTATTTCAACAACACATCGGATTAGAATTTGAAAACCCTTAACATGTTCAATAGATTAAACCTATCTTTAAGCATGTACGATAGCCCCAAAACATTAAAAACATTTAAAGAGGGGAATTAGAAACTCAGAGGTTAAGCTGAGCTCCAGTCCCTGCTTTGTAACTCGCCCGTCCGCACTCGAATTCCAACCCTGTCAAACGTATGATCACGCGATCAGAGTATGCTCAAAACACACGTCGAGTAACATAAATAAAAAAAACCCTGACACTTGACTCGTCTACTTTTCCGTCCGGTTCACCGAACTCTTCTCCACGAATACTCGTATCGCTTCACCTTTGACCCGTTGAGAACCCGAGTACCCGATTCTAGATTGTCATGCAAGCACGTACATGTGCTAAAGCTAACCTTCTTCTCCAGTCTTAACACTACCTGAGGGAAATGAAGACTTGGTAGTCTACTCTGACGCTTCGGGGCAGGGTTTGGGTTGCGTACTTATGCAACGAGGAAAGGTAATTGCTTATGCCTCACGACAACTAAAGATTCACGAGGTTAACTACCTAACGCACGATCTAGAGTTAGCAGCAGTGGTTTTCGCGTTGAAAATATGGAGGCACTACTTGTATGGAATTAAATGCACCATCTACTCTGATCACAAAAGCTTGAAATTTTGTTTCGAACAAAAGGAACTAAACATGAGGCAAAGAAGGTGGTTAGAACTACTGAAAGACTATGACTGTGAAATATTGTACCATCCAGGCAAGGCAAACGTAGTGGCTGACGCTTTAAGTAGAAAGGAAGAATCGACACCTATCCGGATCAAAGCGTGTCAGCTGATTATAACACCAGATTTGATGGGTGAAATAGCAAAAGCACAAGATGAAGCACTGTTAGAAAGAAATGTGAAACGGGAAAGAATAGTAGGACAACAAGGGAACTTAGATGCAAATGCATAAGGAGTATGAATAAGGTTCGGCCAGATGTGGATACCTAAGATTGGCGAGCTTAGAGCCAAAATACTCGATGAGGCCCATAAGCCTCGTTATTCTATCCACCCCGGGGCGAACAAAATGTATCAAGACTTGAAGAAAGAGTACTGGTGGCCCGGCATGAAGAATGATGTGACCGAGTACGTGAGCAAGTGCCTAATGTGTTCACTAATTAAGGCTGAGCATCAGAAACCATGCGGTAAAATGCAACCTTTACCTACACCGGAATGGAAGTGGGAAGAGATCACAATGGACTTCATTACCAAGCTACCGCGAACAGCTAAAGGCAATGATACCATTTGGGTGATCGTCGACCGTTTGATGAAAAGTGCTCACTTCTTGCCAATACGTGAGACTTCTTCGTCAGAAAGACTAGCAGAAGTATTTATCAAGGAAATTGTGACCAGACATGGTGTGCCGCTGTCAATTGTGTCCGACAGGGATACTAGATTCACATCAAGGTTTTGGAAGAAATTCAATGAAGCAATGGGCACTAGACTGAACATCAGCACCGCTTACCACCTCCAAACCGATGGACAATCGGAAAGGACCATTCAGACCTTGGAGGACATGCTCCGGGCCTGTATCATTGACTTCGGTGGGAGTTGGGACAGCCATCTACCATTGGCAGAATTTTCATATAACAACAGCTATCACACAACTATTGGCATGCCGCCGTTTGAAATGTTGTATGGGAGGAAATGTAGGACCCCGGTTTGTTGGGGGGAAATTGGACAGAAGGATTTTGCAAGTCTCGAAGTGGTCAAAGCTACTTCCGAGAAATTTGATCAAATCAAGGCTCGAATGAAAGCCGCAAAAGACAGACAGAAATCATACGCGGATAAGAGAAGGAGGGATTTAGAGTTTCAAGTAGGGGACATGGTACTGTTAAAGGTATCACCATGGAAAGGAATCATCCGATTCAGAAAGCGTGGCAAACTAAGTCCAAGGTTTGTCGGACCTTTCAAGATACTAGCAAGAGTGGGTCAAGTTGCTTACAGACTCGACCTACCCGTTGAGCTTAGTGGAATACACCCTACGTTCCACGTGTCGCACTTACGCAAGTACCTAGCTGACGACACAGCTCACATACCTTACGACGAGATCGAAGTGGATAACAGTCTAAATTATATAGAGGAACCGATAGCCATTATTGACCGAGCTGAGAAACGACTACGCAATAAGTCGATTCAGTTAGTTAAAGTACAATGAAAGCACAGAAAAGGGTCAGAAGCTACATGGGAAAAAGAAGACGAGATGAGGGGACTATACCCTTAATTGTTTAGCGTATAAACAGTTTCGAGGACGAAACCTCTTTAAGGAGGGTAGACTTGTAACATCCCAAAAATAGTAAATAAGTAAATAATAATACGATAGAGATTTAAACGTCATAAAACGAAATAAGAACGGATGGGCTTGGGCTCGGCTCCAACGGGCCGATGTAAGCCCAGGTATATAAGGGGCAAGGCAGCCCACCTTCTCCACTTCACCTTCATTTCACCATCCTAGAGAGAGAAAGGAGAGTCGGGTCTAGTGAGAGAAATTCGCCGGATCGACACGAAATTGAAGGAGCACGTTACTACTGAGCTCGTGAGTAAAACCTCCGAATCATAATCACAATCCAGGTAACGAATCGACCTTAAACTGAGTTTTTCTTTGTTTTGGGGTTTCTCGGGTTTTAGCTAAATAGGAGACGTTTTTGTGGATGAAACTTGAAAATAAGCTTAGAACTAGCATCTAGAGTGAAAACCGCACATTTTGATCAAAGAAAATTGTAAGATTAGCATGATCGGATTAACATGCAAGAATTTCGGATTTTTGGTCCAGGAACCAGGTATTGCGTACTTACCAAGTACGCAAGAGGGACTTCCTGCGTACTTACCAAGTACGCAGGAGGAAGATCCTGCGTACTTACCAAGTGCGCAAGAAGGACCCTCTGCGCACTTGTCAAGTGCGTATGAGTATGGTCCTGCGCACTTAGCAAGTGCGCAGGCAGCAGACAGTAGGCAGCAGGCTGGGTAAGTAAAGTCAGTAAGTTTAGAATGGTTAAACCATTAGAGTCGGGGTTGGGTCTAATGTGTATTTAACTACCTAATCCAGATCGGAAGTGACGTTGTTGGACCTATGTTTAGGACAACCTAGAGAAGCTTATCAGGTGAGTTCTATGTGCCCCCTTCTATGTTATGTGCAAATCATTTTAAATGTTTTGGGGCTGAAGTGTATACACTAAATGATTAAATGTTATAAATGTCAATGTGATCATACGTATATATATAAATACTTATATATGAAAATGAATTATGAATAAAGAAAGAAGCGTATGATTTTAAAGAATGAATGAAAGAAGGACATAACGTAAAAGAATGAAATCTTGCTTTATATTACATATATATTGCATGCTATGAATGAATGTAAACGTTATAAACCCTTCTATAACAACGGCTACTTCGGTAGACGGACTACCACGTGACTATTTTGCAACCGGGACAAAAACGTTCCTTCGCAAGCTAGGACGTATGAAAAGGTATTAATGGACGGTCGAAGCACATGCCTTAACTAATGTAGAACGGTTGCATACATAATGGTCGCGTGGGAAACGGATGCCCTAGGGCAGACGGAAAAAATGACGGACTACGACGGTAGGACGGTTAAAGAGCGGACGAACAGAGGTTGCCGGACGGATTAATGAATGACGGACGGTTTTCTAGAGCCGGACGGTAATGAAATGGGCTACGACGGTAGTTCTGACAGCGATGTCTTCGTGACATTTGCGACAAGTATAACGGGTTGATCTCCCTTAAGATTATGGCCAATATGTGTTCTCTCAAAGAAAGTATGTATGTACATATGTATATACCCTCAATGAATGTTATGTGAGAACAGTAAAGTAAAGAATATTTAAAAGTGTGAATATATATATATATACATTATATTCATGATAAGGTAAATATTATGTATGATTGTCTTTAAACTAGAACTCACCAGCGTTAGCTGACTTTTAGTATACATTTCAGGTAAAGAAAGAAAGGGTCGTACGATGGCGTGAAGGTTACCCGACACAAGACTGACATCCCACTTTAATATATGTGTTAAAACTTCCGCTGTCAAGTTATGTTATATTATGTAATTGAATGACGAATGATTTGTAATTGAATGATGAATTTTTTTAATTTAAGTTCAGTATTTATGACTATGTTTATGAGTAAATCCAACAAGTGAGGTTACCCGAGAAAGGGGCCTTACATTAGAGGTGAGTGGTGACGACGATTATTGGAGTTGGTAGCGAATAGTTCACGGCTTAGGCAAAAGCTTCACAGCCGTTAATGGTGGTCGACATGGTTGGCAAGTTTTGTGGTGGTAGATGTGCAGACTTCATGGCAGTGGTACGAGCGTCACGATGGTGGCAGCTCAGTGGATTCTACGAGATGGGAGTAAAGGTAGGCAGTGACCCTCACGTTGGTGGCGAAGACTGTAAATAGTATTGGTGACGGTGGTGGAGGCACAGTGGCAGCGTGGCTGTTATGGCGTGATCGGTGGTGGTAATGGCAGCTTCATGGTGGTAGTTATGGTGGTTTCATAAGGTTCATGGTGGTTCATGATGGTTCAAAATGGTACTTGACGGTTCTAAGAAAATGAGGTTAACAACGGTTTCATGGCATGAGGATGATAGTGTATGACGATGTTTAATGACAAGGAATTCCTTTAGTTGAGCTCGGTGTGTCGAGACGAGTTCGTGAACCTTCGAATTACCCGATTCGGAGTCCGTATGGTCGAGTTTCGGGTACGGTACGGGTTCGTACTTTAGACGTCGTATCGTGGAGGTACATTCCTTATAACCTGTAGAATATTAATAATAATATGATTATTGGGTTGGGTCAATAATACCGTGTTTGAGGGGACGTGCAGCGTTATATATAATTAACAAACAATAACCGACTTTTATTATTTTATTAAGTAATAAACGTACAGAAAGATGGTTATCAGTGTTAGTAGTTAAAACACGATTGTTATGAATTGTTGTTGATTGATTTTGGATGGAAATGGACAATTTAAATTGTCAGGTTTTAGACAAAAACAAACGGAATTCTGTCCGATTTTCTTTAGAATTAAAGAAGTGTATTTATCTAGACGTCCTCATTACGGTTGGGTTGTTTGTGGGGAAAGAATCAATTTAGGTGAATTTAGCATGTTCGCTAATTGAATAGGAGGCGAACTTACCACATGTTCGCTAGGTCAGGGAGGCGAACTTATCATATGTTCACCTAAGTCAAAGTAGCGAACTTGCCATGTTCGCCCAAGCCATGAGTGGAGAACTTGCCCAAGTTCGCCAAACCCTAAAGATAGAAACGTCTAGTCTGGGTTAGGTTAGTTACCTTAACTAACATGAATGATTTATCCATATTGTGCATGTCACACCCCAACCAACGGCGGAATACATCGGGGCGAGACATGGAGACTGTTCATAAGCACATGATAAAACTAAATTTCATATAATTATTAAACCAAAATTTCATAACATAAGATCAAACAAACATCCAAAACAACATACATCAAAATGTTAGATGTATTATTGAAACTAGGTCTCATCCCTAAATGAAGCAACTTACATGAAGTCTCAAACATTTGCACCTAGAAAATGATGAAAACAAGGTTAACTAAAAATAGTTGGTGAGCATATATTGATTTTGACTCTACAAATAGGTTCAAAATGTTGTGAACAATTCATGTGTAACATGGTATAAATAAGCAAATTAATGAGAACAACTATAGTAAACCGAGTGCACAATCAAATCTTGTGACATGTTAGGCATAACACTCATGTTACCCTTGTATTGTCGGTAAGCAATTACCCTACCTAGGTGGATTTGTCAATTCAATAGATCTATCATTGTTACCGTTGGCTTGTACGGAGTTAAAGATTGCACTTGTTATAAATGTAGTTTAACTCATAGTGTTCAAAGCATAAGGCACAAAAATACACACATGTACACGTTGTTTAAATTGTATAAATTACAAATAGTTCATTTATAATCATGTTCCACCCCAAAAATATAAAAATTTAAAACGTGAGGCTATGTAACTCACCTTGCAATGAGTAGCTTGCTAGTCACACAAATATGTTGTTGTTTCAAGTGTTCAAGCTAATCTCAAGATTAACCTATGTTTTGATGGAATATGTGTATCAATAAGTTGTACAAATGAATAAGGGAATCCTAATGCGCAAAGGGATTGATGCGGGTTATTTATTAGAAAATAATTAATTGAGTTTCAAATAATAATTATGTAAATCTTGATAAATAATTGTATTATAATTTGATGAAATGAGAGAATAAATAAATGATTTTCTTTTGTTTGTGAATGAATAAATAAATGTATATATGAATAAATAATTAGTGTCCTTTTGTTTGTAGATAAATGAATAAATAAATAGTTTTCTTTTGTTTTGTAAATACATGAATAAATAAATAACTAAATAACTAAATAATTAAATAAATTAATAAATAAATATATAAATTTCTTTTTTTATTTATAATTTGAGTACTAAGAATAGTTAGTGTAAAAGTTGTAACTTAATTAATTAATAACTTAGTCATAATTATTTATTAATTAAAGATATATAATTTGTTTAAAATGATTATAAAAATAAATTAAATAAGAGGGTTTATTGTTTTACAAACAAGTTATTTATAAAGACAATTTCTTTTATATCCCAAAAATATTTTATAATTCAAAGATTTCAAATATAATATATATATATATAGGGGTGAGTTAACTAGAAAACTTATTTTCATGAAAAACCAAAAAACTCCTGCTACATATGTGTAGTACACTCAAAAACCTAACTCACCTCCAAAAACCTGAACCCCCACCCCACCCCCACCCAAAAACCTAAACCCACCCCACCCACCCCCTCACCCACCCCCCCAAAAACCTAAACCCCCCACCTATACCCCAAAAACCTAAACCCCCCAGCCCACCCCACCCCACCCATTCAAAGACCTAACCTAAAAGCTAAACTAAACTCACTACTTTTTGAGTTTTTTTTTAACGAGGACGACGTGAAAAACATGGTCTCCGAAGCACTTTTTTAATTTTTGATTTATTTTTTGAGTTATTATTTTTTATTAATTATTTTCCTTTAATATGTAGTTTTCTGGTTTTCTAATGAACATTGAGTTTTCTTATAATCCTTCCCCTAATAAAATATATATATATATATATATATATACATATATATATATATATATATATAGAGAGAGAGAGAGAGAAAGAGAGAGGTTCATTACAGAACACTAAATTACTACGAGAACAAAAAGAACAAACTTAAGTCGTTTAATTTCTTCATCCATGGTATATATTTTTAAATGTTTGTACTTCATACAAACAAATATGTACATTTATAAACATAAAAAAACAATTTAACAAAATTGTTTATATGTTTTTATACATTTAAAAGTTTACCTACACAGGTGTAGATTATGTGTAGGTAAGATAACATGTACATCCTACACCTGAATTACACATATGTAGGTTGTATAAATAAACGAAATTTCTTCATATTTTTTTTATAAATTTTATAAGAGACAAATAAACATTGCATTTCTATCATTTTCTCATATTTAAAAACCTTTTAGGAGTGAAAAAATGAAGGATGTATTTTGTTCCATATGTTATCGCAATATTTAGTGTTCTGAATTGAACCTTCCCATATATATATATATATATATATATATATATATATATATATATATATATATATATATATATATATAAGAAAATGATCATGTGTAAACCACTTTTTAATGTGTAAACAATTTAATCAAATCTGGAGCATACATTAATTGTTAAATATTTTATTTTGTTGCTCAAATTTAATGTTGACTTTTAAAAAAAAATGAGTGGTTAATATTGTTTAAGGGGTATTAAGGTAAAAATGTTTTTTTGTTTTCTTTCTAAACAAAATTAAATAGTATTTCCTTTTTAATGACTAATATATATTATTAATTTTATATAAAAACCCAAATAATAAATGAAGAAAATTATTTTTTTTCTAAAAATGAAGTTAATTTTATTTTGCTTACACAAAAATAATTACCTTATCTTTTTTCTCTGTTAATTCATTTAAAAATATATGTATAAATATCAGCCCTAGACTAATTTTACTACTTTTTCGAATTCGTATTACTTTTTTATAAACTATATATTTTTTCGGAAGGAACTTTTGTATAAAAATAATTTTGTGAAATTATTATGTTTTAATAATATTTTTGTTTAAAATAATTGCTTATACTTTATAATTATACATTTTTAGTATATAAAGAAAGAATAATACATTTTTTTGTGTAAAGAAAAATAAAAAAAGAATGTTATGGTATACACCGTTGTAAAAACGACTGTTAAGAAAAATAAAACGAATATATATTTTTAATATATAAAGAAAGAATAATACGTTGTTTAGAAACTTTAAACTATTAAAAATTATTTTTCAGTAACGAGCTGAGTTCGAGCTTAAAAGTTTACTTATGAGTTGAACTCGAGCTATACAACTAGAGCTCTAAACGAGACGAACTCGAGCTTGAACTCGGTTTTACATTGTTTCATCTTTGTTACATGTTTTAGTGTATCTTAAACAAGCTATTTAAGTATTTAAAGATTTCGTTAAAATTATCTAAATATTAAATAATTTAAAAACTTTAGAAATATATCAGGTGGTTAGGCGTTTTTATTGATATTTATAAGGTTTTATTAAACCTTATCAAATAATAAAACACCTTAACTACAAAATATTAGATTTAAAAGTTTTTTATAAAAAAAAATTAATTTTATATCAAATGAATATAAAAAAGTTAAATGAAAAGTATTATAATTAAATTGAAATCATTTTGAAAAATATGATACGAAGGCACGTAATAAAATAAAAAACATATATGTAATTATTTTGTTCTATTACATATATGTAATGTGTAACTACTTATATGAAATAATAAGATATTACATATGTGTAATATGATATTATATATGTGTAATATGATATTACATATATGTAGTTTTTATTTTTATTTTACATAGTATGAACAATTACTATGTAATTGTTCATTACATATAACATATTACTTATATGTAATATGTGCAATATAAGCAATTAGATATGTGATTTTTTTTATCATTATGTATACTTGATTATGCAGGTTCTTTTTACTTAAAATTAAGTATGTCTTGAACGTGTAGCTACACACACATTCTATGTTATTACATATATCTAATAGCTTATTACATATATGTGCTAGGTTATTGCATATATGTAATTTGTATTAAAAAAACTAACAGTATATAAAAAATTATTAAAGTTAAAATAAATGCGGTGAAGTTGGTTTAAAGAAAACTAATTAGATTAACACATAACAATGGGATTTTTTTAAGAAAACTAATTCGTTTGGTTTTCGAATAAACCAAGTTATGGGTTTTTTAGTTTTTTTTGCATGAACAAATTTCTTGGTTTTTTTTTTTTTTGCATGAACAAGTTAGATTATCACATTTATATTCGGTTTTTGATAAAAAGTTATTAATGTTCTAAAGTGGATGATTTTGTTTTAAAAAACTGGATAAACTTGGAACAACTATATTTATGTTTATATATACATATTTGTAACTGTTCGTTACATATATGTACTAACTGGCGTTAAAAAAATAAAATAAAAAATTGTAAAACTATATTCGAATTAAAGATAAAAAAAGCTCTATTTAATGGTGTAATTTTTATAAAAAAATAATATTTTATATAAAAGTTATGAATGTTTAAAAATTGTAGGGGAAAATTTAAATAGGTGGAATCTTTATTATTAAAAAATGTGAGGAATGGTTCATTTTACCAAAATACCCTTTTTGTTTAAAAAAATGATTAATTATGTGACATTTTCTCATTGGGTTATATGGTTTACACATGAAAATGTGGTTTACAATTGATCTCTACCATATATATATATATATATATATATATATATATATATATATATAAAGGGTTAGGTTCAAGAGAAAACTTATTTTAATGAGAGAACTAGAGAACCACTAAAAAGAGAAGGGGTGAGATTTTAAAGAGAAAGGGTAAAACTGGAACATAAAATATATAAATCTTTAAACATTTCTATCTTTTGCATACGTTATTATTTTTTTTTTAAAATGCACCATTAAATCAAGAATTTCTTTATCTTTCATTTGAGTATAAATAACGTTATAAAAAATAAGAATTAACTCGTCTTTTTTTTTCTTCTTATTTTCAATACAGCATATGTGTAGTATCACCACCAAAAACCTAACACACCCATAAAAACCTAGTCCCCCACCCCACCCAAAAACCTAAACCCCCTACACCCACCCCCAAAAACCTAAACCCCCACCCAAAAACCTAAACCCACCCACCCCCACCCAAAAACTTAAACCCACCCCACCCACCCCCACCCAAAAACCTAAACCCACCGCACCCACCCCTTACCCTCAAAACCTAACCCTAAACGTAATACTGCATATGTGTAGTACCACCCCAAAAACTTAACCCACCCCAAAAACCTAAACCTCTCACCCCACCCCCACCCAAAAACCTAACCCCACCCAACCCACCCCAAAAAACCTAAACCCCCCACCTACCCCTAGAAACCTAACCCCCCCTAACCCACCCCCTTCTAAAAACCTAACCTAAAAGTTAAACTAAACCCAAAAACTTTCAAGATAATTAAAAGAACAAATGATGGAAAATACGAAGTCAAAAGCAAAATACGAGGGGTCA
This sequence comes from Smallanthus sonchifolius, assembly GCA_023525975.1. Classification (NCBI taxonomy): domain Eukaryota; kingdom Viridiplantae; phylum Streptophyta; class Magnoliopsida; order Asterales; family Asteraceae; genus Smallanthus; species Smallanthus sonchifolius. The sequence continues at coordinate 15,188,759 of CM042035.1, read as the reverse complement.
CATGCATAAAGCGAAACAAGTCCTGTGAGGAATGAAGCATGCAAACCGACACTTTCAGGATTGACCTCCACTCTCCTTTTACTTAATTTGAGTCTCAAAGGAGCATTCAATTGCAAAAATGAACATACAAAATGTCACAATTTCTTGAAAGGAAATCACCATAAGAAATAAGCATAACATCCACAAATGGAAGCTATGAAGCACGTCCTAGAAGAAGGGGTCCGTTAGAATAAAAATCCTACTTATCACATCACCTCAAATGCGTTAGGCCTAATCAAAATAAACATTTGATGTAATGGTGCATTGGGGGATATGTGAGGTGTATCTAGGACCTTGTTCGGTGGACATAAGATTAACATTTCACAAATAGGGTACGGACATTACCAGGTCCTTTCTCCCTCAAAAGCAATGAAGCATTTGAATGCTAGCAAGTTAGGCCTAAAAATGAGGCAATACTACATTAACGAAGCACATAAAGGAAGCTCATGCCAGCTAAGAGACATGAGTGGAAGGAAAACGACTTCCAAGACATTGGAATGCCAAACACATTCGTCGCTTCATACAAATCATTGATGTAAACAAGGGGAACACTTGTTATTATCCCCTTTGTACCAACGCAATCAATGAATAAAAATGCGTTCTTTCTTCAAAATCCATTTTGTGTTAATTATCCTATCGGGGGTGAGCTCCTTAACGAACTAAGCTCCATGGGATCCGGGTAAAACCTCTCTATGTAAAGGGATGAGCTCCAAGGCCAAAAAGCTCAACGGGATTCAGCCTTGACCTACTCGTACAAAGGTTGAGTGTCTAAAACAATACAACTCCGTGGGTCTTAAGTCTTACTTACCCATGTAACAGGGTGAGCTACCATCAATAAAGCTCCATAAGTAGTAACTCGTAAATACTTATGATTACGCTCAACATTATAAAAAATAATGGGCTTCTTGCAAAGATAGGATAATACCATGTATTCATAACCTTGCATTTATCTAGTAAGGTGTCTGCAGCACCATGCTTTGATAAAACTTGGATTATGGAAGCACAAAAACAAAAGACTAAATTAAGACTTGACACTTCAAAGCACGCGAGCTTTGCCGATACACAAATAAGATAAAAATCTAATAAAGGATAGACGTCTATAATATTCAAAAGGACATACACATTGCCTTTAAGGCACAAGTCCAAAAGGCATAGAAAAAAACATGATGAGATGACTTAGGTATGTGCATGGAGCACAACTGTGTACAAGAAGCAAACACGTACTAAGTAGAACCTCAAACTGGGTCTCCCAAACAATGAGGTAACGTGGCACAACTGAAAAGACTATGACTTGTTACACTAAAGAGGTAAAGTTCTCACTGCAATCAAAGGAAAAAGAAAAAGATATCTATATATGCATACAGTAAGAAGTTGGCGCATGTCCGAAAGGTATAAAAACATGACAAAAACCGCACATTGCCTACATAGGCTAAAAAACAAGCCAGCGAAACAATATAAGATCTCTAAGTAACATGACAAGTGACAAATTGCATAGACGCACAACAAGCAATCACATGCATACTAGAAACGGCCATGATGAATGTGCCTCCATCTCTTGATACAACCTAGATGCACAACAACTAGAAAGATAAAGAGAATAAAAACCCTTGTAAAGAATGATGTCATAAGCATCGGCAAGCACAATGAACGATACTTTGCAAGGACAAAAATCCACTTTCTTGCATGAAGCAACTCCAATTTTTCACAAGCTTCTTACAAGCACCAAAAAGTAAACAACATGCTTGTCCACAAAGTCAGCAACTCAAATTTGCAAAGAAATGCTATAAAGGAAGCAAGAAGATAAAGACATACTTTCGCAATATGACAAAAAGCGGTGATCTAGGACATCTTAAATAAGCATCTAAAGAAGCTCATATTAACACGGAATAAGCTCACATGCTCACGTTCGTACGAGGTAAGCACACCTGCTAACCTTCGTCAACCATAACACTATGTTTTCGTGTGAGCTTCCGCATTTTAGTTCTACCGCCCATGTAATACAAAAGGAAGTTTATCACCACAACGCAAAAACCCAAAGATTTTTTGGTTAGCAAGACCACTCCATTTGATGAACGACGTCTGCAAGCTCCTTTTCAACAAGAGATTGACACATAGAATGGTTACAGAATGATCGTTTGACACAATACCCATAAAACACTTAGGAATGTCCGAACCAAAGCAAACAACCGTTATGTCAACATTCTAACACACCACGTGTTCTTACATAGAAACAGAGTAATTCTATTTTAATAAATGTGATAATATCAAGGCATAACCATCTAAATCAGAAGGATGATGGGAACCTCGACAGTTGAATCATATCTTCTATGCGAAGCTAATCACTCGCGGCAAGAAGCTGATTATCTTCTGTTGCAGAAAGCTTCCCCTTCTATAGAAAGAAGCACATTGCCTACCTTGTTTGACCCTATCAACGTAGCCAGTAAACAAATTGCCTATTATTAGGTGAACAATAATGTCCACCATTTCATCTAGCTATGGTCTTTCGATAGCACCCGGCTACTATGACGATGCGTAAAACATTACGAGTACAATCACATTTCGGAAAACTAATATTATCTTCAAGATGTTTGCCCACGATAAAGATATTGCCAACAATTTGACAACTCACCAAAACAGCATAAGCAAAAGAAGGATGATGAAGATTTGCAGTCTAGTATGATGTAGTTACCGAGAAAAGAAAGGGAAACGTAAGTCAGAAGCCTTCATTACACGCAATAAGCACTCCTGACTGGCGGGTTGACGACATGGGTACGTACATGAAGCACGGCTAACCACAAGAAGCGGGTCCTCAAATATTAGCTAATGGGCTAAACCAATAAGTACCACATAATAATCAGTTAGGAGGATCTGCTGGGCTCCTTGCACCCTACACCACTCAAGATCCACTTCAGGCCCAAAGCCCATCATGAAAAGCCCGTCAGGCTCCATGACTCCAGCCCTATAAATAGAGAGCCATTCCCCTCTTCAAAACTACCTCATTTGCCTGGCCTAGACCAGAGCATCTACTCCCTCACTTAATCTCTAATCTGCTATAAGGAGCTCTTGAGCTTCTACAGCACCCGACTGCCAAGAAAGCAGCTTCATGCTGCTGAGGTACCACTACAGCTTCTTGCAGCTAGTCTGTCGGATCTTAACCACCACCATTTATACTCTCTACATAATCTTATATATCTATATATGTATTTACATGTTATATATGTACTTATTGACTGTGGATAAACTCTAATGTTGAGCGTCAGAGGGTGGTTCCAAGACCCCGGTCTCGGACCCCTTCTAACGAGTTCCTTCATCTTAGCAGCGAGGTGTAGAAGGTTCGGAAGCTGGCATCCCAGGAACGTTCGAACCCCGTCCTGTCTATTTGTTGCAGCACCGGTATACTTAGGCTATTCGTTGTAGCAACAGGAGGCGAGTGCATATAACCGCTTTTATTTGTTTGATTGAATCAAAGACTAAATCAGATAGTGGGTATATATATCATATCTTTATATTATACGAAAAAAATAAGATTTAAGTTACATCAGGTTTTTTAAACTTTATCTTTATCTTTAAAATTATAAGGAAATGTACACTAGAATCTTAAATATACTAATTCCTACGCAATTTCTTTAAAATTATAAGGATAATAAATGAGATGTGAGAGGTTTTTTAAAAAATAAACAAATTATTCTTAGAATGATAGTTTTTATTTAAATTATAAAAATAAAGATAAATAACGATATGAATGCTCTAATTCCATTTCCCCCCTTTTGAACCGACGGCAGTGTAATCCAATTGAAGATGAGATGAGGATTTCATCAGAAGATATACAATTTGCTGAGAAAATAGTGATTTGTATTGTTTTTCCTTTTTCTAAATCACCAAATTCCAGAATTTTTCAAAATAGGTAGATATGATGTACACAGCGGAGAAGTATATGTAATCTGTAGGCTTGTAAAAGAACCAAACGTTCAGTGAACCGTTCATGAACCGTTCGGTAGAAAGTTCGTTTATGTTCGATCATTTAATAAATGAACGAAAATGAACACAAGTTTTTGTTCATTTAATTAAACGAACGAACATGAACACATGTGTCGTTCGCTCATTTACGTTCATGAAAGTTCGTTTTATGTTCATTCATTTAAGTTCGTCTATGCTCATTCATTTATGTTCATCTATTTATGTTCGTTTAAATATTAATTCAAATTTCTTTATTACTAATATTAATTTACAATCAATTTGATTTTCATATTCTAAAACCCTTATGCCTATATTAAAACTAATTTAATATATTTGTTTACTTTAAAATGTTGTATACAAAGATAATGATACTTTAAACTTTAATTCCGATATTTACGTTTACTTTTAATTAGTGTTCCCTTATGTTCGTTCGTTTGCGTTTGTGAATCGTTCGTTTAGAATGTTAATGAACGAACATAAATGAACATGAACACACTCATTTTCTTAATGAATGAACACGAGCAAGAAATTATGTTCGTTAAGTGTTCGTGTTCATTCATATGTTCGATTAAAGTTAAACGAATGAATACGGAGAAGCTCCATTCGTGTTCGTTTGGTTCATTTACATGCCTAGTAATTTGTGTCGAAAACCAAATGTATGTAGCTTTTATTTTCTTAGATTCCACATTCTTCTTGTAACAACAGGTTGAATACCATTTGAAAAACTTCGTGCGACGTGTGCGGATAACATGGATCGAAAAATAATGTTGATCAGACAATTGTTGTTACGAATAAAGATCTGTATATCATACTGTTGTGCGTGTTGATTTCTCTGATTTCGGCTCTGGATATGAAATCCTAAAGATGAGAAGGTAATCACAATTGTGAAAGTTCACAAAGGGCAATAACTGAGGGTAAGAGCAATTAGGGTTGTGAACGAGCCAATAAAAAATGGGCTCAAGGTCGGCTCCTGAAAAATTTGAGGCCAGACGACTCGGCTCAAAAATTTTAACGAGCTGAAGAGTTAAGCTCGAGCCCGGCTCGTGAAAAGCGGGAAGTGGAAGCGGAACATGCAAAAAGTTGAGCCGAGATGTTTTTTTTACACATCTATATCTATATGTATACTATATAATAAAGGAAAACAATAAGTGATACGTGTCACTCTCTGGTTATTTCTCACATTTATTTTTTCATCTCTCTCTCATATTAAATACTATTTTTTTTGTTTCTCTATCATATTAAGTAATAATATTAAATAATAATCTTTATATTAATAAATGAAATTTTATGAACTCTATACTATATAATAAAGGAAAACAATAAGTGACACGCGTGACTCTCTGATTACTTCTCACATTTATTTTACCGTCTCTCTCTCCTATTAAATACTATTTTTTATGTTTCTCTTTCATATTAAATAATAATCTTTATATTAATAAATAAAATTTTATGAACACATGTCATTTTCTGATTCATTTATATCATTTTTTCCCGCTTTTCTCTGTCATATTAAATAATAATATTAAAAGATTTTTTTTATAGATTTTTAATATAAATATTATTACAGATACTAATTATTTAATTATAAGTAGTTATTGTATCATCAATCCATTGAACTTAACATAAATTAACATTTATCAATTAAATTAAAAAATTAATACTTACTTGAAAAAAAATGTCTCGACAAGTTAACTTTTTTGAAAGACATATTTTGACGAGTGTGTTTGTTAACAGACTACTTTGTATTTTATTCAACTAGTGTAATATACCGGTTTATCCAACCCGTGTATTACACGGGTTTTTAAAAATATAATTTTTTATCATTAAATATATAACATTTTATTTATTCAACTCGTGTTTATCCAACCCGTGTATTACACGGGTTTATCTAACCCGTATAATACACGGGATTTTAACATAGTATTGATATATAAAAGACAAAACAGAATATTTTCAATTTACACAACCCAAAACAAGAAGGGGAAGCAGAAGAGATGAATAGTTTCTGGAAGCAATCAGTTTTTCAACTTTGAAGTGTAATTAGAATTTAGGAATTAAAAAGTTAAATTATGATTTAAGAAAATAGAATTTTGCAACTATTTTGAGAGATAGAGTCCGACACTTTGATTCTTTGGGTTACTTTTTTCAAAATAATTAACAACGTAACTGAGCTGTGTGTAAACACATTTAGAAGTCTTTCGAACAAAAAAAGTTTATAATTAAAAAAAAAAGTAAAAAAAAAACCCGAAAAAATGTGTGTATATGCAAAAAAAAGTCATTCGAAACTATATTTTTTTTGTTAGAACGACTTTTAAATGTGTCTGTATGCAAAAACTCCGAAAAAAAAATTACGGAAAAATTAGTTTTTCGCATGTGAAAATTGACCTTTTATGAGTTTTTTTACTTGCGACACGTGGCCGGCTAGCATGCTCATATTTCCGTGCCAACATTCATTTTTACAGTATACGAACCAACCGGATTGCGACACGTGGCCGGCTAAGCCTTAAAAAAGTGGAGGCTAAGCCGGCTAATAGCTTGCTATAACCGTCTGGCGTTTTTTTAAAGCTTAGCCGGCAAACTTAAAAGGCTTAGCCGGCAAACTAAAAAGGCTTAGGTGACAAGAGTAAATGGTTACCCAACAAAAATCATGGTCTTAAAAGACAATATTTTAAGGTTTAGCCGGCAAACTCAGAAGGTGTCACAAAACAAAAAAGGTTTAGCCGGAAAACTTGTTGACTCATATGTAGGCTCAGAACGAGTAGATGATTCTTCTCTTTTTGATTTCGATTTCGATGACTGATGTGTTGCTAAATATCCTGTGTATAAGAGTCTAATTGTATAGGTTTTAAGCGTTTAGCTTTGTATATGTAGTCTGTTTTATGTGCATGTGGTGTTTTTGAGTGCTGCAGGGTTAATGTGCTAAGTGAGCTGGAAAACACGAGCTTAAAATCAAGAGGATAGTAGCATACACGGGCCCCGGAGAAGTCAAAGGAACAAAAGTCAATTTTTTTGGAAATCAGGATCTTCGCGGTACCCGAAGATCAAGGAGGAGTTTTTCACGGTACGCGAGGGCCTGAAAAGCCCACCCGACTAATTTGTCCTTTGCGGTACGTGAAGGACTGGCCAATGATGTTCGCGATACGCGAGAAAATGGATTACGTCTCTTTTTGAGATAACTCCAATTATAAGCCATTAGGGACCCATTGTCGAATTAACTTGCATACTTTCGTCCCAAAGCATTCCAGAGGTGATTTCAAGAGATAAAGTTCCAATCTTTACAAGGTTTTGATGCTAGACTCGATGGGACGATGTCGATGAGCGGCTAATCTCGTTGTGTCGTTTCCGGGTGTAGGATCTGCTTGTAAGTGAAAGACTAAGGTTCATACTTGTTTTGGTTTGCTATTCTTGTAATCGTATGATTGTTTGAATGCTTGATTCTTAGATTTGTTTGAAACAATTTGGTTTTTCTTCAATTTAATACATTCATCAATTTTTGGTTTTCTATCATGAATCATTGAATATTTAGATCTGATATTCTAAGTTGTTAATTGACTATTGAGTTGTTAATCTATGTCAAGTACCTGGTATTGTAATCGTTGCTCAACACAGTCACCGTCTTGGTTGTTAATTGTTTATCAAATCTAATGAATGAGTTATGTCTATGTAACTTCCAATAGGTACAAACCAGTCTTCACAAGAACTTGTAATCTGAACTCGGAAGCGATCCGTTTTCTCTTAATAGTTTTTACAAAGTTTAAATTTAATTTCTTTTTGATTAAAACCCGAACAATTTTTATAAACAACACTTTCCATCAATTCCTTGTGGATACGATACCTTACTTCACTATACTATATTTTAAGGTAGCTAGGGATTAGAATAATTTTTTTTTATTGACCTTGACAACGCGATCAAAATGACGCCGTTGCCGAAGAATTCGTGCGCTTAGTGTTTTAGTTTTAAGTTGTTTTGTTTAGAGCTACTAATAGTTTTTTTATTCGTGCATTTACATGTTTATGCATACTCGCAATTCAGGAAGGAAGTCACCACTTTTATTCAATCCAGAAATAGAACAGGCCGCTAGAGCCAACAGAAAGATAAAGAATCAAGTTCAAACCATCTTAGAGAAACTTATAGCCCTAGAATGTGTGACACCTGGCAAATTCAGGTTAATATCAATACCCGACTATTACTTGAATTCACGTGATTACACTTGCATCATACTTAATTATAGGATAATTAAGTACACATTTCATATAACAAGTTCATTCGTTTCATTTCATTACATGCATCGGTAATCGGACGGATTACCGGGTCACACACGCGTCCTGTCACACGAACGTTAACGAATATTAGAAATAATATTTAGACATATATTTGGTGGGTAAAAATTATATGTAATACTGTGATTTAATATTTCATGCTTGTGTGAATTTTTCCGGAATTTTTAGAACAACTTTTATTTTAACGTTTTTAAGCAAATACGCGATATGTGCCATCAACGCTAAATTAGATTTTTATAAAAATGATGGGTTCTTTACTTGGGCTAAATAATTCAGCAAATTAGTGTTAGTAATCCATATTAGTAGCCCATTTACTTAATAAAAAGCCTTGCAAGATAGAAAAGCCCAAACCCATTACCATTAAAAATCCCTTAAACCCCACACACCCTCACTTTTACCCTAATCACATTTCACAAACCCTAGCCCCCCTCCCTCCATTCGGCCGCCACCATCACCACCTAGCCACCACCTCTCTCAAGCTTTCTCATCCATTTCAAGTGATTCTAAGGCCATTCAAGGGTGATTCAAGGTGAAACAAGACAAGAACACATCATTTCTAACATCATACTTGCTTTTGGTAAGAATCTACCCATTCTTTTTCATCATTTTCGGCCATGTGTAGTGCTACCATCATCCAAACGAGTTTTGTTGGTTCAAAGTGTTATAATGCTTGTTTTAACTAAAAGATTTCATAATAATGAGTTGTTGATGCACATATGCACATTTTATGTTTTGAAATATTTGTTTAGGTCATTATTTGCTCGTTTCTATTTATAGAAACTTTGTTGGATGCATTTTTGCAAAACTTGATGTGTGATATGTTTGTTGGTTTATATGGTACACATAATAGTGGAATAGAGAGGAAATATAAATTTTTTGGTTAAAATGTTGTTTTACACTCGGTTATGGACAACTTACTATTTAAGGAAACTTTAATTTTGCATATTTTGTGTTATGAGTTTCTATTGGATAAAAAACTTGATATTATGGTTCTATAATATATATTAAAGTAGTAAAAAGAGTTATTTGAGGTTACACATGTGCAATAGGGTCGTTTGGACCACTTTCCTAAAAAGGAAACTTTAATTGTTCATAATTTGTATGTGTAGGCTATAAATGTTTAAAGTAGGTTATATAGCCTTATTACAATATGAATAGATGACTTATGAAAGAATATGTGATTTGGAATGGTGTAATGACATGTTTTGGTGAACCTTGCTAAATAAGGAAACCTTATTTGTTGAGAAACTTCATAATTGCTTGAAATAGAAAGTAAATGCATAGAATCATGTTACTAGTATGTTAATAGTATAAATTCATGTATAACTTGTTGTTTGAGCTATGACACCTTAGATGCACTAAAACCCTAATTATCAAAAATGGAAACTTTGTTATGTTAAGAATTGTGAAATTGCAATGACATGTTATGCTACTTGTCTAAAAGAATTGAAATGGTACTAATAGGTTATTAATATGATGACATGAATTATGTGTATGAAATATGCCATTAAGAGGTGCAAATGCCATGTCATTTATAACATGTTAATTTCTTATGCAACTAGTTGAAGCATGTATGTTATGTCACAAGGTGTTACTTATACATTACTTAGGTACAACTTATATGTTCTTTATGTGTCACACATGTACAACTTATATGCTACTTGAGTGCTACACATGTATAACTTGTATGATGCTTATGTGTTACATGTTTACAACTTATATGTTACTTGTGTGTTGTTTATACATGACTTCAATATGAGTCAACATTGGTCAACACTAGTCAACATTGGTCAACATTAGTCAACATTAGTCAAACTTGGTCAAAGTTGGTCAAACCTTGGTCAAAGTTGGTCAAACCTCGGTCAAACCTCGGTCAACTTTGGTCAAACCTTTTCAAAACGTCAATGTAACCTTTCAACGTTGAGTCGTTTGGATGAATGTGGTTACATAAACCATGTTTACTTTCATAGACCTTATAGCCTTATTAATTCTTAGGGCTCGGTTAGGTCGGTTACCCGGAGTTACTCGATTCCTCTCGTTACTCCCATTTCTCATTCACCGCATTTCCAGGTGAGTTTTCACGGCCCCATTTTACTTACTTTTCCATTTGGGGGAGATACATGCTAAACCATTTTCTTACTTGGTCGTATGACAATTACTTTGATTTCGCTTTAATTTATATAAGTGGGTGCATTTCCCGCACATAAAGTCCTCTCATATTCGAACCGTTAATTATTACACAAAGCGAGGTGATTCATGAATAGTACTATTGGGTTTAACAACCCCCACCCGGGTTAGTCGCGCTAACTCTGACTGGGAGTCAAACGGGTGCATAATTGACCTAATCCATTGCGTGCTGGGCACGTAAGAGGCAAAATGCTAGTTTCTGCATTCCTTCGTTGAGCTTCGGTTTCGGTGTTGCTTATATAGTTAATGTTTATTGTCTGATCAACAATCGAATCAATAGTATACATGCGTACTGTTACACTGTTTTCATTTCTGTTTCTGTTACTTAAACCTGTGAACTCACCAACCCTGTGTTGACACTTTAAGCATGTTTATCTCAGGTCGCTAAGCATTCATGTACGGACTAGGATTGCACTCCAAGAGTCCCACAGCATGTTTTCATTTAGAAGCTTAGGTTTATGGGAACCTAATTTGTCATGCTTCTGTATTTTGCAACATTACTTTTGCTTCCGCACTTTACATTCCGCATTTTCAAACTCTGTATTACTATTTAATTTTGTATGATGTTCAAACAGGAATGTCTTTTCGAAAACCAGTTAGAGGTCGTTCGAAATGACCGGGACTGATGATCCTTGACAGTCACAACCCGCGGGTAACCCGCTGTGGAATTTCAGGGTGTGACAGATTGGTATCAGAGCCCAGGTTATAGAGAACTAAGTTGCATTTAGTATACTTAGACTATAACTGTAGGCTCACATAGTTCACATCACATCATACATGCATTTTCATACATGAATACAATGGATTACTGGATATTGACTTGTTACAGGATGTCGACCTCATCGGACCCCATTGTGATCTCGGACTCTGAGGAGTACACACCGACTACCCCATCATCATCAGTGGAGCCACTCACCCCACCCTCATCACCCCACTCATCCACGGATGAGGAACAGACACATGACTCAGTGGATCTTGTAGAGTTGGATTCTGAAGAGGACCCCGAGGAGGATCCTGAGGAGGATCCTGAGGAGGAGTTAGAGGGGGAGGCAGATGGCGCACCAGCCCCAGGAGGCAATGGAGACGCCGGCGAGGGGAGCGACACGGGCGAGACGGTGCCCTACTCCGTACTACACGGGGACTCATCGTCCGACGACGGCTCCATACTACCTTCACTACCTCGTCTGGCGGACCCGACGCCGCCATCACCATTACTTGCACCGGTGGGAGCGAAGACCAAACTCACAGCTCGGAAGAAGAACATTCGCAGAGGAAAGTGACCAGCCCACTCCCCTGACATTGCTGGACCATCGGCCAAAAGGGCCCGGATTGCATCATCGGACACTTCATCTACGGGAGAGTCAACTGGACCATCCTATCCACCACCCTATTGGCTCCGGCCTACCCGGGAGGTACTACCGATACTTGCGACGCGCAGCAGGTTACATGACGCTGACATATCATCCCTCCAGGATGAGTTGGCACTGACAGACCAGGCACTACTGATAGTACGAGACCGGATCGAGGCCGCGAAGGAAAAGGCTTACGGCCCAGGTCTACTGGTAAAGCATATAGAACGTCCAGAAAAGGTGCGACTTGAAAGAGGAGTACTGTCCTCGTAATGAACTCCAAAAGTTGGAACAGAAGTTTTGGAACCTAAGGATGGAGGGTGCTGACATCGCGGGATATACCGCAAGATTCCACGATTTAGCAAGACTACTACCGCACATGGTTACACCGGAGTACAAACGAATTGAGCGGTACATTTGGGGTTTGGCACCTCAAATACAAAGCATGGTTACTTCTGCAGAACCCACAATTATCCACAACACAGTGAGGCTGGCTCATAATCTCACGGATTAGGCAGTCCGTCAGGGACTGTTCAACAAGAAAGAAAGTTTTGTGAAAACCTTTGACAACAAGAGAAAGTGGGAAAATGCCCCTGCCAAGTCCTATGTGCCTAGTAACCAGAAGAAGCAGGAACCGGCCCGGGTGTTTGTGGCTAACCAACCGGATAAAAGGCCAAAAGGGACATACACTGGAACCCTACCTAAGTGCAACAAGTGCCAGTTTCACCACAATGGTACTTGTGAAGATTCTCGGTGCCAGAAGTGTAAACGTTTTGGACACACTGCCCAGAGCTGCCGATCAGTTGAACAAGCCCCGGCTGGCGGGGGAAACCGCGGATGTTTCGGGTGCGGTGATCCCGGACATTTCCGCAAAGACTGCCCAAAGAACCGGAAACCTGGAAATACAAACACTCGGGGCAGAGCATTTGTTATTGGAGCCGGCGAGGCTAGGCAGGATCCCAACATTGTTACTGGTACGTTTCTTGTAAACAACTGCTATGCTTCTATCTTATTTGACACGGGTGCCGATAAGAGTTTTGTATCCACTGAGTTTAGCTCATTACTTGGGATTACTCCCATCGCCTTAGATTACTTATACACGGTAGAGCTAGCAGATGGTAAACTAATAGAGACAGAACAAGTAATTCCAGGTTGTGTCTTAACATTAGCCGATCGTCCTTTCGCCATAAACCTATTGCCAGTAACATTGGGAAGCTTCGACATAGTAGTCGGTATGGACTGGTTGTCCAAGAACCGAGCCGAAATCGTCTGTCACGAGAAGATAGTCCGCATTCCACTGTCGGACGGAGAAACACTGACCATTCAAGGAGAACAGAGTGGTGCTACGTTAAGGATCATTACCTGCATGAAAGCCCGAAAGTACTTGCGGAAGGGTTATCACGCTATCCTAGCACACGTGACGGAAAAGAAAGAAGAAAAAAATAAGATTAAAGACATACCGATCGTCCGAGACTATCCGGAAGTATTTCCCGACGACTTGCCCGGACTTCCACCGCATCGACAAGTCCAGTTCCGGATTGATCTCACACCCGGAGCTGCTCCGATAGCAAGGTCACCTTACCGACTGGCGCCATCGGAAATGCAGGAATTGTCTAACCAATTACAGGAACTGTTAGACAAAGGCTTCATCAGACCAAGCTTCTCGCCTTGGGGAGCACCAGTCTTGTTCGTTAAGAAGAAAGACGGATCGTTCCGTATGTGTATCGACTACAGAGAACTGAACAAGGTAACTATCAAGAACCGATATCCACTACCAAGGATCGATGACCTGTTCGACCAATTGCAAGGGTCGAGCTATTACTCAAAGATCGATCTACGGTCGGGATACCACCAGCTAAGGATTCAGGAAGACGATATTCCAAAGACCGCCTTACGAACTCGTTACGGTCACTACGAATTCATGGTCATGCCATTTGGGTTAACCAATGCACCGGCGGTATTCATGGACCTCATGAACCGAGTGTGCAAGCCCTACTTGGACAAGTTTGTGATTGTGTTCATAGACGATATCCTGATATACTCACAGAACAAAGAGGAACATGCTGAGCATTTGAAGTTAATTATGGAGTTGCTGAAAGCCGAGAAATTGTACGCCAAATTCTCGAAATGCGACTTCTGGATTCGCGAAGTACAGTTCCTTGGACACGTGGTCAACGAGAAAGGCATACATGTTGACCCATCCAAAATCGAGGCGATTAAGAATTGGGAAGCACCTAAGACTCCGACTGAGGTACGACAGTTCTTAGGCCTTGCGGGCTACTATCGACGATTCATCGAAAATTTCTCTAAGATAGCCCAACCTCTCACCACACTGACACACAAGGATAAGAAATACGAATGGAATGACAAGGCAGAAACCGCTTTTCAATTACTCAAACAGAAACTTTGCAGCGCGCTGATCCTATCGTTACCAGAAGGAATAGACGATTTCGTGGTGTACTGCGATGCGTCACATCAAGGGCTCGGGTGCGTGTTAATGCAAAGGGAGAAGGTCATAGCCTATGCTTCTCGACAACTGAAAGTGCACGAGAAAAACTACACTACCCACGAATTGGAGCTGGGAGCGGTAGTATTTGCACTCAAGATCTGGAGGCACTACTTGTATGGCACGAAGTGCACAATTTTCACCGATCACAAAAGCCTTCAACACATCTTCGATCAGAAAGAACTTAACATGAGGCAACGTCGATGGGTCGAATTGCTAAACGACTACGACTGCGCTATCCGTTACCATCCTGGAAAGGCAAACGTCGTGGCTGATGCCTTGAGCAGGAAGGATCAACCCAAACCGCGATGAGTGCGGGCGTTACAGTTGACCATCCACACGAACTTACCCATGCAAATCCGCGATGCCCAACTCGAAGCAATCAAGGAGGTAAACCTATGCCATGAGTCCTTACGTGGTATGGACAAGCAGTTTGAGGTAAAATCCGATGACATCCGTTATTTCATGGATCGGATTTGGGTACCAAGCTTTGGGGATCTAAGGGATCTGGTGATGGACGAGGCACACAAGTCCAAGTACTCGATCCACCCCGGTGCTGACAAGATGTACCATGACCTCAAGGAACATTATTGGTGGCCTAACATGAAAGCCGAAATTGCTACCTACGTCAGTAAATGCTTGACCTGTGCTAAGGTCAAGGTAGAGTATCAGAAACCATCAGGGTTACTCCAACAACCAGAGATCCCACAGTGGAAGTGGGAACAAATTTCAATGGACTTCATCACGAAATTGCCCAGGGCCTCTAATGGCTGTGACACAATCTGGGTAATTGTCGACAGACTAACCAAATCTGCGCACTTCCTTCCCATTAAAGAAACAGACAAGATGGAGAAACTAACCAGAACTTACTTAAAGGAAGTAGTCACAAGACATGGAGTGCCAATCTCCATCATTTCAGATAGGGATAGTCGATTCACATCCCGATTCTGGCAATCCTTACAGAAAACCTTGGGTACTCGGCTAGATATGAGTACTGCATACCACCCCCAGACGGACGGTCAAAGTGAAAGGACCATCCAGACCCTGGAGGACATGCTCAGAGCTTGTGTGGTTGACTTCGGGAACGGATGGGAAGCCCATCTACCGTTGGTCGAATTTTCATACAACAACAGCTACCACACTAGCATTAAGGCCGCACCATTCGAAGCACTTTACGGACGAAAGTGTAGATCGCCGATTTGCTGGACAGAAGTGGGAGATAGCCAACTCACAGGTCCAGAAGTTATTCATGAAACTACAGAGAAGATTGTACAGATACGCGAACGTATCAAGGCCGCGCGTGATCTTCAAAAGAGTTACGCTGACGTGAGACGCAAACCATTAGAATTTCAAGTGGGAGACAAGGTACTACTGAAAGTCTCGCCATGGAAAGGAGTGATACGTTTCGGCAAGCGTGGAAAGCTTAATCCTCGTTACATTGGACCTTTCGAGATTCTGAAAAGGACTGGTCCTGTTGCTTACAAACTCAACCTACCAGAAACCCTCAGTGGCGTTCATGACGTGTTTCACGTGTCAAATCTGAAGACGTGCTTGTCATACGAGACACTAGTCATACCATTGGAGGAAATTCAAATAGACGATCAGCTTCACTTCGTAGAAGAACCAGTCGAGATCATGGACCGCGAGGTCAAACAGTTAAAACAAAGCCGTATACCCATAGTTAAGGTTCGTTGGAATTCTAGACGCGGACCAGAGTTCACTTGGGAGCGCGAGGATCAATTCAAGCGTAAATACCCTCACTTGTTCAAAACTACACCGTCTATCAGTGACACGAACTGAATTTCGGGACGAAATTCCTTTTAACAGGGGGAGTATGTGACACCCGGCAAATTCAGGTTAATATCCATACCCGACTATTACTTGAATTCACGTGATTACACTTGCATCATACTTAATTATAGGATAATTAAGTACACATTTCATATAACAAGTTCATTCGTTTCATTTCATTACATGCATCGGTAATCGGACGGATTACCGGGTCACACACGCGTCCTGTCACACGAACGTTAACGAATATTAGAAATAATATTTAGACATATATTTGGTGGGTAAAAATTATATGTAATACTGTGATTTAATATTTCATGCTTGTGTGAATTTTTCCGGAATTTTTAGAACAACTTTTATTTTAACGTTTTTAAGCAAATACGCGATATGTGCCATCAACGCTAAATTAGATTTTTATAAAAATGATGGGTTCTTTACTTGGGCTAAATAATTCAGCAAATTAGTGTTAGTAATCCATATTAGTAGCCCATTTACTTAATAAAAAGCCTTGCAAGATAGAAAAGCCCAAACCCATTACCATTAAAAATCCCTTAAACCCCACACACCCTCACTTTTACCCTAATCACATTTCACAAACCCTAGCCCCCCTCCCTCCATTCGGCCGCCACCATCACCACCTAGCCACCACCTCTCTCAAGCTTTCTCATCCATTTCAAGTGATTCTAAGGCCATTCAAGGGTGATTCAAGGTGAAACAAGACAAGAACACATCATTTCTAACATCATACTTGCTTTTGGTAAGAATCTACCCATTCTTTTTCATCATTTTCGGCCATGTGTAGTGCTACCATCATCCAAACGAGTTTTGTTGGTTCAAAGTGTTATAATGCTTGTTTTAACTAAAAGATTTCATAATAATGAGTTGTTGATGCACATATGCACATTTTATGTTTTGAAATATTTGTTTAGGTCATTATTTGCTCGTTTCTATTTATAGAAACTTTGTTGGATGCATTTTTGCAAAACTTGATGTGTGATATGTTTGTTGGTTTATATGGTACACATAATAGTGGAATAGAGAGGAAATATAAATTTTTTGGTTAAAATGTTGTTTTACACTCGGTTATGGACAACTTACTATTTAAGGAAACTTTAATTTTGCATATTTTGTGTTATGAGTTTCTATTGGATAAAAAACTTGATATTATGGTTCTATAATATATATTAAAGTAGTAAAAAGAGTTATTTGAGGTTACACATGTGCAATAGGGTCGTTTGGACCACTTTCCTAAAAAGGAAACTTTAATTGTTCATAATTTGTATGTGTAGGCTATAAATGTTTAAAGTAGGTTATATAGCCTTATTACAATATGAATAGATGACTTATGAAAGAATATGTGATTTGGAATGGTGTAATGACATGTTTTGGTGAACCTTGCTAAATAAGGAAACCTTATTTGTTGAGAAACTTCATAATTGCTTGAAATAGAAAGTAAATGCATAGAATCATGTTACTAGTATGTTAATAGTATAAATTCATGTATAACTTGTTGTTTGAGCTATGACACCTTAGATGCACTAAAACCCTAATTATCAAAAATGGAAACTTTGTTATGTTAAGAATTGTGAAATTGCAATGACATGTTATGCTACTTGTCTAAAAGAATTGAAATGGTACTAATAGGTTATTAATATGATGACATGAATTATGTGTATGAAATATGCCATTAAGAGGTGCAAATGCCATGTCATTTATAACATGTTAATTTCTTATGCAACTAGTTGAAGCATGTATGTTATGTCACAAGGTGTTACTTATACATTACTTAGGTACAACTTATATGTTCTTTATGTGTCACACATGTACAACTTATATGCTACTTGAGTGCTACACATGTATAACTTGTATGATGCTTATGTGTTACATGTTTACAACTTATATGTTACTTGTGTGTTGTTTATACATGACTTCAATATGAGTCAACATTGGTCAACACTAGTCAACATTGGTCAACATTAGTCAACATTAGTCAAACTTGGTCAAAGTTGGTCAAACCTTGGTCAAAGTTGGTCAAACCTCGGTCAACTTTGGTCAAACCTTTTCAAAACGTCAATGTAACCTTTCAACGTTGAGTCGTTTGGATGAATGTCGTTACATAAACCATGTTTACTTTCATAGACCTTATAGCCTTATTAATTCTTAGGGCTCGGTTAGGTCGGTTACCCGGAGTTACTCGATTCCTCTCGTTACTCCCATTTCTCATTCACCGCATTTCCAGGTGAGTTTTCACGGCCCCATTTTACTTACTTTTCCATTTGGGGGAGATACATGCTAAACCATTTTCTTACTTGGTCGTATGACAATTACTTTGATTTCGCTTTAATTTATATAAGTGGGTGCATTTCCCGCACATAAAGTCCTCTCATATTCGAACCGTTAATTATTACACAAAGCGAGGTGATTCATGAATAGTACTATTGGGTTTAACAACCCCCACCCAGGTTAGTCGTGCTAACTCTGACTGGGAGTCAAACGGGTGCATAATTGACCTAATCCATTGCGTGCTGGGCACGTAAGAGGCAAAATGCTAGTTTCTGCATTCCTTCGTTGAGCTTCGGTTTCGGTGTTGCTTATATAGTTAATGTTTATTGTCTGATCAACAATCGAATCAATAGTATACATGCGTACTGTTACACTGTTTTCATTTCTGTTTCTGTTACTTAAACCTGTGAACTCACCAACCCTGTGTTGACACTTTAAGCATGTTTATCTCAGGTCGCTAAGCATTCATGTACGGACTAGGATTGCACTCCAAGAGTCCCACAACATGTTTTCATTTAGAAGCTTAGGTTTATGGGAACCTAATTTGTCATGCTTCTGTATTTTGCAACATTACTTTTGCTTCCGCACTTTACATTCCGCATTTTCAAACTCTGTATTACTATTTAATTTTGTATGATGTTCAAACAGGAATGTCTTTTCGAAAACCAGTTAGAGGTCGTTCGAAATGACCGGGACTGATGATCCTTGACAGTCACAACCCGCGGGTAACCCGCTGTGGAATTTCAGGGTGTGACAGAATGTCACAAAATAAACCACCAATCCCAGACCCAAACCACCACCAAACCAACAACCACTTACAGACCAGTGCCACCTTTACCGGATCTCTTATTCCCTAATGAACAGCCACCAAACCAACAACCACTAAATCAACAACCACCACCACCATTCCATGACAACCAACCCTATGACAGCTACCCGAGCTATTATGAGTTTGCGAAGAATGAGCATACAAATAGCTACAGACAAGAGCACGATTACCAACATGAGGACTGGGATGAAGAAGCATGGTATGACCTAAACCACCAGGAGGCATTCCCTCCCAGAAATCAAGGAATAAATGGGGTGGACAATTGGTTACAACCACCACCAAGGGACGACTATGGGTATCAACCGATAAATCAGGGTAATTTTGACAGAGAGAATAGGTATAGGCAACCTCAAGTGAACAGACCTAATTATCAAGAGGAACCGCCTCGGAATAGGAGTTTCCCAAGGCATGAACAGGGGGTAGACAATCACTTCCGCCCTGCTTTAGCCTAACATTTATATAATTTTTGGGGTTCTAGAAATGGTTTTAAAAAAATAAACAGTCCACCCGGTTCGAACCCGGGTGGACACTGTGTGAGGCTTGCATCCTAACCACCAGACCGAGGGACATATCCTTGCCTAAACCCGGAACAAATTGAACTTGCCTTGATTCTAACAATGAGCCGGGTTGGGTTTTAAGGTTTGTGCAAAATGGCTCGGTGTTATGGGTTTCAAACCCACGCCAACTGGTTCGGCGGCGCAATGACTTACCGGCCGGACCAAGTGGTTTCGCTGATTGATTACTAAATCTAATTAATTAAAACACGAAATTAAATCGATCCCAAATTCGAATATGCCTCAACCCGCCAAGAATTCCAACCTCAATCGATCTCGATACCCTCTGCCTTCACGAATTGGCAGAGGGCTTTCGATAAGCATGCGATTACGAATTTAATGACCTAATTGGTACCTAAATTGGCGTAGGGATGAACGAGGACGACAGGGTCAAATGTTCGGCTGATCTTGGTGCTCGACAGACTCCTAGCGGTGATGCGTGGCTCGATTTCGGAATGAGAGAGTTCGTGTGGACGTATAAGAAGGTGGGAGGAATTTTTAATTCATTTAATTCCGCTTGTTTAGTCCGAATTGATTTCAATTTGACTGTATTGGTCGCGGTGACTGATTACGCGTTAATCCGTTGAATTGGGGATGAATCGGGTCATGTTAAGGGACTGGATACATGAGGGATTGGTTTGTGCGTGATTTGCGGATTGGTGGCGCATTAATTTCATGAATTGAATGATGATTTGATACGGATTTAACTATCTAAAGTCAATTCATTCGAATTTTGAATCAGCCGCTTAATCGGTCGCATTGACGTGATTATTGGGCCGAGTCTGGGTCGTTTAATGCTTGTACACGAGATGGGAACCTGTAGGAATCGATTGGGTTGATATGGTGGCTTGAATCTTGCGGATTCGGCCCTGTTTGACTTTTAAAAGTCAAACAGGTGATTTTTGTTTTGAACTTGATCTAATTTGCGTATCTAGGGTTACAAATAAGATGGGGTTCAAGGTTTGAGGGTTCAAAAAAGTTAAAGGTTCAGCCCCAAAGTGTTTAAATGCTTAGGGTTCAAACCATTGTGTAGAATCACTTGTCAATTGCGTGTTTATATATGCGTATGTACTTGTAAAATGTATATATATACATATATATGACTATATATATATATATGCATATATAGGGATTCTAGAATAAATGTGAATTGGAATTTATGAATTCGTATTGATAATTAGGGTTTAGTTGTTTGCACGAATGAATTTAAAACGTTGCACTAGAATTGGATTTGAATTGTGTTACATTAGATTGAAAATAAAGGTAATAAAATCAGAAATGTTACAGTATCCCCATGTTGAGGAAATTTCGTTCAGAAATTTAGCTAGTTGAGGCAACTGAATCAGCAAAGAGGTGAGGGTACTTGAGCTTAATCTGGTCGTCACGTTCCCAAGTGAACTCAGGACCACGTTTAGATTCCCAACGAACTTTGACAATAGGGATACGGCTTCGCTTGAGTTGCTTGATCTCACGATCCATGATCTCTACGTGTCTCTCAACAAAGTGCATCGTTTCGTCAATACGCACGTCGTCCAGAGGTATATGGAGATTCTCATCAGCATCACATTTCTTTAGATTTGACACATGAAAAGTAGTATGCACATTGCCAAGTGATGGAGGTAACTCGAGTCTGTAAGCCACTTTCCCAATCCTTTTAAGGATCTTGAATGGACCCACATAGTGAGGTGCTAGCTTGCCTTTCTTTCCAAAATGGATCACACCCTTCCATGGAGACACCTATAGAAGAACAAGGCCACCGACTTGGAATTCCAAGGGTTTTCGTCGTTTGTCGGCATAGCTCTTTTGCCTACTCCCCGCTACTCGAATTTTGTCACATATTTGAATGATCTTGTCAGATGTTTCTTGAATTAGCTCGGGACCGATGATTTGTGCTTCACCAATCTCGTTCCAATAGATAGGAGAAAGACACTTACGACCATAGAGAGCTTCAAATGGAGCCATATTGATACTTGTGTGGTAGATATTGTTGTAAGAGAACTCAATTAGGGATAGGTGTGAATCCCAATTGCCACCAAAATCAATAACACATGCTCTAAGCATGTCCTCAAGAGTTTGGATTGTACGCTCGGTCTGACCATCAGTTTGGGGATGGTAAGCCGTGCTAAAATCCAATCGTGTATCAAGAGAGGTTTGGAGGGATTGATAGAAACGGGAGGTGAAACGAGCATATCTATTGGAAATTATGTTTAGTGTAACACCGTGACGACTCACAATTTCGTCAATGTAAATTCGGGCCAATTTCTCAACCCGATAGTCCTCACGGATAGGCAAGAAGTTAGCAGATTTGGTGAGGCGGTCAATGATCACCTATATGCTATCATAACCACTTGAGGTGTGAGGGAGTTTGGTAATGAAGTCCATAGCTAAATTCTCCCATTTCCATATAGGGATTTCCGGTTGTTCAAGTAAACCGAAGGGACGTTGTTGTTCGGCTTTGACTTTGGAGCAAGTTAGGCTTTTGGCAACATAGAGAGCAATGTCTTTATTCCTGCCGGGCCACCAATATTGTTGCCGAAGATCTTGGTACATTTTATCCGCACCAGGATGAATAGAATAACGAGTCTTGTGAGCCTCATTCATGAGAAATGCATGGAGATCATCGTGATCGGGAACCGAAATACGATTCAAGTAATAGAGTAAGCCATTTGGTTTGGATTCAAGTTGAAGTTCAACACCACACGACATTTCATCATACATGTTACCCTCGGTGACCGAGACGTGTTGAGCTTTTAGGATGCGATTTTGGATATCGGTTTGGATTCGGACACAATGAAGCATGACATGGTCCTTACGACTCAAAGCGTCGGCTACAACATTCGCTTTCCCGGGATGGTAACGAATCTCGCAGTCATAGTCGTTAAGGAGTTCAACCCAATGTCGTTGCCTCATATTGAGTTCTTTTTGGTTGAAGATGTGTTAGAGACTTTTGTGTTCGGTGAACACCACACATTTTGTGCCATAAAGGTAATGTCTCCAAATCTTCAATGCGAATACGACCGCACCCAACTCGAGATCGTGCGTCGTATAATTCTTCTTATGAATCTTAAGTTTCCTTGATGCATAAGCGATCACCTTGCCTCGTTGCATGAGAACACAACCGAGAACTTGGTTGGAGGCATCATAGTAGACAACTAGATCGTCATTCCCATCAGGGAGAGTCAAAATAGGAGCATTGCACAACTTTTGCTTTAGAGTCTGAAAAGCTTCTTCTTGCTTTGGTCCCCATTCATAATATCACACCCCCAATTTCAACTAACGGAGTTTTACCGTTTGGGAAGTGATAAACCAAGATCTCAGTCATTAGTTACATTGAACGACACTATATGGGACTAAAATGAAAATATATCATAAATGATCAAAGTAAGTGCGGAAGCGTAAAACGAAAGTAAAGGCGCAAAACAAACGCGCCGAAGAAAAGTCCAAAAGTGTTCAGTCCAAACAAAGTCCAAAGATAAAGTACAAGCAATTCAACAATAGTATTTTATAAATAAATCACAAGACTCCATGCATGCCCTATGCATGCACCTGTGCCTTATCATAATCGACCTGAGAAAACATGTAAGAAAATGTCAACACGAGGTTGGTGAGTTCACAGGTTTCAGTTTGCAACAAGTTCAATAGGTAAATGTACATTCAATATATAAATCAATAGGTAGCTAACCCATAAGCATGTTAACTAATGCGCTCACAACCGAAAGCTGACTGCTTATGTTTTTGCCTCCCACCAGGCCTATCAACCATGGTGCATGTTTAGGTCAAGACTGCACCCGTTCGAAATCCAGTTGGGTTAGCGCGACTAACGCAGGTGAGGTTTGTCAAACCCAGTAGTACTACTCAACTTACCTCGCTATGTTCATATTAACGGCCCAAAGTGAGGACTTAGTGATAGATGTGTACGCATAGTTAAACAAGTGATAACATATATGAATTACATAACCAAAATGTTTACGTCATGTTTTCTCCCCCAATTTGTAAAACAGTAAAAGGGGCCGTGAAAACTCACCTGAACGGCGTAGGTAGGTTCGCACTAGAATAAGATTGAAACCACGAGTGATAGCCTGCAACGGCTTACGAATGCCCTAGAATTACAAAAATAATTAGGGATGCCATGGGAACTTGTGACGACAACACGAAAGATTGAACGTCCTAAAGAAACGCTCTAATGATTTAGAGTAGACGAACGCATCCACGGGAATAAGAATTCTTTAATTAATAATTAAGATATATACGTTACGCGACGAATGACAAAATAATATATAATAAATATATTCGAGCGTTTTGTCATTAACTAGAAGTCTAGGAAAATAATATAATTTATTATATTATTTTTAAGTTTAGCGAAGTAACATAATAAAATAAATTGCGTGACAAAAATAATAAGTTTATTATTTTTATTCGAGAATATGAACGAGCGTAAATAATATATATGGTTATATTATTTATTAGTTTTAAAATGTTTCACGAAGTTTATAAACAAAGTGTTAATAATATCTATATATATATATATATATATATATATATATATATCATTTTCAATTGAGATTGTGGGTTGAAGATATTATATTATTTTACAAATGCAATCTAAATGTAATAATATAGGTTTTGATTTTATTTAAAATAAAATATACAAAAGTGGCTAAAAAATAAGATGGGGGCAGAGAGACTCGAACCCGGGTCTCCCCCCATCAGTCAAACAACTTAACCAGCCCCCCTGCCACTACAAGAAAATGACCCTATGCCGACGGACCCTATACCGACGACACTTGTCGTCGGCATAGGTCACCCTGTGCCGACGACATGTCGTCGGTATAGGCTAATCCCAAAATATGAGAAGGGAGACCCTATACCGACGACATGTCGTCGGCACAGGGTTGAGCCGGATGGAGAGAAAACATGGCGCTCAATGAAAAATTGGGGAAAACCTATACCGACGATATGTCGTCGGTATAGGTTAAATTTCATTTTATTTTTGCGTTTTCTTTTATTTAATAACTTTTCGTCGGTGGGTTTTTTTTTTAATTAAAAACAATTTTGGGAAAAATTTATACTGACGACATGTCGTCGGTATAGGTCATTTACTTTATTGACCGGTCAAAACAAACGAAGACCTGTACCGACGACATGTCGTCGGCACAGGGGCCTATTACGCCGAATTTAGAGCCTATACCGACGACATGTCGTCTGGATAGGGCTCAGCGTGAATTAACACAGAAGACAGCTTTCTGCTTCCCATTTTCACCCAAAAACTCTCAAAATTCTCTCATTTTCTCTCTGTGGCGATTTCGAGGTTTTGGTGTGTTTTGTGGAGCAATTTTCACTAATCTCTCGGTTTTTAAGGTTAGTTAACATATATGTTTCAATTTTGACAATAAAATCAAAATTTTTGGGTTTTTTGGTTAATTTCTTTGTTTTTTGTTAGGTGTTTGAAGCTTTGACAATTGTTTGAGGATTTCAAGCTATTCGAAGATATTTTCAAACTTGGTTAGTAATTTTTTTATAAATTATGTTTGTATGCATATTGTTGTGTTTATTTTGTGTGTATGTATATATGATTTAGATGTATGATTTTATAAATATTTATGAAATTTGATTATGAAATTAGGTTTAGATGTGAATTAGGTTTAGATGAAATTTGGGAATTTGGATGTATGTTTTATAAATACTATTACTTATATATTAAAAAAATATATATTTTATAATTTTATAAAATAAATAAGAAAAAGGCTTACACCCCTAATGTCATTTATGTACGTCTTTGTTTATGTATGTCATGTCTCATATTGTGTACACTAGTATGTTTATTTAGGATAACCCTTTAGAATATACCCGTCCAAAATTCATCTAATAGAGATAAATTTTGGATTGTCCCATTTGGGACTGCTTTTTGAATATTCTATCTCATTTAGGATATGTATACATTTTAACGGGTTGACATTTAAGATAAAATTGGTAGCTATTTCTCCTTACTCCTTTGAGTTTGCGGTTTATTTGCATACTTGGGGAGTTAAGGGGAAATGCTGCTGATTTTTCTAAAATAGTCAACTCGATAAAATGAATACATATGTGATAGAATATTCAAAAAGTGGGTCAGGATCCACCGCCTTAGAGTACCGATCAAATCATATACATTCATTTATATCATTTATTACATGCACGTATATGTGTATGCTTATGACACTAGATATGGCAATTGATAAAAGCTGGGTTACACTGGGAAATCGGAATTCTCCGACATTCTTAAGCGGTCTTCGCAACTTTATAGAGACGGCCAAGAACCATGTCGACGGTCGGGGTAGAGCGTTTTTCCCGTGTAGACGTTGTTGTAATGCGTGTCGACAGGATTTGAACACGATATATGGCCACATACATGACCGTGGGTTTCTACAATCATATCAGAATTGGATTTATCATGGTGAACAGCATCCTCGTGCGGCAGAGATAGCATCACTTTTTGCCCCAAGAACAACACCAACTCCTCCAATAATTACAACAACAAATAATGAGATGTTTGATGCCATAGATGATGTGATGGCAGAGCAAAATACAAACGGGGATAATATAGATGAAGATGGAACTGGTTTAGACCCAGAGTTTGATGCGTTGTTTGAGGAGCTAAATAAGGAGTTATACCCCGGTTGTAGTCAAGTGTCTTCCCTAAACTTCATAGCCTAATTGATGCATATCAAAGTTATCAACAAATGGACGAATAGTTCGTTTGACCAACTGTTAGAGCTTCTAAAAACTGCATTGCCGAAGGAAAATCACGTTCCAGCGTCACATTATGAAGCTAAGAAGAAACTAAGTAAGATTGGGTTAGGATATCAGTCTATCCATGCTTGCATTAATGATTGTGCACTGTTTTGGAAGGAGAATGAATCAATGCAAAACTGTCCGGTTTGTAATGAGAGTAGATGGGTTAACAAAAACACAAAGGGGAAGAAAGTACCACAGAAAGTGTTGCGCTACTTTCCTTTAACTTCACGGCTTCGACGAAGGTATAGTTCAAGATTAACGGCAAAAGATATGATCTGGCATAATAGTGGACGCTCAACGGATGGTATGATGTGACATCCGGTTGATGGGAAGGAATGGAAAGAATTTGATGAGAGATATCCGGATTTTGCTAAAGAACCAAGGAATGTCCGCTTAGGTTTGGCTGCCGATGGTTTTAATCCGTTCGGTAACATGAGTCAGACTTACAGCATGTGGCCGGTAGTGTTAACAACATATAATACACCACCGTGGTTATGTATGAAAGAGTCTTCTTTCATGTTAACCTTGCTAATTCCCGGGCCTAAATCACCTAGTAAAGACATTGATGTTTTCTTAAGGCCTTTGGTTGATGAGTTGAAAATGTTATGGGCTGAAGGAGTCCAGGTGAGAGATGCATCAACCAAAACTGTATTTAGGATGCATGCCGCACTGTTATGGACTATCAATGATTATCCTGCTCGTAGTAGCTTGTCTGGATGGAGTGGTCAAGGTTATAAAGCATGCCCTACGTGTAACATTGACACACCTTTGTGCGCTATAACGAATAAGATAGCTTTTATTGGACACAGAAGATTCTTGCCTAAAAAGCATAAGTGGAGGAACGATCTGTCGTTTGATGGCAAGAAAGAGACAAGACATCCTCCCCGACGATTGAGTAATGCTCAAATATTAGAACAACTAAAAAGTCTCCTAGATCGTGTCTCGGGGAAATATCCAATGCATGGAGGGATAAAACGAAAGCGCCTTGCATCAGAGTTGAATTGGACTAAACGAAGTATCTTCTTTGAGCTGGATTATTGGTCTTCTCTTCTTTTAAAACACAATCTTAATGTTATGCACATAGAGAAAAATGTGTGTGAGATTTTATTGGGTACTTTGTTGATGAACGATAAATCAAAAGACACACACAAAGCCCGCAAAGACTTGAAAAATATGGGTATTCGGCATAACCTATGGCTAACACAAAAAAACAACAAGTTTTACCAACCACAAGCTCCTTACTCTTTCACACCCAGTGATCGAGAACGCTTTTGTCAGTTTATTCGAGGAGTAAGACTGCCCGATGGATTTGGATCGAATTTCAAAAATAAGGTACTTCCCAATGATTCAAATATAATTGGGTTAAAGTCCCATGATTATCACATCCTAATGCAACGATTGCTGCCAATAGGGGTACGAGCGGGTCTGCACAAAAATGTTTCAACAACAATCACTGACGTTTGCACATTCTTTCAAAAAATGTGTGCACGATCAGTAGATGTGAAAGACATGTATGAAGCAAATGAGGAAGTGGTTAAGATATTATGCAATTTGTAAATGATATATCCTCCAGCATTTTTTAACATAATGGTTCATCTCATTCTTCATTTACATGAAGAAGCTATTCTTGGTGGCCCTGTGTAAATGAGATGGATGTATCCTTTT
The DNA here is from genome assembly GCA_023525975.1 of Smallanthus sonchifolius. Classification (NCBI taxonomy): domain Eukaryota; kingdom Viridiplantae; phylum Streptophyta; class Magnoliopsida; order Asterales; family Asteraceae; genus Smallanthus; species Smallanthus sonchifolius. The sequence goes on along the minus strand of CM042035.1, from coordinate 15,160,544 downwards.
GAAATATACATGAAAAAGCTTAAAGCATATGTTAGAAATAAAGCCAAACCTGAAGGCTCAATTGCAGAGGGTTATGTTGCAGATGAAGCCTTGACATTCTGCTCTATGTATCTAGACGGTATGCAGACCAAATTTAACCGACCAGATAGAAATGCAGATGCTTGCATTCCCAAAAGGAAGTTTCAAGTGTTTTTTCTTCACAATGTCGACCAATATCGAAAAAGAAAATCAAGGCGCTCTCTGAACATGCCAACAAATCATTACAGTGGTTTGTGTTGAACAACTGCGATAAAATCAAAGACTACAAATCGTAAGTTTTTTTGTCCATCTACCGGTGATAAACTATTATTATATTTTAATTTAATTCCACTAATTTGATTTTTATTTTGTCCATCTACTAGTGAATTTGAATCTAAATTTCCTGAACGCAATATGCAAACCGATTTTTCTTCATGGTTAAAATATGAAGCAAATGTATTTTCATCTTCATCTTCTACACCCGATAATAAAGAATTAAGGGCATTGGCACATGGTCCCTTGTACGCATATTCTTACACTGCTTGCATAGTAAATGGTGTTAGATTTGTGGCACAAAATCGTGATTCCCGGCGCACTACTCAGAACAGTGGTGTGGTTACAATAGGAGAAGACGATACTCCATTTTATGGTCAACTAGAGGAGATCATAGAGTTGAACTACATTGATGGTTACTCGGTTGTACTATTCCGTTGTAAATGGTTCGACACGAGAGGTAAAAGATTAATTAAGCAAAACAATACTATCATAAGTGACATCGGCCGTGAATGGTATGTTGGCAAAGAATGGTATGATGATGTCCAATATATATTAGCCACACAGGCTAAACAAGTGTTCTATCTTCGAGATCCTTCTCGAACCACTGGCCAATGGAGGGTTGTTGAGGACGTTCACCATCGGAAGCTTTGGGATCATCCTATTGTTGTTAATGAGATAGATATATTGCACGACACTCAATCAAATGATTATACTTTGGTTGTCGACACAGGATGCGAAGGTGGTGAATCAAGTCATGTTGGCCCGATTCCCCATGCAGATAGTCAATCTATTACACGGGAAATTAATCATTTTTTGGTAACTTGGTTGTCGACTTAGGCTACTTGCCCATGTGTACAACATTAAATGAGGGTGGTGACCCAAGTCATGTTGCCCCGATTGATCTCGATGAAAGTTTTATTAACGATGATGTAGAAGATGAAGAAGATGCATACAATTCAGATGAGGAAGATGAAATAAATGACTATGAAGAAGAAGATGATGATGATGTTGACACACGTTATTGTAGTGATGATTCTGATTGAATGTATGTTAAAAATGTAGTATTAGTGTTTAATAGATGTCATTATATTTGTCTTTGTTAATTATTAATTATTTGTGCTTACTAATTATTTTTGTTGTAGAAATAATGGCAACGACGGCGCAATCACACGGTGGTGATGGTGGAGACGATGGATATGGGGGTCCGTATAACTTAGAATCGGGTTGTGTGAGTGGTAAGTTACTTGTTAGTGTTTAATAGATGTCTTTATAATTGCCTAACTTTCATGTGTCAATGTAGGTGGTGCCTCACAAAAAAGGCGTTCTAAAGGAAAAAACCTCGAATTATATAAGAAATTTGAGGAAAATGGGAGGAAGCCTCTTGACATTGATGTTTAACTTCATGGCGGTGGCTACAAGTTCGTGGGTCCTAACGCAACTGATTTTATACGTGCTATCTCTTTGGAGGTTGAAAAGGTTGTTCCGCCATATTATCCTAACTGGGCCCAGGTTCCAAATGAGAAGAAACATGCAGTATATCCCACTCTATTAGTAAGTATAGATGTTTTATAATTACTTACAATTTCATAACTTTTAGATTTTTTCTAATTACTTTCCACTTTTAGGATTATTTTAATCTGGACGCCTGGAGAAACACTGACAAGTGGCGAGGCGTTCAACTCGGAATCACCGCCGAGTGTCAAAGGGCTTATAAAGACCGCAAGGGAGAGTTGAAAGTTCATTTCGACTACAATGGGGGATACGATGATGTGGAGGCGGCGAGAAGTAATCCACCAAAAGATGTTGACCAAGAAACTTGGGATATTTTGATTAATCAGCTGTTTTTAAGTGCGGGCTATAAAAACCGCTCGGAGAAGAACAAACAAAACCGAGCAAAACAACGCTACCCAAGTTTACATGGCAGCAAATCATACGCCCAACGCCGACACATGGAAGTATGTAATATAGTTTTTATTATTATACAAACATGCTTATTAATTCTAGTGATATTATTTTTGTTTTTCACAGGGGACCGGCCGTATTGACGTGTTCAGATCGACCCATTATAAAGAAGGGACGGGATGGGTCAACGATAGTGCATCAACAGATTATGTAAGTTAAATGATTTTGTTGTTAAAATATCCAAGTTTGACTTTAACGGGTCAAAATGACCCAAACACACTTTAATATACTTGGAACGTCTAACTGTAACTTTAAACGGGTCAAAATGACCCAAACACATTTTAATAGACTTAGAACATCCAACTCGAGGCCAATTATTGAATATGTTTGCTAGTATTAATAGTATTTGTTGTTATTAGTGTTGGTTGATTGTAATTTATGAATTTGGGTCGTCTATGACCTATAGTTTAAAAGGTTGGTTATCCATTTTACAGCAGTTATGCTGTCGAATTTTAGTAAAATAGTAAAGTGATTGCTTAGTACATTGTTTAATGCAGGACCGAATCCAAGAGGAGTATACAAGATCCTCTGCGGAATCTGGTGGTGACTCATCCGCTGTCGATGAGTTTGCATGCATGGAGCGTGCATTGGGTCATCGGCGTGGCCATATTCGGGGTGTTCGTCGTGTGGTGAGTAATCCCACACCGGATGTGTTCGGTACTCCCTCTCCACAACCACATTGGCAAGACGTTAATCAGCATGTGGCTAGTCTTCAACAACAATTTCAAGAACAACAACAATTTCAAGAACAACAACAACGCGAAGCCCAACGAGAGGAAGAACAGCGACTGCAAAATCAACAACTAGAGGAAGAACGTCGTGTGCATAATCGACAAATGCTTGAAATGCAACGACAAATGAATGAAATGCGTCGAATGTGGGAGCGCCGAACTAGTAGCGATGATAACTAGCTTGGAGTCGTTGAGCCTTTGAAGTTGTTGGGTTGTCTTGAACAATTTGCATATTTGTTTGTTTTGAATATTTAGTTTATCGAACAAGTTGTGGCGTCGAACAATTTATATGTTTGTTTAATGTTCTGGATATTTGAATGTTTTTATGGTTTATATATAATTATTTGCAGGTTTCTGTTTTTAGAAATTTAATATTTCTGGAAAAATATTAAAAATTAAAAAATATAAAAAAAAACAGAAAGACCTATATCGACGACATGTCGTCGGGATAGGGTTTCTTTTTTAATTAGTTAAATAGACCCTATACCGACGACATGTCGTCGGTATAGTCTGACCTATCCCGACGACAATCTTGACTATTGGTACGACTCAATACCGACGACACCTATCCCGACGACATGTCGTCGGTATACGCTATCCCGACGACATGTCGTCGCTATAGGGTCAAAAAAAGTCGTCGGTATAGAGTGATATTGTTGTAGTGTGCTTGGGTAATCGTAACACAACCCGGTTCCAACTGGTTTTAACACAGGAGGTTCCTGTGTTCTCCTCCATATAGTGAATCCGAACCAAAACCAGTCCAATTACAAACGAAATCGACCACGGTTTGGATCTGATGCATAGGGGTTTTGTTTATCGGGAGTTTGCAAATCAGAGGCTGCTTTTAATTGAAAAAACAACATGTTTGGAGCTGTTAATTCAAGTTTAAAATCTCCGAAACCCAAGATTATAAACATGGATTGAATTTGATCGATTCTGATATTAAACGTTGTTGGAATGATAGGGTTTTCACTGATTAGAACATTGAAAATCTGTTGGTGTAGTTTAATTGGATTTAAAACGAGTGTGGGTATGAATTCGATTAACCAGAAAACAAATGAACCCTAGATTCTTGATCTCGGCCAATTCGATGATATGGAGCCGAATTAGCATAGGGCTAATGATTAACAGATTAAAACGAAACTAAAGATGTACGTAATTAACAGAATGGATGAAGGATTGATAGCGTACGATTAAAACGCAGGTCCGACTACAAGTGGCTAGCTTCCGGAGATCCCGACCCCATCTCCGGACGAAATGTTGCAGGCAAAAGCTTCTATTTGGTGCGACTAAGGTGTTTAGGCCTCTAATTCGTGAGATCAATGACTGATACGGGCGAATTCGATCGGTTAAACATTGAGTTCGACGTTTACACTTTAAATTCTCATTATTTGATTTGAATTCGATCATGATGATGATAAACTGATCATAAATGACCGATTATTGCATTTAGAGTGAAATTCCGTTACAACTTTTGGGTAAAGATCGGTTATGAGTTCGAATTTTGGCTTGAGACCCACGAATTTTGACTTTGTAAAAGTCAATATAAACAAATCTTTTCAATTTTGACTTCCACAAGTCAACAGATTGAGTTTAGATTTATTACAATTTTAGTCCTCGTGTTTCTAGTTTGAACATTGATATAAATGACCCCTAGGGTTTAAGATTGGGTTAACCGGTTAGGATTTAACAGAAATTTTAATGGGATTGCTAACGGAGTTAACTTGGAAAGTCGGATTGTCACATCATCCCCTAGTTGAAATAATTTCCGTCCCGAAAATTTAAAAAAAGTACCTTAGGAGTTTGACGTGGAGTGCTTGAATAGATGAGGATATTTGCGCATCATCTGATACTCACGCTCCCACGTAAATTCCAGTCCGCGTTTCGAATTCCAACGGACTCTGACAATAGGTATTTTACTACGCTTAAGCGTTTTGACTTCCCTATCCATGATTTCCACAGGTTCTTCGATGAAACACAACTGTTCATCAATGTGTAGTTCCTCAAGAAGAACCGCGAGTGACTCGTCTGCCCGACATTTCTTCAAGTTTGAGACGTGAAAGACGTTGTGTACACCACTAAGTCCTTCAGGTAGGTCCAGTTGATATGCTACTGGCCCAATCCTCTTCACTATCTTGAATGGTCCAACATAACGTGGATTCAGCTTGCCTCGTTTCCCAAAACGAATGACACCCTTCCAAGGTGAGACTTTTAACAAGACCATATCCCCTACTTGAAATTCTAAGGATTTACGACGCTCATCGGCATAGCTCTTTTGACGGTCACGAGCTGCAGCCATACGGTTTCTAATTTGAATGATTTTCTCAGAAGTTTCTAGAACGAGTTCAGGACCTGTAAGTTGACTATCCCCAACCTCCACCCAAAAAATAGGAGAACGACATTTCCGTCCATATTATGCTTCAAATGGAGCTGCCTTGATACTAGTGTGATAAATGTTGTTGTAAGAGAACTCCACCAACAGTAGGTGAGATTCCCAAGTGTTACCGAAATCAATCACACAAGCTCGTAGCATGTCCTCCAGAATTTGAATAGTACGTTCTGTCTGGCCATCAGTTTGAGGATGGTATGCTGTGCTCATATCTAGACGCGTGCCTAAAGCTTTATGTAATGATTGCTAGAAACGAGAGGTGAATCGTGCATCTTGATCCGAAATGATAGAGATTGGCACCCCGTGCCGAGAGACTACTTCTTTCAAGTAAATACGAGTAAGCTTCTCCATTTTGTCGGTTTCCTTGATTGCTAAGAAGTGAGCGGACTTTGTTAAACGATCAACGATTACCCAAATGGTATCACATCCGGTAGGAGTTCGTTGCAATTTTGTGATAAAGTCCATGGATATCTGCTCCCATTTCCACATAGGAATCTCTGGTTGCTGGAGTAGACCGGAAGGCTTTTGATATTCAACTTTGACCTTTGCGTAAGTCAGGCACTTGTTCACATAGGTGGCTATATCGGCCTTCATCTTTGGCCACCAATACAGCACCTTTAGGTCATTGTACATCTTGTCGGAACCTGGATGAATAGAGTAACGAGATTTATGAGCCTCATCCATGACTAGTTTCCTTAAGTTTCTGAATACTGGTACCCATATTCGCTTGGCGAAGTAGCGAATACGGTCAGATTTGACCTCGAGTTGTGCTTCCATACCGTGTGTACCTTTCAGAGGTAGGTTTTCCTCTTTCAAGGCTTCAAGTTGAGCACTACGGATTTTATCAGGTAATCCGGGGTGAATAGTAAGCTGCAGTGCTCGAAATCGTTTGGGCTTGGTTTCCTTTCGACTTAGGGTATCTGCTACAACATTAGCCTTACCCGGATGATACCGGATCGCACATTCATAATCATTCAAGAGCTCGACCTAACGACGCTGTCTCATGTTCAGCTCTTTGTGCTCGAAGATATGCTGAAGACTCTTGTGATCGGTGTAGATGGTGTACTTGGTACCGTACAAGTAATGCCTCCATAACTTAAGTGCAAAAACTACGACTCCCAACTCTAGGTCATGAGTGGTGTAGTTTTTCTCGTGAATCTTTAGTTGACGTGAAGCGTATGCAATCACCTTTTCTGGTTGCATTATTACACAACCCAGACCCTGAATGGATGCATCGCAATACACCACAAAATCATACGTACCCTCCAAAAGAGCTAGAATAGGTGCACTGCAAAGTTTCTGTTTAAGGAGTTGGAATGATGACTCTTGGTTATCGCCCCAGTTATAGGCTTTACCCTTTTGAGTTAAAGCAGTGAGAGGTTGTGCAATCTTAGAGAATCCCTCAATGAATCGACGGTAATAACCAGCCAATCCCAGAAATTGTCGCACCTCAGTCGGAGTCGTCGGTGCTGCCCAATTCTTGATGGCTTCTATCTTTGATGGATCGACATGTATTCCCTTCTCATTAACCACATGTCCTAAGAATTGAACTTCCCGGATCCAGAATTCACACTTGGAAAACTTAGCATATAGTTGCTCCTGCTTAAGTAATTCCAGAATTAAGCGTAGTTGTTCCTCATGTTCCTCTTTGTCCTTGGAATAAATGAGAATGTCGTCGATGAAAACGATGACTAATTGATCAAGGTATGGCTTACACACACGTTGGTTAATCTGAAAGGCATGACTATAAACTCGTAGTGGCCGTACCTTGTCCCGAAAGCAGTCTTAGAGATATCCTCATCTCGGACTCTCAATTGATGGTAACCGAACCTAAGATCTATCTTGGAATAGAAGCTTGATCCTTGGAGTTGATCAAAGAGATCATCTATACAAGGCAGAGGATAACGATTCTTAATTGTGACTTTATTCAGTTCACGGTAGTCGATACACATACAAAAAGTCTCGTCCTTCTTCTTGACAAACAGAACTGGAGCTCTCCATGGTGATGAGCTTGGTCGAATGAAACCTTTATCCAACAATTCATGTAACTGAGTGGACAACTCTTGCAATTCACTAGGTGCTAATATGTAAGATGCCCGAGCGATCGGTGCCGCTCCGGGTGCTAGATCGATTTGGAATTCAACTTGAAGGTGCGGTGGCAGACCCGGCAAGTCTTCGGGAAACACTCCCAGAAAATCATGAACGATGGGAATATCATCAATTTTCTTCTCCTCCGATGGTTGTTCAGCAACGAGTGCCAGAATAGCAGTATGACCTTTACGCAGGCACTTCTGTACTTTCATGAATGATATGATGCCTACGACTGCACCACTCTTTTCACCTGGAACGGAAAGGATTTCTCCACTAGGGAGAGGAATGGGAACAATTTTCTCATGACAGAAAATTTCAGCTTGGTTTTTAGATAACCAATCCATACCAACAATTACATCAAAACTACCAAGTGTGACCGGCATGAGGTCGATATCCGGTATATGACTAGCCAACTCAAGCTTACAACCCTTAAGAATGTGGGTTGCTTCAATTATTTAGCCATCAGCTATCTCTATTATATACTTAGTTTCTAAAAGAGTTGGGGTTCCTTTTATCATTTCACTAAGCTTCTTAGATATAAAACTCTTATCAGCACCGGTATCAAATAGAAAAGAAGTGAAGTAATTGTTTAAGAGAAACTTACCGGTGACCACATTATGATCATATAGAGCTTCTCCAGATCCTAATACGAAGGCTCGTCCTTTCACACCATTCCCTCCATTATTGGCATTATTGCCACCGTTGTTGTTGCCTTGATTGCCGTTGTTACCATTGTTGCCCTGATTAGTGCCGTTACCGTTACCATTGCCATTACCATTTCCATTACCACCCCTCTTCGACTGAGGACAATCCCTCTGAATATTTCCCTCCTTACCACACTGAAAACATCCTCTTGTGGACCCTTACGGTCGAAATGGTTGCTTGTTCTGAAGATCAACTCTACAATATTTTGCAGCGTGGCCCATCTTGCCACACCATTGACAACGGTTACAAGCACCGACATGGTGGTAGTTACACTTGTTACACTTGGGGGCTCTTCCCACATAGCCACCTTGATTTTGACCTGAAGAGGTTGTCTGATTAAAGTTTTTAGCAAGTTCAAACTTCCGCTGCTGCTGTTGGGGTTGATTAAACTAGGGTCCCTTGGAGTTGGAGTGAGAGTTGGAGTTGTAATCAAATTGCGCTTATGATTGTCGGTATCTTTAGAAACCGAACCCATCGGGGGTAGAGTCCCTTGAGTTACCGCTAGGTCAGTTAACTTGTGGGCAAGTCTGATAGTCTGCTGGATGGTAGTGGGGTTGGACGAAGTAACCATACTTTGAATATGTGGCACTAGACCTCTAATATACAACTCAATCCTCTTGTAATCAGGAGTCACCATATGTGGGCACATGGTAGCAAGCTCATGTGAATGAGTGGTATAAAGTTCAATTTCTGAACCTTCCATCTTTAGGTTCCAGAATTCTCATTCCAACTTTTGAATTTCATCCCGAGGACAGTACTCCTCCTTCATCATTGTCTTAAACTCCTCCCACGGCAGTGCATTAGCCATAGCCAAACCCAACATCTGGACCTGTGCATTCCACCACATGAGATCCGGGCCCTCCAAAGTACTAGATACGAACTTGACCTGATTGGCCAATGGGCAGTTGCACATGGCAAATACCGATTCTACTTTTTCGAACCAACGAAGTAGTCCGACAGCTCCTTCAGCTCCACTAAAGGTGTGGGGCTTGCAGTCTATAAATGTTTTGAATGTGCATGCTGGTTGCTGATTCTGCTGGCCTGTAGTTAGAAACATAATATAGGTTCAAGGTTATAAAGCTTAAGAAAGGCGCTTTGAGATATGAATTGACCTCACTACTCAATGGTTATAGCATTTACCTGCAGCATTCTGTGCTGCTAGAGCCTCGGCCACACTATCGTTGATTAGTGCTGCCAGCTCCGCTTCTGTCATGTTGATGGTACCTCGGCCACCAGCACGACCTCCACGTCCTCTTCCCGACATGATTCTTCAGATTCACAAATACAAAACAATGAGAAATATATCGCATATTAAACATTATTTATGTACAAGTAAGGAAATACAACATCTAACATTTTGAAAATTAAATAAATTGTAAAGCTACAAAATTAATAACTCAAAACATTAAACTTCTCATGTTTTATTGAATGGGAACAACCTTACACATCTAGGTTTGAAAAGAGAAATAACATAAACGAAGCATGAATGAAAAGGAAATATAGAATAGAAGGATCATCAAACATCCTCGTCATCGAAAGAAACATATGATTGCATATCGTCGATCTCCACCGGTTCCTCCTCGGGTGGCTCCTCCTTTAAGGGCTCATCCTCGAAGGGCTCCTCCTCGTCGTTCGAAAGTGGAATGTCTTCTGGAAATAAGGCTGCTTGTAGTTGAGCTTCTAAGTGGGTCACTCTCTCCCGAAGTCCTTCAGCAGCATGGTCTGCTACTTGAAGTTGGGCTTCCAGATGAGTCATTCTCTCCAGAATCCCTCTTACATCATGGTCCGAGGTGTCCACCCTCGTCTCCAAATGTGTAACCCGATCCACCAAAAGGTTATGGACCTGATCCGTTGCAGCTAGTTCAGTGGTCAGATGCTCTATTTGGTCCTTGTTTTCTTCCATTTGTGGCTCCCGTTCTAGAATGGTGGGTATCTCATCAGTGGCTTTCTTCATCGCTTTTAACTCCTTAGTTATGTTGAACACAAAAGCTGCAAACGCTTGTTCCATGGTGCATGGCAAGCTTGGCAAAGTAGAGGATGAGGAAGTTGAACAAAAATAGGGTGATGGAACATTTCCCATCTCGATCCACCTTTTGATCATCTTTAGATATGCATTCCAATTAAGTGTTGTGTTCCCTGCTTGTGCATTACTTGGTTCACCCTGTTCCACCGAGTTGTTACTAGAACTAGTCCGACGCCTTTTGGGCTCCGGGGATGATAAGGTAGATGCCTTAGGTAATGTTGGTGGGGTTGACGACATGATCCTGAAACGTAATGCATAAGTGCCAATACATAACGCTAATGAAATGTAACTAATGTGTGAGGTTATAGTCTAGTATGCAATCCTAGTTCTCTATAACCAATGGCTCTGATACCAATCTGTGACACCCCCAATTTCAACTATCGGAGTTTTACTATTTGGGAAGTGACAAACCAGGATCTCAGTCATTATTTACATTGGACGACACTATATGGGACTAAAATGAAAATATATCATAAATGATCAAAGTAAGTGCAGAAGCGTAAAACGAAAGTAAATGCACAAAACAAACGCGCCCAATAAAAGTCCCAAAGTGTTCAGTCTAAAGATAAAGTACAAGAAAATCAAAAATAGTATTTTGTAAATAAATCACAAGACTCCATGCATGCCCTATGTGTGCACCTGTGCCTTATCTTAAGCGACCTGAGAAAACATGTAAGAAAATGTCAACACGAGGTTGGTGAGTTCACAAGTTTCAGTTTGCAACAAGTTCAATAGGTAAATGTACATTCAATATATAAATCAATAGGTAGCTAACCCCTAAGCATGTTAGTTAATGCGCCCGCAACCGACAGCTGACTGTTTATGTTTTTGCCTCCCACCACGCCTATCAACCATGGTGCATGTTTAGGTCAAGACTGCACCCGTTCGACATCCAGTCGGGTTAGCGCGACTAACGCGGGTGAGGTTTGTCAAACCCAGTAGTACTACTCAATTTACCTCGCTATGTTCATATTAACAGTCCGATGTGAGGACTTAGTGATAGATGTGTACGCATAGTTAAACAAGTGATAACATATATGAATTACATAACCAAAAATGTTTACGTCATGTTTTCTCCCCCAATTTGTAAAAAAGTAAAAGGGGCCGTGAAAACTCACCTGAACGACGTAGGTAGGTTCGCACTAGAATAAGATTTAAACCACAAGTGATAGTCTACAACGGCTTACGAATGCCCTAGAGTTACAAACAACAATTAGGGATGCCATGGGAACTTGTGACGACAACACGAAAGATTGAACGTCATAAAGAAACGCTCTAATGATTAAGGGTAGACAAACGCGTCCACGGGAATAAGAATTCTATAATTAATAATTAAGATATATACGTTACGCGACGAATGACAAAATAATATATAATAAATATATTCGAGCGTTTTGTCATTAACTAGAAGTCTAGGAAAATAATATAATTTATTATATTATTTTTAAGTTTAAGCGAAGTAACATAAATAATTAAATTGCGTAACAAAAATAATAAGTTTATTATTTTTATTCGAGAATATGAACGAGAGTAAATAATATATATGGTTATATTATTTATTAGTTTTAAAATGTTTCACAAAGTTTATAAACAAAGTGTTAATAATATCTAAATATATATATATCATTTTCAATTGAGATTGTGGGTTGAAGATATTATATTATTTTACAAATGCAATTTAAATAATAATATGAGATACGAGGCTAAACCCGAGTCTATGGGTGGTTTTCCGGTTTAAACACTTTAATATATAAATGTAATAATATAGGTTTTGATTTTATTTAAAATAAAATATACAAAAGTGGCTAAAAAATAAGATGGGGGCAGAGAGACTCGAACCCGGGTCTCCCCCCATCAGTCAAACAACTTAACCAGCCCGCCTGCTTGCGAATCAGAGGCTACTTTTAATTGCAAAAACAACATGTTCGGGGCTGTTAATTCAAGTTTAAAATCGTCGAAACCCTAAATTATAAACATGGATTGAATTTGATCGATTCTGATATTAAACGTTGTTGGAATGATAGGGTTTTCAATGATTAGAACATTGAAAATTTGTTGGTGTAATTTAATTGGATTTAAAACGAGTGTGGGTATGCATTCAATTAACCAGAAAACACATGAACCCTAGATTCTTGATCTTGGCCAATTCGATGATATGGAGCCGAATTAGCATAGGGCTAATGATCAACAGATTAAAACGAAACTAAAGAGGTACGTAATTACCAGAATGGATGAAGGATTGATAGCTTACGATCAAAACGCAGGTCCGACTACAAGTGGCTAGCCTCCGGCGATCCCGCCCCCGTTTCTGGACGAATTGTTGCAGGCAAAAGCTTCTGTTTGGTGCGACTAAGGTATTCAGGCCTCTAATTCATGAGATCAATGACTGATACGGGCGAATTCGATCGGTTAAATATTGAGTTCGACGGTTACACTTTAAATTCTCATTATTTGATTTGAATTCGACCATGATGATGATAAACTGATCATAAATGACCGATTATTGCATTTAGAGTGAAATTCCGTTACAACTTTTGGGTAAAGATTGGTTATGAGTTCGAATTTTGGCTTGGACCCACAAATTTTGACTTTGTAAAAGTCAATATAAACAAAACACTTCAATTTTGACTTCCACAAGTCAACAGATTGAGTTTAGATTTATTACAATTTTAGTACTCGTGTTTCTAGTATGAAAATTGACAGAAATGACCCCTAGGGTTTAAGATTCGGTTAACCGGTTAGGATTTAACAGAAATTTTAACGGGATTGCTAACGGAGTTAACTTGGAAAGTCGGATTGTCACACATAAGGTTTACCCTTGTGTGTCAAAGCGGTGGGGGGGACAGCAATCTTAGAGAAATTTGAAATGAAACAACGATAATGTCCCGCAAGACCAAGAAACGAACGAAGTTCGGTGGGGGTCTTAGGGGCATTCCAATTCTTAACAGCTTCAATCTTAGCAGGGTCAACATGAATTACCTTTTCATTGATGATATGACCCAGGAATTGAACCTCCTTTAACCAAAATTCACATTTGGAGAACTTGGCATATAGCTGCTCTTTCCTCAAGAGGTCCAAAACCAACCTAAGGTGTTGCTCATGATCGGCTTTAGTCTTGGAGTAGATTAAGATATCGTCAATGAAGACGATCACGAATTTGTCAAGATACGTTTTGCACACACGATTCATGACATCCATGAAAACCACGGGTGCATTGGTTAGCCCAAAAGGCATGACCATAAACTCGTAGTGACCATACCTTGTTCGAAAGGCAGTCTTTGGAATATCTTCCTCTTGTACACGAAGTTGGTGATAACAGGTAGAACCTTGAATTTGATCAAAGAGATCATCAATTCTAGGCAAGGGATAATGGTTTTTGGTGGTAAGCTTGTTGAGTTCGCGGTAGTTAATACACATGCAGAATGATCCATCCTTCTTCTTGACGAATAAGACGGGTGCACCACCCCACGGTGAATGACTTGGACGGATGAAGCCCTTGTCAGAGAGCTCTTGGAGTTGGCTTGCAAGCTCTTGCATTTCAGAAGGTGCAAGACGGTATGGAGCTCTAGCCACGGGGTTAGCTCTGGGTACAAGGTCAATGCGAAATTCTACTTGTAAAACGGGTGGAAGACCGGATAGATCTTCGGGGAATACTTCGGGAAAATCCCGGATGATGGGAATGTCTTGAATACTCTTCTCTTTGACATCATTTTGAACAACATGGGCTAAGAATGCCACGTACTTCTTTCATAAGTACTTTTGAGCAGTTGTGCGACATTACTTGAGTCTTTTACAAGCCTTTTCACCAAAGACTCTTAGTGTTTCTCTCGACGGAAGGGGTATTCGAATACATTTCTCAAAACAGATGACTTCAGCATGGTGAGTTGATAACCAATACATGCCTATGATTATGTCAAAACTCCCTAGTGGCATTGGTACGAGGTTGACTGGAAATGTATGATCGTTGAGTTGTAGAGAACAGTTATGGATAACGGAGTCAATTGTAAGGGAGTCACCATTTGCTACTTCGAAGGTGAAAGTTTTATCTAGTTTGGATCGTGTTTTTGCAAGTAATGGTTCAAAGTGAAGTGATACAAAACTCTTATCTGCACCGGTAAAAAAAAATATGGAGGCATATTTACTATTTATAAGGAACGTACCGTTGACCACATCATTGTTGGCCTGAGCTTCATTGGCATTTATGTTGAAAGCACGCCCACGAGCTCCCACCTTGGTTAGCATTGATGAGCTTCGAGCACTAGTTACGGAAATGATTCGGATTGCCACATTCATAACAAGCACGCCCGTTTGTAATGGCGGGAACACCTTAAGTAGCCAGTTGTTGGTTGGTTCAAGTTGGTGGGTTGGTTTGACTTGCAAGGGCCTTGGCTCTACAAGCATTGACCGTATGGCCATATTTCCCGCAATGGGTGCAAAGGCGGCAGGGAATATTCTGGTGGTGGTGATAATTGCAGGTGTTACAAAGTGGTAGATTCCCACATAGGGTTTCTTGGCTGGAGCTTGAGCCATGGGAGCAACTTGGTAACGAGGGTAGCAAGAGTGACCACAGCATAATTCTTAGCTTTTCTTTTCTTATTATCGTGGTAGGGTTCAACTTTGGCTTCTTTGATAGGTGCAGAGGGTGTTGTGGTGTCGGGAGTTTTCTTAGTGCCCTTTCTAGTCAAGGTCCCTGCTTTCACATGATTGTAGGTCAAAGTAGCAGATAGACGGATAGCATCTTCGAGTGTTGCGGGATTTCTCCCTAAGACAGTATCCTAAATCTGCCTGGGCAGTCCCCCAATATATTTCTCAATACAGAGGGATAGTGGTGCGACCATATGTGGCACATGGAGACTCAACTCATGGAACCGAGTTGTGTAGGCCAAACTCTCGCCGCTGTCTTGGGCAAGATCCCAAAATTCAGCTTCTAACTTCTTCACCTCATTCTGAGGACAGAACTCCTCGGTCATTAGCCTTTTAACCTCATCCCATGGTAAGGCCATTGCTGCATCTACGCCTCTAGTCCTTCTCTCCCCATTCCACCACATGAGCGCCCGTTTTTAAAATTTGCTCGTGGCATGACGAACACGAAGGTTTTCGGGCAGTCACTATTGAGGAAAGTGCCCTTAATACTTTCAAACCATTGAAGGAGTCCTGTGGCTCCCTCGGTTCCGTAGAACTTGAGAGGATTACACGAATTGAAGTGCTTGAAGGTGCATTGTCGCGGGTTGGCACCACCACCACCATTAGTTCAAAGGGTACCATTGGTGGCCCCATTAGCTTGAGTGAGTTGGGTCACAAGTTATGCAAGGATAATAGCAATATCAGTGTTTTTGTTGATCTCGTTAGCACGACGGGGAGGCATTCTACAGATTTGCACAACACAAGAAAAGATGTAAGAACTTATGAAAGTTGATTTGATTTAAAGAGGATAAGATAATAAATAAAATAGTTAATCGTAGTTTGGATTGTACTCAAATAGTGACATAATCACTTGAATACTATGACACATTAAGGTTAATTAAACTCATATAACTTTCAAGGAGATATGCTTTAGCCTATAAGTAAACACTCATCTCGGGAATTCCCAGGAAAGCATACGGGTCCCTCAGTTGATTGAGATTTATACGAAATGCTTTCCTAGACAGAAAACCCAGAATACAGGTGTCACCCTTCCAGATTGCACGTGTCCTCTAATAATTAACAAAGTTTAAAACCTTAACGAGGGAATAAAAGAGATTTTATAGATTTAGATCCATGAAGTTTCCACATGCTATGATGATGATGACAGAGAAGCAGGTAAGAAGGTTATGAGGCTTAGGGTATGGGTAGGGATATTGTTTATTTAATTTATTATTTAAGTATAGTCTAATAAGTCATGAATTTTAACAAGTAAGGCATCAAAATGAAATAATAACTAACATAGTAAGCATGTAACACATAACATGTAGCACATAACACATAATCATGAAGCATGGCATAAGTGGGTGTCCTAAAGTTATAGTTTAGGTCAAGGGTGTCTGATAATCTAGTTCCCTATAACCAAGGCTCTGATACCAATCTGTCACACCCCAACCGACGGCGTAATACGTTGGAGCGGGACATGTAGACTGTTCGTGAGCACAAGGTCGACTAAATTGCAATATATTAATCATCAAATTTATTTCAAACAATACAAACACAAACCAAATGCAACAAGTACGTAAAATGAAATACATAGTGTTCATTATTTAAAATTATCTAAGTCCAAAACTTAAGTGTAGCATGTCTTGATCAACTCACACATTAGCACCTGAAACATGAACAAAATAAAGTCAACTAAAAAGTTGGTGAGCATACATAGGTTTGTACATATGTGAGTAAACAAATCCTTACAAATCATGATAAATAAGGCATTTATGGAGAGTTACTATTGTGTAACCAAATAGTACAATCAAACCTTTGTAACTAGCATGCAAAAACAATTGTGTTGTAGGTAACAATCACCCTAACTTGGTGGGTTTGTAAGACTCAATAGATCTATCATTGTTAACCGTCGGCTTGATTAGTTAATGATTGTACATGTAATTGCACACAAAACAGTTAACACACCTAGTACTCAAACATAAAAGCTCAAATTTGCACACATGAATGTAAAGTGGATTTGTGTTTGTGTAGTTTGTGTAAATGTAAATCATTGTATGTATAGTGTTCATGTTTCACCCCAAAAGTATAAATGTGAGAAAAGGGGCTAGGTAATACTCACTTGAATCAAAGATGTAGCTAGCACGAGAGTCTAGGTAACAAAGTGATCCTTGTAACTCACCACGTTAACCTAGTGTGTAATAATATTAAATTAATAATGTGTACAATAGTATATGTCTAAGTCTAGGGTTGAATTGGATGTGTGTATAAAAAGTTGTGTTATAGGTGCTTGTGGTTTGTACTTAAAACGGGGGTTGTATAAAATGGAAGATTGAAATAAATAGTTTTTAGAATAATTGAATTTTGGTTTTAATAACTAAATAACTTAAACAATTTTTATTTATTTATTTAGTTAGAAAAATAGTGTGAAAATTATGTTTAAGGTATAAATTAAATAAATAATTTTTCTCTACTTATTCATTTATAAAGTTGTGTAAAAATATTGATGTATAAATTAAATGAATAATTTTTACTTTATTTATTTATGTATAAAGATGTATAAATATAAAGTGGTGTAAATAATATTTATGTATAAAATCTAACATTTAACTTTTTAATAGGAATTACAATAAATAATTTTTTATTTATTTATCATCTTCAAAGTAAATACTTGCTTGCTTTAAATAAAGTTAATATTTTATAAAATCAATTTTTTTTATTTGGAAATTAATTTAAATATCTAAATTTTTGTTTTAAATATTTAATATACAATTTTTAGTCATAAATTCATAATAAAATGAATTTATATTGAAAATTTATGAATCTGATTTTATTCTGTAAAAAAATATTATATGGTTAATTTTTATATAATTTTTGGGGTTCTAGAAATGGTTTTAAAAAAATAAACTGTCCACCCGGTTCGAACCCGGGTGGACACTGTGTGAGGCTTGCATCCTAACCACCAGACCGAGGGACATATCCTTGCCCAAACCCGGAACGAATTGAACTTGCCTTGATTCTAACAATGAGCCGGATTGGGTTTTAAGGTTTGCGCAAAAAGGCTCGGTGTTATGGGTTTCGAACCCACGCCACCTGGTTCGGCGGCTCAGTGACTTGCCGACCAGACCAAGTGGTTTCGCTGATTGATTACTGAATCTAATTAATTAAAACACGAAATTAAATCGATCCCAAATTCGAATATGCCTCAACCCACCAAGAATTCCAACCCCAATCGATCTCGATACCCTCTGCCATCATGAATTGGCAGAGGGCTTTCGATAAGCATGTGATTACGAATCTAATGACCTAATTGGTACCGGAATTGTCATAGGGATGAACGAGGATGACAGGGTCAAATGTTCGGCAGATCTTGGTGCTCGACAGACTCCTAGCGGTGATGCGCGGCTCGATTTCAGAATGAGAGAGTTCGTGTGGACGTATACGAAGGTGGGAGGAAGTTTTAATTCGTTTAATTCCGCTTGTTTAGTCCGAATTGATTTCAATCTGACCGTATTGGTCGCGGTGACTGATTACGTGTTAATCCGTTGAATTGGGGATGAATCGGGTCATGTTAAGGGACTGGATACATGAGGGATTGGCTTATGCCTGATTTGCCGGATTGGGGACGCATTAATTTCTTGAATTGAATGATGATTTGACTATCTAAAGTCAATTCGTTCAAAATTTGAATCAGCCGCTTAATCAATCGAATTGACGTGATGTTTGGGCCGAGATTGGGTTGTTTAATGCTTGTACACGAGATGGGAACCCGTAGGAAGCGATTGGGTTGATATGGGGGCTTGAATCTTGCGGATTTGGCCCTGTTTGACTTTTAAAAGTCAAACAGGTGATTTTTTTTTGAACTTGATCCAATTTGCGATTCTAGGGTTCCAACTAAGATGGGGTTCAAGGTTTGAGGGTTCAAAATAGTTAATGATTCAACCCCAATGTGTTTAAATGGTTAGGGTTCAAACCATTGTGTAGAATCACTTGTTAATTGTGTGTTTATATATGCGTATGTACTTGTAAAATGTATATATACATATATACGACTAAATATATATATAGATATATATGTGCATATATAGGGATTCTAGAATAAATGTGAATTGGAATTTGTGAATTCGTATTGATAATTAGGGTTTAGTTGTTTGCACGAATGAATTTAAAACATTGCACTAGAATTGGATTTGAAATGTGTTACATTGGATTGAAAATAAAGGTAATAAAATCAGAAATGTTACAACATGTGGGACCATAGGTGGTCAGGGGTTCACTAAAGACGTGGTGAAACTGGTGCTCTTCCAGTTTTCACTAAAGGACCGTACTAAACAATGGTTCCTTTCTCTACCGTCTGCTAGTATTGCTACATGGGCAGAACTTCAGTAGCAATTCTTGGATGAGTATTTCCCACCACACAAGACTAATGAGGCCAGAGCTGTAATAAGGGACTTTAGGCAACAGCCGGGAGAACCATTCTATGAAGCCTTCGAGAGATTTAAAGAGTTGCTGAGAAATTGCCCACACCATGGTATAGAGAAGTGGGAATTGATCCAGGCATTTTATGATGGCCTTCTGCCTAAGGATGTCTAAGATGTGAACTCCACTAGCAACATGTCATTCTTCTCTAACCATGTTGATGATGATTGGGACATACTTGAGAGGATGGCAGTGATATCCAAAAGACAAGCTAATGCAAGCAGGAGGGGAAAATCAACTTAATTAGTGAATTCAGTTGATTATGAGATGCAGAAGCGGTTAGATGCCATGGAAATTCAAATGGCACGTCTTGGTAAGCCAAGTGGGAAAGAGGAATCCAATGTGTCACAAGCATATCCGGTATATGACAGATGCGAGGAGTTGGGGCATGTGTTAGAAAACTACCCAAGAGATATCAAGGAGTTAAAGAAGTGTCCAATGTGTCACAAGCATATCCGGTATGTGACAGATGCGAGGAGTTGGGGCATGTGTTAGAAAACTGCCCAAGAGAGCAAGAAAAGCCTGAAGAAGTGAACCAGCTGGGCAGAGAAAAAGCAACGGCTAAACACTATCATCTAGGACTCAGAAATCACCCAAACCTCAGGTATGGTAATATATCTATTCAAATGAATCCTAACTTTCAGGGTGCTAATGTGCAGGGTGGAGGACAACCACAATAGCAACAATACCAAGTCCGCCAACAAGGTTACCTTCAAGGCGGGTACCAGAGGAATCAAGGTGGGTATCAACAAGGATACCAAAGGGGCTATCAACAGCAAAATCAACAAAGTGGTAGTGCAGGAGGTGAGGACCTGAGGGGTGCCCAGTTTAATGCTATGATGGATGCTATCAAGGAGTTAAAGAAGGACAATGAAGTCCATGACAAAACGGTAGATGCCCTAACAAAGGAAGTGGGTCATATGGCTGAAGAGTGGACGAGAAGAGAACCGGGCAAGTTACCAACCAAAGAATGCTCATGTAAGCCAGGTAAGTGTTTTACGAAGTGGTAAGCAATATGATAACATAGTTGTCCCTCCATAACCGCTAGTTGAAGGGTTGGTGGAGGATGTGGATGATGAAAGTGATGACAAACCGGTTCTTGTTG
This sequence comes from Smallanthus sonchifolius, assembly GCA_023525975.1. Classification (NCBI taxonomy): domain Eukaryota; kingdom Viridiplantae; phylum Streptophyta; class Magnoliopsida; order Asterales; family Asteraceae; genus Smallanthus; species Smallanthus sonchifolius. The sequence continues at coordinate 15,140,142 of CM042035.1, read as the reverse complement.
CATCTAAACCTAAGGAACCTTTGACTTCTGAAAAAACCAAACAAGTCTAAAGCATCCATTAGTGATCAAGGGACGAGTGTGGAGAATAATACCATCCCGTTCCCTAGAGCACTGGTTGATCCATCTAAATCAGTAAATAAAAGGGGCCCACACCAAGATGAAATGTGGAAAATTTTTAGACAAGTTAAAATTAATCTTCCCCTAATTGATGCCATTAAACAAGTACCGTCATATGCAAAATGTCTGAACGTTTTGTGCACTCAAAAGAGGAATCATTAGATGCCCAAAAATCTTGATCTAATTGATAATGTGAGTGCGGTTTTGTCCGGTATTCTTCCACCTAAGCTCCAAGATCTAGGGGCGCCTTTGATCCAAATTCAAATAGGTGATTTTAAAATAGATAAGGCACTTCTGGATTTAGGAGCAAGTGTTAGTATCTTGTCGGGAAGCTTGTATGAAAAATACGATTTTGGTCCTCTACAAAAAGCTGATACCACCATGGTGTTAGCAGATTTAACTCTTAAGCTTCCCCGTAGGATATTAATAAATGTGATTGTCAAGGTGGAAGACTTTTATTACCCAGTCGACTTCTTAGTGCTTGACTATGCAACCACTACTAAAGGGAGTCAACCCAATGTTATTTTGGGAAGGCCATTTTTAAAAACTGCTCAATGTGTAAGACCCCAACCTGGGCATCCTACACTTGGTTCTCAATACGGGTTGTTTTCACTAAAAACACATTTATTGTAAATCAAAATACAGCGGAAGTCTTTCAAAACTCATTTATGACCATTTAATGTTATTAGGTTTACCTTACGAATGCCTGGACACCGATCCGAGTAACGTCGCTTCCAAGCCAATATGCGTCCATAACCACTTACCTGCAAACAATCTAACGTACACACAAAGTCAGCTACGCTGAGTGAGTTCTAATAGTTTAATTTAAATAAAAACCATCACACCAAGTTCCTCGGTTTAATTCACTCAGGACCCTCCGGTCCTTATAAAATATAATTATGCTTTATTAATGAGTGACTAATCCCTTGTCATCCTACGACATCCCATAACCATTTATCTACCGTCACAACCGCATAGACTCAACATACTATGCTAACAACTTTATATCCAAGAATACATAATAACTCGACTTTGGGTTAACAAACCCTACCCTAGACATTAACACATCCTGTCTTAACCAAGGCTATCACAAATAACTAACACGACTATTACCCATGTCACATCACAAGACCTGACTCAACGGTCTGTCTAACTCTACACGTCACATTCAACACGTCACGTTTATACAATCTCATACACAATAAATATGACTAGTCACTAGCATGCAAATTAACACATATACGTACGCATGCAAACACATACCTCATCACTGCACCCTCGTCAGGGTTACCCTCGTTAGGGCATTAACACACCCTGAGCTCATCATTAACCTGTTAAATAAATGTCACCCCTGGTGATTTCCCGAAGGACCCCGTCCTCTACGATCCCGTTTGCCATGTCATAAAGACCAAGACGCAAACACAATACCCGTCATGTCCCGTGGACAACGACACAAGCACACAACATAAATATGAACATTTAATAACACACATCGTATACATGACTCATTAACTACACCTGCACCTTACACATGACACTAACACAACATATCCCGCGTGCAATCATAACCCTTTAGACTTTAAGCCCGACTCTTCTTGTCCAACCCTCAACATGTCGCACAAGAATATCTCGTCTCTATAACTCACACATTTCTATGAACACGTCATAAACCCTACGACTCTCAATTAAGCAGTTTATACTCAAATCATATTGGTTTATAACCCGTGACCCTTAACACGATTAATTATATTAATACCACATGAAGGTGTGTACGATAGCCCAAAAACAGTAAAACATTTAAAAGAAGGGGGATTATAAACTCACCGTTTACCCCGCGTTCGAATCGTTGCTCTACACCTTGATCGCCCGTTAAATATCCAAACCTGTGAACGTACGATCACATGATCAGACACGTTCTAAACCTTACGTCGAATAATGCGTACATAAAATAAAACCCAGACACTCGACTCATCTGCTTGTCGTATTAGTTCACCCCAAACCCATAGCTTCACCAATACACACATCGAATCGTCTTCGACTCGCTTAGAACTCGCGCACCCGAACCGGAGCCTCTCACGCATGCGCGTCCCTGCCATGCAAGACCACAGTCACCATATTGCCGCCATGCAACCAAAGCATGGTATGTACCCGCACCCGTGCTCACTCGCGTGCCACCGCTTACCACCTTGAGTCTTCTGTACGGTTCCTAATGTGATCGGGTGTCCCTAGCGCTCGTCACCGTCTTATCCGGCCACCACCAGTTCCCAGTCGCGTCACTCTGGTGTGTTCCCTACCAAGCATCCTCACAGTTCCACAGGTTACCTCACGCACCACACCGACTCCCTAGTCTAGTCCTAATCCTAGCCGGCTGTGTACCACCCTACGGGCCGCCACCGTTGCACGCTAGCTTCGGGACCACCTTGGTGGTAGTCACCGAACCACCACCACAACCACACCCGATGCCTCCTTCATCCCAGTGTACCGTTGCTAACGACCATCGCACATCATCGGATCGGACCATCTCGTGTTCGCCGGTCGCCTTCTTCGGTTGCTCCTCCTTTCGTGACCAGTGATGCTCATCACCACCACCCGTCGCCTATCCCATATTCCCTCACACCTATACTCAAGCACACGCTACCATGATCAAACCGGCCACCACCGCTTTCCTTCTACCGTCGGTCACAGCCGCGTACCACCAATGTAACGCTGTCACCACCACCTAGCCGGAGTCGGCCATTATAATCACCAAGACCCAAAAACCTAATCTATCTATGCAAACAATCATCAACCCAACAATGTAATAAGCGTAAACATGGTTACCTTTTCGTGACATGCACAGCCGAGGACCACCGCCGGCTCCTTTCTTTTTCTCGTGAACTCTTACCGTCGCACACTAGCCTAAGTCGAATGGCTTTGAGTTTGTGTAAGGATGGTATTTAAACCCTCAAGTGTTTACACTCGGGTCCTTTTCCAACAGTCCCGCGCAGTTACAACCAAGTATTATCATTAAATTGCTTATCTGCCCTTCTATTCTTATCAGATCACGATTTACGTGAAATTCCATGCCAATATAGATCCATAACAAGGATTCGGGTTATCCGTCACCCCGAACAAACATCTCGTTGGATTCCGGGATGTTACAAGTTTACCCCCCTTAGAAGATGATTCGTCCTCGAATCCTAGGTCGGTACAAATCCACCCAACACATTCCCCCGTTCTCAAACATGCACCAAGCCCTTTTGGTGACAATCTCTTTACTCGTTCCATTTACTAACCTATCAGGTTACTTAGTGTTTCAACCACCTTCTTTGTCACACCCCCTAATTTATTTACTTAATAAATAAATAAATTAAGGTTGTAACGATTGATAACATTACATAACAGCGGAAGCTAATAGGAGGCTTCTAAAGTGTCGAGCACCATTACAAAGACTAAAAGAGTACATCGACCTAAAGCCATACAAGTCTAAATGGACTTGACGTTAAACGACAATGCGTCTTCTTCTTCTAAGGTCTTAATCCAAATGCTTAACCTATTCCAACCGTGCCACAAACATGCGATACCTGAAAAACATGCTCAAAAAAGTCAACGCAATGTTGGTGAGTTCACAGGTTTTAAATAAATACCATTAGCAAAACCATTTGTACGAAATCCCTTGGCAAAAACCCTTTGTACGAAATCGATTGACAAAACTGTTTGTATGGGTACTATTGGCAAAATCTTTTGCTCGAAATTTACTATCAAACCATTGATACGTATACCAATGGCAAAACCCGTTTCTCGAAATTGACTTATAACCCATTGGTACGTATATCATTGGCGAAATCCTTTGCTCGAAATTTACTATATGCATATGATAAACAAAACAAGTTAGCGGTTGATTCATCGATGTCTAGCTAGCACAAACGAATTATGTGATGCACAAGCCTATAACCAAACCTTTAACGAATTCTCAATTTTGCCCCAGCCCATTGTCTGTCCCTTTAAACAATGAGAACAACAAGACCTAATATGCAATCATTTAACCCTGCTGGTCGTGGTTAGCGCGACTAACCATGATTGGGGGTGTCAACCCAGATAGTACTATTCATATCGATCTACGGCTAAGTCCATAGCTAATGGTTATAGTTCAAAATACCGAGGACTCTTAGGTGTTAACTCATGCTGACAAGGGAATCAGATGCTTGTTTCTCGTTTTCTAGTTATCATACCATTTGAATTTAACATGTTTTTCCCAAAAAATATAGAAAACAGTAAAAAGGGGTCGTGAAACTCACCTGTGTCCCCAATGTATCGTCATAACGATTCCTAGACTGTAGTAAGTGTGCCACCGTGGCAAGCAACTCTACTACACGTATGCATTCACCATCATAACCCTAATCATAAATATTTGTATGTAATCTGCTAACTACGAATACTAGGGTTAAACATTACGTGCATGGTTGAGCTTGCGGATTCACTAAAGTATTATAGGTTTAGTATATGATGTCGGTTTAATGATCGGTAAAAATCGTTACTTAGGTTGAGTCGGGATCCTCAACTAGTAGGTGTTACAAAAGTAGTGTTTAGAAAATATAGGTTTAGCTAATACCCAAACGTACATGACTATGTGTGTTAATAATCTTTACATATATAACATAATGTGTGCAACTCGATGTTTTAAATAATGGTGTCAAGGTTTTATAATATGTTGAATGAATGTCTATAAATATATGTATATATATATATTTTCAAAACTTTGAACTACATTTGTATCGTATCGTATTTTGTAAATAGCCGTCCGAGTTTTTGTAAAGTATTTGCATCAATACAAATGTGCATATGTTATGTAAATATACTTGTATGTACTTGAATCTAAATAATATGTCGCATAGTAAATCGCTTGGTTTTATAAAATATGGATATGTATATATATATATATATATATATATATATATATATATATATATATATATATATATATATATATATATATATATATATATATATATATATATATATATATATATATATATATGCATTTATATGCCTACGAAAGTGTGTATATACATATTTATATATATGAAATGCTTGTAATAGCATCCAAGATAATAATCTCATTTTTTTTTGTTAAACCAAGATAAAATTTATTTGAAATATACGTCTTTTATAAATCCACGTTTAAAGTTCTCGTTTGGTTGGTTACGCGTCCGATTATTTTGTTATTATTTGGCTAATAATAATATACTTCGGATAATACGTTATTATCACTTGTTTTTCCAAGACATATCACAAATATATATTTATATATATTCCTATCGGTAACGCATCTCTTATGCTCAACACAATCAACCGCATACACGTATCTAGTTTTCTCGTCAATAATTATAACTATTTTTGTACTCGTTTATACCTTTCCGTATGTTCGGTTCGTGTATACGAACCCGCTGACCCGTTGACCAAGTTTGACCGAAAACCGAGACCACCAAGGTAGTTAGATCTACAACATGCAATGGTGGATACAAAGATTAGAGAGATGTATACAAAGGAACGGGTTCGGTTTCTCTTTTACCTTAGTTGTCGGGAGAAAAAGGGAAGAATAATCGTAGATCTGGACCGGGAATCAACATGCATGGACAATCGAAAGTGTGGGAGGCTAGACCCGTCACCGGAGCTCGCCGGAAACCACCTGTGGTGGCAAAACCCTAGAGTCACCACCCTTTTCTCGCCGGATTTCTACCATTACCGCTAGGAACTAGCTAAAACAGCTACCACCACTGCGTTTAGGACCTCAAGGGCATTCGAAAAACCCACACCACTTGCTGCCACTCGCCGAAAACGCGTCGCCGAAAAAAGGAGCTCGCCGGAACCCTAGTCGCCGCCTATGTGTCAGCCGGTTTCCTTCACCACCATCGCGTGTTAGAGAAAACCACCACTACCACTGGACTTAGGACCACGAGAGCTGCTCGAAAATCACCTCCACTCGCCGCCACTCGCCGGAGACCAGCGCCGCCGCCTGTGCCGTCGCCGTGCGCCGCCGCGCGCCACGGCAGCGCTGTTACTCTCCGCCGGAGGATACCGTCGGGATGGGGTGGCCGGCCCCTCCCCTCTCTCTCATTGGCACTCTCTCTCTCTCTCTAGAATGAGAGTGTTTGTGTGTGTGTTTTGAAGGTGAAAAACTAGGTGAATGGAGGCTTTGATCATAAAGGGGTATTTATACCTAGGGTTGGAGGTGGGAGATTGCAAGGGATTGAAAATACTGGTTTTGTAGAGCCGGGCACTCGCTTGACTCTCGTATTCGACTAAAATCTCCGAATTATTATTTTATAATTCTTATAATTATGAAATATTATTAATAATAATATTTTTGTATTAATTCGTGGAATTTTGTGTTTCGTTTAGCTTATGGGCCGGTACACGCCTGCACCGCGTGTCTAAACGTGTTCTATGTCGTTTAACTCACGCGTAAATTTCTAAATACACGTATGAAATAAATATTAATAATTTTTATTGATATTTAGAATTTGTGGTCGGGTACCACTTTGTTTTTCGGTCATCAATCGTGTACGCGTTAATCTTTATAACCGTAAGTCGCGAGGTTATGTAACCCTAATATATTATCTCGAATCGTTCGATGATTCGTTAAGTAGAGTTAGAATTTTGGTTCATTTATTGGGCATTTAACTGGGCCGTTAATGGGCCTTAGAATTCTTTTGGGCCTTAGAATTCTTTTGGGCCTTGGGTTAGCCTAACAACCAGGTTTTGGGATCCTGAATTTTTGTGGGGTGTCACATTCTCCCTTCCTTAAAGAAATTTCGTCCTTGAAATTTGTTAAGCTTATTCGGGTTAAGCTTTCATAATCTAACTCCATTTCCCACTGCCTAGGGATAATTTTCACTCATTTAAACCACTAATCGGAAATGGTGAATAAATAGATACCTTATCATCTAATGATATTGGTTGTGTAAGGAATTGAGATATCATTGTAGCACATAATTGTATAACAGTATTGTTGAGCATGCATTAAAGCGAATCAGTAGGTTTAGGAAATCCTTTGATTATGTCGCCACGCGAACGAGGTCAACTATTCCTCGGAGTGGTAAAGTCATGATTAGAGTGTCATAAACAAGAGGGATCACAACCAGTTGAGTCCTTTTCGTATAGTGAGTAAGTCACGAAAAGAATGTTTACTCGGTGCGAATTAAAATAGCGAGTTTTCACAATTCAAGCGAACTTACATACGAGAGTAAACCCTCAAGGGTTTGATGTTGAAGCACTTCATTATGTGATCGTTCTCCTCAGCGTGGTATAGTACGATCGCCATTCTTAATAATGGGAGGTAGATGTGCAGTCATGCACTTAGATTTCTGAAAGTATGTAGACACATACTCCAAGTTTATATCTGCGTTTCTTCTCGTGGAAACCAAATCATGATAGAATTTAAATAAGAACTATTGAAAGTTCAGTAACGATAGTTCGAAAGGTTTAGTGAAATGATTGTGTGTTAGTCCCACAATCAGGTAATTGACCATTCCTTAATTTGAATGAGGGCAAACGGTTCTTGAAGGGTCATCGAATTTAGATATGCTTATATTAGCACTGAAGTCTAAGGTTACAAGGTTACACCAGACATCCTTAAATAATAAGTACCGGTATAGGGTATTAATGTATCTACTACTAGCAGCAGTGGTATCGATACAGGATAACTCACACATTATTATACAATGCTGCCAAGTAAAACTATTGATGTGGTTACCACCATAGTGTACTGACTCTAGGAGGTTCGGAGATCAATCCTTTGGTTGCGCGAGATTTATACTCCCTTGGGTAACGAAGTTACCTTTCAGATCTCATGAATACCGTCATATGAATGTTTGATCTTTCATGAAACATTCGCCTTGAATGTTCATAGATCCAAGTGTGGTCATAAACAGAATATATGTCTTTGATAGATGGCTCAAAGAAATTTGTCCATACTTGAAGCCGGGAGTCATTCTGAATGAAAATTCTAAGTGAATATTTTCATAGACAAGCCTATGAACTAATATTCCCATAACATTAGTTATGTCTTGTATCAGATTCTTGAAACCTAGGGCTAGTCTACGAGCTAGTCACCATTTCTAAAGGTGAGCATGCTATTCGAAATAGTCATCGAGGTGACATGTCGTTAGCCAAGGCTATTGTGATTTATAATATGCCTATTTAGCATATATTGGCGTATATTGATCATTCACACCACGAGACGTTGATTGGGAATTATAATCCGAACTATAGCGAAGTCGAATAATGTCAGTTGTTTGCTCGTGTGAGATCGGTTATAGCTATGGACCGGTAAGGTGATTTGAGTCAAGGTTTATGACAAGGTGGAAATGGAATACTCCATTTATACGACTCAAATGTGAGGAACACATTGAACTAGTTAGGTTCGGTATTTTTCTAAGGAAAAGGATAGGTTTGGGAAAAAAAAAGACAAGTGAAAAATGAAGCTGGAAGGAAATTTAGGTATCCAGGTGAAGGCAAAGGGCGCTTTCAAGGAAACGAGTAGGGTAATCGCTCTCGAGTATCGAATCCTAGTTATACAGTCCCACCTTTGTTTGGATATCATGTCTATCACACTCTACTATTCAACAGGTAGTGGGTGTTTTAATACAAGGTGTGTCTATAAGAGCTTGACTTCATGGATGTACGGTCACAAATCACGTGCTCGTGACTTTATAGTCAAAACATAACGTTTTAAAGGAAATCAGGAAGCTTGAATCTATACCATGACAATCTTATCACTGATGGTTTTAGGCAATAGATATGATACACATATGTACCTGAAGTTGAACTTGAGTGTTTTATACGGAATGCTTATTGAAATGAGTATGAGGACTGTGAACATCCCTATTATCAAATTTTTCAAAGGAACGTTTATTGACTTCAGTCTTATTCTTACACCTAGCATTTGGTGTCGAAACGCGTATGAGGACTGTGAACATCCCTATTATCAATTTGCATGACCACGTGATGTTTACAAGTCGAGGTCATACTTAGTTCGCGTATTACTTGTGGAAGAAGTATTGCCGTCTATAACCTTTACAACTAATCAGTTGTTGAAGACATTCTTCTTCTCATAGGATGATAAGAATCATGCATCAAAAGGAGGCTGACAAGATTTTACATAGGCGTGACATTTCATGCATATGATAGGTTAGTCAGATAAGGTAGGAACATATAACTTATGCTCAGTTACCAAGACTCATCTTGCGCACAGGTATGATCTTGGAGATTGTCAAGAGAGGTGAATTATAACGGTTCACTAATGGTTTCATGATCAGGAGTTGAAGACTTTTGGGCAAGACCTCCATGTAGACCTTGCTGGTCACTCCTTTATGTTTGTGTCTCTAGCCAGTAGTTGAAATGACATCCGTCAAGATTCAATGTGATAGAGTATGGGAGGCGTACCGAAAGGAGGCATACCGAAGTGTAATTGAATTCAATATGCCCAAATTAATATAACACCAAGACGTACTAGGACAATCGGTAGTAACTAACTGAATGAAAGAGTTGAAACCAGGCGTACAATGGTGTATGTAACGGTGTATGTATATGTTCCAATCAATGTCACGAGTTGGTAGAAAGTCATGATGAGGGAGCTGTAGTAATAGAAACAATTTAGTATAGATAGAAGTTGAATGAACTCATACTATGCATGGCTAGTTGAAGTGTCTGTCGGAGCCGTCCCGATTATTAGCAATTCCTGTAGGACATGTAGAGCGTCCAGCTAGAAAATATGATCAGTATGTCATAGGAGTTGAAATGGGGCTTGAATATGAATAGGTGTCAGATCCTACGTCGTCATGAGGTTGTATATCATGAGAATTGAAGACATGTTCAAGGCACTAGGTTTGTATCAACATAACAAGATTAACATCAAAGGTGATAAGGTGATTACTGAAGAACAGAAGACAAGATCGTCATGATTTCTAGTACATACTGTCGGTTTGTTTAAACTGCTTTATAGTAGGTTTGATTTGCGATGAGGAGATAAGGCATAAACTTATGGTTACGCTTGCGTCATTAGTGGTAGCTATTTATTACGCCCTACTTAGGTCATCACCTTAGGATTTCCTAGAATTCACAAGTGCATGTACATTCACAATTACGTGATATCAAGTGTAATTGTCAATTTACTTTACTTGATCACTCTAGTATTCTCCTGTAGTGGGTCATAACGTGGATGCCTATCATTTTCGTATCGTTATGTATGTTTGAGGTTAGCCACGCAATTGTTCCTAGTGTCAATGTAGCTAATGGTATCCTAGTGCAATCATATACACTAACGGTTGTCTCAAATGGTCTGGCAACGGTTGGAATTTCTGTACTCGAGTCTGAGATGTTCCAGGTGTAATGCAAGTCTATGAAATCTCGGTCTATACATACGTGTGGTTAGAGCCTAGGTATCACTAAAGAAACCTAATTCGCTAAAACCATTGGCTCTGATACCAATCTGTCACACCCCCAAATTTATTTACTTAATAAATAAATAAATTAAGGTTGTAACGATTGATAACATTACATAACAGCGGAAGCTAATAGGAGTCTTCTAAAGTGTCGAGCACCATTACAAAGACTAAAAGAGTACATCGACCTAAAGCCATACAAGTCTAAATGGACTTGACGTTAAATGACAATGCGTCTTCGTCTTCTAAGGTCTTAATCCAAATGCTTAACCTATTCCAACCGTGCCACAAACATGCGATACCTGAAAAACATGCTCAAAAATGTCAACGCAATGTTTGTGAGTTCACAGGTTTTAAATAAATACCATTAGCAAAACCATTTGTATGAAATCCCTTGGCAAAAACCCTTTGTACGAAATCGATTGACAAAACTGTTTGTACGGGTACTATTGGCAAAATCTTTTGCTCGAAATTTACTATCAAACCATTGATACGTATACCAATGGCAAAACCCGTTTCTCGAAATTGACTTATAACCCATTGGTACGTATACCATTGGCGAAATCCTTTGCTCGAAATTTACTATATGCATATGATAAACAAAACAAGTTAGCGGTTGATTCATCGATGTCTAGCTAGCACAAACGAATTATGTGATGCACAATGTAGGATCGTGAGAATACAAGATGGTTCTGTTCTTAGTTGAGGTTGGCGGAAACAAAATCAACTACATAATTTATAGTCAAGTAAACACAAAGAATACTAATAAACACTGTTGTATTAAGCTTTTGTGAATGCAAAGATTACAAGTGAGAAACTCAATGAATAAGTATGACAAGCACTACAAGCACCCTTACAATGAAGTGGCAACTCAGTATTTATAGTAACTTAGAATCAAGACAGACCCTTGATTCTAAGGATCAGATCGAACACAAGCCGTTGATCTTGTTTATTAATTTACATTACACGTAAAGGCTAATCTAGTTAACTTTACTGAAACGTTTTCTTTATTCATGATTGTTTGCATGCTTGGAGAAGTGTATTGTTGTCCGTCATTGGTTGACCATAGCGGTTCCTTCTGCTTTGAGTCTGTCAGTTGCTTTTGCAGAAAGGTGTCAGAGACGCTTTGCCTGGATAGTCAGCTGCAACGTTTGGTTTTCAGTGAATAGAGCTATCAGCTGCAAAGAGTGAAGGTTGCTGCTGGTAAGCCTATCAGCAACAAACATGGATGAATGCTGCTGATAAGCCTATCAGCAGCAACTTGTGCTGAATGCTGCTGATAAGCCTATCAGCAGCAACTTGTGCCGAATGCTGCTGATAAGCCTATCAGCAGCATTTGTACTTGGAATAATTTTGTAACAATCAGTCTTTGGTCCTACAAACTCCCCCTAGACTGATGCTACCAAAATTATTCTAGTCTCTTTGTTGCTGAAGCTTTTGCATATGGCTGACTATTCTTTCCACCTCATAGCCTCTTTGATCCTTGCTGGGATTATTTAATGGAAGTTCAGACAGAGTCTTGATGTCTTTGTGTGGCATTTTGTAGATAGCTTTGCTTGAACATCTCATCTGCTGCTTCTTTACATCAATCAAAGTGAATTCATCCAAATCAGCATTATAGGACCAAGATACAAATGGAGAGTGAGACTTGAGTGGTTTGATATTCATGACCACATCTTTGCTAGGATTGAAGTAGTGTCTGATAGCTAGCATAATATGTTTCCCACTCTCATTTGTAGGCTTATGAGCTTCACCCAGCTCTAAAATTCTTTGAAGATCGGAATCAGGTAATTGCAGAACCTCATCAACAGACCTGTAAGTGGATCTTCTTCTCTCAGTTCTCCCCCTGAAGATCTCAAACACTTGATCTTGTGAATTGTAGAACCAGTTAACTATATTTCTTGAGTCTTCTGGTTTTGGAGTGGGTTTGGGTATCTTCAAGGGAGGCTGTTGATGAGTGGGAGCTGGGTGGGATGACTTGGACTTTTTGGGTGGAGGAGTGGAAGGCTTGGGGATGTTTGTGGATGGTGTTTGGAGAGAGGAAGTAGTTTCTGGTGCAGAGGTTCTTTGTTTCTTGACTGGTCTCTTTTCCAGTCTTTCTTCCTCTTCCTTTTTCACTGTTGTATACAGGGCTTGTAGGTTCATGAAGGACATGGGACCTAGCCTTTTTCCACTTTCTCCCCTTGCTTTAAGGAAGTCAGTCATCTTCTTCCTTTCTCCATGGGTCCTTAGATTAAGGGCAATGGCTTTCTTTGACTTCTGTTGAGCTTTTTCTTTCTCTTCATCTTTCTTTTTCCTTGCCAATTCCCCCTGCTGACCCATGAAGGCTCTATAGATCTCTTTGTTTGACAGTTTTTCAAGGTAGTCTGCATCCTCACCTTGAGAGATCAGAGCTTCAGTCCACTCCTCCCTTAATTCTTTTGCTAATTTAGAATCAGTGATTCTAAACTTAGCATCTTCCTTTCTTTTCCTTTTAGCTTCTTCTTCTTCTTCTTTTGCAAACTGTTCCTGCAGCTGCCTAGCAAGTTGTTCATCTTCCTCAACTTGAGACCCTGCATGGACTTTTACTTTCATTTCATCCAACTATTTGGCATACAGCTGGATTGTCTGTTGTCTGAGAAGTATGGCTGCCTTTCTATCTTCATGCCTTTGTTTTTGAGCCATCTCTTCAGCCAACTCTTCTTCTTCTCTTTTCCTTCTTCTCTCTTCTTTCTCTTTCTTTTCCTTTTGCAACCTCTCTTCATCCTCTATTGTCATGATGCCCTTCCCTTTATTAACATTGGATGCCTCTGCTCTGGCTTCACTGATCACAGAAACAACTGATTGTTGTGCTGTTGGGATCTCTGCCTCGGCTTCATTGGCATATTGAGGGATTGACAAGGGATGATCACTTTCTTCATCAAGTTGATACTCAGGACCTTCTATTTCCTTCAGTTGATCCCTGAGAGAAGATCTTGTGCCAGATGCTGCAGATGTGGCTTCAACTTGAGGAGTATCTGAGTTGGAGTCAGCATCAGAAGTTGACACATCTTCTTCCTCATCAATCCTTCCTTCCTTCTCAAGGTGAGCTTTGATAATTGCTATCATCGCCTGGCTTTCAAGGGAGTTGACATTGCAGATGTTGGCTTTTAGTAGATAGATCTTGTGGAGGAAATTTGTTGGTAGCTGAAGGATGTTCCCGGTGTTGATGATGAGAGCAGAACCGTTGCTTAGGAAGAAAGCGTGGTCAAGGAGCCTAGTGCTTACCCATCCTAGCACGTCCGAGTCCTTGACCAGGAAGGCATACAGAAATCTTTGAAGGCCTAGAACTTCTTCTTCAGTGTGAAGATTGCTCCTTGTTATTGCAAGATTGTTGGGAGACAGTCTTCTTTCTGCGGCCGACGAAGATTCAGGATAAGCTACCCGATCTGCTGCTTGTAGGAATCTTTGGAACCTGGGTAGATTATCCTCCATCAGGTCATAGAACCTGCCAATGGCAAGTTCAGCTGAGAGATCTGCTGAAGTGTTGACGCAGTCAGTTAGATGCAGTTCTAGGACTTGGAGGGCATTGAGAGAGTTCCAGTTCAGCTCTTCTACTCCGCTGAACTCCCATCCAATCCAGAACCTCTCAGCTGATCCATCATACCGCCAACCTAGAATAGAGTCAAACTCTAGCTTCCTTGAAGATTTGAAGATTTGGGGGGTAGTGGATTGACCTATGATGGCTGCTGCTTGAGGAAGGATGCTGAATGATGCATTTGTTTGTTCTGTGTCTTCAGCATCATTCAGCATTTCATCGACAGCCCTGACGACCAACTGCCAGTCTTCAGATATCTCTTCGTCTTCGTTATCTGGGGCTGGCAAGTCATGAACTTGGACAAAAGCTGGCTTGTATTGTGAGCTTTGAAGAACAAACTGCTCTTGAATCCAGTTGTCAAGACTGTCTTCGTCTTCTTCCATGGAGACTTTCTTCCCCTTTTTGGTTGCATCAGTGGACATATAGGCATCTGTTTGAGTGCCCACTGAGACAAGAGAGGGAGAAGTCGTGGAGGGACATTGATGGGCTTCATGCATCAAGACTTGGTGTCGTAGTTTGGACACTTCGGCCTCAAGCATAGCCACCCTGGCCGTCAATTCCAAGTTGTGTAGTTTCAGACTGTCCTCATCCACAGTTGTGGAATCCTTGGACCCAGATGGGGCCGTAGGCCTAGCCTCAGCATCCCCATAACCCGTGGTTTCTTGGCGCCTGGGATTCCTCTCAGTGAAGGGAGTTTCCAAGGAAACACCCTCACCGTGAGTTGCCGTGGTTGAGGTCTTAAAGATGTTGTCACTGTCCTCCTGGTCAGTTGATGGACCAGCAGTAGTGACAGCCTCGTCCACATCCACTCTTTCAATACTCCCAGAGTGGACCTTCAAGGTTGAAGAACTTGGGCTGGGTGTTTCGGAAGCAAGACCAATCAGTACCCCCTTGATAGTGGTAGTTGGAGAAGGTACATCACTTTGGTCAGGTTCCTCTACACTTAAGTTCAAAGAAGAGAGGAATGGCTCGAAGGGCTGTTCTATGGATCCGGGAAGTGATCCTAATCCTAATAGAGAGACTTCCGAAGGAGTCTCCCTAGCAATGTGGCTTTCCCTTATGATATTCTCACTAGAATGTTGTGATTCTGAGTGAGGGATGTTGGCTTGGGTTTGGGCCTTGGAGGCAAGAGAAGAAGGAGTTCGCTTGCCCCTCTTCCTTGTATACTTGGCTGCAACCGGGGCCCTGTGTTCCGGTTGAGCAATCAAACTGGGGATAAGTAATGTATGTGCCTGTGCATCCTCAGTAGAATGCACAGGGGTTCGATCAAGGGAAACAGTAGGTTGAGTTTGTGGCAGTGAGGTGGAGGGTGTGGGATCAGTATCAGCTGGGTTTGCTGAACTGTCACCCTGGGCACTATGTGTGTTCAACATTGCAGATAACAATGGAACATCGGCCCCTGAGAACTTTGATGAAACTGTTCTCATGCTTTGAAAAATGTTGTCTTATGTCCCAGAATTGAGTAGATTCTTGCAGTTTTTGAAAGATCTTGGTGTTCAATATTGAACACTTCTTGCAAGAATCTTGGGTACATGAAGAACTGAGATTTCACCCCTTCTTGAAGGTTGTATCTCAAACCTTCAAGAATGAGGTGGGAAAAATTGAAACCTGCCCCTGTTATCATACCGTGAACGGCCGACGCAAGTCCGGAGCTGAGTTGGTTCCAGCCACTCCTCTTTTGAGATATGCATTGGAGAAGAGTGTGGCAGAGATACTTCGATTTAGGACCCATGAGTGCCTTCTCTATCGTATACTCTGTTTGATTCCCAGTGTACCCTATGGATACAAAGGTCCTCATGTATACGTCTCTTGGGTAAGAGAGGGTGTCCCCTTCATCCTGAAGCTTGAGGTGTTGGCGGAGTTTTGCTTCAGTGATGATCATTTCCTTACCGTCTACTGTGCCTCTGATTTGAGGAGTGCCCTGTTCAGTAGAATGCACGGCTGAGCTCCAAAAATCTTCCATGTGTGAAGTATATATGGTTGGGTTGACGGTTAGGGCATGGTAAATTTTGGACCGACAGAGGAAGTCGATCATACCGTCGAAACCTTCGGATTTCTTGCTCTTGATTAGGTATGCAGTTAGGTTGTGATATGGGGAGAACTTATCGTTGGGGTTGTTTATATCTGCGCCTGCCATTGTTATGGATTCGGAGGGAAGAGAGAAAGGTGTTTGAATGGTGGTTAATTGTGGAGGGCTTTGAATTCTGTGGGGACGGGAGAGAAAGTGATGGGAGCTAGGTTTGAAATTGAATATGAAGAGGTAGAGGGATGATTTGAGTTGGTGATATAACGGCAGACGGAGAAAAAGCAACTCTACTTGTACAGTACAACCTGTTTCACTTTTCATTGTTACAGCTGTAAAACACTCGAGCAGTCATGGTGAAGACTGACGATATTTACTTTTACAGCGGGTAAAAGTTAATTTAGACTTATGTTCACCCATCAGCAGCAAACTTGGTTGCTGCTGAAAGATAAGAGTATCCGCAGCAAAATTGGTTACAGCCGATGGATAAGCCTATCCGCTGCAAACTTGGTTGCTGCGGAAAGATAAGTCTGTCAGCAGCAGATTTTGCTGCTGAAAGGTTTAAAGATCTGCAGCAAAGAAATTGCTGCTGAAAGCCTTAAAGCTATCCGCAGGAAACATGTACCTGCTGATAACTTAAAGCTATCAGTGGCAAAACTTTTGCTGCTGATGCTTTTACCTGTCAGCAGCTGAAGGACAAAAATGCTGCTGACCCATAACTTTTATTTACAACAAGGGACAAAAAAGACACATTTTAAGGAGAAACTTGAGATGGATTTTAATCAAAGTTCATCATACCAATTGATTCAACTAAATATCCGAATCTAGCTTCATCAAAAGGTTTTGTAAACAGATCAGCATATTGCTCATTTGTATGAACTTTGGTTAAAATAATTCTCCTTTTCTCAGCTTGATCTCTTATGAAATGGTACCTGATGTCGATGTGCTTTGTCTTTGAGTGCTGCACCGGATTGTTTGTGATAGATATAGCACTCATGTTGTCAATGTGAATTGGAGTCTGCATGAAGGTCATTCCATAGTCAAGCATTTGATTTTGGATCCAGATGACCTGAGCACAGCAGCTTGAAGCTGCAATGTATTCTGCTTCAGCTGTTGAAGTAGAAACACATGTTTGCTTTTTGCATTGCCATGAGATGAGCCTTCCTCCAAGAAATTGACATCCCCCAGATGTGGACTTTTTGTCCAAGTTACAACCCCCATAGTCACTGTCAGTGTAGGCATAGAGATTGACATTTTCATTCTTTGGATACCATAGCCCAAGTTTTGGAGCTCCCTTTAGGTATCTAAGGATCCTTTTGACAGCTTGAAGATGAGACACTTTTGGAGCTGCTTGAAATCTTGCGCAGAGACAAACTGCAAACATGATATCTGGTCTTGAGGTAGTGAGGTACATGAGAGACCCTATCATTGCTCGGTACTGATGTTGATCAGTGTCTTGTCCTTCTTTATCCGGAGATAATTGATGGTGCACTTGCATAGGAGTTCTTGCAGCAGAGCAGTCAGTCATTTTGAACCTATCCAAGATGCTTTTGACATACTTGGATTGACTTATGAAGATTCCAGTTGGTACCTGTTTGACTTGAAGTCCTAAAAAGAAATTTAGTTCACCCATTGAACTCATTTCAAATTTGGAATGCATCAGAACTTCAAAGTCTTTGCAGAGCTTCTTTCTTGTAGATCCAAAGATAATGTTATCAACATAAATCTGGACCAACAAAATTTCGCCCCCTTCATCTTTGATGAAAAGTGTCTATTCAATGGCCCCCCTTCTGAAGTTGTTACTAAGTAGATATCCAGATAAAGTTTCATACCAGGCTCTTGGGGCTTGGTGTAAGCCATATAGAGCTTTGTCCAGTTTTAAGACCTTATTTGGATGTGCAGGATCTACAAAGCCTGGAGGCTGTTTGACATAGACCTCTTCATCAATCGTGCCATACAGAAAGGCACTCTTCACATCCATTTGATAGACCATAAAGTTTTTGGATGCTGCATAAGCCAGAAAAATTCTAATGGCTTCCAGACGGGCAACAGGAGCAAAAACTTCATCATAGTCAATGCCTTCTTCTTGAGTGTAACCTTGAGCTACCAGTCTGGCTTTGTTCTTGACTACGATGCCCCTCTCATCTTGCTTGTTTCTGAAAACCCATCTTGTTCCAATGGCTGTTTGACTAGGTGGAAGATCAACAAGCTTCCAAACATCTTGTCTTTTGAATTGCAGCAATTCTTCCTGCATTGCTTCAATCCAGCTGTTGTGCTTGAGAGCTTCATCAATCCTTTTGGGTTCCACCTGTGATAGAAAGCAAGAGAACAAACAAATGTTGGCTTCATGAGACTTACTTCTTGTCTGGATGCCTGTGTGGACTTGGCCAATGATGTTTTCCAGAGGATGCTCTTTGTTTATTCTCTGAGCAGGTATCACATCCAGCCGTATTCCCTCTTCAAGATTACTGTGGTTTAGATCAGTATTGTCTTCAGATGTGTGGAGAGGAGCTTGGAGGATCTGATCATTGTGTTCCACATAGTCAGCAGCATTAGCATCAGAGGCCTCTTCAGCATGAATTGAGGAGGCTTCATTTAGGATTTCATTGTCAGAGAGATTGCTGCTTGTGGTGTTGGATGTACCGGCTTCACCTGCACTGGCTTCAATAGCTTCTGCCACTGATGGAGGATCAATGGATGGCCTTTTCATCCTGATGTAGGGACTGGGAAACTCCAGTCTGTAGTCAGAAGAAGAGGTTGAGGTAGAAGGTGTTGAGTTTGAAGAAGGAGGCTCCATATTTGAGAATATGAGGGGCTCAAATATCTGGGTGAAGGAGTCTATAACAAAAAGCCAGTTGGGACCTTTGCCTTGTTCACAGACAACGTGTTCCCTGCATTCTACATTAGCAGATTCTTCCACAATCCGAGTCCTAGAATTGAACACTCGGTAGGCCTTCGATTGAGAGGAGTAACCCACAAAGTAACCTTCATCAGACTTTGCACTGAATTTAGGAAGAACTCCATGTGTGATGAGGATGGTACATGGACATCCAAAGGGCTTCAGGAAGCCAATGTAGGGAAATCTTTTGAGCCAGAGTTCATAGGGAGTTTTCTAGAGAGGCTTAACAATAAGGACTCTATTCTGCACATAACAAGCTGTGCTTACTGCTTCTGCCCAGAAAGTAAGGGGCAGCTTTGAGTCAGCCAGCATAGATCTTGCTGATTCAATCAGAGTCCTGTTTCTTCTTTCAGCAACCCCATTTTGTTGAGGAGTTCTTGGAGCACTGTACTGCCTTTCAATGCCCTTGCTCTCGCAGAAACTGTTCAAAGTGTGATTTTTGAACTCTGTTCCCTGATCACACCTTATGATCTTTACCTTCAGATTGCTTTGATTCTCTACCCTGAGAATGTAGGATTTGAGAATCTCAGCAGTTTCATCTTTTGTTCTTAGGAAGAATACCCAAGAGAATCTGGAGAAGTCATCAGTGATCACCAGACAGTAGGACTTTTTGCCCATTGACATGACATTTGTAGGACCAAAGAGATCCATATGCAGTAGCTGGAGAGGAGTGTCATTTGTGTTCAATGTCTTGGGCTTATGGGAACTTTTGTGTTGTTTTCCCTTCAAGCAGGCAATGCAATGATCGTCTAGCTGGAATTCTTTGTCAGGAAGCCCTCTGAAAAGATTGTCCTTCACTAATTTATTGATTGTTTTGATGTTAACATGGCTTAACCTCCTGTGCCAGAGAGCGGATTCATCAACTGATGCCTTTGACAGAAAACATGAAACACTACCAGATGGAGTGACTTCATTCATGTCAAGCACATATAAGTTGTCCTTTCTATTAGCAGTTAGGAGAATCTTCTCTGGGGGAGGTTTAGATAGGCCAGGAGCTAACACGAAACATTCTTTGTCAGTGAAGAGCATCCAATGCTTTTGATCACATACTTGAGAAACACTCATGAGATTGAAGTCAAGTTCTTTAACATAGTTGACTCTTTCAATACTCATCCTTTCATTGGACACAGTGCCTTGTCCAGTGATAGATCCACCTTTTGAGTCACTCCAAAAGGCAACATATCCTCCATTGAAATGTCTGAAGTTGGAGAGGATGGACCTGTTGCCTGTCATGTGCCTGGAACAGCCGCTATCTACCACCCAGGTGTTATTCTTGTTACCTGGCTGTCCCTGCACATGAAAGAGATTTAGTTAGTGGGAGTGGTCCAAGAGCTCTCCTTTTTGAAGAAAAGAGTTCTTGGACATTCTGATTCATCATGCGTGCATTCAACAACACCGATGATGATTTTGCTGACAGGAGCAGAGATTTTGGCTTTCCATTGCTTAAGTAGTGGTTTTCCAGTTCTCTTTTCTTTATCGGCTGCGGATTTGGCTTTGGCAGCTGATGAATTTGCTCTATCAGCAGCTGATTTTCCTGCTTGAGGTTTTGGCCTGTCAGCAGGGGCAGGTTTTGCTGCTGATGGCTTCAGCTTATCAGCTGCAGATGTTGCTGCTGATGACCTTGGCCTTTCAGCAGCAAATTTTGCTTTTGCTGCTGACGGCTTATTTGGAGCAGCAGCAGATTTAGTTTTTGCTGCTGACTGCTTTGTTTGAGCAGCAGCAGATTTGGTGGCTGCTGAAGGCTTTGCCTTTTGCTGCTGCTTGTGTTTTTCTGCAGTTTCAACTCTTCTACTGTCTGCAGATGGCCTATCATCTGAAGTATGCTGATCCTTCTTTTGTTTATGCGCTGATTGAAGAAGGATCTGGTTGAAGGGGTTAAACTGACATTTTGCAGCAAAGTGGTTTGATTCCCCACATATGATGCAGGACTGCTGAACCTTGGGCTGCTGCTTCCTTGGTGGAGAAGAAGAGTTTCTGAACTGAGTTTTCTTGGTCGTAACTCTTCTAACCTGTTGCTGATTTGGCATGAACTGAGACTTGGAGTTTGTGGGTCCTGATGTCTGTCCCTTTTCAGTGTTTAGCTTTCTTCCACCTGGAGGATAGCTGATCCTTATCTGTTTGAATGGTACAGGGGCTGGAACAGCTGGGAGAACAGTAGGGACTGGGACTCTATTCAGAACAGCTTCAGATGAGGCTGTACTTGTTTCAACATGGTCTGAGAAGGTTAACTCAGATTCTGATGAGGTAGTGCAGTCTTTAACAAGAGGTTCATCCATTGGAGGATCAAGATTTCTGTTTGCAGTGTCGAGTTTTGCAACATCGAAGCTTGGTTCATAGATGGCAACATAGTCAGCTGGATGAGGAACAGTATTGTACTGTTCCTTGCTATATCCAAGTCCTCCAAGCTTTACCTTTTCATGGACTTGAATATCTAGAAGTCTCTGTAGCTTTTTAGAAGAAAATTCATATTTTTCAACATGAACTTTCTGTTCTGCCAGATCAGCTCTGGTTGATTTAAGTTTTACTAATAGATCATCAATCTGAGTTTCAAGATTGGTTTGTTCATGTTTTAGAGATGAAATCTCTTTCTTAAGGCATTCAATTTTTTCTTTGTAAGTGATTTCAACCTTTTTGAACACAGATTTCATTTGAAGAAACTCTTCATTTTGATCTATAAGGTTTTGGTTATGTTTTCTATAACCTAAAACTTTATCAATGCAAGCTTGAGAGCATAGATGTTCAAATACCTGAGGTGGTATCTCTGCAGTGTCTGCCATAAGTGCTTGGTTGGAGACAGGAACATCTTCATATTGAAAACTCCAGTCGAATTCTGCAGTTCCAACATTTGCACAGGCTGTAGTTTGTGCTGGGGGAGTTTGTTGTTGCTGCTGTTGTCTGGGCTGACTTTGGTAGGCTTGTCTTTGATGGCCGGCACCCTGATTGGCTTTAGGTGCCTTGCACTCCCTAGCAAAGTGACCCATTTGGTTACAGTTGTAACAACGGATCTTGCTTTTATCAAGCCCAACTCTGCTGTTTGAGTTGTTGCTTGGAAATGATCTTCTGGTTCTAGAATAGAACCTTTTTGCTCTGAGGGAGAGCATGGCATATGAGTGCTGAATATCCATTTCTTCAAGATCATCTGGATGAAAGCATTCCAGATCCTCTTTTATGAAATGCATGCTGCTTGAGTTGTCAGAGACAAAAGCAGTAGAGGTTGGCTGTTGAGGAGGTGCCTCAAGAAGAAATGGTGATGAGTTAGTTTGTGAAGCGGTTGGGGTCTGAGGGTGAGTAACAATGGGAGGATAGTAGCTGCTTGCACTAGGACCGGAATGATCAGAGTGAAGCGCTGAGGAGGTAGTGGAGGAAGTGGTAGCTGATTGATAACTGGAGCTCCTTTCTTTAGCTTGAATCATTTCTAATTCATAGGTTTTGAGCATGCCAAAGAGCTTAGTCATCTGAAGAGTCTTCAGATTCTCTGTTCTTCTGATGGACACAGTGTATAATGTCCAGCAACTAGGAAGAGATCTTATGAACTTCTTGAGAATGTCTTCATTCTCCAGCTTTACCTTGGAGCACTGCAGTTCACCTACAAGATAGGTAAATCTGTTATATAAAATAGTTAAGGTCTCACCTTACCTCCAGACGAAGTTCTCATACTGCTGCTTCAGTATGACCCTTCTGTTCTCTTTGACTTCTTCAGAGCCAGCAAACATCTTCTCCAGCGCCTCCCAGAGCTCCTTGGCAGTTTTGTAACTTCTGAAGTTGTGAAAAACTTCATTTGGAAGGCACATTTGGATAGCTCCTAGTGCCTTGAAGTCCACCTCCATTTTCTTGATGTCCTCTTCAGAGTACTTGGAGGTTTCCTTCGGGACTTGTAGCCCTCCATTATCAGCAGAGGCCACCATGGGAATATATGGACCCTCCTTAATGGATCTCCACATTCCGTATTCCTGGTAACAGAAGAGGCTTTCCATGCGATTTTTCCACATGTCATAGTCTTCTCCAGATACCAACCTTGGTGGTCGGTTGATGCTGCCAATATCTTCAAAGCCATTACTCTGTGCCATTTTTGTTTTGATTTTGGGTGACTTGTTCAAAGAGAGAGTTTAGAATAGAACCAGAGATGATTAAACAAATGTTAGTTTGTTTAATCTGAGCCAAAGCTCTGATACCACTTGTAGGATCGTGAGAATACAAGATGGTTCTGTTCTTAGTTGAGGTTGGCGGAAACAAAATCAACTACACAATTTATAGTCAAGTAAACACAAAGAATACTGATAAACACTGTTGTATTAAGCTTTTGTGAATGCAAAGATTACAAGTGAGAAACTCAATGAATAAGTATGACAAGAACTACAAGCACCCTTACAATGAAGTGGCAACTCAGTATTTATAGTAACTTAGAATCAAGACAGACCCTTTATTCTAAGGATCAGATCGAACACAAGCCGTTGATCTTGTTTATTAATTTACATTACACGTAAAGGCTAATCTAGTTAACTTTACTGAAACGTTTTCTTTATTCATGATTGTTTGCATGCTTGGAGAAGTGTATTGTTGTCCGTCATTGGTTGACCATAGCGGTTCCTTCTGCTTTGAGTCTGTCAGTTGCTTTTGCAGAAAGGTGTCAGAGACGCTTGGCCTGGATAGTCAGCTGCAACGTTTGGTTTTCAGTGAATAGAGCTATCAGCTGCAAAGAGTGAAGGTTGCTGCTGGTAAGCCTATCAGCAGCAAACATGGATGACCGCTGCTGATAAGCCTATCAGCAGCAACTTGTGCTGAATGCTGTTGATAAGCCTATCAGCAGCAACTTGTGCTGAATGCTGCTGATAAGCCTATCAGCAGCATTTGTACTTGGAATAATTTTGTAACAATCAGTCTTTGGTTCTACACACAAGCCTGTAACCAAACCTTTAACGAATTCTCAATTTTGCCCTAGCCCATTGTCCCTTTAAACAATGAGAACAACAAGACTTAATATGCAATCATTTGACCCTGCTGGTCGTGGTTAGCGCGACTAACCATGATTGGGGGTATCAACCCAAATAGTACTATTCATATCGATCTACGGCTAAGTCCATATCTAATGGTTATAATTTGAAATACCGAGGACTTTTAGGTGTTAACTCATGCTCACAAGGGAATCAGATGCTTGTTTCTCGTTTTCTAGTTATCATACCATTTGAATTTAACATGTTTTTCCCAAAAATATAGAAAACAGTAAAAAGGGGCCGTGAAACTCACTTGTGTCACCAATGTATCGTCATAACGATTCCTAGACTGTAGTAAGTGTGCCACCGTGGCAAGCAACTCTACTACACGTATGCATTCACCATCATAACCCTAATCATAAATATTTGTATGTAATTTGTTAACTACGAATACTAGGGTTAAACATTACGTGCACGGTTGAGCTTGCGGATTCACTAAAGTATTATAGGTTTAGTATATGATGTCGGTTTAATGATCGGTAAAAATCGTTACTTAGGTTGAGTCAGGATCCTCAACTAGTAGGTGTTACAAAAGTAGTGTTTAGAAAATATAGGTTTAGCTAGTACCCAAACGTACATGACTATGTGTGTTAATAATCTATACATATAACTCGTGTTAATGCGACTATTAACATAATGTGTGCAACTCGATGTTTTAAATAATGGTGTCAAGGTTTTATAATATGTTGAATGAATGTCTATAAATATATGTATATATATTTTTTCAAAACTTTGAACTACATTTGTATCGTATCGTATTTTGTAAATAGCCGTCCGAGTTTTTGTAAAGTATTTGCATCAATACTAATGTGCATATGTTATGTAAATATACTTGTATGTACTTGAATCTAAATAATATGTCGCATAGTAAATCGCTTGGTTTTATAAAATATGGATATGTATATATATATATATATATATATATATATATATATATATATATATATATATATATATATATATATATATATATATATATATATGCATTTATATGCCTACGAAAGTGTGTATATACATATTTATATATATGAAATGCTTGTAATAGCATCCAAGATAATAATCTCATTTTTTTTTTGTTAAACCAAGATAAAATTTATTTGAAATATACGTCTTTTATAAATCCACGTTTAAAGTTCTCGTTTGGTTGGTTACGCGTCCGATTATTTTGTTATTATTTGGCTAATAATAATATGCTTCGGATAATACGTTATTATCACTTGTTTATCCAAGACATATCACAAATATATATTTATATATATTCCTATCGGTAACGCATCTTTTATGCTCAACACAATCAACCGCATACACGTATCTAGTTTTCTCGTCAATAATTATAACTATTTTTGTACTCGTTTATACCTTTCCGTATGTTCGGTTCGTGTATACGAACCCGCTGACCCGCGTGACCCGTTGACCAAGTTTGACCGAAAACCGAGACCACCAAGGTAGTTAGATCTACAACATGCAATGGTGGATACAAAGATTAGAGAGATGTATACAAAGGAACGGGTTCGGTTTCTCTTTTACCTTAGTTTTCGGGAGAAAAAGGGAAGAATAATTGTAGATCTGGACCGGGAATCAACATGCACGGACAATCGGAAGTGTGGGAGGCTAGACCCGTCACCAGAGCTCGCCGGAAACCACCTGTGGTGGCAAAACCCAGGAGTCACCACCCTTTTCTCGCCGGATTTCTACCATTACCGCTAGGAACTAGCTAAAACAGCTACCACCACAGCGTTTAGGACCTCAAGGGCATTCGGAAAACCCACGCCACTTGCTGCCACTCGCGGAAACGCGTCGCCGAAAAAAGGAGCTCGCGGGAACCCTAGCCGCCGCCTATGTGTCAGCCGGTTTCCTTCAACACCATCGCTGGTTAGAGAAAACCACCACTACCACTGGACTTAGGACCACGAGAGCTGCTCGAAAATCACCTCCACTCGCCGCCACTCGCCGGAGACCAGCGCCGCCGCCTGTGCGGTCGCCGTGCGCCGCCGCGCGCCACGGCAGCGCTGTTACTCTCCGCCGGAGGATACCGCCGGGATGGGGTGGCCGGCCCCTCCCCTCTCTCTCATTGGCACTCTCTCTCTCTCTCTAGAATGAGAGTGTTTGTGTGTGTGTTTTAAAGGTGAAAAACTAGGTGAATGGAGGCTTTGATCATAAAGGGGTATTTATACCTAGGGTTGGAGGTGGGAGATTGCAAGGGATTGAAAATACTGGTTTTGTAGAGCCGGGCACTCGCTCGACTCTCGTATTCGACTAAAATCTCCGAATTATTATTTTATAATTCTTATAATTATGAAATATTATTAATAATAATATTTTTGTATTAATTCGTGGAATTTTGTGTTTCGTTTAGCTTATGGGCCGGTACACGCCTGCACCGCGTGTCTAAACATGTTCTATGTCGTTTAACTCACGCGTAAATTTCTAAATACACGAATGAAATAAATATTAATAATTTTTATTGATATTTAGAATTTGTGGTCGGGTACCACGTTGTTTTTCGGTCATCAATCGTGTACGCGTTAATCTTTATAACCGTAAGTCGCGAGGTTGTGTAACCCTAATATATTATCTCGAATCGTTCGATGATTCGTTAAGTAGAGTTAGAATTTTGGTTCATCTATTGGGCATTTAACTGGGCCGTTAATGGGCCTTAGAATTCTTTTGGGCCTTGTTTGGACTTGGGTTAGCCTAACAACCAGGTTTTGGGATCCTGAATTTTTGCGGGGTGTGACATTCTTAGTGTTCCACGAGGTCTCCTCATTGCCTGCTTTCAACTTTGGAGCTTGTAGGGTTACCTACATATCCCCCAATAACTTGCCTTCCCGTCGCCATTCCTTAGGCGTTCATTGTCAATTATTGCACCTCTTGATCCGCTCATGTCATAAATGACATCACTTCTCTTTATAATCCCAAGCGTCCTCGCCACTCCGACGATCATACATCGGTAGGGTCCTTTACTGTTCCATTAGTAATTCATTCACCGTCCTTCTCGTCTCCTATCCAAATCGCCACCTGGCGAATATCCCTTAAAACTCAGGCACCATAACCTTTCTCACAGAGGGGACACATCTATCCCTCTCATGTGATCACTAAGAGCTTGTGCCAAGCTTCGATGATCTCATCTCAGGATTCGCTACTACAGCACCTTCTTGCTACACTACCTTGTGCTCGTTGCATATCATTGGTAAGCGCATGCCGCTTATCATTAGCCTTCGATCACCGTCCTCTGTTGATTCTGCTTAATCAATCACGCTTGTTTTAAAATCCTAACATTATCTCCTTTGATACTCCGTAGGAGCTTGCTTCTTATAACTTGGTCGTATGCGTACCAGCGTAAGCATTTCCATCACATTTACTTATGTGCAAATATGCACTTACCCTATCTCGCTCCACTTTTCTCATCATTACTTTGTCATTGCCACACGATCACCGATCGCGCCTCATTCATCGAGTACGTACAGGAAATCCACCCTAGTATAAGTTTCAGTTATTCATCGACTCGTTCCGGGTAATCATCCGTATCCTCTGGTATCTCATATTAGCAGTATTCTCAATGTGGAACGTATCCAATGAGGATCTCTTCGTTACTTCATTCACTCCGTGCCGAAATCTCCAGTGTCGTCACCTCAATCACGTCATAACTAGCTTCGATCAAGCATCCACATAACACTCTTATCATCAACCTTCGCAACTGCACTCCTTAGCCCTGTGTTCTGAATTCATGAGATATAAGTATAGGTATCTCATAAGAACACCTCGTCGATCATTTCGAGTAACGTCGAAACTCCGCGTGTCGTATCGATGTACCACCGTTGAGAAAATCGTATAGATAGAAACACTATACCTGAACTCACCGACCATTCATCCTAGGCACGATTAGGCGTGCACCACAAGGACACATTGACGTAACATAACTACATATCATACCATGTTCTACATGAGTACTAGTACCCACACATTCTAATTCGCATGGAGTGCACACAATTAACTAGGCCTGAATAAGTTTCTATGCATATAATAAGACCTCACCATTTATAAACAGACGGACTCTTGGACTCTACCTTCTAATTATTACAACGGTAGTTCCTGCCACACGTCATCACATAATCACACAAAATTCACACAATCGTACCTCTACGGGTAGCATTAATGATTTAATGCAACACACAACTCGAGTTAGACACAAGTCAACCCTCTACACAGGCATGCATACAATACCTATAAGCAGTAGTTTCCACAGGGCCTTGCCCTGGCTATTCACACAAGGTGCAACACACCCCTTATATTTCGCACCCCCACCTAGCTCCCAACTCATAGATGACACTATCACACTTTCGTTAACACAAAGAATTTCATAACCCATATTTACACAAGTCTACTCACAATATCTAATCAATCACATTGGCATTTACTTTTGGCATGAACTCACACCATGCAAAATCAAATTACACCACACTGCATTTAGCTTCCTATCGCAAGCACCACACAACACATTCATGAACACAATTATCGTTAACCACGCCTAAATCACATCACGACAAAGCAAAACTCAATATAACAATCAAATAGTCAACATTCCAGTCAAACACCGCACCACATAAGCATCTAATTAGTCAAAACGTTAAGTCATTCCTCAATATCTCGTGACAATTGCCACTACTACCGATGTCATACCCCGCCAAGGCAGAAACGCGAGGCGTAACATTCATAGTTTCCAAAGCATATAATTACCGCAAGCACATACATGTAGTTGGATACATAATCAAGTTTAAAGTATTTACATCACAAAATATCAACTTGAGTTTACAAAATTTTAATATTTCGCAAATATGACTCAAGACCATGAGTTATAGTAGAGAAATCCTCCAAAAGCCGTATCCACATGCATGCATGTAACCTACATTACTAACCTGACGACCACGTTCAATTTCCTGAAAACATACTTAAAAAGTGTCAACACGAGGTTGGTGAGTTCAGAAGTTCTTTATCAAGAGTTCTTATAATTCCAACTTTTCAAATGTTTAAACATGATCATTTCCGATCAAACAGTTTATATGTATAACCTGTGAATTTGAACATTACCCTGACCAATTGACCCCATTTGTAAGCTTGCAAGGAATATAAAATAATATGTAATGCACGAGACCGTAACCAAACCCCAACAATTTAATGCCCCTCCCTTGCTAAACCACGAGTAAGACAATATGCGGTCATTCGGCCATTTGGACCCCAGGTTAATGCGACTAACCATGAACGGGGGCGTCACCCCCAATAGTACTATCCATAGAATCCCGGGCTAAGTCCATAGCTAATGGTTCTAAGTTTTTATTCCGGGGACTTTAAGTGCTATATTGTTCCCTCAATGCACACATACGGTCTAATCATTTGTTCATTCATTTATATAGGAAAATTCGTTACAAGTATGTTTCCACCCCAAAACATTTCAAAAACCTAGAAAAAGGGGATAGTGAAACTCACCTCGATAGTAGTATACGCTAGCAAATATTTGAATAAAAGCAGACCCGCGTATCCGTATCCTAATTACACAAGGATACTATACACGTTAAGACTACCCGTCTTAAACGCAAGTTGTTCATCCGACTTAACTATTCCTGTTAAGTACGTCTTTGTTTATTTAAAACAATGTTTTCTCGTGACGACTCGTTGAGGATTATTATTCCAGTCTAGACGCTTCACTTATTTTCCGAGAAAATATTATATTTCCATATTGGTGACTTGTTACGTTTATCAAAAATTAAATATTTTTTTTGCAACATCTTATAATATATTCTTATTGTGTTTCACGTATAACCATATAATTATTCTTTACCAATAATTATATAAATCATAGATATCGTTCAAGTATGTTATACGTATGTCTATTCCTACGTGCACATAATTCATGTTAACACGTTCACATACAATTACATGTTCCGAATGACATTTATTAACTTGTCATGTATCTATATTTTCTGCCAAATATATGCACACAAATATAACCACATGTCAACATACACTTATTAACTTGTCATGTATCTATATGTTTCGTGAATACATACGATCATTTAATTTAAACCGAACGTCTTTAGATTTCATTAATCAAGTCGACGTTCCATGCTATAAACTATAAACAAGTTATACACATATATATATATATATGATTTCAAATTTAATAATATATATATATATATTATGACTTATATATATAAATATATATATATATATATATATATATTTACATGCATATACTTAACAACTTTCCAAGTTCTACAACTTATGATTATACACACACACACACATACACACACAGACACACACACACACACACACACACATATATATATATATATATATATATATATATATATATATATATATATATGTTTCGGTTTCTAAACATGCATACATGCACTTGACCATTTTTCAAGTTCAGCATTTGTTAACATCCACATAAACATACAATTGCGATTTCTATATATATATATATGGATGTATTATCACCATTTCAAGTTAATACAACAACAATATGCATAGCCATATATACCTACAAATCACGATTTTTATATACATAGATATATTTTACTTTTCATCAGATATCATTCCTACTTTCAATAACATCTACTCATATATATATCTACAAATTTCGATCCTTTATATATATTTATACAATGCTTTTAGTTTAAAATTTTACAACTTATCATCATGGAATCAAAACAACAAACATCTCATAAAATGTTTCAAAACAATGATCTATGCATATAAACCTATTATTTTCGGCCCAATATATAAATTTATACAAAACCTTTAGTTTTTAATAAGTTAAACCTTTATAAAAACTCTTTTAATCTTTTAAATCTTTTGTAACTTCGGTGAACAACGGGCCTTAAAGTATAAATAAAGACAAGGATGGAGAGTGGTGTCGGTTTCATACCACTAGACAAGCTAGGTTACGAACAACGAGTAGAAAGATGGTAGAGGCTAGTGATGCTACAAAACCCGACTTCTAGACTCCAAGACTTCCTTGAATCTCCAAGGCTCTAACTTACTCTCTCTAGACTTGTGTTCTTGGATCAAAGTATGCAAAGTGTGTGCATCGATATTTATGGATGGAAGAAAAGGTGTTGGAGCATTTGTAACATAATCATAATTACAAGGTAAGGTTTAAGGATATGATTTGTGTCACACCCCCAATTTCAACTAACGGAGTTTACCGTTTGGGAAGTGACAAACCAGGATCTCAGTCATTAGTTACATTGAACGACTCAATAAGGGACTCAAATGAAAATGTCATATTAATCAGATAAATGCGGAAGCGTATAAAGAAAGTAAATGTTCAAAACAAACGCGCCCAAAACGTCCAGTCTAAACATAAATTAAAACAGTCGAAACGTAATATTAAAACATAATTCAATAGTAGGACTCCATGCATGTCCTATATGTGCAACTGTGCCTTATCTTAGCGACCTGAGAAAACATGTAAGAAAAGATGTCAACACAAGGTTGGTGAGTTCATAGGTTTCAATATATAAATAAACGTTTACCAGATTATTGTACATCCAATATGCATCTAAATGTAGCTAACCTACGTTTCATGTTTAACTTAAGCACTCGCAACCGAAGCTGATTGTTTGTTTATTTGCCTCCTGCCAGGTCTAACAACTCTGGCGATGTGAGTAGGCTAACATTTCACGCGTTCGACAACAAATCGAGTTAGCGCGACTAACGCGGGTGGGATTTGCCAAACCCAGTAGTACTACTAAACATTACCTCGCTAAGATCCATATTAACGGTCCGATTTGTGTTGAGGACTTTCAGTGATAGCGTGTTACCCTTAACTTTAACATTGATAACATATTAATTATAACAATCTCAAAAATAGTTGTGGCATGCTTTCTCCCCCAAGTTAAAACAGTAAAAAGGGGCCATGAAAACTCACCTGATTACGTAGGGAGATTCACACAAGAATGATATTGAAACCACAAGCGTTAGCCTGCCACGGCTTACGTATGCCCTAGAATTATACAAATAAAAATTAGGGACTCATTGAGATTTGTGACAACACACGGAAGATTAGAACGTCTTTAAACATTCTAAGGATTAACGGGGTAAACGAACGATTTTACGGTAATACGGATTTCTAAATTTGAATGAATGCGTTTCGTGAAAAATGACAAATATTATATAATAAATATATTCAAGCGTTTTTGTCATTAAATAGTAGTCTAGAAAAATAATATATTATATATATTATTTTGAGATTTAACAAGTATCACAATAAACAATGTGCGCTAAATAATAAAACTATTATTTTATTCAAGGATAACACGATTGTAAATAATATAAATAGTTATATTATTTATTAGTTAAAAAAAAATGACTCACAATATTTATCAACATGACAAAATGATATTTAAATAACTATTATTTTAATCGGGGTAACGGATATTATTTTATTTGGAGACACGGTTTTGATAATAATAAAATTATTATAATATTGAGATCAAATATAGAGATGCGTTAAAATTCCAAATCCGAGCCTACGGTGTTTCCGGATTTAAAATACGTTTATATATTAATATAATAATATAGGGTGGGTTTATAAAAGGGAAAAATAGTGAAAATAAACCTTTTAAAAAAATAATGCAGGAGACCGGATTCGAACCCGGGTCTCCTATGTATGAGGCTATCGACTTAACCATCTTCGCCCGCTAGGGTATCGCGAATGAAATCGTATCCAATAGGTTTTAATCGGTAATTCCAGTGTTCCCCTTTCCCATAAACACAACCGATCGATCCCCAGCCCCAATCCCTTGAATCAGGTCGCGATTTGCTACAATGGCTAAGGGGTTTTGATAATCGAGTATAGGCGATTATGTAGACTAGTTTAATTTCAAATCTAACAAGTTTAGAATCGTTTAATTACATAAATAAGAATCAAAACCCTAGATATGAACTCAAAATAAAATTGATTAAATTGGATGTTAAAACTCAACTAAAACATGGGGCTTTTACTAAACTGGACATTGCGAATCTGACCATATACTTTAATTTCATTGAGATCGAGTTTAGAGTTAAAACCACCAAATTAGATTATGAGCAAACCCTAGGTTACGGATTATGATCAATTCGATGTTATGTGTTTAAATTAGCATAGGGTTATCATCAAACCATAATCGTATCTACCCTAGAATCGGGTTCTTGTTAATTTCGATGTTGTAAGCCGTAATTGGCATAGGGCTTTTCATCTAGAAGTAAAAAACGAAAGTGAGGGTGTGCTTGATTACCGAAATGAGTGTCGAATTGAAGATGATCGATCAAAACAGGTGCCGACCGTGACTGGCTCGACCTCCGACGACTCTCGCTGCAATTACGGCCAAATCAACGTGTGCAGGAGCTTCAGAGAGGTTCGAATAAGGCGTGCAGTGCGTTTGCTTGTGAGAATTATGATCAAAATGCTCGAATTCGACGAATACATGAAGGTGGTCGGCGGTTACGAGTTTAATTCTCATTATTGGGTTTAATTCGCGAATAAAGACGGTGTTATTGACTCAATGATGATCGATTAATGTTGTAAACGTGCAAATCGTTTACGGAATCAAGCATAATTCGATTTTGAATTTGAATTTTGGTTGCATGCTTGCGAGTTTGACTTTTTAGAAGTCAACAGGATCAAAATCAATTGATTTTGACTTTTTAGAGTCAACAGGCATGACTTTGGGTTAATTACAGCTTTGGTCCTTGTATTTCAAGATTAACAATTAACAGAATAAGTCCCTGGGGTTTAGAATTTGAGTTAACTGAGATAAGATTTAACGGACTGTGTTAACAGAGTTAACTTAAAAGTTAGGATTGTCACATCATCCCATAGTTGAAAGAATTTTCGTCCCGAAAGGTAAAATAATAATTTTTTTTTCCGGATGCCACATCATCCCCTGGTTGAAAGAATTTTCGTCCCGAAAATTAGAATAGTACCTTAAGAGTTTGACGTGGAGTGCTTGAATAGATGAGGTTACTTACGCATAATCTGAACCTCACGCTCCCACGTGAATTTCGGTCCGCGTTTCGAGTTCCAACGAACTCTGACAATACTGATTTTACTGAGTTTTAGCGTTTTGACTTCCCTATCCATGATTTCCACGGGTTCTCTAATGAAACACAACTATTCATCGAAGTGTAGTTCCTCAAGAGGAACCTCGATTGACTCTTCTGCTAGACATTTCTTCAAGTTTGAGACGTGAAAGACGTTGTGTACACCACTAAGTCCTTCAGGTAGGTCCAGTTGATACGCTACTGAGCCAATTCTCTTCACTATCTTGAATGGTCCAACATAATGAGGATTCAGTTTGCCCCATTTCCCAAAACGAATGACACCCTTCCAAGGTGAGACTTTTAACAAGACCATATCCCCTACTTGGAATTCTAACGGTTTACGACGCTTATCGGCATAGCTCTTTTGACGATCACGAGCTGCTGCCATATGATTTCTAATTTGAACAATTTTCTCAGAAGTTTCAAGTACAAGTTCAGGACCCGTAAGTGGACTATCCCCAACCACGGCCCAACAAATAGGAGAACGACATTTTCGTCCATATAGTGCCTCTAATGGAGCTGCCTTGATGCTAGTGTGATAACTGTTGTTGTATGAGAACTCCACCAACGGTAGGTGAGACTCCCAAGTGTTACCAAAATCAATCACACAAGCTCGTAGCATATCCTCTAG
Source organism: Smallanthus sonchifolius (assembly GCA_023525975.1). NCBI lineage: Eukaryota > Viridiplantae > Streptophyta > Magnoliopsida > Asterales > Asteraceae > Smallanthus > Smallanthus sonchifolius. The sequence goes on along the minus strand of CM042035.1, from coordinate 15,105,406 downwards.
GTTTTGAATACTACGCTCCGTCTGGCCATCAGTTTAAGGGTGGTATGCTGTGCTCATATCTAGACGCGTGCCTAAAGCTTTATGTAACGATTGCCAGAAACGGGATGTGAATCATGCATCACGATTCGAAATGATAGAGATTGGCAACCCGTGGCGAGAGACTACTTCTTTCAAGTAAATACGAGTAAGCTTCTCCATTTTGTTGGTTTCCTTGATTGCTAAGAAGTGAGTGGACTTTGTTAAACGATCAACGATTACCCAAATGGTATCACATAAGATAGGAGTTCGTGGCAATTTTGTAAGGCCCCTTTCCGGGTAACCTCACTTGTTGGATTTACACATAAACATAGTCATAATTACTGAACTTAAATTTCAAACATTCGAATTCAATCATTACATAACATGAAAGCGGAAGTCTTAACAATTAAATACATAACATTGTCTTAACATATAATAAGTGGGATGTCAGTCTTGTGTCGGGTAACCTTCACGCCATCGCACGACCCTTCCTTCCTTTACCTGAAATGTATACTAAAAGTCAGCTAACGCTGGTGAGTTATAGTTTATAGACAATCATACATAATATTTATCTTATCATGAGTATTGTATATATATATATAATATACTTAACGTTCAAGCTTTTACATATTCTTTGCTTTACTGTTCTCACATAACATTCAAATTGAGTATATACATATGTACATACATATTTACTTGGGGATAACATTCATTTGGCCATAAACTTAAGGGTGATCAACCCATCATACTTGTCGCGAATGTCACAAAGACATCGCAGTGAGAACTACCATCGTAGCCCTTTTCATAAACCATCCGTCTCTAGAAAACCGTCCGTCGAAACTTAAATCCGTCCGGCAACCTTTGTCCGTTCGCTCTTAAACCGTCCTACCGTCGTAGTCCGTCATTTTGTCCGTCTGCCCTAGGGCATCCGTTTCCCACGCGACCATTATGTATGCAACCGTTCTACTTGAGTTAAGGCATTAGCTTCGACCGTCCATTAGTGCCTTTTTATACGTCTTAGCTTACGAATTAACGTTTTTGTCCCGGTTGCAAAATAGTCACGTGGTCGTCCGTCTTCCGAAGTAGCCGTTGTCATAGAAGGGTTCATAACGTTTACATATATTCCTAACATGCAATATATATAATATAAAGTAAGACTTCATTCATTTACGTTATGTCCTTCTTTCATTCATTCTTTATAATCATACGTTTCATTCTTTGTTCATAATTCATTCTCATATATAAGTATATATATATATATATATATTTGTATACCACGTATGATCACATTGACATTCATAGCATTTATTCATTTAGTGTATACACTTCAGCCCCAAAACATTTAAAATCATTTGCACGTAACACATAGGGGGCAGATAGAACTCACCTGATAAGCTAGTCTTGGTTTGTAAGGCCCCAAACCCGGGAGGCCCCACTTGTTGGATTTACTCATTTACAGACAGTTCTTAAACTTGAATATCAAGATAACACAGCGGAATCATTTATTCATCATAATTAAAACTTGTTCATACATGCGGAAGCGTAACGTTATCAAATACATAAACATAACATAAACAAGTCATAACGGGATGCCAGTCTTCATATCATCCGGGTAACTCTTCTCTCTTGCCAAGCATCACCGTCCATCCTCATAACCTGCCTTAACCTGAATGTGCACACTAAAAAGTCAGCTACGCTGGTGAGTTCTAGCATTTCATAAAAACTTTAACATCAACATTTGCCAAAAACATATCATTCATTCATTTAGTAAAACCTTTCACAAAAGCATGTAATAATCTAACATCTTTAAAAAGGTTTCGTACCCATATCATCATCAACATCATTATCGTAAACACCGTTGAACGGATCGTTCGTTAAAACTTTCAACATTCATTTAAGTCATACATTATCGTTATCTAATTCTGTATCTTACTTTACGCGTCACAGTGTCCCCGAAGGAACCATTGGTGTTGTGGGCAACCGTTACGTATCGCCGTCATTGCCACAACCATACACTACGTGGGGTCAACCGTTACGTATCGCCGTCATTGCCCAACACGCATCTTTCCTTTGGGAATCAACCATTACGTATCGCCGTCATTGCCCAACCATTCACTACGTGCGGTCAACCGTTACGTATCGCCGTCATTGCCCAACACGCATCTTTCCTTTGGGAATCAACCATTACGTATCGCCGCCATTGATTTCCCTTACCTTATTCACTAAGGATGATCGTCATCACCCGAGTAACCGTCGTTACTCCCTTACCAGTTGTACAACATCAAAACCATCGACAGGCCACCAAGACACTGCCCTCTTGTTCTTATGGTAACTATGGCTCGCTGTCCATAATCTACCACAAGGCTGGGAATCACATTCCCAGACTTCATTCGTCAATTCCATTCATTCGACAGATTAGATTTGTAATGACTTCTTTAAACCTTTACCTCTTTCCCTTTTCATTAAACATTTCATCATTTAGACCGTTCATAAACATTCGTAAACCTTTTTGGCAAAAACACTTCATAACCTTTCCTTTCGTAAACATCGTTTCGTTAAAACATCATTTCATTAAAACATCATTTCGTAAGTATGCACACCAGCCCAAAGCATTTAACAAAACATTTAAAAGAGGGCTCTAGAACTCACCTGATACGCTAATATGGGTTGTCCTAAACGAAGGTCCAACAACGTCACTTCCGATCTGAATTGATTAGTTAAATACACATCAGACCAATCCCGACTCTAATGGTTTAGCCATTCTAACATACTGACTTCACTTAACCAGTTCTGATGTCTGCGCACTTGGCAAGTGCGCAGACCCTGCTGCCTTCGCACTTAGCAAGTACGCAGACCCTGCTGCCTGCGCACTTATCAAGTGCACAGGTCCCTCCTCCTGTGCACTTAGCAAGTGCGCAGGACCTGCTCCGTGCGCACTTAGCAAGTGCGCACGACCTGTTCTTCACGAAAAACCCTAACTTTCGCATTCGGGTCTGATCATGTCAAGATCCCGAACCTGTTTGCATTCAAAACGTTCGTTTTCCATTAAAGAACTCAAATCCATGATTATCTTTCAGTTTCATCCGTTCAAACCATACCTTTTCACCCAAAACCCGAAATACCCAAAAACGAACTAAAACTCAGATTTAGGTCGGATTGTTACCTGAATCGAGTTTTTGATCCGGTGGTTCTTCTCACGACTTATGGAGTAACACTTTGCTGAAGTCTCGAGAACTTTCTCTCTCTACGATTTCTCTCTCTAAAAGTTGCAAATGAGAGAAAAGGGGTGGCATAGGCTATTTATAGCCCGCTGACCCATCCGACCCGACCCGTCATGCCTCATTCGTTTATTCCGTTATTATAACTGTCGTTTTATTTTTGGGATGTTACAAGTCTACCCCCCTTACAATAGGTTTCGTCCCCGAAACCTTATCATAAGTCAAATAGATGAGGGTATGACTCCCTCATTTCCTTCTCCATTTCCCAAGTGGCTTTCGATCCCTTTCGGTGTTTCCATTGGACTTTAACCAATTGGATATCTCTATTACGTAAACGTTTCTCCTTTCGGCCTAAGATGGCCACGGGTTCTTCGATGTAATTAAGGCTGTTGTCGACCTCTATGTCCATAAGTGGTACATGAGCTGATTCATCCGCCAAACACTTTCGCAAGTGTGATACATGGAAGGTAGGATGAATCCCACTTAACTCATCAGGCAACTCTAATCGATAAGCGACCTCACCAACCCGTGCCATTATCCTGAATGGTCCGACGAACCTCGGACTTAACTTCCCTCGCTTCCAGAATCGTATTATTCCCTTCCAGGGTGACACTTTCAACATTACTCTGTCCCCAACATCAAACTCAATAGGCCTTCGTCGTTTATCCGCATAGGATTTCTGACGATCTTGTGCGGCCTTCATTCGTGCTTTGATTTGCTCAAACCTTTCTGACGTTTCCCTTACTACTTCTAGACTCCCTAATTCCTTTTGTCCAATCTCACCCAAACAAATCAGGGTCCTGCATCTCCTCCCATACAACATTTCGTATGGCGGCATGCCTATAGTCGTGTGATGACTATTGTTGTATGAAAATTCGGCTAACGGCAGATGACTGTCCCAACTGCCGCCAAAATCGATAATACAAGCACGAAGCATATCCTCCAAGGTCTGAATGGTCCTTTCGGACTGACCATCCGTTTGTGGGTGGTATGCCGTGCTGATATTAAGCCTCGTGCCCATCGCCTCATGAAATCTTTTCCAGAACCTCGATGTGAATCGTGTGTCCCGGTCAGATACGATCGTCAAAGGCATCCCATGCCGTGCTATTATTTCATTAATAAACACTTTCGCTAACCTCTCCGACGAGAACGTCTCACGAATAGGTAGGAAATGAGCACTCTTCGTTAAACGGTCCACAATTACCCAAATGGTGTCATGACCTTTAGCTGTGCGAGGTAGCTTGGTTATGAAGTCCAAGGTAATGTGTTCCCACTTCCATTCCGGTATATCAAGTGGTTGAATCTTTCCATACGGTTTCTGGTGTTCGGCCTTTACTTGCGAGCAAGTTAAGCACTTACTTACGTACTTTGTCACTTCATGCTTCATTCCAGGCCACCAGTATTCCTTCCTTAGATCTTGGTACATTTTATTGGTACCAGGATGGATAGAGTATCGAGACTTATGAGCCTCATCCAAGATTTTGGTTCTAAGCTCGCCACCCATAGGTATCCATACCCGTCCAAAACGTGTCCTAACACCAAGGGTGTTATATTCCAACTTGTCCTGTTGGCCAACCATCATTTCCTTCTTTATGTTTTCTTCTTTAAGTGCCTCATCTTGAGCCTTTTCTATTTCTCTCATCACATACGATGTTACCACCAACTGGCAAGCTTTCACTCTAGTAGGAGTAGGCACATCCTTTCGGCTTAGAGCGTCAGCCACTACGTTTGCCTTTCCAGGATGGTATATGATTTCACAGTCATAATCTTTCAGGAGTTCCAACCATCGTCTCTGCCTCATATTAAGCTCTCTTTGTTCGAAGAAGTATTTCAAACTTTTGTGGTCGGAGTAAATAGTAAACTTCACCCCATAGAGGTAGTGCCTCCATATTTTCAACGCAAATACGACAGCAGCAAGTTCCAAATCATGAGTCGGATAGTTGACTTCGTGAACTTTCAACTGCCGCGGCGCATATGCAATCACTCTCCCGTTGATAGATTCTTGTGTAGTCTTGACTATACCTCTTTTGTTCTTGATAGACGTTATCTTTTTCAGCATCGTACATCCCTAGTCGGTCTTTCATATCTAACCGTTAGGGTTCTTATATCGTCATTCTATGTGAAATGTCTTATCAAACTCGGAGTCGTCCACAGAAGACTCCATGGCCATAATTTCAACTCCTTGTTAAGGTTATCCACCTTGCCATCTGGACGGTTACTATCGATCGTCTCTCGACTATTTGGATCATTGTGTATACCTCATAAGCTGTCCATGGTGCATTCGTCCTTGAAGGACCATACCATGCCGTTCTTGAATTAATCATAATATCCCGTTCCCGAATGATTCCTACTATCAAGTTTCCGAAGGTACCGTACCATCTCATTCCCAAAGGAACCACATCGTCTCGTTCCCTAAGGAACCATATGCTTCGTTCCCGTAGGAACCGTATCGCCTCGTTCCCGTAGGAACCGTATCGCCTCGTTCCCGTAGGAACCGTATACCGTACCATCTCATTCCCGAAGGAACCACATCGTCTCGTTCCCTAAGGAACCATATGCTTCGTTCCCGTAGGAACCGTATCGCTTCGTTCCCGTAGGAACCGTATCGCCTCGTTCCCGTGGGAACCGTATCGCCTCGTTCCCGTGGGAACCGTATCGCCTCGTTCCCGTGGGAACCGTATCGCCTCGTTCCCGTAGGAATCGTATCAGGTATCCCCCAAAAATATGAGGTATCCCTTATCACACTCAACTTGTCGGGAAGGTATTCATTCAGATGGCACACTAGTCACTCGAACTTTTCATTCATATCTTCATACACAATCTTCTTCTAGTCTTTCTTTCAAACGTACTTGTCAGATTTTACGTTTCACATCGTTGGTTCATTGAACACCATTCTTCCTACTTATCACTGGATGGTCTTAGGGATTGGCATCCCATCTGACCGACAATATATATTCTCTAGCTACTCGTTTTCGTTAGCCTTTTCTGCATGCATTTCTTCTAAAGTCACATTCGTTGGTCTTACTATGGATAAATGACACGTACGGTGACACTTGTACTTTCATTTCCTTTCTAGTTTCAGTGGGTCCCTCAACGGCTTTCCAATTCCAGCAACACTCACAGCTATTGATTAGACTTAGACATAGTAGAGCGTTCCCTGAGTCGCCTTGAATTTCTTCTTAGTGCCCATGCCTTGCTTCACATTGTTAGTCAAAACTTGTCCTTCATATTCATTCTAGACAAAGAATCCTTGGGTCGGATCTGGTTTGGTTTGGTTTAGTCTGCACGCCCTAATTAACATCGCGGTTCCCGTCTCTTGTTGTTGTTGGTATATCTATTTTCTCATTTCAGCAGATACTCTTATTAGTTGTCTTGGACTGTCTTCTACATGGAAAGATGCCATTTGTGCATTCCGACACTCATATATTCTTTGGACATACACTTATGTGGTTATTTCTTTCATGCTCATGCATACTTCAACAGTAGACCGATTCTTATTCATCATAACGTGTTTGTGCTAAGCGTAGCCCACCCTAGCTCCTTGGCATCCTTCATACGTATGCTCGTCTGACTTAGGTAAACCAAAGTTTCATTCCTCCTTATCTTGTCTGTGGCTCGTACTTGCTGACATCATTAACCGTCGTAAGGTACACCATCTTTGACATCATTACCATTACTAATGATGTTCATCAATCTCCTTAATCGCTACTCGGGTGACTAACATCTCGTAGTCGTGGTTGAGTAATTGGATCAACTCTGATACGTAAGCATTAATCAATACCATAAGATTCACCATCATGCACATGCACCTGTAAATTCACAATTTCGTGGATCCAAACGAAATTACCAATTTACCTTACTCGAGCATTATAGTTCCTCCTATAACACTTCCTAATACTCGCGTCCCTTCAAAGTTGAGATTTTGTCCTGGTATTCTCCTTGACACCTCTTACCACTTTCGCGCTAAGTCAACACAACGGAGGACATCTCGCATCACACTCGTACGGTCTCATGCACACTACCTTCCGGTTCCGCAAGAACACTTGCCTCTTTACATAAACTTGGTGGGCGGGAATCCTACCGTGTCATACGGTACAACCCTCACCACGCCTTCCGCCTATTCTTCCCTCCATTTAGTTCTTAAAAGACAAGGAATCCAATGTTATCACGCTAGTTAACAAATAGAATTCAATAAGCACTGTAAGATGTTAATATACACAGGCCATCTGCAATTAACCATTACACTACCTTTCGATTTCTATTTGACTACCTTTGTGATTTCATCAGAACACAAGTCCTTACCTAACCCTTTCTAAGGCATACTATATATGTAAATATATACTACCTTCATACCTGATGCTGTGGCTCGAGTTACCCGTACTGGCATCCGCTTTCGGTCCCATTCAAAGTTTAAGTTCAGACACTGGGAGTGTCCGAATCTCTCAAACTATTGCTCAGATACCAACTTGTAAGGCCCAAAACCCGGGAGGCCCCACTTGTTGGATTTACTCATTTACAAACAGTTCTTAAACTTGAATATCAAGATAACGCAACGGAATCATTTATTCATCATAATTAAAACTTGTTCATACATGCGGAAGAGTAACGTTATCAAATACATAAACATAACATAAATAACTCATAACGGGATGCCAGTCTTCATATCATCCGGGTAACTCTTCTCTCTTGCCAAGAATCACCGTCCATCCTCATAACCTGCCTTAAACTGAATTTGCACACTAAAAAGTCAGCTACGCTGGTGAGTTCTAGCATTTCATAAAAACTTTAACATCAACATTTGCCAAAAACATATCATTCATTCATTTAGTAAAACCTTTCACAAAAGCATGTAATAATCTAACATCTTTAAAAAGATTTCGTACCCATATCATCATCAACATCATTATCATAAACACCGTTGAACGGATCGTTCGTTAAAACTTTTAACATTCATTTAAGTCATACATTATCGTTATCTAATTCTGTATCTTACTTTATGCGTCACAGTGTCCCCGAAGGAACCTTTGGTGTTGTGGGCAACCGTTACGTATCGCCGTCATTGCCACAACCATACACTACGTGGGGTCAACCTTTACGTATCGCCGTCATTGCCCAACACGCATCTTTCCTTTGGGAATCAACCGTTACGTATCGCCGTCTTTGCCCAACCATTCACTACGTGGGGTCAACCGTTACGTATCGCCGTCATTGCCGAACACGCATCTTTCCTTTGGGAATCAACCGTTACGTATCGCCGTCATTGATTTCCCTTACCTTATTCACTTAAGATGATCGTCATCACCCGAGTAACCGTCGTTACTCCCTTACCAGTTGTACAACATCAAAACCATCGACAGGCCACCAAGACACTGCCCTCTTGTTCTTATGGTAACTATGGCTCGCTGTCCATAATCTACCACAAGGCTGGGAATCACATTCCCAGACTTCATTCGTCAATTCCATTCATTCGACAGATTAGATTTGTAATGACTTCTTTAAACCTTTACCTCTTTCCCTTTTCATTAAACATTTCCTCATTTAGACCGTTCATAAACATTCGTAAACCTTTTTGGCAAAAACACTTCATAACCTTTCCTTTCGTAAACATCGTTTCGTTAAAACATCATTTTGTTAAAACATCATTTCGTAAGTATGCACACCAGCCCAAAGCATTTAACAAAACATTTTAAAGAGGGCTCTAGAACTCACCTGATACGCTAATATGGGTTGTCCTAAACGAAGGTCCAACAACGTCACTTCCGATCTGAATTGATTAGTTAAATACACATCAGACCAATCCCAACTCTAACGGTTTAACCATTCTAACATACTGACTTCACTTAACCAGTTCTGATGTCTGCGCACTTGGCAAGTGCGCAGACCTTGCTGCCTGCGCACTTAGCAAGTGCGCAGACCCTGCTGCCTGCGCACTTATCAAGTGCGCAGGTCCCTCCTCCTGCGCACTTAGCAAGTGCGCAGGACCTGCTCCGTGCGCACTTAGAAAGTGCACACGACCTGTTCTTCGCGAAAAACCCTAACACTCGCATTCGGGTCTGATCATGTCAAGATCCCGAACCTGTTTGCATTCAAAACGCTCGTTTTCCTTTAAGGAACTCAAATCCATGATTATCTTTCAGTTTCATCCGTTCAAACCTTACCTTTTCACCCAAAACCCAAAAAACCCAAAAACGAACTAAAACTCAGATTTAGGTCGGATTGTTACCTGAATCGAGTTTCTGATCCGGAGGTTCTTCTCACGAGTTATGGAGTAACACTTTGCTGAAGTCTCGGGTCGATCCGCCAACTTTCTCTCTCTACGTTTCTCTCTCTAAAAGTTGCAAATGATAGAAAGGGGTGGCATAGGCTATTTATAGCCCGCTGACCCATCCGACCCGACCCGTCATGCCTCGTTCGTTTATTCCGTTATTATAACTATCATTTTATTTTTGGGATGTTACATAGTTAGTCTTGGTTGTCCTAAACAAAGGCCCAACAACGCCACGTACGATCTGAATTAGGTAGTTAAATACACATCAGATCCAATCCTGACTCTAATGGTTTAATCATACTGAATTAGGCGAACATACTGACTTTACTAACTGGTCTGCTGCCTGCGCACTTAGTAAGTGCGCAGGGCCTTGCTCATGCGTACTTGACAAGTACTCAGAACATTCTTCTTGCATACTTGATAAGTACGAAGGATCTTCCTCATGCGTACTTGATAAGTACGCATGACATCCTTCTTGCGTACTTGATAAGTACGCAAGACCTGCTTCCTGGACAAGTCTGAAATTCTTGCATGTTAATCTGATCATGCCAATCTTACAATTTTCTTTGATCAAAAGGTGCGGTTTTCATTCTAGATGCTAGTTCTAAACTTATTTTCAAGTTTCATCCATAAAAACGTCTCCTATTTAGCTAAAATCCGAGAAACCCCAAAACGAAGAAAAACTCAGTTTAAGGTCGAATCGTTACCTGGATTTTGATTCTGATTCGGAGGTTTTGCTCACGAGCTCAGTAGTAACGTGCTCCGTCAATTTCAGGTCGATCCGTCAACTTTCTCTCTTTAGACCCGAGCTCTCCTTTCTCTCTCTAGATTGCAAGTGTTGGTGAAAATGAGAGTCTAAGTCTGTCTCGACCCTTATATACCTGGGCTTCCCTCGGCCCGTTGGAGCTGAGCCCAAGCCCATCCGTTTTTCTTTTGTTTTATGACGTTATTATTTCCTAAATTACTATTTTTGGGGTGTTACAAGTCTACCCTCCTTAAAGAGGTTTTGTCCTCGAAACAGCTTATACGTTAAACAATTTAGGGTATAGTCCCCTCATCTCGTCTTCTTTTTCCCATGTAGCTTCTGACCCTTTTTTGTGCTTCCATTATACTTTAATTAAATGGATCGACTTATTGCGTAGTAATTTCTCAGCTCGGTCAAGAATGGCTATTGGTTCCTTTACATAATTTAGGCTGTTATCCACTTCGATCTCGACGTAAGGTGTGTGAGCTGTGTCGTCAGCTATGCACTTGCATAAGTGCGACACGTGGAATGTAGGGTGTATTCCACTAAGCTCAACGGGTAGGTCGAGTCTGTAAGCAACTTGACCCACTCTCGCTAAAATCTTGAAAGGTCCGACAAACCTTGGACTTAGTTTGCCACGTTTTCTGAATCGGATGATTCCTTTCCATGGTGATACCTTTAACAGTATCATGTCCCCCACTTGAAACTCTAAATCCCTTCTTCTCTTATCCGCGTGTGATTTCTGTATGTCCTTTGCGGCTTTCATTCGAGCCTTGATTTAATCAAACTTCTCGGAAGTAGCTTTGACCACTTCGAGACTTGCAAAATCCTTTTTTCCAATTTCCCCCCAACAAACCGGGGTCCTACATCTCCTCCCATACAACATTTCAAATGGTGGCATGCCAATATTTGAGTGATAGTTGTTATTATATGAAAATTCTGCCAATGGTAGATGGTTGTCCCAGCTCCCACCGAAGTCAATGATACAGGCCCGGAGCATGTCCTCCAAGGTCTGAATGGTCCTTTCAGATTGTCCATCGGTTTGGGGGTGGTAAGCGGTATTGATGTTCAGTCTAGTGCCCATTGCTTCGTTCAATTTCTTCCAAAACCTTGACGTGAATCTAGTATCCCTGTCGAACACAATCGACAGCGGCATACCATGTCTGCTCACAACTTCCTTGATAAATACTTCTGCTAGTCTTTCTGACGAAGAAGACTCACGTATTGGCAAGAAGTGAGCACTTTTTGTCAAGCGGTCGACGATCACCCAGATGGTATCATTGCCTTTAGTTGTTCGCGATAGCTTGGTAATGAAGTCCATCGTGATCTCCTCCCACTTCCATTCCGGTATTGGTAAAGGTTGCATTTTACCGCATGGTTTCTGGTGCTCGGCCTTAACTAGTGAGCACGTTAGGCACTTGTTCACGTACTCGGTCACATCATTCTTCATGCCAGGCCACCAGTACTCTTTCTTCAAGTCTTGATACATTTTGTTTGTCCCAGGGTGGATAGAATAGCGAGACTTATGGGCCTCATTGAGTATTTTGGCTCTAAGCTCGCCAATCTTAGGTATCCACATTCGGCCAAACCTAGTTCATACACCGTATGCATTTATATCCAAATTCCCTTGTTGTCCTACTATTCTTTCCCATTTTATATTTCTTTCTAATAGTGCTTCATCTTGTGCCTTTGATATTTCACTCATCAAATCCGGTGTTATAATCAGCTGACATGCTTTGATTCAGATAGGTGCCGATTCTTCCTTTCTACTTAAAGCGTCAGCCACTACATTTGCCTTGCCTGGATGGTACAATATCTCACAATCATAGTCTTTCAGTAGCTCTAACCACCTCCTTTGTCTCATGTTTAATTCCTTTTGTTCGAAAAAGTACTTCAGGCTTTTGATATCGGAGTAAATGGTGCATTTAACTCCATACAGATAGTGTCTCCATATTTTCAACGCGAAAACTATTGCTGCTAACTCCAGATCGTGTGTTGGGTAGTTAACCTCGTGAATCTTTAGTTTCCGCGAGGCATAAGCAATTACCTTTCCTCGTTGCATAAGTACGCACCCTAAACCCTGCCCCGAAGCGTCAGAGTAGACTACCAGGTCTTCATTTCCCTCAGGTAGTCTCAAGACTGGAGCTTGGGTTAATCGTGTCTTAAGTTCCTCAAACGTGTTGTTTTGGGTTGGACCCCATTCATATTTTACTTCCTTCCGTGTCAGTTTAGTTAGTGGCGAGGCTATCCTCGAGAAATCTTGAATGAACCTTCGATAGTAGCCTGCCAATCCCAAGAAACTTCGTATCTCTGTTGGTGTCTTTGGGACGTTCCATTCCTTTACTGTCTCGATCTTTGCAGGATCTACCATGATTCCGTTTGGGTTTATCACATGACCTAGGAATTGGACTTCCCTAAGCCAGAACGCGCATTTGGAGAATTTTGCGTACAACTTTTCCTACTTTAGCACCTCCAGAACCTCTCTTAGGTGACAGTGGTGATCACCCTCGCTTTTCAAATATACCAGTATGTTCTCTATAAAAACTATCACCGATCGATCCAACATTGGTCGACATACTCTATTCATCAAATCCATGAACGCTGCTGGTGTGTTGGTCAATCCGAAGGACATCATGAGAAACTCATAATGCCCGTAACGAGTGCGAAACGTGGTCTTTGGTACGTCTTCTTCTCTTACTTTCAACTGATGGTAACCCGACCTAAGATCGATCTTTGAGAACCAACTCGCACCTTGCAGTTGATGAAAAAGGTCGTCTATTCTAGGCAGTGGGTATTTGTTCTTTACTGTCCTCTGGTTCAATTCGCGGTAGTCAATACACATGCGCATGCTGCCGTCCTTTTTCTTTACAAATAGTACCGGAGCTCCCCATGGTGAAATGCTCGGTCTGATAAATCCTTTTTCTGTTAATTCCTCTAGTTGAGACATCAATTCTTTCATTTCTGATGGAGCCAATCGGTAGGGGGCTTTGGCAACGGGCTAAGCTCCTGGCAGTAAGTCAATCTTAAATTCTATTTCCTGATCAGGTGGTAACCCAGGTAGATCCTCCGGGAATACTTCCGGAAAGTTGCACACCACGGGTACATTCTTGAGTTCATTCATTTTCATCTATCATCAATAACATATGCCAGATAAGCTTCGCAACCACGCCTCATGTAACTTTCGGCCATGATCATCGAGATGACGTTCGGCATCGTGCAATTCCAATCCCCATAGACCGTAATTGGACTGCCGCTAGGAGCTTTGAGGTGTATCCTCTTACGTTTACATATGATTTGAGCTTTGTTGGCAGCTAGCTAATCCATACCCAATACTATATCGAATCCTCCTAAGGTGAGAAGGAATAATCTAGAAGGAAACTTATGACCCTCTATTTCTATGATGCAATCCTCTGTTACTTGAAATACTGCCGAATTTTTACACCCGGCAGTTTGTACGCTAAAGGCCTTTACTATGGTGTTGATAGTGCAACCTAGTTTACGGCTAAATGCATTGGATATAAAAATTTTACTAGCACCAGAGTCAAATAAAATAGCAGCATGTTCATCATTAACTAGGAACGTACCTGACACAACATCAGGGTTTCCCCTTGCTTCCTCCTCAGTCAGGGCGTAGGCTCGAGTCCTAGCCTGTGGTTGTTCCTTTTCAGCTTCCTTTTCCTTTCCCGAACCGGATTGTTCGGTTTTCCTGCAATCCTTAGTCTGGTGTCCATATCTTCCACAACTTTGGCACTTGGCGTCCTACAAACAATCTCGGGAGTAGTGCCCCGGTTTCCCGCACTTATAGCATGTGGTGGTGCCGATTCGACACTCGCCAAGATGTTGCCTTCCACATTTCTTGCATGTTTCATATTCATCTGACCTTGGTTTCTTAATTTCAGTTGCTACATTCCCTTTTCCAGTGCCTCTATACGGGTTCTCCCACTTTCTCTTTTGTGTCTCAGGTGCCGGGTCCCCATTGGCATAATCGTCGTAGATGATTCCGCTCAGATTCACTACTGACTCGAAGGTCGATGGTAGATTAGCTTTTACATGGACACGGACCCGTTGAGGTAGGCCCTTTACATAGTACTTAATAATTCGTTCTTCTGTCTCCACCAGGTGGGGTACCAGTTGGGCTAGTTCATTGAACCTGGAAGTATACTGGCGGTGCGTCTTGCTGCCAGCCTTGAAGTTTAGGAATTCATTTTCCACTCGATCAATTTCATTATGGGCACAGAACTTTTGGATTATCAGTTTCTTCATATCTTCCCATGTCATTCTGGCCTGAGCGTTTGGCGACTTTGTCCTCTGAATGTTCCTCCACCAACTTAGTGCCTCATTGGTGAAAGAATGGGCAACATACTTCACAGCCTGGTCCGGTCGACACTCGCTGATGTTGACTACAGCGTTCATCCTCTCAATCCATTCGAACGTAGCCACTGAATCCTTGTTCCCATCTAACTTAGGTGGGTCTCCGTCCTTGAAACCTTTGTAGGTACACCCACGATTGCTTGATTCTACCTTCACTTCATCCCCATCACTATCATACACTTTCTCTTCGTGGTCTCCCTCATCCTCCTCTCTAGTTTTCTTTAGTGCCTCTGATAGTAGATCAGACAAAACTTTCTTCAGAGTGAGTACCACTTCGCGGGCAATAGCATCCCTGACTTCTGGTTCTAACTGTAAATGCTCTTGATTGTCGTTCCCAGTTGGGGTCACCTTTTTTTCGTGCACACTTTCAGTGTGTTCTGGGTGCACACTCTCTTCCTCTTCATGTCTTTGATTCCATGGAGGTCTACCGACTCGGCCAGTGCGACCGCCTCGGCGACCTGTTCTTCCTCCACCAGCCATAGTTCCTAGTTTCCTGATAGTTATAAAGGGAATACATCAATGCCATTCCTCCAGATCATAGTTTTTAGAACAGTACGAGCAAGGTAAATTGTTAATCACAGTGACCGGTTTGTGATTACTAATTTACATTGCTTTTCGGGTTCAAAACTCTTCACATAGGTTGTGACATTAACATCTAATTGTTCTAAGTTAAGGTATCTATTCTTATCCAAGTGCATTAACTTTAGTACTTAGTTACCGTGCTGGCGTTGGTTACCCATATTGACATTCGTGCGTTGGTCCCATAATCAGCTTGAGTGTAGACATTTAGGGATGTCTGAATCTCTCAAACTATTGCTCTGATACCAACTTGTAAGGCCCCTTTCCGGGTAACCTCACTTGTTGGATTTACTCATAAACATAGTCGTAATTACTGAACTTAAATTTAAAACATTCGAATTCAATCATTTCATAACATGACATAACATGACATAACATGACAGCGGAAGTCTTAACAATTAAATACATAACATTGTCTTAACATATAATAACTGGTATGCCAGTCTTGTGTCAGGTAACCTTCATGCCATCGCACGACCCTTCCTTCCTTTACCTGAAATGTATACTAAAAGTCAGCTAACGCTGGTGAGTTCTAGTTTATAGACAATCATACATAATATTTATCTTATCATGAGTATTATATATATATATATAATATACTTAACGTTCAAGCTTTTACATATTCTTTGCTTTGCTGTTCTCACATAACATTCATATTGAGTATATACATATGTACATACATACTTACTTGGGGAGAACATTCATTTGACCATAAACTTAAGGGTGATCAACCCATCATACTTGTCGCGAATGTCACAAAGACATCGCAGTGAGAACTACCGTCGTAGCCCTTTTCATAAACCGTCCGGCTCTAGAAAATCATCCGTCGAAACTTAAATCCATCCGGCAACCTTTCTCCGTCCGCTCTTAAACCGTCCTACCGTCGTAGTCCGTCATTTTGTCCGTCTGCCCTAGGGCATCCGTTTCCCACGCGACCATTATGTATGCAACCGTTCTACTTGATTTTAGGCATTTGCTTCGACCGTCCATTAGTGCCTTTTTATACGTCCTAGCCTGCGAAGGAACGTTTTTGTCCCGGTTGCAAAATAGTCACGTGGTCGTCCGTCTACCGAAGTAGCTGTTGTTATAGAAGGGTTCATAATGTTTACTTACATTCATAACATTCAATATAAATATAATATAAAGCAAGACTTCATTCATTTACGTTATGTCCTTCTTTCATTTATTCTTTATAATCATACGTTTCATTCTTTGTTCATAATTCATTCTCATATATAAGTATATATATATATATATATATATATATATATATATATATCTATTTGTATACCACGTATGATCACAATGACATTCATAGAATTTATTCATTTACTGTATACACTTTAGCCCCAAAACATTT
Organism: Smallanthus sonchifolius; assembly: GCA_023525975.1. Classification (NCBI taxonomy): domain Eukaryota; kingdom Viridiplantae; phylum Streptophyta; class Magnoliopsida; order Asterales; family Asteraceae; genus Smallanthus; species Smallanthus sonchifolius. Next base: position 15,088,847 of record CM042035.1, on the reverse strand, counting down.
AAAATCATTTGCACGTAACACATAGGGGGCACATAGAACTCACCTGATAAGCTAGTATTGGTTAGTCTTGGTTGTCCTAAACAAAGGCCCAACAACGTCACGTACGATCTGAGTTAGGTAGTTAAATACACATCAGATCCAATCCCGACTCTAATGGTTTAATCATACTGAATTAGGCAAACATACTGACTTTACTAACTGGTCTGCTGCCTGCGCACTTACTAAGTGCGCAGGGCCTTGCTCATGCGTACTTGACAAGTACGCAGAACATTCTTCTTGCGTACTTGATAAGTACACAGGATCTTCCTCATGCGTACTTGATAAGTACGCATGACATCCTTCTTGCGTACTTGATAAGTACGCAAGACCTGCTTCCTGGACAAGTCCGAAATTCTTGCATGTTAATCTGATCATGCCAATCTTACAATTTTCTTTGATCAAAAGGTGCGGTTTTCATTCTAGATGCTAGTTCTAAGCTTATTTTCAAGTTTCATCCATAAAAAACGTCTACTATTTAGCTAAAACCCGAGAAACCCCAAAACGAAGAAAAACTCAGTTTAAGGTCGAATCGTTACATGGATTGTGATTCTGATTTGGAGGTTTTGCTCACGAGATCAGTAGTAACGTGCTCCTTCAATTTCGCGTCGATCCGTCAACTTTCTCTCTCTAGACCCGAGCTCTCCTTTCTCTCTCTAGATTGCAAGTGTTGGTGAAAATGAGAGTCTAAGTCTGCCTCGACCCTTATATACCTGGGCTTCCCTCGGCCCGTTGGAGCCGAGCCCAAGCCCATCCGTTTTTCTTTTGTTTTATGACGTTATTATTTACTAAATTCCTATTTTTGGGGTGTTACAAATTTTGTGATAAAGTCCATGGATATCTGCTCTCATTTCCACATGGGAATCTCCGGTTGCTGGAGTAGACCCGAAGGCTTTTGATATTCAACCTTGACCTTTGCGCAAGTCAGACACTTGCTCACATAAGTGGCTATATCGGCCTTCATCTTTGGCCAACAATACAACACCTTTAGGTCATGGTACATCTTGTTAGAACCTGGATGAATGGAGTAACGAGATTTAAGTGATTCATCCATGACTAGTTCCCCTAAGTTTCCAAATGCTGGAACCCATATTCGCTCGGCGAAGTAGCGAATGCCGTTAGATTTGACCTCGAGTTATGCTTCCATACCGCGTGTGGCTTCCAGCGGTAGGTTTTCCTCCTTCAGGGCTTCGAGTTGAGCACTATGGATTTTGTCAGGTAATCCGGGGTTAATAGTAAGTTGTAATGCTCGAACTCGTTTGGGCTTGGTTTCCTTTCGACTTAGGGCATCAGCTACAACATTAGCTTTACCCGGGTGATACCGGATCGCACAGTCATAATCATTCAAAAGCTCGACCCAACGACACTGTCTCATGTTCAGCTCTTTCTGCTTGAAGATATGCTGAAGACTCTTGTGATCGGTGCAGATAGTACACTTGGTACCGTATCTTAAGTGCGAAAACTACGGCTACCAACTCTAGGTCATGAGTGGTGTAGTTTTTCTCATGAGTATTTAGTTGACGTGAAGCGTATGCGATCACCTTTTCTTGTTACATCAACACACAACCCAGACCCTGAATGGATATACAAAACAAAATCATATGTTCCCTCCGGAAGAGCTAGAATAGGTGCATTGCAAAGTTTTTGTTTAAGGAGTTGGAATGCTGACTCCTGGTTGTCGCCCTAGTTATAGGCTTTACCCTTCTGAGTTAAGGCAGTGAGAGGTTGTGCAATCTTAGAAAATCCTTCGATGAATCTCCGATAATAACCAGCCAATCCCATAAATTATCGCACCTCTGTCGGAGTCGTCGGTGCTGCCCAATTCTCGATGGCTTCTATCGTTGATGGATCGACATGTATTCCTTTCTCATTAACCACATGCCCTAAGAATTAAACTTCCCGGATCCAGAATTCACACTTGGAAAACTTAGCATACAGTTGCTCCTGCTTTAGTAATTCCAGGATTAAACGTAGATGTTCCTCATGTTCCTCCTTGTTCTTGGAATAAATGTGGATGTCGTCGATGAAAACGATGACAAATTGATCAAGGTATGGCTTACACACATGGTTCATGAGGTCCATGAACACCGCGGTGCATTGGTTAATCCGAAAGGCATGACCATAAACTCATAGTGGCCGTACCTTGTTATGAAAGTAGTCTTGGAGATATCTTCGTCTCGGACTCTCAATTGGTGGTAACCGGATGTAAGATCTATCTTGGAATAGATGCTTGATCCTTGGAGTTGATCAAAGAGATCATCTATACGAGGCAGGGGATAACGATTCTTGATTGCGACTTTTTTCAGTTTACGGTAATGGATACACAAACGGAAGGTCCCGTCGTTCTTCTTGCCAAACAGGACTGGAGCTCCCAATGGCGATGAGCTAGGTCGGATGAAGCCTTTATCTAACAATTCTTGCAACTGAGTGGATACCTCTTGTATTTCACTAGGTGCTAGTCTGTAAGGTGCCTGAGCGACCGGCGCTTCTCCGGGTGCTAGATCGATTTGGAATTCATCTTGATGATGAGGTGGCAGACCAGGAAAATCTTCGGGAAATACTTCCGGATAGTTGCAAACGATCAGAATATCTTCAATCTTTTTCTCCTCAGATGGCTGCTCGGCGACGAGAGCCAGAATAGCAGTATGCCCTTTTTGAAGACATTTTTGTGCTTTCATGAAGGATATGATGCCCATAACTACACCAACCTTTTCACCCTGAACGGAAAAAGTTTCTCCACTCGGGAGAGGAATGAGAACGATTTTCTCATGACAGATGATTTCGGCTTGGTTTTTAGATAACCAATCCATGCCGACAATTACATTGAAACTACCAAGTGTGACCGGCATAAGGTCGATATCAAGTTTATGACCAGCCAACTCAATCTTACAACCCTTAAGAATGTGGGTTGCTTCAATTATTTGGCCATCGGCTATTTCTATTATGTACTTAGCTTCTAGCAGAGTTGGAGTTTCTTTTATCATATCACTAAGCTTCTTAGATATAAAACTCCTATCAGCTCAAGTGTCAAAAAGGACATAAGCAAAGTAATTGTTTAACAGAAACTTACTGGTGACCACATTATGATCATATCAAGCTTCTCCAGATCCTAGCACGAAGGCTCGTCCCTTCGCACCATTCCTTCCATTATTACCATTGTTGTTGCAAGTGTTGTTATTTTGATTGGGGTTGTGGTTGCCATTAAACCCCCTTCTTCAACTGAGGACAATTTTTCCGAAAGTGTCCCTCCTTCCCACACTCAAAGCAACCCTTTGTAGACCTAGGCTATTGAAAAGGCTCCTTAACTTGCAACTCACCCCAAATATCCTTGGCAGCATGGCCTATCTTACCACACCGCTGACAACGGTTACAAACCCCATAATGATGGAAGTTTCATTTTTTGCACTTGGGGGATTTCCCCGCATATCCACCTTGATTTTGACCAGAAGAGGTCTCCTGATTGAAGTTCTTAGCAGACTCAAACTTACGCTGCTGCTGTTGAGGTTGATTAAACTGGGGTCCCTTGGAGTTGGAGTGAGAGTTGGAGTTGTGATCAAACATGCGCTTATGATTGTCGGTGGATTTAGAGACCGAACCCCTCGGGGGTAGAGTTCCTTGAATCACTGCATGGTCGGTTAACTTATGGGTAAGTTTGATGGTCTGCTGGATGGTAGTAGGGTTGGATGAGGTGACCATGCTCTGAATCTGAGGCACTAAACCTCCAATGTACAGCTCAATCCTTTTGTAATCCGGGGTCACCATGTGTGGGCACATGGTAGCAAGCTCATGGGAGCGAGTATTGTTGAGTTCAATTTCAGAACCTTCCATTTTCAGGTTCCAGAATTCCCCTTCCAACTTCTTAATCTCATCCCGAGGACAGTACTCCTCCTTCATCATCGTCTTAAATTCTTCCCACGGGAGTGCATTGGCCATACTAGAAGCAAACTTGCCTGATTGGCTGGGGGACAGTTCGCTTGTTAAGTTCACCAAAACATTCCCTTATGCGAACTTAATCGGTTTGCTACATATACAATTAGAATTTTTGCTACAGATACAAATTTATGCTCTAACAGGATTAGTCCGACAGCTCCTTCAGCTCCACTAAAGGTGTGGGGCTTACAGTCCATGAATGTCTTAAATGTGCACGCTGGTTGCTGATTCTGTTGACCTGGATTTAGAAACATAATATAGGATCGAGATTATAAAGCTTTGGAAAGACTCTTTGAGAGATGAATTGACCTCACTAGTCAAATGGTTTTAGTGTTTACCTACTACATTCTATGATGCTAGAGCCTCAGCCACACTATCGTTAATTAGTGTCACCAGCTCAGCTGCTGTCATGTTAATGGTGCCTCGGCCACCTGCACGACCTCCACGTCCTCTTCCCGACATAATTCTTCACATTCACAAATACAAAATAATGAGAAATATATCGCATTTCAAACATTATATGTACAAGTAAGGAAATGATAATTAAACACAACGTCTAATATTTCAAAATTAAATAAGTTATAAGGCTACAAAATAAATAACTCAAAACATCAAACTTCTCATGCTTTTATTCAATGGAAACAACCTTACCCATCTAGGCTCCTCCTCGGGTGGCTCCTCCTCTAAGGGCTCATCCTCAAACGGCTCCTCCTCTTTTTCAGAAAGCGGGATATTCTCCGGCCAAAGCGCTGCCTGCATTTAGGCCTCCAGATGGGTCACTCTCTCCAGAATCCCTTCAGCAGCATGGTCCGAGGTGTCCACCCTAGTTTCTAAATGTTGATCCCCATCCACTAGATGGTCATGGACCTGATCCGTCGCTGCTAGCTCAGCGGTCAAATGCTCAGTCTGTTCCTTACTCTCTTCTACTTGTACCTCCCATTGCATATTACCGGGTATCTCATCAGTAGTATCTTTCAAAATTCCTAATTCCCTAGTCATGAAAAATACAAAAGCCGCAAAAGCTTGTTCCATGGTACATGGCAAGCTTGGTAAAGTAGATAATGAGGAAGTGGAACAAAAATAGGGTGATGGGACATTTCCCATCTCGATCCATCTTTGGATCATTTTTGGGTACGAATCCCAATTGTGCGATGTATCCCTTGCTCGCACGCTACTCGGCTCACCCTGCTCAAGCGAATTGTCACTAGAACTGGTCCGGCGCCTTTTGGGCTCTAGGGAAGGTAGGATATATGCATAATGTCCCGGTGCCTTAGGTGATGGTGGTGGGGTTGATGACATGGTCCTGTAACGTAATATATAAGTGCCAAAATCCAAATGTCTATGACATTTAACTAATGTGTGAGGTTATAGTCTAGTATGCAATCCTAGTTCTCTATAACTTGGCTCTGATACCAATCTGTCACACCCCCAAATTCAACTAACGAAGTTTTACCGTTTGGGAAGTGACAAACCAGGATCTCTGTTATTAGTTACATTGAACGACACTATAATGGACTCAAATGAAAATATCATATTAATCAGAGTAAATGCGGAAGCGTATAAAGAAAGTAAATGCTCAAAACAAACGCGCCCAAAAAGTCCAGTCCAAACATAAATTAAAACAGTCGAAACGTAATATTAAAACATAATTCAATAGTAGGACTCCATGCATGTCCTATATGTGCACCTGTGCCTTATATTAGCGACCTGAGAAAACACGTAAGAAAATATGTCAACACGAGGTTGGTGAGTTCACAGGTTTCAATATATAAATGGACGTTTACCAGATTATTATACATTCAATATGCATCTATAGGTAGCTAACCTACGTTTCATGTTTAACTTAAGCACTCGCAACAGAAGCTGACTGTTTGTTTATTTGCCTCCTGCCAGGTCTATCAACTCTGCGATGTGAGTAGGCTAACATTTCACGCGTTCGACAACAAATCGAGTTAGCACGACTAACGCGGGTGGGATTTGTCAAACCCAGTAGTACTACTAAACATTACCTCGCTAAGATCCATATTAACAGTCCGATTTGTGTTGAGGACTTTCAATGATAGCGTGTTACCCTTAACTTTAACATTGATAACATATGAATTATAACAATCTCAAAAATAGTTGTGACATGCTTTCTCCCCCATGTTAAAACAATAAAAAGGGGCCATGAAAACTCACCTAATTACGTAAGGAGATTCACACAAGAATGAGATTGAAACCACAAGCGTTAGCCTGCCACGGTTTACGTATGCCCTACAATTATACACATAACAATTAGGGACTCATTGGGATTTGTGACGACACACGAAAGATTAGAACGTCTTTAAACATTCTAAGGATTAACGGATAAATGAACGAGTTTATGGGAATACGGATTTCTAAATTTAAATGAATGCGTTTCGCGAAGAATGACAAATATTATATAATAAACATATTCGAGCGTTTTTAAATTTAATTTGGGGGTAACACGCTAAAACCCCCATATTCGAGCGTTTTAAAATTTTAATCGGTAATTCCAGTTAAAACTCCCATATTTGAGCGTTTTTAAATTTTAATCGGTAATTCCAGTAATTCCAGTTAAAACCCCCAAATTAGATTATGAGCAAACCCTAGATTACGGATTATGATCAATTCGATGTTATGTGTTTAAATTAGGATAGGGTTATTATCAAACAGGATATTGCGAAGCTAGTTCTGTGAATCAATTGAATTTAAACAGGGTCTATGGTGATGATCGACCAACCCATAATCGTATGAACCCTAGAATCAGGTTCTTGTTAATTTCGATGTTGTAAGCCTTAATTGGCATAGGGCTTTTCATCTAGAAGTAAAAACAAAAGTGAGGGTGTGCTTGATTACCGAAATGATTGTTGAATTGAAGATGATCGATCAAAACAGGTGCCGACTGCGACTGGCTCAACCTCTGGCGACTCTCGCTGCAATTCCGGCCAAATCAACGTGTGCAGGACCTTCAGAGAGGTTTGAATAAGGCGTGCAGTGCGTTCTCTTGTGAGAATTATGATCAAAATGCTCGAATTCGACGGATACATGAAGGTGGTCGGCGGTTACGAGTATAATTCTCATTATTGGTTTTAATTCGTGAATAAGGACGGTGTTATTGACTCAATGATGATCGATTAATGTTGTAAACGTGCAAATCGGTTACGGAATCAAGCATAATTCGATTTTGAATTTGAATTTTGGTTGCATGCTTGCGAGTTTGACTTTTTAGAAGTCAACAGGATCAAAATCAATTGATTTTGACTTTTCAGAGTCAACAGACTTGACTTAGGGTTAATTACAGCTTTGTTCCGTGTATTTCAAGATTAACAATTGACAGAATAAGTCCCTGGGGTTTAGGATTTGAGTTAACTGAGATAAGATTTAACGGGCTGTGTTAACAGAGTTAACTTAAAAGTCCGGATTGTCACAATTTGACTCTTGCATGGATTCCCACTTGAAATAGTATGGGTTCTTATGACCAAGGAGTAGTTGGTGATGGTTTGTGGTTGGTCCCCACCTTTAGGCGGAGAGGGGTAGTAGGGTGGGGGGTTGGGTCTTGTTCCTTGTTCTAGTTTCATTCTAAGTGTTTAGTTGGATGTCTTTTAGGTAGTGTATACCCGATAGGTGATCCTGTGATCTAATACTCGATGTAAAACTTTTAAATAATCCATTACTTATATGTTTTTGTTTGGTTTGACTAGTCTCCATAATTTATTAGTTAACCCGACATAGTTGTCACTTTAACTATATAACACGTAAAATAACGTAGAGACATGTAACAATTATTTATATGTCAACCTTTATACAAGTTTAGTCACCAACATTTGTGTTTTTACATTAAAGCGTGTCCCTAGACTTTTACTAGAATAAAATTCTTGTTAATCACCAACGACCGTACCTTGCGGGTTATCACTGTTTTTTTTCTTAGTAATTCTTAAAAATTACTATTATGATATAAGTTCCGTTGCTAGACTCCTTGACTTTACTTAGTTAAAATAAAACTTCAAGAAATATATGTTATGAACGTGCATTTATGTAATATGGATATTGACCTGAAATGCTGGGTGTCACATTCTCCCTGTAGGTCCCTCCGGGTGGGTGTTTCGGATCGATATTGTGTAAGAACGTAGCCAAGTAAACAGGTGCGGAATGCCCGTTACTAGGTGGAACAATCTAAGAATGATCGTATGACAATCAACACAAGATGATACTAATAAATACACGGTATATTGATTTCATAGTGTTTCAAACAAATACAGATACATATTGAATGACTTCTGGACTGATACAAAGCTTATCTGTGCATACTTGTGTGTGCCAATATATCTCTGTGAAAATGAAACAACTCTACGCTATTTATAGACCTGGGCCATGCGCACTTAGCAAGTACGCATGGCCAACCTTCATGCGTACTTGCTAAGTACGCATGATCATTGTACTTGACAAATACGTAGGAACTCATCCTTGCGTATTTGTTTAGTACAAACTCAAAACCATACAAGTTCAGAAATAAACAAGACATATTACAACTCGATAAACAAAATACAACAAGTACTAAATACATAAAAGACTGAAATAAATAATAACAAAAGATGTAGCTCAATCCAAAGTGCCTGTCACAAAACATGCATCAACAGACTCCCCCTTGACAGCATCTCTGGATATCTTCAATCTTTATGAGCTTCCCGCTTGACTACCACCACTAATCTTGGACTTATATCCATGACAGAATTTCACTAACCTGTCGTATTTGGTGGCAAGCAGTTTCGTCCAATCGTCAGTATGCATACAGTTCTTGTTGACGAGAACATCCAAGTCTTTGATAGAAAAAGTTGATGAACACAATCTCATTAAATACCCTAATGATCTCCTTCAAGCTCTCCTTCATTGCCTCTCCTGTTAGTGGATCTATGTACCAGTACCACATGTTTCCCAGGATATCTTAAGGTATTTTCCTCAAGGGTATCCGAGTTTCACATAGAACTGGTTCATAAATAAGTCTTTTCAAGAACTTGCGTGTCAACGGATGTATCATTGTTTTGTCCTTGACACGCCTCAGAACTTTAGGCCAAAAGATCTCAAACTTATCCGATATGCCTTCTCGCTGCAGCACTCCCCACAAACCTCTAGCAATTCCGTTTGATGAATCACTACATAACTCACGGTGTGCAAGGTTGACTAAGTCGTATTTGGGTAAGGAATTAAATGCTCCTGTTGTTGGCTTCAGGTATTGAACTCCCCCTGATCTTTTGATAGCAAATAATCCTTTGTCGTCTTCGAAACGTACCGACAAAATCATCCCAGCAACCCATGTTGGTATGTATACTGAGGTTTGTACCAAAGCACTTCAGCTTCCTTGATCAACCATTCCTGGGGAATCTTCATCGAGGAAGTACCACTGGTGCCAGCTTCTCTGTTTGGTTCAGGAACTTTAGCTGAAGTTTCATTGACATCTTCAACTTGAATGGTCGGTTCAGCTTGTTCCCTAATAGCTCGGGCCTCAAAAAGTTCACCATCCACCAACTCATAAATACCCTCTCCATCTCCTTTAGGGAATTCCACAATAACATCATTCCCGTATTCGTCCCAATCGTCACCGCTAACTATTTCTCTTTCTTCAATCTCTGCTAAAGCCCCTATCATGATTTCATCGTTTAGGTTGGGACTTGTAGCCAAATCTTCTAACACCTCGGCAGGTGTTTTTCCCTTGTCAGCACCACCGCCCTGTTGTTACTGGGTGGACTCTCCTTGAGCCATTGGTGTGGCTTGTGTTGGCAAGACAACCTGGGTCTCACCATCACTAGCACCTGAAGGCCCAACATTTGGATCATCGTCCTGGTCGTTATCTTTTGTGGGATAGACATGGTGTCAAGTTTCTTCTTTTGCCTTCTTGCTTGTCTCCCCCTGAGACTCAAGCTGTTTTGACAGTTTTGCCACCAAATCAACAATAACCTGATTTTCACCTCGATGGATCAACAATTGTGTCTCCATAACAGTACGGGTGGTGAGGAACATTTCATTGAGATTGAATTGCATCTTTTGAAGCTCAAAGAATGACTTCATTTGTTCCTCCATGGCTTGCCATTAATGGGTCAATTTGGTGTTAGAGTCAACAAGTAAATTGATTTGAGTTTGTTGGGAAGCAACTTGTGACTCTAAGATTGCAATCCTTTGATCCCTAGGATCTTCCACCCTAGATGTAGAAGGTTCACCTCTTTCATAAGTTTAGAGACATGGGACATCACTTTGACATGTCAAAAAGATTTGTTGAGTGGGAGCTTGTGTTTCTTGATAGGTAGCTTGCTGTGCCCGTACCCTGGCGTTTATTGCATCCATTACTTCCTGCCACGGGTGAACATGCTTGGTCTTCTTTATTCGTTCAGTCACTTGAGGTTCCTCTGTGTCTTAACTTTCAAGTTGAAAGTCCGAGTCTGAACTCTCTCTTCGTCTTCGCCTAGACGATGACTCAGGAAGTGATTCCTGAATATGCTTTCTTGGATACCGCTGGTCTGGTGTGGGTTCAGAATCAGATGAATCAATTACAGTTCGTTCTGATTCAATGGTATCTTGCCTTTGAGCATAGCCAGCACCACCATCACCCTCATTACCTTCATCATCATCACCATCATTACTATCATCATCACCATCACTATCTTCATCATCATCACCTTCTTCCCCTTCATCTGAGTGTTCACTTAACTCAGGTTCACTCTCAGGATGGTACCACCTATCTCCTTGTGGTGCAACGTATGCTTCATTAATCAAGTGGCCAAATAAAGGTGTGTGCATGGGAATTGGTTCATCAGTACCAGCAGTAAGAAACTACACAAACAACCTTTTCGCTATTCGTTTGACTTGTAGCTGCTGACCTATTTGAGGTAGATTTGGGAGGAAATGATTGATCAACAGTTGAATGAAGTGGCGGTATAGGAGGAAGTTGTGTCTGGGAGCAGCATTTATCTGATCACGGATTGCGTTGTAGACATATCGTGAAAAGTTGTAACCCTTGTTCAACGACAATCCAACCATAGTTGATGCTAAGTCGTACCCCATAGCATCCTTTCCTGCCATTCTTGTTGAGATACACATGATCATAACATGTACGAGAAACCTCCATTGATCTAAGAGCAACATTTTCTTATACGATGGATAATCTCTTCGCCCAATATACCCCATTCTCTGTCGCCAACATCCATCTCATGTATTCCGGATATTGGACTGGATCGGTGGCTCTATCATGAAACTGTAATACTTGTCTTATAGTATCCTCTGAGATTGCTATCCGATGATTAGCAACGGTAGCAGTAATCACATTAGGAGTCTCTCTGCAATCTAACTCAGCAGTATCCCAAAATTGTTCCAAGTAAGGTCGTGATAATACTGGGTCGGCCGAGATATCATATGAAATCTTTGATCGGTTCAGGAATGTGACTATCTCTTGATAGTTAAGAGTTGCACCTCGCCATTACGGGTATGTTAGTGCTAAATGATTGAAGTCAGGAGTGAACGCTCGTCTAGCCATATCTGCAAAACAAAACAAAACAAGATTAGAAAGGATTACGTATAATAGTAAGTATTATAGACAATGACTAAAAATTTTGGACTTAGAAAAAATCACAAGTCTGCCTTATGTGTACTTAGCTAAATACGCACATACATAATTGGTCATGCGTACTTATTATGTACGCATGGACAAAAACCTTCATGCGTATTTGTAAGTGTTCAGTTTTCAACAAGTCCGAAATCCAAAATCATGGTGGAATGCCCGTAATTCCTGTCCTAATAGTGTCTAAAATTGAATAGAAGCTCAATGTGACTTGGTCTGAAGTTGGTATCATTCAACACATAACTCATTTTGATCAAACAATAAACAAGACATATTACAACTCGATAAACAAAATACAACAAGTACCAAATACATACAAGACTGAAATAAATAATAACAAAAGTTGTAGCTCAATCCAGAGTGCCTTTCACAAAACATGCATCAACACTCCCCATGTTAAAGAGAATTTCGTCCCAAAATTCAGTTCTTGTCATCTTGGCTTGGAGTGTTCGTGAACAAGGACGGGTACTTGGCTTTCATTTTCTCATCCCGCTCCCATGTATACTGGGGGCCACGCTTCGAATTGCAACGTACCTTGACCAACTTAACACGGCTATGCCTTCTTTTCTGAACCTTCCAATCCGTGAATTCAATCGGTTCCTCAATGAAGTGCAACTTGTCGTATAAGTGAATCTCATCAGGTGGTATAATTAACGTCTCGTCTGATAAACACTTCTTGAGATTTGATACATGAAACATATCATGTACACTGCTTAGCTCTTGTGGCAACTTGAGCTTGTAAGCTACAGGGCCAACCCTAGCCAGTATTTCAAATGGTCCGATGTACCTAGGGTTAAGCTTGCCACGGTTGCCAAAGCTTGCAACTCCCTTCCAAGGTGAGACCTTCAACATGACTTTGTCTCCTACTTGGAATTCCAAAGGTCTTCTTCTGTTATTCGCGTAACTCTTTTGTCTGTCACGGGCGGCCTTCAGACGATCATTGATTTTGAAAATCTTGTCCGTGGTCTCTTGAATAACCTCAGGACTAGTTAAGTGCTTGTCCCCAACCTAGACCATACAAAGCCTCTAATGGAGCGGCTTTTATGCTGGTATGGTAACTATTATTATACAAAAACTCAGCCGGAGCATATCTTCTAAAGTCTGAATGGTAACTATTATTATATGAAAACTCAGCCAGAGCTATTATTATACGAAAACTCGGTAGGTGAGTATCCTATTTTCTTCTGAAATCAATTGCACACGCACGGAGCATATCTTCTAAAGTATGAATGGTCCTTTCACTTTGACCATCTGTTAGTGGGTGATATGCTGTGCTCATGTCAAGACATGTGCCCAAGGCTTCTTGTAAGGATTGCAAGATTCTAGACACGAATCTGCTATCTCTATCACAGATAATAGAGATTGGCACTCCATGCCTGGCTACAATTTCCTTGATATATAGCCTTGCAAGTTTCTCAGTTTTATCCGCCTCTTTTATGGGTAGGAAATGTGCTGACTTCGTCAAACGATCGACGACAACTCATATAGTATCATACCCACTCGAAGTCTTGGGTAACTTGGTAATGAAATTCATGGATATCTGCTCCTGTTTCCATTGAGGAATCTCGGGTTGTTTTAATAATCCGGATGGTTTCTGATGTTCTGATTTTACCTTTAAACACGTCAGACACTTGCCAACATAGATAGCAATTTCTCCCTTCATATTTGGCCACCAATAAAGTTACTTCAGATCCTTATACATCTTATCCGATCCTAGGTGAATGGAGTACCTGGACTTGTGGGCTTCGTCCATAACCAACTCCCGTAAGTTACCAAAAAATGGCACCCAAATTCTATTCATGAAGTATAAAGTATCATCTGACTTTGGCTCCAACTGCCTTATCATTCTCCATAATGCCTCACCCTCAACGTTCTCATCTTTCATTGCCTCTTGTTGTGCCATCCGGATTTGAGTTGTGAGACTCGTATGAATTGTCGATCCTAGGGCACGAACACGAAGAGTTTTAACTCGCTCCTTACGACTCAAGGCGTCTGCTATGACATTCGCCTTCCCTGGGTGATACCTGATCTCGCAGTCATAATCATTTAGTAGTTCTACCCAATGGCGTTGCCTCATGGTGAGTTCCTTCTGATTAAAGATGTGCTGGAGACTCTTGTGATCTGTAAAGATAGTACATTTTGTTCCGTAGAGGTAATGTCTCCAAATCTTGAGCACAAACACGACAGCACCCAATTCCATGTCATGGGTCGTGTAATTTTTGTCATGGACCTTCAGCTGTCTGGACGCATATGGTGTGACTTTCTCTCTCTGCATCAACACACATCCCAGACCTTGGTGTGACGCATCGTAGTACACGATGAAATTATCGGTTCCCTCGGGAAGTGAGAGGATTGGTGCACTGCAAAGCTTCTGCTTTAACAATTGAAAAGCTAATTCTTATTTATCAGTGCAATCAAACTTTTTGTCTTTCTGGGTTAACGTCGTCAAGGGTAGGGCTATTTTTGAAAAATTCTCGATGAATCGCCTGTAGTAGCCCGCCAAACCCAAAAATTGACGCACCTTAGTTGGAATTCTTGGTGCTTCCCAGTTTTTGATAGCTTCAATCTTGGACGGGTCTACATGAATACGCTTCTTGTTGATGACATGCCCGAGAAAATGAACTTCTCGGATCCAAAATTCACACTAAGAGAATTTGGCATATAACTTCTCATTCCTGAGTAATTCCAAAATTAACTTCAGATAAACCCAATCACAAATGTATCAATATCAATATGTCATCGATAAACACAATCACAAATGTATCCAAGTAGCGCTTGCACACGCGGTTCATGAGATCCATGAAAACTGCCGGTGCATTAGTAAAACCAAATGGCATGACTAGGAACTCGTAATGACCGTAACGAGTCCTAAAATCTGTCTTTGGTATATCTTCCTCCTAGATTCTTAGTTGATGGTATCTTGATCGTAGACCAGTTTTAGAATAGAAACTTGAACCTTGAAGTTGATCGAATAGGTTGTCTATCCGAGGAAGAGGATACCAGTTCTTAATTGTAAGTTTGTTCAACTCCCAGTAATCGATACACATTCTAAAGGTTCCATCCTTTTTCTTCACAAATAAGATCGGAGCTCCCAAGGGTGAGAAACTCGGTCTTATGAAACCTTTATCAAGTAACTCCTGTAGTTGGCTTGATAATTCCTGCATCTCAGAAGGTGCGGCTCCTGGTGCTAGGTCGATTCGAAAATCGACTTATCTTGGTGGCGGTAAACCAGGTAAGTCTTCGGGAAATACCTCAGGATAATCCCTAACGATCGGCATGTCTTCAAGTCGACGTTCCTCGGGTTTCTTCTTGATGACGTGAGCCAGGAATGCGCAATAACCCTTGCGTAGATACTTATAAGCCTTCATGCAGTTTATCATTTTCAACATCGTTCCACTCCTTTCGCCTTGAATTGAAAGAATTTCTCCACTTGGTAGTGGAATACGTACAATCTTCTCGAAGCATACGATCTCGGCATGATTCTTTGACAACCAATCGATGCCAATAACAATATCAAAACTTCCTAGTTCGACAGGTAGAAGGTCTATACTGAATGTATGATTTTCTAAACATAAAGTACAACCCTTAATGACCTCTCCTGTTTCTATTAACTTCCCATTTGCTAATTCAATTGTATAACTTTGTTCTAGTTTGTTGGCCTTAATACCGATTAGAGATTTAAAATCATTCGACACAAAGCTCATATCAGCACCCGAATCAAAAAGTACAGAGGCATAGTGATTATTTATCAGGAACGTACCAGTGACGATATTCGCGTCCTGGCGTGCGTCCCTTGCACCCATCACAAATGCCCTCCCGGATGCCTGAGTGTTGTTCTGATTCTTCCACTTGGGACAATCCCTCTTGAAGTGCTTCAGGTCACCACACTTAAAACATCCTGGTTTAGCTTTACCCATGGGGTTGGTGTTAGCTCGACAACTCTGTGTGGTGTGACCAAACTTGTCACACTTTCAACACTTGATGCACCCATCAACATGATGATATCCGCACTTTTTACACCTCAGTAGGCCCCTTTCGTACTCTTTCCTTTCCACGTTGTTGGCCGCAAAAGCCTTCACAGTTTCTTGTTTCTTAAACCCTTGTTTCCCAAACTTGTTACTTGAATTTCCCATCCACTTCCTTTTCTCCCCAGACCTACCTTCCTCGTTCTCCTTCCTTCCAAACAATCCATTACGTACAGCATCATCTCTGAGTTTGAATGCTCAGATTATAGCACTCTTGGCATCCATTAGATTAGATGAAGTTACCTTACTGCGAATTTGAGGCTCAAGGCCCCACAAATACCTTTCCACACGCTTATGTTCTGGCGTGACCATGTGCAGTACCAGAATTGCCAACTCATTAAAACGGTCAGTGTACCCATCCACATCATCTCTGATCATCTGTAGATTCCACATTTTAGCCTCAATATTTTGCAATTCTTTTCGAGGACAGTATTCCTCTATCATCATGGTTTTCAAGTCTTCCCAAGACAATTGATACGATTTCTTCACTTGAGTATTCCACCAAGTCAAAGCTTTATCAGTGAGCGTGCAAGTAGAATACTTCACCATGCAGTCACCGGTGCACTCACTAATGTCAATCGCCGACTCCATATTTTCTATCCACCTCATTAGACCTACTGCACCATTTGTGCCATTGAAATTGCGGGGTTGCAGGATAGGAAGGCCTTGTAGGTGCACTTCCTACTCGAAGCATCTGTAGGGTCACAAGTCACTATTTTAATAACGCTATTAATTTAGATCATGACTATGTGTTACAGGGGAGATTACTCGTCCTATTACCTCCAGAACCTCCGGTTGTGCCGCTACCTCCTACACCTCCTCCGCCGGTACCACTACCGTTTACTCCTCCATTATTCTGATTGGCTTCACACTGATCCAGGGAGGCAGCTATACGTTGTGCTATGAGTTGTTCCATGCATGTGGAAAGCGTCTCGTTGTTGTTCTCACCAGTGGTGTCACGGGGCATCCTTCGATTTGGTGCCATGGCGTTCTTTCTAACATAACATTTAAAAAGAAACAACATTATATAATAATAATGATATAACATGACATAAGGATACAACAACATCAAACGTAAACAAAAATCATCACAACATAACCCATCACATACATAGTACATTGTTCCAAAAGACAAGGATACAAAAGAGATGGGTTCATATGACCACTTCAGTACCAAAGTTTCAAACTACATAATGTGCTACTGAAAGAAGTGAGAGTACAACCCAATAATCATGGCAAGTGCAGCCATGACAACGCTATCTCTGGCTACAAACTCTACAGCCAACGTCCTCTCCTCTAGGGCCTCTACACTATCTCGAACCGTGGAACTCAACAGCCAGTCCATATCAGCCCTCATCTCCAAGTAATCAGTGGTATCCTTTGGTCTCTAGTGTCTCTACTCAGGAGCCGAGCCCTTGCTATAGCCAAGTGGATGCATCCCCCTGTGCTCGCATATCATCTAGAAGGTCATCAAGACGCTCCTCATGTGTGTGTACACGGGCTACTAGCGTAGGGACTGTGAGTTGTATGTCCTCCCCAGTGTGGGGCAGCTGTGATGGGGAGTTTGACGACTCCCCGAGCTAAAATATGGAAGGGATGTCCTCCATCTCTCTCCAGCGTGCAAGAGTACTGGACATCCCGTTGGTGGTAGAGTGATAGCAAGGTCACTGTCTGGGCGGCTCCTCTCCAGTCTCCTGATCCTCAGGGTCACGTGCAGCCAGGGTCCTCTTGTGGGGCAGTCGTGTACTAATTCGGGCACTCTTGACCATGATCGGTCCTCCACTCTTCTTGCGGTAGCAGATAGGTGGCTCTCCAAGAGTTAGATCAGGTGGTGTGGAACTGCAGGTCTGAACCCGATACCGAGGGTGTGTAGTGGGAGTCTCCTCTCTAGCAGGTGAACGATGCTCTGACAACTCTTCCTCAGAGTCAGAAGTGGGGATGTGACCATCGTATGATGACATGATGTGACTACAATATCCATATGACATGATGAATGGTTATGCAATGCTTATGCAATGAAAACGTTTTAGTGAGTCATTTAAGTTACATATTAGGTTCAGTTTTAGACATCTAGTTGCCTATAATCAACGGCTCTGATACCAATCTGTGACACCCCGCCAAGGTGGAAACGCGAGGCGTAACATTCATAGTTTCCAAAGCATACGATTACCGCAAACACATATATGTAGTTGGATACATAATCAAGTTTAAAGTATTTACATCACAAAATATTAACTTAAGTTTACAAAAGTTAAATATTTCGCAAATATGACTCAAGACCACGAGTTATACGAGAGAAATCCAGCAAAATCCGTATCCACATGCATGCATGTAACCTACATTGCTAACCAGAAGACCACGTTCAATTTCCTGGAAACATACTTAAAAAGTGTCAACACGAGGTTGGTGATTTCACAATTTCTTTATCAAGAATTCTTATAATTCCAACGTTTTCAAATGTTTAAACATGATCATTTTCCGATTAAACAGTTTATATGTATAACCAATGAATTTGAACATTACCCTGACCAATTGACCCCATTTGTAAGCTTGCAAGGAATACAAAATAATATGTAATGCACGAGACTGTAACCAAACCCCAACAATTTAATGCCCCTCCCTCGCTAAACCACGAGTAACACAATATGCGGTTATTCGGCCATTTGGACCCCTGGTTAGCGCGACTAACCATGACCGGGGGCGTCACCCCTAATAGTACTATCCATAGAATCCCGGGCTAAGCCCATAGCTAATGTTTACTAATTTTTTATTCCGGGGACTTTAAGCGCTATATTGTTCCCTCAATGAACACATACGGTCTGATCATTTGTTCATTCATTTATATACGAATATACACACAAGTATAACCACATTTCATGTATCTTGTCATGTATCTATATTTTCTTACAAATATATACACACAAGTATAACCACATTTCAACATACACTTTAATATGTTTCATGAATACATACGATCATTTATTTTAACCCAAACGTCTATAGATTGCATTAATCAAGTCCACGTTCCATGCTTATAAACTATAAACAAGTTATACACATATATATATGATTGTAAATTTCATAACCCATTCCATGTTAACAATTTTTCCATCATTCATATATATATATATATATATATATATATATTATGACTTATACATATATATATTTACATGCATATACTTAACAACTTTCCAAGTTCTACAACTTATGATTATACACACACACACACACACACATATATATATATATATATATATATATATATATGTTTCGGTTTCTAAACATGCATATACACTTGACTATTTTTCAAGTTCAACATTTGTCATCATCCACATAAACATACAATTTCGATTTCTATATATATATATATGGATGTATTATCACCATTTCAAGTTAATACAACAACAATATGCATAGCCATATATACCTACAAATCACGATTTTTATATACATAGATATATTTTACTTTTCATCAAGTATCATTCCTACTTTCACTTTTAGATCCATCTTTTACCATCAAATGATCAACAATAACATCTACTCATATATATATCTACAAATTTCGAATCCTTGCTCTGCACCTAGGGGTGTAAACGAGCCAAGCCCTCGCGATCTACTCGATATCGACTCGCTAAAAACTTGAAACGAGCCGAGCTTAAACGAGCTCGAGCCTAAGAATAAGCTTGTTTAATAAACGAGCCCGAGCCCTAGCTTCACTTATCGAGCTCGAGTCGGCTCGCAAGCGTTAACGAGCCTTTTATTTATATAATGTTTTTAATATATATTTATAAAATAAAATAATAATTAGTATATATAAAATTAAGATAAATATAATTAAATAATATGTATTATGTTATATATAAAAACTATAATAAAGTTTATATAAAAATAATTATAAATATATATAAATTAATTAATTTATAATAAACGAGCCGAGCCCGAGCTTATAAAACTACCAACGAGCCGAGTCCGAGATTCAAAATTAGAGCTCGAATCGAGCCGCTCGAGCTCACATTAAGTTAAACGAGCCGATCCTAGTCAAGCTCAGGCTCGGCTCGGCTCGGCTCGTTTACACCCATATCTGCACCTTGATCACTCGCTAAATATCCAAACCTGTCAACATACGATCACATGATAAGACACGTTCTAAACCCTACGTCGAATAACGCGTACATAAAATAAAACCCCGACACTCGACGCGTCTGCTTGTCGGATTAGTTCACCCCAAACCCATAGCTTCACCAATTCACATCGAATCGTCTTCGACTCGCTTATAACTCGCGCACTCGAACCGGAGCCTCTCACGCATGATCGTCCCTACCATGCAAGACCACAATCACCATAATGCCGCCATGTAACCAAATCTTGGTACGTACCCGCACCCGTGCTCACTCGCGTGCCACCGCTTACCACCTTCAGTCCTTCCGTACGGCTCCTAATGTGACCGGGTGTCCCTAGCGCTCGCCACCGTCTTTTTCGGCCACCACCGATTCCCAGTCGCGCCTCTCTGGTGTATTCCCTACCAAGCATCCTCACAGTTCCACTGGTTACCTCACACACCACGCCGACTCCCTAGTCTAGTCGTAATCCAAGCCGGCTGTATACCACCCTACAGGCCGCCACCGTCGCGCGCTAGCTTCTAGACCACCTTGGTGGTAGTCACCGTACCACCACCACATCCGCACCCGATGTTAGGTCATAGAATGTATGACAAAATCTTTGTAATAGTTTAGGTCTTATTGTCTTTATGTTTTTATGTAATTATATAGATTTTGTCTAAGTGATAGAACAAGTTCTTCTAGA
Organism: Smallanthus sonchifolius; assembly: GCA_023525975.1. NCBI lineage: Eukaryota > Viridiplantae > Streptophyta > Magnoliopsida > Asterales > Asteraceae > Smallanthus > Smallanthus sonchifolius. The sequence goes on along the minus strand of CM042035.1, from coordinate 15,068,441 downwards.
TAAGTTCGCCTCGCCTATTAGAGGCGAACTTATTAAGTTCGCCTAGTCTCGAGTGAGGGGAACTTGTTGAGTTCGCCTAGTCTATATGGTTAAGTTCGCCTCTTGCAGAGTTTGTGTCTATAAATAGGAGTTTATAGAATCTGTTCTGTAAGCAAAGCATTGATCGAACAAGTGTATTCTGTAAACTCTATGTTTGGTGATATACAAAGAGAAAGTTTATTTACCTGTTGTTTCTATTCTCAATTCGTATACATACGTTAACACGAAGGATTCCGCACTCCGTGTTATCGAGACGTCCTGTCACGAGATCGATCTGAGATGAGTCATGTGGACCTACAAGTGGTATCAGAGCTTTTGCTCGTGATTTTTGTTTGATTCTTGGTGATTAAAGACGATTTTGTCTACAATTTGACAAGAAATTGTTGATTTTTTCAGGTTTTTTTGTATCCATGGAGTTTTCAAGTACTTGAAGCTGATTTTACTGCTGAATTCATGGATTTGAAGTGGATTTTGGTGAAATTAATCCGATAGAAGTGTTCTAATTATTAAAGTACTAAATCCTACGGTCCAATTTCTTCAAATTCCTTCTAATCTGTGAGAAATGATGATTTTAGGTGATGTTTGTTCGTGTTTGGGTTGAAGTTTTTCTTGCTGAGTTTGTTACAGCTGAAGCAGGCGAACTTGCTGAAATTTGTTGCAGGAGAACTTAGCAAGCGAACTTATCAAGTTCGCTTCTCTCAGTTTAAGCGAACTTATTAAGTTCGCTTCTCTCAGTTTAAGCGAACTTAGTAAGCGAACTTATCAAGTTTGCTTCACTCAGTTTAAGCGAACTTATTCCGTAGGCGAATTTAATGGGTTTTCTTGTTTTAAGCGAACTTATCAAGTTCGCTTGATATCAAATTCGCTTGTTTGGATTTGAAGCGAACTTATTATCTTCACCCGAGGGGAGTACTTGTTTAATACATGGAAATTTTTTCTAAAAATGCCAAATATGGTGCAAGTGACTAACATGTTAAATTACGATAACGAGATTGGTACATCTCAGAAACCACCCAAGTTGTTAAGCCTTGCAGATTATTCTAACTGGAAAGATCGGTTTGATCAGTTCGTGTCTTTTACTGATACAAGTTTATAGATTCCAATCTTGGAAGGTTATACACATCCGACATATACTTGGATGGGAAAGGATGATGTTCCTAAATCGGTATCTGCGTTAACCACAGAAGAAAAAATATTGTTTGATAGGGAAAGGAAGGCAATGGCTAGTATCTCAATGTCTTTTCTTAAAGAAATTTATCATAGCTTTAAACAATTCAGGACTTCTCAACAATTGTGGGAAGCGTTTCAAAAGCGGTGTGAAGGTAGTTTGGATGTTAAGAAAAGCAGAAAAGAATTACTAAAGAAGCAGTTCTTAGTATTCAAGCACTTTAAAAATGAATCTTTAGATGATCTTGCAATGAGATTCTATCATTTGCTGAGTGAGTTGTCAAGTGCTTCAGTGGTTTATGTGACTGAAGAGATAAATGATATGTTTTTGGAGGCATTACCATCTAAATTTGATGTGTATTCAGTTTTGATAAAAGAGAATGTCAAGTATAAAACTATGTCTCTTGAAGAGGTTCTTGGCAAGATTCAATCACATGATTTGAATATGAAGAAGAAGGAAACCAATATGGAGCATATTCAAGATCCTTCAATGTATTTTGCTAAGACTTCTGGGAAAACTGGTGTAGGGGTTGCGTTCTTTTCTGGTGATACTCAAGATGTTTCTAATGATAGGGTTCCAAGTCATTCTGGTTTCTCTGCAAATACAACTTCTTCATCATCCGAAACACATAATATGAATCAAAGACTTGCTGATGATTATTTAGCGATGTTCTCTTCCTTTATGGCTTCTTATGAAAATTTTATTGGAGGAAAGATTCATGATCCAGATGTTATTGAAGAGGATTTCAGAAAAATTGTTCCTGTTGATCCAGAAGAGATGAACATTCAACGGGACATGGCTATGCTGATGAGACAAGCAAAGGATTTTTTGAAGAAGACTGGAAAAAAGTATATTGGTTCTAACAGTCGTTCATGTATGGGATTTGTCACACCCCCAAATTTCACTAACGGAGTTTTACCGTTTGGTGCTTGATAAACAAGGATCTCAGTCATTAGTTACATCAATTGACACTATATGGGATATAAATGTAATATCATAAAAGTTCAGAGTTAATGAGGAAGCGTTTTAAATAAGAAAATAAATTCGCAAAACAACGCGCCCAAGTCTAACAATAACGGAAACATAATAAACGATCAGTAGATTGACAATTATTGAATACATCATGTTGACACCATGCATGCCCTAACGTGCACCTGTGCCTTAGCTTAGCGTCCTGAGAAAACATGTAAGAAAAGTGTCAACACAAGGTTGGTGAGTTTACAGGTTTCAGTATATAAATTAACGTTTACCAGATTATTGATCATTTAATATGTATCCATAGGTAGCTAACCTATATTCATGTTTTAACTTAAGCGCTCGCAACCGAAGCTGACTGTTTGTTTATTTGCCTCCTGCCAGGTCTATCAACCCCGGCGATGTGAGTAGGCTAACATTTCACCCGTTCGACCTCCAATCAAGTTAGCGTGACTAACGCGGGTGGGGCTTGTCAAACCCCGTAGTAGTACTAAACATTACCTCGCTAAGATCCATATTAACGGTCCGATGTGTGTTGAGGACTTTCAGTGATAGCGTGTTACGCTTAGCTTTAACATTGATAACATATGAATACAATATTCCAAAAATAGTTTGCGACATGTTTTCTCCCCAAGATAAAACAGTAAAAGGGGCTGTGAAAACTCACCTGCGTTGCGTAGGTAGTATTCACACAAGAATGAGATTGGAACCACGAGTGTTAGCCTGCAACAGCTTACGTATGCCCTAGAATTATACACATAACAATTAGGGATACAATGGGAATATGTGACGACAACACGGAATATTGAACGTCCTAAAGAAACGCTCTAATAATCAAGAGTAGACGAACGTGTCCACGGGAATAGGAATTCTTTAATTAATAATTAAGATATATATACGTTACACAACGAATGACAAAATAATATATAATAAATATATTCTAGCTTTTTGTCATTAACTAGAAGTCTAGGAAAATAATATAATTTATTATATTATTTTTAAGTTTATCGAAGTAACATAAATAATTAACTTGCGTGACAAAAATAATAAATTTATTATTTTTATTCAAGGATATAAACGAGCGTAGAAAATATAGATAATTATATTATTTATGAATTTGAAACGTTACAAAAATGTTTATATTACGGAGGAAATAATATATAAAATATATTATTTTTAATTTGAATCACGGTACAAAATAATGTGAATATATATTATTTTATAAATAGATTTTAATAATAAATACTGTTTGCAAGACCAAACCCGAGTCCACGGGTGGTTTCCGGGTTCAAAACATTTTTATATATTAATATAATAATATGGGGTTTGATTTTATATTAAATTACTAGTGGGAACAATGGTTTAAAAATAAAACAGTGGGGAGGGATTCGAACCCGGGTCTCCTCCCCAACAGCCAACAGTCCTAACCATCACAGCCCGCTAGGGAATCGCACAAGGATCAGAAACAAATCGGTTTTAACATTCAAAGCCTTGAGTTCTTCCTTCCATTCGCGAACCGAACCATACCTAGTCCAAGTTCCATCAATTTTGATCACAATTGACCCAGGAACCATAGGGCTTTTGATCATCAAAGTATTGCGAATCTGGGGTGGAGTTTAATTGTAAAATCTATGAGTATACGATTGTTTATTTCTTGCTTGAATGTCGAAACCCTAGTTTTAGAATACGAAATTAAATTTAACGAATCTGATAATGAACGTGGTTGGATTCATAGGGTTTTTAATGAGTGAGAGATTGCGAATCCATCCATGTAAATTAATTGGATTGAGATGGTGTCCGGATTCTGGTTCGACTAAACCGAAATTACATGAACCCTACATACGGGTTCGTGTTTAATTCGATACTATGGATCCAAATTTGATTAGGGCTTTCATTACAGATGTGAAAACGAATTTAGGAGTGTAAACAATTACCGGAATAGAGTGTGGATTGATGGCGTCTGACTAATACGTATTCCGACTTCGACGGCTCGGCCTCAGACGACTCCTTGTGCTTCTTCGGTCGGATTGAATGGTGCAACAGGTTCCAATGGATGCGACTAAGGTGTGTGAGAGTTCAACTTCAGGAATGCTAAACGAATTAATCGAATTCGGTTGATAATGGGCAATGAGGTCGACGGTTACATGGTTAATGTTCATAATTTGTTTTAATTCATGTAATGATGGTGATGGACTGTTCATAAATGATTGTTCATTGCATTAAAGTGTAATTCGGTTATGAATTGGAACAGAACATGGTTTATGGAGCTTGAATTTGGATTAAAGATCACGATTTTGACTTTATAAAAGTCAACAGGACCCATTTTGAATTGATTTTGACTTTGAGAGTCAACCATCAAGTTTTGTGTATTTACATGACTAGTCCTTGAGGTTCAAGATCAAGAATTGACAGAATAAGTCCCTGGGGTTAGAGATTTGAGTTAACGGGGTTAGGTTTTAACAGAAAGTTTAACGGGAATTCTAACCGAGTATGCTTGAAAAGTCGGATTGTCACATCATCCCCTAGTTGAAAGAATTTTCGTCCCGAAAATTAAAATAAAATAAAAAATTTCTAGGGTGTCACTTCATCCCCTATTTGAAAGAATTTTCGTCCCGAAAATTAGAATAGCACCTTAAGAGTTTGACGTGGAGTGCTTGAACAGATTAGGATATTTGTGCATCATCTGATCCTCACGCCCCCACGTGAATTCCGGTCCGCGTTTCGAGTTCCAACGAGCTCTGACAATAGGGATTTTACTGCGTTTTAACGTTTTGACTTCCCTATCCATAATTTCCACAGGTTCTTCGATGAAACGTAACTGTTCATCAATGTGTAGTTCCTCAAGAGGAACCACGAGTGACTCGTCTACTAGACACTTCTTCAAGTTTGAGATGTGAAAGACGTTGTGTATACCACTAAGTCCTTCAGGTAGGTCCAGTTGGTATGCTACTGGACCAATTCTCTTCACTATCTTGAATGGTCCAACATAATGAGGATTCAGTTAGCCCCGTTTACCAAAACGAATGACACCCTTCCAAGGTGAGACTTTTAACAAAACCATATCCCCTACTTGGAATTCTAACGGTTTACGACGCTTATCGGCATAGCTCTTTTAACGATCACGAGCTGCTGCCATACGGTTTCTAATTTGAATGATTTTCTCAGAAGTTTCAAGTATGAGTTCAGGACCTGTAAGTTGACTATCCCCAACTTCGGCCCAACAAATAGGAGAACGGCATTTCCGTCCATATAGTGCTTCAAATGGAGCTGCCTTGATGCTAGTGTGATAAATGTTGTTGTAGGAGAACTCCACCAACGGTAGGTGAGACTCCCAAGTGTTACCAAAGTCAATCACACAAACTCGTAGCATGTCCTCCAGAGTTTGAATAGTACGTTCTGTCTTGCCATCAGTTTGAGGATGGTATGCTATGCTCATATCTAGACGCCTGCCTAAAGCTTTATGTAACGATTGCCAGAAACGGGAGGTGAATCGTGCATCATGATCCGAAATGATAGAAATTGGCACCCCGTGCCGAGAGACTACTTCTTTCAAGTAAATACGAGTAAGCATATCCATTTTGTCGGTTTCCTTGATTGCTAATAAGTGAGCGGAATTTGTTAAACGATCGACTATTACCCAAATGGTATCACATCCAGTAGGAGTTCGTGGCAATTTCGTGATAAAGTCCATGGATATCTACTCCCATTTCCACATGGGAATCTCTGGTTGTTGGAGAAGACCAGAAGGCTTTTGATATTCAACTTTGACCTTCACGAAAGTCAGGCACTTGCTCACATAGGTGGCTATATCGGCCTTCATCCTTGGCCACCAATACAGCACCTTTAGGTCATGATTCATTTTGTCGGAACCTGGATGAATAGAGTAACGAGATTTATGAGCTTCGTCCATGACTAGTTTCCTTAAGTTTCCAAATACTGGAACCCATATTCGCTCGACGAAGTAGCGAATACCGTCAGATTTGACCTCAAGTTGTGCTTCCATACCGCGTGTACCTTCCGGTGGTAGGTTTTCCTTTTTCAGGGCTTCAAGTTGAGCACTACAGATTTTGTCAGGTAATACGGGGTGAATTGTAAGCTATAATGCTCGAACTCGTTTGGGCTTGGTTTCCTTTCGACTTAGGGCATCAACTACAACATTAGCCTTACCCGGATGATACCGGATCGCACAGTCATAATTATTCAAGAGCTCGACCAAACGACGCTGTCTCATGATCAGCTCTTTCTGCTCGAAGATATGCTGAAGACTCTTATGATCGGTGTAGATAGTGCACTTGGTACCGTACAAGTAGTGTCTCCATATCTTAAGTGCGAATACTACGGCTCCCAACTCCAGGTCATGAGTGGTGTAGTTTTTCTCGTGAATCTTTAGTTGACGTGAAGCGTATGCGATCACCTTTTCTCGTTGCATTAATACACAGCCCAGACCCTGAATGAATGCGTCACAATACACCACAAAATCATCCGTACCTTTTGGAAGAGCTAGGATAGGTGCATTGTAAAGTTTCAGCTTAAGATGTTGGAATGCTGACTCTTGGTTATCGCCCCAGTTATAGGCTTTACCCTTTTGAGTTAAGGCAGTGAGAGGTTGTGCAATCTTAGAGAATCCCTCGATGAATAGACGGTAATATCCAGCCAATCCCAGAAATTGTCGCACCTCAGTCGGAGTCGTCGGTGCTGCCCAATTCTTGATGGCTTCTATCTTTGATGGATCGACATGTATTCCTTTCTCGTTAACCACATGTCCTAAGAATTGAACTTCCCGAATCCAGAATTCACACTTGGAAAACTTAGCATACAGCTGGTCCTGCTTAAGTAATTCCAGAATTAAGCGTAGATGTTCCTCATGTTCCTCCTTGTCCTTTGAATAAATGAGAATGTCGTCGATGAAAACAATGACAAATTGATCAAGGTACGGCTTACACACATGGTTCATGAGGTCCATGAATACCGCAGGTGCGTTGGTTAATCCGAAAGGCATAACCATAAACTCATAGTGGTCGTACCTTGTCCAGAAAGCAGTACTAGAGACATCCTCATCTCGGACTCTCAATTGATGGTAATCGGACCTAAGATATATCTTGGAATAGAAACTTAATCCTTGGAGTTGATCAAAGAGATCATCTATACGAGGAAAAGGATAACGATTCTTGATTGTGAATTTATTCAGTTCACAGTAGTCGATACACATACGGAAAGTCCCGTCCTTCTTCTTGACAAACAGAACTGGAGCTCCCCATGGCGATGAGCTAGGTCGAATGAAACCTTTATCCAACAATTCCTGTAAATGAGTAGATAGCTCTTGCAATTCACTAGGTGCTAGTCTATAAGGTACCCGAGCGATTGGTGCTGCTCCGGGTGCTAGATCAATTTGGAATTCAACTTGACCGTGAGGTGGCAGACCAGGCAAGTCTTTGGGAAATACTTCCATAAAATCACGAACGATGGGAATATCATCGATTTTCTTCTCTTCCGATAGTTTTTCAGCAACGAGTGCCAGAATAGCAGTATGACTTTTACGCAGGCACTTCTGCGCTTTCATGAATGATATGATGCCTACGACTGCACCACTCTTTTCACCTTGAACGGAAAGGATTTCCCCACTAGGGAGAGGAATGCGAATGATTTTCTCCCGACAGACAATTTCAGCTTGGTTTTTAGATAACCAATCCAAACCAACAATTACATCAAAACTACCAAGTGTGACCGGCATAAGGTCGATATAAAGTTTATGACCAGCCAACTCAAGCTTACAACCTTTAAAAATGTGGGTTGCTTCAATTATTTGGCCATCTCCTATTTCTTTTACATACTTAGCTTCTAGCAGGGTTGGAGTTTCGTTTATCAAATCACTAAGCTTCTTAGATATAAAACTCTTATCAGCACCAGTGTCAAAAATGACAGAAGCAAAGTAATTGTTTAAGAGGAACTTACCGGTAACCACATCGTGATCATATCTGGCTTCTCCGGAACCAAGCACGAAGGCTCATCCCTTCACACCATTCCCTCCATTATTATCGTTGTTGCTACCATTGTTGTTGCCTTGATTATTTTTGTTACCGTTGTTGCCCTGATTATTGCCGCTGCCATTTCCACCTTGTGGTCGAAATGGTTGCTTTTTTGGAAGTACAACCCTACAGTCTTTCACAGCGTGGCCCATCTTACCACATCGCTGGCAACGATTTCTCTCACAAGTACCGAGATGGTGAAAATTACACTTGTTGCACTTAGGGTATTTCTCCGTATAACCACTCTGGTTTTGTCCTGAAGAGGTCGACTGGTTGAAACTCTTAGCTAACTTAAACCTACTCTGTCGTTGATGAGGTTGGTTGGATTAAATCCTCGTCTCCTAATGTCGCTAGATCATTTCATGAAGAAAGAAATTCATTTACAGGATTGAATATGTTGGGGTATAATTCGAATTAGACCAAGGATTAGTCACAAGATAATATAATAGGGTCAGATGGAATAACACGTGCTAGCTTAGAGAAAATTTCAAAATTTTCGCTTACATAGTTGTAGTCGATAGATTTGCCATGAGGTTCTAATAGAGTTTCAATAAAGATAGTTTCCTTGATCAAGTTTGGATGAGGGTCTTACGGTCACTAAGACTCTTACATGAGTGAAGATAACATGATGGATTCGATTAATGATAACTCAGTGTGTCTATAAACATCTTCAACCTGATAGTCACGTCTATCAGCTGTTGAATAGGTTTAACGATATCAACTAGTTGTTGAGTGTGTTACAAGAATTTTCACAGACAGTGGAAACTTAAGTCTGTGAAGCACAGATTAGGGCCATTTATTCACACACTAGGTTTCACCACGACTTACATGCACCTCAAATTATTATTACGTGTGCACCCGTAATGATAATTTGCTTTGCATGCTCACCCTAGTTCTCCCTATCCTGTGTCATAACGTCCTTTAGCATGTATTGATGAGTACAGAGTGTTATCAGATATGATAAGTCATCGAAAAGCTTAGTCATCAACTATACTTTGATCAATTAGAACTCATTCGGGATGAGTAGTCGAGAATGGTTTGATCCGAGTATTCACTCGAGTTGAAACACAATACATGAGTCCAATCCAGCGGATTGTAAATGAGAACATGGAACAAACATGAACATGAAATGCGACTTCGAGAAATGAAACTAATTCATGAATACAAGTTACAAGAAGCAGTAAAGTAGCCGTCCTTTCAACTGAGTCAAGATAGGGTTTGAGTATGCATTGAGCAATGCGTTCTCAAATTTGTGGTCAATCTATTCTCAACAGAATATCGACCAAAGACGCGAGCCCATGGCTCGGGAAAGTGATGACATCTATGTGTCAATGGATTCTGCAATAATGTGTGCAACGGTCTGCCTTCATTAGGCGTATTGTTGCTGGCGGGTACAGTAGGGACTCGCCTCCGACGATCCCAACTCCCAAAGAGATATGCGTTAGTGCTGAGTGCCGTCCATAACATGGACTTGAGAAATCCCACCATACCCAACAGGTGATGGTGATGTAACTGACTCCTCTGAAGGCTCCGTCTTGCTGCCCTCGGACGGGAGTGGATGATGTTCTGGTGATTCCTCGAGTGTTGCCACTAGGAATGATGATGCAATGCAAATGATGTGTTCCTCATCAGCAAAGGGTGATATGAATGACGTCAACATGACTGCAATGCAATGTATGTCTGGATGTTGTATGTATCATGTATGAGTGTCTATGCCGTGTAACTAATGCATGTGTGCGGTTATAGTCTAGTATGCAATCCTAGTTCTCTATAACCAATGGCTCTGATACCAATCTGTCACACCCACAAAATCGACTAATGTATTTTTACCGTTTGGTGCGTGACAAACCAGGATCTAAGTCATTAGTTACATCAAACGACACTATATGGGACATAAATGTAATATCATAAAAGTTCAGAGTTAATGCGGAAGCGTTTTAAATAAGAAAATAAATTCGCAAAACAACGCGCCCAAGTCTAACAATAACGGAAACATAATAAACGATCAGTAGATTGACAATTATTGAATACATCATGTTGACACCATGCATGCCCTAACGTGCACCTGTGCCTTAGCTTAGCGTCCTGAGAAAACATGTAAGAAAAGTGTCAACACAAGGTTGGTGAGTTTACAGGTTTCAGTATATAAATTAACGTTTACCAGATTATTGATCATTCAATATGTATCCATAGGTAGCTAACCTATATTCATGTTTTAACTTAAGCGCTCGCAACCGAAGCTGACTGTTTGTTTATTTGCCTCCTGCCAGGTCTATCAACCCCGGCGATGTGAGTAGGCTAACATTTCACCCGTTCGACCTCCAATCGAGTTAGCGTGACTAACGCGGGTGGGGCTTGTCAAACCCCGTAGTAGTACTAAACATTACCTCGCTAAGATCCATATTAACGGTCCGATGTGTGTTGAGGACTTTCAGTGATAGCGTGTTACGCTTAGCTTTAATATTGATAACATATTAATACAATATTCCAAAAATAGTTTGCAACATGTTTTCTCCCCCAAGATAAAACAGTAAAAGGGGCCGTGAAAACTCACTTGCGTTGCGTAGGTAGTATTCACACAAGAATGAGATTGGAACCACGAGTGTTAGCCTGCAACGGCTTACGTATACCCTAGAATTATACACATAACAATTAGGGATACAATGGGAATATGTGACGACAACACGGAAGATTGAACGTACAAAAGAAACGCTCTAATAATCAAGAGTAGACGAACGTGTCCACGGGAATAGGATATATATACGTTACGCGACGAATGATAAAATAATATATAATAAATATATTCGAGCTTTTTGTCATTAACTAGAAGTCTAGGAAAATAATATAATTTATTATATTATTTTTAAGTTTAGCGAAGTAACATAAATAATTAACTTGCGTGACAAAAATAATAAATTTATTATTTTTATTCAAGGATTTAAACGAGCGTAGATAATATAGATAATTATATTATTTATGAATTTGAAACGTTACAAAAATGTTTATAATACGGAGGAAATAATATATAAAATATATTATTTTTAATTTGAGTCTCGGTACAAAATAATGTGAATATATACTATTTTATAAATAGATTTTAATAATAAATACGGTTTGCAAGACCAAACCCGAGTCCACGGGTGCTTTCCGGGTTCAAAACATTTTTATATATTAATGTAATAATATGAGGTTTGATTTTATATTAAATTACTAGTGGGAACAATGGTTTAAAAATAAAACAGTGGGGAGGGATTCGAACCCGGGTCTCCTCCCCAACAGCCAACAGTCCTAACCATCACAGCCCGCTAAGGAATTGCACAAGGATCAGAAACAAATCGGTTTTAACATTCAAAGCCTTGAGTTCTTCCTTCCATTCGCGAACCGAACCAAACCTAGTCCAAGTTCCATCAATTTCAATCACAATTAACCCATGAACCATAGGGCTTTTTATCATCAAGGTATTGCGAATCTTGGGTGGAGTTTAATTGTAAAATCTATGAGTATACGATTGTTTATTTCTTGCTTGAATGTCGAAACCCTAGTTTTAGAATACGAAATTAAATTTAACGAATCTGATAATGAACTTGGTTGGATTCATAGGGTTTTTAATGATTGAGAGATGTCGAATCCATGTAAATTAATTGGATTGAGATGGTGTCCTGATTGTGGTTCGACTAAACCGAAATTACATGAACCCTAGATACGGGTTCGTGTTTAATTCGATACTGTGGATCCAAATTTTATTAGGGCTTTCATTACATATGTGAAAACGAATTTAGGAGTGTAAACAATTACCGGAATGGAGTGTGGATTGATGGCGTCCGGCTAATACGTATTTCGACTTTGACGGCTCGGCCTCCGACGACTCCTTGTGCTTCTTCGGTCGGATTGAATGATGCAACAGGTTCCAATGGATGCGACTAAGGTGTGTGAGAGTTCAACTTAAGGAATGCTAAACGAATTAATCGAATTCGGTTGATAATGGGCATTGAGGTCGACGGTTACATGGTTAATGTTCATAATTTGTTTTAATTCGTGTAATGATGATGATGGACTGTTCATAAACGATCGTTCATTGCATTAAAGTGTAATTCGGTTATGAATTGGAACATAACATGGTTTATGGAGCTTGAATTTGGATTAAAGATCATGATTTTGACTTTATAAAAGTCAACAGGACCCATTTTGAATTGATTTTGACTTTGAGAGTCAACCATCAAGTTTTGTGTATTTACATGACTAGTCCTCGAAGTTCAAGATCAAGAATTGACAGAATAAGTCCCTGGGGTTAGAGATATGAGTTAACGGGGTTAGGTTTTAACATAAAGTTTAACGGTAATTCTAACCGAGTATGCTTGAAAAGTCGGATTGTCACAGGATTTGAGAAAACCAAAGTTCGTTTCTATAATTGTCAGGAGTATGGTCATTTCGCCAAAGAATGTGTGAAGTCAAAAGTTGAATTTAATTCTCAGAAGAAGCCTAATAACTTTCAGAACAATCGTAATCAGTCTCATGGCTCCTCTGGTTCTGGAAATTCTAATCATGCATCTGCATCATCTGCTTTGGTTGCTCAGAATGATGAAAATTATGACTGGGGTATTCATCTTGAAGATTTGGTTGGTACGGTAAGTCAAGCTTTTGTAGCTGAGATTCATTCTGCAAAATCTGAAGAGTCAACTGATGATGCTAGCTCAAGTGATGGTGAGAGTTTGCCAAGTGCTAATGAAGAACATGATCAAGTACAAAATGTTGAGACTGATATTGCATCTGGTGTATCCGAAGATGACATAGTATTAACTCAAAATTCTTCTGATGGTGTTGATTCTGAAAATATTCTGATTACAAAAGTCTTCATGGCAGATATGTCAGATCCTTCAAAGGTAAAAGATTCTGTCTGTCACATTTATTGCTCTAATTGCATCAGTATAAAAGATAAAATGCAAAAAGTAATGGATGATAACACAAATTTAATTTGTGATATGAAATTGATGCATTCAGTTAATCAAAAATTGAAAGATAATGATAAATTGTGTATAGATAGAATTGAGTCTTTGAAAAGAGATTCGAACTCTTTGGGATTGAAATATAAGGAACAAGCATATCATCTGGATATGGCTTATGCTGAGATTGAGAAGCGAAATGAAATTGTCGCTCAGAAGAACAAAGAAATTTCTGATAAAGAATCTTAAGTGATAAAATTACATAGAAAGCTGGAGAATTTTGAAAATTCATCTGTGGTATTGGATTACTTTAATGCTAATGTTGATCCTACTAAGAGGGTTGCTGGAATTGGATTTGTTCCTCCACCATTCAATGCAAATTATGTGGTTGAACCAGAAATTATTCATGAAGAGGAAATTGATCCAAAGACAGTGTTGAAAGTAAATCCAGTAACTGGTGAAGATATCATCAATGATTCTGATTCTGAGGATGAAGTTTTTGATGATAACAAGGTTGAAGGCATTCCTAAGGAAGTGCAACTTGATGAAACAAAGGTAGTGAAAAATGTTACCCGTGATAGTTGCATTTTAACAGAACCTGATGAGGTGAAAGTTGATCAACCTAAACTTTCCAAAATGTTACAATCAAGTGGTTTTGTTGCTGCTGGTCATCAGAAGAAGAATTTATCAACGGTGACTAAACAAGTTTTTGTTCAAAAGAAGCCAGTCAACTGTTCAGTAAAATCTTCTGAAGATTGTTCATCGGAAGGGTCATCAAATTCTAGAAAAACTCCTTATATTCTGATTCACTATCCTTATAAGAATCAAGGCAAATTAAAGAGTGTTTCCTCACAACAACGAGTGGTGGCGATTCTGAAAAGACCAAATATGGGAAAGCCTACGTCTAGTGTTGTAAAGAATGTGCCTTGTCAATCATTTGCTAAATCTTCGGGATTTAAGCAACATGATAAGCATATTTCTAAACCAGTTGTTTTTCAAAATAACTTTGAGATTCCACATGTTGGAATTCCAAACGATTCTCAACCCGAGGTCAAACTTTCTAGACCACAACGAAGAAGACGTAACAGAAAATTAAAGAAATTTTTGGAAATATCTGAATCTGATAATCATAAATCTAATAATGTTTTTTTCCAATTAATCATACTGTGTCTTCATTGAGAAGGTCTAATTGTGAATCTTATGTTCCAAAGGTTGATGACAATGTTGATTGTGAATTGCTTGAAGTTGTTTGTTTTGATCCATCTGGACGACCCAAGACTACAATGGCTTGGGTTCCAATTTCTAGCTGATTTCTTTGTTTATGTAGGGGCAACCAAGGAGGACAATCAACAATACGTGGTATGTGGATAGTGGTTGTTCTCGACATATGACAGGGAATATTCGTTTGCTGGAAGATGTTATTCATATTGATGGTGGTTATGTCGCTTTTGCTTTTAATAAAGGCGAGTACATAACTGGTCAGGGTACTTTGAAGAATGATAAAGTCAAATTTGAGAAAGTGAACTATGTGGAGCAACTTGAACACAATCTTTTGAGTGTATCTCAATTGTGTGACAAAAAGTTTTCATTTCATTTCAATGATTCTGAGTGTTATATCTTGAAACCGGGCTTTGTTATTCATGCTGAATGGATTCTAATGAAAGCTTCGAGGAGAAATGACACATATGTCCTAGACATGAGTGTTGCTACTACAACGGATTCAATTCCTACATGTCTACTCTCCAAGGCGTCTGAGTCGGATTCTATTTTGTGGCACAGGAAACTTGCTCACATCAATTATCGAAAAATGAATTATCTCGTGAAGAATGATCTGGTTATTGGTGTTTCAAAAATGAAATTTTCAGTTCCTGATGACTGTATTCCTTGCAAGAAGGGGAAACAACACAAGAAGTCCCACAAATCTAAGTCAAAGAATTCAATTGTGACTCCTTTGGAGCTACTGCATATAGATTTGTTCGTACCGATTAGTATCAGGAGCATTGGCGGTAAATCTTACTGTCTCGTAGTAACAGATGCTTTCTCTAGATTTTCATGGGTTAAGTTCCTTGCTTCTAAAGCCGAAACCACAGAGTTGGTACAATTCTTAATCCTGGGTTTAGAGAATTTCTGCAAACAGAAAGTCAGAAGCATTAGGAGTGACAATGGCAGCGAGTTTAAAAATAGCAAGATGGGTTTATTTTGTCTTCAAAAGGGAATTCATCATGAATTCAGTGCGCCATATGTACCTCAACAAAATGGAGTTGCTGAACGAAATAACAGGACTTTGGTTGAAACGGCACGTACGATGCTTGTAGATTCTAAGCTTCCAGTAACTTTTTGGCCTGAGGCTATTAATACTGCGTGTCACGTTTTGAACAGAGTTTTGACCGTTAAGCGACACAACAAGACATGCTTCGAGTTGCTTAATAATCGTAAGCCGAATCTAGAATATTTACTACCTTTTGGTAATCCATGCACCCTGTTGAAAGTTATATCCCAACCAAGTTCAGTGCTAAGGCTATTGAAGGGATCTTTCTGGGGTATGTTGCAAATTCTACTACCAAGAGGGTTTATAACAAAGAGACTCGTCAGGTTGAAGAATGGTTTCATATTGACTGTTCTAATCGGTCTTTACCTCAAATGGCGATTGGACCAGACTGGGCTTTTGATTATGAGAATTTATTCAAGTCTTTTCAATTACCTTCTGATATTTCTCCTGAGGAAGCTGTTGTCTTATATGTTTCATGTCAGGATGCACAAAATAGTGGTTTTCAGCCGACTATGGTTCCACAACCAGGTTTTCAGCCGACTATGGTTCCACAACCATCTGTTCCTTCTACATCTGCTCTAAATCCTAATGTTGCTTCTTGTTCGGGACCACAAGAGTCTGATAGTGAGGACGAAAATGTTATTTTCCAAGATTCTTCTGCTGATCCTTTGTTAGTTGATGAACCTTCTAATTTGACACAGGCTCAGGGGGAGATGCCTACAAATCTAGACTCGGAGATACCAGTTAATCAAGATATGTCTTATCAATCTGATACAACTCAAGTTGATATGTTACCGGTTCCTGAGGTTGCATCAATCAAGGAACTCAAAGTTCATCCGATTTCAAATATCATTGGGAATTTGCGTGATGGAGTGCAAACGCGTTCTATTATTGACAATACTTGCTTGTATATAGGTATTAAGAATTCTGGTGTTCTTGATGTATGCTCGCATTCCTATTTTATTTCTCAGGTCAAACCAAAGAATGTCGAAATGGCGGTACGTGATAACAATTGGATAGAGGCCATGCAGGAAGAACTTGCTCAGTTTGACAAACTCAAAGTTTGGAATCTTGTAGATCTTCCAAAGGGTGTGTATCCAATTGGTACAAAGTGGGTGTTTAAATGCAAGAAAGATGATCGAGGTGTTGTGGTGAGAAATAAGGCAAGATTAGTTGTACAAGGTTTCAATCAACAAAAGGGAATTGATTACACCGAGGTTTATGCTCCTGTTGCCAGGCTTGAAGCTATACAGTTGTTTCTTGCTTTTGCTTCATACAAAGGGTTTAAGGTGTTTCAATTAGATGTAAAAAGTGCTTCCTTATATGGTAAATTCAAGGAGGAGGTTTATGTGTGTCAGCCGCCGGGGTTTGAAGATCCAACTAATCCGTCTAGAGTTTTCAAGCTTGATAAAGCTCTCTATGGTCTTCATCAAGCTCCTCGAGCGTGCTATGAAACGTTGTCTACACATCTTATGGATAATGATTTTGTTCGTGGCCAAATTGACTCGACTTTATTCATTAAGAAACAGGGGAAGAATATCTACTGGTGCAGATATATGTAGATGATATTATTTTTGGCTCTACAAATGAAGGGTTGTGCAAAGAGTTTGAGAATGTTATGAAATCGAAGTTTGAGATGTCAGCTATGGGAGAGTTATCATTTTTCCTAGGTCTTCAAGTTAATCAGAAGGAAGATGGTTTCTTTATTCATCAGTCCAAGTATATAAAGGACATCTTGAGCGGGTTCAAGATGGAGGACTGTACCCCATACGATACTCAGATTTCGGTCAATCATAAATTGAATTCTAACCCGGATGGAAAAGAAGTTGATTGCCGACTCTACCGTACAATGATTGGATCTCTCATGTACTTAACTGCTTCAAGGCCAGACATAATGTTCGTTGTGTTTATTTGTTCAAGGTTCCAAGCAAGACCAAAAGAGTCTCATTTGATTACAGTAAAGAGAATCTTTCGTTATCTGAAAGGAAAACAGAGATTGGGACTATGGTTTCCACATGGTTCTAACTTTGAATTCAATGCATACACTGATTCTGATTTTGGTGGTTGTTGTTTGAACAGGAAATCTACTACAGGTGGTTGCCAGTTCTTGGGTAATCGTCTAGTTTCCTGGCAATGCAAAAAGCAAACTACGGTCTCCATTTCAACATGTGAAGCAGAACACATTGCTGCTGCAAGTTGTTGTTCACAGATTTTGTGGATCCAACAACAATTAAGAGACTACGGTTTAAATTTTACAGGAACCCCCATGTTTATTGATAATAATGCTACAATGTCTATCACAAATAATCCTGTTAAGCATAGTCAAACAAAGCACATTGAAATTAGATATCATTTTATTCGTGATTGTGCAGATAAAAAGTTGATTGAGCTGGTGAAGGTTCATATAGATGATAATTTTGCTGATCTTTTTACCAAGGCATTTGATCGTACCATGTTTGAATTACTGATCAAAATGATAGGTATGATCAATCCCGAATAAAAGTTTTTCAAAGACAATTTTTCATGGGAGATTTTGTTTTAAATTTCTTTTATTGCTTTATTACATTTTTGCATTTTAAATTTCTATCAAAATTGTTATTTATAAAAATTCAAAACAAAATAAAAAATATAAAATTGACATCATTTGAAGTTAGAGAAGAAATGATAGTACATCAGTGAATAGTTCATTACACATGACCATAGTAGACCTTTGATATATGATAGTTTAAAGTAAATTGATTTGATCTAAATTTCAAAGTCTGCATAAATGAAAAATGATATTGTTTTGAATGCTCTAATCTTGCTAATATGTTTTAATTTGAATATGAGTTTGAAACTTGAATTGTCAATAGACTAGAAGCATTTTTGAACCAATAGTAGTGTGAAAATTAAATATGATATGATTACATCTGTGATTTGAATCCATTATATGCCCGGGTGTGTGTGTAAAAGATCATTATCAGATAAAGAATATATGATTTTAAGAATTTCATGAGACCAATATAGAATTATGTCTTTAGCACAATCTCTTTCAGTTCACTTCACTGCCGATTCCCCGAAAAACATGCAATGTGTTGCTGAACTAAGATATGTTTTCTAACAACATCTGTTGGAACATATATTCACCACTGGATCAGTTAGATACATTATCTATTCTGATTTCATTGAAATTTATCCAGATAATAGTTGGATCCTCCTACCTGAATCTATTGATTCTCATTATAAAGACAATTCATTAGAATCTTTTGATTCTGAATCATCCTGATTCTTATATCCTTTGGGATCTGCTATTCTATACTTGTGCTAATAGAGATAATTTCATTTTGGAGATTGATCTAATCTTACAATAAACTGTGTATGTCTTGAAGATAGTGCAAATTTAAATTTCTGTTGGCATATATGTGGGGTACACGATGTTTTTCATCTAAATGGTACTAACTCACATGAATTTGGAAGAAAAATGCTTATAGTTGGAAATTATATAGTATTGACAACTTAAGAATTCATGCTTTGTATTACAAATTCGAAATGAAAAATTGAGCATTTCATAACCTGATCTTGTTTACTTTGAAATTTATCGCGTATCATTTCAAGTATTATTCAAATTGATTGCAAAAAATTACATAAAAAAATTGAAAAAGATTCGAGTTACATAAGAATGAGTTTGATTGTTTCATATCATTTTTTTGTGCATATCATAGGTTACCCATAGTTGATAATAGACTGTGTGATCTTCTTGCTCATGATGTTCATCCAAAAATATGTGTTTCAATTTGCTCAGATAAAAACCAAAAATATGTGATTCCGTTTGTACAGATAAAATCCAAAAATATTTTGTTTCTTTCTTCCATGAAAATTTTATTTTTTATTAAAATGTTTCGGGATTGGATCGGATACATGCTACAGATGGAAGTTCACAAGAATGTGACGTGTTGAAAGTGAAGAAATTGTTCAAGGCAAAGGTTTGAAGCGAACTTCATATGTTCGCATGTTTCTAATTAAGCGAACTTAATATGTTCGCCTGGGGCTTGTTAAGCGAACTTAACAAGTTCGCCTAATGAAGCGAACTTAATTGTGTGAATAAATATCTTGTTCAGGCGAACATATCTCTTTATACTCTTTTCTGTTTGAGCGAACTTCACTTGAGCGAACTTATTGGGTTTAGCGAACTTGTCAAAATTTTTAAATTTGGTTTGTGTGGTTTGATTTTTTCTTGGTTGTTACTTGATCGGTTTTGAATTGCGATTCTATCTAAGGTAATTACAGGGTTTTTTATCCGTTAAATCAATGGGAAATTGATCCTTTGACCCTGTGTTCATCGCATTTTGACAGCCGGTCTGAGATTGATCTGATATGGTGTCTTTTCATGGTTTAAATCTTGAAATTGAAGCTTAATATTGTTTAGTTGTTGTAAATCCATGTCTATGCTGTGTTTTAATTTGAAAAATTTTGACGATTTAGGCATTTTGGATTCTGCTGTAGAATTTGTATCGACAAACTGGTTCAGCCGAACTTGTTAAAGCGAACTTGTTTAGGCGAACTTGTTTAGGCGAACTTATTATGTTCGCCTCTTGCAACACTAAGCGAACTTATTAAGTTCGCCTAAGGGCTAAGCAGTGTTTGGACTTGTGATTTTTTTTTTTTGTGTAAATTTTTTTTTTCTTTCTTTTTTGTTTGTTATATGACTAATGTGTGTTCTTTATCCAATACATTTACAGATGGCTCGTCGTGTTGATTACAAACATAATCAAGTGGCGTTGTTAGATCCAAATATGTCTGAATCTGTTAATTTCCAAGGAATTATTAACTTCTTGAAACGTTCACGTTTGCATGTGGCCTTATCTGCAGATCCGTACATCATCTTACCGTATATCTAACAATTCTGGGATACAGTACATCAAGTGTCACACCCCCATATTTTATTTACTTATTAAATAAATACAGGTTGCAACGATTGGTTCATTACACGATAGCGGAAGCTGTAATAATGATTTCTAAGACTTGATTTCATATACAATTACTAAAACTAAGTAATACTGTGATCTAAGTTCTTCTAGATCAACGACAGACTTGAGACTTGATATCCTACGTCCTTCCAGCTACTAGGAATTGCTCAGGCATAGCTAGCCTATTCCAACCGCGCCATGGCTAAAGGTCACCTGAGAAACATACTTGAAAGTGTCAACACAAAGGTTGGTGAGTTCACAGAGTTAGTTATATTAGTGCTTATAGTTTTTCCCGAAAACATGTACATGACTTTACCGTCATAAAACTAAGTAGTTTTCCCCGAAAAACTATACATGACTTAACCGTCATAAATAATAAGTAGTTTTCATTTGAAAACATGCCCATGACTATACCGTCATAAAATAAGTAGTTTTCCTTTGAAAACATGCCCATGACCTATCCGTCATGAAATAAGTAGTTTTCCTTTGAAAACATTACCATGACTTAATCGTCATAACTCCAATGTTTAACATGATCATTTTAACCTGATCGAAACTCTTTGTATAAACCTGATCCTTTTAACCTGATCAGAACCCTTTGTTTAAACCTGATCACTTTAACCTGATCAGAACCCTTTGTTTAACCTGATCACTTTAACCTGATCAGAACCCTTTGTTTAACCTGATCACTTTAACCTGATCAGAATCCTTTGTTTTGTATTACCAATGAATCTGAATACTAATCCGATCTGTTGACCCCATTTGTAAACTTGCAAGGAATACAAAATAGTATGTAATGTACGAGACCGTAACCAAACCCCAACTTTCTGTGCCTCCCCTCGCCTTTCTGCGAGTAAGACAATATGCGGTCATTCGGCCATTTTGACCCCTGGTTAGCGCGACTAACCATGACCGGAGGCGTCACCCCCAATAGTACTATTCATATAATCCCGGGCTAAATCCATAGCTAATGGTTACTAATTTATTACGAGGACTTTAAGCGCTTTATTGTTCCCTCAATACATACATACGGTCAGATCATTAGTTCCATTCATTTATACACAAAAGTCTTTTACAAGTATGTTTCCACCCCAAATCATTTCAAAAACTTAGAAAAAAGGGGATTAGTGAAACTCACAAGGAGTTAAACCAAAATGTTTATATTGTCAAATGTATAAGCAATGTAATTCATGTTTTCAAAACATAATAAGTAAGTATGTTTCTCCCCCGATGTTTACAAAACAGTAAATAGTTAAAAGGGGGCCGTGAACTCACCTTGAGTTTGTGTATGCTTGCAATGATAATTGTTCTAGCCGAACTTGACTATTCGTACCCTAGATACCAAAGGGTAAATTGTGTTAAGACCGAACGTCTCATATTGCAAATTGTTCATCGACCTAGTAAATCTAGTTGCTTTTGTTTAAATATCTTCTTAGATTTTCAACACTTGTTTTGCTATAAAAACAGTTCTAAGTTACTGCCCAATGTGACTGATGAACAGATGTCGAAACTTCCTAGTTTCGATTGGGCAATTGAGTATCGAAACTTCATAGTTTCGATTGAGTAGTTAGGTATCGAAACTATCTAGTTTCGATTGGCAAGAAGGGTATCGAAACTATCTAGTTTCGATTGAGCAATATGTATCGAAACTACCTAGTTTCGATTGAACAACTAGTATCGAAACTCCCAGTTTCGATTGAGTAAACTGGTATCGAAACTCCTAGTTTCGATTGAATAGGTATCGAAACTCCTAGTTTCGATTGAATAACAGGTATCGAAACTCCTAGTTTCGATTGAACAGGTATCGAAACTCCTAGTTTCGATTACTGCACTTTGATTGACAGAATTCGTCCTGTATATTTTTATGTTCAAATCTTGAATTTGACACATTTTTTTCTTGTTATCTTACTTGCGTTTGAACGATTTGTATGTTCAGCTACGATTTTAAAGAAAATGAAATGGATAATATCGAGTTTTTACCTCAAACAGAGAATGATGATTTTCAGGGAAACAGAGAATGATCTTGAGCTCCTTATCTTGATTCTTGAGACAACACTTGGAACTCTTCTTATAGCACCGAAATACGGTGGATTTTTACCTTAAACTGGACTTCGACTTGAAGGAGAATTGGGAATTTGCCGTAAGAAAATGAGAAGTATGAAAGGGATTGTGGGATTTCGATTGAGGAGGTATGGTTTTTATCTGAATTTGAGTGAATTAGCAAGTGGGGGAATGGCTCCCCTGACTTTCGGTCGAGAAAGTCAAGCAAGTGGGTTGGGATTTAAATAAATCAAACCATTTGATTTAAGTGTAATTTTAACCACTAGTGTTCGTATTTAGTCGGGTTATCCTGGTACGTGAACCGGTAACTCCTAGAATTACCAAAATATGAAATGAGACCATGTACGGTTTTTGTTAGGCCTTAATGTCCTTGTTTGTGAAATTAAGTAAATCACAAAAACAATTATAATGTAAACTTGTTTATAACATGTACGGATATTGACCTGAATTGTCGGGTGTCACATTCTCCCCATGTTAGAAGAATTTCGTCCCGAAATTCAATTTGTGTCCTCTTGAACTGTTGTATCCTTAAACAAGGATGGGTATTTTTGTTTTCATTTGATCCTCTCGTTCAAATGGTTCAACGTACCTAGGGTTAAGCTTGCCACGGTTGCCAAATCTTGCAACCCCTTTCCAATGTGAGACCTTTAACATGACTTTGTCTCCCACTTAGAATTCTAATGGTTTTCGTCTGTTGCTATCTCAACTCTCTTTCGTCTGTCTTGAGTGACTTTCAGACGATCTTTTATTTCGAAGATTTTGTCAACGGTTCCCTAGTCAATATCAGGACCAGTCAAATGTTTTTCGCTAGCCTCCGCCCAATATAGCGATGAGTGACACTTACAACTATACAAAGCCTCAACGGAGCGGCTTTAATGTTGGTATGGTAGTTGGTATTATATGAAAACTCATCCAACGGCGGTGAGTATCCCTATTTCCTCTGAAATCGATTATACACACACGGAGCACATCTTTTAAAGTTTGGATGGTCCTTTTACTTTGACCGTTCATCTGGGGATGATATGCAGTGGTCATGTAAAGGCATGTGCCCAAGGCTTATTGTACAGACTGCTAGATTCTTGACATGAATCGACTGTCCCTTTTTGTGAAAATGGAAACTGGCATACCATGCCTGGCCTTAATTCCCTTAATATTTAGCCTTGCACGCTTCTTACTTTTATCTGTCTCCTTTATTGGTAGTGAATACGCGGATTTCGTCAAACGACTGACGATTATCATATAGTATTATAGTTGCTAGGTGTTCTGGGTAACTTTGTAATGAAATCCATTAAAATTTGTTCCCATTTCCATTGAGGTATCTCGGGTTGTTATAACAATCCCGACGGTTTCTGATGTTCTGCCTTTACCTTTGAACATGTCAGGCATTTACCGACGTAAATAGCAATTTCTCATTTTATGTTCGGCCACCAGTAGAGTTCTTTCAGATCCTTATACATTTTATCCGAACCTGGGTGAATGGAGTACCTGGACTTGTGGGCTTCGTCCATAACCAACTCCCGTAAGTTACCAATACATGGCACCCAAATTCTATTCATGAAGTATAAAGTGTCATCTGGCTTTGGTTCCAACTGCTTTATCATTCCTCGTAAAGCTTCATTCTGACTGTTTTCCTCTTTGATTGCCTCTTGTTGTGCCATCCGAATTTGAGTAGTAAGATTCGTATGAATTGTCAATCCTAAGGTACGAACACGAAGAGTTTTAACTCGTTCTTTGCGACTTAAAGCGTCCGCTACAACATTGGCTTTCCCGGGATGGTACTTGATATCACAATCATAATCGTTTAGTAGTTCTACCCAACGACGTTGTCTCATGTTAAGTTCCTTTTGATCAAAGATATGTTGGAGACTCTTGTGATCAGTAAAGATAGTACATCTTGTACCGTAAAGGTAATGTCTCCAAATTTTGAGTGCAAATACAACTGCGCCCAATTCCAAGTCATGGGTCGTATAATTCTTTTCGTGCACTTTTAGTTGTCGTGAGGCATATGCGATGACTTTGTCTTTTTGCATTAACACACAACCAAGTCCTTGGTGTGATGCATCGCAGTACACAACAAAATTGTCGATTCCTTCCGGAAGGGATAAGATCGGTGCACTACACAGCTTCTGCTTCAGTAATTGGAAAGCTGACTCCTGCTGGTCACTCCAATCATACTTCTTTTCTTTCTGGGTTAATGTGGTTAAAGGCAAGGCTATTTTCGAAAAATTCTCGATGAATCGTTTGTAATAGCCGGCCAAACCCAAAAATTGACGCACCTCAGTCGGAGTTCTTGGTGCTTCCCAGTTTTTGATAGCTTCAATCTTGGTTGGGATTACGTGAATACCCTTCTTATTGATGACGTGTCCGAGAAAGTGAACCTCTCGAATCCGAAACTCACACTTAGAGAATTTGGCATAACGCTTCTCATTCCGGAGTAGTTCCAAGATTGATTTCAAATGATGTTCATGTTCCTCATTGGTTTGTGAATATATTAATATGTCATCGATAAATACAATCACGAATTTATTCAAGTATGGCTTGCACACGCGGTTCATTAGGTCCATGAAAACGGCCGGTGCATTAGTCAAGCCAAATGGCATAACTAGGAACTCGTAGCGACCGTAACGAGTCCTAAAAGTCGTTTTTGGTATATCTTCTTCCTGAATTTTCAGTTGAGGATATCTTGATTGTAGATCAATTTTAGAATAGAAACTGGACCCTTGAAGTTGATCAAACAAATCGTCTACTCGAGGAAGAGGATACCGGTTTTTGATTGTCAGCTTGTTCAACTCCCGATAATTGATGCACCTTCTAAAGGTTCCATCCTTTTTCTTTACAAACAGGACCGGAACTCCCCATGGTAAGAAACTCGATCTTATGAAAGAATTACTCGGCGAGGTATCCAAGTTTTTGTTGTATATTGGGTAGAAATGAAAAACTATGAAAATGAAACTTTATGTTTGTCCCTCTTATGCTTTTCGAAAGCATTTTCCCGGACTAAGACTTTTCTCTTATTTCAGGTTTCATGTTTTCTATGATTTTCCTCTCCATATGCCTTCATGGAGCTAGGAATTGATGTTCCTTGGGAGCTCTTATTTGCGAACTTCAAGTCTAATCACCACTTTACCCCTTTGCTCGCACTACCTTTCGAGGCAGACTAGCCTTTGGGTTGTAGCGTCCTGATATGTAAACTCATGTCTCGACTACCCTACATTCAAAGTATGTAAGCCATACAAAGTTCGATGTTTGATTGGAATATTCATATTCTGTCTATGTGAAGGAATGAATAGTGATACTGTGAGAATGGTCTCATCGAATTAGTGCTTTCCCCAAAATGGGCTATGGGCTTGTCAACCCATTAAGTTGGCTGAGATGTTTTGGGAGTTTTACAATTGCCATCTTGTTGTCATTCAGTGCATCTGCACTTCCTTAGGGTTTGAATAGTACTTTGGGGACATACCATTACGTATTCCACTCATTCAGGTTATGGCCTCAAAATCCTTAGCACAAGGATACACTTGAGGTAATGAGTGTTGAACGTCGAGACTTTTGTATTCTAACTGAGTCTACTCCAAGAGATCATTTCTTAAAAATAGATGCTCTAGAGCTTCCCAATTATAGAAAACTAGGAGTGAAAGATGCAATCACACCTCTTTTCTAGGCTAAATCTGGGATCCATCCAACAAGATGAACTTTGAGGAAGTGCGAGTACAAAATAGTAATAGATTATTCTTCTCAACTCTTTGTGGACAGTGGCCTGTTGTGAATAGCTCGAGCTTACATCCCTTATGCATATCATGAACTAATGAGATTAGCATGAAATTCCGCATTTGGGACTCCTTTAAGAGTTTTGCATGTCGTTTTGGTTAGTGCGACAATAGTCGTTAGTCCACACTTAGGTTTCTTTGACATTTGCTCGAGCATCAAACCCGGCTTATCCATTACCGAGAGAATAGTTAGACTTAAAGGTATATTGAATGTCAATGGCTGCGAGAGCAATCCTGTTTGACCGACATTCTGAAATGTCCGATTTCCTACTTGTCTCATGATGAGCTTCCACAATATCCATAGGTGCCATGTGTATGCGTGTCAGAATAATATCCTGCCCTATTACTGAAGTTAGTGCATAACACTCTTGGCGTAACTTTCAATCAATTGTGAGATTAAACTGTATGATGGATCCTGAGATTATGCCATAATCTCCCACAATAGTTGTGCAATTACTGTAAGTGTTAGTTGTTGTAACGCTCAATTTGAAGCATTCCTGACAAGTAGAATCTCAAAGAATGAATGTGCGAATTTCTTCGTCGTTCAGGATTTACTAAGGATTGGTTGAATTCAATTTGAATTTCTCTCGTTCCTCCAAAACTAGGAGAATGCTTTGTGAGCACCTAATTGAGAAGTCTGATTTGATAGGATTCAATCCTTAATCAAGTGATTGAGAACATGGGTTGATCATCAGCTTAGACAGTAAGACTCACTAAAGTTCCCATGCACTGCAAATTATGATTACGTGTGCACCCGTAATGATGATTTGCCTTGCCTGATCCCTATAGTGTTTCTTCTATCCCTAGCTTTTAATCAAAAGTGATTTGAAACGATCATTAGATTGCGTTTGCACATTTGTACAGGAGTGTGTATTGTTTTATCGGATTACTGTTAATTATGTGTACCAATACTCATGAATCTGCTGAATATGGCAGTTGTCGGATGAGGCTAAGGGTAGAGAGGCACCACCAGTGTCTCTTAAAAAAAATGTGTATGGTGAAATTCAGGCACTATGTGTTGGGCAGAGATCCTCAAACGAGTGTCGAGCAACTCATGCTCCAAGTCTGTATATATGCATGGATCCACATGATCCTGATGTAT
This sequence comes from Smallanthus sonchifolius, assembly GCA_023525975.1. NCBI lineage: Eukaryota > Viridiplantae > Streptophyta > Magnoliopsida > Asterales > Asteraceae > Smallanthus > Smallanthus sonchifolius. Next base: position 15,041,148 of record CM042035.1, on the reverse strand, counting down.
GTCTGGGTCTCCTGACCCTTGGAGTTCTCTCCCATTTAGTCCTGCTTATTCACCTTGAATTCCCTTCTGTCTGGGCAATCATGCCAGCCATATATCATGGCGAGAGTCTAGGCATCCGATCCGACAACTTATGAATGAGAGTATTTATATCGCAAATACGTTAGAAAGATAGTTGCCTCCATGGCTGGAGTAGTTGTGGTGCAGGTATAGGTACAGATTCTGGTACGAGTTCAACCTTTTGTGATACCAAGATCGGTAACTGACGATCACCGCCGTCGTCGTTCAAGCTCAGCTCGTAACTCGATCTTCTAAGGATGCAGTATGCTGAGTACTCGTTATTCTTGACTCGTAACCCGAACAATAACATGTTATAAGTGTTTATTATTTTCACTTTATTGTATGTGTTTAAGTGTTCACTATATGTGCCATGTAATTGTATTAGTGTAGCTAATGGTACCCTAGTGTAACTCCATACACTAATAGTCTACACAAATTGTTCGGCAACGGTTGGAATTCCTATGCTCAAGTCTTGGGTGTTTTTAATGTGATGCAAGTCTTAGAAATCTTGGTCCCTAAATGAGTCCGGTTAGAGCCTAGGTATCACTAAGGACACCTAATTCGCTAAAACCATTGCTCTGATACCAATCTGTCACACCCCCATATTTTATTTACTTATTAAATAAATACAGGTTGCAACGATTGGTTCATTACACGATAGCGGAAGCTGTAATAATGATTTCTAAGACTTGATTTCATATACAATTACTAAAACTAAGTAATACTGTGATCTAAGTTCTTCTAGATCAACGACAGACTTGAGACTTGATATCCTACGTCCTTCCAGCTACTAGGAATTGCTCAGGCATAGCTAGCCTATTCCAACCGCGCCATGGCTAAAGGTCACCTGAGAAACATACTTGAAAGTGTCAACACAAAGGTTGGTGAGTTCACAGAGTTAGTTATATTAGTGCTTATAGTTTTTCCCGAAAACATGTACATGACTTTACCGTCATAAAACTAAGTAGTTTTCCCCGAAAAACTATACATGACTTAACCGTCATAAATAATAAGTAGTTTTCATTTGAAAACATGCCCATGACTATACCGTCATAAAATAAGTAGTTTTCCTTTGAAAACATGCCCATGACCTATCCGTCATGAAATAAGTAGTTTTCCTTTGAAAACATTACCATGACTTAATCGTCATAACTCCAATGTTTAACATGATCATTTTAACCTGATCGAAACTCTTTGTATAAACCTGATCCTTTTAACCTGATCAGAACCCTTTGTTTAAACCTGATCACTTTAACCTGATCAGAACCCTTTGTTTAACCTGATCACTTTAACCTGATCAGAACCCTTTGTTTAACCTGATCACTTTAACCTGATCAGAATCCTTTGTTTTGTATTACCAATGAATCTGAATACTAATCCGATCTGTTGACCCCATTTGTAAACTTGCAAGGAATACAAAATAGTATGTAATGTACGAGACCGTAACCAAACCCCAACTTTCTGTGCCTCCCCTCGCCTTTCTGCGAGTAAGACAATATGCGGTCATTCGGCCATTTTGACCCCTGGTTAGCGCGACTAACCATGACCGGAGGCGTCACCCCCAATAGTACTATTCATATAATCCCGGGCTAAATCCATAGCTAATGGTTACTAATTTATTACGAGGACTTTAAGCGCTTTATTGTTCCCTCAATACATACATACGGTCAGATCATTAGTTCCATTCATTTATACACAAAAGTCTTTTACAAGTATGTTTCCACCCCAAATCATTTCAAAAACTTAGAAAAAAGGGGATTAGTGAAACTCACAAGGAGTTAAACCAAAATGTTTATATTGTCAAATGTATAAGCAATGTAATTCATGTTTTCAAAACATAATAAGTAAGTATGTTTCTCCCCCGATGTTTACAAAACAGTAAATAGTTAAAAGGGGGCCGTGAACTCACCTTGAGTTTGTGTATGCTTGCAATGATAATTGTTCTAGCCGAACTTGACTATTCGTACCCTAGATACCAAAGGGTAAATTGTGTTAAGACCGAACGTCTCATATTGCAAATTGTTCATCGACCTAGTAAATCTAGTTGCTTTTGTTTAAATATCTTCTTAGATTTTCAACACTTGTTTTGCTATAAAAACAGTTCTAAGTTACTGCCCAATGTGACTGATGAACAGATGTCGAAACTTCCTAGTTTCGATTGGGCAATTGAGTATCGAAACTTCATAGTTTCGATTGAGTAGTTAGGTATCGAAACTATCTAGTTTCGATTGGCAAGAAGGGTATCGAAACTATCTAGTTTCGATTGAGCAATATGTATCGAAACTACCTAGTTTCGATTGAACAACTAGTATCGAAACTCCCAGTTTCGATTGAGTAAACTGGTATCGAAACTCCTAGTTTCGATTGAATAGGTATCGAAACTCCTAGTTTCGATTGAATAACAGGTATCGAAACTCCTAGTTTCGATTGAACAGGTATCGAAACTCCTAGTTTCGATTACTGCACTTTGATTGACAGAATTCGTCCTGTATATTTTTATGTTCAAATCTTGAATTTGACACATTTTTTTCTTGTTATCTTACTTGCGTTTGAACGATTTGTATGTTCAGCTACGATTTTAAAGAAAATGAAATGGATAATATCGAGTTTTTACCTCAAACAGAGAATGATGATTTTCAGGGAAACAGAGAATGATCTTGAGCTCCTTATCTTGATTCTTGAGACAACACTTGGAACTCTTCTTATAGCACCGAAATACGGTGGATTTTTACCTTAAATTGGACTTCGACTTGAAGGAGAATTGGGAATTTGCCGTAAGAAAATGAGAAGTATGAAAGGGATTGTGGGATTTCGATTGAGGAGGTATGGTTTTTATCTGAATTTGAGTGAATTAGCAAGTGGGGGAATGGCTCCCCTGACTTTCGGTCGAGAAAGTCAAGCAAGTGGGTTGGGATTTAAATAAATCAAACCATTTGATTTAAGTGTAATTTTAACCACTAGTGTTCGTATTTAGTCGGGTTATCCTGGTACGTGAACCGGTAACTCCTAGAATTACCAAAATATGAAATGAGACCATGTACGGTTTTTGTTAGGCCTTAATGTCCTTGTTTGTGAAATTAAGTAAATCACAAAAACAATTATAATGTAAACTTGTTTATAACATGTACGGATATTGACCTGAATTGTCGGGTGTCACATCAAGACACAGATGCTGAACCTCATGTCCTTCGTGCAACGGTGAATAATACAGAGGTAGCTATTTCAGTGGAAACTATTCGTGATGTTTTGGCATTGGGAGGTGATAATGAAGATCCTATGTCGCATCCTGGAACACTGATTATGGGGTGTTTTCAGAGGATGGGTTACAGAGGCAGACCAAATGATACTCAATCATGAAAAGGTGGTTTAGTTGGAGAATAGAGGTATTTTATGCACGTAATCATCCAATGTTTGTCTCCAAGAAAGGCTGGTACTGATGGTTTGAAGAGTGCATTACAAGCTGCAATGGTTGCATTGACCCTGAACAAACGGTTTAACTTTGCTTTGTATATATACCGTGAGTTGGTCATGCAAATCAATCCTCTAGAAGGTCAAGGGTTTCTTATGTACCCTAGGTTCTTGCAAATGATTCTGAACCATTTAATTCCTAATTTACCACATCATCCAATCCGTTTGACCTTGACTCCTTTGTCCAAAAGAATCTTTAGTGATTGTACTAAGGTTAAACAACAAAATGTTGCTTTGATTCCTGTTTTGACTCCTTTGTTTGGTCACTTAATAAATCCTGATTATGTTGAGCCTCCTAATGATAATTGGTTTCATCTTGAGGAGTTAGTTCAAGGACAAATCCAGAATCAAGTACAACAAACACAACAAGTTCAAGCTCATGTACAAGCACCACAACAAGTTCCTATTCCACAACAACAACTTCCTATTCAACAACAACAATTTCCTATTCCACAAGAACAGATTAATATTCCTGTTAATGAACCAGTTCAGGAAGATGTTGCTCTAGATAATGAACAAGATTTTGGTATGAATATGGACGATTTTGATAATGAAGATGTGAACTCACCCATTCATGAAGCAGAAGGAAATGTGGTGGATACGAGTTTCGGTGATACTATTTTACCTGATTCTGAGGCTACTGACTCTGATTCATTTAGAGATTTTAGCTCAGATCATTATGAGAGGTTGGCTACTTTACCATTGGCAAATGCGGGGAAACGTATTAAATCTAAAGCCAGAAATCCGAGGTGTAAGTTTGTTCGGAATCCTCCTTCTGGATCAGTACTTGGCAAGAGAACATTAATTGATGAGAGTTCTGACTCGGATAGCGATGTTATTCCAGTTCCAAAAGCTCAGAAGCTTATGTCTGCTTCTATTGCTGCTGCTCATTCATCTCAAGGTGTTGAGGATGCTACTTTTGTTACATCCTTACTGGTTACACCTCCTTCATCTAAACATCCATCTCCGGTGATTTCTCCACTTGTTCCACACTCATCTGAAGCTGGTCCTTCAAAGCCTTCTTATTCTGAAAGGATTACCTTCCTTGAATCACAGGTGCTTGCTTTGCAGACTCAGGTAGATACTCTTGTGTCTACTGATACTCAGAGACAGTTGGTTCTTCAGGCTCAAGCTACACAGATTGCCGACATGCAGTTATTAGTGTCCAAACTTGTTGAGCGTCTTGACGCTCAGGGGGAGTTAAGGATACATGATACTTGTCATGCTGAGTCAATTCAATGAAAGGATGATGATGACAATGATCCTAGTGGTAATGTTGAGGGTGATCGTCAATACGCTGACGTGAATCCAATATCAAGAGCTCAGGGGGAGTCGACTTCACATAATATTGAAGGAACCAATAATGATTCTGGAGTGAATGAATAAATTTTATTATTAGAATTCTTTGCTGATTCTGAAGATGAAGAAGCTGAGAAGTTAGAATGTCTGGATGATATTGATGAATTATTTGATGATGTTGAAAAGGATGTGATGGATAATGAAGTTGAAGAAGGAGAGATTGTAGAGATTGAGATAGAAAAGAGTAACGATAAAGTTACATATGAAGGCAGTTATGGTCTGAATGTACCATATAACTTCATCTAAGATGATGTTATTCTTGAGTTTTCTTATGATGGAGTAACAGATTCTATGGACTCTGTTGAAGATATCACTACACCTGATGATACTGCTCAATCCAAGATAGAATATGATGTTGATACTACTCATCTTGTGTCTCCTAAGCCAAATGAAGAACTTGTGATGTATAGAAATACAGGAATGACTAGAGAACAGTGGAGAGAAGTAGTTAACAGTTGGATGAAAGTACTACCAAAGTCACCTATACAACCTGCTCAAAAAGAAAGATATGTGAATAAAGAGAGGTGTATTGAAAGAATCATCAGTTGTTTTTATGATGATGACACGAAGTTGTTTGCTCTTAAAAGATCTGATGGTGTTCAATACTTAAAGCCTAGGATCAAGTATTTCAATACCTTGCCAAGGTGTGAAATGAATGGTCTAGCTACGAAACCACTGATTAATAGATCAAAGCGTGGATTAGCCGATGTGATTGCTAACCTGATTAAAAGAGATTGTGGATCAGGGAAGTATGAAAGATTAAAGCCACAGAAAGGAAAAAAGTGAAGATTGTAGATCAAAAGACTGATATTGTGACTTGGAAGTATAAATTCAAGCCAGTACGTGCTATACAGAAGATACCATTAAAGAAAATACCACAAGATTTTCTAGGGAATATGAAATGGTGGTACGTAGATGTAAATACTGGTGAAGCTAGGATTGATGATAAAGATAATAAGGTCATTGTTAGTTTCTATGATGCAATGAATCTTATTAACTTCTCAAAGAAAGATCAGAGGACGTTAAGAAAGAATGAGATTATGTTTACTGATGAATGGAGAGAACAAGGATTGCAGTATAAAAGAGTGTTGGAGATCTGTCAGAGATATGGAGTGCATGCAGGAAGCAGATTACCAGATAACTAGAAGAGCTCGTCATAAAGACTGAAGACAGAATATCAAGCTATTGTCAAGGGGGAGTCTGTTAGGACATAGAATGTATGACAAAAGCTTTTTAATAGTTTAGGTCTTATTGCCTTTATGTTTTTATGTAATTTATAGATTTTATCTAAGTGATAGAACAAGTTCTGCTAGAGGAGAACTTGTTAAGTTCGCCTAGCCTATTAGAGGCGAACTTGTTAAGTTCGCCTAGTCTCATGTGAGGCGAATTTGTTAAGTTTGCCTAGTCTATTTGAGGCGAACTTGTTAAGTTCGCCTATTGCAGAGTTTGTGTCTATAAATAGGAGTTTATAGAATCTGTTCTGTAAGCGAAGCATTGATCGAACAAGTGTATTCTGTAAACTCTGTGCTTGGTGATATACAAAGAGAAAGTTTATTTACCTGTTGTTTCTATTGTCAATTCGTAAACATACGTTAACACGAAGGATTCCGCACTCCGTGTTATCGAGACGTTCTGTCCCGAGATCGATCTGAGATGAGTCATGTGGACCTACACCCGACGCCTCCTTCGTCCCCGTGTCCCGTTTCTAACCACCATCGCGCATCATCGGATCGGACCATCTCGTGTTCGCCGGTCACCTTCTTCGGTTGCTCCTCCTTTCGTGATCAGTGATGCTCATCACCACCACCCGTCGCCTATCCCATATTCCCTCACACCTCTACTCAAGCGAACGCTGCCGTGATCAAACCGGCCAAAAACCGCTTTCCTTCTCCCGTCAGTCACAGCCGCATACCACCAATGTAACGCTGTCACCACCACCTAGCTAGGGTCGGCCATTACAAACACCAAGACCCAAAACCCTAATCTATCCATGCAAACAATCATCAACCCAACAATGTAATAAACCTAAATATGGTTACTATTTCGTGACATGCACCGCCGAGGACCACCGCCGGCTCCTTTCTTTTTCTCGTGAACTCCTGCCGTCACACACAAGCCCAAGCCGAATGGCTTAGGGTCTGTGTAAGGATTGTATTGAAACCCTCAAGTGTTTACACTCGGGTCCTTTTCCAACCGTCCCATGCAGTTACAACCTAGTATTATCATTAAATGGCTTATCTGCCCTAATATTCTTATCAGATCATGGGTTACGTGAAATTCCATGCCAATATAGATCCATAACAAGGATTCGGGTTATCCGTCAACCCGAACAAATAACTCGTCAGATTCAGGGATGTTACACAATGTGTCATAAACTGCACGACAGGTACAGTCGACATGGCCTTTGGTAATAGAAATATGAGTTTGAATGTCTTTTCTCGTACATTTAATGCTCTAATCATTGATGACCACGTTTACCTGCCCATATGGTACCTTTGCATTCAGGCGAATGCCATTTGGGTTGTGTAATGCCCCAGCCACCTTCAAAGGTGCATGATGAGTATCTTTTTTCAGATATGATTGGGGAGTCTTTGGAAATCTTCATGGATGACTTTTAAATCTTTGGTCAGTCCTTTGATTCATGTTTAGAACAATTGACCAAAGTATTGAAAAGGTGTGTCGAAACAAACCTAGTCCTTAGTTGGGAAAAGAGCCATTTCATGGTTCAGGAAGGGATTGTTTTGGGGAATGGACGTAGATAGAGCAAAAATCAAACTAATTTCAACACTACCTCCCCCTACTAATGTTAAAGTGGTAAGATCGTTCTTGGGGCATGCGGGATTTTACCGCCGGTTTATTAAAGGTTTTAGCACTATCACAAAACCACTTTGTAATCTACTTTTAAAAGACGTCCCTTTTAAATTTGATGATGAGTGTTTAAAAGAATTCAATATTTTAAAAGAAAAACTGGTAGACACCCCAATCTTGCAAGCACCTAATTGGTCACTACCTTTTGAAATCATGTGCGATGCAAGTGATTTTGCAATCGGGGCAGTCTTGGGGCAAAGGGTGGATAAGAAACCGGTGGCAATTTACTATGCCAGCAAGACCCTGGATGGGGAACAATTGAACTATACTACTACTGAAAAAGAGTTACTTGCAGTTGTGTATGCTCTTGATAAGTTCAGATCTTACATCTGGAGAAGCAAGGTGATTGTGTAATTAGATCACAGTGTTGTGACGTACCTAATGGAGAAGAAATATGCAAAGCCTAGGCTGATCAGATGGGTCCCATTGTTACAGGAGTTCAACCTAGAGATCTGAAATAAGAAAGGAATAGAGAAAGTGATAGCAGACCACCTGTTAAGTGTTGTGAACACAGATGATGATTCTACTGAAAGAATCTGGGAGACATTCCCAGGTGAGCAAATTCTAAGTGTTTCTTCTAACCCATGGTATGCTAATATTGTTAATTACTTGGCTGCAGGTAAAATTCTAGAACATTGGGCTGAGAAGAAGAGGCAACACTTCATGTCTCAAGTGAACTAGTATATATGGGATGAACCAGATTTGTTTAAAGTTAGGGCATATCAAATGATCCGGTGTTGTGTGCCCGAAATTGAAGTCCAATACTTACTGGAACATGCCCATTCATATGCATGTGGAGGGCACTTCAGTGGATAGAAAACAGGACATAGGGTACTAACTTGTGGGTTAATCTGGCTTACAATCTTCAAGGATGCAGCAGAATTCGTGAAGAACTGCACAAGGTGTCAGCAACTAAGGAGCATCACTAAGCGGGATGAGATGCCAATGCGACCCATTATGGTCGTCAACATATTTGATGTGTGGGGCATATACTTCATGGGCCCTTTCCCTAATTCCTTGGGACACCTATATATCTTAGTGGCGGTTGACTATGTTTCTAAATGGGTTGAAGCAATCGCCACTAAGACGAATGATTATACAGTGGTGTGCAAGTTCGTGCAGAGTAACATCTTTTCCAGGTTTGGTGTCCCTCGTGTGATCATCAGTGATGGGGGTTCACATTTTAAGAACTTTAAATTTGCTAAATTGCTTAAATGGTACTATGTGAACCATCGGATTGCCACTCCATATCACCCACAAATAAGTGGGCAAGTGGAGGTGTCAAACATGCAAATAAAGGAGATTTTACAAAATACGGTACGACCTGATCGTAAGGATTTATTACAAAACTTCGATTGGTACCACACCATACCGACTAGTTTATGGAAAAGGATGTCATCTACCGGTTGAAATAGCTCATCGTGCATTATGGGCACTTAAATTTGTTAATCTTGAATATTACAATGCAGGTAAAGAGCGGAAGATGCAATTATGTGGGTTGGAAGAGCTGAGGGACGAAGCTTATGAATGTGCATCTGCATACAAGGCAAAGATGAAAGCAGTGCACGACTCCAAGTTAAAGAAAAAGGTATTTGAGGTAGGCCAGAAGGTGTGGCTATACAATTCAAGGCTGAAACTGTTCCCTGGGAAGCTGAAGAGTAAATGGATAGGTCCATACTTGGTGATCAGAGTTGGACAGTTTGGGGAGATCGAGATCGAAGTCTTTGACGATCACCCCAGACAATTAGTGAAGGGGAATAGACTGAAGCCCTACTTAGAGACAGATGAAATCAATGACACCAAGGAAGAACCATTAAGCTTTGTCATGCATGCATCTGCATATGAATAACCCAAGTAAGGTAAACTGCGTCTGGCTGAAGACGTTAAACTTAGCGCTCTTAGGAGGCAACCTAAGATTTACTTTCTTGTAATGAACGTTGTGGGTGTGTTCTCTAAAAACCCTCACGAGACTAAACTCGTCCACTCGGGCTACCGAGGGGTTTAAATGGCTTGATGCATGTGCTAAATTCATCCGTGATTCCTACGAAAATGAGTTAGGTTTTTGTTCATTTTTGTGCTTTAAATCTGGGAAAAGCCCAAGTGTGGGGACGTTCTGGGAACGCTGAGGCTTGTAGTAATGCAATGGGGGCCATGAATCATTCTCTGGGGGTAGGATATCGTGTGTAGAATTTGTATAGTCGTGAGTCTTCATTGTTAGTGTTTTTGGTATGTTTTCGCGTATTTTAAAAAATTCTCGATGATTTGGGGCCATACGAGCATGAAAAACCATCACAAATGGCGTTCCAGGTACATAAGAACTTAAATAAAGAGTTGGAATGAAAAACCATCACAAATGGCGTTCCAGGTACATAAGGATTCTTTCGCGACACGCGAAGAACAAAATTGACCCCAAGTCTTCGCGGTACACGAAGAGCTAAAATTAGGGCAAAAATTTTTATTTCTTATTTTTTGTAATTTTGAGTCGTTCGAGTTCGCCGGGTCTTGTAATTTCTTTTGAGTCGTCTTATTGAGTCGATGTGATGCTTGTGGTTTTGTTTCGAGCTTAATTTTGCAGGTTTGGATTTAATTTCTCGTACGCAATCTCCATTCGGGAGACGATAATCCGACTTTGAACATTATTGTACAAGGAAAACCACTTATATCTGTGGGACACGATTGCGAATGAATTGCTATACGATCGTCATATCAACTAAGTTTTTCTTATTTTTATATTTTGTTTTTGTTTTCGAGTTGCTCTTCCTACATTGAGGACAATGTCGAGTTTAAGTGTGGGGAGGGGAGACCTTGTCTAGGTCTAGTTTGTGTCTTTTGTTTTGAGTGAGTTTTGAGTCATAAAAAAAATCATAAAATTTTTAAATTTTTGAAAAATGTCTCTGGATAAAAATTTTTGCAACTAAACGGAAAATGATAATACAATCATAAACTGTGCTAAGGTGAAATTAAGTGAATAAAGATAATCAAACATGTCTAATTTGTAACGTTTTGGTAAGCCAAACTGACTTAAGAGCTTAAATATCCTGATAGTGAATCTTATTAAAATGAATAATTAATTCAGGATGTCTTGAGGGTTCTCATCTTAGGGGTGTCGGTAAGATCGAAACTGTCAAAATAGGGTGATAGGTACCTTTATAAACAAGAATTTATAGGTTTTTAAAATTATTTGGAACATCACTTTCTTTTTATAAAAATAAATCCGAAAGTTGGTGGCGCCCGCATTCCATAATCCATCATTAATGAGCTTAATTAACTAACTTGAAAGCTTAGGTTTTGCCTACGTGTTACCCTCCGGGATAGCGACTTGGTTGATACACCCATGGGCAGGACATAAGTAATCAATAATGGACATCCGAGTTAGGTTTATATGTTACCCTTCGGGATGGCGACTTGAAGGATACACCCCTATTCTAAAGATTATGTACTTCATTGCTTAAAAACTGCAGCCTACGTGTCATACATCAAGTTCCAGCTTGATTAAAACACCACTGGGTTAGGTTTGATCGTATAAGTGTTAATAAAAGCTAAAACATTCATCCATCGATCCATAATTCATCTGATTTTTAAAAAAACATATAAATTCGTGTTTATAGTGGGGGATATCTATATGGTTTAACCCGAGCCTAAACATAACCTTGAGATAGGATTAGGCTGATTCGTAGCTTTCTTAGTGTGAGACCCATAGATAGACTGTATGCTCGGTAATGTATAATATTATAGATCACATAATTGGGGGCTCGAGAGTCGGTGGTTGGGTTTAATCGGATCGAAATACCGATTGTTACATTTAATGTGTTGAGAAATCAAAAGTTGTAAAAGAATGAAAGTGAAAAGCAAGTTTTAGATTATGATTCCATGCATAATTATTTTTTAGGACGCAAAAGGTCAAGTGTAGGGATGTGATGTGTTGCTAAATATCCCGTGTATAAGAGTCTATTTGTATAGGTTTTAAGCGTTTAGCTTTGTATATCTAGTATGTTTTATGTGCATATAGTGTTTTTAAGTGCTACAGGGTTAATGTGCTAAGTGATCGGGAAAACACGAGCTTAAAATCAAGAGGATAGTAGCATACACAGGCCCCAGAGAAGTCAAAGGAACAAAAGTCAAATTTCTTGGAAATCTGTCACACCCCCAATTTCAACTAACAGAGTTTTACCATTTTGGGAAATAACAAACCAGGATCTCAGTCATTAGTTACATTGAACGACTCTACATGGGACTCAAACGAAAATATCATATCAATCAGAGTTTAATACGGAAGCGTAAAGAAAAATAAATGCGCAAAACACATGCGCCCAAAAAGTCCAAACCAAACATAGTTCAAAACGAAGTCCAAGCAATTTAGTAAAAGATAAAACAATATGAGAATCCCATGCATGTCCTATATGTGCACTTGTGCCTTATCTTAAGCGACCTGAGAAAAACATGTAAGAAAATGTCAACACGAGGTTGGTGAGTTCACAGGTTTTAGTTTATAGAAGAGTTTAACAGATTAATGTACATTCAATATATAAATCAATAGGTAGCTAACCCATAAGCATGTTAGCTAATGCGCTCGCAACCGACAGCTGACTGTTTATATGCCTCCCACCATGATGGTGCATGATTAGGTCAATATTGCACCCGTTCGACCTCCAATCGAGTTAGCGCGACTAACGCGGGTGAGGTTTGTCAAACCCAGTAGTACTACTCAAATTACCTCGCTATGTTCATATTAACGATCCGATGTGAGGACTTAAAGGATAATGTGTACGCATAGTCATACAAGTGATATCATATATGAATTACAAAAATCAAAAGCATTTACGATATGTTTTCTCCCCCAGTTTAAAAAAAACAGTAAAAAGGGGCCGTGAAAACTCACATGAACAATGTAGGTAGTATCACACAAGAGATAAGTTGGAACCACGCGTGTAAGTCTCAGATGACTTACGTATGCCCTAAAATTATAAACACATAAATTAGGGACAAGTTGGAATTTGTGACGACGACACGGAAGTTAGAACATCTTAACGTTTTATAAGGATTTAAGAATAGGCGAACTTGTCTACGGAATTATATAAATTTCTTAATATAATCATTAAGGGAAAGCGTTACGTGTCGAACATTAATAACGAATAATATTAAATAAATAAATAAATTCGTACGTTTGATTCGTTTACAAAAGTTAGGAAAATAATATAATTTAATATATTATTTTTAGGTTCTCCGGATTAACTAAATAATCATTGTGGCCAAAAATAATAATATATAATTTTTATTCGAGACGATAAACGCGAGTAAATAATATAACTAATTATATTATTATTTAGTTCCAAACGTCACACGAGGTTATAAAACGATACAAAATAATATGAAAATATATATTATTTAATACTAGGAGTCACGGGTTAAAAATAATATAAACATATTATTTCATACGAAGTCGGGGTTTGAAAATAATATAACTATATTATTTTAAAAGTGGAATTATTAATAATTATAAGTTATAAAATCAAACTCGAGCCTACGGGTTGTTTTCTAGGTTAAAACATTTTAATATAATATTATATTAATATAGGTAAAGGTTTTATAATTAAATAATGTTTAGAAAGTAATTAAAAATCAAAACAGGGGTTGGAGACTCGAACCCGGATCTCCTCCCCACCGGTCACATGCACTCACCAGTCCACCTGCTAAGGCAATCGCAACATGAACCAGATCAGGAGGATTTTGACTAACAGTTTCATTGTGTTCTCTCCCTTTGCACGAGCCGAACCAAAATCCAACCCAAACCATCGATTTCAACCATGATCGGCTAGAAAAAAACATAGGGGTTTTGTTTATTGGTTCATCAAGAATCTGTAGTGTGATTTAATTGTAAAAATATTACGTTTAGGATCGATAAATTATAGATTGAAAGGGCCGAAACCCTAGATATGAATTCAGAATCCAATTGAACAAATCTGATATAAGAAATTACTGGATTCATAGGGCTTTTATGGATTAAGATGTTGCAAAACTATTGGTATAGTTTAATTGGATTGAGATTGGCTCTAGGATCAAAATCCCTAAATCGTAATATGAGTAAACCCTAATTACTGGATCATACTCAATCCTATGTTATCAGGTTAGATTAGCATAGGGCTTTCAATCTATGCATTGAGATGAAGCTAAGGGTGTGCTCAATTTTAATATTTGTTATCGGATTGTTAGGGTTCGACTAAAACGAAATAATATGAACCCTAGATTCGGGTTCGCACCAAATTCGATGCTGCAAGCCCTAGATATGATAGGGCTTTTGATCTGCGAATGAAAACGAAGCTAAAGAGATAATTGGTTACCAGAATGTGACACGGATTGAAGGAGATCGAGTAAACCAAGTGCCGACGGTGATGGGGTTGGCCTCCGGCAATTCCCACAGCTTCTCCGGTCGAATTGACGTGCGTAACAGCTTCAGGGATGAGCGATTTAGGTGAGAGTGAGTTTGATTTGTGAAAACAATACTCAAATTCATCGAAACTGATAAAGTGGGCGACGGTTTCGACGGTTACGGTTTTAAAATCCATAATTGGGTTTAATTCGAATGTAATGTCGATGATTAATGACTTTATGATGTTGAAACTCATAATAATGATGGAATCTGTTACAGAATCGAACAAATTTCAGTTGTGGGATTCAGATTTGATCTCAAACTTGCGAGTTTGACTTTCTGAAGTCAACAGGAACAAAATTCAATTGATTTTGACTTTGAGAAGTCAATAGAACAGATTTTGGGTAGTTACATAACTAGTCCCTGTGGTTTTAAGATTAAATATTGGCAGGAATGGGTCCTTGGGGTTTAATATTGGGTTCACTAGTTAGGATTTAACAGAAAATTTAACGGGAAATCTAACTGAATTAACTTGAAAAGTCGGATTGTCACAAAATCAGACGCGAAGATCAGGAGGAGTTTTTCGCGGTACGCAGGGCCTGAAAAGCCCACCCGACTAATTTGTCCTTCGAGATAGGCGAAGGACTGGCCAATGATGTTCGTGGTACGCGAGAAAAGGGATTACGGCTCTTTTTGAGATAATTCCAATTATAAGCCATTAGGGATCCATTGTCGAATTAACATGCATACTTTCATCCCAGAGCATTCCAGATGTGATTTCCAGAGATAAAGTTCTAATCTTTACAAGGTTTTGATACTAGATCAAGTTATACCACTTATTGAAGAATCGATGACGATGTCGATGAGCGGCTAATCTCATCGTGTCGTTTCCGGGTGCAGGATTTGCTTGTAAGTGATAGACTAAGGTTCATACTTGTTTTAGTTTGCTATTCTTGTAATCGTATGATTGTTTGAATGCTTGATTCTTAGATTTGTTTGAAACAATTTGGTTTTTATTCAATTTAATTAATTCTTAAATTTTTGGTTTTCTATCGTGAATCATTGAATATTTAGATCTGATATTCTAAGTTGTTAATTGACTATTGAGTTGTTAATCTGTGTCAAGTACCCGGTTTTGCAATCGTTGCTCGACACAGTCACTATTTTGGTTGTTAATTGGTTATCAAATCTAATGAATGAGTTATGTCTATGTAATTTCCAATAAGTACAAACTAGTCTTTACAAGAACTTGTAATCTGAACCCGGAAGCAATCCGTTTTCTCTTAATAGTTTTTACAAGGTTTAAATTTAATTGCTTTTTGATTAAAACCCGAACAGTTTTTATAAACAACACTTTCCACCAATTCCATGTGGACACGATACCCTAATTCACTATACTATAGTTTAAAGTAGCTAGAGATTAGAATAATTGTTTTTGATTGACCTTGTCAACGCGATCAATGACATATGTGAACGAAGAAGGGTTTTACATGTGTGTCGAGCCCACTTTTGTAACACCTTTTAACTTTGCTGACTAAACCTTAAAATATTGTTTTTAAGATCGTGGTTTTTGCTAGGTAAATATTTACTTTTGTCGGCTAAGTCTTTTTAGTTTGCTGGTTAAGCCTTAAAAAACGTCAGAGGACTATAATAAGCTATTAGCTGGCTTAGCCTCCGCTTTTTTAAGGCTTAGCCGGCCCAATCCGGTTGGTTCGTACACTGTAAAAAGGAATGTTGGCACGGAAATATAAGCAAGCTAGCTTAACCGACTCACAAGAGTAATGTCCATGAATTAGGAGTCTAAATTTGGATGTCCATTTTTAATAACTTTTTTTATCAAATGTCCATTTTTAATAACTTTTTTGATCAAATGTCCATTTTTATATTTTTCCCTAAATGGAATCATAAGCAATTTGTTTTATCTGCAACAATGATAAAGTTTGAGTGTTAGCAATTAGATAATTTTGGAGCAATCAACCTTCAAACCATATCACCAAACCCCCATGTCAACCCCACGAGTCACTTATCTCTTCATTAAATCATGACAGGTAGCAAATCAAAATAAAAATTGTTTTTTTATTGCTTCACATTTTTATGATTATTTGAAACTTATTTGTTTAGGATTATTAGTTTAAAGATTCTTTGAAACTTATTATTGGTTCAATTTTTCATCACTTATTGATATTTTATAATATTTGAAACAAGTCGATTGACAATGATAGCTTTTGAGAACGATTATAGAGGGTAAGGAATTAAGAATTATGAATTCTTTATCAACAAATTTGCTTTCAAAAATTAATTTTATTTTATTTATTGTTATAACAATTTTTTACGTAATAATTAATTTATTTTTTATATAGAGTTAATTGCATAAATGGGCCATGCATTTTGATCAAATAGCATGTTTGGTCCCTACCTTTTAAAATTTTCAAATTTAACTCAAACCTTTGGGACTGATTATGACTTTAGCTCCTAGTGTGAACACACCAGTAAGTTTTTAACGAAAAGTTAGCCTATGTGTCATCCACATAACTTACGACTACAAATTTAACCTAAAAATTAGTTAAAATCAATAAAAATGAGTAAAACACACTAAAAATAAGTAAAAAAATTAGTGATTTTTACTTATTTTTGACGAACGTTTATTGATTTTTACTGATTTTTTTTATTTTTTTAAATGAATTTTACTTATTTTAACTCATTTTAAGGTTAAGTTTGTAATTGTAAGTCACGTGGATGGAAAATGGGCTAACTTTCTATTAAAAACTAAGTGTTGTTCACACCAGGGGCTAAAGGCGCAATCAGTCTCAAAAGTTTGGGCTAAATTTGCAACTTTTAAAACTTAGGGGCCAAACATGCAATTTGATCTAACCATAGGGGTCATTTATGCAATTAACTCTTTTATATATAAGTTTATATTTTATGGACTCATTTTCACTAATTGCACAGGCTATCGGAAATCTAGGGGTATGTTTGGTTGTCAGGAATTCATGGGATTTCAATAGGATTAAAATTTAAATTCCATTATTTGACATGTTTTGTTGGGTAAAAGGAGAAATTAGAACTACAATTAGTTCCAATCAAACCCCTCAACTAATTTAATTCAAAATTTCTCACCATTTCAATGAATTCAGAATTTTTCACCATTTTAAGAAGTAATTTTGTCTTTTAAATATTTTTTACATTAGAATTTGATTAACATATATGCTAACCAAACACATTATGGATTCCAAAGAATCCTTCCAAATCAAAATCAAATTCCAATTCCAATTACAAAAAATTCCGCAAAACAAACGTTCCCATAGGGAAGAGACTAAGTCGTTGATCCATTGGTGATGTCTTTACCCATGTATAGTTTCTCCAAATGTCATTTTGGATGGATTACCGACAACTTTCATCTAGAGAGACTACTATCATAATTATAATTGTATGTAGGTAAAAGTCATTTGATTTGCAGAATTCACGAGCAACCTCTGAATCGAACATAATTTATTTATGATTAGTTATAAATTTTGTTTGAAATTACAGCTCTTCTTTACACAGAAGAGCTAAATGTTGACAAAGTATTTTTCGTTAACTTGTATGATCATTATCATGAAAGCTTTCTACCACCTATTAAGGAAGTCATAACATCAAGAAATGAAGTGACTTGTGGAAATCTTATTTCCGTAACATCATCATCATCATTCATATTTTCTCTTCTGACTAAGAATATTGAAATTTCTTTGCAAACAGTCAATATAATCACAATAACTATTAATGATACATACGTCGGTTAAGAAAGAATTAAAGAAAAAATCTAATAAAAACTATGAAAGACAACGAACTTTAAAGTCCAGATTTGTATGTTTGCATACTATATATGCTTTTAAATACATACGTAAACACGTATACTCACATTTTCGTTAAGTAAAAACATTTTTAAACACATTTCTGATTGATGAGAAATTTAGAATATATTTTAAATACGAGTTGAACCATACGGTGTATGAAAGACAATGACTTTTAATGTACTTATTATAATACATATATACTTAGGATAAACTTGTACATTTTAAAATTTTCAATTCCCTATATATCAACAAACAATGTTAGGGTTGAGTTCATTAGAAAAATACTTTTCGTGAAAAAACTCGATCAAACTCATTCCAGCGTCCTTGGAACCGACTCGTCAAACTCGATCTAAACCCTAAAAGAGCCGGTTCCAACGCCGCCAAAATGAGTTCATTCGGAGTTCGTTTGGTTCGGTTTTCTCGAGTTTTCTCACGAACAAAAAGTTTTCTTATGATTCTTCCCTAACGATGTTAATACAAGTATTAGGACGCATATAATATATATATATATAGAGAGGGAAGTTCATTCCAGAATAAGGCAATTTTGCGAGAACAAACCAAAATCGTTTCATTTTTTGATTCATGGTTAAAAATTTTGAAATTTTATACTTCTTGCCTACAAATATGTATGTATGTATACATAAAAACCATTAAACTAGTTTTTTAATATGTTTTTATATATTTAAAAATTTTCTACACATGTGTAGGTAAAAAACACTTATGTAACTTTGTATTGTGACGAATGCTTCTTTGTATTGTGACAAATATATAAAGAAGTACAGTAAAGGTTCCTATACTATACATAAAGCTATAATACAGCAAACGACTTATAAAACTTATCTAACTTAACCCCTAGTCTGACCTGAGGGAACCTGAACATTAAGATTGGATATGAACATTAAAAACATCTATGATGGTAAGCCTTTGATGAATATATCATCAAACTAGTGAACAGAGTTAACATGCAGCCCACGAACTGACCGATGGAAACACGTTCTCTTACAAAGTGTAATTTTCACATGTTTGGTTCTTTAATGTTTTACAGGGTTGGATACAAAATATACGACACTGACATTGTTACATAACATAAGTGTGTCACAAGACACATGATGGTGTAACTCAAGAAGGGGGCTACGAAGCTAAGCTACTTTAGCAGCAACCTTAGCGACACCATGATACTCAGCTTTAACGCCAGACCGAGAGACAACATGTTGACATTTATAAGACCAAGAATTAAGATTGTCACTAAGTAACACACATAACCCTGATGTAGACCGACAGGAATCAAGACACCCTGCCCGGTCGGCATCAGTACAAGCAACCAAACGGTCAACAGAAGTAGGACTCAACCGGAGACGGTGATAAAGAGTACAGTTAATGTAGCGTGAAATTCACTTCAGAGCATGAACGTGGGGTTCAAGGGTCATGCATGAATAAATAAACTTGGTGAACAACAAATACAATTTCTGGACAAGTCAACGTAAGATACTACAATGCACCAGCAAGACTACAATAGAGGGTAGTATCAGTCTCGGTTTTGTCGACCAAGGAAAGCTTAGCATTAATATCCGCTAGAGTGCTGCAAGGATTACACATGACCATATCAGCCCGTGTAAGGATGTCTCAAACAAAGGCAGTATGTGATAAAAATAAAGAAGATGCATTGCGAGAAGCAGCAATGTCAAGAAAGTAAGATAAAGAACTGAGGCCAGTCATGGCAAACTCAGCGGATATATAAAACCTCAGCCAGGTCACCATTCAAAAAAGGCACTATTCACATCCATGGGGGATTTCCAATGGGGGGTCACGCATAGCTTGAACGGTCATCCGATACAACAGCCGGTTTCGGAGGTGAGTCAGATGAGACCGGGTCTGGCACAACTGTCGATGGGGCCAAGGAAGATGTAGAGGGGCTTCCACCAAACAAAAAATGATGAGTAAACAGGTCGAAAGACTCAATATATGTATAGGGGTCGTTCCCGGAATTATTCGTCGTAATGGGTAACGGCGGGAGTTGACATTCGACGGTAGACCGTAAATCTTATTTAAA
Organism: Smallanthus sonchifolius; assembly: GCA_023525975.1. Lineage (NCBI taxonomy): Eukaryota > Viridiplantae > Streptophyta > Magnoliopsida > Asterales > Asteraceae > Smallanthus > Smallanthus sonchifolius. The sequence goes on along the minus strand of CM042035.1, from coordinate 15,021,146 downwards.
TTCCATTATTTGACATGTTTTGTTGGCTAAGAGGAGAAATTTGAACTAGAATTAGTTCCAACCAAATCCCTCAAAATGTAATTCAATATCTCTCCCCATTTCAATGAAATTCAGAATCATTCACCATTTTAAGAAGTAATTTTGTCTTTTAATTATTTTTATATTACAATTCTATTAACAAATATGCTAACCAAACACATTATGGATTTCAAATAAATCCTTCCGGTTCAAAATCAAATTCCTATTCTAATTTCAAAGAATTACGCAAACTAAAGGTTCCCTTAGCGACTAGGTTGTTGACCCATTGGTGATGTCTTTACCCAGGTATAGTTTCTCCAGAGGTCATTTTCGATGGATCACCGACAACTTTCATATTCTTCGATAGATTACTATCATAATTATATGTAGGTAAAACTCATTTGATTTGAAGAATTCACGAGCCACCTCTGAATCGAACATAATTTATTTATGATCAGTTATAAATATTGTTTGAAATTACAGCTCTTCTTTACACAGAAAAGCTAAAGGTTGACAAAGTAATTTTCGTTAAGACCTATTAAGGATGTCATCATAACATCTAGAAATGAAGTGACTTGTGGAAATCTTATTTCCGTAACGTCGTCATCATCATCCATATTTTCTCTTCTGACTAAGAATATTGAAATTTCTTTGCAAATAGTCAATACAATCACAATAACTATTAATGATAAATACGTCAGAAAGAATAAAAGAAAAAATATAATAAAAACTATGAAAGACAGAATTTTAAAGTCCAGATTTGTATGTTTGCATACTACATATGCTTTTACATACATATGTAAACACGTATACTCACATTTTTAAATACATTTCTGATTAATGAGAAATATAGATTATATATTTTAATATGAGTTGAACCATACGGTGTATGAAAGACAGACTTTTAATGTACTTACTATAATACAAATATTTGAAGATAAATCTTTTACACTGAGGATAAACTTGTACATTTTGTATTTTATATTTTTTATATGTTTTTATATATTTAAAAGTTTCCTACATGCTTAAGTTATGTGTAGGTAAGAAACACCGGATGTCGCATCATACCATCCGTTGAGCGTCCAGTATTATGCCAGATCATATCTTTTGCCGTTAATCTTTAACTATACCTTCGTCGAAGCCGTGAAGTTAAAGGAAAGTAGCGCAACACTTTTTGTGGTACTTTCTTCCCATTTGTGTTTTTATCAACCCATCTGCTCTCATTACAAACCGGACATTTTTGCATTGATTCATTCTCCTTCCAAAACAGTGCACAATCATTAATGCAAGCATGGATAGACTGGCATCCTAACCCAATCTTACTCAGTTTCTTCTTAGCTTCATAGAGTGACGTTGGAACGTGATTTTCCTTCGGCAATGCAAATTGTAGAAGGTCTAACAGTTGGTCAAACGTACTATTCATTCATTTGTTGATAACTTTGATATGCATCAATTTGGCTAAAAAGTTTAGGGAAGACATTTGACAACAACCGGGGTATAACTCCTTATTTAGCTCCTCAAACAACACATCAAACTCTGGGTCTAAACCAGTTCCATTTTCATCTTTGGGATCAAACATCTCATTATTTGTTGTTGTAGTTATTGGAGGAGTTGGTGTTGTTCTTGGGGCAAAAAGTGATGCTATCTTCGCCGCACAAGGATGTTGTTCACTGTGATAAATCCAATTATGATATGATTGTAGAAACCCACAGTCATGTATGTGGTCATATATCGTGTTCGAATCCTGTCGACACGCATTACAACAACGTCTACACGGGCAAAACGCTCTATCTCGACCTTCGACATGGTTCTTGGCAGTCTCTATAAAGTTGCGAAGACCGCTTAAGAAAGCCGGAGAATCCGATTTCCCAATGTAACCCAGCTTTTATCAATTGTCATATCTAGTGTCATATCTATTGTGTTATAAGTAACACATACACGTGCATGTAATAAATGATATAAATGAATGCATATGATTTGATCGGTACTCTAAGGCGGTGGATCCTAACCCACTTTTTGAATATTTTATCTCATATATATACATTTTAACGAGTTGATTATTTACGAAAAAATCAGCAGCATTTCCCATTAACTCCCCAAGTATGCAAATAAACCGCAAACTCAAATGAGTAAGGAGAAATAGCTACCAATTTTTTCTTAAATGTTAACACGTTAAAATGTATGCATATCCTAAATGAGATAAAATATTCAAAAAACAGTCCCAAAGGGGACAATCCAAAATTTATCTCTATCAGACAAATTTTGGACAGGTAGATTCTAAAGGATTATCCTAAATAAGCATACTAGTGTACACAACATGATATCAGGGTGTAAGCCTTTTTCTTATTTATTTATTAAAATTATAAAATATATATTTTTTTAATATATAAGTAATAATATTTATAAAATAATGATAAACGAGCCGTTTACACCCTAAATGAAATAATAAATTAACTACACAAACAAAAATATACAAAGGTAAAAAAGCCGGGATACGTAACTTAAATAAGTTCAATGAAACACAAATATAATGTTATTCCCACCTCGTCAACCGCAACTAGTTCCGAACTTGTAACAAAATTAAATAAAGTTACATATACATACAAACATATATATACATTTACACATACATATTACATACACAATTATATAAATATATCACACATAAACTAATCATACATCTAAACCAAATTACATAAACTAATCATAAATTACTAATTCCATCATACATACAAACATACATACATATATCCTTGAACATAATTTACATAAACTAAATTATATAACCTAATCACACACACTAATCATCATAAACACACATAAACTAATCATACATCTAAACCAAATTACATAAACTAATCATAAATTACTAATTCCATCATACATACAAATATACATACATACATACATACATACACATACTTACATCCTTGAACATAATTTACGTAAACTAAATTATATAAACTAACCACACACACTAATCATCATAAACACACATAAACTAATCATACATCTAAACCAAATTACATAAACTAATCATAAATTACAAATTCCATCATACATACATACATACACATACATCCATCCTTGAAAATAATTTACAAAAATTAAATTGTCACACCTCCAAATTTATTCACTTAATAAATAAATAAATCAATCAATGTTGCAACGATTGGTAACATTACACAATAACGGAAGCTAAATAAAGATTTCTAAAGTATTGAACATCATTACAAAATAAAATAAACTAGTACATTATCCTAAAACCATATAGGTCAAAACTGTCTTCAGATTTAACACTTATGCTTCTTCGGCTTCTAGGGGTTAATCCAAATGACTGACATATTCCAACCGTGCCATAGCTATATGTTACCTGAAAAACATACTTAAAAGTGTCAACACAAACGTTGGTGAGTTCACAGGTTTAATTTTTGAAATGTAAAGTCGTTTTCCTTGAAAACATTGATATTGAGTACATGTAGTATAAAAGCATTTTCCACGAAAAATGTGATGACTTCATAGTCATAAAATGAGTAGTTTTCCCAACGAAAACATGTGATGACTTCGTAGTCATAAAATGAGTAGTTTTCCCCATGAAAACATGTTAATGAATTTATACCCATGTCAAGCCCTCTTTAGAGAAATTATTAAAGATAGGAACGTCAACCAAAACAAGTAACAGTTTTAGGTGTATATGATAAACAAAACAAGTAATGTTGACCCATTTGTAGACTAGCTAAGAATACAAATAATATGTTCATACATGAGGCATAACCAAACCATGACACAGGTATTTTGCCCCCAGCTCGTACCTCCAGGGCACACATTTGAACACTATGCGGCCATTCGACCAAAACCGATCGAACCATGACCGGGGGTGTCAATCCCAAACAGTACTATCCATATAATCCTAGGCTAAGTCCTTAGCTAATGGTTATTAAAATGTTTACGTAAGAGACTTTACGAGCTCCCAATGTTAACTCATGCAAATATAAAGGTCAGGTCTTGTTTTCTTGTTATTATATAAACATGTTCATAAGTGTGTTTCATGTTTTCTCAAATGTATCAAGTAAATATGTTAAATGTATCAAACAAAGATGCTTCATGTTTGCAAAACGTGTTAATAAGTATGTTTCTCCCCCGGTGTTTCTAAAACATTTAGAAGTAAATAGGGGCCGTGAAACTCACATAATGTGCTATTAACTGTCTAGTGTCCTACTCGAGTCCTACAGTACCTGTAGGTACTAAAAGAGATTTATTGACTGACCCTAGTATTATACAATGAGTTTAACTCGTGTCAAGTTATCACACGTGCGGTTGAGCTATGTTGATTCATAACAGTATTATCGGTTTAGTATACGATGTTATTAGATGATCAGTATTAATGGTTACTTATATGGAGTAGGAATTCTCAACTCAGTTATGTTTCAACAACCTTGTTTAAAAATAAGTATTAAGTTGCCCTGCACGCAATTGTGTAGAACTGTACATATAGTTAGTAACAAAACATGTGTACATATAGTTAGTAACAAAACATGTGCGACTCATAGTATTGATGAAACTGTTTCGTGATTTTATAATATATTCAAATGAATAGTTATAAATATATATTTATATGTATTCTCAAACCCATAAATATATATATATATATATATATATATATATATATAATACCGTACTTCGCAAACAAACGTCCGAGATAAGTAAAGTATACATATAGCCATTAGTCAAAAGTGATATTCCTACACACATCTATATATACTTGTATTTGTCGCTAAACATTGTATTATACAATACTTGCGGGCTTATGAAAAATGTAGACGTTTATAACCATGCGTTTATATATAATTACAATTATATATGTGACGAAGTATATATTTAAATCCAAAATATCTAGATTTTATATTTATACGATACATGTCCGTTAAGTTTCCAATTGAGCGTATCACATATCCACAATTCTTATTAATATATCTATATACATTTTAATTTTAGTAAATGAACATATGTGTAGATACTCGAATCTCATACCGGGTTACATAAGAATCGTTTGCTTTTATAAAACATACGGATACTATATATATATATATATTTATATGCAAACATAAATGTATATATATTTATAGAATACGTTTATATTTATGAAAAATATAATTGTATTACCTCTCGTTATTAGTGAAATCCTCGTTTAATAGAACCGGTTATGCATTATTATGTCGTTTGACAATATACAAAATATATTCATATGCACACGTTTAAACCAATCATTTAAAGTTGAAGATATCTCACACTTATATCTTCAAACAAAACTATTTTATACTACAATTATAATACAATCGTTTTCATGTCCAATTAGTAATACTTGAAAACCGAATATATTATTAGTAAACCGGAAATAAGATTATCGTTTTATCGACTACAAGTTAATGAATACGTTTTCCGGTCCATCAAAAACAACATATTTTGCCTAATAATAATTATATATAGTTATTTCTACTTTCACGTAATAATATATGTATCACTCTTTTAATCATGTTTAACATTCTTGTTTAATCGATTTAATCACTCACGAATACACTTTTTCGTACATTAACAATTTTATATTTTGACCAAACAAGTTTCTCTACATTAAATATGCGTGTTTTACGATCCATTAATATTGATTATTAAGTTAATATTTATTATTATTTTTCTTTTTATAATAAATCGTTTAGGCTCAACGTGTTTAACTGCACACGTTCGCTTAACTTTTGTAATAATAAACGTAAACCTTTGGCGTGCTTTTACCTTTATGCTCACTCGGTTTGTATACGCGGACCCGTTTCACTCACGTTGACCAGATTTGTTCGGTTTGACTTTCGTTGGCCAGCGTTGACCAAGTTTGACTGGGTTTGACCAAAACCCGGGACTGTCGGCAACGACTCGAAAAGTCGCACCTAACCGGGTGACGTCCCATCCTTGCTGTAACCTGTCCAAATATCAAATAAACACACGGAAATGAAACCCGTTCACTAAATCACCAATTTTATCACGTATAACAAAAGATCTCGTGGTTAAAGGAGTTCATTCTACTAGACACGGGTTCGGGTTTTTACCTCAGTTTGCCCGAAAAACGAGAATAAATCATGGATTTGGAAGTTTTCCTCGCCGGAGACGCTGGAGGGTCGTCGGAACCCTAGCCGACTTTGCCGGAAAACCGATTCTCGCCGGAACCCTAGTTCCTTCGCCGGAAAAACTTGAATCTCGCCGAAAACGACTTCTATTCGTCGAATCAACACCACCCAACGCCTGATCCGGGAGCATTGTTGTTTGAGGCCGGCAACCCTTAAGGCCGCCGTCAACCGGATGAGCTCAACAGCGCGAGCCGCCACCGCCATCTGCTCCTCCTCTAGAACCCGCCGCTGTCGCAGGTCCTGAAACCACCCCGTGCCTCTGTCGTTTGGAGTGTCAAGACCGACACCATATGGATATGTTGTTCGCCGGAGCCGCTAGACGCGCAGGCTGTTGCGCAACCTGCACCTCCGTCGCCGTCCACCGTCAAAACAGTCATCGTCGCTTGGCCGGAGGGGCCGCCGGATTTGGCCGACTCCCTCTTCCTGCTTTCCCTCTCCTACGGTTCTCTCTCGACACACACTTTTGTGTGTGTTGAGGTTAAAAGAAATAAAAGGGGAAATAGAGATAAGGTGTTTATATAGGTAGGGTGAAAAAGTGTAGGTGGATACCGCGTGTCAAGTCCTGAAATTTAGTTGTGTTCTCTCGTTCTCGTTATTTATTTTTAATACATAACACTAAAATAAATATCTTAATATATTTATTTCGTTAAAAAGTTTATCACCAAAGTGTATCTAACCCTCTAGTTACGATTATTATTTTTTCTAAAATATTGTAATAAATATTCTGTATGTCGTACCAATAAACGTATCGGTAACATTCATACTATTATCGTTGGTCTTACGCGTATCTAACGCGGTTTAACGTTTTCATATACGTATTTCAAGTGAAGTTATCTGAACGGACTTCTGAGACAATTATTAATAAGTAATAATAATAGTTCGTTATATCAATTATTCGTACTACCAGATATCCGTTTATAAGCCGGCGTCTAGAGCGTTAAACGTTTAAATAACAGAATCGCGTACATACATCTATTCTTTCTTAAAATCTCATGATCGTGTAACAAGTCATTATGTGACACCGAATGATGTTCGGTTTATGCAAATTTGGCCTCTAATGGGCTTGGATCCCTAGTGGGCCTCTAACGGACATGGATCCCTATTAGGCCTAGTTGGGTTTAGCCCAACCACTAGGTTTTAGATTTCAGAAAATTTGCTGGTGTCACATTTTCCCCTCCTTAATGAAATTTCGTCATCGAAATTTGTTATACTTACTTTGATTAGGATTTCATATCCTTACTCCATTTTGGATTCTTTAGGGAGAATTTTTAAGTCATTCAAACAGTAGTTGATATACGCAAGTAAAGTGGATATTCCATCAACTTTCGATATTAGATGTGTAAAGATTTGTGATGTTAGCGTATCATGTAACAGTGTAGGTTACTGTTGAGCAGATATTATATCAACAGAGTTATTTTAGGAAAACTCTTTGAACATATCGTTAAGTGAACGACGTCGTCTATACTTGGACGTGATAATGTCATACTAGAGGCTCATAAACAAAAGGGGTTACAACCAGTGAGGTCATATTCATCTGTCTAATCAGTAGATAGGTTAATCTGATTCAATTGAGTTCCAAGAAATAGTATCAACACTTACCATTCCTCATAGAGGAGTTGGAATGGTTTAGATAGAATATCAATGAAATAGATATCGGACAATGAACTTTGAGACAATAAAATCTCGTAGTATCATTGAGTCATCCAGACTTTTATGATTCATCAGAAGATGAGGGTGAGTCTAAATGAAGAAGGAAAACACTGTTAATGTATCTGAGAATCGGTGAGTTGGTTTGGTTCAACAGTTACCAAAGTTAAACGAATCTTCATGGAGTTCAAAGAAAAATGGAGAACGTATATCACATCAGTTACTGAGTGTTAGTACTCAGCTTTACTTCTATTCGTTTTCTAACCACATACCCATTATATCGGTGGACTGTGTGGTGATATCATGGTTAGTTTAGTCAAAGGTTTGACTTCTCATTATGCGAATGTCAGAAGGTCGTCAAACGCGGAGACGTCATGCTCTTATGTTCCTTAAAGATAACACGTAGATATCCCCAAAAGATCTTGGGAGGGTAAAAATAAATTAGAAGGAAAGTTGAGAAATTGGAAAAAATGTATATGTGTAGTCCTTTGAAAGATTAGAGTCGGTTATGATTCGTCCTTTATTTATCATTCTGGTAGCGTACAGCTATAGACGATTATCAATCGTAGAGCATAAAAATAGACTCATAACTTCAACTTAGATCCTTGATTTCCTATCAAAGTCGGTTGAAAAGGATCAGGAGTTTTCAGAACTCGTCAATAACTGATATTACACTATATCTGCAACTTCCTTAACATTTGAATGGTAATATCATGACTTACCATTAGGTATTTTACTCATATCAGTTACAGCTTTATAGTCCTTAGCACAAGGGTTTAAGTCACAAAATGGAGGTTATGAGTCTTAAATGTCAAAGTTTTATATTTTCCCTGAGCACGTGTTAAGAAGTCATTTCCTAACAAATGATGCTTTCAAATGTAAGTACGAATGACGTAAAGTTATAGGTGTCACGTGTAAGAGAGTTAGATTAAATTCCTATCCCATTATGAGAGTTGGTGCATAGCACTTCTTTCATAAATTTCAAGTAAGTGTGATATTGGATTGCAGGATAAACCCTTGGATTACACTGTGATCCCCAATAATAATTGTGCAATTACTACAAGTATTGATTGTTGTAAGGATTAACATGGAGTTTTCACGACAAGCGGAGTCTCGAAGGATATGAGTCAATAAGTAAAAAAAATGAATGAGCGAAAATATTTGTCGCTCAAGATCTACTAACGGTTGGTTGTATTCAATTTAAATTTCTCTTGTTCCTCCAGAACTACGAGAATTCTACTTGAATATCTACTTGAGGAGTCCGAATTGTTAAAGTCCGATTCATGCTAGACCGAAGAGCGTTCACATGCGTTGATCGAGAAATAAAGAGATCAAAAAGAGACAACCCATAACGCAATCTCATATGTTGAGGCAGTACTTTAAAAGGAATTCCTAAAGTCGATCCAAATACCAAGGTCAAATTACCGAGAATAGAAGGTTTGGGTTTTGATTTCCGTGCCAATGAGGTCTCGACAAGAGTTTTGGACTCATTCGAATTCGAAGATGAAGGAGATTATGTACATTTCTATGTTACTTGTGATAGCCCATCGCATCATCTGATGTCCTCTTGGTTCAACACCTTGGTTATGGTAATTTTGATCATTAATCGAACGACTGTGAATTGAGACTAGGAATACGGATTGATCATGAATATTAGCTCGGACGGTATGACTCACCAGACCTTTCATGCGTTGCAAATTATGATTACGTGTGCACCCGTAATTATGATTTACTTCACATGGTCCCTCTAGTGTTTCCTCTATCGCAATCTTTCGACCAAAAGGGAGCTAAAATGTTCATTAGATTGTGTCACCGTTTTGCACTCACGCGTACAATGTGTATGTTTTATCGGATCACCCTTAGTCATGCGTACCAATACTCATGAATCTGCCGACTAGGGTTGTTGCTGGATGGAGTCAATGGTAGAGAGACACAATCGTGTCCTTTGTGTGAAGTGGAAGTCAGGCACTATGGTAGGACAGAGATCCTAAAATTAGTGTCGAGCAACTCATGCTCCAAGTTTGTATGTACGTGTGGATCTACATTATCCCGATGAGTGTTTGGGTCTCCGGACCCATGGATTTATCTCCCGTTTAGTCCTGATTATCCTCCTCAGTTTCCACTCTAATCGGGTAGTTCTATTAGTCACATCTCATGCCGAAGGTCTTAGTCGTCCAATCTGGCAATTCATGAAAGAGGGTAACGAATGAAGACGACATATATCGGAAAGGAAAACTGACTCCACGGCTGGAGTAGATGTAGGTGTGGCGTAGGTACGTGTATATATTCAGGTATGGGTTCAGCCTATTGTGATGCCAAGTTTGGTAGCTCGCGATTTCTATCGTTGTCACCCGAGCTTGGCTCGTAACTTGATCTTCTAGGGTCATAATATGTTAAGGAAACCTAATTCGCTAAAACCATTGGCTCTGATACCAATCTGTCACACCCCCAAATTTATTCACTTAATAAATAAATAAACAAATCAAGGTTACAACGATTGGTAACATTACACAACAGCGGAAGCTAAATAAAGATTTCTAAAGTATAGAACACCATTACAAAATAAAATAAACTAGTACATTATCCTAAAACCATATAGGTCAAAACTGTCTTGAGATTTGATAATTACGCTTCTTCGGCTTTTAGGGGTTAATCCAAATGTCTAACTGTAGAAATAAAGACTGATGGCTACAAAATTCTCTAAGTACAAATGCTGCTGATCTCAGAGTTTGATGCTGACCAACCAACTGCTGCGGACAAGCTTATCTGCAGCGGATACTTGTTCTCCTGTTGAAGAACAAATCTGCTGTGGATAGCCTTATCTGCTAAAGACCAAAGTTGCTGCGGATAGGCTTCTCAGCAACATCAACACTTGATGCTGCTGACAGGCAAATCATCAGTAGCTTTGGATGGTCACGTCTTGCTGCTGATCCTCATCTTTGCTGCTGACAGCCGTGTGCCTTGAAGACAAATCGTTGCAGCTGACTATCCATGCCAAGCGTCACTGACAACTTTCTGCAAAAGCAACTGACACACTCAAAGCAGAAGGAACCTCAATGGCACAACCAATCAAAGACAACAATGCTCTTCTCAAAGCATGCAAACAATAATGCATAAAGAAGACGTTTCAATAAAGTTAACTAGTTTTAGACTAAACGTTTAATAGTTAGCTATGTACAAAAGATCAACGGTCTGTGTTAGATCTGATCCTTAGAATCAAGGGTCTGTCTTGATTCTAAGTTAGTATAAATACTGTGTAAACACTTCATTGTAAGTGTGCTTTTTGATTGAGTTTCATTTGTAATCGTTTATCTGCAAAAGCTTAATACAACAGTGTTCTTAAAAGTATTCTTTCTGTTTACTCGATTATACTTGTGTAGTTGTTATTGTTTCCGCCAATTTCAACTAAGAACAGTACCATCTTGTACTTTCACGATCCTACAAGTGGTATCAGAGCTTTGGCTCAGATTAAACAAACTCACACTTGTTTAATCACTTCTGGTTCTATTCTAAACTCTCTCTTTCATCAAGTCACCAAGAACAAAGATGGCACAGAGCAATGGATTTGAAGACATCGGCAGCATCAACCGACCACCAAGATTGGTATCTGGGGAAGACTACGACATGTGGAAGAATCGCATGGAAAGCTTTTTCTGTTATCAGGAGTACGGAATGTGGAAATCTATCAGGGATGGACCCTACACTCCCATGGTGGCCTCTGCTGACTCTGGAGAACCACCAGTTCCAAAGGAGCCCTCCAAGTACTCAGAAGAGGACATAAAGAAGATGGAGGTGGACTTCAAGGCACTTGGAGCTATCCAAATGTGCCTTCCAAATGAAGTTTTTCATAACTTCAGAAGTTACAAAACTGCTAAAGAGCTCTGGGAGGCTCTTGAGAAGATGTTTGCTGGCTCTGAGGAAGTCAAAGAAAACAGAAGAGACATCCTGAAGCAGCAGTATGAAAACTTTGTCTGGAAGGAGGGTGAGTCTCTAACTGTATTATACAACAGATTTACCTATCTTGTAGGTGAGCTGCAGTGCTCAAAGGTGAAGCTAGAGAATGAAGATATTCTCAAAAAGTTCATCAGGTCTCTACCAAGCTGCTGGACACTTTACACAGTGTCAATCAGAAGAACTGAGAATCTGAAGACTCTCCAGATGACTGAGCTCTTTGGAATGCTAAAAACCTATGAGCTAGAGATGATTCAGGCAAAAGAAAGAAGCTCAAGCTACCAAACAGCCTCAACATCCACCACCATCTCCTCTGCCCTCCATTCTGAGCACTCAAGTCCTAGTTCAAGCAACTATTATCCACCCATCATCACTCATCCTCAAACCCCAACCTCTCAAACAAACACATCTCCATTCCTCCTAGAAGCCCCTCCTCAAACCTCAACCTCTGTTGCTTTTGTTTCTGAAAACTCAAGCACATGTCCTTTATCAAGGAGGATCTGGAATGCTTCCATCTAGATGACTTAGAAGAAATGGACATACAGCACTCGTATGCCATGTTATCTATAAGAGCAAAAAGGTTCTACTCTAGAACTGGAAGACCTATTCCAAGTAATAACTCCAACACCAGAGTTGGCTTGGATAAAAGCAAACTAAGATGTTACAATTGTAACCAACTGGGTCATTTTGCTAGAGAATGCAAGGCACCTAGGGCAAACCCAGCAGCTCACCAAGCCCAACCAAGACAACAACAGCAACAGCAACAAGCTACTCCTCCAGCTCAAACTGCAGCTTGTGCAGCTGTTGAAACATCTGACTTTGACTGGAGCTTCCAGTATGAAGATCTGCCTGCTAACAACCAAGCTCTTATGGCAGACACAACTGATATACTGCCTCAGGTATATGAACATCTATGTTCCCAAGCCTGTATTGATAAGGTTTTAGGCTACAGAAAGCTTAATCAAAACCTCATAGATCAAAATGAAGAGTTTCATCAAATGAAATCTGAATTCAAAAAGGTCGAAGACAGTTACAAAGAAAAAATTAACTGCCTAAAGAAAGAGATTTCATTATTAAGACATGAACAAACCAATCTCGAAACTCAGATTGATGATCTACTGGCCAGATTAAAAGCTATCTGAGCAGAATTGGCAGAACAGAAAGTTCATGTTGACAAATATGAATTTGCATCCAAAAAGCTGCAAAGACTTTTGGATGCTCAAATTCATGAAAAGGTAAAAACTGGTCTGGGGTATCATACTGAACAATATCAAGCCGTTGCACCTCCTGCTGACTACGTTACCATCCATGAACAAAGCTTCAATCTCTCAAATCTTGAAAAGGCCAACCGAGATGTTGATCCTTCAAGACATGAACCACTGGTGCAAGAATACACTACCTCGTCAGAATCTGAGTCAACTTGCTCAGAGTCCAATAAAACTGAGGAGGTCTCATCACCGGTACCAGAACCGCCTGTTCTTGAAGTCATTCAAACAAGTACTCCTGTTCCTTTACCAGCTACTTCGGTTCCTATGCCTTTCAACCAAATCAAAATTAGTTATCCTCCAGAAGGAAGAAAGCTAAATGTTGAAAAGGGGCAGTCTTCAACCTCAAAGCCTCAGAGAAAGGTATTTGACATATGTCATGCGCCTGGAGAAAGAGTTCCACATGTTCAAAAGACATTGGAAGAAGCCACCTTTGAGCACAACAAAGCTCAACCATGGAACTTTAAAGAACTATTCAAAAGAAAGGACTATGTTTACCTTTCAAGGGACAAACTAGCCAAATCGTGCTTTGTCTGTGGAAAATACAACCACACTGCCAGCACCTGCTTCTACTACATTCAACAGCAAAGAAACGTCAAGCAACATGCTTTTGAAAAGACAAAAAAGAACAAACATGTAAGAAGGTTTGAAGCTAAGACAACTCAATTCAGAAACTCTCTTTCTCCACCAAGGGAGCAGTTGTCAAAACCTCAACAATCTTGCATCATCTGTGGTGAATCAGACCACTTTGCTGCAAATTGTAAGTTTAATCCTTTCAATCAGATTCTTCTTCCAACCCCAATTATACAAAAGCCTATCAGTAAGGTGAAGAAGGATAGGCATACGTCTGTTCTTAAACCATCAGCAGCCAACAAAACTGCTGCTAATCGAGTAAAGCCCAAGCAACCAAAAGGAAAGTCTTCAGCAGCAACAAAGTCTGCAACTGCTCAAGTAAAACCATCAGCAGCAACAAAATCTGCTGCTAATAAGCCAAAGTCCTCAGATGCAGCTTGTGCTGCTGAAAAGGCAAAGAGAGCTGGAAAACCACCAACTCAACAATGGAAGGCAAAGAAACCACCAAGCATCATCATTGGTTCAGTTGAATGCGTCTATCATTTGTTGTAAATTTGTCTGTCCTTTGTTGTAAATAAAAGTTATAAGTCTGCAGCATCCTTTTTGGCTGCTGACAGGTCTGATCTTCAGCAGCAAAGAATTTGCCCCTGACTGCTTTAACTTATCAGCAGGAACAAGTTTCCTGCAGATAGCTTTAAGACTGTCAGCAGCAACATCCTTGCTGCGGATTATTAAATCCATCAGCAGCAGATAAGTTTTCTGCTGACAGACTTAACCTTCCGCAGCAACCAAGGTTGCAGCGGACATGCTTATTTGTCCACAGCAACCAAGTTTGCTGCTGATGGGTAAATTTAAGTCCAAATTAACTTTTAACCACTGTAAAAATTAACGTCAGTCTTTACCATGACTGCCTCGGTGTATTACAGCTGTAACAGTAAAAGGTGAATTGGGTTGTACTGTACAAGTCATTTCGCTTTTTCCTTCTTCTGCCATGATAAGAACAAATCAAATTTCCTTACCACCTCTTCACCTTCAATTTCACCCTAAACCCACATCACTTTCTCTCAAGTCCCCACCATATTCAAGCTCTTCATCTTTAAAACATTCAAAGCCTCCCATATTCTAACCTTCCCTCCAAATCAAACAACAATGGCAGACATCCATAACCCTGATGATAAGTTCTCCCCATACCACAACCTTACAGCATATCTAACCAAAGGAAAGAAATCCGAAGGATTTAATGATATGATCGACTTCTTATGTCGATCAAAAATCTAATTTGCCCTCACAACCAACCCTACCATATATATCCCTCATATGGAGGATTTTTGGAGTACCGCCGTCTACTCAACCGAACAGGGGATTTCCAAAATTAAAGCCAAAGTAGACGGCAAGGATATCACCATCTTGGAAGCCACACTCAGAAAACATCTTAAGCTTCAAGATGAGGGAGCAGCCATCTCATATTCGAAGGACGAATACATGAGGACCTTTGTATCCATTGGATACACTGGAAATCAGACCGAGTACACGATCGAGAAGGCGCTGATGGGCCCTCCATGGAAGTATCTCTGCCACACTCTTCTCCAATGCATATCCCAGAAGAATGTGGATGGCATCAGGTAAGCTCCGCACTTGCCTCCGCCTTCCATGGTATGGTCACTAACCAAGGCTTCAACTTTGCACACCTCATCTTTGAGGGTTTGAGATATAACCTTCAAGAGGGTGCAAAGCAACAATTTTTTTTGTACCCAAGATTCTTGCAGGAAGTTTTCAATCAAGAACTAAAAGAACTTTCAAAACCTGTAAGAATCTACATCATGTTGGGACATAAGAATAATATTTTTCAAAGCATGAGAACTGTTTCTAAAAAGTTCGCAGGGGTCAATGTTCCATTGTTATCTACAATGTTGAATGTACAAAGTACCCCGGGTGACAGTTCATCAATCCCAGCTGATACTGATCCCACACCCTCCACCTCACATCCTGAACAACAATCTGCTTCCACCATTCGAACCCCTGTGCATACTACTAAGGATGCACAGGCACAAAAATTACTTACACCTCTTTTGGATGTTATCATTCAACCGGAACACAGGGTCCCGGTTGCAACGACATATACTAGGAAAAGGGGCAAGGGAACTCCTTCTTCTCTTGCCTCCAAGGCCCAAACCTAACCTAATAGCCCTCACTCAGAATCACAACATTCTGGTGAGAATATCATAAGGGACAGCCACATTATTAGGGAGACTCCTTTGGATGTCTCTCTATTAGGATCAGGATCACTTCCCGGATCCATAGAACAGCCCCCTGAGCCTTTCCTTTCTCTTCTGAACTTAAGTGTTGAGGAACCTGATCAAGATGATGTACCTTCTCCAACTACCACTATCTCGGAGGTACTGATTGATCTTGCTTCCAACACACCCAACCCAAGTTCTTCTACCCTGAAGGTCCACTCTAGGAGTTATGAAAGAGTGGATGTGGAAGAGGCTGTCACTACTGCTGGTCTATCAAATGACCAGGAGGACAGTGACAACATTGCTAAGACCTCAACCACGGCAACTCATAGTGAGGATGCTTCCTTGGAAACTCCCCTCACTGAGAGGAATCCCAGGCGCCAAGAAACCATGGGTGATGGGGATGAAGAAGCCAGGCCTAAGGCCCCATCTGGATCCAAGGATTCCACAACTGTGGATGAGGACAGACTGCAACTTCATAACTTGGAATTGACGGCCAGGGTGGCTATGCTAGAGGCTGAAGTGTCCAAACTAAGACACCAAGTCTCTATGCATGAAGCCCATCAATGCCCAACTTTACCTACTCCCTTTCTTGTATCAGTGGGCACCCAAACTGAAGCTTATTTGTCCACTGATGCAACCAAAAAGGGGGAGATGGTCCCAATGGAGGAAGACTCGGACAGTCTTGACGACTGGATTCAAGAGCAGGTTGTATTTCAAATCACACTATTCAAGCCAGCTTTTGTACAGGTTCATGACTTGCCAACTTCAGATAACGAAGAAGAAGAGACATCTGAAGATTGGAAGTTAGTCGTCAGGGCTGTTGATGAGATGCTGAATGATGCTGAAGACACAGAACAAACATATATATCTTTCAGCATCTACCCTGAAGAAGCAGCCATCATAAGTCAATCCACTATCCCTAAATTTCCACTGACTTCAACACAGCTAAAGTTTGATACAATACTAGCTTGGGGGTATGATGGAAAGTCTGAGAGGTTCTGGATTGGTTGGGAGTTTGGCAGAGTAGAAGAGCTAAACTGTGACATTCTCAACAGCATTCAAGTCCTTCACCTATACCATCTACAATGCATCAACAACTCAACGGACCTCTCAGCAGAACTTGTTATTGGCAGGTTCTATGACTTGATGGAGGATAATCTACCCAAATTTCAAAGACAAATACAAGCAGCAAAAAGGGTAGCCTATCCTGAATCTTCAATAGCAGCAGAAAGAAGACTGTCTCCTAGAAGACTTGAAATAATAAGGAGCAGTCTTCTCACAAAAGAAGAAGTTCTGTGCTGGAGAAGATTCCTGTACAATAGAATGGTCAGGGATGTCGAAGTGCAAGGATGGACAAGCACTGACACCCATGACTTCACCTTCTTCCTAAGCAATGGATCTTCTCTAACAATCAACATCAAGGAGATCTTGCTCCTACCTTCAGCCTTCCTACACAAGGTCTTTGAGCTCAGATCACTCATCTTCAATGTCAACTCCTTAGAAAGTCAAGAAATGATCAAGATCATCAAGGCTTCTTTGTACAAGGAGGAATCTGGATCTGACTCAGACCTATCATTTCTCTCTTCTCCAACAGTCAGACTGAACACAGAAGAAGAATCAAAAAGAAGAGAAGAGGAAAAGATGAAAGAGGCATGGAAGGATGTGACAGGTATGGAATGGGAAGAAAATGAAGTCAGTTCCCCTCCCTTATCCATTCCCCAAATTGCCAATGAAGCTGAAGCTGAGATTCCAACAGTAGCACCATCATCTGCTGTTGTGATCAGTGAAGCCGAAGCAGAGGCATCCAACAAAGATAAGGGAAAGGGAATTTTTACCAAAGAAGACGAAGAGAGGTTGCTAAGAGAAAAGAAAGGGAAAGAAGAAAGAAGAAGAAGAAGAGAAGAAGAGGAGATGGCTGAAACAAAAAAAAAGCTCAAGATAGACTCACAGTCATTCTCCTCAGAGAACAACAAATCCAGCTGTATGTAAAACAGCTGGATGAGCTCAAAGTAAAGATTCATGAAGTTTATCAGATTGAAGAAGATGAAGCTCTTGCTCTTCAACTGCAGGAACAATTTGACAAGGAAGAAGAAGAACTAGAGAAGAAGAAGAAGGAAGAGGCTAAGTTCAGAATAACTGATTCTGAACTAGCCAAAGAAATGAGAGAGGAGTGGGTAAAGGCTCTAGTTTCTCAAGGTGAGGATGCAGACTACCTTGAGAAACTATCAAATAAAGAAATCTACAGAGCCTTCATGGGTCAGCAGGGTCAATTGGCAAAGAAGAAGAAGGCTGAAGTAGAAGAAAAAGCCAAACAAAAGTCCAAAAAGACCATTGCCTTTAATAAAAGGACCCATGAAGAAAGGAAGATCATGATTGACTTCCTTAAGGCTAGAGGAGAGAGTGGAAAGAGGCTAGGTCCCATGAATTTCATGAACCTGCAAGCCCTCTATTTTAAAGCAAAGAAGGATGAGGAAGAAAGATTGGAGAAGAAAGGCTCCAAGAAAAGGGTAAACATTCAAAAAGAAGAAAGGAAATCAAAGAAACCCAAGCCTTCTCTCTCACCTATCACTTCCTCAATCCAACAACCTTCCACTCTCCTTCCTAGACCTCCCTCCTCTCCTCCCTCAAAGTCCAAATCCTCACACCCAGCTCCTACTCATCAACAACCTCCCAAAAAGAAAAGCAAACCCACTTCCAAACCAGAAGACTCAAGAGAAATAATCAGATGGTCATACAGCCCCGAAGACCAATGGTTTGAAGTGTTCAGGGGGAGGACAGAAGCTAAAAGATCAATCCATACATCTGTTGATGAGGTACTACAGCTTCCAGATTATGATTTAAGAAGAATGATGGAGCTGGGTGAATCCTCTGAGCCTGAGAATGAAGGTGGGAGACATCTATTGCTGGCAATCAGACATTACTTCAACCCCAGCAAAGATGAAATCATTGATGCCAAACCTCCTCAATCCCACTCTCCATTCATCAGCTGGTCCTACAATGCTGAGAAGAATGAATTCACTCTGACAGATGTTAAAGGACAGAAGATGAGGTGTTCAAGCAAAGCTATCTTCAAAATGGAAAGCAAAGACATCAAGACTCTATCTGAGCTTCCTCTTAACAATCCCAGCATGGACCAGAGAGGATATGAGGTTGAAAGGATAGTCAGAAACATGCAAAAGCTTCAGCAACAAAGGCAGTAAGAGAATTTTGGTAGCATCAGTCTAGGGGGAGTTTGTAGAAATAAAGACTGATGGCTACAAAATTCTCTAAGTACAAATGCTGCTGATCTCAGAGTTTGCTGCTGACCAACCAACTGCTGCGGACAAGCTTATCTGCAGCGGATACTTGTTCTCCTGCTGAAGAACAAATCTGCTGCGGATAGCCTTATCTGCTGAAGACCAAAGTTGCCGCGGATAGGCTTCTCAGCAACATCAACACTTGACGCTGCTGACAGGCAAATCATCAGCAGCTTTGGATGGTCACGTCTTGCTGCTGATCCTCATCTTTGCTGCTGACAGCCGTGTGCCTTGAAAACAAATCGTTGCAGCTGACTATCCATGCCAAGCGTCACTGACAACTTTCTGCAAAAGCAACTGACACACTCAAAGCAGGAGGAACCTCAATGGCACAACCAATCAAAGACAACAATGCTCTTCTCAAAGCATGCAAGCAATAATGCATAAAGAAGACGTTTCAATAAAGTTAACTAGTTTTAGACTAAACGTTTAATAGTTAGCTATGTACAAAAGATCAACGGTCTGTGTTAGATCTGATCCTTAGAATCAAGGGTCTGTCTTGATTCTAAGTTAGTATAAATACTGTGTAAACACTTCATTGTAAGTGTGCTTTTTGATTGAGTTTCATTTGTAATCGTTTATCTGCAAAAGCTTAATACAACAGTGTTATTAAAAGTATTCTTTCTGTTTACTCGATTATACTTGTGTAGTTGTTATTGTTTCCGCCAATTTCAACTAAGAACAAAACCATCTTGTACTTTCACGATCCTACACTAACCTATTCCAGCAATGCCATAGCTAGATGTTACCTGAAAAACATACTTAAAAGTGTCAACACAAAGGTTGGTGAGTTCACATGTTTAATTTTTGAAATGTAAAGTCGTTTTCCTTGAAAACATTGATATTGTGTACTTGGGCATAGTATAAAAGCGTTTTCCTCGAAAACGTGTGATGACTTCATAGTCATAAAATGAGTAGTTTTCCTAACGAAAACATGTGAAGACTTCATAGTCATAAAACGAGTAGTTACTGAGTGTAAAAGCGAGAACCTATATCCCATCAGTTACTGAGTGTTAGTACTCAGCTTTACTTCTATTCGTTTTCTAACCACATACCCATTATATCGGAGGACTGAGAGGTGATATCATGGTCAGTTTAGTCAAAGGTTTGACTTCTCATTATGCGAATGTCAAAAGGTCGCCAAACGTGGGGACGTCATGCTCTTATGTTCCTTAAAGATAACACGTAGATATTCCCAAAAGATCTTGGGAGGGTAAAAATAAATTAGAAGGAAAGTTGAGAAATCGGAAAAAAAATGTATATGTGTAGTCCTTTGAAAGATCAGAGTCGGTTATGACATGTCGTCGGCATAGGGTATTCCAGCTTTTTTTATTTAAAAAAAACAAATTTTTTACCGACAACAATTAATAAATTAAAAAAAACAAAAAACAATAAAAATTACCCTATACCGACGACAAGTCGTCGGTATAGGTTTTCTCCAAAATTTCATTGGGCGCCTTATTTCCCTCCAGTCTGGCCCAACCCTATGTCGTCGGTATAGGGTCTCCCGGACAAAAAAATGGTTTTGACCTATAACGACGACATGTCGTCAGTACAGGGTGACATATGCCGACGACAATTGTCGTTGGTATAGGAGGCGTCGGCACATGGTGATATTGTTGTAGTGATATGTGTAGTATATAAACAAAATTTTTTTTTAAAATAACGATAAAACATTACATTTATATAATTTTCTTATATTTTCAAATTTTTTAAGATTAAAAAAAGTGAAGTATTCTTTTTGTTCTACGTGTTCTCACGATATTTAGTGTTTTGAATAGAAACTTCCTATATATAAGATTTAAATTTTTTACTAGATGTCATTTGCACTGGTAGAAATCAATTTATTACGTAAAGCCGGATATAGAACCTTTTTAAAATTTCACTGGGTAACATTTAGGATAAGAGAACAGAAAGGGCTCTATTACATTTTCTATATTTTGTAATAGATTATTATTTTTCGTTAAAAATTGAGTTTTTGTAAGGGTATGGGAAATCACTCAAATATATATATAGAAGTGTTAGTACATGGTATAAAATAAACAAATTACACAATGGTCCCTATACTATACATAAAGCTATAATACACCAAACGAATTATGTAACTTATCTAACATACCCTCCGTAGTCTGAGCGGAGGGAACTTGAACACTAAGCTCGGATCTGAAGTCTAAAAACATCTGTGATGGTCAGCCTTTGATGAATATATCAGCAAACTGGTGATCAGAGATAACATGTAACGCACGAAACTGACGGATCGAAACACGTACTCTTAGAAAGTGAAAATCTATTTTCAAATAAAAGGTTCTGATGCTTTACAAGATTGGACGCAAAATATACGGCACTGACGTTGTCACATAACATTAATGTGGCGCAAGACACACGGCAGTGTAACTCAAGAAGGAGGCTACGAAACTAAGCTACTTTAGCAACAACGTTGACGACACAGTGATACTCAGCTACAACGCTAGACCGGGAGACAACATGTTGACATTTAGAAGACCAAGACACAAGATTGTCACCAAAGAAAAGAATAACCCTCATGTAGATTGACAAGTATCAGGACACTCTGCCCGGTTGACATCAGTACAAGCAACCAAACGGTCAACAAAAGAAAGACTTAACCGGAGACAGTGATGAATAGTACACTGAATGTAGCGTAAAATACGCCTCAGGGCATGAGGATGGGGTTCACAAGGGTCATACATGAACAAATAGACTTGGTGAACAACAAATACAATTTCTGGACAAGTCAACATCAGATACTACAATGCACAAGCAAGACTACAATAGAGAGAAGTATCAGTCTAGGGTTTGCCGGCCAAGGAAAGCTTAGCCTTTATATCTGTTAGAGTGCAGCAAGGGTTCCACGTGACCATATCAGCTCGTGCAAGGATCTCTCAAGAAAAGGCAGTATGGGAGAAAATAAACTACATGCGTTGCGAGTAACATCAATGTCAAGAAAGTAAGATAAAGAACCAAGGCCAATCATGGCAAACTCAGCGGATAGGCGAGAGATTACCGTAGTGACAAGAGCTAGAGAAGAAACAGTGAGACTGATGTCCTCAACTTACAAAAAAATATAGATGACATCATGACCACGCTGAAATATGAACAAAGAGGTGTATGTTTTGCTGCTTATAAACCTAAGGGAGACAACGTAGAAAGCAAAGATCAAGATCACAAGTATTGTAAAACAACTTTTAGTTTTTGCATCTAATGAATACCAATCTTCATCATCGTCATCTTCTGGAAGACTGGTTCCATTAATGTGACCGAGAATCTTAACACCAATACAGAGATCCTGAAAAATGGTACACCACAATTTGTAGCGGGTACCATCAACATTCAGTTTAAACCCAAAATGTTGACGAACAGTAGTAATACCTTAAGCAGGTGAGACAAGGGGTGGGGAAACTGTGGTGGTGACAGATCTGGTGGTAGATATAATAGCAATGTAAAAGTAAGGAAATACAATAAAAACACAAATACAAGGGGAGAGCTAACAGTGGGTAAAGGTGTAAATGAATCAAGCCGGCTCGAGAGCTATTCGAGATCAGATCGATAAAAAGCTCGAAAGAGACGAGCCTTAACGAGCTCGAGCCTAAAATATGGTCGAGCCTTAGCTCGAGCTTTGACTTCTATGATCAATTAGGCTCGCAAGCCTTAACGAGCCTAGTAAAATTTTATATTATTTTCTTATATATTTAATATTTAATATATTATTCAATTTAACCTCCCAAATCAAGCTCGAGCCGAGCTTTGGCTCGTTTAAGGCTTCCTACAAATGAGCTCGAGCCGAGCTTTTGCTCGTTTAATCGTCATGAATGAAACTGAGCCTTGCCGAGCTGATCTCGAGCTTTATTTTCTCTCCACGAGCCGAGCTGGATCCAAAATTTATAAGCTCGAACCAAGCCAAGCTCGAGCTTTAGAATAATCCAACGAGCCGAGCTCGATTAGTGTCAGGCTCGAGCTCAGCTTGGCTCGTTTACACCCTTAACAGTGGGCAAAGGGTTTTGCCAAAACTTAGACTCTTGAAACCCTAGAGACGAGCAGGATCGAATAATGAGGTGGAAACTGGACGATCAAGATATGGTTCTGACCGTCGTGAGCCGACGAGGCCGGCGGTGGAGAGATGGCGGCCGGAGGAACCTCCATGCGCCTCCACGCGTGCGCAAGCAATATATATAGAAGTATAGTAAATGGTATAAAATAAACTAATTATACAATGGTCCATATATTATACATAATGCTATAATACACCAAACGGCTTTTGTAACGTATGTAACAGTCCTATTACAATAAAAAATAATTAACTGCAAGTCGTTGCGTCTTGTAAATACACATGTTCTTTTACATTTAAAGAAAAAAATATAAATGTAGCATAGCTTGTTTCTTATAATAAACCCCGTTCTATTTGTTTATTCATCGTAGAATTAGGGATTACACACATTTTCTTTCAAACATACAAGGAACACGTCCGTGATTTTGTAGAAGCAATAATGTTAGATCACTACAAAAAAATTGAAAACTTTGCGACAACAGACTATATGGTAAATTTGTCGGAATTTACCGTTGGCGACAAGTTTCCGACAAAAAGTGTTTGTTGGAAAAAAAACATCGCATGAAATATTTTTTTCCGACAAAGTCCCGACTAATTTTCTGACAAATTAGAGACAAAAGTCTTTCGTCGGTAATTTCTGACAATATTCCTACGATTATATTAAATAAATAAGTTCACTTATTTAATAAGCTTGTCAGAAAATTGTTGAAAATCTTATGGTTACTTTTTTGTTTTTCGAAAGATGTCGTTAACTTGAAAGAAATTTCTTTTATTGGTAACTTGTCGAAAACTTTTATAAAGGAAATATATGTTTTCTAGCGGTGATTGTTTGTGATTTTGATGTACTCAATATTTTCTTTTAATTGAGATTTACTCGAGAGACAAACCATATAAAGTTGAGCTACAATACTGTTTACGAGGTTAGGAGGTGTATGTATAGTCTCCCTAATACACAAATAGCAGGATTCTATGGGCACCAAAGAGTAACCCAATTTAACTACTTTGATAATTAGAGTGTTTGAGATTGAGTTTGAAAAATGATTTAATAACTTATTCGCTTTTTTAAAAAGTCAATAAGTCAAAATGTGTTTTGCATGGATAAAATTTTTTTTTATTTTGAATTTTTGATAAGTGTTAAAAAATTGTTTTCAAAAAGTCACAAATTGTAGCTTTTTAAAACTCCTTATGACTTTTTAAACATAAAATTACCAATCTATCAACTATTTACCCTACAATAAATATAAGCTAAGTCAAACATTTAAAAAAAAAAAGCTTATTGTCTTTTCCCACCACAAAAGCTAATCCAAACACGTTTTATCAACTCGTTTTGAAAAAGTCATAAGTCAATAAACATTTTTGACAAAAATCACTTTTAGAGTTAAATAAGCAATCTCAAACACCCTATTAACAAATGTAAAATACTTACAAATCAACCAAAAGTTTGCTTATCATTAGCAAAAGTCATGATGTTATGCATACATTTTTGAAATAGTGTTTGTAGGTTACTTTCTTCGGTATTAATATTGTTAGTGATGTTATGCATACATATTGGACACATATAGGAGGGAAACACACGTGTGTGGATTTTGTAGGGGTTTCCTCTCGTATAGAGAGTAGTTTTTTCACGGTGTGTCAGGGGGCTTTAAAAGCAGTTTCATGCAAAGTGACAAAGCACCTTGACAACCAACACGTGTTTATTCCATTTACATTTGATACTTTTGATTTCCTTGCGTTTAAGGACGTGGAGCTACTTAAGTAAGTTGATAGGGACATATTTGAGATTTAGGGTTTAGGGTTTAGGACCTATAAATTGTCTCGAATCGATCCAACACGTGTTAGATCGTGAGACTCGAGAGGAGTTGTATCACGAGTCCAAATAGTCATGCATAGTAATGTTACAACCCCCAAATATACAAATGTATTTTTTTTAAATAGTTTTGTTATTTAAAAAGGGTTATCGGCACGGCTTGTTGGCCGTTTGTCTTATATTTCGATGTAAAAGTTCCTCAAGTGTACCATCTTATTTTGATCAATTTAAGAACTCATTGTTTTACTACGATGGTCTTCAAAATTTTATTCACCATAACTAAAACAACTAAACTCGAAATCGCACAAGCAAATAACTGGTTTTTACTTGTCATTTGAAACAAGAATCTACTTGACTGAGATTTGTTTCGTGGTCGACTTCATACATCTAAATGTATGAACCACCTTCTCTAATTAAGTCGAATTATCTTGTGTTACTTATTCCATGTTTTGTGTTGTGTCGCAAGAAAAAAAATTAGAATCATTGGTTCTCGAATATTATGAATATAAGTGAAGACGAAAATATGAGTATATTAAACACGTAAAGGAAACACATTTGATAAATTAAAACCAACAATTTTATTGATCATAAGCATGGTTACAATGCCCTTGATTGAATCACGATTATTTTGAATTTGAAGAGAGAGTTTATTATTGGAATCTTCCATGCACATTCTTTTTAATTAGATCCTGAAAATGATAAGATGACAAGAAACTAAAGGATTAGTCAAAAGTTTTAAAAAAACTGTATAAGCTAGACTTAAGAACTTGGGTTTTGGGTATAATTACCGGTCATAGTTGATGAGAATTCTCCCAGCATCACGATTGGCAATGATTGCAAATGCATCTTGGGAAAGATCAATTTGATCTGAAGCACATCCAGGACAAAGATCAACAACTGTAACATCAACGCTCCTGCCTGTGCATGGTTGTGGAACGCCAATATTGGTTGGACCCGTGCAAGTAACACGGTACCTAGTCCCACACGCACCTCCGTTGGCATACAAATTCCTATTTGCTGCCATAACCAGATTACCACGGTCTTCGAAGCCAAAACATGCTGAGGCTGCATATACACAAAAATTAATGAAAAAATATCAAAACAAGTTATACGACGATAAACGAACTTGATTAATCTTTAAGTAATCTCCCTATACTTACGGACTAAGGGAGGACCGTAGAAAGTTGCTTGGCCAGCAATGGCATGAGCAACTGATGTGAGACATGCAACCATGCCAATCAAGATAATAGCCCTAGTCATCAAACCCATTTTTGGATGTATCTTTTTTGGAATCCTGAAATTTGATATTTTAACTCTTTACTTAGTTTGGTGATGAGAATCACAAAAGGGATGTCCTTTTATAGCTGAAAAAACCATCCGGAAGGCTAAAAGAACGTGCAAGAATTTTCTTTTTTATAGTCAACAAATACAAATGATATGCCATGTCAGGGATGTTAGATTAGATCTTAATAACTAATCTATCCATATGGTAATAACTACAAGAAAATGACATAAATAAACAAGTTGAACAAATTAAGTTTTACCAAAGTATAAATTAACCATAATAATTATTTCTATAAACATGAATTAGATAACTCGGTTAGGATATTGTAAGGCCTAAATTGAACTTTAAACTAGGGTATTTTTCATAAGAAAACTTAACATAATAACCATACTCATTATCTGTATTGAGGAGTGGAAATGATATACTAAATAGTTTATAATTAAAGAAGTAAAAAACTACATAGTAATTTGTATGTATGAGTGTATGAGTTTATAATTAATGATCTACTAAATAGTTTATAATTAAAGAAGTAAAAAACTACATATATGCATGTATGAAGTTTATTTGTCTTGCTTTATTTAAAAAAAAAATAGTTTAATAGGAATCTCTATAACTTATTTCTTCAAACAAATGTTTTTTTGATTTGACAAATAACCAATCAATTTATTTATTAATTATTTTTTGATATTATATATTTTATGTAATTGTTATCATTTTTTATTTTTTGATATTATATATGCATTTTGAAAAAAAAATTATTTTGTTTTAGATAAATTAGTAAATTGATAAGAGTAAATTACAATTTATGTCCTTCGTGTATATATGAAATTACGAAACGTGTCCTTTAAGATCAACGCTTTGTAAATGTGTCTTTTTTTAATTGTTATTATGTTAATTTTATGTCATTTTCACTAATAGAAGTTATCTTTTTCTGTTAGTTTCATTTAAATGACTATTTTATCATTACCCGATGAAATGTGTAATTGTCACTAATGTTTTATTTTCCTTCTTTTTGTTTTTTAAGAAATTTACTTTACTTTTTTTTTCTTTATTGGTAATATATTTTTACAAATATTCTTTTATAAAGTATATTTTTATTAACTAATTAATATTTAAATCTTTTATTAGTAATTGTTTTTTGGAATGTCATCAGAGATTAAGTAATTACTGTACGTTCTAAAAATCATTAATATTGTTAGTAAATTAAGATTTGTTTTTAGTTGCTTCGATAAAAACTTCTTAGGGCTCACCCATTCCTACATTACTCCAACCCGAGCACGTTTAACTATGGAATTTGTTGTCATCCACGATCATTTCACATCCAAAACGCATTGTTAGTATTTGAGACGAGACATTCCCTATGAACCCAACTCCTCTCACGTGGACGTAACAAGACATAACGATATGGATTTGCCTAACGTGTTACAATATTCCCCTTGGGACTCATCGTCCTCGATTAAGCTTGCCCCACCATCTTAAACAGAACAAAAAGAGAGTGACTCTGATACAAATATTTGTATCATCCGGCCTCTCATACCAACATATTTTGTCCAATTTTCTAGATTATTCTTCCTTTGTAAAGTTTCGACATTGTTGCAAGTATGAATTCAAAAACCTTTTATGTTTCAGGACCAAACTGAAAAAGGAATGGATTGATGCATATCTGAGAACTTGAAGGGGGCTGAGTGAAAATTTTGGAACTTGAAACCTCATACTAACATCAAACATCGACCCCCCATTTCCAATTTCACTTCATGTTTTGCTTGTGATCACTAGGGGTGTTTAAAGAATCCGAAACCGAACCCGAATTATCCGAAAATCCGAATTATTCGAAAATTCGGATTCGGATATCCGTATTTTCGGATTCGGATAGTGATTTTCGGATAATTCGGATATCCAAATATCTGAAATATTATATCTATAATTTTTTTTAATTGTTTTTTATTATTGAAAAATAAGAAAATTTGAATCAAAACCCGATATATTATATTTATATATTTTTATATGTATATTTTTTTTAATGTTTTTTAAGGTTTTTAATTGTTTTTATAATTTAAAAATATTATATTTATATATTTGTTTTATTTTTTTATATTTTCGGATATCCGTTTCACTATCCGAAAATTTCGGATATCCGAAGAAAATTCGGATATCTGAATTTTTGGATATCCGACTTTAAACACCCCTAGTGATCACGACCGTCGACCAAGATAGGAGCTCAACTAGGATATTTCGTTTTAAGGATTCCATCATCCATTTCTCAAGTAAGTGACTCAATCCAAACCATGTTTGTTGTATTGTATGATCATCCTATTGATGGACTTGCGATTTTGTTTAGGTTTGGTGTGTGAATAAACCGTGAGCCAATGAGGAGAGGGAGGATCGATTATGCAGTTAGCTAGGTATGTCCATCCGATCCATGTTTGTAGTGGCGGAGCTTGAAAAAATAAGTAGCGGGGGCCAAAAGTCACGAGACCCAATTTTTTTTTTCTATCGCTATGTTTCGGGTTACATGTTCGGGTTGGTGATTCAATTTGGGTCGGGTCAAACTAATTTTTTTCCTATCGCTATGTTTCGGGTTATATGTAGAGGGACCAACACGTTTAAAATTTAAAAGTACTTAGGTTTCCTAAAAATTTACCAACTACCCAATTAATAAAACAGAGCATAAAGATTCAAAATCTTTAATCAAAAAGTCAACCTTGAGAAAGAAGCTAACCATGTCAAAGTATATGGAATTAACTCGGACTTGAAACACCTAAAAAATAAAAACCACAAAATAAAACATTAAGAAACCTCAATTAGGACAACAATGACCAAGAATTGGGTGTGTTAAGGAGTGAAGCGGTGGCGAGCGGGCAGCGGCAGCGGGAGGCACTGAAGCGGTGAAGGAGTGAGCTCGTGAAGGGGATTTCAATTTTGGGGTAAGCGAGACTGATTTGAACGACGAATGACGGAGGAGGGGGATTTCAATTTTAGGGTGAATGATTTGAACTAAAATTTTTAGGGATAAAAATCAGAGGGGACCAAGAGTTTTTAAAAATCAGGGGGGGTCCGGCTCAATACGTATAAAACTTTTCGAACGAAACGCGAAAATTTACACTACTGACGGATAAAAAGGGGGGGGGGGTGAACCCCTGGCCCCTTTAATGCTTCGCCCCTGCATGCTTGATTAGTCCATAACTCGATCAATGTACGTAACCATCAACCGTGGGAGTTTAGCGGGTTGGCGGATTTGGTGTAGGAAGCCGTGAACGGCCTTGTTGTGGTTCTAACTCACGAATATAGGTAAGCATTCAACTTTTATCTTTATGCTATCACTAGTCTATCAAACAAGCTATGTTTACACACTCTCGGATTGCATTAGGTGTGTGGTTATATTGGGAATTATAAGAGGAAGGAACGGACCGGGAGTAGCTCATCAAAAGTATGTCATGTCAAAGATGCCAAATCTACGTGACAATCATTGCCGTTTAATGGAAAACTTTCCTCGTCAAAGCGCGCATGTCTTGTGACATAAACCCGAGATGAAGTCGGATCAAGGCACTTGTAGCCTTTGTATTGAGGGCAATACCTCATAAAAATATATGGTAGGCTGCGGGGTGATAATTTATGCTCTGAATAATCTTAGTAGGTACGGGTATACCCGACAACCAAATGCCCGAAAATTGTTATAAGCCGGTTTGTGTGAAAATAGTTGCTCAAATGGAGACTTACCATCCAATAGTTTTGTTGGTAGACGGTTAATGATGTAAACGGTCTTGCTAAAGGCATTCACCCAATATGAGGGAGGAATATTAATATTAAAGAGAAGTGCCAAACCGGTTTCAACCACATGCCTATGTTTCCTCTCATCCCGTCCATTTTGTTGCGGGGTATACGGGCATGCGAGACGGTGAAGAGTGTCATTGTCTACAATAAATTTTTAACACGATTGTTTACAAATTCCGTACCTCCATCGCTTTGAAACACTTTGATTTTTCTTGAAAATTGGGTTTGAACATAGTTGAGAAAAACCGTGAAGATAGAGACGACCTCAACTTTTGTTTTTAATGGATAGAACCATGTAAACTTAGACGAGTCATCCACAAATATGACATAGTAACGATAGCCACCAATAGATGCAACCGGTGACAGGCCACATAAATCACAATGTACCAAATCAAGAGGTTTAGAGGCCCGTTTTTCATTCATGTCAAACGATAAACGATGTCCTTTTGACATCTCACACGACGGACAAATAACCGGTTTAGGTAAAATGAAAGTAAGTTTTAAGTACCCATGTTTACTCAAAAACAAAATCACCCAATCGTAAATCCCATAATTCAAAGGATGCTTTTAAAGATGTTCTTTAATCTGTCATAAAAGCTTTGGGTCCCGTACGCAACACGTAGAAGCCCTGTTCACAGTGACCTTGGGTGAGCACCTGTTTCGCTAACCTGTCCTTAATATAAAAATAGGGTTGGGAAAACAGAACATCCAAAGGATTGTTAGTCGTTAATTTGCTTATGGATAAAATATTGTTCATGAGATGTGGAACTACCAAAACATCCTTTACATGTATATTTTAGGAGATCGTAGTGTGCCTATTGTGTGAAATGGTAGAGATTTACCATTTCCAAATGTGACCTTCGCATCACCCGAATAATTTGTTGCTTTATTGATGTTGTAAGGAGAGTTTGTGAAATGATTACTCAATGCTACTACTCATAGTAGTAGAGTATTTATAGATAATAAAAGAATACATTAATACAAGAGGAATAATGAGAAACATAAATACAAAATAAAAAATGTAAGTTAGAAAAGGAGTCTCATAAATGTGATGTGTTAATATGCTCCCTCAAGCGAGACGGTGGTGGTCCGGGACGGAGCATGTTGCGGAAGTGTTAAAACAGAGGTCGAGGAAGACTTTTCGTGAATATATCAGCAACCTGGAGCGTGGTTGGAACGAATCTAGTCTGCAATTTCCCAGAAGAGACGAGTTTCGGGATGAAGTGATAGTCCAGTTCAATGTGCTTAACACATTTGTGTGCGATAGGATTCTGAGTAAGAAAAATGGCAATTTTATTATCACATAGAAGAGTAGGTCGATCCGGAGGTAAAGCGTGTAGCTCCCAAAGTAGGTGGGTGATCCAAATTATTTCAGCCGTTGTATTCGTCATAGCACGGTATTCTGAATCACAGCTGGAACGCGAGATAGTGGGCTGTTTCTTAGCACTCCACGAGATAAGGTGGCCGCCTAAGAAGATTGAATAGCCATAAGTTGAGCATCTAGTTCCAAGGCATCGAGCCCAATCAGCATCAAAATACCCAATGAGAGAGGGTTGAGTAGGCTTCGTGAAGGAGAGACCAAAAACCATAGTACCCTTGATGTAGCGAAGAATCCTTTTTACTTCTTGATAGTGATCAATGGTAGGTGTATGAAGGAACTGGCTCACCTGGTTTACAGCATAGGAGATGTCTGGTCGAGTGATGGTTAGGTATTGAAGGTCACCGACTATTGATCGGTAATGGGTAGGGTCAGAGTAAGGTTGGTCGGTAGAGGTGAGATAGGTATTTGTGGCTAAGGGAGTGGGGGATGGTTTGGCATCCAACATCTGTGCCCGTTCTAAGATATCCTTGGTGTATTTTGACTGATTCAGAATGAGACTATTGGAGGTGTAGGTAACCTCAAGTCCAAGAAAATAGCCGAGTTTGCCCAAGTCCTTAGTAGCGAATTCTTTGTTAAGCCGAGAAATAAATGCCCAGATGGTGGTATCGTGGTTGCTCGTTAAGATTAAGTCATCAACATACACAAGGAGGTACGTAACGCAGGAGTCCCGTTTAAACCTAAATAAAGATGTGTCAGTCGTGCAACATGTGAAACCATTATTGATTAAAAAGGTGCTCAACCGCTGAAACCAGGCACGAGGGGCTTGTTTAACTCCATAAAGTGCTTTGTTTAACCTACAAACATGATTAGGTAAATCAGGGTTAGCAAATCCCGGTGGTTGCTCCATGTAGACGCATTCGGTTAGATGCCCATGTAAAAATGCGTTGTTTACGTCTAGCTGATTTAGGGTCCAGTTGTTAAGAACGGCTAACGAAAGGATGAGGCGAACGGTTGAGGCTTTAACCACGGACTAAACGTGTGGGAATAATCAAGTCCGGGAGTTTGGCTAAAGCCTTGAGCGACGAGGTGGGCTTTGTGCCTTTCGATGGTGCCATCCGAGTGGTACTTGGTTCGGAATAACCATTTGGAACCAACAACATGTTGATCCACAGGACGGGGTACTAGGGTCCAAGTTTGATTTTTGTGAAGAGCAACAAGTTCACGGTGCATGGCTTCCATTCAAATGGGTTGTTTAGCAGCAGCCTTGAAGCCTTTGGGGTCTGTGGTGGTAAGCAATGCTTAGAGAAGAGGGTGATTTGTAAGAGGGATAGGTTGGCTTGGTGTTTAGGTTTAAATATGCCGGCTTTGGCACGAGTAATTATAGAGTGAGTGGGAGGAGGGGGAAGGATGATGGTGGTGGAGGGTGGGGTAGGAGATAGGATACTGTTTGGAGAAGGTGGTGTGGGAGTGGCTGTTGAATGGGTTGGTTATGGGGAACCGGAACTGAGGGTGGGGGATTGTCAGGGAGAGGTGGTGTAGGAGTGGGGAAAGTAGGGATGTGAGGGGTTTCCGTGCAAAGTTGACATGGAGTTTGGGGGTTGTTGGGTGAGGGAGCGGATGGAGTGGGGAAGGGGGTGTAGCGTAGGTAGGTTTCAGTGGGTTTTCAAGAAAGGTGGTGAGTTCCAGTTCTGTAATGGGATGGGCATCGATACTAGTGGTTTCCGCAAAGGGAAATAATGCTACATCAAATCTTGCATGCCTTGAGATGTAGACCTAAGATGTGGTGGGGTCAAGACATCTGTAACCTTTATAGATAGGACTATAACCAATAAATATACAAGGAATACTCCGAGGGGCAAGTTTATGTGCCGAGTGGTCACGTAAGTAAGGAAAAACTCGACACCCAAAAGCCCGTAATGCTGAGTAGGATGGTAACTGTTGGTACAATAATTCAAACGGTGACTTTCCTTCTAGAGTTTGTGAGGGCAAGCGGTTAATAATATAAACGGCAGATGAGAACGCATCAACCCAGAAGGAGGGTGGAAGGTGTGCATCAAAGAGCATTGCCAAATCGGTTTCAAGAATGTGACGGTGCTTGCGTTCGGCCCGCCCGTTTTATTGCGGGGTGTAGGGACATGATAGCCGATGCAAAGTTCCATTATTTTCAAATAGAGTCCGAATTGTATGGTTTACAAATTAGGTGCCGCCATCACTTTGAAATATTTTACTTTCCTTGAAAATTGAGTTTTTATAAGTTGCATGAAGATAGGTAAGACATCATAGAAATCAGTTTTTAGTTTCAAGGGGTACAACCAACAAAAACGAGAATGATCATCCACAAACAAGACATAATATCGGATATGACCGGGGACGGGCCCCATAGATCACAATGAATAAGATCCAAAGGGTGTGAGGCCCATTTATTATTAAGATCAAATGGAAGTTTTTGACTTTTAGCAAGTTGACATGGCAAACAAACACCCGGTTTGGGCAAAATAGCATTAATAGATAAACAACCAAGTCTTGGCAAAGTAGAAATAGTATCAAAATTGACATGTCCCAAGCGGGAATGCCAGACTTCAAATGATACCTTATTATTTGAGGAGGTCGCAACAAGAGCATGGCATTCGGGTTGGAGAATGTATAGCCCATTCTCACATCTTCCTTGGGCTAGGATTTTCTTGGTGTGACGGTCCTGAATGTCAAAAGATGGATAAGATAATAAGACATCAAAATAGTTATCTTTAGTTAACTTACTAATGGAAAGAAGATTTTTTGTGAGATTGGGAACCATCAAAACATCCCTTAACCGTATATGATTATTGATAATTGTTTGACCTTTATGTGTGATAGGTAATGAGTGGCCATTACCAAACATGACTGACTCGTTACCTGGGACAGATGAGGGATTGGCAACCGAGTTGGGAGATGAAGTCATGTGATCCGTGGCACCCGAATCAACATACCAATCAGGTGTGGCGGAGGAAACATTGCACTGCGCAAGGAAGGAGCAAGATAGAGCTTCATCATAAGGGATGGAGTTGCTTGCAAAGGTGGCCAAATTCGGCCAGGAGTTAGCATAGTGGACATCCATGCGGCACAATTGATAGTGGAGTGATTTGCGGTTACGGGTACTTCCACCACGAGGGCTTGTGTGGCTGGAGCCACGATAAAAATGTCCCCCACGGTTGCGGGGGGAAGCACCATGAAATCCAGAACAAGAAGTGAAGGCCACAGGAGGAATAGTGGGACTATGAAGGGAGCGGATAAACATCTCGTGGTTTTCAGCACAGGCAAGGAGATCGGTGAAGGGCGGGGCTGGTCGGGAAGAGCGCACGGCAGTTGAGAAGGTTTCAAAGGAGGACCCGAGTCCACAAAGAAACCAATGAAGTTGGTTGGCTTCATCAACAAGGTGACCGATAGCGGATAGCTGGTCACATAGACCTTTGAAGTGACGTCTGAAATCAGCGATGGACTTGGACCCTTTGGTGGCTAAGCGGAGTTGATCACGCAGGTTATGGACCCTCTCAATTGATGAATTTCCATAGGCGGTTTCAAGGGCTACCCAGATTTGGCGGGCAGTGACAAGTCCGACAATAAGGGAGACGGCTTCTTCGGACAATGATGCATGAAACACGATGATGGTGCGCTGGTCAGTGGCTAACCAGACTAAATAGGCTGGATTGGCAGTGGTTTTAGCATTGACAGTAATGGTTGAGGGTGGGGGAATGGAAGAACCATCAACATGGGGTAGGAGATTTTGGTAGGTTAGGATAGGGATCATTTGGTTTTTCCATATCAAGTAGTTGGAGGATGAGAGTTTGATTGCGATCATATGAAGGAGGGTGTTTAATGGGAGAGAATCATTAGAGGATGAGGCCATGGATGCGAATAGAGGAGAGGGGAGAACCTAAAGGATTGAGGATAGGGATGGTAGAGAGATGAAGGGGAAAGGGTTAGGAAGAGGACCTTTGGCGTGATACCATGAAATGATTACTCAATGCTACTACTCAATGAGTAGTAGAGTATTTATAGATAATAAAAGAATACATTAATACAAGAGGAATAATGAGAAACATAAATACAAAATAAATAATGTAAGTTACAAAAGGTGACTCATAAATGTGATCTGTTAATAGTTTGTCATGTGATCTGTGGCTCCGGAGTCGACAAACCAATCGAGACCCAAAGAGGTAACATGAAATTGTGCTTGAAATTCTTTGGCGAGGTCAACATTTGAGGGAATTGATTGAGATGCAAATCTTGCAAGATTGGGACAATGGTTAGCGTACTGGCCATCAATACGACAAAGTTGGCAAAGGGGTGTTCGACGGCCTCGTCCCCGACCACCAACCGATCCTGAGGCGCGCGAGTAGCGACCCTCTCAACCCCGAGAGGTAGATGAAAACCTAGCGGTTTGGGTATTAAACACGACGGCTGTGGTGGAAGACGAACCATGAATCGAACGAAGAAAGAGTTCATGACTATCGGCTTAGGTAAGTAAATCTCGGAAAGCCAGTGGTGGTTTAGAGGCACGTATAGCTGTGGAAAACGTCTCAAAAGAGGCACCGAGACCACAAAGAAACCAATGAAGTTCATCACTTTCTTCAATCGGGTGACCGACCGCAGCAAGTTGATCACATAAGAGTTTAAACTTTCGCCCAAAATCAGAAACCGAGGAAGTGCCTTTAACAGTTTGTTGGAGTTGATCTTTGAGATTTTGAATCCGTTCAACAAAAGTGTTGCTCTAAGCCTTTTCAAGAGCAATCCAAATAGATCGCGTAGTGGGGAGGTCGAGCACCTCTGCAACCGCTTCTTCTGAAATACTATCATGGATAATTAAAATAGTCTTCTGATCATCAACTTGCCAAGTAGCAAATAGGGGATTGGGAACTGATTTGTTATCTTTAAGTACATCCACAGTGGGTGGCACAATCGATCCATCTACATGAGAAAGAAGATTTTGAAAGGCAAGGATCGACATCATTTGATTTCTTCACAAATAGTGAGCATGTGGAGGATGGTGTTTAGTGTAACCTTGCCATCATTATGAGAGGATGAAGCCATGACCGGGCGGATGAAGGGAGGAGTCGATGGGTTGGGAAAGGGAAGTGATAGATCAACCCTTAGAGGGGGTTAGACTCTAAGAAAATTTAGAGAGAACAAGAACAATCTGGGGCAATTTTCTGATATCATTAACATAAAACCAAAAGTACTTAAATAACAATTCCTATGATGCACTTTATTCTTGCGACTAGAATTATGGAAACGTGAATTACTCTACCACTAAATGCATGAGAACATGGGACATGAAGAAAAGATTAATGCTCCTAAAATGATGCAAGCAGTTGCAGACTTGTTCTTCAATCCATAAAACGAGCTGGGGTCTTGGTCTGCCTTCAGGGCCTGCAATTGGTTAGGTGGCCTTGTGGGACATGTGGGCCTAGCGACTGGATCGTATCAACAACCCCTTCCTGAGAAGTAACATTGTCCTTAATGTTGAATTGTGGGTATCTTGTAACCAAATCCGATTCGAACTACGTTGTTGCTTCTTCCATAGGTTTGTCACTCCACTTGATTAAGAGTTGTTTGCCTTCCTCTGACAGCCGACTTACTATAATTGATTCTGGCACACACTCCCTTTGCTCCTCCACTTCGAAATCAACGATTAAGTCGGTTGGTATTTACCCAGCTCCATAACTTGGTTTAAGGAATGAAACGTGAAAGACCGGGTGGATTTTTGAACCTGCCGGTTGCTTGAGTTTGTAAGCTACTTTGCCAATGCGCTAGACAATCTTGTAGGGTCCATAATACTTCCTTGAGAGCCTCTTACTTGATCTATCATCCACTGATTTTTTCTGATAGTTTTGTAAACGAAGATAAACAACTGCGTTTACCTGGAATTCTTTGTCCATTCTTTTTTTTGTTTGCTTGTTTGACAATGCGTTCCTTAGATTTTCCTATCGACTCCTTCATTTGAGTAATAATTCGCTGATGTTCCAGTAACGATGAATTGGTGGATGCAATTTTTGTTTCTCCTGATAAGTAATCATGGATAGAATTGACATCTCTCCCATAAACGGCCTTGAAAGGAGTCATGTTAATTGCTGAATGGAAGCTTGTGTTGTAACAGAATTAAGCCAAATATAAGTAATGCTGCCATGAACTCGGTTCTTCAAAAACAAAGGCTTGAATGTAGGATTCCAAGCACCTGTTTACTACTTCGGTTTGTCCGTCCGTTTGTTGGTGGTATGCACTCGAGTGCAGCAGTTTAGTTCCCAGCTGGTTGAACAATTCTGACCAAAAACGGCTGAGGAACAGTGGGTCACGGTCTGAAAGTATGGTCTTTGGTAGACCATGTAGCCGATACACCTCTCTTAAGAACAATGATGCCAATGAGACCGTTGTATAATGAGTTGGAAGTGAGAGAAAGTGTGCAAATTTAGATAGACGGTCAATGATTACCCATATCACTGTTTTTCCCTTGGATGATGGAAGATGGGTTATAAAACCCATGGATATGTCTGACGATGTTGCTTCCGGTGTTGGTAGTGGCTGAAGTAAACCAAATGGCTTATGGGTGGGGTTCTTGGCTGAAGTTTGACCATGTTGCTTCCAAATGTGGCGACGGCTTTTCTTAGTCCCACCCATGAAAACGTGGCTGCAATACGTTTGGTGGTTGCTGTGACACCTACATGACCGCCCAAATAAGTGGAGTGGAACTAGGTTAAGAGCTTTTCTCATAAGGTTTGTAGCGGATGCACCAAAATACGTATGTAAGTCCTTGATCTAATGGATCTTCGAATAACACACACACGATATCAAGTCTCACAATCAATAGGCGGAACCTAATGATTGTGGTGATTCAAGAACAAGAAATCAATGTAAAACACCTTGTATTAATCAAGAGAATTACAAAGAAAATGATAACACAAAACCGCTAACCCCTTACATGGTTTTCCACTCTCAATTTCGTCTAACACAACCGCTCGCCTAATAATGATGCGCATTTATATATTTATATATATAGAAAATCCCATGCGCCCTTACTAGGTATCTAGGCCCAATGGCCGGCCCAAGACCCATATTGTGAACCCAGTTCACGGTTACAAAACCTGAATACCCATCTATTCGGCAACACCAATAATTATACTTATTTATTTGATAAGCGTCAGCCTCACATATATATAGACCCAACAATCTCCCCCTAGGCTGATGCTATCAAATGATCTTCGTAACTC
Source organism: Smallanthus sonchifolius (assembly GCA_023525975.1). Classification (NCBI taxonomy): domain Eukaryota; kingdom Viridiplantae; phylum Streptophyta; class Magnoliopsida; order Asterales; family Asteraceae; genus Smallanthus; species Smallanthus sonchifolius. The sequence goes on along the minus strand of CM042035.1, from coordinate 14,982,495 downwards.
AAATGTAGCACTGTGATCACCACTTCCAGCATGCAACGTTGTCATCAGAATCTATGGTTGTTGTTGTGGCGTAGATGTTGGTGTAGTTCAACTTTTCTTTACTCTCAAACTTGGGTCTCTCTTTCTTCTCTTTGAGTGAGATCCTAATGAGGATCCTAATCATCATTTGCTTGAGCATCTTGCTAAAAGAGGATGTGAGAGGAGAATTCTCAGCAACTCTTTTCTTCTTCATTCTCTCTCTTTCAAGCAGATTCACAGGTACTTCTTCATGTGTACCTTCATTGTCGAAAGATGAAAACACATATGGATCTTCTGACTCAAGTACATTCTATTGTGGTGGTACTTCAAACTTTTTAACAACTGACAACCTTTCATTCTTCTTCAACCCCTGGATCTAGATTTGAAACAAATCCTTTAAATTTTCATAAATTTTGTAAGCAGACATTTAAATGCAACAGTGGATCCAGTATCCATACAAATACTTAGTACATTCACGTACTATCAAATGTTAGAAACTTCAATCCTTTTTTATGATAACTCTTTAAATCTAAGAATGGTTATTTTAAAAATAACAAAACTAAAAAACAAAAGTAAAATAAAATAAAATAGAAAACTAAAAACTAAACTTTAACTAAAGTAAAATTAAAGATAAATTTGAAATAAAATCTTTTTGGAATTTTCTTCACAAATTGCAACCTAAATTATGCTCACATTTACACAACTTGTAACAACGAGTTTTTAGGAAGTTTGAAATGGGATCATATCGTTCTACAAGCAGACCAATGAACATTTTTCAGCACGTGTTTTTACTCAGACAGGTCAAGTGAATTGCCAATATTCAGATCCTTCTAAACGCATGCTTTATCTTCAAACCTAAGTTTTCACTGTGATTTAATGTTATCATGTTTTGGTAGAATTAATTATAACTTAATGGGTCCCACACTCATATCTCAGAGACCTACAATTAAATGTATATTGATTAAGTGAATTCTTGATGAAATTTAATGGACCTCATAGCTTATTAGGTAAACTTTCCCTTCCTCATGATCTTTTTAGCACCTAGATAATAACTAATTGAGCATGTCACACCTCCAATTTCAACTAATGGAGTTTTACTGTCCGGGGAGTGACAAACTAAGATCTCAGTCATTAGTTACACTGAACGACTATATATGGGACTCAAATGAAAATATCATAACATTCAGAGTAAATGCGGAAGCGATAAAAGAAAGTAAATGCGCAAAACAAACGCGCCCAAAAAGTCCAGTCCAAACATAAATAAAATAGTCCAAATGTAATATTAAATCATAAATCAAAAGTAGGACTCCATGCATGTCCTAGTTGTGCACCTATGCCTTATCTCAGCGACCTGAGAAAACATGTAAGAAAAGAAGTCAAAACTAGGTTGGTAAGTTCACAAGTTTCAATATAAATAAACGTTTACCAGATTATTGTTCATTCAATATGTATCTATGGGTAGCTAACCTACGTTTCATGTTTACTAAAGCGCTCGTAACCGAAGCTGACTGTTTGTTTATTTGCCTCATGCCAGGTCTATCAACTCTGGCGATGTGAGTAGGCTAACATTTCACCCGTTCGATCTCCAATCGTGTTAGCGCGACTAACGCGGGTGAGATTTGTCAAACCCAACAGTACTATTAAACATTACCTCGCTAGGATCCATATTAACGGTTCAATGTGTGTTGAGGACTTTCAGTGATAGCGTGTTTCGCTTAACTTTAACACTGATAACATATGAATTATAATAATCTCAACATAGTTGTGACATGCTTTCTCTCCCAAGTTAAAAAAGTAAAAGGGGCCGTGAAAACTCACCTGATTGCGTATGAAGTAATCACACAAGTATGAGATTGAAATCTCAAGCTTTAGCCCGACACGGCTCACGAATGCCCTAAAATTACAACATAATTATTAGGGATAAAATGGGAATTGTGACGACGACACGGAATGAGAAACGTCCTAAGAGAAACGTTCTAATGACCATGAGTAGACGAACGTGTCTACGGGAATACAAATTTCTAGGATAAATAATTAGAGTGGTTATGATACACGACCAAAACGATAATTACAATAAATAAATAAATATTTCCAATCGTCTTCGACATTAAGTAATGATTTAGAAAAATAATGTTATTATATTATTTTTAAACTCGCATAGCTACTACGATACTATTGAAGTGATAAAACTAATAACGTACTATTTTTATTCGAGAATATGGTTACGCTTAGACGATATAAATAATTTTATTATTTATAAATTTAAATTTTTTCACAATACCGAGAAACGTGTCAAAAATAATATATATAAATATATTATTTTAATAGAAGTTACGGCTTGAAAAATAATATAGTTTATATTATTTTATTTGGAGTTGAAGGTTAAATAATATATACATATTATTATAAAAATAAGAAATACGTAACAAAGAGAGTTTATAAAATCAATCCCGAGTCCACGATTAGTTTTTTTGGTTTAAACATATTAGCATAATATTATAATAATAGTGGAAAGGTTTTTATAATTAAAATATTAACCAAAAATGTAATTAAAAAGAAAACAGGGGAGGAGGGCTCAAACCCGGGTCTCCTCCCCAACAGCACACGCACTTAAGCATCACAGCCCGCTAGGGAATTGCGACTGGAAGGATCTTTAAATGGTTTTAACAGTCAAACAATCTGACCCTTTTTTTCTTTTGCATGAACCGAACCCAAGATCAATCCCAATTCCGACAAATCTGATAACAATCGATGTAAAATACATAGGGGTTTTGTTAATTAGGGTGTCACGAACCTGGGGGTATGTTTAATTGTAAAATGATCGAGTTTTGAATCGTTTAATCTCAGGTTAAAAGCCGAAACCCTAGGTTCATAGCAAACAAAGGATTGCGAGTCGATCCCTATGGTTTAATTTGATTTAGAAAGTTGTTAAGATTAAAACACCCAAATTAAATATGAATGAACCCTAGATTACGGGACTGTATCAATTCGATGTTGTTTGATTAAATTACCATGAGGTTTTTAATAAACAGAGTATTGCGAAGCTACCCATGTGAATTAGTTGAATTGAAATCGGGTCTAGAGTAGGGTTCGATTAAATCGGTTTCATAAGAACCCTAGGTTTTGAATCATGATAAATCTGATAATGCAAGCCCAAATTGATAAAGGGCTTTTGATCTGGGCACATAAACCAAAGTAAACAAGAAGGCAATTAGTAGAAACGAGTTTGAATTGAAGGTTCTTGACTAGAACACGCTCTGACGTCGACGGTTTAGTTCCTCCGTGTCTCCGGCCACTCCTCCGATCGAATTGATACGCGCAGAAGCTAGACAACAATTCGTTTGGGGTGAGAATATGCGTAATTGTGAGAATGGTAACCGAATTGTATGATTTTGAAAGAGATCGACGGGAGGGTCGACGATTATGAGTTTAACACTCATAATTGAGTTTATTTCCGACAATGATGATGATTAACTCAGTAGTTAACACTGTTAATGGCATGAACGCGTGTGTTATGTTACAAATTCGAACAAAAATCCGTTATGGAGCTAGAATTGGATCAAAGGCAATTGGTTTGACTTTTTAAAGTCAACAGGAACTTAATTCATTAAATTTTGACTTTGTAAAGTCAATAGAACAGATTTATGGTATTTATATAACTAGTCCTGTGGTTTTTGTTTAATTAAAGCCAGAAATATTCCCTAGGGTTTGTGATGAGGTTAAATAGGTTAGGATTTAACGGAGTTTACTAATGGGGTTAGTCTAAAAAGTCCGGATTGTCACATCATCCCCTAGTTGAAAGAATTTTTGTCCTGAAAATTAAATAAAAAAAATTTCCGGAAGTCAAATCATCCCCTAGTTGAAAGAATTTTCGTCACGAAAATTAAAATTGTACCTTCAAAGTTTGACCTGGAGTGCTTGAATAGATGAGGATACTTGCGCATCATCTGATCCTCATGCTCCCACGTGAATTCCGGTCCGCGTTTCGATTTCAAACGAACTCTGATAATAGGGATTTTACTTCGCTTAAGCGTTTTGACTTCCCTATCCATGATTTCTACCGGTTCTTCGATGAAACGCAACTGTTCATCGATGTGTAGTTCCTTAAGAGGAACTACGAGTGACTCATTTGCTAGAAATTTCTTCAAGTTTGAGACGTGAAAGACATTGTGTACACCACTAAGTCCTTCAGGTAGGTCCAGTTGATACGCTACTAGACCAATTCACTTCACTATCTTGAATGGTCCAAGATAACGAGGATTCAGTTTGCCTCGTTTCCCAAAACGAATGACACCCTTCCAAGGTGAGACTTTTAACAAGACCATATCCCCTACTTGGAATTCTAACGGTTTATAACACTTATCGGCATAGCTCTTTTGACGATCACGAGCTGCTGCCATACGATTTCTAATTTGAACAATTTTCTCAGAAGTTTCAAGTACAAGTTCAGGACCCGTAAGTTGACTATCCCCAACCTCGGCCCAACAAATAGGGGAATGACATTTCCGTCCATATAGTGCCTCGAATGGAGCTGCCTTAATGCTAGTGTGATAACTGCTGTTGTAGGAGAACTCCACCAACGGTAGGTGAGACTCCCAAGTGTTACCAAAATCAATCACAAGCTCGTAGCATATCCTCCAGGGTTTGAATTGTACGCTCCGTCTGGCTATCAGTTTGAGGGTGGTATGATGTGCTCATATCTAGACGCGTGCCTAAAGCTTTATGTAATGATTGCCAGAAACGGGAGGTGAATCATGCATCACGATCCGAAATGATAGAGATTGGCATTCCGTGCCGAGAGACTACTTCTTTCACGTAAATACGAGTAAGCTTCTCCATTTTGTCTGTTTCCTTGATTGTTAAGAAATGAGCGGACTTTGTTAAACGATCAACGATTACCTAAATGGTATCACATCCGGTAGGAGTCGTGGCAATTTTGTGATAAAGTCCATGGATATCTGCTCCCATTTCCACATGGGAATCTCCGGTTACTGCTCACATAGGTGGCTATATCGGCCTTCATCTTTGGCCACCAATACAGCACCTTTAGGTCCTGGTACATCTTGTCGGAACCTGGATGAACGGAGTAGCGAGATTTATGAGCTTCATCCATGACTAATTCCCTTAAGTTTCCGAATACTGGAACCCATATTCGCTCGGCGAAGTAGCGAATGCCGTCAGATTTGACCTCGAGTTGTTATTCCATAGTGGTAGGTTTTCCTCCTTCAGGGATGTGAGAGGTTATGCAATCTTAGAAAATCCTTCGATGAATCGACGATAATAACCAGCCAATCCCAGAAATTGTCGCACCTCTGTCAGAGTCGTCGGTGCTGCCCAATTCTTGATGGCTTCAATCTTGGATGGATCGACATGTATACCTTTCTCATTAACCACATGTCCTAAAAATTGAACTTCCCGAATCCAGAATTCACACTTGGAAAACTTAGCATACAGTTGCTCCTGATTTAGCAATTCCAGGATTAAACATAGATGTTCCTCATGTTCCTCCTTGTTCTTTGAATAAATGAGGATGTCGTCGCTGAAAACGATGACAAATTGATCAATGTATGGCTTACACACACGGTTCATTAGGTCCATGAACACCGCGGGTGTGTTGGTTAATCCGAAAGGCATGACCATAAACTCATAGTGGCCGTACCTTGTCCTGAAAGCAGTCTTAGAGATATCTTCATCTCGGACTCTCAATTGGTGGTAACCAGATCTAAGATCTATCTTGGAATAGAAGTTTAATGCTTGGAGTTGGTCAAAGAGATCATCTATGCGAGGCAAAGGATAACGATTCTTGATTGTCACTTTATTCAGTTCATGGTAGTCAATACACATGCGGAAGGTCACGTCCTTCTTCTTGACAAATAGGACTGGAGCTCCCCATGGTGATGAGCTAGGTCGGATGAAACCTTTATCCAACAATTCTTGTAGCTGAGTGGATAGCTCTTGCAATTCACTGGGTGCTAGTCTGTAAGGTGTCCGAGCGATCGGTGCTGCTCCGGGTGCTAGATCGATTTGGAATTCAACTTGATGGTGCGGTGGCAGACCAGGCAAATCCTTGGGGAATACATCTGGATAGTTGCAAACAATCAGAATATCATCAATCTTCTTCTCCCCAGATGGCTGGTCGGCGACGAGAGCTAGAATGGCAGTATGCCCTTTTCGAAGACATTTTTGAGCTTTCATGAAGGATATGATGCCCATGACTGCACCAACTTTTTCGCCCTGAACGGAAAGAGTTTCTCCACTCGGGAGAGGAATGCGAACGATTTTCTCACGACAGATGATCTCGGCTTAGTTTTTATATAACCAATCCATCCCTACAATTACATCGAAACTACCGAGTGTGACCGGCATAAGGTCGATATCAAGTTTATGACCAGCCAACTCAAGCTTCCTACCCTTAAGAATATCGGCTATTTCTATTTTATACTTAGCTTCTAGCAGGGTTGGTGTTTCTTTTATCATATCACTAAGCTTCTTAGATATAAAACTCCTATCAGCACCAGTGTCAAATAGGACCGAAGCAAAGTAATTCTTTAAGAGGAACTTACCGGTGACCACATTATGATCATATCGAGCTTTTCCGGATCCTAGCACGAAGGCTCGTCCCTTCGCACCATTCCCTCCATTATTACCATTGTTGTTGCCATTGTTGTTGTTTTGATTGGGGTTGTGAGTGACATTACCTCCCTTTTCAACTGAGGACAATTCTTCTGAAAGTGTCCCTTCTTCCTACACTCAAAGCAACCCTTTGTAGACCCAGGCTGTTGAAAAGGCTGCTTTGCTTGCAACTCACCCCAACAATCCTTGGCAGCATGGCCTATCTTACCACACCGCTGACAACGGTTACAAACCCCATAATGATGGAAGTTGCATTTGTTGCACTTGGGGGATTTCCCCGCATATCCACCTTGATTTTGACCAGAAGAGGTCTCCTGATTGAAGTTTTTAGCAGGCTCAAACTTACGCTGGTGCTGTTAAGGTTGATTAAACTAGGGTCCCTTGGAGTTGGATTGAGAGTTGGAGTTGTGATCAAACTTGCGCTTATGATTGTCGGTGGATTTAGAAACCGAACCCCTCGGGGGTAGAGTCCCTTGAGTCACCGCCTGATTGGTTATTTTATGGGCAAGTCTGATGGTCTGTTGGATGGTAGTACGGTTGGATGAGGTGACCATGCTCTGAATCTGAGGTACTAAACCTCCAATGTATAGCTCAATCCTTTTGTAATCCGAGGTCGCCATGTGTGGGCACATGGTAGCAAGCTCATGGGAGCGAGTGGCGTAAAGTTCAATTTCAGAACCTTCCATTTTCAGGTTCCAGAATTCCCCTTCCAGCTTCTGAATCTCATCCCGAGGACAGTACTCTTCCTTCGTCACCATCTTGAATTCCTCCCACGAGAGTGCATTGGCCATAGCTAGCCCCAACATTTGGACTTGAGCGTTCCACCATGTGAGAGTCGGGCCCTCAAAAGTACCAGAAGCAAATTTGACCTGATTGGCCAGGGGACAGTTGCTCATGGAAAATACCGACTCCACTTTTTCAAACCATCTGAGTAGTTCGACAGCTCCTTCAGCTCCACTAAAGGTGTGAGGCTTACAGTCCATGAATGTCTTGAATGTACATGCTGGTTGCTCATTCTGTTGACCTGGATCTAGAAACATAATATAGGATCGAGATTATAAAGCTTGGGAAAGACGCTTTGAGAGATGAATTGACCTCACTAGTCAATGGTTTTAGTGTTTACCTGCAGCATTCTATGCTGCTAGAGCCTCAGCCACACTATCGTTAATTAGTGTCGCCAGCTCAGCTGCTGTCATGTTAATGGTGCCTCGGCCACCAGCACGACCTCCACATCCTCTTCGCGACATAATACTTCACATTCACAAATACAAAACAATGAGAAATATATCGCATTTCAAACATTATTTATGTACAAGTAAGGAAATGATAACACAAAGTCTAATATTTCAAAATTAAATAAGTTGTAAAGCTACAAAATAAATAACTCAAAACATCAAACTTCTCATGCTTTTATTGAATGGGAACAGCCTTACCCATCTAGGTTTGAAATAGAAAGAACATAAATAAAGCAGAAATGAAAGGAAAGATATGATAGAATAATCATCAAACATCATCATTATCAGAGGAAATGTTTGATAGAGCATCATCAATCTCGACCGACTCCTCCTCGGGTGGCTCCCCCTCTAAGGGCTCATCCTCAAACGACTCATCCTCGTCGTTAGAAATTGGATATTCTCCGGCCAAAGTGCTGCCTGCATTTGGGCCTCCAGATGGGTCACTCTCTCTAGAATCCCTTTGGTAGCATGGTCCGAGGTGTCCACCCTCGTTTCTAAATGTTGAACCCTATCCACTAGATGGTTCTGGACCTGGTCCGTCGCTACTAGCTTAGTGGTCAAATGCTCAATCTGTTCCTTATTCTCTTCTACTTGTAAATCCCGCTGCAGAATACCGGGTATCTCACTAGTAGTATCTTTCACAATTTGTAATTCCCTAGTCATGTAAACTACAAAAGCCGCAAAAGCTTGCTCCATGGTACATGGCAAGCTAGGTAAAGTGGACGACGAAGAAGTGGAACAAAAATAAGGTGATGGAACATTTCCCATCTCGATCCATCTTTGGATCATTTTAGGGTACGAATCCCAATTGCGCAATGCATCCCTTGCCCGCACGTTACTCGACTCACCCTGTTCAACAGAATTGTCACTAGAACTGGTCCGGTGCCTTTTGGGCTCCGGGGATGATAAGATAGGTGCATCATGTCCTGGTGCCTTAGGTGATGGTGGTGGAGCTGACGACATGGTCCTGTAACGTAATATATAAGTGCCAAAATACAAACGTCTATGACATGTAACTAATGTGTGAGGTTATAGTCTAGTATGCAATCCTAGTTCTCTATAACCAATTGCTTTGATACCAATCTGTCACACCCCCAATTTCAACTAACGGAATTTTACCGGTTGGGGAGTGACAAACCAAGATCTCAGTCATTAGTTACATTGAACGACTCTATATGGGACTCAAATGAAAATATTATAACAATCAGAGTAAATGCGGAAGCAAAAAAAGAAAGTAAATACGCAAAACAAACGAGCCCAAAAAGTCCAGTCCAAACATAAATGAAACAGTCCAAATGTAATATTAAATCATAAATCAAAAGTATGACTCCATGCATGTCCTAGTTATGCACCTGTGCCTTATCTTAGCGACCTGAGAAAACATGTAAGAAAAGATGTCAACACTAGGTTGGTGAGTTCACAGGTTTCAATATAAATAAACATTTACCAGAATATTGTTCATTGTCACACCCCCAATTTCAATTAACGGAGTTTTACCGTTTGGGGAGTGACAAACCAGGATCTCAGTCATTAGTTACACTGAACGACTCTATATGGGACTCAAATGAAAATATCATAACATTCAGAGTAAATGCGGAAGCGATAAAAGAAAGTAAATGCGCAAAACAAACCCGACCAAAAAGTCCAGTCCAAACATAAATGAAACACTCCAAATGTAATATTAAATCATAAATCAAAAGTAGAACTCCATGCATGTCCTAGTTGTGCACAAGTGCCTTATCTTAGCGACCTGAGAAAACATGTAAGAAAAGATGACAACACTAGGTTGGTGAGTTCACAAGTTTTAATATAAATAAACGTTTACCAGATTATTGTTCATTCAATATGTATCTATAGGTAGCTAACCTACGTTTCATGTTTACTAAAGCGCTCGCAACCGAAGCTGAATGTTTGTTTATTTGCCTCCTGCCAGGTCTATCAACTCTGGCGATGTGAGTAGGCTAACATTTCATCCGTTCGATCTCCAATCGTGTTAGCTCGACTAACGCGGGTGGGATTTGTCAAACCCAGTAGTACTACTAAACATTACCTCGCTAAGATCCATATTAACGGTTCGATGTGTGTTGAGGACTTTCAGTGATAGCGTGTTACGCTTAGCTTTAACATTGATAACATATGAATTATAATAATCTCAAAATAGTTGTGACATGCTTTCTCTCCCAAGTTAAAAAAGTAAAAGGGGCCGTGAAAACTCACCTGATTGCGTATGAAGTAATTACACAAGTATGAGATTGAAATCTCAAGCTTTAGCCCGACACGGCTCACGAATGCCCTAGAATTACAACATAATTATTAGGGATAAAATGGGAATTGTGACGACGACACGGAATGAGAAACGTCCTAAGAAAAACATTCTAATGACCATGAGTAGACGAACGTGTCTACGGGAATACGGATTTCTAGGTTAAATAATTAGAGTGGTTATGATACGCGACCAAAACGATAATTACAATAAATAAATAAATATTTCCAATTGTTTTCGACATTAAGTAATGATTTAGAAAAATAATGTTATTATATTATTTTTAAACTCGCATAACTACTACGATACTATTGAAAATGATAAAAATAATAACGTACTATTTTTATTCGAGAATATGGTTACGATTAAACGATATAAATAATTTTATTATTTATAAATTTAAAACGTTTCACAATACCGAGAAACGTGTCGAAAATAATATATATAAATATATTATTTTAATAGGAGTTATGGCTTGAAAAATAACATAGTTTATATTATTTTATTTGGAGTTGAAGGTTAAATAATATATACATATTATTATAAAAATATGAAATACGTAACAAAGAGGGTTTATAAAATCAATCCCTAGTCCACGGGTAGTTTTTCTGGTTTAAACATATTAGCATAATATTATAATAATAGTGGAAAAGTTTTATAATTAAAATATTAACCAAAAATGTAATTAAAAAGAAAACAGGGGAGGAGGGCTCGAACTCAGGTCTCCTCCCCAACAGCACACGCACTTAACCATCACAGCCCGCTAGGGAATCGCGACTGGAATGATCTTTAAATGGTTTTAACAGTCAAAAAATCTGACCCCTTTTCCTTTTGCGTGAACCGAACCCAAGATCAATCCCAATTCCCACAAATCTGATAACAATCGATGTAAAATACATAGGGGTTTTGTTAATCGGGGTGTCACGAACCTAGGGGTATGTTTAATTGTAAAATGATCGAGTTTTGAATCGTTTAGTCTCATGTTAATAGCCGAAACCCTAGGTTCTTAGCGTGGATTCGATTTGAGCAATTCAGATGATAAAACCTGTTGAAATCATAGGGCTTTTGACAAACAAAGGATTGCGAGTCGATCCCTTTGGTTTAATTTGATTTAGAAAGTTATTAAGATTAAAACCCCCAAATTAAATATGAACAAACCCTAGATTACGGGACTGTATCAATTCGATGTTGTTTGATAAAATTACCATGAGTTTTTTAATAAACAGAGTATTGCGAAGCTATCCATGTGAATTAGTTGAATTGAAATCGGGTCTAGAGTAGGGTTCGATTAAATCGGTTTCATAAGAACCCTAGGTATTGAACCATGATGAATCTGATAATGCAAGCCCAAATTGATAAGGGGCTTTTGATCTGGAAACATAAACGAAAGTAAACAAGAAGGCAATTACCAGAAACGAGTTTGAATTGAAGGTTCCCGACTAGAACACGCTCCGACGTCGACGGCTTAGGTCCTTCGAGTCTCCGGCCACTCCTCCGATCGAATTGATACGCGCAGAAGCTAGACAACAATTCGTTTGAGGTGAGAATATGCGTAATTGTGAGAATGGTAACCGAATTGTGTGATTTTGATAGAGATCGATGGGAGGGTCGACGGTTATGAGTTTAACACTGATAATTGAGTTCAATTCCGACAATGATGATGATTAACTCAGTAGTTAAGACTGTTAATGGCATGAACGCGTGTGTTAAGTTACAAATTCGAACAAAAATCCGTTATGGAGCTAGAATTGGATCAAAGGCAATCGGTTTGATTTTTTAAGTCAACAGGAACTAAATTCATTAAATTTTGACTTTGTAAAGTCAATAGAACAAATTTTGGTTATTTACATAACTAGTCCCTGTGGTTTTTGTTTAATTAAAGCCAGACATAGTCCCTAGGGTTTGTGATGAGGTTAAATAGGTTTGAATTTAACGGAGTTTACTAACGGGGTTAGTCTAAAAAGTCCGGATTGTCACAGAGCATAACTAGCACGGGTTTATGCGACTTTTCAGGGAATCTCTAACATAATTTCAAAAAAAACATAGCATTACGGGCTTACATGTTCAGAATCAACAAAAGCTCATGGTCATAGCATTGCGGACTTACATGCCTTGACAATAGATCCCTTCCTAGCCACATATTCCCAAAAATAAAAAAAAATATTTACAGTACTAATATGTACGTCTTTAGACATATCTTTATGATGTATGGCATTGCATATCTTTTGAACTTATTCCTATAGCACGACATTAACATTGCGTGTCTTTTTGCTCAAAATTCTGCTTTGCAGATTAGCTTTGCACAATCATTGAGTGTCTTTTCACCTATTGCATGTCAATGCATGTCTTTTAACTATATAGATGTATATTATTTACAGACTTGTATCAAGTCAGTTCGCAACCCCTTTGTGAGGGTCCCGGTTAGTGCAATCCCAACAGAGCAAGGGTTATCCACACTTTATCTACCTTTATGTTTAAGTTTTCTGTTGTTAACAGGAATAGTAAATTACACTAATATATGGGATATTTCCCACTAAGGTCATAATACTATTTTGTTCAAGTGTATCACATGCAGAGCCTATCAACATATCTAACATTGATCCTAGTCTTTTCAATTTAATGCCTTACAGGTGTTGATCCTAGCCTTAAGAAACGAACATTCATATCACTTCCAATTTAATTGCAAAACTTCAAACTCAGACACAACCAATATTTTTTGTATTTTTCTTTTAAATGAACTGAAAGCCGACTCTTTTCTTCACTCTAGGAAATTTGAAGCACACTCTTTTTGTATTTTTCTTGACTCTCCCCCTAAATTTGTGCATAAAAATTAAAATAATGTACAAATTTAACCTATGAAGAAAAATCTTTTTGTAACCATTCGCATATTTCAAAAACTATTAATTTCAAAGCATAATGTATAAAAGTTAATTGTACCTTTATTGCAGATCTTACCTCCCTTATCTCCTACAAAGGAAACACACCCTACGTTAAAAGTATTAACGTTATGCAACAGAGAGATGTCACCCTTCATGTGCTTGGAACAACTCATATCAACATACCAGGCTGGTCATTAACAGTCCCAGCACGAAAGAGAAGATTAGTTAGACATAGGTACCCAAGCCATTATTGACCTGGCATTCCTGAAGCATCAATGTAAGATACTTCCTGCAAGCATATATCGCTGTTAGAATCAGTTACTGGTGTTCCCATAACTTTTCCTTAGCCTTCCAGACACGCTTTGATTGAACAGACGGTTTTGATTCTTTTAAAACTGAGACTTTAGGTTTCACCGTTTGCTTAGTTTGTTTAATCTTTTGTCTTTAAAAATATGCATGTCTGTTTGTCTTTGCAACATTCTAGTCATCATCAGAAGGCTTAACTATAGGAGACTGACTCTTCATTGCCTTAGGTTTTTGTGCATTCATTGGCTTAGAGTAAGTTCTATCCCTTGGTGTAGTCCTCTGATTTTTTATGTAATAGGGCTCATAAGAATGAGAGGGGGTTGACACCAAGAAAATTTAGAGAGAACAAGAACAATCTGGGGCAATTTTTTGATATCATTAACATAAAACCAAAAGTACTTAAATAACAATTCCTATGATTGACTTTATTCTTGCGACTAAAATTATGGAAACGTGATTTACTCTACCACTAAATGCATGAGAACATGGGTTATGAAGAAAAGATTAATGCTCCTAAAATGATGCAAGCAGTTGCAGACTTGTTCTGCAATCCATAAAACGAGTTGGGGTCTTGGTCTGCCTTTTGGGCCTGCAATTGGTTAGGTGGACTTGTGTGACATGTGGGCCTGGCGACTGGATTGTATCAGGAAGGGACAAAGACTAGGGGAGGGGGAGGATCACAAGGACTCTTGATACCATGTGAGGATTAAATGATTTGCATATCCCCAATGGGAAGATGATTAACATTATGTCCTTACCTATGTTTTAATTTGATGCAAAGGTGACATATTTGGGAAGGTTTCTATCTGTTGGGATTAAGATTAGGTTCGAGTGGTGTTGTTGGTGGATTTGTATGGTTCTTGGATGGATGATGATGATTGTGGATTATGGTTTGTGTTGGGAGTTGGTTAAGCCGAGAGGCTCAAGGGAATAGCTCTTTCACACGTAACTTTGGTTGAATTGGATTTGCGGCTTGGTGTGGGTTGGTTAAGCATTGGCCGAGTATGATCAAATAATGTAGTAATGAAATGGGTTATGGCTTGGTTTGTAAATGGTGAACCATTTAGTGTTTCAGTGAGTTAACAATGCATAGTTCATAGGAAGTAATGTCACCACGTGGATGAGAATGGGTCACGGGGTTGGGATGGTAAAACTGTAACACCCGGATTTTCATAAAAAAATCAACTTTTAGACACACATGGAAGTTAGGTTTCATTTGAACTATTTAACAAAAACAACATCATCTATTATTTACATATAACTAAAAGGGTTTATCCTTTCCAAAATAAACGAAGGCAAAACACATTTTTTAAAAGGACCAAATGGTTTAACATAATTCAACAAACAAAACATCGTCTTTAAGGTCCCAACAAGATGGCCAAGAAAACAAACATCACCGTCATCTCCATGAGAATCCAACACCTCGAAGCATGACCCGAGACTATACTAGAGTTTTACCTACAATCAATTACACCAAAAAACATGTCATTAGTAATGATATACAACTCCCCATTGAATCTGTAAGTTCCTACAACAACAGTCAGCCCAAAACGATGTTTTAACACTATTATGTGTATGGGGCAACATTGACAGTAAGATTTAGTCGTATCAAACATTTCCCCAGCGTATGGAACAACGGGGACAGACTTAAGACCAGTATTAAACCGCATTCCAACTTCTACCATTAAACCAACATTAATTAAATATTTTAGAGACACCCATTTACGAGAACCACAACTCCTTTTCACCCAAGGAGTGTTTGACTACTAGTTCATCTCTGAAGTATTTACCTTCACATCCACCCGTGAAGTAATTGACTTCATGTACGCCCATGAATTGTTTGATTCCATGTCACCCATGAAGTGTTTTAACTTCAAGATTCACAAATTTGCATAAGTATTTGACTTATACCATATTCAAGTCAAACATCACCATTATGCGTATGTAATTAACTAACACACATTCAAGTCAAATACCACCAATACACATCAAGTTCATCAATATGCATTTGTAATTGACTCACACCATATTAAAGTCAAATTTACCAATTTCACCAATTTGCATATTTATTTGACTCATACCATAGTTAAGTCAAACTCCACTAATTCTGCAAATCATATTTATTAAACAACACATAAACTATTTACGTGACAATAACACCGTATTTATCACTAAATAACTGCAAAGCACTTACCTTTCGGATTCGACGCCTCCGGATGGTCTTTGTTTATAGCCACTTGATAACCTAAACATTCATACCTCGTTCAGCAATATTTTTATCTGAGTTTATTTACCTATTGAGATTTTAACACACACTTATGATCTAAAGACCAACATCCCACAACCATCAATCCACCCGTTTAATCCATTAAGGTTTTATACAAGTTTCACCCAACACCCTAATTTCAAAAATCACCAATTTGATTGTGGTTTCTATTAGTTTTTGTGTTTATGGACATTCTAAAACACTCATACACCTTTAGAACACCATACAAATCCCCTAATTAAAAATACTCAATTTGATTCTCAAGAACCCTAATTTCTAAAACCCCAAATTATGTGATATAATTAACAATTTATTCAATCTCTAGCTTTATATAAACTTGATAATCACTTCTAAACAACAATTTATTCACCACAACCCCTAATTTCAATCAATTAGGGTTCACCAACCGAAGCCCACCAAGAACAGGAATCTTGGAGGATTATTTTTTAAAGACAAAGACACTTACTTGATGATTGGAAGAGATTGTGCAGATCAAAACCTTCAAATCAAGCATGCAATCACATATTCTTGAGCTACTGGTCTTGCTCATCTTTATCCTCTCTATTTCATCACACACACACACACACATTCTAGTATATGTGTCACCACCCCTTCCCCAACTATAAACTGGTTTGTGATAATTATAAGACTCGTCCTATACTTTCACATATGACTCCTCCTTCCAAAATTGAGAAAGTCAACCATTTGCAACAAACCTCTAACTTTTATTAATATTTATTTACACCTCTATAATACTTTTGTCATATTATATGATAAACCCGAAAGTTGGTTCGTTACAAAAACATAGTTGGTGATGATATGTAAAGCCAACCCATTTGACCAATTTGGTAATTCCATGGGTTTTAAGGTTTGATGGTATTGAGATATCATGTTTAAACAAGTTCTTAATCGTATTTTAGGACTATCTCCCTTATAAGTTCTCTAGCTTTGTGTTACTCGACTTACTACGCGAATATGAGTTCTTGACGTCCTCTTTTAAACGCTTCGAACAACTTAGGGCTAATACATGAACACAAAACATGATTTATGATATTTACATGAAGTGTGATTCTTATGATCTTGTTCATGAATGAGAAAGGGTGTGTTAAGCGTATATTTGACTAAACAAGGTCTTTATGTATGACTTGATGGATGAAGCACAATGTTATGGGATGTTATATGTTATGTGTTTTATGGTCATGTACGAGTAGGGTCAAACTGATGAAGTCCTCAATTTTAGACAAACCTATGAAGTTCTCTATATTAGGTAAATAGATACGTATATCGAGGCAAATAGAGTCCCTAACAGCCATGAGTTAGTGTTTGGTTTGTCGTTGGGGCAATTACAGAGCCTTACGACCTCATGCGGACAACCTTATGTGCTATGATATGTATGATATCTAAAGAATTACTTTTCCTATGCTTAAGTTCACTTATGATTTTCCTTCAAAACTAAAACTCACTTAGCAACGCTATGTAGCATGGACCTCTTGGCAAGCCTATGTAGGATATATATTAGACTAGTTTCAAGTTATAATGACAAGCATGGACCTCTTGGTAAGCCTATGTAGCTACCCGTACCCCGAAGAGTGACATATTTGTTTATGACTTTATTTTTAATTAGACTTGGTAACTTATGGTTTTCCCGAGTGTTTTGGGGTTATAAAACTTTTTCTGCTGCAACGGTTTATTGTTTTTTGAAAGTTCTGGTTTTGCCAAATCTATTAGCTCACATCACTAAAAATATACTATGGCAGTTCGTCACATTTGGCCACACTATTCGAGAGTGGCTAGGAGTTGTCACATTTTTTGTATTAAAGTGTGGAAAATAGATTAGTTTTTGCTCACATGATTAACAAATCAAACAAATACCATAACAGTTGGTTACATGTGGCCACACTTTTCTAGTGTGGCTACTAAATTTCATAGTTTTTTTTCTTAAAATATGACTAATAGATGTGTTTTTGTTCACATGAAACAAATACTGTGGCCGTAGATCACATTTGGCCACACTTTTCTCATGTGGCTACCAAATGTCACAGTTTTTTTTCTCGTAAAGTGTGACAAATAGATGTGTTTTTAGTCACATGTATCAAAAAAACAAACAAATATTGTGGTCGTAGATCACATTTAGCCATACTTTTATAGTGTGTTTACTAAATGTCATAGTTTTTTCTTAAAGTGTAGCTAAAGGTTTTGAAATGTCTTACATTGATCACATGAATAAATAAAACTTGTGGCCAAAAGTAGAAAAGAAGGTTTTAAAATATGATTAATAACCTTTAGTCACACATTTAATCCAAAGTGTCACCACGGTTTTTGAAAAAATATGGATAAAGGTCATTTTTGGCGTGCTGTATATATGTTTATGATATGCCAAGTGTCAGGCGTTCCAAATTTGGTGTTTTAGAAGCGAATAACTTGCTCTACTATATAAAAAGTAATTATTTTAAGCCCTTCACTCGCACAAACTATTGATTATTTTTTATATCTAGAAAGCCGCCTATATATATCCGGTTGGGATTGTAAGATTTTCCTAATTGCTTTGGCTTCTATCCTTTTCATGTACCATGTGCTTCTTCATTAACAAATGGCATTTGTCTTTGTAAGCTATTATTGCAATATTGACCACATGCAAAGAAATTTCAATATTCTAACGCAGAAAATAAATCATGTATGATGATGATGATACCTAAGTTCATGATTTAAAAATAAACTTTTGAAGATCAACAAGACTTCCAAAAGCCACCTTTTTCTTTGATATATGGTAAAACGACAAAACTAGAAATATAAGGTAAAACGACAAAATTAACTAATGGTCAAATTCACCATTTTCTAAAACGAGAAATCATATGATTATGAGGAAACAGTTTATACATGCATAAAGAAAATTAAAGTATTAACTAGAAATTTTACCTCACGCTTCGTAGCGGGATGCGGTGACATTAACGTGACTAAGCACAAAAAGAAATGTCGATAAATAAATTTTCCCACGTGTTCCGCGGTAGGCGGACCCTAAACGTTTGAGGCGATGACACTAACGTGGCTAAGCAAAAATAAAAATGTAGTTAAATAGAGAAATGTAGGTGCGCACTCCACGGCGGAAGACGGGCGTTAAATGGTTGAGTCGGTGACATTAATGTGTGGCTAAGCACAAAAAGGAAACGTATAAAATTAATGTTGGTACATAACCATGATAAAATACGGTTATATAACGGCACCGACGTTTTTTGTCGATGCCGGTCTATTTTTTCATGCTACCCGCGCGTTGCGGCTAATCGATAAGATTAAAAGAAATGTACCACGTTGCGGCAGGGCGATACGATCAAAAGAAATGCACGCGCAAAATAAACTAAAGTTATTAAGAAAAAATCAAATTATATATATTATAAAGGGTAAACTCGAAATTTTAGAAACCTAAAGGGTCAAAATAAAATTTGACAAAATAGATGGGCTAGTAGTATAATTTAAGTAAAATGTAAAGGGTGTGTATCAGGTGGAAAACACCACATACATTGCAAATTAAGTATTAGTTAAATGGTGGGTAGATGTGTTTTCAAAACTTTTTAATTAGTTTTTTTGTCTGCTTAATTTTAATTGAAAATCAAAATTAAATAAAAAGTAAGATGAATTTAATGATAACGTTTTTGTAAGAAGATTCAGAAAGTTTAACGCCATTGTCCTAATTGATTTTTATCTTTTTAAATCACTCAATTTTTAGTTGTTTTAGTCCTATGTATTATTTATACTAGAGGGGAACGGCGCGCTGCAGCAGAGTGTACAATTCACGAGTTTGTACTCGTCATTGTTAATTTATCAAATTGGTTTGTTCTCAAGGGAATAGACTTTTACAACACATACTGCACTACTATCTATGATTGCTAAATCTGCATGTTGCGACAGAGTAACGTGGTTTACAATGTAATTTACCTTCAAAAGTTAAATATTAGGAGAATGGTTCATAGGATGATGATTCTTGTTCAAAATGTAATCTGTGTCGGCTCAATAAATCCGTAGCCAAATACTTATGTTAGAACTATGCTTAATATTAAAAATGAAGAGCATGTTAGTTACCTTGTTGAAAAATATATATAATTATGAGTAAGATGCTAAAGAAAGGTGGACGATTGAAGAGCTTTTACAACACCCATTTGTTTGTAGTTTGAATTCATGTTGTGATTTAAGAAATTCTCCGACGAGTACTCTGGATGGCAAATGTCCAAAAAAACAGAAGGGACGCCTTTATATACAAATTATCATTTGAAGTGTACAGATTATCAACGTACTTTATAACCGGAAGGGACGCTTTTATATACCTTCTCATTTCATTCTCTGCCGATTCATCTGTAACAGATCATCAATGATCATAACAAAATCAATTTGTTAAAATATTATTTTTCCATGAAAAATTCAAAATTGCTTACTTCCCAATGTTTTAGAATCAGAAACATGATTTGTGTTCACAAGATGGTTGGATTTTGTCAAGAAATGGTTGCTTCTACGCCTCCTACACATTTCCTTATGTAATATTCGGATCTATGTTTGTAACTTTGGCTACCAAGCTTTCTCCACCGTAATCTACTTTAAACCATTTCTTGTTATACAAAATTACGTTTTAAAGGGTCTCACCCATTGTTTGACGGTAAAATACGTTTATGGTGGCTTGTTTTCTTAAAAGTCTTTACCTCACTTGTTGGGTTAATAAAGCACATATTAATGTTCTCTAAAAATGGTATGAATACATTTACTTGTCTTTAAATTTGAAGATCATCTTTTTGCATTTTAGACACTTGAATATCAAAAAATGTTGTTGACTAAACATTCTTTTAAGCACACATGCTTTATTTTTGTCTTCTCTAGTAAAGAGGATATAGTAAAAATATTTGGGAAAAGAGAAAATAGTCTTGATATGCTCGTTGGTCTCTCTCGCAAAACTTTTAAGTAACATTATCCTTCCTGCAAACAGCTTAGAAAGTAAAAGGTCTACTTTTGCGTCAGACCACCTTTTTCAGAAAGTAAAAGGTCTGCTTCTGCGTCAGACCTTCTTTTTCAGAAAGTGTCAGGTCTGCTTATGCGTCAGACCTCTTTTTTCCGAAAAAGACATGTCTGCTTCTGCGTCAGACCTCTTTTTTCATAAAGTGACAGGTCTGCTTCTGCTTCTGCGTTAAACCACCCATTTTTTTAAAGAGTCTCACATTATCATAAAGAAGGGTTGTTTACCTCTACAGATCTCCATTACTATATTACCATACTTTTCGATGAAACATTTTTAAGGGACGTGACCTATTAAAAGTTTTATGAAATAAAGAACTTTTGGTCAAATTACACTTTCAAAATTTATTTATGGTAAAATAGGCATGTATAAGCCCACTTCATGTGGCACCAACCCTTTTACATACTTCATGAGACATATAGCTGCTCACATTTTCTTATCTTTTGATTAAAACATCTAGTGGCAAGCAAGGATCAATTCAGCATTTTACTGGTTCCTCAAGAAGCACCGTGTAGGATCGGTGTTTACAAGATGGTTCTGTTCTAGTTGAGATTGGCGAAAACAATAACAACTAAGCAATGCATACAAGAAACAAAGATAATACTGATAAATGAAAAGTGTATTAATCTTCAATGTTTACAAGTTACAGAGAAAATTCTAAGGAAGCATACTTATACAATAAGAAGATACAATACATATAAAGGAACTTAGAATCAAGACAGACCCTTGATTCTAAGGATCAGATCAAACACAAGATGTTGATCTTTGATAGTTACAAGTTACACTACAATTGGTAGACAACTAAAAGACAAACTGCTCAAATAGTAATAATCAGGTCAAAAGTCTTCTTAGGAATCTTTGCAGGAGACTTCAGAAGTAGTAGCTTTATCTTTAATCATCTGCACCAATTACATTCCTTCTGCTGATAGATGTGTCAGTGTTGCATCAGAGGTGTTAGTAGCAAAGTCAAAGTTGTTGATGATTTGTGTGACACCCGACATTTCAGGTCAATATCCGTACATGTATTAAACAATTTTACATTATAATTATTTTTGTGATTTACTTAAATTCACAAACAAGGACATGAAAGACTAACAAAAACCGAACATTGTCTCATTTCATATTTTGGTAATTCTAGGAGTTACTGGTTCACGTGTTATAGAAACCGAATTTATTTACCCCCTTTAAAACTCTAATAGATGTTAATACCATTAATAAATTAGTGGTAAAAACAAATTGTTTGATTTATTTTGACCCAAACCACCCACCCTTGACTATTCGGCCGAAATGCAGAGAAAACCATTCCCCCCATTCTCATGTCCCATTTTACCATATTTTCAGATATAACCCATACCCTTTCACTCAAAACTCTCACAAACCTTTTATCTCTCTCATTTTCGTACGAAAATCTTCTCATTTCTCTTCAAAATCGAAGCCAAGTTTTAAGGTAAAAATCCACCACAATCCAGTGTTTTAAGAAGATTTCAAGTGTTTATAAAGAAAGTTTAACAGAAGATTCGAGACCATTCTCTGTTTTCTCTCATCATCTTCATCACTGTTTTTAAGGTAAAAATTCGATATTTTTCATATTATGTTCTTTAAAACCGTAACTAAACTTACCTCTTATTTAAACGCAAGAAAGATAACAAGAAGAGTGTGTCGAATTCAAGTTTAAAACATAAAAATATGCCGGACTGATTCTGTCAAAACAGAAATCCAGTAATCGAAACTAGGAGTTTCGATACCTGTTTCTCAATCGAAACTAGGAGTTTCGATACCTGTTGCTCAATCGAAACTATGAGTTTCGATACCTGTTGGTCAATCGAAACTAGGAGTTTCGATACCTTTTACTCAATCGAAACTAGGTTGTTTCGACTCCTGACCACTCCATCGAAACTAAGTAGTTTCGACACACATATACCCAATCGAAACTAAGAAGTTTCGACACCTGTACAACAGTCCCAGTTGGGCAGTAACTCAAAACTGTTTTATAACAAAACATGTGTTAGAAAACTAAAACGATATTTAAACAAACACAATCAGAGTTACAAGGTCGGTGAACAATTTACAATTAAGACGTTGGTCTTAACAACAATTTACCCTTGGTATCTAGGGTACAAATAGTCAAGGTTGACTACAACAAGTATCATACAAGTATACACAAACTCAAGGTGAGTTTCACGGCCCCTTTTTACTGTTTTTCTAATATTTGGGGGAAGAACATACTTCAACTATTTTATGGGATAACAAGAGAATAAGACACGACTTTATGTTTACATGGGATGAGAACAACACATTGGAGGCCGCTAAAGTCCCCTGGAACAACATAGTAACCATTAACTGTAGCCTAGGTCCTATGAATAGTACTATGGAGAGTGACGTCTCCCGGTCATGGTTAGTCGCGCTAACCACAATCTGGAGGATTTATGGCCGCATAGAACCTGATAACGCTTATTAGGGGCTCACACATGTCATGGTTTGGTTACGCCTCATGTATGAACATATTATTTGTATTCCTAGCTAGTTTACAAATGGGTCAAACACTTCTTATTCTGCTTATCTCATGCAACTGAATTATTTATGAACAAATGAAGTTTACAAAGAACAATTTGATTAAACCAATGAACTCCCCAACCTTGTGTTGACGATTTTAAGTATGTTTTTCAGGTAACTGAACGTGATTTCAAGGTTAGCAATGTAGATTACATGCATGCATGATGGATACTACTCAAGGAGGATTTCCCTTGTATAACTCATTGAATTGAGTCATATTTTGTGAAATCTTAACTTTTTGTAAACTCAGATTACATTTTTTGTAATGAAAAACTTTAAATTGTTTATGTATCCATTTATCATGTATGTGTTTGCGGTAATCATATGCTTTGAAAACCATGAACGTCGCGCCTCGCGTTTCCGCCATGGCGGGGTGTGACAGAACTTGGTATCAGAGCCATTGATTATAGTGAACTAGGAATCTAAATTGAAACCTAGTCTATAATCTAAATGACTCACTAAAGCATTTTCATTGCATAAGTTTTGCATAACCAGTCATTTTGTCATATGGATATTGTAGTCACAAGCATGTCGTCACATTCAAATTCTGATCCCGTCTCCGACACTGAATCAAACGAGGAACTTTCCGCCTCACATCCCAAAAATCGAGTACAAACCCGTAGCTCCACACCACCTAATGTCGCCTTGGGAGAACCGCCTATCATCTATCGAAAGAAAAGCGGAGGACCAGTTAAGGTGCAAAGTGCTAGGAAGAAGGTTCGACTTCCACGCAAAAGGAATCTAGCAGCCCGTGACCCAGAAGACTTGGAGGCTGGTGAGGAACCACCTAGGCAAAGACCCTGCTACCACCCTACTGTGGGAACTATCCGCTGGATGCCCCGTACTCTGGCCCGTTGGAGGGAGATGGAGAGCATCCCATCTACCTTTGAGCTCGGAGAGTCTTCCAATTCTCCAACACCCCTACCCCACACTGGGGAAGACATAGAGCTCACTGTGCCTACTTTGGTAGCTCGTGTTCGTACGCACGAGGAGCATCTTGATGATCTCCTAGACGATATTCGAACACAGGGGGATGCGGCCATGCGCTTACGTCAAGGGCTCGGATCTCGAGTTCAGACTCTAGAGGACCGCACCCGAGACATACAGGGTGCCACAAACTATCTAGAGTTGAGAGCTGATATGGACTGGCAGTTCACTGTTACGGTCTGAGACATGGTGGAGGCGCTGGAAGAAAGGACGTTGGCTGCAGAATTTGTGGCGAGAGCTAGCTTTGTTATGGCGGGACTTGCCATGATGATTGGATTGTACTCTCACTTCTTCTTTTAAACCTATTACGGGCTGGTTGTGATCGTAGTACATTATGTAGTTTAAAAACTTTAGTACTGATGTGGTCATGTGAACCCATCCCTTTTGTATCCTTATCTTTTGGGAACAATGTACTATGAATGTTTTGACTATGTATGTAATGGTTTATGTTGTGATAATGGTTGTTTACATTAGACGTTGTTGTATCCTTATGTCATGTGCTATCATTATTGTCATATAATGTTGTTTCTTTTTAATTGATATGTTAGAAAGAACGTCATGGCACCTAAGCGTAGGACAACCCGTAACACTACTGATGACAACAATGAGACGATTTCCCCAAACGTGGAACAACTTATAGCACAACGAGTAGCTGCTGCTATGCAACAATATGAGGCGAATCGAAATAGTGGAGGAGGAAACGGCAGTGGTACCGGAGGAGGAGGTGCAGGAGGTAGCGGTACAGCCGGAGGTTCCGGAGGTTCTGGAGGTAATAGAATAAATAAGCCGTAACACCTAGTCATGATCCGAATTAATGACGTTATGACTTGTAATTCTACAGATGCTCCAATTAGGACATGCTCCTACAAGGCCTTTCTATCTTGCAAACCCCGTAACTTCAATGGCACCGAGGGTGCAGTGGGACTAATGAGATGGATAGAGAAGATGGAATCGGTGATTGATATTAGTGAATGCACCGCTGACTGCATGGTGAAGTATTCTACATGCTCACTTACTGATAAAGCTTTAACTTGGTGGAATTCACAAGTGAAGACTTTGGGAAGGCAGACAGCATATGAGTTGTCATGGGAAGACCTAAAAGCCATGATGATCGAGGAATATTGTCCTCGAAATGAGTTGCAAAAGATTGAATCGGAAATGTGGAATTTGCAAATGATAGGAGATGATATTGCTGGCTACACCGACCGATTCAATGATTTAGCAACCTTGGTTCCACACATGGTCACCCCAGAATACAAGAAGGTTGAAAGATACTTGTGGGGTCTCGCACCTCAAATCCGAAGTCTAGTGACTTCATCGAACCCTATGGATGCCAAGAGCGCCATAACTCTAGCAGTCAAGCTAAGGGATAATGCTGTACGTGATGGGTTGTTTGAGAAGAAGGAGACCGAAGAAGGGAGGTCTGGGGAAAAGAGGAAATGGTTTAGAAAACCAATTAATCAAAACAAGAATCAAATTTACAAGAGACCTGAAACTATGAAAGCCTTTGTCGCCAACACTGTGGAACAAAATGGATACCTTGGAGCACGACCAAGGTGTGACAACTGTGGATATCATCACAGTGGAAAGTGTACCCAATGTGGAAAATGTAAAAAGTATGGACATCTAGCCCATAACTGTAGGAGTAATGCGAACCCTAACAAGATGAATCAAGTAGCAGGAAAAGTCAACCTAGGAACAGAAAGGATGAATCAGGGATGCTTTGAGTGTGGAGATCCAAAGCACTTCAGAAAAGACTGTCCAAAGTTGAAGAACCGAAACGACAATCAGGCCCGTGGAAGAGCATTTGTGATGGGAGCTGGTGATGCGCGACAAGATCCAAACATCGTCACTGGTACGTTCCCGATAAATAATCACATGCCTCTATACTTTTTGATACGGGTGCTGATATGAGTTTTGTGTCAAATGACTTTAAGTCCCTACTCGGTATTGAACCCAGCAAACTAGAACAAAAATATACAATTGAATTAGCAAACGGAAAATTAATTAATACCGGAGAGGTCATTCAAGGTTGTACCTTATGTCTTAAAAACCACACATTTAGTATAGATCTGTTACCTGTTGACTTAGGAAGCTTTGACGTTGTTATTGGCATGGATTGGTTGTCAAAGAATCATGCAGAGATTGTTTGTTTTGAGAAGATTGTCCAAATTCCACTCCCAAACGGAGAAATTCTTTCGATTCAAGGTGAGAAGAGTGGAGTAACGTTAAGGATGATAAACTGCATGAAAGCTCGTAAGTATCTACGTAAAGGCTATTACGTATTCCTGGCTCACGTCATCGAGAAGAAACCCGAGGAACGTCGACTTGAGAATATACCAATCGTTAAGGATTATCCTGAAGTTTTTCCTGAAGACTTACCTGGATTACCACCACCGAGGCAAGTTGAATTCCGAATCGACTTGGTACCAGGAGCCGCACCGGTTGCGCGATCACCATATCGATTAGCACCTTCTGAAATGCAGGAATTATCAAATCAACTTCAAGAGTTGCTTGATAAAGGTTTCATAAGACCGAGTTTCTCACCCTGGGGAGCTCCGGTACTATTCGTAAAGAAAAAGGATGGAACCTTTAGGATGTGTATTGATTACCGAGAATTAAACAAGCTTACAATCAAAAACCGATACCCACTTCCTCGAATAGACGATTTGTTCGATCAACTACAAGGTTCTAGCTTCTATTCTAAAATTGATCTACGGTCAGGGTATCATCAACTAAGAATCCAAGAAGAAGATGTACCAAAGACGGCATTTAGGACTCGTTACGGTCACTACGAGTTCCTAGTTATGCCATTTGGTGTGACAAACGCACCAGCTGTTTTCATGGATCTCATGAACCGTGTGTGCAAGCCATACTTGGATAAATTCGTGATTGTGTTTATCGATGATATATTGATATATTCACGAACCAAGGAGGATCATGAACAGCACCTGAAATTAATCTTGGAACTACTCAGCAACGAGAAACTTTACGCTAAATTCTCTAAGTGTGAGTTTTGGATCCGAGAAGTGCATTTTCTTGGACACGTCATCAACAAAGAAGGAATTCACGTTGATCCATCAAAAATTGAAGCGATCAAAAACTGGGAAGCACCAAAGACTCCGACAGAAGTGCGTCAATTTTTGGGTTTGGCCGGTTATTATAGACGATTCATCGAGAATTTTTCAAAAATAGCCTTGCCTTTAACCACATTAACCCAGAAAGAAAAGAAGTATGATTGGAGTGACAAGCAGGAATCAGCTTTCCAATTACTGAAACAGAAGCTGTGTAGTGCGCCAATCTTATCCCTTCATGAGGGAATCGACAATTTTGTCGTATACTGCGATGCATCACACCAAGGACTTGGTTGTGTGTTAATGCAAAGAGACAAAGTCATCGCATATGCCTCACGACAACTAAAAGTGCACGAAAAGAATTATACGACCCATGACTTGGAATTGGGTGCAGTTGTGTTTGCGCTCAAGATTTGGAGACATTATCTTTACGGTACAAGATGCACTATCTTTACTGATCACAAGAGTCTTCAACATATCTTCGATCAAAAGGAACTTAACATGAGACAACGTCGTTGGGTAGAACTACTAAACGACTATGATTGTGATATCAAGTACCATCCCGGAAAAGCCAATGTCGTAGCAGACGCCTTAAGTCGCAAAGAACGAGTTAAAACTCTCCGTGTTCGTGCCCTAGAATTGACAATTCATACAAATCTCACTACTCAAATTCGGATGGCACAACAAGAGGCAATTAAAGAAGAAAACATTCAGAATGAAGCTCTACGAGGAATGATAAAGCATTTGGAGTCTGAGTCAGATGACACTTTATACTTCATGAATAGAATTTGGGTGCCATGTTTTGGTAACTTACGGGAGTTAGTTATGGACGAAGCCCACCAGTCCAGGTACTCCATTCACCCGGGTTCAGATAAAATGTATAAAGATCTAAAAGAATTATATTGGTGGCCCAATATGAAAGGAGATATTGCCACATATGTCAGTAAATGCTTAACGTGTTCAAAAGTAAAAGCCGAACATCAGAAACCGTCTGGTTTGTTACAACAACCTGAAATTCCCCAATGGAAATGGGAACAGATTTCTATGGATTTCATCACGAAATTACCCAAGACATCCAGTGGTTATGATACCATATGGGTAATTGTCGACCGTTTAACAAAATCAGCTCATTTTCTACCTATCAAAGAGACGGATAAAACCGAGAAACTTGCAAAACTTTATATCAAGGAAATCGTGGCTAGGCATGGAGTACCAATTTCTATTATCTCCGATAGAGACAGCAGATTCGTGTCTAGAATCTGGAAATCATTACAAGAAGCCATGGGCACACGTCTTGACATGAGCACGGCATATCACCCACAAACAGATGGTCAAAGCGAAAGGACCATTCAAACTTTAGAGGATATGCTGCGTGCGTGTGTAATTGATTTCGGAGGAAATTGGGATACTCATTTACCATTAGCAGAGTTTTCCTATAATAACAGCTATCACACGAGCATTAAAGCAGCTCCGTTTGAAGCTTTATATGGTTGTAAATGCCGCTCACCGCTATGTTGGGCGGAAGTTGGTGAAAAACATTTGACAGGCCCTGAGATTGTCCAGGAAACCACTGATAAGATTTTCAAAATTAAGGACCGTCTGAAAGCGGCCCGAGATAGACAAAAGAGCTATGCTGATAACAGACGAAAACCATTAGAATTTCAAATTGGTGACCGAGTAATGTTAAAAGTCTCACCATGGAAAGGTGTTGCGAGGTTTGGTAACCGTGGTAAGCTCAACCCTAGATACGTTGGACCGTTTGAAATACTGGCTAGGATTGGCCCTGTAGCTTACAAGCTCAAGTTGCCACAAGAACTAAGCAATGTACATGATACGTTTCATGTATCAAATCTCAAGAAGTGTCTATCAGACGAGACTATGATAATACCGCCTAATGAAATTCATATTGATGATAAACTTCACTTCATCGAGGAACCGATTGAGATTTCAGACTGGGAAGTTCAAAGGCTGAGACGTAGTCGGATCAAACTGGTTAAAGTACGTTGGAACTCAAAACATGGTCCTGAGTATACATGGGAACGAGAGGACCAAATGAAAACAAAATACCCATCCTTGTTTAAGGATACACCAGTTCAAGATGACACGAATTGAATTTCGGGACGAAATTCTTTTAACAAGGGGAGAATGTGACACCCGACATTTCAGGTCAATATCCGTACATGTATTAAACAATTTTACATTATAATTATTTTTGTGATTTACTTAAATTCACAAACAAGGACATGAAGGACTAACAAAAACCGAACATTGTCTCATTTCATATTTTGGTAATTCTACGAGTTACTGGTTCACGTGTCATAGAAACCGAATTTATTTACCCCCTTTAAAACTCTAATAGATGTTATTACCATTAATAAATTAGTGGTAAAAACAAATTGTTTGATTTATTTTGACCCAAACCACCCACCCTTGACTATTAGGCCAAAATGTAGAGAAAACCATTCCCCCCATTCTCACGTCCCATTTTACCATATTTTCAGATATAACCGATACCCTTTCACTCAAAACTCTCACAAACCTTTTATCTCTCTCATTTTCGTACGAAAATCTTCTCATTTCTCTTCAAAATCGAAGCTAAGTTTTAAGGTAAAAATCCACCACAATCCCGTGTTTTAAGAAGATTTCAAGTGTTTATAAAAAAGTTTAACAGAAGATTCGAGACCATTCTCTGTTTTCTCTCATCATCTTCATCACTGTTTTTAAGGTAAAAACTCGATATTTTTCATATTATGTTCTTTAAAACCGTAACTAAACTTACCTCTTATTTAAACGCAAGAAAGATAACAAGAAGAGTGTGTCGAATTCAAGTTTAAAACATAAAAATATGCCGGACTGATTCTGTCAAAACAGAAGTCCAGTAATCGAAACTAGGAGTTTCGATACCTGTTTCTCAATCGAAACTAGGAGTTTCGATACCTGTTACTCAATCGAAACTAGGAGTTTCGATACCTGTTGGTCAATCGAAACTAGGAGTTTTGATACCTTTTACTCAATCGAAACTAGGTTGTTTCGACTCCTGACCACTCCATCGAAACTAAGTAGTTTCGACACACATATACCCAATCGAAACTAAGAAGTTTCGACACCTGTACAACAGTCCCAGTTGGGCAGTAACTCAAAACTGTTTTATAACAAAACATGTGTTAGAAAACTAAAACGATATTTAAACAAACACAATCAGAGTTACAAGGTCGGTGAACAATTTACAATTAAGACGTTGGTCTTAACAACAATTTACCCTTGGTATCTAGGGTATAAATAGTCAAGGTTGACTACAACAAGTATCATACAAGTATACACAAACTCAAGGTTAGTTTCACGGCCCCTTTTTTCTGTTTTTCTAATATTTGGGGGAAGAACATACTTCAACTATTTTATGGGATAACAAGAGAATAAGACACGACTTTATGTTTACATGGGATGAGAACAACACATTGGAGGCCGCTAAAGTCCCCTGGAACAACATAGTAACCATTAACTGTAGCCTAGGGTCCTATGAATAGTACTATGGAGAGTGACGTCTCCCGGTCATGGTTAGTCGCGCTAACCACAATCTGGAGGATTTATGGCCGCATAGAACCTGATAACGCTTATTAGGGGCTCACACATGTCATGGTTTGGTTACGCCTCATGTATGAACATATTATTTGTATTCCTAGCTAGTTTACAAATGGGTCAAACACTTCTTATTCT
Source organism: Smallanthus sonchifolius (assembly GCA_023525975.1). Lineage (NCBI taxonomy): Eukaryota > Viridiplantae > Streptophyta > Magnoliopsida > Asterales > Asteraceae > Smallanthus > Smallanthus sonchifolius. The sequence continues at coordinate 14,951,574 of CM042035.1, read as the reverse complement.
GCTTATCTCATGCAACTGAATTATTTATGAACAAATGAAGTTTACAAAGAACAATTTGATTAAACCTGTGAACTCACCAACCTTGTGTTGACAATTTTAAGTATGTTTTTCAGGTAACTGAACGTGATTTCAAGGTTAGCAATGTAGATTACATGCATGCACGATGGATACTACTCAAGGAGGATTTCCCTTGTATAACTCATTGAATTGAGTCATATTTTGTGAAATCTTAACTTTTTGTAAACTCAGATTACATTTTTTGTAATGAAAAACTTTAAATTGTTTATGTATCCATTTATCATGTATGTGTTTACGGTAATTATATGCTTTGAAAACCATGAACGTCGCGCCTCGCGTTTCCGCCATGGCGGGGTGTGACAATTTGCCTATCAGCAGCATCAAATGTTTGATGCTGCTGAGAAGCCTATCAGCGGTAACTTTGGACTTCAGTAGATAAGGCTATCAGCAGCATAGTTGTTCATCAGCAGGAGAACATAACTATCCGCAACAATTAGGCTCATCCGCAGCAACTTGTAAGTCAGCAGCAAAATTGTGGAGTCCGCAGCAATTGTACTTAGAGAATTTTGTAGCCATCAATCTTTATCTCTTCAAACTCCCCCTAGACTGATGCTACCAAAACTAACGAATGGAAAATGGGATTGGATAGGTTTGGAATCAATGACAACATCTTTGCTAGGGTTGAAGTGATGTTTGATCACTAGCAACAGATGTCTCCCACTTTCATTCTCAGGCGTATGAGCTTCACCCAGCTCCATCATTCTTTGAAGATCAGAATTTGGAAGCTGCATCACCTCATCAACAGATTTGTATCCTGATCTTTTTACTTCTGTCCTCCCCCTGAATACTTCAAACCATTGGTCTTGATTTCTATAAAACCATACTACAATTTCTCTTGAGTCTTCAAGTGTGGTAGTAGGTTTGGTTTTCTTCTTGGGAGGCTATTGATGAGGGGGAGCTGGGTGAGATGATTTGCACTCTTTGGGTGGAGAGGAGGGAGGTCTAGGAGGGAGAGTGGAAGATTGTTGGACAGAAAGAGGAGAGGATGAGGGAGTAGGTTTGGGTTTCTTTTGTTTTCTATCTTTTGTTTGGGAGTCTACCGTTCGTTTTGAACCTATCTTCCACAGTCTCTCCTCCTCTTCCTTCTTTACTTTGACATAGAGGGCTTGTAGGTTCATGAAACTCATGGGACCCGGCCTCTTTCCACTCTCACCTCTAGCCTTTAGGAAGTCCATCATGACCTTCCTTTCTTCATGGGATCTAACATTGAAGGCAATGGCTTTTCTAGCTTTTTATCTAGCTTTGTCTTCTTCCTCTGCCCTCTTCTTGTTTGCCAATTGACCTTGTTGTCCCATGAAGGCTCTGTATATTTCTTTTTTTGATAATTTCTCAAGGTAGTCTGCATTCTCACCTTGAGAAATTAGTGCCTTTGTCCACTCCTCTCTCATTTCTTTTGCATATTCAGAATCAGTAATTCTGAACTTGGCTTCTTCTCTTCTCTTCTCTTCCCCTCTCTCTCTTCATCTTCTTTATTTAATTGTTCCTGCAGCTGGAGAGCTAAGGCTTCATCCTCTTTTATTTGTGAAGCTACAGGAACTTTAACTTTTATTCTATCCAGTTGCCTAGCATGCAACTGGATTTGCTGTTCTCTAAGGAGCATGACAGCCTTTCTTTCTTGAGCCTTTTTAAGCTCAGCCATCTCCTCCTCTTCTATTTCTCTTCTTCTTTTCTCTATTCTTTCTTTTCTTCTTTTATCTTTTCTTCTTCTTCCTCAGTCATAATTCTCTTTTCTTTGTTTTTGTTGGATGCCTTTGCTTCAGCTTCATTGATCTCAACAGCAGATGTGGGGGATACTGTTTGTGACATCCAGCAAATTCAGGTTAACTCCGTTAACACAAACATCGTTACTTCAAACATTATTCATACAAACTCAGTTATCTCAGTTAGTTGCACATACATTGCATTTAATTAGGTTAATTAAATGTGTCAATTAATACACACACAACGGTAATTCGTAGAATTACCGGATCACACTTAAGTCTAACCCGGAACGTTGGTGATTAATCAAGAATAATATTAAAAACAATTAATAATTTATTATTAATATAAATTATGTGATTTTACGTGTTATGTGACTTTACGTGAATTATGTGAATTTCCTTGACATCGCGCATGTTTATCAAATACTGATTGTGTTAATTATTTTTATAGAAGTTGGAGTTTTTTATAAAAGTGATAGTTAAAGGATTTAATTATTATTAGTGTTAATTGTTTTATAATAGCCTATGGACCTTTAAAAAGCCCATGATCCATTAAAAAACCCATGCATGCAAATATGTATAAAAGGAAATCTATAAAATTTAAAACCCTAAACCCCCACTCCCTTTGAAGCCGTCGCGATCCCAACCCCCACCCCCTTGGAACCGAGACCAAAAAGAAACCCAAACACACCTCTTTTGATCTTCAATCTTGTAATTGGAAGTGGATTCAAGCTAGTCTAGGCGTTTCTAACACTCATACGTAAGTTATTTCACCGAATTCCGTTACTTTTTTATTATAGAAGTTGTGAATTGAAACCCTAGTTCATCCAAACAAGAGTTTTTGAAATAATGTTGATGAATTGATTATTTGATTGATGTTGTTGCAACTATTTGATGAGTATATTGATATTTAGAAAACCCTAGTTTCATATGATTTGTAACTTGTCTAAAGTAGAGACTTTTTGATTATGTGATGTTGTAGGATTGCATGCTAAATGTGAATGATGATTGTTATGATTGTAACTATGCTAGTTAAGTAGTTTACAATTGAATGGATGCGTTGAATCTTGTTAACAAAGCTAGAAATCATAGACTTTCCTAAAGAGGAATTACTTCTACGTGCATGATGCTATTGTATGATGCTAGCATGTTGTTATGAACGTATTAAGGCTTGTTAAAGTGTTGTATGGTACAAATCGTATGCATAGATCATAGGTTACTAAAAGTAGAAACTTTTAGAATTTGAAACTTGATGTCTAGACCTAAGGTGTATGTTGTAATGATCTTTCATGCTTTAGTATGTGTAGATAAACATGTCATGATCATGCAAACGTGTTAAAGATGATGCAATCTATTGAAACCAAACTTGTGTTCATATATTGTTAAAAGTAGGAACTTTGTTGAACGTGCATTGTGTAGACATGACTTGCCATGCTAAGTTAGTTGTGACATGTGTAGCATGAAACTTGAATTACTTGTATACTATGTGTGTTAGTATTCAAACCAAACATTAAACCACTAAACGGGTCACCAACGGGTCGTCGAGTCAAACTTGGTCAAACTATTAAATGTTTTTCTAAAACACTTAAAATAATGGGATTATTTGGATACTTAGGGTTCATGTCAACTTACACAAACACACACTTATAAACCGATGTTTATAGGTGGTGGTTAGTAGTCAAGCAGCTTTAATTAGCTTTCATCTACACGCATTCTAAGGTGAGTTTCACGGCCCCTTTTCTTATGGTTTAAACTTGGGGGAGAAAACATGGGTACAAACATTTAGATCTTACATTTCATTTATATCACTTGTTGAACTAAGCGCAAACATATCATGTAAGTCCTTACTTATCGAACCGTTTAATATATGGGATAGCGAGGTAATCTTGAGTAGTACTACTGGGCATTGACAAGCCCTACCCGCGTTAGTCGCGCTAAAATGACAGGAAGTCAAACGGGTTTAACATTGACCTAAACAGTTTACCATTGTTCATGATAGACATGGTAGGAGGAAGATCAAACATAAACAGTCAGCTTCGGTGTTGAAACGCTTTAGTAACATGTTATTAGGTTAGCTACCTATTGATATAATTGTAAATTGTTTTATCTAGTAAACTTTACTTACATTTGAAACCTGTGAACTCACCAACCTAGTGTTGACACGTTTTAGCATGTTTTCTCAGGTCGTTAAGGTACGAGCACGAGATAGGGCATGCATGCATTGGAGTTTCATTATTTATCAAACGTAGGACTTAATTATTTATTTATTTTTGAATTGCATGTTTTGGGCGCAATTGTTTTTAGCGCATGCTTTTCCTTCAATCTTTACGCTTCCGCATTTCGCATTAACTCAGTATTTTCATTTACTAGTGTTGCATCGTGACTATGAGCAATACTAGTGTTTTTATTAAACTCATATAGAGTCGTTCAACGTAACTAATGACTGAGATCCTGGTATGTCACGCTCCTAACAGTAAAACTCCGTTAGTGGATTCTGGGGGTGTGACACTGTTGAGACCTCAGCTTCAGCTTCAGCTTCATTGGCAATTTGAGGAGTAATCAAAGGAGGAGGGACTCCTTCATTTCACCCATTTCCCATTCTTCCCCAGTCACTGTCTTCCATGCCTCCATAGCCTTCTGGTTTTCTCTTCTTTCTAATTCTTCTTCTGTGTTTAGAATGATGGATGGAGAAGAAGGAAGGGACAGCTTTGATTATGGCTCCTCCATTGCAATCCATCCTTCATTCTCAAGAAAGTCTTTAATAAGAAGGATCATATTTTGGCTGCTTCTGGAGTTGGTGTTGTATATTTGTGATCTTTGTTCAAACACCTTGAAGAGGAATTTTGGGTTGAGTAGAAGGATCTATTCGGCATTGTTGATTGTGAATGTAGATCAATCACTCAAGAAGAATATGAACCCTGAAGGCTCAGTGTCTGCCCATCCATACACTTCCAAGCCCCTGACCATTTCCTTGTATAAAAATCTTCTTAAGCATAGTTCTTCTATTAAAACCCTGCTTTTGGTCATTTGGCTTTGCCTTTCAAATCTTTCTTCTGCTGCTTTGGAGGACTCTGCTTCTTCATCCTCAAAGTTATTGTATGCCACTTTTGTATCAAGCATAAGAAATTCTTCAAATCTGTGCATGTTGTCTTCACATATGGTATGGAATATTTCAATAGCAAGCATAGTAGACAAATCATTAGATGTGTTAATGCATTCAGTCAAGTGCATGTTTAGGGAATCACATAAATTCAAGTTTTCCCACTTGTGCTCCTGAACACCCCTAAACTCCCACCCAATCCAGAATCTTTCAGATAAACCATCATATCCCCATGACAAGATGGAGTCAAACACCAAGTTATGTACAGTTAGTGGAAAATGGGGGGATATGACTTGTCTTGAAATAGCAGCAACAGCTGGAAGTATAGTGACTGTGCGAGATATTTATTCATCTTCATTATTTGTCTCAAGTTACTCAGGGAACACTTCATCTACAACCCTGGCAATTAACTTCCAATACTCAGTGATCTCTTCCTCTTCATCTCCTAAGGTTGGCAAGTCATGGATTTGAACAAAAGCAGGCTTGTATAGTGTACTTTGAAAGGCAGCCTGTGTCACACCCCAACCGACAACGGAAATGTCGGGGCAGACATGTAGACTGTTCATAAGCACATGGTTGACTAAAAATTAATATATTAAAACGTTACATTTCCATTCATAATTCCAAATACAATAATACAAGAATTACATAACATATTCATTTGTTTCAATTAACTAGGTCCATAACCTAAGTGTAGCAACTTGATCAACTCAAACTTTTGTACCTGAAACATGATGAAAATGAGGTCAACTAAAAAGTTGGTGAGCATACATAGGTTTTGACTCTAAATAGCATCAAAGTGTCGTGTGTAAACAAATCCACACAAGTCATGATTAATAAGGCATGCAAAACCTTTTTAACTAGCATGCAAAACAAAGTGTGTTGTCGGTAACAATCACCCTAAATGGGTGGTTTGTTAGACTCAATAGATCTATCATTGTTAACCGTCGGCTAGATTAGTTAATGATTGTACATGTAATTGCACACAAATAGTTAACACACCTAGCACTCAAACATAAAGCTCAAATTGCACACAAATTGTAAAGTGAATTTGTATTGTGTAGTTTGTGTAAATCATTGTAATGTTGTGATCATGTTTCACCCCAAAATGTAAAACAGTGAAAAAGGGGCTATGTAAAACTCGCATGTATTAGTTGTTGTGGATAACACGAGTAATAGGAATGCACAAGTGATTTGCTAATCACTATGTCAACCTAAAATTGAATTATACGAATCTAATTAATGATGTGCACAAAAGTCATATGACAAAGTCTACGGTTCAACGGGGATTGAGGTGGGTGGATTTGTATACATGTAAGGGTATGTAAATCGATCAAAGTTTGGTATTAAAATGTCAGTTATAAAGTAGCTTTGGAGAATCAATAATTGTTTTAGGGTATGAGTTTAAATAAATAACTTTCCTTTATTTATTTAGAATAGTGTGTCTTTAAAAAAATGTGATATTATAATTATAAATAAATCTATCTTATTTATTCATTTATAATATGTTAAAATATAGGGTAAAACCCTAAATAAATTTATTAATGTAAGAGATAATTTAATAAATGAATTTTGTTTAACAATGTAGTTATTAATATATTTTAGAAAAAGTTTTATTTGTTTAAACTTTAATACATACATACATATATATATATATATGTATATATATAACAAATGATTTATGAGAAAGTAATTTTTATATAAAAATATCTTGCCAAGATATTTATAAATTTAGAAAATTTAATACTTTGCATAATTATTTAAAAAAATATTTTTAAATAATTAAAAATGGGATTTTTAAACAATTAAATTTGTGGAAATAGATGTTTGATGCTAAGATTTGTAAACGAGTGTTTTATTCTGCTATAAACAGTGTTGGGTTTATAAAAATAATTTTTTTGTAACATTTTTAAGCTTAAAAATCGGTTTTAAAAAGAATGGGCATTGCCCGGGTCGAACCCGGGTCTGTCCGGTGAAAGTATCAAGCACCAACCACTGGACCAGGGAAGCATCCCTGTCACAGAGTTGGTCCGAATTTGTATTAGCGTGTCTTTGCATGGAGACCGGATTCAGTATTTGAAATGGATTTAAAAAGGTGCCAAGTTATGGGTTTCGAACCCGTGACCAACCGTGACTGAGTGAAACGGATTAACCAAGGGATCTGGGCAGATGCCTTGACAAAAATGAGAATGTTTAAACTTAAGACAATCACCCTCCCGTCCCCATCGTCTTCCCCAACCGCCGACCCAAACCCTAGCTTCCCAATCAAACCCGATCATGACCACGATTGTTCCCGGATTCATGGGGATTTTATTCTACCAACAGAAACGAATATATTGACGTGTGAATTACCTTTTATGATCGAGGATTGATCGAGTACGACTGAAGAAACAGTTCCGATGATCTTCGAGTTTGATAGGGCTTCAGAGACGCAGTGCCGGCTAAGAAAATGACTAGAAAGCTTGTAGGGGTGATTGCGAAAGTGTGTGAATGATTCTAGTGGTTCGATTTCGTCTTAAACGATTAATTAAATCCGAATTTGGAAAGTACCGCTGTCGGGTTGAATTCCGCGTCAATTAGGTTGATTCATGATGAATTTAGTCGCGATTTAGGTTTGAATTCACGCGAGGATTGACTAAGCATGATTCGCGGGTATTAACGTGTTTCAATTCCGCAAATTAAGGGTTGATTAGGTTCGGTTTTGACTATGAGTAGTCAAACTGTTCGAGTTTAATTCTGACCGTGAAATAGATCTAGTTATGATGCTAATATGGTCTGGTTATGGTCGATTACTCCACGCATGGGAGTCCATTTACACCGATTGGATCGGGGCAGCCTTGCATTGCATAATCCTTGAGTTATTTGACTTTTAAAAGTCAAGATTTGTCAATGTTCTTAAGTGGGGACAAACTTTAGGCCAAAAGGTCTAAGTACAAGGGTTTTGGTTCTAATTGGGGGTTCAAATGACTAGAGAGTTCAAACCAGTTTTATTCAAATTATAATTATATATGTATATATACATATATTTGTAAATGGGTTTCTTTATGTTTAAGAGCCATAAAACTTTACTAATCATATTATAAATAAATATATATATATATATATATATATATATATAGTTTATTTACAATGTTTAATACCAACATATATATATATATATATATTTATATAAAACTTAAACCAATGTTATTATGTGGTTTAATTTAGTAACTTCATAGGTATAAGCGTATTTGCACTCAAAATTTTATAAATGCTTTTACATAAATATATATATATATACATATATATATATATATATTTATATATATGTATATACACATTCAAAATCATACATATGTAGGGAAAAATATTATGTGATGCAAGGTTTGAGAAAAAAAATTACATTGATATATGTGTAAAGTAATAAGTAACGTGACATGAAGAGTTTGAACAAGTACGAGGCTTCTTGTGTTAATTATCGTTAATAAAAAGAATAAAGAAAATTTATGGTCTGAAAAATCATGGATGGTACAGTCTCCCCTGTTAAGGGAATTTCGTCCCGAAATTTAATTAGTGTTGACTACTGAATCAGAAAGGAAGTGTGTTTGAGTTTTGATTGTCGGTTTGAGAAGTATATAGATAACAAGTTTTAAGTCTAATCTCAAGTTAAGTATGAAAGGAATCAGTGGGTTTTAGTTTCAAGAGAGTTAAGGAGAGATATTTCAAAGAATCTAAAGGTGAAATGCATTACTTGGAATGGATTTGATAGGAACTTGACGATCAGGGTTTGTTTAAGAGGTAGTCTAATATGCTCAAGAATTTTCAGCGGATAAGAGGTTTCACAAACATTGGTCTATGTCAAAACTTCACGTGATATGAACAACGCTACTTCTGATAATATGATAGAGCACTTATATATAGGAAGTACCATCAGCGTATCCACCATGCTATTGTCATATCACATTATTTTCGTTGTTACACATCATGATAAGTGTTAGGTCACAACACATGACAAAATTCACTATGTTTTCCATGCGCTAATTTTTTTTGTAATTCTGTGTGCACCCGTAATTATTCAAATCATCTCATGGTCCGTATAGATCCTTCCGTTGTGTGCGGGTCAAGAGGGACACAATTTCACTCAGTTCATGTCTATTGTTTTCACATAAGAGTTGCTAAAAAGTAACTATGTCCTTAAGTAGGCAGGTCAGTTAGCAACTAAAGGGTAATAAGGTAGTATAACCTAGAGTTCCATAGTTTACTCGTGTTCGAACAAGAATACGTCAAACACCGAGTTGTTTTAATGTGTTACAACTTTCTCGTGTCTGAACAAGAATACGTCAAACCCCGAGTAGCTTAGATGTGTTATGGTTTTCCACCTTGGTAAACAAAGTGTATGACCATTCTTTGTGTAAACAAGAATACGTCAAACCCCGAGTTAAATAATCTAAATAAATAGACAATTTATAGGGAAAATTTTTTTATTAACTTTTCAATTATTATAAGGAGAATATTTTTAAAAGGAATTATTGGCTAAACAAGTAGTTGTATATTAATTTAGTCAGGGTTTAGAAATAATTACTTTAATGAGGAAAATCATAATTATTTATCAATTTGAAATAATATTTTTATAAAATAGGTTGTATTAAGTTCCCTTACAAAGTTAAAATGTTTATGGAAAAAAATATATTTCTGATACTCTCTAAAAGTTTGGTAAATGTTTGGTTTGAAAATAAAGAGGTTGTTTAAATCTAATAGCATGATTTGTATACGAAGGAGATTGCCGGTAGTGTACTGAATCGTGTTGGATGAAGGAGGTGATACTTGGAAAAGTTTGATGAAAATATGATGTGTGTAATTCACACTCAACGTGTCAAATCAATGAATAATAACCTTAGAGTTGGAATATATAAAATTTATTAAATGCTGAAATGTTATACCTTATTCAAAACATAGGGAAATGGTTCTCAAACTTGAAAATTTAAAGACAATAAATAGGAATTTCTGCTAACGTCTCTGATATCTTTCTACTAGAAGGAAGATAATCACCAAGACGAGCACCGCTATGGTCGTTTGGGTAGCCGATCTGCCTCAGCTCTAGCTGCTTCCGTGCGATTCTCCAGCATTTCTTTTTCGAGGGAGGAAATTAACTCTTTCTAGTACCCTAATTGATTCACTAGGCTATCCATTCTTTGTCCCTGCAAGTTGTGCCTTATATCGTGCTACATTCTTTGCCTCACATATTGGTGAATGTCATTGATTGGAATTCCCATAGCACTAGTGGGTGTCATGGTATGCCTTGCCCAAGGGTTAGGATGATACGGGTCGGGCACCAGATAGGGGTATCTTAGTGTGGGTGGCAACTGAGTGTGCAGGTGGGGTGTCCGATACTGGTTCCTAGGTGGGGGTGATCCAGATGTTTGAATTCTTGGGCTAGTGTTCCTAATCCAATCTGCCCTTACGTCAAACCTTGGTCTAGAAGCTGCGGGTGTTGGTGACCGATACACGGGTGACCCGATGTCTTCTCCCCAACCAGACTCTGCTCCATGACGGTAAACCGGGGAGGTAGGAGAGTAGGAGTCCATGTCTAATAGAAAAACAATGAAAAGGTTGTAAGTGATAATGAAATACTAAGCGTTAAATATAGGAGTTCTCATAGTTTTAGAGTTTGACTAGTCACAACACCGAGCCTTCACAATAGTATTTTAGAAATACGCTTGACCTATAAGCAATGCATCCCTGAGGAGAATTCCTAGGAAAGAGGGGTGGGTCACTAGGACACACTTAAGTACCCTGTCTTTCCTTAGCCAGAATCCCACATGGGCCTACACACTCTTCCAGCCATCATGTATTAATAACACTATTGTTGTGCTCATGGTCATGATGAGAATTGTTATGGACTGGGCTTTGAGGCCCGAAAGTAAGGTTTATTTATTGCAGCAGACTTCTTCTTCTTGGAGGGTAAGTGGGCTTCTTAGTTTATTATTAATGAATATTAGGCCCAGTAGTTTAAGTTTTTGTTCACAAGTGGTGATGGTATCATGTATGTGAGTTCAAAGGTATATGAAGAATTTGGTGTGTATGTGTGGGTGTGTTAAACTTAGGATTACACTTACTGAAACACATAGGTGGCATGTAGAGAGTAATAAATGTAAGCACAAGAGTTATCAAGTAGTATGACACATAAGTCATTACATTTTGTATCATGTAGTGTAATTACTTATGATAGCATGTAGAAATATTCACACAAGGATTGATCATGTAGCAAGTAGTAGCATGGCATTGTATGGGTGTCCTAAGGTTATAGTCTAGGTCAAAAGTGTCTAATAACCTAATTCCCTATAACCAAGGCTCTGATACCAATCTGTCACACCCCAACCGACGGCGGAAACGTCGGGGCGGGACATGTAGACTGTTCATGAGCACATGGATGACTAAAATTTAATATATTAAAACGTTACATTTCCATTCATAATTCCAAAAACAATAATACAAGAATTACAAAACATATTCATTTGTTTCAATTAACTAGGTCCACAACCTAAGTGTAGCAACTTGATCAACTCAAACTTTTGTACCTGAAACATGATGAAAACGAGGTCAACTAAAAAGTTGGCGAGCATACATAGGTTTTGACTCTAAGTAGCATCAAAGTGTTGTGTGTAAACAAATCCATACAAGTCATGATTAATAAGGCAATTATGGGGAGTTACTATTGTGTAACCAAGTAGTACAATCAAACCTTTGTAACTAGCATGCAAAACAAAGTGTGTTGTCGGTAACAATCACCCTAATTGGGTGGGTTTGTCAGACTCAATAGATCTATCATTGTTAACCGTCGGCTTGATTAGTTAATGATTGTACACGTAATTGCACACAAACAGTTAACACACCTAGCACTCAAACATAAAGCTCAAATTGCACACAAATTGTAAAGTGGAAATGTATTGTATAGTTTGTGTAAATCATTTTAATGTTGTGATCATGTTTCACCCCAAAATATAAAACAATGAAAAAGGGGCTATGTAAAACTCACCTGTATTAGTTGTTTTGGATAACATGAGTAATAGTAATGCACAAGTGATTGCTAATCACTATGTCGACCTAAAATTGAATTATACGAATCTAATTAATGATGTGCACAAAAGTCTTATGACAAGGTCTACGGTTCAACTGGGTTTGAGGTGGGTGGATTTGTATACATGTAAGGGTATGTAAATCGTTCAAAGTTTGGTATTAGAATGTAAGTTTTAAAGTAGCTTTGGAAAATCAATAATTATTTTAGGGTATGAGTTTAAATAAATAACTTTCCATTATTTATTTAGAAAAGTGTGTCTTTAAAAAAATGTGATATTATAATTATAAATAAATCTATCTTATTTATTCTTTATAATGTGTCAAAATATAGGGTAAAACCCTAAATAAATTTATTAATGTAAGAAATAATTTAATAATTGAATTTTGTTTAACAATGTAGTTATTAATATATTTAAGAAAAAGTTTTATTTGTTTAAACTTTAATACAGACATATATATATATATATATATATATATATATATATATATATAACAAATGAATTATGAGAAAGTAATTTTTATATAAAAATGTCTTGTCACGATATTTATAAATAAAGGAAATTTAATACTTTGCTTAATTATTTAAAAAAAATATTTTTAAATAATTAAAAATGGGATTTTTAAACAATTATATTTGTGGAAATAGATGTTTGATGCTAAGATTTGTAAACGAGTGTTTTATTCTGCTTTAAACAGTGTTGGGTTTATAAAAATATTTTTTTTGTAACATTTTTAAGCTTAAAAATCGGTTTTAAAAAGAATGGGCACTGCCCGGGTCGAACCCGGGTCTGTCCGGTGAAAGTATCAAGCACCAACCACTGGATCAGGGAAGCATCCCTGTCACAGAGTCGGTCCAAATTCGTATTAACGTGTCTTTGCATGGAGACCGGATTCAGTATTTGAAATGGATTTAAAAAGGTGCTGGGTTATGGGTTTCGAACCCGCGACCAACCGTGACTGAGTGAAACGGATTAACCAAGGGATCTGGGCATATGCCATGACAAAAATGAGAATGTTTAAATTTAAGACAATCACCCTCCCGTACAATCGTCTTCCCCAACCGCCGACCCAAACCCTAGCTGCCCAATCAAACCCGATCATGACCATGATTGTTCCCGGATTCATGGGGCTTTTATTCTATCTACAGAAACAAATCTATTGACGTGTGAATTACCTTGTATGATCGAGGATTGATCGAGTGCGACTGAATAAACAGTTCTGGTGATCTTCGAGTTTGATAGGGCTTCAGAGACGCACTGCCGGCTAAGAAAGTGACTAGAAAGCTTGTAGGGGTGATTGCGAAAGTGTGTGAATGATTCTAGTGGTTCGATTTCGTCTTAAACGATCAATTAAATCCGAATTTGGAAAGTACTGCTGTCGGGTTGAATTCCGCGTTAATTAGGTTGATTCGTGATGAGTTGAGTCGCGATTTACGTTTGAATTCATGCGAGGATTAACTGAGCATGATTCGCGGGTATTAACGTGTTTCAATTTTGCAAAATATGGGTTGATTGGGTTCGGTTTTGACTATAAGTAGTCAAACTATTCGAGCTTGATTCTGACCGCGAAATAGATCAAGTTAGGATGCTAATATGGTCTGGTTATGGTCGATTACTCCACACATTGGGAGTCTAATTACACCGATTTGATCGGGGCAGCCTTGCATTGTATGATCCTTGAGTCATTTGACTTTTAAAAGTCAAGATTTGTCAATGATCTTGAGTGGGGTCAAACTTTAGGTCAAAAGGTCCAAGTACAAGGGTTTTGACTCTAATTTGGGGTTCAAATGACTAGAGGGTTCAAACTAGTTTTATTCAAATTGTAATTATGTATGTATATATACATATATTTGTAAATGGGTTTCTTTTTGTTTAAGAGCCATAAAACTTTACTAATCATATATGTATTATGTGATGCAAGGTTTGAGAAAAAAATTAAATTGATATATGTGTAAAGTAATAAGTAACGTGACATGATGAGTTTGAACAAGTACGAGGCTTCTTGTGTTAATTATCGTTAATAAAAAGAATAAAGAAAATTTATGGTATGGAAAATCATGGATGTTACAGCCTGTTCTTGTATCCATTCTTCTAAGCTGTCTTTGTCATCTTCAGTAGTAACTATCTCCCCCTTTTTGGTTGCATCAGCGCATAGAGTTGGGTCTGTTTGGGTTCCCACTGATACAAGGGAAGGAGAAGTCATAGTTGGGCATCGATGGGCTTCATGCATAGAGACTTAGTGTCTTAATTTGGACACTTCAGCATCTAGCAAAGCTACCGTGGCCGTCAATTCCAAATTTTCTAGTTTCAGTCTGTCCTCATCTACAGTTGTGGAATCCTTGGAACTAGATGGGGCCTTAGGTGTCACACCCCCAGAATCCACTAACGGAGTTTTGCAGTTAGGAGCGTGACATACCAGGATCTCAGTCATTAGTTACGTTGAACGACTCTATATGAGTTTAATAAAAACACTAGTATTGCACATAGTCACGATGCAACACTAGTAAATGAAAATACTGAGTTAATGCGAAATGCGGAAGCGTAAAGATTGAAGGAAAATCATGCGCCAAAAACAATTGCGCCCAAAACATGCAATTCGAAAATAAATAAATAAACAAGTCCTGCGTTTGATAAATAATGAAACTCCAATGCATGCATGCCCTATCTCGTGCTCGTACCTTAACGACCTGAGAAAACATGCTAAAACGTGTCAACACTAGGTTGGTGAGTTCACAGGTTTCAAATGTAAGTAAAGTTTACTAGATAAAACAATTTACAATTATATCAATAGGTAGCTAACCTAATAACATGTTACTAAAGCGTTTCGACACCGAAGATGACTGTTTATGTTTGATCTGCCTCCTACCATGTCTATCATGAACAATGGTAAACTGTTTAGGTCAATGTTACACCCGTTCGACTTCCTGTCGTGTTAGCGCGACTAACGCGGGTGGGGCTTGTCAATGCCCAGTAGTACTACTCAAGATTACCTCGCTATCCCATATATTAAACGGTTCGATAAGTAAGGACTTACATGGCTTAGTACAACAAGTGATATAAATGAAATGTAAGATCTAAATGTTTGTACCCATGTTTTCTCCCCCAAGTTTAAACCATAAGAAAAGGGGCCGTGAAACTCACCTTAGAATGCGTGCATATGAAAGCTAATTAACACTGCTTGACTACTAACCGCCACCTATAAACATCGGTTTATAAGTGTGTGTTTGTGTAACTTGACATGAACCCTAAGTATCCAAACAATCCCATTGTTTTAAGTGTTTTTGAAAAACATTTAATAGTTTGACCAAGTTTGACTCGACGACCCGTTGGTGACCCGTTTAGTGGTTTAGTGTTTGGTTTGAATACTAACACACATAGTATACAAGTAATTCAAGTTTCATGCTACACATGTCACAACTAACTTAGCATGGCAAGTTATGTCTACACAATGCTCGTTCAACAAGTTCCTACTTTTAACAATATATGAACACAAGTTTGGTTTCAATAGATTACATCATCTCTAACACGTTTGCATGATCATGACATGTTTATCTACACATACTAAAGCATGAAAGATCATTACAACATACACCTTAGGTCTAGACATCAAGTTTCAAATTCTAAAAGTTTCTACTTTTAGTAACCTAGGATCTATGCATACGATTTGTACCATACAACACATTAACAAGCCTTAATACGTTCATAACAACATGCTAGCATCATACAATAACATCATGCACGTAGAAGTAATTCACATTCAACAAACACCTTTCAATAAAGTTTCCTCTTTAGGAAAGTCTATGATTTCTAGCTTTGTTAACAAGATTTAACGCATCCATTCAATTGTAAACTACTTAACTAGCATAATTATAATCATAACAATCATCATTCACATTTAGCATGCAATCCTACAACATCACATAATAAAAAAGTCTCTACTTTAGACAAGTTACAAATCATATGAAACTAGGGTTTTCTAAATATCAACATACTCATCAAATAGTTGCAACAACATCAATCAAATAATCAATTCATCAACATTATTTCAAAAAATCTTGTTTGGATGAACTAGGGTTTCAATTCACAACTTTTATAATAAAAAAGTAACGGAATTCGGTGAAATAACTTACGTATGAGTGTTAGAAACGCCTAGACTAGCTTGAATCCTCTTCCAATTGAAAGATTGAAGATCAAAAGAGGTGTGTTTGGGTTGTTTTTTGGTCTCGGCTCCAAGGGGGTGGCGGTTGGGATCGCGACGGCTTCAAAGGGAGTGGGGGTTTAGGGTTTTAAATTTTATAAATTTCCTTTTATACATATTTGCATGCATGGGTTTTTAAATGGATCATGGGCTTTTTAGAGGTCCATAGGCTATTATAAAACCATTAACACTAATAATAATTAAATCTTTTAACTATCATTTTTATAAAAACTCCAACTTCTATAAAAATAATTAACACAATCAGTATTTGATAAACATGCGCGATATCAAGGAAATTCACATAATTCACGTAAAGTCACATAACACGTAAAATCACATAATTTATATTAATTATAAATTATTAATTGTTTGAAATATTATTCTTGATTAATCACCAACGTTTCGGGTTAGACTCAAGTGTGATCCGGTAATTCTACGAATTGCCGTTGTGTGTGAATTAACTGACACATTTAATTAATCCTAATTAAATTCAATGCACGTGCAACTAACTGAGATAACTGAGTTTGCATGAACAATGTTTGAACTAACGATGTTTGTGTTAGCGGAGTTAACCTGAATTTTCCGGATGTCACATTAGGCCTAGCCTCTGCATCCCCATCACCCTGGTTTTCTTGGCGCCTGGGATTCCTCTCAGTGAAGAGTGTTTCAAAAGAAACATCCTCACTGTGAGTTGACGTGGTTGGGGACTTAGTGATGTTATCACTGTCCTCCTGGTCAATTGATGGACCAGTAGTAGTGATAGCCCCTTCCACATCCACTCTATCATCACTCCCAGAGTGAACCTTCTTGGGTGATGAACTTGGGCTGGGTACATTGGCAGCCAAGTCAATCAATACCTTCATGATAGTAGCAGTTGGAGAAGGTATATCATCTTGACTAGGTGACTCTGTACTTAAGTTCAATGAAGAAAGAAAGTGTGTTGGCTCAAGTGGGTGTTCTATGGATCCGGGATGTGACCCTGATCCTAATAGAGAAACTTCCAAGGATTTCTCTCTAACAGTGTGACTATCCCTTTTGATATTATCACCAGAATGTTGTGATTCTGAATGAGGGCTTTTAGGTTGGGACTGGGCCTTGGAGACAAGAATAGAAGGAGTCTTCTTGCTCCTTTTTCTCTTGCGGCTATAGCTTGCCTCAACTAGGGCCCTGTGTTCCAGTTAGGCTTGTAGAACGGGGGTAAGTATTTGTTGTGCCTGTGCACCCTAAATAGGTTGCACAGGGGTTCGATTAAGTGTAACAGATGTTGTATGTTCAGGCTGTGAGGTGGAGGGTGTGGGCTTAGTATCAGCTGGGACTGCTGAACTGTCACCCTGGGTACTTTGTATGTTCATCATTGTAGATAACAATGGAACATTGACCCATGAGAACTTTTTTGAAACAGTTCCCATACTATGAAAAATATTATTTTTATGTCCTAAAATCATGTAGATTCTTGCAGGTTTTGAAAGATCTTTTAGTTCATGGTTAAAAACTTTCTGCAAGAACCTTGGATACATAAAGAAGGCTTGTCTTGCTCTTTCCTGAAGATTTTATCTAAAACCTTCAAATACCAAGTGGGAGAAATTGAAACCCTGTCCAGTTACCATACCATGAAAAGCAGAGGCAAGGGCAGAGTACAATTGATTCCATCCACTCCTCTTCTGAGATATGCATTGTAGAAGAGTGTGGCCCAAGAACATCCAGGAAGGACCCATCAGTGCCTTCTCGATTGTGTAATCATCTTGATTTCCAATGTATCCTATGGATACAAAGGTCCTCATGTACTCACTCTTGGTGTATGAGTTGGCGGCACCCTCGTCTTGAAGCTTGAGATGCTTTCTGAGTGTAGCTTCAGTGATGGTGATGTCTTTGCCGTCTACCAGGGCTTTGATTTGGGGAGTCCCCTATTCGGTAAAGAAGACGGCAAAGTTCCAGAAATCCTCCATGTGAGGTATGTAGATTATGGGGTTGACAGTCAGAGCAAAATGTATTTTCGACTGACATGAGAAATCGATCATGTCGTTGAAACCTTCTGATTTCTTCCATTTGACAAGATATGCAGTTAGATTGTGGTAGGTTGAGAACTTGTCATTAGGATTGTTGATATCAACGTTTTCCATTATGGTTAGATTTGGAGGGAAGGAGGAAGCTTTTGAAAGTTGGTTAAGTATGGGAAATCTTTGAATGCTCGAGAGAAAAGATGAGGGTTAGGTTGGAATTGAATGTGAAGTGGTGAAGAAAGAAATTTGATTTTTGTTATAACGGTAAGAGAGGGAAAAAACAAGTTTACTTGTACTATACACCCCATTTACTTTTCACTGTTTTACAGTAACACACTGTCGCAGTCATGGTAAAGACTGAAAGTAGTTTTTACAGCAGGTAAAAGTTAATTTGGACTCATTTTTAGCCATCGGCAGCAAACTTGGTTGCTGCGGATGGTTAAGCCTATCAGCAGCAAACTTGGTTGCTGCTGATGGATGTAACGATCTACAGTAAAGATGTTGATGCTGATTGCCTTAAAGCTATCCACAGGAAACTTATTCCGGCTGATAACTTAAGGCAGTTAGTGGCAAATTTTTTGCTGCTGATGACTAAACCTGTCAGCAGCAAAAATGTTTGCTACTGACTGTTAAATTTTTATTTACAACAAAAGAAAGACAAACACATTTTATTCAAGATTTTAGAGACAGATTTTAATCAAATTTCATCATACCAATGGATTCAACTAAATATCTAAATCTAGCATCATCAAATGGTTTTGTAAACAAGTCAGCATATTGCTCATTGGTATGAACTTTGGTTAAAATAATTATCTTTTTCTCAGCTTGATCTCTTATGAAGTGATACCTGATGTCAATGTGCTTTGTCTTGGAGTGTTGCACAGGATTATTTGTAATTGATATAGCACTTATGTTGTCAATGTGAATGGGAGTTGCCATGAAAGTTATCCCATAGTCTAGCATTTGATTTTGTATCCAAATGACTTTTGCACAGCAACTTGAGGCTGCAATATATTCTGCTTCTGCTGTAGATATTGATACACATGTTTGCTTCTTGCATTGCCATGAAATCAGTCTTTCTCCCAGAAACTGACATCCTCCTGATGTGGACTTTTTGGCCAAGTTGCATCCTCCATAATCATTGTGAGTGTATGCATACAAGTTGAATTTGTCATTCTTAGAGTACCATAGCCCAAGTCTTGGAGCTCCTTGTAGGTATCTAAAAGTTCTCTTGACAGCTTGGAGATGTGTACTTTTTGGAGCTGCTTGGAATCTTGCACACAGGCATACTGCAAACATGATATCCGATCTTGAGACAGTTAGATACATAAGTGATCCTATCATTACACGGTACTGATATTGATCAGTGTCTTGGCCATGTTTGTCTAGAGTCAGTTGATGGTGCACTTGCGTAGGAGTTCTTGCAGCAGAGCAATCAGTCAGTTTGAACCTTGCCAAAATGCTTTTTACATATTTCGATTGACTGATGAAGATTCCATTTGGAACTTGTTTCACTTGAAGGCCCAAGAAGAAATTTAGTTCACCCGTTCAAATCATTTCAAACTTTGAGTGCATCAGGACCTCACAATCTTTGCACAACTTCTTCCTAGTTGATCCAAAGATGATGTCATCCACATAGATTTGTACCAGCAGGATTTCTCCCCCTTCATCTTTGATAAACAAGGTCTGATCAATGGCACCTCTTCTAAAGTTGTTGCTGAGTAGATATCCTGATAAAGTTTCATACCAGGCCCTTGGATCTTGATGTAGGCCATATCGAGCTTTATCCAGTTTGAACACTTTGTTACGTTGAGCAGGATCTACAAAGCCTGGAGACTGTCTTACATAGACTTCCTCACCAATCTTACCATATAGAAAATCACTCTTGACATCCATTTGATAGACTGTAAAACTCTTGGATGCAGCATATGCTAGAAAGATTCGGATGGTCTCTAGTCTGGTAACAAGAGCAAAGACTTCATCATATTCAATTCCCTCTTCCTGGGTGTAGCCTTAAGCTACAAGTTTGGCTTTGTTCTTGACTACTATTCCTATCTCATCTTGCTTGTTCCTGAATACCCATCTTGTGCCAATAGTAGTTTGACCAGGTGGAAGATCAACCAGGGTCCACACTTATTGTCTCTTGAATTGCAGCAACTCTTCCTGCATTGCTTCAATCCAACTGCTATGTTGTAAATCTTCATCTATATTCTTTGGTTCTACTTGAGATAGAAAGCAAGAATACAGACATATATTGGCCTCATGAGTTTTGCTTCTTTTTTGAACCCCTTGCTGAACTTGGCCAATTATATTCTCCAATGGATGTTCTTTGTTGATTCTTTGTGCTGGAACAACATCCAACTGTATTCCTTGCTAAAGATTGCTTTGATTCTGATCAGGAATTTCTTCATTCATTGTGGAGGAGTCTTCAATATTAGCAGCATTATGAACAGCAGATGCCTCTACCTCAACTGTATCTTCTTGATCAGCAACAGATGCCTCTACACCATCTGCAGAGATGTCATGAATTTCATTTTGATCTTCATTTTCAAAGTGACTGCTGTAGAAATAAAGACTGATGGCTACAAAATTCTCTAAGTACAAATGCTGCTGATCTCAAAGATTGCTGTGGATCGACAAAGTTGCAGCTGATAGGCTTTCTCCGTTGCTGACCAAAGTTGCAGCTGATAGGCCTTATCCACTGAAGATCAAAGTTGCAGTTGATAGCCTTTTCACTAAAGATCAAACGTTGCAGCTGACTGTTCTTGATAAAGCAACCAATACCACTTACAACTTTCTGCTGTTACACTGACACACTCCACGCAGAAAGAATGTCATTGGCACAAGACAATAAAAGACAACGACACTCTCCTTTTGAGTATTCAGGCAATGATGCAAAGAAGACGTTTGAATAAAGCTAACCCTTGTAGTTATTATTATTGTCTGTATATGTAGAATAGCTTTAATACAAGATCAATGGTTTGTGTTAGATCTGATCCTTAGAATCAAGGGTCTGTCTTGATTCTAAGTTACTATATAAGTAGTACTTAGATTCACTGTAAAAGTACTTTTTGCTTAAGAGTTTTCTCTGTAATCTTGTAACACTTGAAGCTTAATACAAATTGCATTTATCAGTATTCTTCTTGTCTACTTGTTTACTTTGCTTAAGTTGTGATTGTTTCCGCCGATCTCAACTGTAATAGAACCATATTGTATTTACCGATCCTACAAGTGGTATCAGAGCTTTGGCTCACAGATTAAACAAACTCACATTTGTTTAATCATTCTCTGGTTCTATTCTTATCTATCTCTTTGCTAAAGTCACTCATTGTCTAAAAATCAAAATGGCTCAAAACAATGGATTTGAAGATATCGAAAGCATTAACAGGCCACCAAGACTGGTGTCTAGGGAAGACTACGATATGTGGAAGAACAGAATGGAAAGCTTCTTCTGCTATCAGGAATATGGGATGTGGAAATCCATTAAAGATGGACCATACACACCCATGGTGTCCTCAACTGATTCCGGAGGTGCACTAGTTCCCAAAGAAACCTCCAAGTACTCTGATGAAGACATCAAGAAAATGGAGGTAGATTTCAAAGCCTTGGGAGCCATCCAGATGAGCCTACCAAATGAAGTTTTTCACAACTTCAGAAGTTACAAAACTGAAAAGGAGCTATGGGAGGCTCTTGAGAAGATGTTTGCTGGCTCAGAGGAAGTCAAAGAAAACAGAAGGGATATCCTGAAGCAGCAGTATGAAAACTTCGTTTGGAAGGAAGGTGAGTCCCTAACTGTTTTATATAACAGATTTACTTATCTTGTAGGTGAGCTGCAGTGCTCAAAGGTGAAGCTGGAGAATGAAGATATTCTCAAAAAGTTCATCAGGTCTTTACCTAGCTGTTGGACACTCTACACAGTGTCCATTAGAAGAACTGAGAATCTGAAGACTCTCCAAATGACTGAGCTCTTCGGTATGCTGAAAACCTATGAGCTAGAGATGATTCAGGCAAAAGAATGAAGCTCAAGTTATCAAAATGCCTCAACATCCACCACCACCTCTGCCCTCCACTCTGACCACTCAGGTCCTAGTTCTAGCAACTACTATCCTCCCATTGTCACCCATCCACAAACTCCAACCTCTCAAACAAACACCTCACCATTTCTCTTAGAAGCTCCTCCCCAAACCTCAACCTCTGCTGCTTTTATTTCTGAAAACTCAAACAACATATCCTTTATCAAGGAGGATCTGGAATGCTTTCATCCAGATGACTTAGAAGAAATGGACATACAGCACTCGTATGCCATGCTCTCTATAAGAGCAAAAAGGTTCTACTCTAGAACCGGAAGACCCATTCCAAGTAACAACTCCAACACCAGAGTTGGCTTGGATAAAAGCAAACTAAGATGTTACAACTGTAACCAACTGGGTCACTTTGCTAGAGAATGCAAGGCACCCAGGGCAAACCCAGCAGCTCCTCAATCGAGACAAGCTCACCAAGCCCAACCAAGACAACAATAGCAACAAGCTACTCCTCCAGCTCTAACTGCAGCTTGTGCAGCTGTTGGAACCTCTGACTTTGACTGGAGCTTCCGGTATGAAGATCTGCCTGCTAACAACCAAGCTCTTATGGCAGACACAACTGAAATACCGCCTCAGGTATATGAACATCTATGTTCCCAAGCTTGTATTGATAAGGTGTTAGGCTACAGAAAGCATAATCAAAACCTTATAGATCAAAATGAAGAGTTTCATCAAATGAAATCTGAATTCACAAAAGTAGAAAACAGTTATAAAGAAAAAATTAACTGCCTAAAGAAAGAGATTTCATCACTAAAACATGAACAAACAAACCTTGAAACTCAGATTGATGATCTACTGGCTAGATTAAAAGCTAATAGAGCAGAATTGACAGAACAAAAAGTTCATGTTGAAAAATATGAATTTGCATCCAAAAATCTGCAAAGACTTTTGGATGCTGAAATTCATGACAAGGTAAAAACTGGTCTAGGGTATCATGCTGAACAATACCAAGCCGTTGCACCTCCTGCTGACAACGTTGCCATCCATGAACCAAGCTTCAATCTCTCAAATCTTGAGAAGGCCAACCTAAATCTTGATCCGTCAAGGAATAAACCATGTGTGCAAGAAGGCACTACCTCGTCAGATTCTGAGTCAACCTGCTCAGAGTTTACTAAAACTGAGACCTCATCACCAGATCAAGTACCAGCACCACCTAGCCTTGAATTCATTCAAACAAGTGCCCCTGTTCCTTTCATTCCTTCAGTACAAGTACCAGCTTCAGTACAAGTACCAGCTGCTCCAGTTCCTATGCCTTTCAGTCAAATCAAAATCAGCTATCCTCCAGAAGGAAGAAAGCTAACTGTTGAAAAGGGACAGTCCTAAACTTCCATCATACCCAAGCCTCAAAGGAAGGTGTTTGAAATATGTCATACTCCTGAAGAAAGAGTTCCATATGTTCAAAAGACATTGGAAGAAGCCACTTTTGAGCACAACAAAGCTCACCCTTGGAACTTCAAAGACCTTTTCAAGAGAAAGGATTACGTTTATCTTTCAAGGGACAAACTGGCTAAATCATGCTTTGTCTGTGGCAAATACAATCACACTGCCAGCACCTGCTTCTACTACCTTCAGCAGTAGAGGAATCAGCAACAAAGAGTTCAAAAACCACATGCTTTTGAGAAAACAAACAAAAGAAAACAGGTTAGAAGCTTTGAAGCAAAGGCAACTCAATTCCGAAACTCTCCTTCTCCACCAAGGAAGCAGCTGCCAAAATCTCAACAAACTTGGATCATCTGTCGTGAATCAGACCATTTTGCTGCAAAATGTCAATTTAACCCTTTCAACCAGATCCTTCATCAAGCCCCTCAAAGAAAAAAGGTAAAGAAGGATCAGCATACATCGGTTGTTAAAACATCAGCAGCCAGAAAAAGTGCTGGTAATCAGGTGAAGCACAAGCAACCTAAAGACAAGCCTTCAGCAGCAACCAAATCTGTTGCTGTTCAAGTTAAACCATCAGCAGCAACAACATCTGCTGCTGATAAGCTTAAGTCAGCAGCAACAAAATCTGCTGCTGAGAAGCCAAAGCCATCAGCAGCAAAAAAAACCTGCTGCTGATAAGCTAAAGTCCCCAGCAGCAAAATCTGCTGCTGTTAAAGAAGATCCATCAGCAGCCAAAGCAAAATCAGCTGCTGACAGAGAAAAGAGAACTGAAAGACCATCTCCTCAACAATGGAAAGCCAAGATCCCAGTTTCTATCACTCCAAAAATCATCATTGGCTCTGTTGAATGCACACATGATGAATCTAACATTCCAAGAACTCTTTTCTTCAAGGATGCAAGCTCTTGGACTCCTCCCACTAACTAGATCTCTATCATGTGCAGGGACAGCCAAGTCACAAGAATAACACCTGGGTGGTAGACAGTGGTTGTTCCAGGCACATGACAGGCAACAGATCCATCCTCTCCAACTTCAGACACTTCAATGGAGGATATGTTGCCTTTGGAAGTGACTCAAAGGGAGGATCCATTACTGGACAAGGAACTATGTCCAACAAAAGAATGAGCATTGATAAGGTCAACTATGTCAAAGAATTAGACTTCAATCTCATGAGTGTTTCCCAGGTCTGTGATCAAAAGCATTGGATGCTCTTCACAGATAAAGAATGCTTTGTACTGTCTCCAGGCTTATCCAAACCTCCTCGAGAAAAGATTTTATTAACTGCTCAGAGAAAAGAAAATCTCTATGTACTGGACATGAATGAGGTCACTCCATCTGGGAGTGTTTCCTGTTTTCTGTCAAAAGCCTCAGTTGATGAATCAGCTCTCTGGCACAGGAGATTAAGTCATGTTAATATCAAAACTATTAACAAACTGGTGAAGGATAATCTTGTCAGAGGGCTTCCTGACAAAGAATTCCAACTAGAAGACCACTTCATTGCTTGCTTAAAGGGGAAGCAACACAAGAGTTCTCACAAGCCCAAGACCTTGAATACAAATGACACTCCACTACAGCTACTGCATATGGATTTCTTTGGTCCTACAAATGTCATGGCAATAGGCAAGAAGTCATACTGTCTGGTGATAACTGATGACTACACCAGATTCTCGTGGGTATACTTCTTGAGAACTAAAGATGAAACTGCTAAAATTCTCAATTCCTACATTCTTAGGATAGAGAATCAAAGCAATCAAAAGGTGAAGATCACAAGGTATGATCAAGGCATAGAGTTCAAGAACCACACTTTGAACTGTTTCTGTGAAAGAAAGGGGATAAAAAGACAATACAGTGCTCCAAGAACCCCTCAACAAAATGGAGTTGCTGAAAGAAGAAACAAAACTCTAATTGAGTCAGCAAGATCTATGTTGGTTGACTCAAAACTGCCTCTCACATTCTGGGCAGAAGCAGTTAGCACAGCCTACTATGTGCAAAATAGAGTTCTCATTGTCAAGCTCCTCAACAAGACATCTTATGAACTTTGGTTTCAAAGAGTTCCCTACATTGGGTTTCTAAAGCCTTTTGGGTATCTATGCACCATTCTCATCACACATGGGGTTCTTCCTAAGTTTGGTGCCAAATCTGATGAAGGATATTTTGTGGGCTATTCCTCTCAATCAAAGGCCTACAGAGTATTCAATTCAAGAACAAGAATTGTGGAAGAATCAGCAAATATGGAATGTAGAGAACACATTATCTGTGAGCAGGGAAAAGGCCCAAACTGGCTCTTTGACATAGACTCCTTCTCCCAAATATTTGAGCCTCTCATCTTCTCAAATATGGAGTCTTTCTCTACACAAACACCTGCCTCCACTTTATCCACTGACTACAGACTGGATTTTCCCAAATCTTCTATCAGTATGAGAAGACCATCCATTGATCCTCCATCAGTTGTGGAAGCAATTGAAGCAAGTGAAGCCGGAACAAGACTCTCCAATGTCACCAGCAGCAGCCTGTCTGAAACTAAAAATTTAGATGAAGACTCTTCGGTAAATGTTGTAGATGTTGTTGATGCTATTGCTGAAAATATTGATGTGGCTGCTGATGTTGAAGACTCTTCTACCATGAATGAAGAGACCCCTGATCAAAATCAAAGCAATCTGAGCAAGGGATACAGCTAGAGGTGGTACCAGTACAGATGATCCACAAAGAACATCCTCAAGAACATATTATTGGCCAAGTCCACCAAGGAGTTCTCACAAGAAGCAAATCTCACGAGGCCAGTATATGCTTGTTTTCATGTTTTCTATCTCAGGTGGAACCCAAGAAGATAGATGAAGCATTGAAACACAACAGCTGGATTGAGGCAATACAGGAAGAGTTGCTGCAATTCAAGAGGCAGGATGTTTGGAAACTTGTTGATCTTCCACCAGGTCAATATGCTACTGGCACACGATGGGTTTTCAGGAACAAGCAAGATGAGAGAGGCATTGTAGTCAAGAACAAAGCCAGACTTGTAGCTCAAGGTTACACTCAGGAAGAAGGAATTGACTATGATGAAGTCTTTGCTCCTGTTGCCAGGCTGGAGGCCATCAGAATCTTCCTGACATATGCTGTATCCAAGAATTTCACTGTCTATCAAATGGATGTAAAGAGTGCCTTTCTATATGGGAAGATTGGTGAGGAAGTATACGTCAAGCAGCCTCCAGGCTTTGTAGATCCTGCACATCCTACTCAAGTGTTCAAACTAGACAAAGCTCTGTATGGCTTACATCAAGCACCAAGATCCTGGTATGAAACTTTGTCAGGATATCTACTAAGCAACAACTTCAGAAGAGGTGCTATTGACCAGACCTTATTTATGTTGATGATATCATCTTTGGATCAACAAGGAAAAAGCTGTGCAAAGACTTTGGGATTCTGATGCACTCAAAGTTTGAAATGAGTTCAATGGGTGAACTAAATTTCTTTCTGGGTCTACAAGTCAAACAAGTCCCAAATGGAATCTTCATCAGCCAATCCAAATATGTAAAGAGCATTTTGGAAAGATTCAAGATGGCTAACTGTTCTGCTGCAAGAACCCCTATGCAAGTGCACCATCAGCTGACTCCAGACAAAGATGGCCAAGACACTGATCAACATCACTACCGTGCAATGATAGGGTCTCTCATGTATCTCACTGCCTCAAGGCCAGATATCATGTTTACAGTATGTCTCTGTGCAAGATTTCAAGCAGCTCCAAAGGTTTCACATCTTCAACCTGTCAAGAGAATTATTAGATACCTAAAAGGAGCCCCAAGACTTGGGCTTTGGTACTCTAAAAATGACAAGTTCAATCTGTATGCATACACTGATAGTGATTATGGGGGATGCAACTTGGACAAAAAGTCCACATCAAGGGGGTGTCAGTTTCTGGGAGGGAGACTGATTTCATGGCAGTGCAAGAAGCAAACATGTGTTTCAACTTCTACAGCTGAAGCAGAATACATTGCAGCTTCAAGTTGCTGTGCACAAGTCATCTGGATACAAAATCAAATGTTGGATTATGGGATGACTTTCATTGCAACTCCAATTCACATTGATAACATGAGTGCTATATCAATCACAAACAATCCGGTGCAGCACTCCAAGACAAAGCACATTGACATCAGGTATCATTTCATAAGAGATCAAGCTGAGAAAAAGAGGATTATTTTAACCAAAGTTCATACCAATGAGCAATATGCTGATTTGTTTACAAAACATTTTGATGAAGCTAGATTTAGATATTTAGTTGAATCCATTGGTATGATGAACTTTGATTAAAATCTATCTCTAAAATTCTGTTTTAAAATGTGTTTTGTCTTTTGTTGTAAATAAAAGTTATGAGTCAGCAGCATTTTGTCCTTCAGCTACTGACAGGTTTAATCTTCAGCAGTAAAGGATTTGCCACTGACAGCCTTAATTAATCAACAGGAAAAGGTTTTTTGCGGATAGCTTTAAGGCTGTCAGCAGCAACATCCTTGCTGCAGATCATTGAATCCATCAGCAACAATTGAGTTTGCTGCTGACAGACTTAACCTTCCGCAACAACCAAGCTTGCAGCGGACAGGCTTATCCATCCACAACAACCAAGTTTGCTGCTGATGGGTAAATTTAAGTCCAAATTAACTTTTACCCGCTGTAAAAATTAACGTCAGTCTTTACCATGACTGCCTCGGTGTATTACAGATGTAACAGTAAAAACTGAATAAGGTTGTACTGTACAAGTCATTTTGCTTTTTCCCTCCTCTGCCGTTATAAGAACAAATCAAATTTCCTTACCACCTATTCACATTCAATTTCACCCTAAACCCTCATCACTTTCTCTCAAGTCCCCACCACATTCAAAGCCCTCCATCCTTAAAACATTAAAGCCTTCCATATACTTAAACCTTCAAACCTTCCCTCCAAAATCAAACAACAATGGCAGACATCAATAACCCTGATGATAAGTTCTCCCCGTACCACAACCTTACAGCATACTTAACCAAGGGAAAGAAATCCGAAGGATTCGATGATATGATCGACTTCCTATGCCGATCAAAGATCCATTTTGCCCTCACAACCAACCCTACCATATATATCCCTCATATGGAGGATTTCTGGAATACCGCCGTCTACGCTACTGAACAGGGGATTCCCTAAATAAAAGCCAAGGTAGATGGCAAGGACATCATCATCTCTGAAGCAACCCTCCGAAAACATATTAAGCTTCAGGATGAGGTAGAATCCATCTCATACTCAAAGGACGAGTACATGAGGACCTTTGTATCCATAGGGTACACTGGAAATCAAAATGAGTATACAATCGAGAAGGCGATGATGGGCCCTCCATGGAAGTATCTCTGCCACACTCTTCTCCAATGCATATCTCAGAAGAGAAGTGGATGGCATCAAGTGAGCTCCGCACTTGCCTCTGCCTTTCATGGTATGATTACTGGCCTAAGTTTCAACTTTGCACACCTCATATTTGAGGGTTTGAGATATAACCTTCAAGAGGGTGCAAAGCAACAATTTTTTATGTACCCAAGATTCTTGCAGGAGGTTTTCAACCAGGAACTAAAAGAACTCTCAAAACCTGCAAGAATCTACATCATGTTGGGACATAAAAATAATATTTTTCAAAGTATGAGAATTGTTTCCAAAAAGTTCTCAGGGGTCAATGTTCCATTGTTATCTACAATGCTGAACATACAAAGTACCCCGGGTGACAGTTCAGCAATCCCAGCTGATACTGATTCCACACCCTCCACATCACATCCTAAACAACAATCTGCTTCCACCATTCGAACCCCTGTGCATACTACTAAGGATGCACAGGTACAAAAATCACTTACATCTGTTTTGGATGTTATCGTTCAACTGGAACAAAGGGCCCCAGTTGCAACGACATACACCAGAAAAAGGAGCAAGAAGACTCCTTCAGTTCTTGTCTCAAAGGCCCAAACCCAACCTCTAAGCCCTCATTCAGAATCACAACATTCTGATGAGAATACCAAAAGGGATAGCCACAACACTAGAGAGGCTTAGGATCATGATCACATCCCGGATCCATAGAGCAACCCCCTAAGCCATTCCATTATTTCTCTTCTCTGAACCTAAGTGTCGAGGCACCTGGTCAAGATGATATACCTTCTCCAACAACCACTATATCGGAGGTATTGATTGACTTGGCTGCTGGTGCACCCAACCCAGGTTCATCACCCAAGAAGGTTCACTCTGGTAGTATTGATAGAGTGAATGTGGAAAGTGCTATCACTACTCCTGGTACATCAACTGCCCAGGAGAACAGTGATAACATAGCTAAGACCCTAACCACGGCAACTCATAGTGAGGATGTTTCCTGTGAAACACTCTTCACTGAGAGGAATCCCAGGCGCCAAGAAAACCAGGGTGATGGGGATGCAGAGGCTAGGCCTAAGGCCCCATCTAGCTCCAAGGATTCCACAACTGTGGATGAGGACAGACTGAAACTTCATAACTTGGAATTGACGGCCAGGGTGGCAATGCTAGAGGCTGAAGTGTCCAAAATAAGACACGAAGTCTCTATGCATGAAGCCCATCAATGCCCAACTGTGCCTACTCCCTCTCTTGTATCAGTGGAAACTCAAACAGATACATCCCTTTTCACTGATGCAACCAAAAAGGGGGAGGTGGTTACTAAGGAAGATGATGCTGACAGCCTCGAAGAATGGATACAAGAGCAGACTGTGTTTCAAAGTTCCCTATACAAACCTGCTTTTGTTCAAATCCATGACTTGCCAGACTCAGTAGATGAAGAGGAAGATGTCACTGGGGATTGGAAGTTAGTCGTCCGAGCTGTTGATGAGGTGCTACAAGAAGAAACTCTCCATGAAGACACACCTCCATCATTCAACATTCTTCCTGAAGCTGCAGCCATAATAAGTCATTCATCTACCCCCCAACTCCTCCTAATTTCAAAGAAGCTAGAATTTGACTCCATTCTAGCTTGGGGGTATGATGGAATAGCTGAGAGATTCTGGATTGGATGGGAGTTTAGTGGAGTAGAAGAGCTAAACTAGAACTCTCTTAATGCCCTCCAAGTTATCAATCTGTATCTGACAAAATGCATCAACACTTCATCAGATCTCTCAGCAGAACTTGCAATCAGCAGGTTCTATGACTTAATGGAGGATAACATGCCCTGGTTTGAAAGACTACTAAAAGAAGCAAACATGGTGGCTTATCCTGAATCTTCATCAGCAGCAGAACGAAGACTGGCTCCGAGAAGACTTGACATAATCAAGGGCAGTGCTTTAACTGAAGAAGAGGTTATCTGCTGGAGAAGATTCCTGTACAACATAATGGTCAGGGACTTGGAAGTGCTAGGATGGGTGATTACTCCTTCCTCTGATTTCACCTTCTTCCTAAACAATGGATCTTCTCTCTTAATCAACATCAAAGAGATCCTACTCCTACCTTCAGACTTCCTACACAAGGTCTTTAAGCTCAGAACACTCATCTGCAACATCAACTCCTTAGAGAGTCAAGAAATAATCAAACTCATCAATGCTTCTCTTAATAAGGAGGAACCACCTGCAATGACTGACTCTGACTCAGACCTATCCTTCCTCTCTTCACCAACATTCAAAATGACCACATAAGAAGAATCCAAGAGAAGAGAAAAGGAAAAGGTGAAGGATTGTTGGAAAGAAGTGACAGGTTTGGAATGGGAGGAAAATGAAGAAATTGTCCTTCCCTTGTCCATTACCCAAATTGCCAATGAAGCTGAAGCTGAGATCCTAACAGCATCTACTACATCTGCTGTTGTGGTCCATGAAGCTGAAGCAGAGGCATCTAACAAAGATAAGGGAAAGGGACTAATGACCAAAGAAGATGAAGAAAGGATTGAGAAAGAGAAGAAAGAAAAGGAGGATAGAAGAAGAAGAGAAGAAGAGGAGATGGCTGAACTAAAGAAAGCTCAAGACAGAAAAATAGCCATTCTCCTCAGAGAACAACAGATCCAGCTGTATGCAAAACAGATGGATGATCTGAAAGTAAAAATTCCTACAGTTTATCAAATTGAAGAAGATGAAGCTCTTGCTCTTCAACAGCAGGAAGAATTCAACAAAGAAGAAGAAGAGATAGAGAAGAAGAAGGAAGAGGCTAAGTTCAGAATAACTGATTCTGAACTAGCCAAAGAAATGAGAGAGGAGTGGGTAAAGGCTCTAGTTTCTCAAGGTGAGGATGCAGACTACCTTGAGAAACTATCAAATAAAGAAATCTACAGAGCCTTCATGGGTCAGCAGGGTCAATTGGCAAACAAGAAAAAGGCTGAAGAAGAAGAAAAAGCCAAACAAAAGTCCAAGAAGACCATTGCTTTTAACCGAAGATACCATGAAGAAAGGAAGATCATGATTGACTTCCTTAAGGCTAGAGGAGAGAGTGGAAAGTGGCTGGGTCCCATGAACTTCATGAACCTGCAAGCTTTCTACCTTAAAGTCAAGAAGGATGAGGAAGAAAGACTGGGGAAGAAAGGCTCCAAGAAGAGGGTAATCATTCAAGAAGAAGAAAGGAAAACAAAGAAACCCAAGCCTTCTCTCTCACCCAACACTTCCTCAATCCAACAACCTTCCACTCTCCATCCTAGACCTCCCTCCTCTCCACCCTCAAAGTCCAAATCCTCACACCCAGCTCCTACTCATCAACAACCTCCCAAAAAGAAAAACAAACCTACTTCCAAACTAGAAGACTCAAGAGAAATAGTCATCTGGTCATACAACTTTCAAGACCAATGGTTTAAAGTTATCAGGGGGAGGACAGAAGTTAAAAGATCAATTTATACATCTGTTGATGAGGTACTACAGCTTCCAGATTCTGATCTAAGAAGAATGATGGAGCTGGGTGAAGCCAATGAGCCCGTGAATAACGGTGGGAGACATCTGTTGCTGGTAATAAAACATCACTTCAACCCCAGCAGAGATGAAATCCTTGATGTCAAACCTCTCCAATCCCACTCTCCATTCATCAGCTGGTCCTACAATACTGAAAAAGATGAGTTCACATTGACATATGTTAAAGGACAGAAGATGAGGTGTTCAAGCAAAGCTATCTTCAAAATGGCCAGCAAAGATAACAAGACTCTATCTGAGCTTCCTCTTAACAATCCCAGCAAGGACCAGAGAGGATATGAGGTTGATAGAATTGTCAGCAACATGCAAAAGCTTCAGCAACAAAAGCAGTAAGAGAGTTTTGGTAGCATCAGTCTAGGGGGAGTTTGTAGAAATAAAGACTGATGGCTACAAAATTCTCTAAGTACAAATGCTGTTGATCTCAAATATTGTTGCGGATCGACAAAGTTGCAGCTGATAGGCTTCATCCGCTGCTGACCAAAGTTGCAGCTGATAGGCCTTATCCACTGAAGATCAAAGTTGCAGTTGATAGCCTTTTCAGTAAAGATCAAACGTTGCAGCTGACTGTTCTTGATAAAGCAACCAATACCACTGACAACTTTCTGCTGTTACACTACACACTCCATGCAGAAAGAATGTCATTGGCATAAGACAATAAAAGACAACGACGCTCTCCTTTTGAGTTTTCAAGAAATGATGCAAATAAGACGTTTGAATAAAGTTAACCCTTGTAGTTATTATTATTGTCTGTATATGTAGAATAGCTTCAATACAAGATTAACGGTCTGTGTTAGATCTGATCCTTAGAATCAAGGGTCTGTCTTGATTCTAAGTTACTATATAAGTAGTACTTAGATTCACTTTAAAAGTACTTTTTGCTTAAGGGTTTTCTCAGTAATCTTGTAACACTTGAACCTTAATACAAATTGCATTTATCAGTATTATTCTTGTCTACTTGTTTACTTTGCTTAAGTTGTGATTGTTTCCGCCGATCTCAACTAGAATAGAACCATCTTGTATTTATCGATCCTACAACTGCTGCTGGTGAAATTAGAGAGACATGTTCTTGCTTCACTGGCTTCAATAGCTTCCACAACAGATGGAGGATCAATAGATGGTCCTATGATTCTTATAGAAGGACTATTAAATTCCAATCTGTAGTCATTTGATGATTTGGAAGCTGGTTCTTTAGAAGAGGTAGACTCCATATTTGAGAAGATAAGAGGCTCAAATACTTGGGAGAAGGTGTAACATCCAAGATTTTCTAGTATTTTTTTCATTTTATTTTATACAATAATAAAACTTTATTTCAAATTCGTAATTACCACATTAATTATCATTTTAACGTATATCAATTCAAAATTTCAAACTTTGAATTAACATAATATTTTCTATTATATATATACGTAACATATGTTTATATATATATATATATATATATATATATATATATATATCTTGTTATTACAATTAAATCAAAAATAAAACTTATGAGTTTTAATCATATATTTTCCCATTCTTTTATGTGTTTCAAAAGAATATAGGTATGTTTATGTATATAATCATATATAAATGTACATATGCAAAAATACTTATATATATGAAATTATTTAAGAAATCAAATAAGAATAAATGTTAGTTTTAAACAATTATGTACTTTCAAATAAGTCATGCTAAATTTATAATATAATTAGTTTTATAAATTTAAAAAAAATAATAATAATATAGTTTAGATTTTATTAAATATTAAGTTTAAACAAAACTCAACTTACCTATACATATATATAATTAATTATAATTTAAAATAATTGGTTTTGAACCTTTTCTATACAAGTGAACCCCACCTCATTGGATCCTTAGTTTGAACTCCCTTTCATGTGTAGAACCCTAAAAATTTATCAAGAACAACTTTGACCTCCGAAAGTCAAGCTCGTGTTAGACTTCATCAATTCCGCTTAATCCGTAATCAAAATCATTCCTTTTTGAAACCTAAACGCTCACGATCGTGTATTGTATCCGTATCAAGCATCAATTTGATTATTTAGAGCCGAATTAGTAGGATTTGAAAACCCATTGGGTATGTCACGAATATGGGTTGAAAAGTTGTCAAATTGTAAGGCCCCAAACCCGGGAGGCATCACTTGTTGGATTTACTCATTCACAAACAGTTCTTAACTTGAATATCACATAACGCAGCGGAAAATGCTTAAATAAAACATGACCATTACATTGTTTGACAACGGAAGCGTAACATAGTCTATTACATAAACATATCATAATCTAGTCATAACGGGATGCCAGTCTTCATGATCAACCGGGTAAGTCCTCTCGCTTGCCAAGCATCACCGTCCATCATCCATACCTGCCTTAACCTGAATGTGCATACTAAAAGTCAGCTACGCTGATGAGTTCTAGTTTTCGTTCGATTTAAGAAATGATTCATCATTCAAAACATTCATTAGGGCTTAACATCACGTATAAGAAAACATGGCCTTTCATTCATAAACCTTCAAACATTTAAACACATTGAACGGATCATTTGTTTAAAACATTTAACATTCATTTAAGTCATACATTACTATCTAAAATCTGTATCTTTCTTTACGCGTCTCTGTTTCCCCAAAGGAACCCTGCATGCCGTGAACAACCGTTACGTATCGCCGTCATTGCCACAACATTCCGTCAATTCCCTTTTTGGTATTGCCCCCAAGGCTAACTGCACGAGGACCGACAATACCCATTCAGTTGCCCCTATGGCTCTCATGTCCATAGACCGACAACCTCCATCGACGGCTATGGCTCTCAGCCATAACACCGTCGGATCATAATTTAACCTGACGTAGGGTCACGTTAACCCCTGAGTAACCGTCGTTACTCCATACCAGTTATACAACATCAAACCATTGGCAGGCCACCAAGACACTGCCCCTGTTGCTCTTATGGTAACTATGGCTCGCTGTCCATAATCTACCACAAGGATGGGAATCACATTCCCAGACTTCATTCGTCAATTCCATTCATTCGACAGATTAGATTTGTAATGACTTCTTTAAAACCTTTGCCCTTTTTCTTTTCTTTTCACAAAACCTTTTCACTCGTTCTCGAAACCCTTTACCTTTACTTTAAACCATTTCTTATTAAACATTCGTTCGTAAAAATTCCATGCATAAAACTTTCTTTCCATAAACCGTTCATTCCAAATCATTTCATTTGTATGCACACTAGCCCGAAAACATTATATAAAACATTTAAAAGAGGGCTTCTAGAACTCACCTTATAAGCTAGTCTCGGTTGTCCTAAACAAGGCCCAACAACGTCACTTCCGATCTGAATTGATTAGTTAAATACACATCAGACCCAAACCCGACTCTAACGGTTTAACCTTCTAAACATACCGACTTTTTCCTAATCAGCATGATACATGCGCACTTAGCAAGTGCGCAGACCCTGCTTCCTGCGCACTTAGTAAGTGCGCAGACCCTGCTGCCTGCGCACTTGCTAAGTGCGCAGACCCCTCTTCCTGCGTACTTGATAAGTACGCAGGACCTGCTCCGTGCGCACTTGGTAAGTGCGCACGATCTGTTTCTTCGCAAAACCCTAACTTTGGCATTCAGGTCGGATCACGTCAAGATCTCGAACCTGTTTGCATCCATAACGTTTGTTTCCATTAAGGAACTCAAATCTATGTTTATCTTTCAGTTTCATCCGTAAAAACGTTGCCTTTTCACCCAAAACCCGAAAAACCCAAAAACGAACAAAAACTCAAAAACGAACAAAAACTCAGATTTAGGTCCGATCGTTACCTGAATCGAGCTTCTGATCCGGAGGTTCTTCTCACGAGCTCTGGAGCAACACACTTCTTCAATCTCGGGTCGATCCGCCAATTTTCTCTCTCTACGGTTTCTCTCTCTAGAACTTGCAAATGAGAGAAATGGTGATGACCTTGGCTATTTATAGGGGAGGCTCCCCTTCTAGCCCATCCGACCCGACCCGTCATGCCTCGATCGTTTATTCCGTTATTATAACTGCAGTTTTATTTTGGGATGTTACACAAATTAATGGTGAAATCCCTCAATTTCCGCCAATTAAACACTGTAAACGCCTTCAAATTAACCACTATATATACCCTACTCGTTCGCAACTCGTAATCAACCACAAAATTCGAAATCCTCCTTTGCTTCTCTCGCTCTGTTCGCGATAGGCTAGAAGGAAGGAAGAACCCTTTTTGTTCGTGAAATCCAGTCGATTCTAAGTAGAAATCGGTCCCCTTTACTCGTTTTTTTATCTGTTATAAGAAGCCCTTGGAAAACGATTGGGATTCATGGTTGGATTTGAGGATTAGGGTTTCTTCAAATGGGTATTTGGGGAAGATAAGTATCTGGACCAGAATGCTAAAAATTAAAGGTTTCTATTTCCTTCAAGGCTTCATGCCCAGAGTTACTAGTTAAAACACTCCACTAATAGCAAACAGGCCGCGGGTTCTAACCCCGGGCAGCCCTGTTTGCTCCTTTTTTTATGTATTTTGCCTTGTTTTACTTCTTTTCTCACTTAAAACATAAATATATATATATATATATACACATATTTATGTGAGTATAAACTCATGTACTTTTACAAAGATAACGGGATAATATACATATTTTTTATACATTACCGTATATCTTTTATGGGTATGTAAACGTAAATATATATACATATATTTCTTTATAAACAAATCTTATTATAAACCTAACTTTTATAAAATGGTCAAGGGTTTACAAATTAATATCCTTTTCAAATAAGTATATATACATATATAGATATTCATAACTATGATTATTTGTTCTAAAGGATGACAAATGTTAAGTGTTTTTCATAAACCCCCGTTACTTTATAACTTTTAAAATTATTGTCGCGTCATGAATTTTACAAAAGGAGTTATACATATATTTTATCTAAACCATTATAACGACATGATTCATATTTAATATTAGAATTTGTATTATTAAAATCATAATTATTAATCATATTATTGCTATTTTCACAAATACCATGATTCTTTTAATAATACGATTTTCATAAATAAAAAGTCGAATAACTAATTTATTATCATTTTATGATTTTCCATCATAATGATTATTTCAACCTAATTATCTCAATGAGATAATTAATTCTATTAAAATTGCAATTAATATATTTGACACCAAGTTTTCTTTTATAAATAAAAATCTATAAAACAATATTTCATGAAATTTCATTTACATATATATATATATATATATATATATATATATATATTCACGCTAGTTATCATTAAAATTTGGATCTTTTCCTCCGTTCATTCGTTCCAAATCCTAAAGCCCAAATCGTTCCATTCCTATTCCTATAAATCGTTTCAATATATTAAATTGTAGAATTAATTATTTTTAGGACATCGTTCAAGCGGTTCGCTCGTCCTCCCAATCTGGTTCAAGTCACAATATCAAAGTGAGTTTACATAGCCCCTTTTTCCTTTTGTACATTTTTGGGATGAAACATGATTACTCAACAAACACTATTTGCAATTACACACGTACAATTCTATAATATGATCATATGTGTTTATTTATGCTTTGTGCTTGAATGCTATTTGTTAAAGCTACATATACATGACATACTCGTGCAGTCATTAACACATTACATCAGGATAACATTTGTTGTTATGCCCTATATTAGGATAACATGTGTTGTTATGCCCTTCAGTTACAAGGTTTGATTTGTGCAAGTAGCTTAACAGAGATTCTCCATAAATGCTTTATAAACCTTGTATCATATGAATTCTACACAAAACATTTGAAATTTACTTGTGGTGTCAAAACCTATGTATGCTCACCAACTATTTATAGTTGACCCTCTCATTTTATCATGTTTCTGGTACGGATGTTTGAGTTAAGATTCAAGTTGCTTCACTTAGGATTGGGGACCTAGTTTTAAACTTAATAAAGATATTCATGTATTTATGACCCTTGTAAATGTTGTAATTGATTATTTGAGCTATGAAATGAAATGCATTGTTTAATTATCACAACTTTAGTAAACCATGAGCTTATGAACAATTTACATGTCACGCCCCGATGTTTCCGCCGTCGGTTGGGGTGTGACAGATTGGTATCAGAGCATTGGTTATAGGGAATTAGGTTATTAGACACCTTTGACCTAGACTATAACCTTAGGACACCCATATTATGCCATGCTCTATGTACATGACATTAGTCCCATTACTAAATGCTACATGATTACTACTTTGTGTGAATATTTTTACATGTTATTCTAAGTGTTACATCGCATGATACAATACTAGATAGTCTATGTACTACCCTACTTGAAAACTCTTGTGTTTATAAGCATTGTTATCTACATGCTACATATTTGATTTCATTAAGTGTTATCCTAAGTCTTATTACACACTTATTCACACCTAATCCTTTATGCACCCTCATTCCTGCACACATGTCACCATCATCATTTGTGAACAAAATTTTTTTTAAACTCTTAGACCTAAAGCCTATTAAGATTTTAAAATCCCGTCAAAGTTTTGAGTTCTGAAAATTAGTAAAGAACATGTGCAATCTGGAAGGGTGAATGCCTGTACTTTGGGTCTTCTGTCTAGGAAAGCATTTCATATAAATCCAAGTCAACCGAAGGATCCGTATGCTTTCCTGGGAATTTCTAAAGTGAGTGTTCACCTATAGGCTAAAGCTTGTCTTCTTGAAAGTATAAGAATTTGAATCACTTTGATTTGTCAAAGTATCCATTTGATTATATTATCAAATGAGTACAATCTAAACATAATCGTTTTGTTTTTTACAATTTAGTACACGTACCTAAGCCTTATTTGTAACTGATCATTTTATTATCTGAATTAAACAACATCGTTATTTGGTTTAAACAAAACGTTTATAAAACCTTTAGATAGTATCTGAAATGTAAAATTTTCTATAAACCTTTTTACCTTGTAAGGAAACTTAATATAAATTGTTTTATAAAAGCATTATTTTTAATTGATAATTAATTATAACTTTTTCTCATCAAATTAATTATTATTAAACCTTGGCTTAATTATTAAATAATTTAGCCATTATTTTCTCTTAAAAATAGTCTCCTTATAGTAATTTAAAAAAAAATTAATAAAAAGATTTCATTTAATTATCCATATAGTTAATTATTCAACTATTTTTCACTATTTTATTTACAAACAAGAATAAATTTCAACTACTTGTTTATTTACAAACAAAGAGCACAAATAAGTTATTCGTAAGCACACTGCTCTGAATATCTACACAACCTTCTCGTTTTCTTACACCTTGATAAATGTATGATTGTACCAGACACTGCCATGAGATGAACCATTTCGCATAGGCATTAGCCATCCCTATAAACCTCAACAATATTTTAAAATTAAAAAATCCAACTACCCATGTTATACATGAACGCCAAACAACACGCTTGTCTGCAACACTCGACTACCTGTAAAATTCGATAGTTTATATTACTCATGAGATCCAATAACTTACATGTGAACATTCACATGATACATGAAACTTAGTTATTACAATATGCATGATACTAGGTTAATCACATAATACATGATACTAGATTGAGCACATTATACACGATCACATGATACATGAAACTTAGTGGTTGCAATATACATAATGTTACACTGATCACAAAATACACGAAACTTGTTTGCAAAATACATGATATCAAATTGTTTACACTATATAATATACATGATACTACGTTGCTCACATTATACTTGAAACTTCATTGTTTACAAAATGCAGGATACTAAATAGTTTACATTTACAAAATACATTATACTAAATTGTTTACGCCATACATGAAAAATTATTTGATACTAAATTGTTCACATCCTACATGAAACGTATTTGTTTACAACACACATGATACTAAATTGTTCACATTAAACATGACACCTATTTGTTTACAATGTACATGACACTAGATCATACATAGAACTTATGTGTTTACATTATACACGGAATTAAATTGTTTACAATTGCTGCAATTGATCGATCATATTGTACACAAGGCATGATTATTCACCTTATCCATGAAAGCTACTCGGGGTTTGACGTATTCTTGTTCAAACACGAGGAAGCTATGGAACTCTAAATTATGCCAAGCTATTACTCTTTAGTACCTGATTGACTCTACTATCTATGAACATAGTTATTTGTTAGCAACACATACGTGAAAACAATAGTTACGAATTAAGTGATTTTGTGTTACCCCCTCTTGACCCGCACACAACGGAAGGATCTATATAGACCATGCGATGATTTGGATAATTATGGGTGCACATGTAATTATAAAAATCAGCGCATGGAAAACATAGAAAATTATGTCGTGTGTTATGACATAAAACCTATCATGATATATAATAACAAAACTAATGTGATATGACAAGGGCATGGTGGATACGCTGCTAGTACTTCCTATATATAAGTGTTCCTGTCATATTATCAGAAGTAGTGTTATTCGTGTCACGTAAAGTTTTATGTTGTTTGACGAGGCCAATATTTGTGAAATCTCTTCTCCACTGACAATTCCTGAACATATTAGATTACTTCGTAAACAAACCTTGATCATCCAGTTCCAATCAATTCCATTCCAAGTAATGAATTTCATCCTTAGAATCTAAAATATTATTTAACAGTTTTCTCCTTAAATTCATTTTAAAAACTAAATTCATTATCATCATTCATATCCGACCTCGAGTATCAAAACATGTGTCTTGTCACCAGTTATACTCCTTACACCAACCATCATAACTCATTGAGAACCCAAAACCTCACCTCTTTTCCTGTCTCTGTAGCCTCCGTCAGTTGAATTTCGGGACAAAATTCTCTCAACTAGGGGATACTGTAATATCCAAGATTTTCTAGTATTTTTTTTTTTCATTTTATTTTATACAATAATAAAACTTTATTTCAAACTCGTAATTACCACATTAATTATCATTTTAACGTATATCAATTCAAAATTTCAAACTTTGAATTAACATAATATTTTCTATTATATATATACATAACATATGTATATATATATATATATATATACCTTGTTATGACAATTAAATCAAAAATAAAACTTATGAGCTTTAATCATATATTTTCCCATTCTTTTATGTGTTTCATAAGAATATAGGTATGTTTATGTATATAATCATATATAAATGTACATATGCAAACATACTTATATATATGGAACTAGCTTAGACCCCGTGTAATACACACGGGTGAAATATATCAATACATAAATTTCTCAAATTTTATTTATGTATTTTACAGGTGTAAAAATGTATTACTGTATACTAAGAATATAAAACAAAATTCAAAATATGTAAAAAATAATATATGATTGGGTTTCGGAAATACGTCAATTGCTGTTTAATGTAATTTAATTTTCATTTACTATTTGATTGAAAATAAAAATTATATGATTAGATTTCAAAGTTTTTTTTATAATAAAGGATAATTTAAAATAAATGTATTTTATTAGTATAATTAATATTTTATTAAAAGATATGGGTGCATTTAATAAGAGAGAGAGACGGGAAAAGAATGATGAGATTGAATATGGTGGCGACACGTGACATACAAACACCTTTATTTATTATATAGTATAGATTAATATTTTTTTTAAATATAAAGCATTATTAAAAAAAGAGAAGTGTATTTAATACGAGAGAAAGATGGAAAAAAAAGTATGAGATTGAATGTGAGAGTGACAAGTGGAAAAAAAGTATAGTTTTTTTTATTGGAATAGGGATTTATGAAAAATGTTTTATAAAAACAATTATAGAAATAATTATCATTTAATATGAGAAAGAGAGGCGAGAAACAAGAGATTATAAAAACAATTAAAATTTTTGTATAATTAATATGAGAAAGAGACGAGAAAAAAAAGTTGAGGATGCATAAGAAAGTGACAAGTGTCACTTCAAAACCTTTATTTATTATATAGTATAGATTATTTAAGAAATCACATAACAATAAATGTTAGTTTTAAACAATTATGTACTTTCAAATAAGTCATGCTAAATTTATAATATAATTAGTTTTATAAATTTAAAAAAATAATAATAATAATATAGTTTAGATTTTATAAAATATTAAGTTTAAACAAAACTCAACTTACCTATACATATATATAATTATTTATAATTTAAAATAATTGGTTTTGAACCTTTTCTATACAAGTGAACCTCTCTTCATTGGACCCTTAGTTTGAAATCTCTTTCTTGTGTAGAACCTTGAAAATTTATCAAGAACAAATTTGACCTCCGAAAGTCAAACTCGCGTTATACTTCATCAATTCTGCTTAATCCACAATCAAAATCATTCCTTTTTGAAACCTAAACGCTCACGATCGTGTACTGTATCCGTATCAAGCATCAATTTGATTATTTAGAGCCGAGTTAGTAGGATTTGAAAACCCATTGGGTATGTCACGGATATGGGTTGAAAATTTGTCACATTAATGGTGAAATCCCTCAATTTCTGCCAATTAAACAATGTACACGCGTTCAAATTCACCCCTTTATATACTCTACTCGTTCGCAACTCGTAATAATCAACAAAATTCAAAATCCTCCTATGCTTCTCTCGCTCTGTTCGTGATAGGTTGGAAGGAAGGAAGAACCCTTTTTGTTCGTGAAATCCAGTCGATTCCAGGTAGAAATTGGTCCCCTTTACTCGTTTTTTTATCTGTTCTAAGAAGCCCTTGGAAAATGATCGGGATTCATGGTTGGATTTGAGGATTAGGGTTTCTTCAAATGGGTATTTGGGGAAGATAAGTCTCTAGACCAGAATGTTAAAAATTAAAAGTTTCTATTTCCTTCCAGGCTTGATGCCCAGAGTTACTACTTAAAACACTCCCCTAATAGCAAATAGGTCGCGGGTTCTAACCCAGGGAAGACATGTTTGCTCCTTTTTTTTATGTATTTTGCCTTGTTTTACTTCTTTTCTCACTTAAACCATAAATATATATATATATATATATATACACATATTTATGTGAGTATAAACTCATGTACTTTTACAAAGATAACGGGATAATATACATATTTTTTATACATTACCGTATATCTCTTATGGGTGTGTAAACGTAAATATATATACATATATTTCTTTATAAACAAATCTTATTATAAACCTACCTTTTATAAAATGTTCAAGGGTTTACAAATTAATATCCTTTTCAAATAAATAAATATATATATATATATATATATATATATATATATAGATATTTATAACTATGATTATTTGTTCTAAAGGATGATAAATGTTAAGTGTATTTCATAAACCCCCGTTAGTTTATAACTTTTAAAATTATAGTCGCGTCATGACTTTAAAAAAGGAGTTATACATATATTTTATCTAAACCATTATAACGACATGATTCATATTTAATATTAGAATTTGTATTATTAAAATCATAATTATTAATCATATTATTGCTATTTTCACAAATACCATGATTCTTTTAATAATACGATTTTCATAAATAAAAAGTCGAATAACTAATTTATTATCATTTTATGATTTTCCATCATAATGATTATTTCAACCTAATTATCTCAATGAGATAATTAATTCTATTAAAATTGCAATTAATATATTTGACACCAAGTTTTCTTTTATAAATAAAAATCTATAAAACAATATTTCATGCAATTTCATTTAAATATATATACATGTATATATATATATATATATATATATATATATATTGACGCTAGTTATCGTTAAATTTGGATCTTTTCCTTCGTTCATTCGTTCCAAATCCTAAA
Source organism: Smallanthus sonchifolius (assembly GCA_023525975.1). NCBI lineage: Eukaryota > Viridiplantae > Streptophyta > Magnoliopsida > Asterales > Asteraceae > Smallanthus > Smallanthus sonchifolius. The sequence continues at coordinate 14,907,250 of CM042035.1, read as the reverse complement.
GCCCAAATCGTTCCATTCCTATTCCTATAAATCATTTCAATATATTAAATTGTAGAATTAATTATTTTTAGGACATCGTTCAAGAGGTTCGCTCGTCCACCCAATATGGTTCAAGTCAAAATATCAAAGTGAGTTTACATAGCCCATTTTCCATTTGTACATTTTTGGGGTGAAACATGATTACTCAACAATCACTATTTGCAATTACACACGTATAATTCTGCAATATGATCATATGTGTTTATTTATGCTTTGTGCTTGAATGCTATTTGTTAAGGCTACATATACATGACATACTCGTGCAGTCATTAACACATTACATCAGGATAACATTTGTTGTTATGCCCTACATCAGGATAACATGTGTTGTTATGCCCTACATCAGGATAACATGTGTTGTCATGCCCTACATTTACATCAGGATAACATGTGTTGTTATGCCCTATATTTACATCAGGATAACATGTGTTGTTATGCCCTACATTAGGATAACATGTGTTTTTATGCCCTTCAGTTACAAGCTTTGATTTGTGCAACTAGCTTAACATAGATTCTCCATAAATACTTTATAAACCATGTAGCATATGAATTGTACACAAAACATTTGAACTTTACTTGTGGTGTAAAAACCTATGTATGCTTACTAACTATTTATAGTTGACCCTCTCATTTCATGTTTCATGTACGGATGTTTGAGTTAAGATTCAAGTTGCTTCACTTAAGATTGGGGACCTAGTTTTAAACTTAATAAAGATATTCATTTATTTATGACCCTTGTAAATGTTGTAATTGATTATTTGAGCTATGAAATGAAATGCATTGTTTAATTATCACAACTTTAGTAAACCAGGAGCTTATGAACAGTCTACATGTCCCGCCCCGACATTTCCGCCATCGGTTGGGGTGTAACAGAAGGAGTCTATATCAAAGAGCCAGTCTGGTCCTTTACCCTTTTCACATGGAATGTGTTTCCTACATTCCACATTTGATGATTCTTCCACTATTCTTGTTCTGGAGTTGAATACTCTGTAGGCCTTGGATTGAGAACAATAGCCCACAAAGTATCCTTCATTTGATTTGGCACCAAACTTAGGAAGAACTCCATGTGTGATGAGAATGGTACATAGACATCCAAAGGGTTTCAGAAATCCAATGATGGGAAATCTTTTGAACCGCAGTTCATAAGGTGTTTTGTTGAGAGGCTTGATAATGAGAACTGTATTTTGCACATAACAAGTTGTGCTAACTACTTCTGCCCAGAACGTGAGAGACAGTTTTGAGTCGGCCAGCATTGATCTCGCTGATTCAATGAGAGTTCTGTTTCTCCTTTCAGCAACCCCATTTTGTTAAGGAGTTCTTAGAGCACTGTATTGTCTTTTAATGCCTTTGCTTTCACAGAAAAGATTCAAGGTATGGTTCTTAAACTCTGTACCTTAATCACACCTTATGATTTTGACTTTCTGATTGCTTTGATTCTTAACCCTAAGAATGTAGGATTTAAGAATCTCAACAGTTTTGTCTTTTGTTCTCAAAAAGTATACCCATGAGAATTTGGTGAAGTCATCAGTTATCAACAGATAGTATGACTTCTTGCCCATTGACATGACATTTGTAGGACCAAAAAGATCCATATGCAACAGCTATAGTGGAGTGTCATTTGAATTCAATGTCTTGGGCTTGTGAGAACTCTTGTGTTGCTTCCCCTTTAGGCATACTATGTAGTGATCTTCAAGTTGGAATTCCTTGTCAGGATGACCTCTGACAAGATTTCCCTTCACCAACTTGTTGATAGTTTTTACATTAACATGGCTTAATCTCCTATGCCAAAGAGCTGATTCATCAACTGATGCCTTGGACAGAAAACAAGATACACTGCTAGATGGAGTGACCTCATTCATGTCAAGCACATATAGGTTATATTTTCTTTGAGCAGACAACAAAATCTTCTCTGGAGGCGGGTTTCTTAAACCAGGGGAGAGCATAAAACATTCTTTGTCTGTGAAAAATATCCAATGCTTCTGATCACAGACTTGAGACACACTCATGAGATTGAATTCCAATTCTTTGACAAAGTTTACTTTTTCAATGCCCGTCCTTTAATTGGACATAATTCCTTGTCCAGTTATAGATCCTCCATTTGAATCACTCCCATAGGCAACATATCCTCCATAGAAATGTCTGAAGTTGGAGAGGATGGACCTGTTGCCGGTCATGTGCCTGGAACAACCACTGTCTACAACCTAGGTGTTATCCTTGTGACCTAGTTGTCCCTGAACTAAAAGACGTCTTCTAACGAGCAAGACGATCACGATCACAACGAATTACTCGATGATTCGCATTGAGACGGAAGCACGAAGTGAATTAAACATAAAACCGAATACAGAACGGAGATGAAACAGAATCGATTCGTATATAAAATTGATAACGAACTCGTCATCACAGTTTACAATTCGAAGAAGTGTACATTTCTACGTTTAAGCTCCAATTACAATCCCTAGGTGAGCTCTACCTAGGGATTGTGACTCACTTCACACAGAGAATCACTCCCTCTCTGTGTATGCTAAGTCTAGCATTTCTTGCTACAAATGAACAACTTAATGTCCTATTTATAGGCAAACTGAGTCTGCAGGCGAACTTAACAAGTTCACCCATAACTCTATAGGCGAACTTAGTAAGTTCGCTTGTTAAGTTCGCCTAAACATTCCCTTAGGTGAACTTAACCTGTTCGCTACATATACGCTTAAAAATTTTGCTACAGATACAAATTTATGCTCTAACAGACTCCCTCTTAGCTGTTGTAAACAATTCTATACAAAATACTGATAAATCAACAGTCACAAAAACGTGTCTCAACAGACTCCCCCTTGACTGATGATCCGGGGTCTTCACTTTACCTGGTAAAACTTGATCTTTGGAATTGCACTTTGATCTTCAACCTGCAATGCTTCAATCTTGAGTTCAATTTGTTTGATAAAACAAGCTCCCTCTAAACTAATGCATCCGATTTAGAACAATTTTGTTTGGCCTCTTCATGAAAACTGATGAATCCAACACCTTTCATTGTAGTCCATCTTCTCAACGTTAACCACCTCCGTATTGATTCAAGAATCTAACCCACATTTCTTAGACCTCAATAAACCAACCGACATAAGATAGAGATTCGAAATTTCCAAAAATCAGCATCAAACTAATCAACTTTCACAAAGACAAGAATCCCAGTTTGAAACAAACTGAAACTCCAAGATAATGTGCAAAATCCAATATTTTCATTGATCTTCATCTTCACCAGAAGTGTTTGACTTTGTCTCGTACCTTTTCCACTTAACCAATTACCCGAAGTCTTTCATATCCGATCTCCCTTCATAACACAAGCATCTCCGCATTAAACCAGAAACAGAAGGACGTTTCTTATTTAACCGGCATATAATAAAGGTTCCATCTTCAACTAGTTAACAACAGATAACCAGCTTCATTTCAAACATACTTAACTAAGTCTCACACAAACATTCGGTAGTAATCATCGTGAATCCAACAATCTTCAATCTGATTTTCATTCCTAGTTAACACCTCGTACAATAAGTTGTCTATCTGGATTCCGTCCAGATCCCAAATGAGAAATCAAACCATAATCAAATCATGTCGAATCATTTTGACGATCTTGATCATTTGAACCGTTTTTGCAAAGAAACAAAACATCTAAAAAGTTTTATCTCCCTCTTTTCTTTGCAAATACCCAAACAGTACTTCATCACGAACAATCTAAGATCTTAAGTCAATGATAACCCATATTCAAACTGCTTCAACATTCATTGCCTAATAAAGAAGTATCCCAGATACTCGTAGCCCACATTTTCAGGTTTGAATACCTAGACAATAAGATTCTTCAGTCAAAAGTCATCATCCAACTCATAAATCTCACCCTTGTTTCACCAGGCCACACATAAAATTTGAATTCTAGTCCTGAAACTAACCAAAATCACTATCTTCTAAAAAATGGCCCGAAACAAGCATACAAATGATCCCTCAAAATTTTGAACAAGAAAAGTTTTCCCGCCAAAAAACTCATCCAACAAGTTCGCTTATAACAGTGTCAGCGAACATAACAAGTTCGTCTGAACAGTACAGCAAACATACCAACTTTGTCTCAGAACAAGTTCGCCTGAGAATCTTCCAGCAAAAATAATAAGTTCGCCCGTAACCGTTCAGCAGACAGCAAGTTCGCCTGACGCGCTGTTAAAGCAAAAATTGCCGAATGTTCTTGTTTTGGCGGTAAAACCTTCATCTCTTCAAGTTCTAACACCTCTGGAATCACCAAACTCATAAAATACTTCGAATTTGAAAAATTTCACCGTAAAAACTCATTCTTTTAACGTCTCGATGATGAATATGCGGAATTAAACATCAAACCATGAGTAATTGTGAACCGACAAGCGATTAGTCCCTCGGTTCTGAACCGTAGCTCTGATACCAATTGAAAGTCCCTGTGACGTCTTCTAACAAGCAAGACGATCACGATCATAATGAATTACTCGATGATTCGCATTGAGATGGAAGCACGAAGTGAATCAAACATAAAACCGAATACAGAACAGAGATGAAGCAGAATCGATTCGTATATATAATCGATAACGAACTCGTCATCACAGATTACAATACCGAAGAAGTGTACATCTCTACATTTAAGATCCATTTGCAATCTCTAGGTGAGCTCTACCTAGGGATTGTGACTCACTTCACACAGAGAATCACTCCCTCTCTGTGTATGCTAACTCTAGCATTTCTTGCTACAAATGAACAACTTAATGTCCTATTTATAGGCAAACTGAGTCTGCAGGCGAACTTAACAAGTTCACCCATAACTCTATAGGCGAACTTAGTAAGTCGCTTGTTAAGTTCGCCTAAACATTCCTTTAGGCGAACTTAACCAGCTCGCTACATATACGCTTAGAAATTTTGCTAAAGATACAAATTTATGCCCTAACATGCACATGAGAGAGATCTAGTTCAAGGGAGGGAGCCAAGAGCTTGCAGATTTGGGTGAGTGTGTCTTTTGGTCAATATCATCAGTATCTTTGCATTTAATAGAACCAATGATGATGCTTTGAGGGAATTAAGCTGTGGACTTGGATTTCCATTGTTAAGGTGGTTTTCTAGATCTTTTTTTCTTTATTAGCAACAGATGTGGGTTTTGCAGCTGATGGCTTTGCTTGATTAGCTGTAAGCTTTACTGCTGAAGACTTTGGCTGATCAGCAGCAAACTTGTTTGCGCTGATGTCTTTAACTGATCAGCAGCAGATTTGGTTGCTGCTGAAGGCTTGGGTTTGGGTTTCATTTTCTTCAGCTACAAATGATCAGCAACATTTTTGTTGGCTGCTGATTGTTCAACAGATACATGCTTCTCCTGCTTTACCTTTCTATTAAAAGTGGGTTTATCTATGGGAGTTCTTCTATAGAGTGGCTTCTATTTAGGAGTAGACTGAACTACTGTGGAAGCTGGTTGAAAGATCTGGTTGAAAGGATTGAACTTATAATCTGCAGCAAAGTGGTCTGATTCACCACATATGATGACGGATTGTTGAGCTTTTGGGAGCTGCTTCCTTGGTGGAGAGAGAGATTTTCTGAATTGAATTGTCTTGGCTTCATAGCTTCTTACCTTCTTGTTCTTGTTTGTTTTCTTAAAAGCATGTTGCTTGAGATTTCTTTGCTGCTGAAGGTAGTAGAAGCAGGTGCTGACAGTATGATTGTGTTTGCCATAGACAAAACATGATTTAGACAGTTTGTCTATTTAAAAGTACACAAAGTACTTTCTCTTGAACATATCTTTAAAATTCCATGGATGAGCTTTGTTGTGCTCAAAGGTGGCTTCCTCCAATGTTTTTTGTACATATAGAGCTCTCTCTCTAGGTGCATGACAAGTGATAAACACCTTACTGGGTTGAATGGTTTAATTTGCTTAGAGATTGGTGGATGATGATGATTATCCCTTTTCAACATTTAACTTTCTCCCTGTAGAAGGATAGCTAATTTTGATATGTTTGGTGAGTTGAGGTACTGGTATTGAGGGAATGAATAGCCTTGGACCATTGGATTGTATCACTCTACCAGATTGGGTGGTTTTGAGAATTACTTCATTGGTAGGAAGTAATGGAGCTTCACTTGTTTCAGTGGATTATGAGCTTGTGGACTTATATTCAGATCAGTTACTACAGTCTTGCACAGATGATTCTTCCTTGGAAGGATCAAGGATTTGGTTTGCATGGTCAAGGTTTGTGAGGTTGAAGTTTGGTTCATGGATGGCTACATAGTCAGCAGGTGGAGGTACAACATTGTAGGGCTTTTCAACTTGAAACCCAAGACCAACAGTCACCATTTCATGGATTTGAGCATTCAAAAGTCTTTGCAGCTTTTTGGATGCAAACTCATACTTTTCAACATGAACCTTTTGGTCTGCCAATTCAGATCGTGTAGCTTTTAACTTAACCAGTAGATCATCAATCTGAGTTTCAAGATTTGTTTGTTCATATTTTAATGATGAAATCTCTTTCTTTAGGTAGTTAATCTTTTTGTAACTGTTTTCAACCTTTTTAAAATTCAAATTTCATTTGGTGAAACTCTTCATTTTGATCTATAAGGTTTTGGTTATGTTTTCTGTATCCTAGAAATTTGTCAATACAAGCCTCAGAGTAGAGATATTAATATACCTGTGTAAGTCCCAGCAGGTTTACCGATCGATCTCTGCTGTAAAACACGTGATACGTATACGAAGTGCGGAATCCTAACGCATACGTACGTCTCGAATACTCACACACGCAATATAATCACACACAAGACAAGATATCATAAAAAGCTTCTTGTATTCAATATGTAAACAGCACACACATAGTAGTTCCAGAAATACAGAATGTTACAAATGAGAACAACTACTGCACTATTTATAAACAATACAACTGGTTCCGGCGAACTTATCATGTTCGCCACCTTTAGTTCAGGAGAACTTGTTAAGTTCGTCTCAACTATGTCTGTGCAAACTTAACAAATTACAAGACAAAAACATACAAAACATTAACATAAAGACTAATTTATTACAAGACTTGTTATCACATAAAATGCTCCAACAGACTCCCCTTGACAACAGCTTGGTCTTTATTGTAACATCCATGATTTTCTGGCCTAACTTTTAACTTATCTTTATGTAATAATGACACTTCATTTTAAATCCCGTACATATTCAACATATTATGTCACATTAATTATTATTTGAACGTATAAAAAATTTCCAATTTCAACTCTACGATAACACATTGTTTTTCTATTATATATTTATATAAAGCACATACTTATATATATATATATACCTTATTATAAAAAATTTGAGTTTTAATTTTGTACTTACATCTCTTTATATATATATATATATACTTATGTACTTAATTATAAATATATATATATATATATATATAAATATAATTATTGGTATCAAATAAACAATTTTTTTACATAATTCATAATACTATAAAAATGGAATTTCCTATATAGAATAATTTAAAATAAAATAAATAATATCTAGATTTTAAGTTGTATAAAAAAAACTATTTCATAGCAAAACTTTAATTTAAAATTAGTCTTGGACCCCTTCCTAAACAAAAGGACCCCCATCTAAGCAATTGAACCCCTCTCAATTTTTGTTTGAACCCTCTCATTCGAACCTATCACTTTAAAATGAGCCTAAGCTAATTTTGAACCCTTAGAAATGTCCATTTGACTTTCTAAAGTCAATAGGAGCTAATTCCTTACAATGAGACCTCAAAATTCAATCAAACCCGTAATAGTTGGACTTACCATGAATACTAGAAGGATTTTCGAGCAAGTTCAAACCCCTATAGCATACCAATTCGGCGAAACGCGGCCGGATTAAAAATTAAAAAATAGTTTGACTTTAACAGTCAAAATCGTGCCAAATCAATACCAAATCAAGAAATCAAAACGCGTTTGTGTCCGTAATTCACGCACAGTCTATACAATTATGAATCTCTACCGTAAACATGACCCGATTCAGCATCAATTGAACCAATTAATGCGAGAAACATGCCAGCAGCCGTTTTAAGTTAATCCGGATCGATTTGAGCTTTTAAAAACGAAATCAATCAAATTATTTCACCACACACATTCGCATAAAACAGAACCAACTCGCCCAACCCTCAATTGATCCACATTGCACCTCTGGAACTCCGACGAACTCGAAGAACTCCGGAACCAAAACCCCAGCCGTTACCCGTCATTACTTCTCCAAAACAGGTAATTTTTGCCCCTTTAGCTTCGTTTTGAACTAAAGATTAAAAGCCCCATGAATATAGAATCGATTAATAACGAATCAGGCTGATTTGGGGTTAGGGTTTGCGGGTTGGGTAATTCGGGGAAGAAGACGTATTGGATCTGTGTTTTAAGAGATGTAAGGAACGAATTCTTATCAAGGTATCGTGCCCAACTCAACCTGTTAAGACTCATGACCTATGCACACATGGTAGCAGGTTCGAGACCCACACCCGCACCATTTTTTAGGGATTTCTATTATAACAAAACCTGGTCCCTGTTGTCCATCGATTTAAAATTCGGGATACCCACCTTTTAACCACTGAAGAGCTTATGGTCTGGTGGTTTGCACTTATGTCTCTCTCAGAACCCACCCGGGTTCGAGCCGGGTGGTTCACAACCTTTGTTTTACAATTTTTATTACTTTAATTAAACTATAAAAAAATTATCTTATAAAACCTATATTCGAGGGAACAAGTTTTGGTACAAAAACTTACAAATTCTATAAGAAACGATTATTTTTTTTATTTTTATTTAAATTGTCTTAGAACCTTATTAAAATTATTTAAAAATGCACTTTAATTAAAATTGTTGGTTTTAAAACAAAACTCTTAAAATACTCATTTTGATGAAATTTGTGTTGAGACCTTATAAAATTCCTTATCATTTTTTTTACACAAAACAATTTTTTTATAAATTTTCCAAATAAATCTTGTTACCTTAAAACCCATTTAGAGTTTAAATATATATATATATATATATATTATTTAAATAATAACTAAGTAAATATATTTTACTCTCTTTTTCAAAAACATGTTTTCATAAATAAACAAATTCAAAGAATTTATTTATTAAATTATATAACTAATCTATTAAACCCTAAAACAATCAGTATTTCTTTAAATTCATACACAATATGATTTCACAAATTATTTTAAAAACTTATATTTAAATACAAATACCATCCTATATATTTTACACACTCGGGACATATGACTTCATAAATACTGTTCGTACACAAACGAGCCCCCGTATCCATCAAATTTAACACTTACTCAATTCCTTTGGATCATTAGAGCTTGCTCTAGATTTTTGTGCATATCATTAATAGATACATATAATTCAATTATAGGTTAACATTATGATTAAGCAAATCACTTGTGCTACTTGTTTGTTCGTGTTATCTACACAACTAATACATGTGAGTTTACATAGTCTCTTTTTACACTATTTACATTTTTGGGGTGGAACATGAATTACAAATATACAATGTTTGCAAAACTACACAATACAATTCTACCCTACATTCATGTGTGCAATTTGAGCTTTATGTTTGAGTAGTAGGTGTGTTAACTACATTTGTGTGCAATTTATATGTGCAATCATTAACTATACAAGCCGACTGTTAACAATGATACATCTATTGAGTCTGACAAACCTAACCAGTTAGGGTGATTGTTACCGACAACACAATTTGGTTTTTGCGTGCAAGTTACAAAGGTTTGATTGTACAATTTGGTTTCGCAATAGTAACTCTCCATTTTTGCCATATTAACCATGATATGTATGGATTGTATACACACAACACTTTGATGCTATTTAGAGTCAAAACCTATATATGCTCACCAACTTTTTAGTTGACCTTGTTTTCATCATGTTTTAGGTACAAATGTTTAAATGCGTGTTCAAGTTGCTACACTTAGGGATGGAGACCTAGCTAAATAAACATTGAATCATGTTGATGTATCTTTGTTTTTCCTTTTGAATGTTGATTGTGTTTTGAACAAATCTATGGAAATTGAATTAATCTTAATAATGAAACTTTAGTTTGATCAACAGCTATGAACATTCTACATGTCCCGCCCCGACGTATTCCGTCGTAGGTTGGGGTGTGACATTTATCTTCAGGTCTTGTTCTTCCAATTCTTTGGCAATGAGATCCCTACACAGATTATGTGTTTCAAACAAACATATAACACTTTCTTGTACTGCAACGCCTGCTCTCTACATTCATCTGTGTACATGATCTCTCTACGTTTCAGCATCTTCTGATAAGACCTTGAGATGTTAACAAGGTTCATAACATCAAAGAACTTTACTATAACCTTGCCACTCATGTCTTCTATCACTGCTTCGCCCGTATACACATCCACATACCACCATTTAAGATCATTCAGGCAATCATATGCAATCAGCTTCAAAGGAATCTTTGGTACTGACCTCACAGGCTTGAACTTATATCTCCAAATCACCTTATGAGTAACTGGATCAACTTCTTTTGTTCTCTTGCCCTGTTGAGGTTTCAGTTTCTCATACTTACCTGATCCTCCTTCAATTCCTATCAGATTAGCTAGTGAGTCAGCTATTCCATTATTTGATCTGTTAATCAAGGGCTTAGTTGATAACCCATTGACTTCACCTCTTGGTAAGGAGTTAAAATACTTTAGACTTGGCTTCAAATATTGAACTCCGTATGATCTTTTAAAAGAAAATAGCTTGAACTCAGCTTCATAGAACCAACTAATAGTCCTGCTAGAGCATCTCTCTTTGTTAACATATCTCTGTTTCTGTACAGGAGCAGCTGGAGAGACTGGAAACTTAGTTCTCTAACTCTTAACCATCTCTACCCAATGTGCCTTCGTCATACATGTGTTCTTATATATCTCAGTATCTTCAGGCACGCTCTTCGCAGTATCAGGGTTTTATTTTTCCAGAATAGGACCAGACTCTTCAGATTTTGCAACCCCTTCTGACAAATCATCAGGAACTACATCATCGTCAAAGACATCCGTATTAATTTCACCGTTACACCCTTCATAAACAATCTTTTGTTTGTCACTCTCTACCTCCACTTCTACAATCTCTCCCTCCTCTAACTCTTCCTCACCTGTATCATCATCATTAGATAAGTCACCCACGTCTAATAAACACTCAATCTTGTCTGCATCATCTATGTCAGAGTCTTCAAAAATTGAATTATCCAACATATCAGCATCAACCGTAGTCGGTTCTTTATCACCTTCACTCGTCATCATATTGGCTTCCTCAATAATTTCAGACTCCCCCTGAGTTAATGATGTAGGGTTTGTATCAGCGTTTTGACGCTCACCCAATCCATCACCAATGTCTGGTTCATTATCATCATCTAAGTTCTTTTGACTTCCAATACTGTGACATGTAGACTTGTTAGCTTTGATCTTCTCCCCCTGAGCGTCAAGACGCTCCACCAATTGACTTACAAGGACTTGCATTTTTGCAATCACCTTGTTTTATTCATTAACAACCAGAACACGCTGAGCCTCTCACTCAATAAAATCATCCACTTGTGACTTTAACCCTAAAACATGTTTTTCCAAGGCAAGTATGCGTTCATCACGAGGATCACGAGTAGAAGGACCAGCATCATCCTGAGTCTTTGATACAGTGGGAGTAGCATGAGGAGTATTGGACTGTGAAGGAATAGGAGTAACAATCAAAGAATCCATAAACTCTCTATCTTCGTGTGCAGATTTAGCAGCTTAAATAGCCGAAGCCATCAATTTAGGTCCTTTAGCTATAGGAGCTTCATCATCCTCAGAACTCGAAGATTCTTCTTGTAACTTTCTCTTTCCAAGTTCTGCATCGGTAGGAGGACCCCTTACAGACTCGCATCTTGGAACTTTGACTTTCTTTTTGCCCAGAGACTTCTGAAATTTGTCATAAACATTCCTAGTAACCCTGGGAATTTTAGCTAACTGAGCAAAATGCTCATGACTAAAATCCTGGGAACTCTCCTCATTATCATCAGCTTCACCGGATCCAAATGAACTGGTTGTAGTCTCTTCAACCTCTACATGTTCATCTTGAGGTGCATTCACATTAGCATTTACCTGAACATTCTCTCCATCATTTCCTTCATCAACATTGTCATCATTATCATCATTATCACCATCATCATTATTATTATCATCACCATTATCATCATTATTATCATCACCATCATCATTATTATCAGACTCACTCTCAGTTGCTTCACTAACATTCTCATCATCACCTTCCTCTTCTTCTTCCTCCTCATCTTGATTATCAGCTGGAGGTAATTCTAAAGCAGGATCAGCATGAATCCAATTATTCTTTGGCAGTGCAACATAAGCAGGATTGATTATGTGCCCAAATAACGGAGTAGCTAGTAGAATTAAAGCAGGATTTTGCTGCTTAATATTCATGCAATTAGTAAAGATCCTCTTTGTCATAGGAGTGAGGGTCAATCTAGGATTCACCGGTGGTAGGTTGGGAATCAAATGGTTCAAGATATCCTACAAGAATCTAGGGCACATTAAGAAACCCTTGCATAACCAACTCCCTGTATATGAATAAGGCAAAGTTGAACGGCCTATTCAGAGTTAAAGCCACCATGGTTGCTTGTAAAGTTGTCTTTAAACCATCCGTTCCAGCATTCCTTGGGGATAGACATTGAATAATAGCGTGCATAAAGTACCTCCATTGCCCCACTAGACCACCCTTCCGTGCTTGAGAATCATTTGGTCTACCTCTATACCCCATCCTTTGAAAACAACCCATAATCAGGGTATTTGGTAAACTAATAGGGTCATCATTCACTCCACCCAATGTTAAAGCGGCACGAATGTCTTGAATAGATATAACAATGTCTTGATTATTCACTATAGCTTGTAAAGAGTTAAAGCCACCGTGGCTGCTTGTAAAGATGTCTTTAAACCATCCGTTCCAGCTTTCCTTGGGGGATAGACATTGAATAATAACGTGCATAACGTACCTCCATTGCCCCACTAGACCACCCTTCCGTGCTTGAGAATCATTTGGTCTACCTCTATACCCCATCCTTTGAAAATAACCCATAATCAGGGTATTTGGTAAACTAATAGGGTCATCATTCACTCCACCCAATGTTAAAGCTGCACGAATGTCTTGAACAGATATAGCAATGTCTTGATTATTCACTATAGCTCAAATTACATGTGGTTCAACATTGGTGTCTTGTTGTGCCGTCTCCCAAAACTGTTGAATGTTTAACAAGCTAATATGGGGATTAGCTGAGAGAGCAACATGAATCCTTGACCGGTTCAAAAAGTTTATAATTTCGTGATAGTTTGCTGCCTCGGCCAACTCCGGATCAAGCAACGCCACCTGATTGTGCTTATACTCAACACGACGATCCATGACCTGCTCAGAACAAAAAGATTAGACACCGACAATTTTCAAACACAAACACAAAATTGTAAAATAACAAACAAAAAGAAAAAAAAGTTAAAAAAAAACACAAGTTTGAAAAAATTGTCAAGTCTGGAAAGTACTTGTAACATCCTTGAATTTTTACTTGTAATATTTTAAGTTGTACAATAGAAACGTTTATGGCATGTTATATTGTTTTAACCTCGTTGTAACATATGTGAACATTTCATCGCGTTGTATCAATTTTCACATTCAAACGTACAACGTCCTTGAGTTTCGAAACCTGTTAATCTATATTATAATATATCATATATATACATATATTTATTTATATTAAAAAATTAACTTTTTAAGTTTTATAAAAAAGAATAAGGTTTCATTTTTTTAAAAAAGAATAATAATAATAACAATGAAATAAACAATATATAAGTTTTATAAATTAGATAAAAGAAAGGGTTGAACCCCCCTCATTTAGCCTTGAACCCCCCATCATGCTGGTGAACCCACCTCTTTTCCTATTTGAACCCTGAACATTGAAAATGAAGATTTTGACTTTATAAAGTCAAAATTCAGAATTTTTGACTGACCAAATCCATTGAAATCAATCAAGGCATTACCATTTTTGATCCAGACATGAAACCCCCGAATCACGCACACGTTTTTACAATTATAATCTGCCATTATTACCCATAAATCACTAGAAATCAAGAAACCGTTTCAAAAAGTGGACCTTGAAACAAACCGCAAATCAAGCCTCAAATCCACAAATCACGTTGGTTCCAAGCTGTAAAACGTGTTTCAAATCGTTGGTTAAAGCCCTATAAAACCCCCATCTCATCTCAACATTCGAGGGCACATAAAGAAATTCATGCCTTTCTCTCGTCTCTCGCTTCCCCCACTATTCTTCCGATCGGCCCTAGGACCCGTCAACGGGTTGCTTATCTTGTGAGTTCGTTTCCAGGTACCTTTCTTGTCCCCTGTTATCACGTCTTCCTCTTCAGTTATAAACTGATTTGGGTTATAGGGTAAAAAGGGGGTGGATAGTGATTTCAGTTGGTAAGGATGAAGATATACTGGGTGTCTGGGTGATAACTTTTAAATTCTGAGTTATTAAGCAAATATGGGACTTGTGTCACACCCCAACCGACAGCGGAATATGTCGGGGCGGGACATGTAGACTGTTCATGAGCACAAGGTTGAATAGATTGCAATATATTAATCATCCAATTTCATTTCAAACAAATCAAACACAAACCAAATTCAAACAAGTACGTAAAATGAAATACAAAATGTTCTTTGTTTAAAATTATCTAAGTCCAAACTTAAGTGTAGCATGTCTTGATCAAACTCACACATTAGCACCTGAAACATGAATAAAATAAAGTCAACTAAAAAGTTGGTGAGCATACATAGGTTTGTACATAGGTAGTATATAGTTGTGAGTAAACAAATCCTTACAAATCATGATAAATATGACAATTATGGAGAGTTACTATTGTGTAACCAAGTAGTACAATCAAACATTTGTAACTAGCATGAAAAAACAATTGTGTTGTCGGTAACAATCACCCTAACTGGGTGGGTTTGTCAGACTCAGTAGATCTATCATTGTTAACCGTCAGCTTGAATTGTTAATGATTGCACATGAATTTGCACACAAACAGTTAACACACCTAGTACTCAAACATAAAGCTCAAATTTGCACACATGAATGTAAAGTGGATTTGTATTTGTGTGGTTTGTGTAAATGTAAATCATTGTATGTATAGTGTTCATGTTTCACCCCAAAAAGTGTAAAAGTGTGAAAAGAGGCTATGTAATACTCACTTGAATCAAGGGTGCAGCTAGCACGAGAGACTAGGTAGCAAAATGATCCTTGCAACTCACCACGTTAACCTAGTGTGCAATGTATATTGAATTAATACTTTGTACAATAGTCCATGTCTAAGTCTAGGATTGAATTGGATGTGTGTACCAAGAGTTGGAGTTGTAGGTGTTAGTGGTTCATACTTGAATGATGTGCTTTATAAAATGAGAATTTAAATGAATAGTCTTAGAATAATTAGATTAGGGTTTGAGTTTGAATAACTAAATAAATTAAATAATTGTAATTTAGCAATTTAGTTATAAAAATAGTGTGTGAATTATCTTAAATATAAATTAAATAAATAATTTTGCTTTATTTATTTATTTATTTATAAAGATGTGTAAAAAAATAATATTTATTTATAATAAATATACCTTTAACTTTTTATTGTATATTATAATAAATAAATTTATTTATTTATTTATCATTTTAAAAATAATATTTGATTTAAATAAAGTTAAAATTTTATAAACTTTATAAAAACAAATATTTTATTTGGAAGTTAATTTCCTTTAATTATTTAAATATCTAAATTTTTGTTTTAAATATTTAATATACAACTTTAACAACGAAATTCGTAATAAAACTGAATTTATATTGAAAATTAACAAATCTGGTTTTATTTTGTTACAAATATTGTAAGGTTTATAAAAATAATTTTTATAAAATTTTTGGAGCTTTAAAAATCGGTTTAAAAATATAAGCAGTCCACCCGATTCAAACACGGGTGGCCACTGTGTGAGGCATGTGTTCTAACCACCAGACCGAGGGGCGTATCCCTGCCCAAACCCGGAACAGAAACAATCTTAACCTGAATCCTACAGTGGGCTGGGTTAGGTTTTAAGGTTTGCGCAAAAAGGCTTGGACCAGTGGGTTTCAAACCCACTCCACCTGGTTCGGCGGCGTAGTGACTTACCGACCGGACCAGGTGGTTTCGCTGGTTGATTAAGGGTTCCATTTAATTAAAACACGGTTTCAAACAATCCCAAATCTGATTTAGCGCCTAGAACAACGAACCCTAGAATTTAAATTGGTTCCGGTGTGATTTAATAACCCAAATTGATAAGGGGCTATCGATGTACGCTGAAAAATGAAGCGAATGATGTAAGAACTTACCGGATTGATTTTGGCACGAATGCAGACGGCTACGCTTTTGTTCCGACTTCTTGATGATCAATAGAACTCCAGAAGCGATATGTGGGTTCTTCACAGGTTGGGAGACTTTGTGTGAACGTATACGAGAGTGGGAGGAAGATTTAGGTCATTTAATTCCGTTTGTAAAAACCGAATTGATTTCGATTTGACCGTAATGGTCGCGGATGATTAATTACGCTTTAATTCGCTGATTTGGGAGAGAATTGAGTCCTGATAATGGTCTAGGTACACGCGAGATTGCATTACGAGTGATTTGCGGGATTAGGACGCATCGATTTTACACATTAATGGTGATTTGATATGGGTTTGACTCTTTGAAGTCAAACGCGTTTGAATTCACGATGAACCACGTTTTTTGGATTGAATTTAACTTCTAAATGGGCCTGAGGGTAGTGTATGATCAACTAATCACATAAGGAAAATCCAATTACACTAGTTGGATCCGAGGCAATCCTTAATCGAAGTGTTCTTGGGCTATTTTGACTTTGAAAAGTCAAAATCGATCATGGGTCTTGATTTGGGGTTAACATTGTGGTCAAGGGTCCAATATCATGGGTGATGGCTCAATTTGAGAGTTCACAAGGGGTGGGGGGGTTTATTGGTACCAAAAGGATCAAGATAATTCATTTTTATAAAAATCTAGTTTATTTTAATTATTTTACAAAATAATAAATTGTATAAATGAATTTATATATATACATATATTTACCTATTTATCCATAAGTAAATACATTTATATATACAGAATAAATATCAACCTTTATAAGTTTTATTTTTGTTTAAGAAATTTATATATCTATGTATATACTTTTATATAAGTATCTATGTGCATGTGTTATATACATTTATCCATTTGTATATAAATAGGGTTTGAATTATGTGAATCTCATGAGTTTGTATGGTAACCTAGGGTTTTGTTGTTTGCACGAATGAATTTAAAACATAAGAATTGGATTTGAAATGTGTTACATTGAATTGCAAATAAAGATAATAAAATTAGAAATGTTACAACTTGGTCTGATGGTAAGATTTCTGCTCAACAATTAACAGGTCGCAGGTTCTATACTATGCAGACCCCTTTTTTCTGATTTTTCCTTCTGTTTGATTTTAACACATTAACACACTTAAATATGCACTCTTAATCTTATAAACTTTAAGAATGAACAAAGATCTAAATTTGTTTTTATAAATTATAGTATTATTTGTAATAATGTGTAACAAGTTAATAATCTCATTTACTTAGACAATGGTAGTATCATATTTCTTAAAACTATGATTTATAAAGATAATATTACGATTTTTGTTAATAGTGTATGTTCAATAATGATAGCATTACTAATAACATAAATTTTACAAATTCATTTGTATATTAACCATTTTATTTATTACTTTCACATATAATATGGTATTAGTAGCGGTATAATTATTTGTTGTTATGTAAACCGATCTTACTAATTGGACTTTCATAAATAGTAATCCGCATAACTATTTTATTTACGTATTTCAATTCTTATTATAATTAGTGACTTTGCTATTAAACTTATAATTCGTTTTGAAACACTATGTTATTAACCTAAACATTTTATCTATAACGACACGATTCTATTCTTTGGAGTCGGCTAGTGTTAATGTCAAAACGTAAAGAGTATATTAACAAACTAGTCTTGGTCACTTTTGACATTGTCTTAATAAGATAAATATTACATTAAGATATTTATATTTGCAAATAATATTTATTTTTGACACCGAGTTTTCTATTATAAATAGAATTTATAAAACATCATTTACTGGTAAATCGATTTATAACTTATTTGTTGTGGTAACAATAAAGTTCGCATCCTTCTCGTTCGTTCGTGCCAAAATCCTAAATCCCAAATCATGCCATTGTCGTTGTTCTTAAACCGTCTTTACATTATAAAAACGTATCTTATTTAACTTAGGGCATCTTTGAATTTTGTTACTTCAAGTTACAAGTTCAACCCTCCTCAATATCAATGTGAGTTTACATAACCCCTTTTACTTTTATACATTTTTTGGGTGAAACATGATTACTCAACAAACACTATTTGCAATTACACACGTACAATTCTACAATATGATCATATGTGTTTATTTGTGTTTTATGCTTGAATGCTATTTGTTAAGGCTACATATACATAATACACTCGTGCAATCGTTAACACTTTATATCAGGATAACATTTGTTGTTATGCCCTACATCAGGATAACATGTGTTGTTATGCCCTACATTTACATCAGGATAACATGTGTTGTTATGCCCTACATTAGGATAACATGTGTTGTTATGCCCTTCAGTTACAAGGTTTGATTTGTGCAACTAGCTTAACATAGATTCTCCATAAATGCTTTATAAACCATGTATCATATGAATTGTACACAAAACATTTGAACTTTACTTGTGGTGTCAAAAGCTATGTATGCTCACCAACTATTTATAGTTGACCCTATCATTTTAACATGTTTCAGGTACAGATGTTTGTGTTAAGATTCAAGTTGCTTCACTTAGGATTGAGGACCTAGTTTTAAACTTAATAAATATATACATGTATTTATGACTCTTGTAAATGTTGTAATTGTTTATTTGAGCTATGAAATGAAATTGATTGTGTAATTATTACAACTGTTAGTAAACCATGAGCTTATGAACAGTCTACATGTCCCGCCACGATGTTTCCGCCGTCGGTTGGGGTGTGACAGTACTGAACCCCTGTGGCGAACTTAATAAGTTCGCTTAGAGTTACAAGAGGCGAACTTGTTAAGTTCGCCTGATAATGTTCGCTTAAACTCTTGAACATTCACATAAATCAAACTTTTCAAATTTGATGATATAAACCACAAACAATCACAACAACTAACTCGCCAACACCCAATTAAGATATAGAAACAATCAATTTCAGTGTTAAACTTCAAACCGATGATGATCATATATAGATGATATGTGCGATGAAAACCGAGGATAAAGTCATTGAATTAGAACAATCTAATGGATGGAATGAGTTGATTCTACCATTATAAGAATCGCAAACTGATATTCAATATATAACAACATCGATCAACTACCATCGCACTTTTTCAATCAAAACCAGACACAAGAATATGCTAAGTCACAAAGTCGCTGGTCAAGTTTGCACTAGTCAACAATAGTAGAGAATGGTCAAGTTTGCAAGATTATTTTATATACCCAATGGATTAAGTTCGCCAAATCAAGCGAACTTAAGAAGTTCACCACCCCAGCGAACTTGTCAAGCGAACAAATCAAGTTCGCCTAACTCAACACTTAGCCAAAATTTTGAAATTTTCATTTCCCCTCTTTCCGACTCTCCGATCATCTTGCAACCTGTACACAACTTAATCCAAAATAATTAAGAATTTTTCATGGAAGATAGAAACAAAATCTTTTTGAATTTTTCTTCTAAAGCTAAAGAACAAGTAAAGAACATATTTTTGGATTTTTCAAAATTTATGCTAAAACACACTAAAATGTTTTTGCACTTATTCTAAAAGAAATAAAGCAGTAAATCTAGAAACAACTAAAATCAAAATCTTTTTAGTTTTTATCTATACATACAGAATCACATATTTTTGGTCGAACACTGCGAGTAAGAAGATCATATCAGTATCTTTGATGTATCACACACACATTCTGAATATAAAATTCCCTAGCAGATCTAAGGGTTGACCTATGACATTCTGCATATTCACAGATATTTGGCTCAACACATAAGCACTTTGTGCTACATCAATTATTTTGAAATTTCTATTCAACTTCTATCTCACAGATATCACAATTCTCTATTTTCAATCAAATTTCCTTTTCAAATACTCAAACATTCATGAAATGATACGCGATAAACTTCAAAGTAAACAGGATCAGATCATGACACGCTAACTTATTCATACCGAATTTGCAATATACTAAATGTCAATCCAAGTTGTCAGCATTATAAGATTTGAAACTACAAGCGTTTTTATCCCACGTTCTTGTGAGTTAGTACCATTTATATGAAAACAATGCGTACCCCACAAATATGTCAACATAAATATAAAAATGCATTATCTTCAAGACATATTGAGACTTATGCAAAGATCAGATCAATCTCCAGGATGAAACTATCTCAATTAGCACAGAAAAAGAAGCAGACCCCGAAGGATATATGGAATCAGAATGATTCATGTTGCTTGGTTTTGAATGAAGTATCATGATTCATAGTAAAAGAAGAATGATCAAGGAATCGATTGATTCAATGATACAGGGTAATGTGATCCAACTGTTATCTGGATATGTTCAATGGAATCAAGATAATTGATCCAAGGGTAAATACATGTTCCAACAGATGTTAGAAACATATCTTAGTTCAATCATCACATTGCATGTTTTCGGGACATGGGTAGTGAAACGAACTGTAAAATTGTCCTAATCAATATAGTCTGATACTGGTCTCATGAAATACTTGAAGTCTCATATTCTTTATCTGATAATGATCTTTTAACACACACACACACCCGGCATACCATGGGTTCAAATCACAATTGTGACATATACCACTATGTTTTCACACTACTAATGGACGAAAAACACTCCTAGCCTACTGACAATTCAAATTACATGCAAATATTAAAATTAAAATTTCTATACAACAATGTCAGGCAGTCATGAAACTACCATTTCCTGTTTATGCAGACTAGGAAGTTTAGATCAAATCATATAAGCACAAACATAAATACATACACGAGGTAGTCATTCTATGGTCACGTGTATGTGATCACCTACTGATGTACTATCATTTCTTCAAACAGTACCGATTTTATCTTTTACAAATTTGTTTGGGTTTTTCAGAAAACAAGTAAAACTAATGCAGAATAAAGCATAAAACTATTTACTTTAAATAATCTAGAAAACTAAAAGAAAAACTTCCATGAAAAACCTTTTTAAAACCTTTTGTCATGTTGGATTAAGCATACCAATCATTTGAGTAAGAAATTCAAACCGTGTACGATCGAATGCTTTGGTAAACAAATCAGCAAAATTGTCATACGTGTGAACTTTCACCAATTCAATCAGCTTTTTCTCTTCACAGTCACGAATGAAATGATGTCGAATCTCAATGTGCTTCGTAATTGAATGTTTCACAGGATTTGTTGTGATCGACATGGTGGCTGTGCTATCAATCATCATTGGTGTCCCTGTGAAGTTCAAACCATAATCCCTCAACTGCTGTTGAATCCATAGGATTTGGGAACAACAACTGGCTGCTGAAATGTATTCTGTCTCACACGTTGAAATTGAAACCGAGGTTTGTTTTTTGCATTGCCAGGACACAAGCCTATTCCCTAAGAATTGACAACCACCAGACGTCGATTTTCTGTTCAGACCGCAACCTCCATAATCTGAATCTGTAAAAGCTTTAAATTAAAGTCAGAATTAATTGGATACCATAATCCCAACCTTGGTTTACCCTTTAAGTATCGAAAGATCTGCTTTACAGCAATCATATGAGATTCCTTCGGTTTAGAATGAAACCTTGAGCACAAGCATACTGCAGACATAATATCCGGACATGACGCTGTCAAATACATTAAAGACCCGATCATTCCTCTGTATAATCGACAATCCACCTCCTTCCTGTCACACCCCAACCGACGGCGGATTATACGTCGGGGCGGACGCGGTTGTTCAAAAGCACAAGGTTGACTAATAAAGTTGAGATATTTCATTAACAAATTAAAGGGTTCAATATGACAAAAATAACATAAGGTTCAAGCATGAAAATTAACAAAAGTTCAATTCTTGACGGTCTTTCTAAGTCCATGCATCCTACGTTTTCATAGATAAGCCTCACTCTTGAGCACCTGAAACATGTTAAGTAACTGTCAACTAAAAATAGTTGGTGAGATACAAAGGTTTTGACACCGTTTTACAATAGTCTTTAAAAGTTTTACAATTCACTATGATTAATGTATCTAAGCATAAATGTGAGAAAAACAAGTAAGTTAAACATTGTGCACGTCAAACCTCCAACCAAGTTTAGGTGTAACCCGAAGGTTACGCTTATAAGTTTCAAGTATAAGTTTCGTTTAGTAACAAACACCAAGGGCTCCCCCCGAAGGGTCAATCAATCAAGGTGGATTGGTAAAATGCAATAGATCTATCATTGTTACTAACGGCTCGGCCAAAGCTAATGATCATGCTAGAATTAAGTTTAATTTAACGTACAAGTCTCAAGGCATTCAACACATAGATGACATGTAAACATAGTTAAGTTTGAATTGTATAAGTCTAAAAAGTTTGAACATGTTCCACCCCAAGTTTATAAAATAAAAACAAAACAAAAAGGGGCTAAGTATACTCACCTTGAGTGGAATGTAAGAGTACTCAACAAGGATATATTGTAGTGGAACGTTTGAGGAAAGTTATCCTCACAACAAACCTAAATAACAAGTCTAACACTTTAAGGATTTGATCATAGGATCTCTAAGACAAGAATTCAAGATTTAGATTTGACTAGGGTTCCAAACGGGAAGACGGGGATAATTGTGCTATAACGTTTAAGTGATAGTAAGTTTTAGTTAACCATGCTTTAACTAGTTTTATAAAATATAATTTGAGCAATAGATGAATAAGTATTAAGGTTAATAAATAATTATTCACAAGGTTTTAATATTTAAAATAGTAGTTATTTAAAAGAATAATTATCAAGGGTTAATAATAATTACCCAAATGAATAATTCCCAATAGCAATTTTAAAAAATAGGGCAGATAATTATTTAAAGACAAAGTAATAATTATCTAAAAGGGTTTGTAAATAATTGTTTTATCAAAATTTTAAAATGGTGCATTAATTAAAGTATTTATCTATTGAGTGCTCATTTTATTTAAATGACTAGAAATTATTCTAAGTAACATTTAGAAATTATTTGTAAGTCTAAATAAACAATGTATATTTATTTTCTGTTTACAAAATAAATAAATAAGTTTTATGTTTTTAATTCTAAAACGTACAAGTTTATAAGTTTCTAATTTCTAAAATAAGGATATATGTTTTATAAATTTTTCTGATTTTATAACATTATATAAAAAAAAGAGAAAAAAACTTTCTGTCGAGTATATAAGTTTTATGAAAGTTTAGGGTTGTCTTATAGATTTTAAGAATTTAAAACTAATATTAAATATTACATTTTTATAGTTTTAAGTTTGGTTTTATTTGTTTAAAATGTTTCCTGATAAGGAAAACAAAAATAAAAATCGATTTTGAGTTTATAAATGTTCAACATATTTTATAAAAATAAAAAGGATTTTTAAAACTAATTAGATGTGCATAAAAGAATTCGGAATCAAAAACCCAGCCGGCCGGGTTTGAACACCCGACCTGCCCCGGGTCGATCCTTGCACACACACAAAAACCGCTGGACCAGGGACTCATTTGTGTTATAATCCGGAGGCGGATTGTTTTAAACTCAACCCCGAACTCGCCCCTAAATCGGACGAACCCTAGATTTTCAATCCCTAAATTCGAATCGATTTGCCCTCTGTTAATGAAATTAAACAGAGGGCTTTTGATCTATACAAGAATGCGAGTATTTTGGCCTTCGAGTTTACCTGAAATGATATCGGATTGAGGGAGATCGAGTTTGGGCTTGGCGTCGGCGGTCGTGGCTAGGAATCACGAAATGGAAGCCCGGTTTAATGAAATTGATGCTTGAGTGAGTTTCGGGATGATGCTTATGAGGTGTGGGGATCGATTTTTATAGTCAATTTGGCATTTAATGCGCGAACGGGTCGAGGGAGGTGGTTGGGCCGTTCAGAGTTAATTCACACTCCACGCAAAGCCTCGGTTGGAGATTATCATCATGGCGTCTTGGGGACGGGTCGCACGCGAGAGGCGAGCCCGAGGTTCAGTGAACCTGGACTGAAATCGTGGTTTTCGCGTGAAAAGGGGAAAAGTCGGGGCTGCGGGGATTCGAACTCATGACCGGATTCTGGGCAAGAGGGTTTGGGTGAATGACACAACAGGTCCCCACAGTTTCAACTACTTTACATTTCATGTTTAAACTCTTTTTTTTTGTTAAAGGTAAGTTTTAGAAAGGTGGTTTTAGCCCCTAGACTTTATAAAGGATTTTTATAAAAATCAAATGAGTTTAACCCCTTTTTTTTTTCTAAGTTTGAAATATTTTATAGTCTTTACACTTTAAAATTTTAAGTATTCATATTTGTAAATTTATTATTTACACATATTTCCAATTTTTAATTAAAAACCAAACGATACGTTTATTTATCTTTGGAATAGAAAGGTTACATCGGGAAATGGTAATCCAAATACGAAAATGATACGTTGGAAAAACACTGGATATTACAATCTCCCCTACTTTAGGAAATTTCGTCCCGAAATTTAAGAGGAGGGTCCAGAGAAAAGGTGCGGGTACTTGACTTTCATCTGGTCTTCACGTTCCCAAGTAAATTCGGGGCCACGTTTAGACTCCCAACACACTTTGACTATAGGAATACGACTACGCTTGAGCTGCTTGACTTCACGATCCATGATCTCCACGGGTTTCTCTACAAAGTGCATAGTGTCGTCAATGCGTACTTCGTTGAGAGGTATGTGAAGGTTCTCATCGGCAAGACATTTCTTGAGGTTAGAGATGTGGAAAGTTGGATGAACGTTGCTAAGGCTTTCGGGTAGTTCAAGTTTGTAGGCCACCTTTCTGATCCTTTTGAGAATTTTAAAAGGGCCCACAAAACGAGGAGCTAGCTTTCCTTTCTTTCCGAAATGAACTACTCCTTTCCAAGGTGATACTTTGAGGAGTACAAGATCACCGACTTGGAATTCTAGCGGCTTTCGACGCTTGTCGGCATAACTCTTTTGTCGACTTCTAGCTGCTAGGAGATTATCACGAATACGATGAACTTTGTCGGATGTTTCTTGAATGAGTTCAGGTCCGGTGATTTGTGATTCACCAATCTCGTTCCAACAAACAGGGGAACGACATTTACGACCATAAAGAGCTTCAAAGGGTGCCATGTTGATGCTTGTGTGGTAACTATTATTGTAAGAGAATTCAATCAACGGTAGGTGCGAATCCCAATTACCACCGAAGCAATGATGCATGCCCTAAGCATGTCCTCCAAAGTCTGTATGGTTCTTTCGGATTGACCATCGGTTTGAGGATGGTATGCTGTGCTGAGATTTAATTGTGTACCAAGAGCAGGTTGTAAGGATTGCCAGAAACGGGAAGTGAAACGACCGTCACGATTAGAGATAATGTTAAGAGGCACACCGTGGCGACTAACTATTTCATTAACGTATATCCGAGCCAATTTTTCGACTCCGTAATCCTCACGAATAGGCAAGAAATGTGCGGACTTAGTTAGTCGGTCCACGATCACCCAAATGCTATCGTGACCATGAGTGGTACGGGGTAGCTTGGTAATGAAATCCATCGCTATACATTCCCACTTCCACACGGGAATCTCTGGTTGTTCTAGAAGGCTAGACGGACGTTGGTGCTCGGCTTTAACCTTGGAGCAAGTGAGACACTTCGCTACGTATAACGCAATGTCTTTCTTCATGTCGGGCCACCAGTATTGGTGACGAAGATCCTTGTGCATTTTGTCTGCACCAGGATGGACCGAATAATGGGTTTTATGAGCTTCGTTCATAATGATAGTACGAAGGTCATCACGATCAGGAATCCAGATTCGGTTCAAAAAATAGAGTAAGCCGTTGGGCTTAGTCTCTAATTGGAGTTCAGCTCCGCACGCCATTTCTTCGTACATCTTCCCTTCGGTGACCGAAAGGTGTTGTGCTTCGAGGTTGCGGATCTGGATATCGTTTTGAACTCTCACACAATGCAACATGGTGTGTTCCTTTCGGCTCAAGGCATCGGCTACAACATTCGCCTTTCCAGGATGATAACGAATGTCGCAGTCGTAGTCGTTAAGTAGTTCTACCCAACGATGCCTCATGTTGAGTTCCTTCTGATTAAAAATGTGTTGAAGGCTTTTGTGGTCTGTGAAAACCACACACTTTGTACCATAGAGGTAGTGTCGCCAGATCTTGAGAGCGAAGACAACTGCACCTAACTCGAGGTCATGCGTCGTGTAATTCTTTTCATGAATTTTGAGTTGCCTTGACGCGTAAGCAATAATCTTGCCTCGTTGCATAAGAACACAATCGAGACCTTGG
This sequence comes from Smallanthus sonchifolius, assembly GCA_023525975.1. Lineage (NCBI taxonomy): Eukaryota > Viridiplantae > Streptophyta > Magnoliopsida > Asterales > Asteraceae > Smallanthus > Smallanthus sonchifolius. Next base: position 14,880,523 of record CM042035.1, on the reverse strand, counting down.
TTGGATGCATCACAGTAAACCATGAAATCATCATTACCCTCAGGAAGGGTCAAGATTGGAGTGTCACAAAGCTTTTGCTTGAGAGTCTGAAAGGCTTCTTCTTGTTTTGGTCCCCACTCGTAAGGCTTTCCTTTATGGGCTAAGGCTGTGAGGGGCACCGCAACTTTCGAGAAGTTAGAAATGAAACGTCGGTAGTAGCCAGCTAGCCCAAGGAATGAACGGACCTTAGTAGGGGTCTTTGGAGCTTTCCAGTTTTTCACTGCTTCTATCTTTACAGGATCTACATGAATCCCTTTCTCATTGACTATATGACCCAAGAATTGGACTTCATTTAGCCAAAACTCACACTTGGAAAATTTGGCGAACAAGGTCTCCTTCTTTAAGAGGTCTAACACCAACCGTAGGTGTTCCTCGTGATCCTTTTTAGTTTTTGAGTAGATTAAGATGTCGTCGATGAAAACAATTACGAATTTCTCCAGGTACGGCCTACACACACGGTTCATTAAGTCCATGAATACCGCGGGTGCATTAGTTAAGCCGAAAGGCATAACCATGAATTCATAGTGGCCATATCTTGTACGAAACGCTGTTTTTGGAATATCCTCCTTAAGGACACGAAGTTGATGGTAGCCTGAACGGAGGTCGATTTTGGAAAAGTATTCAGAACCTTGGAGTTGATCAAAAAGGTCGTCAATTCTGGGTAATGGGTAACAATTTTTGACGGTAAGCTTATTAAGCTCACGATAATCGATGCACATACGAAATGATCCATCCTTCTTCTTGACAAACAGGATAGGTGCTCCCCAAGGGGAGACGCTAGGACGAATGAACCCTTTTTCGGAAAGCTCTTGAAGTTGGCTTGCTAGCTCTTGCATTTCCGAGGGTGCAAGGCGATATGGTGATTTTGCTACAGGATTTGCCCCTGGGATGAGATCGATCCTGAATTCAACTTGTCGTATGGGAGGAAGGCCTGGTAAGTCTTCGGGAAACACTTCGGGAAACTCACGGATGACAGGGATGTCTTGAATGTTCTTTCCCTTCCCTTTCTTTTCCACTATGTTAGCTAGAAATGCCACGTAATTCTTCCGTAGATACTTACGGGCTGTGGTACAAGACATGAGTTTTAGACCGCTTGATGGTTTTTCACCATAGATTTGCAATGTGCTTCCAGATAGTAAGGGAATACGGATGCATTTTTCAAAGCATATGATTTCTGCATGATGTTCGGCTAACCAATCCATGCCTATTATTACGTCGAAGCTTCCAAGATGCATCGGGATGAGATTAATTGGAAAATCGTGATCGTTGAGGTTAAGGACGCAGTCACGGATAACCGAGTCAATAGTTACAGGATTTCCATCAGCTACTTCTACCGTAATGGATTTTTCTAATTTAGAACAGTCTTTGGCAAGCAATAACTCAAATTCCAAAGAAACGAAACTCTTATCGGCACCAGTATCAAATAAAACGGAAGCACAATGTTGATTTACTAGAAACGTACCGTTGACTACTTCTGCGTTGGCTTGGGCTTCATTAGCGTTGATGTTAAAGGCACGTCCCCGTGCTCCCGGGTTTGGGTTTGGATTTGCGAGCCTTGGGCACTGGTTATGGAAGTGGGTTGGGTCACCACATCCAAAACATGCTCGGCCATTTGCCAAAACTGGTAGTGCCGGCACGTTGGGACGATTTCCCTGAGCCATTGGAGGTTTGTTGGCGAAGCAAGTAGTAGACAAATGTCCATAACGGCCACAAAGGGTGCACAATCGGCATGGCAAAGTGGTCGGATGATGGAACTTGCAGGTGTTACATTGGGGATGTGCTCCCCCATAGGGTTTCATAACAGGAGCAACTTGTGCCAAAGGCGCTGCCGGTGTGACTACCGCATAGTTCCTGGCCTTTCGCTTTTTATTGAACGAGGGTTCAGTCTTTACCGTCTTGAGAGGCTCGGGAGTAGAGGTATCAACGGGCTTCTTGGAGCCCTTTTTGAATAGGGTTCCAGCCTTTACGTGATTATCCGTCAAGGTAGCAGAGAGGCGGATAGCGTCTTCCAGTGTGGCAGGGTTCCGACCCCACACCGTGTCCTGAATCTTCTTCGGTAGCCCACCGATATACTTTTCGATACCTCGAGACAGAGGGGTAACCATGTGTGGCACTAGCAGACTCAGTTCATGGAAACGGGTTGTATACACCAGATTCTCTCCACTGTCCTGGGCAAGATCCCAGAATTCAGCCTCGAGTTTCTTCATTTCATTTCTCGGGCAAAATTCTTCGATCATTAGCTCCTTGAATTCTTCCCAGGTCAGTGACATAGCAGCGTCAGCACCTCTATTTCGTTTTTCTCCGTTCCACCAGGTTAATGCCCTCTTCTGTAGAACACTTGATGCATGACGAACTCTGAGGTTATCCGGGCAGTCACTGTTCAGAAATGTGCTCTCCATGCTTTCAAACCATTGGAGGAGGTTAGTGGCTCCCTCGGTCCCAAAGAATTTGGTGGGATTGCAGGAGTTGAAATGCTTGAAAGTGCACGGAGGGTTTGAACCTAATTGGAGAGATCCAGAGTTGGCACTGTTGCTGGCTGCCGCTTGGTTTAGTTGAGTAACTAGGGTAGGTAGGATCTCAGCAATTTGTTGAGCGATGAGGGTTGCCATGACTCTGCTTCGGCTACGACGGGGAGGCATACTATAAAATGAAAAAGTTTGGACATAAGAATAATAGGGTAAGGATCATAGGATGAGGTTATGAAGTATAAGGATTCTAGATGGTGCCTACTTAGTTCATGTTACTAAATAGGTTCCTTGACATATCAAAGGTAGTTTAAATTCTCAAACGTTAGAGAAGTCGCGCATTCCTATAATTGGACACTCATCCCAAGAATTCCCAGGAAAGCATACGGGTCCAACGGTTGATCTGGATTTGTACAAAATGCTTTCCTTGACAGAATTTCCTAGAATACAGGTATCCACCCTTCCGGTCCGCACAAGTTCTCATGCATTATTTAGAACTCAACTACTTTTGACGAGAGTTAGTTTGGAAACCTAAGCATATAGAGTTGATGTAATAGTAAGTTTTCCAAGTATAAGTATGTGTAGGGTTTAGGGGGTAGAATAGAGGAGTGATTCCTAATAAGTACATGAGATGACTCATGTCATGGGGAATCCTAAGTTATAGTCTAGGTCATATGTCTAATAACCTAATTCCCTATAACCAAGGCTCTGATACCAATCTGTCACACCCCAACCGACGGCGGATTATACGTCGGGGCGGACGCGGTTGTTCAAAAGCACAAGGTTGACTAATAAAGTTGAGATATTTCATTAACAAATTAAAGGGTTCAATATGACAAAAATAACATAAGGTTCAAGCATGAAAATTAACAAAAGTTCAATTCTTGACGGTCTTTCTAAGTCCATGCATCCTACGTTTTCATAGATAAGCCTCACTCTTGAGCACCTGAAACATGTTAAGTAACTGTCAACTAAAAATAGTTGGTGAGATACAAAGGTTTTGACACCGTTTTACAATAGTCTTTAAAAGTTTTACAATTCACTATGATTAATGTATCTAAGCATAAATGTGAGAAAAACAAGTAAGTTAAACATTGTGCACGTCAAACCTCCAACCAAGTTTAGGCGTAACCCGAAGGTTACGCTTATAAGTTTCAAGTATAAGTTTCGTTTAGTAACAAACACCAAGGGCTCCCCCCGAAGGGTCAATCAATCAAGGTGGATTGGTAAAATGCAATAGATCTATCATTGTTACTATCGGCTCGGCCAAAGCTAATGATCATGCTAGAATTAAGTTTAATTTAACGTACAAGTCTCAAGGCATTCAACACATAGATGACATGTAAACATAGTTAAGTTTGAATTGTATAAGTCTAAAAAGTTTGAACATGTTCCACCCCAAGTTTATAAAATAAAAACAAAACAAAAAGGGGCTAAGTATACTCACCTTGAGTGGAATGTAAGAGTACTCAACAAGGATATATTGTAGTGGAACGTTTGAGGAAAGTTATCTTCACAACAAACCTAAATGACAAGTCTAACGCTTTAAGGATTTGATCATAGGATCTCTAAGACAAGAATTCAAGATTTAGATTTGACTAGGGTTCCAAACGGGAAGACGGGGATAATTGTGCTATAATGTTTAAGTGATAGTAAGTTTTAGTTAACCATGCTTTAACTAGTTTTATAAAATATAATTTGAGCAATAGATGAATAAGTATTAAGGTTAATAAATAATTATTCACAAGGTTTTAATATTTAAAATAGTAGTTATTTAAAAGAATAATTATCACGGGTTAATAATAATTACCCAAATGAATAATTCCCAATAGCAATTTAAAAAAATAGGGCAGATAATTATTTAAAGACAAAGTAATAATTATCTAAAAGAGTTTGTAAATAATTGTTTTATCAAAATTTTAAAATGGTGCATTAATTAAAGTATTTATCTATTGAGTGCTCATTTTATTTAAATGACTAGAAATTATTCTAAGTAACATTTAGAAATTATTTGTAAGTCTAAATAAACAATGTATATTTATTTTCTGTTTACAAAATAAATAAATAAGTTTTATGTTTTTAATTCTAAAACGTACAAGTTTATAAGTTTCTAATTTCTAAAATAAGGATATATGTTTTATAAATTTTTCTGATTTTATAACATTATATAAAAAAAAGAGAAAAAAACTTTCTGTCGAGTATATAAGTTTTATGAAAGTTTAGGGTTGTCTTATAGATTTTAAGAATTTAAAACTAATATTAAATATTACATTTTTATAGTTTTAAGTTTGGTTTTATTTGTTTAAAATGTTTCCTAATAAGGAAAACAAAAATAAAAATCGATTTTGAGTTTATAAATGTTCAACATATTTTATAAAAATAAAAAGGATTTTTAAAACTAATTAGATGTGCATAAAAGAATTCGGAATCAAAAACCCAGCCGGCCGGGTTCGAACACCCGACCTGCCCCGGGTCGATCCTTGCACACACACACAAACCGCTGGACAAGGGACTCATTTGTGTTATAATCCGGAGGCGGATTGTTTTAAACTCAACCCCGAACTCGCCCCTAAATCGGACGAACCCTAGATTTTCAAGCCCTAAATTCGAATCGATTTGCCCTCTGTTAATGAAATTAAACAGAGGGCTTTTGATCTATACAAGAATGCGAGTATTTTGGCCTTCGAGTTTACCTGAAATGATATCGGATTGAGGGAGATCGAGTTTGGGCTTGGCGTCGGCGGTCGTGGCTAGGAATCACGAAATGGAAGCTCGGTTGAATGAAATTGATGCTTGAGTGAGTTTCGGGATGATGCTTATGAGGTGTGGGGATCGATTTTTATACTCAATTTGGCATTTAATGCGCGAACGGGTTGAGGGAGGTGGTTGGGCCGTTCGGAGTTAATTCACACTCCACGCAAAGCCTCGGTTGGAGATTATCGTCATGGCGTCTTGGGGACGGGTCGCACGCGAGAGGCGAGCCCGAGGTTCAGTGAACCTGGACTGAAATCGCGGTTTTCACGTGAAAAGGGGAAAAGTCGGGGCTGTGGGGATTCGAACTCATGACCGGATTCTGGGCAAGAGGGTTTGGGTGAATGACACAACAGGTCCCCACAGTTTCAACTACTTTACATTTCATGTTTAAACTCTTTTTTTGTTAAAGGTAAGTTTCAGAAAGGCGGTTTTAGCCCCTAGACTTTATAAAGGATTTTTATAAAAATCAAATGAGTTTAACCCTTTTTTTTTTTTCTAAGTTTGAAATATTTTATAGTCTTTACACTTTAAAATTTTAAGTATTCATATTTGTAAATTTATTATTTACACATATTTCTAATTTTTAATTAAAAACCAAACGATACGTTTATTTATGCTTGGAATAGAAAGGTTACATCGGGAAATGGAAATCCAAATACGAAAATGATACGTTGGAAAAACACTGGATATTACACTTCCCTTTCAGGTCAGAATCTAGTTTGTGATTAACAGGAATTGGAGTGTTGAAAGCTGAAGCATTTGCCATATCAAACTTCTTGAGAATATCAGCAACATATTTCGTTTGATGAATATAAAAACCATCTTCCTTTTGATCAACTTGAAGACCCAAAAAGAAAGATAATTCTCCCATGCTGCTTATCTCGAATTTCAACTTCATCACTCTTTCAAAGTCTTTACACATATCGACATTTCGTCGATCCAAAGATTATGTCATCCAAATAGATTTGAACAAGTAATATATCTCCCCCTTCTTTTCTACTGAAAAGAGTAGAGTCAATTTGTCCACTCTCAAATCCATTCTCAAGTAGATGCACCGACAAAGTTTCGTACCACGCACGAGGAGCCTGATGAAGACCATATAAAGCTTAATCCAATTTAAACACCTTTTCAGGAAACTTGGGATCTTCAAAACTAGGCGGCTATTTCACATATACCTCTTCCTTTACCTTTCTATATAGAAAAGCACTTTTGACATCCAATTGGAAAACTTTGAAACCCTTGATAGAAGCATATGCTAGAAACAATCTGATCACCTCAATCCTCATAACTGGAGCATAAACTTCGGTGTAATCAACTCCCTCTTGCTGATTAAATCCTTGAACAACAAGTTTTGGCTTATTGCATACCACAACACCACGATCATCACGTTTGCATTTGAATACCCACTTTGTGCCAATATATCTTGAGTTTTGGGTAAGTCAACTAAATACCAAACATGTAATTTATCAAATTGAGCCAATTCTTCTTGCATGGCCTCAATCTAACAATCATCATCTAAAGCCTCAACCACATTTTTAGGTTCTGTTTCAAAAATAAAGAAAGCATGCAAACACGTCTCCAAGATACTTGTATCCACAATCTGAGCATATAAACATGAATTTTCAGCAAGTGTACGATGCCTCATTTGAACACCTGCATTCAAATCACCAATAATATTGTCAGTGGGATGATTCTTATGCACTCGGGATTGAGGAATATCTGAATCTTGAATAACAACATCAATATTTGAAGTCAACTCCCCCTCAACTGATGTTGATGTTGATGAATCATCAACTATGTTCTATATGTCGTTAGAAGATTCCTGAAACACAGCTTCATCATCTTCACTGTCACCATGATGTGTTGTACCCGAAGTTGAAGCTACAGTCGGGTCAACTCGAGGAGTATCCACAATCAGAATAACCGAACGAGGATCGATAGTTGAATCATCATTGCAGTAGGACTGATAAAACAGTTCAACTTCAGTTGGAGAAAATATAGAAGGAACATTGAAAGATCTGAATAGTGCATCATAATCAAATACCCAAGAGGGACCTTTTGCATCCTAAGGAACAGAACGATTATCACAGTCAATATGAAACCATTCTTCAATTTGACGTGATTCTTTGTTAAAGAGTCTCTTGTTATGAGAGTTGGCAACGTATCCCAAGAAAATTCCCTCAATTGCTTTGGAGCTGAATTTAGTAGGAACATCGCGAGTCTTCAACAAGGTACAAGGATTTCCAAAGGGTAAAAGATACGGCAAATTAGGTTTTCGATTGTTCAGTGATTCATAACAGGTCTTGTTATATTTCTTCACGGTCAAAACCCTATTGAGAACATGACAAGCTGTATTCACCGCCTCAGCCCAAAATGTAACAGGCAGTTTTGAATCAGATAACATAGTACGAGCCGTCTCAATAAGAGTTCGATTCTTCCGCTTAGCAACACCATTTTGTTGAGGAACATAAGGAACACTGAATTCATGATGGTTGCCCTTCTGTAAACAGAATAAACCAATATTTCCATTCTTGAACTCTATGCTATTATCTCTCTGAATCCTCCTGACTTGCAATTTGAATAATATCTCAAGCCCCACAATCAGGAACTTAAGAATTTCAGTTGTTTCATCCTTAGAAGCAAGAAACTTGACCCAAGAAAACCTTGAGTAATCATCAGTCACTACCAAACAATAAGATTTGTCGCCTTCACTCTTGACACTAATAGGTCCGAACAAATCCATATGCAACAACTCTAAAGGAGTCATAATAGAATTAGTCAACTTTGAATGATGAGATTTCCTGTGCTGCTTCCCCTTCTTGCACGTAATACAGTCTTCATTCACATGAAACCTCATGGCAGGGACACCAGAAACCAACCCATTCTTGACAAGAAAATTCATTTTTCTAAAATGTATATGAGCCATTTTCCGGTGCCGTAAAGTTGATTCGGACTTAGAAGCTTTCGAAAGAAGACAAGTTGGAACAGACGAAGTTGTCATCGCAGTGCTCATGTCGAGCATATATGTATCATTCTTTTGAGGAGCTCTCATAAGTATCAAATCTTCAGGTATCTCAAATCCTGGCTTCAACGCTAAACACTCTGACTTATTAAAGTGAAATGAGAAATATTTGTCACAAACTTGCGAAACAGATAACAGATTATGTTCCAGCTGCTCCAAATAGTTGACTTTCTCAAAGCTCAATCTCCTATTTGACAATGTATCTTGGCCAGAAATATTTCCTCCTTTCTTGCCTGCAAAAGCAACATAACCTCCTTTGATTTCTTTCACATTCTCTAATAAGTTAAGATTTCCTGTCATATGTCGAGAGCATCCACTATCAACATACCAATGGTTGCCGACAGTCCTCCTTGGAGTTCCCTGCACACAAACATAAATGATTAGTTAGTAATAGAGACCCAAGCCATTGTGGTCTTGGCTAGAATTATGGTATGACCCTTACGCAAACACTTCTGCGCTTTCATGAAAGATATGATGCCCATCACTGCACCACTTCTTTCTCCCTGAACGGATAGGATCTCTCCACTAGGAAGGGGTATACAACGATCTTCTCACTACATATGATCTCAGCTTGGTTTTTAGACAACCAATCCATGCCCACAATTATGTCAAAACTGCCAAGTGTAACTGGCATGAGATCGATGTCGAGTTTGCGATAGTTCTAATTTACATCCCTTGAGAATGTGGGTTGCCTCGATTACTTTACCGTCTGCTATTTCTATGGTATAATGATGTTCTAGTAAAGTTGGGTTTATTCCTAACTGACTACTAAGTTCTCTAGATATAAAACTTCTATCGGCGCCAGTATCAAAATGTACAGAAGCAAAATGATCGTTTAAAAGAAACACACCGTTAACAACGTTCCGATCATTGCTAGCTTCCCCCGAGCCAATCACGAAGACTCGACCTTTAGCACCGTTGTTGTTATTGTTGTCGTTACCACCCTGGTTGTTGTTACCATTTCCATTACCGCCCTGATAATTGTTACCATTGCCATTCCCGTTTCCATTTCTCTTTAACTGCGGGCAATTTTTCCTAAAATGCCATTCTTTCCTGCACTCAAAACAGCCTTTGGGTGCTTCACCAGGTGGTGCCTGTTTGTTCTGTAGATCTACCCTACAATCTTTGGCCACATGACACATCTTTCCACACCGGTGGCTGATGTAACATCAGATGATGCATCCTCGTCCTTGGCCGGATCTCTTGTTGGTGCATCATCTGGTGCAACTCCTACTGCTTCAGCAGCTGCAAGTCGAGCCTCCACTTGCTCAATCTCGGTGTGGAGTATATCTAGGTTCCACTCTGCAGTATTCAGCCGGTCTTCCATATCCACACATCCATTTGAAAATTCTCATGAAATTTATCAGCGACTGCTAAATCTGAAGTCAGTTTGTCAATTTTCTGATTCATCAGAATCTGTCGCTCTAATATGCCAGAAATCTCCCCCGCTGCATCTCTCATGTTTCGGATCTCCCGGTCCATCCTAGATACAAAGGCAGCCAACACCTGCTCAAAGGGGTACTGCAATGGTGGCAAAGCTCGCACAGAAGATGATGAAGAAGAAGCAATGTCAGCAGTGAGTGCAGGTGGGACTTCCTCCTCGCGGATCCAGTTCCTGATCCTACCGGGATACCAATCCCAATCCTGCATGTTACCTCTGACACGCACATGAATAGGCTAATCATACCCTACAGTGGTGTTGATCGGGTTGAGTCGACGTCTCCTCGGCTCTGGCAAAGGTACGGTAGGAACATCGTGCTCCTAAACGACTGGGGATGCGGGTGAATTAGGCGGTGTTGACATTTCCTGTAACGGGATGAGTGAGTGCCATGTATGAGTGTAAGTGCTATGTAACTAATGCATGTGCGTGGTTATAGTCTAGTATGCATTTCCTAGTTCTCTATAACCAATGGCTCTGGTACCAATCTGTCACACCCCCAAAATCCACTAACGGAGTTTTACCGTTAGGAGCGTGACATACGAGGATCTCAGTCATTTGTTACGTTGAACGACTCTATATGAGTTTAAAAAAAACACTATTATTGCTCATAGTCACGATGCAACACTAGTAATGAAAATACTGAGTTAATGCGAAATGCGGAAGCGTAAAGATTGAAGGAAAAGCATGCGCCAAAAACAATTGCGCCCAAAACATGCAATTCGAAAATAAATAAATAAGTAAGTCATGCGTTTGATAAATAATGAAACTCCAATGCATGCATACCCTATCTCGTGCTCGTACCTTAACGACCTGAGAAAACATGCTAAAACGTGTCAACACTAGGTTGGTGAGTTCACAGGTTTCAAATGTAAGTAAAGTTTACTAGATAAAACAATTTACAATTATATCAATAGGTAGCTAACCTAATAACATGTTACTAAAGCGTTTCGACACCGAAGCTGACTGTTTATGTTTGATCTGCCTCCTACCATGTCTATCATGAACAATGGTAAACTGTTTAGGTCAATGTTACACCCGTTCAACTTCCTGTCATGTTCGCGCGACTAACGCGGGTGGGGCTTGTCAATGCCCAGTAGTACTACTCAAGATTACCTCGCTATCCCATATATTAAACGGTTCGATAAGTAAGGACTTACATGATATGTTTGCGCTTAGTACAACAAGTGCTATAAATGAAATATAAGATCTAAATGTTTGTACCCATGTTTTCTGCCCCAAGTTTAAACCATAAGAAAAGGGGTCGTGAAACTCACCTTAGAGTGCGTGCGAAAGAAAGCCAACTTAGAATGCTTGACGACTAACTGCCACCTATAAACACCGGTATATAAGTGTGTGTTTGTGCAAGGCGATAGGAACCCTAAGTATCCAAACAATCTCACTGTTTTAAGGATTTAGAAAATATTTATTAGTTTGACTAAGGTTGACCAAGTTTGACTAAGTTTGACCAAGTTTGACTCGACGAACCGTTGGTGACCCGCTTAGTGATTAAATGTTTGACTTGCATAACAACACGCTTAGCACACAAATAATTCACGTTTCATGCTACCTAAGTCATAACTAATTTAGCATGGCAAACTACGTCAACAATACACGTTACATTAATTTATTATTTTTTTGAAAAAATATATAAACTCATGTTTTCTTTCAAATGAATCACATTATCTATAACACGTTCGTATCATCATCCCATGTCTATCTACACATGCTAATACATAATAGATTACCATAACACCCATCATTAAGTTTAGACATCAAGTTCCAAATCACAAAGTTTCCACTTTTAGTAACCTATGATCTATTTAAGCTATTTGCATTCAATAATCCTTTAACGAGCCTCATTACAATCGTACTAACATACTAGAGTCAATTTATAACATCATACACACCTAGAAACCTTCACATTCAAAAATCACTTTTTAACAAAGTTTCCTCTTTTAGTAAGTCATCCATTACACGCTTTGTTTACAAAATTTACACGTCTAATCAATCCCAAATCTTTCAACTAATATAATTACAACTATGTTAATCATAATTCACGTCTGACATGCAATTCCTATACTTCACATAATCAACAAATCTCGATTTACATCTCGTATGAAAACTAGGGTTTCACATACTTTCATAAAATCACCAAATCGATACAATACTATCAATCAATTAACCAATTCATTAATATATTTCGAAAATATCAAGTTTGGATGAACTAGGGTTTCGATCTTAAAAATAAAAATGAAATAACGACGGAATTCGATGAAATAACTTACGTAGGAATGTTAGGAATGTCTAGACTAGCACGTATTCAGTTCCAGTTTCACGATTGGAGCTCGATCGAAGGTGTTTGGGTTGATTCTAGGTCTCGGCCGAATGGGGGTGAGGGGTGGGAGATCGCGACGGCAATAGGAGTGGGGTTAGGGTTATAATTTTTTTTTAAAGTTCCTTATATATAATCCATGCACTAATGGGCTTTAAGTTGGGCTACGGGCTTTCTAAAGGTCCATAAACTCTAATTAATTAAATAACACTTACTTAATAATTAAAACTTTTGATTTTTATTTTTTTATAAAACTCTAATATTTATAAAAATACTACATACGATTAACACACGATAAACACGTACGAGAACAAAAATATTAACATAATTCACATAATTTATATTAAATATAAACTATTAAATATTCGTAATATTTATTTTTATTAATCACCAACATTCCGGGTTAGACTCAAGTGTGATCCGGTAATTATACGGATAGCCGTTGTGTGTGAAATAACTGACACATTTAATTAACCTAATTAAATGCAATGCACATGTGACTAACTGAGATAACTGAGTTTGCAATTAATAATGTTTGAACTAACGAGGTTTGTGTTAACGGAGCTAACCTGAATTTGTCGGATGTCATAACTATTGTGAAACTAAGTTGTACAATCAAACCTTTGTAACTAGCATGCAAAAACCAAAATGTGTTGTCGGTAACAATCACCCTAACTGGGTGGGTTTGTCAGACTCAATAGATCTATCATTGTTAACCGTCGGCTTGTATAGTTAATGATTGCACATGTAAATTGCACACAAAATGTAGTTAACACACCTAGTACTCAAACATAAGGCTCAAATTGCACACATTAATGTAGGGTGGAATTGTATTGTGTAGTTTGCAAACATTTTATATTTGTATTCATGTTCCACCCAAAAATGTAAAAAGTGTAAAAAGGGGCTATGTAAACTTACCTGGAGGTATTGGTAGCAAACTTGTCTAAGAAAAGAGTATGATTATCCTGACCGCTATGGATGCCCTAGAATGATAATACATCATTTGGATGTAAGTATAACGTAACTGATATTATCCTGGCGTATTTGATGTGGAATTATTGCTTTGTATATCCCAGGTACTTATGTTAACGGGAATAGAAAAAAAAATCGTTGATTAAACGTTGTATAGAAAGGCAAAATAAAGGAATTCGAGTGTTTGAAATTGTCCTTGACTATTTAAATAATGACCTTGTAATAAAAGTATTAGTTACGTAATTATGATAATTCAACGCTATGAACATGACATATATTAATTATATTCATGACGTATATTGCCCGACTTAAAAAGAGAAATAATTGTTTAAGGGCATAAAAAAAACTATAAGAACAAATTATATTCTAAATAAAAGAACAACGGAGGCTTATTAACCAAAACAGTAAAAACTAGTTCCAAAATCGTTTATTGGTATTTATCCGAGTCGAAAGCAAGTTATCAAAGTATTAAAATTAAATGGATTGAAGGAGAACATAGAAAAATCATTTTTAAAAAATATATGAAGGCAACAGGGTTTGAACCCAGGTCTGTTTTGACCAAGTCCAGCGACTTAACCAACTGAACTATGACTCCTGATGTGAAGAACACGAAAGTGGAAGATCTTAAAATGTAACATCCCAAAAATAAAAATGAGAAATAAAGATAACGGGTGCAAGCGGGACGAATGGTACGAGCGGACAAAGGTGCGCGGGCCGGGGTTGGGCCGAGTTAGTCGTGATGTGGGCTTGGGAAGCGGAGGCCCCTCCCATAAATACCCCACACTTGCACACACTTCTCTCATTTTGCATCTTTAGAGAGAGAAAGTTGACGGATTGACCCGAGATTGAAGGAAAACGTTACTACTGAACTCGTGAGCAGGATCTCCGAATCAGAATCTCGATTCAGGTAACAACTCGAGCTAGATTTGAGATTTTTGGTTATGTTAGGTTTTTCGGGTTTTGGGTAAAAAGGTAACGTTTTTACGGATGAAACTTGAAAATAAGCTTAGGTCTAACATCTAGAAGGGAAACCGAACATTTTGAGCAAAGAAAGTTGGGATATTGGCATGATCAGATTCGCATGCAAGAACTTCGGGTTTTTTGGGGAAGATGACTGCCCGACAGGCGAACTTATCAAGTTCGGCTGGAAAGGTTTGGGCGAACTTATCAAGTTCGCTTGATAAGTTCGCTTAAGTCATCAAGGGGGCGAACTTGGTTATGTTCGCCTGGTTATGTTCACCTGGCAAGGTTGGGGCGAACTTATCAAGTTCGCTTGACAAGTTTTCTTAAGTCATCAGGGGGGCGAACTTGGTTATGTTCGCCTAGACAAGATAAGCGAACTTAGGACAAGTTCGCCTATATGTTCGCCTAGACTATGAGTTGCGAACTTAGCCTTAAGTTCGCCTAGATCAGACTGCATAAAAGTGTGTAAGTTAGATTATGTCTGATGTATGTGTAAATAACCAATTAAGATCGTGTGTGGCGCTCGTTGGACTGTGGTTAGGACAGAAATGAGACTAGCTTATCATGTGAGTTCTAGAGCCCTACTTTTATATGTTTTGTGCTGGTGTGCATACTTACATGATAATGTTTTATGAAAGGAAAGTTGAAATGTATTTATGAAACGTGTTTGCAAATGTGGTTTACGAAATGTTTACAAATGAAATGCTATTTAATAAAACGTACGAACGCTTTAACTGAAAAGAAGTAAAGGTTTTATGGAAGTCACGATGTAAGGCCCCATTCCCGCGTAACCTCACTTGTTGGATTTACTCATAAACATAGTCATAAATACTGATCTTAAATTTAAAACATTCGAATTCAATCATTACATAACGTAACATGACATGACATAATAGCGGAAGTCTTAACAATTAAATACATAACATTGTCTTAACATATAATAAGTGGGATGTCAGTCTTGTGTCGGGTAACCTTCACGCCATCGCACGACCCTTCCTTCCTTTACCTGAAATGTATACTAAAAGTCAGCTAACGCTGGTGAGTTCTAGTTTAAAGACATATTCTTGTATATATTGTATATATGTATATTCGTACTTTTACATATTCTTTACTTCACTGTTCTCACATAACATTAATTGAGGGTATATACATATGTACATACATACTTACTTTGGGGAGAACACTTATTGGCCATAATCTTAAGGGTGATCAACCCATCACACTTGTCGCGAATGTCACAAAGACATCGCAGTGAGAACTACCGTCGTAGCCCTTTTCATTAACCGTCCGGCTCTAGAAAACCGTCCGTCGAAAATTAAATCCGTCTGGCAACCTTTGTCCGTCCGCTCTTAAACCGTCCTACCGTCGTAGTCCGTTCTTTTTTCCGTCTGCCCTAGGGCATCCGTTTCCCACGTGACCATTATGTATGCAACCGTTATACTTTAGTTAAGGTAATTGCTTCGACCGTCCATTAGTGTCTTTTTATACGTCCTATCTTGTGAAGGAACGTTTTTATCCCGGTTGCAAAATAGTCACGTGGTCGTCCGTCTACCGAAGTAGCCGTTGTCATAGAAGGGTTCATAACGTTTACATACATTCATAACATGCAATATATATATATATATATATATATATATATATAATATAAAGCAAGATTTCATTCATTTACGTTATGTTCTTCTTTCATTCATTCTTTATAATCATACGCTTCATTCTTTATTCATAATTCATTTTCATATATAAGTATTTATATATATACGTATGATCACCTTGACATTTATAGCATTTATTCATTTAGTGTATACACTTCAGCCCCAAAACATTTAAAATGATTTGCACATAACATAAAAGGGGGCACATATAACTCACCTGATAAGCTAGTCTTGGTTGTCCTAAACAAAGGTCAACAACGTCACGTACGATCTGAATTAGGTAGTTAAATACACATCAGACCCAATCCCGACTCTAACGGTTTAATCATTCTAAAACATACTGACTTTCCTTACTGGTCTGTTGCCTGCGCACTTATTAAGTGCGGAGGGCCTTGCTCATGCGTACTTGATAAGTACGCATGATCTTTCTCTTGCGTACTTGGTAAGTACGCATGATCTTTCTCCTGCGTACTTGGTAAGTACGCAGGACGTCCCTACTGCGTACTTGATAAGTACGCAGCACCTGTTTCCTGGACAAGTCCGAAATTCTTGCATGTTAATCCGATCATGCTAATCTTACAACTTTCTTTGATCAAAAGGTGCGATTTTCACTCTAGATGCTAGTTCTAAGCTTATTTTCAAGTTTCATCCATAAAAAACGTCTCCTATTTAGCTAAAACCCGAGAAACCCCAAAACGAAGAAAAACTCAGTTTAAGGTGGAATCGTTACCTGGATTGTGATTCTAATTCGGAGGTTTTGCTCACGAGCTCAGTAGTAACGTGCTCCTTCAATTTCGTGTCGATCCGTCAACTTTCTCTCTCTAGACCCGACTCTCCTTTCTCTCTCTAGCTTGCAAGTGTTGGTGAAAAATGAGAGCTTCAAGGCTGTCTTGGCCCTTATATACCTGGGCTTCCCTCGGCCCAATGGAGCCGAGCCCAAACCCATCCGTTTTTCTTTTGTTTTATGACAATTAAGTCTCTTTCGCGTTATTATTTACTAGATTACTATTTTTGAGATGTTACAAGTCTACTCTCCTTAACGAAACCGCTTTTACGTTAAACAATTTAGGGTATAGTCCCCTCATCTCGTCTTCTTTTTCCCATGTAGCTTCTGGCCCTTTTTTGTGCTTCCATTGTACTTTAACTAAAGGAATCGACTTATTTCGTAGTCGTTTCTCAGCTCGGTCGAGGATGGCTATCGGTTCTTCTACATAATTTAGACTGTTATCCACTTCGATCTCGTTGTAAGGTATGTGAGCTGTGTCGTCAGGTAGGCACTTGCGTAAGTGCGACACGTGGAACGTAGGGTGTATTCCACTAAGCTCAACGGGTAGGTCGAGTTTGCAAGCAACTTGACCCACCTTGGACTTAGTTTGCCACGTTTTCTGAATCGGATGATTCCTTTCCATGGTGATACCTTTAACAGTACCATGTCCCCTACTTGAAACTCTAAATCCCTTCTCCTCTTATCCGCGTATGATTTCTGTCTGTCTTTTGCGGCTTTCATTCGAGCCTTGATTTGATCAAATTTCTCAGAAGTAGCTTTGACCACTTCAAGACTTGCAAAATCCTTTTGTCCAATTTCCCCCCAACAAACCGGGGTCCTACATCTTCTCCCATACAACATTTGAAATGGCGGCATGCCAATAGTTGAGTGATAGCTGTTGTTATATGAAAATTCCGCCAATGGTAGATGGCTGTCCCAGCTCCCACCGAAGTCAATGATACAGGCCCGGAGCATGTCCTCCAAGGTCTGAATGGTCCTTTCGGATTGATCATCGGTTTGAGGGTGGTAAACGGTGCTTATGTTCAGTCTAGTGCCCATCGCTTCATTGAATTTCTTCCAAAACCTCGACGTGAATCTAGTATCCCTGTCGGTCACAATTGACAACGGCATACCATGTCTGCTCACAATTTCCTTGATAAAAATTTCTGCTAGTCTGTCTGACGAAGAAGTCTCACGTATTGGCAAGAAGTGAGCACTTTTCCTCAAGCGGTCGATGATCACCCAAATGGTATCATTGCCTTTAGCTGTTCGCAGTAGCTTGGTAATGAAGTCCATCGTGATCTCCTCCCACTTCCATTCCGGTATTGGCAAAGGCTGCATTTTACCGCATGGTTTCTGGTGCTCGGCCTTAACTAGTGAACACGTTAAGCACTTGTTCACGTACTCAGTCACATCATTTTTCATGCCAGGCCACCAGTACTCTTTCTTCAAGTCTTGATACATTTTTTTTATCCCGGGGTGGATATCGTAGCGAGACTTATGGGCTTCATCGAGTATTTTGGCTCTAAGTTCGCCAATATTAGGTATCCACATCCGGCCAAACCTAGTTCGTACACCATGTGCATTTGCATCTGAATTCCCTTGTTGTCCAACTATTCTTTCCCGTTTTATATTTCTTTCTAATAGTGCTTCATCTTGTGCCTTTGATATTTCACCCATCAAATCTGGCGTTATAATCAGCTGACACGCTTTGATTCGGATAGGTGCCGATTCTTCCTTTCTACTTAAAGCGTCAGCCACTACGTTTGCCTTGCCTGGATGGTACAATATCTCAAAATCATAGTCTTTCAGTAGCTCCAACCATCTCCTTTGCCTCATGTTTAATTCCTTTTGCCCAAAAAAGTACTTCAGGCTTTTGTGATCTGAGTAGATGGTGCATTTAACTCCATACAGATAGTGCCTCCATATTTTCAACGCGAAAACTACTGCTGCTAACTCTAGATCGTGTGTTGGGTAGTTAACCTCGTGAATCTTTAGTTATCACGAGGCGTAAGCAACTACCTTTCCTCGTTGCATAAGTACGCAACCTAAACCCTGACCCGAAGCGTCAGAGTAGACTACTAAGTCTTCATTTCCCTCAGGTAGTGCCGAGACTGGAGCTTGGGTTAATCGTGCCTTAAGTTCCTCAAACGCGTTGTTTTGGGTTGGACCCCATTCATATTTCACTTCCTTCCGTGTCAACTTAGTTAGTGGCGAGGCTATTCTTGAAAAATCTTGAATGAACCTTCGATAATAGCCTGCCAATCCCAGAAAGCTTCGTATCTCTGTTGGTGTCTTTGGGACGTTCCATTCCTTTACTGTCTCGATCTTTGCAGGATCCACCATGATTTCGTTTGGGTTTATTACATGACCTAGGAATTGGACTTCCCTAAGCCAGAACGCGCATTTGGAGAATTTTGCGTACAACTTTTCCTGCTTTAGCACCTCCAGAACCTCTCTTAGGTGACAGTGGTGATCACCCTCGCTTTTCGAATATACCAGTATGTCGTCTATAAAAACTATCACCGATCGATCCAACATTGGTCTACATACTCTATTCATCAAATCCATGAACATTGCTGGTGCGTTAGTTAATCTGAAGGACATCACGAGAAACTCATAATGCCCATAATGCGTGCGAAACACGGTCTTTGGTACGTCTTCTTCTCTTACTTTCAACTAATGGTAACCCGACCTAAGATCGATCTTTGAGAACCAACTCGCACCTTGCAGTTGATCAAAAAGGTCGTCTATTCTAGGCAGTGGGTATTTGTTCTTTACTGTCCTCTTGTTTAGTTCGCGGTAGTCAATGCACATGCGCATGCTGCCGTTCTTCTTCTTTACAAATAGTACCGGAGTGCCCCACGATGAGATGCTTGGTCTAATAAATCCTTTTTTCTGTTAGTTCCTTTAGTTGAGACATCAATTCTTTCATTTCTGACGGAGCCAATCGGTAGGGGGCTTTGGCAACGGGCTCAGCTCCTGGCAGTAAGTCAATCTGAAATTCTATTTCCCGACCGGGTGGTAACCCAGGTAGATCCTCAGGGAATACTTCCGAAAAGTTGCACACCATGGGTACATTCTTGAGTTCATTCATTTTCATTCTATCATCAATAACATATGCCAGATAAGCTTCGCAACCGCGCCTCATGTAACTTTCGGCTTTGATCATCGAGATGACGTTCGGCATCGTACAATTCCAATCCCCATAAACCGTAATTGGACTGCCACTAGGAGCTTTGAGGTGTATCCTCTTACGTTTACATATGATTTGAGCTTCGTTGGCAGCTAACCAATCCATCCCCAATACTATATCGAATCCTCCTAAGGTGAGAAGGAATAATCTAGAAGGAAACTTATGGCCCTCTATTTCTATGATGCAATCCTCTGTTACTTGGAATACTGGCGAATTTTTACCAACGGCAGTTTGTACGCTAAAGGCCTTTACTATGGTGTTGATAGTGCAATCTAGTTTACGACTAAATGCATTGGATATAAAGCTTTTACTAGCACCAGAGTCAAATAAAATAGCAGCATGTTCATCATTAACTAGGAACGTACCTGACACAACACAGGGTTTCCCCTTGCTTCCTCCTCAGTCAGGGCGTAGGCTCGAGTCCTAGCCTTCGGCTATTCCCTTTCAGCTTTCTTTTCCTTTCCCGAACCGGATTGTCAGGTTTTCCTGCAATCCCTAGTCAGGTGTCCATATCTTCCACAACTTTGACACTTGACGTTCTTTATGCAGTCTCGGGAGTAGTGTCCCGGCCTCCCACATTTGTAACACATGGTTGTGCCAACTAAACATTCGCCTTGGTGTCTCCTTGAGAATTTCTTACAAACTCCATACTCTTCTGCCGTAGGCTTCTTCACGTCAGCGATGTAGTTTCCCTTCCCATTTCCTTTGAACGAGTTCTCCCATTTCCGTTTCAGAGCTTCAGGAGCTATGTCCTCGTTAGCATAATCGTCATAGACGATCCCAGACAGGTTGACTACCGACTCGAAGGTCGTGGCTAGATTAGCTTTCACATGAACACGGACCCTTTGAGGTAGGCCCTTCACATAGTACTTAATCATTCATTCTTTCGTCTCCACCAGGTGGGGTACGAGTTGAGCGAGCTCATTGAACCTAGAAGTATACTGGCGGTGCGTCTTTCTGCCAGCCTTGAAGTTGAGGAATTCATTTTCCACTCGATCAATTTCGTTCTGGGGACAAAACTTTTGGATTATCAGCTTCTTCAAGTCTTCCCATGTCATTATTGCAGGAGCGTTTGGCGACTTTGTCCTCTGAATGTTCCTCCACCAACTTAGTGCTTCATTGGTGAAAGAATGGGCAACATACTTAACAGCCTGGTCCAGTCGACACTCGCTGATGTTAATTACAGCGTTCATCCTCTCAATCCATTCGAACGTAGCCACTGAATCCTTGTTCTCATCGAACTTGGGTGGGTCTCCGTCCTTAAAACCTTTGTAGGTACACCCACGATTGCTTGATTCTACCTTCACTTTATCCCCATCACTGTCATACACTTTCTCTTCGTGGTCTCCCTCATCCTCCTCTCTACTTTTCTTTAGTGCCTCTGATAGTAGATCAGGCAATACTTTCTTCAGAGTAAGATCAACTTCGCGGGCAATAGCATCCCTGACCTCTGGTTCCAATGGTAGAGGCCCATGATTTTCGTCCCCAGTTGGGGTCACATCTGTTTCGTGCACACTCTCAGTGTGTTCTGCGTGCACACTCTCTTCCTCTTCACGTCTTTGATTCAATGGAGGTCTACCGACTCGGCTAGTGCGACCGCCTCGGCGTCCTGTTCTTCCTCCCCCAGCCATAGTTCTTAGTTTCCTGATAGTTATAAAGGGAATACATCAATACCGTTCCTTCAGATCATAGTTTTAGAACAGTACGAGCAAGGTAAATTTTTAATTACAGTGACCGGTTTGTGATTACTAATTTACATTGCTTTTCGGGTTCAAAACTCTTCAAATAGGTTGTGACATTGACATCTATTTGTTCTAAGTTAAGGTATCTATTCTTATCCAGGTGCATTAACTTTAGTACTTACTTACCGTGCTGGCGTTGGTTACCCATACTGACA
This sequence comes from Smallanthus sonchifolius, assembly GCA_023525975.1. NCBI lineage: Eukaryota > Viridiplantae > Streptophyta > Magnoliopsida > Asterales > Asteraceae > Smallanthus > Smallanthus sonchifolius. Next base: position 14,859,024 of record CM042035.1, on the reverse strand, counting down.
TCCGTTTGTTGGTCCCATAATCAGCTTGAGTCCAGACATTTAGGGATGTCTGAATCTCTCAAACTATTGCTCTGATACCAACTTGTAAGGCCCCATTCCCGGGTAACCTCACTTGTTGGATTTACTCATAAATACTGAGCTTAAATTTAAAACATTCGAATTCAATCATTACATAACGTAAGATGACATGACATAACAGCGGAAGTCTTAACAATTAAATACACAACATTGTCTTAACATATAATAAGTGGGATGTCAGTCTTGTGTCGGGTAACCTTCACGCCATCGCACGACCCTTCCTTCCTTTACCTGAAATGTATACTAAAAGTCAGCTAACGCTGGTGAGTTCTAGTTTAAAGACAATCATACATAATAATTATCTTATCATGAATATATTGTATATATGTATATTCGTATTTTTACATATTCTTTACTTTACTGTTCTCACATAACATTCATTGAGGGTATATACATATGTACATACATACTTACTTTGGGGAGAACACTTGTCGCGAATGTCACAAAGACGTCGCAGTGAGAATTACCGTCGTAGCCCTTTTCATTAACCGTCCGGCTCTAGAAAACCGTCCGTCGAAACTTAAATCCGTCCGGCAACCTTTGTCCGTCCGCTCTTAAACCATCCTACCATCGTAGTCCGTTCTTTTGTCCGTCTGCCCTAGGGCATCCGTTTCCCACGTGACCATTATGTACGCAACCGTTCTACTTTAGTTAAGGCAATTGCTTCGACCGTCCATTAGTGCCTTTTTATACGTCCTAGCTTGTGAAGGAACGTTTTTGTCCCGGTTGCAAAATAGTCACGTGGTCGTCCGTCTACCGAAGTAGCCGTTGTCATAGAAGGGTTCATAACGTTTACATACATTCATAACATGCAATATATATATAATATAAAGCAAGATTTCATTCATTTACGTTATGTCCTTCTTTCATTCATTCTTTATAATCATACGCTTCATTCTTTATTCATAATTCATTTTCATATATAAGTATTTATATATATATGTATGATCACCTTGACATTTATAGCATTTATTCATTTAGTGTATACACTTCAGCCCCAAAACATTTAAAATGATTTGCACATAACATAGAAGGGGGCACATAGAACTCACCTGATAAGCTAGTCTTGGTTGTCCTAAACAAAGGTCAACAACGTCACGTACGATTTGAATTAGGTAATTAAATACACATCAGTCCCAATCTCGACTCTAACGGTTTAATCATTCTAAAACATACTGACTTTACTTACTGGTCTGTTGCCTGTGCACTTAGTAAGTGCGCAGGGCCTTGCTCATGCGTACTACGCATGATCTTTCTCTTGCGTACTTGATAAGTACGTATGATCTTTCTCCTGCGTACTTGGTAAGTACGCAGGACGTCCCTACTGCGTACTTGATAAGTACGCAGCACCTGTTTCCTGGACAAGTCTGAAATTCTTGCATGTTAATCCGATCATGCTAATCTTACAACTTTCTTTGATCAAAAGGTGCGGTTTTCACTCTAGATGCTAGTTCTATGCTTGTTTTCAAGTTTCATCCATAAAAACGTCTCCTATTTAGCTAAAACCCGAGAAACCCCAAAACGAAGAAAAACTCAGTTTAAGGTCGAATCGTTACCTGGATTGTGATTCTGATTCGGAGGTTTTGCTCACGAGATCAGTAGTAACGTGCTGCTTCAATTTTGTGTCGATCCATCGACTTTCTCTCTCTAGACCCGACTCTCCTTTCTCTCTCTAGCTTGCAAGTGTTGGTGAAAAATGAGAGCTTCAAGGCTGTTTTGGCCCTTATATACCTGGGCTTCCCTCGGCCCGATGGAGCCGAGCCCAAACCCATCCGTTTTTCTTTTGTTTTATGATGATTAAGTCTCTTTCGCGTTATTATTTACTAAATTACTATTTTTGGGATGTTACACATGAAATAAATGAATCTGCCATGAGTTCCTTCAGGGGCAAGGGAATGTATGCATGAATGGGCCTTACCTTTATAGGGGTCTTTGTGGCTGGCCAACGGTTGTACAACTGGGTGAAAAGGGGTGACGACGGTCACCAATGAGGGATTACCGGGATCCCTAATGAGATACCATTCTCCGTGAGGGAATAGTATTTAAGGTGGTACGAGCTATCCTTTGGGACGCCGTACTTGAAATGGTTAATGTGGGTGTGTGTGCTCTATGGAGCACCTTACTCAAGGTCGGTGCGTGTACCCTATGAGGTACCGTGCTGTAATGAGGAATTGACGGTTACGAAAAGGCGCAGATTCAGTTTATTGTTGACTTATGGTTAATGTTATGTTATTGCATGCTTTATGTACTCTTTTATTAAATAAATGAATGTAATGTTTTTGGCAAATGGTTTTGTTAAAGTTTTATGTAAAGCTAGAACTCACCAGCGTAGCAGACTTTTTAGTATGCACATTCAGGTTAAGGCAGGTTATAAGGTTAGGCAGTGATGCTTGGCTAGCGATGAAGAGTTACCCGGCTGCTTAGGAAGACTGGCATGATGTTACGTTTTGATTTCGTTATGTTATGTTTAGACAATGTTTACGCTTTCGTATGTTGAACAATGTAATGGTTATGTTTTAATTAAGTATTTTTCGCTGCGTTATTTGATATTCAAGTTTAAGAACTGTTTGTGAATGTGTAAATCCAATAAGTGAGGCCTCTCGGGTTTGGGGCCTTACATAAAACCAATTTGAAATCAAACAGTCTGCAATAATAAAAAAATGAATGCAAAAACGTTGGAACCAGGACTCGAACACGCGACCCATGCTGCGTAAAACCAAAACCTTATGAAGACTGGCATCATGTTACGTTTTGATTTCGTTATGTTATGTTTAGACAATGTTTACGCTTTCGTATGTTGAAAAATGTAATGGTTATGTTTTAATGAAGTATTTTCCACTGCGTTATTTGATATTCAAGTTTAAGAACTGTTTGTGAATGTGTGTAAATCCAATAAGTGAGGCCTCTCGGGTTTGGGGCCTTACCTAAAACCAATTTGAAATCAAACAGTCTGCAATAATAAAAAAATGACTGCAAAAACGTTGGAACCAGGACTCGAACACGCGACCCATGTTGCGTAAAACAAAAACCTTACCACCCAGCTCCGCCTGTCCAGGCCTACAAGAACCCAAACCCAAAATGTTTTAACCCAAGAACTCTCGACCAGTTCTTCCCAACTGATCGATCTATATGCACTAAATCAATCAAAATGATTTTGATCCAAACTAAAGCATTTGGGCTAATGCTGAACCGATGATTGTGAGGTTGTGTGAGTGATTTAATTTTATTATAAGATTGTTTTAGCATGGTTTTAATCGTATGAACAATCCGAAAACCCTAAGTCATTTCTTGAACAAAATAGGTGGAATTCGATCGAAAAAGGGTCTGGAATCATAGGGCTTTTATTCTACTGCTGAAAACGAAACTATGGGTGTATGAATTACCTGGAACGAATGCGCGAGCAGGACGAACGGATAATGCCTTTTTGTTCAGGTTCTTCAAGCTCGACTGAGTTCTAGAGGGGGTATTGTCGTACCATTTTGAGTTTAGGATGATGGCTAAAGGTGTCGCGAAGGTGTATGAACAGATTATAGGTGCTAATTTCATTTGAACGTGTCAATTTGATTTGGCATTGACCGAACAGTTACGGGATTGATTTTCGAATCAATTCGTTTAATTTGCAATTAAATAGGCAATAGTTTATGTTTGGAAACATACCAGCAACGTCTGTGAATGATTTCTGACCTCTACGCATGATTAATTCCACGAATTGAATTCGAATTTTTGATTAGTTTGACTCTGGAGAGTCAAACGCGCTTTCATCAATTCTAGCCCCAATAACCGTGTAATTGGTTGGTGAATCGAGTTGGAAATCGATCGTGACATGCTTAGGCATAAATAGCAAGTCCAATGATTCCGGATTGGGACTGATTTTGAATCGGATTGGAGGGGTAATTGTTCTTGCTGGCCTTGGTGTGGTCAAAGGTATGAATTTGGGGTTCAAAACATGAGGGTTCAAGTGTCCAAAGGGTCCAATTACATGAGAGGGGTTTCTAAGCCAAGTTTATTTGTTTTAAAATCTTATCTCAATTATTAATAAAAATATTTTTTCTATAATATTTATAAACGTTTACATTTAGTTATAAAGATTTTATAAAAGGAAAGTTCTTTTTACAAGATCACAAGGATTGTATAAATGATTTATTGAAACGATAAAAATGTATATATATACATATATATATATATATATATATATATATTTGTAAATATGCATTTATAAGTTACATATGTATATATAATAGTGAATAATATCTTATTGTAAAGTTGGAAAAATTTGAGTTTAATATTCGTCAAATTAATGTGGTAAGTACGGTTTGAATAGAATTGTTATTGTATAAAAATAATGTCGAAAATCTTGGATGTTACAGTATCTCCTAGTTGAGGGAATTTCGTCCCGAAATACAATTGATGGCGGCTCTTAAATCAGGAAGAGATGAAGGTACTTAACTGAAAATTGATAATAAGGTTGAGGTTTGTTTCTCAAGGCCAGGTATAAATAATGATAATAAATTTAGTTTTGAATGAATTTAAGGAGTAAAACTGTCGGATAACAATTTAGATTCTAAAGGTGGAGTGCATTACTTGGAACGAATTTGATGGGGATTTGATGATCAGGGTTGTTTAGGATGTAGTCTAATGTGCTCTAGAGTTATAAGTGGATAAGATATTTCTCAACCATGGGTCAAGGTCAAAACTTCACGTGACACAAACAACGGTACTCCTGATAATATGATAAAACACTTATATATAGGAAGTACCATCGGCGTATCCACCATGCCCTTGTCATATCACATTAGTTTCGTTGCTATATATCACGATAAGTTTTAGGTCACAACACACGGCAAAATTCACTATGTTTTTCATGCGCTGATTTTTATAATTACGTGTGCACCCGTAATTACTCGAATCATCGCATGGTCCGTATAGATCCTTCCTTGTGTGTGGGTCAAAAGGGGGCACAAATTCACTTAGTTCATGTCTATTGTCGCACATATGAGTTGCTAATAAATAACTATGCCCCTAAATTGGCAGGTAAGTTAGCAACTAAAGAGTAATAAGGTAGTATAACTTAAAGTTCCATAGGTTACTCTTGTTTGAACAAGAATACGTCAAACATCGAGTTGTTTTAAAGTGTTACAACTTCCTCATGTTTGAACAAGAATACGTCAAACACCGAGTAGCTTCAATGTGTTATGGTTTTCAAATTTGGTGAACAAAGTGTATGACCATGCCTTGTGTATAATGTAATCAATTAATTGCAAGAATTGTAAGCAATTTAGTTTCGTGTATAATGTAGCACCCAAGTTTCATGTATGATCGAGTGTGATGTAGCTTGTAATCAAATAGGTGTCATATGTAACGTGAATAATTTAGCATCATGAATATGGTAAGAAAATGAATTTCAAGTATGATGTTAACAACTTAGTATCATGTATTTTGTAAATCAATAAGCTTTCATGTGTAATGTAAACAATTTAGTCTCACGTACTTTGTATTCAAATAAGTTTCATGTTTGATGTGGTCAATCTAATATTATGTACTAAACAAACAAACTTTATGTGTCATGTGATCAATTTAGTATCATGTATGTTGCAAACAACCAAGTTTCATGTATTATGTGATCAATCCAGTAAAATGTGTATTGCAAATAAACAAGTTTCACGTATTATGTAATCGTGTTGTGTATTTTGTGAACGTGCATACGTACGTTATTGAATTTCGTGTGTGAGTATACTAACGAGTTTTGTATGTGATCGAGTGTCGCGGACAAGCGTGTTGTTTGGCGTTCATGTATAATCTGGTTAGTTAGGGTTTATTTTATTTTTTTGCTTTTTAAATCTCGTTGAAGTTTGTAGGGATGGTTAACGCCTACGCGAAATGGGTCGTCTCTTGAAGTGGCAAGTACACTCATATATTACTGAAAGTGAAAGATAACGAGGAGGTTCTGAAAACATTATGAGTAATTTGTTTACGAATAACTGATTTTTGTTTGTAAATAGGTAATTGTAATTTGTTTTTGTTTGTAGATAAATAAGGTAGTGAAACTAATAAGTTGAATAATCTAAATAAATGGACAATTTATAGGAACCCGTTTTATTAAATTTTCAATTATTATAAGGAGAATAGTTTTTTTAAGAGAAATTAATGGCTAAACAAGTAGCTGTATATTAATTTAGCCAAGGTTTAGAAATATTTAATTTAACGAGAACAAGTCATAATTATTTATAAATTTGAAATAATGCTTTTATAAAACAGGTTGTATTAAGTTTTCTTACAAGGTGAAAATGTTTATAGAAAATTTATATTTTAGATACTATCTAAAAGTTTGATAAACGTTTTGTTTGAACAAAATAACGATTTTGTTTAAATCAAATAATAGGATGATTTGTTCACAAAGGAGATTGCCGGTAGTGTACTAAATTGTAGTGAATGAAGAAGTTGATACTTGGAGAATTATGATGAAAATATGACGGGTGTAATTCACACTCACTATGTCAAATCAATGAATAATAACTTTAGAGTTGCAATATAAAACTTATTCAATGCTGAAATGTCAAACATTATTCAAAATATAGGGAAATGTTCTCAAACTGAAAATTTAAGGACAATAAGTAGAAATTTATGCTAACGTCTCACGTAGCTTTCCACTAGGAAGCAGATAATCACCAAGAAGAGTACCGCTATGGTTACTCAGGTAGCCGATATGGCCTCAGCTCTAGCTGCTTCCGTGCGATTCTCAAGCATTTCTTTGTCTTTTTCGAGGATGGAAATTTTCTCCTTTTGGCACCATATTTGATTCGCTAGGCTATCTATTCTTTGTCCTAACAGGTCGTGCCTTATCCCGTGCTCCATCCCTTGCCTCACGAACTCTGAGGTCCTCACGAATTAGGGGATGGCATCAATTGGGACTCCCATCGAACCAGGGGGAGCCATGGTATGCCTTGCCCTAGGGTTAGGATGATATGGATCGGGTGCTAGGTAGGGGTCCCTTAGATGGGATGGTAAATGGTTGTCTAGGTGAGGTGTCTGATACGGGTTTCTTGATTGGGTTGATCCAGATGCTCGAAGTCTCGGGCCAGTGTTCCTAATCCAATCTGCCCTTACATCAAACCTTGGCCTAGCAGCTGGGGGTGTTGGTGAACAATACACTGGTGACCCGATGTCTTCTTCCTGATCAGACTCTGCTCCGGGATGGTATACCTGGGAGGAAGGAGAGTAGGAGTCCATGTCTAGCAGAAAAATGAAAAGGTTGTAAGCAATAATGAAATACTAAGTGTAAAACAAAGGAGTTCTCATAGATTTAGAGTTTGACTAGTCATAAAACTGAGTCTTCACAATAGTATTTTATAAGTAACACTTGACCTATAAGTAGTGCATCCATGAGGAGAATTCCCAGGAAAGAGGGGTGGGTCACAAGGACACACTTAAGTACCCTGTCTTTCCTTAGCTAGATTCTCTCCTGGGTTTACACACTCTCCAGCCATCATGTACTAATAACACTATTGTTGGGCTCATGGTCATGATGAGAATCATCGTGGACTGGGCTTTGAAGCCCAAAAGTAAGGTTTATTCATTCCAACATGCTTCTTCTTCTTGGAGGATAAGTGGGCTTCTTAGTTTATTACTAATAGTCATTAGGCTCAATAGTTTAAATTTTGTTCACAAAAGATGATGGTATCGTGTGTGTGAGAGTAAAGGTGTATGAAGAATTAGGTGTTTATAAATGTGTGGTGAAACTTAGGGTAGCCCTTAATGAATCAACCATGTAGCATGTAGATATAAATGTTTATAAGCACAAGTGTTATTAGATAGTGACACCGAGATTATTAGGTATTATATCATGCGTTGTAGTTACTTAGAATAACATGTAAGAATATTACACTTAGTAGTGAACATGTAACACATAGCAATGTGGCAAAAATCATATAACATGGAGCATGGCATTTGATGGGTGTCCTAAGGTTATAGTCTAACTCAGAAGTGTCTAATAACCTAATTCCCTATAACCAAGGCTCTGATACCAATCTTTCACACCCCAACCGATGGCGGAAACGTCGGGGCGGGACATGTACACTATTCATGAGCACATGGTTGACTATGTTGTAATATATTAAATCATCACATTTCATTTCATAAAGCAAACCAAACAGAATCCAATCAAGTACATGAAATTCAAATACATAATAAGTTTCTTTATTTATTAACTAGGTCCACAACTTAAGTGTAGCAAACTTGATCAACTCAAACACTTGTACCCGAAACATGATTAAAACAAGGTTAACTAAAAAGTTGGTGAGCATACATAGGTTTTTTACTCTAAATAGTATCATTGTGTTGTGTGTATACGATCCATACATATCATGGTTAATAAGGCAATTATGGAGAGTTACTATTGTGAAACCAAGTTATACAATCAAACCTTTGTAACTAGCATGCAAAAACCAAAATGTGTTGTCGGTAACAATCACCCTAACTGGGTGGGTTTGTCAGACTCAATAGATCTATCATTGTTAACCGTCGGCTTGTATAGTTAATGATTTCACATGTAAATTGCACACAAAATGTAGTTAACACACCTAGTACTCAAACATAAGGCTCAAATTGCACACATTAATGTAGGGTGGAATTGTATTGTGTAGTTTGCAAACATTTTATATTTGTATTCATGTTCCACCCAAAAATGTAAAAAGTGTAAAAAGGGGCTATGTAAACTTACCTGAAGGTATTGGTAGCAAACTTGTCTAAGCAAAGAGTATGATTATCCTAACCGCTATGGATGCCCTAGAATGATAATACATCATTTGGATGTAAGTATAACGTAACTGATGTTATCCTGGCGTGTTTGATGTGGAATTATTGCTTTGTATATCCTAGGTACTTATGTTAACGGGAATAGAAAAAAAAATCGTTGATTAAACGTTGTATAGAAAGGCGAAATAAAGGAATTCGAGTGTTTGAAATTGACCTTGACTATTTAAATAATGACCTTGTAATAAAAGTATTAGTTACGTAATTATGATAATTCAACGCTATGAACATGACATATATTAATGATATTCATGACGTATATTGCCCGACTTAAAAAGAGAAATAATTGTTTAAGGGCAAAAAAAACTATAAGAATAGTTTTTACTCTAAATAAAAGAACAACGGAGGCTTATTAGCCAAAACAGTAAAAACTCGTTCCAAAATCGTTTATTGGTATTTATCTGAGTCGAAAGAAAGTTATCAAAGTATTAAAATTAATTGGATTGAAGGAGAACATAGAAAAATCGTTTTTAAAAAATATATGAAGGCAACAGGGTTCGAACCCAGGTCTGTTTTGACCAAGTCTAGCGACTTAACCAACTGAACTATGACTCCTGATGTAAAGAACATGAAACTAGAAGATCTTAAAACCAATTTGAAATCAAACAGTCTACAATAATAAAAAAATGAATGCAAAAACGTTGGAACCAGGACTCGAACACGCGACCCATGCAGCGTAAAACCAAAACCTTACCACCCAGCTCCGCCTGTCCAGGCCTACAAGAACCCAAACCCAAAATGTTTTAACCCAAAACGCTCGCTGACCAGTTCTTCCCAACTGATCGATCTATAAGCACTAAATCAAATAAAACGATTTTGATCCAAACTAAAGCATTAGGGCAAATGCTGAACCGATGATTGCGAGGTTGTGTGAGTGATTAAATTTTATTATAAGATTGTTTTAGCATGGTTCTAATTCTATGAACAATCCGAAAACCCTAAGTCATTTCTTGAACAAATCAAGTGGAATTCGATCGAATAAGGGTCTGGAATCATAGGGCTTTTATTCTACTGCTGAAAACGAAAATATGGGTGTATGAATTACCTGGAACAAATGCGCATGGAGGACGAACGGCTAAAGCCTTCTAGTTCAGGTTCTTCAAGCTCGACTGAGTTCTAGAGGGGTATTGTCGTACCATTTTGAGTTTTGGATGATGGCTAAAGGTGTCGCGAAGGTGTATGAATAGATTATAGGTGCTAATTTAATTAAATAGACAATGGTTTAAGTTTGGAAACATACCAGCAACATCTGTGAATGATTTCTGACCTCTACGCATGATTAATTCCACGAATTGAATTCGAATTTTTGATTAGTTTGACTCTGGCTAGTCAAACGCGCTTTCATCAATTCTAGCCGCAATAACCGTGTAATTGGTTGGTGAATCGAGTTGGAAACCGATTGTGACATGCTTAGGGATAAATAGCAAGTCCAATGATTCCGGATTGGGACTGATTTTGAATCGGATTGGAGGGGTAATTGTTCTTGTTGGCTTTGGTGTGGTCAAAGGTATGAATTTGGGGTTCAAAACATGAGGGTTCAATTTCTTTGAGAGTTCAAGGTGTCCAAAGGGTCCAATTACATGAGAGGGGTTTCTAAGCCAAGTTTATTTGTTTTAAAATCTTATCTCAATTATTTATAAAATGGTTTTTCTATAATATTTATAAAAGTTTACATTTAGTTATAAAGATTTTATAAAAGGAAGGGTTTCTATTTTTTTATCTCTTTTTTTTACAAGATCACAAGGTTTGTATAAATGATTTATTGAAACGATAAAAATGTATATATAAATACATATATATATATATATATATATATTTGTAAATATGCATTTATAATTTACATATGTATATATAATAGTGAATAATATGTTATTATAAAGTTGGAAAAATTTGAGTTTAATATTCGTCAAATTTATGTGGTAAGTACGGGTTTGAATAGAATTGTTATTGTATAAAAATAATGCCCGAAAATCTTGGATGTTACAGGAAGTTCATTAATTTTCTTTTCATATGAAATGCTTGGTCATTAACTTTGATTTGCAAAACTTTAATATCAACTTTTAAAGATTCAATTTTAGCTTTCAAAATTGTTTCATTTTCCTTCAAAGTTTGGTTTGATTTGTACATTGCTTTCATGTCACAGATGAGATTCGTGTTATCATTACACAATCTCGTAATTTTGAATTCAGAATCAATACATTTCAAACAAGAATTAACCTGTTGTACCCGTTTAGTATCTGCCATGAATGCATTGCATTCTCCTCAGCTAACGTCTCAACAATCTTTTCTGTAACCTTTCTAGCAGCTCCATCACTGAGCAAATCTTCATTTGAAAACTTTGGTTCACTTTTCTGAGGAACTGACTCTTCACTTTCATTGAAACTCCCAGAATCTGCAGAGTCACCATCAGAAGAACTGCTTTCACTTCCATCTTCATTATGAACTTCAGCTAGAAAATCTTAACTAACATGAGCAACAATATCCTCCAAATGAATACACCAATCATAATTTTCATCCTATTGAGAAATTAAGGCTGTGGAAGTATTCTGCTTGTTTTGATTGCCTTGAGTGTTTGAGGATCCTGGATTCTGACTTCTTGGTTTTGTACATTCCTGAGCAAAATGACCAAACTCCTGACAGTTATAGCACTTGAATTTAGATTTATCCAAACCCATCTTAGTCTTACTTGATGCTCCAATGAACTTCTTCCCAGTTCTTTTCAAGTGATCTATACCTTGTCTCATCCATAATGCCTCATTCCACTGAATATTCATTTCTTCCAAAGCATCTTTATCCAACTGTTTAAAATCATCCTCAATCATATCTCGATCAGTGATCTTGCCACCAATAAAGTTTCCATATGAGGTTAAGAATGATGCGATCATAGCCATCATATCATCAGCTGCTGAAGAAGACACCTTTGTAGAACAAGAATGACTTTCATTCTTACTATGTTTTGAACATCCAGAACTAGAGGCAACAAAGCATGCACCATCTTGACAAGAACTTTCTTTTGGACTTTCAGAAGACTCTCCAGAAAATAATGCAACTCCACCAGATTTCTGTGTCGATGTAGCTTTTCCAAAATAAATGCTTGGATCTTGATAAACTGTATCCTTCTTTTGTTTGTTCAAATCATAAGATTGAATCTTTCCCATTAAATCTTCAGGACTCAGATCATCAAATCCAGATTGTTCTTTTATCACAATAGTGTACATCTCAAAATGAGCTGGTAGAGCATCCAAAAACTTTTCAAGAGTCTTCTTGTTTTTGTAAGTAATGTCATTGTTCACATTCAATTAGAAGATGATAATATCTTGACATGAGATCATCCACAGATTCACCTTCAAAATGTTTAAACACACTAAATTGTTTCTTTAACAATTCTTTTCTCCTCTTCTTGATATCAGTGCTACCCTACATCTCTTAGCTAAACCTTCCCAAAGTTCATGAGAAGTCTTAAACTTCTTGAAAGTATGGTAGATGTCCAGTGGTAAACACATGGATAAAGCTGCAAGAGCTTTCTTTTCACGATCATACAGTTTCTTTTCGTCATCATTAAGAGTTGAAACTGGTTTTGGTGTATCTCAAACACGATCATACAGTTTCTTTTCATGATCATACAGTTTCTTTTCGTCATCAATAAGAGCTGAAACTGGTTTTGGTGTATCTGAAACACCCATATGAGGATGAACTGGATGCTCATAACCCTTACTAATAGGAATCCATAAACTTGTGTCATTGATATTCACATAATTCTCAAATCGACTTTTCCAATTAGAATAATCTTTGAGATTCATAAGCCTCGGTGGCTTGGTTGGAGTACCAATCTCAAAATCATGATTCAAAAAATGAGTCATGTTGTTCACACTCACATGATTAGGAGTAGACATCTTTGGAACAATTCAACACTTAGAAAATTTTGACAAGTTTCTGCCTATAGCGAACTTAACAAGTTCGCCCAAGTGAAGTATAGTGAACTTAACAAGTTCGCATGACAAGTTCGCATGTTTCAGTTGAAGAACAAGGAGGATTGTTCTAACATCCAAACGCACGAACGATTCCGAAAATTTTCGTATCTCTCAATTTGGAAGGAATTAGAGAAATTATTTTCGTAGAATTCTTCAAATGATGATTTAGAACACTTCTATCGGATCAATTTTGGTAAAACAACACCAAAAATGAAGAATTCAATCGAAATTCACTTCCAAAATCGCTACAAACTTCAAAAACACAGAAACTTCAGAAAATCTTCATCTTGTTGTGTAAAATCAATCAAAACAATGTTAAACAACACTAGCTAATCAAGAGCAATGGCTCTAATACCACTTGTAAGTCTCAGCGGGTCTACCGATCGATCTCTGCTGTAAAACACGTGATACGTATACAAAGTGCGGAATCCTAACGCATACGTACATCTCGAATACTCATACACACAATATAATCACACACAAGACAAGATATCATAAAAAGATTCTTGTATTCAATCTGTAAACAGCACACACATAGTAGTTCCAGAAATACATAATGTTTCAAATGAGAACAACTACGGCACTATTTTTAGACAATACAACTGGTTCAGGCGAACTTATCATGTTTGCCACCTTTAGTTGAGGCGAACTTGTTAAGTTCGCCTCAACTATGCCAGGCGAACATGTTAAGTTCGCCTGTGCAAACTTAACAAATTACAAGACAAAAACATACTAAACATAAACATAAAGACTAATATATTACAAGGCTTGTTGTCACATAAAATGCTCCAACAACCTAAGGTGGTATCTCTGTTGTGTCTGCCATGAGAGCTTGGTTGTTGGTAGGAAGATCTTCATATTGAAAGCTCCAGTCAAAACCAGATGTTCTAACAGTTGCACATGTTACAGTTTGAGCCGGAGGAGTGTTGCCTTGACTTGCTTGACCTTGATGAGCTTGTCTTGGTTGTGTTGTTGCTGGGTTTACCTTTGGTGCCTTACATTCTCTAGCAAAGTGACCAAGTTGGTTACAGTTGTAACATCTTAGCTTGCCCTTGTCCAAACCAACTCTAGTGTTAGAGTTTTTGCTTGGGATAGGTCTTCCAGTTCTCGAGTAGAACCGTTTAGCTCTGAGAGATAACATGGCATAAGAATGTTGTATGTCTATTTCTTCTAAGTCATCTGGATGAAAACACTCCAGATCTTCTTTGATGAAGGACATGTTTCTTGGGTTTTCAGAGACAAAAGCAGTGATGTATTTTGAGGTGGGGCTTCAAGAAGGAATGGTGAGTAGTTTGATTGTGAGTTGGGAGTCTGAGGATGGGTAAAAATGGGAGGATAGTAGTTGCTTGTACTTGGAACTGAGTGGTCAGAGTGGAGTTCAGAAGAAGTGGTGGTGGATGATGAGGCTGTTGAATGACCTGAGCTTCTTTCTTTGGCTTGAATAATTTCTAATTCATATGTCTTTAGCATACCAAACAGCTCAGTCATCTGCAGGGTCTTCAGGTTTTCAGTCCTTCTAATTGACACTGTGTACCTGTTGTACAGAGTAGTAAGAGATTCACCATCTTTGCAGACAAAGTTTTTGAATTGCTGCTTCAAGATGTCTCTTCTATTCTCCTTCACCTCATCAGATCTAGTAAACATCTTCTTAAGAGCTTCCCATAGCTCCTTGGCAGTCTTGTATTCTCTTAAGTTATGAAAAACTTCATTTGGCAAGCACATTTGTATGGCTCCAAAGGCTTTAAAATCTACCTCCATCTTCTTGATGTCTTTATCTGAGTACTTTGAAGCTTCTTTAGGGACGGATGGACCTCCGGAATCAGCAGAGGCCAGCATGGGTACATACGAACCATCGATTATGGATCTCCACATTCCATATTCTTGATAACAGAAGAAAATTTCCATTATGTTCTTCCACATATCATAATCTTCTCCAGACACCAGTCTTGTTGGTCTGTTGAGGCTTCCAGTATCATCAAATCCAGTGTTTTGTGCCATACTTTTGGATAGATGGTTTTTAGCAAAGAGATAGTAATGAACAGAACCAGAGAGTGATTAAACAAGTGTGAGTTTGTTTAATCTGAAAGCCAAAGCTCTGATATCACTTGTAGGATTGGTTTTTAAAATATGGTTCTGTTCTAGTTGAGATTGGCGAAAACAATAACCACTAAGCAATGTATACAAGAAACAAAGATAATACTGATAAATTCAAAGTGTATTAATCTTCAATGTTTACAAGTTACAGAGAAAACTCTAAGGAAGCACACTTGTACAATAAGAAGATATAATACATATAAAGGAACTTAGAATCAAGACAGACCCCTGATTATAAGGACTAGATCAAACACGAGCCGTTGCTCTTTGACAGTTACAGGTTACACTACTATTGGTAGACAACTAAAAGACAAACTGCAACAAACAGTAATAATCACGTCAAAAGTCTTCTTAGGAATCTTTATAGGAGACTTCAGAATTAGTAGCTTTGTCTTTAACCATCTGTTGTAATAACATTCCTTCTGCTGATAGATGTGTCAGTGTTGCAGTAGAGGTGTCAGTAGCAAAGTCAAAACTGCTGATGATTTACCTATCAGCAGCATCAAATGTTTGATGCTGCTGAAAAGCCTCTCAGCAGCAACTTTGGACTTCAGCAGATAAGGCTATCCGCAGCATAGTTGTTCATCAGCAGGAGAACATAACTATCCGCAGCAACTTGTAAGTTATCAGCAAAATTGTGGAGTCTGCAGCAATTGTACTTAGAGAATTTTGTAGCCATTAGTCTTTATCTCTAAACACTGACTGACGAAAATATTTTCTGAGAAGCAACCATTTAGCTTGCTAACACATATTAACATAGAAAGCGACATGTCATGACATGTTGACAAGATGAAGATGCCAAATTTTGTCCGTTTCTGCAAAAAGGTGACAATGACAATGCACATGGAAAGGGACATCTCCACTAAAAAGGGTGATGTTGACAAGTCTATTATGACAAATCTTTTGTCCACAACCTTCTTGTCTATAATTTTTTTTAATGTTACACAAGTCGCATTCATGTACAACATGTAAAGCAGAAGGCACAACCCTTCTCCAACACATATGTACACATATCCGATGCTGAAGTAAAGCAGTTCACTGCAAGTACCAAGGAAGCTCACTTCAGCAGCAACACAGCTTGTGAAACCATTTCACCAAAGCATGAAGCTCAAGTTTTACCATAAAGATTCAAAGTATGACAGTAGGACCCAAAACCGTTACTGTAAGAAGCAAAACAACAAGCAAGGGTTGCAAGCTCATAAAAGTTCAGTCTCCTAGGTTAGATCCCATACACTGTGGATATAACCAAATCAAAATAACACGCCTCCATGCATGAATAACATTAACTAGGAAGAGAAGAAATGATTCTACAATCAACGCTAGAATCATAAATTTATCTTATATGGTTTGAAACGCATACAAAAAAAAACGCTTGTGCTATATAACCGTGGTGTAAATTTAACATGGTTCTAAAAAATGGTTATTACAACCTCAAACTCTGAGTACACCTCCACGAGGGATCGTTCTTGGAGAATTAGCATCACCATATAACCTCTTATAGCTGGAAAAGAAGACATGAAGGCGCATGGGATTAGCAAATAAAATCTCTTCTTGCTTTCACCACAGAAGCTTTATCTCAAACAGAGCTTCTAACTCCATAAACGAAAATAGTATCTAAAGCATCAAATTTATGGTTACTACAACTATGTCATGCAGGCAAAACAAGTTAACTCTTGCTCGGATTATAGAGGCAATACAATTCAAGATTTTCTGCCTTCATCATGTGCAAATCATTCTAAGATAGTATATAGAAACAACTTCAAACATGAAGTAAAGAAGAGAATGTGAGAAAGCAAATAACAGTTGACAAGGAGATAGTCATATGTGCCCGTTGTTGCACAATCACCACCTCTGACGGGGGGCTGATGATATGAATACGCACGTGAACCTCGGCTAAACACAGGAAACGGGACGCGCACGAAGCAACCACTACATGAGGACGTGGCAAAGAAGCATTTTGTGATAGTAACATCTTACTACGGCAACACGTTCAGACAAAACACCACAACAGTTAATTACCTGGACAAATGAGTTTTGTCCTAATAATGGACTTTAGCTCTTTACACCAAAAAAAAAATCCAGACTTACACCAAGGAAAGAAAGAAAGGGGTTTGCCCAAAAGAAGGCACCTCATGCACGTGTGCTATATACAAGCAAACACTTGTCTCCAAACATTTATCATCAAAAGCAACAAAAATAAGGCTCAAACATGTGATATGTCAGCAGTTATAATGACAACTATTAAACAAAACCCTCACCGGGTTAGTCCATGTTCCCATAAAATAAAGAAATGTCACAAGCAAGAATGCAGAAGCAAGGAACGGCTAAAGGCTGAAGCTCCTTCGCTTGTAGAAAACGTGTGGTTCCCTTATCTCCACCAAGCTAATGACAAGGTTCACATAGGGCCCTCGACGAAGGCTTCGGTATAACAAAATCTAGGCTAACCAAAACAACTTAAGGAAGCATACATGCAACCTACACAAACACATAAGCAGTCTGCAGAAGCATTAAGGTAATTTGAAGAAGACGAAAAGCTACCTGCTGAAGCACCAAAGCATTAAAGGCAACCAAGGACAGGACCAACTTACACAGAAGCACTCTGTTGATGCACTGAAGCAACTCGCCGAAGAGCTACCTACACAACTTAATGCTTACATCGCCTAGCGCATGAAGCATACCTCACCAAATGCATGAAACAGGTTAGTGCACGAGGAAAAAAAAACACCAATTATGGTATCTTTCAAGCACTTTAACCTCGCACGAAGCTGCTCAAGTCTCCACTAGAAGCCAGAAGTGCATACAAAATGACCAAGAGGAATAGATGTTTGGTTCCTAAAAACCAAGGACGATCGTACAAGAAGACAAATGACTTGGTCAAGCCCGCCTTGGCACATATGAAAGTCACTTTCGTTAGCCTAAAGTCCGCCTTCAAGAAACTAACATATTTCTATAATAAGCTCAACCTCCGGGTGATGACGACATCGACTTACTAACTAATAGAAAGATAAACACTTTCTGAAGCTTCTAAGTATCAACAAAGGAAGAACTTGGTCAAAGGCTTAAATAAATCATCCAAGCCGAAACTAAAGCTAACCACATCTCATGGATGTCAAAAGCCCATCCCCCATCAAGTCTCATGGATAAATCCCATACACCAAGGATATAGCCTAATTTCGATATCAGGAAGAAACCTCATGACATCATTGGTCAAACACCCCCGATTCAAGAAAGCGATCCAACACCTTATCGTGCTTCTCCCACAAGATATCCAACTTTAAATTACAAACCAAAATCAAGATTCCAACAATGACATAAGAAGATCATCGAAAGCAGATGATACCAAGAGAAGGACAAACTTTGAATAAATAAGGCCGACACGGCTTCGATTCAACAATCTTCACAAAGAAGCATAAACTCCACTGACAACTACAAGACAAATGGTAAAATCCAGGCAACCATAAACATGAAATCTCCCAGAACGAAGAACGAGGTCCAAAGCCTGAACATGAGAATTGCAGCATTAAAACGTTTCTTATCAAAACGTGCTGAGAGATCTTTGCCCTTCTTCAAGACATTGAAGGGGATGCCTAGAAAAGAAAGACCTCAGGTAATGAAGCTGTCAGCATAGTGCTGCTCATCAAGAGGAACTGGGTTCAAATGTCGGTCTATTTCATAAGCAGGGCATTGAAGGATGCCGAAACAAATTACTGTCTGACAGGAAAGCAATACGCTAAGCTGATCCGGCCTATGAAAGAAGCACTCGAACAAATCAAAGCATATCTAAAAATTAAAAAGCCTAGAATAACTTGGAAGCATGGAAAAGGAAAACATCCATTCACCCAGAAAGAAGCATTACTTCGAGCATTTTTGTCGAGGACCGCATAAACCATGGGAGTCAAGAAGGTCCAAACAGATCGCCTCCTTAGAGTAATCAACATGACGAAGAGAAGCGCGTAGCTTTAAGAACTCAGACCAAGACATTGCAAAGAATCTCGGTCACTAAAGAAGCAAATTACAAGCTCCCAACCTCCTCGCCCCGTTACAAATGGGGATTATTGAAGGAGCAGTATGGCCGGGATGATTAGCGCATATCGTGAAAAACATAAAAAGAATGCTGGTAAGAAAGAAGCAAAGAAATGAAGATGGTGCACCTTCTTAGGAAAGACGCGCGTAAGAAGCACCAAGAAAAGTCATGGAAGAACAATATTCATACTGCTCTCTGACCAAAAGACCAAGATAATTTCAACACCTATCGCACTAGCCAAATGTTTACAAACGAAAGAAAAGGCTCATAAATTATGCATGAACATCGCTTCCTGCAGAAACAAGATCATGCTTAAGAAAGAAAGGATGCTTCGTCCGTTAAGCTTTCGTGGTAACAAATATCATGCTTACGGAAGAAAGGATGCTTCGTCTGTTAAGCCTTCGTGATAACAAATACACCTTCTCAAACAAATAGAAATTGATGTCCATTTAAGGCCAGAAGTCCTCCTCGGGCTATGTAGCTAACCTTTGGGTCCTAAAGTCCTTGTCGCACAAGGTTGTCTTCATCAGACAACCAAGGACGAGCACCTTCAGAGCTGCAGTACATGGACTAATGAAGCTCCTTAGTATTGGGGGAGTAGCACCATCAAACAGTTGTGGCACTCTTGCTTACGCAAACGAGAAAGGCCATCAAAATGCAGGAAGAACATAATTGATACTATTCAGAAGAACACATACACGGAAAGAAGCAAGGAAGCTATTGTAAAATACATCATGAATGGCAAAGGGCGAATGCCTTCCTGCAATTAAAGAAGCACGTCACCTTTCACCATCTATGAAAAATGTAAAGAGCAAAAGGATCAACCCAAAACTCTTCATCGGCACAATCCAAGCAAGCAAGCAAAATACTACTCATCAGGGTAGCTACAAGTTAAGAGGTTAAGGAAACGTCATAAAGCTTTCATTATGGGTTTTCACAATAACGAGACCCATAAAATAGATTGAGGAAGCTAAATGAAGGCTCTCAACAGACGCATGTACCTTGCATACATCTCAAGCATCATTAACTGAGTGCTTAAAGTCCAGGTTTATCCCAATCAGTAACCAAGGAATGTGCTTCACGCACGAAGCAGAGGCACTACTTGCAAGGCTCTGACTAGTCAAATAAGTGAAGGTATCTAATATACACACATTTTCTAACTGAAATGCCAATACCAAAGTCAAGAGCAAAGACTTAACACAATGAGTCATATGCATGAAGTTAACCAAGTCCAATAGGGCAAGAAGCATGCAAGCTGACACTTTCAGCATCAACCTCCGCTCACCTTTTACTTAATACGAGTCTCAAAGGAGCATTCAATCACAAAACTCAATGTACAAAATGTCACAATTTCCTGAAAGGAAAGAAAATCGCCATAAGATATTAAATAAGCAGCATATCCACAAATAGAAGTTAAGAAGCACGTCCTAGAAGACGAGGTCCTTTACAATAAGAATCCTACTTATCCCGTCACCTCAAATGCGTCAGGCCTAATCAAAATAAACGTTTGATATAATGGTGCATTGGGGGATATGTGAGGTTTATCTATGACCTTGTTTGGTGGACATAAGATTGATACGCTTAACATTTCACAAATAGGGTATGGACATTGCCAGGTCCTTTCCCCCTCAGAAGCAATGAAGCAAATGAAGGCTAGCAATACTACATTAACGAAACACATAAAGGAAGCTCGTGCGAGCTAAGGGACATGAGTGGAAGGAAAACGACTTCTAAGACACTGGAATGCCAAACACCTTCGTCGCTTCCTACAAATCACTGATCTAAAGCAAGGGGACAACTTTTTTATTATCCCTTTTGTACCAATGTAATCAGTGAATAAAAATGCGTTCTTTCGTCAAAATCTATGTTGTGTTAATTATCCTATCGGGGGTGAGCTCCTTAACGAACGAAGCTCCATGGGGTCCGAGTAAAACCTCTCCATGTAAAGGGATGAGCTCCTAGGCCAAAAAGCTCAATGGGATTCGGCCTTGACCTACCCGTATAAAGGCTGAGTGTCTAAAACAATACAACTCCGAGGGTCTTAAGTCTTTCTTACCCATGTTAACAGGGTGAGCTCCCATCAATAATGCTCTATAAGTATTAGCTCATAAAAAATTATGATTACGCCCAACATTATAACAAATAATGGGCTTCTTGCAAAGATAGGATAATACCGTGTATTCATAACCTTGCCTTTTCTAGTATGGTGTCTGAAACACCATGCATTGATAAAACTTGGATTATGGAAGCACAAAAACAAAAGTCTAAACTAACACTTGACACTTCAAAGCACACGAGCTTTGCTGATACACAAATAGGATAAAAATCCAATAAATGATAGGCATCCATAATATTAAAAAGGACATACAAGTTGCCTTTAAGGCGCAAGTCCAAAAGGCATAAAAACATGATGAGATGACGTAAGTATGTGCACCGAGCACAGCAGCGTACAAGAAGCACACACGTACCAATCAGAACCTCGAACTGGGTCTCCCAAACAATGAGGTAACTTTGCACAACTGAAAAAGACTATGACCTGTTACACTAAAGAGGTGCAGGTCTCACTACAATCGAAGGAAAGAGAAAGGGATATCTCTGCTTATAGTAAGAAGCTGGCGCAAGTCCGAAAGGCATAAAAACATGACGAAAACATGCACATTGCCTACATAGGCTCAACAAGCCAGCGAAACAATACTAGTTCTCCAAGTAACATGATAAGTGACAAATCGTCCAAAAGCAATCACATGCATACTAACAATGACGATGATGTATGTGCCTCCATCTCTTGATACAACCTAGACACACAACAACTAGAAAGATCAAGAGAATAAAAAGCATTGCAAAGAATGATGTCATAAGCATTGGAAAGCACAATGAAGGATACTTTGCAAGGACAAATATTCACTTTCTTGCATAAAGCAACATCAATTTTTCACAAGCTTCTTACAAGCACAAAAAAATAGACAACATGCTTGTCCACAAAGTCAGCAACTCAAATTTGCAAAGAAATGCTATAAAGGAAGCAAGAAGACAAAGACATACTTTCGCAATATGACAAAAGTGATGATCTGAGACCTCTTAAATAAGCATCGAAAGAAGCTCACATTCGCACTGAATAAGCGCACATACTCACGTCCGTACAACGTAAGCACACCTGCTAACCTTCGTGCACCAAAAAACGCTATGTTACCGCGTAAGCTTCTACCTGTTTTGTTCTATCGCCCACATAAAAACAAGAGTTTACGACCATAAGGCGAAAGCACAAAATATTTGGGGTTAGTAAGCCACTCCATTTGATGAATGACATCCACGAGCTCATGCTCAGGTAAATACTTAAAACGGTTCCGAATGGTTGTTCGACAAAATAGTCATAACACACTTCATTTTGTTTAGACCAAAGCAAGGGACCATTATGTCAACATTCTAACACGAAGCGTGTAAACATATCAATTTTCTTTTGTTAACTTTAGTGATACAATGGCATAGATATGTGATAAAAAAGGAAGATCGACGGCTGCATCGTACCTGTTGTAAGAAGCTCATCGCTTGTGGCAAGAAGCTAATTGGTTGCAACAAGAATCTTATCACATACGGCAAGAAGTTAATCACCATCTGTTGGAAAAAGCTTCTCCCTTTGCTGCAAGAAGCAATCCGTCTACCTTGTTTGACCATATCCATCCACCCCATATAAAAACCTGCCTATTTTAGCCAAGAAAGGATGTTCAATATAACGGTGATCTACAAAAATACGTCAAACATCATGGATACATTCATTGTTCGGTGGATTAACTTTCTCTTCAAGACGTTTGCCCAAGATACAAGATATTTCTGAATAAGACATACCAACATCTTGTTCTAATGTCGTCGTGTAGCATACATGATTGGAAAAAAGTAATCCATGACAATTCACCATACGTATTGTAATGCGCAAAAAACTTATTTCGCTCCAGTCATATATTATCAGTTTAAAACTCGGAAAAAACGAAGATGACGAAAGAAAGATGACGAAAATTTTGAGATAAGTCAGAAGCCCTCATTACTACGTAATAAGCACTCTTGACTGGGGGGCTGATGACGTGGGTACGATCATGAAGCATAGCTTCATTCACGAAGCACACGTACCAAGCAGAACCACGAAACCGTGTCTCCCAAACGACAAGGTGACGTGGCATAAATGATAGCGACCCTTTTGGAATATTCACAAAGTTAGTAATTGACTTTGAGTAACCTCCAAGTCTAGCTAATGGGTTCTTGTCTCTATTGCTAGCTGGCAGCCATTATACCTTAAAGGGTAATAGTCAGGCTGCAGGTAAGAAAGTAGACTAAGATACCCCCGCTTATAGTAAGAAGCTGCGTAACCTCGAAATCCAGCTCCACCATAAATAACACACTTAGGTTTCATGTAAAGATCATCTTCTCTAACACTTATACACATCATACAACCATTTTCTCCCACATTGGCAAGAAGTCTCCGAGCTTCTGTCATCGACCACCAAGGAAGCAGCCCTGAGCTGCTGAGGCATCCCAATAGCTACTTACAGCTAACTGTTGGTCTTCATAACCACCACCTCCGTTTGTATACTTATATATATATGCTTATACTTATTTACTTATATATACTATATGCATACTCCCTCTCTTTGAATAAACTATAATGTTGAGCGTCGGAGGGTGGTTCCGACACCCCGGTCTTGGACCCCTTCTAACGAGTTTCTTCATCTTAGCAGCCAGGTGTAGAAGGTTCGAAAGCAGGCCCTCCAGGAACATTCAAACCCCCTCCTGTCTATTTGTTGCAGCACCGAGTATACTTAGCCTATTCCTTGTAGCAACACCCTCCTTCCCCAACTTCTAACTTGTACTGTACATAGTCTTATTCTGATTATGTTTATATTGACCACATGCAAATTAATTTTAAAAATTTTTAGTCAGAAGTAAACACAAATGATGATGATTTCTTCGTCAGACTTTTTGAAGGGAAGCAAGACTTCCAAAAGTCGCTTGTTTTATTGATGTGTTATAGTCGTTTGATAAAAAATAAGTGAGATGATCATTTTTTTTATTTAATATGGATAAACTATATTTTATAAATATTCGAAACTAATTTACTAAATTATATTCATGCAAATTATGAAACTCCAGCAAGGAAAAACTCATCGATAAGAGCATTACGAACCTTCACGATGGACTTTTCTGGCTAATTTTTTTTCTCTCCTCCTCACTCTATTTCTTCATCTCTCTTCCGCTCTTAGAAGACTCGTCGTGAATGTCGATGCACACGGACCATAGGCTCACACGGCATCGATGTTTTTCGTCTTATCCCTCTCTCTTCCACACTAGCGTCTGTGGCGGTCCACGAACCACAATTACAAAAGTTCTATGATGTGATTCATAGATGGCCTAATTTATCTTTAGGTGTCAACTAAAATTTTAATTTTTCTATTTCATTTTAACTAAAACCATTTACATAACATCTCTCTCCTTTTTCATAAAAAAAAAAAGATTTTCACAGACGTTACTAAAAATGATCGAGACAATGCAGAATGTGAAACTTGTTTAGTCTTTTGACAAATGACAAAGGCTTTTTAGAAATATAAAGGTGTACAGAACTACATAATTTCAATTTTGTCGAATAGTACCTCATTAATGGATATTCTTTACTTCAAGTACGTTATATACTGAGAACCTTGGATGTATAAGGATTTTACAATTCCTACTTAGAAACTAGTTGTGTGTATGATCCGGTTTTGACGGATTTTATTTTTTGTCAAACCGTAAGTCACGACGTTTGTAACGCTTGTTTATTCTTGTGAATCAAAAACAAACTCTTGAAATTTCTAACCGAACCAAACCAAACTAAACGGTTACCAGCAGTTCCATTTCGGTTTGGTTTCATAGCTAGTTTTCGTAATTTCCTATGAAAATTCCTAAGGCCGTTGATGTGTTATTTCAAAGCATAATTCATTAAGACTAAAAGTCACTAAGATTAGACCAATGATATGATTAATGAACATCCCAATCCCATAAAGTGTAATTGTGACCTTTGTATAGCATATGCAATGAAACCAATGAAAATGTGTATTTCTATTCCATGCAAACAGAACCTAAAAAAACTAAGATGGGAGAGACAAATTTTTGATAACTGATAAACAACTTACTTTCATGATATTCATAAACTCCCAAAGGACATAGAGACTCAGTAGTTGAGAACTCTCTTAGTAAAACATTTTTTTACTAAATTGATGGACTTTTTGTATAAAGTGAAAAAATAGTTATCAAGATAAAATATAAGCTTGTTAATTATAAATAACTAGATTAGCAATTATCCTTACAAATATATATTTAAATAAATAACTAATCGTTTGTGTCATGTTATGTAATATAATTTTGTGCATCTAAAATTATTTTTGTTTATTATTTCTTATGTATTAATAACTATTTAGTATTTTTTGTGTTCACTATTTAATATTTCTCTTATTACTCTTAAATCTTCATTACTATTTTATATATTTTTTATAATTTTTAAATATTCATTACTAAGTATTTAATATTAGGGACGACAATTCCTGACACGACCCTAGCCAGACACGAAAAAATTTAGGTTTTGGGTTAGCTGATATGACCCGTTTAAAAAGTGGATCAACTCGAACACGACCCGCTTAATCCGTGGTTTGACCCGTTAACCCGTTTTAAGGATCTTTGAAAAAGTTAGTATTTATATTTTAGAGATGAAAAGTGTTAATATTTAGAGTTAAGTGTTTTGATTTTTAATTTTTCCGTTAACCATTAACTTTTAAAGATTAAACTAATTTATCTTTTGAACAATTTTAACTACCAATTTTTCCAATCGTTTCTTTTATTTTAATAGTTTTAACTTTCAACAATTTTATTTTGTTAGTTTCAACTACCAATTTTACAATCGTTTATTTTAATCTCGGCTTAAATGTTTAAACCCAAGTTTATTCAAAAAAAGATAAAGAAACAAAAACAATAAATCAATTACAAACGATTTGATTTGAGTTGGAGAACTTGACTACCCAACCATGCAGGGGCGGATGTAGTGAAGCGAGGGGGGGTGCACAGGAACCCCCCGAGTTTTGAAATTTTAGTGTAACGGTAGGTAAAAAAACTAGGGTGAACCCCCTAAAATATTATAGGGTGAACCCCCTTACGACGGCGCCCACTGCTGCTCGGTTGATCCGGTTGTGAAGCTATAAAACTAAGAACTCTTTCTTGAACTAAATGTGTGTTCTTGAGCATTCATATGATTAGAGGTAAAAAATTGATAGAAACAAATGAGTAGATGACTCTTAAATACAAATTAGTTGATTTTGTGAACATTTGAAGCATAATTTTCATGTTTTTTTCTTTGCTTTAGACCTCCAAAAATGGTTGAGCCGCCCCTGCCCGACCCGACCCGACCCGACCAATCGAACCGAACCGAAAATTTTTATGTCCGGCCCTATGAAATTGGATCATCTAAAAACAGTGAACCCCCTGAAAAAAAATTCTGGATCCGCCACTGCAACCATGAAGTCTTTGTAGAAAATGGTGAACTTGGCTTTAAGTTAATCTGGTGGTCTTAAAAAAGATGTTCATTTTAAAACAACTTTTTATCATCCTTCACGTTATTATAACGCTTTTCTATTTACATCGAAAGGTCTAAATAAACCAGTATTTCATGGTTCGTCGTTTACCCGTATATTAAGGCAATCGTATATGTTTTCTTTTCTAAGATTAATTAGAAAATTGAAATTTCTTCGCAAGTGGTCAATGTTGTATCAATAACATACAAAGACAAATTGCATGGAATACCTAAATAATCCACGAGAAAAATAGAAGCCAAGGAATTTTGGAAAATCTTAAGGAGTGGGAGTGGTACCCTCCCACTTCAAAGTACACTCTGAAACCTATCAAATATCAAGATACCATCTTATTTTGACAAACTATCCTCTAAGGTGGGAGTGGTACCCTCCAAGACTCTTATTATGATTATTTTTTAAATTTAAAAAAATTAATAATCAAATTAAAAACATAAAATTTAATTAATTAACTAAAAATACATAACAATAAATAAAAAGATAATACAAAAAGGTAATTAATAAATACAAATTCATCTAGGGGCGGGTGGTGTTCTCGCTTGTACCGCAGCCCCGACCCCTTTCCTGTGATTCATACTTATTTCTTGTAACAAATCTTTATTAAAAGCATCAATATATGTCTTTAACCTTAACCTTTTGATTGTAAGACATACCATTTAACTAGCAGGATGTTTCCTTGAGATAAGATTTATTTAATTTATATAGGGTAAGGTTCAAATGCTAATCATTATTTTTGTCATAACCATGATAACCACTCTAAAAAATAGTGTTACGTATATGTAACAATTATCATTATGTTAATGTTACATATATGTAAACACTATGTGTCATGTATATGTAACATTATTTGGTACACATACGTAAAACTTATCATTTCTGTATTTACGTTCAAAATATTTATTTAAGATACTTAAATACTATTTTAACAATTAAATGAAAAAATAATTTATAAATTATGTGACTGTTGTATAGTGGTTAACACGATTATCATATAAAAAGTTTGTTAGTATTTGAATCGTTCCCGATTTATATAAACTGAATAAGAGTGACTTCTAAATTTTGTTTCGTGTCAGGGAGAGGATGGTGCCTAGACATGAGCATTCCCCACCCATTTCCTACTATTTCATGATACCCCACATTTGGAAGCCAAAGAAATTTGAAAAATCTTAAGGAGTGGGAGTGGTACCCTCCCACTTTAAAGTATACTCTCAAACCCATTAATGTCAAGATACCATCTCATTTTAACAAACTACCCTCCCAAACTACCCTCTAAGGTACCCTCCAACCGTCTTATTTTTTATTTTTTATTTTAAATTTAAACAAATAAATAACCAAATTAAAAACTTAAAAATTTAATTAATTAATTAAAAATACATAGCAATAAATAAAAAGATAATACAAAAAAATAATTATTAAATAAAAATTCATCCTGTCTTCGTCTTCGTCGAAATCCGAGGTGTTTCTCGCAATATGTTCCACGAGATCAAATCGAAAACTAATATGCGTAGCTACATCGTGCAACTACGAAAGGACTTTATCCTCAATAACTGGTTCGACTGGAGGATCCCGTATGTAGACAGTGATATTGCGTTCCCGTCATCTTTTAAGATCATATCGTGCAATATCATGCACGTATATACCTCGTTCCTAATCTTCGCTAATTTTAAATGTTGGTTTGGTCGACGAAGTATACCCCATTTCCATTTTAACACACTGAAATCTCTCTCGACATCATTTCTTGCCGACTCTTGCACCTTCTTGAATGCCTTTTCCTTACCGATTGTTGGATATTCAAACGATTTAGCAAACATATACCATATAGAGTCATGTAATTCTATTAAGCTGTGTCATTATTGTGTTTTGAACAATGTTAGTTTAGTTTCTTTATTTGTAATTTCAGTATTGTAACTTTCTGTTTTTGTCTAAGTCTGAGTCATCGAAACTACTTACTTTCGATTGAGATTTGTTCAATCGAAACTAGTAGTTTCGATAGATAGTATAGTTTCGACAGGTTGACCATTCACTTATAAATGTTCAACCGAAACTACTAGTTTCGGTGAGCATAGTTTGGATACCTGTCAACTTACTATAAATAGCCTAGTTTGAGAATGTTTAGGGTGTGAGTAGCGACTGTAACCCTGAACCTTTCTCTTTCACAATTTTCTGAATCAATACACATTTGCACTTTTTTTATGCTGTTGTTCTAACAATTTCATATCTGTTTGTGTTGATTTCTGAGCGTGGTTAGCCTGTTAGCTTGGCCAATTCTGATTCTACCTTCTGTTTCACCACCATACACACAGTTTCCGCCTGTGTGTGTAATCGATCATTTGAGTGATTTCCTAGTGAAATCGGGACCTACAATTGGTATCGGAGCTTTATGCTCTTGTTTTTTAGTATTATCAGGTTTTTAGTGATCGATTCTAGGTAATTTGTGTGGTTTTTTGGAGTTTTTCTGCATCAGATTTTCGGAGCACTGTTTCATCACAATTTTTCACTGTTTCATCAATTTCCGGTGACATTTGTTTGGGGTTTCAAGTTTGAAGGTTATTTTCGTGATCAGGAGTATTAGACGAAACTTTTCGCTGGATTGGATTGCTATTTCAGTGATATTGATTTATGAGGTTGTTCATCAATGGAGGTTTTCTGACTTGGGGAAGAAGGCATCGAAACTACCTGGGGAACATTCTCTGAATTTCGTTGGTCATCAAAACTTCTTGTCTGTACTTATTGTCTGGAGAAGGTATAATCGAAACTAGTCTTTTGTCTTGTTCTAATCAAAACTACTTTGTGCAGCTTGTTCACCCGAAACTTGGGTATCGAAACTAGTAGTTTCTATTGAGAATCTGCTACGTTTGACCAAGTGTTAACCATCGACACTAGTTGTTTCGGGACTTAATTCTTCAATCGAAACTAGAAGTTTCGGGCAACCTTTTCTCAATCGAAACTAGGAGTTTCGATCAGTGTTTCTCAATCGAAACTAAGTAGTTTCGATCAAGCTTGTCCACCAGAAACTAGTCACTGTTTTAGTTTCGACTTCTGATACAAATGAGTTTTCTGGAGGGAACAAACCACTTGTTCTTGTGTCCACAAGGGAGTTTGATGACTAGACAAAGAAGATGAAGACGTTCTTTCAATTTCATGATCATACCCTGCTGAACTCTATCAAAAATGGTCCTCACAAACCTGTTATCACTACTGCTGATGTTCAGCGTCCTAAGACCGTGGCTGAATATGATGATAAAGACATTGCTTTGATTTCCAGAGACAACAAGGCTTATAGGACTATTGCTATGGCTCTTCCTATGGATATCTTCAACACTTTTGCCGAGTACACCACCGCCAAAGACTTATGGGTAGCCTTGTGTACCAGATTTGAGGGAAGTGCTGAAGTTAGGGAGATTAAGAGAGATCTGATTCAGAAGAAATATGAGATGTTCAGCAACGTCGTAGGAGAATCAATGTCTGATCTGATCAACCGTTTCTCAAGCATTGTGTCTAGGCTGAAGGTAATGGGTGTTGAGTACCCAACTCTGGAGCTAAACAAGAAACTTCTAGATGCTCTCCCCGAGGAATGGAATATGTACCGTATCATGATAAAGAAGACTATGAATCTGAGTGCCTTATCTCAACAAGAAGTCTACAGTATCCTTGAATCTTTTGAGAATGAGATCAAGAAAGGACCTGTCACTCCCACCAATCAGTCTGGAAACACAACTCTCATTGCTGGATCAAGCTCTTCTAGTAACTCATACTTTCAGACTGATGTTCCTCCTTCTGCTGTTGCTATTCAATCTACCAGTTCATCTGCTCCTCAAAAGACTATTACTATTATTCCTGATGAATATGTGCCAATCATGATTGCTTTCATGTCCTGCTATGATGCACTGATTTCTGGAAACTTGACACCGGTCAGTTTTCAACCCGATGACCTGGAGCAGATTAAACCCGATGATTTGGAGAAAATGGACATTGATTGGTGCATGGCTATGCTGACTTTAAGAGCCAAGAGATTCATCAAAAGGACGGGTTTGGGAAGATTCAAGCATGGAAAGATTCTTGGGTTTGACATCAAGAAGGTGAGGTGCTACAATTGTAACCAGCTGGGTCATTTTGCAAGAAACTACAAAGAGCCTTCCTCCAAGGAACAGCATGAGAAGAAGATTCCTCTTAAAAGCAAGCTGCTAATCCTTCCAATACCAGCACATCTTCAAGTTCCACAGCTCTTGTTTGTCAAGCTGCTGGACACTATCATTGGGGAGAACAAGCCGAGGAAGCTACTGACAAAGCCTTGATGGCAGATGTGGAGGACAAGGGCAAATGTGTCATGATTGAGCCAGCTGAGGATCTCACTGATGTACCTGCTGAGGTTATTTCTAAACTTTGTAGTGCTAGATCTTGTTTAAATGAAATTCAGAAATACAGATTCATCAATCAAGCTTTGGTTAATGAACGAGATCACATTAAGGTGATGTATGACTCTGTTGCCAAAAATGAGAAATTGTACTTAAAGAAAATTTTTGACATTTCTGGAGAAAACCGTTCTTTAATTGTGAAACTTAATACTCAAACCATTAATAATAAATTTTTAGTGAAAGAGTCCAAAAGGCATAAAAGGCTAAATTACAAGTTGATCGCATAGATATGGATCAGAAAATTTTATTTGGAATAATTGATAAACAATTTAATAGAAAAGGCACAGAGGGTCTCAGTTATAATTCTCATCCACTACCTTATTCTAAATCAGGTAGATTTGCTGACATGCATGTTGCTCATGTTCCTACTCCTTTTGTGTGCACTTTATCTGCTAATGACTATATTACATCCTCCGATTCTGACAGTTTTGCTTAATGTGCAGAGTCGAATTGTGTAACTTTAGAAGATGATTGTGATGGGAGTACCAGTTTTAGAAATGTTTTAAATGAACTTGGGTCGGATGAATGTAATAATATGCCAGTGTCAAAACCAGATATTTGTGAACATGTTGAAAACTTGTATTTTGATTTTATGACTGCTGAGCATATGGGATTGGGATGTGATATTTCTAAATTTAAAAACGCTTTACCTTTTATTCCTAAATCTTTGAATGCTGTGCCATGTGTTACCAAGTAAAAAAGTGCAGGAATTATTGTGAATGATGTACCACGTGAAACCATGAGCAACATGAAATTTTTCAGATTAAAGAAAGAACAACGTCTTCATGACAAAGGTATTGAAGAGAGAATCGTATCATGTTCAGATACCTCAACATCACAATCATCTTCATCTTGTGATAAAAATTATCAGACAAAGATGTCTTGTGAGAAAGTTTGTTTTGGTTGTGGGGCTTCAAATCATGTTTCAAAAAGTTGTAAATTGACAACAATCGATTGTAATGAAGAATCGTCTCCCAAAATTTCATTGAATTCAAATGTGCCGTCTAAGTCGTCTCACAGTAGAAAATCTAGGCGTAAAATAATTAAGAATGCTAAAAATTATTTGAAAAAAACCTGGAAAATTAAAAATAATGTTTTATATGATGACCATGCTTTATCTAAGGAGGATTCTGATTATGATTCCCATGCGATGTCCTATCTTGACAAGAAACTTCTTGATAGCAATGGTATTGGTCAAAATGTCTAAATGGTTCGTTGGGTATACGGTCAACCAAGAAGAACCGGAGATAACATCTGGCATGTAGATAGTGGATGTTCAAGACACATGACCAGTCATTTTAACTTGCTGCAAGATTATCATCCAATGGATGGAGATTACGTAGCTTTTGCTGGCAACCCAAGGGGAGGAAAGATTGAGAGACAAGGAACAGTATCGAATGGTGTAAATAGTCTGGAACATGTCAACTTCGTTCCCCAATTGAAGTACAATCTGATGAGTGTTTATCATATTTGGGATAAAGATTTATGTGCCCTATTTAATTCAAAAGAATGTCTGATCTTGAAGCTTGAGTGGTGATTCCAGAAGAACTCATTCTCATGCGTGCTCCCAGAAGATACAACACCTATAGCTTGGATATAAACAAACTATCGGGAATTGAATCATGCTTTCTTTCAAAGGCTTCTGAAGATGAGTCATTTCTGTGGCATAAGAGGCTGGGACACGTAAATTTTATAACCATTAACCACCTAGTTCGAGGAAACCTTGTCACTGGATTGCCTCTCAAAGATTTTTCTCATGTGGAACACTATATCTCATGTTCCAAGGGAAAACAGCACAAATCTTCTCATAAGCCCCAAACCAAAAATTCCATTGACTCCCCTCTCTAATTACTTCACATGGATCTCTTTGGTCCTATGAGTGTCATGAGTCTTAGACCAAAATCTTACTGTTTGGTGGTAATCAATGACTTCTCTCGGTTTACTTGGGTGTTCTTCCTGGCTAAGAAAAATGAGAGGCCAGAGATTCTAAAGAACTATCTTCTTCAAGTTGAGAACCTCTTCAATTTGAGTGTGAAGACTATCCGCAGTGATCTTGGAACAGAATTCAAGAATGTCACACTTGATTCCTTTTGTGAAAGCAAAGGAATTTCTAGACAATTCAGTGCACCGCATACTCCTCAACAAAATAGTGTAGCTGAAAGAAGAAACCGCACGCTGATTGAAGCTGCAAGAACAATGATTGTTGATTCCAAGCTTTCCGTGACCTTTTGGGCTGAGGCGGTCAACACTGCATGTTTTATGTAAAATCGGGTTCTCATCACCAAAAGCTGCAACAAAACACCCTATGAAATCATGTAAAAGCGAAAGCCAGTTATTGATTTCTTCATAAAGTTTGGGTGTGTGTGCACGATGCTAAATACGTCAGATCAGCTAAACAAGTTTGAAGCCAAAGCCGATGAATGCTATTTTGTGGGCTATTCATCCAATCAATGAGCTTTTCGTGTTTACAACAAGCAAAGAAGGATGGCGCTGGAGCCCATTGATATCAATTGGCATGAAAGCAATCATACGGACGCTGGGGACAGTCCTGATTGTCTTTTTGATGTCGAATCATTGTTTAAGTCATTTAATCTTCCTGTGCTTTCAAATGATTTAACTCCTGCTAATCCTTACTTTTCTGTGAACAATTTAGGGAACATAAATGATCAAAGTTCTTCTTCATCCACTCAAAATGAAATCCTTGTACCTGCTGATGGTGAATCCAATATGGACTCTCCCGGTTCTGGTGCAACAAGTGAAACTGTTGAAGACAACACCATTCTAATAGTGGATGTTTCCCCACAATCAACTGCTGAAGATCCTATTGTTAATGAAGATGATCTTCCTGTTGACAATATTACAAATCTGGATGAACTCTTGGAAGAAGATGAGATTCCTCAGTTGAGAATTCACAAGAATCATCCCACCGACAATATCATTGGTCTACTCAATGTGGGTGTTCATACCCGAAGTGCTTGTGATGCATTAGACAATAGCATGTTCACGTGTTTTACGTCTCAAGTAGAACCTAAGAACATCAAAGCAGCCTTGCTTGAGAACAACTGGGTGGAAGCAATGCAAGAAGAGTTGCAACAGTTCTAAATAATGAATGTGTGAAATCTGGTGGATCTTCCCAAGAACAAAGTTCCTATCGACACTCGTTGGGTATTTCGAAATAAAAAGGATGAAGGAGGAATTGTGGTTTGGAACAAAGCTCGTTTGGTTATTCAAGGTTTCTATCAGGAAGAAAGGATTGACTTTGAGGAAGTCTTTGCACCAGTGCCTCGCTTGGAAGCCATCAGAATGTTTCTCGCCTATGCAGCCTATATGGACTTCACTGTTCATCAAATGTGTGTCAAAAGCGCATTTTTGTATCGAAAAGTTCAAGAGGAAGTTTATGTCAAGCAGCCACCGGGTTTCATTGTTCCTAACTTTCCAGACCTTGTCTACAAATTAGACAAAGCACTGTACGTTCTACACCAAGCACCTCGTGCGTGGTATGAGACGTTATCAAAGCATCTGCTTGAAAATGGTTTCACACGAGGAGCGATTGACCAAACTTTGTTTACACAGAAGGATGGAAAGGATACAATCATGGTGCAAATTTATGTGGACGGTATCATCTTTGGATCCACAAATCCTCGTATGTGCAAATAATTCAAAGAAGTGATGCGTTCTAAGTTTGAAATGAGCTCTATGGGAGAAATGAAGTTCTTTTTGGGATTGAAAGTTGATCAGTTCGAGTCAGGAATTCTCATTCATCAAGAGAAATATGTGAAAGAAATCCTAACCAAGTTCAAAATGGTTGATTCCCATCCAGTCAAACCTCCCGTGGAAGTTCAACATTGTCTGTCTCCCGATTTGGATGGTGAAAGCGTTGATCAGCACCTCTATCGCTCTATGATAGGATCTCTCATGTATCTCACTGCCAGCAGACCCGACATCATGTTTGCAGTGTGATTGGGTGCACGTTTTCAGGCTAATCCTAAACTCTCTCATTTATCTGCTGTCAAACGTATTTTGCGTTATTTAAAGTATAAGCCAAAATTGGGTCTTTGGTATCCTAAGAATGACTTGTTTGATCTTGTGGCTTATTCAGATTCAGACTACGGGGGATGCAACTTAGACCGCAAATCCACTTTCGGAGGTTGTCAGTTCCTTGGCAACCGCCTTGTCTCGTGGCAATGTAAGAAACAATCCACCGTTTCCCAATCCACCACCGAAGCCGAATACATTGCCGCCGCACTTTGTTGTTCCCAATTCAGATGGATACACAATCATATGCTTGACTATGGGATCACATTTCATGAGACAACCATTCTATGTGACAACACTGTCGTTCCCCATATCACCAAAAACCCAGTCCATCATTCCAAAACCAAACACATTGAGATCAAACATCATTTTATCTGTGATTGTGTTGAAACGAAACATATTCAAATAGTTAAAGTTAAAACCTACAAGAAAACCGTAGACATCTTGACAAAGGCTTTTGACTCTACTAGATTTGACCAACTGGTGGAGATGCTTGGCATGATAAACTTTCAGTAATCCTTGTGTATAATAGTTGTTTTTATGTTTATGCTTAACAGTTAAGAAAATTTCCAAAAAGATTTTCCTTTTATGTAGAGTTTATTTTTATTACCTAGCAAATCTTTTTGGGGAGAAATGAGAATTTAATATGTCAAAATTGAAAAGAATTGCTTTGTGTACCGTCTTACAAGGGCTTTTGTTACATGAAAATTGAATCTGACCTTTGAGAAATGATAGTGTCTGATCACATCTCTTGAACATGGAATGAACCAAAAACGATGGTGTTTACTGAGGTATAGCTGGTAGGCCCGGAATATGGTTAAAACATGTAAGTAGTGTGAAAAGCTAAATCCTATCTCATACTTGTGTGTTTGAACCCATTATTGAAACATCTAACCATTTTTTATTAAGAAAACCAATTCAATCAGATATAATCCTACGTGTTAGATTCCTATTCATACGCCAGGTGACCGTCAAAGTAACGACATTTACCACCGATGACCCGGTATGTTTTGCTTACGCAAAGATCTCGGGTGTTCATCTTTTTCCCATCCGCTTGGATAATTTGACCCTGTATATTTTGCTTACGCAAAGATCTCGGGTGTTCAACATTTTCCTATCCGCTTGGATAATTTTACGACATCTTCTGTTTTGCTTACGCAAAGATCTAGAATGTTCGTACCTTTTTAATATCTACTTGGATATTTTTCGTTTTAAATCTTCTAATCCACTTGGGTTTCTTATTTTATTTTGGTGGTATTATGAAATTATTAAGATGGTACCTTGGTTAATCAGAAAGAGATGATCGGATGAATATGGGTATTTCTTGAGGATTGATAGGTTTTCAAAACCATTTTATTTCAATATGTGGGTTACACCTTGTATCATGCTTAAATGGTACCTTATAATCAAATGTAACCTATGTACAAACAAATGTTCGGGTTTATTTTGCACAAATATCAGTTATCTTCATGGACTCACAGTAGTTGATTGTAAAAGGAAGTGTTTCAATAGACTGACCAGATCTGATCTCATGTTAGATATTTTCCAAGAAAATAAGTGTAAATATCTTGTGAATAGTGTTTATGTTTTATCTGTTCTATGGCTATCGAAACTTGTTGAGTTAACTGAAACTTCCAGTCACCCGAAACTTCCAACTTACCTGAAACTACCTAGTCATCCGAAACTTCTTTTGCCTATCGAAACTAGTAGTTTTGACAGGGGCATTTTTGTCTTTTACCACATAAAAAATTAAATGTGTTCATAATCCGATTTTGTCGTCGTCAAGTCTCACTTTACCATCTCCGATCGCTTTACACTTTCTCTCACACACACAAATGCTCTCAAACCATTCGGTCTAAGTGTGCGAATCAGTGATTTTCATCTTATTCCTCCGTCGTCTTCATCATCAG
Source organism: Smallanthus sonchifolius (assembly GCA_023525975.1). Taxonomy (NCBI): domain Eukaryota; kingdom Viridiplantae; phylum Streptophyta; class Magnoliopsida; order Asterales; family Asteraceae; genus Smallanthus; species Smallanthus sonchifolius. The sequence continues at coordinate 14,822,091 of CM042035.1, read as the reverse complement.
GTAACAATGTTTGTGGTTTCACTATGAATTTTCAGATAAACATACCTAGGGTTTGAGTTTGAAAGGTTTTTAGGACTATTACATCATTTTAAGGGCATATTAGGGCTTAGATCTTGTTCGTTAATGTACCATTGTCGATAACTTACATCTTTATGTTCACATTTGCAGATTTTTCTTTTAATCTTCGGTAAGATGAAGTTTTGGCAACACAGGCTACTTTTACCTTTTACTTTATCTCTTTCGTGTGCTTGATATATATATGTGTCTGTAAATATCTTAGTTTTGATTATGTGTGATTGTTTCTGTGTGTTTAAATATGATCAAGGGTTTGAGCATCGAAACTAAGTAGTTTTGATAAAAGGGGTGTTTTTTATTTTAAATTTGGTTCTTCAAAACTTAAACATGTTTTCAATCGAAACTAGTAGTTTCGATACCCAAATTTGCCCTAGTCTCTTTGCCCGAAACTTGTTGTTTCGATCGAAACTAGAAGTTTCGATAAGACTTATTCTGAAATTTTCTAAGTGTTGACCGAAACTTGTTGTTTCGATCAAAACTAATAGTTTCGTTAGGGCTTGTCTCAGAAAATGTCTAAGTGTTGGTTCAAATAGTTTCGATCAGGTTTTTCTCTAAATTTTCTCTAAGTATCAAGCTTGATTGATCTTGTGTGTTTGCAGATACGGATCTCTTATTTGTAAAGAGGCACAATGTCTGTGCCTTCCTAGATGCTAATGATCCGAAGAGTGCCGAGTTTGTTCCAGTCATGAACTTTTTGGCCAACTCAAACATCAGTTTTGCCATAAGTCACAACATCCCAATTTTTGAAACAACCATAAGGCAATTCTGGGAGTCAGCAGAGATTGTAACTATTGAGAATGTGGAGCACATCAGAGCTACTGTACATGATCAAGAAATTCTATTTTCTGAAACTACTAATTTAGAAGTATTGCACTTTAATGATGACCCAGCAGCACCAATAGGATTCCCAAGCTTCTATGGTAAGGAGTGCTTAAGAAGAATGGGTGATCTTGACGAGTTCAAAACTGGCCAGATCATAAAGAATTCCTTGCCAAGTCATTGGAGATATATAGTGCATGTGTTCATTCATTGCTTATCAATCAGAAAGGGGGGCTTTGACTCAGCAAATATCATAGTTGCTTCTGCTATTCTGGGTTTGACTAAGGGCATGAACTACAATTTTTCTGGTCTAGTGTTCAGACAATTAAAGGATAACCTGACAGGAGCTGTAAAGGAGAAGTTTCTAGTCTACCGAAGATTCCTTCAGATCATCATAAATCATCTCCATCCTAATCTTCAACAGGGAGGAAATATATTAGTCTTTGATCATATGGGAGCAAAGACTCTGAGCTACATGAGGAGCAAAAACAAAAGAACAAAAAGAGTCATCGCTGATATCCCATTATTTGGACATGTAATTGGTGAGGAAGAAGAATTTGTACCAAATATTGATCCCGATCTACCTGTTGAAGAAGATGATAAATTAGCTGAGGAAGAAGAAGTGGAGGTAGAATAAAATGAAGGGAACCAGCAATAGGCTGAAGGGAACCAGCAATAGGCTGAAGATGAAGTTGATATTGAAATCCCCATTATTCAAGAAGAAGAGCAGCATATTAATGAGCCTGTGATTGAGGCTCTTTTTATTGAAGATGTATAAGTTCCTATTGAGCCAGTTGTTAATGTAGAAGCTGTTATTCAAGGAAATGAGGAGGAGATTGCAGAGTCTAGTAGGACTCTGGATGTAGGGATCTACGGGTCAGGCTATTACAAGTCAGACTCCGATACTCAAACTGAATTCCCTGCATCATCCTCCAAGAGACAAATTGACTCAGACTCAGACTATGAACTTGAAGAGCCTAAGACCAAGAAAATCAAGTCTGGGTTTGAAGATATATCATCTTCCTCTGATTCAAGCATTGATACACCACTACCTACACCTCCACCATCACCACAGCCAACACCACAACCCATACCACTTTCATCTCCACAACAAGCACCCATTCCTACACCACCACCATCACCTCAACAAGTACACATCCCTACACCACCACCATCACCTCAACATGTATATATTCCAATTCCACCTACATCACCATCTCATGAACCAACTTCATCAGTGCCAAGAGTCAAAACCTTAAGCCTTGAAGTGAAGAAACTGCATGATCATGTTAAAGAGAAAGAATCCGTGATTGAAAGTTTGAGGACCGAGCTAAATGAATGTAAAGAGGAGGTTAAAGACTTGAAGCTAGAAGTCGGGGGTTTACACACCCAGATGGATGTCCAGCAAACTTAGTTGGAAGCTCAACAGAAGCTTATTTCTCAATAACAACAAGATCTCAAAGCTTTATCTGACATTGTTGAGCAACTCAAAGCTTCAATGGTCAAGACATTTGAACAAGCAACTGCATCCACAGCTCAGGGGGAGACCACTTCTGCTTGTTGACCCTCTTCCCCTGCCTTTGTTACAAACCCTGAGTCAACAATGACTATCTTTTCTGGCCCTGCTGCCAAGACAAAGGAGGCTGTGGAAGTAAAGATTGAAGAAACAGAGTTCAACCTTCCCTCTGCTAGTGAAAGAAGAGCAGCTACAGATAGAGGGAAGGGAACTGAAACTGAAGTTGAAGTGGTAATTCTGGATGAAGAAGATGTGGCATCTGACGATGAGCTCAATGCCCTTTTAGATGAAATCGACAACTTTGGCTACAATAAACTATATCCAGAGATCCTACCTACTAAGAAAAAGGAAACTGAAAGGACAAGATACTTCACAGAAGAGGGAGATGAAATCCAAGCCCTATCTGATGAAGATAAAACAAAAGAAGATGTCGAGGTCAACATTGTGAAGCCCGTTGTAACTAAAGAACCAACTCCAACAGCATCTGAAGCTACTCAAGCTCCAACTCAACCTCCTATTGATCCTAACTACATAAAACCCGAAGAAACCGTGGTTAGGAATGATTGTACCTGAGGAGAGCCCATTAATATATGAGTGGATAGCTGAGCATCAGGAGCTGAAAAGGCCTCCAGTGGGTTGGAAGTAAGATCCTGAGAGGAAGTTGTTCATCATTAGAAGATATAGGGGAGGAGTTCAGCACTTTAAGAATATGACTGACTTCCAAACTCTCCCCTTTTATGACCTAAGAGATCTGGCCAAGCTTCCCCTTCAAAATCCAGGGAAGGTGAAGACTTTGAACACTTCCTACACACCCAGGTGAACTGTGACTTCAAGGGGATGAATCCTAGGAAGAAAAAGAAGAAGATCTCAAAGACTAGGTTTCATTCAAAGACCAACAAGCCTTATGTCTTCTTGAGGTACAACTAGCACAAACCCACAAGACCATCACTCTTCCTAAATCTGTGCCTGTTGAACTCCAAACTTTCAAGAAATGGTACTACAATCCAAATATTGGAAGTGGCGTGATAGAGTGTGAAGGCAAGGAAGATATGGTGATCTTCGAACCGATGGAGTTGCTGAAGTTCCAACCTGAGGACCTGGAGGTGCTTTTCAAGAATCATATTCAGACCTACAGTGATGAAGATGAGGCGAATTCTAAGGCATATCAACGGGTTGTGACCCTACATGTCAAGCCTTACATCCAGAAGCCTACTGAAGGACCAGCTTCTTAGTGAAGAGCGGAAGACAGTAATGCAACAACTTAGGGGGAGATTGTAGAGTCATGTAATTCTATTAAGCTGTGTAATTATTGTGTTTTGAACAATGTTAGTTTAGTTTCTTTATTTGTAATTTCAGTATTGTAACTTTCTGTTTTTGCCTAAGGCTGGGCCATTGAAGCTACTTAGTTTCGATTGAGATTTGTTCAATCGAAACTAGTAGTTTCGATATATAGTATAGTTTCGACAGGTTGACGATTCACTTGTAAATGTTCAACTGAAACTACTAGTTTCGATGAGCATAGTTTCGATACCTGTCAACTTACTAGAAATAGCCTAGTTTGAGAATGTTTAGGGTGTGAGTAGCGGCTGTAACCCTAAACCTTTCTCTTTCATAAGTTTCTGAATCAATAAACATTTGCAGTTGTGTTTATGCTGTTGTTCTTACAATTTCATATCTGTTTGTGTTTATTTCTATGCGTGGTTAGCCTGTTAGCTTCACCAATTCTGATTCTACCTTATGTTTCACCACCATAAACATAGTTTCCGCCTGTATGTGTGTGTAATCGATCATCTGAGTGATTTCCTAGTGAAATCGGGACCTACAGACCAAATAGTGTATATTCCATCCATAAGATAGTATCCACGTTTGTATAGTCGACCAATAACTACAACTGGACACTTAGGTGCGGTTCCAAGCTCCTCGTTGGTAAAAAGTGGCGATTGTTGAAGAACATTTATGTCGTTGTTAGAGCCGGGTATACCATAAAACGCATGTTAAAACCACAAATAATTTGAAGATACCGCTTCTAACATGATCGTCGGGTATTGGTGATTGCCTCTCATATATTGTCCGTGCAAACTTGTTGGACAATTTCGCCAAACAAAATGTGTACAATAGATGGTACCGACCATACCCGGAATACCATGTTTTACATGATGCGCGTTGTACAAAAGTGAAATGTCGTGGCTTATCGGTCTGTGTAAGAACACTTTGCCGTATAGTTGAATTATGGCATTACAAAAATACTCTAGACATTCACTTGAGGTTCTCCTAGTCATACTTAAATAGTCGTCGAATTCGCCGGGAGGATTACTGGTTGCGAGTTGTGTAATCGTCGATGTGTATTTTTTTAACGTCGTGAAACTCTTCTTGTTCCTAACATCTTCACCCTCTTGAAAATATTCAAACCTAGCCTCTACGTCATCAACTATTTTTAAAAATAACCTCTTCGACATCCGAAATCTATCTCGAAACGCCGCTTCCTCGTGTTTTGGGTTTTCGTCGAAATAATCTCTTTTTAGAATCTGTAGAACCTGTTTACGATCATGGCGTACATACGTCCTTGATGATGTAGCTGTGCCTTCCTCTTCAGCTTGGGCGGAAATATCACATACAAATTGCATACTATCGCCGAGGAACACGAAGTCGAGCAAGTGTTCCGATGAATTGGGTGGGAAGTATAACGTACGATTCATATTTTGGTTGAGTGGATACAAAAGAAATGGTTTATATTTAGAAAGAATATATTTTTTAATGTAGTGAGTAAAATGATTGGGTATGTATTTATAGGGGTAAATTAAATTATTATTGTTTTTAAACGACTATATAGCCGTTCAACAGATACTTTTCACAACAATCAAACAAAATTGAACGAGTTCTTTTACCCGCTAACCCAACCCGCCACCCTCTACCCACTGAAGTCGCTGGGCTTGCGGCGGTGTACCCGCGAAGCCGCCTTATACCCGCTTACCACTCCTATTCCCCTTACAATCATAATCAAATATAGGTAGCTCTCTAGTTATAAAAGTAATCAAATATAGACATATTACATGTACCATCTATGTAATTAATTCTAAATATAATTAATTATTAGGAAAATAATAAATAGAAACAAAGCAAATGGTTAGTAAAAAAAAACTAATAAATGTGGGGTATCCGTTGGCCATCTGGTGCAATGGTAGCCCTAAGACTTCTCATAGTGGAGATTTTGGGTACGAATCCTTGCCACAGCAAAAAAAAGGGGTCTGTGGTCAGGTTAGGGGGTTTACCCAGTTGGGGGTTCCTCTTGTGGTGGGCTGCCCTGGATGTTCTAGGTTTTTTTCCGGGGAAACCCAAATATCCTAAAATATCTAGGTGTAACCGTTAAAAAAATGAAATGGTAGGTAATGGACGGGGAATGCTCATGTCTAGGCACCATCCTCTCCTTGACAGGAAACAAAATTTAGAAGTCACTTTTATTCGGTTTATATAAATCGGGAAGGATTCAAACCCTAACCAACTTTTTATGTGATAATCGTGCTAACCACTATACAACAATCACATAATTTATAAATTATTTTTTCATTTAATTGTTAAAATAGTATTTAAGTATCTTGAAAAAATATTTTGAACGTAAATATGGAAATGATGAGTTTTACGTATGCGTACCAAATAATGTTACATATACGTGACACATAGTGTTTACATATATGTAACATTAACATAATGATAATTGTTACATATACGTAACACTATATTTGAGAGTGGTTATCATGGTTATCACATAAATATTGATTAACATTTGAATCTCACCATATATAAATTAAAATAAGTCTTATCTCAAGGAAACATTCTGCTAGTTAAGTGGTATCTCTTACAATCAAAAGGTTAAAGTTAAAGACATATATTGACACATTTAATAAAGATTTGTTACAAGAAATAAGTATGAATCACATGAAAGGGGTCGGGGTTGCGGTACAAGCGAGAACACCACCCGCCCCTATTGATCAAATACAGAATACCGAAGGTTTGAGTATTCTTATATTGATTTATTGTTATCATTTCTAATAATTTTTGCTCGTTAACGTTTTTTTTAAATCTCTATACACAGTTTTGGGTATTTATTTATTTTTTTGATGATTTCAAAATAAATTTTAACGAAACGAGTTGTATTCATAATAAAGTATTTTTAGCGCTCATAAATGACTTTAAGAAATGATTTCAACGGCTATGTTTTAACGAATATATATATATATATATATATATATATATCTCAACGACTATTTGTCAAATTACTATAAATACAAGCCTTTATTTCACACACAAACATAAACACCATTAAGAACAATTACGCATATTCGGGTCTTTATCTTTATTATTGGACTTCTGTACATTGGAATTTACGGAGTTCGAGAGATTACCTTACTTAATAAATTTTTTAGATATAAGTTAAATGTTGATGTCGCGAAATTATCATGATATGATGATACCGCTTGTAAAAGATTATTTTAACTTTATGTAATATTTTTTTATTTTTTAGTTAAAGAAATGGTTTAGTTGTATTTTTTTAATAGAAGTTTTTATTAACTATTAATTAGTATGATATTTTTTATTACATTTTATTAAATTTAATTAAAAATGTTTTAGGGATTGAGAAAGATGGTTCCACCCTTTGGAATGATACCCTCTAAGTAAATATTTTGCATTTATGTATGTACATAGATGATAGATACCCGTATACATATTTATACATGCAAGGAACACATTTAAAAGAGAACATTATGTTGATGTGTTTAATACACCCACTTATTTCTCTCTGAACTAACAAAATAAAAAATTTGCGACAACAGTTTCGTAAGAAATTTGTCGGAATTGGCCATTAGTGACAAATTTTTGACAAAAGTGTTTGTTGAAAAAAACCCTGTAGAAAACGTATTTTCCGACAAAGTCCTGCCTAATTTTTTGATGAATTAGCGACAAAAAGCCTTTCGTCGGTATTTTTCGACAATATTCCGATAATTATATTAGATAAATAAGTTAACTTACTTAATAAATTTGTAGGAAATCTTGTGGTTACTTTTTTGTTTTGTCGAAAAGTTTTCGCAAACTTGTGGAAAATTTCTTTTGCTGGTAATTTGTCGGAAACTTTCTAGCAGTTTCAATTTACTTTCTCATTTCACTCTCAGAATATGGTATCAGAACATTTTTGTTTGATTCTGTGATCTCCACTTTTTCTTTCGCATTTATTGATGAGTTGTCCATCTTGATTTCAGTTGTTTCTTGTCCTGTTTTCTTCACTTCTTGAGTTTTTCGAATCATTTTGCTCTTTGTCTCCTCGATTTCACCTTAAAGTCGATCGTTTCTGAAGTTATTTGTGATTTTGATTAATATTTTTTGTGGAATTCTTCATTTTGATCCTTTTTTAGAGTTATGATAATTTCTTAACCTGAACATTCGAGTTTGGGGTTTTGAGTTTGTTCAAGAGAAACTACTTTTCTTCCAGCTCAAGCAAAACTATTCTTGAACAGGCAAAACTACTTTCACTTCAGCCTTTCACTTCAGCCTCCTACTTTCACTTCAACAAACAAAATGGATTCATCTTTTGACCACTCAAGGCAATGCCTTTAATATATCTCAAGGATCCATTGAGATGGAAGAGACTTAATTGAATACTAAAGTCAAGTGTGTTCGATCTGAAAATGCTTATAAAATTGGTTCGGCTGTTCATCATACCCAATATTTTAAATAGAAAGGCATTATATATCAAACTACTTGTTCTGGTGTTCCTCAACAGAATAGGGTTGCTGAACGGAAACATAAGCATCTTCTTGAAACTACACGGGCTCTTATGTTTCAGTCAAAGTTACCTATTACGTTTTAGGGTGATTGTGTTTTTACTGCCATTCATTTGATTAATATTTTTCCCACACGGCTTATCCAGAGCTAATCTCCTTCTGATATGCTTTTCGGTAAAGCTCCATCCTACACTTATGGGTGTTTATGTTATGCTTCTACTTCTACACATGGGAGAGATAAATTTCAGCCTCGGACTCAAGTTTGTAATTTTTTGGTTATCCGTTTGGAAAGAAAGGTTAGAAGCTTTATAATCTTGACACTCGGCAAGTCCTTATTTCTTGGGATGTGAGTTTACTTGAGCATATTTTCCATTCTTTGCACTCTTTCGATCATTCTTCTTAGTTTCTTCTCTTAATGATCTGTTTGAGGAAGCGGATCCTGCTGGTGTTCCTTCTTCTTCTTTTTTTGCTCTCCCGCTCCTCCTTTGGTTTTTCATCTTCCTTCACCTCTAGAACTCCAAAAATATTTTAGAACTCTTGTTCCTCCTTCTCACTTACAGGATTATGTTTATAATTCTGATTCCATTGATTTTCCTAATTTTACTTGGTTTCCTACTCTTTCGAGTGCTTGCCAAGCTTGTTCCTTTGTTAATCTTGCTGATCTTTCTATTGCTTCTGAGTAGCTTATTTTGAATCTTTACACTGTCCAGGAGCCTTATTCCTATCAGGAGGCTACTCAACATCTGGCTTGGGAAGTCATGACTTTACCTACGGGTAAGACGACTATTAAATGAAAATAGGTGTATAAAGTTATGTACAGTGTTGATGCTCAGTTGAACATTGTAAAGCCCGTTTGGTTGTTCGTGGAGACACTTTAGAAAGTAAGCATTGATTATAATGAAACTTTCTCCCACGTCGTTAAAATTACCAGTATTCGTAATCTTGTTTTTGTTGCTACCAAACGACATAGGGGTTTATATCAGTTGAATGTTAATAATGTTTTCTTACATGGGGATCTTGATGGAGACATTGAGTCCTCCTCATAGCATGTCATTATCTTCTCATGATCATTTTCTCAAACTCAAGAAGTCACTTTAGGGTTTGAAACATGTCTCTCGCCAAAGGTATGACAAGTTATCTGATGCTCTCAAAACCAAAGGCTATATGCGTTCTTCTAATGATTATTCTTTGTTTTCAAGGACAATGGGATTACATTCTCCTTACGGGTAATGATAAACAGGAGATGTCTACTTTAAAGGCTTTCTTACATTTCACATTTGAAACCAAAGATCTTGGCAGCCTTAACTATTTTTTGGGTATTAAGGTTCTTAAAACTACCTCTAGTCTCATTGCGACTCAACACAATTTTGCTACATATTTGTTGGTAGAGTTTCATACCAACGAAGTTTCTTCTATTCCGCCACCTTTGCCATTGCATTTACAAATCAAAATCAACGAGGGTCTAATTCTTAATCACCCTTTGGCTTATCGTCGACTCGTTGGCAAGGTGAATTATCTCACTCATACTTGTAGATGCATGTTTTGGTAAATACAGATAATATTCTATGTATCGATGAATTAGCTAGTGTAGGACAGAGATACTACAAGATGGTTCTGTTTAGTTGATATCGGCGGAAACAATAACAAGTATGAAAATGCAACAAGAAACTACAAAGAGTATACTGGTAAATGCAAAATGTTTTTCACTCTTCAAAGTTTACAAGTTATAAAGAGAACTATAAGAAAACACATTACAAATGAAGAGAAACAATAGATATAAAGGAACTTAGAATCAAGACATACCATTGATTCTAAGGATCAGATCAAACCCAAGCCGTTGATCTTGTACAAAGGAAAAGCTACACTACAATTGGTTTACAACAAAAAGAGAACTGTCGCAAAAAGACAACGGCAAAACAAAGGCCTTCTTAGGAATCTTTGTAGGAGTAATCAAAAAGAGGAGAATTGTCTTTTGTCATCTACACTAATAGCATTCCTTCTGCTGATAGGTGTATCAGTGTTGCAGCACGAGATGTCAGTAGTAAAATCAAAGCTGCAGATGATTTGCCTTTCAGCAGCATCAATGTTAGATGCTGCTGAGAAGCCTATCCGCAACAGCTTTGGATTTCAGCAGATAAATCCTATCCGTAGTGCAGTTGTTGATCAGCAACAATATTAACTATCCGCAACATAAACACTTATCCGCAACATCTTTCATCAGTGGCAAAATTGTAGAGTCCGCAACATCCATACTTAGAGAATTTTCTAGCAATCAATCTTTATATCTACAAACTCCCCCTAAAATGATTCTACCAAAATTTCTAGTACAATTGATCATATAACTTCTACATGTTTAGGATGATCCTGGTAATCTCATAGACTCTTGGGTCCTTGCTGGAGATAGGCTTGTTGGAACACCTAATCTTATGTCCTTTGACATCAACCAGAGTATATTCGTCTTTAGGAGCATGTTAGGACCACTTGAAAAGAGGATAGTGGGATTGGAGAGGTTTGGAATCAATGACAACCTCTTTGCTAGGATTGAAATTATGTTTTATCGCTAGCAAGAGGTGTCTCCCACTATCATTTTCAAACTCATTTTCTTCACCCAGCTCAAGGATTCTTTGTAGATCTGGATCCGGAAGTTACATCACCTCATTAACAGATGTATAGATTGATCTTTTCTTTTCTTGCTCTCCTCTAAAGACTTCATACCACTCATCTTAATCACTATAGAACCATAGGACAATCTTCCTTGAATCAGTATGGTTGGTTGGAGTTTTTGTTATCTTTTTAGGAGGCTGTTGTTGAGAGGGAGCTGGGTAAGATACTTTGGACACTGTGGGAGAGGAGGAGGGAAGTCTAAGAGAGGGAAACTATATGGAAGGAGGAGGATGGACCGGTGGTTCTGTTTTGGGCTTCTTCCTTTTTCTTTCTTCTTTAGTGGTACTTGCCCTCTTGGTTTGATTTGTCTTCTTAAGCCTATCCTCCTCTTCTATTTGACTTGTCTATATAGAGAATGAAGGTTCATGAAGCTCATGGGACCTAACCTCTTTCCACTCTCACCTCTTGCCTTGAGAAAGTCAAACATGACCTTTCTCTCTTCATGTGATATTTTATTGAAGGCAATAGCTTTCTTAGACTTTTCTCTAGCTTTTTCTTCTTCTTCTTCAGCCTTTTTCGTTTTGTCCAGTTATCCTGGTTGACCCACGTAAGCTCTATAGAGCACTTTATTTGATAACTTCTCAAGGTAGTCTCCATCCTTACCTTGATTAATTAGGGCCTTAATCCATTCACTCCTCATTTCTGCAGCCAACTAGGAGTCCTTTATTTTGAATTTGGCTTTTTTAGTTTTCTACCTCTTCCTTTCTTCATCTTCTCTGGCAAACTATTCCTGTAGCTTAAGTGCCAAGGCCTCATCCTCATCAATTTGTGAAGGTACAGGAACTTGGACTTTTGTGGAATCAAGAGATCTTGCAGCTCTGCTGATCTGCTGCTCTCTGAATAGCATGACTGCTTTTCTTTCTTGACCTTCTTTTTCTGTTTCATTTCTTCTTCTTCTTCTTCTGCTTTCTTTTTCTCTTTTCTTTTCTTCCATTCTCTTATCTTCTTCTTCAGTCATGATGCGCTTCTTTTTGTCTTTGTTGGATGCCTCTACTTCTGTTTTATTGGCAATTTTTAGAGTAGACTAGGGAGGAGCATCCTGTTTTTCATCATTAGGCACAAAATCCCAAGCTTCTATCACCTTTATCCTTTCACTTGGGACATTTTAGAGAGGGGAATGGGATAACTCATATGAGTTTGATGATTCATCTGAAGCTATCCATCCACCATCTTGTAAGAATGACTTGATAATGAGAATCATTTCCTGACTTCTTGGTGAATTAACATTATAAATTTGTGATCTAAGCATCTAGATTTTTAGAAGGAAGTCAGTGTTTAGCAGTAGAACTTCTTGGATGTTGTTGAGCTCAATAGATGATCTATCACACAAGAAAATTTTGATTCCTGAGGGATCAATGTTGGATAATCCATAGATTTCAAGACCTCTGACCATTTCATTGTATAAGTATCTCCTTAGGTCTAGAACTTGGCCTTCAGTTAGAACTTTGCTCTTCATTATCTCTAGGCCTTGACCTGCTCTTCTTTGGGCTGCACTTGAGGACTCTGCTTCTTCTTCCACAAGGTAGTGGTAGGCAACCTTTTTGGCTTTTTGGAGGAATCTCTCAAACCAAGGCATATTATCTTCCATTAAGTCATGAAACCGGTCAATAGCAAGCCTAGCTGAGACATCCTTTGATGTGTTGATGCACATTTCAGTATGCAAAGCTAGAATGTCAAAGATATTAAGGTTGTCCCACTCAAGTTCTGTTGGCCCTGAGAACTCCCACTCTATCCAAAATCTTTCAAATCTTCCATGATACCCCCATGAGAGAATGGAATCAAATTCTAAGTTTTCTACTGTTAAGGGGTATTGGGGGATATGATCTGCCTTGACAGATTTGCAGCAACTTCAAGCACTTGGACTTTTGGGAATGCTTCTTCTTTTTCTTTCCATTCTATCTCCATCTCCTCAGGGAATACTTCATCTACTGCCCTGACAACTATCTTCCACTCCTCAGAGAATTCTTCTTTTTCATCTCTGGTATCCACAAGCTCTTGAACAATGGCATGCTTGAAGATTGTTCTTTGAAATTCTTCTTGCTCTTTGACCCAAGCATCTAGACTGTCATTATCTTCCTCAGAACTTTCCTCCCCCTTTTTAGTTGTAGGTTCAGATTTCACTCGGAAATCTCGAAGATGATCGATTCTCCACACACAAAGGCGGAAACAGTGTGTATGGAGGTGAAACGAAGGATAGAAATAAATTTAGTGAAGATAACAGGCTAAACACACTCACAATCTACACAAAGATGATATGAAATTGTAGGAACAATGCATAAAACACAAAATGAAGATTGTATTGATTGAAGAACAATGAAAGAGAAGGTTCAGGGTTACAGTCGCTACTCACACCCTAAACATTCTCAAACTAGACTATTTATAGTAGTCGACAGGCATCGAAACTATGTCAACCAAAACTACTAGTTTCGGTTGAACATTTACAAAAGATGATCAAACCTGTCGAAACTACTATCTATCGAAACTACTAGTTTCAATTGAACAAACCTCAATCAAAACTAAGTAGTATCGATGGCCCACACTTAAACTCTTTAAAGCAGTAAATTACAAAAAATGAAAATACAATACTGAAATGACAAATAAGTAAACTAAGCTAACATTGTTCAAAACACAATATTGACAACAGCTTAATTAGAATTACATGACTTTACAATCTCCCCCTAAGCTGTTACATTACTGTCTTCAGCTCTCCACTAAGCAGCTGGACCTTCAATAGGCTTCTGGATGTAAGGCTTGACATGAAGGGTCACAACCCGTTGATATGCCTTAGCATCCGTCTCATCTTCGTCACTGTATGCCTGAATATGATTATGAAACAGCACCTCCAGATCTTCAGGTTGGAACTTCAGCAACTCCATTGGCTCAAAAATGACCATATCTTCCTTGCCTTTACACTTCACGGCACTTCCAATGTTTGGATTGTAGTACCATTTCTTGAAAGTTTGGAGTTGAACAGGCACTGTCTTAGGAATAGTGATGGTCTTGTGGGTCTGTGTAGGCTTGTACCTCAAGAAGACATAAGGCTTGTTGGTCTTGGGATGAAACCTAGTCTTTGAAATTTTCTTCTTTGTCTTCCTAGGCTTCATCCCCTTGAAGTCACAATTTACCTGGCTGTGTAGGAAATGTTCAAAGTCTGAAGCCATCATCACCTTCCCTGGATTTTGAAGGGGAAGCTTGGCCAGATCTCTTAGGTCATAGAAGGGGAGAGTTTGGAAATCAGTCATATTCTTAAAGTGCTGAACTCCTCCCCTATATCTTCTAATGATGAACAATTTCCTCTCAGGATCATACTTCCAACCCCCTGGAGGCCTTTTCAGCTCCTGATGCTCAGCTATCCACTCATATGTTTGTGGGCTCTCCTCAGGTACAATCCTTCCTAACAATTATTTCTTTGGGTTTGGGTAGTTAGGATCAATAGGAGGTTGAGTTGGAGGTTGAGTGGCTTTAGGCACTTTGGGAGTTGGTTCATCAGTGACAGTAGGCTTCACAACATTAACCTGGACATCTCCCTCTTCTTGGTTTTCATCTGATAGAGCTTGAATTTCATCACCTTCTTCTGTAAAGTAATGGACTCTTTCAGACTCTAGCTCTTCAGTCGGTAGGATTTCTGGATGAAGGTCATTGTAGCCAAAATTGTCTATTTCATCTAGAAGGGCATTGAGCTCATCGTCAGATGCTATATCCTCTTCATCCAGAATCACTGTTTCAACATCAGTTGCAGTTCCCTTCCCTCTCTTTCTAGCTTCTCTTCTTTCACTTACTGAGGGAAGGTCCAACTGTTGCTCTTCAACTTTAACCTCCACAACTTCCTTTGGCTTAAAGGCAGGTTCTGAGAAAATGGTCAATGCTGATTCAAGATTTGTGACCAAGACAGGGGAAGAGGGTTCCACACCCGAAGTGGTCTCCCCCTGAGGTGTGGAGGTTGTAGCCTGTTGCTGAGTAGGCTTTATCAGAGAGGCCTTGAGTTGTTCAACTATCTCAGCTAAGGCTTTGTATTCTTCATGTTGCTTTGAGATGAGCTTTTATTGGGTTTCAAGATGAGTTTGCTGGACCTCAAACTGGGTATGAAGACCCCCAACTTCTAGCTTCAGGTCTTTAACCTCTTCTTTACATTCATTTAACTCAGTTTTTAACCCTTCAATAACCTTATCCTTTTCTTGTGCATGATCTTGTAACTTTTTCACTCTCGGTACAAATGTTGTTGGTTCATGAGATGGGGAGGTAGGTGGAGTTGGAATATGTACATGTTGAGGTGATGGTGGTGGTGTAGGGGTATGTACTTGTTGAGGTGATGGTGGTGGAGTAGGGATAGGTGCTTGTAGTGGAGATGGAGGTGGTGTGGATAGTGGTGTTGGTTGTGGTGATGGTGGAGGTGTAAGTAATGGTGTGTTGGTGCTTGAATCAGAAGAAGATGATATAGCTTCAAACCCAGTCTTTATATTTTTCACCTAGGGCTCCTCAAGCTCATAATCTGAATCTAAGTCAGCTTGTCTCTTGGAGGATGATGCAGGAGGTTCAGTTTGAGCATCGGAGTCAGACTTGTAGTAGTGTGACCCGTAAATTCCTGCATCCAGAGTCCCAGTCGACTCTGCAGCCTCCTCTTCACTTCTCGAGCACCAGCTTCTTCAATAACCACTGACTCAATCAGGATTTGTACATCTTCAACAAAAACAGCCTCTTGCACAGGCTCATCGACAAGTTGTTCTTATTCTTGAACAATGGGAATTTCAACATCTTCCACATCCTTATCCTCTTGCTGGTTCCCTTCATCTTGTTCTATCTCCACTTCTTCTTCCACAGATGACAAATCTTCTACTTCTGGATCAGGGTCAATATCAGGGATGAACTCTTCTTCTTCACCAATGACATGACCGAACAAGGGAATGTCAGCAATAGCCTTGTTGGTTCTTTTGTTTGTACTCTTCATGTAGCTAAGAGTCTTGGCCATCATGTGATAAAAAACAAGAACATGTCCACCTTGTTGAAGCTCAGGAAGAATGTGGTTGATAATGATCTACAAGAATTTCGGATATACAAGAAATTTCTCTTTAACAGCTCCAGTCAGATTATCCTTGAGTTGTCTGAACACTAGGCAAGAAAATTTATAGTTCTCCTCTTGACTAGACCCAAAATAGTAGAAGCCACTGTGATATTTGCAGAGTCGAACCCACCCTTTCCGATTGATAAGCAGTGAATAAACACATGCATTATGTACCTCCAGAGACTTGGCAAAGAATTCTTTATGATTTGACCGCTTTTGAACTCGTCAGGATGTCCCATTCTTCAAAAACACTATTTAACATAGAAGTTTGGAAATTCTATTGGCGCTGCTAGATCATTATTGAAGTGCAATGCTTCCCTAATAGTAGGTTCATAAAATAAAATCTCTTGATCATAAATAGTAGCTCTGATGTGCTCCACATTCTCAATAGTTACAATCTCTGCAAACTCCCAGAATTGCCTTATTGTTGTTTCAAAAACTGGGATGTTGTGACTTATGGCAAAGTTGATGTTGGAATTTGCTAGGAAGTTCATGAATGGAACAAACGCTGCACTCTTAGGATGGTTGGCATCAAGAAATGCACAGACATTGTGCCTCTTAAAAATAGAAGATCCATATCTGCAAACACACAAGATTAATCAAGCTTGATACTTAGAGAAATTTCAGAAAGGAACCTGATCGAAACTATTTAAACCAATACTTGAGATAAACCCTATTGAAACAACTAGTTCAAAAGCGGTCACACATAATCAAAACAAGATATTTACAGAGAAAACACCCCATTTGATCGAAACTATTAGTTTCGATGCCCAAACCCTTGAATTATACTTTCACACACAGAAACAGTCACACATAATCAAAACAAGATATTTACAGACATTTATAACTATCAAGCACACACGAACAAGACAGAATGAAAGAAAAGAGTAGCATGTGATTGCCGAAACTTTATCTTACCGATGATTCAAAGACAAATCTGCAAATATGATCATAAAGATGTAAGTTAGCGACAATGGTAAGATTACAAACATGATAAAAGCCCTAATCTTAAAAAAAAATGATGTAACAGTCGTAAAACCTTTCAAACTCAAACCCTAGGTGTGTTCGACTAAAATATCACAGTGAATCCACAAACATTGTTACCTGATGATGAAGAAGATGGAGGAATCAGATGAAAATCACTGATTTTGCAAACTTAGACCGACGGCTTGAGAGGTTTTGTGTGTTAGAGAAGGTGTGAAGTGATCAGATACTGTAAAGTGAACCTTGACGACGAAGAAATCAGATTATGAACTCATTTAATTTTCCCATTTGGTAAAATACCAAAATGCCCGGTCGAAACTACTAGTTTCGATAGGCAAAAGAAATTTCGGGTGAAGTGGAAGTTTCGGGTGACTTGATAGTTTCGGGTGACTGAAAGTTTCGATAGCTAAAGAACAACAAAAAAAAATTAAAAATAAAAACTATTCACACGATATTTACACATATCTTTTTTGAAAAGATTTAACATGAGATCAGATCTGGTCAGTCTCTTGAAACACTTCATTTTGCAAAAAACTACTGTGAGTCCCTGAAGAAAGCTGATATTTGTGCAAAGTAAATCCGAACATTTGTTTGCACATAGGTTTCATGTGATTATAAGGTACCATTTAAGCGTGATACAAGGTGTACCCCACATATTGAAATAAAATGGTTTTTGAAAAAAACTATCAATCCTCAAGAAATACCCATTTTCATCCTATCATCTCTTTCTTATTAACCAAGGTACCACTTAATAATTTCAAAATACCACCAAATTAAAATAAGAAATCCAAGTGGATTAGAAGATTTAAAATGAAAAATATCCAAGTAGATATTAAAAAGGTACGAACATTCTAGATCTTTACGTAAGCAAAACAGAATAAGTCTTTAGTGAATAAGTCAGCATATTGCTAATTTGTATGAACTTTGGTTAAAATAATTCTCCCTTTCTCAGCTTAATCCATAATAAAATGGTACCTGATGTCAATGTGTTTTGTCTTTGAATAGAAAATGGGACCCGCGCTTCGTGGCGGGAGGCGGACCTTAAACAGCTCAGGCGGTGATATTAATGTGGCTAAACACAAAAGAAATGTGGTCAAGTATATAGAATAAACGTATAAAGTTACGATGAATCAGTTGTGAGCCCCGCGCTCCCGAGCAGGAGGCCCCTGCGCCACGCGGTGGGAGGTGCACCTTAAACGGCTGAGTCAGTGGCATTAACGTGGCTAAACACAAAAATAAACGTGGTTAATTACACATACGTATTACGGAAAATCGGTTGTGGTGATCGAAACATAGCTAAAAAACAGTTACATAACGGAACCAATATTTTTCAGTCGGTGTTGATCTCGTTCTACACGGTATCAGCACGTTAGTGTCAATCGATATAACTGACGACACATAAAAATACCTTACATTGAATACAACTCCGTTTTTAACGAAATTTAAATCAGGACATCAAGAAAAAAAAATTAACAAACGAAAGTTATTATATATATTACATGGGGTAAATTCGAAACTTTAGAAACTTGAGAGGGTTAAAGTGATATTTTATAAAGTCGGGGTTGAGTTTTGACATTTCAACAAATTGAATGGGTTAGAATTGAAGTTTAACACAGTTGTATCAACAAATTGGAAACAAATTTGAGGGGTTAAAATTGGATTTAGAAAAAATATTCCGACACTTGCCAATAAATTTATTTATAATGCTCCATTGGGTTGTTAGTGATTGAGATGGCAGTCTTGTTATCAATGTGAATGGGAGTTTCATAAAGGTCACTCCATAGTCAGCATCTGATTTTGAATCCAAATCACTTGGGCACAATAACTTGAAGCTGCAATATATTCTTCTTCTACTGTTGATGTAGACACACATGTCTGCTTCTTGCATTGCTAGAAAATGACAGCCTCCTGATGTAGACTTTTTTTCCAAGTTGCAATCTCCATAGTCACTGTTAGTGTATGCATACAGATTGAAATTTTCATTTTTAGGATACCATAGCCCAAGCTTTAGAGCTCCTTTCAGGTACCTAAAAATTCTTTTGATAGCTTGGAGATGTGAAGTCTTTGGAGCTGCTTGAAATCTTGCGCATAGACATACTGCAAACATGATATCTAGTCAGGATGTAGTTAGATACATGAGTGATCCAATCATTGCACTGTATTGATGTTGATCAGTGTCTTGACCATTTTTGTCCGGGGACAGTTGATGGTTCACTTGAATTGGGGTCCTTGTAGCAGTACAATCAACCAACTTAAATCTTTCCATAATGCTCTTGACATATTTGGATTGACTGATGAAGATTCCATTTTTGACTTGATTGAGTTGGAGACCCAAGAAGAAATTTAGTTCACCCATTGAAATCATTACAAACTTTGAATGCATGAGGGTCTCAAAGTCATTGCACAATTTCTTCTTTGTTGATCCAAAGATAATGTCATCAACATAGATTTGTACCAGTAGATTCTCTCCCCCTTCATCTTTGATAAACAAAATCTGGTCAATTTTTCCACTTCTGAAATTGTTGATGAGTAGATATCTTGACAATGTTTTATACCAGGCTATTGGGGCTTGATGTAACCCCTATAGAGCTTTGTCTAGTTTAAACACTTTGTTAGGTTGTAAAGGATCTACAAAGCCAGGAGGTTGTCTGACATATCCTCTTTACCAGTCTTTACATAGAGAAAATACTCTTGACATCTTCTCAAGAGCTTCCCATTTAGCAGTCTTGTACTCTTTGAAGTTGTGAAACACTTCATTTGATAGGCACATTTGAATGGATCCTAAAGCTTTAAAATCTACCTCCATCTTCTTGATATCTTCCTCAGAATACTTTGAAGCTTCTTTTGGAACATGGACCTCCAGAATCAGTAGAGGCCACCATTAGTACGTAAGGACCATCAATTATGTATCTCCACATTCCATATTCTTAATAGCAGAAGAAGCTTTCAATCCTATTCTTCCACATGTCATAATCTTCACCAGACACCAGCCTTGGTGGTCTATGAAGGCTTCCAATATCATCAAACCCAGTATTTTATGCCATACTTTTTGGTAGATGATATGCAACAAAGAGATAGTAGTAACAGAACAAGAAAGTGATTAAGCAAATGTTAGTTTGCTTATTCTAAGAGCCAAAGCTCTAATAACACTTGTAGGATTGAGATAATACAAGATGGTTCTGTTTAGTTGATATTGGCGGAAACAATAACAACTATGAAAATGAAACAAGAAAGTACAAAAAGAATACTAATAAATGCACAATGTATTTCACTCTTCAAGGCTTACAAGTTACAAAGAAAACTCTAAGAAAACACATTACAAATAAAGAGAAACAATACATGTAAAGGAACTTAGAATCAAGACAGATCCTTGATTCTAAGGATCAGTTCAAACACAAGTCATTGATCTTGTACAGATGAAAAGCTACACTACAATTGGTTTACAACAAAAAGACAATTGCAGAAAAAAGACAACTACAAAATAAAGGTCTTCTGTCAGAAATACGAGCATTGTCTTTTGTCATCTGCACCAATAACATTACTTCTACCGATAGGTATGTCAGTGTTCCAGCAGGAGATGTCAGTATTAAAGTCAAAGCTACTGATGATTTGCCTATCAGCAACATCAATGTTAGATGCTGCTGAGAAGCCTATCCGCAACAACTTTGGACTTCAACAGATAAGCCTATTGATGTCGTCCAGACGGTCTATAAAAACTAACTATAAAACCTAACCTAGACTCCTAAGTAATAAACGAAAACCTATGAACTAAACCGTACTGATAGGCAAGTGGACCTATCGAGTGTAGCACAGCTTAACGGTAAATCAGATTTTCGAACCCTAGAGACACTACGAAACAATATTAGACTATGACTCGGACTAAAGTTGATGATTTGGTTTGGGGGTTAACTACACTAAAGATTGTCACTAAAGAATGCAAAAAACTAAGGTCGACTTAACTATCAAGAGACAAGACAAAGGACAAAGGTGAAATCAAGATATGGGAAGAACACTACCTAGGTCGGAATCCTACCTGCAAAGTACAACTTCTACCGGTTCTGGAAACTATGATGGATCTGGGTTTCTAAGGATAACTGCTAAAGACAACCTAATGGATCCCTAGTCACCAACTAAGCTACATAAATTGTACTAAACTCACCAGATTATTGGATCACTTCTCATGTATTTCCAACTATGATCAAGTACCCTAATGAACGGATTACCTCTCAGTCTCACCACCCACAATACATTCAAAGAATGCATGTGGTAATCCTAGAATAACAACTATGATTCAGAATAGCAACAATCAGTAGACAACTAAACAAACTTCCTCTCAGACAGTTGATACTCGGATCCCTAATGACGAAGACTAAACGACTAATTCTCACCTCTCGCACACTCAACTCTAATGAGTAATCAACAATAACTCCTATGGCTACTACATCTAGCACACCACCGAAATCACAAACCCTAAGATCTATGACCTAGATACGCTAATCGAACAGGCAGGCAACCATAATCAACGCAATGAATCATTAATTAACGACACAATCAAATTCAAGCATGCATATACATAATAATTAATCAAACTAGGATCATTACAAAATCATTAAACCATCAATTGAATCCAAAACTAGTAAAAATCATAACTTTAACAAGCATTCATCGTTTAGACATAGGCAGTATTAAAGATTTAGCCAACACACATGCTTAAAACATTCAAAACAGAATTAAAAGACATAGTACTGGTTTCAATCAAACAACTTAAGAACAAAAGAAAGAGAATTGAAACCACGGATCCAAAAGCTCTAAACTTTGATTCCAATTAGCTTCCAAACCCTCATAATAGCCCTAGAACGGTCTCTGGGCGGCAAAATAATGAACTTTTCACAAAATTTCCATCTCTTGCGTATCGCAAGAGAATTTGGCAAGCCCCTTGCGTACCGTGAGTGCCAAAACAGTTGGGCTCAAATTTAGACTCGGATCTTCATCCGGTCTTTGTGTACTGCGAGAGACTGGATTTTCATATTTTTTTCTCTTTTGATCTTGGGCTTCGTTCTCATGCTCGGTTTCTTCGAGTTTTCACTTGTAATCACCTCGAGCACCTGAGAACACAAAGTAGACTCAATACATAACAAAAATAACTCAAAACAAATACAAAACTAATTAAAACGACATGAAACATGACAGAAATGCATGTGTGCTTTGCAACACATCAAACATCCTCCCACTTAACCTTTTTCGTCCTCGAAAAAGTCTGCAATGGAATCATAACTGAGATCTAACTTTAATAATCAATAATTACAAATTAGCACAAATATACTCTCGCATTAAAAAGCATTAATCAGTATTTATGTCCGATTAAACCCAAACACCAACTATCTAGCTCCCGTAATGTGTTCTAATTCCATTTTATACAACAATCAATCCATTTATGTGACTTACACTTAGAAGCTACAACTCTACCTAATCCCGTCTCACGGTCATGTTTAGGCACGAGTTAAACCATATAGATTTGCCCACCACGTTAAACTAAGATTTACAGATTTTTAGAAATCAATGAATTATGGATCGAATGGATGGTAATGAGCATTAATTTAGGCATAAGAACTTTCGTCTAGAGGCGTCTCAACCAAGTCACTATCCTAGAAGATAACACGTAAACTAGATTCTAAACGTTTAAGGACATAAATCTCACTTAGGGGTGTAGTCTCCAAGTCGCCATCCCAGAGAGAAACACATAAGCAAGACTCATATTTATGATTAATTAAGCTCATAGTTATGGAATTATGGATTTATGGAATGGGCGCCACCGAAACTCGGATTTATTCTCATAAAAAGAGAGTGGTGTGCCATGAAAATTTTTAAAAACCTCTAAATTTTGGTTTAACGTGGTACCTATCACCCTATGTTGACAGTTTCAATATTACTGTTACCCTAAGATGAGTACCCACAACATATCATGATTTTATTACGTGATTAATCCTATGTAACACTCACAAATTTTTTAAGCTATTCAAGCTGGCTGGGTCTACCAAAACATCACTAATTAGACGCGTTTTCTATTATTTAAATCATTTAAACTCAACAAGTGTATCCCGTTGTACTATCATTTTCCATTTTTTTATGCAAAACTTTGTATTTCAAAGGACATTTTTCAAAAACTTTTAATTTTTCTTTTGTATTATTTTTTTTTGGATTTTTATTAAGACACAAACTTAGACTAGACTAGACACTCACATCCCCACACTTGAAAGACACATTGTTCTCAATGTGAAGCAAGACACAATGAAAAATAAAGATGCAAAAATTAATAGGAAGCGACATAGCTGGTTAATGTAGATGTAAATCAATGTATCCAGCTTCGTTCTTCCTCGTGTGTACCGTATAGCATTTCGGTCGCGGTTGCACACACTGCTGGGTTGCCTTTACAAAGTGATAGAGCATCGGTCCCGCCCAAATGGAGATTGAGTATGGATAGGACGAAGAATAGCTGCAAAATAAACCTCACAACAAACCCGCAGCATTAAACTGACACAAATAAAAGACTTAAATTAACTAGCCGACATGACTGACTCAAACTGACTCACTAAAACCCTGGATAGAATGCAAGGACACGTACCTGATGGCTGGCAAACACATAGACATAAAAACCAAAGTAAGGTGGATCATCGGATCGAAACAGGTTCCCAAGTTTCCCATGGTCTGTGAATGAGAGGGAATGATATGATGATATGGAGGGTGATGGATGATGGACATGATGGATGATGGACATGGTGAATGGTAGGTGGTGTGCGATGAACGGTGTAGGAGACCAAGGGAAAACAAGGAACCAAGGGCAAATCAGGGGGCCCCTCACGTACCTTTTGTCTCTTACTTACCGCAAAATACTTGGGTCCTTGCTTCGCTTACCGCGAGGAGGGGTTAAAGAAAGAAAGTTAAGAAATTTTTTCAATTTTATACTTAGAAAAATTTTGACCCTTTAAAAATATTTTTCACCCAATCTTCCCAAAACTCGTTCCAATGATTAAAACCAATGTAAAACATACCTGAAACTTCGTTCCCGATGATTTTCTTCACCGAATCAAGCGCGAATACCTGAAAGACATGACACAAACAAAACACAGTACCGGAAAACACAGAAAATGACACAGACACGGACCACGTTATGCATAAAAACTCTACATCCTGAGCACTTACCCGAGAATCAACCAAGCGTATCAGGGGCTTTTCCTTGATCCTAACCGGTACCCGCCTTCATCCTCCGCGGCCTCCTGGTTTTCCAACTCAATGATAAACACCCTAACACCGTATACCCCTTATATCTATTACCCCTGTCTTTCCACCATAGCTTAAATCTACCTGGTCCGAATGTAATATGCATCAAATAACCAAGTAATTTATCCATCCTAAACGTCCCCACACTTGGGGTTTGAACACTCCCTAAATCAGTTAATTCTATGAGAGTACAGGTTCTCTTATGGGGTGGCCTAGACCTAGGAGCACTGAAACTCGGGGTCGGCTTAGCAGCTCTCCGCTCAGAGCAAGGAATAGGTAGAGGTTCTGGAATTGGGTTTTCTATGGATGTGACCTCTAGACCTCCACCAGGATCATCAGGATCCTCTACAATCTCTACTAACTTCCCCACACCTAGTGGTTGTGCCTATGATCCCATCTAACTCTGCCATCATCTCCAACAGATCATCAGGCACCTCATCGCCGTAATCATTCGGCTCGTCTAACAATCTTGTAATTCCCAGCGGGTCTACCGATCGATCTCTGCTGTAAAACACATAATACGTACACCAAGTGCGGAATCCTTACGTATACGTATGTCTCAAATAATCACGAACGCAATACAATCACACAAGACACGATTTCATAAAAAGCTTCTTGTATTATCAATCAAAATAGTAAACACAGAGTAGTTCTAGTTACAAATGCAGAAGTTACAAATGAGAATACCTCTTGAACTATTTATAGACAACACACACTGAAACAGGCGAACTTAATAAGTTCGCCACCTTTAGTTCAGGCGAACTTGTTAAGGTCGCCTCAACTATACCAGACGAACTTATTAAGTTTGCCTGTGCAAACTTAACTATTTACAAATACAAAACATACAAAACTATAAACATAAAGACTAATCTATTACAAGGCTTGTTGTCACAAAGCATGCTCCAACAGACTACCCCTTGACAACAGCTTGGTCTTTATCTTCAAGTCTTGTTCTTCCAATTCTTTGGCAACGAGCTCCCAGCACATATCTTGTGTTTCAGACACACATCCAACACCTTTGTATACTGTAATGCCTGCTCTCTGCTTTCATCAGTATACGTGATCTCTCTACGCTTGAACATCTTCTGGTCAGATCTTGAAAAGTTAACAAGGTTCATAGAATCAAAGAATCTTACTATAACCTTGCCATTCAAGTCTTCTATCACAGCTTCTCCCGTACATCCATCAATGTACCACCATTTAAGATCATGTAGTCAATCATAAGGAAACAAATTCAATGGAATCTTTAGTACTTATCTCACTGGTTTAAACTTCTATCTCCATGTCACCTTTTGAGTAATAGGATCTACTTCTTTTACTCTTCTTCCCTGTTGAGGTTTCAGTCTCTCATACTTTCCAGAACCTCCTTCCATTCTTATCAACTTGGAAATTGAGTCAGCTATTCCATTATTCGATCTGTTAATCATGAGCTTTGTTGATAACCCATTGACTTCACATCTCGGTAATGAGTTTAAGCCTTGGCTTCAAATATTGAACTCCATATGTTCTCTTCAAAGCAAATAACTTGAAATCAGCTTCATAAAACCAACTTATTTCCGGAGCATTTGTCTTTGTTTACATATCTCTGCTTTTGCACTAGTGCCACTCGAGCAACTGGTAAGTTATCTCTCCAGCTCTTCACCATTTCCACCCATTGTGCCTTAGTCATTCCAGTATTCTTATACATTTCTGTACCTTTAGGCAAACTTTCAGCAGAGTCAGGATTTTGTTTTTCTAAATCAGGATCAGATGCATCAGATTCTACAACTCCTTTTGAAAACCCTTCAGGAATTACATCATCTTCAAACACATCTGTATTAATTAAACCTTCACATCCTTCGTAAACAACTTTCTTAGTATCACACTCCAACTCTACCTCAACAATCTCTCCTTCCTCTACTCCTTCCTCTTATGTATCATCATCATTAGAAAGATCATCCAAATCTATCAAGCATTCAATTTTGTCAGCTTCATCCATATCAGAATCTTCAAAGAACAAAGAATTATCTAACATGTCAGCATCAGTATCTTCATTGTCACCACTAGTCATCATATTGGCTTCCACATTAACCTCTGACTCCCCCTGAGTTAATGAAGGATTTTAAGCAGCGTGTTGACGCTCACCTAAACCATCACCAGCACTTGGTTCATCATCATCATCTGGATTCTTCTGAATACCATTACTGTGACAAACAGTCTTAACATGCTGAGCCTTCTCCTGACGCTCAACTAATTGAGTAATAAGGATCTGCATCTCTTCAAGCACCTTGTTTTGATCCTGAATAGTCTGAGCATGTTGGGCGTCTCTAGCAAGCAAATCATCTACCTGAGATTGTAAGCTTGAAACATGTGTTTCCAAGGCTTGTATGCGTTCAGCACTACCATCCCTTGTAGACGGACTAGCCTCATCATGTGCCTTAGATACAGGAGGGATCATAGGAGGACTTGGAGATTGTGAATGATTAGGATTCACGATCAAAGAATCAACAAATTCTCTATCTATTGCAGATTGAGCAGCATCAATAGCCGAAGCCATTAGTTTAGGTCCTTTGACAACATGAGCTTCATCATCCTCCGAACTAGATGTTCCATCTTGTAATTTCCTTTTACCAAGTACTGTATTGGGAGGAGGACCCCGTGCAGACTTGCGTCTTGGTAAAGACACCTTCTTCCCGAGAGACTTTTGACGACTATGATATATATTCCTAGTCACCCGAGGAAGTTTAGCTAACTGATCATAATGATCAGGGCCAAAATCCTGAGAACTCTCATCATTGTCATTAGAGCTACCAGATCCAGATGAACTGGTGCTAGTCTCTTCAACCTTAACATCAGCAACATGAGGTTCATTATCAACATGTACAGGTATATCATCAGCAACATTATCATCACCATCATCACCATCATCACTGTTATCACCATCATCACTGTAAGTACCTTCATTATCAGCACCACCTTCCTAATCATCTTGATCGTCAACTGGAGGTAATTCCAAAGCAGGATCATCATGTATCTAGTTATTGTTTGGCAGTGCAACATAAGCAGGATTGATGAAGTGCCGAAACAGTGGTGTAGCAACAGGTATTAAAGTAGGATACTTCTGTTTAACATTCATACAATTAGTAAATATCTGCTTAGTCATTGGAGTTAAATTCAAATGAGGATTTACTGGTGGCAAATTAGGAATCAAATGATTTAGGATAACCTGCAAGAATCGAGGGTACGTTAAGAAACCCTGACCCTCAGGTGGTGTAATCTGCATCACCAACTCCCTGTAGAAGTAAAGAGCAAAGTTGAAAGGTCAATTCAATGTCAAAGCTACCATTACGACTTGCAAAGAAGACTTTAACCCATCAGTTCCAGCTTTCCTTGGTGATAAGTATTGAATAATCACAAGCATAAAAAATCGACATTGCCCTACAAGACCACCCTTGCGTGCTTGTGTGTCATTCTGGCGACCTCGATAACCCATTCTTTGAAAGCAACCCATAACCAGGGTATTTGGTAAACTAATCGGGTCATCAATTCTTCCACCCAAGGCAAGAGCTGTCCTGATATCCTGAGCATAAATAGCAATATTCTGATTATTCACTGTAGCACGAATTACATGGGGATCAACATATTTATCTTGATGAGCCGTCTCCCAGAATTGTTGAATGTATATTAGGCTAATATGCGGATTAGCTGAAAGAGCGACATGAATTCTTGATCGATTGAGAAAAGTAATAATCTCTTGATAGTTTGCCGCCTCAGCTAACTCGGGATCAAGTAGTGCCACCTGATTTTGTTTATATTCCACACGACGATCCATGGCCTGCTCAAAAGACATGATTAGACATTGACAAATTTTCAAAATAACAAAGATAAAAAGAAACAAAATAACAACCAAAAAAAATTTTACTTTGAAAAATTTTACTTTGAAAAAATTAGGAAAAATTTGCAAGTCTAAACACTACTGACTCCCTAGGCGAACTTAACAAGTTCGCTTAGAGTTACAAGAGGCGAACTTGTTAAGTTTGCCTGAGCAAGTTCGCTCAAACAAACGAATAGTCACATAAATCGAATTCATTGATTTTGATGTTATAAGCACAAATTAAAGATCCACACCAAATCCCCAACATCCGATTAAGTCATAGGAACAACTAATTTCAGGGGATTTCCACAATTCGATGATGAACAAACTAGAATACAGAGATGATGATAAGTCGATCATAAAAACTCCCAATCAGAACAAATCGATAGATGAAATGGAGTGAATCTACCTTCAATGGACTCGCAATCATATATTGATTAAGAAATGTGAACAAAAACCACCCTTAGTCACAGAAAAATTGAAACACGAAGAAAATTGCGCTAAGACCGATATGTACGCCTGATAAGTTCGCACAAGTCAACAAACAAGTGAAATGGTCATGTTCGCTGAAATCAATATATACACATTAGATTAAGTTCGCCTAATTCAAGCGAACTTAACAAGTTCGCCTAACCTATACTTGAACAAAATTTTGACATTTTCATTTTCTTCTCTTTCCGACATTCCGATTATCTTGCAACCTGTATAACAATCTCAATTCCAAACTTATAAGAATATTTCATGGAAGACTAAAACAAAATCTTTTTGAATTTTTCTTAGAAAACTAAATGAACAAGTAAAGAACATATTTTTGGATTTTTCAAGCATTTATGCTAAAACACACTAAAATCTTTTTGAAATTTTTCTTAAAGACTTAAAGCGGTAGATCTAGAAACATCTAAAAATAAAATCTTTTTGGTTTTTCTTTGTACATACAGAATCACAAGTTTTTGGTCGAACATTATGAGTAAGAAGATCATATCAGTATCTTTGATGTATTACAAACCCATTCTGAACATAAAATCCCTAGTAGATCTAAAGGTTGACCTATGGAATTCTACATCTTCACAGATATTTGGCTCAGCAAACAAACAATTTGTGCATCATTTTATCATATCTTAGCAAACAATTTCTCAGATCTAACACATCATGTTTTCAGAAACTATTAAATCTTTTGAAATTTCTATTCAAACACTAATAGCTCACAGATATCACATCTTTCTTTTTCATGGTCTTTGAATATTGACGTTTTCCTTTTCAGAAATTCATAAAATGATACGCGATAAACTTCAACGTAAACAAAATCAGATCATGACATGCTAACTTATTCATACCGAATTTGCAATATACTACATGTCAATTCAAATTGTCTGCATTATAAGATTTGAAACTACAAGCGTTTTTATCCCACGTTCTTGTGAGTTAGTACTATTTATATGAAGACAATGTGTACCCCATAAATATGCCAACAGAAATGTAAAATTGCACTATCTTCAAGACATATTGAGACTTATGCAAAGTTTAGATCAATCTCCAGGATGAGACTATCTCAATTAGCACATAAAAGAACCAGATCCCGAAGGATATATTGAATCAGAATGATTCAGAATCGAATGATTTAAATAACTTGGTTTTGGATGAAATATCATGATTCGTAGTAACAGAAGAATGATCAAAGAATCGATTGACTCAATGATACTGGGTAATGTGATCCAACTGTTATCTGGATATATTCAATGGAATCAAGATAATTGATCCAAGGGTGAGTATATGTGTCCAACAAGTTGTCAGAAACATATCTTAGTCCAAGTTCACATTGCATGTTTTTCGGGACATGGGCAGTAAACTGAACTGAAACATTGTGCTAATCAATATAGTCCGATAATGTTCTCATGAAATACTTAAAGTCTCATATTCCTTATCTGATAATGGTCTTTTAACACACACACCCGGCATACCATGGGTTCAAATCACAATCGTAACATAGATCATTATGTTTTCACATTACTAATGGTCTAAAAACGCTTCTAGCCTACTGACAATTCAAATCACATGCAAATATCCAAATTAAAAAAATATATATAAAATGTCATGCAGTCATGAAGCTATCATTTCCTGTTTATGCAGACTTTAAAAGTTTAGATCAAATCAAGTAAGCACAATCATAAATACAGACACCAGGTAGTCAATCTATGGTCATGAGTATGTGATCACCTACTGATGTACTATCATTTCTTCTCTAACTTCAAGCAGTGCCGATTTTATCTTTTTCAAATTTGTTTGAGTTTTTCAGAAAGCAAGTAAACTAACTAAAAATAAAGTATAAAACTATTTACTTTTAAATAATCAATAAAACTAAAAGAAAAACTTCCATGAAAAACCTTTTGAAAAACCTTTGTCACGCTGGATTAAGCATACCAATCATTTGAGTAAGAAATTCAAACCGTGAACGATCGAATGCTTTGGTAAACAAGTCAGCATAATTGTCATCCGTATGAACTTTCACCAACTCAATCAGCTTCTTCTCTGCACAATCACGAATAAAATGATGTCGAATCTCTATGTTCTTTGTTTTTGAATGTTTCACAGGATTAGTTGTGATCGACATGGTGGCAGTGTTATCAACCATCATTGGTGTCCCTGTAAAGTCCAAACCATAATCCCTCAACTGTTGTTGAATCCATAGGATTTGGGAACAACAACTGGCTGCTACAATATATTCTGCCTCACATGTTGAAATTGTAACTGAGGTTTGCTTTTTGCATTGCCAGGACACAAGTCTATTCCCTAGAAATTGACAACCACCATATGTTGATTTTCTGTCCAGACCGCAACCTCCATAAGCTGAATCTGTAAAAGCTTTAAAATCAAAGTTAGAATTAATTGGATACCATAATCCCAACCTTGGTTTACCCTTTAAGTATCTAAAAATCTGCTTTACAACAATCAAATGAGATTCCTTCGGCTTAGACTGAAATCTCGAACACAAGCATACTGCGAACATAATATCTGGACGTGACACTGTCAGATACATTAAAGACCCGATCATTCCTCTGTGTAATCGACAATCCACCTCTTTCCCTTTCAGGTCAGAATCTAGTTTGTGATTAACTTGAATTGGAGTGTTGAAAGCTGAAGCATTTTCCATATCAAACTTCTTGAGAATATCAGCAACATACTTTGTTTGATGAATATAAAAACCATCTTTCTTTTGATCAACCTGAAGAACCAAAAAGAACGATAATTCTCCAATGCTTCTCATCTCGAATTTCAACTTCATCACTCTTTCAAAGTCTTTACACAGATTAACATTCGTCGATCTAAAGATTATGTCATCAACATAGATTTGAACAAGTAATAAATCTCCCCCTGCTTTTCTGATGAAAAGGGTAGAATCAGTTTGACCACTCTCAAATCCATTCTCAAGTAAATGCACCGACAGAGTTTCGTACCAAGCACGACGAGCCTGATGAAGACCATATAACGCTTTATCCAACTTAAACACCTTTTCAGGAAACTTGGGATCTTCAAACCAGGCGGCTGTTTCACATATACTTCTTCCTTAACCTTTCCATACAGAAAAGAACTTTTGACGTCCAATTGAAAAACTTTGAAACCCTTAAAAGAAGCATAAGCAAGAAACAAACATATTGCCTCAATCCTCGTAATTGGAGCGTAAACTTCGGTGTAACCAAAGCCTTTCTGGTGATTAAAACCTTGGACAACAAGTCTCGCCTTATTACGTACCACAACTCCATGATCGTCACGTTTGCATTTTAATACCCACTTTGTGCCAATAGATCTTGAACCCTTGGGTAAGTCAACCAAATCCCAAACATGTAACTTATCAAATTGAGCCAATTCTTCCTTCATGGCCTCAATCCAACAATCATCATCCAAAGTCTCAACCACATTCTTAGGTTCTGTTTGAGAAATAAAGAAAGCATGTAAACACGTCTCCAAGATACCTGTATCCACAATCTGCGCATAAAACATGAATTTTCTGCAAGTGTACGATGCCTCGTTTGAACACCCTCATTCAAATCACCAATAATATTGTCAGTTGGATGATTCTTATGCACACGAGATTGAGGAATATCTTAAGCTTGAATAACATCATCAAGATTTGAAGGCAACTCCCCCTCAACTGATGCCGAGGCTGATGAATCATCAACTATGTTCTGGATATCATTTGAAGAATCCTGAAACACAGTTACATCATCGTTAGAGTCATCATGTTGTGTTGTACCCAAAGTTGATGCTACATTCGGATCAACTGAAGGAGTATCCACAATCGGAATAACCGAATGAGGATCGACAGTTGAATCATCATTGCAGTAGGACTGATAGAGTAATTCAGCTTCATCAGGAGAAATTGCAGGAATAACATTGAAAGATCTGAATAATGCATCATAATCACATGCCCAAGAAGGACCTTTTGCATCGTGCGGAACAGAACGATTATCACAGTCAATATGAAACCATTCTTCAATTTGACGTGATTCTTTGTTAAACACTCTCTTATTATGAGAATTAGCAACATATCCCAAGAAAATTCCCTCAATCGCCTTCGAGTTGAATTTAGTAGTAACATCGCGAGTCTTTAACAAGGTACATGGTTTCCCAAAGGGCAAAAGATACGAAAGATTAGGTTTTCGATTGTTCAGCAATTCATAACAAGTTTTGTGGTGTTTCTTCACGGTTAAGACCCTATTGAGAACATGACAAGATGTATTTACTGCCTTTGCCCAAAAAGTAATCGGCAATTTTGAATCAGATAACATAGTACGAGCCGTCTCAATAAGAGTTCGATTCTTCCGTTCAACAACACCATTCTTTTGAGGAACATAAGGAGCACTGAATTCATGATGAATACCCTTCTTCAAACAAAATAAACCCAAATTCCCATTCTTGAATTTTGTGCCGTTGTCACTCCGAATTCTCCTGACAAGCAAGAAATTTTACCCAAGAAAACCTCGAGTAATCATCAGTCACAACCAAAAAATAAGATTTGCCGCCTTCCCTCTTGACACTAATAGGTCCGAACAAATCCATATGCAACATCTCTAAAAGAGTCACAATTGAATTAGTCAACTTGAAGGATGAGACTTCCTGTGTTGCGTCCCTTTCTTGCATGGAATACAGTCTTCATTCACATGAAATCTCATAACCGGGACACCAGAAATCAACCCATTCTTAACAAGATAGTTCATTTTTTTGAAATTTATATGAGCCTTTTTCCAGTGCCACAAAGTTGAATCGGACTCGGAAGTATTCGAAAGAAGAAAAGTTGGAACAGACGACGTTGTCGTTGCTGTGCTCATGTCAAGCATATATGTATCACTATTTCGAGGAGCTCGCATAAGTATCCAATCTTCAGGTATCACAAATCCCGGCTTTAGAACCAAACATTCTGACTTATTAAAATGAAATGAGAAATCTTTATCACAGACTTGCGAAACAGATAACAGATTATGTTCTAGCTGTTCAACATAGTTGACTTTATCAAAGCTCAATCTCCCATTCGACATAGTTCCTTGGCCAGAAATATTTCCTCCTTTCTTGCCCGCAAAAGCAACGTATCCTCCCTGAATTTCTTTCATATTTTCCAATAAATTAAGATTTCCCGTCATGTGCCGAGAGCATCCACTGTCAACATACTAATGGTTGCCAACAGTCCTCCTTGGAGTTCCCTACGCACAAAGAAAAATGATTAGTAAGTAATAGAGACCCAAGCCATTGTTGTCTTGGGTCGGCCTGATTTATCAAAATAAACTATTTCCTTCGATATACAATCAAATTTCTCCTGAATTCTAGGAGATTGTTTCCCTGAAACAGGAACAGTGGATTTAGGTTTCCACTTTGATGTAACCTGAACCTTGTCAGTCTCTCTCACCATCTCAACCTTGTCATTTACCATTTGTTGTTCGAGAAGTTTTCTCAACCGTTTATTTCTTCGACGTCTTTGTGGTCTAGACAATTTTTCTTTTGGTTGGTAGACTCACCAATTGACTCAACCTTCTTCACAACTTTCACTGAATCAGAAGCAGTCTAAACACTTGGCTTCTTTACACCACTATCCACATTCTTACTTACAGATTTTGTTGGTGGAGTCACAAAAGGGCGTGCCAACTTTGGATTCTCCAGACGCTTCCCCAAGTTCTTATTTGGACAATGTTTCAAGATATGACTAATAGCACCACAATGAAAACAAGAACGTTTTTGGTTGTAGACACGAACATACTTTTCTTTCTGAACCTTGAATGAAGTAGATGATGAACACTGAGAAATAGTGTTTGAAGAATGAATAACCTTATGAGTTTTCTCTTCAAGTTTCTTTTTACAAAAATCAAGAGTTGAGATATTCTCAATCTTGTTTGTCTCTAGTGAATCAAAACCACCACTTACAAATGGTTTAACTGGTTTAAAAGTAGATTTAGGTTTTGGTTGTTCACTCACATCATCTGGTTCAGTTAGAATGCACCTGTCTCTTGTCACTGTATTAATCACAACTGGTTCCACATACTTACAATCTTTCACTATGCGTTCAACTTTTTCTGAATCAAACACATCATCATCATTTGAATCATCATATACCATATCATTACCAGTAACAGGATTGATGTTCAACACAGTTTTTGGTTCCAGATCTTCAACCAAAACTTCTTCAATCAAACATGGGGTATAATTTGCATTAAACAGTGGACAATAACCAACACCACCACCAAACTCTGTATCATCAAAAGAAGGACAAGAACCAACCCCACCAATAACCTTTTCACCCGAAACTTTATCATTATAATATTCCAACAAGAAACTGGAATTCTTATAACACTCAAGCTTACGTAATAATTTTGTTACCTCTGTCTGTGACACAGCAAGTTCATTAATTTTCTTTTCATACTCTGAGTATGACACATCGAGAAGAAATGCTTGTTCATTTACTTTGGTTTGCAAAACTTTAATATCATCTTTTAGAGATTCAATTTTAGTTTTCAAAACTTTTTCATTATCCTTCAAAGTTTGGTTCGATGTGTACATTGCTTTCATGTCACAGATGAGATTCGTGTTATCATCACACAATCTTGTAATTTTGAATTCAAAATCAATGCATTTTTAACAAGAATCAACCCATTTTTCCTGCTTAGATTTAGCCATGAATTCATTTCCTTCAGCTAACATCTCTACAATCTTTTCTGTAACATTTCCAGCAGCTCCATCATTCAGTAAATCTTCATTTGAAAACTTTGGTTCTCAAATATGAGGCACTGACTCTTCTCTTTCATGTACACTCCCAGAATCTGTAGAGTCACTATCAAAAGAACCACTCTCGATTCCATCTTCAGGATGAACTTCAGCCAGAAAAGCTTGACTAACATGAGCCACAATATCTTCTAAATGAATACCCCAGTCATAATTTTCATCTTGCTGAGATATCAAAGTTGTGGAAGTACTCTATTTGTTTTGATTGCCTTGAGAGTTTGAAGGTCCTTGATTCTGATTTCTTGGTTTTGTACATTCCCGAGCAAAATGACTAAACTCCTGACAATTATAACACTTCATCTTAGACTCATCCATTCCCATCTTGGTTTTGCTTGATGCCCCAATGAACTTCTTCCCAGTTCTCTTCAAGTGATATTTTCATTGTCTCAACCACAATGCCATGTTCCACTGAATATTCATTTTTTCCAAAGTATCTTTATCCAGCTGTTTAAAATCCTCCTCAATCATATCAGGATCAGTGATCTTACCACCAATAAAATTTTCATAAGAAGTTAAAAATGCTGCAATCATTGCCATCACATCATTAGCTGCAGATGGAGACACTTTAGTAGAACACGAATGACCGTCATTCTTGCTATGAGTTGAACATCCAGAGTTTGAAGCAACAAAACATGTATTTTCTTGACAAGAATTGTCTTTAGGAACATCAGACGACTCTCCCAAAAATAAAGCAACTCCACCAGATTTCGATGACGATGTACCTTTCCCAAAATAAATGCTTGGATCTTGATAAACTGTCTTTCTTTTGTTTATGTAGATCATATGATTGAATCTTTCCCATCAAATCTTCAAGACTAAGATCATCAAATCCATATTGTTCTTTGATCACTATGGTGTACATCTCAAAATGTGATGGTAAAGCATCCAAGAACTTTTCAAGAATTTTCTTGTTTTTATAGGTGATGTCATTGTTGACCATTTCACTTAGAAGATGATAATATCTTGACATGAGTTCATCCACTGATTCACCCTCAAAGTGTTTACAAACAATAAACTGTTTCTTTAACAATTCTTTTCTGCTCTTCTTGATATCAGTGCTACCTTCACATCTTTTAGCCAAACCTTCCCAAAGTTCACGTGAAGTCTTAAACTTCTTGAAAGTATGGTAGATATGCAGAGGTAAACACATGGATAAAGCTGCGAGAGCTTTCTTTTCACGATCATACAACTTCTTTTCATCATCATTAAGAGCTGAAATTGGTTTTGGTGTATCCGACACACCCATATGACGATGAATAGGATGTTCATATCCCTCACTAATAGGAATCCACAAACTCGTGTCAGTGATATTAACATAATTCTGAAATCGACTTTTCCAATTAGAATAATCTTTGAGATTCATAAGCCTCGGTGGCTTGGTTGGAGTTCCAATCTCATTGTCATGATTAAGTAAATGAGTCATATTGTTCACTTGATTAGAAGTAGACGACATCCTTGAACACACTTCAACACTTAGAAAAATTTTACAACTTTCTGTATGAAGCGAACTTAACAACTTCGCCCACTAAGTTCGCCTAACTTGAATCCAGTGAACTTAAGTTCGCTTGACAAATTCGCCCGTAACAGAATAAAAAAGTTCGCCTTTATCAACTGAAGAACAAGGAAGATTGTTCTAACACCCAAACGCACGAACAGGTCTGAAAATTTCCATAAATCTTGATTTAGAATGAATTAGAGAAATTCCTTCCGTAGGATTCTTCAAATACTAATTTAGAACACTTCTAACGGATCAATTTTGGTTAAACAACACCAAAAATGAAGAAATCAATCAAAATTCAGTCCAAAAAGTTGCTAACTTCTTAAGAACACAGAAACTTCCAAAAATCTTCATCTTGTTGTGAAAAATCAATCGAGACAATGTCAAACAACAGTAGCTAATCAAGAGTAAAGCTCTGATACCACTTGTAAGTCCCAACGGGTCTACCGATCGATCTCTGCTGTAAAACACATAATACGTACACCAAGTGCGGATTCCTTACGTATACGTATGTCTCAAATAGTCACGAACGCAATACAATCACACAAGACACGATTTCATAAAAAGCTTCTTGTATTATTAATCAAAATAGTAAACATAGAGTAGTTCTAGTTACAAATGCAGAAGTTACATATGAGAACAACTCTTGAACTATTTATAGACAGCACACACTGAAACAGGCGAACTTACTAAGTTCGCCACCTTTAGTTCAGGCGAACTTGTTAAGTTCGCCTCAACTATACCAGGCAAACTTATTAAGTTCGCATGTGCAAACTTAACTAATAACAAATACAAAACATACAAAACTATAAACATAAAGACTAATCTATTACAAGGCTTGTTGTCACAAAACATGCTCCAACAAATCTCTACAACTCAACCACCCAGTCAGATGGTTCTTTTAGATTAGGGGCGGTTTCACCAACTTCTAACACATGATCAGAGTCCTGATGGCAGTCCATGAAGGCATCAAGCATTTACACGGAGTGGCTATGCTCGCTAACATCCCTCACAGACTGTGTGGTATCAAATATAACTGACTCATCCCCCACACGAAGTGTGACTTTCCCGTCAAAGACATCGATTACTGCCTTGGCGGTGCACTGGAATGAGCGCCCGATGACTGAGCGGTCAGCCAAGAAAATGCGCATGCGCGTCAGCTGTGGTTTGCCTAGGTCTTGCTACTTATATAAGGAATAGGGCATCAGATTGATGCTAGCACCTAGATCGGCCAACGCGTGGTGCAAAGGCAAACTGCCTAGTTGACATGGGATTGTGAAACGACCCGAATCTCCCAGTTTCTCTGGCAGCTTATGCTGCACCACTACAGAACATTGCTCACTACGTGAGACTTTAGAGACCTTGTCAAGCTTCTTCCTGTTGGAAAGAAGATCTTTGAGGAACTTGCTATATTTTGGCATAATCTGGAGGGTCTCTATGAGTGGGAGATTGACCTTGAGAAGTTTAAACATTTCAAGGAAATGACCGTGCTCCCTAGCTTGCTTAAATGGCAGCAAACGTGCTGGGTAGGGAACACGAGTCAAGTCAATCTCAGGGCTCGTCGGGATCCATCCGGAAGGAGTGGATTTGATCCCTAAGGCGAGCGGCCCTAGAAGGTGGATAATACTTCTTAAAGAACTTGGCTTCGAGATCCTCCCAAGTGGTGATTGAGTTATCTGGAAGGGTGTCGAGCCAAGTATATGCACGCCCAGAGAGGGAGAATGGGAAGAGGCGCAAGTAAATTGCGTCCTTAGACACACCCGTGATATTGAAGGTATCACATATGTGCGTAAAGCGGGACACGTGTCCAGGTGACTTGTCATCCTCAAGGGCATTAAACTGAGTAGCATGAGTGATCGTACTCATGACATGTGACAGGATCTGCCAAGATTTGACATTTTGAATAGCAGGGCGAGTGATTGAAGATCTCGTGCCCGTGACCCCATCACTGGCCCTCTGGTGTACAGTACGCCTCGCTGGTGGATCAGCGTCGCCCATAGTAGGAAATGGAATAGGTCTAAAAGGACGTACCTGGTTTTCTCATAGCTGTTTCAAAAGCTCTGGAAAGTCGTGGGTACGCTCGTGAAGATCTCGTCCAGGCACTAAGAAAGCACAATATGGTGGTGATCCCTGCGAACGAGTGTTGTGCATAAACATAAAGACTCAATAGGAAAATGGAACAGAGACTCAAGAACAGAAAAACTCGATTCTAAATTAGACACACAATAAAACACGTAGGACAAGCACACAAGACAGGCTCAAATAAAACAAAATAA
The DNA here is from genome assembly GCA_023525975.1 of Smallanthus sonchifolius. Taxonomy (NCBI): domain Eukaryota; kingdom Viridiplantae; phylum Streptophyta; class Magnoliopsida; order Asterales; family Asteraceae; genus Smallanthus; species Smallanthus sonchifolius. Next base: position 14,783,032 of record CM042035.1, on the reverse strand, counting down.
ACCAAAAACCAAACAAAGACCTAATTAGAGTTAATATTGCTATTGCCAAGTGTCCCTGACAACGGCACCAAAACTAACTATAAAAACTAACTATAAAACTCAAACTAGACTCCTAAGTAATAAAGGAAAACCTATGAACTAAACCGCACTCACATGCAAATGGACCTATCGAGAGTAGCAGAGCTTAATGGTAAACCGGATTATCGAACCCTAGAGACACTACGAAACAATACTAGACTCTGACTCGGACTAAAGTTGATGATTTGGTTTGGGGTTAACTACACTAAAGATTATCACTAAAGAATGCAAAAAACTAAGGTCGACTTAACTATCAAGAGACAAGACAAAGGACAAAGGTGAAATCAAGATATGGGAAGACCACTACCTAGGTCGGAATCCTACCTGCAAAGTAAAACTTCTACCGGTTCTGGAAACTATGATGGATCTGGGTTTCTAAGGATAACTGCTAAAGACAATCTAATGGATCCCTAATCACTCTCAGGGTGTCACCAACTAAGCTACCTAAAGTGTACTAAACTCACAAGATTATTGGATCACTTCTCAGGTATTTCCAACTGTAAACAAGTACCCTAATGAACGGATTACCTCTCAGTCTCACCGCCTACAATACATTCAAAGAATGCACGGGGTAATCCTAGAATAACAACTATGATTCAGAATTGCAACAATCACTAGACACCTAAACCAGCTTCCTCTTAGACAGTTGACAGTCGGATACCTAATGACGAAGACTAACCGACTAATTCTCACCTCTCGGATATTGAACTAGGACACACACTCAACTCTAATCAGTAATAAAAAATAACTCCTATGGCTACTACGTCTTGCAAACCACCGAAATCCCAAACCCTAAGATCTATGACCTAGATACGCTAATCGAACAGGCAGACAACCATAATCAACGAAAGGAATCATTAATTAACCACACAATCAAATTCAAGCATGCATATACATCATAATTAATCAAACTAGGATCGTTACAAAATCATTAAACCATCAATTGAATCCAAAACCAGTAAAATCATAACTTTAACAAGCATTCATCGTTTAGACCTAGGCAGTATTAAAGATTTAGCCAACACACATGCTTAAAACATTCAAAACAGAATTAAAAGACATAGTACTGGTTTCAATAAAATAAATAAGAACAAAAGAAAGAGAATTAAAACCCGGAGAAGCTATCCCTAACCACCACGGATCCAAGAGCTCCAAACTTTGAATACAATTAGCTTCCAAACCCTCATAATCGCCCTAGAATGGTCTTTGGATGGCAAAAATATGAACTCCTGACCTAATTGGCTTCATATTCTATTTAATTCGATTTTTCCAACTTTACACGTAATTTCCATAGAATTTGGCAAGCCCCGCGCGTACCGCGAGGGCCAAAACAGTTGGGCTCAAATTTAGATGACCTCGCGTATCGTGAGAGTCTTGATTTTCAGATTTTTTGTCTTTTGATCTTGGGCTTCGTTCTCATTCTCGGTTTCTTCAGGTTTTCACTTGTAATCACCTCGAGCACCTGAAAACATAAAGTAGACTCAATACATAAAAAAAATGACTCAAAAAAAATTCAAAACTAATTAAAATGACATGAAACATGACAGAAATGCATGTGTGCTTCGCAACACATCACCTATCTGTAGCATAGTTGTTGATTAGCAGCAATACTAAATATCCGCAGCATAAGCACTTATCCGCATCAGCTTTCATCAGTGGAAAAATTGTAGAGTCTATAGCTTCCATACTTAGAGAACTTTGTAGCCATCATTCTTTATATCTACAGATAGTACGCATGAGGGTATTCCTGCATACTAGGCTTGTACACGAGTTCGGTCTTGAGTACTTAGCTAGTACGCATGGTTTTTGCCCTGCGTACTTAGCCTAGTACGCAGGAAACATTGTGGCCCCTATAAATAGAGGGTGTTGTCCTCATTTGTAGGTAGGAAAAGGTTGAAAGTGAGAGAGGTATGCCCGGGATGTGCTCTCCTGGGCGCACGGACCGGGGGAGTAAACGCGAGATGTGTGCTCTTTCGGTATGTAGTCTGTAACAACGGGTGTCACACCCCGCCTTAGGCACCCCTGGACGTGTGCGAGCCCGATTGGTATCAGTTTTCTTTGATTTCAGAGTTTTTGTAAAACACAGCGGAAATCTTTTCAAAATGATCGTTTCATCATTTATCTCAACCTCGAGTGTTGTATTTGTAAATATCTAAACTTAGTTGGAAAACAAAAGCCTTATATTTACTTTTATAAATATAGGGTTTCAAATACCCTTCTCATTTGATTATAAATATAGGGTTTCAAATATAGGGGGAGTAAACGCGAGATGTGTGCTCTTTCGGTATGTAGTCTGTAACAACGGGTGTCACACCCCGCCTTAGGCACCCCTGGACGTGTGCGAGCCCGATTGGTATCAGTTTTCTTTGATTTCAGAGTTTTTGTAAAACACAACGGAAATCTTTTCAAAATGATCGTTTCATCATTTATCTCAACCTCGACTGTTGTATTTGTAAATATCTAAACTTAGTTGGAAAACAAAAGCCTTATATTTACTTTTATAAATATAGGGTTTCAAATACCCTTCTCATTTGATTATAAAACAACTTTTGAAATCAAATACGTCATAACCTACTAGAAATAGTACAACTACGGGTTGATCAATTCCCTGGTCCTATCTCCTTCTTTTAGGATTTCCCTTTACACGAGGCCTGAGAATCCTATGTGCATTCCATCCTTTCTTTTCCTGGGTCAGATCTCATGTCTGCCCATATTCCTTTTCTCATCATATTTTATTCGTTACCTGGAAAACATTTTGAAAATAAAACGACAGCACGAACGCTGGTGAATACAATATCTTGACATAAAATCATTTGGCACAAACAAGTTGTAACATCCATGATTTTCCATACCATAGTTCAATCCTTTTCGAACCTTGCATCGCGTATCGCCCCTCTAACACACAGGTAAATATGTATGAATATTTATAAAATTATGTATTCAAATATATTTATACATTCGAAATTATTAAACTACATAATAATATTGGCTTAGTCTTATACAAAAATATATATATATATATATATATATGGTTTTATATATATATATATTCAACATTTTTAAATAAACCATTTTAAAATTTATAATATAATTAGTTACACTTTAAACAAATCGGTTGAAACTCTTTGAACACATGAACCCTTAAAGTTGAAAACTATGCATCTCAATTTTGACCCCTTTTGCCTCAGTTGACTTCCAAAAGTCAAAGCAGCCCAATTCTTGATAATTCAAGGCTGCCATCGATCGGGTTCTTGTTAATTGGATTCCTCGTGGTTACACAAGCAATAATCGACCCAATCCCGTCTCAAACAACATGAAAATTTGATCAATTAAGCGGGCAATCTTGAATTCAAACGAATATGACTTCACAAAGTCAAATACGTATCAATCCGACATCAATTCGTGTAATTAACGCGTAATGAAACCCGCAAATCACGCGTAAATAAATCCCGCATGTACCCAGTGCCTTAACATGACCCAATTCATCCCCTACTTATCGAATTAACGCGTGATTCGCCTCTTACGACTGTTTTGGTCAAATCACAACCAAATCGCGTAATTGGGATGAAATTAATCCAATTAAACCACTCGCATACCTCCGCATGACCTATTACGAACTCCCATAGCGTTCAATTGACCCTCATTACCTTTCTGGAATTCGATCGAGTACCAAGAACATCGAGTCTGATTCGGTAGCCGTCTGCATTCGTGCCCAAACCACTCGAGTAAGTTTTTACATGATTCGATTCGTTTTAAACCATATATCAAAAGCCCCATACTAATTCGTGACAACGGGATCCATCGGATTCAATTTCATGTTGAGTTCGTGACCTGTTCATACGGGATTGAAATTGGGGATTTCGTTCGATTTAATATATACATTTAAGTTTTAGGGATTCGTATTCAACCAGCGAAACCACCTGGTCCGGCCGGTAAGTCACTACGCCGCCGAACCAGGTGGCATGGGTTCGAAACCCATAACCACGCATCCGACTGGTCTTTTTGCGCGTACCCTGAGCAGCAGACCCGGTTTCCTTTTCTCTCCGTGTTAATAGCCAACCGGACCGGTCTTGTACGCGAGTAGCTACCTTGTTCCAGCGGTAAACACCAACTGAACACACAGAAACCACCCGGGTTCGAACCGGGTGGCCTATTTATATTTTTTTTTTAACAGTTTTGAAGCTCCAAAAATTATAAAAAAATTATTTTTATAAACTTTACAATTATTAGAACAGAATGAAACAAGTTTTACAATTTTTACATAAAATCTCTATTTTTATAAATTAATCCTTAAACAATTAATTTAAATTATGTCATTCATTTTGAGTAAATTATTTATAAAATTTGGTGACAATTTTATAAACACTTTATACAAAGTTTATAAAATTTAAGTTATATTTTTAATACCTAAAAATATTTGTAGTTTTATATACCTAAGAATACATACCCATTTTAATTAAATACAATTAGTTATCATATTCAATTTAAATGGCTAATAAATAAATAAATAAATTAATTATTATTTATATAAATTACATTTATAAAACGTACTTAGGATTCAATTATATCTAAATATAAATTGCATACATTTATAAATAAATAAATAAGGTAATAATTATTTATTTAATTTATATTTAAACAAAAATTGTTTATGTAGGTTATACTTAAATAAACCTAATACCTACATTATTTTCTAACTAAATAAATGAATAACAATTATGTGACTTATTTAGTTATTCAAACCCAAAACCCTAAACCAAACTATTTTAAAACCATTGTTCAATATTCCATTTTATACAACACCCTTTTTAAGTTAAAACCACAATTTCCTACACTCCTATACATACTACCACACAACTCTTTGTACACATATCCAATTAAATCATAGTCTTATACATAGATTTTTGTACACATTATTAATCCAACATACTTTACACACTAGGTTAACAGTGTGAGATTTCAAGGATCACTTTACTACCTAGTCTCGTGGGCTAACTACACCCTTGATCCAATTGATTATTACATAGCCCCTTTTACTCTTTTACACTTTTTGGGGTGAAACATGAACTCTATACACACAATTGCTTACATTTATACAAACTACACAAACACAAATCCTCTTTACATTCATGTATACAAAATTTGAGCTTTATGTTTGAGTGCTAGGTGTGTTAACTATTTGTGTGCAATTTATGTGCAATCATTAACTATTCAAGCCGATGGTTAACAATGATATATCTATTGAGTCTGACAAACCCACCCAGATTGGGGTGATTGTTACCGACAACACAATTTGCATGCTAGTTACAAAGGTTTGATTGTACTTTGGTTACACAGTAGTAGCTCCCCATAAATGCCTTATTTTATCATGTTATGTGAGGATTTGTTTATTCACATCTATATACTATCTATGTACAAACCTGTGTATGCTCACCAACTTTTTAGTTGACCTTATTTTATTTATGTTTCAGGTGCTAATGTGTGATTTTTATAAAGACTTGCTACACATAAGTTTTAGGCCTAGTTAATTTTAATAAAGGATTGATGTATTTCATTTTATTTACTTGGTTTGATTTTGGTTTGTTTTGAATCTATGCAATGAATTTGAATGATTAATATATTTCAATTTAGTCAACTTTGTGCTCATGAACAGTCTACATGTCCCTCCCCGACGTTTCCGCCGCCGGTTGGGGTCTGACACAAGTATTAATTTCATAATCACAACTCCATGTTCAATCTACACACTCAGCAGGCCCGTCATGTTCAATCGCACCACAATATACACTACTAGTATGTCTTTATAACAACGGGGGCTCATGCCACCTCATTTGTTAAAAAGGGAAGTTACAGCCGTAATTCGGGAATTTCACCCAGGACCCGTGTATCCCTTGCAACTTTTACGTATACCTATGGCCTGAATGCTTACACATAGAAGAACGTTGAGCATTATTTTGTTAACCTTTATTTGACCATTTTCGTAAATAAAATGTTTGACACAAGTTTTTAAAAGAGATAAAGTATTCACCTTTGTAGTGAGAGAGAGCCTCTAAAGTTCAAAGCTTACAAGCTAGCTTCTTATCCTTGTTTCTCTAGCGTTCCGACCTTTCTAAGAGCGTTACTCGCTTAACCAGGCACTACGAGTAGTGGGAGTTGGACCGGGATCGTCGAGAGTGGGCTAGGGACCACCTGAATTGGTAGTTGGAATCGTTTGTGGATTGAAGAAAAACGTCTGAGATCGATCTGCTATTTATAGGCTGTGATTTGGGTCTATGTCGGACCCACATGTCTGGGGTGTCTGGGGATGTCGGTCCGACATCCGACTTAGCCCACGTCAGCCGTAAACGGCGTTGTCTGATTGGATAAAACATATTTGGAGGCAATGTCGGACCGATATGTGGACCATGTCGGTTCGACATCCAGACCCATGTCCCATCATTAGGGCTGAGTCACCAGTCACATGTTGACAACACATTTTGCGGCTAAGAGGAGGTTGTCGGACCATTATGGATAGATGTCGGTCCGATATCCGATTTAGCCTTATATAGCGGACCGATATGGAAATAGATTTCGGTCCGATATCTATCCTGTATTCACTTCGGCCCGATATTATTGCTTAGTTTCATGTCGGACCGATATAGGATATTATGTCGGTCTGATATCAACTTAATTTCATAAATTTATTTTATTTTCAACCCTAGACTTTGGTGTATTTACAATTATAGTCCCTAAGGTTTACCTTTTATCAAATCTTGGACATTTTTTGTGACAGGTGTTACATCCTCCCACCTTGTTTTAAACTCGTCCTCGAGTTTATTCAATCAGGTGTGACTATTTCTTTCTCATTTCCGACTCCAGTTCCCATGTGTACTCAGTTATACATCTGGAGTTTCATTTCACTTTCACGATTATCAATTTATTTCTTTTCAATCTCTTTACCTGCCTGTCCTCAATTTGTAAATGTTGTTCCACAAATCTTAATTTCTCATCTATCTCTACATCTTGTAGGGATATTACCAAAGATCCATCTGCCAAACACTTGCGTAGATTTGACACATGAAATACATCGTGTACTCCATTCATTTCATTTGGTAGTTCAAGTTGATAGGCCACACGCCCAACTCTTTTCAAGATTTTGAATGGTCCCACGAATCTAGAAGTTAACTTTCCTTTCTTTCCAAATCTTACAACGCCTTTCCATGGTGAAACTTTCAATAGAACGTTATCACCGCATTGAATTCTAACGGCTTTCATCTCTTATCAGCATAACTCTTTTGACGATCACGAGCCGTTTTCAATCTATCTTTTATCTAGATAACTTTCTCAGTTGTTTCCAAGACTATTTCAGGTCCAGATAATTGATTTTCTCCTATTTCAGACCAACAGATTGGAGTTCGACATTTATGACCGTATAAGGCTTCAAAAGGAGCGGCCTGCATACTCATATGATAGCTATTATTGTAGGAGAATTCCATTAGAGGTAAGTGGTCATCCCAAATTCCTTCGATATAAATGACACAAGCCCTTAACATATCTTCAAGAGTTTGGATTGTTCTTTCTCTATGCCCGTCTGTTTGAGGATGGTAGGCAGTGCTATGATTCAAATTGGTATCAACAGCTTTTTAAAAACTTTTCCAGAATCGAGAAGTAAATGTGCTATCTCTATCTGACACTATAGATAATGGCACACTGTGTAATGTTATGATTTCATTAACGTATAACTGTGCCAGCTTATCCATACTGAACAATTCTTTCATGGGAAGAAAATGAGCAGACTTAGTAAGTTTGTCAATAATAACCCAGATAGTATCATTCCCTCGACTCGTTCGAGGAAGTTTTCTGATAAAGTCCATGGTTATCATTTCCCATTTCCAGACTGGAATTTCAAGTTGCTGTAACAACCCAGATGGTTTCTGATGTTCAGCTTTAACTTGAGAACAAGTCAAACACTTTGCAACATACATAGCGATATGTTTCTTCATTCCTATCCACCAGTAATTGGCTTTTAGGTTTTTGTAGATCTTATCGCTACCAGGATGCATTGTGTATTTAGATTTATGGGCTTCCTCAAGAATTTCTTCACGAGTATTCCCATACATAGGAACCCAGATTCTTTTGTTCATTCTAAGAATTCCATCATCTCCTTTGACCAATTGTTCAATCATACCTCCCAATCCTACTTTCTCAATGTTGGGTTCATGCAAAGCAAGTTTCTGAGATTCCTTATTACGAGTAATAAGATCAACTTGGAGATCGAGTCTTAAGGCACGAACTCGTTTAGGTTTCTCATGTTCCTTTCTGCTCAAGGCGGCTGCTACGACATTTGCTTTTCCTTCATGATAAAAGATTTCACAATCATAATCATTCAGGACTTCTATCCAACATGTTTGCCTCATATTCAGTTCCTTCTGACTGAATATATACTTTAGGCTTTTGTGATCAATGAAGATAGTGAATTTGGCTACATATAGATTGTAACATTTCTGATTTTATCACTTTTATTTTCAATCCAATGTAACACATTTGATAACCAATTCTATTTCAGCGTCTTAAATTCATTTTGCAAACAACTAAACCCTAATTGCTAATATAAATTCACAATTCTATCCCACTGTTATCTCAAAATCTCTTTACATATACATGTACATATATATATTTCGACATACATATATATCTATTTAAACACATTACAAATGCATACACATACATACACTAAATTAACAAGTAAATCTACCCTTAACTGAACCTTTAACAATTTGAACCTTATTCTTGAACCCTCATGTCCAAATGTTAACCAAGTTCTAAGAAAATTGACATGTTTGACTTTTAAAAGTTAAACAGGGCCAAAATCCACAAATCCAACTCCTAGGATCGACTAGATCAGTTACTTCGGGCTTTACCGATCGTGTACAGTCAATAAACGACCCAATCTCGGCCTAAACATCAAATAAATTCGACCAATGTCACACCCCGACCGATGGCGGAATCATCGAGGCGGACAATGTGATGATTGTTCAAAAGCACATGATAACTAGAGGTTGCATAATTCATTAATTAAGTTTAAAGACAACAAGTTCCAAATACAATACATTTCAAATAACCTAGTCTAGTTCAAAACATTAATTTATTTAACTAGGTCCATAGTTCCTAAGTGGAGAGATCTTCGGCAAGCAGTCACATATCCAAACCTGAAACATTATTTAAATCAAGTGTCAACTAAAAAGTTGGTGAGTACATAGGTTTAGTGAATCCAGTAAATAGTAGTGTAAATCGTTTTGCAACTCATTGTTTATCTTGTTAAACATAGCATATGATGTAACATTTATTTAATCACAATTCAAACCGAGTTTGACGCGCTTGAACAGAGCACAACAGCTAAGTCCGGTATGCTTGAATATAGTTACCCACTATATCCGGTATGATTGAATATAACACGCGGTTATATCCGAGTATGCAGTAATAAACACCCTAACCGGGTGGGCTGGTCAGGCACAATAGATCTATCAATATTACAGTTGGTTGTCTTGTGTATAAATGTATGTACATCCAAAGAATAAGCATATAGTCTCATGTATAACACGTATAAACAATGTGAGTAGCATGAATAATGTTTCACCCCAAAATGTATAAAAATATAAAATAGTGGCTATGTAACTCACCTGGCTAGCGGATATGATAATCCACGAGTGCGGGTGATAAGGATGTTTGAAAACTAAGCACGACGAAATCCTATGTAGATAAATATGTATTATTGTATGTTTGTATGTATAAGCGCATTTGTATTTAATGAGTATAGGTTTTATAATAATGTCCTTAATATTTATTTGTATAAAATAGGGTAGAAAATGATAACGGCTTTGTAAAACTTTTAACTCATAAAAGTATATATTGTTTTAAACAAGTATTTATTATGATTAATGTATTTATAAATAACAATAACAAATAAAAGAAAATTCTTTATTTGACTAATTATATTATATAGGTTAAAATTTGTTTTAACAAGTTTATTAAAATATTGCAAGATTTGTAAGAATGGGACATTTTATACATTATAAGGTATTTTAATAAGTTTATAAAAGTTATTTCAAGATTTATAAAAATGGGACACTTTATATATTATAAAGTATTTTAATAAGTTTATAAAAGTATATAAAAAGAAAAATGGGATGGTTTATGAAAATATAATTTTAATTGATTTCAAAATAAACGAACGAGTAAACCGACTCGTTTTAGTATTTATTGTATAAAAATAATATTAAGATAAGTTAAAATAATTTAATAAAACAAAAGGAATGAAAACAGAAAAAATGGGGTTGGGCCGGAGGCCAGGAGGATCGAACCCGCGACCTCAGTCTCGGACACACACACGCATAACCAGCCGGGCTACTGCCCATCGCTGGTTATGTGTTGATCGTTTAATTGATAACCACACTAACCATACTGGTCGCTGGTTCTCGGTAACCGGCAAACCGTGTCCGAGGACACTTGGTTTGCCCGGTAATCCTCGAGCGATTGTCTAGATTTCGACTGGAATAGGTTACCTGATGATAACAGAAGGTACAGGAATCGAATCGAGACTCGAACCTAGTCGCGAAGGGCTTGGTCGGCAGAGACTTTTGAACCGAAAATGTCCAAAACGGGAACTAGACTTCTGGGTGGGATTAGCTTCTGAATTCTTGGTCACAGCTTCTTTCAGGGACGACGAGAGTGATGGAATTCTCAATTTGGAGTGAGAGTGAGAGTCGAGAGAGAATGGAGCCCGAGAAGGACCGGTAGTGGTTTCTTATAGTCGAGCTTGATTCCGACAATGAGCCAAGCAATTGAGCCTGCCCCGATACTCGTTTGGACGAGACGAAGCTGTCGAGCCCTTTTTCAGGCGTGGAGGTCTACTGTCGGGGTCAATTACGCGGCGTGAACTTTCGGCCACAAACAGGATCATACTTTTCGTATGTTTAAACGACAAATTGGTCGAGGGCTCTGGTTTGCGTGGGAGAGGCGAAGTCAGCGACGCTTTTGTCGGGCGTCGAGGTGCAGGGAACAGCCCTGTCGGGGTGTTCGCCGGAGAAAGCCTCGGACCGCCGGACAATCGAAGGGGGTGACCGGGAATGCGAATGGGGAGTTGGCAACTTTGGTCCCTGGGGTTTTGTTTGTACATCTTTAGTCCCTAAACTAAATTCTGTTTGAAACCTTGTAGTTTGATTAAATACAAAATGACCCCTAAACTTTTATAAAATAATTAATTAGATTTCTTTTTCAATTTCAAATTTTATTTTATAAATTCATATTATTATTATAAATGTATATATATGTATTTTCTTATAAAAGTTTATTATTATATATATATATATTTTTTTTTTAGCTAGATTTTCATATTTATGTTACGAATCCTTTGAATTGGATTTTTATATAAAATTTTATTTAAGTTTAAAACTTATAAAGTTTCGATTAATTTAAATCCCTAAAATAAATACATATATATTTTGTACAAAATTAAATAAAAATACTTGCATTTTATTACATAAAAATAATTACATGAGTATAAATGCGTAAATGAAAAATCCGAAACGTAACAGTCTCCCCATGTTAGAGGAATTTCGCCCCGAAATTCAACTAGTGGAGGCTATGAAAAGAGGTGCGGATACTTGGTCTTCATTTGGTCTTCACGTTCCCAAGTGAACTCGGGTCCACGTTTAGACTCCCAACGGACCTTAACAATTGGGATGCGGCTACGCTTGAGTTTCTTGACTTCTCGGTCCATGATTTCCACGGGTTTCTCAACAAAGTGCATCCTCTCATCAATGCGTACTTCATCAAGAGGGATGTGGAGATTCTCGTCGGCTAGACACTTTTTCAAATTAGACACATGAAAGGTCGGATGAACGTTGCTGAGTTCTGAAGGAAGGTCGAGTTTGTAGGCCACTCTTCCTACCCTCTCGAGTATCTTGAATGGACCCACATATCGAGGTGCAAGTTTTCCTTTCTTTCCAAATCGGACTACACCTTTCCAAGGTGATACCTTTAGAAGAACCATATCTCCAATTTGAAATTCCAAGGGTTTTCGTCGTTTGTCGGCATAGCTCTTTTGCCGACTTCTTGCTACCCGAATGTTGTCACGGATAAGAGAGACTTTATCAGAGGTCTCTTGGATAAGCTCGGGACCGGTGATTTGTGTTTCACCAATTTCGTTCCAACAAATCGGTGAACGGCATTTTCGTCCATAAAGAGCCTCAAACGGTGCCATGTTAATACTTGTGTGGTAGCTGTTGTTGTAGGAGAATTCAATCAATGGTAGGTGAGAATCCCAATTACCACCAAAGTCAATGACACAAGCTCTAAGCATATCCTCGAGAGTTTGGATTGTTCGCTCGGTTTGTCCATCAGTTTGAGGATGGTAGGCTGTACTTAAATCCAAACGAGTACCAAGTGCTGATTGCAATGACTGCCAAAATCGGGAAGTAAAACGCGAATCACGATCGGAGATGATGTTCAAAGGGATTCCGTGACGGCTTACGATCTCATCAATGTAGATCCGAGCCAATTTCTCAACTCGATAGTCCTCACGAATGGGCAAGAAATGAGCAGACTTTGTGAGTCGATCGATAATAACCCAGATACTATCGTGCCCACTAGAAGTGCGTGGGAGTTTGGTGATGAAGTCCATAGCAAGGTTCTCCCACTTCCACACGGGAATTTCAGGTTGTTCAAGAAGTCCGGAAGGCTTTTGGTGTTCGGCCTTCACTTTAGAACAAGTAAGGCATTTTGCCACAAAGAGGGCAATATCCTTTTTCATGCCGGGCCACCAATATTGCTGACGGAGACCCATGTACATCTTATCAGCTCCGGGATGTACCGAATATCGAGTTTTGTGGGACTCGTTCATCAAAAATTTACGAAGATCGTCGCGATCGGGAACCCAGATACGGTCCAAGTAATACAATAGGCCGTTGGCTTTGGTTTCTAACAAGAGTTCTACACCACATGCCATTTCTTGATACATGTTTCCCTCGGTAACCGAGGTGTGTTGAGCTTTGAGAATACGAGCCTGGATATCGTTATGAATATAAACACTATGAAGCATGATACGTTCTTTACGACTCAAGGCGTCGGCTACAACGTTTGCTTTGCCGGGATGGTAGCGAATCTCGCAGTCGTAGTCGTTAAGGAGTTCGACCCATCGTCGTTGCCTCATATTAAGCTCTTTTTGATTGAAAATATGCTGGAGACTTTTGTGGTCGGTGAAAACCACACATTTGGTGCCATATAGATAGTGTCTCCAGATTTTTAAAGCGAAAACGACAGCACCAAGCTCAAGATCATGGGTCGTATAATTCTTCTCATGGATTTTGAGCTGACGTGATGCGTATGCAATTACTTGGCCACGTTGCATTAGAACACAACCAAGACCTTGGTTGGATGCATCACAATAAACAACAAAGTCGTCATTACCACTAGGAAGAGTTAGTATAGGAGCATTGCAGAGCTTGTGCTTGAGAGTTTGAAAAGCTTCCTCTTGCTTGGGTCCCCACTCGTAAGATTTACCTTTATGAGTCAAGGCCGTGAGTGGAACCGCAATCTTGGAGAAATTTGAGATGAAGCGACGATAGTAACCTGCTAGTCCAAGGAATGAACGAATCTCGGTAGGAGTCTTAGGAGTACTCCAATTCTTTACCGCTTCAATTTTTGCCGGGTCCACATGAATTCCCTTATCGTTGACTATGTGTCCCAAAAATTGAACTTCCTTTAGCCAGAATTCACACTTGGAGAGCTTGGCGTATAGTTGTTCTTTCTTCAAGAGTTCTAAAATTAAACGAAGATGTTGTTCATGCTCCGTTTTCGTCTTAGAATAGATAAGAATGTCATCAATGAAAACGATCACGAACTTGTCCAAATAAGGTTTGCATACACGGTTCATGAGGTCCATGAAGACCGCAGGTGCATTAGTCAATCCGAAGGGCATGACCATAAACTCGTAGTGACCGTATCTAGTCCGAAAGGCAGTCTTCGGAATGTCTTCATCGAGAACACGAAGTTGATGGTATCCGGAACGAAGGTCAATCTTGGAGAAACATGTTGAACCTTAAAGCTGATCGAAAAGGTCGTCGATACGGGGTAAAGGATATCGGTTCTTAATTGTAAGTTTGTTGAGTTCGCGATAATCGATGCACATTCGAAACGATCCATCCTTTTTCTTTACGAATAGCACGGGAGCACCCCAAGGTGAATGGCTCGGGCGGATGAATCCTTTGGATGAGAGTTCTTGTAATTGACTTGCAAGCTCTTGCATTTCGGAAGGTGCAAGACGATAGGGAGCTTTTGCCACGGGAGTTGCTCCGGGCACAAGGTCAATGCGGAACTCTACTTGTCTAGGAGGAGGAAGACCAGGTAGGTCCTCGGGGAATACCTCGGGAAAATCTCGGATGATTGGGATGTCTTGCAATTTCTTACCCTTGTCTTTCGTGTCAACTATGTGGGCCAAGAATGCAACGTACTTTTTCCGCAAGTACTTTTGTGCCAATGTGCAAGACATGATTTGAAGACCACGACACGGTTTTTCACCGAAAATAACTAACGTGTCTCCCGAAAGGAGAGGTATACAAATGCACTTTTCATAGCAAATAACCTCGGCATGGTGCTTGGATAACCAGTCCATGCCAATTATAATATCGAAGCTTCCCAATTGCATTGGAAGGAGATCAACAGAGAATTCATGATTATTAAGCTCGAGATTGCAGTTGCGGATAACAGAGTTTATAGCAATAGATTTCCCGTTTGCTATCTCCACGGAATAGGGGTTGTCAAGTTTCGTTCTTTGTTTAGCAAGTCGAGATTCAAAGGTAAGAGACACGAAACTCCTATCGGCACCAGTATCAAATAAAACGGATGCATAATGATTGTTTACGAGAAACGTACCGTTTATCACGTCGTTGTTTGCTTGTGCCTCATTAGCGTTTATATTAAACGCTCGTCCTTGGGGACCACCTTGATGATGAAGTTTTGGGCATCGGTCACGGAAGTGGTTTGGGTCTCCACATTCGTAACATGCCCGACCATTGAGAGGTGCCGGATAGACGGGACGGTTGGCTGGGGCTGCTTGATGGACGGGAGGACGGGTACGGCAGGTAGTGACCACATGTCCATATCTCCCGCAGCTTGAGCACAATCGGCATGGTAGATTGGCAGGATGATGGTACTTGCAGGTCTGGCATTGGGGATTCGGGCCCTGATAAATTTTCGGGTTTTGACCCAAAGGGGCCGCTTGAATAGCAGGTACAGCGGGTGTTACGGCTGCGAAGTTTCAACCCTTACGTTTCTTGTTGCGGTTAGAAGACTCGGGTTTCACATCTTTGACTGCCGCAAGAGTAGACACAACCTTCTTGGAACCCTTTCTTGTTAAGGTTCCGGCCTTGACATGGTTGTCGGATAATGTAGCAGATAGGCGGATGGCAGCTTCAAGAGTAGGAGGATTGCTTCCTAGCACAGCATCTTGAATTTGCATAGGCAGGCCGCCTATGTACTTTTCAATTCCCCGAGTAAGGGGAGTGATCATGTGAGGCACCAACAGACTTAGTTCTTGGAACCGGGTGGTGTAAGCCAGATTATCCCCGCTGTCTTGGGCAAGATCCCAAAATTCAGCCTCGAGCTTCCTCATTTCATTCCGAGGACAGAATTCATCAGTCATGGCCTTCTTCAGATCATCCCATGATAAGGATGTAGCAACCTCAGCACCACGAGTGCGTTTCTCACCTTTCCACCAGGTGAGGGCTCTCTTTTGAAGAACACTTGTGGCATAACGAACCCGAAGATTATCGGGACAGTCGTTGTTTTGGAATGTGCTTTCCATGCTTTCAAACCATTGAAGCAAGCGGGTAGCACCTTCAGTCCCGAAGAATTTTGTAGGATTGCACGAGTTAAAGTGCTTAAACGTGCAGTGAGGCGGGTTGGTACCACCGTTCCCTTGGATGTTGTGAGACCCGTCACTGTTGTTATTTGCTTGAGTCATTTGCCCTACTAGTTGGGCAAGAAGAGTAGCAAGATCCGGGTTGGAAGTGCTAGAGTTTGAACGTCGAGGAGGCATTCTAACATCATATGAAAAGACAAGGATATTTTAGATAAGACGGATAAATATGAGTTATAGCGGGAAATAATGTAAGCAGAAATACGAGATTTATCATGACGCGTGCTAGTGCATGGTATTTATTCTAAGTTGATAGGGGAAACTAAGTCATCTATTCCGGGTAGGACATGATGTTATAGATCATTATTTGCGTAATAGGAATTGCCGGGACTTGCATGCACTACAAATTGTTATTACGTGTGCACCCGTAATAATGATTTGTTTTGCATGTTCGTCTAGTCTTTCCTATTTTGTTATAATGTCCCCAGATTTTGAGTTCAAATTCGGATTGTATCCTTGCGAATACATTGACTTATCAACGTTAAATAATTCCCCGAAACTTTCAAGGAGACATGCTTTAGCCTATAGGTAAACACTCACTTCAGGAATTCCCAGGAAAGCATACGGGTCCGTTTATTTGGATTTATACGAAATGCTTTCCTAGACAGAAAACCCAATGTACAGGTGTCACCCTTCCAGATTGCACGTGTCTTTTACTGGTTTCAGGAGATTAAGTCGTTGACGAGATTTTCAAGATTTTAGTAGATTTGAGAGTCTATGAATATAAAATGTGTAGGAATGTTGCAATTTATAAGGATTAGGAGTGAGTATGGACAAGGACAAGTAGTGTATTTGTTTGCATAAATGTGTTGACCAAATGTGTATGTAAAGTATGTATCATGTATCAAAGTCTTGTATGTATGTGTATAAGTCTCATGTACCAAACTCGGGAAAATTCAGACAATTCCTAACTACAAATAATTCACATAGCAATTAATCATTTAGCACATAACACATAAAAAGGGAGACCTAGGGTTATAGTCTAGGTCATTGTGTCTAATAACTTAATTCCCTATAACCATGGCTCTGATACCAATCTGTCACACCCCGACCGATGGCGGAATCATCGAGGCGGACAATGTGATGATTGTTCAAAAGCACATGATAACTAGAGGTTGCATAAATCATTAATTAAGTTTAAAGACAACAAGTTCCAAATACAATACATTTCAAATAACCTAGTCTAGTTCAAAACATTAATTTATTTAACTAGGTCCATAGTTCCTAAGTGGAGAGATCTTCGGCAACCAGTCACATATCCAAACCTGAAACATTATTTAAATCAAGTGTCAACTAAAAAGTTGGTGAATACATAGGTTTAGTGAATCCAGTAAATAGTAGTGTAAATCGTTTTGCAACTCATTGTTTATCTTGTTAAACATAGCATATGATGTAACATTTATTTAATCACAATTCAAACCGAGTTTGACGCTCTTGAACAGAGCACAACAGCTAAGTCCGGTATGCTTGAATATAGTTACCCACTATATCCGGTATGATTGAATATAACACGCGGTTATATCCGAGTATGCAGTAATAAACACCCTAACCGGGTGGGCTGGTCAGGCACAATAGATCTATCAATATTACAGTTGGTTGTCTTGTGTATAAATGTATGTACATCCAAAGAATAAGCATATAGTCTCATGTATAACACGTATAAACAATGTGAGTACCATGAATAATGTTTCACCCCAAAATGTATAAAAATATAAAATAGGGGCTATGTAACTCACCTGGCTAGCGGATATGATAATCCACGAGTGCGGGTGATAAGGATGTTTGAAAACTAAGCACGACGAAATCCTATGTAGATAAATATGTATTATTGTATGTTTGTATGTATAAGCGCATTTGTATTTAATGAGTATAGGTTTTATAATAATGTCCTTAATATTTATTTGTATAAAATAGGGTAGAAAATGATAACGGCTTTGTAAAACTTTTAACTCATAAAAGTATATATTGTTTTAAACAAGTATTTATTATGATTAATGTATTTATAAATAACAATAACAAATAAAAGAAAATTCTTTATTTGACTAATTATATTATATAGGTTAAAATTTGTTTTAACAAGTTTATTAAAATATTGCAAGATTTGTAAGAATGGGACATTTTATACATTATAAGGTATTTTAATAAGTTTATAAAAGTTATTTCAAGATTTATAAAAATGGGACACTTTATATATTATAAAGTATTTTAATAAGTTTATAAAAGTATATAAAAAGAAAAATGGGATGGTTTATGAAAATATAATTTTAATTGATTTCAAAATAAACGAACGAGTAAACCGACTCGTTTTAGTATTTATTGTATAAAAATAATATTAAGATAAGTTAAAATAATTTAATAAAACAAAATGAATGAAAAACAGAAAAAATGGGGTTGGGCCGGAGGCCAGGAGGATCGAACCCGCGACCTCAGTCTCGGACACACACACGCATAACCAGTCGGGCTACTGCCCATCGTTGGTTATGTGTGGATCGTTTAATTGATAACCACACTAACCATACTGGTCGCTGGTTCTCGGTAACCGGCAAACCGTGTCCGAGGACACTTGGTTTGCCCGGTAATCCTCGAGCGATTGTCTAGATTTCGACTGGAATAGGTTACCTGATGATAACAGAAGGTACAGGAATCGAAACGAGACTCGAACCTAGTTGCGAAGGGTTTGGTCGGCAGAGACTTTTGAACCGAAAATGTCCAAAACGGGAACTAGACTTCTGGGTGGGATTAGCTTCTGAATTCTTGGTCACAGCTTCTTTCAGGGACGACGAGAGTGATGGAATTCTCAATTTGGAGTGAGAGTGAGAGTCGAGAGAGAATGGAGCCCGAGAAGGACCGGTAGTGGTTTCTTATAGTCGAGCTTGATTCCGACAATGAGACAAGCAATTGAGCCTGCCCCGATACTCGTCTGGACGAGACGAAGCTGTCGAGCCCTTTTTCAGGCGTGGAGGTCTACTATCGGGGTCAATTACGCGGCGTGAACTTTCGGCCACAAACAGGATCATACTTTTCGTATGTTTAAACGACAAATTGGTCGAGGGCTCTGGTTTGCGTGGGAGAGGCGAAGTCAGCGACGCTTTTGTCGGGGGTCGAGGTGCAGGGAACAGCCCTGTCGGGGTGTTCGCCGGAGAAAGCCTCGGACCGCCGGACAATCGAAGGGGGTGACCGGGATTGCGAATGGGGAGTTGGCAACTTTGGTCCCTGGGGTTTTGTTTGTACATCTTTAGTCCCTAAACTAAATTCTGTTTGAAACCTTGTAGTTTGATTAAATACAAAATGACCCCTAAACTTTTATAAAATAATTAATTAGATTTCTTTTTCAATTTCAAATTTTATTTTATAAATTCATATTATTATTATAAATGTATATATATGTATTTTCTTATAAAAGTTTATTATTATATATATATATATATATATATATATATATATATATTTTAGCTAGATTTTCATATTTATGTTACGAATCCTTTGAATTAGATTTTTATATAAAATTTTATTTAAGTTTAAAACTTATAAAGTTTCGATTATTTTAAATCCCTAAAATAAATACATATATATTTTGTACAAAATTAAATAAAAATACTTGCATTTTATTACATAAAAATAATTACATGAGTATAAATGCGTAAATGAAAAATCCGAAACGTCACAACCAATTTAGCGGACAATTCGAAATTCGAACGAATTGACTTTGGATAGTCAAACCCGTAACAATCTCCATTCAATTCAAAGAATTAACGCGTTGTAATCCCGCAATTTACTCCTCAAGTCAATCACGCACGTACCTAGGCCGCTATCAATACCCAATTCATGCTTAATTCGGCGAATTTATGCGTAACCAAATCCCACAAACCTCGCGGTCAAACTACAAACGTAATTGACTAATGCGGATGAAATTAGATGAAAGGAATCACTCCAACACCTTCGTAAACAATCATTCAAATCCTTCCAGCTCTCAATCGAACCCCATTACACCTCGGAGCTCCTGTCGATCACCAAGCACTTTCGGAGAAGACCCGTAGTCGATCGCACTCATTCCGCAACCATTTCAAGTAAGATTACCATCATTAAATTCGTAATTCCATGTATATCGAAAGCCCTCTGCCAATTCGCAATGGCAGAGGGTATCGAAACCGATTAAGAATTAGGGTTCATGGCTGGCAAAAAGGGGGATTCGAAAATTGGGTCAGTGTTTAATCTGCGTACATAAGTAATCGGAAACCATAAACAACCAGCGAAACCCCTCGGTTCGATCTGGCAAATGCCTTGTGCCATCGAACCGAGAGGCGTGGGTTCGAAACCCACGGCCCGCGACTGCCCTGTCTCCTTTTCTTTTCCGCACCATTTAAAACCCGGCCATGGTTAGTAATTAAACCCACCCAAAACCGTACCAGTAACAAGAATGGCCTCCTCGTCCAGTGGTCGGTTCACTGGGCTTATACACAACAGACTCGGGTTCGAACCCCCGGGACTGTTTATATTTTTAAACCCGTTTTAAAGCCCCAAAAATTTTATAAAAATTATTTTTATAAACCTCATAATATTCTTTAACAGGATAAAACCATAATTTTTAATTTTCAATATAAAATTCATTTTATTATGAATTTTATGGTTAAAAATGTATATTAAAAGTTTTAAAACAAATATTTAGATGTTTAAAGTAATTTTTAAATAAAAATATATGTTTTTATAAAATTCATGAAATGATAACTTTATTTAATCAAATACTTATTTCTAAATGACAAATAAATAAATTTATTTATTATAACCCACTAAAAAGTTAAATGTATATTTATTTTTATATGTAATTATTATTTACACTATTTTATATTTACACATCCTTATACCTAAATAAATAAAGAAAAATTATTTATTTAATTTATGCTCAGTATAATCTACACTAAGGATTTAAAAGCATATTAATTTTTATACCAAAAATTATTTACACACCTTTATAAGTAAATAAATAAATGAAGTAAAGTTATTTATTTACATTTGAATAATTATAATTTCACACTATTTTCTTTCTTATTAAATAAATAAATGATAATTATTTAATTTAATTAGTTATTCAAATTCAAACCCTAAAATCATTCATTTTAAAACTTTTCATTTCAACTTATCATGTTATAAAACACTTATTCAAATACAAATCACAATCACTGACACGACCATTTACATAATACAACACAAACTCTTTGCGCAAATCCCCGAGCACACTCCCAATGAAACCTGAGACTTGGCCTTAGACTATTGTGCATATTTTTAATCTAGATTCATATACATTACACTCTAGGTTAACGTTGTGAGTTACAAGGATCACTTTGCTACCTAGACACTTGTGCTAGCAACATCTTTGATACAGGTGAGTTTTACATAGCCCCCTTTTCACTGTTTTTACATTTTTGGGTGAAACATGATCACAACTTACAATGATTTACATAAACTACACAATACAAATCCACTTTACAATTTGTGTGCAATTTGAGCTTTATGTTTGAGTGCTAGGTGTGTTAACTACTTATTTGCAATTACATGTACAATCATTAACTAATCAAGCCGACGGTTAACAATGATAGATCTATTGAGTCTGACAAACCCACCCAGATTGGGGTGATTGTTACCGACAACACAATTTTTGCATGCTAGTTACAAAGGTTTGATTGTACTACTTGGTTACACAATAGTAGCTCCCCATAATTGCCTTATTAATCATGACTTGTATGGATTTGTTTACACACAACACTTTGATGCTATTTAGAGTCAAAACCTATGTATGCTAACCAAGTTTTTAGTTGACCTCGTTTTCATCATGTTTCAGGTACAATTGTTTGAGTTGAACAAGCTCGCTACACTTAGGATGTGGACCTAGATATTTAAAAGAAAGTGTTATGTATTTTTCATTTTTCATGTACATGTCGAATCTTATCAAAATGAAATGTGATGGTTAAACATATTACAATCTAGTCAACCATGTGCTCATGAACAGTCTACATGTCCCGCCCCGACGTTTCCGCCGTCGGTTGGGGTGTGACAGATTGGTATCAGAGCCTTGGTTATAGGGAATTAGGTTATTAGACACTCTTGACCTAGACTATAACCTTAGGACACCCATACCATGCCATGCTACTAAATGCTATATGATTATTTCTTATGTAAATATTTTTACATGTTATACTAAATAATTACATCATATGATGCAATACTTAATAGTCTATGTGTCACATTACCTGCCAACTTTTGTGCTCCTATTAATTGCTACTTATTCGATTTATTTAAAGTGCTATCCTAAGTTTCCACACACACTCATACACACTTAGTCCTTCATGCACCCTTAATCTCACACATAAAATATCACCATCTCTTGTGATCAAAATCTAGGCTATTGGGCTTAATTGGGCCTAATGCCCATTAATAATAAACTAAGAATCCACTTACCCTTCAAGAAGAAGAAGCCTACTACAATATATAAGCCTCACCTTCGGGCCTCAAAGCCCAGCCCACAACAATTCTCATCATGACCATGAGCCCAACGATAGTGTCATTAATACATGATGGCTGGAAGAGTGTGTAGGCCCATGAGGGATTCTGGCCAAGGAAAGACAGGGTACTTAAGTGTGTCTTATTAACCTACCCCTCTTTCCTGGGAATTCTCCTCAGGGATGCATTGCTTATAAGTCAAGTGTATTTCTAAAATACTATTGTGAAGGCTCGGTGTTATGACTAGTCAAACTCTAAACTTATGAGAACTTCCATGTCTAACACTCAATATTTCATTATCACTTACAACCATTTCATTGTTTTCTGCTAGACACGGACTCCTACTCTCCACCCTCCCCAGTATACCGTCCCGGAGCAGAATCTGATTGGGAAGAAGACACTGGGTCACCCGTATATCAGTCACCAACACCCCCAGCTGCTAGACCAAGGTTTGATGTAAGGGCAGATTGGATTAGGAACACTGGCCCAAGACTTCGAACACCTGGATCACCCTCACCCAGAAACCCGTATCAGACACCCCATCTCCACAACCAGTTACCACCCCCACTACGAGACCCATATCTGATGCCAGGCCCGTATCATTCTAACCCTTGGGTAAGGCGTACCATGGCACCCACTAGTGCTATGGGAATTCCAGTCGATAATGTTCACCAATATGTGAAGACCTCAGAGTTCGAGAGGCAAAGAATGGAGCACGAGATAATGCACGACTTGCAAGGACAAAGAATGGATAGCCTAGCAAACCAATTAGGGTACCAAAAGGAGTTAATCTCCATCCTCGAAAAAGAAATACTGGAGCATCGCACGGAGACAGCTAAAGCTGAAGCCAGATCAGCTACCCGAGTGACCATAGCGGTACTCGTCTTGGGAATTATTCTCCTTCTAGTAGAAAGCTACAAGAGACGTTAACAAAATTTTTTTTTCTATTATTTATTTAAATTTTCAGTTTGAGAACCATTTCCCTATGTTTTGAATAATGTTTACCATTTCAGCATTTAATAAATTTTATATTTTTTTCCAACTCTGAAGTCATTATTCATTGATTTAATACGTTGAATATGAACTTCATCCATTATATTTTCATTAAGATCCTCCAAGTATCACCTTCTTCATCCAACACGATTTGGTACACTACCGGCAATCTCCATCGTAAACAAATCAACCTATTAGATTTAAACAACCTCGTCATTTTCAAACCAAACATTTATCAAACTTTTAGAGAATATCAGAAATATAAATTTTTCTATAAACATTTTCACTGTGTAAGGGAACTTAATACAACCTATTTTATAAAAAAAAATATTATTTCGAATTGATAAATAATTATGATTTTCTCCTTAAAGTAATTATTTCTAAACCCTGGCTAAATTAATATACGACTACTAGTTTAGCCGATAATTTTTCTTAAAAATATTCTCTTATTAATAATTGAAAATTTAAATTAAAAGATTTTCCTATAAATTGTCTATTTATTTAGATTATTTAACTCAATATTTTCATTACTTTATATATCCACAACCAAGAACAATCTACAATTTCATATTTTCAAACGAAGGTCAGTATTTGTAAACACATTTCCTCGAATGTTTTCAGAACCTTCTCATTATCTTTCACTTGCCGCTTCAAGATACGATCCATACTGCTTAGACATCAACCATCCCTAAAAATCTCAACAAGATAGAACCTAACCACCACATTTTACCTAAACGCCAAACAACACGCTTCTTCGCAACGCTCGATCACATGTAAAACTCGTTAGTATATGTCACAAACGAAATTCAATAACTTACGTATGCACGTTCACAAGATACACAGCAAGATCACATAATACACGAAACTAGTTTAGGTGCAAATCACAACTTACTAGATTGATCCCATAACCCATGAAACATGTTTATCTGCAATACACATGCTACTGGCTTGAACACATAATACATGGGACTTAGTTGTTTACAATATACATGGTGCATAACAATTGATTGTTTTATATACAATACTTGATGGACCATATTGAACATGAAACTTATTTGGTTACAAAGTACACGATACTACATTACTTACATTACACATCAAAGATTATTGGGTTACCAAAATACATGATACTAGGTCTTAACGCAATACATGAAATTCATTTCTTACAATACACATGATACCACATTGGTTACATTACTAGTGCTTTACATAATACATGATGACAAGATGCTCACATTACACGTGAAACCTATATTGATTACAGCTTACATGACACCAGATGATACATGAAACTTGTGTGTTTACATTATACTTGAAACTAAGTTACTTACAATTGTTGCAATTGATTGATCACCATATACATGAAGTATGGTCATACACCTTGTTCACCAAACTTGAAAATCCTAACACATAGAAACAACTCGGGGTTTGACGTATTCTTGTTCAAACACGAGTAAACTATGGGGCCCTAGGTAACACTACTTTATTATCCTTTAGTTGTTAACTGACTTGCCTATTTAAGGATATAGTTACTTATTAGCAACTCATATGTGAAAACAATATACATGAACTAAGTGAATTTGTGCCTCCTCTTGACCCGCACACAACGGAAGGATCTATACGGACCATGCGATGATTTGAGTAATTACGGGTGCACACGGAATTATGAAAATCAGCGCCTGGAAAAGATAGCGAATTTTGTCATGTGTTGTGACCTAAAACCTATCGTGATATATACCAACGAAACTAATGTGATATGACAAGAGCATGGTGGATACGCCGATGGTACTTCCTATGTATAAGAGCTCTATCATAATATCAGAAGTAACGTTGTTCGTGCCACGTGAAGTTTTGACCTAGACCAATGTTTATAAATTCCCTTATCCACCAACAATCCTTGAGCATATTAGACTACAATCTAAAACAAACCCTAATCATCAAATTCCCATCAAAGTAATGCACATCCTTAAAATCCAAAATATTATTCGACAGTTTCCTCCTTGAATTCATTTTAAAACCTAAATTTAACATCATCATTCATATGTGACCTCGAGTATCAAAGCTTGTGCCTTGCCATCAGTCATAATACCTAAACCAACTGTCATAACACCTTGAGAACCCAAAACACTCACCTTTTTCCTGATTCGGTAACCTTCACTAGCTAAATTTCGGGACGAAATTCCCTCAACAGGGGGATACTGTAACATTTATGATTTTATCACTTTTATTTTCAATCCAATGTAACACATTTGATAACCAATTCTATTTCAGCGTCTTAAATTCGTTTTGCAAACAACTAAACCCTAATTGCTAATATAAATTCACAATTCTATCCCACTGTTATCTCAAAATCTCTTTACATATACATGTACATATATATATTTCGACATACATATATATCTATTTAAACACATTACAAATGCATACACATACATACACTAAATTAACAAGTAAATCTACCCTTAACTGAACCTTTAACAATTTGAACCTTATTCTTGAACCCTCAAGTCCAAATGTTAACCAAGTTCTAAGAAAATTGACATGTTTGACTTTTAAAAGTCAAACAGGGCCAAAATCCACAAATCCAACTCCTAGGATCGACTAGATCAGTTGCTTCGGGCTTTACCGATCGTGTACAGTCAATAAACGACCAAATCTCGGCCCAAACATCAAATAAATTCGACCAATTTAGCGGACAATTCGAAATTCGAACGAATTGACTTTAGATAGTCAAACCCGTAACAATCTCCATTCAATTCAAAGAATTAACGCGTTGTAATCCCGCAATTTACTCCTCAAGTCAATCACGCACGTACCTAGGCCGCTATCAATACCCAATTCGTGCTTAATTCGGTGAATTTACGCGTAACCGAATCCCACAAACCTCGCGGTCAAACTACAAACGTAATTGACTAATGCGGATGAAATTAGATGAAAGGAATCACTCCAACACCTTCGTAAACAATCATTCAAACCCTTCCAGCTCTCAATCGAACCCCATTACACCTCGGAGCTCCTGTCGATCACCAAGCACTTTCGGAGAAGACCCGTAGTCGATCGCACTCATTCCGCAACCATTTCAAGTAAGATTACCATCATTAAATTCATAATTCTATGTATATCGAAAGCCCTCTGCCAATTCGCAATGGCAGAGGGTATCGAAACCGATTAAGAATTAGGGTTCATGGCAGGCAAAAAGGGGGATTCGAAAATTGGGTCAGTGTTTAATCTGCGTACATAAGTAATCGGAAACCATAAACAACCAGCGAAACCCCTCGGTTCGATCTGGCAAATGCCTTGTGCCATCGAACCGAGAGGCGTGGGTTCGAAACCCACGGCCCGCGACTGGCCTGTTTCTTTTTCTTTTACGCACAAATTAAAACCCGGCCATGGTTAGTAATTAAACCCACCCAAAACCGTACCTGTAACAAGAATAGCCTCCTGGTCCAGTGGCCTGTTCGCTGGGCTTATACACAACAGACTCGGGTTCGAACCCTCGGGACGGTTTATATTTTTAAACCCGTTTTAAAGCCCCAAAAATTTTATAAAAATTATTTTTATAAACCTCATAATATTCTTTAACAGGATAAAACCGTAATTATAAATTTTCAATATAAAATTCATTTTATTATGAATTTTATGGTTAAAAATGTATATTAAAAGTTTTAAAACAAATATTTAGATATTTAAAGTAATTTTTAAATAAAAATATCTGTTTTTATAAAGTTCATGAAATGATAACTTTATTTAATCAAATACTTATTTCTAAATGATAAATAAATAAATTTATTTATTATTACCCAGTAAAAAGTTAAGTGTATATTTATTTTTATACGTAATTATTATTTACACTATTTTATATTTACACTATTTTATATTTACACATCCTTATACCTAAATAAATAAAGAAAAATTATTTATTTAATTTATGCTTAGTATAATCTACACTAAGGATTTAAAAGCATATTAATTTTTATACCAAAAATTATTTACACACCTTTATAAGTAAATAAATAAATGTAGTAAAGTTATTTATTTACATTTGAATAATTATAATTTCACACTATTTTCTTTCTTATTAAATAAATAAATGATAATTATTTAATTTAATTAGTTATTCAAATTCAAACCCTAAAATCATTCATTTTAAAACTTTTCATTTCAACTTATCATGTTATAAAACACTTATTCAAATACAAATCACAATCACTGACACGACCATTTACATAATACAACACAAACTCTTTGTGCAAATCCCCGAGCACACTCCCAATGAAACCTGAGACTTGGCCTTAGACTATTGTGCATATTTTTAATCTAGATTCATATACATTACACTCTAGGTTAACGTTGTGAGTTACAAGGATCACTTTGCTACCTAGACACTTGTGCTAGCAACATCTTTGATACAGGTGAGTTTTACATAGCCCCCTTTTCACTGTTTTTACATTTTCGGGTGAAACATGATCACAACTTACAATGATTTACATAAACTACACAATACAAATCCACTTTACAATTTGTGTGCAATTTGAGCTTTATGTTTGAGTGCTAGGTGTGTTAACTACTTATTTGCAATTACATGTACAATCATTAACTAATCAAGCCGACGGTTAACAATGATAGATCTATTGAGTCTGACAAACCCACCCAGATTGGGGTGATTGTTACCGACAACACAATTTTTGCATGCTAGTTACAAAGGTTTTATTGTACTACATGGTTACACAATAGTAGCTCCCCGTAATTGCCTTATTAATCATGACTTGTATGGATTTGTTTACACACAACACTTTGATGCTATTTAGAGTCAAAACCTATGTGTGCTCACCAACTTTTTAGTTGACCTCGTTTTCATCATGTTTCAGGTACAATTGTTTGAGTTGAACAAGCTCGCTACACTTAGGATGTGGACCTAGATATTTAAAAGAAAGTGTTATGTATTTTTCATTTTTCATGTACATGTCGAATCTTATCAAAATGAAATGTGATGGTTAAACATATTACAATCTAGTCAACCATGTGCTCATGAACAGTCTACATGTCCCGCCCCGACGTTTCCGCCGTCGGTTGGGGTGTGACATGGATAGTGCCTCCATAATTTCAGTGCGAAGATTATGGCGCCCAGTTCTAAATCATGAGTCGTATAATTCTTATCATGAATCATTTCCATCTGGCAAAGCCAATATGGGTGCTTGAGTCAGTTTCTGTTTTAGAGTTTTAAAAGCTTCAGATTGTCTAGGATCCCATTCATACTTGACTGACTTGCAGGTCAGTGAAGTTAATGGTACAGTAATTCGAGAGAAATCTTCGATAAATCTCCGATAGTAACCAGCTAGGCCGAGGAAACTACGGACATCAGTTGGTTAGTTCGGGACTTCCCAATTGGATATAGCTTCGATTTTAACAGGGTCAACTTGAATACCATTGGCATTAATCACATGACCGAGGAATTGAACTTCCGATAACCTTATTTCACATTTTGAGAACTTAGCTTATAGCTTTTCTTTTCTTAGAATTTCAAGTAAGATTTTTAAATGATCCGCATGATCTTTGTAACACCTTACACAAAAATGTCCGAGATTTGACAAAAGGTAAAATCCTAGGGACTATAAGTATAATTGTACTAAAGTTCAGGGTTTAAAATGGAAAATTTGAAATTTAAGACCTTACTGGACCGCTAAGATTAACCATAACGGTCCGTTATGGGTGTGGTTTGGGTGGCGGACCGCCACCATTCAGGGTAACGGTCCGCTACGTGTAGGTTAAGAAAATAATCCGTGTTGGCCATGTGTATAGCGACTAATGGTCAAATATTTGGACACGCGTACTCGTGGCGAACTGCCACGCCAGGTGGTAACGGTCCGCCAGTCGCAAAATTCTCAGAATTCGCCACATACCTAGGTGGCGGACCGCTACGCCTAGCGGTAACGGTCTGCTAGCCGCAAAGCCATATACGGTCCAATCAGATGGTGACATTTAGGGCTGACGCCATCAATGGCGGTGGCGGACCGCCACCCTCCTACTTAACGGTCCGCTATGGAGCCAGTTTTCAGCCTATAAATACTTGGACCATTTCATTCGGATTTCTCACATAAAAAACGATTCCAACTCTCACATTACGTTTCAGAACTCCCATAGAAGACTCCCGACTATCCCGGTTCGATTCCCGCTCATTCTAGTACCCGGTGTAAGAGGAAATGATCGTAGAAAGGTCAAGGCGTTAGACAAATCAAGTTAAAAAGCTAGAAGCTAAGCTTTTTACATTAGAGGCTCATTTCTATAAACAAGGTGAATACTTTATCTTTTTCAAAACTTGTGTCAAACTTTTATTTGCAGGAGGGTACCGCCACCCTCCTGCTTAACGATCCGCTACGGAGCCAGTTTTCAGCCAATAAATACTTGGACCATTTCTTTCGGATTTCTCACATAAAAAATGAATCCAACTCTCACATTACGTTTCAGAGCTCCCATAGAAAACTCCTGACTATCCAGGTTCGATTCCCGCTCATTCTAGTACCCGGTGTAAGAAGAAACGACCGTAGAAAGGTCAAGGCGTTAGAGAAATCAAGTTAAGAAGCTAGAAGCTATGATTTTGACATTAGAGGCTCATTCCTATAAACAAGGTGAATACTTTATCTCTTTCAAAACTTGTGTCAAACTTTTATTTACAAAAATGGCCAAATAAAGGTTAACGTAGTAATGCTCAACGTTCTTCTATGAACAAGCATTCAGGCCATAGGTATACGTAAAACATGCAAGGGATACACGGGTCTTGGGTGAAATTCCCGGATTGCGGCTGGTGCTTATCTTATAACAAATCTGGAGGCGTAAACCTGTCCGCTGTTATAAACCATGACGCCAGTGTATACTGTGGTGCGATTGAACAGGACGGGCCTTCTGAGTGTGTAGATTGAGCAGGAAGTTGTGATTATGAAATTAATACTTGTTTGGGCCAAATGATTTTAAAATCAAGATATTTTATTCACCAGCGTTCGCGCTGACGGTTTATTTTCAAAATGTTTTTCAGCTAATGAATAAAATATGATGAGAAGGGTATACGGGCAGACATGAGATCTGGCATGAAAAAAGGATTGAATGCACATAGGATTCTCAGGCCTCGTGTAAAGGGAAATATTAAACAAAGGAGATAGGACTAGGGAACTGATCAACCCTGTGTTGTACTATTTCCAGTGGCTCATCATGTATTTGATTTCAAACAATGTATTGTAATCAAATGAGAAGGGTATTGAAACCCTGTGTTTATGAAGTAAATACAAGGCTTTTGTTTTCCAACTGAGTTTTGATATTTTCAATTACAACCCTTGAGGTTGAAAGAATGATGAAACGATCCTTTGAAAAATACTTCCGCTGTGTTTCACAAAAACTCTGAAATCAAAGTACCAAACGATACCAATCGGGCTCGCACACGTCCAGGGGGTGCCTGAGGCGGGGTGTGACAAGTTGGTATCAGAGCCACAGGTTTTAGCGAATCAGATACTTGGATCTAGTATCTAAGATTTAACCATGTTGCTTTTAAGATAAGATAACAAGGTGTCATTCTGACCGGTATGTAGTTATCTGACAAACAGAATTATTCTGTCTAAGGAAAGAGCGGTGTATAAATCTCTCCTAGTCCCATCGCTCTTACCTGGGAACATGACTGTTGGAGGTACTACTCTGTAAATATAACCATCCTTGTAGAACTTTAGCTAAAATTAAGATACTGGCTTTAGTATCTAAGTCTTACAAGTAAAACAAGTACTAATATGATAAGATTGCAGATGTCTGGAGGAAATACTGTTCCGTATTACGATCCTAATCGTCCTATTAAGAAAGAATCTTCGGAAAACCATCCGATAGGTTCACAACAGAATCCTATATGTTCGCCCTACTATAATGATGACCCATTTGCCGTACACCCTAATTCTCCCGAATACCACCCTCAATCTCAAAACTCTTCCAGCCAATGGATGGATGCTGGATCAGACTTTAGCTACTGGAATACTGCTACCCAATATGTGTAAGGGAGTGAGGCACAATCCAGTCAGATTCAATCATCTGAAGAAGATCCTCAATACCAATTTGCTTCTGAAAACCCTAATTATTATCCATTTAATAACCCCATTTCAAACAATTCTGATTATCAGTCTTAAAACTCTGGATCCCCAGTCATGTATGATCCATATCTGTTCCCCGAACCAACATATGATCCTTACCAAGCTTACTTTCATTCACCACCAGAATGTCATCATGTTTATAATGATATGTTAATGGGTATTCGTGATCCTCCTCCTACATATTGTTATAAGTATACTATGCCCTCTTCCCATATCGAATGTTTAGATCGTTCGTTACGTCAAACGGACGAGATAACCAAGAACAAAATCATGAATAAGAAAAGGAACCAATTTTAATGGAAGCATGTATATGAGTATGGAAAGGATCTGAATACCTTGGGGAAGGAGCTGATGAAGGATTGAAATTTTGTTGTATTTTACTTTTATTGTAATATGTTTTATGATAATAAAATATTGTTTTTTTTTAATGGTTGGAAAGGGCAAAGGTCCTAGTTTTCTTCAAAATTTCGCTCCTGCTAATTACTTTGACCGTAAGACGAATGAAACAACTATATAACTTAATGAGAAAACTGAAAGTTCTACTTTCAGAAGCCTCGGAGACATAGAAAACCATAGCGTTCCCTATGATCCTTCTATAAGTTTTCATTCTGCTCCAACTACCGGAAGCTATAACATCACTCCTGTTTATCCACAAAATTTTCATGAGAGATACGCCAATATTCCTTATGAAAATAAATGTGATCCTAAAGAAGAAGAGCGTGTCGATTCTAATATACCTTATGTTCCATATTATGAGACGATTCATGTTCCTGCTCCGCATATAAATGAGAATGCGTCAGGAAGAGAGAGGGAACAAATGTTGTTAAACCGGATAGCTGAACTTGAAAGTGAAAAGGCTGAAGTAGAATCACGAAATGCCCTTCTAGTTCAAGCTCTTGAAGAGAAGAATTTTAGAAATTTTTAGAAATAATAATTTTTACATATGTATTTTCTTCTTGTAAATATATTTTCAATAAAAAGTTCTGTTTTTAGAGAAGAATTGATAATGCTGCTGAAAATAATAATTCTCGTGTTGAACTTCAGAAGATGATCACGCAAGGAATCAAGGATTCCCTTCCAATGATTTTTACAGAGCTTGAAAAGAGACAAGCTGACCGGATATCTATTCAACCTTCAATTCCTCAATCTGTTCATTCTCGTTAAACTCGAATAGTGACCTAATCAAAACCTATCACTCTGGAACCAAAGGGTTCTGTTTCTGACAAGTCTAAGAAGACTAAAAAACTAGAAAATTATCATAAATCCTCTTAAGACGAAAGTATGGGTAATAATTATGGTCACGTAGCAAAGAAGATAAAAGTAGTAGGTTGTACGTATAAGATGTTCCAGGATTGTAAACCATATAAGTTTTCTATAAAAGAAGGAGGAATTGCCACATTAAGATGGATTGAGAAGACTGAGTTAGTTTTGGCTATCAGCAAATGTGCTGAGCAGGACAAGGTTCTGTATGCCTCCAATTTAATCAAAGATCAAGCCTTGGAATGGTGGAACAACAATAATGCTGCCAAAGGTAGAGACGCAACCTACGCAATGGGCTGACTGCCTTTAGGGAAAGAGTTGAGAGAAATATGTTCCCCATAATGAACGGGAACATATCGAAGGAAAAATTTTAAGTTTAAGGATGATCGGAACGAATCATTAGGAGTATGCCACTAAAGTCCTGGAATATGCTAGAATAGTTCCTCATATTGCTACCCCTGAAACCAATCTGATCAAGCGTTATATTTGGGGTTTGATTGGTGAAATCCGCGACACGGTAAAGGTCACGAATTATGAAAATCTTGATGATGCCATGGATTTGGGGGTATCATTAACTACCAGCCTGATAAGAAATTAGGATAAAGGAAAGAAGAAGAAGGAGATAACTTTTCAAGGCCCGAGTGGATCCAAGAATTCCAACTTTACTCAAAATAACAACTCTTCTATCCCTGAGTGTCCAAAGTGTAGAAGGAGGCACTTGGGACAATGTCGTGCTGAAATTTTCTGCAACTATTGTAAGATGTCTTGACACAAAGCAAAAGATTGTTATAAAAAGAAATCAATTACTTGCTTTGGATGTGGCGAAGCTGGTCACAACAAAATTAATTGTCCGAAGCAGAAGAAAAAAGATGGGGCAGGTCCCAAATCTGCAGATGGAGTGAAGAAGAATGCGCAGGCATTCATTCTTAACACTCACGAAGCAACAGGTATGCCCGATGTCATTACGGGTACATTTCTTGTTGATGATGTTTATGCCCGAGTTTTATTTGACTCTGGTACAAATCAAAGTTTTATAGATCACAGATTATGTAGACTGTTAAATAAAAGTTTAGCTAAATTAGACGAGAAATACATGGTAGAAACTACCAACGGTGACCTCGTCCAAATTTCTGAAATCCTCGATAATTTCCATATCACATTATCAGGACATGTTATACCTGCAAAACTGTTGCCAATGACTTTGGCAGGTTTTGACATTGTCTTAGGAATGGATTGGTTAGACTCTAACCAACCCCGTATCCTATGTGATAAAAAGGTAATAGAATTTCGTTCGCCAAAAGGAAATGTTCTTACAATCAATGGAGATAAATTATCCAACTCTGTTGGAATAATTTCTATTGTAAAAGCCACCAAGTACTTAAGAAAAGGATGCTTAGCATACCTTGTTTCCATAATTACCGACACTAAAATGAAGATTGAAGATGTGCCGATTGTGTTGAATTTCCTGATATCTTTCCTGATGAACTGCCTGGGATTCCACATGAAAGAGAAGTGGAGTTCAGAATTAATCTTGTACCAGGTACGACACCTATTGCTAAAGCCCCGTACAGATTAGCTCCAAATGAAATGGCAGAATTAAATAAGCAATTAGATGAATTATTAGAGAACGGATTTATAAGACCAAGCTCATCACCTTGTGGAGCTCCAGTTTTATTTGTTAAGAAGAAAGATGGATTAATGCATATGTGTATTGATTTTCGTGAACTTAATAAAGTCACGATAAAGAATCGTTATCCACTTCCCCGAATTGATGATCTTTTCGATCAACTCCAAGCAGCTCGTTGTTTTTCTAAGCTTGATCTTCGATCCGGTTACCATCAATTGAATGTCCAGGAAGAAGATATTCCTAAAACTGCCTTCAGAACTCGATATGGTCATTATGAGTTCACGGTAATGCCGTTCGGACTTCCTAATGCACCAGCAGCATTCATGGATATGATGAATCGAGTCTGTAACCTTACATGGAAATGATGAATTGATATCCTCATATATTCTAAAATTAAGGAAGATCATGCCAATCATTTGAAAATCTTACTTGATATCCTAAGAATAGAAAATCTATACACTAAGTTCTCAAAATGTGAATTCTGGCTGTCAGAAGTTCAATTTCTCGGTCATGTCATTAATGCCAATGGTATTCAAGTGGACCCCTACAAAATTAAAGCCATATCTAAATGGGAAATCCCGAAGTCACCAATTGAAGTCCGTAGTTTCCTCGGTCTAGCCAGTTACTATCGGAGATTTATCCAAGATTTCTCTCGAATCACAGTACCATTAACTTCTCTGACCCGCAAGTGAGTCAAGTATGAATGGGGTCCTAAACAATCTGAAGCTTTTGAAACTCTGAAACAGAAACTAACTCAAGCACCCATACAGGCTTTGCCAGATGGAAATGAAGGCTTCTCAGTTTACTGTGATGCTTCACACACCGGCTTTGGTTGTGTGTTAATACAGGGAAGTAAAGTTATTGTTTATGCTTCACGTCAATTGAAAACTCATGAAAAGAACTATACGACTCATGATTTAGAACTGGGCGCCATAATATTCGCATTGAAATTATGGAGTCACTATCTTTATGGAGTCCAATTCACTATCTTCACTGATCAAAAAATCCTGAAGTATATATTCAGTCAAAAGGAACTGAATATGAGGCAAAGACGTTGGATGGAAGTCCTGAATGATTACGATTGCGAGATCTATTATCATGAAGGAAAAGTCAATGTCGTAGCCGATGCCTTAAGCAGAAAAGAACACGAGAAACCTAAACGAGTTCGTGCTTTAAGACTCGATCTCCAAGTCGATCTTATTACTCGTATTAAGGAATATTAGAAACTTGTTTTACAAGAACCCAACCTTGAGAAAGAAGGATTGGAGGCATGATTGATCAGTTGATCAAAGGAGATGATGAATTTCTTGAGGAAGCCCATAAATCGGGAAGAAATTCTTGAGGAAGCCCATAAATTTAAATATACGATGCATCCCGGAAGCGATAAGATGTATAAAAACCTAAAAGCCAATTACTGGTGGATAGGAATGAAGAAGCATATCGCTATCTATGTTGCAAAGTGTTTAACATGTTCTCAAGTTAAAGCTGAACATCAAAAGCCGTCTGGCTTGTTACAGCAACTTGAAATTCCATTCTGGAAATGGGAAATGATAACAATGGATTTCATTACGAAACTTCCCCGAACAAGTCGAGGAAATGATACAATTTGGGTTATCATTGATAGACTTACTAAATCTGCTCATTTTCTTCCTATAAAAGAAACGTTCAGTATGGATAAGTCGGCACAGGTATACATTAATGAAATCGTAACATTGCACGGCGTGCCACTATCTATCGTGTCAGATAGAGATAGTATATTTACTTCTTGATTCTGGCAAAGTTTTCAAAAAGTTCTTGGTACTAAATTAAATCTTAGCATTGCCTACCATCCTCAGACGGATGGGTAAAGCGAAAGAACAATTCAAACTCCTGAAGATATGTTAAGAGCTTGTGTCATTGATCTTGAAGGAAGTTGGGATGACCACTTAACTCTAATGGAATTCTCCTACAATAATAGCTATCATAAGAGTATACAGGCCGCTCCTTTTGACGCCTTACACGGTCGTAAATGTTGAACTCCAATTTGTTGGTCTGAAATAGGAGAAAATCAGTTGTATGGACCTGAAATAGTCCTGGAAACAACTGAAAAAGTTATCCAGATAGAAGATAGATTGAAAACGGCACATGATCGTCAAAAAAGTTATGCTGATAAGAGATGAAAGCCGTTAACGTTCTATTAAAGTTTCACCATGGAAAGGCGTTGCAAGATTTGGAAAGAAAGGAAAATTAAGTCCTAGATTCGTATGACCATTCAAAATTCTAAAAAGAGTTGGGCATGTGGCCAATCAACTCGAACTACCAGATGAAATGAATGGAGTACACGAAGTTTTCCATGTGTCAAATCAGCGCAAGTGTTTGGCAGATAAATCTATAGTAATGCCCCTACAAGATGTAGAGGTTGATAAAAGGTTAAGATATGTCGAACAACCTTTGCAAATCGAGGACATGCAGGAAAAGAGATTGAAAAGAAAGAAATTGATTATTGTGAAAGTGAAATGGAACTCCAGACGTGGACCTGAGTACACGTAGGAACTGGAGTCTGAAATGAAAAAGAAATATCCACACTTGTTTGAGTAAACTCGAGGACGAGTTTAAAACATGGTGGGGAGGATGTAACACCTGCCACAAAAATGTTTGAGATTTGAAAAAAGTTATAACCCTAGGGACTATAAGTATAATTGTTCTAAACTTCAAGGTTTAAAATGGAAAATTTGAAATTTAAAACCTTAGCGGACCGTTAAGATTAACCATAACGATCCGCTATGGGTGTGGTTTGGGTGGAAGACCGCCTCCATTCAGGGTAACGATCCGCTACGTGTAGGTTAAGAAAACAATCTAGGTTAGCCACTTGTATAGTGACTAATGATCAAATGATTTTGACACGCGTACTCGTGGCGGACCGCCATGCCAGGTGGTAACGGTCCGCCAGTCGCAAAATTCTCATAATTCCCCACGTAGCTAGGTGGCGGACTGCTAGCCGTGAAACCATAAACGGTTCAATCAGATGGTGACATTTAGGGCTGATGCCATCAATGGCAGTGGCGGACCGCCACCCTCCTGCTTAACGGTCTGCTACGGAGCCAGTTTTCAGCCTATAAATACTTAGACCATTTCTTTCGGATTTCTCACATAAAAAATGAATCTAACTCTCACATTACGTTTCAGAGCTCCCGTAGAAAACTCCTGACTATCCAGGTTCGATTCCCGCTCATTCTAGTACCCGGTGTAAGAAGAAACGACCGTAGAAAGGTCAAGGCATTAGAGAAATCAAGTTAAGAAGCTAGAAGCTATGATTTTGACATTAGAGGCTCATTCCTATAAACAAGGTGAATACTTTATCTCTTTCAAAACTTGTGTCAAACTTTTATTTACAAAAATGGACAAATAAAGGTTAACGAAGTAATGCTCAACGTTCTTCTATGAACAAGCATTCAGGCCATAGGTATAAGTAAAACTTGTCAGGGATACACGGGTCTTGGGTGAAATTCCTGGATTGCGGCCGGCGCTTATATTATAACAAATCCGGAGGTGTAGACCTGTCCGCTGTTATAAGCTATGACGCTAGTATATAGTGTGGTGCGATTGAACAGGACGGGCCAGCTGAGTCTGTAGATTGAATAGGAAGTTGTGATTATGAAATTAATACTTTTTTGTGCCAAATGATTTTAAAATCAAGATTTTGTATTCACCAGCGTTCGCGCTGACGTTTTATTTTCAAAATGTTTTTCAGGTAATGAATAAAATATGATGAGAAGGGTATATGGGCAGACATGAGATCTGACCCAGGAAAAAAAGATGGAATGCATGTAGGATTCCCAGGCCTCGTGTAAAGGGAAATCCTAAACAAAGGAAATAAGATCAGGGAACTGATCAACCCTGTGTTGTACTATTTTCAGTGGCTCATCATGTATTTGATTTCAAACAATGTTTTGTAATCAAATGAGAAGGGTATTGAAACCCTATGTTTATAAAGTAAATACAAGGCTTTTGTTTTACAACTGAGTTTTGATATTTACAATTACAACCCTTGAGGTTGAAAGAATGATGAAACAATCCTTTGAAAAAGACTTTCGCTGTGTTTCACAAAAACTCTGAAATCAAAGAACCAAACGATACCAATCGGGATCGCTCAAGTCCAAGGGGTGCCTGAGGCGGGGTGTGACAATCTTCCTTACTTTTGGAATATATAAGGATGTCGTCGATAAATACGATAACGAATTTGTCCAAGTAAGGTTTACAGACTCGATTCATCATATCCATGAATGCTGCTGGTGCCTTACTAAGTCCAAACTACATTACCGTGAACTCATAATGACCATATCGAGTTCTGAAAGCAGTTTTAGGAATATCCTCTTCCTGGACTTTCAATTGATGATAGCCAGATCGATGATCAATTTTAGAAAAACAACGAGCTCCTAGGAGTTGATAAAAAAGATTATCGATTCGGGGGAGTGGATAACGATTCTTTATTTTAACTTTATTTAGCTCACGATAATCAAAACACATACGCATTGATTTGTCCTTCTTCTTGACAAGCAAGAATGGAGCTCCCAAGGGTGATGAGCTTGGTCTTATAAACCCTTTTTCCAACAATTCATCTAATTGCTTTTTCAATTCTGCCATGTCATTTGGAGCTAATCTGTAT
The DNA here is from genome assembly GCA_023525975.1 of Smallanthus sonchifolius. Classification (NCBI taxonomy): domain Eukaryota; kingdom Viridiplantae; phylum Streptophyta; class Magnoliopsida; order Asterales; family Asteraceae; genus Smallanthus; species Smallanthus sonchifolius. Next base: position 14,743,862 of record CM042035.1, on the reverse strand, counting down.
GGGGCTTTAGCAATAGGTGCTGTACCAGGTACTAGATTAATTCTGAACTCCACTTCTCTTTCAAGTGGAATTCCAGGCAGTTCATCACGAAATACATCGGGAAATTCAGCCACAATCGGCACATCTTCTATCTTTGTCTTAGTGTCGGTAGTTACAGAAACAAGGTATGCTAAGCATCCTTTTCATAAGTACTTTTTGGCTTTTAACATATAAATTATTCCAACAGAGTTGGATAATTTATCACCATTGATTATAAGAATGTTGCCATTCGGTGAACGTAGTTCTATTGCCTTTAAATCACATAGGATACAGGCTTGGTTAGAGGCTAACCAGTCGATTCCGAGGACATTGTCAAAACCTACCAAAGTCATTGGAAATAACTATTTTGCATGTACAACATGTCCTGATAATGTGATATGGCAATCGTTCAGGATTTCAGAGATTTGGACGAGATCACCGTTGGCAGTTTCTACCACATATATCTTGTCTAATTTAGCTAGAGTTTTATTTAACAGTCTACATAATCTATAATCTATAAAACTTTGGTTTGCACCAGAGTCAATTAAAAACCGAGCATAAATATCATCAACAAGAAATGTACCCGAAATAACATCGGGCATACCTGCCGCTTCATGAGTGTTGAGAACGAATGCTCGTGCATTCTTCTTCACTCCATCTGCAGGTTTGGGACCTGTACCATCGGTTTTCTTCAACTTAGGCAATTGGTTTTGATGTGTCCAGCTTCACCACAACCATAACAAGTGATTGGCCTTTTTCTATAACAATCTTCTATTTTGTGTCTAGACATTTTGCAGAAATTGAAATAAGGTCCAGAACTACATTGTCGTAAGTGCCTTCTACTACACCTTGGACATTCAGGCATAGAAGAATTGTTATTCCAAGGAATAAAGTTAGGCTTCTTGGATCCACTCGGGCCTTAGCCAACTATCTCCTTCTTCTTCCTTCCCTCTTCTTGATTTCTAATCAGGCTGGTGGTCAATGATGCTCCCAGATCCATGGCATCAACAAGATTTTTATAATTCGCGACCTTCACCATATCGCGGATTTCTCCGATCAAACCCCAAATATAACGCTTGATCAGATTAGATTTAGCGGGTAGCAAGATGAGGAATGATTCGAGCATATTCCAGGAGTTTGGTAGCATACTCCTGATGATTTGTTCCAATCATCCTTATATTCAGAAAATTTCCTTTGATTTGTTCCCATTCGTTATGGGAAACGTATTTCTTTTCAACCCTTGCTCTAAAGGCATTCCAACCCATTACATAGGCGTCTCCGCCTTTAGCAGCAACAATATTGTTCCACCATTCCAAGGTTTGATCTTTAAATAGATTGTAGGCATACAGAACCTTGTCCTCCTCATCACATTTGCTGATTGCATGTACTGACTCCGTCTTCTCGATCCACCTTAATGTGGCAATTCCTCCTTCTTTTCCAGAGAAATTATAAGGTTTACAATCTTGAAACATCTTGTAAGTACAACCGACTACCTTCCTCTTCTTTATTAAATGACCCTAATTATTACCCATACTCTCATCTTTAGAGGAGTTATGGTAATATTCTTCCCTTTCAGTCTTTTTAGGCTTATTAGAAATAGAACCCTTTGGTTCAAGAGTGACGGGTTTCGATTGAGTAACCTTTCGTCTTTTTTAGGAATGAATAGATTGAGGAATTTAAGGTTGAGCAGATATTCGGTCAGCTTGTCTCTTTTCAAGCTCAGTAAAAATCATTGGAAGGGAATCCTTGATTCCTTCCGTGATCATCCTCTGGAGTTCTATACGGGAATTATTGTTTTCAGCAGCATTCTCTACTGCTTGCTTCTTCTTTCCTCTTGTGTTTTGAGATGGTCTAGTTTGTTTAGACATACTATTATAAGAACAAGAATTAATGTAAAACAACGCATTTTTATTGATAAAAATATATTACAAGAAGGAAATACCCATGTAAAAATCATTGTTTCTAAAAATTTCTAAAATTCTTATCTTCAAGAACATGAACTAAAAGAGCATTTCGAGCTTCAACTTTAGCCTTTTCTCTTTCCAATTCAGCTATTCGGTTTAACAGCAATACCTCCCTTTCAATTCCTGACGCATTTTCATTTATATGCGGAGCAGGAATAGGAATCGTCTCATAATAAGGAACGTAAGGTATATTAGAATCAGCTCGCTCTTCTTCTTCGGGATCATATTTATTTTCATAAGGCATTTCCGCGTATCCCTCATGAAAATTTTGAGGATAAGCATGAGTAATATTATAGCTTCTAGCAGTTGGAGCAGAATGAAAACTTATAGAAGGATAATAGGGAACACTAAGGTTTCCTATTTCGCTTAGGCTTCTGAAAGTAGAGCTTTCAGTTTCCTCATTAAGTTCTATAGTTGTTTCATTTGTTTTACGTTCGAAGAAATTAGCAGGAGCGATTTTTCGAAGAAAGCTAGGACCTTTGCCTTTTCCAACCATTCTGAAATTCAAAACAAAATTATATTATTATTATTATAGGAAATTATCACAATTCAAGAAACAAAATACAACAGGATTTTAATCCTTTATTAGCTCTTTCTCCGAGGTCTTTAGAACCTTTCCATATTCGTACACTTGTTTCCCATAAAATTTGGTTCTTTTTTTATCCCTGATCTTTTCCCTTATTATCTCGTCCGTTTGGCGTAACGAACGATCTATACACTCGATGGGGGAAGAAGGCATGCTATATTCGTAACCATATTTTTGTGGACGTTCACGAATTCAAACCAACATATCATTATAACCATTCTGATATTCTGGTGGTGATTGGAAGTAGGCTTGATAAGGACCACCATATGCACATATGGATCATACATGACCGGGGATCAAGAATTATAAGATTGATAATCAGAACTGTTTGAAACAGGGTTATTAAAAGGACAATCATTAGGGTTTTCAGAAGCAGTTTGATAGTGAGAGTCTTTAGAAGGATCTTCTTCTGATGATTGATTTTGGCTTGGTTATGCCTCATTTCCTTGAACAGATTGAGCAGTTGTATTCCAGTTGCTAAAGTCTGATCCAGCATCCATCCATTGGCTGGAAGAGTTTTGGGATTGAGGGTGGTATTCGAGAGAATTAGGGAGTATAGCAAATGGGTCGTCATTGTAGTAAGGTGAACAAATAGGATTTTGTTGTGAACCCAAGGGATGGTATTACGGGGATTCTTGCTTAACATGACGATTAGGATCGTAATACAGAATGGAATTTCCTCAAGACATCTGCAATCTTAGTATATTAGTAATTATCTTATTTTATTTAGTCAAGACTTGGATACTAAAGCCAGTATCTTAATCTTAGCTAAAGCTCTAAAAGGATGGTTATCTTCCTAGAGTAGTACCTCCAACAGACATGTTCCAAGGTAAGAGCGACGGGTCTAGGAGAGATTTATATACCGCTCTTTCCTTAGACAGAACACTTCCGTTTGTCAGATAACTACACACTGGTCAGAAGGTCACCTTGTTTTCCAATCTTAAAAGCATAAATGATTGAAGCTTAGATACTAGATCCAAGTATCCAATTCACTAAAACATGTGGCTTTGATACCAACGTGTCACACCCCGCCTCAGGAACCCCCTACACGTGTGCGAGCCCGATTGGTATCATTGGTTCTTTGATTTCAGAGTTTTTGTAAAACACATCGGAAGTCTTTTCAAAAGGATCATTTCAACATTTATCTCAACCTCGAGGGTTGTATTTGTAATTAACAAAACTTAGTGGGAAAACAAAAGCCTTATATTTACTTTTATAAACATAGGGTTTCAAATACCATTCTCATTTGATTACAAAACAGAGTTTGAAATCAAATATAACATAAGCCAATGGAAATAGTACAACTCAGGGTTGATCAATTCCCTGGTCCTATCTCCTTCTTTTAGGATTTCCCTTTACACGAGGCTTGGGAATCCTACGTGCATTCCATCCTTTCTTTTCCTGAGTCAGATCTCATGTCTGCCCATATTCCTTTTCTCATCATATTTTATTCGTGACCTGGAAAACATTTTGAAAACAAAATGTCAGCGCGAACGCCGGTGAATACTATATCTTAACATAAAATCATTTGGCACAAACAAGTAGTAATTTCATAATCACAACTTCATGTTCAATCTACATGCTCAACAGGCCCGTCCTGTTCAATCGCACCAGAATATTCACCGGTAGTATGTCTTTATAACAACGGAGGCTCATGCCACCTCATTTGTTAAAACGGGAAGTACCAGCCGTAATCCGGTAATTTCACCCGAGACCCGTGTATCCCTTGCAATTTTTACGTATAACTATGGCCTGAATGCTTACACGTAGAAGAACGTTGAGCATTACTTCATTAACCTTTATTTGGCCATTTTCGTAAATAAAATGTTTGACACAAGTTTTTAAAAGAGATAAAGTATTCACCTTTGTAGTGGGAGAGAGCCTCTAAAGTTCAAAGCTTACAAGCTAGCTTCTTATCCTTTTTTCTCTAGCGTTCCGACCTATCTATTATCGTTTCTCGCTTAACCGGGCAATACAAGGAGTGGGAGTTTGTCTGGGATCGTCTGGAGTAGCTAGGGATCACCTGGAACGTGAATTGGTAGTTGGAATCGGTTGTGGGATGAAGAAAAATGTCTGAGATTGATCTGCTATTTATAGGTTGTGATTTGGGTCAATGTCGAACCAACATGTCTGGGGTGTCTGGGGATGTCGGTCCGACATCCGACTTAGCCCACGTCAGCCCTAGACGTCGTTGTCTGATTGGACCGTACATATTTTGGAGGCAATATCGGACTGATATGTGGACCATGTCTGTCCGACATCGAGACCCATGTCCCATCATTAGGGCTGAGTCACCAGACATGTGTTGACAACACATTTTGGGGCTGAGAGGAGGTTGTCGGACCGTAATTGATAGATGTCGGTCCTATATCCGACTTAGCCTTCTATAGCGGACCGATATAGAAATAGATGTCGGTCTGATATCTATCCTGTATTCGCTTCGGTCCGATATTATTGCTTAGTTTCATGTCGGACCGATATGGGATACTATGTCGGTCCGATATCAACTTAATTTCATAAATTTCTTTTATTTTCAACCCTAGTCTTTGGTGTATTTACACTTATAGTCCCTAAGGTTTAACTTTTGTCAAATCTTGGACATTTTTTGTGGCAGGTGTTACAACGGGATGACTTGTTTGTCATGGATTACGTATCGTTTTTGTTGATTCTCTATTTATGATTTTTCGTACGTTCTTCTATCGTCTCCTTTCGTTCCCACACAGATCGACGTACAGATCTATGTTCATCCGTTGTGTAACGAGGCTCTAGGGACCAACAATGCTCAACCTGATCTTGTTTTTGTGGTTCGTTTCTTAGATAGTTAATGAGTGATCCATGTGTTCCTTATTGGGATGTTGGGTGGCATATTATTCGTTATGTCAAGAGCACTTGTTCCCAAGGCTTGTTCTTTAATGCCAATTCTGATTTGTTTTTGTCAACTTATTGTGATTCGGATTGGGCATCTAGTCCAATACTCATCGTGCTGTGAGTGGATATAACATATTTCTTTGGGGGGGGGGGGGCAGTCCTATTTCTTGGAAGTCCATAAACAAGCTACTATTTCTCTTCGCTCTGTCGAAGTTGAGTATGGGTCTCTTCGCCGGTTCACATAGGAACTTGCTTGGTTTGACTCGTTTGTTTGTGAAATTTCAGATTCCTAATCTCACTTTCGTTCCTCTGAACTGTGATAGTTAAGCGGCCATTCACATTGCTAAGAACCCTGTTTTTTCAATAATGCACAAAGCATATTCAATTGGATTGTCATTTTGTACGTCAGAAGTTTCAAGCAGGTTTGATTCTGTTTTCTCATTCTTGTACTTTTGATCAACTTGCGGATTTATTCACCAAGAGTTTTGTTGGTCATCCGCACTCTATATCATTTCCAAGTTGAGGTTATATATGTTGGATATTAGATGCCCGATCATCGAAAATATCAACGTAGCTATCGAGGTACGATCCGAAGAGTTACATTTTAGGCAAAGAACAAATTATATCGCTTAATTGTTAAACGTTATTACACGAAACAAGAATTAAGAATTCGATGGATTATACAAATTTAAAACTCGTCAAGTTTATGTACTGATTTGTTTATTACAACAAAGTACATATATATAGATGTACGTATATTTGTTAGTTAAATCTAACTATGAAATAATAAGTGTACGTAAGGATGAAGCTTCAAATTGTTACGTGTTAAAATAATGATTAGTGTTAAATAGGTTGACGAGCAAAACAAATTTGAAATGAGGTGCCACTACCGTATAAAATAAATTAAATAGTGACAGGAAATCATGGATGTTACAGTATCCCCTAGTTGAGGGAATTTCATCCCGAAATTCAACTGACGGAGGCTACTGAAATAAGAAGAAGATGAGTATGGATTCCCCACGAGTTGTGATTTTCGGTTTGAGAAGCAAGACTGATAACAAGATCCATGTGTGTTTCTCAAGGTCAGGTATGAATGATGATAATGAATTTAGTTTTAAAGTGAATTTAAGGAGTATAACTGTCGAATAACAATTTGGATTCTAAAGGTGAATTGCATTACTTGGAATGGGTTTGATGAGAATTTGATAATTAGGGTTTGCTTAAGATGTATCATAATATGCTCAAGAATTGTTAGTGGATAAGAGATTTCACAACTATTGATCTGGGTCAAAACTTCACGTGACACGAACAACGCTACTTCTAATAATATGATAGGACACTTATATATAGGAAGTACAATCGGCGTATCCACCATGCCCTTGTCATATCACATCAGTTTCGTTGTTACATATCATGATAAGTTTTAGGTCACAACACACATCAAGATTTCACTATGTTTTCCATGCGCTGATTTTCATAATTCCGTGTGCACCCGTAATTACTCAAATCATCGTATGGTCCGTATAGATCATTCCGTTGTGTATGTAAGGATGAAGCTTCAAATTGTTAAGTGTTAAAATAATGATTAGTGTTAAATAGGTTGACGAGCAAAACAAATTTGAAATGAGGTGCCACTACCGTATAAAATAAATTAAATAGTGACAGGAAATCATGGATGTTACATCTGAGACCATTGAACCATTGAAACTGATATGATCATTTCAAATAAGATTCAATATGATAGATGCAAAGGCCAGTGGGAGTGAATACCTACAACAATAAGGATGTGTAAGAGACACATTATTAAGAGGAGTGTATAGTGATACACATAAAACCACAGATAGGGATGATAAGTGTTATCATAGAGTGTATAATGATACACAAAATGAACAGAGGATGATAAGTGTTATCATGGAATGTATAGTGATACATTACTGAAATTACGAGTTACATTTTAAAAACATATCACTGAAAGATAAAGTTTCTTTAGAAGATTAATTTCAAAGCCAGCATTGATTGCATTCGTATATATATGATATATAAGAGGTAAAGATTCTAAAGTAAGAATCACAAAAATCTATTGACATTAATAAAGTTGTCTTAAATATTTTGTATGACAAATCAATAAAGACATACCGTTAACATTTCTGTTAACATTATCCATAACGCATAATGATTGGGATAAGGTGAAATATGAAATGGTTCATGTAGTTTCATCTAATAAGGATAATGAGCGTTGTCAATATTTTTCATACGTTGAAAGAAATTTGAAATCTAGTTATGACAAAAGGAAAAGGATGGTGCTTAAGAAGCATATAATGGTGATCATAAAGTATTATGATGAGACAATGCTATCTTATTAGATAAGATGCTAAGAGTACCAACTTTGACTATCAAGAAGAGTTCTTGAAACAAGGTCATAATTAGTTATAATGACTTGTTAGTCAAACACATCGATCTTAAAAGGGTTAAGATACAAACACCATGAGATGATCATTGAGAATGATTAATGTAGGTCCCCGGGTGTCTCGGATCGTTAGGTTTGGGTGTGTGACTAGTCGGACTGAGTGCGGAATACCCGTGACTAGGTGGAGAATCAAGTAACATAAAGTAAACCGACAGCGAAAACACTTTCAAACTTCGTCTATTATAAAACTTGTAGGTTACAGAGATGTTACAAAATGAGTGCGTACATAACTTCTGTCACCACAACCTATTTATACTAGACCTGATCTCTGCGCACTTAACAAGTGCGCAGGGCAAATTGTTCCTGCATACTTAACAAGTATGCAGAGTGTTCTTGTGTACTTGCTAAGTATGCAGGAAGTAATTCCTGCGCACTTGCTAAGTGCGCAAAACACTTAGAGAAAACAGACGACTAGTACATACATTAGTAATTACAACTCGATAACTAATACATACAGACACTAACATACAAAGACTAGTACATACAAGACAAGTACAAAAGCTAAGACAATATCCAGAGTGTTTGCCACACAAAAGTGCTTCCACAAACTCCCCCTTGACAATAGCACTGGAATGTCTTCAGTCTTCACTGCCCCCCAGCTTTAGCTTCCATCTTCTTCTTGTAGTCAAGGCAGAACTTGACCACCTTGTCGTATTTAGAAGCAAGGAACTTTGTCCACTCATCCGTGTACATGCAGTACTTGTCAGCTAGCGCCTCCAGATCTTTCACAGAAAAGTTTATGAAGCAGACTTCATCAAAAACTCTGATCATTTCCTTTGGCACTAAGCTTCCGCTCTCGGACCACACCTTTCCAATCACCACTGTCTCGCCCGATTTAGGATCTACGTACCAGTACCATATGTTACTGAGGATATCCTGAGATAACTTGCTCAAGGGAATACTGGTTTCACACAGCACTGGCTTGTATACCAGTTTCTTTAAGTTTTTATGATTCATGGGATGTCTAACGTTCTTGTACCTGACTCGCTTGGGCACTTGAGGCTTAAACATTTCAAACTTCCCAGATCTTACCTCTCGCTGCAAAACCTGCCACAAACCCATCGCTACTGCGTGATTTGAGTGACCCAGCAGCTCTCGGTTTGCTAGGTTCACGAGTTCGTACTTTGGCAAGGAGCTGAAAGCTTCACTGGTTGGTTTAAAGTATTGAACCCCCCCCCAGCTCGGTTAATTGCAAACAGCTTCTTGTCATTCTCGAACCTCATAGCTAAGATCATACATGTCGCTCCATGTTTGTCTATGATTGATGTCTTCTGCCAGACAGGAGTCGGATCCTTTGATGAACTTGCAGGCGTATGTTTGATTTTCTCCACCTCTAGAACCACAGGTGTAGGGTCGGTAGGAGAGGCTTCAGTCGACGCCTCAACAGTACTTACAGGCTCGACTGAACCTCTGTCAAGATTAGTTTCAAAGAATTGAGCTTCGAAAATCTCTCCATCTTCAAACTCATACTCTCCTTCCCCGTCGCCCTTGGGAACTTCAATTACAACATCCTCATCCTCCTCATACCAATCATCACCAGACTCGATCTCTCCCTCTTCGAAATTACAGAGAGCATCAATCTATGCTTCCTTGGAATAGTCCGGCTTTAGTAGTAAGATCACATCATCCGACACGTCGTCAGATAGATCTTTCAAAACGTCAGCCACCGACTTTCCTTTATTACGACCCAAAGCATCACCTCCACCTTCACTCCGAGTAGACTCCCCCTCAGCCATAGGCACGGAAAAAATGGGAACAATCACCAAAGCCGACGATTGCTGCTCACTTCCATTCGGTCCGGCTTCAGGATCCTTGTCCTGGCCATCACTCTTAGTTAGATCAACTAAGTGACAAGCCTCTTCACTGCTAGGTTAGGTGGTTCCTTCTCCAACAATTATTTCAATTTCTCCCCCTGAGCAGCAAGCGTCTTGGCCATATCACATACCAGTTTAACCATAACATCATGCTCCTTACGCTGCTTTTCATCAACCGCCCGCTGTTTCTTCAAAGCGGCTACTTCATCAATCAGCGAGTTTATCTGGCCCTGTTGCTTGTCAGATTCTTCACGTGATTTACGTACCTTTTCAAGTAATCCAACGACTTGAGTCTCTAGAGTAGTGTTCCTGGCATCCCTAGGATCAGGACCCCTAGACGACGATGGTTCGTCTTGATAAGTTGGGAAGGTGAAGATTTCATCAAAATCAAATCCATGAGTAAAATCCAACTCAGGAAATGGTTCACTGATGTGTTGGAGAGTGGTTGTAGGGATTGAGGTAGGGATGGTGGTTGTTTGGATGGTGGTTGGGGTGATGGTGACAGACTCGGTCAGAATTGGAGTCGTTATCACCACCAGGACAGATTATACAGGGAGGGTTACTATCACAGGAACCTCCTCTGTGATAGTAGTAGTAGCTTCAATAGATGTTACCAATTGCCTCCTCCTCTGTCGCCAATAAAGTTGCTGTGAAGGTGAAGTAGAAGTTGATTCAGTGCTCGCAGCTTTCGTTGTTACTTGCCTCTGAGCACTTACTTCCACCTCACGAAGAATAGGTTGGTGTTGCCTATCCCCCCGATGCTTGTTGATACTTTCCCGTCTACGTCTCTGTATAGCAGCATCCGAATCAGAATCGGGCTCATATTCACTGCTAGTCTCTTGTCTCTTTCTCTTGGAAGATGACCCGGGAAGGGTAACCTTCATCAATCTCCTTGAGTGTGCCTGTGATGGTGCATCATCAGAATCAGATGAATCTGACTCGGTCGCTTCTGAGTCGGATTCTTCAGCACCCCCACTTCCATGTTCTTCGTCTCCTCCTTCTTCAGACACTTCATCCTCATATTCAACTTCCTCTTCTTCCTGCTGTTCATCACTGTGTTCACTGAGTTCAGGCTCAGACTCTGCACTATACCATCTTGTAGAAGCATGTTTTGTAACTATAGATTAAATTCTATGTATCGGTGTACGTGGCTAGTACGTAGGAGGGTGTTCCTGAGTACTTAGCCCGCACACCAGTTTGGTCCTGCGTACTTAGTAAGTACGCAAGGCTTTTGCCTTGCGTACTTGTCAAGTACGCATAACCAAACCATGCGTACTTAGTAATTACGCAAGGCTTTTGCCTAGCGTACTTGTCAAGTACGCAGGTAGTGTTCCTTCGCCTATAAATAGAAGACTTGTTTTCATTTGTAGGTGGAACTTCTGGAACAAGGTTGAGAGGTGTCCAGGTCGGGAAGAGCTCTCCCGACCCCTGGACCGTGAGCGTAGATGAGAGATGTGTGCTTCTTCGGTATGTAGTCTGTAATACGGGATGACTTATTTGTTATGGATTACATGTCGTTTCATTATCTTTTGTCTGTGTTCGTGTTTCTCTGTCTGTTTCTCGGTTCCCACACAAATCACAGAACAGGTCCGTGTATATCCGCTATGCGACTAGGCTCCCGGGACCTACACATCTCCAATCTGCAAGCGCCACATAAGCTTCATTGATCAGGTGGCCAAAGAGTGGAGTATGCTCAGGGGTAGGTTCTACACTGCCTGGCGTTAACAACTGTGAGAAAACTCTCTTGGCCACCCGCTTAACTTGCAGTCTCTCCCCAATAGCAGGTAGATTAGGCAACGCTTCATTTATCAAGAGTTGCCCAAATCTGGGGTATAACAAGAATCTAAACCTCTCCGCCATATTAATCTGATCAACTTGGGCTTTGTAGATGTAGCAGGAGAAGTTGTAGCCCTTGTTGAGAGACAGCCCAACCATAGCGGCTACTAGATCATGACCCATGGCATACTTCCCCGCCTTCCTGGAAGACATGCACATGATCATATTGTGGGCAAAGTACCTCCATTGATCCAGCACCCACATCTTCTTGTAAGATGAAAAATCCCGCACATCGACGTATCCCATACGTTGTCTCCAACACCCGTCCACAAAGTAATCAGGATAGGAGATTGGGTCGGTTGCAAGATCTTTGAACTGTATGACCCACCTGATGGTGTCCTCAGAAATGGAAATATCATGACTTGCCACAGTAGCCCGAATGAAATTGGGGGTTACTATGCAGTCATGTTCTGCATTATCCCAGAACTGCTCCAAGTACGGTCATGATACGACAGGGTCTGCTGAAATAGCATAGCTTATCCTTGAGCGGTTCAAGAAATCAATGATCTCCCGGTACTCAAGTGTAGCACCCTTCCATTTTGGTTCAGTAAGTGCCAGCAGATTGAACTCACTTGTAAATGCACGAGCCATCACTGCAAAAACAAACAGCAAACACAATAAGAACAAGAAAAGTCATTGGAATTGAATACACATGACCAAGTATACCACATTCAAAATGAACGGACAATGCAGACTTAGAAAAATTTCAAATTTGGCCTTCCTGCGCACTTGTCAAGTACGCAGGGTTTATGCCTTGCGTACTTAGCAAGTACGCATGACTTATGTCTTGCGTACTTGTTAAGTACGCAGGCTTAACACTTGGACACAAATTTTCAAATTCCAAAATCTGTAAATGTGAATTTGGATGTTGGGTCACAAATAAGTTGAAAAACATGTTAATGACCATTGGAACTAACACCAACATCAATCTTGTGCTACAACTCGGTCATTTTGACCTCAGAGTCCATCGGCGTAAACCCACGGTCAAAATCAAAATCAATGAGTGTTATAGACAAATTTGGTAATGTAAGGCTTCAAATGATGTTATTAAACTAGCTTTAAGGCATAATTTCATTCAAAAACCCCCAAAATTAGTCTAAATTCCATCATCAAAACCCTAGTTTCTCAAAGTCACAAATTGGTCCATATCACATGATTTAACGGATAAATTGTCCTAGATTCTAACCAAATGTTAGTTAGATGATGTTGAAACTAAGATTGGGACAAAAAACCGTTTAGGAACACACGAATTTTTGAGTGAAAAATGATCAGGGAGTATGCAACAGTGTCGAAAGTTTGAAATGAGATGAACTCAGAAAAGACCTAAGTCCTGTATATATACCCCACGCATTTGGGTCTTGCGTACTTAGCAAGTGCGCAAGACTTAAAACTTGCGTACTTGACAAGTACGCATGACTTAAGTCTTGCGTACTTAGCAAGTACGCAAGGTTTAATTCCTGCGCACTTGCCAAGTACGCAGAAACCCTTGTGTTTCATAAATTTCAACTCAAATTATGAAGAAGTCAAAGTCAAATAACGAACAGGATAAGTATATTCAATCAATAGGATTCAAAGTCAATTCAAGAAGGTTAAACACAAATATTTTTGCCTTTTTCTGATTAGAATGAACTGTACGTAAACTTAAAATATTTTTGATCGTTTCTGAATAGAGATATACAAGTATATACACACACACTACTTTTGTTCAAAGACACGAGCAGAGGATCATATCAGGCTAAGCTATAGCAATAATGATACAAGATAAACATCAAAGAATATGGGATCATGTCATGTATTACTATTTATTCATACGTAATAAGCACATAAACAAGTAATTCAAGTTGGCAATATTATAAGATTTGAAACCATAAGCATCTTAGTATCATGTTCTTGTGTGTTAAGGTAATCGTTATAAAATTAAAACGTGTGGCCCACAGTTATGCTATGAATTTACTTTGCACTGATCTCAAGGCATCTAAGATTTTCCCAATGATTTTCTAAATTTCCAGAATGAGGTTACATCAATTAGCATAGGAAAAATCAAGCAGAATCCATAAGGATTATCAGGAATCATAAGATTCAGAATCGAGTGATTCATTTGTCTTGGTTTCATGTGATTTCTTTAGTGAATATTGGTATGATGATTCAGGATAATAAATATGGTGTTTGAGGATTTAGGTAAGGGGATCCAACTTTTATCTGGATTTGATTTCAATGAATCAGGAGTGATTAAATGGTGAATAAATGTTCAACGGTTGATGTCAAGACATATCTTGATTCAATCTCTCATTGCATACTTGTGAGTATGGGCAGTGAGATGAACCGCATTAATTGTGCTAACGAACTAACCCGAAACTGGTCTCAAAAGAAAATAATTGCCAAAATCTAACATCCTATATCTGATAGTGATCTTTTGCATTCTTTTACACACACACACTAGCAAACATGGGTTCAAATCACAGTTGTAGTAATGATTTAATTTCCACACTACTAATGATTCAAAGACGTTTATGGCCTACTGACAATTCAAATTACTTGTAAATAAATAGATTAAAAACACAACAATTTAAACAATCAAGTAAGCATGACGCAATCATTTCCCATATGTGCAATCTAAGACGTTTAGATCATTTCTGATGTACTATCATTTCCTCTTTTCTCAAAATGACTTTGAAATTTTCTCGGTTTTCTATTTTGTTTGTATTTTTGTAAAATGTTTGAAAATTAAAAGAACTATACAGAAAACATTTAAAAGAAATAAAATTTAACTTCATGAATTGAATTGATTTAAAAAAAACAAGTTTTCACTCTGGATTGAACATTCCTATCATGTCGACAAGATGTTCAAAACGTGTTCAATCAAACGCCTTAGTGAAATAGTCAGCAAAGTTGTCGTCCGTGTGAACCTTTACATGTTCAATGAGATGCTTTTCAGCACAATCACTGATGAAATGATGGTGAATTTCAATATGTTTAGTTTTGGAATGTTTCACCGGGTTGTTTGTGATGGACATGGTGGCATTGTTGTCAATGAACAGTGGAGTTCCAGTGAATTTTAAGCCGTAGTCTCTCACTTGCTGCTGAATCCACAATATCTGAGAGCAACCGCTCACTGCAGTAATGTACTCTGCTTCACATGTTGAAACAAAAACCGTTGACTGCTTCTTGCACTGCCAGGAAACCAGCCTGTCTCCAAAGAATTGACATCCACCTAAAGTTGATTTTCTATCAAGGTTACAACCGCCATAGTTTGAATCAGTATAGGCTTTGAGGTCAAATGACTGCTGCTTTGAGTACCAAAGACCCAATCGGGGTTTCCCTTTCAAGTATCTGAATATCCTCTTGACAGCTATCATATGAGACTCCTTCAGTTTTGACTGAAACCTTGAGCACAAACATACAGCAAACATTATGTCGGGCCTTGAAGCTGTGAGATACATGAGAGAACCGATCATCCCACGGTATAATTTACAATCCACATCTTTTCCATCTTTGTCTGGATGCAAACCATGATTGATAGGGATAGGTGTGCCATAAGTACTGCTATCATTCATCTTGTATTTCGACAAGATGTCCTGCACACACTTAGCTTGATATACATAGATGCCATCCTCTCTTTGACTGACTTGCAGACCTAGGAAGAATGACAATTCACCCATGTTGCTCATCTCAAACTTGGACTTCATCACCTGTTCGAATTCCCTACACATCTCTTCATTTGTAGATCCAAAGATAATGTCGTCAACATATACTTGTACGAGTAGAATATCACCTCCTGCTTTCCGAATGAAAAGGGTCGAGTCAATCTTTCCATGATCGAAACCATTGTACAGTAGATGTTTTGATAACATCTCATACCATGCCCAAGGTGCTTAATGAAGACCATAAAATGCTTTGTCGAGCTTATACACTTTATTGATATTATGTGGATCTTCAAAGCCGGGAGGTTGAGTGACATAGACCTCTTCATGAACTTTTCCATACAGGAAAGCACTCTTCACATCAAGTTGATAGACCTTGAAGCCAACATAGGAGGCATAAGCCAGAAACAGTCGAATGGCCTCAAGTCTAGCAACTGGGGCATATACTTCAGTGTAATCCAGGCCCTCTTGTTGATAAAATCCTTGAACAACCAACCTTTCTTTATTCTTCACTACAACATGACGATCATCCATTTTGCCCTTGAACACCCATCTGGTTCCAATTGGTTGTATGCCTCTTGGAAAGTCAACTAAATCCCACACACGCAACTTTTGGAATTGGGACAGTTCATCTTGCATCGTCTCAATCCAGCAGTTGTCAGCGAGAGCCTCCTTCACATTCTTCGGCTCCAACCGGGACATGAATGCAGCATGCAAACATGTTTCCATGATACCAGTGTCAAGTATCTCAGCGTACAAACTAGTGTTCTCAACAATGGTTCTATGAAGAGTCTGAACACCGGCATGAGGATCACCAATAATGTTGTCAATTGGATGATTCTTATGCACTCTCATCTCTGGTACATGCAGTTCCTGGAGATTTGTGTCTAGATTCATGCTTAACTCACCCATATCCTGTGATCCAGAAGACGACGATTCAATGTTGATTGGATCAGCTAGAGCTTCATTTCCTATACGAGTGTTAGGATTAGCTAGAGAGTCATCTCCATCAACACGGACAATTTCAACATCATCACTGTCATGAGTTCCGGATGCAGATGCAGCATTGGAATCAGGAGTTACAATGGGCACCGTGGCACGAGTGGAGAGATTTGAATCATCACCGCCGTTAAAGAAATCATACACATTTGCGGCATCATCGGCAGACAAATCAGGAAGGTTGAAAGACTTGAATAGCGCATCATAATCAAAACCCCAAGCTAGACCAGATGGTTCTGGTGGATTCCCCGACAGTACGAGTTCCTATATTGTACACTCTCTTGCATGGTGAGTTGGCAACATATCCTAAGTAGATGCCTTCCACTGCTTTTGCATGAAATTTAGATTTTTGATCCTTGTATTGTAGCAATAAGGAATAGGGACTACCAAAAGGAACTAGGTAGTCAAGATTGGGAGGACGATTGTTGATCAACTCATAGCAAGTCTTGTTGTGCCTCTTAACAACCAGAACTCTGTTCAAAACGTGATAAGCTGTATTTACTGCTTCTGCCTAGAAAGTTACAGGAAGCTTTGCATCTGACAGCATTGTCCTTGCAGTCTCGATCAAGGTTCTGTTCTTCCTTTCTGCAACTCTGTTCTGCTGAGGTGTGTACGAGGCACTAAATTCGTGATGGATACCCTTCTTGAGACAGAAAAGCTCCTTCAAATTATTCTTGAATTCAGTTCGGTTATCACTCCTTATTCTTCTAACCTTCAACTTGCAAAGAGATTCCAAGCTCAGGATCAGGTATTGAAGAATGTCAGCAGTCTCGTCCTTTATACCTAAAAAATGCACCAAAAAAAAACGTGAGAAGTCATCAGTTACAACTAGACAGTATGACTTACCTCCAATCCTCTTGATACTTATAAGGCAAAACAGATCCATATGTAATAGCTCCAAAGGGGTAAATCTCAGCTTAGGAACACCGGTTACCAAACCGTTTCGGACAAGATGATTCATTTTTCGATAAGAAATGTGTCCGAGTTTCTGAGTCAATCTCTGTCGCTTTGGTAAGCAAACAAGTAGCAACTGATGAGGTGGTTGTTGCCACGCTCATATCGATCTGATAAGTGTCGTTTGTCCTTAGTGCTCGCATCAGAATCCAGTCTTCAGGAACTTCAAAACCAGGTTTGAGAATCATGCATTCTGTCTTGTCAAACATAACTGAGTACTCCTTGTCGCACATTTGGGAGACACTCAACAGGTTATGCTTCAGCTGCTCGCAATAGTTGACATTGTTGAAGCTAACATAGCCATTCGAAATCACTCCTTGACATTTTCTCTCCTACAAATGCCACATAACCGCCTCTGAATGGTTTGACATCTTGAAGCAGAGCCATGTTGCCTGTCTTGTAGCGGGAGCATCCACTATCTACATACCAACGATTAGAGATAATACCCTTCGGATGTCCCTGCATGAGTCACAAACAGATTAGTTAGATTTGGAGACCCAAGCCATAGTGGTCTTGGGTCGTCCTTCATTCTCAAAATAAACAACCTATATTAACTCACAGTCATGACTGTCAAAAATAGATGAATCTTTTGAGGACTTGGGATCAGGATATTGAGAAATTTTGGATTTCTTGTTCCAGGACCTCTTCTTTTTCTTAACTGGAACAGTAGGCTTACATTCAACAGCAGCAAGTGAACTACCAGAAGCTTCACCTGATTAAACTCTAGCCAGTTGTTCCAGCTTTCTCAATCTCTTGTTCCTTCTTCTCCTCTGTGGTTTGGAGAGATTTACCACAGGTTTTTCACTAGTTGGTGCACTATAAGAGGTAGATGCACAAGGTTTAGCAGGAAGCTTTTCCCTTTTTGGAACAGTTGGTTTAGCCTCAGATGTGGTCTTTGGCTTCACCAACGGTTTCACTGGTGGTTTCACCTCGTTCTTCTTTGGACTCTTGGTCTGTTTCACTGGTGGTGACTTAGGGACAACAGCTGGCTGTGAAATAACTGGCCGTTTCCCTTGGTTCTTATTCGGGCAGTTCATAATAATGTGACCAATCGTACTACAGTGAAAACAGGTTCTCCTATCTTTGTAAGTCCTCCTGTAAGGCTCATTTGATTTGAAGTTTGATGACTCAACATGATGAACAGGAGAAGTTGTTTGGTGAACAATAGTTTGACCCGATGATGATTGGTTTTTTGGAATATAATACTTTTGCATATTTTCTTGATAGCCAAGCCCGTAATGAGTTGAAAAGGCTTCTTTCTTAACTTAATTAATGTTTTTATATCCCCATAAAGCATCACTTTTAATTTTTCATTTGATTCAACGATATCGGGTTCAGTCAAAATACAATTATCACAATCAGTGACAATGTTTTTCTTAACTTTTTGTTCACCGAGCAACTCCTCAGAGACTACACCTTCAGGGAAGGTGTTCTCAGACCCATCATCAGAAGCAGTAAAGAACTCTTCATCAGATGTAGAGTTCGCCTTACTTGAGGAATCATCCTTACTCGAGGACTCATCAAGGCAAGACAGATCAATATCAAATAAGCCGTTGATAAATTTCCCGCTTACTGGTGGAGGAATGGCATTAGTACCCAGCCCTAAGCTATAAAACGAGAGTTTTTCAACTTTTCAATATTGCCTTTCAACTGCAAGATCTCATTTTTCAATTTCTCAAATGAGAGTTTTTCAACTTCAGCAGGTGTTCTCAGACCCAATCAAAGCTATCGTTCTGTTGTGCTACCAAAGTGTTGGACATACCACCTTGACTTTCATTGCGGTTGTTGGAGTTGTTGTATCCTTGACCGTTTCCTTGGCTAGGTCTGGTGAAACCCGAGGCCGGTGCTTTGTCCTTTTGACATTCACGAGCAAAGTGTCCAAAATTCTGACACTTATAGCACTTGGCTTTGGATTTATCAAGACCAACCTTGGCATTTGAATGCCCACCAATGAACTTTCTTCATGTTCTGTTCAGGAAACGCTTGGCTCTTCTCAAGATCATGGCCATATTCCACTGAATATCCATGTCCTCCATATCATCCAAATCCACGTGATTAAAGTCTTCTTCTATGGTTTCAGGATCCGTTAGCTTGCCACCAATGAAGTTTTCATAGGCAAGCATACAAGATGAAAACAAAGCCACATGATCTTCAGCTATCTTAGCTATTGCAGATTGGTTAGCTAAAGATATGGGAGAAGGATTTCTTAAGGAATTCTGGTGATGAGATCCAGATGCTTTATAGCAAGCATGACCACCACAAACATTTGAATTATCCTCCTCATGAGAGTTCCCTGAGAAAAGGGCAATTCCAGAACCCGATGACTTGGCTGTGGAGGACGTCCCATAATACACAGAAGGGTCTTGTATTTGAGGTCTCCCTGAGCTCTCCTTTCTTTTTAGGTTCATATCATGAGCTTGAACCTTTCCAATTGCTTCATCAATAGTCATCTCATTAAACTTTGAGTTCTCTTTCATCAAGGTTGTGTACATCTCAAACTTTGGTGGTAGGGCATCCAGAAACTTCTCAACTAACTTCTCATTCGGATAGATGATGTCATAAGCTTTCAGCTCAGTTTGCAGATGATAGAATCTTGAGATAAGCTCATCTATGGATTCGTTCTCCAGATATCTGAAGCACTCATACTGCTTCCTAAGAAGATCCCTCTTACTCTTCTTGATGTCACTGTTTCCCTCGAATCTCTTCTGCAAAGCCTTCCAAAGATCCTTAGAGTTATCGTATCCTCTAAAGCTGTGAAATAACTCCCTGGTCAAGGCCATAGTAATAGATTCATGTGCCTTCTTCTCTCTATCATAAACTTTCTTTTCTTCTTCATCAAGTTTGAAGATAGGCTTGGGAACTTCCTGATCGAGATATGTATATGTGGGATGCTTATAACCCTCTAGAATGGGTATCCAAAGTGAAGAATCGGTGTATGAGATATAATGCTCAAAGCGTGCTTTCCAGTTTGAATAATCATTTACATTAAGCAGCTTTGGTGGTTTTTGTGGGGTTCCAATCTCATTGTCATAATTAAGAAGGTTACCAAGGTTCTGAAGATTTGCCATAGTGAAACACTTAGTCAAATTTCAGAAAAATCAAAACAACCTCCGCACTTGAATCTGGCCTTGCACACTTAAAGACCTGGTCTTGCGTATTTAGAATTTGCTCTTGCGTACTTGAAAATTACGCAGGAGTAAATGATAAGTACGCACGAGATAACTTAAGTACGCAAAAAATATGGTCTTGCGTACTTAGCAAGTACGCAGCAAGACTGTACTTGTTGCCAAATATGGTAAGTACACAGATCACTTTTTCACCAACTCTCACCAACTTTTTTCGGTCACTAGAAACTCACTGGAATCTTCAAAAATTGAAGATATGACCAACTAACCAGCCTTGATGCTCAAAACACTCAAACAAACAACAAAAGGTCAGTTTTTTTAGTGATTTTTGCCTCTAAAATAGTGCACAAGAGCTACCCCTATTTTATCACAAAAATCACCAAAAGACACTCTCTTTTGCTTGTAAAACTCTGTAGGTTGTGTAGAAGATGCTTCTAACACACTCACAACACTCGAAATCAAGAGCAATGCTCTGATACCACTTGTAGGTCCCCGAGTGTCTCGGATCATTACGTGTGGGTGTGTGACTAGTCGGACCGGGTGCGGAATACCCGTGACTAGGTGGAGAATCAAGTAACACAAAGTAAACCGACAGCGAAAACAGTTTCAAACTTCGTCTATTATAAAACTTGTAGGTTACAGAGATGTTACAAAATGAGTGCGTACATAACTTCTGTCACCATAACCTATTTATACTACACCTGATCTCTGCGCACTTAACAAGTGCGCAGGGCAAATTGTTCTTGCGTACTTAACAAGTACGCAGAGTGTTCTTGCGTACTTTCTAAGTACGCAGGAAGTAATTCCTGCACACTTGCTAAGTGCGCAAAACACTTAGAGAAAACAGACGACTAGTACATACATTAGTAATTACAAGTCGATAACTAATATATACAGACACTAACATACAAGACAAGTACAAAAGCTAAGACAATATCCAGAGTTTTTGTCACACAAAAGTGCTTCAACAATTACGCGATACATCAACATTATCTGATAATGATTATATGATACATTAGCGTTATCTGATAGAAAAGTTCCATCAATAACATTTGCACAAACATGAGATGTTGTGACCTGGAAACGTTAGAAGATAATATTTTGAAAGTGTTTTCAAATAACTTCTAATAGTTTGGAAAGAAATTCCAAAACAGAGTTTTCCAACATTAAGTTTCAATTAATGGGATCATGAAACTAGGAGACATCACGATAAAACAAGATTCACATAAATCAATATTTAGCTGACCCAATCACTAAACCTATACCTCAATCTGTATGAGGAGCATGTTGATAGGTAATAGAAATGCTAGACTTGAGTTTGATTTGTTTAGTATTGGGTGCTTTCGAACAATATAAAAACATTGGTATTTTATATTGACTTAAAGGTTAAGTGATTATAAATAGATGTTTTTATGATTCGAGATTTTATACGTTTTAGAAATCCTTGAATATTATTATATTCTAAATGTTTGTAGTCGATCAGATTCATGGGAATCAATCTGAACGTAAGACTATTGTGAAATGGATGATTGGTTAATTAGAAATGAAAGGCCAAACGGTTGGAGGTCATGTTCAAAGATAATCATTAGAAAATGATTATTGAACATAACTCACTTCAAAACTATCTTCATGGATCAAAGTCTTGAGAAGTTTTGAATATGGTAAGATCTATTGATCCTTCGACCCGAGACACGCACTAGAACTAACTCTGACTAAAGTTTATCCCTTGATCTTATCTAACGTTGTACCTTAACAGGCAGTAATAAGGATATGATCAGGAGTAATCTGAAGTTAAGTGAGAGCTGTACGTGGCCAAAGGAATTCTGTTATCCTTTGATTAGGATCTGGACATTCTGGCGCCCTCGTTGATTCAGAATGGTATAAATCGCGTGGCCACGCACAAACTAGAGTAGTTTATTTAGATCATTTTTTGATTAGAGAACGCGAACAAGGATAGTTGAACCACATATGAGAAGTGACTTGTATCCATGTCTCATATTCAACGAATGACCTAAAAAGAAAGGACATAGATATATATATATATATATATATAGATATATATTTACCATGGCTATTGTACTAGGTTAAGTAAGAGTTACTTGAACACAATGAACTAGTTGATGATTATAAATACGTCGTACTTTGTTAGGGGCAGTGAGATGCAGCTAGGCGTCCACCATTGTCTACGTTGACCTGACTAATCGATGAATCGACTAAGTGGGAGATTGTTGGATATTAGACGTCTGATCGTCGAAAATATCAACGTTTCTATCGAGGTACAATCCGAAGAGTTACAGTTTGGGCAAAGAACAAATTATATCGTTTAATTGTTAAACGTTATTACACGAAACAAGAATTAAGAATTCGGTGGATTATATATCTAGAGAGATATTTATTAATTACGTTGTACTTAATTATTAAGAATAATTAAATCTAACGAGAGACGGAATGTGGTGTTATGTATATTTTAGTGTAATATATATTGACATGTTTTTATATTTAATAGTTAAATATAAAACCAGTTTGGTTAACGCAAGATAGTTTATTAATTAGTGTAATTATAAACTACGGGGACTAGAACTGATTAAAGGTTTATCAGTTAATAATTAAAGGTTAACTGTTCAGGTTTTTAAGTGTAATTAGATTTACTATAAATATATCATTATACTAAAACCCTAACGCTAGCTCTTACCTTCACAAGGGTTGCGCAAAGAAGGAGGAGCCGAAATCCCCCCCCCTCACGCCGTCGGCCACCACCAGCCGCCGCCATCGCAACCGCGTGCCACTGCTGTGTTCCTTTGATACCCGTGAGCCTAACCGGAAGAGGGAGAGAATTGGGTTCTCGTTTTGGTGCGTTTTCGTGTGACGTGTTCGTGTGACGAGCTCTTTCTAGTCATCTAGTGTGACGTTCTTTGTACGCGAGTGTTTCAACCCGGTTGTTTCGTCAAAGGTATAAAACCCTAAACACCCTATGGTTTTGTTTGTTTATTTAATTATTATTGTCTAAACCATGTGTAATCGGATCACTGAAAGGAATCCAGATCTGATCTGTAAATGGTATTCTTAAATCGATTCCGCTAAAACATATCTGATTTATTTATTTAAAAAGGTTTAAATAATTATTATTTTAAAAGTTAAAACATATATCATGATTCCCAACAATATATACACCTCCAACTTGGGGAGGGGGGGGTTTACTTGATAGGCAGTTTCACTAGTAGTTAGTTTTGCGTATATAGATATTTTTGTAATCATTATTTGAGTTATCAATCAAAATCAATCTCCCTACCCCATTATTTCTATCTCAATTTTATCTATCATTTTACTTTCACAACAACTACCACCATTTTCGCTCAAAAGCATACTTAACTACTTTGGTAGTTAATTAACCCGGACCAAATTTTAATACTTTGTCCGCTACAAGTGATTGATTTCCTTTCAAAAGACGTGTCTCTTCATTATATATAAACTATGTTAGAAATTCATGTATTACATGAGTTGAACAAAATAAACTTGTTGTAAACCATAAGTTTCTATAAAAATGTGTATGTTTAATGTCATTAGCAAATGATGAAATAATTAATATTTAAGAAAAATTATAAACAACAAATAATGAATATTTAAGAGTTAAAAATAACAAATAATTAACATTTATTAATTATAAAATTATATTATAAGATAAGGCATAATCAAAATTTTGGTACGATTTAGTAAGTTTTAATAAAATATTAGAATAAATTCTAGATATTTAGTTATTTAAAATCATTGTTATTTAATATGAGATAGAGTTATTTAATACCAAAGAGACGAAAAACAAAAAAAAATGATTTTATCAAAAGTTAACCTTTTCACACGATAGAATAAACAACAAATTAGTATACGTGAATTTTTTCATTAATTGTTGAAAAATAAATTTTTGACGCCACAACACGTCTAAGCTAGTGGGAGAACGATGTCTACAACTATCTATCTTGGTCACATCATCAATATGCAATGTTTGAATCTTAATTTCATGTTTATCAAAACATTGAAACTGTAAAAAAAATTAAAAAAAAATCTAATGAATTCCATGAAATCAAGTATATAAAGAGCATGCTTCAATCAAGTAGTTCCTTGTTTGTAATTTTGTTAATTACAAAATGGTTGATTGAAGATAGATTCTGAAACATTAGGGAATTTGTAACGCAACAACCAGTTTAGCGTAGTGGCAAAGGTTTATACCTAATAATTTATTAAAATGAGGAAGACTTGGATTCAAATACCACATGTGACAAAAATAAAAAAGGGGGTTCAGGTTGGGCCAGGTGGTTTTCTCACCTATGGTGGGTTTCCTTCTGATGGTGGTAAAGATGATCGGGTGAGCCAGTAACCCGTCAGTGATACAAATTGTTGTTAAAAGAAAATAAAATCTGTAATATTTATTTTTTTAATGTATATTAAATAATTTAATATTGTAGTTTTTTATTTATTTAAGGATGTATTTATTTATTTTATAACGTAGTTTTCTAATTGAAAATGAAAATTTTATATTTAGTTAATTATTATTTAATTATTAAAAATAAATGCGGGACATAAAACAACTTCACACCTTAGTGATTCTAGGTAGTGATTGGTCATGTGCTGATGTCGCAGTGACATAACAGGGCGTGAATCACTTTGTCGTGAACTGCGGATAATCTTACAATGTAATCATATTTTTATTTCAAAATTTCCCAAACAAACCAGAAGATGGATATGTCAATTTCAGTTCGAGTGTGATTAACATTGACAACTTGCACATTCTAGATGTTCTCATGTTTTCTTATATCAAGCGTGATTAACGTCTGCGAAAAACGTTTTATGAGAAATAAGAGAGTTGATTTAGCCGCCTATAAGTTAGATATTATTCCAAAGGCATGTCTAAGGTTTGTAGATGAGTATTTCCTTGATGATAATTTGCATGTATATATAATTTTTTATTATTATTTATAAAAGTAGTTTATCCACATTAAATAAATAAATGTACATGTCATTTTTTTTTGAATTAAGTGGTGGGGAAAGTAATTTTTTCTTATGGTGTATTTGCTTTTGATAGTCGGGTTTATAATAACCCTTAGTAAAAAATTTTGGATCGTGTTGGGTCGGATGTCGAATCACATAATAAAAACTAATACCATAATAAAAATACAATATCATTGAAAAAAAAATATAAGGTATCATACATTTAATCAAGATTCAAGTATAAAATCAACTAAAATTAATAAATTTATAAATCTATAATTAGGTATCATACCTTTAATCAATTATAAAATCAACTAAAATTAATAATCCTATAACACATAATTTAAGTATAAAATCACATAACTTTAATCATGTATTCATGTCTAATTTCAGTTTTAAAGATTTGAGAATAACTAACTTTTACTCTTGTTTAATTTAATCGAATAATTGTCCTAGACTGCCACTCGATACGTATCTATAAGAAAGTATGAACCGAGATCAGTAGTATAAATAAGATAATCAGTTATCATGAAGAACAAACGAAAAAACTTCTTTTTTGCCTTATGCCAACGACTATCGTGAATTCAGAAGAAGGGAGAAGCGATATGTAATATCCTGAAATAACAACAAAATAATAAAGAGAATGGGAACGAATGAACGAAAAAATGAAAAGATTAACGTTTTCGCGGGTGGAGGCCTTCGGCCGGGCTGGGAAAACAAGAGGGGGAGTAAAATCCAAAGCCAACTCTCCACTCCCTCATTCCCCATTCTTCACCTTCATCTTCATTTGCTAAAGAGAGAAAGCTTCATAGCTCACCTGAGACCTTCTCGTTTGAGACTGAGATCATTATTATGCCTTACAGAGGATTGAAGAGGAAGGAATCAAGAGATAACTGGTATCAACTCGATCTCAGAAACGATTTTTGGATTAAAAGTGAGTTTTAGGGTTTTAAAGTGGATTTTTATAAAAGTTGAAGAAATTGGCCAAGAACAATTGAATCGTCCGTAAACTCGATAAATGGTCCAAAAACTTTGAATCGTCCGAAAATTATTTCAGACGGTAGGTTTTTCGGTCAAGATATTTCGAGCGAAAAGGTTTTCAGACAAGTGTTTTCGAACGAAATAGTTACCGGGTAAATGACATTTTTAACTGGTTACTTTTCGAATGAACCATATAGGTTATAACCTTGTTCCATTTGTGACCCTTGACAAAATTTGTTAGCATCCCACCTAGCTTGAAGTTTCCTTGCTAAGTGATATAAACCTCATAGAAGTCGGGTGAGTTTTTATTGCCCTTTTTCCTAACGGTTTTGGGCTGACATTCATACTATTAAAGGGATAGTTTTCAAAGTTAAAGAATATTTTAAAAGAATTATATATTTTTATAAATAGAAAGAGAGAGTTAAAAAGTACAGTATTACCTTTTAAACGAGTTCCCTGGTTGTAAAAAGATTCGATATGCCATGGAAGTCGAACACTTTCATAACAAAAATTGGATGCCATGGAAGCCGAACATCCTTGTACTGCCTAATTTGAAGCAAGATTCGATATTTTTTCACCTCAATATAAAGAAGAAACCACCGGTTGTAACATCCAAACCTACAATTTTATTATTCAAGTTCAATTAGGGAGAGCCTACGACTATAACCATCCATTCATCTGCAATTTGTTGTTCAAGAATGACCAGGAAGAATCTGTGATTTTAATCATCCAGAACCTGCAGTTTGGTTGTTTGAGGTCGACTAGAAACTCAAAATTCAGATAGGAAGATCAATGTTTGATTTTTTTGTAAATCATCAATTGGCAGAAATAGAAATTAGGATTGGTTCATATTCAATGTTCTTCTGTTTTCCACATCTATTAACCACGTATAATGGTACTGTCTTGGATTCTTGATCTAGGGTTTGGTAGGGGAAGATGACTCAACGACGTGGTATGGAGATGAAGGATAAGTAGTTTTGTAACATTGTCTTTTTTACTTTCCAATTCCTTTGTTAAAATTACAAACCAAACAAGACACGGATTTTCGAAGGAATAAGTTCAAATTCCATTCCAATTCTTTTAAAACATTTAGTGAACCAAACGACCCTAAGTTTACAAAAATGGTGGAAAAGTCTACTGTTTGAAAGAGAGTAAAACGAAATCCCAAGGAAGCCTAGAAAATAGGCTATATCTATGGAAAATACAAAAGAATGAATAAACCAAAGATAAGGAAAGAGATCAAAATAATGTTTCCTTTTATATACTCCCTCTCGGGCTGGAGCATGTAGATTGCAAATGCCCAACTTTTCAAGTAATAACTGTAGTGGCTTTACGCCTAGAACCTTCATGAAAGTATCAACTATCTGACACTTAGTATCGATATGTAATGGCTCAACTTCTCCATATTCAACTGGTTCTCTTACCAAGTAGCAATCCTTCTCCACATGCTTTGTTCGTTGATTTCCTAGTTATCACAAAACAATTGAGCTAGAGCATTTTGTTCAACTTCCAACTCCCTTAGAAGCCATCAAAGCCATAAAACTTCACTCACTGTAGTGGCCATTGCTCGGGACTCGGCTTCCGTTGATGAGCGCGATACAACCGACTGCTTCTTCGACTTCCATGAGATCGGTGCGCTACCCAATAACATTAGGTATCCGGTTCTTGACATCTGATAGGGTGTTTTAGTGTATATAAAAATATATAAATATATATGTCCATGGTAATGGCTCCAAAAACTTAATGCCAGATACGAGAGATGTAATACATATATATCTTTAATGTTAGGTTTAGAGTTACACAAAATCATGTTGTAAATTTATAAATTAAAATGATAATTACTTCAACTTAAAACATACATAATAGGCATTTGTCGTAACTTTTTGCCCTACTTTTCTTCATTCGTTCATAAACACATGGCTTTATAATTATATACTTGAAACTGATAGATGTCCGTAAGTCAATGCCAATATGACCATAACTGGTTTTTTAACGAAAAATGGTTAGAAATAAAAAGGCTAAGTTTGGCTAAGTGTTTCAAAACGTGGGTTTTCAAATGAAAGGAGAATAAGCTCAAATGGGCTAACTAGGGAATAATGTAAAGCTAGGAAAGGAAAAGAAAAGGCTAATGAAAACCGTTTAATCCTAAATGTCTCAATTATTTTCATACAACTAATTGTTCATGGTCTCGATATGTGTAAGTAATACAAATTCTAATTATGCATAAAATCGGTTGAAAACACTCAATATACCAAGCGAAAGAGCATGTGATTAATTATGTATGATAATATGCTCGATATGGCTCAAATTAATTTCACATGAAGAACGGATTAGATAGGCTTTAGTGTTTTTATTATGTAAAATATCCATTTGTTTCGACTTGCCATGTTCCTATTTATTCCTTTTACTTTATTTAAGCGCGAACTCAAAAAGGTTTATTTTCTTTTTAAGATTTTTGGAAAAACAATTTTTGGGTTTTAGAGAAAAACAAGTTTTAGGTAAAAATTAAGTTTTAGCCAAATGGGTTGAAAATCACGAGTTACTTTTACTGCATGAGAAAACAAGCTAGTTCGAAATTTCAATTTCTCACCCCACACTTAAAACTGTACATTGCCCTCAATGTACTAATGCATGTAATGGAATGCTATGCGTGTAGTTATATGCGTCGAGTTTGAAGGGATAAGAAACTGGTACTCCCCAGCTCAAGACTTGATATCAAACATGTGCTTGGTACCCATAGAAGGTTAAGAATCATCCTTCACAAATAAAAGTTATCAAGCACTTAAAGAAAAACATAAAACGGAAAATAAAACGTAAAATAAAAACTACAAAGTCCTAGTATTGAGAAGGCATATATGATGGCGTAAGTACGAGACACTTAAATTTGTAATACAAACCTGAGATCCATGTATTCTACAGTATGCACCAACTTCTCAAATTATTTATCATCAGGTTGTCTCCCTAAAGCGACACGTTTATTTAACGAGTCTTGGAACAGGCTCGACCCCATATAAATCAGTTTAGGGCAAGTGGTGGTACTTACAATCGTCCAAGTATCCACCACAATAACTCTCATAGACGCGCTCCATGAAAGCTCCTACAAAGAATAAACAAAACGAATACGAGCACCAAAGTAAAAGAAAAAAAAATGAGAAAAGTAGAAATGGAAATAAAAAGGGAAAATAAAGTTGAAATAAAAAAAAGAGAAGATAAATATGAGGAAAATAAAAGGGAATACTAAAGTAAAAAAGAAAACAAAGAGAAAATAGAAAATAGTTTGTCCAACGGCTTAGATATTTCACAGAATTACCGTGTCCTGGCAATGGCGCGAAAACTTGATAGGGTGTTTTAGTGTATATAAAAATATATTTGTCCCTGGTAATGGATCCAAAAACTTGATGTCAGATACGAGAGATATAACGCATATATATCTTTAATGTTCGGTTTAGAGTTACACAAAATCATGTTTTAAATTTATAAATTAAAATGATAATTACTTCAACTTAAAACATACACAATAGGCAAGTGTATCTATCGCAGTATAATATAGTATGGGTAAGAACCAAGTACCAAACCATGGACACGGATTCCGTACTCAACCCTCGCTATTGTCTAACTAGGATAATAAGTTGGAAAATGGGTTTTGTTTAAAAGAAAGGAAAAAGGAAAATAAAAGTAATTAGGAATATTATCTCATTTAAGGTGTTACTCTAGTTGTTATCACTTGTTAATTAACGTTGTATTTTAATTAGGTTGGTCCTAGTTACTAATACTAACCTTTTCGATATTGGAGTTGGTATTTCGTAACGGAACAGTGGATACGGTCGGCCAACTATTCCTAATAATTCTCGGGATCCGAACGGGGTCTCAAGTCCGTCGGTTGTCCCATGATTTATTATTCGGACTAAGATTATCCTGTTGACTGGCGTACACCAAGTCGTGTAACTTCTTTTAGAAAGTTGGAATGTGCAACTTCCTCCAAAGTTACTTTATGCATTCTCGGACCTAACAATTTATATTTTTAAAATAGTTTTCTTTACTTATAATAATATTTTAAATAAATATAACTTTCATTCTCAAAGTCAAAACTCATGGCTCCCGCTAAAAGTCCTTTGCAAGCAAACACGACAGAAGTAAGATATACCAACACGAACACAAGATCCTATTAAGACTCGAATGATTCATTGAATACCCAAACCTCCAATCAACCCATAATGTTAAATCTATACTAAGTCGGTCGTTGGTAGCACCAAGATTTGTATATAGACTGTACAAACTCGAATAAGCTTCTCAAACAAGAAGTCTTGCTTACGAAACCCACAAGATTTAAGATTACTAATGTGATACACGCAAAATTTCAGAACCTAAAACATAGTTGTAGGGCTAAACCCAACGAGACCCAATAAGGATTCAAGCCCATTAGAGGCCCGATTGCATAATCTTATAAACAAAATAGTCACTCGGTTTCGTCTAATGACTTGTTACGTGATTCTGAGAAATTTCTAAAGGACGTAAGAATGTACGCGGTTCAGAAATTCTAAACGTTAAACGCATTAAACATCGACTTTTACTGGGTATTCGAGAGAACGATTAAGTGAATTAATGAATTATTAATATTAAGTGTTAATATTCTTTTGGAAAGACTGTTAGATTCCCGTAAAACTAACGATAGCGGTGCGATTATTACCGATACGACAAATATTATAAATACTTATTTATAATAAAGAGGTTATTAATAACCGGAGAGCGAAACGATAAATCCGACGAACGCACTCACACATGCGTTGTCAGCTCGTACCGAGTCGAATATCCTCCGGTAATAAGCTAAAAAAAATATAAATGATTTGAATATTTTTTTAGTATTAATATTTATATTAGGAACGAAAAATATTAATCGGGAACTAAAGACATGACGAAATTTTGGATTGACACGCGTTACTAATACGTAGCATACCCACTTAAAATCCTAGATATATATAACATCCTTGTCTTTTTTTACTTCATTTGCACATCACACACACACACTTATGTGTGAAGTGAGAGAGTGAGTGAGAGGGAAAGGGAGGAGGCTTCCGGCGGCCTTTTCCGATGGACGAAGACGACAACACAGCGGCGAGCACGGCAGAGGCGGAGTCCGACCGAACAGCCGGCAGCGTGCAGTGGCTGATTACAGCAGACCGGAGAGTGGCGACAAGTGCATCACCTCATCTGATAGAACTCGACGTCCTGATTCCGATGGTGATGGTGGTTTGCACTAGATCGCGACGGCGATGGAGATTCTAGCCAAAAACACTTTTTCCGGCGACCTAAAAATATGGCTCTTTTGCTAGAAAAGAGTTCCTAAAGGTACGATCTACGCATACGAAGAAGTTTGGGTCGAAAAAGTGAAGTTTTCCGGCTAAAATCACTAAATACGGCCACTGCCTGGTTTCTGGCCATGGCGGTGGTGGCGGTCGACGGCAGAGACTCGTGGAGCCCGACGAGATGGTTACATGGCCGCTTGAATCACCCCAATCGGAGTTCGTATGGTGAAGTTATGACGGAAACAAGTTTTCTTCTCGCGTGCTGCTCAGCTTTTCGTACAAAACCACTTAGAATGGCTTGTGCGCTAAGGTATGACCCGAAACATTTATAGATCTATTGTCGGGTAGTTGCACGGGACCTAGAAAAATTGTCGGGGATGTCTTTTGAGAACGTTTTTCGGACACGTTAAAATGTGTTATAATTATATTTTTTTTATATAGTTATCAAGTTATTGACTAATTTAAGTATGGTTTTAGTATTAAAATCTAAAGTGCGGTTTATTGGATTTTTGGTGTAATTTAATGTTAGAATTGGACAATTGGATATTGTCGGGTTTAGCCAAAAACAAACGGGACTCTGCCCGATTTTCGTTAAAAATAAGGAGTTTTGTTTCTACAACTTAGATGTCCTCAACATGGTTTGGGTTAGATTTGAAACCTTAATGTTAAGGCATGATACTATTTATACTGTTGTTGATGTTGACAAAAGTTGTTTAAACAATAGGAACTGTTTAGGAACGTTGCGTCCACATATTGTCAACTGATTTTGTGATATTATTACCTGGACTTGAGGTGAGCTAACGGCCCCCTTTTCACTTTTTTACTGTTTTGTAAACTACGGGGGAGAAACATACTTAATTATCATGCTTTATGTTATTGCTCAACAGATTTGGAAACATTGTTGTTTCATACACTTGAGAAAACATTGCAAACATTTTTATATGATAACTAGAAAACAAGACACTAACATTATGTTTTATATGAGGAGAGCTCTTAAAGTCCCCTGAACATCATCAACATTTGTAACCAATAGCTATGAGCTTAGCCTAGGATTATATGAATAGTACTATTGGGGTTTACGCCCCCGGTCATGGTTAGTCGCGCTAACCGGGACCTGAAGGGTCAAATGGCCGCATATTGTCATGTTCCGTTCTCGTGGTAAAGCAAGGGAGGGGCATTCACCAGTTAGGTATGATTACGGTCTCATGTATGAAAATATTATTTGTAAGCCTAGCTAGCCTACGAATGAATCAACAGTACTTGTTTTGTTTATCATATGCACTTAGAGTTATTTGTTTACAAGGAATCCATCATCATGTTTTCGGGGAAAACTACTTATTTTATGACGGTAACGTCATGTACATGTTTTCGAGAAAAACTACTTATTTTATGACGGTAAGGTCATGTACATGTTTTCGAGGAAAACTACTAATTTTATGAGGGTAATGTTATGTACATGTTTTCGAGGAAAACTACTTATTTTATGACGGTAAGGTAATGTACGTGTTTTCGTGGAAAACTAATTATTTTATGACGGTAAGGTCATGCACATGTTTTCGAGGAAAGCTACTTATTTTATGACGTTAATGTCATATACATGTATTTAGGGAAAACTACTTATTTTATTACGGTAATGTCATGTACATGTTTTCGGGGAAAACTACTTATTTAATTACGGTAATGTCATGTACATGTTTTCAGGGAAAACGACTTGTTTTTACGACTATGAGGTCATCATCATGTTTACAGGAAACTGCTTTGCACTGAAATAACAAACTCTGTGAACTCACCAACCTTTGTGTTGACACTTTCAAGTATGTTTCTCAGGTAACCCTTAGTCATGGCACGGTTGGAATAGGCTAGCTATGTTGGATCATCCTAATAGCTGGAAGGGCATAGATTATCAAGTCTCAAGTCTATCGTTGATCTAGACGAACTTAGATCATTGTATTACTTGGTCTTAGTAATTGTATATGTACTTAAGTCTTAGAAATCACTATTACAGCTTCCGCTATTGTGTAATGAACCAATCGTTGCAACATTTATTCATTTATTAAGTAAATGAATTTGGGGGTGTGACAGGTTGGTATCAGAGCCAATGGTTTTAGCGAATCAGGTTTCCTTAGTGATACCTAGGCTCTAACCAGACTAAATTAGGAACCAAGGTTTCTGAGACTTACATCACCCAAGATTTGAGTATAGAAATTCCAACCGTTGTCGAACAAGTTGTGTAGACCATTAGTGTATGTAGTTACATTGGAGAATCATTAGCTACACTAATACTTGATACATTTATGTGGCACGTGTAACAAAGACTTAACACATAGACACCTACAACGTTTCTCAACAAAGTGTTACTGTTCGGATTACGAATCAAGAATGACGGGTCCTCAGCACACTATAACCATAAGAGATCGAGTTTCGAGCCAAGCTTGGGCGACGACAGCAGCAATCGCCAGTTACCGATCTTGGTATCACATAGGCTGAACCCGTACCAGAACCTATACCTGCACCACACCTACAACTACTCCAGCCATGGAAGCAGCTTTCTTTATGACATAAGTGCGGTATAAATACTGTCCTTCATGAGTTTTCGTATCGGATGCCTGATATAGGGTTAAATATACCGTGTATAAGTGTCGAGTTTTGTACGTTTTAATAGTTAAACTGTGTTTATCGAGTCAGTTTTATGGGGTATTCATAGTTTGATGTGTTACAGGTTAAATGTGCTAAAGAGTGAAAGTTTACAAGTCATATATGTGAATGCACGAAGCCCGGGAAGTCAAAGAATATCAAAATCAAAGTTAAAAGTCAAATTTCTGGAACTTTGGATCCTTGCGGTACGCGAAGATTAGAGGGGCTTGTTTCACGGTACGCAAGGGCTTGAAAAAGCCCACCCGACTATTTTGGTCTTCGCGCCACGCGAAGACATGGGGTTACGGCAATTTTAACCTAATTTCAAATAAAAACCATGGTGACTCCCATTCTCGAAAATTATTCTTTCCAGCCATCCCAGAGCTTCTCTTAGGCGATTTTGAGCATTGTTTGGTTAGTTGTCTTTAGTTTTGAATGCTTGTAAGTTCTAGTTTAATTACATTGATGTTTTCAACAATAATGAGCGGCAAAACACTTTTGTGATCCCTCCGGGTGAATGATTATGCTTGTACTTGTATGATTTCAGTAGATAATCAGTATTAGATTTAAAGTTTTGTGAACCATTTAAGTTCCTTGAATTCAATTGTGTGTTTAATTTATTAACAATTGCACGTTTTTGATTTATTTATCGTCGTTTATTGGTTTTCTTGCATCGGGAATAATCCGGTTTTGTGATTGAATTGATTATTGTGTGGTTGGGTTAAACAATTTAAACAAGGTTATGTCTATGTAATCTCTGATCTGATTTGAAACTGGAATTGTTCTTGTGTCTTGCTAAATCTGAATCCCGGAGTGGTCGTTCTTTCTCCAACTATTTTCACAAATCAAGTTAATTGCTTTTTACAATTCTAAGTTTTTATTTATTTATAAAGTTTTTAACTTTGGCAGTAATTATATAGTTTTAAATTGAATAGCATTCTCTACGTGTTCCCTGTGGATACGATACCTTACTTCCCTATCTACAGTCTAGGTAGCTAAGTAGTGAGTTTTATAAATAATTTTTATTGACCTTGACAACGCGATCAAAATGGCGCAGTTGCCGAGGAACTAGTGCGCAAAATGCTATTTTTGATTTACTTTGTTCAGTGCTACTATTCTGGTGCTTACGTGTGCAGGGACAGTTTTATGCATACTAGGCGCTCAGGCAGAAACTCTGCATTATTGTTTTATCCAGAGATAGAGAAAACAACAAAAGAAAACAGAAAACTTCAAGGAACCGTCAAAACAATCCTAGAAAAACTCGGCAGTCCTTCGGTAAGTATGTCACAGAATGAAAACATGAACCAATATCCAAATTAAGGTGGGGAACAAAACCCACCTATTCCGCCTCTACCAGATCTTCTATTTCCC
The DNA here is from genome assembly GCA_023525975.1 of Smallanthus sonchifolius. Lineage (NCBI taxonomy): Eukaryota > Viridiplantae > Streptophyta > Magnoliopsida > Asterales > Asteraceae > Smallanthus > Smallanthus sonchifolius. The sequence continues at coordinate 14,708,321 of CM042035.1, read as the reverse complement.
AACCAACCACATAACCAACCAAACCCACCTCATAACCAACAACCACCAATTCCACCAAATCAAAACTAACCACCGCCTCCACAAAACTAGAACCAAAATCAACCACCACCCAGATTCCAACAACCCCCACCTTAACCCGTATTCAGAAATCAACCATACCAACCACATGATAGCTATCCAAGCTATTCTGATTATGAACATGAAGATAGCCATCATCCACAGCACGGTTCTCAACACGAGAATTGGAACGAAGAAGAAGAGTGGTATGACTTAAACCATCAGGAGGCATTCCCTACCCATGATCAGAGAAAGAATATAGATGGATGGGTTCAACCGCCACCGAGAGCAAATTATGGGTTCCAACCAAGGAACAACCGTCAAGGGTACATGGGTAATATGGAACGAGAGAATAGGTACAGACAGTCTGGTAATATTCAACCACCGAGACATGATCAAGGGGTGGATAGCCACTTCCGCCCCGCCTTGGCTTTAAATGCTTCCCCTGTCATTCCACCGGTCCATAGGGGAAATGCATTCGAGATCAGATCAGGTTGTCTTGGGATCCTCCCACACTTCTATGGGAGGGCTATTGAAGAGTCGTATACACATATGTTCGAATATGAGGCTACTTGTGGGACCATAGGTGGTTAGGGGTTGACAACTGATGAGGTGAAACTGGTGCTTTTCCAGTTTTCACTAAAGGACCGGGCAAAACAGTGGTTCTTGTTTCTACCACCTGCAAGCATTGCCACCTGGGCATAGTTACAGCAGTAGTTTCTTAATGAGTATTTTCCACCTCATAAAACCAATGAGGCCCAAGCTGCTACACGGGACTTCAAGAAACAATCAGGGGAGCCTTTCTATGAGGCATTTAAAAGATTCAAGGAGTTGCTGAGAAATTGCCCACACCATGGGATACAAAAGTGGGAGCTGATTCAAGCCTTTTATGATGGGCTATTACCTGAGGATATGAGAGATGTTAATGCCACCAGTGCAAGTTCATTCTTTGAAAATCATGTGGATGTTGACTGGGATATTTTGGAAAAGTTGGCAGTAACATCGAAGAGGCAAGCCAATGCTAGTAGAAGAGCAAAGACAGGTGGAACTGCGAAATCAGTTGATTATGAGACACAAAAGAGGTTGGATGCCATTGAAATTCAAATGGCAAGGCTTGGTAGGCCTAGTGGAAGAGAGGTGTCCAATGTCTCACAGGGATACCAGTGTGTGTTGGATGTGGTGATTTGGGCCATACTGTGGAGAGCTGTCCACAAGTGCAGGGCAAGCCGGAAGAAGTGAACCAAAATGGAGGTGACAGGAAGCCGGACATGAATGCAACACACTACCATCCGGGACTCAGAAATCATCCTAACTTCAGGTACGGTCTAACTTCAGGTACGGTAATGAAAATAATCAAATGAATCCTAACTTTCAGGTTCCTGATGTGCAGGGTGGGAGTCAGCAGCAGTACAGAACCACCAATAAAGCTACAATCCAGGCGGGTACCAAAGTAACCCAGGTAATCAGGGGTACAAACATGGGGGCTATCAGTAGAGAAACTACCAGCAGAATCAACCCCAACAGAACAAACCTATAGCTGGCAGTGACCCGCAGCTTGCAGCCATACTGGAGTCCTTGAAAAGAATTGAGCAAGATAAAGAGATCCAGATAAAAACCAATGAATCGTTTGAACGACAACTGGGTCAACTAGCTGAGAAATTGTCAGAAGTAGTGGGGCGAGCTCCGGGGCAACTCCCAAGTAATACTAAACTAAACCCACAACATCAAGGAGTAAGCCCCTCTGGGACAAAGAATGTATATGTTAGTGCAGTGAGTACCCACGAAGTCAGTGAAGAGAATGAGTTGGAGGATGAAGATGAGCAGGGAGAGCCCATTATCCCCATTAAAGTAGTAGGGTTGCAGGTTGAGTAGGCTCTGTTAGATTATGGGTCAAGTGTCAGCATCCTGCCAGGAAACTTATATGATCAGTTTGAACATGGCCCACAAGAACAGGTTGACACCACTGTCGTATTAGCTGACTTAATAAGGAAAAGGGCTCCAGGAATGATTAGAGGTGTTGCTGTGAAGGTAGGGGAATTCAATTACCCTGAAAACTTTCTGGTGGTTGAGTATGAACAGACAGTGAGGGAGAAACAACATAGGGTAATCCTGGGCAAACCATTCTTGGCAACTACCAATGCCTTGATCAACTACAGAGACAACACAGTCAGCATGTCATTCGGTAATAGGGAGTTTAACTTAGACATTTGTTCTCTTACTTTCACATATTTTTACAAAGTTAAACATCCTAAAACAAGTGTTGCTAACAAATGCCCCCTCGACCCAAAGTGGACGAGGGTGGCAAGGATAGAAGTGTTGTGCTTTACAGGTCCGAAGTGAAGAATGTGATAAGTGAAGAGCTAGAGGCAGCAAACCCCAAGTGTGGGGAGGTTGGAAGTCAAGTGGAAATAATCACACCAGATGTGGAGCAGGATCATCAAGGTCACCAAGGGGGTCAAAGAAACCTCCTAATTTTTTTAAAAACTCATATCAAACCGGTGATCCTTGGGTGCCGAAGGATGAAGAAGCAATGCACAACTTGAACCTGAATGGTAATGATTACCAAATGGCATGTGCAAGAGCATTCGGTAAGGAGTTCGTGTTCCAACCACCATAACCATAATGAGGTACACCGCGTCCGGCTGAAGACGTTAAACTTAGCGCTACTAGGAGGCAACCTAAGGTTAGTTAACTTTAATTTCATGTCTAGTTAAATGAACGTTGTAGGTGTGTTCCTTAGAAACCCTCACGAGACTAAACTCGTCCACTCGGGCTACCGAGGGGTTTAAAAGGCTTGTTGCATATGCTAAATGCCTCCGTGATTCCTACGAAAGTGAGTTAGGTTGTCATTTCTTTTTCTAGTTAATTGTATGCAATTGGCCAATTGTGGGGACGTCTCTGGGGAGATTATGGTTGAATAGAGTGTGACTGAGGGCAATACACAAACCCGTGGGGGGGTAGGATGCCGTTATAGAGTATGTACAAAACTTTCAGTTTTTCGGTCTTCTCGGTATAGTTTTACGTGTTTTCTAAGTTTTTGTAGGGTGTCGTGGCAATTTGGGTGATAAAAACCATCAGGAAAGACATTCCATGTACGTGGGCATATAATCTAAGTGTTGGAATGAATTTTTTGAAAAGTTGAAAATTTTGAGTTTTAGGGGTTGAAAAATTTTCTAACGCAAAAATTGATTTTGGAAGTAATCTTTATGTGATGTAGGTCTCCTGGCGGTACACGAGGAGTTGGAGGCTAGGCTTCGCAGTACGCAAAAGACAAACGAGGGGGCCAGACCAATTTTTTGTCCGGATTTCCCTTGGGTTTCGCGACACGCAAAGGTGCCCTGAAACCCTAATTTTTGTTTTTTTTATTATTTGAGTCATTCGAGTCCGTCGGGTATTTTGTTTTTAATTGAGTCGCTATTTTGAGTCGATATGATGCTTGTGGGTTTGTTTCGAGTTTATTTTGTACGTTTGGATTTAAATTTCCCGTACTCAATCTCCATTCGGGGGACGATAATCCGACTATCGATTGATTCTTTTGTATAAGGCAACCTGCTTGTATCCATGGAGCACGGTCGCGAATGAAATGCTATACGATCATCTTTCAAGCTAAGTTTTATTATTTATGTATTTTATTTTCGTTTTTTGAGTCGCTCTTTGTCACGCCCCGACCGATGGCGGAATCATCGGGGCGGGACATGTAGACTGTTCATAAGCACAAGGTTGACTAAATTGAAATATATTAATTGTCAAATTCCATTACAAACATTCAAACAAAACAAATTCCAAGAAAAGAAACATAATTGAAATACATAAGTTCTTTATTTATTTTAACTAAGTCCAAGCCTATATGTAGCACATCTTGATCAATCTCACATATTAGGACCTGAAACATGAATAAAATAAAGTCAACTAAAAAGTTGGTGAGTATAACACAGGTTTGTATATAGATAGCATATAGTTTGAAAAACAAATCCATACATAACATGATAAATAAGGCATTTATGGGGAGCATCTATTGTGTAACTAAGTACAATCAAACCTTTGTAAGTAGCATGCAAAATTGTGTTGTCGGTATCAATCACCCTACCTGGGTGGGTTTGTCAGACTCAATAGATCTATCATTGAAAACCGTCGGCTTGAATAGTTAATGATTGCACATAAGTGTTCACAAAAGTTAGCACACATATCACTCGGGCATAAAGCTCAAATTGCACACATGAATGTAAATAGGATTTGTACTTGTGTTGTTTGTGTAAATGTAAACATGTAATTTGAATAGTGTTCATGTTTCACCCCAAAAATGTAAAAGAGGAAAAGGGGCTATGTATACTCACTTGATTCAAAGGTGTAGCTAGCACACGAGACTAGATAACAAAATGGTCCTTGTAATTCACCACGTTAACCTAAAGTGTAATATACATTAAATTAATAATATGCACGATAGTCTAGGTCTAAGTCTAGGATTTAAATTGGACGTGTATACGAAGGGTCGTATAGGAGTGTAGGAAATTGTGGTTTGTACTTGTAAAGGTGTTGTATAAAATGAAAAGATTTGAAAGGAAAAGTTTTAAAATATTTTAGTTAGAGTATGGGTTTGAATAACTAAATAAATTAAATAATTTTTATTTATTTATTTAGAAAAAAAGATTTACGTGCGAACTATATTAGATATATATATTAAATTAATAAGTTCACTTTATTTATTTATCAAGATGTGTAAAGAATGTTAATATATAAAATTAATAGTAATTTTCCTTTTGTGTATATTAAAATAAATGAATTTATTTAGCTAACTATCATTTAAAAATAATTATTTGAAAATAAGGTTAAAGTTTTATAAACCTTATAAATTATTGTATAAAACAATTATCCTATTTGGAAATTATTTAAATATCTAATTTTTTTGTTTTAAAATAATTAATATATAGTTTTAACAATACTATTTGTAATAAAATGAATTTATATTGACAATTGGAAAATTTTGGTTTCTATTCTGTCCAGAAAGTTGCAAGGATTATAAAAATAATTTTTATAACATTTTTGGAGTTTTAAAACGGTTTTTAAAAAAAGTAAACAGGCCACCCGGTTCGAACCCGGGTGGTTCCTGTGTAGGGCGATTGGTTTACCACTGGACCAGGGGCAACTACTGAAGTTAACTTGGTTCCTATTAGATTTAACATGACTCAGCGATGGAACCGGGTTCAGGTAATAGAGGAAACAACAACAAAACGGTGAGACTGTGGGTTTCGAACCCACGCCACCCAGTTCAGGGTTAATGTGCATTACCGGCTGAACTGGGAGGTTTCGTTGGTTATATAAGTAAACCAGAAGATTAAATACGTTAATCAAATGAATCAAAATCCCCAAATCGTAAATGCCAAGAACAAGAACCCTAGAATTTAAATCGGTCTCGATGGGTTCTGTTAACACGAATTGGTAAGGGGCTTTTGCTCAGGGGCTTTTGGGGCACGAATGCAGTCGGCTACGATTTCAGTTTCGAAGTTCTTCATGATCGACAGGACTCCAGAGGCGAAGTGCGGTTCGAGTGAAGGTTGGAAGAGTTTGAGTGATTGATTACGAGAGTAGGGGTGTGTTTTAATTTGATTAATTTCATCGAAATCGTTTGATTTGATTTCAATTTTGACCGCAAACGAAGCAGACGGTTAATCACGTGTTAATTCAGTGATTCGGGATCGAATTGAGTCCTGATAAAGTCTAGGTACACGCGAATATTGATTGAGGAGTGAATTTCGGGATTAAAACGCGTTAAATCATTGAACTGAATGGAGATTGATACGGATTTGACTATGCAAAGTCAAATTCTTTCAAATTTCAAATTGGCCGTGTGCTTGCTCGAATTGACTTGGTGATTGGGCCTGGATTGGGTTGTTTGATGATCGTATACGACATGGAAAAACCCATAGCACTTGATTGGGTCGATCCTTGATGTTTGATTTATGGAATCGGCCCTGTTTGACTTTTAAAAGTCAAACAGGCGATTTTGTTTTGACTTTGATTAATTCTCATGATTTTAAGGTCCAAATCAAGTTGTTAGGGTTCAAACCATTGTGTAGACTCACTTGTAAATCATGTGATTGTATATGTGTATGCACTTGTGAGATGTATCAATGTATATATACATGTATATGTTTAGATATTTATATATATATATATATAGGAATTTTAGAATAAACGTGAATCGAACTTTGTGGATTTTTACTGATACTAGGGTTTAGTTGTTTGCACAATGAATTTAAACGTTGTACTAGAATTGGATTTGAAATGTTTTACATTGAATTGCAAATAAAGAAAATAAAAATCAGAAATGTCACAGTATCCCCATGTTGAGGGAATTTCGTCCCGAAATTTAGCTAGTTGAGGCGGCTGAATCACAGAAGGGGTGAGGGTACTTGAGCTTCATTTGGTCCTCACGCTCCCAAGTAAACTCGGGTCCACGTTTAGATTCCCAACGAACTTTGACAATTGGAATGCGGCTTCGCTTGAGTTGCTTGATCTCACGATCCATGATCTCTACCGGTCTCTCAACGAAGTGCATCGTTTCGTCAATGCGCACATCGTCAAGAGGTATATGGAGGTTCTCATCAGCAAGACATTTCTTTAGATTGGACACATGAAATGTAGGATGCACATTGCCAAGTGATGGAGGTAACTCGAGTTTGTAAGCCACTTTCCCAATCCTTTCAAGGATCTTGAATGGACCCACATAGCGAGGTGCTAACTTGCCTTTCCTTCCAAAATGGATTACACCCTTCCATGGAGATACCTTTAGAAGAACAAGGTCACCGACTTGGAATTCCAAGGGTTTTCGACGTTTGTCGGCATAACTCTTTTGCCGACTCCTCGCTACTCGAATGTTGTCACGGATTTTAAGGATCTTATCGGATGTTTCTTGGATTAACTCAGGACCGGTGATTTGTGCTTCACCAATCTCGTTCCAACAGATAGGAGAACGACACTTACGACCATAGAGAGCTTCAAATGGAGCCATATTGATGCTTGTATGGTAGCTATTATTGTAGGAGAATTCGATTAAGGATAGGTGTGAATCCTAATTGCCACCAAAATCAATCACACATGCTCTAAGCATGTCTTCAAGAGTTTGGATTGTACGCTCGGTCTGACCATCAGTTTGGGGATGGTAAGCCGTGCTCAAATCCAATCGTGTGCCAAGAGCAGTTTGGAGAGATTGCCAGAAACGGGAGGTAAAACGAGCATCTCTATCGGAAATTATGTTTAGTGGAACACCGTGACGACTTACAATTTCATCAATGTAGATTCGGGCTAATTTTTCAACCCTGTAGTCTTCACGAATAGGCAAGAATTGAGCAGACTTGGTGAGACAATCAATAATCACCCAGATACTATCATAACCACTTGAGGTGCGAGGAAGTTTTGTAATGAAGTCCATAGCTAAATTCTCCCATTTCCACATGGGAATTTCCGGTTGTTCAAGCAAACCGGAAGGACGTTGGTGCTCGGCTTTGACTTTGGAGCAAGTTAGGCATTTGGCAACATAGACTGCAATGTCTTTCTTCATACCGGGCCACCAATATTGTGGGCGAATGTCTTGGTACATTTTATCCGCACCAGGATGAATAGAATAACGAGTCTTGTGAGCCTCGTTCATGAGAAATGCATGGAGATCATCGCGATCGGGAACCCAAATACGGTTCAAGTAAAAAAGCAAGCCATTGGGTTTAGATTCAAGCTGAAGTTCAACACCACACAACATTTCCTTGTACATGTTACCCTCGGTGACCGAGACGTGTTGAGCTTCTAGGATACGATTTTGAATGTCGGTTTGAATTCGGGCACATTGAAGCATGATATGATCTTTTCGACTCAAAGCGTCGGCTACAACATTCGCTTTGCCGGGATGGTAACGAATCTCGCAGTCATAGTCGTTAAGGAGTTCAACCCAACGTCGTTGCCTCATATTGAGCTCTTTTTGGTTGAAGATATGCTGGAGACTCTTGTGGTCGGTGAACACCACACATTTGGTGCCATAAAGGTAATGTCTCCAAATCTTCAATGCGAATACGACCGCACCCAACTCGAGATCGTGCGTCGTATAATTCTTCTCATGGATCTTAAGTTGCCTTGATGCATAAGCGATCACCTTGCCTCATTGCATGAGAACACAACCAAGACCTTGGTTGGAGGCATCACAGTAGACAACTAGATCATCATTCCCATCAGGGAGAGTCAGTATAGGAGCATTGCACAACTTTTGCTTGAGAGTTTGGAAAGCTTCTTCTTGCTTTGGTCCCCATTCATAAGGTTTACCCTTGTGTGTCAAAGCGGTGAGGGGGACAGCAATCTTAGAGAAATTCGAGATGAAACGACGATAATATCCCGCAAGGCCAAGGAATGAACGAACTTCGGTGGGGGTCTTAGGGGTATTCCAATTCTTAACAGCTTCGATCTTAGCAGGGTCAACATGGATTCCTTTTTCATTAACGATATGTCCTAGGAATTGAACCTCCTTTAGCCAAAATTCACATTTGGAGAACTTGGCATATAGCTGCTCTTTCCTCAAGAGATCCAAAACCAATCTAAGGTGTTGCTCATGATCGGCTTTAGTCTTGGAGTAAATTAAGATATCGTCAATGAAGACGATCACAAATTTGTCAAGATATGGTTTGCACACACGATTCATGAGGTCTATGAAAACCGCGGGTGCATTGGTTAACCCAAAAGGCATAACCATGAACTCGTAGTGACCATATCTTGTTCGAAAGGCAATCTTTGGAATATCTTCCTCTTGCACACGGAGTTGGTGATAACCAGATCGAAGATCAATCTTCTAGAAACATGTAGAGCCTTGAAGTTGATCAAAGAGGTCATCAATACTAGGCAATGGGTAACGGTTCTTGATGGTAAGCTTGTTGAGTTCTCGGTAGTCAATACACATGCGGAATGATCCATCCTTCTTCTTGACGAATAAGACAGGTGCACCCCACGGTTAATGACTTGGACGGATGAAGCCCTTGTCGGAGAGCTCTTGGAGTTGGCTTGCAAGTTCTTGCATTTCGGAAGGTCCAAGACGATATGGAGCTCTAGCCACGGGGTTTGCTCCGGGCACAAGATCAATGCGAAACTCTACTTGTCGGACGGGTGGAAGACCAGATAAGTCTTCGAGGAATACCTCGGGAAAATCTCGGATAATGGGGATATCTTGAATACTCTTCTCCTTGACATCCTTTTGAATGATGTGTGCTAAGAAGGCCACGTACTTCTTTCGTAAGTACTTTTGAGCGATGGTACATGACATCAACTTAAGTCCTTTGCAAGGCTTTTCACCAAATACTGTCAATGTTTCTCCCGATGGTAGCGGTATTCGAATACACTTCTCAAAGCAAATGACTTCGGCATGATGATTTGATAGCCAATCCATGCCTATGATGATATCAAAGCTTCCTGTTGGCATTGGAACAAGGTTGATTGGGAATGTATGATCATTAAGTTCTAAAGAGCAATCATAGATAATGGATTCAATTGTAAGAGAGTCACCATTTGCTACTTCAACGGTAAATGTTTTCTCTAAAAGGGATCGGGTCTTAGCAAGTAAAGGTTCAAAGTTAAGTGACACAAAACTTTTATCAACACCGGTATCAAATAGAATGGATGCATATTGACTATTAACAAGGAACGTACCGTTGACCACATCATTGTTAGCTTGAGCTTCATTGGCGTTTATATTGAAAGCACGCCCACGAGCTCCGCCTTGTCTAGCATTGATCAACCTTGGGCACTGATCACATAAGTGATTTGGGTCACCACATTTAAAACATTCACGCCCATTTGCTATAGCAGGAACACCTTGATTAGCCACTTGTTGATTGGTTCGTGTTGGTGGGTTGGCTTGGCCCGCAAGAGCTTTGGCCCAACACATATTGACCGTATGGCCATATTTCCCACAATAAGTGCAAAGGCGACATGGGATGTTTTGAGGATGATGACAGTTGCATGTGGCACAGAGTGGGTAGATCCCCACATATGGCTTTTTGGCTGGTGCTTGAACCATAGGAGCAACTTGATTAATGGGCATGGCAGGAGTGACCATAGCATAGTTTCTAGCCTTTATTTTCTTATTATGTCGGGAGGGTTCAGTTATGGCTTCTTTGTTGTGAATGGACGGAGTTGCAGTGTCGGGGCCTTTGTTTGTGCCCTTTTTAGTAAGAGTCCCCGCCTTCACATGGTTGTCGGTTAAGGTAGCGGATAGACGGATAGCATCTTCAAGTGTTGCGGGATTCCTTCCTAGGACAGTATCTTGAATTTGCCTAGGTAGTCCCCCAATATACTTTTCAATGCAGCGGGACAAAGGTGTGACCATGTGGGGCACGAGGAGACTCAATTCATGGAACCGAGTTGTATAAGCCAAATTTTCTCCACTATCTTGGGCAAGATCCCAAAACTCAGCTTCAAGTTTCTTCACTTCATTTCAAGGACAGAATTCCTCGGTCATTAGCCTTTTAACCTCATCCCAAGGTAAGGCCATTGCTACATCCACACCTCTATTCCTTTTCTCCCCATTCCACCACGTGAGTGCCCGTTTTTGTAGGACACTTGTGGCATGACGAACACGAAGGTTGTCGGGGCAGTCACTATTGAGAAAGGTATTCTCAATACTTTCGAACCATTGAAGAAGTCCGGTAGCTCCTTCGGTACCATAGAACTTGAGGGGATTACACGAGTTGAAATGCTTGAAGGTGCATTGAGATGGGTTGGCACCACCATTTCCACCATTACCACCATTACCACCATGGTTACCATTGGCGGCACCATTAGCTTGAGTGAGTTGAGTTACGAGTTGTGTAAGGATGGTAGCAATGTCGGTGTTGGTGTTGGCAACGGGAGCACGACGAGGAGGCATTCTACAGGTTTGCACAACACAAGAAAATATGTAAGAATTTATGAGAATTGCTTGGATTAAAAAGGACAAGATAATGAAATAAAATAGTTAATCATAGTTTGGATTGTACTCAAATAGTGATATAATCACTTGAATACTATGACACATTAAGGTTAATTAAACTCATATAATTTTCAAGGAGACATGCTTTAGCCTATAAGTAAACACTCATCCCGGGTATTCCCAGGAAAGCATACGGGTCCCTCGGTTGATTGGGATTTATACGAAATGCTTTCCTAGACAGAAAACCCAGAATACAGGTGTCACCCTTCCAGATTGCACGTGTCCTCAAATAATTAACAAAGTTTAAAAACCTTAACGAGGAATTAAAGAAATTTTATAGATTTAGCTTCATGAAGTTTCCACATGCTAAGAAAGATATAGATAAAGAAGGAGATAAGAATATTACGAGGTTTTAGGACATGGGAAGGGATATTATTTATTTAATTATTATTTAAGGAGGTCCTAATAAGTCATGAATTTTTAACAAGTAATGCATCAAAAATGAAATAATAACTAATCATAGTAAGCATGTAACACATAACATGTAGCATATATCACATAATCATGCAGTATGGCATAATGGGTGTCCTAAAGTTATAGTCTAGGTCAAAGGTGTCTAATAACCTAGTTCCCTATAACCAAAGCTCTGATACCAATCTGTCACACCCCGACCGATGGCGGAATCATCGGGGCGGGACATTTAGACTGTTCATAAGCACAAGGTTGACTAAATTGAAATATATTCATTGTCAAATTCCATTACAAACATTCAAACAAAACAAATTCCAGGAAAAGAAACATAATTGAAATACATAAGTTCTTTATTTATTTTAACTAAGTCCAAGCCTATATGTAGCACATCTTGATCAATCTCACATACTAGGACCTGAAACATGAATAAAATAAAGTCAACTAAAAAGTTGGTGAGTATAACACAGGTTTGTATATAGATAGCATATAGTTTGAAAAACAAATCCATACATAACATGATAAATAAGGCATTTATGTGGAGCAGCTATTGTGTAACTAAGTACAATCAAACCTTTGTAACTAGCATGCAAAATTGTGTTGTCAGTATCAATCACCCTACCTGGGTGGGTTTGTCAGACTCAATAGATCTATCATTGAAAACCGTCAGCTTGAATAGTTAATGATTGCACATAAGTGTTCACAAAAGTTAGCACACATAGCACTCGGGCATAAAGCTCAAATTGCACACATGAATGTAAATAGGATTTGTACTTGTGTTGTTTGTGTAAATGTAAACATGTAATTTGAATAGTGTTCATGTTTCACCCCAAAAATATAAAAGAGGAAAAGGGGCTATGTATACTCACTTGATTTAAAGGTGTAGCTAGCACACGAGACTAGATAACAAAATGGTCCTTGTAATTCACCATGTTAACCTAAAGTGTAATATACATTAAATTAATAATATGCACGATAGTCTAGGTCTAAGTCTAGGATTTCAATTGGACGTGTGTACGAAGGGTCGTATAGGAGTGTAGGAAATTGTGGTTTGTACTTGTAAAGGTGTTGTATAAAATGAAAAGATTTGAAAGGAATAGTTTTAAAATATTTTAGTTAGAGTATGGGTTTGAATAACTAAATAAATTAAATAATTTTTATTTATTTATTTAGAAAAAAAAATTTACGTGCGAACTATATTAGATATATATATTAAATTAGTAAGTTCACTTTATTTATTTATCAAGATGTGTAAAGAATGTTAATGTATAAAATTAATAGTAATTTTCCTTTTGTGTATATTAAAATAAATGAATTTATTTAGCTAACTATCATTTAAAAATAATTATTTGAAAATAAGGTTAAAGTTTTATAAACCTTATAAATTATTGTATAAAACAATTATCCTATTTGGAAATTATTTAAATATCTAATTTTTTTGTTTTAAAATAATTAATATATAGTTTTAACAATACTATTTGTAATAAAATGAATTTATATTGACAATTGGAAAATTTTGGTTTCTATTCTGTCCAGAAAGTTGCAAGGATTATAAAAATAATTTTTATAACATTTTTGGAGTTTTAAAACGGTTTTTAAAAAAAGTAAGCAGGCCACCCGGTTCGAACCCAGGTGGTTCCTGTGTAGGGCGATTGGTTTACCACTGGACCATGGGTAACTACTGAAGTTAACTTGGTTCCTATTAGATTTAACATGACTCAGCGATGGAACCGGGTTCAAGTAATAGAGGAAACAACAACAAAACGGTGAGACTGTGGGTTTCGAACCCACGCCACCCAGTTCAGGGTTCATGTGCATTACCGGCTGAACTGGGAGGTTTCGCTGGTCGTATAAGTAAACCAGAAGATTAAATACGTTAATCAAATGAATCAAAATCCCCAAATCATAAATGCCAAGAACAAGAACCCTAGAATTTAAATCGGTCTCGATGGGTTCTGTTAACACGAATTGGTAAGGGGCTTTTGCTCAGGGTGTAATTACGAATCGATCGAGATAGAACTTACTTGTGAAGATTGGGGCACGAATGCAGTCGGCTACGATTTCAGTTTCGAAGTTTATCGTGATCGACAGGACTCCAGAGGCGAAGTGCGGTTCGAGTGAAGGTTGGAAGAGTTTGAGTGATTGATTACGAGAGTAGGGGTGTGTTTTAATTTGATTAATTTCATCGAAATCGTTTGATTTGATTTCAATTTTGACCGCAAACGAAGCAGACGGTTAATCACGTGTTAATTCAGTGATTCGGGATCGAATTGAGTCCTGATAAAGTCTAGGTACACGCGAATATTGATTGAGGAGTGAATTTCGGGATTAAAATGCATTAATTCATTGAACTGAATGGAGATTGATACGGATTTGACTATGCAAAGTCAAATTCTTTCAAATTTCAGATTGGCCACGTGCTTGCTCGAATTGACTTGGTGATTGGGCCTGGATTGGGTTGTTTGAGGATCGTATACGACATGGAAAAACCCTTAGCACTTGATTGGGTCGATCCTTGATGTTTAATTTGTGGAATCGGCCTTGTTTGACTTTTAAAAGTCAAACAGGCGATTTTGTTTTGACTTTGATTAATTCTCATGATTTTAAGGTCCAAATCAAGTTGTTAGGGTTCAAACCATTGTGTAGACTCACTTATAAATCGTGTGATTGTATATGTGTATGCACTTGTGAGATGTATCAATGTATATATACATGTATATGTTTAGATATTTATATATATATGAATTTTAGAATAAACGTGAATCGAACTTTGTGGATTTTTACTGATACTAGGGTTTAGTTGTTTGCACAATGAATTTAAACGTTGTACTAGAATTGGATTTGAAATGTTTTACATTGAATTGCAAATAAAGAAAATAAAAATCAAAAATGTCACACTCTTCCTACATTGAGGACAATGCAGAGTTCATGAGTGGGGAGGGGACACCTTGTCCAGGTCTTGTTTGAGTCTTTTGTTTGAGTGAGTTTTGAGTCATAAAAACACATAAAAAAATTTAAAAATTTGAAAATTTTTTAAAATGTCTTTGGATTAGAATATTTGCAATACAATGGAAAATGATAGTACAATCGGGAAGTTGCGTATGTAATGTAGTTGAATAATAAAGATAATCAAACACGTATAATTTGTAACGTTTTGGTAGGTGTCTCACCCCAACCGACGGCGGAATACGTCGGGGCGGGACATGTAGACTGTTCAATAGCACATGGTCAAACTAAAGTTTCATATATTAATTGATCCAAATTTTTATAACACTTGTTCAACAAAACAAGTACAATTATACAAAAGGAAAAATAAGGTACACTATAAATGTTCGATTCATTATTTAACTAAGTCATCAATCCTATGTGTAGCATCTTGTAAATGATCTCAAGAGTTAGTACCTGAAACATGATAAAATGAGAGGGTCAACTATAAATAGTTGGTGAGCATACATAGATTTTGACTCTAAATAGCATCAAAGTGTCATGTGTAAACAAATCCATACAAGTCATGATTAATAAGGCAATTATGGGGAGCAACTATTGTGTATCCAAGCAGTACAATCAAACCTTTGTAACTAGCATGCAAAAATTGTGTTGTCGGTAACAATCACCCCAATCTGGGTGGGTTTGTCAGACTCAATAGATCTATCATTGTTAACCGTCGGCTTGATTAGTTAATGATTGTACGTGTAATTGCACATAAGTAGTTAACACACCTAGCACTCAAACATAAAGCTCAAATTGCACATAAATTGTAAAGTGGATTTGTATTGTGTAGTTTATGTAAATCATTGTAAGTTGTGATCATGTTTCACCCCAAAATGTAAAAACAGTGAAAAAGGGGTTATGTAAAACTCACCTGTATCGAAGATGTTGCTAGCACAAGTGTCTAGGTAGCAAAGTGATTCTTGTAATTCACAACGTTAACCTAGAGTGTAATGTATATGAATCTAGGTTAATAATATGCACAATAGTCTATGGCCAAGTCTAGGGTTACAATGGATGTGTGTACAAAGGGGTTTGAGTTGTAGTTTGAAATGGAGTGTATAGGTGATTGTGGTTTGTACTTGCTTGAGTGTTTTATAAAATGAAAAGTTGCAATGAATGATTTTAAAATAAATAATTTAGGGTTTGGGTTTGAATAACTAAATAAATCAAATATTTGATATTTATTTATTTAGTTAGAAAAAATAATGTGTGAATATAAATTAAATAAGTAACTTTTACCTTATTTCTTTATTTATATAAAAAAAATGTGTAAATAGTATTGATGTATAAAATTAATACTAAATATACGTTTAGCTTTTTAGTGTAGATTATAAATAATAAATAAATTTATATTTATTTATCATTTAAAAATAAGCATTTGATTTTTAAATAAAGTTAACATTTTATAAACTTCATAAAAACAAAGTTTCTTTTTATTTGAAAAATTAATATAAATATCTAAAATTTTGTTTTAAACCTTTAATATACATTTTTAACCATAAAAATTCATAATAAAATGAACTTATATTGAAAATTAATAATCTCGGTTTTATTCTGTTACAAATAATGTATGGTTCATAAAAATAATTTTTATAGAGTTTTTGGGGTTGTAAAAACGGGTTTTAAAAATGAATGAGGCTTGCCCGGGTCTGCCCGGTGACAGGTTTAGATGTTAGCCACTGGACCAGAGGGGCTTGTGGTGATAAACTCGCTTTACATTGCTTAAATGCAAAGACAGACAGGGGATGGGTTTGGGTATTAACAGGAGTAAAAAGGACGCGGGCAGGGGTTTTGAACCTGCGACCTCTTGATTGGGGGGAAAGGGTTTTAACCGCTAGAGCTGGGCTTGAAGCCTTGTTAAAACACATGATCAATAATATTTAACAACCCATCCAGCACTCATCTCCTTCCCCCATATAACCAGATTTGTAACCCTAGCCCCACATTCCGACGGATTGGTCATCGATCGAACTCGGGAACATGGGGCTTTTGTTTCTTGACTCAAAACGAAAATAAAGACATGAAAATCACCTGAGATGATAGCGTGGAGAGGGAGTTCGACGAAAAAACGCAACGTGGGTTTCTTGGAGCTTGACAGGGTTCCAGATGTGTAATGCGGTTAAATCGACCGTCGAGAGAGTTTGAATAAGGGTTTGCGAAGGTATGTGAGTGGATTAATTCGTTTGATTTCCTCTTAATTGTATAGTTCGGCTATCGGTTAAGGATGACAGTTGTGGAGGCGAAAAATGCGTTAATTCGAATGAAACACGAATGAATTTAAGTCTAGGAAGGGGTCTGTATTCATGACAGGGTTGATCCGCGTGATTTACGGACATTTAAACGTGTTCAATCGTTTGATTTGAAACTGATTTGGTTAGGTTTGACTTCGAGAAGTCAACACTGCTTGAATTCGAATTAAAACTCGTACATGGTGGAATTGAAATGCAATTTGGGTTTAGGAAGGTCGATAATCGATCTGGTATACCAGACAAGTCCTTTGATTACAGGGTTTGATCGAATTTTACAATGGATTTGCAATGATCCGGGTTGTTTGACTTCAGGAAGTCAAACTAGATCAAATTAAAATAAAAGGGGTCAAAATTGAGATGTAAAGGTTTCAACTTTAAGGGTTCATGTGTTCAAAGAGTTTCAACCGATTTGTTTAATGTGTAACTAATTATATTATAAATTTTAAAATGGTTTATTTAAAAATGTTGAATATATATATAAAACCACATATATATATTTTTATATAAAACTAAGCCAATATTATTATATAGTTTAATAATTTCGAACGTATAAATATATTTGAATACATAATTTTGTAAATAGTCATACATATTTACCTGTGTTTTAGAGGGACGATACGCGATGCAAGGTTCGAAAAGGATTGAACTGATATATAAGTATAATAATATGAAATGTGACATTATGGGTTTGAACAAGTACGAGACTTCTGGTGTTAATTATTGTTAATAAATAAAAATTATGGTATGGAAAATCATGGATGTTATAGTAGGCCCAACCGGTTTAAGAGCTTAAATATCCTGATAGTGAATCTAATTAAATGGAATAATTAATTCAGGATATCTCATGGGTTCTCATCTTAGGGGTGTCGGTAAAGTCGAAACTGTCAATATAGGGTGATAGGTACCTTTATAAACAAAAATTTATAAGTTTTTAAAATTTTGGCACACTGCTTTCTTTTATGAGAATAAATCCGAAAGTTGGTGGCGTCTGCATTCCATAATCCATCAGTTAATGAGTTTTAATTAATTAAAATTGAGAGCTTGAGTCCAGTCTACGTGTTTCCCTTCGAGATGGTGACTCGGAGGATACACCCATGGGCGGGGCTTAAGTGATCAATATTGGATGACTAAGTTAGGAGTACGTGTTTCCCTTCGGGATGGTGACTTGGAGGATACACCCATGCTCCGAAGCTTATGTACTTCATTGCTTAAAAACTGCAGCCTACGTGTCATATATCGTGTTCCAACGTGATTGAAAAACCACTAGGTTAGGTTTATTCATATAACATTAATAAAAGCTCATATCATTCATTCATCGATCCATAATTCATCTGATTTTTAAAACTTATAGATTAGTGTTTATAATGGTAGGATATCGAAATGGTTTAACCCGTGCCTAAACATGACCTTGAGATGGGATTAGGTTGAACCGTAGCTTTTTGAGTGTGAGACCCATAGATTGACTGCTTGCTTGGTAATGTATTATAAAATAGATCACACAATTGGGGGCTCGAGAGTCGGTGGCTATGTTTAATCGGACAGAAATACCGATTGTTACGGTTAACGTCTTATCAAAGTCTGTGCTGTGAAAAATGAAAGTAAAGTTGCAAATTTCCTGATTATGATTCCATTTCATTATTCTTTTTCAAGACGAAAAAGGTCAAATGTGGGGATGTGATGTAGGGTTAAATATCCCATGTATAAGTGTCGAGTTTTGTACGTTTTAATAGTTAAACTGTGTTTATCGAGTCAGTTTTACGGGGTATTCGTAGTTTGATGTGTTACAAGTTAAATGTGCTAAAGAGCGGAAGTTTACGAGTCATATATGTGAATGCACGAAGCCCGGGAAGACAAAGAATATCAAAGTCAAAGTTAAAAGTCAAATTTCTGGAATTTTGGATCCTCGCGGTACGCAAAGATCAGAAGGGCTTGTTTCGCGGTACGCGAGGGATTGAAAAAGCCCACCCGACTATTTTGGTCTTCGCGCCACGCGAAGGCCCGACTGATTTCTTTCGCGCCACGCGAAGACATGGGGTTACGGCAATTTTAACCTAATTTCAAATAAAAACCATGGTGACTTCCATTCTCGAAAATTATTCTTTCCAGCCGTCCCAGAGCTTCTCTTAGGCGATTTTGAGCATTGTTTGGCCAGTTGTCTTTAGTTTTGAATGCTTGTAAGTTCTAGTTTAATTACAGTGATGTTTTCAACAATAATGAGCGGCTAAACGCTTTTATGATCCCTCCGGGTGAATGATTATGCTTGTACTTGTATGATTTCAGTAGATAATTAGTATTGGATTGAAGTTTTGTGAACCATTTAAGTTCTTTGAATTCAATTGTGTGTTTGATTTATTAACAATTGCACGTTTTCGATTTATCGCATCTATCATCGTTTCTTGGTTTTCTTGCATCGGGAATAATCCGGTTTTGTGATTGAATTGATTATTGTGTGGTTGGGTTAAACAATTTAAAAAGGTTATTTCTATCTAATTTCTGATCAGATTTGAAACTGGTATTGTGCTTGTGTCTTGCTAAATCTGAATCCCGGAGTGGTCGTTCTTTCTCCAACTGTTTTCACAAATCAAGTTAATTGCTTTTTAAAATTCTAAGTTTTTTTTATTAATAAAGTTTTGAACGTTGGTAGTAATTGAATAGTTTTAAATTGAATAGCATTCTCCACGTGTTCCCTGTGGATACGATACCCTACTTCCCTATCTATAGTCTAGGTAGCTAAGTAGTGAGTTTTATAAATATTTTTGATTGACCTTGACAACGCGATCAATGCCTAGACTTTCACTATGAGATATGGCAGATAGGATTGCCCAGACAGAAGGGAACCCGAGGTGGATAAGTAGGACTAAACGGGAGAGAAATCCACGGGTCAGGAGACCCAGACATTCATCAGGATAATGTGGATCCACACATACATACAGACTTGAAACATGAGTTGCTCGACACTAATTTGAGGATCTATGCCCTACATATAGTGCCTGACTTCCACCATACACATTTTATTTTTGGAGAGACATTGGTGGTGCCTCTCAACCATTAACCTCATCCGGCAACAGTCATAGTCGGCATATCTATGAGTATTGGTACAGATTACTAATAGTCATCCGATAAAACATATACATTGTACGCGAGAGTGCAACACGATGACACATTCCAGTGAACATTTTAGCTTCCTCTTTAGCTGAGAGCATGAGATAGAGAGAACACTAAGAGGGACCAAGCGAAGTAAATTATCACTACGGGTGCACATGTAATCATAATTTGCAACGCATGAGAAGTCTGGTGAGTCTTACTGTTCGAGCTAATGTTCATGACTAATCCGTATTCCTAATCTCAATTCCCAGTCACTAGATTAATGATCGAAATTACCATAACCAGAGGGTTAAACTAAAAGGGCATCAGATGATGCGATGTGCTGTCACAAGTGACGTGGAAATGTACATCATCTCCTTCATCTTCGAATTCTAATAAATCCAAAATTCTTATTGAGATTTCATTGGCATGACAATATTGACCGAAGCACTGAATATGTCTATTCACAGTTAATTTGACCTCGATACTCGAATCGAATTTAGTAATGTCTTGTAAAGAATTGTTTCACCTTTTGAGGTTCAACTATAAACTTTTCTCTTTTCGATCTCATTACTTATCTACCAACGCTTGTGGCTGATCTTCGGTCTACCAGGAGTCAGACCTTAACATTTTTGATTTCCCTTTTGAATATTCATGTAACATTCTCGCAGTTCGGAAGGAACTAGAGAAACTCGAATTTGATGTACCCGACTCTTAATGGACCTTGAGCGGCGAAGATTTTTTTCACTCATCCATTCTTACTTGCTGATTTATGTCCTTTGAAAATTTACCAATCACGAAACCTTCAAATTGATCTTTACAACGATCAACACTTGTAATAATTGCATAACTATTATCAGAGAACATAGCATAATCTCAGGTCTATCTTACAATTCATTATCACACTTACTGAAATTTACATCGGAAGTGCTATGCACTAACTCCCGTAATGGGATGGAAATTTATTCTGGCTCTCTTACACGTGAAACCTATAGGGTATTATGGAAACCCGACTTTAGACTAGTGGATAACCTTACATCCTTCTGTGCTTGTATTTTTCGAGGAATCATTTTGTTGGCTGAATCTCTGACTTCATACCGCAGGAGAGACATATCCACATCCTTTACTCTCTGCCTTCTATACCTAAAGAGGTCTAAAGCACATATTATTAGGAAATGACTTCGTAACACATGCTTAGGGACAATACAGAAAGTCGACATATAACACTCATTACCCCGATTTTATAGCTTAATCCCTTATGCTAAGGACTTTAAGGCTATACCCGATATGAGTGAAATATGTCATTTCCACGATTTTTAACCGTTTTAAGCTGTATGCTACTAGGAAAATGAACAAAGGATGAATCATATTTGGCCTTGCTCTTTTGGAGGTGTACACATAAACATTTCTTTCGACTTCGCAACTTTCCTTCAAATTTTATATTCACTATTCTCCAATATCTTTTGAGATGCCTATGCATTATCCTTAAGGAACCTAAAGACACGTCATCCTCAGATTTGGCAAATCCTCGAAGTTATACATGTTTTTGGATTATTTTATGACATCTAAATTAAGGGGTCAAGCCCCAGACTAGATTGAAAATGATATCATATTACAGTCTACCAACATAATTGGTTGGCAAACCCACAATCAATTCCGGGGGACACTATTTCTATGAGACTATTTCCATGGTCCCACTATTCACTTCACCACTTAGACGAACTGTGGCTAACCTAAACGAATTTAGAGCTTCTTAATACTTATCTGCCTCATAGACATGATAGTCAAGTCATGAATCTGCAAAACATGACTGTACAACCTAAATGCTAGACTATGGTAGAAGTATAGTGCAATCAATGGTTAATGAGGTATCAAACCCAATCTTTGACAACGAAAGCCTATAAGAATCTTGAAATCCTTGATCCATTACGGAAAATGTTAATGGAAGATTTTACATGACTCAAAACCTAATTTGAGATTGGAATTTTCATCCCAGGAAATGCTTTCGAGGAGTATAAGGGAATAACTATAAAGTTTCAATACTGAATTCTGGCACTGCCATTCGAGTACAAGAAGGTGACGGATATGCAGTTAGAAAAAGAATATAAGTGAAACTACGTCACTAACACTTGGTAACTGGTTTGAGATCCATTCTCACTTTTCCTTGAACCCCATGAAGATTTATTAATCTTGAGTATTTGTTAACCCTAGTCAACTAAACCATCCTCAAATACTTTGATATTCTCTTCCTTCTTCATCTAGATTCACCTTTATCTTTAGATGAACCATAAAAAATTCTAGATGATTCAATGAAACAACGAGAATTTATTATCGCGAGTTTGTTGTTCGATGTCCATTTCGTTTAAATTTCGATATAAACCAAATTACAAATAACATTCGTGATAGAATTACCCGTAATGAGATTTGACCAAACCAAGGTTAATCTCAAGAGATCATATCTCCATAACATTTTATTCCATATCATAACTGTCTAACTTGTTGCCTAGACAACTACTAACGGTTTCTCAAAACCATTACAGCTTATTTAAGAGAAATAGCATACGAGTACGTTATTTCCTAGAACTCAATTGAACCTACATACTAATTTGACATATGAAACGCCAGAATGCATCAAGGCATTGGCTGGTTGCAAGAAACAGTCAGGTACCTGATTTTGAACTAAGACCTGAACATTTCATCAAACCATTTGGCACATCTTCACTGAACTCCCGATAAGACTTTTTTAGATGTTATCATGATTTGGCTTTCATGAAAGAAACCAAGTATGAATAAAGAATATGTGCCCATATACTCTCGGAAAACCATGTGCATATATGCACTTTCGTTATTCATTACCAATGTTGATGATCATACAGTTCCACTCGGATGACAATGACCACCTAACAAAATCCTTCGACATCTAATCCTTGATTATTTAGCTTGATGTATGAGTTGTTCACTTGACTTGTGAAAACTCACTATCTTAAACATTAATTAGACATTCTCTAAATGACTTATTCAATGCACCAATATGACCTCTCTGATTATAATTCCTTTTGTTCAGGGAACTCTAGTGATGATGTTATCACCTTGTGGTTTAGCCAACGTCGTTCACGTGGTGACAAGTTCGAATAATTTTCCAAATCTACTCACTTAATATAATGTATGCTCAACAGTAATGCACACTATTACATGATATGATGATGTCTCAAATCTATACACATCTAACATTGTCAATTGAAGAGGTATCCACGTTATCTTCATAAACTGACTGTCGTTGGGAATAAGTGAAAATTATCCCTCACATTTTGAAATGGAGTAAGGATTCAAAATCATGATCCAAGTAAGTATAACAAATTTCGAGGACGAAATTTCTTCAATGAGGGGAGAATGTGATACCCGCAAAATTTCAGAACCTAAAACATAGTTCTTGGGATAAACCCAACGAGACCCAATAAGGATTCAAGCCCATTAGATGCCCGATTGCATAATCTTACCAACAAAATAGTCACTCGGTTTCGTCTAATGACTAGTTACGTGATTCTGAGAATTTTCTAAAGGATGTAAGAACGTACGCGGTTCAGAAATTCTAAACGTTAAACGCGTTAAACATCACCTTTTACTGTGTATTCGACAGAACGATCAAGTGAATTAATGAATTATTAATATTAAGTGTTAATATTCTTTTGGAAAGACTGTTCGGATAAATACACGTGTAGTACGTGTATACGAACGTTAAACCACGTTAGATTCATATAAAACTAACGATAGCGGTGCAATTATTACCGATACCACAAATATTATAAATATTTATTTATAATAAAAATGTTATTAATAACCGGAGAGCGAAACGATAAATCCGACGAACAGACTCACACATGCATTGTCAGCTCGTACCGAGTCGAATATCCTCCGGTAATAAGCTAAAAAAATATAAATGATTTGAATATTTTTTTAGTATTAATATTTATAATAGGAAAGAAAAATATTAATCGGGAACTAAAGACATGACGATATTTTGGGTTGATACGCGTTACTGGTAGGTTGCCTACTCACTTAAAATCCTAGATATATATAACCTCCTTGTCTTTTTTTTTCTTCATTTCCACATCACACACACACACTTGTGTGTGAAGAGAGAGAGATAGTGAGAGGGAAAGGGAGGAGGTCGGCCACCCTTCCGGCGGCCTTTTCCTGCAGACGAAGACGACAACACAGCGGTGAGCACGGCTGAGGTGGAGTCTGACCGAACAGCCGGCGTCACGCTGCAGCTGATTACAGCGGACCGGAGAGTGGCGGAAAGTGCACCACCTCATCTAATAGATATCAATGTCCTGAGCCCGGTGGTGGTGGTTTGCACTAGATTGCAACGACATTGGAGATTCCATCCAAAAACACTTTTTCCGGCGACCTAAAAATTTGGGGCTTTTGCTAGAAAAGTGTTCCTAAAGTTCCGATCTACGCATATGAAGAAGTTTGGGTTGAAAAGGTGAAGTTTTCCGGCCAAAATCACTAAATACGGCCACTGACCGGTTTTCTGGCGACGGCGGTGGCGGAGACTGTGGATCTGGTGGATTCCGACGAGATGGTTCCATGGCCGCTTGAATCACCCCAATCGGAGTTCGTATGACCAAGTTATGACCGAAACAAATTTTCTTCTCGCGTGGTGCTTAGCTTTTCGTACAAAATCACTTAGAACGGCTTGTACGCTAAGGTATGACCCGAAACACTTATAGATCTATTGTTGGATAGTAGCACGGGACCTAGAAAAAATGCCGGGGATGTCTTTTGACAACGTTTTTCGGACACGTTAAAATGTGTTATAATTATATAATTTTTTATATATAGTTATCAAGTTATTGACGAATTTAAGTATGGTTTTAGTATTAGAATCTAAAGTGTAGTTTATTGGATTATTGGGGTAATTTAATGTTGGAATTGGACAATTGGATATTTTCGGGTTTAGCCAAAAACAAGCGGGACTCTGCCCGATTTTCGTTAAAAATAAAGAGTTTTGTTTCTACAACTTCACGGCCCCCTTTCACCTTTTTACTGTTTTGTAAACTACGGGGGAGAAACAAACTTAATTATCATGCTTTACGTTATTGCTCAACACATTTGGAAACATTGTTGTTTCATACACTTGAGAAAACATTGCAAACATTTTTATATGATAACAAGAAAACAAGACACTAACATTATGTTGTACATGAGGAGAGCTCTTAAAGTCCCCTGAACATCATCAACCTTTGTAACCATTAGCTATGGAATTAGTCTAGGATTCTATGAATAGTACTATTGGGGGTGACGCCCCCGGTCATAGTTAGTCGCGCTAACCGGTACCTGAAGGGTCAAATGGCCGCATATTGTCCTGTTCTGTTCTCGTGGTAAAGCGAGGGAGGGGCATTCACCAGTTAGGTTTGGTGACGGTCTCATGTATGAACATATTATTTGTAAAACTAGCTAGCCTACGTATGGATCAACAATACTTGTTTTGTTTATCATATGCGCCTAGAGTTATTTGTTTACAAGGAATTCATCATCATGTTTTCGGAAAAAACTACTTATTTTATGACGGTAAGGTCATGTACATGTTTTCGGGAAAACTACTTATTTTATGACGGTAAGGTCATGTACCTGTTTTCGAGGAAAACTACTTATTTTATAAAGGTAAGGTTGTGTACCTGTTTTCAAGGAAAACTACTTATTTTATGACGGTAATGTACGTGTTTTTGAGGAAAACTACTTATTTTATGACGGTAAGGTCATATACATGTTTTCGAGTAAAGCTACTTATTTTATGACGTTAATGTCATATACATGTTTTTAGGGAAAACTACTTATTTATTACGGTAATGTCTTGTACATGTTTTCGAGGAAAACTACTTATTTTATGACACTAATGTCATGTACATGTTTTTGGGAAACGACTTGTTTTTATGACTATGAGGTCATCATCATGTTTACGGGAAAACTGCTTTGCACTGAAATAACTAACTCTGTGAACTCACCAACCTTTGTGTTGACACTTTCAAGTATGTTTCTCAGGTAACCCTTAGCCATGGTGTGGTTGGAATAGGCTAGCTATGTTGGATCAATCCCTAATAGTTGGAAGGGCATAGATTATCAAGTCTCAAGTCTGTCGTTGATATAGAAGAACTTAGATCATTGTATTACTTAGTCTTAGTAATTGTATATGTACTCAAGTCTTAGAAATCACTATTACAGCTTTCGCTATTGTGTAATGAACCAATCGTTGCAACCTTTATTTATTTATTAAGTAAATGAATTTGGGAGTGTGATAACTAAGTTGGTTTAAAGATTACTTATTCTTGTCTTTTTAAGATAAAATAAAAGAAAGACTTTAAGAACAAAACATACTAAAATACTTCATTAATTAGATAAAGTTCAACCAACCTAAGTAACGCAAGAGGACTAGCCACAAATGGCCATACAACTGACTCCACTAACCCTTACACAAAGTGTGGAAGAGTTCCAACACCAAGGGAGAATGAGTATAGTTGCCTCTTGTTTACTCGAATGAGAAGAATCATTCCAAATTACAAGACTAGAAAAAAAAGCTAAAAATGGACGAAAACCGAGAGAGTTCCAACCCTAGCAGAGCACTAGGATCTTCACAACCCTCAATTCTGGACACCGAAATATGAGACTTGAGCTTGCTATTTATAGGCAATGAGTTAGGGTTTGCATGGGCATGCATTCAAATGCATGCTTGTGCATTTGGTACACTGGTACTCTTGTAAGGGAATGATTTACTTTTGGGGGACACAGGTACAATAAAAGAATCTCTTTCTATTATGGTGCACAAGGGTATAATGCATGACCTGGTTTCTAACTTCCACGTTTTCTTTAATTTCTTGGTCTTTTTCTCCTCTTTTTGTTCGAAAGCCGTTTAAAATGCAAAAATAAAATATATACGAATTAAGTAGTATTTGCAATGTTTTTATTCAATAAGTACCATAATATGAGAATTATTATACATATAATTTATGTATAATTTTGGACATATCAACCTCATCATGTAGGGACACCCGAGCCAATCCGAGTCTTTGTAAAAAACTAAGTAGGTACCACCTTCCTTCGAAAGTAATATCCCTGATAGCTGCTTCCATGTGCCCTTCTAGATGATCTGATAAGAACTGGCTAACAATGTTCACCGAGTAGGTGATGTCCGACCTTTCATGGAAGCCTCCCTATAAGTCTTTGGTACTTGTTGGCATCAACCCGAACACCTTCATCTTACTTTTCAAGTTTCATGTTTTGTTCCATGGGAAACGTATTGGGCCAACAACCCATCATCATACTTTCTTCTAGGATATATAGGATGTATTTTCTTTGGTTGAGAACAAGTCCTCTTGAGTGCGTGCGACTTCAATACCCAAAAATATTTCGGTGCACCTAGATCCTTGATGCTAAACCTTTCATCAAGAAATGTTTTTGTCTGTTGGATCTTCTTTGGGTCGTTTCCTAAGATGATAACGTCATCAACATAGATGAATGATGCCACGAAGGTACTATTTTGCTTAAATATGAACTAGGAATGATCGGCTTTGTATGTAAACCGTTTTGTTGATAGACATCGTCAAAAGCAAGAAAAAGAACGAAAAGGAGGCTGATTTGTGCAACAAAAGAGATTTCGGTGAGTGGCGTGCGGCAGCAACGACAGCTGACAATGGCGGCGTGCGGTGGTGACCGGTGGTAGATGTGTTTGGCTCTAATACCAAGTTAAACGCATTTAAATGTTTCTTATTGTTATAATTGTATTGAATTGTTGTGTTGATTTTATGTTACAAAGGAGGGTTATATATACTAACCATATTTACACTAAACCACCTTCTATAATCACTAATTACAATTAATCTAATACTGTAACCTAATAATAAAATCATCTTTTTTACTTGCACAAATAGTGAAACAAACTAGAGGATGAATGGATCAATCTCATTTTTGAGTATTATTAACAATCGACAACACTCATGGAAAGATTTCATATACATGCCTAAACACAATCACTACAAGAAAAGTCGTCTGATACGCCGAGGCTTTCCCGACGACATAAAATTGTGGGCATAACCCACCAACAACGACGTCATGTGGTCGGCGTATGTCTGGTTTGATTTTTCGGCCATAATAATAAATAATTTAATAAATATTCTCGGTCGGTTTATTTAGTAGATTTATAATCCAAAGGCTATTTATTCTTTTTCCAGACTACGAAAAATTGAAGTTCTAAAGTTTTTTTTCCCCAACTATTAACCTTGGTTATTTAGGGAAATATTTGTTAATATAACCTTTCATTTAGAGAAGAATTACCATATTACTCATAGTGAATAGTACCAAATGTCAAGAACTCCTATTTTAATATAACCTTTAATTTCAATTTTATTCATTTTTCCTGATTATTAACTGTTATTTATTTCATATTCCCAAATACAATGAACAAAAGTGAAGAAGGCAAATAATTAAAATTCGTACAGAAAGTAAATTTTTATTCAATGAACTGATAAAGTTGCTTAGGGAAATATACAACCATGATTACAATACTCTATAGAGTCTCGTTTATTTAGAAGAAAAATCATAAAGAGAGATTATTATTGGAATCTTGCATACACATTCTTTTTAATTAGATCCTGAAAATGAGAAAATAACAAGAAATTAAAGGATTAGTCAAAAGCTTAACAAAAATTGTATAAGTTAGACTAAAGAACTTGTGTTTTGGGTATAATTACCGGTCATAGTTAATGAGAATTCTCCCGGCATCACGATTAGCAATGATTGCAAATGCATCTTGTGAAAGATCAATTTGATCTGAAGCACATCCAGGACAAAGATCAACAACTGTAACATCAACGCTCCTGCCTGTGCATGGTTGTGGAACGCCAGCATTGGTTGGACCCGTGCAAGTAACACGGTACCTAGTCCCACACGCACCTCCGTTGGCATACAAATTCCTGTTTGCTGCCATAACCAGATTACCACGGTCTTCGAATCCAAAACATGCTGAGGCTGCATATATACACCGAAATAAAAAAAGATCAAAACATAATAAACGACGTTAAATGAACTTGGCTCATTTTTAAGTAATGTCCATATACTTACGGACTAAGGGAGGACCGTAGAAAGTTGCTTGGCCAGCAATGGCATGAGCAACTGATGTGAGACATGCAACCATGGCAATCAAGATAAAAGCCCTAGTCATCAAACCCATTTTTGAAAACTCGAAATTTGATTTTTGTTAAGTTTTTTGCTTATTTGGTGATGAGAAACACAAAAGGGATGTCCTTTTATAGCTGAAAAAACTATCTAGAAGGCTAAAAATAACGTGTAAAGAATTGTATTGTTTATAGTGAACAAAATAGAAATGATTTACCAAGTCAAGGAAGTGGGATTGTGGGATATAGATGTTAGATTATTCTCTACATATTCTCAACGACTAATCTATCCGTATGGTAATAACTACAAGAAAATTAATGACATAATTAAATAAACAAGTTGAACAAGTTAAGGTTTACCAAAGTAGAAATTAACCGTAATAGTTATTTGTATAAACTAGTAATTCTCCTTGTGCGATGCAACAGGAAGGATAAAGCCGTTATATACCATGAATATGTCTGGATTTGTTGGAAACTAAAAATAAGTTATGAATTTCCCTAGTAAAACTGATCAGAATTTATGAAGGAAGTAAAACTGATTACAGATTATAAATATTTAAGAGGAAAAAATTAAGTAAATATCCTTGATGAATTATGAACAAACATAATTGAAATTAGCAAATAAATTTTATTTGAAAAGACAAAAAAGTATATTTTTTGAAATGCATATCGAAGTATATATTATAAATGAGACCCAACTAAAAAACTAGCCGATAAAACCAAACACTTACATATACAACAATGGATTTTTATGCCACTCGACCCAACCAATATCTACCTTATTACAAAATTTGTAATACAAATCTATACAAAGAGCAACCGCTGTACACAACTCACAATATTAATATTGTTAGATATAAGAGAGAGAATTGTATATGATCGTAAGAATGTAATTACAAGTGTTTGACCCATATATATATATATAGTTTACAAACCGACGCGATGCTTGAAACCCTACCGGTTGGAATGTAACCGTTCAATAATAATAAGATATAATAATAATAATAATAATAATAATAATAATAATAATAATAATATTAATTAATATCTAACTTAATTTAGCATTCCCCCTTAAGCTATATAGGAGAAAGCCCAATTTTTCTTTGAGACGATTGAAGTTTCCAACTTTCAAAGACTTTGTGAAGCAATTAGCCAATTGTTCCTTAGTGCTGCAATATTCAACTTTGATTTCTTCATCATTAACCAACTCCCGAATAAAGTGATATTTAACCCTTATGTGCTTACTTTTGCCATGGAATACTGGATTTTTAGTTAGAGCGATCGCTGATTTATTGTCATAGTAGATCTTTGTTGGACCAAATTGTGGCCATTTTAGTTCTTTTAAGATAGATCGCAGCCAAAGAGCTTGACATCCAGTAGTTGATAGGGACATGTATTCGGCTCCAGCAGAAGATAAGGCGATGACATTTTGTTTCTTGGATTGCCATGATATAACTCCAGAACCCATATTGAAAACAAACCCTATTGTGCTCCTGATGTCATCAAGGTTTCCACCGAAATCACTATGACTGAAACCTCTTAACTTGAAGTCGTTAGTTCTGGTATAGGTGATTCCATGGTTGGTTATTCCTTGTATAAATCTGAGAATCCTTTTTCCTGCTTCCCAATGGCTTGTCTTGGGATTTTCCATGAAACGACTGATTATACTAACCGAGAACATGATATCAGATCGAGTAGCAGTTATGTACATGAGACTACCAACAAGAATTCGATAGATGCTGGGTTCAATTTCCTTTTCTTTTGTATCTTTAGAAAGTTTCAAACAAAATTCCATTGGTGTTGATGAGGGTAATGATTTTTGCATTCTGAATTTAGTAATAAAATCTCTTGCATATTTTTGTTGATTGATTGAAATCTTGAATTTTTCTTGCTTAACTTCCAAACCAAGGAAATAATGTAATAAACCCAAATCAGTCATTTCGAATTCATGCTTCATGATGACTTTAAACTTGTTGATCATAATGCTAGAGTCTCCTGTGAAGACCAAATCGTCTACATAAAGGCAGATGACAAGCAACTTGTTTTCTTCTTCTTTGATATACAAGGTGTGTTCATACGTGCATTTCTTAAAACCATGTTTTGTGAAGTACCCATCTATCCTACTATACCAAGCACGTGGTGCGTGTTTTAATCCATAAAAAGCCTTTTTTAACCGATACACCGTATGCTCCTATCCTTTCTTTAAATAACCACAAGGTTGTTCGATGTATACTTCTTCATTTAGATAACCATTTAAGAAGGCGGATTTGACATCCATTTGATGTACTTCCCAACCATTTTGTGCTGCCAAAGCTAATACTAATCTGATAGTTTCTATTCTAATTACAGGAGCGAATACCTAATTATAGTTGATCCCAAATTGTTGTTTGTAGCCTTTTACTACCAATCTTGCTTTATGCTTGTCTACTTCTCCTTGAGCGTTTAACTTGGTCTTGTAAACCCATTTGACATCAATGGCTTTGAAGTTTCGTGGAAGTTCAACTACATCCCATGTGTTATTTTTTGTGATGGCTGTTATCTCTTCATCCATGGCCTTCTTCCATTTTTCTTCCTTAGAGGCTTCTTCATATGTTAAAGGGGTCGCATCAACAAATAGGACAAAGTCTGAAATGTTATATAGATCCAAAGGTTGAGTATTTGCATATATATCAGCTAATGTCCTCAACTTGATTGGTGTAGAACTAGAAGTTGTCATAGAGGTATTATTTGGACTTGATATGCTATTTTCTTCATCCTCTGCTGTATGTGAGTTTTCTTGCGTTGCATGATCTTGATCTGTATAGGAAATACTTTGTGTTGTATCATTCTGTCCTATATTAGTGCTGATTTGCCTCATCTCTTTTCCGTCTATTATTTCTTCATTGAGTTGGTGCGTGTCTTCGTTATTTTCAGTACTTTGATCCCACATGCTTTCTTCATCAAAGGACACATCACGGCTGATTATAGTCTTCTTAGTGATCGGGTTAAAGAGCTTATATGCTTTGTATTTTTCGCTGTATCCCACAAAAATTGTTTTTACAGATTTATCATCTAATTTGGGTTCTTCTTTGTTCAGGAACATGTGCATATGCTATACACCCGAATGTCCTAAGATGTGACACAACTGGTTTGTATCCGCTTCAAGCCTCTTGGGGTGTCATATTTTAGAGGGCCTTCGTTATAATTCTATTTAATAAATAAGTTGCACATGCGACAGCTTCTGCCCAGAATTCATCTGACAATCTTCTGCTTTTAAGCATGCAACGTGCAATTTCGGTAAGGGTTCGATTCTTCCTTTCGGCCACCCCGTTTTGCTGAGGGGTGTAACTAGTTGTTAATTGAGGAACGATTCCATTTTTTGTTAAAAATTTCTGAAAGTATGACCCGGTGTATTCTCCTCCACCGTCCAATCTAATAGTTTTGATTTGAAGCCCACTTTGTTTTTCTACAAGAGACTTGAATGTTTTGAAACATTCAAAAGCTTCCGACTTTTCTTTGAGAAAGTAAACCCAGAGTTTTCGACTAAAGTCGTCGATAACAGTATGGATAAGTTCTAAT
Source organism: Smallanthus sonchifolius (assembly GCA_023525975.1). Classification (NCBI taxonomy): domain Eukaryota; kingdom Viridiplantae; phylum Streptophyta; class Magnoliopsida; order Asterales; family Asteraceae; genus Smallanthus; species Smallanthus sonchifolius. The sequence goes on along the minus strand of CM042035.1, from coordinate 14,675,802 downwards.
GGTTTGGAGGCCCTCCATGCTTTTTCATGTGGAAACGGATTTCTTTTATGTTTGCCAAGCATGCATCCTTCACATACATCATTTATTTTGTCTATGTTTGGTATTCCATGTACCAGTTTATGTTTGTGCATAAGGCTTAGCGAATCAAAATTCGCATGGCCAAACCGTAAGTGCCATAAAAGAGAAGTGTGTTGTGTAGATGTTTTAAAGATAAATAGGGTATCATCTTGAACTTGAAGGGAAATACCTTATTTCGAGTCATCTGTATTTTCCAAAGCAGTATGCCATTTGGATCCTTGATTTCACATACTTTATTTCTAAAGTGCAGGTCATATCCTCTTAAAAGCAATTGTCCAACACTTAGAAGATTGTGTCTAAGTTGTGGAACGTAATATACAACTATGAATTCTTTTTTTCCCAACTTTGGTTTTAACCAGAATTTCTCCATTTCCTTGAACATTTAGAATTTTATCATCTCCTGTGCGAACTTCTTTCTTAAAAGAATCATTTAGATTGTCAAACAATTCCATGTTCCCAGTCATGTGGTTACTGCAACCACTGTCTATGTACCAACTTTGATCTGGTGTATCCAGTTGATTATATTATCAAAGGAGTACAATCTAAACACCAATGTTTTGTTTATTACAATTTAGTACACGTATCTAAGCCTTTTTTTATAACTAATCACTTTATAATCTGAATTAAACAAAATCGTTATTTTGTTCAAACAAAATGTTTATCAAACCTTTAGATAGTATCTGAAATATAAAATTTTCTATAAACTTTTTTTAAGAAAAATTAATACAACTTGTTTTATAAAAAATTATTTTTATGACTCTTTCTCGTTAAATTAATTATTATTAAACCTTGGCTTAGTTATTAAATAATTTAGCCATTATTTTCTATTAAAAATAGTCTTCTTATAATAATTTAAAATTAAATAAAAAGGTTTTCATTTAATTATCCATATAGTTAATTATTCAACAGTTTTTCCCCATTTTACAAACAAGAATAAATTACAACTACTTATTTATTTACAAACAAAGAGCACAAATCAGTTATTCGTAAGCATACTGCTCTAAATATCTACACAACCTTCTCGTTATCCCACACCTTCATAAATGTATGATTGTACTAGGCACCGCAATAAGATGACCCATTTCGCGTAGGAATTAGCCATCCCTATAAACCTCAACAAGATTTTAAAATTTAAAAATTTAAAAATCCAACTACCCACGTTATACATGAACGCCAAACAACACGCTTGTCTACAATACTCGACTACCTGCAAAATTTGATAGTTTACATTACTCATGAGATCCAATAACTTACATATGAACATTCACATGATACATAAAACTTAGTTGTCTATAATATGCATGATACTAGGTTAATTACATGATACATGAAACTTGTTTGTTTGATACATGATTGAGCACATTATACACGTTCACATAATACATGAAACTTAGTTATTTGTAATATACATAATATTACACTGATCACATAATACATGAAACTTGTTTGTTTGTAATATACATTATAGTGGATTGATCACATAATACATGAAACTTATTTGTTTACAAAATACATAATACTAAATTGTTTACACTATATAATATACATGATACTACATTACTCACATTATATCTGAAACTCATTTGTTTACAAAATATATAATACTAAAGTGTTCACCTTATGTATAAAACTCATTTGTTTACTATATACATGGTATGATGTGTCGCAAAACACATCTCTTTATTTTTTATATTTTCTAGCGGTTTCATACAGGTTTAGAGTCGTTTATGGTTTGTACTAACTAATGTCATGTCTTGTAGGTATTCGGGCTAATTGAAGCTAAAACGGGCTCAAACAAAGAAAAAGAGTTTAATGGGCTCACATGGATCAAGTTTGGAATTTGATTGGGTCATATAAATTAGTGGATTGTTAAATTTATTTGGACTAATGTAAATTTTATTTAGTTTAAATGGGCTAGGTTATAAAATAATAAAAGAAAAATAGAATAAAGGTAAAGTCGTGAATTGGAGTTGAAGGGGATATACGGCAGAAACACAATACAACAATTCGAGGGCCTTGAGGAGGCACGCTTATCGAGGCAGCATACAAGAAAAAGGATTCGTGGAGGCTGGTTCATGTGAATCGAACAAAAGAAATAGAAGAAACAGAATCGTGAAATCATGAAAAGGAATTTGGAAGGTCAGAAGCTAGCAGGTGAACTTTTATTAGCCAAACTTACATCTCTAATTGTTGGTGCAGCTATCGAAACAAGTAGGTGAATTAATCAAGCACGTGAATATTAATTAAAGCTAGCATATGAATTAATTAAGCTAGCAGTTTAATTTTTTTCTATTTACGATTAACGATATTATTAACTCTTTGGATTCTGTTTTTCTCGTGATTGGCTAAAATTGTTTATACTACCTAGGGTTGATGAATATTTGTTGAGTTTTGGACTTTTATCGGTTTTTGGTTACTTGCTAATGGATTGATGTTATTGTAATGAATATTTTGATAATTGATTGATGTTTATGCATGCTTAGATCAGATTTGTAAATGGTTTCAAATTCCATATGTTACCTGTTCAATGTCTTTCAGTTAGGGTTTCATATTAGATCATTGACTCTGTGTTATGATTAGTTTATGGTTTGTTGAATTCGCAATCCATAGGAATAGGAATCGTTTATCTGTTTGATACTAGTGTTCTACCTATCTAGATAGCTTAAAGGTGATAAATAGTCGGGTTGTCTTTGGTATTAGGTGTCAAGGTGTAAAGGCTATGAAAGGAGGTTTCCCCTAGGGTTCTTAGTATCGTTGCTATCATGTGTCAATTTGATTGTTCTTAGATTACCCCTTGCATTCTTTGAATGTATTGAGATAGTGAGACTGAAAAGTGATCTATCTTTAGGGTACTTTAGTATTGTTGGAGAGACTGAAAGGTAATCCAACTAACTGGTGAGCGTTTACACTCCTTACGGTTTCCTTCTGGTCACACCCGGAGAATGATCAGGACTCCACTAGGTTGTCTAAGGGTGTCATACTTTAAGATCCCAGTTCCGTTATAGTTTCCATAGCCTAGAGAAATCCGACATTCACATATAGGATTCTTACCTTGGTAGTGCCTTCCCCATTCTTGAATTCGTCTAAATCCTTTGCTTAATAGTGTCGTTAGTTAGAGAGTCCTTAGTTTGTCAATTTTAGAATCACAACACATTCCCCTTATTATTTAGTTTAGATAGTTGAGTCAGAGTCTAGATAGAGTTGTCACTAGTGTCTCGTGGGTTCGATATCCGGACTTTCATTAGACTTTACTACATTGATCGGTACACTTGCCGGTTGTGTGGTCTAGTATTAGGTTGAGTCTAGATTTATAAATTTAAAGCTAGAGTGTCTAGGTTAGGTTTTATAGTTAGTTTTTATAGACCGTCCAACACACATAAATTTTTGGCGCCGTTGCCGGGGACACTTAGGCGATAGCGTATCTAACTTTGATTGAACTTATCTGATTAGTTGGTCTTTTTATGTTTTGAGTCTTTTCTATTTTGTTGAGTCTAGTTTATGTGTCCTTTTGTGAGTCTTTGTTTTTAGTGTGTCTAGCTTGTATCTTAAGTCTATCCATTTATTTTTGTCATTATGTGTGAGATATGTCGAGGACCCTATTTTACTCGTCATTGCGCATATTCATCGGTGTAACATCCCAAAATTTAAAGAAAATAAAAGTCCAGAGGCTAGAGAGTAATTAGCCCAAAGTTAAGGGACTTGAAAATAAAACGAATTTGGAAATGTAGGCTACCACTCCTTTAACGGTCCGCTAGCCGCAATTAGTTCGGACAAGGAGAAGCTGACACCTGTATGGTGACTCACTGAACATGATCGGGTAGCGGACCGCTACCCAAGGCGTAACGGTCCGCTATGTGCGGGTTACGCGAGACAGCTGGCTAAGGGTGGTAGCGAACCGCTACCACCCAGCTTAGCGGTCCGCTACGGGTGGCAGTTACACCCTATAAATAGTTGAGTTTGCCGTTCTATTGGAGAAAAAACAACATCACAACCACCATCATACACACTAGCACGATTCCCGAAGAGCTAGAACGACGCTTATGAGCGTAGAGGTTACGAGTGCGGTACGCAGAGAATACGGTCCGAGTCAGAGAAACGTTTAAAGCGAGGAATGAACTTAGGAACTACCCGATGATAATGTAAGTACACTGGACCCGTACCCTAGACACAAATACATGAATTATGTGTTAAAATGATACGTGATATGTGATATGCGCTATGTGATATTATGAGGGTACGGGGTAATGACGGATTAGTCTAAACATTAAACAAGAGTAATGGAGTAGTCACGACGTATCCAAGGGGTGGTGGATACACCGCTGTTACTTCCTATATATAAACCTCTTGTGTACTTTGTGGTGAAACCATTATGAACTTTTAGGGGTATAGGCTAATGAAGAATAAAGAAATATAGTAAACGTATGGGAGAACATCCAATCGGTATGTAGTTATATGACAAACGGAATGTCCTGTCTAGGAAAGAGCAGTGTATAAATCTCTCCTAGACCCGTCGCTCTTTCCTGGGGACATCTCTGTTGGAGGTACTGCTCTGGAAGGAAGATAACCTCAGTTTACAATATATGACGAATATAGATATGAGATGAAAGTATACCATGCATAATGAATGTGAACACGTGATGAATATGAATACGTGAAATGCATGATGAATACATGAATGCATGATGATACGTTCAAACATGAATGAGTAAGATGGAACGAGTCTAAACCCTAAAATGGAATAACGGAGTACTCACGAAGTGTTAGAAGGGTGGTGGATACGCCACTGGGACTTCCTATATATAAACCCTTCTAATACATCGTGGAGAAACCGTTACGAAGTTTTAAGTTAAGGACTAGTTGATGAGTAAATCAAGCATATACATGAAATGAAAACAAATGTTTGATACATTTGGGAGGCTGTGAGTCAAAGATACTAAAGGTCCTAAATAAAATGAGATACCCAGCCTGTAAGGTGGATCTCAATAAATAAAGAAGAAAAGAAAAGAAAAGAAAAGAGAAACTCTTGGCCTACGAGGCTGAAGGAGTAAAAGATTCCAAGCCTACGACGCTGAGGAATGAATAAAGTCTTCGTGACAAATGCAAGGATGCCTATACTGATGAGTATAAGGACCTTGTCAATAGTCGGACCGGAGGTACGGCCTGTGGTGGTTACGAGGGGATTAGCATACCCATAAAATAAACGAAAAGCGTGGCCGGAGGTACATTCGAAGATGGTCACGTGGGCTCCAGAAAACTTGCATAATAAGAACCTAAAGGGTTCATAATAAAATGAGTAATGCAGTGTACTTACTTAGTGTAAGCTAATTCAAAAACGATTTCCAAACACTGTAGGAAAGAAGTATGTGGAATAAAGCTTCCTTTGGACAGAGCTATCGGAGTTGGAAAAATCCTTATGTATAAAGATGTAATTATATCATCTTTTGTAAAACAATATATTATTATAAATGAAAAGTTACCTTAGCCATTATGGCAAGATTTTGTTAATCTGGGACCAGTTTTCCGCATTAAACTCTGATAAAATAATAAGTAAGATAAGTAGGGTGTTTCAATTTGGTATTAGAGCATGGTTTGAGGGATTTAAGTATAAAAAAGGATACTTAAACTCAAACCATAAGTGCTCATGATATAAATAGGGATTCAATCTGAGGCCGTCCAAGGAAACAGGTATGTTAAATTCTAGTGCTTAAACAAAAATGTGTGAATATACGTGGACAGAACTTTGTATGAGGTAAGCTCCATATGATAGTTGGGAGTATCAGGATGGTAATATACATTACCTTATGCCTGGCCAATATAAGAGTTAAAGCATGGGACCATCATGATATCCCAAACACCATATGATAACTTATATCAGCAGATAGTAAGCCAGGGATATGAATATGCATGATTATGATATATGAATATATACAAATACATGAGTATAAAATTATGTGAAATCCTTAAATATGATTAAATTGATACAAGGCCTGTAGTATAAAACCCTAGACTACGATTAGGGTAAAACAAATTAGAGATTAAACTATATCGTGTTTCAGCAAATGGCTGAACATCAGAACAATGAAATACGTGACGAGGGAAGCCATAGGAGAACTGAATCGCCACGTCATGATGAGAACTAGGTGGAACAAGTTCTGGAGAATATCCGGAGACAGATCGCAATACAGTAGGAAAAGCGTTCGATGCGAACTTTCCGATCCTACAAGCGGATTTACCAATATCGTTAAAGAGCTGGTTTGAAAGCCACAGGGACATTACTCATATTAGAAAAGGAAGAAATCCAAAAGTTGATGTGAAGTTAACTCGTTATACATACAAGAATTTCATGACCTGTAAACCATTATAGTTTAAGGGAGCAGTAAACCCTTTAGAAAGTCAGAGGTGGATTGCCTCAATTGAAAGGGCATTCGATACATGCCACCTTGAGAAAGAGGATGAAGTCACCTTCGCCACCAATCAGCTGAAAGAACGAGCTGACGACTGTTGGGAGTAGTGCAGAAAGAAAAAGGTAGAGAAAGAATCAAAGAGATGAGGTGGGAAGAATTCAAGGATATCTTCCTAAAACATTATTGCCCTCGAGCGGCAATTGAAAGAATTACTGAGGAGTTTCTTCAACTCCGTCAAACAACAGAGATAGTGGACGAGATCATGGGGATCTTCTATGACTAGGCCAGATTATGTCCGGCATTATTAACAACCCCGGAGATGTGGATGACGAGATATCATCTCGTTCTAAAAACTGAAATTAGAGAGTTTGTCCATCCATCCAAGTGCGCGAACTTGGATGAAATGATTGATTGGGCTCGAGAATGAGAAACTGAGCTCAAGAGGCAAGCAGAGAGAGACGGGAAGAGAAAAGGAGAAAGTTATCTTTCCCCTATGCCTCTTAAAAGATTTAAGTTCAATAAACCGGGAGGCGGTTCCTCCCCAAGAAAAGGTTTTCAGAGTTGTAAGACTTGTGGCAAGAAGCACCCGGGAGAGTGCCGACTCAAAGTGACGAGTTGTCATAAGTGTAGAAGGTCAGGACAAACTGCATTGCAGTGTATGAGTGCCACCTGATTGTGCTACAACTGTTATAAGCCGGGACACTTCAGCAGGGATGTAAGGCCTCTTTCTCGGGTAACCTCACTTGTTGGATTTACTCATAAACATAGTCATAAATACTGAACTTAAATTAAAAACATTCATCATTCAATTACATTTCATAACAGCGGAAGTCTTAACAATTAAAAACACAACATTGTCTTAACAAACAAAAGTGGGATGTCAGTCTTGTGTCGGGTAACCTTCACGCCCTCGCACGACCTTTTCTTCCTTTACCTGAAATGTATACTAAAGTCAGCTAACGCTGGTGAGTTCTAGTTTAATGCGTTTAGATATAAACATTCTTTTCTTTACTTCATAAGTAAGCATTATTATAAAGTCATTCATATAAATACGTATTCATAGCTTTTGCTTTTCTTTCATCTTTCTTTTCTTTATTAATGTGATTACATATATATATATGCGTTCACCCTTTTTCTTTCACTTTTCTTAACATTCTTTCCTTATCTTTCTTACGTGATTACATAGATATGCATTCACCTTTACTTTCTTTACCATTTATTGGTCATACACATAAGGGTGATCAACCCGCCTTTTACTGCGTATGTCACAAAGACATACGCCCTTAAGCTACCTTCGTAGCCCTTTTACTCGTCCGGTCCTAGAAACCGTCCGCCTTACCTTTTTCGTCCGGCCAACCTTCGGCCGTCCGTCTTAACCGTCCTACCGTCGTAGTCCGTCATATTCGCCCGTCTGCCATAAGGCATCCGTTTCCCACTTGAACTAATTATACAGCCGAATATTGATTTAGCGACTTACTCCACCGTAGTGGCCTTTATTTAGTCTACCTTTCTAGACTTCCTTCTCTAGCTGCATAATAGTCAAGTGGTCGTCCGTCTACCGTAGTAGTCGTTAGCTTCGTTTCCGTCCATAACGTATACTTACATTCTTCGCATGCAATATATATTTATAAAGCAAGGTTTCATTTATTTACGTTATAACATTCATTCATTCATTCTTTGCAAACATACGTGTCGTTCTTTGTTCGTAAGTCATTATTCGCATTCATATGTATCTACACATATACCTTAATATATCACGTATGATCACATTGATATTCATTTCATTTATTCATTTAGTGTATACACTTCAGCCCCAAAACATTTATAAATCATTTGCACATAACATAGAAGGGGGCACATAGAACTCACCTGATGAGTAGTTTCTGTAATACACTTAGCTGGCTACTGAGCTTCACTAATGTCACTCACGATCTGTATAATAAAGTCATATACATAAGGTAGTGCTCCTAGATGACACTAGACATTACTATGCTTGAACCTAGTAGTTTCGATTGATTAGCTTATATCGAAACTTGGTAGTTTCGATAGGTTGTTCCTGTCGAAACTTGGTAGTTTCGATAGGTAGTTTTGATAGGCTGCTTATGTCGAAACTTGGTAGTTTCGATAAGTAGTTTTGATAAGTAACTTATGTATTATCTTAACTTCGGATCGGGGGCTCATATCGAAACTATAGTAGTTTCGATTGGGTCTGCATATATCGAAACTGGGTAGTTTCGATGGACTTGCACATATCGAAACTAAGTAGTTTCGATGGACCTGCACATATCGAAACTAAGTAGTTTCGATGGACCTGCACTTATCGCCTTCCCCAAAAATCTGAATGTTCTGCATGCGAATCTGATCATGTCGATATCTAAATTTTTCTTTGATCAAAACGTTCGTTTTTCATCCTAGATGCTATACCTAAGTTCACTTTCAAGTTTCATCTGTAAAATCGTTATCTTTTAGCCAAAACCCGAAACTTCCCAAAACGAACAAAAACTCATAATGTGATCGAATCGTTACCTGGATTGTAATTCTGGTTCGGAGGTTTTGCTCACGGGAACAGCAGCAACGTTCTCCTGAATTCCCGAGTTGATCCGTCACTTTCTCTCTCTAGACCCGAGCTCTCCTTTCTCTCTCTAAAAGCTGCGTGTGTTGGGGAAATGAGCAGGGAAGAGGGCTGCCTTGCCTCTTATGTGCAATGGGCTTCCCTCGGCCCATTGAAGCCGGGCCCAGGCCCGCTCTCTTTTTGTTTAAATGTTCCGACTAAATCACTGGTCTCGTTATGTTTATTCGTTTTATTATTTTTGGGATGTTACAAGTCTACCCTCCTTAAAGAGGTTTCGTCCTCGAAACTGTTCATACGTTAAACAATTTAGGGTATAGTCCCTTCATCTCTTCTTCATTTTCCCATGTAGCTTCTGACCCTTTTCTGTGCTTCCATTGTATCTTGACTAACGGTATCGACTTATTGCGTAGTCGTTTTTCAGCTCGGTCAAGAATGGCTATTGGTTCCTCTACATAATTCAGACTATTATCCACTTCGATCTCGTCGTAAGGTATGTGAGCTGTGTCGTCAGCTAGGCACTTGCGTAAGTGGGACACGTGGAACGTAGGGTGTATTCCATTAAGCTCAACGGGTAGGTCGAGTCTGTAAGCAACTTGACCCACTCTCGCTAAAATCTTGAAAGGCCCGACAAACCTTGGACTTAGTTATGATTCCTTTCCACGGAGACACTTTCAATAGTACCATATCCCCTACTTGAAACTCTAAATCCCTTCTTCTCTTATCCGCGTATGATTTCTGTCTGTCTTTTGCGGCTTTCATTCGAGCCTTTATTTGATCAAATTTCTCGGAAGTAGCTTTGACCACTTCGAGACTTGCGAAGTCCTTTTGTCCAATTTCCCCCCAACTAACCGGGGTCTTACATCTCCTTCCATACAACATTTCAAATGGCGGCATGCCAATGGTTGAGTGATAGCTGTTGTTATATGAAAATTCTGCTAATGGTAGATGGCTGTCCCAACTCCCACCGAAGTCAATGATACAGGCCCGGAGCATGTCCTCCAAGGTCTGAATGGTTCTTTCAGATTGACCATCGGTCTGAGGGTGGTAAGCGGTGCTGATGTTCAGTCTAGTGCCCATCGCTTCGTTGAATTTCTTCCAAAATCTGGATGTGAATCTAGTATCCCTGTCGGACACAATTGACAGTGGCATACCATGTCTGCTCACAATTTCCTTGATAAATACTTCTGCTAGCTTTTCAGACGAAGAAGTCTCACGTATTGGCAAGAAGTGAGCACTCTTTGTCAAGCGGTCGACGCTCACCCAAATGGTGTCATTGCCTTTAGCTGTTCGCGGTATCTTGGTAATGAAGTCCATTGTGATCTCCTCCCACTTCCATTCTGGTATTGGTAAAGGCTGCATTTTACCGCATGGTTTCTGGTGCTCGGCCTTAACTAGTGAACACGTTAGGCACTTGTTCACGTACTCGGTCACATCATTCTTCATGCCAGGCCACCAGTATTCTTTCTTCAAGTCTTGATACATTTTGTTTGCCCCGGGGTGGATAGAATAGCGAGACTTATGGGCCTCATCAAGTATTTTGGCTCTAAGCTCGCCAATCTTAGGTATCCACATTCGGCCAAACCTAGTTCGTACACCGTATGCATTTGCATCCAAGTTCCCTTGTTGTCCTACTATTCTTTCCCGTTTCACATTTCTTTCTAACAGCGGTTCATCTTGTGCTTTTGCTATTTCACCCATCCAATCTGGTGTTATAATTAGCTGACACGCTTTGATCCGGATAGGTGCCGATTCTTCCTTTCTACTTAAAGCGTCGGCCACTACGTTTGCCTTGCCCGGATGGTACAATATCTCACAGTCATAGTCTTTCAGTAGCTCTAACCACCTTCTTTGTCTCATGTTTAATTCCTTTTGTTCGAAAAAGTACTTCAGGCTTTTGTGATCGGAGTAAATGGTGCATTTAACTCCATACAGATAGTGCCTCCATATTTTCAACGCGAAAACTACTGCTGCTAATTCTAGATCGTGTGTTGGGTAGTTAACCTCGTGAATCTTTAGTTGCCGCGATGCATAAGCAATTACCTTTCCTCTTTGCATGAGTACGCACCCTAAACCTTGCCCTGAAGCGTCAGAGTAGACTACCAAGTCTTCATTTCCCTCAGGTAGTGTTAAGACTGGAGCTTGAGTTAATCGTGTCTTAAGTTCCTCAAACGCGTTGTTTTGGGTTGGACCCCATTCATACTTTACTTCCTTCCGTGTCAGTTTGGTTAGTGGCGAGGCAATTCTTGAGAAATCTTGAATGAACCTTCGATAGTAGCCTGCCAATCCTAGAAAACTTCGTATCTCTGTTGGTGTCTTTGGGATGTTCCATTCCTTTACTGTCTCGATCTTTGCAGGATCCACCATGATGCCGTTTGGGTTTATTACATGACCTAGGAATTGGACTTCCCTAAGCCAGAACGCGCATTTGGAGAATTTTGCGTACAACTTTTCCTGCTTTAGCACCTCCAGAACCTCCCTTAGGTGACAGTGGTGATCACCCTCGTTTTTCGAATATACCAGTATGTCGTCTATAAAAACTATCACAGATCGATCCAACATGGGTCGACATACTCTATTCATCAAATCCATGAACGCTGCTGGTGCGTTAGTTAATCCGAAGGACATCACGCGAAACTCATAATGCCCATAACGCGTGCGAAACGCGGTCTTTGGTACGTCTTCCTCTCTTACTTTCAACTGATGGTAACCCGACCTAAGATCGATCTTTGAGAACCAACTCGCACCTTGTAGTTGATCAAAAAGGTCGTCTATCCTGGGCAGTGGGTATTTGTTCTTTACTGTTCTCTTGTTCAGTTCGCGGTAGTCAATGCACATGCGCATGCTGCCGTCCTTCTTCTTTACAAATAGTACCGGAGCGCCCCATGGTGAGATGCTCGGTCTAATAAATCCTTTTTCTGTTAGTTCCTCTAGTTGAGACATCAATTCTTTCATTTCTGACGGAGCCAATCGGTAGGGGGCTTTGGCAACGGGCTCAGCTCCTGGCAATAAATCAATCTGAAATTCTATTCCCCGATCGGGTGGTAACCCAGGTAGATCCTCAGGGGAATACTTCCGGAAAGTTGCATACCACGGGTACATTCTTGAGTTCTTCCATTTTCATTCTATCATCAATAACATATGCCAGATAAGCTTCGCAACCGCGCCTCATGTGACTTTCGGCCTTGATCATCGGGATGACGTTTGGCATCGTGCAATTCCAATCCCCATAAACCGTAATTGGACTGTCGCTAGGAGCTTTTAGGTGTATCCTCTTACGTTTGCATATGATTTGAGCTTCGTTGGCAACTAACCAATCCATACCCAATACTATATCGAATCCTCCTAAGGTAAGAAGGAATAATCTAGATGGAAACTTATGTCCCTCTATTTCTATGATGCAATCCTCTGTTACTTGGAATACTGCCGAATTTTTACCTACGGCAGTTTGTACGCTAAAGGCCTTTACTATGGTGTTGATAGTGCAATCCAATTTACGACTAAATGCATTTGATATGAAGCTTTTACTAGCACCAGAGTCAAATAAAATAGCAGCATGTTCATCATTTACTAGAAACGTACCTGATACGACATCAGGGTTTCCTCTTGCTTCTTCCTCAGTCAAGGCATAGGCACGAGTCCTTGCCTTAGGCTGTTCCTGCTCCCTATCCTTTCCCGAACCAGATTGGCCGGCCTTCCTGCAGTTCTTTGTCAAATGTCCAAACAATCCACATACTTGACACTTGACGTCTCTTACACATTCTCGGGAGAAGTGCCCCGGCCTTCCGCACTTATAGCATGTGGTGGTGCCAATTTTACATTCGCCAAGATGTTGCCTCCCACATTTCTTGCAAGTTTCATATTCATCCAATCTTGGCTTCTTAGTTTCCGTTGTTACATTCCCTCTCCCGGTTCCTCTAGACGGGTTCTCCCACTTTCTCTTTTGGGTTTCTGTTGGTGGGTCCTCATTGGCATAATCGTCGTAGACGATTCCGCTCAGGTTCACTACCGACTCGAAGGTCGAAGGTAGGTTGGCTTTCACGTGGACACGGACCCTTTGAGGTAGGCCCTTCACATAATACTTGATCATTCGCTCTTCTGTCTCCACCAGGTGGGGTACTAGCTGAGCCAACTCATTGAATCTAGAAGTGTACTGGCGGTGTGTCTTGTTGCCAGCCTTAAGGTTTAGGAATTCATTTTCCACGCGATCAATTTCGTTCTGGGGACAGAACTTTTGAATTACCAGCTTTTTCAGTTCTTCCCATGTCATTCTTGCAAGAGAATTTGGGGACTTTGTCCTCTGAATGTTCCTCCACCAACCTAGGGCCTCATTGGTGAAAGAATGAGCAACATATTTAACAGCCTGGTCGGGTCGACACTCGCTGATGTTGATTACAGCACTCATCCTCTCTATCCATTCAAGCGTAGCCACCGAATCCTTGCTGCCATCAAACTTGGGTGGGTCTCCATCCTTGAAACCTTTGTAAGTACACCCACGGTTGCTTGATACCACTTTTACTTCATCCCCGTCACTGTCATAAATTTTTTCTTCATCGTTCCCTTCATCCTCTTCTTTGCTTTTCTTTAGTGCCTCAGATAGTAGGTCAGGCAATACCTTCCTCAAAGTGAGCACAACTTCACGGGCAATAGCATCCCTGACTTCAGGTTCCAACTGTATAGGCCCTGGACTGTCGTTCCTAATTGGGGTCACTTCTGTTTCGTGCACACTTTCTGTGTGCTCTGCGTGCACACTCTCTTCTTCTTCAAATCTTGGGTTCAGCGGAGGTCTACCTCGTCGGCCAGTGCGACCACCTCGAGGTCCTGTTCTTCCTCCCCCAGCCATAATTCTTAATTTCCTGATAGTTACAAAGGGAATACATCAATGTCATTTCTTCAGATCATAGTTTGGAACAGTACGAGCAAGGTAAATTCTTAATTACAGTGACCGGTTTGTGATTACTAATTTACATTGCTTTTCGGGTTCAAAACTCTTCAAATCAGTCATGGCATTAACATCTATTTGTTCTAAGTTATGGTATCTATTCTTATGCAAGAGCCTTAACTTCATTACTTACTTACCGTGCTGGCGTTGGCGTTGGTTACCCATACTGACATCCGTGCGTTGGTCCCATAATCAGTTTGAGTCTAGACATTTAGGGATGTCTAAATCTCTCAAACTATTGCTCTGATACCAACTTGTAAGGCCTCTTTCTCGGGTAACCTCACTTGTTGGATTTACTCATAAACATAGTCATAAATACTGAACTTAAATTAAAAACATTCATCATTCAATTACATTTCATAACAGCGGAAGTCTTAACAAACAAAAGTGGGATGTCAGTCTTGTGTCGGGTAACCTTCACGCCCTCGCACGACCTTTTCTTCCTTTACCTGAAATGTATACTAAAGTCAGCTAACGCTGGTGAGTTCTAGTTTAATGCGTTTAGATATAAACATTCTTTTCTTTACTTCATAAGTAAGCATTATTATAAAGTCATTCATATAAATACGTATTCATAGCTTTTGCTTTTCTTTCATCTTTCTTTTCTTTATTAATGTGATTACATATATATATATATGCGTTCACCCTTTTTCTTTCACTTTTCTTAACATTCTTTCTTTATCTTTCTTACGTGATTACATAGATATGCATTCACCTTTACTTTCTTTACCATTTATTGGTCATACACATAAGGGTGATCAACCCGCCTTTTACTGCGTATGTCACAAAGACATACGCCCTTAAGCTACCGTCGTAGCCCTTTTACTCGTCCGGTCCTAGAAACCGTCCGCCTTAACTTTTCCGTCCGGCCAACCTTCGGCCGTCCGTCTTAACCGTCCTACCGTCGTAGTCCGTCATATTCGCCCGTCTGCCATAAGGCATCCGTTTCCCACTTGAACTAATTATACAGCCGAATATTGATTTAGCGACTTACTCCACCGTAGTGGCCAATATTTAGTCTACCTTTCTAGACTTCCTTCTCTAGCTGCATAATAGTCAAGTGGTCGTCCGTCTACCGTAGTAGTCGTTAGCTTCGTTTCCGTCCATAACGTATACTTACATTCTTCGCATGCAATATATATTTATAAAGCAAGGTTTCATTTATTTACGTTATACCATTCATTCATTCATTCTTTGCAAACATACGTGTCGTTCTTTGTTCGTAAGTCATTATTCGCATTCATATGTATCTACACATATACCTTAATATATCACGTATGATCACATTGATATTCATTTCATTTATTCATTTAGTGTATACACTTCAGCCCCAAAACATTTATAAATCATTTGCACATAACATAGAAGGGGCCACATAGAACTCACCTGATGAGTAGTTTCTGTAATACACTTAGCTGGCTACTGAGCTTCACTAATGTCACTCACGATCTGTATAATAAAGTCATATACATAAGGTAGTGCTCCTAGATGACACTAGACATTACTATGCTTGAACCTAGTAGTTTCGATTGATTAGCTTATATCGAAACTTGGTAGTTTCGATAGGTTGTTCCTGTCGAAACTTGGTAGTTTCGATAGGTAGTTTCGATAGGCTGCTTATGTCGAAACTTGGTAGTTTCGATAAGTAACTTATGTATTATCTTAACTTCGGATCGGGGGCTCATATCGAAACTATAGTAGTTTCGATTGGGTCTGCATATATCGAAACTGGGTAGTTTCGATAGGTCTGCACATATCGAAACTGGGTAGTTTCGATGGACCTGCACATATCGAAACTAAGTAGTTTCGATGGACCTGCACTTATCGCCTTCCCCAAAAATCTGAATGTTCTGCATGCGAATCTGATCATGTCGATATCTAAATTTTTCTTTGATCAAAACGTTCGTTTTTCATCCTAGATGCTATACCTAAGTTCACTTTCAAGTTTCATCCGTAAAATCGTTATCTTTTAGCCAAAACCCGAAACTTCCCAAAACGAACAAAAACTCATAATGTGATCGAATCATTACCTGGATTGTAATTCTGGTTCGGAGGTTTTGCTCACGGGAACAGCAGCAACGTTCTCCTGAATTCCCGAGTTGATCCGTCACTTTCTCTCTCTAGACCCGAGCTCTCCTTTCTCTCTCTAAAAGCTGCGTGTGTTGGGGAAATGAGCAGGGAAGAGGGCTGCCTTGCCTCTTATGTGCAATGGGCTTCCCTCGGCCCATTGAAGCCGGGCCCAGGCCCGCTCTCTTTTTGTTTAAATGTTCCGACTAAATCACTGGTCTCGTTATGTTTATTCGTTTTATTATTTTTGGGATGTTACAAGGGAATGTCCTGAGCTGAAAATTCAGACAGAGAAGACCGGAGAAGGGTTAAGAGTAGCAGAAAATGAAGTCAAGAGGATCGCAGCTCCAAAGCCAAGGGATAGGGCTTTTCAGATCACCAAAGTGGAAGCAAAGGATGTTCCTGACGTTGTATCATGTACATTCCTCTTGAATTCCCTACCTGTTTGTGTTTTATTCGATATTGGAGCTAGTCGGTCATTTATTTCTCTAAAGTATGCGAACGCTAGAAACTTTAATAGAAGTAAGTTGGCTAAGGCATTAGAGGTTGAAATCGCGAGTGATAGAAACTGCGTAGTAACTGAAATATGCCGAGATTGCCGACTACTAATAGAAGAAGAAGAAGAATATCATGTAGACCTAATTCCAATGCCAATGCAAGAATTAGACGTAATCAATGGAATGGACTGGTTATCTGCACATGTTGCAACAATTATATGCAATCAGAAGATTGTACGATTCATGACGCCTACAGGAAAGGAAGTTAGTGTCATTGGTGAACGACGAAACCAGATCACATTATGTACGATGGCCAAGATAAGTAGCTACATGAGACAAGGTCATCAAGCCTTCTTAGCCTACATAGTTGATGGGAAGATGAAAGGAAAGGAACTAGATCAAGCTCCAGTAGTGAAAGAATTTCCAGAAGTATTTCTAGACGATCTTCAAGGTGCTCCACCTGAGGGAGAGATCGAATTCGAGATTGATTTAATCCCTGAAGCTAAGCCGGTAGCTAAAGCTCCGTTCGGTTAGCACCAACAGAGATGAAGGAATTAATGTCACAACTTCAAGAGTTGTTAGACAAGGGATTCATACGTCCAAGTGTATCCCATTGGGGTGCACCAATTCTGTTTGTAAAGAAGAAAGACGGTAGTATGATGATGTGTATAGACTACCGCGAATTGAACAAATTGACTATCAAGAATAGGTATCCTTTACCTAGAATTGATGATCTTTTTGATCAATTTCAAGGATCTAGTTGGTTTTCCAAGATTGACTTAAGATCCGGTTATCATCAGGTCAAGGTACGAGAAGAAGATGTTCCTAAGACGACATTTAGAACTCATTATAGACACTATGAATTCGTAGTAATGCCGTTTGGAGTAACAAATTCTCCAGCTATTTTCATGGACCTCATGAATAGAGTATGTCGGCCAATGTTAGACAAATTCGTTATTATCTTCATTGATGACATTTTGATTTATTCAAAGAACAAAGAAGACCATGCACAACATCTTTGTGAAGTACTTAGTACTTTACGGAAAGAGAAACTTTACGCTAAATTCTCAAAATATGCATTCTGGTTAAGAGAAGTTCAGTTTCTGGATCATGTTATAAATGTAGAAAGTGTCTTAGTAGACCCAGCAAAAGTAGAGGCTGTAATGAAATGGTCTCCACCTAAGAATCCATCGGAAGTTAGAAGTTTCTTGGGATTAGCTGGCTATTATAGAAGATTCATTCAAGACTTCTCTAAGATAGCCATCCCATTAACTAAACTAACTCGAAAGAACTTGAAATACGAATGGAATGCGACACAAGAGAAGGCATTTCAGATATTGAAAGAAAGATTGACGCAAGCTCCAGTTCTGGCATTACCAGAAGGAGTGGAAGATTTTGTGGTATACTCTGATGCTTCCAAACTTGGGCTAGGGTGTGTTCTAATGCAAAGAGGAAAGGTTATAGCCTATGCCTTTCGACAGCTAAAGACACATGAAACAAGCTATCCAACCCATGATCTGGAATTAGCTGCAGTAGTGTTTGCACTAAAGATCTGGAGGCATTATCTGTATGGCACGAAGTGTACAATTTACACAGACCACAAAGTCTTAAGTACTTCTTTGATCAGAAAGATTTGAATATGAGGCAACGGCGGTGGTTAGAACTTATCAAGGATTATGATTGTAAGATCTTGTATCATCCCGGAAAGGCTAACGTGGTAGCCGATGCTCTAAGCCGCAAGGAAGAGCATCATCCTATTCGGGTGAAAGCATATAAGTTAGTGATAACTCCTGATTTCCTGAGTCAACTTCGAGATGCACAAATCGAAGCATTAAAAGGTGAGAATGTTAAGAAAGAAAGAATGGCTGGTCAGGAGAAATTTCTAGAAGAGAATGAGTATAAAGTCAAGACTTGATTTGGTCGTATGTGGATACCACGATCAGGTGAGTTTAGACTTAAGATTCTCGATTAAGCTCATAAATCATGATATTCTATTCATTCGGGTACTACAAAAAAGTACAAAAATCTGCGCAACGATTATTGGTGGCCCGGAATGAAATTTGATATCATGAAATATGTAGCTAAATGTTTAACTTGCCTGCAAGTTAAAACAGAACATCAGAAGCCATACGGAAGGTTACAACCATTAAAAATCCCAGAATGGAAGTGGGAACATCTCACTATGGACTTCATAACCAAGCTACCAAAAACAGCTAGGGGTTATGATACCATTTGGGTGCTTGTAGATCGGTTAACTAATAGTGCTCATTTCTTAGCAATACGTGAGACGTACTCTTCAGAAAAGTTAGCTGATTTGTTCATCAGAGAAATTGTTACCAGACATGGAGTGCCAGTCTCGATTGTTTCTGATCGAGATACTCGTTTCACTTCACGTTTTTGGAAAAAGATCCATGAGGAGATGGGAACTAGATTATTGATCAGCACAGCATATCATCCTCAGACCGATGGTCAAAGTGAAATGACGATTCAGACGCTTGAAGATATGCTGCGTGCTTGTATAATTGACTTCTGTGGGAGTTGGGATAATCACCTGCCATTAGTAGAGTTCTCATATAATAACAGCTACCATTCCAATATTGGTATGCCATCATATGAGATGCTATATGGTAGAAGATATAGGACTCCTGTATGTTGGGGAGAAATTGGTTAGAAAGAATTAGGAAGCAAAGAAATAGTTCAAGCCACATCCGAAAAGCTTGACTTAATCAAGTCACGTTTGAAAGCTGCACAAGATAGACAGAAGTCATATGCAGACAAGAGACGTAAACCTATAGAATTCCAAAAAGGAGATTATGTCTTGTTAAAAGTATCTCCTTGGAAAGGTCTAATCCGATTCAAGAAACATGGAAAGCTAAGTCCACGATTCATTGGTCCTTTCAAAATCATCAAATGAGTCGGAAAGGTATCTTATCAGTTAGAGCTACCTGAAGAATTGAATAAGATACACAACACGTTCAATATATCTTATTTAAGGAAATGTTTGACGGATGAAGCTACACACGTTCCTTTAGAAGAAATAGAAGTTGATGATAAGCTAACATATATTGAACAGCCTATCAAGATTCTAGACACAAAAGAAAAGCAGTTGTGTCGTAAAACGATTAAACAAGTGTTAGTGCAATGGAAGCATAGAAAAGGGCCAGAGATGACCTGGGAAAATGAAGAGGAAACGAGGAAGAGTTATCCCCAATTATTTAAGGCTCGAAACCTAATTTAAGGGGGGGAGAGTTGTAACATCCCAAAATTTAAAGGAAATAAAAGTCCAGGGGCCAGAGAGTTATTAGCCCAAAGTTAATGGACTTGAAAATAAAAAGAATTTGGAAATGGAGGTGGTAGCGGACCGCTACCAATCCTTTAACGGTCTGCTAGCAGCAATTAGTTCGGACAAGGAGAAGTGGTCCGCTACGGGTGGCAGTTACACCCTACAAACAATTGAGTTTGCCGTTCAATTGGAGAAACAACAACATCACAACCACCATCATACACACTAGCATGATTCCCGAAGAGCTAGAACGACGCTTACGAGCGCAGAGGTTACGAGTGCGGTACGCAGAGAATACGGTTCGAGTCAGAGAAACGTTTAAAGCGACGAATGAACTTAGGAACTACCCGAGGATAATGTAGGTACACTGGACCCGTATGTGTTAAAATGATACGTGATATGTGATATGCGCTATGTGATATTACGAGGGTACGGGGTAATGACGGATTAGTCTAAACATTAAACAGGAGTAATGGAATAGTCACGACGTATCCAAGAGGTGGTGGATACGCCGCTGTTACTTCCTATATATAAACCTCTTGTGTACTTTGTGGTGAAACCATTATGAACTTTTAGGGGTATAGGCTAATGAAGAATAAAGAAATATAGTAAACGTATGGGAGAACATCCAATCGGTATGTAGTTATATGACAAACGGAATGTCCTGTCTAGGAAAGAGCGGTGTATAAATCTCTACTAGACCCGTCGCTCATTCCTAGGGACATCTCTGTTGGAGGTACTGCTCTGGAAGGAAGATCACCGTGGTTTATAATATATGACGAATATAGATATGAGATGAAAGTATACCATGCATAATGAATGTGAACAAGTGATGAATATGAATACGTGAAATGCATGATGAATACATGAATGCATGATGATACGTGCAAACATGAATGAGTAAGATGGAACGAGTCTAAACCCTAAAATGGAACAACGGAGTACTCACGAAGTGTTAGAAGGGTGGTGGATACGCCGCTAATACTTCCTATATATAAACCCTTCTAATACATCATGGAGAAACCGTTTTGAAGTTTTAAGGTAAGGACTAGTTGATGAGTAAATCAAGCATATACATGAAATGAAAACAAATTCTTGATACATTTGGGAGGCTGTGAGTCAAAGAACTCAAGGTCCCAATTAAAATGAGATACCCGGCCTGTATGGTGGATCTCAATAAATAAAGAAGAAAAGAAAAGAGAAATTCTAGGCCTATGAGGCTGAAGGAGTAAACTCTAGGCTTGCGGGGCTGAAGGAGTAAAATATTCCAAGCCTACGAGGCTGAGGAATGAATAAAGTCTTCGTGACAAATGCAAGAATGCCTATACTAACGAGTATAAGGACCTTGCCAATACTCGGACCGGAGGTACGGCCTGTGATGGTTGCGAGGGGGTTAGCACACCCATAAAATATACGAAAAGCGTGGCCGGAGGTACGTCCGGAGATGGTCACGTGGACTCGAGAGCCACAGAAAACTTGAATAATAATAACCTAAAGGGTTCATAATAAAATGAGTAATACAGTGTACTTACTTATCGTAAGCTAATTCAAAAACCTTTTCCAAACATTGTAGGAAAGAAGTACGTGGAATAAAGCTTCCTTTAGACAGAGCTACCGGAGTTGAGAAAATCCCTAAGTATAATGATGTGATTATATCATCTTTTGTAAAACAATATATTATTATAAATGAAAAGTTACCTTAACCATTATGGCAAGGTTTTGTTAATCTGGGACTAGTTTTTCACATTAAACTCTGATAAAATAATAAGATAGGTAGTGTGTTTCAATCGGGATATTCTGCAGACTGCTATGATCATTCTTATCCGCATGTACAACCATATAAGGAATACAGAACTCAAAAGGAGTTGAATGCCTGGTGCAAAGAGGCAAATGAGCAACATGAGAAAGAAATCAAAGCAATAATCTCTCGCATTGGATCACATCGGCCGAAAAATATGGAGCGTGTGATTTATGATCTTGAAGGGAATGCCATCGGAACTGAAACTGCATTAGGAGAAGTGATTCTGGAAATTCCAGAACTAGAGGCAACAGTGGACGAAGTGTAGGTAAAAGTGACAGAAGGTGCAGCACAAGTCCCATCTCCAGGTAAGTATTCTGACCTTGATTGCGTTACTGATGAATTTTACACTGATATCATGCAAGATCATAAAGTTCCATACAATTCTTTACACTTGTCTTGTGAGGATGATAATTTGCAGGAATTGCAGATAGAGCCGGAGACGATAATGGACGTCAAAGTCCCACCTCTGGTTCAGCAAGACATCGAGCCAAAATTTTGGTGTCCCACACCATGGGATATTGATGATGGCTTTTGGAGTGATGATGAAGATGTGATTGAAGAAGAAGAGTTGATAGAGATCCCTCAAACCCCGATTGAAGATGAGTGCTTTGAAGATGGATTAGCCGGGTTGTTTGAGATAGAGGATGATAGTGAGGTACATCCCGGCGAGCCATTGATGAGTCTTTGGTTGAGATGATCGAAGAGGAGCATGCTTGGGAGAATGAATTTGAGGATGAGTTGGTGAATTTGTCAACTCCGGAAGAAGAAGGAGATTTGGACCCACTTGGTTAATTGAAGCTTACTGTAGAACAACTGCGGAACAAGCCATGTGTGGGGACGTTGAAAGAGCCTGGTGACGAGAGACATGAGGATGTGAGTGAATCAATGCCTATGACGCTACACCTCGATTGTAGAAAACCGAGAGACGGACCGTACTCAATCTCTATTAGGGACGTGTTAAAGTTTGAAAAATGGGCTGATGGAAAGAAAAAAAAAGGCACAAGGAAAACCTAAGGATCAAAGCCGGTTGAGGATTCGAAGATGGTACAATCAGAAGCAGAAGACACTAAAGTGCATATACATTTATTCTCCACACTACATGCCACGTATCAGGTTTGGTCCAGGTAAGTTTTAGAATTGGTGGACCGACCCGTTTAGATTTTTCAAAACCAATTTAAGGTCTCCCATCAGAGTTTTTTAAATCGGTGGTAGACCAATTATACTAAACGAGTCGGATGGGGGCGGCATAAAGGAGAAGCCTCCTGATTAAATTGGCATTCTGCTCGGGTTAGAACCCAAGTGTATAGTTTGTATAAGTTTTATTTTGAGTTCTTACTTCGAGTTAGTTTAACGATGTTTGGGTTTGCCGTGAGATTTATTTTGCAGGGATAGATCGACTCGTCCGTACTCAATCCCCATTCGGGCGGGATCGATTCAAATCTTATATTCGTGTAAAGGGCAACCCGACAGAGTTGTGTGCAGCCGCGAATGGAATGCTATACGGTTGCACAAGTGGAAAAAAGATGCTGGATAGAGTCATGCTATCATTACCAGCTAAGTTGTTTCCACTTTATTATTTTTATTTATTTATTTACTAGGTTAGAGACCCGTGTACTACACGGGTTTGAATAATAAAAAAACGATAAAATATCAAATGTATATATACTTCTTTAAAATGATATACATAATATATATAAAATGTATACATGGAGTTGTGAATTACACTACAATTACAATTACAAAATATGATAATAAAAAATGAAATTAAAAATACAATTCACAAATCTCTAAATAATTATTTGTGTACAACATCTGATGTTTTATTCGTAACTTTACCGTCTTTATCAACAACTAATAGTTTAACTTCATCTTTACTTTTAACTCTGGACAATGTCACGTACAACTGACTATGTGTGAAAACTGGTTGTTTAAAAAATGAACCGACCCTGAATAGCTAATGTCCTTGACTTTTATTTATTATTATCACGAAAAATACAGAGAGGGAGAATTGTGTTCATTGAAATTTAAATTGAATTTTTTTGTATGAACGTATTAAACCAAGTCTAGGGATGAAAGTTTAAGTGCCGATATTACTTCCAGATATTTACACGAATTCCTAGTGAAATGAACACAAATATCTTATACAAAAGTAATAAACACAAATCACAAAATATACAAAGCGGCTTCTGATTGTTGTAGAAAATGTGGTTGAATCATCTTCAAAACTATCATCCACGTGATTCACTTGATCTATTTCACTGCCTTCATCAACATCTTGATCAACTTGTTCATTATCTTCTTTGTTGGGTATAAGAAGCTCAGCGCAATAGGACAAAATATGGTCATGTGAAAAGTGAATTTACCAACAATATTAAAGACAATGAAATCTCCAAATTAAATTAAACTATCTTGTAAAATATTGTTACATCTATCTGTGAAACGGTATTCGTTTCCAACTTTATGTACCTTGACTTTCTAGGAATAACCTTTCTTGGCAAATATAACCACATCACGGTCTGGGATCTTGTTATGAAAACTCCTACTGACAAAAGACAAAGGCAATGGCTGCACAAAATGCAAGAAATAGTTAAAACAAAAATCATATGAAATATTGCACAGCAATTAGAAATATGTAAATAAGATTAATACCAATATAATTGGTTTCCGTATGAAGCATTATATGGCAGAATGAATGACCCTTTTGAAGTGATTGGTCCTGGTGAAAGAAGGTCATCTTAAAAGTGGAATCAACAACATGCTCAAATACAAGCATACACTTGATTCCCAAACCCAAATTCTGAACCACACTTTTTCATCCAATCGTAAAATAGTATTCAGACCCTACTTTTCTCATATTGATCATACATGACTGCCCCCATTGGTTTCTATTGTTACCGGGCCAGGTTGGAGTTGGTATTCCTCAATAATCCATTCAAAAACTGGTGGTAATACCCGTAAAATATGACATATATACATGTATGAATATATATATATATATTTAGGAACTTGTACAAATAAGAACCACAATTTTAGCGAGAACCAAAAGAACCATTCCTTTATACATATATTTAAGGATGCATGTATGCATTTGTGCATATATGCAGTAAGTATGTGAGGTGAGGTCGTAGTCTCACTCAAAAATAAACCAATTACACTAAATAGATAGTGGTAAGTGGATATCGAACACAGGGAGTTTGTGGAAAATGTGCTTACTAAGTAGTTCGGATTTAACTAACTTAAAATAAATTGCAAGAAATGTAAATTCACGATTTTGATTGTTTGGTTTCAAAAACTAAGATCAACTAAATAAATTGCAAATCAAAGATTAGTTTGTAAACAGATTAAGAGAAAGCGATCATCCTAGGTTTCCGGTTTCAATTGACATCCATGTTTAAATCCAACTAGAAAGAATCACATAGACATGATTCATGCGTGACCACTTGTTTGTGATAAAAGGGAACTAAGTACTCGGATTATGAAAATGCGAGGTTGTTACCCGATGACCAATTAACCAATATCCAACCCTAATCCCTCCCGTGATATCTCGATTGTCAACGACACCAAGAACGTACGATTTAGATTATGATCAAAACATCAATCAACAATTTACAAACAAACATTCACACACCATAATAAACAAACAAACATTGCAAGTCTATTATTCTAGAAATACGGATAAAAACACAAATGTCTTAGACAAACCTTCAACCTAGGATGAACACCACAAGTTTAGCCACTCATTGTTTGGTGCATCATCATCAAACAAAAGTCAATGTTCATATGAATCAAAACACAAACCGAATTGTTTAGAGATTGTTTGGAACCCCATCCATCTCCAATTTTCGCCAAAAAACCGCTCTTAAACGCCTGCAATCATCAGGTAATGAAAAGCCCCTTCGAAAATTGATTTTTATGGGCAGTTACACTTTCTGCGTCAATGTCTACCGTAAGCTACGGTATCTACCGTAGCTTACGGTAGCTTTTAAAGTGCTACGGTGGGTCTCTACTGCCTTACGGTAGAAGAAAAGTGCTGGGGGCTACCGTAACTTACGGTAGCTACCGTAAACTACGGTAGGCTTCAGCATGCAATTTTGTTTTCTTCATAACTTTTTCGTTTCAACTCCGTTTTCTTCGCCGTTTGCGCCCACGTTCTCGTAATTTCTTCCTCTATCATGTTATCTTCTTAATTCTTCAATTCAAAGAAATTATTTTTTTCACCTATGCTCCGTCTTTCACTCTCCAATCCATCCGTGTTTATTCGAACCTTCATTTCCACACTTTTAAGCTCCGAATGTACCTGAAACACAAACAAACGTAGTCATCTAATTCTAGAGAATTACTCGATTAAATGTAGGATTAAAATACCATTTATAGCTCTTAAGGGTCGTCCTACGGAACACCCGTCACATCCCCACACTTAACCGTTGCTTGCCCCCAAGCAACTCATCAAAAACCACTCATAACTCCTCAAGCGATCAACATGAATCTAGCAAACAAATGTCCTCATTTTACTAACTTTTTCTTAAACCCCGCATAACACACCCCTCACAATGACTCTCCTCTCGGCGACAAATAATAACTAGCATGGATGAGCTAGAACACACTTAAAACAAATGGGTGATTGCACAATAATAGGCTTGTACTTAAATCGGTCATTCGCCTAAAGAATTTACTAAAATGCGCACGTGAATCAAAGGGACTTAAGGGTTGGAACGTGGCTAGGCATATGGGTAGGACATGGAAATATATATGTAGTAGCTAATGATCCGACCCGGTCTTATTATTACATCTAAATAAACTCAACTAATTAACTAACTACAAAGCCTCGCATTTTTTTTTCACACTACTACCACATTTATTCTCATTCTTTTTGTATTTTTCTCAGATTTTTTTTTTATTTTTATTTTTTATTTTTCTTATTCTCTTTTTTTTTTATTTTTTTTTTAACAAAACAAACATTGAACACTACGTACTAAAACTACTAAACTACTAAACCGGGTCTTCTCAAACAGGTAAGATATTTTGGGCAGTAGGCATGGGTTATCAAATGATAGGCAATAAGCTCAAATATGGTTACTAATGGACCAAACCCCAGCCCCTCTCGCTACCATGCTCATATGTGTAATTTATGAGGCCCAACCCCCGAATCCCACACTCACACACATCGTGACGAGGCTACCTAAATGCCCTTATCCTTTTCACATACATATCAAGCTAAAGCCTCAAACCGAATTCAAGCACAAGTTCTAATGCACCCCCACCCATTGCCACTCTCATCAAAGAAAATATTTCTAACAATTCAAATAGATGGCTCAATCTCTCACCAAGAAAAAGGGTATACGGGGTTGCCGGAGTGTTATGCGGTTTCAATACTTTAACTTTTCAAATTTAGACCATTTTTCGCTTGATTTCATAATTTTTCAAAAAATTTCCCCCATCCCCACACTTGGGATACATTGTCCCCAATGTATGGCTTTGAAGAGAAAGATCGCTCAAAACACACCAAACTTTTTTTTTTTTTTTTTTTTAACAAACAAACAAACTAACTACCAATATTTCAAGGCTAAAGAACATGACAAGTCTAAGGAAAGAGTACATGGACCTGATGAAGTTTGACACAACAGATGTTGTAAATGATCTGATTTCCTATCACCACCTTCACACAACTATCCGCACATCTTCCTCACACTTGAGTGTTGCCATAGCCCTGAAACATAGAAAAATAAAGAAATAACAATGTCAGTGAAAAACCCCGGGTTGCCTCCCGAGCAGCGCTAAATTTTCGGGTCTTCAGCCAGACCGTGCCACCCCCGTTTATGGTGGCTCAAAGAAACGATTCCGGCCATCTCCATCACTACATCGTGCCATTAAGTAAAATGCATCCGTCCCGTTTCGATTCGGTGGGTAATCAAATACACTCCAACTTGATCCTGTATGCTTTTCTTCACGATCCGGTGGGTGATTTATTTTCATTCTTTGACACACTTTTGTCATACAATCACTAGACTCACCACCCTTCCCCTCATTGAATTCATAAATAATCACTCTAGTTTGAACATCAAATGATAACTTACAGTTCTTTTTTGTCATGGTAATAACCCCGTCTCTACAATTGATTTGAGCATTTGCTGTGTATAGAAATGGTCGGCCAAAGATTACCCTTTGTTGCGCTGCCATTTTAGTAGAAGCATAGTCTAGGACCAGAAAATCCACTGGGTACTCAAATTCTCCCAACTGAATCTTAACATTCCTAACTACTCCCCGTGGACGCCTCCAACTTTCATCTGCCAAGCACACCGTGGTGTCTATATCTTGCAGCGGGCCAAAGTCATACATGTCATACAACTCGCCTGGTAGCACGCTCATGCCCGCCCCATAGTCCAACAATGCATGAGGAATTTTTAATTTTTCCACTCGAATTGGCACGATTGGTGCCCCGTGCTCTTTGTCATTTTCCGCCTCGGCCTCCTTTCTTATACCTGCATTCACTTGACACGAAGAGGTTAGAAATGTTTCATTAAATTCACTATTGGGAACGGTACTTACCACATTAATGTTCACGCTTTTGATGTTCTTGGGATTTGTCACTGTGTCACTTGGTAGTTGACCTTTGTTCTTTTTTAAAAGGGCCACCTCACTTGCAAGTTGACCCATTTAGGTAGTCAAGGATTGGATGGCTTTGTCACGAATTTCATCCTTTTGCAACCGAGCCTCATCCATTTGATTCCTCCTTTGCATATCTTGTTGCATCATCCGGAGCATATCCATCACTTCATTCCCACTTGAAGTAACTTGACCCGAATAGCCACTTTGGTCACCACCCGGTTGTTGAAATTGCCTTTGGCAGCCTTGATTGTTGAATTGTTGGCGAGGAACATAATTTCCTTGACTTCCTTGGAAATTCGGATTGGCTTGATTAGCCGGGTTTCCATAATGCAAATTCGGATGGTTTCGTAACCCGGGGTGATATGTATTCGAGTTCATGTTGTAATTTCTACCACCGCCCCCTTGGCCTTGAATAGCATTCACTTCTTCATATTGCCCTTCAACAACACCCACCAAACAAACATCCGCCCTATGACCCAATTCATTACAGTTAGTGCAAACATCATAAACTTGATTAGTAGTTTGCACATTACCATCCTCCACCGCATCCACTTGGGTTCTAGTAATGGCCGGTCTCGTTCTCCTAGATGATTGAGCCTTCCTCTTTGATGTGACCGCCATTTGTTCCAAAAACGCCCAATCATCTTGCTCGTGATTAGTACCGAATGTATCATTCGTGATAGACATTAAGTCACGAGCATCTTCGGAATTCAACCCTTCATGAAACGCGTTCAACAATTCCCACAATTCGATCCCATGATGAGGGCAATTTTTTATCATCAAATTAAACCGTTCAAAAGCTTCGTAAGACATCTCACCCGATTGCTGTTGGAAGCTTCGTAATGCCTTTCTTGCATCATTTGTCTTTTGAGCGGTGAAGAACTCTTCCAAAAACCGTTGTTGCATTTCAGCCCAAGTATAAATCGAAGCTGATGGTAAAGTATAAAACCATCTCCTCGCTTTATCTTCCAACGAGAATTGAAACAATACCAACTTTACTTCATCCGATGAAAATCCTTGCCCACCGATAGTATTGCATATCGAATCGTATGCCTCCAAATGAAAATAAGGTTCCTCTGTTGCTAATCCCTTATATTTCGGTAAACTTTGGAGGGAATTAGTTCTAACTTCGAACGTTCTCCCTTGATTGTTTTGAGGAATAACTACTGGTGAAGGATTGTTGGTAATAACCGGCCTAAAATGTGCTTCAATACCCCTCACGGCCTCCCGATTATATCTTCTTGGCACACCCAATCGAACTCTTGGATGTGGTGGACCCATTGGTCTTTGAGGCGCGAATTGTTGAGTTGGTGGTTGAAACATTTGCCCCACTTGTTGTTGTTGAGGCACTTGTTGCTCATATTGTTGAACTTGTCGAGGTTGACCTTGTGGAGCTTGCGGTATATCTTGCGGTTTTCGCACAAATCCACCCCCTCCTTGAAATCCCGTTTGATTTCCATTACCCCCAAGGGTATATTCACCTTCATCATACCCCTCATAATCATCTTCATAACCGTCATCAAACCCATCATCTTGCACTCTCATAAACGGCATCGCGGGAGATTGTTGATATTTTAACCTCGATGGTGGTTGTTGTTGTTGAACAGGGGTGGTAAAAGTTATAGGTGGGTCTTGTTGAAATGGGAATGGTTGACTCTGTTGGGAAGATGATTGACCTTGAGTCGGGAAGAAATGGCTAAATGGTGGAAAGGTTGATGCCGTTTGGTAGCTCAATGGATTTGGTGGAAGTGTGCTTGTAGGAACAGTGGTATTTGTGGGTTTGCTCTCACTTGTTATAGGACTTGGTGGAATAGGAGGTGTGGTGGTTGGTAGTATTTGACCCGTCGTGAGAATTGGTGGATCCATGATGTTTTTCGGTGTAGTAGGAGACCCAATGACTTTGTTCTCCCTAAGTAAAACTCGGTTCCGTGAAAGTGTCCGTTCAATTTCCGGATCAAATGCTAATGGTGATGACTTTTTGGAGCCTCTAGTATGCATACACCTGTAAGTACCTGCACACTAACACAACCAGCGTAAACCCGAAAATAACAAACAAAGAACTACGAAAGTTAACACACGTTGCGCACTACTCCCCGGCAACGGCGCTAATTTGACGTGAGGTCGTAGTCTCACTCAAAAATAAACCAATTACACTAAATAGATAGTGGTAAGTAGATATCGAACACAGGGAGTTTGTGGAAAATGTGCTTACTAAGTAGTTCGGATTTAACTAACTTAAAATAAATTGCAAGAAATGTAAATTCACGATTTTGATTGTTTGGTTTCAAAAACTAAGATCAACTAAATAAATTGCAAATCAAAGATTAGTTTGTAAACAGATTAAGAGAAAGCGATCATCCTAGGTTTTCGGTTTCAATTGACATCCATGTTTAAATCCAACTAGAAAGAATCACATAGACATGATTCATGCGTGACCACTTGTTTGTGATAAAAGGGAACTAAGTACTCGGATTATGAAAATGCGAGGTTGTTACCCGATGACCAATTAACCAATATCCAACCCTAATCCCTCCCGTGATATCTCGATTGTCAACGACACCAAGAACGTACGATTTAGATTATGATCAAAACATCAATCAACAATTTACAAACAAACATTCACACACCATAATAAACAAACAAACATTGCAAGTCTATTATTCTAGAAATACGGATAAAAACACAAATGTCTTAGACAAACCTTCAACCTAGGATGAACACCACAAGTTTAGCCACTCATTGTTTGGTGCATCATCATCAAACAAAAGTCAATGTTCATATGAATCAAAACACAAACCGAATTGTTTAGAGATTGTTTGGAACCCCATCCATCTCCAATTTTCGCCCAAAAACCGCTCTTAAACGCCTGCAATCATCAGGTAATGAAAAGCCCCTTCGAAAATTGATTTTTATGGGCAGTTACACTTTCTGCGTCAATGTCTACCGTAAGCTACGGTATCTACCGTAGCTTACGGTAGCTTTTAAAGTGCTACGGTGGGTCTCTACTGCCTTACGGTAGAAGAAAAGTGCTGGGGGCTACCGTAACTTACGGTAGCTACCGTAAACTACGGTAGGCTTCAGCATGCAATTTTGTTTTCTTCATAACTTTTTCGTTTCAACTCCGTTTTCTTCGCCGTTTTCACCCACGTTCTCGTAATTTCTTCCCTTATCATGTTATCTTCTTAATTCTTCAATTCAAAGAAATTATTTTTTTCACCTATGCTCCGTCTTTCACTCTCCAATCCATCCGCGTTTATTCGAACCTTCATTTCCACACTTTTAAGCTTCGAATGTACCTGAAACACAAACAAACGTAGTCATCTAATTCTAGACAATTACTCGATTAAATGTAGGATTAAAATACCATTTATAGCTCTTAAGGGTCGTCCTACGGACCACCCGTTAGTATGCATTTGTGCATATATGCAGTAAGGATGCATGTATGCATTTATGTATATTTGTTTATGAATGCATGGTTCTTTTTATTCTCGTCAAATTTATGGTTTTTAATTGAACATATATATATAGGGGAAGTTTTCACTAAAAAATGGTTTTTCGCTAAAAAACGCTAAAAAGTGGGTCAAACGAACTCCGATTGAGTTCATTCCAGCGGCATTGGAACCGTCTCATCGAACTCTAATCCGGACCCAAAAACCTAAACCCCCTCCACCCGCACCCCCAAAAACTTAAACCCCCCCACCCCAAAAAGCCTATAACCACCACCCCCACCCCCCCAAAAACCTAAACCCCCCACCCCCCGCCCCCCCCAAAAAAAAAAACCTAAACCCCACCTACACCCGCCAAAAAAGCATAAACCATAAAATTTAAACCCTAAGGCTAAACCATAAGGCTAAAACCCTAAAATTCAAACGTAAAATCTATACCACAAAAGCTAAACCCTGAAAGCTAAGATGGTAGAGTTCGACGAAACAGTTCCAACGCCGCTAAAATGAGCTCAATCGGAGTTCGTTTGATATCGTTTCTAAGCGTTTTGGTCATTTCTTAGATTTTTTAGCGAAAACCTACTTCTTATTTGATCCTCCCCCTATATATATATACGGGGTGAGTTCACCTATGCAGTCGATAACACCGATATCTCGGTGATATCTCTGATATCTGCCCATCTGTATAATATCGGTATAAATATCGACGCCGAGAATATCGGCGATATTACCGATATATTGCAGATATTCTAACTTCAAAATATCGGTGTTTTGACTAAGATTATCGGTTTGACTAAGTTGGGCCCTTTTGATATTAGTCTGCCCATTCCACTATTAAAAAGTGTTAGCCCAACTTCAAAACCGTAGACAAAAGCCCAAAACCCATGGAATTAAATGACCTAACAAGCTGCGAAGATGCAATCGGACGTTCCCACGCTGCTCGGCTGCTGAGTGACCTGCAATCCAACTCTAATCGGGCTTGTTTGGTTGCAATCGAGCATCGACAACCCCAATCGCACACCCAAACAAGTTGCTGACCTGCAATCTAACTCCAATAGGGCATCAGCATCTCCAATCAAACTCCAATCGGCCAACAGAAACTCACTAAGGTACTGTACTACTGTTTCTTCTTCTTATTTCTCTGATTTGAAACTTATTTGATATAATTCAGCTGCTTTAATTGATTGTTAAGTTATTTATTGTTGTTGAGTGATTTCAATGTTGTTAAATTGAAAAACTGACAAGGTACTGTTATTAAGTTATTTGTTGTTGACTGATTAAATGTTGTCCAATATTATTGCCAAATATTGATAAGTTTATTTGAATGTGTGTATGTATAATAATTCTAATAAATGATGAAGTTCATCATGTTTACAGATTTGATAATGGATGGTACAAGTCCAACAACTCCTTCTTCACATGCATCTGTAAACCCTACAAACACTAATACAATGTCGTCTGATGCAAACACCATCTCAAATTGTTCAAATAAATATATGGCATGGGAATGGTGAGAGTGTAGAGATGCCATGAAAAAATATTGCGTCTGGTGCAAAATTTGTGGTCACAAGATGAGTGGAGGAATCACACGACTAAAGCAACATCTTACTCATACCGGAGGACAAGTCAAAGGTTGTCCGAAAGTGACCGTGGATATCCAGAAGAGAGTCATGGCATCAATAAAAGAAAAAGAAAATATACAACTACAAAAGAAAAGAAATTTGCAGATTCTTAGTTCGTATAAAAAATTTTTTTTGGGGATTTAATCAAGCACGTGAATATTAATTAAAGCTAGCAGGTGAATTAATTAAGCTAGCAGCTTAATTTTTTTTCTATTTACAATGAACGGTATTATTAACTTTTTGGATTCTGTTTTTCTCATGATTGGCTAAAAATTTTTATACTAACCAGGGTTGATAAATGTTAGTTGAGTTTTGGATTTTTATCGGTTTTTGGTTACTTGCTAATGGATTGATGCTATTGTAATGAATCTTTTGAAAATTGATTGATGTTTATGCATGCTTAGATCAGCTTTGTAAATGATTTCAAATTTCAGATGTTTGTAATTCAGTTAGGGTTTCATATTAGATCATTGACTCTGGTTAGGTTTTTTAGTTAGTTTTTATAGACCGTCTAGCATACATCATGGTACTAAACTATTCACAGTATACACGAAACCTATTTTATTACAAGGTACATAACACTAGATCATACATGGAAACTTGAGTGCTTACATTATACACGGAATTAGATTGTTTACATTGTTACAATTGATTAAGTACATCATACACAATGCCTGATTATTCACCTTATCCATGAAAGCTACTCTGGGTTTGGCGTATTCTTGTCCAAACACGAGGAAACTATGAAACTCTAAGTCATGCCATGTTATTACTCTTTAGTACCTGATTGACTCTACTATCTATGGAAATAGTTATTTGTTAGTAACACATACGTGAAAACAATAGTTATGAATTAAGTGATTTTGTGTCCCCCCTAACCCACACACAATGGGATGAACTATACGGACCATGCGACGATTTGGATAATTACGGGTGCACACGTAATTATAAAAATCAGCGCATGGAAAACATAGTGAATTATGTCATGTGTTATGACAAGAAACCTATCGTGGTATACAATAACAAAACTAATATGATATGACCAGGGCATGGTGGATACGCCGCTGATACTTCTTATATATAAGTGTTCCTGTCATATTGTCAAAAATAGCGTTACTCGTGTCACGTGAAGTTTTATGTTATTTTGACATTGTCCAATGTTTGGGAAATCTCTTTGTAGTAACGTATCTTGAACATATTAAACAAACACAAGTTTTTCTCATCAAAATTCTCATCGTTCCCATTTTCGAGTGATACATTCCATTTTTGGAGTACAAAATATGCTTCGACAATTTTCTCCTCAATTCTCTTCAAACTAAATCAACTATCTTCATTCATGCCTGGCTCTGAGTACCAAACCTGAATCTTGTTATCGATTGTACTCATTAAACCGACATTCATAGCTCGTTGAAAATCCAAACCCGCATCTTTTTCCTCATCCAGTAGCCTCTACCAGTTGAATTTCGGGACAAAATTCTCTCAATTTGGGGATACTGTAACATCCATGATTTTCCTGTATTATTTTACTTCGTTTTGTGCAATAATGGTATCTCATTAATTATTATTTTAATGTGTAACAATTCAACTTTCAAACTGGCATTTACATATTTCTATCTATTATATATATAACATATGTGTGTATATTTATATACATATATATATATGTGTGTATATGTATACTTTGTTTAATGATTAAATCAAAAATAAAACTTTTGTTTTAATAATGTAATTACATCTTTTATATAAATACATCTTTTATATATATATATATATATATATATATATATATATATATATATAAAAGATGTATTTATTTATAAATATACATGTGTAAATATAAATACATTTAATCATATTAAATAAATATTTATACAATTGGTAAAATTTATAAAATTGAGAACTTTTATTTTATAAAATATTTATAATTAAACAAATAATGTTTAGTTTTATAAACTTTATAAAAACTATATTTTTTTATATAAATAAGTAATTAAAAAGAATTTAAATCAAAGAATGGCCTATAAACCTCATTTATCTCATTTAAACAACCTTTATAGCAATTGAACCTCCTGAAGAGGTTGAACCCGGACCCTAAATGTGTTCAAACGCAGGTTTGACCTCAAAAAGTCAAACAAGCGTAAATCCCTTTCAAATCCCCTCAATTACGCAATTAAATCTTTTCTTTTTACTCCCAAAACATTCACAATGAATTGGAGTTAATGTATCAGCTGTTTAATTCGAAAATCATAACGGAATTCGAAAACCATTTTGGAAAGTTACGAAATTGAGTGAAAAACTTTCGTAATCCCTGAAATTACGGCCAACGTCGGTTACATGAATCCATTAACGCGTTTCTAACCATCTTATAAGATCCCATAACCCTTGCAACTCGAAATGACCGAGCAATCTTCCCTGTTGCGAGTGGCCACACACTGTCAGGTTTCCCCTCAATTGGAAACGAGTAGGCTTCATTTCGGAAGAGTCATTCCAGGTAAGAGCTTTGTTTTAGTCCATTTCATATACTATAATCCCTTTTCGATTTTGAAAATCTGATTTGGAGGTGGGGAATGTTCAAGGCTCGCATCTGGGTTTCTGTTTCTTTTAGGAAGAAGGAAAGCAGACAGAATTCGCGTCTTGTATCATTATCTGGGTACTTTCATCAGATCAGGGCAGTAGCCCAGTGGTTAACACTCATGGAGCATCAAGCATGGGTCATGGGTTCTAAACCCAGCCCCTGCTCCATTCGTTTTTTTTTTTTTCTGTTTTGCTCACTCACACTCATATGTTGCCTAAATTGTTCAAATCCAAGTAAACTTTATAAATAATTAAGTTAATAATATAGGGTTCCATCTAATTTTTTTTTAAAAAGTGTTATCAAATTAAATAATGTATTGTTTTTGAGAAATTCTTAGAAGTTTGTCTAAATAAACTAAAACGTTTTAAATATACTTTAACCTAAACATTTTAACTAAAAAGACCTGATCATAATCCTTGGGATCGGTTAGTGTTTACATTCAAATATTAATTTTAAAACGTGATTATTACTTATTAATAAATTACTTTTGATCGTTAATAGATATGTCCTACCATTAGATTTTCAAATAATAATATTTAAAAATAATCATATTTTAATAACGTCATTTTTGCCACTTTTGACATTGTCCTCATAATATAAATATTACATTAAGATATTTAATATATTAATATGCTTTTAAATAATACTTATTTTTAACACCTAGTTTTCTTTTTATAAATAAAGTTTATAAGAAATTATTTATAAACTTCATTCGTGTTCTAAATCGCTCATACATTCCAAAACCCTAAATCCCAAATCATTTCAGTGTCCTCTTAAACCGTTCTCCATTATAATAACCTATCTTATTTAACTTATGACATACTTAGTTCGTGTTGTTACAAGTTACAAGTACAACCTCTACTTAATAACGTGATTTTACATAGCCCATTTTCCTTTTGTATATTTTTGGGGTGAAACATGATTACTCAACAAACACTATTTGCAATTACACACTTACAATTCTACAATATGATCATATGTGTTTGTTTGTGTTTTATGTTTGAATGTTATTTGTTAAGGCTACATATACATGACACACTCGTGCAATCATTAACACAATACATCATGATAACATTTGTGTTATGCCCTACATCACAATAACGTGTGTTGTTATGCCCAACATCAGGAAAACATGTGTTGTTATGCCCTACATCAGGATAACATGTGTTGTTATGCCCAACATCAGGATAACATTTTTTGTTATGCCCTACATCAGGATAACATGTGTTGTTATGCCCTTCAGTTACAAGGTTTAATTTGTGCACCTAGCTTAACTTAGATTCTCCATAAATGCTTTATAAACCATGTAACATATGAATTGTACACGAAACATTTTGAACTTTACTTGTGGTGTCAAACCCTATGTATGCTCACCAACTTTTTAGTTGACCTCGTTTAGTAAACCATGAGCTTATGAATAGTCTACATGTCCCACCCCAACGTTTCCGCCGCCGGTTGGGGTGTGACAGATGTGACCAGAAGGGGATTCAAGGGATACTAATAACACTAGTGTTCGGATTACCTCTCGGTGTCACTGATTATGCTATAGAACTCAATAGACAGCTCACCTCTCTGTTTCACTATCTCAATACATCTAAGATGCAAGGAGCTATCAAAATTCAACCTGTTTAACACGAATTAACAATGAGACTAAAACACTAAATAAACGTCCTCTCAGACTGTTCACTCTAAGAAACCCTAACACCGAAGACTAATCGATTATCTATCACTTTGCATGTATTTAGACAAGAAGAACAGTTGGTTTATTAAGTTGTTAATCAATATTCCTATGGTCACCGACGGCTAGCAAACCACATAGCGATCTAATACACACTTATTTATTGAAAGACATTTAATCAAGATATGTAAGGAAATCAACCAATCAAAGATCAAAACCAAGCATGCATTCTCATTAAACAAGTGAAATCAGATCTAGAATAAAAAATAAAAACCAAACAATAACCATAAACCGATAAAAATTCAATTTTTTTGCAAACATTCATCATTAACCTAGGTAGATCTACGATTTTTAGCCACGAATCATAGTGAAATCAACAAATCTAGAATTAAAAGTATGAAACATAGTCCTAGAATAATGACCAACTCAAGAGAATGATTAATCGTGACCGAATGATTGAATCTAACTGGTGTGATCTCTCAAACTCCAAAATCTTGAACCCAAAGCTTCTCTCCTTGCCAAAATCACCCAAGATCTCTCCTTTGACTTCAATCTCTCGAATTATCTAGAGAATCATCGTTTAAATCAATTAATTCTTGATTTCAGGTTTTTTTTTCAGATTTTTCGGGTCTCTCGCGTACAGCGAGAGATATGTGGCCACTCCCTCGCGTACCTCGAGGGATAATTTAGTCGGGACAGCTTCTGGGTTCCCTCGCGTACCGTGAGGGAATTATCCTCCCTCCTCGCATACCGCGAGGGGTTACTTTTCACAGAAAATTAATTTTGTTCTTTTGCTTTCCACCCTTTTCCCATGTGCTTGATTTCTCTAGGATTTAGTATTATTTTCCGCTTCTTTTGCACACTATGACCTGAAAACATAACCCGAACTCAGAACGAAATAAAATCGACACAAAACGAGTACAAAACTGTACAATATCGCACAAATACATTAGGATAATTACATGTGTTTTGCAACATATCAGGGGCTGAACACTGATCCAGGGATCGATCCAAAAATGAGGATTGTCTCCCCTTCCAACAACTCCTTTGAAAAACTATTGCAAGTGATTGCTAGAGATGACAATTTTTTAGTCTATCGCCGCGATATTTTTCCAAACCCCGGTAAGCTTTGGCTCAGATTAAACAAACTCACACTTGTTTAATCACTTCTGGTTCTATTCTAAACTCTCTCTCTTTCATCAAGTCACCAAGAACAAAAATGGCACAAAGCAACGAGTTTGAAGACATCGGCAGCATCAACCGACCACCAAGATTGGTGTCTGGTGAAGACTATGACATGTGGAAAAATCACATGGAAAGTTTTTTCTGCTATTAGGAGTACGGAATGTGAAAATCCATCAGGGATGGACCCTACATTCCCAATGTGGCATCTGCTGACTCTGGAGGACCATCAGTTCCAAAGGAGCCCTCCAAGTACTCAGAAGAGGATATAAAAAGGATGGAGGTGGACTTCAAGGCACTAGGAGCTATCCAAATGTGCCTTCCAAATGAAGTTTTTCATAACTTCAGAAGTTACAAAACTGCCAAAGAGCTCTGGGAAGCTCTTGAGAAAATGTTTGCTGGCTCGGAGGAAGTCAAAGAGAACAGAAGAGACATCCTGAAGCAGCAGTATGAAAACTTCGTCTGGAAGGAAGGTGAGTCTCTAACTGTTTTATACAACAGATTTCCCTATCTTGTAGGAGAGCTGCAGTGCTCAAAGGTGAAGCTAGAGAATGAAGATATTCTCAAGAAGTTCATCAGGTCTCTACCAAGCTGCTGGACACTTTACACAGTGTCAATCAGAAGAACGGAGAATCTGAAGACTCTCCAGATGACTGAGCTCTTTGGAATGCTAAAAACCTATGAGCTAGAGATGATTCAGGCAAAAGAAAGAAGCTCAAGCTACCAAACAGCCTCAACGTCAACCACCACCTCCTCTGCCCTCCATTCTGAGCACTCAGGTCATAGTTCAAGTAACTACTATCCTCCCATCATCACTCATCCTCAAACTCCAATCTCTCAAACAAACAGCTCACCATTTCTCCTAGAAGCTCCACCTCAAACATCAACCTCTGCTGCTTTTGTTTCTGAAAACTCAAACAATATGTCCTTTATCAAGGAGGATCTGGAATGCTTTCATCCAGATGATTTAGAAGAAATGGACATACAGCACTCATATGCCATGCTCTCTATAAGAGCAAAGAGGTTCTACTCTAGAACTGGAAGACCCATTCCAAGTAACAACTCCAACACCAGAGTTGGCTAGAGAATACAAACTAAGATGTTACAATTGTAACCTACTGGGTCACTTTGCTAGAGAATGCAAGGCACCAAGAGCAAATCCAGTCACTTCTGAGTCAAGACAAGCTCACCAAGCCTAACCCAGACAACAACATCAAGATACTCCTCCAGTTCAAACTGCAGCCTGTGCAACTGTTGGAACTTCTGAGTTCGACTGGAGCTTTCAATATGAAGAACTGCCCGTCAACAATCAAGCTCTAATGACAGACACTACAGAGATACCACCTCAGGTAT
The DNA here is from genome assembly GCA_023525975.1 of Smallanthus sonchifolius. Classification (NCBI taxonomy): domain Eukaryota; kingdom Viridiplantae; phylum Streptophyta; class Magnoliopsida; order Asterales; family Asteraceae; genus Smallanthus; species Smallanthus sonchifolius. The sequence goes on along the minus strand of CM042035.1, from coordinate 14,635,702 downwards.
TTGAACATCTTTGCTCTCAAGCCTGTATTGATAAAGTTTTGGGTTATAGAAAGCACAACCAAAACCTTATAGATCAAAATGAAGAGTTTCATCAGATGAAATCTGAGTTCAAAAAGGTTGAAAATACTTATAAAGAAAAGATTAACTGCCTTAAGAAAGAGATTTCATCGCTAAAACACGAACAAACTAATCTTGAAACTCAGATTGATGATCTACTGGTCAAAGTAAAAGCTACCAGAGCTGAACTGGCAGAACAGAAAGTTCATGTTGAAAAATATGAATTTTCCTCCAAAAAGTTACAAAGACTTTTAGATATTCAAGTCCATGAGAAGGTAAAAACTGGACTTGGGTATAACACTGATCAGTACATGAAACGCCCCAAAGCGGGTACATCTCATAGTTGGCACACAACATAACAAACATAGTTCTTAAACCGGAAATCAGAATCTATTACAGCGGAAGTCTTTAATTCAAATCATTCATCAAACTAAAACATGAAATATTGTCTATAACGTGAACTATCAGGATTGGAAATGTCAGTCTTCAATACCGCAGCCCGATGTCCATGCTATCCAGCCCACATGGCTCTTTCACTTTTCTTTAACTTTACCCTTTTTACCTGTCATGCATACTAAAAGTCAGCTAACGCTGGTGAGTTCTCTCTTTACTTTAAACTGTAAACTTTGTCTTTGGTAGCTTAGTTTTATTAAAATAAAATAAGCTTTACTTTCACTTTCTTTGAAATAAACTTTTAACTATTACTTTAAAACTTTACAACGTTACAATTATAAATCTGTTACGTTACTATCTGTCATTAAAACTTTATCTTTAAGGAAACCCGTTAGGGTGTCCCACTGTACTCTGTCTATCATTTCACTTATACTTGACAAGTGACTTTATCATACTTTAACTATCACATATGGATCGTGGTCCGAGGACCAGATCCCTATCTTGCTTACACCTCAGGGTAAGACTTTTACTTTAGCGCTGCCCACACCTCAGGGTGGGACTTTCTTTCTCGCTTGCACGTTAGTGCAAGACTCCTTTAGCATTGCTCACACCTCAGGGTGAGACTTTCTCGCTTACACCGAAGTGAAGACTCCTTTAGCATTGCTTACACCGAAGTGTAAGACTCCTTTAGCATTGCTTACACCGAAGTGTAAGACTCCTTTAGCATTGCTCACACCTCAGGGTGAGACTTCTACTTTAGCATGCCTGCAGGACTTTCTACTATGCAACTACTATGCAATGCAATTACACTAATACACAAGTAGAAATGCAATCACATAACTTTCATATAGACAAATAACACATATTAACACATAAGCATATAACATGGTATTTGTCACTGTCACTGTCACTGTCGAGCTGTACCGAAGTACGGCTCCTTTATCGTTCTTTCTTTAGCTCATTGTTATCTTTCAAAAACTTGTTTAAAAGATAATACTATGCTCTTTTGTTCTTTATCTTTCATTTTATAAAAATAACATTTTTATAAAATACTATACTTTGCCTTTCATTTTATAAAAATAACATTTTTATAAAATACTATACTTTGCCTTTCATTTTATAAAAATAACATTTTTATAAAATACTATACCAGTATGCATGCCAGCCCAAAACCATTAGGAAAAAGGGCAATAAGAACTCACCAGATGAATCGTTTCTGTTTACACCTAGCCGGTTCCTGAATGTCACTATGGTCACCCACAATCTGTATAATCAAGTCATAGGCGTAAGGCTGTGTTCCTAGGGGACACTTAGACATTACTAGGCTTGACTCAGATGTTTCGGGTCATGGTTTCATTATCGAAACTAGGTAGTTTCGAGTCCTGGCTCCTTATCGAAACTATGTAGTTTCGAGCCCTGGCTTCTTATCGAAACTAAGTAGTTTCGAGTCACTGCTTCTTATCGAAACTAAGTAGTTTCGAGTCACTGCTTCTTATCGAAACTAAGTAGTTTCGAGTCACTGCTTCTTAACGAAACTAAGTAGTTTCGAGTCACTGCTTCTTATCGAAACTAAGTAGTTTCGAGTCGTATGACTTATATAAATTCTTAGTTAAGGTCTTGGGTCTATATTGAAACTATGGTAGTTTCGATGGGTCTGCCCCTGTCGAAACTAGGTAGTTTCGATAGATGCGTCCATATCGAAACTAGTAGTTTCGACTGTGCAGTCTTCTTCCCCAAACAGAACCCTAGATCTGGTCCCTTTGTTCTAATCGATCAAGCTATGAACTTTTTACGTTCGAAATGTTCCATTTTCCCCCATGAACCCAAACCCGTGGTTTGTTTCCAGTTTCACACGTAAAAATCTAAACCTTTACTCGATTATTAACCCGAAACCCGAAAGTTACAAAAACTCAGATTTAGGCATAATAATTACCTGTTATAGCTTCCTTCTCGTTCCTTTATGCTCCAGAGATGTTGAGCAACAATCCTCGAGACTTTGAGCTTGATCCGAGCTTTCTCTCTCTAGACGGTCTCTCTCTCTCTCTCTCTAAGGTTCTTGCGCAGGAAGAAAATGAAGGACACAGGAGGAAATGGCTACTGATTAGAAGGGTTCTTCTCAGTTTTCGGGCCCATGGGCCGGCCCCTAGCCAAGCCCACCTTCCTTTTTCTTTTATTTGGGTTTTTATTTATTTTGGGATGTTACAAGTCTACCCCTCTTACGAAAGGTTTCGTCCTCGAAACCTGTTATAAGTCAAACAGGTGCGGGTACGACTCTTTCATTTCTGTCTCGGTTTCCCATGTAGCTTCTGACCCTTTACGATGCTTCCATTGTACTTTGACTAACTGTATCACTTTATTCCGTAACCGCTTTTCTTTCCTGTCTAGTATGGCGACGGGTTCCTCGATGTAATTGAGGCTATTATCTATCTCGATGTCGTCAAGTGTCACATGCGCTGATTCGTCGGCCAAGCACTTGCGCAAGTGCGACACGTGGAAGGTTGGGTGAATTCCACTAAGCTCATCCGGTAATTCTAATCGGTAAGCGACTTCACCAACTCGCGCTAGTATTTTGAAGGGTCCGACGAATCTTGGGCTTAACTTCCCTCTCTTTCTGAATCGTATGATCCCCTTCCAGGGAGATACCTTCAATAGTACTTGATCCCCGACATTGAATTCGATTGGTCTCCGCCTCCTATCTGCGTAGGACTTTTGACGGTCCTGTGCAGCTTTCATTCTGGCCTTGATCTGGTCAAACTTTACAGAGGTTGCTGTGACTACCTCTAAACTTCCCAATTCTTTCTGTCCTACCTCCCCCCAACAGACCGGGGTTCGACATCTTCTACCATACAACATTTCGTAAGGCGGCATACCAATAGTGGTGTGGTGGCTGTTGTTGTAGGAGAACTCTGCCAATGGTAGGTGACTATCCCAACTGCCACCAAAGTCTATAATGCATGCGCGGAGCATATCCTCCAACGTCTGGATGGTCCTTTCTGATTGCCCATCCGTCTGTGGGTGATAAGCCGTGCTGATGTTTAACCTCGTACCCATTGACTCATGAAATCTTTTCCAGAATCTCGATGTAAATCGCGTGTCCCGGTCAGATACAATTGATAACGGTACGCCATGTCGAGAGACAATTTCATTGATAAATACTTCTGCCAACTTCTCAGATGAATACGTTTCGCGAATTGGCAAGAAATGTGCACTCTTTGTCAGACGATCCACTATAACCCAAATCGTATCATGGCCTTTTGCTGTGCGGGGCAGCTTTGTAATAAAGTCCATGGTGATACGCTCCCACTTCCATTCGGGTATTTCCAGAGGCTGGATCTTCCCGTACGGTTTCTGATGCTCTGCTTTAACTTGTGAGCAAGTCAGACACTTGCTTACATATCCGGTCACATCATTCTTCATGTTAGGCCACCAATACTCTTTTTTCAAATCCTGGTACATTTTCGTGGTTCCTGGGTGGATGGAATATCGAGACTTATGGGCCTCGTCAAGTACTTTGGCCCTAAGCTCTCCGCCCTTCGGTACCCACATGCGACCACACCTGGTCCTCACTCCATGAGTGTTTAATTCCAACTTTGTCTGTTGACCGACCATTCTTTCTTTCTTTATGTTCTCTTCCTTTAGTGCTTCCTTCTGTGCTGCTTCTAGCTCTGTCATAAAATCTGGGGTTATTACTAACTGGTACGCTTTTACCCTAATAGGAGAACGATTCTCCTTACGACTTAGGGCATCAGCGACCACATTCGCCTTTCCCGGGTGGTATAGGATCTCACAGTCATAGTCCTTCAGCAATTCTAACCACCGCCTTTGCCGCATATTCAGGTCTTTCTGTTCGAAGAAATACTTCAAGCTCTTGTGATCCGAATAAATCGTGCATTTCACCCCGTAGAGGTAATGCCTCCAAATCTTTAACGCAAAAACAACTGCCGCGAGCTCCAAATCGTGAGTCGGGTAGTTAATTTCGTGGATCTTTAGCTGTCGTGACGCATACGCGATCACCTTTCCCCTCTGCATCAAAACACACCCTAACCCTTGTCCCGATGCGTCAGAATATACCACCAGGTCCTCGTTACCGTCGGGTAGTGCTAACACTGGGGTTTGGGTCAACTTCTTCTTTAACTCTTCAAATGCTTTGGACTGAGCCTGACCCCATTCGTACTTTACTTCTTTACGTGTCAACTTTGTCAGTGGCGAAGCTATTCTCGAGAAGTCCTGAATGAACCTTCGATAGTAACCTGCCAATCCCAGAAAACTCTGAATCTCGGTTGGCGTCTTCGGGGTTTCCCATTCCTGTACTGCCTCTATCTTAGCCGGGTCAACCATAATGCCATCTGCGTTGATAACGTGACCTAAGAATTGGACTTCCTTAAGCCAGAACGCGCATTTGGAGAACTTGGCATACAACTTTTCTTTTTGTAGCGTCTCTAGTACTTCTCGAAGATGACAAGCATGATCACCTTCACTTTTCGAATAAATGAGTATGTCGTCTATAAACACTATCACCGACCTATCTAGCATCGGTCTACACACCTGGTTCATCATACTCATGAATGCTGCCGGAGCGTTCGTCAAGCCGAAAGACATCACGCGAAACTCGTAATGCCCATAACGCGTGCGAAACGCTGTCTTAGGTATGTCCTCTTCTCTTACCTTTAACTGATGATATCCCGACCGCAGATCGATCTTGGAGAACCATCTGGCGCCCTGTAGTTGGTCGAACAGATCATCGATCCTTGGTAGCGGATATTTGTTCTTTACTGTACGCTTGTTCAACTCTCTGTAGTCGATGCACATTCTCATGGCACCATCTTTCTTCTTTACGAACAGAACCGGAGCACCCCATGGAGAAATGCTTGGTCTGATAAATCCTCTATCCAAAAGTTCTTCCAACTGTACCATCAGCTCATTCATCTCCAGAGGTGCAAGTCGGTACGGTGCTTTAGCCACGGGCTGGGCACCTGGCACTAAGTCTATCTGGAACTCTGTCTCCCGGTCAGGTGGTAACCCAGGCAACTCCTCAGGAAACACCCCCGGAAAATTACATACAACTGGTACATCTTTTAACTCTCTCACCTTTACATCATTGTCTATCACATAGGCCAGGTAGGCCTCGCATCCGCGCCCTATATACTTCTCTGCCTTTATCATTGATATGACGTTCGTTAGTGAACCGTCGCGATCCCCGTACACCAAAACCTCGCCACCGTCTGGAGCTTTGAGCTGAACTATCTTTCGTCTACATATTATCCGGGCTTCGTTGGCAGCTAACCAATCCATACCCAAAACTATATCGAATCCTCCCAAGGTCATAACATACAACCTAACTGGGAATCTATGGCCATGAATCTTTATCGTGCAATTATCTACCAATTCACTTACTATCGTGGTCTTGCCCACTGCGGTTTCCACATTAAAGGCCTGCTCTACTCTAGTAACTTTGCATTTCATTCTTTTACACTTAGAAGATGATATAAAACTCCTACTGGCACCCGAATCAAATAATACTGAAACATAAGTGTGGTCAAGGATGAACGTACCTGACACAACATCTGGGTCTCCCCTAGCCTCCTCCTGTGTCAGTGCATACGCCCGGGTCCTTGCCTTCGGCTTCTCAGGTTCTTTACCCTTCTCGGTGCCAGTAGCCTTGGGTTTCCGACAGTCTTTGGCCATGTGGCCAGGTATCCCGCAGTTATAACAAGACTGTGCCCCGGGACACTCTCGAGAGTAGTGTCCGGTCTTTCCGCACCTATAGCACATATTTAACCCAACTCGGCACTCGCCCGAGTGCTTCCTGCCACACTTAGCACATTCAACCCCATCTTCAATCCTCAGTTTCTTCGTCTCCAGCCCCGTCCACTCTTTAGCTGGCCGTTTAACGACATTGGTCACTTTCTTCTCAGTAGGCAGTGGGTCTGCGGATTCGAAGTCATCATAAACTATCCCAGCAAGTGATACCACAGATTCAAAACTCGTGGGAGCATTAGCTTTCACGTGCACACGGACTTTCTGTGGTAGTCCCTTGATGTAGTACTTAATCCTCTTTTCCTCAGTGTCCACCAGATGTGGAACCAGCTGAGCCAACTCTTGATATTTGGAGGTATACTGGCGATGAGTCATACTACCAGCACAGAGCCCCAGAAATTCCCTCTCAACTCTGTCAATCTCGTTCTGCGGGCAGAACTTAGTGATTAGCAGCTTTTTCATGTCGTCCCATTTCATCTTTTTCATCTCAGCAGAAGACTTGATTCTTTCGATCGATCTCCACCAGCTTAATGCCTCATTAGTGAATGAGTGAGCGGCAAACTTGACCGCTTGATCATCACGGCACTCACTAATGTTGATCACCCCATTCATTCTCTCTATCCACTCAAAAGTGGCAACAGCATCTTTCCGTCCATCATACTTCGGCGGGTCACACCCCCGAAAGGACTTATAGTTGCAACCCCGGGTTGCCATTTCATAATCAGAATCATCACTGTCAGTGACTCCAAGTCTCTTGCTGCTTTCCTCTTTCGTTTCTTTCTTCCCTATATTAAACTCTTTAAGGGCCTCGCCCAATGCTTCTGGTAGAACTTTCTTCAAGATTGAAGTAACCTCTGCCGCTATAGCTTCTTTCACAATCGGTTCCAACTCAAGCGCCTCATTAGGGGCATCGTTAGGAGCCGACACATGGTTCCCACTATCATTATGCTCCACATGCACCGATTCAGCTTCGTTGCGGGAGTGCTCACTTTCTTCAGGACGGTTCCGGTTACCTGGAGGTCGGCCTCGACGACCAGTACGACCCCCAGTGCGACCTCCTCTCTTTGCTCTAGCCATTTAGTGTCTACTGTGAACAAAGATAGCTCGTGTTATCAAGATAGGTAACAATTTAGAACACCTCGAGTACTGTAAATTACTAATTACAGAGACCGGTATGAAATTACTAATTTACTTTACTACTCGGGTTCTGAACATTTCCTTTCCGAGTAACATTTGCATCCAAGTTCAGAGTTTCTACTATAAGGCACGTACTATCTACTGTCTACTGTCTGTGCTAAGGCATGTACTATGTACTATTTATGCTAAAGCATCTACTTTCTGCTATCTGTACTAAGGCGTTATTGTCTATGTTCTATGTAAGGACATTGACTACCTTCTGTCTACTATCTTTCCATGGACGGGCTGCTCCGACTGACATTCCTTTCCTTCCTTTGCTTTGTCCCATTCTCAGTTTAAGTTCAGACATTATCGCAAATGTCTGAATCTCTCAAACTATGGCTCTGATACCAACTTGAAACGCCCCAAAGCGGGTACATCTCATAGTTGGCACACAACATAACAAACATAGTTCTTAAACCGGAAATCAGAATCTATTACAGCGGAAGTCTTTAATTCAAATCATTCATCAAACTAAAACATGAAATATTGTCTATAACGTGAACTATCAGGATTGGAAATGTCAGTCTTCAATACCGCAGCCCGATGTCCATGCTATCCAGCCCACATGGCTCTTTCACTTTTCTTTAACTTTACCCTTTTTACCTGTCATGCATACTAAAAGTCAGCTAACGCTGGTGAGTTCTCTCTTTACTTTAAACTGTAAACTTTGTCTTTGGTAGCTTAGTTTTATTAAAATAAAATAAGCTTTACTTTCACTTTCTTTGAAATAAACTTTTAACTATTACTTTAAAACTTTACAACGTTACAATTATAAATCTGTTACGTTACTATCTGTCATTAAAACTTTATCTTTAAGGAAACCCGTTAGGGTGTCCCACTGTACTCTGTCTATCATTTCACTTATACTTGACAAGTGACTTTATCATACTTTAACTATCACATATGGATCGTGGTCCGAGGACCAGATCCCTATCTTGCTTACACCTCAGGGTAAGACTTTTACTTTAGCGCTGCCCACACCTCAGGGTGGGACTTTCTTTCTCGCTTGCACGTTAGTGCAAGACTCCTTTAGCATTGCTCACACCTCAGGGTGAGACTTTCTCGCTTACACCGAAGTGAAGACTCCTTTAGCATTGCTTACACCGAAGTGTAAGACTCCTTTAGCATTGCTTACACCGAAGTGTAAGACTCCTTTAGCATTGCTCACACCTCAGGGTGAGACTTCTACTTTAGCATGCCTGCAGGACTTTCTACTATGCAACTACTATGCAATGCAATTACACTAATACACAAGTAGAAATGCAATCACATAACTTTCATATAGACAAATAACACATATTAACACATAAGCATATAACATGGTATTTGTCACTGTCACTGTCACTGTCGAGCTGTACCGAAGTACGGCTCCTTTATCGTTCTTTCTTTAGCTCATTGTTATCTTTCAAAAACTTGTTTAAAAGATAATACTATGCTCTTTTGTTCTTTATCTTTCATTTTATAAAAATAACATTTTTATAAAATACTATACTTTGCCTTTCATTTTATAAAAATAACATTTTTATAAAATACTATACTTTGCCTTTCATTTTATAAAAATAACATTTTTATAAAATACTATACCAGTATGCATGCCAGCCCAAAACCATTAGGAAAAAGGGCAATAAGAACTCACCAGATGAATCGTTTCTGTTTACACCTAGCCGGTTCCTGAATGTCACTATGGTCACCCACAATCTGTATAATCAAGTCATAGGCGTAAGGCTGTGTTCCTAGGGGACACTTAGACATTACTAGGCTTGACTCAGATGTTTCGGGTCATGGTTTCATTATCGAAACTAGGTAGTTTCGAGTCCTGGCTCCTTATCGAAACTATGTAGTTTCGAGCCCTGGCTTCTTATCGAAACTAAGTAGTTTCGAGTCACTGCTTCTTATCGAAACTAAGTAGTTTCGAGTCACTGCTTCTTATCGAAACTAAGTAGTTTCGAGTCACTGCTTCTTATCGAAACTAAGTAGTTTCGAGTCACTGCTTCTTATCGAAACTAAGTAGTTTCGAGTCGTATGACTTATATAAATTCTTAGTTAAGGTCTTGGGTCTATATTGAAACTATGGTAGTTTCGATGGGTCTGCCCCTGTCGAAACTAGGTAGTTTCGATAGATGCGTCCATATCGAAACTAGTAGTTTCGACTGTGCAGTCTTCTTCCCCAAACAGAACCCTAGATCTGGTCCCTTTGTTCTAATCGATCAAGCTATGAACTTTTTACGTTCGAAATGTTCCATTTTCCCCCATGAACCCAAACCCGTGGTTTGTTTCCAGTTTCACACGTAAAAATCTAAACCTTTACTCGATTATTAACCCGAAACCCGAAAGTTACAAAAACTCAGATTTAGGCATAATAATTACCTGTTATAGCTTCCTTCTCGTTCCTTTATGCTCCAGAGATGTTGAGCAACAATCCTCGAGACTTTGAGCTTGATCCGAGCTTTCTCTCTCTAGACGGTCTCTCTCTCTCTCTCTCTAAGGTTCTTGCGCAGGAAGAAAATGAAGGACACATGAGGAAATGGCTACTGATTAGAAGGGTTCTTCTCAGTTTTCGGGCCCATGGGCCGGCCCCTAGCCAAGCCCACCTTCCTTTTTCTTTTATTTGGGTTTTTATTTATTTTGGGATGTTACAGTACAATGCTGTTCCTCCTCCTGCTGACTATATTGCCATATACGAACCAAGCTTCAATGTTGAAAATCTTGACACTGTAAACCGAAACCTTGTTCCTTCAACGGATGAACCTTTCATCGAAGACTGCACTACCTCATCGGAATCTGAGTCAACTCACTCAGACCATGATGAAACCAGTGCAGTCCCATCTGAAGCTGTTCTGAATAGAGTTGCAGTTCCTGCTGTTTTTCCAGCTGTTCCAGCCCCTGTACCAAGATCAGCTATCCTCCATATGGAAGAAAGCTAAACATTGAAAAGGGACAGACATCAGAACCCACAAACCCCAAGCCTCAGTTCAAACCAATCACAAAGAGAAAGGTATTTGATATATGTCGTAAGTCTGAAGAAAAAGTTCCATATGTTCAAAGGACCCTAGAAGAAGCCACCTTTGAACATAGCAAAGCTCATCCATGGAACTTCAAGGATCTGTTCCAAAGAAAGGACTATGTCTACCTTTCAAGAGACAAACTGGCAAAATCATGCTTTGTGTGTGGCAGATATAACCACACTTCCAGCACCTGCTTTCATTACCTGGAATACCAAAGAAATTCAAAGCAGCATGCCTTTGAAAAGACTAACAAAAATAAGAAGGTAAGAAGCTACGAAGACAAAGCAACTAAGTTCAGAGAGTCTCTATCTCCCTCAAGAGTGAAGCTGCCTAAATCTCAACAAACTTGCATCATTTGTGGTGAATCAGACCACTTTGCTGCAAACTGTAAGTTTAACCCTTTCAACCAGATCCTTCATCAAGCCCCTCAAAGACAAAGGGTAAAGAAGGATCAGCATACATCGGTTGTTAGTCCAGTTAAGCCCAAGAAAACAAAGCAGAAGCTTTCAGCAGCAACCAAGTCTGCTGCTGATAAGCTAAAATCCTCCGCAGCAAAATCTGCTGCTGATAATGTGAGGAAAACTAGAAAATCACCAACAAGGCAATGGAAAGCCAAACCATCTTCAAGCACTGTCATTGGTTCCATTGACTGCAAACATACTGAAAAGGATAAACTAACAACCATCTTTTTCAAGTCTGAAGACTCTTGGGTTCCTTCTACTAATTAGAAATATATCATGTGAAGGGACATCCAGGTCACAAGAATAACACTTGGGTGGTAGACAGTGGGTGTTCCAGGCACATGACAGGCAACAGATCCATCCTCTCAAACTTCAGACATTTCAATGGAGGATATGTTGCCTTTGGAAGTGACTCAAAGGGAGGATCCATTACTGGACAAGGAACTGTGTCCAATGAAAGAATGAGCATTGATAAGGTCAACTATGTTAAAGAATTGGACTTCAATCTCATGAGTGTTTCCCAGGTCTGTGACCAAAAGCATTGGATGCTCTTCACAGATAAAGAATGTTTTGTACTGACTCCAGGCTTATCCACACCTCCTCCAAAAAGCATTTTATTAACTGCTCAGAGAAAAGAAAATCTCTATGTACTGGACATGAATGAAGTCACTCCATCTGGGAGTGTTTCCTGCTTTTTATCAAAAGCCTCAGTTGATGAATCAGCTCTCTGGCATAGGAGATTAAACCATGTTAATATCAAAACTATCAACAAATTGGTGAAGAATAATCCTATCAGAGGGATTCCTGACAAAGAATTTCAGCTGGAAGACCACTGCATTGCATGCTTAAAGGGGAAGCAACACAAAAGCTCTCACAAGCCCAAGACCTTGAATACAAATGACACTCCACTGCAAGTGCTGCATATGGATCTCTTTGGTCCTACAAATGTCATGTCAATGGGCAAGAAGTCGTACTATCTGGTGATAACTGATGACTACACCAGATTCTCATGGGTATACTTCTTGAGAACTAAAGATGAAACTGCTGAAATTCTCAAATCCTACATTCTCATAGTAGAGAATAAAGCAATCAAAAGGTGAAGATCATAAGGTATGATCAAGGCACGGAGTTCAAGAACCACACCTTGAACTCTTTCTGTGAAAGCAAGGGGATAGAAAGATAATACAGTGCTCCAAGAACTCCTCAACAAAATGGAGTTGTTGAAAGAAGAAACAAAACTCTTATTGAGTCAGCAAGATCTATGTTGGCCGACTCAAAACTGCCACTCACATTCTGGGCATAAGCAGTTAGCACAGCCTGTTATGTGCAAAACCGAGTTCTAATTGTCAAACCCCTCAACAAAACACCTTTGAACTTTGGTTTCAAAGAATTCCCTATATTGGGTTCCTAAAACCTTTTGGGTGTCCATGCACCATTCTCATCACACATGGGATTCTTCCTAAGTTTGGTGCCAAATCTGATGAAGGATATTTCGTAGGCTATTCCTCTCAATCAAAGGCCTATCGAGTATTCAATTCAAGAACAAGAATTGTTGAAGAATCAGCAAATGTGGAATGCAGAGAACACATTGTCTGTGAGCAGGGAAAATGACCAAACTGGCTCTTTGACATAGACTCATTCTGCCAAATATTTGAGCCTCTCACCTTCTCAAATATGGAGTCTACGTCTACACAAACACCTGTCTCCACTTCATCCACTGACTACAGACTGGATTTTCCAAAATCCTCTATTAGTCTGAGAAGACCATCAATTGATCCTCCATCAGTTGTGGAAGCAAGTGAAGCAGGAACAAGACGGTCTAATATCACCAGCAACAGCCTATCTGAAACTGAAAATCTAAATGAAGACTCTTCTGTAAATGCTGTAGATGCTGCTGATGCTCTTGCTGAAAATATTGATGTGGATAATGCGGTTAAAGACTCTTCCACCATGAATGAAGAGGCCCCTGATCAAAATCAAAGCAATCTAGAGGAAGGGATACAGTTGGAGGTGGTACCAGCACAGAGGATCCACAAAGAACATCCTCAAGAGAATATTATTGGTCAAATACACCAAGGAGTTCTCATAAGGAGCAAATCTCATGAGGCCAATATATGCTTGTTTTCTTGTTTCTTATCTCAGGTGGAACCCAAGAAGATAGATGAAGCACTCAAACACAGCAGCTGGATTGAAGCAATGCAGGAAGAATTGCTGCAATTCAAGAGGCAGGATGTCTGGAAACTTGTTGATCTTCCACCAGGTAAATATGCTATTGGCACACGATGGGTTTTCAGGAAAAAGCAAGACGAGAGAGGCATCGTAGTCAAGAACAAAGCCAGACTTGTAGCTCAAGGCTACACTCAGGAAGAAGGGATTGACTATGATGAAGTCTTTGCTCCTGTTGCCAGACTGGAGGCCATCAGAATCTTCCTGGCATATGCTGCATCCAAGAATTTCACTGTCTATCAAATGGATGTCAAAAGTGCCTTTCTGTATGGGAAGATTGGTGAGGAAGTATACGTCAAACAGCCTCCAGGCTTTATAGATCCTGCACATCCTACTCAAGTGTTCAAACTGGACAAAGCTCTGTATGGCCTACATCAGGCACCAAGAGCCTGGTATGAAACCTTGTCAGGATATCTACTAAGCAACAACTTCAGAAGAGGTGCCATAGACCAGACCTTGTTTATCAAAGATGAAGGGGGAGAAATCTTACTAGTTCAAATTTATGTTGATGATATCATCTTTGGATCAACAAGGAAGCAGTTGTGCAAAGACTTTGAGACTCTGATGCACTCAAAGTTTGAAATGAGTTCAATGGGCGAACTAAATTTCTTCTTGGGTCTACAAGTCAAACAGGTCCCAAATGGAATCTTCATCAGCCAATCCAAATATGTGAAGAACATTCTGGATAGATTCAAAATGGCTGACTGCTCTGCTGCAAGAACCCCCATGCAAGTGCATCATCAACTGACTCCAGACAAAGATGGCCAAGACACTGATCAACATCAGTATCGTGCAATAATAGGGTCTCTCATGTATCTCACTGCCTCAAGGCCAGATATCATGTTTGCAGTATGCCTCTGTGCAAGATTTCAAGCAGCTCCAAAAGTTTCACATCTTCAGGCTGTCAAGAGAATCTTTAGATACCTAAAGGGTGCCCCAAGACTTGGACTATGGTACTCTAAAAATGACATGTTTAATCTATATGCATACACTGACAGTGACTATGGGGGATGCAACTTGGACAAAAAGTCCACTTCAGGGGGATGTCAGTTTCTGGGAGGGAGATTGATTTCATGGCAGTGCAAGAAGCAAACATGTGTTTCAACTTCTACAGCTGAAGCAGAATACATTGCAGCTTCAAGTTGCTATGCACAAGTCATCTGGATACAAAATCAAATGTTGGATTATGGGATGACTTTCATGGCAACTCCAATTCACATTGACAACATGAGTGTTATCTCAATCACAAACAATCCGGTTCAGCACTCAAAGACAAAGCACATTGACATCAGGTATCATTTCATAAGAGATTAAACTGAGAAAAAGAGGATTATTTTAACCAAAGTTCATACGAATGAGCAATATGCTGATTTTTTTATAAAACCTTTTGATGAAGCTAGATTTAAATATTTAGTTGAATCAATTGGTATGATGAACTTTGATTAAAATCCATCTCCACTCTATTTTTGTGTTTTGTCTTATGTTGTAATCAAAAGTTATAAGTCAGCAGCATTTTTGTCCTTCAGCTGCTGACAGGTTTAATCCTCAGCAGCAAAAGATTTGCAGCCGACTGCTTTAAGTTATCAGCAGGAACAGGCTTCCTGCAGATTTCTTTAAGACTGTCAGCAGCAACATCCTTGCTGCGGATTATTAAATCCATCAGCAGCAGATAAGTTTACTGCTGACCGACTTAACCTTCCGCATCCACAGCAATCAAGTTTGCTGCTGATTGGTAAATTTAAGTCCAAATTAACTTTTACCCGCTGTTACAATTCCCGTCAGTCTTTACCATGACTGCCTCGGTGTATTACAGCTGTAACAATAAAAGATGAATTGGGTTGTACTGTACAAGTCATTTTGCTTTTTCTCTCCTCTGCCGTTATAAAAACAAATCAAATTTCCACCTCTTCACCTTCCACTTCTCCCTAAACCAACATCACTTTCTTTCAAGCCCCCATCACTTTCAAAGCCAAGGAAGACGGCAAGGATATCACCATCTCAGAAGCCACACTCTTCTCCAATGCATATCTCAGAAAAGAAGCGGATGTCATCAGGTAAGCTCCGCACTTGTCTCCGTCTTCCATGGTCCTCTTCTTGCGCTTCTTCGCGCCACCACCGAGAAGAAGGACGAGGCGAAGATTTGACTCCTTCTGGATGTTGTAATCGGCTAGGGTTATGACGTCCTCGAGCTGTTTTCCGGCGAAGATTAGACGTTGCTGATCTGGCGGAATACCTTCCTTGTCTTGGGTCTTTGCCTTGACGTTGTCGATTGTGTCGAAGGATTCGACCTCAAACGTGATCGTCTTACCCATTAGGGTTTTCATGAAGATATGCATTTACACCGTTCTGAAGTGATAACATGAGAACTATTTCCAAAAAGGTTCCCAGGGGACAATGTTCCAGTGTTATCAACAATGCTGAACATACAGAGTACCCCGGGTGACAGTTCAGCAATCCCAGCTGATACTGATCCCACACCCTCCACCCCACATCCTGAACAACAGTCTGCTTCAACCATTCGAACCCCTGTGCATACTACTAAGGATGCACAGGCACAAACATTACTTACACCTGTTTTGAATGTTATCGTTCAACCGAAACACAGGGCCCCGGTTGCAATGACATATACTAGGAAAAGGGGCAAGAGAACTCCTTCTTCTCTTGCCTCCAAGGCCCAAACCCAACCTAACAGCCCTCACTCAGAATCACAACATTCTGGTGAGAATGTCATAAGGGAAAGCCACATTATTAGGGAGACTCCTTTGGATGTCTCTCTATTAGGATCAGGATCACTTCCCGGATCTATAGAATAGCCCCCTGAGCCTTTCCTTTCTCTTCTGAACTTAAGTGTTGAGGAACCTGATCAAGATGATGTACCTTTTCCAACTACCACCATCTTGGAGGTACTGATTGATCTTGCTTCCAACACACCCATCCCAAGTTCTTCTACCCTGAAGGTCCACTCTAGGAGTTATGACAGAATGGATGTGGAAGAGGCTGTCACTACTGCTGGTCCATCAAATAACCAGGAGGACAGTGACAACATTGCTAAGACCTCAACCACGGCAACTCACAGTGAGGATGCTTCCTTGGAAACTCCCCTCACTGAGAGGAATCCTAGGTGCCAAGAAACCATGGGTGATGGGGATGAAGAGGCTAGGCCTAAGGCCCCATCTGGATCCAAGGATTTCACAACTGTGGATGAGGACAGACTGAAACTTCATATCTTGGAATTGACGGCCAGGGTGAAAATGATAGAGGCACATCAATGCCCAACTTTTCTTACTCCCTCCTTTGTATCGGTGGGCACCCAAACTGATGCACATTTGTCCACTGATGCAACCAAAAATGGGCAGATGGTCCCAATGGAGAAAGACTCAGACAGTTTTGACGACTGCAGGCTGTATTTCAAAGTACAAGATGGCTATTTTCGAAGCTTTTTCCTTTGGTTGAAAGGATAGTCAGAAATGTACAAAAGCTTCAGCAAAAAAGGCAATAAGAGAATTTTGGTAGCATCAGTCTAGGGGGAGTTTGTAGAACCAAAGACTGATGGCTACAAAATTCTCTAAGTACAAATGCTACTGATCTCAGAGTTTGCTGCTGACCAACAAACTGCTGCGGACAAGCTTATCTGCTGCGGATACTTGTTCTCCTGCTGAAGAACAAATCTGTTGCGGATAGCCTTATCTGCTGAAGACCAAAGTTGTTGCGGATAAGCTTCTCAGAAGCATCAACACTTGATGCTGCTGACAGGCAAATCATCAGCAGCTCTGGATGGTTACATCTTGCTGCTGATCAACATCTTTGTTGCTGACAGCCTTGTGCCTTGAAGACAAATCATTGCAGCTGACTATCCATACCAAGCGTCACTGACAACTTTCTGCAAAAGCAACTGACACACTCAAGCAGAAGGAACCTCAATGGCTCAACCAATGACGGACAACAATGCTCTTCTCCAAGCATGCAAGTAATGATGCATAAAGAAGACGCTTCAATAAAGTTAACTAGATATAGAAAAAACGTGTAATAGTTAGCTAGATACAACAGATCAACGGTCTGTGTTAGATCTGATCCTCAGAATCAAGGGGCTGTCTTGATTCTAAGTGAAGTATAAATAATTTGTAAGCACTTCATTGTAAGTGTGCTTTTGTGCTTTCTGATTGAGTTTCAATTGTAATCGTTTATCTGCAAAAGCTTAATACAACAGTGTTCTTAAAAGTATTCTTTCTACCTGTTCGATTACATTTGTGTAGTTGTTATTGTTTCCGCCAATTTCAACTAAGAACAGAACCATCTTGTAATTTCACGATCTTACAGTCCATTTCATATACTATAATCCCTTTTCGATTTTGAAAATCTGATTTGGAGGTGGGGAATGTTCAAGGCTCACATCTGTGTTTCTGTTTCTTTTAGGAAGAAGGAAAGCAGATAGAATTCGCGTCTTGCATCATTATCTGGGTACTTTCATCAGATCAGGGCAGTAGCCCAGTGGTTAACACTCATGGAGCATCAAGCATGGGTCATGGGTTCTAAACCCAGCCCCTGCTCCATTCGGTTTTTTTTTCTGTTTTGCTCATTCACACTCATATGTTGCCTAAATTGTTCAAATCCAAGTAAACTTTATAAATAATTAAGTTAATAATATAGGGTTTCATCTAATTTTTTTTTAAAAGTGTATTGTTTTTAAGAAATTCTTAGAAGTTTGTCTAAATAAACTAAACATTTTAACTAAAAAGACCTGATCATAATCCTTGGGATCGGTTAGTGTTTACATTCAAATATTAATTTTAAAACGTGATTATTACTTATTAATAAATTACTTTTGATCGTTAATAGATATGTCCTACTATTAGATTTTCAAATAATAATATTTAAAAATATCCATATTTTAATAACGTCATTTTTGCCACTTTTGACATTGTCCTCATAATATAAATATTACGTTAAGATATTTAATATATTAATATGCTTCTAAATAATACTTATTTTTAACACCTAGTTTTCTTTTTATAAATAAAGTTTATAAGAAATTATTTATAAACTTCATTCGTGTTCTAAATCGCTCATACATTCCAAAACCCTAAATCCCAAATCATTTCAGTGTCCTCTTAAACCGTTCTCCATTATAATAACCTATCTTATTTAACTTATGACATACTTAGTTCATGTTGTTACAAGTTACAAAGTACAACCCTCTACTTAATAACGTGATTTTACATAGCCCATTTTCCTTTTGTATATTTTTGGGGTGAAACATGATTACTCAACAAACACTATTTGCAATTACACACTTACAATTCTACAATATGATCATATGTGTTTGTTTGTGTTTTATGTTTGAATGCTATTTGTTAAGGCTACATATACATGACACACTCGTGCAATCATTAACACAATACATCATGATAACATTTGTGTTATGCCCTACATCACGATAACGTGTGTTGTTATGCCCTACATTAGGATAACATGTGTTGTTATGCCCTACATCAGGATAACATGTGTTGTTATGCCCTACATCAGGATAACATTTGTTGTTATGCCCTACATCAGGATAACATGTGTTGTTATGCCCTTCAGTTACAAGGTTTGATTTGTGCACCTAGCTTAACTTAGATTCTCCATAAATGCTTTATAACCATGTATCATATGAATTGTACACGAAACATTTTGAACTTTACTTGTGTTGTCAAACCCTATGTATGCTCACCAACTTTTTAGTTGACCTCGTTTTTATCATGTTTCAGGTACGAATGTGTGAGTTGATCAAGTTGCCTTCATTTAGTATTGAGGACCTAGTTTTAAACTTAATAATGATATTCATGTATTTTTTATTCTTGTAAATGTTGTACTTGATTACTTGAATTATGAAATGAAATTGATTGTTTAATTATTTCAACTTTAGTAAACCATGAGCTTATGAATAGTCTACATGTCCCGCCCCAACGTTTCCGCCGCCGGTTGGGGTGTGACAGATGTGACCAGAAGGGGATTCAAGGGATACTAATAACACTAGTGTTCGGATTACCTCTCGGTGTCACTGATTATGCTATAGAACTCAATAGATAGCTCACCTCTCTGTTTCACTATCTCAATACATCTAAGATGCAAGGAGCTATCAAAATTCAACCTATTTAACACGAATTAACAATGACACTAAAACCCTAAATAAACGTCCTCTCAGACTGTTCACTCTAAGAAACCCTAACACCGAAGACTAATTGATTATCTATCACTTTGCATGTATTTAGACAAGAAGAACAATTGGTTTATTAAGTTGTTAATCAATATTCCTATGGTCACCGACGGCTAGCAAACCACATAACGATCTAATACACACCTATTTATTGAAAGACATTTAATCAAGATATGTAAGGAAATCAACCAATCAAAGATCAAAACCAAGCATGCATACTCATTAAACAAGTGAAATAAGATCTAGAATAAAACATAAAAACCAAACAATAACCATAAACCGATAAAAATTCAATTTTTTTGCAAACATTCATCATTAACCTAGGTAGATCTACGATTTTTAGCCACGAATCATAGTGAAATCAACAAATCTAGAATTAAAAGTATGAAACATAGTCCTAGAATAATGACCAACTCAAGAGAATGATTAATCGTGACCGAATGATTGAATCTAACCGGTGTGATCTCTCAAACTCCAAAATCTTGAACCCAAAGCTTCTCTCCTTGCCAAAATCGCCCAAGATCTTTCCTTTAATTGCAATCTCTCGAATTATCTAGAGAATCATCGTTTAAATCAATTAATTCTTTATTTTAGGTTTTTTTTCATATTTTTCTGGTCTCTCGCGTACCGCGAGAGATATGTGGCCACTCCCTCGCGTACCTCGAGGGATAATTTAGTCGGGACAGCTTCTGGGTTCCCTCGCGTACCGCGAGGGAATTATCCTCCCTCCTCGCATACCGCGAGGGGTTACTTTTCACAGAAAATTAATTTTGTTCTTTTGCTTTCCACCCTTTTCCCATGTGCTTGATTTCTCTAGGATTTAGTATTATTTTCCGCTTCTTTTGCACACTATGACCTGAAAACATGACCCGAACTCAGAACGAAATAAAATCGACACAAAACGAGTACAAAACTGTATTTGCAACATATCAGGGGCTGAACACTGATCCAGGGATCGATCCAAAAATGAGGATTGTCTCCCCTTCCAACAACTCCTTTGAAAAAATGTTGCAAGTGATTGCTAGAGATGACAAATTTTTAGTCTATCGCCGCGATATTTTTCCAAACCCCGGTGAGTTTTTTCTTAACCGGCATAATCGACCAGGACCTATTAGAATAATGATACGCATCAATTACCTTCTTCCATAAATTATTATCTTCACTCTTATATCGCCAAAGCCACTTAATTAAAAGAGCATTATTTGTGTCTTCGAGCTTGCTTAAACCGAGGCCTCCTACGTTCCTAGGGGAAGAAACCTTCTCCCAATTCACCTAGTGAATCTTCTTTTTCTCATTCGAACCTCCCCAAAGAAATATTCTAATGATAGCTTCCAACTTGTCAAGGACCTTCGTAGGCGCTTTGTATAACGAGAAATAATAAGTAGGGAGAGCCTCTAAAACCGGCTTAATAAGAGTAACTCGCCCCCTGTTGACAGTGACGACGCTTTCCATCTAGAGAGACGAGACTGGAAAATATCAACTATAGGACTCCAAGATATGTGAAAGGACCCGTTCCGGGGATGCATCTCAAAATTTCAGCCAGAGGAACAGCTTCCTCCATCTCCACTCCCAACCCATAAAATATCGATTTCCCCAGATTTATTTTTTACCCCGAGCAACATGCATTATGCATACATGAAGTTAGGATAAAAAAAAACTGACCCACTACCTACACCATTACTCCACTACTAAGACATTCAAAATGATAACTTGCTGCATAATATAAACAACACATGACCCAAAAACTCGACAAGTGACCTGTCCGACATGACCCATCCAACATGATCCATCAAGAATTAACGTTTTTAACCTATATAATTCTCTACTAGTTTGAACTTTCTAAAACATTGATTTGTTAACTTTCTTAAAAAAACTTAATGCGGAGTAGTCTTTATTTTTTTCGCGACGTTCCGATATAATTTTTTTTAAACTGGATATGTATTAGAAAATTTTTTTTATTTGTTATCGTAGGCTATAAGAGGTATTGTTACCGTGACGAACCAACCTATACCGGCCGAACATCATCGGGTTTTTTTAAAAAAAAAAAAACGGGTACTGGTACTATCGAAACCCGTTTCAGTGTTCGGTTTTATGGTCTTCGGTCACTTTTGTGTCGTTACTAACTGAACCGATACCAGCCAAACAACATTTGTACCGGTATTGATATTGGATGAACTATTTTTGGTATTCAGTTTTATGATTTTCCATCGATGTTGAACACGACTTAACTTTTCGGATTACATCAAACAACTTTTGACTTATTAAACCGTTGTAAATTTTTATTTTTCGTATCACAAACTATACCATGTAGCCGTACCTAATTGGTTACGTAACGAACGGAATCCAAACCGACCAAACAACGTCGGTATCGGTAATGCTATCGGTATTTGTTTTTTATTTTATTAGATAGCGTCGTAAAATATGTGTCGCTATCCTTTTGGGTTTTAGTTTTATTATATAAAGTTTTGAAGATGTTTATTACCGAGATTTCCAACTTTTCTTTTTTATGTTTTTACAACCAGCAACTCGTGCATATTTATTATCTATATTTCCTTTATAATGTGTTTAATCACGATATATTTGACTTTGGGCTTCATGAACATTTGTGATTTTTATGCATGTATTGCGCCGCATGAGCTTGTTGATGACTTCTTCTATTCTTCTCGAAAATAATCATTTAATAATTAACGAATCATGATGAAGCGAATAAACTTACTTGTCGGTATCTTCTCTTCACCTTCATCAACATTGCAAATATGAGGCTCTTCAAGCCTAATTCTTACCAGCTTTCGGCTACAACTTTCGAACAGCTAGTAACCCTATCCCTTCCCTCAGATCTTCCAAGGATTTGTCAAGCACAAGGTTTCACCCACATCCACTTTGGTGCAATAAGACTCGCTCTTACCTTCCATGGTAGAAAAGGCCTACCAGTGTTCTCTCGTATCGCCTTGGTCGACACCAGATTTGTAGAATACCAACACACATGTATTGGTACTATCTAGACCACGTTGAACGTTGGCACTTTGTTTGTCACCTTTTACCAAAACTTCAATATGCCCCTAAATGACCCATCACTATTCACCGCTTTAAAAGCTCAGATCCAGATTGGAGTTGCTCAACAAGTCAATACTTTTCAAGCAACCATCCATTACCAGCTGGCGTACATGGTCCAAAATCACTCTTTGGACATGATGGTCCCAGGGCATGTCAACAGTGGAGGAGCGTTGTTCATTGACATAGATGAAAACGTTGTTCCCACCTGCACATATTTTTGTGAGCAGTTATCCAGAGAAGAGCTTTTAAAACTTCTTCCAGAGATATGGATAACTAATTATGAACATATCCATCAGGCTCCAGTCCAGACAAAGACAACCCCAGACTTTGTCCAACACCAGTACAGCCTTGTCGAAGTCAAGTTCAAGAAGGAGGATCGACTAGATGTTTTCTCAACGATGTTCATGATGCAGCCTGTAAAAACCTGAAGCAAGATAGAACATTTCCAGTATGACGTATGCAAATACAAAACGTGCCCAGAATAAGCTGAAAGGGTAAAATATGATGAAGATGTCCCTTAGAAAAAGAAAGGATCCCAAAGGTCTTTGAAGAAGAGATACAAAACAGGAGATCCAAGCATTGGCCTTCTTGGTGAACTGATGTGCCATCACTTATATTTTGTAATTGCAGGTTATTCAGAGTTGAAAATATAAATCAAGCTAAAACGTATCAAAAACACCAAGAATTCAATCTTCAAGAAAATTCATTCCCGATCATTGACCCCCAAGAAGTCAAAATTGGTCAACAAAAGTCAACCAAGCAGCTAAAAGACAAAGCTGGGAGAAAACAAGGGGATGCATGGTCGTGCATCAGCGTCCCTCGCTTCCCACGGCCAAGTACCGTGTCCTCTGTACCCTGTTTGATTCCCTAGGCCTTTGCACGACCGTGCAACCCATTGCACGGCCGTGCATTGCACATTTTGAGGCTTATAAATAGGAGGCTTGAGTTCTTCATTCCACACACCAATTCAGACAAGAGAGCATTCTTGTAGTTAGAGTAGATTGTAGAGGGGGTCTTCATCCTTGTTCCATAATAGGGGAGCCTACGAAACTCATCATTATGCTAGTCGTTATGGCTATTCGTGGCTAAAACTTCTTTGTATTACTAGGGTGAAGATAATTTTTGGTGCATGTTAATGTTTTATGTATTAATTTATGGTATGTTTATGTCTTTAACTAATTCGTTCTTAAAAACCATCTTTCGGTGTGCTTTTATTATTGTATAAATCCGTCTTTATATTTGTGAGTGTCTTGATTTAAAAATTTAAGATTGTAAAACCCTTTTTAATCAAACTTTCTTTGAAACTCGTACGTCTTTTTACGAGCAGAGTTTGATAAGCCAAGGCTTGGTTTATACTTATAAGATCGTACGTCTTTATACGAGCTTATAATGCGACCAATAAATGGTGAACTCATGTTGGGAACGATACGTCCTTATACATGGTCTCATTGTTACACCGCCTCCCGGTGAGGAAAATATAATCACCTATTTAACTCTAATATAAAGAACTTTAAGTCCAGTGTCTTAAACCAACCCGGAGATGACCATTCGATGGGTTGAGGGTAACAGTTGTCCTTAACGGGAGGCATTACTATTTTAATTTAAAGATTATAATTCGTGAATTAAATGTAGTGAGGACGAGGCTCTAGTGGTGACTCGGGTCAAAAGTCTGTACTAGTTATACCACTGAATTGGTAAACTTAACATTATCACGTACCAAGCTGATTCGAAACCCGAAGCAATACTATCCGTAATCTGATCATTTTCGCCTTATTTACTTTCTTGCTATTTACTATTCTGCTAGTTACATTTCTATTACACACTTCACGCATATTTTTACTTTTATGATATTTACTTTACCGTCATTTACTTTTCTACTTCACAAGCACACAAAACCCACTTACTAATTAATCCAGCTAAACGATAACGAAAGTTGAGTATTGGAACTCGACCGTGTCCATTGGTTCGATACTTGGTTCTTACCTAAACTATATTGTAGGATCGTTAAATTACAAGATGGTTCTATTCTTAGTTGAGATTGGCGGAAACAATGACAACTACACAAGTATAATCGAGTAAACAGAATGAATACTAATAAGAGCACTGTTGTATTAAACTTTGTGGATAAACGATTACAAATGAAAACTCAGTGAAGAAGCACACTTACAATGAAGTGTTTACACAGTATTTATACTAACTTAGAATCAGGACAGACCCTTGATTCTAAGTATCAGATCTAACACAGACTGTTGATCTGATGAAAATATCTAACTATTACACGTTTTGTCTATATCTAGTTAATTTTATTGAAGCGTCTTCTTTATGCATAATTGCTTGCATGTCTGGAGAAGAGCATTGTCGTCCGTCATTGGTTGCACCATTGAGGTTCCTTCTGCTTTGAGTGTGTCAGTCGCTTTTGCAGAAGGTTTTCAGTGATGCTTGGCATGGATAGTCAGCTGCAACGATTTGTCTTCAAGGAACACAGCTATCAGCAGCAAGAATGAGAATGATGCTGCTGATAAGCCTATCAACAGCAACAAGTGTTGAATGTTGCTGATAATCCTATCAGCAGCAACATGTGTTGAATGCTGCTGATAAGCCTATCAGCAGTATTTATACTTAGAATAATTTAGAAGCAATCAGTCTTTGGTTCTACAAACTCCCCCTAGACTGATGCGACCAAAATTCTTCTAATCACTTTGCTGCTGAAGCTTTTGCATGTGGCTGACTATCCTTTCAACTTCATAGCGTCTTGGATCCTTGCTGGGATTGTTCAGTGGAAGTGCAGACAGAGTCTTGATGTCTTTATGTGGCATTTTGTAGATAGTTTTGCTTGAGCATTTCACTTTCTGCTTCCTTACATCAGTTAAAGTGAACTCGTCCAAATCAGCATTATAGGACCAACTTACAAATGGAGAGTGGGACTTGAGTTGTTTGATGTCAATGATCACATCTTTGCTAGGGTTGAAGTAGTGTTTGATGGCTAGGCAAGAAGTTTCCCACCCTCATTTGCAGGCTCATAAGCTTCACTCAGCTCCAAAATTCTGCTACGATCTGAATCTGGCAATTGCAGAACTTCATCAACAGATCTTTAGATAGATCTTCTTCTTTCAGTTCTCCCCCTGAAGATCTCAAACCTTTGATCCTGTGGATTATAGACCCAATCAACTATGTCTCTTGAGTCTTCTGGTTTAGGTGTGGGTTTGGATTTCTTCAAGGGAGGCTGTTGATGATTGGGAGCTGGGTGGAATGGTTTGGACTTTTTGGGTGGAGGAGTGGAAGGTTTGGGGAGGAGAGTGGAAGGTTGTTGGACTGAGGAAGAGGTAGGTGAGGAAGAAGGCTTGGGTTTCTTTGCTTTTGTTTCTTCTTCTTCCTGAATAGGTACCCTTTTCTTGGATCCCTTCTTCCCCAATCTTTCTTCCTCATCCTTCTTGACTTTGAAGTAGAGGGCTTGCAGGTTCATGAAGTTCATGGGACCTAGCCTCTGTCCACTCTCTCCTCTAGCCTTAAGGAAGTCAATCATGACCTTCCTCTCTTCATGGGTCCGTTTATTAAAGGCAATGGTCTTCTTGGACTTTTGTTCGGCTTTTTCTTCTTCTTCAGCCTGTTTCTTCTTTTCCAATTAACCTTGCTGACCCATGAAGGCTCTGTAGACTTCTTTATTTGATAGTTTCTCAAGGTAGTCTGCATCCTCACCTTGAGAAACTAGAGCCTTTACCCACTCCTCCCTCATTTCTTTGGCTAGTTTAGAATCGGTTATTCTGAACTTAGCTTCTTCTTTCTTCTTCTTCTCCAATTCTTCTTCTTCTCAAATTCTTCTTCTTCTCTGTTAAATTGTTCCTGCAGTTGAAGAGCAAGAGCTGCATCTTCTTCAATCTGGTCAACTGCAGGAATCTTTCTTTTCAGTTCATCCAGCTGTCTAGCATATAGCTGGATGGTTTGTTCTCTGAGGAGAATGGTTGTTTTTCTTTCTTGAGCATTTTTAATGTCAGCCATCTCCTCTTCTTCTTCTCTTTTCTTCCCTCTCTCTTTTCTCTTTTAGCAATCTCTCTTCATCTTCATCTGACATAATTCCCTTTCCCTTGTTTATATTGGATGTCTCTACTTCGGCTTCACTGACCACAACAACAGATGATGGTGCTGCTATTGGGGTCTCAACCTCAGCTTCATTGGCAAATTTAGAGGTAAACAAGGGAAGGTCATTGGCTTCATCCGATTTGCACTCAGGAGCTGTGAATTCTTTCAGCATTTCTTTGATAGTTGATCTTGACTCATATGCTGCAGCAAAGATGTCTACTCGAGGGGTCAGTATCAGTGTCAGAGTTTGACGCATATACTTCCTCAGTAATTCTTCCTTCTTGTTCAAGATGGGCTCTGACAGTAGCTATCATTGCCTGGCTTTCAAGGGAGCTGACATTGCAGATATTTGCCCTGAGTTGAAAGATCTTGTAGAGAAAGTCTGTAGGAAGTGACAGGATGTTCCTGGTGTTGATGGTGAGAGAGGAGCCGTTGCTCAGTAAGAAGGTGTGGTCAAGAGACTTAGTGCTTAGCCATCCCAGCACATCTAAGTCTTTGACAATGAAGGAGTACAGAAATCTTCTTAAGCAGCAAACTTCTTCTTTAGTGAGAAGACTGCTCCTTATAATTTCAAGTCTTCTAGGAGTCGGTCTTCTTTCTGCTGCTGCCGAAGATTCAAGATAAGCTACCCGTTTTCATGTTTGTATGAGTCTTTTGAAGATGGGTAGATTATCCTCCATCAAGTCATAGAACCTGCAAATGGCAAGTTCTGCTGAGAGATCTGATGAAGTGTTGATGCAGTTAGTTAAATACAGTTGTAGGACTTGGAGGGCATTGAGAGAGTTCCAGTTTAGCTCTTCTACTCCACTAAACTCCCATCCAATCCAAAATCTCTCTGCTGATCCATCATACCCCCAAGCTAGAATGGAGTCAAATTCTAGCTTCTGTGAAGTTTGAAAGAGTTGGGGGGGGTAATGGATTGACTTATGATGGCTGCTGCTACAGGGAGGATGCTGAAAGCTGTATATTTTTGTTATTTGTCTTCAGCTTCATTCAGCACCTCATCAACAGCCCTGACAACTAACTTCCAGTCTTCAGATGTTTCTTCTTCTTCGTTATCTGAAGCTGGCAAGTCATGGACCTGTACAAAAGGTGGCTTGAAACGTGTACTTTGAAAAATAGCCTGCTCTTGAATCCTGTCGTCAAGACTGTCTGTGTCTTCCTCCATTGGGACCATCTCCCCCTTTTTGGTTGCATCAGTGGACAAATAAGCATCAGTTTGGGTGCCCACTAATACAATAGAGGGAGAAAGTACAGATGGGCATTGATGGGCTTCATGCATAGAGACTTGGTGTCTTAGTTTGGACACTTCAGCCTCTAGCGTAGCCACCCTAGCCGTCAATTCCAGGTTATGAAGTTTCAGTCTGTCCTCATCCATAATTGTGGAATCCTTGGATCCAGATGGGGCCTAAAGCCTAGCCTCTTCATCCCCATCACCCATGGTTTCTTGGCGCCTGGGATTCCTCTCAATGAGGGGAGTTTCCAAGGAAGCATCCTCACTGTTAGTTGCCGTGGTTGAGGTCTTAGCAATGTTGTCACTGTCCTCCTGGTCATTTGATGGACCAGCAGTAGTGACAGCCTCTTCCACATCCACTCTTTCATAACTCCTAGAGTGGTCCTTCAGGGTAGAAGAACTTGGGTTGGGTGTGTTGGAAGCAAGATCAATCAGTACCTCCGAGATAGTGGTAGTTGGAGAAGGTACATCATCTTGATCAGGTTCCTCAGCACTTCAGTTTAGAAGAGAAAGGAAGGGCTCAGGGGACTGTTCTATAGATCCGGGAAGTGATCCTGATCCTAATAGAGAGACATCCAAAGAAGTCTCCCAAATAATGTGGCTTTCCCTTATGATATTCTCACCAGAATGTCGTGATTCTGAGTGAGTGCTGTTAGGTTGGGTTTGGGCCTTGGAGGCAAGAGAAGAAGGAGTTCTCTTGCTCCTTTTCCTAGTATATGTTGTTGCAACCGGGGCCCTGTGTTCCGGTTGAACAATAACATCCAAAAGAGGTGTAAGTAATTTTTGTGCCTATGCATCCTTAGTAGTATGCACAGGGGTTCGAATGGTAAAAGCAGATTGTTGTTCAGGATGTGAGGTGGAGGGTGTGGGATCAGTATCAGCTGGGATTGCTGAACTGTCACCCGGGGTTCTTTGCATGTTCAGCATTGTAGATAACAATGGAACATTGACCCCCGAGAACTTTTTGGAAACAGTCTCATGCTTTGAAAAATGTTATTTTTATGACCCAACATGATGTAGATTCTTGCAGGTTTTGAAAGTTCTTTAGTTCTTGATTGAAAACTTCCTGCAAGAATCTTGGGTACATAAAGAATTGTTGCTTTGCACCCTCTTGAAGGTTATATCTCTAACCCTCAAAAATGAGGTGTGCAAAGTTGAAGCCTTGGTTAGTGACCATACCAGGGAAGGCGGAGGCAAGTGCAGAGCTCACCTGATGCCATCCACTCCTCTTCTGAGATATGCATTGGAGAAGAGCGTGGCAGAGATACTTCCATAGAGGGCCCATCAGCGCCTTCTCGATCGTATACTCGGACTGATTTCCAGTGTATCCAATGGAGACAAAGGTCCTCATATATTCATCCTTCGAGTATGAGATCGCTGCTCCCTCATCTTGAAGCTTAAGATGTTTTCTGAGTGTGGCTTCCAAGATGGTGATATCCTTGCCGTCTACTTTGGCTTTGATTTTGGGAATCCCCTGTTCGGTAGAGTAGACGGCGGTACTCCAGAAATCCTCCATGTGAGGGATATATACGGTAGGGTTGGTGGTGAGTGCATAGTAGATCTTTGATCAACATAAGAAATCAATCATATCGTCAAATCCTTCGGATTTCTTTCCTTTGGTGAGGTATGCTGTTAGGTTATGGTATGGGGAAAACTTGTCATCTGGGTTGTTGATATCTGCCATTGTCGTTTGATTTTGGAGGGATGGTTTGAGTGTGGTGGAGACTTGAGAATATGGAGAATATGGAGAGCTTTGAATATGGTGGGGACTTAGGGTTGAATTGAATGTCAAGAGGTGGTAAAGAAAATTTGATTTGTTCTTATAACGGCAGAGGAGAGAAAAAGCAAAATGACTTGTATAGTACAACCTTATTTACTTTTTATTGTTACAGCTGTAATACACCGAGGCAGTCATGGTAAAGACTGACGTTAATATCTTTTACAGCGGGTAAAGGTTAATTTGAACTTAAGTTTACCCATCAGCAGCAAACTTGGTTGCTGTGGATGAATAAGCCTGTCTGCTGCAACTTTGGTTGCTGCGGAAGGTTAAGTTTTTCAGCAGTAAACTTAATTGCTACTGATAGATGCAATGATCTGCAGCAAGGATGTTGCTGCTGACAGCCTTAAAGCTATCCACAGGAAACTTGTTCCTTTTGATAAGTTAAAGCAGTCAGGGGCAAATTCTTTGCTGCTGAAGATCAGACCTGTTAGCAGCCAAAAAGGATGCTGCTGAGTTATAACTTTTATTTACAACATAAGACAGACATATTTACAACAAAGGATAGACGCACTCAACTGAACCGATGATGATGCTTGGTGGTTTCTTTACCTTCCATTGTTGAGTTGGTGGTTTTCCAGCTCTCTTTGTCTTTTCAGCAGCAGACGTTGTATGTGAGGATTTTGGCTTATCAGCAGCAGATTTTGTTGCTGTTGATGGTTTTACTTGAGCAGTTGCAGACTTTGTTGCTGCTGAAGGCTTTCCTTTTGGTTGCTTGGGCTTTACTCGATCAGCATCAATTATTTTGGCTGCTGATGGCTTAGAAACAGATGTATGCTTATCCTTCTTCACCTTATTGATAGGCTTTTGTATAACTGGGGTTGGAAGAAGAATCTGATTGAAAGGATTAGACTTACAATTTGCAGCAAAGTGGTCTGATTTTCCACAGATGATGCAAGATTGTTGAGGTTTTGACAACTGTTCCCTTGGTAGAGAAAGAGATTTTCTGAATTGAGTTGTTTTAGCTTCAAAACTTCTTACCTGTTTGTTCTTCTTTGTCTTCTCAAAAGCATGTTGCTTGAGGTTTCTTTGCTTCTGAAGGTAGTAGAAGCAGGTGCTGGCAGTGTGGTTATATTTCCCACAGACAAAACATGATTTTGCCAGTTTATCCCTTGAAAGATACACATAATCCTTTCTTTTGAAAAGGTCTTTGAAATTCCAAGGGTGAGCTTTGTTGTGCTCAAAAGTAGCTTCTTCCAATGTCTTTTGAACATATGGAACCCTTTCTCCAGGCGCATGACATATGTCAAACACCTTCCTTGGCTGGACTGAAGATGAGGACTGGCCCTTTTCAGTATTTAGCTTCTTAACTTCTGGAGGATAGCTAATTTTGATTTGTTTGAATGGTGTAGGAACTGGTACTGAAATGGCTGGTACTGGTGCTGAATGGATAATGGGGACTTCATCTTTAGTCAGAATGACTTTAGGGGCAGAGGGAGATGAAGTAGTGGATTCTTGTACCAAATATGAAGCTTCACTTGTTTCAGTGGAGTCTGAGCAAGTTGAATCAGACTCTGATGAGGTAGTGCATTCTTGTACCAAAAGTTCATCCTTAGAAGGATCAAGATTTCTGTTGGCCATATCAAGATTTGCAAGATTGAAGCTTGGTTCATGGATGGCAACGTAGTCAGCAGGAGGTGCAACGGCTTGATATTGTTCAGCATGATACCCCAGACCAGTTTTTACTTTTTCATGAATTTAAGCATCCAACAGTCTTTGCAGCTTTTTGGATACAAATTCATATTTGTCGACATGAACTTTTTGTTTTGCCAATTCTGCTCTGGTAGCTTTTAATCTGGCCAGTAGATCATCAATCTGAGTTTCAAGATTGGTTTGTTCATGTTTTAATGATGAAATCTCTTTCTTTAGGCAATTGATTTTTTCTTTGTAACTGTCTTCGACCTTTTTGAATTCAGATTTCATTTGATGAAACTCTTCATTTTGATCTATGAGGTTTTGATTATGCTTTCTGTAGCCTAAAACCTTATCAATACAGGCTTGGGAACATAGATGTTCATATACCTGAGGCGGTATTTCAGTTGTATCTGCCATAAGGGCTTGGTTGTTGGTAGACAGATCTTCATACTGAAAGTTCCAGTCAAAGTCAGAAGTTCCAACAGATGCACAAGCTGCAGTTTGAGCTGGAGGGGTAGCTTGTTTCTGTTGTCTAGGTTGGCTAGGTTGGCTTTGTCTTGTTCGATCCTCAGTAGGGTTTGCCCTAGGTGCCTTGCATTCTCTAGCAAAATGACCCAGTTGGTTACAGTTGTAACATCTTAATTTACCTTTATCTAAGCCAACTCTGGTGTTGGAGCTGTTGCTTGGAATGGGTCTTCCGGTTCTAGAGTAGAACCTTTTTACTCTTATAGAGAGCATGGCATAGGAGTGTTGTATATCCATTTCTTCTAGATCATCTGGATGGAAGCACTCAAGATCCTCCTTGATAAAGTACATGTTGCTTGAGTTTTCAGAAACAAAAGCAGCGGAGGTTGAGGCTTGAGAAGGAGCTTCAAGAAGAAATGGTGATGTGTTTGTTGTAGAGGTAGGAGTTTGAGGATGTGTGACTATGGGAGGATAGTAGTTGCTAGTACTAGGACCTGAGTGCTCAGAGTGAAAAGCAGAAAAGGTGGTGGTGGATGTTGAAGCTGTTTGGTAGCTTGAGCTTCGTTCTTTTGCCTGAATCATCTCTAGCTCATAAGTCTTCAGCATACCGAAGAGCTCAGTCATTTGGAGAGTCTTCAAATTCTCAGTTCTTCTAATGGACACCATGTAGAGTGTCCAGCAGCTAGGTAAAGACCTGATCAACTTTTTGAGAATATCCTCATTCTCCAGTTTCACCTTTGAGCACTGCAGCTCACCTACAAGATAAGTAAATTTGTTATATAAAACAGTTAGGGACTCACCTTCCTTCCAGACGAAGTTTTCGTACTGCTGCTTCAGGATGTCCCTTCTGTTTTCTTTGACTTCTTCTGAGCCAGCAAACATCTTCTCAAGAGCCTCCCAGAGCTCTTTGGCGTTTTGTAACTTCTGAAGTTATGAAAAACATCATTTGGAAGGCACATTTGGATAGCTCCTAGTGCCTTGAAGTCCACCTCCATCTTTTTTATATCCTCTTCCGAGTACTTGGAGGGATCCTTTGGAACTGATGGTCCTCCAGAGTCAGCAGATGCCACCATGGGAATGTAGGGTCCATCCCTGATGGATTTCCACATTCCGTACTCCTGATAGCAGACTTTTCATGCGATTTTTCCACATGTCGTAGTCTTCTCCAGACACCAATCTTGGTGGTTGGTTGATGATGTCGATGTCTTCAAAACCATTGCTTTGTGCCATTTTTGTTTCGTGGTTTTGGGTGACTTGATCAAAGAGAGAGAGTTTAGAATAGAACCAGAAGTGATTAAACAAGTGTTAGTTTATTTAATCTGAGCCAAAGCTCTGATTCCACTTGTAGGATCGTTAAATTACAAGATGGTTCTATTCTTAGTTGAGATTGGCGGAAACAATGACAACTACACAAGTATAATCGAGTAAACATAATGAATACTAATAAGAGCACTGTTGTATTAAGCTTTGTGAATAAACGATTACAAATGAAAACTCAGTGAAGAAGCACACTTACAATGAAGTGTTTACACAGTATTTATACTAACTTAGAATCAGGACATACCCTTTATTCTAAGTATCAGATCTAACACAGACCGTTGATCTGATGAAAATATCTAACTATTACACGTTTTGTCTATATCTAGTTAACTTTATTGAAGCGTCTTCTTTATGCATAATTGCTTGCATGTCTGGAGAAGAGCATTGTCGTCCGTCATTGGTTGCACCATTGAGGTTCCTTCTGCTTTGAGTGTGTCAGTCGCTTTTGCAGAAGGTTGTTAGTGACGCTTGGCATGGATAGTCAGCTGCAACGATTTGTTTTCAAGGAACACAGCTATCAGCAGCAAGAATGAGAATGATGCTGCTGATAAGCCTATCAGCAGCAACAAGTGTTGAATGCTGCTGATAATCCTATCAGTAGCAACATGTGTTTAATGTTGCTGATAAGCCTATCAGCAGCAACATGTGTTGAATGCTGCTGATAAGCCTATCAGCAGCATTTGTACTTAGAATAATTTAGAAGCAATCAGTCTTTGGTTCTACATATATTACGTTGCGATTTGCCTATTGTGTGTGTTTTAAGTTAAAGTAATTATTATTTTATAAATTTAAAACCTGATCCTGTGAAACCATCTTAAAAATATATTTATTTATATTTTTACTATATCAAAACATTCACATCAAGTTTTTGGCGTCGTTGTCGGGGACACGGTGATTTCAAGAAAAATTCGAGTTAACGAATTAGCCCTTTTAACCTTAACATTTTTATGGTTTGTTTTAATTGTTCTTTACAACAACTTTCATGGATGAAAACTACGAGAGTTGTTATGGACGATACTAAAACGACTATGAGTACCACTATTCGGAGGTTTGATGTGATATCTGTGGGGAACCACACTACACCCAAGATTGTTATCACTATCAAGGGTATTCCACATATTTTCACCAACCCTACTGGCAACCATATGAGCTCTAAATTCCGACTCATGGACCCCAGGAAATCTCTTTCGTCATTTGGAGGAAATTAAGGTTCAACTCCTGAAGAGCTCTCCAACTGAACAACAAGTGTTTCGTCATTTGGGAGAAATTAAGGTTCAGATCCTAAAAAGCTATCCAAATATACAACAAGATGATTCCTTCAAAGTCCAAGAATCAGAAGTTATATTTCCAACATCTCTAGTAATATTGAGTGACTTTAAGGAGCAAGAACCTTCCATCTTCACAAGTATGGATCAATCGGAAGTGAGACAGGATGATTAAGAAAAAAGGGCTACTGCAACTTTACAATCACTTCCTAACTTTTTTTCTGAGAAGTTGGAAGCTAAACAATTAAAGGAGCCAGAAGACCGAAGATCAAAAGTGGAACCGGTGGGAATCCTAAATATGGAAGCACAGGAGGATGTAATCACCAACAAACAAATGACAATGGTGGCACCTCTTCCTTGCAACACATAAGCCACAGGATAGGGCACATCACTTTGAGGACCACTTCTCATGGAAGAAGCAACGTTCATCCAACAAAGTTTACGTGACAAAATTATCATACTGGGTGACCGTTGTCACACCCCGACCGGCGGCGGATTAAACGTCGGGGCTGACGCGGTTGTTCATAAGCACATGATCATCTATTATTAAATGACAATATTTATTCATCAACTTAAAATCATCCGTTACATAGGGAATGGAAAACGAAACGTTCAAAACATAACATAATTTAAATTAAACTAGGTCCAAGTCCTAGATGAGCAGGTAGGGTCCTCAAATGGGTGCACCTGAAACATGTGATTAATGTCAACTACACGTAGTTGGTGAGTAACATAGGTTTTGACACCAACAAAAGTTAAGTAAAAAGTATTTGTAATTCATTATTGTTCAAAGCGTAACTATGGCCTAAATCCGTAAGTAATGGAAAACTGGTAAGTACAATCCCACTGATTGTGTTTTAGAAAAATAGTAATATGGTACACACAAAACCTGCCAAGGTTCGTGTTAACTGGAATAGGATTCCCCTATAAAAGATCCTGTTAGGTACTACCTTAGGCCTGGGTAGCAGGTTAATGAATGTACTAGCATGAACACGTGTAATGGTCACCAAGCAGTTTAAGACATAAAGCACATAGTAATTTGCATGAGAACAATGGTATTGAATCTAGTATGTATAGTATGTAAACATGTTCCACCCCGAGTATTTGTAAACAATAGTAAAAAGAAAGGGGGCTATGAAACTCACTTGAATCAAAGCTAGAACGTATGAACTGGTAAATATTGTTAGGCCTCGTGAGGAACTCTCACAACAAACCTACACGCGTAATGGTAACCTAATTTCAACATATGTCTAAATGGTATTTAGGAGATATTGGAACGTTTAGGGTTTCATGGGGGTTTGAGAATTGAGCATAGGGTTTGTGCGAGTTTTGTATAAAAATATATGTAGTTATCTTGTTAAAATGTTTGGACTTATTTATATAATTATTCTACAAAAATTAAATAACTAAATCATGGGGATGTTTAAATAATATTACATTTGAATTTATAAAAAATCAATAATCATATTATGGAATAGAAAAAAGTTTGAAATATTGCGTTTGGATTTATTTATATACTCATTCCAAGAATAATTTATAAATAGCTTATAAAATTGAAAGAAGTTTAATTAATTTATGTTATGTAAATAGCATAACTATTGATTACTTTAATTAAATTTTTGTTGATTAATCTAGTAATAATTGCAAATAAAATGGTTACATATTAAATTCATCTTATATAAATTGATAAAGAAATAAATGGGTTTTAAGCAGCACTTATTGAACTTTGTATAAAATAATTATTTATTATAATCATTTGAGTATTTATAAATAGAAAAAAAAATGTTTTAAATAATTATTTTTACTACACAATTATTTATAGGCTTTAAAAATGTGTAATTGATCTTTTAATTAAAATTTGTGAAATAGATACCATTAATAAATAATTAACATAATTAATATGTCTAAACAAAACATTTATAATATTTTATTTAGAGTGTTACAAGTGTTTAAATAAAATAAAGTAGTTAAAATACTAATTTATGTTAGAGGATGTATTGGCATAATATATAAAATTTATTTGGAAATTTTTAGATGTTAAATAATGTGTTAAAAATGGTTTAAAAAGAAAAAGGAGCAAACTCGGCTCCCATGGGATTCGAACCCGCGCCTGAGGCGGTTCATCCCTTGCACACACACTAACCGCTAGACTGGGCATGATGCCTTGTCCAGTGGTCGCTCCGATTGGTTTTTGATAAGCAAACCCATCAACCCTTCGTCCCCATTATGAAACCCGAAACCCTAGCTTCTCAATTTGCCCGATTGATCATCGATTCGATCCCGAATCCATAGGGCTTTGAATCTACTGATCAAAGCGAGTTCAATGACACCAATCTTACCTGAAATGGTTATGCAGAGAGGGAGAACGACTGTGATGAACAGGAACTGTTTCGTCGGTGGGTTTACGGATTACGGAGATGGAATCAGACGCAATTGAGGGTATAGGAAATTTTTGGTGA
This sequence comes from Smallanthus sonchifolius, assembly GCA_023525975.1. Taxonomy (NCBI): domain Eukaryota; kingdom Viridiplantae; phylum Streptophyta; class Magnoliopsida; order Asterales; family Asteraceae; genus Smallanthus; species Smallanthus sonchifolius. Next base: position 14,599,142 of record CM042035.1, on the reverse strand, counting down.
GTGTCGTTGATGATTTGGGACGTCTATTTATAGCCAATTTAGACATTACGTGTTTGATCGATTAAATGGCATTCACGGTCTCAAACGGTTATGAGTTACACCATGATGAGCTCATAAAAACTCAATTACGTGTAGTTAATGGATCGATTAGGTGTCATGAGCATTTTTCCGTGAACGGTCTTATACGAAACACGTAGATGTTGATTTCGTGTGGAATGGCCCCAAAACCGGCCACCGGGAGACTCGAACTCGCGACCAGAGGGAAGGGGGAGGGGGTTTCATCCGGTTTTGAAGTCAGATCCCTGAAGTTTCAGGTTTTGGCCAAACAGGTCCTTGGGGTTTAAAAGCTTTATCATTTTAGTTTTAAAGTTTGTTTTAAAGTGAGAATCAAGTTTCAAAATTACACAAACAACCCTGGACTTTTATAAAAAAATAAAATCTTTAAATCTTATAAATTTTTATAACATCTAATAATTTAATATGGTATAATTAAATGTTATAAATGAGAGGAAAAAAAATATGTGACTTACTAAATAGAATTTACTTTCATTTAGAAATTATTTTATTGGTAATTAATTACTATAACTTTTATAACTCTCGTTTTATTTAGAAAATTTAATGAGCATGTATGTAGACTTTTGAAATGACTCTATATGTATATATATATATATCTACATTGATATTCATTTCCTTGAACTTTAAATCTATAATTTCATAACTCTTTATCCTAATATTTGTTATTTTTTTGAAAGAAAATAAGTGTATGTATGTAGGTGTACTTATGAAATGAAATAGATAAATAGGATAACATTCGAGACATGAAATGTCGGATGAACGTTACTGAGTCCTTCAGGTAGATCCAACTTGTTAGCTACCTTCCTAATCCGCTCAAGGATTTTAAAGGGACCCACGAATCTTGGCGCAAGTTTCCCTTTCTTTCCAAAACGAACTACGCCTTTCCAAGGGGATACCTTGAGAAGAACTATATCGCCAACTTGAAATTCTAAGGGTTTTCGACGTTTGTCGGCATAGCTCTTTTACCGACTTCTTGCTACCAGAAGGTTGTCTCGGATTAACATTATCTTGTCGGAAGTCTCTTGAATAAGTTTAGGACCAGTGATTTGTGATTCACCGATTTCAGTCCAGCAGATAGGAGAGCGGCACTTCCGACCATAAAGTTCTTCAAAAGGAGCCATGTTAATGCTTGTGTGATAACTGTTGTTGTATGAGAACTTGACTAGGGGTAGATGTAAATCCCAATTTCCTTTGAAGTCAATGACACAGGCTCTAAGCATATCTTCGAGAGTTTGAATCGTTCGCTCAGATTGACCATCAGTTTGCGGGTGATAAGCAGTACTAAGATTTAGTAGAGTACCTAGGGCTGATTGTAGGGATTGCAAGAAACGAGAGGTGAATCGTCCATCACGATCAGAAATAATGTTGAGAGGTACACCGTGACAACTAACGATCTCATCAATATAGATTCGAACTAGTTTCTCAACTCGATAGTCCTCACGTATGGGTATGAAATGAGTAGATTTTGTCAAGCGGTCGATGATTACCCAAATGCTATCATGACCACGAGATGTTTGTGGGAGTTTGGTTATAAAGTCCATGGCAATACACTCCCATTTCCACACGGGAATCTCGGGTTGTTCAAGTAAACCGGATGGACGCTGGTGCTCGACTTTAACCTTTAAACATGTAAGGAATTTGGACACTTATAGAGAAATGTCCTTTTTCATACCAGGCCACCAGTATTGGGTACGAAGATCCATGTACATTTTGTCTACCCCAGGATGCACAGAATAACGAGTCTTGTGAGCCTCGTTCATGATAAAGGTACGAAGGTTGTCACGGTCCGGAATCCAGATACGATTTAGAAAGTAAAGTAACCCATTGGGTTTGGTTTCAAGTTGGAGTTCAGCACCACATGACATTTCGTTGTACATGTTTCCTTCAGTGACTGAAGATTTTGTGCTTCAAGGATGCGAGTTTGAATATCATTTTGGATTCGAATGCTGTGGATTTTGATAGGTTCCTTACGGATTAGAGCATCGGCCATGACATTCGCCTTACCAGGATGATAACAAATATTGAAGTCGTAGTCGTTTAGGAGTTCAACCCAACGCCTTTGCCTCATGTTGAGTTTTTTTTTTATTGAAAATGTGCTGGAGGCTCTTATGATCGGTGTAAACCTCACATTTGGTACCATATAGGTAATGTCTCCAAATTTTTAGAGCAAATACGACCGCACCCAACTCAAGATAGTGCGTCGTATAATTCTTCTCATGGATTTTGAGTTGTCGGGACGCATAAGCAATCACTTTGCCCCGCTGCATTAGTACACAACCAATGCCTAAGTGGGAAGCGTCACAGTAAACGACAAAGTCTTCGGTTCCATCGGGGAGGGTCAGGATAGGAGCCTCACACAGTTTCTATTTTAGGGTTTGAAAGGCTTCCTCCTGTTTTGGTCCCCACTCGTAAGGTTTGCTTTTCTGGGTTAAGGCTGTCAGTGGTACCGCGTTCTTCGAAAAGTTCGCTATGAAACGACGATAATAGCCCGCTAAACCTAGAAATGAGCGGACTTCGATAGGGGTCTTTGGGGCTTGCCAGTTCTTTATCGCCTCAATCTTAAAGGGATCCACGTGAATACCCTTTTCGTTGACTATGTGTCCCAAGAATTGGACTTCCTTTAGCCAAAATTCACACCTGGAGAACTTAGCATACAGTTTCTCCTTCTTTAAGAGATTCAAAACCAAACGCAAGTGTTCTTCGTGTTCCACTTTGGATTTTGAATATATGAGGATGTCGTCAATGAAGACGATCACGAACTTGTCCAAGTACGGCTTACGCACGCGGTTCATAAGATCCATGAATACCACTGGTGCATTGGTTAGTCCGAAGGGCATAACCATGAACTCGTAATGGCCATATCTTGTACGAAAGGCTGTCTTGGGGATATCGGATTCGAGGACTCGTAACTGGTGATAACCAGAACGATCGATCTTAGAGAAATAAGTCGAGCCTTGAAGTTGATCAAATAAATCATCAATCCTCGGAAGGGGGTATCGGTTCTTCACGGTAAGCTTGTTGAGTTCCTGATAGTCGATGCACATACGAAAAGAATCATCCTTCTTTTTGACAAATAAAACAGGTGCTCCCCAAGGGGAAACACTAGGACGAATAAACCCCTTATCAGAAAGTTCTCGGAGTTGACTTGAAAGTTCTTGCATCTCTGATGATGCAAGACGGTAAGGTGATTTAGCCACAGGGTTTGCTCCTGGCACTAGGTCAATACGGAATTCGACTTGACGTATGGGAGGAAGACGGGGTAAGTCTTCGGGAAAAACTTCAGGGAAGTCTTTGATTACAGGAATGTCTTGGAGGTTCTTATCCTTGACTTTTCGTTTCACAATATGGACCAAGAATGCCACACATTTCTTCCATAAATACTTATGTGCGGTAGTGCAAGACATAAGCTTGAGTCCTTTTGACGGCTTCTCACCATAGACGTTCAAAATTTCACCCGAGTCAAGAGGGATACGGATATACTTGTCAAAACAGACGACTTCAGCATGGTGCTTGGTCAGCCAGTCCATGCCTACTATGATGTCGAAACCTCCGAGAGCCATAGGAATGAGATTGATTGAAAAGTCATGATCGCTCAAGGTTAAGGTACAATCTCTAATAATGGTGTCACATGAAACAGGATAACCATCCGCTACTAAAATATCAAAGGGTTTGTCTAACTTAGCTCGACTCATAGCGAGTTGTGGTTCAAATTCAAAGGACACGAAACTTCTATCAGAACCAGTATCAAATAGGATAGAAGCATATTGGTGATTAATTGGGTACGTACCGTTCACCACATCATTGTTGGCTTGTGCCTCATTGGCATTGATGTTGAAGGTACGTCCTCGAGCTACGGGGTTTGCATTCCCCTGATTCATATTTCCCCGGTTCATATTCCCCTGGTTCCTGTTTCTCTGAATCATGTTACCTTGGTTCCCGTTCCCCTGAATCATGTTGCCCTGATTCATGTTGGCTTGGGTCACAATGACCAACCTATGGCAACGGTTCTTGAAATGATTTGGGTCTCCACACTGGTAACAAGCACGACCCTGAGCGATAGCAGCAGGAACAGGAACAGCAGTTTGATTAGCTTGGTTAGATCGAGGAGCAGTACGGCAGATGTTAGCCGTATGCCCAGAACGTCCACAATTGGTACATAGACGACATGGTATGTAGGTAATATGATGGAGCTGGCAGGTGTTGCACATAGGTAGAGTCCCCACATAAGGCTTCTTGATAGGGTTGAAGGCAGTAGGGGCTACTTGGGCTAAAGGAGTAGCAGGTGTGATAATGGCAAAGTTCTTGCCTTTTCTCTTTTTGCCATTGAAGGAGGACTCAACCTTGGTCTCTTTAGTGGGTTCATTAGTGGATTTTTCAATGTTTCTCTTAGAACCTTTCTTGGACAAGGTTCCTGCCTTAACGTGGTTGTCTGATAGAGTGGCAGCTAGATGGATAACTTCCTCAAGAGTGGCTGGGTTACTACCCAACACGGTATCCTGGATCTGCATGGGCAAACCATTGATGTACTTCTCAATGGCTCGGGAGAGAGGAGTAACCATATGGGGCACCAGTAGGCTAAGCTCATGAAAGCGGGTGGTGTAGGCAAGGCTTTCACCACTGTCTTGTTTGAGATCCCAGAATTCAGCTTCTAGTTTCTTGACCTCATTACGGGGGAAAAACTCATCTGTCATGAGTGTCTTCACATCAGCCCAAGGCAAGGCTAGTGCAACCTCTATACCACGGTTATGTTTTTCTCCATTCCACCATGTGAGTGCCCTTTTCTGGAAGACACTAGTAGCATAACGAACCTTTAGGTTCTCAGGACAGTCAGCATTGATGAAAGTCCCCTCAATGCTTTCAAACCATTGGAGAAGTCCAGTAGCTCCTTCGTTCCCGTAGAACTTAGTGGGGTTGCAGGAGTTGAAGTGTTTGAATGTACACGTGGGATTCCTTGGTGCAGCATTCTGGTTCAGATGGTTGACCATAGTTGGTAGGATCGTAGCCATTTGCTGGATGATCCTATCGGTGAGGTTGTTCCTACGCTCATGACGGGGAGGCATTCTACAAACGGTTGAATAGAAAGTTCATAAGATGTGAATCATGAATAAGAGTTTGCAATTAAATCATGATATGTTAGATGAAGCATACATGGTACCCTAATGGGCACATTGACTTATCAAAGTACTTTAAGTCTTTCTAATGTTTGAGAAGTCATGCTTTAGCCTATAAGTGGACAACCATCCCAAGAATTCCCAGGAAAGCATAACTGGTCCATCGGTTGATTTGGATTTATACGAGATACTTTCCTAGACAGAACTCCCAGAATACAGGCATCCACCCTTCCAGATTGCACAAGTTCTCATTCATTAGTTAGAACTTACATACCTTTGATGAGAGTTTCCTTCGGATTAGACTATTAAGTCTAAGTGTAAGTTTCATGTAGTTCAAATAGTTCCAAATAGTTTATTGTAGACTCTTGAATGTTGAAGTTCATGTAGTTGTATCAAGTAATCAAAAATAGATAGGTGTAGGTAAGTATGCATGGTAGGAATAAAGTGGAGTTCCTAATAAAATACACGAGTTAGACTCATGTTTGGGACTCCTAGGTTATAGTCTAGGTCATGTGTCTAATAACCTAATTCCCTATAACCATGGCTCTGATACCAATCTGTCACACCCCGACCGGCTGCGGATTAAACATAGGGGCTGACGCGGTTGTTCATAAGCACATGATCATCTATTATTAAATGACAATATTTATTCATCAACTTAAAATCATCCGTTACATAGGGAATGGAAAACGAAACGTTCAAAACATAACATAATTTAAATTAAACTAGGTCCAAGTCCTAGATGAGCAGGTAGGGTCCTCAAATGGGTGCACCTGAAACATGTGAGTAAATGTCAACTACAAGTAGTTGGTGAGTAACATAGGTTTTGACACCAACAAAAGTTAAGTAAAAAGTATTTGTAATTCATTATTGTTCAAAGCGTAACTATGGTATAAATGTGAAAACATACAAGGTTCCAAGCGTACAATTCAATCCGTAAGTAATGGAAAACTGGTAAGTACAATCTCACTGATTGTGTTTTAGAAAAATAGTAATATGGTACACACAAAACCTGTCAAGGTTCGTGTTAACTGGAATCGGATTCCCCTATAAATGATCATGTTAGGTACTACCCTAGGCCTGGGTAGCAGGTTAATGAATGTACTAGCATGAACACATGTAATGGTCACCAAGCAGTTTAAGACATAAAGCACATAATAATTTGCATGAGAACAATGGTATTGAATATAGTATGTATAGTATGTAAACATGTTCCACCCCGAGTATTTGTAAACAATAGTAAAAAGAAAGGGGGCTATGAAACTCACTTGAATCAAAGCTAGAACGTATGAACTGGCAAATATTGTTAGGCCTCGTGAGGAACTCTCACAAGAAACCTACACGCGTAATGGTAACCTAATTTCAACATATGTCTAAATGGTATTTAGGAGATATTGCAACGTTTAAGGTTTCATAGAGATTTGAGACTTGAGCATAGGGTTTGTGCAAGTTTTGTATAAAAATATATGTAGTTATCTTGTTAAAATGTTTGGACTTATTTATATAATTATTCTACAACAATTAAATAAATAAATCATGATGAGGTTTAAATAATATTACATTTGAATTTATAAATAATCAATAATCATATTATGGAATAGAAAAAGTTTGAAATATTGCGTTTGGATTTATTTATATACTCATTCCAAGAATAATTTATAAATAGCTTATAAAATGGAAAGAAGTTTAATTAATTTATGTTATGTAAATAGCATAACTATTGATTACTTTAATTAAATTTTTGATGATTAATCTAGTAATAATTGCAAATAAAATGGTTACATATTAAATTCATCTTAAATAAATTGATAAAGAAATAAATGGGTTTTAAGCAGCACTTATTGAACTTTGTATAAAACAATTATTTATTATAATCATTTGGGTATATATAAATCGTAAAAAAAATGTTTTAAATAATTTTTTTTACTAGATAATTATTTATACGCTTTAAAAATGTCTAATTGATCTTTTAATTAAAATTTGTGAAATAGATACCATTAATAAATAATTAACATAATTAATATGTCTAAACAAAACATTTATAATATTTTATTTAGAGTGTCACAAGTGTTTAAATAAAATAAAGTAGTTAAAATACTAATTTATGTTGAAGGATGTATTGGCATAATATATAAAATTTATTTGGAAATTTTTAGATGTTAAATAATGTGTTAAAAATGGTTTAAAAAGAAAAAGGAGCAAACTCGGCTACCATGGGATTCGAACCCGCGCCTGAGACGGTTCATCCCTTGCACACACACACTAATCGCAGGACTGGGCATGATGCCTTGTCCAGTGGTCGCTCCGATTGGTTTTTGATAAGCAAACCCATCAACCCTTCCTCCCCATTATGAAACCCGAAACCCTAGCTTCTCAATTTGCCCGATTGATCATCGATTCGATCCCGAATCCATAGGGCTTTCAATCTACTGATCAAAGCGAGTTCAATGACACCAATCTTACCTGAAATGTGATGAACAGGAACGGCTTCGTCGGTGGGTTTGCGGATTACGGAGATGGAATCAGACGCGATTGAGAGTATAGGAAATTTTTGGTGAGTGTCGTTGATGATTTGGGACGTCTATTTATAGCCAATTTGGACATTACGTGTTCGATCGATTAAATGGCATTCACGGTCTCAAACGGTTATGAGTTACACCATGATGAGCTCATAAAAACTCAATTACGTGTAGTTAATGGATCGATTAGGTGTCATGAGCGTTTTTCCGTGAACGGTCTTTTATGAAAACACGTAGATGTTGATTTCGTGTGGATTGGCCCCAAAACCGGCCACCGGGAGACTCGAACTCGCGACCAGAGGGAAGGGGGAGGGGGTTTCATCCGGTTTTGAAGTCAGATCCCTGAAGTTTCAGGTTTTGGCAAAACAGGTCCTTGGGGTTTAAAAGCCTTATCATTTTATGTTTAAAGTTTGTTTTAAATTGAAAATCAAGTTTCAAAATTACACAAACAACCATGGACTTTTATAAAAAAAATAAAATCTTTAAATCTTATAAATTTTTATAACATCTAATAATTTAATATGGTATAGTTAAATGTTATAAATGAGAGGAAAAAAATATGTGACTTACTAAATAGAATTTACTTTCATTTAGAAATTATTTTATTGCTAATTAATTACTATAACTTTTATAACCCTAGTTTTATTTAGAAAATTTAATGAGCATGTATGTAGACTTTTGAAATGACTCTATATGTATATATATATATCTACATTGATATTCATTTCCTTGAACTTTAAATCTATAATTTCATAACCCTTTATCCTAATATTTGTTATTTTTTTGAAAGAAAATAAGTGTATGTATGTTGGTGTACTTATGAAATGAAATAGATAAATAGGATAACATTCTTTGGAATGAATAGATGAAATCATATAATAGTGAAATTACAAGTACCGAAAAAGTAAAAATTATAGGCTGGAATTTTCCTGGGGATTACAACCGTCTCCTTCACTACATGAGTTTCTTGAAGTTTGGTACAAGAAATTTCAAATGGTGGTGGTGTGATTCAAATACACCATTTTCTTTAGGTGCTCTTCTATAGAGCATTCTAAATTTGGTAGGATGGACTCTACTAATTCCCGAATCTACTTATTATCATCGTACGCATGGTTATCAAATGGGTTGGATGAACCACTCCATATTACTAGCAACCCATTTGACAGAATTAACACTAAATTGGAAATTCACGAAGCACGTACGGGTCGGGCTAAAGACCCTTAAATAAACGTAGCACTTCCGGGAGGCAACCCGGTGAACATAAATAAACAGAGAAGTTGGTGCATATGGCAGAAAGCATGGACCTCAGGTTTGGTTTCTCCAAATTTAAGTTTCTAATTACTTCAGCCACTAGGTATGCCTTCTCGATACTAGGACCTTAGTAGCATAACTACTATCTTTTATTTTCCTTGTCTGCTTTTATATTTTCTTTTATGTTTTAGGTAGAATAACATCACCAGATCATCTCTTTACTTTGTGGAGTTACACTCCACCTCTAATATCCTGGAGCCGGAATCCACATCAAATTTCTGAGAAATTAGATGAAGTCTTTAAAGCAACATGTTGACAAGTAGCTGATAGGCACAGCCTGACAGCAACAATAAGTTTTGGCCTTAGGTTATACACCTAATTGACCGCGCACAGTTTTAAGTGTAGGGTAGGGAATTAGAGATTCAGGACTATTAACCTTAGAGCAGTAAAATTTAACTTGTGATTTTCCACGTTTTTGACTAAAACATTACAAAAAAATACCTTTTAGAAAACCCAAAAAATTTTCAAAAATTTTAAACCCTAAAACCAAAACCTCTTGGAGTTTGCACCTAATTAAATAAAATGAAGAAATGGCAAGTAGAAACAAATAAAAATTATGAATAGCAAATCACTAAACCCTGTCTCATTCGTTTCCATGTGAGAATAATCTGAGCCATTTCACGAGCATTATTATCATTGTTTTTGCATGGTCTTTTGTTTGGTATATTGAGTGTTTATTCAATTGAATTCTATGTATAATTAGAACTTGTATGACTTATACATATCAAGACCATGAACTAGTAGAAGTATGCAAATGATTGAGGCACCTAGAACTTATCACCCTTACTATCCAAAAATCACAAAAAATATTACCTGCCTAGATAGCCCTCTAAGCCTTAACCTTTTCTTTTCTATTACCCATACCTTTCACCCAACCAGCTTTTCGCAAACACCAGTTATTGGCTGACTGTCTTCAAAATGGGAAAATTATCCTACGTTGTCATTTCAAGTTCACTATCACCAAAACGATTTTAGAAAGAATCCGCTCTTCTCAAAAGAATTGGAATATACAAAAGGTGGATGTATTAGGAAATAGTCGAACTATCTAAAGGAAATTCATGGAAACATTATTTCAAGGAAAATGAGGAAGAAAGGTTATTGGAGAATTTGTCTTGGTTAAAAAAAAAGACAAACTTGGTCTTTTACTGAGAGACCTTAAAGAACTGGACATGCATTCTTTTGATTTCAATTTGCTTTCCTACCTTCATTTCGCAAAGCCTGAATTACCAACCGAACTCTGAGAAAATATTTTTCAAGCAACCAGTGATGTAAGAAAACGGTGGCGTAAGCAAGAACAATTGCCACCATTCTGCGGCTTGTCAATAAGTGCCACCAAAAGAAGAGCCAAAAGATACGATAAATGTAGAAAGTATCGCAACTGGAGCCACGATGGAAAATCTAGCAAGAATCAAACTTACTCTCAAAGTGAGTATAGACACCTGATCGAAGTAGGAGCTGTTAGGCTACAAGCTGAAAGAACCATACGAAAAGGCAGCAATGTGTATTACGCAATAAGGGATGAGTTGAATTTGATGAGAGATCTTGGTCTTGGAAATCTGACCATAAACGAGCCCTCAGATTAGTTATACCCTCAGAATCTGAGTACTGTAGAGGGACCTTTTAGTACTTTCCATTTTAAGCCATGAGGCTGTAGCTGAGTGTTTCGCGATAGCTGCAACCCTTCAAACCACTTAAAAATCCCCAAAAATCCAAAAAGATATTCATTTTCACCTTTATTTTGACTTTAGCCACATTACAACCCTTTAAAGTACTCTTGATTCATGCATACTACTTAGTTAGTTGGTGGAGACTTGATTTGCATGCAAGCTTATGACCATTGCATAATTCGATCCGCACTTGAGTGTTCCACTTCACTTACATTATCCACATATATATAACCTTAGATTTGATTGAACATTGTAGGCTTGTCGTGGATTCCATCATCTTAAAATAGAAAAATACAAAAATAGAATAAGCAACTCAAAAGTTATCCTAGGATTCCAACACTAGTTGAAATTCCATTACCCTTGTAAAGTTTTTAGTTACGGGTGTGATCATGCATGAGTTTGCTTAACGACAAGCAAAGTTTAAGTATGGGGTGTTATGATTTGACATCATTTATACATATTTTACATACATAATAATCCCCATATTATGGTACTAATTGAATAATAACCTTGCGATTTAGGCTTAAAACACTTATATTTTCTAATTGCAGGTTATTCGGTGTTGAAAATATAAATCAAGCTAAAACCTATCAAAAACACCAAGAATTCAAGCTTCTAAAAAGATTCATTCCCGAGCACTGACCCCCAAGAAGTCAAAATTGGTCAACAAAAGTCAACCAAGCAGCTAAAAGACAAAGCTAGGAGAAAACAAGGGGATGCACGGTCGTGCATCGGTGTCCCTCACTTCCCACGGCCCAGTACCGTATCCTCTGTACCCTGTTTGATTTTCATAGGCCTTTGCACGACCGTGCAACCCATTGCACGGCCGTGCATTGCACATTTTGAGGCCTATAAATAGGAGGCATGAGTTCTTCATTCCCCACACCAATTCAGACCCAAAGAACACTCAAGAAGAGAGCATTCCCGTAGTTAGAGTAGGGAGTAGAGAGTATAGGGGCTCTTCCTCCTTATTCCACAATAGGGAGCCTACGAAACTCATCATTACGCTAGTCGATATGGCCATTCGCTGCTAAAACTTCTTTGTGTTGCTAGGGTGAAGATGATGTTTAGTGCATGTTAATGTTTAACGTATTAATTTAGTGGTATGTTTATGTCTTTAACTAATTCGTTCTTAAAAACCATCTTTCGGTGGGCTTTTATTATTGTCTAAATCCGTCTTTATATTTGTGAGTGTCTTGATTTTAAAAAGTAAGATCGTAAAACCCTTTTTGATTAAACTTCCTTTGAAACTCGTACATCTTTATAGGAGCAGAGATTATAAGCAAAGGCTTGGTCTATACTTCTAATATTGTACATCTTTATACGAGCTTATTGTGTGACCAATAATTGGTGAACTCATGTTGGGAACGGTACGTCCTTATATTTGGTCCTATTGTTACACCGCCTCCCAGTGAGCAAAATATAATCACCTATTTAACTCTAATATAAAGAACATTAAGTCTGATGTCTTAAACCAACCCGGAGATGACCATTCGATGGGTTGAGGGTAACTGTTGTCCCTAACGGGAGGCATTACTATTTTAATTTAAAAATTATAATTCGTGAATCAAATGTAGTGAGGACGAGGCTCTAGCGGTGACCTGGGTCACAAGTTTGTAGTAGTCATACCACTGAATTGGTCAACTTAATATTATCACGTACCATGCTGATTCAAAACCCGAAGCAATATTGTCTGTAATATGATCATTTTCGCCTTATTTACTTTCTTGATATTTACTATTCTGCTAGTTATATTTTTATTACACACTTCACACACATTTTACTTTTATGCTATTTACTTTACCGTCATTTACTTTTCTACGTCACAAGCACACAAAACCCACTTACTAATTAATCCGGCTAAACGATAACAAAAGTTGAGTATTGTAACTCGACTATGTCCATTGGTTCGATACTTGTTTCTTACCTAAATTATATTACACTGCGATACGTACACTTGCCTATTGTGTGTGTTTTAAGTTAAAATAATTATCATTTTATAAATTTAAAACCCAATCCTGTGAAACCAACTTAAAAATATATTTATTTATATTTTTACTATATCAAAACATTCACATCATGGACCATCGGGCAAGTTTGATTACTATGTCCTATATGGTAACTCACACCCAAAGCCAAAACCTAAACCACGCAAGCCTTCATCACCCAAAATCCCTTCCCAGCCGAACGGAATGTTCATGATCACCCCATCTCCCTCATTCTCAGAATACCAAGCTGAATTCCCAGCTTTAACCACGTTCGAAATCCTCAAAAGCCCCGTAAATGCAACTCTCTAAGATGGATAACCCTATTTCCACCCTCTTCCAGTCCACTTTCTGACATAACCAAATAACATTACCGATCATTGCTCCACTTTTCACCCCTCGTTTTGATAAAGAAATGAACACCAGTCGGATGTTGAATCAAGTTCCTATGACGAGTTGGCATCAAACCACGAGTTTGATCACTTGTTCATGGCAGAACCTAAACAGACTGAACGAGTTGATTCTGATATCGAAGATACTACCTCCAGAGAAGAAGCACAAGACGAAGCACAGGGCAGAAATGTGTTTACAAACACTGATTCAAAACAACAATTCACCTTCGATAACATCCCATCATCAAAATTGCGTGAAAGAAGCGTTGAAATGTTATCATGGTGTTCTGATGAACTCGAGTATTATAACATTGACATGGTCATTAAATGTTTTTTAACCAGATGTCAAGGGCGGCATAGATACTGGTTCTTAAGCCTTGGTGAATACAGGCAGTTACAACTCTAGCAGGTTAAGACACTAGAAGAATTCATACATATAATCCACATTAAGTTCATTGGAAATCAAGTTGAATTCACGGTTCGGGCTCGAGAAGAATTCTTAAAAATCAAGTGTTGTTCTTTCCAACCAAAAGACCTTGAGAAGCACTACAATAGGATGTCAGGACGATTTTACTACCTCCATGGAGTCGATGATGTAAATCTCAAGCAGGTTTTTCTAAACTCTTTCCTAGAGTCCCTGACAACTGAAGCTTTTAGAGCATTAGAAAACAACATCACAATTGCTCAAGCCTCACTTAGAGAATTGTATCTGTAGGTCCCTCGGTTGTGGCGGATCGTCACATACAAGTGTGTTCCTGAGTCGGACTGGATGCGGAATGCCCGTGACTAGGTGGAGAGTCTTACAACACAAAGTAAACCGACAAGAGAATCACTTTAACCCCGTCCCAAGGTAAGGCCATTGCCACATCCACACCTCGATTTCGCTTCTCCCCATTCCACCACGTGAGTGCCCGTTTTTGTAGGACACTTGTGGCATGACGAACACGAAGGTTGTCAGGGCAGTCACTATTGAGAAAGGTATTCTCAATGCTTTCGAACCATTGAAGGAGTCCGGTAGCTCCTTTGGTACCATAGAACTTGAGGGGATTACACGAGTTGAAATGCTTGAAGGTGCATTGAGATGGGTTGTTACCACCATTTCCACCATTACCAGCATTACCACTATTACTACCATTTCCACCATTGTTGCCATTGGTGGCACTATTAGCTTGAGTGAGTTGTGTCACGAGTTGTGCAAGAATAGCAGCAATGTCGGTATTGGTGTTGGCCGCGGGAGCACGAAGAGGAGGCATTCTACAGATTTTCACAAGACAAGAAAAGATGTAAGAACTTATGAGAATTGTTTGGATTTAATAGAATAAGATAACAAAATAAATAGATAATCATAGTTTGGATTGTACTCAAATAGTGATATAATCACTCGAATACTATGACACATTAAGGTTAATTAAACTTATATAATTTTCAAGGAGACATGCTTTAGCCTATAAGTAAACACTCATCTCGGGAATTCCCAGGAAAGCATACAGGTCCCTCGGTTGATTGGGATTTATGAGAAATGTTTTCCTAGACAGAAAACCCAAAATACAGGTGTCACCCTTCCAGATTGCACGTGTCCTCAAATAATTAACAAAGCTTAAAAACCTTAACGAGGAAATAAAGAAATTTTTTTTTTTTTTTTGAATTTAGCTTCATGAAGTTTCCACATGCTTATAAAGATAAAGATAGAGAAGGAAGATAAGAATATTATGAGGTTTTAGGATATAGGAAAGGATATTGTTTATTTAATTTATCATTTAAGTATATATTAATAAGTCATGGATTTTTTTTTAACAATTATGTTATCAAATAAAATAATAACTAATCATAGTAAGCATGTAGCACATAGCAAGTAACATATAACATATAGCATGTAGCATATAACATGAAAGCATGAAACATAGCATAAGTAGGTGTCCTAAAGTTATAGTCTAGGTCAAGGTGTCTAATAACCTAATTCCCTATAACCAAGGCTCTGATACCAATCTGTCACACCCCGACCGATGGCGGAATCATCGGGGCGGGACATGTAGACTGTTCATAAGCACAAGGTTGACTAAATTGAATATATTAAACGTCAAATTTCATTGCAAGTAATTCAAACACAACCAAATCCAAGATAGAACAAAATTGAAATACATAGAGTTCTTTTATTTAAATTAGCTAAGTCCAAGCCTATGTGTAGCACATCTTGACCAATCTCACACATTAGAACCTGAAACATGAATAAAATAAAGTCAACTAAAAAGTTGGTGAGTATAACACAGGTTTGTATATAGATAGCATATAGTTGTAAAACAAATCCTTACATAACACGATAAATAAGGCATTTATGGGGAGCAGCTATTGTGTAACCAAGTACAATCAAACCTTTGTAACTAGCATGCAAAATTGTGTTGTCGGTATCAATCACCCCAATCTGGGTGGGTTTGTCAGACTCAATAGATCTATCATTGAAAACCGTCGGCTTGAATAGTTAATGATTGCACATGATCGCATACAAAAGTTAGCACAACTAGCACTCGGGCATAAAGCTCAAATTGCACACATGAATGTAAATAGGATTTGTATTTGTGTTGTTTGTGTAAATGTAAACATGTAATTTGATAGAGTTCATGTTTCACCCCAAAAATATAAAAGAGTAAAAGGGGCTATGAAATACTCACTTGGTTTGAAGGCGTAGCTAACAAAGATACTAGATAGAATAAGGATCCTTGAAATGCACAAGTTAACCTAAAGTGTAATGTATATGGTATTAATAGTGTGTACCAAAGTTTAAGCCTAAAGTTGCATTTGGACTTGTGTAAAAAGGTCATTGATTTGTAATTGAAGGTATTGAATAAAATATATAAAGTTGAAAGAATATTTTTAGAATATTTTGATTAAGTTTTGAGTTTGAATAATTAAATAAGTAATGTAAATAATTATTGTTTATGAAAATATTACAAGTGTTAAATGAAATTAAGTGTAAATAAATAAATGTCTTTGTTTAAACATAAAGTAAATAAATAATCATTATTTTATTTATTTATTTATTTATAAAATGTAACTTAACCATTTAAATACTTTTTAAATGAAAGGTTTAACAATAATTGTAAATTAAATTTTATAAACTTTAAATAAATAATTTTTCATTTATTAAATATTTGTTCTTTCTAAATAAGATTAAATGCAATTTTATAAAAATCAACTATTTTTATTTTGTAATTTAATCAGAATATTTATTGTTTGAAAAATATATAAAATTTATAATTCTGCCAAGAATTTAACTCACACACGACTGTGCCTGGGAAGGGCACGATCGTGCTCAAACCACGGGCGCCGACCGTGTTGATCAAACTGAGGCTTAACTAACTAAATCATTAGGCACGACCGTGCCTTGGCCAGGCACGATCGTGTCTATGATTCTAAGACACGACTGAGATTAGCCAAAGGGCATGATTGGGTATGAACAGGAGGACACGACCGCGCAGATAGTCGGCACGACCGCGTGTCTTGAGGTACGACCGAGCTAGATGATTAGCGTGACCGTGTCTCTTCTAAAACATACACGAATTGACTGATTCTTACATTGTTAGTGTTTGAAATCATAGGGCTTTTATTCATAGTGATGTTACGAGTATGTTGGGATGTTTTAATTGTATTAACAACATGTTCTGGGTCGAAATCAGTTAAACCATTTTTTTATAAAATATGGTTTCGGGTTCAGGATGATTTCTATATTGTAAGCCCAAATTGATATGGGGCTTTTGATCTAGAGACAAAATAGATTGAGGACAGAGTTTCAATTACCCGGAAGAGTAGTGAATTGATAGAGAACGGTAGGAAAAGGTCTCGGCGGCGATGCGGATGGCTTCCGGCGTTCTCTGCTGCAATCCCATCTAAACCAAAGAGTCCAGTAGCTTTAGTGAGGATTGAGTAGCGTGAATCTGCTGCTTGGTTGCGATAATTCCGATCGAAAGAGAGAATTCGTGTTTTCTTGAAATGTCTAAGTGATTTTTGAGATGGATTGGATTAATTTGAGACGTTTGTTGTAATTGGAAATGTCATTGCTTTCGTTAATGGTAATGAAGTGTAAATCGGTTACGGAACTCAACGATCGGGTGATTAAAACTGTATTTACGTTTCAACTAGTACTAAGCGCGACCGTGCCCAAACGAGGCGCGACCGTGCTAAGGCACCAGGCGCGATTGTTCCAAAGCAAGTCGCGCGACCGTGCCAAAGCACTCGGCGCGACCGTTCCAGAACGAGGCGCGAGCGTGCCTATAAGGGTTTCTTGTAAATTTTCAACATCAGACCTTGTAACTTTAGTCTTTGACATATTTGTATAAATAGATACTTATGTAGTGTTTTAGTAGGTTATAACCGTGTAAAATTTGCGGGTTAACATTGAAATATAGTATTTAATTGATGGTACGAATAGAACAAAACAGTGCACTAGAATTTGGTTTGAAATGCATTACATTGAATTTGAAATACGGATACTAAAAATCAGAAATGTTACAATCATCCCAATCATCACCAGAGTCGATCTCTCCTTCTTCAAGATTGTAGAGAGCATCGATTTGTGCTTCCTTGGAATAGTTAGGCTCTAAGTATAAGATCTCATCGTCAGATAGATCCTTTAGAACATCATCTGCTGACTTTCCTTTATCACCACCAGAGGTATCACCACCTTCTTGATGAGTAGACTCCCCCTCAACCATTGGAATAGCATAAATGGGCACGATTGCCAAAGCTTGGTGCTCACTTCCACTATGACCGACTTCAGGATCCTTGTCTTTGTCATCATCCTTTGTTAAATCAACAGGATGACAAGCCTCATCACCAGTAGTTTTAGAAGTCTTCTCCTTCTCATTCTCTTTCTCTTTGTCTTTCTCTTTATCTTTCTCCCCCTGAGCATCAAGCTTCTTGGTCAGATCAGCAATTAGTTTGACCATCATTTCTTGCTCTTTCTGCTGCATATCAAATCGAAGCTCAAGAGACGACCTGTGTCCCAGAATTAAGTTGTTTGTCTTGGTCAATAGCTCGTTCTCGGCCATTACATTCTTAAGTCTCTCGTCCATCCCCGTTCTCTAGCTTATAAGAATTGTAACTTCTTCCACCAATGATTTTATCTTAGCCTGTTGAGCGTCAGATTCCTCCTTTGACTTCCGAACAGTTTCTAGTAGAGTAGCCACTTGGGTTTCCAGAGTTTCTATCCTTGCATCATTAGGATCAGGATTCCTAGACGAAGACGCTTCAGCATTATTAAGTGGGGATGAGAAGATAGTATCGAAGTCAAAACCCTGAGTAAACTCGCCATAGTTGTAGGGTTGACTGATCGGTTCAATGGTGGTTGTAGGGTTGACTGATCGGTTCAATGGTGGTTGTAGGGGTGACCGAAGGTGTGATGGTAACTGACTCTGTGAGAATTGGAGTAGTCACCGCCACCTGGACAGATGTTACAGGGAGGGTCACTATCACAGGAACCTCCTCTGTGATTGAAGTGACTGTCACATCAGGTGTTGCTTGTAGCCTCCTCCGCTGTCGCCGGTACAGTTGCTGTGAAGGTGGGGTAGAGGCTGAATCAGTACTCGCAGCTGAAACTTGTACTTGCTGCTGGGCACTGACCTCCACCTCACTTGGAATAGCATGTTGCTGCCAATCCCCCCAGTTTTTGTTTATACTTTCACGCCTTTGCCTTTGAATACGAGCGTCAGAGTCAAAATCTGGCTCATATTCAATGCTTGATGACTGTCGCTTTCTCTTTGAAGACGACTCAGGAAGGGTCACCTTCGTCGTTCTTCTCGGGTGTGCCTGTGATGGTGCATCATCAGAATCAGAAGAATCAGATTCTGTCTCTTCGGAGTCGGATCCTTCAGCACCATCATGACCTGCTTCTTCATCTCCATTTTCCGACGATTCAGCCACACTTTCAACTTCCTCTTCTTGTTGTTGTTGCTCATCCGAATGTTCACTTAGCTCTAGCTCTGAGTCTTGGCTAAACCATCTCCAGTCAGCCGGTGCCACATACGCTTCATTTATCAGGTGGCCAAAGAGTGCGGTGTGCTCAGGGGTAGGTTCTACATTGACTGGCTTTAAGAATTGACCCTCTTGTCCACCCTCTTGACTTGCAATCTCTCCCTAGTAGCAGGTAGGTTTGGCAACGCATCATTTATCAGAAGTTGCACAAACCTTGGGTATAACACGAACCTGAACCTCTAGCCCTTGTTGAGAGATAGGCCAACCATGGCTGCAGCAAGATCATGACCCATTGCATCCTTTCCTGCCTTTCTTGAAGAGATGCACATGATCATCACGTGGGAAAAATATCTGCATTGATCGAGCACCCACATTTTCTTGTATGAACCATAATCTCTTGCACCGACGTATCCCATACGCTGCCTCCAACATCCATCCACAAAGTAGTCAGGATAAGCTGTTGGGTCGGTGGAGAGATCTCAAAATTGCAAGACCCGTCTAATGGTGTCCTCAGAAAAGGCGATGTCATGACCCGCCACGGTAGCCCGTATAACATTGGGGGTTACCGTGCAGTCATGCTCCGTGGTCTGCCAGAACTGCTCTAGATACGGTCTTGAAACAAACGGGTCTGCTGAAATAGCATAGCTGATTCTTGAACGGTTCAAGAATTCAACTATCTCTCGGTACTGTAGTTTCAATGACTAAGTATAGCAGTTACTCATTGAACTGAATTTCCAGACTTAGAAAATTTCACAAGTGTTGCTCCTGCGTACTTAGCAAGTACGCAGGAAATTGTTCTTGCGTACTTAACAAGTATGCAAGAATTACTTCTTGCGTACTTGTTAAGTGCGCAAGAAACGCACTTGTTCAATTTTTCAGAAATCCAACTTTTTCAACATATGCTCAAAATTGATGTAGATTAGGTCACCACAAGGTCGAAATACATGATTCTAGCCTATGGGACCAATATCAACACCAATCAACTGCTACATTTGTCACAATTTTGACCTAATTGACGACCCAGACGAACCGTCGGTCAATCGAGGGACAAAGGTCAAAATCAATGGCGATTAAGGACTGATTAAGGGTCGATTACGGATTCTAAACAAGTTTTAATTATCATGTTTTACCAAAACAACCAAACATTTGACTAAAATCATGAATTAAACCCTAATTTTTTTTTAACGTCTAAATCGGTCCAGAATTTGTGATTTTGTGAATGGAATGTCCTTAGATTCTCACCAAGAGATTGTAATACGATGATAGAACTAGACACAGGACGAAAAATCAGTTATGAACACACGAAATTTTCTGAGTAGAAGGAGTAGAGGGAATACAACAGTCGAAAATGATTTGAATGAGATAAAATTGTGAAAATTTTCTAAGTCCTGTATATATACCCAACACAAAATGGTCTTGCGTACTTACTAAGTGCGCAGGACTTAACTCCTGCGTACTTACTAAGTACGCATGACTTAAGTCTTGCGTACTTGTTAAGTACGCAGGGTTTACCTCATGCGCACTTATCAAGTACGCAGAGACCCTTGTGTGCTCAAACTTTCAACTCAAATTATGAAGATTTCAAGTCAAATAACGAACAAGATAAAAACATTCAATCAATAGGATTCAAAATCAATCCAGGAAAGTTAAACATAAATATTTTTGGCTTTTCTAATTAAACTTGAGCTGTACACAAACTTAAAATCTTTTTGATCTTTTCAAGATAGAAATATATACATATTAACACAAACTATTTTTGATCAAAGACACGAGCAGAGGATCATACCAGGCTAACATATAGCAAAAACGATACAATATAAACATCAAAGAATATGGGATCATGTCATGGATTACTATTTATTCATACGTAATAAGCACATAAACAAGTAATTCAAGTTGACAATATTATAAGATTTGAAACTATAAGCATCTTTGTATCACGTTCTTGTGTGTTAAGATATTAATTATAAAATATACAACGTGTACCCCACTGATATGCTACAGTAATGTAATTTGCACTATCTCAAGGCATCTAAGATTTTCCCAATTACTTTCTAAATTTTCAGAATGAAGTTACATCAATTAGCACAGGAAAAATCAAGCAGAATCCATAAGGATTATCAGGAATCATAAGATTCGGAATCGAGTGATTCATTTGTCTTGGTTTCATTTGATTTCTTCAGTGAAAATCGGTATGATGATTCAGGATAATGAATATGGTGTTTGAGTATTAGGGTAGGGGAATCCAACTTTTATCTGGATTTGATTTCAATGAATCACGAGTGATTCAAGGGTGAATACACGCGCCACGGTTAATGTAGAGACATGTCTTGATTCAATCTCTTATTGCATACTTGTGATTATGGGCAGTGAGATGAACCGCATTAATTGTCCTAATGACATAACCCGAAACTGATCTCAGAAGAAAATTATTCCCAAAATCTAACATCATTTATCTGATAATGATCTTTTGCATTCTTTTACGCACACACACTAGCATACATGGGTTCAAATCACAGTTATAATTTAGATTTAGTTTCCACACTACTAGTGATTCAAAGACGCATACAGCCTACTGACAATTCAAATTACTTGTAAATAAACAAATTAAAAACATAATAATTTAAACAATTAAGTAAGCATGACGCAATGGTTTCCCATATGAGAAGTCTATGACGTTTAGATCATTTATGATGTACTATCATTTCCTCTTTTCTCAAGTTAACTTTGAAATTTTCTCCATTTTCTATTTTGTTTTTGATTTTGTAAAATATTTTGAAGATTAAAAGAACTATACAGAAGGTTTAAAAGAAATAAAAAATTTAACTTCCATGAATTGAATTGATTTGAGAAAAATAAATTTTTCACTCAGGATTGAACATTTCTATCAAGTTGACAAGATGCTCAAAACGGGATCGATCAAATGCCTTAGTGAAAAGGTCAGCAAGATTGTTATCCGTGTGAACCTTTACAAGTTCAATTAAATGCTTTTCAGCACAATCACGGATGAAATGATGGCGAATTTCTATATGTTTAGTTTTGGAATGTTTCACCGAGTTATTTGTGATGGACATTGTGGCATTGTTGTCAATGAACAGAGGAGTTCCAGTGAAGTTCAAGCCGTAGTCTCTCAATTGCTGTTGAATCCACAATATCTGAGAGCAACCGCTCGCTGCAGCAATGTATTCTGCTTCACATATTGAGACAGAAACCGTTGACTGATTCTTACACTGCCAGGAAACCAGTCTGTCTCCCAAAAATTGACATCCACCAGAAGTTGACTTTCTATCAAGGTTACAACCGCCATAGTCTGAATCAGTGTAGGCTTTGAAGTCAAATGACTGCTGCTTAGAGTACCAAAGACCCAATCGGGGTTTCCCTTTCAAGTATCTGAAAATCCTCTTCACAGCTATCATATGGGACTCCTTCGGTTGTGATTGAAACCTTGAGCACAAGCATACAGCAAACATTATGTCGGGTCTTGCAGCTGTGAGATACATAAGTGATCCGATCATCCCACGGTACAATCTACAATCCACATCCTTTCCATCTTTGTCAGGATGCAGACCATGATTGACTGGGATAGGTGTGCCATAAGTATTGCTATCATTCATCTTGTATTTTGACAAGATGTCCTGCACATACTTTGTTTGATGTAGATAAATTCCATCCTCTCTTTGACTAACTTGCAGACCCAGGAAGAACGACAATTCACCCATGTTACTCATTTCAAACTTGGACTTCATCACCTGGTCGAATTCCCTACACATCCCTTCATTTGTAGATCCAAAAATAATGTCGTCGACATACACTTGTACAAGAAGATTGTCACCTCCTGCTTTCCTAATGAAGAGGGTCGAGTCAATCTGTCCATGGTCGAAACCATTTGACAGTAGATGTTTAGATAATGTCTCATACCATGCCCGAGGTGCTTGATGAAAACCATAAAGTGCTTTGTCGAGCTTATACACTTTATTGATATTATGCGGATCGTCAAAGCCGGGAGGTTGAGTGACATAGACCTCTTCATGAAATTCTCCATACAGGAAAGCACTCTTCACATCAAGTTGATAGACCTTGAAGCCAACATATGAGGCATAAGCCAGAAACAGTCGAATGGCTTCAAGTCTAGCAACTGGGGCATATACTTCCGTGTAATCCAAGCCCTCTTGTTGATAAAAACCCTGAACAACCAACCTTGCTTTGTTCTTCACCACAACATGACGATCATCCGTCTTGCATTTGAACACCCATCTGGTGTCAATTGGTTGTACGCCCCTTGGCAAGTCAACCAAATCCCACACATGCAACTTTTGAAATTGAGACAGTTCGTCTTGCATTGCCTCAATCCAGCAGTTGTTAGCGAGAGCCTCCTTCACATTCTTTGGCTCTAACTGGGACACGAATGCAGCATGAAGACATGTTTCCATGACACCAGTGTCAAGTATCTTCGAGTACAGACTGGTGTTCTCAGGAATGGTTCGATGACGAGTTTGAACACCAGCATGAGGATCACCAATAATGTTGTCAATTGGATGATTCTTATGCACTCTCGCCTCTTGTACATTCGGTTCCTGAATTTCTGAATCAAGTTTCATGCTTAACTCCCACATCCTGTGTTCCAGAAGAAGAAGATTCAATGTTAATTGGATCAACTAGAGCTTCATTTCCTACACTAGTGTTAGGATTAGTTTGAGCGTCATTTCCATCAACATGAACATCTTCACTGTTATCACCATTAAGAGTTCCAGATGCAGATGCTGCATTGGAATCAGGAGTTACAATCGGTACAGTAGCACGAGTTGAGAAACTGGAGTCATTACCACCACCAAATAGTTCATATACATTTGCGGCATCATTTGCAGACAAATCAGAAAGATTGAATGACTTGAATAGCGCATCATAATCAAAACCCCAAGCTGGACCAGTTGGTTCTGATGGAATGCTGTGCTTACTACAATCCACTTCAATACATTCCTCGACAGTACGAGTTCCTATGTTGTACACTCTCTTGCAAGGCGAGTTGGCAACGTATCATAAGAAAATACCTTCCACCACCTTTGCATGAAACTTAGACTTACGGTCTTTGTACAGTAGCAACAAGGAACAGGGACTACCAAAAGAAACTAGGTAATCAAGATTGGGAAGTAGATTGTTGATCAACTCATAACAAGTCTTGTTGTGCCTCTTCACAACCAGAACTCTGTTCAAGACGTGACAAGCTGTATTAACTGCTTCTGCCCAGAAAGTGACAGGAAGCTTTGCATCCGACAGCATCGTCCTTGCAGTCTCGATCAAGGTTCTGTTCTTCCGTTCTGCAACTCCATTCTGCTGAGGCGTGTACGGGGCGCTGAATTCGTGACGGATCCCCTTCTTGAGACAGAAAAGTTCCATCAAGTTATTTTTGAATTAAGTTCCGTTATCACTCCTTATTCTTCTAACCTTCAACTTGCAAAGAGATTCCAAGCTCAGGATCAGGTATTGAAGAATATCAGCAGTTTCGTCCTTCGTACCTAAAAAATGCACCCAAGAAAAACGTGAGAAATCATCAGTTACAACCAGACAGAATGACTTACCTCCAATACTTCTGATACTTATGGGGCCAAACAGATCCATATGTAATAGCTCCAAAGGGTATCGATGGAGTTTTGGAGCTTGGGCTTGTGAGACTTCCGTTGCTGTTTGCCCTTTTTACAAGGCATACAGTCATCTCTAACAGTAAATCTCAGCTTAGGAACACCGGTTACCAAACTGTTTCGGACCAGATGATTCATTTTACGATAAGAAATATGTCCGAGTTTCTTATGCCACAAGATAGAGTCAATTTATGTCGCTTTGGTAAGCAAACAAGAAGCAACTGATGAGGTGGTTGTTGCCACGCTCATATCAATCTGATAGGTGTCGTTTGTCCTTGGCGCTCTCATCAGAATCCAGTCTTCAGGAACTTCAAAACCAGGTTTGAGTATCTTGTCAAACATCACCAAGTACTCCTTGTCTCACATTTGGCAGACACTCAACAGGTTATGCTTCAGTTGCTCACAAAAGTTGACATTGTCAAAACTGACACAACCATTTGATACCACGCCTTGACACGTGATATTGCCGCCTTTCTCTCCAGCAAAGGCCACATAGCCGCCACTGAATGGTTTCACGTCTTGAAGCAAGGCCATGTTTCCTATCATGTGCTGGGAGAATCCACTATCTACATACCAACGGTTAGAGATAGTACCCTTCGGATGTCCTTGCACGAGTCACAAAAAGAATTAGTTAGATTTGGAGACCCAAGCCATAGTGGTCTTGGGTCGTCCGTCTTTTTCAAAATAAACAACCTCTTTTAACTCACAGTCGTGACTGTTCAAAATGGATGAATCCTTAGAAGAATTAGGACTAGGAGATTGAGAACTTTTAGATTTGGCAATCCAGGATCTCTTCTGTTTCTTAACTGGAACAGTAGACTTAGGTTCAACAACAGCCGGTGAACTAATGGAAGCTTCACCTAATTGAACTCCAGTCAGCTGTTCTAGCTTTCTCAACCTCTTATTCATTCTCCTCCTTTGTGGCTTAGAGAGTTTCACCACAAATTTCTCACTAGTAGGTGTACTACCAGAGATAGATACACAAGGTTTAGCAGGTTGCTTTCCCTTTCTTGAAATAGATGGTTTAGCCTCAGAGATTATCCTTGGCTTTACCATCGGTTTTACTGGTGGTTTCACCACATTTGCTTTTGGACTTTTGGAATGGTTCACTGGTGGTGACTTGTGGATGACAGCCGGTTGTGACACAATAGGTTGTTTTCCTTGGTTCTTAGAAGGGCAGTTCACAAAGATGTGACCAACCGTACCACAGTGAAAGCAAGTCCTCTTGTCTATGTAAGTCCTCCTATAAGGCTCATTATATCTGGCATTAGATGACTCAGCATTATGAGCAGGAGGAGTTGGTTTGTGAACAGGAGTTTGACCCGATACTGATTGGTTTTTGGGAGTATAATATTTTTGCAAATTTTCTTTATAACCAAGCCCATAATGAGCTGAAAAAGCTTCTTTCTTAACTTGATTAAGATTTTTATACCCCCCATAAAGCATTACCTTTAATTTATCATTCGATTCAATGATATCGGGTTTAGTTAAAATGCAATTGTCACTATCAGTGATAATGTTTTTCTTAACCTTTTGTTCACATAACAACTCTTCAGATACTACTCCTTCAGGGCAGGTGCAAACCGACCCATCATCAGAAGCAGTAAAGAACTCCTCATTAGATGCGGAGTCAGCCTTACTTGAGGAATCATCCTTGTTAGAGGAATCATCCTTACCAGAGGACTTATCAAGGCAAGTTAGATCAATGTCTACTAAGCCGTTGATAAATTCCCCGCTAATTGGTGGAGGAATGGCATTAGTACCCAGCCCTAAGCCATTCATTTGTCTCACTACAGATTCGTAGTGTTCCACCACAAAATGAGAATTTTTCAACTTCTCATTAGTACATTTCAACTGCAAGATCTCATTTTGCAGCTTGTTGATCTCATTGTTCCTTTTCTCTAACCCCTTGTATGCAATATCCAAGTGAAGCTGTTGATCGCTCATTTTAAGTGAATAATCATGTTTTTCTTTCTTCAACATTTCAATTGAATCTTTAAATCTTTTTTCGTTTTCTTTTTAGCTTAAAGCTGCAATACAAAGGGGTTCGACTTTGTCTTGAAGCTTAGAGTTTTTAATTTTTTAGCCTAGACATTTGGAACAAGAAATGACAGTAAAAGGATTAGAATCTACCTCATTCGATGAATGTGATGCCTCTCCGATAGCCATGAGGGCAACAACAGTAGTAGACTCTTCTCGGTCAGCCACAGAAGCTTCCCGTTCTCAGCTTCCATCATCTTCATAATCTCAGCGATGAGATCAACCTGAGTTTGTGCAATAATGGCATCCTCCATATGAACACCCCAATCAAAGATTTCGTCCTGTTGAGCTACCAGTGCATTGGACGTTCCACTTTGGCTTTGATTGTGGTTGTTTGAGTTGTTGTAGCCTTGGCTGTTTCCTTGGCTAGGTCTGGTGAAACCCGAAGCTGGTGCTCTATATTTTTGACATTCACGAGCAAAGTGTCCATAGTTCAGACACTTGTAGCACTTGGCCTTGGATTTGTCAAAATCAACCTTGGCATTAGAGTGCCCGCCAACGAACTTTCTTCCTGTTCTGTTCAGGAAACGCTTGGCTCTCCTCAATATCATGGTCATATTCCACTGAATATCCATGTCCTCCATGTCATCTGGATCCACCTGATTGAAGTCTTCTTCTATTGTTTCAGGATCCGTTAGCTTGCCGCCAATGAAGTTCTCATAGGCAAGCATGCATGAAGAGAATAAAGCCACATGATCTTCAGCTATCTTGGCTATCGCTGATTGGTTAGCTGAAGATGTAGCGGGAGGATTTCTTGAGAGATGTTGTTGATGAGATCCAGAACCTGATCCGGATGCTGCATAGCATGCATGACCGCCACAAGTGTTCACAGTTTCTTCCTCATGAGATTTTCCAAAGAAAAGGGCAATTCCAGAGCCCGATGACTTGGTTGTAGAAGACGTCTCATGATACATTGAAGGGTCTTGTATCTGAGGTCTTCCTGAGCTTTCCTTCTTTTTTAGATTCATGTCATAAGCTTGAACCTTTCCAATTGCCTCATCAATTGTCATCTCATAGAACTTAGGATTCTCTCTCATCAAGGTTGTATACATCTCAAACTTGGGAGGCAAAGCATCCAGAAACTTTTCAACTAATTCTTCATCGGGATATTTCAGCTCAAAAGCTTTCAACTCAGTCTGCAGATGATAGAATCTAGAGATGAGTTCATCTATGGATTCGTTCTCCAGAAATCTGAAGCACTCATACTACTTCCTGAGAAGATCCCTTTTACTTTTCTTGATGTCACTATTGCCCTCGAATCTTTTCTGTAACACCTTCCAAATATCCTTGGAGTTATCATATCCTCTGAAACTGTGGAATAACTCCCTAGTCAAGGCCATAGTGATAGAACCGTGAGCCTTCTTCTCTCAATCATAAACTTTCTTTTCTTCTTCATCAAGTTTAGAGATAGGCTTGGGCATTACTTCATCAAGGTAAATGTGTGTGGGATGCTTATATCCCTCTAGAATTGGTATCCATAACGAAGAATCGGTATAGGAAATTTAATGCTCAAAGCGTGCTTTCCAGTTAGAATAATCATTTACATTTAGCAACTTTGGCGGTTTCTGAGGTGTTCCGATCTCGTTGTCATAGTTCAGAAGGTTACCGAGGTTCTGAAGATTCGACATGGTGAACACTTAGTCAAATTTCAGAAAGGTCAAAGACACTTGCGCACTTGATACACGCCTTGCGCACTTAGAGAAATGGTCTTGCGCACTTATGATTTGCTCTTGCGTACTTGATAAGTACGCAGGAGTAGAAGATAAGTACGCAGGAGTTAACTTAAGTACGCAGAAAGATTAGTCTTGCGTACTTGATAAGTACGCAGCAAGACTGAACTTTTTGCCAGATATGGTAAGTAGGCAGATTCACCAACTCTCACCTAACTATTCCGGTCACTGGAATCTCGCCGGAGATGGAAAAATCGGACAGATGAACAAACAAAATGAGCCAAAGGGTCAGAAACTTGTTTCTAACCAACCTTTGTTGCTCAAAACACTCAAATACACAACAAAAGTTGAGTGATTTTTGCTTCTAAAATAGTGCTCAAGAGCTACCCCTATTTTATCACAAAAATACCCACTTTTGCTTGTAAAATCTTTGTAGAAAACTCTCCAAACACACTCACAACACTCGAAATCAAGAGCAATGCTCTGATACCACTTGTAGGTCCCTCGGGTGTGGCGGATCGTCACATGCAAGTGTGTTCCTGAGTCGGACCGTGTGCAGAATGCCTGTGACTAGGTGGAGAGTCTTACAACACAAAGTAAACCGACAAGAGAATCACTTTAAACTTTCGTCTATTATAAACACTTGAAGGTTACAGAGAGAAATACTGAGTATACAATGTCTGCGTATATGACTGTGTACTTGTCTACTGTCAACCTATCCTATTTATACACAACCTGATCTCTGCGCACTTAGCAAGTGCGCAGGCAAATTGCTCATGCGTACTTAGCAAGTACGCAAGGTCTTCTTGCGTACTTGCTAAGTACGCAGGAACTAATTCCTGCGCACATACAAGTGCGCAAAACACTTAGAGATTTCAGCAACTATCAGCATGCATTAGTAAATACAAATCGATAACTAATACATACAGACACTTACAAACAAAGACAAATACATACAATGAAAGTACAAAACTAAGACTCTATCCAGAGTGCTTTTCAAACGAAAGTGCTTCAACAGTATCAACTGATCCTAAACGCTTTATCTAAGCTATGTAACCAAAAAAGGTTCCTAGTTGAATTCAATTCGAAAAAACTGGAAAGCGTCTCGGTTCAGCCTGCAACGACAAGTATCTCAAGATCAAGTGTAAAGATGAATCCTCATGTGACTGCTCCCACTCTTCAAGAAAGTCTCGTTCTCTGAAATATGATGATGAATATTTCTCAAGAAAAAAGAAATCCTATAATAGAAAAGACAAGTAAAAAATAAGTCGGAATTTTTTAGGCAAAAAATAAGAAGAGGAAGAGATACTGATAGGTGCTATGTCTGCAACAAAAAAGGGCACTTTGCAAAAGACTACAAAGACAAGAAGAAAACCCAGCCCTCCTCTAACAAATCAACATGGTCGAACCAGTTGATGTTTCTGATCTAGAATCATTGTATTCTCTTGATGACGAGCCAAGAGATCGAACAATCTGTTGGATAATATATGATGATTCAGACGATTCAAGTTCAATTAGTGACTCAAGTGACTCATACACAAGTGATTCAGAAGACGAAACATGTAACATCTGAACTCTCCTACCAAGAATATTATCCGCTTTGCCCCGTAAGAGCTCACAGATTTGTTTTTGGTTGCCCGGGTGAAAACTTCTCAGGGGTCACCCATCCCTGGATTACTCCCACCGGAGCACGCTTAACTGTGGAGTTCTCCTCTCATCCACTACATTAAGCTCCAAAACGCGTTGTTGGCATTTGAGGCAGGGCATTGCTTATGAACCAAAAATCTCTCCTAGGCTCGGCCGATGTGGGGTTTTCCTAGGGTATTACAATTAGACATATTAATCTTCTCTATATCGTTACAATCACCCCCCCCCCCCCACTTATAGACTCATCGTCCTCGATTAGGTTTGATCCACCATCCAAATCAGGGATGTGGGATTTGCCTAAGGTGTCCTCATGGACACCCCCGGGGACTGACCATCATTGATGAGGTTTGCCCCACCATCCCAAACGACAAAGGAGTGGCTATGATACCATTGTGTAACATCCGATCCCTCATACAAGCTATATTATCCACTTTGCCTACTAGGAGCTTTGTTTTTTGTTGCCCGGGTAAAAACTTCACAGGGGTCACCCATCCCTGGATTACTCCCACCCGAGCACGTTTAACTATTGAGTTCTCCTCTTATCCACTACATTAAGCCTCAAAACGCGTTGAAGGTATTTGAGGCAGGGCATTCCTTATGAACCAAGAATCTCTCATGTCCATGGCCGATCTGGGATTTGCCTAGGGTATTAAAATTGGGCATGTTAAGCTTCTCTGTATCGTTACAAAACTTGGCCAATCTACATGCTGACGTCACTTCTTAGCCAAAACGATGACTCAACAGTTAGGAAAAATAGTCAAAAGCAATTTACTAATGAGACACGGTCATTAGAGATTCCTGAAGAAACAGACAAATGAATCTTTTAGAGAATAATAGCCCCACTTGAAAAAGTAAAATGTCAGGATATCACATGCAAAGATATCTTCATATCTAAGGAAAGAATCGAGGAGAGCTACTTTGAAAACACCTTTATGGACGAGATAGACTCAGCCTTATTAAAGGTGCTACAGTCATAAGATTCATTCCGAATCTCAATTTTTGCAATGGACGCCATGGTTATCGTTACCGGGAATATCTATTGTTCTTATCAGTACCGAGAGATAGGGTCGGAGGCCTATAAAAGCAAGGGTACCAACATAAACCAGAACCATAACACCTTACCAGCAAAGTTCAAAATGGGTAACACTGATTCTAGTCCCCCAAACCAAACCTCACGATACACCTTATCGGCGACGTTCAAAATAGGTAACACTGATTCCAGCCCCCCAGACCATGTCCCACTCCAACAAGAGTTCGAGGAAGGATACAACCTAGAATAGGTCCAAGAAGTAATCAAAATCCAACCTCTCAACCCCACTTAACCTACAAAGACTTCCTCACAATTGCCCTCAAAATAAATGGCTTGTTCATGAAAGGGACAAAGTTCCATCCAAACTACCCCTTCTTGAACATCTTTCATCTGAATAACTTGTACAAACTACCAAATGAAGCATTATGTTTTCTCTGGTATTTGACCGAGTGACTCACGATAGCCATGTCATTTAACTCCGCCAAGGTACTCGCATACTTGCTCGAGTGCCAAACTGAAGATATGCCTGAGACAAAAGGAAAACACTTAAATTCCTAGAATGGTTCTTACCAGCCCAGAATTCTGCCTAGGTTATGCTTTCGTCCCCAACAAAACACTGCATAATCTTACTAAAGAAACCTTACACCAACACCCAAGAGGTCAAAGAAGGAACCAACAGAGCTCTAGCAACTGTTGTCTATGCATGGTACCGTATGAACCCAACAAGCTACTACTATAAGTTAAACTTCAATGAAGAATGGGTCAGCACCCGTAGAGTTCTGGCAAAAGAGAATGGAGTGCCTATAAAATACATTCTGACAGAAGTTTTCCTTGATGATGAAGTCTGGTCAGAAGACGACCCTCAGACTGAAGAATGGAGCGAAGCCATTAATGAATGCTACAATGACCGCTTCACGAAATGCTCTCCCTCCACAATGAAATCTTTGAGGTAAATACAAAGAAGATACGCATGTTCGACGACATACCCAAAGACGACCCACTTCATCAAGATCCTCCAGAATTTACGATCGAAATGCTCAACATCCCTGCAAAGTTCAAAGAAAATTAGTCATGTGTTTTTAATTTTCGTTTATTTGTATTTTGGTGGTGGTGTGCTTAATTTACTAGTGTGCTAAGTATGTGATTAAGAATAAAGCTTTAATCACTCTTAAATTGACGTAAGCGCTTAGGTCATGTTTTTTGTAATTTTGTTTGTATGATTGAGTGCGATATCATGGATGATGTAATCGATGCCTTTCTTACCCTATATAAGGAAGGTTCCCCCTTGTTTGTAAATCATCCTTGGAAAGAAATAAAATCTTCTTCTATATCTGTAGGATCGAGTTTTACAAGATGGTTCTGTTTAGTTGAGATTGGCGGAAACAATCACAACTATGCAATGCAAACAAGAAACAATGATAGTACTAATAAATGCAAATTATATTAATCTTCAAAGTTTACAAGTTACAGAGAAAACTCTAAGGAAACACATATGAACAATGAAGACTTAGAATACATATAAAGAAAATTAGAACCAAGATAGACCCTTAATTCTAAGTATCAGATCAAACACAAACCGTTGATATTTTACAGACAAGATACTATGCTACTATTGGGTACACACAAAAATACAACTACAACATAAGACAAACGTTGAAACATGCTCTGAGGTTTTCTACAAGTCTGCTTAGTTGTGAGAGCATTATCTTCTGCACCAATAACAATCATTCTACTGATGGTATTGTTAGTTGTGGCAGAAAGGACTGTCAGTAGCAAAGTCAATGTTGCTGAAGATATGCCCATCAGCAGCACAAGTGTTAGATGTTGCTGATAAATCAGCAACAACTTTGGTCTTCAGTAGATAAAGCTATCCACAACATAGTTATACATCAGCAGCAAAACTTAACTATCCGCAGCATAGACCTTATCCGCAGCAACTTCATCAATTGTCAAAATTGTGGAGTCCGCAGTAGCTATACTTAGAAAATTTTGTAGCCATCGGTCTTTATCTCTACAATATCTCTCTAGCCTCTCTCTACTTTCTCACTCTAAAAATCTTAGTCTTTTCCTTTTCTTCTTATTTTCGAGTTGTGTTTAGGGCCTCTCAAGTCTAGAGAGCCTAATTCTTGAGGTTCTTAGGTCCTTTCAAGCCAAGTAAGCCTTGTGTTTGAGGTTCTTACTGGTATTATAAAGATCAGCCATACACTACAAATTTTTTCATGATATGAGCCTACCCTAATCTTTATTCTTCATCTTTTAACGTCTCCGTTGCGAATAATTTTTCAAGAGCATGATTTGAGCTAAACCAATTGTTAAGTCGATTGACTTCGAGCCATGCTCTGATGTCAATTGTTAAAACTGGTGATCACCACTTGTTAGGATCGGATTGAACATGATTTGTAAATATTTGAAGCGGAATAATAAGTAAACATCTTTGACGCCTTAGAGAAGGGTGTTTGTGATAGTAAACAAACCTTGGACTCTTAACTGTTCTCCGTGAATTGTGCAGTTGTTTGCACTACTGGGTTGATCACCAATTTTTAGCATTGCACCTTGAAGACAATGTGAATTTAAAAGAGGAGGGTAATGTTATGAACAAAATGGACCTGGGCCAGCAGACCTAATCAAGCAGCCTAGTCCAAGAGACCTATTAACTTGAAGGAACTATTTCATATTATAAAGGGGGTTGTAATTAGAGGTGCACAAAAAAACCGGTTTGGAAATCCAAACCGGTTCGGAACCGAAACCCGAACCACCCTAGAACCGGTTTTTGGTGAACCGGTTTCAAACCGGTAGGAACCGCCGGTTTATAACCGGTTTAAGTATTTTGCACGACAAGCGGTTTACAACCGGTTTTTTGTGAACCGGTTTGACGAACTGGTTTGGTAAACCGGTTTGAACCGGTTTAACGGTAATATTTCGAAACTAGCCGTTGGAAAACGGCTATATAGTCGTTAGATCCAATTTTTGACCGATTTTTGACCCATTTTAACCCCCAAACACATTATAAATAGGTAGGGGGTGTTTTGGTTAAATCACACTTCTCAAACCCGCTCTCTACACTCTCGTTTATAAAAAAAACGCTCAAAAAAACGCTATGGCCGATTCAAGTTTTGGTGTTTCCTCTAACGAAGTTAGCGTTGTGAAAATCATACCAACAACGAGAAACCCCGCAATTTGGTCAAACTACTTGATACGATGGACGCGGGCGCATCAAGTAGTAGCTCGAGGAATGTGAACTTAAATTTGTATAACGAAATGAGAAATGAATTTACTAAACGGGCTAGAGGGTCCACCCCGAGTAGCGAACTCGGAAGGTATACGAGAACAAACTTTTTATCATTTATGAGTCCGGATGTTTTTGAGGACTTTGATATTTTGGCGTGGTGGAAAGGAAACGAATCAACTTTTCCGGTCCTTTCCGCCATGACCCGTGATTTACTAACCGTCCAAGCTTCCACGGTAGCTTCGGAATCCGTTTTTTCTCTTAGTGGCAGGGTTTTATTTATTCGAAAACTAGACTCACTCCCGTGGCAATGGAAATGTACATTTGCTTGAAAGACCATTTGGATGCGGTAGATAGGAGACAAGATAGGAGTTCGCTTGAAGACGAAATTGAAGTTGAAGAATTCATACACGAATCTGAGGTCAACCAAGGATTGGCGAGCCCACTTACAAATGAAGAACTCGCCGAAGATGATAGACTACGAGGATCCACTAGTAACTCCGAGAATGACGGCGAAAATTAAACAAAAAAACTTCAAAAAAAAAAATATTATTCTTTTTGTCGAATTGTAATGTTTAATTTTGTAATGTTTTCTGATTTCCGAACTCCTACAATATGAATAAACGTTGAACTTTATGTTTTTATTTGTTAAA
This sequence comes from Smallanthus sonchifolius, assembly GCA_023525975.1. Taxonomy (NCBI): domain Eukaryota; kingdom Viridiplantae; phylum Streptophyta; class Magnoliopsida; order Asterales; family Asteraceae; genus Smallanthus; species Smallanthus sonchifolius. Next base: position 14,564,216 of record CM042035.1, on the reverse strand, counting down.
TATTTATTTTTTAATTATTTTTTTTAATAAAACCGGTTTAAACCGGTTCACCAACCCGAACCGGTCCAGAACCGAACTGAACCGGTTCAACAGGTTCGAGATTTTATACTTAATAAACCGGTTTAACCCGAACCGGTTTAACGTTCGCGTTGACCAAACCGATTCGGGCCGGTTTAGAACGGTTCAAAAAACCCGGTTTGTGAACCTCTAGTTGTAATGAAAGCACAGGGTATAAAGATTATTAAAAAATTGTGTGTTCTTCCTCTCATTTCTCTAGTTGTTTTCTATGAGTCCCCCTCCCCTAATGTTTTACTTCCTACCTATTGCATTTGATTTCTCACTTGTAATCTTCCAGAGAATCAATAGAAATATAACACGATTACAACTTCATTCGATTTCTTTATATTGTGTTAGTATCAAATCACAACAATTTTCTTGTGAAGTCGGCTTGTAAAGAATATGACATAAGTGTGTTTACTGTTTAGTGTGCATTATTTGTGGAATCAAGATGGAAAATTCCTTTCATAAAATTAAAGGTTGGACTATGTGTTGAGGGTGGGTCATCTGGGTTTGATCCGCGATCACACCTACCCCTTTCCGGTTCTACGCTTACGTGAGCAGGCGCTCAACTCATAATTATTTTCTTTTAAACAATTTTTCTTTTTTAATAATTTAAATCTTATAATTGATTTTGTAAGTCTTTTTGGGTTTCAAATGTGTCGTTGCAACGTGATTATTTTTATCAACGTTTTTTAAAACGAGCCACGCCGCAACACGTGTCGATACCCTTTTTGGTATGTAACAACTTTAGTTTTTAGGTTTTCTCTTTCGTTTGCTATAGCGGATACCTGTTCCGTACGGATAGCATAACTAACCGCTAATACCGACCGAATTCCCACCACGTAGTTGTTACATTAGCGCTTTATTTACTTCTCAAACCACCATAAATTGTGAATCAATCACCACCGGTTCCTTTAAAAAAACATAACTACATTGTCTTCTCGAGTTTATTAAAGGAAAGAAAAAAAGAAAAAGTAAATTAAGGAGAGAAAGGAAAGACTGGGGAAGGAAATTAAAGTGATAAAAGAAATAAAGGTAAAAAAAGGAAAAGAAATTAGAGATTTTATATGTTTATTTTCTTTTTTTCCAATTTTTTCCAATTTGAATGTAAAGTTTCGAGGAAATATTATTAATAATTTCCTCTTCTTTTGTTTTCACTTTCTTCTGTTAAACTACTCATGAACACAATTTTTTGAGTTTCTTTCCATTAAAAAACATAGAAACCCAAATCTTTTACGGATTTCATTAAAAAGACTCGAAAACACAAAGTAAGTGAAATGAGCCATTGTGGGGATAGAGGTTACTGAAACATAAGAGCACTTTCTTAAGGTGCAAATCGTTTGTTTTTATTTTCTTTTTTTTTAATTCAAGTAACATATACATATATAATGTACATAAAAAAACACTCATAATATATAGTGGACTCAAAGTCATGTCACACTGATAAAAACAATTTGCATGTTTTGCGTCATCCGAAGTTCTTTTACATGTGCTATTTGACATCGATTTATCACACATTTTCAAATAGTTATGTAACTTAGGAAAAAAAATTGGGTAGCAAAGGTTAATGAATAACATTTAGGAGCGTATACTATATGAGTCAATCATGTGTTCGTGTTCACTCCGTAAATTAAATGAATAGAAAATATTATTCATGACTCTTCGTTAGTTCGTTTAATAAATGAATCTTTTCTTGAAACGCTATATTGTTATTCATATTGGCATATTCGTATCAACTACGGATTTAAAATTCATAATTGCTAGATTTAATTTATTAATTAGATGGATGTAATGCATAAATATTTACAATGATTTCTAAGTAACGCAAAGAAATATATACATATACACTTAAAATTAAGGGTCTAAGAATTAAAGCTTTGAGTAGGTGTCATTTTCCTCGTTGTCACAAGACCCAATCAACAACTTTACCCCTCTAAGGCTGAGGGGAGTGGGAGTGTGGAAGCGCCGTGGAGGCTTAGGTGGCAGCATGGAAGGCGTGGAACACTACGCCCGCCTGGCGTGGTCCACGACTGTGGTTCCTTAGCGTGGAGATTCGCACGCTCGTGGAGAAGAATTGTAGCCGTTGGGTGGCATTGAGCCGTTGTCCAACGGTATAAAGATTTAAGTGTTTTTTTTAAATTTAATTACCTCTATCTATCTACAAATTTAATTCTCTATATATATACAAATTTAATTCTCTCTCTATATATATACAAATTTAATTCTCTTCAAACCATTCCAACCAAAACTAACAAATAGATTCCCTCAATTCACCCTCTTCCGAATCCGAAGGTGTCGCTCAACTTTTTTTTTAAAACGGTTGTCGCTACTCTCGTTGAAATAATTAGAGACAATGACGAAAGCTCGAACACACGTACGTTCACACGAAGAGCTACTGTTAACCGAGATCGTGAAGCCGCTCACAAGCGTTTAATAAAGGATTACTTTTGTGACGAGCCGGTTTATAACGCGGAGACATTCCGAAATCATTTTCGTATACGTAGAAATCTATTTTTACGCATTGTTAACGATTTGAAACGAGAGATGGATTATTTCAAATTAAGATGGGATGCAAGAGGTCGTAGAGGGTTCACCCCAATTCAAAAGTGCACCACCGCTATGCGGATGTTGGCATACGGATCCGGCGCCGACAAATTAGATGAAAATATTAAGATCGGCAAGAAAACGGCACAAATTTGTTTATACAAATTTGGTGCTCCATCTCGACTCGGGCAACAATTAAAGTCTATTTTTAGTATTATCTTTTTAATTTATTTTTCTTTTTTTTATTATTAATGTATTTTTCCTTTTTTTATTATTAATGTTATTTTTCTTTTATTTTAAAGTTATTAATTTATTATTATTTACTTTTTAAATTATTAAAACAAATTAATATTAACTTAAATTAGAAAAAAAAATGATGTGATAGTGTAGAAATGTTGAATCATTTCCCTTTAATATGGAGAATGTGAAAAAGCTGTAAAATCTTATGTGACGCTGACGTGGACAGATGTGAAAAATGTGAAACCACTCTCCTTAACAAGAATTAAGTGGTCGACCACTCGACCCGTGATCAGCTCCTAGAGTCCTAGTCAAATATGCCTCAATAAACTTCGCCAATTTAATTGCCCAAGTGTATTGGCAAAATTAATTATATCATTAACAAATGAACAAATCGTTAACGAAAACAATATAAAATGTAAAAAAATATAAAAAAATATAAAAAACTTTTCTCTCGTAAATAATATTATAAGTTTAAATTTAACAAATGTTCATCCTTATTCTTTATTGTCCTAGGATGCCCGAAGGAAATTGTTCTCTCTCACTCCAAGTTATACAGCCATCATACGACCTCTTCATTCACCCAACTCCACCTAAAACAATAATTCATCGAGGGGTGAGTAGAAAAAGCAAATAACTTAAACGTAACTGAATTAACCGAATAACTGATGATTCAATTAACCATTTACTAAAAACCGAATTTTATGGTTCCATTTTGGTTATGGTGTGTGACATAACCGAATAAATATGTTATGCTTTTGCTTGAATGTTTCAAAAAATCTTTATTTTATCAACGAGTCATAGCAAGCTAAAGGATAAAAACATAAAATATGTCATACTACAGATGCTAAAAAATATTACTTTTGAACTTCCTGCCCGATCTTGAAGAAGAGAAGCAACTCGTTGGACGGAAGCTTAAACCGTGCAGGATTCCACATAGGAACACCTTCTTGCTCATCACCAATAACCGGCGGATGCCAGTAACCATCCTGCACAAATGAATGATATTTAAAACTATAAAACATGACTACAACTCTCTTACATCTACACCAGTTTGATATGCCTAAGCATATATACCTTGTGCAACCGTAACCAAATTTTGACACTGGGAGCCCCCTTGTATGATCCCCAAAGTATGCTACTAAAAAGCAGTTTTTATCAACATGAAACAACTGAAAATTATCATTTTCACCCGACCCTATGAAAGTGGTTAACTATAAAGTGACAGGTTGATAGAAGTTATACCTCGACTATTGTAGAAGAATGACAACCATTAGGGTGATGAGGGTGTCTTACCCGGATGGAACCGAGTAAGTGAGAGGGTATCGGGTAAAATGGGGTACACCGCCCCCAATGGATCGGGTAAGCGCGAGTAGGGGGATCGAGTACTTGGATCGAGTTGTTTTACTCGGGTGTGGACACACTCTCTCCACTCTCATGCTAGTGGACCCCACCACTATCACACACACCATTTATAATTAAATATATTTTTTTTAAAAGTGGGTGAGTAAATGAGTAGTGTTATCACCAAATGTAAACTCTTCTAGCAATGGTTCCTATTCCTCTTCGTTGGAAGAAACCTATAATGAAATCATAATTCAAACAGTTATCTTTATTTAGTATTAATGCACAATTCTTTTTTGGTGATAAACTAACATGATTGTGAATATATTACCTAGATCCGGGTATGTAAAGTGACTATAGTGCGTTCGTTATAAGTACTCCTTGTTCTGTTAGGAGTTCAAATATCTGAATTCCTTCTTCATAACTACTTCCAAATGCGGTTCTTGATATTAATAAAGCTTGAATATGAGGCCAAACATCTAACTCACATGCTCCTTTTGATGAAACCAATTTTCCCACTTCCCAAGCACTTTAGAACAGCTCAAATGGAAAGCTAGCACCATATTCTGGTTAAAGAACATTGGTATGATCAGGAAAAAAAACAAACTTGAACTTGGTTTATGAATTGATACATAGTTATTAGAGGATTAATTTTAATAACAGGAATATGAAAATGAACTATATATATTAAAATACCTTAAGCTTCTCCTCATGAAAAGCTGGGTTAAGTAATTTTCTATGCTTGAACCACTGATCCAATCCCCTTCATAATAAATCCTTTTCCTAATAACCTAACCAGCGGATTACCTTTGATCCTTTGAAAGTCGTTTGACTTTGTCAATACATCATAAGTTCTGGCCTCTGGGCCATAATAGTCAGTGTTGGGTTCCATCCCATCCATGTGATAGAACTTCTTCCTGCAAAAACAAATTTCTAAATTTATAACTATAAGATGAATCAAAAGCAAAATCGTATTGAATTACTTAAACCCAAAAACAAAATCGTATCCATGTACAATTGTATCTGACTACGGTCACCCCATTAAGCTTATCTACCTTTCTCACCTCTTTATCACATCAAAACATATGGTTAGCCCATAGAAAGACATCAAAGCAAACGAAAAAAAACAGAATATAACTTGATCAGAAATCATTTAAAAAAATAACCATTCAAAGATCAAATGCAATGACAAAATGAAAACATTGTCAAGATTAGTGGAACATTTGTTCTTCAGATAATATATTCTACCTTGCAACACATAAACTAATATTAGTTTACAATTCAAAAAAGATAACGTTTAAAGATAACATATTAGTTTAACAACTTGTATGATCCACTGAAGAATCAACTACAATTATAAAAAACCAAAACGCAAAACTTAGTTACTTAGTATTGGATCCATGAATTCTTAATATAATCATAACTCATTAACCGTTCTTTGTCTTGATATAGTATGAACTAATTCAACGTAAACAAACAGCAATTAACACACTTTATTAATGTGAAAAAAGTTGAAATAAACAAAATCCAAACAACAATTAACGAAAAACTGAAGTGTACGACTGTAATAAGAAAAACCCAAATATATGCAATCGCAATACATCTAATCTAGGGTTTGATAACATAAAGTGATGTATTTGATTTTAATTGGAATAAACACAAACTAATCAATAACGATGAATCGAAAAGTGATGATGATACCTTTAATCGGAAAAACCCTCAGTTTGTTAAAACGAAATCGATCTAATCAAGGGTTTCATAATAAAAAAAAAATATATAATCAGAATATAAACCATACCTTTTGCGATGTAAATCCTTAACCGATTGTTTTAATGGTATTGCGAATATAAAAAACGATGCTAAGAACACATAGGTCGCAGAATAAGATGATTTGGAATAAAGTTTCAAAACAAAAAACGTGTAGTAATAGAAGAAGGAAGATGCTGGTGCATCCACAATGGCATATTAGGATGGAAGAACAAACCTTCAATTGAAGAAGGTGAGAGGATGAAAGTTGGTCGGCTGGATTCACAATGGAGTAATAGGGTTTGAAAGAAAAATGTGTAAAATAAGACTGATCAGATAAAAGGGTTAAAACCCAACTGAAGATCCGCGTGATGACCAATTCATAGATCCGCGGAAAAAAAGCGGTATGATAGTTTAGGCGAGAAAAAAGAGTTCCTTATGCTCTCACAAATGTCCCTAAACATTTTCATTTATTAAATAAGTAACATGTGTTAGACGTGTTAAACGCAAAAAATAATTAATGTTATTTTTGTTGTTATTATTTATTATTTGAGAAATAATAATGGAAGGGTTAAAGTGTAATTATTTATATTAGTGAAATATAAATAATTTATTATATACTACCTAATAAACAGGTAAATTGAGGAAACATGTGTCGTCTTTCAAGGGCCTTAAAGAATTGGTTTTCCCGCATCTCTCTTCTATTAATAATCAACTTCATTAATTTAGGCAATTAAATTAATAATCTGTTTTAATTTCTTAGATTTTTATCTATAGATTTTTCAATTCAAAGTTTTTATAATAGCAATTAAATTGTTCAGTCATATTCTTATTAATTCTATAAACTGAAAACGATTATATAACCAACAAGGATTCAATAAAAAAAATTCAATCATATATTTACATATTCAAATATGTAATATTTGTTATAATTTTATTGAATCTCACGTTATATTTTGTCATATCAATATAGTTGAAAGTGTTCAAGTTAATTATTTCTTTTTATTCCCCTTTTTATTGATTCATTAAATTAAGCTTTAGAAAAAAATGTTCTAAAATGTAGTTAATAAGTTTATGTTAACCCGATCGTTGCGACGGGGCGTTAAATATCTTATATAAGCTAAATGTTTAAAAAAATAATTTATGAAGTTGTAATTTAATTTACATTAAGTAGTATGCACGTTGCTAATAGTTTACTGTTGATTATCTTGTATAGAATAACTTTTGTATGATAATTGAACGATATGACGTGACGTCATGTGACGTTCATTATTTTATCGCTTGGTACCCTTGTCACCTGGGTATCCAAGTACTCTAAATTAGTCTAAAGTTGTTAAAAATATTATTGGTACTAACGTTTCTTTTACACATTTCCAACAATATTTTTTTAATTTTTTTAATTTTTTTTGTCTTTACCAAGAATCATTAATTAAACTGACATCTTTTTTCTTTGAAAGGCAATTCCATAGTGATTATTACCATCTCCTGCTACTCATATCATGATATCAACACATCAATAGTCAATCTTATCTCTTTCTTACGATTCTTTCACTTGTAAAAAATCAAAGGAATTGGTTGTCCATGAATACAAACAGTTATGTAAAGCAACATCATCTCTTCAGATTCGTTGTCTTTTTCTCTAGAAATCCCCCACCGCCTCTCCATCATTTGCCGCCACCCTCACACCACCACCACCACCACCATCTTTCATCTTTCCTCTAGTTTACTCTCTCTGTTTCTATCCTTCTATCCATCTCTCAGGAACACCACCACCGATTGCTCGCCATCATCGAAGACCTCTTTCAGAAGACGGTGCCGTTAGCGGCTGTTCTAGGGGTAACACTCGCGATTTCCGGCTACACCCTCAACAACCGTGTTCAATGGTGTTGGCGGTAATGAAGATGGTTCGTGGCGGCAGCGGTGTTGGTCCGAAAAACACCCTGGCGGCGATCTCTCGGCGGCGGCGGAACCACGATTATTCTGTTTAACGATCTTGCCAATGGTACTCTTTTATAGCATGTAAAACGGTGGCAAACGACGGTGTGGTGTCGGTTGGAGGAGTCGTGAGAGGGGAAGTTGTGGTAGAGGTTGGCGGAGACGCCGTTGTCGACGTGGTGGCGGTTGGCGGAGACGCCGTTATCGACGGTGGTGGCGGTTGGCGGAGACGCCGTAAGAATCCAAACGGCAAACCACGCTTTTTAAGGGGGTGTTTGGGATTACTTATTTACTCTACTTATTAACTTATTAACTTATATAAGTTAATAAGGTGTTTGGGAAAGCTACTTATTTAGCCTACTTATACCATTTTTCAAGAAGTAAGTCCATCCTTACTTATTACTTATAACTTATTAACTTATAGCATAAGTCAATAAGTAGTTTTCAAAGAAAATCCTAAAGTTTTTAAGAAGTTACAAATTGTGACTTATGACTTATGACTTATTACCTTTTTGAATAAGCCATAAGGAGTTTCAAATAAGTAATCCCAAACACAGCCTAAGACGAAAAAGAACGGCGGTTGTGGCTAAGAGTAGTTGCATTTTGTATATATTAGTAATTTTTGGTACTAATTCTATAAGAGATGAGACATATTTTATTAAACAACAATTTTTTGTGATTTAAGATTTAAATTTTGAACTCATAACAAATATAGAAATATATAAAATTTAATGAATTAGGTAAGTAGTTTTAAAATAAATAAATAAAATAGACAATTAAAAAAAATAAAAACTTTCATTATTTACTTTTTTAAAAGCTTATACTCTTTCTTTCTGAATTAACCTTCCTTTGATAACAACCTCCTGAAGATTTTTGTTGGTGATTTAGGAATCGATTCCGTTATAAGTTTTGACTCATACAAGTTGTTATCAACACACAAAACCCTCTGTTGAATCGGAAAATCACTTTCATAATTACAACTTACCATACTCTTCATTTACATTTTGTCAGTCACGACCCTATCAACACTTCAAGTAAATGGAACTCTACATATTATTTTTTACCCATCGTGTGAAAATATGTCAAATTTGATTATATTCTATTACTAACAGGTTAAAAAGGTAATATAGAAAATTGTCCTCCTAATTAGAGGGTCACTTTTGACCTATTATGTGAAAATATGTTTTTATAATAACGGGTCAGAAACCCGAAAATCATTCTTCCATATACATGAAAAATAGAGGGTCATTTTTACCCATTATGTGAAAATGTGTCAATTTGGGTTATGTTTCATTATTAACAAGTCAAAAGGGTAAAACTAGAAAATTTAACAAATGAATAAAAAATTTGTTTCTCCGGGCGGCATTTGAATCAAAAGATGGTTACTTGAGAGACATTTGTTACCCAGAAGAAAACGGAAAACTTGAGAGTACTGATGATTATGTAGCAAGATTAACGCAACATATGAAAATATACGGGACTCTAATTCATGTTTTCTCTATAACAGTTGATCATTTTTTATTATAAGTAGAAATTTATTTATACTGACTGCTTAAATTAAAACAATCTATTTTTTAATATAATTTTTCAGACTTAAATTAACAGTATCCGAAATCTACATGGAATTGAAAATGGTTGGAAATGACTTGCTAGGTTTTTAAATACTCTGCAGACAAATATATATATATATATATACACACCTTAGTGGTACTTGAGTCGTTGCTTAAATTGAGTTTATATCATGAGTTATTTTAGATTTTTATATATTCTTATATATGTTTTGTAGATGTGGAAAATTTGACCCATTTTCTTTTGAACAGGTAGATTTGAATTATGTTTTATCTTTAGTGGGTCAAACGATTAAAAATTAAATAAAACTAGTCTAAAATGAGAAGGCAACCCGGATTAAAGTGGTCATAAGTTTAAACCTTATGCAAAAATTTATTTACAATTTGTTATATTATAATTAGAATAATATAATTTTTTAGTCATATTTAATACATTTACTTGTACCTAATAATAGAATAACATATTTAATACATTTAATAGATGAGTAGTACTTATGAACGTGTACCGGGCTCGGATCTTTTAATCACAGAATCTTTAATGTGTGTTTGTAAGGCGTAATGTGTGTTTGGGATGTAGGATGAACAACCATGGCTTCTTACTTAGAAACGGAAATGGACGCCCGTAGCATACCACTAAAAGGTGGGTAGCAGACCACTACCGCCTCTTAGTCGGTCGTCATCCTTGCGCAATATGTAGCAGACCGTTATGGTCTAGGATAGCGGTCCGCTATAGGGTTTCACGCGTCAAATGTCACCCGTTAGTCACTAGACATGTGTCATTCCCGTACTCATTCCTTCCCGGACACGTAGCGGACCGTTAGGGATCCAGTAGCGGTCCGCTACCGTCTCGTTTTTCATATATTCATTTTCAGTCCTTGGGGTTTGGAGTATTTATAGTTCTAGTCCTTGTACTTTCATTTCCTTTGGATTTTGGGATATTACATTTATTAATATTATTATAATTATTTGTCTATTATTATTATTAGCTTTTTTTGTTTGTAATATTCGCTTTATTATTACTATTATCGTTATTTTTATTATATTACTTTAATCATTATTTTTAACATTATTATTATTATTTTTATGGTTATTCTTTTTTTAGACTAGCTTTAACATGTTAATGGAAAGACAAATTCGATACTCATTTTCATAATAATGTATATGTTTATCATCGATATAAAACATGTGTTAATATTATTTTGGGCATGCCACACTTTATCTTTTCATTACATGTTGATACCTTTTGTGTAATTAAACATAATATTATAAATACTTTTTTTAATATACATGTCTCCCGCTACATCGCTCAGGGAGAAATCTCTACTTTAAATTATATAGGAACATCCTTTGGTGAATATGTCCTTGTAGAAGTTGTAATTCGTTGGTGATCCATCGTTAAAGTAGTTTACTGATAACACCACTCAGAAAGTAGATACCCATGGTTATATTTTTGGTGGAATGTCACCAGTATGTTCTCATAGATAACCATCTCCACTGACGGTTTTTCGACGGAATCAATTATATGTGATACTCGTTCAGTGTCTTGATATGCTATGCAAAGGGCATTTTTCGGAAGAAAAGAAGGCAAGTTTCCACTCTAGAAGAAATCAAAAGAAACCAATCAATGAATTTCCATGTATATGTGAAAATTAGTACTTTGATTGTTTTTAATCTTGATTTCCTTTTGTTACATTTCACTAATCTTGCTCTAATCTCCCCTAAAATTGAAAAAAAAAACAACCCTTAAAATGTCTGTAAATGGTACATTTAGAGGGTGCCAAAAATTTAAACATTTGTTGAGGATGATGATTGAACCGCCTTGATTTGTTGCCTACCCATAAACCAAAGTAGAGTCCTCCTTGCAAAAGATGGTGGATTTGATGCATCTAGTGGAAGTGAATCCAACCATTGACAAATTTGAGTCTCTTGATTATCCTCCCACCTCCCAATACCCAATTCAGAATTAGCCCTCCAGTTTGCCTTAGATTCATTCCGGAGTACCGGAAAACGGAAAGAGAAAGACCCTCTTGTTGATGGCCCAATGGTGGCCGCCACCGTTGATGTAGTCTTCTCTTTCTGACCTCTAAGCCAAATCTTGGAGACCGAAAAACTCTCCCTCTTGCTTTTCCCAATTCCACCACCACCACTACCACCACCACCACCAAAAACTTCAAATCCTTTAAAATCTCTCCTAGAATCACCACCACATTCCGACATCGCCGGCCGGTAACTTAAGGTGATTGGAAGAGAAGATTTCTTGTTAGCTAGTTTTTTCACTTGGGCCCTAATTGGTACTTGTAAAGATGAACTCTCATTCATCACATATTCAAAAGACCCCATTGAAAAACACCTCCTACCATCAATTGTTTGCTTCTCACTACTACCCTCACCACCACTACAACCATCCACACTCTTGAATTTTCCAAGCTTAATAGTAACAACTTTCTCCTTATCCTCATCTTTCACAACTTCACCTTTATCAAACTCAAATTCCACATTACTCAAATGGGAATTCACTCTTTGGATTGATGAACCATTTGGTTGATCAGAATTAACAATCTCTCTAGAAACCTCACCATTTCCGGATTCAAGAACAAGCACAATTGGTGAAAAACAAGTATTTGGAGTAGTAAACTCACAAAGCAAACTACCTCTACAAAGAGGACAAGTGGAGTGAGACAACAACCATGTATCAATACAATCCATATGGAAAGCATGACTACATTTTGGCAATAACCTAAGCTTATCTTCACCTTCAAACTCACACAAACACACAGCACAATCAAAAGGATCTTTCACACCAATGATTGATTTGTAAGTGAAGACAGGCAATGTGTCAATGAAAGACTGGTCAACGCCTGAGTCATGGAGATGAAACAGTTGTTGTAACTGTCCTTGAAGTACACTCACATTATCAAACTCATCAGGATCTCTACTAATTGGCCTCATAAGGTATCAAACAAGAAGATGAAGCAACCCGGAAATGAAGAAAATGATAGCAAGAACTATGATGATGAGTAGAACACTTGGACTCACCTTGTTATCTAGATTGAACCCAAGTGATTTGTGGCCGGCGGTGGCCGGTGGTGGCAGTGGTGGGAGAAGTGGCCGAGTGTAAAAGTATGGTCTTTCATAGTTGGAATCAAAGATTTTCTGGTCCATAATTTTGGAAAGCAAGTGAAATATGTAAAAATTGAATCTTTGGTGTAATCTTGTGGAAATTAAGGGAACCTCATCTATTAAATTACATAAACAGAAGAAGCCACAAAAGATTTTTCAAGATTTCTGAGCTGAGTGTGTGTGTGAGAGAGAGAGAGATGAAAATGGGAGTCTGGTAGAATTAAATTCTGTATCCTGCAAACTAGATTTCAAAAATGGAGAGGAAGATAAATGTATTTAATAATGATATCATCAAACTGAAGGCCTTCTCTTATAATGAAAAAGTAACATATCATGTGGTGTTAACATTTGATAATTCTTTGTTGCTATTTATTTCTGCCGAAACCAAATTTTTTAATGTTAGTCACTATTTTAAACTTTTTAATAAACAGTGTTTCTCAGTGTTAGAAACATATAAAAAAATAGAATACAAACAGGGACGTCTCAATGATTTTGGTGGTCTAAAGCGAACAAAAAATATGACGCCTTTTTTTACAAAGTTCATATCATAAACCCTCCTCATTTATCCAGGTTTGGGACTAGCAATAATAATCTAAAATTTTTATATTTGACGAGGTTCATTATTATAATTAATTGCATCTACGTTTTTAGGTTCGTTTACATTTAGAGGTTCGACTATATTTATAGGTTCGTCTATACTTAGACGTGCATAATCTTTTAGAGTTGATACAAATTTTAGTAAAGAACAATTTTCTGATTCCATTTAAGCTTATCGCTTGTTTTTTTATAATGACCAGATTCATGATTCTTAGCTCGATTTGACATGATTAGAGTAAGATTTATCACAGATTTAGGCAAATTCACACATTAAAAAAATTATAAAATTCAAGTTTTTAGTCAGATTATCAAGTTTAAGCACGAGATTTAACAATCAACAATCAACTAACCACGAACCTTATAAAGTCATATAATATCACATAATAACAATCAATAATCAATAGATAAAACTTTAATTGTACCTGGGATAGCAGATAAGCAGAAAATCCAATTTTCAAATAGAATATTATGATCTGCTTCTCACTTAAGAATGAAAACATTTTCAAGCAAAATCCGATTAAAACTTAAGAATTAAAATCCAAACAGAAAATTGTTATATGCCTTGTGGCTTTTCAAATTTCTATCTCCAATGAAGAGAACTCAGAAGTGAGAACCACTTACAACTTAAGAATGAAAATCGAATTGACCCTTACAAGGAAGATTAGACAATAGATTTTGGATTTCTAAGAAAAGAGACAATAGAGTGAAGATTAGAGAGACAAATTTAACTATTTAAGTTTCTTTACTCAAATAACATATGTATATATAAAAAATTTAAAAACTGGATGCCCTTTTGATGTGGTGGCTCAAAGCTGGAGTTTTAGTTTCTTTACCCAAAGGACGCCCCTTAATACAAATAATGAATTAATACTATTTAACAGATAAAAAAATGTTAATTACTAGTGTTACATGACACAAATGTTATGTACCCATATATATGAATTGTAACTAAAGGGGCTTTGTCCTGGTGCTACCCTACTAGGGTGGGTTATCCTAGATGTTCTAGGTGTTGGGAAAACCCTAATTATTCAAAAATATATAGGTGTTGTCGTTCAAAAAAATTATGTATTGTACACGTGTGTGCTCACAAGTATATATATTGTGAAATATACATTTACAAAGTATTTGATTTTAAGTGTATTTTTTAGAACCACTTCATAACAATTATAAAAATGACATAAAATCAAGTTAATCATTACTAATTTGGATTCATATTATAAGTATTGTTACAAAAATATATATTATTATTAAGGAAAATAGTGTCAAATAAAACCAGCTTTTTTAGATTGCGTCAGATAAAACCATAAATTATATTTAAACTAAAGAACTTTTAAAGAAAACTACACAATAATAAAATAAAACAATATATAGCACTAAATCGAACGAATACAAGACAACAAATTTTATAAGATGAAAATGGACATTAAAAAAAGGCATTGGAGATTTTCCATTTCATCAACTACAAAGCCTTTTAAGTTGACTTCAAGATGGGAAGCATTGCACATCTCTATGCACATTTAATACAACATTAAATAATGCAATTATCACAAACAATAATTTCTGTACACAAGTTCAAAAGTAACACTTTTTTACAAATTTAATGTATGTAAACTGACTTATAATTTAATAAAACATTTCCTTTTTATTTTATTAAATAATTACCAAATTGTCTTGTGATACAAGTTTTATTTTGAACGACATCAATGAGATTTACTTACACAAAAGCTAGCGGTTGGCTTACAAAAAAAAACTCAATTACACTCACCAAAACATACAACTGTCGAAGCTAGTTACGCCAAATGTAAAACAAATGAACTAAACCATACAACTAGCCGAACCCAAACAAGGGATTATGAACCCATGGTCCCATTTGCCACCTTGAGCCTTCCCCCTATTCTTTATATTATCTAACATGTTATCCACAAGCCTCCTTAAGTTTGAAAATATCTCCAAATCACCCAAAATATACAATAAGCTACTAAAATTCTTAACATTTTTACCTTGCACCAACATGTCGAGTAGTGAATTTCGGCCGCCAATTCTTTCACCGTTCCAATACCCGACATACCCATTGCTAGCCAAATGAAGACTCGTTTCCAAGTTTCTTGGGCCACCGGACATCAAATAAAAAGATGGTTTTCGTCTTCAATTTCTAGCTGGCAGAAATCATAGTCAATCGCTGGGACATTGACTCCCCGGACCACAAGAGAGACGACGCCACTGGAATTCGATATTGGTATAGCTGTCACAAGAAACATCAAACTTTGATCGTGACCTATTTAATCCAGGTTACCTCCTACCTCGTGTTAATGAGTTGGGATTCTCCATCCCTCTTTTACACGACCTGGTGGAGAACTGACCCTAAGAATCCCCATTCGAAAGCCATTTATCCGGATTAGGACTAAAGCGATAACTATTAACCATTTCTGCTATTTCATCTTCTCTTTTCCTTGCTACCCTAAAACTGTTCCAGCCCCATGTAAAACTACAGCCTTATCACCCAACCAACATACTCTATCTTTTATAAGGCATAATTTTCGTTTTTCAAGTTCATAGAGCCTGGGGAAAAGGTCTTTAAAAGGTATCGAACCGAACCATCTTTCATTCCAAAACGAAGAAGAGGATTTGATCCCAAAACTTTTCTTGAACAATTTAGTACCCGTAAGCCCAATTCATATCCGACTTTGCCGAGGCAATGATAGACCAGTTTTTGGCTACCCCCTTTTAGACTCGTCAGGTTATGGACTGCCTTCCACCTCCATTTTACGAGTAAGCCCATGTTCATGATTCTAAGACCACCCACACTGTAACATCCGTGACTTTTACGTATAATATTTCATTTTGGACTTTTAATAAACATTATGACATGACAATTCTCATTATAATATACGTGTATACTATATGAATCATTCGAACGTTTATCCTCCCTAAGTTTTGAGATTTTTAAACTTTTATATTCTATTACACATAAAATAAATTAATTTTGAACCCTCTCTATAGCATTTGAACCCTTCCCTTTGCAATTGAACCCTTCCCTTTGCAATTGAACCCCCTTAGTTTTCTTGAACCCTTAAAACACAAGAAACCCAATTTTGACCTAGAGAAAGTCAACCATGTGATTTCCACTCTCAAATCTGTTAATTCTGTGACCCTACTTCTCCACTTTTAGATCCTTATCAATCTAGACCGTATTACAAAAAGGAAACAATCGTTGTTTTGAACAATCCTTGACATAACCGATTGATTTACTCACCATATCGAGGACTATAGTTTCGAGTTCAATCCCGCTAATCAAGCCCCAATTACACGATTCCCGTTCGTTTTCTCCAGCTGTAACGCGTATGTTATCGTCCCATATAACTTCCCAATCTAATAGCAACTTGAAACGAGCCTCATTCTGTCTTTTTTTTTCTCCTCTCAAATCGCGATCAGCACAGGGGAAACGAGTCTCAGTTCTCGCGACGAATCAAGTCCGATTCAGATGCTTTTCGATTTCACACTATCGTCCAAAGCCCCATCGATTTGGTTCCAAGTCTGTTCTGATCGATGCCAAATTTAGGGATTAGGGTTGTTTGGGATGGAGCCTCGTTACGTCTGATTATAATGGGGAGGATGAGCTTTTCCTAACAAGGCACATGCCCAGGTCAAATGCTAAAGGCTCTCCCCTGTATATCTCAGGTCGCGGGTTCAAACCCGGTAGACCCCCTTTTCTGCTTTCTTTTTCTTTTGTTCCTTATCACACTCACCCACACATATATTTACATGGAAGTATAGATAAAGGTTCAAATTACATATTTATAATTATACAAAGCTCATGCATATAGTCTTAATATCTATTTAATATACCTTATGATATTGCAAACTTATATTTTATAAGTAAATAATTATTATAAACTAACTTTTACAAAGGTTCAAGGGTTTATAATTAATAAATATATTCTTATTAAATGAAAAGTATATATATAATCATGTTTAATTATTTTCAAAAAAACGTTTTGAATATAAGAGCATCATTATCTTATTCGTTCATTACTACTATATATCTCAAAAGACCTGACAAATATTATTTTATTTCCATAAATCTTATTATTCTATAACCTTTAAAGTTATAAGATAGTCATATTGTATAACGGCATAAGTTTTATTAATCCAAAAGGGGTATAGTTATGGTAGTATCCTAAATCGTTAAAATGACATATTATTTTATTAGTGTTACTAATTTTAATATTTGTTTATTAGTATACTTATCACGTTATTACTTTTCAGAAATGAAATGACAGGGATTTCATAAATAGTAATATTACAATTACATAACTAAATTATTTATCATTTTGTATAATATTTTAAATTAATGATCATTTAAAAGCGTAGTTTTAAACACCTTGACATTGTCTTAAAAATATAAATATTGCACTAAAATATTTATTATATATGCAAATAATACGATTTATTGACACATGTCCTCCTTTTATAAATAAACTTTATAAAACATTATTTACAAACTCTATTCAGTTCCTCGATCACTCGTCCTTTCCAAAATTCTAAAATCCCAAATCGTTCCCTTAAATCGTTCAACATTATAATAACATATCTTATTCAAGTTACTACAAGTTACAAGATCAACACTCTACTATTCAAGGTGAGTTTTACATAGCCCCTTTTTACATTTTGTACTTTTTGGGGTGAAACATGATTACACTTTGAACTCTTTACAATTACTCATAATACAATTCAATAATATGATGCTATGTGTTATTTGTGCTTTATGGTTGAATTCTATGAGTTAAGACTACATATACATGACATTAGTACAATCATTAACTAAGTGCGGTTAACATTTATAGATCTATTGAGTCTGACAAACCCACCCGGTTAGGGTGTTTGTTACCGACATTACATTAGGGTAGCATGCGGGTTATGCCTCACAACAGTCACAAGGTTTGATTGTACACTTAGTTTAACTATAGATTCTCTATAAATGCCTTATATACCATGTATCATATGAATTGTATAAAACATTTTTGAACTTTATTTGTGGTATCAAAACCTATGTATGCTCACCAACTATTTATAGTTGACCCTCTCATTCTTATCATGTTTCATGTACTATCTTTTGAGATCATTTGTAAGATGCTACACATAGGATTGAGGGATTAATTAAATAATGAATTGAACATTTATGGTGTACTTTGTTTTCCTTTTGTATAATTGTACATGTTTTGTTGAACAAGTGTTATTAAAATTTGGATTCAAGTAATATATGAAACTTTAGTTTGACCATGTGCTATTGAACAGTCTACATGTCCCGCCCCGACGTATTCCGCCGTCAGTTGGGGTGTGACAGATTGGTATCAGAGCCTTGGTTATAGGGAATTAGGTTATTAGACACTTTTGACCTAGACTTTAACCTTAGGACACCCATCAAATGCGATGCTCTATGTTATATGATCTTTGCCACATTGCTATGTGCTACATGTTCACTACTATGTGTGATCTTCTTACATGATATTCTAAGTGTTACATCACATGATATAATACATGATATTTTATATGCTACACTACTTGATAACACACATGCTTAAAAAACATTGCTAACTATATAATACATTGTTTACCACTGCCTGATTACGTGCTACTTATTTGAGGTCATTAAATGTTATCCTAAGTCTTACCACACACTTATTTATATCTAAGTATTTATACACCTTCACTCTCACACATTGAGAATTACGTTTTCATCATCATCAACTGTGACGAATTTAAACTCTTAGGCCTAAACCCTGTTAAAAATTTTAAAAATCCCTTCAAAGTTTTGAGTTCTGAAAAATTAGTAAAGAACATGTGCAATCCGGAAGGGTGAATGCCTGTACTTTGGGTCTTCTGTCTAGGAAAGCATTTCATATAAATTCAAATCAACCGAAGGATCCGTATGCTTTCCTGAGAATTCCCGAAGTAAGTGTTCACCTATAGGCTAAAACATGTCTTCTTGAAAGTTGAAGAATTTGAATCACTTTGATTAGTCAAAGTATCCATTTGATTATATTATCAAATGAGTACAATCTAAACACCATCGTTTTGCTTATTACAATTTAGTATACGTAGCTAAGTCTTCTTTGTAAACTAATCATTTTACTATCTGATTTAAACAACATCGCTATTTTGTGCAAACAAAGCGTTTATCAAACCCTTAGTTTATAAATAGTATCTGAAATATAAATTTTCTATAAACCATTTCTCCATGTAAGGAAACTTAATACAACTTGTTTTATAAAACAATTATTTTTAATTAATAATTAATTATAACTTTTCTTGTTAAATTAATTATTATTAAACCTTGTCTTAATTATTAAATAATTTAGCAATTATCTTCTCTTAAAATATTCTCTTTATAATAATTAAAAAAAATAAAAATAAAAAGGTTTTCATTTAATTATCCATATAGTTAATCAATCAACTATTTTTCACTATTTTATTAATTTACAAACAAGAATAAATTACAACTACTTGTTTATTTACAAACAAAGAGCACAAATCAGTTATTCGTAAGCACACAGCTCTGAATATCTACACAACTTTCTCGTTATCTTACACCTTCAGAAATGTATGAGTGTACTAGGCACTGCAATGAGATGAATCATTTCACGTAGGCATTAACCATGCAAACAAACCTCAACAAGATTTAAAAGTTAAAATCCAACTACCCACATTATATATGAACGCCAAACAACACGCTTGTCCGTAACACTTGACTACCTACAAAATTCGATTGTAACATCCCGAGTTTTATAAGGCGAAGGAATTCACGAGAAATTTAAAACTTAAATAAGGAAAAGGGAAGCGGGCTTGGGCCGGGATGTATGGGCCGAAAGGGGCAAGTTTGGGCCCTTATAAGCCTCAAGATCAGCCAAAAGCCCTCATTTGCATCATCCAATTCCGTTTTCTAGAGAGAGAGGAGAGAGAGAGTCTAGAGAGAGAAAGTCCCGGTTTTTGGATTAGAGCCTCAAGGATCGTTAGCAAGAGTCTCATGGGTGTTTAGCAACGAAAAGGAAGTGATTACAGGTAACCGATTCTCCTAGATCTGAGTTTTAGTTCATTTTTGGGTTTTTCGGGTTTTGGGTGAAAAGGTTATGTTTAATCGGATGAAACTGAAGGATAAGCATAGATTTGAGTTCCTTAATGGAAAACGAACGTTTTGAATGCAAACAAGTTCGGGATCTTGAAGTGATCAGCCCGAATGCGAAAGTTAGGGTTTTTCGCCAAGAACAGGTCGTGCGCACTTGCTAAGTGCGCACCGAGCAAGTCCTGCGCACTTGCTAAGTGCGCAGGAAGAGGGACCTGCGCACTTGCTAAGTGCGCAGGAAGGGAAGTCTGCGCACTTGCTAAGTGCGCAGGAAGCAGGGTCTGCGCACTTGCTAAGTGCGCAGGCATCAGGCTGTAAAGTCAGTATAGTCGCCTAAATCAGAATGGTTAAACCACTTAGTGTTGAGTTAAGTCTGATACGTGTCAATTGTTATGATTGATCAGATTGTGTGAGATACAGTAGACAATTGCAGCTAAGATACCAGGTGAGTTCTAATCCCCTTTTTGTCTTCTTTAGGGGTGGTGAGCATACTTAGTGTAAAGTGTTTATTATATTTTATATATTATAAACTGAAAGGAAAAGTTATGTTTTAGTGAAAAGTTTAAAAGAGGCAAAAGTATGTTTTGAGGAAAGTATATCTATATTATGGCAAGCGTTTAATATATTTTCATATACATAAACAAAGGCATGATATATTTGTTAAGCTATGTTTAGTAAAGCAAGATATATATTTTGGCAAGCGTTTACTATATTTTCATATACATAACCAAAGGCATGATATATGTGTTAAGCTATGTTTAGTAAAGCAAGATATATATTTTGGCAAGCGTTTACTATATTTTCATATACATAAACAAAGGCATGATATATGTGTTAATCTATGTTTAGTAAAGCAAGATATATATTTTGGCAAGCGTTTACTATATTTTCATATACATAAACAAAGGCATGATATATATGATAAGCTATGTTTCAGAAAGCAAGTTATATTCTATGGCAAGCGTTTACTATATTTTATATACATAAACAAAGGCATATTATATATGAAAGTTATGAACAAGATTTACAGAAAAGTTTTATGAACAGTAAAGTGAACAGCTTTCCTTCGGGACTGTGTACCAGTCTGTAAAGGTCCTTGGGACAGATGTTACTTGTACAAGATGTCAGATATGGGTTCTACCCATTAGTAAGAGTCTTGATGGCTCGTTAACAGTTGTACAATTGGAATGATTGACGGCGGTTGCTCGGGGGACTACGCAATCCCCCATGTACCAGTTAAGCGGTATTGATCACGAGGACAATACCCGGTGTTGATCACGAGGACAATACCCGGTGTTGATCACGAGGAGAACATCGTGTCATGTGGTGTTGCCTGCAAGGACAACATCATTGGGTCACGAGGACCCAGAAGGTATTGATCACGAGGACAATACCAGTATGTAACAGAATTGACGGATAAGCGGTAATGTCGGTTCATGGTGTAAGCCATGGGGGCATTGACCAGGTACTTGTCGGTTCATAGATGTAAGCCATGAGGGCAGTACAGTAAAGATGAATTGACGGATTAGTGGTACTGATCACGAGGACAATACCAACAGTGATAAGAATTGATGGTTAAGCAGTATTGATCACGAGGACAGTACCAACAGTGACAAGGAATTGACGGATACTTTATGAATGTTTTAAATTATGTTTTTGAAAAGTGTAGTATGTAAAGTTTTGCCTTAAGGGCGGTATGTATGTATGTATTAGTAAATCTTTTGTATAAATGCTTTAAAGTAAACGTTAGAACTCACTCAGCGTTGCTGATTTTTAGTATGCATATCAGTTAAGTGCAGGTTTAGTTGATGGATGTGGATGCTTGGCTTAGAGAGAAGAGTTACCCGAAGATCAGTGTCTGGCATCCCGATTATGTTTTATGTTATGTTTTAAGTTGATATTGTTAGAGACAAGTTGTATTAGATATTTATGTTTCCGCTGTGTATTTTGAAGTTTTAAATCGTTTCCGCTGTGTTAATGAATGTCTTATGTTTAAAGTGCTATATGTTGATGAGTAAATCCAATAAGTGAGGCCTCCCGGGTTTAGGGCCTCACAAGTTGGTATCAGAGCCATAGTTTGAGAGATTTGGACATCTCCGATGTTCAGACTTAAACTGAGAATGGGACAAGTAGCGGATGCCAGTACGGGTAACTCAAGCTAAAGCATCAGAAGCGTATAGTAAGTAAAGTTTACCTTTAGAGTGTCAAGATAAGAATAGAGGCTTTAGTGGAACCATGAAAGCGAATAAATAGAACAACGAGAAGTGATGTAATGGTTAATTGCATATGGCCAGTGTATATTAACATCTTACCTTACTTATTGTGTTCTACATATTCCCTAGCATGCTGAAATTAAATCCCTTTGTTCCCTATCTTTCAGTTAGAAATGGCAAGACGTGGAGGAACTAGAGGAAGTGGAGGAGGAAGACGTGGTGGACGTACAGGCCGTCATGGTGGAACTAGCATAAATCAAATGATCGAGGGGAGTGTTCACACTACCCATACTGACACAGAGGTTAGTCAGCACAATGTTGAACATGCGGAAGGAGATGACCAGACGTTTGAGTTTAAACCAGTAGTACAAGCAGCTATTAGCCGCGAGTTTACCCGATTGCTGAAAGAAACCTTACCGGCTATACTAGACGAAGCGTTGAGGAAGGCTAAGGAGAACTCCAATGTAATCCTAGCTACTGAAGGGCCAGTGGTGCTTCCAGCTGCGGGAGGACCAATCCTGGTGGAGAATGTTGCACCGCCTACTCGCGGATGCGATTACAAGGCATTTCGTGGTTGTGATCCCCCTGAGCTAACTGGGGAGAAAGAAGCAGCAGATACTTTAAATTGGATCAATGGCATGGAATCCATCATCAGCCTCAGTGACTGTCGACCGGATCAAGCGGTCAGGTTCGCAGCTAAGTCACTAAAGGGAGAGGCAGCACACTGGTGGGAGACTGTGAAACAAGCGAAGGGTGACCAAGCGGTCGAGCTAATGAGGTGGAATGATCTGAAGGCGTTAGTAATTTCGAAGTTCTGCCCTAAGAATGAAGTCCACAAGGTGGAGAGAGAGTTCCTGACTTTGCAAGCCGGACTCATGACTCATAGACAATATACTTCCAAGTACAACGAACTGGCACGCCTGGTGCCTCATCTTGTAACCACGGAAGAGAGGAGGATTCATTATTATATTCAAGGGTTGCCTCCAAAGATACGTACATTTGTAAATGCCAACACACCGAGTACCTTTGAGTCGGTGGTTGTTCTGAGCGGAGTTGTCTACGATGACATTGCCTCTGAAGTCATTTCTGAAGCACCTAAGAAACAAGCGGCTAAGCGGGCCGGGAAGGACCTTCAGGGTCCTAGTGATTGGAGGTCAAGGTTAGAAGCAGAGGGTCTGTGTGAAAAGTGTGGGAAAAGGCACAGAGGAGAGTGCAGAGCTGGGCAAGCGGGTTGCTTTAAGTGTGGAAAGTTTGGACACCAATCACGTGACTGCACGGCGAAGCCCAAGTGCCAAAACTGTGGGGAGCCAGGGCATTTGAGCAGAGATTGTAGAAAGCGCAAAGAGCCGAAAGCGGGAGGATCCGGAAAGGATAAGGATGCAGAGAAAGAACCTTACATCAACAAGGCCACATCAAGGGTTTACCAGATGACTCAGTAAGGTACGTTGCAAACTCTTATTTGTGATATGCCAAGTTTATGATTTTATTTCCTTAAATGATTAGTTAGCCCCATCAGCTTAGAAGCCTTAGAACTAGATATTACCCGGATTAGATCCTCAGCGGTAGTTAATCATAATGGCCTTCATGACCAAGCTGCCTTGCATAGCTACGGTTTATGCCACCCATTCTGTGATTTGCTATCAGTATAGCTTATGACAGGTTTCGAGGACGAAACCTATTATAAGGAGGGTAGACTTGTAACATCCCGAGTTTTAGAAGGCGAAGGAATTCACGAGAAATTTAAAACTTAAATAAGGAAAAGGGAAGCGGGCTTGGGCCGGAATGTATGGGCCGAAAGGGGCAAGTTTGGGCTCTTATAAGCCTCAAGATCAGCCAAAAGCCCTCATTTGCATCATCCAATTCCGTTTTCTAGAGAGAGAGGAGAAAGAGAATCTAGAGAGAGAAAGTCCTGATTTTTGGATTAGAGCCTCAAGGATAGTTAGCAAGAGTCTCGTGGGTGTTTAGCAACGAAAAGGAAGTGA
Source organism: Smallanthus sonchifolius (assembly GCA_023525975.1). Taxonomy (NCBI): domain Eukaryota; kingdom Viridiplantae; phylum Streptophyta; class Magnoliopsida; order Asterales; family Asteraceae; genus Smallanthus; species Smallanthus sonchifolius. Next base: position 14,539,750 of record CM042035.1, on the reverse strand, counting down.
TTACAGGTAACCGATTCTCCTAGATCTGAGTTTTAGTTCATTTTTGGGTTTTTCGGGTTTTGGGTGAAAAGGTTATGTTTAATCGGATGAAACTGAAGGATAAGCATAGATTTGAGTTCCTTAATGGAAAACGAACGTTTTGAATGCAAACAGGTTCGGGATCTTGAAGTGACCAGACCCGAATGCGAAAGTTAGGGTTTTTCGCCAAGAACAGGTCGTGCGCACTTGCTAAGTGCGCACCGAGCAGGTCCTGCGGACTTGCTAAGTGCGCAGGAAGAGGAACCTACGCACTTGCTAAGTGCGTAGGAAGGGGAACCTGCGCACTTGCTAAGTTCGCAGGAAGAGGGACCTGCGCACTTGCTAAGTGCGCAGGAAGGGAAGTCTGCGCACTTGCTAAGTGCGCAGGAAGCAGGGTCTGCGCACTTGCTAAGTGCGCAGGCATCAGGCTGGTAAAGTCAGTATAGTCGCCTAAATCAGAATGGTTAAACCACTTAGTGTTGAGTTAAGTCTGATACGTGTCAATTGTTATGATTGATCAGATTGTGTGAGATACAGTAGACAATTGCAGCTAAGATACCAGGTGAGTTCTAGTCCCCTTTTTGCCTTCTTTAGGGGTGGTGTGCATACTTAGTGTAAAGTGTTTATTATATTTTATATATTATAAACTGAAAAGAAAAGTTATGTTTTAGTGAAAAGTTTAAAAGAGGCAAAAGTATGTTTTGAGGAAAGTATATCTATATTATGGCAAGCGTTTACTATATTTTCATATACATAAACAAAGACATGATATATGTGTTAAGCTATGTTTAGTAAAGCAAGATATATATTTTGGCAAGCGTTTACTATATTTTCATATACATAAACAAATGCATGATATATGTGTTAAGCTATGTTTAGTAAAGCAAGATATATATTTTGGCAAGCGTTTACTATATTTTCATATACATAAACAAAGGCATGATATATGTGTTAAGCTATGTTTAGTAAAGCAAGATATATATTTTGGTAAGCGTTTACTATATTTTCATATACATAAACAAAGGCATGATATATATGATAAGCTATGTTTCAGAAAGCAAGTTATATTCTATGGTAAGCGTTTACTATATTTTATATACATAAACAAAGGCATATTATATATGAAAGTTATGAAAAAGATTTACAGAAAAGTTTTATGAACAGTAAAGTGAACAGCCTTCCTTCAGGAATGTGTACCAGTCTGTAAAGGTCCTTGGGACAGATGTTACTTGTACAAGATGTCAGATATGGGTTCTACCCATTAGTAAGAGTCTTGATGGCTCGTTAACAGTTGTACAATTGGAATGAGTGACGGGGGTTGCTCGGGGGACTACGCAATCCCCCATGTACCAGTTAAGCGGTATTGATCACGAGGACAATACCTGGTGTTGATCACGAGGACAACATCGTATCATGTGGTGTTGCCCGCAAGGACAACATCATTGGGTCACGAGGACCCAGAAGGTATTGATCACGAGGACAATACCAGTATGTAACAGAATTGACAGATAAGCGGTAATGTCGGTTCATGGTGTATGCCATGGGGGCATTGACCAGGTACTTGTCGGTTCATGGATGTAAGCCATGAGGGCAGTACAGTAAAGATGAATTGACAGATTAGTGGTACTGATCACGAGGACAATACCAACAATGATAAGAATTGACGGTTAAGCGGTATTGATCACGAGGACAGTACCAACAGTGACAAGGAATTGACGGATACTTTATGAATGTTTTAAATTATGTTTTTGAAAAGTGTAGTATGTAAATTTTTGCCTTAAGGGCAGTATGTATGTATGTATTAGTAAATCTTTTGTATAAATGATTTAAAGTAAACGTTAGAACTCACTCAGCGTTGCTGATTTTTAGTATGCATATCAGTTAAGTGCAGGTTTAGTTGATGGATGTGGATGCTTGGCTTAGAGAGAAGAGTTACCCAAAGATCAGTGTCTGGCATCCCGATTATGTTTTATATTATGTTTTAAGTTGATATTGTTAGAGACAAGTTGTATTAGATATTTATGTTTCCGCTGTGTATGTTGAAGTTTTAAATCGTTTCCGCTGTGTTAATGAATGTCTTATGTTTAAAGTGCTATGTGTTGATGAGTAAATCCAATAAGTGAGGCCTCCCGGGTTTGGGGCCTCACATCGATAGTTTATATTACTCATGAGACTCAATAACTTACATATGAACATTCACATGATACATGAAACCTGTTTGTTTGATACATGATACTAGATTGACCACATTATACACGAACACATGATACACGAACACATGATACATAAAACATAGTTGTTTGCAATATACATAATGCTACATTGATCATACGATACATGAAACTTGTTTATTTGCAATATACATTATACTGGATTGGTCACATAGTACATAAAACTTAGTTGATTCACAATATACATGATATAAGATTGATCACATGATATATGGAACTTAGTTGATTCACAATATGCATGATATGAGATTGACTATATGATACATGAAATTTAGTTGTTCACGATACACATGATACTCAATTGTTTACGTTATGATTGGAAACTTATTTGTTTACAAAATACATAATACTAGGTTGTACACATCACACGTGAAATTCATTTGTTTAATACATACATGATACTAAACTATTCACATTATACATGAACCTTATTTTGCTTACAATGTACATAACGGTAGATCATACATGGAACTTGAGTGTTTACATTATACACGGAACTAAATTTTTTACAAGTGTTGCAATTAATTGATCACATTATACGCAAGGCATGATCATACACTTTATTCACTAAAGTTGAAAACTATAACACTTTAAAACTATTCGGGGTTTGACGTATTCTTGTTCAAGCACGAGGAAGCTGTAACATTTGAAACTACTCGGGGTTTGACGTATATTTGTTCAAACACGAGTAAGCTATGGAACTTTAACTTATACTACATTTTTACTCTTTAGTTTCTTGATTAACCTTACTATCTAGAGACACAGTTATTTGTTAGCAGCCCATACGTGAAATCAATACACATGAACTATGTAATTTAGTGCCCTCTCTTGGACCGCACACAATGGAAGGATCTATACGGACCATACGACGATTTGAGTAATTACGCACACATAATTATAAAATTCGGCGTATGGAAAAACATAGTAAATTATGTCGTGTGTTATAACCTAAAACCTATCGTGATATATAGAGATGAAACTAATGTGGTATGACAAGGGCATGGTGGATACGCCAATGGTACTTTCTATATATAAGTGCTCTTTCATATTATCAGAAGTAGCGTTGTTCGTGTCACGTGAAGTTTTGACCTAAACCAATGTTTGTGGAATCTCTTATCCACTGACAATTCTTGAGAATCTTAGACTACATCTTAAACAAACCCTAATCATCATGTTCCCCTCAAATCCATTCCAAGTATTGCATTTCACCTTTAGAATCCAAATTATTATTCGACGGTTTTCTCCCTAATTCGTTTAAACTAAATCCATTATCATCATTCATACCTGACTTTGAGAAACATACCTGAATATTGTTATCATACGTACCCCTCAACCCAATTTTCAAAGTTCATTGAGGATCTAAACGTGGCCCAGAGTATATTTGGGAACGTAAGGATCAAATAAAGCTCAAGTATCAACACCTCTTTGCTGATTCAGTAGCCTCTACAAATTGAATTTCGGGGACGAAATTCCTTTAACTTGGGGATACTGTAACATCCGTGACTTTTACGTATAATATTTCATTTTGTACTTTTAATAAACATTATGACATGAAAATTCTCATTATAATATACGTGTACACTATATGAATCATTCGAACATTTACCGTCCCTAAGTTTCTATATGTTTAAACTTTTATATTCTATTACATATATACACCATATATATACCTATATATATGTATATTTTGCTAAAATAAATAAATTAATTTTGAACCCTCTCTATAGCATTTGAACCCTTCCCTTTGCAATTGAACCCCCTTAGTTTTCTTGAACCCTGAAAACACAAGAAACCTAATTTTGACCTAGAGAAAGTCAACCATGCGATTTCCACTCTCAAATTCGTTAATTCCGTGACCCTACTTCTCCAATGTTAGAACCTTATCAATCTAGATCGTATTACAAAAAGGAAACAATCGTTGATTTGAACAATCCTTGACATAACCGATTGGTTTACTCACCATATCGAGGACTATAGTTTCGAGTTCATTCCCGCTAATCAAGCCCCAATTACACGATTCCCAATCGTTTTCTCCATCTGTAACGCGTATGTTATCGTCCCATATAACTTCCCAATCTAATAGCAACTTGAAACGGGCCTCATTCTGTCTTTTTTTTGTTCTCTCAAATAGCGATCAGCACAGGGGAAACGAATCTCGGTTCTCACGACGAATCAATTCCGATTCAGGTAATCTAACCCTCATGCTTTTCGATTTCACACTATCGTCCAAAGCCACATCGATTTGGTTCCAAGTCTGTTCTGATCGATGCCAATTTTGGGGATTAGGGTTATTTGGGATGGAGCTTCGTTACGTCTGATTATAATGGGGAGGATGAGATTTTCCTAACAAGGCACATGCCCAGGTAAAATGGTAAAGGCTTTCCCCTGTATATCTCAGGTCGCGGGTTCAAACCCGGTAGACCCCCTTTTCTTGTTACTTTTTCTTTTATTCCTTATCACACTCACCTACACATATATTTACATAGAAGTATAGATAAATGTTCAAATTACATATTATAATTATACAAAGCTCATGCATATAGTCTTAATATCTATTTAATATACCTTATGATTCTGCAAACTTACATTTTATAAGTAAATATAATTATTATAAACCAACTTTCACAAAGGTTCAATGGTTTATAATTAATAAATATATTCTTATTAAATGAAAAGTATATATATAATCATGTTTAATTATTTTCTAAAAAACGTTTTGAATATAAGAGCATCATTATCTTATTCGTTCATTACTACTATATATCTCAAACGACTTGACAAACATTATTTTATTGTCATAAATCTTATTATTCTATAACCTTTAAAATGATAAGATAGTCATATTGTATAATGTCATAAGTTTTATTAATCCAAAAGGGGTATAGTTATGTTAGTATCCTAAATCGTTAAAACGACATATTATTTTATTAACGTTACTAATTTTAATATTTTTTTATTAGTATACTTATCACGTTATTACTTTTCACAAATGAAATGATAGGGATTTCATAAATAGTAATATTACAATTGCATAACTAAATTATTTATCATTTTTGTATAATATTTTGAAATAATGATCATTTAAAAGCGTAGTTTTAAACACATTTGAAATTGTCTTATAAATATAAATATTGCACTAAGATATTTATTATATATGCAAATAATACTATTTATTGACACATGTCCTACTATTATAAATAAACTTTATAAAACATCATTTACGAACTCTATTCAGTTCCACGATCACTCGTCCATTCCAAAACCCTAAAATCACAAATCATTCCCTTAACTCGTTCTACATTATAATAACGTATCTTATTCAAGTTAGGGCATCCTTAATTCTTGTTACTACAAGTTACAAGATCAACACTCTACTATTCAAGCTGAGTTTTACATAACCCTTTTTACATTTTACACTTTTTGGGGTGAAACATGATTACACTTTGAACTCTTTACAATTGCTCATAATACAATTCAATAATATGATGCTATGTGTTATTTGTGCTTTATGCTTGAATGCTATGAGTTAAGACTACATATACATGACATTAGTACAATCATTAACTAAGTATAAGCCAACGGTTAACATTGATAGATCTATTGAGTCTGACAAACCCACCCGGTTAGGGTGTTTGTTACCGACATTACATTAGGGTAGCATGCGGGTTATGCCTCATAACAGTCACAAGGTTTGATTGTACACTTAGTTTAACTATAGATTCTCCATAAATGCCTTATATACCATGTATCGTATGAATTGTATAAAACATTTTTGAACTTTATTTGTGGTGTCAAAACCTATGTATGCTCACCAATAATTTATAGTTGACCCTCTCATTCTTATCATGTTTCAGGTACTAACTTTTGAGATCATTTGCAAGATGCTACACATAGGATTGAGTGCTTAGTTAAATAATGAATTGAACATTTATGGTGTACTTTGTTTTCCATTTGTATAATTGTACATGTTTTGTTGAACAAGTGTTATGAAAATTTGGATTCAAATAATATATTAAACTTTAGTTTGACCATGTGCTATTGAACAGTCTACATGTCCCGTCCCGACGTATTCCGCCGTCGGTTGGGGTGTGACACACACCGAGCGCCCCCCCCCCCCACCCCCGCCTTGGCTTTGCTATTTTCTTCCAAGCAACCCAATGAATTTTCTGTGTGTACTTCTTCCCCCCCCCCCCCCCCCCCTCATTCAAGCTCATTTATGACCTTTAACGGGGCTTTGAATATACAACAGGAGACTTCCTAACACCGACTTATCTAATGTCAGTCTTCCTCCAAAGGGAAATGTTCTCGCCTTCCAAATGTTAAGCCTCTTTTTAAATTTCATAACCACTGACTCTCAGTTTTTGGCCCTTTTTCATGTTCGCCCCAATAGGCATCCCAATATGACTGATCGTGAGAGTAGCACATACACACCCCATTAATACCGTGAACTGATGACACTGATGCTTATCCACCCCTACCCCAATGATCTTGCTTTTACTGTAATTTTTTTTAGGCCCTAAATGATGTAGAAGCATCGTATTATTCTCTTAAGATTAGCAATATTCTTCTCATCCCATTCCCCCACAAAGAACACGTCATTCACATACATAGAGTGTGTGATATTTGGGGTCTTGATACCCCTGAACAAACCTTTTCGAGAAGCCTTCTTCAACAGGGTCGTTAATCATTCCATTGCTAAGATAAAAACATACGGGGGGAGAGGATCCCCCTAACAAACCCCCTATCCATAGCAAATTCCTTGGTAGGAGATCCATTCACTAGAACATATGTTCTACTAGAGTTCAAATACCCTTTAATATACACAACCTCCACCTAGATCTAAACCCCATTTGGCTCATAACTGAATCCATGAAGTTCCAATTTAACGAGTCAAAGGCCTTAGTAAAGTCTACCTTAAAAAGCATCATTTTAGATGAAGATCTCTTAGCCCATGCTAGTAAACAATTTACCATAATATACCATACATAATGTTTTCTGCCCTTTATGAAGACAGTTTGCTTAGGCCCAATAATGTTATCAGTAATTTTCTGAACACAAGAGGCGAGAAGCTTACCGATGACTTTAGACATACACCTAAGTAATGAGATTGGTCGATACTCGTTTAGGGAGTATAAACCACCCCCTTTGTGGGCCAAGGATATGAAGGATACATTACAACCCTAGTAATAGTTTTATGTTTCTCAAATGTTTGATACAGCCCCCAAAGTATTTTTGAAAAATAGGCCAGAACTTACAGATAAAACTGAATGTGATGCCGTCCGGCCCAGGAGCTTTACCACCAGCATAGTTCCAAACAGCTAGACCAATTTCTTCCACTGAGACCTCCGATTCCAGAATTAAGGAGTCCTCCCTTGAAAGTACCATGAGGCTAGAGGTGATAAATCTTGGCCGGGACATGCATGGCTCAGAGAATTTGTTTCTAAAGAATGAGAACACTTCCATCTTGACCTTCCCGAGATCAGACACCCATGCCCCGTTAATAACCAGACCCAATAACTTGTTCCTATCCTCATTCCCATTAATAACGTCGCGGAAGAAGCTAATGTTTTCATCCCTCTATTAACCATTTCAATCTATCTTTTTGCCTTAAATCATATTTCTTTACTGCATCTAGATCCGCCAACCTCTTTTTGGAGTTCCTTCGGACTTCCAATTCCACTTCCGACATAGCATCCCTTTCTGCTTTGGATTCCAGTTCTGAAATTACTGCTTCCAATGAATTAGTCTCCATATTTTCCGTTGCTTTGAACCTACCACGCCACTTTTTAAGATCACATACAAGATTATAAATAATACATTAAATCAATAGTACTCATTTTGAGTAATAACCTTTTTACATATATATCAATGTAAGTTAGATATATTAACATAAACGAGGCGTGTTGATTTTGAGCTACCCAAGATCAAATCGATAAAAGTTTGAATTAATGTGGACCTAAAAGAGATCAACATTGAGCCCTAGCTCTAGTCTAATTTGAAACTCGTTCAGTAAATAAGATCGATGGCGATTTTTATATACCGAATTTAACTAGATTCACGATCTAATGAAATTATTATTCATATAATTATAACACTTTTAGCTTCATACAGTAATAATAATGTACGTGCAAAAATATATTATTCTATAATTATAAAAAAATAACAAAACATATATATCTAAACTATATAATAAATAAATGATTTTTATGTCATATGTCGCTTCCACATTCATTCTTATCATTTTGTTCCCGTTTATCTCTCATATTAATTACACCTCTATCCAATTATAATAATATACTTTTAGAGAAAATACTAATCTTTATATTAATAAACATTCTGACATATTTTGACGAGTGTATGTATTAACAGATTATATTATATTTCACGGGTTTATTCAACCCGTGTAAAACACGAGTTTTTAAAAATTAAATTTTTTATTACTTAATATATAATATTATATTTATTTAACCCGTATAATACACGGGATTTTAACCTAGTTATGTTATATATTAAACTATGAATATATATATATATATATATATATATATATATAATATTATATAAATTGAAATAAAATAAGTACATACTTAATAAATAATAGGACAGTTTAAACAGGCAGGCTGAATTAAACATGAGTTTTAGAAATAAATTCCGAATCGAACCGGTTTCGAGTTTAAATTCTAATAATAATTAGTTAAAAGTGTCGAGCTCATATACACTTTTTTTTATAACAACTACATCATGTATAAATATTGCAAGCATTTACATTTTTCATTATTTAGGCAAGGATGCAAAAACAAAATTCATCGTTAGGCAAACATCTAAAAACATTATTTTCCTGCTCCTGTATAAATGTTTAGATGACTTTGGATTCATACTTGTGTAAAATTAATAATATTCGTCGCAATACAAATAGGTAACAGTTATAATAAAAGGTTAAATGGTGATGTCTTCTATTTTAAGATTGAATCAATTTCTCATCATTAAATATAAAATTACAAAAACAATTCATCATAAACAAAAATATTGCCCTTCCGAAAAAATAAATATATAATAGAGTAAATTACGTTATTGATCTATGTGGTTTGGTCTGTTTAACACGTTCAGGTCAAAAAAGAATATTTTGATATATCAGTTATTAAGTTTGTATTTATTTAACCATTTCAGTCTTTAACACTAATTCTATTAACTTTTTCTATTAAATGTAGGAGCATTTCAGTCACTTCATTTATAAGGGTTTAGTTTAAATTCATTTGTATTAGTTTTTTTTGTCCTTAAAGAAGTCCTTTTTTTTAACCTTTTTAGAAACATTTTTCTAGTTTTTTATAAAAAAAACCTTCTTTCTAACTTTTTTTTGTACCTTTTTAAAAATATTTATTGAGTTATTTCATAAAATCCTAAGTTTGATAGAGAGAATCCTAATTTAATAAATATGAAGTTTAGGGAATCGAAGACGGAGAAAAGAAACTTGAATGAAACATCATTTCTAAAAAGGTTACCACGATGATGATATCGATGAGGTCGAAGTATCACACGAGGTTAACTATATAAAAATTGGTTCGTTTATAGGCATAGTTTCAAGTAGAACATACCCTGATCATTTGTGTGGTTAAAGGGAACGTTTTAAAATTAAATTTCAAAAGGATTCAAAAACACTCTCTAAACAAATAAAAAAGTTTTTTTCTGAACTGAAAAAGTTAAACCAGTCCCTTTTAAATAAAGTAACAGAAATGTCCTTAGATTTAACAGAAAAAGTTAACAGAGTTATTGTGAGTGACTTAAATGATTACAAAATGCAACCTTAGGGGCTGATATGTCGTCGATTCGAATTTAGGCCACAACAAAAAATGGGTATTGTTGTCAGATCAGGAGGTTTACCCAATTGGAGGTTCTTTCTAGGAGGGCTGCCTTGAATGTTGTATGTGTTGCCCCCGATAAACTCAATTATCCTATAATATTTATTTGTCGTTAAAAAAAACTTAGCAAATACATTCATGTATAAATAATAAAAGATAAAAAAATTGATTAATTTTGAACGTTCACCTTTTATAATGATACTTGAAAAATAAATAAATATACGAGGTAGTTTCACATATTTAATATCTATAAAAACTAAAATCTATCTAAATATAAATATAATTAAAAATAAATATTCTCACTATTTTACTAGAGGTGTTCATTTGCTAGTGTAATAGCATTCACAACAAGTCCTGTAAATTTATTTGAGTGAGTCCCTTATATTTTAAGCGGTGATTTAAAGTGGTTGTGAGTGAAAAACAGAGAAAAGATATAAATTTTCTGTATATTTAGGGGAAACACTGTTCACATGCATAAATTATTAATATTTTTTAAAAGTGGTTGAGATTGTAGAAGAGAGAAAAGGTAATGATAAAGTTATAAAAAATATTATTTAATTAAAAAAAAGAAAGAAATAGGATTAATTTTAGTGTAATTATGAGGATAAGAATGCTACTACGAATATTTTAAGAAATAAAGAAATCATAGAACTTTGAATCTAGATGATTTTTTCTAACCCTAGACCCTAGTCACATTCTTTGTTATAGTAGTTTCTATTCCTTCTTTTTTTTAAACTCTTTTGGGTATCTACTGTGATCAGGACAAAAAAGAACATAGGTTGATGGCCAAAATTTTGGAAAAACTTTAAAGTCAAACTACCTAGGGACAAAATAGGTAATGAGAATAACAACTTTGACAATGTTTACATTTTGGGAGATTAAAATAGAAAGAAAAAGTAAATCAAATAAGAGTCCAGCAGGAACCCATTGGCTAGTTATTTATACATAAGAATACATAACTACATTAATAAGGTTATTATTATAATTTTTACTTTTTTTAACAATAATTTGGATCACTGACGGGTCACTGGTTCACCCGATCATTTTTATCATCCTAAAGAGGAAACCCACCATAAGTGAGAAAACTCACTGGTCCAACTTGGACCTCCCCTACTTTTTTTGTTACAATTGAGACTTCAACTCAAGACCTCTCAATTTTAGAGAAGTCTGGATATACACCTTTATCACTAGAATAAGCTAATAGTTTTTATTATTATACTTGCTAACCTTAAAAACCAACCTTGATGCCAATCCAAATTTAAGCCACACACATACGTCCACTTTTCTGTTGTTTTTTTTTTTTTAAAGTAGAAACATATTTAGAAAAAGCTAGCAGTGGCTAGCAGCTTACAGTGAACAAAGCAAAAGATATCAGACAAAAATAAAGATAAAAAAACTTTCAGTCAATAGCAAGGGTATTAGAATATGAAACCACACCATTTTTTCAATCTAGTACACCAATGCATCTTCTATTATTTGCCTACAAAAAACTTGAACTTTTTAAGTCTTCACAAAGCCAATTCAGAGACGGTCATTTCCCAAAAAAAAAACTAACACCGTTTCTTAATTTCCAATAATAAGTTAATTTCCACTTTTCTGTTGTATACTTAGTTTTGTAAAATCAGATAAAGATAAAGTCTTGGTGAGTTGGTTATGTAGCCATGTAGGCTTAATTGGTTGAGATGGGTTTCAATTATTCTTGGTTCAGGATCAAATAATAGGAACTTTTTTTTCTCCCTGTACTACAACCAATTTTTTTCCTTCCTTACATGTAATGTTTTTAATTCGAATTCTTGACTTATTAATTCTCATAACAATCATTTCTTATTTTTTTGGGTTATTTTTTCCTTTTAGATTTCTTACTCTTTTTCTTTTTTTTATTAATTTTTTTAAACTATTAGGCCGCAATGTGAGAAAGCAATACCCTTTTCTATCTATGGTTCAATCTTTAAAACCGAAGCGCCTTAAATTCGCACGTTTCTTTTACGTACTGAAGTACGTTTGAGTGGTTCAATCTCCAAAACTGAACCGCCTCAAATTCGTACATTTCTTAAACGCACTTAAGTACATTAGATCGACTGCCGGTAATGTGATGGTACCGTGAAAAATTAGACCTACACACCCGAGTCGTAGTAACTTTATACGTTTATTATGTGTACTTAACCACGTTTCTTTTTGTGTTTAGCAACGGTAATGTCATCGCCTCAACTGTTTAATATCTTTTCGTTCCTCGGGGTGTGGGGGCCACCCGCCGCGACCTTCATGTTTCAAAATTTTCAAATAATAAACTTCCACTTTCATATACAACCCTCATGTTTCAACATTTTGTTCTACAAGAAAACTGAACCGCCTCAACTCTATACGTTTCTTTTATATAGTTAAGGATGTTAATGTCGTTACCGCAACACGGGTAACGATGTTCGCATACGCGCCGCATCGCTGGGGTTTAGTTATGTACCTATCCACGTTAATAATCCTGTACCGCCCCGCTGCAACGCGCGGGTGTTCATTTCTAGTTTTAATTAAAAAGTATTGTCAAAATATAATTTTACAATCGTTTGGAGGGAGGGAGGGGTTCATTCACACATTCTCTCATTATCTTTCATAACTTCTAAGTTCTCGTATGCTCGATCTATGGTTTTCATCGCGATGATGAAATCCATCTATGTCTAGTCATTTTGTATTTAGTATTTGAATCGAGCTTATATCAGTTCATATTTTTATGATCTAAGTTTGTTTTTGTTCTTATTCCGTTTTTTTCGTAATTAGGGTTTTCAGACCTGAGACCCTAGCTTGTAATCCCTAGGAAATTCCGACATTTATATTACTTTTTCCGGCACTTGTAATTTCATTTTCATGTGGTTTGCATCAATCCATCTCAATAAATTATCTTATTTATCCATTTCATTTCAAGAGTATACATACATACATACATTGGATACAATTATTTCAAATTTAAAAATAATAATTTTTTATATATGGGATTATATAATTGTTATTATTCTATTAAATGAATATACACATGTATATGCTAAGTTATATTCTAAACCTCTCTCTCTCTCTCTCTCTATATATATATATATATATATATATATATATATATATATATATATAAACCTATAAAATCTAAATTATAAATTCTATAAATATAGGATTTATTTATAAAATTACAGTATTTTTAAATTAAATGGTTTTAATGGAAATAAAACTATTTTAGTTTGCAAAAATTATATAAATATAATTGTGAATATAACATTTACATTCATTAGATTTTATAAAAATTACAAGATTTAATAAATTTTATTTTTTATAAAGTCCATGGGGTAATAGTGCAATTCCTAAAACCTGTTTCTAATTAAAACTGAAATTTGTACATAAAATGTTAAGGCCTAAACCCAAGGACCTGTTTTGCCAAACCCAAACCTTTTTCCCTCCCAACCGGTCACATGTTCGAATCCATTCGCAACCGGTTTTCAAACTTTAATTCCAAATTCGTTTCTGAGATGTTTTCAAGCAAAACGATTAATAGGATTACGTTTAAAACAACCAATCGACCCACCCCCTGGGATTAATCGCATTTTAATGACCATTTTCATGGCAAATTCGTAACTGAAAAACCCACTCCCGTTCTTTTACTCGATCGATAAATGCGGTGCAAATTGGCTATAAATAGGGACTTCTAATCACCACGAGAATCATTGCAAGCTCCTCGTACTCTTAATTCCATCGCATTTCGTCTCTGAGCTAGTTTACAGTCGGATAAAAACCGAACCGGTGCATCAAGCCATTCTACTCCTCTACTTGACCATTGCAGGTAAATTTAGTGTCGTTAGGTTCGTATTGATATGGGAATTAAAAGCCCTATGATTTCTGGTTCAATCGTTTGCTCGATCGAGAGTATTGAAGGGCTAGGGTTACAGATTCATTTGGGGAAGAAGGAGACTTGGGATTTGCATGTTAAAACCTATTAGCGTTGGCTTCAGACCAAGGCATAAGCCCTGGTCTGATGGTTAGTGTGTTGTGTGCGTGCGACCCAATAGTGGCGCGGGTTCGACTACCGCCCACCAGTTTTATTTCTGATTTAAATCCTTTTATTATTTTAATACATTATTTCTAGTATAAAAATTCTCATTAATTTTTATAAATTCTATAAATATATTCTGAAAGTTAAAAAAAAACATAAATTATAAAATAATATTTATTTATTGTATTTTAATATTATAAAGCATTTTAAATTCATAAATAAATAATGGAAATGATTTGTTTGGACAAATTTAATTATATGTTATTTCATAAATTTTAATTATATGTTTAAACATTATTAAACTACTTTAAACTTATAAATAATTATTATGGAAAGAATAATTATTAAAATACTTTTAGACTCATAAATACCTAAATAGTTATGTTAAATAATTATTTTATATAAAGTTCAATAATTTTTATTTAAAACATATTTAGTCTTTTTATTAATTAATAGATTAATTAATCACTTTATTTAAGATATATAAATAGATTAATTAACCATTTTAGTTACACTAATTAAATTAATTAACCATTAGAATTACACTAATTAATGGATTAATTAACCATTTATCTATATTAACTAATAGTTTAATTAATCATTTTATTTACATAAAATGAATTTAATTAAACCTTTTCCTATTTTATATTTTATTTATAAATGATTATATAAATAAATACAAATACATTATTTTCCATACCACCACATGTTTATTTAACCAATCAAATGTAATACTATTTAAACTTTTTCTTCCATTCTATGATTTATCTATTTAACTGTTATACGAATAAAGTAAAAACATTTTAGCGTTATAAATACATATATTTTCCTACAAAACTTACACAAACCCTATGCTCAAGTGTCAAACCCCCATGAAACCCTAAAGTCCCAAAATCTTCTTAATACCATACGTACATTGAATTTAGAGTACCATTACACGTGTAGGTTTATTGTGAGAAATCCTCACGAGGCCTATCAGTCTTTACCAATTCTAGCTTCCATACAAGTGAGTGTCATAACCCCCTTTCTCTTTACTATTGTTTACAAATACTCGGGGTGAAACATGTTTACATACTATACATACCAAAGTCAATACCATTGTTCTCATCTAATTACTATATCGTTTATGTCTTAAACTACTTGGCGACCATACGTGTGTTCATGTTTAGTACAATCATTAACTTGCGAGGCAGGCCTAAGATAGTACATAGCATGATCATTTCTAGGGGAATATGATTCCATAGTTAACCCAAACCTTAGCGAGTTTTGTGTGTATCATATTACTACTTTTTCTTAAACACAATCAGTTGGATTGTACATATAAGTTTTTCCATTTACTACGGTTTGATTGTACGCTTAGAACCTTGTATGTTTTCACATTTATGCCTTACTTATGCTTTGAACATATTGAATTTCAAATCCTTTTACAACTTTTGTTTGGTGTCAAAACCTATGTTACTCACCAACTACTTGTATTTGACATTTACCCACATGTTTTAGGTGCACTAGTTTGAGGATACAACTTGATCATTTAGGATTTGGACCTAGTAATAATGGAGTTTAATTTTGTTATGTTTGAATTCCTATTTCCAATTATAACGGATACTTTTAATTTGAATAATAAATATGATCATATTTAATAGATAATCATGTGCTTATGAACAACCGCGTTAGCCCCGGCGTATAATCCGTCGCCGACCGGGTGTGACATAGCTTCTGGTTCCGACTATGGTCAAGAGATCTAGGGTTTCTATCTCACAAACCCTAGTTTGTGATGATTGCACTTGGTCTTTGGATTTATATTCTTATGGTTCATTTGTATCTGACTATGAGGCTTCTATTTTTTGTAACCCTAAGTGAAAATTGTGAGGTCACTTGGTATTCTTTGCACCTTAGTAAGGTCTACCTGCTTAATTTGGAGTTCTTTTGTACTATTAGATCATTCTTACCTTTTTTTTTCTTCACGTGTATTATCTCCTGTTAGGCATATTTGGCTATGTTAGATGGACCAACATTGGTTGTGATACACAAGGGGGAACACACCTTGTTGCAATGTTGCATATTTTGTTTTGCATCTTGTCTGTATTTTTTTGTTGATGTTGATTTACATTGGGTGTATCACTTGTATGTGAATAGTTATATTTGTGTGTTGCATCAACAACGCTGACTAATCCTTGATGTACCACTTGAGTGGTGTGAAAACCTGGCGTTGGTTTTAGTTGTTTTCTATGCCTGTGACTGCTTACTACTCATTATTTAATTGTTTGTTTGACTATACAATTGTTGAAACTGATAGTGGACATTTTGTTTTTAATGAAGCGTTAGTAAGTAAACTGGTTTGGTTTCTCGAAAATCATAAAAGTGAACACGGATACTGATTACAATCGAGCCAAAACACTGTCAACAATGTTGTTCACTCATTAACCCTTTAAATTCATGATAAATTCGATCATGAAAACATACCAAGTTAACCCTTTATATGGAGAACAACGAATAACAATGAATCGTTATAATTATTCATTAAAATATGTGACAATTGACTATCAGAACTACTCGAAATAGCATTAGTAGGAACATTAGTAGAAATCACCCTCGGTGGTAACCATGTTACTACTGACCATTAACTAACTGATTCTCAGTTTCTATTAATGTACCAAGTTACACCGAGGTACAAAGTTGCTACCAAAATGACTAAATTGCTACCGAACATCAGTTTCTGCCGACCATTAGTTTCAAGTAACTTTCCATTGTATAGCTAACATGTCAACATAAAATTTTCTCACGTTGACTGTCTCGACCATGAGTTTCTGCCTCCCATTAGCTCCACCCTCACCAGGGGAAGCCCTGCCCCTGGGCCGCCCCCGTGGTGATTAGAGGGCTTCACCTATTGAACCATTGGATTTGATGTAATTAAAATAAGTATAGTTTTATACAATTTTGATATTAAGAGAATAACCAACAAAAATCAATAGAAATGATGATATGGTATTAAATTTTACTAATTTTACATCATAAAAACAGTTATTTAGAACCAGACCGGTTAGGCCGGTCGAACTGGGAACCAGACACATAAACGGTCCGGTTATGTGTAGTTGAACCGGTCGGTCACGGTCAGACCAGGGAACGAACTAGGGGTGGGGCCGGATTTCAATTTTTGTTTTTTTTTTGTTTTTTCCTTCTAAATCTTATTTTCTTATCAATTTAGTACTCCAAGTTTAATATTTTATTTATTTACGCCTTAATATGACATTAAAAAGTAAAATTCACATCAAAACAAAAAATGTTTTATATTTTATATCTATATACATATTTTCATTTTTATATTATTTATGATGCAATCCGTTTCTTGAATCTGATCCGAACAATTCGACCAGTGGACCTCTAAGGTGTCCAATTCAATATCCGATCCGATTATGAAAACATTGATTAAAAATATCAGAATCTTGAAACCATTTATCATAAAAAACTATCCATGAAACGTGAGGCGGTCTAATGTTAGGGTAAGACTCTCACTCGAATTTAATGTTTAAGCTAACACTTAATTTTAAATTTGAATCTCAATTAAACTTTTCTGACCCTAGTCACATTCTTTTCTAGAGTTGTTTCTATTCCTTCTATTTATTTAACTCTTTTGGGTATCCACCGTGATCAAGACAAAAATTTAAGAACATGGGTTTATGGTCAAATTTTGGAAGCAAACTCAAAAGTCAAACAACCAGAAAAACCGGAAATTGTGAAATCTTCGGAAATAGAAAGATAAAAGACAAGTCAAATAAAAGTTGAATATGATATTAGATTTCAAATACATATGCGTCGATATAACTAACAATGTATTTTATGTGATTATTTGTTAACAATGTATTTTATGTTACATTATATTTAATAAAGCTTATTATGAGTGAAAAGAGGCGTTGATTAATTTTCATAGGTTTTTATTTTTTTATTATAATAATGGACGGATAAAACTTTGCCATCTTCGGCATTGGCGAGCAATGAATAAGAATGTTATGTGATTATTTGTTAAGAAACTATATATATTGACATTAATAATAATAATATATTTTAATAAGAGTATTATCAAAATATGATTCTCAACAAGCTAGAGAATAAGATAGAGATCATATTCTGTTATAATACACGATGGTTAAAATTTCCGAGTTTTATAAATTAAGAAGTTGTGAATTATAATTATATATTATACGATAATATTGCAGAAAAAATGTAATAATTAACTGAAGAGGTCTTGTGCATTTTAACTACATTTTTAGAGAAATTCTCAATAATTACGTATAATCAAACATTACTTGTAATTTCATTAAAGCTTGAAAAACTTTTACATCGAAATAAAAGGCAAACGACCAACAAGTTGCGCCGCTAGCCCTTTTCAGATAACAAAACTAAGTCTTTTGAAAACTATATTCAATGATCGTGTGGTCATAACCTTGGTATGTATGACTCGTTGGACTCGACTAAGTAGCTCCACAGCCTAAGGCTCAAGGAAAACAAAAGTATAAAATACAAATAGAATAAACACGTGCTGTTTGTCAAGGCACGACCTCTTGTGTTTGATCACTTTGCAGGAAGCAAATTGCAATGTAATGAACAACTGTCATGACTCGACTAACAGTTTATACGATTCTCGTTGATATTAAAAGAGTTCCGCAAAAATATTTACATGAAAAAGAGAATTTTGGTACAAAGCAAATATTTTGTTATTTTGTAAGCATCATTTAAAGATTAAGAAGAAACATGAAATATATTATTTTAAGTTGCTTGAAAATAAATCATTTAGTTAGCACGTCAAAATTTGGTCATATGGCCCAAGACAAATGCTAACTTATTGTACTTTGTACGCTTAATAAATGGTTTCATCAACCAACAGAGTCGATAGATGCAACACATATATATATTGATATAGGTACAAATTATTAATATGTTAACCATTCAATGAATGAAAACTATATATAACAAAACCGTAAATGTTTTTTCCTTGATAATGACAGTTTTGATTATATCTTTAAATGCATTTCCTCTAACAATTTTAAATTATATCTTATAAAAGACTCGATACTGTTGTAACACAAGTAAAATACACATGCTTAGATGAAAACCTTAAATAAACTTTTGTTGCGGGATATTATTGGCTTTCTGATGGATATTTATATTTTATGTCAAAGGTGATTTATAAATCATCAAATTAAACCGGTTCTGTATCTCTTCCCCTGGACTCTTTACATGGCACCATCCCCACCCGTTCTAGTTTTGTACAAACATGTTGTTTATGATGGGTTATTCTGAATGGGTCTTGTTTAGCTATATATGTTGTTCTAAAAAAAACAAGTTAAGTTGTTTTTGGTGCTAGTAGAGGTTCTTTTTTTTACATCCACTAGCTTAGCCTAGTAGCAATGATATATACCCAAGACTTCATTAAAATAGGGAGTTTTTGGGTTCAAGTCTCACCTGTGACAAAAAAATGGGGGGAGGGGTCTAGGTTGAGACATGGGGTTTTCTCATCTATGGTGTGTTTTTTCCTGAGTATGGTGAAAAGGATGAAGTGGGCCAGTGACCCGTTTGTGATCCAAATTGCTATTAAAAAAATAGAGGTTATTTTTACGTCATTAAGCTGATTTTAGTTAGGTTATATTTTTTTAGTATCAATTGGGTGGTTAATTGTGGGAGTCTTTTCGTAAAACGAGAGGTTTGATATGATGTTCATTTCTATTCGTCGTAACACAAGCTTGCTTTAGTTTACAATTATTATCAATCCTCAGTTTAAAAAATGCCATAAAAAATTATCATGTCTGTTAATATTCTGTTGGTCTTCATCTATTTCCGGCGAAGTACTCCGACGATTATGTTAAGCAGCGAACTTAATTAGTTCGCTTAGCCTATGTTCGCTTAAGTTTGTGACAAAATTGTTAGCTTAATTTTGTTTGTTAGGTTTCAATTTCAACTTGTATTTATATCTTTTATTGTACTTCATTTACATTTCAAATGAGAATCACTTTCATATCACACTATATGGTATCAGAGCACATAGGCTCTTCGATCATCATCATCCTCATCATTCCGCATCATCATCTTCATCATTCCGTTCATCATCTTCATCTTTCGCATCAACGATTCGCATTCCATTTGATCACAGAAATGAATCCTTACATCTAATCCATGGCTTTGTGATCATCGTATCATTCTCTTCATCGATTGTTAGTGCAATTGATTTCTGATGTCATCTAGACGGTGTATATAAAAACTACTAAAACCTAACCTAGACTCCTAAGTAATAAAAGGAATACATATACAAGTAATTTGGTTGGAGGGTTTACTACACTACTGAATTAATTAAGGAATGCAGAAAACAAGATTGAATCATGCTATCAAGGCAAAAGCTAAGGTTAAATCAAGAGATGAGAAGAATACCACCTAGGTCGGAATCCAACTTGCAAAGCACAACTTCTACTGGTTCTGGAAACTATGATGGATATGGGTTTCTAAGGATGACAACTAAAGACAACCTAGTGGATCCCTAATCATTCTCATGGTGTCAACAACTAAGGAACCTAGAGGGTACTAAACTCACCAGATGGTTGGATCACCTCTCGGATATTTTCAACAATGACAATGTACCCTAAAGACATATCACCTTTCAGTCTCACTGTCCACGATACATTCAAGGAATGCACGGGGTAATCTCAGGATAACAACTATGATTTGAACTAACAACAATCAATAGACACCTAATACTAACGTCCTCTCAGACTGTTAACACTCGGATTCCTAATAACGAAGACTAGACAACTATTGCTCACCTATTGGGTATTGAACTAAGATACACATTCAATTCTAATCAGCAGTTAATCACAACTCTTATGGTCACTACGTCTAGCAAACCACACAACAGTCACAAACCCTAAGATATATAACCTAGCTACACTAATCAAACATGGCAGACAACCACATTCAACGCATGGAGTAATAATCAATCACAAATCAGAATCAAACATGCTATATCATCACAATAATCATACTAAGATCCTTTACATAACAATTAAACCATCAAACAAATCCAAAACTGATAAAAATACGAACTTTAACAAATATTCATCTAATGGCCCGAGCAATATTAGCGTTTTAGCCTAGAATCATGTTTAAACACATCAAAACAGAAGTATAAGACAAGAACATGGTTCAAACACATGAAACAAAGATAAAGGTTTAAGCTTTGGAACCGAAAACACTAAATCTAACGCACCCGGGATCAAAGATTCGACCTTTGCACTTCGATTGCTCTCCAAACTCCCAAAATCGCCTCTTTTACTCCTCTGGACGGCTGGAAATCGATGCCTCTTCTAATTGCATTACAATTTGATTTATTAGCCGATTAGGGCTTTTTACGAATTTTATAAACCCTCGCGTACCGCGAGGAACAAAATAGTCGCTGATTTTCCTTTCCCTCGCGTACCGCGATGGATTGAGATTGCGTCTTCGCGTACCGCGAGGACTTGAATTTTCCTATTTTTGACTTTTGATTCTTGGGACTTTATTCTCTTGCTCTGTTTCTTCTGGTTTTCACTTGTATTCATCTTGAGCATCTGTAAACATATCAAAGACTCAATAGTATACAAAAATGACTCAAAACAAACATAAAACTAATTAAAACGCACTAAAACAATAGGAATAAAGATGTGTGCTTTGCACTACATCATCAATTTCATTCAATTTAATTTAATCGAATTTCACCTCATTCGGTCCTAATCGGATCGAATTTCACCTCATTTGGTCCTAATCGGATTGAATTTCACCTCACTCATTCCTAATCGGATTAAATTTCATCATAATCGATCTTCATTGGTCGATTTCACTCAGAATTGAATGTTTTTTTGATTCTGTTTCCTCAAACTTTTTGGTCTCTGTTTTTTCTTCATTTTCCGACTCGAAGTTTCCGGTGACTCCAGTTCTTTCATTTTTTTCTTGCTCCTTTTATTAGTTTCATGATATTTTGCTCAAAGATAAGGATGCACTTCATTTTTTGGTTCACATTTTACTTCATGCACAATTCAAGGTTCTTTTCTGATGAAGATCAGTCCGGCTCCATATGTTCAGGTTATCAGCTTCAGTCCCGCGTAGTGCTCCGATGATCAAGATCTCAAGTTTAAGCTTCCACAACCTCCAACTTGCGGGGGGTGTTGGTCTTCATCCATGTCCGGCGAAGTGCTCCGACGATTATGTTAAGCACCGAACTTAATTAGTTCGCTTAGCCTATGTTCGGTTAAGTTTGTTACAGATTGTTAGCTTAATTTTATTTGTTAGGTTTCAATTTCAATTTGTATTTATATCTTTCAATGTACTTCATTTACATTTGAATGAAAATCACTTTCATATCAAACTACATATTCATCAAAGGTTTCATAGTTGGCCGGGATGAATCACTAAAACGATCACGGCTAAAATTTGTAAAAACCACGAATACGAATACTATAAATCTTGATAAAAACGTCGATGAACAATAAATCTTAATGAACATACTATTGCCAGTCCCAAGAATGGATAAAAGATGAGTGTTTTTTTTTTATAATATAACTTTTAAAAGGGGCCCTCAAACATTTATTTCGATTGAAACCACCAAATACGTAGCCAGTCGTGCTTGGATGAGTCCTTATAATTATCGATGAAACTACAACGACAAAAATAAGAGGTTTAAAGTAGTATGCCAAATGTTTTACTTGTACCGTACAACCATGATATGTTAGAAAAAAAGCAATTATGAATGACAGAAAACCTTGAAAACATGATTTTAATCATAGTACTGTTCTAGAAGATGTATGTAAATTATATATACCCTTACAAAAACAAAACTCAATGGCCTCAAGTGGTTGGTCAACTTTTTTTACTTTTAAAAACGTATATATAATATACGTTTTTAACCCGATTAATTTTCTAATAATTATTTTATTTTCTAATAACTTTCATTCGTTACATTAAAAAAAATGGAACGCGAGTCTTTTTTTGTTTTTCTTTATTAACGTTCCAATATATAAACTTTTTTTTAAAACAAAGTTGTATTTAAAATCGAGTATATTTTCTTTATGTCGTACGCTATAGCAAGCGATGTTATTGTTGTGATGCCGTGACAAATCCAATTGCTTATGAGCGAGCAACATCATTAGCAGTATTGTGGCATTATCGTATCCGGTATCGATGTTCGCTTGTATGGTTTCGACGAGTCGAAGCGTTGATGACCAAACTCATGCCGCATAATGCAGAGAAAAAAAACCTGCGTTCCCCACAGCGAAGCGCGAGGTAAAAATACTAGTTAATACTCTTTTGGTTCATCAACTTTTCAATCACTTGAATTGTTGATCTAGAAATACCTAGAACACCGACAATCCTTGTTAAGTTCCAGTCCATCTACATTAGGGTTTAGCCAATTTTATAATTCATATGGTTGATAATAAAATTCAGAAAAGGCTTCACTTTTAGTGTTCTTTTCGGGCCCAAAAAGGTTGAACCGTTCATGCCAATCACACTAGAAATCATATTTGTTTAACATTTAAAATGGAATGCGGATCAGTTCGTTCGATGGTCAACTGAGTCTTAAAGATGATCGGCAAACAAATGAATAAGGCAAGTAAAAGAGTTTTTCACCAACTTTTAGTAGTTTTCCACGTTTTAACTGACTCGATTAAAGCTAGTTTATTCTGTTGGTGATTTATGTCATCAACTGATTTTAGGAAATTAGGATTTATTTAAAATCAAATCAAAACCGAATAAGCTTCTTTACATGTTAGGAGTGCGGAGTTAACGTTCATTCGTTACTAATTTGATTTTCGGCTACGAGGGTCAACGGGGCAATGCCCTAAGCGGGGAGTCCAGCTATCCGATAACCAGGTGGCGCAACGATTCGCAAACGTTTGTTTAAATGACTAACTGAATTACGCGTCAAAATCATTCACCGCATCAATTAACCAAATCAATTTACCTGCCAAACTGATCCACCGATTCGTGAAGTATTGTGTCATTCTATCAAAACAATGTGGTGGTTCATTACTTATAAAAAAAACATAGTTTTGGTCTATTTTGGGGGCTAGAAAATCAACAAAAACACATAGTAGTCATAAACATTCCTTACACGTTCATTGTAGTCTGATCCACTAGATTGTAACTGTACTGATGACATCGATGACTCCCTGGTTTAACAAGTGACACCGGTCGTCCAATCTTATTTTCAACTTATACCACTAAACTAAGAATACATGTCTTATTAACGATAACTTATGAAGTGACATTACCAATAGTTTTTGATCCATTTAATTCATTCAACATAGCTTTATTTATAACTAACTTTTTGAATATTCACCACTTATCGTTATAATCAAAACATACTCGTATTTATAATCAATGAGTCAACATTGTTTACTTTTGACACTAATATATTACAACCTTACTAATTTCGTTGATAAATATAATATATTATAATTAGAGGGAAAATGAGGCCCAATAAGTCTAGGGAGCTAACGGTAGTTATTACTAGATTTAGGGAGATTGGATCGTTCAAATAATCACAGGGCTCGATAATAGAACTTTCTTCTAGTATTGTCTTTTTCTCTCGAAATTAATGAACGAAAGAAACCATTAAAATACGTCAAAATAAACGATTCTAAGGGTGAAGGGAGTGGAAGTACGGGCTCCTCACGGGTTGCTAGGGCTTCACGGGCTACACCGCCGCAAAGGTCTAGGGCTCAACAAGGGCTTGTTGGCATGGGTATATTAACCCGTTTGAACCCGTAGCCGTTTGACGAAATAGAGCCGTTGGAGGGGACCGTTGGGGGTGGGTTGGGTATTAAATAAAAAAAAATTAATTTTTCACCTATAAATATACATTTTACACAAATATTTTTTTATACTTTCTTTCAATCCCATTCATACATTTACATTAATTTTTCACCTATAAATATTTTTTTATACTTTCTCTCAATCCCATTTTACACAAATATATATTTTTTATACCGCAAGAAAAGGGAGGAAACAAAATAAAGACGTGATGAACTTGCGGTGCATCTCTTGGAGAAACAACAAGAAATACTTTCAAAAGAAGAACATGACCGCGACTTGGAATACTTTCTAAAAAAATGTGACGATATCCCCAAACCTTTTCTTTCGATCGTACTCCAACGTAAACGGGAAATTGCGGCAAAATACAATTGGCCGTGTAATTTTTAGGTTATTTTAGTTTTTTTTTTTTTGATGTTTCACGTTTTTTTTCTTTTTATTGTTTTAAATTTTAAGTTTTTAATATGTATCATTTTTATTTTTATTTATTGAAATGTGGTTTTTTAATTTTTTTAATGAAATAATAAAAAAATACAAGGGCTTATTGGTTCCACACCCTATTCTTAGGATTGGAGAGGGTTCAAAAGGGTAAAAATAACACGATACATTTTAATTGAGTAAAATTAAAGGGTTCCATTAGTACCGCTGAAGAATTCATAAAACTATAATAAATATATAGATTTATTTATTTCTGTAGATGATTAAAAAATGCCTTAAACATGATATCTATCATATTTATAAACATTTTAAAAGTTTTACATTGATTAATATGTGAATATAAATAATAACTTGTGTTAGTTGTCACAATTATTTTTCAGGAACTATTTATGTAGTAAACTTAAAAGATTTATAATTAATATGTGTAAGACGAGAGTAGTTTGATCCTTTCATTTTTTAAGGTCTATTTGTGTAATAAACTTAAAAGTTTGGGTCTTAAAAATAAATAAATATAAAATTAATCCCCAAACTCTCTTCACACCATTGTCTTTCTCCGATGACCCCTTCTTCTCCGAACCTTCTTTTTTTCTCTAAATTTGTAAATAAATGAATACATAATTTATTTAGAAAAATATATATACATTCATGTGTTGATCCTGAGCATAATAATGTCTATGGTAGCCGATCCTGTAATAGCGCTCTATATGAATCACTACAACAGACACTCAAATAAAAGGATCACGGGCACCAGATATATATAAAAATAAATAAGAAAAATACTAAGCTAAGCAAATAAACAAATATTTATAGACTCACTAAAATCAAAGAAAAGACGCGGACAACTAGACGCTCTACGACTCAAAACACAAATAAGACCAAATACTCAGTTAAGTTCAATCAAAGTTAGATATGCTATCGCCTAAGTATCCCCGACAACGGCGCAAAAAACTTGATGTGTGTTGGACGGTCTATAAAAACTAATATAAAAACCTAATCTAGACACTCTAGCTTTAAATTTATAAATCTAGACTCAACCTAATACTAGATGATGTCGTCCAGACGGTCTATAAAAATAACTATAAAACCTAAACTAGACTCCTAAGTAATCAATGGAAAACTTATGAACTAAACCGCACTGAGAGACAAGTGAACCTGTCGAGTGTAGCACAGCTTAATGGTAAACCGGATTATCGAACCCTAGAGACACTACGAAACAATACTAAACTCTGAATCGGCCTTAAGAAAGATTGATTGTTAACTACCCTACTGATTATAACTAATAAATGTAGTTAACTGAGGACTATTCAACTATCAAGAGACAAAAGCTAAGGTGAAATCAAGAGATGGGAAGAATACCACCTAGGTCGGAATCCTACTTGCAAAGCACAATTTCTACCGGTTCTGGAAACTATGATGAATATGGGTTTCAAAGGATAACTGCTAAAGACAACTCTCAGGGTATCACCAACTAAGGAACCTAAAGTGTACTAAACTCACCAGATGATTGGATCACCTCTCGGGTATTTCCAACTATGATAATGTACCCTAATGAACGGATTACCCCTCAGTCTCACCACCCACAATACATTCAAGGAATGCACGGGGTAATCCAAGGATAACAACTATGATTCAGACTAGCAACAATTACTAGACACCTAAACCAACTTCCTCTCAGACAGTTAACAATCGTATACCTAATGACGAAGACTAACCGACTACTTCTCACCTCTCGGGTATTGAACTAGGACACACACTTAGCTCTAATCAGTAATCAATGACAACCCCTATGGTCACTACGTCTAGCAAACCACCGAAATCACAAACCCTAAGATCTATGACCTAGATACGCTAATTAAACATGGAAGACAACCACAATTAACGCAAGGAATTAATAATCAATCCCAGAATCAGATTCAAGCATGCATATTCTTCATAATTATCAAACTAGAGTCGTTACAAAATCATAAATCCATCAAACGAAACCAAAACCAATAAAAATCCGAACTTTAACAAGAATTCATCGTAAGACCTAGGCATTATATAAAGTTTAGCCTAGAATCATGATCAAAACAAGAATAACAGAAGTAAATCAAGTAACACATGATCCAAAACAAACCGAGTTCAAACAAAGATCGCAACTTTAAACCCGAATAATCTAATCTAGAGAAACCCGAAATCGAAAGCCTTGATCTTGCTCTTCAATCGACTCCCAAGCTCTCAAAATCGTCCATTTTCTCTCCCAGACGGCTGGAATTCAAACTCCTTTGATTATGGGATTACAATTCTATTAAAATCAAAATTAGGTTTTTTTCTCGGAACTTGAGGCGCTCGCGTACTACGAGAGATTTAACCTGGTCCTTCGCGTACCGCGAAGGACAATATAGTCGAGCCCGGATTTTCCTTTCCTCGCGTACCGTGAGAGACTGGATTTTCAGATTTTTCACTTTTGATCTTTTGGGCTTCATTCTCATGCTCGGTTTTTTTGGATTTTCACTTGTAATCATCACGAGCTCCTGTCAACATAACAAAGACTCAAAACGAACCAAAAACGACTCAAAACAAATATAAAACTACTTAAAATGACTTGAAAACCTAGGATAAAGATGTGTGCTTTGCACAACATCAAACATCCCTACACTTAACCTTTTTTCGTCCTCGAAAAAGTCTGCAATGGGATCATAACTGAAATCTAACTTTACAAACATCAATTACCAATTAGTTAAACATACTCACGCGTTAAAAAGCAACAATCAGTATTTCTGTCCGATTAAACCCAACCACCAACTCTCTAGCCCCCATGATGTATTCTAATTCCATTTTATACAACAATCAATCTATCTATGTGACTCACACTTAGAAGCTACAACTCTACCTAATCCCGTCCCAAGGTCATGTTTAGGCACGGGTTAAACCATGTAGATTTCCCACCACGTTAAACTAAGATTTACATGTTTTTGGAAAGCAATGGAATATGGAATGAATGGGTGGAACTGAGCGTTAATTAAAGCATAGGAACTTTTGTCTAGAGGTGTCTCAACCAAGTCACTATCCCGGAAGCTAACACATAGACTAGATTCTAAACATTTAAGCACATAAATCTCACTTAGGGGTGCATTCTCCAAGTCGCCACCCTAGAGGAAAACACATAAGCAAGACTCAGTTTTCAAATTAATTAAGCTCATAATTATGTAAATTATGGATTTATGGAATGAGCGCCACCGAAACTCAGATTTATTCTAATAAAAAGAGAGTGGTGTGCCATGAAAGTTTTTAAAAACCTCTAAATTTTAGCTTAACGTGGTACCTATCACCCTATGTTGACAGTTTCAGTATTTCCGACACCCTAAGATGAGTACCCACAAGATTTCATGATATTATTACGTGATTAATCCTAAGTAACAATCACGGGCTATTTAAGCTATTCAAGCTGGATGTGTCTACAAAAAATCAATAATTAGACCCGTTTTCTATTATTTATTCATTTAAACAAACAAGTAGATCTAGTTGTACTATCATTTTCCATTTATTATGCAATAACTTTTGTTTTCAAATGACATTTTTTTTAAAATTTTCAATTTTTTTTGTATTTTTGGATTTTTATAAAAGACATAAACTAAAACTTAAACACTCACATCCCCACACTTGAAAGACACATTGTCCTCAATGTGAAGCAAGACATAACTTAAAATTAAAAATGCAAAAAAAAGGAAGCGACTTAGCTGGTAATGTATAAACACTCAAATGTGCAGCTTCGTTCTTCCTCGTGTGCACCGTATAGCATTTTGGTCGCGGTTGCACATACTGTTGGGTTGCCTTTACAAACTAATAGAAGCATCGGTCCCGCCCGAATGGAGATTGAATACGGACAGAACGAACAATACCTGCAAAATAAACCTCACAACAAACCCGCATCATTAAACTGACTCAAAGAAAAGACTCACTGACTCTGGATAGATTGCAAGGACACGTACCCGATGTGTGGCAAGCACATAGACATGAATGCCACGGCGAGGTAAATCATCGGTGACGAATCGGTTCCCGAGTTTCCCATGGTCATGGTCGACGAATGAATGATATGCTGGATGATGGATGGAAATGATGGGTGAGTATGGTGGATGATATGGTAATGGATGATTATATGGTAATGGATGATTAAGGATAATGGACGATGTGGATGGTGGTGGTGATGGGTATTTGATGGTGGGTAATGAATGGTGATGATATGGAAGACCATGGGAAACAAGGGTGAGAAGGGCAAGTCCAGGCGCCCCCCGCATATCGCGAAGAATCCTGGACCATTCCTCGCGTACCACGAGGAGTGTATTTCCAAGCCGGCTAAATTCTTCTGTCCCTCGCGTACCGCGAGGCACTGTCATTTACAGAAAGTTAAGAACTTTTTCCACTCTTTATACTTAGAAAAATTTTAGCCTCCTAAAAATATTTTTCACCCAAACCTTTTAAAAACCTGTTCCGATGATAAAAACCAATGTAAAACATACCTGGAACTTTGTTCCTGACGATTTTCCTCACCGAATCAAGCGCGAATCCCTGCAAGACATGACACAAACAGAACACAGTACCGAAAGACACAGAAAATGACACTGACACGGACCACGTAATGTGTACAACCTCTACATCCCGGACACTTGCCCGAAAATCAAACAAGCCTATCAAGAGGCTTCTCCTTGATCCTAACCGGAACCGCCTTTATCCTCCGTGGTCCACCGGTTCTACACCAGCTCAGCAACTTCACATTCTCATAACTAATGAACTCATATCACATTTTGTACACAAATTTTTCCACCACATTTTATATCTACCCGGTCCGAATGTAATATGCATCAAATACCCAAGTAATCTATCATCCCTAGACGTCCCCACACTTGGTGTTTTCACTCTCTCTAACTCACCGATGTCTCTCAATACACAGATTCTCTCACGGGGTGGCCTAGACCTAGGAGTATTGGAACTAATGGTCGGGTCAACAGTCACCCTTTCAGAATGCATGACGGTGCTTAGCAGCGGTTCAGGAATGGAATTAACTATGGATATGATATCTAAACCTCCACCGGGATCTCCAGGATCATCAACACTCTCTTCTAACTTCCCCACACTTGGGGTTTTGCCTATGATTGCATCTAGTTCTGCCGTCATCCCCAGCAGATCATCAGGCATCTCATCGCCGTATTCGTCCGGCTCATCCAATAACTATTCCAACTTTACTGCCCAATCAGATGGTTCTTCTAAATTAGGGGCGGGTCCACCAACTTCTAACACTGGATCAGAGCCCTGATGGTAGTCCATGAAGGCATCAAGCATGCACACGGAGTGGCTATGCTCGCCAACATCCTTCACAGACTGTGTGGCATCAAATATTACCGATTCATACCCCACACGAAGTGTGAGTTTCCCGTCAAAGACATCGATTACTGCCTTGGTGGTGCGCAAGAATGGGTATCCTAAGATGAGTGGGACTTCGTCGTCCACCTCCATATCCAGAATGACAAAATCTACGGGGAAGATAAATTTTCATATTTTCACTAGAAGATTCTCCACAATTCCGTGTGGACACTTGACTGAACGGCCAGGAAAGGCTATGCTCATGCGCGTCGGCTGAGGTTCACCTAGGTCTAGCTGCTTATATAAGGAATAGGGCATCATATTTATGCTAGCACCTAAATCAGCCAACGCGTGGTGCAAGGGCAAACTGCCTAGGAGACATGGGATGGTGAAATGACCCGAGTCTCCAAGTTTCTCTTGCAGCTTGTTCTGCACCACTACAGAACATTGCTCACTAAGTGAGACTTTAGAGACCTCCTTGAGCTTCTTTTTGTTGGAAAGAAGATCTTTTAGGAATTTGCCATACTTTGGCATGAGCTGGAGGGTCTCTATGATTGGAATATTGACCTTGAGTTGTTTAAACATATCAAGGAATTACCGTGTTCCCTAGCTTGTTTAAAAGGCAGTAAACGTGCTGGGTAGGGAACCCGACTCAGGTCAATCTTGGGGGCTTTCATCTCTGCCCCATTCTTCTCCTCCTCTGCCTTCTCGGCAGGTACCTAAACTATCTCCTCCTTGTCTACCTGCTCTTCGGCCATCTTGGCGTTGATCTCAGCGAATCGAGCCCTCCAATCAATCTTCTTGACCTCTTCAGGTGACGGAATGTTATACTTGCTGAAGTGGGAGTCATCCTCGACAACCTCTTTCTTCTCCACACTCCTAACTGACACGACCATCACTGAAGCGTTGGTGCTTGAAGATGGACCTCCCTGTCGATCCTTCAAGCTTTTAGCGATGTCCTCAACCGTGCGTTGCAGATCATGGAATGCCGATTGCTGATTCTTCAGTAAAGTGTCATGGCCATCCAATCTCTGCCTAGCATCCCTGTCCTGCTGGACTAGGTGGGCAAGCAGCTGTGTCTGAGTCTCAAGCATCTCATTGATCGAAGTCGTGTCGACACTGCTTCCCGTGCTAGTTCCTGTCTTTACTCCTCCATTCTGCAGAAACTGCTGACGACCATTAAACCCCGGTGGGTTATTTCTAGATCTCCATCCCGAGCCAAATGAATTGTACTTGTTGTACCCTTGGTTTTGGTGTTGGTTTCCAACATAGCTCACCTGCTCTTGATTATTCAATAGGCAATCACGGGTGTTGTGGCCTCCCCTTCACACTTGACACCGCTTAGCACTAAGCTTCAGCTCCTTTATTTCATTGGTCATAGAGGCGAGGGCAGTAGCCACGCTAGAATCAGGAGTGACCTGAAGCACACCTCGAGGAGATGTGGTGGATGATCTATCACTAGGAATATAAGTCCTAGAAGATGGGTACTGCTATTCGGCTTGAGCGAAGTTCTCGAACATCTCCTTGCAGTCAGTAGGCTCAAATTTTTCCATTATATGGCCTCCCGCAGCTGTACTAAACATTTGCTGCTTCTCAAAGGTGAGGCCATTATAAAACTTCTCCATAATCGCCCGGTCGGAAAGACCATGCTGGGGACACCGGCTCAACAGCACGTTGAACTGCTCCCAGGCCATGTGATAGGGCTCGTCAGGATCCATTCGGAAGGAGTGGATTTGATCCCTAAGGCTAGTGGCCCTGAAAGGTGGATAGTATTTCTTGAATAACTTGGTTTCGAGATCCTCCCAAGTGGTGATTGAGTTGTCTTGAAGATTATCGAGCCAAGTAGAAGCACGCACAAAGAGCGAGAATGAGAAGAGACGCAAGTAGATTGCGTCCTTAGACACACCCGTTATATTAAAGGTATCACATATGCGCGCAATGTGGGACACATGTCCCGGTGCATCCTCATCCTCAAGGCCATGGAACTAGGTAGCATGAGTGGTCGTACTCATGACATGTGATGGGATCTGCCAAGAATTGACATTAGGAATAGCGGGGCGAGCAATTGAAGATCTCGCACCCGTGACCCCATCACTGGCCCTCTAGTGTACAGCACGTCTCGCTGGTGGATCACTTCTTCAAACGCTCCCGAAATGGAATAGGGCTAATAGGACATACGTGGGTGTTGCACAACTGCTTCAAACGCTCCCGAAAGTCACGGGTACGCTCGTGAAGCTCTCGCTTGGGCTCTAAGAAAGCATAATAAGGTGGTGATCCCTGCGAGTAAGTATGGTGCATACATAGAAAGACACAAGAAAGGAAGAAACATAAAGACTCTATCCTAGATTAGACACACACGTAAGCACAGAAGATAAGCACACAGAACAGACTCAAAGAAAAACAAATTAACCAAAAATCAAACAAAGAACTAGTCAAAGGTAATATTGCTATTGCCAAGTGTCCCTAGAAACGGCGCCAAAAACTTGATGTCCTCCATACGATCTATAAAAATAACTATAAAACTTAAACTAGACTCCTAAGTAATAAATGAAAAACCTATGAACTAAACCGTGCTGACAGGCAAGTGAACCTATCGAGTGTAGCACAGCTTAATGGTAAACCGGATTATCGAACCCTAGAGACACTACGAAACAATACTAAACTCTGAGTCGGACTTAAGAAAGATTGATTGGGGGGGGGGGGGGTTAACTATACTACTGATTATAACTATTAAATGCAGTAAACTGAGGACTATTCAAACTTTCAAGAGACAAAAGCTAAGGTGAAATCAAGAGATGGGAAGAATACCACCTAGGTCGGAATCCTACTTGCAAAGCACAATTTCTACCGGTTCTAGAAACTATGATGAATCTGGGTTTCAAAGGATAACTGCTAAATACAACCTATTAGATCCCTAACCACTCTCAGGGTGTCACCAACTAAGGAACCTAAAGTGTACTAAACTCACCAGATGATTGGATCACCTCTCGGGTATTTCCAACTATGATAATGTACCCTAATGAAGGGATTACCTCTCAGTCTCACCGCCCACAATACACTCAAGGAATGCACAAGGTAATACTAGGATAACAACTATGATTCAGACTAGCAATAATCACTAGACACCAAAACCAACATCCTCTCAGACAGTTGACAATCGTACCTAATGATGAAGACTAACCGACTACTTCTCACCTCTCGGGTATTGAACTAGGACACACACTTAGCTCTAATCAGTAATCAATGAAAACCCCTATGGTCACTACGTCTAGCAAACCATCGAAATCACAAACCCTAAGATCTATGACCTAGATACTCTAATTAAACATGGCAGACAACCATAATTAACGTAAGGAATTAATAATCAATCACACAATCAGATTCAAACATGCATATTCTTCATAAGTATCAAACTAGAGTCGTTACAAAATCATAAATCCATCAAACGAAACCAAAACCAATAAAAATCTTAACTTTAACAAGAATTCATCATAAGACCTAGGCAGTATATAAATTTTAGCCTAGAATCATGTTCAAAACAAGAATAACAGAAGTAATCAAGTAACACATGATCCAAAACAAACCGAGTTCAAACAAAGATCGCAACTTTAAACCCGAATAATCTAATCTAGAGAAACCCGAAATCGAAAGCCTTGATCTTGCTCTTCAATCGACTCCCAATCTCTCAAAATCGTCCCTTTTCTCTTGCAAGACGACTGGAATACGAACTCCCTTGATTATGGGATTACAA
Source organism: Smallanthus sonchifolius (assembly GCA_023525975.1). Taxonomy (NCBI): domain Eukaryota; kingdom Viridiplantae; phylum Streptophyta; class Magnoliopsida; order Asterales; family Asteraceae; genus Smallanthus; species Smallanthus sonchifolius. The sequence goes on along the minus strand of CM042035.1, from coordinate 14,505,262 downwards.
TTCTATTAAAATAAAATTAGGTTTTTTTTCCTCGGAACTTGAGGTCCTCGCGTACCGCGATAGATTTAACCTGGTCCTTAGCGTATCGCGAAGGACAATATAGTCGGGCACGGATTTTCCTTTCCTCGCGCACCGCGAGAGGATGCCCTCTGGTCTTCGCGTACCGCGAGAGATTGGATTTTCAGATTTTTCACTTTTGTTCTTTTGGGCTTCATTCTCGTGCTCGGTTTCTTTTGGTTTTCACTTGTAATCATCACGAGCTCTTGTAAACATAACAAAGACTTAAAACGAACCAAAAACGACTCAAAACAAATATAAAAATACTTAAAATGACTCAAAAACCTAGGAATAAAGATGTGTACTTTGCACAACATCACTAGACCACACAATCGCAAGTGTACCGATCAATGTAGTAAAATCTAATGTAAGTTCGGATATCGAACTCACGAGACACTAGTGAAAAATCTATCTAGACTCTGACTCAACTATCTTAACTAAAATATATTGGGGGATTTGTGTAGATATAACTAATGGAACTCTCTAACTAACGACACCAAATGTAGAGCAGAAGACTTTAAACAAATCACAAATAGAGAAAGCACTACCTAGACCTTGAATCATATGCATATACCTTGGAACTCTCTAGGATACGGTAACTATGACGGAGCCGGGCTCTCAAAATTCGACATACTTAGAAAACCTAGTGGATCCCGGATCATTCTCCAGGTGTGACCAAAGAGGAAACCCTGAGGGACATGTGAAACTCAGCGGTTAGTTGGATCACCTCCCAACTATCTCCAACAACACTAAAGTACTCGCTTGATAGACTACCTCTCAGTCTAAATTTCTCAATACACATCTTAGTGCAAAGAGTAACCTGAATTCACTTGACAAGACATGAAATAAAAATGACAATAGGAAACCCTCCTTTCAGAGGAGTTGACCTAAAACCCTAACACCAACGATTACCCGAAAACTTCGCACCTTTCAGCTATTGAAGCAAGTTGAATACCTAACCCTAAAAGACTCTCAATTGATGTTCCTATGGATACGACGTCAATGAACCATAAAACAATCACATGCACACAACTAGTGACCTAATACGCAACCATACATGAAAGACATTCACAAAGTAGCATATGGAACATTCAACAAATTATCAATCAAGATCAAATACGCATACACATCCAATCAAACGAAAACAAGTTCTTTACTTTAATATTAATCCATCAACAAATATTCGAAATCCGAAAGAAAACCATTTAACAAAACATAATCATCATGATCTAGGTAGTTCAACATATCTGGCCTACTACCATCATCAAAACATCAAAAAAGTTCAATATCCAGAATCATGATACAAGATAGATGAATCAAAGAACAAAAGATAAAAAACATAAACCGAAAAGATGATATTCCAATTGATCCACGCATCCAACGCTTCAATCCTTGATCCCTTGTGACTTCTCCCACTCGAATTGGCAAAAAGCCTTCACCTTTACCTCTAGAATCGAATGAATAACCCTAGGGTCAAACCTAACATTTTATACCTTGAAAATAGGCAAAAAGACCCGTAACTGGGTGTCCTTTCGCGTACCTCAAGAGGAAACCAGTCATGAAAATTTCCTGAGAACACACCCCTCGCGTACGCGAGGGGGAGGGTCCATCTAGCTCGCGAACCTCGAGGCGTAGCCTTGGCAGAAAGTTTTCAGTTTTTGCTTGATTTCACTAATTTGCTCGTACCTTCCCGATTTGTGTTCGTTTAAGCTCCAAAGTGACCCGATTACCTACAAAACATCACTCAACTAATTACTAACCATAATAGACTTAAAACGACTCTAAAAACATTCTAAAACGATATGAAATAGGGCGGAAACGGATGTGTGCTTTGCAACACATCAATACCCACCCGTCAAGCTTTGATAAGGAGATATTGCTTTGGATTGCTGCCCGTTCTACCTACAAAGTGTGGAATCTGTGGAGCATATATTCACATCATGTTTCTATGCTCCTATGCTTTGGGGCTTCATTAGCATTTGGTGTAAAGTTCTAACTATCTTTGTTTTTTCATCAAGGATGTAATAGAGCTTGCTAAATCAGATTCGAGTTCTTCTCAATGGCATAAAGATTTTCAAGTGGTCATATTGTCTGCATTGTGCGTTTTTAGAAGCTAAGGAATGAAGTTTTTTTTTTTTAGGGAAAAAGGCATCTAAGATATGGCTTTGTAAAAATTTGAAATGCATTAGTTTTCTATAGGCAAAAAACATGAATGATCGTTAAAGATTGGAAAAGCTGATGCTCATTTAACTTTTAGTTGTTTTTCTTTATTGCTGCTATGTAATCTTGTAGTTTATCTTTTTGTTTATAAGGCCATGCCTTTTTTGCTAGTTTCTCCTAGCTTTTTATATATTTCTGCTATTAAAAAAAAACAAATAAAAAGGACTATCATGCCAACGTTAAGATTTATCGATCAAGATCTAAGCAAAAGTTTGGAAAACCTAGAAAACCTCTTGACCAAGTTGTAATCAATCCAAGCAAAAGTTGTAATCTTGTAGTTTTGTACTTTTATTTAACTAGTTTTTTTGGTCATGGATTTTATAATTTAGTGTCAAATGTAGATTTTTCATACGCATGGTCTTAATCTTTTCGTAGTTTTGTACTTTTCTTTTAACTAGTTTTTTTGGTCTTGCGTTTTGTAATTTAGTGTCAAATGCAGACTTTTCATACGGATAGTCTTGATCTTTTTGTAGTTTGGTACATTTCATTTAACTAGTATTTTTGGTCTTGGATTTTGTAATTTAGTGTCAAATTAATGCATACTTTTCATACGGATAGTCTTGATCTTTTCATTTATCTAGTTTTTTTGGTCTTGGATTTTGTAATTTAATGTCAAATGCAGACTTTTTATTTTTGATAGTCTTGTACTTTTCATCGAAAAGATCCCTTGGAACATAAACTTTTGGTCTTGGATTTTGTAAATTTGTAATCAGATGGGTATCAAATCTTGATCTTAAAACATAACTTGTTTGACTCTTAAAGGTCAAATGCAAACTTTCAATTGGTTCATTCATTTTGGTATCCCTTACGCTAATTCCTCAGTTTTGACGCATTACGTATATGTAACTCGTACTGTTACATATATGTAACACATAGTGTTTCGTATACGTAACACATAGTGATATGTTTGAATATGAATTTTATTCATATTTGATTGTACATATACGTATCAATAGGTTACTGATTCACAAATACATATCAATAGGTTACTGATTTTACATATATTGTTTGTGCATATACATATCAACATGTTATTGATTTTACATATACATTATTCTTTGTTTTCACATTGTGTACATATACGTAACACATAGTTACGTATACGTAACAACTAGTCATTCATATTATTTAATTTCTTTTTTTCCGTCTTTATAGTTATACATTATTTTTTTTAGATTTTGATTTGTAAAAATGAATCCATGTGAGTTTTTAGATATATATGCTTTGATAGGAACGAGAGAGTGTGTAACACCCCAAAATGCTAAACATAAGTTAGGACGAGTGTCGGTTAAGAAACATGATACTTGAACGTAACCGGACACGAAAAGAAAAGACGATTCGCTCGGAAACAACCCAAAACTTCATATAAGCATATTTCGGGGTAAAAATGAGTTACGAAATCCATAATTTATGAAAACGACGTTTCTCTGTGAGGAAAAGATGAAAATCATATAAGTTAAGCCCGTAGCGGACCGCTACCCATAGCTTAACGGTCCGCTACTTGCGAGGAAGCAAAAACTCCGGATCTGACACGTGGTATGCTGACTAATCACGCTGAGGCGGTGGAAGACCGCTACCAGAACCCGTAACGATCCGCTAAGGGTCCAGAATCAGCCTATAAATAGAATTGCAAGGATTTGAGTTGAGATATCCATTCCAGTTCTTCGGGAACGCATAAATTTTAAAAATCCCGAGCTTGAAATACCCTTTTGGGTGTTACAAGTGTTATGCCTCAGTTTTTACCTCTGGTATCCCGGATCCTCAGATAAGTATCGGTATCCCTGATAGTTACTATGTTTCAGTATCCTGATTAATTGACCGTTGTAATAACTAATATTACGCGTTTGTTTTGACTTGGTCTTGCAGGTAACACCCATTTATCATTACTACTATCTAAAGACACGGGATAACATTGAAGACAACGGCTATATTCGTCAAAGTAGAGTTGTAACGGTCCAATTATGATAATTCCGGAATATTAGTCTTTCATTTAATGTAATGTACTGTATATAAAGGGCATAATATGATCATTAGGAAAAGACACAACACACACACAAAAACCTTTGTAACACTTAGCATTCGATCTCTTATTGCTCTCATTGTACTCGTTCTTAAGGTTTTATAAAAGATAACAAGGTAGCCCGACATTTAGTCGGCTCCTGAGGTTTTATGCCGGAGATCTTCAAAGGATCAAGGGCTTTCCTCGTATAACCTTGTGTCGATTTTCTTATTAATATCGCATTTCTTACATAATTATACAAGCACACTACCTCACTTACAAAGTTTGGTTACTTGATTATATTTGGTAATTTTTGGTCGAAACAGTTTGGCGCCCACCGTGGGGCAAGTGGTGCTTTTTATTTTAAAATCTTTACTAAAATTTGCGTTCAATCATTATTTCTCAAAAATGATTTTGAAAATGTCGTCCCAATCTAAAAATATTTCTGTTTCTGCTCCATCTTCAAGCTCTGGGTTGAACAACCCTATTCCTCCTCCTACATTCCAAAAGAGTGTTAATCAGCCGAAGAAAACTACTTCTGTGGGTTTTTCGGGATCCGAAATACCTGTTGGTGGACCTGTGATTGTATCAAACAATGATATCCTTTATCTATTCTCGGAGGAGAAACAACAAATGGAGCAGTAGAGGAAGACTAACCTGATGCTGTTTAGAGATCTTGAAAAAGTTAAAGAATCTAAGAAACCAGTGGAAATTACAACCCCGCCGCAATTAAGGATCCTGGACTTTAATTATTCAGGATCCTTAGGAATCCATAAGGGGGACTTCATCCCCATGCATACTAGAACCACTACAGTTGGCCCGACGCCAACTATTGGAATCACCGCAAACCAGAATCTTGGAATCTCCCCAACATCCTCATCGCGGGATCCTCACATTGGTAATAGTTTCAATCAATTTTTAACCGCTAACGAACTTATGCAGGATACAGGGATCAGTCCACTCATGGCCAAGGATTTGAAAAAGCTGAAGGCTATGATCTCCAGCATACCAGGTGTGGTCCAACCAATACCAGAAGTATCCTCAGCCAGTCACAGGATCTCTAGATTCGCTCCTCCGATATGTGATACAGAGAACCCGAAACGCTACCAAACTCCTAATATGAAGTTATATGATGGATGTACAGATCCCGAAGAACATGTCACACAGTATAGAGAGAGAATGCAAATTAATCCCATTCCCTTAGATTTAAAGGAAGCTTGCTTATGCAAAGACTTTGGGTCCACTCTGACAAGATCAGCCCTGAAATGACTATTAAATGTTCCTCCTTATTCTATAACTTCATTTGCTCACTTAATTAATTTATTTAACAATCAGTTTTCTTGCAGCAGAACCTTTGAAAGACAAACTAGTGATTTATACAGAGTAACTCAGAATGCTGACGAATCCCTTAGGGATTATGTAAGCAAATTTGGTCGAGAATCCTTAGATATCCCGAACATTGACATAGCTACGGTAGTTCAAGCTTTCAAGACGTGATTGCTAAAAGACTCTCCCTTCTACAAAGATTTTGTGATGATTCCTTGTAGGAACTTGGACGAAGTCAGGAATCATCAGGAATCGGGCTATTAGGTTCATAAGAGTCGAAGATGACGAGAAGATCCAAAAAAGAATTAATGTGCCTTCAAAATATGATTATCCCAATCGGAAATCAGAATCATCATCTTTCAAGCCTCATAGATCAAACCCTTACTCGAGAGATGATAATCATAGATTCAACAATGTGAAGGGCGATGAGGAAGAAGAAAATTATCCTAAACTGACCGACTATTGTTTTTCTGTTGATGTTTCAGGACTCATGTATGCTATGCAGGATCTTGGGAACAAGGCCAGATGGCCGAGGAAAACTGATAAGGGATCCGGATGGAAGGACAAATCCAAATGGTGTGCCTATCATGAAGACTTTGGGCCCAAGACTGAGGATTGTATTGCCCTTAGGAAGGAGATAAACTATTTTCTTAGCAAGGGCCACCTGAAGGAACTCTTGGGCAGAAAGAAAGAAAAGAATCAGAATCCTGATGCTACCCCCAGATGAGCAGCATCCCCACCTAAGGATGCCAAGGATCCTCATAATGACAGATTGGAAATTACTGTATATATCGTCAATCATTTCGTACGAAGGGGTCCTGATAAATGGAGGAAAGGATGATGAGATCCCGAGTGACGAAAGGAATCACAAGGCTTTTCGCATGAAGGTATCTCGTTTTATAATTTTGCACAATGTTTTGTATAGAAAATCTATTGCAGGTCCATACTTGAGATGTTTAGAGGATCCTGAAGCACAAGAAGTCTAGAAAGACATACATGAAGGAGACTGTGGTAATCACGCTGGGGACAGAGCATTATTCTCAAGGATCCTGAGGACAGGATACTACTGCCCAAAAAGCACCAGGAGGAAAGGTATCCATGTTGGTAATAACAATTACTTCTCCAAGTGGATAGAAGCTGGAGCGTTTTCAGGGAAAAAGAAGTTATCTCCTTCATAAAGCGTGATATTATGTCAAGATCCTGGAATGTTATCCATCTCAAAACCTACTTTATGTAAGTTAGAACTCATATTCTAACTAAAAAAGGTACATCTTCTTTCCATAATTATTTTTATATTTCTTATTCTTTATCAAAGTAATGACTTGAGCGTCGGAGGAGTGTTAGCCAATCTAACACCCACCTTCACCAAGGTTTCATGTTTTTACAGGAAGGATCCCCAAGGATCCTGACAAAAGATAGAGATTGGCCATTTCTTCTAAGTCTAAGGTATTCTAAAGTCCCTTCAAAGGTTTAAAGGCTTTCACCTTTCTAACGAGATTGGGTTTTGACACTCCGCCTGGATGCGCACAATATCCAAGTATAGTTCGAGGTGGTGCGACCAGTCCATGTAACAGTGGCTGATATTTTGGACCTTCCGAATATTATCAATGGAATAACACGAACGTGTTATACTGCCGGGCATGACCCAAGCAGTTTAACATTGACATGTTAACCAAAGGTTATTGGCATTTACCTGTCACTACAGGTACAACCCACTACGTTGGCATGTCCTAAGTTAATAAATCAAGATCCTGACACTCAAGCGGATTTGGGACAGCCCTGAGAATCCTGAGGTACAATTTGTTTGACAGCTATACACAGGGGACAACTAAAAGTTATCATACTTTAAGTCTGCTTGGAATTTCTATCATTATGTGGTATGTTTATCTACCTAGCCTGATTCACGATGAAGGTATTTACTTAAAATTGTTTATCTACCTAGCCTGATTTTCAATTTTGGGTAGAAATATTTGATGACTAAGTCATGGTATGTTTGTAACTGATATTTTTCCAAAATATTTATCAGATACAATGTATGTTTTCTTAAACCAAAGTTTAAACCTAAGATATTATTTTAAAATGTTCATAAAGAATCCGGTATCCTAAAAGATACTAAATCTATTTTTCTGTGTATCATAAGGTTTAATTGCCAAAGGATCCCTATTTTCTAAAAATATGTCAAAACATATCAAACACATAACAATCATGACACATAGTCATAAGTTATTTACTAATATTGAGAGTGCAGGAAAATTAGTGATTCATGCTTCATCTAAAAGCTGGACCCATCCACCCGAATCACGGACCATCAGTCAAGAGTTGAAATTGTCTATCCCAAACTGAGATCCCTAAAGCAGAAAAAGTAAAATTGTTCAACAACCACAGACATGAAAAGAAAAGATTTCAAAATCATAAACGAAGGAATCAAGCCCTGTTATAATAAAATCTATTAGAGTTTCTTTAATGTAGGTTCAAAATCCAGGATACTAAAAGTATGTTAACGGATGACTGAGGACATGAAGCTTCTTGTAGACATCACTTGAAAAAAGGATAAACCGGTGGACTGAATGACATCGAAAAAAGGAAAAACCATCAAATATAGGAGCCGTTTTTACCTAGATCTACGCACCCATCAAGTTACATCGGTCAAAACTTTTTGATATTGAATTTTAAAGTTTTTTACAGCTGTCTAAATGACCTTCACAATTGTCAAAAACTTGGGGACAATTGTTACCCATCCTTAGACTCCTAACTCACAATCAAATAACTCACCATTTCTTCTTGAAGCCCCACCTCAGACAACCTCTGCTGCTTTTGTCTCTGAAAACCCAAGCAACGTGTCTTTCATCAAAGAAGATCTGGAGTGTTTCCATCCAGATGACTTAGAAGAAATGGACATACAACATTCTTATGCCATGCTATCTCCTATAGCCAAACGATTCTACTCTAGAACTGGAAGACCCATTCCAAGCAACAACTCTAACACCAGAGTTGGCTAGGACAAGAGCAAGCTAAGATGTTACAACTATAACCAACTTGGTCATTTTGCTAGAGAATGCAAGGCACCAAAGGCAAACCCAACTGCTGCACAGCCAATACAAACTCATCAAGGTCAATCAAGTCAAGGCAACACTCAAATTGCTCAAACTGCAGCATGTACAGCTGTTGGAACAACTGATTTTGACTGGAGCTTTCAGTTTGAAGATCTTCCTGCGAACAACCAAGCACTTCTGGAAGACACTACAAAGATACCACCTCGGGTATATGAGCACCTCTGTTCTTAAGCTTGTATTGATAAGGTTCTAGGTTACAGAAAGCATAACCAAAATCTTATAGATCAAATTGAAGAGTTTCACCAAATGAAATCTGAATTAAAAAAGGTTGAAAACAGATATAAAGAAAAGATTAACTGCCTAAAGAAAGAGATTTCATAATTAAAACATGAACAAACAAATCTTGAAACTCAGATTGATGATCTATTGGTTAAGTTAAAAGCTACCAGAGCAGAATTGGCAAAACAGAAGGTTCATGTTGAGAAATATGAATTTGCATCCAAAAAGCTGCACAGACTTTTAGATGTCCACGTTCATGATAGAGTAAAAACTGGTCTAGGGTATCATGCTGACCAGTACAAAACTGTTGCACCACCTGCTGACTATGTAGCAATCCATGAACCAAACTTCAATCTCTCAAATCTTGAGCATGCCAACCGAAACCTTGACCCCTCTAAGGAAGACCCATATGTGCAAGAATGCAGTACCTCATCTGAGTCTGAGTCCATATGCTCAGACTCCACTGAAACCACTAAAGCTTCATCACTCCCTACCATCAAAGTGATCCAAACCAATGGTGTAAGCCCTCTCATTCCTTCAATACCAGTGTCTCAACCCACAAAACATATTAAAATTAGCTATCCTCCTGAAGGAAAAAAGTTAATTATTGAAAAGGGACAATCCTCAACATCCACAAGCCTTCATTCTAATCAACCAAAGAAGGTGTTCGACATCTGTCATACACCTGGAGAGAGACCTCCATATGTTAAAAAAACATTGGAGGAAGCCACATTTGAACACAACAAAGCTTATCCTTGGAACTTCAAGGATCTGTTCAAAAGAAAAGATTATGTATACTTTCAAAGAGATAAATCAGCTAAATCCTGTTTTGTCTGTGGCAAATACAATCACACTGCCAACACCTGCTTCTACTACCTTCAGCAGCAAGGAAATCTCAAGAAGAATGCTTTTGAGAAGACAAACAAAAACAAGAAGGTAAGAAGTTATGAAACCATGACAACTCAGTTCAGAAAGTCTCTCTCTCCTCCAAGAAAGCAGCTTCAAAAACCTCAACAATTCTGCATCATTTGTGGTGAATTAGACCACTTTGCTGCATATTGTAAATTCAATCCTTTCAACCAGATCTTTCACCTAGCCTCTATAGTAGTTCAAGCTACTCCAAAACAGAAGCCAATATATAGAAGAACTCCCACAGAGAAACCCACTTTTAATAGAAAGGTAAAGCAGGAGAAGCATGCATCTGTTGAACCATCAGCGGCCAGCAAAGATGCTGCTGATCATGTGAAGCTAAAGAAGCCAAAAACCAAGCCTTTAGCAGTAACCAAGTCTGCTGCTGATCATGAAAAACCATCCGCAGCAACTAAGCTTGCTGCTGATAAGCCAAAGTCTTCAGCAGCAAAGTTTGCTGCTAATCAAGCAAAACCATCAGCAGCCAAAGCAACATCAGTTGCTGACAGAGTAAAAAGATCTGGAAAACCATCCCAACAATGGAAAGCCAAGTCCACGGCTTCTATATCTCAAAGTATCATCATCGGATCCATTGAATGCAAGCATGCTGATGCTATTAGTCCAAAGACACACTCACCCAATTCTGCAAATTCTTGGGTTCCACCCTCTAACTAGATCTCTCTCCTGTGCAGGGACAACCAGGTCACAAGGATAACTCCTGGGTTATAGACAGTGGTTGTTCCAGACACATGACCGGCAACAGATCCATCCTCTCCAATTTAAGACATTTCAATGGAGGATATGTTGACTTTGGGAGTGATTCAAAGGGAGCATCTATAACTGGATAAGGAAATGTGTCCAATGAAAGAATGAATATTGAAAGAGTAAACTTTGTCAAAGAATTGGACTTCAATCTCATTAGTGTGTCCTAGATCTGTGATCAAAAGCATTGGATGATTTTCACAGACAAAGAATGCTTTGTGCTCTCCCCTAGTTTAAGCAAACCCCCTCCAGAGATGATTCTATTAACTGCTCAAAGAAAAGATAATTTGTATGTGCTTGACATGAATGAGGTCACTCCAACTGGAAGTGTCTCTTGTTTTCTGTCGAAGGCATCAGTCGATGAATAAGCTCTTTGGCATAGGAGATTAAGCCATGTTAATGTAAAAACAATCAACAAGCTGGTCAAGGGAAATCTTGTAAGAGGTCTTCCTGACAAGGAATTCCAACTTAAAGATTATCGCATAGCATGCCTGAAGGGGAAGCGACGCAAGAGTTCAAATCCTACATTCTGAGGGTAGAGAATCAAAGCAATCAGAAAGTCAAGGTCATAAGGTGTGATCAAGGTACAGAGTTCAAGAACCAAACCTTGAACTGTTTTTGTGAGAGCAAGGGAATAAAAAGATAATACAGTGTTCTAAGAACTCCTCAACAAAATGGGGTTGCTGAAAGGAGAAACAGAACTCTAATTGAATCAGTAAGATCAATGTTGGCTGATTCAAAACTGCCTCTCACATTCTGGGTAGAAGCAGTTAGCACATCTTGTTATGTGCAAAATAGTGTTCTCATTGTCAAGCCTTTCAACAAAACACCTTATCAACTATGGTTCAAAAGAGTTCCCTACATTGGATTTCTAAAACCCTTTCGATGTCCATGTACCATTCTCATCACTCATGAGGTTCTTCCTAAGTTTGGTGCAAAATCATATGAAGGATACTTTGTAGGATATTCCTCTCAATCCAAGGCCTACATAGTATTCAACTCCAGAACAAGAATTGTGGAAGAATCATCAAATGTGGAATATAGGGAACACATTGCATGTGAAAAGGGTAAAGGACCAGACTAGCTTTTTGATATAGACTCCTTCTCCCATGTATTTGAGCCTCTCATCTTCTTAAATATGGAGTCTACCTCTTCTAAAGAACCAGCTTCCACATCATCAACTGACTACAGATTGGAAATCAATAGTCCTTCTATAAGAATCAAAAGACCGTCTATTGATCCTCCATCTATTGTGGAAGCTATTGAAGTCAGTGAAGCAAGAACAAGTCTATCAAATGTCACATGCAGCAGTCTCTCTGAGCAGGAAAATCAAAATGTAGTTGATGCTCATAACACTCATGACATCTCTACCGATGGAGTAGGGACATCTGTTTCTGATCAAGAAGATACAATTGGAGTAGAAGCATCTGCTGCTGATGCTACTACTGATATTGAAGACTCCTCCACAATGAATGAAGATGTTCCTGATCAAAATCAAAGCAATCTTGAGCAAGGAATACAGTTGGATGTTGTTCCACCACTGAGAATCAACAAGGAACATCCATTGGAAAATATAATTGGCCAAGTTCAGCAAGGAGTTCAAACAAGAAGCAAAACTCATGAGGCCAATATATGTCTGTATTCATGTTTCTATCTCAAGGAGAACCAAAGAAGATAGATGAAGCTTTAAAACATAGCAGTTGGATTGAAGCATTGCAGGAAGAGTTGCTGCAATTCAAAAGACAAGAAGTGTGGACACTGGTTGATCTTCCACCAGGTCAAACTGCCATTGGCACAAGATGGGTATTCAGGAACAAACAAGATGAGAGAGGCATTGTAGTCAAGAACAAAGCCAGACTTGTAGCTCAGGGCTACACTAAGGAAGAGGGAGTTGACTATGATGAATTTTTTGCTCCTGTTGCCAGACTGGAGGCTATCAAAATCTTCTTAGCCTATGCTGCATCCAAGAGCTTTACAGTTTATCAAATGGATATCAAGAGTGCCTTTTTGTATAGGAATATTGGTGAGGAAGTCTATGTCAGATAGTCTCCAGGCTTTGTAGATCCTGCACATCCTAACAAAGTGTTCAAACTAGACAAAGCTCTCTATGGCCTACATCAAGCTCCAAGAGCCTGGTATGAAACTTTGTCAGGATATATGCTTAGCAACAACTTCAGAAGAGGTGCCATTGATTAGACCTTGTTTATCAAAGATGAAGGGGGAGAAATCCTACTTGTACAAATCTATGTTGATGACATCATCTTTGGATCAACAAGGAAGAAGCTGTGTAAAGACTTTGAGATCATGATGCATTCAAAGTTTGAAATGAGTTCAATAGGTGAACTAAATTTCTTCTTGGGTCTCCAAGTCAAACAAGTTCCAAATGGAATCTTCATTAGCCAATCCAAATATGTCAAGAGCATTTTGGAAAGATTCAAGCTGGCTGACTGCTCTGATGCAAGAACTCCTATGCAGGTGGACCATTAACTGACTCCAGACAAAGATGGTCAAGACACTGATGAACATCAGTACCATGCAATGATAGGATCACTCATGTATCTAACTGCCTCAAGGCCAGATATCATGTTTGCAGTATGCCTCTGTGTAAGATTCCAAGTAGGTCCAAAGAATACACATCTCTAAGCTGTCAAAAGAATTTTTAGATACCAAAAGGGAGCCCCAAGACTTGGGCTATGGTATTCTAAAAATCACAAGTTCAACCTGTATGCATACACTGACAGTGACTATGGAAGATGCAACTTGGATAAGAAGTCCACATAAGGGGAATGTCAGTTTCTGGGAGGAAGACTGATTTCATGGCAGTGCAAGAAGAAAACTTGTGTATCTACTTCTACAGTAGAAGCAGAATACATTGCAGCTTCAAGTTGCTGTGCACAAGTCATCTGGATACAAAATAAAATGCTGAATTAAGGGATGAATTTCATGGCAACTCCCATTCACATTGACAACATGAGTAGTATATCAATCACAAACAATCCTGTGCAGCACTCCAAGACAAAGCACATTGATATCAGGTATCACTTCATAAGAGATCAAGCTGAGAAAAAGAGAATCATTTTAACCAATGTTCATACCAATGAGCAATATGCTGACTTGTTTACAAAACCATTTGATGAAGCTAGATTTAGATATTTAGTTGAATCTACTGGCATGATGAACTTTGATTAAAATTTGTCACCAAAAATTTCAAAAAAATTCTGACTTTCTTTTGTTGTAAATAAAAAGTTAACACGTAGCAACAACCATTTTTGCTGCTGATAGGTTTAATCATCAGCAGCAAAGAATTTTCCACTGACTTCCTTAAGTTATCAGCAGGAACGAGTTTCCTACGGATAGCTTTAAGGTAATCAGCAACAACATTGTTGCTGTGGACCATTACATCCATCAGCAACAACTAAGTTTGCTGCTGATAGACTTAGCCATCAGCAGTAACCAAGTTTGCGGCTGATGGGTAAAACAAGTCCAAATTAACTTTTACCTGCTGTAAAAACTACATTCAGTCTTTACCATGACTGCTACAGTGTATTACAGCTGTAAAACAGTGAAAAGTAAATGGGTTGTACTGTACAAGTAATTTTGCTTTTTCCCTCCTCTGCCGTTATAACACAAATCAAAATTCTTCCTTCACCACTTCACATTTAATTCCGACCTAACCCTCACCATTTTCCCTTAAGCATTCAAAGCTTTCCATACTTAACCACCTTTCAAAAACTTCCTCCTTCCCTCCAAACCCAACTATAATGGCAGAAGTTGATATCAGATGACAAGTTCTCAACCTGCTATAATCTCACTGCATATCTTGTCAAAGGAAAGAAATCTGATGGGTTTGACGACCTGATCGACTTCCTTTGTCGATCAAAGATCCACTTTGCAGTCACCGTCAACCCCACAATCTATATCCCTCACATGGAGGATTTCTGGAACTCTGCCGTCTTCACTACCGAACAGAGGATTCCCCAAATCAAAGCTACGGTAGACGGCAAAGACGTCACCATCACTGAAGCCACACTCAGAAAACATCTCAAGCTTCAGGACGAGGGGGCCACCATCTCATACACCAAAACCGAATACATGAGGACCTTTGTATCTATAGGGTACACTGGAAATCAAGAAGAATACACTATTAAGAAGGCACTAATGGGTCCTCCATGGAAGTTCCTAGGACACACTCTTCTACAATGTATATCCCAGAAGAGAAGTGGATGGCATCAACTAAGCTCTGCTCTTGCCTCTGCGTTCCATGGTATGGTTACTGGTCAAGGATTCAACTTTGCTCATTTAATATTTGATGGTTTGAGATATAACCTTCAGGAAGGAACAAGTAAAGCCTTATTTATGTACCCAAGGTTCTTGCAGGAAGTTTTTAATCATGAAATAAAAGACTTTTCAAAACCTCCAAGAATCTATTTGATTTTGGGTCATAGAAATAACATTTTTCAAAGCATGATAACAGTTTCAAAGAAGTTCTCAGGCGTCAATGTTCCATTGTTATCTATAATGATGAACATACAAAGTACCCATGGTGACATGTCAGTAGTCCCAACTGATACTGATCCCACACCCTCCACTTCACATCCTGAACATACAACAGTCTCCCTTGATCGAACCCCTGCCTATTGAGGGTGCACAGGCACAACAAATACTTACCCAAGTTCTTCAAGCCCAACTGGAACACAGGGCCCCAGTTGAGGCAAGTTATACCCGAAAGAGAAAAAGGGGCAAAAAGATTCCTTCTATTCTTGTCTCACAGGCCCAATCCCAACCCAAAATCCCTCATTCAGAATCCCAACATTCTGATGAGAATATCAAAAGGGATAGCCACATTATTGGGGAGACTTCCTTGGAAGTCCCTCTATTAGGATCAGGATCACATCCCGGATCCATAGAACAACCCTCTGAGCCCTATCTCTATATTTCTTCACTGAAATTAAGTGTAGAGGCACCTAGTCAAGATGATGTACCTTCTCCAACTGCCACTATCTCGAAGGTACTGATTGACATGGCTGCCAAAGTACCCAACCCAAGTTCATCACCTGAGAAGGTTCACTCTTGGAGTAATGATAGAGTGAATGTAGAAGGGGCTATAACTACTACTGGTCCATCAATAAACCAGGAGGACAGTGATAACAACACCAAGTCCCCAACTATGGCAACTCACAATGAGCATGTTTCTTTTGAAACATTCTTCACTGAGAGGAATCCTAGGAGCCAAGAAAACCAGGGTGATGGGGATGCAGAGGCTAGGCCTAAGGTCCCATCTAGTTCCAAGGATTCCACAACCGTGGATGAGGACAGAATGAAACTTGAAAATTTGGAATTGACGGCTGGGTAGCCATGCTAGAGGCCGAAGTGTCCAAATTAAGTCATCAAGTCTCTATGCATGAAGCCCATCAATGCCCAAGTGTAACTTCTCCTTCCCTTGTACCGGTGGGAACCCAAATAGATCAAACATTATGCACTGATGGAACTAAAAAGGGGGAGATAGTTACTATTGAAGAAGATGCTGACAGTCTTGATGAATGGATACAAGAGCAGGCAGCCTTTCAAAGTACACTTTTCAAGCCTGCTTTTGTTCAAGTTCATGACTTGCCAGACTCAGAAGATGAAGAGGAAGATATATCTAAGGATTGGAAGTTAGTTTCCAGGGCTGTAGATGAAGTGTTCCCTAAGGAGATGAAGATAAACAATGAAGATGAAGATATGCCTCACTCAGTCACTATACTTCCAGTTGCATCCAGCATCTCAAGACAACTCATATCCCCTCATTTCCCATTAATTGCACACAATCCGGAATATAACTCAATTCTATATTGGGGATATGATGGTCTATCAGAAATATTTTGGATTGGATAGGAATCTGGTAAAATTGAAGAGTTCAACTGGAATACTCTAAATCCCTTTCATATCTTGGATCTCTCTAACCAAATGCATCAACACTTCAACTGAACTTCTTGCTGAGTTTGCCATTGAAAGATTCTATGATCTGATGGAAGACAACATGCCCTGGTTTGAGTGGTTTTTAGAAGAAGCAAACAGGGTGGCTTATCCTAAACATGAAAATCAGGAACAAATAGCCAAAGATCTAGCTGCATTTCATGCCCTTATGGAAGACAATATGCCTATCAACATTTCATAATCTTCAAGAACAACTGAATAAAGACATAACAAACTTGAAATAATAAGAAGTAGGGTGTTGACTGAGGAACAAGTCATATGTGTAAGAAGATTCTTGTACAATGAAGTTGTTAGGGGTTTGGAATTACATGGATGGTCAAGCACTGGATCTTCTGGCCTTCAATTCTTTTTGTGTGATGGATCATCCTTTATCATCAACAACTTGCAAGAAATCCTACTCCTCAACCCAGACTTCTTGTACAAGGTCTTTGAACTCGGGACACACATCTGCAACATCAACTCCATTGAAAGTCAAGAAATGATTAAGATTGTCAAAGCTTTTCTTGATAAGGAGGGATGGATTGCAATGAATGATTCTGACTCAGACATATCCATTCCCTCCTCACCAACTGTCATCCTGAATACACAAGAAGAATCTAGAAGAAGAGAAAAGGAGAAGGTGATGGCAGATTGGAAGGCAGTGCCTGGAGATGAATGGCAAGGATATGAAGAAAGTGCCCCTCCTTTGTTTGTTCCTCAAATTGCCAATGAATTTGAAGCTGAGGTCCCAACAGCATCCTTCACATTTGCTGTTGTGATCCATGAAGCTGAAGCAGAGACATCAAATAAAGACAAAGGGAAGGGTATCATGACTGAAGAAGAAGAAGAGAAAAAAGAGAAGGAGAAGAAAGAAAAGGAGAAGAGAAAAAGAGAAAGAGAAGAGGAGGAGATGGCTAAGCTAAAAAAGGCTCAAGAAAGGAAAATTGACATACTCCTCAAAGAACAGCAGATCCAGTTGCATGCTAGGCAACTAGATGAATTAAAAGTTAAATTTTCTGCACCGTCTCAACTAAAAGAAGATGAAGCTCTAGCTCTTCAGCTGCAGGAACAACTGAATAAAGAAGAAGAAGAGAAGAGAGAGAGAAGAAGAGAAGAGAAGAAGCTAAATTTAGAATCGGATTGAAGCTCTAATTTCTCAAGGTGAGGATGCAGACTACCTTGAGAAATGATCAAATAAAGAAATATACAAAGCTTTCATGGGACAGCAAGGTCAACTAGCAAATAAGAAAAGGGATGAAGAAGAAGAAAAAGTCAAACAGAAAACCAGGAAAACCATTGCATTTAATGTCAGAACCCATGCAGAAAGGAAGGTCATGATAGACTTCCTATAGGCTAGAGGTGAGAGTGGAAAGAGGCTGGGTCCCATGAGTTTCATTTACCTGCAAGCCCTCTATGTCAAAGTAAAGAAGGAATAGGAAGAGAGACTAGGGAAGATAGGCTTAAAAAGAAGGGTAGATACTCAAACTGCAGAAAGAAAACAAAAGAAACCCAATTCTACTCTCACATCCACTCCTTCCTCTGTCCAACAATCTTCCACTCTCCCTCCTAGACCTCCCTCATCTCCTCCCAAAGAGTCCAAATTCTCTCATCCAGCTCCTCCTCATCAACAACCTCCCAAGAAGAAAACCAAACCTACTACCACACCAGAAGACTCAAGAGAAATTGTAGTATGGTTTTACATCAATCAAGACAAATGGTTTGAAGTCTTCAGGGGAAGGGCAGAAGTAAAAAGATCAATTTATACATCTGTTGATGAGGTGATGCAGCTTCCAGATTCTGATCTCCAAAGAATGATGGAGCTGGGTGAAGCTCATGAGCCTGAGAATGAAAGTGGGAGACATCTGATCAAACATCACTTCAATCCTAGCAAAGATGTAATCATTGATGCTAAACCTCTTCAATCCCACTTTCCATTCATCAGTTGGTCCTATAATGCTGCTCAGGATGAGTACACTTTGACAGATGTCAGAGGATAGAAGATGAGATGTTCAAGCAAGGCCATCTTCAGTATGCTAAGCAAAGACATCAAGACTCTATCTGAACTTCCTCTTAACAATCCAAGCAAGGACCCAAGAGGCTATGAGACAGCAAGGATAGTTGCTAACATGCATAAGCTTCAGCAACAATAGCAATAAAAGAGTTTTGGTAGCATCAGTCTAGGGGGAGTATGTAGAGATAAAGATTGATGGCTACAAAATTCTCTAACTACAATTGCTGCGGACTCCACATTTTGCTGCTGACTTACAAGTTGTTGCGGATAAGGCTAATTGCTGCGGATAGTATGTTCTCCTACTGATGAATAACTATGATGCGGATAGCCTTATCTGCTGAAGTTTAGAGTTGCTGCTGATAGGCTTCTCAGCATCATCAAACACTTGATGCTGCTGATAGGAAGATCTTCAGCATCTTTAACTTTACTACTGACACGTCTGCTGTAACACTGACACATCTATCAGCAGAAGGAATGTTATTGGTACAGATGATTAAAGACAAAGCTACTACTTCTGAAGTCTCCTACAAAGATTCCTAAGAAGACTTTTGACCTGATTTGTCTTTTAGTTGTCTACCAACTGTAGTGTAACTTGTAACTGTCAAAGATCAACGGCTTGTGTTTGATCTGATCCTTAGAATCAAGGGTCTGTCTTGATTCTAAGTTCCTTTATATGTATTGTATCTTCATTTTGTACAAGTGTGCTTCCTTAGAGTTTTCTCTATAATCTTGTAAACATTAAAGATTAATACAATTTGAATTTATCAGTATTAGCTTTGTTTACTTGTTTACATTGCATAGTTGGGATTGTTTCCGCCAATCTCAACTAGAACAGATCTATCTTGTAATCACCGATCCTACATACCTTGATTTAAATATTTGGAATAACATTCATTTTGCAAGAGTTTATGTATAAAAGATGTCTAAATCGTAAAAATAAGGAACGGAGTATTCATGAGATATCAAAGAAGTGTTGGGTAACCATCTGACCGATATATAGTTATCTGGCAAACAAAATGTTCTGTCTAAGGAAAGAGTGGTGTATAAATCCCTCCCAGGCCCATCATTCATTCCTCGGAACATTTATATTGGAGGTACTACTCTGGAAAGATAACCACCATATTTCTTTGATATACCATGGAGAAAACCTTTACGAGGGTTTAAGATAAGGATTGATTTTGAAAGAAACAAAGAAAGGAATCCTTTTATTTTGACATGATTTCATCTTGAGAAAGAAAATGGTTTTGACACGTAAAACGTTTTAGAACTTATCATGGTATGCCTAGATATGGAATGGCAGAGAAGTCAAGGTTTTACCATGACTTGTAAAGGTCTTGACGATTATTGTCTTGACAAAGAGTAAAGAGAAAGAGATAGAGTTTTTGGCATGTTTTGCCATATCAAATATTTTGACCATATTAGTCTATAAAGAAGGAAAGATTTTGCCATGTATGGCAAAATTCCACATAATATCTTGCAATTTAAGACGTAGAGACGTACTACATTACTTTGGGGGATATAATATGGACACCTTGTGCAAGGGTATGTAAAAGTGGTGATGTAACACCCAAATCTTTCCCAAGTAAAATAAGGGTCAAAAGTATCAAAAGTCAAAGTTCAGGGGTTAAACCTATAAGTTCTCAAAGATGAGGGACTTTAAAGGAAAAATCTGAGAATGAGGCGGATATCAGACCGATATCCTACTCCATATAGGTCCGATATGTGTTAAAGGAAAAATCTGCGAATGAGGCGGATATCGGACCGATATCCTACCCCATGTCGGTCCGATATGTGTTGAGGAAGCAATGAACCGGGTATTGAAATATGTGCGATGACTCAACTGATAACTCAGCTTGATGTTGGACATATGCGGTTTGTATGTCGGTCCGATATGTGTGTGCGAAGTCAATAAGCCGACATAGGGGGATGTCGGACCGCTATGTCCGTGGATGTCGACCGACATGAACCCGAATTCACCCTATAAATAGATGGTCGACTTCAGCCATATTTCACACACAAACACCTTCACCAAACACACACTCTAAGCTGCTAGCTCGATTCTCGAGGTCCTGGTCCACTTCCGAGAGTCCCGTTCCTCGCAATTCATCGGCAAACTACCATATATAGTGCTGAGGTAAGGTTCTGACCTCCCATTAAGCTTTGATTAAGAACCATTAAGGTAGTATTATGTAATCAAGTAATGTTATGATTATCTAGGAGCTCTACCTAAGGTGTTCGCCATATCAGTGATTAATAAGTAGAAATACTGTCCAGGTGAGTTCTTAAACTGTGATGCATGAGCCCTTTCATAACCTTGTCTGGCATGATTGATTTATGAAACATTTTGAGTATCTTGAAATGATTGTATGGATTATTTATATATAACGTATTCTAAGCGCTTATTGTATTTCACTTGCCCATAGAAAGACATGTTAGACAGGACCCGTGTAACGGTCTTTGGTTATATATATATTGAATGATTATTCATAGTTATGTATGAATTTGGGTGTTGAAGCCCATTGGGTGTTGAAGCCTATGAATTTGTTCAAGATACTTTGGTGGGTCATTTTACTAAACTATTTTAGTTTATGAATTCACCAGCTTTGTGCTGACCCATGTTTTTATCAAATGTTTTTGATCGCATCACTTGTAGTCAATAGTCAGGGCATTCCAGGACTAGAATGAAATGATGAACGATCCAGATGATGGGCATGCTAGGAACTATAAGTCTCGATTGACTCGTTCCTTGTTAGGAACAAATAATGTAACTTTTATTAAACATGATGTAAATATTTTAAATATTAATAGAAGTTATGAGTTAATCTTTTGTTGTGTGTTTTTGATATCAACATCACAGTAACTATAAGACAACCTTTTGACTAGTATGTAGTTATCTAACAAACAGAATGTTCTGTGTAGGAAAGAGCGGTGTATAAATCTCTCCTAGATCCGTCGCTCTTACCTGGGAACATATATGTTGGAGGTACTACTCTAGTTAGCTAACTATTCTGTGTTACGTCTGTGACAAGTTGGTATCAGAGCCTCACTTTAAAGAATTTTGATACTATAGGAATAACATCTAGACTTAAACTAGGACTCTGAGATTTGTCTGGAATACCTGATAAGTTAGGTATATACATTCAGTATGACCTATAACGGGAAATACCTAGAAATCAGATAATTAAAGGAATTTTTGCCAAGTGTTGTTAATTTATGAATTTATTGATTATGACTGGTTATACAAATTCTAATGTTATACATCTGTGTACAAGATGACAGGACGTGGTAGAGGACAAGGAAGAGGTAGGGGTAGGATGCCCAATACCAGGTCTCGTACTCATGATACGACAAACGAAAATACTGATCCAATCGAGAATATAAATACGAATGCCGAACCACAACAACCTATGGAAGAAGTCATTATGACTGAAGCTCAGTTCCAGGGAGCGGTGGCATCTGAGGTCACCCGAGTACTTTAATCAACTTTACCTGGAATCCTTGATGATTCTCTTAGAAGGAGAGAGAATCATAATAGTCTAGGAAACCGGAACGAAGGTACTAGTGGTGTTGTTCCTCGAATAGAAGATATCCTTCATACCACTCCGCTGGTAAAGAATATCGGCATAACCCGAACCCATGAAACAGTTGGAATGACGAACAAGAGCACTTGAATACATGGTCATGGATGCAACTATAAGAACTTCAGTGACTGCCATCCTAAGCCATTTAATGGAAAGAAGGATGCCGTTGTAGCCTTGAAGTGGATGACTTCCATGGAAGTTGTTATAAAGATGAGTGAGTGTAGAATAGATCAAGTTGTGAAGTTTGTTGCACATTCTTTCCAAGAAGAAGCTCTTGACTGGTGGGAATCAGTCAAGCAGACAAAGGGTGAAGCTGTGACGGATAGGATGACTTGGGAGGATCTCAAGTCTTTGATTCTGAAAAAGATATTGTCCATAAAATGCGGTGGATAAGATTGAAGCTGAGTTTCTACGGTTCGAAGTAGGAACCATGACTCATCAAGGATACGTGACCAAATTCAATGAAATGACCAAGTTAGTGCCACATTTGGTTACTCTCGAATCCTAAAGAGTCAAATGTTATATTCAAGGTTTACCTCCTAAGGTGAGTACCTTAGTAAAATCTATCGCACCGGAGACAATAGATTTGGCTGTTGAGAAAAGTACAGTGATGTTTGATGAGGTGGCAGCCCAAGATCCACCAAAGATTCATCACAAAAGGAAACTTGATAGAATTAATCAGGGGGTAAAATGCCAAACTTGACATAAGTTTGGTCACTTAGCAATCCAGTGCCCAAACGTTAAATGTTTTAACTGTGGAGAGATTGGACACTATAGGACTTCGTAAACTAAACCACTTAAGCCCCGAAAAAGTGGTGAGAATAAAGGGACTAGACGAGTATTCGTCTTAGGAAGTGGAGATGAACCAAAAGGTAAGGCCAAAGAAATGGAAGGTACTTTCTTAGTTAATAATATTTATGCCAAGATTTTATTTGCACAGGGGCAAATAAAAGTGTTGTTTCATGTGCATTCACTCCATATTTAGGCGTAAAACCAATTCCACTTATTAATGCCTATGTCGTTGAAACGGCAAGTGGCGAACATATTAGGATAATGTAGGTCCCGATTCGGTGCGTGACAGATCTCTTGACTCGCGATATGACACAGTGATAATGTGCGGAATCCATGATCAACGTGCAACGTGTAACTCAATCGACAACAGCAGTGTAAATAAACGCTTTGTATTTCCACTCAGAATATCAGTTTACAAGATATCTCAGTTTCTGTTCTACAATGATCTACTCTTACATCTAAGACTTGTAAACACCTATTTATAGGAAAACACAAACCCACACAGCACTATAGCCGAACTTAACAAGTTCACTCCTAAATATGCTTAGGCGAACTTGTTATGTTCGCCTCTCTATGAACTTAAACAATATTGTTATCAACAGTTACAAAACAATATTGTTCCAATCGATAACCAAATCATATCCTGATTGTGTCATCAGTTTTGGTGACGATAAAGTATTAGTTACACTAATGCCTATGAATTTGAATGAATATGAGGTTATCCTAGGGATGGATTGGTTAAACCAATATCAGGCCCAGATTGATTATGACCAGAGAATGGTCAAGATTAAGAAACCAGATGAATCTAGTTTGATGATTCAAAGAGATAATGAGTCTAGTAAGATTGAAATTATTTCAGTAGCAAAGGGTAAGAAAGAACTGATTAAGGGAGGCGGTATATTCTTACTCCATGCTTTAAACGTTAAAACCGAAGGACAGATTGCAGATATTTCCGTAGTCTGTGATCACCCGGATGTCTTTCTGTGAGAATTACCCGGTCCGCCACCCGATTGTCAGATCGAATTCCGAATGGAACTCATTCCTGGAGCTAAGCTTGTTGCAAAATCTCCTTATCGTCTAGCTCCTTCTGAATTGAAAGAACTTATGAAACAAATTCAAGAACTCTTAGACAAAGGGTTCATTCACCCGAGTACTTCCCCTTGGGGGAGCACCATTGCTATTCGTAAAGAAGAAAGAGGATGTGTATCGACTATCGAGAATTGAACAAGGTGACTATAAAAAATAGATATCATTTGCCTAGAATAGATGATCTATTCTATCAGCTAGAAGGAGTCAAGTACTTTTCCAAGATTGATCTTAAATCAGGATATCACTAGTTAAAAGTACAAGAAGAGGACGTACCTAAGACTGCTTTTAGAACACGATACATTCACTATGAATTCCTGGTCATGTCATTTGGTCTAACGAATGCCCCTTCAGCATATATGGACCTAATGAACATGGTTTGTAAACCATTCCTTGATAAGTTTGTCATCGTTTTCATCGATGATATTCTTATCTATTCCCGAAGCCAGGAAAAACATGTTGAACATCTCAGAATCATTCTGGAAACCCTAAGAAAAGAAAGATTGTACGTCAAGTTTTCCAAATGTGAATTTTAGAAACGAGATGTACAATTTCTTGGGCACGTGGTGAACGAGCAAGGAATACAAGTAGACGCAAGTAAAATCGAAGCTGTTATGAAATGGGAAGCCCCAAAGAATCCATCAGAGATTAGAAGATTTCTTGGACTAGCCGGTTCCTACAGAAGATTCATTAAAGACTTCTCCAAGATAGCAACACCTTTGACTGCTTTAACTCAAAAAGCAACAAATTTTGAATGGGAAACAAGACAGGAAGAAGCCTTTAAGATTCTCAAGGATAATCTTTGTAACACCCGGATATTTCCTAAGTAAAACAAGGGCCAAAAATACCAAAAAGTCAAAGTTCAGGGGTTAAATAGTATGTTTTCAAAGTTGAGGGAGTTAAAAAGGAAAAATCTAAGAATGAGGCGGATATCGGACCGATATCCTTGTCATGTCGGTTCGATATGTGTAAAGGAAGGAAAGAATCGGGTGTTAACACGTGTCCGATGACTCAACTGATGACTCAGATTGATGTCGGACCGATGTGTGCGTACGAATTCAAATAAGCCGACGTAGGGGATGTCGGACCGCAATGCTATTGGATGTCGGTCCGACATGGATCAAATTTCACCGTATAAATAGATGGGTCGACTTCTTCACTTTGCACACACTCACACTTTCAAATACACACACTTAAGCTCTGGTAGCCCGATTCCCGAGGTCTCGATCCGCTCCCGAGAGTCTGGTTTCTCGCAATCTGTCCGCAAAACTGCCATAGATAGCATCGAGGTAAGGTTTCTGAACACCATGAGGTTTCTTTGTGTAAACCTAAGATAGGGATATTGATGATGATAATGTTGAATATGACCTAGGGTTCTGTTGAGGTATTGATTGTGATAGTCGATACAGGAGGAGGTTCTGATTGAGGTGAGTTCCTCTAAAATGTGCTCTATGAAATGTTTTGTAAATGATTTTGTATCTGAGATCCCAACACTATCCGTGCATATATCCTATAATACGTACTTATTGTGGCCATATATTGAGGGGGACCCAGGGACAAGACTGATTCTCTTGTTTTAGTTCTGGTACGTATGGGACCAGCAAGCCGGGAGGGTTCCTGTATATATGTATGTTGTAGACCCGGGAATCTAAGGGAGATTATGGGTGATGGGTTGGAGAGGATGGTTGTAAGACCCATGTGGGGCCTTCATCCTTGATCAGGGATACACATAAAGATGACTTTGTTTTTGAACTCACCAGCGTAAGCTGATCCAAAATGTTTTCAAATGTTTTTGAGCACAGGTGAACCCTAGCTAGTAGATGGCATTCCAAGAGGTGTACAGATGTTGGAAATAGGGATGACTGAGGGCAGGTCCCTGGGTGACCATAAGGCCTAAGTGATTGGCATGATTCTTCGTGAGCTATAAGTCCAGAGTTTGATTGTATTGTGTTTTGCCAGTCAGTCCCTATTGTACAAACTTTATATTATGAAATGAGATAAGTTATGTTGTTAAGTCTTCCGCAGTGTGTTTTGATTATCAACGTCACTGTAACTAGAAGGCGACCTTCAACCAGTATGTAGTTATTTGAAAAATGGAATGTTCTGTCTAGGAAAGAGCGGTGTATAAAAATCTCCTAGACCAGTCGCTCTTACCTGGGAACATATCTGTTGGAGATACTACTCTGGTAGATGACTGTCCTGTGTTACGGGTGTGACAAGTTGGTATTAGAGCCGCAATTTAAGAGATTTAAATACTAATAGGAAATGTTAGTATCTAGACTTAAACTAAGAGCTCTGAGAATAGCTGGAATGCCAACAAGATATAAGCAGAGATGTTGATTATCATTATGAATATAACCGGAGATGTTGAGAAAACAGATATTAAATACATTGTTGGCCAAACGTCTTTAATCTTTGGTTTTCTGGACCATAACTGGTTATAGGAATTCTGATATCATACATCTATGTGTATAGGTTATAATGGTTGGACGAGGAAGAGGTAGAGGTAGAGGTAGAGGAAGAGGTCGAACTCCGGTTAATAGGATCCGTAGGTAGGTTGAAACTAACACCGATACTAACGACCATCATGAAACAAACAAGAATGATGATAACTACGGTCCTCATGCTGAGGAGGTAGTTATGTCTGAAACTCAGTTCCAAGATGTCATGGCAAGTGAAGTCACTAAAGAATTGTGAAACACGTTGCCCGGATTGTTAGATGAGGTTCTTTCAGGAAGAATAGGTAGTGGAACAGCTGGGGGAGGAAACAATAACAACACTGGAGCGGCAAATGGAAACGCCAATACTAGCTCAGTAACAAGGACTGAGAGTCGTGAAGGATGCAGTTACAAATACTTCGAAGGCTGCAAACCTAAGCCATTTGATGGCAAGAAGGGAGCCATTGATACTACTCAGTGGATCACGAAGATGGAAGCCATGATCAAGCTGAGTGAATGTAGAAATGATCATGCAGTCAAGTTTGCTGCCAATTCTTTGGAAACCACTACACTAGACTGGTGGAAGTCTATGAAGCAAGCTAGAGGAGAACAAGTAGTGGAAAGTATGAAATGGAACGAATTCAAGGAACTAATTATGCAACGATTTTGTCCTCATAATGAACTAGATAAACTGGAGGAAGAGTTTCAGCGTTTGGAGGCTGGAACTATGACATATCAGGAATATGCACCTAAGTTTGACGAGATGTCAAAACTGGTGCCACATCTGCTAACACCCGAACCCCGAAGAATCAAACATTTGATCAAAGGTTTACCTCTCAAGGTGCGAACTTTGGTGAAAACCGCTGCACCACAAACAATGGATTCAACTTTTGCATTGAGTGCCACGGTTTATGATGATGTGGCAGCTCAAGAGGCCAAGGATAAGGCCGAGATGATAATAGAGGTAAAACCTTTAGAAACAAAGAGGAAGAGCGAGGAGGTGATGTACCTGTTTAAGCCGAGAAACTTTAAGTTCCCTATGAGAGAGGGAAACAACCCAGTGAGAAACCCTTAGGAAATAAGGTGCTACAAATGCAAAAGAACGGGGCATGTTGCAATATCTTGTCTTTCTCTTAGATGTTTCAATTGTAATGAGATGGGACATCTAGCAAGGAATTGTACCAAACCCGTACAACACAAGCCCAGAGAAGGGGCTAAAGGTTGGGTGTTTGTAATCGGAGAAGGGAGAAGGAACAACAATTCAACAGTGGTAGCTGGTACATTTCTAGTTAACGATATTTATGCTCAGATTCTATTTGATACAGAAGAAAATAGAAGTTTTGTTTCCGATGTCTTTAGTTTGTATTTGGGCATAAAACCTACTCCACTTGAGCGTGCTTACGTAGTTGAGACGGCAAGTGGTAAGCAGATTAAGATAACAGAATCGTATGTGAATTGCAAGATGACTCTGGGTAATGAGAATTCAGTGATTGAATTGATGCCAATGAGTATGAGCAAGTACGATGTTATCATTGGAATGGATTGGTTGAACCAATGCCATGCTCAGATCGATTATGGTCAACGGACTGTTAGGATTTGTAGGCCTAACGGAGATTCTATGTTGATACAATGTGATAGTGATGAGAATAAGATTGAAACGATTTCTGTAGCTAAGGCTAAGAAATGTATGAATACATGAAGTAATATATTTGTAGTTTATGCTTTAGACTCTAAGCCTGAACAGCAGATTGAAGACATTCCTGTAGTATGCGATCACCCAGATGTATTTTTGAAAGAATTACCTGGTCACCAGATAGGCAAATCAAATTCCGAATCGAACTTATACCTGCAGCCAAACCTATAGCTAAGTCACCTTATTGTCTTGCACCTTCCGAGTTAAAAGAGTTGATGAAGCAAATTCAAGAGTTGTTGGACAGAGGCTTTATACGTCCAAGTACTTCACCCTGGGGGAGCACCAGTCTTGTTTGTCAAGAAAAAGGACGGAAGTATGCATATGTGCATAGATTATCGGGAATTGAACAAACTCACGGTGAAGAACAAATACCCATTACCTAGAATAAACAACTTGTTCGATCAGTTGCAAGGAGCTAAATACTTCTCAAAGATAGATCTTAGGTCTGGATATTATCAGTTAAAGGTACAGGAGGAAGATGTACCCAAGACTGCCTTTAGAACCCGATATGGACACTATGAATTCTTAGTTATGTCATTGGGTCTAACAAATGCTCCCGCAACAATTATGAACCTAATGAACCGAGTTTGTAAACCATTTTTGGATGAATTCATTATAGTGTTCATAGACGATATCCTTATCTACTCCCGAACTCAGGAAGATCATGCCAAGCATCTTTAGATAGTCCTGGAAACCCTTAGAAAAGAGAAGTTGTACGCTAAGTTTTCCAAATGCGAGTTTTGGAAACAAAAAGTACAATTCTTAGGGCATGTTATAAACCACAAGGGAATTCAAGTAGATCCAGCCAAGATTGAAGCTGTTATGAAATGGGAAACTCCGAAGACACCAACAGAAGTTTGATGCTTTCTTGGTCTAGCCAGATATTACCGAAGGTTCATACAAGATTTCTCCAATATTGCTAGTCCATTAACCACTTTGACTCAGAAAGCGGTAAAATTTGAATGGGGTCATAAGCAAGAAGAGGCTTTCAAAACCTATAAACAGAAACTTAGTTCAGCACCAATCTTAGCATTACCTGAAGGGAATGATGATTTCGTCATCTATTGTGATGCTTCCCGAATTGGTTTAGGTTGTGTGTTGATGCAGCGAGAAAAGGTAATAGCCTATGCATGACAACTTAAAATTCACGACAAGAACTACACCACACACGATCTTGAACTTGGTGCCATAGTGTTTGCTTTAAGGATTTGGAGACACTATCTATATGGTACTAAGTGTGTAATATATACAGACTATAAAAGTGTCCAGCATATATTCAATCCGAAGAATTTGAATATGAGACAGAGTAGATGGATTGAACTCATTAACGACTATGATTGTGAGATCAAATACCATCCCGGGAAGGCCAACGTTGTGGCAGACGCATTAAGTCGAAAGGAGAGAGTCAAGCCTATTAAGATTAGAGCTTTAAGGTTAGAAGTCAGAGTAGATTGGATGGATCAAATCAAGGAATTTCAGACTCAGGTACTACAAGAAGATAACATTAAAAAAGAACGCATGGTTGGTAAAGAAAAATTACTAACCAAAGGCGATGATGAAATCTTACGATTTGAAAATAGAATTTGGATTCCTAGACTTGGGGATATCCAAACAAAGGTGATGGACGAAGCCCACAAATCCAAATACTCGATACATCCCGTAGCTAATAAGATGTACAAAGATTTAAAGACTCAGTTCTGGTGGCCAAACATGAAGAGATCCATATCTCAGTATATAGAGAAATGTTTAACTTGTCTTCAAGTCAAAATTGAGCACCAGAAACCCGCAGGTCAGCTGCAACAGTTGGAGATACCTGTGTGGAAATGGGATAGGATTACTATGGACTTCGTTACGAAATGCCAAGAACCCAAAAAGGGCATGAGGCTATTTGGGTTATAGTTGATAGACTAACTAAATCGGCACATTTTATCCCTATCAGTGAGAATTATTCAATGAATAAACTTGCCCGAATATACATTAATGAGATTGTAAGCCGTCATGATATACCATTATCTATTATCTCTGATAGAGATAGTCAGTTTACTTCCAGATTCTGGACTACTTTCCAGAAAGAGTTGGGAACTCAGATTAATATGAGTACGACATATCATCCTCAAACCGATGGGCAAAGCGCAAGGACAATTCAAACTCTAGAGGATATGCTAAGGGCTTGTGCCATAGAATTTGGAGGTAACTGGGACAATCACCTACCACTGATAGAGTTTTCTTACAACAACAGTTACCATTCAAGTATAAAAGATGCCCCGTTTGAAGCACTATACGGTAGGAAGTGTAGAACTCCAATATGTTGGACTGAATTTGGGGATAGCCAACTATCTGGACCAGAAATCTTACAAGAGACGACTGATAAGATAGTCCAGATTAAACAAAGATTAAAAGTTGCATAAGATTGGCAAAAGAGTTATGCAGATAGACGCCGACGACCATTAGAATTCCAAGTTGCTGATTACTTCATGTTAAAAGTATCACCTTGGAAAGGTGTTGTACATTTCAGGAAACATGGAAAGTTAGGACCAAGGTATATTAGACCTTATAAGATCATAGAAAGGGTTGGAGCTGTAGCATACAAACTTGAATTGCCTGAAGCCTTACAAGGTATTTATAACACGTTTCACGAGTCATGTTTACGTAAATGCTTAGCAGATCCTGATCAAGCAATCTCTTTAGACGATGTTCATATTAATGACAAACTCCAATTCACTGAACAACCTGTTAAGATCTTAGGACTTAATCTTTCGTTGTGTGTTTTTGATATCAACGTCGCAGTAACTAGAAGGAACCCTTCTGACTAGTATGTAGTTATCTGACAAACGGAATGTTCTGTCTAGGAAAGAGCGGTGTATAAGTCTCTCCTAGACCCGTCGCTCTTACCTTAGAACATATCGGTTGGAGGTACTACTCTAGTAAGATAACCGTACTGTGTTACGGGTGTGACAGGTGACGACCACTTAGAGGTTAACATGATCTCGGAAGGAAGACAAGTGTGCAAGTATATAGTATTATGTACGAGACAGAGGTCAAAGATATTTTGAATAAAACTTAGAACTCACCAGCGTAAGCTAACATATGTTTTAAGCATGTGTATCAGGTAAAGATGTAGCCTCTTGCTGTAGAGGCAAGGGGCTAGAGTAGAGGAATCATGCAGGCTATCTGGCATCCTCTGATGGGCTGGCATTAGAATAGTTATGTTGTACTTTCTTTATAATGTACATTACGACAAGTTTTCTAAAAATGTCGTATTTTTAAAGTCTTCCGCTGTGTACGATCTCTGCTTATAGTATGTTCATGTGTAAATACGACAAGCGGCCGGCATCTCGGGTGATCCGGGATGTGGGTGTCATAAGTTGGTATCAGGGCTATAGTTTAAGAGATTTAGAGACTTGCCCAAGTATCTAGACTTAAAGTAAGATTAAGGGACAGTAAGAATGCCAGTAGAGATGCTAGTCTAGATTGCTTGATGCTAAGGGTAAAAGAGAAAAGGTATGGGTATTTTAGTACGAACATAATAGAAGGATAACTAGAGCACCGAAAGTGGCATAAATGATTATTTTTGTTGTGGCCACATTTATTAATGTTTACAATACACTTTTGTTCTAGTTATCAATCCATATTGCGAATACTAATACATGTCATGTCTTTTGTAGAAAATGGTTGGTAGAGGTACATGCAGAAATGGGAGAAGGGTTAATCCCAATACTCCTCGAAGACAAACGCGGTTTACCGCCAATGCCGAACCTGAGATAGAACATGTAGAAAGAGAATAACGCGTAGAGGAACCTGTGATAGATCCTCAACTTAAAAATTTTGTAGACTTAGCTGTTGCCAAAGCACTAGACACGGCTCGGCCAATTTTATTGACAACTTTAGAGGAAAATAGAAAGAAGAATGATGAGACTCAACTAGAAAAAAGGAAAAAAATAGGCAAGATGATGAGGATGAAGATGATTTTGATTATGATTATGAATCTGAAGATTCATACGAGGCACGACCTTGAAAGAAAGGAAATAAGGGATGTCCTTACAAGGCATTCAAGGACGGAAATCCTCCTAAATTTGGAGGAACAAAGGATGCCACTATCACTCATCATTGGATAAGATAAATAGAGGCAGTGATCAAGATTAGTGAATGCGGAGATGACCAAAAGGTCAAGTATGCAGCCCACTCGTTTGTGTCAGAAGCATTATGCTGGTGGGAGAACTTGGCCATAGCTTTGGGAGATAAAGCTATTGATTGGATGACTTTAGAAGAGTTGAAAAGGTTGTTGATAGAGGAGTTCTGTCCAGATAATGAAATGGACAAACTCGACAGAGATTTTCTTTGATTGGAAGCTGGTAGTATGACTCACAAATAGTATACTACCAAATTTAATAGACTGGCTCAGTTGGTACCCCATCTGATAACCCCTGAATCAGTTGGCATCAAGCGGTACATACAAGGTTTACCATCCGAGATACGGAGGTTAGTAAAGATTTTAGACTTGAAGACTTCTCGGTCTGCTGTGCAACTTACTTCGACAATGTACGATGAAGTCTTTGGTTCCCGCCCTGTGGAATCAAAGAGAAGTATTTGGTTCCCACACTTAACTCCATAGAGATAGTGTCTCCATGTTTTAAGTGCAAATACTACAACAGCTAACTCTAAATCATGGGTCGGGTAGTTAGCTTCATGGGGTTTGAGTTGTCATGAAGCATAGGCTATAACCTTGCCTCTCTGCATTAGTACGGAACCCAATCCCTGATAGGAAGCATCAGAGTAAACTACCAGATCCTCTGTTCCTTTTGGTAAAGACAACATCGGAGCTTGAAGACTTTAGACTTGAAGACTTTCCTCCTCTAGGGAAAGCCAATGTAAAGACTTTAGACTTGAAGAATTTTTGGTCTGCTGTGTAACTTGCTTCGACAATGTACAATGAAGTCTTCGGTTCCCACCCTATGGAATCAAAGAGAAAATGGTATGATATTTCTAAAAATCAGAACAAGAAGAATGGAGGAGGAAAGAAGCAGGAATAGTGTGGTGGTTCTAAATGTACCAAATGTGGTAAACTACACACTGGAGAATGCAGGTATGGGACAAAAACTTGCTACAGTTGTGGTAAGCCAGGACATATATCCACCAGTTGTCCAAGTAAGTCGGCACTGAGGTGTTTCAAGTGTGGATAACTTGGACACTGAATCACAGAATGCCCAACCCTGAAGATTTCAACACCAGTAGTGATTAAAGATGGAAAGGAAAACGAAGCCCCAAAGGCTAAGAGTAGGGCCTACACTTTAACAACCGAGGAAGCTAAGGCATTGCCTGACATAGTATTAGGTACATTTCTCATTAATAACGTACCTGCTACTGTGTTATTCGACTCAGGGGCTAGTAGAAGTTTTGTATCTTTAGATTTCTATCCTTTCTTAGCTAGACCTACTGGAAGAATAAACAAAACTTTTGAAGTCGAAACGGCTATTGGGAAAACGATGAAGGTGGTAGAAGTCATTCAGGATTGTTTCATCAATCTTGAAAGACATAAATTTCCTGTTAGACTATATCCAATGATCCTCAATAGATTTAATATAGTCTTGGGGATGGACTGGTTGGCAGCAAACGATGCTCAGATAATTGTAATAAGAAAGCAGTTCTGATGCAGACTCCAAACGAAAATTGGATTACAATTCATGGGGATAAGTTAAGATTAGACGTTAGAATTATTTCCATGATGAAAGCTATGAAGTTTATGATTTGAGGCAGTGAGGCCTATCTAGCATACGCTATTGATTCCAAAGTTAAAACTAAAGAATTAAAAGAAATGGCAGTCGTTTGTGATTTTCCTGATGTCTTCCCAGAAGAATTACCATGAATACCTCCAGAAAGAGAAGTGGAGTTTTGAATCGACTTAGTGCCTGGTGCTAAGCCTGTAGCTAAGGCACCATATCGTTTAGCTCCATCATAAATGAAGGAACTAATGTCACAAATGTAAGAGTTGTTAGACAGAGGTTTCATAAGACCGAGTATCTCGCCTTGGGGTGCTCCGGTTCTTTTCGTGAAGAAGAAAGATGGTAATATGCGTATGTGCATAGACTATAGAGAGCTAAATAAGCTTACAATCAAGAACAAATATTCGTTACCAAGGATCGATGACTTGTTCGATCAATTACAAGAAGTAAGTCAGTTCTCTAAAATCGATCTAAGATCGGGTTATCATCAGTTGAAGGTTAGAGATGGAGATATTCCAAAAACAACCATCCGTACAAGATATGGACATTATGAGTTCTTAGTAATGTCATTTGGTTTGACTAATGCCCCAGCTGCATTCATAGGCCTCATGAATAGGGTTCTATGGCCTGGCAGTCTGTTCTAACAGTTATTTCTTCTTTGTCTAAGTAGTAGATCTTGAAACTACTAAGACCTTCCATGCATGCGTATATTTCAGCGTCAATGGTGGATTTTACGGTGGCGAATTTCCCACTGGCATAAGCACATACTTCTTCCGTGCTTCTTGGATCATTC
Organism: Smallanthus sonchifolius; assembly: GCA_023525975.1. NCBI lineage: Eukaryota > Viridiplantae > Streptophyta > Magnoliopsida > Asterales > Asteraceae > Smallanthus > Smallanthus sonchifolius. Next base: position 14,470,588 of record CM042035.1, on the reverse strand, counting down.
TTTTTGTTTTTCCATTTGCAAACCGCTCCCCACCCATCCATACAACCATCTGTTTCGATGATTATGCAAGCTTCTTGATTTGGGATTTTCATATCAGGCAGTTGTTAATGTTGGACCGATCGGTGATCGTGTTCATTGATGATATTCTAATCTACTCTAAGAATGAAGGAGATCATGCATGTCACATCAAGGAAGTACTGGAAACACTTAGAAAAGAAAAGTTATATGCAAAATTCTCTACGTGTGCGTTTTGGCTCCGAGAAGTTCAATTCTTGGGTCATGTGATAAACTCCAAAGGAATTCTTGTAGATCCTTCAAAGATAGAAACTGTAATAAAATGGAACCCGCCAAAGACACCTACAGAAATACGTAGTTTCTTAGGTTTGGCTAGTTACTATAAAGGTTTATTCAGGATTTCTCCAAGATTGCTACCCCCATTGACAAAACTCACGAAGAAGGAGAAATAGTTGGTATGGGGAGCAGAACAAGAAAATGCTTTTCAAAAGCTAAAGGAGAAACTGACGCAAGCTCCGATGTTGTCTTTAACGGAAGGAACAGGGGATCTGGTAGTTTACTCTGATGCCTCCTGTCAAGGATTGGGGTGCGTACTAATGCTGAGAGGCAAGGTTATAACCTATGTTTCATGACAACTCAAACCCCATGAAGCTAATTACCCGACCCATGATTTAGAGTTAGTTGTTGTAGTATTTGCACTTAAAACATGGAGACACTATCTGCATGGAGTAAAGTGCACAATCTACACAGATCATAAAAGCTTAAAGTATTTCTTTGAGCAAAAATATCTTAACATAAGGCAGCGAAGATGGTTAGAGGTGATAAAGAATTATGATTGTGAAATCATGTATCATCTAGGGAAAGCCAATGTAGTGACAGATGATCTAAGTCGTAAAGAAGAGCATCCTCCTATCAGGGTGAAGTCATATAAGTTAGTTGTAACTCCTGAATTTATGACTCAGCTCAGGAATGTTCAAATAGACGCATTGAAAGTAGAAAATGTTAAGAAGGAGAGAATAGCTGGACAAGAGAAATACTTGGAAGAGAATGAGTATGGAGTTAAGATTCGATTCGGCCGTATGTGGATACCACATATATGTGAATTCAGAATTAAAGTTTTAGATGAAGCTCATAAATCTCGATATTCAATTCATCCGGGTACTAGAAAAAGGTACCAAGATCTACGCCAAGATTATTGGTAGCCTGGTATTAAATTCGATATCATGAAATATGTGGCTAAATGCTTAACTTGTTCTCAAATCAAAGCAGATCATCAAAAGCCTTATGGCAGATTACATCCACTAGATATTCCAGAATGGAAGTGGGAACATATCACTATGGACTTCATAACTAAGCTACCAAAAAAAACTAAAGGTTATGATACCATATGGGTAATAGTTGATAGACTAACTAAAAGTGCTGACTTCTTGCCAATACGTGAGACTTACTCTTCCGAAAGGTTAGCCGAAGCATTTATTAAAGAAATTGTTTCACGGCATGGAGTTCCGGTTCAACAGTATCTGACAGATACACACGTTTTACGTCGCGTTTCTGGAAGAAGTTCCATGAAGAAATGGTAACTAAGTTTTTGATTAGCATGACGTATCATCCTCAAACGGATGGATAAAGGAAAGACCGATACAAACACTTAAGGATATGTTGCGTTCTTGCATTATTGACTTCAGTGGAAGTTGGGATAGTCATCTACCTTTGATAGAATTCTCGTATAACAACAACTATCATGCAAGTATTCGCATGCCACCATATGAGTTGTTATACGAAAGGAGATGTAGAACTCCCTTATATTGGGGAGAGGTTGGATAAAAGAGCCGGGAAGTAAAGAAATTTTCTAAGCGACAGGTGTAGAGTTAGATCAGATTAAAGCTCATATGAAAGTTGCCCAAGATAGACGAAAGTCCTATGCAGACAAAAGACGAAGACCGATAGAGTTCCAAGTCGGAGGTTATGTTTGGTTGAAAGTATCTCCGCGGAAAGGAATTATTAGATTCAGAAAGAGAGGAAAGTTGAGTCCAAGATTTATTGGACCATTTAAGATTATGGCTCGAGTAGGGAAGGTTGCATATAGATTGGAATTGCTAGAAGAGTTGAGTGGATTTCACTTGAAATTCCATTTATCACACTTGTGAAAGTGTCTGAAAGATGAAACCTCTCATGTACCACCGAATGATATAGAGGTAGAAGAAAGATTGAATTATGTCGAGAAGCTAGTGGCTATACTCGACTGGAAAAAAAAGAGATTACGAAATAAGGTAATAAAGCAAGTTAAATTCAGTTGCAACATCGAAAGGGATCTGGAGCCACATGGGAGACAGAGGAAGAAATGAAGCAATCATATCCCTACTTATTCGAGTAAGTAACAGGTTTCGAGGACGAAACCTTTGTAAGGGGGGTAGATTTGTAACACCCCAAAATCCTAAACATAAGTTAGGACGAGTGTCGGTTAAGAAACATGAAACTTAAACGTAACAGGACGCGAAAAGAAAAGACGATTCGACCGGAAACAACCCTAAACTTCATATAAGCATATCTCGGGCTAGAAAATAAGTTACGGAATCCATAATATATGAAAACAACACTTCTCAGCGAGGAAAAGATGAAAATCATATAAGTTATGCCGGTAACGGACCGCTACCCATAGCTTAACGGTCCGCTACTTGCGGAAGAAGCAAAAACTCCGGATCTGACACGTGGCATGCTGACTAATCACGCTGAGGCGGTGGAGGACCGCTACTAGAACCCGTAACGATCTCTAAAGTTCCAAAATCAGCCTATAAATAGAATTTCAAGGATTTGAGTTGAGATATCCATTCCAGTGCTTCGGGAACGCTCCATTTTGAGAATCCCGAGCTTGAAATACCCCTTTGGGTGTTACAAGCAAGTCTTTTTTGGAGCAAGGTACGACGAAACTCTACATCAACGTGTCGTAGATAGTCTTTCGGTAAGTCCTATCCCTTAGTTAGGAATGGGTAGCCTCAAGGGTTGGCACATGCATTAGGGGAATGCCCGAAAAGTGCCAACTAGTAAAGGTTATACCTAGAGGGTTGGCATGGACATGGGAAAATGCCCGAATAATGCCAAACATAGATAAATATTAGGGCAGGGATGACGAAGTCTCCCTGGGGGGATTATATTACCTAAGATATAGACTAAAATAGTATTTTGTTTCTATAGGATCGTGTGATTACTAGAGCTAGTACCGGTTCTGCCCGATTGTAGATTTTAAAAGTAGAGACGTTGTTAAGATTAGTTCTATAAGGCCCTTTTTAAATGTTTTACTTCAAATGTTTTGGGACGGTATGCATGCTAGAACGATTTACATAAATGCTATATACCTTGATTTAAATATTTGGAATGGCATTCATGTTGCAAGAGGTTATGTATAAAAGATGTCTAGATCTTAAAACTAAGTCACAGAGTATTAATGAGATATCAAAGAGGTGTTGGGTAACCATCTGACCGGTATGTAGTTATCTGGAAAACAAAATCTTCTATCTAAGGAAAGAGTGGTATATAAATCCCTCCTGGACCCGTCACTCTTTCCTGGGAACATTTCTGTTGGAGGTACCACTTTTGAAAGATAACCACCTTATTTCTTTGATATACCGTGGAGAAACCTTTAAGAGGGTTTGGGATAAAGATTGATTTTGAACGAAAGAAAGAAAGGAGTCCTTGTCTTTTGACATGATTTCATCTTGAGAAAGAAAATGGTTTTGACACGTAAAACGTTTTAGAACTTATCATGGTATGCCCAGATAAGGAATGACAGAGAAGTCAAGGTTTTACTATGACTTGTAAAGGTCTTGACAATTATTGTCTTTACAAAGAGTAAAGAGAAGGAGATAGATTTTTTTTTCATGTTTTGCCACATCAAATATTTTTACCATATTAGTCTATAAAGAAGGAAAGATGTTGGAGCATGTTTTGTAACTGTCGCTAAAATTCTATGTTGTAAGTTAGCGAAACTGTCAAGTTCGCCTAAGGAGCTTAGAGCGAACTTGATATGCGAACTTGATAAGTTCGCCTGTGGTGCTTTGTGGTTTCCCTATAAATAGAGGTTCAGTTTTAGAGCATAGATAGAGTTGATCAGTTGTAGAATAGAAACATATGGAACTTGTAAACTGATATTCTGAGTGGAAATACAAAACTTGTAAACCGATATTCTGAGTGGAAATACAAAGATGATTATTTACACTGTCCTATTGATTTAGTTACACATTGCACTTTGATCATGGATTCCGCACATTATCACTGTGTCGTACCGCGAGTCTAGAGATCCGTCATGCACCGAACTGGGACCTACAAGTGGTATCAGAGTCTTTGCTCTTGAGTAGCAGAAGATTCGTGGTGTTTTCGTGTACAATCAACATCAAAAATCATTGATTTTGAAGACTTTTTCATCTTGTTCATGTTATTGATAAAAATGGATAATTTTTGATCAATTTGGATTGATTTTGGATTCGTTTGAAGAAATTGATCCGATAGGATTGTTCCTAACCAGTTTCTACACATTTTTACGGTTCAGAATTGTCTCATTCCATCATATTGGTCAGAAATCATGATTTTCAGAGGTCTGAGTTCGTATTTTCGTTTTTCCTAAAGTTTCAGCGTTTTAGGCGAACTTAACCATTCAGTTACAGGCGAACTTAACCAGGCGAAATTACCAAGTTCGCTCAGTGAAGTTCGGGCGAACTTTATAAGTTTGCTCAGGCAATTTCAAGCGAACTTACTAAGTTTGCTCAGGTAGCCAAGTTCGCTAGTGTTAAAAAAAAGTTTATATACTTCTTTTTAGTCATTTTAGAAAATATTGTAATTTTGAAATTTTTTCTTCCCTAAAAAGAGTTTTTTGGAGGGAAAAATTTTTTGTGTTCATTTACACAAATTCTCGAGATGACGAATTTTTCGAAGAGTAGAAGAGATTTGTTGGAGAAATAATTCATGTTTTTCAAGTATTTGGAGGATGAAACTGTTGATGATATAGTTTCCAGATACTACCATCTTTTGAGAGAGTTGGTAATATGTGATGTTTCTTATACAAATACTAAGGTGAATGAGAAGCTGTTGGATGCTCTTCCACCTAAGTTTGAGAAATACTCAATGCTCATAAAGAAAAGTGAGGATTTAACCGATATGACTCTAGAGGAATTGATTGATATAATTTATTCTTATGAAGAAGGTGATGTGACTAAAGTTAGTGACAAGAGTCGAAACAGGAACATAAGGTTGATTCTTGTCTCTAAAGAATTGCTTGATGATGGAGCTGCTGGGAAAGTGACTGACAAAATTGCTGAGATGTTATCTGAAGCAAATGCATCCATGGCTGATTCGAAACAGGAACATAAGGTTGACTCTTGTTCTAAATGCATTGATTCAGATTTGAAAATTATACGATTGTGTGATGACAACACAAATCTGATATGTGACATGAAGGCAATATACACATCAAATCAAGTTTTAAAAGAAAATGAAAAGCTCTTAAATGAAAGAATTGAATAATTGAAAGATGATATCAAGATTTTACAGATAAAAGTAAATGAACAAGCTTTTCATCTTGATGTGGCATATTCTAAATATGAGAAAAAGATAAATGAACTTGCCCAGTCACAGAGTGAGGTCACCAAATTATTGAGAAAGCTCGAAGGTTATAAGAATTCTAGTTTTCTGTTGGAATATTATAATGAGAAAGCTTCAGGTGAGAAAGTTGTTGGTGGTGTTGGTTTATGTCCTTCATTTGATGACAAAGAAATTGGAGGAGGTGTTGGATATTGTCCACCTTTCAATGGTAATTACACTTCTCGTACTATGGAGAGTGTGACAGATGAAAATCTGGAGCCAAAAACCATCCTCAAGGTAAATCCTGTTACAGGAGAGGACATGGTTTATGATGATTCAAGTGATGATGAAACATTTGATCCTAATAAATCTGAAGAAATAGTGAAAGACTGAAAGGTTGATGAACCAGTTGTGGTTAAGAAAGTCACTAGGGATCGGTGCATCTTGACTGAATCAGATGAAGATACTAAAAAACCAAAGGTTGTTCAATCATCTAACACAACTTCTCAGTGTGAATCATCGAGTTCAAAAAGTGTTAAGAAAGAAAAAGTTTTTCAGGGTTTACAAAGAAAGACGAACATGTTTTCATTGTGGCGTTGTTGGTCAAATCTTGATAAATTGTCCAGATATGAATGTGGGAAAGCGTCTAGAAGATCCGAGGTTGGGAAGACCTTTTGTTAAACCGCCAGCAAAGCCAGTGGTGAAATCTGTTCTTGTGAAGAAACCCGATGTTTCTAAACCTTATGTAAAAGTTTCATATGTACCAGTGAAACCAAAGCCATAAATTCAGTCATCAAAATATGTGAATCAAACTGAAGTGTCTAGTTCTAGAGGTTCAAGAGATATGACTCCTAAAGCTCCTTACGAAAGGAAGTTTATTGAGAGGAGAACATGTTTTTATTGTGGTGTAGTGGGTCACGTTTGTGTGAATTTTCCTTCAAAGACCCAGGCTTTTGAGACACCAAAGACTAGACCAGTTGTGACACGATCTGTTGGTACAAAATCTCTTAATTCACAATCGAAGGTTAGGCTCTCTCGACCTCAGAGACGGATAAGAAACAGAAGATTGAGAAAATTGTTAGACCAAGAAGAGGTTTCACAATCGCATTATCTTTCAAATGAACCAGAATGCTCAAACACTTCACTTTTTAAAAAGAAGGAACTTAATAAACAGAAGAGTGTTTGGAAGAGAAAAGTTATTGTTTCTGATTCATCGGAACAATCTCCAAAAATTGTGGAGAGATTCGACTGTGAATTGCGTGAAGTCATTTATTTGGATACAGATGGACGACGCAGGACTACCATGACTTGGGTTTCCATTTCAGACTAGATCTTCTTGTTTAATGTGCAGGTTTAACCAAGAGGGACTATTAATACAATTTGGTTTGTTAATAGTGGTTGTTCATAGCACATGACAAGGAATGACATCTGCAGGAGCAAAAGAGTTGTTTGATAACTGATAAGTCTATTTGATTCAACGACTTGATGCTCAAGGGGGAGATAATGTCCCACATAATGTTTGTTTTTGGAAAGTGTTTGACCAAGTCCAAAAGACAACCTGAAACTTAGGATGATGATGGTGAGCATAAAGTCGTTGATGCAACCATTTGACTAGTTGAGGGGGAGTCTACAGGACAGGGGGAGTACAGAATTGTTTTGGTGACAAAGGCAAAGGCATTCAGTTACATTGCTTTGAGTTTTAATTGATTGAAATGCTAAATTTCCAAGTGACCAAGTAAAATGTTTTTCTTAAAATGTTTTCATAAGTGACCAAGTAAAATGTTTTTCTTAAAATGTTTTCATTGAAGATTTACTTTCTATCAAAAAGATTTTTTAAAAAGCCAAACAAATTGAAAAAATTTAAAATCGACATTACTTGAAGTTATAAGGAGAAATGATAGTACATCACTAGATGTTCAGTCACACATGACCTTAGTTGGACTTTATGATTTCTTATCTAGTATATCTTTGATACATGTTTTGATAAGAACTTCTTAGACTGCATAGTTTGGGAAATGATAGCTTCATAAATGCTTAACAAAAATTGATGCTTGATGCTTATATTTTAATTTGGATACTAGTATGTAGTCTGAATTGTTAATAGGCTATGAGTATCTTTGGTCCACTAGTAGTGTGACAACATAATGAACTTTGTGACAACGGTGATTTGAACCCATGGTATGCCGGGTGTGTGTGTAAAAGATCATTATCAGATAAAGAATATAAGATCTAAAGTACTTCATGAGACCAGTATCAGTTATGTCGTTAAACACAATTTTTCAGTTCACTTCACTGCCCATACCCCGAAAAACATGCAATGTATTGTTGAACTAAGATATGTTTCTGAAAACATCTGTTGGAACATATACTAGCCCTTGGATCAATATCTTGATTTCATTGAATATATCCAGATAACAGTTGGATCACGCTACCCTATGTCATTGAATCAATCGATTCCTTGATCAATCTTTTATTGAAGAATTCCATCGGTACAATCTTTTTGTTACTATGAATCATGATACTTCATCCAAACCAAGACATTTGAATCATTCGATTCTGAATCATTCTGATTTTATGCTTGATTTTTCCTATGTTTAACGGTATAATTTCATCCTGGAGATTGAAAATTATCTTGCAATGATCTTATATGTTTTGAAGATAATGCACATTTATTTTCTGTTAGCATATTTGTGGGGTACACGTTGTATTACAAAATAAATGGTACCTTAATTCACAAGCACATGGGACAAAGATACTGATGGTTTCAAATGCTATAATATTGACAACTTAGATTGACATGTTATGTGTTGCAAATTCGTACGTAATTTATTATAAGCATGTTATGATCTAATCCCATCTTATGTGAAGTTCTTCGCGTATCATTACATGTTTTGGTTGAAGCTTAAAAGATTTGATCTTATCTAGTATAAAGAAAAGGAAGAAATGAAAGAATGAATTTGGATAGGATACTCATAGAATGTTTATGGATGTTTATCCAAAATGTGTGATTGATGCATTGTTTATACTGATATGATCTTTTTACTCGTAATGTTTGACCAAAAAGATGTGATTTAGTATTTTACAGTTCAGTTTGTACAGAGAAAAACCAAAAATATTTTTTGTTTCTTGTGTTTGAAATAACAAAAAGATTTTAGTTTTCCAGCTTCTATGGAAATTTTACTTGTTGGTTACACTTAGTTGTTCTTCTTTGCTATAAGTGAAAACTTGCAGATAGAAGTTGACAATGGGTCCTTCTCCCAAGTTTTCTTCTAGAAAGAAAGAAAGAGTGTGCAGATGTACAAGACAAAGACTATGATCTGTTTGAGGACTGATGACAATCTTCTAAAACCGATGTCAAGGGGGAGTCTGTTGGAACTATTTGTAGTGACAACGAGCTTGAAGATTATATGTCTTAGTCTTAGAGTCTTTGCTTGTAATATGTTAGAATTGTAAGCAACAGTTAAGGGGGAGTTTGTTGGAGCATGTTTTGTAACTGTCGTTGAAATTCTACGCTGTAAGTTAGCGAAGCTGTCAAGTTCGCCTAAGGAACTTAGAGAGAACTTGATAGGCGAACTTGCTAAGTTCGCCTAAGATTGTTAAGGGCAAACTTACTGTGGTGCTTTGTGGTTTCCCTATAAATAGAGGTTTACTTGTCAGTTTTAGAGCATAGATCAGAGTTGATCAGTTGTAGAACAAAAATAGAGAGAACTTGTAAATTGATATTCTGAGTGGAAATACAAAGAGGATTATTTACACCGTGTTGTTGATTGAGTTACACGTTGCACGTTGATCATGGATTCCGCACATTATCACCATGTCGTACCGCGAGTCTAGAGATCCGTCACGCATCGAACCGGGACCTACAAAAGATTTTGCCACGTCTGGCCAAATGCCACATAATATTTTGCAACTTAAGACCTAGAGACGTATTACATTCCTTTGTGGGATATAGTATGGACACCTTGTACAAGGGTATGTATAAGTGGTGACGACCACTTGGAGGTTAACGTGACCTCGGAAGGAAGACAAGTATGCAAGTATAAAGTATTATGTTTGGGCAAAAAGTTACTGTGATGTTTTAGTAGGTGTCATATAAACCCATTTATGTACGAGACAGATGTCAAATATATTTTGACTAAAACTTAGAACTCATCAGCGTAAGCTAACATATGTTTTAAGCATGTGTATCAGATAAAGATGTAGCCTCCTGCTGTAGAGGCAAGGGGCTAGAGTAGAGGAATCATGCAGGCTATCTGGCATCCTCTGATAGGCTGGCATTAGAATAGTTATGTTGTACTTTCTTTAGAATGTACATTATGACAAATTTTCTATAAATGTAGTATTTTTAAAGTTTTCCACTATGTACGATCTCTGTTTACTATATGTTCATAGTAAATACGACAAGTGGCCGGCATCTCTGGTGATCCGGGATGTGGGTGTCACAGAGTGGGTGTGAGATTTTTATATGATCTTTTAATGATTAAATAATGGTTACCTAAATTAAGTTATCTTGGTTTACCCAATTTATTTTTTTCATTTAAATTTACATGTTTTTCTCTCTTAGTTACATATTTGACATTAAATGAAATCAACCATTGATCAAATTTAATCAATGGTTGAGACGTGGTAATGTTTTCTTATAAAACTTGCTTATCATTTTAACCACACCCTATATATACATATATATATATATACACACGATAGTAGGAAACTCGTGCGATACGGAACGCATGTGACAAATTTAAGTACTCATTTCTGTTAGCTTATCAATTCTCTCGTGTATATTATATAATATTTCTGTTAGTTTTCTTATTCGTATACTATTTAACAAAAGTTTATTATTTTATTTTTTTTCCTAAATTTTTTGAGTTAATAGCATCATTATTTGACCTATCTGTGTCACACGCCTTATACTATTCAAATAATAATAATTTAAAATAAAACTGACTTTTTTAACCTATTAATGTCATCAATTCAATTCAGTTCAATACAACTTTCTATAAAAACCATAAATTTTAAATCAAGTCACAACGACAGACATTGGTAAGCCCCATTTACATTCATAAATAACTACAAACTCTTTGTTAAGTGTAAATAACTCATGTGTCGATGGAAATGTCTGCTACTATACTACAATAACTAGTTTTAATCATGTGTGTTGAATGGGGTGAAACGTTAAAATTATATTGATATATATTCTAACAATTTTTTTTTATATAAATTTGATATTGTATTTGTAACTTCTTCATTTTGTTACATGTTAAGGTTATATGGATGAGAGTGATTATAACGTCAAAAAAATACATGAAAATTCATTTAATTGGCTGTGCACTTTTTACAATACATTAAATTACATGTCAAATGAAATCTTACAATGATTATTTACAAATTTGAAAATAATTCATTGTATGTAAAATTTAACATGGTATTGGTAATTCTTTCATGTTTACCAAAGATTAATAGGTTGAGTTCATCTCTACTTTTAATTTTTGATAATGTAACATACAACTTATCATGAATAAAAACTAGATTTTTCAATACAAACCAACATTTGAAAGTGATTGGTCTAAACTTTTAAACATGGTCATTGCAAAAATACAACAATTGTATATTTTTTCTTTGAAGTTTTAATGAAATTTCTTTTCTTCTGAATATGTTAACCCAATTATAGGGATAAAACTGTGATGATCAGTGTTGCTTCAAAATATAATATTCGCTTCTATAACGCGATTACCTTGTGATTTTAAGTAAAGACTTGTTATGTTACCTACACCATTTTTTCATCATTATTTATTAATAGCATAAAACCGACATTTAAAACTAATTTATGGTTTGACAAACCTGATAATGTAAGTCCATTAAAAAACCAAGAGATTATAAACTTAAATCAAAATCATCATCAAGATGCTCTGATTGACGGATAATATTGTATTTGTATGCGAAAAATCTCGATAAAATTTAATACTAAATCTCTCATTAACAAAAAAAAAAGATACAAATAAAATTTAATTTTCAACAATATATCGTTTTTTAAACTTAAAATTTAAAACTCCAAATTTTAAAAATTTCATTCCTTAATATTTCGACACAATTAAATTTAAAATTCTAAAATTAAATATGAAAATTTTAAAACTTATAAATTAGAATTGAAACTGACATGTGTTTTGAAAAACAAATCTCGTCATTTAAAAAAATAAAGTTTAAAATATAATACACTTTAAAAAAAATATTTGCAAGTTTCTTAATTTTATTAAAAACTAAGTATTAAATATAAATCAAAATAAAAAAAAATTGTTTATAATTATCAAATGTAATTAAAAGACTACTAATTAAATATTAGTAAACTTTATTCTAACACATGTTTTATTTAAAATACAGACATAGTATTTTTAAATTTTATATGCAAAATTAAAAAAAATCTTGTTTTTTGTTAATAAAATTTAAAAAAATCATTTTTTAATAATAAAACTTTAAAAACTCATTTTTTTTAAATCTCTTGTTTTTTAATTCTTAATTTTTTAAAATATTAACTTTTGATAATAATTTTAAAAAAAATGTGAGCCCGTGGTAATAAAGATGAAAATGTTTATTTATGTAATTTAAAAAAAACTAAATACGAAAATATTAAATGAAGAATATAAATATGGTTTTAGAGAGGACAAAGTTATGAGATGTAATATGATGATGTCAAGTGACAAAAACATTTAGTTTTTTTATTAGAAGAGAGATTACAAGAGTTTGATAGATGAAGATGAATAAAAACCCAATATTTTAAATTTGACATAAATCAATAGTTGAATATATAATATTAACCCAAATAGAATCATCGACCTATTGAGATCGTTGTTCTGAAGAATAATATTTTTTGGGTGAATCTATTAAGACACGGAATATTGCTAATTGGACATGCCGCCGCCCTATACGCACTCGTATAGGCCAATACGAGGCGTATAGGGTTCAGTCTCTGCCAACAGAATGCCACGTCGCATTCCCGGTCTGGCGGCTGGGTCCAATACGGGCCGTATTGATCTATACGCAGCGTATGGGCCACGGGTTTTAATTTTGCTTCAAAAGTTGGCAGAAGTCGATTTAAAAACCTCTATACGTGGCGTATTGCCCTATACGCCACGTATAGGGTATTTTATTAATTTAAGTTTGTTGTTTTTTTTAATTTAATTTATATAACTTTGTATATATCACGAGTCTAGAATACGTACCTTTACGAGTAAAAGAGGAAATTTTTGACCCGACAATCTCAATCTAGCGTCTCCTCGTATGTGTGTGTGTGTTAAAAATGGGGGGCGTTTGGTGCTGTACGCTGGCTCTTCTGAGTATACCGGTCGCTATACGCCATCGTATAGAACATTACGACGATTTTAGATCAAGCTTCGTCCAAAAGACGTCCACCGCATCTAGCGGGATTCTGCCACCTGTATTAAAACGAGATAGTCAGAAAAGTTTGAAATTAGATAAAACAAGATAAATATTAAAAGGTTGACCGGACCTGTAGCTTCGATATTTGCCAGACGACAGGCACACGGCAACCCACAACTACTGAAAAGTTGGCAACCACACGTTGCATTTTGTTTCCGTATAGTTGATAACTTATACCACTCGTTTTCTAACAAATTTAAAGCTTTATGCGAAACCTTACCGTGTAGGTTATCAAACAATTCAATACTTACGTGCCTGTCCATTTTCCTTATTAGGCTTGTTCCAAACCCATGCTGTAATTGTACATACTGATCTGTTACAATTTCATCAACAAACCCAACAAGTCTATCCAGCGAGCTGTTAGCATTTCTAATATAGCTCTTTAAGAGCGAATGCTGGCTCTCGACTCGGTTCGTGGTATGTTGACCAAAATTGAGTTTTCTGTTGGACCAGGCCGATACAAACTTTTCTTTATATGGGTCCAACCAATTTTTTGTCACATAGTCAATAACTCCTACAAAAATAATTTAAAACCTAATAAATATTTAATATTGTAAATAAATTAAACCATAATAATTATTTAATATTCAAAACTTACTTCCTCGTTTGGCTGCATACAGTCGTTCGTAAAGCCGGTTGAAGTTGTACTGGTATACTTCTGGCGTAGGAGACTCACACAATACCGACCAAGAATACTTGAAATTTTCCCAATCTTCGTCTGTAAACGATGCCTTGCAATGTTTTGAGATATTCTCGTGTATGTGCCACCGGCATAGGTTCTTGGAACTTTCCGGGAATATTTTGTCACACGCGTTCATAAGAGCTTTGTCCCTGTCTGTTACTATCACGCGCGGCTCCATACACTTTTGCAACATACCTTTGATTTGCAATAGCAACCAGACGAAGTTTTCCTCCCGTTCTTTAGATATAAATGCATGAGCGACGCAGAACGACTGGTGTGTGGAGGTCACACCGACCACTTGGACAAATGGAAGTCTATACATGTTTGTTTTGTACGTTGCGTCGATCATCAAAACATGCGGGAACGCACGCCACATCTCGTAGGATTTCGGATGAACAAAGAATATCTCCTCCACGACATTTGTGACGGGATCCTCCCGGGTATAGTAGACGTAATGTTTAGAAGAAAGCAGGTGCTCCAGAACCTGCATTGGAGTTTCACCGACTCTCGTTTCGTTTTTTATCTTTTGTATTGCATTATAAATGTCCTTTTTAATGCAACTACTATCGGGGTTTTGCTCCCTTATGGTTGCCAGAATGTTTCGTGGCATCATGTTTTGCGAATACAATTTCGCCACCAAAAGTTGTTCCGACTCAGACAGTCTCCTAGCAAACGAGTGCGCCTCAAGATGTTGACTAGGACCGTGGTTATGACTGTCATCCTTCACCGTTAATTTCCAATCACCAGTATTTACTTAGTACTCTCCTTCCAATTTAAAAGGACAACCTGTTTTCTTGCTACCGACACGTCGAACCGTGGCAGTAGATTTACGTTCGCCGTGACGGTCACACACAAGCCACACCTTGATAACCGGTTCCGACGGGTCGTCGCCTTTTCTCCTCGATCGTCGGGTGACAATGACGTAACCATTCTCACGTCCTCTGCGGACAGCCCAATCCACCAACTGATCACGAGTCTGAAAATTCTACAACAACGGTACGGTAAAAGTTAAGAAACAACAAACTAAATGTATGCATATATATAGGAATGTTATACCTGGTCAGTTTTATACGTCACGAAGCTGTCGGTTTGTTGTGTCGGGTAAGAGTCTTCACCGTACACGAAGTCGTCCGTGGGTTGTGTAAGGTAAGAGTGTTCACCGTATACGAACTCGGGATTGCTTAGTGGCTCGTTCAAATCGGGAAGCCTTACCCGTTGATTAGAATAAACGTCGGACGAGACCTCCTCCCGGTTCACATCTTGAAATCCAGAACTTTGCGGGTTGTTTTCCAGCGACTCGTTAGAATATACCTGAAAACCGTAGTTACCATCCCACCACCAAGACATTGCTATAACTTTTTGAAAACCGTAAATTGTTTGAAAATTTTTGAACGATACGTTCAAATGAGAATTGTGCATGGTAAAATACACAAAATTTGGCCCCTATACGCATCGTATAGCTCTATACGATGCGTATAGACTCCTGGTCAAACCGACAACATCGTATAGGTCAATACGGTGCGGTTTAGGGTACGAGGTGACTTCTGCAACTAGTCATCCATCACATCTCTATACGCCACGTATAGACCTATACGTGGCGTATAGCGATGTGATGGATGACTAGTTGCAGAAGTCACCTCGTACCCTAAACCGCACCGTATTGACCTATACGATGCGTATAGGGGTTGGAATGTCTAGGAGTACGATGTTGTCGGGTTTGGGAAATTGTGAAGGCTATACGCATCGTATTGCCCTATACGATGCGTATAGAGCCCGGTCCAGATAGCAATTCCCGTGTCCCATTAGTAGTCCCCTATTTTTTTCCTCTCGAATGACCTTTAACGATCATAATTTTTTGGTCGGAGAAACTGAAACATCTGTTTATAAAAGTACATATAACTCATTAATAATTCATTTTTGGTGATAAAAATTTTAAACCTGTTTTGCATTTTTTTTCTACTTAATAGGTTCCGGAAACCAAGAAAATATGAATAGGTTGGAAAAAAACCCAATTCATGACTTTTGAAAGGACTTTGATTGTAATAATTATTTTCATTTATAACAATATTTTCTTTATTATTCAAATAAACTGATTTGTGACTAAAACTAAAGACATAACTATCAACTACTTGAATAAAGACACAAAGACGTGATACAAGATGTTCAACAAAACCAATTGAACATAGTAAGCGAAATTATTGTTGGTTATAATTCTTTTGGCGATGCGACGGGAAACACAGTGTGCCATTTATGTAATTTTGATTTAATGAACAATATTATCTTAACGAATAATTATACTTATATCCGTATGTTATAAATATAAATATCCATATATTACAAGTATAGATATGATAAAGTTATAATCATATGTTATTTTGGTTATCAACGACTAACATAGATTATTTTGTTACCTAAGTTTTCATCCCCCTATATATTTCATTATTAGGTTAGTATCCGTGTATTACACGGTTGATGAAAAGAAAGATGTATCTTTTATAAATGTCTAAGACAATTTCATTAATAAAATAAACAAATACATAATTATTTGGTCAAGTCAATCCTAAAAACGTCCAAAGAATAATATAATTGTGAATTGCTGAGCTGCAATAAAGAATTTTTTAAAGTTAGTTGTGGAAGATTAGCTTCCATTAAACTAATTTAAACCAAATGTTAACATGTGTTGTGAGAAGTCCACATAAATATATGTTGATCAAAGTCAAAAGTCTCAACTATGACCAATTCAACCTATAAAAATCTGAAAAGTATTATACTATTATTTATTTTCCATGCGAGTGAATAGTTAATATAGTGATATACCATCTTTTTTGCTTAAAGTACAAATCCGTTTGCTTCATGTGATTTTCTTCTTTCCCCATTTCACACCTAGGGTTTTCTTCACCATCCAGATTGAGAGAGAAGAGGGCTGTAATCGGGGGAAGAGAGAGAGAGAGTGACGGAAGAGGAAACCACCGTCATAGGCGAAGATAGTGATGGTGTTTGAGCCTGATGGCAGTGATGGTGACGACGAAGACACTCCAAAACCAAAATCGAGCTACATATTGCAGGTTCAATTCGTTGAATCGCACGTTGCAATTTTGTTACATTGAAATGGCCACTCAAATCTGATGGTCAAGGTATACTCTATTAAGTGGACCGCCCAGTGAGAGCAAAACTTTTTATATCGTAGTGCTCGACGGAGGTTGACGGTTGTGGTCGATGGCTGCTACAGAGGCGGTTGTGGTCGATAATAGCGGCGGCTGTGATCGATGACAGTGGCGGTTGTGGTTGTGACAGTGGCCATCATTCCACCGTCTCCTATCAGTGATTATTCAGATGCGGCCTTCAACTCAAATGAACAGGTTGTTGTTTGTCTCTTCGTTTCTGTACAATTTTAGGGTTTTTGTTTTTGAACGAGGGTTTTTGATTTTAGGGTTTATTTGAACCTCCGTGTTACAAACCCCCATTTCTACAATTTGCTATTGAAAATCTAGCAACTTTTATTTAATTTGTTTGAATTTTTTATGTGGGTTTTATGTGGAAGGAGAGAAGGTGAAAATGGCGAACGCCGACGAACAGCACCTGAAGCAATCGTAAACATTCATATGCCATTTGTACTTTCTGGGTTTTATATGCCGTCTGTTGTTCTTCGTAAATATAGTTCAAGATGCAATCTTTTTTGCAAATGGTACAACTTTTCACCTTGACTGATTTGATGTGGTAGTTCTTTTTATTATGCGACTTTTGAGAAATCAAGAAAATTGCTTCACTTTCCTTAGGTTTTTAGGTGTTTATGATTGTTAAATTGAGGATTATGAGTCTGTTTCTCTTTACAGGGATGAAGAGGTCTAGAGTCAACAGCGTTTCCGGTGGCGGTGGTGGTTTTCAATTTAATCGGACTATCATATCTGAATCGTAAGCCTCAATTTAGATCATAGTTACCGAATTCGCTCAAGGAGCCGCGATCCGCGAATTGGTTCGCGCTGTACCCAATCGAAAATCGTTTCGATCCCAGTCGGTATGGTACGGCGTACCAAATCGGTATGGTACGGCGAACCAAATCGATACAATTCGCTGTACCAAGTTTCAATTCCAATCGTACCGAACACTAACCAATTCGCGATTTTGGTCAAGAATTCGGTCGTTGTAGAATTTTAGGGGTCGGTAACTACGGGAATTAGCTCCTCACTAACCACTAACCATATACTTCACCGATTTTGAACCGAGTTCATAGTTACTTACGGGAATTAGCTCCTCACTAACCATATACTTCACCGATTTTGGATTTTGGATTGTTATGTTTATGTTTTTTTTTTTTCTATTTTGGATTTTGGATTAAATGGTATTTGAATTTTGAAGTTATGTTATTATTTGTAATTTGGCAAATATTATATTTTATTTGAACTTATGTTTTATTCGGGTACATCGAACCGAACTACATGGTACACCGTACCGGTTCGTACCGAAATGAACCTACCCCCCTCCGTACCGAATACGTTAACTCTAGCGAATTGCGTACCCGAACCGCGTACCCGTACCGGAGCGAACCGCGTATTCGGTAACTATGATTTAGATATAACTGAATTCTTTTGTCTTCAGAGATACATTGTGTGGATGAATTCTTGATTATGAAGTCTATATGGCTGTTTTTGCTGCAACTTTGAAGAGTAAAACTATGATTTGTTTGTATGTTATCTTCTAAATTTTGATCCATAAGTGAATTAATCACTTACGGCTAAAACAAAACTACAAAAAGGTAAGATTTGTATTAATGACATCTAATTCTCTGACTTTAGGAGTCCAAGATGTTTGGATGATTTGGTTCCCGGCATTGAAAGTGGTGGTTGTTTATCTAGCAACAGGTACTCTGCTTTGTTACATCTGCGTTTAATTGTTTGGTTTCAGTATCTATGGATAATCGGACAAGTTAGAATAATTTTTTTTTAATTTTTCATTAACTAGAATTGAAGGGTTGATTGTTTATAAAAGGATCCTTATTTGTTGTCACTTTTGTACAAATAATATTAACAGCAAAGTTTTATGTATGTTTTGACAGAAAAGGGTGTTATACCTTTACCTTTACGAAAAAGAGCTAAGGTTTGTACGAGTTTATGTAGATCGCGATCCTGAAGGGTTGATTGTTTGGGAGAAATTTAAGAAAGAATTTATGTTGAATGAAAAAGCTGTTTAGACTTTATATTACAGAGAAAATTGCATTATTTAATTTGAAATATGGTTGCAATTGAAGCAATTTATGAGCTCTGTTGTACTGAGATTGTCTTTTTTTAATGTAAATTTGCTTTGGGATTTGGTGGTTGTAAAGATGTAGATGAACCAGAAAAGGTATACTTTGACTTTTGAAAGTCCAAATTGACAACTTACTACACATGCCAAATTACCAGCAGTCCAAGAAGATAAAGAAATTGAACGCTTGGTGTTGTCCATAATTAATACATAGGTGAGTTTCATTTTTTTTGGTGTGTGTATTTTCTTATATAATAACAAAATGTTTAATGACGTGGGTGTTGATTTTTATGTTAAAATAGTTGAAGAAATTGCAATATAAATGGGGTTATTGAATGAGGTGGAGATGATTATGGAAAAAAGAGTATAATCAGATGGCGGAACTTGAAGACTCACTACTAACAAAGCGAATGGATGTTGTACAGAAGGTGATTGATGGCGGGATAGGACAACAGTGAAGCCCCAACAAGAGATTGTACTCTAGATCAACATCATCAGTTTAGGTTAGCCTTTTATTCATCTTTCCTAAAGTTCTAAACTGTAAGAAAATGTAGAATTTGTTATTTGTACCAACAGTAGTTTATTGTTGAACACGGCTAATATTCGTTGGCTAATTTGAATCATGGGTGTTGGGCATCTTATGTTTACATTTTTTTTTTCGAGTCGAAGATAAAACTGAGACAAAGTTGAAATAATCAATGGATTTACAACCCTAGGTATTGAATTGATTATTTGCAGTCCTATTTCACTTCCTGTATTGTGGAGTATGTTTCAAGCCCTTTGTTACTAAAATCAAGTCTTCTCTAATAGTCTTGATAGGCTACTTCAATATTGTTTTTTTTTTTGAAATTAACCATGCTAATCATAACAGCAAATCACATACTCCTCAAATGCTAACATTTTTTTAAGAAATTAACTTTTTATTTTGTAACAGTATTACTACTAATCGTGCAGCAAACGCATGTAACTCGATATGGTCTCGATGGGATGATGTAGTGAGGCAATTTGGTTGATGTTAATATAGTTAGGCTACTATCAAGATTTTGGTGTTGTTTTCTTTAGATTGTCCCTACCTTGCACCAACCTTAAGCAACATTCTTGGTAGATAACCGAATAACTTCTTTCATTTTTTATAACTGTTTTGATTTGATAGTGCATTTTCTGAACTTTTAACCATACTTCAAATGATTTTTTTTAGATGAAGTAGCTGTTTAAGATGTTTGAACTCCATGGCGAAGCTGGGCATGCGTTGACGGCGGAGGAGCTGACGGGGATGACCAAAAGTTTAGCGCGCCGCAACACGCGCGGGTATAATACTAGTTTGTATTTATTTACTAACTTTCCATTTTTTTTTGTCTTTCGGCATTTATTTATGGTCTCTTGTTCTTGACCATCTATAGGGGGTGTTTGGATGTGCACTTTGAACGTTATTTATTAATATTATTGATTATAATCACAGTATTACACCAGTTTCAGAACGCGCATTCAAACGACCCTAAAGCCCAAAACGACGGGTAATTACCTCTGAGATGTTATCATCGATGCTCGTGGCATCAGGAGGGGACAGAGATGACACCGAAAAGCCCGAACCCGTCAAAATGTTTTTCTCCCGTTCCCTATTAACCTCCATTAGAGCTTGCTCTAATAAAGCTTTTGCATCTTGATTAAGCTCACAAACGAACTTTAATGATGCGGATGAAGGGTTTAGTAAAGCTGCACAGGCTCCATTCACTACCATATGTAACCCTATTATTGAATCTTTATGAAAAACTTACCCTGATGCATCTCTATGAAGTCGATCAACACCCCATGCTAATATTTCTCAGATGCAATCTAGTGAACCCGATCAGCACCCCATGCTAATAATTCTTGGATACAATCTAGTGAACTCCCTCTAGCAGCCAAATCTAGTGAACTCCCTCTAGATGCTAATTCTTAATTTAGCAAACAAGAAAGAAAAGATTTAAAAACATTATAAATTATACAACACCTTATTGAATTAATTAGTACCCGTATCCACCCATGGTCACAAACAAGCACGCCATTGTCTAGAAGTATATGAACACATTGGGCACGTCTTTGACGTGCAGCCAAGTGCAATAGTGTTGCCCCTTTACCGTATCTTATATTCACAAATCTTGAAAACCCCATGAAGTTTATAAAAATTTTAATGTTTAATTTAGAACCATCTTATGTTATATGGATTACTAAACTCTAAACAATACACATAAAAAGTAAACATATAAATTTTAAAGGCAGGGTCTAAATCAACCAAGAAAATTGAATTTCCTCGCACGTGGTCACAATACCGTACAGATTGTTTACCAAACTGTTTATTCTTAGTAAATAAATAAATTGTTTATCAAACTGTAAACAACTGCAGTGGTCCAAACTATTTTAATATTTCTCTCCAGATTCCTGAAACCTTCTTTGTTTGTTTTTTTCAATGGCGTCTTCTCTATCTCCATCTTCATCTTCTTTCTTACCAAGACGAGGATGGATATATGACGTTTTCCTCAGCTTCCGAGGCAAAGACACTCGATACAATTTTGTAGATCATCTCTATGCCGCTCTAATCCAGCATGGAGTACGTGTTTTCAAAGACGATGAGACGCTCCATAGAGGGCAACCGATCTCCCCGGAACTGCAGAAAGCCATCGAAGAATCAAGGTTTGCTGTGGTCGTATTTTCTAAAAACTATGCTGAATCGTCTTGGTGTTTGGAGGAGCTTTGCAAGATCATGGAATGTCAAGATCGGATGGGAGTGAGGGTGTTACCGGTGTTCTACCATGTGGATCCGTCTGATGTGCGTAGACAGAAAAGAAGCTTTGATGTGGCTTTTCAGCAGCATGAGCACAAGTTTGAAGTAGAGATGGAGAAAGTGAACAAGTGGAGGCTAACTTTGACGGCAGCTTCCAATTTATCTGGATGGCATGTTTCGAAAACACTCAAAGAGTTAGTTTCTTTTCTTTTCATTCTTGCATCAATTACACTAAGATTTGAAATCCATTGAAGAGGGTTTTGTTGTAATTTCAGGAATCTATATCTATATCTATACTATATAATAAATAAATGTTTTATCATGCCACGTGTCGTCTTCAAATTCATTATCATAATTTTTTTCTCGTCTCTTTCTTTTATTAAATACACATATATATTTTAATAATAATATATATTTAAATAAAATAGAATTGTACTAATAAAACACATTTATTTTAAATTATCTCTTACTATAACAAACTTTGAAATCTAATTATGTAACTTTTATTTTCAATCAAATACTAATGAAAGTTAAATTATATTAAATAGTAATTAACGTATTTTGGAATCCAATTATATATTAATTTTAACATATTTTGAATTTTTTTTATATTCTTAGGATATGTAATATATTTTTACACCTATAATATATATACATATAGATTTAAGAATTTTATATATTAATATTTTTCACCCCGTGTGTAGACATGGGTTCTACACTAGTAGAAAATATAACAACACTGAATTATATTCCAAATGAATGAATAACAACGACGTGTCACACCCCGCCAAGGGGAAAGTACGGAATGTAACCGGTATATCGCATTGAATACATGTAAAAAAAACTAAAAGCAAAATTATGCCTTACATTGAAACATATAGTACATGCTTATAACAAAAGTACAAAAACAAAAATACCAAATCAGTATAATGAGTAAAATGACTGACTACAACCAAGTATGTGACACCCGGCAAATTCAGGTTAATATCCATACCCGACTATTACTTGAATTCACGTGATTACACTTGCATCATACTTAATTATAGGTTAATTAAGTACACATTTCATATAACAAGTTCATTCGTTTCATCTCATTACATGCATCGGTAATCGGACGGATTACCGGGTCACACACGCGTCCTGTCACACGAACGTTAACGAATATTAGAAATAATATTTAGACATATATTTGGTGTGTAAAAATTATATGAAACACTGTGATTTAATATTTCATGCTTATGTGAATTTTTCCGGAATTTTTAGAACAACTTTTATTTTAACGTTTTTAAGCAAATACGCGATATGTGCCATCAACACTAAATTAGATTTTTATAAAAATGATGGGTTCTTTACTTGGGCTAAATAATTCAGCAAATTAGTGTTAGTAATCCATATTAGTAGCCCAATTACTTAATAAAAAGCCTTGCAAGATAGAAAAGCCCAAACCCATTACCATTAAAAATCCCTTAAACCCCACACACCCTCACTTTTACCCTAATCACATTTCACAAACCCTAGCCCCCCCTCCCTCCATTCGGCCGCCACCATCACCACCTAGCCACCACCTCTCTCAAGCTTTCTCATCCATTTCAAGTGATTCTAAGGCCATTCAAGGGTGATTCAACGTGAAACAAGACAAGAACACATCATTTCTAACATCATACTTGCTTTTGGTAAGAATCTACCCATTCTTTTTCATCATTTTCGGCCATGTGTAGAGCTACCATCATCCAAACGAGTTTTGTTGGTTCAAAGTGTTATAATGCTTGTTTTAACTAAAAGATTTCAATATAATGAGTTGTTGATGCACATATGCACATTTTATGTTTCGAAATATTTGTTTAGGTCATTATTTGCTCGTTTCTATTTATAGAAACTTTGTTGGATGCATTTTTGCAAAACTTGATGTGTGATATGTTTGTTGGTTTAAATGGTACACATAATAGTGGAATAGATAGGAAATATAAATTTTTTGGTTAAAATGTTGTTTTACACTCGGTTATGGACAACTTACTATTTAAGGAAACTTTAATTTTGCATATTTTGTGTTATGAGTTTCTATTGGATAAAAACTTGATATTATGGTTCTATAATATATATTAAAGTAGTAAAAAGAGTTAATTGAGGTTACACATGTGCAATAGGGTCGTTTGGACCACTTTCCTAAAAAGGAAACTTTAATTGTTCATATTTGGCATGTGTAGGTTATAAATGTTTAAAATGGATTATATAGCTTCATTATCATATGAATAGATGACTTATGCAAGAATATGTAATTTGAAGTTGTGTTATGACATGTTTTGGTGAACCTTGCTAAATAAGGAAACTTTATTTGTTGAGAAAACTTCATAATTGCTTGAAATAGAAAGTAAATGCATAGGATCATGTTACTAGTATGTTAATAGTATAAATTCATGTACAACTTGTTTGTTTGAGCTATGACACCTTAGATGTACTAAAACCCTAATTATCAAAAAAATGGAAACTTTGTTATGTTAAGAATTATGGAATTTCAATGACATGTTATGCTACTTGTTTAAAAGAATTGAAATGGTACTAATAGGTTATTAATATGATGACATGAATTATGTGTATGAAATATGCCATTAAGAGGTGCAAATGCTATGTCACTTATCACATGTTAATTTCTTATGCAACTAGTTGAAGCATGTATGTTATGTCACAAGGTGTTACTTATACATTACTTAGGTACAACTTGTATGTTCCTTACGTGTCACACATGTACAACTTATATGCTACTTGTGCTACACATGTATAATTTGTATGATGCTTATGTGTTACATGTTTACAACTTATATGTTACTTGTGTGTTGTTTATACATGACTTCAATATGAGTCAACATTGGTCAACACTAGTCAACATTGGTCAAACTTGGTCAACATTGGTCAACACTAGTCAACATTAGTCAACATTAGTCAAACTTGGTCAAAGTTGGTCAAACCTTGGTCAAAGTTGGTCAAACCTCGGTCAACTTTGGTCAAACCTTTTCAAAACGTCAATGTAACCTTTCAACGTTGAGTCGTTTGGATGAATGTGGTTACATAAACCATGTTTACTTTCATAGACCTTATAGCCTTATTAATTCTTAGGGCTCGGTTAGGTCGGTTACCCGGAGTTACTCGATTCCTCTCGTTACTCCCATTTCTCATTCACCGCATTTCCAGGTGAGTTTTCACGGCCCTATTTTACTTACTTTTCCAATTGGGGGAGATACATGCTAAACCATTTTCTTACTTAGTCGTATGACAATTACTTTGATTTCGCTTTAATTTATATAAGTGGGTGCATTTCCCGCACATAAAGTCCTCTCATATTCGAACCGTTAATTATTACACAAAGCGAGGTGATTCATGAATAGTACTATTGGGTTTAACAACCCCCACCCGGGTTAGTCGCGCTAACTCTGACTGGGAGTCAAACGGGTGCATAATTGACCTAATCTATTGCGTGCTGGGCACGTAAGAGGCAAAATGCTAGTTTCTGCATTCCTTCGTTGAGCTTCGGTTTCGGTGTTGCTTATATAGTTAATGTTTATTGTCTGATCAACAATCGAATCAATGGTATACATGCGTACTGTTACACTGTTTTCATTTCTGTTTCTGTTACTTAATCCTGTGAACTCACCAACCCTGTGTTGACACTTTAAGCATGTTTGTCTCAGGTCGCTAAGCATTCATACACGGACTAGGATTGCACTCCAAGAGTCCCACAACATGTTTTCATTTAGAAGCTTAGGTTTATGGGAACCTAATTTGTCATGCTTCTGTATTTTGCAACATTACTTTTGCTTCCGCACTTTACATTCCGCATTTTCAAACTCTGTATTACTATTTAATTTTGTATGATGTTCAAACAGAATGTCTTTTCGAAAACTAGTTAGAGGTCGTTCGAAATGACCGGGACTGATGATCCTTGACAGTCACAACCCGCGGGTAACCCGCTGTGGAATTTCAGGGTGTGACAGATTGGTATCAGAGCCCTGGTTATAGAGAACTAAGTTGCATTTAGTATACTTAGACTATAACTGTAGGCTCACATAGTTCACATCACATCATACATGCATTTTCATACATGAATACAATGGATTACTGGATATTGACTTGTTACAGGATGTCGACCTCATCGGACCCCATTGTGATCTCGGACTCTGAGGAGTACACACCGGCTACCCCATCATCATCAGTGGAGCCACTCACCCCACCTTCATCACCCCACTCATCCACGGATGAGGAACAGACACATGACTCAGTGGATCTTGTAGAGTTGGATTCTGAAGAGGATCCCGAGGAGGATCCTGAGGAGGACCCGGAGGAGGATCCTGAGGAGGATCTAGAGGAGGAGGAAGACGACGCACCAGCCCCCGGAGGTGACGGAGACGCCGGAGAGGGGAGCGACTCGGGCGAGACGGTGCCCTACTCCGTACTACACGGGGACTCATCGTCCGACGACGGCTCCATACTACCTTCACCACCTCGTCTGGTGGACCCGACGCCGCCATCACCATTACTTGCACCGGTGGGAGCGAAGACCAAACTCACAGCTCGGAAGAAGAACATTCGCAGAGGAAAGCGACCAGCCCACTCCCCTGACATTGCTGGACCATCGGCCAAAAGGGCCCGGATTGCATCATCAGACACCTCATCTACAGGAGAGTCATCTGGACCATCCTACCCACCACCCTATTGGCTCCGGCCTACGAGGGAGGTACTACCGATACTTGCGACGCGCAGCAGGTTACATGACGCTGACATGTCATCCCTCCAGGATGAGTTGGCACTGACAAACCAGGCACTACTGATAGTACAAGACCGGATCGAGGCCGCAGAGGAAAAGGCTTGGGAGACAGAACAGAGGGCCACAGCTACTGAGACTGCACTACAGGCATTACAGGGGCAGGTAGCAGGACTACTTGAGGATCGCCAGAGAGAGACGGATAGGATCACTGCACTATCCAGCCGCCTCCGGCAGACTGAGGAGCAGTTGGGGATGGCACACCAGCAAGCAGCAGTAGCCGAGCATCGAGCCTCACTTGCTGACTCTACAGCCTTAGCAGCAGAGCTTACGGCTAACACGGTCAGAGAAGAGTTGGAACCCGCCAGGGTTCTGATGATTCTCTGTGCCTTGTTACTTTTTACCTTCTTGCAGAGTGGTACTGTTACACCACCCAGTTGATTAGCCTATCGTGAGCGGGCTGTGCTCACGCAATATTTTTGAGATATTACTTGTTTTGGAGGAGTGTTTACTCCTGAAAAATACTTTGTATTTGGTACAACTTATTTATCAAGTGGTTGTCTTTAGATTATATTGCATGGTTGATTTATTGTTGATTGTTGTGTGTTGTCTTATGCACGTGTGTTGATTGTTATTTATTACGCAATATCTAACCTTTGTTATCATTATGATTATAAAGAAACATGCCGCCAAGGAAGACACCCCGCAACCCAGGAGAAGGCACCAGTTCCATGACCACTGCCCAAATTGAAGCCCTTATCGTCCAACGCGTGGCAGATGCACTCGCTAACCACGAAGCCAATCGATCCAGTGGAGGATCGGGAGGCCACGGCGAGAGCAGAGGTATAGTACAAACCGGAAATAGTATATACTGCAAGTAACATAGCCCTACCTCGGGAAAATTTAACCTAATTACGCTCTATCATTGACACACAGGAACTGGGCATGGAACAAAGGCTTGCACCTACAAATCCTTTATGGATTGCAAGCCGCATACATTTACCGGGACGGAAGGAGCAGTGGGACTGCTACGATGGATAGAAAAGATCGAATCAGTCTTCAGTATGAGCCAATGCACAATGGAGAACAGAGTCATGTATGGAGCTGGGACTCTCGAGGGCCAAGCCCTCTCCTGGTGGAACTCTTATATCCAGACTCTGGGCCTGGATAATGCGAACGCCATTCCTTGGGAGGAATTCAAGGAAATGTTGAAAGAGGAGTACTGTCCTCGTAACGAACTCCAAAAGTTGGAACAGGAGTTTTGGAACCTAAGGATGGAGGGTGCTGACATCGCGGGGTATACCGCAAGATTCCACGATTTAGCAAGACTACTACCGCACATGGTTACACCGGAGTACAAACGAATTGAGCGGTACATTTGGGGTTTGGCACCTCAAATACAAAGCATGGTTATTTCTGCAGAACCCACAATTATCCACAACACAGTGAGGCTGGCTCATAATCTCACGGATCAGGCAGTGCGTCAGGGACTGTTCAACAAGAAAGAAAGTTTTGCGAAAACCTTTGACAACAAGAGAAAGTGGGAAAATGCTCCTGCCAAGTCCTATGTGCCTAGTAACCAGAAGAAGCAGGAACCGGCCCGGGTGTTTGTGGCTAACCAACCGGATAAAAGGCCAAGAGGGACATACACTGGAACCCTACCTAAGTGCAACAAGTGCCAGTTTAACCACAATGGTACTTGTGAAGATTCTCGGTGCCAGAAGTGTAAACGTTTTGGACACACTGCCCAGAGCTGCCGATCAGTTGAACAAGCCCCGGCTGGCGGGGGAAACCGCGGATGTTTCGGGTGCGGTGATCCCGGACATTTCCGCAGAGACTGCCCAAAGAACCGGAAACCTGGAAATACAAACACTCGGGGCAGAGCATTTGTCATTGGAGCCGGCGAGGCTAGGCAGGATCCTAACATTGTTACTGGTACGTTTCTCGTAAACAACTGCTATGCTTCTATCTTATTTGACACGGATGCCGATAAGAGTTTTGTATCCACTTAGTTTAGCTCATTACTTGGGATTACTCCCATCGCCTTAGATTACTTATACACGGTAGAGCTAGCAGATGGTAAGCTAATAGAGACAGAACAAGTAATTCCAGGTTGTGTCTTAACACTAGCCGATCATCCTTTCACTATAGACCTATTGCCAGTAACGTTGGGAAGCTTCGACATAGTAGTCGGTATGGACTGGTTGTCCAAGAACCGAGCCGAAATCGTCTGTCACGAGAAGATAGTCCGCATTCCACTGTCGGACGGAGAAACACTGACCATTCAAGGAGAACAGAGTGGTGCTACGTTAAGGATCATTACCTGCATGAAAGCCCGAAAGTACTTGCGGAAGGGCTATCACGCGATCCTAGCACACGTGACGGAAAAGAAAGAAGGAGAAAGGAAGATCAAAGACATACCGATCGTCCGAGACTATCCGGAAGTATTTCCCGACGACTTGCCCGGACTTCCACCGCAGCGACAAGTCGAGTTCCGGATTGATCTCACACCCGGAGCTGCTCCGATAGCAAGGTCACCTTACCGACTGGCGCCATCGGAAATGCAGGAATTGTCTAACCAATTACAGGAACTGCTAGACAAAGGCTTCATCAGACCAAGCTTCTCGCCTTGGGGAGCACCAGTCTTGTTCGTTAAGAAGAAAGACGGATCGTTCCGTATGTGTATCGACTACAGAGAACTGAACAAGGTAACTATCAAGAACCGATATCCACTACCAAGGATCGATGACCTGTTCGATCAATTACAAGGGTTGAGCTATTACTCAAAGATCGATCTGCGGTCGGGATACCATCAGCTAAGGATTCAGGAAGACGACATTCCAAAGACCGCCTTCCGAACTCGTTACGGTCACTACGAGTTCATGGTCATGCCATTTGGGTTAACCAATGCACCGGCGGTATTCATGGACCTCATGAACCGAGTGTGCAAGCCCTACTTGGACAAGTTTGTGATTGTGTTCATAGACGATATCCTGATATACTCACAGAACAAAGAGGAACATGCCGAGCATTTGAAGTTAATTATGGAATTGCTTAAAGTCGAGAAACTGTACGCCAAGTTCTCGAAATGCGACTTCTAGATTCGCGAAGTACAGTTCCTTGGACACGTGGTCAACGAGAAAGGCATACATGTTGACCCATCCAAAATCGAGGCGATTAAGAATTGGGAAGCACCTAAGACTCCGACTGAGGTACGACAGTTCTTAGGCCTTGCGGGCTACTATCGACGATTCATCGAAAATTTCTCTAAGATAGCCCAACCTCTCACCACACTGACACACAAGGATAAGAAATACGAATGGAATGACAAGGCAGAAACCGCTTTTCAATTACTCAAACAGAAACTTTGCAGCGCGCCGATCCTATCGTTACCAGAAGGAACAAACGATTTCGTGGTGTACTGCGATGCGTCACATCAAGGGCTCGGGTGCGTGTTAATGCAAAGGGAGAAGGTCATAGCCTATGCTTCTCGACAACTGAAAGTGCACGAGAAAAACTACACTACCCACGATTTGGAGCTGGGAGCGGTAGTATTTGCACTCAAGATCTGGAGGCACTACTTGTATGGCACGAAGTGCACAATTTTCACCGATCATAAAAGTCTTCAACACATCTTCGATCAGAAGGAACTTAACATGAGGCAACGTCGATGGGTCGAATTGCTAAACGACTACGACTGCGCTATCCGTTACCATCCTGGAAAGGCAAACGTCGTGGCTGATGCCTTGAGCAGGAAGGATCAACCCAAACCGCGACGAGTGCGGGCGTTACAGTTGACCATCCACACGAACTTACCCATGCAAATCCGCGACGCCCAACTCGAAGCAATCAAGGAGGTAAACCTATGCCATGAGTCCCTACGTGGTATGGACAAGCAATTTGAGGTCAAATCCGATGATATCCGTTATTTTATGGATCGGATTTGGGTACCAAGCTTTGGGGATCTAAGGGATCTGGTGATGGACGAGGCACACAAGTCCAGGTACTCGATCCACCCCGGTGCTGACAAGATGTACCATAACCTCAAGGAACATTATTGGTGGCCTAACATGAAAGCCGAAATTGCTACCTACGTCAGTAAATGCTTGACCTGTGCTAAGGTCAAGGTAGAGTATCAGAAACCATCAGGGTTACTCCAACAACCAGAGATCCCACAGTGGAAGTGGGAACAGATTTCAATGGACTTCATCACGAAATTGCCCAGGGCCTCTAATGGCTGTGACACAATCTGGGTAATTGTCGACAGACTAACCAAATCTGCACACTTCCTACCCATTAAAGAAACGGACAAGATGGAGAAACTAACCAGAACTTACTTAAAGGAAGTAGTCACAAGACATGGAGTGCCAATCTCCATCATTTCAGATAGGGATAGTCGATTCACATCCCGATTCTGGCAATCCTTACAGAAAGCCTTGGGTACTCGGCTAGATATGAGTACTGCATACCACCCCCAGACGGACGGTCAAAGTGAAAGGACCATCCAGACCCTGGAGGACATGCTCAGAGCTTGCGTGGTTGACTTCGGGAACGGATGGGATGCCCATCTACCGTTGGTCGAATTTTCATACAACAACAGCTACCACACTAGCATTAAGGCCGCACCATTCGAAGCACTTTACGGAAGAAAGTGTAGATCGCCGATTTGCTGGGCAGAAGTGGGAGATAGCCAACTCACAGGTCCAGAAGTTATTCATGAAACTACAGAGAAGATTGTACAGATACGCGAACGTATCAAGGCCGCGCGTGATCGTCAAAAGAGTTACGCTGACGTGAGACGCAAACCATTAGAATTTCAAGTGGGAGACAAGGTACTACTGAAAGTCTCGCCATGGAAAGGAGTGATACGTTTTGGCAAGCGTGGAAAGCTTAATCCTCGTTACATTGGACCTTTCGAGATTCTAAAAAGGATTGGTCCTGTTGCTTACAAACTCAACCTACCAGAAACCCTCAGTGGCATTCATGACGTGTTTCACGTGTCAAATCTGAAGAAGTGCTTGTCAGACGAGACACTAGTCATACCATTGGAGGAGATTCAAATAGACGATCAGCTTCACTTCGTCGAAGAACCAGTCGAGATCATGGACCGCGAGGTCAAACAGTTAAAACAAAGCCGCATTCCCATAGTTAAGGTTCGTTGGAATTCTAGACGTGGACCAGAGTTCACTTGGGAGCGCGAGGATCAATTCAAGCGTAAATACCCTCACTTGTTCAAAACTACGCCGTCTATCAGTGACGCGAACTGAATTTCGGGACGAAATTCCTTTTAACTGGGGGAGTATGTGACACCCGGCAAATTCAGGTTAATATCCATACCCGACTATTACTTGAATTCACGTGATTACACTTGCATCATACTTAATTATAGGTTAATTAAGTACACATTTCATATAACAAGTTCATTCGTTTCATCTCATTACATGCATCGGTAATCGGACGGATTACCGGGTCACACACGCGTCCTGTCACACGAACGTTAACGAATATTAGAAATAATATTTAGACATATATTTGGTGTGTAAAAATTATATGAAACACTGTGATTTAATATTTCATGCTTATGTGAATTTTTTCGGAATTTTTAGAACAACTTTTATTTTAACGTTTTTAAGCAAATACGCGATATGTGCCATCAACACTAAATTAGATTTTTATAAAAATGATGGGTTCTTTACTTGGGCTAAATAATTCAGCAAATTAGTGTTAGTAATCCATATTAGTAGCCCAATTACTTAATAAAAAGCCTTGCAAGATAGAAAAGCCCAAACCCATTACCATTAAAAATCCCTTAAACCCCACACACCCTCACTTTTACCCTAATCACATTTCACAAACCCTAGCCCCCCCTCCCTCCATTCGGCCGCCACCATCACCACCTAGCCACCACCTCTCTCAAGCTTTCTCATCCATTTCAAGTGATTCTAAGGCCATTCAAGGGTGATTCAACGTGAAACAAGACAAGAACACATCATTTCTAACATCATACTTGCTTTTGGTAAGAATCTACCCATTCTTTTTCATCATTTTCGGCCATGTGTAGAGCTACCATCATCCAAACGAGTTTTGTTGGTTCAAAGTGTTATAATGCTTGTTTTAACTAAAAGATTTCAATATAATGAGTTGTTGATGCACATATGCACATTTTATGTTTCGAAATATTTGTTTAGGTCATTATTTGCTCGTTTCTATTTATAGAAACTTTGTTGGATGCATTTTTGCAAAACTTGATGTGTGATATGTTTGTTGGTTTAGATGGTACACATAATAGTGGAATAGATAGGAAATATAAATTTTTTGGTTAAAATGTTGTTTTACACTCGGTTATGGACAACTTACTATTTAAGGAAACTTTAATTTTGCATATTTTGTGTTATGAGTTTCTATTGGATAAAAACTTGATATTATGGTTCTATAATATATATTAAAGTAGTAAAAAGAGTTAATTGAGGTTACACATGTGCAATAGGGTCGTTTGGACCACTTTCCTAAAAAGGAAACTTTAATTGTTCATATTTGGCATGTGTAGGTTATAAATGTTTAAAATGGATTATATAGCTTCATTATCATATGAATAGATGACTTATGCAAGAATATGTAATTTGAAGTTGTGTTATGACATGTTTTGGTGAACCTTGCTAAATAAGGAAACTTTATTTGTTGAGAAAACTTCATAATTGCTTGAAATAGAAAGTAAATGCATAGGATCATGTTACTAGTATGTTAATAGTATAAATTCATGTACAACTTGTTTGTTTGAGCTATGACACCTTAGATGTACTAAAACCCTAATTATCAAAAAAATGGAAACTTTGTTATGTTAAGAATTATGGAATTTCAATGACATGTTATGCTACTTGTTTAAAAGAATTGAAATGGTACTAATAGGTTATTAATATGATGACATGAATTATGTGTATGAAATATGCCATTAAGAGGTGCAAATGCTATGTCACTTATCACATGTTAATTTCTTATGCAACTAGTTGAAGCATGTATGTTATGTCACAAGGTGTTACTTATACATTACTTAGGTACAACTTGTATGTTCCTTACGTGTCACACATGTACAACTTATATGCTACTTGTGCTACACATGTATAATTTGTATGATGCTTATGTGTTACATGTTTACAACTTATATGTTACTTGTGTGTTGTTTATACATGACTTCAATATGAGTCAACATTGGTCAACACTAGTCAACATTGGTCAAACTTGGTCAACATTGGTCAACACTAGTCAACATTAGTCAACATTAGTCAAACTTGGTCAAAGTTGGTCAAACCTTGGTCAAAGTTGGTCAAACCTCGGTCAACTTTGGTCAAACCTTTTCAAAACGTCAATGTAACCTTTCAACGTTGAGTCGTTTGGATGAATGTGGTTACATAAACCATGTTTACTTTCATAGACCTTATAGCCTTATTAATTCTTAGGGCTCGGTTAGGTCGGTTACCCGGAGTTACTCGATTCCTCTCGTTACTCCCATTTCTCATTCACCGCATTTCCAGGTGAGTTTTCACGGCCCCATTTTACTTACTTTTCCAATTGGGGGAGATACATGCTAAACCATTTTCTTACTTAGTCGTATGACAATTACTTTGATTTCCCTTTAATTTATATAAGTGGGTGCATTTCCCGCACATAAAGTCCTCTCATATTCGAACCATTAATTATTACACAAAGCGAGGTGATTCATGAATAGTACTATTGGGTTTAACAACCCCCACCCGGGTTAGTCGCGCTAACTCTGACTGGGAGTCAAACGGGTGCATAATTGACCTAATCCATTGCGTGCTGGGCACGTAAGAGGCAAAATGTTAGTTTCTGCATTCCTTCGTTGAGCTTCGGTTTCGGTGTTGCTTATATAGTTAATGTTTATTGTCTGATCAACAATCGAATCAATGGTATACATGCGTACTGTTACACTGTTTTCATTTCTGTTTCTGTTACTTAAACCTGTGAACTCACCAACCCTGTGTTGACACTTTAAGCATGTTTATCTCAGGTCGCTAAGCATTCATACACGGACTAGGATTGCACTCCAAGAGTCCCACAACATGTTTTCATTTAGAAGCTTAGGTTTATGGGAACCTAATTTGTCATGCTTCTGTATTTTGCAACATTACTTTTGCTTCCGCACTTTACATTCCGCATTTTCAAACTCTGTATTACTATTTAATTTTGTATGATGTTCAAACGGAATGTCTTTTCGAAAACCAGTTAGAGGTCGTTCGAAATGACCGGGACTGATGATCCTTGACAGTCACAACCCGCGGGTAACCCGCTGTGGAATTTCAGGGTGTGACAAAGTACATATTCAAAAACTAAAAACAATAATTATAATCAAAAAACGAGTCATCATAAAAATATCCTCTTTAATTCAGTTTACCTGAAAGAATGTTTCGTAAACGGGTCAACTATAACTTTACAAGAAAAAAGGGTTTTAGCGGCGACTGTTGTCATCGCTAATGCCCTTGATGTCGTCGCTACTGACCCTCGCGATGACATGTCGCCGCTAAAACGGTCGTCGCCATTGATTCGTGCTGATGTCGTCCAGACGGTATATAAAGGAAATAACAAAACCTAACCTAGACTCCTAAGTAATAAATGAAGTACCTTCAACTAAATCGCACTAACAGTCAAGTGTACCTATCGAATGTAGCACAACTTAATGGTAAACCAGATTATCGAAGCCTAGAGACACTACTATAACAAAACTAGACTCTGACTCGGACTAAAGATTGATTTGTTGGGGGGTTTGACTACACTACTAATTAAACTAAGAAATGCAGAAAACAAGATCGACTCTAGCTATCAAGGTAAAGAACTAAGGTGAAATCAAGAGATGAGAAGAATACCACCTAGGTCGGAAACTATGATGGATCTGGTTTTCTAAGGAAACAACTCTAGACTAACTAGGACCCCCAATCACTCTCAGGTGTCACCAACTAAGGAAACTAAAGATGTAATAACTCACCAGATAGTTGAATCACCTTTCGGTCTCTCCAACGATGATAATGTACCTTAAAGACAGATAAACTTTTAGTCTCAATGTCCACAATACATAGAAGATGCACAAGGTAATCTCACGATAAGAACTATGATTCAGAATAGCAACAATCACTAGACACCTAATACCAATGTCCTCTCAGACAGTTAACACTCGGATTCCTAATGACGAAGACTAGACAACCATCTCTCACCTCTCGGGTATTAAGATAGGATACACACTCAGATCGAAATATATTCAATCATAACTCCTATGGGCACTATGTCTAGCAAACCACACACACAATCACAAGCCCTAAGATCTATGACCTAGATATGCAAACCAAACTGGCAGACAACCACAATTAGCATACGGAATTATAATAAAGCATAAATCAGATTCAAATACGTAGATTCATCACAATCATTAACATAAGATTGTTTACATAATCATTTAACCATCACAAATAGCCAAAATCGGATAAAATTCATAACTTTAACAAAGTATTCATCATGTGACCTAGGTAGTATCAAAGATCTAGCCAAGCATCATGTTCAAAACACTAAAACAAAAGTAAAAGAAGAAGAACATGGTTTCAATCAGAACAATCAATGATAAAGATTCAAACTTTAAACCTGAATAAGCTACTACAACGAACCCGGAATCTAAAGCTTTGATCTTTAGCCTTTAATCGCCTCCTAAGCTCCCAAAATCGCCCTAAAGCCTTCTCTGAACAGCTGGAAGTCGAACCTCTTACCTAATGGCTATACAATTCTATTTTATTTCGATTTTGGGCTTTTTCATGATTTATGACTCTCTCGCGTACCGTGAGGGCCAAATTAGTTGGGGCAACTTTTAGGTTTCCTCGCGTACCGCGAGGACTGGCGTTTTGTTCTTCGCATACCGTGAGGGCAAGAAACTCACCACTTTTGACTTTTAAACTTCGGGCCTCATTCTCGTGCTCGTTTTTTTTGGATATTCACTTGTAATTCTTCCGAGCACCTGTAACACATCATAGACTCAATACTATACAAAAATGACTAAAAATGAATAGAAAACTACTAAAAACGAACTAAAATACTAGGAATAAAGATGTGTGCTTTGCACTACATTACGTGCCTAAAGGTGAAACAATCGTCGGTAAAAATAAGGCCTTTTAGCGACGACATGTCGTCCCTAAAAGGCTGACACCAAATCTAATTCTGCATTAAAAACTAAATTGTTAATAAAATTTTGTTAGCCTTTAGCGACGACGTGTCGTCATTAAAAAGGTTGTAATTAAAAAAACTTTTTTTTTACTATTTTCATTGTTTTTCCTTGGGTTTTTACAACAAAATTACAATTAAGAAAAAACTGAATACGGATTATAATATCAAAATCCAAATTACAATAATCCAAAGTACAATGATGCAAAATATTAACTAACGCTCGATGCGTATTCAAATAAACTAAAGTAACTGAGAATCGTCATCTTCGCTTTCATCATTGTGACTCGATTCTTTACTCGTGCGCACGTTGGATTTTGCACCTTTTAGTTGATTGATTTCATCTTGTATTTGTTGCATTGTTTCTTTCATTTCCTCGTATTTTCTTCCACTTCATTATAGCGATCGGTGGATATATTTGACACATCGTAGGAAGCGTTTTTCATCTGTCGACCAATACCCCGTTGCCAACCACGCCTTTGACCAAGTGCAAGGCGTAGACACTCAGTCCACAGAATCCACATATACACTTACCTACTAGTATACGAAAAGGCAATAATCTATCATCAAATTCTAGACTAATATACAAAACATTAAAACTAAACAAAGATGTAGCGAAAGAAAGCCCTAACAAATCATCAAAAGAAAATAAAATGAAAAAACGGTAGCAATTGAACATGCTTGTGCACTGACTCGACATTTACACACAAACATTAGCTACTTGAGTGATGTAATTTCAACAATACAACAACATCCAAACATTCTTGTTTTGCATAAATCGACGAGATACAATGAGAGTGAGAGATACATACTAGAGAGTCAAGCTAAGTGATGGCTTCCTTGGTGGACGAAGGAAACGATTACGGAGGCCGTTTACGATGGCTCCTCCGTGGTGCCAAGTCTCCTTGCTCGAGTCCTTCCCATTCTTCTGACTGCAACCATCCGAATCCTCTCCTTGTCCTTGTGACCCAACCGACCCTTCCTACCTTCTTGACCACTAGTCGATTTCTTCTAGTCCTCCAGACCCATTCGGTGCGTTGTAGGATCCACGCCATCATCCCCCCTGATTACATACTGGTCTTCCAAGTTGAACCACATGTCTTCGTCTCGTACAGATCCACAGAACCACGGCTCTGATGCCATGTTGTAATTTCACGTAAACAGAATATATAAACACTGAATTGTATTCCAAACGAATGAATAACAACTATGCTAGTTTTCTTGATTTACCGACTCTATAAACACTTACTAAAAAGAACCATCGCGATCTTTCATCAAGCCGGAAACCGTCATGCCGTTTGAAACTGCAACCACTTTTGTTTGGACGAATTGCTTCTACGTGGATTTGGCCCTTGCGGCAGTTTATGTCCAGCGAACATCCGGACCATCTAGTAGCCATATATGGGTTGGACCTTTTACATCTAAACCCACTTGGGCTTTATTCTAAAGTCTTTAACAGCCCATAACATAAAACATAACCTTGACCCTATAACAAACTAACTTAAATGACCCACATGTGTATAAGATTAAAGCCTAAGAGGTTTGACAATGTCATTTTTTTAGTTTTGTTGGCTATAGAAAACTAACATTTCACCTTCCTGACAACGGATTTTTTTGTTCAATTCAAAAGTTAACTTGCTATTTGCTAACTTTTAATGCTCCAATCCACAGGGGTGAATCATCAATTATCAGCAAGATTGTTCAAGAGATCTTAGGGAGCGTAAAACCTCGTGGTATTGACTACAATCTAGTTGGTATGGAATCTCGCGTAGATGAATTGTATTCGTTATTGGGTATGGAAGCAAGAGACGAGGTACGGATGGTGGGTATAATGGGGATGGGTGGAATCGGTAAGACTACTATTGCCCAAACTTTGTTTAGAAAAATTTCTTATATGTTTGAGGTTAGTAGTTTTAACAAAGGCGTTAGAGAAAGAGATATATGCGACTTACAACAAAAGATTCTAAAAGATATTCTTGTTCTTGATGATGTGTCCAACATTAATGATCCCGAGGATGGAGCAGATATGATAAAGACACGATTTTGTAACAAAAAGGTCCTTCTTGTTCTTGATGATGTGGACGATGTAAAGCAACTAGACTTCCTAGCTGCAAGACATGAGTGGTTTGGTCGAGGAAGTAGAATCATTATAACCACTAGAGACGAGCATTTGCTGTCCGATACAGATGCAAAGTACAAGCCGCCTCTTTTACTTATGGAGCAAGCTGTTGAGCTTTTCAGTAGGCATGCTTTTAGGAAAAATAACCCTACTTATGGATACAAGGAGCTGGTTGATCGTGCAATATGCTGTACTGGGTTTCTTCCTCTAGCCTTGAAAGTTTTAGGTTCTTTCTTCCGTGGCAGAGAAGCAGGTGTGTGGGAAAGTGCTTTAGACAGACTAGTCGGAAAATCAAATAGGGAGATTTTTGGGACACTAAAGTTAAGTTTTGATGGGTTGGAAGAGTCTGAGAAAAAGATATTCCTAGACATAGCATGCTTCTTCAAGGGTAGAGAAGTAAATGATGTGTGTAGAGTACTCGATAGCTGTGGTCTCTATACAGGGATAGGGATTAGTATTCTTATTGAGAAATCTCTTATAACTGTTTCAAAGGAAGTTATAGATATGCATGATCTCTTACAAGAAATGGGTCGTCAAATAGTGTGTGAGAATTTTCCAAATAGCAGGCTATGGCAGCTTGAACAAATCCATGATTCCATCAAGAAGAAAAGGGTAAAAAAAATTCCCCTCTTTATAAAAAAATCTGC
Organism: Smallanthus sonchifolius; assembly: GCA_023525975.1. NCBI lineage: Eukaryota > Viridiplantae > Streptophyta > Magnoliopsida > Asterales > Asteraceae > Smallanthus > Smallanthus sonchifolius. The sequence goes on along the minus strand of CM042035.1, from coordinate 14,431,150 downwards.
TTTTAAAATGTGTACAATCTGATAAAATTGTGTTCTTATTTGCAGCAACCCGAAGTCATCGAAGCCATTGTTTGAGTGAGTTTTAGTGTCCCAAAAATCTCACTATTTGCCAAGCGAGACAATGTTGGCCTGAGTTTTAACGCTGATGTTTTTGAAAACATGAAGAATATGCGGCTACTTCACGTTTACGGTAAATTCACTTCTATTGTACCTACCACTCTCCCCGATGAGTTGCAATCACTTTGTTGGGATGAATACCCATTTTTATCTATGCCTGTTGCGCACATGGAAAAGCTTGTTGACCTTGGAATGCGCAGTGGTCAAATTCAAAGTTTATGGATAGGGCAAAAGGTAATCTAGTAGATAAAACCAGTTTCTTAATGACATGTTATACGTATTCATTGTTGAGTAACTGAGATATGCTTGTTTATTTATGTTGTATTCAGATTATGCCAAACTTGAAATTCATTCACCTTGAATCATGTAATTGCATATCAAGTTTTCCAGACGTCTCAGGCGCCCCAAACATTGAGAGGTTAATTTTGTTTCGCTGTGAGAGTTTATCTGAGGTGCACGAATCTCTTGGATCACTCAAAAAACTAGTTTACTTGGACCTTAGTAATTGTGGACGGCTTCAGCATCTCCCATCAATGATCGAGATGGAATCCTTGGAGACACTAAATATCTCTTCTACTGGTCTTGAAAGGTTCCCAGAATTCTCACCATGTATGGTTAAGCTATCGCATATACACTCTCGGTCTTGTCATGGAATAAAGGAACTGCCATCATCGATTAGATATCTTATTAATCTTAACATCCTAAATCTCGAAGCATGCTCCAATCTTGAAAAAATTCCAAACTCTATATGTGAGTTGAAGCATCTCAAGAGCCTTTTTCTTGAGAACTGCCCGAAACTGCTGAACTTGCCAAAAGGGTTTGGCAGCTTGGAAAACTTACAAGAGCTTCATCTAGAAGTTTGGATTTCCTCTGCGAAATTCACTAGTATGCATGCTTTTACAAGTTTGTGTTGCTTGAGAAAATTGGATCTCAATTTGAGACAAATCAGAGATGAAGACTTCCCCAACAATCTTCATGGTTTATCGTCTTCGGAAAGATTAAATCTAACTGGCAATCGTGAATTAACCCGGTCACCTGTCAGCATATCTCATCTTTCTCGACTAACACACCTAGAATTGAACAACTGCGTCCGACTTCACAGTTTGCATGGGCTCCCATTAGGAATACAAGTATTGATGGCAAGCGGTTGCAGCTCACTTGAAAACATTGAAGACCTTTCAAAAAAGTATGAGTCTTTGTCTAGGATATGGTTCCGTGATTGCCACAAACTCTTAGGGGATGAAGGAAGTAAAAGATATGTTGATAAAATGTTGAAGCAATCATTCCTTATGGTGACTAACCTCTATCCCTTTTATCTTATATTAATTTATTTATGGAAATAAGTTTAATCAAAAGAGAGAAGCTTGATGACTAAGTAATGGGAAAATCACCTTAGCATATTTAATCATCTATCCTTTAGACTTCTCTAGAAAATTGAAAGTGGGGCTATAAAACACAATTGTACGGCGACAAGTAAGCACTAAACATGTGATATTACCATTTTCCTTTCCCTGTGCAAGCAAAATGTGATACTAACTTTTCCTAAAAAATGTACTAGATAATACTATTAACGTGACATCTTCCTATCTTTTAAAATTTTAGTAAAAGTTAATATCGTGTGATCCTAAAAGCAAGACTCGCATCGTATGTCTCACCTGTCGCCCCCTATTGGTTTTAAATTCTCGGTATCACGACATTTTTTATTACTAATATGGTATTTTTTGTAAGTAAAACTTTTAAGTTTGATGTTTATTGTTGAATACAGAATGTGCTGCTGTAGATAGTGCTTTAAGTGTTGCTTTCCCTGGAACAAAGATTCCAAGCTGGTTTAAAGAACAACATAATGGGCACCAAATAACATTGACGTTATTTCCCAAATGGCAAACTCGGATCGCGGGTTTTGCCCTATGTGGTGTGTTTGAACATTCACTACCAACTCGTTGTCGTTCTATTAAATTTAGATTTGAAAATGCTGCCATGTTTGTTCCTAAGTTTGAGGTTGAGCATATCAGTGCATCTACAACAAGTAAAGATGGGAATGTTTGGCTTGGCTATATACCATTCAGTTCCTTTCAACAGATGCATCGTGATGATGATTTTCAACAAGAAGGTAATCTTTTCATCACTGTATGGTATGGGATAAAGGAGTTTGAAGTAGTAAGATGTGGAGCACAAATTGTTTACAAAGAAGATGTGGAGTCAATCCAACAAATTAAACCATATGCGTCTTACCAATGGAAATGGAAGCTTATTCTAGGAAATCATACAATTACTACCAACCTCGACAATTTTAACGTTTAGACCGGTACGTATTTATTTGCCTCGACAATCATCACTACCCCTCCCTATCATTATTAACTTTTTATTAATTCTAAAATTGACACCCATTACTCTCAACCATTAATATAGTTTGATTAAATGCCCTTTTGTATTTGATACTCCCTCCCCTGTCTCTATCTCTATATTCTTATCATCATAAATAAGTAACAAGGACACGTGTTACTATCTGATTGCTACTCACCCTTATTTTTTTTCTGTCAGTCTTTCCTATTAAATGAGAGGACACGTCTCACTCTCTCTGGTGTCTCCTTATTCTTATTTTTCTCGCTCATCTCCTATTAAATAATTATATTAAAAGAACATATATTTTTAGATATTTAAAATAAATTGAATTATTGATAGTTATTATATCACTAACTATATAATTTAATATGAAATTAGTTATGGAGAGTTATAATTTCTGACTTTACTAATCAATTTCGAAAAATAAGTTTGTATTATGGATAGTTGTAGGATCGTGTATTACAAGATGGTTATGTTTAGTTGAGATTGGCGAAAACAATTACAACTATGCAAAGTAACAAGAACAATCATAATACTGATAAGTGCAAGTTGTATTAATCTTCAAAGTTTATAAGTTATAGAGAAAACTATGTTTAAGCACACTTGTATAATGAAGGATTACACTACTTATAAATGAACGTAGAATCAAGACAGACCCTTTATTTTAAGGATCATATCAAACACAGACCGTTACTCTTGTACATCTAGAAGCTACGCTACAATGTGCATATAACAAAAGACTACAAAAGTTAACTTTATCCAAACGTCTTCTTAGGCATCATTCTATGTACACTTGGAAGTAGGAGCGTTGTCTTTTATTATCTACACTAATAACATTCATTCTGTAGATGGTGTGTCAGAGTTGTAGCAGAAAGTTGTCAGTAGTAAAGTTCATGCTGCTGATATATATGCCTATCAGTAGCAACGTTTATACTTCAGCAGATAAGGCTATCCGCATCATAGTTGTTGATCAGCAGCAAAGTTTAACTTTCCGCAGCATAGATGATGTGCCATCAGTTATACATATTTTACATACATAATAATCCCACATTATGGTACTAATTGAATAATAATCTTGCAATTTATGGTTAAAATACTTATATTTTGTAATAGCAGGTTATTCGGTGTTGAAAATATAAATCAAGATAAAATCTATCAAATACACCAAGAATTCAAGCTTCTAGAAGATTCATTCCCGAGCTTTGACCCCCAAGAAGTCAAAATTGGTCAACAAGAGTCAACCCGGCAGCTAAATGACAAAACTAGGGAAAAAGAGAGGGATGCACGGTGCATTGGCGTCTCTTGTTCCCCATGACCCAGTACAGTGTCCTCTGTACCCTATTTGATTCCCTAGGCCTTTGCACGACCGTGCATTGCACATTTTAAGGCCTATAAATAGGAGGCTTGAGTTATTCATTAAAGACACCAATCCAGACCTAAAGAGCACTCAAAAAGAGAGCATTCTCGTAGTTAGAGTAGAGAGTAGAGAGTAGAAGGGCTCTTCCTCCTTGTTCCACAATAGGGGAGCCTACAGAACTCATCATTACGCTAGTTGTTACGGCCATTCTTGGCTAAAACTTCTTTGTATTGCTAGGGTGAAGATGATGTTTGGTGCATGTTAATGTTTAACTTATTAATGAAGTGGTATGTTTATGTGTTTAACTAATTCATTCTCAAAAAGATCTTTTGATGGGCTTTTATTATTGTCTAAATCCGTCTTTATATTTGTGAGTGTCTTGATTTTAAAGAGTAAGATAGTAAAACCCTTTTTTAATCAAACTTCCTTTGAAACTCATACGTCTTTATACGAGCAGAAATTGATAAGCCAAGGCTTGGTCTATATTTCTAAGATCGTACGTCTTTATACGAGATTATTATGCGACCAAGAAATGGTGAACTCATGTAGGGAACGATACGTCTTTATACTTGGTCCCATTTTTATATCGCCTCCCGGTGAACAAAATATTATCAGCTATTTAACTTTAATATAAAACATTTTGAGTCTGATGTCTTAAACCAACCCGGAGATGACCATTCGATGGGTTAAGGGTAAATGTTGTCCCTAAAGGGAGGCACTACCACTTTTTAAAGAATATAATTTGCAAATCAAATATAGTGAGGACGAGGTTCTAGCGGTGACCCGGGTCACAAGTTTGTAGTAGTCATACCACTGAATTACATTATCACGTACCAAGCTGATTCGAATCCCAGATCAATACATTCCGTAATCTGATCATTTTCGCCATATTTACTTTTCTACTATTTACTATTCTGGTATTTACATTTCTGTTACACACTTCACACATATTTTTACTTTTATGTTATTTACTTTACCGTCATTTACTTTTCTACTTCACAAGCAAACAAAACCCACTCACTAATTAATCCGGATAAACGATAACAAATGTTGAGTAATGGAACTCAAACGTGTCCATTGTTTCGATACTTGGTTCTTACCTAAACTATATTACGCTGCGATAGGTACACTTGCCTATTGTGTGTGTTTTAAGTTAACGTAATTATCATTTTATAAATTTAAAACCTGATCTTGTGAAATCATCCTAAAAATATATTTACTTAAATTTTTATATATCAAAAAATTCACATCAATAGACACTTATCATCAGCAAATTGTAGGTCCCAGCGGGTCTTCGGATCTATCTCAGTCGTAATACACGCAACACGCATATGTAGTGTGGAATCCTAAGCAATACGCACGTCTCTAACTTACTCACAGACAATAAGAACATACACAAGACAAGATATCAATAAACTCCTTGTATTATTTGAAAATAGTGCTTACAAGATATGAAATCATAACCTTCAAATGAACACAAACTAAGAACTATTTAGAGACAAACATACTGCTACAGGCAAACTTGTCATGTTCGCCTATATTAGTCCAGGTGAACTTGTTAAGTTCGCCTCAACTATATAAGGCGAACATGTTAAGTTCGCCTGTTACAAACTTAACAATTTACAAGACAAAACTTTACAATCATGAATATAAAGACTAATCTATTACAAAGGCTAATTGTCACTCTAAAAGTTCCAACAGACTCCCCCTTGACAACAACTTGGTCTTTATCTTCAAGTCTTGTTCTTCCAATTCTCTGGCAGTAAGCTCTTTACACACACCCTATTCTTCAAACATACATACAACACCCTCTTGTACTGCAACGCCTGTTCTCTAGATTCGTCGGTAAACATGATATCTTTACGTCTCAGCATTTTTTGATCAGCCTTTGAGAAGTTAACAAGGTTCATAGCATCAAAGAACCTTGCTATAACCTTGCCACTCAAATCTTTAATTTTGGAATCTTCTGATCACTGCTTCACTCGTATTGACATCAACGTACCACCACTTCAAGTTATTTAGGCAATCATAAGGAATCATCTTCAGAGGAATCTTCGGGACATATCTCACACGTTTAAACTGAAATCTCCAGATCACCCTTTGAGTAACCGGATCATCGTCTTTGATTCTTTTTTGTAACGAACCGATTTTTGGGTTTATCTTATAATATGTTAATTATAATATAAAGGGGGTGTTTTAAATAAAATGAAAGAAGATGGGTTTATTGAATACACTAAAATAACCTAAGTTTGGGATGAAAGGGGTAATCTAGAAAAAGGGAAGGACTAGAATTGTAATTAGCCAATTCTTGATTTGGCTTGTATCATATATGTTGACACACACACCAGGGAGGTGTGTGTGTTATGATCAAGAGAGAAGAAGAGAAGAGGAGCAAAAATTAGTCAAGAGCCTCAATTGATGAGATTGGATGGTTGATTTAGAAGATTTGGCTTACACAACTCCTTCTAATCATCAAGTGAGCATCATCTTTCTCTTTAAAATCATCATGGATTCTTAGTTTAGTAAAGTGTTGATAGATGAAATTTAATAATCTGAAATTAAGGGTTATATTGAGTGATTTGTGGATAAGGGTGACTATTCTAGTGTTACTAAAGCTAGATGAACAACAAATTCAAGTTAATTACATTTAATTACAAGTTTGATAATTAGGGTTCTTGAGAACCAAAATTGGGGGTTTTGAATCTGGGATGTTTGGTTATATATTTGATTATGTTTTAGTGTTTGTAAGGTTACATAAATGCAATTGCATGTAAAAAACCTTTTGCTTTGGTGAATTTTGATTTGGATGAAAATAAAGAATGTTGGGTGAAAACCTTAATGTGTCAAATGGGTAAAGTCCAGTTTTGTATGATTAAAAGATGATGTAAGGCCTAGTTAATCAAGTCTTGTTTTAGAATAAAGAGAATAAGTTCTTGGTATGGTGTAAGTACCTAAATTGGTGATTAACAAGATCATAGATTACTAAACTAAATGTGAATTGTTTGGGTAATCGAGTGGTCAAAGCCGAGGAACAATCGGGAGCATCTAACGCCAAAGGTAAGTGCTTTGCACTTTATATGTAGTTTGTGAAAAGTAATTATGTGTTATACTATTTATTGTCAATATTATAATTGAATTGTGTGATATATATTCAAGATATATTGTATATGATAATAAGGAATGAAATGTGGATATGTCAAGATGAACAATTGGTAAAACATAAGTTATGTATGGATTAATACATGTCTTAAGTTGTAGGTCAATGTGTGCCTAAAGTAATGAAAGGATGGGATTAGAAGTTAAACTCCTAACGAGTGGGAAACGGGTGGTGGTACTTGAGTTTGGGAATCAAAGTTAAAAAACATTAGCCCAACTCATGTAGTAGGATACGGCCTAGCCATAGCCTATGACCCTCCTTAAGATGGCCTACGGCTGGATTAGACCTTACGGCCTAGAGCTTCTGCCTTACGGCCACACCTTACGGCCACACCTTACGGCCTGGTGTATGCTGAAATTTCAGTTTGTTTATTTTGTTTTGGCATGTCGTTGTTGTAGTAACCTGTTAGGAGTCCCAATGATTATTTATCTTTACTAACCTTGTTCATATTAATGTTGTGAATATAGGTAACGAACCATTTTTTGGGTTCATATTATAATATGCTTAGCTCATTATATAGAGGTGACACTAAATAAAATGATGGAGGTTTATTATAAACATGTGTCATAACTAGTTTTAACTAGTTTGGGTGAAAGGAGTTAACTTGAAAAGTTGAGAGACTATTTATGTAATTATGGCAAAGCTGCCATTTGACTCATAAAAGAGTCAACATACACACAAATGTTCATTTTGTGTGTGTGTCTTTGAATCCAAGAGGAAAGAAGGAGAAGAAGCTTTGATCAAGATAAAAAATTGGAAGTTTGTGTTGAAGCAATACTTGTGACAAGCACTCTAAAGATTATTTTTACTTATGTATTGTCTTTATGTATTTGTATATCAGCGTCTGTATGTATTGGTTTATTGAGTTGTAATCATGTTCGTAGGTACTTGTCATTGTATTCGTCTTTGTTAAGTGTTGTGAGCACTTAACAAGTGTGCATGTTGCTCAACCAGCGTACTTAGAAGTACGCAAGAACATTGTCTTCGTACTTGCTAAGTACGCAGGAACAATTTGCCCTGCGCACTTGTTAAGTGCGCAGAGATCAGGTCTAGTATAAATAGGCTAGGTTAACAGAAGTTATGTACGCAGACATTTTGCACTCAGTTGTATTCTCTCTGTAACCTTCAAGTTTATAATAGACGTAGTTTCAAAGTGATTTCGTTATCGGTTTACTTTGTGTTACTTGATTCTCCACCTAGTCACGAGCATTCTGCACCCGGTCCAACTAGTCACACACCCACACGTAACGATTCGAGACACTCGGGACCTACAAGTGGTATCAGAGCATAGCTCTTGATTTCCAGTGTTGTGAGTGTGTTAGGAGCATCTTCTACACATCCTACAGAAATTTTGCAAGAAAAAGTGGGTGTTTTTCTTGATTTTTGTGATAAAATAGGGGTAGCTCTTGAGCACTATTTCAGAAGCAAGAATCACTCAAAACCGACTTTTGTTATGTATTTGAGTGTTTTGAACATCAAAGGTTTGTTAGAAACGAGTTTCTGACCCTTTAGCTCATTTTGTTTGGTCATATCTTCAACTTTTTCTTTCTCCGGTGAGATTCCAGTGACCGAAAAAAGTTGGTGAGAGTTGGTGAAAAAGTGATCTGCGTACTTACCATATTTGGCAACAAGTACAGTCTTGCTGCGTACTTAACAAGTACGCAAGACCATATTTGTTGCGTATTTAAGTGATCTCTTGCGTACTTATCATTTACCTATGCGTACCTGTCAAGTACGCAAGAGCAAATTCTAAATACACAAGACCAGGTCTTTAAGTGCGCAAGGCCAGATTCAAGTGCCAAGTTGTTTTGATTTTTCTGAAATTTGACTAAGTGTTTCACTATGGCAAATCTTCAGAACCTCGGTAACCTTCTTAATTATGACAATGAGATTGGAACCCCAAAAAAACCACCAAATCTGCTCAATGTAAATGATTATTCGAATTGGAAAGCACGCTTTTAGCATTATATCTCATACACCGATTCTTCACTTTGGATACCCATTTTAGAGGGTTATAAGCATCCCACATATACATATCTTGATGAGGAAGTTCCCAAGCCTATCTCCAAACTTAATGATGAAGAAAAGAAAGTTTATCACAGAGAGAAGAAGGCACACGGATCTATTACTATGGCCTTGACCACGGAGTTATTTCACAGCTTTAGAGGATACGATAACTCCAAGGATCTCTAGAAGGCTTTGTAAAAGAGATTCGAGGGAAACAGTGACATCAACAAGAGTAAAAGGGATCTTCTTAGGAAGCAGTATGAGTGCTTCACATATCTGGAGAATGAATCTATAGATGAGCTTATCTCTAGATTCTATCATCTGCAAACTGAGTTGAAAGCTTATGACCTGATCTATCCGAATGAGGAGTTAGTTGAGAAATTTCTGGATGCCCTACAACCAAAATTTGAGATCTACACCACTCTGATGAGAGAGAACTCAAAGTTTTATGAGATGACTATTGATGAAGCAATCGGAAAGGTTCAAGCACATGATATGAACCTAAAACGAAAAGAGAGCTCAGGGAGACCTCAAATACAAGACCCTTCAATGTATTTTGGGACGTCTTCCACAGCCAAGTCATCGGGTTCTAGAATTGCCCTTTTCTCAGGGAACTCTCATGAGGAGGATAACTCAAATGTCTGTGGTGGTCATGCTTGCTATGCAGCATCTGGATCTGGTTCTGGTTCTGGATCTCATCACCAGAATTCCTCAAGAAATCCTTCTCCCACATCTTCAGCTAACCAATCAGCAATAGCCAAGATAGCTGAAGATCATGTGGCTTTATTCTCATCATGCATGCTTGTCTATCAGAACTTCATTGGCGGTAAGCTCACGGATCCTGAAACCATAGAAGAAGACTTCAATCAGGTGGATCCGGATGATATGGAGGACATGGATATTCAATGGAATATGGCCATGATCTTGAGAAGGGCGAAGCGTTTCCTGAATAAAACTGGCAGGAAGTTTATTGGTGGACATTCAAATGCCAAGGTGGGATTTGATAAATCCAAGGCCAAATGCTACAAATGCAATAACTTTGGGCATTTTGCAAGAGAATGTCAAAAGGACAAAGCACCGGCCTCGGGGTTCACCAGACCTAGCCAAGGAAACAATCAAATGTACAACAACTCCAACAACCGTAATCAAAGTCAAGGTGGAACGTCCAATGCTTTGGTAGCACAACAAGACGACAACTTTGATTGGGGTGTTCATCTGGAGGATGCACTTATTGCTCAAACGCAAGTTCGTCTCATGGCTGAGATTATGGAGATGATGGAAGCAGATGAACGGGAAGCTTCTGTGGCTAACCAAGAAGAGTCTACAACTGCAGTTACCCTCATGGCTGTTGGAGAGGCATCATGTTCATCTAATTAGGTAGATTCTAACTCTTTTGCTGTCATTTCTTGTTCCAGATGTCTAAGCTTAAAGGATGAAAATTCTAAGCTTCAAGACAAAGTCGAACGCCTTCGTATTGCAGCCTTAAGCTACAAAGAAAACGAAAAACGATACAATGATTCAATTGAAACGTTGAAGAAAGAAAAACGTGATTATTCACTTAAAATCAGCGATCAATAGTTTCATTTGGATGTTGCGTACAAGGGGTTAGAGAAAATGAACAATGAGATCAACAAGCTGCAAAATTAGATCTTGTAGTTGAAAGGTAATATTGAGAAGTTGAAAAATTCTCGTTTTATGGTGGAACACTACGAGTCTGTAGTGAGACAAGTGAATGGCTTAGGGCTGGGTACTAACGCCATTCCTCCACCGGTAAGCGGGAAATTTGTCAACGACTTAATTGACATTGATTTGTCTTGCCTTGATGAGTCCTCGAGTCAGGATGATTCCTCTAACAAGGATGATTCCTCAAGTAAGGTTGACTCGGCATCTGATGAAGAGTTCATTACTGCTTCTGATGATGGGTCTGAGAACATCTGCCCTAAATGAGTAGTCTCTAAGGAGTTGCTCAGTGAACAGAAAGTTAAGAAAAACATTATCACTGTTAATGATAATTGTATTTTGACTGAACCCGATATTGTTGAATCAAATGAAAAATTAAAAGTGATGCTTTATGGGGGATATAAAAACATTAATCAAGTTAAAAAGGAAGCCTTTTCAGCTCATTTTGGGCTTGCCTATCAAGAAAATTTTCAAAAATATTATATTCCCAAGAACCAATCATCATTGGCTCAAACTACTGTTCACCAAACTACTTCTCCTGCTCATCATGCTGAGTCATCTAATGTCAGATCTAATGAGCCTTACATGAGGACTTACAAAGAAAAGAGAACTTGCTTTCACTGTGGTATGATTGGTCACATATTTGTGAACTGCCCTGCTAAGAACCAAGGGAAACGGCCAATTGTCTCACAACCAGCTGTTATCTCTAAGTCACCACCAGTGAAGCATTCCAAGAGTCCAAAAGAAAATGTGATGAAACCACCAGTAAAACCTATGGTAAAGCCAAAGATCACCTCTGAGGCTAAACCATATGTTCCAAAAAGAGAAAAGCTATCTGCTAAACCTTGTGCTTCTACCTCTGGTAGTGCACCTACTGGTGAGAAACCTGTGGTTAATATTTCTAAGCCACAGAAGAGAAGAAGGAACATGAGATTGAGGAAGCTGGAACAGATGGTTGGAATTCAACCAGGTGAAGCTTCTACTAGTTCACCTGGAGCTTCTAAAGGCAAGCCGACTGTTCCAGTAAAACAAAAGAAAAGGTCCTGGAACAAGAAATCTAATAGTTCTCAATCTCCTGCTCCCAAGTCTTCTAAAGATTCATCCATTTTTTACTGTCAAGACTGTGAATTAATTGAGGTTGTTTATTTTGAGAAAGACGGAAGACCCAAGACCACTATGGCTTTGGTCTCCAAATCTAATTATTTTCTTATGACTCGTGCAGGGACATCCGAAGGGTACTATCTCTAATCGTTGGTATGTAGATAGTTGATGCTCTAGGCACATGACAGGTAACATGGCCCTGCTTCAAGATGTAAAACCATTCAAAGGCGGCTATGTGGCCATTGCTGGAGAGAAAGGCGGTAGTATCACTTGTCAAGGCGTGGTTTCAAATGGTTGTGTCAGCTTCGACAACGTCAACTACTGCGTGCAGCTAAAGCATAACATGTTGAGTGTTTCTCAGATGTGCAATAAGGAGTACTCTGTTATGTTTGACAAATCTGAATGCATGATTCTCAAACCTGGTTTTGAAGTTCTTGAAGACTGGATTCTCATGTGAGCACCACGGACAAAAGACACTTATCAGATTGATATTAGCGTGGCAACAACCACCTCATAAGTTGCTACTTTTTTTCTAACCAAAACGACAGAGCTTGACTCTATCTTGTGGCATAGGAAACTCGGACACATTTCTTGTCATAAAAAGAATCATTTTGTCCGAAACGGTTTGGTAACTGGTGTTCCTAAGCTGAGATTTGCCGTTGCAGATGACTGTATGCCTTGTAAAAAGGGCAAACAGCAACGGAAGTCTCACGAGCCCAAGCTCCAAAACTCCATTGATACCCCTTTGGAGCTATTACGTATGGATCTGTTTGGCCCCATAAGTATGAGGAGTATTGGAGGTAAGTCATATTGTCTAGTTGTAACTGATGATTTCTCATGTTTTTCTTGGATGCATATTTTAGGTACAAAGGACGAGACTGCTGACATTCTTCAATACCTGATCATGTGCTTGGAATCTCTTTGCAAGTTGAAGGTTAGAAGAATAAGGAGTGATAACGGAACTGAATTCAAGAATAATTTGATGGAACTTTTCTGTCTCAAGAAGGGGATCCGTCGTGAATTTAGTGCCCCGTACACACCTCAGCAGAATGGAGTTGTAGAAAGGAAGAATAGAACCTTGATTGAGACTGCAAGGACAATGCTGTTAGATGTAAAGCAACCTGTCACTTTCTGGGCAGAAGCAGTAAATACCGCTTGTCACGTTTTGAACAGAGTTCTGGTTGTGAAGAGGCACAACAAGACTTACTATGACTTGACTACCTAGTTCCTTTTGGTAGTCCCTGTTCCTTATTGCTACAATACAAAGACCGTAAGTCTAAGTTTCATGCAAAAGTAGTGGAAGGCATATTCTTAGGATGTGTTTCCAATTCGCCTTGCAAGAGAGTGTACAATATAGGAACTCGTACTGTTGAGGAATGGTTCGAAGTGGATTGCAGTAAACACAGCACTCCACCAGAACCAACTGGTCCAGCTTGGGGTTTTGATTATGGTGCGCTATTCAAGTCTTTCAACCATCCTGATTTATCTGCCGATGATGCCGCAAATGTGTATGAATTCTTTGGAGGCGGTGATGACTCCAGTTTCTTAACCCATGCAACTGTACCGATTGTAACTCCCGATTCCAATGCTACATCTACATCTAGAACTCATGAAAATGATAACATATAAGTTGCTCATGTTGACGGAAATGACGCTCAAGCTAATCCTAACACTCGTGTTGGAAATGAAGCTCTAGCTGATCCAATTAACATTGAATCTTCTTCTTCTAGAACAGAGGATATGGGGGGAGTTGAGCACGAACCTCGATTCAGAAATTCAGGAGCCGGATATACCAGAGATGAGAGTGCATAAGAATCATCCAATTGACAACATCATTGGTGATCCTCATGCCGGTGTTCAGACTCCTCATAGAACCATTACTGAGAACACTAGATTGTACTCTGAGATACTTGACACTGGTGTCATGGAAAAATGTTTGCATGCTGCATTTGTGTCCCAGTTAGAGCCGAAGAATGTGAAGGAGGCTCTCGCTGAGAACTGCTGGATTGAGGCGATGCAAGATGAATTGTCTCAATTCCAAAAGTTGCATGTGTGGGATTTGGTTGACTTACCAAGAGGCGTACAACCAATTGGAACCAGATGGGTGTTCAAGTGTAAGACGGATGATCGTCATGTCATAGTGAAGAATAAAGAAAGGTTGCTTGTACAAGGCTTTTATCAACAAGAGGGCTTGGATTACACTGAAGTATATGCCCCAGTTGCTAGACTTGAGACAATTTGATTGTTTCTGGCTTATGCCTCCTATGTCGGCTTCAAGGTCTATCAACTTGATGTGAAGAATGCTTTCCTGTATGGAAAAGTTCATGAAGAGGTCTATGTCACTCAACCTCCCGGTTTTGAAGATCCGCATAATATCAATAAAGTGTATAAGCTTGACAAAGCACTTTATGGTCTTCATCAAGCACCTCGAGCATGGTATGAGACGTTATCAAAACATCTACTGTCAAATGGTTTCGACCGTGGACAAATTGACTCGACCCTCTTCATTCGGAAAGCAGGAGGTGATATTCTTCTTATACAAGTGTATGTCGACGACATTATCTTTGGGTCTACAAATGAAGAGATGTGTAGGGAATTCGAACAGGTGATGAAGTCTAAGTTTGAGATGAGTAACATGGGTGAATTGTCATTCTTCTTGGGTCTGCAAGTCAGTTAAAGAGAGGATGGCATCTATCTACATCAAACTAAGTATGTGCAGGACATCTTGTCAAAATACAAGATGAATGATAGCAGTACTTATGGCACACCTATCCCCGTCAATCATGGTCTGCATCCAGAAAAAGATGGAAAGGATGTGGATTGCAAATTGTACCGTGGGATGATCGGATCTCTTATGTATCTCACAGCTTCAAGGCCCGATATAATGTTTGCTGTATGCTTGTGCTCAAGGTTTCAGTCACAACCGAAAGAGTCTCATATGATAGCTGTCAAGAGGATATTCAGATACTTGAAGGGGAAACCCCAATTGGGTCTTTGGTACTCAAAGAAGCAATCATTTGACCTCAAAGCCTATACTGATTCAGACTATAGCTGTTGTAACCTTGATAGAAAGTCAACTTCAGGTGGATGTCAATTCTTGGGAGACGGGCTGGTTTCCTGGCAGTGTAAGAAGCAGTCAATGGTTTCTGTCTCAACATGTGAAGCATAGTACATTGCTGCAGCGAGCAGTTGTTCTCAGATATTGTGGATTCAGCAGCAATTGAGAGACTACGGCTTAAACTTCACTGGAACTCCACTGTTCATTAACAACAATGCCACCATGTCCATCACAAACAACCCGGTGAAACATTCCAAAACTAAACATATTGAAATTCGCCACCATTTCATCCATGATTGTGCTGAAAAGCATCTCATTAAACTTGTAAAGGTTCACACGGATGACAACTTTACTGACCTTTTCACTAAGGCGTTTGATCGAACCCGTTTTGAACATCTTGTAAACATGATAGGAATGTTCAATCCAGAGTGAAAACTTGTTTTTCTTAAATCAATTCAATTCATGAATGTTAAATTTTATTTCTTTTAAGTTTTCTGTATAGTTCTTTTAATTTTCAAATATTTTACAAAAATCCAAACAAAATAGAAAACTAGAAAATTTCAAAGTTCTCTTGAGAAAAGAGGAAATGATAGTACATCAGAAATGTTCTAAACGTCATAGACTGCACATATGGGAAATGATTGCATCATGCTTACTTGATCGTTTAAATTATTGTGTTCTTAATCTACTATTTACAAGTAATTTGAATTGTTAGTAGGCTGTAAGCATCTTTGAATCATTAGTAGTGTGGAAATTAAATCAATACTACAACTGTGATTTGAACCCATGTTTGCTAGTGTGTGTGCGTAAAAGAATACAAAAGGTCACTATCAGATACAAGATGTTAGATTTTGGCAATTATTTTCTTCTAAGACCAGTTTCGGGATAGGTCGTTAGCACAATTAATGCGGTTCATCTCAATGCCCATACTCACAAGTATGTAATGAGAGATTGAATCAAGACATTTCTTTACATCAACCGTTATGCGTGTATTCACCCTTGAATCACTCCTAATTCATTGAATTCAAATCCAAATAAAAGTTGGATTCCCTTACCTAAATACTCAAACACCATATTCATTATCCTGGATTATCATACCGATATTCATTGAAGAAATCACATGAAACCAAGACAAATGAATCACTCGATTCTGAATCTTATGATTCCTGATAATCCTTATGGATTATGTTTGATTTTTCCTATGCTAATTGATGTAGCCTCATTCTGGAAATTTAGAAAATCATTGAGAAAATCTTAGATGCCTTGAGATAGTGCAATTTACATTTCTGTAGCATAACAGTGGGGTACACGTTGTATATCTTAAATTTAATACCTTAACACACAAGAATGTGATACAAAGATGCTTATTGTTTCAAATCTTATAATATTGCAAACTTGAATTACTTGTTTATGTGTGCTTATTACGTATGAATAAACAGTAATCCATGACATGATCCCATATTCTTTGATGTTTATCTTGTATCGTTTTTGCTATAGTTTAGCCTGATATGATCCTCTGCTCGTGTCTTTGAACAAAAATAGTTTGTGTGAATATATGTATATCGTTACTCTGAAAAGATCAAAAAGATTTTAAGTTTGTGTATAGTTCAAATTCCATTCAGAAAAACCAAAAATATTTGTGTTTAACCTTCGTGAATTGTCTTTGAATCCTCTTGATTAAATGTGCTTATCATGTTCGTTATTTGACTTGATAATATTCATAATTTGAGTTGAAATTTGTGCAACACAAGGGTTTCTGCGTACTTCTCAAGTGCGCAGGAATTAAACCTTGCATACTTGTAAGTACGCAAGACTTAAGTCATGCGTACTTGCTATGTGCGCAAGAGTTAAGTTTTGCGCACTTGTTAAGTACGCAAGACCCGAATGTGTGGGTATATATACAGGTGTTAGAAATTTCTCTCAGTTCATCTCACTCAAACTCTCTACACTATGTACACTCCCTACTCCGATTTCACTCAAATTTTCGTGCGTTTCTAATCCGATTTTTCGTCCCGGTCATTGTTTGATCTTCACTTGTCTAACATTTGGTGAGAATCTTGGACCATTTCATCCGTAAAATCTCTTGTTGAGGACCGATTTCTTGACTTTCTAGCTTAGGGTTTTGATGATGAAATTTAAATTGGGTTTGGGTGTTCTGAAGTTAAATTAGGCCCTACAACTAGTTTATGATCATCAATCGAAGCTCTAGCATGCTAAATTCATCCATAGTTGTTCTTGATTTTGGTTTTGAGCCCTTGGGTGTCCGTGGTTTTGCATCGGACCAAGGTTAGGTCCAAATGACCGAGTTTTAGCATTGCATTGGTGTTAGTCTTGGTCCCATAGGTCTTAAACATGTTTTTCTACTTTGTGGTGACCACTATCATCATCTAAATCTTTGAATCTCTTGATTTTGGATTTTGTAAAAGTTCTAAGTGTTAGTTCCTGTGCAATTATTAAGTACGCAAGAATTAGCTCCTACGTACTTACTACGCACGCAAGAACAATTTCCTGCGTATTTGTTAAGTACGCAGGAAGTGTACCTCAGAAATTTTTCTAAGTCTGAAATTCGGTTCAATGTGCAAGTGCTATACTTTTTCATGTCTTGTTCTATACCATTAATTCTGTTTGATCTAATGTTGTATATCTTATGTTATTGCAGAGATGGCTGATAATGGCGGTGATGAAGAAGAAGGAGGAGATGGTGCTGAAGAGTCAGATTCTGAGGCAACTGAATCTGATTCATCTGACTCTGATGATGCACCATACCAAACACACCCACAGAGAATGGCGAAGGTTTCCCTTCTCGAGTCATCCTCCAAAAGACAAAGACGAAAGAATTCAGACAACAAGTATGTTGCTGAACATCAGACTGAGAGAAGGAAGAATAGGACTATTCAGGGATTCCTTCCTGAATCCTTTTATATACGTCATTTTGAGTTACTGACATGGGGCGCGTTAGCCATGATGATGTCGGTTTCACGGAGCTCAAATTTTACATAGTCATCCTTGAGCTCAAGGATTTTGACCTTGGGGAACCTCTGGTCACAGAGCTCAGATTTGACATAGTCGTCCTTGAGATCACGGATTTTGACCTTAGGGAATCTCTGATACGATACTGTTAGACAAATACTACTTGCATACAGATGATAGAGACTGAAGACAACTCTAGAGCTGCTGTCAAGGGGGAGTTTGCTGAAGCAATTCTTGTGACAATCACTCTGAAGCTGTTTACTATAAAGTTATTAGAGACTGTAGACATCTCCAGAGCTGCTGTCAAGGGGGAGTTTGCTGAAGCAATTCTTGTGACTATCACTCTGAAGCTGTTTACTCTGAAGTTGTTAGAGACTATAGACATCTCCAGAGCTGCTGTCAATGGGGAGTTTGCTAAAGCAATTCTTGTGACAATCACTCTGAAGCTGTTAGAGACTGTAGACATCTCCAGAGCTGCAGTCAAGGGGTAATCTGTTGAATCAATTCTTGTGACAAGCACTCTGAAGATTGTTTTTACTTATGTATTGTATTTATGTATTTGTATTTGTATATCAGCGTCTGTATGTATTGATTTATCGAGTTGTAATCATGTTCGTAGGTACTTGTCGTTGTATTCGTCTTTGTTAAGTGTTGTGTGCACTTAACAAGTGCGAAGGTTGCTCAACATGCGTACTTAGCAAGTATGCAAGAACATTGTATGCGTACTTGCTAAGTACGCAGGAACAATTTGCCATGTGCACTTGTTAAGTGCGCAGAGATCATGTCTAGTATAAATAGGCTAGGTTAAAAGAAGTTATGTAAGCAGACATTTTAGACTCAGTTGTATTCTCTCTGTAACCTTCAAGTTTATAATAGGCGGAGTTTGAAAGTGATTTCCTTATCAGTTTACTTTGTGTTACTTGATTCTCCACCAAGTCACGGGCATTCTGCACCCGGTCCGACTAGTCACACACCCACACGTAACGATCCGAGACACCCGGGGACCTACAGTTTGCATACTTTGAATGAAAGATGTTGGTGTATGCATCTTGTTCTAATCATCATGTAAGTGTCACACACCCACACGTAACTTCCATTGTTGATTTTCATAGTGGGTTTTAGTAGAAAACGAAATTGAGATGGAACTAGATTAAATTGATGCTAGTTAAGTGTTAATTTAGCTTGAATGAGGGTAAAGGGAGATAAATAACATCATCTAAACATCTAATTCAAGGATTTATGAATTTGTGTTCTTGAGGATGTTATGGAGTTTTTATCTCAAAATTGTTAAAATGATATATGAGAGATTCGTAAGTGTCTAAAGATGATAGAAGACACAATAATTGAAAGAAACTCACTTGTTTTGATGAATGATGAAAATGGTAATAGTGGAGAATTCATATGGGTATGATAGTAGTGAGATTTAATTGTGCCCATAAGGTGTTTGATGAAATGCCTAAATGAATTGAAAAGTGGTAAATGGGTGTTTGTGGTTTGGTTAAGGGTGTAATAACCAAACAAAGATAGAATGTTGATCTTAAAGATCATAGAGGTATGTTGGGTGTTAATTGGTAATCAACGGATTAGTAATTCTAAATGAATTGTATAGTTGATCAAGGTGGAAAAAGAGGCTAGTTTGGAGAATCAAGCAGATGCTCTCTAGCTAAAAAGTAAGTGCGTTGCACTTACTTAGTAATGTTAGATGAGCGTAGTCATACGTGTAAGTTATGCATATGGATAGGTGGTTTATCTTATGTGTAATTATACGTGTATCTTGGTAAGGTTGATTACCATATGTCATATATATGGAAAAATGGTGGAATTAAGAGTTGGAATTCTTGAATCCCAAATATGTGAAAGTAACCAATAGGTTACAAAGATGTTGTGGCTAATGTGTGGTAGTAACCAATAGGTTACAAAGATGTTCGTGGATAATTGTGAAAATAATAATTGCAAAATGATAAGGGTGATAGCAAGTAAATGTGTTGCGTTTATTTCGTAAAGTTAGGCAATGGTTGTTAATTGAATATATGCATAAAGAATAAGTTGATGAATTATGTGTATATGTGTGAATGATGATACGTTTAAGAACGAATGATATGATGAAAAGTGGAATGGTCTAAGAACCTTAAAATGGAAGAAAATGGTGGAATGGTCTAAGAACCATAAATTATGTGTATGAAAGTGTATGAACTTGTGAATGAATGTAGTTATAGTTAAATAACTATAACGGAAATGTGATGAAGTTATGGCCTATGTGCCATAATGAAAATGGAAATGTGTTAAATATGAATGTTAAATGAAAAGAATGAAACTTGTAAAGTGTTATGCAAGTGATATGAAGACTAATGACTAACTGGGTGGAAACGGGTCAAATAGGTGAATGGGTGAAAACAAGTAGATTTTACTTGTTGAAATATGGTGTTATATGCAATATTGTATGCATAATGTGTGAAGTGTTATGAATATGTATAGAAGTGAATGAATGTAGTTATAGTTGTATTACTATAATGGATATGTGTATATGAGTTTATGGTCTAAGTACCATAATGGAAATGTAGATATGAGGTTATGGTTTAAATACCATAATAGAAATGAGGTTATGGTCTAAGTACCATAATGGAAATGGGATATGAGGTTATGGTTTAAATACCATAATGGAAATGAGGTTATGGTTTAAATAACATAACGGAAATGGGATATGAAGTTATGGTTTAAATACCATAATGGAAATGAGGTTATGGTCTAAGTACCATAATGGAAATGGGATATGAGGTTATGATCTAAGTATCATAATGGAAACGGGGTTATGTCCTATGTGCCATAATGGAAATGGAAATGTGTTAATTATGAATGTTAAATGAAAAGAATGAACTTGTAAGGTGTTTTACAAGTATTATGTAGCCTAATGACAAATTGGGTGGAAACGGGTCTAATGGGTGAATGGGTGAAAACAAGTTGTATTTACTTGTTTGAAATGTTATATCTTCATTATTAACAGTGTTATGTATGGTGTTGTGTAGGAAAAGCTCTGATGTAGTCCAAGTCAAGTCCAAGGCGTTGACGGGTTCTCGTATGTGTAAATGGTTGATGTTAAAATGGGAGTGATGATACTTGAACCAATGTAGTTTTGATGTTACAAATGAGTTTTGAATGTTTTGGTCAAATACCCAAGTGTTGGGAATTTTTGGTGTCATATTGACTTGAAAAATGTTGGAAAATTTGGTTAAGTATGGAATTGGGCAGAAAACCAAACTTTCTGTTTACTGGAGTCCCTCGCGGTACGTGAAGATCAAGGGAAGGTTCTTCGCGGTACGCGAAGAACCTGGTTCTCGGTCTGAAGATTTTGTACTCCCTCGCGGTACGCGAAGATGGGAGTCTGGTCCTTCGCGGTACGTGAAGGAATGAAAAAATAAATAAAAAATTTCTTGGGATAAATGCTTCCGCTTGTTTAATGTTTTTAATAATCGGTGTCTGAAATTAAGGGTGTTATAACTTGGTATCAGAGCAATGGTTTGAGGGATTTGTTGAGGGTGACACCAAACTCAAACCGGATGCTCTTGATATAGGGGAAATGATACGAGAATCCATGAAGGACTTGACTACGACTCGGAGCTTTCGGAAATGAAAGGTTAGTAATGAATTGATAAAGTGGATATATATATGGTGTATATATATGGTGTATATGTATATGTATGAATGAATGACAAGGTGTTATGTGTGTCAAAACTTGTTTTGTGATTTGTTATTTGGAGATGATAATTACGATTGGGCATAGCGTATTAATAAACATGTCTGGCCAATATGAGTAATAAGAAGAAATGTGCAAGGGTTTTTATGATAACCATATAACAATGAACATTTGCAAGGATTAGGTGAAGGTGATTATATATGTATGTATGTATATAGGTAGATATATATATACTTAATACATATAAGAGTAAATGTGTGACAGATACCTAAAGTATTGAAAGTGTAAGTAGAGGAAATTATGGATAAAAGTCTACTTAAGGACTCAAGTGTGATAGAGTCTAGATGTGTATCGCCTCAGAAATGGTGAAGAATGTGGAATTGGTTAGAAGAAATAGAAGGCATTTATTTGGTGGAGGATGACTAGAGCTTTCTATCATGTTGTATCGATCTTCCTTCAAGGAAGA
Organism: Smallanthus sonchifolius; assembly: GCA_023525975.1. NCBI lineage: Eukaryota > Viridiplantae > Streptophyta > Magnoliopsida > Asterales > Asteraceae > Smallanthus > Smallanthus sonchifolius. The sequence goes on along the minus strand of CM042035.1, from coordinate 14,409,203 downwards.
TAAGGCTCTTTAAGGTGATCCTTGGGAGAAACCGTGTGAAGCCTAGAGAGCGGGAAAAAACTTCAACTGGTGAACCGAAGTGGAAGGAAAACTTTGTTTTCACACGACGGTTCGTGATGTGCGAACCAATGGAGTTAAAGGATGGCGTATTACTCAATATAAGTCGACTCCGGGACGTGGTGGAGGATTGGTGGATTATTCTTCGTTAGGAGAAAGGCATAAGGGCGTGAAGGCACAGGCATCGGGGGGATTCAAGAGATGAAGTTGAAATACCATCGATTGCAAGTCATGGTGGGTGACATAGTGGAAGAGTTCTTTCATGTACAGTGTACAGTAGGGGTGATCAACAAAATTTTGGGCAAGTTTTTATGACTAGTCGTGGTTCCACTCAAATCTTGGAATCGTGGAAGAGATGTAGATAGATCGGATTTCTAGATGCTATATGGTGACGTTATAAAGTGGATCCTCGTGTATGGGGGGATAACTCGAGTGGAGTTGATTTATAAGCGCGTAAGGGAAGGTCGACCACGAGAGATAAGTGAAAACCAAGGAGAAAATGAAAAGTGACTTCATGAAAGCCGAAACATTCTAGCCAAAGAAACCTTTCACGGGAAACAATGTCGGGTATTGCTGAATGTGTGGAGGATTATACAAATGGGAAGAAGTAGAAATTTGATGGGCCTAAGGGTTGTGCATTTCTAATCAACCTATGTGTGACTGAAGCTTTTCGGTCGTTATGATTGGATAAAAGGCTTAGCAGATCAGTGGAGTTGGACCATTAACAATAAGGGTGTTATAATGTTGATGTTTATATATGATATAAATACAAGAGGTTGTGGACGAAACAATCACATGGATCTTAATCCTATGATTGTGAAAGAGGTGTTCGGTTACTCTCTAACCATATTGATGTCAAGTGTGACAAAGGGGTAGCGTGTTGATCTGTGCTCATTAGAGACAGCGAAGCACGAGGTATATGATTTGGTGTATACATGGCTGGTGCCATTGACATCAACAGGGGGATATAAAGGGAAACTTTGTATTCCAGTTGAGAAAGAGGGTTTGATAAGGGTCATTGCACCCGTGTGCCTTGTTCTAAAGCACATAAACTTTTGGTGGAAAAAGTGAAAATGGAAAAATGCGTATTGGCACAGTCAGTCGGTGGTAGGATAAACTGACCAAAGTTCTCGCGGTTTGTGGACTTTATGGTTCAGGTGTGTAGAGCATAACTGCTCACAGGTAGTCAATTAATCAAAGATAGTCGTTTATATCTTCGAACTAATGTTGTTTATACCCAATGTCGTTGTGAACTTATTGAGAAGTCTCAACAAGAAGAGGTCTTTCTTTGGAACGGTTAGTTATGCCATTTTGGCTTTGGTGAAAATCCAATTTTTGGATGGGGTGGTGAAATTCGGAAGAAATCCTTGTGGACCCGTTAAAGATTTAATGGTCAAGGGGTGAATGTTAAAATGTACATTGTACGCAAATGGTGATATACATAGGTGAAATATGTATTTAAATGGGTGAAATGTACATAGGTGAAATGTGTACATTAAATGGGGGTTGAAGTCTTGGAACTTCATAAATGATGTTGGAAGTCTTTTAGACTTCACAAACGATGTTTGAAATCGAAGTCTTCGAACTTCAAAGGTGGATTCGGTGATTGAGATCCTTGAATCTTAAAGGATGACTTATGATTAAGTCATTGGAGATACTTAGGGTGTTTGGGTCACGAATAGGGATCTTCCTTCCAATGTTGTAAAAGAGGATTCAAATAAGGAAGTTGTTGTATTCTTACGTGTGGAGGTCGAATGCTTTCTCGGTTAAGAAGGGGTTGTGTTGAAGACTCGACCTTCAAGGGGTGTTATGTATGGGTGTTGGTATCCTCGAATCCCAAGCGGTATGCACTTGAGATCTTGAGCCTCAATGGGTGGATTGGTGTGGTAGTTTTGAAACTTCCAATTAAGAGGTGGGTATCGTGGGATTAGAACTTGGACTCCTTAGTTATCAAATGTCATGACTACTCGTATAAAGTGGTTAAAAAAATAAAAAATAAATCCAAGTATCCCATGGTTAGGAGTGTTGAAATTCAAGTGGGAAACTTGATGTTATAAAAGTTTTCCTATGAAAAGTCATGATTCGGGTTTGAGATCACAGGAGGATAAGTCCCCGTTTCGTTGGGTTGTCCAACATAGGGACTTTATTGGTGAGTAGATAAATTTTGGAGCTATTCAGATGAAATGAGTGGACTCCACGATACGTTTCACGTGACCATACACGAAAACGTTAGGCTCATGGAACTGTTGTTATTTCAAATGGTAAAGATGTGATAAATGATAACATTTCATCTAAACAAAACGGTGACTATCTTATATAGTGATGAATCAAATGGTGCAATAAGTGGGAAAAATGCGTATTGTTTTCGAAAGCACCATGAAAGACGGAAATGATTTAGGGGGTAGTAATGAAGGCGAGTGAAGTTACTACCCAAAGTTGTGTATAAGATGGCGGGTTTCGGGGACGAAACCCAAATAAGGGGGAGAGATTTGTAATGAACCATTTTTCAGGTTCATATTATAATATGCTTAGCACATTATATAGAGGTGAAACTAAATAAAATGATGGATGGAGGTTTATTATAAACATGAGTCATAACTAGTTTTAACTAGTTCGGGTGAAAGGAGTTAACTTGAAAAGTTGAGGGACTATTTATGTAATTATGGCAAAGCTGCCATTTGACTCATAAAAGAGTCAAATTACACACAAATGTTCATTTTGTGCGTGTCGTTGAATCCAAGAGGAAAGAAGGAGAAGAAGCTTTGATCAAGATAAAAAATGGGAAGTTTGCATGCTTGGACTGAAAGATGGTGTATGCATCTTGTTCTAATCATCATGTAAGTGTCATCTTGTCCATCTTAACTTCCATTGTTCAGTTTCTTGGTGGGTTTTAGTAGAAAATGAAATTGAGATGGAACTGGATTAAATTGATGCTAGTTAAGTGTTAATTTAGCTTGAATGAGGGTAAAGGGAGATAAATAACATCATCTAAACATCTAATTCAAGGATTCATGAATTTGTGTTCTTGAGGATGTTATGGAGTTTTTATCTCAAAATTGTTAAAATGATACATGGGAGATTCGTAAGTGTCTAAAGATGAGAGAAAACACAATAATTGAAATAAACTCACTTGTTTTGATGAATAATGAAAATGGTAAAAGTGGAGAGTTCATAAGAGTATGATAGTAGTGAGATTTAATTATGCCCATAAGGTGTTTGATGAAATGCCTAAATGAATTGAAAAGTGGTAAATGGGTGTTTGTGGTTTGGTTAAGGGTGTAAAACCAAACAAAGATAGAATGTTGATCTAAAGATCATAAAGGTATGTTGGGTGTTAATTGGTAATCAACGGATTACTAATTCTAAATGAATTGTATAGGTGATCATGGTGGAAAAAGAGGCTAGTTTGGAGAATCAAGCGGGGTGCTCTCTAGCTAAAAGGTAAGTGCGTTGCACTTACTTAGTAATGTTATATGAGCGTAGTCATACATGTAAGTTATGCATATGGATAGGTGGTTTATCTTATGTGTAATTATATGTGTATGTTGGTAAGGTTGATTAGCATATGTCATATAGGTGGAAAATGATGGAATTAAGAGTTGGGATTCTTGAATCCCAAATATGTGGAAGTAACCAATATGTTACAAAGATGTTGTGGCTAATGTGTGGTAGTAACCAATAGGTTACAAAGATGTTCGTGGATAATTGTGAAAATAATAATTGCAAAATGATAAGGGTGATTGCAAGTAAATGTTTTGCGTTTACTTGGTAAAGTTAGGCAATGGTTGTTAATTGAATATATGCCTAAAGAATAAGTTGATAAATTATATGTATATGTGTGAATGATGATATGTTTAAGAACGAATGATATGATGAAAAGTGGAATCGTCTAAGAACCTTAAAATGGTGGAAAATGGTGGAATGGTCTAAGAACCATAAATTATGTGTTATGAAGGTGTATGATTGTGTATAAAAGTGTATGAACATGTGAATGAATGTAGTTATAGTTAAAATACTATAATGAAAATGGGATTAAGTTATGGCCTATGTGCCATAATGGAAATGGAAATGTGTTAAGTATGAATGTTAAATGAAAAGAATGAAACTTGTGAAGTGTTATGCAAGTGATATGAAGCCTAATGACTACTTGGGTGAAAACAGGTCAAATGGGTGAAAACAAGTATATTTTACTTGTTGATATACGGTGTTATATGCAATATTGTATGCATAATGTGTGAAGTGGTATGAATGTGTACATAAGTGAATGAATGTAGTTATAGTTGTATTACTATAATAGATATGTGTATATGAGGTTATGGTCTAAGTACCATATTGGAAATGTAGATATGAGGTTATGGTTTAAATACCATAATGGAAATGAGGTTATGGTCTAAATACCATAATGGAAATGGGATATGAAGTTATGGTTTACATACCATAATGGAAATGAGTTTATGGTCTAAATACCATAATGGAAATTACATTCTTGGCTAAATGTCTTTAATTTCTGATTTTCTGGATCATAACCGGTTATACGAATTCTGATATCATACATCTGTGTGTATAGGTAACAATGGTTGGACGAGGAAGAGAAAGAGGTAGAGGAACAGTTCGAACTGAAGTTACTAGGAGCCATAAGCAGGCTGAAATTAACACCGATACTAATTACCATCATGAAACAAATGAGAGTACAAATAATGATGGTCCTCATGCTGAAGAAGTAGTCATGTCGGAAACCCAGTTTCAAGACGTTGTGGCCAGCGAAGTCACCAAGGCTTCAAGAAACACGTTACCCGGATTGTTAGATGAGGTTCTCTGAAGGAGAATGGGTACTGGCATAGCTGGAGGAGGAAATAATAACACCACTGGAGGAGCAAATGGAAATGTCAATACTAGCTCAGTAACGAGAACTGAGAATCGTGAAGGATGCAGTTACAAATCCTTCGAAGGCTGCAAACCCAAATATTTTGATGGCAAGAAAGGAGCCATTGATACCACTAAATGGATCACCAAGATGGAGGCTGTGATCAAGTTGAGTGAGTGCTGAAGTGATCAGGCAGTCAAGTTTGCTGCCAATTCTTTAAAAACCACCGCTTTAGGTTGTTGGGAATCAATAAAACAAGCCAAAGGAGATCAAGCAGTGGAAAGTATTAAATGGAGCGAGTTCACGGAGCTGATTATGCAACGATTCGGTCCTCAGAACGAACTTGATAAGCTGGAGGAGGAGTTTCAGCGTTTGGAAGCTGAAACAATGTCGCATCAAGAGTATGCAACAAAGTTTAACGAGATGTCAAAACTGGTGCCACATCTGGTGACACCTGAACCCCGAAGGATTAAACACTTTATCAAAGGTTTACCTCTAAAGGTACGAACCTTGGTGAAAACCGTTACATGAGAAACAATGGATTCGGCTCTGGCATTGAGTGCCACAGTTTACGATGATGTGGCAGCTCAAGAGGCCAAAGATAAGGCTGAGAAAGCGGTAGAGGTAAAACCTGTAGAAACAAAGAGGAAGAGTGAGGAGGTGATGTATCGGTTTAAACCAAGAAACTTTAAATTGCCTAGGAGAGAGGGAAATAACCCGATAAGAAACCCTCAAGAAATAAAGATGTTTCAAATGCCAGAAGTTAGGGCATATTGCAACATCCTGTCCTACTTTCAAATGTTTTAATTGTAATGAGGAAGGACATATAGCAAGAAATTGTACCAAACCGGTTCAACAAAAGCCCGGAGGAGGGGCAATAGGTCGGGTATTTGTGATAGGTGAAGGGAGAAGGAACGACAATGCCAAAGTGGTAGCTGGTACGTTGCTAGTTAATAATATCTATGCTAAAATTCTGTTTGATACAGGATCAAATAGAAATTTTGTTTCGAATTCCTTTAGTTTACATTTAGGCATGAAACCTACTCCACTTGACCATACTTACATAGTTGAGACGGCAAGTGGTGAGCAGATTAGGATAACGGAATCGTATACGAATTGCAAGATGACTCTGGGCAATAAAAATTTTGTGATTGAATTAATGCCAATGAGTATGAGCAAGTAAGATGTTATCATTGGAATGGATTGGTTGAACCAATGCCATGCTCAGATCGATTGTGATCAACGGACTGTTAGGATTTGTAGGCCTAACGGAGAGTCTATGTTGATACAATGTGATAGTGATGAGAATAAGATTGAAACGATTTATGTAGCTAAGGCTAAGAAAAGTGTGAATACAGGATGTAGTATATTCGCAGTTTATGATTTAGACTCCAAACCCGAATAGCATATTGCGGACATTCCTGTAGTATGCGATCAACCGGATATATTTTCGGAAGAATTACCTGGTCTACCACCGGATAGACATATCAAATTCCGAATCGAACTCATTCCCGGAGCTAAACCCGTTGCTAGAGAACCATGTCGTCTAGCACCATCTGAACTAAAGGAGTTGATGAAGCAGATTCAAGAGTTATTAGATAGAGGTTTTATACGTCCTAGTGCTTCACCCTGGGGATCACCAGTTTTGTTTGTAAAGAATAAGTTCGGAAGTATGCGGATGTGCATAGATTATCGGGAGCTGAATAAGCTTATGATAAAGAACAAATATCCATTACCTAGGATAGATGATTTGTTCGATCAGTTGCAAGGAGCAAAATATTTCACAAAGATCGATCTTAGGTCAGGATATCACCATTTGAAGGTACAGTAGATAGATGTACCTAAGACTGACTTTAGAACCCGATATGGACACTACAAATTCTTAGTCATGTCATTTGGTCTAACTAATGCTCCTGCAGCATTTATGGACCTAATGAACCGAGTTTGTAAACCATTTCTGGAAAATTTTGTTATAGTGTTCATAGAAGATGTAACCTTTCTGATTTTCATGTTTTTCCTATGTATTTTATGCCGTGCAATAAAAGATTTCAACCTTACATTTATTGTTCATATACACTTACAAGCATACACGCGTTCATTATAATACAATATTAACGAAAACAATCTTACAAACCTCGAGGACCAAACTTGACCAAAACTCAAAACAACATCAATATTACAAAACTACAAGGACTAGTCTTGATATTTCCAAAACCAACACAAGCACGGTCGTGCTTAGTCCTAAGCACGGTCGCGCTTGTGCCATGACCACGGTCGTGCTTAACATTAAGCACGGTCGCGCCTCGTTTACAGTTTGACTCCGCAAAGTCAAACCGACTCAAATCTTGTCCAAAAATAGATTGTAAAAACGTTTAGAAGGTCGCGAAACTTGCAGAAGAAGATATTCGGCTAATTGAGACTAAAACACGACCAAATACACATGCAATCGTCCAAATACTCGCAAATTCTAAACCGACTTTTTTTTAAAACGAATCAAGTATTTGGGGCAAGAATCAAACGAATTAAGTTAAGCCCATACCTACCTGAGACATATATAAACTTCCCTAAACCCTAAATCCATCATTCCATCATCTCTATCTCGTCTGTCGATCAAGAAAAAGCCGCGAAGTCTCCCCGTAGCCGTCTGCACTTGTTGCCCATTCAAAACAGGTTAGTAATAGTTCATTAGGATCGTCTCTCCAAACTAATCGAAAGCCCTAACTTAATTCGTAACCACATTACATGATTTTACAGAATTGAATCTGAGTTTTGATAAAAAATGGTTTTAAACGATCGACACGATAAACAGAATATAAACCTAATTAAATGGTGTAATTCGATTCGCAAACATCATATCAATGAAAACCCTAAGTTTCTAATCTGTTTTATTACAAGAATCAGGCGAATTGCTTCTGGAATTGACCAAACACAGTCGCGCCAGCCTATGAGCGCGGTCGTTCCTGACCAAGCACAGTCGTGCCCTGTAAGAGGCCCGGTCGTGTTTACCGATCAAACCAAGTCCTGACCTAGTCAAAACCGTAGGCGCGGTCGTGCCGGATACGGACGCGGTCGTGTCTCAGGACCAGACTCTTGTTTTGACTTCTGACCAACCACGGGCGCGTTACCGACCAAGCGCGGTCGCGTACGTGCCGGGCACGATCGTGCCATATACAAGCACGGTCGTGCTCATCCCTTAAACAGAATCTTTATTTTTATTTTTATTCTGTTAATTTGATAAATAAATTAAATAACAGTTTAAATAATTATTTTTATAAACTAATTACTGGAATACCTTACACTGTTCCGAATGAACATTTTTTTATTTAAACTTATATTTTAAATAAATATTCTATTACTTAAACTAATACAAATAAATATATATAATAAATAACATAGTTAATTATTATTTTTAAGACAAACCCTACACGTTTAAGAATGACAAATTCACTTCCGTCATTAAATAACGCAAATCAATAACACATATACATTGTTCATTAGGTCGAACTTAGCAATCTACAACACACCGCCATTACATACTTGCTTGTGCGACCTACACTCTGCATAACAAGTGAGTTACATAGCCCCTCTTTTACTCTATTTACAAAACTTTTTGGGGTGGAACATGCGTTCAATTACTATGTTTTCAATTATACACGAATACAGTTTCCATCTTACATACATGTATGCAATTCTGTGCTTTATGCTTGAGTGCTAGGTGTGTAGACTATATACGCTATTCACAATCATTAACTATTAGCCGACAGTATACAGTGATAGTACTATTGAGTCTGACAAACCCACCCAGGTAGGGTGACTGTTGCTGACAACACGATTTGATTTCAGTTACAAAGGTTTGATTGAATACACAGGTCACACGATGGTTCCTCTCCATAAACGCCTTTATTGACATGTTTTGTATGAACTGTATACACACAACACGTTTTTGCTATCACACAACAAAACCTATGTTTTCTCACCAACTCTTGTAGTTGACCCTCTCATTTAACCATGTTTCAGGTACCAATGTTTAAAGTGATCAAGATATGCTACACATAGGATTTTGACCTAGTTTTAATTGAACCAGTTATATTTTGATGTAATTTTCATTATTGTTTGGTGGATTGAATCTATGTTTTGTTGAACTTGTTTGATTGCAATGAAAACGATTATTAATTATTTAAACTTTAGTAAACCATGAGCAATGAACAGTCTGCACGCTTCACGCCCCGACGTTTCCGCCGTCGGTTGGGGTGTGACAGATTGGTATCAGAGCCTTGGTTATAGGGAATTAGGTTATTAGACACCTTTGACCTAGACTGTAACTTTAGGATACCCACTTATGCCATGCTTCATGATTTACATGCTATGTGCTACATGCTATATGATATATGCTACATGTTTTATATGTATATATGAATAACAACTTAAATAAACAATATCCCTACCCATATCCTAAACCACATATCCTTCATGCCTGCTTCCATGTCATCATCAACATAACCTGAATCATATTCTTAGACTTGGGTCTATAAAATTTTCTTTTACACCCGTTAAGGTTTTTAGACTTTGTTTAATTGTTAAAGGACACGTGCAATCTGGAAGAGTGACACCTGTATTCTGGGTTTTCTGTCTAGGAAAGCATTTCGTATAAATCCCAACCAACCGAGGGACCCATATGCTTTCCTGGGAATTCCCGGGATGAGTGTTTACTTATAGGCTAAAGCACGTCTCCTTGATAATTATCTGAGTTTAAATTAACCTTAATATGTCATAGTACTCGAGTGATTATGTCACTATTTGAGTACAATCCAAACTATGAACTACTTACATCTATTTATTCTTCTATTTAATCCAAGAAAATCTCACAACTCTTATTGTGTCTAAATCTGTAGAATGCCTCCCCGTCGTGACAACAGCAACAACAGCAATAACACTGACCTGGCTGCTTTACTCACACAGCTGGTGAACCAAATTACCCAAGCCAACAACAACAATAATGGCCATGCCAGTGGAAGTGCTGCTACTGGAGGTGGTGGTGGTGCCAACCCGCCACAATGCACCTTCAAACACTTCAACTCCTGTAATCCCCTCAAATTCTATGGCAGCGAAGGAGCCACGGGACTCCTTCAATGGTTTGAAAGCATTGAGAGCACTTTCCTCAATAGCGACTGTCCCGACAACCTCCGTGTTCGTCATGCTACTAGTGTCTTTCAAAAAAGGGCGCTTACTTGGTGGAATGGTGAGAAAAGGACTAGGGGAGTGGATGTAGCAATGGCACTGCCGTGGGATGAGTTGAAAAGGATTATGACTGAGGAATTCTGTCCTCGAAATGAGATGAAAAAGCTAGAAGCGGAATTTTGGGATCTTGCTCAAGATAGTGGTGAAAGCTTAGCATACACCACCCGTTTTCACGAGCTGAGTCTACTTGTGCCACACATGGTTACACCTCTGCCTAGGTGTATTGAAAAGTACATTGGTGGTCTACCTAGACAAATTCAAGATACTGTGGTAGGAGGAAATCCTGCTACTCTGGAGGATGCTATCCGTTTATCAGCTACACTTACTGACAATCATGTTAAAGCGGGTACACTTACAAGAGAGGGTGCCAAGAAAGTTTCTGACACAACAACACCTCCCGCTCATGTCAAAGAAGTCCAAACTGAACCATACCGCAACACTAGGAAGAGAAAGGTCAAGAACTGTGCTGTAATCACTCCGGCTGCTCCAGTAAATCAAGTTGCACCCATGGCTCAAAACCCAGCAAAGAAACCCTATGGGGGCAACCACCCACTTTGCAACACCTGCAACTACCATCACCCTCCAAACATAACTTGTCGCCTTTGCAACCACTGCGGGAAACATGGCCACACAGCCAATATTTGTCGAGCCAAGGCACTTGCCAACCAAACCAACCCAGCAAATCAAGCCAATCATCAAGCAACTAACCAAGCCATCCCCGCCATTGCAAATGGACGTGCTTGCTTCGAATGTGGTGACCCGAACCACTTCCGTAACCAGTGCCCAAGACTGATCAATGTTAATCAAGGCGGAGCTCATGGGCGTGCTTTCAACATCAACGCCAATGAGGCTCAGGCCAACACTGATGTGGTTAACGGTACGTTCCTTATGACTAATCATTATGCTTCTATACTATTTGATACTGGAGCCGATAAAAGTTTTGTGTCACTAGACTTCGAACCGTTACTTGCAAAAACCCGGTCTAAACTAGAGAAAACCTTTACCGTTGAGGTAGCCGATGGTAACACCGTTGCAATTGACACCATCATTTATGATTGCTCCCTAGAACTAAATAAACACACCTTTCCAATCAACCTCATACCAATGCCATTAGGAAGTTTTGACGTCATCGTAGGTATGGATTGGTTGTCGAAGCACCACGCCGAAGTCATGTGCTTTGAAAAATGCATCCGTATACCACTCCCATCCGGCGAAACGTTGAAGGTCCTTGGTGAGAAACCTTGCAAAGGACTCAAACTAATGTCAAGCATTACCGTCCAAAAGTATATACGAAAGAAGTGCATGGTTTTCCTAGCCCACGTTATCCGAAAAGAAGACAAGAAGAGGAGTGTACAAGACATCCCCATCGTTCGGGATTTTCCTGAAGTTTTTCCTGATGACTTACCAGGTCTTCCACCTGTTCGGCAAGTGGAATTTCGCATCGATCTTGTACCTGGAGCAAACCCGGTGGCTAAAGCTCCATACCGGCTTGCACCTTCCGAGATGCAAGAACTTGCAAGTCAACTTCAAGAACTCGCCGACAAAGGGTTCATACGCCCGAGTCATTCACCGTGGGGTGCGCCGGTCTTATTTGTTAAAAAGAAGGACGGTTCTTTCCGCATGTGTATTGACTATCGAGAACTCAACAAGCTTACAATCAAAAACCGCTACCCTTTACCTAGGATTGACGATCTCTTCGATCAACTCCAAGGTTCTACCTACTTCTCGAAGATTGATCTTCGATCTGGTTATCATCAACTCCGTGTGCAAGAGGAGGATATTCCCAAGACTGCCTTCCGAACGAGATATGGTCACTACGAGTTCATGGTTATGCCTTTTGGGCTAACCAATGCACCTGCTGTCTTCATGGACCTCATGAATCGCATGTGCAAACCATACATTGATAAATTTGTTATCGTGTTCATTGATGACATCTTGATCTATTCCAAGACCAAGGAAGATCATGAACAACACCTTAGGTTGATTTTGGATCTCTTGAAAACCGAACAGCTATACGCCAAGTTCTCCAAATGTGAATTTTGGCTAAAAGAAGTTCAATTTTTGGGTCACGTTGTCAATGAAAAGGGAATTCATGTTGACCCCGCCAAAATTGAAGCTGTTAAGAATTGGAAAGCTCCTAAAACCCTTATCGAAGTTCGTTCGTTTCTTGGCTTAGCAGGTTACTATCGAAGGTTCATCTCTAATTTCTCCAAGATCGCTGTTCCCCTCACTGCCTTAACCCAAAAAGGTAAACCCTATGAGTGGGGACCGAAACAAGAAGAAGCCTTTCAAATTCTCAAGCGAAAGTTGTGCAATGCTCCTATCCTCACCCTTCCTGAAGGTGAAGATGATCTAGTTGTTTACTGTGATGCTTCAAACCAAGGTCTTGGTTGCGTTCTCATGCAACGAGGCAAGGTGATCGCTTATGCATCAAGACAACTCAAAATCCATGAGAAGAATTATACGACGCATGATCTGGAGTTGGGTGTTGTCATATTTGCGTTGAAGATTTGGAGACATTATCTCTATGGCACGAAATGTGTGGTGTTCACCGACCACAAAAGCCTCCAACATATCTTCAACCAAAAGGAACTCAACATGAGACAACGACGTTGGGTTGAACTCCTCAACGATTACGATTGCGAAATTCGTTATCATCCCGGCAAGGCTAATGTTGTAGCCGATGCACTAAGCCGCAAGGAACATGTCATGCTTCAAAGTGTCAAGATCCATTCCGATATACAAGTTCGTATTCTAGAAGCTCAACATGTCTCGGTTACCGAGGGCAATATGTATGAGGAAATGTCTTGTGGTGCTGAATTCCAATTAGAGACTAAGACCAATGGCTTGCTTTATTTCCTAAATCGTATTTGGGTTCCCGATCGTAACGATCTCCGAGCATTCATCATGACCGAAGCACACAAGTCTCGATATTCTATCCATCCTGGTGCGGATAAAATGTACCAAAATCTTCATCCACAATATTGGTGGCCTGGTATGAAGAAAGACATTGCTTTGTTTGTAGCAAAATGTCTCACATGTTCTAAAGTCAAAGCTGAGCATCAACGTCCTTCTGGGTTACTTGAACAACCGGAAATCCCCGTGGGGAAATGGGAGAATCTAGCTATGGATTTCATCACTAAACTCCCTCCTACTTCGAGCGGTTATGACAGCATCTGGGTGATCATTGACCGTCTCACTAAGTCCGCACACTTCTTGCCTATCCGTGAAGACTATAAGGTTGAGAAATTGGCCCGAATTTACATTGACGAGATCGTGAGTCGTCACGGCGTTCCTTTGAACATAATCTCCGATAGAGATGCTCGTTTCACTTCTCGGTTTTGGCAATCTCTTCAAAAGGCACTTGGTACACGATTGGATTTGAGCACGGCCTACCATCCCCAAACTGATGGTCAGACCGAGCGAACAATCCAAACCCTGGAAGACATGCTGAGAGCCTGTGTCATCGACTTTGGTGGCAATTGGGATTCACATTTGGCACTTATCGAATTTTCCTACAACAATAGTTACCACACCAGCATCGACATGGCTCCGTTTGAAGCTCTCTATGGTCGTAAGTGTCGTTCTCCCATCTATTGGAACGAGATTGGTGAAGCACAAATCACCGGTCCCGAGTTAATTCAAGAAACCTCCGACAAGATTTTCCAAATCCGTGACAACATTCGAGTTGCGAGGAGTCGGCAAAAGAGCTATGCCGACAAACGACGCAAACCCTTGGAATTCCAAGTTGGTGATCTTGTACTTCTAAAGGTGTCTCCTTGGAAGGGGGTGATCCGTTTTGGGAAGAAAGGCAAGCTAGCACCTCGCTATGTGGGTCCATTCAAGATCCTTGAAAGGATTGGGAAAGTGGCTTACAAGCTCGAGTTACCTCCATCACTTGGCAGCGTACATCCTACATTTCATGTGTCCAACCTCAAGAAGTGTCTTGCTGATGAAAACCTTCATATACCTCTTGACGATGTGCGCATTGATGAAACGATGCACTTCGTTGAAAAACCAGTCGAGGTTATGGATCGTGAGATAAAACAACTCAAGCGCAGCCGTATTCCTATTGTCAAGATTCGTTGGGAATCTAAACGAGGACCCGAGTTTACTTGGGAACGAGAAGACCAAATGAAGCTCAAGTACCCACATCTTTTTGCTGAAGCAGTAGCCTCAACCAGTTGAATTTCGGGACGAAATTCCCTCAACATGGGGATACTGTAACCTTTCTGATTTTCATGTTTTTCCTATGTATTTTATGCCGTGCAATAAAAGATTTCAACCTTACATTTATTGTTCATATACACTTACAAGCATACACGCGTTCATTATAATACAATATTAACGAAAACAATCTTACAAACCTCGAGGACCAAACTTGACCAAAACTCAAAACAACATCAATATTACAAAACTACAAGGACTAGTCTTGATATTTCCAAAACCAACACAAGCACGGTCGTGCTTAGTCCTAAGCACGGTCGCGCTTGTGCCATGACCACGGTCGTGCTTAACATTAAGCACGGTCGCGCCTCGTTTACAGTTTGACTCCGCAAAGTCAAACCGACTCAAATCTTGTCCAAAAATAGATTGTAAACACGTTTAGAAGGTCGCGAAACTTGCAGAAGAAGATATTCGGCTAATTGAGACTAAAACACGACCAAATACACATGCAATCGTCCAAATACTCGCAAATTCTAAACCGACTTTATTTTAAAACGAATCAAGTATTTGGGGCAAGAATCAAACGAATTAAGTTAAGCCCATACCTACCCGAGACATATATAAACTTCCCTAAACCCTAAATCCATCATTCCATCATCTCTATCTCGTCTGTCGATCAAGAAAAAGCCGCGAAGTCTCCCCGTAGCCGTCTGCACTTGTTGCCCATTCAAAACAGGTTAGTAATAGTTCATTAGGATCGTCTCTCCAAGCTAATCGAAAGCCCTAACTTAATTCGTAACCACATTACATGATTTTACAGAATTGAATCTGAGTTTTGATAAAAAATGGTTTTAAACGATCGACACGATAAACAGAATATAAACCTAATTAAATGGTGTAATTCGATTCGCAAACATCATATCAATGAAAACCCTAAGTTTCTAATCTGTTTTATTACAAGAATCAGGCGAATTGCTTCTGGAATTGACCAGACACGGTCGCGCCAGCCTATGAGCGCGGTCGTTCCTGACCAAGCACAGTCGTGCCCCGTAAGAGGCCCGGTCGTGTTTACCGATCAAACCAAGTCCTGACCTAGTCAAAACCCTAGGCGCGGTCGTGCCGGATACGGACGCGGTCGTGTCTCAGGACCAGACTCTTGTTTTGACTTCTGACCAACCACGGGCGCGTTACCGACCAAGCGCGGTCGCGTACGTGCCTGGCGCGGTCGTGCCATATACAAGCACGGTCGTGCTCATCCCTTAAACATAATCTTTATTTTTATTTTTATTCTGTTAATTTGATAAATAAATTAAATAACAGTTTAAATAATTATTTTTATAAACTAATTACTGGAATACCTTACACTGTTCCGAATGAACATTTTTTTATTTAAACTTATATTTTAAATAAATATTCTATTACTTAAACTAATACAAATAAATATATATAATAAATAACATAGTTAATTATTATTTTTAAGACAAACCCTACACGTTTAAGAATGACAAATTCACTTCCGTCATTAAATAACGCAAATCAATAACACATATACATTGTTCATTAGGTTGAACTTAGCAATCTACAACACACCGCCATTACATACTTGCTTGTGCGACCTACACTCTGCATAACAAGTGAGTTACATAGCCCCTCTTTTACTCTATTTACAAAACTTTTTGGGGTGGAACATGCGTTCAATTACTATGTTTTCAATTATACACGAATACAGTTTCCATCTTACATACATGTATGCAATTCTGTGCTTTATGCTTGAGTGCTAGGTGTGTAGACTATATACGCTATTCACAATCATTAACTATTAGCCGACAGTATACAGTGATAGTACTATTGAGTCTGACAAACCCACCCAGGTAGGGTGACTGTTGCTGACAACACGATTTGATTTCAGTTACAAAGGTTTGATTGAATACACAGGTCACACGATGGTTCCTCTCCATAAACGCCTTTATTGACATGTTTTGTATGAACTGTATACACACAACACGTTTTTGCTATCACACAACAAAACCTATGTTTTCTCACCAACTCTTGTAGTTGACCCTCTCATTTAACCATGTTTCAGGTACCAATGTTTGAAGTGATCAAGATATGCTACACATAGGATTTTGACCTAGTTTTAATTGAACCAGTTATATTTTGATGTAATTTTCATTATTGTTTGGTGGATTGAATCTATGTTTTGTTGAACTTGTTTGATTGCAATGAAAACGATTATTAATTATTTAAACTTTAGTAAACCATGAGCAATGAACAGTCTGCACGCTTCACGCCCCGACGTTTCCGCCGTCGGTTGGGGTGTGACAGAAGATATCGTTATCTATTCCCGAACCTAGGAAGATCATGCCAAACATCTTCAGATAATCTTGGAAACCCTTAGAAAGGAAAAGTTGTACGTTAAGTTTTCCAAATGCGAGTTTTGGAAAAAAGAAGAACAGTTCTTAGGGCTTATCATAAATCAACAGGGAATCCAAGTAGATCCAGCCAAGATTGAAGTTGTTATGAAATGGGAAACTCCAAAGACGCCAACTGAAGTTCAAAGTTTCCTTGGTCTAGCCGGATACTATCGAAGGTTCATACAAGATTTCTCTAAGATTTCTACTCCATTAACTACCTTAACTCAGAAGGCGGTAAAATTTGAATGGAGCCAGAAGCGAGAAGAAGCATTCCAAACCCTTAAACAGAAACTTAGTTCAGCACCAATCTTAGCATTACCCGAAGGAAATGATGACTTCGTCATCTATTGCGATTTTTCCCGAATTGGTCTAGGTTGTGTATTGATGCAGTGAGAAAAGGTTATAGCCTACGCATCACGACAACATAAAGTTCACCAGAAGAACTATACCACACATGATCTGGAACTTGGTGCCATAGTGTTAACTATAAAAATTTGGAGACACTATCTATATGGTACTAAATGTGTGATATATATAGACCATAAAAGTCTCCAACATATATTCAATCAAAAGGATTTGAATATGAGACAAAGAAGATGGATGGAACTCATTAACGATTATGACTGTGAGATCAAATATCATCCCGGGAAAGCAAATGTTGTAGCAGATGCACTAAGTCGGAAGGAAAGAGTCAAGCCCATCAAGATAGGAGCTTTAAGATTAGAAGTTAGGGTAGACTGGATGAGACAAATCATGGAAATTCAAACTCAAGCACTACAAGAAGATAACATTAAGAAAGAACGCATGGTTGGTAAAGAGAAATTACTAACCAAAAGAGATGATGGAATCTTACGATTTGAAAACATAATTTGGATTCCTAGACTCGGAGAAATCCAAAAAAAGGTGATGGACGAAGCCCACAAATCCATGCACTCGATACATCCCAGAGCAAATAAGATGTATAAGGATTTAAAGACTAAATTTTGGTGGCCGAACATGAAGAGATCCATAGCTCAGTATATAGAGAAATGTTTGACTTGTCTTCAAGTCAAGATTGAATATCATAAACCAGCTGGTCAACTACAACAATTAGAGATACCTGTGTGGAAATGGGATAGGATTAGTATGGACTTTGTTACAAAGCTGTCGAGGACATAGAAAGGGCATGATGCCATTTGGGTTATAGTTGATAAACTAACTAAATCGACACATTTCATTCCTATCAGTGAGAATTATTCAATAGACAAACTTGCCCTACTCCATATCAATGAGATCATGAGCCGCCATGGTATACCACTATCTATTATCTCTGATAGAGATAGTCGGTTCACTTCTAGATTTTGGACTAGTTTCCAGAAAGAGTTGGGAACTCAAATTAATATGAGTACGGCATATCATCCTCAAACTGATGGACAAAGCGAAAGGAAAATTCAAACTTTAGAGGATATGCTGAAGGCTTGTGCAATATAATTTGAAGGTAGCTAGGATAATCACCTTCCATTAATAGAATTTTCTTACAACAACAATTACCATTCAAGTATAAAAGCTGCACCGTTGGGGTTAGCCAACTATCTGGACCAGAAATCTTATAGGAAACAACTGATAAGATAGTCCAGATCAAACAAAGACTAAAAGTGGCACAAGATCGACAAAAGAGTTATGCAGATAGACGCCGACAGCCATTAGAATTTCAAGTAGGTGACTATGTGATGTTAAAAGTATCACCTTGGAAAGGTGTGGTACGTTTTAGAAAATGTGGGAAATTAGGGCCAAGATATATTGGACCTTATAAGATCATAGAAAGAGTTGGATCTGTAGCATACAAACTTGAATTGCCTGAAGCATTGCAAGGTATTCATAACACGTTTCACGTGTCATGTCTACGCAAGTGCTTAGCGGATCCTGATCAGGCAATCTCGTTGGATGATGTTCACGTTGATAATAATCTCCACTTCACCAAACAACGTGTTAAGATCTTAGGGACTCAAGATAGAAAGTTGAGAAAGAAAACTATACCAATGGTATTGGTACAATGGCAAGGTCAAAAGGGTGCCGACAAAACTTGGGAACTAACAAATCAAATGAAAGATAAGTATCCTCATCTATTTGATTAACTCTGAATTTCGTGGATGAAATTCTTTTAAGGATGGGATATTTGTAACACTAGTATAATTCCCAAGCGCCAAGAGTGTCAAAATAAGAAAGTTCAGGGGTTAAACTTTAATTCTTCAAAGTCAAAGGACTAAAATTGAAATATTTGAAAGTGAAAGGGGTAGCGGACCGCTACCCTAAGCCTTAGCGGTCCGCTACGTGTAGGCTAAGGAAATGCCCGGGACTTGACACTTGTCCATGTGACTCGCCGATCGAAATTTGACACGTAGAAAGGTGGCGGACCGCTAGCTGAAACCATAACGGTCCGCTACGTAGCCTCCAAGCAAAATAGGCCGCCTTAAGGGGTGCGGATCACCACGCCCTTGCTTAGCGGTCCGCTACGGGACCAAAACTCGCCTATAAAAGGAAAGGTCACGCTCAGACCTTTGAAACCACTTTCACACACAAACACACTGCTAGCACACACACTTAAGCTACTAGCTCGATTCCCAAGGTTCTGATCCGCTTTCGAGAGTCCGGTTTATCGTAATTTGTCCACAAAACTGTCATAAGTAGTGCCGAGGTAAGATTTCTCAACAACCTGAGATAGAGATGTTAATTATGATAATGTGGGTTATGATCTAGGGTTCTGTTGAAGTATTTATTGTGATATTCAATACAGGAGGAGATTCTGTGTGAGCTGAGTTCCTCTGAACAGTGCTCTATGAAATGTTTTATAAATGATTTTGTATATGAGATCCCAACGCTATCCGTGCACATATCCTATAATAAGTACTTATTATGGCTGTTGATTGAGGGGAACCCAGGGACAAGACTGATCCTCTTGTTTTAGTTCTGGTACGTATGGGACCAGCAAGCCTGGAGGGTTCCTGAATATATGTATGTTATAGACACAAGGGAGATTCTGGGTGATGGGTTGGACAGGATGATTGTAATTCCTTTGTGGGGTATTCATTCTCGATCAGGGATACACGAAAAGATGATTTTGTTTATGAACTCACCAGCGTAAGCTGATCCAAAATGCTTTCAAATGTTTTGAGAACAGGTGAACCCTAGCTAGTAGATAGCTTTCCAGGAGGTGTATAAAGGTTGGAAATAGGGATGACTGAGGGCAGGTCCCTGGGTGACCATAAGGCCTGAGTGATTGGCATGATTCTTCATGAGCTATAAGTCCAGTGTTTGAATGTGATGTGTTTTACGAGTCAGTCCCTATTGTACAATCTTTAAACTATGAAATTAAGTAAAGTTGTGATTTAAGTTTTTCGCTGTGTGTTTTTGTTATCAACGTCACTGTAACTAGAAAGCGACCTTCAACCGGTATGTAGTTATCTAGAAAACAGAATGTTCTGTTTAGGAAAGAGCGGTGTATAAATCTCTCCTAAACCCACCGCTCTTACCTGGTAACATATCTGTTGAAGGTATTACTTTTGTAGATTAATGTCCTATGTTACGAGTGTGACATCTAACTAAAACAAGTAAAGGATATATTTTTGGATTTTTCAAATTTTTATGCTAAAACACACTTAAAATCTTTTTGTACTTTTCCATAATGAATTAAAGTAGTAAAAACATTAAAATTCAAATCAAAATATTTTTGGTTTTTCTCTGTACATACAAAATCACATATTTTTGGTCGAACACTATGAGTAAGAAGATCATATCAGTATGTTTGATGTATCACACACACATTCTGAATATAAAATTCCCTAGCAGATCTAAGGGTTGACCTATGACATTCTGCATATTAACAGATTTTGGCTCAGTAAACACACAATTTTTTGTGCAACATTCAATGATATATCAGCAAACAATTTCTCAGAACTAACACTTCATACTGTCATAAACTATCAATTCTTTTAAAATTTCAATTCAAATACTATCTTACAGATATCACAACTTTCTTTTGTATATTCTTTTTCACAATTTTCAGAAATTTATGAAATTATACGCGATAAACTTCAAAGTAATCAGGATCAATTCATGACATGCTAACTTATTCATACCGAATTTGCAATATACTACATGTCAATTTAAGTTGTCAGCATTATAAGATTTGAAACTACAAGCGTTTTTATTCCACGTTCTTGTGAGTTAGTACCATTTATATGAAAACAATGTGTACCCCACAAATATGCCAACAGAAAATTAAATTGCATTATCTTCAAGACATATGAGACTTATGCAAAAGATTGGATCAATCTCCAGGATGAAACTATCTCAATTAGCAAAGGAAAAGAAACAGATCCGGAAGGATATATGGAATCAGAATGAATTAGAATCAAATGATTCATATTGCTTGGTTTTGGATGAAGTATCATGATTCAATGTAACAGTGAGATTGTACCAATGGAATTCTTCAACAATAATAATGTTCAAGGAATCGATTGATTAAATGACATAGGGTTGTGTGATCTAATTTTCATCTGGATATATTCAATGGAATCAAGATAATTGATCCAAGGGTGAGTATATGTTCCAACAGATGTTGATAGAAACATATCTTAGTCTAACTTCACATTGCTTGTTTTTCGGGGCATGACCAGTGAAGTGAACTGAAAAATTGTGCTAATCAATATAATCCGTTACTAGTCTCATGAAATACTTGAAGCCTCATATTATTTATTTGATAATAATCTTTTAACAAACACACCCGGCATACCATGGGTTCAAATCACAATTGTGACATAGACCATTATGTTTTCACACTACTAATGGACTAAAAACGCTTGTAGCCTACTGATAATTCAAATTACATGCAAATATCCCAATTAAAAGATTATATATAGCAATGTCAAACAGTCATGAAGATATCATTTCCTGTTTATGCAGACTAAGAAGTTTAGATCAAATCATATAAGCACAAACATAAATACAGAAACCAGGTAGTCATTCTATGGTCATGTGTTTGTGATCACCTACTGATGTACTATCATTTCTTCTCTAACTTCAAGCAGTGCCGATTTTATCCTTTTAAATTTGTTTGGGTTTTTCATAAAGCAAGTAAACTAATAGAAATAAAGCATAAAACTAATTACTTTAAATACACCTAGGAAACTAAAAGAAAAACATCCATGAAAACCCTTTTGAAAACCTTTTTCACGTTGGATTAAACATTCCAATCATTTGAGTAAGAAATTCAAACCGTGTATGATCAAATGCTTTGGTAAACAAATCAGCAAAATTATCATCCGTGTGGACTTTCACCAACTCAATCAACTTCTTTTTTACACAATCTCGAATGAAGTGATGTTGAATTTCAATGTGCTTTGTCTTTGAGTGTTTCACAGGATTTGTTGTAATCGACATGGTGGCGGTGTTATCAATCATCATTGGTGTCCCTGTGAAGTTCAAACCATAATCCCACAACTGTTGTTGAATCCATAGGATTTGGGAACAACAACTGGCTACTGCATTGTATTTTGTCTCACATGTTGAAATTGCAACTGAGGTTTGCTTTTTGTATTGCTAGGGCACAAGCCTGTTTCCTAAGAACTAACAACCACCAGAAGTCGATTTTCTATCCAACCCGCAACCTCCATAATCTGAATCTGTAAAAGCTTTAAAATCAAAGTCAGAATTAATAGGATACCACAATCCCAACCTTGGTTTACCCTTTAAGTATAGAAAAATTCGCTTAACAGCAATCAGATGAGATTCCTTCGGTTTAGAATGAAACCTTGAACACAAGCATACTGCAAACATAGTATCAGGACGGGACGCTGTCAGATACATTAAATACCCAATAATTCCTCTATATAACCGACAATCCACCTCTTTCCCTTTCAGGTCATAATCTAGTTTGTGATTAACAGGAATTGGAGTGTTAAAAGCTGAAGTGTTCGCCATATCAAATTTCTTGAGAATATCAGCAACATATTTCGTTTGATGAATGTAGAAATCATCTTCTTTCTGATCAACTTGAAGACCTAAAAAGAACAATAATTCCCCCATGTTGCTCATTTCAAATTTCAACTTCATCACTCTTTCAAAGTCTTTACACAGATCAACATTCGTCGACCCAAAGATTATGTCATCCATATAGACTTGAACTAGTAAGACATCTCCCCCTGCTTTTCTTATGAAAAGTGTGGAGTCAATTTGACAACGCTAAAATCCATTCTCGAGTAAGTGCACCGATAAAGTTTCGCACCAAGCACGAGTAGCCTGATGAAGACCATATAATGCCTTATCAAGTTTAAACTCCTTTTTCAGAACTTTTGGGATCTTCAAAACCAGGCGGTTGTTTCACATAAACCTCTTCCTTTATATTTCTATATAGAAAAGCACTCTTTACATCAAACTAGAAGACTTTGAATCCCTTCAAAGATTCATAGGCAATAAATAATCTAATAGCCTCAATACTCGCAACGGAAGCAAAAACCTTAGTGTAATCAAATCCCTCTTGTTGATTATAGCCCTGGACAACAAGTCTCGCCTTATTGCATACTACCACACCACGATCATCACGCTTGCATTTGAATACCAACTTTGTGCCAATAGATCTGGAGCCTTTCGGTAAGTCAACCAAATCCCAAACATGCAACTTATCAAATTGAGCCAATTCCTCTTGCGTGGCCTCAATCCAACAATCCTCATCTAAAGCATCATCCACATTTTTAGGTTCTGTTTGAGAAATAAAGCAAGCATGCAAACACGTCTCCATGATACCTGTATAAACAATTTGACCAAATCCCAAACATGCAACTTATCAAAGTGTACGATTTCTCGTCTGAACACCTGCATTCAAATCACCAATAATATTATCAGAGGGATGGTGCTTATGCATACTAGATTGGGGAATATCTGAAGTTTGAATAACAGAATCAAGATTTGAAGGCAACTCCCCCTCAAGTGATGCCGGTGTTGATGTATCATCAACTTCATCATCCTCATTGTCACCATCTTATGTTGTACCCGAAGGTGAAGCTACATTCGGGTCAACTGGAAAAGTACCCATAATAGGAATAACCGAACATGGATCGACAATTGAATCAACATTGCAATAGGACTGATAAAACATTTATGCTTCAGCTGGAGAAACCACAGGAGGAACATTGAAAGATCTGAATATTGCATCATAATCGAATGCCCAAGAAGGACCTTTTGCATCATGAGGAACAGAACGGTTATCATAATCAACATGAAACCACTCCTCAATTTGTCGGGATTCTTTGCTAAAGACTCTTTTGTTATGAGAATTTGCAACGTATCCCAAGAAAATTCCCTCAATTGCTTTGGCGCTGAATTTAGTAGGAACATCGCGAGTCTTCAACAAGGTACAAGGATTCCCAAAGGGCAAAAGATAAGCCAAATTAGGTTTTCGATTGTTCAGTAATTCATAACAAGTTTTGTTGTGCTTATTCACGGTCATAACCCTATTGAGAACATGACAATCTGTATTCACCGCCTATGCCCAAAATATGACGGGCAATTTGGAATCAGATAACATTGTTCTAGCTGTCTCAATAAGAGTTCGATTCTTCCGCTCAACAACACCATTTTGTTGAGGAACATAAGGAACACTAAATTCATGATGGATGCCCTTTTGCAAACAAAATAAACCCATATTTTCATTCTTGAATTTCGTGCCATTATCACTTCGAATCCTCCTGACTTTGTTTTTGAATAATGTCTCAAGCCCCACAATCAGGAACATAAGAATTTCAGTTGTTTCATCCTTTGAAGGAAGAAACTTCACCCAAGAAAACCTTGAGTAATCATCCGTCACTACTAGACAATATGATCTACCGCCTTCACTCTTAACACTAATGGGTCCGAATAAATCCATATGTAAAAAATCTAAAGGAGTCACAATTGAATTGGTCAACTTTGATTGATGAGATTTCCTGTGCTGCTTCCCCTTCTTGCAAGGGATACAGTCTTCATTCACTTAAAACCTCATGGTAGGGACACCAGAAACTAACCCATGCTTGACAAAATAATTCATCTTCCCAAAGTTAATATGTGCCATTTTCCGGTGCCATAAAGTTGATTCAGATTCAATATCTTTTGAAAGAAGACAAGTTGGAATTGACGAAGTTGTCATCGTTATGCTCATGTCGAGCATATGTGTCATTCTTTCTAGGAGCTCTCATAAGTATCCAATCTTCAGGTATCTCAAATCTAGGCTTTAACACC
This sequence comes from Smallanthus sonchifolius, assembly GCA_023525975.1. Lineage (NCBI taxonomy): Eukaryota > Viridiplantae > Streptophyta > Magnoliopsida > Asterales > Asteraceae > Smallanthus > Smallanthus sonchifolius. The sequence goes on along the minus strand of CM042035.1, from coordinate 14,384,213 downwards.
AAACACTTTGATTTAATAAAATGAAATGAGAAATCTTTGTCACAAACTTGTGAAATAGATAAAAGATTGTGTTTAAGCTACTCCACATAGTTAACTTTCTCAAAGCTCAATCTTCCATTTGTAATAGTGCCTTGACCAGAAATATTGCCTCCTTTCTTTCCTGCAAAAGTAACATATCCTCCTTGGATTTCTTTAACATTTTCCAATAAGTTAAGATTTCTTGCCATGTTCCGAGAGCATCCACTATCAACATACCAATGGTTGCCGACAGTCCTCAAAATAAACAATTTCTTTCAAAACACAATCAAATCTTTCCTTTATTTTAGGAGATTGTTTCTCAAGATCTAAAACTTGATTCTTTGGTTTCCATTTGGATGTAACTTGAACTTTTTCACTTTCTTTTGATGATTAAGAAATTTCAACATTGTCTTTGACCACAGGTTGTTCCAAAAGCTTTCTTAACCTTATGTTTCTTCGTCGTCTTTGCGGTCTTGACAATTTCACTTTTTGTTGTTCATTCACACCAGATGAACCGATCTTCTCAACAGACTTTGCTGGAGCAGATGTAATCTTGACAACTGACTGCTTTACATTCCTATCCACTTTAGGATTATTATCAACAGTTTTCACCACTGACTTCTCTGGTGGATTTACAAAAGGTGTTCCTAATTTGGGATTTTCCAAACACTTACCCATATTCTTGTGTGGACAATATTTTAGAATATGACCAACAACTCCACAGTGAAAGCAAGTACGCCTTTTTTGTACATTCTGGCATACTTTTCCCTCTGAACACCTTTTGAGCTGGGTGATGAACACTGAGAAACAGTGTTTGAAGTATGCCACATCTAGATGACACGCTTGTTCATTAACTTTGATTTGTAAAACTTTAGTGTCATCTTTTACAGATTCAATTCTTTTTTTTCAAAACAGTTTCATTATCTTTCAAAGTTTGATTAGATGTGTAAATCGTCTTCATGTCACAGATCAGATTTGTGTTGTTATCACACAATCTAGTAATTTTCAAATCAGAATCAATGCATTTAGGACAAGACACAACCTTTTGTACTTGTTTAGAATCAACCAAGAATGCATTTCCTTCAGATAACATCTCAGCAATCCTCTTTGTAAATCTTCCAGCAGCTCCATCACTAAGCAAATCTTCATTTGAAAACTTTGGTTCAACTTTCTGAATAAGAGACTCTTCACTTTTAGCTATACTCCCAGAATCAGTTGAATCACCATCAGAAGAACTACTTTCATTTCCATCTTCAGAATGAACTTCAGCAAGAAACGCTTGGCTGACAAGAGCAAAAATATCTTCCAAATGAATACCCCAGTCATAATTTTCATATTGTTGAGACATTAAAGCTGTGGAAGTGTTTTGCTTATTCTGATTGCCTTGATTGTTTGAAGAACTTTGATTCTGAGTTCTCGGTTTTAAGCATTCTCTAGCAAAATGTCCAAATTCCTGACAATTATAACACTTCACTTTTGATTTATCTAATCCCATCTTAGTGTTGCTTGATGCCCCAATAAACTTCTTTCATGTTCTCTTCAGATGATCTTTTCCTTGTCGCATCCATAACGCCATGTTCCACTGAATATTCATCTCTTCTAAAGCATATTTATCCAATTGCTTGAAATATTCTTCAATCATATTTGGATCAGTGATTTTACCACCAATATATTTTTCATAAGATGTTAAGAACGAAGCAATCATGGCCATCATATCCTCTGCAGCTGTAGAAGACACCTTTGGAGAACTCGAATGACTTTAACTCTTAGTATTCTTTGAACGTCCAGAATTTAAAGCAACTAAACATGAACCTTCATTACAAGAATTTTCTTTAGAACCTTCAGAGACATATCCATAAAACAAAGCAACTCCTCTAGACTTTTGTGTAGATGTGCCTTTACCAAAGTAGATACTCGGATCTTGATAAACTGTATCTTTCTTCTGTTTATTCAAGTCATAACATTGAATCTTACCCATTAAGTCTTCAAGACTCAATTCATCAAATCCATATTGTTCTTTGATCACTATGGTATACATCTCAAAATGAGCTGGTAATGCATCTAGAAATTTCTCAAGAATCTTCTTATTCTTGTAAGTGATATCATTGTTCACCATTTCACTTAAAAGATGCTAATATATTGACATAAGTTCATCAACAGATTTACCATCAAAGTGTTTGAATACACTAAACTGCTTCTTAAGCAACTCTCTTCTACTCTTCTTAATATTTGTGCTTCCTTTACATCTCTTAGTTAGACTTTCCCAAAGCTCACGTGAAGTTTTGAATTTCTTGAATGTATGGTAGATATCAATAGGTAAACACATGGATAAAGCTGCAAGAGCTTTCTTTTCACGATCATACAATTTCTTCTCTTCATCACTAAGAGCTGAAAATGGTTTTGGTGTATCCGAAACTTCCATATGATGATGAACAGGATGCTCATAACCCTCACTGATTGGAATCCGTAAGCTTGTATCATTGATGTTGACATAATTTTCAAACCGAATCTTCCCATTTGAGTAATATTTAAGATTCATAAGTCTTGGTGGCTTGATTGGAGTACCAATCTCATTGTAATGGTTCAACAAGTGAGTCATATTATTCACACTAACATGAGTAGGATTAGACATCTTTGAAATCTTTGAAAAATTCAACACTTAGAAAATTTTGGACAAGTTCTGCCTGTAGCGAACTTAGCTTAGTGAGCTTAACAAGTTCGCCTGAGTTGGATATAGCGAACTTAATAAGTTTGCCCTAACAAGTTTGCCCGTAACTGCTGTAACAAGTTTTCCTGTTTCAGATGAAGAACAAGGAAGAATGTTCTAACACCCAAACGCAAGAACTAAGCTGAAAATCATTAAATCTTGCAATTTTGAAGGAATTGATCAAATTCGCTCCATAGGATTCTTCAATTATGAAATAGAACACTTCTAACGGGTCAATTTTGGCAAATCAACACCAAAAATGATGAAATCAATCCAAAAACTCTTCAAAAACAGCAACAATCTTCATGAACAAAAGAAACTCCGAAAATCTCAATCTTCGAGCGTAAATCCAATAGAAACGGCGTCAAACGACGATCTCTAATCAAGAGCAAAAGCTCTGATACCAATTGTAGCTCCCAACGGGTCTTCGGATCTATCTCAGTCGTAAAACATGCAACACGTATACGTAGTGTGGAATCCTAACGAATACGCGTGTCTCTAACTCACACACACACAATAAGAACATACACAAGACAAGATATCAATAAGGTGCTTGTATTATCTGAAAACAATGCTTACAAGATATGAAATCAGAACCTTCAAATGAACACAAACTAAGCACTATTTATAGAAAAACATATTGCAACAGGCGAACTTGTCATGTTCGCCTATATTAGTCCAGGCGAACTTGTTAAGTTCGCCCCAACTATATCAGGCGAACATGTTAAGTTCGCCTGTTACAAACTTAACAATGTACAAGACAAAACTTTACAATCATGAATATAAAGACTAATCTATTACAAAGGCTAGTTGTCACTATAAAAGTTCCAACAAACTTCAGTGTTAAGCTTGTATAGTCTGCAACATTTGTACTTAGTGAATTTTGTAGCCATCAGTCTTTATCTTTACAAACTCCCCCTAGACTGATGTTACCAAAACTTTCATACTGCCTTTGTTGCTGAAGCTTTTGCATGTTCACAACTATCCTTGCAGTCTCGTAGCCTCTTGGATCCTTGATTGGATTATCAAACGGAATTTCATATAAGGATTTTATGTCCTTGCTTGGCATGCTGAAGATAGCCTTGCTTGAACATCTCTTCTTGTATCCTCTGATATCTACCAATATATATTCTTCTTTTACAGCATTGTAGGACTATTTGAAAAAAGGAAAGTGGGATTGGAGTGGTTTTGCATCAATGGTTACATCTTTTCCAGGATTGAAGTGATGTTTGATCACTAGCAAAAGATGCCTCCCAGTTTCATTGTCAGGCTCATGAGATTTACCCAACTCCAGAATTCTCTTTAAGTCAAAGTCGGGAAGTTGCATCACCTCGTCAACAGATTTGTACACTAATCTTTACATTTCTACCTCTCCTCTAAACACTTCAAACCATTGATCTAAATTACTGTAAAACCACTGCACAATCATTCTTGAATCTTTCATAAATGGAGGAAGGTTTAGATTTCTTTTTGGGAGGCTGTTGATGGGAGGGAGTTGGGTGAGAAGATTTAGACTCTTTGAGAGAGGAGGAGGGAATTTTAGGAGAATGAGAGGGAATTTGTTGAAAAGAAGGAAGAGAAGTTAAGGGAGGAGTGTTGGGTTTCTTTGTTTTTCTTTCTTCTGTGGATGTATCTACCCTTTTGCAGAACTTGTCTTCTTTAATCTCTCATCTTCTTCCTTTTTCACCTTTCTGTAGAGGGCTTGTATGTTCATGAAGTTCATGGGACCTAGCCTCTTTCCATTCTCATCTCTTGCCTTTAGGAAGTTAATCATGACCTTCCTTTCTTTATGGGTTCTTTTGTTGAAGGCAATTGCTCTCCTAGATCTTTGCCTGGTCTTTTCTTCTTCTTCAGCCTTTTTCTTGTTAGTCAGTTCTCCTTGGTATCCACTCCTCCCTCATCTCATTTACCAATTTAGAGTCAGTAATTCTAAACTTGGCTTCCTCAGCTTTCTGCCTCTCTCTCTCTTCATCTTCTTTGTTCAGTTGTTCCTACAGCTGAAGAGCTAGAGCTTCGTCTTCTTTTATTTGTGATGCTGTAGGAACTTGAACTCTTGTTTTATCCAATTGTTTTGCATGTAACTGGATCTATTGTACTCTAAAGAGTATGGCAGCTTTTCTTTCTTGATCTTTCTTAAGCCGAGCCACCTATTCTTCTTCTCTTTCTATTCTTCTTCTTTCCACCTCTCTCTTTTCTTCCTATATCCTTTTCTTTTCTTCTTCTTCAGTCATAATTCTCTTCCCCTTGTCTTTGTTGGATGCCTCTGCTTCTGCAATCAGAACTCTATTTTGTACATAACAAGTTGTACTAACTACTTCAGCCCAAAATGTGAGAGGTAGTTTTGAGTAAGCCAACATGGATCTGGCAAACTCAATTAGAGTTATGTTTCTTCTTTTAGCTACCCCATTTTCTTGAGGAGTTCTTGGAGCACTGTATTGTCTTTGAATGCCTTTGCTTTCACAGAAAACAGTTCAAGATATGATTTTTAAATTTTGTACCTTGATCACACCTTATGGTCTTGACTTTCTGATTGCTTTGATTCTCAACCCTAAGAATGCAGGATTTAAGAATCTCAGCAGTTTCAACTTTGGTTTTCAAGAAGTATACCCAAGAGAATCTGGTGTAGTCATCTGTTATCACCAGACAATATGACTTCTTGCCCATGCACATGACATTTGTAGGACCTAAAACATCCATATACAGCAGTTGTAGTGGAGCGTCATTTGAATTCAAGGTCTTGGGCTTGTGAGAACTCTTGTGTTGCTTTCCCTTGAAGCAAGCTACACAGTGAAAATCAAGATGGAATTCCTTATCAGGTAGTCCTCTGACTAGATTTCCTTTGACCAACTTGTTGTTGGTTTTGACATTTATATGACCTTAATCTCCTGTGCCATAGAGCAGATTCATCAACTGATGCCTTGGATAGAAAGCAAGATACACTCCCAGATGAATTGACCTTGTTCATGTCAAGAACATATAGATTGTCTTTTCTTTGAACTGTCAACAATATCTTCTCTCGAGGTGGTTTGCTTAACCCAGGGAAAAGCACAAAACATTCTTTGTCTGTGAAGAGCATCTAATGCTTCTGATCACAAATTTGAGATACACTTATGAGATTGAATTCTAACTCCTTTACAAAGTTCACCCTTTCAATGCTCATTCTTTCATTTGACATGGTTCCTGGTCCAGTGATGGAACCTCCTTTTGAATCACTCCCAAAGGCATCATATCCTCCATAAAAGCTTCTGAAGTCTGAGAGAATGGATCTGTTGTCTGTCATGTGCTTGGAACAACCACTGTCTACTACCCAGGTTGTAAGACCCCAACCCGGGCATCCTACAGTTGGTTGTCATAACGGGTCATTCTCTTTAAAACACATTTATTATTATTCAAACTATAGCGGAAGTCTTTCTAAAATCATTTATTAGCATTTACTGTTAATAAATATACCTCACGAATGCCCGCACACCAATCCGAGTAACACCGCCTCCCAGCCAAGTTACGTCAATGCTACGCTTACCTGCAAAACAATCTAACGTATACACAAAGTCAGCTATGCTGAGTGAGTTCTAATAGTTTAATTTAAACGAAATCCGTTACGTCATATTCTCTAGTTTATTCCACTCGGGACCCTCCGGTACTTAATAAAATAGTTTTACGATATAGTAACGAAATGTTAACCCCCTGTTATCCCACGACATCACATAAGCGTTCATCACTCGCAACTCAACCCATGTAACCAATAATGATAATAATAATCTTACCATCTCGTCGACATAGACTTAACTTACTATACTAATAACTCATACCCAAGGACAAATATTAACTCGACGCTTGATTAACACGACATCCTCTAGACGTTGGCATACCAAACCCCAACCCAACCGTTCACAATCAACTGACATGACAGCGATACACGTCACGTCACAACATATATACGATAGTCAATCTAACTCTACGTACCATAATAATATTATCCACCCTCTTTAGCATCACCACATTAATAAAATCATGTGCATAATAAATATAGCTCAATGTTTGCATGCAATTCGACACACATATTATATACACATAAATACATACCTCGTCAGGGCGTTCGACACACCCAGAGCTCATCAACATACCTGCTCAATCTTGTCACCTTTGGTGACTCCCAAAGAACTTCGTCCTTCACAATCCCGTTTGCCATGTCTTAAAGACAACGGTACAAACACAAGACCCGCCATGTCACAAGGACAACGACACAATACACACAACACATATATATATATATAAAAACACATAACATCATACTCTATTTACATTACTCATTAGCTACACCCGCAACTCACACATAGCACTATGATACGGTATCATACACGCATTCATTAGTGTTTAGCTCATATACCGACCCACCCCAACTAACACCTAACACAATACACTCCTACTTTAGCAACACACATATATATAGTATGTCTCGTTATCTAATCATATACTACGTACATGCACACCCTGTGACCACGTGGTCGTAGCCGTATGACCTGTAAATAAAATCCCGACTCACCACCATTAGGTCACTATACGACCCATGACCATATACCCACCTTTAACCTACACCTCTCAAGGACAACACATAGTCCCATAGCCCCGTATTTAAATACTTAAATTCATAAACTCATCGGGTTAAACCCCAAAGCTCGTTACATGTTTAATTTAATAAAAAAACGTCTTGTAAGTATGTACGATAGCCCCAAAACATTTAAATAAGTGGGGGATTAGAAACTCAAATGTTGCGATTCTTTCCTTCCGTAAGTCGCATACCCGCAAACGCGTAATCCAACGCGAACCTGTCGTTAAACGAATTACCCAGATAAACCCTCTTACTGCAATAACACTAACTCACCTACTCTGGACCAGCAGCTACAAGTTCGGTCTAAATTGTCCCAAACCGTACAACCGATGCGCTCGATCGCATACAAAAACCCTTAAATTAATGTTACCGAAAAACGTTTCCGAATGTCGTCCCCGATAATTTTTGCATATCCCAAAATGGTCCCCAACCATAAATATAAAGTTCTATGGGGTCATACCTTAGCGTACAAGCCGTTCTAAGCGGTTTTATACGAAACTGTTAAGCACCACGCGAGAGGAAAACTTGTTTTGCTTATATCTGGACCATACAAGCTCCGTTTCACGCAATCCACCTATCCACGCGTTCATCTCAACATGCCCGACCTCAGAAGAATAATGGTGTTGGCCGCCACCGCCACCGCTACTACTAGAACACGGATTCGTCTTTCATCATGTTCGTTTTTGTGCGTCAACATTCGAGTAGCTTAAAACCGACCCAAATGAACTCCGTTTTAGGCGAATTATATGTCCACGCATTCGTATTGCCGAACCCTTTCAGAAGAACCAGTCGCCATCGCTAGAAACCACTGCCTCTGTCGTCGGAAAACTAAACAGTAGCTCGAATTCGCCCTTTTGCGCGTCTGTCTTCGCGCCGCTCGAATCCCTATCAAACGAACTCGGAATTGGACAAATAATATATCCACATGACCGTGTCGCTAAACCCTTCCACCTATACCCATCACAGTCACCTGCCTCTGTCGGCGCCGCCTCCGGAAAACTGAACAGTGGCTGGAAATCCTCGCCAGATTTTCGTTCTAGCTTGATTTCTTCACCAATCGTCTCCATGTCGCCTTCTAGCGGCCTTAACACTGAAACTAAGCAACTTTAATCGAAAAACCATCCTGAAACCGAATACAACGAGAAAAAAAGGAGAATACCTCGTTGTGTTTTGGATCCTCCCGATTGAAAACCCTCTTGCATCGTCGTCCTTCTTCTTTCCCGTTGCCGGCCCCTCCTTGCGTCCTCTTCCCTTACGTCGCACACCTAGGGTCACAAATAGACCTAGGGTTTGCGCAAATGTGGTTTATAAACCACCCCATGTTTCGTTTCGGGTCCCCCTAGTTCCATCTCGCAGGATCCTGTCCCGAACTCTCTTTAAACAACTAACCGTGTTAGTTAATGTCGTTAAAACGCCTCATCCGATACAAATCTTACCTCTCATTTTTAATTAATACAAGTTTGAGTCGTCCATTAACCGAATTACAAATTTATAAATTTTTGGGATGTTACACATGTGTTATGTTTGTTACCTGATTGTTCCTGCAAATGAGAGAGCTCTAGTTAGAAAGAGGAACCCAAGAACTTGAATTCTTGGGAAATGTGTGTTATTTTAAATCAAATTTATCAGCTGGCTGGCATTCAATTAATCGAATGATGATGCTTTGAGGGATGGAAGATGTTAACTTTGCTTCCCATCTTTGAGTTATTTTCCCAGCTCTTTTCATATTATCAGCTGCAGATTTGTTTGTTGTTGAAGGTTGAAACTAATCAGCAGAACGTTTGGTTGCTGTGGATGGTTTTAACTGGTAAGCAACACTTTTGGTTGCTGCTGATGGCTTTAACTGGTTAGCAGTAGATTTGATTATTGTTGAAGGCTTGGACTTGTACTTCATTCTTTTGGACTTCAAGTGATCAGTAGTAATTTTGATTGGTGTTGATGGTTCAACAATTTCTTTCCTTTCCTTCTTTACCTTTTTGTTGAAAGTGGGTTTTTCTAGCTGAGCTCTTCTATATACATGTTTTTGTTTATCAGGAAGGATCTTGATTATTGATGATTGGGAAACCTGGTTGAAAGGGTTGAATTCACAGTTTCCAGCAAAGTGGTCTGATTCACCACAGTTAATGCATGATTGTTGAGTCTTTGGGATCTGTTTAGCAGCATGTTGTCTTAGTGGAGAGAAAGACCTTCTGAACTGAGTTGATTTTGCTTCATTGATTCTTACCTTCTTGTTCTTTTTCATTTTCTCAAAAGCTTGTTGTTTGAGATTTCTTTGCTGCTGAAGGTAATAGAAACAGGTGCTTGCAGTGTGATTGTATTTGCCATAAAAACATGACTTAGCGATCTTATCTCTCTGAAAGTACACATAGTCCTTTCTTTAAAACAGATCTTTGAAATTTCTGGGATGATTTTTGTTCTGTTCAATGGTGGCTTCCTCCAATGTTTTCTGAACATATGGAGTTCTCTCTTCAGATGTCTGACAGATGTCAAACACTTTTTTTTCTGGATTGGCTTTGTGGGATGTGAGTGTGGAGGATTGTCCCTTTTCAATACTCGGTTTTCTTCCTACAAGAGGATAGCTGATTTTGATTTGCTTGAATGGCTGAGTTACTGGTATGGAAGGAATAAAGGGGCTAGAACCATTTATTTGAATTACTTCACCAGATTTTATGGTTTTCAGAATTTCCTCATTTGTAGGAAGTAGTAGGGCTTCACTAGTTTCAGTGAAATCTGAGCATGTGGATTCAGATTCAGCTAAGGTGTTATATTCTTCCACAGCTACTTCTTCTTTGAGAGGATCAAGATTTCGGTTTGCCTTATCAAGATTTGTCAGGTTAAAATTTGGTTCATGTATTGCTACATAATCTGCAGGTGGTGGAACATATTTGTACTGCTCCGCTTGGTACCCTACACAAGCAGTTACCTTCTCATGAATTTGAGCACCCAAAATTCTTTGCAGCTTTTTGGATGCAAATTCATACTTATCAATATGAACTTTTAGCTGCCAGTTCAGCTCTTGTAGCTTTTAGCTTTTAGCTTAACCAATAGATCATCAATATGGGTTTCAAGATTTGTTTGTTCATATTTTAATGATGAAATCTCGTTCTTTAGATAGATATCTTTTTCTTTATAATTGTTTTCCACCTTTTTGAATTCAGACTTCATTTGATGAAACTCTTCATTTTGATCTATTAAATTCTGGTTATGCTTTCTATATCCTAAGACCTTATCAATGCAAGCTTGAGAGCAAAGATGTTCAAATACCTGAGGCGGTATCTCCTTGGTGTCTGCCATAAGAGCTTGGTTACTTGTAGATAATTCTTCATACTGAAAGCTCCAGTCGAAGTTAGTTGTTCCAACTTGTTGAGTTGCACAGGCTGCAGTTTGAGCAGGGGGGGTGTTTTGACCTGCTGGACCTTTATGTGTCTCTCTTTGTTGTGCAGCAGTTGTTTGGTTCTTTACATTCTCTTGCAAAGTTACCAAGTTGGTTACAGTTGTAACATCTTATCTTGCTTTTGTCTAGGCCAACTCTGGTGTTGGAGTTGTTGCTTGGAATAGGTTTTCCTGTTCTGGAGTAGAAACATTTTGCTCTAATAGTCAACATAGCATAAGAATGTTGTATGTCCATTTCTTCTAGGTCATCTGGATGAAAGTACTCCAGATCTTCTTTGATAAAGGACATATTGTTTGAAGCATCAGAGACAAAGGCAATTGAGTTGATATTTGAAGAGGAGCTTCAAGAAGGAATGGTGAGTTGTTTACTTGTGAGTTTGGAGTTTGGGGATGTGTGACAATGGGAGGATAATAGTTGCTAGAACTTGTATGGTCAGAGTGTAGTGCAGAGGAGGTGGTGGAGGGTGAGGGTGAAGGTGAAGGTGAATGACCTGATCTTCTTTCTCTAACTTTAATCATCTCCGGCTCATATGTCTTTAACATACCAAACAGCTCAATCATTTGGAGAGTCTTTAGGTTTTCAGTTCTTCTGATTGACACTGTGTATAGTGTCCAACAACTTGATAGGGATATGATGAACTTTTTGAGAATATCTTCATTCTCAAGCTTGACTTTAGAGCACTGCAACTCTCCCACAAGATAAGTGTACCTATTGTACTGAGTGCTAAGTGACTCACCATATTTGTAAAGAAATTTTTCATATTGTTGCTTTAGAATATCTCTCATGTTTTCCTTGACGTCTTCAAATCCAGAAAACATTTTTTCAAGAGCTGCCCATAGCTCTTTGGCAGACTTGTATTCTCTGAAATTGTGAAAATTTTCATTTGGTAAGCACATCTGTATGGCTCCCAAAGCTTTGAAGTCTACCTCCATCTTCTTGGTATCTTCTTCCGAATACTTTGAAGGTTCCTTGGGAACAGATGGACCTCCAGAATCAACAGAGGTCACCATAGGTACATAAGGATCATAGAGTATGGATCTCCACATTCCATATTATTGGAAGTAGAAGAAACTTTCCATTCTATTTTTCCACATATCATTGTCTTCTCCAGACACCAGTCTTAGTGGTCTATGAAGGCTTCCAGTGTCATCAAATCCAGTATTTTGTGCCATACTTTGGATAGATGATTTAAAACAGAACCAAATAGTGATTAAACAAGTGTGAGTTTGTTTAATCTAAGAGCCAAAGTTCTGATACCACTTGTAGGATCGTGTATTACAAGATGGTTCTGTTTAGTTGAGATTGGCGGAAACAATGACAACTATGCAAGTAACAAGAACAATGATAATACTGATAAAGGCAAGTTGTATTAATCTTCAAAGTTTATAAGTTACAGAGAAAACTATGTTTAAGCACACTTGTACAATGAAGGATTACACTACTTATAAAAGAACTTAGAACCAAGACAGACCACTTATTCAAAGGATCAGATCAAACACAGGCCGTTGATCTTGTACATCTAGAAGCTACACTACAATTTAATATAACAAAAGACTACAAAATTTAACTTTATCCAAACGTCTTCTTAGGCATTATTGCATGGATACTTGGAAGTAGGAGCGTTGTCTTTTATTATCTGCACCAGTAACATTCATTCTATAAATTGTGTGTCAGAGTTGCAGTAGAAAGTTGTCAGTAGTAAAGTCCATGTTGCTGATATACCTATCAGCAGCAACATTTAGACTTCAGCATATAAGGCTATCCGTAGCATAGTTGTTGATCAACAGCAAGGTTTAACTATCCGCAGCATAGACACTTATCAGCAGCAACTTCAGTGATAAGCTTATAGAGTCCGCAACATTTGTACTTATTGAGTTTTGTAGCCATCGGTCTTTATCTTTACAATAGTTATTATATCATCAACACTATTTTTATATTTTAATCAATATCCTTATGTTAGACAACTACATTAATAATTCGTTTTAAGTTTTATCTACAAAATTTTTTATTCAAAATTTTGTTTCTCATCGGTTAAATTGTTCAATTGTTTTATTATTTCTAAATCATCATAAATAATTACTATTTAATTTTTTATTTATTACGTCCGTGTAATACATGAGTTTTTAACCTACTATATATATATATATAGTATAAATAGGTAAGGATCATGAGAAACCACATAGTTATGCGAAAACCGCCATGGGCCAATCAAATAATTTATAGATATATTATTTTTTTTTATTTTTTTTAAAGGTATTAATGTGATATTACACATTTTACCAAAAAGTCATTCTGTGTATTGTGTTTTACGTATACGTAACTGAAATTTTTTTATGTATACATAACACTACGGTTATGTATACATAAGCCAATACTTAAAATGTTTTTTTTTTGGTAAAAATGTGTAATATTACATTGATACTCTTATAAATAAAATAAAATAAAAAATAATTATTATTATATGATTGGTTAAAATTGGTTTTCTTAATGGTTTTCGCATTTTTCGCATAACTATGTGGTTTTCTCATGAACCCTCCTCAATATACATATAGGCTGCAGTTCAAATGATAACCAATATTTATATGATAATCACTCTCAAACATAGTGTTATGTATATGTAAAAATTATCATTCTGTTAGTGTTACATATACGTAACACATGTGCTGTAGAATCAAAGACTGATGGCTACAAAATTCTCTAAGTACAAATGCTGCTGATCTCAGAGTTTGCTGCTTACCAACAATCTGCTGCGGACAAGCTTATCTGCTGCGGATACTTGTTCTCCTGCTGAAGAACAAATCTGCTGCGGATAGCCTTATCTGCTGAAGACCAAAGTTGCTGCGGATAAGCTTCTCAGCAGCATCAACACTTGATGCTGCTGACAGGCAAATCATCAGCAGCAATGGATGGTTACATTTTGCTGCTGATCAACATCTTTGCTGTTGACAGCCTTTTGCCTTGAAGACAAATCGTTGTAGCTGACTATCCATACCAAGCGTCACTGACAACTTTCTGCAAAAGCAACTGACACACTCAAAGCAGAAGGAACCTCAATGGTGCAACCAATGAAACTCAACAATGCTCTTCTCCAAGCATGCAAGTAATGATGCATAAAGAAGACGCTTCAATAAAGTTAACTAGATATAGACAAAACGTGTAATAGTTAGCTAGATACAACAGATCAACGGTCTGTGTTAGATCTGATCCTTAGAATCAAGGGGCTGTCTTGATTCTAAGTGAGTATAAATAATCTGTAAACACTTCATTGTAAGAGAGCTTTTTGTGCTTTTGAGTGAATCTTTACAGTGCTTTTTGATAGAGTTTTACTTGTAATCTTGTAATCTCAAGTTTAATACAACAGTGCATTTATCAGTATTCTTGCTGTTTACTTTGTTGGTTGCTATTGTTTCCGCCAATATCAACTAGAATAGAATCACCTTGTAATCTTACGATCCTACAAGTGGTATCAGAGCTTTGGCTCAGATTAAACAAACTAACACTTGTTTAATCACTTCTGGTTCTATTCTAAACTCTCTCTCCTTCAAAAAGTCACCAAGAACAAAAATGGCACAAAGCAACGGGCTTGAAGAAATCCTGAAGAAGCAATATGAAAACTTCGTCTGGAAGGAAGGTGAGTCTCTAACTGTTTCATACAATAGATTTACCTATCTTGTAGGGGAGCTGCAGTGCTCAAAGGTGAAGCTAGAGAATGAAGATATTCTCAAAAAGTTCATCAGGTCTTTACCTAGCTGCTGGACACTCTACACGGTGTCCATTAGAAGAACTGAGAATCTGAAGACTCTCCAAATGACTGAGCTCTTCGGTATGCTAAAAACCTATGAGCTACAGATGATTTAGGCAAAAGAAAGACGCTCAAGCTACCAAACAGCCTTAACATCCACCACCACCTCCTCTGCCCTCCATTCTGAGCACTCGGGTCCTAGTTCAAGTAACTACTATCCTCCCATCATCACCCATTCTAGAGAGTTCGACTGGAGCGGTCAATATGAAGAACTGCCCGTCAACAATCAAGCTCTTATGGCAGACACAACTGAGATACCGCCTCAGGTATATGAACATCTATGTTCCCAAGCCTGTATCGATAAGGTTTTAGGCTACAGAAAGCATAATCAAAACCTCATATATCAAAATGAAGAGTTTCATCAGATGAAATCTGAATTCAAAAAGGTTGAATACAGTTACAAAGAAAAAATTAACTGCCTAAAGAAAGAGATTTCATCATTAAAACATGAACAAACCAATCTTGAAACTCAGATTGATGATCTACTGGTCAAACTAAAAGCTACCAGAGCTGAACTGGCAGAACAGAAAATTCATATTGAAAAATATGAATTTTCCTCTAAAAAGCTACAAAGACTTTTAGATATTCAAGTCCATGAGAAAGTAAAAACTGGACTCGGGTATAACACTGATCAGTACAAATCTGTTCCTCCACCTGCTGACTACATTGCCATCTACGAACCAAGTTTCGATGTTGCAAATCTTGACTCTGCAAACCGAAATCTTGATCCTTCAACGGATGAACCCTTCGTCGTAGAATGCACTACCTCATCGGAATCTGAGTCAACCTACTCAGACCATGATAAAACCAGTGCATTCCCATCTGAAGCTACTCTGAATAGAGTTGAAGTTCCTGCTGTCCTTCCAGCTATTCCAGTCCCTATACCATTCAAACAGATCAAGATCAACTATCCTCCATATGGAAACAAGCTAGAAAAGGGACAGACATCAGAACCCACAAACCCCAAGCCTCAGTTCATGCCAATCACAAAGAGAAAGGTAATTGATGTATGTCGTAAGCCTGAAGAAAAAGTTCCATATGTTCAAAGGACCTTAGAAGAAGCCACCTTTGAACATAACAAAGCTCATCCATGGAACTTCACGGATCTGTTCCAAAGAAAGGACTATGTCTACCTTTCAAAAGACAAACTGGCAAAATCATGCTTTGTGTGTGGCAGATATAACCACACTGCCAGCACCTGCTTTCATTACTCGGAATATCAAAGACATTCAAAGCAGCATGCCTTCGAAAAGACTAACAAAAATAAGAAGGTAAGAAGCTACGAAGACAAAGCAACAAAGTTCAAAAAGTCTCTATCTCCCTCAAAAGTGAAGCTGCCTAGATCTCAACAAACTTGCATCATTTGTGGTGAATCAGACCACTTTGCTGCAAACTGTAAGTTTAACCCTTTCAACCAGATCCTTCATCAAGCTCCTCAAAGACAAAGGGTAAAGAAGGATCAGCATGCATCGGTTGTTAGTCCAGTTAAGTCCAAGAAAACAAAGCAGAAGCTTTCAGCTGCAACCAAGTCTGCTGCTGATAAGCTAAAATCCTCCGCAGCAAAATCTGCTACTGATAAGGCAAAGACATCAGCAGCAAGAGTGTCCACTACTGATATGGCAAAACCCAAGGCAAAGCCTACAGTAGCAAAGAATGCTGACACTTCAACAAAGCTGTCAGCAGCAGGATCTACTGTCAACAAGCCAGAAACATCAGTAGCAAAATCTGCTGCTGACAGTGTGAGGAAAACTAGAAAACCACCAACTCAACAATGGAAGGCAAAGAAACCACCAAGCATCATCATCGGTTCAGTTGAATGCGTCTATCCTTTGTGGTAAATATGTATGTCCTCTGAGAGGAATCCCAGGTGCCAAGAAACCATGGGTGATGAGTATGAAGAGGCTAGGCCTAAGGCCCCATCTGGATCCAAGGATTCCACAACTGTGGATGAGGACAGACTGAAACTTCATATCTTGGAATTGACGGCCGGGGTGAATATGATAGAGGCACATCAATGCCCAACTTTTCTTACTCCATCCTTTGTATCAGTGGGCACCCAAACTGATGCTTATGTGTCCACTGATGCAACCAAAAAGGGGGAGATGGTCCCAATGGAGAAAGACTCAGACAGCTTTGACGACTGCAGGCTGTATTTCAAAGTACAAGATGGCTGTTTTCGAAGCTTTTTCTTTTGGTTGAAAGGATAGTCGGAAATGAGCAAAAGCTTCAGCAACAAAGGCAATAAGAGAATTTTGGTAGCATCAGTCTAGGGGGAGTTTGTAGAATCAAAGACTGATGGCTACAAAATTCTCTAAGTACAAATGCTGCTGATCTCAGAGTTTGTTGCTGACCAACAATCTGCTGCGGACAAGCTTATCTGCTGCGGATACTTGTTCTCCTGCTGAAGAACAAATCTGTTGCGGATAGCCTTATCTGCTGAAGACCAAAGTTGCTACGGATAAGCTTCTCAGCAGCATCAACACTTGATGCTGCTGACAGGCAAATCATCAGCAGCAATGGATGGTTACATTTTGCTGCTGATCAACATCTTTGCTGCTGACAGCCTTTTGCCTTGAAGACAAATCGTTGCAGCTGACTATCCATACCAAGCGTCACTGACAACTTTCTGCAAAAGCAACTGACACACTCAAAGCAGAAGGAACCTCAATGGTGCAACCAATGAAACTCAACAATGCTCTTCTCCAAGCATGCAAGTAATGATGCATAAAGAAGACGCTTCAATAAAGTTAACTAGATATAGACAAAACGTGTAATAGTTAGCTAGATACAACAGATCAACGGTCTGTGTTAGATCTGATCCTTAGAATCAAGGGGCTGTCTTGATTCTAAATGAGTATAAATAATCTGTAAACACTTCATTGTAAGAGAGCTTTTTGTGCTTTTGAGTGAATCTTTACAGTGCTTTTTGATAGAGTTTTACTTGTAATCTTGTAATCTCAAGTTTAATACAACAGTGCATTTATCAGTATTCTTGTTGTTTACTTTGTTGGTTGGTATTGTTTCCGCCAATATCAACTAGAATAGAATCACCTTGTAATCTTACGATCCTACATGTGCTACATATAAGCACCGACTGCGTTACATGTACCTATCTTCCTTAGTTTTGTTGTTGTGATTTCTATTTTCGGTACAATCAATTATAGAAAAAGAAATTGCTTACAAACCCTAGTTTATGTTTATTGGTGAATATACACCGATGCAGCAAACCCCTCAAACACCGCCACCACTACAACCGGAATAACGACCACCTGGAACGATCGGTTTATAGATGGAACTGCGGGTAAAACACAACCGTCGTCATTGTCGACCTAAACCCAGTTGTTTCGGCTATCGGAGATGCTCTGCCACCGTTGATTCACTCAATCACACCCCACCTTCATAACTGCTAGAGACGGTTGTCACCCCAAGATCCATCATCGCCGCTATAAACAACACCACCATCTTCGCCGTCGAGATTTGGTCGAAAAAGGTACAAGATGATGTATCAACCTTTTGGCTTCTACCCTCAATTGATTATGATGAAATCAATTTTTTGATGAACTATTTAATCGATTATGAAGAAATTGATTTTTGGATGAACCATTTGATCGTTTTTTTTGCTCTGAATTGGATGGAACAAGGATGGGATGAACTATTAAATTTAGAAATCAATTAGGACTAAAATAAAGGAGGAACAAGGATGGGATGAACTATTAAATTTAGAAATCAATTAGGACTAAAATAAAGGAGGAGGGGGAGATTATTATGGAAATCAAGGGTTTTAATTTTTATTTGTACTAAAATGCCCTTTTAAAAAGTAGTTTAATATTATATGAATGCATGAGATGTGGTTATCATGGTTTTCGCATGAAACAGTGGTTATCATTTGAACTCTTCCCTATATGTGTGACACAGACATGTATATATAGGGGAATGTTCCACTACGAAGTGGTTTTCGCTAAGAAATGCTAAGAAATGGGTCAAACGAAATCCGATTGAGCTCATTTCAGCGGCGTTGGAACCATCTCATCGGACCCTAACCTGCCCCAAAAGCCTATACCCTCTCCACCCTTCACCCCCAAAATCCAAAAACCTACTCCAAACCCACTTCGAAAATCCTAAAACCCCTACCCCCACCCCCAAAAACCTAAAACCCCCACCCCACCCCCCAAAAAACTAAAACCCCCACCCCACTCCCCCTAAAAACCTAAACCCACCCCTATCCACCCCTAAAAACCTAAACCCCCAACCCCTACTACAATAGAAAACCTAAATCCTAAAATCTAAACCCTAAAAACTAAACGTTAAGGCTAAAATCGTAAAATTCATCCCTAAAAGCTAAGATGGTAGAGTTCGACGAGACGGTACCAACGCCACTGTAATGAGCTCAATCGGAGTTCGTTTGATATCGTTTCTTAAGGTTTTTACATTTCTTAGGCTTATATATATGTGTGTGAATATATATATATATATATATATAAATATATATTAGGAATCAAAACCCAATAATTCTTTCATTGATTTGGTATGATTAAAATCCATGAGGAGACCATAAGTACAGGAGAAAAATTACAATGAATAAATGCTATTGATATGAATTGAAAATTATCTAAAAATACAATTTTAACATTCAAAAGTTTGAAATTTGAATTTGTAAGACCCCAACCCGAGCACCCTACACTTGGTTCTCATACGGGTCGTTTTCATTAAAAACGCGTTTATTGCAAATCGAACTACAACGGAAGTCTTTGTAAAACATTTATAACCATTTAATGTTATTAGGTTTACCTTACGAATGCCTGCACACCGATCCGAGTAACGCTGCTTCCAAGCCAAGATACGTCAATACACCGCTTACCTGCAAACAAACTAACGTACACACAAAGTCAGCTACGCTGAGTGAGTTCTAATAGTTTAATTTAAATAAAAACCATCACACCAAGTTCTTCGGTCTAATTCACTCAGGACTCTCCGGTACTTATAAAATGTAATTACGCTTTATTAACGAATGACTAATCTCATGTCACACCACGACATCCCGTAACCATTTATCACCGACACTCAACCCGTACTACCAATATAAATAATAACAACCTTACAATCACAACAGCATAGACTCAACATACTATGCCAACGACTCGTATCCAAGAACACACCTTAACTCAACTCTAGGCTAACACAACCTACCCTAGACATTAACACCTTCGGCCTTCACCAAGGCTCTATCAAATAACTAACACGACTCTTATACACGTCACATCACAATCCTGACTCAACGGTCAGTCTAACTCTACACGTCATTTTCAACACTTCACGTTAACACAATCTCATACACAATAAATACGACTGATCACTAGCATGCAAATTAACACATATATGTATGCATGCAAACACATACCTCGTCACTGCACCCTCGTCAGGGTTACCCTCATCAGGGTTACCCTCATCAGGGCATCAACACACCGCGAGCTCATCATTAACCTATTGAATAATGTCACCCCTGGTGACTTCCCGGAGGACCTCGTCCTCCACGATCCCGTTTGCCACGTCATAAAGACAAAGACGCAAACACAATACCCGTCGTGTCCTGTGGGCAACGACACAAGCACACAACACAAATATGAACATTTAATAACACACATCATACACATGACTCTTAACTACACCTGCACCTTACACACGACACTAACACAACATACCCCACATGCAATCATAACCCTTTTAACTTCAGGCCCAACTCTCCCAGTCCAAACCTTAACACGTCACACATTAATATCTCGTTTCTATAACTCAAACATTTCTATGAGCACGCCATAACCCTATCCAATTTTAGACATTAAAGATATTTCATGCGTGAGTGAAATATTGGGTTAGCCGAGTAATGTGTTGCACTTAAGTTGTCGGTGTGATTTTGGACCCCAATCCAATTTCAAACATTAAAGATATTTGCCATTGCATTTCTATTGTTGTGGAGGCGACAAACTGGAATTCAGCTTTCGTGGGGAAGCTGGTTAGATTCGGTTGTCATTTGGAGCTCCAAGACACCGGGTTTGAACCAGGGTAGGCAATGTAACATGTGGTACTACGGAATGTGAGTTCGTCAATAGTGCAATGCGCATCGGTAAAAGCATTGAGTTGTAGTGGTGAGTTGCATTTAATGCGTAGCCCATGATTCATATTTCCATGTAGGTAACATGATAATCTTTTAAGGGCTGCCTAGTGAAGGTTGGTTGGACTGTGAAGTCTATTTACCATAAATGGCATGTCCAGCCTCGTGAGGGACAAATATTGGAGAGCTCCGATGAAGGCGCGATATTCGGTAGTGGATTGTAATGGTGTGGCATTTGTTTTGGTGAGGGGTTCAAAATATGTTATAGGTGTAGTGGCTGGTTTACAGTCACTCATATTGGTACGATTTAAGGGATCAAGAATGTATTTTGTTAGGATAGAAACAACCCGGTGGACTGAGGGATTACTTCAACACCTAATAACTAAGAAAGATTGCTAAGGTCTTTTAGGGAGAAACACGCGGCAAGAGTTTTTAAGAAGTTTGTTTATGCCGGTGATGATAATATCATCAACGTAGATGAGTAGTGAGATAAGAGATTGTGTTGTATGGTTGGCGAATAAAGAAGGATCAGAAATGGTTGGTTTGAAGCCAACAGATAAGAGGTATGATTTGTGCTCATCGTACCATACTCATGAGGCTTGGCAAAGACCGTATACGGCTTTGTTGAGTTTACATGTATTATTTGGTAGAGATGGGTCGGCAAATCGGGTGGTTGATACATATATATGGCTTTTGTGAGAGTGCCTTGTAGAAAGACATTATTGATATGGCGTTGTCTTAGACATAAATTACGTGAGGCCGCAATGGTAAGGATTTGACGAAGAGTTGTCGGTGTGATTACAGGACTGAATGTTTCAACGTAATCTAAGCCATGTCGTTGGTGCAAACCCTTGGCAACTAGTCTAGCTTTTTGGGGATCAATAGAGCCATCAGCTTTGTATTTCATTTGGATTACCCATTTGCAACCTACAAGATTAGGTGCAGAGTAGGGTGGTACGAGATTCCAAGTTTTGTTGTATTGTAGCGCGTCATATAATGTTTGCATGGCTAGACGTCGTAATAGATTTTTTAAGGCATGAGTGATTGTTGTTGGTTTGGATGTATTTTGGGCAGTAGCATGGTATAGAACGAAATCATTAGTGTGGTACTTTGTGTTGGGTTATTTGGTGGTGCGTGTATGTGGGGTGGGGGGGAGGTATGTTATGTGGGCAGAATGAGTGGGAGGAGTTGACGGACTATTGAGAATTAGGTGTAGGAGTGGGTATAATAGAAGGTTGTGTTTGCCTATTAGTGGGTGGTGTCGGTGTTTGAGTGTTTGAAATAGAAACTTGAGAATGAGGGTTTATGGGAACAATTAGTGGGAGGCAAGTATCTTGATGAGGAGATGGTGTGATGGGAGAGTTGGTGAGAGTGGAAAAAAGGAATTGATTTTCAATGAAATGAACATGTCTAGATGTGTAGATTTTGTTGGTGATAAATACGCAAGGTTTGGATTTGGGTTGTAGTTTGTGAGTGAAGTAAGGACGTAACCATGGATATGAAAGGCATCTAAAGCTCCGAAGTTTATCATAGTTTGTGAAAGATACGGTAATAAGGAGAGTCATTATTTGGAGTGGTGGTGGGTAGGCTGTTTATGAGGTAAGTGGTAGTGGTGAGAGTGAATGGCCAAAATTGTAAGGGAATTTTAACATGTGAGAGTAGGGTAAGGACCGTTTCTACTATGTGACGGTGTCAGCGTTTCGTATAGCCATTGTATTCGGGTTTCTGTGGAGGAGACGTAAGATGGAAATACCACATGAGGCTAGTATTGTAACATTTCAGATTTTTATTACTTGTATTTTCAATCCAATGTAACACATTTCAAAACCAATTCTATTACAACGTTATAAATTCATTGTGCAAACAACTAAACCCTAATTATCGATACGAATTCACAAATTCCAATTCACATTCATTCTAAAATTCCTATATATGTATATATATTTAAAAATTTTGCAAGAACATACAAGTATATAAACACACAATTTAAACACCTTGGGATTGAACCTTCAACCATTTTGAACCCTCAAACCTTGAACCTCAACTAGGTTAGAACCCTAGGACCGCAAATTGGATCTAGTTTAAACCAATGTCACTTGTTTGACTTTAAAAGTCAAACAGGGCCGAATCCACCAAATTCAAGCCCCCATATCAACCCAATCGATTCCTGTAGGTTTCTATCTCGTGTACAAGCATTAAACGACCTAATCTCGGCCCAAGCATCAAGTCAATTCGACCGATTAAGCGGCCGATTCAAAATTCGAACGAATTGACTTTAGACAGTCAAATTCGTATCAAATCATCATTAAATTCGTGAAATTAACGCGTCCCCAATCCCGCAAATCACGCACAAGCCAATACCTCATGTATCCAGTCCCTAACATGACCCGATTCATCCCCAATTCAGCGGATAAATGCGTAATCAGTCACCGCGACCAATCCGGTCAAATTGAAATCAATTCGGACAATACAAGCGGAATTAAACGAATTAAAACTTCCTCCCACCCTCGTACACGTCCACCCGAACTCTCTCATTCCTAAATTGAGCCGTACATCACCGCTAGGAGTCTGTAAAGCACCAAGATCAGCTGAACACTTGACCCTGTCGTCCTCATTCATTCCTACGCCAATTCAAGTACCAATTAGTTCATTAGGTTCGTAATCCCTTGCTTATCGAAAGCCCTCTGCCAATTCATGATGACAGAGGGTATCGAAATCGATTGGGGTTGGAGTTCTTGGCGGGTTGAGGCATATTCGAATTTGGGATCAACTTAATTTCGTGTTTTTAATTAATTAGGTTCAGTAATAAATCAGCGAAACCACCTGGTCCGGTCGGCAAGTCACCGCACCGCCGAACCAGGTGGCGTGGGTTCGAAACCCATAACACCGAGCCTTTTGCGCAAACCTTAAAGCCCAACCCGGATCACTGTAAGAATCAAGTCAAGTGTAATCCGTTCCGGGTTTGGGTAGGGACACGTCCCTCGGTCTGGTGGTTAAGATGCAAGCCTCACACAGTGGCCACCCGGGTTCGAGCCGGGTGGACTGTTTATTTTTTTTATACCATTTCTAGAACCCCAAAATTTATATAAAAATTATTTTTATAAACCATACAATATTTTTAACAGAATAAAATCATATTTTAAAATTTTTAATATAAATTCATTTTTATTATGAATTTATGGCTAAAAATTATATATTAAATATTTAAAACAAAAATTTAGATATTTAAATTAATTTTCAAATAAAAACATTGATTTTATAAAATGTAAAAAGTATTAACTTTATTTAAAGCAAGCAAGTAAGTATTTCTTTGGAAGATGATAAATAAATAAAATTTATTTATTATAAATAAATAAAATTTATTTATTATAAATAAATAAAATTTATTTATTATAATCCACAACAAAAAGTTAAATGTTAGATTTTGTACATAAATATTATATACACAACTTTATATTTATAAATCTTTAAACATAAATAAATAAAGTAAAAATTATTTATTTAAATTATACATCAATATTTTTACACAACTTTATAAATGAATAAATAAAAAATATTATTTATTTAATTTATACCTTAAACATAATTTTCACACTATTTCTCTAACTAAATAAATAAATAAATATTGTTTAAATTATTTAGTTATTTAAACCCAAATTCAATTATTCTAAAAATCTGTTTAGTTCAATATTTCATTTTATACAACAGTCGTTTTAAGTACAAACCACAAACACAACTCTTCGTACGCACGTCTAATTCAATCCTAGACTTAGACAAAGACTATCGTACACACTATTAATTCAATATGCATTACACACTAGGTTAACGTGGTGAGTTACAATAATTACTTTGCCATCTAGACTCTCGTGCTAGCTACACCTTTGATTCATGTGAGTATTACATAGCCCATTTTCACACTTTTACACTTTTTTGGGGTGAAACATGAACACTATACATACAATGACTTACATTTACACAAACTACACAAACACAAATCCATTTTACATTCATGTGTGCAAATTTGAGCCTTATGTTTGAGTGCTAAGTGTGTTAACTGTTTGTGTGCGATTACATGTACAATCATTAACTAATTAAGCCGACGGTTAACAATGATAGATCTATTGAGTCTAACACACCCACCCAGTTAGGGTGATTGTTACCGACAACACAATTGTTTTTGCATGCTAGTTACAAAGGTTTGATTATACTATTTGGTTACACAAAAGTAGCTCTCCATAAATGCCTTATTATATCATGATTTGTAAGGATTTCTTTACTCACATCTATATACTATCTATGTACAAACCTATGTATGCTCACCAACTTTTTAGTTGACTTTATTTTATTCATGTTTTAGGTGCTAATGTGTGAGTTTGATCAAGACATGTTACACTTAAGTTTGGGCTTAGTTAATTTTAAACAATGAACAATATGTATTTCATTTTATGTACTTGTTGAATTTGGTTTGTGTTTGTTTGGTTTGAAATGAAATTTGATGAATAATATATTGCAATTTAGTCAATCTTGAGCTCATGAACAGTCTACATGTCCCGCCCCGGCGTATTCCGCCATCGGTTGGGGTGTGACAAGTATGATGTATTCTCCACCATTATCATAGAATAATTGTTTTATTTTGGTTTGGAAATAGTTTTCAACGAGTTTTTGAAAACGAATGAAAGTGGTGAGAGATTCGGATTTGTTTTTGAGTGGATAAACCCAAATGTATTTAGTGAAATGGTCAAAAAATATTATGTAATATTTAAAGGCATCATAAGAGGTAATGGGAGAGGACTAAACATCTGAATATAAATTTTGTAAAGGAGCATTAGAAGTAAGAGTTGAGTTATGAAAAAAAGTAATTTATGAATTTTATTGATGCAACATGAATTACAAGAATTATGACAAGGTGAAACATTAGAAATAAAAGATGATAAATGTTGCATGGCTTTAGCATGAGGGTGCTTTAGGCGATGGTATATGGTGGTGAGGTATAACGAAGTTCATATATTCCTCGGCAAGATGTTCCTTGGAGAAGATTTTGCGGGATCGGAGGTCCTAGATAACAAAACTGAATGAGAAAATGGGAACGGGAGCAATCAAATGGCTCAAAGTTCTAATGATAATCATAGACGATAAATTGAACCGAAGGTTCCAAGAACAATGTTCATATATTCAAACTTCATAAAAATCTCAAAAAACTGAAAACTAAATAACTTTTAAACTTAACTTATACTAGACAAATATTTTAGTAAACAAAAAAGATAAAAATTAGGAAACTTGAAATTTGAACAAATAATAAAAGATATTAAAATCTGATTTCAAATAAGGAGATAATCCTGTATCATACCCTCCCTCTTTGAAAAAACTCGTTCTCGACTTTTGCTTTTGGATTAAACCCGCCTGGATCAAAAGGAACATCCACCCGCTTTTCTTGGACCGTTACTAAGACCCGCTTAGATATTTCACTTGCAAGGCTTTGGTCTACACTATCTTCTTTATTGATGAGGATTTCCTTTACCAAAATATATCATACTTTTTCAAACAAATCTACATTTTGAAAAATATAATCATGACCCATTATTCCACTAGCTTGGATTTTGAAATGTGTTAGTTTCTAAAAAAAAGTGATTTAATTTCCAAAATATTAACTTGACTACCAAATTTAGGACCGTTTTCACGGTCAAAATTTCGGGCACATGTAGCCACCGTACTATCATCTTGAACCACCATGGCCACCTTTAAATCTACAATAAACATACACAACGAACCCATTGAATTTTCATGTTCGTTGTCAACCTTTTCTTCTTCTTCTTGACTGACAACTCAATTAAGAACCTTTTCACAAACGAGCACTCTTCTTCAATGGGTTGAACATTATCTTCATCATACATGGGTAAATAGTTCTGATCAAAATCTTCTTCATAGGTTTGTGGGTGGGAAGGACATACAGGATACTCCTCGTTCTCATCGTCACATACAATGATTGCTGATTCAGTTTCCTTTACATGCTCCTACCTTTGCAACTCTAGATCACGGACTCGTATTCAGAGTCGTTTTATCTCTTGTTGCCTTTCAAGATCGCAGACTCACTTCCGAAGTAATTTGATCTTGAGATCCTGCGAGTCGGGATAGACACCATTGCTGCCTCAGATGACGACTCTGCAAATAGAAAATCTATCTTTTCCACCGGCATGTGAATTGTAAATACTTCTATCGCCGCCTCTGTCGGCGATTCCACGAGCATGATAGTAGCCACCTCCACGTAGAGTCATTTGAAAACCAAAAGCTCTGATACCAAATGACGAGGGAACGGAAGCAATCAAATGGCTCAAAGTTCTAATGATAATCAAAGACGTTAATTGAGCCGAAGGTTCCAAGAAAAATGTTCTTATATTTAAACTTCATAAAA
The DNA here is from genome assembly GCA_023525975.1 of Smallanthus sonchifolius. NCBI lineage: Eukaryota > Viridiplantae > Streptophyta > Magnoliopsida > Asterales > Asteraceae > Smallanthus > Smallanthus sonchifolius. The sequence goes on along the minus strand of CM042035.1, from coordinate 14,357,165 downwards.
AACTCTAAAAAGTAAATAACTTTTAAACCTAACTTATACTAAACAAATATCTTAGGAAACAAGAAAGATAAAAATTAGAAAACTTGAAATTTGAACAAATAATAAAAGATATTAAAATCTGATTTCAAATAATGAGATAATCATGTATCATATACTATTATCAATGCATAGACGGGAAGTGGAAATGATGTTACGAGATAAAGAAGGAACACAAAGTACGTTACTTGAAGTAAAGGAGGTGTTGGAAAAGTGAATATTTTACAGTGCCACTATGACTTATTGGGGACGAACCATCACCGATGACAAGTTCATCGGTTCCATCATATGGAGCATGATGTGAGGGTGTGTTGAGGTCGTTGGTAGTGTCATGAAAGACCCCACTATCAAAGATTCAAGGTTGGTTAGAGACATTTTTGTCGGTCGTGACACCCATCATATATCAACGCTCCTTTCTATATTGCCCTCTCACATCAGTAGAGGAATGCTCAAACCTCCACAACTCTTCAAGGACAAACCCATTAAGGATCATAACATTCGTCAAAATTCCAGGTCATATTTTTTATTAATTATATTATTAATATGAAATATATAGATCCATAAATTAAATTCCTATGAACCAACTTTTATTTTTGAGCTACGAGCATTATCATCATTATATGAACAAATTGTAATTTACCCTCTTGAATAAATTAATTCAAGACAAATATATATATATATATGTATGTATGTATACATATATAGGGTATATATAGCGAAAAAACCCATATGAGTTGTGAAAACTCATAAAAACTCTATGTAATAATTTTAATTTTTTTTAAATAGGGTAGTTTTGTTACATATTTTCGTCACTTTTTATTAAAAAAAAATCAAAAAAGCACTGAAGAAATTTAAAAAAAATATATGTAACAATTGTAAAAAAATCTTGTTTTTATATGTAACAGCACGTGTTACATACGTAACAACGCTGTTAAGGTAATTTTTTTACAATTGTTACATCTTTTTTTTTTAAATCATTCAACGCTTTTTTGATTTTTTTTAATAAAAAGTGACGAAAATATGTAACAAAACTACCCTATATTAAAGAAAAAAGTTGTTACATGCAGTTTTCATGGGTTTTCATAACTAATATGGGTTTCCATTCTAGCCTAACCCTACATATATATATATATATATATATATATATATATATATATATATATATTTGTAAGTATACGCAAGCTTCATACATGTATGCATAAATTTTATATATGAACCCGTATGCATATATATTTAAGAACTTAAGATTTATTTGTAAACTCTCTAACCTTTTAAATTAGTTCCACTACTCTATGCACCCATCTAGTTAAAAACATTACATATATATTTAATGAATCTCACATACACATATGTAGTTGTCATATTACACCAGCACTAAACTAACTTTAACCACCTTATTTTTATAATACCTCATTTATTTATGAGAAAAGATAACATCACATGTTCATCTCTATTAATCTATTATACACATCTAAACTCCAAAATAGTACAAACCACATTTTCATTTGTTTCCTCACACCCTTTTTTATTCTAAATCACCAATTTCAAAAATTAGAACACATTCCTTTTTGTCAATTTTCTTTTCTTCGCATACAACAAACATCCATGCCCCCCATTTCCAACCATTACAAAAATATAATCAAGAATTCATACCATCCCATGCATGTCCTTTCCTGAATTACGGGTAGAATGGACCCACCCCCTTATACACACTTTCAATCTTCAAATTCCAATTAAAAACCCATACTTACTTTTTTCCTTTTTCTTTGTTCACGGTAGTAAGGGTACCATCCCTTTGCACCTCTTAAACCTTCCATCTAAATTAACAAAATAATGAGATCACCCATCCTCTTTGTTCTCTTTGGTCACGGCAACAAGAGGAGCCCCTAGGCCTGTCCATTCCCAAATTCAAAGATATCATACTTTTGATTATTTTCAAAGACAAAACTCATACCACAACTTGTAAGTCCCGGTTCGGATGTGACGGATCTCTAGACTCGCGGTACGACACGGTGATAACGTGCGGAATCCATGATCAACGTGCAACATGTAACTCAATCAACAACACAGTGTAAATAATCATCTTTGTATTTCCACTCAGAATATCAGTTTACAAGTTCTCTCTGTTTCTGTTCTACAACTGATCAATTCTAATCTATCTCTAAGCTCACCTAAAACTGACAACTAAACCTCTATTTATAGGGAAACCACAAAGCACAAGTTCGCCCCTAACAAGCTTAGGCGAACTTAGCAAATTCGCTATAAGTTCCTTAGGCGAACTTGACAGCTTCGCTAACTTACAACATAGAATTTCAGCGACAGTTACAAAACATGCTCTAACAGACTCCCCCTTAACTGTTGCTTACAATTCTAACACATTACAAGTCAAAGACTCTAACACTAAAACATAGAAGCTTCAAGCTCGTTGTCACCAGAAATAGTTCCAACAGACTCCCCCTTGACAACAACTTCAGAAGATTGTCATCGGTCCTCAAACAGATCATAGTCTTGGTCTTGTTCATCTGCACATTCTCTCTTTCTTTCTAGAAGAAAACTTGGGAGAATGACCCCTTGTCAACTTCTGTCTGCAAATTTTCATTTATGGCAAAAAAGAACAACCAAGTGTAACCAGCAAGTAAAATTTTCATTGAAGCTGGAAAAATAAAATCTTTTTGGTTTTTCTAACACAAGAAACACAAAATCTTTTTGGTTTTTTTCTGTACAAACTGAACTGTAAAATACTAAATCACATCTTTTTTGTCGACCATTACGAGTAAGAAGATCGTATCAGTATAAACAATGTATCAACCACACATTTTGGATAAACACCCATAAACTTTCTATGGGTATCCTATCCAGATTCATTCTTTCATTTCTTTCTTTTCTTTATATCATATAAGATCAAATCTTTTAAGCTTCAACCAAAACATGTAATGATACACGAAGAACTTCCAAGAAGATGGGATCAGATCATAACATGCTTATAATAAATTGCATACGAATTTGCAACACATAACATGTCGATCTATGTTGTCAATATTATAGCATTTGAAACCATCAGTATCTTTGTCCCATGTTCTTGTGAATTAAGGTACCATTTATTTTGTAATACAACGTTTACCCACAAATATGCCATCAGAAAATAAATGTGTATTATCTTCAAGACATATAAGATCATTGCAAGATAATTTTCAATCTCCAGGATGAAATTATACTGTTAAACACAGGAAAATATCAAATAGAGAATCAGAATGATTCAAATTTCTTGGTTTGTATAAAGTATCATGATTCATAGTAACAGAAAGATTTTACCGATACAATTCTTCAACAATAAGAATGATCAAGAAATTGATTGATTCAATGACATAGGGTAGCGTGATCCAACTGTTATCTAGATATATTCAATGGAATCAATATAATGATCCAAGGGCTAGTATATGTTCTAACAGATGTTGTCAAAAACATATCTTAGTTCAACATCACATTGCATGTTTTTCGGGGTATGGGTAGTGAAGTGAACTAAAAAATTATGTTTAACGACATAACCGATACCGGTCTCATGAAGTACTTTAGATCTTATATTCTTTATCTGATAATGATCTTTTACACACACGCACCAAGCATACCATGGGTTCAAATCACAGTTGTCACAAAGTTCATTATGTTGTCACACTACTAGTGGACCAAAGATACTCGTAGCCTATTGACAATTCAGACTACATGCTAGTATCCAAATCAAAATATAAGCATCAAGCATCAATTTTTGTTCAGCAAAAGCAGTTATGAAGATATCATTTCCCAAATTGTGCAGTGTAAGAAGTTCTGATCAAAACATATATCACAGATATATTAGATAAGCAATCATAAAGTCCAACAAAGGTCATGTTTGACTGAACATCTACTGATGTACTATCATTTCTCCTTATAACTTCAAGTAATGTTTATATTAACTTTTTCAATTTGTTTGGCTTTTTTAAAATCTTTTTGACAGAAAGTCAAACTTCCATGAAAACATTTTAAGAAAAACATTTTACTTGGTTACTTGGAAATTAAGCATATCAATCAATTAAAACTCAAACCAATGTAATTGAATGCCTTTGCCTTTGTCTCCAACACAATTCTATACTCCCCGTGTCCTGCAGGGTCCCCCTCAACTAGTCAAATGGTTGCATCAACGACTTTATGCTCACCATTATCATCCTAAGTTTCAGGTTGTCTTTTGGACTTGGTCAAACACTTTCCAAAAACAAACATTGCGTAGGACATTATATCCCCCTCGAGCATCAAGTCATTGAATCAAATACACTTATCAGTTATCAAACAACTAGTAGCTCCTGCAGATGTAATTCCATGTCATGTGCTATGAACAACCACTATTAACAAACCAAATTGTATTAATAGTCCCTCTTAGTTAATCTTGCACATTAAACAAGAAGCATTAGTCTGAAATAGAAACCCAAGCCATGGTAGTCCTGGGTCGTCCATCTGTATCAAAATAAATGACTTCACGCAATTCAAAGTCGAATCTCTCCTCATTTTTTGGGGATTGTTCCATTGTATCAGAAACATAAACTTTTCTTTTCCATACACTCTTTCGTTCATTAAGTTCCTTTCTCTTAAAAAATGAAGTGTTTGAACATTATGGTTCATTTGCAACATGTTGAGATTGCGAAACGTGTTGTTATACCAACAATTTTCTCAATCTTCTGTTTCTTCTTCGTCTCTGAGGTCGAGAGAGCCTAACCTTCGATTGTGAATTAAGAGACTTCGTACCAACAGAACTTGTCACAACTGGTCTAGTAATTGGTGTCTTAAAAGCCTGGGTCTTTGAAGGAAAATTAACACAAACGTGACCCACTACATGTCACACCACGACCGATGGCGGAATCATCGGGGCGAGACATGTAGACTGTTCATGAGCACAAGGTTGACTAAATTGTAATATATTAAACATCAATTTCATTTCAAATAGTCCAAACACAACCAAATCCAAGAAAGAACATAATTGAAATACATAAAATCCTTTATTCAAATTAACTAAGTCCCAAAGCCTATGTGAAGCAAATCTTGATCAAATCACACATTAGTACCGAAACTTGAATAAAATAGGGTCAACTAAAAAGTTGATGAGCATACACAGGTTTGTATATAGATAGCATATAGATTATTAATAAATAAATCCTTACATAACATGTTAAAGTAAGGCATTTATGGGGAGCAGCTATTGTGTAACCAAGTACAATCAAACATTTGTAACTACCATGCAAAAATTGCGTTGTCGGTAACAATCACCCCAATCTGGGTGGGTTTGTCAGACTCAATAGATCTATCATTGTTAACCGTCGGCTTGAATAGTTAATGATTGCACATAAATCGCACACAAAAGTTAGCACAACTTGCACTCGGGCATAAAGCTCAAATTGCACACATGAATGTAAAGGGGATTTGTATTTATGTAGTTTGTGTAAATGTAAACAATAGTATTGTATAACGTTCATGTTCCACCCCAAAAAGTGTAAAAGAGAAAAAAGGGGCTATGTAATACTCACTTGATTCGAAGGCGTAGTTTACACAAAATACTAGATAGAAATATGGATAATTAAAATGCACAAGTTAACCTAAAGTGTAAAGTATACTGTATTAATAGTGTGCACAAAAGTTTAAGTCTAATGTTGCATTTGGACTTGTGTAAAAAGTCATTGATTTGTACTTGAAAGTATTGAATAAAATATAAAGTTTGAAACGAATATTTTTGGAATATTTTGATTTAAGGTTTGAAATTGATTAACTAAATAAGTAATTTAAATAATTATTGTTTATGAAAATAATGTAAGTATTAAATGTAATTAAGTATAAATAAAAAATTGTTTATGTTTAAATATAAATTAAATAAATAACCATTTCTTTATTTATTTATTTATACAATATGTAACTTAACCATTAAAATATTTTTTTTTTGTTTAACAATAAGTGTAATTTAATTTTATAAACTTTAAATAACAAATTCTATTTATTCCCGTATTAAATATTTGGTCTTTTTAAATAGGGTCAAATACATTTTTATAAAAATCAATTATTTTATTTTAAAAATTAATCTGAGATATTCATTGTTTGTAAAATGTAAAAGTTATAATTCTGCCAAAAAATTCTAACTCACACACGACCGTGCCTAGGAAGGGACACGATCGTGCTCTAACCACGGACGCGACCGTGTTAGTCAGGGCGCGACCGTGTTGATCAAACAGAGAGCATAACTAACCAAATCATTAGGCACGACCGTGCCTTGGCCAGGCACGATCGTGTCTATGATTCTAAAACACGACTGAGATTAGCCAATGTGCATGACTGTCTGAGTGTGGGAGGCACGACCGCGCTGGTATTTGGCGCGACCGTGTCTCATGAAGCACGACCGCGCTAGAATGCTAGCGCGACCGTGTTTGTTCCAAAACAGATTCAATTTGACTAATTCTTATATTGTTAATGTCGGAATTCATGGGGCTTTCACCCATTAGATCATCACGAGTCTTTTTGTATAGATTAATTATATTTAAAATGTGTCTAAGGTTCGATTCGATTAAATCATTTTTGAACAAAATATAGATTCGGGTTCGTGGTGATTTCCATATTGCAAGCCCAAATTAAGATGGGGCTTTTGATCTATGAACTGAAACGAGTGAGAAAAAGGTTTCAATTACCCGGAAGAGTAGCGAATTGATAGCGAACGGTAGGGAGGAGTTCCGGCGTCGGCGAGCTTGGCTTCCGGCGTCTTCTGCTACGATTTCGGTTGCTTCAAATGGGTCAGTAGCCTCTGGGAGGATCGTGTAGCGTTTGGTTGGGGGAAATTTCACTCCAGAGTAGGAGGATCGATGTTCAAATGAGAGGATTTTGGTTTTCTTGAGATGAATCGGGTTTCTGATGTTAATGATCACAATTGACAACATTATTTTCTTTGTCAATGAAAGTGAAACGTATATCGGTTACGAAACTCAACGATCTCGCTTTTAAAATTGTATTTACGTTTCAACTGGTACTAGGCGCGACCGTGCCCAAGCGAGGCGCGACCGTGCCTAGGCACCGGGCGTGATCATTCCAAAGCGAGTCGCGCGACCGTGCCAAAGCACTTGGCGCAACCGTGCCTATTAAGGTTTCTTGTTACTTTTCAACATCAGACCTTGTAACTTTAGTCTTTGACATATTTGTATAAATAGATACTTATGTAGTGTTTAGTAGGTTATAACCGAGTAAAATTTGCGGATTTGCATTGAAATATAGTATTTAATTGATGGTACGAATAGAACAAAACAGTGCACTAGAATTGGATTTGAAATGCATTACATTGAATTGAAATACGGATACTAAAAATCAGAAATGTTACAGTCTCCCCATGTTGAGGGAATTTCGTCCCGAAATTTAGCTAGAGGAAGCGACGGCATCAGTAAAAAGATGGGGGTACTTGAGCTTCATTTGGTCCTCTCGTTCCCAAGTAAATTCAGGACCACGCTTAGATTCCCAACGAACTTTGACAATAGGAATACGACTTCGCTTGAGCTGTTTGATTTCACGGTCCAAGATTTTTCCACTGGTCTCTCAACGAAGTGCATCGTTTCGTCAATGTGCACATCGTCAAGGGGTATGTGAAGATTTTCATCAGCAAGACATTTCTTCAGATTAGACACGTGAAATGTAGGATGCACATTGCCGAGTGATGGAGGTAAATCGAGTTTGTAAGCCACTTTCCCAATCCTTTGAAGGATCTTAAATGGACCCACATAGCGAGATGATAATTTGCCTTTCTTTCCAAAACGGATCACACCCTTCCACGGAGACACCTTTAGAAGAACAAGGTCACCGACTTGGAATTTCAAGGGTTTTCGTCGTTTGTAGGCATAACTCTTTTGCCGACTTCTCTCTACTCGAATGTTGTCACGGATTTGGATAATCTTGTCGGATGTTTCTTGAATTAGTTCGGGACCGGTGATTTGTGCTTCACCAATCTCGTTCCAACAGATAGGAGAACGACACTTGCGACCATAGAGAGCTTCAAATGGAGCCATGTTGATACTCGTGTGGTAGCTATTATTGTAAGAGAACTCGACATTTCCTCATACATGTTACCCTCATACATGTTGGAGTTCAACACCACACGACATTTCCTCATACATGTTACCCTCGGTGACTGAGACGTGTTGAGCTTCTAAGATGCGGTTTTGAATGTCGGTTTGAATTCAAACACATTGAAGCATGACATGGTCCTTTCGACTCAAAGCGTCGGCTACAACATTCGCTTTGCCGGGATGGTAATGAATCTCACAGTCATAGTCGTTAAGGAGTTCAACCCAACGTCGTTGTCTCATATTGAGTTCTTTTTGGTTGAAGATGTGTTGGAGACTTTTGTGGTCGGTGAACACCACACATTTTGTGCCATAAAGGTAATGTCTCCAAATCTTCAATGCGAATACGACCGCACCCAATTCGAGATCGTGCATTGTATAATTATTCTCATGAATATTAAATTGCCTCGATGCATAAGCGATTACTTTGCCTCGTTGCATGAGTACACAACCGAGGCCTTGGTTGGAAGCATCACAGTAGACAACTAGATCATCATTCCCATCATGGAGAGTCAAGATAGCAGCATTGCAGAACTTTTGCTTGAGGGTTTGGAAAGCTTCTTCTTGTTTTGGTCCCCATTCATAAGTTTTACCCTTGTGGGTTAAAGCGGTGAGAGGAACAGCAATTTTGGAGAAATTTGAGATGAAACGACGATAATATCCCGCAAGACCAAGAAATGAACGAACTTCGGTGGGGGTCTTCGGGGTATTCCAATTCTTAACCACTTCAATCTTAGCAGGATCAACATGAATTCCCTTGTCGTTAACGATATGACCAAGAAATTGAACTTCCTTTAACCAAAATTCACATTTGGAGAATTTGGCATATAATTGTTCCTTCCTCAAGAGGTCCAAAACCAGTCTAAGGTGTTGCTCATGGTCGGCTTTAGTCTTGGAGTAGATTAAGATATCGTCAATGAAAACGATCACAAATTTATCAAGGTACGGTTTGCACACACGATTCATGAGGTCCATGAAAACCGCGGGTGCATTGGTTAGTCCAAAAGGCATGACCATGAACTCGTAGTGACCATACCTTGTTCGGAAGGCAGTCTTTGGAATATCTTCCTCTTGTACACGGAGTTGATGATAACCAGATCGAAGATCAATCTTTGAGAAGCAGGTCAAACCTTGAAGTTGATCAAAGAGGTCATCAATTCTAGGCAAAGGGTAACGGTTCTTGATGGTAAGCTTGTTGAGTTTGCGGTAGTCAATACACATGCGGAATGATCCATCTTTCTTTTTGACAAACAAGACGGGTGCACCCCATGGTGAATGACTTGGATGAATGAATCCCTTGTCGGAGAGCTCTTGGAGTTGACTTGCAAGTTCTTGCATTTCAGAAGGTGCAATACGATAAGGTGCTCTAGCCACGGGGTTAGCCCCTGGCACAAGATCAATGCGAAATTCTACTTGTCGAACGGGTGGAAGACCGGATAGATCTTCGGGAAATACTTCGGGAAAATCCCGAATGATGGGAATGTCTTGGATACTCTTCTCTTTGACATCCTTTTGAACAATATGAGCTAAGAAGGCTATGTACTTCTTTCGTAAGTACTTTTGGGCGGTAGTGCATGACATTAATTTAAGACCTTTGTAAGGCTTTTCACCAAAGACTCTTAATGTTTCTCCCGACGGTAGAGGTATTCGAATACACTTCTCAAAACAGATGACTTCGGCATGATGATTTGATAGCCAATCCATTCATGTAATGATATCAAAACTTCCTAGTGGCATTGGTACAAGGTTAATTGGAAATGTATGTTCATTAAGTTCTAGAGAACAGTCATAGATAATAGACTCAATTGTAAGTGAATCACCATTTGCTATTTCGACAGTGAAGGTTTTCTTTAATTGGGATCGTGTATTTGTAAGTAAGGGTTCAAAGTTAAGTAACACAACTTTTATCGGCACCAGTATCAAATAAAATGGAGGCATATTGACTATTGACAAGGAACGGACCGTTGACCACATCATTTTGGCTTGAGCCTCATTGGCGTTTATGTTGAAAGCACGCCCACGAGCTCCGCCTTGTCTAGCATTGACTAACCTTGGGCATTGATCACGGAAATGATTTGGGTTAGCACATTCATAACAAGCACGCCCATTTGCAATAGCAGGAACACCTTGATTAGCCGCTTGCGGGTCGGTTCGGTTTGGTGGGTTGACCTGACCCGCAAGAGCTTTGGCCCTACACACATTGACCGTATGGCCATGTTTCCCACAATAAGTGCAAAGGCGACATGGGATGTTTTGAGGATGATGATAGTTGCATGTGGCACAAAGCGGGTATTTTGGCTGGTGCTTGAACCATAGGTGCTGTTTGATTAACAGGAATAGCAGGAGTGACCATAGCAAAGTTTCTAGACTTTCTTTTCTTATTATGTCGGGAGGGTTCAGTTGTGGCTTCTTTATTGTGAGTGGAAGAAGTTGCAGTGTCGGAGACTTTCTTTGTGCCCTTTTTAGTAAGAGTCCCCGCATTCACATGGTTATCGGTTAAGGTAGCGGATAAACGGATAGCATCTTCAAGTGTTGCGGGATTTCTCCCTAGGACAGTATCTTGAATTTGCCTAGGTAATCCACCAATATATTTTTCAATGCAGCGGGATAAAGGTGTGACCATGTGGGGCACGAGGAGACTCAACTCATGGAACCGAGTTGTATATGCCAAGCTTTCACCACTATCTTGGGCAAGATCCCAAAATTCGACTTCGAGTTTCTTTACCTCATTTCGAGGACAAAATTCCTCAGTCATTAGCCTTTTAACCTCATCCCAAGGTAAGGCCATTGCTACACCCTATTCCTCGTTTCCCCATTCCACCACGTGAGTGCCCGTTTTTGTAAGACACTTGTGGCATGACGAACACGAAGGTTATCGGGGCAGTCACTATTGAGAAAGGTATTCTCAATACTTTCGAACCATTGAAGATGTCCCGTAGCTCCTTCAGTACCATAAAACTTGAGGGGATTACATGAGTTGAAATGCTTGAAGGTGCATTGAGATGGGTTGGCACCACCATTTCCACCATTACCACCATTTGCCCCATGGTTACCATTGGTGGCACCATTAGCTTGAGTGAGTTGAGTTACGAGTTGTGCAAGAATGGTAGCGATGTCGGTGTTGGTGTTGGCCACGGGAGCACGACGAGGAGGCATTCTACAGATTTTCACAAGACAAGAAAATATGTAAGAACTTATGAGAATTGCTTAGATTAAAAGGGACAAGATAATGAAATAAAATAGTTAATCATGGTTTGGATTGTACTCAAATAGTGATATAATCACTTGAATACTATGACACATTAAGGTTAATTAAACTCATATAATTTTCAAGGAGACATGCTTTAGCCTATAAGTAAACACTCATCCTGGGAATTCCCAGGAAAGCATACGGGTCCCTCGGTTGATTGGGATTTATGCGAAATGCTTTCCTAGACAGAAAACCTAGAATACAGGTGTCACCCTTCCAGATTGCACGTGTCCTCAAATAATTAACAAAATTTAAAAACCTTAACGGGGAAATAAAGAAATTTTTTTATAGATTTAGATCCATGAAGTTTTCACGTGCTAAGAAGATAATGATAGAGGAGTAGGTAAGAATATTATGATGTTTTAGGGTATATGTAGGAATATTGTTTATTTAATTATTATTTAAGCATAGTCTAATAAATCATGAATTTTTAATAAGTAAGGCATCAAAAATAAAATAATAACGAATCATAGAAAACATGTAACACATAGCATATAACACATAGTACGTAACACATAACATGTAGCACATATCACATAATCATTGAAGCATGGCATAAGTGTGTGTCCTAAAGTTATAGTCTAGGTCAAGGGTGTCTAATAACCTAGTTCCCTATAACCAAGGCTCTGATACCAATCTGTCACACCCCGACCGATGGCGGAATCATCAAGGCGGGACATGTAGACTGTTCATGAGCACAAGGTTGACTAAATTGTAATATATTAAACATCAATTTCATTTCAAATAATCCAAACACAACCAAATCCAAGAAAGAACATAATTGAAATACATAAAATCCTTTATTCAAATTAACTAAGTCCCAAAGCATATATGAAGCAAATCTTGATCAAATCACACATTAGTACCTGAAACTTGAATAAAATAGGGTTAACTAAAAAGTTGGTGAGCATACACAGGTTTGTATATAGATAGCATATAGATTATGAATAAACAAATCCTTACATAACATGTTAAAATAAGGTTTTTATGGGGAGCAACTATTGTGTAACCAAGTATAATCAAACCTTTGTAACTAGCATGCAAAAATTTTGTTGTCGGTAACAATCACCCCAATCTGGGTGGGTTTGTCAGACTCAATAGATCTATCATTGTTAACCGTCGGCTTGAATAGTTAATGATTGCACATAAATCGCACACAAAAGTTAGCACAACTAGCACTCGGGCATAAAGCTCAAATTGCACACATGAATGTAAAGGGGATTTGAATTTGTGTAGTTTGTGTAAATGTAAACAATAGTATTGTATAACGTTCATGTTCCACCCCAAAAAGTGTAAAAGAGAAAAAGGGGCTATGTAATACTCACTTGATTCGAAGGCGTAGTTTACACAAAATACTAGATAGAAATATGGATCTTTGAAATGCACAAGTTAACCAAAAGTGTAAAGTATAATGTATTAATAGTGTGCACAAAAGTTTAAGTCTAATGTTGCATTTGGACTTGTGTAAAAAGTCATTGATTTGTACTTGAAAGTATTGAATAAAATATAAAGTTTGAAACGAATATTTTTGGAATATTTTGATTTAAGGTTTGAAAGTGATTAACTAAATAAGTAATTTAAATAATTATTGTTTATAAAAATAATGTAAGTATTAAATGTAATTAAGTATAAATAAATAATTGTTCCAAAACAGATTCAATTTGACTAATTCTTATATTGTTAATGTCGAAATTCATGGGGCTTTCACCCATTAGATCATCACGAGTCTTTTTGTATAGATTAATTGTATTTAAAATGTGTCTAAGGTTCGATTCGATTAAATCATTTCTGAACAAAATATAGATTCGGGTTCGTGGTGATTTCCATATTGCAAGCCCAAATTAAGATGGGGCTTTTGATCTATGAACTTAAACGAGTGAGAAAAAGGTTTCAATTACCCGGAAGAGTAGCGAATTGATAGCGAACGGTAGGGAGGAGTTCCGGCGTCGGCGAGCTTGGCTTCCGGCGTCTTCTGCTACGATTCCGGTTGCTTCAAATGGGTCAGTAGCCTCTGGGAGGATCGTGTAGCATTTGGTTGGGGGAAATTTCACTCCAGAGTAGGAGGATCGATGTTCAAATGAGAGGATTTTGGTTTTCTTTAGATGAATCGGGTTTCTGATGTTAATGATCACAATTAACAACATTATTTTCTTTGTCAATGAAAGTGAAACGTATATCGGTTACGAAACTCATCGATCTCGCGTTTAAAACTGTATTTACGTTTCAACTGGTACTAGGCGCGACCGTGCCTAGGCACCGGGCGCGATCGTTCCAAAGCGAGTCGCGCGACCGTGCCAGAACGAGGCGCGACCATGCCTATTAGGGTTTCTTGTTACTTTTCAACATCAGACCTTGTAACTTTAGTCTTTGACATATTTGTATAAATAGATACTTATGTAGTGTTTAGTAGGTTATAACCGAGTAAAATTTGCGGATTTGCATTGAAATATAGTACTTAATTGATGGTACGAATAGAACAAAACAGTGCACTAGAATTGGATTTGAAATGCATTACACTGAATTGAAATACGGATACTACAAATCAGAAATGTTACACTACACCACAATAAAAACATGTTCTCCTCTCAATAAACTTCCTTTCGTAAGGAGATTTAGGAGTCATATCTCTTGAACCTTCAGAACTAGACACTTCAGTTTGATTCACATATTTTGGTGACTGAATTTGTGAATTTGGTTTCACTGGTACATATGAAACCTTTACATCAGGTTTAGAAACATCATGTTTCTTCACAGGAATAGATTTCACCACTGGCTTCTAGACGCTTTCCCACATTCTTATCTGGACAATTTATCAAGGTATAACCAACAACGCCACAATGAAAACATGTTAGTCTATCTTTGTAAACCCTGAAAAACTTCTCTTGCTTAACACTTCTTGAACTCGATGATTCACACTGAGAAGCAGTGTTAGATGATTGAACAACCTTGGGTTTTTCTGACTCAACCTTAGTTTTAATAAACTCTTTTACTGGTTTAGTTTGAGGTTGTTCAATATCTTCATCTGGTTCAGTCAAGATGCACCGATCTCTAGTGACATCCTTAACCACAATTGGTTCATCAACCTTGCAGTCTTTCATTATTCCTTCAGATTTATCTAGATCAAATGTTTCATCATCACTTGAATCATCATAAACCATGTTCTCTCCTGTAACAGAATTTACCTTGAGAATGGTTTTTGGCTCCAGATCCTCATCTGTCACACGCTCCACAGTACGAGAAGTGTAATTACTATTGAAAGGTGGACAATATCCAACACCTCCTCCAATATCTTTGTCATCAAACGAAGGACATGAACCAACACAGAAGCTTTCTCATTATAATATTCCAACAGAAAACTGGAATTTTTATAACTTTCGAGATTTCTCAACAATTTAGTGACCTCACTCTATGACTGGGCAAGTTCATTTATCTTTTTATCATATTTAGAATATGCCATATCAAAATGAAAAGCTTATTCATTTACTTTTATCTGTAAAATCTTGATATTATCTTTCAGTGATTCAATTCTTTCATTAAGGCCTTTTCATTTTCTTTCAAAACTTGATTTGATGTGTATATTGCCTTCATGTCACAGATCAGATTTGTGTTGTTTTCACATAATCGTACAATTTTCAAATCCGAATCAATGCATTTAGAACAAGAAATGGCCTTTTTTGAATCAGCCATGGATGCATTTGCTTCAGATAACATCTCAGCAATTTTCTCAGTCACTTTCCCAACAGCTCCATCATTAAGCAAGTCTTTAGTTGAAAACTTTGGCTCAGCATTCTGAATGATAGATTCTTCAATTTTAGCAACACTCCCAAACTCACTCAAGTCACTGTCTTAAGAACTATTATCAGAACCAACATCAGTATGAACCTCAGCTTTTATCTCTGAAGAAGAAGAGTGAAAACTTTCTCTATCATTTGATTCGGAAAAAACAGTAACTTTTAGAATCACTCTTGTCACTAACTTTAGTCACATCACCTTCTTCATAAGAATAAACTGTATCAATCTACTAAAGACATATCTTTTAAATCCTCATTTTTTCTTGATGAGCACTAAGTATTTCTCAAACTTAGGAGGAAGCGCATCCAACAGCTTCTCATTCACCTTAGTATTAGTGTAAGAAACATCATATTTTACCAACTCTCTCAAAAGATGATAGTATTTGGAAACGATATCATCAACAATTTCATCCTCCAAATACTTGAAAAACATGAATTGTTTCTCCAACAAATCTCTTCTACTCTTTGAAAAATTCATCATCTCAAGAATTTGTGTAAACGAACACGAAAAAAAAATTCCCTCCAAAATACTCTTTTTAGGGAAGAAAAAAATTTCAAAATTATAATATTTTAAAAAATGACTAAAAAGAGTATATAAATGACTCCTCAAAAAAGTTGTACAAGAAAATTTTCCCCTCCAAAAAACACTTTTTTTTAACACTAGCGAACTTGGCTACCTGAGCGAACTTGATAAGTTCGCCTAAAACTGCATGAGCGAACTTGACAAGTTCGCCTGAACTGCACTGAGCGAACTTGGTAAGTTCGCCTCCCTAAGTTCGCCTGTAACTGAATGGTTAAGTTCGCCTAAAACGCTGAAATCTCAGGAAGAACACCAATACGAACCCAGACCTCTGAAAATCATGATTTCTGATCAATATGATGGAATTAGACAATTCTGAACCATAGGAATGTGTAAAAACTGATTAGGAACAATCCTATCAGATCAATTTCTTCAAACGAATCCAAAATCAATCCAAATTGATCAAAAATCTATCATTTTTGTCAAAAAAAACGAAAATGACGAAAAATCCTTCAAATTCAGTGATATTGATTGTACATGAAAACACCATGAATCTTCTGCATCAAGAGCAATGGCTCTGATACCACTTGTAAGTCCTAGTTCGGACGTGACGGGTTTATAGACTCGCAGTACGACACGGTGATAATGTGCGGAATCCATGATCAACGTGCAACATGTAACTCAATCAACAACAAAGTGTAAATAATCCTCTTTGTATTTCCACTCAGAATATCAGTTTACAAGTTCTCTCTGTTTCTGTTCTACAACTGATCAATTCGGATCTATCTATAAGCTCACCTAAAACTAATAAGTGAACCTCTATTTATAGGGAAACCACAAAGACCACAGGCGAACTTGTTAAGTTCTCCCCTAACAAGCTTAGGCGAACTTAGCAAGTTCGCCTATCAAGTTCGCTCTAAGTTCCTTAGGCGAACTTGACAGCTTCGCTAACTTACAACATAGAATTTCAGTGACAGTTACAAAACATGCTCCAACACAACTCCACTATAAAAATTCTTGTATGGAAACCAACTCACACACTAAAACTCACTCAAAGAAATCGATTCTTGTATCCTTTGGTGCTTGTTATTCACGGTTCGTACACCACCACCAAGTCAAGCTACAAACTTCAAGTATTCACCATCTTTATTCCTTCTCATAAGTTGTGTATGATCATCCTCTTAAAACTCATTTCCATGTCTTCCATACTAAGAATTATACATGTTAAATCTTATATTCATAACTTAGAATTCCATGATATTCATACTCATGATCTACATTTTCGAAAAAATATATATAATCATGCTATAGATTTTTAACTATAAGATGGCCTAGACTTATGATCTTTCACATTTACATCAAATCCATGTTTTATAGTTTTAAAAATTTATAGAAACTAAACTTTGAATCAAGACCCATGGACTCCAACATTTTAGTGTATGTATATATGTATGATCATTTTAAACATTTAACAAACATAGACTCATAATAATCTTTCCATATTAAAATCATATTCATGTTTATAGTTTTTATATATAAAAATCAAGCTTTAAATTCAAGACTGATGAAACTAAGGTAGCGTTTGGTATGCAGGAATGAGAGGTGGAATGGAATGGACGATTACGAGGGAATGAAAAAAATGGTGTTTGGTTGGACGATGGAATGGAATCACCCATTGCACAAGGGATGTCATTCCCTTGGAATCCCTCAAATTCATTCTATCCACCCCCATTGTTTTTTTTCATTCCATCCCCTCTTTCACCCTTCGTCACCACCCCACCCTCTACCACAACCACCGCCACCACCGCCTCCACCACCCACCTCCTGCCACCACCACTGTCACCAACATCCACCGCCACCTCCTACCACCGCTACCGTTACCACCACCCACCGCCACCGTCACCGTCACCTCCCACCACTGCCACCACCACCCATCGCCACATCCCAATACCGCCACCGTCACCACCACCCACCGCCACTTCCCACCACCATGACCACCACCATGACCACCACCACTGTCGCCTCCTCCACCACCCACCACCACCTCCTCCTACCTCAGCCACCCCCACCCACCGCCGCCGCCGCCATCACCAACCACCACCCAATACCGCCACCCACCACCACCACCGCCACTTACCATCGATTTTATTCCTTCTTTTTTTCTAACCTACCAAACAACATAAAGTGATGATTTATTCCATTCCCTCATGGTAACCAAACAAGACAAATGAATGGAATGGTCCAATTCATTCCGCTGTTTATTCCATTACCTGGTTCATTCCGTTACCTCGTTCATTCCATTCTCTCGTCCATTCCATTACCCCATACCAAATAGACCCTAAATTGTTTAAAATAATGGTTATAATAAGTTAAATTTTGTTTAAAATAATGGTTATAATAAGTTAAATTTTAAGACTTGTACATATATTCACTAGAATCATAGATGATTTTCATACCAAAGTTATACAAATTTAAGACATAAGTTATACTTATATTAAACGTTTACAAATATTAAGACATCCAAAAATATATGTTACACCTACTTCTTTAAAAATAACCAAAAATTGGGTGTATTTTCAAAATCATATTTATGAATCGTTTTCGAATCTAAATAACTAAAACCTTACCTTCTTGCACTAAAGGACCATTAGGCCAAATTATTTCATAAATATCATCAAACATCACAAAATACTAAAGGATATATATATACACACACACAACATATATATTTTTCATAAAAAGTTGAAGACTTTGTAAACTCAAGGATACAACCCGACATTCACAATAAACTTAATTCATAATACCTCATTAGCGTCCTCATAATATGTATGATACGTTTAGGCCACCTACAAACTTACTCGAAGAAATTACTACTCACCATCATCAAAAGGTGAGATCTCGTAGCCCCTTTTTATATTTACTTGATTTAAGAAAAAAACATGCTCAACTATACAAACTCTTTTTCAAATATATATGTGTCACCCGAAATGTTAATTGTATGAGTTTCACTAACACAATAAGACCCTGTTACACACAACTATTTAACTCATGGAGTGAACCTGGTTTAATATAGATAGTACTATCGGGATTGACAATCCTCATTCTCTATTTGGCTGAACGCGTAAATCAATAGGCAACTATATTAGATGAATATTAGCTAAACAAAAAATATGCCTCGTGATAGGGCATGAATACTCATTGAGGCAAACTCAGTCAACTGGTTTAGTTGTTGTGTGCTCAAATTACATTACATTTCCTCCCGCACAAACTTCAAACTTATATATTTATGTGACATTATGAACTCTATTTAACAAACTTATTTTTTACGCGTGTCTTAAACCTACGAACTCACCAACTTTTTAGTTGACACTTTTTAGCATGTTTTTTAGGTAATATTTAGTGGTTCATAAAGGTATCCACGGATATGAGTACCTAATTTCACCTATCCACGGATATGAGTACCTAATTTCACCTATTGGTCTTTTGTTATTTTAGAATACATTTTGAGAATTTGCAAATGTTGTACTTAAACCATATATTAGATGTACCTTAAGCTTTTGAATGTAATAGAAGTTTAGTTTCTCTTGCAAGCAATGAGTTCTCGATTACCGTTTCGTGACATTCCTGTGTTTCCACTTTGGAGAAGGTGTGGCATAGGATCCATGAAGGACTTTAGAGACTTAATTTAAACGTATCGTAATTGTTATTTTGAATTTCACTTCGAACTATGTGACGAAATAATTGTTTGCTTGATTTATAAATATAACTTTAGTATTGTCTTTATTTCCTTGTGTTCATGATTTCCATTTCGTTGCGCCCTTGTGTTTCCGCTTTAGCAGGGTGTGACATGAAATAAAGTAACACAAAATAAGAATGAGAGTTATAGATACTGACCTTGATTGCGGATTTCGTTATTAAAGAATTCGAAAACCCTAATCGAAAAATAGATGAATGAGGAATATGAATATTGCAAAATCAAGGAATCAAAATTACAAACAGAAACATAAACTAACCTTGAAGAATTTACACAGATGATGATCGGTGGTGTCGTCGATTATGGGAGGTTCGATAGGGTAAAAATAGCCCTATTAGAAGGAAAAAAATAAAGAATTTAAAAAAGATTAAACCCCCAAAAACTCACCTTGGGGAAGATGAATTAGGGTTTCAGATGAGTAAAGGAAAATGCAAAGAAAAGAAGTAAGAATCAAGTGTGGGTATTCGGATCCTAGAAGACCCGCGTGTAAATAATGTGGGTTACAGGAATGACGGGAAAATATAATAAGAGTATTCTAGCTAACTGCCATGTGTCATGACACATTTTTTTAGGAACAATTATATATATCCCCCTAAAAACTTTATTAATTACATATATACCCAGCTTAAATTTTATTTACGTATATCCCCTTCATTAATTACATATATACCCAACTGGATGATGAAATCGATCAGAAGAGACGCTGGATGTTGGAATCGATCGGAAGCGGGAATCAGAAGGTTAGGGCTTTGATCGATGGAATAAGAATAGTTGTATTTTTTGTAAGGTTAAAAGACTAATTTTATAAAAGAGGGTGATATGTAATTTAAGTTTTGGGTTGGATATATATGTAATTAAGGTTGAAAATAGGAGGATATATGTAATTCTATCTTTTTATTTATTATAGGTAATAGAAAATTAATTAGCATTATATTTCTATTTTGTGTAGGCAAATACTCATATATTTATTGTTTTGACTGTTTGCTAGTATTATTGAAAAAAAAATTTTGGGGAGTAATATTATTGCTAGCATATGTGTGTTTTATGTTTTAACAATGAATAAATTAAAATAAGAAAAAAAGAAAGTTTTCTAAACAAAACATCCATTTTGATAAATATTTTTTAAATCATCAATTTTGATAAATAAGTTTTCCATCAACATCATTTTGGAAAAAAACTCCTTGATAACCAACAATGAAAATATTTTTTTAGTTCTTAGATGTTACTTAATTCACTTCTAGCTTATGATAACATGATTTGCCGTACGTAACTTCGGGGAAGTTTTTGGACTCACAATGGAGTTTATATATTCTATAAACAATGAATCACAATGGAGTTTCGGCGACTAGATCTTTAATTTAAACAGCATGAACCCCTCGAGGGTCAAAATTAAATTTAATAATGAAATCAATTTTAGTAACATTGTGTAATATAAATAATAAATTGAAGTAAGTATATAAAAAATAAACTAGAGTTTTTGTCCCGCGGGTGACGCTTTGAGACAACCCGGTTGTGAAGATCGAATCAAAACGTAAATAGAAATAAGTACTTCGCTTGAATTAAAAAAAGTAAAACATCAAAATTAAATGAAAAACTAATGTTATTTTATTATAAATTAAAAAAATATTGAACAGAAAAAAAGTACTTTAACTTCTTGTGCTATTTTGCACCCGACTGTAAAAGTTTGTAAGTAGTAAAAAAATATATATATTAAGTTTTTTGCTTTTTTAGATGTAGATTGGGTTTAAACTTTAAATGTAAAAACCATCCTAAGCCAATATTATCGAAATCTCCATTTTTTCCTTCTCATCTTCGTCTTTCTGACGGGTTATTTTTTTAAGTCAAAACTTTAATAAAAAAAACATATCACGATGATATATCATAAAGCACAAAGAATTTACGATGTAAAAAACATACGTTAAGATATTTACTCTTTAAACATGCTGAAAATAATTGGTTTAAGATAAAATCGTGTCCGTTGCTTTAAAAAAAAACATTAATCCTATATAATGCATTTAGAAATTCATATCTAACAATATACATTTTTAACTTTTTTTTATAAAAGTTTTGTAGTTTACATATATGTGTGTCACAAACAGAAATATTGGTAACTTGGATGTAGAAATGTTATAAATATTTTCAAAATTAAGATATTTACTCTTTAAACATGCAAACAAATTTCTCTATATTTCATAAAAGTAGCAGTTATCTTTTTTTAAAAGAAGAAACAGTGAAATATTTTTTAAAAGTATTATCTATAATTTTTAAAGTTTTTCATGAACTATCGCTTTCTTTTTTAAATATATAAATAATGTTAGGGGGAGAAAAAAAGTTTTGAGAAATAAAAGTTAGAGCTTGTAATTTTTTTTAATCTTTATTATTAAAAAAATATAATTTTAACTAACTTAAAGATTTTCCCATTCTTACATCAAATTTTAGCAAGATTTGAGGGGATTTGTCAACTGATTTTTTTTTTATTTTATAATGTTAAATAATGTTCATAACATTAATTTTTTATTAAAACCGTGTTGACAGCTGTTACCATAACTCCTCATTTTTGTTTCCAATTCAAAATTTAAATTTAATTGACTAAAATTTTTTAAAAGAAAAAGTAAAAATAATTTTTGCAAACTATAGATGTACTATTAAACTTATTTATTATTTTAAAATGTGTAAATTTATGAAGTATGATTTCTTCACCTCCATATCATCAGCTTTTTGTGTCTGTCTGAATTCATGGTAAACATATCATTTCATTTTTACCAAATAATCTCATGTTCTCCAAAACCAAACACTCTTTGCATCTTCAACTTTCAACTTACAACTTCACCTTCAAGATCCGTCACAACATCTCTCTCTCTCTCTAAACATTGAAGAGCGCTTCTCGCATTCATCTGCGCCGCCTCCGTCTACCGTCACAACGCCTGCCGGTCACCTTCTACTGTTACACGACCTCACCATTAACGACCATCCAAATCAAGATTCAACTCGTCTCCTGTTGATTCTGCAAGATCAAAAGAAAACCCATGTAGTTTCTGCCGGTCACCTTCTACTGTTGATTTTGCAAGATCGAAAGAAAACCCGTATGAGGTTCTTGGGTCCGATGGATTTGAAGCTCCCATGTCGTCAATCACGGTGGATCCGTTTAGAAACCAAACACTCAAAATTTTCAGTGATAAGAAAGTGAGGAAAAAAAGTAAAAAAGTGTGCGTTGCTTCGAGATGTTGTACCAAATACAATGGAAGCTATACAGACTGTGGCGATTGAGATTAAAACATGTGGACCACTTGGTGGCCGGTACTGTGATATTAATAGTTAGGTAATTCCATCAAGGAATATGTCATTTGATTGGGTTTCTAGTTTATGTTTTTTTAAACAAATTACATGTATTATTATTATTTTTTTCATCATTAGTACATTATACACGAGTACATTATACATAATAATGACGAAACTCGTCATTTATGGGAAACACTCTAGTATAACACCATGACAAAACCAAACGGAAAAAGAAACAAACTAAAATTTACTTAACAAACTTGATTCTAACCGGTGTAGGTGAGCACTTCAACTTTATACTTGACTGCAATAATAAGCAAAGAAAGTTCTTAACAGTTGTGGTTGAGGCACGTATTCAATACGTTTCCATTAAAACAGATTTCACACATCCTCTAAGACGAACGCGTAGTACCGTCGAAGATGGCTAACACGCATGAGATATCACCAGGTTACTGATGTTTCATGTTTATGGAAAAAAAAAGAGACGAAGTTGGTGAATAAAAATTTAGAGAGTGCTCGTTTCTACTTGGTTGCAACAATTTACTAGTATCTCTCAATTTCTAACGTGTGATCTTTAGCACTCCTAACTAAAATGACCTTGATTTTCATTTTATATTCAAACAAAATAAAAACCATAACTTCATACTTTTAATGTGTATTAACAACTAATATAAATACATTGATATGCTTTAAAATATATTACTTTTAATGGTTTTTGTATATTGTGGGGTAAATAAGTCTAAACATTGATTATCTAATAAAAAAAATGAAACGTGACAAATCTTAAAATTTAGAAAATCAGGTTTTGGAAACGTATGTTAAAACAAATAAATAAATAAATAAAAACATTCATGAAATAATATTGAACTAATAGTGTACTCACAGATTGCAACTGAATGTTAATTCTTAAACTAGGGGTTTTCCGGCCGTGCGTTACGCCGGCAATTTCGCCACAATCCCGAATATCGTCTCTGCTTCTGCCAACTGGTATAAAGCTTTTCCCATTTAAACTCTTTTAGATGCCTCAGATTAATCGTACCTGTTCCTTTGCATTTGACACGAAATTTAATTTTTTCACTCATGGTTCCAGGGGCGGACTTATAGTAGGGTGAGGGGAAAGTGGAAAAAAAAATAATTATGTGTTTTTTTTTGTAAAACGTTACCCCTGAGATTATTTCATGCTACCCCTAAAAAAATATACTTTTATTATAAGCCCGACCGCAAATGGTCGATTAAAACTGCTTTGGGCCTACTTGTGATGTTTAATAGCCTAGTGGACTAATGAAGTAATGGGTTGTGGGCTTTTGGCATGTGGGCTGATTAAAACTCATTTGTGGCCTGACCTCTAACAAATAACAAGTCGCTGCTGCTCATTTGTAGCCCCTGGTCGAAGACACAGCACAACAACAGTCAACAAGAACCAACAGCAGCGCTGCTGGTGGTGATGCGTAGCCGGCAGCAACGACAGTAGCACAGCAGCAAGCAATTGTATGAGACACCTCTCACTCACCTCTGTAATCTTCTAACTCTTATTTCTAGATTTCTAGGGTTTGTGAGTTTATCTTGTTTTAGAGTTTATGTGCAACTGCAAATGTGCAATTGTTCTTAATTTGTTTATTTGAGTATGATTGTATTGCTAATTTTTTAATTGTTCCTAACTCTTGTTCTAGGGTTTATGTCTAATTTTTCAATTGTTCACTTAAGATTTTAGGGTTTATTGCAATTTGCAATTGTTTGGAAGATGAAACCACACGCTAAACAAGCACTTATTAGCAATATGTTTAAAAGAAAGGCCCCGAAAAATGATGATATTGCTCCAACTCCAAGTAAAAAAATTGCTAATAATAATGATATGCAAAGTACGGTAAAAAATTAGAGTATTTAAAAATAATGAATCCTCTGGGAAAAAATTTTCTCTAGATCAAAGTACGGTAAAAAAAATTTCTCTAAGTCAAAGTAAGGTAAAAAAAAAATTTTAACGTTACCCCTGAAAGTTTTCACTAGATCCGCCACTACATGGTTCATACCATTTAGTAATCCTTCACATTAGTACTGATGTTTGTAAATGTATTCGATATAGGTTGTGAATATTAATACAGAATATAGATAAAAACGTTCTACAATTACAAGGAAAAAACGTAAGGGAAGACAATAACCTGGAGCAAGCAACGACAAAAATGGTAGACATAGGTGGGGATGCAAAGGATTCATAATTGGAACATTGAATTAAAACTTACCAATGTTATGTCTGCAAACTTGAGTTGGAATATTGTCATTGTCTATGAGGACAAACCTTGCTATTGTACTGACTCGGACACATGTCCAGTGTGGAACAACTTCCATAGATGGCCGAGTTAGAAATTTGTTCCTGAAAGAAAAACAGAAGGCAAGTTAAGGGTTATGTAACGGGTCAAAACCATAACTTTTAGTCTTGAACGATATAGATAAAATAAACAACAATTAACCCATTTTTATGTGGATGGGTCAACCACCTGTTTTATTGTTGGATACAAACCAAACCAAACCAAACCAAACCAAACCAAACGTACCCAGTATAATCTCACACATAGCTAACGCTATTAGTAGGGTCTGGGGAGGGTGTGATGAGAGCAAACTTTACCCCTATCCCAAGGGATAGAGAGGCTGCTCCCGTTTAGACCCCCGGCTCCATGGGAAAGAAAAAGATAAAAATATAAATAAAATTAATGAGTAATAAAGTAAAATAAATCTAACAGTAATCTAACAATTAGCAGTGTATGACTAGAGTATATTAGTCACAAGAAACACAACACACCTACAAGAAACAAGACATACGCAAAATCTTTGCTAAACAACTCTACTCTCCCACACAACGGGTCACTCATCCTAAAACCCTACTACGACGTCTCCATGAAATCCTATCAATAAAATTATTGTTGGATACAATTAACATAAATTCTAGACCGTGCAATTTCGACCAATTGCTTGCGATTTGAGTTAAATATAACTATTACCGTACAATTGGATCAAATGGGTTAACGGGTCAAACATGTTGAAAGTTGCCTAAAAGTTTGGATTACTATTATAATAATATTGCTTTTGTCATTATAACTACTAAACTAATTTTTGATAAAAAAAGGACAGTAAAATGAACATACTGTTCTTAAAATAGCGAATTATAAAATTGTAAATAACTTAACTGTGATATCCTGCCTGTCCGTGTATGTCTAATTCCACATTCTTACAGAATATCACCTTAACAGGGTATACTTTGTAAATTAAAGTTACTACAATATGAAATTTAAGTAAAATCTTGAAATATTTAGTATATGGTGGTACCTGCTGGTTTGAAGATCAACCTACCTACATGTTTTATATACTAAACCGGTCAAACTTAATGAAAAATGGGTCAAATGAGTTGGCTTTAAGCCCCTTTACCATAAAATAGGTTGATTTTTTTTCTCAGTAGATTTAATTTTATTTTAAAATTTAAAATACTATATTGTTATTATAATTATTGAAATCATATTCAACATTTTCAAAATTCAAGAAAATCAATAAAAAAATTCTACAACGGGTGAACTCCACCCTACTCATGTTTTAGAATTACCTGTTTCAAAGCGAACATGTCTTGACCTGGTACCCAGCATGTTAAAACTACAACCTTGATTGGTGGGGATCGATCGTCCTGCCATCACCAAATATAGTGTAATTATTGTGTCAAAGTAAGCTTCATTCTTTAAATCTGATATTGCTTCTATTGCATCTCCCTGTCATAAAAGTTAATGTGTGTTATTTACTAAAAAAAATGGTAAAAATTAAATAGTTGTAATTTAATAATTCTTACATGTTTGTCTAGGAAGAGATAACATACTTTATTTCTTTGACTTTTTTTAACATAAGGTACCTACTTCCTTCTTTTTTTTTTAACCGTAAATTTTTATTCTATTTTTTTTTTTTGTGTGTTGGATGAGGTTAGAACTCGTAACCTTTTGGTTGTGAAACTCTTCTCTTACCACTACACCCCAAACCCCCCCCCCCCCCCCCACACACACCCCCAAGGTACCCACTTCCTTATTACTCGATTGGCGTTGTTTCCGGTTGAAATTTCGGAAACCTTGTTTAGATGTCACTTTACTCTTCCTGCTAGAAAACAAAGATAACAGTTAATAGGTATCGATAAAGTGTAAGTGATTAAACAATACTATAAAACACAAAAGATTGATTAGTACAAAAGTCAAACTTTGTTGGCCTGAAGATGAAATTTAAATAGAAGAACAATTATAGAGATTCTTAAATTTGATACCGAAAATGTGACAAAAGAAATTAAATTTGACAGAATTTTTTCTCGATTTTATGGACTGACCCGATGAACAACACGGCTGACCGAGCTATTACCCGTAAGAGTTACACCTAGGGCAACGAACATTAAATCCACTTAACCTGCTAAACTGGTAATTACGAACTGTTAGCGAGACGATATATTTTATATATATTCGTTAGACGGGAATTATTATTTATACTGGTTTATAAATAATAAATACATATATTGTTTTAATCTTTCATTAAAACATTAAAACGGGTTCAGTCTTTTGCATCTCGTATTGTACTATGGGCCCGAAAACAATTAGTAGGGTTTATTATTATTATACAATAATAAACCTAAAAATAGGTTTTGAACCCACAATAAGAAAACAGGCAAAAAGGCAAAAGTTGTTTTCCTTTTCGTGTGGGAGCGCCAAACAAGAAGAAATAGAAACAAAAGGCTATCTTTCCGGCCACCACCCTTGCCACCGTCCGCCATCTTGTCCGGCGCTTCCCGGTGCCACCCGTTCTCGTGTTTCGGTTCATGATCTAGCATCGGTTCGTTGTACCTAAGTGTCTCAACCGGTTAATCAATAACCACTAAAGGTATAATTAATCTCATCAGTAAATTAATTATTTTTTTTTTGTGTTTGCGTGTTCATAACCAGATCCTGTTCGGTTTGTCAGTGCTGTTAAATAGGTTATGATTTTATTTTCCGCTGCGTATTTATTAATTAACTGAATTAATTAATTTCTCTGTCAAAACCCGTTTTTACAAAAGTCAAACTGATCACCACTAAATACCAACAGTGGTATCAGAGCCTGGGTTATAACACGCAAATCGGAACCGGTCTGGTTAATCACAAACTTTAACTATCTTGAAGTTTCTGATCTGATCTGTTTTTTGGGGCAATTTTTTTATTTATTAATTTGGTCAATTTTTATTTTATATGACCAAATATATTGCCCGTATGTGATTGTGTTGAATATGTAAATCTGGCCCGACCCATATGATTGAGTTGTTTGTGTTTATTATTCAGTTTTTGGTTTTATGGTTTTGGCCCACTTTTAATGGCTCAAAGTTGTAATAGAATAGGCTTTTTTTTATTTTATGTAATGTAATAAAAACCCGAAGACAAATCTGAAGACGCAACAGGAATCATGGAGTCAGTGGGAGTCATCCGAGACGACTAGATGCACGAAAGTTCATCCTTGTGGTTGTTTTAATTTTGTGGACCCCGTGACCCATTTGGTCTTGCTAACTGGCTCTAGCAAGATCAAACAAACTTGGCCCTAAAAGATTTACATATTTATTTGCTTTATGGTTGCTTTTAATTTTTTTATAACTTAAATTTATTATAAACCAACCAAACTCCAAACGTTTTAAAAGGAGTTTTAAAATGTCACAATCTGTCACCACAAGTTCTAATTTTACAACTTGTAGAATTTTATAAAAATAACAACTGGTTTGTTTTTATAAAATAAATAACCGCTAAAGTTTTGCAATTTAAACTAAATTTAATTTCAAAACTTATAACTTAATAGTTTTCAACTATTAACTTTAACTGGTTATTCAAGTCGCGACAAACTTAGTTTTAATAGGTTATTTAAAATTAAGTTTCCTGAGAGATAAAAAGGGTTCATCAAATTTGTCATGACTTTAAATAGTAAAACTGGTTTTTACAACACACGTATGATTTAATCATTCGTTGTGTTTGACCCTATTCGGTAAACACTAAAATTGGAACCCATATTTAAAACCAATGGTCTATGCCATTCTATTATAAAGAACACTTGGAGCATAAAACGAAACATCGGTGTTTGGAGCCACAGCATCGCACTAGATGCGTAGTTTATCCTTCCAAGGCGTAGGGGTTTCGTTGACACATCCGGCCCTTCCGCAAGTACCTGTTTTAGGACGACTATTACTTTTCTCTCTTGTTACATGCCCCAGCTGTCAAAAGATTAAAAGTGGGCATAGATGAGGCTAAACGTATCAATGCATAGACATGTCTTGTCTTAGCGGCCTTATACACGAGAGTTGTGAATCTTTCCACAATTGACACTAATTATCAGTCTAGTTACTCACTTACTAATGTTGTATGTCACAGCTACCATTAGTGACTGATTTAGCTAGATTCTCACTCTTTATTCTAATTTATGTAATTGGGCCATAAATTAATAAGGACTTTTCACTTTCTTTATACTAATTTATCTTCTTTGCTTATCTTGACAGATGTCTACTGAAAATAATAATACTAATAACTCCTTCGCTCTCAAGTCTATCCTTGAGAATGAAAAGCTGGATAACACCAACTTTCTCTCGTGGCAGTGCAATATGAGAATAGTTCTCAAGATGGCCAAGAAGCTCTATGTTCTCAATGCACCAGTCCTTGAGGCACCCGATGGTAACACGGCTGCCGCTCGTAAGGCCTGGGAAAAACAAAGAGATGATGCCACTGAGGTGGCCTGCCTTATGCTAGCCTGCATGTCCCGTGAGCTCCAAAAGAGCATGGAGGACCTGAGTGCCTTTGACATGATTGAGCAACTTAAGGGCATGTTCCTGAAACAAGCCCGACAAGAACGCTATGAAACCATGTCTCAGCTCATTCGTTGCACGATGCAAGAGGGCACGCCTGGTAGTGCTCATGTACTTAAGATGAAAGGGTACATCGACCAGATGAACAGACTTGGATATCCCATGAAGGATGACATGGCTACTGATTTCATCTTAAACTCTCTCCCAAGCTCCTTTGCTCAATTCGTAATGAATTTCAACATGAATGGCTTGGAGAAGACAGTGGTCGAGCTACATGATATGCTCAAAACGGCCGAGCTGAATATCCAAGGAAAGAAAAATCAAGTTCTGATGGTCAGATCTGCTGGTGTTAACAAACCTAACCCCAAGAAAAGAGGTTATAATAGCAAAGGCAAGAAGAAGGTTAATGTTGCTGCCAAGCCTGCCACCAACAATAACAAGAAAGCTTCAAAAGCACCCCTTCCTGAGGAGCGCCAATGCTTTGAATGCAACAAAATGGGACACTGGAAACGTAACTGTCCTGAATATCTAGCCAAGCTGAAGCTGCAGAGGGCCAGTGGTGAGGGCACCTCTTCAGGTATTCTCATTTATGTTATTGAATTTTTTACTGTTTCTAGCAACACATGGGTATTTGATACTGGATGTGGATACCACATCATTAATGTCTTGCAGGAGCCTAAAAGTTGGAGGAAGCTGAAACAAGGCGACATGGAGCTCATCGTTGGTGATGGGAAAAGAGTATCAGTTCTTGCAACTGGGACATATCATCTCTCATATCCTTCTGGCCTTGTGGTTGTTTTAAACAATTGTTTGTTTGCACCTGGTTTAACCAGAAACATTATTTCAGTTTCTTTATTGTTTGAACAAGGATCTAAGTACGTTTTTAATGGTATTGCTATTTCTGCCTACTTAAATGATATCTTTTATTTTGAGGCTAAACCTCAAAACGGTATTTATGAGATTGACGTTCAAACTGACAATAACATATATAATCTTTCTAAACGTATCAAATCTGGCATTAATGATACTTTTCTATGGAATTGTCGACTTGGCCATATAAGCAAGACACGCATTAAAAGACTCCAATCTGAGGGAATTCTTGAACCTACCGGACAGGACTCATTTGATAATTGCGAGTCTTGTTTAGCTGGCAAACTCACAAAGGAACCCTTCACCTATGTTGGTGAACGAGCCAAGGATCTGCTAGGCCTTATACACACTGATGTGTGTGGCCCTTTCAGAACCATGTCTAGAAATCATGAAAGATACTTCGTTTTATTTATTGACGATTATAGTCGATATGCTTATGTCTATCTTATGAAACATAAGCATGAAACATTTGAAAAGTTCAAAGAGTTTCAAAACGAAGTAGAGAAACAACTCGATAAATCTATCAAGACACTTCGATCAGATCGAGGTGGCGAGTATCTCAGCTTAGAATTTCTTAATCATCTGAAGGAGCACGAAATTATTTCTCTGTCCACTCCTCCTCGCACAACCCAACTTAATGGCGTGAGCGAGAGGAGAAATCGAACCCTACTTAATATGGTTCGATCGATGATTGTGACACCCAGTATTTCAGGTCAATATCCATATTACATAAATGCACGTTCATAACATATATTTCCTGAAGTTTTATTTTGACTAAGTAAAGTCAAGGAGTCTAGCAAAGGAAATTATATCAAAATAGTAATTTTTAAGAATTACTAGGAAAATAAACAGTGATAAGCCGCAAAGTACGGTCATTGGTGATTAACAAGAACTTGACAGTAAAAGTCTATGGAGACGCTTTAACATAAAAAAACATAAATATTGGTGACTAAACTTTTATAAAAAGTTGACTTATAAATAGTTATTACATGGATCTATATTATTTAATGTGTATACATGTATAATATAGTTATAGTAATAACTATGTCGGGTTAACTAGTAAACTTTTGAGACTAGCCAAACAACACAAAAACATATAGGTTATTTGAACTTAAAAAGTCCTACACCGGGTAATAGATCACGCGATCACCTACCGGGTTTACACCACCTAGGAACCGACCTAACTAGTCATTGGATTGCAACTAAATGACTTGACAACACCCAACCCCCCCACCCCATACACCTCTCGGCCGAAAGTGGGTGGAGCCACCCACTACATCACCAACTTTCTTACACCATCTTGTTGTCATACAATCACCATACTCCTTCAACCATTGAACAAGCTAAAGTCAAATCAATCGCTTCTACTATGTTTGTGATGATTAAGATGAGTCCAACACTCCATCTCCTTTATTTCCATCCATATATACGACTCATACATACACCCACACACAATCACTCTTTCAAAATTCAAGACCAAAGTTAGAGGGTTTAGCTATGAACTTGGGAGGTCCAAGGAGTTCTTGAAGAATCAAGGGTCGGTTGTAGCTAGGATACTAAGCCATTCTCACATTCTTCTCGTGAATCTTCACCTAGCTTGTCTAGCGGTATGAAACCGACACCACACTTTATTTTCATTTTTATTTTTAGTTTTAAGCTCGTTGTTCATCCTAATAATCAAAAAGATTTGAAAAGATTAAAGAGTTTTTATAAAGATGTAACTTATTAAGTTCAAAAACTAAAAGTTTTGTAAAAATACATGTAATTGTTCGAAAATAATAAGTTTGTGTGCATAGATCATTGTTTTGAAACATGTTATGAGATGTTGTTGTTTTGGTTCCATGATGATAAGTTGTAAATTGTTAAACTAAAAGCTTGTATAAATGTATATAAGGGATCGAAATTTGTAGGTATATATATATGGATATTGTTGTTGTATTAACTTGAAAATGTGATAATACATCCATATATATATATATATATATATATATATATATATATATATATATATATATCGAAACATGTAAATATATATTTATGTGTGCGTGAAGTTTGGAAATTTGGTAGATTATTAAACATGAAAAGCATGAGTTCATATAAAGAGATTAAACATGTAATTGAATAGATGATCTAGTGTATGTATACATGTTTAGCAACCGAAAAATGTATAAATATACTAGTATGAACATAACTTGGTGAACTTGAAAAGTTGTTGAACATTGCATGTAAATATATATATATATATAAATCATAATACATATATGAGTGACGAAAAATTTGTAACTTGGAATGAGTTATGAAAAGTTTAAATAATTGAAATCACAAGTGTGTTTATAACTTGTTTATAGCATGGAACGTGGACTTGATTAATGAAATCTAAAGACGTTCGGTTTAAAGTAAATGATCGTATGTATTCACGAAACATATTTAAGTGTATGTTGAAATGTGGTTATACTTGTGTGTATATATTTGTAAGAAAATATAGATACATGACAAGTTAATAAATGTCGTTCGGAAGACGTAATTGTATGTGAACGTGCTAACATGGTTTATGTGCTCGTAGAATAAATGACATGCTTAGTACAAACTTGAACGAATATTTGGGGTTTATATAATTATTGGTAAAGAATAATTATATGGTTATACGTGGAACACAATAAGAATATATTATAAGATGTTGCAAAAATAATATTCATTTTTGATAATCGTAACAAGTCACCAATAGGGAAACATATTATTTTCTCGAAAAATATGTAAGCATCTAGACTGGAATAATAATCACCAATGAGTCGTAAATGAAAACCCTATTTTTACTAAACAAAAGCGTACTTAACGGGATTCGTTAAGTCGGATGAACAACTTACGTATAAGACGGGTAGTCTTAACACATTAGTACCCTTGTGTGATTAGGGTACGGATAGACAAGAACTATTAGCACAAGGTTATTTGCTAGGATTTCATCGAACATAAGGTGAGTTTCACGGCCCCTCTTTTAGATTTTTAATGTTTTATAAACATCGGGGGAGAAACATACTTACATAACATATTTGAAAATATGAAACATAATTGCTTACATGTTTAACAATACGAACATTTTGGTTTAACTCTTGTGACACAATTACTTACAATATCTGAAAGCATGAAAAATAAATGTTTGATACATTTGAGAAAACATGAAACACACTTACAAATATTTTCATATGGTAACAAGAGAACAAGACCCGACCTTTATGTTTGCATGAGTACGAACAATTATAGAGCTCGTAAAGTCCACTGGAACAATTTAGTAACCATTAACTGTAGCCTAGGGTCCTATGAATAGTACTATGGGGAGTGACGTCCCCCGGTCATGGTTAGTCGCGCTAACCACAATCTGGAGGATTTATGGACGCATAGCATCTGATAACGAAAACGAGGGGCGAAAGAACAATTGTCATGGTTTGGTTACGCCTCATGTATGAACATATTCTTTGTATTTCTAGCTAGTTTACAAATGGGTCGACATTACTTGTTCTGTTTATCATATATATATACTTGGAACAATTTGCAAACAATTGGATTTACAAGAACTATTTGATTGGGAAAAGACTCATTTTATGACGATTAAGTCATGGGAATGTTTTCAAAGGAAAACCACTTATTTTATGACGGTAAAGTCATGGGCATGTTTTCAAAGGAAAAATACTTATTTGATGACGGTTAAGTCATGTATATGTTTTCAAAGGAAAACTACGTATTTTATGACGGTTAAGTCATGTGAATGTTTTCAAAGGAAAACCACTTATTTTATGACGGTAAAGTCATGGGCATGTTTTCAAAGAAAAACTACTTATTTGATGACGGTTAAGTCATGTATATGTTTTCAAAGGAAAACTACTTATTTTATGACGGTTAAGTCATGTCTAGTTTTTCGAGGAAAAACTAACTGTACTAAATTAACAAACTCTGTGAACTCACCAACCTTTGTGTTGACACTTTCAAGTATGTTTCTCAGGTAACCTTTTGCCATGGAACGGTTGGAATAGGCTAGCTATAATTGGATAAATTCCTACTAGCTGGAAGGTCATAGATTACCCGGTCTCAAGTCTGTCGTTGATCTAGAAGAACTTAGATCATTGTACTATTTAGTCTTAGTATTTGTGTATGTATTCAAGTCTTATAAATCGCTATTACAGCTTCCTCTATCGTGTAATGAACCAATTGTTGCAACCTGTATTTATTTATTAAGTAAATAAATTTGGGGGTGTGACAATGATGTGTAGAACTAACTTGCCTCACTCCTTCTGGAGTTATGCTCTTATAACCGCCGCCTTATAAATCTGGCACCGACTAAGAAGGTGGACAAAACCCCATATGAGATATGGCACGGGTCTAAACCCAATTTGTCTTACCTTAGAGTATGGGGATGTGATGCATATGTCACCAGCTATTCTGATGACAAGCTCGATCTCAGAGGCGAAAAAGTTGTTTTCGTCGGTTACTACAACAAAAGCGGATATTATTTCTATCATCCTGATGCAAACATTGTTTCCATCAAAAGGAAAGAACGCTTTCTCGAGGAAGATCTTCTAAATCTAGGAACCGGAAATAATATTATGGATCTTGAAGAAATTCAAGAAACACAAACACCCGCTGAGGAAGTCGGAGCGTCTGATCAACAAGAAGTTGTTGCTGATGAATCAGACATAAACACAAGCGTTCGCAGAAGTAGCAGGTCTCGTAAAGAACCGAATAGATACCTATGGCATCTTGAAGCTTCTAAAGTCCTGTTAGTAGCTGAGTCAAATGACGAACATACAAACTACAAATCTGCTATCTCAGATCCTGAATCCGAGAAATGGCTTGAAGCCATGAACGCCGAGATGCAATCTGTGCGTGATAATCAGGTCTGGGACTTTATTGAACTACCCCCCGGTTCTCGGGCAATAGGGAGCAAATGGATTTTCAAAAGAAAAACCGACATGCATGGTAATGTACAAACCTATAAAGCACGGCTAGTTGCAAAGGGTTTCACTCAAACTCAAGGTATTGACTATGATGAAACTTTCTCACCCGTTGCTATGATCAAATCGATCAGGATACTGCTTGCCACAGCCGCGTACCATGATTACGAGATATGACAAATGGATGTCAAAACCACTTTTCTTAATGGACATCTCTCTGAAGATGTCTATGTGGTTCAGCCTGACGGTTTTGTTGATCCAAAGTATCTTAGTAGGGTCTGCAAACTGAATAAGTCCATTTATGGACTTAAACAGGCATCTCGAAGCTGGAATCTTCATTTTGATCAGAAAATCAAAGAATTTGGTTTTGTCAAGAATGAAGATGAGCCTTGTGTTTACAGAAAGGCTAGTGGGAGCACTATATCATTTCTCATCTTGTATGTGGATGATATACAGATCATTGGAAACAACATCCCTGTGCTTGACAAAGTCAAACAATGGTTAGGATCTTGTTTTGCAATGAAGGATCTTGGAGAAGCAGCTTACATTCTAGGAATCAAGATCTACAGGGATAGATCTAAGCGGCTTCTAGGGCTAAGTCAAGGTACATACATAGACAAAGTCATGGCACACTTTCATATGGAAAACTCAAAGAAAGGAGGTGTTCCTATGACTAAAGGAATCGTGCTGAACAAATCACAATCTCCTTCAACGGACATTGAAACCAAGCGTATGGAAGCAATTCCATATGCTTCGGCGATTGGTTCTTTCATGTATGCTATGTTATGTATCAGGCCTAACGTCTCGTAGGCTTTAAGCATGACCAGCCGTTTCTAGCAAAGTCATGGCATTGCCCATTGGAGTACAGTCAAGAACATCCTGAGGTACTTAAGAAGGACCAAAGACATGTTCTTAATATTTGGAGGAGTGAAAGAGGAGCTCACTGTACGGTGTTACACTGATGCTAGCTTTCAAACTAACCGAGATGACTCTCGCTCACAGTCGGGTTACGTATTCACTCTTAATGGAGGAGCTGTCTCATGGAAAAGCTCCAAGCAGAGTGTAGTGGCGGATTCAACCACCGAATCTGAGTATATAGCCGCATTAGATGCTGCTAAGGAAGCTGCTTGGATGAAGAAATTCATTACTGACCTCGATGTGGTTCCGAGTATTCGCCAACCAATCGAGATACTTTGTGATAACACATGTGCTATAGCTCAAGCCAAAGATCCTAGATCACATCACAAAGCCAAGCACATTCAAAGGAAGTTCGACTATATACGGGAAATTATGGAACGTGCAGACGTTGTGATAAGCAAAGTAGACACAGATCAAAACCTAGCGGACCCGTTTACTAAGCCCATGACTCAGGACAAACATGATCTTCACAAAGATGCTATTGGTCTTAGATTTGCTAGTGATATGTTTTGATTTAGTATTTTGAATGTGCGAACATTTAAACGGTTATACTTTTGAATTCTTTTTGGTTTACTGATTTAAATGCAATTCTGAATTCTTATAACTGTGTTCGATTTTAATACGTTTAATCCATGAATCTTGTATTCTTAATTATCCGTAGTAGGTCAGACTCGTGGGAACGTCTCTGAATTAAGACTTTTCTGAACTTCAGCTCAAGGAGTTGACTCCGAACTTCACAGGCCTCATTTTGAATGACGTTGGATGTAACTCGCTTCAAATCATCTTCATGGATCTTTGTCATAAGATGTTTTGCTATTGGTATACTCATTAGTATCCTCTGACATGAGATACGTACTAGAACTGCCGTTTACCAAGAACCATTCTTCAATCACTGTCAAACGCTGTCGCGTAACTGCCAGTTATAAAGGCTTTGATTAGGAATAGTTCTGAAGTTCAGTGGGAGTTGTATGTAGTCAATAAGGGATTATGTACTCTTACACTATATGTAACAGATAGGCATCGTGGCGCCCTCATTGATTCAAACTGGTGAAGTGTAAGGCTGTAAGGCCCCTTTCCCGGGTGACCTCACTTGTTGGATTTACTCATAAACATAGCCATAAATACTGAACTTAAATTAAAAACCTTCATCATTCAATTACATTACATAACAGCGGAAGTCTTAACAATTAAAAACACAACATTGTCTTAACAAACAAAAGTGGGATGTCAGTCTTGTGCCGGGTAACCTTCACGCCATCGCACGACCTTTTCTTCCTTTACCTGAAATGTATACTAAAAGTCAGCTAACGCTGGTGAGTTCTAGTTTAATGCAATTTGATATAAACATTCTATTCTTTACTTTATAAGTATGCATTACTGTATAGTCATTCATATAAATACGTATTCAGAACTTTTGTCTTTCTTTCATCTTTCTTTTCTGTATCTTTGTGATTTCATATATATACATATGCATTCACCTTTTCTTTCTTTTCTTTCTTTCTTTAATTTCATGGGTCATACTCTATAAGGGTGATCAACCCGTCATTTGCTTACGAATGTCACAAAGACAATCGTCGTGGTCCATCGTCATTGCCCACCTATACTTACAACCGTCCGGCAATAAGTGCCGTCCGTCATTTTATTCTTACAACCGTCCGGCAACCTTTGTCCGTCCGTCATGACTTACAACCGTCCTACCGTCGTAGGCCGTAATTCGCCCGTCTACCCGAAGGTATCCGTTTCCCATGCGACTATTATTTATACAACCGTTCTACTATAATATGCCAATTGCTTCGACCGTCCTTTAATGACATTCGTACGTCCTAGCTGATGAAGGAACGCACTTGTCCCGGTTGTAAAATAATCACATGGTCGTCCGTCTACCGAAGTAGCCGTTATCATCGAAGCGTCCATAACATTTTCTGTACTTGGCAAGCAATATATACATGGATATAAAGCAGGATTTCATTCTTTCATATTGTGTTATACTTTCATTCATTCTTGATAATCATGCTTTTCATTCTTTATTCATAATTTCTCTTTCATGTATAGGTATATATATATATATATACTTGTATAACACATATGATCACATTGACATTCATAACATTTATTCACTTAGTGTATACATCTCAGCCCCAAAACATTTGAAAACATTTGCACATAACATAGAAGGGGCACATAGAACTCACCTGATGAGTAGTTTCTGTAATACACTAAGCTGGCTACTGGGCTTCACTAATGTCACTCACGATCTGTATAATAAAGTCATACACATAAGATGGTGCTCCTAGATGACACTAGACATTACTATGCTTGAACTCAGTAGTTTCGGGAGGTGGGTCGCATCAAAACTATGGTAGTTTCGAGCTATGGTCTTACACTCGAAACTAGGTAGTTTCGAGTCATGAGATCCTATCGAAACTATGGTAGTTTCGAGTCATTAACTTATGAAAAATCTTAGTTTAGGTTCAAGGTGACACTCGAAACTAGGTAGTTTCGAGTCCTGAGTTCCTATCGAAACTATGGTAGTTTCGAGTCATTGGCTGCTATCGAAACTAGATAGTTTCGAGTCAAACATGACTATCGAAACTAGAGTAGTTTCGACGGGTCTGTATGTATCGAAACTATAGTTTCGAGTCATGGGTCTGCATCTTCCCTGACCAGAACCTTGCTCCAGCCAACTTATTTCCAATCGATTAAACCTTGAGCATTTTACGTTAAACACCTTCCTTTATCGTTCTTGAGTTCAAATACGTGATTTGTTTCAAGTTTCGTATGCAAAAATCGTATCTTTATTTGATTTAAACCCGAGACATGCAAAGACTCATAATCAGAGGCGATGCTTACCTCAACAGGCCCGATTTCTGTTGCTATGCGTTGAAATGGTGGAGTCGGATGATTCCCGAGCCCTTGAGTCTTCTCCTTGCGGTTTTCTTCACAAGCCGATCGCTCTCTCTCTCTCTCTCTCTAGTATTCTTGCGCAGGAAGATGAAATGAGAGGGGTTTGGGTTGAAGCTGCTGTTTTGTAATGGGGTTTCCCCCTTTTCTTTTCGGCCCATGGGCCGAAATTTTGGCCAAGCCCACTTTATTTCCCTTTTCTATTTGTCTTGTCATTATTTGGGATGTTACAAGTCTACCCTCCTTAATGAGGTTTCGTCCTCGAAACCTGTTACACGTTAAACAACTGGGGATACAGTTCCTTCATCTCGTCTTCTTTCTCCCAAGTAGCCTCGGACCCCTTTCTGTGTTTCCATTGTATTTTGACTAAAGGAATCGACTTATTGCGTAATCGTTTCTCGGCTCTGTCAAGAATAGCTTTTGGTTCTTCTACATAGTTCAAGCTGTTATCCACTTCGATTTCGTCATAAGGTATGTGAGCCGTATCGTCAGCAAGGCACTTGCGTAAGTTTGATATGTGGAATGTAGGGTGTATTCCACTAAGCTCGACGGGTAGGTCGAGTCTGTAAGCAACTTGACCCACTCTTGCTACAATCTTGAAAGGTCCGACAAACCTTGGACTTAGTTTGCCACGCTTTCTGAACCGAATGATTCCTTTCCACGGTGATACTTTCAACAGTACCATGTCCCCTACTTGAAACTCTAAATCCCTCCTTCTCTTATCCGCGTATGATTTCTGTCTGTCTTTTGCGGCTTTCATACGAGCTTTGATTTGATCAAATTTCTCAGAAGTAGCTTTGACCACTTCGAGACTTGCAAAATCCTTCTGTCCAATTTCCCCCCAACAAACCGGGGTCCTACATTTCCTCCCATACAACATTTCAAATGGCGGCATGCCAATAGTCGAGTGATAGCTGTTGTTATATGAAAATTCTGCCAATGGTAGATGGCTGTCCCAACTCCCACCGAAGTCAATGATACAGGCCCGGAGCATGTCCTCCAAGGTCTGAATGGTCCTTTCCGATTGTCCATCGGTTTGGGGGTGGTAAGCGGTGCTGATGTTCAGTCTAGTGCCCATTGCTTCATTGAATTTCTTCCAAAACCTTGACGTGAATCTAGTATCCCTGTCAGACACAATCGACAGCGGCATACCATGTCTGCTCACAATTTCCTTGATAAATACTTCTGCTAGCTTTTCAGAAGAAGAAGTTTCTCGTATTGGCAAGAAGTGAGCACTCTTTGTCAAGCGGTCGACGATCACCCAAATGGTATCATTGCCTTTAGCTGTTCGCGGTAGCTTGGTAATGAAGTCCATTGTGATCTCTTCCCACTTCCATTCCGGTATTGGTAAAGGTTGCATTTTACCGCATGGTTTCTGGTGCTCGGCCTTAACTAGAGAACACGTTAGGCACTTGCTCACGTATTCTGTCACATCATTCTTCATGCCAGGCCACCAGTATTCTTTCTTCAAGTCTTGATACATTTTGTTTGTCCCGGGGTGGATAGAATAGCGAGACTTATGGGCCTCATCGAGTATTTTGGCTCTAAGCTCACCAATCTTAGGTATCCACATCCGGCCAAACCTAGTTCGTACTCCGTATACATTCGCATCTAAGTTCCCTTGTTGTCCTACTATTCTTTCCCGTTTCACATTTCTTTCTAACAATGCTTCATCTTGTGCCTTTGATATTTCACCCATTAAGTCTGGCGTTATAATTAACTGACACGCTTTGATCCGGATAGGTGCCGATTCTTCCTTTCTACTTAAAGCGTCAGCCACTACGTTTGCCTTGCCTGGATGGTACAATATCTCACAGTCATAGTCTTTCAGTAGCTCTAACCATCTTCTTTGCCTCATGTTTAGTTCCTTTTGTTCGAAAAAGTATTTCAAGCTTTTGTGATCGGAGTAGATGGTGCATTTAACTCCATACAAGTAGTGTCTCCATATTTTCAACGCGAAAACTACTGCTGCTAATTCTAGATCATGTGTTGGGTAGTTAACTTCATGAACCTTTAGTTGCCGCGATGCATAAGCAATTACCTTTCCTCGTTGCATGAGTACGCACCCTAAACCTTGCCCTGAAGCGTCAGAGTAGACTACTAAGTCTTCATTTCCCTCAGGTAGTGTTAATACTGGAGCTTGAGTTAATCGTGTCTTAAGTTCCTCAAACGCGTTGTTTTGGGTTGGACCCCATTCCTACTTTACTTCCTTCCGTGTCAGTTTGGTTAGCGGCGAGGCAATTCTTGAGAAATCTTGGATGAACCTTCGATAGTAGCCTGCCAACCCTAGAAAGCTTCGTATCTCTGTTGGTGTCTTTGGGATGTTCCATTCCTTTACTGTCTCGATC
Organism: Smallanthus sonchifolius; assembly: GCA_023525975.1. Classification (NCBI taxonomy): domain Eukaryota; kingdom Viridiplantae; phylum Streptophyta; class Magnoliopsida; order Asterales; family Asteraceae; genus Smallanthus; species Smallanthus sonchifolius. The sequence continues at coordinate 14,315,621 of CM042035.1, read as the reverse complement.
TTTGCAGGATCCACCATGATGCCGTTTGGGTTTATTACATGACCTAGGAATTGGACTTCCCTAAGCCAGAACGCGCATTTGGAGAATTTTGCGTACAACTTTTCCTGCTTTAGCACCTCCAATACTTCTCTTAGGTGACAGTGGTGATCACCTTCATTCTTTGAATATATGAGGATGTCATCTATAAAAACTATTACTGATCGATCCAACATGGGTCGGCATACTCTGTTCATTAAATCCATAAATGCTGCTGGTGCGTTGGTTAGTCCGAAGGGCATCACAAGAAATTCATAATGCCAGTAACGCGTACGAAACGCAGTTTTCGGTACATCCTTCTCTCTTACTTTCAATTGATGGTAACCCGACCTGAGATCAATCTTTGAGAACCAACTCGCGCCTTGCAGTTGATCAAAAAGGTCGTCTATTCTAGGCAGTGGGTATTTGTTCTTTACTGTTCTCTTGTTCAATTCGCGGTAGTCGATACACATGCGCATACTGCCGTCCTTCTTCTTTACAAATAGTACCGGAGCGCCCCATGGTGAGATGCTCGGCCTAATAAATCCTTTCTCGGTTAGTTCCTCTAGTTGGGACATCAATTCCTTCATTTCTGACGGAGCCAATCGGTAGGGGGCTTTGGCAACGGGCTCAGCTCCTGGCAGTAAATCAATCTGAAATTCTATTTCCCGATCGGGTGGCAACCCAGGTAGATCCTCAGGGAATACTTCCGGAAAATTGCACACCACGGGTACATTCTTGAGTTCTTTCGTTTTCATTCTATCATCTATAACATATGCCAGATAAGCTTCGCAGCCGCGCCTCATGTAACTTTCGGCCTTAATCATCGAGATGACGTTCGGCATTGTGCAATTCCAATCCCCATAAACCATAATTGGACTGCCGCTAGGACCTTTGAGGTGTATCCTCTTACGTTTACATATGATTTGAGCTTCGTTGGCAGCTAGCCAATCCATACCCAATACTATATCGAATCCTCCTAAGGTGAGAAGGAATAATCTAGAAGGAAATTTATGACCCTCTATTTCTATTATGCAATCCTCTGTTACTTGGAATACTGCCGAATTTTTACCAACGGCAGTTTGTACACTAAAGGCCTTTACTACTGTGTTGATAGTGCAATTCAGTTTTCGACTAAAGGCATTTGATATAAAGCTTTTACTAGCACCCGAGTCAAATAAAATAGCAGCATGTTCGTTATTAACTAGGGATGTACCTGACACAACATCAGGGTTTCCCCTTGCTTCCTCTTCAGTCAGGGCGTAGCCTCTAGTCCTCGCCTTCTGTTGTTCCTTTTCTTTTCCCAAACCAGATTGTCTAGTTCTCTTGCAATTCTTGGTTAGGTGTCCAAATAGTCCACAACCTTGGCATTTAGTGTCTCTTAAACATTCGCGAGAATAGTGCCCCGCCTTCCCACACCTATAACAGACGGTGGAATCAACTAGGCACACGCCTTGGTGTTTCCTCAAACATTTCTTACAAGCTTCGTATTTTTCAGTTCTTGGCTTCTTAGCCTCAGCTATATAGTTCCCCTTTCCAGTTCCTTTAGATGCGTTTTCCCTTTTCCTTTTATGTGTCTCAGGTAATAGACCAGGCAATATGCTCTTTAGTGTCAGTACAACCTCACGGGCAATAGCATCCCTAAGTTCGGGTTCCAATCGTAGTGCCCCTTCATTGTCACCTCCCGGTGGGGTCACATTAGTGTCATGCACTCTCTCGGTGTATTTCACGTGCATGCTTTCTTCTTTCTCTTGTCTTTGGTTCATTGGCGGTCTACCTACTCGGCCCGTATGGCCGCCTTGGCGTGCAGTTCTTCCTCTACTTGCCATAGTTTTCTAGAAATTTCTGATATGAAAAGGGAATACATCAATGTCATTTCTTCAGATCATAGTTTGGAACAGTACGAGCAAGGTAAATTCTTAATTACAGTGACCGGTTTGCGATTACTAATTTACATTGCTTTTCGGGTTCAAAACTCTTCAAATCAGTCGTGGCATTAACATCTATTTGTTCTAAGTTAAGGTATCTATTCTTATGCAGGAGCATTTACTTTATGACTTACTTACCGTGCTAGCGTTGGCGTTGGCTACCCAGACTGACATCCGTGCGTTGGTCCCATAATCAGTTTGAGTCCAGACATTTAGGGATGTCTGAATCTCTCAAACTATTGCTCTGATACCAACTTGTAAGGCCCCTTTCCCGGGTGACCTCACTTGTTGGATTTACTCATAAACATAGCCATAAATACTGAACTTAAATTAAAAACCTTCATCATTCAATTACATTACATAACAGCGGAAGTCTTAACAATTAAAAACACAACATTGTCTTAACAAACAAAAGTGGGATGTCAGTCTTGTGCCGGGTAACCTTCACGCCATCGCACGACCTTTTCTTCCTTTACCTGAAATGTATACTAAAAGTCAGCTAACGCTGGTGAGTTCTAGTTTAATGCAATTTGATATAAACATTCTATTCTTTACTTTATAAGTATGCATTACTGTATAGTCATTCATATAAATACGTATTCAGAACTTTTGTCTTTCTTTCATCTTTCTTTTCTGTATCTTTGTGATTTCATATATATACATATGCATTCACCTTTTCTTTCTTTTCTTTCTTTCTTTAATTTCATGGGTCATACTCTATAAGGGTGATCAACCCGTCATTTGCTTACGAATGTCACAAAGACAATCGCCGTGGTCCATCGTCATGGCCCACCTATACTTACAACCGTCCGGCAACAAGTGCCGTCCGTCATTTTATTCTTACAACCGTCCGGCAACCTTTGTCCGTCCGTCATGACTTACAACCGTCCTACCGTCGTAGGCCGTAATTCGCCCGTCTACCCGAAGGTATCCGTTTCCCATGCGACTATTATTTATACAACCGTTCTTCTATAATATGCCAATTGCTTCGACCGTCCTTTAATGACATTCGTACGTCCTAGCTGATGAAGGAACGCACTTGTCCCGGTTGTAAAATAATCACATGGTCGTCCGTCTACCGAAGTAGCCGTTATCATCGAAGCGTCCATAACATTTTCTGTACTTGGCAAGCAATATATACATGGATATAAAGCAGGATTTCATTCTTTCATATTGTGTTATACTTTCATTCATTCTTGATAATCATGCTTTTCATTCTTTATTCATAATTTCTCTTTCATGTATAGGTATATATATATATATACTTGTATAACACATATGATCACATTGACATTCATAACATTTATTCACTTAGTGTATACATCTCAGCCCCAAAACATTTGAAAACATTTGCACATAACATAGAAGGGGCACATAGAACTCACCTGATGAGTAGTTTCTGTAATACACTAAGCTGGCTACTGGGCTTCACTAATGTCACTCACGATCTGTATAATAAAGTCATACACATAAGATGGTGCTCCTAGATGACACTAGACATTACTATGCTTGAACTCAGTAGTTTCGGGAGGTGGGTCGCATCAAAACTATGGTAGTTTCGAGCTATGGTCTTACACTCGAAACTAGGTAGTTTCGAGTCATGAGATCCTATCGAAACTATGGTAGTTTCGAGTCATTAACTTATGAAAAATCTTAGTTTAGGTTCAAGGTGACACTCGAAACTAGGTAGTTTCGAGTCCTGAGTTCCTATCGAAACTATGGTAGTTTCGAGTCATTGGCTGCTATCGAAACTAGATAGTTTCGAGTCAAACATGACTATCGAAACTAGAGTAGTTTCGACGGGTCTGTATGTATCGAAACTATAGTTTCGAGTCATGGGTCTGCATCTTCCCTGACCAGAACCTTGCTCCAGCCAACTTATTTCCAATCGATTAAACCTTGAGCATTTTACGTTAAACACCTTCCTTTATCGTTCTTGAGTTCAAATACGTGATTTGTTTCAAGTTTCGTATGCAAAAATCGTATCTTTATTTGATTTAAACCCGAGACATGCAAAGACTCATAATCAGAGGCGATGCTTACCTCAACAGGCCCGATTTCTGTTGCTATGCGTTGAAATGGTGGAGTCGGATGATTCCCGAGCCCTTGAGTCTTCTCCTTGCGGTTTTCTTCACAAGCCGATCGCTCTCTCTCTCTCTCTCTAGTATTCTTGCGCAGGAAGATGAAATGAGAGGGGTTTGGGTTGAAGCTGCTGTTTTGTAATGGGGTTTCCCCCTTTTCTTTTCGGCCCATGGGCCGAAATTTTGGCCAAGCCCACTTTATTTCCCTTTTCTATTTGTCTTGTCATTATTTGGGATGTTACAAAGGCCTTACCCAAACTTACTGTGTGTTTGATTGGACCACTTTGATTCTTGATCGAGAACAATAATAATTGAACGCCATATGAGAATGAACTAAATCAATGTCTCATTGATTCAATTGATGTTTTATACGGAAATGATGAATGACAACTATTGCCATAAGTCTATTGTCTTGCTTTAGTTAGCCGTTACTAACACCGAGATATTTGGTTAATAACTTTAAAGCGTCATACCTTGTTAGGGACAACCATGTGCAACTAGAGCGCCGCTGACTGTTTGCGTTGATTTATCGTGGATCGTCCAAGTGGGAGATTGTTGGATTTTATGGACCGACCCGATGGACAACGTGGCTGACCGAGCTATGACCCCTAAGAGTTACACCTAGGGCAACGAACATTAAATCCACGTAACCTGCTTAACTGGTAATTACGAACTATTAGCGAGACGATATATTTTATATATATTCGTTAGACGGGAATTATTATTTATACTGGTTTATAAATAATAATTATATATATTGTTTTAATATTTCATTAAGACATTAAAACGGGTTCAGGCTTTTGCATCTCGTATTGGATTATGGCCCAGAAACAATTAGTAGGGTTTATTATTATTATATAATAATAAACCTAAAAATAGGTTTTGAACCTACAATAAGAAATCAGGAAAAAAGGCAAAAGTTGTTTTCCTTTTCGTGTGGGAGCCGCCAAACAAGAAGAAAGAAGAAACAAAAGGTTCCAGCCTTTGATCTTTCCGGCCACCACCCTTGCCACCGTCCGCCGTCTTGTCCGGCGCTTCCCGGTGCCACCCGTTCTCGCGTTTCGGTTCGTGATCTAGCATCGGTTCGTTGTACAAACCGGTTAATCATTAACCACTAAAGGTATAATTAATCTCATCAGTAGATTAATTGTTTTTTTTTGTGTTTGCGTGTTCATAACCGGATCTTGTTCGGTTCGTCAGTGCTGTTAAATAGGTTATAATTTTATTTTCCGCTGCGTATTTATTAATTAACTGAATTAATTAATTTCTCTGTCAAAACCTGTTTTTACAAAAGTCAAACTGATCACCACTGATTACCAATAGAATTTACATACATTGTGACTTACTCCTTAACAGTGGTGAAACACATGGTATATAATTGATAAATATGTAGCTTATTGAAGTATTCATATACATCAAAATTGTGAGTTTTTCACTCACCAATATCACATTTACTCAAGTCTTATGTAATGATATTAAAACATCCAAATTGTAAAATTTAGATTACCTTGCACATGATGACATTCTGTAAAAAAAATGGCATTTGCTCATTCAAAGGTAATTGAAATTCTAAATATATAAATAAGCATGGTTCTAGTGTTCTTTCATCATGTCAATTATTCTTTCTTTGCAATTAAATTACTTTAATTTAATTAAATCAAAATCCCTAGTTTGGGTTCAAGAACCCTAACTTATAACCCACCCAAAATTCAAGACATGCATTCAATTTTTTATGATTCTACGGATATGGATTCATAATTTTCTGGATTCATTAACCCCATTCACAGATATAAATTTTATGAAGATTTTAGGAGCGTTATTAATTACAATGAGTAGAAGATGATGGATAACGAAGAAGATAACCCAAATGATGAAGATTTCTCTTTTGCCATTAACTGCAATCCTTTATGCAAATTAAAAGCTGGAATTTGAAATTTGTTAACATAAAGTTCATGCGTACACAAATATTTTGAGAGCACATGCTACCGTCGTCTCCGATCTCACCTTCCGCCGCCGTCGACGCGACACCCCGTCTTCCACCGCGTCTGCCTCACACTCGACCTTCTCTCTATCTCTGTCTTCGCACCATCCCTCTCCTCTCGGCAGGATACCAGTCTGCTTCTCTCTCTGTCACTCTCTTTCTCGCGATTCCTCTGTCTCTCTCATCTCATCGGAAGCACGTGAAATTGGGTAAAAGGAAAACTATCTGAAAATGTGGGAAGAAAAGGAAGCCATGAAAGTAGACACGCGTCAAAAATAAGAGAGGCAAAAGACACGTCAAACAATACGAGAGGCAAAGGGACACCCAGCTGGAGATTGCTGTTCCTAACAGTTTTCTTTTCATATTGTTTGTAATTATAATTGTAATTGTAATTGTAATTGTAATGTTTGTTGTTGTTGTTAAATAAATAGGTTAATTTAAATGCATGGGTCAAAAGAAATTAGAAGGGACTAAAGTAGTTACTTGGGCTTTGCCAAACGACGGGCTAAACAAAGAAAGGAAAGAAAAGCAATTTAAAAGAAAGGAAGTTCACAAGGGTTCTCGAGGGGAAGTTTTTAATTTTGACAGCAGCTTTGAGAGGCGGCTATTGATTTTTTTTTAATGGTGACACCTGTAAATTACAACATAAATACATCACAACTTGCACCATGTATGATTTTGAATGTTTAACATTTTAATTGTAGGGTACATCACTTAACAAACAAGACATCTCGTTAGTGACCGTTATCTTTAATCTTAATGGTTGATTTGTTTGTTTTCCGTGATCATCAAGATCACGAGTATGATTTGGTTTATATGTAACATGCTTTTATTTGACACTTGAGTACATATTGAGTTGTGACAATTTGGATTCTTAATTATTGTTATGATATGTTTTAGTTGTGTTAATTAAAATTAGTCAATAAAACAATGTCTTGTATCTATGTAACCACTCGAATACTTATATTTGAACATTGAGTTAACAAGTTATAATCCAACTTTATTGAATGATAATTTTGTTCAAGCATTTAAATAGATGTTAATCATATGCATGTGAACAATAATCACTTTTAGTGTGATTGATTATACGTTGATCCGAAAGACGGTTTATTGTATGCCACCAAATCGTGTCGAGTGCACCCTAATTATTATATTAAGGATCAAGTAGTTGGTATGTAAGTAAAAGTTGAGACTATTTTGGTAAAGTCATCTGATCAAATAATGATTTTAGTAATTTTCCCTAGCCTCAAGGCTGAGTTTAAAACTTTTAAGTTAGACTTTAGACCTTAATTTTTTGAGTAAACTACAGTTTTCGTCTCTGACGTTTAAATAAAACATCAGGTTGCGTCCCCCTATGACACATTTGATCGCCGACGTTTGATGTTTTAACAATTTGCGTCGCTGACTCTTAACTCCGTTAATTTTTCTGTTAGTTTTTATGAAAATTTACTGATATACCCTTAGTTTCATCTCTTTCTCTCCTTCTCCACCGCCAACAACCCACACCTTAGGTTTGCAATCATGTTCCTTATTTCAACAGAAACCATCCCACAATTGGAAGCCGACGCGGTTAAATCTGCTCTAAAAGAAGCTGAGGTGGACACCAGTGCATTTCAATATTTTAAAAAAAATAAAATCTTTAAATGTTTCATTAGCTTCAGCAAACTCTACTAGCAAAAACGTAAAGTGAGTCCCCATGGCCATGTTTCTATCATACGGAGGATCCGCCGTCTTTAACGGCGACGACAACTGATTTTGTTCGGAAAGATTTGGGGCTGGCGACGGCTATGGGGAGGCGAATTGGGGATGAAATTGGGATGTGGGTTCGTACGTGGGGAAAGGAGCGGTGGGGGTGCTGGGGATTTTTTAGATGAATCCATGGCTGCGACGCATGATCCTGATTCTGAAAGGGAATATTTGGGGATTTTGTTGGTTCGTCAAGTGGGAAGCATCGCTAAGTGTAGCGGTGGGGTTCCGTAGCTATGAAATCTAAGGATGAAGATGAAAAATTAAAATGGTGGTGGTGGTGGTCTCATGAAGAACATGTGGTGTTAAGGGTATATAAATAATTTTAGATAAAGACTAATAAAAATAAAGTGTTAAAACATCAAACGTCGCAGATCAGATGTGTTACAGGGGGACGAAAATTGATGTTTTGTTTAAAACTCAGGGACGAAAACTACAGTTTACTCTAATTTTTTAAAGCGTCATTTGTTGATAAAAAATTAAAAGAAAATAATATTTAACATCAATATTTTTTAAAGATTACCTATTGTCTGTTGGTTACCTCTATAATAATTGTTTAGCTATTGACAAAAAAAAATTTGAATAAAGACATTTTAAAGAAATTACGAATAAAGAAAATAAAATATCATAATTATATATGAAGAAAATAATACATCTATGAGAGCATTCATAACTCGTTCTTTATAATTATGTGAGTGTGTTTTGTATATTTTTATGGAGTGATTTAAAGTAGTTGTGAGTGGAGTAGAGAGAAAAGATATAAGGTTTTTGTAAATATAAGGATAAAAGTAGTGGTTTTTAGTATAATTATAAGGATAAGTAGAAAGAACAGTAGAGATAAAATGTAGAAAAAGTAGTGTGTTTTAGTGTAATTATAATGATAAGGATATGGAATATAAAGAACGGGCTGGGAATGCTCTGACATTGATATAATGGTAACTTTATAGAATAGTAACTAATACAAACAAGGTGTTAACAAAGATATTGTTGGAAAATGTTGTATTTGTTGAATAACAAACATGTAAAGAGAAAAGACGAAGTCTCTATATTACACAAATGAAGAAGAAAGCAACATTAAATATAAAGATAACTGGGCTTGACCTAAATCCCATAACAAGGCCCATAACCACTTAATATGCTAACATCCCCTCTCAAACTCACAATGCAATAGAAATAAACATTGAGAGTTTATCACACAAAAAACGAAACCGAGATGTCGATTGAGCCTTGGTGAAAATATCTGCAATCTGCAAGGCTGATGGAACAAAAGGAAGTGAGATGGTCCCGAGCTGAAGATAATGACGAGTAAAATGACATTCTATCTCAATATGTTTTGTTCATTCATGAAAGACAGAGTTCTTGGCGATCTACATAGCACTTTGATTATCACATTGTAATGGAGTAGGCGAGGAAACTACAACCCCCATATCTGCCCGAAGCCATCGTAACCAAACAATTTCACATGTAGTCACAGCCATAGCACGATATTCAGCCTCAATGGAGGACCTAGAGACGACGTCTTGTTTCTTGCTTTTCCATGAGATTATGGAATCACCAAGGAAAATTCAGAAACCTGTAGTGGATTTACGATCATTATGATCACTATCCCAATCAGCAATCACTATAGGCACGCAATTCCAGAGAAGACGTAGAAGAGAATAAAAGACATTGAAACTGAGTGCCACGAAGATACCTCAAAATACGAAGAACAGCTCCCTAGTGAACAGAAGTAGGAGCGGTAACAATCTGGCTAACCACATGAACAGCATGGGCGATATGAGGGCAAGTAAATGTAAGATAAACCAAATTGCCTACAATTGTACGATATAGGCTCGGATCAGATAGAGGAACACCATCAGTGGGACAGTAACGTGCATTGGTTTCAAGGGGAGTGTCTGCAATTCTGTTATAAGAAATTCTTGTACGTTGAAACAGATCAGAAATATACTTCATCTGAGAGAGAAGATATACCTTTTTAGATTGAGCTACCTCAATCCCCAAATATACCGTAATAACCCCCAATCTTTCTTAGCAAAACGATGGGCCAAGTCACGCTTCAATGATTCAATGCCATCATAATTATCGCCTGTAATAATCATGTCATCCACATATAAAGACAAGAGAATGCGTTCAACATTCGTACATCGAACAAATAATGCTGAATCATGATTGCTAGGAAGAAAGCCAAGGGAAGTGATAACTATAGAGAATTTTTCAAACCAGGCACGAGGGGCCTGTTTGAGTCCATATAGAGCTTTTCGAAGCCGACAGACTTCACCAGGATGATGAGCTATTCCCGGGGGTGGAGTCATGTAAACCTCGTCATGAAGCTCACCATTCAGAAAAGCATTTTTGACATCCATTTGACAGATCTTCCATTGTCGAACGGACACAACAACAATTAAAGTACGAACTGTTGTCATTTTTTTCACAGGGGAAAAGGTCTCCTCATAATCCATACCATACGTTTGCGAATATCCTTTTGCCACAAGTATGGCCTTGTACCGTTCAACAGAGCCATCAGACTTTGTCTTAATCTTATACACCCAACGACAACCAACCTTATGTTTACCTGGTGGTAGAGGAACCAAAACCAGGTGTGAGCCTGATGAAGAGCAGTGAGCTCTTCAACCATCATTATGCCATAGAGGATCACAGACAGCCTCTCTATATGATCCTGGTTCAAACAGATGATGAATGCCCGCAATGAATGAACTAAACGAAGCAGAACATGCAAAATCTGGTAGTTGATTAGACTTACATGCACGAGTAGACTTTCTTGTAGGTGGAGGAGAATCAACATTGGTGTCAGATGACGTGGAAGGTTCATGAACTGGCATATCATGTGCAACAGAAGTATCTGGAGCAGGCATATTAGGATCAACAGACGAATCGGGAACATCAGAGGTTGGGACATCAATGTTTTGTAGCAAAAGGATCAATATTCTGAAGATCTGACTTTCTTACATCATGGGACTTAGCTGGAATCGAATAGAATTGAATATGTTCAAGAAAAGTAACATGTCTTGATACATATAACTTCTGAATTACAGGATCAAAACAACTGTATCCTTTTTGTCTCGTGCCATATCCCTTGGGACCACTAGCATAGCCTAAAAAAACACATAAGGCTGACTTATTGGTCAATTTTTCTCGTTCAACATGAGGATGGAGAGCAAAGCAAGTATATCCAAAAACCCGTAATTCACCATAATCTGGGCGTTCACCGAAAAGACTTTCAAATGGAGACATCCCATCATTGTGAGAAGTAGGGATCCTATTAATCACATGTTGGGCGGTCAGAAGTGCTTGTCCCCAAAAGACACTAGGTACTTCAGCAGATAAAAGAACGAGCGGTTTCCATAAGTTGACGATGTTTCTTTTCAGCAACACCATTCTGTTGAGGGGTGTCAGTACAAGACGATTGGTGTATGGTTCCGTCTGATGCAAGGAACCGAGTAAAATCATTAGAGGTGTATTCACCCCCTAAGTCACACCTGAAGCACTTTATCACAACCGAATGTTGCATTTGAACATAAGCCCTAAATGTTTTATAAATGTCAAGGAACTCAGATCTACGTTTCATAAGATACACCCAGGTATAACGAGTGTAATCATCGATAAAGGAAAAATAATAACGTGAACCACCCTGAGTAGATACTGTTGATGGTTCCCACACATCAGAATGAAAAATATCAAATGGTGCAACAAAATGAGAAATACTTTTATCAAAAGGTAAAGAAGAAAATTTGGAAAGTTTACAACATCAACAATCAGAAATATCACAGGTTTGCAACTGACCCAAAACACCTGTGGAAACAAAAAAATTTAAACGAGATGCGAACACATGTCCCTAACGAGAATGCCAAATATAAAATTCAGACGAAAAATGACTTAAACGAAAAGAAGATAAATCAACGCTGGAGGCAGCAACACCAGGAGCATGCACTTTGAGTTCTTCTAAGACATATAAATCTCCCACCCTACAGCCGATCCCAATCACCCTCTGAGTGTGTTGATCCTGCACAACACAAACAGTGTTACAAAAGAAAACCCAAATTCCAGACTTACACAACTGACTGACTGAAGCAAGATTTAAGACAAGCTTCGGAATATAATATACATCATTGAGAGACATATGAGGGGTAGACACGGATCCAACACCCTTGATATGTCATCATTTATACATATTTTACATACATAATAATCCCGCATTATGGTACTAAATTGAATAATAACCTTGCAATTTGTGCTTAAAATGCAAATATGTGATATTTGCAGGTTATTCGGTGTTAAAAATACAAATCAAGCTAAATCCTATCTAGAACACCAAGAATTCAAGCTTCTAGAAGGTTCATTCCCGGAGCATTGACCCCTAAGAAGTCAAAATTGGTCAACAATAGTCAATAAGAAGCTACAAGACAAAGCTGAGGAGAATTGGGGGGTTGCACGGCCATGCATCCCAATGCACGGTCGTGCATTGCCCAACTCTGCTCCCCACGACCCGGTACTGTGTCCTCTGTACCCTCTTTGATTCCCTGGGCCTTTGCACGACCGTGCAACCCAATGCACGGCCGTGCATTGCATAATTTGAGGCCTATAATTAGGAGGCTTGGGTTCTTCATTCCACACACCAATTCAGAGAGAAATTACACTCAAGAAGAGAGCATTATCATAGTTAGAGTAGAGAGTAGAGGGGCTCTTCCTCCTTGTTCCACAATAGGGGAGCCTACGAAACTCATCATTACGCTAGTCGTTATGGCCATTCGTGGCTAAAACTTCTTTGTATTGCTTGGGTGAATATGATGTTTGGTGCATGTTAATATTTAACTTATTAATGAAGTGGTATTTTTATGTCTTTAACTAATTCATCCTCAAAAACCATCTTTTGATGGGATTTTATTATTGCCTAAATCCGTCTTTATATTTGTGAGTGTCTTGATTTTAAAGAGTAAGATCGTAAAACCATTTTTAATCAAACTTCCTTTGAAACTCGTACGCCTTTAGACGAACAGAGATTGATAAGCCAAGGCTTGGTCTATACTTCTAAGATCATACGTCTTTATATGAGATTATTATGCGACCAAGAATTGATGAGCTCATGTTGGGAACGGTACGTCTTTATACTTGGTCCCATTGTTACACCGCCTCCCAGTGAGCAAAATATAATCACCTATTTAACTTAATATAAAAAATTTTGAGTCCGATGGCTTTATCTAAGCCGGAGATGACCATTCGATGGGTTAAGGGTAAATGTTGTCCCTAACGGGAGGCACTACCACTTTTTAAAGAATATAATTTGCAAATCAAATGTCGTGAGGACGAGGCTCCAGCGGTGACCCGGGTCACAAGTTTGTAGTAGTCATACCACTGAATTAGTTAACTTAACATTATCACGTACCAAGCTGATCGAATCCCGAAGCAATACATTTGGTAATCTGAACATTTTCGCCTTATTTACTTTTCTGCTAGTTACATTTCTGTACACACTTCACGCACATTTTTACTTTTATGTTATTTACTTTACCGTCATTTACTTTTCTGCTTCACAAGCACACAAAACCCAGTTACTAATTAATCCGGCTAAACAATAACAAAAGTTGAGTATTGGAACTCGACCGTGTCCATTGGTTCGATACTTGGTTCTTACCTAACTATATTACGATGCGATAGGTACACTTGCCTATTGTGTGTGTTTTAAGTTAACGTAATTATCATTTTACTTTATAAATTTAAAACCTTATCTCGTGAAATCAATTAACCTAAAAATATATTTAATTATATTTTTATATCCTATACACACCCTATCAAGTTTTTGGCGTCGTTGCCGGGGAATCGCTGATTTCAAGAAAAAATTGAGTTAACGGATTAGCCTTTTATTTTCCTTCTGATTTTCTTTCACACTTTGTTGCAGGTAGTGTATGATCCAAAGTTCTACTACAGATTTATATCAACCTTTAGCAGAACCTGAAAGATTCTTTCACCGCCGAGTTCGTGAAAACCATGCTAGAAAAATGGCTGTAGAAAACCGCACTATCGCCGAATTTGCAAGACCGTCACTAGACGCATTGGGTCTAGTATCACCAGACCAACCGTCGACGCTAACAACATTGAGATCAAATCTCATGTCTGCCACATGATCCAGTCATTATGCACGTTTAACGGATTACCCGATGAGGATCCACATGCCCATATCGCAAATTTCCTCGAGATTTGTGTTACCTTTAAACCAAACGGAGTGTCGAACGACGATATTCGCCTCCTTATGTTCCATTTCTCCTTAAGGAAACGAGCTAAGGCATGGTTGAATTCTCTCCCTACCGGGTCAATCACCACTTGGGACGATCTCGCCCAAAAATTCCTATCGAAGTATTTCCCACTGGCCAAGAACGCTAAATTAAGAAATGATATCACCACTTTCAATCAAGACGATGGTGAGTCACTATATGAGGCTTGGGAACGCTTCAAGGACATGCTAAGTAAATGTCCTCACCATGGGTTAGAGGTTTGGCTGCAAGTATCATCTTTCTACAACGGGTTACATAATCAAGCCCGTCAGACACTTGACGCTACCGCGGGTGGCATATTTGGGAACAAAAGGCCACAAGAGGCTTATAACCTAATTGAAGAAATAGCTATGAACAGCTATCAATGGTACAACCCACGAACTAGTAGAGGCACAAGGCAAGTAGTTTACACCGTCGACGTTGTCATGTCATTATCTGCTCAAGTAGACACCCTGACCTCAAGATTAAACCAAATTAGTAAGTGCAAGGCAACACCGGATACAATGGAAGAAGTAAAGAGCATCACAACCGACATCGAACAAGTTGACTTTGTCGTAAGAAATAGACCTCAAAACAACCCCTACAGCAACACCTACAACCCTGGATGAAGGAATCATCCAGATTTTAGCTGGAAAGATAACAAACAAGGACAATCTGGTTTTGGACAACAACATTTTCAGCAAAAGCCACCTCAGAACTTTCAACCTCGTCAACAATTTCAAGGACCAAACAAGATGAGCAATGGGATGAGCCTAGAGGATGCGGTGACTAAGCTAATTTCTACTACCGAAAGTCAAGCCCCCTAGAAGATTCTCGTCACAAGCAATACGACGAAAGGTTTAGTCTACATGAAGCTGAGTTCAAGACGCAGAAAGCTACCCTTCAATCCATTGATATGCAATTAGGACAAATAGCAAAACTATTTTCCGAAAGGCAACTAGGATGTCTCCCGAGTAACACTGAGACTAACCCAAAGGCCACGTAAGTGCTATTACTCTAAGGAATAACAAAGTCTACCTAGAACCACCCATGCCATAAGAAGAAGTCCAATCAACTAGGAGAGAGATATTCACCAGAGTGCCACTCCGACCACAGCCCACAAGTTCATCCACTCAGAAATCACAATCTAGTGTAATTCAACCTCCTACGATGGATCTTCCTCCAAAAGCTCCACCAAAAAGAACGTTCACTTCCCACATACTATATCTACGGAGGCTGGTTAAGCAGAAAACTGATGAGCAATATGACAAGTTCATAGAACTCTTGAGATAAATCCATGTCAGCATTCCCTTCTTGGATATCATACAAACTATGCCAAAATATAGACGCTTCTTGAAGGATTTCCTCACAAACAAGAGAAACATGGAAGAAGCGATAAAAAGAATGAATTACTGTGTCTCTCTTATCGAAAGAAATCTTCCAAAGAAACTTTCAGATCCGAGAAAATTCTCTTTACCATGTTCTATAGGGCCACTACCAGTTACATATGCGATCGCTGATCTAGGAGCAAGCGTAAATGTTATGTCCTACACTATGTTTCAAAAGCTTGACATTGGGCAACCATGACCGGTTAATGCAACCATTGAACTCGCAGATGGATCGGTCAAAACACCTGTAGGAGTCATCGAGAATTTGTTTCCGAAAGTTGGAAAGTTTGTCTTCCCTTCCGACTTTATGGTTTTAGAAATGGGACAAGATTTCTCCGTACCACTAATCTTGGGTCGCCCATTCTTATCCACCGCCAGAGCCGTCATCGACATGAATGATGGAATTTTAACGCTCTGTATTGGTAAACAATCAGTAACCTACAACATCGAAGGATATGAATGCATGTCAAGTGATCCGCTTGAAATATCTCACTTTAACTACTCCAATCTGGACTATCAACTACAGAAAGCAAGGGACTTGAAAAAAGGAAAAGCACCTGATCTTACCAAGCCAAAGGCACCAGACCTTACGATAATAGATCTCACCAAAGATCTTGACAACACTAATTGGATCGATGAGTACTTCGATAAATTACCAAAACTGAACGAAGAAGCAAGAGACGCATGGGTGGTTGTTCACTCCCACCTGAAGAAAGACTTATGAAACACGTACGGGTCGGGCTAAAGACCCATAAATAAACGTAGCGCTTCCGGGAGGCAACCCGATGATCATGAATAAATTAAGAAGTTGGTGCATACGACAGAAAGAATGGACCTCAGGTTTGGTTTCTCCAAATTTAAGTTTCTAATTACTTCAGCCCCAGGTATGGCTTCTTGATACTAGGACCTTAGTAGCTTAACTACTACCTTTTATTTTCCTTGTTCGTTTTTATGTTTTCTTTTATGTTTCAGGTAGAATAACATCATCAGATCATCTCTCTACTTTGAGGAGTTACACTCCAACTCTACGAGCCTGGAGCCGGAAGCCACATCAAATTTCTAAGAAATTCTATGAAGTCTTTGAAGCAACATGTTGATAAGCAGCTGATAGACACAACCTGACAGCAATAATAAGCTTTGGCCTTAGGTTATAAACCAAATTGATCGGGAGAGTACCAGTTTCATTTTCCTTAAAACTACATGCATTTAAATTCTTGCATATCAATTCGTTACATGCATTTGTACATTGAGGGCATTGCACAGTTTTAAGTGTAGGGTGGGGAATTAGAGATTCAGGACTGTTAAGCTCAAAGCAGTAAAATTTAACTTGTGATTTTCTACTCATTTGACTAAAACATTACAAAAACTCACCTTTTATAAAACTCAAAAAATTTTCAAAAACAAATAAAATATTTAAACCCTTTTTTTAAACAAAACCTCTTGGAGTTTGCACCTAATTCAATAAAATGAAGACATGGCAAGTAGAAACAAACGGAAATTATGCATAACAAATCACTAAACCCTATCCCATCCGTTTCCATGTGAGAATAATCTGAGCCTTTTCATGAGCATTATTATCATTATTTTTGTATGCTCTTTCGTTTGGTATATTGAGTGTTTATTCGATCAAATTTTATGCATAATTAGAACTTGTATGACTTATACATATCAAGACCATGAACTAGTGGATGTATGAAAATGATTGAGGCACCTAGGATCGTTATCACCTTTATTATCCAAAAAACAACAAAAATATTATTTCTCCTAGATAGCCCTCTGAGCCTTAGCCTTTTCTTTTCTAAACCCATACTAATCACCCAACCAGCTTTTCGCAAACACCGGTTACTGGCTAAATGTCTTCGAAATGGGAAAATTATCTTATGTTATCATTGCTTTAGGAAATTACAAATGGTGGATGCATTAGGAAATTATCCGAACTATCTGCAGGAAAATTCAAGGAAATATTATTTCAAGGAATTTGAGAAAGGAGGGATACTGAAGAAGTTATCGTGATTTAAAAAAAAGTTGGTCTTTTACCGGGAGACCTAAAAGAACTGGACATGCATTCTTTCGATTTCAATTTGCTTTCCTGCCTTCATTTCGCAACCTGAATTACCAACCGAACTCCGAGAAAAGATTTTTCAAGCAACTAGTGATGTAAGAAAATGGTGGCGCAAGCAAGAACATTTGCCACCATTTTGCGGTTTGTCTAAAAGTGCCGCCAAAAGATACGGCAGATGTAGACAGTGTGGCAACTGGAGCCACGATGGAAAGTGCAGCAAGAATCAAACTCACTCCCAAAGCGAGTATACATACCTAATGTAAGTAGGTGTTGTTAGGCGAGTAGCCGCAGGACCCGTATGAAAAGGCAGTAATGTGAATTACGCGAAAAGGAACGAGTTTGCACTGATAAGAGATCTTGGTCTTGACAATCTGACCATAAACGAGCCCTCAGATTAGTTATACCCTCACGATCTGAGTACTGTAGAGGGAACTTTTAGTATTTATCATTTTAAGCCATGAGGTCGTAGCTGAGTGATAGCTGCAGCCCTTCAAAACCCTTTAAAACCCCTAAAAATCCAAAAAGATTTTCATTTTCACCCTTAGTTTTACTTTAGCCACATTACAACCCTAAAGTCCTCTTGATCCATGCATACTATTTAGTTAGTTGGTGGAGACTTGATTTGCATACAAGCTTATGACCGTTGCATAATTCAATTCGAACTCGATTGTTCCACTTAGCTTACATTATCCATATATATAACCCTAGAGTTGAGTGAACATTGTAAGTAGTGAGGACTTTTTGCATAATCAACATTCTAGTAGGCTTGTCATGGATTCCATCATCTTAAAACAAGAAAAACAAAAAAATAGAATAAGCAACTCAAGAGTTATCCCGGAGTCTCAACACTAGTTGAAATTCTATTACCCTTGTAAAGTTTTTAGTTATGGGTGTGAACATGCTTGAGTTTGCCTGAGGACAAGCAAAGTTTAAGTGTGGGGTGTTATGATATGTCATCATTTATACATATTTTACATACATAATAATCCCGCATTATGGTACTAAATTGAATAATAACCTTGCAAGTTGTGCTTAAAATACAAATATTTGATATTTGCAAGTTATTCGGTGTTAAAAATACAAATCAAGCTAAATCCTATCAAGAACACCAAGAATTCAAGCTTCTAGAAGGTTCATTCCCGGAGCATTGACCCCTAAGAAGTCAAAATTGGTCAACAATAGTCAACAAGAAGCTACAAGACAAAGCTGTTTGATTCCACGGCCGTGCATCCCAATGCACGGTCGTGCATCCCAATGCACGGTCGTGCATTGCCCAACTCTGCTCCCCACGGCCTGGTACCCTGTTTGATTCCCTGGGCCTTTGCACGACCGTACAACCCAATACACGGCTGTGCATTGCACAATTTGAGGCCTATAAATAGGAGGCTTGGGTTCTTCATTCTACACACCAATCCAGAGAGAAATTACACTCAATAAGAGATCATCCACGTAGTTAGAGTAGAGAGTAGAGAGTAGAGGGGTTCTTCCTCCTTGTTCCACAATAGGGGAGCCTACGAAACTCATCATTACGCTAATCGTTATGGTAATTCGTGGCTAAAACTTCTTTGTATTGCTAGGGTGAATATGATGTTTGGTGCATGTTAATGTTTAACTTATTAATGAAGTGCTATGTTTATGTCTTTAACTAATTCGTCCTCAAAAACCATCTTTTGATGGGCTTTTATTATTGTCTAAATCTGTCTTTATATTTGTGAGTGTCTTGATTTTAAAGAGTAAGATCGTAAAACCCTTTTTAATCAAACTTTCTTTGAAACTCGTACGTCTTTATACGAGAAGAGATTGATAAGTCAAGGCTCGGTCTGTATTTATAAGATTTTACGTCTTTATACGAGATTATTATGCGAACAAGGATTGGTGAACTCATGTTAGGAACGGTACGTCTTTATACTTGGTCTCATTGTTACACCGCCTTCCGGTGAGCAAAATATAATCACCTATTTAACTTAATATAAAGCATTTTGAGTCCGATGTCATCCAACCCAGAGATGACCATTCGATGGGTTGAGGGTAAATGTTGTCCCTAACGGGAGGAACTACCACTTTTTAAAGAATATAATTTGCAAATCAAATGTCGTGTGGATGAGGCTCTAGCGGTGACCCGGGTCACAAGTTTTTAGTAATCATACCACTGAATTAGTTATCTTAACATTATCACGTACCAAGCTGATTCGAATCCCGAAGCAATACATTTCGTAATCTGAACATTTTCGCTTTATTTACTTTTCTGCTATTTACTATTCTGCTAGTTACATTTCTGTTACACACTTCACGCATATTTCAACTTTTATGTTATTTACTTTACCGTCATTTTCTTTTCTACTTCACAAGCACACAAAACCCACCTACTAATTAATCCGACTAAACGATAACAAAAGTTGAGTATTGGAACTCGACCGTGTCCATTGGTTTGATACTTGGTTCTTACCTTACTATATTACGCTGCGATAGGTACACTTGCCTATTGTGTGTGTTTTAAGTTAACATAATTATCATTTTACTTTATAAATTTAAAACCTGATCTCGTGAAATCAATTAACCTAAAAATATATTTAATTATATTTTTATATCCTATATACACGCTATCAACCCTCTACCAACATGGATGTAGCACTAGCGGACATGACAGAAACAGGAGAGACAGGAGACAAAGAAAGAAAATAAAACAGACAGGGAGACATATGATGTTAGGCACCAGAATCCAAAATCCATAAAGATGACGAAATACCTGAGGTACCAGATGAAGACAAATTCGCAGCAGACATAGCGGTAGGGTTGGCAGCAAGAAACTGTCTGGACTGTTCAAATACTTGCGGATCCAGAGCAGATGGTGGTTTGTTCATTTTTGCAGATGGTGGTGTAGCAGCAGCAGTAAACTGATGTGGTTTAAATGTCCATGAAGATGAACCTAGCAGAGGTGGACGTGCGAGACGGAAATTGTCCACCTGATCTGTTCTGTTGTCGGGGCTTCTACAAGTTAGAATTATTTCTGCTAAATAACAATGGACATTGATACTTCCAATAATTTTTCCCTTTGCAAAAAGCACATTCATCAAAAGCAACTTTAGCATCTTGTCTGGACTGATTAGGCGGAACGACAAACACAGCTGGAGTAGTTACTTTAGGAGCTTTATCAACCTGCGATTTTAACCGAGTTTCCTCTTCAATCAACTCGTGAATAACTGAATCAACTGTTGGAAGAGGGGAACGATGAAGAATCGTTCCGCGCAGTCCTTCAAAGTCTGAACGTAATGCCATCAAGAATTGTACCAAACGTTGTTCCTCCCTTCTATCAATATAAGGTTTAAACACCTTCAGTGCTGCAGATTCCGTAAGTGCCAATTGATCCCATAAATCCGACATAGCTCTATAAAAGTCTTGAATGCTCATCTCATTCTGTTGAAGAGCATGGATATCAAACTCCAACTGGTACTGCTTGGCAAAGTTAGACTGAGTATATAGCTTTTCCAAATAGTCCCAAACTTGCTTAGCTGTATCATATTTAACCAACTGAATACCAATGGACTGACCTACAGAGTTGTGGATCCAAGTTATAACTGTAGAGTTATCCGTTTCCCATGTATCAAGAGCTAAGGCATATTCAGCAGGCTTAGACTTATCAGTAGGCTTTCCCTTAGTACCTATGACATCACCCCACATATTTTTTCCTCGAAGAAAGTTTTCATTACGTAACTCTAGTAGGTGTACTTTTACCATCCAGACGAGTGCTAATAGACTAAAGAGAGTCATCTTTCCCGACCATATTATCAAAACCTAACAACAGTCAAATAACCGCAAACTTCAAATAACCACAAACTTGGTAACCAACCGCAAACTTCGTGACCAACCGCAAACTTCGTGATAAACCGCAAACTTCATGAAACGGCACAGAAACGAGGTCCAAACCTGTCAATCTGTCCAGACGCTCTTCCAAATACACAAATCAGTTCAAATAAAACGAAATCCGTAACTGTGATACCTCACGAGACAAAGAAATCCGATGCAAGCTTCATCGAATGAGTGCTAAACCTCTACCCTTCAACAATAAACAACTAAACAACGAACGAATCAACAACGGAGCGAAAGCGACAACAAAAATCTTTAATCAAGCATTAATCGAGTAGGCTCTGATACCATGTTGAATAACAAACATATACAGAGAAAAGACGGAGTCTCTATATTATACAAATGAAGATTAGCTTACAAATGAAGAAGAAAGCAACATTAAATAGAAAGATATCTGGGTTTGGACTAAAGCCCATAACAAGGCTCATAACAATTTATTATGCTAACAGTATAAAAATAAATATTTTAAATACTTGAATTCTTTTTTAGTTGAAACACCTTATTTGACTAGTTCAAAATCCATTCAACACGTCTTTTAAGTTTAGTCAAATACTTAAAGGTTTTGGTTAATGGTG
This sequence comes from Smallanthus sonchifolius, assembly GCA_023525975.1. Taxonomy (NCBI): domain Eukaryota; kingdom Viridiplantae; phylum Streptophyta; class Magnoliopsida; order Asterales; family Asteraceae; genus Smallanthus; species Smallanthus sonchifolius. The sequence goes on along the minus strand of CM042035.1, from coordinate 14,293,715 downwards.
AATGAGGTGTTACATCTCATGAGTTTATGGTGAGTGTGATGTTTTAACTATTTTTCAAGTATAAATACCAAGGTGAGCGGATGAAAACAGCACAAAAACAACACAACTTTCTAGTGTTTTCTCTATCTTTCTTCCTGAAGAATTCCAACAATTCTTTGATCATCTTCATCATTTTCTTTAATGTACAATTCGGGTGCTAGAGCCTTCCCCGGTAATACATACTGCTAAGGGCGTTATACCCTGGGAAACAAAACAGGGAGAGACCCGGAATTTGTTTTAAGGGCCCCGTGTCAGACACGATACTCGGTCAAAATCGGAATTCTGTTATTGTATTTTGTGATTTTTCAGTTGTATTCGTATTTGTAATTTATTTGGTTTCCAAGATAGGTGTGATTATTTGTATTGTAATCGTTATATTAAAAGTGTTTTATTTTTATACGCGAACGGATTCCTACATATATCTCTTCTTAAAGAGATTTAGGATTCAAGTCTCATAATGGATGAAATTTGCTAATTTAAAGTTTTCAAGTGTCTAATTTAAAGTTTTCAAGTGTCTTATTAAATTAACTGTATTACAAACTTAATTTTTTAATGGTTATATTTAATATAAAAATTTTGTTAAACCATCGATTTAATACATCCATCACGGCAATGAGGTTTTTTGAGACAAAATTTGCCAAACATCCACAAGTTCAGAAGAGTAAATAAATGGATCAAATGCTTTATTTAATGCATTAAAACTAACAAACAAACCTGTTTTTAAATTTTTATTTGATTAAAAATAACGTAAAATACAAATCTAAAATATAAAGTTTTTAAAATAAATAATTCCGTCTTTGAATTTAGCATACCTTCGTATTTAAAGATCACTGATCAATGACGCATATAAATGACAATCCAGGGTTACTAAATGGACATTGATCATACCTCACATGCATTACTTGGTAAATAGTAAATTGACTATTAAGGACCCTACATCATGTACCAAGCAAACACCTGGCTCAGTTTTCAGCTTCACATTCAATATTTCCAAATAACTCGAACACAAACAACCTGAGAACAGAATGAAATGAAGTTACACATGTGCTAGCTAAATCAAGAAATTTAACACTTAATTAATTCTTGAACTTAGCTAGCAACACAAAAACCCTACCAAGCCTTGAATCCACCAGAAAAATTTTTATTTTTTTAAACTGGTAATATTACTTCAAGCCAAAAAACAGCTAGTAATTCTTCAAATCCACCATATTGATCATGATCATGTACATTCCTATAGCTAGTGTACATTTGTTTCTTAATCGAATATCGATGAATCGCTTTGATTCAAAACCTCGGTTGCATTCGCTAGAGTTCTCATCACATCCACTTGTACCTTCAGTGAAAGGATATAGTCTAAAGCTTCTTCGATGAGGGAGAATTCATCCATGGATTCTCCACCAGGTACTAGTCTTTTAAGCACTTGGGTCCTCTTTTTAACCAATCTTTTCGCGATATAAGTTGCGATATTCGACTTAGGAGGACCCATTTTCTTCATTCTTTGGCAAACATGGTGACTCTTTTTCAAGATCTTCTTGCTTCTAACCCTCTTATGGGAAGCACACATTTGGTGGTTAGTTTTTTGTGGCTTGATCTGTGACTCGGGCCTTAATAAGTTATCAACTAGAGTCTTGTTTTCGTCGTGTTTTTTAGCTTCGGAAATTAGAGCAATGCTCCATGATGTGGAATTTTTGGCACAAGCCAATGCAATATCAGCACAAAGCTTTATTTTCTTCTTTCTCTCCAAGAAATCCATATTCTTTTTTGATGAACAACATATTTGAAGACCCTTCACCCATTTCTTGATAAATTCACTCTTAAGCTTGCTAGAAGTATGCATCTTTTATCACATACAAAAATTAACAAAAAAGTATTTTAGTTTTCATGTTAACCAATTGTAGTTTCATGCAGAAACAAGTAAGCTTTTTAAATTTATTGCTTCACATTACAACAAAATAATGAATGAATCTTAAATACCATTTTTATCTAATAACCATACTAATTAAAACAGTAAAACCAGTGACTGATATAAGAATTTTCAAAATTAATAGATTCAATTCAAGTGTGCCATTTAAAAACTAATTTTTTTTAAAAAGAAATGGCAGAAACTTAATCAAGAAAAGCTCCATGGAGAATGGAAACATAAAATATCATAGAACATATCAAAAGTTTCAAGAAATCTACAATGTAAATGTACCTTTCTTTGAATAATGTATCAATCTTCTACATGTAGACAAGACATGCAGCAGTGTTGTAGGGATCCAACAAAAGTATAGCAGCAGGTGAAGAGGAAGAAAGAGGTGAAATTTTTGAGGAGAAGGAAAATGGAACTAAAAGGTTTATTTATTTGTTTTTCTTTTCCTTAAAAGAGAAGAAGAGGGAAGGTGGTGGGGTTAAGAAGGAAAGACACAGCACATGCAATCACATGGTGTATGGCCTACACTCCCCCATAAAAACCCTAAGAGGGAGTACTCCAATTTTTCCACTATATAGCATTTTTATTTTATTGTAAATAAATACAAGGTTTTATAGCCAAAGTTTTTTATTTGTAAATTCAAGTTTTAGTACAATTTTCTTGTTGGTAGATCATATAGTGCAAACATGCATGAACAATACAACAGAGATGATAAATTTTCTTTTGATTGTGAATTTTGTTCATGTATACTTGGGATTGACACTCACATGCATACGATTGTTTGGGTCTATATAACTCTAATACAGATCGACACAACGTTTGACTTTTGATAATTTACGTCCTAAACCCTAGACGTTACATATTTATATGCTAGACTCAAACATACTTTCTAATAAACACCTATACTTCATATTTAGTTTATTATATATTTCAACACTCCCCCCATAAACTAAATATAGTTTAGGTGAGGGCATCAACTTTCTTGACTTCCTTTTCATAACTGTGTTGATTCGTCGTCTCACACGGGATGAGCCTATTGTTCCTTCTTTTTCTCCTTGTCTTTACGCTTTATACATTCTTTTGCAAAGTAACTGTATTTACCACATTCAAAACACTTAAACTCTCTCTTTTCTCTGTTTTCTTGATTCATACTTTTTTCACGTCCTCTTCCTTATTTGAAAGAGCCTTTTCCCTTACCATGATTTTGATCACCACATCCATTTTCCATGATGCCAATTTCTAGAATGATTGCCTGAACTTGCTATCAAGAGTTTTCCTTGATTATTGTCTTCCAGTTCGTCTTGGCTTTTGAGACGTTCTTCAAAAGTTGTTATCCTTCCCACTACTGATCTTTAAATGGAATTTTATCAATTTCTAAAACTTGCTCGATGGATATCACAATTGGTAGAAACTTCTTATGAACTAAGTTGAGCAATTTTTCTTACAATTGTTTTATCTTTAAGAGTAGCACAAAGGCTTTTAAACTTGACTCGTATACTACCCAACTTTTCTGAGAAGTCGGTTACACTTTCATTTTCTTTCATCTTTAGCATCCCTAACTCACTTATTAAATTTTGTAGACATGCTTTTTGAACCATATATGCTCTAAGGAATCGACTTTTAATCGATGTCATGCTTTCTTTTCACTCGCATATTATGCAAATCGCATTAGTACATCTTCTAGTAACATTAGTACATCTCCCGGTAACGTTTGAAAGGTCATTGCCTTCGTTGTATTACTCTTTTTCACATCTACTATTTCTGTTAAAACACATTTCTGAAATATTATACGCCTTCAAGATTGTTTCCATCGAAATTGCCCATTGAGTGTAGTTTGATTCAATCATATTTGGACCCTAAAGGGATATGTTTCCTTGTTCACGAACTGGTACTCGAGTGCTTTCTCCCTTTTTGTCCTATTTGCCCGTCATACTTCCTTTGTTTTACGAGGAATCTCTTGTTTAACCACACAAGTTTTGTCACCACACAGGTCTTGCACCACATAGGTTTTGTACAACGAAGGTTTTTATACCACGAAGATTTTGCACCATGAAGGTTTTTTTCACCATGAAGGTTTTTCTTGATTAGCCACACCGGTCTTCTTTTCACCACACAGGTTTTATTTTTTTTTCGTCAAACATATTCTTCTCTAATCATTTTCCTTTCGCTAGTAGGTCAAGAAAACGAATCAACAAGAATGATTCTTGATTTTGGTTATGAACTTCAATAATAGTCAATCCTTTGACTAAGTTCTTGTTTCAGACCAAGGACTGGGAACAACGATTAAACACAGTGATCCATTGAATGAATCGACTTCCTTCCTTCTTTCTATCGTTGAGTTGCACGGAGAAAAAACATTGTTGTTTTTCTGATTGATTTCTTGCGATTCTTTCCTTTGATCGATGCTTAGTTGTCTAATACCTAATGTTGGTAAATCAGAGTGCAAGATGAATGAACAATTTGATTGTGAATTTTATTCATGTGTACATACAATTGACACTCACATACATATGGTTGTTTGGGTTTATAAAACCGTAAAACAAACCGACATAACGTTTCACTTTTGTTAACTTATAGGGAAAAATATGAAATTGACATTTGAACAGAAAAGTTATCAAAAATGGACATCCAAATTTAGCCTCCTAATTCATAGACATTACTCTCATTGGCTTAGCCGGCCCATATTTTCAGGCCAGATTCTTTTTTACAGTGTACGAACCAACCAAATTGTGACACGTGGCCGGCTAAGCCTTAAAAAAGCAGAGGCTAAGCCGGCTAATATCTTGCTATAACCGTCTGACAATTTTTTAACGCTTAGCCAGCAAAATAAAAATACTTAGCCGACAAAAGTAAATGTTTACCCAACAAATACCATGGTCTTAAAAAATAATATTTTAAGGTTTAGTCGACAAACTTAAAAGGTGTCACAAAAGTGGACAATTTAGACGCACATGTAAAATCCCTCTTTGTTCAAATATTTCATGGAAATCAAAATCAAAATTAAAAAGAGAAGAATCCTCTACTCATTCTGAGCCTACGTATGAGTCAACAAGTTTGTCGGCTAAACCTTCTATGTTTTGTGACACCTTCTAAGTTTGCTGGCTAAACCTTAAAATATTGTCTTTTAAGACCATGGTTTTTGCTCGGTAAACATTTACTTTTGTCAACCAAGTCTTTTTAGTTTGCCAGCTAAGCCTTTTAGGTTTGTCGGCTAAGCCTTAAAAAGCGCCAGACGGCTATAGCAAGCTATTAGCTGGCTTAGCCTCTGCTTTTTTAAGGCTTAACCGGTCACGTGTCGTAATCCGGTTGGTTCGTACACTATAAAAATGAATTTGACATGGAAATATGAGCCGACTAAGCTTAGCCGCGTTAGCCGGCTAATAAAAGTAATGTCCATGAATTAGGAGGCTAAATTTGGGTGTCCATTTTTGATAACTTTTTTGATCAAATGTCAATTTTCGTATTTTTCCCTAATTTATATCCTAATGATGTGCTTGAAATTACACATCTTTATTGCACAAAACTTCGCCCGTTTTATGATCAATTCCCGGTTATTCCCCAAGTTTAGACACTTATTTGCTTCATTTTCAGTTTTATAGGTTTTTGTGGAGCTAAGTGGATAAAGTAGGAGATTCCAGGAGTTTTCAAGAAAAATTAGGTTTTCTGAGTTGGAGGTACGGTAGGGCCCCTACCTGGCACAACCGCGCCCACCTAGGCACGGTCATGCCCGCATTGGCACGACCACACTAGCCTAGGCACAGTCGTGCCCAGAATTGGCACGACCGCGCTAGCATCAGAATCCGAGCACAACCGTGCTCTTGCTGACACGGTCGCGTGTAAACCCGTGAGTCTGAAAGCCATACTTCTTCGAAGAAAGAGAGCCAATGGGAGAAGCAGATCGGTCAACCCTACTGTCACACGACCTGCTCCAAAAGAAGGCATGGTCGTGCCCCATGCTCAGGCACGGTTGTGCCTCCTTGCTTTTATATATATCAGAAGTTTTCCAACAGCATTGAGGCTGGAGACCTGGAGAGTTTCCGAATTTCCTTGTTTCTAGCCACATTTCAAGCTTCTACGAAGGACTACAACATCAATAGGATCACCATACATCATCATCATCATCTAGCTTGGGGAAGTTGGTTTAATTCTTGACATTTCTTTATGAGTCTTGTAACTTTTCCTTACTTTGTTCTTGTTCTTATGCTCACCATGAGCTAACTCTTGACATCACTTTGGTCTAGATGAAGTTTCCTAAAGTTTAACAACATTTATGGATTTTTGGCGTAGTTTATGTTAATGTTATAGCAATGGCATGATTATTCTTCAATGATATTGTGTATTTTGGAGTTGATATTGTTTGCAAGACTTGTATATATGTAGGCTTTGTATGTTGGAAAACCCATGATTTATGCATGTATTCATTGATTAGTGTATGTATGTATGCTAGTTTATGGCTTTTGACTAGGAATGGTGGATGAAGTCTTGTTTATGGTTGAAAACTCTTGAATGTGCATCCTTGTGCTTGTGTTTGGAAAGACAAAGTGCTTGTTATGGTGTGTCATATTTAGTATTTTGTTTATCTAGGACTTGCTGACGCAATCTTCTAATTTATGTAATCTTGATATGAACATTGTATGTTGAGGAAGTGCATGTTATTGTTTACTTTAATCAACTTGAGGTGGGTTATGTGTTGGTTCGTGTAATCTTTCCAACTAGTTGTTGAGTTAGCCAACCTTAACAGGAAGCTAGTTTAATGTTTATTAAAGCTTGACATATTCATAGCATGTGAGCTTCATTATATGATTTTAGGTGGTTAGTTTGTATAATTCATTCTTTCTCTCCGAATAGTCATTTGATTAGATGTATTTGACGAGAATTCAGTCAACATATGTTTAGTGTATTTGCCATGTATCGATAGTTGTTGTTAGGTGTTTACTAAATGGATTCGAGACCGAAGTGATATTCCTTCCTTGATTGTTTGATTTGTGTTCTTAGTTTAGTTTTATATTCTTGCATATTAGTTTAATTAAAAATCAACTTAAACATATTTTACCCATACTTGATTGAATTTTAGTCCCGGTGTATTATCGCATTCTACCGTGTCCACGGATTGATATCCGTTCTTACCTTTACTATATTGCCATTCGACGGGTACACTGCCCGATGTGTGTGTGATTAGTCTTTGGTGAAAACCCTTTTTAAAACTAATTGAGTAAAAATCTTTATTAAATTATATATATATATATATATAGTTTACACACATCAAGTTTTTTGGCGCCGTTGTGGGGGATACGGTTTGTGCAAGAACGATTGGAATTATTATTTAATCATTTAGTACATATTTGTATATATCTTGGTAAATAGTTTTCTTTATTTAATTTTATTTTAATTTTTGTTTTATTTTATCATTATCATCTTATATTTGTGTATAGCTTTTTGAATTTCATTTTTTATCTTCGCTTTTATTTTCTATTTCATTTTTATCCGGTACCCGTGATCGTTTTGTTTGAGTGTTCTTTGTAGTGATTTTCATGGATCGCGACTATGGGAGTTACAGTGACGAGTACCCGTTTGATCTATGGGATTACCATGAGGAGATTTGGTGTGAGATTTGTGGGGGCCCACATTATACATTGGATTGTTATCAGTTCCCGGGCTACCCCGCAAAGCGCTAAGAGGACCCTACATTCGCCCTGGCTGGTAATTCGGACGAATTGGAAACATTATTGTTTGAAGAATTGTCACACCCCGACCGATGGCGGAATCATCGAGGCGGACATTAGAATGATTGTTCATAAGCACATGATCCACTAAGGTTGCATAATTCATTAATAAGATTTAAATACCAAATATCCAATTACAATTCAAGTTACAACACCCTATTCTAGAATATTACACATAATTATTTTACTAGGTCCAAAAGCCTTATGTGTAGCACCTTCAACACATAGTCACACAATCACATATCTTCACCTGAAACGTAATCCAAAACAAGTGTCAACTACGAGAGTTGGTGAGTGTACATACGTTTAAATAAAGTAAAAGTTTAGTTAAAAACGTTTATACAATTCATAGTTTGACATGGTATGATATGGCATAATGTGGAGAATTCACTATATGTATACCAATTGTAAGCATGTAATTATGTATATAAGCATATAGGTTTAACGTGATAGGCATAGCATACCGCTACCCTAAAAGTGATAGGCATGGAATCAAGACTATGTGGGTTACACATAATTTAAATCATCCTAAAAGTATTCATAGCATAACAAGTGATCAAGCACAAAAGCACAATAATCTACGCATGTAAACACAAGTTGAATTGTATGTAAGTATGCACAGATTACGTTTCACCCCAAAATGTATAAAAATGTAAATAGGGGATATGTAACTCACCTTGCAGCGAGGGTTTTACTTCACGCGCGTTGGCGATATTTGTATTGTTGTTATATACGACGAAATCCTATGCAAATAAATATGTATCAAATATGAATTCGTGTACACGTATATTTGTTTAAATATAGGTGGGTTTGTAATTGAAATAACATTTGCGGAAAATTATATGTTTTGAAATCATTGTACAAATAAATATTAATTTTTGTAAGATTATGTATTTTTATAAAATTTCTAATTTAAATATTTAAACTTCTTGGAATATATATATTTTTAATAACACTTGCATTTTATAAATCATAATTTACCCATTTTGAATTTCATAAAATTATTATATTTTGAATAACGCGTATTTTTATTTATTTATAAAAATGCTATTTTTGTTATTTTTCGTGAGTTTAAATAATTAAATAACTTATGTAAGCGTCGGTTCTATTACTTTATAAATTTAACGGGTTTGAATATGTCCAAAAGTCAGGTTAAAATAAACGGCCGAGTTAATGGCCTCGAAATAATTTTTAGTGGGTTAAAGATATTTAAAAGTAATTAAATGGGTTTTAAATTAATTATGTTAATATATAATAAATAAAATAAGATTAAATAGTCAAATGGGTCGGACAGGGTCGGACCAGTCCCGAATTCGGGTTCATAGGATGAAACGGGTCCAGGGGTTCAAAACAGAAATTAAATAAAAAAAAAAGATTTGGAGCTCACGAGAATCGAACACGGGACCTGCTTGTTATCGGGGACGAGTGTGACCAGCCGGACTATAAGCCCATCGCTGATCAATACTAACGCTTAAAATACATAACAAGTCCCTGTCTTTGATCCTGAGTTCTCGGCAACACAAGCCGGTGTTGCCGAGGACACTGATTTGCCGGAATCGCGATGATGTTGGTCTCGAATGTGATTGGGTTAGTTAACCGTAAGTGAAACGAGTATACAAGTATGAAATTTAGAGGTTAATACCAGATGGAGGTGGCATGCGAAGTCGAGAACGAAGCCGAGAGACCCCAAAACTGGAAATGGACCTTGGGGTCGAATTGGAACTTCAAAAGGGCTGGGGAGCTTCGCCTGGATATCACGAACACCGCGGTAACCTCAGTTTAAGGAGGGAATAGACGAAGAGAGTGCCATTAACGGATGAAGGTCCAGGGTTGACTTTTAACTTGAATCATAATCCCGATAGTACACACGGCAATTGATAGCGTGGGTTCACACGCACCGACCAGACGAACAGATGGGGCTAGGTTATAGCCGTGGAGGTACTGTGTGTCGGCCGAATTTTTATGGGTTTGACTTTAGGTTAGACAATGGCGTCTCGGGAATTCTGATGATATGAAGACAAATTGGTCAGGGAAACATGGTCGTGTGAGGGCGGCGAGTACAATGGTGCAGGTTTCGGGTGTTGAGGTGTAGAGGGACAGGGTTGTCGGGCTTCGCCGGAAAGTGAATTATCCGCCGGACCAAGGAGCAGGGTGACCGGTAAAACGATTTGGGGTTTGGCAATTATAGTCCCTAGGGTTTGAAAACGTTTAAAACAGACCTTGAAAACATTTCAAAATAAACCTTTCTAGTTCTGATAAATTCCAAACAGCCCTCCAACTTTAATTTATTTACAAACTTTAATATCCTTTTTAAACTTTAATTAATTTAAATTATATTTATATATTTTATAAATCTATTTTTTGTAAAAAAAAATTAATTATTTTTAAATAATTATCTTATTGAAATAATACATTAAATTATTTATTTAAATTAATGAGTTTATTTTACTTAGATTCCTTTAAACTAAATAAAACTTAAGTATATATAAAATTTTTATAAAACTTATGTTTTTATTTAAAATTGATCATTTTGAATGGTTAATAAAAAAAAACATTGATTTGTTTATATAAATTGTTAAATTTAATAGCATAATTTATATAGTTTATAACCTTCAAATATATATATATATATATATTTTTTTAATTATATTTAAAAATACATAAATTGTACACCAATATACGTGTATATGTTTTCGAAATAGAATGTTAATATCTACATAATAAATTTCACAACGAAAATTTTGAAATGTCACAGTCTCCCCAAGTTGAAGGAATTTCTTCCCGAAATTCGATTAGCGAATGTTATAGAAGCGGAAAGAGATGCTAAAGGACTTGGAATGGATTTATTCACCAAAGAAAGACTCAGCGGGAAAATAGCGTATGATAACGGATGACGATGTTAATTTGAGTCGAGTTGTCAACTAAATGATCTAATAGCATAATGAGATTTATGCATACGATTGTTCATACAACGCATGAATGTAACTACTAGAACCCACACTTAGCAATATTGGTGTCAATCATCTTGTGACATGGCATTTTCCTTTAAAACTCCACCCCCACGGGTGTTCATATTTTCAAACTTTGCAAAAACATTTTCAAAAATCGCTCTTCCTCCTAGTACTTATGCATGGTTTATACTTGTTATATCAAGTGGGTTTATGTATAGGGTGTACCATCGGCTAACCCATCACCCCTTTGATATACCGAGGATTCCCCGTGCATAATTACTCAGATTTAGATCATTTTAAATCAAATCACCTTTCTCAATTGAAAATTGTACAATGAAATGCGTACAATTTGTAAATGTTATCACGTCTATGAGTGGTTTCATAGCACAAATATGTCTAACCATTCAAGAACCGATCCTCATCCTAGTACTTATGCATGGTTTATACTCGTTATATCAAGTGGGTTTATGTATAGGGTGTACCAGCGGCTAACCCACCACCCCTTTGATATACCGGGGATTCCCCGTGCATAATTACTAGGATTTAGATCTTCAACAATTCAAGTAAACTACCACAAACTAGCAAGTTGTAAGACTGAATTTAAGTATAACTGATTTGTTCTACAATAGTATGAGAATGAGATGCAGGGTGAAAGCATAGCTGCTATACGCAATCACGGATTATAGAATTTATAGCAATGGGTTTCCCATCCGCTATTACCATGATATAAGAGTTATAAAATTTGGCTTGTTGTTTAGCAATATAGTTGGTTAAAAGCAAGAGACACAAATTTCCATTGGCATGAGTATTGAATAAAACGGATGTATAAAGATGGTGAACAAAGGAACGTACCGTTGACAGTGTCGTCATTGGCCGGAGCCTCATTAGCATTTATATTAAATGTTCGTCCACGAGGACCACCTTGATTTTGAAGTCTTGGACATTGGTTTCGAAAGTGGTTTGGATCTCCACATTCGTAACAGGCCCATCCATAGGTGATAGCAAGAGGCACTGGATGATTGCCTTGAGTAGCTTGATTAACGATAGTGCGAGCACGGCAAGTAGTAACAACGTGTCCATAGCGCCCACATTTTGAGCATAGACGGCATGCAGCATGCGGGGCATGGTGATACTTGCAAGTAGGGCATTGGGGAAATGAACCTACATAGTTTCTCAGAATTTGACCCGCAGGAGTAACTTGGGTCACAGGCACGGCAGGAGTGACGACCGCAAGGTTTTGGGCCTTACGCTTCCTATCATGACGGGAAGATTCGGGCTCTTTGTCTTTGTCGGACACGGAAGTAGCAGCTTTGTCGACCACTTTCTTGGTACCCTTCCTGGATAAGGTACCCGCTTTGACGTGATTGTCAGTCAACACAACAGACAAACGGATAGCGTCTTCGAGAGTGGAGGGGTTTCTTCCCAATACGGTGTCTTGGAGCGGCATAGGCAGTCCACCTATGTATTTCTCAATTCCCCGCGCTAAGGGAGTAACCATGTGGGACACGAGCAGACTTAGTTCTTGAAAACGAGTGGTGTAAGCCAAATTCTCTCCGCTATCTTGGGTGAGATCCCAAAATTCACTCATTTCGTTGCGAGGACAGAATTCGTCAGTCATAAGTCGTTTCATTTCGTCCCAAGACAAGGACATAGCGGATTCGTTGCCTCGAGTACGTTTCTCACCGTTCCACCAGGTGAGTGCTCGTTTTTGGAAGACGCTGGCAGCATAACGGACTTTGAGGTTGTCGGGACAATCGCTGTTTAGGAAAGTACTCTCCATACTTTCAAACCATTGAAGAAGGCCAGTAGCACCTTCCGTGCCGAAGAATTTGGTGGGGTTGCAAGAATTGAAATGCTTGAATGTACAGTATGGTGGGTTTGCACCATTCCCTTGCGTATTAGACCCATCACTGTTGTTGTTAGCTTGGATCATTTGGCCTACTAGTTGAGTAAGTAGTGCAGCAAGGTCAGTGTTGGGATTGCTAGAGTTAGCATTAGCTGCGCGACGGGGAGGCATTCTATAAAATACCACGAGAAAAGGCAAAATTTTATGAGACTTAGGATTAAAATAGGCATGCATGTGCTACAGTTGGTAGACTGTTCACAATAATGTAAGCAGGAACGCGAGATGACACTCATCATGTCGCATGATAATGTATGTAAGTTCTGACTAAAACTGATCACATAATTCATTCAAAATTTATAACACTAAAGAATAGGGGAAATAAGCCATGAAATCTATTCCTGAGAGGATAACACAGCTCATTATTCGCGCGATAGGAATGGCCGGGATTCGCATGCACTACAAATTGTTATTATGTGTGCACCCGTAATAATGATTTGTTTTGCATGTTCGTCTAGTTCTTCCTACCTTGCTATAATGTCCCCAAATTTGAGTTTAAGTTCGGATTGTATCCTTGCGAATACATTGACTTATCGACGTTAATTAATTTCCCGAAACTTTCAAAGAGACATGCTTTAGCCTATAGGTAAACACTCCAGGAATTCCCAGGAAAGCATACGGGTCCGTTTATTTGGATTTATACGAAATGCTTTCCTAGACAGAAAACCCAATGTACAGGTGTCACCCTTCCAGATTGCACGTGTCCTTTACTGGTCTCAAGAAATTAAGTTGTTGACGAGATTTTCAAGATCTTGAGAGTCTATGAGCATAAAACGTGTGGGAGTGTTGCAATTTATAAGGATTAGGAAAGAGTATGGATAAGGATGAGTAGTGTATTTGTTTGCATAAGTTTGTTTGCCAAATGTGTATGTAAAGTATGTATCATGTATCAAAGTCTTGCATGTATGTGTATAAGTCTCATGTACCAAACTTGGGAAAATCCAAAGATTACCTAACTACAAATAATTCACATAGCATTTAATCATTTAGCACATAGCACATAAAAGGGAGTCCTAGGGTTATAGTCTAGGTCATTGTGTCTAACAACCTAATTCCCTATAACCATGGCTCTGATACCAATCTGTCACACCCCGACCGATGGCGGAATCATCGAGGCGGACATTAGAATGATTGTTCATAAGCACATGATCCACTAAGGTTGCATAATTCATTAATAAGATTTAAATACCAAATATCCAATTACAATTCAAGTTACAACACCCTATTCTAGAATATTACACATAATTATTTTACTAGGTCCAAAAGCCTTATGTGTAGCACCTTCAACACATAGTCACACAATCACATATCTTCACCTAAAACGTAATCCAAAACAAGTGTCAACTACGAGAGTTGGTGAGTGTACATACGTTTAAATAAAGTAAAAGTTTAGTTAAAAACGTTTATACAATTCATAGTTTGACATGGTATGATATGACATAATGTGGAGAATTCACTATATGTATACCAATTGTAAGCATGTAATTATGTATATAAGCATATAGGTTTAACGTGATAGGCATAGCATACCGCTACCCTAAAAGTGATAGGCATGGAATCAAGACTATGTGGGTTACACATAATTTAAACCATCCTAAAAGTATTCATAGCATAACAAGTGATCAAGCACAAAAGCACAATAATCTACGCATGTAAACACAAGTTGAATTGTATGTAAGTATGCACAGATTACGTTTCACCCCAAAATGTATAAAAATGTAAATAGGGGATATGTAACTCACCTTGCAGCGAGGGTTTTACTTCACGCGCGTTGGTGATATTTGTATTGTTGTTATATACGACGAAATCCTATGCAAATGAATATGTATCAAATATGAATTCGTGTACACGTATATTTGTTTAAATATAGGTGGGTTTGTAATTGAAATAACATTTGCGGAAAATTATATGTTTTGAAATCATTGTACAAATAAATATTAATTTTTGTAAGATTATGTATTTTTATAAAATTTCTAATTTAAATATTTAAACTTCTTGGAATATATATATTTTTAATAACACTTGCATTTTATAAATCATAATTTACCCATTTTGAATTTCATAAAATTATTATATTTTGAATAACGCGTATTTTTATTTATTTATAAAAATGCTATTTTTGTTATTTTTCGTGAGTTTAAATAATTAAATAACTTATGTAAGCGTCGGTTCTATTACTTTATAAATTTAACGGGTTTGAATATGTCTAAAAGTTAGGTTAAAATAAACGGCCGAGTTAATGGCCTCGAAATAATTTTTAGTGGGTTAAAGATATTTAAAAGTAATTAAATGGGTTTTAAATTAATTATGTTAATATATAATAAATAAAATAAGATTAAATAGTCAAATGGGTCGGACCGGGTCGGACCAGTCCCGAATTCGGGTTCATAGGATGAAACGGGTCCAGGGGTTCAAAACAGAAATTAAATAAAAAAAAAAGATTTGGAGCTCACAAGAATCGAACACGGGACCTGCTTGTTATCGGGGACGAGTGTGACCAGCCGGACTATAAGCCCATCGCTGATCAATACTAACGCTTAAAATACATAACAAGTTCCTGTCTTTGATCCTGAGTTCTCGGCAACACAAGCCGTTGTTGCCGAGGACACTGATTTGCCGGAATCGCGATGATGTTGGTCTCGAATGTGATTGGGTTAGTTAACCGTAAGTGAAACGAGTATATAAGTATGAAATTTAGAGGTTAATACTAGATGGAGGTGGCCTGCGAAGTCGAGAACGAAGCCGAGAGACCCCAAAACTGGAAATGAACCTTGGGGTCGAATTGGAACTTCAAAAGGGCTGGGGAGCTTCGCCTGGATATCACGAACACCGCGGTAACCTCAGTTTAAGGAGGGAATAGACGAAGAGAGTGCCATTAACGGATGAAGGTCCAGGGTTGACTTTTAACTTGAATCATAATCCCGATAGTACACACGGCAATTGATAGCGTGGGTTCACACGCACCGACCAGACGAACAGATGGGGCTAGGTTATAGCCGTGGAGGTACTGTGTGTCGGCCGAATTTTTATGGGTTTGACTTTAGGTTAGACAATGACGTCTCGAGAATTCTGATGATATGAAGACAAATTGGTCGGGGAAACATGGTCGTGTGAGGGCGGCGAGTACAATGGTGCAGGTTTCGGGTGTTGAGGTGTAGAGGGACAGGGTTGTCGGGCTTCGCCGGAAAGTGAATTATCCGCCGGACCAAGGAGCAGGGTGACCGGTAAAACGATTTGGGGTTTGGCAATTATAGTCCCTGGGGTTTGAAAACGTTTAAAACAGACCCTGAAAACATTTCAAAATAAACCCTTCTAGTTCTGATAAATTCCAAACAGCCCTCCAACTTTAATTTATTTACAAACTTTAATATCCTTTTTAAACTTTAATTAATTTAAATTATATTTATATATTTTATAAATCTATTTTTTTGTAAAAAAAACTAATTATTTTTAAATAATTATCTTATTGAAATAATACATTAAATTATTTATTTAAATTAATGAGTTTATTTTACTTAGATTCCTTTAAACTAAATAAAACTTAAGTATATATAAAATTTTTATAAAACTTATGTTTTTATTTAAAATTGATCATTTTGAATGGTTAATAAAAAAAACATTGATTTGTTTATATAAATTGTTAAATTTAATAGCATAATTTATATAGTTTATAACCTTCAAATATATATATATATATATATATATTTTAAATTATATTTAAAAATACATAAATTGTACACCAATATACGTGTATTATTTCGAAATAGAATGTTAATATCTACATAATAAATTTCACAACGAAAATTTTGAAATGTCACAAGAATCAACCGTGGTAATTGAAGGGGAGTCGCACCAAGAGGAAGATGTGCAAACGGATGGTTTCATCAACGGACCAATGACTATGGTGACGCCCGATCCTCCGTTGTGCACTAAAAAGAGCCGGCCCGCGACTTATCATGATCACGGTTGATCATACGAGTCATCCGAACTGCGGGAGACGGCGAGACATTTCACGGACCAACCGACTTGGAAGGCGCGACATCAGTCCACAAAGAACGGCAAGTCAACACTCTCTTGCCGAGATGACCGCCTC
Source organism: Smallanthus sonchifolius (assembly GCA_023525975.1). Classification (NCBI taxonomy): domain Eukaryota; kingdom Viridiplantae; phylum Streptophyta; class Magnoliopsida; order Asterales; family Asteraceae; genus Smallanthus; species Smallanthus sonchifolius. Next base: position 14,277,094 of record CM042035.1, on the reverse strand, counting down.
CTCCACTACATCATGTACCTCAGGTTCGGTCCTGGCAACTACAAGTGTTGGTGGCATGACCCGTCACTTCGTTTTTGCATTTACTATTGGTTGTCACTAGCCAATGGTAAATGCATTAAACCAAGCGGGTCGAATAGATATTCAAGAATCATAGGCCACCCGTTTGTTGATTTGTCCCATCATTTGTCCTAAATTGACGCGCATAAGGACACGAGTCTAGCTAATGACTCATTAATAATCTTAGCATGTCTATGTTTCATCCGTTAGTTATGTGTGTTCATTTTATCTTCCAAATTATTTTCTTAGTTTTTATTTTCTATTTTTCTAGGATTTTACCATTTATTTTTTAGATAAGTTTATCGGGACGTGTTTTGGATCGAGCGGATTTGGGATAATGTTTGGAATGTCACAGGTATGTCTTCTGAATTTTTAGAAATTTTAATTTGGAAGAATCACAGTTGGGTTTGGAACACTCTTCAAAAATAAGGTTTCTGTGTCTGCTGGGCAGCAGACACGGTCGTGCCTTATCATGGACGGTCGTGCCCCTATCCTCTCAGCGCGGTCGTGCCTCTCCTATAGGAACGGTCGTGATTCACTTTTGGATAGCCCCTATACAAGAAATTTTTAGCTGAAACGTCGGATCTTTTACTGAAAACACACAGAGAAACCTCCCCACTGCGATTTATCCTCATTCTCTAGCTTGTTGATCTCCATTTCTTCGATTTCAGGTACGCCCCCGCAATCCTAATCTCGTTTTATGTTTAGGATTAGGATCATCATTTTGTGTCTGAATTTCTAGGGTTTTATAGATTTTCTTGTTTTGAACTTCATTTTAGTTGTAAATAAGTAGAACTTGTTAGTTTTATCCCCCCTGGGATGATGTTTTTGCAAAAGCCCCTTCATAAACAAGTAGAAAATGGTGAATTTTGAATTATGAAAACCCTAAAATAGGTTGAGCACGGTCGCGCTCATGACCAGGTGCGGTCGTGCTCGGCTTTTGATATCCTAGGAGAGCTTGGTTTGGTCAAGTGCGGCCGTGCCTCTGATGAGCGTGACCATGCCTATTGGATTTTGCCTTAGCGCGGTCGTGCCCCGCACCTGGCGCGACCGTGTTGTCGAGTATTTGTGCCCGTGGTCATCCCAGGCGCGACCGTGTCCCTTCATAACTTAGGTCAGAAACTTCATAAATTCAGTCGAGCGTCTTCATAACTGTTCTGATTTCATTTTTGTTGTCTTGCAGATGGCAGGCAACCGGGATCACCCATACTTGGAGTTTGATCTCAACGAGCATGAGTACGAGGCTCGTCTTGATGTTTTGTGGCCCCGTCGGGGCCGGATTTTGGCTGCACGTCGCCTTGAGCCAGCTACTATTGATGCCATCGGTCAGTAGGACCGATGGAACGATCTTGTCACCGCCCCCTGGCGCCTTTTGTTCAGACCTAGAGTAGCCCGAGACGATTAGGTTTAGGCTTGGTGGGGAGTGGCGAGTGATGTCCGTTGCTAGGTTCGGGAGACTATTGGGAACTGCATGGAACACCATTTTTGTGGGAAGGCTTTGTACATTTGGCCGAGATTGACACGAGGGAAGTTTCAGTTCTCCCTTCACATTCCATTGCATTGCATTCCATTTTGCTTTGCATGTTTTTGTATACATTGAGGGCAATGTATGTTTCTAAAGTGTGGGGTTGGGTGTTTATTCTTCGCTTTACATTATTTTTTTTGTTGTACATTGTGGGCAATGTACGATTCTAAGTGTATGGTGAGAATTTATTCACGCGATGTTTGTCCTTTTAAGCATTTTATCACTTCATTTTTTGCAAAAACTTCCTTCATAATTTTTATTGGCACTAAATTAGTTTTATAAAATTAAAAAAAAACAAAAATATAATAAAAGTTAACCGTTTAGCATTCACAATTTTTAGTAAATTATAGAGGTTTGAATTTTTGAAAGCAATTGAGATAGAAATTTCATTGAGTCAAACCCAATTTTTTGTGATAACCATGAGTTTTAGTGGGCTAAACGAATGAATTGCATGTAACCTTTTGCTTACACCCATTCCTTCCCGTTTTCGTGAGTTTATTTTTTAGCCTTGATAGCTTTAGACATTGTTTGCTCTCGTTTTTATAGATTTGAGTGTGCCGGATGTTTCATGCTTCTTAGAACTTGCTTTTAGTATACTTTTCGAAATCATGAACATAAATTTTGCATAAAAATGGTTGAGGCATTAGGATAAACCACTTTATGAGCCTTTTATCTTTGTTTTTCCTCACCCGAACACATCCACTAGTTAGCCACGTTGAGCCTATCCCGTGTTTTCTTTTATTACCCACATTACACCACCATTAAACCTATATTAGCCTTTTATTTTCATTTTCACTAGTGTTAGAAATCCGGTTGGCTAATGTTAATTTTATAGCTTTTATTTTGTTGTAATCTTCAAATTCTTGAAAAGTTTTTAGCTAAGAAAAGATGCACATTGACTTAGTTCCCTTCAAAAGAAAAGAAATAGTGTAAAAAAAATATCGCCAAAATTAGATGAATTATAGCCGATTAGAGCAATTTTGTGAGCAAAGACGGAAAGAATTCGGTTGGTAACTTTTATCTATACGGAAGTATTAGTTAGTTTATTTTTCATATTAGAAGTTGTTTTAGTTTTTGAGTTAGCATAGCCGCCGGGTTTTTGCCATTTAGCCACTTTTAAATCTCACTTCCTTACCCTTAGCAATTGCCAAGTTACAACCCATTTAAAGCCCTCTTGATTTGTGCTTTGTTTCATGTTAGTTGGTAGAGATTTGATCTTTTAGCAAGCTTATGATTTATGCATGATTCATTGTCTTGGCATTTGAGTGTTCTATACATACTCCATTACTTGTATGATCATATATATTCCCGAGTGTGTGTGAACATTGTGAGAAGCATAAAGTTGCAAGCTAATGATTTCCTAGGCATATTCATTTGCTCGTTCGGTTGTTACTTCATTAGGCTCCTTGGGTTTCATTTAGTTAATTTTGCATTTCTTGAAAATCTTGTCAAACATTTATAAGTTTATTAATGCTTAAGGTTTTCCGAATTGATCCATAGTGTCATTGAAAGTTTTGTTTTATTTTGATTTCTTGCTTGAGGATAAGCAATGTTCAAGTGTGGGGTTCTTTGATGTGCTTGAAATTACACATCTTTATTGCACAAAACTTCGCCCGTTTTATGATCAATTCCCGGTTATTCCCCAAGTTTAGACACTTATTTGCTTCATTTTCAGTTTTATAGGTTTTTGTGGAGCAAAGTGGATAAAGTAGGAGATTCCAGGAGTTTTCAAGAAAAATTAGGTTTTCTGAGTTGGAGGCACGGTCGCGCCCCTACCTGGCACAACCGCGCCCACCGAGGCACGGTCGTGCCCCGCATTGCCACGACCGCACCAGCCTAGGCACGGTCGTGCCAGCATCAGAATACGAGCACAACCGTGCTCTTGCTTCCCCACGGTCGCGTGTAAACCCGTGAGTCTGAAAGCCGTACTTCCTCGAAGAAAGAGAGCCAATGGGAGAAGCAGATCGGTCAACCTTACTGTCACACGACCGAGCTAAAAGAAGGCACGGTCGTGCCCAGTGCCCTGGCACGGTTGTGCCTCCTTGCTTTTATATATATCAGAAGTTTTCCATCAACATTGAGGCTGGAGACCTGGAGAGTTGGAGACCTGAGCACTGTTTTGTGCTCCGAATTTCCTTGTTTCTAGCCACATTTCAAGCTTCTAGGAAGGACTACAACATAAATAGGATCACCATACATCATCATCATCATCATCTATCTTGGGGAAGTTGGTTTAATTCTTGACATTTCTTTATGAGTCTTGCAACTTTTCCTTACTTTGTTCTTGTTCTTATGCTCACCATGCTAACTCTTGACATCACTTTGGTTTAGATGAAGTTTCGTAAAGTTTAACAACATTTATGGATTTTTGGCGTAGTTTATGTTAATGTTATAACAATGGCATGATTATTCTTCAATGATATTGTGTATTTTGAAGTTGATATTGTTTGCAAGACTTGTATATGTGTAGGCTTTGTATGTTGGAAACCCCATAGTTTATGCATGTATTCATTGATTAGTGTATGTATGTATGCTAGTTTATGGCTTTTGACTAGGAATGGTGGATGAAGTCTTGTTTATGGTTGAAAACTCTTGAATGTGCATCCTTGTGCTTGTGTTTGGAAAGACAAAGTGCTTGTTATGGTGTGTCATATTTAGTATTCTGTTTATCTAGGACTTGCTGACACAATCTTCTAATTTATGTAATCTTGATATGAACATTGTATGTTGAGGAAGTGCATGTTATTGTTTACTTTAATCAACTTGAGGTGTGTTATGTGTTGATTCGTGTAATCTTTCCAACTAGTTGTTGAGTTAGCCAACCTTGACAGGAAGCTAGTTCAATCTTTATTAAACATTGACGTATTCATAGCATGTGAGCTTCATTGTATGATTTTAGGTGGTTAGTTTGTATAATTCATTCTAGCTTTCTGAGTAGTCATTTGATTAGATGTCTTTGACGAGAATTTAGTCAACATATGTTTAGTGTATTTGCCATGTATCCATAGTTATTTTTGGGTGTTTACTAAATGGATTCGAGACCGAAGTGATATTCATTCCTTGATTGTTTGACTTGTGTTCTTAGTTTAGTTTTATATTCTTGCATATTAGTTTAATTAAAAGTCAGCCTTAACTTATTTTACACATACTTGATTGAATTTTAGTCTCGGTTTATCATCGCATTCCACCGTGTCCACGGATTGATATCCGTTCTTACCTTCACTATATTGTCATTCGACGGGTACACTGCTCGGTGTGTGTGATTAGTGTTTGGTGAAAACCCTTTTAAAACTAATTGTGTAAAAATCTTTATTAAAATATATATATAGTTTACACACATCACCTGACCCCTAGACTTTATATATTTACATACTAGACTCAAACATATTTTCTAATATATACAAACTTGACCCTATACTTAATATTTAGTTTATATATTTCCACATTTCTTAACACAAATTTTTTTATATATAATTACTTAATAAATTAAAAAAAATTATAAAAAAAAACCCAAGATTCTATACCCTTTATGTTAATAAACATATTGCTATGTTTTTTTTAGATTAACTTGATACTCATTTTACTTGGTGTGTATATTAAGATTTTATAATACATTTGTTTGCTTATTAATAAGTGTTAACCTAAAATTCATAGTCAAATGTAATAAAACTTAATAATCCGACTATGTTGTATATATGTATTTTTTTTTACCGACGAATACACAATCAGTACTTTATAGATAATATAATTCTAAAATTATCATAGATTTACTTCGTAGGATTAAAACTTATAAGTTATAACCATTTGTTTAGGTATTAGATTACTCATCACCACAATGTGATGACTTAAATTTCACAATGTGACGTGACCTGAATTTAATGTACAATTTGTGTTATGTAATTTAATATTAGGTACATGAATATATATGAAATTTAATATTCATAGTCACGTACTATAAAAACTTTTAAAATCTGTTGTACGTTTAAATTCACGTGACTTTCAGATTACAGAACATGCCTTTTAATTAAAGTTAACGAAGGAGTTTTATTAAAAGAATATTATGTTTTTGTGATTGATGTTTCATTTTTTAATAACTATTAACATTGATATTTAAGTAAAGTTTCATTAAATATGTTCTATAATTGATTGAAATATTTTTTATGTTATATAATGGAAATAGATTACACGAGTTTAATAAATACAATTTATTATAACCAACAGTTTTTATAAATATTTGTATTTTGTATGTCAGCAGTCAAATCATTGGTGAAATAATAAATATTAAAAATTTAAAGTTATAAATAACAAATAATAAAAATTTAAAAATTATAAAATTATATTTTAAGATAAGATATAGTTGAAATCTTCTTATTATGATTTCATAAGTTTTAAAAAATATTAGAATAAATTTTAAATATTTAATTATTTAAAATCATTTTTATTTAATATGAGAGAAAGTTATTTAATAAGAGACGGGGGCGAAAAACAAAAATCCAGAATTCACAGAAGTTAAGTGACATAAAGTCATTTATTTTTTAATGACAAATTTTTTTAGTGAGACTTGAACTCAGAATCTTAGGCGATTTAACAGGTTTTGTCTCTGTCACTAGTCCACCAACCCTATTTAAAAAGTGACAATCTCATATAGTTATTCATTTATTATAGAATTAATTACATGGATGACTCCTATGGTTTACCCTGATTTCAATTTTGGTTCCTAGAAATGGAAAACTACAAGTTTACATGATTGTAACACATTTAGCCTCTAAGTTGGATGTCAGTTATCTTTGATTGTTAAATGAGTGTAAAATGATAAAAATACCCTCAATAATAAAAACTAAAACCCTAAAAAAATAGAAAATATTAATATAAAATTAATGGCCCCCACACATACATTTTATCCAATAATTTCTTTCCAAATCTCTCATCCTACCCCACTCCACCCTAATCTCATCTTCACCTTCACATTCACCTTCAACCTCCATTTAACCTGTCTATACATTTCACTTAGAATATACATTTCACCTCTATTCTTTTTTGACAACCTACTAAGTGGCAGCCTTGTGCCTTACAAACCCAGTCAAATTTTTTTTTTTAAAATTGATCGATTGATTCCAAAACCCCCATGAAAAGTTTGGGAGATTGAAAGTGTACCTCCAATCAAAAATTGAAATTGATTCCATTTGTGACAGATTGGATTAAATACAATTTAGGGGTTTTTGAAAAGAAATCATTGGAGGCGGGTTGAACAGTAATCCTATGTATCTGTAGGATCGGTAATTACAAGATGGTTCTGTTCTAGTTGAGTTTGGTGGAAACAATCACAATTATGCAATGTATACAAGCAAACAAAGATAATACTGATAAATGCAAAGTGTATTAATCTTCAATGTTTACAAGATTACAGAGTAAACTCTATGGAAGCACACTTGTACAAATGAAAGATACAATACATATAAAGGAACTTAGAATCAAGATAGACCCTTGATTCTAAGGATCAGATCAAACACAAGCCGTTGATCTTTGACAGTTACAAGCTACACTACAATTTGTAGACAAATAAAAGACAAGCTGCTGCAAACTGTTCTGTTCAGGTCAAAAGTCTTCTTAGGAGTCTTTGCAGGAAACATCAGAAGTGGTATCTTTGTCTTCAATCATCTGCACCAATATCATTCCTTCTGCTGATAGATGTGTCAGTGTTGTAGCAGAGGTGTCAGTTGATGATTTGCCTATCAGCAGCATCAAACATTTGATGCCGCTGAGAAGCCTATCGGCAGCAACTCTGAACTTCAGCAGATAAGGCTATCCGCAGCATAGTTTTTCATCAGTAGGAGAACATACTATCCGCAACAATTAGCCTTATCCGCAACAACTTGTAAGTCAGCAGCAAACTTGTGAAGTCCACAACAATTGTACTTAGAGAATTTTGTAGCCATTAGTCTTTATCTCTACAAACTCCCCCTAGACTGATGCTACCAAAACTCTCTTACTGCCTTTGTTGCTAAAGCTTTTGCATGTGAGCAACGATCCTTGCTGTCTCATATCCTCTGGGATCCTTGCTTGGATTGTCAAGAGGGAGTTCAGATAAAGACTTGAAGTCCTTGCTTGGCATACTAAAGATGGCCTTGCTTGAACATCTCATCTTCTGTCCTCTGGCATCTATCAAAGTGTACTCATCCTGAGCAGCATTGTAGGACCAACTGATGAATGGAAAGTGGGATTTGAAAGATTTAGCATCAATAACTACATATTTGCTAGGGTTGAAGTGATGTTTGATCACTAGCAACAGATGTCTCCCACTTTCATTCTCAGGCTCATGAGCTTCACCCAGCTCAATCATTCTTTGAATATCAGAATCTGGAAGTTGCATCACCTCATCAACAGATGTATAGATTGATCTTTTTACTTCTGCACTTCCCCTGAAAACTTCAAACCATTGGTCTTGATTGCTGTAAAACCATACTACAATTTCTCTTGAGTCTTCTAGTGTGGTAGTAGGTTTGGTTTTCTTCTTGGGAGGCTGTTGATGAGGGGGAGCTGGGTGAGAGGATTTTGGACTCTTTGGATGGAGAGGAGGGAGAGTGGAAGGTTGTTGGACAGAGGAAGGAGTAGATAAGGGAGTAGGCTTGGGTTTCTTTTGTTTTCTTTCTACAGTTTGAGTTTCTACCTTTCTTTTTGATCCTATCTTCCCCAGTCTCTCTTAATCTTCCTTCTTTACTTTGACATACAGAGCTTGCAAGTTCATAAAACTCATGGGACCTAGTCTCTTTCCACTCTCACCTCTAGCATTTAGGAATTCCATCATGATCTTCCTTTCTTCATGGGATCTAACATTGAAGGTAATGGCTTTTCTGGCCTTTTCTTCTTCTTCTGCCCTCTTCTTGTTTGCCAATTTACCTTGCTGTCCCATGAAAGCTCTGTATATTTCTTTATTGGATAAATTCTCAAAGTAGTCTGCATCCTCACCTTGAGAAATTAGTGCTTCAATCCACTCCTCTCTCATTTCTTTTGCTAGTTCAAAATCAGTGATTCTGAACTTAGCATCTTCTCTTCTCTTCTCCTCTCTTTCTTCTTCTTCTTTATTCAATTGTTCCTGCAGATGAAGAGTTAAAGCTTCATCTTCTTTTATTTGAGAGGTTGTAGAAACTTTAACTTTTAATTTATCCAGTTGCCTAGCATGCAACTGGATTTGTTATTCTCGGAGGAGTATGATAGCTTTCCTTTCTTGAGCCTTTTTTAGCTCAGTCATCTCCTCCTCTGCTCCTTTTCTTTCTTCTCTTTCTCTATCTTCTCTTCTTCCTCTTTAGTCATGATACCCTTCCCTTTGTCTTTATTGGATGCCTCTGCTTCAGCTTCATGGATCACAACAGCAGATGTGAGAGATGTTGTTGAGACCTCAACTTCATTTTCATTGGCAATTTGAGGAACAGACAAAGGAGGGGCACTTTCTTCATCTTCTTGCCATTCAAATCCAGAAACTGCCTTCCATTCTGCCATAACCTTCTGTTTTTCTATTCTTCTGGATTCTTCTTCTATGTTAAGGATGATAGTTGGTGAGGAGGGAATGGATAGGTCTTGTAGGTCCCGGGAGCCTCGTCACGCAGCGGAAATACACGGATCTGTTCTGTGATTTGTGTGGGAACGTGAAGAACAAAGCAGAGAAACAAGAACAAAGACAAAAGATAATGAAACGATACGTAATCCATAACATAGAAGTCATCCCGTATTACAGACTACATACCGAAGGAGCACACATCTTTCATCTAAGCTCATGGTCCAGGGGTCGGGAGAGCTCGTCCCGACCCAGACACCTCTCAACCTAGTTCCAGAGTTCCACCTACAAATGAGGCCATCATCTCATATTTATAGGGGAAGGAACACTACCTGCGTACTTGTCTAAGTACGCAGGGTTTGGTCATGCGTACTTGACAAGTACGCAAGGCAAAAGCCTTGCGTACTTACTAAGTACGCACGACCAAACTGGTGTGCAGGCTAAGTACTCAGGAACACCCTCCTGCGTACTAGCCACGTACACCAATACATAGAATTTTATCTATAGTTACAAAAACAAGCTTCTACAAACTCCCTCTCAACTATAGCATCAAATTCTATGTATCACTAACACTGATATGCATCAGTTTACAAAGAATGTCCTAACAGACTCCCTCTAAACTAATGACATCAAGTGTCTTCTGGCGAGACTTGATCTTCTGTCATTCCACTTGAGATCTTCAAATCTTCAAACTTCAGTCTTCAATTGCCGAGTGATGACAAACCCGACTCCCTCTTAACTGTAGCTTTCATTGTAGACCAAACCAAGTGCTTCAATAAGAACCAACTAACCCAACACACTTCATTGTAGTTCATCCTCTCAGCAGTAGCTTGCTCCACCCTGACTTAGAACTCTGAGTCTTACAATGTCTTCCTAACCAGGTAACAATAGTAGACTAAGACAACTCCAAATCAGCTAGCATATGATAGAGAGTTTGAGTTTCCAATAACCTGCATCAAATTAATCAGCTCCCATAGGAATTCCAATAAGATAAACTTAAGTCTTCAACCAGATGTGTCCAACTCTATCCTGTATCTTCACGAGTCAACCAAATTCCCGAAGATGTTCATTTCCAATATCCCCTTTCAGTTTAAGCTCCATCTGACTAGACCAGAAACAAGGGTATGTTTCCTATCCCATCGGCCAATGACAAAAGGTTCCATCTTCAAAATGGATATCCAGCTTCATCCTGAAAACACTTGACAGAATCAAACACAAAATCATGCTCAGCAGTGATCACCTTATATCCAAAGTCCAACATTCTTCAATTAGATCTCCATTCCTGGTTCACACCTCCTAATCTGTATACATTCACCGCGGTGAAGTTCCATAACTAGGTTGTCTATCTGGATTCCGCCCAGATCCCAAATGAGAAATCCCATCATAATTGAATCACATCAAATCTTGAACACAGTCTTGACCAATGAGCACGAAAAATATAGTTTACACGAGAAATCACGGTTGATGATACATTTATTTTTATCCCGCTCATTTCTCTGTAAACTATGACCAGCTTCATCATCACTTCACTCAAATCCTCAATGGATTTGAGTTCAAGTTATTCCAGTATTCATCCCCAGCCAGCCAACTCCAGGATTTTATTATTTTATTACTTTGCAAAGATCCAAAACAGCAAATCCTTGGGTTCAAGTTGTTCCAGTATTCATCCTCTATTAAAGAAGTATCTCGGATACTCGTAGCCTACATATTCAGGTTTGAATACCTAAACAAGATGATTCTTTTTCCAAAAGACACAAAGCAGCCACATCTTCACAAATAGAACGAGACCTTTAGCCGATGATGACCCAATTGCTCCCATTAGTTCAGCATTCATACCCTATTAAATAAGTATCCCGGATACACGTAGCCTACATTTTCAGGTATGAACACTTAAACAATGTATGACTAGTGGTATCATCCAACAAAAATCTCGTCCGTGTTTCGCCATGACACATCGTATACAAATGTTGGTCCCAAAAAAACCAAAATTACTATCTTCTAAAAAATGGCCCGAAACAAGCTTTCAAATGATTCCTAAAAAATTTGACCAAGAAAAATTTAGCCAAGAAAAGTTTTTTTTTTTTTTTGAATCTCAGATGCTAGTTCATGCATACTTAGTAAATACGCACATAAAGGGTGTTCATGCGTATTTAGTAAATGCGCAAAGTCAAGTGCTGATGCGTATTTGATAAGTTCGCAAAGTCAACCCATGCGTACATGCTAAGTACGTAGAGTCAAATACTCATGCGTACTTAACAAGTACGCAGGACAACTACTCTTGCGTACTTAGTAAGTACGCAGGGAAAAACCCATGCGTACTTAGTAAGTACGCAGAAAAGCTGAATTTGCGTACTTATAAAAAAGTAACAGCATTCTTGACGGATCTTGAGAAGAATGTTCAAAAAGTGATGTATCTAACAAATAAATGCTTCCAAAAGCTTAGAAAACATCATCTAACAAACCCTCAGCCTTCCAAACACCAAATGAAGTGATAACAAACTCGGATTTAAGGATTTTTGGTCTGAAAAAGTACGAACTCGTATGAACACAGATCTGCTCAAAAACCCTAAAACTCAAAACTGGAACACAAATCAACGAACACCGAGGCTCTGATACCACTTGTATGTCCCTGGGTGTCTCGGATCATTACGTGTGGGTGTGTGACTAGTCGGACCGGGTGCGGAATACCCGTGACTAGGTGGAGAATCAAGCAACACAAAGTAAACCGACAACAAAAACACTTTCAAACTTCGTCTATTATAAAACTTGTAGGTTATAGAGATGTTACAAATGAGTGCGTACATAACTTATGTCACCACAACCTATTTATACTAGACCTGATCTCTCCGCACTTAACAAGTGCAAAGAACAAATTGTTCCTACGTACTTAACAAGTACACAGAGTGATCTTGCGTAATTAATAAGTACGCAGGAAGTAATTCCTACGTACATGCAAAGTGCGCAAAACACTTAGAGAAAACAGACAACTAGTACATACATTAGTAATTACAACTCGATAACTAATACATACAGACACTAACATACAAAGACTAATACATACAAGACAAGTACAAAAGTTAAGACAATATCCAGAGTGTTTGTCACACAAAAGTGCTTCAACAAACTCCCCCTTGACAACAGCTCTAGATTGTCTTCGGTCTTCACTGCTCCCCAGCTTTAACTTCCATCTTCTTCTTGTAGTTAAGGTAGAACTTGATCACCTTTTCGTATTTAGAATCAAGGAACTGTGTCCACTCATCCGTGTACATGTAGTACTTGTCAGCTAGCGCCTCCAGATCTTTCACAGAAAAGTTTATGAAGCAGACTTCATCAAAAACTCTGATAAGTTCCTTTGGCACTAAGCTTCCACTATCGGACCACACCTTTCCAATCACCACTGCCTCGTCCAATTTAGGATCTACGTACCAGTACCATATGTTACCAAGGATATACTGAGATAACTTGCTCAGGGGAATCTTGGTTTCACACAGCACTAGCTTGTATACCAGTTTCTTTAATCTTTTATGAATCACGGGATGTCTAACATTCATGTCCCTGACTCGCTTGGGCACTTGAGGCTTAAACATTTTGAACTTCCCAGATCATACCTCTCGCTGTAGAACCTGCCACAAACCCATCGCTACTACTTGATTTGAGTGACCCAGCAGCTCTCGGTTTGCTAGGTTCACAAGATCATACTTTGGCAAGGAGCTGAAAGCTTCACTGGTTGGTTTCAAGTATTGAACCCCCCCAGCTCGCTTAATTGCAAACAGCTTCTTGTCATCCTTGAACCTCAGAGCTAAGATCATACATGTCGCTCCATGTTTGTCTATAATTGATGTCTTCTGACAGATAGGAGCCGGATCCTTTGATGAACTTGTAGGCGTATGTTTGCTTTTCTGTGCCTCTGGATCCACGGGTGTAGGGTCGGTAGGAGAGGCTTCAGTCGATGCCTCAACAGTACTTACAGGCTCTACTAAACCTGTGTCAAGATTAGTTTCAAAGAATGGAGCTTCGAAAATCTCTCCATCCTCAAACTCATATTCTCCTTCCCCGTCGCCCTTGGGAACTTCAATCACAACATCCTCATCCTTCTCATCCCGGTCATCACAAGACTCGATCTCTCCCTCTTCCAGATTGCAGAGAGCATCGATCTGTGCTTCCTTGGAATAGTCTGGCTCTAATAATATGATCACATCGTCCGACACGCCATCTTCCAACACGTCGTCAGATAGATCTTTCAATACGTCAGCCACAAACTTTCCTTTATCATGACCCGAAGCATCACCTCCACCTTCACTCCGAGTAGACACCCCCTTAGCCATAGGCACGGCAGAAATGGGAACAATCTTCAAAGCCGACGATTGCTGCTCACTTCCACTCGATCCGGATTCAAGATCCTTGTCCTGATCATCACCCATAGTTAGATCAACTAAGTGACAAGCCTCTTCACTGCTAGGCTTAGGTGATTGCTTCTCCAACAATTCTTTCAATCTGTCCCCCTGAGCAGCAAGCGTCTTGGTCATGTCACAGACCAGTTTAACCATAGTATCATGCTCCTTACGCTGCTTTTCATCAACCGCTTGTTGTTTCTTCAATGCGGCTACTTCATCAATCAGTGAGTTTATCTAGCCCTGTTTCTTGTCAGATTCTTCATGTGATTTCCGTACCATTTCAAGTAATCCAGCGACTTGAGTCTCTAGAGTAGTGATCCTAACATCTCTAGGATCAGGACCCCTAGACGACGATACTTTGGCTTTATGAGTTGGGAAGGTGAAGATTTCATCAAAATCAAATCCATGAGTAAAATCCAACTCAGGAAATGGTTCACTGAGGTGTTGGAGAGTGGTTGTGGGGATTGAGGTAGGGATGGTGGTTGTGTGGATGGTGGTTGGGGTGATGGTGACAGACTCGGTCATAATTGGAGTCTTAACCGCCACCTAGACAGAATGTACAGGGAGGGTTACTATCGCAGGAACCTCCTCTGTGATAGTAGTAGTAGCCTCAACAGATGTTACCAATGGCCTCCTCCTCTGTCGTCGATAAAGCAGCTGTGAAGGTGAAGTAGAAGTCGATTCAGTGCTCGCAGCTGCCACTGTTACCTGCATCTAAGCACTTACTTCCACCTCATGAAGAGTCGGTTGATGTTACCTATCCCCCCGTCGCGCAGCGGAAATACACGGATCTGTTCTTTGATTTGTGTGGGAACGTGAAGAACAAATCAGAGAAACAAGAACAAAGACAAAAGATAATGAAACGATACGTAATCCATAACATAGAAGTCATCCCGTATTACAGACTACATACCGAAGGAGCAAACATCTCTCATCTAAGCTCACCGTCCAGGGGTCGGGAAAGCTCGTCCCGACACAGACACCTCTCAACCTAGTTCAAGAGTTCCACCTACAAATGATGCCATCATCTCATATTTATTGGGGAAGAACACTACCTGCGTACTTGTCTAAGTACGCAGGGTTTGGTCATGCTACGCAAGGCAAAAGCATTGCGTACTTACTAAGTACGCAGGACCAAACTGATGTGTAGGCTAAGTAGTCAGGAACACCCTCCTGCGTACTAGCCACGTACACCGATACATAGAATTTTATCTATAGTTACAAAAACATGCTTCTACAGGTCTGAGTCAGAATCAACCATTGCAATCCATCCCTCCTTCTCAAGGAATGTTTTGAAAATCTTGATCATTTCTTGACTTTCTATGGAGTTGATGTTGCAGATGTGTGTCCTGAGTTCAAAGACCTTGTACAGGAAGTCTGGGTTGAGGGGTAGGATTTCTTGAATGTTGTTGATGATAAAAGATGATCCATCACACAGAAAGAACTGAAAGCAGTAGAGGGGTGAGAGTGGTGGTCGTCGGATTTACAAGGGATGTTGGAATTACCAGTGGGTTCTAGCAGTAGCGGATCGGTGGATTCCGGTGGGTTCAAGCAGCCGGTGGTTAGACGATGATACAAAGATGATGAAACGTTGATGACGATGAGCCGATGAAATGAAACAGACAAAGACGATGAGAAGTTGGTGGCTTTCGGTGAGTTGAAGTTAGGTACCCCCACCAAATTAAGAAATTATTTTATTTTATTGGACAAAATAACATCTTCAAATCTCACAAACTCATCAGTGAATCGTGTCATTTTAGAGTTGCAGGTGTGTCGAAGTCGCGTCATGCCGGAGATGAAGAAGGGGTGGGGTTTGCTTAGGGTTTGTTTGTGGGGGAAGGAGATGTATTTGTGTGGTGGGGAAGGAGATTTATTTGGGTTTTAACACAAATAGCCCCTATGGTTATTAATTTTTGCTTTTAAAAGAAAGGGCATTTTAGTCATTTCATAAAAACTTAAGTGAGTTTTTTACGTCTATTAGTATCAGGGGCCATCTCTATTACAATCGTGCACACTATTGGCAAAACTTGTAGTTTCCCATTCATAGGGACCAAAAGTGAAATCTGTGTAAAACACAGGGGCCATCCGTGTAATTAATTCTTTATTATAAAATCATCTTCACATTAAATTTCATATGAATATCACATTAAGTAATGTACAGGAAATATTTATATATTGGGGTAACTTTATATAATAGTAATTAAGTTTTAAAAAAGTTATAATTAGGTTACTCAATATGCATTTTACATGGTATACATCCTCGGGTATACTATGGTGAATGATCTAATTGAAACACTTTTGAAACTTGTTTACAATTATGTGGTATTTTCCCTTATATATTACATTTGTTTAGTTTTTATTTTAAACTAGAAATGTTTCCCGCGCTCCGCGCGGTAGACATATTTTAAACAGTTGCGACAGTGACATTAACGCGCCTAGGCACAAAAAGAAAAAGGGGTTAAGTAAAACTTTCCAGTCGCTCCGCATTGGGAGGTGAACCTTAAACAGTTAAGGCGGTGACATTAACGTGGCTAAACACAAAAAAAAGAAACGTGGTAAGAATTTACCGCGACTCGGTTATGGAGATCGAAACATAGATAAAAGATGGTTATATAACGATAGCGATGTTTTTTTAGTCAGTGCCGGTCTCAATATTCACGGTACCAACACATTACCATCGGTCGATATAGCCTATGATACATCAAAAATACTTTATTTTGAATACAACATCGTTTTTAACAAAATTTATACCGTGACGTAAAGGGAAAAAAATAACGAACTAAAATTAAGGAAAATCCAAATTATATATATACTAAATTAGTAAAATTGAGGAGTTGTTTTTCAAATTTAATAATAATGAGGGGTTGAAATTACATTTACTAAAATGTACCGACAATTTGGTTTAAGTTTAATAATAATTGCATAGTTAAGTACTAAAAAAAATCTAAAAAAAATGTCACCGACCACTTCTTTCCCCTCAAGTTTAGTGAATTAGTACCCTCATCTTTATAAAATATTACTTTAACTTTCTTAAGTTTCTAAATTTTCGAGTTTACCTCTGTAGTATATATAATTTAATTTTTCCTTAATAACTCTCGGTCATTAATTTTTTTTCTTGACGCACTGTTATAACTTTTGTTAAAAATGGAGTTGGATTCAAAATATGGTACTTTTTAGGAGATGTGGGTAATATCAACTGACAATAACATGTTCGTACCGTTAACAATGAGATCGACATCGACTGAAAAACATTGGTACCGTTATATAACTGTCTTTTTTTCTATGTTTCGATCTTAACAACTGAGTCGTTGTAACTCTATACATTTCTTCTATGTATGTACCCACGTTTATTTTTGTGTTTAACCATATTAATATCACCACCTCAGCCGTTTAAGGTCTCGCCACGCAGCATGGAGCTATTTTTCTCGTTATAATAAAAATATCATGTTGTAGTTTTAAAATTACCACAGTATTCATTTTCAAGCCAAATTAGTAATTTTCAAAAAACTTTCCATCGCTAATTCACAAAACATTTCCACTATGCTCGACAATGAAATTGGCACACCCAGTAAGCTATCGCGGCTTATGTCTCTTTCAGATTACTTGTAGGTCCTGATTTTATCCAAAAAATCACTTAATAGATCGATTACACCCATGTGGAATAGGTGTGTAAGGTGGTGAAAGACTCACAAGAAACATAAGAATGGTGAAGATAACCGGCAACCACACAAGAACACAATACAAGATGATATGAAAATGAAAAACCAACAATAAATAACCTCACGACTTGTATTATGCAACATCCCAAAAATCTACCTTTAATTATTTGGGCAACCCGAATCTCTAGTAAGTGAGACGGTGAATGTGGTTTTAGCGTAAAACTGGAATTAGGGGTCGGTGATGGCTTAGTTAGTTATTTTCATCATAACCTGGGATCAAAATGTGAGAAGACGGAAATGAGAGGACTCGGATGTAAATAAGGGACGTTTAAATATCTTGTTAGGAGAAAACCCTAGGCCGATCGACTTGGTTTTGTGTGAGAGTCGAGAGAAACGACGCATGGAGAGAAAGACGCCGACGAGGAAGAAGGAGAAGGAGCCAACGGTGGTTTTCGGCAGCAAGGTCTCCAAATCTGTCAAGGTAAATTCAGTTCTTGCTTTATACGTGATTGTTTGCGTGTGTTTGCTTAGTTGGGAACTCGACTAGGGTTTGGGGTATTGTTCATGATTGGCACAAGAGACGAGGGGGAGATGGCCGACTGTGGTCGTGGTAGTCAAGTGGAGTACGGTTGTGTAACAAACCAACATTCGGGTTTGCCTGTAATATATTAGTTATATTGTAGGGGTGTTTTTAAATAAAAGAAAGTTGGTGGGTGTCACTTAAAAGGTGGAATTAACTAATTTTGAGAGGAGGAGTCATGTATGCAAGTGTAGGGACTGATCTTGTAATTGGCTCAAAGTTAATTTGGTGCAGAAAATAAAAAATGGCGACCCGCACACACAAAGTGTGTGGGTGTGTGTCGCAAATCAAGGAGAAAGAGGGGCTTTGATGAAGAACGATTCCTACATGCTTGAATTGAAGGTGTTGATTCTTACAATCCCTTCCAAACAACAAGTAAGCTCTCTTTCATCTCTTGAATCCAACATTTATGGTGTTATTGGTGGGTTTTGTAGAAATCAAGCAATGGGACTGATTTAGGTGTTGTAAACGATTTTTAACTTCATAAAAGTGATAATCTAGCTTAATTAACATCATCTAAACATCCAATTTGGTGATTCAAAAACTATGGTTCTTGAGGGAAATTTGGGGGTTTTCAATATGATGATGTTTAAATGATTATATGGTGGTTGATAAGTGTCTTTGGTGTTAAAAGACACATTATTATGTAAGAAACCTAATCAATTTGATGATTTCAAAATTAGGGTTCTTGAGAAACTTATTTGAGGGTTTTATAATTAGAGGTGTTTAAATGGTGAATTGAGTATGGATAATTGTTTATGGTGTAATATAAAAAAAAATTCAAGTATAAAACTCATTTGAAATGGTAAAGATTGAATTGGATAAAATTATGGAAATTGAGTGAAAACCTTAACGGGTAAAAATAGGTACATTTGTATTAACAATGGTTAAATGCTTGTATAGGGCTTAGTAACCAAGATTATATGTTAGTGAAGATCATAAGATCATGGGTGGGAGTTAAACTTCAATTGTTGAATGTATTGTGGTAAATTACATTACTAAACAAGTGGATTATTTAGGTGATCAAGGTATGGAGTGGCTAGCTTGGAAGACGAACTGGAATACTTTTTGGCAAAGGTAAGTGCTTTGCACTACTTAGTAGTAGATAAGTAGTGGTTACATGTAAGTAGATGTATTTCCATTTATATTTATATGTTGTATGTTGATTTTGACTTATGTGGTAAATGGTCAATGTAAAGTATGAATGTGTAGGATTGTTGTAGTTGACATAATGAGGAAACTAGTCAAACTAATGAATGACACTTGGCAGAAGTGGTGTAGTTGAACTATGTGGGATATAGTCAAACTAAACGTGGTAAATTGGTGTAATTGACTAGTGTGACATATAGTCAAACTAAAATATAGAATGTGATGATTTGTTGTAAATTGACTTAATATGGTATAAGCCAAACCATTGTGGATAATGGTGAAATTGGTGTAATTTGACCTTAGTGGTATAGGGTCAAACTATTATGTTGAAATTGGTGTAACTATACTATGTGGTTAATAGTCAAACTTGAATATGCAAATATGGTAAATAGGTGTAATTAGACTATGTGGTTATTAGTCAAACTTGAATTTGCAAATGTGGTAATAGATTTAAATTGACTTATGTGGTGTAACGAACCCGTTTTTGGATTTATAAAATAATATGGAAAGTTATACTATGGGTGTATTTAAATTATTGATAGTTGGAGGTTTATTGTAAAACAAAGAGTTTTATCTAGTTTTGAAGCAAGGAGTCAATAATGGAAGTGTAGGGGGCTGTGTGTAACAATTTATAAAAAAATTATAAAGCCTGATATATGGAGGGGGAGGGGTCACGACACACACATGGTGTGTGTGTGTGTGATCGTGAAATCAAGAGGGGAAGAGAGAAGCAATGTCTTAAATTCTGGAAAACCAGTGATGGTGATTGAAGCTTGAAGGTGTTTGTGATTCATGCATGTATCAAGTAAGTTCATCTTCTCCATATCCATCTCTTGAACCTCCATTAATGGAGTTTGATGGGTTTTAGTAGAAAACTAGAATTGATGTGGTGATTATGGTTAGAAGTTGAGTAGAAACCTTAATCTAGTGTTGTAAATAGTGGAGAATCATGATTAACATGATTCTAACATCCAACTTTATGATTTCAAAATTAGGGTTCTTGAGGTGAAAATTGGGGGTTTCAATTTGATGAAGTAAAGTGATGAATTGGTGGTTGATAAGTGTTTATGGTGTTAATAAACACAAATTTTAGTAAAAGCCCTCAATCTATTTGATAATCAAGAACCTTGGATAATTGGGTGAAATTGGATAAAAACTTAACGGGTCAAAATGGGTTGGTTGTTATCTAGAAAGGTTGAAAGCTTGAATGAAGCTAATTAAACCATGTTAGTTATTGGTGAAGATCATAAGATCTTGGGTGGGAGTTAAACTTCATTTGATGAGTGTTTTGGGGTAAATAAGATTATTAAAACATGTGGAAATATTTAGGTGATCAAGGCATTAAAGGTGTTAGCTTTGAAGACCAATTATAATCTTCATTGGCAAATGTAAGTGCCTTGCACTTACTTAGTAGTGGATAAGTAGGTCATATGTAAGTAGTTATGTAGTATACGATTTACATGTTGTTAATGTGTTTGAATTGTGTAGCATAAAATCAATGCTTAATTGTTATGGTAGAACTTGTATGTTTGACTCTATGTGAAAATTTAGTCAAACTTGAATGTTCCAATGTGATGAATATGTGTAATTAGACTATGTGGTTAATAGTCAAACTTGAATGCGCCAATGTGGTGAAAATTTGTAATTAGACTATGTGGTTAATAGTCAAACTTGAATGTGCTAATGTGATAAATATGTGTAATTAGACTATGTGGTTAATAGTCAAGCTTAAATGTGCAAATGTAGTAAAAGAGTGTAATTAGACTATGTGGTTATTAGTTAAACTTGATAGTGCAAATGTGATAAATAGAGGTAAGTTGACTTGTGTGGTTATTGGTCAAACTAAGGTGTGATATGTGGCTAAATGGTGTAAATGACCCAATGTGGTTAAGAGTCAACTAAAAGATAAAATGTGGTAACATTAGAATAAAATTGACTTAATTTGGTAAAAGTCAACCGTTGGTGGTAAAACAGTAAATTGATTGATTACACGAAGTGTGGATACTTCATGGAGGTCTTCACATGAATTCAAATACTAAAGTGAGGTAAAATACTTCACGGGTGAAAGTGAATTCAATTACTTCACGGGTGAAATGAAGTGTGGATACTTCATGGGTCGGCATGGAGTCAAATACTCCATGGGAGAAACCGAGGGGTGAATCTCCCACATGACATATGGATATGTCAAAAGAATGAACAATAAACTATGAGTATGTATAAGTTATTATTGATTGTAAGATGTGGTTATATTCACGCTTAAACAATTGAGAAAGATGGGATTGAGAGTTAAATCCTAAATGAGTGCAAACGGGTCATTGCACTTGAACTTGAGTAACCAAAATACTAATCTTTACATGTGGGTATGTTAGGAAACTTACATGGATGTTTAATATCTAGATAGGTACCATATTAGTTTGAAAATGCAAACGGGTCACTCGACGGAAAGATACAAAGGCTGAAAACTGAATTTTTGGCCCTTTGGACCTGATGCTGGCATCCCATACGCCCAGGTTGGCGTCCCATACGCTACCTGGCGTATGATACGCCCAAACAGTTCTGGGAGACGCTGGGAAAAGTATGTTTTTGGAGTTTCGGCTTGTCGTTCTTGTAGGGACTTTTTAGGAGTCTCAAGGACTAATTACCTTTACTAAGTTGTTCACTTTGATGTTACGAATGTAGGAAAAGCTCTATCATGATCTCGGGTCACGCCAAGGATGGAAAATTGGATTCTCAACCTTTCTTTTGGAAGTTGTTTACTTTAAAATTAACCCTTAGAAGGGATTACTTATGTTAACAAGTATATTTTGGAATTGTAGTAGTTTAAAAACATGTCCTTGTGAAACTTATGATATTCACATGTTAATGTAAATAGATTATCAATGATTTTAAATATGAATGATCGTTGAGACCTAGCTTCCGCATCATTTTAAAAGTTTAAATCGGTTTGAAATTTTGGGTGTTACATGTGGTTATTGGTCAAACTAATGGGTGATATGCGGTTAAATGGTGTAAATGACTCAATGTAGTCAAGAGTCAACTAAAATATATAATGTGGTAACATTAGAATAAAATTGACTTAATTTGGTGAAAGTCAACCGTTGGTAGTAAAATGGTAAATTGGTTAATTACATTAAGTGCGGATACTTCATGGAGGTGTAACGTGAAGTGTGGATACTTCACGGGTGACATGAAGTGTGGATACTTCATGGGTCGGCATGGAGTCAAATACTCCATGTGGGAATCCGAGAGGTGGATCTCTCGCTAGACATGTGAATATGTCAAGATAAACAAATGGTAAAACATATGACCTAAAGTCCTAATGAGTGGGAAACAGGTTGTGGTCAAACCAAAGTTGTAGCCCAGCCCCTTTAGTAAGCTATGACCTAGCAGTAGCCTATGACCCTCCTCAAGATGACCTACGGTTGGATTGGACCTTAAGGCCTATAAGTTCTGCCTTACGGCCACACCTTACGGTCTGGTATACGCTGGAATTTCTGGATTTTTGGGTTTTTGACCTATTGTTGTTGTAGGGACTTGTGGGAGGTTCCTAAGACTTCTTATATATACTAAACATGTTCAAATTAATGTTTTGAATGTAGGGAAAGCTCCGGAGTGATCTCGGGTCCTGCATCAAGTGGATTGGTTTCTCATGATCGTTTTATGCAATTGTTTTTTGTTAATATTCTCGTGTGGAATCTTTACAAACTATTTGGAGTTATTACAAGTTGTGGATAACTTGTTAGTATTTTGTTAAAATAATTTAGGTGATTAGGTTAGTTTAATTCGTGGTTGTAAAACTTAACGTGTGGATACGTTAAATGTTGTTTTGTGAAATAACTTCCGCGTTGTTTTAAAAGTTTAAAACGCTTTGAAATTTTGGGTGTTACAGGCTGAAAGCGAGGCGAGGAAGGGGTGGTCCGGCTGGGACTACTCGACGAGGAAAATGATATCACAGTGGTGTTCGACGGAGGTGACAAACCTGACAGGGACGGTGGCGGGGGTGGCTGTGACAACAGCGGCGACGCGCGAGGTGGTGTAGGGCGGGTAGGGTTGGCGCTCTCTCGGTTATGGTGCTCATTGGCGTCAGGATAGCGTTATATGACGTGGGAGCACAGAGGACGAGCATGCTGGAGCATGGCGGTGGTGCAAGGTAGTGACCGGCTAGGGTTTAACCTTGTAGCAATGAAGAAGACAACGGTGAGACAGTGACGGGCTCGATGATGCATGCCTAGTGAGTCTCAAGAAGGAGGGTAAGGACGATGGGAGTAGTAGTAACGTGATGATTCGTGACTAGGGAAAACGGTACAACACCGGTTAAAGTTTCACATGTGCATGACATGCTTGTGTAGGAGGAGACCGGCTTGGGTTAACGTACTCGCATGAATTAAGGTTTCTTGCATGGCATGGTTCGCATGCATGCATTGAATTCGGGGGTGCGGTTTCCAAACGAGTCAAGGATGTCTGATTCGTGTGAATCTTTACAGTTAAGGTTTCGTGGAGGGCGACTGGAGAATGTTGTGGGTTGTTATATTTTTTATTTGTCAATCGACGTATGTTTAGAACGTGTCTGATCAGGTGATCATACGTTTGACAGGTCCGGGTTTCGAGCGTGGACCGACGGATTTCAGTGCAAGGACACAGATTGCTTCGTAACTGGTGAGTTTCTAATCCCATATTCTTTTAAATTTTTTACTATTTTTGGGGCTATCGTACACACATACGAGACAAGTTTATGTAGAGATAAAGACTAATGGCTACAAGATTCTCTAAGAACATATGTTGCGTACTCTACAATTTTGCTGCTGACCTACAAGTTGATGCGGATAAAGTAAGTGTTGCGGATAGCTATGTTCTCTGTTGATGAACATTGTTGTTGCGGATTGCCTTATCTGCTGAAGACCAAAGTTGTTGCTGATAGGCTTCTCAGCAGCATCAAACATTGATGCTGCTGATAGGCAAATCATCAGCAATTTTGACTTTACTACTGACGCCTCTCCTGCAACACTGACACATCTATCATCAGAAGGAATGTTATTTGTGTAGATTATTAAAGACAAAGCTACTACTTATGAAGTCTCCTGCAAAGATTCCTACGAATACTTTTGACCTGAACCTTACTGTTTGTTGCAGCTTGTCTTTTAGTTGTCTACCAATTGTAGTGTAACTTGTAACTGTCAAAGATCAACGGCTTTTGTTTGATCTGATCCTTAGAAGCAAGGGTCTGTCGTGATTCTAAGGTCCTTTATATGTATTGTATCTTCCATTTGTACAACTGTGCTTCCTTAGAGTTTTCTCTATAACTTGTAAACATTGAAGATTAATACACTTTGCATTTATCAGTATTATCTTTGTTTCTTGTATACATTGCTTAGTTGTTATTGTTTCCGCCAATCTCAACTAGAACAGAACCATCTTGTAAACACCGATCCTACAAGTGGTAAGCTTTGGCTCTCAGATTAAACTATAATATCCATGATTTTCATACCATAATTTTTGTTTCTTCATTCTATAAACACTAAACCCCCCCCCCCCGGCATTTGTTCAACGCCTTATGTCACATTATTTATTATTTAGACGTACATCAATTCAAAGTTCAAACCCTTCACTTACATATATCTATATTTTTTTATGAATATGTAAATATATATATATATATATATTTTGTTAAACTATTTAACTAATTGAAATTCTTATGAAAAATAAAATACAATTCTTTATATATGTAATTAATCAAACAATAATTAAGATGTTATAAATTCTATAAATAAAACCAGATGTTTTATATATTTAAAGAAAGTTGTCTTGAACCCCTTCTACATTTTGACCCTTTTCTAGTTTGAACCCCAAAGAAAACCGCCCCCTTTGACTTTAAAAAGTCAAAAGCCTCAAACATTTCACAATGGAACGTGTAATTCGATCAAGCACGACTGCTTTGAACTTTCCATCCATGCCTAAACGTTTATCGACCGTTTCCAGACCCATTAACCATAACAATTTGACAATCTTAGTGGTGGAATTCGAAATTCAAACAAATTGAAACAGTTTGACTAATCAAAGTCAAACATTGTCAAACCATCATTTCAATTCACGAAATTTACGCGTCCCAATCCCGCAAATCACTTGCATGTCAATCACGTACGTGCCTAGACCATTAATAGGACCCGATTCACTCTCAATTCAGTGAATTTACGCGTATTCAGGCCTCCACGTCCATTTCGGTCAAATTAAAATCAAAGCAGCTAATCCGCGTGAAGTTAAACGAATTAAATCCCTCACCCACTCTCGTGTACGTCCACAAAAACTCTCCCAGCCTATAGACGAGCCGCATATCGCTTCCGGATTCCTATCGACCCCCAAGAACAGTCGTATCAAACTCGAAGCCATCTGCATTCGTGCCCCAATCATTTCAAGTAAGGATTTCACTATTCGATTCGTAATTCCATGTTTATCAAAAGCCCTCTGCAAATTCGTGATGGCAGAGGGTAACGAGGTCGATTGAGATTAGGGTTCTTGGCGGGTTGGTACGTATTCAAATTTGGGTTGTTTTAATCTCACGTTTTAACTAATTAGAATCCTAAAACAACCAGCAAAACCACCTGGTCCGGCCGGTAAGTCACTGCGCCGCCGAACCAGGTGGCGTGGGTTTGAAACCCACCAGTCCGTCCCTTTTTACGCTTATGTTAAACCCAGGCCCGGCCTAATCCCAATCTCATGTTAAAACGATTTGAAATCAGTCATACATCAGAAGCATAGGCCTCGGCCCAGTGGTTTGTTCATCTCGGTTTCCCAGAGCTGACCCGGGTTCGAGTCCCTATGGCCTATTTATTTTTTTACATCGTTTTGAAAGATCCAAATTTTATATAAAAATTATTTTTATAAACCGTACAATATTTTGAAAGAATGAAACCAAATTTGTCAATTTTCAATATAAACTCATTTTATTATTAAAATCGTATATTAATTATTTAAAACAAAAATATAGTTTTTAAATAATTAATATTGATTACCAAATTAAATACTTATTGTCACAAGATTTTATATAAAAAAAATTGTATTCCCTTGAAAGCAAAATTTATAAAGCCTTACTAAATTTTAAACTTTATTTAAAACTAATAAAAATCCTTTTTGAATCATAAATATTTGAAATAGTAAATAAATAAATAAATTTATTTATTATTTATATAATCTACACTTTGGATTTTAAAATATAATTTCCATTAGTTCTTAAATTTATTAACACACACTTTTATAAATAAATAAATAAAATAAAGATATTTGTTTAAATTATATTTGAATAAATATATTTCTCACAATATTTTTTTTTTGTAACTAAATAAATAAATAACAATTATTTAATTTATTTAGTTATTCAAATCCAAACACTAATTAAAATATTTTAAAACAATTCATTTCAAATTTTTATTTTATAAAACACCCATTCAAGTACAAACCACAATCTCCTACACACTCCTTTACATACTACAACTCAAACCCTTTGTACACACATCCATTTCAATCCTAGACTTGGCCATAGACTATTGTGCGCATTATTAATCTAGATTCATATACAATACACTATAGGTTAACGTTGATCTCTTGAGCTATCAACATCTTTGATACAAGTGAGTATTACATAGCCCCTTTTACTCTTTTACACTTTTGGGGTGAAACATGAACTTTATACACACAATTGTTTACATTTACACAAACTACATAAACACAAATCCTCTTTACATTCATGTATACAAAATTTGATCTTTATATTTGAGTGCTAGGTGTGTTAACTGTTTGTGTGCAATTTATGTGCAATCATTAACTATTCAGGCCGACGGCTAATAATGATAGATCTATTGAGTCTGACAAACCCACCCAGATTGGGGTGATTGTTACCGACAACACAATTTGCATGCTAGTTACAAAGTTTTGATTGTACTTTGGTTACACAATAGTTGCTCCCCATAAATGCCTTATTTTATCTTGTTATGTAAGGATTTGATTATTCACATCTATACACTATCTATGTATAAACCTGTGTATGCCCACCAACTTTTTAGTTGACTTTATTTTATTTATGTTTCAGGTGCTAACATGTGAGTTTGCTCAAGACATGCTACACATAGGCTTTGGACTTAGCTAAATTTAAATAAAGAATATTATGTATTTCATTTACGTACTTGTTTAAATTTGGTTGTGTTGGATTTATTTGAAATGAAATTTGATGATTAAAATATTGCAATCTAGTCAACCTTGTGCTCATGAACAATCTACATGTCTCGCCCCGACGTATTCCGCCGTCGGTTGGGGTATGACATAAACAAACTCACACTTGTTTAATCACTCTCTGGTTCTATTCATTACTATCTCTTTGCTAAAAAACCATATATCCAGAAGGATGGCACAAAACACTGGATTTAATGATACTGGAAGACTCAACAGACCACCAAGACTGGTGTCTGGAGAAGACTATGATATGTGGAAGAACAGAATGGAAAGTTTCTTCTGTTATCAAGAATATGGAATGTGGAGATCCATAAAAGATGGTATGTATGTACCCATGGTGGCCTCTGATGATTCTGGAGGTCCATCAGTTCCCAAAGAAGCTTCGAAGTACTCTGAAGAAGACATCAAGAAGATGGAGGTAGGTTTCAAAGCCTTGGGAGCCATACAAATGTGCTTGCCAAATGTAGTTTTTCATAACTTCAGAGAATACAAGACTGCCAAGGAGCTATGGGAAGCTCTTGAGAAGATGTTTGCTGGATCAAAAGAAGTGAAGGAGAATAGAAGAGACATCTTGACGCAACAATATGAAAACTTTGTCTGGAAGGAAGGTGAGTCTCTTACTGTTCTATACAACAGGTACACTTATCTTGTGGGAGAGCTACAGTGCTCTAAAGTAAAGCTAGAGAATGAAGATATTTTCAAGAAGTCATTAGATCACTTCCAAGTTGCTGGACACACTACACAGTTTCAATTAAAAGGACTGAAAACCTGAAGATTACAGATGACTGAGCTGTTTGGTTGCTCAAGACATATGAATTAGAAATGATTCAAGCAAAAGAAAGAAGCTCAGGTCATTCAACAGCCTCATCATCCACCACCACTTCTTCTGCACTACACTCTGACCACTCAGTTCCTAGTTCAAGCAACTACTAACCTCCCATTGTTACCCATCCTCATACTCCCAACTTATAATCAAATAACTCACCATTTCTCCTTGAAGCCCCACCTCAGACAACTTTTGTTGCTTTTGTCTCTGAAAGCCCAAGCAACATGTCCTTTAACAAAGAAGTTCTAGAGTATTTTCATCCAAATGACTTAGAAGAAATGGACATACAACATTCTTATGCCATGCTATCTCTCAGACCTAAACGGTTCTACTCTAGAACTGGAAGACCTATTCCAAGCAACAACTCTAACACTAGAGTAGGTTTAGACAAAAGCAAGCTTAGATGTTACAACTGCAACCAACTTGGTCACTTTGCTAGAGAATGCAAGGCACCAAAGGCAAATCCAGTTGCTGCACAACCAAGACAAGCCCATCAAGGTCAAGCAAGTCAAGGTAACACCCCTCCTGCTCAAACTGCAGCTTGTGCAGCTATTGGAAAAGCTGAGTTTGACTGGAGCTTTCAGTATGAGGATTTTCCTGCCAATAACCAAGCACTCATGGCAGACACAACAAAGATACCACCTTGGGTATATGAACACCTCTGTTCTCAATCTTGTATTGATAAGGTTCTAGGATACATAAAACATAACCAAAACCTTATAGATCAAAATGAAGAGTTTCACCAAATGAAATCTGAATTCAAAAAGGTTGAAAACAGTTCCAAAGAAAAGATTAACTGTCTAAAGAAAGAGATTTCATTATTAAAATAAGAACAAACAAATCTTGAAACTCCGATTGATTATCTATTGGTTAAGTTAAAAGCTACAAGAGCTAAGTTGGCAGACCAAAAGGTCCATGTTGACAAGTATGAGTTTGCATCCAAAACGCTGCAAACACTTTTGGATGCTCAAATTCATGAAAAGGTGACTGTTGGTCTTGGGTATCAAGCTGAAAAACCCTACAATGTTGTACCTCCACCTGCTGATTATGTAGCCATCCATGAACCAAACTTTAATCTTTCAAACCTTGAGCATGCAAACCGAAACCTTGATCCTTCCAAGGAAGAACTATTTGTGCAAGATTGCAGTACCTCATCTGAAGCTGAGTCCACATGCTCAGATTCCACTGAAACAACTGAAGCTCCATTACCTCCCAAAGTCATTTAACTCCCTTAATACCTGTACCTCAAACCACCAAACAGATCAAAATTAGCTATTCTCCTGAAGGTAGAAAGTTAATTATTGAAAAAGGACAATCATCAACCTCCACCAATCTCCAAGAAAAATCCATCCGACCCAGGAAGGTCTTTGACATCTGTCATGCACCTGGAGAGAGAGCTCCATATGTTCAAAAGACATTGGAAAAAGCCACCTTTGAGCACAACAAAGCTCATCCCTGGAATTTTAAAGATCAATTCAAGAGAAAGGACTATGTGTACTTTCAAATGGACAAACTGGCTAAATCATGCTTTATCTGTGGCAAATACAACCATACCGCTAGCACATGCTTCTACGACCTTAAGCAGCAAAGAAATCTCAAGCAACATGCTTTTGAGAAGACAAACAAAAAGAAGAAGGTGAGAAGCTATGAAGCCAAGACAACTCACTTCAGAAAATCTCTCTCCCCACCAAGGAAGCAGCTCCCAAAACCTCAACAATCCTGCATCATATGTGGTGAATCAGACCACTTTGCTGCTGATTGTAAGTTCAATCCCTTCAACCAGATCTTTCAACCAGCTTCCACAACAGTTCAAGCTACTCCAAAACAAAAGCCACTCTAAAGAAGAACTCCCACAAAGAAACCCACTTTTAATAGAAATGTAAAGAAGGAGAAGCATGTATCTATTGAACAATCAGCCGCTAGCAAAAATGCTGCTGATCATTTGACGCTGAAAAATATGAAGCCCAAACCTAAGCCTTCAGCAACAATCAAATCAGCTGCTGACCAGTTAAAGCCATCAGCAGCAATCAAGTTTGCTGTAGATCAGCCAAAACCTTCAGCAGTAAAATTTGCTGGTGATAAAGCAAAGCCATCAGCAGCCACAGCCACATCTGCTGCTGATAGAGTAAAAAGGTCTGGAAAACCATCCCAACAATGGAAAGCCAAATCCTCAACTTCTTTCTCTCAAAGCATCATCATTGGGTCAACTGAATGCAAGCATACTAATTATTTTGGTCCAAAGACACACTCACCAAAGTCAGCAAGTTCTTGGATTCCTCCATGTAACTAGATCTCTCTCATGTGTAGGGACAACCAGGTCACAAGGATAACACCTAGGTTGTAGACAGTAGTTGTTCCAGGCACATGACCGGCAACATGTCCATCCTCTACAACTTCAGACATTTCAATGGAGGATATGTTGCCTTTGGGAGTGATTCAAAGGGAGGGTCTATAACTGGACAAGGAACTGTGTCTAACGAAAAAATGAGCATTGAAAAATAAAATTTTGTTAAAGAATTGTAGTATCTCTTGTTTTCTGTCAAAGGCATCTGTTGATGAATCTGATCTATGGCACAGGAGATTAAGTCATGTTAATGTAAAAACTATCAACAAGTTGGTGAAAGGAAATCTTGCTAGAGGTCTTCCTAACAAGGAATTCCAACTTGAAGATCATTGCATAGCATGCTTGATGGGGAAGCAACACAAGAGTTCTCACAAACCCAAGACATTGAATTCAAATGACACTCCACTTCAACTGATGCATATGGATCTTTTTGGTCCTACCAATGTCATGTCAATGGGTAAAAAGTCATACTGTCTAGTGATAACTGATGACTACAGCAGATTCTCATGGGTATACTTCTTGAGAATAAAAGATGAAACTGCTGAGATTCTTAAATCCTACATTCTTAGGGTTGAGAATCAAAGCAATCAGAAAGTGAAAATCATAAGGTGTGATCAAGGTACAGAGTTCAAAAACCAAACCTTAAATTGTTTCTGTGAAAGCAAAGGCATTGAAAGACAATACAACGCTCCAAGAACTCCTCAACAAAATGCAGTTGTTGAAAGGAGAAACATAACTCTCATTGAGTCTGCAAGATCAATGCTGGTTGTCTCAAAACTAGCTCTCACATTCTGGGCTAAGGCAGTTAGCACAACTTGCTATGTTCAAAATAGAGTTCTCATTGTCAAGCCTCTCAACAAAACACCTTATGAACTATGGTTCAAAAGAGTTCCCTACATTGGATTTCTGAAACCCTTTGGATGTCCATATACCATTCTCATCACACATGGAGTTCTTCCTAAGTGTGCTGCCAAATCAGATGAAGGATACTTTATGGGCTATTCCTCTCAATCCAAGGCCTACAGAGTATTCAACTCAAGAACAAGAATTATCGAAGTGGAATGTAGGGAACACATTGCATGTGAAAAGGGTAAAGGACCCGACTGTCTCTTTGATATAGAATCCTTCTCCAAGTATTTGAGCCTCTCATCTTCTCAAATATGGAGTCTACCTCTTCCAAAGCACCAGCTTCTACATCCTATACTGATTACAGATTGGAAATCAATAGTTCCTCTATAAGAATCAAAAGACCATCTATTGATCCTCCGCATGTTGTGGAAGCTATTGAAGCCAGTGAAGCAAGAACAAGTCTCCCAATGTCACCAACAGCAGTCTCTCTGAAAATGAAGATCAGAATGCAACTCATGACATCTTTGTAGATGGTGTAGAGGCATCTGTTGCTGATCAAGAAGATACAGTTTGGATAGAGGCATCTGCTGCTGATGCTGCTGCTGAGATTGAAGACTCCTCCACAATGAATGAAGATATTTCTGATCATAATCAAAGCAATCTTGAACAAGGAATATAGTTGGATGTTGTTCCAGCACAAAGAATCAACAAGGAACATCCATTGGAGAATATAATTGGCCAAGTTTAGCAAGGGGTTCAAACACGAAGCAAAAATCATGAGGCTAATATATGTTTGTATTCATGCTTTTTATCTCAAGTAGAACCAAACAAGATAGATCAAACTTTGTAACATAGTAGTTGGATTGAAGCAATGCAGGAAGAGTTGCTGCAATTCAAGAGACAAGATATGTGGACCCTGGTTGATCTTCCACCTGGTCAAACTGCTATTGGCACAAGATGGGTATTCTTGAACAAGCAAGATGGGAGAGGAATTATAATCAAGAACAAAGCCAGACTTGTAGCTCAAGGATACACTCAGGAAGAGGGAATTGATTATGATGAAGTCTTTGCTCTTGTTGCCAGACTTGAGGCCATCCGAATTTTCCTAGCATATGCTGCATCCAAGAGCTTTACAGTCTATCAAATGGATGTCAAGAGTGCTTTTCTGTATGGGAAGATTGGTGAGGAAGTCTATGTCAGACAGCCTCCAGGCTTTGTAGATCCTGCACATCCTAATAAAGTGTTCAAACTAGACAAAGCTCTCTATGGCTTACATCAAGCTCCTTGAGCCTGGTATGAAACCTTGTCATGATATCTACTCAGCAACAACTTCAGAAGAGGTGCCATTGACCAGACCTTGTTTATCAAAGATGAAGGGGGAGAAATCCTAGTTGTACAAATCTATGTTGATGACATCATATTTGGATCAACAGGGAAGAAGTTATGCAAATACTTTGAGGTCCTGATGCACTCAAAGTTTGAAATGAGTTCAATGGGTGAACTAAATTTCTTCTAGAGTCTCCAAGTCAAACAAGTTCCAAATGGAATCTTCATCAGTCAATCCAAATATCTCAAGAGCATTTTGAAAAGATTCAAGTTGGTTAGTTGCTCTGCTGCAAGAACTCCTATGCAAGTGCACCATCAACTGACTCCAGACAAATATGGTCAAGACATTGATCAAAATTAGTACCTTGCAATGATAGGATCACTCATGTATCTAACTACCTCAAGGCCAGATATCATGTTTGTAATATGCCTCTGTGACAACCGGCAATTTACAGGGTATTGACTGTTTGACTTCCGCACATGCTTTAATTTATTAAATTTGTGTGGTTAGACTTATTTAAAGTTAATTGAGTCATTTTATAGTATATCAAGGCCCTTCGTGTGTTTAGATTAGCATTTCATACGTTTTCGGAGAATGCGGTATCGCGTACCGGCATAATAACCGAATTAAATACTGGTGACGACCCGGTTAACATGAAAATATGGTTTTCATCAAAAATTATTAAAAATTACTTAAAATAGTGGATTATATGTGAATTTGATGTGCAACACGTTTATTTGCGTTTTCGGCGATTTTTATCGCGTGTAGCCCGGTTCAGGTGTGCACCGGATGCGTGTAAACCAACTTTTAGCAAAAATTATGATCTTTAGTGATTATGATAGCTAAAAATATGTTGGAATTTTATATGGAGTTATTTTTATTTAAAACCATGCTTAAAGTGGTTAATTTTTATAAAAGGTTGAGTTTTATGTTATATAAAACACCTACACTTGTAATCTTTATAAAAATTACAAAACTAATTGCCAAAACCTCTATGTTGGACGGTTTTTATGGTGGGACCCACTCCACCTCCAAGTTTTCACCATAGAATCAAAATCATCACACTTACAAATTCATTTTTACACTCTAAACACTTGCATGTATTCCAACTAGTTGAAGATCATTTCAAACTCTCTCTTTTTCTCCTTCCTTGGCCGTCCACTTTCATCAATATTCTCACATATACATCACAAAATATCACAACTCTTACAACACTCTCAAAGTTCCAAGTATAATCCTTCAAAGAGTCTTGTGTTCTTGGTGGTTTTTGCAAAGGTTTAGAAGGGTTGTTGAAGCTTTGTCTCACGGCTGTTTTGGACAGCCAAGAACCATCTTTTCTAACACCTTTTTCACTCGTAATTCTTGTAGAAAAGATCCAACAAAGGTAAGAAACATATACACCCTTGTTCATGCTTCAAAACATAGTGTTTTTTCAAGTATGTTCACCAACAAACAAGATTTATAAAAATGGTTAAAAACCTTTTTCAAAACAGATTATGAAGAGGTTTTACAAGGGATTTTTCATGGGTTTTGAGTTTGTATGAGTGTTGTGATCATGTATGTATATATGAGGATGTTTATTGTTGCAAAATGGGTTATTTTGATGCTAGATTATCACATGCAACTAGGGTTTTTGTGATAAAAATTTTAGAACAGAATATAACATGATTTTTTTGTGTAAAAATATGTTAGTTCATGAGTGGATTGTTACTTGATGTTTTGATTAGGTTATTGTTGGATTTTATGTCAAAAATACGTCTTTTGGAACATGTAAATTCATGGATATGTAAGATTTTGTTAAATCTGAAAAATGTATGTTAAAAATAACTTATAATGATGTTTAGAACTTATTCATAAAGTTTAATCATGTGTGGATATGTTCAACTTGATATATGCTTAACTAGGTAGTCGAAAAAGCCGAAAAACGGTAATTTCATGCGTAAATATGGAAAAATATGCAAACTGATGTTATGACAAGTTTTGTATGCTAATTTATGTTAGAAAATCATATTTATGGTTATAAACATGAAACTTGGTGTTTAAATGCATTATATGTGATTTTAAGTAAAACTAGCCCGTAAAACGGTAAAATTTCGATTTAAAAAGATAGATTGATGAATCTGATTTTGGGCAGTAGATAAAACCTATTTTATGAGTTATTTACAGCCCCTAAATGATTTGGAATGATACTTGATCATATGTGTGGTTATATGCATGTTTTGTAACTTGTTGGTTATGCTAAATACATAGGAAATTGCCATGTATTAGGGGATACCATGCTCAAATTTTTAGAAAATTATTCTAAGTGTTTGAATCTGATCTAAAAAGTGTATTTGATGATTTGTGATATCATGTGAAACCCTAAGTGTGATAGCATGAGTTTAACTTGTGAAATGATTAGTTATGTTACTTAGAAAATGCATGATGTGTGACTAAGTGTTGAATGTGACATAGAATTTATTTGACTTATATGTGAGGTAGTCAAAATGATAATAATTCTTAACTTCCTCACATTATGGTTTTTATTAAGTAAAACCCTTGATAAGTCACATATTTTTTTTAATATCCACTAAGTTTTATAAAGAAAACCATAACCGTGTGTCATGGTCACCAAAGTGTTGAACATACACAAAGTCTAGTAGTTGTCTTGTACAACTTGTGATAGATTGGTGTGTTTGTTTGTAGTACATTCCCTAAGTCTAGTAGTTGTCTTGTACAACTTGTGATAGACTTGTGTGGTTTGTCTAGTGAAAAATCCCTAAGTCTAGTAGTTGTCTTGTACAACTTGTGATAGATTTGTGTGGAATAATAAAGAACGTGCAAAGAGTCTAATCTAGTGTGGTGAACATCTTGCAACTAAAATTTGGAAGAATATTTATTAACATGTTCCTTATGTTTAGGACATCTTTAGAACCTTAGTATTCATTTGGACTTGCATATACTAAAGTATTTGATCTCGTTACTTAGCAAGGTGAGTTTTCACGGCCCCTTTTAAATTGTTTTAAGTTTATAAAACTATGGGGGAAAAGCATGCTTGTTTGTTGTCAAATATTGCGTTAGTATGATTTACTTTATGTGATTGCTTGATGGACTTGAGTAAGGGCTATCGTTCGTACCCATGCGAGTTTTTGTTCATGGGAGTTGCCCGGCCGTAATAATCATTAGCCTTGGGATAGGCCGTAGAATATATGTGGTAGATCTATCGGGTTTGACAACCCTCTCTCATTGATCGGTAGCTCCGATCGGATTGTCGTATGAGAGAAATATATTTTGAAAGGATTGTGTGGGCACTTGTTATTATGTCTCGGTTTGATTATAGGCTCTTGTTCGCATCATATGTTATATTCCTTGCAAGCTTATAACAACTCACGTGTATATCATTACGCAATATGTTTCGTTAAAATGTCATGTGTACATTGAAAACCTGTGAAACTCGCTCAACTTTATGTTGATGTTTTTAAGCATGTTTTTCAGGTAATTGAAATGCTATGCTTGGAGGTTGATGGAATGGAATGGCTTTTTGGAAGGCAAACGTCTATTTTGGAATATTTTGGCATGTGTTGGGAACCTGTGGGAATGTTATTTGATCCTTCATGGATCTTGAACAATTTACATTTGGGTTTTTAGTAAACAATGTTGTGTGACTTAAACAATATGTTATTTTGTAATTCCCTAAACAGCTTTTAAACTACTTTAATTTAAGTATAAATCGTTTGCCTATATCATGTGGTTGCCAACTCTGTACCACCATGCTTACGTAACCGCTTCCGCTGCGATGGTACGTTTTTGGGGTGTGACAGCCTATGTGCAAGATTCCAAGCAGCTCCAAAGAATACACATCTTCAAGCTGTCAAGAGAATTTTTAGATACCTAAAGAGAGCCCCAAGACTTAGGCTATGGTATTCTAAAAATGAAAAATTCAACCTGTATGCATACACTGACAGTGACTATGGAGGATGCAACTTGGACAAAAAGTCCACATAAGGGGGATGTCAGTTTCTGAGAGAAAGACTGATTTAACAGAAATCCAAGAAGCAAACCTGTGTATCAACATCTACAGCAGAAGCAGAATACATTACAGCTTCAAGTTGATGTGCACAAGTCATTTAGATACAAAATCAAATGCTGGACTATGGGATGACTTTCATGGCAACTCCCTTGACAACATGAGTGCTATATCAATTACAAACAATCATGTGCAGCACTCCAAGACAAAACACATTGACATCAGGTATCACTTCATAAGAGATCAAGCTGAGAAAAGAGATTCATTTTAACCAAATTTCATACCCATGAGCAATATGCTGACTTGCTTACAAAACCTTTTAATGAAGCTAGACTTAGATATTTAGTTGAGTCCATTGGCATGATGAACTTTGATTAAAATTTGTCTCTAAAAATTTTGAATAAAAAGTGTTTGTCTTTCTTTTGTTGTAAATAAAAATTTAACAGTCAGCAGTAAACATTTTTGCTGCTGATAGGTTTAGTCATCAGCAGCATAGAATTTGCCACTGACTACCTTAAGTTATCAACAGAAACAAGTTTCTTGCAGATAGCTTTAAGGCAATCAGCAGCAACATTTTGGTTGCAGACCATTACATCCATCAGCAGCAACCAAGTTTGCTGCTGATAGACTTAACCATCAACAGCAACCAAGTTTGCTGCTGATAGGCTTAACCATCCGCAGCAACCAAGTTTGCTGCTGATGAGTAAAATGAGTCCAAATTAACTTTTACCCGTTTTAAAAACGACCTTCAGTCTTTACCATGACTGCTACAGTGTGTTACAGCTGTAAAATAATGAAAAGTAAATTGGTTGTACAGTATAAGTAATTTTGCTTTTCCCTCCTTTGTCGTTATAACACAAATCAAAATTCTTCCTTCACCACTTCACATTCAATTCTGACCTAACCCTCACCATTTTCTCTCAAGCATTCAAACCTTTCCCATACTTAACCACCTTTCAAAATTTTACTCCTTCCCTCTAAATCTAACCATAATTGCAAACGTTGATATCAACAACCCCAATGACAAGTTTTCAACCTACCATAATCTAACTACATATCTTGTCAAAGGGAAGAATTCTGAAAGGTTCGACGACATTATCGATTTCCTATGTCGGTCGAAAATATACTTCGCCCTGACTTTCAACCCCACAATCTACATACCTCACATGGAGGATTTCTGGAACTCTGCCGTCTACTCTACCGAACAAGGGACTCCCCAAATCAAAGCCGTGGTAGACGAAAAAGACATCACAATCACAGAAACCACACTCCGAAAACACCTAAAGCTTCAGGACGAGGGAGATGCCAACTCATACACAAAAAATGAATACATGAGGATCTTTGTATCCATAGGGTACACTGGAAATCAAGATGATTACACAATCGAGAAGGCACTAATAGGTCCTCCCTGGAAGTTCTTA
Organism: Smallanthus sonchifolius; assembly: GCA_023525975.1. Classification (NCBI taxonomy): domain Eukaryota; kingdom Viridiplantae; phylum Streptophyta; class Magnoliopsida; order Asterales; family Asteraceae; genus Smallanthus; species Smallanthus sonchifolius. Next base: position 14,239,185 of record CM042035.1, on the reverse strand, counting down.
TGCCACACTCTTCTACAATACATATCTCAGAAGAGAAGTGGATGGCATCAACTGAGTTCTGCTCTTTCCTCAGCTTTCCACGGTATGGTAACTGGTCAAGGCTTCAATTTTTCTCATTTGATATTCGAGGGTTTGAGATATAACCTTCAGGAAGGAGCAAAACAAGCATTCTTTATGTACCCTAGGTTCTTGCAAAAAGTTTTTCAATCAACAACTAAAAGATCTTTCAAAACCTGCAAGAATCTATATGATTTTGGGACATAAAAATAATATTTTTCAAAGTATTAGAATCGTTTCAACAAAGTTCTCAGGGTCAATGTTCCATTGTTATCTACAATGTTGAACATACAAAGTACACAGGGTGACAATCAGAAGCCCTAGCTGATGCTGATCCCACACCCTTCACCTCACAGCTTGAACAAACAACATTTGCTTCCCTTGCACGAACACCTATGCAACCTATTGAGGGTGCACGTGCACAACAAATACTTACACCTGTCCTTAAAGCCCAACTGGAACATAGGGACCCAGTTGAGGCAAGTTATACCCGAAAAAGGAAGAGGAGCAAGAAGAATCCTTCTATTCTTGTCTCCCAGGCCCAGTCCCAACCTAAAAGCCCTCATCTAGAATCCCAACATTCTGGAGAGAATATCATAAGGGATAGCCATATTATTAGAGAGACTTCCTTAGAAGTTTCTCTATTAGGATTAGGATCACATCCCGGATCCATAGAACAACCCTCTAAGCCCTCTCTTTATGTTTCTTCACTGAACTTAAGTGTAGAGGCACCTAGTCATGATGATGTACCTTCTCCAACTGGCACTATCTCAAAGGTACTGATTGATTTGGCTGTCAAAGGACCCAGCCTAAGTTCATCACATGAGAAGGTTCACTCTAAGAATGATGTTAGAGTGAATGTGGAAGGGGCTATCACTACTACTGGTCCATCAGTTGATCAGGAGGACAATGATAACATCATTAAGTCCCCAACCACGACAACTCACAGTGAGGATGTTTCTTTTGAAACGCTCTTCACTGAGAGGAATCCCAGGTGCCAAGAAAACCATGGTGATGGGGATGCAGAGGCTAGGCCTAAGGCACCATCTAGTTTCAAGGATTCCACATCTGTGGAGGAGGACATACTGAAACTAGAAAATATGGAATTGGCGGTCAGGGTAGCCATGCTAGAGGCTGAAGTGTCCAAATTAAGGCACCAAGTCTCTATGCATGAGGCCCATCGATGCCCACCTGTGACTTCTCCTTACCTTGTATTAGTGGGAACCCAAATAGACCAAACTCTTTGCATTGATGAAACCAAAAAGGGGGAGATAGTTACTGTTGAAGATGACAAAGATAGTATTGATGAATGGATACAAGAGAATGTAGCCTTTCAAAGAACACTATTCAAGCCTGCTTTTGTTCAAGTTCATGACTTACCAGTCTCAGGAGATGAAGAGGAAGAGATCTCTAACGATTGGAAGTTAGTGGTCAGGGCTGTTGATGAGGTGTTCCCTGAAAAGATGGAGAGTGAAAGTAAAGATGAAGAAATGCCTCTCTCAGTCACTATACTTCAAGCTGCTGCTGCTATCTCAAGACATATCATATCCCCCCATTCTCAACTAACTGCACATAATCTGGAATTTGATTCCATCTTGTCATGGGGATATGATGGTCTATCTGGGAGATTCTGGATTTGGTGGGAGTTTGCTGGTGTTCAAGAGCTTAGGTGGGAGAACTTGAACTTACTTGACACCTATCCCTGCACCTGACTAAGTGTATCAATACATCAAATGATTTGTCTGCTATGCTTGCCATTGAGCGCTTCCATGACATATGTGAAGACAACATGCCCAGATTCAAAGCCTTTCTTGATCTTGCTAAGATGGTGGCATACAACAAAGTTAAGGATGAAGAAGTATAGTCCTCACAAGCAGCTGAACAAAGACACCAGAGACTTACATTAATAAGAATCAGGGTGTTGACAGAGGAACAAGTCCTATGCTTGAAAAGATTCTTATACAATGAAGTTGTCAGGGTCCTGGAAGTTCATGGATGGTCAAGCATTGAGCCTTCAGGGTTCCAATTCTTTTTGTACGCTGGATCATCCTCCATCATCAACACCATTCAAGAAATCCTACTCCTCAACTCAGACTTCCTTCAAAAAGTTTTTGAACTCAGGTCACATATATGCAATATCAACTCAGTGAAGAGTCAAGAAATGATCCAAATTGTCAAAGAACGCCTGGAAAATGACGGAATAACTGCAATTGATGACTCTTACTTAGAAGAGTTGTCCCTTCCCTCTTCTCCAACTGTTATCGTGAACACTGAGGAAGAATCTAGATGAAGGGAGAAACAGAAGGTAATGGCAGATTGGAAGAAAGTAACCGGAGAGGAATGGCAAGTAGGTGAAGATGAAGAAGTCCCTCTTCCTTTGAGTACTCCTCAAATTGCCAACGAAACAGAAGTTGAGGTCTCAATAGTATCTCCCACATCTGCTGTTGAGATCAATGAAGCTGAAGCAGAGGCATCCAACAAGAACAAAGGAAAGGGAATTATGACTACAGAAGAAGAAGAAGAAAAGATAAAAGAAGAGAAGAAAGAAAAGGAGAGAAGAAGAAGAGAAAGAGAATAGGAGAAGATGGCTGATCTTAAAAAGGCTCAAGAAAGAAAGGTTGTCATACTCCTCCGAGAACAGCAAATCCAGTTGCATGCTAGGCAACTAGATAAATTAAAAGTTAAAGTTTCTGCAGCTTCACAACTAAAAGAAGATAAAGCTTTAGCTCTCCTACTGCAGGAACATTTGAATAAAGAAGAAGAACAGAGAGAGAAGAAGATAAGAGAAGATGCTAAGTTCAGAATCACTGATTCTGAACTAGTAAAAGAAATGAGAGAGGAGTGGACTGAAGCTCTAATTTCTCAAGGTGAGAATGCAGACTACCTTGAGAAATTATCAAATAAAGAAATATATAGAGCTTTCATGAGACAACAAGGTCTATTAGCAAACAAGAAAAGGGCTAAAGAAGAAGAAAAGGCCAGAGAAAAAGCCAGAAAAACCATTGCCTTCAACGTCAGATCCCATGAAGAAAGGAAGGTCATGATGGACTTCCTAAAGGCTAGAGGTGAGAGTGAAAAGAGGCTGGGTGACATGAGTTTCATGAACCTGCAAGCCCTCTATGTCAAAGTAAAGAAGTAAGAGGAAGAGAGACTGAGGAAAATAGGTTCAAAAAGAAGGGTAGATACTCAAACAGCAGAAAGAAAACCAAAGAAACTCAGGCCTACTCCCTCATCCTATCCTTCCTCTATCCAACAATCTTCCACTCTCCCTCCTAGACCTCCCTCATCTCCTCCTAAAGAGTCCAAATCCTCTCACCCAGCTCCCCTTCATCAACAGCCCCCAAGAAGAAAACTAAACCTTCTACCATACCTGAAGACTCAAGAGAAATTGTAGTATGGTTCTATAGTAATCAAGACCAGTGGTTTGAAGTTTTCAAGAGGAGGGTAGAAGTGAAAAGATTAGTATACAAATCTGTTGATGAGGTGATGCAGTGTAAGGCCCCAAACCCGGGAGGCCTCACTTGTTGGATTTACTCATTCACAAACAGTTCTTAAACTTGAATATCAAATAACGCAGCGGAATCATTCATTCAACTTAATAAAAAAACTTGTTCAACATGCGGAAGCGTAACATTGTCTTAAGCATTAAAACATAAGGGGATGCCAGACTTCGTAGATCGACCGGGTAACTCTTCAAGCCGCCCAGCATCACCATCCATCATCGTAACATGCCTTAACCTGAATGTGCATACTAAAAGTCAGCTACGCTGGTGAGTTCTAGATTTACATAAAACCTTAGCATAATCATTTTGCCAAAAACATAACATACGTTTATTTAACAAAAGTGTACGTAACATGCAGTAACTTAACATCATTAACACATCGTAACATAGCGTCATAACATAAGTCAACATGAACCGAATTTGCGCCTTCTCGTAACCATAAATTCCATACATCGCATAACAGCGGATGAACTTAAGGCTCGTTACCTCTAAGTCATCCGTCACCCAGGGCTCCTAAGGCTCCTTACCTCTAGGAAGACCCAACACATGTCTCTTAAGGCTCGTTACCTCTACGTAGACAAAACATACCTTAGGCACTATTTCCCCGCAAGGAATAGTACCTTCCATCGGGATCCCGGTAATCCCATGGGTGACCGTCGTCACCCCATCCTCAACCATTTATCCAGCCGTTAGCCAGCCACAAAGGCCCCTCGTAAAGGTAAGGCCAATACGTACACACATACATACCCTAGCTCCCGTAGGAACTCATGGCAGATTCGTTCATTCGTGACTTTCTCAAACCTTTACCTCATTTTAGTTAAAGCATTCGTATGTTTTATAAAAAAAAATTTCATTCATAAACTTCGTTTGGCAAAAGATTTCATCACATCGTCCTTCGTAAACATCATTTCATAAACTTCGTTTCGTAAACATCATTTCGTGAACATCGTTTCGTATGTATGCACACCAGCCCAAAAATATTAATTAAAACATTTAAAGAAAGGCTTTTAGAACTCACCTAAGATAAACAGGGTCAAAGTAATTGTTAAAAGTGGTTATAACTTGCTATTTAGACATGCATGATATGGTTTGATGATAGCTCTATGTTAGATAGGACACAATAACTTGTTGTAACGTGTTAAGTGTTTGAAATCACGCATGCTAGTCATAGGTTACTAAAGATAGCAACTTTCTCTTGAATTATGATTTGCATGCTTAGGTTCTAGACAATTGTTATGTGATGTGATGAACTAGAACATATTTGAGTGATCCTATGAATATATCAATGATGATAGTTTTTTCAGGAAACACGAGTCCCGAACAAACCTGCTATTTTTGGAAACTTTCTATTTATAGAAACCTGCTATTTATGGAAACTTGCTATCTTGTTAGAACAAATAAGATTTGTTGCTAAGTGCTACAGTATGATCATTGTGTATAATATAGAAGTGTTATACTGAACAAACATTCAATCACTAAACGGGTCATCAACGGGTCTTCGAGTCAAACTTTGTCAAACTTGGTCAAACTTAGTCAATCTTGGTCAAACTTGCAAACCTTTTCTAAACACTTAAACAATAGTATTGTTTGGATACTAAGGGTTCCTATCATCTTGCACAAACACACACTTATAAACCGGTGTTTATAGGTGACAGTTAGTCGTCAAGCATTCTAAGTTCGCTTTCTTTCGCACGCACTCTAAGGTGAATTTCACGGTTCCTTTTCTTATGATTTAAACTTGGGGGAGAAAACATGGGTACAAACATTTAGATTTTACATTTCAATTATATCACTTGTTGTACTAAGCGCAAACATATCATGCAAGTCCTTACTTATCGAACCGTTTAATATATGGGATAGCGAGGTAGTCTTGAGTAGTACTACTGGGCATTGACAAGCCTCACCCGCGTTAGTCGCGCTAACACGACAAGTAGTCGAACGGGTGTAACATTGACCTAAACATTCACCATTGATTATGATAGTCATGGTGGGAGGCAATACAAACATAAACAGTCAGCTTCGGTGTTGAAACGCTTTAGTAACATGTACTAGGTTAGCTACCTATGATATAAATTGTAAATGGTATTATCTAGTAAACTTTACAAACATTGAAACCTGTGAACTCACCAACCTAGTGTTGACTCATTTTAGCATGTTTTCTCAGGTCATTAAGGTACAAAGCACAAGCTAAGGCATGCATGCATTCGAAGTCCATCATTTTCAAACTCAAGAACTATTTATTTTATCTATTGTTGGATTATTTATTTTTGGCGCGACTGTTTTGGCGCATGCTTTTCATCTCACTTTTCGCTTCCGCAAGTCTTACATTTAATCAGTGTTTTCATTACTAGTGTTGCATCGTGACTATGAGCAATGCTAGTGGTTTTTATTAAACTCATATAGAGTCGTTCAACGTAACTAATGACTAAGATCCTGGTATGTCACGCTTCTGACGGTAAAACTCCGTTAGTAGGTTTTGAGGGTGTGACAGATTGGTATCAGAGACATTGGTTATAGAGAACTAGGAAATGCATACTAGACTATAACCACGCACATGCATTAGTTACACAACACTTACACTCAAACATGGCACTCACTCATCCCGTTACAGGAAATGTCGACCCCGCCTAATTCACCCGCATCCCCAGTCGTTCAGGAGCAAGATGTTCATACCGTACCTTTGCCAGAGCCGAGGAGACGTCGACTCAACCCGATCAATACCACTGTAGGGTATGACGAGCCTATTCATGTGCGTGTCAGAGGCAACACGCAGGACTGGGATTGGTATCCCGATAGGATCAGGAACTGGATCCGCGAGGAGGAAGTCCCACCTCCACTCACTACTAACATTGCTTCTTCTTCATCATCTTCTGTACGAGCTTTGCCACCATTGCAGTACCCCTATGAGCAGGTGATAGCTGCCTTTGTGGCTAGGATGGACCGGGAGATCCGGAACATAAGGGACGCAGCGGGAGAGATTACTAGCATACTTCAGCGAGAGATGTTGATGAATCAGAGGATCACCAAACTGACTGCAGATTTAGCAGCAACTGATACAGCTCATGAGAATTTGGCAAATGGATGTGTGGATATGGAGGACCGGCTGAACACTGCAGAGTGGAACCTAGATATACTCCACACCAGGATTGAGCAAGTAGAGGCACGACTTGTAGCTGCCGAAGTAGTAGGAGTTGCACCAGAGGATGCACCTGCAGGAGACCAGGATGAGGATGATGATGCAGCATCCGATGTTACGTCAGTTGGCAGTGACATTTGATCATCTATCTTCATTACTTATTTACGTCTTTTCTTTTGAACCTAGATGGGCAGGGTTGTTCCCATCCAACAGATGTTTCTAGAATTTTAATGTTTGGTTGAGTTTAGTTGTAATCGTTACAATTTATTTTATCAAGTATTACGATTATTGAAATGTTATATGTTATGGTTTGAATTTCTTTGCTTACTGGTACTTGTATGATGATAAAATGCGATGTATTTTTCTCATTATTGTATGTTGTGAATGTAAAGATAATGTCTGGAAGAGGAAATGACGTGGTGGACGCGCCGGAGGACGCGGTGGTCGCGGAAACATTAACATGACTGCAGCCGAGCTCACGGCACTCATAAATGAGCGTGTGGCTGAAGCAGTAGTAGCTACTCACGCCGCTATTAATGTTGGAGGTAAAGCAACATATTATCGACTCTAGTGAGTCATCTTTCATCCTAAATTAACATTCGAATATGGTATCCTGCATTCTTGTTTACAATTCAGGTCAGCATAACCACCAGCAGGTTTGTATATTCAAGGCGTACATGGATTGCAAGCCTCACTCATTCAGTGGAGCCGAAGGGACTGTTGGCTTACTCCGCTGGATGGAGAAATCTGAATCCGCTTTTGCAATGTGTAATTGTCCACCAAATAATCAGGTGAAATATGCATCTGGCACACTTGAGTGTCCGGCCCTTACTTGGTGGAACTCTCAGGTGCAAATGCTAACTCTTGAAATGGCAAATGCATTGTCATGGGATGAATTTAAGACTATGCTGCGGGAGGAGTATTGTCCCCGCGATGAAGTGCAGAAACTTGAGGGCGAGTTCTGGAACCTCAAGATGGAAGGATCTGAGATTGAAGCCTACACTACTCGTTCGCATGAACTGGCGAACTTGTGTCCGCAAATGGTAACACCTCCCTATAAGAGGATCGAGAAATTCATTGATGGTTTGGTCCCGCAAATTCAGAGCATGGTGACATCTTCTAATCCTACTACAATCCAGCAAGCAATCAGGTTGGCACACAGGCTAACCGATCTGGCAGTCGCTCAGGGCACCATACCCCCTAGAGGTGCGTTATCAAAGACAGCTAACAACAAGAGAAAGTTTGACAGTTCATTCCCCAAAACCTTCCAGTCAAACCCACCTTCTCAGCAACAGCAACAGCAACACCGTAAGTTTGAACCGTCAAAAAACAACAGTCAGTCTAACTCTTCTCAGCAGAATCAGGGTTCTTATGTTTGCAAGTACCCGAAGTGCAACAAATGTAACTTCCACCATCATGGAGCGTGTGACCGATATTGTTGCAACCGGTGTGGAAAGATGGGTCATTTGGCCAAAGACTGTAGAGTAGATCTACAGAACAAACAGACACCACCCGGAGACGCACCCAAAGGCTGTTTTGAGTGTGGTAAAGAAGGGCATTTCAAGAAAAATTGCCCGCAGTTGAGGAGAAACGGAAACGGGAATGGAAATGGCAACAATCACCAGGGCGGTAATGGAAATGGTAATAACCACCAGGGTGGAAATGGTAATAACAACGGAAATGGTGCAAAGGGCCGAGCATTTGTGATTGGATCGGGAGAAGCTCGGAATGATCAGAACGTGGTGAACGGTATGTTTCTCTTAAACGATCATTATGCTTCTGTACTTTTTGATACTTACGCCGATAGAAGTTTTATATCTAGAGAACTTAGTGGTCGGTTAGGAATAAACCCAACTTTACTAGAACATCATTATACCGTAGAGATAGCAGACGGTAAAGTAATCGAGGCAACCCACATTCTCAAGGGATGTAAATTAGAACTATCTGGTCGCAAACTCGACATCGATCTCATGCCAGTTACACTTGGCAGTTTTGACATAATTGTGGGCATGGATTGGTTGTCTAAAAACCAAGCTGAGATAATCTGTAGTAAGAAGATCGTTCGTATACCCCTTCCTAGTGGAGAGATCCTATCCGTTCAGGGCGAAAGAAGTGGTGCAGTCATGGGCATCATATCTTTCATGAAAGCTCAGAAGTGTCTGCGTAAGGGTCATACCGCGATATTAGCCCTTGTTGCTGACAAGTCCACCGAGGAGAAAAAGTTAGAAGATATCCCAATCGTTCGTGAATTCCCAGAAGTATTTCCTGAAGACCTACCTGGTCTTCCACCCCATCGTCAGGTCGAATTTCAAATTGACCTAACACCCGGAGCAGCGCCTATTGCTCGAGCACCATATAGACTGGCACCAAGTGAGTTGCAAGAGCTATCTACACAACTGCAAGAGTTGTTAGATAAAGGTTTTATCCGACCTTGCTCATCGCCTTGGGGAGCCCCAGTCCTATTTGTCAAAAAGAAAGATGGGACTTTCCGCATGTGCATTGATTACCGAGAGTTAAACAAAGTAACAGTCAAGAACCGCTACCCACTACCCCGCATTGACGATTTATTCGACCAACTTCAAGGGTCAAGTTTCTACTCGAAAATCGACTTACGATCTGGGTATCATCAGCTAAGAGTTCGAGATGAAGACGTATCCAAGACTGCATTCAGAACCCGGTACGGCCATTTCGAGTTTTTGGTCATGCCATTTGGATTAACCAACGCACCCGCGGTGTTTATGGACCTCATGAACCGTGTGTGTAAACCTTACCTGGACCAATTCGTCATTGTCTTCATTGACGATATCCTCATATACTCTAAGAGTCGGGAAGAGCATGAGGAGCATCTGCGTATGATCCTTGAGCTACTGAAACAGGAGCAGCTGTACGCTAAGTTTTCCAAATACGATTTTTGGATTCGCGAGGTTCAATTTCTAGGACATGTGATCAATAAGAAAGGCATACATGTCGATCCAGCCAAAGTGGAAGCTATTAAGAATTGGGCAGCACCATCAACTCCGACCGAAGTTCGGCAATTCCTAGGATTGGCCGAATACTACCGTCGTTTTATCGAAGGATTTTCAAAGATTGCCCAACCCCTCACCTCCTTAACCCAAAAAGATAAACCCTATAACTGGAGTGAGACTCAAGAATCAGCATTCCAGCTACTGAAGCAGAAACTATGTAGCGCACTCATCCTGTCTCTACCAGAGGGAACGTATGGCTTCGTGGTGTATTGCTATGCCTCCATCCAAGGTCTCGGTTGTGTATTGATGCAACGCGACAAGGTTATCGCATACGCTTCTCGACAGTTAAAAATCCACGAAAAGAATTATACAACTCACGATTTGGAGTTAGGAGCCGTGGTGTTTGCACTCAAGATATGGAGACATTACTTGTACGGTACCAAGTGCACCATCTACACCGATCACAAGAGTCTTCAGCATATTTTTGAGCAGAAAGAGTTGAACATGCGTTAACGTCGTTGGATCGAGCTCTTAAACGACTATGATTGTGCAATCAAGTATCATCCGGGCAAAGCTAATGTGGTAGCCGATGCCCTAAGCAGAAAAGAAACCAAACCCCGGCGGGTTAGAGCATTACAACTCACTATTCATACAGGATTACCCGAACAAATCCGCAATGCCCAACTCGAAGCTTTAAAAGAGGAGAACATATCATTGGAATCCACTCGTGGTATGGAGAAACAACTTGAGGTTAAAGCAGATGGTATTCGTTACTTCGCGGAACGAATATGGATAGTATATGGAAACCTAAGAGACCTAGTCATGGATGAAGCCCACAAATCCCGATACTCTATCCATCCGGGATCTGACAAGATGTATCACGATCTAAAAGTTTTGTATTGGTGGCCGAACATGAAAGCTGACATAGCCACCTACGTGAGCAAGTGTCTGACTTGTTCAAAAGTCAAGGTGGAGTACCAAAAGCCATCCGGATTACTTCAACAACTGGAAATACCAATGTGGAAATGGGAGCAGATTTCCATGGATTTCATAACCAACTTACCCCGAACCCCTACTGGATGTGACACAATCTGGGTGATAGTGGATCGCCTAACCAAATCCGCTCATTTTCTTGCTATCAAAGAGACCGATAAAATGGAAAGGTTAACTCGCCTCTATCTTAAAGAAGTAGTATCTCGACATGGAGTTCCAATCTCCATCATTTCCGATAGAGACGCCCGATTGACCTCACGTTCTGGCAATCGTTACAGAAAGCTCTAGGCACGCGCCTGGATATGAGCACCGCGTACCATCCTCAAACAGATGGCCAGAGTGAGCGTACCATACAAACCCTAGAAGACATGCTACGAGCTTGTGTGATCGATTTCAGAAACAGTTGGGAAACTCACTTGCCTTTAGTGGAATTCTCTTACAATAAGAGCTATCATATTAGCATCAAAGCAGCACCGTTCGAGGCTTTGTACGGGAGAAAGTGTCGATCACCACTTTGTTGGGCTGAAGTTGGAGATAGCCAACTTACGGGTCCTGAACTTGTGCATGAAACCTCAGAGAAAATCGTGCAAATCCGGAACCGTATGGCGGCAGCTCGTGACCGTCAAAAGAGTTATGCAGACAAGCGCAGAAAACCGCTAGAATTTCAAGTGGGTGACAAAGTGTTATTAAAAGTTTCACCTTGGAAAGGTGTGATTCGTTTCGGGAAACGAGGAAAGTTAAACCCGCGTTATGTTGGACCCTTCGAGACAGAGAAAAGGATCGGTTCAGTAGCATATCAACTAAACCTACCAGATACACTCAATGGAGTGCATAACGTATTTCATGTCTCAAACCTAAAGAAGTGCCTATCAGATGATACACTTGTAGTTCCACTCGAGGAGTTGGAAATTGATGAACAGCTACGTTTCATTGAGGAACCAGTTGAAATTATGGACCGAGAGGTCAAAACTCTCAAGCGCAGTAAGATACCTACTGTAAGAGTTTGCTGGAACTCGAAGCGTGGACCGGAGTTCACGTGGGAACGAGAGGATCAAATGATGAAAAAGTATCTTCATCTTTTCAAACAGTCAACGGCAAACACGGAATGTACTAACTAAATTTCGAGACGAAATTTAGTTCAACAAAGGGATGATGTGACAAACCTAAACTTTTGTTTCAGACGTTACGGAGTTCGTTTAATTTTCGGGACGAAAATTCTTTCAACAAGGGGATGATGTGACATCCGGCAATTTCAGGTTAACCTCGTTAGTTCAAACATTATTTGTTACAAACTCAGTTATCTCAGTTAGTCACGCGTACATTGCATTTAAATAGGTTAATTAAATGTGTCAGTCAGTTCACACACAGCGGATCTCACTCGAGTCTAACCCGGAACGTTGGTGATTAATTAAAATAAATAATTTGAATATTTAATAATTTATATTTATTATAAATTATGTGAACTTTGTGTGATTACGTGACTTTACGTGAATTATGTGAATATTATTGTTCTCGTACGTATTTATCGAATATTAACTGCATGCAATATTTTTTATAAAAGTTTGATTTTTATAAAAATATAAATCAAAATTTATAATTATTAAATATGTGTCATTTAAATTAATTAGAGTCTATGGGCTTTAATTAAACTTGAAGCCCATCTTAAAAACCCATTAATGCAAAATGTATTTAAGAAACTTTTATAAAAAAAAAATATAAACCCTAACCCCTCCCCATTGCCGTCGCGATCCCACCCTCACCCTCACCTCTCGGCCGAACCAAAGAACAACTAGTGGAGCCTTCAATTGAGCTTCGATCGTGAATCCGGAAGTAGATACGTGCTAGTCTAGGCGTTTCTAACATCTCTACGTAAGTCGTTTCATCTAATTTCGTCGCTTTTTCATTATTATTTTTTAGATCAGAACCCTAGATTATCCAAACATGATTATTTTGAAATATGATAATAAATTAGTTAATTGTTTGATATTGTTGTATCTATTGATGATTTTATGAACGTATATGAAACCCTAGTTATCATACGATGTGAAAATTGAATATTATTGATTATGTGATGTATAGGAATCGCATGCTAGACGTGGATTATGATTAATATAGTTGTAATTATATTAGTTGAAAGATCTAGGATTGATTTGACGTGTTAATTGTATGAATAAAGCGTGTAATGGACGATTTACTAAAAGAGGAAACTTTTTATGATTTCTATCTTGCATGCTAGACATGATTAGGATGATGTGATGATGGTTATGTGTTACTTGATGCATGTTTACATGATTTGTGAAATCAGATTTTGAATATCTAGATCAATTTTGTGAACTTTCCAAATAAGGAAACTTTAATTATTAAAAGTGGTTATAATTTGCTATTTAGACATGCATGATATGGTTTGATGATAGCTCTATGTTAGATAGGACACAATAACTTGTTGTAACGTGTTAAGTGTTTGAAATCACGCATGCTAGTCATAGGTTACTAAAGATAGCAACTTTGTCTTGAATTATGATTTGCATGTTTAGGTTCTAAACAATTGTTATGTGATGTGATGAAGTAGAACATGTTAGAGTGATCCTATGAATATATCAATGATGATAGTTTCCAGGAAACATGAGTCCCGAACAAACCAGTTATTTTTGGAAACTTTCTATTTATAGAAACTTGTTATTTTTGGAAACTTTCTATTTATAAAAACCTGCTATGTATGGAAACTTACTATCTTGTTAGAACAAATAGGATTTGTTGCTAAGTGCTACAGTATGATCATTGTATATAATATAGAAGTGTTAAATTGAACAAACATTCAATCACTAAACGGGTCACCAACGGGTCGTCGGGTCAAACTTGGTCAAACGTAGTCAATTTTGGTCAAACTTGCAAAACTTTTCTAAACACTTAAACAATAGTATTGTTTGGATACTAAGGGTTCCTATCATCTTGCACAAACACACACTTATAAACCGGTGTTTATAGGTGGCAGTTAGTTGTCAAGCATTCTAAGTTCGCTTTCTTTCACACGCACTCTAAGGTGAGTTTCACGACCCCTTTTCTTATGATTTAAACTTGGGGGAGAAAACATGGGTACGAACATTTAGATTTTACATTTCAATTATATCACTTGTTGTACTAAGCGCAAACATATCATGCAAGTCCTTACTTATCGAACCGTTTAATATATGGGATAGCGAGGTAGTCTTGAGTAGTACTACTGGGCATTGACAAGCCCTACCCGCGTTAGTCGCGCTAACACGACAAGTAGTCGAACGGGTGTAACATTGACCTAAACATTCACCATTGATTATGATAGTCATGGTGGGAGGCAGTACAAACATAAACAGTCAGCTTCGGTGTCGAAACGCTTTAGTAACATGTACTAGGTTAGCTACCTATGATATAAATTGTAAATGATATTATCTAGTAAACTTTATAAACATTGAAACCTGTGAACTCACCAACCTAGTGTTGACACATTTTAGCATTTTTCTCGGGTCATTAAGGTACAAGCACAAGCTAAGGCATGCATGTATTCGAAGTCCATCATTTCCAAACTCAAGAACTATTTATTGTTGGATTATTTATTTTTGGCGCGACTGTTTTGGCGCATGTTTTTCATCTAACTTTTCGCTTCCGCAAGTCTTACATTTAATCAGTGTTTTCATTACTAGTGTTGCATCGTGACTATAAGCAATGCTAGTGGTTTTTATTAAACTCATATAGAGTCGTTCAACGTAACTAATGACTGAGATCCTGGTATGTCACGCTCCTAACGGTAAAACTCCGTTAGTGAATTTTGGGGGTGTGACAACCGGTTACATTAGTGTAAAAGTTACATTAGTTTAATAATATAGTTACATTGGTGTCACGATTGTTGCATTGGTCTAATACAGATCGTGGGTTAAACCTCAACTCCCAATTTAAAATCAACAATCTTGATGACCGAATTCAGTCTATTTTAATCTAGAAAACAAAATGCCTAAAAAGTTTAAAACAATTGCTTGAACACCTCAACTCCCAATTTAAAATTATTTTTTCAACAAATTGTTCATAAAAATTGAAGAAAATGAAGACTTCTAAATAATGCATAATTGATTTAAACTCCCACCAACCGAATCAATATAATATAAACAAAAGGATAAATTGAATAAAATAATCATCAAAATCAAAAGAGAGAATCCAAAATGAACCTTCAAGAACCCAAAGAAGTTGCATAAACATGTCGGGATCTGCTTTAAATCAGTCTCTATATTCTTCATATTAGCAAGTGATTGGGCACAGAATATTATAGCAAACCATGAACCAAGCTTGTACTGCAAAAATATCTAGAAAACAAAAAAGCCATCAGGCCATGATATTCTACATAATCAGCTAAACTTTTATCTAAATACTATACTTGTGCTGAAATGGGGAACACACAATTTAAAGAAGCAAACAACATTTTACCTCAAAATCTAGTTGATGTTGAATCTCCCGAACAAAGATGGAGTAGCCGAGCAAGATTCGTATGCAAAGATCCGTCGCGAGTTGTTCTTGGTTGCAGGGATGGAGTCCCCGAGCAAGATCCGTATGCAAAGATCGGTCACGAGTTGTTCTAGGTTGCTGGGATGGAGTCCTCGAAGAGAGTTAGTGAAAATGAAGATTCTAAATCGGAGCCTCAAAATCATTGGGAGTGGTAGCTATTTTGAGAGTAAAACTTGTAAAAATGAACAGACCTATGAAGTGAAATGGAAGAGAAGATGAACAAATGTGTAGAAATAAACAGATCTTTTGGTGTGTGTTTATGAAAGAGAGAGACCTTTTTAGATCTTTGATGTGAGTTTGTCAGGTGTACAATTGTCTAAATTACTCGTCTCTAAAATTATTTAGACAACTTTATTAATATAAAAATCTATTTAATTGTAAACCATTAGATGAGTGTACTGGATTTTGATCTTAACATACCATTGAGTTTTAGGGTTTTTAATTTAAGAGAGGGTTTTGATTTTAACACTCCTATATATATATATATATATATATATATACACACTAATAAATAAATGTTTTGTGAGGGACACTTATCACTTTCGCATGCCTTCTCGCATTAGTTTTTCCGTCTCTCTCTCCTAATAAATGATATTATTAAAAAAAATACTAATTATATTAAATAAGATATATATATATAATAGGAAATCAAAATATAACTAATTAAAGAAAATTACTAATTTGCTATATACACACATTTCCACTTGATATATCTCGAGACAATCATAATAGCCTAACAAGTTAGACGATCATAAATAGTTTGAGTTTATGAGAGAACTTACTTTAATGAGAAACTGCAGAACTACTAAGAAAAGAATGGGTGAAATTTTAAAGAGAAAGGGTAAAATTAGAACTTAAAATATATAAATTTTTAAATATTTCTATCTTTTGCATACATTATTATTTTTTTAAAAAAATTGCATCATTAAATCAAGAATTTCTTTATCTTTCATTTGAGTATAAATAACGTTATAAAAAATAAGAATTAACTCATCGTTTTTTTCTTATTATTTTCAATATTGCATATGTGTAGTATCACCCCAAAAACCTAAACTCCCACCCCAACCCCACCCAAAAACTTAAACCCCCCACACCCACACCCACACCCACACCTAAAAAACCTAAACCAACCACACCTACCCCCAAAAACCTAAACCCCCCACCCTCCCCCAAAAATCCTAACCCCCCCCCCCACCCCCTTAAAAAACATAACCTAAAAGCTAAACTAAACCCAAAAATTAAACCCTAAAGCTAAACCGACTATTTTTTTGAGTTTTTTTTTTAACGATGACGACGTGGAAAACAAGGTCACCGAACCACTTTTTTATTTTTTTATTTATATTTTGAGTTATGATTTTTTTATTATTCTTTTCTTTACCTTTAAAGATGAGTTCTCTCCCTAAATGTTAGTTTTCTTATGAATTTCACCATATATATATATATGGGAGTGTTCATATCAAAACCTTATTTTAATGAGAAAACCCATGTAACTCGGTTCTTGGTTAATAATAGGCCACGTCACTTAACTAAATTACACTTCTTAGTTGAACCACCTCCTATATATATATATATATATATATATATATAGGAGGTTCAACTAAGAAGTGTAATTTGATTAAAAAAGCCTAAGAAACAATCTTAGTCATTCACTTTCTAATAATGGATGAGATTTAAGTGGGGAAAAAAAAGAATGTCGGAGGGGTATATTTGGAATAACCATTTTTTTTTTACTTTTTTCAAGTTCCCCCTCATTTTTTAAACTTGCATAAATTTTTTATACGACATTATTTTTTGAAAAAAATTACACCATAAAATTGAGTATTTTTTTCTCTTTAATTTAAGTATAATGTTGATATATATAAATACGATAATTTAAAAAAATCAAAATTTTTGTTGATTTTCGATAAAACAGCACTAATAATAGAAATCGTGCTGTTTTCTAGTAAACAACAACAAACCACCACAGGAAAATAGCATAACAACAAAATCAGCACAACAACACATCAGTACAACATAAAAAACAACATAACAACAAAACATAGGTAATTTTATAAAATCATAAATCTGAAATAAAAGTCATCATCTTAAAAGAAGAATGTAAGTAATTAAGGTTTGACCTTCAACAACATAAAAAGAAAAATGTAACTTATCTTTGCGTTTTCCGGTAACTATTGTTGTAGGAAAAAGAATGTGCCATAAAATACAAGAAACTGAACTAAAAAAAACTTCATGTGAATGCTATGAAACTTGGGCTAGAACCCAAAATCTAATTTGCAAATGTTTTTGTATATAATACAATCTTAAAAACTTAGTTTTATTCTGTTGGGGTTTGTTCATTTTTGTGATGACCTACCTGTGCTGGTTTTGCTTGTGCTGAGTTATGTTTGTGCTGGTTTTAGGATTATAACCTGTCACTTCCAATTGTGTTATTTGTTTTGTGTTGGTTTGATATACAATCTTAAAAACTTAGTTTTGTTGTGATGGTTTTGTTTGTGCTGGGTTAGCTAAGCAGAGCAAGTTACACAAATAACCGTGTTGTTCACAATTATTTGTTATGTTTGGTGTTGTTTTATGAAAAAACAACACAGTACAATGCATCACAGTTAATTGTGCTGTTTTACTATAAACCAACACATTTACGTAAAATAGCACAATTTCATTAAGTGTCGATCTTGTTTTTACAAAAAAAAATATAGTAATACTATACTCGAATTAAAGGTAAAAAAATAATCGATTTTATGGTGTAATTTTTTTTTAAAATAAGGTCGTATGAAAAAGTTATGTACGTTTTAAGAAGTGGGGAATTTGAAAAAGGTCAATAATTGTGGGGTTTTCAATAATGCCCCTCCACCATTTGTTTTTTCTTACACTTCAATCTCTACCATTGATCATCCATTTAAATGGATGAGATTGCTTTTAGGTTTCTTAGCCAAATAGTACTTCTTAAGAGAACCATCTCCTATATATATATATATATATATATATAGTAGAGATCATTTGTAAACTACACTTTCATATGTAAACCAATTAACCCAATAAAAAAAAGACACCTCATAATCATTTTTTATTGTTATAAGGGTATTTTTGTAAATGTAGCTTTCCCACCAGTTTTTAATATTTAAATATTCCACCTAATCAAGTTTCCTCCTTCTCTTTTAAATATTAATAACTTTTTTATACAATGCTATTTTTTTATAAAAATTACACCATTAAATAGAGCGTCTTTTTATTTTTAATTTGAGTATAGTCTTGCTATATAATTTTATTTTTTTTAACGTTTGTTGCAACATACACGTAAGGAACAGTTACATATATGTAATATAAACATAATTTAATTGTTCAATATTCCATATTTTTTTAAAATATTGCCCCAATTTTTTAGAATACTAATAACTTTTTGTACAGTGCTTTGTCATACTATATAATATGAACAAATTGCATATATTGAAATATAAACAATTACATATGGTAATTACATGCCCCACCCATTTTTTTTAATAAAAGATTCCACCTTCTAAAATTTCCCTATTTTTTTTTAAAATATCCCCCCTCATTTTTATTACATTACAACCATTTTTTGTAAAACTTTTTTGAATGTCAGTTATTACATTTATGTAACGAACAGTTACATACATTTAAGTATAAACATAAATATTGTTCTTTCAAGTTTATCCTAGTTTTTAAAAAAGTTTCTCTCTTTTTATAAAATTAATAACTTTTTATCCAAAACTTGGATATAAATATGTTAATATAACATGTTCATAAAAAAAACACATAAATTTGTTCATTAAAAAAACTCATCACTTTTTTATTCAAAAACCAAATTAACTTATTTTCGTTAAAAAAAAACCAATAATTGTGTTAATCTAATTAGTATTCTTTAAACTAACTTCACTCCATTTATTTTAATTTTAATAAGTTTTTATATAATGTTATTTTTTTAACAAATTAATTTTTTAATTTACAGTTTTCTAATTACTTTTCTTAAAAAAAAATAAAGATTTTCTAATTAGAGATTTTTAGTTTACTAATTAGTTTTGTTTTTAAAAAAATTAAACAAATATGTTAATTTTTTTAAACATATATGTAATTGTTCATATTATATAAAATAAAAAATTACATATGTGTAATATAATATTACACATATGTAATATCTTATTGTTACATATATGTAGTATCACATTACATATATAATATCATATTACATATATGTAATGGAACAAATGTAACATGCTATTACAAGTTCCCATAAAAATCTTACATATGAATGTTATTACGTAAAAGAAATCTTAAATTTAAATAGCCAATCTGTAAAAAAAAAGCTAGATCAAAAATATAAATACAACTATAAATGATCTCGTGGTTCAGGGTTTTTGGATGAACAATATCATGTATGTTCATATTACGTGTAAAAAAGTTGGATAAAAAATATAAATAGAACAACAATTGATCTCGTGATTCATTGTTTTTGGATGAACAATATCATTTATGTTCAAATTACCTATACAACAATAAAAATAACTATATAGCAAAACTATACTCGGATTAAAAATAATAAAGCGCTATATTTTACTTTGTAGTTTTTTTTATAAAAATGATATTGTATACAAAGCTATTTGTGTTCTAAAAAAAGGAGAGTTTTAAAAAAAATGGAGGGAAAGTTTGAACACTTACATTTATATTTATATTACATACTAGGTTAAAATCCCGTGTATTACACGGGTTAAATAAGTATAATATTATATATTCAGTAATAAAAAAATATTTTTTTAAAAACTCGTGTTTTACACAGGTTGAATAAACCCGAGAAATAAAATATAATTTGTTAATACATACACTCGTCAAAATATGTCAGAAGATTTATTAATATAAAGATTAGTATTTTCTTTAAAAATATATTGTTATTTTTGGATAGTGGTGTAATTAATAAGAGAGAGAAGCGGGAAAAAAATGATGAGGATGAATGTGAAAGCGACACGTGGCATAGAAAACCATTATTTATTATATAGTATAGATATGTAAGTGTTTGTTACATATATGTAATAAAAACGTTAAAAAAAATATTAAAAAAACTTCGAGACTATAACCGAGTTAAAGATAAAAAAAGCTCGTTTTTATGTTATATTTTCTTTAAAAAAATAACAATGCAAAAAAAAGTTGTTAAAGTCTAAAGAAAAAGAGAGGAATTAGTTTTAAAAAAATTAATTAAAAAATTAATATACACAATGACTATTATACCCCTTAAACAATCCTAACCACTCATTTATAAAATAAAAAATCAAAATTAATCTTATCCACTAATTATTATATGTTAAATTAAATTAGTGGCTCAAAATTGATTTTTTGGTTTACACAATAAAATTGGGTTTACACATGATCATTTTCCTAAATATATCTATATATATGTATATATATATAGGGGGAGGATCAAATAAGAAGTTGTTTTCGGCTAAAAACTCTAAGAAGTGACAAAAACATTAAGAAATGATATCAAACGAACTCGGATTGAGCTCATAGCGGCGTTGGAACCGTATCGTCGAACTCTACCATCTTAGCTTTTAGGGTTTACATCTTAGCGTTGAATTTTAGGATTTTAGCCTTAGGGTTTAGCCTTAGGGTTTAGCTTTTAGGATTTAGATTTTAGGATTTAGGTTTTTTATTGGGGGTGGGGATTTAGGTTTTTGAGGGTGGGTGGGGGTGGGTTTAGGTTTTTGGGGGGGTGGGGTGGGGGGGGTTTAGGTTTTAGGGGGGTGGGGGTGGTCGTTTTAGGCCTTTCGGGGTGGGGTTGGAGGGGGGTTTAGGTTTTTGGGGGTGCAGGTGGAGGGGGGTTTAGGTTTTTGGGTCCGGATTAGAGTTCGATGAGACGGTTTCAACGCCGCTCGAATGAGCTCAATCGGAGTTCGTTTGATCCACTTCTTAGCGTTTCTTATCGAAAAACCACTCTTAGCGGAACCTTCCCCTATATATATATATATATATATATATATATATATATATATATATATATATATATAGGAGGAGTATCAACTAAAAAATGTAATTTGGCTAATAAGTCTAAGAAGCAATCTTAGCCATACATTTCCTAATAAGGATGAGATTTAAGTGGGGGAAAAAATAAGGTTGCAGGGGTATCTTTGTAATAGCCATTTTTGTTGACTTTTTTCAAGTTCCTCCTCATTTTTTAAACTTCCATAACTTTTTTATACGACATTATTTTTTGGAAAAAATTACACCATAAAATCGAGCATTTTTTTATCTTTAATTTGAGTATAATGTTGATATATAAAAAACGATGATTTAAAAAAATCAAAATTTTTATTGATTTTTGATAAAACAGCACTGATAATGGAATCTGTGCTGTTTTCTAGTAAACAACAGCAAACCAGTACATGAAAATATCACAACAACAAACAAATAAGTACAACATAAAAACAACACAATAACAAAAACAATATAGGCAATTTTACAAAATCATAAATGTGAAATAAAAATCATCATCTTAAAAGAAGAATGTAAGTAATTAAGTTTTGACATTCAACAACATCAAAAGAATAATGTACTTTATCTTTGCGTTTTTCGGTAACTATTGTTGTAGGGAAAAGAATATACCATAAAACACAAGAAAGTGAATTAAAAGAACTTCATGTGAATGTTATGAAACTTGCACTAGAACCCAAAATCTAATTTGCAAATGTTTTTGTATATAATACAATCTTAAAAACTTAGTTTTGTTGTGTTCGGTTTTGTTCATTTTTGTGATGGCCTACCTGTTCTGGTTTTGCTTGTGCTGGGTTATGTTTGTGGGTTATGTTTGTGCTGGTTTTAGGATTATAACCTGTCACTTCCAATTGTGTTCTTTGTTTTGTGCTGGTTCGATAAACAATCTTAAAAACTTAGTTTTGTTGTGCTGGTTTTGTTTGTGTTGGGTTAGCTAAGAAGAGCAAGTCACACAATTAACCGTGTTGTTTTAGTGATGTTTTATAGTAAAACATCATAATTAATTGTTATGTTTGGTGTTGTTTTATGATAAATCAGTACAATTAATAGTGCTGTTTTATAACGCATCACAGTTAATTATGATATTTTACTAGAAACCAGCACATTTACGTAAATTAGCACAATTTCATTAAGTGTCGATCTTGTTTTTACAAAAAAATATAGCAATACGATACTCAAGTTAAAGGTAAAAAATGATCGATTTTATGGTGTAATTTTTTTTTAAAAATAAGGTCGTATAAAAAAGTTATGTACGTTTAAAAAAAGTGAGGGAATTTAAAAAATGTCAACAAATGTGGGTTTTCCAAGAATGCCCCTTCACCCCTTATTTTTCCTAAATTTAAATCTTTACCATTGATCATCTAATTCAATGGATGAGATTACTTTTTAAGTTTTTTAGTCAAATTACACTTTTTAGGGGAACCATCCCCTATATATATATATTTATATATATACATATATCTTCATATTTTATAAACAAAAAAATAGTAAAGGTAAACAACGCGTTTCCAGTTTGAAATTGTAAACCAAACGATTAAACTCGGGTTTTGAAACTGTATACATTGAACTAGCAATATAATCTCTAATAAGCCGATTTGAATAGATTTAATTTGTTCTATCAATCTCAAAAGTTTATAAAACACTGTAACAGATTTGTAATGATCCGTTCATGTCTTCTTCTTTAATGACACAAATATTGATGATAAGAATCGACTAATCAAGCATCCAACACCATATTTTTGAATGGTCGAATGTGTGTTAGATTTTAATGACGCACACGTGCATAGTACAACAACTTTCATGGACATAGTTGTATTATATGTTGTCCTTGTCTATGCGTTGGACCTAAATCGATTTAAGGTTGTACCCATACTCCATCAGCCCATCTTGCATTATTATTATTATTATTATTACAAATTGTTATTATTCTATACATACTAATAAATAAAGGTTTTGGGATGCCACATGTCATTCTCATATTCATACTTAATATTTTTTCTCGCATCTCTCTCTTATTTAATTATACACGTTTCTATAAAAAAATTGTAATTTTTGTTTTCCGCCTCTCTCCTATTAAATAATAAAGTTTTTTATAACTATTTATATAAAATATTTTTTAATTAAAAAGTAGATTTGTTCATAAAACATTTTTTAATTAAAAAGTAGATTTGTTTATAAAACATTTTTTAATTAAAAAGTAGATTTGTTCATAAAACATTTTTATAGTTTGAACATTTCTTTCATTCTTTTTTATAAAACATTTTTAAAAAATAACCATAAAACATTTTTATAGTTTGAACATTTCTTTCATTCTTTTTTATAAAACATTTTAAAAAAATAACTATATAAAGTTTATAAAATTTGTATTAAAAAATTATGTAATATTAGATCTTTTTTTACTAAGTATATATAACACTCATTTATTCACCCTGTATAATATACAAGATTTCTAACCTATATTATAATAAATGAATTACTATAGTTGCTTTTTGTCGACTTCAGATGAAATCTAGATTTTTTTTTCGCCTTTCTCACCTATTAAATAATTATGATGTTAAATAATTAATTATCTAACATATATTCTAATACTAGTTTAGAACCCGTGTAATACACACGGGTTGAAAAATATCAATACTTAAAATTCTTAAATCTTTATTTAAATATTTTACAGTTGTAAAAAATATATGACATATACTAAGGATAGAAGACAAAATACAAAATATGTTTAAAATTAATATATAATTGAGTTTCAAAAATACGTTAAATAACTATTTAATGTAATTTGACTTTTATATACTATTTGATTGAAAATAAAAGTTACATAATTAGATTTCAAAGTTTTTACAATAAGGGATAATTTAAAATAAATGTGTTTTCTTTAATAACTAGTATTTTTTTTAAAATGTATCATTATTAAAATGTAGAAATATATTTAATAGGAGAGAGAAGCGAGAAAAAATTGGTAAAAATGAATATGAAGAAGACATGTGTCATGAATAACCTTTAGTTAGAATAGAAGTATAACTTTTATTAAAAATTACTAAATCATATAAAAATTTCAATTATTTCTTATTTCATAGACGACTAATAACACCAAACATACAAATATTTATAGAAAATATTGTTTTATAACAAATTACATTTATTCAACTCATGTAAAACATGGGCTTTAACGTATCTATAATATATATGAAACATTTTAGGAGGACTTCAAGCATGCATGTTACTTTACCCTTTTAAAAGTTTTACTTACATACGTTTTAAAGTAAACTAGGAAGTTTGCTTGCCTCGCGTTGTTGCGGCGACGAACGCGGCAGTAGTTTGGTAGTTATTGATTCGGCTTGTTTATGGGTATAAGACTTACATTTTAACACATTATAGGTTCGATACATTTGGTGTCCAAAGTAAAAACTTTTAGTCCCACATCGTTAAAGGCAAGGAATCCAAGTATTTCACCTTTCTATATGTTGAACTCCCCATCCCACATCGCCTAAAGAATAAAACTCGGCTCCTTTCACCACTCTATAAATAGGAAAGCTAACACATGTTATGGCACGATTGTGCCTCAGGTCAAGGCACGGTCGTGCCTACCAAGCTTAAGCCATGGTCGTGCCAATCCTTGGCACGGTGGTTGTGACTCATAGCTTGGCACGGTCGTGCCTCATGCATAGGCACGGTCATGCCTCTTGTCTAGGCATGGTCGTGTCTCATATCTAGGCACGGTCGTGCCTCATGTCTTGCCTAGGCACTGTTGTGCCTCATGATCGTGTGGTTACTGTTCAATTTCTTTGGTCTTTCAATAAGGAGGATAATAGTAATGTTCATAACCTATAATAATGAGTACTTTAACTCAAGTCAACATTTTCAGTTCAAGTTAAAAAATTTTGTCCCAAGTTAAAATTTTGGTTATTAATCGAAAACCGCACCGCCCAAATGTTCATAACCGATTACCCAAAACCGAAATAATCGAAACTGCTCGGTTTTTGAAATACCTTAACTGAAAACTTTGTTTATGGTTATGGTTTTTAACTCAAAACCGAACCAAACCACTTTGTGCATACCCCTAAAATGATGTTATTTTACCATTTTTAAAAGTTTTACTTACACACATTTTAAAGCACATAATACAACGTTCTAATGTTTTAAAAAAACTAAAAATAAAAGTTATTTATACAGTAACTACTATCCCCTCTCATGATTTTAAACGACCATAAAATTTTCATACGCTAATATTTTCTTTTAAAAGTACACCATAAAAACGAGCATTTTATTCTCTTTAATTTGAGTACGGTATTGTCATAGTTTTTTTTCTAACTAAAATATTTTTTACATGATTACCGGTGTTTGTGTTCCCCGTTGCATCACGTGTGCACCCTCTCTCTCTCTCTCTATATATATATATATATTGGAACACTGGTAAACATTGATACAATAGAACTATCATTCATGCCAACAGTGGCAGATACATAATTTTTTTTGTAGGAGGGGTAAAATACGGGTGACTAAAAAAGGAACGGATGAAAAA
This sequence comes from Smallanthus sonchifolius, assembly GCA_023525975.1. Classification (NCBI taxonomy): domain Eukaryota; kingdom Viridiplantae; phylum Streptophyta; class Magnoliopsida; order Asterales; family Asteraceae; genus Smallanthus; species Smallanthus sonchifolius. Next base: position 14,213,478 of record CM042035.1, on the reverse strand, counting down.
AATGAAATGACAATAAAATAATATAGTTCATCAAATATTCAAACACAATATAAAAATACCTCGATTACAATTGTCCTCTACGTGTTTTCATCTTTTGGAAAGGCTCGATTACATCTTCATTAGTAACATTGAGAAGTTCATCTACTTCTACTACACAAATTACGCAAGCGTTCAAGAAATCATCACCAATACGATTGCGTAAACTTGACTTTACACGTTTCATCACCGAAAAACTTCTCTCCACAGATGCGGTTGCAACATGCAAAACCAATGACAGCTTTAATAGTCGATAAACCAAAGGATAAGATTGATGTTTCCTCGTCTCCACCATCACTTTAGCAACTTCGGCGATACTATTCAAGTTAGCAAAATTCGTGTCTTTTAGAACACTATGATGATATAAGGGAAGTTGATGTGCAAGCTTATTCTTTTATTCATCATCAAAATCATATGGATAGAACTCACTCAACCGAAGTAACTTTGACGTGTCGAATTGATAGAAAGAGTCATGTGGACTCAAAGCCACCATATTTTTAAGTAATTCCATGTTAGCCTCACTAAAACGATCACCAAATTCTTGAAGCAACATATCCACAATAGCGTTAAAGCATTAAAACTTAAAATGATGTTGATTGGTGATTTTGTTCCTTTGTTTTTGAGATCTTGAGTGAGCATAATCTTCTGTCATGCTTACCATTTGAAAATCATGATTTCTACAAAAAGTAGATACTTTTTCTAAAATTTGATCAAATCCAGATTCTCTAGAAATTTTGCAAAACTGCTTTGGTTGATTCCACCAAAGAAACTGCTACTAATATCTCTTGATCTCCCTTTTGAAGTCCTCTTGAAAAACAATCCGTGAGGCCTAAAATGTGCAACATCAAATGCAGATAAAACACAAATTCAAATGATTCGAAGTATTCCAAAATACCATTAGCTTGACTTATGCTAGAATCATTAGGGCATTCGTTTACAATATATTCAAGCAAATTAACAATGGATGGAAACAAATTATCCAAGCGCATAAGTGTTTTGTAGTGAGAATTCCACCATGTATCTCCTGGCTGAGTACGAGAAAACTCTTTATTTAACCCACTTCCAGTTATAATTAACCCACAATTAATTTCTTTTGCTATTCTTTTTCTCTCGGTTTCTCGAAGAATATCATTTCTTTTACAAGAAAGCACAAACCGCATTCATCAAAGTAGCTACCTTCTAAAAAGCCTCGCAACACCCATTTGTTTTCTTGCAACCGCCACGACCACTAACTGAAGCTGGTGAGCAAAACAATGCCATAATATGCCGATTTGTTTTCTTCTAAAATTTTTGCCTTCAACCCATTAAAATCGCCACGCATGTTGCTTGCTCCATCATAATCTTGACCTTTTAACCGGTTCAAACTCAAGTTATGTTTTGCAAAAAAAGTGTCAATATAAGACTTCAAAACTAAAGAAGATGTTTCCATCACATGTAAAATTCCCACAAACCTCTCTTTAAAACTCCATGTGTATCAACATATCAACATACATCACTAAACTCATCAATTAATAATGTGAACACGTCATCACCAATTCCATCAAATATATGTTTAAGCAATTCCTCTTCAAAACAATAAGCAACATCCTTTTGAGTACTTGGAGACAAATATTTGTTATTTTTCGGAGATTTTGGTAACTTTTTTAGTTCCTCATTTTGACTAATGATTAAATCCATTAATTCCAAAAAAAAAATACATCTAAAACTAGAAGTTTCACTCTCATCGTGACCTCGAAATGGTAATGCACATTTCAAACAAAACCTACAAGCTTCAATCGTAACAGTCAACCGAATTCGATTTTCTTTCCTTATAATGTCATCTTGTTTATCCAAGGCAACGACAATAGACTTAGCTTGATTTACTAGATCTTCACATTTTTGAAGGGCTTTATTATGAAAACTATTAACTGAACCAACATGTTTATCAAATCTTGGTTCTTTCCATTTGGTATAGCTTGTTGTCATAAATGCTTCCTGCCCACCTCCATTCGCCATCCCAATCCCAACATAGTCTCTACATAAATAACAACATAAACAGTATGCTTTGCCTTCTTTTATACTATACTCTGACCAAAGACCATGATCATCAAACCAAGTCTCGTGTAAACGTCGGTTACTATCTCCTAACTTTCTTCGTGGAAATTATGTCCACGTGGTTGGCATGGTCCTTTTAACCAATATTTTCTCCTTATGTCATCTCTTTGATTTGGATGGTAATATAAAATTCTTATCCAATCGGCAGGATCCTATGGAAGATTATCCAAATCAACTAATTTAGGCATAGAAGAAGTAGCGATAGGTCTTAGACTATTCATACTACCAGATAGAATTTCATTTGAGGATGGTTCTTTTCTGTTTAAGAATTTGTCAAAAAGAATTCCTAGATGAAAAACGAAATTGCAAAATCAATTAACAACTAACATAATAACATGCACAATTACACAAACAAAACATAAATCACAAATTAAGAGCCTAAATATACATTCAAGACTTATTTAAGAGGGTAAAATTCTAAAAGATACACATCTTGTTTAACTTTATCTGAAGACATCATCAAGTGATTAAATCATCAAAGATCCAACTCAATGCAATATATCACAATTTCAAATATGTATTGCTGTAAATTAACAACTAATTTGTATTAAAATAGGGTTATCAACTATCAAGATATAAAAAAATAATGTAAAAAGGCTTGAAAACTTACCAGTTACTCACAAATCGAAAACCGAAAACCCTAGACTTCGAATTCCGGCCGACTTGAAGTGGAGGGGATCGAATTCCGACCACCGCCTTGAAGTGGAGGTTCTTGCCGGTGTTGCGACACCAGATTTGATCGGAATTGAGTCAGGGCCGGCAGAAGTTCAAGGGACGTGGGGGAGCTGAGCAGCATGGATGCGATCCTATCTGTTGTTAAGCCGTTAAAAAAAACGAATCTGATGTGTGCTTACTAAATACCCACATGTGCTGCTGGGCCTTAGACGGTGGGCATTGGCCCACCCTTCCTAACCTGTGCGTCCGCCTCTGCATGCCAACCATGATACGACCCAATTACCTTATCGACTTACAAGTCATAAGGGTGATGAAAGGAAACGAAACAAAATGAAACGCAAATGGATGTTGAATGTCGAATGACAAATGAATGTTATCTACTTTCTTATGAGTGTTTAACCCTAATGAATGACTGAACGAAAGACAAACTATGAGTGTTTAACCCTAATGAATGATCGAAAGAAAGGCAAGCTATATACAAAAGGGCCATAAGACTTGTACGACAAGCAAATACCAACACCTTATATAAATGACTAAAATAACAATTAGAAACACAACTTGGACTACCACTAATGAAAAAAGAACATTATAAAGGTTATAATAAAAGGTGCTAAAATACTCTAATCAGATTCAACATATTATGTTTGAAACATGACTAAATGAGAGGATTTACATTGACACCAAGTTCCAAAACATATTGAAAATGTTTCTCAACCTAATGTTCATAGCTATTAGACATAAGATATATGATAAGTAGCTATCATAACTCTAATGTTATCGAAATATATGTTTTAATTATACATTAGTGGTAACATAATTGTTCACATGGAAAACTGATTCAAGTCTACGTTTATATACCACTAAATTGATCTACTATGGTGTAATATATTATCATATCCATATATATATAGGTCAACAAATCTTGGTCAACTGTAGTCAAATCCTATATTCTGGCTTAGCAAGTCAATTGTGTTTCAAATCATATATGTGTGTGAGACCAAAGTGTAAGAAAAAATTGATAAATAGTGTACTCTCTAATTGTCCATATGGAAAACAAAGTTAGCAATAAAAAAAATTGCTAAATTGAAGAATTGTAGCATGGCAGGAATAAAATGGATACATGGCATTGCACCTCAACATTGTTGCACTTAAGAGGGTATTTGGGATTGCGTTGTAAAACTGATTATTGACTTATTGGCTTTTTCAAAAGTCAATAAGCTAAAAAAGTGTTTTGCAAACTTAAAAACACTTTTTATTTTAATTTTTTGATAAAGCTAAAAAGTTGTTTTTTAAGAATCCATAAATTCCTGACTTTTCAAATGACTTTCGGCTTTTGCAATAAAATATTACCAATCTACCCCTAACAATTTCTAATAAATACATATATATCATTATATATATCATCGATCATTAACCCTAGAGAAAACAATTTCAATCGCAGGTCTTCGCTTCATCCTCTTTGCACCTTATTGGCTTTTCCCACTAAAAAACTAATTCAAACACTTTTTTAAAAACTTATTTTCAAAAAGTCATAAGCTAATAAGCACTTTTAAAAAAAAAAACACTTTTAGAGTTAAATAAGCAATCCCTAACACCCTCTAAGAATGACATTCATATATATGTTAGTAGTTATTAAACAAAATATATTGCAATAGCTTTATTTATTGTTGAAGTTGTTAAATAAAATATACTGCAATAGCTTTATTTCAATTATATGTTGTAGTTATTAAAAATATAAAAACAGAGTCGTTGAAATGTACCCGACACATTCCGACAGATATTGGACGATATCTGCCGATATGCCCGATAACCGATTCTAATGGGTATACTTGATACCCACCGTCCGCGGGTAAGCCTGATACCCGACGAGTATGAGGCTGGGTGTGGGACAAGATTTCATAACCGGTCATAGGTTTGGGATTACTAATACCTAACCCGAATCTGATCCATTATCATCCATATTGAAAATTGAATATACGTATATAGATACATGTGGGGTTGGGTCTTGGAATTTTGTGGCGTCAAATCTTATCAAAATGCATTTGTACGTATCCGTCGGCAAGGGTTCATTAGATATACTTGGAGAAAATATAAGGTGTTGGAGAAAATATAAGGTGTATATGTAGGGATGGTCACGAATCAAACCGAATCAGGCGGACCTTTGCTCGTGTTTGGTTCCTTCACAAAACGAACCGAGCCGATTGGCTCGTTTACAACCGAGCAGAAAATCGAACGATCATTATCTGAGCATTAATTTTTCCGAGCGAGCGGCGAGTGATTTGGACAGTCTTACTGTGTATTGTGCCCTTCAAATTGTAGAACTGCAAAAGCTGCTCGTCGCTCGGCGTCACTGATCGGCTGACCAAGAGGGAGAGACGATTTGAGATTTGAATCGCAGAGCCGCAAAGACTGCTCGTGCGGGCGACGTCCGATTAGAGTTATAGATTTTAGACAGAGACGATTTGAGACTTAAATTGAGGAGAAGGCTCTTAGCGTGAACTAGTGAAGTAACGTAGTTACTAAAGAGCTTCTTTTCTTTTTAGGTTTTAAGTTGGGCTACTCTTGAATCATTATAAGAAGTTTCATAATGGATTAGACCAAAAGAGTTATTTATAAATGTATAAAATATTAATTCATTATATATATATATATATATATATATATATATATATATATATATATTCAAAATTAATTCGAGCCAAACCGAAAGAGCAACGAGCGAGCGAACCTTTGCTCATGCTCGGTTCATTTACAAACCGAACCGAGCCGATCGGCTCGTTTACAAACCTGGCCGAAATCGAACGAGCATATTTCCGAGCATTTTTCGAACGAGGTCGAGCGAGTTTCGAGTGTCAAGCATCTTGGACAGCCAAATGTGTACGTGTATATTTATAAATAAAAGTAACTTTTAATTGAATCTATGCCTGTTAAAAACACTAATAATAACTTATTGCATCAATTGTCATAATAACTGATCAGGGGTTCAAGTCTCATTAAAAGAGATTTGTAAAAACAGAGCATTCCCGAAGAAGATGGATTGGAATACCAAATGAAAGACTTAAAGTCGTATTTAGCGGACCGCTAATCCCTTAGGTAGCGGACCAATATCGAGGTGACTCGCGTGAGTCAGCTTGCCACGCGTCATACTCTGACATCTCTAAAACTCATAACGATTCTAGTTTCGTGTAATTCTACTTCGGTTTAATATTCAAGTCTTGTTTTGTCTCTTTTCACTGTCATAACAATTCATTTTTTTTAGTAAAGTATTTATATACTTGTTATTAATTAAAATTAATGGAAATGATAAATAACTTGATTAATTATAGTTATAAAAGTTGTAAAGTTAAATGTTTAATCGAATGTAAATGATTAATAATTATAAGGAATTTTAATTTGTAAAACAAAAGACTTGAACCCTTATTTTATGCTTGAACCCCCTCAAAATCAATTGAACTCTTGTGAACCCCGTTTTTCATCCTTGAACCATGGAACTAACCAAGATTCAATTTTGACTATCAAAAGTCAAAATCGCACAAGAAAACTTTCAAATCCTCCAAATCCGGATGTTTAAATCTCTCTTAAACACTTTCTAAGCATTAACAATCGTAAGGAATGAAGAATTCGCAGGAATCTTTATCAAATTCGAATTTTGAAAACCCAAATTTAAATCTCGTAACCTTGATGACTCAAGCTTCAAAATCCCACCAAACTCGTTCTAAATCCAACTGTAAACGCGTTCTTGATGGAGCTAATCACCCTATAAATACCACATCAATTATCACTCGATTTCTACCAAAAAAATCCGTTCTTGATGGAGCTATTCACCCTCCCCGACGCGAAATTGTTGACGACTGGGATTACATCCGTGTGGTACTCATCATCTCTTTTAATTGAACTGATTTTAATATTTAACAATTTTGTTTTCAAAGTACAAAAATCGATTTTTGGGGCTTGGTATTGGATCTGGTTCACGACTGTAATGAAGAAGAAAGAACTGATTTTAATATTTAACAATTTTGTTTTCAAAGTACATTAAATTTTTTTCCTTTGCTCTAATGGTTTAAACCCTCCACTCCTTAACAAGCAACTCATTTTCTTTTCTTTTGTTTGTTTTTGGATCAATTAATAATCACCTCTTTCACACACAATTATATAAATACTTATATATTTAGTATCATAATCCTTATTAATTAATTTTTAATAAATCATTGTATTTTTTTAAAACTATTCTTAAACGAATGAAGAGTAAAACATTTTATTGATTTTAGTAAAAATAAAATGTAAATATCACTTAATAACATAAGGGAATTATGTAATATTTTTATAAAATACTCGTGAGTATTAATGTATTTATTTAAAAATTTAAAGTTATGTTTTATTTAAAACTAATAACAATATTTAATTGTGAAACTATATATATTATTAAGTATTGTTTTAAAAGATTTTGATTCCTTTAAAATGCAATAATTATAAAATATATTTTATAAACCCTTTAAAACTTGTTCAAACATTTTATTTATAAACTATATCTTTCTTGATTTCTTTTTACTTTTAGAATTATGTTTATATTTTAAGCTCTTTGATTCCAAATAAAATCCTCTAGTATTCCATTTATCTATTTCAATTCTTATTTAATTTTATTTCGTCTTACCCATATCATTCGATTCAATCGATGTTTCCAATAATACGCATGTCCACTCGGACCTTTCTCTACACATATTCGTTAGGGAAACCTCATATAGCCCCATCCATCGGGCCTCGTTAATGAAGTCAAGTGAAGGAACTAAAACGACTAGGCCCAACAAGAAGGCCCACAAGGATGAAGGCCCTAAACTATTATCTGATGCCACGAGAAATAAAAGGGAAGCAAGGAGGAAGCTAAGGAAGCCCACCTACCACCCAAGGAAAGGAAGCTCACTCTAGTGGATGGATCTTACTCTTGGGTTTCTAAGCCCAATCCTTGATGTTCCCATCAAAATCAAAGGCCCAAAACAAAATGTGCTAGGGACACGTGTAATCTGGAAGGGTGAGCGCTTGTACACTAAGAGTCTTGTCATTAGGAAAGTGGGACACGTTCGTTACGAGTCACACTTACCTGGAGACCCTTGGAGTGAGTGCTCACTTATAGGCTAAAACACGTCTCACTAGTATTATTCATACAGACCTTGAATTTTGATTAGTCAAAATTTTATCTCTAAGTATTTTTCCATTATAACTCAATATATATGTTTTCTCTTTCTTATGAGACATTTCATATTAATGAATAAGCGGTTCTATTTATGAATATTGTCACTTCTATCATTTATATGGCTTCTTTTTTAAATTCTGCACATAAAAACAAATATTGTGTCTCTATCTTTCCTCATTTGTAAATCAAACCAATTTGATTATAAATGAAATTCCGTCCTTGTTTGGTTACAACTCTATCACTTGTCATTTTATCTAAACGTGTTGAAATTCATCTTCTTCGTAGCACTACCAAAAGCAAATAGATTGCCACCATTATCTTCCATCAACAGTGTCAAGATATGCATTTAATGTGTTGACCTCAACCACCTTAGAAACCGTTGCCCAAAGCTGAACCCTACCAAAAAAAAATCAAGCTTCTCAAAATCGAGTTTTGCCTTAGGAACACATGGAAACCGCCGAGATCCAGTTATCTAGGATAACATAGACTCCACTAGTTACGTTTTAGGTGAAATTCCCTTAACTAGAGGAGACTCGGTAACCCTGATTCTTTCATTGAGTCTTGTTTACTACTTGGGTTTATCTCAATTTTATGTTTATCTGCCTTATTCTATGCATTGTTATCTCAATTTTACTACTTTAGTGTTAATCTCATTTTATGAAATGTTATATGTGAATGTCACTACTCACGCACTAATTTCATCTTGCAAGCATAAACTACTTCTGCCATGTTATCATCAAGGTTACCAAACTTGTTATTTGTATTTTAAAGCAACTTGCTACCTAACATAATTACTTAAACAATGACTAAAAACCTTCAATATCTTTAGACATAGTTAACTATTTACCTTCGACAATCCAATCTAATGGACATTGTAGAAGGATAAGAGAAAGGAAGGTGATCATGCAAAGTAAACAATTATTACGGGTGCACACGTAATAAAAGTTTGCAGTGCATGCGAATCCTAGCAACTTCTATCCTGTAAACAATAGCCATTACTTTTATGAACATTTGATTTCAACCCCAAATCTCGGGAAACGTCAATCTCAACTGTGGGATTAAAATTGGTTACTAAGTCAATAAAGTTTCTTTAATTTCAAATGTCATTTGCTAAACTTACGTGGCCGACCTCTAATCTAGGATGAACTCGTTCTTTTGACATTTCAAAGTACAATGAACCTACTCTTTCAATTACCTTGGGCATATAGAAGTACCCTCGTCTCTTTTATATTTCGATAGCCACCACCAGTTGAATTTCGGGGACGAAATTCCCTCAACTTGGGGATACTGTAACATCCGTGACTTTTGCGTGTAATAATTTATTTCATTTTATACTTCTAAAACATTGTGACATGACATTTCAACCTTTTTAAAACATATTTTATGCCAAAAAAAATATTATTTAAACATGTGACAACCGACAATTTCAGGTCAATACTCGTCCCTGTCTCTGTCATACTATGCATACATTATATTCGTGTTATACTTAATTATGGTTAATTAAGGTCATTTCATAAATAGCAAAGTCCATTTATAACATTTCACACATCGGATATTCGTTAAATTACCGGGTCACACACAGTGTAACCGTCACACACAAATGTTGGTGATAATTAATATTTATGTTTTAATAAATATTTCGAGATGTTACAACACTAATTTAGAACCTAAATATATGGGTGTATTTATTTATTTCAACTTAATATTTTAACGCGCGTCTCTACCGTTTCACTGATACATTTTATTTTAACGCTCTATTTCGCTATATTAAATTTCTAAACATATACTTTACATGTTAGTAAACCACTAAATATACAATGTAGAATGTTATTAAACTCGGGTTTATTAAAAACTCTATTTTATATCGCGTTCGACTTATACCTGCTACCACCTTTGTACCCATTCGTTCTAAATGATTTGAATAAAAATCTTTCAACCCAAGTCCATGGAAATCTCGATTTTCACCTCTTCTTTTTCTCATTACTTGTGTTTAACTTACACATCCCAAGTTCTTTAATTGTTTTGTAGAATCCAAATTACCATTTTAGTGACTAAATTATTTTTACATCAAGACCAATCTTTGACTACTAGCAACTTTCTAGCATTAGTCCAATCTCCAATCTTTGACTACTAGCAACTTTCTAGCATTAGTCCCATCTCCTTTCCCTCTACCTTTTTGTTTTTTTGGTTCTTTCGGACAATATAAGAATACACACACTATTTTTATTCTTTTTTTTTTTTGCATTCTCCCAAGTTTCCCATTTATGTGTATATTGCTTTTTTACATGCACTATCTCCAAGTTTAAGGTTCTTACCAATCTCAATCTCTAGTCTAAATCACTCCTATCTTGACCGAAAATTGGAAAACTACTGTAGGTCTCCGGGTGTCTTTGATCGTTACGTGTGAGTGTGTGACTAGTCCAACCGGGTGCGGAATGCCCGTGACTAGGTGGAGAATCAAGTAACACAAAGTAAACCAACAACGAAAACACTTTCAAACTTTGTATATTATAAAACTTGAAGGTTACAGAAATGTTACAACTGAGTGCGTACATAATTTCTGTCAACACATGCTATTTATACTACACCTGATCTCTGCACACTTAACAAGTGCGCATGGAAAATTGTTCTTGCGTATTTGCTAAGTACGCAGGAAGTAATTCTTACGCACATGCTAAGTACGCAAAACACTTAGAGAAAACAGACGACTAGTACATACATTAGTGATTACAACTCGATACCTAATACATACAAACACTAACATACAAAGACTAATACAAACAAGACAAGTACAAAAAGCTAAGACAGTATCCAGAGTGTTTGTCACACAAAAGTGCTTCAACAAACTCCCCCTTGACAACAGCTCTGGATTGTCTTCGGTCTTCACTGCTCCCCAGCTTTAACTTCCATCTTCTTCTTGTAGTCAAGACAGAACTTGACCACCTTGTCGTATTTAGAAGCAAGGAACTTTGTCCACTCGTTCGTGTACATGCAGTACTTGTCAGCTAGCTCCTCCAGATCTTTCACAGAGAAGTTGATGAAACAGATCTCATCAAACACTCTGATCAGTTCTCTTGGCACTAAGCTTCCACTTTCGGACCACACCTTTCCAATCACCACCGCCTCGCCCATTTTTGGATCAACGTACCAGTACCATATGTTACCGGGGATATCTTGAGATAACTTGCTCAGGGGAATCCTAGTTTCACACATCACTGGCTTGTATACCGGTTTCTTTAAGCTTTTTTGAGTCACGGGATGTCTAACATTCTTATCCCTGACTCACTTGGGCACTTGAGGCTTAAAAACTTCGAACTTCCCAGATCTTCCCTCTCGCTATAGAACCTGCCACAAACCCATCGCTACTGCGTGATTTGAATGACCCAGCAGCTCTCGGTTTGCTAGGTTCACGAGGTCATGCTTTGGCAAGGAACTGAAAGCTTCACTGGTTGGTTTCAAGTATTGAACCCCCCAGCTCGCTTGATTGCAAACAACTTCTTGTCATCCTCGAACCTCACAGCTAAGATCATACCTGTTGCTCCATGTTTGTCAATAATGGATGTCTTCTGCCAGACATGAGCCGGATCCTTTGAAGGACTTGCAGGCGTGTACTTATAGGCTCGACTGAACCTGTGTCAAGATTAGTTTCAAAGGATGGAGCTTCAAAGATCTCTACATCCTCAAACTCATATTCTCCTTCCCCGTCACCCTTGGGAAATTCAATCACCACATCTCATCCTCCTCATCCCAGTCATCGCAAGACTCGATCTCTCCCTCTTCCAGATTACAGAGAGCATCGATTTGTGCTTCCTTGGAATAGTCTGGCTCTAATAGCAAGATCACATCGTCCGACACATCGTCAGATAGGTCTTTCAGTACGTCATCCACAAACTTTCCTTTATCACCACCTGAAGCATCTCCTCTACCTTCACTCCGAGAAGACTCCCCCTCAGCCATAGGCACGGCAGAAATGGGAACAATCGCCAAAGCTGACGATTGCTGCTCACTTCAACTTGGTCCGGCTTCAAGATCCTTGTCCTGGTCATCACTCTTAGTTAGATCAACTAAGTGACAAGCCACTTCACTGCTAGGCTTAGGTGGTTGCTTCTCCAACAATACCTTCAATCTCTCCCCCTGAGCAGGAAGCATCTTGGCCATATCACAGACCAATTTCACCCTAGTGTCATGCTCCTTACGCTGCTTCTCATCAGCCACCCGCTGTTTCTTCAAATCAACTACTTCATCAATCAAGGAGTTTATCTGACCCTGTTGCTTGTCAGATTCTTCACGTGATTTCCGTACCGTTTTAAGTAATCCAACGACTTGAGTCTCTAGGGTAGTGATCCTGGCATCACGAGGATCAGGACCCCTAGACGAAGATGCTTCGGCTGTATGAGTGGGGAAGGTAAAGATTTCATCAAAATCAATTCCTTGATGAAAGTCAAACTCAGGAAATGGTTCACTGATGTGTTGGAGAGTGGTTGTGGGGATTGAGGTAGGGATGGTGGTTGTTTGGATGGTGGTTGGGGTGATGGTGATAGACTCAGTCAGAATTGGAGTCGTCACCGCCACCTGGACAGATTGTACAGGGAGGGTCACTATCACAGGAACCTACTCTGTGATAGAAGTTGTAGCTACAACAGGTATTACATGTAGCCTCCTCCTCTGTCGCCTATAAAGCTGTTGTGAAGGTGAAGTAGAAGTTGAATCAGTATTCACAGTCATCATAGTTGCATACCTCTAAGCACTGACTTCTACCTCATGAAGGATAGCTTGGTGTTGCCTATCCCCCCGACTCTGCGTCTCTGTATAGCAGCATCCGAATTAGAATCGGGCTCGTACTCACTGCTAGTACTCTGTTGTCTTTTTCTCTTAAAAGATGACTTAGGAAGTGTCACCTGTGTCTGTCTCCTTGGGTGTGATGGTGATGGTGCATCATCAGAATCAGATGAATCAGACTCGGTCGCCTCTGAGTCGGATTCTTCAGCACCACCACTTCCTACTTCTTCGTCTCCTCCTTCTTCATAAACTTCATCCTCACTTTCAACTTCCTCCTCTTCTTGTTGCTCATCAGAATGTTCACTGAGTTCTGGCTCAGACTCTGCACTAAACCATCTCCAATCTACTGGCGCCACATAAGCTTCATTGATCAGGTGGCCAAAGAGTGGAGTATGCACAGGGGTAGGTTCTACACTGCCTGGCGTTAGAAATTGTGAGAAAACTCTCTTGGCCACCCGCTTCACTTGCAGTCTCTCCCCAATAGCAGGTAGATTTGGCAACGCATCATTGATCAAGAGTTGCACAAATCTGGAGTATAACAGGAACCTAAACCTCTCTGTCGTATTGATCTGATCAGTTAAGGCTTTGTAGACGTATCTTGAGAAGTTATAGCCCCTGTTGAGAGACAAACCAACCATGGCAGCTGCTAGATCATGTCCCATTGCATCCTTCCCTGCCTTCCTAGAAGAAATGCACATGATCATTATGTGGGCAAAGTATCTCGACTGATCTAGCACCTACATCTTCTTGTATGATGAATAATCCCGCACACCGACGTATCCCATACGTTGCCTCCAACACCCATCCACAAAGTAGTCAGGATAGGAAATTGGGTTGGTTGCGAGATCCCGGAACTGTAAGACCCTTCGGATTCTGTCCTTAGAAAAAGTAACGTCATGACCCGCCACAGTAGCCTGAATGACGTTAGGAGTTACCGTGCAGTCATGATCCGCTGTGTCCCAGAACTGCTCCAGGTATGGTCTTGATACAACAGGATCTGCTGAAATAGCATAGCTTATCTTTGAGCGGTTCAAGAAATCAATGATCTCCCGATACTCAAGTGCAGCAACCTTCCATTCCGGTTGTGTAAGTGCCAGCAGATTGAATTCGCTTGTAAACGCACGAGCCATCATTGCAAAAACAAACAGTAAATACAATAAGAACAAGAAGACTCATTGGAATTGAACACATGACCAAGTATAGTACATTCACAAAGAACTGAAAATCCAGACTTAGAAAATTTTAAAGAGTTCCCTTCCTGCGTACTTGTTATGTACGTAGGGTTTAGGTCGTGCGTACTTAGCAAGTATGCATGACTTATGTCTTGCGTACTTGTTATGTACGCATGACTTAGCACTTAGGTACATTTTTGAAATTCCAAAATCAGAAACTTGTGAATATTGATGATAATGTTGGTGACCACAGAGTCGAAAACCGTGGTTACGACCATAGGAACCAAAACCAACACCAAAATTGTGCTATTACTCGGTCATTTTGACCTAAATGTCGACTGACGCGAACCCAAAGGTCACACAAGAGGTCAAAGTCAAAATCCAAGATAGTTAAGGACGATTAAATGATAATCAAGCTTCGAATAATGATTTTAAACAAGTTTAGGGTTATAATGTGTGTCAAAAACAACCAAAATTTTGTCAAGAATCAAAGTTCAAAACCCTAGTTTTTTTTTTGAATTTTATTAATCAGTCCAAAACTCAAGATCAAATGGATGAAATGGTCCTAGATTCTCACCAAATGTTAATTAGATGATGTTGAAACTAGAATCGGGATGAAAAACCTCTTAGGAACACATGAGATTTTGATTGAAAAAGGATCAGTGGTATACAATAGTGGCAAAGAAGTTTGAATGACATGAACTCTGAAAAAGTTCTAAGTCCTATATATATACCCAACACATCTGGGTCTTGCGTACTTAACAAGTGCGCAAGGCTTAACTCTTGCGTACTTGACAAGTACACATGACTTAAGTATTGCGTACTTACAAGTACGCAAGGTTTAATTCCTGCGCACTTGTCAAGTATGCAGAAACCCTTGTGTTTCTCGAATTTCAACTCAAATTATGAAGAAGTCAAAGTCAAATAACGAACAGGATAAGCACATTCAATCAAGAGGATTCAAAGTCAATTCAAGAAGGTTAAACACAAATATTTTTGGCATTTCTGATTTTGCATGTGCATTTTCCTTATCATGTGAGTAGAATGTGGATGATGAGTTTACGTTTTTGCCCTTTTTCTTTGGAATCTTTCTTGGACACATGGCACACTATGGTGGCTTCCTACACTTTCAAAATCCTCGGAGAAATAGAAAACCCTAGTGTTCCCTATAATCCTTCTATAAGTTTTCATTCTGCTCCAACTGCTGGAAGCTATAATGTTAAACTTAAAATCTTTTTGATCTTTTTCGAATAGAGATATACAAGTATATACACACACACACTATTTTTGTTCAAAGACACGAGCAGAGGATCATATCAGGCTAAACATCAAAAAATATGGGATCATGTCCATGGATTACTAGTTATTCATACATAATAAGCACATAAACAAGTAATTCAAGTTGACAATATTATAAGATTTGAAACCATAAGCATCTTAGTATCACGTTCTTATGTGTTAAGGTAGTAATTATAAGTATACAATGTGTACCCCACAATTATGCTATATGAATTCAAATTTGCACTAACTCAAGGCAGCTAAGATTTTCCCAATGATTTTCAAAATATCCGGAATGAAGTTACATCAATTAGCACAGGAAAATCAAACAGAATCCATAAGGATTATCAGGAATCATAAGATTCAGAATCGAGTGATTCTTTTGTCTTGGTTTCATATGATTTCTTCAGTGAATATCGGAATGATGATTCAGGATAATGAATATGGTGTCTGAGGATTTAGGTAAGGGGATCCAACTTTTATCTGGATTTGATTTCAATGAATCAGGAATGATTCAAGGGTGAATATATGCTCAACGGTTGATGTCAAGACATATCTTTGTTCAATCTCTCATTGCACACTTGTGAGTATGGGCAGTGAGATGAACTGCATTAATTGTGCTAACGACCTAACCCGAAACTGGTCCCAGAAGAAAATAATTGCCAAAATCTAACATCCTATATCTGATAGTGATCTTCTGCATTCTTTTACTCACACACACTAGCAAACATGGGTTCAAATCACAGTTGTAGTAATGATTTAATTTCACACTACTAATGATTCAAAGACGCTTACAGTCTACTGACAATTCAAATTACTTGTAAATAAGCAGATTAAAAACACAACAATTTAAACAATCAAGTAAGCATGATGCAATCATTTCCCATACGTGCAATCTAAGACGTTTAGATCATTTCTGATGTACTATCATTTTCTCTTTTCTCAAGAAAACTTTGAAATTTTTCTAGTTTTCTATTTTGTTTAGATTTTTGTAAAATATTTAAAAATTAAAGAAACTATACAGAAAACATTTAAAAGAAATAAAATTTAACTTCCATGAATTGAATTGATTTAAGAAAACAAGTTTTCACTCAGGATTGAACATTCCTATCATGTTGACAAGATGTTCAAAACGTGTTCGATCAAACGCCTTAGTGAAAAGGTCAGCAAAGTTTTCATCCGTGTGAACCTTTACAAGTTCAATGAGATGCTTTTCAGCACAATCACGGATGAAATGATGGCGAATTTCAATATGTTTAGTTTTGGAATGTTTCACCGGGTTGTTTGTGATGGACATGGTGGCATTGTTGTCAATGAACAGTGGAGTTCCAGTGAAATTCAAGCCGTGGTCTCTCAGTTGCTGCTGAATCCACAATATCTGAGAACAACAGCTCGAATGTACTCTACTTCACATGTTGAGACAGAAACCGTTGACTGCTTCTTGCACTGCCAGGAAACCAGCCTGTCTCCCAAGAATTGACATCCACCTAAGGTTGATTTTCTATCAAGGTTATAACCGCCATAGTCTGAATCAGTATAGGCTTTGAGGTCAAATGACTGCTGCTTTGAGTACCAAAGACCCAATCGGGGTTTCCCTTTCAAGTATCTGAAGATCCTCTTGACAGCTATCAATTGAGACTCCTTCGGTTGTGACTGAAACCTTGAGCACAAGCATACAACAAACATTATGTCGGGCCTTAAAGCTGTGAGATATATGAGAGAACCGATCATCCCACGGTACAATTTACAATCCACATCCTTTCCATCTTTGTCTGGATGCAAACCGTGATTGACTGGGATAGGTGTGCCATAAGTACTGTTATCATTCATCTTGTATTTCGACAAGATGTCCTGCACATACTTAGTATGATGTAGACAGATGCCATCCTTTCTTTGACTGACTCGTAGACCTAGAAAGAATGACAATTCACCCATGTTGCTCATCTCAAACTTGGACTTCATCACCTGTTCGAATTCCCTACACATCTCTTCATTTGTAGACCCAAAGATAATGTCGTAGACTTACACTTGTATGAGTAGAATATCACCTCCTGCTTTTCGAATGAAGAGGCTCGAGTCAATTTGTCCAGCATCAAAACCATTGGACAATAGATGTTTTGACAATGTCTCATACCATGCCCGAGGTGCTTGATGAAGACCATAAAGTGCTTTGTCAAGCTTATACACTTTATTGATATTATGTGGATCTTCAAAGCCGGGAGGTTGAGTGACATAGACCTCTTCATGAACTTTTCCAAATAGGAAAGCACTCTTCACATCAAGTTGATAGACCTTGAAGCCGACGTAGGAGGCATAAGCCAGAAACAGTCGAACGACCTCAAGTCTAGCAACTGGGGCATACATTTCAGTGTAATCCAAGCCCTTTTGTTGATAAAATCCTTAAACAACCAACCTTGCTTTATTCTTCACTACGACGTGTCGATCATCCGTTTTTCACTTGAACACCCG
Organism: Smallanthus sonchifolius; assembly: GCA_023525975.1. Taxonomy (NCBI): domain Eukaryota; kingdom Viridiplantae; phylum Streptophyta; class Magnoliopsida; order Asterales; family Asteraceae; genus Smallanthus; species Smallanthus sonchifolius. The sequence continues at coordinate 14,195,787 of CM042035.1, read as the reverse complement.
TCTGGTTCCAATTGGTTATACGCCTCTTGGCAAGTCAACTAAATCCCACACATGCAACTTTTGGAATTGAGACAGTTCTTCTTGCATAGCCTCAATCCAACAGTTGTCAGCGAGAGCCTCTTTTACATTCTTCAGCTCCAATTGGGACACGAATGCAGCATGCAAACATGTTTCCATGATACCAGTGTCAAGTATCTCAGCGTATAAACTGGTGTTCTCAGCAATGGTTCTATGAAGAGTCTGAACACTGGCATGAGGATCCCCAATGATGTTGTCAATTGGATGATTCTTATGCACTCTCATCTCTGGTATGTGAGGTTCCTGGAGATTTGTGTCTAGATTCGTGCTCAATTCCCCCATATCCTGTGTTCCAGAAGAAGATGATTCAATGTTGATTGGATCAGCTGGAGCTTCATTTCCTACACGAGTGTTAGGATCAGCTGGAGCTTCATCTCCATTAACATGGACAACTTCAACGTCCTCACTATCATGAGTTCCAGATGCAGATGCAGCATTGGAATCGGGAGTTACAATAGGTACGGTGGCACGGGTTGAGAAGTTCGAGTCATCGCCGCCATTAAAGAAATCGTACACATTTGCGGCATCATTGGCAGATAGACCAGGAAGGTTGAAAGACTTGAATAGCGCATCATAATCAAAACCCCAAGCTGGACTAGTTGGTTCTGGTGGAATGTTGTGTTTGCTGCAATCCACTTCGAACCATTCCTCGATAGTACGAGTTCCTATATTGTACACTCTCTTGCATGGTGAATTGGCAACGTATCCTAAGAAGATGCCTTCTACTGCTTTTGCATGAAATTTAGATTTCCAATCCTTGTATTGTAGCAATAAGGAACAAGGACTACCAAAAGGAACTCGGTAGTCAAGATTGGGAGGTCGATTGTTGATCAACTCATAGCAAATCTTGTTGTGCCTTTTAACAACCAGAACTCTGTTCAAGACGTGACAAGTTGTTTTGACTGCTTCTGCCCAGAAAGTTACCGGAAGCTTTGTATCTGACAGCATTGTCCTTGCAGTCTTGATCAAAGTTCTGTTCTTTCTTTCTGTAACTCCGTTCTCCTGAGGTGTGTACGGGGCACTAAATTCATGACGAATGCCCTTTTTGAGACAGAAAAGCTCCATCAAATTATTCTTGAACTCAGTTCCGTTATCACTCCTTATTCTTCTAACCTTCAACTTGCAAAGTGATTCCAAGCTCAGGATCAGGTATTGAAGAATGTTAGCAGTCTCGTCCTTTGTACCTAAAAAGTGCACCCAAGGAAAACGTGAAAATCATCAGTTACAACCAGACAATATGACTTACCTACAATACTCCTGATACTTATGGGCCCAAACAGATCCCTATGTAATAGCTCCAAATGGGGTATCGATGGAGGTTTGGAGCTTGGGCTTGTGAGACTTTCGTTGCTGTTTGCCCTTTTCACAAGGCATACAGTCATCTGCAACGACAAATCTCAGCTTAGGAACCCCGGTTACTAAACCTTTTCGGACAAGATGATTCATTTTTCGATAAGAAATGTGTCCGAGTTTCCTATGCCACAAGATTGAGTCAAGATCTGTCGCTTTGGTAAGCAAAGAAGTAGCAACTGATGAGGTGGTTGTTGCCACACTCATATCGATCTGATAAGTGTCGTTTGTCCTTGGTGCTCGCATCAGAATCCAGTCTTCAGGAACTTCAAAACCAGGTTTGAGAGTCATGCATTCTGTCTTATCAAACATAACTGAGTACTCCTTGTCGCACATCTAGGAGACACTCAACAGGTTATGCTTCAGCTGCTCGCAGTAGTTGACGTTGTCGAAGCTAACATAACCGTTCGAAATCACGCCTTGACACGTGATACTACCGCCTTTCTCTCATGCAAAGGCCACATAGCCGCCTCTGAATGGTTTGACATCTTGAAGCAAAGCCATGTTGCTTGTCATGTGCCGGGAGCATCCACTATTTACATACCAATGATTAGAGATAGTACCCTTCGGATGTCCCTGCTTGAGTCACAAACAAATTAGTTAGATTTGGAGACCCAAGCCATAGTGGTCTTGGATCGTCCGTCTTTCTCAAAATAAACTACCTCTATTAACTTACAGTCGTGACTGTCAAAAATGGGTGAATCTTTTGAAGACTTGGGATCAAGAGATTGAGAACTTTTGGATTTCTTGTTCTAGGACCTCTTCTTTAGCTTAACTGGAACAGTAGGCTTACATTCATCAGTAGCAGGTGAATTAGTGAAAGCTTCACCTGATTGAATTCCAGCCAGTTGTTCCAGCTTTCTCAATCTCTTGTTCCTTCTTCTCCTTTGTGGGTTGGAGAGTTTTACCACAGGTTTCTCACCAGTTGGTACACTACCAGAGGTAGATGCACAGGGTTTATCCGGAAGCTTTTACCTTTTTGGAACAGTTGGTTTAGCCTCAAATGTGGTCTTTGGCTTCACAAACGGTTTCACTGGTGGTTTAACCTCATTCTTATTTGGACTCTTGGTCTGTTTCACTGGTGGTGACTTGGGGACAATAGCTGGTTGTGAAACAACTGGCCGTTTCCCTTGGTTTTTATTCGGGCAGCTCACAATGATGTGACCGACCGTACCACAGTGAAAAAGGTTCTTTTATCTTTGTAAGTCCTCCTGTAAGGCTCATTAGATCTGACATTAGATGACTCTGCATGATGAGCAGGAGGAGTTGTTTGATGAACAGTAGTTTGACCCGATGGTGATTGGTTTTTGGGAATATAATACTTTTGCAAAATTTCTTGATAGCCAAGCCCGTAATGAGCTGATAAGGCTTCTTTCTTAACTTGATTAATGTTTTTATATCCCCCCATAAAGCATTACTTTTAATTTTTCATTTGATTCAACGATATCAGGTTCAGTCAAAATACAATTATCACAATCAGTGACAATGTTTTTATTAACTTTCTATTCACCGAGCAACTCCTCGGAGACTACACCATCAGGGCAGGTGTTCTCAGACCCATCATTAGAAGTAGTAAAGAACTCTTCATCAGATGCAGAGTCAGCCTTACATGAGGAACATTTCTTGTTAGAGGAATTATCCTGACTAGAGGACTCATCAAGGCAAGACAGATCAATGTTAATTAAGCCGTTGACAAATTTCCCGCTTACTGGTGGAGGAATGGCATTAGTACCCAGCCCTAAGCCGTTCATTTGTCTCACTACGGATTCGTAGTGTTCCACCACAAATCGAGAAATTTTCAACTTCTCAATATTTCCTTTCAACTGCAAGATCTCATTTTGCAGCTTGGTGATCTCATTTTTTCTTTTTTCCAACCCCTTGTACGCAACATCCAAATGAAACTGTTGATCACTGATTTTAAGTGAATAATCACGTTTTTCTATCTTTAATGTTTCAATTGAATCTCTGTATCGTTTTTCTTTTTCTTTGTAGCTTAAAGCTGCAATACAAAAGGGTTCGACCTTGTCTTGAAGCTTAGAATTTTCATCCTTTAAGCTTAGACATTTGGAACAAGAAATGAAAGCAAAGGAATTAGAATCTACCTCAGTTGATGAACACGATGCCTCTCCAACAGCCATGAGGGCAACTGCAGTTGTAGACTCTTCTTGGTCAGCCACAGAAGCTTCCTGTTGTTCTGCTTCCATCATCTCAACAATCTCAGCCATCAGACCAACCTGTGTTTGAGTAATAATGGCATCCTCCAAATGAACACCCCAATCAAAGATATCGTCCTGTTGTGCTACCAAAGCATTGGACGTTCCACCTTGACTTTGATTGCGGTTGTTGGAATTGTTATACCCTTGACCGTTTCCTTGGCTAGGTCTGGTGAAACTCGAAGCCGGTGCTTTGTCCTTCTGACATTCACGAGCAAAGTGTCCAAAGTTCTGACACTTATAGCACTTGGCTTTGGATTTATCAAAACCAACCTTGGCATTTGAATGCCCACCAATGAACTTTCTTCCTGTTCTGTTCAGGAAATGCTTGGCTCTTCTCAAGATCATGGCCATATTCCACTGAATATCCATGCCCTCCATATCATCCGGATCCACCTGATTAAAGTCTTCTTCTATGGTTTCAGGATCCGTTAGCTTACCGCCAATGAAGTTCTCATAGGCAAGCATACATGATGAGAACAAAGCCACATGATCTTCAGCTATCTTGGCTATTGCTGATTGGTTAGCTGAAGATGTGCGAGAAGGATTTCTTGAGGAATTCTGGTGATGAGATCCAGAACCAGATCCAGATGCTGCATAGCAAGCATGACCACCAAAAACATTTGAATTATCCTCCTCATGAGAGTTCCTTGAGAAAACGGCAATTCCAGAACCCGATGACTTGGCTGTGGAAGACGTCCCATAATACATAGAAGGGTCTTATATTCGAGGTCTCCCCGAGCTCTCCTTTCTTTTCAGGTTCATATCATGTGCTTGAACCTTTCCGATTGCGTCATCAATCGTCATCTCATAAAATTTTGAGTTCTCTTTCATCAAGGTAGTGTACATCTCAAATTTTGGGGGTAGGGCATCTAGAAACTTCTCAACTAATTCCTTATTCGGATAGATTAAATCATAAGCTTTCAGCTCAGTTTGTAGATGATAGAATCTAGAGATAAGCTCATCTATAGATTCATTCTATAGATATCTGAAGCACTCATACTGCTTCCTAAGAAGATCCCTCTTACTCTTCTTGATGTCACTGTTTCCCTCGAATCTTTTCTGCAAAGCCTTCCAGAGATCCTTGGAGTTATCATATCCTCTAAAGCTGTGAAATAACTCTCTGGTCAAGGCCATAGTAATAGATATGTGTGCCTTCTTCTCTCTGTCATAAACTTTCTATTCTTCTTCATCAAGTTTGGAGATAGACTTGGGAACTTCCTCATCAAGATATCTGAAGCACTCATACTGCTTCCTAAGAAGATCCCTCTTACTATTCTTGATGTCACTGTTTCCCTCGAATCTTTTCTGCAAAGCCTTCCAGAGATCCTTGGAGTTATCATATCCTCTAAAGCTGTGAAATAACTCTCTAGTCAAGGCCATAGTAATAGATCCGTGTGCCTTCTTCTCTCTGTCATAAACTTTCTTTTCTTCTTCTTCATCAAGTTTGGAGATAGGCTTAGGAACTTCCTCATCAAGATTTGTATATGTGGGATGCTTATAACCCTCTAGAATGGGTATCCAAAGTGAAGAATCGGTGTATGAGATATAATGCTCAAAGCGTGCTTTCCAGTTTGAGTAATCATTTACGTTAAGCACCTTTGGTGGTTTCTGTGGGGTTCCAATCTCATTGTCATAATTAAGAAGGTTACCGAGGTTCTGAAGATTTGCCATAGTGAAACACTTAGTAAAATTTCAGAAAAGTCAAAGCAACTTGCGCACTTGAAACTGGCCTTGCGCACTTAAGGAATTGGTCTTGCACACTTAGGATTTGCTCTTGCGTACTTAATAAGTATGCAGGAGTAAAGACAAGTACGCAGGAATAGACTTAAATACGCAACAAGAACGGTAACAAGACTGTACTTGTTTTCAAATATGGTAAGTACGCAGGTCACTTTTTCACCAACTCTCACCAACTTTTTTCGGTCACTGGAAACTCACCGGAATCTTCAAAAATTGAAGATATGACCAACTAAATCAAGCTAAAGGGTTAAAAAATTGTTTCTAACCAACCTTTGATACTCAAAACACTCAAACACATAACAAAAGGTAGGTTTTTGAGTGATTTTTGCCTCTAAAATAGTGCTCAAGAGCTACCCCTATTTTATCACAAAAATCAATAAAAACACACACTTTTGCTTGCAAAATCTCTGTAGATTGTGTAAAAGATGCTCCTAACACACTCACAACACTCGAAATCAAGAGCAATGCTGTGTTACTACTTGTAGGTCCCCGGGTGTCTCAGATCGTTTCTTGTGGGTGTTTGACTAGTCCAACCGGGTGCGGAATGCCCGTGACTAGGTGGAGAATCAAGTAACACAAAGTAAACCGACAATGAAAGCACTTTCAAACTTCGTCTATTATAAAACTTGAAGGTTACAGAAATGTTACAAAATGAGTGCGTACATAACTTCTGTCAAACCATTCTATTTATACTAGACATGATCTCTACGCACTTAACAAGTGCACATGGAAAATTGTTCTTGCATACTTAACAAGTATGCAGAGTGTTCTTACGTACTTGCTAAGTATGCAAGAAGTAATTCATGCGCACTTGCTAAGTGCGCAAAACACTTAGAGAAAACAGACGACTAATACATACATTAGTGATTACAACTCGATACTTAATACATATAAACACTAACATACAAAGACAAATACATACAAGACAAGTACAAAAAGCTAAGACAGTATCCAGAGTGTTTGTCACACAAAAGCGCTTCAACAAAACACAAAAGTGCTTCAACAATAAATATATATATACACACACTTTGGTCGTAAAACGAAAACCGACATTATTTTAAGAGTGATAGTTCTCAAAATTATATTTCGTATAAATAATATATATTATTTTTTACCTAAAAACGAGACACATTTCGAAAACATTACTTTAAATTAATAATAATATATTTCTTTACCATTCGCATCGAGTTACGACTCGGGTCGATTCAAACTTTATTATGAAACCCGAACGCTAAGTTGACACCGAGTTATTTGTAGACATTGGACACACTTTATCGAGTATATGACTTATACTTATTTTCTATAAATATATATTTTTGGGTAACAAATACATATCACCAACGGGTCGCCGAGTCAAATGTTTTTAAACCAAAACTTACACGTAACCTAACGAGTTGGGTTAAACTGTTACATGACCAACTTGCATGTAGAATCATTACTTAGATCTTAAGATTTCTTATATATTCTAGGGCACGCGTAGGTCGGTTTACACATGGACTTTTGCTACTTACATGTTTACGGTACTCACGCATCAGGTGAGTCTCACGACCCCATTTTACTTATTTTCCTTTTGAGGGAGAATACATGCATACTTACTGTTTTCATTGGACACAATTTCACTTGCATGATTTCACATATTACATAAGCGGTTTCATATCGTATTAAATCCTCTCATAATCGGACCGTTAGTTTTTTTTTCCACAAAGCGAGGTAATCATGGATAGTCTTATTTGGGTTTGAAAACCCTCACCCGCATTAGTCGCGCTAACATTGACTGGAGGTCAAAACGGGTGCATCATTGACCTAATCACCCCATGCATACGATAGGCATGGTAGAGGCATTTCATTACTGTTACAATCTAGCTTCGGTTTCGGTGTGCTTATGGTAATATTGTAGCATTGTATGTATAACAATTAAATCATTGAAAGTTTTGTGGTCCATTACAACGATTTACTTTTACATTTATACCTGTGAACTCACCACCATCATTGTTGACTCGTTTAAGCATGTTTTCTCAGGTCGCTAAGCGTTCACACATGGACTAGGATTGCATGTCTGGAGTCTCATTTCATGTTTTCATTAGAAGCTTAGGTTTATGGGAACCTAGATGTTTATGCTTTTGTATTTTGATACTATTACAGTTGCTTCCGCACTTTACATTCCGCATTTTCAAACTCTGTATTACTTATTTATTTTGTACGATGTTCAAACGGGATGTCTTTTCGAAAACCATTTAGAGGTCATTCAAAATGACCAGGACCGATAATCCTTGACAGTCATGACCCGCAGGTAATCCGCTGTGGAATTTCAGGGTGTGACAAAACGTGTAACGATCCATTGTTTTTTAGAATTGTTAAACCTTTATACTTCTTTTATATATGTATATATATATATATATATTTATATTTATATTTGGGTTATATTAAATAAATAAATTAAAAACTTTAAATGTTATAAAATGAGATTTTAGTTTATTAAAGAAAGAATAATGATATTATGTTTTAAGTTTTATAAAGAATGTTTTTATCTAGAATTTAGAACTTGAACTTTCTTTATTTCATTTGAACCCCTTCTTTTAGTATTTGAACCCCCCTCATAAGTGTTTGAACTCCTCTTTTTAAACCCCTTCTCATCCCTTGAACCCTGGACAAGACCAAACCCAATTTTTACTCCAAGAAAGTGAAACACGTTCAAATCACCAATAAATCCTTGTAAATCCGGAGTTTTAATGCTCCTAAATCAATCACCAATCCAATTACGATCATTTGAGGCTCGAAATCATTCAAATTGATAGAGTTTATTTTTTTTGAAACCCAAATTTGGAAGTTGGTCGTGGGTTTTAAAGCACTCAAATCAAGTCCCAAAAATATGTAAATCAAGCTCCAATCTCGCAATTACCAGCTGTACAACGCGTTCGAATCATCCTATATATATCCCTAACCCATTACACTCGAAAGCACCACAAAATTTCCACTCTTTTTTCTCTCGGTTGAAGCGATGCAAAGAAGGAGAAGTCTCCAAACCTGCGATTAATCCAGGGCCGACTTCGTCATTTTCGCGTTTTCCGGTCTTGATTTTCATGCTTAATCGTTGGAGTTTAAGGGGAGGAAACTGGGTTTGTTCTTGTGTTTGGAGGGGAAGAAGAAAGACAGTCAGCTTCATGTTTTAGTCAATCAGTTCTAGTTTTTAAAACTTTAGGGGAGTAGCCCAGTGGTAAACCCCTTGAGCATCAACCCACAGGTCATGCGTTCGAGTCTAGACCACTGTTTCTGTCCGTTCTTTTTTTTTCTTTTTTGGATTTTGGTACACCCCTCACACACACTTATATATTTTCTTAAATAATCAAATCATGGTTAATAAACAAATTCTTATTATAGATGTTCAAGGGTTTATAATTAGTATTCTTCTCAATAAAAAGAGTGGATTAGGTTCAGGTAAAAAGTATTTTAATTGTTAGAAGGGTGAGAAGGATTTAGGGCCATTAGATTAAATTGTAGAAAAAATTTAATGGTTGAGATTAAATTGTAGGAAAAAAAGTTATTGGAAGGGTATTTTAGTCTTGGCCACTTTTGTTGACTTTTTATTAAGTTCCCCCCTCATTTTTAAACGTTCATAACTTTTACATACGACATTATTTTTTCAAAAAAATTACACCATAAAAACGAGCATTTTTTATCTTTAAAACGAGTATAGTGTCGTTATAAACAAAAACAATTTTTTTTTACGTTTTTCAGCTCATTGTGTAATTAGTCAGGTCAATGTGTAATACAAATTCATTATGTAATACAAGTTCAATGTGTAATATAAGTTCATTGTGTAATACCACGTCTGGTTATTGTGTAATACAAGTTCATTGTGTTATATATATTTATCATTGTGTTTTACGTTTTCCAGCTCATTGTGTAGTTAGTCAGGTCATTGTGTAATACAAGTTCATTGTGTAATACCACGTCCGGTCATTGTGTAATACAAGTTCATTGTGTAATTAGTCAGGTCATTGTGTAATTAGTCAGGTCACTGTGTAATACAAGTTCATTGTGTTATACAAGTTCAATGTTTAATACAAGTTCATTGTGTTATACAAGTTCAATGTTTAATACAAGTTCATTGTGTTATATGTATTTATCATTGTGTTTTACGTTTTTCAGCTCATTGTGTAGTTAGTCAGTTCATTGTGTATTACAAGTTCATCGTGTAATACAAGTTCATTGTGTAATACAAATTCATTGTGTAATATCTGGTCATTGTGTAATATCTGGTCATTGTGTAATACAAGTTCATTGTGTAATACCACGTCTGGTCATTGTGTAATATCTGGTCATTGTGTAATACAAGTTCATTGTGTAATTAGTCAAGTCATTGTGTAATATAAGTTCATTGTGTAATACAAGTTCATTGTGTAATACAAGTTCATTGTGTTATACAAGTTCAATGTGTAATACAAGTTCATTGTGTTTTACGTTTTTCAGCTCATTGTGTAGTTAGTCAGGTCATTGTGTAATACAAGTTTATCGTGTAATACAAGTTCATCGTGTAATACAAGTTCATTGTGTAATACCACGTCTGGTCATTGTGTAATACAAGTTCATTGTGTAATACAAGTTCATTGTGTTATACAAGTTCAATGTGTAATACAAGTTCATTGTGTTATGTGTATTTATCATTGTGTTTTACGTTTTCCAGCTCATTGTGTAGTTAGTCAGGTCATTGTGTAATACAAGTTTATCGTGTAATACAAGTTCATCGTGTATTACAAGTTCATCGTGTAATACAAGTTCATTGTGTAATACCACGTCTGGTCATTGTGTAATACAAGTTCATTGTGTAATACAAGTTCATTGTGTAATTAGTTAAGTCATTGTATAATACAAGTTCATTGTGTAATTAGTCAGGTCATTGTGTAATACAAGTTCATTGTGTAATACAAGTTCATCGTGTATTACTAGTTCATAATTACTTTAATCATATTGTTACTTTCATATATATTATAATTCTTTTAGTAAGTTGATAAATAATAATACTACCTTTTCATATAATTAATTCATTTACTTATTTCAAATGACATTCTTATAAACATTATAATGATAATTATCTTAAAAGGAATTTTATTAAACTTGCGATTAATATTTATTGTTGACAGAGAGTTTTCTATTATAAATAGAATTTATAAAACTTCATCCGATTTATAACTTATTTAGTGTGGTAACAATAAAGTTCGTATCTTTAATTTCCTTGTTCGTTCGTTCATTCCAAAATTCTAAAATCCCAAATCGTTCCATTGTCGTTTCTCTTAAACCGTTCTTTTACATTATAATAACTTATCGTGTTTAACTTAGGGCATCTTTAATTCTTGTTGCTACAAGTTACAAGTCCAACCCTCTACTTATCAAGGTGAGATTCACAGCTCCCTTTTTACTTTTACTTTTGGGGTGAAAAATGTATACATATGTCTTGATAACTTTACCTTGTTATCAAAACATATTCTTAAACAAGTAATTTCAATTATGCGCTTGATATTTGAACACTATAACAACATTGCAATCATTAACTTGTTTACAATCCTAAGGTAGTACTAGTATGGTTATATAGGGGAAACCGATATAAGAACGGCACAATCTTTGAGATTGTGGATGCAATAAAATTTTAGCGGCACAATCTTTGGGATTGTGGATGCAATAACATTTCAACGGCACAATTTTTGTGATTGTGGATGTAATAACATTTCAACGGCACAAGCTTTGTGATTGTGGATGCATATAATATTAAGGGTTGATTGCAATAAATTTCATGTTAATATGTTTGCACACTAGTTTGAACTTGTATTAAATTTGTTTTACATCTTTTATGTCAATTTATCTTTATAACTTATAAAAACCTATGTCTCTCACCAACTTTATGTTGACCCAATTTACTTTACATATTTCAGGAAATAAATAGTTGAGGATGAAAGATCACATAAGAAAGCTTTTGGACTTAGTTAATAAATTAAACAATAATTTCCCTTGATGTATGTTTGATTTGAAACAAGTGTAAACACTATTTTATGAAATTTAAAATCTTATGTGATGCCTTAGTAATTGTTTTTGTACCTTGTTCTATGAACTATAAGTGTGACACCTCGCGTTTCCGCCTCTGGCGGGGTGTGACATTATAGACTGACTTAAACTCGAACTTACTTAGGGAATTCTTAAAGCATATGTTAAACCAAGTTACTTCAGCAATCAAGATCAACCCACCTGCTGTAAGGTGAGATACATAACCCTTTTACTTTTTATATTTGGGGTGGAAAACATTCTCGTAAATCAAAGGTTGTTCAAACTATATCAAGCTCAAATATTAATTTTCCAATTTCAATAACAACTTTCTATACTTGTAAACTTAAACGGTTTTATACACACTCAACAACCATTAACTTGGGATAGGCCAACGTGAGTAAGTCATAGATCTATGGGTCTGACAAGTCGATCTAGTTCTTGAGTTGACGAGATACGCTATCAACTTGAAACTAGATATATAGAAACTACAAAACTTGTTATTCATGCTATATCAATACTATGAGAATCCAATCTTGTCATTAGGTTTGGTTGAATCGATGTATAAAAGTTGGTTTACTTGTTATTGAAACTTGTTTATGATTTGCAAATCTTTGTTATCTATACTATGTTGTTATCTAAACTATGTTCTCACCAACTTTTTAGTTGACATATTTTAACATGTTTTTCAGGTAATGGAAACTAAGTTGCTGCTTTGATCACGCTAGGATTTCAAAGATTTATGTTTTAGTAGACTTAGCTAGATATTAACAAAAGAATATATATTTGTTCTACTTGTTTGTCTGATCTCTTGTAACCAATGTAATCCAATATTCAACCATCTTAATAGAAATTTCTTTTGATCATGTGTAATGATTTAATTTCGTCGCCCTCTCGTGTTTGTGCCTTGGCGGAGGTGTGACACATACTCTCAGTTCAACTTTTCTGAGCACGTAGTGGACCGCTAAGTTTGGTTTCCACTACCCCGTTTTCATATATTATAGTTTCTGTAACTCATTTCCTAGCAAAAGATATACTTATTTGAAATTTTGAGCTCTTTCTGGTTGAATCGTTTTTTTTGTTTGGCGTCCAGTTACATTCAAGTGTTACGTTTCTTAACTGACACTCGTCCTTACTTATTGTTTAGATATTGGGGTTTTTAATTGTTTTACATTAGACACAACGTAATTGGTTTAACCACATAATTCTAATTGGATAACTAATAAGCATCGTTGTAAATGTTTACACGCAGTCTTATAATTAATATTGTATCAACGATTTTTTAAATTAATGTCATTATTAAAAATGAATATATAACAATATATTTCTTAAAACTACATATAATAAAATTTTAGATTTAATGGTATAACTTATTTGAGTTTAAAATTTAATCGAAGTAGATTTAAGCCACAAAAGTCAAGAATGTAAGTTGTCATGTTTTTAACCTTTAGCCCATTTTTCTTTTCTAATCATTCACGCATCAAATTCTTAGCTCGGCGTTTCTGAGTACGTAGTGGACGGTTAACCATGGGGTAGCGGTCCGCTAACCTTCCTTTCCAGTTTTTTTTTGTCGAGACACGATTTACATATATCATGGGTTTTTTTACTCATTTCCTAACTCGATATATGCTTATTTGAAGTTTTGGGCTCTTTCCTGTAGAATCATCTTTCTATTTTCCGTCCGTTTACGTTCTAGTGTCGGGTTCCTTTTCCGACACTCGTCCGAACTTATTGTTTTAATTTTAGGGTGTTACACCGTTTTACGTTAGATAGTGTAATTGGTTTAAACACATCATTATAATTGGATAAGTAATAAACATAATTATAATTGAATAACTAATAAACATCATTGTAAATGTTTAGACACTCTTTTAATTAACATTGTATCAATGTTTTTTTTAAAATAATGTTATTATTAAAAATAAATATAATAATATATTTCTCAAACTACATATAATAAAATTTTAGATTTTATGTCATAACTTATTTTATGTTTAAAATCTAATGTTTTTATCCTTTATCCGAATTTTCTTTTCTAACTTCATCCGTAGTGGAGGCGTAAAAGTAATGACGTAAGCCACCTGACTAACTTACTGGCGTGGAACAACTCCCATGTAGACATGATCCAAGGCGTGAATACTTTCATGGCAAAGGGGCAACTACAATTTTTCCAATACCTAATCAAAATTATACAGCTCATGGTTTCTTTTTTCTTTTTTTTTTAATTAGATATTTAGTTTAGAATTTAATTTGGTTTTTCTCAAATAACTTATTCTCGATAATTTAAAAAAAATACACGTGCTTGTTTATTTAATTTTTCTGAACATCCAGATATAAATTTTAACAAAAACGGAGTTATTTAAAAAAAAACTATTTTTGATCTCGTAAGTGGTTTTGTAACATGTTTGGATTGACATTTCGAATGATAACTAATTGTTTTAAAAAACTAATATCAATTGTTTAAAAAAAACTTAATAAAATGAATTAAAAATAAAAAAGTTCACCCATTAATGCAGTGGGTGATGTGGCATTAAAATCACTACGCGCCTTAGTGATTCTAGACAATGAAAGCCCCTATACTGATGTGACGCTGACATGACGGGACGTAAAAGAGAGAGACGTGAAACAACTACGGATGATCTAATAACTTTGCCACCTTCTCAATTTTAAGCACTAAAATAGGGAGAACAATAGTAAAATTTATGATTTATGAAAAAAACAATTTTCTTTTGCATGAACCTTCTATATTTTGGATTACGATCACTTATATAACCAGGGGCAGATGTATGTGGAGGACAGGGGTACCTGTCGGTACCCCTCAACTTTGTAATAAAAAGTTTATATCTTTAAAAACTCGTATATTATACGGTTTGAATACATTAATTTATATTTAATATAATTTGACTTACATCACTATTTAGTTAAAAAAACATAATTAAATTTTAAAGTTTCTTAAAATAAAAGATAATTTAAAATAAATATGTTTTATTAGCATGATTAATATTTTTTCTTTAATTATAAATCATTATTAAAAAAAGGGAGGTACATTTAGTGAGAGAGAGAGCCGGGAAAAACATGACAAGTAGATATGTGGACGCGACACGTATAATAAATTATTTTTTTATTATATACTATAAATATACCTATAGATATAGATGTTTAAGATGGAATATTAGATCATGTCAAATAAGTTCGCACATTATAATTTTTTATATTTATCTTTTTAATTACAAATAGAAGGTTGGTTTTCAGTATATTTATCTTTTTAAGATCACCACATGATGCATATTCGTTTTCCTCAGCGGCTTCCAACTTCATCGAGCAATCCATTAACCATCGTCATTCGTAAATTCCAATTCACCATTCCAAAATCATCTGGTATCCTTCGCCATTTGATTTCGATCTAGTATCCAATTCGGCAATTCCAAAATCCACCAATGTCCCTCGTTTTGTGGTCACTATCGAACACCCCATTTCTAAAAATTGATCGCATGAGTCAGGACACAGGTTCACAGCTCACGATTCACAGGTACATCAATTGAATATATGTTTTTGGATTGAATTATGGTTGCTTTCAAGTTTCAAACTAACACCCCATGTTCTTGTTCTTTAAGGATATTAATAGTTGTTGGAAAATTTAGTGAAAATACGGTTTTTAGTAACTTTGGATACTAATATGTAATTGCAACTAATACAATTATTATTTTTGGGTTTGTGCTCCATGGCTTCACAACGAAATAAACTGTTTCCAAAACGGCGCTAAAACGAATGAGATATCGATCCTCGAAGTTGATAGTTCGGAAATGAAAATGTGGAACTTAGGTGTTTATAGTAGAAATTTGTTGCATCTTTTTGATTAAATGCTAACAAAAATTGTCATAAATTCATATTAAAAGCTTTTGGAGTCTTTTGGTATGTCATACTAATATATTAAATATGGAGTCTTTTGGTATAAGATGAACATTTTTTTAACATTTCTAGAGAATTAGTTTCATATAATTTAGAGATAAAACACTCTCTAATTTTTCTACCATCACCAACTTCATCTTTTTTAACATTTCTATACACTTAGTTTACTTGGAAAAACATCGGAAGCGTGAACATTTTTGACGGTACACATACTGTTCTAGTTGTTGTACCTTAGGAGACTATCACACCCCGCCTCGGGCATGTGTCAACTTCCAAAATTCCGATCTCAATTTTTGCCCGAAACTTTTATATGATGACAAGATTTATCAGAAACCCGAGAGTTAGAAAGTTTATTAAAAAATTATAACTTTTAGAGGGTAGCGGACCGCTACCTCCTGGTTAACGGTCCGCTATAAGAACAAGAATTATGGCCCCACAAGGGGTGGCGAACCGCTAGCTTCTTGGATAACGGTCCGCTACGGGTAAACCTTGGCTAGCGGACCGCCAGCATCAACATTAACGGTCCGCTACGTAGGTCTTTAGGGACACTCTACAGCTCACACGTGTCCTGGACACGCGTAGGGCATGCGTCAACCCTAATGACGCATAGTCGGTGGCGGACCGCCACGGCAGGCTCACACGTCCGCTACGGATGTGTGGCACACCTGCTTTGCATGGTCGCCACGTGATGCGGAGCACACGGGGCGGTAGCGGACCGCCGGACACCTAGTTAACGGTCCGCTACGAGTAGCAATCAAGCCTATAAACAGATGAGATTCCTCACATAAATTCACTTCCAACATTCAAACTTCCGAGCCTCCTCTACCCTCGAGCATTTCTCGAGCCGTCTTGCCATCCCGACTCCCGAGACGCTCCTCCCGGTTCAACCGACATTCATTTATTAACAAGACTCGAGTGTTAAGAGAGACGAAAGAACCCACAGATCTAGTAGAAGTACTATCTGCAAAACTAGATCATTATGAATTAATCACAGGAGTTGGGTAGCTCTAAGTTATGTCTATCAACCATCCGACTTCCAATCTAGAGTGAATACTCGTTTACACTGTGAACAATAATTTGTCAAAACAATTTGTAAGACGTGATTGGGCTATAGGCACCTTCATGCAAAAGATGAAAATTATTTATGTTTAACAAAATGGACAAAACATGATAATTAAATATTTACTCATACTAATCCCAGAATTAATGTTATTACCCAAGAAGTGTACATAAAGTTTGATCAAATATTTATACTTGCTCCGGATCCAGTTGGGCCGGACGGGGTTGGCTTGTATGTCGGGTGATTGCATAAAACACAGATGTGCCTGTTAGGTTGCGTAGCCCCCGAGTTCTTGTCCAATGTATACAAACGGATGAAACGGAAGAAAGTGACGTGTTCACTAGAATACAATGATGATGAAATTTTTAACTGTTTAATTAAACTGTATTGCCATGATTATGAAAATGATTTGGGGTTATAAAGTATTCACTAGCATATAGCTGACGTTCATTTTCAAATGTTTTCATGAAAAGAATAAAATGACCTCATCATGTCGGGACCGGCTACGGCCTAAGTCCCGAAGGCAATTTTGTTGCATAGTCGGGTCAGACACAACACCAAGACCCGGTGCAACCCGAATATATATTATTACAGGTTGTGCCATGCACAGAAAGACCATACGAATAAACAAGGTTAAGGGGCCCAAGATGATTAAAATCCAAAGGCAGAATTCCTCCTTGTAAACCTTACTGAATTTACGACAGATTTTTTATTTGAAATCAATGTATAAAACAATCGGGTGTTCATGCTAAGTATTTATATGAAATCAATCTTTTGTCCGCTGCACAAAAACAAACTCCGAAATCAAAGCAGGTACCGAAGGTGTCAACTGACGTCTCAGCCAAGTAACGTCTCGGGGTTAGCAGGGGGGGTGTGACATTGCCTGGTATAAGAGCGTGAGGTTTTAGCGAATTAGATACTTGGGATTAGTATCTAAGCTCTAACTAGATTCAGCAAAGACATGCCTACTAGCAAAAGTAGGTAGACATTTGCCTTTAATCTAATAGTGTCAAACATGCAGGTAGATACTATGTCAGGAGGACACGACTTTAATAACTATTATAACCCTAACGTTACTATTAAACAAGAACCAGTAGCGAATCCATACTCACCCATGGAAGTAGGATACTTTTCATGGTATCACGCTCTGCCGAAGGCACCAATAAAGGAGGAATATGAATCAGACCACTTAAGCCAAATAGGTGGCTCTGACTTCAGTAATTGGAGGTGTACACCACCACATTATCCAGTACCTCCACCACCAACATATCCTCCAACTCAAATTCCCCCACCGCCAATGTATCCTCCTCCCACAAACTATCATGAGGCAGGATTTAGCAAGAAGGCCACTAAGCCTCGAATGAGGGTAAAAGAACCTATTGAGAAGCTTTCTATCACATGAGACAGTTTAGAGGAAATGGATAAGAATCTGGAACTCTACAAAAGTTCTGAATTCAAAGGACTCCTTCCTCTACCTCTAGTAGAAGCTTACTCGCCGCAATTGGCTAGTTATGCACCGTTTGCTGATTACCTCAACTACCCACTAGTTAGGGGTCCGTACATGAGCAATAATTCGAACACCAACAAAAAACTATGCCAATTCTAGCTCAATAAACCAAGAGGTAATCTCTAGGTCATATGTCGACTACCTCGAACATCCACAATTTATGGTACCTTATATCTAGGATGACTATGAACCGATGGCTGAATTAGAAGATACGTATGACGATCCAAATATGTATCCAGTAGTATATAGCCCACGAGTTACCCTAAAACACAAAACCACTCCAACCTATGAAAACATATACAACGAGATAGTCCTTGGGCCGAGAGGCCCAGAGCCTAAATTCGGGTATCACACATCTACGCCGGATCACCCCTCGAATGTCTCGATCGGTCGCTCTGCGAAACTGATCAAGTCAGGAAGGAACATATCCTAACTAGGGACATATTTATAGATACCGAAAGGGATCTATCAAAATCTAAAAAGGAATTGGTGTGGAAGGACAAGGAACACAAATCCTTCACGAAAAGGGTTTGGTTTCATGGAAGAGACTCATGAAAGATGCCAAGAAAGAGGCGTCATACTATCGTTTTATTTTTATCTTCCTGTATTTTGAATAAAAACTTGTAACCTTTTCATCCTAATAAATAAAAGTTATTTCTTTTCGTTTTCTTTAGAATGTTAGGAAAAGGACCTAGTTTCGTTCGTAGGTATGCACCACCTAAAAGTAATGAACGAAACACAAATTCACCGAATCCTATTCTGGAGCCAACTCCAAATACCCTAGTGGAACTTACCAAAACCTAGGGGAAATAGAAACATCCAAATATTTCTATGAAACCCCAATGAGCCATTACGCAGCTCCAACTCTCGACAACTATAACCAAACCAACGTGAACAATTATAACTATCAAAAAACACTACTCGAAATCCCATACGAACATCATTACGCATTGGAAGGTTATGGAACTTACCATTCCACTAATCCTACTTCAATCCATACTCCTCGGGGTTATTAAGAAACCCTAGGAGAAGAAAGGATCTCAGCTATGCACGCCTGCATAGATGAGTCAGAAAGAATCGAAGCTGAAGAAGATGTAAAGATCACCGCTCTTCAGCAAGCATTGATTAGAGCTAGGGGTCATTATCATATGTCTTATATATATATATATGTTATTTTCATTTTATGTATTGTATTTCGAAGTTTGAAGTAATAAAAATCTTGTATTTTCCTTATCAAAACTATCTTCAAATCCTAGAGGCATTTAAAAGGCTCAGGCTGCTAAAGTCGGGCCAAAACCAAGGGAAAAGAGAAGGAGAGGTCTCCTCCTAACTCTAAGCGTAATGAATTGAATCACACTATCTCTATAAGAAGGGAACATTCAAAAATGCATACCCACCGGAGTTCCAAAACCAAGAGAGCTTGAAATGAGGAACACTATTTCTCCTGTGACAGTTCTACTGATAGCTACAAACCATGTCACAATAAAGGTTGACACATGGGTTTCTTATACAAGACTTTCCAAGCTTGTAAACCGTATGACTTCCTTGGGAAGGAAGGCGGGGTAGCTATGTTTCGGTGGATAGAGAAAACATAATCAGTCTTGGCCCATAAGAAAATGTGTCGAGGAGGACAAGGTCTCTATGCATCTAACCTCTTCAAGCACTTTGCTCTTGAATGGTGGAATGCCCTAGTATCCGCTAAAGGAAGGGAAAGAGCATATAAAATGAGTTGGAACTCATTCAAGGATCGAGTCAAGCGAATATTATATCCTATCAATGAAGTAGAGCAAATAGAACAGAAGTTTCTGAACTTGAGAATGGTTGGATCGAACCACAAAAATACATGACTAAGATGCTAAAATATGAATGACTAGTGCTGCATCTGGCTACTCCATAATCAAATCTCATAAAGAGATATATCTATGGAATGGACAGTGAGATTCGTGATATGGTAAAGGTTTCAAAACCCGAAACCATTGACGATAACATGGATCTAGGTGCTTAATTGACAGACGGTTTGGTTCGAACCATGGAAGAAAATAAAAAATGAAACTTTCAACCGAGGGAAGGTAGACTACAAAAAGACTAATCAGGGCTCTAGTACAAAAGAAAGACGGTTTAGATTTCTTGAGTGCAAAACATGCAAGAAAAGACATTTAGGAAATGCTGACTCCTTACCATATGCCTGAATGCAAGTGCACGGGCTATCACAACGTTCAGTTTCCATGAAAGAAACTGGTCACATGGTATAATTGTATTGAGACCAGACACTACAGGAGTGAATGCTCAAAACCAAAAGTTGTTGGTAGCTTAGGTACTAAGCCTGCCACCAAAACTAAAAAGAATGCTAGAGCATTTCGCTTTAACGCCAAAGAAGCTGCGAATATGAACGATGTCATATACAATACTTTTCCTGTAAAAAATGCTTAGGCTAAGGTGCTTTTACTCCTAAACTACCACACATAATAACTCAAACTTGATTAACACAACAAATCTCTAGACATTTGTCTACTCAGCCTTAACCAAGGCTTAAACGAATTAACTCACACGACAGTTGTAAGCACTACGTCACAATCCTAACCCAACGGTCAATCTAACATTGCTCGCCTCAACATATTTGTCCTACACATCACAATAATAATATCTCACGCACAATAAACATAATTTAACGTTTACATGCTATTTAACACGTATATAGATGTACACACCACATACCTCATCACCGCACCCTCGTCAGGGCATTAAACACACACCGAGCTCATTATTAACCTATTAAATATTGTCACCATTAGTGACTTCACGAAGGACGTCGTCCTTCACATTCCTGTTTGTCGTGTCACAAAGACAACGTTGCAAACACAATACCCACCATGTAATGACACAATTCATACAACACAATTATAACACACCTAACGTCACATTTAATTCAAACAGATTCATTTACTACATCTGCAACCCACATATATCACTGGAATATTATATCCTATATAAAATCATAAGCATTTAGCTTATAACCTGACCCATCCCGACTAACCCGTGACACTACATACATTAAAGACTCTAGTACCCCTAGCTCACAAAGTCACATAGACACCCCATAGACCCCCTGACTCATTAATAAACATTATAGTTCATGACCACTTCGGGTCAATATACCCAGATTCCTTATTATGTTTAAAAAAACAAACTTTAGGATCGGTGTTTACAAGATGGTTCTGTTCTAGTTGAGATTGACGAAAACAATAACAACTAAGCAATGTATACAAGAAACAAAGATAATACTGATAAATGCAAAGTGTATTAATCTTCAATGTTTACAAGTTATAGAGAAAACTCTAAGTACAAATGAAAGATACAATACATATAAAGAAACTTAGAATCAAGACAGACCCTTGATTCTAAGGATCAGATCAAACACAAGCCGTTGATATTTGACAGTTACAAGTTATACTACAATTGGTAGACAACTAAAATACAAGCTGCAGCAAACAGTAAGGTTTAGGTCAAAAGTCTTCTTAGGAATCTTTGTAGGAGACTTTAGAAGTAGTAGCTTTGTCTTTAGTCATCTGCACCAATAACATTGCTTCTGCTGATAGATGTGTCAGTATTGCAGCAGAGGTGTCAGTAGTAAAGTCAAAGCTGCTGATGATTTGCCTATCAGCAACATCAATGTTTGATGCTGCTGAGAAGCCTATCAGCAGCAACTTTGAACTTCAGAAGATAAGGCAATCCGCAGCAACAATGTTCATCAGCAGAGAACATAGCTATCCGCAGCACTTTCCTTATCCGTAACAACTTGTATGTCAGCAACAAAATTGTGGAGTCCGCAACATATGTACTTAGAGAATTTTATAGCCATCAGTCTTTATCTCTACAAACTCCCCCTAGACTGATGCTACCAAAAATCTGTTACTACTTTTGTTGCTAAAGCTTTTGCATATGAGCAACAATCCTTGCTGTCTCATAGCCTCTAGGGTCCTTGCTTGGATTGTCAAGAGGAATTTCAAAGAGAGACTTGATGTCTTTGCTTGGCATGCTGAAGATGGCCTTGCTTTAACATCTCATCTTCTGTCCTCTGACATCTGTGACACTGTATTCATCTTTCAGAGCATTATAGGACCAACTGACGAATGGAAATTGGGATTGGAGAGGTTTAGCATCAATGACAACATCTTTGCTAGGGTTGAAGTGGTGTTTGATCACTAGCAACAGATGCCTCTCACTTTCATTCACAGGCTCATGAGCTTCACCCAGCTCCATCATTCTTCGAAGATCAGAATCTGGCAGCTGCATGTAACATCCCAAAAATAACGACGAGGCAATAAGCGGGACGACGAAGGAAATAAAGGGCGAAGGTGGATGTGGGCCGCTGGTTGGGCCATTTTCCTTGGACCGAGAAGGGGAGGAGGGAGGGGTTTTAAACCCTTGCCTCCATACACATTCTCCATAATCATCTTCATACTCCACACCATTTCTAGGGAGAGAAAATCATAGAGAGAGAAAGCTTTGGTTTGAAGTAAAGATCGATCCTCTACCTTGCTACACTACCCGAGAGAGAGTTTGCTGAAGAAAGGAGTCGTTTTGAGGTAAGAAACTCTTATTTTGCTATGTTTTTTCTAGTAATGGGATTTTTCGGGTTTTAACTCATAAAGGACGGGTTTTTATGAGTCAAACGATGGCATACTTTTGATCTAGAATCACGAAGGGAAAATACAACTTTTGAACGTAAAAAGTTCCAAACTTGACTAATCCATCGATCCAAATCTGAATCCATGTAAAACTAGGGTTTTCAGGAAGAACTAAAGGTTCACGGTTTTGGTTCTCGGGTGGGTTCACGGCTGGGATTCTCGGATAGGTTCACGGCTAGGGATACTCGGGTGAGGGTCACGGCTAGGGCTACTCGGGTGAGGTTCACGACGGGAATTCTTGGGAGAAAAGGAAGCCGGGAACCCCAGGCTCACGACTCTTCTAGTTCACGGGGGGACTACCGTGAACCCCCCTTAGGCCGTAAACCCCACTGAAGTCGTAAACCCCAAAAATTCATGGGAAATAACCGTGGACCCCTGGGTTCTCGATAGAAAGGGTTGATGTGTAATAAATCGTATGAGAAGCTAAGACTAGGTTGCGTATGTATAGGTTAAGTTTCCTTATTTGGAAAGTTCACAAAACCGATCTAGGTATTCAAAATCTGATTTCACAAATCATGTAAACATACATCAAGTAACACATAACCATCATCACATCATCCTAATCATGTCTAGCATGCAAGATAGAAATCATAAAAAGTTTCATCTTTTAGTAAATCGTCCATTACACGCTTTATTCATACAATTAACACGTCAAATCAATCCTAGATCTTTCAACTAATATAATTACAACTATATTAATTATAATCCACGTCAAGAATGCGATTCCTATACATCACATAATCAACAATATTCAATTTTCACATCGTATGACAACTAGGGTTTCATATACGTTCATAAAATCATCAACACGATACAACAATATCAAACAATTAACTAATTTATTATCATATTTCAAAATAATCATTTTTGGATAATCTAGGGTTTTGATCTAAAAAATAATAATGAAAAAGCGACGAAATTAGATGAAACGACTTACGTAGAGATGTTAGAAACGCCTAGACTAGCACGTATCTACTTCCGGATTCACGATCGAAGCTTAATTGAAGGCTCCACGGGTTGTTCTTTGGTTCGGCCGAGAGGTGAGGGTGAGGGTGAGGGTGAGGGTGAGGGTGGGATCGCGACGGCAATGGGGAGGGGTTAGGGTTTATGTTTTTTTTTTATAAAAGTTCCTTAAATACATTTTGCATTAATGGGTTTTTAAGATGGGCTTCAAGTTTAATTAAAGCCCGTAGACTCTAATTAATTTAAATGACACCTATTTAATAATTATAAATTTTGATTTATATTTTTATAAAAACTCCAACTTTTATAAAAATATTGCATACGGTTAATATTCGATAAACACGTACGAGAACAATAATATTCACATAATTCACGTAAAGTCACGTAATCACACAAAGTTCACATAATTTATAATAAATATAAATTATTAAATATTCAAATTATTTATTTTTATTAATCATCAAAGTTCCGGGTTAGACTCGAGTGCGATCCGCTGTGTGTGAACTGACTGACACATTTAATTAACCTATTTAAATGCAATGTACGCGTGACTAACTGAGATAACTGAGTTTGTAACAAATAATGTTTGAACTAACGAGGTTTGAGTTAACAGGGTTAACCTGAAATTGTCGGATGTCACACCGGTAGTTACACCAATGTAATTACGGACGTCTGAAAAAAAAACGACGAAACTATAATGGAATTAAAGAGAAAAATGTGATAACTTTAATGGTGCAATTTTTATAAAAAAATAATATAAAATAAAAAAGTTATCAAGCTTTTTTAAAAAATGGGGGAATCTTTTTATTAAAAAAAAGGGGAAACTAATTGGAGAGAATGTTTTAATGAATCTGAATTTTATGTGGTGTGTTAAATTACTATCATGCCCTTTTCATATAAAAAAAGAGATTGACACAGGGCATTATCTTGTTCAATCTGATTATTATCCACCAGTGGATTATAGTTTGTGGGTTTTCATATGAAGCATGGGTTTTGATTTGAATCTTACCCTATATATATATATATATATATATATATATATATTTATAGGCAGAGCCTGTTTCGATGATTCGAATGCCCTACACGAGCCCGAAAAAAGGCCCAATAATTTTTTTTAAAGCCTTGAAAATTATATATATATATATGGAGAGGATCAAGAGAAAACCACAAAATTAGATGAAAACCAAGAAAACCAAAATCAACCAATCAAATAATTTCTAATAAATATTTTATTTTTAATATTGAAAGGTTACTTTAGTAAAATTACATATCTTTAAATTAGTTAGTTATATAAATATTTAATAGAATCCTTTAATTTTTTATCTTCTCTCTCTTCACATTAAATTTTACACATTCAAACCATTTCGTTATTAGTCCCCTTTTAATGTTAAATTATTAAAATAAATATGAAAATAATACATAAAGGTTTACTAAATTCATTATTCAAGCAATTACATAAGGGTTCCTATGTGACTAGGATCGAAGAAGGTCGTGAATTCAAAGGTTTACGTGTACGTAATCCACATGTATATTTAAACATGTACATATACGTATAGTGTTTCGTATAGTATATTTAAACATGTACATATACGTAAACATATATGTAAACGTGTTTACATAAACTAAAACATATATGTATGCCTTTTTACACATACGTAAGCATATACGTATACCTTTTTACATATACGTAAGCATATATGTGAACAAATTTACATATACGTATGCATATATGAAATTATTAAAGTGCAAAAAACGTAAACAATTGTTGTTGAATGAAGGTGTCAATTTAAGAGAGAGTTTAAAGAATTTTATTTGTTTCCAAAATAAATAAAAAATTACAGTCTACCGAATATACCACTGAAGCATTTAATTAAGTCTATTATCTAATAAATACTTTCCAAATTTGTCACTGATGGATATCAACCATTGATCAATCTTGATCAATGGTATACAAGTGATTTTCTTAGTTTTTTCATAACTTATGGTTTACTCTAGAATCCTCCCATATATATATATATATATATATATATATATATATATATATATACAAGCTTAAAATCTGTATACTATACAGGGTGAAAAATATCAATACATAAAGTTCTTAAATGTTTATATATGTATCTTATAGGTGGAAAAATGTATTACATAGAATACAAAATCAAAAAATATGTAAAAATTAATATATAATTAAGTTTAAAAATACATTAAATATTATTCAATGTAATTTAATTTTCATTTACAATTAGATTGAAAATATAAGCTAAATAATTACATTTTAAAGGTTCTTATAATATGAGATAATTTAAACTAAATGTGTTTTATTATTATAATTAATAATTTGTTTAAAAATATATTATTATTGAAAATATGGAAATTTATTTATTATGAGAGAGGTGGGAAAAATTTTATAAGGATGAATATGGAGGCGACACGTGGCATTAAGAAACCTTTGTTTATTATATAGTATAGATATATATAATACTTTTTGGGGCCCCTCGAAATGTTTGGCCCACTACGGGTGTGTTGCCCGCAGGCCCAATGGGCTGCCCCTGCTCCCAAACTTAAACGGCCGTTCGACGAAACATCAAACGACCGTTTGAAAAATAGGGGGTTGTGATGCTATAAGAAGTATAAACTTAGTATGTTTATGTAATTATGTGTGACAAATGTTTAGTCTATGTTTGTGTAAAGAATAGTGCCATTTGGGAAGTTAGTTAATGTAGCTTATAGGAAGTTAATTAACCACCATAAGTTAGTTATGTTGGTTGGTTAAAGTGTTAGTTAGATGCCTATAAAAGGCTGGTTGTATCAAACATTTTAATGTATGAGTGTGTAACATCAGCAGTATTTTGTGTTATATATCATTTGTGTTACGACATTCATGTATAAAATTAAGGCCAACATACAAAATTAAGACTAATCAAATAATCATTCTAACAATTTAAAAATTAAAATCACTAAATTAGGACTAACCAAGATTAGGGCTCAATTCAAATTCACTAATTTTTAAGCACCCATTAAGAATTCTATATTAGGCATAACATTCAACAAAAAACACCAATTTTAAATTATAAAATTAGGGCTCAATTCAAATTCAATATACCCAATATAATAAAATTACCTTAACTAAAGAGTGGAAGGATTCATCATTCGAGAAGAAGCCGGAGGACGGAGGTGGAAGGCGTAAGGGCGGCGTCATGTGGTGGACTGGTGGAGGACGGTGGCAGGTGGTGGAGCTGTGGAGGCAACAGCGTCGAAGGTCTTTCTCTGCCTTGGTCGTCGATGGCTGCAGGCAGCAGCGAATGGAGGAGCAGCAGTAGCGTCTGGTGTCACACCCCGACTGATGGCGGAATCATCGGGGCGGGACATGTAAGACTGTTCATAGCACATGGTTGACTAAATTGAAATATATTAAAGTCAAATTTGCATTACAATAAATCCAAGTACAAGATCAAATTCAAACAAGAAACATAAACAATTCATAAAATCTTGATTTATTTTGCTAAGTCCAAATCCTATGTTGAACACGTCTTGAATCAATCTCACATATTGGGGCCTGAAACATGAATAAAATAAAGTCAACTAAAAAGTTGGTGAATATAACACAGTTGTATATAGATAGCATATAGTTGAAAACAAATCCTTTACAAAACATGATAAAATAAGGCGTTTATGGGGAGCAGCTATTGTGTAACCAAATGTACAATCAAACCTTGTAACTAGCATGCAAAACAAATGTGTTGTCGGTTTCAATCACCGCGTACCATGGGTGGGTTTGTCAGACTCAATAGATCTATCATTGAAAACCGTCGGCTTGTATAGTTAATGATTGCACATAAGAGCATACAAAGGTTAACACACCTAGCACTCGGGCACAAAGCTTAAATTTTTGCACACATGTATGTAAATAGGATTTTTGCACTTGTGTTGTTTGTGTAAATGTAAATGTGTAATGTGTAATGAGTATAGAGTTCATGTTCCACCCCAAAAGTGTAAAAGAGTAAAAAGGGGTTGTGAATACTCACTTGGTATGGAAGTGAAGCTAACAAGGAATATAGATAGCAAAAAGATCCTTGAAAAGCACACTTTAACCTAAATAGTAATATGCATTGAATCACATAGATGTATAAAGTTTAAAAATGAAAGTTGGATTTGTATATAAAACCATTGGTTTGTATTTAAAAAGGATTGAATAAAATATATAAAGTTTGAGGTAAAATATGTTTGAAACAATTTAATTAGGTTTGAATTAAATAAATAAGTGTATAACTATAGTTTATGAAATAATGTTAATATTAATTGTAATTAAGTATAAATAAATAAAACGATTTTGATTTAAAATGTAAAGTAAATAAGTCATCATTATTTATAAATTTTGTAACTTAATTATTTAAAATATCATTTAAGTGTAAGATGATAAATATAAATTTAATTTTTATAAACTTTTCAATAAATTACATTTATGCCAAGATTAAACTTTTAATCTATTTTTAAATACAGAAAACATATTTTTATAAAATCTGAAACATTTACTGATTAAAATCTAAAAATTATAATTCTATTAAAAATTCTGAGTCTAGCACGACCGTGCCTCGGAAGGGCACGATCGTGCTCAAGCCACGGGCGCGACCGCGCTAGTCGGGGCGCGACCGGGTTGATCAATCAGGAGCACAATCTAGACAAGTCATCAGGCACGACCGTGCCTTAGCCCGGCACGGTCGCGTCTATGATTTTTAGACACAACAGAGACTAGCCCAAAGGGAATGACAAGGTCTGGACGGATGACACGACCGCGCTGCTAGTCGACACGACCGCGCTAAACGAGGCACGGCCGCGCTAGATGATTAGCGCGACCGTGTCTATTCCAAATCAGACACGAATCGAGAGTTTCTTGTATTTTGAACACAGGAATTGTTAGGGCTTTTGATTAATGGGTTATTAAGAGTCTTTTCATATAACTTAATTGTATGGAAATCAAGTTTAAGCATGGGTTCGATTAAATCATTTTTATTAAAATATGATTTCTGATTCTGATCGAATTCTATAATGGAAGCCCAAATTGAATGAGGGCTTTTGATAACGTTACTGAAATGAGTGAGATGGAGAGTATACTTACCCTGAAACGTAACGAATCGATGAAGAACGGCAGAGATGAGTTCCGGCGACGGAGGTAAAGGTTTCCGGTGACTTCGACTGCGATTACGGCTAGGCCAGAGAGTCCAGAGTCTTGGAGAGAGCCGGGAGATGATAAATCCTCTCTTGATCGGGAGAATTTGGGTTCCAGGAGGAAGACTCGAGTTTTGTTTGAATTGCTTGAGAGAGAATTCGAGATTGATGGAGAAAAACTGAGGCGTTGAGTAATTGAAAATGGTATAACTCGCGTTAAAGGAAAAGAAACGTAATCGGATTTGAAATTCGAACGATTGAGCGTTTTGAAATCACATTTACGTTTCGACTGTTTCGCAGGCGCGACCGTGCCAAGATTGGCGCGACCGTGCTTAGGAACCGGGCGCGATCGTTCCAGGACCAGCCGCGCGATCGTGCCGAGGCACTTAGCGCGACCGTGCTAGAACGAAGCACGACCGTGCTAACTAGGGTTTCTTGATAAATTTTCAACTTTAGTCCTTGACTTTTTAGATTTTATAAATTTGAAATATATAGTTACTTGTATAGCGTTTACGTGCATATAATCGAGTAAAACTTGCGAACTTGTATAGAATCATTGCATTTTATTTACCGCGGGAAAAAATATTGAGACATTGCACGAGTATAGAACTTGAAATTTCATTACATTGAATTGAAATATGAATACTAAAAATCAGAAATGTTACAGTCTCCCCATGTTGAGAGAATTTCGTCCCAAAATTTAGCTAGAGGAAACAACATTAATAGTAAAAAGATGAGGGTACTTGAGCTTCATTTGGTCTTCTCGTTCCCAAGTGTACTCAGGACCACGCTTAGACTCCCAACGAACTTTGACGATAGGAATACGACTTCGCTTGAGTTGTTTGACTTCACGATCCATAATTTCCACCGGCTTCTCAACGAAGTGCATCGTTTCATCAATGCGCACGTCGTCAAGCGGTATATGGAGATTTTCATCAGCGAGACACTTCTTTAGATTAGATATATGAAATGTAGGATGCACATTGCCAAGAGATGGAGGTAACTCGAGCTTGTAAGCCACTTTCCCAATCCTTTCAAGGATTTTGAATGGACCAACATAACGAGGTGATAACTTGCCTTTCTTTCCAAAACGGATCACACCCTTCCATGGAGATACCTTAAGAAGAACGAGATCACCGACTTGAAATTCCAAGGGTTTTCGACGCTTGTCGGCATAACTCTTTTGCCGACTCCTCGCTACTCGAATATTGTCACGGATTTGAATAATTTTGTCGGAAGTTTCTTGAATTAACTCGGGACCGGTGATTTGTGCTTCACCAATCTCGTTCCAACAGATCGGAGAACGACACTTGCGACCATAGAGAGCTTCGAATGGAGCCATGTTGATACTTGTGTGGTAGCTATTGTTATAAGAAAACTCAATAAGGGATAAATGTGAATCCCAATTGCCACCAAAATCGATTACACAAGCTCTAAGCATGTCTTCAAGAGTTTGGATTGTTCGCTCGGTTTGGCCATCAGTTTGGGGATGGTAAGCCGTGCTCAAATCCAAACGAGTACCAAGAGCAGATTGGAGAGATTGCCAAAATCGAGAAGTGAACCGAGCGTCTCTATCAGATATTATGTTCAAGGGAACACCATGACGGCTCACAATTTCATCAATGTAAATTCGGGCAAGTTTCTCCACTTTGAAGTCTTCACGAATAGGCAAAAAGTGGGCAGATTTGGTGAGTCGATCAATGATCACCCAAATACTATCATAACCACTCGAGGTGCGAGGGAGCTTGGTAATGAAATCCATAGCTAAATTCTCCCATTTCCACACGGGAATTTCCGGTTGTTCAAGCAAACCAGAAGGACGCTGATGTTCGGCTTTGACTTTGGAGCAAGTTAAGCATTTGGCAACATAAAGAGCAATGTCCTTCTTCATACCGGGCCACCAATAAAGCAGACGAAGATCTTGGTACATTTTATCCGCACCAGGATGAATAGAATAACGAGTCTTATGAGCCTCGTTCATGAGAATTGCACGGAGATCATCGCGATCGGGAACCCAAATACGGTTCAAGTAATATAGTAAGCCATTGGGTTTAGATTCAAGAAGAAGTTCAACACCACACGACATTTCTTCATACATGTTACCCTCGGTAACCGAGACGTGTTGAGCTTCCAGGATACGGGTTTGAATATCGGATTGAATACGGGCACAATGAAGCATAACATGGTCCTTTCGACTCAAGGCATCGGCTACAACATTCGCTTTGCCGGGATGGTAACGAATCTCGCAGTCGTAGTCGTTAAGGAGTTCGACCCAACGTCGTTGCCTCATATTGAGTTCTTTTTGGTTGAAGATATGTTGAAGACTTTTGTGGTCGGTGAATACCACACATTTCGTGCCATATAGGTAGTGTCTCTAAATCTTTAACGCGAATACGACCGCACCCAACTCGAGGTCGTGCATCGTATAATTCTTTTCATGAATTTTGAGTTGTCTTGATGCATAAGCGATCACTTTGCCTCGTTGCATGAGGACACAACCAAGACCTTGGTTAGAAGCATCACAATAGACAACTAGATCATCATTTCCATCGGGGAGAGTCAAGATGGGAGCATTGCACAACTTTTGCTTAAGAGTTTGGAAAGCTTCTTCTTGCTTCGGTCCCCATTCATAAGCTTTACCCTTATGGGTCAAGGCGGTAAGAGGGACAGCAATCTTTGAGAAGTTTGAGATGAAACGACGATAATAACCCGCAAGACCAAGGAACGAACGAACTTCGGTAGGAGTCTTCGGGGCATTCCAATTCTTAACCGTTTCAATCTTAGCAGGATCAACATGAATACCCTTGTCGTTGACGATGTGACCAAGAAATTGAACTTCTTTTAACCAAAATTCACATTTGGAGAACTTGGCATATAGTTGTTCTTTCTTTAAAAGGTCCAAAACCAATCTAAGGTGTTCTTCATGGTCGGCTTTAGTCTTGGAATAGATTAAGATATCGTCAATGAAAACGATCACGAATTTATCAAGGTACGGTTTGCACACACGATTCATGAGGTCCATGAAAACTGCGGGTGCATTGGTTAATCCAAAAGGCATAACCATGAACTCGTAATGACCATACCTTGTTCGGAAAGCAGTCTTAGGA
Organism: Smallanthus sonchifolius; assembly: GCA_023525975.1. Taxonomy (NCBI): domain Eukaryota; kingdom Viridiplantae; phylum Streptophyta; class Magnoliopsida; order Asterales; family Asteraceae; genus Smallanthus; species Smallanthus sonchifolius. The sequence goes on along the minus strand of CM042035.1, from coordinate 14,163,970 downwards.
ATGTCATCTTCTTGAACACGGAGCTGATGATAACCAGATCGAAGATCAATCTTCGAGAAACACGTAGAACCTTGAAGTTGATCAAAGAGATCATCGATTCTAGGCAAAGGATAGCGATTCTTGATAGTAAGCTTATTGAGTTCGCGATAGTCAATACACATGCGAAATGATCCATCCTTCTTCTTTACAAATAAGACGGGTGCACCCCACGGTGAATGACTCGGGCGAATGAACCCTTTATCGGAGAGTTCTTGAAGTTGACTTGCGAGCTCTTGCATTTCGGAAGGTGCAAGACGATAAGGAGCTCTAGCAACAGGGTTAGCTCCGGGCATGAGATCAATACGGAACTCGACTTGACGAACGGGAGGAAGACCGGATAAATCTTTAGGAAACACTTCGGGAAAATCTCGAATAATGGGAATGTCTTGGATACTCTTCTCCTTGACATCCTTTTGAACAATATGAGCTAGGAAGGCGATGTACTTCTTTCGCAAGTACTTTTGAGCAGTAGTACAAGACATCAATTTAAGACCCTTGCAAGGCTTTTCACCAAAAACCCTTAAGGTTTCTCCCGAAGGTAGCGGAATTCGGATGCACTTTTCAAAGCAAATAACTTCGGCATGATGATTTGATAGCCAATCCATACCTATGATAATGTCAAAGCTTCCTAGTGGCATTGGAATAAGGTTGATTGGGAATGCATGATCATTAAGTTCTAAAGAGCAATCATAGATAATAGACTCAATTGTAAGGGAGTCACCATTTGCTATTTCAACGGTGAAGGTTTTCTCTAATTGGGATCGTGTCTTTGCAAGTATAGGCTCAAAATTTAGTGACACAAAACTTTTATCGGCACCGGTATCGAACAAAATGGAGGCATATTGACTATTAACAAGGAACGTACCATTAACCACGTCGTTGTTGGCTTGAGCTTCGTTGGCGTTAATGTTGAAAGCACGCCCACGAGCTCCACCTTGTCTAGTATTTGCGAGCCTTGGACATAGATTACGAAAATGATTCGGGTCACCACACTCATAACAAGCACGCCCATTAGCAATGGCGGGAGCACCTTGATTAGCCACTTGAGGTACGGTTTGGTTTGGAGGGTTGACTTGGCCCGTAAGGGCTTTGGTCCTACAAACATTAACCGTATGACCATATCTCCCACAATAAGTACAAAGGCGACATGGGATGTTTTGGGGATGATGATAGTTGCAGGTGGCACAAAGTGGGTAAATTCCACCATATGGATTTTTGACTGGTGCTTGAACCATAGGTGCAACTTGGTTCACGGGAACAGCAGGAGTAACCACAGCAAAATTTCTAACCTTCCTCTTTCTAGTGTTGCGAGAGGGCTCGGTTGTAGCTTCTTTGGTGTGGTTAGGAGGGGTTACGGTTTCAGCAACTTTCTTAGAACCCTTTTTGGTAAGAGTTCCAGCTTTAATATGATTATCGGTTAGGGTAGCAGACAGGCGGATGGCATCTTCCAAAGTAGCAGGATTTCTACCTAAGACAGTATCTTGAATTTGTCTTGGTAGCCTACCAATGTACTTTTCGATGCAACGAGATAATGGAGTGACCATGTGGGGCACAAGAAGACTCAATTCATGGAACCGAGTTGTGTAAGCCAAGTGTTCCCCACTATCTTGGGCAAGATCCCAAAATTCGGCCTCTAACTTCTTCACTTCATTGCGAGGACAAAACTCCTCGGTCATAAGCCTTTTGACCTCATCCCAAGGTAAGGCCATAGCTACATCAACACCCCTATTCCTTTTCTCCCCATTCCACCATGTAAGTGCCCGCTTTTGAAGGACACTAGTAGCATGACGAACACGGAGGTTGTCGGGACAGTCACTATTGAGAAAGGTATTCTCAATACTTTCGAACCATTGGAGGAGTCCGGTAGCTCCTTCGGTTCCATAAAACTTTAGGGGATTGCACGAATTGAAGTGCTTGAAGGTGCATTGGGATGGATTACCACCATTTCCACCATTACCACCATTATTACCACTATTGCTTCCATTGCCATTAGTGGCACCATTGGCTTGGGTGAGTTGTGTCACCAATTGAGTAAGAATAGCAGCAATGTCGGAGTTGGCGTTAGCGGCGGGAGCACGACGAGGAGGCATTCTACAGATTTGAAACACAAGACAAGAGAGATTGTAAGAACTTATGAGAATTGCTAGGATTTAATAGAATGAGATAACAAAATAAAAGATAGATAATCATAGTTTGGATTGTACTCAAAAGTGACAAAAATTCACTTGAATACTAAGGCATATTATGGTTAATTTAAACTTATATAATTTTCAAGGAGACATGCTTTAGCCTATAGGTAAACACTCATCTCGGGAGTTCCCAGGAAAGCATACGGGTCCCTCGGTTGATTGGGATTTATGCGAAATGCTTTCCTAGACAGAAAACCCAAAATACAGGTGTCACCCTTCCAGATTGCACGTGTCCTCAAATAATTTAACAAGTTTAAAAACCTCAATGAAGAAATAACAATTTTATTTAAAGATTTTTGCTTCAAGAATTTTCCACATGCTTAGAAAGGATAAAGATAGAAAAAGAAGATAAGAATAATAAGAGGTTTAGGCCATAGGAAAGGATGTTATTTATTTAATTATTATTTAAGAATATCCTAATAAGTCATGCATTTCTAACAAAGAATGTAGCAAATATAATAATAATTAATCATGGTAAGCATGTAGCACATAGCATGTAGCACATAGCACAAAATCAAGAAGCATAACATAAGTGGGTGTCCTAAAGTTATAGTCTAGGTCAAGATGTCTAATAACCTAAATCCCTATAACCAAGGCTCTGATACCAATCTGTCACACCCCGACCGATGGCGGAATCATCGGGGCGGGACATGTAAGACTGTTCATAGCACATGGTTGACTAAATTGAAATATATGTCAAATTTGCATTACAATAAATCCAAGTACAAGATCAAATTCAAACAAGAAACATAAACAATTCATAAAATCTTGATTTATTTTGCTAAGTCCAAATCCTATGTTGAACACGTCTTGAATCAATCTCACATATTGGGGCCTGAAACATGAATAAAATAAAGTCAACTAAAAAGTTGGTGAGTATAACACAGTTGTATATAGATAGCATATAGTTGAAAACAAATCCTTTACAAAACATGATAAAATAAGGCGTTTATGGGGAGCAGCTATTGTGTAACCAAATGTACAATCAAACCTTGTAACTAGCATGCCAAACAAATGTGTTGTCGGTTTCAATCACCGCGTACCATGGGTGGGTTTGTCAGACTCAATAGATCTATCATTGAAAACCGTCGGCTTGTATAGTTAATGATTGCACATAAGAGCATACAAAGGTTAACACACCTAGCACTCAGGCACAAAGCTCAAATTTTTGCACACATGTATGTAAATAGGATTTTTGCACTTGTGTTGTTTGTGTAAATGTAAATGTGTAATGTGTAATGAGTATAGAGTTCATGTTCCACCCCAAAAGTGTAAAAGAGTAAAAAGGGGTTGTGAATACTCACTTGGTATGGAAGTGAAGCTAACAAGGAATATAGATAGCAAAAAGATCCTTGAAAAGCACACTTTAACCTAAATAGTAATATGCATTGAATCACATAGATGTATAAAGTTTAAAAATGAAAGTTGGATTTGTATATAAAACCATTGGTTTGTATTTAAAAAGGATTGAATAAAATATATAAAGTTTGAGGTAAAATATGTTTGAAACAATTTAATTAGGTTTGAATTAAATAAATAAGTGTATAACTATAGTTTATGAAATAATGTCAATATTAATTGTAATTAAGTATAAATAAATAAAACGATTTTGATTTAAAATGTAAAGTAAATAAGTCATCATTATTTATAAATTTTGTAACTTAATTATTTAAAATATCATTTAAGTGTAAGATGATAAATATAAATTTAATTTTTATAAACTTTTCAATAAATTACATTTATGCCAAGATTAAACTTTTAATCTATTTTTAAATACAGAAAACATATTTTTATAAAATCTGAAACATTTACTGATTAAAATCTAAAAATTATAATTCTGTTAAAAATTCTGAGTCTAGCACGACCGTGCCTCGGAAGGGCACGATCGTGCTCAAGCCACGGGCGCGACCGGGTTGATCAATCAGGAGCACAATCTAGACAAGTCATCAGGCACGACCGTGCCTTAGCCCGGCACGGTCGCGTCTATGATTTTTAGACACAACAGAGACTAGCCCAAAGGGCATGACAAGGTCTGGACGGATGACACGACCGCGTTGCTAGTCGACACGACCGCGCTAAACGAGGCACGGCCGCGCTAGATGATTAGCGCGACCGTGTCTATTCCAAATCAGACACGAATCGAGAGTTTCTTGTATTTTGAACACAGGAATTGTTAGGGCTTTTGATTAATGGGTTATTAAGAGTCTTTTCATATAACTTAATTGTATGGAAATCAAGTTTAAGCATGGGTTCGATTAAATCATTTTTATTAAAATATGATTTCTGATTCTGATCGAATTCTATAATGGAAGCCCAAATTGAATGAGGGCTTTTGATAACGTTACTGAAATGAGTGAGATGGAGAGTATACTTACCCTGAAACGTAACGAATCGATGAAGAACGGCAGAGATGAGTTCCGGCGACGGAGGTAAAGGTTTCCGGTGACTTCGACTGCGATTCCGGCTAGGCCAGAGAGTCCAGAGTCTTGGAAAGAGCCGGGAGATGATAAATCCTCTCTTGATCGGGAGAATTTGGGTTCCAGGAGGAAGACTCGAGTTTTGTTTGAATTGCTTGAGAGAGAATTCGAGATTGATGGAGAAAAACTGAGGCGTTGAGTAATTGAAAATGGTATAACTCGCGTTAAAGGAAAAGAAACGTAATCGGATTTGAAATTCGAACGATTGAGCGTTTTGAAATCACATTTACGTTTCGACTGTTTCGCAGGCGCGACCGTGCCAAGATTGGCGCAACCGTGCTTAGGAACCGGGCGCGATCGTTCCAGGACCAGCCGCGTGATCGTGCCGAGGCACTTAGCGCGACCGTGCTAGAACGAAGCACGACCGTGCTAACTAGGGTTTCTTGATAAATTTTCAACTTTAGTCCTTGACTTTTTAGATTTTATAAATTTGAAATATATAGTTACTTGTATAGCGTTTATGTGCATATAATCGAGTAAAACTTGCGAACTTGTATAGAATCATTGCATTTTATTTACCGCGGGAAAAAATATTGAGACATTGCACGAGTATAGAACTTGAAATTTCATTACATTGAATTGAAATATGAATACTAAAAATCAGAAATGTTACATCTGGACTGGTGGAGGCAGGCAGCAGCGAGTGTTGTGGAGAAGTCGATCAGCAGGTCTAGGGACTTGTTGGTTGGTCTGGCCCAGCAACATAGCTATTAATTTTTTTAAACCCAAGTAATAGAAAAAGACCCAATTTTTTTAACCCCATGTCACATAAAAGGCACAAGTCACAAAATTACTTTTTAAAAAAGGCCTAATTTTTCTTAAAGCCTAGAAAATTATATATATATATATATATATATATATATATATATATATATATATATATATATATAATTGAGCCCCTCAAGATATTGGGCCCACTACGGGTGTGTTGCCCGCATGCCCATTGGGGCGGCACTGTACACACACATGTGAAGTTCAAATGATAATCAATATTTATGTGATAACCATGAAAACCACTCTCAAACATAGTGTTGCGTATATTTAACAACTAGGTTAAAGCCCATATTTTACATGGGTTTAATAAATACAATTTGTTATAAAACAATATTTTCTATGAAGATTTGTATGTTTGATGTTATTAGTCATCTGTGAAATAAGAAATAATAATTGAAATTTTCTTATGAATTAGTAATTTTTAATAAAACATTAGAATATATGTTAAATATTTAATTATTTAACTTCATCATTATTTAATAGGAGAGAAAAGCGAAAAAAAATATGGATTTTATTAGAAGTCGACACATAGGAAGTATAGTTATTCATTTATTATAATATAGGTTAGAAACCTTGTATATTATAGGTGAATAAATGCAGTGTTGTATATACTTGGTAATAAAGATCTAATATGACATATTACATAATTTTTTAATACCAGTTTTAAAAACGTTATATAGTTATTTTTTAAAAATGTTTTATAAAAATAATGAAAGAAATGTTCAAATTATAAAAATGTTTTATGAACAAAGCTATTTTTTTAATTAATTTTTTTTTATAAAAACCATTATTATTTAATAGGAGAGAGAGAGGCGAAAAACAAAAATTATAACTTTTTTATAGAAACTTGTATAATTAAATATGAGAGAGAGACGGGAAAAAAATGTTGATGATGAACATGGGATTGACATGTGGCACTCCAAAACCTTTATTTATTAGTATGTATAGATATAGATATAGATATAGATATAGTTTATCATTCTGTCAGTATTACATATACGTAAACACTATGTGTCACGCATATGTAACATTATTCGGTACGTATATAAAAGAATCATCATTTCCGTATTTGTGTTCATATAAGCCAAACTAACCATTTTCCAAAATCTTAGTTAGCGGTTTACCCAACTAAACTAGCCTGGTCGGTTTGGTTTTCGGTTTTTCAAATTTGTAGTTAACGAATGCATCCATAGTTTCGTCAAAACCACATAATATTATCATACACGCCCATATACTAACCATTTTTCAAAATCTTATTTAATTTAGTATTTTATTTAGATTTTATTTCATACTTTTAGAAAATTTACTTTGCTTCTGATGTATCAAAATTAGGGCTGACATAATATGTCAGACACGACACGATAAGACACGATGATCTGTTGTGTTCAACACGAACACGACACGATAACTAAACGTGTCATTTTTCTAAACACGAACTGTTTTATTAACATGTCACCTGTTAAGGGACATGTTTAGAAACCTGTTTAAAAAGAGAATAAATATAACATGTGTAATAAAAGAAAAAATTGCCAAAATTTAATAAAATTTTAAAAAGTCCAATCATAACATCCATTAATATAATAAATCCAAAATCTTTTCAAAACAAAAACCCATAAAAGCGAAATTAATTAATGGAATCGGCCTAGAATCTAGATGCAAATAGGACTTTAAGTGTGAACATGTCCATAACGGGTCTTAACAGGTTCACAGGCCTTTAACCTGTTAAGACACGAATTTAACATGCCCCTAACGTGTCGACCTGTTTAAGACACGAAACCTGTTAAGGTCAAACACGGGACATGTTAATTACGTGTCATGTCGTGTTAACAGGTCCGTGTCAAAAATTGTCAGCCCTAATCAAAATAAAACTGAACAATTAGTCGTTATAACTCTTCTTAGTCGAACATCTAGCAATCAAGATTCTTTTGTTAAGACAAAAGCACATGATAACATGAATTCAAAACCGGGGATTGGTTAAAAGTATTGGGATCACATAAAAGTTATGTCAAATCAAATGTATGGTACAACTAATTGTCTACCAAAACTAGCAACAATATAACCCGAAACATACCATCACGATCGCGATGTCAAATAATTTGAGTAGATTTCATAGAAATTTGGATAATGTACCCGTAGAGATACATAAATCTCAATTATTTCATCCACTTTACCCGTCGTTAAAAAATATAACCTAATGATATTATTAATGTTTAACCCGTGTCGAATTATTGGACATCAAAATCTCTAGAAGAAATAATTGATTTTGGTGTAAGTGGAAGCTTCCCTCCCAAGGCCAACCCTCAATCAAGAGCCAAATGGCTCTATTTATAGGGTTAGAAAGGTGAGGCACGGCCCCGTGCTGAGATATCTGACGAACTGCTTTTTGTCCTGGTCGCGTACGTACTCTGCATGTACTGGACACGGGGGTGTGCCTGGTGGGGCACGGCCTCGTGCCTCATCTGATTGGGCGACAACAGTACTTCAGGTACGACAGGAAGTTGACAACGGCCCCGTGCCTGGTGGTGCACTACCCGTCTTGGCTGGGTAATTTCGTCTTTTCTGCTGGAGACTTTGTCTTGTCTGCTGGGTGTGAGCACGGGGGCGTGACTGGTGGGGCATGGCCCGTGCTTGGTCTTCTGTCTTGGCCAATTTCTCGTATTATCGTCGTCTTTTCGCTTGTTTCTTCATTTTGGACTAGGATTACCATGAAACTTGAATATAAGCTAAATGAGTGACAAATTAACACAATGTACAATGAAACTGCCAATAAATGGGATGTAAATGATGTGAAATATATGTATAATTTAGAGTACATCAAACCTCCCCACACTTGAACTTTGTTTGTCCTCAAGCAAATCTTGAAATAAATTACTCCAATGGCAATAAAAAAAATTTCAACTTTGATTAAACCTTAAGTGGAGAAGTAATTTATCCTTCTTTGAAGAAGGAACACAAGATAACAATTTTCAAACAAGAAAAGAATGAACTAATGAAGTTATTCCAAAAAGACTATGGTTTGTTTTATGAAGTTATAGACAAACACGACTTTAACACTTGTTCACAATGTTCTCACACACTCGGTTGATATTTGTGATCATACGTGTAATGGTGTATGTATTTAGAACACTCAATCATCAACATGAAATGTGCTTTGTCATATGCTGGTGATGGGATCAAAACTTCACCAAAATTGATTAGAAACTTTGCATGAATCAAAAGGACTTATGGTTTGTGGGTTGGCTAGGGAATTTGGGACTTGCTTTGGTTTATTTGGTTGAAAAGAAAACTAAGGTAAAAACTAAAAGAAATCCCTCTACAATACTCGGGTTAATAGGGGTAATACTAACTCGAGGACTTGTTTATGGTCAGATTGTCAAGACCAAATCTTATCTTTAGAAACCTAACTTCCTCCTTGACCTTGAGATATACATAGTTATCTTTCCTAAGGGTTCCCTCGGCTTTGAGCCTAATAGCACCGAATTTGATCAACTCCGTATATTCAAATTGGGAGGTTGTTTGGTTTTTTACTACATTTTGCCTCATGAGACCAATTTCCACACTTGTAACATGTCTCATATCTTTTTGCCATTCTTTTCATGGCACTTTTCGATGTTCCATAAAATGGTGGATTTTGTTCCATTTTTCTCTAACTTTTCCTTACCTCAAACATTAGAACAAAAAGATGTTCTCTAATTTCCGGGGGTAATTCCGGTTTTGCGAAATGAAGGCATGAGACAAGGTTGTGATCAAATGGATGCATTTTTTTTCAAAACAATGTCCTTGATAAAGGTTGGTGAGTGATGAGGCTAGCTAGGTGTGTTTGGTTAGATGGTTGGTATGACGGAAATCCTAGTTGCCTAAATCATTTTTATGCAAAAATCTCTAATGGTGGTCTCGTCTTGTATACACAAAACAAGTTCTAACTTTGCACAAAACACTTGATACCCTCAATGATTCGGTGAACACATAAACAAGAATGATATAAAATTTTCAAATGCTCAAGTTATGCTCACGGAAACGAATGGAATGGGTAAAAAGTGTAAAGATCATGCATGTCTGTTATTTATATGTAACTTGCCATGCTTAGGGAATTGTTTATGTCATTTTACTTGATTTACTTGATTGGCTTGTTAAGCTTGTGTTAGAAAAAAAATTCACATCCCTCTTTCGGCTTTTTCAAAATTGTAAAAATAATTTTTGTGCCAAATGAAAAATGTTGGAGTTCGTTTTTAAGCTTTTAATATCCAAAGTTCAAGTGCTACAAATGGTGTAACCCCCCCTCCCTACACTTAAAATTAATATTGTCCTCAATGTTCAAAGTTCTAAACAAGGTGTAAAATGGAAACGAGAGGTAAGGGTTAAAAAGAACTCCCCTGAAAGATATTGCCTTCGAAGCTTGCAGTTGGTACCCAAAATATCCTGAAATCATGAATCAAATTTGTTCAAACAAACTTATTATCACAAAAATTACCTAAAAACTGCAAACATAATTAAATAGTTTTAAAACGAAAGGGGGCACGGATCAGCCGGTGCCCAAATGTGTTCAAGACACACAAACAAACAAAAATAAACATATAAATCCGAATAAACACAGCTACTTTTGTGTTATAAATGGTGTCCTGATGGGACTTCCACCCATCACCTCGACCTAATCGAGGTTCTCTTCCCCCAATTCTGGTTCATTCGCCGCCTCATGTAGGCAACGTCTTCTCCATGCAGATCAACCCTATTGGATAGATTAGTGATGCGTCCGGAATTTGACTCGCAGATTTCAAAAGAGCGTCGGGCATATGTGTTGACGGTTTGGATGGATTCATAGAGATCCATCATAGATGGGAATCCGGTCTGCTGAGATGATGAGGTCCCTGCTTCGAATCGCGAACTGTGCTGCCTCTGTGGTGAATTCTGAATGTCGAACTCCATCATTACATGTTCAGGGTCCTCGGGATCCCAAACTTGCCCTCTCGAGTCGTGAAACCTTGGTTGGCAATCATGTAAGTGGGTGACCATTCCCATGCTGGCACAAATGCTCAAATCCAATAAACCGGGGGGTGGCCCTAAAGTTCCATCTAGCGGTTCATTGTGGTCCTCATAGAGTTTTGCTATCCAACTTCCTCCATGTAACGGGGTGCTTTCCCCTACTGTTGCATTTGAGGCAAAGAGACGACATAAAAGGTAAGAGATGCTGCAAGGCTGCTTCTTGACTAAGCAGTATAGTATCCAAAGGTCCCTGAGATTGACTACACCGCCACTCTAAGCACGTTGTGTTACTGAGTGGCTAAGCAGACGGTGAATGTAACGGAGCAGTGGATCTTTCAGTTTGCTCCTTTTAGTACGGCTGGCATTGTATTATTCGGTGCCTACTTCATTCCAGAATGATGCTCTAACACCCCCCCAGTCGGGGCTGCTTCTATCTTCCTCGTCGGGAAAAATGTGTGCCGACCCATAAAAATCGGATTCAAGGATCTCATTCTCGGTATAAATTCCGAGTTCAATTCCAAACCGAGAAAATAACGTGGTGTGCCAGATGCCACCAATATGGAATGACACGACACTTTCGTCCCAAAAATCAAGATTAGTTGATTGGAAGTTGAATGACGCCATGAATTCCAAAGTGTATTCTTGAATGGCTTCCTGAGCATTTCCGAATACATGACGCCAAGGAGGAGTAACTATACTATTAAAGCGTGCTCGCTGACCGACATCGTCTAAAGTGTCATAACAAACCAAAAGATGAGACTCCTCCTCGCGCCGCCTAAACTTGCCCATACGTGTATGACACTATCCTTCGTTGTCACCATCAAAAACCAAGTATGGATGAACCATGATTCCTGAGATGTTAATACACGAGTGAGTTGAGTCAAAAGACATCAAATAAACGAGCTTCCTAATCTGGAAAGAAGGTTGAGCATGGGTCGTGCCTAGGCAGGCACGGGGCGTGCTTGGTCATCAGACCTGATTGTGCAGTTCCAGACCATTACAGATCCGTAATCTGGTCAAACCACAGGCCGTACTTAGGTGGGGCACGGGGCATGCCTCCCTGAGAGTGCAGAATTTGAGACTCGAACTCGTGCACTAGCCCAGTTTTGTGAAACACTAAACTCTTGTTTTCTCGGATGTAACAGATTTTCAAACAATGGTCACCAAGAATCAAACCTAACAAACAAATTTTATGAACAAGTGGATCAATCTGGGTGGGAACCCAATTTAAACCCGAAAATTGCAAGATTGGTTGAAGATTTGAAAGAAAAACCCTAGAAATTTAGAACTTTAGTCTACAAAGGGGGCAAAATCCGGTTAGGAACAAGAATGATGCTCAAAATTGAAATTAAAACCCTAATTACTTACAAAAAAGATGATCTAAACATACCTTGACGGAAGGATTGAGAGATTTGGTGAAGAACTTGGTGAAAATCGGGTGTTAGGTGGTAAAAAATCGGAGGTTTTCGTTTGAAAAGATTGGGGGTGAATGGGTTAAAAAGTTAGGGTTGCGAAGAAAAAGAAAAAAAGTTGTTGCAACTTTCAAGCACGGGGCCGTGCCCCGATGCACTGTGCAGAATTTATATATATATATATATATATATATATATATATATATATATATATATATATATATATATTTGGGTTTGGTCACCAAAGTCTCAAATCCAACACAACAAGATTAGTCAAGTCATTCATGATTAAGATAAGCGGAAATCTAACGCACGATCATTTCATTGAAATAAGAAATTGACATACAAGCCGGGAGCCTCATGAGGCAAAACGAGACTCTACAAACTACTTCCCTACACTAAGACATTTTACATGAAGCCTCCGAACATCTCATGCGGGAGTATGGGCATCGGGTATTGGGAAGTGCGGTTGCACAGATCAACAAATTTCAGGTTGAGCGTGATGAGCTCCTCCTTAATCTCGGTTGCACGCTCGCAAAGTTGAAGCGAGCGCCTTTCCGCTTGGATGTTCATCTCGGTTAGCTCCTTGAGCTTGAGAACGACTTCCACCGTTGTTGCTTCACGACTCTCCGTCCTTGGCTTCTTCGTTGGAACCCATTCCGAAGTGCTCTCCCTGGAATCCATATTCATTTTTCTTCTTAGTTGGTGTTAAGATGAACAAGAATGAGCATGGCATTTATAGGGGAACCAGAAGGCCAAGCACGGGCCGTGCTTGGTCAAGCACGGGGCCGTGCTTCACAGAGATTACGTAATGTTCAGACCTGTAACTGTTACGGAATCGGTGAAGATTTCAAGTTAGACACGGGGGCGTTCCTAGCCAGGCACGGGGCGTGCCTCACTTATTAGACTCAAAAATTTTGAAAATTTAAAAATTAAAATATTTACAAGATGCCAATGTTTAGTGCCGGGTCTTTGGCAAGACCCCTCCCATTTAGATTAGGTGTCCTCGGGTTGGAGGTAGATGACCTCCAAAAGTGTTTCTAGTTGTTCTTGAATATGCACCTTCAAACGATGACCGTTAACTTTGAAACTTCTCCCATCGGCATGTTCAATTTCGACTACTCCATGCGGGAAAACTTCCCTTATGGTGTAAGGTCCGGTCCAACGAGACTTTAATTTTCCAGGAAATAAACGAAGGCAGGAATTGTAAAGCAGAACACGATCTCCGACTTTGAATTATTTATTTTCCTTCAGACTGGAATCATGTAGCCTTTTTGTCTTGTCTTTGTATACTTTAGAATTTTCATACGCTTGACAACGTAAATCCTCGAGCTCGTGAATTTGGGAAAATCTGAGTTTTCCGGCTTGTACCAGATCTAGGTTAGTAGTTTTCAATGCCCAGTATGCTATGTGTTCTAACTCAACTTGGAGATGACAAGCTTTCCCATAGACAAGTTTGAATGGGGTGGTCCTAATGGGTGTCTTATAGGCTTTGCGAAAAGCTCATAGTGCATCATCGAGTTTCTCGGACCAACCTTTCTGTTGTGTCCGACTGTTTTTTCAAGAATTCTTTTGATGCGTCGATTTGTCACCTCTACTTGTCTGCTAGTTTGTGGATGATAAGGTGTAGCAAACCGTAGCGAGACAAGGCTTTTTATAATTGAGTGTTGCAGAAATGCGTCCCCCTATCACTGATGAGTGCCTTTGGTGCGCCGAATCGCGCGAATAGTCTTTTCAAGAATTTGACTACCGTCCTAGCATCATTAGGGGAGAGCGCTTGAGCTTCAACCCATTTTGAGACGTAATCGACTGCCACTAGTATGTAGCGGTTTCCAAAGAAGACAGGAAATGGTCCTATGAAATCGATTCCCCATACGTCAAAAATTTCACAGACCTGAATGGGTCTTTGTGGCATCTCGTTCCTTGGCGAGATATTGCTGGCTCTTTGACAGGCGTCGCATGATCGTACCATGGTGTAAGCGTCTTTAAAGATTGTGGGCCAGAAAAATCCTAAATCAAACACTTTCTTAGCAGTAAGAGTGACCCCATGATGTCCTCCAGTAGGGCCTTCATGACAGTGTTTGAGAATTTGCTGCGTTTCATCTCCGAAGATGCATCGTCGGACGAGTTGGTCTGCTCCGATCCTGAACAAATATGGATCCACCCAGAAGTAGTGTTTGACATCTGCGAGGAATTTCCTCTTTTGTTGGTACGTCAAACCCTTCACAATAACTCCGCATGCGAGATAGTTTGAAAAATCCGCAAACCATGGATGTTCCTCGCAAATTGTGTCTATGCTCATTAAAAACTCATGCGGGAAGTTATCATTGGTATCTAATTTCATGTTTTCAGCTGAGGTTGGACATTCAAGACGTGAGAGATGATCAGCTGCGACATTCTCAGCTCCTCTTTTGTTGCAAATTTCGATATTAAATTCTTGTAACATGAGTATCCACCGCATCAGTCTTGGCTTAGCGTCTTGTTTGCTAAACAAATAATGCAGTGCTGCATGATCCGTATAGACAATGGTTTTTGAGAGAACAAGATATGAGCGGAACTTTTTGAATGCGAAAACTACCGCCAAGAGTTCTTTTTCAGTGGTGGTGTATTTTTCTTAAGCATCATTCAACGTTTTACTTGCATAGTAAATGGGGTGGAAATGCTTTTCCTTCCACTGACCTAGGACGGCTCCAACGGAAAAATCGCTTGCATCGCACATTAGCTCAAATGGTAAAGTCCAATCAGGAGCAACCATGATCGGAGCATTGATGAGCTTTTCTTTGAGAAGTTCAAAAGCCTTTAGGCATTCGTCCGAGAATACGAAGGTGACATCTTTTTCTAGAAGTTGGGTCATGGGACGTGCAATTTTTGAAAAGTCTTTTATGAACCGACGGTAGAAACCAGCATGCCCTAGGAAGCTTCTAATGGATTTAACGGAAGTGGGCGGTGGAAGTTTTGAAATGGTATCTATCTTAGACCGATCAACTTCTAATCCTTCTTTCGAGATTTTGTGTCCCAATACAATTCCTTCTGTCACCATGAAATGACATTTCTCCCAATTGAGGACAAGGTTGGCGTCTTCGCATCTTGTTAACATTTTCTCCAAATTACTGAGACAATGCTCAAAAGAATCGCCAAAGATTTAGAAATTGTCCATGAACACTTCCATTGAATCTTCGATCATGTCGTGAAAGATGGCTACCATACACCGTTGAAATGTTGCTGGTGCATTACATAAGCCGAAAGGCATACATCGGTAGGCAAATGTTCCGTACGGACAGGTGAATGTTGTCTTTTCTTGATCTTTCAGGGCTATGGGAATTTGGATGTACCCGGAAAAACCATCTAAGAAGTAATAGTACATTCTGCCGGAAAGTCTTTCTAACATTTGATCAATGAATGGAAGTGGAAAGTGGTATTTTCTGGAGGCTTCGTTTAACTTCCGATAGTCAATACAGACCCTCCATGCAGTTACGTTTCGAGTGGGAATGAGCTCGTTCTTTTCATTTGTTATTACTGTCATTCCTCCCTTCTTGGGTACAACTTGCACTGGGCTTACCCAAGGTGAATCAGAAATAGGATAAACCAGCCCTCCATCTAGTAATTTTATGACTTCCTTCTTTACTACTTCTTGCATGCTTGGGTTCAATCTCCTTTGATGTTGAACAACTGGCTTATAATCACTTTCCATCAGAATCTTATGAGTGCAAAATGATGGATTGATCCCTTTTGTATCCATGATCTTCCAGGCTATAGCCTTTTTGTGTTCTTTGAGGACCTTAAGGAGTTTGGTTCTCTCCTCAATTCTTAGCCCAGAAGTGATGATTACGGGTAATCGGGATTGCTCTTCTAAGAACGTATACTCCAGATGCGATGGCAGTTCTTTTAATTCAAGAACTGGTGGTTCTTCCAAGGATGGTTTTGCCCTTGGTTCTGAATCTCGGTCAATGTCCTTGCATGGTTGGTTCATGTGGGTGTCAGTCTCCTCTAACCCTTCCACTTGCAGGACCTCTTCTTGTGTGTAGTCTTCGTATACACATTCTTCAATTATCTGAGTGTCGTAGGCCTCATTTTCTCGTGTTTCTCGAATATGATAGCAAATGATAGAGTCACATACGTCAATAAAGTACAGAGAATCATCATGATATTGTGGATGGTTCATAGATCGTCCGAAATCGAAAGTGATTTTGTCACTATCTACCCTTAAGGTGAGTTTTCCTATGCAAACATCAATGTGGGCCTTGGCAGTAGCCAAAAAGGGTCGTCCCAAAATGAGGAGGACGTTCTTGTCCTCATCCATGTCCAAGATAACGAAATCGACAGGAAAGACGAACTTATCGATTTTCACCAACATATTTTCGACTATGCCTCGAGGGTATTTTACAGAACGATCAGCCAACTGGATGCTCATACGGGTTGATTTGGGTTCTCCCAATTCCAACTTTTCAAAGACTGCGTATGGCATTAGATTGATGCTTGCTCCAAGATCGGCCAAGGCGTTGTTGACTGAGAGGTCTCCTATTAGACACAGAATGGTAAAACTACCAGGATCAGTCATCTTTGTGGGAAGTTTGTTTTGAAGGACGGCTGAGCATTCCTCATTGAGTATGACATGGGATAGCTCTTCAAGCTTCTCTTTGTTTGTCAATACGCCCTTAAGGAATTTTACGTAATTTGGCATTTGAGCAAGAGCCTCAATGAAAGACAGATTGATGTGAAGTTGCTTGAATAGTCCTAGGAACTTCCCGTATTCCTTTTCTAGTTTCTCTTTTCTCATGCGTCCCGGATATAGAAGGGGCGGGACATATGTTCGAATAGGTGCTTTGATTGGCTTCTCAACAGGAGGAGAAGTGTCCTTTTGAATATCATTTGGGCATTTCTCAGTTGTGATTTGCTGGGAAGTAGAGGTGACGCCTTCCTTGGCGGTCTTGCCACTCCTGAGTGTAACCGCGTTTACTTGTGCATTAGGATTGGGCATGGTGCTGCTAGGAAGACTTCCTTACTGACGCTCGGAGAGAAGCTGTGCCATTTGTCCTACTTGCTTTTCAATAGCTTGCATGGATTCCTTTTAACTCCTCATCTTAACCTCATGCTTTTGAAAGCGGTCTTCAATCAATTTGTTAGAAGTTTGCGTGCCGGCTAGAAGTTGTTACAAAAGGTTCTCGATGTTGGTCTCTCCTTTGCTTTGATTGCTATTGCTTTGTCCTTGGTATGGTTGTTTGGGTTGAAAAGGCGGTCTTCGATTGAACCCTGGAGGTTGCTGATTGTTCCCTCCTTCTCTGAAGTTAGAGTTGTTTCTCCAGTTGGAGTTATAATTATTCCCATTGGAATTGTTTTGTCCTCCAACATAATCGACTTCTTCTACCACCATTGCTTGCTGACACTCATTGGTTTTATGCTGCTTTCCATATGTATAGCATCGAACTTGCACTTTTTTAAACTCGGTTTGCATTTGTTCGAATTTTTTTGTAAGCGCTTCTAATTGTGTTGCGACAATTGTTTCAGAATCAACGTGATGCATACCCTTTTGGGTGGGTCTGGCTCTTAGAGGATTGTATGCAAAGCTTTTCGTGGCGGCCTTTTCCAATGCTTGGAACGCCTCGGTTGGGGTTGCTCCTCCAAAGTCTCATGCGGCACATTGATCGACAGCTTGCTTGTGTGCTCCACTGATTGCATCGTAAAATGTTTGACATTGCAACCAAAGATCTAGACCGTGATGTGGACATCTTCTTATAAGGGGCTCATATCTTTCCCATGCTGCATGCAGTGATTCATCGTCGCCTTGACGGAAGCCTGTGATACTTGATCTTAACTTAGCAGTTTTGTTGGGCGAAAAGTATTTTAACAAGAATTGTTTGGCCATTTCAGCCCAAGTTGTGATGGTGCCAGGAGGCAATGCATCTAACCATTCCATGGCGCGGCCACTGAGTGAAAACGGAAAGAGCCTAAGTCTAACGGCATCATCGGAACAATTATGAATTTTGAAAGTAGCCCAGATTCGTAAGAAACGAGCGATGTGAGCATTAGGATCTTCATCAGGTAGACCGTTAAATTGAGCATAGTTTTCTACTAAATGAATGATACTAGATTTTATTTTGAAGTTGTTGGCTGCAACCGTTGGTTGGGTAACGTTGGATTCGTAACCTTCGAGGGACGGTTTGGCGTATTACATCATATTCCTCTCTTCTGCGTCTGCCATGTTTTCGTTTGATTGAGCGTCCTCCCAAGTTTCTCCTGCTATCGCCTCAGCTACAGTTCGTGTTCGTTCCCGTAATCGATGAAGGAAATGTCGTTCGAGTTCCGAAAAGGGTGTGACGATATTGGGATCAGGTGTGGTAGACATTCATTACCTAAAAATAATTGTTGAAATTGTTGTAGAAAAAGAAAGAACAGACTACCTAAGAATTGAAAAATATTTACTAGTATTTACGGATTAAAAATTTAGGTTAATTGTTGAAACGGTGTCCCCTGCAAAGGCGCCAAAAACTTGATGTGCGTGAAGTGTATTTGTTTTTAATAAAGATTTTTCACACAAATGTCTGTTTTAAAAGATGGTTTTCACCTAGACTACAATATACACACAAAGGCATGTGCACCTGTCGAGTGGTAATATAGTTTTGATAAGAACCAGATGTCAATCCATGGACACAGTTAATTTCTCAACCCAGATTTTTAATTAGTTTAAGTGACTAGTGAACAAGTGATTAGATTGTTTTCTTGATAAACTGAGGATTATCTTTTGTATTTCCTGAAAAAGATGTAAATTGAGTAAAAGCAATAATTTTAAAAGAAAACCATCTTAGTTTAGAATCCACTCATTAATGTATGTTGACATCTTTTCATATGGCTAAAGTTTGCTATTATGTTAATGTTATTTGAAGTGATATAACCCAAATCCAATTAAATATTATAATTCCCTAACCATTAAGATGGGGTTCCATGAGTAATTTACATGTCATCCATTTAAGGTTAGCTTAGTTAGATAAAAGAGTGTAACTTTTTGACTTATTATATTCTAAAACAAAGTTATATAAATTTTAAGAGCGAGTCATCATCAACTTTGGATTAGTATAACTTTTATAATAGACATAAGACAACATTGTTCGTCGTTTTTCCAAATCTTGACCAAAGGGTTGCATATCTTCATGTTTACTTCACAAATAAGATTTCAAAGATTATTCCTAATTCTTAGCTATAACATTTTAACAAAAGATGTTAAGGTTATAAATAAATGTTAGTCTCATAGGTTTTCCAACTCGATATGATTTTACCATTTATAAACCTTAATTTGCTCCATAAACATTTAGACATGCAAGGCCACCAAAAGGTTAACACAAAATCATCATTACATTAACATAATAATTTAGCCATATTCATGAGTTCAACATAATTTATAGAGTTTCATCACACTAAGATGGTTGAAAAGATGTTTAGTTCATGATGAGCATACACACAAACATAACACAAAAGATATTCATGCAAGACATAGTTTAGATGTAACCAAAGCTTCAAGTTTGCAAATGGTGTCTTCCAAGTGGGATGATGAGGGTGGAATACTTCATCTTGGGCCTCCAAATGCTGCTACAACGATTTTGGTGTAAGTGGAACTTTCTCTCCCAAGGCCAAGCCTCAATCAAGAGCCAAATGGCTCTATTTATAGGGTCAGAAAGGTGAGGCACGGCCCCGTGCTGAGACATCTGACGAGCTACTTTTTGTCCTAGACGCGTACGTACTCTGCATGTACTGGACATGGGGGCGTGCCTGGGGGGCACGGCCCCGTGTCTCATTTGATTGGGCGACAACAGTACTTCGGGTACGACAGGAAGTTGACCATGGCCCCGTGCCTAGTGGGGCATGGCCCGTGCTTGGCTAGGCAGTTTCGTCTTTTCTGCTGGAGACTTTGTCTTGTCTGCTGGGTGTGAGCAAGGGGGCGTGCCTGGTGGGGCACGGCCCGTGCTTGGTCTTCTGTCTTGGCCAATTTCTTGTATTCTCGTCGTCTTTTCGCTTGTTTCTTCATTTTGGACTTGGATTTCCCTGAAACTTGAATATAAGCAAAATGAGCGACAAATTAACACAATGTACAATGAAATTGCCAATAAATGAGATGTAAATGATGTGAAATATATCTAAAATTTAGAGCACATCAGTCACGTATATGTAACATTATTCGGTACGTATATGAAAGAATCATCATTTCCGTATTTATGTTCATATAAGCCAAACTAACCATTTTTCAAAATCTTAGTTAGCGGTTTACCCAACTAAACTAGCCTGGTCGGTTTGGTTTTCGGTTTTTCAAATTTGTAGTTAACGAATAGATCCATAGTTTCGTCAAAACCACATAATATTATCATAAACGCCCATATACTAACCATTTTTCAAAATCTTATTTAATTTGGTATTTTATTTAGATTTTATTTCATACTTTTACAAAATTTACTTTGCTTCTAATGTATCAAAATTAGGGCTGACATAACATGTCATACACGACATGATAAGATACGATGACCTGTTGTGTTCAATACGAACACGACACGATAACTAATCGTGTCATTTTTTCCAAACACGAACACGGCCTGTTTTTTAACATGTCACCTGTTAAGGGACATGTTTAGAAACATGTTTAAAAAGAGAATAAATATAACATGTGTAATAAAAGAAAAAAATGCCAAAATTTAATAAAATTTTAAAAAGTCCAATCATAACATCCATTAATATAATAACTCCAAAATCTTTTCAAAACAAAAACCCATAAAAGCGAAATTAATTAATGGAATCGGCCTAGAATCTAGATGCAAATAGGACTTTAAGTGTGAACATGTCCATAACGGGTCTTAACAGGTTCACATGCCTTTAACCTGTTAAGACACGAATTTAACATGCCCCTAACGTGTCGACCTGTTTAAGACACGAAACCTGTTAAGGTCAAACACGGGACATGTTAATTACGTGTCATGTCGTGTTAACAGGTTCGTGTCAAAAATTGTCAGCCCTAATCAAAATAAAACTGAACAATTAGTCGTTATAACTCTTCTTAGTCGAACATCTAGCAATCAAGATTCTTTTGTTAAGACAAAAGCACATGATAACATGAATTCAAAACCGGGGATTGGTTAAAAGTATTGGGATCACATAAAAGTTATGTCAAATCAAATGTATGGTACAACTAATTGTCTACCAAAACTAGCAACAATATAACCCGAAACATACCATCACAATCGCGATGTCAAATAATATGAGTAGATTTCATAGAAATTTGGATAATGTACCCGTAGAGATACATAAATCTGAATTATGTCATCCACTTTACCCGTCGACAAAAAATATAACCTAATGATATTATTACTAGACAAAAATTATAACCTAATGATATTATTACTAATGATATTATTAATGTTTAACCCGTGTCAAATTATTGGACATCAAAATCTCTAGAAGAAACAATTGATTTGTTATGATGAATTTGTTATTAAAATCAATTTTATAAAATCAAATTGTGCAATATAAGTTAATCAAATTCCAAAAAGGTTATTGGATGGTTGTGGTAGTAACATGGGCATTGGGGTATATTGAAATGCTAGGTTGTCCTAGCTATTAGGACCAATCAAGCCAGCAAGTCAAACAATTAGAATGGGACCTTGAAAGTGTCGTTATTATTTGTATTGTTGCACGGCCGAAGGGGATTTTGGCAGCCTCAACCAAGGACCCTACTAAACCTAAAGATTGGCATTCGTCGTTTCTCTCTTCATCATTGATTTGATTTCTTCTATTTTATAATCTTTTATCTTTTTTAGTATTTTTTTATATAAATTATATTTAAATTTGTTAGTAACTATTGAAGTACTTGACAAGGAACATTGTCTAGCGATAACAAAGGTGCCCCACAGGCCAAGGGATCAAAAACTACTTTGTTTGTGAAACGTCATGTCCCGCCTGACTAGGCATTGGGTTTCTTTAATTAGCATACCTAGGGACATAAAATGAATAGGGTTCTACTTTATTTTCTCTAAGGCTAGAATTTTCATGATGCTCAGTCACACTGGGCACGGCCCGGATTCCCATGTCGTCGGTATAAGTTTTCATTTATGCCCCCATTTTTCTTTTCATCTGGCTAACCCATATCTCGACGACATGTCATGTGGATATGATTTCACCTGGTCAACTTTTGGAAAAATCTATCCCAACAACATGTTGTCGGGTTGGGTCAACCTACGCCGACGAATTTTGTCATATGGATTGGTGTCGTCGGAAAAAGGTAATATTCTTGTAGTGGCATGTGACACCCTAGGTAAATTTTGCATCCCGTGAACACGTTTTATGCGTATTGATTCTAGATGAGAGATGAATTTGGTTAAAATTTTTTTAAATAATTGTAGTTTAAAATAAGTGCTCCTAGAAAATTTTAACTCAATAAAAAAAATTTATAAGATTTTTATGGGTAAAACAGATAAGAATGGTTGATATTTTGCTGAAATACCTATGATGGATATATTCAGCCACTTGTGGATAAAAAATTTATATGATTTTTATGGGTAAAGCAGATAAAAAAGTTTTAAGTTAATCAAATAACATTTATATATTTAACTTGTGTAATATTCATGAATATATTCAGCCACTTGTGGACTTGTTTTTGTTATATTTTTAATTTATAACTTTGTTTATAAAAGATTTTATACGTAAACAAACAAACTAAACATTACAAATAAAATATCATAGCAAACCAAACAAATAACCAAAACATTACATATATAACATCAAAATGTTTGTACATACATAATAAAAAATATAACCGACTGGAATAACAACAACTACGTCTGACCCGCGCCGCCCTGATGGTGGTGGCTCGATGCCAGTAGCTCATGACCGATCGACGAGGCGATCAATCGCCCACATCATCAAATCCTCCACCCGGTTGCTCTGACGAGCCTGTCTCCGTGACTCGGCAACAAGGCCCTCGAGGACGGCATGTCTGGCCCTATGCAGCCTAACAGGTCAACAAACATGGCGAGGATGTTGTGGCGTTGGCGGGTGACAATGATGTAACCATTCTCACGTACTCTATGTGTTGGGAATCGTGCACCGGTCTTAGCTTTTAAAACGATAGTTTACAAAATCAGATTTGCGAAGGAGGAAGCGATTACAAAAGCACACGATAATAAAGTTCAAAAATTTATCCGACAGTGATCCGATTACACGACATTTAGACAACATCAACAACAATAATAATAATAATAATAATAAAATAACACAACCATAGGGGGTTCCAACTGTATACCTTTGATAAATAAATCACTTTGAAACACTCGGGAACGTCACGCTATATGAGTCGTATTACGAACACCACGAACTAACACAAACACCTCTCATGGATTTGAGCGGATGACGTGATTCGACGACTAGCCGTCGGCTCGTCTTCTTCGCGTCTGCGGAACCCGACAACAAAATGTCGTCGCACAACGATGGTGGTGGTGGCTCTCAACTGGCTGCGTAGTGGCAGCCTTGCCGGGACGGTGGTGGATCTCCGGTAGCCGGACTCACGAAGGCAAGGGTGGGGCCGGCCGGTATCACAATCGCAAGGGGAGGAGGCCAAATTGTTATTAGGGTTTTAGACATAGCATGTATATATAATCTTAATATTTACAAGTCAAACCTTGAGTAATTAATATTTAATTACTAACTAATTAACCCTTAATCAGTTATAGTCCCTTTAGTTTATAATTACTCTAATTAATAAAACTCTCTTGCGTAAACATGACACGTTTTATATTTAACTATTAAATATGAAACCCGTTAATATATATAACTAATATATATAAACCCACATTCCGTCTTTTGTTAATTTAATTATTCTAAATAATTAAATACAACATAACCAATAGAGATATATTTAATCCACAGAATTCTGAATTTATGTTTCGTGAAATAACATTTAACATTTAAACGCTATGAATTATTCTTTGCCTAAAGTGTAACTCTTAGGATCGTACCTCGATAGTAACGTTGATATTAACGATAATCGGACATCTAATATCCAACCCTACAGACAACCCAATCCACCAACTCTTCGATGCGGTTTAGGGAACGACGTACCTTCTGCAACTAGTCAACCATCACATCATTATACGCCGCGTATAGCGCTATACGCAGTGTATAGTGACGTGATTGGTAATGTTACATCGTACCCTAAACTGAATTGTATTGCCCTATACGAGGCGTATAAGGATCAAGAATGACCAGGTGAATTGTGTTGTCTGGTGTTGAAAATTGTGAAGTTCTATACGCCTCGTATTGCTCTATACCAGACGTATCATTCCGTATTTGATTAGCAATTCCCATGTCTTGTTAATAGATCCTTTAAAATTAAAGATCATCGATCACAAGTGTAATTTGGTTTTTAAACACTATCTATCGGCAAATTCCCAATCTATGACAAACTTAATAAGTTTTATGTAAAATAATTTGTAACATAATAGTATTTTTTTATTTTTTAAATAAACATAATTGATTGATGGGATTTGTCATTATGATTGATTTTGATTACTTTGTTCGTTACCATGTTTGGCCATTTTACATCCATACAACTTCCCCTGCAAGTGCATGTATCCTTTCCCGCCGTTAATAACACACACTATTTTATAATTGTTTTCTTCTGATGTTTAGCATTATTGTTGATAATAAAATTATTTATTTAATAATAAAAGTTGATATATCAATCTACTAATAATGTCGTTTGAAATAGAACCATGCTCATTATGCAAGCATATGTTATACTCGTGAGACGTGAGAGGGGAGTGCCACGTTGGTCCACGCTCACGCGCACACCATGCGACCCCTTGCGTGAGGGCGTCGTGGCCAGTGGTTCCATGAGGGGTACCGAAAGATAAGGTAGATCCGCCCATGCTCACGCTCGTGGAGGGGAAGAAATTTGACTGTTGCACCATTTGACCGTTTTTAAACGGTAAAAGAGGTTTAACTAAACCGTAAAAACCACACAAACATTAATGTATTTTATATAAAAATCATACATCTATACTCACTAAAAAAACATAAACAAAAACAAAATGAATCCAAAGAGCCTAAACCATCTATTCAACCCAACTAATTAATTCAATCCAAACAATCCCAATTACAAAGCTTTCGTACTCGGTCGCTAATATTCAACAATCTTAATTTTACCTTGAATTTGTTCCTGAAACACAACTTGATCCCGATATTGTTCCTGAAACATAATCGTCAAAAAGGAGAAGCAAAAAAAAGTAGTCTCTCGAAACACATCGTTCGGTCCTCCAAACAATGTACTCTAAGAATTCGCTTTAGCTTGGATCGATATATATGAGGATCCTGAAATCGGTAATATTATTATTTAAAAAAAATAGTATTATTTATTATTATATTTCGGTTTATTATTATTTACATGTTTATACGATAAATCTATCAAATTCTAGCATCAAAATAATTTAATTATAAGTCAATATTTCATATTACTTTCTTTAAGATATACTTTGAAGGATGTTGTAATTACTCAAAAAAATTAAGAAATCTAACACAATTGTTTTTGCATAGCGTACAAAATTAGCAATGCCTCTAATGTGTATAATTACCTTTTAACCACTGTTTATAATTAAAGCCTAATAATTACCGTTTAACTCGTACACTTAATTCTTTCATTTACTAAACCATACATTTAATTCTCTCATTTACTCAAAAAATTAAGACACTTATCACATTTTTTTTACATATTGTACAAATTAGCAGTGCATCAATAACTCATGTCTATACTTTAACCCAAGATTAAATTGACACTATATTAAATAGAGAAAATCAATTAAAGACGTTCAATTCTCCACGGCAACCTTTTACGTGTGGTCGTACATCATATAAATATTTTATAAGCAACTTGTACGTGCGTTTACAAATTAGGTATAATTTATTGAAAAAATAGTTTAATTAAACAAATATTTGCACAGAATTAATTTGACGGGGTCACACACCATAAGGGTTCTAAATAATTAGTAAATTCTTATTATTAACATATTAATGCCTGTGAGAAAGAATAGTAAACTTTTGTTTTTTTTCTTTTCCCAAAATTTAATTTTTTCTATAATTTTACCATAAAATAGACTGAATAGTAAAGTTTTGTTTTTTTTTCTTTTTTCTTAAAAGTTTGTTTTCTCATAGATTTGCCACAAAACATAATGGAGTAAACTTTAGTTTTTTATTTATTTTGCCTCAACTTTGATTTTTTTATAAATTTGTAACATAAGTTCAATGGGTTTTTTTTTTAGTAAAGTTTAGGAGTTTTTTTCTATTTTTGATTCACGCTTTGAACCCGTTTTATTTTTATAATAGTTTCGTTTATCTGTAATTACTTTCGTTTGTTAACTTTTTTTTTCAAAATGGGATGCACGACTTTGTTTTTTTGTCAGGGGTCCCCGTATCTTTTTGTATCTTACGTTATAACAAGTCTGTGTTTTGACGTAGGTTTTATCCCCATGTACGAGGCGAACCGATAACTACCAAACTTCCGCCACGAAGCGCGAAGAAAAAACTAGTTATAATAAACCCTTATGATTATCCATAATTAAAACCAAACAAATTAAAATAACTAATAAGGTGGACAATAATTTATAAAAGACAAGATAAAATACATATATATGGATAGTGTGTGAGAGACATTCAAACTTTTCTTTAAATACCCCACCCCTTAAATCATTGTTCTCCCTTCTTATTGTGAGAAGCCTAGAGAGAGAGAGAGAATATGGGTGCATGGAGAAAAGGAGTGGTGGTTGGCCGGAGCTCCGGCGGAAGAAGGATGAAAAAGAAGCCGGCATTGGTGGTGGTCACCGGAATTGAGAACCGCAAGTCCATGGAAAGGAAGCTAAGACAGCTACATAGGATCATACCCGGAGGAGACGGAGGAGCAACCGATGTGGACACCTTGTTCCACAGGATTGCAGCTCATATCGTCGTACTTGAAACTCGGGTGGATCTTCTCAAAAACGTCTACTCTACGTTTTGCCCTCCCTAGTCAAAGTCAAAGTAAACGATTCCTCGAATTTTATGTGTAATTTATTGTTTATTATGTTCTTTTAATATAAAAAGAACTGGGTCGAAGGTAAATAAATTGTCTGGTTATCAGATAAATTTCTAGTAAAGTGACAAGTTTATAAATATATTTAAATATTTTTTATGTTAATTTTAATAAGTAATAGAAAAATAGTAAATAAGAGTACTTATCTAGTTATGTGTCACTAAAGTACATTTGTTATTTGTTTGATTGTATATGATGATATGATATTTTTCATTAAGTTTGGGTAATATATGAAGATAAAATAAAAGTTATTACTTGAAAAGCCAAATTCAATGATTGGAATGTTTGCTCTTCACGTGTTAAATTATGTACGTGATTTCTTGTTTTATAATTAACTAGGTCACTGATCCGTATATACACGGGTGGACAATCAAAAATAGATATTTAAAAGATATAAAAAAATTACTAACGATTGATTATAAATGTTACATATAAATGATAAAATGAAACGTTATATTTACAATTCACAAATCCATAAAAACTTCTTCGTATACGACATTTGTTTTATGCCTGTTAAGTTTGTCATTTTTATATAATATTAGTAGTTTGATTTCATCTCTACTTTTATCTCTGGATGAGACAATATACAATTAACCATGTATAAAAACTGGTTGTTTAAAAAAAACTAACCCTGGATAATGACTGTCATTGACTCTTGTTTATTATTATTGCAAAACAGACAGCTAGTGAAAATTGTTTTTTCATTGGGATAAATGTAACCGTTAGTGGAATAAAATACGTTAACATTTTTTTTATTAATAGTCATTAAAAGGTAAACTAAACATTAAAAATAAAAAAGTTAAAACTAAACCGAAGTATAATCAAAGCAAAGCATTTCGTTGTTGAAAATTTTGATTTCAAAAACCCGAAAGCAAATATTTTATTGAGTAAAGTGTCAGTTTCGTCCCCGTGGTTTGACCATTTTATCTAGTTTTATCCAAAAACTTTTTTTTTTAGCTTTTTCGTCCCTAACTTTTTAAAACCTTGTCATTTTCATCCAAATAACTAACTCCGTCTACATTTTAACGTTAAATCAGGGGCAATTTTAGTTAAATCAGTGGTAATTTAGTTAGATTTTAACCTATAAATTTCAAAACGACCCTTGATTTAACGTTAAAATGCAAAGGAAGTTAATCAGTTGGATGAAAATTGATAGTTTTTGAAAAGTCAGGGACGGAAAAGCTAAAAAGTTTTTTTTTAATAAAATTGACTAAAATGGTTAAATCATAGGGACGAAAATGATACTTTACTGTAGTTTATTAGTTGATTTTTGGATTCAAACCTCAACTTAATCCTTGGGATAAAAGTAACTGTTAGTGGAAAAAAAAATAAGTCAACTGTTTTTTCTTCTCTTGTATAAAGGCTTCAAAGTCATCATATTATTTATTTCTCTTGTCTGAAGGCTTCAAAAAAACTAAACTGTTATTTATTTATTTATTTTTATTTTGAAGCATAAAAAGTAAACAAAAACATTAAGTTTATTCCATTTAAATTTAAACAGAAAGTATAATCAATCAAAAGCATTTCGCTATTAAAACCTTTGATTTCATAATTATATTGTATGCAAACAGTTTATTATTTGCTCTTTTATCATTTAAATATAAACCGAATATTTAACATGAAACATAAGCATAAACAGTTAAACATTCATATAGAAAACATACATGAATAACATAACATATAAAAACTGTAACCCTTTTTTGCTTCTTTTCCAAGTAATCGTAGGAGATGGTGGTAACATTAATTTACCCAATCAGTTTAGAGGATCTATCTATATGTTTTTGCTTATTTAAGTAATAAAGTGACCATTTTTAAGTGAGAGAATCGATTTATATGTTTTTTTGCTTATTTATGTAATAATAAAGTAAACATTTTTAAGTGAGGCAAATCTGTGACTATGTCAATAATTTCACACAAATAGTTATGAGATATATGAATATTTAAACGCATATCTATTTTTACTTGCTTAATCTCAAAATATTTTTGTTATGTACGTGAATTGTACCGGTTGTGTTCGGATTGACTGGCACAAATAGACTTACACATAACATGACTTAAAGGATCTTTACATTAATAGTGTCGCGTAAATCTCCTATTAATTGCATTTTAATTTATTTGTTCTACTATTTGATCGTTTTGGTTTAATTTTATTATTACAAGACTAAAGAAAACTTTTCTATTACAAGCCCGTGTAGTACACGGGTCTCTAACATAGTGTTTAATTTACGAATTTGATAAAGAATGAAGATGAATAGAAGAATTTAAAATTTTAATTTGGAAATTATAAGTAATGAGTTTTAAATTTTGAAGTTGTTACAACATATAAATTTAAAAATCTGGTAATTCTAGCTAATCATTTTGGCTTACTTTTAACTGATCAATTTAGTTAATCATTTTGGGTTAATTATGTATTTAAAATTAAGATTAAAAATACGAATAAATTCATATAGTTTAATTTTAAATTTAAAATTGTTATCCAAATATGAAGGGGGTTAAAATTATCATAAGTATAATATTTATACTTATTAGTTACTACTTATTAATTAAGGTTAGTTTTTTTTTATTTTATATAAAAGAAAAAAAAAGTTACTCTTATTATGATATAAGATGAGAAGAATATAATGTTGTATTATTAAGTTGGAAAATAAATCTTACTTCTCCATGAATTTCTGATTAAATGATAAAATACACTAAATTTTTAACATGATGGAAATAAAAATGATATCAACATAATAAAATAATAATAAGTCCAAACTCCAAAATTTAATAAAAGAGAAGTTCTAAATTGTTTTATACAAGGAAATAAATATAGTAGGAGACAAAATGTTTATGAGAATATTAATGGGTATAAGTGATATTTTGAAGGAAAAAATAAGTGAGGATGCACCACAAGTTAACAAATGTCCCTCAAAGTATTCTTTTATTAGTATTAAAAAGATATAACTTCTAATGTTTTTATTGGAGTGTCAAAATTTGAAATATTACCAAGAGGGGTTAGGGTACAAACGACACCTCTTGACTAGTGTAATTAAAAGTGTTATAATTAGTTCATTCATCATAGTATACTTGAGAGTGTATACCGTGTAAAATACGTTATACCTGAAGGTGTATACAGTGTAAAATACGTTATACCTGAAAGTGTATACCGTGTAAAATACGTATTGACTGACCTAATTGGAACACTTTTGAAACTTAAAGAGAAGATGATTTCTACAACGTTACCCCATATACTGTATAATAATTAAAAGAAAACTATTGGATTGTCTTTTTAACTCGCTTATAGTCTCATTCTTCATCTAACATTATCGCATGTGTCTATTACATATGATTTAAATGCTAATTTTGTGGGCTTTAACTTTGTAGTGTTTTTTATTTGATTTATTTTTTCAATAACCGTATACAAATGATTTTAATCACGTGTGAATTAACATATAAGTTTATATTTACACTATATTATAATATATATTACAAGGATAAAATGGTTTTTTTAACAAATTACTTAAAATTAAATTTATAACTCTTAATGAAAAGTATTATAACTCATAAAGCTAACTTTTCAATGATCTTTAAACGTCGATAACTTTTTTCATACGTTAATATATATTTTTTAAATATATAATAAAAACGAACATTTTATTCTCTTTAATTTGAGTATAATATTATTATAGTTTTTTTTAACTTGAAAAAAGTTGCGTGATTACGGGTGTCTGTGTTCCCCGTCGCATTGCACGCTCACCCCTCGTGTGTGTGTGTGTATAGGAAATGATATAATGACAAACCACCTAACTTGTTAAAACGTTGAAAACCCTAAAAAAAAAATTTTTTTACATTTGTTTTGGAAATCCTTCCAAACAACTTTTATAAGATTTTCGTCAAAAAAAAAACACTAAGCGGTTTTTTTTAAATGGACAAAAATTCTCGTCATCCAGCGTAAAACAACATGTTATATATGTAAAACAACTGTGCAAAATTTTTAAAAAAATTTTAAAAAAATGTGTCAGCGCTTTTTTTATGTTTTTTAAGTTTTGAAATTACATATAAAAGGTTGTCTAAAAAAATACCTTGTAGAAACTCGTTTTTTGGAAGAGTTTTTAACGTTTTCACAACTTAAGTGAGTTTCACAAGAAAAAATAAAAAAGTTGCGGTTACGTATACGTAAAGCACAAGACGTAAAAAATTTTTTTTGTTAAATTGTGTAATATTATATTAATACACTTAGAAATAGATTTAAAAAAAATAAAAAATCTACAAATTATTTGATTGGCTTTTAGTGGTTTTCTCGGTTTTCGTCTAACTTTTTTGGTTTCTCTTGATCCCTCCCCTATATATATATATATATATATTTATATATATATATATACATATAGGAAAAGAATCTTATGTAAACCTCTTTTTATTATGTAAACCAAAAAATGTAAGGCCCAAAACCGAGAGGCCTCATTTGTTGTATTTACTCATTCATAAACAGTCTTAGACTTTGAATATCAAAATAACGCAGCGGAATCATTCATTCAACATAATTAAAACTTGTTCAAACATCCGGAAGCGTAACATTGTCTTAAACATAAAACATAACATAAATGAAACATAACGGGATGCCAATATTCATATCATCCGGGTAGGGCTGCTTAAAAAGCTCGCGGCTCGCTCGAAAATAGCTCGAAAAAAGTTTGGAAAAAACTCGGCTCGAAAAAAGCTCGGTTGTAAACGAGCCGAGCCGAGCTGGCTCGAATTGTAATCGAGCCGAGCTCGAGCTAGGGTTGGCTCGGCTCGTTGGCTTGGCTCGTGGCTCGGCTAGTCTAAATAACTAATATATATATATATATATATATTATATATATATATATATATGTTATATGTGTTATATTTGAAATATGATTTTTTAATTTTTTAAGTTCATTTGTTTTCAAGGACTATAAGTTTTGGACTAAAATTTTACTTTATCTACCATTGTATTTACTCTCTACTTTGTAAGTTTTGGGTTATCTATGTTTTTTTTTGTGTTTTATATATTGTCTCTTCCATCTATTTAGTTTTTTGAAGACAATCAACTTCAAACCGAGAATAAAATATTTTTTTGTTGTTTATATATATTTTAGTATGTAAAAAAAAACGAGCTAGCTCGACGAGCCACAAGCTGGCTCGAGCTTTTTACGAGCCGAGCTCGAGCTCAACTTTTCAGCTTGAAAAAAAATCGAGCCGAGCCGAGTTGACTCGTTTAATTTCGATCTCGAGCTCGAGCTTGGCCTGGCTCGGCTCGTTTACAGCCCTACATCCGGGTAACTCATCAAGCCGCCCAACATCACCGTCCATCATCATAACCTGCCCTTAACCTGAATGTGCATACTAAAAGTCAGCTACGTTGGTGAGTTCTAGCATTACATAAACTTTAACATTAAATTTGTCAAAAACATAACATTCATTCATTTAATAAAACCGTACGTAAAAAATGCAATAACTTAACATCATCAAAACATCGTAATCATATCATCATAACATAAATCAACATGAACCGAATTTGCCCCTTTTCGAAACCGTCAATTCCATTCATCGCATACTGGCGGAGAAACTCCGAGGCACCCCACCACTAGGCCCTTCGACACCGTACATGAACCGAATTTGTGACGTTTCCGATTTTTCGGTCTCACACTTGTATTATAATTATCGTGATAACATAAATCAACATGAACCGAATTTGTGACGTTTCAGATTTTTCGTTCTCGCACTTGTATTATAATTATCGTGTAATCATTCTCTATTTTAATAAAGTGTAAGAGTTTTATTTGGTTTTATACAAATAGGTATTTTATTTTACGGATTTAAACTAATTAGAATTTTATAAATTTTAAAACTAATATAAAGTTTTATATAAAAATCTAAATTTAAAAAGTTGTATATTTAATAAAATAACCTATTTAAATAAGATAAATAACTTTTATAAAAATTATTTATAATATTAAAAAATAAAATAAGTTTATAAAAACATTTTTAAATTAATTTGATTTAAAAGTGATTAAATTAATTTATTTAAATAAAAGTTCAGGGGTTGTATTGTAATTAAACAAACTAGAAGGATTTAAAAACTGAAATCAACTAAGGGGCTGTTTCTGGTCAATTTAAACTACAAGGGCCCATCCGTATTAATTTTAAGGGCTAATTCGAGTCAAACCAAACTCCAGGGACTAAATCTGTCAATTCTCGATTCGTTTATCCGGTCACCCCCTCCGATGGTCCGGCGGGTAAAGAACTTTCCGGCGACGCCCGACAAGGCTGTTTCACTGCACCTCGACAGCCGCTAAAGGCTTCTCTGGCTTCGTCTCTCCCACGCGAACAAGACCCCCCGACCAATTGGTCTCCCCAACATACGAATCGCCTGATCTTGTTGGTGGCCGAGAACCCACGCCTCGAATTCGAGCCCGACAGTCAACCTCCACGCGTATTTAATAGCTCGTTAGCTTCGTCTCGTCCAGACAAGTGTCGGGACGTGCCCAATTGCACGCTTTGTCATAAGAAACGAACTCGGCTATAAATAGCCATAGTCGGACCTGCTCGAGCTCGCGACCCCTCTTCCACCCAATCTCACTCCAAATTGAAGGCACCATTACAATCGCCATCTCTGTGTGAAGCTGTGACCAAGGTTGTAGAGGCTAATCCCACCCAGAAGCTCGATTCTCATTCTGGACATTCTCGGATTTAAGACTCTGCCGTCCAGCCCCTTTGCGACCACGTAAGAATCCTCAACTTCGTTTCTTTACCTTCTGTTATCATAAGACAAGCTGTACCAATCGAAGTCACGACTCCAAACCATCGATTACCGGACAAACTATTGTTCTGAAAAATTACTGTTTTATTTTTCTAAAGTCTGGGCCATAGAAACTACTTAGTTTCGATTGAGTAAATGGTCAATCGAAACTAGTAGTTTCGATAGATGGTAGTTTCGACAGCCTGTGTATCACTTATAAATGATCAATCGAAACTAGTAGTTTCGATAGATGGTAGTTTCGACAGCCTGTGTATCACTTATAAATGATCAATCGAAACTAGTAGTTTAGATAGATGGTAGTTTCGACAGCCTGTGTATCACTTATAAGTGGTCAATCGAAACTAGTAATTTCGATACCTGTCACAACTATAAAACAGTTTTGATCAAATCAGTAATTTCAAGTAAATCTGGACCAACTTTTATGCAAATAACACTGAGAAATGCTATTATAAACCTATACACAATTAAATACTAATACGCACATGTAAACATACAATAATACCCATTTATCTACCTAGGGTTTCAACGTGCTTAGACTTCAACATCTTTATCACCTACACGCTTGGAAAAATACCCGCTTGCAAGGTGAGTTACATAGCCCCTATTTTACCTTTTTATACGTTTTGGGGTGAAACATTATACATGCTACTCACATTGTTTGTACGTGTTATACATGAGACTACATGCTTATTCTTTGGATGTACATACATTTAAACACAAGACAACCAACTGTAATATTGATAGATCTATTGTGCCTGACCAGCCCACCCGGTTAGGGTGTTTATTACTGCATACTCGGATATAACCGCGTGTTATATTCAAACATATCGGATATAGTGGGTAACTATATTCAAACATACCGGACTTAGCTGTTGTGCTCTATTCAAGCGCGTCAAACTAGGTTTGAATTGTGATTAAATAAATGATACATCATATATACTATGTTTAACAAGATAAACAATGAGTTGAAAAACGATTTACAACTACTATTTACCGGAATTACTAAATCTATGTACTCACCAACTTTTTAGTTGACACTTGATTTAAATAATGTTTCAGGTTTGGATATGTGACTACTTGCCGAAGATTTCTCCACATAAGAACTATGGACCTAGTTAAATAAATCAATGTTTTGAACTAGACTAGGTTATTTGGAATGTATCGTATTTGGATCTTGTTGTCTTTAAATTTAATTAATGAAATATGCAACCTTTTAGCTATCATGTGCTTTTGAACAATCATTCTATTGTCCGCCTCGATGATTCCGCCATCGGTCGGGGTGTGATAGATTGGTATCAGAGCCATGGTTATAGGGAATTAGGTTATTAGACACGATGACCTAGACTATAACCCTAGGACTCCCTTTTATGTGTTATGTGCTAAATGATTAATTGCTACGCGAATTATTTGTAGTTAGGTATTATTTGAATTTTCCCAAGTTTGGTACATGAGACTTATACATACAAGGCTTAAATACATGATACATACTTTACATACACATTTGACAAACAAACGTATGCGAACAAATACACTACCCATCCTTATCCATACTCTTTCCTAATCCATATTAATTGCAACATTTCTACACATTTTATACACATAAACTCTCAATTCTATTATAATCTTGAAAATCTCGTCAACGACTTAATTTATTGAAACCAGTAAAGGACACATGCAATCTGGAAGGGTGACACCTGTACATTGGGTTTTCTGTCTAGGAAAGCATTTCGTATAAATCCAAATAAACGGACCCGTATGCTTTCCTGGGAATTCCTGAAGTGAGTGGTTACCTATAGGCTAAAGCATGTATCTTTGAAAGTTTTGAGGAATTATTTAACGTTGATAAGTCAATGTATTCGCAAGGATACGATCCGAACTTAAACTCAAAATTTGGGGACATTATAGCAAGATAGGAAGAACTAGATGAACATGCAAAGCAAATCATTATTACGGGTGCACACGTAATAACGATTTGTAATGCACGCAAGTCCCGACAATTCCTATTATGCAAATAATGATCTATAACATCATGTCCTACCCGGAATAGATGACTTAGCTTCCCCCCCCATCAACTTTGAATAAATACACATGCTCTGGCACGCGTCACGATGAATCCCGCTTTTCTACTTACATTATTTCCCACTATAATTCATATATATCCATCTTACCTAAAATATCATTGTCTTTTCTTATGGTGTTAGAATGCCTCCTCGACGTGCAAACTCTAGCACTTCCAACCCGGACCTTGCTGCTCTCATTGCCCAACTGGTGGGGCAAATGACCCAAGCCAATAACAACAGTGACGGATCTCACAACATCCAAGGAAACGGTGGTACCAACCCGCCCCAATGCACGTTTAAGCACTTTAACTCGTGCAATCCTACAAAATTTTTCGGGACTGAAGGTGCTACTGACCTTCTACAATGGTTTGAAAGCATGGAAAGCACATTCCTAAACAGTGACTGTCCCGATAATCTTCGGGTTCGCTATGCCACAAGTGTACTTCAAAAGAGAGTCCTCACCTGGTGGAACGGTGAGAAACGCACTCGTGGTGTTGAGGTTGCTACATCTTTATCTTGGGATGATCTGAAGAAAGCCATGACTGATGAATTATGTCCTCGGAATGAAATGAGGAAGCTCGAGACTGAGTTATGGGATCTTGCCCAAGACAGCGGGGATAATCTGGCTTACACCACCCGGTTTCAAGAGCTAAGTCTGTTGGTGCCTCATATGATCACTCCCCTTGCACGGGGAATTGAAAAATACATAGGCGGGCTGCCTATGCAAATTCAAGATGCTGTGTTAGGAAGCAATCCTCCTACACTTGAAGCTGCTATCCGTCTATCCGCTACACTATCCGACAACCATGTCAAGGCCGGAACCTTATCAAGAAAGGGTTCCAAGAAGGTTGTTTCTACTCTTGCGGCCGTCAAGGATGTAAAACCTGAGTCTTCTAACCGCAACAAGAAACGAAAGGGTCGAAACTTCGCAGCCGTAACTCCCGCTGTACCTGCTATTCAAGCGGCCCCTTTGGGTCAAAACCCGAAACCTTATCTAGGCCCGAATCCCCAATGCCAGACCTGCAAGTACCATCATCCTGCCAACTTACCATGCCGATTGTGTTCAAGCTGCGGACGATATGGACACGTGGTCACTA
Organism: Smallanthus sonchifolius; assembly: GCA_023525975.1. Lineage (NCBI taxonomy): Eukaryota > Viridiplantae > Streptophyta > Magnoliopsida > Asterales > Asteraceae > Smallanthus > Smallanthus sonchifolius. The sequence continues at coordinate 14,127,088 of CM042035.1, read as the reverse complement.
CTTGCCGTACCCGTCCTCCCGTCCATCAAGCTGCTCCAGCCAACCGTCCCATCTATCCGGCACCTCTCAATGGTCGGGAATGTTACGAATGTGGAGACCCAAACCATTTCCGTGACCGATGCCCAAAACTTCATCATCAAGGTGGTCCTCAAGGACGAGCGTTTAACATAAACGCTAATGAGGCTCAAGCAAACAACGACGTGATAAACGGTACATTTTTCGTAAACAATCATTATGCATCCGTTTTATTTGATACAGGTGCCGATAGGAGTTTTGTATCTCTTACCTTTGAATCTCGACTTGCTAAACAAAGAACGAAACTTGACAATTCTTATTCCGTGGAGATAGCAAACGGAAAATCTATTACTATAAATTATGTTATCCGCGACTGCAATCTCGAGCTTAATAATCACAAATTCTCTGTTGATCTCCTTCCAATGCAATTGGGAAGCTTCGATATTATAATTGGCATGGACTGGTTATCCAAGCACCATGCCGAGGTTATTTGCTACGAAAAGTGTATTCGTATACCTCTCTCTTCGGGCGACACGTTAGTTATGTTCGGTGAAAAACCATGTCGTGGTCTTCAAATCATGTCTTGCACATTGGCACAAAAGTACTTGCGGAAAAAGTACGTTGCCTTCTTGGCCCACATAGTTGAGACGAAAGACAAGGGTAAGAAATTGCAAGACATTCCAATCATCCGAGATTTTCCCGAGGTATTCCCCGAGGATTTACCTGGTCTTCCTCCCCCTAGACAAGTGGAGTTTCGTATCGACCTTGTGCCCGGGGCAACTCCCGTGGCAAAAGCTCCCTATCGTCTTGCACCTTCCGAGATGCAAGAGCTTTCAAGTCAATTACAAGAACTCTCATCCAAAGGTTTCATCCGCCCGAGCCATTCACCTTGGGGTGCTCCCGTACTGTTCGTAAAGAAAAAGGATGGATCGTTTCGAATGTGCATCGATTATCATGAACTCAACAAGCTTACAATTAAGAACCGTTATCCTTTACCACGTATCGACGATCTTTTCGATCAGCTTCAAGGTTCAACATGTTTCTCCAAGATTGACCTTCGTTCCGGGTACCATCAACTTCGTGTTCTCGATGAATACATTCCGAATACTGCCTTTCGGACTAGGTACGGTCACTACGAGTTCATGGTCATACCATTCGGTTTGACTAATGCACCTGCGGTCTTCATGGACCTCATGAACCGTGTATGCAAACCTTATTTGGACAAGTTCGTGATCGTTTTCATTGACGACATCCTCATCTATTCTAAAACGAAAGCGGAACATGAACAACATCTTCATTTGATCTTAGAACTCTTAAAGAAAGAACAACTATACGCCAAGCTCTCCAAGTGTGAATTCTGGCTAAAAGAGGTTCGATTTTTGGGACACATAGTCAACGATAAGGGAATTCATGTGGACCCGGCAAAGATCGAGGCGGTAAAGAATTGGAGTACTCCTAAGACTCCTACCGAGATTCGTTCATTCCTTGGACTAGCAGGTTACTATCGTCGTTTCATCTCAAATTTCTCCAAGATTGCGGTCCCGCTCACTGCCTTGACTCACAAAGGTAAGCACTACGAGTGGGGACCTAAGCAAGAGGAAGCTTTCCAAACTCTAAAGCACAAGCTCTGCAATGCTCCTATTCTAACTCATCCTAGTGGTAATGACGACTTTGTCGTTTATTGTGATGCATCCAACCATGGTCTTGGTTATGTTCTTATGCAACGAGGTCAAGTAATTGCATACGCATCACGTTAACTCAAAGTCCATGAGAAGAACTATACGACCCATGATCTCGAGCTTGGTGCTGTCGTTTTCGCCTTGAAAATTTGGAGACACTATCTATATGGCACCAAATGCGTGGTTTTCACCGACCACAAAAGTCTCCAATATATTTTCAGTCAAAAAGAGCTTAATATGAGGCAACGACGATGGGTTGAACTTCTAAACGACTACGACTGCGAGATCCGCTACCACCCCGGCAAAGCAAACGTTGTAGCCGACGCCTTGAGTCATAAAGAACGTATCATGCTTCATAGTGTTCATATTCATAACGATATCCAAGCCCGTATTCTCAAAGCACAACACACCTCGGTTACCGAGGGAAACATGTATCAAGAGATGGCATGTGGCGTAGAACTCTTGCTAGAAACCAAAGCCAACGGTCTATTGTATTACTTGGACCGTATCTGGGTTCCCGATCGCGACGATCTTCGTATATTTTTGATGAATGAGTCCCACAAAACTCGATATTCGGTACATCCCGGAGCTGATAAGATGTACATGGGTCTCCGTCAGCAATATTGGTGGCCCGGCATGAAAAAGGATATTGCCTTCTTTGTGGCAAAATGCCTAACTTGTTCTAAAGTGAAGGCCGAACACCAGAAGCCTTCCGGTCTCCTCGAACAACCTGAAATTCCCGTGTGGAAGTGGGAGAACCTTTCTATGGATTTCATCACCAAACTCCCACGCACTTCTAGTGGGCACGATTGTATCTGGGTTATTATCGACCGACTTACAAAGTCTGCTCATTTCTTGCCTATTCGTGAGGACTATCGAGTAGAGAAATTGGCTCGGATCTACATTGATGAGATCGTAAGTCGTCACGGAATCCCTTTGAACATCATCTCCGATCGTGATTCGCGTTTTACTTCCCGATTTTGGCAATCATTGCAATCAGCACTTGGTACTCGTTTGGATTTAAGTACGGCTTACCATCCTCAAACTGACGGACAAACCGAACGAACAATCCAAACTCTTGAGGATATGCTTAGAGCTTGTGTCATTGACTTTGGTGGCAATTGGGATTCTCACCTACCACTGATTGAATTTTCCTACAACAACAGCTACCACTCAAGCATTAACATGGCACCGTTTGAAGCTCTTTATGGACGGAAATGTCGTTCACTGATTTGTTGGAATGAAATTGGTGAAGCACAAATCACCGGTCCCGAGCTTATCCAACAAACCACCGATAAAGTCTCTCTTATCCGTGACAACATTCGAGTAGCAAGGAGTCGACAAAAGAGCTATGCCGATAGACGACGAAAACCCTTGGAATTTCAAGTTGGAGATATAGTTCTTCTAAAGGTATCACCTTGGAAAGGCGTAGTCCGATTTGGAAAGAAAGGAAAACTTGCACCTCGATATGTGGGTCCATTCAAGATACTCGAAAGGGTAGAAAAAGTGGCCTACAAACTCGATCTTCCTTCAGAACTTAGCAACGTTCATCCAACCTTTCATGTATCAAATTTGAAAATGTGTCTAGCCGATGAGAATCTCCACATCCCTCTTGACGAAGTGCGTATTGACGAAAAAAATGCACTTTGTTGAAAAACCCGTGGAAATCATGGACCGAGAAGTTAAGAAACTCAAGCTTAGCCGCATCCCCATTGTCAAGGTCCGTTGGGAATCTAAACGTGGACCCGAGTTCACTTGGGAACGTGAAGACCAAATGAAGACCAAGTATCCGCTTCTCTTTTCATAGCCTCCACTAGTTGAATTTCGAGGCGAAATTCCTCTAACATGGGGAGACTGTGACGTTTCGGATTTTTCGTTCTCGCACTTGTATTATAATTATCGTGTAATCATTCTCTATTTTAATAAAGTGTAAGAGTTTTATTTGGTTTTATACAAATAGGTATTTTATTTTACGGATTTAAACTAATTAGAATTTTATAAATTTTAAAACTAATATAAAGTTTTATATAAAAATCTAAATTTAAAAAGTTGTATATTTAATAAAATAACCTATTTAAATAAGATAAATAACTTTTATAAAAATTATTTATAATAATAAAAAATAAAATAAGTTTATAAAAATATTTTTAAATTAATTTGATTTAAAAGAGATTAAATTAATTTATTTAATTAAAAGTTCAGGGGTTGTATTGTAATTAAACAAACTAGAAGGATTTAAAAAATGAAATCAACTAAGGGGCTGTTTCTGGTCAATTTAAACTACAAGGGCCCATCCGTATTAATTTTAAGGGCTAATTCGAGTCAAACCAAACTCCAGGGACTAAATCTGTCAATTCTCGATTCGTTTATCCGGTCACCCCCTCCGATGGTCCGGCGGGTAAAGAACTTTCCGGCGACGCCCGACAAGGCTGTTTCTCTACACCTCGACAGCCGCTAAAGGCTTCTCTGGCTTCGTCTCTCCCACGCGAACAAGACCCCCCGACTAATTGGTCTCCCCAACATACGAATCGCCTGATCTTGTTGGTGGCCGAGAACCCACGCCTCGAATTCGAGCCCGACAGTCAACCTCCACGCGTATTTAATAGCTCGTTAGCTTCGTCTCGTCCAGACAAGTGTTGGGACGTGCCCAATTGCACGCTTTGTCATAAGAAACGAACTCGGCTATAAATAGCCATAGTCGGACCTGCTCGAGCTCGCGACCCCTCTTCCACCCAATCTCACTCCAAATTGAAGGCACCATTACAATCGCCATCTCTGTGTGAAGCTGTGACCAAGGTTGTAGAGGCTAATCCCACCCAGAAGCTCGATTCTCATTCTGGACATTCTCGGATTTAAGACTCTGCCGTCCAGCCCCTTTGCGACCACGTAAGAATCCTCAACTTCGTTTCTTTACCTTCTGTTATCATAAGACAAGCTGTACCAATCGAAGTCACGACTCCAAACCATCGATTACCGGACAAACTATTGTTCTGAAAAATTACTGTTTTATTTTTCTAAAGTCTGGGCCATAGAAACTACTTAGTTTCGATTGAGTAAATGGTCAATCGAAACTAGTAGTTTCGATAGATGGTAGTTTCGACAGCCTGTGTATCACTTATAAATGATCAATCGAAACTAGTAGTTTCGATAGATGGTAGTTTCGACAGCATGTGTATCACTTATAAATGATCAATCGAGACTAGTAGTTTCGATAGATGGTAGTTTCGACAGCCTGTGTATCACTTATAAATGGTCACAGTTTCGATACCTGTCACAACTATAAAACAGTTTTGATCAAATCAGTAATTTCAAGTAAATCTGGACCAACTTTTATGCAAATAACACTGAGAAATGCTATTATAAACCTATACACAATTAAATACTAATATGCACATGTAAACATACAATAATACCCATTTATCTACATAGGGTTTCAACGTGCTTAGACTTCAACATCTTTATCACCTACACGTGTGGAAAAATACCCGCTTGCAAGGTGAGTTACATAGCCCCTATTTTACCTTTTTATACGTTTTGGGGTGAAACATTATACATGCTACTCACATTGTTTGTACGTGTTATACATGAGACTATATGCTTATTCTTTGGATGTACATACATTTAAACACAAGACAACCAACTGTAATATTGATAGATCTATTGTGCTTGACCAGCCCACCCGGTTACGGTGTTTATTACTGCATACTCGGATATAACCGCGTGTTATATTCAAACATATCGGATATAGTGGGTAACTATATTCAAACATACCGGACTTAGCTGTTGTGCTCTGTTCAAGCGCGTCAAACTCGGTTTGAATTGTGAATAAATAAATGATACATCATATATACTATGTTTAACAAGATAAAAAATGAGTTGCAAAACGATTTACAACTACTATTTACCGGAATTACGAAACCTATGTACTCACCAACTTTTTAGTTGACACTTGATTTAAATAATGTTTCAGGTTTGGATATGTGACTACTTGCCGAAGATTTCTCCACTTAAGAACTATGGACCTAGTTAAATAAATCAATGTTTTGAACTAGACTAGGTTATTTGGAATGTATCGTATTTGGATCTTGTTGTCTTTAAATTTAATTAATGAATTATGCAACCTTTTAGCTATCATGTGCTTTTGAACAATCATTCTATTGTCCGCCTCGATGATTCCGCCATCGGTCGGGGTGTGATACTTTGCTTCATGCGTACTTGATAAGTACACAGGACCTTCTTCTTGCGTACTTGATAAGTACGCAGGACCTGCTTCCCCGCAAAAACCCTAACTTTCGCATGCTGATCTGATCACGTCAAGATCCCGAACTTGTTTACATTCAAAACGTTTGCTTTTCGTTTAAGAACTCAAATCTATGTTTTTCTTCCAGTTTCATCCGTAAAAACGTTACCTTTTAATCCAAAACCCCAAAAACCCCAAAATGAACAAAAACTCAGATCTAGGCCAGATCGTTACCTGTATCGAGCTTCTGATTCAGAGGTTCTTCTCACGAGCTCTGGAGCAACACACTTCTTCAATCTCGGGTCGATCCGCCAACTTTCTCTCTCTACGGTTTCTCTCTCTCTAGATGTTGCAAATGAAAGAAAGGGTGGTGACTTAGGCTATTTATAGGGGGAGACTCCCCTATGTTCGCCCCTTATAGCACGCCGGCCCATCCGGCCAGGCCCGTCATGCCTCGTTCGTTTATTTCGTTCGTTCTCGCTATCTAACCGGTTTTATAACTGTCGTTTTATTTTTTTGGGATGTTACAAGTCTACCTCCTTACAATAGGTTTCGTCCCCGAAACCTATCATAATTCAAATAGTTGAGGGTACGACTCCCTCATTTCCATCTCCGTTTCCCAAGTAGATTCCGATCCCTTTCGGTATTTCCATTGGACTTTAACCAATCGAATAATCTTATTACGCAAACGTTTCTCCTTTTTGTCTAAGATGGCCATAGGTTCTTCGATGTAGTTAAGGCTGTTGTGGACCTCGATGTAAGTAGGTGGTACGTGAGCCGATTCATCCGCCAAACACTTTCGCAAGTGTGATACATGGACGGTAAGATGAATCCCGCTTAACTCATCAGGCAACTCTAACTGATAAGCGACTTCACCAACCTGTGCCATTATCCTGAACGATCCGACAAACCTCGGACTTAACTTTCCTCTCTTTCTGAATCATATGATTCCTTTCTAGGGTGACACTTTCAACATTACTCTGTCCCCAACATCAAACTCAATAGGCCTTCGTCGTTTATCCGCATAGGATTTCTGACGATCTTGTGTGGCCTTCATTCGTGTTTTGATTTGATCAAACCTTTCCGACGTTTCTCTTACGACTTCAATACTTCCTAATTCCTTCTGTCCAATCTCAACCCAACAAACCAGGGTCCTGCATCTTCTCCCATACAACATTTCGTAAGGTGACATGCCTATCGTCGTGTGATGACTATTGTTGTAGGAGAATTTGGCTAACTGCAGATGACTGTCCCAATTGCCACCAAAATCGATGATACAAGCACGAAGCATATCTTCCAATGTCTGAATGGTCCTTTTGGACCGACCATCCGTTTGTGGTGGTATGCCGTGCTAACATTGAGTATCGTGCCCATCGCCTCGTGAAATATTTTCCAGAACCTCGATGTGAATCGTGTGTCCCGGTCAGATACGATCGTCAAAGGCATCACATGCCATGCTACTACTTCGTTAATAAGTACTTCCGCTAACCTTTTCGACGAGAACATCTCGCGAATAGGTAGGAAATGAGCACTCTTCGTTAAACGATCCACAATTACCCAAATGGTGTCATGACCTTTAGCTGTGCGAGGTAGCTTGGTTATGAAGTCCATGGTAATGTGTTCCCACTTCCATTTCGGTATATCAAGTGGTTGAATCTTTCCATACGGTTTCTGGTGTTCGGCCTTTACTTGTGAGCAAGTCAAGCACTTGCTTACATACTTTGTCACCTCATGTTTCATTCCAGGCCACCAGTATTCCTTTCTCAGATCTTGGTACATTTTATTGGTACCAGGATGGATAGAGTACCGAGACTTATGAGCCTCATCCAGGATTTTGGTTCTAAGCTCTCCACCCATAGGTATCCATACCCGCCCAAAACGTATCCTAACACCAAGGGTGTTATATTCCAACTTGTCCTGTTGGCCAACCATTCTTTCCTTCTTTATGTTTTCTTCCTTAAGTGCTTCATCTTGAGCTCTTTCAATTTCCCTCATCACATCTGATGTTACCACCAACTGGCAAGCTTTCACTCTAATAGGAGCAGACACATCCTTTCGGCTTAGAGCGTCAGCCACCACGTTTGCCTTTCCAGGATGGTATATGATTTTACAGTCATAGTCTTTCAATAGTTCCAACCATCATCTCTGCCTCATATTAAGTTCCCTTTGTTCGAAGAAGTACTTCAAACTTTTGTGTCGGAGTAAATAGTAAACTTCACCCTGTAAAGGTAGTGCCTCCAGATTTTCAATGTGAATACGATAGCAGCAAGTTCCAAATCGTGAGTCGGATAATTAGTTTCGTGCATCTTCAACTGCCGTGATGCATACGCGATCACTCTCCCGCGTTGCATCAACACGCATCCCAATCCCTGACCCGAAGCGTCAGAGTATACCACTAAGTCTTCATTTCCCTCGGGAAGGGCCAAGACTGGAGCTTTGGTTAGCTTTTCCTTCGATTCCTTAAACGCCTCATCCTGGGTCAAACCCCATTCGTACTTTACCTCCTTCCGAGTCAACTTTGTCAACAGCGAAGCTATTTTTGAGAAATCCTGGATGAATCTCCGATAGTAGCCTGCCAATCCCAAGAAACTGCGGATTTCAGTTGGCGTCTTAGGAATATTCCATTCCCTTACCGTCATTATATTTGCTGGGTCAACCATAATGCCGTTCGGGTTAATGACGTGACCTAGGAATTGGACTTCCCTATGCCAGAACGCGCATTTGGAGAACTTAGCATACAACTTTTCCTTCTTCAGAGCCTCCAACACCTCCTTTAAGTGACATGCGTGATCACCCTCATTGTTGGAGTAGATGAGGATATCATCGATGAACACAATTACTGATCGGTCCAGCATTGGTCGACACACCCTATTCATCAAACCTATGAACGCTGCGGGGGCGTTCGTCAATCCGAAAGACATTACGCAGAATTCGAAAAGTCTATAACGCGTGCGAAATGCAGTTTTCGGTATGTCTTCTTCCCTCACCTTCAACCGATGGTACCCGGATCGAAGGTCGATTTTTGGGAACCAACTTGCGCCTTGCAATTGATTGAACAGGTCGTCGATCCTCGGTAAAAGGTACTTGTTCTTCACCGTTCGTTTGTTCAACTCGCGATAATCAATACACATTCTCATCGAACCATCCTTCTTCTTCATAAACAACACCGGAGCACCCCAAGGCGAGATGTTCGGTTGTATAAATCCATTCTCAAGTAGTTCGTCTAATTGGGCCATAAGTTCTTTCATCTCCACCGGTGCTAGTCGATATGGAGCCTTAGCCACGGGCTGGGCATCTGGTACTAAGTCGATTCAGAACTCAATCTCTCTGTCGGGTGGTATCCCAGGAAAATCCTCTGGAAACACCTCCGGGTACTCGCGTTCCACGGGTACATCATTTAGTTCCTTCACTTCCTTACACTTGTCAATTACGTACACCCGATAAGCCTCGCATCCGCGCCTCAAGTAATCTGTTGCCTTAATCATCGAGATGACGTTTGGCATCGGGGCATCACGATCTCCAAAAATATCAACTTTGCTACCATCCGGAGCCTTGAGTCGCATTATCTTTCGTTTACATATGATTTGTGCTTCGTTGGCAGTTAACCAATCCATACCCAACACGACATCTGACAGGGAACCTATGACCTTTTATTTTTATCGTGGAGTTGTCAACTACATCGGTCACTCTCGCAGTTCTACCCTCAGCGGTTTCTACGCTAAAGGCCAGTTCTAGCTTACTGACAGTGTACTTCACTCGTTTACAAAAAGTCGTAGATATAAAACTCTTACTGGCACCCGAATCAAATAACACAGAAACAAAAGTGTTGTCAAGGATGAACGTACCTGACGCGACATCGGGGTCTGCCTTGGCTTGGTCCTGCGTCAGTGCGTACGCTCGGGTCCTTGTCCGGGGCCTTTCATCCTTCTTTTCGGTGTTCTTCCCTTTCCCAGTTTCCCCCATTCTTGGCTTTGTGCAGTCCCTACTCAGATGCCCGGTTCCCCCGTAGTTATAGCACTTGTAAAGCTGGGGACATTCACGTGAGTAGTATCCTGTTTTGCCACACTTGAAGCATAGATTGGATCCTAGTCTACACTCCCCCATATGCTCCTTCCCACAATTATTACAGATCACTATCTCCTCCACCCGAGCCCTCTTATCACGAGCCTGAGACATCTTTCCACCTATTCATTTGTTTTGGAAGCTCGGTTCTTTTTGGGTTCCTCAATGGCAACACCATTTAGTGCCAGGTCATCATACACTACACCACTGAGTTCCACCACCGAATCATAGGTGCTAGGGGTGTTTGCTTTGATGAAAGTACGGACCTTATCCGGCAAACCTTGGATGTAGCAAGCAATCTTTCTCTCCTCAGTCGTGATCAGATGTAGCACCAGACGTGCCAATTCATTGAATCTGGTAGTGTATTGCCAATTTGTTTTACTTCCGGCTTTAAATCCCAGAAACTCTCTTTTCACCTTCTCGATTTCATTCCTTGGGCAGAAGTTCTTAATCACCATTGTTTTCAAATCGTTCCACAGCATTGCGTCAACCGTCTCGTCCCCCTTAGCTTGACGTACACCTTACCACCAATGGGATGCTTCCTCTCTCAAGGAGTTAGCAGCAAATTTCACAACTTGATTTGCTCGACACTCGCTCAGACGGATGGCGGCTTCCGTACGTATCACCCAGTCAAAAGTAGCCACCGCGTCCTTCTTCCAAGTCAGGACCGGCAGGTCACATGCCTTAAAGGACTTATAGTCGCAACCACGGTTAAGCGGTGCGTTGATTGCCTCAGTGTTCGGGGTACCAACCACCGTGTTAGACCCACCCGTCTTATTAGCCTTCTTTAATGCTTCTTCCAACAGTCCTGGCAAAGAAACCTTCATCAACTCTGTGAACTCGCGTGCCAGATCCGCTCTCACTTCCGGTTCATAAGTGAATTGTTGTTCTTCGACATGAGTCGGCTCAGTCCAGTGCATACAAACTTCTGGCTCAGTGTGAACACTCCCTTCTTCACTGTACTCTTGGCGTACAGGGGTCCTGCCGCGCCCACCGCTACGACCACCGGTATGGCCCCCACCACGCCTTCCGTTTCCTTTCCTTGCCATTTCGTTCTATAAGATAAGGAATCCAATGTCATCACGCTAGTTAACAAATAGAATTCAACAAGCACTGTAAGATGTTAATATACACTGGCCATCTGCAATTAACCATTACACTACCTTTCGATTTCTATTTGACCACCTTTGTGATTCCATCAAAACACAAGTCCTTACATAACCCTTTCTAAGACATACTATACATGTAAATATATACTACCTTCATACCTGATGCTGTGGCTCGAGTTACCCGTACTGGCATCTGCTTTCGGTCCCATTCACAGTTTAAGTTCAGACACCGGGAGTGTCCGAATCTCTCAAACTATTACTCAGATACCAACTTGTAAGGCCCCAAACCCGGGAGGCCTCACTTGTTGGATTTACTCATTCACAAACAGTTCTTAGACTTTGAATATCAAAATAATGCAGCGGAATCATTTATTAAACATAATTAAAACTTGTTCAAACATGCGAAAGTGTAACATTGTCTTAAACATAACACATTACATAAATGAAACATAACGGGATGTCAATTTTCATATCATCCGGGTAACTCATCAAGCCGCCCAGCATCACCGTCCATCATCATAACCTGCCCTTAACCTGCATGTGCATACTAAAAGTCAGCTACGCTGGTGAGTTCTAGCATTACATAAACTTTAACATTTACATTTGCTAAAAACATAACATTCATTCATTTAATAAAATCGTACGTAAAAACATGCAATAACTTAACATCATCAAAACCTCGTAATCATATCATCATAACATAAATCAATATGAACCGAATCTGCGCCTTTTCGTAACCGTCAATTCCATTCATCGCGTACTAGCGGAGAAACCCCGAGGCACGCCACCACTAGGCCCTTCGACACCGTACATTACCTATAGGCGGAGAAACCTAGGGCCCGATACCCCAAAGCCGTTCGACACCAGAACCTTAGGAACGGTATCACAAGGATACACGCACCTTCACCTTAAGCACGACGTCCCAAAGGACAACACGTATATTCACCTTAAGCATTGTTCCCTCGCAGGGATTAGTACCTTCAATAGGGATCCCGGTAATCCATTGGTGACCGTCGTCACCCCTTTATCCACCCAGTTGTACAACCGTTAGCCAGCCACAAAGGCCCCCATAAGGGTAAGACCCATTCATTCATACATACCTTAGTTCCCGTAGGAAGTCATGGCAGATTCGTTCATTTTGTGACTTTTACAAAAATAACCGTTACCGCCTTTACATCATTTCAGTTAAAGAATTCGTACGATTTATTATAAAATATTTCATCATTAAACCGTTCATAAACCTCTTTGGCAAAACACTTCATAAACACATTTTAACTTTCCTTTCGTAAACATCATTTCATAAAACATCATTTCATTAAACATCATTTCGTAAGTATGCACACCAGCCCAAAACATTAATAAAATATTCAAAAGAGGGCTTTAGAACTCACCCGATAAGCTAATCTGGGTTGTCCTAAACAAAGGTCCAACAACGTCACTTCCGATCTGAATTGATTAGTTAAATACACATCAGACCTAATCCCGACTCTAACGGTTTAACCATTCTGAATTAGGCGACTATACTGACTTTACTAACCAGCCAGATGCCTGCGCACTTAGCAAGTGCACAGGGCCTTGTTCTTGCGTACTTAATAAGTGCGCATGCTTCGTTTCATGCGTACTTGATAAGTACGCAGGCTTTGCTTCATGCGTACTTGATAAGTACGCAGGACCTTCTTCTTGCGTACTTGATAAGTACGCAGGACCTGCTTCTTGCGTACTTGATAAGTACGCAAGACCTGCTTCCCCGCAAAAAACCTAACTTTCGCATGCGGATCTGATCACGTCAAGATCCCGAACTTGTTTACATTCAAAACATTTGCTTTTCGTTTAAGAACTCAAATCTATGTTTTTCTTCCAGTTTCATCCGTAAAAACGTTACCTTTTCATCCATAACCCGAAAAACCCCAAAACGAACAAAAACTCAGATCTAGGCCAGATCGGTACCTGTATCGAGCTTTTGATTCGGAGGTTCTTCTCACGAGCTCTGGAGCAACACACTTCTTCAATCTCGGGTCGATCCGCCAACTTTCTCTCTCTACGGTTTCTCTCTCTGGATGTTGCAAATGAGAGAAATGGTGGTGACTTAGGCTATTTGTAGGAGGAGACTCCCCTATGTTCGCCCCTTTTAGCACGCCGGCCCATCTGGTCCGGCCCGTCATGCCTCGTTCGTTTTTTCCGTTCGTTCTCTCATTCTATCCCGTTATTATAACTGTAGTTTTATTTTTCGGGATGTTACAAAAAACCACTTCTAGACCATTCATTTAGTTTCATAATATTATAATTAGTGGTTTAGATTAAATATGATTTTTATTTTTATAAATGAGTGGGTAATAATGGTTCAAGTGTGTGATGATAATTTGACTTTTTTTTCTTTCTTCTCAAAACCACATATTAATTATTACATTAAATCATTATTAATAACTTAAATAAGTATTTATGTAAAACTATAAATTTGTTACCTATTTAAAATTTTATTTATTATAAGGTTAACTATTTAAAATTTTATTTATTATAAATTTAAAATAATATTTTATTTACGATAATGAGAAATGTTAAATGTTATTTAAAATTTCATATACTAAATGTATAAGTAATCGATCACAGTTCCGAGCTAGTACCGTAATGAAACGACCCGATGACGGTGTCGTCATTATAGGAACGAGTAACGTTATTTTTTTTGTTTTCTAGAGATGTAAAACACTTGCCGACATCTATTTGGGTATGTAACGACTTTATTTTTTAGATTTTCTTTTTCGTTTGCTATGCGAGTGCCGGTTCTGTAACGACACGAACCAATAACAACCAAATTCCCATCGCGTAACGTGGAGGAATCCCACTGGTTAATTATTAAATTCGTCATTATATATAAAATTAAATAATTAAATATGCGGTTAAATATAAAACTAAACAATAAATTTATAATCTCCATCGTCAACTATTTCATTAAGAAATATAATAATTAAGCATATTGCTACTTTCATTAACATATTTAAAAAAATGGTTTTATTTTTTTGCTAAATATTTAATTAAATTATTAGAAGATAAATTAGTTCATATGTCGTTACTTTTTAATAATTAAATCTATTGTTATTTTCATTGACATATTTAAAGACAAAAGAAAAATAGTTATATTTGTCGTTAAATATTTTATTAAAAAATTAAAAGATAAATTAGTACATATGTCGCTAGTTTTTTTAATAAAAAATAAATTATTTTAATTTCAAAATCCTAATCATTTGATGTGTAGTTTTTTATTACAAGCGAAATCATTTTTTTAAATGATAAATAAAAAGAGTTATTTGTATATGTTGCACACATATATGTTATAAAATTTTACTTATATGTAATATGATATTACATATATGTAATAACATGAGATTACATATATGTAATATGATAATACGTGATGTAGTATGTTACTACATATATGTAATATACACTATTACATATATGTTCTTATTATATTTTACATTTATTTTATAATAAAACAAATTGTTGTTTAATACACATTGCTATTAACTAACTATAGTATTTAAAAAAACATTAAAAAAATTTATGGCAAGACTATAATTAACTTTTTCTTAAATATATGTAATAATAGATGTTAAAAAAAATATATAGGAAACGTATAATAAAATTAAAGATAGAAGAATGCTCTATTTAATAGTGTAATTAAAAAAAATAACATTGTATAAAAAGTTATTAATGTTCTAAAAATGAAGGGATTTTGAATAAATATATTAACATCTATATATCACATATATAATAAGAGGCGTTAAAATGATTAAATTGTATAAAAATGTTATTAACATAATAAAAATGAGAGGGGGTATTTTCAAAAAAGAGATGAAAATTTGAGTAGGTGAAATCTTTTATTAAAAAAAATAGGTGAAGTATGCAATTACCATATGTAATTATTATATTTTGATATATGTAATTTTTACATATTAGATAGTATGAACAAAAATATTGTACAATAAGTTATTAGTATTATAAAAAACAGGGGAATATTTTTAAAAATGTGGAATATTTAAAAGTTAAATTTATGTTTATATTACATATATGTAAATGTTCCTTACGTGCGTGTTGCAATAAACATTATAAAAAATTAATAATTTATATAGCAAGACTATAATCGAATTAAAGATAAAAAAACTCTCTATTTAATGGTGTAATTTTTATAAAAAAATAATATTATGTAAAAAAGTTCTTAACATTCAAAAAATAAAGGGGAACAATGATTAGGTGAAATATTTAGATATTAAAAAATAGTGAGAATGTCACATTTACCAAAATACCCTTTTAATAATAGAAAAAAAATATGATGTGTCTTTTTCTTATTAGGTTAATTGGTTTATACATGAAAGAGTGGTTTATAATTGATCCCCACCCTATATATATATATATATATATATATATATATATATATATATATATATATATATATATATATATATATATATATATATATATATATAGGGTTAGGTTTATAAGAAAACTCATTTTAATGAGAGAATTAGAGAACCACTAAAAAAAGAAAGGGTGGGATTTTAAAGAGAAATGGTAAAACGGGAACTTAAAATATATAAATCTTTAACCATTTCTATCTTTTGCATACGTTATTACTTTTAAAAAAAATTGCACCATTAAATCAAGAATTTCTTTATCTTTCATTTGAGTATAAATAACGTTATAAAAAATAAGAATTAACTCGTCTTTTTTTTTTCTTCTTATTTTCAATACTGCATATGTGTAACCATAAAAACCTAACACATCCCCAAAAACCTAAACCCTCACCCAAAAACCTAAACCCCCACACCCACCTCCAAAAACCTAAACCCACCACACCCTCCCCCAAAAACCTAAACCCCCCTCACATTCCCACCCGAAAACCTAAACCCCCCCACACCCCCACCCACCCCCACCCACGCCCACCCACCCCCACCCAAAAGCCTAAGCCCCCCCACCCTTACCCAAAGACCTAAACCCCCCACCCCAAAACCTAAGCTCACCCACACCACCCAACCCCACCTAAAAACCTAAACTCACCCCCACCCAAAAACCTAAACCCACCGCACCCACCCCCTACCCTCAAAAACCTAGCCCTAAACGTAATACTGCATAAAAACCTAAACCCCTACCCCACCCCCACCCAAAAACCTAAACCTCTCACCCCACCCCCCACCTAAAAACCTAAACCCCCCCCCCCACCCACCCCCTCAAAAAACCTAACCTAAAAGCTAAACTAAACTGACTATTTTTTTAAGTTTTTTTTTTGAACGAGGATGACGTGAAAACAAGGTCTCCGAACCACTTTTTTAGTTTTTGATTTATATTTTGAGTTATGATTTGTTTTACCTTTAAAGATGTCACACTCCAACCTACGGCGGAATACGTCGGGGCGGGATATGTAGACTGTTCAAAAGCTCAAGATTTACTAAAGTTTAAATAATTAAACAACCAATTTCATGTCACAAATAAACAGAAATCCAACAATACAAGGAAAATAGAAATACATAAATAGTCTCATTAATTTAAATTCTAGGGCATCGGTCTTAAGTGAAGCATCTTGTACTTATTCTCAAGCATTAATACCTGAAACATGATGAAAATGAGGTCAACTAAAAGTTGGTGAGAATACATAGGTTTTGACACATAACCAAGTTTAAAGTGTTTTATACAATTCATACGATACACGTGTATAAGGCATTTATGGAGAATCTATAGTTAAACTACGTGTGTACAATCAAACCTTGTGACTGAGGCATAACACGCATGTTACCCTAATGTAAAGTCGGTAACAAACACTCTAACCGGGTGGGTTTGTCAGACTCAATAGATCTATCAATGTTAACCGTTGGCTTGTACGGAGTTAATGATTGTACTAAAGTCATGTATATGTAGTCTTAACTCATAGTATTCAAACATAAAGCACATAACACATAATATCATACTATTGAATTGTATTTAGGTCTATGCAAAAAGTTTAAAAGGTAAATCATGTTTCACCCCAAAAGTATAAAATAAAAAGGGCGGCTATGTAAACTCACTTGAATCAAGAGTGTAGCTAGCACGCGAGTCTATGTGGCAAAATGATCCTTGTAACTCACCACGTTAACCTAATGTATAATGTGTATTGAGTTAATAGTGTGTACAAAAGTCTAAGTCTAAGTTTAGGGTTCAACGGGTTTTGATGTGTGTGGGTTGGTACAAATAGATTTGTGTTATTCTATGTAAAGGCATACTATGTTTAAATACGAATTTAATGTGTATTATGAGTTCAAGGTATATATGTATGAACTTAATAGTCACTGACGTAGGATTGGATTTAAATAAAATAAATAAATAATTTTATTTATTTAATTGTGAAAAATATGCTAAAATATATATCACGTAAATATATATTTATGTTTAGAAAATGAACTTTGGTTTATATAGATAGTGTTTAATTTAAATAAATAAAATAAATAAATAATTTCATTTATTTGAATAGATTAAATAAATAAATAGTTTTTATTTATTTATTTGTGAAAATATGTTAAAATATATGAAATGTGAATATATGTTTAGAAATTTTACTTATGTGATTAGTGTTTAATTTAAATAAATAAAATAAATAACTAATTTCATTTATTTAAATAGATTAAATAAATAAATAATTTTTATTTATTTATTTATGAAAATATGTTAAAATATATGGATGTAAATATATGTTTAGAAATTCTACTTATATGATTAGTGTTTAATTTAAATAAATAAAATGATTAAATAATTTCATTTATTTAAATAGATTAAATAAATAAATAATTTTTATTTATTTATTTGTGAAAATATGTTAGAATATATGGAATGTAAATATATGTTTTGAAATTAATTTCAGATATTTAAAGTTTTTTGTTTTAAAAGTTAAATGTGTAATTTTAACCATTTAATTTGGATTAAAATCTGAATTTTATAGGAATTGAAGAGACGTAAAAGCTCCTCCTTGATAATAATTCCCGAATTCAATCAAATACACGTTTTTGGATCCCTTTCATCTATGAGATCACCTTCTATTTATAGGATTTTTACATTCTCTTTCTTCTAACCGTATGATAGTGACGACCCCTTTCTTATTGGTTGCTTCTTCTCGTGGGCCCTTATAGTGGTTAAGAAGTTTGATTTCTTTCTTTTAGGCCCCTTGCGTATGATCCTTTCATCATACGTCGTCATGTCCCCCTAGTCAATTTGATTTTCGTTGTTTCTTCAAAAAATTAAATTGACTAAAAAATTTGACACGTGCGGGCAACGCTCCTTTCAAACCTACCGTACGTCTCGTCCATCAGTCCCATAAACCTTCTTGGGAAGCCACTATCCGACTGTCTATCTTCTTCTCTTTTCTATAAAAGGGGAGAGGGGGTAAGGTATTGTTGTCTTTTACTTGTCTTCTACGAGCCCTTTTTGATTTCGCCTAAAACCTTGCTTCTTTAATTTCTTCTGATCTTGTCAATTTCTTCGACGAATGGGTGATAACGCCGACGTGTCTTTGATTCCCATAAACTGGAGCGTGGAGCGCTTCGAGAGATTGAAAGCTTCGTATGGAATTCCTAATGATTTGGAACCCGAGTTCCCTTCCTCAGGAGGCACGGCGGCCAAACCTCCTCCTGGCAAGATTTCCTTATATGCTGACTTTTTCTCTGAGGCTAATTTCAGAGTTTCGGTCACTTTCTTCGTTATCGATCTCCTTCAGTTCTAAAAAATTCACCTTTCCCAAGTTCACCCTCTTGGAATGTGCCGTATTAGGCATTTTGAGTTCTGCTGTATTGCCTTGAAACAGGACCCTTCCGTCGCCATTTTTCATCATTTTTACAAACTATATTTGAAAGATAGTTGGTTTTCCTTCTCCAAACGCCCCGGGGTGGTTCCTCATGCTAAAGAGACCCTTTAGGGATTCCGGGGTTGGAAAGAAAGGTTTTTCTATATAACCGCCCGAATGGTTCCCGCCAGCATGCAGATCCGGTCACTTCATCTGGCTGTGGTAGACATTCCCCCTAATCTAGATGCTTTTAAGAAAACTCCTATTTTTTCTCTATTGACCTCCCGTCCAACCGACATTCAGGAGATTCCGGAACATGCCCTTGTCGGTGTTGGTATGAGCCGGAACTGGGGAAGGCTTGATCGTGTCCCGATTTACTCTGTGGGAAAAGAACGTAAGTGTATGTTGTCCCACATTTCTTCTCGATAGATGGCGTTTTCTCTCCTGTATATATTATGTTTGTATTTACTGTATTTTCCCTTTTTCACTTGAAGCAGTTGCTAGTTATTATGATGTTCTTTTTCCGGATTCCTTTAAGAACCTTACCCGGACATATTTGAGTGAAAGGAATATTCTTGAAGTTTTTCATGAACGTTTCTTTTTTCCCCATGCTAGTTTGCAAGAGGCTGAAGAGGTTCTAGTAGCTGGTTAGTTGATACGTAATGAATGTTTGGTTATTTCCATCCTTTTTCTCCCGCTCATTGTTTTAAGTTGATGCATTGCTTCAGAGAGTCAAGAAGATGAACTTGAAGCGGTTCTAGTAAGGAAAAAAGCGTCCGGGAGTGCTTCCGGAGAGAAAGTACTCTCGCCCCAGAAGAAAAGGCGAAAGTTAACCGAGGCTTATGCTGCTGGAAAAAAGGCCCCGGGAGCGAGTCCCGAAGGTGTGTATCTGTTCTGTTTTTCTTTATTAAGTGTAAAGAATATTTTCCCTTATATTCTCCTTTCCGATGCTTTTTAGGCTTAAAAACTGGTGAAGGGGTTACTCCAACTTGCCCAGTCATGCAAACAGCCAATCCTGCTGTTAAAGACCCGGAAGGTCTTAATCTTCAGACTTCTGTCCCTAAGTTCAAACCTTCCCCTATTCCCAAGAGCATGCCGACGGGGGCTCAAATCCCTCCCAGGGATAAAGGGAAGGAGAAGGAGAAGACCCCGGCGGGAACTGTGGAGGTTCATTCTCCCAGATATTCTTGCGTGCACACGAGCCAATCCGATTTTAGGATGCCCACCCAATCTGAGCCTTGGACTCCGGCAGATTCTAAATCCAAACATGTTCCTAACTGGAATATTTTGCAGGGTGACTGTTTGACAGATCCCCACCTGTGCCGGACGTTCTTGTTGCAGGCTTTTCCCCCGGCCGAGCGACTACGCCACTCAACCTGTTCCCCGGAAGTGCTGTCCGATAGAGCTGCTTTGAGCTGGGTTGAGAGTATGGCGGTCATGCCCGAGATATGTCGGCAATGGGATGAGGGTCGCAGGGAAGTTGCTCATCTGAGGAAATCTTTGGCCCAGAAAAGTGAGGATGCGGGTAAGGTGCTGACGCTTACACAGGAGGTTAAGAAACTAGATTGGCAATTGAAGGAGTGGGATGCCGCTCACTCGAAAGCTCGAGCAGAGTTCACTAAGGCCTGCTCATGGACAAATAAAGAGCTTGAGAAACGTGCCCAAATTATCCATGAAGCAAAGGCACGTTCCGAGGAGCTGGCATTTCAAGTGGTGGAGAAAGATGAGGAGTTGGGGGTGTCTCGGGGAAGGTTGGATATGTTGGAGGGAAAGGTGGTGTCTTTCGAGAAGGAGAAAGAGAGTTTTGAGGTGGAGAAGGCTAAAATGATGAAAGAATTATCTTTGTTGAAGGAGGATAGGAAGTGGTTGGTGGCGGAAGGGTTTTCCAGGGTGGTGGAGGCAGTCAGGGGCAGTGATGAGTTTATTGACGGGGTAGTTGGTTTGAATGGAGCTGCGGAAGCAGCGGGTTATCATGATGGGCTAGTTGATGGGTTTCAAGCGGGGAAAACTGGTTTGTCTTTGGAGAGCCTCTCTGGCTGGAGCCCGGAAGCCCGAAACATACTTACTCAGAGGCAAGATGCCTTTGATACTATGGAGTTTCCGGTAGTAGGTACTCTTGCCTCTTTGGCTAATTAATCAGATCTTAGGGAGATCAGGGATGTCCTTACCATTGAAGACTGACCCCTTTGTATTTTTATTTATCTTTTTTGGAGCATGCGTGCTCTTTTACTTTTTGATACTGTAATCTTATTTATGTATCTACTTATTTACCTTTGAATGCAAGTATCCTTTTTATTTCTTTCATCTGTGCTTTTAAGAATATTTGCAATTTGTACAAGCTTTGTTATCATGCTGACTGTCTTGATCTGGTTTTGTACCGGACACGGGGTCCGGTCTTTATTACCTTCGTTTTCTTTGTACTGTGCTCCGCCTTATAACATAGTATGAGTATCCCCTTTTTGTGTTATGCTTTGCTTTATCCTTAAATATTTGCAAAGCCGATCTTTTCATAGTGCCGGACACGTGGCCTAGTCTTTTAAATCCCTCTCTCACTCGCGTATACCTCCGAGAAGAGGCAGAATGAGGTTCAATTCAGGGTTGGGAGAGTTTGTGTGGAGGTATACGCGAGTGAGAGAGGGATTTAATTTGATTAATTCCATTCGTATAAACAAATTCGAATTTCAAATTGACCGGGATAGTCACAGAGACTGTTTACGCGTTAATCCATCGAATAAGGGATGAATCGGGTCATGTTAGGGACTGGATACAGGGGGGATCAGTCTACGCATGATTTCCGGGATTGAAACGCGTATAATTTATTGAATTACGACCGATTTGGTTCGGCTTTGACTCCACGAAGTCAATTTATTTTGAATTAGAATTTAACCGCGTTATAACCTGAATTGGGCCGGTAATCGAGTCGGTTCTTGTTTGGGTAATCATGTGGAGTCCAATTCAATAGCAACCCGTCGATGGCTGTCTCGAATTTACAAGGTTTGGGCTACTTTGACTTTTGAAAGTCAATGGAGTTCAAGAAAGTCAAAATTGATGTTTTAAAAGTCAAATTTAGTGTAGGAGGGTTTAATTTAGGGTTCAATCGGTTAGGGTTCAAACTAGTATGCATGTATATGTGTATGTACTTGTATAATGTTTGAGTTTGTATATATATATGTGTATATATATGTGTATATGTACTTGCATGATGTATAATGTATATATATATATACATATATGTCCAAACATTTATATGTATATAGGGATTTTAGAATAAATGCGGGTGGAAATTTGTGAAGCTGTAATTTATAAAATTAGGGCTTGATATAATCATTTCACTAAGATTGAAATTCATACATGTTTTATCGTACCAAAATGAAAACATGAAAATCAGAAAGGTTACAGTATCCCCATGTTGAGGGAATTTCGTCCCGAAATTTTAGCTAGTTGAGGCGACTGTATCAGCAAAGAGGTGAGGGTACTTGAGCTTCATTTGGTCCTCACGTTCCCAAGTAAATTCGGGTCCACGCTTAGATTCCCATCGTACTTTGACAATAGGGATACGGCTTCGCTTGAGTTGCTTGACCTCGCGGCCCAAGATCTCTACTGGTCTCTCTACGAAGTGCATCGTTTCGTCAATGCGCACATCGTCAAGAGGTATATGGAGATTCTCATCAGCAAGACATTTCTTTAGGTTGGACACGTCGAAAGTAGGATGTACATTAGCACGTGATGGAGGTAATTCGAGTTTGTAAGCCACCTTCCCGATCCTTTCGAGGATCTTAAATGGACCCACATAGCGAGGTGCTAGTTTACCCTTCTTCCCAAAGCGAATCACCCCCTTCCAAGGAGATACCTTTAGAAGTACAAGATCACCGACATGAAATTCCAAGGGTTTACGTCTCTTGTCGGCATAGCTCTTTTGCCGACTCCTTGCTACTTGATTGTTGTCGCGGATCTGTAGGATCTTGTTGGACTTTTCTTGGATTAATTCGGGACCGGTGATTTGTGCTTCACCAATCTCGTTCCAACAGATAGGAGAGCGACACTTCCGACCATAGAGAGCTTCAAATGGAGCCATGTTGATGCTTGTGTTGTAGCTATTGTTGTAAGAGAACTCAATGAGGGATAGATGTGAATCCCAATTGCCACCAAAATCAATTACACAAGCTCTAAGAATGTCCTCGAGCGTCTGGATTGTTCGCTCGGTCTGACCATCAGTTTGGGGATGGTAAGCCGTTCTTAAATCCAAGCGTGTACCAAGAGCAGTTTGGAGGGATTGCCAAAAGCGGGAGGTGAAACGAGCATCCCTATCAGATAATATGTTAAGTGGGACCCCGTGACGACTCACAATTTCGTCAATGTAGATTCGGGCTAGTTTCTCTACCCGATAGTCTTATCGGATGGGTAGAAAGTGAGCTGATTTGGTGAGACGGTCAATGATCACCCAAATACTATCATAACCTCTAGAAGTACGAGGGAGTTTGGTAACGAAGTCCATGGCTAGGTTTTCCCATTTCCACACAGGGGTTTCAGGTTGTTCAAGCAAACCAGAAGGACGTTGAT
This sequence comes from Smallanthus sonchifolius, assembly GCA_023525975.1. Classification (NCBI taxonomy): domain Eukaryota; kingdom Viridiplantae; phylum Streptophyta; class Magnoliopsida; order Asterales; family Asteraceae; genus Smallanthus; species Smallanthus sonchifolius. The sequence continues at coordinate 14,103,625 of CM042035.1, read as the reverse complement.
GTTCAGCTTTGACTTTGGAACAGGTTAGACATTTTGCAACATAAAGTGCAATGTCTTTCTTCACTCCGGGCCACCAGTATTGTTGGTGAAGACCCTTGTACATTTTATCAGCCCCGGGATGGACGGAGTAACGAGTCTTGTGTGCCTCGTTCATAAGGACTGCGTGAAGGTCATCACGATCGGGGACCCAGATACGATTCAAGTAATAGAGGAGGCCATTAGGTTTTGTTTCTAATAGGAGTTCAACACCACATGACATTTCGTTATACAGATTTCCCGCGGTGACCGAGACGTGTTGAGCTCCTAAGATGCGATTTTGAATTTCTGTTTGAATCCTAACACAATGAAGCATAACGTGGTCCTTACGACTCAAGGCATCGGCTACAACATTTGCTTTACCGGGATGGTACCGAATCTCACAGTCGTAGTCGTTAAGGAGCTCGACCTAACGTCGTTGCCTCATGTTGAGTTCTTTTTGATTGAAGATGTGTTGGAGACTTTTGTGGTCAGTGAACACCACACATTTCATGCCATAGAGATAATGTCTCCAAATCTTTAATGCAAAGACGACCGCACCCAACTCAAGATCGTGCGTCGTATAATTCTTTTCATGAATTTTAAGTTGTCTTGATGCATAAGCGATCACCTTGCCCCGTTGCATGAGAACACAACCGAGACCTTGGTTTGATGCATCGCAGTAGACCACCAGATCATCGTTTCCATCAGGAAGAGTGAGAATAGGAGCATTGCACAATTTTTGCTTGAGGAGTTGGAAGGCTTCCTCTTGTTTTGGTCCCCACTCATAGTGTTTACCCTTGTGGGTCAAGGCTGTGAGAGGGACAGCAATCTTGGAAAAATTTGAGATGAAACGACGGTAATAACCAGCAAGACCAAGAAATGAACGAACTTCGGTAGGGGTTTTAGGGGTACTCCAATTCTTAACGGCTTCGATCTTTGCGGGATCAACATGGATTCCCTTTTCGTTGACAATATGACCCAAAAATTGAACTTCCTTTAGCCAAAATTCACACTTGGAGAACTTAGCATATAGTTGTTCTTTTCTTAAAAGGTATAAAACCAACTTAAGGTGTTGTTCATGATCTGATTTGGTCTTGGAGTAGATCAGGATGTCGTCAATGAAAACGATCACGAATTTATCTAGGTACGGTTTGCATACGCGATTCATGAGATCCATGAAAACCGCGGGGGCATTGGTTAGCCCAAAAGGCATAACCACAAATTCGTAGTGACTGTATCTTGTACGAAAGGCAGTCTTCGGAATATCCTCCTCTTGTACACGAAGTTGGTGATATCCGGATCGAAGATCAATCTTCGAGAAGTAGGTGGGACCTTGGAGTTGATCAAAGAGGTCATCAATCCTAGGCAAAGGATAACGGTTCTTGATGGTAAGTTTGTTGAGTTCGCGGTAGTAAATACACATCCGGAATGAGCCATCTTTCTTCTTCATGAGTAGGACGGGTGCACCCCATGGTGAATTACTGGGACAAATGAAACCTTTATCAAAAAGTTCTTGAAGCTGACTTGCAAGTTCTTGCATTTCAGAAGGTGCTAGACGGTATGGAGCTTTAGCCATAGGATTAGCTCCAGGTACAAGGTCGATACGAAACTCTACTTGATGAACGGGTGGAAGACCGAATAGATCTTCAGGAAATACTTCGGGAAAGTCACAAATGATGGGGATGTCTTGAATACTCTTCTCTTGGTCCTTCTTTTGAACGATATAGGCCACATACTTCTTCCGTAAGTACTTGCGGGCCGTAATGCATGACATGCTTAAGCCCACTACATGGTTTCTCACCAAAGACTTTTAATGTATCACCCGAGGGGAGAGGAATTCGGATACACTTCTCGAAACAAACGACCTCGGCATGATGCCTAGATAGCCAATCCATGCCTATGATGATATCAAAGCTTCCCAGTTGCATAGGTATGAGGTTGACGGGAAAGGAATATTCATTAAGTTCGATGGCACAATCGCGGATAATGGAGTCAATGATGATGGGGTTTCCATCCGCTACTTCAACGGTAAACATTTTCTCTAACTTAGTTCGGTTTTTAGCAAGCAAAGGTTCAAAATTAAGTGAAACAAAACTCTTATCGGCACCGGTATCAAATAGTAAGGAAGCATACTGGTTATTAACGAGGAACGTACTGTTGACCACATCATTGTTGGCCTGGGCCTCATTAGCATTTATGTTGAAAGCACGCCCCCTAGCTCCACCTTGATTTGGGTTGATAAGTTTTGGGCATCTGTTTCGGAAGTGGTTTGGGTTACCACATTCAAAGCAAGCATTCCCATTAGTGATAGTTGGAACCCCTTTGTTTCCCTGGTTAGCTGTATTGCCGGGTGGTTTGACCCTGCAGGTGTTGGCTAAATGCCCATATCTTCCACAGCTGGCACATATCCGACATGGTATATTTGGGAAATGATGGTAATTGCACGTGTTACACAAAGGGCTGCTGCCCACATAATGTTTCTTGGCTGAATTCTGAGTCATGGGAGCAACGTGTTTGACTGGGGCAGCTGGGGTAACAACAGCAAAGTTCCTAGTCTTTCGTTTCTTGTTGTTGGAGAAAGGCTCGAGTTTGACCCCTTTGGAGGACTCAGAAGGTGTTGCCGTGTCTAGGACTTTCTTAGCACCCTTCCTTGTTAACGTACCCGCCTTTACATGGTTATCGGTTAATGTGGTGGATAGGCGGATGGCATCTTCAAGGGTAGCTGGGTTCCTCCCTAAAACAGTGTCTTGAATCTTCATTGGCAGACCACCGATGTACTTTTCAATACCCCGAGCTAAAGGTGTTACCATATGAGGTACTAGAAGACTTAGCTCATGGAAACGGGTGGTGTAGGCTAAACTTTCACCACTATCTTGGGCAAGATCCCAAAATTCAGCCTCTAACTTCTTCATTTCATTGCGAGGACAGAACTCCTCGGTCATGAGCCGTTTGACCTCATCCCATGGCAAGGCCATTGTCACATCCATGCCCCTATTCCTCTTTTCACCATTCCACTAAGTGAGTGCTCGTTTTTGGAAAACGCTGGTGGCATAGCGGACCCGGAGGTTGTCGGGACAATCGCTGTTGAGAAAAGTGCTTTCAATGCTCTCGAACCATTGCAAGAGACCCGTGGCTCCTTCAGTGCCATAAAACTTAGTGGGATTGCACGAGTTAAAGTGCTTGAAAGTGCATTGCGGTGGGTTGGCACCACCCCCACCATTAGTCCCATGGTTACCGTTTGTAGTACCATTAACTTGAGTGAGTTGAGTTACCAGTTGTGCAAGGATAGCAGCAATATCAGTGTTGTTGTTGGCCACGGTAGCACGGCGGGGAGGCATTCTACAGATTTGCACAACCCAAGAAGAGATGTAAGAACTTATGAGGGTTGATTGAATTTAAGAGGTAAGATAACAAATAAAATAGTAAATCATAGTTTGGATTGTACTCGAATGATGATATAATCACTTGAATACTATGACACACTAAGGTTAATTAAACTCATATAATTTTCAAGGAGACATGCTTTAGCCTATAAGTAAACACTCATCCCGGGAATTCTCAGGAAAGCATACGGGTCCCTCGGTTAATTGAGATTTATAATAAATGCTTTCCTAAACAGAAAACCCAGAATACAGGTGTCACCCTTCCAGATTGCACGTGTCCTCTTATAATTAACAAAGTTTAAAACCTTAACGAGGAAGTAAAGAAATTTTATAGATTTAAATTAATGAAGTTTCTACATGCTATGATGATGATGACAGAGAAGTAGGTAAGAAGTTATGAGGTGTAAGGCCCTAAACCCGGGAGGCCTCACTTGTTGGATTTAGTCATTCACAAACAGTTCTTAAACTTGATTATCAAATAACGCAGCGAAAAATACTTCAAATAAACATAACCATTACATTGTTTAACAACGGAAGCGTAACATATTCTACAACATAAACATATCAAAATCTAATCATAACGGGATGCCAGTCTTCATGATCAACCGGGTAACTCTTCTCGCTTGCCAAGCATCACAGTCCATCATCCATACCTGCCTTAACCTGAATGTGCATACTAAAAAGTCAGCTACGCTGGTGAGTTCTAGTTTTCATTTGATTTAAGAAATGGTTCATCATTCAAAACATTCATTAGGGTTTAACATCACGTATACGAAAACATGACCTTTCATTCATCATTGAAAACCTTCAAACATTTTTCCTCATCATAAACACATTGAACGGATCATTGGTTTAAAACATTTAACATTCATTTAAGTCATACATTACTATCTACAATCTGTATCTTTCTTTAAGCGTCTCTGTGTTCCCGGAGGAACCTTTCATGTCGTGGGAAACCGCTACGTATCGCCGTCATTGCCACAACCATTCAATACGTGGGGTCAACCGTTACGTATCGCCGTCATTGCCCAACACGCATCTTTCCTTTGGGAATCAACCGTTACGTATCGCCGTCATTGATTTCCCATTACCTCTTTCTCTTAGGATGATCGTCATCACCCGAGTAACCGTCGTTACTCCCTTACCAGTTGTACAACATCAAAACCATTGGCAGGCCACCAAGACACTACCCCTGTTGCTCTTATGGCAACTATGGCTCGCTGTCCATAATCTACCACAAGGCTGGGAATTACATTCCCAGACTTCATTCGTCAATTCCATTCATTCGACATATTAGGTTTGTAATGACTTCTTTAAAACCTTTGCGCTTTTTCTTTTCTTTTCATAAAACCTTTCATTCATTTTCAAAACCCTTTACCTTTAGTTTAAACCATTTCTTTATAAACATTTCGTTCGTAAACCTTCCCTTTATAAACTTTCTTTCCATAAACCGTTCATTCAAAATCATTTCATTTCGTAAACATAGTTTCATAAGCATCATTTTATAAACATAGTTTCATAAACATCGTTTCGTAAAAACATCATTTCATATGTATGCACACCAGCCCGAAAACATTATATAAAACATTTAAAAGAGGGCTTCTAGAACTCACCTGATAAGCTAGTCCGGGTTGCCCTAAACAAAGGTCCCACTACGTTACTTCCGATCTGAATTGATTAGTTAAATACACATCAGACCAAATCCCGACTCTAACGGTTTAACCTTCTAAACATACCGACTTTACCTAATCAGCCTGATGCCTGCGCACTTAGCAAGTGCGCAGACCCTGCTTCCTGCGTACTTGATAAGTACGCAGGTTCCTCTTCCTGCGCACTTGGTAAGTACGCAGTGCCCTCTTCCTGCGTATTTGGTAAGTACGCAGGACCTGCTCCGTGCGTACTTGATAAGTGCTTTGATTTGATCAAACCTTTCTGACGTTTCTCTTACTACTTCAAGACTCCCTAATTCCTTTTGTCCAATCTCACCCCAACAAATCGGGGTCCTGCATCTCCTGCCATACAACATTTCGTAAGGCGGCATGCCTATAGTCGTGTGATGACTATTGTTGTATGAAAATTCGGCTAACGGCAGATGACTGTCCCAACTGCCGCCAAAATCGATAATACAAGCACGAAGCATATCCTCCAATGTCTGAATGGTCCTTTCGGACTGACCATCCGTTTGTGGGTGGTATGCCGTGCTGATATTAAGCCTCGTGCCCATCGCCTCGTGAAATCTTTTCCAGAACCTCGATGTGAATTGTGTGTCCCGGTTAGATACGATCATCAAAGGCATCCCATGCCGTACTACTACTTTGTTAATAAATACTTCCGCTAACCTCTCTGACGAGAACGTCTCCTGAATAGGTAGGAAATGAGCACTCTTCTTTAAACGGTCCACAATTACCCAAATGGTGTCATGACCTTTAGCTGTGCGAGGTAGCTTGGTTATGAAGTCCATGGTAATGTGTTCCCACTTCCATTCCGGTATATCAAGTGGTTGAATCTTTCAATACGGTTTCTAGTGTTCGGCCTTTACTTGCGAGCAAGTCAAGCACTTGCTTACGTACTTTGTCACCTCATGTTTCATTCCGGGCCACCAGTATTCCTTCCTTAGATCTTGGCACATTTTATTGGTACTAGGATGGATAGAGTACCGAGACTTATGAGCTTCATCCAAGATTTTGGTTCTAAGCTCGCCACCCATAGGTATCCATATTCGTCCAAAACGTGTCCTAACACCAAGGGTGTTATATTCCAACTTGTCCTGTTGGCCAACCATCCTTTCCTTCTTAATGTTTTCTTCCTTAAGTGCTTCATCTTGAGCTCTTTCAATTTCCCTCATTACATCTGATGTTACCACTAACTGGCAAGCTTTCACTCTAATAGGAGCAGACACATCCTTTCGGCTTAGAGCGTCAGCCACCACGTTTGCCTTTCCAGGGTGATACATGATCTCACAGTCATAATCCTTCAGGAGTTCCAACCATCGTCTCTGCCTCATATTAAGCTCTCTTTGTTCGAAGAAGTACTTCAAGCTTTTGTGGTCGGAGTAAATAGTAAACTTCACCCCGTACAGGTAGTGCCTCTAGATTTTCAATGCGAATACGACAGCAGCAAGTTCCAAATCGTGGGTTGGATAATTAGCTTCGTGAATCTTCAACTGCCGTGACGCATACGCGATCACTCTCTCGCGTTGCATCAACACGCATCCCAATCCCTGACCCGAAGCGTCAGAGTATACCACTAAGTCTTCATTGCCCTCGGGAAGGGCCAAGACTAGAGCTTGGGTTAGCCTCTTCTTCAATTCCTTAAACGCCTGCTCTTGGGTCGAACCCCATTCATACTTTACCTCTTTCTGAGTCAACTTTGTCAACGGCGAAGCTATTTTCGAGAAATCCGGGATGAATCTCCGATAGTAGCCTGCCAATCCCAAGAAACTACGGATTTCAGTTGGTGTCTTAGGAATATTCCATTCCCTTACCGTCATTATCTTCGCTAGGTCAACCATAATGCCGTTCGTGTTAATGACGTGACCTAGGAATTGGACTTCCCTAAGCCAGAACGCGCATTTAGAGAACTTAGCATACAACTTCTCCTTCTTCAGAGCCTCCAACACCTCCTTTAAGTGACATGCGTGATCACTCTCATTCTTGGAGTAGATGAGGATATCATCGATGAACACAATTACCGATCGGTCCAGCATCGGTCGACACACCCTATTCATTAAATCCATGAACGCTGCGGGGGCGTTCGTCAATCCAAAAGACATCACACGGAACTCGAAATGTCCATAACGCATGCGAAATGCGGTTTTCGGTATGTCTTCTTCTCTCACCTTCAACTGATGGTACCCGGATCGAAGGTTGATTTTTGAGAACCAACTTGCGCCCTGTAATTGATCGAACAGGTCGTCGATCCTTGGTAAAGGGTACTTGTTCTTCACCGTACGTTTGTTCAACTCGCGATAATCAATACACATTCTCATCGAACCGTCTTTCTTCTTCACAAACAACACCGGAGCACCCCACGGCGAGATGCTCGGTTGGATAAATCCTTTCTCAAGTAACTCGTCTAGTTGTGCCATTAATTCTTTCATCTCCACTGGTGCTAGTCGATATGGAGCCTTAGCCACTGGCTGGGCATTTGGTACTAAGTCGATTCGAAATTCAATCTCTCTGTCGGGTGGTATCCCAGGCAAATCCTCTGGAAACACCTCCGGGTACTCGCGTACCACGGGTACATCGTCTAGTTCCTTCACTTCCTTACACTCGTCAATTACGTACACCAGATAAGCCTCGCATCCGCGCCTAAAGTAATCTGCTGCCTTAATCATCGAGATGACGTTTGGCATCGGGGCGTCACGATCCCCAAGAACCTCGACTTTGCTACCATCCGGAGCCTTGAGTCGGATTATCTTTCGTTTACATATAATTTGTGCTTCATTGGCAGTTAGCCAATCCATTCCTAACACGACATCAAACCTACCCAAAACCATAACAAACAATCTGATAGGGAACCTATGTCCTTCTATTTTTATTGTGGAGTTGTCAACTACATCGGTCACTTTCGCAGTTCTTCCCTCAGCGGTTTCTACGCTAAAGCCCCTTTCTAGCTTACTGACAGTGTACTTTACTCGTTTACAAAAAGCCGTAGATATAAAACTCTTACTGGAGCCCGAATCAAATAACACAGAAACAAAAGTGTCATCAAGGATGAACGTACCCGACGCCACGTCGGGGTCTGCCCTGGCTTGGTCTTGCGTCAGTGCGTATGCACGAGTCTTTGCTCGGGGCCTCTTTTCTTTCCTTTCCGGGCCTTTCCCTTTCCCGGCTTCACCCATTCTCAGTTTCGGGCATTCCCTACTCAGATGACCGGCATCCCCACAATTATAGCACTTGAAGTGTTGTGGGCACTCACGGGAGTAGTGCCCTGTCTTGCCACACTTGAAGCACAAGTTAGATCCCAGTCTACATTCACCGATATGCTCCCTTCCACACTTCTTACAAACAGTCAGCTCATTCACCCGAGCCCTCTTATCACGAGTCCCAAACATCCTTCCACCAGTTCGCTTGTTAAAGAAGCTCGGTCTCTTCTTCGGTTCCTCAATGGCAACGACATTCAGCGCCAGATCATCAAATACCACGCGCTCAGTTCTACTACCGAATCATAGGTAGTAGGGGCGTTTGCCTTAACATAGGTGCGGACCTGGTCCGACAGCCCTCGCATGTAACAGGAAATCTTTCTTTCCTCAGTCGTGATAAGGTGTGGCACCAGACATGCCAGTTCATTGAATCGAGTTGTGTACTGCCGATGCGTCATGCTCCCGGCCTTCAAACTCAGAAATTCCCTCTCTACCTTCTCAATCTCGTTCCTTGGGCAGAAATTCTTGATCACCAAAGTTTTCAAGTCAGCCTACATCATCGCATCCACAACCTCGCTCCCTTTTGCTTGACGTACCCCGTCCCACCAATGGGATGCTTCCTCTCTTAAGGAGTTAGCAGCAAATTTCACAACTTGATCCGTTCGACATTCGCTCAGACGGATGGCAGCCTCCATACGGATTATCCAGTCAAAAGTAGCCACCGCGTCGTTCTTCCCAGTCAGGAATGGCGGGTCACATGCCTTGAAGGACTTATAGTCGCAACCACGGTTAACCGGTGCGTTGATTGCCTCAGTGCTAGGGGTATCAACCGCCTTGTTAGACCCACCCGTCTCATTAACCTTCTTTAATGCTTCTGCCAACAATCCTGGCAAAGAAACTTTCATCAAGTCTGTGAACTCTTGAGCTATGGCTGCTCTCACTTCTGGTTCAAAAGTGAAAGGTTGTTCTTCAACCTGTGTCTGCTCGGTTCCATGCACACCAACCGCCGGTTCAGTGTGAACACTTCCTTCTTCACTATACTCTTAGCGCAGGGGTCCTGCCACGCCCACCATTTCGACCGCCGGTACGACCACCGGTACGGCCCCCACCACGCCTTTCGTTTCCTCTCCTTGCCGTTTTGTTCTATAAGACAAGAATCCAATGTCATCACGCTAGTTCACAAATAAAATGCAATAAGTACTGTAAGATGTTAATATACACTGGCCATCTGCAATTAACCATTACACTGCCTTTCGATTTCTATCTGACCACCTTTGTGATTCCATCAGAACACAAGTCCTTTCTTAACCCTTTCTAAGGCATACTACACATGTAAATATATACTACCTTCATACCTGATGCTGTGGCTTGAGTTACCCGTACTGGCATCCGCTTTCGGTCCCATTCACAGTTTAAGTTCAGACACTGGGAGTGTCCGAATCTCTCAAACTATTGCTCTGATACCAACTTGTAAGGCCCCAAACCCGGGAGGCCACACTTGTTGGATTTACTCATTCACAAACATTTCTTAAACTTGATTATCAAATAACGCAGCGGAAAATACTTCAAATAAACATAACCATTACATTTTTTAACAACGGAAGCGTAACATATTCTATTACATAAACATATCATAATCTAATCATAACGGGATGCCAGTCTTCATGATCAACCGGGTAACTCTTCTCGCTTGCCAAGCATCACCGTCCATCATCCATACCTGCCTTAACCTGAATGTGCATACTAAAAAGTCAGCTACGCTGGTGAGTTCTAGTTTTCGTTTGTTTAAGAAATGGTTCATCATTCAAAACATTCATTAGGGTTTAACATCACGTATAAGAAAACAGGGCCTTTCATTCATTATTGAAAACCTTCAAACATTTTTCCTCATCATAAACACATTGAACGGATCATTGGTTTAAAACATTTAACATTCATTTAAGTCATACATTACTATCTACAATCTGTATCTTTCTTTAAGCATCTCTGTGTTCCCGGAGGAACCTTTCATGTCGTGGGAAACCGCTACGTATCGCCGTCATTGCCACAACCATTCAATACGTGGGGTCAACCGTTACGTATCGCCGTCATTGCCCAACACGCATCTTTCCTTTGGGAATCAACCGTTACGTATCGCCGTCATTGATTTCCCATTACCTCTTTCTCTTAGGATGATCGTCATCACCCGAGTAACCGTCGTTACTCCCTTACCAGTTGTACAACATCAAAACCATTGGCAGGCCACCAAGACACTACCCCTGTTGCTCTTATGGCAACTATGGCTCGCTGTCCATAATCTACCACAAGGCTGGGAATTACATTCCCAGACTTCATTCGTCAATTCCATTCATTCGACATATTAGGTTTGTAATGACTTCTTTAAAACCTTTGCGCTTTTTCTTTTCTTTTCATAAAACCTTTCATTCATTTTCAAAACCCTTTACCTTTAGTTTAAACCATTTCTTTATAAACATTTCGTTCGTAAACCTTCCCTTTATAAACTTTCTTTCCATAAACCGTTCATTCAAAATCATTTCATTTCGTAAACATAGTTTCATAAGCATCATTTTATAAACATAGTTTCATAAACATCGTTTCGTAAAAACATCATTTCATATGTATGCACACCAGCCCGAAAACATTATATAAAACATTTAAAAGAGGGCTTCTAGAACTCACCTGATAAGCTAGTCCGGGTTGCCCTAAACAAAGGTCCCACTACGTTACTTCCGATCTGAATTGATTAGTTAAATACACATCAGACCAAATCCCGACTCTAACGGTTTAACCTTCTAAACATACCGACTTTACCTAATCAGCCTGATGCCTGCGCACTTAGCAAGTGCGCAGACCTTGCTTCCTGCGTACTTGATAAGTACGCAGGTTCCTCTTCCTGCGCACTTGGTAAGTACGCAGTGCCCTCTTCCTGCGTATTTGGTAAGTACGCAGGACCTGCTCCGTGCGTACTTGATAAGTGCGCACAACCTGTTCTTCGCAAAAACCCTTTCTCATTCGGGTCTGATCACGTCAAGATCCCGAACCTGTTTGCATTCAAAACGTTCGTTTTCCATTAAGGAACTCAAATCTATGTTTATCTTTCAATTTTATCCGTGAAAATGTTACCTTTTCACCCAAAACCCGAAAAACCCAAAAACGAACTAAAACTCAGATTTAGGTCACCTGAATCGAGCTTTTGGTCCGGAGGTTCTTCTCACGAGCTATGGAGTAACACTTTGCTAAAATCTCAGGTCGATCCGCCAACTTTCTCTCTCTACGGTTTCTCTCTTTAGATGTTGCAAATGAGAGAAAATGGTGATGATCCTTAGCTATTTATAGGGAAGCTCCCCTTCTAGCCCATCTGGCCCGACCCGACATGCCTCGTTCGTTTATTTCGTCATTTCAACTATCGTTTTATTTTTGGGTTGTTATATGAGGCTTAGGGTATGGGTAGGGATATTGTCTATTTAATTTATTATTTAAGTATAGTCTAATAATTCATGAATTTTAACAAATAAAGTATCAAAATATAGTAAGCAAGTAACACATAGCATGTAGCATATCATATAATCATAGAACATGGTAAATAATGGGTGTCCTAAGGTTATAGTCTAGGTCAAACGTGTCTAATAACCTAATTCCCTATAACCAAGGCTCTGATACCAATCTGTCACACCCCAACCGATGGCGGAATACGTCGGGGCGGGACATGTAGACTCTTCAAAAGCTCAAGGTTTACTAAAGTTTAAATAATTAAACAACCAATTTCATGTCACAAATAAACACAAATCCAACAATACAAGGAAAATAGAAATACATAAATAGTATCATTAATTTAAATTCTAGTCCATCGGTCTTAAGTGAAGCATCTTGTACTTATTCTCAAGCATTAGTACCTGAAACATGATGAAAATGAGGTCAACTAAAAATTGGTGAGCATACATAGGTTTTGACACATAACCAAGTTTAAAGTGTTTTATACAATTTATACGATACACGTGTATAAGGCATTTATGGAGAATCTATAGTTAAACTAAGTGTGTACAATCAAACCTTGTGACTGAGGCATAACACGCAGGTTACCCTAATGTAAAGTCGGTAACAAACACCCTAACCGGGTGGGTTTGTCAGACTCAATAGATCTATTAATGTTAATCGTTGGCTTGTACGGAGTTAATGATTGTACTAAAGTCATGTATATGTAGTCTTAACTCATAGCATTCAAACATAAAGCACATAACACATAATATCATACTATTGAATTGTATTTAGGTCTATGCAAAAAGTTTAAAAGGTAAATCATGTTTCACCCCAAAAGTACAAAATAAAAAGGGGGGCTATGTAAACGCACTTGAATCAAGAGTGTAGCTAGCACGCGAGTCTATGTGGCAAAATGATCCTTGTAACTCATCACGTTAACCTAGTGTATAATGTGTATTGAGTTAATAGTGTGTACAAAAGTCTCTGTCTAAGTTTAGGGTTCAACGGGTTTTGATGTGTGTGGGTTGGTACAAATAGATTTGTGTTATTTTATGTAAAGGCATACTATGTTTAAATACGAATTTAATGTGTATTATGAGTTCAAGGTATATATGTATGAACTTAATAGTCACTGACGTAGGATTGGATTTAAATAAAATAAATAAATAATTTTATTTATTTAATTATGAAAAATATGTTAAAATATATATCATGTAAATATATATTTATGTTTAGAAAATGAACTTTGGTTTATGTAGATAGTGTTTAATTTAAATAAATAAATAATTTCATTTATTTGAATAGATTAAATAAATAAATAATTTTTATTTATTTATTTGTGAAAATATGTTAAAATATATGAAATGTGAATATATGTTGAAATTTTACTTATGTGATTAGTGTTTAATTTAAATAAATAAAATAAATAACTAATTTTATTTATTTAAATAGATTAAATAAATAAATAATTTTTATTTAGTTATTTATTTGTGAAAATATGTTAAAATATATGGATGTAAATATATGTTTAGAAATTCTACTTATGTGATTAATGTTTAATTTAAATAAATAAAATAATTAAATAATTTCATTTATTAAGTAGATTAAATAAATAAATAATTTTTATTTATTTATTTGTGAAAATATGTTAGAATATATGGAATGTAAATATATGTTTAGAAATTAATTTCCGATATTTAAAGTTTTTTTGTTTTAAAAGTTAAATGTGTAATTTTAACAATTTAATTTTGGATTAAAATCTGAATTTTTATAGGAATTTATAAATTCTGGTTTTATTATGTTATAAATATCTTAAGGTTTATACAAATATTTTTTTTATAAAATTTTCGGGCTTTAAAACGGTTTTAAAAATTAAAACAGACCACCTGGTTCAAACCCGGGTGGTTCTTGTGTGTGTTGCAAGCTTTACCACTGGACCAAGGGACTAATCCTTGTAATTGATCAGGATCGAGATTATTTAACCCATGCCTGCAAAGGGGCTGGGATTGGTAGAATTTTATGCGCAAAAACGGTCGTCTGTATAGGTTTCGAACCCAAGCCATCTAGCCCAGCGGTGCAATGGCATACCGGCTGGGCTAGATGGTTTCGCTGTTATATAATGGATTCTAGTTTAATAAGAACATGAGATTTATAACAAATCCAAATTCGAATACCCGTTACCGGCCATGAACCCTAGTTCCAATCGGTCCCGATACCCTCTGTCATCGCGAATTGACAGAGGGGTTTTGATAACCTTGCGTTTACGAATCGAATGGTACAATTTTTACCTGAAATGGTTATGGCACGAGTGCGGTCGGCTACGGGTTTTCTCCGAGAATGCTTGGTGATCGATAGGAACTCAGAGGCAGAATGAGGTTCGATTCAGGGTTGAGAGAGTTTGTGTGGAGGTATACGCGAGTGAGAGAGGGATTTAATTTGATTAATTCCATTCGCATAAACCAATTCGAATTTCAAATTGACCGGGATAGTTACGGAGACTGTTTACGCGTTAATCCATCGAATAAGGGATGAATCGGGTCATGTTAGGGACTGGATACAGGGGGATCAGTCTACGCTTGATTTCCGGGATTGAAAGGCGTATAATTTATTGAATTTCGACCGATTTGGTTCGGCTTTGACTCCACGAAGTCAATTTGTTTTGAATTCGAATTTAACCGCGTTATAACCTGAATTGGGCTGGTAATCAAGTCGGTTCTTGTTTGGGTAATCATGTGGAGTCCAATTCAATAGAAACCCGTCGATGGCTGTCTCGAATTTACAAGGTTTGGGCTGCTTTGACTTTTGAAAGTCAATGGAGTTCAAGAAAGTCAAAATTGATGTTTTAAAAGTCAAATTTAGTGTGGGAGGGTTTAATTTAGGGTTCAAACTAGTATGCATGTATATGTGTATGTACTTGTATAATGTTTGTGTTTGTATATATATATGTATATATATATATGTGTATATGTACTTGCATGATGTATAAATGTATATATATACACATATATGTCCAAACATTTATATGTATATAGGGATTTTAGAATAAATGCGGGTGGAAATTTGTGAAGCTGTAATTTATAAAATTAGGGCTTGATATAATCATTTCACTAAGATTGAAATTCATACATGTTTTATCGTACCAAAATGAAAACATGAAAATCAGAAAGGTTACAAAAGAGGAGTTCTCTAGTTTTCTCCCTAAATGTTAGTTTTCTTATGAACTTCACCCTATATATATTGGCTTACGTATATGTAACCCATAGTGTTACGTATATGTAAACAGAAAACAAAAAAAATACGGTTACATATACGTAACTCATAGTATTACACATTGTTTTAGTGGTTTTCTCTTGATCCTTCCCATATATATATATATTGGGTGGAATCCCATGAGAGTTATGAAAACTCATTCATCCACATCATCCATCCAAATAATATATATTTTAATCACTTAAAGGCATATTGGTAATTTCGTATTTAGAAGACTTTATATAATAATTTATTATTCTAATGTTTAATCAATAAACATCTACTGATCATATTTATGGAGTTTTTCTTTGTTAGCTACATAGATAACATTTGTTATCTACATATGTAACATTTTGCTAGATCCTAATTACATATATGTAAAACGACCTCGGTTAAATTTTGAATATAAAAAAGATCTCGTTATCTTTTTAATTAGAAATCATTCGTTATGTTTTTAATTAGAAATCATCTGTTATGTTTTTAATTTTAATCATTGTGTGTGTTTTTCCATCAATGTATTTTTTTTCAATAAAAATAAGTTTTCGTCAATTAGCCTTTTTTTCTACTTAATTTTATGTTTCATTCATATCATTTAACTCAATACATATATATTACAGAATTAAAAAAAAGTTACATTTCCATTTATGAGTGAAATTGATTTGTTACATATACGTTACATGGCATGATATATAATATGCTACTCATTTAATATCAAACGAAAATAAATTATTATATCCAACAGATATGTAAAATTTCTGTAACAAATATGCACAATTTAAAAAATTGTATAATATTTTTATATATATTTTTATAAAAATATGTATAATTAAAAAATTATTACATCCAACATACATGTAACATTCCTGTAAAAAAAATTCTATAATGTGTTTATACAATTATATTGTATAGATATCTAGCAAACATTTATAATGAATAAAACTTTAAAAAACCGGTAACAAGTATGTATATTTCCCAAATCCCACAATATTTATTTACATATGCTCAAATGTTACATTTGTATAATTCAAAAATTCTAAGCATATTACATCCAATAGACATGTAACATTCCTGTAACATGCAACCGATATGTAACATTTCTGTAACAAGTATGTATAATTCAAAAATTCTAGAATAGTTATATACATATGAAACCTAAGTTAACTAACATGTAACAAATCATTGAAAATAAAATTTATAATAGTTTACATAGTGTAATTATTGTAATGTTCAAGTAATAAATAGTTAAAAATTCTTTTTTTTATAAAATTTATAATAGTTTACACAGTGTAATTATTGTAATGTTCAAGCAATAAATAGTTATATACACAGTGTATTATTTAACAAATCTTGTTTTAAATACTAACAAAGTTTTATGTTTAAATCTTATAAATTTTTGTAAATCTCATGTTTATTTGTTTGTAAGCTACATTCTATGAAATTTTAAATTTTTTAACAAAAATCTGGAATTTAATAAAATTAAACCTTGTTTCTATGAAATTTAAAATTTTGTTTTTTATATATAAAAAAATGAATTATAAGTTACTATTTTTTAGTTCAAATTTAAAAAAAAAATAATACGATAAAAATGAAGAAAGATGTATGATTTGATTGATAGTTACATACTTCCGTTTACACTTCCCAGTATACTATTTCACTACTCTTTTTGCATTCATGATAAAAAGGAAGAAAAAATGCTTTCAAAGTTGCATTTATATCAAATGTATTTAATACCCTTTAAGTACTTTTAACTAAAAAAATAATATAAAAAAAGATGATCAATTGGTTAAAAGAATCTTAGTCCTAGATCAAAAAGTAATCAATAGCTCACGTAGTGTTTTGAGAGTTTTCATAACCTATATGGGTTTCCAATCTAACACAACCATATATCCCTCTTCTAATAAAAAATTAAATATTTTGTCATTAGTCATCATTACATTCAATCTCACAAAGTCCCTCCCCTCCTCCCAAAAAAAGAATCATATTACATCCTGCATTTAATCTTTCCATATTTAATCTTTTTTTTAAAAATCACATAAATAACAAATTTTGCCAAATCAATTCATTATATTTACCATTAACTCATATTTTTTATAATTAAAAAAACAAGATTTTTTAAATTTTACATATAAAATTTAAAATATAACTTTATTTTATTTTAAATAAATATGTGTTACAATAAAGTTTATTAATATTTAGTTAGTAGTTTTTTTAATTAAATTTGATATTTATAAATAAACTTTTTCGTTTGATTTGTAAAATTTAATAGTTAGTTTTTAACTAAAATTAAGAAACTTACAAATATTTATTTTTATAAAATGTGTTATATTTTAAGCTTTAATTATTTTGTAAATAACGACATTTTTCTTTTAAAAAAAAATATGTTTGGATTCAATTCTAATTTATTAGTTTTAATTTTGAAATTTTAAATTTAAATTGTGCCAATATATTAAGGAGTGTGATTTTTAAATTTTGAAGTTTTAAAATTTTAATTTAAAAGACGACATATTGTTCAAATTTAAATTTTATATGTATTTCTTTTTATTTTTTAAATGAGAGATTTAGTATTAAAAGTTTAGCGAAATTTTTCGTATACAAGTGCTACTAAGAAATGCGGATAAAAACTGTTTATGTAATGAAACAAGACCTCATGTCAAATCACTAGGTAATTGCTTTATAGAAGCGAAGATTATATTTAGAAGCAACATTGGTTATCACAATTTTATCTCTAAAATTTTGTTAACACATTCATACAAAATAACTTTATTTAAATTTCAAAGAATAAAAATATACAATTGTTGTATTTTTGTCATGACCATGAATAAAAGCTTACGACAATCACTTTCAAATGTTGCTTTGTATTTAAAAGTTCCAGTGTTTATTTATGACCAGCTGTATGTTACATTATCAAGAGTTAAAAGTAGAGATGGACTCAAACTATTAATCTTTGGTACGCTTGGAAAGTTACCCCTACCATGTCAAATGTTGTATACAATGAAGTATTTTCAAATTTGTAAATCATCTTTGTAAGGTCTTATTTGACATGTAATTTAATGTATTGTAAAATCTAAAAACCACACCACTTAAAAACATATTTTCATGTTTTTTTATATATTTTGATTATTTTCATCCATATGTATAAGAAAATGGAAAAATTACCAATACAATATCAAATTTGTATAACAAAATGAGTTAAATATTTATTAATATAATAGAAATGTTTCACCCTATGTAACACACAGGGTTAAAGCTAGTTATTAACATATTATTTATCATGTGGTTGAATAGTATGTTTTTAAATTTTTTTATTTTTATTTAAAGTTTTTTTATAGATATAGTATAAAATTTTTAGCTTTTATTTTATTTTTTTTTACTAAAAAGTTTTTTTTTAGATTTGCCAAAAAACTTTAATAGAGTAAACTTTAGTTTTTTTTCCTCAAGTTTGATTTTTTTATAAAATTGTAACAAAGGTTCAATGTGTTTATTTTTTAGTAAACTTTTGTTTAATTTTTTTTTAAACGGTATGCACTACTTAGTTTAGTTTTTTTTTTGTGAGCGATCCGAGTTTTTTTTATCGTACGCTATATCGAGTCTGTGTTTCGACGTAAATTTATCACCGTGGACGAGCCGAACCGATAACTACCAAACTACCGCCGCAGAGCGTGGGGGAAAAACTAGTATATATATATATTATACATATAGGGGAAATATCATGTGAAAACTCGAGAAAACCGACCCAAACGCACTCCGAATGAACTCATTTTAGTGGCGTTGGAACTGGCTCGACGTTTAGGTTTTTTGGGTGAGGTGGCGGGTTTAAGTTTTTGGGGGGTGGGGGTATTAGGTTTTTGGGGGTGGGGTTTAACTTTTAGCGTTTAGATTTTAAAGATTAGATTTAGGGTTTAGCTTTAGGCTTTATATTGAGATTGACGAGTCGGTTCTAACGCCGCTAGAATGAGTTCAATCAGAGTTCGTTTGAGTCGATTTTCATGAGTTTTCTCACGAAGAGGAGTTTTCTCATGAACTCAACCCATACATATATAATATAGATATACGTATATACATATATATACAAATATATATATATATAGGGGAAGGATCATAAGAAAACTCAATGTTCATGAGAAAACCGAAAAACTAGTTATTAAAGGTAAAAAAATAATAACTCAAAAAATAAATCAAAAATCAAAAAACTGCTTCAGACACCTTGTTTCCCAAGTTGTCCTCGTTCAAAAAAAAACTCGAAAAGTAGTGGGTTTAGTTTTTTGGGTTTAGTTTAGCTTTTAGGTTATGTTTTTGGAGGGGTGGGGCGGGGTGGGAGGTTTAGGTTTTTGGGGGGGTGGGTGAGGGGGTAGGTGGGGTGGATTTAGGTTTTTGGGTGGGGGTGGGTGGGGGGGTTTAGGTTTTTGGGGGTGGGTTGGATTTTTGGGTGTACTACACATATACAGTAGGAGTTTTTTGGTTTTCTCAAGAAAATGAGTTTTCTAGTGAACTCACCCATAGGGGAAGGATCATAAGAAAACTCAATATTTATGAGAAAACAAAAAAAAACTACTTATTTAAGGTAAAAAAATAATAAAAAAATCATAACTCAAAAAGACAATCAGAAATTAAAAAACTATTTCGGAGCCTTGTTTCCTACGTCGTTTCGTTCATAAAAAAACTCGAAAAGTAGTGGGTTTAGCTTTTGGGTTTAGTTTAACTTTAATGTTACGTTTTTGAAGGGTGAGGTGAGGGGGTGGGTGGGCTGGGTTTAGGTTTTTAGGTGGGGGGTAGGTTTTTGAGGGTGGGTTGGGTTTTTGGGTGTACTACACATATGCAGTATGATTTTTTGATTTTCTCATGAAAATGAGTTTTCTAGTGAACTCACCCATATATATATATATATACATATATATATATATATACACACACACATAGGGTTGAGTGTAACATTTCTCATAAAAATGTAACATTTCTTATGAAAATAAGTTTTCTACTGAACACTTAACCCACCCCTAAAAACTTAAATCCCTCACCCCACCCCCACCCAAAAACCTAACCCCACCCCCAAAAAACCTATACCCCCCACCTACCCCCCTCTAAAAACACATTTTGAGTTATGATTTTTTTATTATTTTTTTACCTTTAAAGAGAAGTTTTCTAGTTCTCTACCTAAATGTGAGTTTTCTTATGAACTTCACCCTATACATATATACACACACACACAATATATATACATATATACACACACATATATATATACATATATACATACATACATACATATATATATATATATATATATATATAGTAAGGTTATAGTAAAAATGGTTTTAAAAATAAGAAGAGTAAGAAGGATTATGGGCTTGACATGTGTCATTTTATTGTTTTTAAAGGGAGGGCATAATGGTGATTGTGTGGTATTACACAATGAACTTGTATTACACAATGACCAGACGTGGTATTACACAATAAACTTGTATTACACAATGATCTAACTAATTACACAATGAACTTGTCTTACACAATAACCTGACAAATTACACAATGAACTGAAAAAAGTAAAACACAATGATAAATACATATAACACAATGAACTTGTATTACACATTGAACTTGTATTACACATTGAACTTGTATTACACAATGAACTTGTATTACACAATGACCTGACTAATTACACAATGACCAGATATTACACAATGGCCAAATGTGGTATTATACAATGAACTTGTATTACACGATGAACTTGTATTACACAATTACCTGACTAATTACATAATGACCAGATATTACACAATGGCCAGATGTGGTATTACATAATGAACTTGTATTACACGATGAACTTGTATTACACAATGACCTGACTAATTACACAATGACCAGATATTACACAATGGCCAGATGTGGTATTACATAATGAACTTGTATTACATGATGAACTTGTATTACACAATGACCTGACTAATTATACAATGAGATGAAAAACGTAAAACAAAATGATAAATACATATAACACAATGAACTTGTATTACACATTGAACTTGTATTACACAATGAACTTGTATTACACGATGAACTTGTATTACACAATGACCTGACTAATTACACAATGAGCTGAAAAACGTAAAACACAAGGATAAATACATATAACACAACGAACTTGTATTACACATTGAACTTGTATTACACAATGAACTTGTATTATACAATAAGCTAAAAAACGTAATTTTTTTTCCTTTTTGTTTATAACGACACTATACTCGTTTTAAGGATAAAAAAAAGCTCGTTTTTATGGTGTAATTTTTTTGAAAAAATAATGTCGTATGTAAAAGTTATGAACATTTAAAAATGAGGTGGAGAACTTGATAAAAAGTCAACAAAAGTGGCGAAGACTAAAATACCATTCCAACAACTTTTTCTCCTACAATTTAATCTCAACCATTAAATATTTTCTATAATTTGATACAATGGCCCTAAATACTTCTCACCCTTCTTAGAATTAGAATATTTTTTATCTGAACTTAATCCTATATATATATGCCACACCTCCAAATTCCACTAACAGTGTTTTACTGTTTGGTGCGTGACAAAACTAGGATCTCAGTCATTAGTTACATCAAACGACACTATATGGGACTCAAATTGAAATAATATAAAAGTTCAGAGTAAATGCGGAAACGTTTAAACAAGAGAGTAAATGCGCACAACAACGCGCTCAAGTCTAACAATAATGGAAACATAATAAATGTTCAATAGATTGACAATTATTGAATATATCAAGTTGACACCATGCATGCTCTAACGTGTACCTGCTTAACGCCTGGAGAAAACATGTAAGAAAAAGTGTCAACACAAGGTTGGTGAGTTCACAGGTTTCAGTTTGTAATAGCGTTTAACAGATTAATGTACATTCAATATATATATATATATATATATATATATATATATATATATATATATATATAACAGCAAGTAGCTAACCCATATTCATGTTTACTAATGCGCACGCAACCGAAAGCGGATTGTTTATGTTTGTATGCCTCCCACCAGGCCTATCAACCATGGTGCATGTTTAGGTCAATATTGCACTCGTTCGACATCCAATCGAGTTTGCGCGACTAACGCGGGTGAGGTTTGTCAAACCCAGTAGTACTACTCAAATTACCTCGCTATGTTCATATTAACGTTTCAATGTGAGGACTTTAATGATAGATGTGTACGCATAGTCATACAAGTGATAACATATATGAATTACAAAAATCAAAAGTGTTTGCGTCATGCTTTCTCTCCAGTTTAAAACAGTAAAATGGGCCGTGAAAACTCACCTGAGTTGCGTAGGTAGATTTACACAAGAATGAGATTGAAACCACAAGTGTTAGCATGCAGCGGCTTACGTATGCCCTAGAATTATATGCATAATAATTAGGGATACAATGGGATGTTTGTGACGACGATACGGAAGATTTGGACGTCCTAAAACCTACTTAGGATCAATGAGTAGACGGACTTGTCCACGGGAATAAGGATTTCTTCATCTACTAATTAAGATAACTGCGTTTCGTAACGAACGTCTCTAATTACGAAATATTCGTGTGTTTTTGCCATTAAATAGTGGTCTAGAAAAATAATATAAATTATTATATTATTTTTTATCTCATAGAATTAATACGATAATCATTTATGTGGTAAAAATAATAAATACATTATTTTTATTGAGAATATATATACGACGGTAATAATATAACTAATTATATTATTTATAAATTCGAAATGTTACACAACGCTCGTTAACGCGACGAAAATAATATATAAATATATTATTTTTAATAGTGGAAAATAATATTAAAACGGTTATAAAGCTAAACCCGAACATTAATATAAACACAATTGTTTGCGTGTTTTCATAAATTAAATAATTATTTTGTGAAATAATATAATTAATATATTATTTTTAATATCAGTTAAATTCTCAAAAATGTTTTATAAAATCAATCCCGACACTACAGGATTTTTCCGGGTTTCAAAACGTGTTAATATATTATAATAATAATACTAGGTTTGTTTTCACTTAAATATAATAATTAGAAACACGTTTTAAAAAATAAAAAGGGTGGAGAGACTCGAACGTGA
Source organism: Smallanthus sonchifolius (assembly GCA_023525975.1). Classification (NCBI taxonomy): domain Eukaryota; kingdom Viridiplantae; phylum Streptophyta; class Magnoliopsida; order Asterales; family Asteraceae; genus Smallanthus; species Smallanthus sonchifolius. Next base: position 14,080,522 of record CM042035.1, on the reverse strand, counting down.
GTCTCCCCCCAAACAGCACAATGAACTAACCACCACGCCCGCTAGGGTCATCGCGACATATCCAGATTCAAAATGATTTTAACACACACACACACACACTGTGTTCTTCTCCTCCTATCGAAGGCGAACCAAAAATCCTCTCCAAATCCATCGTTTTCGATTCTGATTTTCCAAAATAACAAAGGGGTTTTGTTCATTAGCTTCATTCGAATCTGTGGTGAGGTTTAATTGCAAAATCAACATGTTTAGGATTGTTAAATTACGTGGTTAAAAACCGAAACCCTAGTTTAAGAACACAGATTTAAATTGTTCGAATTCGATAAGATCATGTATTAAAATCATAGGGCTTTCAACAAATAAGGGATTCAGATTCTAACCATGTGAATTAATTGGACTGAGGTGGTGTCTGGATTCAGATTCGATTAAACACAAAATGTGATGAACCCTAGAAATGGTTCATCACTAATTGGATGTTATATGATCGAATTAGCATAAGGTTTTCAAATTTTAACTGTTTGCGAACCCGTCCATCTAAATTAATTGGATTTAGATCAAGTCTAGACCGGGTTTTGATTAAACCGAATACGGGATGAACCCTAGAATCGATCCACGTTTAATTCGGTGTTGTAAGCCCTAATTAGCATAGAGCTTTTGTTCTGGACACTGAAACGAAACTAACAGAATGATAAATTACCAGAATGGGATACGGATTGGAGGTGCTCGACCAAATGGGGTTCCGAATTCGACGGATTTGGTCTCCGACGACCCGACCGCGTCTCCAGCCGAATTGGCGTGTCCAACAGCTTCTGATAGATGCGATAGAGGTGTGCAAACGTTTAATTACAGAATGATGATCCAAGTAATCGAGGTTGATGGAATAGGTGCGATGGTCGACGATTTCGGTTACAAGAACATAATTCGTAGTGATTAACAGTGTTAATTGTATAGAAACGGCTCAATGATGGTCAAATTCATCAATGGCAGACGTTACATCTTCGAATTCGATCATATTTCAGTTATTGGTTGCGAATTGAATCCAAGACAAATGGGGTTTTGATTTTCAAAAGTCAATAGAACACAATTACTCTCGATTTTGACTTTATGAGTCAAGAGATTGAGTTTGGGCTAATTACATAACTAGTCCTTGTAGTTCTAGTTTAAATATTAGCAGAATTAGTCCCTGAGGTTCAAGATCGAGTTAACTAGGTTATTAGATAACTGGATTTGGATTAACGGAAAATTGTCAGATGTCACAATATATATACATATATATAGAGGAGGGTTCAAGTACAAAGTGTTTTTTTGCCTAAAAATAGTAGGAAATAATCTTAGAGTGACATGTGGCATTTGACGGATTTAATGATAAAGGGTACCTTGGTATTTTCCTCATTTGTTAGTTATGGTAAATCCTATAAACATGGAAAGTTAATTTTCGTATTAATTTAATTGGTTTTGACTAATTCTATTTATTCCATACGGTTTTCTTTCTTCCATAAATTTTTTACTTTCATAGAATTTCATGGCATACCTAGTGTGCTTGTGATGTTTAACTAGGTGAGTTGGTTTGTTTCATAAATAAACGTATATGTTTTTTTTTTCCATCAAACAACACATACCAAGTGTACTTGTGTTGTTTTATTAGGTGTGTGTATTGTTACTTAAATAACCACATATGACGTTTAGTTCATCAAACATCACATACCACGTTTGATGTATAGTTTATTCGATCGTGTGTTGTTTAACAGAGGTTGAAAGAATGTTGAGCTTGTGTTACATTTTATCTTTTTATGATGTGCTGTTTAAATGATTTTGTGATGTTTAACGTGTGATGAGCTGTTTAAATAATTTGTGTGCTGGTTGTCATGAACTGGAGTTTATTAGTAAATGTGTACTGATTAGCATAGAGTAATTGTGTTGATTAGTATAGTGCAAAAGTCTTGCTTAAATAATATATATATTTTTTAAAATTGATCAGCACAGTGTATATGTATTGATTTGTAAATGTTTATTGACCAGCGCAGTGTATATTTATTGATTAGTAAATGTCACAATGATTCGCACAGGTTAAATGTATAGCAAATACAAAAAGTTTCATTGTAACTGATTAGAAAATTCCAAAACTTATCAATCCATCCAAAAGATTCAAAAAAATGTTATAAATCCATCATACAAGCTACTATTAACCCTATAATGGTTGATTCAAAATAGATTTTAATTTTAAAATAGGAAACATAAAAAAATGTTTAGCCAAAGTTGATATTAGTCCACAAAAGTTTCCATTGATGGAGTGTTTGAACTAACCTTCCCACGACTCAGGATTATTGTTAACCAGTATCTTCATTTTTTAAGCAATGTTATAAAGAATGAGAGAGAAGATGGAGAATATTTGATTATTTCCGATGTAGCGGTGTTCTTTTTTAAAACAGTATTATGGTAAACTGAATCGGTGATGGAAATACGTGAGAGAGATTAATCACACTTTAATGCTTTACGAGATTTAAGGAGAATTTAAATTTTAAATTTGGTAAAATCAAATACAAAAGTCTAGATTGCCCTTAATAATGATTAGTAATAATTGCAAATCAACACCAAACTTTTAATCAAATCTCAACCATTAATTAAGAAAATGGTTGATTGAGATGTATTCTTAGGCTTTTTAGGCAAAAAGCACTTTGTACGGGAACCCTCCTCCATATACACACACACACACACACACACACACACACACATATATATATATATATATATATATATAGGGGAAGGATCATAAGAAAACTAAAAAAACTACTTATTAAAGTGGGGTGGGGGGGGGGTTAGGTTTTTGGGGGGTGGGTGAGGGGTTTAGGTTTTTGGAGGTGGGTGAGGGGTTTAGGTTTTTGGGGGTGAGTGAGGGGTTTAGATTTTTGGGTGGGGGTGGGTGGGGGGTGGGTTAGGTTTTTGGGTTTAGTTTAGGTTTTTGGAGGGGTGGGTGGGTTTAGGTTTTTGTGGGGTGGGTTGGGTGGGTTTAGGTTTTTGAGGGTGGGTTAAGTTTTTGGGTGTATTACACATATGTAGTTGGATTTTTTTGATTTTCTCATGAAAATGAGTTTTCTAGTGAACTCACCCCTATATATATATATATATATATATATATATAGGGAAAGTATAGAATGGAAACCATCTTGAGATGAAGAAACCCACTAAACCCTAGAAAATTCTAAACAATTTTTTTTTAATATTGGGATTGATTATTTATGTAAATACAAGCCTATTCGCAAAAAAAAAATAACGCCGAATAAAAATTATGTAAAAATTAACCAAAATCAACGTTTTTGTTATTACGTATGCAGTACGTTAGCATTTACATATGCAATAAATATCAGGTTTTAAAAAAAAAACCGCTCGACGCTTTTTTATAATTTTTTCATCAATAGTGATAAAATTAAATGTACAATACATCTCAAAAATAAAAGTTTTTTACTTTTTACATATGTAAAACAGGGTTTCTTTATCTCAAGTGGGTTTTTGATTATAACCATCTCCTATAGGGGATGGTTATAATAAAAACCCACTTGAGATGAAAAAACCCACGAAACCCTGTTTTACATATGTAAAAAAAAATTATTTTTGGGATGTGTTTTACATTCAATTTTATCACTTTTGGTGAAAAAATTATACAAAAGCGCCGACCGTTTTTTTTTTAAAACCTGACGTTTATTACATATGTAAATGTTGACGTATTGCATACGTAATCACAAAAAACGCTACATTTGATTTATTTTTACATATTTTTATATCTTTTTTTAATCGAAGTTTTTATTTTGCGAATATAAATAATCAATCTCAAATTTAAAAAAAAAATATTTAGAATTTTCTAGGGTTTAGTGGGTTTCTTCATTTCAAGAGGGTTTTCATTCTATACTTTCCCTATATATATATATATATATATATATGGATCATTTGAGAACTCTTAAATATCTTGAGAGCTCTGAGAACCCCTATCAATGGTTTATATTTTTTAAATTTTGTATTTTTTATATATTGTCGTGTTTGTTTATGTACATAAAAAACAATCAAACTAATTTTTGCATTTTTAAATTTTTACCTACACATGTGTAGTCATGTGTAGGTTTTACTACCTACACGTGTATAGGTAAAAAATTAATATGTAAAAATTATTTTGATTGTTTTTTATGTACATAAACACACATGACAATATATAAAAAATACAAAATTAAAAAAATATAAACATAGGAGTTCTCAAGATATTTAGAGTTCTCAAATGATCTTAACTCATTATATATATATATATATATATATATATATATATATATATATATATGTAGGAAAATGATCAAATGTAAACCAAGTTTAAATGTGTAAACCAAAAAACCAAATTCCCGCCACATATTTATTATAGTTAATTGAGTGACTTTTGGGGAATGTATTAAAATAAGATGAAAATAAATGTGTGGTCAGAATTTGATTTTTAGTTTACAAATGATCCTCACCATATATATATATATATATATATATATATATATAGTGTATATATAGGGTGAAAACTCATATGTGTTGTGAAAACTCATGAAAACTCTATGTAACAACTTTTTTTTTAAAATAGGGTAGTTTTGTTACATATTTTCGTCACATTTTATTAAAAAAAAAAAAATCAAAAAGCGCCAAAGGATTTAAAAAAAAAAAAAGATGTAACAATTGTAAAAAAAATCCCGTTTTTCAGTTGTTACATACGTAACAACGTTGTAACGGTAATTTTTTTTACATTTTTTATATCTTTAAAAAAAAATTCCTTCGGCGCTTTTTTGATTTAAAAAAAATAAGTGACGAAAATATGTAACAAAACTACCTTATTTTTTAAATAAATAAATAATGAAAAAAAGTAGAGTTTTCATGGGTTTTCACAACTCATATGAGTTTCCATTCTATCCTAACCCTATATATATATATATATATATATATATATATATATATATAGGGTGAGGTTCAAATGTTAACCAATTTTTATGTGATAACCACGATAACCACTCTAAAACATAGTGTTACGTATATGTATCAATTATCATTTTGTTAATTTACATATATCTAAACACTATGTGTCACGTGTCTTGTAACATCCCAAAAATAAAACGAAAGTTATAATAACGGAATAAACAAACGATGCATGACGGGCCGGGCCGGATGGGTCGGCGGGCTAGAAGGGGCGAACATACGGGGAGCCTCCCCTATAAATAGCCCAAGTCACCACCCTTTTCTCTTATTTGCAACATCTAGAGAGAGAAACCATAGGGAGAGAAAGTTGGCGGATCGACCGAGATTGAAGAAGTGTGTTGCTCCAGAGCTTGTGAGAAGAACCTCCGGATCAAAAGCTCGATACAGGTAACGATCTGGCCTAGATCTGATTTTTTGTTCGTTTTGGGGTTTTAGATGAAAAGGTAACGTTTTTACGGATGAAACTGGAAGAAAAACATAGATTTGAGTTCCTTAATGAAAAGCAAACGTTTTGAATGTAAACAAGTTCGGGATCTTGACGTGATCAGACCCGAATGCGAAAGTTAGGGTTTTTACGGGGAAGCAGATCCTGCGTACTTATCAAGTACGCATGAAGCAGATCCTGCGTACTTATCAAGTACGCATGAAGAGGGTCCTGCGTACTTATCAAGTACGCATGAAGAGGGTCATGCGTACTTATCAAGTACGCATGAAGCAAAGTCTGCGCACTTATTAAGTACGCAATAACAAGGCCCTGCGCACTTGCTAAGTGAGCAGGCATCGGCTGGTTAGTGAAGTCAGTATAGTCGCCTAAATCATAATGGTCAAACCGTTAGAGTCGGGATTAGGTCTGATGTGTATTTAACTAATCAATTCAGATCAGAAGTGACGTTGTTGGACCTTTGTTTAGGACAACCCAAATTAGCTTATCAGGTGAGTTCTAGAAGCCCTTCTTTAAATGTTTTAATTAAATGTTTTTGGGCTGGTGTGCATACATACGGAATGATGTTTTTAAAATGAGGTTTACGAAATGATGTTTACGAAACGATGTTTACGATATGATGTTTACGAAATGATGTTTACAAGATGATGTTTATGAAATGTTTTGCCAAATGAAGTTTACGGAAGGTTTACGAAAGAGATGATGCTTTGTTTAATAAAACGTACAAATGCTTTAACTAAAATGAGGTAAAGGTTTTACGAAAGTCACGAATGAACGAATCTGCCACGAGTTCCTACGGGAGCTAAGGTATGTATGTATGTATTGGCCTCACCCTTACGGGGGGCCTTTGTGGCTGGCTAACGGTTGTAAACTGGTTGAAGATGGGGTGACGATGGTCACCCATGGGATTATCGAGATCCCGGTGGAAGGTACTATTCCTTGTAGGGAAATAGTGCCTAAGTTATATTATGTCTACCTAGAGGTAATGAGCCTTAGGAGACATGTGTTTGGTCCACCTAGAGGTAACGAGCCTTAGGAGACCTGGGTGACGGATGGCTTAGAGGTGACAAGCCTTAAGTTCATCCGCTGGTACGCGATGTATGGAATTGACGGTTACGAGTAGGCGCAGATTCGGTTCATGTTGACTTAAGTTATGATACTATGTTACGATGTTATGATGATGTTAAGTTATTGCATGTTTTATGTACGCTTTTGTTAAACAAATGTATGTTATGTTTTCGGCAAATGTTTATGTTAAGGTTTTATGTAAAGCTAGAACTCACCAACGAGCTGACTTTTAGTATGAACATTCAGGTTATGGGCAGGTTATGATGATGAACGGTGATGCTGGGCGGCTTGATGAGTTACCCGGATGATATGAAGACTGGCATCCCGTTATGTTTTATGTTTAAGTCAATGTTACGCTTCCGCATGTTTGAACAAGTTTTAATTATCTTGAATGAATGATTCCGTTGCGTTATTTGATATTCTAGTTTAAGAAATGTTTGTGAATGAGTAAATCCAACAAGTGAGGCCTCCCGGGTTTGGGGCCTTACAAGTTGGTATCAGAGCAACAGTTTGAGAGATTCGGACACTCCCAGTATCTGAACTTAAACTGTGAATGGGACCGAAAGCTGATGCCAGTACGGGTAACTCAAGCCACAGCATCAGGTATGAAGGTAGTATATATTTACATATATAATATGTCTTAGAAAGGGTTAGGTAAGGACTTGTGTTCCGATGGAATCACAAAGGTGGTCAAATAGAAATCAATAGATAGTGTAATGGTTAATTGCAGATGGCTAGTGTATATTAACAACTTACAATGCTTGTTGAATTCTATTTGTTAACTTGCGTGATGACATTGGATTCCTTGTCTTATAGAACGAAATGGAAAGAAGAGGAAACGGAAGGCGTGGTGGGGGCCATAATGGTGGTCGTAAGGACCCCTGCACGCCAAGAGTACAGTGAAGAAGGAAGTGTTCACACGGAGCCACAAGTTAGTGTGCACAGAACTGAGCCGACTCATGTCGAAGAACAACAATTCACTTTTGAACCAGAAGTGAGAGCGGCTTTGGCACGCGAGTTCAATGAGTTGATGAAGGCTTCTTTGCCAGCACTGTTGGCAAAAGCGTTAAAGAAGGCTAGTGAGATGGATGGGTCTAACACGGCGGTTGGTACCCCGAACGCTAGGGCAGTTAACGCACCGCTTACCCGTGGTTGCGACTATAAGTCCTTTAAGGCATGTGACCCGCCGGTCTTGACTGAGAAGAAGGACGCGATGGCTACTTTTGATTGGGTAATCCGTATGGAAGCTGCCATTCGTCTGAGCGAGTGTCGAGCGAATCAAGTTGTGGAATTTGCTGCTAACTCCTTGAGAGAGGAAGCATCCCATTGGTGGGAAGGTGTACGTCAATCCAAGGGGAACGAGGCTGTGGATGCAATGATGTGGAATGATTTTAAAACTTTGGTGATCAAGAATTTCTGTCCAAAGAATGAGATCGAAAAGGTAGAAAGGGAATTTCTGGGGATTAAGGCCGGGAGCATGACGCACCGGCAGTACACCACACGGTTCAACGAACTGGCACGTCTGGTGCCATATCTTGTCACGACTGAGGAAAGAAAGATCGCCTGCTACATTCAAGGGCTGCCGGACCAGGTCCACACCTATGTTAAGGCAAGCGCCCCTACTACCTATGATTCAGTAGTAGAATTGAGCGGCGTGGTATTTGATGATCTGGCGCTGAATGTCTTTGCCATTGAACAGCCTAAGAAGAAGATGAGTTTCCCCGCTAAGCGATCGACTGGGAATTTGTTTGGGGCTCGGGACAAACATGCCAGGGTAGGCGAGACGACAGTCGTCGAAAAATGTGGGGTAAGACATGCGGGTGAATGTCGGCTAGGGACAAATCTGTGCTACAAATGTGGCAAGACTGGACACTACTCCCAAAAATAAAACGAAAGTTATAATAACAGAATAAATGAACAAGGCATGACGGGCCGGCGTGGGCTAGAAGGGGCGAACATAGGGGGAGCCTCCCCTATAAATAGCCTAAGTCACCACCCTTTTCTCTCATTTGCAACATCTAGAGAGAGAAACCGTAGAGAGAGAAAGTTGGCGGATCGACCCGAGATTGAAAAAGTGTGTTGCTCCAGAGCTTGTGAGAAGAACCTCCGGATCCGAAGCTTGATACATGTAACGATCTGGCCTAGATCTGAGTTTTTTTTTCATTTTAGGGTTTTTCGCGTTTTGGATGAAAAGGTAACGTTTTTACGGATGAAACTGGAAGAAAAACATAGATTTGAGTTCCTTAATGAAAAGCAAACATTTTGAATATAAACAAGTTCGGGATCTTGACGTGATCAGGCCCGAATGCGAAAGTTAGGGTTTTTACGGGGAAACAGATCCTGCGTACTTATCAAGTACGCATGAAGAGGGTCCTGCGTACTTATCAAGTATGCATGAAGAGGGTCTTGCGTACTTATCAAGTACGCATGAAGCAAAGTCTGCGCACTTATTAAGTACGCAAGAACAAGGCCCTGCGTACTTGCTAAGTGCGCAGGCATCAGGCTGGTTAGTGAAGTCAGTATAGTCTCCTAAATCATATTGGTCAAACCGTTAGAGTCGGGATTAGATCTGATGTGTATTTAACTAATCAATTCAGATCGGAAGTGACGTTGTTGGACCTTTGTTTAGGACAACCCAGATTAGCTTATCAGGTGAGTTCTAGAAACCCTTCTTTAAATGTTTTAATTAAATGTTTTTGGGCTGGTGTGCATACATACGGAATGATGTTTTTAAAATGAGGTTTACGAAATGATGTTTACAAAACGATGTTTACGATATGATGTTTACGATATGATGTTTATGAAATGTTTTGCCAAATGAAGTTTACGAAAGGTTTACAAAAGAGATGATGTTTTGTTTAATAAAACGTACAAATGCTACTAAAATGAGGTAAAGGTTTTATGAAAGTCACGAATGAACGAATCTGACACGAGTTCCTACAGGAGCTAAGGAATGTATGTATGTATTGGCCTCACCCTTACGAGGGGCCTTTGTGGCTGGCTAACGGTTGTACAACTGGTTGATGATGGGGTGACAACGGTCACCCATGGGATTACCGGGATCCCGATAAAAGGTACTATTCCTTGCAGGGAAATAGTGCCTAAGTTCTGTTCTATCTACCTAGAGGTAACAATCCTTAGGAGACATGTGTTTGGTCCACCTAGAGGTAACGAGCCTTAGGAAACCTGGGTGACGGATGACGTAGAGGTAACGGGCCTTAAGTTCATCCACTGGTATGCGATGTATGGAATTGACGGTTACGAGAAGGCGCAGATTCGGTTCATGTTGACTTATGTTATGATACTATGTTACGATGTTATGATGATGTTAAGTTATTGCATGTTTTTCGTACGTTTTTGTTAAACAAATGTATGTTATGTTTTCGGCAAAATGTTTATGTTAAGGTTTTATGTAAAGCTAGAACTCACCAGCGTAGCTGACTTTTAGTATGCACATTCAGGTTAAGGGCATGTTATGATGATGGACGGTGATGCTGGGCGGCTTGATGAGTTACCCGGATGATATGAAGACTGGCACCCCGTTATGTTTCATTTATGTTATGTTTTACGTTTAAGACAATGTTGTGACAATCCGGACTTTTCCAGTTAACTCCGTTAAAAAATCCAGTTAAAGTTAACCTAATTAACTTAACTCAAACTTCAGGGACTAATTCTATCAACAATCCAAACTTAAACTCCAAGGACTAGTTGTGTAATACCCTTCAACCATTCTGTTGACGGTTTAAAGTTAAAATTGTATTCTGTTGACTTTGAAAGTCAACTAACCATGTTTCTAACTCCATCCATACTTGAGGGACCTTTCCTGCCAATTCCTAAACTCCAATTCACATGAAACTACGGGGACTAGTCCTGCCATTTTCTTGAAACTCAATTTGTTGACTTGCAAAGTCAAAATCGCGAGTTCTTGAACCAAATTCGTAATCCATAACTGAATTGCTCGAATTAGTAACGTAAATGCATGACCAGTCCATTAACGAACCTAATCAATGCTTTAATCATCGTCATTACATCGAATTAAGCTCGAATAATGTGCATTAAACTGAAACCGTCAACCACGAGCATATTGAACATCAAATTCATCTAAACCTGTTGTTAATCTCACAAATAGAACTCCTGCGCACTTCATTAGAACTCTGTTGAAGCATTTGCACACATCAAACTCGTCGGAATCACAGCAGAAGCCGCTGGAGACCAACTAGTTGCAGCCGGAACCTGTTCTAGTCGAACTCTATCAATCCGATATCAATTCAGGCAATTGATTACACCTTCAGCTTCGTTTCCATCTCATATATGAAAGCCCTAACCAAATTAGGGCTTACATTATCGAATCCGGCTCAAACCAGATTCTAGGGTTCATCGTAAACCAGTTTAATCGATCAACACCCTAGACTCTATTTAAATCCAATTAATATACATTATTAGCTTTGCAATCCTCTGTATATCGGAAGCCCTATCTTAATTTTGGTTTCCATTATCGGATTCATCATGATCCGATACCTAGGGTTTATACGACTCCGGTTAAGTCTACGGATTACAGAAATTGAACGCATCAGTAGATTCACCTTGATGTCTACACTAAAAGCCCTATGAAATCTATGGGTTTTATCATCTAATCGAAACCGGATCGAACCTAGGGTTCTTATGGCTTTCTGGTTAAGCGAATTCATACCAGTACTCATTTTAAATGAAATTAATCTACACCAACAGATTCGCAATCATCAAATTAACAAAAACCCTATGAATCCAACACCTTTCAATATCAGAATCGGTCAAATCGATTCAGGATCAAATCGAGGGTTTTCGGCCTTTTGAATCTAAAATTAAACGATCATAAACTTGTTAGTTTTGCAATTAAATACACGCACAGATGCGTATTAACCCGACTAACAAAACCCCTAGGTCACTTTGATCGATCGTTATTAGATTCGTTGGAATTGGGGCTGGTTTCAATCGGATCGTGATATGGGGGAAGATCATGCTGAACTTGTATGTTAAAACAAATTCGAACCGGGTTTGAATGCGATACCCTAGCGGGCGGGACTGGTTAAAGCTGTGTGCGTGTGTGGGAGAGACCCGGCTTCGAGACCGGGCTCTCACATTTTATTTTTGAGGCACTTTTGGTTATATTAAATTATTAAAAATCAAACCCTATATTATTATAATATTATATTAATATGTTTCAGCCTGGGGAACCACCCGTAGGCTCGGGTTTGGATTTATGTTCTATTTTCATTATTACTCCCACTTTTAAAAAAAACTAGTATACTTATATTGTTTTCAAGCCATAACCCCGTATAAAATAATATATTTATACCCGTGACTCATAGTATAAATTAATATATATATATTTTATATTATTTCGCCTCGTTACTAGTTTCGTGTAACGTTTTAAAATAATAAATAATGTAGTTATTTATAATATTTTACACTCGTTATTATCTTTTAATAAATTAATAATTTTATTATTTTATTGCATAAATAATTATTGTAATAATATATTTATTATATTATTTTCGTAGGCCATTATGTAATGACGAAATCACTCGAATATAATTATTATATTATTTTGTCATCCGTCGCGTAACGTATACATCTTAATTATTAATTAAAGAATTCTTATTCTCGTAGACACGTTCGTCTACTCTTAATCATTAGAGCTTTTCCTTAGAACGTTCGATCTTCCGTGTCGTCGTCACAAATCTCAACTTGTCTCTAATTTATGTGTTTATAATTTTAGGGCATTCGTAAGTCGTTTGAGACTTACACTCGTGATTCCAACTTATCTCTTGTGTGATACTGCCTACGCTACTCAGGTGAGTTTTCACGGCCCCTCTTTACTGTTTTTAAACTGGGGGAGAAAACATGTCGTAAATGCTTTTGATTTTTGTAATTCGTATATGATATCACTTGTATGACTGTGCGTACACATTATCCTTTAAGTCCTCACATCGGACCGTTAATATGAACATAGCGAGGTAATTTGAGTAGAACTAATGGGTTTGACAAACCTCACCCGCGTTAGTCGCGTTAACTCGATTGGAGGTCGAATGAGTGCAATATTGACCTAAACATGCACCATGATGGTGGGAGGCATATAAACAGTTAGCTGTCGGTTGCGAGCGCATTAGTTAGCATGTTTATGGGTTAGCTACCTATTGATTTATATATTGAATGTACATTAATCTGTTAAACGCTTCTATAAACTGAAACCTGTGAACTCACCAACCTCGTGCTGACATTTTCTTACATGTTTTTCTCAGGTCGCTTAAGATAAGGCACAGGTGCACACAATAGGACATGCATTGAATTCTGCCTTCGATTTATGTTTTATCAAACTGTTTGGACTATTTTGAATCGTGTTTGGTTTGGAGTTTTGGACTGTTCTTTTGGGCGCGTGTGTTTTGCGCATTTACTTTCTTTACGCTTTCGCATTAACTCTGATTGATATGATATTTTCATTTGAGTCCCATGTAGAGTCGTTCAATGTAACTAATGTCTGAGATCCTGGTTCGTCACTTCCCAAACGGTAAAACTCTGTTAGTTGAAATTTGAGGGTGTGACAGATTGGTATCAGAGACATTGGTTATAGAGAACTAGGATTGCATACTAGACTATAACCTCACACATTAGTTACATGTCATGAACCTTGGATGTTTTGCACTTATACGTTATATTACAGGAACATGTCGTCAACTCCACCACCATCACCTAAGGCACCAGGACACGATGCACCTATCTTATCATCCCCGGAGCCCAAAAGGCGCCGGACTAGTTCTAATGACTATTCGGTTGATCAGGATGAACCGAGTAGCGCGCAAGCAACGAATCCTGCTCGTAATTGGAATGCATACCCTCAAATGATCCAAAGGTGGATCGAGATGGGAAATGTTCCATCACCCTACTTTGGTTCCGTTTCCTCATCATCTACTTTACCTAGCTTGCCCTGCACTATGGAACAAGCTTTTACAGCTTTTTTATTTTACATGTCTAGGGAGTTGAGCATTGTGAAAGATGCTATTGAGGAGATACCTGACATTCTGCAGCGAGAGGCGCAAATAGAGGAGAACAAGGAAGGAATTGAGCTTTTGACTGCTGAGCTAGCAGTGACGGATCAGGTCCATAACGTTTTGGTAGATCGGGTTACGCATTTGGAGACGAGGGTGGACACCTCGGACCAGGATGTAGGAGGGATTCTGGAGAGAGTGGCTAATCTGGAAGCCCAGCTGCAAGTAGCAGACCATGCTGCTAAAGGACTTCAAGAGAGAGTGACTCACTTAGAAGCCCAACTGCAAGCAGCCCTATTTTCAGAAGACATTCTACTTTCGGATGACGAAGAGGAGCCTTTCGAGGAGGAGCCCTTTGAGGATGAGACCTTGGAGGAGGAGCCACCCGAGGAGGAACCGGTGGAGATTGACGATGCACAATCATACGTTTCTTCCGATGACGAAGACGCTTGATGATCTTTCTATTCTATCCTTCCTTTTCATTCATGTTTTGCTTATGTTATTTTCTCTTTTCAAACCTAAATGGGTAAGATTGTTCCCATTCAATAAAAGCATGAGAAGTTTAAGGTTTGAGTTATTTATTTTGTAGCCTTACAATTTATTTAATTTTCTAAATGTTAGATGTTGTATTTCTTTACTAGTACATAAATAATGTTTAATATGCGATATATTTCTCATTGTTTTGTATTTGTGAATGTGAAGAATCATGTCGGGAAGAGGACGTGGAGGTTGTGCTGGTGGCCGTGGTACCATCAACATGACAGCATCTGAGCTGGCGGCACTTATCAACGATAGTGTGGCATTGGCTCTCGCAGCACAGAAAGCTGCAGGTAAATGCTTTAGCTATTGACTAATGAGGTCAATTCATCTCTTAAAGCGCCTTTCCTAAGCTCTATAATCCCAACCCTATATTATGCTTCTAAATCCAAGTCAACAGAATCAACCACCCGCCTGCACTTTCAAGACATTTATGGACTGTAAGCCCTACTCCTTTAGTGGAGCCGAAGGAGCTGTCAGACTACTCCGGTGGTTCGAAAAGGTAGAATCAGTGATTGCCATGTGCAACTACCCAGTGGCCAATTAGGTCAAGTTCGTCGCTGGAACTTTGGAGGGCCCGACTCTCACGTGGTGGAACGCCCAGGTCCAGATGTTGGGTCTGGCCATGGCAAATGGACTCCCGTGGGAGGAGTTTAAAACGATGATGAAGGAGGAGTACTGTCCTCGTGATGAAATTCAGAAGTTGGAAGGTGAATTTTGGAACCTGAAAATGGAAGGTTCTGAAATTGAGTTGTACACCACACGCTCCCATGAGCTCGCTACCATGTGCCCACATATGGCGACTCCAGACTACAAGAGAATTGAGCTGTATATTGGAGGTCTAGTTCCTCAAATTCAAAGTATGACTACTTCGTCCAACCCTACTACCATCCAGCAGACGATCCGACTAGCCCACAACCTAACCTATCAGGCGGTGACTCAAGGGACTTTACCCCCGAGAGGTTCGGCCTCTAAATCCACCGACAATCATAAACGCAATTTTGATCACCACTCCAACACTCACTCTAACTCCAAAGGACCCCAATTCAATCAACCCCAACAGCAGCAGCGAAAGTTTGAGCCTGCTAAGAACTTCAATCAAACGACCTCCTCAGGTCAAAATCAAGGTAGTTATGCGGGGAGAGCCCCCAAGTGCAACAAGTACAATTATCACCACGTCGGTGCTTGTAACCGTTGTCAACAGTGTGGCAAGATGGGCCACGCTGCAAAGGATTGTAGAGTGGATCTTCATAATAAGCAACCATTCCGACCGCAAGGGTCCACAAGGGGATGTTTTCAATGCGACAAGGAGGGGCATATTCAGAGGGATTGTCCTCAGTCGAAGAGGAATGGTAATGGAAATGGGAATGGAAATGGTAATGGTAACGGCGGCAATAATCAAGGCAACAACAATGTGGCAATAATGCCAATAATGGAGGGAATGGTGCGAAAGGACGAGCTTTCGTGCTAGGATCTGGAGAAGCTCGTTATGATCATAATGTGGTCACCGGTAAGTTTCTCTTAAAGAATTACTTTACTTCTGTCCTTTTTGACATTGGTGCTGATAGGAGTTTTACATCTAGAAAACTTAGTGATATGATAAAAGGAACTCCAACTCTGTTAGAAGCTAAGTATATAATAGAGATAGCTGATGGCCAAATAATTGAAGCAACCCACATTCTTAAGGGTTGGAAGCTTGAGCTAGCTAGTCATAAACTTCATATCGACCTTATGCCGGTCACGCTTGGTAGTTTTGATGTAATTGTCGGCATAGATTGGTTATCTAAAAACCAAGCCGAAATCATCTGTTGTGAGAAAATTGTTCGCATTCCTCTCCCGAGTGGAGAAACCCTTTCCGTTCAGGGCGAAAAAGTTGGTGCAGTCATGGGCATCATATCCTTTATGAAAGCACAGAAATGCCTTCGAAAAGGGCATACTGCTATTTTAGCTGTCGTTGCTGAGCAGCCCTCAGAAGAGAAGAAGATTGATGATATTCCCATCGTTCGTGACTTTCTGGAAGTATTTCCCGAAGACTTTCCTGGTCTGCCACCACACCTTCAAGTTGAGTTTCAAATCGATCAGGCACCCGGAGCGGCACCGATCGCTCAGGCACCTTACAGACTGGCACCTAGCGAATTGCGAGAGCTATCTACTCAGTTACAGGAATTGTTGGATAAAGGTTTCATCCGACCTAGCTCATCGCCATGGGGAGATCCAGTTCTGTTTGTCAAGAAGAAGGACGGAACTTTCCGTATGTGTATCGACTACCGTGAGCTAAATAAAGTCACAATCAAGAATCGTTATCCTTTGCCTCGCATAGATGATCTCTTTAATCAACTCTAAGGATCCAGTTTCTATTCCAAGATAGATCTTAGGTCCTGCTGCCATAAATTGAGAGTCCGAGATGAAGATATCTCTAAGACTGCTTTCTAAACAAGGTAAGGCCACTACGAGTTTATGGTCATGCCTTTCGGATTAACCAACGCACCTGCGGTATTCATGGACCTCATGAACCGTGTGTGTAAGCCATACCTTGATCAATTTGTCATTGTTTTCATCGACGACATTCTCATTTATTCCAAGAACAAGGAGGAACATGAGGAACATCTACGCCTAATTTTGGAATTACTTAAGCAGGAGCAACTTTATGCTAAGTTTTCCAAGTGTGAATTCTGGATCCGTGAAGTTCAATTCTTAGGATATGTGGTTAATGAGAAAGGAATACATGTCGATCCATCAGAGATAGAAGCCATCAAGAATTGGGCAGCACCGACGACTCCGACTGAGGTGCGACAATTTCTGGGATTGGTTGGTTATTACCGTCGATTCATCGAAGGATTTTCAAAAATTGCACAACCTCTCACTGCCTTAATTCAGAAGGGTAAAGCCTATAACTGGGGCGATAACCAAGAGTCAGCATTCCAACATCTTAAGCAGAAACTTTGCAGTGCACCTATCCTAGCTCTTCCGAAGGGTACGAATGATTTCGTGGTGTATTGTGACGCATCTATTCAGGGTTTGGGTTGTGTATTAATGCAACGAGAAAAGGTGATCGCATATGCTTCGCGTCAACTAAAGATTCACGAGAAAAACTACACAACTCACGATCTACAGTTGGGAGCCGTAGTTTTCGCACTTAAGATATGGTGACACTACTTATACGGTACCAAGTGCACTATCTATACCGACCATAAGAGTCTTCAGCATATCTTTGAGCAGAAAGAGCTGAACATGAGACAACGTCGTTGGGTCGAGCTCTTGAATGATTATGACTGTGCAATCCAGTATCACCCGGGTAAGGCTAACATTGTAGCTGATGCCCTAAGTCGAAAGGAAACCAAGCCCAAACGAGTTTGAGCATTACAGCTTACCATTCACCCCGGATTACCTGACAAAATTCGTAGTGCTCAACTCGAAGCCTTGAAAGAGGAAAACCTACCGCTGGAAGGTACGCGCGGTATGGAAGCACAACTCGAGGTCAAGTCTGATGGTATTCGCTACTTCGCCGAACGAATATGGGTTCCAGTATTCAGAAATTTAAGGGAACTAGTCATGGATGAAGCTCACAAATCTCGTTACTCTATTCATCCAGGTTCCGACAAGATGTATCATGACCTAAGGTGCTGTATTGGTGGCCAAAGATGAAGGCCGATATAGCCACCTATGTGAGCAAGTGCCTTACTTGCGCGAAGGTCAAAGTTGAATATCAAAAGCCTTCTGGTCTACTCCAGCAACCAGAGATTCCCATGTGGAAATGGGAACATATATCCATGGACTTTATCACAAAATTTCCACGAACTCCTACCGGATGTGATACCATTTGGGTAATCGTGGATCGTTTAACAAAGTTTGCTCACTTCTTAGCAATCAAGGAAACCGACAAAATGGATAAGCTTACTCGTATTTACTTAAAAGAAGTAGTCTCTCGGCACGGGGTGCCAATCTCTATCATTTCGGATAGTGATGCATGATTCACCTCTCGTTTCTGGCAATCGTTACATAAAGCTTTAGGCACACGTCTAGATATGAGCACAGCATACCATCCTCAAACTGAGGGCCAGACATAGCATACTATTCAAACTCTGGAGGATATGCTACGAGCTTGTGTGATTGACTTCGGTAACACCTGGGAGTCTCACCTACCGTTGATGGAGTTCTCCTACAACAACAGTTATCATACTAGCATCAAAGCAGCTCCATTTGAAGCACTATATGGACGGAAATGCCGTTCTCCTATTTGTTGGGCTGAAGTTGGGGATAGTCAACTCATAGGTCCTGAACTAGTACTTGAAACTTCTGAGAAAATCGTTCAAATTAGAAACCGTATGGCAGCAGCTCGTGACCGTCAAAAGAGCTATGCCGATAAGCGTCGTAAACCGCTAGAATTTCAAGTAGGGGATATGGTCTTGTTAAAGTCTCGCCTTGGAAGGGTGTCATTCGTTTTGGGAAATGAGGTAAACTGAATCCTCGTTATGTTGGACCATTCAAAATAGTGAAGAGAATTGGCCCAGTAGCATATCAACTAGACCTACCTGAAGGACTGAGTGGTGTACACGATGTCTTTCATGTCTCGAACTTGAAGAAATGTCTAGCAGACGAGACACTTGTGGTTTCTCTTGAGGAACTACACATTGATGAAAAACTACGTTTCATCGAAAAACCAGTCGAAATCATGGATAGGGAGGTCAAAACGTTAAAACGCAGTAAAATCCCTATTGTCAGAGTCCGTTGGAACTCGAAACGTAGACCGGAATTCACTTGGGAGCACGAGGACCAGATGATGCGCAAGTATCCTCTTATGTTCAAGCAATCCACTTCAAACTCTTAACGTACTATTCTAATTTTCGGGATGAAAATTCTTTCAACTAGGGGATGATGTGACATCCGGAAAATTTTTTTATTTATTTATTAATCGGGACGAAAATTCTTTCAACTAGGGGATGGTGTGACAATCCGGACTTTTCCAATTAACTCCGTTAACAAAATCCAGTTAAAGTTAACCTAATTAACTTAAGTCAAACTTCAAGGACTAATTCTGTCGATAATCCAAACTTAAACTCCAAGGACTAGTTGTGTAATACCCTTCAACCATTATGTTGACTGTTTAAAGTCAAAATTGTCTTCTGTTGACTTTGAAAGTCAACTAACCATGTTTCTAACTCCATCCAAACTTGAGGGACCTTTCCTGCCAATTCCTAAACTCCAATTCACATGAAACTACAGGGACTAGTCCTGCCATTTTCTTGAAACTCAATTTGTTGACTTGCAAAGTCAAAATCGCGAGTTCTTGAACCAAATTCGTAATCCATAACCGAATTGCACGAATTAGTAACGTAAATGCACGACCAGTCCATTAACGAACCTAATAAATGCTTTAATCATCGTCATTACATCGAATTAAGCTCGAATAATGTGCATTAAACTGAAAATGTCAACCACGATCATATTGAACATCAAATTTTTCTAAACCTGTTGTTAATCTCATAAATCAAACTCCTGCGTACTTCATTAGAACGCTGTTGAAGCATTTGCACACATCAAACTCTTCGGAATCACAGCAGAAGCCGCCGGAGACCAACTAGTTGCAGTCGGAACCTGTTCTAGACGAACTCTATCAATCTGATATCAATTCAGGTAATTGATTACACCTTCAGTTTCGTTTCCATCTCATATATGAAAGCCCTAACCAAATTAGGGCTTACATAATCGAATCCGGCTCAAACCAGATTCTAGGGTTCATCGTAAACCAGTTTAATCGATCAACACCCTAGACTCTATTTAAATCCAATTAATATACATTATTAGCTTCGCAATCCTCTGTATATCGAAAGCCCAATCTTAATTTTGGTTTCCATTATCAGATTCATCATGATCCGATACCTAGGGTTCATACGACTCCGATTTAGTCGAACCCTATACTTCGATACGGATTACAGAAATTGAATGCATCAGTAGACTAGCCTTGATGTCTACACTAAAAGCCCTATGAAATCTATGGGTTTTATTATCTAATCGAAACCGGATCGAACCTAGGGTTCTTATGGCTTTCTGGTTAAGCGAATTCATACCAGTACTCATTTTAAATGAAATTAAACTACACCAACAGATTCGCAATCATCAAATTAACAAAAACCCTATGAATCCAACACCTTTCAATATCAGAATCAGTCAAATCGATTCAGGATCAAATCGAGGGTTTTCGGCCTTTTGAATCTAAAATTAAACAATCATAAACTTGTTAGTTTTGCAATTAAATACAAGCACAGATGCGTATTAACCCGATTAACAAAACCCCTAGGTCACTTTGATCGATCGTTATCAGATTCGTGGGAATTGGGGCTGGTTTCGATCGAATCGTGATATGGAGGAAGATCACGCTGAACTTGTATGTTAAAACCAATTGGAACCGGGTTTGTATGCGATACCCTAGCGGGCGGGACTGGTTAAAGCTGTGTGCGTGTGTGGGAGAGACCCGAGTTCGAGACCGAGCTCCCACATTTTATTTTTGAGGCACTTTTGGTTATATTAAAAACCCTATATTATTATAATATTATATTAATATTTTTAGCACGGGGAACCACCCGTAGGCTCGGGTTTGGATTTATGTTCTATTTTCATTATTAATCCCACTTTTAAAAAAATGGTATACTTATATTGTTTTCAAGCCATAACCTCGTATAAAATAATATATTTATGCCCGTGACTCCTAGTATAAAATAATATATATATTTTATATTATTTCGCCTCTTACTAGTTTCGTGTAACGTTTTAAAATAATAAATAATGTAGTTATTTATAATATTTTACACTCGTTATTATCTTCGAATAAAATAATAATTTTATTATTTTATCGCATAATTAATTATTGTAATAATATATGTATTATGTTATTTTCGTAGGCCATTATGTAATGACGAAATCGCTCGAATATAATTATTATATTATTTTGTCATCCGTCGCGTAACGTATACATCTTAATTATTAATTAAAAAATTCTTATTCCCGTAGACACGTTCGTCTACTCTTAATCATTAGAGCTTTTCCTTAGGACGTTTAATCTTCCGTGTCGTCGTCACAAATCTCAACTTGTCTCTAATTTATGTGTTTATAATTTTAGGGCATTCGTAAGTCGTTCGAGACTTACACTCGTGATTCCAACTTATATCTTGTGTGATACTGCCTACGCTACTCAGGTGAGTTTTCACGGCCCCTTTTTACTGTTTTTAAACTGGGGGAGAAAACATGTCGTAAATGCTTTTGATTTTTGTAATTCATATATGATATCACTTGTATGACTGTGCGTACACATTATCCTTTAAGTCCTCACATCGGACCGTTAATATGAACATAGCGAGGTAATTTGAGTAGTACTACTGGGTTTGACAAACCTCACCAGCGTTAGTCGCGCTAACTCGATTGGAGGTCGAACAGGTGCAATATTGACCTAAACATGCACCATGATGGTTGGAGGCATATAAACAGTCAGCTGTCGGTTGCGAGTGCATTAGTTAGCATGTTTATGGGTTAGCTACCTATTGATTTATATATTGAATGTACATTAATCTGTTAAACGCTTCTATAAACTAAAACCTATGAACTCACCAACCTCGTGTTGACATTTTCTTACATGTTTTTCTCAGGTCGCTTAAGATAAGGCACAGGTGCACACAATAGGACATGCATGGAATTCTGCCTTTGATTTATGTTTTATCAAATAGTTTGGACTATTTTGAATTGTGTTTGGTTTGGACTTTTGGGCTATTCTTTTGGGTGCGTGTGTTTTGCGCATTTACTTTCTTTACGCTTCCGCATTAACTCTGATTGATATGATATTTTCATTTGAGTCCCATGTAGAGTCGTTCAATGTAACTAATGTCTGAGATCCTGGTTTGTCACTTCCCAAATGGTAAAACTCCGTTAGTTGAAATTTGGGGGTGTGACAAATGTTACGCTTCCGCATGTTTGAACAAGTTTTAATTATCTTGAATGAATGATTCCGCTGCGTTATTTGATATTCAAGTTTAAGAAATATTTGTGAATAAGTAAATCCAACAAGTGAGGCCTCCCGGGTTTGGGGCCTTACATATCTGTAACATTATTTGATACGTATACGTAAAACTCATAATTTCCATAATTACGTTCAAAATATTTTCTCAAGATACTTAAATAATATTTTAACAATTAAAACAAAATATAATTTATAAAATATGTGATTGTTTTATAGTGGTTAGCACGGTTATCACATAAAAAGTTGGTTAGCATTTGAAACCTTCTCTATATAGGTAAATGTTATGCAAAAAAGGCTCTAAATCATGAGAAGGCTAAAAAGCCATGATAAAATGACATGTGTCAATTTCCAATTTTCGTTTGTAGGGGTACCTTGGTCATTTGAGTAAGGCTATTTATTTTGTAAATTTATTATGTAACTTGTTGCTTGACTTGGTTTCTTAATTCAATCAAATGAAATCAATTTTGGAAGATTGCAAAATCCACGGTTACGAATATGAATGATATAGATGTCAATCTTGATGAGTTGCATTCTATCGAGCATATCACTGATTCTTATCATTCCCTATTCTTAATTCAATAAAAAAAATCTTTTGTTATCAATTAAGGCCTGATTCTTAGGGTTATTATATTTTCATTATCTTTGTTTCTTTTATTCGTTATTTGATAAGTAGAAATTTGTAATCAATGAAGACCTGATTGTTAGGGTTCTTATATCTTAGTCATCTTTGTCCTTATCAAATTCAATTTTTAGTTTATTTAGGACCCGGTTCTTAGGGTTTATATATATAATCATCATTTGTATTTCTTCTTGTGCTTATTTAGAATCTTTAACAATGGCAAATGCTATGATCGATGGAGAGGACGGTATGTTTTTTTTCAATTTTTTCTATTAGCTTAATTAGATTGTTCGTTTGTTTAATTTGATGGTGCGTATGTTTGTCGATCGTGCGTCTGTTTAATCAATGGTGCGTATGTTTAATCGATCGTGCGTCTGTTAATTCGATTGTGCGTGTGTTTAGACGATGGTGCGTTTGTTAATTTGACAGTGCGTATGTTTAACTAATCGATGGTGCGTCTGTTAATTCGATAGTGCGTATGTTTAATCGATAGTGTGTCTGTTAAACTAGATAGTGGGTCTGTGTTTTTTCGTCTTTATTTATTTTGAGAATTAGTATATCCAAAGACTGCATATGAATCACAAAATTAGTATATTTTGAGAATTAGTATAGTTAGCATTCTTGGTTTGTGTTTACTTTTGCAATGTCTACATTCAATTAGAAGAGCAACTTGACAGTAGTTTTATGTTTTGTGTTTCAACTGAGAAAAGAACTTTGTAATACTTGTGCATCTGTGATTAGTTAAAGATATTTTTGTTTTCTTTTAGTAGAGATTTTTGTAATGTTTTCGGTTGTCCATTTTGTTTTCTTTTCTTGAACACTACCTCTGTTTAGTTTCAAATTGAGTCAAGAGATTTCAATTTTTCAGTTTAAATAAAATGTTGTGCGTTTGTTTATGTAACCTAATGAAATATATGGTTTATAATTTTAAAAAAACTAAAGGAAAGGGACTAAAGTTCTATTGTGGTGTGCATTTTTTTAATTTGTGTTAGGATACATTTTGGTCCTTCATTTCGTCCATTTTTATATATTAGCATTTTTAATTTTAATTCTTTGCCTTTTGTTTAATTTATATGTTGAAGCGTATACTAAAGCTGGGATTGAGTGCACATCATCAAATTCAGGAAAAAAGTAGTAGACTCTTGATGTTGACACATCACCGAATGTAATGTTAAACTTTGTGTTATTTCAGTTAACATCGTTATCATCATCATGGACAATGTTTTTTATTTAATTACCAAGGGTTGTATTATGATATTGTTTGTTGATGTTGTATTTCTTTTTTATTTAGCTATGTTTTTTGTGCATTCTAACATGCAACATATGTTGTCCAGTGCTTCCAATTTCATATATTTTGTGGACAATCTTGTTTATATTTATATGTCAATGTTAATTAATTACAATGTTTTTTTGAAAGGTGGGGTTATACTAAAAAAACTCGAGATTTTTAATTAGCTTCAGTTTTTTCATCTAATTCATGAACTCATCCAATTAGTTTCAATAAAAATACTTGAGATTTTTACTGCATTGTGTTATTGCAGTGTGACAAACACTCTAGATACTGTCTTAGCTTTTTGTACTTGTATTGTATATATTATTCTTTGTATGTTAGTGTTTGTATGTATTAGGTATCGAGTTGTAATCACTAATGTATGTACTAGTAGTCTGTTTTCTCTAAGTGTTTTGTGCACTTAACATGTGCGCAGGAATTACTAAGTACGCAGTTACGCAAGAACAATTTTCCCTGCGCACTTGTTAAATGCGCAGAGATCAGGTCTAGTATAAATAGAATGTGTTTACAGAAGTTATGTACGCACTCAGTTGTAACATTTCTATAACCTTCAAGTTTTATAATAGACGAAATTTGAAAGTGCTTTCGTTGTCAGTTTACTCTGTGTTACGTGATTCTCCACCTAGTCACGGGCATTCCTCACCCGGTTGGACTAGTCACACACCCACACGTAACGATCCGAGACACCCGGGGACCTACATATGTGTTTTAATGCAGTGTGTTTTTGCAGTTTTAACTACAGTGCGTTTTTGCCGTTTTTACCACAATATGTGTTTTAGTGCAGTTTGTTTTGTAACGCGGTTTGTTTTTACTGTAGTTTGTATTGCATAACTCAAAATGAATGGTCTAAAATTGATTTTACTACGACTTGTTTTTTAATGCATTGTGATTTGCAGAAATCTAATATCAACTCAAAATTAACAAAAATGCAGTGTGCTATTTTATTCATTGTAGAAACAAAAAACTGCAGTGATTTTCAAGGCGTTGTGTCTAAAATACATGTACAGCGCGGTGTTTTAATTATTAACTGGTTAGCTTAAAAATATGTTTTTACAAAGAAAAAAAAAGAATTTGATTGTGTAAACTACATTATTTGTTTCTAACTTCTTGCAAAGAAAAGCTTTTGGATATGGCAACCTGCTAAATTTACTCCATAGTGGACATGTTTTTGTGATAAAAAAATCAACAAATTAAGTTTCACACCCTAACCACCGACGGTGGATTATACGTTGGGGCGAACTCAGTTGTTTCAAAAAGCACAAGGTTGACTATTAAAGTTTAAATAGTTTTATTAATAACTTTCAAGATTACAATACAAGAAAAGAACAAAGAATAACAAGAATACAAGGTTTAATTTGATAAGTATTCTAAGTCCAAAGCATCATATGTGATCACAATAAAGCTTCATGCTTGTAAACCTAAAACATGTTGAGTAAAATGTCAACTAAAAATAGTTAGTGATATACGAAGGTTTTAACATAGTTTAACAAAGTCTTTGAAAAGTTTTACAATTCACTATGTACATGCATCCAAAGTATAAGTGTGAGGACAAAACATCTTAAACATTATGCATCTAAAACCTAACCAAGTTTAGGTATAACTCGCATGTTACCCTTAAAGTGTTAGGTCCAGTAACAATCACCATGGGCTCCCCCTGAAGGGTCAATCAAACTAGGTGGATTGATCAAATACGAATAAATCTATTATCGTCACTGTAGGCTTGATCAAAGTTAATGAGTATGCTAGTTTTAAGTTTAATTTAAGCATGCAAGTCTCAAGGACACATAACACAAAGATAAACATATAGACATAGTTGTGCACGAATTGTATAAGTCTAAAAGTTTAATACATGTTCCATCCCGAGTTTATAAATCAAAAAACGAAACAAAAGGGCTAAGTATACTCAATTGGATTGATGAAAGAGTGTCCAACAAGATTAAGTGTAACAAGATTCCGAGGGAGAATATCCTCACAACAAGCCTATGAATATAAGTCTAAAGTTTCAAGTTTGATCCTATAAGTCTATGGTAAGTATCTAGGATTCTAAGATTAACTAAGGTTCCAAATGAGAGACGAGAATAATTTGTGTTTATAAAGTTTAAATCAAGTTCTAATATAAGGTTTTAAATGAATAACACAAGACTTGAATATCAAAGTTTAATAAGTTTATACTTTAGAATAATTAAAATAATTATTTAAAAGTCTTTATAATTATCAATTTCACAAGTTAAGTTATAATAATCTAAGATAGTTAAGTGTAAGACTAAATAATTATTAAAGTTTAACAATAATTATTTAAAGTATAAATTATGAATTAGGGTTTATAACAATCATGTAAAGGCTAAATATTTATCAAGGATAGATAATAATTATTTAGAGAATAGATAATTTCTAAAAGTAAATAATAATATTTAAATAATAAATAATGATTAAAGAATAATAATAATTATTTCAAGATTAAAATAATTAATAGGGATAAATACTCATTTAAAGAGTACTTAATTTATTAAGGATAAAAAATTATTTACAAGAATAATTATTTTATCTAATGTAAATCATTTAAGATTTATTAAATAATTTTAGTGTTAAACATTTATTTTATAAATTAACTTATAAATAAATAATTTTTATAAGTTTAAATAAATAACAAGTACTTATAAGTTTATAAAATGTTAAAATAGGATTTCTTATAAAATTTATGTTTTAATTATATGTCTATAAATGTTTTTAAATTAAAGTTTATGTGTAAATTTTATAAAGTTATATATATATATATATATATATATATATATATATAAAGCTTCTGTTTAAGTTTTATAAAGTTTATAATGTATATTCATTTAATTTAAATAAATGAACAACCTTGAGTTAAATAAATATAAATTTTATTTATTTTATTAATTTACAAGTATTCTAATATTAAATAAAGCATTTTTATTTTCTTTTTATTTTATTTAACTTCAATAAATAAATAATCTTTTAGTTAAATATAAATTTTATAAGAATACACAAGTTTTAAGTTTTTGTTTTTCTAAAATAATATATAATTTTGATAAACTTTTCTGATTCTATAGACCTTATATAAGTTTTATGTTTTCTTAAAGTATTTATTTCTTTTTAAGGTTTTAAAACAGAAATAATTTGGAAAATAATAATAAATTAAAGTTTCAAATTTTATAAACTATTTCCTGTTTAGAATATAAGTTTTGTAAAATTCTAAAAGTATTTTTTTTTATAGTTTTATGTGTTCAAAACCATTTCTTTTTCTTAAAGAATTAATTATTATAAGTCTTAACTAAGTTTAAATTAATTAAAATATTTCTGGAATATAAAAGTGTAAATAAAAGTCGTTTTTAAGTTTATATAAGTTTAACAGAATTTATAAAATTAATTACAAGATTTGAAACTGACTTAAAAGGTTAAAAAAATAAAACATCAAAACTCAGGATGGCCGGATTTGAACCCGGGCAAGCTGAGTCCAAACACACACACTACTACCCGGCTACGTGCCTCGCTATTGATTTATTCGGAAAATAAAATAGTTAAGTTGTATCCTAAATCGTCCCTAATCCCATATGAACCATAGAATCAAGATTCCCTAAATACGATTTCATTAACCCTCTTTTATGCAAATTGAGTAAGAACGAAGTGTTTGAGCATACGAATTACCTGTTTTGATATCGAAATGAAGGAGGCCGAGTTCCGGGTCCTGGGTCGGCTGTCACCGATTCAAACGAGCAATGCGGGTGTAATATGATGAAATTGAGAGTAGGAGGAGTATGAGTGGTGTGTTGCCGAGGTATTCTAGTAGGTATTTATAACCAATTTCAGCTTTAATTGCTCGAACAGTTGGGGAGATGGTGGTTGTATACGATGGATTCAAATTCGAACCACGCGGCCGTTAAAGTTAAAATCGAGCATTGATACACCTCGGGTTTGGGTCTCATACCTGAGGCAAGACTCGAGGTTCATTGAATTTGGCCGGAAACGCGTTTTTGGGTAATTCGAGCTCAAAACCGGCCTTGAGGGGTTTCGAACCCGTGACTGATTTTGAATTCGGGAGTTTGGCTTAATGGCACATTCGGTCCTTGAGTTTCATATTCTTTATCATTTTAAGTTAAAACTTAGATTTAAGTTTAAAACGAGTCTCGGAAATGGACAGTTTTGGTCCCTGGAATTTTATGAAAATAAATATGTTTTTGTTTTTATAAAACTAAATAAGTTTTATAAGTTTTTTATTATCTTTTATTATCTTATAATTTTATAAAATAATTTATAAGATTTATGGTTAGATGTTTAAGTATTAAAAATAAGTTTACTAATTATATTATTTATATAATTACAAGCCTATAAGGTTTTAAGAATTTTAAACAAAATATATATATATATATATATATATATTAATAAGTCTTATATGTATATATATCTCAAGTATTATTGTTTTCTTAAAACCTAAATTAATATTTATTTAAGAAAATAAGATTTCAAGATTTAAATTCGTGCTACTTACAAGTATTTAGGAAAAGATAGGCTTATTGATTTCGACTTAGATAGTTTACAGAGGGTTACAATATGATGACCAAAGAATGACACATCGAAAAAATCTAGGATATTACAGTCTCCCCTACTTTAGGAAATTTCGTCCCGAAATTTAAGAGAAGCGTAGAGTTTTCGAGATTTAAGCTTATAGTACGTGTAGAGATAATGAGTAAGATACTTTCATTCGATTTTCATGTTCACAAGTAAACTGTGAGCTACGTTTAGACTTTCAATAGGGTTGTAACGATAGGAATAAGATTACGCTTGAGTTTCTAGATTTCATGGTTTATGATTGCCACGAGTTTCTCTATGGAGTGCATAGTCTTATTAATGCGCACTTCATTCAGAGGTATGTGGGTGATCTCATCAGGAAGACACTCCATGAGATGTGAAAGGTTAGATGAATGTTTGCCGAGTTCTTTGGGTAAGTCAAGTTTGTAGACTACTTTCCCAATCTTCTTGGAAATCTTACAAGGACATCACGAAACGAGGTGCTAGTTTTCCTTTTTTTTCTAAACATAACCACTCCCTTCCAAGTAGATACATTGGGAGATATGAGACTCACCTACTTGGAATTCCAAGGCTTTCGTTGTTTGTCGGCATAGCTCTTTTGTTGACTTCTGGTTACCAGAAAGATTATCACGAATACGGAAGATTTAATCAAATGTTTCCTAAATAAGTTCGAGTCCGGTGATTGGCACTTCACCGATCTTGACACAAAGAACAGAAGAACGACACTTAAGGTCATAGAGAGTTTCGAAAGGTGTTACATTGATGATGGTGTAATAGTTATTGTTATATGAAAATAAAATTAACGCAGATGTGAATCTCAACTACCACTGAAGTCAATAACACATGTTCCAAGCATGTTCTCCAAGTTTTGAATGGTTCTCATTGGTTTAAGGATGGTGAGTTGTGATGAGATTCAACTGAGTATCAAGAGTATTTTGCAAAGATTACTAGAAGTAGAAAATGAAATGATCATTATGGTCAAGCATTTTGTTAAGAGGTACATTGGGATGGCTAACACTTTGTTAATGTAACCTGAATTAATTCCTTGACTTCATAGTCCTCACGAATGGGTAAGAATAGGTATAGATTTAGTAAGATGGTCAATGATCACTCAAGTACTATGGTGACCATGAGAGGCGTGAGGAAGTTTTCGTAATGGAATCCATTGTTATATGTTCCCAATTCCACATGGGAATTTCTGGTTGCTTAAGAAGCCTAGATGAATGTTGATAATTTGGTTTTAACTTTAGAACAAGTGAGGCACTTTGCTATATAGAGAGCAATGTCCTTCATTATGACGGTCACCAGTATTAGTAATGAAGACCTTTGTGCATTTTATCCGTACTAGGACGAAACGAATGACGGTTCTTATAAGTCTCGTTTAAGGTGAATGTGTGAAGGTTATCATGATCAGAATTCCAGATACAATTTAGGAAGTATAGCAAGCCATTGGGATTAGATTATGATTTGAGTTTAGCTCTACATGACATTTTGTTGTACATGGTCAAGTCGGTAACCGAAAGGTGTTGAGCTCTATGGATACAGGTTTGAATGTTGTTTTGAATTTCCACACAATGTAACAAGGTGTGTTCTTCTCGACTTAAAGTTTTGACTTTATCTAGTAATGTGAATTTTATGTATACGTAAGTTTATTGTATTTCATGAGTATCATGTAGTTGGGTTTTTGACTCTCGTTGTGGTTTATATGAATGGTTAATTTTTATGTAGAAAGATTCATTTCTTTGACGTGGAAAGTATTCTATTACCGAAAGTGTAAGATAACGGGGAAAGTTCTGATAGTATTTATAGAAGTGTGTTCACAAATATCTGATCTTGTTTTTGTAGAAGTGATTTGTGGTTCATTCTTGTTTGTGTATAAGTAGGATGTTTGGAGAAATAATGGGTCAGATAAATGGATGAGTAGTTATAAGAAGAATATTTCAAGAGAAAAATACGATTAACAAGTAATTAGCTTAGCCAAGGCTTAGTAATTCTTGCGAAGTAAAGGTCATAGTTGATCAAGATAATGTTTCATAAGTCATGTTGCTTTGAAAGTATTTTCCAAAATTGGACGTTTAATTAAAGTTTATTCTTCAGTCATATTTACCACTTAGGGTTTGATAACTTAATATGTCGTTGTTGTTTGAATAAGATATTAAGATAAATTGTTTATGAAGAATGTTTTAGGTAAGAGTACTAAGTTGTAATGAAAAGGAAAGTTCGATAAGATTTGTGTCAAATCAAAAAGTAATAACAATCGAGTTGCAAAATAGAACTTATCATTAAATGCTTAAAAATTGGGACTTTTAGTCCCTACATAAGGAATTGTTTCTTAAACGGAAATTAAAAACAAAGAAAATAGAAATCTTAATTAACGCGTCAGGTAACTTTCCACTAGAAAGCAGATGAGTACTAAGACGAGTACCGCTAAGGTTACTCGGATAGCAAACCTACCCTCAACTCTAGTGGTTTCCGTACGGCACTCAAGTATCTCCCTGTCTTCTTCCAGGGTTGTGATTTTCTCTTCTTGACACAATATTTGATCCATCAGGCTATCAATTCTTTGACTTAGCAGATCATGTCTAATACCATGCTCCATTCTTTGCCTTACAAACTCCGTGGTTCTCACGTATTGGTGGAAGTCGTCAATTGGGACTCCCATAGCACTAGCGGGTGCCCCAGCATGCCTTGTCCTTGGGTTAGGATGATATGAGTCAGGTACTAGGTAGGGGTCTCGGGTAGGAGGTGAAAACTGGTTGTGAAAACGTGGTGCCTGAAAATGGTTTCTTGGTGGAGATGGTCCAGATGTTCCGAGGCTCGGGCCAGAGTTTTTGATCCAGTTTGCACTTAGATCAATCCTTGCCCTAGCAGTTGGGTGTGGCTGGTGCTCGATGGACTGGTGATCCGTTGCTTTCTTCCTGGCCAGACTCTGCTCCGGGGCGGTACACTGGTGACGGAGGTGAGTAAGAGTCCTTTGCCAAGCAAGAAAGAGGGAAGACGTTTGTAAGTGGTGACGAAGTTACTAAGTGTTAAATATAGAAGTTTCTCATGAATTTAAAGTTTGATTATTAATAATACTGAGTCTTCACAGTAATATTTTAGAAGTAACTCTAGACTTATAAGTGGTGTACTCATGGAGAAAATTCTATAGAGAGAGAGAGAGGTTGGTTTACTTATGTACCCTATCTTACCGTAGCCAGATCTTCCCATGGGTCTACACACTCTTTCGGTCATTATGTACTAATAACATTATTGTTTGGACTTATAATGCTATTGTTTGAGTTCATGATCATGATAAGGTTTATTTATTCCAGTATACTTCTTTATTTTTGTAGCACCATAATTTTTAAAGAAAATAAAAGTCCAAGGGTTAAAGTGTAATTAGCCCAAAGTGTGGGGGCTAAAAAGCGTAAAAATAAGAAAAAGGAGGCGGTAGCGGACCGCTACCAAGCCAGTAACGGTCCGTTAGCCGCAATTGGTCTAGACAAAGGGGGAGTTGACACGTTTATAGTGACTCACTAAACAGGATTGGGTAGCGGACCGCTACCCAGGGCGTAACGATCCGCCACGTGCGGAGTACGCCAGACAGCTGGCAAGGGCAGTTGCGGACCGCTACAACCCAGCTTAGCGGTCCGCCATTAATGGCAGTTTCAGCCTATAAATAGATTCATTTTCTGTTCAAAATAAGAAAAACAAACAACACCAACCACCATTTTCATAAACACACTCACGCATTCCAAGGAGATCGGAGTGACGGTTACAAGGAGGGTGGCTACGAATGCGGTACGCAATGAATGCGGTTCGAGTTCGGAAAAGCATTTAAGACGAGGAACAAACTTAGGAACTACCTACGGATAATATAAGTACACTGGACCCATACCCTACACACGTTTATGTCAATTACGTGCTTATATGATATGATTATGTGATATGTGATATATGAGATGATGAGGGTACGGGGTAATGACATATTAGTCTAAACACTAAACGAGAATAATGGAGTAGTCACGACGTATTCAAGGGGTGGTGGATACGCCGCTGGTACTTCCTATATACAAACATCTTGGTACTTCGTGGTGAAACCATTATGAATGTTTAGGGGTATAGACTAATAAATGATAACTAAGTATAGTAAACGTACGGGAGAACATCCAACTGGTATGTAGTTATCTGACAAACGGAATGTCCTGTCTATGAAAGAGCGGTGTATAAATCTCTCCTAGACCCGTCGCTCTTTCTTGGAGACATCTCTGTTGGAGGTACTACTCTTTAAGGAAGATCACCCCATTTTACAATCTATGACGAATACGAATATGAGATGAAAGTATATCATGCATAATAAATGTGAATACGTGATAGACATGAAAACATGAAATGCATGATAAATATGTGAATGCATGATAATACGTGCAAACATGAATTAGTATGATGGAACGAGTCTAAGCCCTAAAATGGAATAACGGAGTACTCACGAGGTGTTAGTGGGGTGGTGGATACGCCGTTGGTACTTTCTATATATAAACCTTTCTAATGCGTCGTGAAGAAACCGTTATGAAGTTTTAAGGTGAGTACTGGTTGATGAGTAAATCAAGCATATACATGAAATGAAAACAAATGCTTTATACATTTAGGAGGCTATGAGTCAAAGATACTGAAGGTCCCAAATGAAATGAGATACCCGGCCTGTAAGGTCGATCTCAATAAATAAAGAAGAAAAGAAAAGAAAAGGAAACTCTATACCTTCGGGGCTGAAATAGTAAACTCTATACCATCGGGGCGGAAAGAGTATAGGATTCCTAGCCTACGGGGCTGAGGAATGAATGATTCTTTGTGACAAATTCAAGGGGTCTATACTGACGAGTATAAGGACCTTGCCAATACTCGGACCAGAGATACGGTCTATGATGGTCGCGAGGGGGTTAACACACCCATAATATATATGAAAGCGTGACTGGAGGTACATCCAGAGATGGTGGGCGCCGAGAGCCCGAGAAAACTTGAACCCTAAGAACCTAAAGGGTTCATAAAATGAACGATGCAGTGTACTTAGCGTAAGCTAATTCAAAAATATTTTCCAAACACTGCAGGAAAGAAACATATGGAATAAAGCTTCCTATGGACGAGGCTGGTCGGAGTTGAAATATCCCTATATAGGATAATGTAATGATATTATTATCCTTCTGTAAAACAATATTATTATAATGAAAAAGTTACCTTAGCCATTACAGAAAGGTTTTTGTTAACCTGGGACATGTTTTTCGCAATATAAAACTCTGATAAAATAAGTAAGAGAAGTAGGGTGTTTCAAGTTGGTATCAGAGCATGGTTTGAGGGATTTAAGTATCGAAAGGGGTACTTAAACTCAAAGCATAAATGCCCGTGATATAAATAGGGATTCAATATGATGCCGTCCAAGGAAGCAGGTATGTATAAGTTCCAATGCTTAAACATAAATGTGTGAGTATACGTGGGCAGAACTTTGTATGAGACAAGCTCCATATGGTAGTTGGGAGTATCAGGATGATAATATACATTTTCTTATGCCTGGCCAGTATAAGAGCTAATTCATGGGATCATTATGACATCCCAAACATCATATGATAACTTATGTCAGTAGATAGTAAGTCGGGAATGTGAATATGCATGATTATGATTTATGCATATGTACGAATACATGAGTATGAGCCTTATGTGAAATCCTTGAATATGACTAGGTTGATATGAGGCTTGTAGTATAAAACCCTAGACTATTATTAGGGTAAACAAATGAGAGATTAAGCAACATCATGTTTTAGCAAATGGTTGAACATCAAAACAACGAAATACGTGACGAGGGAAGCCACACGAGAACTGAATCTCCACGACACGATGAGAATGAAGTCGAACAAGTCTCGAAGAATATCCGAAGACAAATTTCAATAGAAGTAGGAAAGGCATTCGACATAAACTTTCCAATCGTACAAGCAGATTTACAGAATTCATTAGAGAGTTGGTTTGAAAGCCATATGGATATTACTCATAATGGAGAAGGAGGAAATCCAAAAGTTGATGCAAAATCAACTCGTTGTACATATAAGGATTTCATGACTTAACCTTTAGAGTTTAAGGGAGCGGTTAATCCCTTAGAAAGTCAGAGGTGGATCGCCTCAATTGAAAGGGCATTCGACACATGTCATTGTGAAAAGGAAGATGAAGTCACTTTCGCCACCAATCAGCTGAAAGAAAGAGCAGACGATTGGTGGGAAGTAGTGCAAACAGAAAAAGGTAGAGAAAGAATTAAGAATATGGGATGGGAAGAGTTTAAGGACATCTTCCTAAAGAATTATTGCCCTCGAGCGGCAATTGAGAGAATTACTAATGAGTTTCTTTAGCTCCGTCAGACCACAAAGACAGTATATGAGATCACAGGGATCTTTTAAGACAAAGCTAGGTTCTGTCCAGCTTTGTTGACAACCCCAGAAATGTGGATGACGAGATATCATCTTGTTTTGAAAACAGAGGTTAGAGAGTTCATCCATCCATCCAAGTGCGCGAACTTGGAGGAAATGATCGATTGGGCTCGAGCACGTTAGATTGAGCTCTAGAGGCAGACTGAGAGATGGAAAGAGGAAAGGAGAAATTTATCCTTCTCTAATGCCTCTTAAAAGATTTAAGTTCAACAAGCTGGGAGGCAATTCCTCCCCAAGGAAAAGTATTCAATTTTGTAGGACTTGTGGAAGAAGGCACCCGGGAGAGTGCCGATTCAAGTCTACAACATGTCACAAGTGTGGGAAGACATGACACACTGAGTGGCAATGTATGAGTGGCACTCGATTGTACTACAATTGCTATAAGCCGGGACACTTTAGCAGGGAATGTCCTGAGCTTAAATCTAAGACGAAAAAGACCGGAGAAGGTTCTAGAGTGGCAGAAAATGAAATAAAAAGGATCGAATCTCCGAAGCCGAGGGGTAGGGCTTTTCAGATCACTACAAAGGAAGCAAAAGATGTTCCTGACGTTGTATCAGGTACATTCCTCTTGAATTCCCTACATACTTGTGTTTTAATCGATAGAGGAGCTAGTAGATTGTTTATTTCTTTAAAATATGAAAACGCTAGAAACTTTAATAGAAATAAGTTGGCTAAGGCATTAGAAGTTGAAATCGCGATTGAGCGAAACTGCGTAGTAATGGAAATATGCCGAGATGTCACACCCCCAAATTTTCACTAACGGAGTTTTACCGTTTGGTGCGTGACAAACCAGGATCTCAGTCATTAGTTACATCAAACGAAACTATATGGGACTCAAATTGAAATATTATAAAAGTTTAGAATAAATGCGGAAGCGTTTAAATAAGAAAATAATTGCGCAAAACAAGCGCGCCCAAGTTTAGTTTAATAAAACAAGTAAATTGTTTTGAATGTTTGCATGAGGATGAAATGATAGTAGGACTCCATGCATGTCCTAAGTGTGCAACCTGTACTTTAGCGACATGAGAAACATGTAAGAAAAAGTGTCAACACAAGATTGGTGAGTTCACAGGTTTACAAGTGAATAAACTGTTTGAGTGTTTGCAGGATCCACATACGTAAGTCACACATATTGCAAGCTAGACAATGTACAAGTTACTTTAAGCGTTCGTAACCAAAGCTGACTGTTTATGTTTGAGATGCCTTCCACCATTGCTAACATCAACAATGGCAAGTGTTTAGGACAATTTACACCCGTTAGACCTCCAATCAAGTTAGCGTGACTAACCCGGGTGGGGTTTGTCAAACCCAGTAGTACTACTCAAATTTCCTCGCTATACTCCATATATTAACGGTCCGAGTGTGTAAGGACTTTGCATGTTATGTTTGCACTTAGGTATACAAGTGGTAATGAAATACTATGTGATCCATGTTTGTTCATGAGTATGTCTCTCCTCGGCGGGAAGACAAGTAAACGGATGTTTGTTTCTATGCATGTTTCTCCCCAACGGGAAACAAGTAAAATACTGTTTGTTTGTATGCATGTTTCTCCCTAACGGGAAAACAAATAAAATGATGTTTGTGTATATGCATGTTTCTCCCCCCACAGGAAAACAAGTAAAAAGAGGCCGTGAAAACTCACTTGAGTCTGAGTAACACGTTGGTAAATAGCACCACACAAGGATGCAACAATTATCACAAATAGTTGCTAGCGGACAATCTACCAATGCCCTAGAATACGATTCACAACTGTTAGAGACACATGGGATTTCAGTGACGACGACACGGAAGAATTTAATGTCCTATAACATATTTAGGATCAACGGATAGACAAACGTGTCATCGGGAATCAAAGAGTTCCTAGTTTATTATTTAATATGAATATGTTATGTACAAAACATCATCAATTACAAGTTAACAATATAACATATTGTTTCGGGTATTTGTTTGAGTTTAAATAATAGATTTGAATGATAATATAAATGATTATATTATTTTAAAACGTGAGCATAATTATTAAGACGAGTAATAAAATCTAAACCCGAAAATTAATATAAAATCACAGTTTGCGCGTTCGTAATAGTTTAGGGAATAATATAATAAATTATATAAATTTTAATTTAAGCAAAATACTCAAAAGTGTATTATAAATTAAATCCCAAGCCTTCGGGAGTTTTCCCGATATCGAAATGGGTTGAAATACTAATATAATAGTATATGGTTTGGTTTTCATTAAAGGGGAATCAATAAAACAGCTTTAAAAAAATAATGGAGTTGGGAAGGATCGAACTCGGGTCTCCCCTGCGTAACTCCAATGATTTAACCAGTCAGACTATTGTCCCGTTTGTGAACATTGCCCAACCTAAAAGCCTAAGACCATAACTCGTGTTCAAGGTTCTTCCCCAATCCGATTTGCAAATCCAATTTCGATTACAAGTTGCTCAATTGATTCAATAACCATAGGGTTTTTGTAGAACAATCAATTGCGAGTTTTAGAGTGGTTTTTAATTTGTAAAATACCAAGTTCAAGATCATTTACAGGCCGATTTAAGACCCGACGAACCCTAGGTTTTTCAAGAATCAAATACACGACAATAGTTTTGTTTTACTACTGGAATCATGGGGCTTTCAAAGCTTAGGGGATTGCGATTCTAACCATGCAATTTAATTGGATTTAGGTTGGGTCTAGATTAGCCTTTGATTAAACCCGTATTTTTGATGAACCCTAGAATTGGTTCATCACTAAATCAATGTTATATGATCGAATTAACATAGGGTTTTTGCTCAATAGATGAAAACAAAACCGAGGGAATGATTTATTACCAGAATTGAGTTCAAATCGATGGAGATCGACTAAATCTCAGTCATGGCTTGCGTGGCTTGGTTTCTAGCGACTCCGGCTACTTCTCCGATCAGATTAGCGTGTGCAAAAGACTCAGATGAGTTCGTTTGAGGTGTGCAGAGGGTTTGCATATGAATTGGTAATCGAAGTTAGTTGAATTCGATTGATTAAGCATTGAGTTCAATGGTTACGACTTTATTAGTCATAAATTGGGTTTAATTCGCTCAATGATGATGATTAACTCGATGATTTATGGCCGTTAATGCCTCGAACATGCGATTTCAGTTACAAATCCCGACATAACTTTGATTATGAATTCGAATTGAGATCACAGGCTATGGGTTTGACTCCCGAAAGTCAAAAGAACTCAAGAATCATGATTTTGACTTTTAAAAGTCAAGAGAATCAATTTTGGGATAATTACAAAACTAGTCCCTGCTGTTTCAAGTCTTTGAATTTGAGATAAGGCAGAATTAGTCCATAGGGTTAGAAATAAGTTAAGAACTTGGTTAATTGACTTTATAAAGTCAATAGGAATACAAAATTTGAATTTTGACCTCAAGAGTCAACAGAAATGGAGTTTGGAGTAATATCAGAACTAGTCCCTATAGTTTTAGTTCAATTAATGATAGAATCAGTCCCTGGAGTTTGAGTTAGGTTAACGAAGTTAAGATTTAACTGGATTTAGCTAACGGAGTTAGTCTAAAAAGTCCGGATTATCACACGAGATTGCCGACTACTGATAGGCGGAGAAGAATATCCTGTCGACTTAATTCCAATACCGATGCAAGAATACGACGTAATCATTGGAATGGACTGATTATCTTCACATACTGCAACGATTATATGCAATCCGAAGATTGTACAATTCATGACGCCTACAGGAAAGGAAATTAGGGTCATTGGTGAACGACGAAACGAAATCATGATGTGTACGATGGCCAAGATAAGTAGCTACGTGAGACAAGGTCACCAAGCCTTCTTAGCCTACGTAGCTGATGTAAAAATGAAAGGGAAGGAACTGGATCAAGTTCCAGTAGTGAAAGAATTCCCAGAAGTATTCCCAGGCGATCTTCTAGGTGCTCCACCTGAGAGAGAGAGAGAGAGAGAGATGAAGGAGTTGATGTCACAACTGCAAGCCGGTAGCTAAGGCTCCGTACCGGTTAACACCAACTTAGATGAAGGAGTTGATGTCACAACTGCAAGAGTTGTTAGACAAATGATTTATACGTCCAAGTGTATCCCCTTGGGGTGCACCAATTCTGTTTGTGAAAAATAAAGACGGTACTATGAGGATGTGCATAGACTACCGAGAATTGAACAAATTGACTATCAAGAATAGGTATCCTTTACCTAGAATTGATGATTCGTTTGATCAATTACAAGGATCAAGTTGGTTTTCCAAGATTGACTTAAGATCCGATTGTCATCAGGTTAAAGTACGAGAAGAAGATGTACCTAAGACGACATTTAAAACTCGTTATGGACACTATGAATTTGTAGTAATGCCATTTGGAGTAACAAATGCTCCGACAGTTTTCATGGATCTCATGAATAGAGTATGCCGGCCAATGTTAGTCAAATTCAATATTGTCTTCATTGATGACATCTTGATTTATTCAAAGAATGAAGAAGAACATGCACAACACCTTCGCGGAGTACTAAGTACTTTATAGAAGGAGAAATTGTATGCGAAATTCTCAAAATGTTCATTCTGGTTAAGAGAAGTTCAGTTTCTGGGTCATGTTGTAAACGCAAAAGGTATCTCCATAGAACCAGCAAAGGTAGAGGCTGTAATGAAGTGGTCTCCACCTAAGAATCCATCGGAAGTTAGAAGTTTCTTGGGATTAGCTGGCTATTATAGAAGATTCGTCCAGGACTTCTCTAAGATAGCCACCCCATTAACTAAACTAACTCGAAAGAATTCAAAGTATGAATGAGATGCGGATCAGGAGAAGGCATTCTAGATATTAAAGGAAAGATTGACACGAACTCCGATTCTGGCATTACCAGAAAGGGTAGAAGACTTAGTGGTATATTCCGGTGCCTCAAAACTTGGGTTAGGATGTGTTCTGATGCAAAGAGGAAATGTGATAGCCTATGCCCCTCGACAGCTAAAGACACATGAAGTAAACTATCCAACCCATGATCTAGAATTAGCTGCAGTATTGTTTTCACTAAAGATCTGGAGGCATTATCTGTATGGAGCGAAGTGTACGATTTACATAGACCATAAGAGTCTTAAGTATTTCTTTGACTAGAAAGACTTAAACATGAGACAACGACGATGGTTGGAACTGGTCAAGGATTATGATTGTGAGATTTTGAAACATCCCAGAAAAGCTAACATGGTAGCCGATGCTCTAAGTCGTAAAGAAGGGCATCATCCTATTCTGGTGAAAGCATATAAGATAGTGATAACTCTTGATTTCATGAGCCAGCTTCGAGACACACAAATCGAAGCATTAAAAGGTGAGAATGTTAAGAAAGAGAGAATGGTTGGTCAGGAGAAGTTTCTAGAAGAGAATGAGTATAAAGTCAGGACTCGATTTGGTCGTATGTGGATAGCACAATCAGGTGAGTTTAGACTTAAGATTCTCGATGAAGCCCATAAATCAGGACATTCTATTTATCCGGGTACTACAAAGATGTACCAAGATCTGAGCAAAGATTATTGGTGGCCGGGAATAAAATTTTATATCATGAATTATGTAGCTAAATGTTTAACTTACCTACAAGTTAAAGCATGACATCAGAAGTCATACGAAAGGTTACAACCATTAGAAATCCCAGAATGGAAGTGCGAACATCTCACTATGGACTTTATATCCAAGCTACCAAAGACAGCTAGGGGTTATGATATCATTTGGGTGGTTATAGATCGGTTAACTAAGAGTGCTCATTTCTTAGCAATACGTGAAACATACTCTTCAGAAAAGTTAGCCGATTTATTCATTAAAGAAATTGTTTCGAGACAAGGAGTGCTAGTCTCGATTGTCTCTGATCGAGATAGTCATTTCACTTCACGCTTTTGGAAAAAGTTCCATGAGGAGATGGGAACTAGGTTATTGATTAGCACGACATATAATCCTTAGACCGGTGGTCAAAGTGAGAAGACGATACAAACTCTAGAGGATATGTTGCATGCTTATATAGTTGATTTTGGTGGGAGTTGGGATGATAATCTGCCATTAGCAGAATTCTCATACAATAACACCTACCATTCAAGTATTAGTATGCCACCATATGAGATGCTATATGGTAGGAGATGCAGAACTCCTGTATGTTGGGGAGAAATTGGTCAGAAAGAGTTAGGCAGCAAGGAGATAGTTCAAGCCACGTCAGAAAAGCTTGACTTAATCAAGGCACGTTTGAAAGCTGCACAAGATAGACAGAAGTCATACGCAGACAAGAAATGTAGACCAGTAGAATTCCAAGAAGAAGATTATGTCTTGTTGAAAGTATCTCCTTGGAAAGGTCTAATCCAATTCAAGAAACGTGGAAAGTTAAGTCCACGATTCATTGGTCATTTCAAAATCATCAAGAGAGTTGGAATTGTAGCTTATCATTTAGAGCTACCTGAAGAATTGAATAAGATACATAACACGTTCCATGTATCTTATTTAAGTAAATGTTTCATGGACGAGACAGAACATGTTTCCTTAGAAGAGATAGAAATTGATGATAAGTTAACCTATGTTGAAGAGCCTATCAAAATTTTAGACACAAAGGAAAAGCAGTTGCGTCATAAGACGATTAAACAAGTGTTAGTGCACTGGAAGCACAGAAAAGGGTTAGGGATGACCCCGGAAAGTGAAGAGGAAATGAGAAAAAGTTATCCTCAATTATTTAAGGATTAACATGTTTCGAGGATGAAACCTAATTTAAGGGGGGGGGGGGAGAGTTGTAACACCCCAATTTTTAAAGAAAATAAAAGTCCAAGGGTTAAAATGTAATTAGCCCAAAGTGTGGGGGCTAAAAAGCATAAAAATAAGAAAAAAGGAGGCGATAGCGGACCGCTACCAAGCCAGTAATGCTCCGCTAGCCGCAATTGGTCACGTGGATAGTGACTCACCGCTACCTACGGCGTAACGGTCCGACACGTGCAGAGTACGTCAGACAACTGGCAAGGTCGGTAGCGGACCGCTACCACCTAGCTTAGCGGTCCACCACCAATGGTAGTTTCTACCTATAAATAGATTCATTTGCTGTTCAAAATAAGAACAACAAACAACTCCAACCACAATTTTCACAAACACACTCACGCATTCCAAGGAGATTGGTGTGATGATTACAAGCAGGGTGGTTATGAGTTTGAAAAAGCATTTAAGACGAGGAACGAATTTAGGAACTACCTAAGGATAATGTAAGTACATTGGACCCGTACCCTAGACACGTTTATGTGAATTACGTACTTATATGATATGATTATGTGATACGTGATATATGAGATGATGAGGGTACGGGATAATGACGGATTTGTATAAACACTAAACGGGAATAATGGTGTAGTCACGATGTATTCAAGGGGTGGTGGATACGCCGCTGGTACTTCCTATATATAAACTTCTTGGTACTTCATGATGAAACCATTATGAATGTTTAGGGGTATAGACTAATAAATGATAACGGAATATAGTAAACGTATTAGAGAACATCCAACTGGTATGTAGTTATCTTACAAACGGAATGTCCTGTCTAGGAAAGAGCGGTGTATAAATCTCTCCTAGACTCGTCTCTCTTTCTTGGGGACATCTCTGTATATCACCCCAGTTTACAATCTATGACGAATACGAATATGAGATGAAAGTATATCATGCATAATAAATGTGAATACGTGATGGATATGAATACATGAAATACATGATAAATATGTGAATACATGATAATACGTGCAAACTTGAATTAGTATGATGGATCGAGTCTAAGCCCTATAATGGAGTAACGGAGTACTCACGAGGTGTTAGTGGGGTGGTGGATACGCCGTTGGTACTTCCTATATATAAACCTTTCTAATGTGTCGTGAAGAAACCGTTATGAAGTTTTAAGGTGAGTACTGGTTGGTGAATAAATCAAGCATATACATGAAATGAAAAAAAATGCTTGATATATTTGGGAGGCTATGAGTCAAAGATACTGAAGGTCCCAAATGAAATGAGATACCCAGCCTGTAAGGTGAATCTCAATAAATAAAGAAGAAAAGAAAAGGAAACTCTAGGCCTACGAGGCTGAAAGAGTAAACTCTATACCTTCGGGGCGGAAAGAGTAAAGGATTCTAAGCCTACGGGGCTGAGGAATGAATGAGTGTTTGTGACAAATGCAAGGGGTCTATACTGACGAGTATAAGGACCTTGCCAATCTCGGACCAGAGATACAGTCTATGATGATCGCGAGGAGGTTAGCACACGCATAAAATATATGAAAGTGTGACCGGAGGTAAGTCCGGAGATGGTCACGTGGGCGCCAAGAACCCTAGAAAACTTGAACCATAAGTACCTAAAGGGTATTTTGAGAAACTTGAACCCTAAGAACCTAAAGGGTTCATAAAATTAACGATGCAGTGTACTTACTTAGCGTAAGCTAATTCAAAAACGTTTTCCTATCACTAGTTGCTTTAAAAATCTTTTCTCGGAGTTTGGTTGGTAATTCAGGCTTTGCGAAATAAAGGCAGGAAAGCAAATTGAAATCGAAAGAATGCATGTCCAGTTCTTTTAGGTCTCCCGGTAAAAGACCAACATTTTTTTATCAAGATAACTTCTTCAGCATCCCTCCTTTCTCAATTTCCTTGAAATAATATTTCCTTGAATTTTCCTGCATATAGTTCGGATAATTTTCTAATGCATCCACCATTTGTATATTCCAATTCTTCTAAGTAGGACGGTTTCTTTTCAAAGTTGTCCCGATAAACTTGCAATGATAACATAAGATAATTTTCTCATTTCGAAGACAGTTAGCCAATAATCAGTGTTTGCGAAAAGCTGGTTGAGTGATAAGTATGGGTTTAGAAAAGAAAAGGCTAAGGCTTAGAGGGCTATCTAGGCGGATAATATTTTTGTGGTTTTTGGGGATAATAAGGGTGATAACGATCCTAGGTGCCTCAATCATTTTCATACTTCCACTAGTTCATGGTCTTGATATGTATAAGTCATACAAGTTCTAATTATGCATAAAATTCAATCGAATAAACACTCAATATACCAAACGAAAGAGCATGCAAAAATAATGATAATAATGCTCGTGAAAAGGCTAAGATTATTCCCACATGGAAACGGATGGGATATGGTTTAGTGATTTGTTATGCATAATTTCCGTTTGTTTCTACTTGCCATGTCTTTATTTTATTTAATTAGGTACAAACTCCAAGAGGTTTTGTTAAAAAGAGTTTAAATATTTTTTTGAAAAATTTTCGGGTTTTATAAAAGGTAAGTTTTTGTAATGTTTTAGTCCAATTGGTAGAAAATCACAAGTTAAATTTTACTGCCTTGAGCTTAACATTCCTGAATCTCTAATTCCCCATCCCATACTTAAAACTTTGCATTGCCCTTTATGAGCAAATGCATGTAATGAATTGCTATGCAAGAATTTAAATGCATGGAATTTTAAGGGAAAAGAAACTGGTACTCCCCCGATCAATTCGGTGTATAACCTAAGGCCAAAGCTTATTGTTGTTGTCAGGATGTGCCTTTCAGCTGCTTGTCAACGTGTTACTTCAGAGACTTTATCGAATTTCTCAGAAGTTTGATGTGGCTTCCTGCTCCAGGCTCATAGAGTTAGATTGTAACTCCTCAAAGTAGAGAGATGGTCTGGTGATGTTATTCTACCTGAAACATAAAAGAAAACATAAAAACAAACAAGGAAAATAAAAGGTAGTAGTTAAGCTACTAAGGTCCTAGTAT
The DNA here is from genome assembly GCA_023525975.1 of Smallanthus sonchifolius. NCBI lineage: Eukaryota > Viridiplantae > Streptophyta > Magnoliopsida > Asterales > Asteraceae > Smallanthus > Smallanthus sonchifolius. The sequence goes on along the minus strand of CM042035.1, from coordinate 14,035,805 downwards.
ATCGAGAAGGCATACCTAGGGGCTGAAGTAATTAGAAACTTAAATTTGGAGAAACCAAACCTGAGGTCCATGCTTTCTGCCGTATGCACCAACTTCTTAATTTATTGATGATCATCAGGTTGCCTCCCGGAAGCACTACATTTATTTACGGGTCTTTAGCCCGACCTGTACGTGTTGCATCAGTCTTTCTTCAGGTTGGAGTGAACAACCTCCCCTGTGTCTCTTGCTTCTTCATTCAGTTTCGGTAATTTATCGAAGTGCTCATAGATCCAATTAGTGTTTTCAAGATCTTTGGTGAGATATATTGTCGTAGGATCTGGTGCCTTTGACTTGGTAAGATCAGGTGCTTTTTCCTTTTTTTCAAGTCCCTTGCTTTCTGTAGTTGATAATCCAGAATGGAGTCGATAAAGTGAGATATTTCAAGCGGATCATTTGACATGCATTCATATCCTCCGATATTGTAGGTTACTGATTGTTTACCAATACGGAGTGTCACATCCCGACCGATGGCGGAATCATCGGGGCGGGACATGTAAGACTGTTCATAGCACAAGGTTGACTAAATTGAAATATATTAAAGCCAAATTTCCATTTCACATAATCCAAGTACAAACCAAAATCCAAACAAAGAACAGTAAACAATTCATAAACTTCTTGATTTAATATTACTAAGTCCAAATCCTATGTTGAGCACGTCTTGAATCATTCTCACATATTAGGGCCTGAAACATGAATAAAATAAAGTCAACTAAAAAGTTGGTGAGTATAACACAGTTGTATATAGATAGCATATAGTTGAAAACAAATCCTTTACAAGACATGAAAAATAAGGCATTTATGGGGAGCTGCTATTGTGTAATCAAGTACAATCAAACCTTAGTAACTAGTATGCAAATTGTGTTGTCGGTATCAATCACCTCCACTTGGGTGGGTTTGTCAGACTCAATAGATCTATCATTGAAAACCGTCGGCTTGTATAGTTAATGATTGCACATAGTTTTCACAAAGACTAGCACAACTAGCACTCGGGCACAAAGCTCAAATTTTGCACACATGTATGTATGTAGGATATTGCACTTGTGTTGTTTGTATAAATGTAGTTGTGAAATGTGTAATGTGTATAAAGTTCATGTTCCACCCCAAAAGTGTAAAAGAGTAAAAGGGGGTTGTGAATACTCACTTGATATGAAGATGTAGCTAACACAGATTATAGATAGCAATTATGATCCTTGGAACGCACAATTTAACCTATCGAGTAATGCGTATAGAATTAAATAGATGTACAAAGTTTAGGTCTAAAGTGAAAGTTGAATTTGTGTATAAAACTATTGATTTGTATAAAATATATAGAGTTTGAAGTAAAATATGTTTGAAGTAATTTGATTAGGTTTGAATTGAATAAATAAATAAATATATAATTATAGTTTATGAAATAATGTAAATATTAATTGTAATTAAGTATAAATAAATTTTGTAACTTAATTATTTAAAACCTCATTTTAAATAAGTATAAATTTAATTTTTATAAACTTTTCAATAAATCATATTTATGCCAAGATTAAACTTTAAATCCATTTTTAAATACAGAACACATATTTTTATAAAATCTGAAACATTTACTGATTAAAATATAAAAATTATAATTCTGATAAAAATAATCTGAGTCTAGCACGACCGTGCCTTGGAAGGGCACGATCGTGCTCAAGCCACGGGCGCGACCGGGTTGATCAACAGGAGCACAAACTAGACCAGACAGCAGGCACGACCGTGCCATGGCGCGGCACGGTCGTGTCTATGATCTTTAGACACAACAGGGACTAGCCCAGATGGCATGACAAGGTCTGGACAGGAGGACACGACCGCGCTGCTAATCGGCACGACCGCACTAAATGAGGCACGGCCGCGCTAGACGGTTAGCGCGACCGTGTCTCTTCCAAATCAGACACGAATTGACAATTTCTTGTATTTTAAACACTGGATTTGATAGGGCTTTCGATTAAAGAGATATTACGAGTCTAATAATATAAATTAATTGCATGAACATCGTGTTTAAGAGTGGAATCGATTAAATCCTTTTTATTTAAAATAACAATTCTGATTCGAACGATTTCTGTAATGAAAGCCCAGATTAATAGGGGGCTTTTGATGATGATACTGAAACGAATGATATGGAGAGTATACTTACCCGGAAGCGTATTGAATCGATGAAGAACGGTAGAACGGAGTTCCGGCGACGGAGAAAATGGCTTCCGGCGACTTCGGCTGCAATTCCGTCTAGTCCAGAGAGTCCAATAATAACAGGGGAGATTGCTGAAAAGGATTCCTTGACTGCTTGGGAGAAATTTGATCGAAATGAGGGATTTGATTTTTGAGAGAATGATCGACGGTTTCTAGAGAAGAGTTTTGTATTTTGATGGTAATAGTTGCGATTGACCAAGATATTTTCTTTGATAACGAAGGTATAACGTAAATCGGGTTTGAATTCGAACGATCGAGCGTTTTGAAATCTCATTTACGTTTCGACTGTTACGCAGGCGCGACCGTGCCAAAATAGGCGCGACCGTGCCTAGGCACCGGGCGCGATCGTTCCAAAGCAGGTCGCGCGACCGTGCCAAAGCACCTGGCGCGACCGTGCTAGGACGAAGCACGACCGTGCTAGACTAGGGTTTGATGACATTTTTCAACTTTAGTCCTTGACTTTTCAGATTTGATAAGTTTGTATAAAATAGTTTCTTGTATGGCGTCTAAATGTATATAACCGAGTAATACTTGCGAATTTGTATAGAATTATTGCATTAAATTTACGGCGAGAAAATAATGAGACATTGCACGAGTATAGAACTTGAAATTGCATTACATTGAATTGAAATAGGAATACTAAAATCAGAAATGTTACAGTCTCCCCATGTTGAGAGAATTTCGTCCCGAAATTTAGCTAGAGGAAACAACATTATTAGTAAAAAGATGAGGGTACTTGAGCTTCATTTGGTCTTCTCGTTCCCAAGTGAACTCAGGACCACGCTTAGATTCCCAACGAACTTTAACGATAGGAATGCGACTTCGCTTGAGCTGCTTGACTTCACGATCCATAATTTCTACCGGTTTCTCAACGAAGTGCATCATTTCATCAATGCGCACGTCGTCGTGCGGTATATGGAGATTTTCATCGGCGAGACACTTCTTCAGATTAGATATATGAAATGTAGGATGTACATTGCCAAGAGATGGAGGTAACTCGAGCTTGTAAGCCACTTTCCCAATCCTTTCAAGGATCTTGAATGGACCAACATAACGAGGTGCTAACTTGCCTTTCTTTCCAAAACGGACCACACCCTTCCAAGGAGACACCTTAAGAAGAACAAGATCACCGACTTGGAATTCCAAGGGTTTTCGACGTTTGTCGGCATAACTCTTTTGCCGACTCCTCGCTACTCGAATATTGTCACGGATTTGAATAATCTTGTCGGATGTTTCTTGAATTAACTCGGGACCAGTGATTTGTGCTTCACCAATCTCACTCCTACAGATAGGAGAACGACACTTGCGACCATAGAGAGCTTCGAATGGAGCCATGTTGATACTTGTGTGGTAGCTATTGTTGTAAGAAAACTCAATAAGGGATAAATGCGAATCCCAATTGCCACCAAAATCGATTACACAAGCTCTAAGCATGTCTTCAAGAGTTTGGATTGTTCGCTCGGTTTGACCATCAGTTTGCGGATGGTAAGCCGTGCTCAAATCCAATCGAGTACCAAGAGCCTTTTGGAGAGATTGCCAAAATCGAGAAGTGAACCGTGCGTCTCTATCGGATATTATGTTCAAGGGAACACCATGACGGCTCACAATTTGATCAATGTAAATTCGGGCTAGTTTCTCCACTTTGAAGTCTTCACGAATAGGCAAGAAGTGGGCAGATTTGGTGAGTCGATCAATGATCACCCAAATACTATCATAACCACTCGAGGTGCGAGGGAGCTTGGTAACGAAATCCATAGCTAAATTCTCCCATTTCCACACGGGAATTTCTGGTTGTTCGAATAAACCAGAAGGACGTTGATGTTCGGCTTTGACTTTGGAGCAAGTTAAGCATTTGGCCACATAAAGAGCAATGTCTTTCTTCATACCGGGCCACCAATAAAGTTGGCGAAGATCTTGGTACATTTTATCCGCACCAGGATGAATAGAATAACGAGTCTTGTGAGCCTCGTTCATGAGAAATGCACGGAGATCATCGCGATCGGGAACCCAAATACGGTTTAAGTAATATAGTAAGCCATTGGGTTTTGATTCAAGAAGAAGTTCAACACCACACGACATTTCTTCATACATGTTACCCTCGGTTACCGAGACGTGTTGAGCTTCTAAGATACGGGTTTGAATATCGGTTTGAATACGGGCACAATGAAGCATAACATGGTCCTTTCGACTCAAGGCATCGGCTACAACATTCGCTTTGCCGGGATGGTAACGAATCTCGCAGTCGTAGTCGTTAAGGAGTTCGACCCAACGTCGTTGCCTCATATTGAGCTCTTTTTGGTTGAAGATATGTTGAAGACTTTTATGGTCGGTGAATACCACACATTTCGTGCCATATAGGTAATGTCTCCAAATCTTTAACGCGAATACGACCGCACCCAACTCGAGATCGTGCGTCGTATAATTCTTTTCATGAATTTTGAGTTGTCTTGATGCATAAGCGATTACTTTTCCTCATTGCATGAGGACACAACCAAGACCTTGGTTAGAAGCATCACAATAGACAACTAAATCATCATCTCCATCGGGGAGAGTCAAAATGGGAGTATTGCACAACTTATGCTTAAGAGTTTGGAAAGCTTCTTCTTGTTTCGGTCCCCACTCATAAGTTTTACCCTTATGGGTCAAAGCGGTAAGAGGGACAGCAATCTTTGAGAAGTTTGAGATGAAACGACGATAATAACCCGCAAGACCAAGAAATGAACGAACTTCGGTAGGAGTCTTCGGGGCATTCCAATTCTTAACCGTTTCAATCTTAGCAGGATCAACATGAATACCCTTGTCGTTGACGATGTGACCAAGAAATTGAACTTCTTTTAACCAAAATTCACATTTGGAGAACTTGGCATATAGTTGTTCTTTCTTTAAAAGGTCCAAAACCAATCTAAGGTGTTCTTCATGGTCGGCTTTAGTCTTGGAATAGATTAAGATATCGTCAATGAAAACGATCACGAATTTATCAAGGTACGGTTTGCACACACGGTTCATGAGATCCATGAAAACTGCGGGTGCATTGGTTAACCCGAAAGGCATAACCATGAACTCGTAATGACCATACCTTGTTCGAAAAGCAGTCTTAGGAATGTCATCTTCTTGAACACGGAGCTGATGATAACCAGATCGAAGATCAATCTTCGAGAAGCAAGTAGAACCTTGAAGTTGATCAAAGAGATCATCGATTCTAGGCAAAGGATAACGATTCTTGATAGTAAGCTTATTGAGTTCGCGGTAGTCAATACACATACGGAATGATCCATCCTTCTTTTTAACAAATAAGACGGGTGCACCCCACGGTGAATGACTCGGGCGAATGAAACCTTTGTCGGAGAGTTCTTGAAGTTGACTTGCGAGCTCTTGCATTTCGGAAGGTGCAAGACGATAAGGAGCTCTAGCAACGGGGTTAGCTCCGGGCATAAGATCAATACGGAACTCTACTTGACGAACAGGAGGAAGACCGGATAAATCTTTAGGAAACACTTCGGGAAAATCCCTAATGATAGGAATGTCTTGAATACTCTTCTCCTTGACGTCCTTTTGAACAATATGAGCTAGGAAGGCGATGTACTTCTTTCGTAAGTACTTTTGAGCGGTAGTACAAGACATCAATTTAAGACCCTTGCAAGGCTTTTCACCAAAAACCCTTAAGGTTTCTCCCGATGGTAACGGAATTCGAATACACTTTTCAAAGCAAATGACTTCGGCATGATGATTTGATAGCCAATCCATACCTATGATAATATCAAAGCTTCCTAGTGGCATTGGAACAAGGTTGATTGGGAATGCATGATCATTAAGTTCTAAAGAGCAATCATAGATAATAGACTCAATTGTAAGGGAGTCACCATTTGCTATTTCAACGGTGAAGGTTTTCTCTAATTGGGATCGTGTCTTTGCAAGTAAAGGCTCAAAATTTAGTGAGACAAAACTTTTATCGGCACCGGTATCGAACAAAATGGAGGCATATTGACTATTAACAAGGAACGTACCATTAACCACGTCGTTGTTGGCTTGAGCTTCGTTGGCGTTTATGTTGAACGCACACCCACGAGCTCCACCTTGTCTAGCATTTGCAAGTCTTGGACATAGATTACGAAAATGGTTCGGGTCTCCACACTCATAGCAAGCACGCCTATTAGCAATGGCGGGAGCACCTTGATTAGCCACTCGCGGGTTGGGTTGGGTTGGTTCGGTGGATTGACTTGACCCTCAAAAGCTTTGGCCCTACAAATATTGATAGTGTGACCATATATCCCACAATGAGTGCAAAGGCGACATGGGATATTTTGAGGATGATGAAAATTGCAGGTGGCACAAAGAGGATAAATCCCAACATATGGCTTTTTAGCCGGTGCTTGAACTACGGGTGCAACTTGATTAGCGGGCACTACAGGAGTAACCACAGCAAAGTTTCTAACTTTCCTCTTTTTGTTATTGCGAGAGGATTCAGTTGTGGCTTCTTTGTTGTGGGCAGGAGGGGTTACGGTTTCAGCAACTTTCTTAGAACCCTTTTTGGTAAGAGTCCCAGCTTTAACATGATTGTCAGTTAAGGTAGCAGACAGGCGGATGGCATCCTCCAAAGTAGCAGGATTTCTACCTAAGATAGTATCTTGAATTTGTCTCGGTAGCCCACCAATATACTTTTCGATACAACGGGCTAAAGGAGTGACCATGTGGGGCACAAGAAGACTCAACTCATGGAACCGAGTTGTATATGCTAAGTTTTCCCCACTATCTTGGGCAAGATCCCAAAATTCGGCCTCTAACTTCTTCACTTCATTTCGAGGACAGAATTCCTCGGTCATAAGCCTTTTGACCTCATCCCAAGGTAAGGCCATAGCTACATCAACACCCCTATTCCTTTTCTCCCCATTCCACCAAGTAAGTGCCCGCTTTTGGAGGACACTTGTGGCATGACGAACGCGGAGGTTGTCGGGACAGTCACTATTGAGAAAGGTATTCTCAATACTTTCAAACCATTGAAGGAGTCCAGTAGCTCCTTCGGTTCCATAAAACTTTAGGGGATTGCACGAATTGAAGTGTTTGAAGGTGCATTGAGATGGATTATTTCCACCATTTCCACCATTACCACCATTATTACCACTATTGCTTCCATTTCCACCATTGCCATTAGTGGCACCATTGGCTTGGGTGAGTTGTGTCACCAATTGGGTAAGAATAGCAGCAATGTCGGAGTTGGCGTTGGCGGCGGGAGCACGACGAGGAGGCATTCTACAGATTTTCACAAGACAAGAAAGATGGTAAGAACTTATGAGAATTGCTAGGATTTAATAGAATGAGAAAACCAAATAAAAGATAGATATTCATAGTTTGGATTGTACTCAAAAGTGGTAAAATCACTTGAATACTAAGGCACATTAAGGTTAATTTAAACTTATATAATTTTCAAGGAGACATGCTTTAGCCTATAGGTAAACACTCATCTCGGGAATTCCCAGGAAAGCATACGGGTCCCTCGGTTGATTGGGATTTATGCGAAATGCTTTCCTAGACAGAAAACCCAAAATACAGGTGTCACCCTTCCAGATTGCACGTGTCCTCAAATAATTTAACAAGTTTAAAAACCTTAACGAAGAAAATAAAAAAAATTTTAAAGATTTTTGCTTCAAGAATTTTTTGTCCACATGCTTAGAAAGAATAAAGATAGAAAAGAAGGTAGAAATATCATGGGATTTTAGAATATAGGAAATGTATTATTTAAGAAGATCCTAATAAGTCATGAATTTCTAACAAGTAAGTTACCAAATATAATAAACAATTTATCATGGTAAGCATGTAGCACATAGCATGTAACACATAGCACAAAATCATGAAGCATAGTACAAGTGGGTGTCCTAAAGTTATAGTCTAGGTCAAGATGTCTAATAACCTAAATCCCTATAGCCAAGGCTCTGATACCAATCTGTCACACCCCGACCGATGGCGGAATCATCGGGGCGGGACATGTAAGACTGTTCATAGCACAAGGTTGACTAAATTGAAATATATTAAAGCCAAATTTCCATTTCACATAATCCAAGTACAAACCAAAATCCAAACAAAGAACAGTAAACAATTCATAAACTTCTTGATTTAATATTACTAAGTCCAAATCCTATGTTGAGCACGTCTTGAATCATTCTCACATATTAGGGCCTGAAACATGAATAAAATAAAGTCAACTAAAAAGTTGGTGAGTATAACACAGTTGTATATAGATAGCATATAGTTGAAAACAAATCCTTTACAAGACATGAAAAATAAGGCATTTATGGGGAGCTGTTATTGTGTAATCAAGTACAATCAAACCTTAGTAACTAGTATGCAAATTGTGTTGTCGGTATCAATCACCTCCACTTGGGTGGGTTTGTCAGACTCAATAGATCTATCATTGAAAACCGTCGGCTTGTATAGTTAATGATTGCACATAGTTTTCACAAAGACTAGCACAACTAGCACTCGGGCACAAAGCTCAAATTTTGCACACATGTATGTATGTAGGATATTGCACTTGTGTTGTTTGTATAAATGTAGTTGTGAAATGTGTAATGTGTATAAAGTTCATGTTCCACCCCAAAAGTGTAAAAGAGTAAAAGGGGGTTGTGAATACTCACTTGATATGAAGATGTAGCTAACACAGATTATAGATAGCAATTATGATCCTTGGAACGCACAATTTAACCTATCAAGTAATGCGTATAGAATTAAATAGATGTACAAAGTTTAGGTCTAAAGTGAAAGTTGAATTTGTGTATAAAACTATTGATTTGTATAAAATATATAGAGTTTGAAGTAAAATATGTTAGAAGTAATTTGATTAGGTTTGAATTGAATAAATAAATAAATATATAATTATAGTTTATGAAATAATGTAAATATTAATTGTAATTAAGTATAAATAAATTTTGTAACTTAATTATTTAAAACCTCATTTTAAATAAGTATAAATTTAATTTTTATAAACTTTTCAATAAATCATATTTATGCCAAGATTAAACTTTAAATCCATTTTTAAATACAGAACACATATTTTTATAAAATCTGAAACATTTACTGATTAAAATATAAAAATTATAATTCTGATAAAAATAATCTGAGTCTAGCACGACCGTGCCTCGGAAGGGCACGATCGTGCTCAAGCCACGGGCGCGACCGCGCTAGTCGGGGCGCGACCGGGTTGATCAACAGGAGCACAAACTAGACCAGACAGCAGGCACGACCGTGCCTTGGCGCGGCACGGTCGTGTCTATGATCTTTAGACACAACAGGGACTAGCCTAGAGGGCATGACAAGGTCTGGATAGGAGGACACGACCGCGCTGCTAATCGGCACGACCGCGCTAAATGATGCACGGCCGCGCTAGATGGTTAGCGCGACCGTGTCTCTTCCAAATCAGACACGAATTGACAATTTCTTGTATTTTAAACACTGGATTTGATAGGGCTTTCGATTAAAGAGATATTACGAGTCTAATAATATAAATTAATTGCATGAACATCGTGTTTAAGAGTGGAATCGATTAAATCCTTTTTATTTAAAATAACAATTCTGATTCGAACGATTTCTGTAATGAAAGCCCAGATTAATAGGGGGCTTTTGATGATGATACTGAAACGAATAATATGGAGAGTATATTTACCCGGAAGCGTATTGAATCGATGAAGAACGGTAGAACGGAGTTCCGGCGACGGAGAAAATGGCTTCCGGTGACTTCGGCTGCAATTCCGTCTAGTCCAGAGAGTCCAATAATAACAGGGGAGATTGCTGAAAAGGATTCCTTGACTGCTTGAGAGAAATTTGATCGAAATGAGGGATTTGAGTTTTGAGATAATGATCGACGGTTTCTAGAGAAGAGTTTTGTATTTTGATGGTAATAGTTGCGATTGACCAAGATATTTTCTTTGATAACGAAGGTATAACGTAAATCGGGTTTGAATTCGAACGATCGAGCGTTTTGAAATCTCATTTACGTTTCGACTGTTACGCAGGCGCGACCGTGCCAAAATAGGCGCGACCGTGCCTAGGCACCGGGCGCGATCGTTCCAAAGCAGGTCGCGCGACCGTGCCAAAGCACCTGGCGCGACCGTGCTAGACTAGGGTTTGATGACATTTTTCAACTTTAGTCCTTGACTTTTCAGATTTGATAAGTTTGTATAAAATAGTTTCTTGTATGGCGTCTAAATGTATATAACCGAGTAATACTTGCGAATTTGTATAGAATTATTGCATTAAATTTACGGCGAGAAAATAATGAGACATTGCACGAGTATAGAACTTGAAATTGCATTACATTGAATTGAAATAGGAATACTAAAATCAGAAATGTTACACGGAGCATTAAAATTCCTTCATTCATGTCGATGACGGCTCTACCGGTGGCTAAGAATGGGCGACCCAAGATTAGTGGTACGGAGAAATCTTGTCCCATTTCTAAAACCATAAAGTCGACAGGGAAGACAAACTTGCCAACTTTCACCAATAAATTCTCGATAACTCCTACAGGTGTTTTAACCGATACATCTGCGAGTTCAATGGTTGCATTAACCGGTCGCGGTTGCCCAATGTCGAGCTTTTGAAACATAGTGTAGGGCATAACATTTACGCTTGCTCCTAGATCAACAAGCGCGTATGTAACTGGTAGTGGCCCTATAGAACATGGTAAGGAGAATTTTTCCCATATCTGAAAATTTCTTTGGAAGATTTCTTTCAATAAGAGCGACAAAGTAATTTGTTTTTTTTTTCGTTTCTTCCATGTTTCTCTTGTTTGTGAGGAAATCCTTCAAGAAGAGTCCATATTTTTGGCATAGTCTGTATGATATCCAAGAAGGGGATATTGACATGGATTTGGCTCAAGAGTTCTATGAACTTGTCATATTGCTCATCAGTTTTCTGCTTTACCAGCCTCCCTGGAGATGGTACGTGGGAAGTGAACGTTCTTTTTGGTGGAGCTTTTGGAGGAAGGTCCATCGTAGGAGGTTTAATTACACTAGGTTATGCTTTCTGAGTAGATGAACTTGCAGGCTGTATAAGGTAAACACACAAGTTCCACGTATGATCTATTGTAAGCAAAAATATTTCATGTAAGATCTAGTGTTCTGCACATCTTAAACAAATAGGTTTCATGTATAATATAGTGTTATGCACATTGTAAGCAAAAAATGTATATTGCGATTAGTTCAGTACCATGTATATAGTAAACAAATGAGTTTTGTGTACAAGGTGAACAATTTAGTATTTATGTATTTTGTAATCGAACAAGTTTTCATGTAGACAACTGAGTATCATGTGTATCGTGAACAACTAAGTTTCATGTATCACGTAATCACTCTTACATCATGTGTTTTGTGAATCGGCTAAGTTTCATGTGATCAATTGTGAATCAACTAAATTTTATGTGTTATGTTACCAATCAAGTATCATGTAAACTACAAACAATATGTATCATGAAATCAACTTCCTATTACGTATAATGTGATCAACTAAGTTTCATGTGCACAATCTGGTATTATGTATATTGCAAACACTAAATTTTACGTGATGCATCTACTATTGTGTATTTTGTGAATGTGCATACTTAAGTTATTGATATGTGACGTACACTAACGAGTTTTGTATTTGATCGAGTGTTACGGACAAGCGTTGTCACACCCCAACCGACGGCGGAATACGTCGGGGCGGGACATGTAGACGGGTCAAAAGCTCAAGGTTTACTAAAGTTGAAATATTTAAAAAACCAATTTCATTAAAACATCAAATTCCACAATACAAGAATAGAAAATACATAAATAATTTCTTTAAATTTCATTCTAGGTCCTCGGTCCTAAGTGAAGCAACTTGTACTTATTCTCAAGCATTGGTACCTAAAACATGATGAAAATGAGAGGGTCAACTATAAATAGTTGGTGAGCATACATAGGTTTTGACACATAACCAAGTTTAAAGTATTTTATACAATTCATACGATACACATGTATAAGGCATTTATGGAGAATCTATAGTTAAACGAGGTGTGTACAATCAAACCTTGTGACTGAGGCATAACACGCAGGTTACCCTAATGTAAAGTCAGTAACAAACACCCTAACCGGGTGGGTTTGTCAGACTCAATAGATCTATCAATGTTAACCGTTGGCTTGTACGGAGTTAATGATTGTACTAAAGTCATGTATATGTAGTCTTAACTCATAACATTCAAACATAAAGCACATAACACATAATATCATACTATTGAATTGTATTTAAGTCTATGCAAAAAGTTTCAAAAGTAAATCATGTTTCACCCCAAAAGTACAAAATAAAAAAGGGGTTATGTAAACTCACCTTGACATTGTGACTTAAACTTGAACTAGGTCGCGAGGATGAGTGAACCGGCTTAGCGATGCCCTAGATAATAAGATACATTATTTAACATATGGAAACGATTGGAGAGACAAGAACGGAACGACCGGGACTTTAAGATATTTGGAACGAACGAGCGAACGAAAAAAATATATTAAAGATTTGAACTTTAACGATACTAAGTTAAATTAAGCGGTGATATCAAGTTACATGAATATACTGTTTTATAAATTTTTATTTATAAAAGAGATTTAGGTGTCAACAATTTAGACAATGCCAAAAGTGATATGATGAAATATTATAATATAATAATATTTATACGGCTATTATTTGTAGTAAGTAAATAAATATGAATTTGTATTTTTACTATTTATGAAAAATCCAATTTAATAAGATTAAGTTCTTAACTAGGAATCATCATTTTAAATATTATAAAATGATGTTTATAGGGACATATAATTTGAAATAATTTAGTTAAACGCATTGTAACACTACTATTGAATTACTAAATGAATCCAATAGCTACTAATGTCATATTATTTGTACAAGTGATAAAAATAATGAGATATATCGATGAAACAATTATTAAAATTTATGATATAAAATCGTGTTAATATTATAGATCAAGTCATTTTAATGGTTTAGGTTAAATATAACACTTTTGTTTAATAAGTTTTATGACTTATAACATGAAACCAATTTATAATTTTCTCTTGAAAACAATTAAACCTGTATATATAATTACTTTTCTTTGATAAAGAATATAGTCTTGAAATCTATAAAATAATTTAGTTAATAACTAAAAATGGACAACAAAAGTTTATAAATATGTAAGGGTGTGTGTGTGAGAGTAATTAGAACCAAAATGAGCAAAAACAAAGAAATGCAGGGGACAGGTCTTGAAACCATGACCTCTGTCGTATGAGGGGAGAGTGTTAACCAATCGGCCTGGGCTAAAGCCTTGACAACGAAACTGAAATATAAATTTAAAAACAACGATTGTTGCTTCATCTCTTTCCCTATCCAGCCCCATCGCAAACCAGTCCCTTTTAAGCCCTAACCCAAACGATTTCGAATCTGTGATGGAAAAGAGAAAGCGTAAACAGCAGATCGATTACCTGAAGTTGGCTTGAAGTTGTCGACGATTGAGGGACCTCCCCTCCTGTCGCTCGTAAGCTGAGAGGAATAAAAAGATGGGTTTTGTGGTGATTCGAGTTTTAAGAGGTTAGGGGGATGTATAGGATGTTTTGAACGCGTTTACAGATGGTATATCAAACGAGTTTCGTGAGTTTTGAGGCTTGATTTCAGTAATTTAGTAAGTAATCCCCCAATTTGCGACTTACCAAAAATGGTTTTCAAATTTCATGAATTCGGCCGTAATTACACAAATTGAAGTTTGATTCGTGGTCAATAAATGATTAAGAATGATTTGGAACAAAAAAATGGAAAGTTTTACTTGCAGATTTAGAGGGATTAGAGGGTATTTTACGCGGTTTGACTTTTGGAAGGCAAACCTGCATTTGAATGATTTCCAGTGTCCACATATGGAGTTTAAGGACAATATGAAGAGGTTCAAGGTTAAAAGGTGGTTTCAAAGAAAATGAGGGGGTTTAAATGGGGTAAATGAGATTCATAGGCCATTCTTTGATTTAATCTTTTTTTATTTATAAAAATGCTTTTATAAGATTTATAATAATAATTTATTTATTTTTATTTTTTTGAGTAAATTGTTATAATAAAGTATATATAAATATGAATATATATTATATATACTATGGAGTTGAAATATTGAAACTTTGGATTGATACATGTTTAAAGTAAAATAAAATAAAAGAGATAAACGTGACATTCTGAGATGAGTAAGCTCGGGATAGAAATGAAGTATCATTATTGTAAAATTTTAAAATAAACTAATATTGGAAAATCATAGATGTTACAGTATCCCCAAGTTGAGGGAATTTCGTCCCGAAATTTTACTAGGGTAATCTACCAAATCAGGAAAGGGGTGAAGGTTTTTGGTTCATGATGAGTTATGCTGGTTGGTTTAAGGAGTATAACTGATGACAAGACAAAGGTTTTGATACTCGAGATTAGATATGAACGATGATGTTAAATTTAGGTTTTAAAATGAATTCAAGGAGAAAACTCTCGAATAATATTTTGGATTCCAAGGATGAAATGCATTACACGGAATGGAATTGATGGGAATTTGATGATCATGGTTTGTTTAAAATGTAGTCTCAGGAGTTGTCAGTGGATAAGATATAACACAAACATTGGTCTAGGTCAAAACTTCACGTGACCCGAACAACGCTACTTCTGATAATATGACAGAGCAATTATATATAGGAAGTATCATCGGCGTATCCACCATGCCCTGGTCATACCACATTAGTTGTGTTGTTATATATCACGATAGGTTTTAGGTCATAACACATCATAGAATTCACTATGTTTTCCATGCGCTGATTTTTACAATTACGTGTGCACCCGTAATTACTCGAATCATCGTATGGTCCGTATAGATCCTTCCGTTGTGTGCGGGGCAAGAGGGAGCACAAATTCACTCAGTTCATGTATGTTGATTCCACATATGAGTTGCTAAAAGTACTATGTCCTTAAGTAGGCAGGTTAACTAGCAACTAAAGGGTAAGAAGTAGCATAGCCTAAAGTTCCATGGTTTACTCGTGTCTGAACAAGAATACGTCAAACCCCAAGTTGTTTTAAAGTGTTACAGCTTCCTCGTGTTTGAACAAGAATACGTCAAACCCCGAGTAGCTTCAATGTGTTAGGATTTTCAAGTTTGGTGACCAAAGTGTATGGCCATGCCTTGTGTGTAATAAATCAAATTGCATCAATTGTAGGCAGTTTATTTTCGTGTATAATGTAAACACACAAGTCTCATGTATGATCTAGTATTATATAATTTGTAATCGAATAGGTTTCATGTGTAACGTAAACAACTTAGCATCATGTATAAGCTACCATGTGTAATGTAAGCAACATAGTATCATGTGTATTGTAAGAATTGAATTTCATGTATGGTGTTAAAACCTAGTATCATGTACTTTGCAGCCAAATAAGTTTCATGTTCAGTACGGTCAATCAAGTATTGTATATAAAACAATCAATTGTTAGGTACCATGTATATTGCAAACAATTAAGTTTCATGTATTATGTGTTCAAGCCCGTAGCATGTGTATTGCAAATAAACAGGTTTCATGAGTTATGTGATTAATCCAGTAAATTGTGATTCGCACATAAACTAGTTTCATGTATTATGTGATCGTGCTATGTATCTTGTGAACGTGCATACGTAAGTTATTGAATTTCTTTGTGACATGTACTAACGAGTTTTGCATGTGATCGAGTGTTGCGGAGAAGCGTGTTGTTTGGCGTTCATGTATAATGTGGTAGCCAGGTTCTAGCTCTTTAAATCTCGTTGAGGTTTGTGGGGATGGTTAACGTATACGCGATATGGATCATCCTTTGAAGCGGCAAGTGAAAGGTAACGAGGGGGTTCTGAAAACACTCAGGGAAATGTGTTTACAAATAATTGATCTTTGTTTGAAAATATGAAATTGTAAATTGTTCTTGGTTGTAGATATATAAAGTAAAGAAACTATTGGGTTAGAAAATCTAAATAGATAGACAATTTGTAGGAAAAATCTTTTAATTTAAATTTTCAATTATTAATAAGAGAATAACTTTAAGATGAATTATTGGCTTAAACAAGTAGTCGTATATTCATTTAGCCACGGTTTAGAAATAATTACTTAAATGAGGAAAATCATAATTATTTATCAATTCGAAATAATATTTTTATAACATAGGTTGTATTAAGTTCCCTTACACAATGAAAATGTTTATGGAAAAATTTATATTTGTGATACTCTCTAAAAGTTTGATAAACGTTTGGTTTGAAAATAACGAGGTTGTTTAATTCTAATAGGTTGGGTCGTTTACGAAGGAGATTGTCGGTAGTGTACTAAATCGTGTTGAATGAAGAATGTGATACTTGGAAAATTTTGATGAAAATATGATGGGTGTAATTCATACTCAACGTGTCAAATTAACGAAATAATAACTTTAGGGTTAGAATATATAAAGTTGATTAAATGTTGAAATGTTAAACATTACTCAAAATATAGGGAAATGGTTTTCATACTGAATAATTAAAGACAATAAATAATAATAAAAAAATAATTTTGTTAACGTTCCTTGTAGCTTTCCACTAGAAGGAGAATAATTCCCAAGACGAGCACCGCTATGGTCACTCGGGTAGCCGATCTGGCTTCAGCTTTAGCCGTTTCCGCACGGTGCTCTAGTATTTCTTTTTCAAGAATTAAGATTAACTCCTTTTGGTACCCTATTTGGTTTGCTAGGCTATCCATTCTTTGTCCTTGCAAATCGTGCATTATCCCCTGCTCCATCCTTTGCCTCTCAAATTCTGAGGTCCTTACATATTGGTGGATGTCATTGGTTGGAATTCCCATAACACTAGTGGGTGCCGTGGTATGCCTTACCCAAGGGTTAGGATGGTACGGGTCGGGCATTAGATATGGGTCTCTTAGTGGGGGTGATCTAGGTGTTCGAAGTCTTGGGCCGGTGTTCCTAGTCCAATCTTCCCTTACATCAAACCTTGGCCTGGCAGCTGGGGGTGTTGGTGACCGATGCACGGGTGTCCCGATGTCTTCTCCCCAATCAGACTCTTCTCCGGGATGGTATACTGGGGAGGAAGGAGAGTAGGAGTCCATGTCTAGCAGAGAAATAACGAAAAGGTTGTAAGTGATAATAAAATACTTAGTGTTAAATATAGGAATTCTCATAGGTTTAGAGTTTGACTGGTCATAACACCGATTCTTCACAATAGTATTTTAGAAATACAATTGACCTATAAGCAATGCATCCCTGAGGAGGGTTCCCAGGAAAGAGGGGTAGGTCACTAGGACACACTTAAGTACCATATCTTTCCTTAGCCAGAATTTCCTCATGGGCCTGCACACTCTTCCAGCCATCATGTATTAATAACACTATTGTTGGGCTCATGGTCATGATGAGAATTGTTGTGGACTGGGCTTTGAGGCCCAAAAGTAAGGTTTTATGCATTTTAGTGGCTTCTTCTTCTTGGAGGATAGACGGGCTTCTTAGTTTATTATTGTTGGACATTAGGCCCAATAGTTTAAATTTTTGTTCACAAGAGGTGATGGTATCATGTATGTGAGTTCAAAGGTGTATGAAGAATTTGGTGTGTATGTGTGTGTGTGTTAAACTTAGGATAGTACTTAATGAAACACATAGGTAACATGTAGGTAATAATGAATGTAAGCACAAGAGTTATCAAGTAGTGTGACACATAAACTCTTAAGTATTGTATCATGTAGTGTAATTGCTGTGCATAACATGTAAAATATTCACATAAGGAGTAATCATGTAACATGTAATAGCATGGCATAGTATGGGTGTCCTAAGGTTATAGTCTAGGTCAAGAGTGTCTAATAACCTAATTCCCTATAACCAAGGCTCTGATACCAATCTGTCACACCCCAACCGACGGAGAAATACGTCGGGGCGGGACATGTAGACTGTTCAAAAGCTCAAGGTTTACTAAAGTTGAAATATTTAAAAAACCAATTTCATTAAAACATAAAATTCCACAATACAAGAATAGAAAATACATAAATAATTTCTTTAAATTTCATTATAGGTCCTCGGTCCTAAGTGAAGCAACTTGTACTTATTCTCAAGCATTGGTACCTGAAACATGATGAAAATGAGATGGTCAACTATAAATAGTTGGTGAGCATACATAGGTTTTGACACATAACCAAGTTTAAAGTACTTTATACAATTCATACGATACACGTGTATAAGGCATTTATGGAAAATCTATAGTTAAACTAGGTGTGTACAATCAAACCTTGTGACTGAGGCATAACACGCATGTTACCCTAATGTAAAGTCGGTAACAAACACCTTAACCGGGTGGGTTTGTCAGACTCAACAGATCTATCAATGTTAACCGTTGGCTTGTACGGAGTTAATGATTGTACTAAAGTCATGTATATGTAGTCTTAACTCATAGCATTCAAACATAAAGCACATAAAACATAATATCATACTATTGAATTGTATTTAAGTCTATGCAAAAAGTTTCAAAAGTAAATCATGTTTCACCCCAAAAGTACAAAATAAAAAGGGGCTATGTAAACTCACCTTGATATTGTGACTTAAACTTGAACTAGGTCGCGAGGATGAGTGAACCGGCTTAACGATGCCCTAGATAATAAGATACATTATTTAACATATGGAAACGATTGGAGAGACAAGAACGGAACAACCGGGACTTCAAGATATTTGGAACGAACGAGCGAACGAAAAAAATATATTAAAGATTTGAACTTTAACGATACTAAGTTAAATTAAGCGGTGATATCAAGTTACATGAATATACTGTTTTATAAATTTTTATTTATAAAAGAGATTTAGGTGTCAACAATTTAGACAATGCCAAAAGTGGTATGATGAAATATTATAATATAACAATATTTATACGGCTATTATTTGTAGTAAGTAAATAAATATGAATTTGTATTATTACTATTTATGAAAAATCCAATTTAATAAGATTAAGTTCTTAACTAGGAATCATCATTTTAAATATTATAAAATGATGTTTATAGGGACATATAATTTGATGTAATTTAGTTAAGCGGATTGTAATACTACTATCGAATTACTAAATGAATCCAATAGCTACTAATGTCATATTATTTGTACAAGTGATAAAAATAATGAGATATATCGATAAAACAATTATTAAAATTTATGATATAAAATCGTGTTAATATTATAGATCAAGTCATTTTAATGGTTTAGGTTAAATATAACCCTTTTGTTTAATAAGTTTTATGACTTATAACATGAAACCAGTTTATAATTTTCTCTTGAAAACAATTAAACCTGTATATATAATTACTGTTCTTTGATAAAGTATATAGTCTTGAAATCTATAAAATAATTTATTTAATAACTAAAAATGGACAACAAAAGTTTATAAATATGTAAGGGTGTGTGTGTGAGAGTAATTAGAACCAAACTGAGCAAAAACAAAGAAATGCAGGGGACAGGTCTTGAAACCGTGACCTCTGTCGTATGAGGGGAGAGTGTTAACCAATCGGCCTGGGCTAAAGCCTTGACAACGAAACTGAAATATAAATTTAAAAACAACGATTGTTGCTTCATCTCTTTCCCTATCCAGCCCCATCGCAAACCAGTCCCTTTTAAGCCCTAACCCGAACGATTTCGAATCTTTGATGGAAAAGAGAAAGCGTAAACAGCAGATCGATTACCTGAAGTTGGCTTGAAGTTGTCGACGATTGAGGGACCTCCCCTCCTGTCGCTCGTAAGCTGAGAGGAATAAAAAGATGGGTTTTGGGGTGATTCGAGTTTTAAGAGGTTAGGGGGATGTATAGGATGTTTTGAACGCGTTTACAGATGGTATATCAAACGAGTTTCATGAGTTTTGAGGCTTGATTTCAGTAATTTAGCAAGTAATCCCCCAATTTGCAACTTACCAAAAATGGTTTTCAAATTTCATGGATTCGGCCCTAATTACACAAATTGAAGTTTGATACGTGGTCAATAAATGATTAAGAATGATTTGGAACAAAAAATGGAAAGTTTTACTTGCAGATTTAGAAGGATTAGAGGGTATTTTACGCGGTTTGACTTTTGGAAGTCAAGCCTGCGTTTGAATGATTTCCAGGGTCCACATATGGAATTTAAGGACAATATGAAGAGGTTCAAGGTTAAAAGGTGGTTTCAAAGAAAATGAGGGGGTTTAAATGGGGTAAATGAGATTCATAGACCATTCTTTGATTTAATCTCTTTTTATTTATAAAAATGCTTTTATAAGATTTATAATAATAATTTATTTATTTATTTAATTTTATTTTTTTGAGTAAATTGTTATAATAAAGTATATATAAATATGAATATATATTATATATACTATGGAGTTGAAATATTGAAACTTTGGATTGATACATGTTTAAAGTAAAATAAAATAAAAGAGATAAACGTGACATTCTGAGATGAGTAAGCTTGGGATAGAAATGAAGTATCATTATTGTAAAGTTTTAAAATAAACTAATATTGGAAAATCATAGATGTTACAAGCGTGTTGTTTGATATTTAGGTATAATGTGGGTAGTTAGGTTTTAGGTTTTTAAATCTCGTTGAGGTTTGTAGGGATGGTTAACGTCTGCGCGAAATGGGTCGTCTCTTGAAGTGGCAAGTACACTCATACATCACTGAAGGTACAAGATAATGAGGAGGTTCTGAAAATATTATGAGTAATGGGTTTGCGGATAACTGGTTTTTGTTTGTAATTAAGAAATTGTTCGTAAATGGATAGAAGGGTGAAAGTTGTGGGTTGAATAAGTAAATAGATAATTACACGAAGGTTTTTTTTTAATATTTAAGAAAATAGTGGTTAAATAACTTAAACCATGATTTTACAATGGCTAAACAAGTAGTTGTATATCAACTTAGCCAAGGTTTGGAAATAATTAATTTAACGAGAAAAGTCATAATTATTTATCAATTTGAAATAATGCTTTTATAAACAGATTGTATTAAATTTCTTTGCAAGGTGAAAAATGTTTATAGAAAATTTATATTTCTGATACTATATAAAGTTTGATAAACGTTTTGTTTGAACAAAATAACGAGGTTGTTTAAATCAAATAATGTGATGATTTGTTTACGAAGCAGATTGACGGTAGTGTACTAAATTGTAGTGAATGAAGAAGGCGATACTTGGGGAATTCTGATGAAAATATAACGAGTGTAATTCACACTCACTGTGTCAAATCAATGAAGAATAACATTAGAGTTGTAATAAAATTTATTCAATCTTGAAATGTTGAACATTATTCAAAACATAGGGAAATGGTTCTCAAACTGAAAATTTAAGGACAATAAATAGAAATTTATGCTAACGTTTCTAGTATCTTTCCACTAGGAAGCAGATAATCACCAAGACGAGTACCGCTATGGTCACTCGGGTATCCGATCTGGCCTCAGCTCTAGCTGCTTCCGTGCGATTCTCAAGCATTTCTTTTTCAAGGGTGGAAATTTTCTCATTTTGGTACCATGTTTGATTCGCTAGGATATCTATCCTCTGTCCTTGTAATTCGTGCCTTATCCCATGCTCCATCCCTTGTCACACGAACTCTGAGGTTCTCACATATTGGTGAATGGCAACGAATGGAACTCCCATAGCACTAGGGGTGCCATGGTATGCCTTTCCCTAGGGTTAGGGTGATATGGGTCGGGAGCTAGGTAGGGGTCCCTTAGATGGGATGGTAACTTGTTGTGTAGGTGAGATGTCTGGTACGGGTTTCTTGATGGGGGTGATCCAGATGTTCGAAGCCTTGGGCCAGTGTTCCTTATCCAATCTGCTCTTATATCGAACCTTGGCCTAGTAGCAGGGGGTGTTGGTGACCGATACACTGGTGACCCGATGTCTTCTTCTTGATCAGACTCTGCTCTGGGATGGTATACCGGGGAGAAAGGAGGGTAGGAGTCCATGTCTAGCATAAAAACAATGAAAAGGTTGTAAGCGATAATAAAATACTGAGTGCTAAATTTAGGAGTTCTCATAGGTTTAGAGTTTGACTAGTCATAACACCAAGTCTTCACAATAGTATTTTAGAAGTACACTTGACCTATAAGTAGTGCATCCATGAGGAGACTTCCCAGGAAAGAGGGGTGGGTCACTAGGACACACTTAAGTACCCTGTCTTTCCTTTAGACAGAATCCCTCATGGGTTTACACACTCTTCCAGCCATCATGTACTAATAACATTATTGTTGGGCTCATGGTCATGATGAGAATCTCTGTGGACTAGGCTTTGAGGCCCGAAAGTGAGGTTTATTTATCCCAGCATGTTTCTTCTTCTTGGAGGGTAAGTGGGCTTCTCCTTTTATTATTAATGGCATTAGGCCCAATAGTTTCGATTTTGTTCACAAAAGATGGTGGTATCAGGTGTGTGAGATTAAGGATGCATGAAGAATTTGGTGTGTATGTATGTGTGTTAAACTTAGGATAGCACTTAATGAATCAAATAGATAGTATGTAGATAGAAATGAATATAAGCACAAGAGTTATCAAGTAGTGTGATACATAGATTATTAAGTATTGTATCATGTAGGGTAATTACTTAGGATAACATGTAAAAATATTGACAACAAGTAGTAATCATGTAGCATATAGTAGAATGGTATAGTAGGGGTGTCCTAAGGTTATAGTCTAGGTCAAAAGTGTCTAATAACCTAATTCCCTATAATCAAGGCTCTAATACCAATCTGTCACACCACAACCGACAGCGACATACGTCGGGGCGGGACATGTAGATTGTTCATTAGCACATGGTTGACTAAATTGAAATATATTAAACATCAAAATTTCATTTCATAATCCAAAAGAAACAAAATCCAAATCAAGTACATAAATTGAAATACATGAAGTCTTTATTAAATTTAACTATGTCCAAACTTAAATGAAACATGTCTTGATCAACTCATACATTTGCACCTGAAACATGATTAAAATAAAGTCAACTAAAAAGTTGGTGAGCATACATAGGTTTGTACATAAATATCATAGAGTTGTGTGTATACAATCCATACATGTCATGATTAATAAGGCAATTATGGAGAATAACTATTGTGTAACCAAAATTGTACAATCAAACCTTTGTAACTTGCACGTAAAAACAAATTGTGTTGTTGGTAACAATCATCCTAACTGTGTGGGTTTGTCAGACTCAATAGATCTATCATTGTTAACCATCGGCTTTGTATAGTTAATGATTGCACATGTAAATTGCACACAAAATGTAGTTAACGCACCTAGTACTCAAATATAAGGCTTATGATCATAAATGTATGAAGGAATCGTTTAGTCAAATTTACTGATAATAGTTTATAACACATATATGAGTGTGGGAGTGTAACCAAGTGTAATCTACAAGGGAAATAGCATTTAAATGATACAGGAACAAAAATTTGGTCAGGGCCGGGTCTAGAACCCGAGACCTTGCATTTGCGTTTAGAGGCGCCAAGATTTAACCGGATGATATGGGCATCATGCCTTGTAAAAGTTTGAAACATTTGCTAATAGTCCCCCAAAATCCCTTCTTCCCCATCCAAACCCAAGAGATTAACCCCCATTTCCTTTTAAAAAAAATCGTGTTCTGATCAATCACAGTTTGTTATCAAAGCAAAGGAGCTTTAAATCAGAAGATAATTTCGAGTACAGTGGTGGTCTCTTACCTCGAAATGGCATTCGAATTTAGGCCGGTGGCTCTGACCGGAGTTGTACAGCGGCGGCGGTCGGAAGATAAACACAAGGGGACGATTTTCGAGTGAGGGGAAAGTGTAGTGAGCGATGAGTGGTCAGAAACGAGAGTGATCGTTAGCATTTATAGGCTAAACAGCGTGTTATACAATTTTGGAAATCCCATGAAATCGGTCTAGGATTTGAAACGCGTGAGAAGGAAATTGGTATGTTGAATGCGCGCGTGATTCACGGATACATGGTTTTGGTCAAAAATGGTAACCTCCTTGAAGGAAATTGGCAGATTGATGAGATTGAATACGTGATTTTGACTTTCTAACGTCAAAATCGTAGGGCTGATATTAACCAGGGTCCAAAGAGGTGATGGAGGGTTCAAAATTAAAAAGGGGGTTCAAATGAAGGGGGGGGGGGGGATATCAAGTCTTCTTTGATTTAGATCATTTTAAATTATATATGTCTAAATTGATTTCTATAATTTATAAAGAAAAACTAAACATTCTATGTTTAATTTATATAAATTTATAATGATTAATTTAATAATGCCAAGTATATATGTTTGTTTAAGACTAAATAAATATTTTATATTTTGTATAAATATTTTATTTAATAACTTCAAATATATAAATATATTTACAAACATTTTCATTAAATATAACCAAATGTATATAGAAACTTACATGAATATACATACATACGTTATATATAAAGTAGGAGAAAAATGTTTTAATTGCAAGGTTGAAAATTAAAATTTATACACGTTAAAATAATAATTGTTGTAGCATATTATATTTAAACAAGTATGGGGCTTCAAGTGTTTGTATAATAAAATGAATAACGAAATTATGGCAAGAAAATCATGGATGTTACAGTATCCCCATGATGAGGGAATTTCGTCCCGAAATTTAGCTAGTGGAGACTACTGAATCAGGAAAGAGGTGAGGGTTTGGATTCTCCAAGTGTTATGATGGTTGGTTCAAGAAGTATAACTGGTGACAAGATTTAGGTTTTGATACTCAAGGTCAGGTATCAATGTTGATGATGAATTAAGTTTTGAAATGAATTTAGGGAGAAAACGGTCGAATAGTATTTTGGATTCTAAAGTTGAAATGCATTATTTGGAACGGGATTGATGGGAACTTGATGATCATGGTTTTTTAAGATGTAGTATAATATTCCCAAGAATTGTCGGTGGATAAGAGATTTCACAAACATTGGTCTAGATAAAAATAACATAAAACTTCACGTGACACGAACAACGCTGCTTCTGATAATATGATAGAGCACTTATATATAGGAAGTACAATAGGCGTATCCACCATGCCCTTGTCATATCACATTAGTTTTGTTGTTATATATCACGATAGGTTTTAGGTCATAACACACGACAGATTTCACTATGTTTTCCATCCGCTGATATTTATAATTACGTGTGCACCCGTAATTACTCAAATCGTCGCATGGTCCGTATAGATCCTTCCGTTGTGCGCGGGTAAGGAGAGGGCACAAAATTACTTAGTTCGTGTCTATTGTTTTCACGGATGAGTTGCTAATAAATAATTGTGTCCCTATATGGTAAGGCCAATCAGGAAAAAAACTAAAGAGTAATAATGTAGTATAACTTAAAGTTCCATAGCTTACTCGTGTTTGAATAAGAATACGTCAAACCTGTCACACCCCAACCGACCGCGGATTATACGTCGGGGCGGACGCGTTTGTTCAATAGCACAAGGTTGACTATTAAAGTTTCACTATTTCATTAATAAATAGTTTAAGATTCAATACAAGGAAACATAACAAGAATACAACGTTTAATTGATAAGTAGTCTAGGTCCAAAGCATCCTATGTGATCACAAATAAGTCTCATGATTTAGAACCTGAAACATGTGAAAGAATCTGTCAACTACAAAATAGTTGGTGAGATACAAAGGTTTTGACATAGTTTAACAAGTATTTGAGAAGAATTACAATTCACTATGATTCATGCATTCTATAATGTAAGTATGAGAACAAGTATCTTAAACATTGTGCATATCAACCCTCCAACCAAGTTTAAGCATAACCCGCAAGTTACCCTTATAAGTCTTAAGTTTAAAGTTTAATTCAGTAACAATCACCAAGGGCTCCCCCCGAAGGGTCAATCAATCAAGGTGGATTTGTCAAATGCAATAGATCTATCATTGTTACCATAGGCTTGATCAAAGTTAATGAATATGCTAGTTTTAAGTTTAATCTAAGCATACAAGTCTCAAGTTTAACATAAGAATAAGCATCTAGTCATAGTTGTACAAGAATTGTATAAGTTTAAAGTTTTGAACATGTTTCACCCCAAAAGTATAGAAAGAAAAAAGGGGCTAAGTATACTCACTTGGATGATGAAGGGTATCCGACAAGAGTAAGTGTTTGCAAGACTTGGAGAGGGAGAATATCCTCACGATAAGCCTAAGAATATAAGTCTAGAGTTTCAAGTTTATTTCTATAAGTCTAAGACAAAGATCTAGGATTCAAGATTTGACTGGGATTGTCTAGTGGGAGATGGGAATGGTTGTGTTTTATAAAGTTTAAATCGAGTTTCAAATAAAGGTTTTGAATATCAAAGTTTACTAGGTTTATAGTTTAGAATAATTATTAATTAAAATAATTATTTAAAGTTTTACAATTATTAATTACGCAAGTAGGTAAAAATAATCAAAAAGTTTTCTAAGCATTTAGAAAATAGAGTGATAATGATGACCAAGTGAAATACTAAATAATTATCGAGGTTTAACAAATATTCATCCGAATAATAAATAATTATTAACGATTTATAACCATTATTTAAAGAATATATGTAATGATAATTATGAAGGATAAATGATAGTTTAGGTTCTATAATAATCACTTTGATAATACATAACTATGAAGAATAGATATTTTATTTATAATATGTATCTAATTGGACGTAATTAGTATAATCCCTTTATGATTTATTAAAGCATTTAAATCCTTAAGTATTTATTAAGTGTACAAGTGTAAGTATTTAATTTGATGTTCATGTTTTTAAAAGTATAAGTTTATAAACATTTTAAAGTCTTTATAAGTTTTATAGATTTACGAAAGTTTAGAAAAGTAATTAAAGCATTTTCTCATGTTTTATAAACATAAATAAGTCTTGAAGTTATTTATTTATTTTTAAGGTTTTAAAAGAAAACAGAGATAACTAGAAGTTTATGATAAACTCAAAGAATTTATTTCCTGAAAAATATTTTTATAGTTTTTAAATGTTTAAAATATTTTTAAAGAATTGTTTATTTCAAGTCTAAATCATTTAAAATAGTTCCAGAACCTAAAAGTATATATAAAATCTATTTTTAAGTTTATAAGAGTTTAACAGAATTTATAGAAATTATTAAAACTTGAAAACTGTTTTTAAAAGGCTTAAAAAAATAAAAGGGACGAAAACCGGTTTGGCCGGATCGAACCCAAGACCTGCCCCGTGTTGGCAAACAGACACAAACACTTAACCATCCCGGCTACGGGTCTTGCTGGTTTAAACACGGAAAGTTTATTTAATGAATACCACTTCCAAACGCCCCCAAATTCTCAAGAACCCTAGCTTCGATTCCCGTTAAATACATGTCGATTCGCCCTCTGTTAATGCGATTAAACAGAGGGCTTTCGATCCTTAGGGTATAACGACTCTGTCAGACGCAAGAATTACCTGAAATGGTGGAGAATCGAGCGACAACGAGGTGGGTATCCGGTTGACTGTCGCGACTTCTAATCGGTCAATACAGGTTCGTTTAGATCGAATTGAGTATTGAGAGTGTTTGAGGGTGGTGTCGTATACCTACTGGTACCAGATTTTATACTTGATTTAATCGATTAATGGCCGAGTTAGGTGGGGAGGTGGGGTTGGGCCAGGTTAAATTCTGACTCCACGCGTAGTTGCAGGTGGAATTGGAGGTTAATGCACCTCGGTTAAGGGTCGCATGCGCGACATGAACACGAGGTTCATCGAATCCGGACGGGATTCGCGTTTTCGGAGGAAAAGGGGTTGGAACCGGGCTGTGCGGGACTCGAACCTGGGTTTGGTTTGGGTTCCGGAGGTTTGAAGTAGTTACACAATAGGTCCTTGTAATTTTTGGGTTTTAACATTCTGATTAAAGGTATTTCGAGTTCAAAACAGGTTTCAGAAAGTGACAGTTTTGGTCCCCAAAGTTTTAATAAGTTTTTCTCAATTGATTTTATGAATTTTATAAAATGATTTATATGGTTTATTTGTTTAGAAGTTTAAGTCAGTAAAAACGAGTTTATTTTTCTTACAAACTTATAAGGTTTTAAGAGTTTATATATATATATATATATATATATATATATGTATGTATGTATTTATACATATATATTTTTCCTTTTTTTTTATAAAATTCTCATGTATATATATATATATATATAAATATATATATATATATATGGGTTTCAAGTATAAAAGACTTATATTTATTAAATAAATTCTTATTAAACGGGTCGGAAAATCCTGGATATTACAAAACCTGAGTAGATTCAATGTGTTATAGTTTTCAACTTTGTTGAACAAAGTGTATGATCATGCTTTGTGTATAATGTGATCACTCAATTGCAACAATCTAAACAATTTAGTTTCGTGTATAAGGTAAACACACAAGTTCTACGTATGATCTATTGTAAGCAAAAATATTTCATCTATGATCTAGTATTCTGCACATCGTAAACAAATAGGTTTCATGTATGATCTAGTGTTATGCACATTGTAAGCAAAAAATGTATATTGTGATTAGTTCAGTACCATGTATATAGTAAACAAATGAGTTTTGTGTACAAGGTGAACAATTTAGTATTTATATATTTTGTAATCGAACAAGTTTTCATGTAGACATTTGAGTATCATGTGTATCGTGAACAACTAAGTTTCATGTATCACGTAATCACTCTTACATCTGTTAGGACATGTTTTGTAACTGTTGATAAAATTTTGTGTAAGTTCTGCTAGAGGCGAACTTAACAAGTTCACCTAGCCTATCAGAGGAGAACTTATTAAGTTCGCCTAGTATATCAGAGGCGAACTTATTAAGTTCGCTTAGCCTATTAGAGGCGAACTTATTAGGCCATAACCAGTCTCTTTATTTATCTACGTACACCTTTGTTTCAGGGTGGGGCCGCCCTTCCTCCTGCTAATCCGGCCATTCCCGAACCTGTCTTTCTCATCCCATTCAATGGAGGACTTTTCAATTCTTGCGATTCCCAGCCCCCTTAGCTTATTCTTTTATATATAGATAGAGATCTTTTTTATAAAGGTTCCAAACCTTAGCTCGGCTAAATAGGCTCAATGATCTCTTTCTTCGCTTCGATAGGCCGGTACGGCGCTCCGCGTGGTTATATTCATACATGTTCCGACTCGCCGGTCATTATGGATCTAGTGGCATGGCGGGGCAAAAGAAAAAAGGGGGGAAGCAACTACGAAGCTTCGTAGACTCGACAAGTCGCTCCGCTTATAGAATAGAATGAAGCAAGCTAGCGACTCTCCTAGTAGCGAAGGAAAGGGGCATTCGGGAAGCGACTAGTCGCTTCTGGCATCTTTTAGGCGAACTTGTTAAGTTCGCCTACTGCAGAGCTAGTGTTTATAAATAGGAGATATCAGTTTCTGTTTAATAGACAAGACAGATTAGAGACGAGAGAAATTCTGTGAAATCTTGTAAACTGATATCTTGGTGGAATACAAAGAGTTTATTTACACCGTTGTTGTTGATTGAGTCACACGAGCACGTTGATCATGGATTCCGCACGTTATCACCGTGTCGTACCGCGAGTCTAGAGATCCGTCACGCACCGAATTATGGACCTACAAGTGGTATCAGAGCTATTGCTCTTGATTAGCAAAAGATTCATGGTGTTTTCGTGTACAATCAACATCAAATTCATCATCTTTGACTTTTTCATTTCTATGGAGTTTTCAAGACTGATTCAGATCTGATTTGGTGTTTTTGAAGATGATTTTGATGAAATTGATACGATAGAAAGCTTCTAATTGACAAATTACACAATCCTACGGTCCAATTTTGATTAATTCCTTCAAATCAGTGATTATGATGATTTCAGTATGTTTCTTGTTCGCGAATTTGGTCTGAAGTGTTCTTGAGTTTGAATCTGTTGAAGCAAGCGAAGTTGCTGTATTTGTGTGCAGGCGAACTTAGCAGCAGGCGAACTTGTCAAGTTCGCTTCTCACAGGATTAAGCGAACTTATTTTAGGCGAACTTAAGCAGATTTCAAGTTTCTGGTTTACACGAACTTATTAAGTTCGCTTCTCATTAAGTTCGCTTGGGTGTCTCAGAGGCGAACTTATTAAGTTCGCTTGTACAGTATCAGGCGAACTTATCTGTTGGAGCATATTCCGGTGACAACGAGCTTGAAGATATTATGTCTTAGTCTTAGAGTCTTTGACTTGTATTTGATAGAATTGTTAGCAACAGTTAAAGGGGAGTCTGTTAGGACATGTTTTGTAACTGTTGATAAAATTCTGTGTAAGTTCTGCTAGAGGCGAACTTAACAAGTTCGCCTAGCCTATACTAGGCGAACTTATTAAGTTCGCCTAGTATATCAGAGGCGAACTTATTAAGTTCGCTTAGCCTATTAGAGGCGAACTTAATAAGTTCGTCTAAGCATCTTTTAGGCGAACTTGTTAAGTTCGCCTACTGCAGAACTGGTGTTTATAAATAGGAGATATCAGTTTCTGTTTAATAGACAAGACAGATTAGAGACGAGAGAAATTCTGTGAAATCTTGTAAACTGATATCTTGGTGGAATACAAAGAGTTTATTTACACCGTTGTTGATTGAGTCACACGAGCACGTTGATCATGGATTCCGCACTAAATTGAAATATATTAAACATCCAAATTTCATTTCATAATCCAAAACAAACAAAATCCAAATCAAGTACATAAATTGAAATACATGAAGTCTTTATTAAATTTAACTATGTCCAAACTTAAATGAAACATGTCTTGATCAACTCATACATTTGCACCTGAAACATGATTAAAATAAAGTCAACTAAAAAGTTGGTGAGCATACATAGGTTTATACATAAATATCATAGAGTTGTGTGTATACAATCCATACATGTCATGATTAATAAGGCAATTATGGAGAATAACTATTGTGTAACCAAAATTGTACAATCAAACCTTTGTAACTTGCACGCAAAAACAAATTGTGTTGTTAGTAACAATCATCCTAACTGGGTGGGTTTGTCAGACTCAATAGATCTATCATTGTTAACCATCGGCTTGTATAGTTAATGATTGCACATGTAAATTGCACACAAAATGTAGTTAACACACCTAGTACTCAAATATAAGGCTCAAATTGCACACACGAATGTAGGGTGAAATTGTATTGTGTAGTTTGTAAACATTGTATATTTGTATTCATGTTCCACCCCAAAAATGTAAATAGTGTAAAAAGGGGTTATGTAAACTCACTTGTAATATGTAGCTCGGAAATCACACGAACAAGTTGTTGCACAAGTGACTAGCTAACCACAAGGTTAACCTATGATTTGATGGTATAATTGTATTAATAACGGGTTCAAATAATTAAAGGAAATCCTAGTGTGCAAAGGATTTGAGTGTGGGCGTCCTTGATTAAGTAAAAGAATACCTGTTTGATTTTCAAACAATAGTTACGAAAATCTTGGATAAAAACGTTAAGTGTTGGTATCAATGATTTCAATTTGTATGAAGGTATAAATGTATAGTTGGAGTTGTTTTGTAAATAAATAAATAAAAATTTTGATTTTTAAGTAAAAAAGGTGTTTACAAAAATAATGGTTTAATTTAATAGCAATTAAACCAAAACTTCAAGTATGAAAATAATGCTCAAACTAATTAATAGTTACACCTACATTAATTATTTATTAAGAATATGAAATTGTGTTTTAAATGTTAAAATGGGCTCCATAAAAGTGCGCAAATCTTTACGAAATAATGGGTCAAAATTATAATCTAATTGTAATTTATAAAACAAGGCTTTTAAATAAATAATTTATTTAAAATGGATATATTAATTAACTAGAGTTTATTAGGTCTTAACTCTAATAAAAATGGTTTCACTTGCAATTTAACAGTTTAAAGATTGTAATTTTTTTTACAGCCTTATCAATTATTTGTAAAAAGTATTATTAAATAAAATCGGGTTTTAAAGTCACGTTTTTCGTGCTTTTGAAATACAAGATAGAAGTGAATTAATACATTTTAATAATGATAATGATAATGATGCTCGTAATAATAATAAATAAAACTTTTTTTTTAAAAGAGTTATGACTAAACATATATATTTGTGTATATGCTTTTATTCGCTAAAAAAAGTTTATTATTTATATACTATTGAATTAAATAAGGAATTTTTGTCACATTAATTCTCGTTTTACTCATAAGATGTATATGTACATGTATATATATAATTTTTTTTAAAAGCTTATGATCATAAATGTATGAAGTAATCGTTTAATCAAATTTACTGATAATAGTTTATAACACATATATGAGTGTGGGAGTGTAACCAAGTGTAATCTACAAGGGAAATAGCATTTAAATGATACAGGAACAAAAATTTGGTCAGGGCCGGGTGTAGAACCCGAGACCTTGCGTTTGCGTGTAGAGGCACCAAGATTTAACCGGATGATCTGGGCATCATGCCTTGTAAAAGTTTGAAACATTTGCTAATAGTCCCCCAAAATCCCTTCTTCCCCATCCAAACCCAAGAGATTAACCCCCATTTCCTTTTAAAAAAAATCGTGTTCTGATTCACAGTTTGTTATCAAAGCAAAGGAGCTTTAAATCAGAAGATAATTTCTAGTACAGTG
The DNA here is from genome assembly GCA_023525975.1 of Smallanthus sonchifolius. Taxonomy (NCBI): domain Eukaryota; kingdom Viridiplantae; phylum Streptophyta; class Magnoliopsida; order Asterales; family Asteraceae; genus Smallanthus; species Smallanthus sonchifolius. Next base: position 14,002,968 of record CM042035.1, on the reverse strand, counting down.
GTGGTCTCTTACCTCGAAATGGCGTTCGAATTTAGGCTGGTGGCTCTGACCGGAGTTGTACAGCGGCGGCGGTCGGAAGATAAACACAAGGGGACGATTTTCGAGTGAGGGGAAAGTGTAGTGAGCGATGAGTGGTCAGAAACGAGCGTGATCGTTAGCATTTATAGGCTAAACAGCGTGTTATACAATTTTGGAAATCCCATGAAATCGGTCTAGGATTTGAAACGCGTGAGAAGGAAATTGGTATGTTGAATGCGCGCGTGATTCACGGTTTTGGTCGAAAATGGTAACCTCCTTGAAGGAAATTGGCAGATTGAATATGTGATTTTGACTTTCTAACGTCAAAATCGTAGGGCTGATATTAACCAGGGTCCAAAGAGGTGATGGAGGGTTCAAAATTAAAAAGAGGGTTCAAATGACTTGGGGGGGGGGGGGAATATCAAGTCTTCTTTGATTTAGATCATTTTAAATTATATATGTATAAATTGATTTCTATAATTTATAAAGAAAAACTAAACATTCTATGTTTAATTTAAATAAATTTATAATGATTAATTTAATAATGCCAAGTATATATGTTTGTTTAAGACTAAATAAATATTTTATATTTTGTATAAATATTTTATTTAATAACTTCAAATATATAAATATATTTACATACATTTTCATTAAATATAACCAAATGTATATAGAAACTTACATGAATATACATACATACATTATATATAAAGTAGGAGAAAAATGTTTTAATTGCAAGGTTGAAAATTAAAATTTATACACGTTAAAATAATAATTGTTGTAACATATTATATTTAAACAAGTATGGGACTTCAAGTGTTTATATAATAAAATGAATAACAAAATTATGGCCAGAAAATCATGGATGTTACAGTATCCCCATGATGAGGGAATTTCGTCCCGAAGTTTAGATAGTGGAGACTACTGAATCAGGAAAGAGGTGAGGGTTTGGATTCTCCACGTGTTATGATGGTTGGTTCAAAGAGTATAACTAGTGACAAGATTTAGGTTTTGATACTCAAGGTCAGGTATCAATGTTGATGATGAATTAAGTTTTGAAATGAATTTAGGGAGAAAACGGTCGAATAATATTTTGGATTCTAAAGTTGAAATGCATTATTTGGAACGGGATTGATGGGAACTTGATGATCATGGTTTGTTTAAGATTTAGTCTAATATTCCTAAGAATTGTCGGTAGATAAGAGATTTCACAAACATTGGTCTAGATAAAAATAACATAAAACTTCACGTGACACGAACAACGCTGCTTCTGATAATATGATAGAGCACTTATATATAGGAAGTACAATAGGCGTATCCACCATGCCCTTGTCATATAACATTAGTTTTGTTGTTATATATCACGATAGGTTTTAGGTCATAACACACGACAGATTTCACTACGTTTTCCATCCGCTGATTTTTATAATTACGTGTGCACCCGTAATTACTCAAATCGTCGCATGGTCCGTATAGATCCTTCCGTTGTACGCGGGTAAGGAGAGGGCACAAAATTACTTAGTTCGTGTCTATTGTTTTCACGGATGAGTTGCTAATAAATAATTGTGTCCCTAGATAGTAAGGCTAATCAGGAAAAAACTAAAGAGTAATAATGTAGTATAACTTAAAGTTTCATAGCTTACTCGTGTTTGAATAAGAATACGTTAAACCTGAGTAGATTCAATGTGTTATAGTTTTCAACTTTGGTGAACAAAGTGTATGATCATGGTTTGTGTATAATGTGATCACTCAATTGAAACAATCTAAACAATTTAGTTTCGTGTATTAGGTAAACACAAAGTTCCACGTATGATCTATTGTAAGCAAAAATATTTCATATATGATCTAGTGTTCTGCACATCGTAAACTAATAGGTTTCATGTATGATCTAGTGTTATGCACATTGTAAGCAAAAAAATGTATATTGTGATTAGTTCAGTACCATGTATATAGTAAACAAATGAGTTTTGTGTACCAGGTGAACAATTTAGTATTTATGTATTTTGTAATCGAACAAGTTTTCATGTAGACATTTGAGTATCATGTGTATCGTGAACAACTAAGTTTCATGTATCACGTAATCACTCTTACATCTTGTGTGTTGTGAATCGACTAAGTTTCATGTGATCAATTGTGAATCAACTAAATTTTATGTGTTATGTTACCAATCAAGTATCATGTATACTACAAACAATATGTATCATGAAATCAACTTCATATTACATATAATGTGATCAACTAAGTTTTATGTGCTCAGTATGGTATTATGTATATTGCAAACACTAAATTTTACCCGATCCATCTAGTGTTGTGTATTTTGTAAACGTGCATACGTAAGTTATTAACATCGGACTCAAAATGCTTTATATTAAGTTAAATAAGTGATTATATTTTGCTCACCGGGAGGCGGTGTAACAATGGGACCAAGTTTAAATAAGTACCGTTCCCAACATCAGTTCTTCAATTCTTGGTCGCATAATAATCTCGTATAAAGACGTACGATCTTAGAAGTATAGACAAAGCCTTGGCTTATCAATCTCTGATCGTATAAAGACGTACGAGTTTCAAAGTAAGTTTGATTAAAAATGGTTTTACAATCTTTCTCTTTAAAATCAAGACACTCACAAATATAAAGACGGATTTAGACAATAATAAAAGCCTATCAAACGATGGTTTTTTAGGACGAATTATTTAAAGAAATAAACATACCACTTCATTAATAAGTTAAACATTAACATGCACCAAATATAATCTTCACCCTAGCAATAAAAATAAGTTTAGCCACGAATGGCCATAACGACTAGCGTAATGATAAGTTTTGTAGGCTCCCCTATTGTGGAACAAGGAGGAAGAGCCCATCTACTCTCTACTCTCTATTCTAACTACGAGAATTCTCTCTTCTTGAGTGTAATGTCTCTCTGGATTCGTCTGTAGAATGAAAAACCCAAGCTTCCTATTTATAGGCCTCAAAATGTGCAACGCACGGCCGTGCAATGGGTTGCACGGTCATGCAAAGGCCCGGGGAATCAAACAGGGTACAGAGGACATGGTACCGGGCCCTGGGGAGCAGAGTTGGGCAATGCATGACCGTTCATTGGGATGCACGGCCGTGCAACCCCCCAAATTCTCCCAGCTTTGTCTTGTAGCTTGTTGTTGACTATTGTTGACCAAATTTGACTTCTTGGGGGTCAATGCTCCGGGAATGAACCTTCTAGAAGCTTGAATTCTTGGTGTTCTTGATAGGATTTAGCTTGATTTATATTTTTAACATCGAATAACCTGCAAATTATCAAATACTTGTATTTTAAGCACAAATTGCAAGGTTATTATTCAATTTAGTACCATAATACGGGATTATTATGTATGTAAAATATGTATAAATGATGACATATCATTAGGCATAACCCGCAGGTTACCCTTGTAGGTTGAAGGTCCAGTAACAATCACTATGGGCTCCCCCCGAAGGGTCAATCAAACTAGGTGGATTGGTTAAATACGAATAGATCTATTATCGTCACTGTAGGCTCGATCAAAGTTAATGAGTATGCTAGTTTCAAGTTTAATTTAAGCATTCAAGTCTCAAGGGCAGATAACCCCAAAATAAACATATAGACATAGTTGTGCACGAATTGTATAAGTCTCAAAGTTTAATACATGTTCCACCCCGAGTTTATAAATAAATATAGAAGCATGTTTTGGTAACTATAGATAAAATTCTATGTATCGGTGTACTTGGCTAGTACGCATGAGGGTGTTCCTGAGTACTTAGCCTGCACACCAGTTTGGTCCTGCGTACTTATTAAGTACGCAAGGCTTTTGCCTTGCGTACTTGTCAAGTACGCATGACCAAACCCTTCGTACTTAGACAAGTACGCAGGTATTGTTCCTTCCCCTATAAATAGAATACTTGTCTTCATTTGTAAGTGGAACTCTGGAACTAGGATGAGAGGTGTCCGGGTCGGGACGAGCTCTCCCGACCCCTGGACCGTGATCGTAGATGAGAGACGTGAGCTCCTTCAGTATGTAGTCTGTAATAAGGGATGACTTCTTTGTTATGGATTACGTATTGTTGATTCTTATCCTGTTTATGTTTGTGTTTCTCTGTCTCGTTTTCTTTGGTCCCACACAAATCACATAACAGATCCGTGTATTTCCGCTGCGTGACGAGGCTCCCGGTCAGAGCCTCGGTGTTCGTTGATTTGTGTTCCAGTTTCGTGTTTTAGGGTTTTTGGAGCAGATCTGAGTTCATACGAGTTCTTACTTTTTGTGTCAAAAATCCTCAAATCCGAGTTTGTTATCACTTCATTTGGTGTTTGGAAGGCTAAGGGTTTGTTAGATGAAGTTTTCTAAGCTTTTGGAAGCATTTATTTCTCAGATCCATCACTTTTTGAGCATTCTCCTCAAGATCCGTTAAGAACACTGTTGTACTGAACAAGTACGCAGAATCACCTTTTCTGCGTACTTGCTAATACGCACGGGTTAGCCCTGCGTACTTAGTAAGTACACATGAGAAGTGACCTGCGTACTTAGTTAAGTACGCATGGGTACTTGACTTTGCGAACTTACTAAATACGCAGCAACACCCTACATATGCGTATTTACTGAGTATTTACCTTACATATGCGTATTCTTGTAGGTCCCGGGAGCCTCGTCGCGCAGCGGAAATACACGGATCTGTTCTGTGATTTGTGTGGGAACAAAGAAAACGAGACAGAGAAACACGAACATAAACAAGAGAAGAATCAACAATACGTAATCCATAACAAAGAAATCATCCCGTATTACAGACGACATATCGAAGGAGCACACATCTCTCATCTACGCTCATGGTCCAGGGTTCGGGAGAGCTCGTCCCGACCTAGACACCTCTCAACCTAGTTCCAGAGTTCCACCTACAAATGAAGACAAGTCTTCAATTTATAGGGGTAGGAACACTGCCTGCGTACTTGTCTAAGTACGCAGGGTTTGGTTATGCGTAGCCTTGCGTACTTACTAAGTACGCAGGACCAAATTGGTGTGCAGGCTAAGTACTCAGTAACACCCTCCTGCGTACTAGCCACGTACACCGATAAATAGAATTTTATCTATAGTTACAGAAACATGCTTCTATAATAAAAAACGAAACAAAATGGGCTAAGTATACTCACTTGGATTGATGAAAGAGTGTCCAACAATATTTAGTGTAGCAAGATTCTAAGGAAGAATATACTCACAACAAGCCTAAGAGCATAAGTCTAAAGTTTCAAGTTTGATCCTATAAGTCTATGGTAAGTTTCTAGGATTCTAAAATTAACTAAGGTTCCAAATGAGAGACGGGAATGAATTGTGTTTATAAAGTTTAAATCAACTTCTAATATAAGGTTTTAAATGAATAACACAAGACTTGAATATCAAAGTTTAATAAGTTTATAGTTTAGAATAATTAGAATAATTATTTAAAAGTCTTTATAATTATCAATTTCACAAGTTAAGTTATAATAATCAGAGATAGTTAAGTGTAAGACAAAATAATTATTAAAGTTTAACAATAATTATTTAAAGTATAAATTATGAATTAGGGTTTATAATAATCATCTAAAGTCTAATTATTTATCAATGATAGATAATAATTATTTAGAGAATAGATAATTTTTAAAAGTAAATAATAATTATTTAAAGAATAAATAATGTTTAAAAAATAGTAATAATTATTTCAAGATTAAAATAATTATTAGGGATAAATAATCATTTAAAGAGTACTTAATTTATTAAGGATAAACAATTATCTACAAGAATAATTATTTTATCTAATATAAATCCTTTAAGATTTATTAAAGAATTTTAGTGTTAAACATTTATTTTAGAGTAAAGTGCCATTTTCGTCCTTGTGGTTTGGCCATTTTAGCCATTTTCATCCAAAAAGTTTTTTTTAGCTTTTTCGTCCTTGACCGTTCAAAATCTATCCATTTTCATCCAATTGACTAACCCCGCTAAATTATTATCGTTAAACCAAGGGTATTTTCATCTTTTCAAAACTTCTTTTTTATTCTCATTTATTATTTCATTTCTTCCCCTCCCCATTGTATTCTTTTGATAAGAATTTCGGCTACAATAAGAATTCTCTAACGACATATATTCACACAAACACTTCAAAAACCAACACCTATTTAGGGTTTTGAAAAGGGATGAGGAGGGGAAGAAGGAAATAATAATAGAGAATAAAAAGAGAATTTTGAAAAGACGAAAATGTCCCCGGTTTAACGGTAATAATTTAACGGGATTAGTCATTTGGATGAAAATGGATAAATTTTGAAAGGCTAGGGACGAAAAAGCTAAAAAAAAACTTTTCAGATGAAAATGGGTAAAATGGTCAAACCACAAGGACGAAAATGACACTGTACTCTTTATTTTACAAATTAACTTATAAATAAATAATGTTTATAAGTTTAAATAAATAACAAGTACTTATAAGTTTATAAAATGTTTAAATAGGATTTCTTATAAAGTTTATGTTTTAATTATATGTCTATAAATGTTTTTAAATTAAAGTTTTTGTATAAATTTTATAAAGTTTATAATATTATATATATATATATATATAAATTCATTTAATTTAAACAAATGAACAACCTTGAGTTAAATAAATATAAATTTTATTTATTTTACAAATTTACAAGTATTCTGATATTAAATAAAGTTTTCTTATTTTCTTTTTATTTTATTTAACTTAAATAAATAAATAAGCTTTTAGTTAATTATAAATTTTATAAGAATACACAAGTTTATAAGTTTTTGTTTTTCTAAAATAATATATAAGTTTTAAAAACATTTCTGATTCTATAAACCTTATATAAGTTTTATGTTTTCTTAAAGTATTTATGTCTTTTTAAGGTTTTAAAACAGAAATAATTCGGAAAATAATAATAAATTAAAGTTTCAAATTCTATAAACTATTTCTTGTTTAGAATATAAGTTTCGTAAAATTCTAATTTTTTTTTATAGTTTTAAGTGTTCAAAACCATTTCTTTTTCTTAAAGATTTAATTATTATAAGTCTTAACTAAGTTTAAATTAATTAAAATAATTCTGGAATATAAAAGTGTAAATAAAAGTCGTTTTTAAGTTTATATAAGTTTAACAGAATTTATAAAATTAATTACAAGATTTGAAACTGACTAAAAAGGTTAAAACAAATAAAACATCAAAACTCAGGCTGGCCGGACCGGGCCAGATGAGTCCAAACACACACACTACCACCCGGCTACGGGCCTCGCTATTGATTTATCCGGAAAATAAAATAGTTAAGTTGTATCCCAAATCGTCCCTAATCCCATATTAACCCTAGAATCAAGATTCCCTACAAACGATTTGATTAACCCTCCGTTTATGCAAATTGAGTAAGAACGAAGAGTTTGAGTATACGAATTACATGTTTTGATATCGAAATGAAGGAGGCAGTGTTCCAGGTCATGGGTTGGCTGTCACCGATTCAAACGAGCAATGCAGGTGTAATATGATGAAATTGAAAGTAGGAGGAGTATGAGTGGTGTGTTGTCGAGATATTCTAGTAGGTATTTATAACCAATTCTAGCTTTAATTGCTCGAACAGTTGGGGAGATGGTGGTTGTATACGATGGATTCAAATTCGAACCACGCGGTCGTTAAAGTTAAAATTGAGCATTGATACACCTTGGGTTTGGGTCGCATGGCTGAGGCGAGGCGAGGCGAGACTTGAGGTTCATTGAATTGGCCGGAAATGCGTTTTGGGGTAATTCGAGCTCAAAACCTGCCTTGGGGGGTTTCGAACCTGTGACTGATTTTGAATTCTGGAGTTTGGCTTAATGGCACATTCGGTCCCTGAGGTTCATAAGCTTTATCATTTTATGTTAAAACTTAGATTTAAGTTTAAAACAAGTCTTAAAAATGGACAGTTTTGGTCCCTGGACTTTTATGAAAATAAATATGTTTTTGTTTTTATAAAACTAAATAAGTTTTATAAGTTTTTTATTATCTTATAATTTTATAAAATCATTTATAAGATTTATAGTTTACATGTTTAAGTATTAAAAATAAGTTTACTAAATATATTATTTATATAATTACAAACCTATAAGGTTTTAAGAATTTTAAACACAATATATATATATATATATATATTTTAATAAGTCTTATATGTATATATATCTTAAGTATTATTGTTTTCTTAAAACCTAAATTAACATTTATTTAAGAAATAAAGATAAAAAATATTGATTTTTAAATTTGTTTTAAAAAAATATCATTGTATAAAAAACTTATTAGATTAACACATTACTGTGTTTTTTTTAAGATTATCAAATAATTTGGTTTTGAATAAACAAAGTTATGAGTGTTTTGGTTTTTTGAATGAATAAATTGTTGGGTTTTGGTTCTTTTGTATAAACAAGTTAGATTAACACATTTATATCCGAGTTTTGGATAAAAAAAATATTAATGTTCTAAAAAATAAATTTGGAATGCTACATTTATGTTTATATTTACATGTATGTAACTGTTCGTTATATATATATAAAAACTGACGTTCAAAAAAATAAAATAAAAATTTGTAATACTATATTCAAATTAAAGATAAAAAAACTCTATTTAATTGTGTAATTTTTATAAAAAAATAATGTTTTATAAAAAAGTTTGGAATGTTTAAAAAAGGAGGGGGAAATTTAATAGGTGGAATCTTTATTAATAAAAAAATGAGAGAATGTTACATTTAATAAAATACCCTTTTAATAAAAAAATAATTATTAGGTGTCATTTTCTTATTTGGTTAATTGGTTTACACATGAAAAGATGGTTTACAAATGATCCCTACGCTATATATATATATATATATATATATGTATATTAATACATTTGTAGGGTTAGGTTTGAATAAGAATTCCAAATATTTTAATAACTCGTGAGAACTCCTCAAAAAACAAATAAAATTATTCTTTTTCGTTTTCACTACCTTTATTATTAAAATACAATATAAAAAATGATTTATCTTTTCAATTAGTTCATTACTTCTCTCTAAATTATTCTTAAAAAAGTTTATGCACATGTGTAAATGGTAAGCACTTACACATGTGTAAGTGATAACTTATACATGTGTACATTTTTTTAATATATACATACATGCAAATTTACATATATAAATTCACTTTTTATGTTGTATTCTTTTAATAAAGGTAATAAAATAAAATAAAAATGGTTTTGATTGTTTTTTGACGAGTTCTCAAAATATTTAGGAGTTCATAAATAATCCATTCCCTACATTTGTATGCTATAATCTGTGTAGGGATATATGTTAAGGATTTAAGGATAAACCTAAAACTAATTATGATTATCTTATGACTAAATAATTCACTTAGGATCATCCACCGGCCACCATCTGACCGTCAGCGCTCATTGGAACCATCGCTGCCGTCATTCGCCAAAAGTGCCGCCACCTTTGCGCTATAGTTTTTTGCGTCAGGTATTATTTTTCTATTTAATTTTTGGTTTCATACAACCGCGTTACTGCCAGGTTATAGTTTTTGGGTGCTTAGTGGGTGGAACTGAAGAGATCAGTTTTGGGTTGCTTGTGGAGATTGGATTGAAGGAGTTCAAATCCGGGCGAAGATTCGTATGAACTAGACCTAGCGACTGGATTGTTGTCTCAAGTTGAGCTTAGTCAGTCAGTCGGTTACATGAAAGTATAAAGTTTTACCCCGTAAGGTTTGTTTTCTTATTTGTTTGCGTCTGGACTCTTGATGAGCGATTCAGGGTAATGACCTGGATCAGTTCGTGTATAACTTCCGCTACATTTATTTACTTATTCTGATCAAAGTAGTTTTGAAACCGTATGCACGAAATCCCAATAGACTCCTCCATCACCAGTAATCACTTTAATAAGTAGTAAATTAAGTTGTGTAACATTAGTTCTAGTAAAATCATGATTTAATTGTAAGATATTCCAATAATACAGTTTTTTTGGATCAAGATTATCGTAATAGCATGTCATTATCTATATGAAACTAATTGAGCAAAGCATACATACATTATGAAAATAGCCGAGCCACTTTCTATATAAATTTAGCTTAACTTCAATTTAAGGAAGTGTGAACATAAAATAAATCATATAATATTATGAGACACGTAAAAGGAATGACAAGAGTGTTAGTGCAAACATACTATATAATTACAAATACATATTTGTTTGATGATAAAAGCACAAACAAAAGAAATGTTGAAAAAGAAAAGTGGAAACAAAAGAAAAGTGGAAACAAAGATCAACACCAAAAGGCCTAACAAAGAGGAAACAAAAGAAAAGTGAAAAAAATGTTGCTTTGTTTTTCGACTTTGCAACTTAAGGGGCTGTTTGGTAGTCTCTTAATAATTCTATTAATAGGCTATCTCTGAATCGGTTAGAGATAAGGGGTGTTTGTTTTCCGCTAAAAGCTCACATCTTAATGGCTCATTTTACCTTTTAATGGTTTAGCTGAAAAACCATTAAACCATTCAGAGCTCTTAATGGTTTAACACTTGCCAAACAACCCCCAAGTATTTGAAGTCTCCATATTTTTTTTGTAGTAAAAAACTCATCTTTTCTATACGTTTAAAATTAGTCTTTGTTTGTGGGAGCATAAGAGCATATGTAGCAAGGCTCTGGTGTGCACTCAAGGGTGGCTCAATCAATTTGAGGGCCCAATCTGACTAAAAACTTTAGCATCTTTTTCAAAATTCATGTAGTAAACTCTCCTCTTTTTTCTGTCCATATCGACGTCTTGTTTCTGTTTTATTTAAAATAACCAAATTTATCCTTTCGATTACGATTTGACATGAAAACGTAGAATAATTTATTACAAACTAGAGATGAATAATCAATAATCACAGGTTTGTCACAGATTATAACAATCTAACTAATCAACAACTCTAATTATGAACAATTTGTCACATATTAGGTTTTATCACAAATTTACCATCAATTTTGTCAACTTAGATTATAACATATATTATCAAGAGACCTAGCTAGTAATGCTACAACTTAAACGGGTCGCTGAATTGTTAATCGGTAACACTTTCAGCCAGCCCAAAAACAGATATATAAAAATCATTTTTATAAGAAATTGGAGGCCCTTTTCAAGTGGTGGCCCTACGGCCTAGCTTGGGTTGACAACACACTTGAGTCACTCATGTGTGTGTAGTGATCTTAACTTTATAAACACAAATCATGGAAAAAAAATGTTACTTCTTAAAAATCTCTTACAAACCTAACATTATAGATTTAGTATACACTTTTATTGTAATCTTAACTTCTAAACAGAAATCATGCATTAGATTCACGATTATAGATAGCAAGAAAATGAGTGAGCTAGTGTGAGCTTTGTTATAGTATTTTTTTTAAATCTTTGTAATCGGTGATCTATAGTCTCTACCATCTCAGAGAAAATCTATAGCGGTGATCCACGTAAAGATTAGAGAGAAGTTCTTGTGGTGATCCATTCCTACAAGTTTTAGGAAATTAGGAAAAACGTTTCGCTACCAATTTAGAAATAAGTTCGTGAATAAATCTCTCGATTGAAGATTGAGTGTATTACGGTAAATTGTTTACCAATACAAATCTTGGTATCGTGTCTCAATTTTCTTATCTCGACTTTCAATTTCCGAACCAACATAACTTCAAAACATAAACATTGTCGCAAACAAGTTCTGAAAAATTAATTAAATCTGAAAGAACTTAGTCATCCACTCCCTATTGATAATTTTATTATCATCTAGCTATTTTATATGATTTGACTTATTAAATGAGAAATTATAATAAAACATCAAGCAAGTTGGAAAGTGTGAAGTACATATATATTATATACTTGTTTGATGTTCTTTTGATTTATATTGCTAAAGACACATTGTTGTATCAAATGGGCGAAGCCCACTAAACAATTGTGGTCTAGGGCAACGCTCCTAGTTAGCAGGGACCTATGAGCGACAACCCCTAGTGGGGTCCAAGGGGGAAACGCCCATAGCTAGGGTTAAGCTGCCAGATTAGCTTAGAAAAGAGATGTTTTGTTATGTATTGAAAATTGATGTGGAAGTGGAAAATTGTTAAAAGTTAGTCTTCCAAAACAACGTAACCCCACTCTCTGTCTCGTCCCCTAGTGAACCAAGTCATCGAACCCTAGCTCTACGAACACATGTGTAGCTGATCCGTGTTCCCATGCATTCACGTAAACCACGCCATGCAAAACCCTTGTTAGGACATGTTTTGTAACTGTTGATAAAATTCTATGTAAGTTCATAGTGAGGCGAACTTAACAAGTTCGCCTAAGCATCTTTAGGAGCAAACTTGTTAAGTTCGCTTAGCCTATTAGAGGCGAAATTAGTAAGTTCGCCTAAGCATCTTTGAGACGAACTTGTTAAGTTCACCTATTGCAGGTGCTGTGTCTATAAATAGACAGTTTACAGAGTCTGTTGTATTAGATATCAGAGTAGACTTGAAAGAGACTAGAGAGAATTCTGTGAATCTTGTAACCTGATATTGTGGTGGAAATACAAAGCGTTTATTTACACCGTTGTTGTTGATTGAGTTACACGAGCACGTTGATCATGGATTCCGCACGTTATCACCGTGTCGTACCGCGAGTCTAGAGATCCGTCATGCACCGAATTAGGGACCTACAAGTGGTATCAGAGCTTTTGCTCTTGATTAGTAAAAGATTCGTGGTGTTTTCGTGTCCAATCAACATCAAATTTCAGAGATTTTGAAGATTTTTCATTTTTTTGTGTTCTTGATAAAAATGGAGAATTTTTGATCATTTTGGATTCTTTTGATGCAATTGATCCGATAGAAGTGTTCCTAATCAGTTCCTACACATTTCTACGGTTCAATTTAATCAAATTCCATCAATTCAGCAAGATATGATGATTTTCGGAAATTTTGGTTCGTGTTTGGTTGAACAGCTGATGCAGGCGAACTTAGCAATTCTGTTGCAGGCGAACTTAGAGAGGCGAACTTAATAAGTTCGCTTGGTGCAGATTAGGCGAACTTAATCAGGCGAACTTAACAAGTTCGCTCGGGTCAAGTTCGCTCGGGTCAGTTTCAAGTGAATTTTGTCAGGCGAACTTATTAAGTTCGCTTGAGATTAAAAAAAAAGTATATGCTTGTTTTGAATCATTTTTTTAATTTTGAATTTTCAAAATTTTTTAAAAAGAGTATTTTGGCGGGAAATTTTTTCTGGATTTTTTCTCACAAATTTCAAAATGTCAATTTCTTATGATGATAATGAGATTAGAACTATGCCACTGAGACTTTTGTGCATATCAGATTACTGTAGCCGAAAAGTCCGGTTCAAACAGTTCGTATCAGAACTGATGAAAACTTTTAGACATCCATATTTGAAGGATATGTGCATCCTACTTATGACTATATGGGATATTATGATGTTCCTAAACCAGTGACAGCTCTTACTAAAGTAGAAAAGCAGAGGTTTGATCCAGAGATGAAGACGCGTGAAACTTTAACGATGTCTTTACCTAAAGAAATCATTCATAGTCTCGGGAAGTGTCCAACTTCAAGAGATCTATGGGAAGCATTGAAGAAAAAGGGTGAAGCAACTTCTCAAGCGTTTGTGGTCTTGATCAAAGAAGTATTGGAGAAGCAGGGTGATTCTCAAAGTGATTCTTCTGCAGATTTAACTGATAGTGAGAGTATTCGTTCTGGTGAAAGTACTCAATCTACTGAGACTGATGTGATGACTGAAGAAAGCTTTCAGAAAGTTGAAGATGATCTGAGTGACTTAGAAACTGATGCAGAGCCTGTCATTGTTGATCAAAAGGGTGAAGCTGATGATGACGTTTTCAATGCTCCTGGTGCATCTTCTTCAGAAGAAAAAGCTGAGGTACTTTCTAACTGTATTTCAGTGAAGGATAAAATGATGAGAGTTATGGATGACAATGTAAACCTCATTTGTGATATGAAATCGATGCACACGGTAAACCAGAAATTAAAGGATAATGAGAATGTGTGTATTGAGAGAATAGAATCACTGAAGAGGGATATAAGTTCTCTGACTTTGAAGATCAAAGAGCAGGCATATCACCTAGATATGTCCTTTGCAGAAATTGAGAAAAGAAATAATGATCTTGCTGAGAAAGATAAGGAAGTAGCTGAATCTAAAGCAGAGGTAATCAAATTGCATAGAAAGTTAGAAATCTTTACAAATTCATCATTCTTATTAGAACATTATCATAATAATACTAAAGAGGGGAAGGGAACTAGTGATATTGGCTATGTTACTCCACCATTCAATGAAAATTATTCTGTTACACCTGATATTATAAAAGATGAGGATTTAGATCCTAAGACTGTGTTAAAAGTGAATCCAGTCACAGGTGAAGATATGGTGTATTCTGATGAGAGTGATGATGAATATTTTGATGAAGCTAAGGTAGAGGGGATACCGAAAGAGGTTAAGAAAGAAGACTCAAAGGTTAATTCTAATTCATCTGGAAATTCTACATTTGGAAGTTCTTCAAACTAAAGGAGAGTTCCACATGTCAGAGATTATAAAGACATGCGTACATGTTTTCACTGTAATGAGATGGGACACATTGTGGTGACATGTCCTTACAAAAATAAAGGGAAGAAACATGTATTTCCTGAGAAGATGAAGCCTGAATCAAAACCTGTTGCAAAATCTGGCATTCCAGAGAAAATAAAGCAAAAAGAAGTTCATGTAGGAGAATCTTCTTCAAGTGCATCTTATCGTGTGAAGATTCCTTTTATGAGAAAATATAGTGAGAAGAGATCTTGCTTTTACTGTGGTCGTGTGGGTCACATTAGGATTGCTTATCCTCACAACGCCAAAGGTAACCGACATGTTACTCCAGGAAAGGTAAGAACTCTTAGTAAGCCTTATGTTAACCCAAATGTGGTTAAACCTCATGATACACCAAAGGGTAATTCAAAATCTGAGGTTAGGCTTTCTAGACCTCAAAGACGGAGGAGAAACAGAAGATTGAGAAAACTTTTAGAACAACAAGAATTTTCACAATCTAAACATTTTTCAAATAAACGAAAATGTTCAAACACTTCACATTTTAAGCAAAAATAACTTAATGAACAGAAGTATGTTTGGAAATCTAAAGTTTCTGTTTCTGACTCGTCGAAACATTATCCGAAAATTGATGAGAGATTCGATTGTGAATGGAGTGAGGTTTATTATTTTGATACAGATGGACGATCCATGACTACCATGGCTTGGGTCCCAATTTCAAATTAATGTTTCTTGCTAGTTATGCAGGATTTACCAAGAGGGACTATTAATACCATTTTGGTTGTTGATAGTGGTGGTTCTAAGCACATGACAGGGAATGACATCTGCAAGAGTAACGAGTTGTTGATAACTGAGAATCTTTTTGATTCAACAACTTGATGCTCAAGGGGGGGAATATGTCACACACAATGTTTTGGAAAGAGTTTTACAAATTCCAAATGATAACCTGAAACTTAGGATGACAATGGTGAGCATAAAGTCATTGATGTAACCATTTGACTAGTTGAGGGGGAGTCTATATGACAGGGGGAGTACAGAACTGTGTTGACAAAGGCAAAGGCATTCAATTACAGGATTACATCGGTTTAAGTTTTTTTTAATTGATTGACTTGCTTAATCCTGAGTAACCAAGTAAAATGTTTTCATGGAAGGTTTATTTTCGTTTGTTTTACTTTCTTTGAAAAAGATTTTGAAAAATCCAAACAAATTGAAAAAGATAAAATCAACCGGTCCCGTTACCATCTTCCGTCTCCTCCACCGTGCACCTCCATGCACGTTGTCTTCTTTATCCTCCCCGTGACCAACTGATATGTCAAAATTTATACATGTTTTGCATGTATAATAATCCTCATATTATGGTACTAATTGAATAAAAACCTTGCAATTGATACTTAAATCGCTTATATTTTATAATTGCAGTTTAAACAGAATCCCGAGAGAAAAAGAGCGAAAATGGGCTAAAATCATCAAGAAATCAAGCTTTTTCTTGAGACATGAAGGAACGCCCGAGCTTTGACCCCAAGAAGTCAAAATTGGTAAACTAGAGTCAACAATCGTCAAAAAAGCAAAAGGTAGAAGAAGAAAAAAGGCAATTGTCACACCCCGTCTCAGGCACCCCATGGACGTGTGCGAGCCCGATTAGTATCATTGGTTCTTTGATTTCAGAGTTTTTATAAAATACAGCAAAAGTCTTTTTAAAAGAGTCGTTTCATCATTCTTTCAACCTCAAGGGTTGTATTTGTAAATATTAAAACTCAGTTGGAAAACAAAAACCTTGTATTTACTTTATAAGCATAGGGTTTCAATACCCTTTTGTCAATGATTACAAAATAGAGTATGAAATCAAATACATCATAACATGGTTGATCAATTCCCTGGTCCTATCTCCTTTCTTTAGGATTTCCCTTTACACGAGGGTTGAGAATACTACGTGTATTCCATCCTTTTATTTCATGAACCAGATCTTATGTCTGTCCATACTCCTTTGTCATCATATTTTATTCATTACCTGTAAGACATTTTTAAAATAAAACTTCAGCGCGAACGCTGCTGAATACAATATCTTGACATAAAATCATTTGGCACAAACAAGCATTAATTTCATAATCGCAACTTCATGTTCATTATACACACTCAGTAGGCCCGTCCTTTTCAATCGCACCACAGTATACACCGGTAGTATGTCTTTATAACAACGGGGACTCTTGTCTCCTCATTTGTTATACAGGGAAGTACCAGCCGCTATCCGGGAATTTTACGTATATCCCTTGCAAGTTTTACGTATACCTATGACCTGAATGCTTGGTTCATAGAAAAACATTGAGCATTATTTCGTTAACCTTTATTTGGCCATTTTCGTAGCGGACCGCTAAGCAGGATGGTGGCGGTCCGCCACCGACTTGGATGGCGTCAGCCCTATACGTCAATCGTTGATTCGATCGATTATGGGTTGCGGCTAGCGGACCATTACCGCTAGCCGTAGCGGTCCACCACATAGAAGTATAGACCAAGCCTTGGCTTATCAATCTTTGCTCGTATAAAGACATACGAGTTTCAAAGGATGTTTGATTACAAAGGGTTTTACGATCTTACTTTTAAAATCAAGACACTCACAAATATAAAGACGGATTTAGACAATAATAGAAGCCCATCAAAAGATGGGTTTTTTGAGGACGAATTAGTTAAAGACATAAACATACCACTTCATTAATAAGTTAAACATTAACATGCACAAAACATCATATTCAACCTAGCAATACAAAGAAGTTTTAGCCACGAATGGCCATAACGGCTAGCGTAATGGTGACTTTCGTAGGCTCCCCTATTGTGGAACAAGGAGGAAGAGCCCCTCTACTCTCTACTCTAACTACGAGAATGCTCTCTTCTTGAGTGTTATTTCTCTCTGGATTGGTGTGTAGAATGAAGAACCCAAGCCTCCTATTTTTAGGCCTCAAAATGTGCAATGCATGGTCGTTCATTGGGTTGCATGGTCGTGCAAAGGCCCAGGGAATCAAACAGGGTACAGAGGACACGGCACCGGGCCGTGGGGAGCAGAGAGGGCCAATGCACGGTCATGCAATGGGATGCACGACCGTGCAACCCCCTCTTTTTCCCTAGTTTGTCTTGTAGGTTCTTGTTGACTATTGTTGACCAATTTTGACTTCTTGGGGGTCAATGCTCCGAGAATGAACCTTCTAGAAACTTGAATTCTTGGTGTTCTTGATAGGATTTAGCTTGCTTTGTATTTTTAACACCGAATAACCTGCAATTATCAAATATTTGTATTTTAAGCACAAATTGCAAGGTTATTATTCAATTATTAGTACCATAATGCGGGATTATTATGTATGTAAAATATGTATAAATGATGACATATCATAACACCCCATACTTAAACTTTGCTTGTCCTCTACCAAACTCATGCATGATCACACCCATAACTAAAATCTTTACAAGGGTAATGGAATTTCAACTAGTGTTGAGACTTTAGGATAACTCTTGAGTTGCTTACTCTATTTTTGTGTTTTTCTTGTTTTAAGATGATAGAATCCATGACAAGCCTACTAGAACATTGATTATGCAAAAACTCCTCACTACTCACAATGCTCACTTAACTCTAGGGTTATATATATGGATAATGTAAGCTAAGTGGGACACTCGAGTTCGAATTGAATTATGCAATGGTCATAACCTTTATGCAAATCAAGTCTCCACCAACTAACTAAGTAGTATGCATGAATCAAGAGGAATTTAGGGTTGTGATGTGGCTAAAGTAAAACTAAGTGTGAAAATGAAAATCTTTTTGGATTTTTAGGGGTTTAAAAGGGTTTGAAGGGCTGCAGTTATCGCGAAACACTCAGCTACGACCTCATGGCTTAAAATGGTAAATATTAAAAGTTCCCTCTACAGTACTCAGATCGTGAGGGTATAACTAATCCGAGGGCTCGTTTATGGTCAGATTGCCAAGACCAAGATCTCTCATTAGTGCAAACTCGTTCCTTATTGCGTAATACACATTACTGCCTTTTCGTACGAGTCCTGCGGCTAGTCGCCTAACAGCACCTACTTCCATTAAGTATGTATACTCGCTTTTGGAGTGAGTTTGATTCTTGATGCACTTTCCATCGTGGCTACAGTTGCCACACTTTCTACATCTGCCGTATCTTTTGGATCTTCTTTTGACGGCACTTTTTGACAGGCCGCAGAATGGTGGCAATTGTTCTTGATTGCGCCACCATTTTCTTACATCATTGGTTGCTTGAAAAATCTTTTCTCGGAGTACGGTTGGTAATTCAGGCTTTGCGAAATGAAGGCAGGAAAGCAAATTGAAATCGAAAGAATGCATGTTAAGTTCTTTTAGATCTCCCGGTAAAAGATCATTTTTTTTAAATCAAGATAACTTATTCAGTATCCCTCCTTTATCAATTTCGTTGAAATAATATTTTCTTGAATTTTCCTGCAGATAGTTAGGATAATTTCTAATGCATCCACCATTTTTATATTCCAATTCTTCTAAGTAGGGCGGTTTCTTTCCAAAGTTGTCCCGGTGAATTTGTAGTGATAACATAAGATAATTTTCTCATTTCGAAGACAGTTAGCTAATAACCGGTGTTTGCGAAAAGCTGGTTGGGTGATAAGTATGGGTTTAGAAAAGAAAAGGCTAAGGCTCAGAGGGCTATCTAGGCGGATAATATTTTTGTTTTTTTGGATAATAAGGGTATAACGATCCTAAGTGCGTCAATCATTTTCATACTTCCACTAGTCCATGGTCTTGATATATATAAGTCATACAAGTTCTAATTATGCATAAAATTCAATCGAATAAACACTCAATATACCAAATGAAAAAACATGCAAAACTAATGATAATAATGCTCGTGGAAAGGCTTAGATTATTTTCACATGGAAATGGATGGGATAGGTTTTAGTGATTTGTTATGCATAATTTCCGTTTGTTTCTACTTGCCTTGTCTTTATTTTATTTAATTAGATGCAAACTCCAAGAGGTTTTGTTTAAAAATGGGTTTAAATATTTTTTTGAAATTTTTTTGGGTTTTATAAATGGTGAGTTTTTGTAATGTTTTAGTCAAATGAGTAGAATATCACAAGTTAAATTTTACTACTTTGAGCTTAATAGTCCTGAATCTCTAATTCCCCACCCCACACTTAAAATTGTGCATTGCCCTCAATGTACAAATGCATGTAATGAAATGCTATGCAAGAATGCATGGAGTTTTAAGGGAAAAGAAACTGGTACTCCCCCGATCAATTCGGTGTATAACCTAAGGCCAAAACTTATTGTTGCTATCTGGCTATGCCTATCAGCTGCTTGTCAACGTGTTGCTTCAGAGACTTCATCGAATTTCTCAGAAATTTTATACGAGATTATTATGCGACCAAGAATTGGTGAACTCATGTTAGGAATGATACGTCTTTATACTTGGTCCCATTGTTACACCGCCTCCCGTTGAGCAAAATATAATCACATATTTAACTTAATATAAAGCATTTTGAGTCCGATGTCTTTATCCAACCCGGAGATGACCATTCGATGGGTTGAGGGTAAATGTTGTCCTTAACGGGAGGCACTACCAATTTTTAAAGAATATAATTTGCAAATCAAATGTCGTGAGGACGAGGCTCTAGCGGTGACCCGGGTCACAAGTTTGTAGTAATCATACCACTGAATTAGTTAACTTAACATTATCACGTACCAAGCTGATTCGAATCCCGAAGCAATACATCTCTTAATCAGATCATTTTCGCCTTATTTACTTTTCTGCTATTTACTATTCTGCTAGTTACATTTCTGTTACACTTCACGCTCATTTTTACTTTTATGTTATTTAATTACCGTCATTTACTTTTCTGCTTAACAAGAACACAAAACTCACCTACTAATTAATCCGGCTAAACAATAACAAAAGTTGAGTATTGGAACTCGACCGTGTCCATTGGTTCGATACTTGGTTCTTATCTAACTATATTACGCTGCGATAGGTACACTTGCCTATTGTGTGTGTTTTAAGTTAACGTAATTATCATTTTACTTTATAAATTTAATACCTGATCTCGTGAAATCAATTAACCTAAAAATATATTTAATTATATTTTTATACTATATTCACACATGCTATCAACACCATATTCTTTATCCTGAATCATCATACTGATATTCACAAAAGAAATCTTTTGAAACCAAGACAAATGAATCAATCGATTATGAATCTTATGATATCTGATAATCCTTATGGATCTGCTTGATTTTTCTGTGCTAACTGGTGTAACTCCATTCTGGAAATTTTGAATGTCATTGGGAAAATCTTAGATGCCTTGAGATAGTGCAAATTTAAATTCTTGTAGCATAACTGTGGGGTACACGTTGTATACTTATAATTAATACCTTACCACACAAGAACGTGATACAAAGATGCTTATGATTTCAAATCTTATAATATTGCCAACTTGAATTACTTGTTTATATTGCATATTACGTATGAATAAGTAGTAATCCATGACATGATCCAGTTTTCTTTGATGTTTATATTGTATCATTTTTGCTTATAATAGCCTGATATGAACCTCTGCTCATGACGTTGACCAAAAATAGCTTGTGTGTATATTCTTGTATATCTTAATCTGAATCTTGTACATATTATCCTTACTTAGAAAAGCCGAAAAAGATTTTAAATTTGGTACAGTTCAATTATTATCCAAAAGAACAAAAAGATTTTCAGTACAGTTTATCAAAAAAAACTTAGGAAAAGCCAAAAATATTTATGGTTAACTTCCTTGAACTGCTTTTGAAACCTCTTGATTGAATGTTCATATCCGGTTCGCTATTTGGCTTGACTTTCTTCGTAATTTGAGTTGAAATTTGAGAACAAAAAGGGTTTCTGCGTACTTAACTTGTACACAGGAATTAAATCAAGACTTAAGTCATGTGTACTTACTAAGTACACAGGAATTAAGTCCTGCGTACATGTTAAGTTCGCACGACCCATATGTCGAGGGTATATATACAGGTGTTGGAATTTTTTTAAGGCTTCATCTTATTTCAAACGACTAACACTATGCTATAACCTCTGCTCATTTTTCCTTGAAAATTTGTGTGCTTCCAAACGAGTTTTTCATCCCGATCTTTGTTTCATCTTCACTTAACCAATCTTTGGTGAGATTCTTAGACGATTTCATCCACTAAATCACCCATTTTAGACCGATTCGTTGATCATTTGAACCTAGGGTTTTGAGTGTGAAATTTTAACCGATTTTGGATGTTCTTTATGCAAATTAAGACCTAAAACTAGTTATAAATCACTAATCGAAGCTTCTTAAACCCTAATTTGTCTTTAACAGGGTTTAATTTTGGTTTTGACCTCTTGATTGGTAGTGGGTTCACGTCAGTAACAAGCTAGGTCCAAATCAACTGGTTTAGCATGATTTGCTGGTGGTGTTGATCCCATAGGTCATCATCGTGTATTTCGACCTTGTGGTGATCATAATCCAAGGAAAAAACCTCACTTAGGTTGAATTTTTGGAGTTGGAAATGTTTCTAAGTGTCAATACTTGCGCACTTAGCAAATACGCAAGCTATATGAAACACACTACTTATTGTTTTATTATTTTATCAGAGTTTAATGCGGAAAACATGTCCCAGATCAGTAAAAACTTTGCAATAATGGCTAAGGTAATTTTTTTATTTATAATAATATTGTTTTTACAACAGATGATATAATTACATCTTTATACCTAGGAATTTTCCAACTCCGATAGCTCTACCCACAGGAAGCTTTATTCCACGTGCTTCTTTCCTGCAGTGTTTGGAAAACATTTTTGAATTAGCTTACGCTAAGGAAGTACATTTGTAGCCCCAAACCCGGGAGGCCTCACTTGTTGGATTTACTCATTCACAAACAGTTATTAAACATGAATGTCAAATAACGCAGCGGAAAATTTCATTCGTTCATCATAATTAAAACTTGTTAATACATGCGGAAGCGTAAACATTGTTTAATACATAAATACATCATAACTAAACATAACGGGATGCCAGTCTTCAAAAGTAGTCGGGTAACTCTTCATCTTTAGCTAAGCATCACCGTCCATCCTCATAACCTGCCTTAACCTGAATGTGCACACTAAAAAGGTCAGCTACGCTGGTGAGTTCTATTTTACGTTCGATTTAAGAAATGGTTCATCATTCAAAACATTCATTAGGGTTTAACATCACGTATAAGAAAAACAGGGCCTTTCATTCATAAACCTTCAAACATTTAAACACATTGACCGGATCATTTGTTTAAAACATTCAACATTCATTTAAGTCATACATTACTATCTAAAATCTGTATCTTTCTTTACGCGTCTCTGTGTCCCCGAAGGAACCCTGCATGTCGTGGACAACCGTTACGTATCACCGTCGTTGCCACAACATTCCGTCAATTCCCTTTTTGGTATTGCCCCCAAGGCTAACTGCACGAGGACCGACAATACCCATTCAGTTGCCCCTATGGCTCTCAGCCATGGACCGACAACCTCCATTGAAGGCTATGGCTCTCAGCCGTAGACCGACAACTTCCATCGACGGCTATGGCTCTCAGCCATAACATCGTCGGATCATAATTTAACCTGACGTAGGGTCATGTTAACCCTTGAGTAACCGTCGTTACTCCATACCAGTTGTACAACATCAAACCATTGGCAAGCCACTGCCCCTGTTGTTCTTATGGTAACTATGACTCGCTGTCCATAATCTACCACAAGGCTGGGAATCTCATTCCCAGACTTCATTCGTCAATTCCATTCATTCGACATATTAGATTTGTAATGACTTCTTTAAAACCTTTGCCTTTTTTCTTTTCTTTTCACAAAACCTTTCCTTCACTTTCGAAACCCTTTACCTTTACTTTAAACCATTTCTTATTAAACATTCGTTCGTAAACATTCCGTTCATAAAACTTTCTTTCCATAAACCGTTCATTCCAAATCATTTCATTTCATAATCAAAGTTTCATAAAATATCATTTCATAAAACATCATTTCATATGTATGCACACCAGCCCGAAAACATTATATAAAACATTTAAAAGAGGGCTTCTAGAACTCACCTTATAAGCTAGTCTCGGTTGTCCTAAACAAAGGCCCAACAACGTCACTTCCGATCTGAATTGATTAGTTAAATACACATCAGACCCAAACCAGACTCTAACGGTTTAACCTTCAAAACATATCGACCTTACTTAACCATCCTGATGCCTGCGCACTTAGCAAGTGCGCAGACCTTGCTTCCTGCGCATTTAGTAAGTGCGCAGACCCTGCTGCCTGCGTACTTGATAAGTACGCAGGACCTGCTCCGTGCGTTCTTGATAAATGCGCACGACCTGTTCTTCGCAAAAACCCTAACTTTCTCATTCGGGTCTGATCACGTCAAGATCCCGAACCTGTTTGCATTCAAAACGTTCGTTTTCCATTAAGGAACTCAAATCTATGTATCTTTCAGTTTTATCCGTGAAAACGTTACCTTTTCACCCAAAACCCGAAAAACCTAAAAACAAACTAAAACTCAGATTTAGGTCGGATCGTTACCTGAATCTAGTTTCTGATCCGGAGGTTCTTCTCACGAGCTATGGAGCAACACTTTGCTGAAATCTCGGGTCGATCCGCCAACTTTCTCTCTCTATGGTTTCTCTCTCTAGAACTTGCAAATGAGAGAAATGGTGGAGGTCTAAGCTATTTATATGGGAGGCTCCCCTTCCAGCCCGCCGGCCCATCCGGCTCGACCCGACATGCCTCGTTCGTTTATTTCGTCATTTTAACTGTCGTTTTATTTTTGGGATGTTACAAGTTTATCCCCCTTACAATAGGTTTCGTCCCCGAAACCTATCATAAGTCAAATAGATGAGGGTATGACTCCCTCATTTCCTTCTCCGTTTCCCATGTGGCTTCCGATCCCTTTCGATGTTTCCATTGGACTTTAACCAATTGGATAACCTTATTACGCAAACGCTTCTCCTTTCTGTCTAAGATGGCCACGGGTTCTTCGATGTAATTAAGGCTGTTGTCGACCTCGATGTCAGTAAGTGGTACATGAGCTGATTCATCCGCCAAACACTTTCGCAAGTGTGATACATGGAAGGTAGGATGAATCCCACTTAACTCATCAGGCAACTCTAACCGATAAGCGACTTCACCAACCCGCGCCATTATCCTGAATGGTCCGACAAACCTCGGACTTAACTTTCCTCTCTTCCTGAATTGTATGATCCCTTTCCAGGGTGACACTTTCAACATTACTCTGTCCCCAACATCAAACTCAGTAGGCCTTCTTCGTTTATCCGCATAGGATTTCTGACGATCTTGAGCGGCCTTCATTCTTGCTTTGATTTGATCAAACCTTTCCGATGTTTCTCTTACGACTTCAAGACTTCCTAATTCCTTCTGTCCAATCTCACCCCAACAAACCGAGGTCCTACATCTTCTCCCATACAACATTTCGTAAGGCGGCATGCCTATCGTCGTGTGATGACTATTGTTGTAGGAGATGACTGTCCCAACTGTCGCCAAAATCGATAATACAAGCACGAAGCATATCCTCCAATGTCTGAATGGTCCTTTCAGACTGACCGTCCGTTTGTGGGTGGTATGCCGTGCTAATATTAAGCCTCGTGCCCATCGCTTCATGAAATCTTTTCCAGAACCTCGATGTGAATCGGGTGTCCCGGTCAGATACGATCGTCAAAGGCATCCCATGCCGTGCTACTACTTCGTTAATAAACACTTCTGCTAACCTTTCCGACGAGAACGTCTCGCGAATAGGTAGGAAATGAGCCCTCTTCGTTAAACGGTCCACAATTACCCTAATAGTATCATGACCTTTAGCTGTGCGAGGTAGCTTGGTTATGAAGTCCATGGTAATGTGTTCCCACTTTCATTCCGGTATATCAAGTGGTTGAATCTTTCCATACGGTTTCTGGTGTTAAGCCTTTACTTGTGAGCAAATCAAGCATTTGCTTACATACCTTGTCACCTCACGTTTCATCCCAGGCCACCAGTATTCCTTCCTCAGATCTTGGTACATCTTATTGGTACCAGGATGGATAGAGTACCGAGACTTATGAGCCTCATCCAATATTTTGGTTCTAAGTTCGCCACCCATATGTATACATACCCGTCCAAAACGTGTCCTAACACCAAGAGTGTTATATTCCAACTTGTCCTGTTGGCCAACCATCCTTTCCTTCTTAATGTTTTCTTCCTTAAGTGCTTCATCTTGAGCTCTTTCAATTTCCCTCAATACATCAAATGTTACCACTAACTGGCAAGCTTGCACTCTAATAGGAGTAGGCACATCCTTTCGGCTTAGAGCATCAGCCACCACGTTTGCCTTTCCAGGATGGTATATTATTTCATAGTCATAGTCTTTCAACAGTTCCAACCATCGCCTCTACCTCATATTAAGTTCCTTTTGTTCGAAGAAGTATTTCAAACTTTTGTGGTCGGAGTAAATAGTAAACTTTACCCCGTACAGGTAGTGCCTCCAGATTTTCAATGCGAATACGACAGCAGCAAGTTCCAAATCGTGGGTTGGATAGTTAGCTTCGTGAATCTTCAACTGTCGTGACGCATACACGATCACTCTTCCGCGTTGCATCAACACGCATCCCAATCCCTGACCCGAAGCGTCAGAGTATACCACTAAGTCTTCATTGCCCTCGGGAAGGGCCAAGACTGGAGCTTGGGTTAGCCTCTTCTTCAATTCCTTAAACGCCTCATCTTGGGTTAAACCCCATTCATACTTTACCTCTTTCCGAGTCAACTTTGTCAACGGCGAAGCTATTTTCGAGAAATCCTGAATGAATCTCCGATAGTAGCCTGCCAATCCCAAGAAACTACGAATTTCAGTTGGCTTCTTAGGAATGTTCCATTCCCTTACCGTCATTATCTTCGCTGGGTCAACCATAATGCCGTTCGGGTTGATAACGTGACCTAGGAATTGGACTTCCCTAAGCCAGAACGCGCATTTGGAGAACTTAGCATACAACTTTTCCTTCTTCAGAGCTTCCAATACTTCCTTCAAGTGACACGCGTGATCACCCTCATTCTTGGAGTAGATAAGGATATCATCGATGAACACGATTACCGATTGATCCAGCATTGGTCGACAAACTCTATTCATCAAATCCATGAACGCTGTGGGGGCGTTCGTCAATCCGAAAGACATTACGCGAAACTCGAATTGTCCATAACGCGTGCGAAATGCAGTTTTCGGTATGTCTTCCTCCCTTACCTTCAACTGATGGTTCCCGGATCGAAGGTTGATTTTTGAGAACCAACTTGCGCCCTGTAATTGATCGAACAGGTCATCGATCCTTGGTAAATGGTACTTGTTCTTCACCGTACGTTTGTTCAACTCGCGATAATCAATACACATTCTCATCGAACTGTCTTTCTTCTTCACAAACAACACCGGAGCACCCCACGGCGAGATGCTCGGTTGGATAAATCCTTTCTCAAGTAACTCGTCTAGTTGTGCCATTAATTCTTTCATCTCCACTGGTGCTAGTCGATATGGAGCCTTAGCCACGGGCTGGGCATCTGGTACTAAGTCGATTCGAAATTCAATCTCTCTGTCGGGTGGTATCCCAGGCAAATCCTTTGGAAACACCTCCGGGTACTCGCATACCACGGGTACATCATTTAGCTCCTTCACTTCCTTACACTCGTCAATTACGTACACCAGATAAGCCTCGCATCCGCGCCTCAAGTAATCTGCTGCCTTAATCATCGAGATGACGTTTGGCATCGAGGCGTCACGATCTCCAAGAACCTCGACTTTGCTACCGTCCGGAGCCTTGAGTCGGATTATCTTTCGTTTGCATATAATTTGTGCTTCATTGGCAGTTAGCTAATCCATACCTAACACGACATCGAACCCACCCAAAACCATAACAAACAATCTGACAGGGAACCTATGTCCTTCTATTTTTATTGTGGAGTTGTCAACTACATCGGTCACTCTCGCAGTCCTACCCTCAGCGGTTTCTACGCTAAAGGCCCTTTCTAGCTTACTGACAGTGTACTTCACTCGTTTACAGAAAGTCGCAGATATAAAACTCTTACTGGCACCCGAATCAAATAACACAGAAACAAAAGTGTTGTCAAGGATGAACATACCTGACGCCACATCGGGATCATTCCTAGCCTGATCCAGCGTCAGTGCGTACGCTCACGTCTTCGCACGAGATCCCTCTCCCTTCTTTTCCGGGCCCTTTCCCTTCCCGGTTTCCCCCATCCTAGGCTTCGGGCAGTCCCTACTCAGATGACCGACATCCCCATAGTTATAGCACTTGTAGTGTTGTGTGCACTCACGGGCGTAGTGCCCGGTCTTGCCACATTTGAAACACAAGTTAGATCCCAGTTTACATCCACCTGTGTGCTCCTTTCCACATTTCTTACAAATGGTCGGCTCATCCACCCGAGCCCTCTTGTCACGAGTCCCAAACATCTTTCCCCCAGTTCGCTTGTTTGAGAAGCTCGGTCTCTTCTTTTGCTGTTCAACGGCAACAACATTCAGTGCCAGATCGTCAAATACCACGCCACTTAGTTCTACTGCCGAATCATAGGTAGTAGGGGCGTTTGCCTTAACATATGTGCGGACCTGGTCCGGCAACCCTTGAATATAGCAGGCAATCTTTCTCTCTTCAGTAGTGACAAGATGTGGCACCAGACGTGCCAGTTCATTGAATCGGGTTGTGTATTGCCGGTGCGTCATGTTCCCGGCCTTCAAACCCAGAAATTCCCTCTCTACCTTCTCAATCTCGTTCCTTGGGAAAAAATTCTTAATAACTAAAGTTTTCAAGTCAGCCCACATCATCGCATCCACAATCTCGCTCCCTTTTGCCTGACGTACACCTTCCCACCAATGGGATGCCTCCTCCCTCAAGGAGTTAGCAGCAAATTTTACAACTTGATCCGTTCGGCACTCGCTCAGACGAATGGCAGCTTCCATACGGATCACCCAATCAAACGTAGCCACCGCGTCTTTCTTTCCAGTGAGAACCGGTGGGTCACATGCTTTAAATGACTTGTAGTCGCATCCACGAGCAGGCGGTGTGTTGTCGGTCGCATTGTTCTGAGCACCAATTGCCGCACTAGATCCACCCACCCCATTAACCTGCTTCACTGCTTCTGCCAACAGACCTGGCAGAGAAGTCTTCATCAATTATGTGAACACTCGAGCTATAGCTGCTCTCACTTCTGGTTCAAAAGCGAAAGGTTGTTCAAGCAGTGTCTGCTTAGTTCCATGCACACTAACCGTCGGTTCAGTGTGAACACTTTCTTCTTCACTATTCTCTTGGTGCGCAGGGATCCTGCCACGCCCACCATTTCGACCGCCGGTACGACCACTGGTACGGCCACCACGCCTTCCGTTTCCTCTCCTTGCCATTTCGTTCTATAAGACAAGAAATCCAATGTCATCACGCTAGTTAACAAATAAAATTCAAGAAGTACTATAAGATGTTAATATACACTAGCCATCAGCAATTAACCATTACACTACCTTTCGATTTCTATTTGACCACCTTTGTGATTCCATCATAACACAAGTCCTTTCCTAACCCTTTCTAAGGCATACTACATACACATACTCTACTTTTCATACCTGATGCTGTGGCTCGAGTTACCCGTACTAGCATCCGCTTTCGGTCCCATTCAAAGTTTAAGTTCAGACACTGGGAGTGTCCGAAACTCTCAAACTATTGCTCTGATACCAACTTGTAAGGCCCCAAACCCGGGAGGCCTCACTTGTTGGATTTACTCATTCACAAACAGTTCTTAAATATGAATGTCAAATAACGCAGCGAAAAATTTCATTCATTCATCATAATTAAAAATTGTTCATACATGCGGAAGCGTAAACATTGTTTAATACATAAATACATCATAACTAAACATAACGGGATGCCAGTCTTCAAAAGCAGTCGGGTAACTCTTCATCTCTAGCCAAGCATCACCGTCCATCCTCATAACTTGCCTTAACCTGAATGTGCACACTAAAAAGGTCAGCTACGCTGGTAAGTTCTAGTTTTCGTTCAATTTAAGAAATGGTTCATCATTCAAAACATTCATTAGGGTTTAACATCACGTATAAGAAAAACAGGGCCTTTTATTCATAAACCTTCAAACATCTAAACACATGGAATGGATCATTTGTTTAAAACATTCAACATTCATTTAAGTCATACATTACTATCTAAAATCTGTATCTTTCTTTACGTGTCACCGTGTCCCCGAAGGAACCCTGCATGTCGTGGACAACCGTTACGTATCACCGTCGTTGCCACAACATTCCGTCAATTCCCTTTTTGGTATTGCCCCCAAGGCTAACTTCACGAGGACCGACAATACCCATTCAGTTGCCCCTATGGCTCTCAGCCATGGACCGACAACCTCCATTGAAGGCTTTGGCTCTCAGCCGTAGACCGACAACTTCCATCGACGGCTATGGCTCTTAGCCATAACACCGTCGGATCATAATTTAACCTGACGTAGGGTCACGTTAACCCTTGAGTAACCGTCGTTACTCCATACCAGTTGTACAACATCAAACCATTGGCAAGCCACTAAGACACTGCCCCTGTTGTTCTTATGGTAACTATGGCTCGCTGTCCATAATCTACCACAAGGCTGGGAATCTCATTCCCAGACTTCATTCGTCAATTCCATTCACTCGACAGATTAGATTTGTAATGACTTCTTTAAAACCTTTTCCCTTTTTCTTTTCTTTTCACAAAACCTTTCCTTCACTTTCAAAACCCTTTACCTTTACTTTAAACCATTTCTTATTAAACATTCGTTCGTAAACATTCCATTCATAAAACTTTCTTTCCATAAACCGTTCATTCCAAATCATTTCATTTCATAATCATAGTTTCATAAAATATCATTTCATAAAACATCATTTCAAATGAATGCACACCAGTCCGAAAACATTATATAAAACATTTAAAAGAGGGCTTCTAGAACTCACCTTATAAGCTAGTCTCGGTTGTCCTAAACAAAGGCCCAACAACGTCACTTCCGATCTGAATTGATTAGTTAAATACACATCAGACCCAAACCCGACTCTAACGGTTTAACCTTCTAAAAATATCGACCTTACTTAACCAGCCTGATGCCTGCGCACTTAGCAAGTGTGCATACCCTGCTGCCTGCGTACTTGATAAGTACACAGTGCCCCTCTTCCTGCGTACTTGATAAGTGCACATGACCTGTTTTTCGCAAAAACCCTAACTTTCTCATTCGGGTCTGATCACGTCAAGATCCCGAACCTGTTTGCATTCAAAACGTTCGTTTTCCATTAAGGAACTCAAATATATGTTTATCTTTCAGTTTTATCTGTGAAAACGTTACCTTTTCACCCAAAACCCGAAAAACCCAAAAACAAACTAAAACTCAGATTTAGGTCGGATCGTTACCTGAATCTAGTTACTGATCCGGAGGTTCTTCTCACGAGCTATGGTGCAACACTTTGCTGAAATCTCGGGTCGATCCGCCAACTTTCTTTCTCTACGGTTTCTCTCTCTAGAACTTGCAAATGAGAGAAATGGTGGAGGTCTAAGCTATTTATAGGGGAGGCTCCCCTTCCAGCCCCCCGGCCCATCCGGCTCGACCCGACATGCCTCGTTCATTTATTTCGTCATTTTAACTGTCGTTTTATTTTTGGGATGTTACAACATTGCATTCTTCATTTTATTACGAACCCTTTAGGTTCTTTAATGTTCAAGTTATCTCAGGATCTCGAGCCCACGTGACCATCTTCGGACGTACCTCCGGTCACGCTTTCATATATTTTATGGGTGTGCTAACCCCCTCGCGACCATCATAGACCGTATCTCCGGTCCGAGTATTAGCAAGGTCCTTATACTCGTCAGTATAGATCCCTTGCATTTGTCACGAAAACTCATTCATTCCTCAGCCCCGTAGGCCTGGAATCCTTTACTCTTTCAGCCCCGAAGGCCTAGAGTTTACTCTTTCAGCCCTGAAGGCCTGCAGTTTTCTTTTCTTTTGTTTTGTTTTTTTATTTATTGAGATTCACCTTACAGGCCGGGTATCTCATTTCATTTGGGACCTTGAGTATCTTTGACTCACAGCCTCCCAAATGTATCAAGCATTTGTTTTCATTTCATGTATTTGCTTGATTTACTCACCAACAGGTCCTTACCTTAAAAATTCGTAATGGTTTCTCCATGATGCATTAGAAGGGTTTATACGTAGGAAGTACGTGCGGCGTATTCACCACCCCTCTAACACTTCGTGAGTACTCCGTTTTTCCGTTTTAGGGTTTAGACTCGTTCCATCATACTCATTCGTGTTTGCACGTATCATCATGCATTCACATATTCATCATGCATTTCACGTATTCACATTTATAACATGTTCACATTCATTATGCATGGTATACATTCATTTCGTATTCGTATTCATCATATATTGTAAACTGGGGTGATTTTCCTTCCAGAGCAGTACCTCCAACATAGATGTCCCAGGAAAGAGCGACGGGTCTATGAAAGATTTATACACAGCTCTTTCCTAGACAGGACATTTCGTTTGTCAGATAACTACATACCAGTTGGATGTTCTCCTGTACGTTTACTCTATTTCTGTATTCTTTTTTAGTCTATACCCCTAAAAATTCATAATGGTTTCACCACGAAGTACACAAGAGGTTTATATATAGGAAGTACCAGCGGCGTATCCACCACCCCTTGGATACTTCGTGACTACTCCATTACTCCCATTTAGTGTTTAGACTAATCCGCCATTACCCCGTACCTTCGTCATATCACATATCACATAATCATATCATTTAAGCACGTATTTCACATAATCGGGTCTAGGGTACGGGTCTAGTGTACTTACATTATCCTCGGGTAGTTCCTAAGTTCGTTCCTCACTTTAAACGTTTCTCCGAACTGGAACTGCACTCGTAGCGTACCTCACTCGCACCCAAACGCGCCGCACCAGGTCTTCTAACTTTTCTTAGAGAGTGTGTGTGTGTAAAAGTTATAGTGGTGTTGATGTTGTTGTCGTTTCATTTGAACGGCAATTGCTTTCTTATTTATAGGTTGAAACTTCACCGATGTCGGACCGACGACTAAAACGATATCGATCCGACGTCTAAAATCATGTCGGTCCGACGTCGAGCTGAGTCACCAAACACGCGTCAAAGCCTCCTTGTTTGGTTCAGTAGAACACGTCGGACCGTTATGCTTTGGATATCGGTCCGACATACCATATTTTCATATTCTCCTCGTTGAGACACCACATTTTCATATATTATGGCTTCGGTAACTCATTTTCTAGCCCGAGATATGCTTATACGAAGTTTTGGGCTATTTCCGGGCGAATAGTGTTCTAGTTTCGAACCCGGTTGGGTTATTTGGCCACGTTTCTCAACCGATACGTGTCCCGTCTTATGTTTTAGGAGTTTTGGGATGTTACAACTCTCCCCCCGTAATTTAGGTTTCGTCCTCGAAACTTTTTAATCTTTGAATATCTTAGGGTAATTCTTTCTCATTTCTTCCTCACTTTCCCAGGTTATCTCCGACTCTTTTGTGCTTCCATTGCACTAGTACTTCTTTGATTGTTTTGTTACGTAGTTGCTTGTCTTTTGTGTCTAGAATCTTGATAGGTTCTTTAACGTACGTTAGCTTATCATCAACTTCTATTTCTTCTAAAGGAACGTGTGCTACTTCATCCGCCAAACATTTCCTTAAATAAGATACATGAAACGTGTTGTGTATCTTATTCAATTTTTCAGGTAGCTCTAATTGATAAGCTACTTTTCCGACTTTTTTAATGATTTTGAAAGGGTCAATGAATCGTGGACTTAGCTTTCCACGTTTCTTGAATAGGATTAGACCTTTCCAAGGAGATACTTTCAACAAGACATAATCTCCTTCCTGGAATTCTATTGGTATATGTCTCTTATCTGCGTATGACTTTTGTCTATCTTGTGCAGCTTTCAAACGTGTCTTGATTAAGTCAAGCTTTTCTGACGTGGCTTGAACTATTTCTTTGCTACCTAACTCTTTCTGACCAATTTCTCCCCAGCATACAGGAGTCCTACATCTTCTACCATATAGCATCTCATAAGGTGGCATACCAATACTGTAATGGTAGCTGTTATTGTACAAAAACTCTGCTAATGGCAGATGGCTATCCCAACTTCCACCGAAATCAATTATACAAGCACGTAACATATCTTCAAGAGTTTGTATTTTCCTCTCACTTTGACCATCGGTCTGTGGATGATATGACGTACTGATCAATAACCTAGTTCCCATATCCTCATGGAACTTTTTCTAAAAACGTGAAGTGAAATGAGTATCGCGATCAAAGACAATCGAGACTGGCACTCCATGTATGGATTTCTTTGATGAACAAATCGGCTAACTTTTCTGAAGAGTATGTCTCACGTATTGCTAAGAAATGAGCACTCTTAGTTAACCGATCAACAACCAACCAAATGGTATCATAACCCCTAACTGTCTTTGGTAGCTTGGTTATGAAGTCCACAGTGAGATGTTCCCACGTCCATTCTGGGATTTCTAATGGTTGTAACCTTCTGTATGGCTTCTGATGTTATGCTTTAACTTGTAGGCAAGTTAAACATTTAGCTACATATTTCATGGTATCAAATTTCATTCTGGGCCACCAATAATCCTTGCGCAGTGTAACACCCCGCCCGTAAATCCGGTGATCATGCACAATTGATACAATCTTAACAGCGGAAGTAAACTGAACTTTCATTAAAAACTTATGATAATCTGATTACATCATACTATTTATTTACAAAACTATATAACAACTAAACACTTCTTAGTCTTCTAGGCTCCACATTCATCAGGTAGTTCTTATGATTGTTCTCACTAGTCACCTGTGATAAGTACACTCAAAACAACGTCAGCTAAATGCTGGTGAGCTCATGCTAGACAATTTACACAAAAACACATTGACAATTATGTGTTCACAATATGGGTCATGACTACCGTACTGGCTATCCCATAACCACTGTACAACGGACATACTAACCCCCGGTAATACCCCCACAGCCATCACGTAGGTATGAAATCTGTTACTGAGCGCATGGTTACTCCATACTAGACCCCCGACCCTATTTCAGCTTTTCGTAACATATCTATTAAGCATACAAGGATCCTTTATACCCCCACTGATATTCGCATATTGCAGCATTCACATTATTACCAGTTTAGACAGGACGAGTATACTATTACTTTTTATAAACAAACATGATAACTCACCTGTTTAACAGTTGCTAGCACAATCAGATAATATCCTTGGGTCCTGATACAGTTTAAGCAATTCTAGGTTAGGTAATGGTAGAACTAACTAGTTATTATCATGATTAATATTGGCTAACGCTACCTTATTTAAGCATAGATGATCAAGTTCATGCCTAGCTAAGGCTAGGTTACCCAATACCCACCCCTAACAATAACCCTAATGCCTAAAAATAATAATACTAATGCTAATAATAATAATTAACTAAACATAAACTTAAATTAACTAGGCATAAACCTAAATTAACTAAACATAAACTTAAATGAGAATGTACCTGAAAATTATCTATGAAAATTTGATATAGAGTCTCCATACTCGTCACCTTGACTCGAAAATCTCTTTATAATAGAGCGTTCCCAAAAAAACTGATATATTAAACGGTTTCTACAAACATATATTTATACTAGAGCTTGCGCAGCTCATTTTGTTCACGGGGTCGATGTGGGATGGATGTATCCGACGTCACCTTGACGTACAACAAACGTACAACATATACATAACTTGATTTTATATATTATTATTATATTATTCTAATTAATTCAGCTGTTTAACTCGTTTTTCTCTTATAACTTTTATAATATAGCGTTTTATAAAATGACGAATATGCCTTTGGGACGAGCTTATTTTTCTCTACGATTTGACCTAAGTTTCGTTAAAAACAGAGAAAGGTTAAATATAATGTATTATTTTATTATTATTATTGAACGGTCTCCTATAATAGCAAGGGCTCGTCTAAATATCTTATTCTTATAATCGTCATTTTATTCGTTACTTACTCGTTTGACAATATGTGAAATATAAGTTTAATATTTTTCACGTCCATAACTGTTACCTAAAAGTTCGTAATCCTTAACCAGTTCCAACCATCTTCGTTGCCTCATATTCAAATCTTTCTAGACAAAGAAATATTTAAGACTTTTGCGATCTGTATAAATCGTACATTTCGTCTCATACAGATAATGCCTCCAGATCTTTAGTGCACACACTACTGCAGCTAATTCTAGATCATGGGTTGGATAGTTTACTTCTGTGTCTTTAGTTGTCGAGAGGCGTAGGCTATCATCTTTCCTCTTTGCATCAGAACACATCCTA
Organism: Smallanthus sonchifolius; assembly: GCA_023525975.1. Taxonomy (NCBI): domain Eukaryota; kingdom Viridiplantae; phylum Streptophyta; class Magnoliopsida; order Asterales; family Asteraceae; genus Smallanthus; species Smallanthus sonchifolius. The sequence goes on along the minus strand of CM042035.1, from coordinate 13,966,964 downwards.
ACCCAAGTTTTGAGGCATTAGAATATGCCACAAAGTCTTCTACTCCTTATGTTAGTGCCAGAACCGGTGCTTGTGTTAATCTTTCTTTCAATATCCGGAATGCCTTATCCTGGTCCGCATTCCATTCATATTTCGAATTCTTTCGGGTTAGCTTAGTTAATGGGGTGGCTATCTTAGAGAAGTCTTGAATGAACCTTCTATAATAGCTAGCTAATCCCAAGAAACTTCTAATTTCCGATGGATTCTTAGGTGGTGACCATTTCATTACAGCCTCTACCTTTGTTGGGTCTACTAAGATATCTTCAGCGTTTATAACATGACCCAGAAACTGAACTTATCTTAACCAGAATGCATATTTTGAGAATTTAGCGTACAGTTTCTCCTTTCGTAAAGTACTAAGTACTTCACGAAGATGTTGTGCATGTTCTTCTTCGTTCTTTGAATAAATCAGGATGTCATCAATGTAGACAATAACGAATTTGGCTAACATTGGTCGGCATACCCTATTTATGAGATCCATGAAGACTGTTGGAGCATTCGTTTCTCCAAACGACATCACTACAAATTCATGGTGTCCATAACGAGTTCAGAATGCCGTTTTAGGTACATCTTCATCTCGCACCTTGACTTGATGATAACCGAATCTTAAGTCAATCTTGGAAAACCAACTAGATCCTTGCAATTGATCAAACATATCATCAATTCTAGGTAATGGATACCTATTTTTGATAGTCAATTTGTTCAATTCACGGTAGTCTATACACATCCTCATACTACCGTCTTTCTTCTTTACAAACAGAATTAGTGCACCCCAAGGGGATACACTTGGACGTATTAATCCCTTGTCTAACAACTCTTGCAGTTGTGACATTAATTCCTTCATCTTAGTTGGTGCTAACCGGTACGGAGCCTTAGCTACCAGAATTAAATCAATTTTAAATTCAATCTCTCTCTCAGGTGGAGCAACTGGAAGATCGTCCGGGAATACTTCTGGGAATTCTCTCACTACTGGAACTTGATCTAGTTCCTTCCCTTCCATCTTTATATCAGCTACGTAGGCTAAGAAGGCTTGATGCCCTTGTCTCACGTAGCTACTTATCTTGGCCATCGTACATAACGTGATCTGGTTCCATCGCTGACCAATGACACTAACTTCCTTTCCTGCTGGTGCCATGAATCGTACAATCTTCTGATTGCATATAATCGTTGCGGCATGTGAAGATAACCTGCTCATTCCGATGATTACGTCGAATTCTTGCATCAGCATCGGAATTAGGTCGACAAAATATTTTTCTTCCTCTATTAGTAGTCGGTAATCTCGACATATTTCAGTTGCTACGCAGTTTCTATCACTAGCGATTTCAACTTCTAATGCCTTAGCCAACTTACTTCTATTAAAGTTTCTAGCGTTTGCATACTTTACATAAATAAATGATCGACTAGCTCCTGTATCGAATAAAACACAAACATGTAGGGAATTCAAGAGGAATGTACCTGATACAACGTCAGGAACATCTTTCGCTTCCTCTGTAGTGATCTGAAAAGCCCTACCCCTTGGTTTGGAGCTTCGATCCTCTTTACTTCATTCTCTACTACTCTTGACCCTACTCCGCCCCTTCCATCTTAGATTTTAGCTCAGGACATTCTCTGCTAAAGTGTTCTGGCTTATAACAATTGTAGCACAATTGGGTACCACTCATGCACTACAATGCAGTGTGTCCAGTTCTTCCACACTTATGATAAGTCACAGACTTGAATCGACACTCTCCTGGGTGCCTCCTTCCACAAGTCTTACAACTTTGAAAACCTTTTCTTGGGGAGGAACCGCCTCCCGGTTTGCTAAACTTAAACCTTTTAAGAGGCATAGGAGATGTATAATTTTCTCCCTTCCTCTTCTCGTCTCTCTCTGTTTGTCTTTTGAGCTCTGTCTCTCGTTCCCGAGCCCAATCGATAATTTCCTCCAAGTTCGCACACTTGGATGGGTGAATAAATTCTCTGATCTCTGTTTTTAAAACAAGATGGTATCTTGTCATCCACATCTCCGGGGTTGTCAATAAAGCTGGACAGAACCTAGCTTTGTCATAAAAGATCCCCGTGATCTCATCTACAATTTCTGTTGTTTGACGGAGTTGAAGAAACTCCTCTGTGATTCTCTCAATTGCTGCTCGAGGGCAATAATGTTTTAGGAAGATGTATTTGAATTCTTCCCATCTCATTTTCTTAGTTCTTTCTCTACCTTTCTCTCTCTTCACCACTCCCCACCAATCATCCGCTCGTTCTTTCTACTGATTGGTGGCAAAGGTGACTTCGTCCTCTTTTTCACAATGACATGTATCGAATGCCCTTTCTATCGAGGCGATCCACCTCTGACTTTCTAAGGGATTAACAGATTCCTTAAATTCTAATGGTTTACAGGTCATGAATTCCTTATATGTGCAACGAGTTGACTTCGTATCAACTTTTGGATTTCCTCCTTCTCCATTATGAGTAATGTCTCTATGGCTTTCAGACCAACTCTCTAACGAATTCTGTAAGTCTGCTTGTAGGATCCGAAAGTTCGCATCGAACTCTTTTCCTACTTCTACTGCGATCTGTTTTCGGATATTCTCCGGGACTTGTTCTACTTCATTCTCATCATGACGTGGAGACTCAGTCCTCCTGTGGCTTCCCTCGTCATGTATTTCATCGTTCTGATGTTCAGCCATTTGCTGAAACACGATATCGCTTAATCTCTCATTCGTTTACCATAATCATAGTCTAGGGTTTTATACTACAGGCCTCGTATCAATTTAATCCTATTTAAGGATTTCACATAAAATTCATACTCATGTATTCGTACATATGCACATATCATAATCATGTATATTCACATTCTCGGCTTACTATCTGGTGACATAAGTTATCATATGGTGTTTGGGATATCATGATGTGTTGAAGCACTTTCCTGTGACAAACACTCTGGATAGATAGAGTCTTAGTTTGTACTTTAATGTTTGTAATTGTCTTTGTATGTAAGAGTCTTTATGTATTAGTTTATTGAGTTGTATTTACTTTTATATATTGAATGTTGCATTTTTCTCTAAGTGTTTTGCGCACTTGTATGTGCGCAGGAGAAAGCTCCTGCGTACTTAGCAAGTGCGCAAGAATACCTTTGCGTACTTGTTAAGTACGCAAGAGCATTATGCCCTGCGCACTTGCTAAGTGCGCAGGCATCATGTCTTGTATAAATAGGATAGGTTGACAGAAGTTAAGTACAGAGAATACGCAGTCATAGTTGCAAATACGTAAATTGTAATCTCAGTACTACTCTCTGTAACCTTCAAGTGTTTATAATAGAAAGAACGTTTAAAGTGATTCTCTTGTCGGTTTCTTTGTTTAGTTAGACTCTCCACCTAGTCACGGGTATTCTGCACTCGGTCCGACTAGTAGACCCACTTGCATGTGACGATCTGCCACACCCGAGGGACCTACAAGTGGTATCAGAGCATTGCTCCTGATTTCGAGTGTTGTGAGTGAGTTTGGAGAGTGTCTATAGAGTTTTTACAAGCAAAAAGAGGTATTTTTGTTGATTTTTGTGATAAAATAGGGGTAGCTCTTGAGCACTATTTTAGAAGCAAAAATCACTCAAAAACTGATTTTTGTTATGTATTTGAGTGTTTTGAGCATCAAAGGTTGGTTAGAAACAAGTTTCTGACCCTTTGGCTCATTTGCATTGTTCATCAGTCCAACTTTTACCATCTCCGGCAACTTCCAGTGACCGGAATAGTTTGGTGAGAGTTGCTGAAAAGGTGTTGTGCGAACTTACCATTTCTGGCAAAAAGTACAGTTCTGTTGCGTACTTACTAAATACGCAAAACTAATCTCCTGCGTACTTACAAGTGCGCAAGACTGATCTTCTACGAACTTAAGTTATATCCTGCGTACTTATCAAGTACGCAAGAGCAAATCTTAAATACGCAAGACCATTTCTCAAGTGCGCAAGGCCAAAATCAAGTGCGCAACTGTGTCTGATTTTTTTGAAATTTGACTAAGTGTTCACTATGTCGAACCTTCAGAATCTTGGAAACCTGTTAAACTATGATAATGAGATCGGTACACCACAAAAACCGCCAAAGTTGCTGAACGTAAACGATTATTCTAATTGGAAAGCACGTTTTGAGCACTACATTTCTTATACCGACTCATCACTTTGGATACCAATCCTTGAGGGATATAAGCATCCCACACACATCTATCTTGATGAAACCATGCCCAAGCCTATCTCTAAACTTTCTGATGAAGAAAAGAAAGCTTATGATCGAGAAAAGAAGACACTTGGTTCAATCACTATGGCATTAACTCGGGAATTGTTCCACAGTTTCCGAGGTTATGACAATTCTAAGGATCTTTGGAAAGCTTTACAGAAAAGATTCGAAGGAAATAGTGACATCAAGAAGAGTAAGCAGGATCTACTCCGGAAGCAGTATGAATGCTTCAGATTTTTAGAGAACGAATCTTTAGATGACCTCATCTCTAGATTCTATCATCTACAACTGAGTTGAAGGCTTTTGAACTCAGGTATCCAGATGAAGAGATGGTGGAAAATTTTTTGGATGCTTTGCCACCCAAATTTGAGATGTACACAAGCCTGATGAGGGAAAATCCAAAATTCTATGAGTTGACAGTAGAGGAGGCAATAGGAAAGGTTCAAGCTCATGACATGAACCTAAAAAGAAAGGAGAGCTCAGGAAGACCTCAAATACAAGACCCTTATGTGTATCATGGGACGACTTCTACATCCAAGTCATCGGGCTCTGGAATTGCCCTTTTCATTGGAAACTCTACTGATGAAGACCACTCAAATGGTTGTGGTGGTCATGCATGCTATGCATCTGGATCAGGGTTGGGGTCTCATCATCAACATACCTCAAGAAATCCTCCTGCTACGTCTTCAGCTAACCAATCAGCTATAGCCAGAATAGCTGAAGATCATGTAGCACTATTCTCATCTTGTATGCTTGCGTATGAGAATTTCATAGGTGGCAAGCTTACAGATCCCGAGACGATTGAAGAAGATTTTAATCAAGTGGATCCTGATGACATGGAGGACATGGACATTCAATGGAATATGGCCATGCTATTGAGGAGAGCCAAGCGTTTCCTGAACATAATAGGAAGAAAGTTTATTGGCGGGCATCCTAATGCCAAGGTCGGGTTTGACAAATCTAAGGCCAAATGCTATAAGTGTCTAAATTTTGGACACTTTGCTCATGAGTGTCAGAAAGATAGAGCACCGGTCTCTGATTTTACCAGACCTAGCCAAGGAAACAGCCATGGCCACAACAACCCAAACCACCACAATCAAAGCCAAGGTAGAACGTCCAATGCACTAGTAGCTCAACAGGATGAAAGCTTTGATTGGGGTGTTCATCTGGAGGATGCCATCATTGTACAAACCCAGGTTGGTCTCATGGCTGAGATCATAGAGATGAAGGAAGCTGAGAAAAAGGAAGCTTCTATGGCTGACCTAGAAGAATCTACTGCTGATACAGAGGAGGAGAAGGAAGCTGAAGAAAAGGAAGCTTCTGTAGTTGATAAAGAGGAATCGACTATTGTTGTTGCTCTCATGACCATTGGAGAAGCAACAAGTTCATCTTCTGAGGTAGATTCTAATCCTTTTTCTGTTATTTCATGTTCCAAATGTCTAGGGCTAAAACTTGAAAATTCTAGGCTTCAAGACAAAATCGAACCCCTAAGTATGGCAGCTCTAAACTATAAAGAAAACGAAAAACGTTTTAAAGATTCTATTGAAACGTTGAAAAAGGAAAAATGTGAATATTCTCTAAAAATAAGCGATCAACAGCTTCACTTAGATGTTGCATACAGGGGGTTGGAAAAACGGAACAATGAAATCAACAAACTGCAAAATGAGATCTTGTAGTTAAAATGTTCTAATGAGAAGTTGAAAAACTCTCGTTTTATGGTGGAACACTACGAATCTGTAGTGAGACAAATGAATGGGTTAGGGCTTGGTACTAATGCCATTCCTCCACCAGTAAGCAGGAAGTTTGTCAACAGCTTAATAGACATTGATCTCACGTGTCTAGATGAGTCCTCTGATAAGGATGATTCCCCTAAAAAGGATGAATCCTCAAGTAAGGCTAACTCCACATCTAGTTAGGAGTTCGTTACTGCTTCTGAAGATGGGTCGGTAAACACTTGCCCTGAAGGAGTAGTATCTGAGGAGTTGTTGACTGAACAGAAAGTAAAGAAAAATATTATCACTAATGGTGATAATTGCATTTTAACTGAACCCGACATCATTGAAAAAAATGATAAACTAAAGGTAACGCTTTATGGGGGTTATAAAAATCTTAACCAAGCAAAGAAAGAAGCTTTTTCAGCTCATTATGGGCTTGGGTATAAAGAAAATTTGCAAAAATATTATAATCCCAAAAACCAAACTGTAAAGGTTCAGACTCCTGTTCATAAACCAACTCCTCCTGCTCATAATGCTGAGTTATATAAGGCCAGATCTAATGAGCCTTACAAGAGAACTTATGTAGACAAGAGGAATTGTTTTCATTGTGGCTTGGTTGGTCACGTTCTTGTGAACTTTCCTTCAAAGAACCAAGGGAAACGGCCTGTTGTTTCACAACCAGTTGTTATCCCTAAGTCACCATCAGTGAAACCTCCCAAACATCCAAAACAAAATGTGGTGAAACCACCAGTCAAACCGATGGTAAAGCCTAAGATCAAATCTGAAGCTAAACCATCTGTTTCAAGAAAGGTAACGCAACCTGCTGTACCTTGTGTATCTACCTCTGGTAGTACACATACTGGTGAGGAATCTGTGGCGAGACTATCTAAACCACAGAGAAGGAGAAGGAACAAGAGGTTGAGAAAGCTAGAACAGCTGACTTCACTTTAATCAGGTGAAGCTTCCACAAGTTCACCTGCTGTTGTTGAACCAAAGTCTCCTGTTCCGGTTAAGAAACAGAAGAGATCCTGGACTGCCAAATCTAAAACTTCACAATCTCCTAGTCCTAATTCTTTGAAAGATTCATCCATTTTGAACAGTCATCACAACTATGAGTTAAAGGAAGTAGTTTATTTTGAAAAGGATGGACGACCCAAGACCACAATGGCTTGGGTCTCCAAATCTAACTAATTCTTTTGTTACTCGTGTAGGGACGTCCGAAGGGTAACATCTCTAACCGCTGGTATGTAGATAGTGGATGCTCCCGGCACATGACAGGAAACATGGCCTTGCTTCAAGATGTTAAACCATTCAGAGGCGGCTATATGGCCTTTGCCGGAGAAAAAGGTGGCAGCATCACGTGTCAAGGCGTGGTTTCGAACGGTTGTGTCAGCTTTGACAATGTCAACTTTTGCGAGCAGCTGAAGCATAACCTGTTGAGTGTCTCCCAAATGTGTAATAAGGAGTACTCGGTGATGTTTGACAAGTCAGAATGCCTGATTCTCAAACCTGGTTTTGAAGTTCCCGAAGACTGGATCCTGATGAGAGCGCCAAGAACAAACAACACCTATCAGATCGATATGAGCGTGGCAACAACCACCTCATCAGTTGCTACTTGTTTGCTTACAAAAGCGACAGAGCTTGACTCTATCTTGTGGCATAGGAAACTCGGACATATTTCGTATCGTAAAATGAATCATCTTGTCCGAAACGGTTTGGTAGCCGAGGTTCCTAAGCTGAGATTTTCCGTTGCGGATGACTGTATGCCTTGTAAAAAGGGCAAACAGCAACGGAAGTCTCACAAGCCCAAGCTCCAAAACTCCATTGATATCCCTTTGGAGCTATTACACATGGATCTGTTTGGCCCCATAAGTATTAGGAGTATTGGAGGTAAGTCGTTCTGTCTAGTTGTAACTGATGATTTCTCACGTTTTTCTTGGGTGCATTTTCTAGGTACTAAGGACGAGACTGCTGATATTCTTCAATACTTGATCCTGAGCTTGGAATCTCTTTGCAAGCTGAAAGTTAGAAGAATAAGGAGTGACAACGGAAATGAGTTCAAGAATAATTTGATGGAGCTTTTCTGTCTCAAGAAAGGGATCCGTCACGAATTCAGCGCACCGTACACGCCTCAGCAGAATGGAGTTGCTGAACGGAATAACAGAACACTGATTGAGACTGCAAGGACAATGCTGTCGGATGTAAAGCTTCCTGTCACTTTCTGGGCAGAAGCCGTTAATACAGCTTGTCACGTCCTAAACATAGTTCTGGTTGTGAAGAGGCACAACAAGACTTGTTACGAGTTGATCAACAATCGACTTTGCAATCTTGATTACCAAGTTCGTTTTGGTAGTCCATGTTCCTTGTTGCTACAGTACAAAGACCGCCAGTCTAAGTTTCATGCAAAAGCGGTGGAAGGCATCTTCTTAGGATACGTTGCCAACTCGCCTTGCAAGAGAGTGTACAACATAGCAACTCGTACTGTCGAGGAATGGTTCAAAGTGGATTGTAGTAAACACAGCATTCCACCCGAACCAACAGGTCCAGCTTGGGGTTTTGATTATGATGCGCTATTCAAATCATTCAATCTTCCTGATCTATCTGCAGTTGATGCCGCAAATGTTTATGAATTATTGGGTGGTGACAATGACTCCAGTTTCTCTACTCGTGCTACTGTACCGATTATAACTCCTGATTCCAATGCTGCATCTGCATATGGAACTCATGACAGTGACAACAGTGAAGTTGTTCATGTCGTTGGAGATGACGCTCAAGCCAATCCTAACACAACTGTAGGAAATGAAGCTCCAGCTGATCCAATTAACATTGAATCTTCTTCTTCTGGAACACAGGAAATGGGGGAGTTAAGCACGAATCTCGATTCAGAAATTCAGGAACTGATTATACCAGAGACAAGAGTGCATAGGAATCATCCAATCGACAACATTATTGATGATCCTTATGTCGGTGTTCAGACTCGTCATTGAACCATCACTGAGAACACCAGTCTTTACACAGAGATACTTGACACTGGTGTCATGGAAACATGTCTGCATGCTGCATTTGTGTCCCAGTTAGAGCCGAAGAATGTGAAGGAGGCTCTCACGGACAACTGCTGGATTGAGGCGATGCAAGATGAATTGTCTCAATTCCAAAAGTTGCACGTGTGGGATTTGGTTGACTTTCCAAAAGGATTTTAGCCAATTGGAACCAGATGTGTTTTCAAATGCAAGACGGGTGATCGTCATGTTGTTGTGAAGAACAAAGCAAGATTGGTTGTTTAGGGTTTTTATCAGCAAGAGGGCTTGGATTACACGGAAGTATATGCCCCAGTTGCTAGAATTGAAGCCATTCGACTGTTCTTGGCTTATGCCACATATGTCGGCTTCAAGGTCTATCAACTTGATGTGAAGAGTGCTTTCCTTTATGGTAAAGTTCATGAAGAGGTCTATGTCACTCAACCTCCCGGCTTTGAAGATCCGCATAATATCAATAAAGTGTATAAGCTCGACAAAGCACTTTATGGTCTTCATCAAGCACCGCGGGCATGGTATGAGACATTATCTAAGCATTTAATGTCTAATGGTTTCGACCGTGGACAGATTGACTCGACTCTCTTCATTAGGAAAGCAGGAGGTGACATTCTTCTTGTACAAGTATACGTCGACGACATTATTTTTGGATCTACCAATGAAGGGATGCGTAGGGAATTCGAGCAGGTGATGACGTCCAAGTTTGAAATGAGTAATATGGATGAATTGTCGTTCTTCCTGGGTCTGTAAGTCAGTCAAATAGAGGATGGCATTTATTTACATCAAACCAAGTATGTGCAGGACATCTTGTCAAAATACAAGATGAATGATAGCAGTACTTATGGCACACCTATCCCAGTCAATCATGGTCTGCATCCTGACAAAGATGGAAAGGATGTAGATAGCAGATTGTACTGTGGGGGTGATCGGATCACTTATGTATCTCACAGCTTCAAGACCTGATATAATGTATGCTATGTGCTTGTGCTCAAGGTTTCAGTCACAACCAAAAGAGTCACATATGATAGCCGTGAAGAGGATTTTCAGATATCTGAAAGGGAAACCCCGATTAGGTCTTTGGTACTCTAAGCAGCAGTCATTTGACTTCAAAGCCTACACTGATTCAGATTATGGCGGTTGTAACCTTGACAGAAAGCCAACTTCTGGTGGATGTCAATTCTTTGGAGACAGACTGGTCTCCTGGCAGTGCAAGAAGCAGTCAACGGTTTCTGTCTCAACTTGTGAAGCAGAATACATTGCTGCGGCGAGCAGTTGTTCTCAGATATTGTGGATTCAGCAGCAATTGAGAGACTACGGCTTAAACTTCACTGGAACTCCTTTATTCATTGAGAACAATGCCACCATGTCCATCACAACTAACATGGTGAAACATTCCAAAACTAAACATATAGAAATTCGCCGTCATTTCATCCGTGATTGTGCTGAAAAGCATTTAATTGAAATTGTAAAAGTTCACACGGATGACAATCTTGCTGACCTTTTCACAAAGGCATTTGACCGATCCCGTTTTGAGCATCTTGTCAACTTGATAGGAATGTTCAATCCTGAGTGAAAATTAATTTTTCTTAAATCAATTCAATTTATGGAAGTTAAATGTTATTTCTTTTAAATTTTCTGTATAGTTCTTTTAAGTTTCAAAATATTTTACAAAATCAAAAACAAAATAGAAAATGGAGAAAATTTCAAAGTTAACTAGAGAAAAGAGGAAATGATAGTACATCAGAATTGATCTAAACGTCATAGACTGCTCATATGGGAAATGATTGCATCATGCTTACTTAATTGTTTAAATTATTATGTTTTTAATCTGCTTATTTATAAGTAATTTAAATTGCCAGTAGGCTGTATGCGTCTTTGAATCACAAGTAGTGTGGAAACTAAATCTAAATTACAATTGTGATTTGAACCCATGTGTGCAAGTGTGTGTGCGTAAAAGAATAGAAAAGATCATTATCAGATAAAGGATGTTAGATTTTGGCAATAATTTTCTTTTGAGGTCAGTTTCGGGTTATGTCATTAGCACAATTAATGCGGTTCATCTCACTGCCCATACTCACAAGTATGCATGGTAAGATTGAATCAAGACATGTCTCTACATCAACCGTTGAGCATGTATTCACCCTTGAATCACTCCTGATTCATTGAAATCAAATTCAGATAAAAGTTGGATTCCCTTACCTTATTCAAACACCATACTCATTATCCTGAATCATCATACCGATATTCAATGAAGAAAATCAAATGAAACCAAGACAAATGAATCACTCGATTTTAAATTTTATGATTCCTGATAATCTTTATGGATTCTGCTTGATTTTCCCTGTGTTAATAGATGTAACTTCATTCTGAAAATTTAGAAAATCATTGGGAAAATCTTAGATGCCTTGAGATAATGCAATTTACATTAGTGTAGCATATCAGTAGGGTACACGTTGTATATCATATAATTAATACCTTAATACACAAGAACGTGATACAAAGATGCTTATAGTTTCAAATCTTATAATATTGTCAACTTGAATTACTTGTTTATGTGCTTATTACGTATGAATAATGAGTAATCCATGACATGATCCCATATTCTTTGATGTTCATATTGTATCATTTTTGCTAAAAGATAGCCTAATATGATCCTCTGCTCGTGTCTTTGATCAAAAATAGTTTGTGTGAATACTTGTATATTTCTATGAGAAAAGATCAAAAAGATTTTAAGTTTATGCATAGTTCAATTTTATTCAGAAAAGCCAAAAATATTTGTGTTTAACCTTCCTGAATTGTATTTGAATCCTCCTGATTGAATATTTCTTATCTTGTTCGTTATTTGACTTGAAAAACTTCAAAAATTTGAGTTGAAAGTTTGTGCACTTAAGGATTTGTGCGTAATTGTAAGTGCGCATGAAGTAAGCCCTGCGTACTTAACAAGTACGCAAGAGTTAAGTCTTGTGCACTTGTAAATACACAAGAGTTAAGTCTTGCGCACTTGTAAGTACGCAAGAGTTAAAGCGTGCGCACTTAGCAAGTACGCACGACTGTTTAGTGTTGGGTATAAATAGGGGACTTAGAAAATTTCTGAGTTTTCATCACATTCAAATCAAATTTTCCCTCTGCAAACTTTTACTCAAAATCCAGGTGTTCCTAAACCGTCTTTTCGTCCCATTACAAGTTTCATCATCTCATAACATCGATTTGGTGAGAATCTAGGCTCATTCCATCCACAAAATCGTGACTTTTGACCGTTTAATGACTTAGAAAAATCTAGGTTTATTCCGTGATTTTTGGGAAATTTTTGGGTTGTTTGGGTAACATCTTGTAACATCTCTGAATTTAGTATTCATATTTCAATTCAATGTAATGCAATTTCAAATTCAATACTCGTGTACTGCCTTGTTATTTTGCTTACAGTAAACTAAATGCAATGATTCAATACAAATTTACAAGTTTTACTCGATTATATACATTTAAACACTACACAAGAAACGATTTTATTCAAACTCATCGAACCTGAAAAGCCAAGGACTAAAGTTAATGTCAAGAAACCCTAGTCTAGCACGGTCGTGCTTCGTCCTAGCACGGTCGCGTGACCTGCTTTGGAACGATCGCGCCCGGTGCCTAGGCATGGTCGTGCCATATTTAGGCACGGTCGCGCCTGTGAAGCGGCTGAAACGTAACTGTAATTTTAATCGTCCGATTGTTCGAATCCATAACCGTTTTACGTTATACTTTCAAAATAATACTACCAATCATTTCTTTTTCGATCAAATAACCAAAATTTGTTCAACTCAAAGGATTCTCTCTCAAATATTTCCAAGGAAACTCTCTCAAGCAATTCGATCCAAGTTCTCTCAAATCCAGCATCATCGTCACACCATCCGATCTCTCCTGAAGCTACGGAACCGTTGAAACAGTCGGGATCACATCAGAAGACGCCGGGGCTCAATCCCGCCGTCACCGGAACTCCCTCTCTATCGTTCTCTATCGATTCGCTTCTATTCAGGTTAATTGAATCCTCTAATTTATTCATTCCAGTATCTGAATCAAAAGCCCTTTATTAAATTGGGTTTTCAATTCGTAAATCTGTCTAAACCAGAAACCATGTTTTAATAAAAATAATTTAATCGAATCCATACTTAAGCACGATTTCCATACAATTAAATTATATGAAAAGACTCGTAATAACCCATTAATCAAAAGCCCTAACAATTCCAGCGTTTAAAATACAAGCATTTGTCAATTCGTGTCTGATTTGGAAGAGACACGGTCGCGCTAATCATCTAGCGCGGCCGTGCCTCATAGAGCGCGGTCGTGCCGACTAGCCGCACGGTCGTGTCCTCCTGTCCAGACCTTGTCATGCCCTCTGGGATAGTCTTTGTTGTGTCTAAAGATCATAGACACGACCGTGCCGGGCCAAGGCACGGTCGTGCCTGTTGGAATGGTCTAGTTTGTGCCTCTGTTGATCAACCCGGTCGTGTCCCGACTAGCGCGGTCGCGCCCCTGGCTTGAGCACGATCGTGCCCTTCCGAGGCACGGTCGTGTGTGACTCCAAAACTGTAACAGAATTATAATTTTATATTTTTCGATCAATAAATGTTTCGATTTTATAAAAATATGTTTACTGTATTTAAAAATGGATTAAAAGTTTAATCTTGACATAAATATAATTTATTTAAAAGTTTATAAAAAAAAATTTAAATTTATATTTATTATCTTACACTTAAATGATATTTTAAATAATTAAGTTACAAGATTTATAAATAAATAAGATAATGATTTTTTTTTATTTAATTTACATTTAAATCAAAATCATTTATTTATTTATACTTAATTACAATTAATATTTACATTATTTCATAAACTATAATTATATATTTATTCAATCATCCAATTCAAACCTAATCAAGTTGTTTCAAAAATATTTTTACTTCAAACTCTATATATTTTATTCAATACTTTTAAATACAAATCAATAGTTTTATACACAAATTCAACTTTCATTTAGACTTAAACTTTATGCATCTATTTGATTCAATACACATTACTCTTTAGGTTAAATTGTGCATTTCGAGGATCATATTTGCTATCTATAATCCTTGTTAGCTACACTTCCATACCAAGTGAGTATTCACAACCCCTTTTTACTCTTTTACACTTTTGGGGTGGAACATGAACTCTATACACATTACACATTACACATTTACATTTACACAAACAACACAAGTGCAAAAATCCTATTTACATACATGTGTGCAAAATCGAGTGCTAGGTGTGCTAACCTTTGTATGCTCTTATGTGCAATCATTAACTATACAAGCCGACGGTTTTCAATGATAGATCTATTGAGTCTGACAAACCCACCCATGGTGCGCGGTGATTGAAACCGACAACACAATTTTTGCATGCTAGTCACAAGGTTTGGTTGTACATGGTTACACAATAGCTGCTCCCCATAAATGCCTTATTTTATCATGTTTTGTAAAGGATTTGTTTTCAACTATATGCTATCTACATACAACTGTGTTATACTCACCAACTTTTTAGTTGACTTTATTTTATTCATGTTTCAGGCCCCAATATGTGAGAGTGATTCAAGACGTGTTCAACATAGGATTTGGACTTAGCAATTTAAATCAAGAACTTTATGAATTGTTTTATGTTTCTTGTTTGAATTTGGTTTGTACTCGGATTATTTGTAATGGAAATTTAACTTTAATATATTTCAATTTAGTCAACCATGAGCTATGAACAGTCTTACATGTCTCGCCACGATGATTCCGCCATCAGTCGGGGTGTGACAGATTGGTATCAGAGCCTTGGTTATAGGGAATTAGGTTATTAGACACCTTGACCTAGACTATAACTTTAGGACACCCACTTATACTGTACTTCATGATTTTTGTGCTATGTGTTACATGCTATGTGCTATATGTTATATGTTATATGTTACATGTTTAGTATGATTACTTACTACTGCATTATGATGACTTATGACTTATTAGGATATTTTTAATAATTAAATAAATAATATCCTTTCCTATATTCTAAAACCTCATAATATTTATATTTTATTTTCCATCTTTATCCTTTCTTAGCATGTGGAAAATTCTTGAAACAAAAATCTTTAAAATATTTTTATTTCTTCGTTAAGGTTTTTAAACTTGTTAAATTATTTGAGGACACGTGCAATCTGGAAGGGTGACACCTGTATTTTGGGTTTTCTGTCTAGGAAAGCATTTCGCATAAATCCCAATCAACCGAGGGACCCGTATGCTTTCCTGGGAATTCCCGAGATGAGTGTTTACTTATAGGCTAAAGCATGTCTCCTTGAAAATTATATAAGTTTAATTAACCTTAATGTGCCATGGTATTCAAGTGATTTTGTCACTTTAGAGTACAATCCAAACTAAGAATATCTATTTTTTTATTTTTGTTACCTCATTCTATTAAATCCTATCAAATCTCATAAGTTCTCACAATTTTTCTTGTCTTGTGAAAAATCTGTAGAATGCCTCCTCGTCGTGCTCCCGCAACCAACGCCAACACCGACATTGCTGCTATTCTCACCCAATTGGTGACACAACTCACCCAAGCCAATGGTGCCACCAATGGCAACAATGGTGGAAATGGAAGCAATAGTGGTAATAATGGTGGAAATGGTGGTAACAATCCACCTCAATGCACCTTCAAGCACTTCAACTCGTGCAATCCCCTAAAGTTTTATGGAACCGAAGGAGCTACTAGACTCCTTCAATGGTTTGAAAGCATTGAGTATACCTTTCTCAATAGTGACTGTCCGGACAACCTTCGTGTTCGTCATGCTACAAGTGTCCTACAAAAACGGGCACTTACATGGTGGAATGGGGAGAAAAGAAATAGGGGTGTTGATGTAGCTATGGCCTTACCTTGGGATGAGGTCAAAAGGCTTATGACCGAGGAGTTCTGTCCTCGAAATGAAGTGAAAAGTTAGAAGCTGAATTTTAGGATCTTGCCCAAGATAGTGGGGAAAGCTTAGCATATACAACTCGGTTCCATGAGTTGAGTCTTCTAGTGCCCCACATGGTCACTCCTTTGTCCCGTTGTATCGAGAAGTATATTGGTGGGCTACCAAGACAAATCCAAGATACTGTCTTAGGTAGAAATCCTGCTACTCTGGAGGATGCTATTCGTCTATCTGCTACCTTAACTGATAATCATGTGAAAGTTGGAACTCTTACCAAAAAGGGTTCTAAGAAAGTTTTTGAAACCATAACCCCTCCTACTCACAACAAAGAAGCCACAACCGAGCCTTCTCGCAATAATAGAAAGAGGAAGGTTAGAAATTTTGCTGTGGTTACTCCTGCCGTTCCCGTCAACCAAGCTGCACCTATGATTCAAGCGCCGGCTAAAAAGCCATATGTTGGGATCTACCCTCTTTGTGCCACCTGCAATTTTCATCATCCTCAAAACATCCCATGTCCCCTTTGTACTTATTGTGGGAGATATGGTCATACGGTCAGTGTTTGTAGGACTAAAGCCCTTACGGGCCCAGTCAACCCTCCAAACCGAACCGTACCTCAAGTGGCTAACCAAGGTGCTCCCGCCATTGCTAATGGGCGTGCTTGCTATGAGTGTGGTGACCCGAACCATTTTCGTGATCAATGTCCAAGACTTGCAAATGCTAGACAAGGTGGAGCTCGTGGGCATGCGTTCAACATAAACGCCAACGAAGCTCAAGCCAACAATGACGTGGTCAATGGTACGTTTCTTGTTAATAGTCAATATGCCTCCATATTATTCGATACCGGAGCCGATAAAAGTTTTGTGTCACTTAATTTTGAACCTTTACTTGCAAAGACTCGGTCCCAATTAGAGAAAACATTTACCGTTGAAGTAGCAAATGGTGACTCCCTTACAATTGAGTCCATTATCTATGATTGCTCTTTAGAACTTAATGATCACACATTCCTAATCAACCTTGTTCCAATGCCACTAGGAAGCTTTGATATTATCATAGGTATGGATTGGCTATCAAATCATCATGCCGAAGTCATTTGCTTTGAAAAGTGTATCCAAATTCCGCTACCATCGGGAGAAACCTTAAGAGTTTTTGGTGAAAAGCCTTGCAAGGGACTTAAGTTGATGTTGTGTAATACCACCCAAAAGTACTTACGAAAGAAGTACATTGCTTTCTTAGCTCACATTGTTCAAAAGGATGTCAAGGAGAAGAGTATCCAAGACATTCCCATTATTCGAGATTTTCCCGAGGTTTTTCCTAAGGATTTATCCGGTCTTCCTCCCGTTCGTCAAGTAGAGTTCCGCATTGATCTTATACCTGGAGCTAACCCCGTTGCTAGAGCTCCCTATGGTCTTGCACCATCTGAAATGCAAGAAATTGCAAGCCAACTTCAAGAACTCTCCGACAAGGGATTCATCCGTCCGAGTCATTCACCGTGGGGTGCACCCGTCTTATTTGTTAATAAGAAGGATGGATCATTTCGCATGTGTATTGACTACCGCGAACTCAACAAACCTACTATCAAGAACCGTTATCCTTTGCCTAGAATCGATCATCTCTTTGATCAACTTCAAGGTTCTACTTGCTTCTCGAAGATCGATCTTCGATCCGGTTATCATCAGCTTCATGTTTAAGAAGATGACATTCCTAAGACTGCTTTTCGAACAAGGTAGGGTCATTACGAGTTCATGGTTATGCCTTTCGGGTTAACCAATGCACCCGCAGTTTTCATGGATCTTATGAATCGTGTGTGCAAACCGTACCTTGATAAATTCGTGATTGTCTTCATTGACGATATCTTAATCTATTCCAAGACTAAAGCCGACCATGAAGAACATCTTAGATTGGTTTTGGATCTCTTAAAGAAGGAACAACTTTATGCCAAATTCTCCAAATGTGAATTTTGGCTAAAGGAAGTTCAATTTCTTGGTCACATTATCAATGACAAAGGAATTCATGTTGATCCTGCTAAGATTGAAACGATTTAGAATTGGAATGCCCCGAAGACTCCTACCGAAGTTCGTTTATTCCTTGGTCTTGCGGGTTATTATCGTCGTTTCATCTCAAACTTCTCAAAGATTGCTGTTCCTCTTACTGCTTTGACCCACAAGGGTAAGACTTATGAATGGGGACCGAAACAAGAAGAAGCTTTCCAAACCCTCAAACAAAAGTTGTGCAATGCTCCTATATTGACTCTCCCCGATGGAATCGATGATTTAGTTGTCTATTATGATGCTATTAACCAAGGTCTTGGTTGTGTTCTCATGCAACGAGGCAAAGTAATCGCTTATGCATCAAGGCAACTCAAAGTTCATGAGAAGAATTATACGACGCACGATCTCGAGTTGGGTGCGGTCGTATTCGCGTTAAAGATTTGGAGACATTACCTATATGGCATGAAATGTGTGGTGTTCACCGACCACAAAAGTCTTCAACATATTTTCAACCAAAAAGAACTCAATATGAGGCAACGACGTTGGGTCGAACTCCTTAACGACTACGACTGCGAGATTCGCTACCATCCCGGCAAAGCGAATGTTGTAGCCGTTATTTATTTATAAATCTTGTAACTTAATTATTTAAAATAACATTTAAGTGTAAGATAATAAATATAAATTTAAATTTTTTTTATAAACTTTTAAATAAATTATATTTATGTCAAGATTAAACTTTTAATCCATTTTTAAATACAGTAAACATATTTTTATAAAATCGAAACATTTATTGATCGAAAAATATAAAATTATAATTCTGTTACAGTTTCTGAGTCACACACGACCGTGCCTCGGAAGGGCACGATTGTGCTCAAGCCAGGGGCGCGGCCGGCACGGTCGTGTCTATGATCTTTAGACACAACAGAGACTAGCCCAGAGGGCATGACAAGGTCTGTACAGGAGGACACGACCGCGCTCTATGAGGCACGGCCGCGCTAGATGATTAGCGCGACCGTGTCTCTTCTAAATCAGACACGAATTGACAAATGCTTGTATTTTAAACGCTGGAATTGTTAGGGCTTTTGATTAATGGGTTATTACGAGTCTTTTCATATAATTTAATTGTATGGAAATCGTGCTTAAGTATGGATTCGATTAAATTATTTTTATTAAACCATGGTTTCTGGTTTAGACAGATTTACGAATTGAAAACCCAATTTAATAAAGGGCTTTTGATTCAGATACTGGAATGAATAAATTAGAGGATTCAATTAATCTGAATAGAAGCGAATCGATATAGAACGATAGAGAGGGAGTTCCGGTGACGGCGGGATTGAGCCCCGGCATCTTCTGATGTGATCCCGACTGTTTCAACGGTTCCGTAGCTTCAGGAGAGATCGGATGGCGTGACGATGATGCTGGATTTGAGAGAACTTGCATCGAATTGCTGGAGAGAGTTTCCTTGGAAATATTTGAGAGAGAATCCTTTGAGTTGAATGAATTTTGGTTATTTGGTCGAAAAAGAAATGATTGGTAGTATTATTTTGAAAGTATAACGTAAAACGGTTATGGATTCGAACAATCGGACGATTAAAATTGCAGTTACGTTTCAGCTGTTTCACAGGCGCGACCGTTCCTAAATATGGCACGACCGTGCCTAGGCACCGGGCGCGATCGTTCCAAAGAAGGTCGCGCGACCGTGCCAAAGCACTTGGCGCGACCGTGCTAGGACAAAGCACGACCGTGCTAGACTTGGGTCTCTTGACATTTTTCAACTTTAGTCCTTGGCTTTTCAGGTTTGATGAGTTTGAATAAAATCGTTTCTTGTGTAGTGTTTAAATGTATATAATCGAGTAAAACTTGTAAATTTGTATTGAATCATTGCATTTAGTTTACTGTAAGCAAAATAACAAGGCAGTGCACGAGTATTGAATTTGAAATTGCATTACATTGAATTGAAATATGAATACTAAATTCAGAGATGTTACAGTCTCCCCATGTTGAGAGAATTTCGTCCCGAAATTTAGCTAGAGGATACAACAGTATTAGTAAAAAGATGAGGGTACTTGAGCTTCATTTGGTCTTCTCGTTCCCAAGTGAACTCAGGACCACGCTTAGATTCCCAACGAACTTTGACAATGGGAATGCGACTTCGCTTTAGCTGTTTGACTTCACGATCCATAATTTCCACCGGCTTCTCAACGAAGTGCATCGTTTCATCAATGCGCACGTCGTCAAGCGGTACATGGAGATTTTCATCAGCGAGACACTTCTTCAGATTAGATACATGAAATGTAGGATGCACATTGCCAAGAGATGGAGGTAACTCGAGCTTGTAAGCCACTTTCCCAATCCTTTCAAGGATCTTGAATGGACCAACATAGCGAGGTGCTAACTTTCCTTTCTTTCCAAAACGGATAACGCCCTTCCATGGAGACACCTTAAGAAGAACAAGATCACCGACTTCGAATTCTAAGGGTTTTCGACGTTTGTCGGCATAACTCTTTTGCCGACTCCTCGCTACTCGAATATTGTCACGGATTTGAATAATCTTGTCGGATGTTTCTTGAATTAACTCGGGACCGGTGATTTGTTCTTCACCAATCTCGTTCCAACAGATAGGAGAACGACACTTGCGACCATAGAGAGCTTCGAATGGAGCCATGTTGATACTTGTGTGGTAGCTATTGTTGTACGAAAACTCAATAAGGGATAAATGTGAATCCCAATTGCCACCAAAATCGATTACGCAAGCTCTAAGCATGTCTTCAAGTGTTTGGATTGTTTGCTCGGTTTGACCATCAGTTTGGGGATGGTAAGCCGTGCTCAAATCCAATCGTGTACCAAGAGCAGTTTGGAGAGATTGCCAAAATCGAGAAGTGAACCGGGCATCTCGATCAGATATTATGTTCAAGGGAACGCCATGACGGCTCACAATTTCATCAATGTAAATTCGGGCTAGTTTCTCAACCCGATAGTCTTCACGGATAGGCAAGAAATGAGCAGATTTGGTGAGTCGATCAATGATCACCCAAATACTATCATAACCACTTGAGGTGCGAGGGAGTTTGGTAATAAAATCCATGGCTAAGTTCTCCCATTTCCACACGGGAATTTCCGGTTGTTCAAACAAACCAGAAGGACATTGATGTTCGGCTTTGACTTTGGAACAGGTTAAGCATTTGGCCACATAAAGAGCAATGTCTTTCTTCATACCGGGCCACCAATATTGTTGGCGAAGATCTTGGTACATTTTATCCGCACCAAGATGAATAGAATAACGAGTCTTATGAGCCTCGTTCATGAGAAATGTGTGGAGATCATCACGATCAGGAACCCAAATACGGTTCAAGTAATATAGTAGGCCATTGGGTTTTGATTCAAGAAGAAGTTCAACACCATACGACATTTCTTCATACATGTTACCCTCGGTTACCGAGACGTGTTGAGCTTCTAAGATACGGGTTTGAATATCGGTTTGAATACGGGCACAATGAAGCATAACATGGTCCTTTCGACTCAAAGCATCGCTACAACATTCGCTTTGCCGGGATGGTAGCGAATCTCGCAGTCGTAGTCGTTAAGGAGTTCGACCCAACGTCGTTGCCTCATATTGAGTTCTTTTTGGTTGAAAATATGTTGAAGACTTTTGTGGTCGGTGAACACCACACATTTCGTGCCATATAGGTAATGTCTCCAAATCTTTAACGCGAATACGACCGCACCCAACTCGAGATCGCGCGTCGTATAATTCTTCTCATGAACTTTGAGTTGCCTTGATGCATAAGCGATTACTTTACCTCGTTGCATGAGAACACAACCAAGACCTTGGTTAGAAGCATCACAATAGATAACTAAATCATCGATTCCATCGGGGAGAGTCAATATAGGAGCATTGCACAACTTTTGTTTGAGGGTTTGGAAAGCTTCTTCTTGTTTCGGTCCCCATTCATAAGTCTTACCCTTGTGGGTCAAAGCGGTAAGAGGGACAGCAATCTTTGAGAAGTTTGAGATGAAACGACGATAATAACCCGCAAGACCAAGGAATGAACGAACTTCGGTAGGAGTCTTCGGGGCATTCCAATTCTAAATCGTTTCAATCTTAGCAGGATCAACATGAATTCCTTTGTCATTGATAATGTGACCAAGAAATTGAACTTCCTTTAGCCAAAATTCACATTTGGAGAATTTGGCATAAAGTTGTTCCTTCTTTAAGAGATCCAAAACCAATCTAAGATGTTCTTCATGGTCGGCTTTAGTCTTGGAATAGATTAAGATATCGTCAATGAAGACAATCATGAATTTATCAAGGTACGGTTTGCACACACGATTCATAAGATCAATGAAAACTGCGGGTGCATTGGTTAACCCGAAAGGCATAACCATGAACTCGTAATGACCCTACCTTGTTCGAAAAGCAGTCTTAGGAATGTCATCTTCTTAAACATGAAGCTGATGATAACCGGATCGAAGATCGATCTTCGAGAAGCAAGTAGAACCTTGAAGTTGATCAAAGAGATGATCGAATCTAGGCAAAGGATAACGGTTCTTGATAGTAGGTTTGTTGAGTTCGCGGTAGTCAATACACATGCGAAATGATCCATCCTTCTTCTTAACAAATAAGACGGGTGCACCCCACGGTGAATGACTCGGACGGATGAATCCCTTGTCGGAGAGTTCTTGAAGTTGGCTTGCAATTTCTTGTATTTCAGATGGTGCAAGACCATAGGGAGCTCTAGCAACGGGGTTAGCTCCAGGTATAAGATCAATGCGGAACTCTACTTGACGAACGGGAGGAAGACCGGATAAATCCTTAGGAAAAACCTCGGGAAAATCTCGAATAATGGGAATGTCTTGGATACTCTTCTCCTTGACATCCTTTTGAACAATGTGAGCTAAGAAAGCAATGTACTTCTTTCGTTAGTACTTTTGGGCGGTAGTACACGACATCAACTTAAGTCCCTTGCAAGGCTTTTCACCAAAAACTCTTAAGGTTTCTCCCGATGGTAGCGGAATTTGGATACACTTTTCAAAGCAAATGACTTCGGCATGATGATTTGATAGCCAATCCATACCTATGATAATATCAAATCTTCCTAGTGGCATTGGAACAAGGTTGATTGGGAATGTGTTCTTCTTAAGGTGTCTCCATGGAAGGGCGTGATCCGTTTTGGAAAGAAAGGCAAGTTAGCACCTCGCTATGTTGGTCCATTCAAGATCCTTGAAAGGATTGGGAAAGTGGCTTACAAACTCGAGTTACCTCCATCTCTTGGCAATGTGCATCCTACATTTCATGTATCTAATCTGAAGAAGTGTCTCGCTGATGAAAATCTCCATATACCGCTTGACGACGTGCGCATTGATGAAACGATGCACTTCATTGAGAAGCCGGTGGAAATTATGGATCGTGAAGTCAAACAGCTAAAGCGAAGTCGCATTCCCAATGTCAAAGTTAGTTGGGAATCTAAGCGTGGTCCTGAGTTCACTTGGGAACGAGAAGACCAAATGAAGCTCAAGTACCCTCATCTTTTTACTAATACTGTTGTATCCTCTAGCTAAATTTCGGGACGAAATTCTCTCAACATGGGGAGACTGTAACATCTCTGAATTTAGTATTCATATTTCAATTCAATGTAATGCAATTTCAAATTCAATACTCGTGCACTGCCTTGTTATTTTGCTTACAGTAAACTAAATGCAATGATTCAATACAAATTTACAAGTTTTACTCGATTATATACATTTAAACACTACACAAGAAACGATTTTATTCAAACTCATCGAACCTGAAAAACCAAGGACTAAAGTTGAAAAATGTCAAGAAACCCTAGTCTAGCACGGTCGCGCTTCGTCCTAGCACGGTCGCGCCAAGTGCTTTGGCACGGTCGCGCGACCTGCTTTCGAACGATCGCGCCCGGTGCCTAGGCACGGTCGTGCCATATTTAGGGACGGTCGCGCCTGTGAAACAGCTGAAACGTAACTGCAATTTTAATCGTCCGATTGTTCGAATCCATAACCGTTTTACGTTATACTTTCAAAATAATACTACCAATCATTTCTTTTTCGACCAAATAACCAAAATTCGTTCAACTCAAAGGATTCTCTCTCAAATATTTCCAAGGAAACTCTCTCAAGCAATTCGATCCAAGTTCTCTCAAATCCAGCATCATCGTCACGCCATCCGATCTCTCTTGAACCTACGGAACCGTTGAAACAGTCGGGATCACATCAGAAGACGCCGGGGCTCAATCCCGCCGTCACCGGAACTCCCTCTCTATCGTTCTCTATCGATTCATCCTCTAATTTATTCATTCCAGTATCTGAATCAAAAGCCCTTTATTAAATTGGGTTTTCAATTCGTAAATCTGTCTAAACCAGAAACCATGTTTTAATAAAAATAATTTAATCGAATCCATACTTAAGCACGATTTCCATACAATTAAATTATATGAAAAGACTCGTAATAACCCATTAATCAAAAGCCCTAACAATTCCAGCGTTTAAAATACAAGCATTTGTCAATTCGTGTCTGATTTGGAAGAGACACGGTCGCGCTAATCATCTAGCACGGCCGTGCCTCATAGAGCGCGGTCGTGCCGACTAGCAGCGCGGTCGTGTCCTCCTGTCCAGACCTTGTCATGCCCTCTGGGATAGTCTTTGTTGTGTCTAAAGATCATAGACACGACCGTGCCGGGCCAAGGCACGGTCGTGCCTGTTGGAATGGTCTAGTTTGTGCCTCTGTTGATCAACCCGGTCGTGTCCCGACTAGCGCGGTCGCGCCCCTGGCTTGAGCACGATCGTGCCCTTCCGAGGCACGGTCGTGTGTGACTCAGAAACTGTAACAGAATTATAATTTTATATTTTTCGATCAATAAATGTTTCGATTTTATAAAAATATGTTTACTGTATTTAAAAATGGATTAAAAGTTTAATCTTGACATAAATATAATATATTTAAAAGTTTATAAAAAAAAATTAAATTTATATTTATTATCTTACACTTAAATGATATTTTAAATAATTAAGTTACAAGATTTATAAATAAATAAGATAATGATTTTTTTTTATTTAATTTACATTTAAATCAAAATCATTTATTTATTTATACTTAATTACAATTAATATTTACATTATTTCATAAACTATAATTATATATTTATTCAATCATCCAATTCAAACCTAATCAAGTTGTTTCAAAAATATTTTTACTTCAAACTCTATATATTTTATTCAATACTTTTAAATACAAATCAATAGTTTTATACACAAATTCAACTTTCATTTAGACTTAAACTTTATGCATCTATTTGATTCAATACACATTACTCTTTAGGTTAAATTGTGCATTTCGAGGATCATATTTGCTATCTATAATCCTTGTTAGCTACACTTCCATACCAAGTGAGTATTCACAACCCCTTTTTACTCTTTTACACTTTTGGGGTGGAACATGAACTCTATACACATTACACATTACACATTTACATTTACACAAACAACACAAGTGCAAAAATCCTATTTACATACATGTGTGCAAAATCGAGTGCTAGGTGTGCTAACCTTTGTATGCTCTTATGTGCAATCATTAACTATACAAGCCGACGGTTTTCAATGATAGATCTATTGAGTCTGACAAACCCACCCATGGTGCGCGGTGATTGAAACCGACAACACAATTTTTGCATGCTAGTCACAAGGTTTGGTTGTACATGGTTACACAATAGCTGCTCCCCATAAATGCCTTATTTTATCATGTTTTGTAAAGGATTTGTTTTCAACTATATGCTATCTACATACAACTGTGTTATACTCACCAACTTTTTAGTTGACTTTATTTTATTCATGTTTCAGGCCCCAATATGTGAGAGTGATTCAAGACGTGTTCAACATAGGATTTGGACTTAGCAATTTAAATCAAGAACTTTATGAATTGTTTTATGTTTCTTGTTTGAATTTGGTTTGTACTCGGATTATTTGTAATGGAAATTTAACTTTAATATATTTCAATTTAGTCAACCATGAGCTATGAACAATCTTACATGTCCCGCCCCGATGATTCCGCCATCGGTCGGGGTGTGACACATCTTTTCATTAAAACATGATTAGATAACATAATCGACCCTTAATCATCCTTTTTTAGTCTTTGATTTTGTCCCTGTGGTTGAATTTGAATCGACAGTGGTTCGGTCGACCGTTTTAGGTCAAAATTGGTCAAGCATAGCAAGTTTGTGGTATTGATACTGGTCCCATAGGTTAGAATCATTGATTCCGACCTAGTGGCGACCTAATCTACCCGTTTTTTTAACATCAGTGACATTTTCAAACTTCTGGAATTTTCACCAAGTGTAGTTCTTGCGCACTTAGCAAGTATGCAAGAAGTAATTCTTGCGTACTTGTTAAGTACGCAAGAGGAAATTCCTGCGTACTTGCTAAGTACGCAGGACCAACACTTGGGAAAAATTCCTAAGTCTAAAATTTCAGTTCAAAGAGTAACTGCTATACTGAGTCATGTTTATTCATTTCCAATGATACTTGTTGTTCTGATTCTCTTTTCTGTGTCTTTTTGCAGATCATGGCTCGGGCGTTTACTAACGAATTCAACCTGTTAGCTAACACTGAACCAGAATGGAAGGGCGCAACACCGCAGTATAGAGAAATAGTTGACTTCTTGAATCGTTCAAGAATCATCTACGCTATTTCTGCTGACCCGATCGTATCAAGACCCTATCTGGAGCAGTTTTGGGAGACTGCGGAGCATGATTGCACGGTAACCCCCAACGTTATAAGGGCTACCATTGCTGGTCATGCTATCGCTTTCTCTGAAGGTACTATTAGAAGGGTCCTTCAATTCAGAGATCTCTCGACCGACCCGACAGCCTATCCCGACTACTTTGTGGACGGTTGTTGGAGACAAAGAATGGGATATGTCGGGGCGAGAGATTATGCTTCATATAAGAAGATGTGGGTGCTAGACCAATGGAGATACTTCGCCCACGTCATGATCATGTGCATCTCATCAAGGAAAGCTGGAAAGGATGCCATGACCTTGCAACAACCATGGTTGGCCTATCTCTCAATAAGGGCTACAACTTCTCCTACTACATATTCAAAGCCATCAATGACCAGATCAACACGGCGGAGAGGTTTAGGTTCTTATTATAACCTAGGTTTGTGCAACTTTTGATTAATGACGCGTTACCAAACCTACCTGCTATAGGGGAGAGACTGTAAGTGAAGAGGGTGGACAAAAGAGTGTTTGCACAATTCTTAAAGCCAGGCAGTGTAGAACCTACCCCTGTGCATACAGAACTCTTTGGCCACCTCATCAATGAAGCATATGTGGCACCAAGTGACTGGAGATGGTATAGTCACGATTCAGAGCCTGAATTGAGTGAACACTCCGATGAACAACAACAACAACAATCGGATGAAGTGGAAAGTGATGATGGATCGTCTGATGATGGAGACGAAGAAGGAGGAAATGATGGTGCTGAGGGATCCGACTCGGAAGAGACAGAGTCATATTCTTCTGATTCCGATGATGCACCATCGCAAGTACACCCAAGGAGAACGACAAAGGTAACCCTACTTGAGTCGTCCTCCAAGAGAAAGCGACAGTCTTCTAGCAGCGAATATGAGCCAGACTCTGACTCTGACGCTGCTATACAGAGACAAAGACGAGAAAGCATTCACAAAAACAGGGGCGATAAGCAACAGCTTTCTATCCCTAGTGAGGTGGAGGCTCAGCAGCAAGTACAAGTTTCAGCTGCTAGTCCTGATTCAGCTGCTAGGAGGAGGAGGCCACAGGTGCAACTTAACGTGGCCGTCACTTCAATCACAGCGGAGATTCCTATGATAGTGACCCTCCCTACCACAACTGCTCAGGTGGCGATGACTACTCCAATTCTCACGGAGTCAGTCACCATCACCCCTATCATAACTCCTACAACCCTCATCACATCCTCAATCCCAACAACCACCATTGAGCCTTTAAGTCAACCCTTCAATTATGGAGATTTCACACAAGGGTTTGACTTCGATACCATCTTCTCCTCCCCTATTCACAATGCCGAGGCGTCATCATCCAGACATCCTAATCCGAATGATGCAAGGATAGATGTTCTAGAAACCCAAGTTGCTGGATTACTAGAGACTATTCGTAAACAAAGGAGGAGTCTGACGCTTAACAAGCACAGATTAATTCTTTGGTAGACGAAGTTAGAATCCTACGTAGCCAGAGAATGGGGACTGATGAAAGACTGAAGAACGTCATGGCCCAGAACGAGCTCCTAATCAAGACAAATGAAATGATTCTGGGTCACAGGTCATCCTTAGAGCTAAGGTTTGATACTCAAAGGAAAGAGCATGAGCTGATGGTCAAACTAATCGCTGATCTGACCAAGAAGCTTGATGCTCAGGGGGAGAAAGAGACAGAGAAGGAGAAAGAGAAAGAAAAGAAAACCACTGGTGATGAGGCTTGTCATCCTGTTGACTTGACTAAGGATGACGACAAAGACAAGGATCCCGAAGCCGGTCCTAGTGGAGGTGAGCACCAAGCTTTAGTAATTGTGCCCATCTCTGCTATTCCAATGGCTTAGGGGGAGTCTACTCATCAAGAGGGTGGTGATACCTCTGGTGGTGGTGGTAACAAAGGAAAGTCAGTGGCTGAAGTGCTTAAGGACTTATCTGATGATGAGATCCTATACCTAGAGCCTGACTATTCCAAAGAAGCACAGATCGATGCTCTCTTTAATCTGGAAGAAGGAGAGATCGACTCTGGTGACGATTGGGATGATGATGATGATGAAGACGTTGTAATTGAAATTCCCAAGGGTGACGGGGAAGGAGAGTACGAGTTAGAAGATGGAGAGATCTTTGAATTTCCATCCTTCGAAGCTCAGCTAGACACAGGTTCAGTCGAGCATGCTAGTAATGTGGAAGCCTCGACTGAAGCCTCCCCAGTTGACCCTACACCTGTGGACCCAGAGGCACCGAAAGACAAAGATACGCCTTCTACCTCATCAAAGGGTCCAGCTCCTGTGTGGCAAAAGACGTCTATAATAGACAAACAAGGAGCAACAGGGATGATCTTGGCTGTAAGGTTTGAGGAGGATAAGCAGCTATTCGCAATCAAAAGATCTGGCGGGGTTCAATACTTGAAACCCACCAGTGAAGCGTTCAGCTCCTTACCCAAATACGACCTTGTGAACCTAGCAAACCGAGAGCTGCTGGGTCATTCTAATCACGCAGTGGCGATGGGTTTATGGGTGGTTCTGCAGCGGGAAGCAAGATCTGGGAAATTCCAGATGTTCAAGCCTCAAGTGCCCAAGAGAGTCAAGGATAAGCACGCTACACATCCTGTGACTAAGAAGCACTTAAAGAAATTGGTATACAAGCCAATGTTATGTGAAACTAAGATTCCCTTGAGTAAGTTATCTCAAGATATTCTTGGTGACATGTGGTACGGGTACGTAGATCTAAAGATGGGTGAGGCTATGATTATGGGAAAGGTACGTTCAAACAGTGGGAACATAGTGCCAAAGGAACTGATCAGAATATTTGATGAAGTCTGCTTCATCAACTTTTCTGTGAAAGATTTAGAGGCACTAGCAGACAGGTATTGTGTGTACACTGATGAATGGACCAAGCTCCTTGCTTCTAAATATGAAAAGGTGATTAAGTTCTGCCTTGAATACAAGAAGAAGATGGAAGCTAAAGATCAAGTGCTGTGAAGAATGAAGATGTGAAGACTGAAGACTGAAGCTTATCCAGAGCTGTTGTCAAGGGGGAGTTTGTTGAAGCACTTTCCTGTGACAAACAATCTAGATAGATAGAGTCTTAGTTTGTACTTTAATGTTTGTAATTGTCTTTGTATGTAAGAGTCTTTATGTATTAGTTTATCGAGTTGTATTTACTTTTACATATTAAATGTTGCATTTTTCTCTAAGTGTTTTGCGCACTTGTATGTGCGCAGGAGAAAGCTCCTGCGTACTTAGCAAGTACGCAAGAGTACCTTTGCGTACTTGTTAAGTACGCAAGAGCCTTTTGCCCTGCGCACTTAGCAAGTGCGCAGGCATCAGGTCTTGTATAAATATGATAGGTTGACAGAAGTTAAGTACACAGACATACGCAGTCATAGTTGCAAATACGCAAATTGTAATCTCAGTACTACTCTCTGTAACCTTCAAATGTTTATAATAGAAAGAACGTTTAAAGTGATTCTCTTGTCGGTTTCTTTGTTTAGTTAGACTCTCCACCTAGTCACGGGTATTCCGCACCCGGTCCAACTAGTAGACCCACTTGAATGTGACGATCTGCCACACCCGAGGGACCTACATGATGGTCCTACGCATTAACTCTTATATTGGCCAGGTATAAGGTAATGTATATTACCATCCTGATACTCCCAACTATCATATGGAGCTTATCTCATACAAAGTTCTGCCCACGTATACTCACACATTTTTGTTTTAAGCACTGGAATTTAAACATACTTGCTTCCTTGGACAACATCAAATTGAATCCCTATTTATATCACGAGCACTTACGGTTTGAGTTTAAGTACCCCTTTCTGATACTTAAACCCCTCAAACCATGCTCTGATACCACCTTGAAACACCCTACTTATTTTTCTATTATTTTATCAGAGTTTAATGCGAAAAACATGTCCCAGATCAGTAAAAACCTTGCCATAATGGCTAAGGTAACTTTTTCGTTCATAATAATATTGTTTTTACAAAAGATGATATAATTACGTCTATATACATAGGGATTTTCCAACTCCAATAGCTCTGCCCACAGGAAGCTTTATTCGACGTGCTTCTTTCCTGCAGTGTTTAGAAAACGTTTTTGAATTAGCTTACGCTAAGTAAGTACACTTCATCGTTCATTTTATTACGAACCCTTTAGGTTCTTTACTATTCAAGTTTTATCGGGCTCTGGAGCCCACGTGACCATCTCCGGACGTACCTCCTATCACGCTTTCATATATTTTATGGGTGTGCTAACCCCCTCGCGACCATCATACACCGTATCTCCGGTCCGAGTATTAGCAAGGTCCTTATGCTCGTCAGTATAGACCCCTTGCATTTGTCACGAAGAATCATTCATTCCTCAGCCCCGTAGGCCTGGAATCCTTTACTCTTCAAGCCCCGAAGGCCTAGAGTTTACCCTTTCAGCACCGAAGGCCTAGAATTTCCTTTTCTTTTCTTTTCTTCTTTATTTATTGAGATCCACCTTACATGCCGGGTATCTCATTTCATTTGGGACCTTGAGTATCTTTGACTCACAGCCTCCCAAATGTATCAAGCGTTTGTTTTCATTTCATGTATATGTTGGATTTACTCACCAACCAGTCCTTACCTTAAAACTTCGTAATGGTTTCTCCTTGACGCATTAGAAGGGTTTATATATAGGAAGTACCCGCGGCGTATCCACCACCCCTCTAACACTTCGGGAGTACTCCGTTATTCCATTTTAGAGTTTAGACTCGTTCCATCATACTCATTCATGTTTGCACGTATCATCATACGTTCACATATCTATCATACATTTCACGTATTCACATTCATCACGTGTTCACATTCATTAGGCATGATATACTTTCATTTCGTATTCGTATTCATCATATATTTTAAACTGGGCTGATTTTCCTTCCATAGCAGTACCTCCAACAGAGATGTCCCTAAGAAAGAGCGACGTGTCTAGGAGAAATTTATACACTGCTCTTTCCTAGACAAGACATTCCGTGTGTCAGATAACTACATATCGGTTGGATTTTCTCCTGTACGTTTACTATATTTCTTTATTCTTTATTAGTCTATACCCCTAAACATTCATAATTGTTTCACCCACGAAGTACACAAGAGGTTTATATATAGGAAGTACCAGCGGCGTATCCACCACCCCTTAGATACGTCGTGACTACTCCATTACTCCCGTTTAGTGTTTAGACTAATCCGCCATTACCTCGTACCCTTGTCATATCACATATCACATAATCATATCATATAAGCACGTATTTCACATAATCGGGTTTAGGGTACGGGTCTAGTGTACTTACATTATCCTCAGGTAGTTCCTATGTTCGTTCCTTGCTTTAAACGTTTCTCCGAACTCGAACTGCACTCGTAGCGTACCACACTCGCACCCAAATGCGTCGCACCGGGTCTTCTAACCTTTCTTAGAGAGTGTGTGTGTAAAAGTGATAGTGGTGTTGATGTTGTTGTTTTAATTGAATGGCAATTGCTTTCTTATTTATAGGCTGATACTGCACCGATGTCAGACCGACGTCTAAAACAATATCGGCCCGACGTACGTATGTCGGATCGACAACTAAAATCATGTCGGTCCGACGTCGAGCTGAGTCCACAAACACGCGTCAAAGCCTCCTAACTTGCTTCACCAACACACGTCAGACCGTTATAGTATGGATTCCGTAACTCATTTTCTAAAATCATGTCGGTCCGACATTGAATATCGGTTCGACATAACTTATTTTCATATTCTCCTCGTCGAGACACCCCATTTTCATATTGTATGGATTCTGTAACTCATTTTCTAGCCCGAGATATGCTTATGCGAAGTTTTTGGATATTTTTAGGAGAATAGTCTTCCAGTTTCGAACCCGGTTGGTTCTTTGGCCACGTTTCTCAACCGATATGTGTCCCGTGTTATGTTTTAGGAGTTTTGGGATGTTATAGTATAACTCATGCGTACTTTCTTAGTACGAAAGAACTAATCCCTGCGTATGCAGGAGGGCATTTTTGAAAAATCTCTAAGTCTGGAATTTAGTTCATTGTGTAATTGCTATATCAAGTCAGGTTTATTAAATTCCAATGAGTCTATTTGTTCTTATTGTGTTCATTGTGTGTTCTTGTAGCGATGGCTCGTGCATTTACAAGTGAGTTCAACCTACTAGCTTTAACTCAACCAGAATGGAAGGGTGTTGCACTTTAATAAAAAGAGATTGTGGACTTTCTGAACCGTTCCAAGATCAGTTATGCCATATCTGTTGATCCAATCATCTCAAGACCTTACTTGGAACAGTTCTGGGAAACAGCTAATCACGATTGTACAATGACTCCAAATATTATTAGGGCTACTGTAGCAGGTCGTGACATTGCTATTTCTGAAGACACCATTAGACGAGTGCTGCAGTCTAGGGACTTACCAACTGATCCGATGATGTATCCTGACTACTTCGTTGATGGTTTTTGGAGATTGAGGATGGGATATGTCGGTGACAGAGATCATGCCTCGGACAAGAAGGTGTAGATGGTGGATCAGTGGCGTTACTTTGCCCACGTCATGATCATGTGCATCTCTTCACGAAAAGCAGGCAAGGATGCCATGGGTTATGACTTGGCAACTGCAATGGTAGGTCTCTCTCTAAACAAGGGCTACAAATTTTCTAAGTATGTCAATAAGGCCATGACCGACCAGATAAATACGGCGGAGAAGTTTAGATTCTTGTTGTACACACGATTAGTTCAGCTGCTGATCAATGATGCTCTGCCAAATCTTTCGGGAATTGGAGAAAGACTACAAGTCAAGACGGTGGCCAAGAGAGTGTTTTCACAATTTCTAACGCTAGGCAGTGTAGAACTTGTTTTAGGTAAAAATTAACAAGACTACATTTCTAACCAAACTTAGTTTGTGAGGTAGTGTGCTTGTAAAATCAATGTAAAACAATGCAAAAATGTAAAAAGTGACATGGTTGTTTACGAGGAAAGCCCTTGATCTTTAGGGATCGCCGGCATAAAACCTCGGGAGGTGACAATCGACACCTGCCTCGTTTCTTGAATAAATGATAAAGAATTACAAATGTTGAGCAGTAAAAGATAGAACTATGGGTGTTACAGAAGTGCTTATGAGTCCAGAAAGCTAAGTGTGTAGTTAAGATGTGCTCCTAATCGATCAATATTGCTGATTAAATACAGATAATAGCTCAACTAACTATCCGGGAATCCCGGAGCTTTACTCGGTCTTCAAATATAACTGTTATAGAGCTTCTCCCGCAAGTTTCACACGTTATGTTTGACCTCTTAACCGATTCTTTAGGGATGAATTAGTCAACACGTTTTACCTGCGTATATAAATTAAGATTGGGGAACAAATAACCTTTATTAACGTTAACATTCAGGATACCAGATTCCGGATCATACTATACTCGGGATTCTGGATCATAAAATTGACCCCAAACAATTGTCCCCAAAATTTTATAGCTGTTATCACCATTTACAACTATTAAATTTTTAACATTACTGTTGCTGAAAGAACCTTCCGTCTCAAGATCCCCTCAGTAGAAGTAAGTTCGGAAAGCTATCCTTCCACCTCATAGATGTCCGGTAAGATTTGAAAAAATCACACTACTTTGTTAGTTAATAATATGTGTAATGATCTAACCTGTTATCTTGAACTAGGTGTTTGCAAGTTAAGCTCTTAATTTGCCCTCGACGCCATCGATAACACAGTCTCCAAAAGCAAAGCCATCAAAAAGGAAAAGGCTAAGCCTGCTGCCGATGCTCCCAAACCTGATACTCCTACTCTACACCTCAAGATCACCGTTGTAAAAAAAAGAGAAAGCTCTGTGATGTTGCCGATGTAGCTATCTACAAAGGCCTAGACTATGTTGATGCCTACAAGAAGCTTCATGTCCTCTGTCATTTGGTAACATACTTTCAGTATCCTGTATTCTGAACTTCCATTAAGGAAATTATAATAGATTTTCTTATAACATGGCCTAGAGCAGATGACCAGGTGTTATGAGTCAGTTGTGAAGGCGGTGGATAAGCAGGTTGAACAGGACGATGATGGCAATAAATACAATACTTGAGTCCAACTTTTGGATGAAACCCAAATCACTAATTTTCCTGCACTATCAATATTAGTAAATAACTTATGACTATGCCCCATGATTGCTATGTGTTTGAAATGTTTTTAGAAAATAAGGGTCGTTAGGTAATTAAGCCTTATGATACGCAGAAAAATAGATTTAGGTATCTTTTGGGATACCGGATCCTTTATTAACATTTGTACATAATATCTTAGGTTTAAATTTCGGTTTAGGAAAACATACCTTGTTTATGATAAATAGTTAGAAAAAATACCAATTACAAATATACCATGACTTAGTAATCAAATATTTCGAGTCTACCCAAAATTGAAAATTAATAAGCAGTACCTTTATCGAGAATCACGCTGGGTAGATATGATACAGACTCAAAGTATGATAACTTTTAGTTGCCCCTGTGTATAGTTGTCAAACCAATTGTTTGCTTAGTAAACATACCTCAGGATTCTCAAGGGTGTCCCCAATCCACTTGAGTGACACGATTTTGATTTATTAACTTGGGACATGCCAACGTAGTGGGTTGTACTGGTAGTGACATGTAAATGCCAATAACCTTTGGTTAACATGTCAATGTTAAACTGCTTGGGTCATGCCCGGCTGTATAACACGTCCGTGTTACTCCATTGATAATATTCGTAAGGTCCAACATATAGCCAACACTGATGAATTTATCAGCCACTGTTACATGAACTGGTCACACCACCTCGAACTATACTTGGATATCGTACGCTCCTGGCGGGTTGTAGAAACCCAATATATTTAGGAAGGCGAATACCGTTCAAACCTTAGAAGGGTTATGTAACACTTTTAACTTAGAGAGATGGCCAATCTCAAATTTCCTAATCAGGATCCTCTGGGATTCCATCTGCAAAAACCTTAGATCTTGGTGAAGGTGGGTGTTAGCCTCCGATGCTTAAGTCAGTATATTGATGAAACAAAAGATAATAATTGAAACAAAAATAAGCAGGGATAGAAGATATACCATTTGTTAGGTGTTATCTTATAGCTCAGAATCATGGATCCTCAATACTTAACCGTTATTATCTTTCAATTATTTTGACCAATACACAGGTAAAACACGTGTAGTCAAGGTCATCCCTAAAGAATCGCTCCTG
Source organism: Smallanthus sonchifolius (assembly GCA_023525975.1). Lineage (NCBI taxonomy): Eukaryota > Viridiplantae > Streptophyta > Magnoliopsida > Asterales > Asteraceae > Smallanthus > Smallanthus sonchifolius. The sequence goes on along the minus strand of CM042035.1, from coordinate 13,931,060 downwards.
AAGTCAAGGAGAAGGTGTTGAAGACGCGTGGAGTGACATGCAACGGATATATTTGAAGAATTAGTCTATCCCGTGATTCTCGGATAGTTAGTTAGCATTATCCTTGTATTTATTCCAGCAGTATCGATCGAATAGGCGCAACATTCACTATGCATTTAGCATTCTCGACTCGTAATCAGCTCTGTAACACTGTTAGCTCGATCATTACTGCTCAACACTTGTAATCTTTTTATTATTTATTCAAGAAATGAGGCAGGAGACGATTGTCACCTCCCGAGGTTTTATATCGACGATCCCTAAAGATCAAGGGCTATCCTCGTAAACAACCGTGTCACTTTTTACGTTTTTACATTGTTCTACGTTAATTATACAAGTACACTACCTCACAAACTAAGTTTGGTTACAAAATTAGTTTTGTTAATTTTTACCCAAAACAATTTGGCGCCCACCGTAGAGCAAGTGGTGCTTTTTATCCTTAAATCTTCACTAAAATTCATGTTCAATCACTATCTTTCATACTTGATTTAAAAAATGTCGTCCTAATCCAAGAATGTTTCTGTTTTTGCTCCATATTCTACCTCTGGGTTAGTGAACCCTATTCCTCCTCTTCCGTCATTCCAGAAAAAGAATGATAGTTTGCAGAAGAAAAATATTCCTGCGAGTTTTTCGGGATCCGGAATATCCGCTAGCATACTATGCTTGCTTCAAACGACGAGATTCTCAAAATGTTCTCGGAAGTGAAGCAGCAAATGGAGCAACAGAGGAAGACTAACCTAATGCTGTTTCGAGAGATTGAAAGGATCAAAGAATCAAAGAAACCAGTGGAATTGACGACCCCGTTGCAACCAAGGATCTTGGATTTTGATTATTCAGGATCCTAAGGAGTCCATAAATGAGACTTTCTTCCAATGCACACCGGGGTCACTACTGTTGGACCAACTCCGGCTGTCAGAATCACTACGAGTCAGGATCTTGGATTTACTCCAGGATCATCATTTTGAAATCCTGACATGGGTAACACTTTCAATAGATTTTTCAATACTAATGAATCTGTGCAGGATACAGGGATCACTCCATCCATGGCTAAAGAATGAAGAATCTGAGGGAACTCATCTCCAGTGTACCAGGCATGGTCCAGCCTATACCCGAGATGTCCCCACTACCAGTCACAGGATCTCCAAATTTGCCCATCCCATATGCGATGCGGAGATCCCTAAGAGCTTTCAAACTCCCAACATGAAGCTTTATTACGAAACTACGGATCCTGAGGAGCATGTTGCGCAATACAGGGAAAGAATGGAGATTAACCCCATACCTCTGGACCTGAAGGAAGCTTGTCTGTGCAAGGGCTTCGGCTCTACTTTAACAGGATCAGCCTTAAAATGGCTACTTAATGTTCCTCCATATTCTATTACTTCATTTGCTCATTTGATTAACCTATTTAATAATCAATTTTCTTGCAGTAAAACTTTTGAAAGGTTAACAAGTGACTTATACAGGGTAATTCAGAATCCCGGAGAATCACTCTGAGACTATGTCAACAAATTTGTCCGAGAATCCTTAGACATCCCGAACCTGGACGTTGCCACTGCAGTCCAAGCATTCAGGATGGGATTGAGGAAAGACTCTCAATTCTATGAAGACCTTGTCATGAATCGTTACAGGAATCTTGACGAAGTCAGGACTGGGCGTTAAGATTTATCAGGCTCGAGGATGACAAGAAAATCCAGCAAAGGGCAGAAGCTCTGACCAGTTATACTCAACCTAACCGGAAGACTGAATCTGCACCCTTCGAGTCATACAGATCCAAACCATATGCTAAACCCGATAATCACAGGGTGAATGCTGTGGAAGATGACTACAAAGAGGAAGAATATCCTAAGTTGTCTGAATATTGTTTTTCAGTTCACAAAACTGGTTTGTTATATGCCATGTAGGATCTCGGAGACAAGGCTAAGTAGCGTCATAAGTTTGAGATGAATACTGGAGGAAAGGACAAGTCCAAATGGTGTGCTTTCCATGAGGAATTTGGCCATGTGACCGAAGATTGCATTGCCCTACGCAAATAGATAAGCTACCTGTTGAGCAAGGGGTATCTCAAAGAATTCCTATGCAAAGGAAAGAACAAGACTAAGGATCAAGACAGGATCCCACAAGGGGTATCTCAGAGGTAATAGGTTTCCTATCTGGTGGGTCTGACATTTGTTGGATTCAGCGGAGAGATCAAGAACACAGTCGGAGAGATAAAGCTTCCGATATATATCGAGGGGTAAACACTATACAAAAATTTTATGTAATAGATTCGTTATCTTGTTATAATATTATTCTAGGGAGACCCTGGATACACGCCATGAAAGCGATACCTTCGACATATCACCAATATGTGTCAAGATGCCTACCCCTTGGGGGGTAGTAAAGATTAACATCTATCAACAAGATGTGAAGGACTGTTACACCTCTTCAATGAAGGCTTTCGCCAAGACCAGGCAAGCATAGTAATTAAAGAAGCAAGCCTGAGATGTCCTGGAGACCAAGGAGCAAGATGTGAAAGAGGTATCCCTGAGTGCTAAGGATCCCGATGTCAAGGCACTTATTGGAACCGATATCCCTAAGGATTTTGAACAAGACCGTGTAGAATTGCTAAAGAGTAGAACTTCAACTTTCGCTTGGAAGCATGAAGACATGACAGGTATCTCCAAAAACGTTATTACACATGAACTGGGTCTTGATAACATTTTTAGGCCTATAAACCAAAAGAGATGAAAGTTCACTCCTGAAAGAAACGTAATGATACAAAAGGAAGTTGAAAGACTACTAAAAGCAGGGATGATAAGGGATGTAAAATTTCCAAGATAGCTAGCTAACGTGGTAGTGGTCCAGAAGAAGAATGGAAAATGGAGAGTTTGTCTAGACTTCACAGAGTTAAACAAAGCATGTTCGAAAGATCCATTTCCATTGCCACACATAGACTCAATGGTTGATGCTACAACAGGCCACGAGATGCTCACTTTCATGGATGCTTCATCAGGATTCCAACAAATCCAGATGGAACCCTCAGACCAGGAGGATACTGCCTTCATGACTCCGACAAGTATATACTGCTATATTGCCATGCCTTTTGGTTTGAAAAATGCAGGTGCAACATATCAAAGGCCGGTCAACATGATGTTTAAAGACAAGCTAGGGGACATAGATGATATGGTGGTCAAATCAAAGAGAGATAAAGATCACCTCAGGGATCTCAGGGAAGCATTTGACATTCTAGACAAGTATAATATGAAGTTAAACCCTTCCTAGTGCCACTTTGGAGTGGGGGTTGGTAAATTCTTGGGCTACAAGGTAACCAAGAGAGGAATAGAGGCCAGTCCAGAATAGATCAAAGCAATAATCAATTTTAAATCCCCAACAAACACCAAGGATGTCCAGAGACTGACTGGCAGAGTAGCAGCACTTAACAGATTCATTTCAAGATTCTCGGAAAGATGCAGGGAATTGTATAACATCTTGAAAAAGAACAAGACGTTCGAATGGGAAGATAAGCATGAGCAAGCACTCCAATCATTAAAGGAGTACTTGCCAACCGCTCCTCTACTAATGAAACCCATAGATGGAGAACCATTATCCCTATATCTAGCGGTATCCGGAAACTCAGTGAGCACCATCTTAGTTAAGGATCACGAAGGCCAACAACATCCGGTATATTACGTAAGTAAAAGCCTACTCCCGACAGAAACCATGTATTCTCATCTAGAAAAATTAATATTGGCTTTAATAATGGCATCCACTAAACTTAGACATTATTTTGAAACACACACTATTCACGTAAAGACTAATTATCATGTTAAGTGTGTTTTAAGTAATCCAGAAATGTCTGGAAGGATGGAAAAATGGTCGGTCAAACTCAGCGTATATGATCTCGTGTATGAGCCCAAAACATCGATAAAATCACAGGCAATCGCTAACTTTGTGGCTGATTTCAGCGGTGATATACAGTATGAAGCAGACCTTAAAGTTCAGCAGTTAGATGAATCAAAGGATAAGTGGATCCTATTCACTAACGGGGCATCAAACGTTAGAAGAACCGGTCTAGGGATCATGCTGAAATCGCCACAAGGGGACATAATACCCCAATCTATAAGTTGTGAGTTCCATGAGACTATTAACGAAGCTGAGTATGAAGCTCTGATAGCTGGCTTGAAATTAGCTTGGGATATGTAAATCACGTATCTTCAAGTATATGTTGACTCTTTGTTAATCGCTAACCATTTTAATGGCTCGTATACAGTGAAAGGTGAAAGACTAGCCAAGTATCTAGAAATAGTTAAACAATTATCTGTGAAGTTCGATATGTTTGATATAATCAGGTACCAAGAGAAGACAACTCTGAAGCTGGTGCTTTAGCGAACCTCGCTTCAGCTCTCAAGATACCAGAAAGAGTCAGGATACCGATCATACATATCATGAGTCCAGCAATCGAAGACCTAAACGACGTGTCAAATGTAGAAGAAATAGATATTCAAGATACCGAGCCGAGTCCGTAATCCTGGACTTTACCTATCAAAAAGTATTTGCAGGATGGAGAAATCCCGAGTGACGAAGAGAACCACAGGGCTTTTCACATGAGGGTGTCCGCTTTGTAATTTTACATGATGACTTGTATAGGAAATCTATTGCAGGTTCATATTTGAGATGTTTGGAGGATCCTGAAGCACTTAAGGTTGTCAAAGACATACACGAAAGAGATTGTGGAAATCACACTAGGGGCAGGGCGCTATTTTCAAAGATCCAGGGGACAGGATATTACTGGCCTACAATGAGGAAAGATGCTATAACCTACTCTCAAAAGTGTGATGCCTGCCAAAGACACAATAATATATTTCACCAACCAGCAGAGCCATTGTATCCAGTAATCTATCCTTAGCCGTTTATGAAGTGGGGAATGGACATAGTCGGCAAACTCCCCAAGGCACCAGGAGGAAAAGTGTTCATGCTAGCGATGACCGACTACTTCTCAAAATGGATCGAAGCCGAGGCATTTGTCCAAGTAAGAGAAAAGGAGGTTATCTCCTTCATCAAGCGCAATATCCTGACGAGATTGGGATCCCGGCGGAGATAGTATGCGACAATGGGCCTCAATTAATTAGCAAAGGACAACCAACTTCTGTGATAGTTGGGGAATTAAAATGACAACTTCTACCCCTGTACATCCTCAAGCCAATGGACAGGCGTAGTCAAGCAACAAGATCATCATCAACAACATAAAGAAAAGATTGGGAGCAAAGAAAGGATGATGGGCTGAAGATCTACCTTTTGTACTTTGGGTAGATAGAATAACCGCAAAAAATGCTACATGACAAACTCCATTTTCTTTGGTGTTTGGAACTGAAGCAATGATTCCTACGGAGATAGTTATCCCTATTGCCAGAACCAACCTTCAAACTCCAGAATCCAACAATGAAGCCTTCGCTCAGGATCTTGACACCGTAGTTGAGCTCAGGGATCTCGCTAAGGTCCGTATAGCAGTTTACCAGCAGAGGATAGCAAGGGCATACAACAAGAGTATAAGCATAAGAACATTCCAAGTGGGTGACTTAGTACTAAGAAAGGCATTCCAGAACACAACCAATCATAGTGACGGAAAGCTTGCACCAAAGTGGGAAGGCCCATACTTGATTGATTCGGAAGCAGGCAAAGGTGCGTATTGGCCGGCAACTATGGAAGGAGAAATCCTGCCAAGATCCTGGAACGCCATCCATCTCAAAACCTACTTCATGTGAGTTAGAAATTATGTTCTAACTAAAAAGGTACGTCCTCTTTCCATAATTATTTTTATATATTTGATTATTCTTTATCAAATTACTGACTTGAGTGTCGGAGGGGTGTTAACCAGGCTAACACCCACCTTTACCAAGGATTCCTGTTTTGTAGGAATCATCTCTAGGGATCCCGACGGAAGATAGAGATTGGCCATCTCTCCTAAGTTTGGATATCTTGATATACTTCAAAGGTTAAACGGCTTTCGCCTTTCTAAGTATTGGGTTAATACACCCCGCTAGGAGGGGACGATATCCGATTATAGTTCAAGATGGTGTGAGCAGTCCATGTAACAGTGGCTGATAATTTCGCCATTGTTAGCTATAGATTGGGTGCTACGAATATAACATACGTGTTATTACTCAAGTTTATCCGATCATTTAACACTTACGTGTTAAAGCTAAGGTTTTTAGCATTTTCATGCTAACTCAGAATTGGCTTTGCCCATAATATTGGCTTAGCCCACGATATTGGATTAGCCCATGAATATTTGGCTTAGTGCACGATTATCTGGCTTGGTCCACATTTTGGCTTAGCCCACGAATCTAATTTGTCACAGATTAAAAATTGCGAACATCATGAAGATCAATTACTAGAACTACAACGTGACTCAACACTGGGGACAACTAATAGTTGTTACACTTTGGACTCTATGCTATAATCCGGTATGTGTATATACCCCACTTGATACACAAATAAGATATGTTATATTTGTTTTTTAGATTTGAAAGCGGAATGACTAAGTCATGATACGTTTGGTACTTTTACTTAACATTTATCAAAACCAAATTATATTTTCCTAAGTTTAAGTTTGATAAAAACCTGAGAGTTTATTATTAAGGATCCGGTATCCTGAATTTATTTTCAAACCTATTTTTCTAAGTATTCCGAACTTTTGATTATCTAAGGATCCTAATTTTCTAAAACATATCAAGGAAAACCAAACATGTAACAAGCATGGAAAATGTGACAATCCGTACTTTTCCAGTTAACTCCGTTAACTAAATCCAGTTTAAGTTAACCTAATTAACTTAACTCAAACTTCAGGGACTAATTCTGCCAATAACCCAAACTTAAAAACTCCAAGGACTAGTTATGTAATATCCCTAAATTATCCTGTTGACTTTTAGAAAGTCAAAATCCTGATTCTGTTGACTTTGGAAGTCAAACTAACCAAGTTCTAACTCCATCCTAACTTGAGGGACTGATCCTGCCATTATCTAAACTCTAATTCGCATGAAAACCTCAGGGAATATTTCTGCTATTACCCTAAAGTTGATTTGTTGACTTTTGAAAGTCAACATCGCGGTTTTACTCAAATTCAAGTTCCATAACCGATTTCTGTTCGATTAGATAACTGTTAAGCACGATCAAACTAGTAACGAACCTAATTAACGCTTTAATCATCGCTTTTACATCGAATTAATCTCAATTATGGCCAATATTCTATAACCGTCTACACATTCATGGTTTGACAATCAAATTCGAACAATTCATGTGATAATCTCATAATTGAACACTCTGCGCACTTCATTCGAACACCATTGAAGCAATTGCACACATCAGACTCGTCAAAATCACTGCAGGAGCCGCCGGTGGTCAAACCGGTTGCCGTCGACACCTGTTCTAGTCGATCTCCATCAATCCCACATTCATTTTGGTAAATTCTTACACCCTTAGCTTCATTTTAATCTTCTGATGGAAAGCCCTATCATAATTGGGGCTTATAACATCTAATTCCATCAATCTAGATTCTAGGGTTCATTTTAAAATGATTTAATCGAATCCTAACTTAAACACAACTTAAATCAAATTAATTCACACCAGTAGACTCGTAATCATCTACTGAGTGAAAGCCCTATGGCAATTTGATATCATATCATCGAATTGATCATGATCTTTAACCTAGGGTTTGTTCATAAATCGGTTTGGGGGTTTTGATCCTAAACCCTGTTTAAACCAAATTAAATGGTGTAATACTTCGTTTGATAAAAGCCCTATGCTAACTTAGTCCCATATCATCGAATTTTTCAAAATCCAGAACCTAGGGTTCATGAACTTTCTGGTTAATCGAATACTAATCAGGACACATTTTTAATCGAATTAAAATACATGGATAGATTCGAAAACCTTTGCTTATTAAAAACCCTATGAATCCAACATCTTTCAATATCAGAATCGATCAAATCGATTCAAATATCCGATTAAGGGTTTTCGAACTTTGATCCTAAGATTAAACCATCCTAAACACGTTAGTTTTTCAATCAAACACACATAGACGCGTATGGACTTTATCAACATAACCCCTAATCAATCTGGTTTGTTCATTTTTGAAAATCGATGGATTGGGCTTGGATTCGATCACGAGATCATTTGGGAAGGGAAACCACGGTGACTTGTATGTTAAAACAATTCGGAAACGGGTTTGTATACGATACCCTAGCAGGCGGGACTGGTTAGAGCTATGTGCGTGTGTGGGAGAGACCCGGGTTCGAGACCGGGCTCCCACATTTATTTTTTTGGTGCACTTTTAATTATATTTAATTATTAAAAATCAAACCCTATATTATTATAATATTAAATTAATATGTTTTAGCCCGGGAAATAACCCGTAGGCTCGGGTTTGGTTTCATAACCTATTTTTATTATTGTTATTCCCACTTTTAAATAATATGTTTATATTATATTCAAAACCTCGAATTCGATTAAAATAATATGTTTATTTTATTTTTAACCCGTAACTCCCACTATTAAATAATATATATTTTTATATTATTCCACCTCGTTAAAATACTTTGTGCGACGTTTAAACTAAAAATAATATAATAGTTTATATTATTTACTCTCGTTTTCATACTCGATTAAAAATAATATAATTAATATTTTTCCACACAATGATTAATCAGTTAATCCGACGAACCTAAAAATAATGTATTAAATTATATTATTTTTTCTAATCTTTGTAAACGACTCGTACGTACGAATATATGTATTTGTTTAATTATTTATTAATATACGACACGTAACGCTTTTCCCTTAACGAGCATATTAAAAAGTTATATAATTTCGTAGACACGTTCGTCTACTCTTAAATCCTTAGAAAGCGTTAAGATGTTCTAACTTCCGTGTCGTCGTCACAAATCACGTCTTGTTCCTAATTTATGTGCTTATAATTTTAGGGCATTCGTAAGTCTTTTGAGACTTACACTCGTGGTTCCAACTTATCTCTTGTGTGATACTGCCTACGCTATTCAGGTGAGTTTTCACTGCCCCTTTTACTGTTTTTAAACCGAGGGAGAAAACATGTCGTAAATGCTTTTGATTTTTGTAATTCATATATGATATCACTTGTATGACTATGCGTACACATTATCCTTTAAGTCCTCACAACGGACCGTTAATATGAACATAGCGAGGTAATTTGAGTAGTACTACTGAGTTTGACAAACCTCACCCGCGTTAGTCGCGCTAACTCGATTGGATGTCGAACGGGTGCAATATTGACCTAATCATGCACCATGATGGTGGGAGGCATATAAACAGTAAGCTGTAGGTTGCGAGCGCATTAGTTAACATGCTTATGGGTTAGCTACCTATTGATTTATATATTGAATGTACACTAACCTATTGAACTTTGTTGCAACCTGTGAACTCACCAACCTTGTGTTGACACTTTTTCTTACATGTTTTCTCAGGACGCTAAGCTAAGGCACAGGTGCACGTTAGGGCATGCATGGTGTCAACCTGATATATTCAGTAATTGCCAATCTATTGAACATTTATTATGTTTCCGTTATTGTTAGACTTGGGCGCGTTGTTGTGCGCATTTACTCTCTTGTTTAAACGCTTCCGCATTTACTCTGAACTTTTATAATATTTCAATTTGAGTCCCATGTAATGTCGTTTGATGTAACTAATGACTGAGATCCTGGTTTGTCACTTTCCAAACGGTAAAACTCTGTTAGTTGAAATTGAGGGTGTGACAGAAAATAGTCATAAATTGTCTAATAATATTTAAAATGCAGGAAAGAAAAGTGATCCGGGCTTCATCCAAAACCTGGACCCATCCACCCGGAATCACAACATAGCAAATTGTCTATCCCATAACAGGGATCCTGAAAACAGGAAAAGTAAATTGTTCATCAACCACCAAAAGAAAAAGGATAACTGTTAAAACAAATCCATGTTTTAGAAATCAAATCCTCCTTTGTTCGAGAATCGAAAGGCCTAAAAACGGTTTTTTGAGGGAAAACATTGTTGGATTTCAAAAGTTTGATCTCCGAGTCAGTGAAAGAACAAAGCTCGAGATCAGAGTGATCAAGGATCTCCTGATCAGTGAAATCCTCTATCGTCTAAGCGATAATGGAGGAAGCCGACCCGATCTTTTTCTTTCCCATGATTACGAAAAAGAAGAGGGAAATCAGAATTCACAGGGGAAAAATATCTTTACTTGCTTCGGCTTGGAGAGGAATGGAATGAAAGAGAAAGAGTCATAATATATTTATTCAAAAAATGCAACGGTTAAATCGCCTCGGTAATCGTAAATATCTTATCGCGGACTTATCATTATTAGTTATTTGAATTTTAAAATTTTACAGATGTCGATAAGATTGACAACTATTAAATTTGGTGACAATTGTTAGGGGTCATTTTACAGCTCAGGATCCTGGATCCTCAATACTTCGGAATCCTGACGGGTCACGATATCCTCAATATTTAACCGTTATTATCTTTCAATTATTTTGACCAATACGCAGGTAAAACACGTGTAGTCAAGGTCATCCCTGAAGAATCGCTCCTGAAGTCAAGGAGAACGTGTTGAAGACGCGTGGAGTGACTTGCAACGGATATATTTGAAGAATTAATCTATCCCGGGATTCTTGGATAGTTAGTTAGCATTATCCTTGTATTTATTCCAACAGTATCGATCGAATAGGCACAACATTCACTACGTACTTAGCATTCTAGACTCGTAATCAGCTCTATAACACTCTTAGCTCGATCATTACTGCTCAACACTTGTAATCTTTTTATTATTTATTCAAGAAACGAGGCAGTGGACGATTGTCACCTCCTGAGGTTTTATGCCGGCGATCCCTATAGATCAAGGGCTTTCCTCATAAACAACCGTGTCATTTTTTTCGTTTTTACATTGTTCTTCGTTAATTTTACAAGCATACTACCTCACAAACTAAGTTTGGTTACAAAATTAGTCTTATTAATTTTTACCCAAAACACCATTCTTAGTTAGAATATAAACTCTAACTTACATGATCCTATGTTAGGGTTCCGATGTTGGTTTTCTTTGCATGTCTTTTAGCTATGGAATAATAAGTACCATAGATATCAGAACCTTTAGAAATAAGATTTATTACCTTGGCATCCAGAGGTGGGGATGCCGCTCATCTTTGGGTAGTATCAGAATTTTGATTCTTTTCTTTCTTTTTCCCCAAGAGTTCCTTCAAGTGGCCGTTGCTAAGGAGATAACTTATTTCCTTTCTAAGGGTAATGCAATCCTCCGTCATATGCCCGAAATCCTCATGATAGGCACACCATTTTGATATGTCCTTCCATGCGGATCCTTTGTCATTTTCCCTAGGCCATCTTGCTTTGTCCCCAAGATCGGTTAGTTTAGGATAATTTTCTTCTTCTTCATCATCCTCCCCAACGTTGAACCTATGATTGTCAGATCTCAAACAAGGCTTTGATATATGGGGCTTGAAAGATGATGATTAAGATTTCCTGCTGGGATGATCATAGTTGGAAGGTGCATTAATCCTTTTTTGGATCTTCTAGTCATCTTCGAGCCTTATGAACCTCAGAGACCTATTTCTGAATTCGTCCAAGTTCCTGCAAGGGTTCATTACAAGATCCTCATAGAACTGGGAGTCCATTTACAATCCCATTTTCCAGGCCTCAACTGCCGTAGCAATGTCAAGATTCGGGATATCCAAGGATTCTCAGCCAAACTTGCTTATATAATCCCCGGGGGATTCGTCAGCATTTTGGGTCACTCTGTACAAATCACTAGTTAGTCTTTCAAAGGTTCTGCTACAAGAAAACTGGTTATTAAATAAATTAACTAAATAAGCAAATGAGGTAATAAAATAGGAAGGAACATTTAATAGCCATTTCAAGGCAGAACCTGTTAAGGTTGATCCGAGACCTTTGCATAGACAAGCCTCTTTCATATCCAGAGGGATAGGATTGATCTCCATTCTCTCTTTATATTGAGAGACATGCTCTTCGGGATCAGTAGTTCCATCATATAACTTCATGTTGGGAGTCTGGAAGCGTTTCGGGATCTCTGCATCGCATATCGGGGGAGCGAATCTGGAGAGATCCTGTGACTAGTTGAGGATACTTCCGATATTGGTTCTACCACACCTCGTACGCTGGAGATAATATCTTTCAGCTTTTTCAACTCCTTGGCCATGACTAGACGGATCCCTGTATCATGCATAAGTTCGTTAGCATTTAAAATTTGATTGAAACTGTTACCAATGTGAAGATCCCACGATGAGGATCCTAGGGTGATTCCAAGATTCTGGTTTGCGGAGGTTCCAACAGCTGAGTCTAGCCAACTGTAGTGGTTCTGGTCTGTATGGGGATGAAGTCTCCCTTATGGATTCCTGAGGATCCCGAATAACTAAAGTCCAGGATCCTTGGTTACAGCGGGGTTGTAATTTCCACTAGTTTCTTTGATTCTTTGACTTTCTCAAGCTCTCTGAAAAAAAAATACTTGGTTAGTCTTCTTTTGTTGTTCCATCTGCTGCTTCACTTCCGAGAATAACTTCAGTATCTCGTCATTTGAAACAAGCACAGGTGCACCAGCAGGTACTCCAGATCCTGAAAACCCCGCTGAAGTAGTTAACTTCGATTGATTAACACTCTTTTGGAATGGAGGAGCAGGAATAGGGTTGTTCAACCCAGAGCTTCAAGATGGAGCAGAAACAGGAACATTTTTGGATTGGGATGACATTTTTTAAATCAGTTTTGAAATATAGTGATTGAACACAAATTTTAGCAAAGATTTTAAGATAAAAAGCACCACTTGCCCTACGGTGGGCGCCAAATTGTTTTGGATAAAAATTAACAAAACTAATTTTGTAACCAAACTTAGTTTGTGAGGTAGTGTGCTTGTAAAATCAATGTAAAACAATACAAAAAAGTAAAAAGTGACACAGTTGTTTATGAGGAAAGCCCTTGATCTTTAAGGATCGCCGACATAAAACCTCGGGAGGTGACAATCGACACCTGCCTCGTTTGTTGAATAAATGATAAAGAATTACAAGTGTTGAGTAGTAAAAGATCGAACTATGAGTGTTACAGAAGTGATTATGAGTCTAGAAAGCTAAGTGCGTAGTGAAGATGTGCTCCTAATCGATCAACATTGCTGATTAAATACAGATAATAGTTTAACTAACTATCCGAGAATCCTGGAGGTTTACTCGATCTTCAAATATAACCGTTATAGAGCTTCTCCAGCAAGTTTCACACGTTCTCTTTGACCTCTTAACCGATTCTTCATGGATGAATGAGTCAACACGTTTTACATGCGTATATAAATTAAGATAGGGGAACAAATAACGTTATTAACGTTAACATTCAGGATACCGGATTCCAGATCATGCTTTACTCGGGATCCTGGATTCTGGATCATAAAATTGACCCCTAATAGAACCTACCCATACTCAATGAAGGTTCTGAGAGTGACGATTCTGAAGAAGACGGTGATAAAGAAAAAGAAGGAGGAGATGATGCAGAAGAGTCAGATTCTAAAGCCATTGAATCTGATTCATCTGACTCTGATGATGCACCAGATCAATCACACCCGAGGAAGTTGACAAAGGTTTCCCATCCTGAGTCATATTCAAAGTGACAAAGACAAGAGAGTACGGGAAGCGAATATGAACCTGATTCCAATTCGGATGCTGAATTACAAAGACATCGACGAGAAAAAAAATGTAAAGCGATGTGGGGATAGGCCATTTGTGGCTATCCCTAGAGAAGTCGAAGTTAGTACTCAAAGGCATCCAATCACAGAGGGCGTGTGTACTGCTTCAGCCTCTACTTCAACTTCCAGTCAGCTGTATTGGCGACAGAGGAGGAGGCAGCCACGTGTTACTGCTGAGGTGGCGGCCACAACTGTCTCGGAGATAATGCCCGAGATAGTATCCCTCCAGCTTCAATCTGTCCAACAGATGATGGTAACGACTCCAATTCAAACAGACTCGGTCACTATCACCCCAACCGCTATTGAAACAACTACCATCCAAACTTCCATCCCAACCACCATTCCTAGAACCACCCTCCAACCAATTAGTCAACCCTTTGAGTATGGAGATTTCACTCATGGGTTCGACTTTGATGAGATCTTCACCTTTCCCACTCATACAGCTGAAGCCTCTACATCTAGGGATCCTAATTCACGTGATGCAAGGATTGCTACTCTAGAGACTCAAGTTGCTGGTTTACTTGAGACGGTATGAAAATCAAGGGAGGAGTCTGAGAAGCAACAAGCTTAGATCAATTCTATGGTTGATGATATCTGGTTATATCTGATGCAAGGATTCCTCCTCTTCTTCCTCTGATGATATCTCAAGGTCAGGATCCACATCAGGAACAATTTCTTCCTCTTCACCAATAACATGTCCAAACAAGGGAATGTCAGCAATTGCTGTGTTTGTTCTTTTGTTGGAGCTTTTCATATAGTTGAGAGTCTTGGCCATCATGTTATAAAAAAACAAACACATTTCCATGGTGTTGAAGATCTGGATGTAGGTGATTGATGATGATCTGTAGGAATCTGGGATAGACGAAAAATTTCTCTTTAACAACTCTAGTTAAGTTTTCCTTGAGTTGCCTAAATATCAGCCCAGAGAAGTTTTAGTCTCTTCCCTAATCTGATCGAAACTACTCAGTCCAACACTTAGAGAAATTTCTGAAATAGCCCTATCGAAACTACTAGTTTCGATTGAGTAAACACAATCGAAACTACAAGTTTCGGTCAACACTTAGAGAAATTTCAACAGCATCCTTATCGAAACTGCTTAGTTTCGGGTGAAGTTACTTCAATCGAAATAACAAATTTCGATCTAATCACATAAATTGTTAAGTCATCAACCGAAACTAGTTAGTTTCGGGCAAAGAAACTTAATCGACCTTTCAAAGTTTCTGTCACACCCCCAAATTCCACTTCGGGCTATACCCATGGGGCGTGACCCGAGAGGATCTTTACCATTGAATTACTTTGAACGACCACTAAATGGTTTTCAAAATACCTGTTTAATTCGTGACTCGAAGGAGTCCAAAATAAAGTTGGACGTGGTCCAAAGTAAAAGTGCGGAAACAAAGGTTTAAATGTTTACAACATTTGAAAAATAATAAGGATGATAAATATTGTTTATCAAAATAGGATGCTATGCATGAATAGTGCATGACTCCAGTGGGTGCATCCTAGCCACATATCCTAGCATTCAAAGACCTGAGATAAATATGCTAAAATCGGTCAAATAAAGTTGGTGAGCTCATAGGTAATTGTAATGGAAAACAAGTTTATAAATGCATGGAAAAACATTAGTACTCTACACAATCATTGTTCATCAGACAAAACCAAAAATTATCATAAGTCCATCAACCGACGCTAACTGTAGCCACTGTAAAGGAAAAGGATGTTGTTCTCCTCTTTGTGCCTTGCACATGAATGGAGTAGGTCATTTATATACCCGTACGACCTCCAGTCGAGGTTAGCGCTACTAACCCGGGCATGGGTTGTTAACCCTAACAGTACTGTTCATGATCACCTAGCTTTTGGACAAATTAACGGTTGATTCCGAGAGGACTTTGTACACCAAGTACAAAACTTATATAATTAATGTAAGGGGTAACTTTACACAATAGTAACCAAGTTTGCCAAGTGTTCCATTTAAGTCACTCAAAGTTTTTTTGTCCCTTAAAAGTCACTCAACTTTCACCAAGTGTTCCAATCCTATGTAATATTTTTATAAATTTTTAAATTTTTTAAAATTGAATGAGATAAATAAAGCATATATGAATCTTGTTTACTATTTAGCAATTATTGTTTTCCATTTCGACTTAAATATAACAATTTTGAAACTTATTTATTATTTGGTGAATTTTTTTCTTCGTTATTACCACATATTTTAAATTAATTGGAATAAAATTTTCACTTATTGGTAACTAATATTCATACATATTTCATTTTCCTCATTCAATTTTTAAAAAATTAAACATTTATAAAAATATTACATAGGATTGGAACACTTGATGAAAGTTGAGTGACTTTAGAGGGACAAAAACACTTTGAGTGACTTAAATGGAACACTTGAGAAACTTGGTTATTATTTGGTAAAGTTTTCACTTAATGTAACTGTGTAAGTGTGAAAATGTATACTTGAGCATGTATCTCACCCCAAAACGGTAAATGAGTAAAAAGGGGCTGTGAGAACTCACCTGATGAACGACTTGAAAGACTCTTAGCTAATCTGGACTAAATTAGACGACCTACTCGTGCCCTAGGTACAATTAGGACTTTATGGTCTAAACATATTTAAATGTTTGACTATGAACTCTATGTTTCCAAGAGAGTTTTGAAAAGTGTCTTTGATATTTCAAAGATTGTTTTGACTTGACGACCCGTTGGTGAGACGTTGGACTTAAGCATTCAAATCCTAAAATAGAATTCCAACATACTTTGAAATAGTCTATTATCGTCTGATAAACACATTGACACATTCGATTGGAATTTAGAACTTGAAACACAACTTTTGATACATTAAAGTTTCCTTAATTGGAAAGTCAAGTTTTGAGTCCTAAACATGGAAACTATGCAAAGTTGATGTTCACACATGAAATTAGGCATGCTATGACACATATATAACATTTCAAGGTTAACTTGCTACAAATAGACAAACATGCATGTTTCGGATGTATAAAGTTTCCTATTATAGCAAGACTATGTCAAGTTATCAAGTTTATGGAAAAACAACATACATTATCATACAACGTACCTAGTTACATGTTACTAAGTCATTTAGACCTTCTAAACATGTTAATAACTTGTAAACATAACTCATGGATGAATAAAGTTTCCTTATTTAGAAATCAAACTCTAGAACTCATATACATGCATTTTAATCCATCACTTTAGTCAATCATACTTCCATAATGTTCAATACACTAGTTTCATGCTTTACATGTATTCAATCATCAAGTTCCTCGTGCATGTCAAGAAATAAAGTTTCTAAAAATAGAAAACGAGCCTAAAACATCATGGGCATGTGATTTTACCGAAAAAGAATCATACAATCTCTATATCTAGTGTTTATGCATCATTTCCACCAAACAAAACACATCATAACCTTCTTGAACAAAAACCCATATTTTAAAGTTTCCATAAATAGAACCGAGCATGAAATCTCATATGACCAAATATTCTAGATAACAAATGTACACATATTATCCATTCTTTATGCATATCTAACAATTTAAACCACCCTAAACATGGCATCTAACATGAAACCCAAAATTAAAGTTTCCAAAAATAACAAAACCGAGCATGCATGTATCATCCAACAGTTTTGACAACAAAGTTTTCATATATTATCCATCTACGATTATTATCACAACATAATCCATCATTAGATCATCAAAATCTCATCATCTAGCGCATGCATACATAATAAAGTTTCCATAAGTGGAAACCAAGCTATGAACATCATCCGGGTCCAAAGTCACCAACAATGTGTACCATTTGAGTTTAAAAACACATTTCCTTTAAGAATCCATGGATAATCTTTAAAAAAAACAAGATTTCTTTGGATGCATGTTCATATGAACATTGAAGAAAAATGGAGGAAAATGGGTTTTGATATTACCAAAATCAAAGAAATGGATGGATTGATGGATGAAATCTCTTGCACACGTGATGTTCTTGACTTGAAGCTTGATCTTGGATGGAATGGAGGGTCAAAACAACAACAAAAAATGAAGATGATGGTGGTGTTGGTGGGTTTCGGCCGAAAGAGAGGAGACGGAGGGAGGAGAGAGAGGGCAAGAGTAGGAGTGAAGAAAATGGAGGGGTATTTATAGGCTCTTGGGACACCGGGTGATGTAAAACGAATAGTCACTGATTTATTGACGAAAATCCCGAATAGGTATGAACAAATTTATTTAAAAATATGATGAGTCATGTTGGTAAGTCAAACAAATAAAATTTTCAGATTTTTATTTGAAAATGTCGATACATACTTTAGACGGGCCGGACAACGTTAAAACCAAAAGTTTCTCCGAAAATTCCGTAAAAATTTGAAGAGTCTTAGAATAACATATCATAGTATTACATGTGATTTGTGCACATAATGTCTAAGTGTATGCATAGAATTAATTATTTAGCTAGTGCATATCGCGTGTCCACCGGACTGTGCTGAAAACAAAAGTATTTCTATAAATCACAGAAGAATTCATGTAGGCATGATTAATTAAATCACAGTTTCACATATAATTTACACACAAATATTATATGTCTAGGTATTTATTTGAATTATCACCAACGGTCGTGCTACAGGACGCGTGTTTGACCGGGTAATTATCTGGATTACCGACACGTGTAAACGGATTGATTTGCTAAGTGTGAAATGAACTTAATTACTATAAAATTAAGTGGAATGTATGACGTATACTACGACCTAAGTCTTAGTCAGGTATGGATGTTGACCTAGATTTTTGACGGGTGTCACAGTATCCCCCTTGTTGAGCGGAATGTGTGGTCTCAAATAAGTGTGGGTACTTGCGCTTTATCTGTTCTTCGCGCTCTCATGTAAATTCTGGTCCGCGTCTTGATTTCCATCGGACCTTAACTATCGGAATGCGACTCTGTCTCAGTTGCTTAACCTCGCGGTCCATTACTTCCACAGGTTCTTCAACGAAATGTACTTGTTCATCGACTTGTATCTCCTCGAGTGGTACCGTAAGTGTTTCATCGTGCAAACACTTCTTTAGGCTAGACACATGGAATACATTATGGATATTCTATAGTGTCTCCGGTAGGTTGATTCGATAGGCAACAGGACCAATCCTTTGCAAGATCTCAAATGGTCCTATATAGCGGCTCGTTTGCCAAAATGGATTACGCCTTTCCAAGGCGCAATTTTTAGTAACACTTTGTCACCTACATGGAATTCCACTGGTTTACGCTTCTGATTCGCGTAGCTTCTTTGTCGGTCTTGAGTGGATTTCAATCTGTCTCGGATTTTGAAGATTTTCTCGGTGGTTTCGTTGACAAGCTCTGGTCAAGTGAGTTGAGTATCTCCTACTTTGGCCCAACAGAGTGGTGACCTGTATTTTCTTCATTAAAGTGCTTCAAATGGTGTTGCCTTGATACTCGTGTGGTAGCTGTTGTTGTATGAAAACTCAACCAATGGCAGGTGAGTATCCCTGCTACATCCAAAATCTATCACACATGCTCTTAGTAGATCTTCTAAGGTTTGGATGGTTTTTTCACTTTAACCATCTGTCTGTGGGTGATAGGCAGTGCTTAAATCTAAGCTTCTTCCTAACGCTTTCTCCAACGATTGCCAGAATCGGGATGTAAAACGACTATCCCTATCAGAGATGATGGATATTGGTACTCCATGCCTTTAAACTACTTCCTTTAGATAAAGACGGGTCAACTTTTCCATCTTGACGTTTTCCTTGATTGGAAGGAAGTGTGCGGATTTGGTTAATCGATCCACGATACCCAAATGGTGTCCTAGTCGCTTGGAGTTTTGCGTAACTTTGTAACGAAGTCCATTGAGATTTATTCCCACTTCCATTGTGGAATCTCCGGTTGTTGTAGTAGCTATGATGGCTTCTGATACTCCGTCTTAACCTTGGCGCAAGTTAGACATTTTCCAAAGTATGTGGCAATTTCGGCTTTCATGTTTGGCCACCGGTAATTTGCCTTGAGATCTTGGTACATCTTGTCAGAACTAGGGTGGAATGAATACCTTGACTTATGTGCCTCATCCATCACTAAGTCTCTTAAGTTCCCATGGTTCGGTACCCATATTCGATCCATGTAATAACATACATCATTGGATTTGATCTCAAATAGTTTCTCCATGCCTCGTAGGCCTTCATTTTCCAAGTTCTCTTCCTTGAGAGCTTCAAGTTGAGCATCACGTATCTGGATAGGTAGATTCGTTTGAATTGTCAAAGTTAACCCTCGTACCCGACGTCGTTTAAGTTGCTCATTTCTATTTAGGGCATCGGCAACAACGTTTGCCTTTCTTGGATGATAGTCGTAATCATTAAGCAATTCGACCCATCTGTGCTGGCGCATATTCAAATCCTTCTGATCAAATATGTGTTGGAGACTCTTATGGTCGATGAAGATCGTACATTTGGTTCCATACCGATAATGTCTCCAAATTTTGAGTTCAAAAACCACAGCTCCCAATTCTAGGTCATGGGTAGTGTAGTTCTTCTCATGCACTTTGAGTTGTCGCGAAGCCTATGCGATAACTTTCTCCCTTTGCATTAGTACACAACCGAGTCCTTGGTGTGACGCATCGCAGTAGACCACGAAATCGTCGTTTTCGTCTAGTAGTGCTAGGATCGGTGCGCAACAAAGTTTTTGTTTGAGTAACTGAAATGCTTCTTCAGTTCTGTCGGTCCAATCATACTTCACGTCTTTCTATGTCAAAGCATTCAACTGTTTCGCAATCTTTGAGAAGTTCTCAATGAACCTCTTGTAATATCCGGAAAGACCCAAAAATTATCGTATTTCGGTAGCGGTTGGGTGTTCGCCAGTTCCTTATCGCTTCAATCTTTGCCGTGTCAACGTGTAAGCCCATGTCGTTTACCACGTGACCTAGGAAATGCACTTCTCTGATCCAGAAGTCACACTTTGAAAACTTAGTATAAAGCTTCTCTATTTTTCAGTAACTCTAAGATAAGCCTTAGGTGTTCAGCGTGTTCCTCTTCGCTGCCAGAATAGATCAAGATGTCGTCGATGAACACAATAACAACTTGTCTAAATAGGGTTTAAACACACGGTTCATAAGATCCATAAACACTGCGGGTGCATTGGTTAAACCGAATGACATGACCAGGAACTCGTAATGTCCATATCGAGTTCGGAATGCCGTTTTATGTATATCCTCCTCTTGGATTCTTAGCTGATGATATCCCGACCTTAAGTCGATCTTGGAGTAATAACTCGATCCTTGTAGCTGGTCGAACAAATCGTCAATCCTGGGTAGGGGATATCGGTTCTTGACGGTTACCTTGTTCAATTCCCTATAGTCTATGCACACACAGAATGATCCGTCTTTCTTTTTGACAAATAGGACAGGCGCTCCTCATGGCGAATGACTTGGTCGAATAAATTCTATAAATAGCAACTCCTGTAGTTGGTTCGATAATTCTTGCATTTCAGACGACGCTAGTTGGTACGGTGTAACATCCACATTACAACTTGAACCCCTTACATTTGGATTTGACCCTCTCATTAAATTTTGACCCCTATAGATAACTTTGACTCGTAAAAAGTCAAACAGAGCCGTTTTTGGTACAAATCAACACCCAAAATCCGTCCAACCCAACTTTAATGGACTGCTCATGTGTGTGCATTCAACAAAACGAACATCCCCTGACCCATTAACAGCCCGATTCAATCATCCACTCGGTTAATTTTGAAATTCGAATGGTCTGACTCCTAGAGTCAAACAGAGCCAAATCAGTTTCCAAATTGAGTAATTGAAACGCGTTGATGACAACAAATCATGCGTAGACTGGTCACGCATGAATCCATACCATAATCATGACCCAATTCAACCCAACTGATCTAATTGACGCGTAAATCATTCCACAGTTGTCAACCTTCAAACCTATAATCGAATCATGCCTTTAACATGTAATTAATTAAATTGATTCACCCCTCACCTTCGCAAACCCTTTTGCAAACTCTCTGAACACACAAACGCACCCCATTTCATCTCTGACCTCCGATCGAGTGCCAAGAACACCGGACCTGCGCCTCTAGCCGCCAGCCTTCGATACCCAACCAAATCAGGTGAGGTTTATCTCATTCAACTCATTTTTGCTCATACATAGAAAGCCCCTTATCAATTTACAGAAATCGAATATATCAAATTTAATTTTTGTTAATTTCGTGAACAAGTTCATACGATTTTAAATAGGGGATTTCGATTCTGTTTCATTTAGGGTATTTAATCTATCGGGTTCTTTAAATAATCAGCGAAACCACTTGGTCCGACTGGTTAAGTCATTGCCCCATCGGACCAAGTGGCGTGGGTTCGAAACTCATATCTCCGACTTCTTTTTGCGCGAGCCTTGAACCCAAACTCGGCCTCACTCCAATTCCATGTTAAGATAATTCCAGTCCGGTTCTATATCAGGAATTGCTCCCTGGTCCAATGGTTGGAGTTTGATACTTTTACCAGGTAGACCCGGGTTCGATCCTGGGCAGCCCCGTATATTTTTAAAATCATTTTTAACACTCCAAATAATTTCATAAAAATTTTCTTATAAAACCCATGATCATTTGGAACTAATTTATACAAAAATAAGCAGATTTAAATTAAGAACTAGTAGTTTTACGATTTAAAAGATTCTAAAACCTCATTTACAATACAAATAAATCTATTTTTAATTAGAACTATTAATTTTAATTAAAGCCTATATATTACTTAATTTATAAAAAAATAGTGACAAGAATTTTTTTAAATTTCGTTAGCATTTTAAATATATTCATAAAGCAATGTTGTAAAATCATTTTTCTATTATATATAAATATCAAGGTTTAAACTCTATTCAAACAAATATAATTTTTTCTAACATATATATATATATATATATATATATATATATATACATTTACCCTCCATTTTTTTACAACACATTACAATAACAAATAAATAAAAAGAATTTATTTATTTAATTTATTTACTCATTTTAAGTACAATCCTAAGTCAAATACTATTTTGTTATATTCCTTATACTTTGGAATTAAGTTTTAAACTATTATACAAACACTAATATACCCGCATCCTCTACATATGATAACACAAATCCCTTTGGTATAAATCCCTACACTTAAAACCCGTGGAACCCTAGACGTTGCTTTAGATCATGTGCATATTTTGATTCAAGCTCATGCATTCCACTCTAGGTTAATTTGGTGAATTGCAAGAATCACTTTTGATACCTATTTACTCGTGCTACCAACACCATCAATACAGGTGAGTTTACATAGCCCCTTTTTCTTATTTACATATTTGGGGTGAAACATGATTACATTCAAACACTATTTACAATTACACACGTACAATTCTACAATATGGTCATATGTGTTTATTTGTGCTTTATGCTTGAATGTTAATTGTTAAGGCTACATATACATGATATACACGTGCAAACACAAATACATTACTTCACACTAACATGTGTTGTTATGCGCTACATTAGGATAACATGTGTTGTTATGCCCTACATTTACATCAGGATAAAATGTGTGTGTTATGCCCTACATTAGGATAACATGTGTTGTTATGCCCTTCAATTACAAATTTTCATTTATGTAATTAGCTTAACTTGGATTCTCCATAAATGCCTTATAAACCAGGCATCATATGAATTATACACGAATCATTTGAACTTTACTTGTGGTGTTAAAACCTATGTATGCTCACCAACTATTTATAGTTGACCCTCTCATTTTATCATGTTTCAGGTACAGATGTTTGAGTTAAGATTCAAGCTACTTCACTTAGGGTTGAGGACCTAGTCTTAAATTTTAATATGGAGATTTATGTATTCTTTAATTCTTGTAAATGATGTAATTGATTACTTTAGTTATGAAATGAAACTTATTGTTTAATTATTACAACTATAGCAAACCATGAGCTTATGAACAGTCTACATGTCTCGCCACGATGTTTCCGCTGTCTGTTGCGGTGTGACAGATTGGTATCAGAGCCTTGGTTATAGGGAATTAGGTTATTAGACACTTTTAACCTAGACTATAACCTTAGGACACCCATTTATGCCATGCTCTATGAATATGTGATATGCTACATGCTATGTGCTACATGTTTAATATATTATATGACTTATTAGGTTTCACCTAAATAATAAATTAAAAACAATAATATCCTTACCCTTATCCTAAGCCTCAATCTTTCTACTATGTCATTACCCTCATTGCATGTGGAACGTCATAAGTCTATTAAATTTCTTTTCACACCTCGTTAGGGTTTTAAACTTTGTTAACTAGTAGAGGACACATGCAATCCGGAAGGGTGACACCTGTATTCTGGGTATTCTGTCTAGGAAAGCATTTCATATAAATCCCAATCAACCGAGGGATTCGTATGCTTTCCTGGGAATTACCAGGATGAGTGTTTACTTATAGGCTAAAGCATGTCTCCTTGAAAGTTATATAAGTTTATTAACCTTAATGTGTCATAACATTCAAATGGTACTATCCCTGTTTGAGTGCAATCCAAACTATGAACACTTATGTTTTAAATTATCCTTTGTTTTATATCCAAGAAATCCTCATAACCTCTTATATCTTTCCTATTGTTTTGTTAAAACCTATAGTATGCCTCCCCGTCACGTCAACGAGACCAACAACAACAACAACAATGACCTTACTGCCCTTCTCACTCAACTTGTGAACCAACTCACTCAGGCCAATAACAACAATGGCGGCACTAACAACAGTGCTAATAATGATGGTGGTGGTGGTGGTGCCAATCCACCCCAATGCACTTTCAAACACTTTAACTCATGCAACCCCGTCAAGTTCTATGGTACCGAAGGGGCTACGGGCCTCCTTCAATGGTTTGAAAGCATTGAAAGCCCTTTCCTCAACAGTGATTTCCCTGACCATCTCCGGGTTCGCTACGCCACCAGCGTCTTTCAGAAACGGGCGCTCACTTGGTGGAATGGTGAGAAGAGAAACCGGGGTGTGGATGTGACTATGGCCTTACCATGGGATGAAGTTAAGAGGCTCATGACTGAGGAATTCTGTCCTCGTAATGAAATGAAGAAGTTGGAGGCTGAGTTTTGGGATCTTACCCAAGACAGTGGTGAAAGTTTAGCTTACACAACTCGTTTCCACGAGTTAAGTCTTCTGGTACCCCACATGGTCACTCCACTGACTCGGGGTATTGAGAAGTACATCTGTGGTCTACCCATGAAAATCCAAGATACAGTCCTAGGAAGAAATCCAGCCACTCTTGAAGACGCTATCCGCTTAGCTGCCATATTAACCGATAACCATGTGAAGGTGGGTACACTAACAAGGAAAGGCACAAAGAAAGTCACTAACTCAACAGCCTCTTCTGAACCCTCTAAGGAAGACAAACCCAAACCTCCTCACTTCACTAAGAAACATAACTTTACTGTCATTACCCCTATTGTACCAATCAACCAAGTAGCTCCCCTAGCCCAAAACCATAATAAGAAACCATATGCGGGCAACAACCCTCTGTGCAACACGTGCAACTATCACCACTTCCCAAACATGCCATGGCGTCTATGTGCCAATTGTGGAAGGTATGGTCATGTAGCGAACACTTGCCAATCCAGATCACATGTTAGTCAAACCCACCAAGGGAACCGAGCCAATCACCAAGTTGCCAATCAAGTTGTACCAGCCATTACTAATGGGCGTGCTTGTTATGAATGTGGTAATCCAAACCACTTCAAAAACCAATGCCCAAGGATAGCCAATGCAAACCAAGGTGGTGCTCGTGGACGTGCCTTCAACATAAACACTAACAAAACTCAAGTCAATGCCGAAGCAGTAGATGAAACCAATTGAAGCTAGTGCAAGATGGAGTCGAATAGGGATCTAGTCTGGAATAAATTATGCATTGTAATCCTTTATGTTACTTTTGTCATTGTCGGAACTATTTACACCTACTACGGTTTGTCACTACAAACTTGAGCTTGCTAGCCAACTTTAGAAAGTGAATCATTTCGCCACTAACCGTCCATATAAGCACTAACGAATTTAAAAGTTAAAACTCATCTACCTACATTGTGCATGAACGCCAGGTAACACACCCGATCGCCTACAAAATCCGATAGTTTCCAATACGCACGAGACTCAATAAACATTCACAAAATACATAATACTAGGGTGATCACATTATACATATTTGCTTATACATGATACCAAATTGTTCACACTATACATGAAACCTATTTGCTTACAACATGCATAACACTAGATCATATATGAAACATGAGTGTTTACATTATACACGAAATTAGATTGTTTACATAGTTGCAATTGACTAAGTACATCATACACAAAGCATGACTATTCACCCTATCCATGAAAGCTACTCAGGGTTTGACATATCCTTGTTCAAACACGAGGAAGCTATGGAACCCTAAATTATGCCACGTTATTACTCTTTAGTACCTGAATGGCTCTGCTATCTATGGACATAGTTAATGTTAGCAACACATACGTGAAAGCAGTAGTTACGAATTAAGTGTTCTTGTGTTACCCCGTGGACCCCACACACAATGGGATGAACTATGTGGACCATGCAACGATTTGAATAATTACGGGTGCACACGTAATTATAAAAATCAGCGTATGGAAAACATAGCAAATCATGTCTTGTGTTATGACGTAAAACCTATCGGGATATGTAGTAACGAAACTAATGTGATATGATAAGGGCATGGTGGATACGCCGTTGGTACTTCCTATATATAAGTGTTCCTGTCATATTATCAGAAGTAGCGTTATTCGTGTCACGTAAAGTTTTATGTTGTTTGACGGTTCAATGTTTGTGAAATCTCTTATCAACTTACAATTCCTGATCATATTAAACTACATCTTAAACAAACCCTGATCGTCAAATTCCTATCAATTCCATTCCATGTAATGCATTTCACCCTTAGAATCCAAATTATGATTCGACATTTTTCTCCTTCAATTCATTTAAAAAAAAAAAACTAAATCCATTGTCCTCCTTCATGCCAGACTATGAGAAACAGACCTAAATCTTGTTACCAGTTATACCCCTCGAAACAACAATCAAAGCTCGTTGAAAATCCAAACCCTCATCACTCTCCTGATTCAGTAGCCCCTAATAGTTAAATTTCGGGACGAAATTCCCTCAACATGGGGATACTGTAACATCCATGATTTTTCCAACCCTATTTTATTTAATCAATAATAAACACTACATTTAAGTTCTTTACTCGTTCAAGCACATTATGTCTCATAACTCATTATTTTAAATAATATATATTTTTTTTAATCTTGCGTTTACATATAAATTTCTATGACACATTTGTGTAATTATATATATATAAATATATTTATAATTAATGTATTTGAAGTTATTGATTAAAACTCGTAGGAATATTTTTATAAAAGAAAGATCCAAGTTTCATTTTATATAAAGTTTTAAAAAAAAATCAGGTTATAAATATATACATACACATAGTTACTAGTGTGAACCCTTTTATCAAATTGAACTCCCAACTTGAACCCCCCACATTTGGATTTGACCCTTTCATTCAATTTTGACCCCTATAGATAACTTTGACTCGTAAAAAGTCAAACAGAGCCGTTTTTGATATAAATCAACACCCAAAATTCATCCAACCTAACTTTAATGGATTGCTCATGTGTGTGCATTCAACAAACGAACATCCCCTAGCCCATTAACAGCCCGATTCAATCATCCACGCGGTTAATTTTGAAATTCGAATGGTTTGACTCCTAAAGTCAAACCGAGCAAAATCAGTTTCCAAATTGAGTAATTGAAATGCGTTGATGACAGAAAATCATGCGTAGACTGATCACGCACGAATCCATACCATAAACATGACCCAATTCACCCCAACTAATCTAATTGACGCGTAAATCATTCCACACTTGTCAACCTTCAAACCTATAATCGAATCATGCCTTTAACATGTAATTAATCAAATTGATTCACCCCTCACCTTCGCAAACCCTTTTGCAAACTCTCTGAACACACAAACGCACCCATTTCATCTCTGACCTCCGATCGAGTGCCAAGAACACCGGACCTGCGCCTCTAGCCGCCAGCCTTCGATACCCAACCAAATCAGGTGAGGTTTATCTCATTCAATTCGTTTTTGCTCATACATAGAAAGCCCCTTATCAATTTACAGAAATCGAATATATCAAATTTAATTTTTGTTAATTTCGTGAACAAGTTCATACGATTTTAAATAGGGGATTTCGATTCTGTTTCGTTTAGGGTATTTAATCTATCCTGTTCTTTAAATAATCAGCGAAACTACTTGGTCCGACTGGTTAAGTCATTGCCCCATCGGACCAAGTGGCGTGGGTTCGAAACTCACATCTCCAGTTCTTTTTGCGCGAGCCTTGAACCCAAACTCGGCCTCACTCCAATACCATGTTAAGATAATTCCAGTCCGGTTCTATATCAGGAATTGCTCACTTTGATACTTTTACCGGGTAGACCCGGGTTCGATCCTGGGCAGCCCCATATATTTTTAAAATCGTTTTTAACACTCCAAATAATTTCATAAAAATTTTCTTATAAAACCCATGATCATTTGGAACTAATTTATGTAAAAATAAGCAGATTCAAATTAAGAAATAGTAGTTTTACGATTTAAAAGATTCTAAAACCTCATTTACAATACAAATAAATCTATTTTTAATTAGAACTATTAATTTTAATTAAAGCCTATATATTACTTAATTTATAAATAAATAGTGACAAGAATTTTTATAAATTTCGTTAGCATTTTAAATATATTCATAAAGCAATGTTGTAAAATCATTTTTCTGTTATACATAAATATCAAGGTTTAAACTCGATTCAAACAAATATAATTTTTTCTAATATATATATATATATAAATATATATATATATATTTATATATATATTTACCCTCCATTTTTTTTACAACACATTACAATAACAAATAAATAAAAAGAATTTATTTATTTAATTTATTTACTCCTTTTAAGTACAATCCTAAGTCAAATACTATTTTCTTATATTCCTTATACTTTGGAATTAAGTTTTATACTATTATACAAACACTAATATACCCGCATCCTCTACATATGATAACACAAACCCCTTTGATATAAATCCCTACACTTCAAACCCGTGGAACCCTAGACGTTGCTTTAGATCATGTGCATATTTTGATTCAAGCTCATGCATTCCAGTCTAGGTTAATTTGGTGAATTGCAAGAATCACTTTTGATACCTATTTACTCGTGCTACCTACACCATCAATACAGATGAGTTTACATAGCCCCTTTTTCTTATTTACATATTTGGGGTGAAACATGATTACATTCAAACACTATTTACAATTACACACGTACAATTTTACAATATGGTCATACGTGTTTATTTGTGCTTTATGCTTGAATGTTAATTGTTAAGGCTACATATACATGATATACGTGTGCAAACACAAATACATTACTTCAGGCTAACATGTGTTGTTATGCCCTACATTTACATCAGGATAACATATGTTGTTATGCCCTACATTAGGATAACATGTGTTGATATGCCCTTCAATTACAAATTTTCATTTATGTAATTAGCTTAACTTGGATTCTCCATAAATGCCTTATAAACCATGCATCATATAAATTGTACACGAATCATTTGAACTTTACTTGTGGTGTCAAAACCTATGTATGCTCACCAGCTATTTATAGTTGACCCTCTCATTTTATCATGTTTCAGGTACAGATGTTTGAGTTAAGATTCAAGCTACTTCACTTAGGGTTGAGGACCTAGTCTTAAATTTTAATATGGAGATTTATGTATTCTTTAATTCTTGTAAATGATGTAATTGATTACTTGAGTTATGAAATGAAACTTATTGTTTAATTATTACAACTATAGCAAACCATGAGCTTATGAACAATCTACATGTCCCGCCCCGACGTTTCCGCCATCGGTTGGGGTGTGACATACGGTGATCGTGCTATCGGAGTAGCTCCTGGGGTAAGGTCGATTCGAAATTCGACTTGTCGCTACGGTGGTAGGCCAGGTAAGTCTTCGGGGAAAACTTCTGTAAAATCATGAGCAACTGGTATATCCTCTGCTTTCCTTTCTTCTGGACGCTTTTCTGTGACGTGAGCTAAAATGGCATAGTATCATTTCCATAGATACTTCCGGGCTTTCATACATAAAATGAAATTCAAAGGAATCTCACTCTGTTCTCCTTGAGTCATAAGTGTTTCTCCATTTGGTAGAGGAAGTCTGACAAACTTTTCGCGGCAGACAATTTCCGCTCTGTTCTTGGACATCCAGTCCATGCCGTTAATTACGTCAAAACTTCCTAGTTTAACGGGTAGTAGGTCTATTTCGAAGGAATGATTGGCTAATTCTAGGACAAAACTTGGAAAAATGTGGTTTGTTTTGATTAATTTGCCGTCGGCTAGTTCTACGGTATACTCGTTATCCAACACGGTATGTTCGGTACCAAGTAACGGACTAAACTCATTAGACACGAAACTTTTCTCAGCACCAGTATCAAACAACATAGATGCATAATGGTTGTTTAGGAGAAATGTACCCGTGATGGTGTCAGGGTTCTGCCTGGCTTCTCTTACTCCGATCACAAAAGCTCGCCCTTTGGCGTTGTTGTTGTTGTTGTTTCCTGGCTTGTTGTTCTTTGGACAATCCTTGGAGAAATGTCCATTCTGCCCACAAGTGTAACAAGCATGGGTTGCTCCATTGGTGTGTACCTGGTACTCTCATCCTGAAATCCTTAGCCGAATGACCAATCCTTTTAAACTTCTGGCACCTTGCTTCGTCACAAGTGCCGTTGTAGTGAAAGTTGCATCGATTTCACTTTGGTAAGGTTCCTGTGTAAGCTCTCATTGGCTTATTATTAGTTTGACTTGCGGTATAGGCTCGGGTAGTCTCTTGCCTTTTCTGTGGTGGTAGCGGATTAAAGGACTTGGAAGAACTACCTTCGCACTTTCTCTTGTTATAAGTAGGTTTGTCAAAGAGTCCCTGGCGAACGGCTTGGGACGTCAGGTTGAGTGCTAACCGGATTACTTGCTGGATGGTCAGCCGTGTCTCTCCCATGACAACTCGTCCATGTAGCCTCCTCAAGGTTGTGTCAGTCAGGTCTACTACTCCCTGAAGCTGCACCAAACGATCATCTAGGGCTTCCATGACAGCAGCAGAGTCCTGGGTAGTGCTCTGGCTCAGCTGTGCTTCTGGGTCTTGTTGTGGTTTGGTCGACCCGATAGTAGATGGCTTGATCTTTTCCGTAGACCCTGCTTCCCTTGGTCTGACCGGGTGGGAAGTATCCTCAATTTCTCTCTGACTTGGAGGGCAATGTTTCATCAGTAGTGGCTCGGGATTAGGTGAGGAAAGGGCCCGCTTATTAGGTGGCCTTACAGTCTTGCGACCGGTCCTTGTTAGGACATAAATGTATGAAAAAAGCTTGTAATAGTTTAGATCTTATTGTCTTTATGTTTTGTTAATGTTTTGTCTAAGTTTTTGTATAAGTTATGCTAGAGGCGAACTTAACTAGTTCGCCTAGTCTCATGAGAGGTGAACTAATCAAGTTTGCCTAGTCTCATTAGAGCTGAACTTATTAAGTTCACCTATAGCAGGTACTGTGTCTATAAATAGATGTTTATAGTTTCAGTTTTGTAACTAAGTGTTTGGATGCTCTGTAAACTCTGTGTTCGAGGAATACAACGATAAGATTATTTATTTGTTGATTGTTATCGTTTCTATTGTCATTTTGTGTATACATACGTTGATACGGTTGGATTCTGCACTCCGTGTCTTCTATACGTCACGTCACGAGATCGATCTATAGAGGAGTCATGTGGACCTACAAGTGGTATCAGAGCTTATGCTAGTGATTTTTGTGTGATTCGTGAGTGATTTGTGACGATTTGTGTACAATTTGACAAGAAATTGATCATTTTTGCAAGTTTTCATTTTCATGGAGTTTTCAAGTTTTTGAAGTTGATTTTGAGGTTGAATGCGTGGATTTGAGGTTGTTTTTGGTGAAATTAATCCGATAGAAGTGTTCTAAATCATGAAATACTAAATCCTACGGTCAATTTCTTCAAATTCCATCAAATCAGTGAGAAATGATGATTTTCGGAACTGTTGGTTCGTGTTTTGGTTGAAGACTCATCTTCCTGAGTTTGTTACAGCTGAACCAGGCAAACTTAGTGCTGAAATTCTGTTGCAGGCGAACTTATCTGTTTAAGCGAACTTAACAAGTTCACTTGGGGTCAAGTTCGCTTGATAGACTTGAAGCGAACTTATTATCTTCGCCTAGGTGTGTTCTTGTTCAAGACTTGGTAATTTTTCTGAAAATGGCAAATATGGTGCAAGTGACGAATATGTTCAATTATGATAATGAGATTGGTACATCTCAGAAATCACCCAAGTTGTTAAGTCTTGTAGATTATCCGAACTGGAAAGATAGATTTGATCAGTTTGTGTCTTTTGCTGATAGATAAATGATAAGTTCTTGGAATCTTTACCATCAAAATTTGATGTGTATTCAGTTTTGATAAAGGGGAATGTCAAGTATAAAACTATGTCCCTTGAAGATGTTCTTGGCAAGATTCAATCACATGATTTGAATATGAAGAAGAAAGAAACCAATATAGAGCATATTCAAGATCCTTCAATGTATTTTGCTAAGTCTTCTGGCAAAAATAGTACAGGTGTTGCTTTCTTTACTAGTGATAATCAAGATACTTCAACTAAACATGGTTCTGGAGTTCCAAGTCAAACTGGTTTTTCTGCAAACACAGCTCCATCATCGTCTGGACCACATTATATGAATCAAAGAGTTGCTGAAGATTATTTAGCAATGTTTTCTTCCTTTATGGCATCTTATGAGAAGTTTATTGGTGGTAAGATTCATGATCCAGATGTTATTAAAGAGGATTTCAGACAAATTGATCCTGTTGATCTGGAAGACATTAACATTCAATGGAACAAGGCCATGCTTATGCGACATGCAAAGAATTTTTTGAAAAAGACTGGAAGGAAGTATATTGGTTCTAACAGTCGATCACGAATGGGGTTTGACAAAACAAAAGTTCGATGCTATAATTGTCAAGAATATGGTCATTTTGCCAAAGAATGTGTGAAGCCGAAAGTAGAATTTGATTCTTAGAAGAAGCCTAATACTTTTCAGAACAATCGTAATCAGTCACATGGTTCCTCTGGATCTGGGAATTCTAATCATGCATCCACATCATCTTCATTGGTTGCTCAGAATGATGAAAATTAGAGTGGGGTATTCATCTTGAAGATCTGGTTGGTGCTGTGAGTCAAGCTTTTATAGCTGAAATATATTCTGAAAATCCTGAAGAGTCAACTGATGATGATAGTTCAAGTGATGGTGAGAGTTTGCACAGTGCTGATGAAGAGCATGATAAAGTACAAAATGTTGATTCTGATATTGCTTCTGCCTCTAGTGTGTCTGAAGATGATATAGTATTGGCTAAAAGATCTTCTGATGCTGCTGAATCTGAAGATATCCCAATTGCTAAAGTCTTCATGGCAAATATGTCAGATTCTT
The DNA here is from genome assembly GCA_023525975.1 of Smallanthus sonchifolius. Classification (NCBI taxonomy): domain Eukaryota; kingdom Viridiplantae; phylum Streptophyta; class Magnoliopsida; order Asterales; family Asteraceae; genus Smallanthus; species Smallanthus sonchifolius. The sequence continues at coordinate 13,897,624 of CM042035.1, read as the reverse complement.
CAAAGGTAAAAGATTCTATCTGTGATATTTACTACTCTAATTGCATCTGTGTGAAGGATAAAATGCAAAAGGTTATGGATGATAACACAAATTTAATTTGTGATATGAAATCTATGCATATGGTAAATCAAAAGCTGAAAGATAATGATAAATTGTGTACGGATAGAATTAAATCTTTGAAAAGAGATTTAAATTCTTTGGGGTTGAAATATAAGGAACAAGCATATCATCTGGATATGGCTTATGTTGAAATTGAAAGGGAAATGAAATTGTTGCTCAGAAAAACAAAGAGATTTCTGACAAAGAATCTGAAGTGATCAAATTACATCAAAAGCTGGAAAGTTTTGGAAATTCATCTATGGTGTTGGATTACTTCAATGACAACGCTGATCCTACAAAGAGGGTTGCTGGAGTTGGGTTTGTTCCTCCACCATTCAATGAGAATTATGTGGTTGAACCAGAAGTTATTCATGAGGAGGAACTTGATCCAAAGACAATGTTGAAGGTTAATCCTGTAACTGGTGAAGACATGGTATATGATTCTGATACTGAAGATGAAGTGTTTGATGATAAAAAAGTTGAAGGCATTCCTAAGGAGGTAAAAATTGATGAACCAAAGGTAGTGAAACAAGTTACCCGAGATAGGTTTATTTTGACAGAACCTGATGAAGTGATTTAACCTAAGCTTTCCAAAGTGTTACAAACAAGTGGTTTTGTTGCTGCTGGTCATCAGAAGAAACTATCATCAAAGGTGACTAAACAAGTTTATGTTCAAAAGAAGCCGGTTGACAGTTCGGTAAAATCTTCTGAAGCTTGTTCATCGGGTTGTTCATCAAATTCGTGAAAAAGTCCCTATATCAGAAATCATCAATTACCGGGAAATGAATTATCTCGTGAAGAATGATCTGGTTATTGGTGTTCCGAAAATGAAATTCTCCGTTCCTGATGACTGTATTCCTTGCAAGAAGGGGAAACAACACAAGAAGCCCTACAAATCTGAGACAAAGAATTCAATTGTGACTCTATTGGAACTGCTACATATGGATTTGTTTGGACCGATTAGTATCAGGAGCATTGGCGGTAAATCTTACTGTTTGGTAGTAACAGATGAATTCTCTAGATTTTCATAGGTTAAGTTCCTTGCTTCTAAAGCTGATACCACAGAGATGGTGCAATTCTTAATCCTGGGTTTAGAGACCTTGTGCAAACAGAAAGTCAGAAGAATTAGGAGTGACAATGGCAGCGAGTTCAAGAATAGCAAGATGGTTTATTCTGTTTACAAAAGGGAATTCATAATGAATTCAGTGCGCCATATGTACCTCAACAAAACGGAGTTGCGAATGAAAGAATAGAACTTTGGTTGAAACAGCACGCACGATGCTTGCAGATTCAAAGCTTCCAGTTCCTTTTTGGGCTGAGGCTGTTAATACTGTGTGTCACGTTTTGAACAGAGTTTTGACCGTGAAGCGACACAACAACACATGATATGAGTTGCTTAATAAGCGGAAGCCAAATTTGGAATATTTACTACCTTCTGGCAATCCATGTACCCTGTTGAAGGTTAGAGATGTCCCAACCAAGTTCAATGCTAAGGCTATTGAAGGGATCTTTCTAGGGTATGTTGCAAATTCTACTACCAAAAGGGTTTATAACAAAGAGACTCGTCAGGTTGAGGAAAGGTTTCATATTGTCTGTTCAAACTGGTCTTTACCTCAAATAGCGGTCGGACCAGACTGGGCTTTTGATTATGACAGCTTATTCTAGTCTTTTCATTTACCTTCTGATATTTCTCCTGAAGAGGTTGTTGTGTTATATAAGTCTTGTCAGGGTGCACATAATGGTGGTTTTATACCAACTATGGTTCAACGTTCATCTGTTCCATGTACATCTGCTCCAGAACCTAATGTTGATTCTTGCTCGGGACCACAAGATTCTGATAGTAAGGAAGAAGATGTTATTTTTCAAGATTCTTTTGCTGAGCCTTTGTTAGTTGATGAACCTTCTACTTCGACAACGGCTCAGGGGGAGATTCCTACAAATCTGGACTCGGAAACACCAGTTAATCAGTATTTGTCTTATCAATCTGACACGACTCAAGTTGATGTGTTGTCGGTCCCTGAAGTTGCATCAATCAAGGAACTCAAAGATCATCCGGTGAAAAATATAATTGGGAACCTGAGAGATGGAGTGCAAATGCGTTCTATTATTGAAAACACTTGCTTGTATATATGTATTAAGGATACTGGTGTTCTTGATGTATGCTCACATTCATGTTTTATTTCTCAGGTTGAACCGAAGAATGTCGAAATGGCTTTGCGTGATAAAAATTGGATAGAGGCAATGTAGGAAGAGCTTGCTCAGTTTGATAAACTCAAAGTCTGGAATCTTGTAGATCTTCCAAAGGGTGTGTATCTAATTGGTACTAAGTGGGTGTTTAAATGCAAGAAAGACGATTTAGGTGTTGTGGTGAGAAATAAGGCATGATTAGTCATACAGGGTTTCAATCAACAAGAGGGAATTGATTACACCGAGGTTTATGCTCCTGTTGCTAGGCTTGAAGCTATACGGTTGTTTCTTCCTTTTGCTTCGTACAAAAGGTTTAAGGTGTTTCAATTAGATGTGAAGAGTGCTTTCTTATTTGGTAAGGTCAAGGAAGAGGTTTATGAGTGTCAGTTACCGGGGTTTGAAGATCCAGTTAATCCGTCAAAAGTTTTCAAGATTGATAAGGCTCTCTATGGTCTACATCAAGCTCCCCGAGCGTGGTACGAAACGTTGTCTAAACATCTTTTGGACAATGGTTTTGTGCATGGCCAAATTGACTCGACCTTATTCATAAAGAAAGCAGGGGGAGAATACCTACTGGTTCAGATATATGTAGATGATATTATTTTTGGCTCTACAAATGAAGGGTTGTGCAAAGAGTTTGAGAGTGTTATGAAATCGAAGTTTGAAATGTCATCTATGGGAGAGTTATCATTTTTCCTAGGACTTCAAGTTAATCAGAAGGAAGATGGTTTCTTTATTCATCAGTCCAATTATGTCAAAGACATCTTGAGCCGGTTCAAGATGGAGGACTGTACCCCATACGATACACCAATACCGGTCAATCATAAGCTGAATTCTGACCCAGATGGAAAAGAAATTGATTGCCGACTCTACCGTGCAATGATTGGATCTCTTATGTACTTAACCTCTTCAAGGCCAGACATAATGTTTGTTATGTATATTTGTTCTAGATTCCAAGCAAAACCAAATGAGTCTCATTTGATTGCAGTAAAGATAATCTTTCGTTATTTGAAAGGAAAACAAAGATTGGGACTATGGTTTCCACATGGTTCTAACTTTTAATTCTATGCATATACTGATTCTGATTTTGGTGGTCGTTTTTTGGACAGGAAATCTACAACAGGTGGTTGCCAGTTCTTGGGTAATCGTGTAGTTTCCTTCCAATGCAAAAAGAAAACTACGGTCTCCATTTCAACATGTGAAGCAGAATACATGGCTGCTGCAAGTTGTTGTTCACAGATCTTGTGGATCCAACATCAATTAAGAGACTACGGTTTAAATTTTACAGGAACCCCCATGTTCATTTATAATACTGCTACAATCTCTATCATAAATAATCCTGTTAAGCACAGTAAAACGAAGCACATTGAAATTAGATATCATTTTATTCGTGATTGTGTAGATAAAAAGTTGATTGAGCCAGTGAAGGTACATACAAATGATAATTTTACTGATCTCTTTACGAAGGCATTTGATTGTACCAGGTTTGAATTTCTGATCAAAATGATTGGTATGATCAATCCCGAATAAAAGTTTTTCAAAAAAACAATTTTTCATGGGAGATTTTGTTTTTAAATTTCTTTTATTGCTTTATTGCATTTCTTCATTTTAAATTTCAGTCAAAAATTGTTATTTATAAAAATTCAAAACAAAATAAAAAAATATAAAATTGACATCATTTGAAGTTAGAGAAGAAATGATAGCACATCAGTCAATAGTTCATCACATATGACCATAGTAGACCTTTGATATGTTGATATATGATAGTTTAAAGTGTATTGATTTGATCTAAATTTCAATGTTTGCATAAATAAGAAATGATAGTGTTATAAATACTCTACTCTTGATAATCTTTTTTAATTTGAATATGAGTTTGAAACTTGAATTGTCAATAGACTAGAAGCGTTTTTTAACCAATAGCAGTGTGAAAATTAAATATGATATGATTACATCTGTGATTTGAATCCGTTATATGCCTGGGTGTGTGTGTAAAAGATCATTATCAGATAAAGAATATATGGTTTTAAGAATTTCATGAGACCAATATCGAATTATATCTTTAGCACAAATTTTTCAGTTCACTTCACTACCCATGCCCCGAAAAACATGCAATGTGTTGCGGAACTAACATATGCTTTCTAACAACATTTGTTGGAACATATATTCACCCTTGAGTCATTTAGATAAATCATCTATACTGATTCCATTGAAGATTATCCAGATAATAGTTGGATTCTCTTACTTGAATCTATTGATTCTCATTCTAAAGCCAATTCATTAGAATCTTTTGATTCTGAATCATCTTGATTCATATATCCTTTGTATCTGCTATGCTATACGTGTGCTAGAGATAATTTCATCTTGGAGATTGATCTAATCTTGTAATAAATGGTATGTCTTGAAGATAGTGCAATTTTAAATTTTGTTGGGCATATATGTGGGGCATATATGTGGGGTACACGATGTTTTTCATCTAAATGGTATTAACTCACATGAATTTGGGAGAAAAACACTTGTGGTTTCAAATTATATAATATTGGCAACTTAAGAATTCATGCTTTGTATTGCAAATTCGGTATGAATAATTGAGCATTTTATGACCTGATCTTGTTTACTTTGAAATTTATCGCGTATCATTTTAAGTAATATTCAAATTGATTGAATAGTTTAAAAAGAAAAAGATTTGAGTTGCATAAGAATAAATTTGTTTGTTTCGTATCATCGTTAAAGGAATAAGTGAATTTATTTCACATGAATATCATCATTAAGTGCGTATCTTAGTTTACCCATAGTTGTGATAGAATGTGAGATGAATTGCTTTTATACTATTATGATCTTCTTACTCATGATGTTCAACAAAAAATATGTTGTTTAGTTTGTTCAGATAAAAATAAAAAATATGTGTTTCAGTTTGTTCAGATAAAAACCAAAAATATGTGATTCCATTTGTATAGATAAAATCCAAAAAGATTTTGTTTCCGTCTTCCATGAAAATTCTATCTTTTAATTTTTTTTAAATGTTTTGGGATTGGATCAGATACGTGCTACAGATGGAAGATCACAAGAATGTGACATGTTGACGGTTGAGGTTTGTTTGATTTTTAAATTCCAAAATTGGTCAAGGCAAAGGTTTGAAGCGATCTTATTATGTTCGCCTTAAGCTTGTTAAGCGAACTTAATATGTTCTCCTGAAGCTTGTTAAGCAAACTTAACAAGTTCGCCTAACTAAGAGAACTAAATTGAGAGAATAAATATCTGTTTTAGGCGAACTTGTTCATTACCATTGTTTTTTTTCCTGAGCGAACTTGTCTTGAGCGACATATCAACAGTTTAGGAACTTGTTTGATTTTCAAAATCTGATTGTTGACCTAAAATTTTCGTGATTAATTCTTAATCGGTTTTGAATTGCGATTATTTCTAAGGTAATTACAATGATTTTCATCCGTTAAATCGTTAGGAAATTGATTGTTTGACTCTGTATTTATCGTTAGTTTGACTGTCGGACGGGTTTTTGATAAAATAGGGTTTATCAGTGGGTAAAACTTGAAATTAAAGCTTAAAAGTGCTAGGTTGTTGTAAATCGATGCTTGTTGGGTGTTTAATTTGCAAAGAAACATCGACATGAATAAGTTTGATTTCTGTGAAGAATTTGTATCGACAGGAGAACTTATTAAATTCGCCTCTTGCAACACTAAGCGAACTTATTAAGTTCGCCTAAGGGTTCTGTGATGTTTGGACTTGTGATTTTTTTCGTAAAATTTTTTTTATGTTTGATTTTTTTGTTGTTTGTTTTGTGATTGTGTTTGTATATAAGGTGTTTATCTTATGTGTGTTTGATATATTACTGATGTTTGTTCTATGTCCAATACATTTACAGATGGCTCGCCGTGTTGAGTACAAACATAATCAAGTGGCGTTGTTAGATACGCATATGTCTGAGGCCGCAAATTTTCAAGGAATCATTAACTTCCTGAATCGTTCACGATTACATGTGGCCTTATCAGCAGATCTGTACATAAGTTTTCCATATATCCAACAATTCTGGGATACAGTACATCAAGACACTGAAGTTGAACCTCATGTGTTTCGAGCTACAGTTAATAATACCGAGGTGGCAATATCTGTTGATACTATTCGTTCTGCATTAGCATTGGGAGGTACAAACAATGACCCTATTTCTTATCCTGGAACACTGATCATGGGGTGTTTTCAGAGGATGGGATACTGAGGCAAACCTAATGATACTCAAGTCAAGAAAGGTGGTTTGGTTGGTGAATGGAGGTACTTTATGCACGTCATTATCCAGTGCTTATCTCCACGAAAGGCTGGCATTGATGGACTGAAGAGTGCTCTACAAGCTGCAATGGTTTCATTGACTCTAAACAAACGGTTTAACTTTGCTTTGTATATATACCGTGAGTTGGTCATGCAAATCAATCCTCCTGAAGGTCAAGGGTTTCTTATGTACCCTATATTCTTGCAAATGATTCTGAACCATCTTATTCCAATTTTACCGCATCATCCAATACGTTTGACCTTGACTCACATGTCCAAAAGAATATTTACTGAGTGCACCAAGGTTAAACAACAGAATATTGCTTTGATTCCAGTTCCAACTCCTCTGTTTGGTCACATAATCAATCCTGATTATGTTGAGCCTCGTAATGATAATTGGTTTCATCCTGAGGAGTTAGTTCAAGGACAGGATTAGAATCAAGCAAAACAACAAAACCAGCTCAAGCACAAGCTCAAGAACAAGTTCCTATTCAACAAGAACAAGTTCATATTCCTGTTAATGAACCAGTTCAAGTTGACGATGTTGCAATTGAAGAAGAACAAGACTTCGGTCTTAATATGGATGATTTTAATGATGATGCTATGAACTCACCTATTCATAAAGCTGAAGGGAATATGGTGGATAGAAGTTCTAGTGATACAATCCTTCCTGATTCTAAAGCTACTGACTCTGATTCGTCTAGAGATTTTAGCTCAGATCACTATGAGAGGCTGGCTACTTTGCCATTGGCAAATGCGGGGAAGTGTATTAAATCTAAATCTAGAAAGCCGAGGCTTAAGACTATTCGGGATCCTCCTTCCGGTTCAGTACTTGGCAAGAGAACATTAATTGATGAGAGTTCTGACTCTGATAGAGAGGTTACTCCAGTTCCAAAAGCATAGAAGCTTATGTCTGCTTCAATAGCTACTGCTACCTCATCTCAAGGTGTCGAGGATGCTACCTTTGTTGAATCCTTACTGATTACACCTCCTTCATCCAAACGTCCATCTCCCGTGATTACTCCTACTCCTAACTCTACTCAATCATCTGTTGCTGGTACTTCACAACCTTCTGATTCTGAACGGATTACCTACCTTGAATCACAAGTGCTTGCATTGCAGAATCAGGTAGATATTCTTGTGACTACTGATGCTCAGAGGCAATTGGTTCTTTCAGACTCAAGCTAAACAGATTGATGACATGAAGTTATTGGTATCCAAACTTGTTGAGCGTCTTGACGCTCAAGGGGAGTTAAGGATCCATGATTCTTGTCATACTGAGTCAATTCAAAGAAAGGATGGTGATGACAATGATTCTAGTGGTAATATTGAGGGTGATCGTCAATACACTGACATTAATCCAATATCAAGAGTTCAGGGGGAGTCATCTACATCAGGTAATATTTAAGGAACCAAGAAAGATTCTGAAGTTAATGAGGATATTCTGTTACTTGAATTCTTTCAAACTGATTCTGATGCTGAAGAAGAAGAAGCTGAAAAGATTGAATGTCTAGTTGATATTGATGAGCTGTTTAATGATGTTGAAGATGTTATGACTGATAATGAGGTTGAAGAAGGAGAAATTGTGGAGATTGAAATAGAAAAGAGTAAAGTTGAAGTTACTTATGAAGGTTGTGACGTCTGAATGTTCCTTATAACTTCATCCAGGATGATGTTATTCATGAGTTCTCAAATGAAGGAGTGACAGATTCTATGGACTTTATTGAAGATGTTACTAAGTCTGATGATATTGCTCAATCCAAAATGGATACTGATGTTGATACTACTCGTCTTGTGTCTCCTAAGACTACTGAAGAACCTGTGATGTACAGAAATATAGGTATGACTAGAGAATAGTGGAGAGAAGTAGTTAACAGCTGGAAGAAAGTGTTACCTGACTCTCCTATACAACCATCTCAAAAGGAAAGATATGTAAATAAAGAGCATTGTATTGGAAGAATCATTAGTTGGTTCTATGACGATGAAAGTAAATTGTTTGCTCTCAAGAGATCTGATGGTGTTCAGTACTTAAAGCCATGGATCAAGTATTTCAATACCTTGCCGAGGTGTGAAATAAATGGTCTTGCTACTAAACCGTTGATAAAACCATCAAAGTTTGGGCTTGCTGATGTTATAGCTAAACTGATCAGTAAAGAAGGTGGATCGGGAAAGTATGAGAAGCTGAAACCACAGAAGGGAAAAAGAGTGAAGATTGTTGATCCATGTACTAGTTTTGTGACTTGGATGTATAAGTTCAAACCAGTAAGAGATGTGCAAAATATTCCATTGAAGAAGATACCACAAGAATTTCTAGGAAATATGAAATGGTGGTACGTTGATGTGAATATTGGTGAAGCTAGAGTTGAATATAGAAATAATAAGGTCATTGTAAGTTTCTATGATGCAATGAATCTTATTAATTTCTCAAAGAAAGATCAGAGAACTCTAATAAAGAATGAGATCATGTTTACCGATGAATGAAGAGAACAAGAATTGCAGTATAAACGGGTGTTGGAGATATGTCATAGATATGGAGTGCATGCAGGTAGCAGACTACTAGAAAACTGGAAGAGCTCATCATAGAGACTGAAGACAGAAGATTAAGCTATTGTCAGGGGGGAGTCTGTTAGGACATAAATGTATGATAAAATCTTGTAATAGTTTAGATCTTATTGTCTTTATGTTTTGTCTAAGTTTTTGTATAAGTTCTGCTAGAGGCGAACTTAACTAGTTCGCATAGTCTCATGAGGGTCGAACTTATCAAGTTCGCCTAGTCTCATTACAGTTTCAGTTTTGTAACTAAGTATTTGAATGCTCTGTAAACTGTGTGTTTGAGGAATACAACGAGAAGATTATTTACTTGCTAATTTTTATCGTTTCTATTGTCATTTTGTGTATATATACGTTGATACGGTTGGATTCCGCACTCCGTGTCTTCTATACGTCACGTCACGAGATCGATCTATAGAGGAGTCATGTGGACCTACAGTCGTACGGCGTGCGAGCCCCATGAAGTTAACCCACTCGTCGTGTAGCGGTATAGGGCTGGGGGACCGTGGAGGGGAAGGAGTAGGTGGTTTCACTTCCTCACTACTAGTATCATTCCCGTGGATGAACGAGTATGGTACAGTCTCCCCTGAATCAGTGTCGGAGTTTGCTTCTTCCGATTCTTCCTCGTATGGCATGACTGGGGATGATGGTGCATCTCCTGAGTTGGCTGACGACATGTTCCTGTAACAGGTTAACCACAAGTTCTGTCTTATGTGAGTCTTATAAGTGTATGTGAGAATGCTAAGTGTTTGTGCGGAAGTGAAATTCATATGAGACATCGGTTACAGTCTAAATTCATTACATGCAACCTAGTTCACTGGAACTAATGGCTCTGATACCAGTCTGTCACACCCCCAAATTCCACTTCGGGCTATACCCGCGGGCGGGACCCGAGAGGATCTTTACCATTGAATTACCTTTAAAATACCTGTTTAATGTGTGACTCGAAGGAGTCCAAAATAAAGTTGGACGTGGTCCAAAGTAAAAGTGCGGTAGCAAAGGTTTAAATGTTTACAACATTTGAAAAATAATAAGGATGATAAATATTGTTTATCAAAATAGGATGCTATGCATGAATAGTGCGTGACTCCAGTGGGTGCATCCTAGCCACATATCCTAGCATTCAAAGACCTGAGATAAACATGCTAAAATGGGTCAACATAAAGTTGGTGAGTTCACAGGTAATTGTAATGGAAAATAAGTTTATGAATGTATGGAAAAACATTAGTACTCTACATAATCATTGTTGATCAGACAAAGCAAAATATATCATAAGTCCATCAACCGACGCTAACTGTAGCCACTGTAAAGGAAAACGATGTGGTTCGCCTCTTTGTGCCTTGCACATGAATGGAATAGGTCAATTATGTACCCGTTCGACCTCCAGTCGAGGTTTGCACTACTAACCCAAGCATGGGTTGTTAACCCTAACAGTACTGTTCATGATCACCTAGCTTTTGGACAAATTAATGGTTGATTCTGAGAGGACTTTGTACAAAAAGTACAAAACTTATATAATTAATGTAACTGTGTAAGTGTGAAAATGTATAATTGAGCATGTATCTCACCCCAAAACGGTAAATGAGTAAAAAGGGCTGTGAGAACTCACTTGATGAATGACTTGAAAGACTCTTAGCAAATCCAGACTAAATGAGACGACCTACTCGTGTCCTAGGAGCAATTAGGACTTTAAGGTCTAAACATTTGTAAATGTTTGACTATGAACGTTATGCATCCAAGAGAGTTTTGAAAAGTGTCTTTGATATTTCAAAGATTGTTTTGACTTGACGACCCGTTGGTGACACGTTGGACTTAAGCATTCAAATCCTAACATAGAATTCAAACCTACATTGAAGTAGTCTATTATCGTCTAATAAACACATTGTTGGAGCATGTTATGTGACAACAAACATGGTAATAGATTAGTCTTGATGTTTAATGTTTTGTGTGTTTTGTTTTGTATTTGTTTATGTTTGCACAGGCGAACTTAGCATGTTCGCCTGATCTAGTTGAGGCGAACTTAGTAAGTTTGCCTGAACTAAAGATTGGCGAACATGTTAAGTTCGCCTGATCCGGTATGTGTTGTCTATAAATAGTGCAGGAGTTGTTCTAATTTGTAACAAATTTGTATCTCTGGAACTACTCTGTGTGTACTGTTTACAGATTGAATACAAGAAGCTTTTTATGATATCTTGTCTTGTGTGTGATTCTAGTGTGTGCGTGAGTATTCGAGACCTACGTATGCGTTAGGATTCCGCACTACGTATACGTATCACGTGTTTAACATCAGAGATCGATCGTTAGACCCGCTGGGACTTACAAGTGGTATTAGAGCCATTTCTCTTGAATAGCTATTGTTATTTAACATTGTTTCGATTGAATTTGCACAACAAGATGAAGATATTAAGAAGTGTCTGTGTTCTTGAGTGTTTAGCGATTTTGGAGATGAATTTTCATTGATTTCTTCATTTTTTGTGTTATTTTACCAAAATTGATCCGTTAGAAGTGTTCTGAATCATCATTTCAAGAATCAAACCGAAGGAATTTCTATAATTCATTCAAAATCGAGTAATATGGAAAATTTCGGCTCTGTTCGTGTGTTTGGGTGTTAGAATTATCCTCCTTGTTCTTCAGCTGAAACAGGCGAACTTGTCTGATCAGTTACGGGCGAATTTGTCAAGCGAACTTGTTAAGTTCGCTATACTTCATTTAGGCGAACTTGTCAAGCAAATTTGTTAAGTTCGCTCTAAGAAAAAACTTGTCAAAATTTTCTAAGTGTTGAATTGTTTCAAAGATGTCTACTTCTAATCAAGTAAACAACATGACTCATTTGTTGAATCATGACAATGAGATTGGTACTCCAGCCAAACCACGGAGGCTTATGAATCTCAAGGATTATTCTAATTGGAAAAGTCGGTTTGAAAACTATGTGAATATCAATGACACAAGTTTGTGGATTCCTATTAGTGAAGGATATGAGCATCCTGTTCATCGTCATATGGGTGTGTCGGATACACCAAAACCAATTTCAGCTCTTAATGATAATGCAAAGTATTTGTATGATCGTGAAAAGAAAGCACTTGCAGCTTTATCCATGTGTTTGCCTCTGGACATCTACCATACTTTCAAGAAGTTTAAGACTTCTCGTGAACTTTGGGAAGGTTTAGCTAAAAGATGTGAAGGTAGCACTGATATCAAGAAGAGCATAAAAGAATTGTTAAAGAAACAATTTAGTGTGTTTAAACATTTTGATTGTGAATCTTTGGATGAACTCATGTCAATGTATTATCATCTTCTAAGCGAAATGGTCAAAAATGACATTACTTACAAAAACAATAAGATTCTTGAAAAGATTTTGGATGATTTACCAGCTCATTTTGAGATGTTCACTATTGTGATAAAAGAACAGTCTGGATTTGATGATCTGGGTCTTGAAGATTTAATGGGAAAGATTCAATCGTATGATTTGCACAAACAGAAGAAAGACACAGTCTATCAAGATCCAAGCATTTATTTTGGCAAAGGTACATCGGCACAGAAATTTGGTGGAGTTGCATTATTTTCTGGAGAGTCTTCTGAAAGTCCAAAAGAAAGTTCTTGTCAAGATGGTGCATGTTTTGTTGCTTCTAGTTCTGGATGTTCAAAACATAGTAAGAATGGAAGTCATTCTTGTTCTACTAAGGTGTCTTCTTCAGCAGCTGATGATATGATGGCTATAATTGCATCATTCTGGCTATGATTGCATCATTCTCAACCTCATATGAAAACTTTATTGGTGGCAAGATAACTGATCTAGATATGATTGAGGAAGATTTTAAGCAGTTGGATAAAGATGCTTTGGAAGAAATGAATATTCAGTGGAATATGGCTTTATGGATGAGAAAAGGTAAACATCACTTGAAGAGAACTAGAAAGAAGTTCATTGGAGCATCAAGCAAGACTATGATGGGGATGGATAAATCTAAAGTCAATTGTTTCAATTGTTAAGAGTTTGGTCATTTTTCTCGGGAATGTTCAAAACCAAGAAATCAAAATCAAGGATCATCAAACTCTCAAGGCAATAAAAAAAGCTGAATAATTCCACAGCTTTGATTTCTTAACAAGATGAAAATTAAGACTGGGGTATTTATTTGGAAGATATTGTGGCTCATGTTAGTCAAGCTTTTCTGGTTGAAGTTCATCATGAAGATGAAAGTGAAAGTGGTTCTTCTGATAGTGACTCTACAAATTCTGGGAGTTTACATGATAGTGATGAGTCAGTGCCTCGAAAGAGTGAACCTAGGTTTTCAAATGAAGATTTGCTCAATGATGGAGCTGCTGAAAATGTTACCGAAAAGATTTCAGAGATGTTAGCTGAGGGTAATGCATTCATGGAAGAAACTAAGCATGTAAAAAGGTTGATTCTTGTTTGAAATGTATTGATTCTGAATTCAAAATTACGAGATTGTGTGATGATAACACGAATCTCATATGTGACATGAAAGCAATGTGCACATCGAACCAGACTTTGAAAGAAAATGAAATCATTTTGAAAACTAAAATTGAATCTTTAAAAGATGACATTAAAGTTTTGCAAATCAAAGCGAATGCATAAGCATTTTATCTCGATGTGTCATACTCTGAGTATGAAAAGAAAATTAATGAACTTGTTGTGTCACAGACAGAGGTAACAAAACTGTTATGAAAGCTTGAGGGTTATAAGAATTCCCGTTTTTTGTTGGAATATTATAATGAAAAATCTTCGGGGGCAAAGGTTGTTGGAGGGGTTGATTCTTGTCCTTCTTTTGATGATACAGATATTGGGGGAGGTGTTGGGTATTGTCCACCTTTTAATGAGAATTATACTCTATGTCTGACTGAGGAAGTCTTGGTTGAAGATTTGGAACCAAAAACTGTGTTGAATATCAATCCTGTTACTCATGAGGATATGATATATGATGATTCAACTGATGATGAAGTTTTTGATTCAAAGAAGGTTGAAGGTATAGTGAAAGAATGTAAGTATGTGGAACCAGTTGTGGTGAAAAAGGTGACTAGAGATAGATGCATTCTGACTGAACCGGATGATCTGATTGAACAACCAAAACCTAAATCTACTTATAAACTAGTTAAACCGTTTGTAAGTGGTGGTTTTGATTCCCAAGAAACAACCAAGATTGAGAAATTCTCAACTCTTGATTTTTGTAGACAGAAAGTTGAAAAAGAAAATAAAACACTACTTCTGAGTGTTCATCATCCACACCAATTAAGGTTCAGAAGGAAAAGTATGTTCGAGTATACAAAGAAAAACGTGCTTGTTTTCATTGTGGTATTGTTGGTCATATACTGAAAGACTGTCCAAATAAGAATTTGGGAAAGCGTATGGAGAATCCAAAGTTGGCTAGACCGTTTGTGAATCCCCCTGCAAAACAAGTTGTAAAGATTGTTAAAGTGAATAATGATGTGGAAGGAAGTGGTAAGAAGCCAAGTGTCCAGATTGCTTCTGATTCAATGAAGAGCATAGAGAAGATTGTTCCTATTGGTGATCATACACAAACAAAGGAGAAATTGTCAAGACCATAAACATGTAGAAGAAATAAAAGGTTGAGAAAACTTCTAGAACCAGTGGTTAATGACAATGTTGTGTCATCCAAGGAGAATGAGAAAGTTCAGGTTCAATCATAGTGGAAACCTAAGTCCATAGTTTCTGTTTCTGAGAAACAATCTCCTACAATAAAGGAGAAATTTGATTGTGTTTTGAAAGAAATTGTTTATTTTGATGAATCAGGCCGACCCAAGACCACAATGGCTTGGGTCTCTATTACTAACTAATCCTTTCTGTTTGTGTGAAGGGAAATCCAAGGATGACTGTTGGCAACCATTGCTATGTTGACAGTGGATGCTCTCGGCACATGATAGGAAATCTTAACTTATTGGAGAATGTGAAAGAAATCCAAGGAGGGTATGTTGCTTTTGCAGGCAAGTAAGGAGGAAATATTTTAGGCCAAGGCACAGTGTCAAATGGGAGATTGAGCTTTGAGAAAGTCAATTATGTGGAGCAGCTGGAACATAATCTATTATCTGTTTCTCAAGTTTGTGATAAAGATTTCTCTTTTCACTTTAATAAGGCAGAGTGTTTGGTTTTGAAGCCGTGATTTGTGATACCTTAAGATTGGATACTTATGTGTAAGGCCCCAAACCCGGGAGGCCTCACTTGTTGGATTTACTCACTCACAAACAGTTCTTAAACATGAATATCAAATAACGCAGCGGAAAATTTCATTCAAACATAACGTCATCGATGTTCATACATGCGGAAGCGTAAACATTGTTTAAAACATAAATACATCATTACTAAACATAACGGGATGCCACTCTTCATAGTCAGTCAGGTAACTCCTCTCGCTAGCCAAGCATCACCGTCCATCCTCATAACCTTCCTTAACCTGAATGTGCATACTAAAAAGTCAGCTACGCTGGTGAGTTCTAGTTTTAACATAAAACTTTAACTTCAAATAATTTGCCAAAAACATGACTTCATACTTCATTTAATAAAAAGCGTACGTAAAGTAATGCAATAACAAAACATAACACTTCATAAACATAAGTCAACGAACATATCGAATCTGCGCCTTCTCGTAACCGTCAAATCCATACGTTACATACTGGTTGAATAAACTAAGGATCACCACCACTAGGCCCATCATAATCGTACTATCCTTCGGGTGAGGAACTCCTAGGGCCCCATACTTAGGTTATCCAACCCTTCAAGCACGGCATCCCAAAGGATAGCGCGTACCAAACTTCAAGCACTGCACCCCGTAGGGCGCCAGTACCAAACTTCAAGCACGACTACCCCGTAAGGTAGATCGTACCAAACCTCAAGGATCACAATAATCCCCTTGACGACCGTCATCGCCCCAGTTGTACAACAGTTGGCCAGCCACAAAGGCACCTAAAAGGTAAAGGCCCATAACATACTTCCCATCCCTTACCCTTCATTCCCTAAGGAATATTGGCAGATTTGTTCGTTTGTGACTTTCATAAACCTTCGCTTCTTTTACCTCAAAAACTTCAGTTAAAGCATTCGTACGTTTTATTAAAAACATTCATTCATTCATTAACACACTTCATAAACTTCTTTTGGCATAATATTTCATAAACACTTCCTTCATAACTTTTCCTTCTAAAACATCACTCATAAACATCATTTTATAAAACGTTACATACAACCTTCATAAACATCGTTTTATAAAATCGTTACATCGTTACGTATGCACACCAGCCCAAAAACATTATTAAAACATTTAAAAGAGGGCTTCTAGAACTCACCTGATAAGCAGTTCTGAAATACTCTTAGCTGGTTACTGCGCGTCACTAATGTCACTCACGATCTGTTATAATAAAGCCATACTTGTAAGGTAGTGCTCCTAGATGACACTAGACATCCCTATGCTTAAACCTAGTAGTTTTGATGGATTTGCACCTATCGAAACTAGGTAGTTTCGATGGGTCTGCACATATCGAAACTAGGTAGTTTCGATGGGTCTGCTCATATCGAAACTAGGTAGTTTCGATGGGTCTGCTCATATCGAAACTAGGTAGTTTCGATGGGTCTGCTCATATCGAAACTAGTAGTTTTGATGGAGTCTGCACATATCAAAACTAGTAGTTTCGATGGGGTCTGCACAGATTGTCTTCCCAAAAATCTGAAGCTTTTGCATGCGAGTCTGATCGAGTCAGTATCTCAATTTTTCTTAGATCAAAACGTTCGTTTTTCATTCTAGATGCTATACCTAAGCTCATTTTCAAGTTCCATCCGCAAAATCGTTGCCTTTTTAGCCAAAACCCGAAAATCCCAAAAACGAACAAAAACTCAGATTTAGGCAAGATCCTTACCTGTATCGAGATTCTGATCCGGAGGTTCTTCTCACGAGCTTAGCAGTAACGTGCTCCCTCAATTTCGGGATGATCCGTCAACTTTCTCTCTCTAGACCCGAGCTCTCCTTTCTCTCTCTAGAAGTTGCGTGAGTGGGAATGAGCAGAGAAGAGGGCTGCCCTGCCTCTTATATAGTTGGGCTTCCCTCAGCCCATTGAAGCCTTGCTCAAGCCCGCTCCCTTTTGTTTAAATATTCCGACTAAATCACCGGTCTCGCTATATTTATTCGTTTTATTATTTTTGTGATGTTACAAGTCTCTTACAATAGGTTTCGTCCCCGAAACCTATCATAAGTCAAATAGTTGAGGGTACGACTCCCTCATTTCTGTCTCCGTTTCCCAAGTGGCTTCCGATCCCTTTCGATTTTTCCATTGGACTTTAACCAATTTGATAACTTTATTACGTAAACGTCTCTCCTTTCGATTTAGGATGGCCACGGGTTCTTCGATGTAGTTAAAGCTATTGTCTACCTCGATGTCAGTAAGTGGTACGTGAGCCGATTCATCCGCCAAACACTTTCGCAAGTGTGATACATGGAAGGAAGGATGAATTCCCTTTAACTCATCAGGCAACTCTAACCGATAAGCGACTTCACCAACCCGTGCCATTATCCTGAACAGCCGGACAAACCTCGGACTTAACTTTCCTCTCTTCCTGAATCGTATGATTCCCTTCCAGGGTGACACTTTCAACATTACTCTGTCCCCAACATCAAACTCAATAGGCCTTCGTCGTTTATCCGCGTAGGATTTTTGACGATCTTGTGCGGCCTTCATTCGTGCTTTGACTTGATCAAACATTTCCGACGTTTCCCTTATTACTTCCAGACTCCCTAATTCCTTATGTCCAATCTCACCCCAACAAACAGGGGTTCTGCATCTTCTCTCATACAACATTTCGTAAGGCGGCATGCCTATCGTCGTGTGATAACTATTGTTGTAGGAGAATTCGGCTAATGGCAGATGACTGTCCCAACTGCCGCCAAAATCGATAATACAAGCACGAAGCATATCCTCCAATGTCTGAATGGTCCTTTTGGACTGACCATCCGTTTGCGGGTGGTATGCCGTACTGATATTAAGTCTCGTGCCCATCGCCTCGTGAAATCTTTTCCAGAACCTCGGTGTGAATCGTGTGTCCCGGTCGGATACTATCGTCAAAGGCATCCCATGCCGTGCTACTACTTCGTTAATAAATACTTCCACTAACCTTTCCGACGAGAACGTCTCGCGAATAGGTAGGAAATGAGCACTCTTCGTCAAACGGTCCACAATTACCCAAATGGTGTCATGACCTTTAGCTGTGCGAGGTAGCTTGGTTATGAAGTCCATGGTAATGTATTCCCACTTCCATTCTGGTATATCAAGTGGTTGAATCTTTCCATACATTTTCTGGTGCTCGGCCTTTACTTGTGAGCAAGTCAAGCACTTGCTTACATACTTTGTCACTTCATGTTTCATTCCCGGCCACCAGTATTCCTTCCTCAGATCTTGGTACATTTTATTGGTACCGGGATGGATAGAGTAATGAGACTTATGAGCCTCATCCAAGATTTTGGTTCTAAGCTCGCCACCCATAGGTATCCATACCCGTCCAAAACATGTCCTAACACCAAGGGTGTTATATTCCAACTTGTCCCGTTGGCCAACCATCCTTTCCTTCTTTATGTTTTCTTCTTTAAGTGCCTCATCTTGAGCCTTTTCAATTTCCCTCATCTCATCCGATGTTACCACTAACTGGCAAGCTTTCACTCTATTAGGAGTAGGCACATCCTTTCGGCTTAGAGCGTCAGCCACCACGTTTGCCTTTCCAGGATGGTATATTATGTCACAGTCATAGTCTTTCAATAGTTCCAACCATGGCCTCTGCCTCATATTAAGTTCCTTCTGTTCGAAGAAGTACTTCAAACTTTTGTGGTCGGAGTAAATAGTGAACTTCACCCCGTAAAGGTAGTGCCTCCAGATTTTCAATACGAATACGACAGCAGCAAGTTCCAAATCGTGAGTCGGATAATTAGCTTCGTGAATCTTCAACTACCGCGACGCATACGCGATCACTCTCCCGCGTTGCATCAACACGCATCCCAATCCCTGACCCGAAGCGTCAGAGTATACCACTAGGTCTTCATTGCCCTCAGGAAGGGCCAAGACTGGGGCTTGGGTTAGCTTCTCCTTCAATTCCTTAAAATCCGCATCTTGGGTCGAACCCCATTCATACTTTACCCCGTTCCGAGTCAACTTTGTCAACGGCGAAGCTATTTTCGAGAAGTCCTGGATGAATCTTCGATAGTAGCCTGCCAATCCCAAGAAACTGCGGATTTCAGTTGGCGTCTTAGGAACATTCCATTCCCTTACCATCATTATCTTTGCTGGGTCAACCATAATGCCGTTCGGGTTGATGACGTGACCTAGGAATTGGACTTCCCTAAGCCAGAACGCGCATTTGGAGAACTTATCATACAACTTTTCCTCTTTCAGAGCTTCCAATACCTCCTTCAAGTGATACGCGTGATCACCCTCATTCTTGGAGTAAATGAGGATATCATCGATGAACACGATTACCAATCGATCCAGCATTGGTCGACAAACTCTATTCATCAAATCCATGAACGATGCGGGGGCGTTCGTCAATCCAAAAGACATCACGTGGAACTCGAAATGTCCATAACGTGTGCGAAATGCAGTTTTCGGTATGTCTTCTTCTCTCACCTTCAACTGATGATACCCGGACCGAAGGTCGATTTTCGAGAACCAACTTGCGCCTTGCAATTGATCGAACAGGTCGTCGATTCTTGGTAACGGGTACTTGTTCTTCACGGTACGTTTGTTCAACTCACGATAATCAATACACATTCTCATCGAACCGTCTTTCTTCTTCACAAACAACACCGGAGCACCCCAAGGCTAGATGCTCGGTCGTATAAATCCTTTCTCAAGTAACTCGTCTTGTTGCGTCATTAGTTCCTTCATCTCTACTGGTGCTAGTCGATATGGAGCCTTAGCTACGGGCTGGGCATCTCGTACTAAGTCGATTCGAAATTCGATCTCTCTGTCGGGTGGTATCCCAGGCAAATCCTCTGGAAACACCTCCGGGTACTCGCGTACCACGGGTACATCGTCTAGTTCCTTCACTTCCTTACACTTGTCAATCACGTACACTAGATAGGCCTCGCATCCACGCCTCAAATAATCTGTTGCCTTAATCATCGAGATGACGTTTGGCATCGGGGCGTCCCGATCTCCAAGAACCTCGACTTTGCTACCATCCGGAGCCTTGAGTCGGATTATCTTTCGCTTGCATATAATTTGCGCTTCATTGGCAGTTAGCCAATCCATACCTAACACGACATCAAACCTCCCAAAACCATAACGAACAATCTGACAGGGAACTCATGACCTTCTATTTTTATCGTGGAGTTGTCAACTACATCAGTTACTCTCGCAATCCTACCCTCAGCGGTTTCTACGCTGAAGGCCCTTTTTAACTTACTAACAGAGCACTTCACTCGTTTATAAAAAGTTGCAGATATAAAAATCTTAATGGCACCCGAATCAAATAGCACAGAAACAAAAGTGTTGTCAAGGATGAACGTACCTGACGCCACGTCGGGGTCTGCCCTGGCTTGGTCTTGCGTCAGCGCGTACGCACGAGTCTTTGCTCGGGGCCTCTCTTCTTTCCTCTCCAGGCCTTTCCCTTTCCCGGTTTCACCAATCCTGGGCTTGGTGCATGCCCGACTCATATGACCATTTTCCCCACAATTGTAGCATTTGTAGCCTTGCGGGCATTCACGGGAGTAATGTCCGGTCTTGCCGCATTTAAAGCACAGATTCGATCCTAACCGGCATTCACCCTCATGTCTTACCCCACACTTCCCACAGACTGTCGTCTCGCCTACCCTGGCCTGCTTGTCCCGAACCCCAAACAACTTCCCACCCGATCGTTTAGCGGGAAAACTCAACTTTTTCTTAGGCTCTTCAATGGCAATGACATTCAGCGCCAGATCATCAAATACCAGGCCGCTCAGTTCTACTACCGAATCATAGGTAGTAGGGGCGTTTGCCTTAACAAAGGTGCGGACTTGGTCCGGCAGCCCTTGAATGTAGCATGCAATCTTTCTTTCTTCAGTCGTAACAAGATGTGGCACCAGACGTGCCAGTTCATTGAATCGGGTTGTGTACTGCCGGTGCGTCATGCTCCCGGCCTTCAAACCCAGAAATTCCCTCTCTACCTTCTCAACCTCGTTCTTTGGGCAGAAATTCTTGATCACCAAAGTTTTCAAGTCAGCCCACATCATCGCATCCACAACCTCGCTCCCTTTTGCTTGACGTACACCTTCCCACCAATGGGATGCTTCCTCCCTCAAGGAGTTAGCAGCAAATTTCACAACTTGATCTGTTCGACATTCGCTCAGACGAATGGCAGCCTCCATACGAATTACCCAATCAAACGTAGCCACCGCGTCCTTCTTCCCAGTCAAGACCGGTGGGTCACATTCCTTAAAGGACTTATAGTCGCAACCACGGTTAAGCGGTGCATTAATTGCCTCAGTGTTTGGGGTACCAAATGCCATGTTGGACCCACCCGTCTCGTTAACCTTCTTCATCGCTTCAGCTAACAGACGTGGCAGAGAAGCCTTCATCAACTTGGAGAACTCTCGACCTATAGCTGCCCTTACTTCTGGTTCAAAAGTGAAAGGTTGTTCTTCAACCTGTTTCTGCTCAGCTTCATGCATACTAACCGCCGATTCAGTGTGAACACTTCCTTCTTCACTATACTCTTGGCGCGCAGGGGTCCTGCCATGCCCACCATTTCGGCCACCGGTACGGCCACCACGCCTTCCGTTTCCTCTCCTTGCCATTTCGTTCTATCAGACAAGAAATCCAATGTCATCACGCTAGTTAACAAATAGAATTCAATAAGTACTGTAAGATGTTAATATACACTGGCCATCTGCAATTAACCATTACACTACCTTTCAATTTCTAGTTGACCACCTTTGTGATTTCATCAGAACACAAGTCCCTACCTAACCCTTTCTAAGGCATACTATATACGTAAATATATACTACCTTCATACCTGATGCTGTGGCTCGAGTTACCCGTACTGGCATCCGCTTTCGGTCCCATTCACAGTTTAAGTTCAGACACTAGGAGTGTCCGAATCTCTCAAACTATTGCTCTGATACCAACTTGTATGGCCCCAAACCCGGGAGGCCTCACTTGTTGGATTTACTCACTCACAAACAGTTCTTAAACATGAATATCAAATAACGCAGCAGAAAATTTCATTCAAACATAACGTCATCGTTGTTCATACATGCGAAAGCGTAAACATTGTTTAAAACATAAATACATCATTACTAAAAATAACGGGATGCCAGTCTTCATAGTCAGTCGGGTAACTCCTCTCGCTAGCCAATCATCACCGTCCATCCTCATAACCTGCCTTAACATGAATGTGCATACTAAAAAGTCAGCAACGCTGGTGATTTCTAGTTTTAACATAAAACTTTAAGTTTAAATAATTTGCCAAAAACATGACTTCATACTTCATTTAATAAAAAGCGTACGTAAAGTAATGCAATAACAAAACATAACACTTCATAAACATAAGTCAACGAACATATCGAATCTGCGCCTTCTCGTAACCGTCAAATCCATACGTTACATACTGGTTGAATAAACTAAGGATCACCAACACTAGGCCCATCATCACCGTACTGTCCTTCAGGTGAGGAACTCCTAGGGCCCGATACTTAGGTTATCCAACCCTTCAAGCACGGCGTCCCAAAGGATAGCGCGTACCAAACTTCAAGCACTGCACCCCGTAGGGCGCCAGTACCAAACTTCAAGCACGACTACCCCGTAAGGTAGATCGTACCAAACTTCAAGGATCACGATAATCCCCTTGACGACCCTCATCGCCCCAGTTGTATAACAGTTGGCCAGCCACAAAGGCCCCTAAAAGGTAAAGGCCCATAATATACTTCCCATCCCTTAACCTTCATTCCCTAAGGAATATTGGCAGATTCGTTCGTTTGTGACTTTCATAAACCTTCGCTTCTTTTACCTCAAAAACTTCAGTTAAAGCATCCGTACGTTTTATTAAAAACATTCATTCATTCATTAACACACTTCATAAACTTCTTTTGGCAAAATATTTCATAAACACTTCCTTCATAACCTTTCCTTCTAAAACATCACTCATAAACATCATTTTATAAAACGTTACATACAACCTTCATAAACATCGTTTTATAAAATCGTTACATCGTTACGTATGCACACCAGCCCAAAAACATTATTAAAACATTTAAAAGAGGGCTTCTAGAACTCACCTGATAAGCAGTTCTGAAATACTCTTAGCTGGTTACTGCGCGTCACTAATGTCACTCACGATCTGTTATAATAAAGCCATACTTGTAAGGTAGTGCTCCTAGATGACACTAGACATCCCTATGCATTAAACCTAATAGTTTCGATGGATTTGCACCTATCGAAACTAGGTAGTTTCGATGGGTCTGCACATATCGAAACTAGGTAGTTTCGATGGGTCTACTCATATCGAAACTAGGTAGTTTCGATGGGTCTGCTCATATCCAAACTATGTAGTTTCGATGGGTCTGCTCATATCAAAACTAGTAGTTTCGATGGAGTCTGCACATATCGAAACTAGTAGTTTCGATGGGGTCTGCACAGATTGTCTTCCCAAAAATCTGAAGCTTTTGCATGCGAGTCTGATCGAGTCAGTATCTCAATTTTTCTTAGATCAAAACATTCGGTTTTCATTCTAGATGCTATACCTAAGCTCATTTTCAAGTTCCATCCGCAAAATCGTTGCCTTTTTTGCCAAAACCCGAAAATCCCAAAAACGAACAAAAACTCAGATTTAGGCAAGATCCTTATCTGTATCAAGATTCTGATCCTAAGGTTCTTCTCACGAGCTTAGAAGTAACGTGCTCCCTCAATTCTAGGATGATCCGTCAACTTTCTCTCTAGACCCGAGCTCTCCTTTCTCTCTCTAGAAGTTGCGTGAGTGGGGAATGAGCAGAGAAGAGGGCTGCCCTGCCTCTTATATAGCTGGGCTTCCCTCGGCCCATTGTAGCCGAGCCCAAGCCCGCTCCCTTTTGTTTAAATATTCTGACTAAATCACCGGTCTCGCTATATTTATTCGTTTTATTATTTTTGGGATGTTACATTATGCGAGATCCTCGAAAGAATGATACATATATGCTCGACATGAGCACTGCGACGACAACTTCGTCTGTTCCAACATGTCTTCTTTCGAATGCTTCTGAGTCCAATTCAACTTTGTGGCACTGGAAAATGGCTCATATACAATTCAGAAAATTGATTTATCTTGTCAAGAATGGGTTGGTTTCTGGTGTCCCTTCCATGATGTTTCATGTGAATGAAGACTGTATTCCATGCAAGAAAGGTAAGCAGCACAGGAAATCTCATCCTTCAAAGTTGACTAATTTTATTGTGACTCCTTTAGAGTTGTTGCATATGGATTTGTTCAGACCTATTAGTGTCAAGAATGAAGGCGGCAAATCTTATTGTTTGGTAGTGACTGATGATTACTCAAGGTTTTCTTGGGTCAAGTTTCTTGCTTCTAAGGACGAAACAGCTGAAATTATTAAGTTCTTGATTGTTGGGCTTGAGACATTATTCAAATTGCAATTCAGGATGGCACATAGTTTAAGAATGGAAATATGGGTTTATTTTGTTTACAAAAGGGCATCCATCATGAATTTAGTGCTCCTTATGTTCCTCAATAAAATGGTGTTGCTGAGTGGAAGAATCGAACTCTTATTGAGACAGAACGTACTATGTTATCTGATTCCAAACTGCCTGTTACTTTTTGGGCTGAGGCGGTAAATACAGCTTGTCATGTTCTCAGTAGGGTTTTGACCATGAAGAAACACAACAAGACATGTTATGAATTGCTGAACAATTGAAAACCTAATTTGGCGTATCTTTTTCCCTTTGGAAATCCTTGTACCTTGTTGAAGACTTACGATGTTTCTACAAAATTCAGCTCCAAAGCAATTGAGGGAATTTTCTTGGGATATTTTGCCAATTCTCATAACAAGAGAGTCTTTAACAAAGAATCATGTCAAATTGAAGAATGGTTTCATATTGACTATGATAATCGTTATGTTCTTCAGGAGGCAAAAGGCCCCCTTAGGCATTTGATTATGATGCATTATTCAGATCTTTCAATGTTCCTCTTGCAATTTCTCGAGCTGAAGCTGAGACATTCTATCAGTCCTACTGCAATGATGATTCAACTGTCGATCCTCGTTCGGTTATTCTGATTGTGGATACTCCTTCAGTTGACCCGAATGTAGCTTCAACTTCGTGTACAACCCAACATGATGACATTGACGATGATGAAGTTGTGTTTCAAGAATCATCTAATGATATCAAGAACATAGTTGATGATTCATCAGCATCGGCATCAGTTAAGGGGGAATTGCCTTCAAATCTTCATGCTGTTATTTAAGCTTCAGATATTCCTCAATCTCGAGTGCATAAGAATCATCCCACTGTCAATATTATAGGTGATTTGAATGCGGGTGTTCAAACGAGTCACCGTACACTTGCAGAAAATTCATGTTTATATGCTCAGATTGTGGATACAGGTATCTTGGAGACGTGTTTACATGGTTGCTTTATTTCTCAAACAAATCCTAAAAATGTGGTTGAGGCTTTAGATGATGATTGTTGGATTGAGGCCATGCAGGAAGAATTGGCTCATTTTTGATAAATTACATGTTTGGGACTTAGTTGATTTACCAAAAGGTTCAAGATCTATTGGCACAAAGTAGGTATTCAAATGCAAACGTGATGATCGTGATGTTGTGGTACGTAATAAGGCAAGACTTGTTGTCTAAGGTTTTAATTAGCAGGAGATAGTTGATTACACCGAAGTTAATGCTCCAGCTGCTAGGATTGAGGCAATACGTTTGTTTCTTGCATATGCTTCTTTCAAGGGTTTCAAAGTTTTTCAATTGGACATCAAGAGTGCTTTTCTGTATGGAAAGGAAGTGGTGTGTGAAACAACCGCCTGGTTTTAAAGATCCCAAGTTTCCTGAGAAGGTGTTTAAATTGGATAAAGCATTATATGGTCCTCAACCGGCTCCTTGGGCATGGTACGAAACTTTGTCGACGCATTTACTTGAGAATGGATTTGAACATGGTCAACTTGATTCTACCCATTTCATCAGAAAAGCAGGGGGAGATTTATTACTTGTTCAAATTTATGTCAATGACATAATCTTTGGATTGATGAATGTCGATATGTGTAAAGACTTTGAAAGAGTGATGAAATTGAAATTCGAGATGAGCAGCATGGGAAAATTATCGTTCTTTTTGGGTCTTTAAGTTGATCAAAAGGAAGATGGTTTTTATATTCATCAAACAAAGTATGTTGCTGATATCCTCAAGAAGATTGATATGGAAAATGCTTCAGCTTTCAACACTCCAATTCCGGTTAATCACAAACTAGATTCTTACCTAAAAGGGAAAGAGGTGGATTGTCGATTATACAGAGGAATGATCGGGTCTTTGATGTATTTGACAGTGTCACGTCCGGATATTATGATTGTGGTATGCTTGTGCTAAAGATTTCAGTCTAAGCCGAAGGAAACTAATTTGATTGTTGTAAAGCGGATTTTTTTATACTTAAAGGGTAAACCAAGGTTGGGGTTATGGTATCCAATTAATTCTAACTTTGATTTTAAAGCTTTTACAGATTCAGATTATAGAGGTTGCGGTCTGGACAGAAAATCAACGTCTGGTGGTTGTCAATTCCTAGGGAATAGGCTTGTGTCCTGGCAATGCAAAAATCAAGCCTCAGTTGCAATTTCAACTTGTGAGGCAGAATATATTGCAGCAGCCAGTTGTTGCTCCCAAATCCTATGGATTCAACAGCAGTTGAGGGATTATGGTTTGAATTTCACAGGGACACCAATGATGATTGATAACACATCCACCATGTCGATCATAACAAATCCTGTGAAACATTCAAAGACGAAGCACATTGAGATTCGACATCATTTCATTCGTGACTGTGCAGAGAAAAGGCTAACTGAATTGGTGAAAGTTCACACGGATGACAACTTTGCTCGTCTGTTTACCAAAGCATTCGATCGTACACGGTTTGAATTTTTTACTTAAATGATTGGTATGATTAATCTAATATGAGAAAGGTTTTCAAAAAGGTTTTTGATGGATTTTTTTCTTTTAGTTTTTTATATTTTTTAAAGTAAATAGTTTTATGATTTATTCTTTACTAGTTTACATGCTTTCTGAAAAACCCAAACAAATTTGAAAAAGATAAAATCGACACTGCTCGAAATTAGAGAAGAAATGATAGTACATCAGTAGGTGATAACATGCACATGACCATAGATTGACTACCTGGTGTCTGTATTTATGTTTGTGCTTATATGATTTGATCTAAACTTCTTAGTCTGCATAAATAGGAAATAGTAGCTTCATGACTATCTGACATTGCTGTATATAATCTTTAATTTAGATATTTGCATGTAATTTGAATTGTCAGTAGGCCAGACGCGTTTTTAGTCCATTAGTAGTGTAAAACATAATGATCTATGCTACAATTGTGATTTGAACCCATGGTATGCCGGGTGTGTGTGTTAAAAGATCATTATCAGATAAAGAATATGAGACCTCAAGTATTTCATGAGACCAATATCGGACTAAACTGATTAGCACAATTTTTCCGTACATTTCAATGCCCATGTCCCGAAAAACATGCAATATGAAGTTGGACTAAGATATGTTTCTTACAATTTGTTGAAACATATACTCACCCTTGGATCAATTATCTTGATTCCATTGAAAATATCCAGATAACAGTTGGATCACTTTACCCAATGTCATTGAATCAATCGATTCCTTGATCATTCTTCTGTTACTATGAGTCATGATACTTCATCCAAAACCAAGCTATATGAATCATTCAGATTCCATATATCCTTCGGGATTTGCTTCTTTTTCTGTGCTAATTGAGATAGTTTCATCTTGGAGATTGATCTGATTTTTGTATATGTCTCAATATGTCTTGAAGATAATGCATTTTTAAAATTTGTGTTGGCATATTTGTGGGTACACATTGTTTTCATATAAATGGTACTAACTCACAAGAACGTGGGATAAATACGCTTGTAGTTTCAAATCTTATAATGCTGACAACTTAAATTGACATGTGGTATATTGCAAATTCGGTATGAATAAGTTAGTATGTCATGATCTGATCCTGTTTACTTTGAAGTTGCGCATCATTTCATAGATTGAAGTTGAATAGAATATTCAAAAGAATTGAAAGTTTATGAAATCATGAAGTGTTAGTTCCAAGAGATTATTTACTGAGATATCATATATTATAGCACAAAATGCTTATTTGCTGAGCTAAAAATCTGTAAATATGCAGAATGCCATAGGTCAACCCTTAAATCTGCTAGGGAATTTTATATTCAGAATGTGTGTGTGATACATCAAAGATACTTGTAGATATAAAGACTGATGGATACAAAATTCTCTAAGCACAACTGTTACGGACTCCACAATTTTGCTACTGACCAACAAGCTACTCCGGATAGTTGTTCTCCTACTGATGAAAAACTATGTTGCGGATAGCCTTATCTGCTGAAAACCAGAGTTGCTGCTGATAGGCAAATCATTAGCAGCTTTGACTTTGCTACTGACACCTCTACTACCACACTGACACATCTATCAGCAGAAGGAATGTTATTGGTGTAGATGATTAAAGACAAACCACTTCTGAAGTCTGCTGCAAAGATTCCTAAGAAGACTTTTGACCTGAATACAATTGTTTGCTGCAGTTTGTCTTTTAGTTGTCTACCAATAGTAGTATAGCTTGTAACTGTCCAAGATCAACGGTCTGTGTTTGATCTGATCCTTAGAATCAAGGGTCTGTCTTGATTCTAAGTTCCTTTATATGTATTGTATCTTACATTTGTACAAGTGTGCTTCCTTAGAGTTTTCCTTGTAATCTTGTAAACATTGAAGACCAATACAATTTTCATTTATCGGTATTCTATTTGTTTATCTGTTTACATTGCATAGTTGTGATTGTTTCCGCCAGTCTCAACTAAAATAGAACCATCTTGTAATCACCGATCCTACAATGCTGATCTGATCTTTTTACTCACAGTGTTCGACCAA
The DNA here is from genome assembly GCA_023525975.1 of Smallanthus sonchifolius. NCBI lineage: Eukaryota > Viridiplantae > Streptophyta > Magnoliopsida > Asterales > Asteraceae > Smallanthus > Smallanthus sonchifolius. The sequence continues at coordinate 13,868,376 of CM042035.1, read as the reverse complement.
AAATATGTGATTTTGTATGTACAGAGAAAAACCAAAAAGATTTAATTTTGCAGAAGAGAAGCGGATGGCATCAAGTGAGTTCTGCTCTCGCCTATGTTGTCCATGATATGGTTACTTGCTAAGGATTTAATTTTGCACATCTAATATTTGAAGGTTTGAGATATAACCTTCAGGAAGGTGCAAAACAGGTATTTTTTATGTACTCAAGGTTCTTGCAGGAGGTTTTCAATAATGAACTAAAAGATTTATCAAAACCTACAAGAATCTATCTGATGCTGGGGCATAAAAACAACATTTTTAAAAGCGTGCGAACTGTTTCCAAAAAGTTCTCAGGGGTCAATGTTCCATTGTTATCTACAATAATGAACATACAAAGTACCCAGGGAGACAGTTCAGCAATCCCAGTTGATACTAATCCCACACACTCCACTTCGTAGCCTGAACATCAATCTGCTTCCGTTGTTCGAACCCCTGTGCATCCTATTGAGGGTGCATAGGCACACCAAATACTTACATCTGTTTTGGAAGCCCAACTGGAACACAGGGACCTAGTTGTGGCAAGTTATACTAGAAAAAGAAAAAGGAGCAAGAAGACTCCTTCTATTCTTGTCTCTTAGGCCCAATCCCAACCTAAAAGCCCTCATTTGGAATCCCAATATTTTGATGAGAATATCAAAAGGGATAGCCAAATTATTAGAAAGACTTCCTTGGAAGTCCTTCTATTAGGATCAGGATCACATCCCGGATCCACAGAACAACCCCTTGAGCCTATACACTCTTCTGTTTCTTTGAACTTAAGTACAGAGGCACCATGTTAAGATGATGTACCTTCTCCAACTGCCACTATCTTGGAGGCATTGATTGACTTGGCTGCCAAAGTACCCAGCCCAAGTTCATCACCCGAGAAGGTTCACTCTGGGAGTGATGATAGAGTGAATATGGAAGGGGCTATCACTACTTCTGGTCCAGCAATTGACCAAGAGGACAGTGATAACATCACTAAGTCCCCAACCATGGAAACTCACATTGAAGATGTTTCTCTTAAAACACTCTTCACTGAGAGGAATCCCAGGTGCCAAGAAAACCAGGGTGATGGTAAGGATTCCACAACTATGGATGAGGAGAGACTAAAACTTGAAAACATGGAATTGACGGCCAGGGTGGCAATACTAGAGGCTGAGGCGTCCAAACTAAAGCACCAGGTCTCTATGCATGAAGCCCATAAATGCCCACTTGTGACTACTCCTTCCCATGTATCAGTGAGAACTCAAACAAATGAAACTCTATGCACTGATGCAACCAAAAAGGGGGAGATAGTTACTGCTAAAGATGATGCTGATAGCCTTGATGAATAGATACAAGAGCAGGCTGCTTTTCAAAGTACACTCTTCAAACCTGTTTTTGTTCAAATCCATGACTTGCCAGACTCAGTAGATGAAGAGGAAGATATCTCTAAGGATTGGAATAGTTGTCAGATCTGTTGATGAGGTGTTGGAGAATGAAAGTCAAGATGAAGACACACCTTTGTCATTCAGCATACTTCCAGCTGCAGCCAGCATCTCTAGACAAGTCATATCCCCTCATTCCCCATTGATTGCATAAAATCTGGAATATAACTTAATTCTATCTTGGGGATATGATGGTCTATCAGAAAGGTTTTGGATTGGATGGGAATCTGGCAAAATTGAAGAGTTAAATTGGAATACTCTAAATCCCTTCCATATCCTAGATCTATACCTTACAAAGTGCATCAAAAATTTAACAGATCTTCCTGCTGAACTTGCCATTGGAATATTTTATTATCTGATGGAAGACAACATGCCCTGGTTTGAATGGTTTCTTCAAGAAGCAACTAAATTGGCTTATCCATCAACTACAGAGTCTTCAAGAACAGTAGAACAAAGACTAGCTCCAAGACTTGACTTGATAGAGAGTAGGGCTTTAATAGAAGAACAAGTTTTATGTCTGAGAAGATTCTTCTATAATGAAGTGGCTAGGGGCCTGGAAGTGTAGGGATGGTCAAGCACTGGGTGCTCAGGTTTTCAGTTCTTCTTGTGTTATGGATCATCCTTCAAAATTAACAACATTCAAGAAATCCTGCTCCTCAATCCAAATTTCCTATATAAGGTCAGGACACACATCTGCAACATCAACTCCTTAGAAAGTCAAGCAATGATCAATATTATCAAAGCATTTCTTGAAAAGGAGGGATGGATTGCAATGGATGATTCTGACTCAGAGCTATCCCTTCCCTCCTCACCAAATGTTATACTGAATGCAGCAGTAGAGTCAAGAAAAGTGGCTGCTCAGAATGTTAAAGAGGCTTTTAAAGCTACATATGGGAATGAATGGGAGAAGGAAAGAAGTGAAGCAGTCCCTTCCACTTTGTCTGCTCCTCAGACTGCCAATGAAGCTGAAGTGGAGATCTCAACAGCATCTCTCACCTATGATGTTGTGATCAATGAAGCTGAAACAGAGGCATCCAATAAACATAAAGGGAAAGGCATCATGACAGAAGAAGAAGAAGAAGAAAGAATAGAGAAAGAAAAGAAAGAAAAAGATAAGAGAAGAAGAGAAAGAGAAGAGGAGGAGATGGTCGAGCTTAAAAAGATCCAAGAAAGAAAAGCTGCCATACTCCTCCGAGAACAGCAGATCCAGTTGCATGCTAGGCAACTGGATAAGTTAAAGATCAAAGTTTATGCAGCTGAACAATTAAAAGTAGATGAAGCTCTAGCACTTCAGCTGCAGGAACAACTTAATAAAGAAGAAGAAGAAAGAGAGAAGAAGAGAAGAGAAGAGGCTAAGTTCAGGATAACTGACTCTAAATTAGCCAAAGAGATGAGAGAGGAGTTGAATGAAGCTCTGATTTCTCAAGGTGAGGATGCAGACTACGTTGAGAAATTATCAAATAAAGAAATCTATAGAGCCTTCATGGGTCATCAAGGTCACCTGCAAATAAGAAAAGGGTTGAAGAAGAAGAAAAAGCAAAAAATAAAACCAAGAAGACCATTGCATGCAATATAACAACCCATGAAGAAAGGAAGGTTATGATGGACTTCCTGAAGGCTAGAGGAGAGAGTGGAAAGAGGCTAGGTCCCATGAGCTTTATAAACCTGCAAGCCTTATATGTCAAAGTCTTGCATGCAATATAACAACCCATGAAGAAAGGAAGGTTATGATGGACTTCCCTAGACCTCCCTCCTCTCCACTTAAAGAGTCCAAATCCTTTCACCCAGCTCCTCCTCATCAACAGCCTCCCAAGAAGAAAACTAAACCTACTACCACACCAGAAGATTCAAGAGAAATTGTTACCTGGTTCTACAGCATTCAAGATCAATGGTTTAAGGTTTTCAGGGGAAGGACATAGGTAAAAAGATCAATCTACAGATCTATTGATGAGGTGATGTAGCTTCCAGATTCTGATCTTTAGAGAATAATGGAGCTAGGTGAAGCTCATGAGCCAGAGAATGAAAGTGGGAGGCATCTGTTGCTAGTGATCAAACATCACTTCAATCCTAGCAAAGATGTGATCATTGATGCTAAACCTCTCTAATCCCACTTTCCATTCACTAGTTGGTCCTATAATGCTGAGAAGAATGAATACACTATAACAGATGTCAGAGGTCAGAAGATGAGATGTTCTAGCAAGGCCATCTTTAGCATGCCAAGCAAGGACATCAAGTCTCTATCTGAACATCCTTATGACAATCCAAGCAAGGACCCTAGAGGCTATGAGACAGCAAGGATTGTTGCATAAATGCAAAAGCTTCAACAACAACAACAGCAAGATAGTTTTGGTAGCATCAGTCTAGGGGGAGTTTGTAGATATAAAGACTGATGGCTAGAAAATTCTCTAAGTACAACTACTGCGCACTCCACAATTTTTCTACTGACCAACAAGCTACTACAGATAAGGTTAGTTACTGAGGATAGTTGTTCTCCTGCTGATGAACAACTATGCTGCGGATAGCCTTATCTGCTGAAAGCCAGAGTTGCTGCTCATAGGCTTCTCAGCAGCATCAAACACTTAATACTGCTGATAGGCAAATCATCAACATCTTTGACTTTGCTACTGACACCTCTGCTACGGCACTGACACATCTATCAGCAGAATGAATGTTATTGGTGCAGATGATTAAAGACAAACCACTTCTGAAGTTTCCTACAAAGATTCCTAAGAAGACTTTTGACCTGAATACAACTGTTTGCTGCAGTTTATATTTTAGTTGTCTACCAATAGTAGTATAGCTTGTAACTGTCCAAGATCAACGGTCTGTGTTTGATCTGATCCGTAGAATCCAGGGTCTATCTTGATTCTAAGTTCCTTTATATGTATTGTATCTTACATTTGTACAAGTGTGCTTCCTTAAAGTTTTCTCTGTAATCTTGTAAACATTGAATATCAATACAATTTGCATTTATCAGTATTATCTTTGTTTATCTGTTTACGTTGCATAGTTGTGATTGTTTTCGCCAATCTCAACTAAAATAGAACCATCTTGTTATCACCGATCTGACAATACTGAACTGATCTTTTTACTCGCAGTGTTCGACCAAAAATATATGATTTTGTGTGTACAGAGAAAAACCAAAAAGATTTTGTTTCTATCTTCCATGAAAAATTCTTAAATATTTTGGATTAAGTTGTTGTACAGGTTGCAAGATGATCGGAGTGTCGGAAAAAGGAAAAATGCAAAATTTCCAAATTTGGCTAAGTGTTGTGTTAAGCGAACTTACTTTGTTCGGTTGACAAGTTCACTTAGGTGGCGAACTTGTTAAGTTCGCTTGATTTGGCGAACTTAATCCATTGGGTATATAAGAGATTCAGCAAACTTGACCATTCACTTGCCACTCTTTGACTTTTGTGAACTTCTTAAGCGACTTTGTTCCTTAGAGTTTTCTTGTGACTGGTATTGATTAAAAGTGTGAGAGATTGGTTTTTCGTTCCTCATTCTTATACTATACCAGTTTGCGATTCTAACCAACGTAAAATCATCTCATTTCATCTATTGAATCGTTCGAAATCATCGACTTTATCATCGGGTAAACTCACGACTGTCGCCAGATCTGTTCATCGTCATTGTGTGGATATTATGATTCTAGTGTTTACTCCGTTGTTTGGGCACATAATCAATCCTGCTTATGTTGCACCGCCAAACAACAACTGGATACATGATGATCCATCCTTGGAATTACCACCAGCTGCCAATCAAGATGAGGAGGAAGAGGAAGGAGGTGATGATATCAATAGTGAAGAAACTGATAGTGAAGAGGATGTTGGTGATGATGCTGATGTTAATAATGACTATGGTGATGATAATAATAATGATGGTGATGAAAATGATGATGATAATGCTGATGATGGAAATGATGGTGATAATGTGAATTTGCATGTTGATATGAATGAACCTCATGTTGACAATGTAGAGGTTGAAGAGACTAGCACCAGTTCGTCTGAATCTGGTGAAGCTGACAATGATGAAGAAAGTTCCCAGGATTTAAGTCCTAAGCACTATGCTCAGTTAGCTAAAATTCCTCGGGTTACTAGGAATGTCTATGACAGATGCAAGAAGTCTATGACAGACGCAAGAAGGTAAAATTTCCAAGGGTCCTCCTCCCAATGCAGTACTTGGCAAAATAAAATTATAAGATGAAACATCAAGTTCTGAGGACGATGAGGCTCCTGCAGCTAAAGGACCTAAATTGATGGCTTCGGCTATTCAAGCTACACATTCTACACAGGACAAGGAGGATAGAGAGTTTGTTGAGTCTTTGATTATAACTCCTAATCCTTCACAGTCTAATACTCCTCAGGTGACTCCTACTGTATCCAAAGCACATGATGAGGCTGGTCCATCTACAAGAGAAGTTCGTGATGAAAGAATACAAGCCTTGGAAACACAGGTTTCAGGCTTACAATCTCAGGTGGATGATTTGCTTGACAGAGAAGCCCAGCGTGCTCAGATTATCAATGATCAAAACACGGTGCTTGCAGAGATGCAGATCCTTGTTAGCCAATTATTAGAGCGTCTTGACGCTCAGGGGAGAAGGCTGATAAGTCTGCATGTCATAGTGTTGGTGCTCAAAAGAATTTAGATGATGACGAACCAGATGTTGTTGATGGTTTGGGTAAGCATCAACACGCTAATACTAACCCGTCATTAACTCAGGGGGAGTCAAAGACTGTTATTTAAGCCAATATGATGACAAGAGTTGGTGATAAAGAATCGACTGCAGTTGATGATGCTGATATGTTGGATAATTCAATCTTTGAAGACTCTGACATAGATGATGCATACAAGATTGAATGTTTATTAGATTTGGATGATTTTTCTGATAATGATGATACAGATGAGGAAGAGTTAGAGGAGGGAGAGATTGTTGAAGTGGAGTTGGAGAGTGACAAACAAAAGGTAGTTTATCAAGGGTGTGACGGATTAATTGATACGGATGTCTTTGATGATGATGTGATTCCCGAACAGTTGTCAGAAGGAGTTGTAGAATCTGAAGAGTCTAATCCTAATCAAGATAAACAAAACCATCATTCTGCTTAGAGCTTGCCTAAAGATACTGAAATGTATAAGAATACAAGAATGACACAGGCACAATGGGTGGAGATGGTGAAGAGTTGGAGAACTAATTTTCCAGTCTCTCCAGCTGCACCACTTCAAAAGTAGAGATATGTGAACAAAGAGAAATGCTCAGGCAGGATAATAAGCTGGTTCTATGAAGCTGAGTTTAAGCTGTTTACAGTATGAATACAAGAACCTTTTTATGATATCTTATCATGTGTATGATTCTAGTGTGTGCGTGAGTATTCGAGACGTACGTATGCGTTAGGATTCCACACTACGTATACGTATCACGTGTTTAACAGCAGAGATCGATAGTTAGACCCGCTGGGACTTACAGGCATTGGCACATTCGATTGGAATATAGAACTTGAAACACAACTTTTGATACATTAAAGTTTCCTTAATTGGAAAGTCAAGTTTTGAGTCCTAAACATGGCAACTATGCAAAGTTGATGTTCACACATGAAATTAGGCATGCTATAACACATATATAACATTTCAAGGTTAACTTGCTACAATTAGACAAACATGCGTGTTCCGGATGTATAAAGTTTCCTATTATAGCAAGACTATGTCAAGTTGTCAAGTTTATGGAAAAACAACATACATTATCATACAATGTACCTAGTTACATGTTACTAAGTCATTTAGACCTTCTAAACATGTTAATAACTTGTAAACATAACTCATGGATGAATAAAGTTTCCTTATTTAGAAACCGGACTCTAGAACTCATATACATGCATTTTAATCCATCACTTTAGTCAATCATACTTCCATAATGTTCAATACACTAGTTTCATGCTTTACATGTATTCAATCATCAAGTTGCTCATGCATGTCAAGATATAAAGTTTCTAAAAATATAAAACGAGCCTAAAACATCATGGACATGTGATTTTACCGAAAAAGAATCATACAATCTCTATATCTAGTGTTTATGCATCATTTCCACCAAACAAAACACTTCATAACCTTCTTGAACAAAAACCCATATTTTAAAGTTTTCATAAATAGAACCGAGCATGAAATCTCATATGACCAAATGTTCTAGATAACAAATGTACACATATTATCCATTCTTTATGCATATCTAACAATTTTGCATCATCAAATCACCCTAAACATGGCATCTAACATGAAACCCAAAATTAAAGTTTCCAAAAATAACAAAACCGAGCATGCATGTATCATCAAACACTTTTGACAATAAAGTTTGCATATATTATCCATCTACAACTATTATCACAACACAATCCATCATTAGATCATCAAAATCTCATCATCTAGCACATGCATGCATAATAAAGTTTCCATAAGTGGAAACCGAGCTATGAACATCATCTGGGTCCAAAGTCACCAACAATATGTACCATTTGAGTTTAAAAACACATTTCCTTTAAGAATCCATTGATAATCTTTAAAGAAAATAAGATTTCTTTGGATGCATGTTGATATGAACATTGAAGAAAAATGGGTGGGTTTTGATCTTACCAAAATTGAATAAATGGATGGATTGATGGATGAAATCTCTTGCACACTTTATGTTCTTGACTTGAAGCTTGATATTAGACGGAATGGAGGATCAAAACAACAAAAAAAAATGAAGATGATGGTGGTGTTGGTGGGTTTCGGATGAAAGAGAGCAGTGGGAGGGAGGAGAGAGAGAGTGGAAGAGTAGGAGTGAAGAAAATGGTGGGGATTGGGGGGTATTTATAGGCTCTTGGGACACCGGGTGGTGGAAAACGAATAGTCACCGATTTATTGACGAAAATCCTGAATAGGTATGAACGAATTTATTTAGAAATATGATGAGTCATGTTGGTATTTCTAACATATAAAATTTTCAGATTTTTATGTGGAAATGTCGGTACATACTGAACACTGGTCGGACAACGTTAAAATATAAAGTTTCTCAGAAAATTCTCAAAAAAATCACAGAGTCTTAGAATAACATATCACAGTATTACATGTAATTTTTGCACATCAAATATATGTCTAAGTGTATGCATAGAATTAATTATCTAGCTAGTGCAAACCGTGTGTCCACCGGACTGTGCTGAAAACAAAAGTATTTCCATAAATCACAGAAAAATTCATGTAGGCATGATTAATTAAATCACAATGTCACATTTAATTTACACACACAGATTATATGTGTAGGTATTTATTTGAATTATCACCAACGGTCGTGCTATAGGACGCGTGTTTGACAGGGTAATCTTCTTAATTACCGATATGTGTAAACGGATTGATGTGCTAAGTGTGAAATGAACTTAATTACCATAAAATTAAGTGGAATGTATGACGTATACTACGACCTAAGTCTTAGTCGGGTATGGATGTTAACCTAGATTTTGGACAGGTGTCATAGTATCCCCCTGTTGAAAGGAATTTCGTCCCGAAATTCAGCTTGCGGTAATAGCGGAATGTGTGGTCTCAAATAAGTGTGGGTACTTGCGCTTCATCTGTTCTCCGTGCTCCCATGTGAATTCTCGTTCGCGTCTTGGATTCCATCGGACCTTAACTTTCGGAATACGACTCTGTCTCAGTTTCTTAACCTCGCGGTCCATTACTTCCAGGAGTTCTTCAACGAAATGTAGTTGTTCGTCGACTAGTATCTCCTCGAGTGGTACCGTAAGTGTTTCATCGTGCAAACACTTCTTTAGGTTGGACACATGGAATACATTATGGATATTCTGTAGTGTCTCCGGTAGGTTGAGTCGATAGGCAACAGGACCAATCCTTTGCAAGATCTCAAATGGTCCTATATAAAGGGGGTTCAGTTTCCCTCGTTTGCCAAAACAGATTACGCCTTTCCAAGGCGAAATTTTTAGTAACACTTTGTTACCTACTAGGAATTCCAGTAGTTTACGCTTCTGATTCGTGTAGCTTCTCTGTCGGTCTTGAGTGGATTTCAATCTGTCTCGGATTTTGAAGATTTTCTCGATGGTTTCGTGGACAAGCTCTGGTCCAGTGAGTTGAGTATCTCCTACTTCGGCCCAACAGAGTAGTGACCTGCACTTTCTTCCATAAAGTGCTTCAAATGGTGCTGCCTTGATACTCGTGTGGTAGTTGTTGTTGTATGAAAAATCGACCAATGGCAGGTGAGTATCCCAGCTACTTCCAAAATCTATCAACGATTGCTAGAATCGGGATGTAAAATGACTATCCCTATCTGAGATGTTGGAGATTGGCACTCCATGCCTTGAAACTACTACCTTTAGATAAAGCGGGTCAACTTTTCCATCTTGTCGTTCTCCTTGATTGGAAGGAAGTGTGGGGATTTGGTTAATCGATCCACGATTACCCAAATGGTGTCATAGACGCTTGGAGTTTTGGGTAACTTTGTAACGAAGTCCATTGAGATTTGGTCCCACTTCCATTGTGGAATCTCCGGTTGTTGTAGTAGCCATGATGGATTCTAATACTCCGTCTTAACCTTGGCGCAAGTTAGACATTTTCCAACGTATGTGGCAATTTCGGCTTTCTATGTTTGGCCACCAGTAATTTGCCTTGAGATCTTGGTACATCTTGTCAGAACCAGGGTGGATTGAATACCTTGACTTATGTGCCTCATCCATCACTAAGTCTCTTAAGTTCCCATGGTTCGGTACCCATATTAGATCCATGTAATAACATACATCATTGGATTTGATCTCAAATTGTTTCTCCATGCCTCGTAGGCCTTCATTTTCCAAGTTCTCTTCCTTGAAAGCTTCAAGTTGAGCATCACGTATATGGATAGGTAGATTCGTGTGGATTGTCAAAGTTAACACTCTTACCCGACAAGGTTTAAGTTGCTCTTTTCTACTTAGGGTATCGGCAACAACGTTTGCCTTTCCTGGATGGTAGCGGATTGCGCAGTCGTAATCATTAAGCAATTATGTAGGTCCCGATTCAATGCGTTACGGATCTCTAGACTCGCGTTACGACACGGTGATAACATGCAGAATCCATGATCAACGTGCTCGTGTAACTCAATCAACAACAACAGTGTAAATAAACGCTTTGTATTTCCACCACAAATCTCAGTTTACAAGTTCTCATAGTTTTTCTGTTCTGTGTTCTGTTCTGATCTATCATCTAAGACTTGTAAACACCTATTTATAGGAAAACACAAATCCACACAGCACTATAGACGAACTTAACAAGTTCGCTCCTAAAGATGCTTAGGCGAACTTGTTAAGTTCGCCTCTCTATGAACTTACATAGAATTTTATCAATAGTTACAAAACATGTCCTAACAGACTCCCCTTTAATTGTTGCTAACAATTCTATCAATTACAAGTGAAAGAATCTAAGAATAAGATATAATATCTTCAAGCTCGTTGTCACCAGAATATGCTCCAACAGACTAACAGCTTCTAAAGATTGTCATCCGTCTTCAAATATCAACAAACACTATGTAGTCTTTGTCTTGTTCATCTGCACACTCTCTCTTTCTATCTAGAAGAGAAATTAGGAGAAGGACCCCTTGTCAACTTCTGTCTGCATTATTCAATTTTTGTAAAGGAGAACAACCAAGAATAACCAACAATTAAGATTTCCATTGAAGCTGGAAAAATAAAATCTTTTTGGTTTTTAAAACATAAGAAACACAAAATCTTTTTGGTTTTTCTTTGTACAAACTAAAATGTAAAATACAAAATCACATCTTTTTGGTCGAACATCACGAGTAAGAATATCATATCAGTATAAACAATGAATCAATCACACATTTTGGATAAACATCCATAAACATTCTATAGGTATCCAATCCAGATTCATTCTTTCATTTCTTTCTTTTCTTTATACTAGATAAGATCAAATCTTTTAAGCTTCAACCAAAACATGTAATGATACGCGAAGAACTTTAAAGAAGATGGGATCAGATCAAAACATGCTTATAGTTAATTACATAGGAATTTGCAACACATAACATGTCAATCTAAGTTATCAATATTATAAGAATCGAAACCATTAGTATCTTTGTCCCAAGTTCTTGTGAAATAAGGTACCATTTATTTTGTAATACAACGTGTACCCCACAAATATGTCAACAGAAAAATAAATGTGTATTATCTTTAAGACATATAAGATCATTGCAAGATAATTTTCAATCTCAAGGATGAAATTATACCGTTAAACACAGGAAAATATCAAGCAGAGAATCAGAATGATTCAAATGTCTTGGCTTGGATGAAGTGTCATGATTCATAATAACAGAAAGATTGTACCGATGGAATTCTTCAACAAAAGATTGATCAAGGAATCGATTGATTCAATGACATAGGATAGCGTGATCCAACTGTTATCTGGATGTATTCAATGGAATCAAGATATTGATCTAAGGGGGCTAGTATATGTTCCAACAAATGTAGTCAGAAACATATCTTAGTCCAACTTCACATTGCATGTTTTTCGGGTCATGGGCAGTGAAGTGAACTGTAAAATTGTGTTTAACGACATAACTGATACTGGTCTCATGAACTACTTTAGATCTTATATTCTTTATCTGATAATGATCTTTTACACACACACCCGACATACCATGGGTTCAAATCATAGTTGTCACAAAGATCATTATGTTGTCACACTACTAATGGACTAAGGATACGCATAGTCTATTGAAAATTCAGACTACATACTAGTATCCAAATTAAAATATAAGCATCAAGCATCAATTTTTGTTAAGCATAATGTCACACCCCCAAAATCCACTAACGGAGTTTTACCGTTAGGAGCGTGACATACCAGGATCTCAGTCATTAGTTACGTTGAACGACTCTATATGAGTTTAAGAAAAACATTAGTGTTGCTCATAGTCATGATACAACACTATTAAATTAAAATACTGAGTAAATGCGAAATGCGGAAGCGAAAAGGTTTAACAAAATGCATGCTCTAAAAAAAGTGCGCCCAAAACATACAAGTCAAAATAAATAAATAAATAAATAAGTAAATCCGATGTTTGAAAAATAAATTCAACTCCAATGCATGCATGCCCTAATCTCGTGCTCGTACCTTAGCGACCTGAGAAAAATGAGCTAAAATGTGTCAGCACTAGGTTGGTTAGTCCACAAGTTTCAAATGTAAGTAAAGATACTAGATAAACAATTACAATTATATCAATAGGTAGCTAGCCTAATAACATGTTACTAAAGCGTTTCGACACCGAAGCTGACTGTTTGTGTTTGATTTGCCTTCTGTCCGACCGATGGCGGAATCATCGGGGCGGGACATGTAGACTGTTCATAGCACATGGTTGACTAAATTGAAATATAATAAAGTCAAATTTCCATTACAAATAATCCAAGTACAAACCAAATTCAAACAAAGAAACATAAACAACTCATAGAATTCTTGATTTAAATTGCTAAGTCCAAATCCTATATTGAGCACGTCTTGAATCATTCTCACATATTAGGGCCTGAAACATGAATAAAATAAAGTCAACTAAAAAGTTTGTGAGTATAACACAGTTGTATATAGATAGCATCTAGTTGAAAACAAATCCTTTACATATCATGATAAATAAGGCATTTATGGGGAGCAGCTATTGTGTAACCATGTACAACCAAACCTTTGTAACTAGCATGCAAAAATTGTGTTGTCGGTTTCAATCACCGCGCACCTGGGTGGGTTTGTCAGACTCAATAGATCTATCATTGAAAACCGTCGGCCTGTATAGTTAATGATTGCACATAATCGCATACAAAGGTTAGCACACCTAGCACTCGGGCATAAAACTCAAATTGAACACATGAATGTAAATAGGATTTGTACTTGTGTTGTTTGTGTAAATGTAACGTGTAATTTGAATAATGTTCATGTTTCACCCCAAAAGTGTAAAATAGTAAAAGGGGCTATGAAATACTCACTTGATAAGGAGGTGTAGCTAACAAGGATAATAGATAGAAAAATAAAGATCCTCGAGTGCACAAATTAACCTAAAGAGTAATGTATGTTGTATCAAATAGTGTGCGCAAAAGTGTAAGTTAAATGATGGTTTGGACTTGAGTAAAATGTTATTGATTTGAACTTGGATGTGTTGAATAACATATAAAGTTTAAAATGAATATTATCAAAACATTTTGATTAAGGTTTGAGTTTGAATAAATAATTAAGTAAAGTATAATATTATTGCTTATGAAAATAAATAAATAATTGATTTTGTTTAAACATGAATTAAATAAATAGTCATTATCTTATTCATTTATAAAAATTTGTAACATAAACATTTAAAATATCATTTAAGTGTAAGATTTTACAATAAATATAAATTTAATTTTTATGAACTTTTAAATAAATAATATTTATGCCAAGATTAAACTTTTAATCCTTTTTAAATACAGAAAACACATTTTTTATAAAGTCTGAAACATTTACTGATTGAAAAATATAAAATTTTCAATTCTGCCAAACATTCTGAATCACACACGACCGTGCCTATGAAGGGCACGAACGTGCTTAAGCCACGGGCGCGACCGCGCTAGTCGGGACGCGACCGGGTTGATCAACAGAGGGCACAATCTAGACAAGCCAACAGGCACGACCGTGCCTTGGCCCGGCACGATCGTGTCTATGATTCTTAGACACAACAGAGACTAGCCCAAAGGGCATGACTAGGTCTGGACAGGAGGACACGACCGCGCTGCTAATCGGCACGACCGCGTTTCATGAGGCACGGCCGCGCTAGATGATTAACACGACCGTGTCTCTTCCAAATCAGACACGAATTGACATATTCTTGTATTTTAAATGATGGAATTGTTAGGGCTTTTGATTATTGAGTTATTACGAGTCTTTTCATATAGTTTTATTGTATGTAAAACGTGTTTAAGACCGGATTCAATTAAATCATTTTTATTAAAATAAGCACTTCGGTTCAAGATGATTTCTGTAGTGAAAACCCAATTTAACAGAGGGCTTTTGATATGAGGACTAATTCGACTGAGGAAGAGGTGCTAATTACCTTGGAGAGTATCGAATTGATAGAAAGCGGTAGAAGAAAGTTCTGGCGTCGGCGATAACGGCTTCCGGCGACTTCGGCTGCAATTCCGGCTAGGCCAGAGAGTCCAGAGACTTGACGAGATTCGGGAGATGCGAATTCCTTTCTTGATTGGGAGGATTTGGGTTCAGAGGAGGATTCGAGTTTTTGCTTGAATTGCTTGAGAGATATTTCGAGGTTGATAGTATGAAACTGAGACGTTTGTAAAATTTGAAAATGGTGATACACTCGTTAAGGGGAAAAGAAACGTAGGACTGTTACGGATTCTCAACGATCGGGTGATTAAACTGCATTTACGTTTCAACTGTTACACAGGCGCGACCGTGCCCAAATATGGCGCGACCGTGCCTAGGCACCTGGCGCGATCGTTCCAGGACCAGTCGCGCGATCGTGCGAGGCACTTGGCGCGACTGTGCCAGGACGAAGCACGACCGTGCTAGACTAGGGTTTCTTGACATTTTTCAACTTTAGTCCTTGACTTTTCAGGTTTGATATGTTTGAATTAAATAGTTTCTTGCATAGTGTTTAAATGTATATAATTGCGTAAAACTTGCGAATTTGTATCGAGTCATTGCGTTTAGTTTACGGTGAGAAAAATAATAAGACAGTGCACGAGTATTGAATTCGAAATTGCATTACATTGAATTGAAATATGAATACTAAAAATCAGAAATGTTACAGTCTCCCCATGTTGAGAGAATTTCGTCCCGAAATTTAGCTAGAGGAAACAACAGTATCAATAAAAAGATGAGGGTACTTGAGCTTCATTTGGTCTTCTCGTTCCCAAGTGAACTCAGGACCACGCTTAGATTCCCAACGAACTTTGACAATAGGAATGCGACTTCGCTTGAGCTGTTTGACTTCACGATCCATAATTTCCACTGGCTTCTCAACGAAGTGCATCGTTTCATCAATGCGCACGTCGTCAAGCGGTATATGGAGATTTTCATCAGCGAGACACTTCTTCAGATTAGATATATGAAATGTAGGATGCACATTGCCAAGAGATGGAGGTAACTCGAGCTTGTAGGCCACTTTCCCAATCCTTTCAAGGATCTTGAATGGACCAACATAACGAGGTGCTAACTTGCCTTTCTTTCCAAAACGGATCACGCCCTTCCATGGAGACACCTTAAGAAGAACAAGATCACCGACTTGGAATTCCAAGGGTTTTCGACGTTTGTCGGCATAACTCTTTTGCCGACTCCTCGCTACTCGAATATTGTCACGGATTTGAATAATCTTGTAGGATGTTTCTTGAATTAACTCGGGACCAGTGATTTGTGCTTCACCAATCTCGTTCCAAGAAATAGGAGAACGACACTTGCGACCATAGAGAGCTTCGAATGGAGCCATGTTGATACTTGTGTGATAGCTATTGTTGTAAGAAAACTCAATGAGGGATAGATGTGAATCCCAATTGCCACCAAAATCGATTACACAAGCTCTAAGCATGTCTTCAAGAGTTTGGATTGTTCGCTCGGTTTTGACCATCAGTTTGCGGATGGTAAGCCGTGCTCAAATCCAATCGAGTACCAAGAGCCTTTTGGAGAGTTTGCCAAAATCGAGAGGTGAACCGAGCGTCTCTATCGGATATTATGTTCACGGGAACACCATGACGGCTCACAATTTCATCAATGTAAATTCGGGCTAGTTTCTCCACTTTGAAGTCTTCGCGGATAGGCAAGAAATGAGCGGATTTAGTGAGGCGATCAATGATCACCCAAATACTATCATATCCACTCGAGGTGCGAGGGAGCTTGGTAATGAAATCCATAGCTATATTCTCCCATTTCCACACGGGAATTTCTGGTTGTTCGAGTAAACCAGATGGACGTTGATGTTCGGCTTTGACTTTGGAACAGGTTAAGCATTTTGCCACATAAAGAGCAATGTCCTTCTTTATGCCAGGCCACCAATAGAGCTGGTGAAGATCTTGGTACATCTTATCCGCACCAGGATGAATAGAATAACGAGTCTTATGAGCCTCGTTCATGAGAAATGTACGGAGATCATCGCGATCGGGAACCCAAATACGGTTCAAGTAATAGAGTAATCCATTGGGTTTTGATTCAAGAAGGAGTTCAACACCACATGACATTTCTTCGTACATGTTACCCTCGGTTACCGAGACGTGTTGAGCTTCTAAGATACGGGTTTGAATATCGGTTTAAATACGGGCACAATGAAGCATAACATGGTCCTTTCGACTCAAAGCATCGGCTACAACATTCGCTTTGCCGGGATGGTAATGAATCTCGCAGTCGTAGTCATTAAGGAGTTCGACCCAACGTCGTTGCCTCATATTGAGTTCTTTTTGGTTAAAAATATGTTGAAGACTTTTGTGGTCGGTGAATACCACGCATTTCGTGCCATATAGGTAATGTCTCCAAATCTTTAACGCGAATACGACCGCACCCAACTCGAGATCGTGCGTCGTATAATTCTTCTCATGAACTTTGAGTTGCCTTGATGCATAAGCGATTACTTTGCCTCGTTGCATGAGAACACAACCAAGACCTTGGTTAGAAGCATCACAATTGACAACTAAATCATCGATTCCATCGGGGAGAGTCAATATAGGAGCATTGCACAACTTTTGCTTGAGGGTTTGGAAAGCTTCTTCTTGTTTCGGTCCCCATTCATAAGTCTTACCCTTGTGGGTCAAAGCGGTAAGAGGGACAGCAATCTTTGAGAAGTTTGAGATGAAATGACGATAATAACCCGCAAGACCAAGAAATGAACGAACTTCGGTAGGAGTCTTCGGGGCATTCCAATTCTTAACCGTTTCAATCTTAGCAGGATCAACATGAATTCCCTTGTCATTGACAATATGACCAAGAAATTGAACTTCCTTTAGCCAAAATTCACATTTGGAGTATTTGGCATATAGTTGTTCTTTTCTCAAGAGGTCCAAAACCAATCTAAGGTGTTGCTCATGATCGGCTTTAGTCTTGGAATAGATTAAGATATCGTCAATGAAGACGATCACGAATTTATCAAGGTACGGTTTGCACACACGATTCATGAGATCCATGAAAACTGCGGGTGCATTGGTTAGTCCAAAAGGCATAACCATGAACTCGTAATGACCATACCTTGTTCGGAAGGCAGTCTTTGGAATATCGTCTTCTTGCACACGGAGTTGGTGATAACCAGATCGAAGATCAATCTTTGAGAAGCAAGTAGAACGTTGAAGTTGATCAAAGAGGTCATCAATTCTAGGCAAAGGATAACGGTTTTTGATAGTAAGCTTGTTGAGTTCGCGGTAGTCAATACACATGCGAAATGACCCATCCTTCTTTTTGACGAATAAGACGGGTGCACCCCACGGTGAATGACTCGGACGGATGAATCCCTTGTCGGAGAGCTCTTGAAGTTGACTTGCAAGTTCTTGCATTTCAGAAGGTGCAAGACGATAAGGGGCTCTAGCCACGGGGTTAGCTCCGGGAACAAGATCAATACGAAATTCTACTTGACGAACGGGTGGAAGACCGGATAAGTCTTTGGGGAATACTTTAGGAAAGTCTCGGATAATGGGGATATCTTGAATACTCTTCTTCTTAACATCCTTTTGAACGATATGGGCCAAAAAGGCCACGTACTTCTTTCGTAAGTACTTTTGAGCAGTAGTGCATGACATTAATTTAAGCCCTTTACAAGGCTTTTCGCCAAAGACTCTTAACGTTTCTCTCGATGGTAGAGGTATTCGAATACACTTCTCGAAGCAAATGACTTCGGCATGATGATTCGATAGCCAATCCATGCCTATGATGATATCAAAGCTTCCTAGTGGCATTGGAACAAGGTTGATTGGGAATGTGTGATCATTAAGTTCTAAAGAGCAATCATAGATAATGGACTCAATTGTAAGGGAGTCACCATTTGCTACTTCAACGGTAATTGTTTTCTCTAATTGGGAACGAGTCTTTGCAAGTAAAGGTTCAAAATTAAGTGACACAAAACTTTTATCGGCTCCGGTATCGAATAAAATGGAGGCATATTGACTATTAACAAGAAACGTACCATTGACCACGTCATTGTTGGCTTGAGCTTCGTTGGCGTTTATGTTGAACGCACGCCCACGAGCTCCACCTTGTCTAGCATTTTCAAGTCTTGGACATTGATCACGAAAATGGTTCGGGTCACTACACTCATAGCAAGCACGCCCATTAGCAATGGCGGGAGCACCTTGGTTAGCCACTTGAGGTACGGTTCGGTTTGGAGGGTTGACTTGGCCCGTAAGAGCTTTGGTCCTACAAACACTAACTATATGACCATATCTCCCACAATAAGTACAAAGGCGACATGGGATGCTTTGGGGATGATGGTAGTTGCAGGTGGCACAAAGTGGGTAAATTCCAACATATGGCTTTTTGACCGGTGTTTGAACCATAGGTGCAGCTTGGATAACCGGAATAGTAGGAGTGACCACAGCATAGTTTCTAGTCTTCCTTTTCCTATTATTGCGGGAGGGTTCAGTTGTGGCTTCTTTGTTGTGGGTAGGAGGGGTTATAGTGTCAGAAACTTTCTTGGTACACTTCATAGTAAGTGTTCCCGCTTTCACATGGTTATCAGTTAAGGTGGCGGATAAGCGGATAGCATCTTCAAGTGTTGCGGGATTCCTTCCTAGGACAGTATCTTGAATTTGCCTAGGTAGTCCCCCAATATACTTTTCAATGCAGCGGGACAAAAGAGTGACCATGTGGGGCACAAGAAGACTCAACAAATGGAACCGAGTTGTATATGCTAAGCTTTCCGCACTATCTTGGGCAAGATCCCAAAATTCAGCTTCTAACTTTTTCACTTCATTTCGAGGGCAGAATTCCACGGTCATAAGCCTTTTTACCTCATCCCAAGGTAAGGCCATAGCTACATCAACACCCCTATTCCTTTTCTCCCCATTCCACCATGTAAGTGCCCGTTTTTGTAGGACACTTGTAGCCTGACGAACACGGAGGTCGTCGGGACAGTCACTATTGAGAAAGGTATTCTCAATGCTTTCAAACCATTGAAGGAGTCCAGTAGCTCCTTCGGTACCAAAGAACTTGAGGGGATTGCACGAGTTGAAGTGCTTGAAGGTGCATTGAGATGGATTGTTACCACCATTTCCACCATTATTACCACTATTGCTTCCATTTCCACCATTGTTGCCATTGGTGGCACCATTGGCTTGGGTGAGTTGTGTCACCAATTGGGTAAGAATAGCATCAATGTCGGTGTTGGCGTTGGTTGCGGGAGCACGACGAGGAGGCATTCTACAGATTTTTCACAAGACAAGAAAGATTGTAAGAACTTATGAGATTTGATAGGGTTTAATAGAATGAGATAACAAAAATAAAAATAGATATTCTTAGTTTGGATTGTACTCAAAAGTGACAAATCACTTGAATACTATGGCACATTAAGGTTAATTAAACTTATATAATTTTCAAGAAGACATGCTTTAGCCTATAAGTAAACACTCATCTCGGGAATTCCCAGGAAAGCATACGGGTCCCTCGGTTGATTGGGATTTATGCGAAATGATTTCCTAGACAGAAAACCCAAAATACAGGTGTCACTCTTCTAGATTGCACGTGTTCTCAAATAATTTAACAAGTTTAAAAACCTTAACGAAGAAATAAAATTTTTTTAAAGATTTTTGCTTCAAGAATTTTCCACATGCTTAGAAAGGATAAAGATAGAAAAGAAGATAGAAATATTATGAGATTTTAGAATATAGGAAAGGATATTATTTATTTAATTATTAAGAATATCCTAATAAGTCGTGGATTTAAAACACATAAGTCATCATAATGAAATAATAAGTAATCATACTAAGTATGTAACATATAACATGTAGCACATAGCACATAATCATGAATCATAGCATAAGTGGTTGTCCTAAAGTTATAGTCTAGGTCAAGGTGTCTAATAACCTAATTCCCTATAACCAAGGCTCTGATACCAATCTGTCACACCCCGACCGATGGCGGAATCATCGGGGCGGGACATGTAGACTGTTCATAGCACATGGTTGACTAAATTGAAATATATTAAAGTCAAATTTTGATTACAAATAATCCAAGTACAAACCAAATTCAAACAATGAAACATAAACAACTCATAGAATTCTTGATTTAAATTGCTAAGTCCAAATCCTATATTGAGCACGTCTTGAATCATTCTCACATATTAGGGCCTGAAACATAAATAAAATAAAGTCAACTAAAAAGTTGGTGAGTATAACACAGTTGTATATAGATAGCATCTAGTTGAAAACAAATCCTTTACATATCATGATAAATAAGGCATTTATGGGGAGCAGCTATTGTGTAACCATGTACAACCAAACCTTTGTAACTAGCATGCAAAATTGTGTTGTCGGTTTCAATCACCGCGCACCTAGGTGGGTTTGTCAGACTCAATAGATCAATCATTGAAAACCGTCGGCTTGTATAGTTAATGATTGCACATAATCGCATACAAAGGTTAGCACACCTAGCACTCGGGCATAATGCTCAAATTGAACACATGAATGTAAATAGGATTTGTACTTGTGTTGTTTGTGTAAATGTAACGTGTAATTTGAATAATGTTCATGTTTCACCCCAAAAGTGTAAAAGAGTAAAAGGGGCTATGAAATACTCACTTGATAAGGAGGTGTAGCTAACAAGGATAATAGATAGAAAAATAAAGATCCTCGAGTGCACAAATTAACCTAAAGAGTAATGTATGTTGTATCAAATAGTGTGCGCAAAAGTGTAAGTTAAATGATGGTTTGTATTTGAGTAAAATGTTATTGATTTGAACTTGGATGTGTTGAATAACATATAAAGTTTAAAATGAATATTATCAAAACATTTTGATTAAGGTTTGAGTTTGAATAAATAATTAAGGAAAATATAATATTATTGCTTATGAAAATAAATAAATAATTGATCATGTTTAAACAAAATCAATTATTTATTTATTTTCATAAGCAATAATATTATACTTTACTTAATTATTTATTCAAACTCAAACCTTAATCAAAATGTTTTGATAATATTCATTTTAAACTTTATATGTTATTCAACACATCCAAGTTCAAATCAATAACATTTTACTCAAGTCCAAACCATCATTTAACTTACACTTTTGCGCACACTATTTGGTACAACATACATTACTCTTTAGGTTAATTTGTGCACTCGAGGATCTTTATTTTTCTATCTATTATCCTTGTTAGCTACACCTCTTTATCAAGTGAGTATTTCATAGCCCCTTTTACTCTTTTACACTTTTGGGGTGAAACATGAACATTATTCAAATTACACGTTACATTTACACAAACAACACAAGTACAAATCCTATTTACATTCATGTGTGCAATTTGAGCTTTATGCCTGAGTGCTAGGTGTGCTAACCTTTGTATGCGATTATGTGCAATCATTAACTATACAAGCCGACGGTTTTCAAGGATAGATCTATTGAGTCTGACAAACCCACCCAGGTGCGCGGTGATTGAAACCGACAACACAATTTTTGCATGCTAGTTACAAAGGTTTGGTTGTACATGGTTACACAATAGTTGCTCCCCATAAATGCCTTATTTATCATGATATGTAAAGGATTTGTTTTCAACTATATGCTATCTATATACAACTGTGTTATACTCACCAACTTTTTAGTTGACTTTATTTTATTCATGTTTCAGGCCCTAATATGTGAGAATGATTCAAGACGTGCTCAATATAGGATTTGGACTTAGCAATTGAAATCAAGAATTCTATGAGTTGTTTATGTTTCTTTGTTTGAATTTGGTTTGTACTTGGATTATTTGTAATGGAAATTTGACTTTAATATATTTCAATTTAGTCAACCATGTGCTATGAACAGTCTACATGTCCCGCCCCGATGATTCTGCCATCGGTCGGGGTGTGACACCTTCCACCTTGTCTATCATGAAACAATGGTAAAATGTTAGGTCAACATTACACTCGTTCGACTTCCCGTCATTTTAGCGCGACTAACGTGGGTGGGGCTTGTCATGCCCAGTAGTACTACTCAAGATTACCTCGCTATTCCATATATTAAACGGTTCGATATGTAAGGACTTGTATGATATGTTTGTGCTTAGTACAACAAGTGATATAAAAGAAATGTAAGATCTAACTGTTTGCGTTCATGTTTTCTCCCCTAAGTTTAAAACATAGAAAAGGGGGCCATGAAAACTCACCTTAGAATGTGTGCAGATGAAAGCTAATTAAAACTGCTTGACTACTAACCACCACCTATAAACATCGGATTATAAGTGTGTGTTTGTGTAAGTTGACATGAACCCTAAGTATCCAAAAAATCCCAATGTTTTAAGTGTTTAGAAAACATTTAATAGTTTGACCAAGTTTGACCCGTTGTTGACCCGTTTAGTTATTTAATCTTTGGTTTGAATACTAACACACATAGCATACAAGTAATTCAAGTTTCATGCTACACATGTCACAACTAACTTAGCATGGCAAGTTATGTCTACACAATGCACGTTCAACAAAGTTCCTACTTTTAACAATGTATGAACACAAGTTTGGTTTCAATAGATTACATCATCTATGACACGTTTGCATGATCATGACATGTTTATATACACATACTAATGCATGAAAGATCATCACAACATACCCTTATGTCTAGACATCAAGTTTCAAATTCTAAAAGTTTCTACTTTTAGTAACTTATGATTAATGCATACGATTTGTACCAAACAACACTTTAACAAGCCTTGATACGTTCATAATAACATGCTAGCATCATATAATAACATCATGCATTTAAAAGTAATTCACATTTAACAAACACCTTTCAATAAAGTTTCCTCTTTAGGAAAGTCTACGTTTTCTAGCTTTGTTAACAAGATTCAACGCATCCATTCAATTGTAAACTACTTAACTAGCATAAATACAATCATAACAATCATCATTCACATCTAGCATGAAATCCTACAACATCACTTAATCAAAAAGTCTCTACTTTAGACAAGTTATGAATCATATGAAACTAGGGTTTTCTAACTAACAATATACTCATCAAATAGTTGCAACAACATCAATCAAATAACCAATTCATCAACATTATTTCAAAAACTCATGTTTGGATGCACTAGGGTTTCAATCATAACTTTTATAATAAAAAGGTAACAGAATCAGATGAAATAACTTACGTAGGGGTGTTAGAAACGCCTAGACTAGCTCGAATACACTTCCAATTGCAAGATCGAAGATCAATGAGGGTGTGTTTGGGTTGCTTTTTGGTCTCAGCTCCAAGGGAGTTCTTGGGGGGTCGCGACGGCTTCAGGGGGAATGGGTTTAGGGTTTTTAATTTTATAAATTTCCTTTTATACACATTTGCATGCAAGGGTTTTTAAATGTATTATGGTCTTTCTAAAGGTCCATACGCTATTATAAAACAATTAACAGTAATAATAATTAAATCCTTTAACTATTATTTTTATAAAAACTCCAACTTCCATAAAAATAATTAACACAATCAGTATTTGATAAACATGCGCGATATCAAGAAAATTCACATAATTCACGTTAAGTCACCTAACACGTAAAATCACATAATTTATATTAATTATAAATTATTAATTGTT
Organism: Smallanthus sonchifolius; assembly: GCA_023525975.1. NCBI lineage: Eukaryota > Viridiplantae > Streptophyta > Magnoliopsida > Asterales > Asteraceae > Smallanthus > Smallanthus sonchifolius. The sequence continues at coordinate 13,844,192 of CM042035.1, read as the reverse complement.
TGAAAAATTGTTTGAAATATTATTCTTGATTAATCACCAACGTTCCGAGTTAGACTCAAATGTGATCCGGTAATTCTACGAATTACCGTTGTGTGTGTGTATTAATTTCCAGATGAATTAGAATCAACCTTTGGTTCCTCAAGTTTAATATCTTTCGGTATCCCCTCTACCTTAGCTTTATCAAAATATTCATCATCACTCTCATCAGAATACACCATATCTTCACCTGTGACTGGATTCACATTCAACACAGTCTTAGGATCTAAATCCTCATCTTTTAGAATCTCAGGGGTAACAGAATAATTTCCATTGAATGGTAGAGGAACATAACCAATACCACTAGTTCCCTTCCCCTCTTCAGTATTATCATTATAATATCCTAATAAGAATGATGAATTTTCAAAGCTTTCTAACTTTCTATGCAATCTGATCACCTTTGCTTTAGATTCAACTAGTTCCTTATCTTTCTCAGCAAGATCATTATTTCTTTTCTCAATTTCTGCAAAGGACATATCCAGGTGATATGCCTGCTCTTTGATCTTCAAACTCAGAGAACTTATATCCCTCTTCAGTGATTATATCCTTTCAACACACACATTCTCATTATCTTTTAGTTTATGATTTACCGTCTGCATCGATTTCATATCACAAATGAGGTTTACGTTGTCATCCATAACCCTCATCATTTTATCCTTCACTGAAATACAATTAGAACAAAATGTTTCAAAATCATGCTTCTTCTCTAATTCTTCTTTGATCAAGACCACAAACACTTGAGAAGTTGCTTCACCCTTTTTCTTCAATGCCTCCTATAAATCTCTTGAAGTTGGACACTTCCCTAGACTATGAATGATTTGTTTTGGTAAAGACATTGTTAAAGTTTCACGCGTCTTCATCTCTCGATCAAACATCTGCTTTTCTACTTTAGTAATAGCTGACACTAGTTTAGGAACATTATAATATCCCATGAACTCATAAGTAGGATGCACATATCCTTCTGCTATTGGTTTCCAAAAATTTTCATCAGTTTCTAATACGAACTGTAAAAACCGGACTTTCCAGCTACGGTAATCTGATATGCACAAAAGCCTCGATGGCATAATTCCAATCTCATTATCATCACATGAAATTGACATTTTGATTTTTTTGCGAAAATATCCGAAAAAAAAATTCCCGCCAAAATACTCTTTTTAAAAATTTAAAATTTCAAAAATGATTCAAAACAAGCATATAAACTTTCTCTAAAAAATTTGGACAAGCATATACTTTTTTTTATTTTTTAGTTTTTTATTTTTTTTTATTTTAAGAACACTAGCGAACTAGATAAGTTCGCCTGAAACTAGTTCACCTGATACTGCCTGAGCTCGCTTGAACTTCACTGAGCGAACAAGACCCAAAGCGAACTTGATAAATTCGCCTAATCAATAAGTTCGCCTGTAACAGATTTTCAGCACTAAGTTTGCCTGCACAATTGTAAGAACTCAGGAAGATGAGTCTTCAACCCAAACACGAACCAACAGTTCCGAAAATCATCATTTCTCACTGATTTGATGGAATTTGAAGAAATTGAACCGTAGGATTTAGTATTTCATGATTTAGAACACTTCTATCGGATTAATTTCACCAAAAACACCTTCAAATCCACAAATTCAGCCTTAAAATCAACCTTAAGAACTTAAAAACTCCATGAAAATGAAAACTTGCAAAAATGATCAATTTCTTGTCAAATTGTACACAAATCATCACAAATCACTCACGAATCACACACAAATCACTAGCATAAGCTCTGATACCACTTTGTAGGTCCCGAATTTTATCAACCTCTCTATGAACTTACACAAAATTTTATCAACAGTTACAAAACATGTCCTAACAGATTCGACCCATCTGCGCTGGCGCATATTCAAATCCTTCTGATCAAATATGTGTTGGAGACTCTTATGGTTGGTGAAGATCATACATTTGGTTCCGTACAGATAATGTCTCCAAATTTTGAGTTCAAAAACCACAGCTCCCAATTCTTGGTCATGGGTAGTGTAGTTCTTCTCATGCACTTTGAGTTGTCACGAAGCGTATGCGATAACTTTCTCCCTTTGCATCAGTACACAACCGAGTCCTTGGTGTGACGCATCGTAGTAGACCACGAAATCGTTGTTTCCGTCTGGTAGTGCTAGGATCGGTGCGCTGTAAAGTTTTTGTTTGAGTTACTGAAATGCTTCTTCAGTTATGTCGGTCCAATCTTACTTCACGTCTTTCTGTGTCAAAGCAGTCAATGGTTTTGCAATCTTTGAGATGTTCTCGATGAACCTCCTATAATATCTGACAAGACCCAAAAGTTGGCATATTTCGGTAGCGATTTTGGGTGTTCGCCAGTTCCTTATCGCTTCAATCTTTGTCGGGTCAATGTGTAAGCCCATCTCGTTTACCATGTGACCTAGGAAATACACTTCTCTGATCCGGAAGTCACACTTTGAAAACTTAGCATAAAGCTTCTCCATTTTCAGTAACTCTAAGATAAGCCTTAGGTGTTCAGTGTGTTCCTCTTCGCTGCGAGAATAGATCAAGATGTCGTCGATGAACACAATAACAAATTTGTCTAAATAGGGTTCACACACACGGTTCATAAGATCATAAACACTGCGGGTGCATTGGTCAAACCGAATAGCATGACTAGGAAATCGTAATGTCCATATCGAGTTCTGAATGTCGTTTTGTGTATATCCTCCTCTTGGATTCTCAACTGATGATATCTCAACCTTAAGTCGATCTTGTAGTAATAACTCGATCCTTGTAGCTGGTCGAACAAATCGTCGATCCTGGGTAGGGGATATCGGTTCTTGATGGTTACCTTGTTCAATTCCATATAGTCTATGTACATACGAAATGATCCGTCGTTCTTTTTGACAAATAGGACAGGCACTCCCCATGGCGAATGACTTGGTCGAATAAATCCTTTATCAAGCAACTCCTGTAGTTGGTTCGATAATTCTTGCATTTCTGACGGCGCAAGTTGGTACGGTGATCGTGCTATCGGAGTAGCTCCTGGGGTAAGGTCGATTTGGAATTCGACTTATCGCTGCGGTGGTAGTCCAGGTAAGTGTTCGGGGAAAACTTCTGGAAAATCACGAACAACTGGTATATCCTCGGCTTTCCATTCTTCTGGCCAGTTTTTTCTATGACGTGAGTTAAGATGGCATAGTATCCTTTCCATAGATACTTTCGAGCTTTCATACACGAAATGATATTCAGAGGAATCTCACTCTATTCTCCTCGAATCATAAGTGTTTCTCCATTTGGTAGAGGAAGTCTGACAACCTTTTCATGGCAGACAATTTTCGCTCTGTTCTTGGACATCCAGTCCATGATGATAATTACGTCCAAACTTCCTAGTTTAACGGGTAGTAGGTCTATTTCGATGGAATGATTGGCTAATTCTAGGACACAAATTGGAATAATGTGGTTTGTTTTGATTAATTTGTCGTCGGCTAGTTCTATATACTCGTTATCCAGCGCGGTAGGTTCGGTACCAAGTAACGGACTAAACTCATTAGACAAGAAACTTCTCTCACCACCATTATCAAACAACATAGATGCATGATGGTTGTTTAGGAGAAACGTACCCGTGACGGTGTCAGGGTTCTGCCTAGCTTCTCCTGCTTCGATCACAAAAGCTCGCCCTTTGGCGTTGTTGTTGTTGTTTCCTGGCTTCTTGTTCTTTGGACAATCCTTGGAGAAATGTCCATTCTGCCCACAAGTGTAACAAGCACGGGTTGCTCCATTGGTTGGACCTGTTCCTCTCATCATGCAATCCTTTGCCGAATCACCAATCCTTTTACACTTCTTGCACCTTGCTTCCTCACAAGTGTCGTTGTGGTGAAAGTTGCATCAATTGCACTTTGGTAAGGTTCCTGTGTAAGCTCTCCTTGTCTTATTATCAGCTTGACTTGCGGTATAGGCTTGGGTAGTCTCTTTCCTTTTCTGTGGTGGTAGCGGATTAAAGGACTTGGAAGAACTACCTTCGCACTTTCTCTTGTTATCAGTAGGTTTGTCAAAGAGTCCCTGACGAACGGCTTGGGACGTCAGGTTGTGTGCCAACCGGATTGCTTGCTGGATGGTTGTAGGTTCTGCAGAAGTTACCATTCATTGGACTTGCGGAGCCAGTCCCCACAAACAACGCTCAATTTGTTTCTCTTCGGGTGTCACCATATGAGGACACAATCCTGCTAAATCATGAAATTTCGATGTGTAATCCACCACATCAGCTCCGATCATTTTCAAATTCCAAAACCTTTCTTCGAAGTCCTGGAGTTCATTTAGAGGACAGTATTTATCCATTAACAGCTTCTTGAAATCTGCCCATGGCATAGCGTTTGCCGGTTCTAAACCCCTTGCGTGGACAGTTGATTTCCACCAGGTGAGGGTTTGTCCCTCAAATGTACCAGTACCGAATTTCACCATTGAATTCTCTGGATAGTTGCACATTTCGAAAGTAGATTCTACTTTCTCAATCCATCTCATTAGGTTAACAGCTCCATCTCGCCCATTGAAAGAGAGCGGTTTACAATCAAGGAAAAGCTTGTAGGTGCAAACTGGGGGTTTTTGTCCTTGTCCTCCAGCATTTTGGTTACTTGGCAAGGCTTCTATAGTTGCAGCTACCGTTTGATTGATTAGGGCGTCCATTTGTGCTACGGTCATTGTCTCCGGACGGGGCGGCATGTCTCTTCACATCATAATGTTAGCAAAAGTTAGATTATATGGAACATACAATCAACACATGTATACAAAATACTATATCACATTCACCAGATCAACCATGAAATATAAAAAAGATAATAAACTTGATAAAATAGATTGTAAGTGGTACAAAATATTCCAAGAGTCTCCGCTCCCCAAAAATGAGAACATGTTTAATACTTCAAATATCATGTGGGCACAGCCCGCCCACAATAGGCTGAAATAGTGAATCTAAGAGAACCATCCTCTAACAAGGATAAATACAAGCAACACCGTGATCATGATGGTGAGAGCTGCAAATGAATCCAGGCGCTCGTCGGCCCGCTCATTCCGCTGCTCTGATGCAATCACCTCATGCTCTACTATGGCCAGCCGTGTCTCTCCCGTGGCAACTCGTCCATGTAGCCTCCCCAAGGCTGTGTCAGTCAGGTCTACTACTCCCTGAAGCTGCACCAAATAATCATCTAGGGCTTCCATGACAGCATCCGAGTCCTCGATAGTGCTCTAGCTCAGCTGCGCTTCTGGGAAATATCCACAATTTCTCTCTGACTCGGAGGGCAATGTTTCTTCGGTAGTGGCTTGGGATTAGGCGAGGAAAGGGCCCGCTTCTTGGGTGGCCTTACAGTCTTGCAAGCGGTCCTACGGCGTCCAAGCCCCATGAAGTTAACCCACTCGCCTCATAGCGGTATAGGGCTGGGGGACCGTGGAGGGGAAGGAGTAGGTGGCTTCATTTCCTCACTGCTAGTATCATCCCCGTGGATGACCGAGTACGGCACATTCTCCCCTGAATCAGTGTCGGAGTTTGCATCTTCCGATTCTTCCTCGTATGGCACGACTGGGATGATGGTGCATCTCCTGAGTTGGCTGACGACATGTTCCTGTAACAGATCAACCACGAGTTCTATCTTATGTGAGTCTTATAAGTGTATGTGAGAATGATAAGTGTTTGTGCGAAAGTGAAATGCATTTGAGACATCGGTTACAGTCTAAGTTCATTACATGCAACCTAGTTTGCTGCAACCAATGACTCTGATACCAGTCTGTCACACCCCCAAATTCCACTTCAGGCTATACCCGCGGGGCGGGACTCAAGAGGATCTTTACCATTGAATTACTTTGAATGACCACTAAATGGTTTTCAAAATACCTGTTTAATGCGTGACTCGAAGGAGTCTAAAATAAAGTTGGACGTGGTCCAAAGTAAAAGTGCAAAAGCAAAGGTTTAAATGTTTACAACATTTGAAAAATAATAAGGATGATAAATATTGTTTATCAAAATAGGATGCTATGCATGAATAGTGCCTGACTCCGGTGGGTGCATCCTAGCCACATATCCTAGCATTTAAAGACCTGAGATAAACATGCTAAAATGGGTCAACATAAAGTTGGTGAGTTCACGGGTAATTGTAATGGAAAACCAGTTTATGAATGTATGGAAAAACATTAGCACTCTACACAATCATTGTTGATCAGACAAAACCAAAAATTATCATAAGTCCATCAACCGACGCTAATTGTAGCCTTTGTAAAGGAAAAGTATGTGGTTCGCCTCTTTGTGCCTTGGACATGAATTGAATAAGTCAATTATGTGCCCGTTCGTCCTCCAGTCGAGGTTAGCGCTACTAACGCGGGCATGGGTTGTTAACCCTAACAGTACTATTTATGATCACCTAGCTTTTGGACCAATTAACGGTTGATTCCGAGAGGACTTTGTACACAAAATACAAAACTTATATAATTAATGTAACTGTGTAAGTGTGAAAATGTATACTTGAGCATGTATCTCACCCCAAAACGGTAAATGAGTAAAAAAGGGCTGTGAGAACTCACCTGATGAACGACTTGAAAGACTCTTAGCAAATCCGGACTAAATGAGACGACATACTCATGCCCTAGGAACAATTAGGATTTTAAGGTCTAAACATTTGTAAATGTTTGACTATGAACTCTATGCATCCAAGAGATTTTTGAAAAGTGTCTTTAATATTTCAAAGATTGTTTTGGCTTGACGACCCGTTGGTGACACGTTGGACTTAAGCATTCAAATCCTAACATAGAATTCAAACCTACATTGAGATAGTCTATTATCGTCTAATAAACACATTGGCACATTCGATTAGAATTTAGAACTTGAAATACAACTTTTGATACATTAAAGTTTCCTTAATTGGAAAGTCAAGTTTTGAGTCCTAAACATGACAACTATGCAAAGTTGATGTTCACACATGAAATTAGGCATGCTATAACACATATATAATATTTGAAGGTTAACTTTCTACAAATTGACAAACATGCGTGTTTCAGATGTATAAAGTTTCCTATTATAGCAAGACTATGTCAAGTTGTCAAGTTTATGGAAAAAAAATGCATTATCATACAATGTACCCAGTTACATGTTACTAAATCATTTAGACCTCCTAAACATGTTAATAACTTGTAAACATAACTCATGGATGAATAAAGTTTCCTTATTTAAAAACCGGACTCCAGAACTCATATACATGCATTTTAATCCATCACTTTAGTTAATCATACTTCCATAATGTTCAATACACTAGTTTCATGCTTTACATGTATTCAATCATCAAGTTCCTCATGCATGTCAAGAAATAAAGTTTCTAAAAATAGAAAACGAGCCTAAAACATCATGGACATGTGATTTTACCGAAAAAGAATCATACAATATCTATATCTAGTGTTTATGCATCATTTCCACCAAACAAAACACATCATAACCTTCTTGAACAAAAACCCATATTTTAAAGTTTCGATAAATAGAACCGAGCATGAAATCTCATATGACCAAATGTTCTAGACAACAAATATACACATATAATCCATTCTTTATGCATATCTAACAATTTTGCATCATCAAATCACCCTAAACATGGCATCTAACATGAAACCCAAAATTAAAGTTTCCAAAAATAACAAAACCAAGCATGCATGTATCATCCAACACTTTTGACAACAAAGTTTGCATACATTATCCATCTACAACTAATATCACAGCATAATCCGTCATTAGATCATCAAAATCTCATCATCTTACACATGCATACATAATAAAGTTTCCATAAGTGGAAACCGAGCAATGAACATCATCCGGGTCCAAAGTCACCAACAATATGTACCATTTGTATGACATCCGGCTATTTAGGGTGAACTCCATTATCAAATTCTGTCAAATCCTAACTTATTTAACAAATCTCAAACTCCAGGGATTGAGCCTACCTATTGTCAAACTCACATGCACAAAACTTGAGGGACCGAACTTGTAATTAACCTATAATTATTTCCCTTTGACTTTATTAGTCAAACTAACCAAACCCTTGAGCTAGTTAACCAAAGCTAAACCCTAGGGACCATTTCTGCCAAGTTTCTAACTCAAATACATGCAAACAGAGGGACTAAACATGTATATAGTTCTTACTTGATTCTGTTTGACTTTTGAAAGTCAAACTCGCGGTTTGGATGCAATTCAAGTCCCATAATAGATTCATGTTGGAAATCTGTAACCGATATGCTCAATCAAGCCATAAACGACCATCATGGGACATTAAACCACACCATTTATTCGAATTAAACCCAATTATGGGTGGTTATACCAAAACTGTCGACCCCATTGTCTATTATCAATCAAATTCGACCGATTCATCGTTAATCTCTCAATTGAACACCATTTATTCGAATTAAACCCAATTATGGCTCCACTCTAACCTCAAATTACTTTCAATAAAAATACATGGGAAGACTCACAATCATCTATCCTTTGAAAGCCCCATGATTTCAGCAACTCATATTATCTAATGTGATCAATTTGAATCTGTGTTCATACCTAGGGTTTCGGTTACTAAAAACAGGAATTAAACGACTAAAAACTTAATGATTCCGCAATTAAATCCACTTACAGCTTCGAAATGGATTGATAATCAAAACCCCCAAACTCTCATTTCAAATCATTGTTGTAATCGTTAGAATCGGGACTGGTTATGTTTGGATCATCGAATGGGGAAGGAACACTAGTTGGCTTCGTGTTAAAACCCAACTGATCTGACTTTGGTTGCGATACCCTAGCGGGCTGAGTTGGTTGAAGCTTTGTACTTACACGCAGGAGACCCGGGTTCGAAACCGGCCTCCTGCAATTATTTTTGGGGACTTTATCAATGAATTCCTTTTTATGAAAACTATTTCCCCATATTATTATATTAATATATTAAAGTTTTTTAACCCCGGAAAACACCCGTAGGCTCGGGTTTGAAATTATAACTATTATTTAATGTATTTCCACTTTTAAAATAATATGTTTATATTATTTTCGACCCACCATTTTATATAAAATAATATATTATTATTATTTTCAACCCGTGACTCCAATTATAAATAATATTTATATATTATTTTCGCCACGTTCATAGACTCTATGAAACGTTTCAAATTAATTAAATAATATAATTATTTATATTATTATTCACATTTGTATCCTCGAATAAAAATAATATATTTATTATTTTTGCCACTTAAGCGATTTTCGTATATTTTTACGAGTTCAAAAATAATATAATAAACTATATTATTTTCTTAGGCCATTGTTAAATGTTACAAACGTACGAATTTATTTATTAATTAATATTATTCGTAATTAGAGACGTTCGACACAAAACACTTTTATTTCAATTATTATATTAAGAAACCCCATTTCCTGTGGACACGTTCGTCTACTCATTGAGCCTTAGAATGTTTTAAGACGTTCTAATCTTTCGTGTCGTCGCCATAAATCCCATGTGCCCCTAATTGTTATGTTTATAATTCTAGGGCATACGTAAGCAATTCGCAGGCAGACTCTTGTGTTTCCAACTTGCATCCTTGTGAGATGCTATCTACCACTCGTACACAACTCAGGTGAGTTTCACGGCCCCTTTTTACTCGTTTTCCTGTTGGGGGAGAAACATGTACACAAACTATCATACTTTTACTTGTTTCCCCATGGGGGAGAAACAGGTACGCAGACAAACATTATTTTACATGTTTTCCCGTTGGAGGAGAAATCACGACACAACTATTTTAGATTATTGTAATTCATATGTTATTACTGTTGAGGCTAAGCGTGACACAGTATCACAGAAAGTCCTCATCATACATCGAACCGTTAATATGGATCTTAGCGAGGTAATGTTTAGTAGTACTACTGGGTTTGACAAGCCCCACCCGCTTTAGTCGCGCTTACTCGATTGGAGGTCGAACAGGTGAAATGGTAGCCTACTCACATTTGCCAGAGTTGATAGACCTGGCAGGAGGCATATAAACACAAACAGTCAGCTTCGGTTGCGAGAGCTTAGTGAAACATGAGCATAGGCTAGCTACCTATAGATATGCATATTGAATGTACATAATCTGGCAAACACTCTCTTATTACTAACTTGAAACCTGTGAACTCATCAACCTCGTGTTGACACTTTTTCATACATGTTTCTCAGGTCGCTAAGGCACAGGTTGCACACCTAGGACATGTATGGAGTCCTACTGTCATATCATTCATTTCAAACATTTAAACAGTTTTACTTATTCACATTAATTGACGCTTGTTGCGTGTAATTACTTATGATTTCCTATTAACGTTTACGCTTCTGCATTTAACTCTGAACTTTTGTGTTATGGTATTTTAAGTCCCATATAGTGTCGTTTGATGTAACTAATGGCTGAAATCCCGATTTGTCACGCTCCTAACGGTAGAACTCCGTTAATGGATTTTGGGGGTGTGACAATTTGAGTTTAAAAACATATTTCCTTTAAGAATCCATGGATAATCTTTAAAGAAAACAAGGTTTCTTTGGATGCATGTTCATATGAACATTGAAGAAAAATGGAGGAAAATGGTTTTTGATCTTACCAAAATCGAAGAAATGGATGGATTGATGGATGAAATCTTTTGCACACGTGATGTTCTTAACTTGTAGCATGATCTTGAATGGAATGGAGGATCAAAACAACAAAAAAATGAAGATGATGGTGGTGTTGGTGGGTTTCGGCCAAAAGAGAGGAGAGGGAGGGAGGAGAGAGAGTGGAAGAGTAGGAGTGAAGAAAATGGTGGGGATTGCGGGTATTTATAGACTCTTGGGACACGAGGTGGTGAAAAATGAATAGTCACCGATTTATTGACGAAAATACCGAATAGGTATGAACGAATTTATTTAAAAATATGATGAGTCGTGTTGGTATAACATATAAAATTTTCAGATTTTTCTTTGGAAATGTCGGTACATACTGTAGACTGGCCGGACAACGATAAAACAGAAAGTTTCTTAGAAAATTCTCGAAAAATTCACAGAGCCTTAGAATAACATATCAAAGTATTACATGTAATTTGTACACATCAAATATATGTCTAACTATAGGCATAAAATTAATTATCTAGCGAGTGTACACCGCGTGTCCACCAGACTATGCTGAAAACAAAAGTATTTCTATTAATCACAGAAAAATTCATGTAGGCATGATTAATTAAATTCATACAGGAAGCGTGTTTAACCAGGTAATATTCTGGATTACCGACACGTGTTAACGGATTGATTTGCTAAGTGTGAAATGAACTTAATTACTATAAAATTAAGTGGAATGTATGACGTATACTACGACCTAAGTCTTAGTCGGGTATGGATGTTGACCTGGATTTTTGATGGGTGTCACAGTTTCAGGAACATTTGGACATCGAAACAACTAGTTTCGAAACTACTAGTTTTGATGTAATACCTTTTAATCGAAACTACTAGTTTCGATGTCTAATTTCTGATACAAGATAATAGACTCAAATCACAAAGAGAAAAGACCCTAATATATATACAGACACAAATAACTTTTATCAACCAAATGAAAAGTTAAAAGAAAGGTCAAGAATGGCCTGTGACGATGTCGAAACTTCAACTTACCGTGTTTTCAAAGATAAATCTGCAAATACGAACACACAAATGTAAGTTATCGACAATGAGGAGTCTATGAACAAAAACTAAGCCCTTATCGGCCATTAAAATGAGGTGACAGTCATAAAAACATTTCAAACTCAAACCCTAGGTTTGGCATTTTGAAGATTATGCACATCCGAATCAGAAATCAGTACCTGATGAAGATGACGACGGTGAAAACGGGAGAATCAAGTTATTAGAGCTGATTTTGCAACTTAGACTGAGGATTTTAGAGAGTTTATGTGTGAAAATGGAGGTGTGAACGATTCGGAGAGTGAAAACTAAACTTGACGAAGACGAAACCTTATTATGAAGGTATTTATTTTTTTCGTGTGACAAATGAAGAAAATGCCCCAATCAAAACTTTCGATAGGTCAAGGTAGTTTCGGGTGATCTGGAAGTTTCGGGCGAGGAGTAGTTTCGGGTGACTGAAGAAGTTTTGGGTGAATGAGATAGTTTCGATAGACATAAAAAGCTAAACAAAACAAGGCTACTCAAATATTTACACATTTATACAGACTTAAAATAAAATATTCACAGGTTATTTACACTTATCTTCTTGAAAAAGATCCAACATGAGATCAGATCTGGTCATGCTCTTGAAACACTTCCTTTTTCAATCAACTACTGTGAGTCTCTGAAGATAGCTGATATTTGTGCAAAGTAAACCCGAACATTTGTTTGTACATAGTATTCATGTAATAAAATGGTACCATTTAAGCAAGATACAAGGTGTACCCCGCATATTGAAATAAAATGGTTTTGAAAACCTATCAATCCTCAAGAAATACCGGTATTCATCCTATCATCTCTTTCTGATTGGCCAAGGTACCATCTTAGTAAGTCAAAGATACCACCAAAATAATAAAATAATAAATCCAAGTGGATTAGAAGATGTAAAATGAAAGATATCTAAGTGGATAATAAAAGATACGAACATTCATGATCTTTGTGTAAGCAAAACAGAAGAAATCGTAAAATTATCCAAGCGGATAGAAAAAGGTTGAACACCCGAGATCTTTGCATAAGCAAAACAGACGGGGTCAAATCATCCAAGCGGATGGGAAAACGATGAACACCCGAGATCTTTGCGTAAGCAAAAACATACGGGGTCATCGGCGGTAAATATCGTTACTTTGACGGTCACCTAGCGTATGAATAGGAATCCAACACGTAGGACTGTATCTGATTGAATTGGTTTTCTTAATAAACAAAATGAGTTAGATGTTTCAATAATGGGTTCAAACACACAAGTATGAGTAAGATTTAGGTTTTCACACTAATTACAAGTTTTAACCATATGTCGGGCCTGCCAGCTATACCTCACTAAACACCATCGCTTTTGGTCCATTCCATGTTCAAGAGATGTGATCGGACGCTATCATTTCTCAAAGGTCAGATTAAATTTTCCTGTAACAAAAGCACTTGTAAGACTGTACACAAAGCAATTCTTTTTCAATTTTGACATATTAAATTCTAATTTCTCCCCTAAAAGAATTGTTAGGAAATAAAAAGAAACTATACTCAAAAGTAAAATCTTTTTGGAAACTTTCTTAACTATTAAGCATAAACATAAAACAACTAATATACACAAGGATTACTGAAAATTTATCATGCCAAGCATCTCCACCAGTTGGGCAAATCTGACAGAGTCAAAAGCCTTTGTGAAGATGTCTGCGGTTTGCTTGTAGGTTTTGACTTCAACGATTTGAATATGTTTCTTTTCAACACAATCACGGATAAAAAGATGTTTGATCTCGATTTGTTTGGTTTTGGAATGCTGAACTGGGTTTTTGGTGATATGGGGAACGACAGTGTTGTCACAAAGAATGGGTGTCGCGTGGAATGTGATTTCATAGTCAAGCATCTGATGGTGTATCCATCTGACTTGGGAACAACAGAGGGTTGCGGCAATGTATTCGACTTCGGCAGTGGATTGGGAAACGGTGGATTGTTTCTTACATTTCCATGAGTCGAGACGGTTGCCAAGGAACTGACAACCTCCAGAGGTGGATTTGCGGTCTAAGTTGCATCCCCCGAGTCTGAATCTGAATAAGCCACAAGATCAAACAAATTATTCTTAGGATACCAAAGACCCAATTTTGGTTTATACTTTAAATATCTTAGAATACGTTTGATAGCAACAAAATGAGAGAGTTTAGGATTAGCCTGAAAACGTGCACACAAACACACTACAAACATTATGTCGGGTCTGCTGGCAGTGAGATACATGAAAGATCCTGTCATGGAGCGATAAAGGTGATGATCAACATTTTCGCCATCCAAATCGGGAGACAGACAATGTCGAACTTCTACAGGAGTTTTGACTGGATGGGACTCAACCATTTTGAACTTGGTCATGATTTCTTTGACATATTTCTCTTGATGAATGAGAATTCCTGACTCGGACAGATCAACTTGCAGTCCCAAAAAGAACTTCATTTCTCCTATCGATCTCATTTCAAACTTAGAACGCATCACTTCTTCGAATTCTTTGCACATACGAGGATTTGTGGATCCAAAGATGATATCATCCACATAAATTTGCACCATGATTGTATCCTTTCCATCCTTCCGTTTAAATAGAGTTTAGTCAATTGCTCCTTGTGTGAAACCATTATCAAGCAAATGATTTGATAACGTCTCATACCACGCACGAGGTGCTTGATGAAGACCGCCTTGTCTAATTTGTAGACACCGTCTGGAAAGTTAGGATCAATGAAACCCGGCGGCTGCTTGACATAAACTTCCTCTTCAACTTTTCCATACAGAAATGCACTTTTGACATCCATTTGATGAACAGTGGAGTCCATATAGGCTGCATTGGCAAGAAACATTCTGATGGCTTCCAAGCGAGCCACTGGTGCAAAAACTTCTTCAAAGTCAATTCCTTCTTCCTGATAGAATCCTTGAACCACCAACCGGGCTTTATTCTGAACCACAATTCCTCCTTCATCCTTTTTGTTGCGAATTACCCAACGAGTACCGATAGGTACTTTGTTCTTGGGAAGATCCACTAGATTCCACACATTCAGTTTTGAGAATTGTTGTAACTCTTCTTGCATTTCTTCCACCCAGCTGTTCTCAAGCAAAGCTGCTTTAATGTTCTTAGGTTCTACTTGAGATATGAAGCACGAGAACATGTTGTTATCTAATGCATCACATGCACTCCGTGTATGAACACCCACATTGAGTGGACCAATGATGTTATCGATGGGATGATTCTTGTGAATTCTCAACTGAGGAATATCATCTTCTTCCAAGATTTCATCCAGATTTATGATATTGTCAACAGGAGGATCAGCTTCATCAACAATGGGATCTTCAACAGTTGATTGTGGGGCAACATCTACTATTGGAATAGCGTTGTATTCAACAGTTTCACATGTTGCACCAGAACTGGAAGAGTCCACATTAGATTCAGCATCAGCAGGGGTAGGGATTTCATTTTGGATGGATGTGGAAGAACTTGGATCACATATATTTCCTATATTGTTCACAAAAAGTAAGGATTAGCATGAGTTAATTCATTTGAAAATACAGGAAGGTTAAATGATTTAAACAAAGATTCGACATCAAAAAGCCAATCAGGACCGTCCCTAGCGTCCGTATAATTGCTTTCATGCTAACTGATATCAATGGATTCTAGCACCATCCTTCTCTGCTTGTTGTAAACACGAAATGCCCGTTGGTTAGATGTATAGCCCTCAAAATAGTATTCATCGGCTTTGGCTTCAACCTTGTTTAGCTGATCAGAAGTATTCAGCATCGTACACACACCTAAACTTTCTGAAAAAATCAATAACTGGTTTTCGCTTGTACATGATCTCATAGGGTGTATTATTGCAGCTTTTGGTGATTAGAACCCGATTTTGCACAAAACATGTTGTGTTGACCGCCTTAGCCCAAAAGGTTACAGGAAGCTTGAAATCAACAATCATAGTTCTTTCAGCTTCATCAACGTGCGGTTTCTCCTTTCAGTAACACCATTCTATTGAGGAGTACGATGTGCACTGAATTGCCTAGAAATTCCTTTGCTTTCACAGAAGGACTCAAGAGTGGCATTCTTGAATTTTGTTCCATGATCACTGTGGATAGTCTTCACACTCAGATTGAAGAGGTTCTCAATTTGAAGCAGATAAGTCTTCAGAATCTCTGGCGTCTCATCTTTCTTAGCCAGGAAGAACAGCCAAGTAAACCAAGAGAAGTCATCGGTTACTACCAAACAGTAGGATTTTCATCTAAGACTCATGACACTCACAGGACTGAAGAGATCCATGTGAAGTAATTGGAGAGGGGATTCAATGGAATTTATGGTTTTGGGCTTATGAGAAGATTTGTGATGTTTTCCCTTAGAACAAGAGATACAGTGTTCCACAAGAGAAAAATATTTCAGAGGCAAACCAGTGACAAGGTTTCCTCAAACCAGACAATTCATGGTTTTGAAATTTACGTGTCCCAACCTCTTATGCCACAGAAATGATTCATCTTCAAAAGCCTTTAAAAGAAAGCACGATTCTATTCCCGATGGGTTGTTCATATCCAAGCTATAAGTGTTGTATCTTCTGGGAGCACGCATGAGAATGAGTTCTTCTGGAATCACCACTCCAGGCTTTAGAATTAGACGTGCTCTTGAATTGAACAAGGCACAAAATTTATTATCACGGATATGAGAAACGCTCATCAGATTGTATTTCAATTGAGGAATGAAGTTGACATGCTCCAGACTATTTACAGCATTAGATACTGTTCCTTGACCTTCAATCTTTCCTCCCCTTGGATTACAAGAAAATGCTACATAATATCCATTGGATGATAATCTTGCAGCAAATTGAATTAACCGGTCATATGTCTTGAACATCCACTATCTACATGCCAGATGTTATCTCCGGTTCTTCTTGGTACACAATGAATTGTTTAGATAAATTTACCAAATCCATTGCTATCAAAAGGTTTCTTATCAAGATACGTCATTTCATGAAAATCATAATCAGAATCCTCCTTTGATGAAGCATGATCATCATATAGAACATTATTTTTAACTTTCCAGGTTCTTTTCAAACTATTTTTAGCATTTTTAATTCTTTTACGCCTAGATTTTCTACAATGAGGAGACTTAGACGACACATTTGAATTCAATAAAATTTTGTGAGACGATTACAATCGATTATTCTCAATTTACAACTTTTTGAGACATGATTTGAAGGACCACAACTAAAACAAAGTTTATCACAAGACGTCTTAGCCTGATAATTGTCATCACAAGACGAAGTTAATTGTGATGTTGAGGCATCTGAACATGATATGATTCTTTCTTCAATAACTTTGTCTTGAAGACTTTGTCCTTCCTTTAATCTGAAAAATTCCATGTTGCTCATGGTTTCTCGTGGTACATCATTCACAATAATTCCTGCACTTTTAAACTTGGTAACACATGGCACAACATTTAAAGATTTAGGAATAAAAGGTAAAGCATTTTTAAATTTAGAAATATCACTTCCTAATCGCACATGCTCAGAAGGCATAGAATCAAAATACAAGTTTTCAACGTGTTCACAAATATCTGGTTTTGACACGGACATTTTAATACATTCATCCGACTCAAGTTCATTTAAAACATTTCTAAGGCCAGAACTCTCATCACAATCATCCTACAAAGTTACACAATTTGACTCTTCACAAGAAGCAAAACTGTCAAAATCTAAGGATGTGATATAATCATCAGAAGATAAAGTACACACAAAAGGAGTAGGAACATGATGTTAGGACATAAATGTATGACAAAAGCTTGTAATAGTTTAGATCTTATTGTCTTTATGATTTGTTAATGTTTTGTCTAAGTTTTGTATAAGTTCTGCTAGAGGCGAACTTAACTAGTTCGCCTAGTCTCATGAGAGGCGAACTTATCAAGTTCACCTAGTCTCATTAGAGGCGAACTTATTAAGTTCGCCTATAGCAGATACTTTGTCTATAAATAGGAGTTTGTAGGTCAGTTTTTGTAACTAAGTCTTTGAACTCTGTAAACTCTGTGTTTTATTGAATACAACTAGAATATTATATACTTGCTGATTGTTATCGTTTCTATTGTCATTTTGTATATACATACGTTGATATGGTTGGATTCCGCACTCCGTGTCTTCTATACTTCACATCACGAGATCAATATATACAGGAGTCATGTCGACCTACAAGTGGTATCAGAGCTTATGCTTGTGATTTGTGTACGATTCGTGAGTGATTTATGACGATTTGTGTACAATTTGACAAGAAATTAATCATTTTTGCAGGTTTTCATTTTCATGGAGTTTTCAAGTTCTTGAAGTTGATTTTGAGGCTGAATTCATGGATTTGAAGTTGATTTTGGTGAAATTAATCCGATAGAAGTGTTCTAAATCATGAAATACTAAATCCTACGATTCAATTTCTTCAAATTCCATCAAATCAGTGAGAAATGATAATTTTCGGAACTGTTGGTTCGTGTTTGGGTTGAAGACTCATCTTCCTGAGTTTGTTACAGTTGAACCAGGTGAACTTAGTGCTAAAATTCTGTTGCAGGCGAACTTAGTAGGCGAACTTATCTGATTTACTTGATTAAGCGAACTTAACAAGTTCGCTTGGGGTCAAGTTCGCTTGATATACTAGAAGAGAAATTATTATCTTCGCCTAGGTGTGTTCTTGTTCAAGACTTGGTAATTTTCTGAAAATGGCGAATATGGTGCAAGTGACGAATATGTTCAATTATGATAATGAGATTGGTACATCTGAGAAACCACCAAAGTTGTTAAGTCCTGCAGATTATCCGAACTGGAAATATCGATTTGATCAGTTTGTGTCCTTTACTTATACGAGCTTATGGATTCTAATTTTGGAAGGCTATACACATCCGACATACTCTTGGATGGGAAAGGATGATGTTCCTAAACCAGTTTCTGCTTTGACTACAGAAGAGAAACAATTGTTTGATAGAGAGAAGAAAGCGATGGCTAGTACTTCAATGTCTCTTCCTAAGGAAAATTATCATAGTTTTAAGCAATTCCAGTCTTAGAAACAATTGTGGGAAGCTTTACAAAAGAGGTATGAGGGTAGTCTGGATGTTAAGAAAAGAATAAAAGAATTATTGAAGAAGCAGTTCTTAGTGTTCAAGCATTTTCAAAATGAATCTTTGGATGATCTTGCAACGAGATTCTATCTTTTGCTGAGTGAATTATCCAGTGCTTCAGTTGTCTATGAAACTGGAGAGATAAATGATAATTTCTTTGATTCTTTACCATCAAAATTTGATGTGCATTCAGTTTTGATAAAGGAGAATGTCATGTATAAAACTATGTCTCTTGAAGATGTTCTTGGCAAGATTCAATCACATGATTTGAATATGAAGAAGAAGGAAACCAATATAGAGCATATTCAAGATCCTTCAATGTATTTTGCTAAGTATTATGGCAAAACTGGTACAGGTGTTGCTTTCTTTACTGGTGATAATCAAGATACTTCAACTGAACATGGTTCTGGAGTTCCAAGTCAAACTGGATTTTCTACAAACACAGCTCCTTCATCATCCGGACCACATCATATGAATCAAAGAGTTGCTGATGATTATTTAGCAATGTTTTCTTCCTTCATGGCATCTTATGAGAATTTTATTGGTGGTAAGATTCATGATCCGGATGTTATTGAAGAGGATTTCAGATAAATTGATCATGTTGATCTGGAAGAAATGAACATTCAATGGAACATGGCCATGCTTATGCGACAGGCAAAGGACTTTTTGAAGAAGACTGGAAGGAAGTATATTGGTTCTAACAGTCGATCACGAATGGGGTTTGACAAAACAAAAGTTCGATGCTATAATTGTCAAGAATATGGTCATTTTGCCAAAGAATGTGTGAAGCCGAAAGTAGAATTTGATTCT
This sequence comes from Smallanthus sonchifolius, assembly GCA_023525975.1. Taxonomy (NCBI): domain Eukaryota; kingdom Viridiplantae; phylum Streptophyta; class Magnoliopsida; order Asterales; family Asteraceae; genus Smallanthus; species Smallanthus sonchifolius. The sequence continues at coordinate 13,824,590 of CM042035.1, read as the reverse complement.
CATAAGAAGCCTAATTCTTTTCAGAACAATCGTACTCAGTCACATGGTTCCTCTAGATCTGGGAATTCTAATCATGCATCCACATCATATGCATTGGTTGCTCAGAATGATAAAAATTATGATTGGGGTATTCGTCTTGAAGATCTGGTTGGTGCTGTGAGTCAAGCTTTTGTAGATGAAATAAATTCTAAAAATCCTAAAGAGTCGACTGATGATGATAGTTCATGTGATGGTGAGAGTTTGCACAGTGCTGATGAATAGCATGATAAAGTACAAAATGTTGATTTTGATATTGCTTCTGTCTGTGGTGTATCTGAAGATGATATAGTATTGAGTAAAAGATCTTCTGATGATGCTGAATCTGAAGATATTCCAATTGCTAAAGTCTTCATGGCAGATATGTCAGATTCTTCAAAGGTAAAAGATTCTATCTGTAATATTTACTGCTCTAACTGAATCTGTGTGAAGGATAAAATGCAAAAGGTTATGGATGATAACACAAATTTAATTTGTGATATGAAATCTATGCACGTAGTAAATCAAAAGTTGAAAGAAAATGATAAGTTGTGTATGGATAGAATTGAATATTTGAAAAGAGATTTAAATTCTTTGGGGTTGAAATATAAGAAAAAAGCATATCATCTGGATATGACTTATGCTGAAATTGAGAAGCGAAATGAAATTGTTGCTCAGAAAAACAAAGAGATTTTTGACAAATAATTTGAAGTGATCAAATAACATCGAAAGCTGGAAAGTTTTGGAAATTCATCTGTGGTGTTGTATTACTTTAATGACAACGTTGATCCTACAAAACGGGTTGCTGGAGTTAGGTTTGTTCCTCCACCATTCAATGGTAATTATGTGGTTGAACCAGAAGTTATTCATGAGGAGGAACTTGATCCAAAGACAGTGTTGAAGGTTAATTCTGTAACTGGTGAAGACATGGTATATGATTCTGATACTAAAGATGAAGTGTTTGATGATAAAAAAGTTGAAGGCATTCCTAAGGAGGTAAAATTTGATGAACCAAAGGTGGTGAAACAAGTTACCCGAGATAGGTGTATTTTGACAGAACCTGATGAAGTGATTCAACCTTAGCTTTCCAAAGTGTTACAAACAAGTGGTTTTGTTGCTGCTGGTCATCAGAAGAAACTATCATCAAATGTGACTAAACAAGTTTATGTTCAAAAGAAGTCGGTTGACAGTTCGGTAAAATCTTCTGAATCTTGTTCGTCGGGTTATTCATCAAATTCGAGAAAAGTCCCTATATCAGAAATCATCAAGATAGAAGAGTTTGCTTTCATTGTAATGAAGCGGGTCATATTCTGATTTACTGTCCTTATAATAATCAAGAAAAGAAGCCTATGCTTTCAGAAACAGGCAAATCCAAGAGTGTTCCCCCACAACAAAAAGTGGTGACGATTCTGAAACGACCTAATGTGGGAAAGCCTACATCTGGTGTAGTGAAGAAAGTTATTTTGAGGCAATCTGTGCCTACTCAATCATTTGCTAAATCTTCAGGATTTAAGCAAAATGATACACATTTTTCTAAACAAGTGGTTGGTCATACTAGTGTGAGAAATGTTGTTGTTTTTCAAAAGCACTTTGAGATTCCACGTGTTGGAATCACAAAAGATTCTCAACCTGAGGTCAAACTTTCTCGACCACAAAGGAGGAGACGTAACAGAAAATTGAAGAAACTTTTGGAAACATCTGAATCTAAAAATCATAAATCTAATAATGTTTTTCCAATTAATCATAATGTGTCTACATCGAGAAGGTCTGATTGTGATACTTATGTCCCACAGGTTGATGACAAAGTAGATTGTGAACTAATTGAAGTTGTTTATTTTGATCCTTCTGGACGACCCAAGACCACAATGGCTTGGGTTCCCATTTCTAACTGATTTTCTTTGTTTATGTAGGGGCAACCAAGGAGGACTGTCAACAATACGTGGTATGTGGATAGTGGTTGTTCTCGACATATGACAGGGAATATTCGTTTGCTTGAAGATGTTATTAAAATTGATGGCGGTTATGTAGCTTTTGCTGGGAATAAAGGCGTGTACATAACTGGTCAGGGTACTTTGAAGAATGACAAAGTCAAGTTTGAGAAAGTGAACTATGTGGAGCAACTTGAACACAGTCTTTTAAGTGTATCACAAGTGTGACAAGAAGTTCTCATTCCATTTCAATGATACTGAATGTTATATCTTGAAACCGGGATTTGTTATTCCTGACGACCGGATTCTAATGAAGACTCCAAGGATAAATAACACATATGTCCTAGACATGAGTGTTGCTACGACAACGGATTCTATTCCTACTTGTTTACTCTCTAAGGCGTTTGAATCGGATTCTATTTGGTGGCACATGAAGCTTGCTCACCTCAATTACCGGGAAATGAATTATCTAGTGAAGAATGATCTGGTTATTGGTGTTCTGAAAATGAAATTCTCCATTCCTGACGACTGTATTCCTTGCAAGAAGGGGAAACAACACAAGAAGTCCCACAAAACTAAGACTAAGAATTCAATTGTGTTTCCATTTGAACTGCTAAATATGGATTTGTTCGGACCGATTAGTATCAGGAGCATTGGCGGTAAATCTTACTGTTTGGTAGTAACAGATGATTTCTCTAGATTTTCATGGGTTAAGTTCCTTGCTTCTAAAGCTGAAACCACAGAGATGGTGCAATTCTTAATCCTGGGTTTAGAGAACTTGTGCAAACAGAAAGTCATAAGAATTAGGAGTGACAATGGCAACGAGGTTACGAAGAGCAAGATGGGTTTATTCTATCTACAAAAGGGAATTCATCATGAATTCAGTGCGCCATATGTACCTTAACAAAACGTAGTTGCTGACCGAAAGAACAGAACTTTGGTTGAAACGGCACGTACGATGATTGCATATTCTAAGCTTCCAATTACGTTTGGGCTGATGCTGAATACTGTGTGTCACGTTTTGAACAGAGTTTTGACAGTGAAGCGACACAACATGACATGCTATGAGTTGCGTAATAATCGGAAGCCAAATCTGGAATATTTACTACCTTTTGGCAATCCATGTACCCTTTTGAAGGTTAGAGATGTCCCAACCAAGTTCAGTGCTAAGGCTATAGAAGGGATCTTTCTGGGGTATGTTGCAAATTCTACTACCAAAAGGGTTTATAACAAAGAGACTCGTCAGGTTGAGGAATGGTTTCATATTGACTGTTCAAATTGGTCTTTACCTCAAATGGCGATTGGACTAGACTGGGCTTTTGATTATGACAGCTTATTCAAGTCTTTTCATTTACCTTCTGATATTTCTTTGAAAGAGGCTACTGTGTTATATGAGTCGTGTCAGGATGCACATAATGGTGGTTTTATTCCGACTATGGTTCCACATTCATCTGTTCCATCTACATCTGCTCCAGATCCTAATGTTGCTTCTTGCTCGGGACCACATGATTCTGATAGTGAGGAAGAAGATGTTGTTTTTCAAGATTCTTCTACTGATCCATTATTTGTTGATTAACCTTCTACTTCGACACAAGCTCAGGGGGAGATTCCTTCAAATCTGGACTCGGAAATACCAGTTAATCAGGACTTGTCTTCTCAATATGAAACGACTCAAGTTGATGTGTTGCCGGTTCCTGAAGTTGCATCAATCAAGGAACTCAAAGATCATCCGGTGACAAATATAATTGGGAATTTGAGAGATGGAGTGCAAACGTGTTCTATTATTGAAAACACTTGCTTGTATACATGTATTAAGGATAATGGTGTTCTTGATGTATGCTCACATTCCTGTTTTATTTCTCAGGTCGAACCAAAGAATGTAGAAATGGCTTTGCGTGATAACAATTGGATAGAGGCAATGCAGGAAGAGCTTGCTCAGTTTGATAAACTCAAAGTCTGGAATCTTGTAGATCTTCCAAAGGGTGTGTATCCAATTGGTACTAAGTGGGTGTTTAAATGCAAGAAAGACGATCGAGGTGTTGTGGTGAGAAATAAGGCAATATTAGTCATACAGGGTTTCAATCAACAAGAGGGAATTGATTACACTGAGGTTTATGCTCCTGTTGCTACGCTTGAAGCTATACGGTTGTTTCTTGCTTTTGCCTCATACAAAGGGTTTAAGGTGTTTCAATTAGATGTAAAGAGTGCTTTCTTATATGGTAAGGTCAAGGAAGAGGTTTATGTGTGTCAGTCGCCGGGGTTTGAAGATCCAGTTAGTCTGTCTAAAGTATTCAAGCTTGATAAGGCCTTCTATTGTCTACATCAAGCTCCCCGAGCGTGGTACGAAACATTGTCTAAACATCTTATGGACAATGGTTTTGTGCGTGGCCAAATTGACTCTACCTTATTTATAAAGAAAGCTGGGGGAGAATACCTATTGGTTCAGATATATGTAGATGATATTATTTTTGGCTCTACAAATGAAGGGTTGTGCAAAGAGTTTGAGAGTGTTATGAAATCGAAGTTTGAAATGTCAGCTATGGGAGAGTTATCATTTTTCCTAGGACTTCTAGTTAATCAGAAGGAAGATGGTTTCTTTATTCCTCAGTCCAAGTATGTCAAAGATATCTTGAGCCGATTCAAGATGGAGGACTGTACCCCATACGATACTCCAATTCCGGTCAATCATAAGTTGAATTCTGACCCGGATGGAAAAGAAATTGATTGCCGACTCTACCGTGCAATTATTGGATCTCTGATGTACTCAACCGCTTTAAGGCCAGACATAATGTTTGCTGTGTGTATTTGTTCAAGATTCCAAGCAAAACCAAAGGAGTCTCATTTGATTGAACTAAAGAGAATCTTTCATTATCTGAAAGAAAAACAAAGATTGGGACTATGGTTTCCACATGGTTCTAACTTTGAATTCAATGCATATACTGACTTTGATTTTGGTGGTTGTTGTTTGGACAGGCTACAATAGGTGGTTGCCAGTTTTGGGTAATCGTTTAGTTTCCTGGCAGTGCAAAAAGCAGACTACGGTCTCCATTTCAATATGTGAAGCAGAATACATTGCTGCTGCAAGTTGTTGTTCACAGATCTTGTGGATCCAACAGCAATTAAGAGACTACGGTTTGAATTTTACAGGAACCCCCATGTTTATTGATAATACTGCTACAATATCTATCACAAATAATCCTTTTAAGCACAGTAAAACAAAGCACATTGAAATTGGATATCATTTTATTCGTGATTGTGAAGATAAAAAGTTAATTGAGCTGGTGAAGGTACATACATATGATAATTTTGTTTATCTCTTTACCAAGGCATTTTACCGTACCATGTTTGAATTTCTAATCAAAATGATCAGTATAATCGATCCCGAATAAAAGTTTTCAAAAAAAAAATTTCATGGGAGATTTGTTTTAAATTTCTTTTATTGCTTTATTACATTTCTGCATTTTAAATTTTAGTCAAAAATTGTTATTTATAAAAATTCAAAACAAAATGAAAAATATAAAATTGATATCATTTGAAGTTAGACAAGAAATGATAGTACATCAGTGAATAGTTCATCACACATGACCATAGTAGACCTTTGATATATTGATATATGATAGTCTAAAGTGTATTGATTTGATCTAAATTTCAAAGTCTGCATAAATAAGAAGTGATAGTGTTATAAATGCTCTACTCTTGATAATCTGTTTTTAATTTGAATATGAGTTTGAAATTTGAAATGTCAATAGACTAGAAGCGTTTTTTACCCAATAGTAGTGCGAAAATTTAATATGATATGATTGCATCTTGTCACACCCCAACCGACGGTGGAATACGTCGGGGCGGGACATGTAGACTGTTCATGAGCAAAAGGTTGACTCGATTTCAATATTTTAATCATCAAATTTCATTTCAAACCATTCAAACACAACCAAATTCAAAACAAGTACGTAAATGAAATACAAAATATTCTTTATTTAAATTTAACTAAGTCCAAAGCCTATGTGTAGCATGTCTTGATCAAACTCACATATTAGCACCTGAAACATGAATAAAATAAAGTCAACTAAAACGTTTGTGAGCATACACAGGTTTATACATAGATAGTGTATAGATGTAAATAATCAAATCCTTACATAACATGATAAAATAAGACATTTATAGGGAGCAACTATTGTGTAACCGGAGTACAATCAAACCTTTGTAACTAGCATGCAAATTGTGTTGTCGGTAACAATCACCCCAATCTGGGTGGGTTTGTCAGACTCAATAGATCTATCATTATTAACCGTCGGCTTGAATAGTTAATGATTGCACATAAATTGCACAAAAACAGTTAACACACCTAGCACTCAAACATAAAGCTCAAATTTGTGCATTCATGAATGTAAAGAGGATTTGTGTTTGTGTAAATGTAAGCAATTGTGTGTATAGAGTTCATGTTTCACCCCAAAAAGTGTAAAAGAGTAAAAGGTGCTATGTAATACTCACTTGATTTAAAGGTGTAGCTAGCACGCGAGACTAGATAGCAAAATGATCCTTGGAATTTCACAATGTTAACCTAGTGTCTAAAGTATGTTGAATTAATAATGTGTACAAAAATCTATGTCTAAGACTATGATTTAATTGGATAAAAACAAGGGATTCAAGTTTGTAGGTGGTAATTTTGGTTTATACTTGGGTAGGTGTTTTTATAAAACTAAAGTTTGAAATGAATAGTTTAAAAATGATTTAAATTAGAGTTTGGGTTTAAATAACTAAATAATTTAAATAGTTGATATTTATTTATTTAGTTACAAAAATAATGTGAATTATATTAGATAAAATTTAAATAAATAATTTTACTTTATTTATTTATAAAGATATATAAGTAATGTTGATGTATAAAATTAATAGTAATTATATATTTTTAGTGTAGATTAAAATAAATAAATTTATTTATTTTTTTATCATTTTAAAAATAAGTATTTGATTACTTTAAATAAAGTTGACATTTTATAAACTTTATAAAAACAATGCTCTATTTGGAAATTAATTTAAACATTTAAAATATTGTTTTAAACCTTTAATATACAATTCTAATCATAAAGTCATAATAAAATGGATTTATATTGAAAATTAATGAATCTGTTTTTATTCTGTTAAAAATATTGTGAGGTTTTATAAAATAATTTTTATAAAATTTTTGGAGCTTTAAAACTGATTTTAAAAAATAAATGGGGCTTGCCCGGGTCGAACCCGGGTCTCCCCAGTGGAGACATCAAGGACTAACCACTGGACCAGGGGCTACCCCTTGACAGATATCCGGTTCGCAAGGGTTTTAAGGTGTACATACAAGGGGACCGGGTCTGAGTTTAATGCTTGCGCAAAAAGGACCGGTTATGTGGGTTTTGAACCCACGCCACTCGGTCCATTGGTGCAAGGTCTTAACCAGTTGGACCGAGTGGTTTCGCTGGTATAAACTAAAGTGTAAAAACTTAAATGCATTAAACCATTTAAATCGAAATTTCTTGTTAAAAATCGTTTGAACAGGTTAAGGGAATTGCCAGGAATTGAACCCGATTTGGATTGTTGTTTTGTAAAGTGATAAGGGGCTTCCGATAAGTGGTTAAAAACGAAATGAACGACATAAACGTTACCTGTGATGGTTGCATAACGAGGCCTGGCGACTAAACGGACAGGGGCGATGTTTAGGGTGCTAGATTGACGAACAGGGATGGAATGAGACTCAATTGAGGTTTAGGTGAGATTGTATAGAGTCATGCGAAGGTTCGTGGTCATTTAATTTGATTAATTTCACTTTTAATGCCTGATTCGATTGCAAGGGTTACGGTGACAGTTGTAATCTCAATTACGCGTTAATCCGATTGTAATAGAATGAATTGGGTCATGTAATGGGTTTAGATACATGCACGGTCAGTCTACGCATGATTTCCGGGATTGGAACTCGTCTAATTTACCGAATTGTAACCGAATAGATTCGGCTTTGACTCCACGAAGTTAAATTGTTTGAATTCGAATTCAACCGCGTGATAGGCTGAATTGGGTTGTTACATGGGTCAGGGTAAAGTCGATTAATGATTTCGTGTGTGGGGTAAGTCAATATCAACAGGCTTATTCGATTTCACAAGTTGGATTCCATAGATTTGGGCCTGTTTGACTTTTAAAGTCAAAATTAACGAATTGTGGTCAAAACTTAGGATCTGGGATTCATGTGAAGGTTCAATACAAAAAGTGGGGGTTCAAAAGGTGAGAAGGGGGGGGAGGGCTTTAGTTGGGGTTCAAAGCTCAAATTAATTATCTTAAATTTATTTTAATTGTTTATAAAACTTATTTTGATTTTTATAAAGTTTATAGAATCTTGATCATTATTTGTTTCATTTATAAAGGAACATATTCGTTTAAAAGAATTTATAAATTGTATAATGGTCTATAAATCATATACATATTTATTTATAAATACATACATATGTATCTAAAAGATGACTACATGATTTCATAGTTTTTGTGTTTTGATTTAATTTCCAAAACTAGGTATATATAATTATATATAAGTCCAGAAAAATATACATGCATGTGCTATACGTATATGTAGAAAATTATAAGTAAGTGAAAAGTTAATGTGACTCATTGAGTGGGGCAGGTACGGGATTCAAACGGAGTATCATTAAAATGGATAACTTGATAAATAGATAAGTTAAAATGGTATCGGAAAATCATGGATGTTACAGTATCCCCATGCTGAGGGAATTTCGTCCCGAAATTTAGCTAGTCGAGGCGACTGAATCAGCAAAAAGGTGTGGGTACTTGAGCTTCATTTGGTCCTCACGTTCCCAAGTAAACTCGGGTCCACGCTTAGATTCCCAACGAACTTTGATAATAGGAATACGGCTTCGCTTGAGTTGTTTGATTTTACGATCCATAATCTCTACGAGTCTCTCAACGAAGTTCATCGTTTCATCAATGTGCACGTCCTCAAGAGGTATATGGAGATTCTCGTCAGCAAGACAGTTCTTTAGATTGGACACATGAAATGTAGGATGCACATTGCCAAGTGATGGAGGTAACTCTATTTGGTAAGCCACTTTCCCTATCCTTTCAAGGATTTTGAATGGGCCCACATAGCGAGGTGCTAACATGCCTTTCTTTCCAAAACGGATCACACCCTTCCACGGAGACACCTTTAGAAGAACAAGGTCACCGACTTGGAATTCCAAGGGTTTTCTTTGTTTGTCGGCATAGCTCTTTTGCCGACTCCTCGCCACTCGAATGTTGTCACGGATTTGAATGATCTTGTCGGGTGTTTCTTGAATTAACTCGGGACCGGTGATTTGTGCTTCACTAACCTCGTTCCAACAGATAGGAGAACGACACTTACGACCATAGAGAGCTTCAAATGGAGCCATATTGATACTTGTGTGGTAGTTATTATTGTAAGAGAACTCAATTAGGGATAGATGTGAATCCTAATTGCCACCAAAATCAATTACACAAGCTCTAAGCATGTCATCAAGAGTTTGGGTTGTACGCTCGGTCTAACCATCAGTTTGGGGATGGTAAGTCGTGCTCAAATCCAATCGTGTACCAAGAGCAGTTTGGAGGGATTGCCAAAAACGGGAGGTGAAACGATCATCTCTATGGGAAATTATGTTTAGTGGGACACCGTGACGACTCACAAATTTGTCAATGTAAATTCGGGCCAATTTTTCAACCCGATAGTCTTCACAGATAGGCAAGAAGTGAGTGGATTTGGTGAGGCGGTCAATGATCACCCAAATACTATCATAACCACTTGAGGTGCGACGGAGTTTGGTAATGAAGTCCATAGGTAAATTCTCCCACTTCCACATGGGAATTTCCGGTTGTTCAAGCAAATTGGAAGGACGTTGGTGCTCGGCTTTGACTTTGGAGCAAGTTAGACATTTGGCAACATAAAGAGCAATGTCTTTCCTTATATCGGGCCACCAATAACGAGTCTTGTGAGCTTCGTTCATGAGAAATGTACGGAGATCAACACGATTGGGGACCCAAATACGGTTCAAGTAAAAAGTAAGCCATTGGGTTTTGATTCAAGCTGTAGTTCAACACCACATGACATTTCATCGTACATGTTACCCTCGGTGACCGAGACTTGTTGAGCTTCTAGAATACGATTTTGAATGTCGGTTTGAATTCGAACAAAATGAAGCATCACATGGTCCTTACGACTCAAAGCGTCAGCTACAACGTTCGCTTTGCCGGGATGGTAACGAATCTCGCAGTCATAGTCGTTAAGGAGTTCAACCCAACGTCGTTGCCTCATATTGAGTTCTTTTTGGTTGAAGATGTGTTGGAGACTTTTGTGATCGGTGAACACCACACATTTTATGCCATAAAGGTAATGTCTCTAAGTCTTCAATGCGAATACGACCGCACCAAATTCGAGATAGTGCGTCGTATAATTCTTCTCATGAATTTTAAGTTTCCTTGATGCATAAGCGATCACTTTGCCTCGTTGCATGAGAACACAACCGAGACCTTTGTTAGAGGCATCACAGTAGACAACTAAATCGTCATTCCCATCAGGGAGAGTCAAAATAGGAGCATTGCACAACTTTTGTTTGAGAGTTTGGAAAGCTTCTTCTTGCTTTGGTCCCCATTCATAAGGTTTACCCTTGTGTGTCAAAGCGGTGAGGGGGACAACAATCTTAGAGAAATTTGAAATGAAACGACGATAATATCCTGCAAGAGCTAGAAATGAACGAACTTTGGTGGGGGTATTAGGGGCATTCCAATTCTTAACAGCTTCAATCTTAGTAGGGTCAACATGAATTCCCTTTTCGTTGACGATATGACCCAAGAATTGAACCTCCTTTAGCCAAAATTCACATTTGGGGAACTTGGCATATAGTTGCTCCTTCCTCAAGAGGTCCAAAACCAACCTATGGTGTTTCTCATGATCGGCTTTAGTCTTGGAGTAGATTAGGATATCGTCAATGAAGACGATCATGAATTTGTCAAGATACGGTTTGCACACACGATTCATGAGGTCCATGAACACCGCGGGTGCATTGTTTAACCCAAAAGTCATGACCATAAACTCGTAGTGACCATACCTTGTTCGGAAGGCAGTCTTTGGAATGTCTTCCTCTTGTACACGGAGTTGGTGATAACCAGATCGAAGATCAATCTTCGAGAAGCAAGTAGAACCTTGAAGTTGATCAATGAGATCATCAATTCTAGGTAAGGGATAACGGTTTTTGATGGTAAGCTTGTTGAGTTCGCGGTAGTCAATACACATGCGGAATGATCCATCCTTCTTCTTGATGAATAAGATTGGTGCACCCCACGGTGAATAACTTGGACGGATGAAGCCCTTGTCGGAGAGTTCTTGGAGTTGACTTGCAAGCTCTTGCATTTCAGAAGGTGCAAGACGGTATGGAGCTCTAGCCACGGGGTTAGCTCCGGGTACAAGGACAATGCGAAATTCTACTTGTCGAACGGGTAGAAGACGAGATAGATCTTTAGGGAATACTTCGGGAAAATCCCGGATGATGGGGATGTCTTGAATACTCTTCTCTTTGACATCCTTTTGAACCACATGGGCTAAGAAAGCCACGTACTTCTTTCGTAGGTACTTTTGAGCAGTAGTGCATGACATTAACTTGAGTTATTTGCAAGGCTTTTCACCAAAGACTCTTAACGTTCCTCCCGACGGTAGAGGTATTCGGATGCACTTCTCGAAACAGATAACTTCGGCATGGTGATTTGACAGCTAATCCATGCCTATGATGATATCAAAACTTCCTAGTGGCATTGGCACAAGGTTGATTGGAAACGTATGATCATTAAGTTCTAGAGAGCAGTCATGGTTAATGGAGTCAATTGTAAGAGAGTCGCCATTTGCTACCTCGACGGTGAAGGTTTTCTCTAATTTGGATCGTGTTTTTGCAAGTAATGGTTCAAAGTTAAGTGACACGAAACTCTTATCTGCACCGGTATCAAATAAAATGGAGGCATATTGACTATTAACGAGGAATGTACCGTTGACCACATCAATGTTGGTCTGAGCTTCATTGGCGTTTATGTTGAAAGCACGCCCACGAGCTCCGCCTTGTTTAGCATTGATGAACTTCGGGCACTGGTCACGGAAATGATTCGGGTTGCCACATTCATAACAAGCACGCCCGTTTGCAATAGCTGGAACACCTTGATTAGCCACTTGTTGGTTGATTCGGGTTGGTGGGTTGACTTGACCTGCAAGTGCCTTGGCTCTACAAACATTGACCGTATGGCCATATTTCCCACAGTGGGTGCAAAGGTGACAGGGAATGTTTTGGAGGTGGTGATAATTGCATGTGGCACAGAGTGGGTAGATCCCAACATATGGCTTCTTGGCTGGTGCTTGAGCCATGGGGCAACTTGGTTAATAGGGATAGCAGGAGTGACCACAGCATAGTTCTTAGCCTTTCTTTTCTTATTATTTTGGTAGGGTTCAGCTTTAGCTTCTTTGATAGGTGCAGAGGGTGTTGTGGTGTCGGGAGTTTTCTTGGTGCCCTTTCTAGTCAAGGTCCCTGCCTTCACATGGTTGTCGGTCAAAGTAGCAGATAACCGGATAGCATCTTCGAGCGTTGCAGGATTTCTCCTTAAGATAGTATCCTGAATCTGCCTAGGTAATCCACCAATTTACTTCTCAATGCAGTGGGATAAAGGTGTGACCATATGGGGCACAAGGAGACTCAGTTCATGAAACCGGGTTTTATAAGCCAGACTTTCACCACTATCTTGGGTAAGATCCCAAAACTCAGCTTCCAGCTTCCTCACCTCATTCCGAGGATAGAACTCTTCGGTCATTAGTCTCTTAACCTCATCCCATGGTAAGGCCATTGATGCCTCCATGCCTCTAGTTCTTATTTCCCCATTCCACCACGTGAGTGCCCATTTTTGGAAAACACTTGTGGCATAACAAACACGAAGGTTATCGGGGCAGTCACTATTGAGGAAAGTGCCCTCAATACTTTCGAACCATTGAAGAAGTCATGTGGCTCCCTCTGTACAATAGAACTTAAGAGGATTACATGAGTTGAAGTGCTTGAAGGTGCAATGTGGTGGGTTGGCACCACCACCACCATTAGTTCCATGGTTACCACTGGTGGCCCCATTAGCTTGAGTGAGTTGATTAACAAGTTGTGCAAGGATGGCAGCAATATCGGTGTTGTTGTGGGTCAGGTAGCACGACGGGGAGGCATTCTATAGATTTGCACAAGACAAGAAAAGATGTAAGAACTTATGAAAGTTGATTGAATTTAAAGGGGATAAAATAATAAATAAGATAGTAAATCATAGTTTGGATTGTACTCAAATAGTGACATAATCACTTAAATACTATGACACATTAAGGTTAATTAAACTCATATAATTTTCAAGGAGACATGCTTTAGCCTATAAGTACACACTCATCCCGAGAATTCCCAAGAAAGCATACGGGTCCCTCGGTTGATTGGGATTTATACGAAATGCTTTCCTACACAGAAAACCCATAATACAGGTGTCACCCTTCCAGATTGCACGTGTCCTCTAATAATTAACAAAGTTTAAAACCTTAACGAGGAAATAAAGAAATTTAATAGATTTATATCCATGAAGTTCCCACATGCTATGATAATGATGACAGAGAAGTAGGTAAGAAGGTTAGAGGCTTAGGGTATGGGTAGGGATATTGTTTATTTAACTTATTATTTAAGTATAGTCTATTAAGTCATGAACTTTAACAAATGAGGTATCAAAATGAAACAATAATTAATATAATAAGCATGTAACACATAGCATGTAGCACATATCATATAATCATTAAGCATGGCATAAGTAGGTGTCCTAAAGTTATAGTCTAGGTCCAGTGTGTCTAATAACCTAGTTCCCTATAACCAAGGCTCTGATACGAATCTGTCACACCCCAACCGACGGCGTAATATGTCGGGGCGGGACATGTAAACTGTTCATGAGCACAAGGTTGACTAGATTTCAATATTTTAATCATCAAATTTCATTTCAAACCATTCAAACACAACCAAATTCAAAACAAGTACGTAAATGAAATACATAATATTCTTTATTTAAATTTAACTAAGTCAAAAAGCCTATGTGTAACATGTCTTGATCAAACTCACACATTAGCACCTGAAACATGAATAAAATAAAGTCAACTAAAATGTTGGTGAGCATACACAGGTTTATACATAGATAGTTTATAGATGTAAATAATCAAATCCTTACATAACATGATAAAATAAGACATTTATGGGGAGCAACTATTGTGTAACCGAAGTACAATCAAACCTTTGTAACTAGCATTCAAATTGTGTTATCGGTAACAATCACCCCAATCTGGGTGGGTTTGTCAGATTCAATAGATCTATCATTGTTAACCGTCGGCTTGAATAGTTAATGATAGCACATAAATTGCACACAAACAGTTAACACACCTAGCACTCAAACATAAAGCTCAAATTTTTGCATTCATGAATGTAAAGAGGATCTGTGTTTGTGTAGTTTGTGTAAATGTAAGCAATTGTGTGTATAGAGTTCATGTTTCACCCCAAAAAGTGTAAAAGAGTAAAAGGGGCTATGTAATACTCCCTTGATTCAAAGGTGTAGCTAGCACGCGAGACTAGATAGCAAAATGATCCTTGAAATTTCACAATGTTAACCTAGTGTCTAAAGTATGTTGAATTAATAATGTGTACAAAAATCTATATCTAAGACTATGATTTAATTGAATGAACACAAGGGATTCGAGATTGTAGGTGGTAATTTTGGTTTATACTTGGGTAGGTGTTTTTATAAAGCTAAAGTTTGAAATGAATAGTTTAAAAATGATTTAAATTAGTGTTTGGATTTAAGTAACTAAATAATTTAAAAAGTTGATATTTATTTATTTAGTTACAAAAATAATGTGAATTATATTAGATAAAAATTAAATAAATAATTTTACTTTATTTATTTATTTATAAAGATATGTAAGTAATGTTGATGTAATAAATTAATAGTAATTTTATATTTTTAGTGTAGATTAAAATAAATAAATGTATTTATTTTTTATCATTTTGAAAATAAGTATTTGATTACTTTAAATAAAGTTAACATTTTATAAACTTTATAAAAACAATGCTCTTATTTGGAAATTAATTTAAATATTTAAAATTTTGTTTTATACCTTTGATATACAATTCAAATCATAAATTCATAATAAAATGGATTTATATTGAAAATTAATGAATCTGGTTTTATTCTGTTAAAAATATTGTGAGGTTTTATAAAATTTTTGAAGCTTTAAAACTGATTTAAAAAAATAAATAGGGTTTGCCCGGGTCTCCCCAGTGGATACATCATGGACTAACCACTGGACCAGGGGCTACCCATTGACAGATATCCGGTTCGCAAGGGTTTTAAGGTGTACTTACAAGGGGACCGGGTCTGAGTTTAATGCTTGCGCAAAAAGGACCGGTTATGTGTGTTTTTAACCCACGCCACTCGGTCCAACGGTGCAAGGTCTTAACCAGTTGGACCGAGTGGTTTCGCTGGTATAAACTAAAGTGTAAAAACTTAAATGCATTAAACCATTTAAATCGAAATTTCTTGTTAAAAATCGTATGAACAAGTTTAGAGAATTGCTAGGAATTGAACCCGATTTGGATTGTTGTTTTGTAAAGTGATAAGGGGCTTTCGATAAGTGGTTAAAAACGAAATGAACGACGTAAACGATACCTGTGATGGTTGCGTAACGAGGCCTGGCGACTAAACGGACAGGGGCAATGTTTAGGGTGCTAGATCGACGAACATGGATGGAATGAGACTCAATTGAGGTTTGGGTGAGATTGTATATAGTCGTGCGACAGTTCGTGGTCATTTAATTTGATTAATTTCACTTTTAATGCCTGATTCGATTGCAAGGGTTACAGTGACAGTTGTAGCCTCAATTACGCGTTAATCCGATTGTAATAGAATGAATTGGGTCATGTAATGGGTTTAGATACATGCACGGTCAGTCTATGCATGATTTCCATGATTGGAACTCGTCTAATTTATCGAATTGTAACCGAATAGATTCGGCTTTGACTCCACGAAGTCAAATTGTTTGAATTCGAATTCAACCACGTGATAGACTGAATTGGGCTATTACATGGGTCAGGGTAAAGTCGATTAACGATTTCGTGTGTGGGGTAAGTCCATATCAACAGGCTTAATCAATTTCACAAGTTGGATTCCATAGATTTGGGCCTGTTTGACTTTTAAAGTCAAAATTGACTAGGATTTGGGATTCATGTGAAGGTTCAATGGAAAAAGTGGGGGTTCAAAAGGTGAGGGGGGGGGGGGGTTAGTTGGGGTTCAAAGCTCAAATTAATTATCTTAAATTTATTTTAATTGTTTATAAAACTTGTTTTGATTTTTATAAAGTTTATAGAATCTTAATCATTATTTGTTTCATTTATAAAGGAACATATTCGTTTAAAAGAATTTATAAATTGTATAATGGTCTATAAAGCATATACATATTTATTTATAAATACATACATATGTATCTAAAAGATGACTACATGATTAAAGCTCATAGTTTTTGTGTTTTGATTTAATTTCCAAAACTGGGTATATATAATTATATATAAGTCCATAAAAATATACATGCATGTGCTATACGTATAAGTAGAAAATTATATGCAAGTGAAAAGTTAATGTGACTCATTGAGTGGGGCAGGTACGGGATTCAAACGGAGTATCATTAAAATGGATAACTTGATAAATAGATAAGTTAAAATGCTATCGGAAAATCATGGATGTTACACATCTGTGATTTGAATCCATTATATGCCTAGGTGTGTGTAAAAGATCATTATCAGATAAAGAATATATGGTTTCAAGAATTTCATGAGACCAATATCGAATTATATTTTTAGCACAAACTTTTTCAGTTCACTTCACTGCCCATGCCCCGAAAAACATGCAATGTGTTGCTGAAGTAAGATATGCTTTCTAACATCTGTTGGAACATATATTCACCCTTAGATCATTTAGATACATCATCTATACTGATTCCATTGAAGATTATCCAGATAATAGTGGGATCCTCCTACCTGAATCCATTGATTCTCATTCTAAAGCCAATTTCTTAGAATCTTTTGATTCTGAATCATCTTGATTCGTATATCCTTTGGGATCTGCTATTCTATACTTGTGCTAATAGAGATAATTTCATCTTGGAGATTGATCTACTCTTGCAATAAATCGTATATGTCTTGAAGATAGTGCAATTTTAAATTTTGTTGGGCATATATGTGGGGTACACGATGTTTTTCATCTAAATGGTACTAACTCACATGAATTTGGAAGAAAAACGCTTGTATTTTCAAATTGTATAATATTGGCAATTTAAGAATTCATGCCTTGTATTGCAAATTCGGTATGAATAATTGAGCATTTTACGACCTGATCTTGTTTACTTTGAAATTTATCACGTATCATTTCAAGTAATATTCAAATTGATTGAATAATTTGAAAAGAAAAGGATATGAGTTGCATAAGAATGAGTTTGATTGTTTTATATCATCTTTAAAGGTATAAATGAATTTATTTCACATAAATATCATCATTCAATGCGTATCATAGTTTACCCATAGTTTGTGATAGAATGTGTGATGAATTGCTCTTATACTGATATGATCTTCTTACTCATGATGTTCAACCAAAAATATGTGTTTTAGTTTGTTCAGATAAAAACCAAAAATATGTATTCCGTTTGTACAGATAAAATCCAAAAAGATTTTGTTTCCGTCTTCCATGAAAATTCTATCTTTTAATTTTGTTAAAATGATTCGGGATTGGATCGGATACATGCTACAGATGTAAGATCACAAGAATGTGATATGTTGATGGTTGAGGTTTGTTTGAATTTTAAATTCTAAAATTGTTCAAGGAAAAGGTTTGAAGTGAACTTAATATTTCTCCTTAAGCTTGTTAAGCGAACTTAATATGTTCGCCTGAAGCTTGTTAAGCGAACTTAACAAGTTCGCCTAACTAAGCGAACTTAATTTTGAGAATAAATATCTTTTTAGGCGAACATATTTCTTTACCATTAGTCTTTGTTTGAGCGAACTTCAACACAGTAATAGCGACCTTGATTTTTTCGAATTCTGGAGTGTTTGGATTGAAATTTTTCATGATATACTCCTAATCGGTTTTGATTTGCGATTGTTTCTAAGGTAATTTCATTGAGTTTTATCCATTAAATCATCCGAAATTTTAGCTTTTATACATATATTCATAGTGTCGTGACTGTTCATCTAGTTTTTGGTCAAAAAGGTTTAAATTCGTGTTACAAAGTTAAAAATGATGGTCTATTGTGCTTCGTTGTTGTGTGTCGATGCTCGTGGTCCATTTATTTTGCATTAATTCGTCGATTTCAACATGCTGGAATTCTGTGATGAATGTGTATCGACAGGCGAATTTGTTATGTTCGCCTCTTACAACACTAAGCGAACTTATTAAGTTCGCCTAGAGGTTCAGTGATGTTTGGACTTGTGAATTTTTGTGTAAAATTTTTTTTTTTGTTTGATTTTTTGTTGTTTGTTTCTGTGTTTGTGTGTGTATATCATGTGTTTATCCTATGTGTGTTTGTTATATTACTAATGTTTGTTCTATGTCCAATACATTTACAGATGGCTCGCCGTGTTGATTACAAACATAATCAAGTGGCTTTGTTTGATCCGCATATGTCCGAGGCATTAAATTATCAAGGAATCATTAATTTCCTCAATCGTTCAAGATTACATGTATCTTTATCAGCAGATCTGTACATAAGTCTGCCATATATCCAACAATTCTGGGATACAGTACATCAAGACACTGATGTTGAACCTCATGTGCTTCGAGCTACATTTAATAATACAGAGGTGGCAATATCAGTTGATACTATTCGTGCTGCTTTAGCATTGGGAGATGCAAATGATGAGCCTATTTCTTATCCTGTAACACTGATCATGGGTTGTTTTCAGAAGATGGGATACCGAGGCAAACCTAATGACACTCAAGCCAGAAAAGGTGGTTTGGTTGGTGAATGGAGGTACTTTATGCACATCATCATGCAGTGCTTATCTCCACGAAAGGCTGGCACCGATGGACTAAAGAGTGCTCTACAAGATGCAATGATTGCATTGACTCTGAACAAACGGTTTAACTTTGCTTTGTATATATACCGTGAGTTGGTCATGAAAATCAATCCTCCTGAAGGTCAAGGGTTTCTTATGTACCCTAGGTTCTTGCAAATGATTCTGAACCATCTTATTCCAAATTTACCGCAGCATCCACTACGTTTGACCTTGACTCCTATGTCCAAAAGAATCTTTACTGATTGTACCAAGGTTAAACAACAGAATATAACTTTGATTCTAGTTCCGACTCCTCTGTTTGGTCACATAGTCAATCCTGATTATGTTGAGCCTCCTAATGATAATTGGTTTCATCCTGGGGAGTTAGTTGAAGGACAGGATCAGAATCAAGCTCAACAACCACAACAAAAACAAGCTCAAGCTTAAGCACAAGCACAAGAACAAGTTCCTATTCAACAAGAACAGGTTCAAATTCCAGTTAATATTCCTATTAATGAACCAGTTCAAGTTGAAGATGTTGCAAATGAAGATGAACAAGACTTCGGTCTTAATATGGATGATTTTAATGAGGAAGCTATGAACTCACCCATTCATGAAACTGAAGGGAATGTGGTGGATACAAGTTCTAGTGATACAATTCTTCCTGATTCTGAAGCTACTGACTCAGATTCGTCTAGATATTTTAGCTCAGATCACTATGAGAGGCTGGCTACTTTGCCATTGGCAAATGCAGGGAAGCGTGTTAAATCTAAAGCCAGAAAGCCGAGGCATAAGTCTATTCAGGATCCTCCTTTTGGTTTAGTACTTGGTAAGAGAACATTGATTGATGAGAGTTCTGACTCTGATAGAGAGGTTACTCCAGTTCCAAAAGCACAGAAGCTTACGTATGCTTCGATTGTTGCTGCTCACTCATCTCAGGGTGTAGAGGATGCTACTTTTGTGGAATCCTTATTGGTTACACCTCCTTCATCCAAACGTCCTTCTCCCGTGGCTACTCCTACTCCTAAAGCTACTCAATCATCCGATGCTGGTACATCATAGACTTCTGATTCTGAAAGGATTACCTACCTTGAATCACAGGTGCTTGCATTGCAGAATCAGGTAGATATTCTTGTGAATACTGATGCTCAGAGACAGTTGGTCCTCAGACTCAAGCAAAACAGATTGATGACATGAAGTTATTGGTATCCAAACTTGTTGAGCGTCTTGACGCTCAGGGGGAGTTAAGGATCCATGATACTTGCCATATTGAGTCAATTCAAAGAAAGAATGGTGATGACAATGATCCTAGCAGCAATATTGAGGGTGATCGTCAATACGCTGACGTGAATCCAATATCAAGAGTTCAGGGGGAGTCATCTACATCAGGTAATATTGAAGGAACCAAGAAAGATTCTGATGTTAATGAAGCGATTCTGTTTAATGAATGTCTAGATGATACTGATGAACTGTTTAATGATATTGAAGATGATATGACTGATAATGAGGTTGAAGAAGGAGAAATTGTGGAAATTGAAATAGAGAAGAGTAAATTTGAAGTTACATACGAAGGTTGTGACGGTCTGAATGTTCCTTATAACTTCATCCAGGATGATGTTATTCTTGATTTTTCAAATGGAGTGACAGATTCTATGTACTCTATTGAAGACGTTACAAAGCCTAATGATACTGCTCAATCCAAAATGGATACTGAAGCTGATACTACTCGTCCTGTGTCTCCTAAGACTACTGAAGAACTTGTGATGTACATAAATACATGCATGACTAGAGAACAGTGGAAAGAAGTAGTTAACAGCTGGAAGAAAGTGTTACCCGAGTCTCCTATACAACCAGCTCAAAAGGAAAGATATGTAAATAAAGAGCATTGTATTGGAAGAATCATTAGTTTGTTCTATGATGAGGAAATTAAATTGTTTGCTCTCAGGAGATCTGATGGTGTTCAGTACTTAAAGCTAAGGATCAAGTATTTCAATACCTTGCTAAGGTGTGAAATGAATGGTCTAGCTACGAAACCACTGATAAATAGATCCAAGTTTGGATTAGATGATGTTATTGCAAATCTGATAAGCAGAGAAGGTGGATCTGGAAAGTATGAAAAGCTAAAACCTCAAAGAGGAAAGAGAGTGAAGATAGTTGATCCAAGTACCGGTATTGTGACTTGGAGGTATAAATTCAAACCAGTAAGAGTTGTGCAAAAGATTCCATTGAAGAAGATACCACAAGACTTTCTAGGAAATATGAAATGGTGGTATGTTGATGTGAATACTGGTGAAGCTAGAGTTGAAGATAGAGATAATAAGGTCATTGTAAGTTTCTATGATGCAATGAATTTTATTAATTTCTCTAAGAAAGATCAGAGAACTCTAAGAAAGAATGAGATCATGTTTACTGATGAATGGAGAGAACAAGGATTGCGGTATAAACGGGTGTTGGAGATATGTCATAGATATGGAGTGCATGCAGGCAGCAGACTACCAGAAAACTGGAAGAGTTCATCATAGAGACTAAAGACAGAAGATAAAGCTATTGTCAAGGGGGAGTCTGTTAGGACATAAATGTATGACAAAAGCTTGTAATAGGTTAGATCTTATTGTCTTTATGTTTTGCTAATGTTCTGCTAGAGGCGAACTTAACTAGTTCGCCTAGTCTCATGAGAGGCGAACTTATCAAGTTCGCCTAGTCTCATTAGAGGCGAACTTATTAAGTTCGCCTATAGCAGATACTTTGTCTATAAATAGGAGTTTGCAGGTCAGTTTTTGTAACTAAGTCTTTGAACTCTATAAACTATGTGTTTGATTGAATACAACTAGAAGATTATATACTTGCTGATTGTTATCGTTTCTATTTTCATTTTGTATATACATACGTTGATAAGGTTGGATTCCGCACTCCCTGTATTCTATACGTCACGTCACGAGATTGATCTATAGAGGAGTCATGTGGACCTACAGAGAAACATGCATATCAACAAATCTACCTGACTTAGAATAAGGTGGTGGATGCGAATTATATCCAAGACCCTCTGTGCCTTTTCTATTAAACTAGTTATCAATTATCCCAAAAAAAATTTTCTGATCCATATTGTTATGCCTCAGTTTTTACCTCTGGTATCCCGAATCCTCAGATAAGTATCAGTATCCCTGATCCTTACTATGTTTCTGTATCTTGATTAACTGACTATTGTAACAAATAATATTACGTGTTTTTCTTTGACTTGGTCATACAGGTAATTAACACGTCATTAATGACTAAATATATGGCTGAAGAACTGTTCAAACAGTTAGGAAAACGCGTATAAGTCAATCTATAACGGTCGGGAATTAATGCCATAAAGACTCATTAAAGACTTTCCTGATTTTTCGTCGGGATCCTCGCTTTTTAGTTATTGTATATTTTCTGTATATATTCAGCAGTATTGATCGAATAGGGGACAATTTACTAATTCTCACACACACAATACACTCGAAAACACCTCTGTAACACTTAGATTTCGATCATATACTACTCTTATTGTACTTTTTTCATCAATTTATACAAGAACAGGAGGCAAGTGACTTTCGGTCACTTCCCGAGGTTTTATGCCGGCAATCCTTAGGGATTAAGGGCTTTACTCGTAAACACTCGTGTCATTCTATTATTTTATACGCATTGTTTATCACGAATCTTACAAGCACACTACCTCACATTCTAAATTTGGTTACAAAATTAGTATTGTTAATTTTTATCCAAAACAATCTGGCGCCCACCGTGGGGCAAGTGGTGCGTTTTTATCTTAAAATCTTTGCGAAAAATTGTGTTCATTCACTATCTTTCAAAAATGTCGTCCCAATCTAAAAAAATGTTTCTGTTTCTGCTCCATCTTCAAGCTCTGGGTTGAATAACCCTATTCCTCCTCTTCCATCATCCCAGATAAAGAATCATAATCTGTCGAAGAAAACTATTTCTGCGGGTTTTTCGGGATCCGGAATACCTGCAGGTGCACCTATGATCATATCAAACAATGATATCCTCGATCTATTCTCGGAGATGAAACAACAAATGGAGAAGCAGAGGAAACTAACCAAATGTTGTTCAGGGAGCTTGGGAAGGTCAAAGAATCAAAGAAACCAGTGGAAGTGATAACCCCACTACAACCAAGGATCTTAGATTTCAATTATTCGGGATCCTCAAAAATCCATAAAGGAGGCTTTCTTCCCATGCAAACTAGAATCACTACGGTTGGCCCGACTTCGGCTGTCAGAGTTACTACCAATCAAGATCTTGGATTCACTCCGGGATCATCATTCAGAAATCCTGATATTGGTAACACCTTTAATCAATTTTCCAACACTAACGAATCTATGCAGGATACATGAATCTCTCCGTCCATGGCCAAGGAACTAAAGAAGTTAAGAGAGATGATCTCTAGTGTACCAGGTGTAGTCCAACCTATACCGGGGATATCCTTAAGTAGTCACAGGATCTCGAGATTCGCTCCGCCGATATGTGATGCTGAAATCCCAAAACGCATCCAAACTCCTAACATGAAGCTGTATGATGGAACTACGGATCCTGAGGAGCATGTTGCGCAATATAGGGTTAGAATGGAGATAAACCCCATTCCCTTAGACTTGAAAGAAGCTTGCCTATGCAAGGGCTTCGGCTCTACCTTAACAGGATCAGCTTTAAAATGGCTACTTAATGATAACTCAGAATCTAGGAGAATCCCTCCTAGATTATGTCAGCAAGTTCGGTCGGGAATCCCTGGATATCCCAAACCTTGACGTTGTCACTGTAGTCCAGGCATTCGAGATGGGACTAAAGAAGGATTCTCAATTCTACGAAGACCTTGTCATGAATCCCAGTAGGAATCTTGATGAAGTCAGGAAGTGGGCACTGAGGGTTCATAAGGCTGGAGGATGATAAAAAGATTCAGCAACGAATGGATGCTCCAACTAGTTATAATCATCCCAATCAGAAGACTGAGTCCGCTCCCTTCAAGTTGTACAGATCCAAGCCATATTATAATCCCGATAGTCACAGGGTTAACGTTGTGGAAGATGACGAGGAAGAGGAAGAATATCCTAAGTTAAACGAATATTGTTTTTCACTAGACACAACTGGTTTGTTATATGCCTTGTAGGATCTTGGAGATAAGGCTAGGTGGCCCCATAAATTCGAGAAGAATACCAGATGGAAGGACAAGTCCAAATGGTGTGCTTTTAATGAAAACTTTGGCCATGTGACCGAAGATTGTATTGCTCTGCGCAAAGAGATAAGCTATCTCTAGAATTCCTAGGCAAAGGAAAGAACAAGACTAAGGATCATGACAGGATCCCGCAGAGAGCAAAATCCCCGTCGCCAGATGCCAAGGTAATAGGTTTTATATCCGGTGGAACTGATATTTTTGGCAATTCGTACTTTGCAGCAAAAAGAAATGCCAAAGAAGTCAAGAAAGAAAAAAGGGACATGCCTATCAGAACCTCCAGCTTGACTGAAGAAAAGGTGATCTCTTTCGATGAAGATGACAGAGATAACGTGCAGGATCCTCATCATGATAGACTAGTGATCACTCTGTATATTGCTAATCACTTCATCCGAAGGATACTGGTTGACGAAGAAGCTCGGTGAACATCATTCAACATGAAGTTCTGAAAAGAATGGGGATCCTAGATACCGAAATTATTTCCAAGTCAGCGGTACTGGTAGGATTCAGCGGAGAAGTCAAAAACACAGTCGGAGAGATAAAGCTACCGATATATATCGAAGGGGTAAATACTGTACAAAAGTTTTGCATAATAGATTCTTTGTCTTGTTATAATGTCATTCTATGGAGGTCTTGGATACACGATATGAAGGCAGTACCTTCAACATACCATCAATGTGTCAAGATGCCAACCCCTTGGGGGGTAGTGAAGATCAACAGTGATCAACAAGACACAAAGGATTGCTACACTTCTTCGATGAAAGCCTCCGCCAAGACCAGGCAAGCATAGCAATTAAAGAAACAAGCCCGGGATGTCCTAGAAACCAAGGAGCAAGATGTTAAAGAAGTATCCTTGAGTATGGAGGATCATAACGTCAAGGTGCTTGTTGGAACCAATATCCCCAAGGATATTGAGCAAAGTCTTATAGAGTTACTAAAAAGCAGAACCTCGACCATCGCCTGGTAACATGAAGACATGACAGGTATCTCTAAAGATATTGTTACACATAAATTGGGTATTCATAATAGTTTCAGGCCAATACACCAAAAGAGGAGAAAGTTTGCACCAGAAAGGAATGCAATTATCCAGGAAGAGGTCGAGAGATTAATGAAAGCGGGAATGATAAGGGAAGTAAAATTCCTAAGGTGGCTAGCTAATGTTGTGGTGGTCCAGAAGAAGAATGGGAAATGGAGAGTCTGTGTAAACTTCACTGACTTGAACAAAGCGTGTCCTAAAGATCCTTTTCCACGACCACACATTGACTCAATGGTTGACGCCACAGCAGGCCATGAAATGCTAACATTCATGGATGCTTCATCAGGATTCCAACATATTCAGATGGAACCCTCAGATCAGGAGGATACTGCGTTCATGACTCCAACAGGTATTTATTGTTATATTGTTATGCCTTTTGGTTTGAAAAATGCAAGTGCTACATACCAAAGGCTGGTGAACATGATATTTAAAGACAAGCTAGGGGACACCATGGAGGTCTACATAGATGACATGGTGGTAAAATCAAAGAAAGCTGAGAATCATCTCAGGGATCTCAGAGATGCATTCGATATCCTGGACCAGTATAACATGAAGCTGAATCCTTCCAAATACCATTTCAGAGTGGGGGTAGGAAAATTCTTGGGATATATGGTAACCAAAAGAGGAATAGAAGCCAGCCTAGAGCAAATCAAAGCAATCATCAATCTTAAATCCCTAGTAAACACCAAGGATGTCCAGAGACTAACTGGTAGAGTAGCAGCACTCAACCGATTCATATCAAGATCCTCATAAAGGTGCAAAGAGTTCTACGACATCCTAAATAAGAAAAAGAGATTCAAATGGGAAGAGAAGCATGAACAAGCACTCTAATCATTAAAGGAATACTTGTCATCAGCTCCTCTATTGATGAAACCAGAAGTTGGCGAACCATTATCCCTATACTTCGCGGTATCCGGTAATTCTGTGAGTGCCGTCCTAGTCAAGGATCATGAAGGCCAGCAGCATCCAGTGTACTATGTAAGTAAAAGCCTACTCGCGGTCGAAACCAGGTATTCTCATTTAGAAAAGTTAATATTAGCTTTAATAATGGCATCATCTAAACTCATACATTATTTTGAAACTCATATTATTCATGTTAAAACTAACTATCCTATTAAGTGTGTCATGAGAAAGCCAGAGATGTCAGGAAGGATGGCTAAGTGGCCAGTCAAGCTCAGCGCCTATGACCTCATATATGAACCTAGAACAGCAATAAAGTCCCAGGCACTTGCGTACATTGTGGCTGATTTCAGTAGTGACATTCAACATGAAGCAGACCTTGGAGTTCAACAATTAGAAGAATCCAAGGATAAGTGGATCTTATTCACTGACGGTGCATCAAATGTAAGAGGAACAGGTCTAGGTATCATACTGAAATCACCACAAGGGGACATAATACCTCAATCCATAAGTTGTGAATTCCAGGCAACGAATAATGAAACAGAATATGAGACGCTAATAGCAGGATTACAATTAGCCAGGGATATCAAGGTCAAGTATCTCCAGGTATATGTAGATTCACTCTTAATTGTTAATCATTTCAATGGCTCATATAAAGTAAAAGTTGAGAAGTTAGCCAAATATCTCACAATAGTTAAGCAATTATCTGTGGAATTCGAATTTTTTAACATTATACAGGTACCTTGAGAAGACAATACTGAGGCCGATGCCTTAGCAAACCTTGCTTCTACTCTTAAAATACCAAAAGGTATTAAAATACCAATCATACATATCCTGAGCCCAGCAATTGTGAAGAAAAACAAAGTATCCAACACAGAAGAATAAGCATATGTTCATTATCTTGAACCTAGTCAAGGATCCTGGATTCTACCTATTAAAAAATATTTGCAGGATGGTGAGATTCCAAGTGATGAAAAGAACCACAAGGATTTTCGTATGAGGGTATCTCGTTTTATAATATTACACGATGTCTTGTATAGAAAGTCTATTGCAGGTCTATACTTAAGAGGTGTGACAATCCGACTTTTCAAAGTTAACGCCGTTAGCAATCCTGTTAAGTATTCCGTTAAATTTCTAACTTAGTAACCCAATTTCAAACCCAGGGACTGATTCTGTTACAAATTAAACTTAAAACTACAAGGACCAGTCTCGCAAAATTCCAAAACTGAATCCATTGACTTGAGAAGTCAAAATTTATACACATTGAGTTCCTGTTGACTTTAAAAGTCAAACCACCTTGTTCTTGATTCAAATTAGTGATCCAAAACCGAAATCGGATCGAATTCAAGATTGTAACGTGTGGCATTAATCATTTCGATCATTATAAGCGCAATTAACAAGTCATTTATACGAATTTAACCCCATTATTGGGTATTCACGTCGAAACCGTCGACTCCTCATTATGCACGCATCAAGTTCGTTTATTTCCAGCATCTATCCTGAAATTGAACCTCTTCACACCTCAAACGAATCCATTAGAAGTTCATTCACACATCAATTCGATCGGAGGAACAACCAGAGACACCGTCGACCAAACCCGTCGAACTCGGAAACCCATTTGCTCGATCTCCATCAAGTAGACATCCATTCTGGTAATAGAACACATCCCTAGTTTCGTTTTCACCTATATAGTAAAAGCCCTAACCTGTTAGAGGCTATTAACATCAAATTGGAGGTAAACCCAATCCTAGGGTTCGTTCATAAACCAATTTGGGGCTTTCGATCTTATCAACTTTATAAATCCAATTAAATGATATGATTAGATTCGCAGGTATCAATATAACGAAAGCCCTATGATTCCAACACTTAACATCATCAGATTTAAACCTAATTGATTCATGTTTAAATCTAGGGTTTTAGTATGTTCAAACGGAAATTACGACTATAGGCTGGATATCTTTGAAATTAAACTTGTCCACAGGGTCGTATGACACCGATTTACAAAACCCTTTTGTCATTTGGCTCAATCACTATCGAATTCAAGGGAATCAAGGGGGGTTTGGGTTCGGCTCGACCAAAAATGGGGGAACACCGTTTGTAAACTGATAAAACCATTTCGGATCGGGATTATGTCGCGATAGCCTAGCGGCCGAGATGGTTAAGTCAGTGTGCTATTGGGGGAGAGACCCGGGTTCGAGTCTCTCCACCCACATTTATTTTTAAAACCGATTTTTACTATTATTTTAATTATAAAATAAATTGTTATATTAATATAATATTATATTAAAGTGTTTTAACCCGGAAAACAACCCGTGGGCTCGGGTTTGATTTTATAACTATTAATTGTTAACAAATTCCACTTTTGAAATAATATAATTATATTATTTTCAACCCAGAATTCGTATGAAATAATATGTTAATATTATTTTTAGCTCGTGACTTCTTTTTCTAAATAATATATATTTATATTATTTCGCTTTGCTTAAATATCTCGTGCGATATTTCAAACCAATTAATAATATATTTGTTGTATTATTTACTCACGTTATATACTCGATTAAAAATAAAATATTTATTATTTTATCACATAAACGATTATTTAGTTAATCTGTCGAGCCTAAAAATAATATATTAAATTATATTATTTTCCTAACTTTTGTAAACGACTTTAACGTAAGAATGTATCCATTCATTTATTATTCGTTATTAACGTACGACACGTAACGCTTTCCCCTTAATGATTATATTATGAAATTTATATAATTCCGTAGACACGTTCGTCTACCCTTAAATTCTTAGAAAGCGTTAAGACGTTCTAATCTTCCGTGTCGTCGTCACAAATCCCATATGTCCCTAACTTATGTGTTTATAATTCTAGGGCATACGTAAGCCGTGCAGGCTAACACTTGAGATTTCAAATCTCATACTTGTGTGACACTACCTACTACGCAACGCAGGTGAGTTTCACGGCCCCTTTTTACCTGTTTTACTATTGGGGGAGAAACATGCTTACACACAAACGTATTTTACTTGTTTTCCTGTTGAGGAAGAAACAAACATGAAACACCAATTATCATACTTTTACTTGTTTTCCCCGTGGGGGAGAAACAGGTACGCAAGCAAATATTGTTTTTCCCGCCAGGGGAGAAAATATGACGCAACTATTTGATTATGGTACTTTATATGATATCACTGTTGAGACTAAGCATAACATGCTATCACAGAAAGTCCTCATCTTATTTCGAACCGTTAATATGGATCTTAGCGAGGTAATGTTTAGTAGTACTACTAGGTTTGACAAATCCCACCCGCGTTAGTCGCGCTAACTCGATTGGATATCGAACGGGTGAAATGTTAGCCTACTCACATGTGCCAGAGTTGATAGACCTGGCAGGAGGCATACAAACACAGTCAGCTTCGGTTGCGAGCGCTTTAGTGAAACATGAACATAGGTTAGCTACCTATAGATATGCATATTGAAAGTACATAATCTGGCAAACATACTCTTATTGTAAACTTGAAACCTGTGAACTCACCAACCTCGTGTTGACACTTTTTCTTACATGTTTCTCAGGTCGCTTTGGCACAGGTTGCGCACTTAGGACATGCATGGAGTCCTACTGTCATATCATTCATTTCAAATACTTTAAACAGTTTATTTAATTACATTAATCGACGCTTGTTGCGTGTAATTACTTTTGATTTCATAATAACGTTTACGCTTCCGCATTAACTCTGAACTTTTATGTTTTGACATTTCAAGTCCCATATAGTGTCGTTTGATGTAACTAATGACTTAGATCCTGGTGTGTCACCTTCCAAACGGTAAAACTCCGTTAGTGGAAATTGGGGGTGTGACAGATTGGTATCAGAGCCATTGGTTATAGAGAACTAGGATTGCATACTAGACTATAACCGTACATTTGCATTAGTTACACAGCACAGACACTCATACCTGATATATATAGCATCTATACATACATTGTAGTGCAGGTATGTAACACCATCCGTATCACCCTCAGTTGGCGAGGGACACAACATTTGCATTGCATCATCATTCCCAGTGGCGACACTCGGGGAATCACCAGAATATCATCCACTCCTGTTCGGGGACAGCGAGACGGAGCCTTCAGAGGAGTCACTTACATCACCATCACCTGTGGGGTATGGTGGGCTTTCTCAGGTCCATGTTATGGACGACACTCAGCACTAACGCATATCTCTTCGGGAATTGGGATTGTCGGAGGCGAGTCCCTACTGTACCCGCCAGCAACAATACGCCGAATGAAGGCAGACCGTTGCACGCATGATTGCAGACTCCATTGACATGTAGATGTCATCACTTTCCCGAGCCATGGGCTCGCATCCTTGTTCGATATTCTGTTGAGAATAGATTGACCCCAAATCTGAGAACGCATTGCTCAATGCATACTCAAACCCTATCTTGACTAAGTTAAAAGGACAGCTACCTTGCTGCTTCCTGTAACTTGTATTCATGAATTAGTTTCATTTCTCGAAGTCGCATTTCGTGTACATGTTTGCTTCATGCTCTCATCTACAATCCACTGGATTGGACTCTTGTATTGTGTTTCAACTCGAGTGAATACTCGGATCAAACGATTTCTTGACTACTCATCCTGATATGAGTTCTAATTGATCAACTTATGGTTGATGACTAAACTTTTTGATGACTTATCATATCTGACAACACTCTGTACTCAGCAATACAAACTAAAGGACATTATAGCACAGGACGGGGAGAACTAGGGTGAACATGCAAAGCAAATTATCATTACGGGTGCACACGTAATAATAATTTGAGGTGCATGTAAGTCCTGGTGAAACCTAGTATGTGGATGAATGGTCCTAAGCAGTGATCTATAAACTTAAACTTCCACTGTCAGTAGAAGTTCTTGTAACCCACTCAACGACTAGTTAGTATAGTTAAACTCGATCAACAACTGATAGACGCTACTATCAGGTTGAAGATGTCTATGGACACACAGAACTATCATTAATGAAATCCATCAATGTTATTCTCACTCATGTAAGAGTCTTAGTGAAATTGTACACAGAATTTGAGAAATTCCTTCTATGCTAACACGTTATTCCTTACACTCCAACAATAGATCGCATTTGACCTTATTACCTCATCTTGTGACTAATCCTTAGCCTAACTTCGAATTTTTACTCCAGCATATTCAATCCTGTAAATGGATTTCTTTCTTCACGAAATGATCCTGTTGATCCAATGACATTAGGAAACGAAGATTTAACCTAACCAACCATCAGTTGAACGCAACTACTTAGACATACATCCTATATATTATGCTACTGGAATCTATATCTCATTAGACTTTTCATTCTTACATGTGAACCTATTCCCTTAGCCTATGCATTGACTGACACTTGCTTTATAAGCACGGGTCTCACTAGAAGCCTCAGTATGACTTCACAAACCCCATATTAGTGTGTAGTGCTCCAACTCTGTTAAAAGCCAAGTATACTATTGAGATAGCAGACGCTCAGAAAATCGAAACAACTCGCATTCTTACAGATGTAAACTAGTATTGGTTAGTCATAAACTTGACATTGACCTTCTGCCAGTTACACTTGACAGTTTTGACCTTATTGTCGGTATGAATTGGTTATCCAAGAATCGACCTGAGGCCAACTGTTGTGACAAAAATATTTGCCTTCCTCTCCTTAGAAGGGAAATCCTTTTTATCTAAGGCAAAAGGAGTGGTGCAGTCATAAGCATCATATCCTTCATGAAAGCGCAGAAATGTCTACGTAAAGGTCATACTGACATTTTGGCTCTCGTCACCGAGCAGTCATCTGAGGAGAAGAAAATTGATGATATACCAATCGTACGTAACTATCCGGAATTATTTCCCGAGGACTTGTCTAGTCTGCCACCGTGTCATCATGTTAAATTCCAAATCGACCTGGCACCCGGAACGGCACCGATCGTTCGAGCACCTTATAGGTTGGCACCCAGTGAATTACAAGAATTATCCACGCAATTGCAAGATCTGTTGAGTAAAGGTTTCATCCGACCTAGTTCATCACCGTGGGGAGCTCCGGTAATATTTGTCAAGAAGAAAGACGGTATGTTCCGTATGTGTATTGATTACCGGGAGTTGAAAAAGTCACAATCAAGAACCGCTACCTTTACCTCGTATTGATGACCTTTTTGATCAACTCCAAGGATCAAGTTTCTATTCCAAAATAGATCTTAGGTCCGGCTATCATCAGTTAAGAGTCCGAGAAGAAGATATCTCTAAGACTGCATTCAGAATGAGGTACGGCCATTACGAATTTATGGTCATGCCTTTCGGTTTAACCAACGCACCCGCGGTATTCATAGACCTCATGAACCGTATGTGTAAACCCTACCTCGATTAGTTCGTCATCGTTTTCATTGTTGACATCCTCATCTATTCTAAGAACAAGGAAGGACATGAGTAGCACCTACACTTAATCCTTAGATTGCTGAGACAAGAGCAATTGTATGCCAAATTCTATAAGTGCGAATTCTGGGTTCGTGAAGTGCACTTCTTAGGACATGTAGTCAGCGAGAAAGGAATACATGTCGATCCAGCAAAAGTAGAAGCAATCAAGAATTGGGCAGCACCTACAACGCCGACGGAGGTGCGTCAATTTTTGGGATTGGCTGGCTATTACCGTCGTTTCATTGAGAGATTTTCCAAGATTGCACAACCCCTCACCACTCTGACGTAAAAGAGTAAACCTTAGGACTGGGGTGATACCCAGGAATCAACATTCCAACTTCTGAAGTAAAAGCTCTGCAGTGCACCCATCTTATCTCTTCCGGAAGGAACCGATGACTTTGTGGTGTATTGTGATGCATCTATTCAAGGTCTGGATTGCGTCTTAATGCAGCGCGAAAAGGTAATCGCATACGCTTCACGTCAGTTAAAGGTTCACGAGAAAAACTACACCACTCATGACCTAGAGTTGGGAGCAGTAGTTTTTGCACTTAAGATATGGAGACATTACTTGTACGGTACCAAATGCACCATCTACACCGATCACAAGAGCCTCCAGCATATCTTCGAGCAGAAGGAGTTGAATATGCGACAACGTCGTTGGGTTGAACTTTTAAATGATTACGACTGTGCGATCCGGGTAAAGCTAACGCTGTGGCTGATGCACTAAGCCGAAAGGAAACGAAACCCAAATGAGTTCGAGCGTTACAACTTACTATTCACCCTGGATTGCCTGACAGAATCCGTAGTGCTCAACTGGAAGCCTTGAAGGAAGATAACCTACCGTTAGAAGGTACACGTGGCATGGAAGCACAACTGGAAGTAAAATCTGACGGAATTCGTTACTTCGTCGAACGAATATGGATTCCAGTGTTCGAAAATTTAAGGGAACTAATCATGGATGAAGCTCATAAATCTCGTTACCCTATTCATCCGGGTTCCGATAAGATGTACCATGATTTAAAGATACTATATTGGTGGCCAAAGATGAAGGCTGATATAGCTATTTATGTGAGTAAATGTCTGACATGCGCAAAAGTTAAAGTTGAATACTAAAAGCCTTTTGGTCTTGTACAACAACCAGAAATTCCTATGTGGAAATGGGAACAAATATCCATGGATTTCATCACCAAATTACCACGAACTCCTACCGGATGCGATACCATTTGGGTAATCGTTGATTGATTAACAAAGTCTGCTCATTTCTTAGCCATCAAGGAAACCGATAAGATGGAAAAGCTAACTCGGATTTACCTAAAAGAAGTAGTATCTCGGCACGGAGTGCCAATCTCCATTATTTCAGATCGTGATGCACGATTCACTTCTCGTTTCTGGCAGTCATTACATAAGGCCTTGGGCACGCGTCTAGATATGAGCACAGCTTACCATCCTCAAATCGATGGTCAAACAGAACGTACTATCTAAACTCTGGAGGACATGCTACGAGCTTGTGTGATCGATTTCGGTAATACTTGGGGGTCTCACCTACCGTTGGTGGAGTTCTCCTACAACAACAGTTATCACACTAGTATCAAGGCAGCTCCATTTGAAGCACTTTATGAACGGAAATGTCGTTCTCCCATTTATTGGACCGAGATTGGAGATAGCCAACTCACAGGTCCTGAACTTGTATTTTAAACTTCTAAAAAGATCGTTCAAATTAGAAACCGTATAGCGGCAGCTCATGATCGTCAAAAGAACTATGCCGACAAGCGTCGTAAACCCTTGGAATTTCAAATAGGTGACATGGTCTTACTCAAAGTCTCACCTTGGAAAGGTGTCATTCGTTTCGGGAAACGAGGTAAACTAAATCCTCGTTACGTTGGACCTTTCAAAATAATAAAGAGAATCGGAACAGTAGCGTACCAACTGGACTTACCTGAAGGACTGAGTGGAGTACACAACGTCTTTCACATCTCCAATTTGAAGAAATGTCTAACTGACGAATCTCTCGCGGTTCCTCTTGAGGAACTACACATCGATGAACAACTGCGCTTCATCAAAGAACCTATGGAAATCATGGATAGGGAAGTCAAATCGTTAAAGCACAGTAAAATCCCTATTGTTAGAGTTCGTTGGAACTCGAAACGCGGACCGGAATTCACGTGGGAGCGCGAGGATCAGATGATGCGCAAATATCCTAATCTATTCAAGCACTCCACGTCAAACTCTTAAGGTACTATCCTAATTTTCGGGACGAAAATTCTTTCAACTAGGGGATAATGTGACATCCGGAAAAAAAAAATTTTATTTTTTATTTTCGGGACGAAAATTCTTTCAACTAGGTGATGATGTGACAATCCGACTTTTCAAAGTTAACGCCGTTAGCAATCCTGTTAAGTATTCCGTTAAATTTCTAACTTAGTAACCCAATTTCAAACCCAGGGACTGATTCTGTTACAAATTAAACTTAAAACTACAAGGACCAGTCTCGCAAAATTCCAAAACTGAATCCATTGACTTGAGAAGTCAAAATTTATGCACGTTGAGTTCCTGTTGACTTTAAAAGTCAAACCACCTTGTTCTTGATTCAAATTAGTGATCCAAAACCGAAATCGGATCGAATTCAAGATTGTAACGTGTGGCATTAATCATTTCGACCATTATAAGCGCAATTAACAAGTCATTTATACGAATTTAACCCCATTATTGGGTATTCACGTCGAAACCGTCGACTCCTCATTATGCACGCATCAAGTTCGTTTATTTCCAGCATCTATCCTGAAATTGAACCTCTTCACACCTCAAACGAATCCATTAGAAGTTCATTCACACATCAATTCGATCGGAGGAACAACCAGAGACACCGTCGACCAAACCCGTCGAACTCGGAAACCCATTTGCTCGATCTCCATCAAGTAGACATCCATTCTGGTAATAGAACACATCCCTAGTTTCGTTTTCACCTATATAGTAAAAGCCCTAACCTGTTAGAGGCTATTAACATCAAATTGGAAGTAAACCCAATCCTAGGGTTCGTTCATAAACCAATTTGGGGCTTTCGATCTTATCAACTTTATAAATCCAATTAAATGATATGATTAGATTCGCATGTATCAATATAACGAAAGCCCTATGATTCCAACACTTAACATCATCAGATTTAAACCTAATTGATTCATGTTTAAATCTAGGGTTTTAGTATGTTCAAACGGAAATTACGACTATAGGCTGGATATCTTTGAAATTAAACTTGTCCACAGGGTCGTATGACACCGATTTACAAAACCCTTTTGTCATTTGGCTCAATCACTATCGAATTCAAGGGAATCAAGGGGGGTTTGGGTTCGGCTCGACCAAAAAGGGGGGAACACCGTTTGTAAACTGATAAAACCATTTCGGATCGGGATTATGTCGCGATAGCCTAGCGGTCGAGATGGTTAAGTCAGTGTGCTATTGGGGGAGAGACCCGGGTTCGAGTCTCTCCACCCACATTTATTTTTAAAACCGATTTTTACTATTATTTTAATTATAAAATAAATTGTTATATTAATATATTATTATATTAAAGTGTTTTAACCCGGAAAACAACCCGTGGGCTCGGGTTTGATTTTATAACTATTAATTGTTAATAAATTCCACTTTTGAAATAATATAATTATATTATTTTCAACCCCGAATTCGTATGAAATAATATGTTAATATTATTTTTAGCTCGTGACTTCTATTTCTAAATAATATATATTTATATTATTTCGCTTTGCTTAAATATCTCGTGCGATATTTCAAACCAATTAATAATATATTTGTTGTATTATTTACTCACGTTATATACTCGATTAAAAATAAAATATTTATTATTTTATCACATAAACGATTATTTAGTTAATCTGTCGAGCCTAAAAATAATATATTAAATTATATTATTTTCCTAACTTTTGTAAACGACTTTAACGTAAGAATGTATCCATTCATTTATTATTCGTTATTAACGTACGACACGTAACGCTTTCCCCTTAATGATTATATTATGAAATTTATATAATTCCGTAGACACGTTCGTCTACCCTTAAATCCTTAGAAAGCGTTAAGACGTTCTAATCTTCCGTGTCGTCGTCACAAATCCCATATGTCCCTAACTTATGTGTTTATAATTCTAGGGCATACGTAAGCCGTGCAGGCTAACACTTGAGATTTCAAATCTCATACTTGTGTGACACTACCTACTACGCAACGCAGGTGAGTTTCACGGCCCCTTTTTACCTGTTTTACTATTGGGGGAGAAACATGCTTACACACAAACGTATTTTACTTGTTTTCCTGTTGAGGAAGAAACAAACATGAAACACCAATTATCATACTTTTACTTGTTTTCCCCGTGGGGGAGAAACAGGTACGCAAGCAAATATTGTTTTTCCCGCCAGGGGAGAAAATATGACGCAACTATTTGATTATGGTACTTTATATGATATCACTGTTGAGACTAAGCGTAACATGCTATCACAGAAAGTCCTCATCTTATTTCGAACCGTTAATATGGATCTTAGCGAGGTAATGTTTAGTAGTACTACTGGGTTTGACAAATCCCACCCGCGTTAGTCGCGCTAACTCGATTGGATATCGAACGGGTGAAATGTTAGCCTACTCACATGTGCCAGAGTTGATAGACCTGGCAGGAGGCATACAAACACAGTCAGCTTCGGTTGCGAGCGCTTTAGTGAAACATGAACATAGGTTAGCTACCTATAGATAGGCATATTGAAAGTACATAATCTGGCAAACATACTCTTATTGTAAACTTGAAACCTGTGAACTCACCAACCTCGTGTTGACACTTTTTCTTACATGTTTCTCAGGTCGCTTTGGCACAGGTTGCGCACTTAGGACATGCATGGAGTCCTACTGTCATATCATTCATTTCAAATACTTTAAACAGTTTATTTAATTACATTAATCGACGCTTGTTGCGTGTAATTACTTTTGATTTCATAATAACGTTTACACTTCCGCATTAACTCTGAACTTTTATGTTTTGACATTTCAAGTCCCATATAGTGTCGTTTGATGTAACTAATGACTGAGATCCTGGTGTGTCACCTTCCAAACGGTAAAACTCCGTTAGTGGAAATTGGGGGTGTGACAAGAGGCTTAGAGGATCTTGAAGCACTTGAAGTTCTCAAAGACATACATGAAGGTTACTATGGAAATCACACTGGGGGCAGAATTCTCGAAGATCCTGAGGACAGGTTACTACTGGCCTACCATGAGGAAAGATGCTATGACTTACTCTCAAAAATGTGATGCTTGCCAAAGACACAGCAACATACTTCACCAACCAGCAAAACCTTTATATCCAATCATCTCTCCGTGGCCATTCATGAAATGGGGAATGGATATAGTTGGCAAACTTCCCAAGGAACTAGGAGGAAAAGTTTTTATGCTAGCAATGACAGATTTCTTCTCTAAATTGATTGAAGCTGGAGCATTTTTCCAAGTCAGAGAAAAAGAAGTCATCTCCTTCATCAAGCGCAATATCCTGGCAAGATTTAGGATCCCGGCAGAGATAGTATGTGACAATGGATCTCAGTTCATTGGCAAGAGAACAACTAACTTCTGTGCCAACTGGAGGATTAAAATGATAACCTCCACTCCTGTACATCCTCAAGCCAATGGATAGGCAGAATCCAGCAATAAGATCATTATCAACAACTTCAAGAAGAGATTAGAAGCAAAGAAAGGAAGATGGGCTGAAGAGCTACCTTTTGCACTTTGGGCAGATAGGACAACCACAAAAAATGCAACAGGTCAAAATCCATTCTCATTGGTGTTTGGTACTGAAGCCATGATCCCTACAGAGATGGTTATCCCTACTGCCAAAACCAATCTTCAAACTCTAGAGACCAACAACGAAGCTCTTGCTCATGATCTTGACACTGTGGATGAGCTCAGGGATCTTACCAAAGTTCGTATTGCAGTTTATCAGCAGAGGATAGCAAAATCATACAACAAAAACATAAGGATCAGAAGATTCCAAGTAGGTGACTTAGTACTGAGGAGGGTATTCCAAAATACTACCAATCCCAATGACGGAAAGCTTGCACCAAAATTGGAAGGCCCATACTTGATTGATTCAGAAGCAGACAAAGGTGCATATTGGTTGGCTACTATGGAAGGAGAAATCCTGACAAGATCCTGGAACGCTATCCATTTCAAAACCTACTTTATGTAAGTTAGAAATTATATTCTAACTAAAATGGTACGTCTTCTTTCCATAATTATTTTTAATTTTCATTATCCTTTATCAAAGTACTGACTTGAGCATCGGAGGGGTGTTAGCCATTCTAACACCCACCTTCACCAAGGTTTCATGTTTTGCATGAAGGATCCCTGAGGATCCTGACACAAGATAGAGATTGACCATCTCTCCTAAGTTTGGGTATCTTGAAATACCTCGAAGGTTTAAACGGCTTTCGCTTTCTAAGTATTGGGTTAATACACCCTGCCAGGAGCGCACGATATCCAAATATAGTTCAAGGTGGTGCGACCAGTCCATGTAATAGTGGCTGATAATTTCATCATTGTTTCCTATAATTTGGATCCTACAGATATAACAAACGTGTTATTCCTCAAGTTTATCCCGAGCATTTAACACTTACGTGTTAAACTAAGGTTTTAAGCATTTTCATGCTAACTCAATACTGGCTTAGCCCACGTTATCTGGCTTGGCCCATGTTATCTGGCTTAGCCCACGATTTTAACTTGTCACGGGTATTTAACACTTATATGTTAACCCAAGAACTTAGCATCAATATGCTGACTCAAGATCCTTAAACAGAATGAAGGCTTATGAAGATCCTGAAGTACAATTACTAAGTCTACGACGTGTTTAATAACTATACACAGGGGACAACTTACAGTTGTTATATTCTGGACTCCATGTCATAATCTGGTATGTGTAACTACCTGACTTAGTTTTCAACAAAGGTATGTGTTACTTATTAATTTTCAATTAAAAGAAGATTCAAAATTTGAATGACTAAGTCAAAGTTTGATAAAAAACCTAAAATGTTATTTATAATAATTAAGGATCCGATATCCTGAAAATATACCCAAACCTAGTTTTCAAAATATCCCAAGGCTCAACAGCCTAAAGATCCTAAGCTTCTAGAACATGTCAAAGCTAACCAAATGCATTAAAATCATGGAAAATAGTCATAAACTACTAATTAATATTGAAAGTACAGGAAGATCAAGAATTTGGGCTTCATCCAAAAGTTGGACCCATCCACCCGAATCCTTAACCATTAGTCAGAAAATTAAAATGTCCTATGAAGGGATCCCCAAACACAAAAGAAAATTTTGTTTTTAAACAGGTACCAACATGAACAGTCAAAAAACCACGAATTCTATGCAGAGATCCTCTTTTTTCCTGGCGTCTAAGTGCGAAGTGTCGGGATCCTAGGCTTGGCAATAACAGGTGTGGGAGCCTCTTTTTTAAATAATGGCTCCTCAAAAGAGAATGCTATCAAGATCAACTTGGCAATAACAGGTGTGGGAGCCTCTTTTTGAATCTCTACAAAAGTAGAAAAAGGTAATTAGAGTCATTAAAACTCAGTAAAAAAGTAAAGAAAATTTTTACTTGATGACATGGTGGCTTCAGAGTACTCGGTTGTAAAACTAGCTTCACTAACAACAGGCTCAAAGTGGAAAAATCTCTCACCAACAGGTATCTCCAACAAAGTTTTGAACCTCTTATCCATGTCACTCTTTGTAGGAACTAGCTTCACAAACTTTGGGATTGCACAAGACAAAAGGATCATGAAAACAGGTTACATATACATACATATATATATATACCTACTAACATGCAGGGATCTTGACTACATCCTACCCTTCTTAACTCATTGGAGTAACTAGAGATCCCCACCAGGGATAAATGTTCTCTTCACAAAGAAGTATTTCCCCCTCCAATCACCATCATTTTGGGTGATTTTTGGAATCAAAGGAGTTTCACCAGACTTAAGTTGAAGAGCAGAGCGGGAATACCCATGAATTCTCAGATTGTACAGATTAAAGTGAACAAAATCCTCCATTCCATAGGCGTCACCTGAGAAAAAGACAAACCGACGGACTGAAAGTAATCGGTAATCAACAAAGCAAAAGGGAAAATTGTCGAATATGGGATCCGTTTTACTTAGATCTACGCGCACATCAAGTTACATCGGTCAAAATTTTTTGAATATTGAATTTAAAGTTTTTACAGATGTTCGAATGACCTTCACAACTGTCAAAAACTTGGGACAATTTTTATGCCTCAGTTTTTACCTCTGGTATCCCGGATCCTCATATAAGTATCGCTCTCCCTGATCCTTACTATGTTTCAGTATCCTGATTAACTGACCGTTGTAACAACCAATATTACGTATTTTTCTATGACTTGGTCATACAGGTAATTAACACGTCATTAATGACTAAAAATATGGCTGAAGAACTGTTCAAATAGTTAGGAAAATGCATGGAAGTCAATCTATAACGGTCAGGAATTAATGCCATAAAAACTCATTAAAGACTTTACTGATTTTTCGCCGGGATCCTCGCTTTTCAGTTATTGTATCTTGTCTGTATATATTCAGCAGTATTGATCGAATAGGGGACAATTCACGAATTCTCACAACACAATACACTCGAAAACACCTTTGTAACACTTAGATTTCAATCATATACTACTCTTATTGTACTTTTTTCATCAATTTATATAAGAACAGGAGGCAAGTGACTTTCGGTCACTTCCCGAGGTTTTATGCCGGCAATCCTTAGGGATTAAGGGCTTTACTCATAAACACTCATGTCATTCTATTATTTTATACGGATTGTTTATCACGAATCTTACAAACACACTACCTCACATTCTAAATTTGGTTACAAAATTAGTATTGTTAATTTTTATCCAAAACACATACCCATGTGGTCAACTTTTAAGTTAGCTTTTTCAGCCACTTGAACTCTTTCAGTTAAAATTTTATTATTGATGGTTTGGGTATTAAGTTGCACAATTAAAGAGAGATTTTCTCTAGAAATATCATGAATTTTCTTTAAGTACAATTTCTCATTTTTGGCCACAGAGTCATACATCACCTTAATGTGATCTCGTTCGTCAATCAAAGCTTGATTGATGAATCTATATTTTTGGATTTCATTTAAACATGATCTAGTACTACACATTTTAGAAATAACCTCAGCTGGTACAGTAGTGAGATCCTCAGCTGGCTCGATCATGACACACTTTCCTTTATCCTCCACATCTGCCATCAAGGCCTTGTCAGCAGCTTTCTCAGTTTGTGCTCCCCAGTGATAATGTCCATCAACTTGACAAACCAGAGTTGTGGAGCTTGAAGAAGTGTTGGATTTCGGAGGATTGGCAGTTTGCTTTCCAGAGGAGGTCTTCTTTTCATGCTGATCTTTAGAGGAAGGCTCCTTGTAGTTTCTTGCAAAATGACCCAGCTAGTCACAATTGTAACACCTCACCTTCTTGATGTCAAACCCAAGAGTCTTTCCCTGCTTGAATCTATCCATACACGTCCTTTTGATGGATCTCTTGGCCATTAAAGTCAGCATGGCCATGCACCAATCAATGTCCATTTTCTCCAAATCATCGGGGTTAATCTGCTCCCGGTCATCGGGTTGCAAACTGACTGGTGTCAAGTTTCTAGAAATCAGTGCATCATAGCATGACATGAAAGCAGTCATGATTGGCACATATTCATCAGGAATCATAACAATAGTCTTTTGAGGAGCAGAGGAACTTGTAGATTGGATCGCAGTAGCAGAAGGAGGAACATCAGTCTGGAAGTATGAGCTACTGGAAGAGCTTGATCCAGCAATGAGAGCGGTGTTTCCAGACTAGTTGGTCAGAGTGACTGCTCCTTTCTTGATCTCAATCTCATAAGATTCAAGGATGCTGTAGACTTATTGTTAAGACAGGATGCTCAGATTCTCAGTCTTTGTGATCATGATACGGTACATGTTTCATTCCTCTGGAAGAGCATCTAGAAGTTTCTTGTTCAATTCCACAGTTGGGTACTCAACACCCATTACTTTCAGCGTAGACACAATGCTTGGGAACCGGTTGATTAGATCAGACTCTGATTATCCTCTAACACTTATGAACATGTCATATTGCTTCTTAATCAGATCTTTCTTACTCTCCCTAACTTCAACACTACCTTCAAATCTAGTACACAAAGCTACCCATAGATCTTTGGCTGTGGTGTACTCGGCAAAAGTGTTAAAGATATCCATAGGAAGAGCCATAGCAATAGTCTCATAAGCCTTGTTATCTCGGGCAATCAAAGCAATGTGCTTTTCATCATATTCAGCCACAATCTTAGGACGCTGAACATCAGCGGTGGTGATAACAGGCTTGTGGGGACCATCTTTGATAGAGTTCAACAAGGCATGATCATGAAAATGAAAGAAAGTCTTCATTTTCTTTTTCCAGTCATCAAAGTCCCTTGTGGACACAAGAACAGGTGGTTTGTTCCCTCCAGAAAACTCATTAGAGCTTGAAGTTGCCATAAAATCAGATGTTGGAAGGCAAACAGTAACTAGTTTCGGGTGGAAAGTGTTGATCGAAACTACTAGTTTCGATTGAGAAAATGGTGATCGAAACTCTTAGTTTCGACTTAGAAATTGGTGCCCGAAACTTCTAGTTTCGATAGAGGAATACAGAACCCGAAACAACTAGTTTCGATGATGAACACTTAGCAAAAAAACAGAAAATTCAGTAGAAACTACTAGTTTCGATTGAAACTAGTTTCAATAGCCCAAAGTTTCAGGTGAAAAAGCTACACCGATTAGTTTCGATGTAATAAGATAAATAACTAGTTTCGATTGTACCTTCACCAGACAAGGTACAGACAGGAAGTTTCGATGACCAACTGATTACAGATAATGTTTGTAAGTCCACGGGTGTCTCGGATCGTTACGTGCGAGTGTGTGTGACTAGTCGGACCGAGTGCGGAATGCCCGTGACTAGGTGGAGTATCAAGCAACACAAAGTAAACCGACAACAAACACGAAATACTTCAAACTTCATCTATTGATAATCACAGCCGGTTACAGAATGAGTGCGTACATAAATTTTGTCAAGACCAACTATATATACTAACACTTGTTGCATGCGCACTTGACAAGTGCGCAAGGATTAACTCATGCGTACTTACAAAGTACGCAGCCTTTGTTCTTGCGTACTTGCTAAGTACGTAGGATCTACATCCTGCGCACTTGTTAAGTGCGCACAACACTTTACAAAGACAACACAAGTACAAGTACCTATATACACATTTACAAGTCGATAAACCAATACATACAGATACTAAATAAAAATACAAACACAGAAAGTAAAGTACAAAAGCATAAGACAACATCCAGAATGTCTGTCACACAAACGTACGCTAACAAACTCCCCCTTGACAACAGCTCTGGATTGCCTTCGGTCTTCAACCTCCTACAGCTCTAGCTTCCCATCTTCAGCTTGGAGTCAAGACAGAACTTGACTAGCTTGTCAAATCTTGATGCTTGAAGCTTCGTCCACTCGTCCGTGTGGATGCAGTACTTTTCATTGAGAACCGTCAGATCTTTCACAGAGAAGTTAATGAAAGTGATTTCATCAAAGACCCTGATCAGTTCCTTTGGTTCCAAGCATCCACTCACGGACCATACTCTTCCAATCACCACCGTCTCGCCCGTATTTGGGTCCACGTACCAGTACCATATTTTGCCAAGGATATCCTTAGATAACTTGCTCAGGGGAATCTTGGTTTCACACATCACTGTCTTGTAAACCAGCTTCTTTCGGCTTCGGTAAGTCACGGGATGTTTAACACTCTTATTCCTGACTCTCTTGGGCATTTGAGGCTTGAAAACCTTGAAGTTTCCTGATCTCCCCTCTCGTTGTAGTGTTCCCCACAAACCCTTCGCCACTACATGACAGGTGTCACCAATCAGCTCACAGTTTGCCAAGTTTACTAGATCATACTTCGGCAATGAGCTGAACTCCTCGATGGTAGGTTTCAAATACTGAACCCCACCTGCTCTTTTGATGGCGAACAACTTCTTGTCGTCGTCGAACTTAACAAAAAAGATCATACCTGTAGCTACATGTTTGTCTATGATGGATGTCTT
The DNA here is from genome assembly GCA_023525975.1 of Smallanthus sonchifolius. Classification (NCBI taxonomy): domain Eukaryota; kingdom Viridiplantae; phylum Streptophyta; class Magnoliopsida; order Asterales; family Asteraceae; genus Smallanthus; species Smallanthus sonchifolius. The sequence continues at coordinate 13,779,753 of CM042035.1, read as the reverse complement.
TTTCCAGACAGGAGCTTGATCCTTAGTAAACCATCTGCAAGGATATTTACTCTTCCATGCCTCAGGATCAATAGGTTGGGGATCGGTGGGAGAGGCTTCATTCGAGGTTGTTGCACCACTAGCCTCAACAACAAATTCAGGCTCGACTGAACCGGTGTGAGAAGTAGCTTTAAAGGCTGGAGCTTCAAAGGCTGGAGTTTCAACGATCCCTCCATCCTCAAGCTTATACACTCCTTCACTACCCCCTTTGGAAACTCCACCACAACATCTTCATCTTCGATATCCCATTCTTCATCAGACTCGATCTCTCCTTCTTCAAGATTGCTGAGAGCATCGATCTAAGCTTCTTTGGAATAGTATAGCTTGATCATTAGAATGACCTCATCAGATAGGTCTTTAAGTACATCAGCCGCAGACTTTCCTGTACCACCTCCACTACCTGACACATCACCTTCATGCTGAGTGGACTACCCCTCAGCCATTGGTACAGCATAAATGGGAACAATCGCTAACGCTTGTTGCTCACTTCCACTAGGACCAGCTTCAGGATCCTTGTTCGTGTCATCATCCTTAGTCACGTCGACTAGGTGATAGCCTCATCACTACTAGGCTTTGTAGGCTTCTCATTCTCCTTTAGTAACTCTTGAATCTTCTCCCCCTGAGCAGCAAGCGTTTTAGTCATATCACATACCAACTTAACCATCATTTCATGCCCTTTACGCTGCAACTCATCAACAGCCCTTTGTTTCTTCAAAGCCGCTACTTCATCAACCAAAGAATTAATCTGACCTTGTTGCTTGTCAGACTCCTCCCTTGATTTTTGTACCATCACAAGTATACCAGCAACTTGAGTCTCTAGAGTAGCAATCCTTGCATCCCTTGGATCAGGATCCCCAAATGTAGAGGCTTCAGCTGTATAAGTGGAAAAGCTGAAGATTTCATCCAAGTTGAACCGGGTGAAATCCCCATATGAGAAGGGTTCACTGATTGGATGAAGGGTGGTAATGGGAATAGTGGTTGGGATGGTTGTGGTTTTAAAGGTGGTTGGGGTGATGATAATTGAATCTGTCTGAATTAGACTCGACACCATCACCTGGTGGACAGATTGAACTGTGAGGGATACTATCACAGAAACCTCCTATGTGATAGTAGTGACAGCCACTTCAGCAGTAACTTGTGGTTGCCCCCTCATTTTGGTATAATTGGGTAGAGGTTGATGTAGAGGTTGAGACAGTGCTCACGGCCTCAGTGATTGGATGCCGTGACACACGAGCTTCAACTTCTCTAAGGATAGCCGCAAATGGCCTATCCCCCCGATGCTTTACATTTCTTTCTCCTCTTTGTCTTTGTAATTCAGCATCCGAATCAGAATCGGGTTCATATTCACTTCCGGTACTTTCTTGTCTCTATCTTTTAGAAGATGACTCAGGAAGGGAAACCTTTCTCAACTTCCTTGGGTGTGATTGATCTGGTGCATCATCAGAATCAGATGAATCAAATTCAGTGGCTTCATAATCTGACTGACCATAAAGTGCTTTATCCAGTTTATATACTTTATCAATGTTATGCGGATCTTCAAAGCCGGGTGGTTGAGTGACATAGTCCTCTTCTTGAACTTTGTCGTATAGGAAAGCACTTTTCGCATCAAGTTGATAGACCTTGAAACCGACGAATGAGGCATAAGCCAGAAACAGTCGAATGGCCTCAAGTCTAGCAACTGGGGCATATACTTCAGTGTAATCCAGGCCCTCTTGCTGATAAAAACCCTGAACAACCAACCTTGCTTTATTCTTCACTAAAACGTGTCGATCTTCCATTTTGCATTTTAACACCCATCTGGTTCCAATTTGTAGGATCGTAAGATTACAAGGTGATTCTATTCTAGTTGATATTGGCAGAAACAATAACAACCAACAAAGTAAACAAGTAAACAGCAAGAATACTGATAAATGCACTGTTGTATTAAACTTCTGAAATTACAAGTTTACAAGTAAAACACTATCAAGAAGCACTATGAAAGCACAGCAAGCACACTTACAATGAATTGTTTACACAGTATTTATAGTAACTTAGAATCAAGACAGACCCTTGAATCTAAGGATCAGATCTAACACAAGCCGTTGATCTTGTTTATTAATCTAAATTACACGCAAAGGCTAATCTAGATAACTTTACTGAAACGTCTTCTTAGGCATCATTGTTTGCATGCTTGGAGACGCGCGTCATTGTCCTTTATTGGTTACACCAGTGAGGTTCCTTCTGCTTGGAGTGTGGCAGTTGCTTTTGCAGACAGGTGTCAGAGGCGCTTCACATGGATAGTCAGCTGCAACGTTTGGTCTTCAGAGAATAGAGCTATCAGCAGCAGAGATGAGAACAATGCTGCTGATAAGACTATCAGCAGTAACTTGTGTTGAACGCTGCTGATAAGCCTATCAGCAGCAACAAGTGTTGAATGCTGCTGATAAGCCTATCAGCAGCAACATGTGTTGAGTGCTGCTGATAAGCCTATCAGCAGCAACAAGTGTTGAATGCTGCTGATATGCCTATCAGCAGCAACAAGTGTTGAATGCTGCTGATAAGCCTATCAGCAGCATTTGTACTTAGAATAATTTGGTAGCAATCAGTCTTTGGTTCTACAAACTCCCCCTAGACTGATGCAACCAAAATTCTTCTAATCACTTTGCTGCTGAAGCTTTTGCATGTGGCTGACTATCCTTTCAACCTCATAGCCTCTTGGATCCTTGCTAGGATTGTTCAGTGGAAGTTCAGATAGAGTCTTGATGTCTTTGTGTGGCATTTTGTAGATTGCTTTGCTTGAACATCTCATCTGCTGCTTCTTTACATCAATCAGAGTGAACTCATCCAAATCAGCATTGTAGGACCAAGATACAAATGGAGAGTGGGACTTGAGAGGTTTGACATCCACGACCACATCTTTGCTAGGGTTGAAGTAATGTCTGATTGCTAGCATAAGATGTTTCCCTCTCTTATTTGCAGGCTCATGAGCTTCACCCAGCTCCAAAATTCTTCTTAGGTCTGAATCTGGTAGTTGCAGAACCTCATCAACAGACCTGTATGTAGATCTTCTTCTTTCAATTCTCCCCCTGAAGATCTCAAACCTTTGATCTTGTGGATTGTAGACCCATTCAACTATGTTTCTTGAGTCTTCAGGTTCAGATGAGGATTTGGATTTCTTTAAGGGAAGCTGTTGATGAGTGGGAGCTGGGTGGGATGATTTGGACTTGTTGGGTGGAGGAGTGGAAGGTTTGGGGAGGAGAGTGGAAGGATGATGGACTGAGGAAGAGGTAGGTGAGGGAGAAGGCTTGGGTTTCTTTGTCTTTGGTTTTTCTTCTTCTTTGATAAGTACCCTTTTCTTGGAGGCCTTCTTCCCTAGTCTTTCTTCCTCATCCTTTTTAACTTTGAAGTAGAGGGCTTGCAGGTTCATGAAATTCATGGGACCTAGCCTCTTTCCACTATCTCCTCTAGCCTTAAGGAAGTCAATCATGACCTTCCTTTCTTCATGGGTTCTTTTATTCAGTGCAATGGTCTTCTTGGACTGTAGCTTGGCTTTTTCTTCTTCTTCAGCCTTTTTCTTGCTAGCCAATTGACCCTGCTGACCCATGAAGGCTCTGTAAATCTCTATGTTTGAAAGTTTCTCAAGGTAGTCTGCATCCTCACCTTGAGAGATCAGAGCTTCAGTCCACTCCTCCCTTAATTCTTTTGCTAATTCAGAATCGGTTATTCTGAACTTAGCTTCTTCGTTCTTCTTCTTCTCCGAGTCTTCTTCTTCTTTATTGAATTGTTCCTGCAGTTGAAGAGCAAGAGCTACATCTTCTTTAATCTGGTCAACTGCGGGAATCTTTCTTTTTAGCTCATCCAGTTGTTTAGCATACAGCTGGATGGTTTGTTCTCTTAGGAGAATGGCTGTTTTTCTTTCTTGAGCCATTTTCAGGTCAGCCATCTCCTCTTCTTCTCTTCTTCTTCTTTTCTCTTCCCTCTCTCTTTTCTCTTTTAGCAGCCTCTCTTCATCTTCATCAGTCATGATTCCCTTTCCTTTGTTTACATTGGGTGCCTCTGCTTCAGCTTCACTGATCACAACAGCAGATGATGATGCTGCTATTGGGATCTCTGCCTCAGCTTCATTGGCATGTTGAGGAATTGAAAAGGGACGGTCACTGTCTTCATCAAGTTGACACTCAGGACCTTCTATTTCCCTCAGTTGATCCCTGATGGAAGATCTTGTGCCAAAAGCTGCAGATGTGATGTCAACTTGTGGAGTATCAGAGCTGGAGTCAGTATCAGAAGTTGACACAGTCTCTTCTTGAGGAATCAGTCCTTCTTTTTCAAGATGGGCTTTGATGATGACCATCATTGCATGGCTCTCCAGTGAGTTAATATTGCAGATGTTGGCTCTGAGCTGAAAAATCTTGAATAGGAAGTCTGAGGGCAGCTGAAGGATGTTCCTGGTATTGATGATGAGAGAGGAGCCGTTGCTGAGCAGGAGAGTGTGGTCAAGGGACTTAGTGCTCACCCAACCTAGCACGTCCAAGTCCTTGACCAGGAAGGCATACATGAATCTTCGAAGGCCCAGAACTTCTTCTTCAGTGAAAAGACTGCTCCTTGTTATTTCAAGATTGCTAGGAGTCAGTCTCCTTTCTGCGGCCGCCGAGGATTCAGGATAAGCTACTCGATGTGCTGCTTGTAGGAATCTTTGGAACCTTGGTAGATTATCCTCCATCAGGTCATGGAACCTGCCAATGGCAAGTTCTGCTGAGAGATCTGTTGAGGTGTTGATGCAGTTAGTTAAACGCAGATGTAGGACTTGGAGGGCATTGAGAGAGTTCCAGTTCAGCTCTTCTACTCCGCTGAACTCCCATCCAATCCAAAACCTCTCAGATGATCCATCATACCCCCAAGCTAGAATGGAGTCAAATTCTAGCTTCTTTGATGATCTGAATAGTTGGGGGGTTGAGGATTGACCAATGATGGCTGCTGCTTCAGGAAGGATGCTGAATGATGTATTTGTTTGTTCTGTGTTTTCAACATCATTCAGCATTTCATCGACAGCCCTGACGACCAACTTCCAGTCTTCAGATGTCTCTTCGTCTTCATTATCTGGGACTGGCAAGTCATGAATTTGGACAAAGGCTGGCTTGAATAGTGAGCTTTGAAGTACAACCTGCTCTTGAATCCAGTCGTCAAGACTGTCTTTATCTTCTTCCATAGAGACCATCTTCCCCTTTTTGGTTGCATCAGTAGACAGGTAGGCATCAGTTTGGGTGCCTACTGATACAAGAGAGGGAGTGGCTAAAGTTGGGCATTGATGGGCTTCATGCATAGAGATTTGTGTCTTAGTTTGGACACTTCAGCCTCTAGCATAGCCACCCTGGCCGTCAATTCCAAGTTATGAAGTTTCAGTCTGTCCTCATCCACAGTTGTGGAATCCTTGGACCCAGATGGGGCCGTAGGGCGAGCCTCAGCATCCCCATCACCTGTGGTTTCTTGGCGCCTGGGATTCCTCTCAGTGAGGGGAGTTTCCAAGGAAACACCCTCACCATGAGTTGCCGTGGTTGAGGTCTTAAAGATGTTGTCACTGTCCTCCTGGTCATTTGATGGACCAGTAGTAGTGACAGCCTCTTCCACATCCACTCCTTCATTACTCCTGGAGTGGACCTTCAAGGGTGAAGAACTTGGGTTGGGTGTTTCGGAAGCAAGACCAATCAGTACCTCCTTGATAGTGGTGGTTGGAGAAGGTACATCACTTTGGTCAGGTTCCTCAACACTTAAGTCCAAAGAAGATAGGAATGGCTCAAAGGGCTGTTCTATGGATCCGGGAAGTGATCCTAATCCTAATAGAGAGACTTCCGAAGGAGTCTCCCTAACAGTGTGGCTTTCCCTTATGATATTCTCACTAGAATGTTGTGATTCTGAGTGAGGGATGTTGGCTTGGGTTTGGGCCTTGGAGGCAAGAGAAGAAGGAGTTCTCTTGCCCCTCTTCCTTGTATATTTGGCTGCAACCGGGGCCCTGTGTTCCGGTTGAGCAATCAAACTGGGGGTGAGTAGATTATGTGCCTGTACATCCTCAGTAGAATGCACAGGGGTTCGATCAAAGGAAGCAGTAGTTTGAGTTTGTGGCAGTGAGGTGGAGGGTGTGGGATCAGTATCAGCTGGGTTTGCTGAACTGTCACCCTGGGCACTTTGCGTGTTCAACATAGTAGACAACAATGGAACATCGGCCCCTGAGAACTTTGATGAAACTATTCTCATGCTTTGAAAAATGTTGTTCTTATGTCCCAAAATTGAGTAGATTCTTATAGTTTTTGAAAGATCTTGGTGCTCAATGTTGAACACTTCCTGCAAGAATCTTGGGTACATGAAGAACTGTGATTTCACCCCTTCTTGAAGGTTGTATCTCAAACCTTCAAGAATAAGGTGAGAAAAATTGAAACCCGCCCCAGTTATCATACCGTGAATTGCCGACGCAAGTCCGGAGCTGAGTTGGTTCCAGCCACTTCTCTTCTGGGATATGCATTGAAGAAGAGTGTGGCAGAGATACTTCCATTTGGGACCCATGAGTGCCTTCTCTATCGTATACTCTGTTTGATTCCCAGTGTACCCTATGGATACAAAGGTCCTCATGTATACGTCTCTTTGGTAAGAGGTGGCGTCCCCTTCATCCTAAAGCTTGAGGTGTTGGCGGAGCTTTGCTTCAGTGATAATCGTCTCCTTGCCGTCTACTGTGCCTTTGATTTGGGGAGTGCCCTGGTCAGTAGAATACACGGCTAAGCTCCAAAAATCTTCCATGTGGGAAGTATAGATGGTTGGGTTGACTGTTATGGCATGGAGGATTTTGGACCGACAAAGGAAGTCGATCATATCATTGAAACCTTCTGATTTCTTGCCCTTTATTAGGCATGCAGTGAGGTTGTGATATGGGGAAAACTTGTCATTGGGGTTGTTTATGTCTGCGCCTGCCATTTTATGGAGTTGGAGGGAAGAGAGAAGGGAGTTTGAATGGTGGTTAATTATGGAGGGCTTTGAATGCTGTGGGGACGGGAGAGAAAGTGATGGGTTTAGGGTTTGAAATTGAATATGAAGAGATTGTGAGAACGTTTGAAATTGTGATATAACGGCAGACGAAGAAAAAGCAACCTTACTTGTACAGTACAACCTGTTTCACTTTTCATTGTTACAACTGTAAAGCACTCGAGCAGTCATGGTAAAGACTGAGAGTAGTTTTTACCGCAGGTAAAAGTTAGTGTAGACTTGTTTTACCCATCAGCAGCAAACTTGGTTGCTGCGGATGGTGTGCTATCCGCTGCAAACTTGGTTGCTATGGATAGTTAAGTCTTTCAGCAGCAGATTTGGTAGCTGCTGACTGTTGTATTCATTCCGCAGTAAAAAGGTTGCTGCTGACCGCCTTAAAGCTATCCGCAGGAAACTTGTTCCTGCTGATAACTTAAAGCGATCAGTGGCAAAGGCTTTGCTGCTGAAGAGTAAATCTGTCAGCAGTAAAAAAGTGTTGTTGACTAAAACTTTTATTAAGAACAAAAACATAGACATATTTACAAGGAAGAATAAAAATTGAGATATGTCTTATTCAAAGTTCATCATGCCAATTGATTCAACTAGATATCGAAATCTTGCTTCATCAAAAGGTTTAGTGAACAAATCAGCATATTGCTCATTTGTGTGAACCTTGGATAGGACAATTCTCCTTTTCTCAGCTTGATCCCTGATAAAGTGATACCTGATGTCGATGTGCTTAGTCTTGGAATGCTGCACTAGATTATTCGTGATAGAGATTGCACTCATGTTGTCAATGTGAATTGGAGTCTGCATGAAGGTCATTCCATAGTCAAGCATTTGATTTTGGATCCAGATGACCTGTGCACAGCAGCTTGAAGCTGCAATGTATTCTGCTTCAGCTGTTGAAGTGGAGACACATGTTTGCTTTTTTCATTGCAATGAGATGAGCCTTCCTCCAAGAAATTGACATCCCCCTGATGTGGACTTTTTGTCCAAGTTACAACCCCCATAGTCACTGTCAGTGTAGGCATAGAGATTGACATTTCCATTCTTTAGATACTATAACCCAAGTTTTGGAGCTCCCTTTAGGTATCTAAGGATCCTTTTGACAGCTTGAAGATGAGACACTTTTGGAGCTGCTTGAAATCTTGCGCAGAGACAAACTGCAAACATGATATCTGGTCTTGAGGCAGTGAGATACATGAGAGATCCTATCATTGCTCGGTACTGATGTTGATCAGTGTCTTGTCCTTCTTTATTCGGAGATAATTGATGGTGCACTTTCATAGGAGTTCTTGCAGCAGAGCAGTCAGTCATTTTGAACCTCTCCAAGATGCTTTTGACATACTTGGATTGACTTATGAAGATTCCATTTGGTACCTGTTTGACTTGAAGTCCTAAAAAGAAATTTAGTTCACCCATTGAACTCATTTCAAATTTGGAATGCATCAGAACTTCAAAGTCTTTGCAGAGCTTCTTTCTTGTAGATCCAAAGATAATGTCATCAACATAAATTTGGACCAACAAAATTTCTCCCCCTTCATCTTTGATGAAGAGTGTCTGATCAATGGCCCCCCTTCTGAAGTTGTTGCTAAGTAGATATCCAGATAAAGTTTCATACCAGGCTCTTGGGGCTTGGTGTAAGCCATAGAGAGCTTTGTCCAGTTTTAAGACCTTATTTGGATGTGCAGGATCCACAAAGCCTGGAGGCTGTTTGACATAGACCTCTTCACCAATCTTTCCATACAAGAAGGCACTCTTCACATCCATTTGATAGATCATAAAGTTTTTGGATGCAGCATATGCCAGAAAGATTCTGATGGCTTCCAGACGGGCCACAGGAGCAAAGACTTCATCATAGTCAATGCCTTCGTCTTGAGTGTAGCCTTGAGCTACCAGTCTGGCTTTGTTCTTGACCACGATGCCCCATTCATCTTGCTTGTTTCTGAAGACCCATCTTGTTCCAATGGCTGTTTGACCAGGTGGAAGATCAACAAGCTTCCAAACATCTTGTCTTTTGAATTGCAGCAACTCTTCCTGCATTGCTTCAATCCAGCTGTTGTGCTTGAGAGCTTCATCAATCTTCTTGGGTTCCACCTGAGATAGAAAAAAAGAGAACAAACAAATGTTGGCTTCATGAGACTTACTTCTTGTCTGGATACCTGTGTGGACTTGGCCAATGATGTTTTCCAGAGGATGCTCTTTGTTTATTCTCTGTGCTGGTATCACATCCAGCCGTATTCCCTCTTCAAGATTACTTTGGTTTAGATCAGGATTGTCTTCAGTTGTGAGGAGAGGAGCTTGGAGGTTCTGATCTTTGTGTTCCACATTGTCAGTAGTATTAGCATCGGAGGCCTCTTCAGCATGGATTGAGGAGGCTTCATTAAAGATTTCCTGGTCAGAGAGATTGCTGCTTGTGGTGTTGGAAGTACTGGCTTCACCTGTACCGGCTTCAATAGCTTCTGCCACTGATGGAGGATCAATGGATGGCCTTTTCATCCTGATGTAGGGACTGGGAAAATCCAGTCAGTAGAAGAGTTTGAGGCAGAAGATGTTGATTTTGAAGAAGAACACTCCATATTTGAGAAAATGAGAGGCTCAAATATCTGGGTGAAGGAGTCTATATCAAAGAGCCAGTTAGGACCTTTGCCTTGTTCACAGACAACATGTTCCCTGCATTCCACATTAGCAGATTCTTCCACAATCCGAGTCCTAGAATTGAACACTCGGTAGGCCTTTGATTGAGAGGAGTAACCCACAAAGTAACCTTCATCAGACTTTGCACCGAATTTAGGAAGAACTCCATGTGTGATGAGGATGGTACATGTACATCCAAAGGGCTTCAGGAAGCCAATGTAGGGAACTCTTTTGAGCCATAGTTCATAGGGTGTTTTCTGGAGAGGCTTAACAATAAGGACTCTATTCTGCACATAACAAGCTGTGCTTACTGCTTCTGCCCAGAAAGTAAGGGGCAGCTTTGAGTCGGCCAGCATAGATCTTGCTGATTCAATCAGAGTCCTATTTCTTCTTTCAGCAACCCCATTTTGTTGAGGGGTTCTTGGAGCAATGTATTGCCTTTCAATGCCCTTGCTCTCACAGAAACTGTTCAAGGTGTGATTTTTGAACTCTGTTCCCTGATCACACCTTATGGTCTTTACCTTTAGATTGCTTTGATTCTCTACCCTAAGAATATAGGATTTGAGAATCTCATCAGTTTCATTTTTTGTTCTTAGGAAGAATACCCATAAGAATCTGGAGAAGTCATCAGTTATCACCAGACAGTAGGACTTTTTGCCCATTGACATGACATTCGTAGGACCAAAGAGATCCATATGCAGTAGCTGGAGAGGAGTGTCATTTGTGTTCAGTGTCTTGGGCTTGTGGGAACTTTTGTGTTGTTTTCCCTTCAAGCAGGCAATGCAGTGATCGTCTAGCTGGAATTCTTTGTCAGGAAGCCCTCTGACAAGATTGTCCTTCACTAATTTATTGATTGTTTTGATGTTAGCATGGCTTAACCTCCTGTGCCAAAGAGCGGATTCATCAACTGATGCCTTTGACAGAAAACATGAAACACTACCGGATGGAGTGGCTTCATTCATGTCAAGCACATATAAGTTGTCCTTTCTACGAGCAGTTAGGAGAATCTTCTCTGGAGGGGGTTTAGATAGACCAGGAGCTAACACAGAACATTCTTTGTCAGTGAAGAGCATCCAATGCTTTTGATCACATACTTGGGAAACACTCATGAGATTGAAGTCAAGTTCTTTAACATAGTTGACTCTTTCAATACTCATCCTTTCATTGGACACAGTTCCTTGTCCAGTGATAGATCCACCCTTTGAGTCACTCCCAAAGGCAACATATCCTCCATTGAAATGTCTGAAGTTAGAGAGGATGGACCTGTTGCCTGTCATGTGCCTGGAACAGCCGCTATCTACCACCCAAGTATTGTGTTTGTTGCCTGGATGTCCCTGCACATGGAAGATATCTAATTAGTGGGAGGATCATTGTAGCATGCAGCATTGTAGAAGATCGTTGCTAATTTGCCATTGTCAGCATGCTTGCAGTCAATGGAACCAATAGTTATGCTTGGAGATTGTTTGGTCTTCCATTGCTGTGTTGGTGGTTTTCTAGCTTTCTTTGCATTGTCGGCAGAAGATGTTGTTGCTGACAATTTTGGCTTATCCGTAGCTGATTTTGCTGCTGAGGGCTTTGCTGGAGCAGTGGCAGTTTTTGCTTTGTCAGCAGCAGATACTTTTGCTGCTGATGCCGTTGTTTTTTATTTTGCTTTGTCAGCAGCAGAGACTTTTGCTGCTGGAGGCTTTGCCTTTTGTTTCCTGGACTTTACTCTATCAGCAGCGATTTTGTTTGCTGCTGATGGGTTGAACACAGATGAACGATTTGCAACTTGGTTAAAAGGGTTGAACTTGCATGTTGCAGCAAAGTGGTTTGATTCCCCACATATGATGCAAGTTTGTTGAGGTTTCTGCATCTTCACTCTTTGAGGGGATAGAGATTCTCTGAACTTTGTTGCCTTTGCATCATAGCTTCTCACCTGTTTGTTTCTGTTTGTTTTCTCAAAGACATGCTGCTTTGAGTTTCTTTGGTGTTCACGGTAGTGAAAGCAGGTGCTGGCAGTGTGATTGTATTTGCCACACACAAAGCATGATACTGCTATCTTGTCCCTGTGAGAGTCCACATAGTTCTTATTTTGAAACAAATCTTTGAAGTTCCAGGGATGAGCTTTGTTATGTTCAAAGGTGGCTTCTTCTAGTGTCCTTTGAACATATGGACCTTTTTCTCCAGGTGTATGAGAAACATCAAACGCCTTTGACTTTGACTGAGATTTGGGGTTGGTGAAACCTGATGTCTCTCCCTTTTCAATGATTAGCTTTCTTCCACCTGGAGGATAGCTAATCTTGATTTGTTTGAATGGAATGGGAGCTGGAATGGTTGAGGTAACAACAGGACAACCGGCTTCAGAGAGAGGAGCAGATGGGACTGCACTAGTTTCACAGTGGTCTGAGCAGGTTGACTCAGATTCTGAAGAGGTGGAGCAGTCTTCCACAAAACATGCATCCATTGAAGGATCAAGGTTTCGGTTTGCCATGTCAAGGTTTGCAGTATTGAAGCTTGGTTGGTGAATGGCAACATAATCAGCAGGAGGAGGAACTGTCTGGTACTCGTCACTATGATATCCAAGTCCAGTTTTTACCCTTTCATGGAATTGAATATCTAACAATCTTTGTAACTTTTTAGATGAAAATTCATATTTTTCAACATGGACTTTCTGTTCAGCCAGTTCAGCTCTGGTAGCTTTAAGTTTTACTAATAGATCATCAATCTGAGTTTCTAGATTGGTTTGTTCATGTTTTAATGAAGAAATCTCTTTCTTAAGGCAGTTAATTTTTTCTTTGTAAGTATCTTCGACCTTTTTGAATTCAGACTTCATTTGATGAAACTCTTCATTTTGATCTATCAGATTTTGGTTATGCTTTCTATAACCTAAAACTTTGTCAATGCAAGCTTGAGAGCAAAGATGTTCAAATACCTGAGGTGGTATCTCTGCATTGTCTGCCATAAGTGCTTGGTTGGAGGCAGGAACATCTTCATATTGAAAACTCCAGTCAAAGTCTGAAGTTCCAACATTTGCACAGGCTGCAGTTTGTGCTGGAGGAGTTCCTTGCTGCTGCCTGGGCTGACCTTGGTAAGCTTGTCTTTGATGGCTGGCACCCTGATTGGCTTTAGGTGCCTTGCACTCCCTAGCGAAGTGACCCATTTGGCTACAGTTGTAACATCGGATCTTGCTTTTATCAAGCCCAACTCTGGTGTTTGAGTTGTTGCTTGGAACTGATCTCCCGGTTCTAGAATAAAACCTTTTTGCTCTGAGGGAGAGCATGGCATGTGAGTGCTGAATATCCATTTCTTCAAGATCATCTGGATGAAAGCATTCCAGATCCTGCTTTATGAAGTACATGCTGCTTGAGTTACCAAACCGTTTCGGACAAGATGATTCATTTTTTGATAAGAAATGTGTCCGAGTTTCCAATGCCACAAGATTGAGTCAAGCTATGTCACTTTTGTAAGCAAACAAGTAGCAACTTATGAGGTGGTTGTCGCCAAGCTCACATCGATCTGATAGGTGTCGTTTGTTCTTGGTGCTCTCATCAGAATCCACTCCACAGGAACTTCAAAACCAGGGTTGATAATCAAGCATTCAGACTTGTCAAACATAATCGAGTACTCTTTTTCGCACATCTGAGAAACACTCAACATGTTATGCTTCAGCTGCTCGCAGTAGTTAACGTTGTCGAATCTAATACATCCATTCATAACCACGCCTTGACAAGTGATACTTCCGCCTTTCTCTCCTGCAAAGGCCACATAGCCGCCCCTAAATGGTTTAACATCTTGAAGCAGGGCCATGTTACCTGTCATGTGCCGGGAGCATCCATTATCTACATACCAACGGTTAGAGATAGTTCCCTTCGAATGCCCTGCACGAGTCACAAGCAAATTAGTTAGATTTGGAGACCCAAGCCATAGTGGTCTTGGGTCGTCCGTCTTTCTCAAAGTATACAACCTCGATTAATTCACAATCATGACTGTCAAAAAAGGGTGAATCCTTAGAAAATTTAGGATCAGAAGGTTTAGAACTTTTGGTTTTCTTGGTCCAGGACCTTTTCTTTTTAGCCTTCTAAACATCAGGCTTGCTAGTCTCAACTTTAGGTGAACTAGTGGAAGCTTCACCTTGTTGACTACCAGCTAGCTGTTGTTCAAGTTTTCTCAACCTTGTGTTCATTCTTCTTCTTTGTGGCTTACAGAGTTTCACCACAGATTTCTCACCAAATTGTGTACTACCAGATATAGATACACTGGGTTTAGCAGGTTGCTTCTCCCGTTTTGGAACAGACGATTTAGCCTCAGATGGTGTCTTTGGTTTCACCGTAGGTTTCACCACATTTGATTTGGGATTCTAGGGTTGCTTCACTGATGGTGTCCTTGGACAAACAGCTTGTTGATGAACAACTGGTCGTTTTCCTTGGTTCTTGTCAGAACAGTTCATAAGAATGTGACCGACCATACCACAGTGAAAGCATGTCCTCTTTTCTTCGTAAGTCCTCCTATAAGGTTCTCTGCTTATGAATGCAGATGATTCAGCTTTCGGGGTGCCAATGGTTGTTTGGTGAACATAACTAACACCCTGCACTTGATCTGATTTAGATTTATCACCTTGAGTATAATATTTGTCAATGTTTTTTCTGGTAATTTCTACTCAAGTGATTTATAAAAGTTTCTTTCTTGGTTTGCTTAATGGTTTTGAAACCTCCATAAAACATTAATTTCAGTTTATCATTTAATTCAACAGTGTCAGGTTTATCATGATCAGTGATAATGTTTTTCACAATCTGTTGTTCACCAAGCAACTCCTCTGAGACAACACCCTCAAGATTAGTGTTCTCAGAGCCTTCATCCGAAAAGAACTCATCCTCGGATGATGAGCTGAGTTTACATGAGGACTCATCCTTGATTGATGAATCATCCTGACTTGAGGATTCATCAAGACATGACAAGTAAACGTCAATCAACCCGTTGACAAACTTCCCGCTTACTGGTGGAGGAATGACATTAGTACCTAAGCCCAATCCATTCACTTGCCTCACTATAGATTCGTAGTGTTCCACCACAAAATGAGAGTTTTTCAACTTCTCAATCTTGCCACTTAACTGCAGAATCTCATTTTGCAGTTTGGCAGTTTCCACGTTCTTTTTCTTCAACCCTTTGTACGCAACGTCCAAATGAAACTGTTGTTCACTGATTTTAATTGAAAAATCATGTCTTTCTTTCTTAAGAGTTTCAATTCATTCTTTAAAGCGTTTTTCATTTTCTTTGTAACTTAACGCTGCAATACGAAGGGGTTCAACTTTGTCTTGAAGTCGTGCATTCTCTTCCTTCAAGCCTAAACATTTTGAACATGAAATAATAGCAAAAGAATTGAAATCTACCTCAGTTGACATGCTAGATGCCTCTCCAATAGCCATGAGGGTAAGAGCATGAGTAGATTCTCTTTGGTCAGCTACCGAAGCTTCCCTTTCTTATGCTTCCATCATTTCAACAATCTCAGCCATGAGACCCATCTGAGTTTGTGTAAGAATGGCCTCATCTATATGAACACCCCAATCAAATATGTCGTCCTGTTGAACCACTAGAGCACTGGACGTTCCACCTTGACTTTGATTGAATTTGTTCTGATTGTTGAATCCTTGGTTGTTTCCTGAGCTGCTTCCCTGGTTTGGTTTGGTGAAACCCGAAGCCGGTGATTTATCCTTCTGACATTCCCTTGCGAAATGTCTAAATTTTTTACATTTGTAGCACTTAGCTTTGGATTTATCAAATCCAACCTTGGTATTTGAATGCCCACCAATGAATTCCTGTCAGTTCGGTTCAGGAAACGCTTCGCCCTTCTTAAGATCATGGCCATATTCCACTGAATATCCATGTCCTCCATGTCGTCTAGATCCACCTGATTGAAGTCTTCCTCAATCATCTCACGATCCATTAGCTTCCCACCAATGAAGTTCTCGTAGGCAAGCATATTCAATGAGAACAAACCCACATGATCTTAAACAATCTTGGCTATGGCAGACTGGTTGGCTGAAGAGGTAGATGTAGTGTTTCTTGATGAGGATTGGGTATGAAGGTGTTGACTGGATCCTGATGTAATAAAAACCATGTGATTACCACCACCATTCATGTTTTCCTCTTCTTGAGGACTCCCGAGGTACAAGGCAATTCCAGTACCAGACGATTTTGCAGTAGAGTTTACCCCAAAGTACATAGAGGGATCTTGTATTTGGGTCGTCCGAAACTTTCCTTCTTTCTTAGGTTCATATCATGTGCCTGAACCTTGACTATCACTTCTACAACAGTCATCTCATAGAATTTTTGAGTTTTCTCTCAAAAGAATGATATACATGTCAAACTTAGGTGGTAAGGCATCCAGAAACTTCTCCACCAACTCATCAGCAGGATACTTGAGCTCATACGACTTCAGCTCAGTTTGAGTTTTCTCTCAAAAGGGAGGTTGTGACAGTGGACTTCAAACCCACAAATCAAGTCATCTTCCCGTAAATTCCGTCCATTCAACGCTGTAAACGCATTCAATCAAACCCCTTTTATATACCTAACTCGTTCCTAACTCGAAATCATCCTCAAATCCGATTTTTCCCTTTGTTTTTTCTCTCCCTCTGTTCGATAGGCACCGAAAAAAAGAAGGGAAAGCCTCTCGATCGATGGTTGGGTGAACATCCTTTTTATCTGAATCATAAGTCCAGGTATCATCCTTTTTCTGTTAGTCGCGTCCACTTCCTTTGTCACATTCGCCTTCGTTTTCTGTTAGGGTAAAAGGGTGGGGACCGGGCTCTGGATCTGCGACAACTCAAGGACAACTCGGTTCCATTCTTGCCTTCGAAATCGATAGCAGGTATCCCATTTTCTTCCCTCAAATCCTAGCATCTCTGTTGTAGAAATCGATTTTAGGGTTAAGAATATAGTTGGGTTTGCGTTTGGTTTGTTTTAAGGAGAAGATGAAGCAGTGAACTCTAGTTATAAAAATTTGTTTTCTGGTTTGGTATTTAAGGTTGGGTCCGTGCTCTGGTGGTTAACACTTTACACAATTATTCATGGAGGTCAAGGGTTAAATCCTTGTAGCAACCCTCTCTGCCATCCTTTTTTTCTGTTTTGGAGTTTTTCTTTCAAACTAATAAAGAAACACTAATATATATGTATTTTGTTTAAGAATAAATGTAAAAACCCATTTCTTTTATAAACTTTCAAGAGTTTATAGTTATTATCTTTTCTAAATAAAAAGTATACATATATATATATGTGTGTGTGTGTGTGTGTGTTCGATTTATTTTCTAAAAATCTTTCGATTACCACAAACGTATAACGCATATATGAGCATTACTATTAAGTATGCAGTATTTCGTTACCACTATATATATTTTAAAAACATGACAAACGTTATTGTATTTCAACCCTACTATCTTATATATAACTTTTAAAATTATAAAATGATTGTGTGTTTTAATGTCATGAAATTTATTTAAACGAAAGGGTTATGTATATATATATATTTTGCCTAAACCTCTTAAACGACGCGATCCATAATATAGTATTAACAATATGATTTTATTAATGTTACTAATATCATGAATTTTAATGATTGTTTTCATCATATTATTAATTCCACAAATAATATGGTATTATTAACTATATGGTTTATTTAGTAAATTGATTTTTATAAATAACAAAAATCGCATAACTAATTTATTTATTTCAAATTATATCTTGATAAATATTATTATACTATAATATTTCATCATGATGATTATTTCTAACCTAATTTTAAACACATTTGACATTGTCTTAAAAATATAAATATTGCACTAAGATATTTATTATAATTTTACATTTGTAAATAATACTATTATTGACAAATGTCCTCCTTTTATAAATAAACTTTATAAAACGTCATTTACAAACTCTATTCATATCCTTGATCACTCGTCCATTCCAAAACCCTAAAATCCCAAATCATTCCCTTGTTGTTTCCCTTAATCGTTCCTACATTTTAATAGCATATTTTATTCAACTTAGGGCATCCTTAATTCTTGTTGCTACAAGTTGCAAGTTCGACCCTCTATTATTCAAGGTGAGTTTACATAGCACCTTTTCCTTTTGTACATTTTTGGGGTGAAAAATGATTACTCAACAAACACTATTTGCAATTACACACGTACAATTCTACAATATGATCATATGTGTTTATTTGTGCTTTATGGTTGAATGCTATTTGTTAAGGCTACATATACATGACACACTCGTGCAATCATTAATACATTACATCAGGCTAACATTTGTGTTATGCCATACATCAGGATAACATTTGTTGTTATGCCCTACATCAGGATAACATGTGTTGTTATGCCCTACATCAGGATAACATGTGTTGTTATGCACTACATTAGGATAACATGTGTTGTTATGCCCTTCAGTTACAAGGTTTCATTTGTGCAACTAGCTTAACTTAGATTCTCCATAAATGCTTTATAAACCATGTATCATATGAATTGAACACAAAACATTTGAACTTTACTTTTGGTGTCAAAACATATGTATGCTCACCAACTATTTATAGTTTACCCTCTCATTTTATTATGTTTCAGGTACTGATGTTTGAGTTAAAATTCAAGTTGCTTCACTTAGGATTAAGGACCTAGTTTTAAACTTAATAAAGATATTCATGTATTTTGACTCTTGTAATGTTGTAATTGATTACTTGAGCTATAAAATGAAATTGATTGTTTAATTATTACAACTTTAGTAAACCATGAGCTTATGAATAGTCTACATGTCCCGCCCCGACGTATTCCGCAGTCGGTTGGGGTGTAACAATTCTTGGCCAAATGTCTTTAATTTCTGATTTTCTGGATAATAACCAGTTATACGAATTTTGATATTATACATCTGTGTATATAGGTAACAATGGTTGGATGAGGAAAAAGAAAGAGGTAGAGGAACAGGTCGAATTCCGATTACTTGGAACCGCAGGCAGGCTGAACTTAATGCCGCTACTAATGACCATCGTGAGACAAACAAGAATGATAACAATACAAATACGCACACTGAAGAGGTAGTTATGTCTAAGGCCCAGATTCAAGATGTTGTGGCAAGTGAAGTCACAAAGGCTTTACGAAATACACTACCTGGATTGTAAAATGAAGTTCTTTCAAGGAGAATGGGTGTAAGGTCCGGATTCTTGAGGATCTTCAATCAACGGTTTCAATAGCATGCTGAACTTGGCGGAAACAGACTCGACACGTGACTAGTAGGTAGAATCAAAGAGGACGAGACACAATTCAACAGTCAAACGATTCGTATAATGATAAAATCATTGAAAACACAATACAGATCGTTCAACAACTAGTCTAACCAATCTCTCTCGTCCAACCTGAATACTGTTACAAACACATCTATTTATACTAAAACAGAAAGTATTCGGTGGGCCTGGGCCTGGACCGCATGGACCGGATACTTCAAGTATGCGACCGACACTGAAGTACGCTGCCACATGAAGTATGCTACCAGATGAAGTATGATGCTGCATAATTTCTTGCTTCTTCCAATCTTCATCTTCTGAACAACTCAGTGATTCTTTGGTTGCGTCAGCCTATTATATTTTTGGTCCTTACAATCTCCCTCTAGGCTGATGCATTCAAAGCAGTCTTCAAATTTCAAAAGTGACGGAATGATCACCGCCTCTTGCAATAACTTCTTTCCCATAGCCATTCCCAAAACCTTCACGAATGACTTTGCGGTTGTTGAGGCTATTGTTTTGGTCACTTGCTTTTGTTCTTTTCTTTGGAGTTTGATCTGCCTAGAGATCATTATCAGCATCATTAAAATCATCATTTTGTTGAGAATAGTTGTTAGGAGGAGGATTCCCAATAGCCTTTTTCTTTTGCAATCACTTTTATGATGTTTGTTAATCGGTTCTTTCTCTCTGTCACTTTCGGTTTCTAAAGAGCCAACATCTTCTTGCGCTTTTCGGCATTGATGACACTTGGTGCAACAGTTTGATCTGTTCTTCATCAACCCTTGGATAAGGAATGTTATCTTGTTGCTCCTGAAAGTTCACTTAAATACATGTATGTGCAAAATGCATGTATGCTCAAACTTATAAAATTATGAAACTTTCGAATTTTCAATAAAACCTCATTTGTTTATAAAGCCTCTTTTTCATGATTATTGAATCAAACAAGAACGGTCAATTTTGATATTTATGAAATACACACAAGATAAAAATAAAATAACTTCAACTAAGCTAAAAACACAAAATATTTTTGTTCTTTTCAATATATCGGACTGCCTTGAAACAATAGAACACAATAATTTTGAGAGAAACTCTGTTATGGGATCATATCATTCTAGGGCAGACTAAACTATACTTATCAGCCACTCATTTTATTAGACAGGTCTTGGTGATTGTCAATATATAGTATCCTTCTAAACTCAAGCCTTTATACTTTAATTGACAAGCAAGCAGTACATGAATTTATCATGTTTTTGTAGGTCCCGGGTGTCTCAGATCGTTACGTGTGGGTGTGTGACTAGTCCAACCGGGTGCGGAATGCCCGTGACTAGGTGGAGAATCAAACAACACAAAGTAAACTGACAACGAAAACACTTTCAAACTTCATCAATTATAAACTTAGCCGGTTATAAAACTTGTTACAAATGTATGCGTACTCAACTTCTATCACAACCTGATGTTTATACTAGACCTGGTTCCTGCGTACTTGGCAAGTGCGCAAGACAATTTGTTCATGCGTACTTAGCAAGTACGCAGGATATAAATCCTGCGCACATACTAAGTGCGCAAAACACTTAACAGAAACAGACACTAAGTACATACATAAGTGATTACAACTCAATAATAAATACATACAGATACTAAAATACAAGTACAAATACATAAAAGACAAGTACAAAAGCTAAGACGGTATCCAGAGTGTCTATCACACAAAAGTGCTTCAAGAAACTCCCCCTTAACAACAGCTCTGGATTGTCTTCGGTCTTCACGGCTCCCCAGCTTTCGCTTCCATCTTCCTTTTGTAGTCAAGACAAAACTTGACCACCTTGTCGTATTTTGAAGCCAGAAACTTTGTCCACTCCTCCGTGTACATACAGTACTTGTCCGCTACCACCTCCAGATCTTTCACAGATAAGTTGATGAATCGGATCTCATCAAACACTCTGATGAGTTCTCTTGGCACTAAGCTTGCACTGTTGAAACAGACCTTTCCAATCACCACCGCCTTACCCATTTTTGGATCAACGTACCAGTATCATATGTTACCGAGAATATCCTGAGATAACTTGCTCAGGGAATCCTGGTTTCACACAGCACTGGCTTGTATACCAGTTTCTTCAAGCTTCTGTGAGTCACGGGATGTCTGACGTTCTTATCCCTGACTCTCTTGGGCACTTGAGACTTAAACAATTCAAACTTCCCTGATCTTCCCCCGCACCGTAGAACCTGCCACAAACCCATCGCCACCGCGTGACTTGAATGACTTAGCATCTCTCGGTTTGCCAGATTCACCAGGTCGTACATAGGCAAGGAGCTGAAAGCTTCACTGGTTGGTTTCAGGTATTTAACTCCCCCCCCCCAGCTCGCTTAATATTGAACAGCTTCTTGTCGTCCTCGAACCTTACAGCTAAGATCATGCCTGTAGCTCCATGTTTGTCTATGATGGATGTCTTCTGCCAGACAGGAGGTTGATCCTTTGAAGAAATTCCATGTGTATGTTTGCTTTTCTGCGCCTCTGGATCCACAGGTTTAGGGTCGGTAGAAGAGGCTATAGTCGACGCCTCATCAGTACTTACAGGCTCTACTGAACATGTGTCAAGATTAGTTTAAAAGGCTGGAGCTTCAAATATCTCTCCATCCTAAAACTCATATTCTCCTTCACCATCATCCTTGGGAAATTCTATCACCACATCCTCATTTTCCTCATCCAAGTCGTCGCTAGAGCCAATCTCTTCCTCTTCCATATTACAGAGAGCATCGATCTGTGCTTATTTGGAATAGTCTGGCTCTAGCAATAAGATCACTTCGTCAGATAGATCTTTAAGAACATCAGCCGGAGACTTTCCTTTTTCACGACCCAAAGCATCACATCCACCTTCACTCCGAGTAGACTCCCCCTCAGCTATAGGCACGGCAGAAATGGGAACAATCGTCAATGCTGATGGTTCCTGCTCAGTTCCACTCGGCCCGGCTTCAGGATCCTTGTCCTGGTCATCACCCTTAGTTAAATCAACTAAGTGACAAGCCTCGTCACTGCTAGGCTTTGGTGGTTGCTTCTCCAACAGCTCCTTCAATCTCTCCCTTGAGCAGCAAGCATCTTGGCCATATAGCAGACCAATTTAACCATTGTATCATGCTCCTTATGCTGCTTTTCATCAGTCGCCCGTTGTTTCCTTAACGCGGCTACTTCGTTAATCAAAGAGTTAATCTGGCCCTGTTGCTTCTAAGATTCTTCTCTTGATTTCCGTACCATTTCAAGCAAACCAGCTACTTGAGTTTCTAAGGTAATCACGAGGATCAGGACCCCTAGAAGAGGATGCTTCGGCTGTATGAGTTGGGAAGGTGAAGATTTCTTCAAAATCAAATCCTTGATTGAAGTCAAAATCAGGAAGTGGTTTAGTGATGTGTTGGAGGGTGGTTGTTGGGATTGAGGTAGGAATGGTGGTTGTTTGAATGGTGGTTGGGGTGATGGTGACAGACTGAGTGAGAATTGGAGTCGTCACCGCCACCTGGACAGATTGAACAGGGTGGGTAACTATCACAAGAACCTCCTCGGTGATAGAAGTTGCAGCCACATCAAGTGTTACACGTGGCCTCCTCCGCTATCGCTGGTAAAGCTGTTGTGAAGGTGAAGTAGAAGTGGACTTAGTACTCGCAGCCATTGTTGTTGCATGCCTCCGATCACTGGCTTCTACATCACTAAGGATAGCCTAGGGTGGCCTATCCCCCCGACGCTTGTTTATGCTTTCACGTGTTCGTCTTTGTATAGCAGCATCCGAATCAGAGTCGGGTTCGTACTCACTGCTTGTACTCTCTTGTCTCTTTCTCTTAGAAGACGACTCGGGAAGGGTCACCTTCATCGTTCTTCTTGGGTGTGATGGTGACGATGCATCATCAGAATCAGATGAATCGGACTCGGTAGCCTCTAAGTCGGATTCTTCAGCACCAACACTTCCTTCTTCTTCATCTCCCTCTTCTTCAGAATCATCATCATCTTCAACTTCCTCCTCTCCTTGCTCATCAGAATGTTCACTGAGTTCAGGCTCTGAATCGGGACTAAACCATCTCCAATCTGCAGGTGCCACATATGCTTTGTTGATTAGGTGGCCGAAAAAAGGAGTATGCTCAGGGGTAGGTTCTACACTGCCTGGCGTTAGAAATTGTGAAAATACTCTCTTAGCCACCCGCTTCACTTGAAGTCTCTCCCCAATAGCTGGTAGATTTGGCAGCGCATCATTGATCAAAAGTTGCACAATCAGGGGTATAACAAGAACCTAAACCTCTCCGTTGTGTTGATCTGATCAGTTAAGGCTTTGTAGACGTATCTGGAGAAGTTATAGCCCTTGTTTAGAGACAATCCAACCATATCAGTCGCCAGATCATGACCCATTGTATCCTTGTATGCTTTCCTCGAAGAGATGCGCATGATCATGATGTGGGCAAAGTACCTCCACTGATCGAGCACCCACATCTTCTTGTATGAAGCATAATCTCGCACACCGACATATCCCATTCGTTGCCTCCAACACCCATCCACAAAGTAATCAGGATAGGAAATTGGGTCGGTTGCAAGATCCCAGAATTGTAAGACTCTCCTGATTGTGTCTTCAGAGATAGCAATATCATGACCCGCCACAGTAGCCCGAATGGCGTTTGGGGTTACCGTGCAGTCATGATCTGCGGTGTCCCAGAACTGATCCAGGTACGGTCTTGAGACGATAGGATCTGCAAAGATAGCATAGCT
The DNA here is from genome assembly GCA_023525975.1 of Smallanthus sonchifolius. Lineage (NCBI taxonomy): Eukaryota > Viridiplantae > Streptophyta > Magnoliopsida > Asterales > Asteraceae > Smallanthus > Smallanthus sonchifolius. The sequence continues at coordinate 13,756,102 of CM042035.1, read as the reverse complement.
GATCTTTGAACTGTTCAAGAAATCAACTATCTCCCGGTATTCAAGTGCAGCACCCTTCCATTTCGGTTGTTTTAGAGCCAGCAGATTGAATTCGCTTGTAAAAACACGAGCCATCACTGCAAAAACAAACAATAAACACAAGAAGAACAAGAAGACTCATTAGAATTGAACACACATAACAAGGTATAGAACATTCACATTGAACTAAATTTCAGACTTAGAAAAATTCTAATTTCCCTTCCTACGTACTTAACAAGTACACAGGGTTTAGGTCTTGTGTACTTAGCAAGTACGCATGACTTAAGTCTTGCGCACTTGTTAAGTATGCAGGGCTTAACACTTAGATAGATTTTTCAAATCCAAAAAATCTGAGAATGTGAGTTGTGATGATAAGGATGGTTACCACCAAGTCTAAAAACTTGTTTAAGACCAATGGAAACTAACTCAACATCAACATTGAGCTGTAACTCGATCATTTTGACCTAACCTTCGACCGACGTGAACCCACGGTCAAACAAAAGGTCAAAACCAAATCAACGAGTGTTAAGGACGATTATGTGATGATCGAGCTTCGATTAATGATTTTAAACATGTTTTAGGTCATAATGGAAGACAAAAACAACCACAATGTGTGAAAAATCAAAGTCCAAAACCCTTGTTTTTGAAGTCTACTAATCGGTCCAAAACTCAAGATTTTACGGATAAAATGCTCCTAGATTCTCACCAAGTGTTAGTTGAGTAAAGATGAAACGATGATCAGGATAAAAAACCGTTTAGGAACGTACAAAATTTTTGAGGAAAAAAGTGATCAGGGTATAGAACAGTGCAACCTTTTGAAATGAGATGAAACTCAGAAAAATTTCAACCACTCGTATATATACCCCACATAAACTAGTCGTGCGTACTTGTTAAGTGCGCGGGACTTAACTCCTGCGTACTTACTAAGTACGCATGACTTAAGTCTTGTGTACTTGATAAGTACGCAGGGTTTAACCCTTGCTCACTTAATAAGTACGCAGAGACTATTATGTACTCAAATTTTTCAACACAAATTATGAAGAAGTCAAGTCAAATAACGAACTGGATAAGATCATTCAACCAAGAGGTTTCAAAAACAATTCAGAGAAGTTAACCACAAATATTTTTGGCATTTTTTATTAGAATTGATCTGTACACAAACTTAAAATCTTTTTAAACTTTTCTGAATAAAGCTATACAAGTATATACACACAGGTTATTTTTGTTCAAAGACACGAGCAGAGGATCATATCAGGCTAAAAATAGCAAAAATGATACGATAAACAGCAAAGAATATGGGATCATGTCATGGATTACTATTTATTCATACGTAATAAGCACATAAACAAATAATTCAAGTTGGCAATATTATAAGATTAGAAACCATAAGCATCTTAGTATCGCGTTCTTGTGTGTAAGGTAATAATTATAAGTATACAATGTGTACCCCAAAGTTATGCTATATAAATTTAAATTTGCACTAACTCAAGGCATCTAAGATTTTTCCAATGATTTTCTAAATTTCCAGAATGAAGTTACATCAATTAGCACGGAAAAATCAAACAGAATCCATAAGGATTATCAGGAATCATAAGATTCAAAATCGAGCGATTCATTTGTCTTGGTTTTATATGATTTCTTCAGTGAATATCGGAATGATGATTCAGGATAATGAATATGGTGTCTGAGGATTTAGGTAAGGGGATCCAACTTTTATCTGGATTTGATTTCAATGAATCATAAGTGATTCAAGGGTGAAAATATGCTCAACGGTTGATGTCAAGACATATCTTGATTCAATCTCCCATTGCATACTTGTGAGTATGGGCAGTGAGATGAACCGCAGTAATTGTGCTAACAACCTAACCCAAAACTAGTCTCAGAAGAAAATATTTTCCAAAATCTTACATCCTATATCTGATAGTGATCTTTTGCATTCTTTTACACACACACACTAGCAAACATGGGTTCAAATCACAGTTGTAGTAATGATTTAATTTCCACACTACTAATGATTCAAAGACGCTTACAGCCTACTGACAATTCAAATTACTTGTAAATAAGCAGATTAAAAAGACAAACCATTTAAACAATCAAGTAAGCATGACGCAATCATTTCCCATATGTGCAATCTAAGACGTTTAGATCATTTCTGTTGTACTATCATTTCCTCATTTATCATGAGAACTTTGAATGTTTCTGATTTTCTATTTTGTTTGGATTTTTGTAAAATATTTAAAAATTAAAAGAACTATACAGAAAACATTTAAAAGAAATAAGATTTAACTTCCATGAATTGAATTGATTTAGAAAACAGAATTTTCACTCTGGATTGAACATTCCTATCATGTTGACAAGATGTTCAAAACGTGTTCGATCAAACGCCTTAGTGAAAAGGTTAACAAAGTTGTCATCTGTGTAAACCTTTACAAGTTCAATGAGATCATTTTCAGCACAGTCACGGATGAAATGATGGCGAATTTCAATATGTTTAGTTTTGGAATGTTTCACCGGGTTGTTTGTGATGGACATGGTGGCATTGTTGTCAATGAACAGTGAAGTTCCAGTGAAGTTTAAGTCGTAATCTCTCAATTATTGTTGAATCCATAATACCTGAGAACAACCGCTCGTCGCAGCAATGTACTATGCTTCACATGTTAAGACAGAAACCGTTGACTGCTTCTTGCACTTCCAGGAAACCAGCCTGTCTCCCAAAAATTGACATCCACCTGAAGTTGATTTTCTATTAAGTTTACAACCGCCATAGTCTGAATCAGTATAGGCTTTGAGGACAAATGATTGCTGCTTTGAGTAATAAAGACCTAATCGGGGTTTCCCCTTCAAGTATCTGAAGATCCTTTTAACAGCTATCAGATGAGACTTCTTCGGTTGTGACTGAAACCTTAAGCACAAGAATACAGCAAACGTTATGTCAGGCCTTGAAGCAGTGAGATACATAAGAGATCCGATCATCCCACGGTATAAATTGCATTCCACATCCTTTCCATCTTTGTCTGGATGCAGACCGTGATTGACTGGGATAGGTATGTCATAAGTAATGCTATCAATCATCTTGTATTTTGACAAGATGTCCTACACATACTTAGTTTGATGTAGATAAATGCCATCCTCCTTTTGACTGACTTGCAGACCCAGGAGGAACGACAGTTCACCCATGTTGCTCTTGTTGGTAAAAACCCTGACCAACCAGCCTTGCTTTATTTTTCACTACGACGTGTCGATCATCCATTTTGCATTTGAACACCCATCTGGTTCCAATTGGTTGTACGCCTCTTGGCAATTCAACTAAATCCCACACATGCAACTTTTGGAATTGAGACAGTTCATCTTGCATTGCCTCAATCCAACAATTGTCAGCGAGAGCCTCTTTCACATTCTTTGGTTCCAATTGGGATAAGAATGTAGCATGCAAACATGTTTCCATGATACCAGTTTCAAATATCTCAGTGTACAAACTGGTGTGTTCTCAGCTATGGTCCTATGACGAGTTTGAACACCGGCATTAGGATCACTAATAATGTTGTCAATAGGATAATTCTTATGCACTCTCGTCTCTGATACATGTGGTTCCTGGAGATTTGTGTCAAGATTCGTGCTCAACTCCCCCATATCATGTGTTCCAGAAGAAGAGGATTCAATGTTGATTGGATCAGCTGGAGCTACATTACCTACATGAGTATAAGGATCAACTGGAGCTTCATCTCCATCAACATAGACAACTTCAACGTCCTCACTATCATGAGTTCCAGATGCAGATTCAGCATTGGAATCGGGAGTTATAATAGGTACAGTGGCACGAGTGGAGAAATTTGAGTCATCACCGCCATTAAAGAAATCGTACACATTTGCCACATCATCGGCAGATAGATCAGGAAGGTTGAAAGACTTGAATAGCGCATCATAATCAAAACCCCAAGCTGGACTGGTTGGTTCTGGTGGAATGCTGTATTTGCTGCAATCCACTTTGGACTATTCTTCGACAGTACGAGTTCCTATATTGTACACTCTCTTGCATGGTGAATTGCCAATATATCCTAAGAAGATGCCTTCCACTGTTTTTGCATGAAATTTAGATTTGCGATCCTTGTATTGTAGCAATAAGGAACAAGGACTACCAAAAGGTACTAGGTAGTCAAGATTACGAGGTCGATTGTTGATCAGCTCATAGCATGTCACACCCCAACCGACGGCGGAAACGTCGGGGCGTGAAGCGTGCAGACTGTTCATTGCTCATGGTTTGCTAAAGTTTGAATAGTTAATAATTGTTTTCATTGCAATCAATAAGTTCAATCAAAACACAACCAATCCATAAAACAAAAATGTAAATTACATAGAATAAACTGGTTTAATTGAATTCTAGGTCCAAAAATCCTATGTGTAGCATATCTTGATTACTTCAAACATTGGTACCTGAAACATGGTTAAAACAGAGTCAACTAAAAAGTTGGTGAGAATACATAGGTTTTATTGTGTGATAGCAAAATACGTGTTGTGTGCATACAGTTCAATACAACATGACAATTAAGGCAATTATGGAGAGAAACTATCGGGTGACCTATACAATCAAACCTTTGTAACTTGCACGCAAAATAGTGTTGTCAGTAACAGTCACCCTACCTGGGTGGGTTTGTCAGACTCAATAGATCTACCACTGTTTACTGTCGGCTGATAGTTAATGATTGTAAATGAAGAGCATAATAATTGGTCTACACACCTAGTACTCAAGCACAAAGCGCAAAATTGTATATGCATAGGATGGAACTGTATATGTGTATAATTGAAAACATGTAAATAGAACGCATGTTCCACCCCAAAAGTTTGTAAAATAGAGTAAAAGAGGGGCTATGTAACTCACGTGTTATGCAGAGTGTAGGTTGCACAAGCAAATGGAAAACAGCGGTGTGTTGTGGATTGCTAGATTCGACCTAATGAACAATATATGATTACGTATTATTGAGTTGCGTTATTCGATGTCGGAAGCGGATTTGTTTAAGTTTAAACGTGTAGGGTTTGTTTTAAAATACTTTTTATTTATTTAGAATATTATATATATTTACTTGTATAAGTTTAAATAATTAATGTTGGTTTGGAAACAAGTGTAAGGAATATAGGTATTCCAGTAATTAGTTTATAAAAATAATTATATAAACTGTAATATATTTTATAAAAATAAAGATTCTGTTAAGGGGAACACGACCGTGCACGTATCCGGCACGACCGTGCTCAGCTCGTACGCGACCGCGCTTGGTCGGTAACGCGCCTGTGGTTGGTCAGTAGACACAACAAGAGTCTGTTCATAAGACACGACCGTGCTCGTATCCGGCACGACCGCGTCTAGGGTTTGTCTAGGTCAGGATTTTGTTTGGTCGGTAAGAATGACCGCGCCACACTCGGGCACGACTGTGCTTGGTCAGGCACGACCGCGCTTTTTGATGAGCGCGACCGTGTCTGGTCCTTTTCAGACACAATTCGCCTGATTCTTGTATTAAAACTGATTAGAAACTTAGGGTTTTCATTTAGAGAGTGTTTGCGAATCGAATGACACCATTTAATTAGATTTATCTCCTGTTTAACGTGTCGATCGTTTAAAACCATTTTTTTATCAAAACTTAGATTCAAATTGGTAATATCGTGTATTATTGATTTCAATTAGATTAGGGTTTTCGTCTGGAATGAAGAAACGAATCTATTGGACTATTACTTACCTTGGTTTGATTGGCAACAAGTGCAGACGGCTACGGTAAAGGAATCGCGGCTCTTTCTTGATCGACAGAGAATTAGGGACGATGTAATGATGGATTTAGGGTTTAAGGAGGCTTATATAAGTCGCGGGTAGGTATTGGATTAACTTAATTCGTTTGATTCTTGCTCAAATTACAGGATTTGATTTAAATAGGAAGGTCGGTCTAAAGGTACGCGAATTCGGACGATTGTATGCGTGTTTGGATCGGGTCTACGTCGCAAAAGGTTGAGTAACTTCTTCTACAAGTCCCGCGGTTTCTAAAACTCGTTTGAATTCTATTTTTGGACTAGATTTGAGTCGGTTTGACCTTTTCAGAGTCAAACTGTAAAAGAGGCGCGACAGTGCTTAATGATAAGCACGACCGTGGTCATGGCACAAGCGCGACCGTGCTTAGGACTAAGCACGACCGTGCTTGTGTAGGTTTTTGGAAGTTTCAAGACTAGTCCTTGCAGTTTTGTAATATTGATGTTGTTTTGAGTTTTGGTCAAGTTTGGTCCTCGAGGTTTGCAAGATGGTTTTAGTTAATATTGTAATATAATAAACGCGTGTATATTTGTTATTGCACATGAACAATGCATGTAAGGTTGGAATCGGAATCGTCTTTTATTGCACGGCATAAAATAAATAGGAAAAACATGAAAATCAGAAAGGTTACAGTATCCCCATGTTGAGGGAATTTCGTCCCGAAATTCAACTAGTTGAGGCTACTGCTTTAGCAAAAAGATGTGGGTACTTGAGCTTCATTTGGTCTTCTCGTTCCCAAGTAAACTCGGGTCCTCGTTTAGATTCCCAACGAACCTTGACAATAGGAATACGGCTGCACTTGAGTTGTTTTATCTCACGATCCATAATCTCGACTGGTTTTTCAACGAAGTGCATCGTTTCATAAATGCGCACATCGTCAAGATGTATATGAAGGTTCTCATCAGCAAGACACTTCTTGAGGTTGGATACATGAAATGTAGGATGTACGTTGCCAAGTGATGGGGGTAACTCGAGCTTGTAAGCCACTTTCCCAATCCTTTCAAGGATCTTGAATGGACCCACATAGCGAGGTGCTAGCTTGCCTTTCTTCCCAAAACGGATCACCCCCTTCCAAGGAGACACCTTTAGAAGTACAAGATCACCGATTTGGAATTCCAAGGGTTTGCGTCGTTTGTCGGCATAGCTCTTTTGCCGACTTCTCGCAACTCGAATGTTGTCACGGATTTGAATAATCTTGTCGGAGGTTTCTTGAATTAACTCGGGACCGGTGATTTGTGCTTCACCAATCTCGTTCCAACAGATGGGAGAACGACACTTACGACCATAGAGAGCTTCAAACGGAGCCATGTCGATGCTGGTGTGGTAACTATTGTTGTAGGAAAATTCGATAAGTGTCAAATGTGAATCCCAATTGCCACCAAAGTCGATGACACAGGCTCTCAGCATGTCTTCCAGGGTTTGGATTGTTCGCTCGGTCTGACCATCAGTTTGGGGATGGTAGGCCGTGCTCAAATCCAGTCGTGTACCAAGTGCCTTTTGAAGAGATTGCCAAAACCGAGAAGTGAAACGAGCATCTCTATCGGAGATTATGTTTAAAGGAACACCGTGACGACTCACGATCTCGTCAATGTAAATTCGGGCCAATTTCTCAACCTTATAGTCTTCACGGATAGGCAAGAAGTGTGCGGACTTAGTGAGTCGGTCAATGATCACCCAGATGCTATCATAACCGCTCGAAGTGCGAGGGAGTTTAGTGATGAAATCCGTAGCTAGATTCTCCCATTTCCACATGGGGATTTCCGGTTGTTCAAGTAAACCAGAAGGACGTTGATGCTCAGCTTTGACTTTAGAACATGCGAGACATTTTGCTACGAACAAAGCAATGTCTTTCCTCATACCAGGCCACCAATATTGTGGACGAAGATTTTGGTACATTTTATCCGCACCAGGATGGATAGAATATCGAGACTTGTGTGCTTCGGTCATGATGAATGCTCGGAGATCGTCACGATCGGGAACCCAAAGAGATTTAGAAAATAAAGCAAGCCATTGGTTTTAGTCTCTAATTGGAATTCAGCACCACAAGACATTTCCATATACATATTGCCCTCGGTAACCGAGACATGTTGAGCTTCTAGAATACGAACTTGAATATCGGAATGGATCTTGACACTTTGAAGCATGACATGTTCCTTGCGGCTTAGAGCATCGGCTACAACATTAGCCTTGCCGGGATGATAACGAATCTCGCAATCGTAATCGTTGAGGAGTTCAACCCAACGTCGTTGTCTCATGTTGAGTTCCTTTTGGTTGAAGATATGTTGGAGGCTTTTGTGGTCGGTGAACACCACACATTTCGTGCCATAGAGATAATATCTCCAAATCTTCAACGCAAATATGACAGCACCCAACTCCAGATCATGCGTCGTATAATTCTTCTCATGGATTTTGAGTTGTCTTGATGCATAAGCGATCACCTTGCCTCGTTGCATGAGAACGCAACCAAGACCTTGGTTTGAAGCATCACAGTAAACAACTAGATCATCTTCACCTTTAGGAAGGGTGAGGATAGGAGCATTGCACAACTTTTTCTTGAGAATTTGAAAGGCTTCTTCTTGTTTCGGTCCCCACTCATAAGGTTTACCTTTTTGGGTTAAGGCAGTGAGGGGAACAGCGATCTTGGAGAAATTAGAGATGAACCTTCGATAGTAACCTGCTAAGCCAAGAAACGAACGAACTTTGGTAGGGGTTTTAGGAGCTTTCCAATTCTTAACAGCTTCAATTTTGGCGGGGTCAACATGAATTCCCTTTTCATTGACAACGTGACCCAAAAATTGCACTTCTTTTAGCCAAAAATCACACTTGGAGAACTTGGCGTATAGCTGTTCGGTTTTCAAGAGATCCAAAATCAACCTAAGGTGTTGTTCATGATCTTCCTTAGTCCTTGAATAGATCAAGATGTCATCAATGAACACGATAACAAATTTATCAAGGTATGGTTTGCACATGCGATTCATGAGGTCCATGAAGACAGCAGGTGCATTGGTTAGCCCAAAAGGCATAACCATGAACTCGTAGTGACCATATCTCGTTCGGAAGGCGGTCTTGGGAATATCCTCCTCTTGCACACGGAGTTGATGATAACCAGATCGAAGATCAATCTTCGAGAAGTAGGTAGAACCTTGGATTTGATCGAAGATATCGTCAATCCTAGGTAAAGGGTAGCGGTTTTTGATTGTAAGCTTGTTGAGTTCTCGATAGTCAATACACATGCGGAATGAACCGTCCTTCTTTTTAACAAATAAGACCGGCGCACCCCACGGTGAATGACTCGGGCGTATGAACCCTTTGTCGGCGAGTTCTTGAAGTTGGCTTGCAAGTTCTTGCATCTCGGAAGGTGCAAGCCGGTATGGAGCTTTAGCCACCGGGTTTGCTCCAGGTACAAGATCGATGCGAAATTCCACTTGCCGAACAGGTGGAAGACCGGGCAAGTCATCAGGAAAGACTTCGGGAAAATCCCGAACGATGGGGATGTCTTGTACACTCCTCTTTTTGTTTTCTTTTTGGATAACATGGGCTAGGAAAACCATGCACTTCTTTCGTATATACTTTTGGACGGTAATGCATGACATTAGTTTGAGTCCTTTGCAAGGTTTCTCACCAAAGACCTTCAACGTTTCACCGGATGGGAGTGGTATACGGATGCATTTTTCAAAGCACATGACTTCGGCATGGTGCTTTGACAACCAATCCATACCTATGATGACGTCAAAACTCCCTAATGGCATTGGTACGAGGTTGATTGGAAAGGTGTGTTTATTTAGTTCTAGGGAGCAATCATAAATGATGGTGTCAATTGTAACGGTGTTACCATCGGCTACCTCAACGGTAAAGGTTTTCTCTAGTTTAGACCGGGTTTTTGCAAGTAATGGTTCGAAGTCTAGTGACACAAAACTTTTATCGGCTCCGGTATCAAATAGTATAGAAGCATAACGATTATTCATAAGGAACGTACCGTTAACCACATCAGTGTTGGCCTGAGCCTCATTGGCGTTGATGTTGAAAGCACGTCCACGAGCTCCGCATTGGTTAACATTGACCAGTCTTGGGCACTGGTTACGGAAGTGGTTCGGGTCGCCACATTCGAAGCAAGCACGTCCATTTGCAATGGCTGGGATGGTTTGGTTAGTTGCTTGATTATTGGCTTGATTTGCTGGGTTGGTTTGGTTGGCAAATGTCTTGGCTCGACAAATATTGGCTGTGTGGCCATGTTTCCCGCAGTGGTTGCAAAGACGACAAGGTATGCCTGGAGGGTGATGACAGTTGCAGGTGTTGCAAAGTGGGTGGCTACCCCCATAGGGTTTCTTTGCTGGGTTTTGAGCCATGGGTGCAACTTGATTTACTAGAGCAGCAGGAGTGATTACAGCACAGTTCTTGACCTTTCTCTTCCTAGTGTTGCGGTATGGTTCAGTTTGGACTTCTTTGACATGAGCGGGAGGTGTTGTTGTGTCAGAAACTTTCTTGACACCCTTTCTTGTAAGTGTACCCGCTTTAACATGGTTGTCAGTAAGTGTGGCTGACAAGCGGATAGCATCCTTCAGAGTAGCAGGATTTCCTCCTACCACAGTATCTTGAATTTGTCTAGGTAGACCACCAATGTACTTTTCAATACACCTAGACAGAGGTGTAACCATGTGTGGCACAAGTAGACTCAGCTCGTGGAAACGGGTGGTGTATGCTAAGCTTTCACCACTATCTTGAGCAAGATCCCAAAATTCCGCTTCCAGCTTCTTCATCTCATTTCGAGGACAGAATTCCTCAGTCATGATCCTCTTCAACTCATCCCACGGTAGTGCCATTGCTACATCCACTCCCCTAGTCCTTTTCTCACCATTCCACCAAGTAAGCGCCCTTTTTTGAAAGACACTAGTGGCATGACGAACACGGAGGTTGTCGGGACAGTCGCTATTGAGGAAAGTGCTCTCAATGCTTTCAAACCATTGAAGGAGTCCCGTGGCTCCTTCGTTGCCATAGAATTTGAGGGGATTACAGGAGTTGAAGTGTTTGAAGGTGCATTGTGGCGGGTTGGCACCACCACCACCTCCAGTGTTAGCACTCCCACTGGCATGACCATTAGTGTTGTTGTTGGCTTGGGTAATTTGATTCACCAGCTGTGTGAGTAGAGCAGCCAGGTCAGTGTTATTGCTGTTGTTGCTGTTGTCACGACGGGGAGGCATTCTACAGATTTAGACACAATAAGAGTTGTGAGAATTTCTTGGATTAAATAGAAGGATAAATAGATATAAGTAGTTCATAGTTTGGATTGTACTCAAATAGTGACATAAACACTCGAGTACTATGACATATTAAGGTTAATTTAAACTTATATAATTATCAAGAAGACGTGCTTTAGCCTATAAGTAAACACTCATTCCGGGAATTCCCAAGAAAGCATACGGATCCCTCGGTTGATTGGGATTTATATGAAATACTTTCCTAGACAGAAAGCCCAGAATACAGGTGTCACTCTTCCAGATTGCACGTGTCCTTTAACAATTAAACAAAGTCTAAAAAACCTTAACGGGTGTAAAAGAAAATTTTATAGACCAAAGTCTAAGAATATGATTCAAGTTATGTTGATGATGACATGGAAGCAGGCATGAAGGATATGGGTAGGGATATTGTTTATTTAAGTTGTTATTTATATATACATATAAAACATGTAGCATATATCATGTAGCATGTAGCACATAGCATGTAAATCATGAAGCATGGCATAAGTGGGTATCCTAAAGTTATAGTCTAGGTCAAAGGTGTCTAATAACCTAATTCCCTATAACCAAGGCTCTGATACCAATCTGTCACACCCCAACCGACGGCGGAAACGTCGGGGCGTGAAGCGTGCAGACTGTTCATTGCTCATGGTTTGCTAAAGTTTGAATAGTTAATAATTGTTTTCATTGCAATCAATAAGTTCAATCAAAACACAACCAATCCATAAAACAAAAATGTAAATTACATAGAATAAACTGGTTTAATTGAATTCTAGGTCCAAAAATCCTATGTGTAGCATATCTTGATTACTTCAAACATTGGTACCTGAAACATGGTTAAAACAGAGTCAACTAAAAAGTTGGTGAGAATACATAGGTTTTATTGTGTGATAGCAAAATACGTGTTGCGTGCATACAGTTCAATACAACATGACAATTAAGGCAATTATGGAGAGAAACTATAGGGTGACCTATACAATCAAACCTTTGTAACTTGCACGCAAAATAGTGTTGTCAGTAACAGTCACCCTACCTGGGTGGGTTTGTCAGACTCAATAGATCTACCACTGTTTACTGTCGGCTGATAGTTAATGATTGTACATGAAGAGCATAATAATTGGTCTACACACCTAGTACTCAAGCACAAAGCGCAAAATTGTATATGCATAGGATGGAACTGTATATGTGTATAATTGAAAACATGTAAATAGAACGCAGTTCCACCCCAAAAGTTTGTAAAATAGAGTAAAAGAGGGGCTATGTAACTCACGTGTTATGCAGAGTGTAGGTTGCACAAGCAAATGGAAAACAGCGGTGTGTTGTGGATTGCTAGATTCGACCTAATGAACAATATATGATTACGTATTATTGAGTTGCGTTATTCGATGTCGGAAGCGGATTTGTTTAAGTTTAAACGTGTAGGGTTTGTTTTAAAATACTTTTTATTTATTTAGAATATTATATATATTTACTTGTATAAGTTTAAATAATTAATGTTGGTTTGGAAACAAGTGTAAGGAATATAGGTATTCCAGTAATTAGTTTATAAAAATAATTATATAAACTGTAATATATTTTATAAAAATAAAGATTCTGTTAAGGGGAACACGACCGTGCTCGTATCCGGCACGACCGTGCTCAGCTCGTACGGGACCGCGCTTGGTCGGTAACGCGCCTGTGGTTGGTCAGTAGACACAACAAGAGTCTGTTCATAAGACACGACCGTGCTCGTACCCGGCACGACCGCGTCTAGGGTTTGTCTAGGTCAGGATTTTGTTTGGTCGGTAAGAATGACCGCGCCACACTCGGGCACGACTGTGCTTGGTCAGGCACGACCGCGCTTTTTGATGAGCGCGACCGTGTCTGGTCCTTTTCAGACACAATTCGCCTGATTCTTGTATTAAAACTGATTAGAAACTTAGGGTTTTCATTTAGAGAGTGTTTGCGAATCGAATGACACCATTTAATTAGATTTATCTCCTGTTTAACGTGTCGATCGTTTAAAACCATTTTTTTATCAAAACTTAGATTCAAATTGGTAATATCGTGTATTATTGATTTCAATTAGATTAGGGTTTTCGTCTGGAATGAAGAAACGAATCTATTGGACTATTACTTACCTTGGTTTGATTGGCAACAAGTGCAGACGGCTACGGTAAAGGAATCGCGGCTCTTTCTTGATCGACAGAGAATTAGGGACGATGTAATGATGGATTTAGGGTTTAAGGAGGCTTATATAAGTCGCGGGTAGGTATTGGATTAACTTAATTCGTTTGATTCTTGCTCAAATTACAGGATTTGATTTAAAAAGGAAGGTCGGTCTAAAGGTACGCGAATTCGGACGATTGTATGCGTGTTTGGATCGGGTCTACGTCGCAAAAGGTTGAGTAACTTCTTCTACAAGTCCCGCGGTTTCTAAAACTCGTTTGAATTCTATTTTTGGACTAGATTTGAGTCGGTTTGACCTTTTCAGAGTCAAACTGTAAAAGAGGCGCGACCGTGCTTAATGATAAGCACGACCGTGGTCATGGCACAAGCGCGACCGTGCTTAGGACTAAGCACGACCGTGCTTGTGTAGGTTTTTGGAAGTTTCAAGACTAGTCCTTGCAGTTTTGTAATATTGATGTTGTTTTGAGTTTTGGTCAAGTTTGGTCCTCGAGGTTTGCAAGATGGTTTTAGTTAATATTGTAATATAATAAACGCGTGTATATTTGTTATTGCACATGAACAATGCATGTAAGGTTGGAATCGGAATCGTCTTTTATTGCACGGCATAAAATAAATAGGAAAAACATGAAAATCAGAAAGGTTACATAGCAAGTTTTGTTGTGCCTTTTAACCACCAGAACTCTGTTCAAGACGTGACAAGTTGTATTTACTGCTTCTGCCGAGAAAGTTACAGGAAGCTTTGCAACTGACAACATTGTCCTTGCAATCTCAATCAAGGTTCGTTCTTCCTTTCTGCAACTCCGTTCTGCTGAGGTGTATACGGGGCACTAAATTTGTGACGGATACCCTTCTTGAGACAGAAAAGCTCCATCAAATTATTCTTGAACTCAGTTCCTTTATCACTCCTTATTCTTCTAACCTTTAGCTTGCATAAAGATTCCAGACTCAAGATCAGGTATTGAAGAATATCAGTAGTCTCGTCCTTTGTACCTAAGAAATGCACCCAAGAAAAACGTGAGAAATCATCAGTTACGACCAGACAGTATGACTTACCTCCAATACTCCTGATACTTATGGGCCTAAACAGATCTATATGTAAGAGCTCCAAAGGGGTATCAATGGAGTTTTAGAGCTTGGGCTTGTGAGACTTTCGTTGCTGTTTGCCCTTTTTACAAGGCATACAGTCATCAGCAATGGCAAATCTCAGCTTAGGAACCCTGGTAACAAAACCGTTTCAGACAAGATGAATCATTTTACGATAAGAAATGTGTCCGAGTTTCCTATGCCACAAGATTGAGTCAAGCTCTCTCGCTTTTGTAAGCAAACAAGTAGCAACGGATGAGGTGGTTGTTGCCACGCTCATATCGATCTGATAGGTGTCACTTGTTCTTGGTGCTCGCATCAAAATCCAGTCTACAGAAACCTCAAAACCAGGTTTGAGAATCATGCATTCTGACTTGTCAAACATAACCGAGTACTCCTTGTCGCATATCTGAGAAACACTCAACAGGTTATGCTTCAGCTGCTCGCAGTAGTTGACGTTGTCGAAGCTGACACATCCATTCAAAACCACGTCTTGACACGTGATACTACCGCCTTTCTCTCCTGTAAAGGCCACATAGCCCTCTCTGAATGGTTTGACATCTTGAAGCAGGGCCATGTTGCATGTCATGTGCCGGGAGCATCCACTATCTACATACCAACGATTAGAGATAGTACCCTTCGGATGTCCCTGCACGAGTCACAAACAGATTAGTTAGATTTGGAGACCCAAGCAATAGTGGTCTTGGGTCATCCGTCTTTCTCAAAATAAACAACCTCGATCAACTCACAGTCGTGACTGTCAAAAATGGGAGAATCTCTAGAAGACTTGGGATCAGGAGATTTAAAACTTTTAGATTTCTTGTTCCAGGACCTCTTCTTTTTCTTAACTGGAACAGTAGGCTTGCATTCAATAACAGCAGGTGAACTGGTAGAAGCTTCACCTAATTGAATTCCAGCCAGCTGTTCCAGCTTTCTCAATCTCTTGTTCCTTCTTCTCCTATGTGGTTTGGAGAGTTTCACCACAGGTTTCTCACCAGTTGGTGCACTACCAGAGGTAGATGCATAGTGTTTAGCAAGTAGTTTTTCCCTTTTTGGAATAGTTGGTTTAGCCTCAGATGTGATCTTTAGCTTTACCATAGGTTTCACTGGTGGTTTCACTACATTTTCTTTTGGACTCTTGAGTTGTTTCACTGGTGGTGACTTGGGGATAACAGCTGGTTGTGAACCAATAGGCTGTTTCCGTTGGTTCTTATTAGGGCAGTTCACCATGATGTGACCGACCATACCATAGTGAAAACATGTTCTCTTTTGTAAATCCTCCTGTAAGGCTCATTAGATCTGGCATTAGATGACTCAGCATGATGAGCAGGAGGAGTTGTTTGTGAACAGTAGCATTTGTTTGACCCGATGGTAATTGAGTTTTGGAAATATAATATTTTTGCAAATTTTTTTGATAGCCAAGCCCATAATGAGCTGCAAAGGCTTCTTTCTTAACTTAGTTAATATTTTTATACCCCCATAAAGCATCACTTTCAATTTTTCATTTGTTTCAACAATATCGGGTTCATTTAAAATGCAATTATCATGATCAGTGACAATGTCTTTCTTAATTTTGTGTTCACGAATTAAATCCTCTGAGACTACACCATCAGGACAGGTGTTCTCAGAGCCTTCATCAGTAAAGAACTCTTCATCAGAGGCAGAGTCAGCCTTACTTGAGGAATCATCCTTGTTAGAGGAATCATCCTGACTAGAGGACTAATCAAGGCATGACAAATCAATGTCAATTAAGACGTTAACAAATTTCCCGCTTACTGGTGGAGGAATGGCATTAGTACCCAACCCTAAGCCACTCAATTGTCTTACTACTGATTCATAGTGTTCCACCACAAAACGAGAATTTTTCAACTTCTCAATTTTTCCATTCAACTGCAAGATCTCATTTTGCAGCTTGGTGATTTCGGTATTTCTCTTTTTCAACCCCTTGTATGCAACATCTAAATGAAATTGTTGATCATTGATTTTTAAGTGAAAAATCACATCTTTCTTTCTTTAAAGTTTCAATTGAATCTTTGTTACATTTTTCGTTTTCTTTGTAGCTTAAAGCTGCAATACGAAGGGTTTCGACCTTGTCTTGAAGCTTAGAATTTTCATCTTTCAAGCTCAGACATTTAGAACAAGAAATGACAGCAAAAGAATTAGAATCTACCTCATTTGACGAACATGATGCCTCTCCAATAGCCATGAGGGCAAATGCAGTTGTAGACTCCCTTTGGTCAGCCACAGACGCTTCCCTTTCTTCTGCTTCCATCATCTCAACGATCTCAGCCATGAGACCAACTTGTGTTTAAGCAATAATGGCATCCTCCAAATGAACACCCCAATCAAAGCATTCATCATGTTGAGCTACCAAATCAGTGGACGTTCCACCTTGACTTTGATTGCGGTTGTTAGAATTGTTATACCCTTAACCTTTTCCTTGGCTAGGTCTGGTGAAACCCGAAACTGGTGCTTTGACTTTTTGACATTCACAAGAAAAGTGTCCAAAGTTCTGAAACGTGTAGCACTTGGCTTTGAATTTATCAAAACCAACCTTAGCATTAGAATGCCCACCAATGAACTTCTTTCCAGTTCTGTTCAAGAAACGTTTGGCTTTTCTCAAGATCATGGTCATATTCCACTGAATATCCATGTCCTCCATGTCATCAGGATCCACCTAATTAAAGTCTTCTTCAATGGTTTCAGGATCCGTTAGCTTGCCACCAATGAAGTTCTCATAGGCAAGCATACACGATGAGAACAAAGCCACATGATCTTCAGCTATCTTGGCTATAGCAGACTGTTTAGCTGAGGGTGTGGAAGGGGGGTTTCTTGAAGATTTTTGGTGGTGAGAGCCAGATCCAGATGCTGCAAAGCATGCATGACCACCACAAACATTTGAATTTTCTTCTTCATGATAGTTCCCTTAGAATAAGGCTATTCCTGAACCTGATGACTTAACTGTGGAAGACGCCCCATAATACATAAAAGGGTCTTGGATTTGAGGTATCCCTGAGCTTTCTCTTCTTTTCGGATTCATATCATGTGCTTGAATCTTTCCAATTGCTTCTTCAATCGTCATCTCATAGAATTTGGAGTTCTCTCTCATCAGAGTGGTGTACATCTCAAACTTTGGTGGTAAAGCATCCAGAAACTTTTCAACAAACTCCTCCTCAGTATACGTTAGATCATAAGCTTTTAACTCAGTTTGCAGATGATAGAATCTAGATATAAGTTCATCTGTGTATTCATTCTCTGGGTATCTGAAGCACTCATACTGCTTTCTAAGAAGATCCCTCTTACTCTTCTTGATGTCACTGTTTCCCTCAAATCCTTTCTGCAATGCCTTCCAGAGATCTTTAGAGTTATCATATCCTCTGAAGCTGTGAAAAAGCTCTATAGTCAGGGCCATTGTTATACACCCATGTGCCTTCTTTTATCTATCATAAACCTTCTTTTCATCTTCATCATGTTTAGAGATAGGCTTGGGAACAACCTCATCAAGATATGAATAGATGGGATGCTTATAACCCTCAAGAATCGGTATCCACAATAAGGAATCAGTATATGATATATAATGCTCAAAGCGTGCTTTCCAATTCGAATAATCATTAACATTAAGCAGCTTTGGTGGTTTCTGTGGAGTTCCAATCTCATTTTCATAGTTAAGTAGGTTACCAAGATTCTGAAGATTTACCATAGTGAAACACTTAGTCAAAACTCAGAATAATCAGCACAACTTGCACTTGAGAATGGCCTTGCGCACTTAAAAGGTTCTTCTTCCGCACTTAAGATTTTCTCTTGCATACTTAATAAGTATGCAAGAGTAGATGATAAGTACGCAGGGTTTAAGTTAAGTATGCAGCAAGAATGGTCTTGCGTACTTAGCAAGTACGCAGCAAGACTGTACTTGTTGCCAAATAAGGTAAGTACGCAGGTCACCTTTTCACCAACTTTCACCAACTTTTTTCGGTCACTGGAAAAACACCAGATCTTCAAAAATTTAAGATCTAACCAATTTAATCAAGCCAAAGGGTTAGAAACTTGTTTCTAACAAACTCTTGATGATCAAAACACTCAAACAAACAACAAAAGGTCGGATTTTGACTGATTTTTGCCTCTAAAATAGTGCTCAAGCGCTACCCCTATTTTATCACAAAAATCACTCACTTTTGCTTGTAAAAAGTCTGCAGATTGTGTAGAAGATGCTCCGAACACACTCACAACACTCAAAATCAAGAGCAAAGGCTCTGATACCACTTGTAGGTCCCCAAGTGTCTCGGATCGTTACGTGTGGGTGTGTGACTAGTCCAACCGGGTGCGGAATGCCCGTGACTAGGTGGAGAATCAAACAACACAAAGTAAACTGACAACGAAAACACTTTCAAACTTCGTCTATTATAAACTTAGCCGGTTATAAAACTTGTTACAAATGTATGCGTACTCAACTTCTGTCACAATCTGCTGTTTATACTAGACCTGGTTCCTGCGTACTTGGCAAGTGCGCAGGACAATTTGTTCATGCGTACTTAGCAAGTATGCAGACAATTCTTGCGTACTTGCTTAGTACGCAGGATATAAATCCAGCGCACATACTAAGTGCGCAAAACACTTAACAGAAACAGACACTAAGTACATAGATAAGTGATTACAACTCGATAATCAATACATACAGATACTAAAATACAAGTACAAATACATAAAAGACAAATACAAAAGCTAAGACAGTATCCAGAGTGTCTGTCACACAAAAGTGCTTCAATAGTTTTTTTTTTGGTAATAGTTATTCATGACTTAGTGAGTCTCACACTCATATCTTAGAAACCTGCATTTATTTTAGTGTAAATTAGATGAGTTTTTGATGAACTAAATGGACCCCACAACTTATCGGATAAACCTTCCTTTCCTCACGATCTTTTGAGCACCTAAAAAAATAACTAAAAGAGCATAACTAGCACGGGTCTGTGAACTGTTCATGAAATCTCTGACAAATTTGATTAAGAACATAGCACGATGGACTTACATATTCAGAAACAGTAAATGTTCAGGGTCATAGCACTATAGACTTACATGCCTTGATAAGAGATTCCTTCCCGGTCACACATTCCCAAAAGGAAAATTATTTACAAGTATATATTAATATGTACGTCTTTAGACATATATTTTTGAATTTTCCTATAGCACGACATTAACATTGCGTGTCTTTTTGCTCAAATTTCTGTTTTGCAGAGTAGCTTTGCACTTTCATTGAGTGTCTTTTCACCTAATGCATGTCATTGCATGTATTTTATCTATATACATATATATACAGACTTGTATCAAGTCAGCTCGCAACCCTTTGTGAAGGGTCTCGGCTCGTGCAATCCAGAGATAGTATGTTCATCCACAGTTCATCAACCTATATGTGTAAGTGTTCAATTATTAACAGGAAATAAATATTCTACCAATCTATGAGATGTTCCCTACTAAAGTAATGACTTTTATGTTTTAGTGAAGCACTATCATGCTGTCCTTTCAGTTTTAGCAGAGCCTATCAACATATCACCCTAAGATCCTTATCTTTTCAACTACAGGCCTTACATAAGATTATCCAACCTCTAGAATGATGTACTATCATTTCCCACTAGACAGAGTTCTCAGATTTTCTCAATAGAACGACTTATTTAAGAACCACAATCTTTTTTTTTGTATTTTTCTGATTTTTATTTAAAGATGAAACTAAAAACTTAAACCAAAAATCTTTTTGGCGTTTTTAGGAAATTTCTCCTCCAAAACTTTTGCTTTTATACAACTAATAATCAAAACAAAATTTGTATCCTAAGAAAAATATTTAATAATCAAAACAAAATTTGTATCCTAAGAAAAATATTTTTGGTGACCGAACTTGAGACTCGTTAATCGAAGCAGAACATTTTGAAACACTGAACCAGAAAAGTGAATCTGGTCAGATCAAAGGATTTTGTAAAAACATCATAAATATCATCCTCAAAGCATAGAGTACCATTAGTAACCATACATTTCATGCTGATCTTACATCATTTATTTCATGCAAAGGAAACATACCCTCCATCAAAGTGTTTGATATCATGTCATAGAGAGATGTCTCGCATTATGTGCCTGGAACAAACACTATCAACATACCATAGGTTGTTGACAGACCTCCTTGGCTGTTCCTGCATGATTCAAGCAAGTTAGTTAGACAGAGGTACCCAAGCCATAGTGGTCCTAGGTACGCCTAAAGTATCAATGTAAGATACTTCTTGTAAACACATATCCTTATCTTTCTCTAACACTGGTGATTCAACTGCTTTTGATTTAGTTTTCCAAATTGGTGTTGGTTTAACAAACTTTTTGGTTGCTTGAGGAGTACCAACTTTAGGTTTTTCTTCCTCTTTAGGTTTTTTACATTGCTTGTTTCCACGAAAAACCTTTTGTTTGTTCTTAGCAGCATTCCAATCACCATCAGAAGGCTTAACTTTGGGATGTTTATACTTCATTGCCTTAAGTTTTTCAACCTTCATTGGCTTAGAATAATGCTTTTCCCTTAGTGTAGCCCTCTGATTTTGCAAATAATAGGGCTCATAAGGACGATGTGTGCAGTTTCTTGCAATGTGACCAGCTTTGCCACATGTGTATCATGTCCGTTTCCTAGCATACGGAACATAGCCTGATCTGTCGAACCATGATGATGACTACTGGGGAGAGCCTATGAAGTAATCTGCATTTTCACAGTTCCTAGAAAACCTTCTATTAAACACTTGGTCATCATATATATCACAATTTCTGTGATTCGATCTAAAACAATTCCTATCATAATTTTTAACATTTTGTTCAAAAACATGATGGTTATCAAATTTTGAATAAAATTCATATTTGGTAAACTGTTGAGGCAATTGTTTAGAACTTGACTGACTTGTAGATGGTTTGCTACTTTCTCTATTAAGAGAACGGTTTTTATTTTTGACAAAATGATGATTTTTACTGTTGGCAATTTGTTTTTCTTCCCTTTCTAAACTACCACTTTTAACAAATGTGGATGTCAAACTCCCTTTCAACTTATCCCCTTTTGAAAAAGTACCATTTTGAAAACAAGACAATTTGTTTTTAAATGATGCAGAGTTAGACTCAAAAACGTGACCAACCTCCTCGTCATCATCACTCCCATAATCCTCCACTGTACCCTCTACTAATCATGTTGCTGCACAAGACTTAGACGGGCTAGTAACGTTCACATCCTCTACCGTAGGATCTAGTTTACGGCATATACCATATTCCATCTCAACATCTTCATGTTGAACACTTGGCATTGAAGTAAAGTTTCCAATGAACGGATGTTCAACAGCATGATAACCAATTCCTGTATTCCCTTTCTTTCTGACTTGGGAATCTGTCATGTCATACACCACTGATCGAGAGTGTTTAATTTTCTCAATTGTTAGTTTGGTGTTTGCCAATTGAGTCACAACATCATTTAATTTTAAGCTAAGGTCATCTATATGTTTTAATGCATTACGATAAAGACATTCCTCATTTCTAAAATCCAATTCAAGTTTTGAAAAATCATTTTTGCTTGCTTCAATGGTATCTTTGAAAACCTTTTCTAATCGTTTGTGTTCTGACTTGGAATATCTAAGCTTTGTTATTTCTTGATTTAATGTATCATTATCATGTTTGTAACGATTGACTTTCTCAATACAAATAGCAGAGCAAAGATATTTGGTTACCTCAGTGTCGGTGACTTCAACCACCACGAACGCATGATGTTTCATTTCCAAATCTTGAATTTTATCACTCATGTCGTACTGGCTCAGAAGTGCCTTTGATTCACGTGAAGTAGATGTACTAGCTCCAGCAATTTCAAAACATCCTTTGAACTGATATGATTAATATGGAACTCTTTATCATCCATATCATAAGAGTACAAAATAGAGATCAACTCACTCAAGAATGTCTGATACATATCCTTGGTTCTCTTGATGGCAATGCAGTTGAAGTTCCAGGTTATTGGTAAAGAGTTGAGTAACCATTTGTTGATTTCTCTCTTTGTCAACTCTATTTCAGCATTTTTCATCTCAGTCATCAAGTGCGTGAATCTGTTAATCTGAACCTCCAAAATTTCACCACTAACATGATTGAGCATATTAAACTCTTGCTTCAGCATTTCCTTTCTGCTTTCTCCCCTGTTGCAAGTTCACGTGGAAAATAAGTAACAAAAATTATTCGCACAGGATACTTTGAAAAACCGCAAACTTTGAAAGACCGCAAACTTTGAATACTGCAAACTTTGAAGACCGTAAAATCTTTGAATACCGCAAACTTTGCTGACCGCAAACTTTGCTGACCGCAAACTTGCGTGACCGCAAACTTGGGTGACCGCAAACTTTGGTGACCGCAAACTTGGTGACCGCAAACTTTGGTGACCTCAAACTTTCAAAGTTCTAGAAACCGCAAACTTTAATGTTCTAAAGACCGTGAATTTTCAGATGATGTTTTAAACTTAAACTCCGATTAATAGCAGAAAAGATCAAATAAACTACCCAATTTTTCAATGAAAATGACAAAAAAACAGGATCCAAAACCTGTGAATCTGTCTAGAAACTCTTCTGAAATAAACAAGTCAGTTTATTAAGACGAAAAAAATAACTTTGATATCTCACGATTCAAAGAAATCCGTTGTAAACTTCTCGAATGAGCACTATGGCATGGATACCAATTGTAAGGTCTGGATTCTTGAGGATCTTCAATCAACGGTTTCAATAGCATGTTGAACCTGGCGGAAACAGACTCGACACGTGACTAGTAGGTAGAATCAAAGAGGACGAGACACAATTCAACAGTCAAACGATTCGTATATTGATAAAATCACTGAAAACACAATATAGATCGTTCAACAACTCGTCTAACCTCTCTCTCTCGTCCAACCTGAATACTGTTACAAACACATCTATTTATACTAAAACAGAAAGTATTCAGTGGGCCTGGACCTGGACAGCATACTTCAAGTATGCGGCCGCATACTTCAAGTATGATGCCGCATACTTCAAGTATGCTGCCCGGACATCATACTTCAACTATACTGTCGGGAACGCATACTTCAAGTATGTTGCCTGACTGCATACTTCAAGTATGCGGCCACATACTTCAAGTATGCTGCCCAGACCACATACTTCAAGTATGCAGCCGACACTGAAGTATGCTTCCACATGAAGTATGCTGCCGGCCATGAAGTATGCTGCCGGCCATGAAGTATGCTGCCAGATGAAGCATGCTGCTGCATAATTTCTTGCTTCTTCCAATCTTCATCTTCTGAACTTCTGAACAAATCGGTGATTTTTTTATTGCGTCAGCCTATTATATTTTTCGTCCTTACAATGGGTACTGGAATGGCTGGAGGAGGAAACAATAACACCACTCGAGGGAAATAGAAATGCCACTACTAGCTCTATAACAAGAACTGAGAATCACGAAGGATGCAATTACAAAACCTTCGAATGGTGCAAACCCAAGCCATTTGACGGAAAGAAAGGAGCTATTGACACTACTTAGTGGATTACAAAGATAAAAGCTGTGATCAAGCTGAGTGAATGTAGAAGCGATCAAGCAGTCAAGTTTGCTGCCAATTCCTTAGAAACCACAGCATTAGACTGGTGGGATTCTGTAAAATAAGCCAGAGGGGAACAAGCTGTGGACGACATGAAGTGGAACGAGTTCAAGGAACTAATCCTAAAATGATTCTGTCCTCAGAATGAACTTGATAAACTTTCAGAAGAGTTTCAACGACTAGAGGCTGGAACTATGACGCATAAGGAATATGCAACATAGTTTATTGATATGTCTAAACTGATGCCACATCTGGTGACATCTGAGTCCCAAAGAATTAAACATTTTATCAGAGGTTTACCGCTAAAGGTGTGTACCTTGGTGAAAACATCTGCACCGCAAACAATGGATGGAACTTTGGCATTAAGTGCCACGGTTTACGATGATGTGGCAGCTCAAGAAGATAAGGAGAAGGCTGAGAAAGCAGTGGAGGTAAAACCTGTAGATATAAAAAGAAAAAGTGAGGAGATTATGTGTCGGTTTAAACCAAGAAATTTCAAATTCCCTAGGAGAGAGGGAAATAATTCAGTTAGAAATCCCCAAGAGATGAGGTGCGATAGATGTCAAAAGCCGGGACATGTTGCAATATATTATCCATCTTTTAAGTGTTTCAATTGTAATGAGGTGGGACATCTGGCAAGGAATTGTACCAAACCCATAAAACTGAAGCCCAAAGAAGGGGTAAAAGGACGGGTATTTGTGATAGGTGAAGGAAGAAGAAATGATAAATCCAAAGTGGTAGCTGGTACGTTTCTAGTTAACGTTATGTATCCTAAAATCTGGTTTGATACAGGAGCAAATAGAAGTTGTGTTTCAGATGCCTTTAATTTGTATTTAGGTATAAAACCAACCCACTTGAGCGTGCTTACGTAGTTGAGAGAGAAAGTGGTGAACAGATTAGGATAACAGAATCGTATGTGAATTGCAAGATGACTCTGGGAAACGAAAATTCAATGATTGAATTAATGTCAATGAATATGAGCAGGTACGATGTTATCATTGGAATGGATTGGTTAAACCAAATCCATGATCATATGAATTATGATCAACAAACTGTTAGGATTTGTAGGCCTGGCGGAGAGTCTATGTTAATACAATGCGATAACAATGAGAATAAGATTGAAACGATTTATGTAGCCAAGGCTAAGAAATGTATGAGTACAGGATGTAGTGTATTTGTAGTTTATGCTTTAGATCCAAAACCCGAACGACAGATTGCGGACATTCCTGTAGTATGCAATCACCCGAATGTATTTCCGGAAGAATTACATGATCTACCACCAGATAGAAAAATCGAATTCTGAATCGACCTCATTGCGGGAGCTAAACCCGTTGCTAGAGCACCGTATCGTCTAGCACCATCTTAATTGAAAGAGTTGGTGAAACAGATTCAATAATTATTGGATAAAGGTTTTATACGTCCAAGTACTTCACCCTGGGGAGCACCAGTCTTGTTTATAGAAGCATTCGAATGTGTATAGATTATAGAGAACTGAACAAGCTCACTGTGAAGAACAAATATCTATTGCCAATAATAGATGATTTGTTCGATCAGTTGCAAGGAGTTAAATACTTCTCGAAGATTGATCTTAGATCAGGATATCATCAGTTGAAGGTACAGGAAGAAGATGTACCTAAGACTGCTTTTAGAGCCCGATAGACACTATGAATTCTTAGTTATGTCTTTTGCTCTTACTAATGCTCTGCAGCATTTATGGACCTGATGAACCGAGTTTGTAAACCATTCTTGGACAAATTCGTCATAGTGTTCATAGATGATATCCTTATCTACTCCCGAACTCAAGAAGAACATGCCAAACATCGATAATCCTGGAAACTCTTAGAAAAGATAAGTTGTACGCTAAGTTTTCCAAATGCGAATTTTGGAAACAAGAGTTACAATTCTTAGGGCATGTTATTAATCATCTGGGAATCTAAGTAGATCCAGCTAAAATCGAAGCTATTATGAAATGGGAAACTCCAAAGACACCAACTGAGGTCCGAAGTTTTCTTGGACTAGCTGGGTACTACCGAAGGTTCATACAAGATTTCTCTAAGATCGCTACTCACTAACTACTCTAACTCAGAAAGCGGTGAAGTTTGAATGGAGTGAGTAGCAAGAGAATCCTTAAACAGAAACTGAGTTCAGCACCGATCTTAGCATTACCCGAAGGAAATGATGACTTCATCATCTATTGTGATGCCTCCCGAATTGGTCTAGGTTATGTATTGATGCAATGAGAAAAGGTAATACCATACGCATCATGACAACTTAAAGTTCATGAGAAGAACTATACCACACACGATCTTGAACTTGGTGCCATAGTGTTTGCTCTAAAGATTTGGAGACACTATCTATAGGGTACTAAGTGTGTGATATATACAAACCATAAAAGTATCCAACACATATTCAATCAGAAGGATTTGAATATGAGACAGAGTAGGTGGATGGAACTCATTAATGATTATGATTGTGAGATTAAATATCATCCTGGGAAAGCTAATGTTTTAGCAGATGCACTAAGTCGGAACGAGAGAATCAAGCCTATCAAAATAAGAGCCTTAAGGTTAGAAATTAAGATAGATTGGATGGATCAGATTAAGGAAATTCAAACACAAGCACTACAAGAAGATAACATCAAAAAAGAGCGCATGGTTGGTAAAGAGAAATTACTAATCAAAGGAGATGATGAAATCCTACGATTTGGAAGCATAATTTGGATTCCTAGACTTGGGGAAATTCAGACAAAGGTGATGGATGAAACTCACAAATCCAAATACTTGATACATCTTGGAGCTAATAAGATGTAAGCTCATGATTGGTGGCAGAATATGAAAAGATCCATAGTTTAGTATATAGAAAAATGTTTGACATGCCTTCAAGTCAAGATTGAACATTAGAAACCCGCAAAACAACTACAACAGTTGGAGATACCTGTATGGAAATGGGATAGGATTACCATGGACTTTGTCATAAAATTGTCGAAAACTCAGAAAAGGCATATGCTTATCCTTCATTTGTTTATAGAGTCTACAACAAGGTTACTAAAGAGATCAGAGAACCAACTTATGTTGATTGGCAAGAGCAAAATCCCACTGATGCTGAGTGCGGTCCATTATGGTTATTTGATTATCATTCCTTATTTAAATCATTTAATCTCCATACTGATGAAATAGCAAGGTTCCCAAGTGAACAGTTTGATGAGAGTGATGACGATGAAGACTCTTATGTAGGACCACTGCTCACGGTTGATCCTCCAGAAGTTATTAACTCACCAAGTGATGAAAGATCTGATAATGCCCCTATTTCCACAAATGTCTCTGAGGATTCACTATCTACTGCTGAAAATTCCTCATCGGTTGCCAATGACGGTGCGTCTATACCTGAGACTTCGGACTCATCAATATTCCAGGAGCCGATTCCTGATGAAAGCATTGTCGAGAAGCCGATTTCCTACCCTACAAATGAATCCAATGAAGAGACACCTTCAAATGTGATGAACTTGCCAATCACAGTGCATGTTCCTGAGATTTCCTCTCATAGAGTCAATAAAGATCATCCGGTTGACATTATAATCGGGTCACTAACAGATGGAGTCAGAACCAGGAGTACTGCCAGAGACATAAACAAATGTCTGTGCTCATGTTTTATTTCTCAAATTGAACCCAAGAACATCAAGACGGCTCTTTTCGAACATAGTTGGGTTAATGCAATGCATGAAGAGTTGAATCAATTTACTAAACTGCAAGTATGGGATTTAGTGCCATTACCACCAGGCAAGAAAGCTATCGGAACCTGTTGGGTATTCAGAAACAAACAAAATGAAAGCAAGGTGACCATTAGAAACAAAGCTCGATTGGTTATGTAGGGTTTCTATCAACAGGAGGGGATAGATTATGAAGAAGTGTTCGCTCCCGTTGCTCGTCTAGAGGCTATTCGAATATTCTTGGCATATGCATCGTATATAAACTTCACGGTTTATCAAATGGATGTCAAGACAGCATTTTTGTACGGAAAGGTGAAAGAAGAAATTTATGTGTGTCAACCGCCCGGCTTAGAAGATAGTGATCATCCGGATTATGTCTACAAGCTCGATAAAGCTTTATATGGGTTACATCAAGCCCCACGGGCTTGGTATGCCACTCTTATTGATCATTTGATGGCTCATGGATACACTCGTGGTGCAATTGATCAAACTTTGTTTGTCAGAAATGTGGATAAAGATCTAATTCTCGTGCAAATTTATGTGGATGATATCATTTTTGGATCCACTAATGAGGAGCTACGCACAGAGTTAAGAGAGGTTATGGAAAAGAAATTTGAAAAGAGTGCTTTGGGTGAAATGACATTATTCTTGGGTTATAAGTCAAGCAATCAAGTGATGTAATCCTAGTTCACCAAGAAAAATATGTGGATGACATCATTGCCAAGTTTAAATTCACTGATGCTCAGGCGGCATCTACTCCTATGGTTGCTCGGCCAGTTCTGGATGCTAACACAAATGGAGTTGCTGTTGATCAGAAACAATACCGATCCATGATCGGATCCTTAATGTACCTGACAGCAAGTTGTCCAGATATCATGTTTGCTGTGTGTCAGTGTGCTCGTTATCAAGCAAATCCTAAAATTTCCCATTTAACCGCTGTTAAACGTATCTTTCGATATCTAAAGGGCAAGCCTCGGCATGGCCTTTGGTATCCCAAAGAATCTTGCTTTGACCTGTATGCTTTTTGTGACAGTGATTATGGAGGGTGTCAGCTAGACAAAAAATCTACAAGTGGGAGCTGTCAATTTCAGGAAAAAAGGCTAATCTCTTGGCAATGCAAGAAGCAACACACAGTCTCTACTTCTATTGCTGAAGCTGAGTATGTTGCTGCATTGGCTTGCTGCTCACAAGTCATCTGGATGCAACATCAATTGTTGGATTACGGTTTGACCTTTCTTAATACTCCCATTTTCTGTTATAATGAGGCTGTTGTGTTAATTGTGAAAAATCCGGTTCAACATTCTAAAACCAAGCATATTGATGTCAAGGTGCACTTCATTCGCGACTGCTTTGAGAGAAATCTCATATGTCTTGAAAGGGTTAATTCTGACAACAATGTTGCAGATATCTTCACTAAAGTATTTGATACATCTCGATTCAATGTGCTTGTAGAGTCCCTGAAAATGATTGGTTTCAAAGATTAAATTGGTCACCAAAAATATTTTTCTTCATAGTTTAATTTGTACAGTTTGATTTTATGCACAAATTTAGAGGGAGAATTAAGAAAAATACAAAAAGAGTCAGCTTTAATTATTTAGAGTTAAGAAAAATAAATACAAAAAGAGTCCGCTTTAATTATTTAGAGTCAAGAAAAATACAAAAAGAGTCAACTTTAGTTATTTTAAAAGAAAATTCAAAAAATATTGTTTGTGTCTACATCGGAAGTTTTGCAATTTAATGGGAAGTGATATGAATGTTCGTTTCTTAAGGCTAGGATCAATACATGTAAGGCATTAAATTGAAAAGGCTAGGATCAATGTTGGATATGTTGATAGGCTCTGCTTGTGATTCACTTGAACAAAATAGTATTATGGCCTTAGTGTGGAACATCTCATAGATTAGTGTAATTTGTTATTCCTGTTAATAATCGAGAACTTAAATATAAAGGTTGATGAACTGTGGATAATCCTTGTTCTATTGGGATTGCACTAACCGAGACCCTTCACAAAGGGGTTGTGAGCTTGACTTGATACAAGTCTGTAAATATATCTACTTAGTTAAAAGACATGCATTGACATGCAATAGGTGAAAAGACACTCAATGATAGTGCAAAGCAAAATACTGAGCAAAAGGACACGCAATGTCAATGTCGTGCTATAAGAAAAATACAAAAAGATATGTCCAAAGACATACATATAAATATACTTGTAAATATTTTTTTATCTTTTTGGGAATATGTGACCGAGAAGGGATATCTTGTCAAGGCATGTAAGTCCGTAGTGCTATGACCATGAGCTTCTGATGATTCTGAACATGTAAGCCCGTAGTGCTATGTTTTTGATCAAATTTTGTAAGAGATTCCCTGAACAGTTGCATAAACCTATGCTAGTTATGCTCAATTAGTTATAAGGTAGGTGCTCAAAAGATCATGAGGAAGGAAAGGTTTACCTGATAAGTTGTGGGGTCCATTAAAGTTCATCAATAATTCACATAATTCATAATTCATAAAGTTATAGGTTTCTAAGATATGAGTGTGAGACCCATTAAGTCGTGGCTAACTCCTCCCAAAACATGATAAATTAAATCACAGTGTAAAACTTAGGTTTGAAGCTAAAGCATGAGCTTAAAAGGATCAGAATATTAGCAATCTACTTGTCCTTGTCTGATTAGAAAATACGTGCTAAAAATGTTCCTTGGTCTACCTGTAGAACGATTTGATCCCATTGTAAAATTCCTAAAGGCTCGTTTCATCGGTTAAAATGCATATTCTTAAAGTGTGTTTAGGCTACAATTGGTTCATTTCAGTAAATTTTATTTATTTTGTTTGTTTATATTTTATCTCTTATGCATAAGATAAATATAATAAAAATTACCCAGTTGAAATCTTTTGAAACGAATCATCTAAGGGACTTAACTTTTTCTTCACGGGCTAAAAGAGGTGGGCCACCAAGCTTCACGGTGGGCCCACAAAAGCATCGATACCAGGAACCTATTAAGGGCATAAAAACCTAAGGTTTGGTTACAGCTTCATGGTTCTCTTTCTTGTGCTCAAGTTTTGTCATCCCTAAATTGCTTCCTTTATCAAATTCGCCATTAATATGTTGTTCTTCGCTTTGAATCAAGAATCTTGCAGGCACAGGTACATCTTCTGAATCCCTGAACATCTTTTTGATAAGGTTGAGTCCAATGGGTAACCGTAAACACACTCATGTGGACATCCTTAGTCAATCCAATCGAGTCTAATGATGAAACTTGAAATTAAGGATGTGTTTTAGGTCGGTTTTAGTGGACAATCATACGTATGTAGGAAAGAACTTGAAAGATTCAAGCTTTAGGGAGAATTCGGGAAGCTATGGCTGATGTTGGTGTTATTTGTAACACTAGGTTCATGTCAAGATTCAAAATACCGTGAAACTGTTGAAATTCCCTTGTACGGTTCTTGAAAAAACCGTAAAACCCCTGGAAACCGTGAACCCCCAGAAAAAAAAAAATCTTTGAGCCGTATAGTCTTTTAGCCGAGAACCCTGCCATGGCCGTGAACCTCATAAAGGAGGATCTGTGAACCCCAGTTTAGCTGAGAACCCAAGTCTAACCGAAAACCCTTGTTGTGCCGAGAACAATAATGGGGGCCGTAAACCCCTGATATTCCGATAACCCTAATATCTTGCTAGTTAATTAAATTTTCTCTATATGTGTGGTTATTAACTTAATAAGTTTTGTGCAGATATGGCCGAAATGAGATTTGTTGCTAATCATAATCTTTGTGCATTTACTCTGGACCCACCTGAAGAATTTGAATATTTCAGATCGATGGTTGTGGGGTTGACACTTTCCCCATTAACTTTGCTGTTATGGAGAATCCAATTATTTACAGAACCCATATTCAGGAGTTTTGGTCCACTGCAACAATACATCCAAATGACAATGGTGAAGAATGTATAATTGGTATTGTTCAAAGCTAGAGAGTTCGAGTTTCTAAAGCCATAATTAGAACTACTCTACAATTTGGTGATCTACCAGCTCATCCGACCAAGCTGAATCCAGATGTAGTTATTCTAGTCCTCACAAGAATGGGTTATGAAGGACCTTATCCTCCTCTCTACAAGAAGCTGTTACATCCTTACTGGAGATATCTTGCACATGTGTGCATGAATTGTTTGTCGGGAAGAAAAGGAGGAATCGATGAGATAAACACTACTACT
Organism: Smallanthus sonchifolius; assembly: GCA_023525975.1. Classification (NCBI taxonomy): domain Eukaryota; kingdom Viridiplantae; phylum Streptophyta; class Magnoliopsida; order Asterales; family Asteraceae; genus Smallanthus; species Smallanthus sonchifolius. The sequence goes on along the minus strand of CM042035.1, from coordinate 13,724,301 downwards.
CTAAGATGGTATTTGAAGAATTTAAAAGTAATCTCAAAGGAGGAAAGAAGGAGATATTTCTCATGTATCCCATATTTTTACAGATCATTCTCAACAGGAATCATGCCGATCTGGAACCCACTGTTGAAACATTGGACCTGAAAGCTATGGGTCTTATGATATTCAAGTTCATGAATGTCAATAAGCAGGGAAGAAGAGTATATCAAGGGCTGCATCCACTTGAAAATTTTGGTAGATTTGCAGCTCGACCTGAAGAAGAAATTGAAGAACCGGCGGTGCAAGTACAAGCCGAGGTTGCTGACGAATAACTACCACATGTTCAAACACAAAATGAACAGCAACTTGAACCAGAACCACAAGATCCAATTGAGCCTGAGTTAGAAGATGCTAAAGTAATATCTTCTTCTGATGATGAAGGCACTCCTGAAAGACCACCAGTACCTATCAACCGATATGTCAGAGAGATGGAAAGCAAAAGGCGTAGAATTGAGAATCCTCCTCTCACTTCCCCGTCTAATCAAGATGACAAAGATGTTGATTATACACCGGATCAAGATCTACCTTCCAGACCACGGAAGTGAAGAGATCCGAGAAATGTGAGAATACCACCACTCACACCAAACCCAACACCCACATAAATTCCCATTCCAACAACTTCCTCACCAACTCAATTACCCACTCAGATGCCACACTCACCTACCATCACATTATCTCAACCTCAATCCTCATCCCATGATCATCACAGCCCAATTCTGGAGGACTTTGATTATGATAACTTCTTGGTCTCATCAAGTGAAGCTTATAAAGCTGAAAAGGCCAAAGGAAAAAAGTCATGTTGAGTCCTCTACACCTGCTCCTGTAGATCCATACGTTCTGTAGGAAAGGGTGTTTGAGTTAGAACAGCAAGTAGCCACACAGAACTCCAAGATTCAAACTCTAGAAGCAAATCAGGGCTATCTTGTCACTCTGGTGTATGAGTTGAAGAAACAGATTGATGATATGAAGGGAAAACAGAATGATCAAGTAAATATTGATGCAAGTAATGATGATAATGATCAAGGAGGTGGAGATGATGGAGGCAATGATCAAGGTGATCATCAAGATGATACTCAAGGAAGTGATCCTTTCAACTTTGAGTTTGAGGGAAATCCTAATGATCCAAAAGATGGTGAATCATCTCAACACTTGGATTCAGATAAAGCAACAAATATCCAAGATGACAATGTTGAGAGTTCGTCAGATTCAGAGATGGAAAGACTGAATCAACACATTGATGATGAAGTCAACATCCCAAGCTCAACTGCAAATGTATCTGAAGCTGATAATACAAGAATTCAAAAGGAGCTACCCCCTTGGAAAATGCCACCTGGTCCTCCCTTTGAAACTCATGTTACTGTCAACATAGAAAGCTACTATTCTAAGAGAGGAGACACGTCTGGTATTGCTTTTTGGGATTTTGATTCAGAAAAGAATATGTATGTGGTGAAGAGAAAGAGTGGACGTATGGAATACTATAAGAAAGCTAATGACTTAAGCTCGTTGACCAAACTCGATCTTCAACAGCTGAATGAAGCTTATTTTGAGAACAGAGGAAGAAACGGACCAGCCGAGATGTTTCGCACATTTCTGAATGAACAGTGCTTAACTAACTTCGCCAAAATGAAAACAACTGAGTCCAGGCTAAAGAAGGCTAAAGGAGTCAAAGATCCTCGCACAGGAAAAGATTGGTATAATGTCATCTGGCCTGCTCCCAAGACAGACAAGATAGTGCATGTTCACAAGAAAATGCCAGTAAACACTCTAAGATATTTTCAGTACTGGGCATATGATCCAGTTTCAGCCGAAGCTCTAATAGTCACTGATCAAACAGAGTTGAGGATACTGGATCCATTTGACTTGTCCAAGTTCGGTGAGGAAGACATCAAAGTGTTAGCAAGAAACCAGATTAGACATGAGCAGCTATGGGAAAAGCAAGCAAAGATCTTTACAGTTGCTGCTGCTGACATCCTGAGGAAGAAATTATATGCTGGAAGTGGAGATCATGGTGAAGACATCAAATTTTGATAAGGAAAGCTTAATCCTAGGGGGAGATTGTTAGACCTAGACTTTTGGTTATGATTAAGCTTTCTATTAATGTATTGTAGGGTGTAACCGTGAACCAAGGGTTCACGGTTTGGGTAGTTTGGGCCGGCCATTGGGGATGAGTATGTGTGTACGGGCCTAGGTTAGTTGACTAGGTATGTATATATATATATATATATATATGTTTACCCTAACCGTGTAGGGTTAGCGGTGGTTAATTGTTTTTCTCTGTAATTCTCTCAATCAATATACGAGTTATTACTTTGAATCCATTTGTTCTTAAATCACCACAATCACCAGTTTCCGCCTTGTGATTGTGAGAGTTTGATATCGTGTGTGTGCGTATTCGTTTGTGCGTTTATACGAAGATCCATCAAGATTGGGACCTACAACTATACGTGCATATATCCTATAATAAGTACTTATTATGACCATGATTGGGGTGAAACCTATGGACAAGACTGATCCTGTTGTTTTAGATCTTGTCTAAGGATGACCAGCGTGCCAGAAGGTCTCTGTATATATATATATATATATATATATATATATATATATATATATATATATATATATATATATATATATATATATATATATATATGTATGTTGTAGACTCAGAATCTAAGGGTGATTCTAAGTGATAGATTGGAGGGGATGGCTATAAGACCCATACGGGGCATTCATCCTTGTGTCAAGGTTACACGTAAATGTAATTTTGTTTATGAACTCACCAGCGTAAGCTGATCCAAAATGTTTTTAAATGTTTTTGAGCACAGGTGAAACCTAGCTGATAATTAGCATTCCATGAGATGTACAAATGTGGAAATAGGATGACTGAGGGAAGGTCCCTGGGTGACCATAAGGCCTGAGTGACTGGCATGATTCTTCTTGAGCTATAAGTCTAGAGTTTGTTTATGTTGTAATTGCCAGTCAGTTCCTATTGTACAAACTTACATTATGAAATGAAATGTTAAGTATTCCGCTGTGTATTTTTTTGGTATCAACGTCACTGTAACTAGAAGGCGACCTTCAACCGGTATGTAGTTATCTGACGAATGGAATGTTTTGTCTAGGAAAGAGCGGTGTATAAATCTCTCCTAGACCCGTCGTTCTTACCTGGGAACATATCTGTTGGAGGTACTACTCTGGTAGATGACTGTCCTGTGTTACGGGTGTGACAACAACCATTAACTTTTAAAAGCCAACGGTAGTTCGATAATGGATCCATAGGTGTGACATATCCATCCACCGGGTTTGGTGGCTTCCAAATATCTTAGAGGGCAAGGTCGCTACATTTGGTTGTTGACTCGTGTATTTGGGTTTAAAGTTTCTTGTATGATCATATTGTCATAAATTGTATCACATATCGTATATCATATATCTTTAATCTTATATCGTATGTGTCTAAACCTATGAAGCTCACCAGCTATTTTATAGTTGACCCGTTTATTTTAACGTGTTTTCTGGAACCGACAAGGATAGGATGTTGATGATTCTGTCACGTAGGATGCATGAAGGACTTTAGAGACTTAATTTAAAACTTATCGTAGCTGTTATTTTGAATTTAACTTCGAAGTATGTAACGAAATACTTGTTTGCTTGATTTAATAATATAACTTTAGTATTGTCTTTATACCTTGAGCTCTCATTCCTTTTCGTCGCACCCTCGTGTTTCCGCTTTAGCGGAGGTGTGACAGTGAGTCTCAAATGAGGGCACTATTCTATCATGTGGACACCACTTCACCTGGGCGGGTTGCTCACACCACTCTCACTTAGTATATGATATACCTAAGTGAGTGAGAGTTGTATGAGTGGTGTGATTGTAATGTGTGTGTGTGTGAGAGAGATAGAGAGAGAGAGATAGAGAGAGATACCAACTTTTAAACCATCTCACGAGCCGTAAGATTCCTCATAGAAAAGCCTCAACCCCCCCCCCCCAACATGCGGTGATTCTCTTGGGTCGCACCCATACCGCATGCCCTTACGAGAAACTTCAACTGACCCATTATGAATTATATTTAATTATATTTTCTAAGCATGAAACTATTACTAGTTTAAATCAGAACATAGAAAACGTTGAACCTATTCAACATGTTGCAACTTGTTTATTAAACCTTGTTTTGCACATTAATAACTAATGAATTTTACATCATCTTCCTAGCTCAAGAACAACAACCAACACCCAAACTATGATTTTACCAATTTTTGTTTGGTTATTTTATTGTTAGAGCAAATTACAAATTACGTCATTTAAGTATTACTCATATTTTAGTATATGTCATTTAACTAAGGAAATTACAGTGCATGCCCTTTATGTTAAAAACTTTTTGCATGTTATGTCCTATGGACTAACGATCTTTAAATTTTACCGCTAAGTCTGGCACGTGTCTTTCTTGTGAGGGCGTTTTGATCTTTTTACCCACAAAGTTGTTATGAGTGAGACATTCCGTATTTTTGTTTATAATTTTACCTTTTAATGAGGGTCATGTGTCCGATTTGATGAGGGTCATGTGTTTGACATGTGAGACCGAGGTCATGGCTCTTCTGTTATAGAAATACTGGTGTTTATCAGGTCGATTTTGGATTTTTTTAATTTGAAACTTTGTAAACTAAATTCGAAAAACTGATCGAATTCCGATTGATTTGAATAACCCAAATTATAGAAAAAAATATAAAAAATGTATTTATTAACAAAAAAAAAATAAACTATTATATAATTCGAATTCAAATATTCAGGTCGAATTAGATTGAAACTCACAAATTTATTCAAAAACCAAATTCAGAATTCGGATGCTAACCGGTTTAAAAATCCAAAAACCGAAGTCAAATTCATAACTTTGTTTTGGGTTGATTCGAATTTCAGTTTTTTCGAGTCCGGCTCAACTAATAAACACCCTTAAGTAGGCACGTAAATAAACCGAACGTTCAGTGAACTCTTCGTGAACCGTTCGACTGCAAGTTTGTTTATGATCCTTCATTTAATAAACGAACGAACACGTACACAGATTTTTGTTCATTTAATTAAACGAATGAACATGAACATCTGTCTCGTTCGTTCATTTGCGTTCGTGAACGCTCATTTATGTTTGTTCATTTATGTTCGTTTGTTTACGTTCGTTTAAATATTCATTCAAATTTATTTATTACTAATATTAATTTAAAACCAATTTGATTTTTCATATTTTAAAACCCTTAAGCCTAATATAAAATCAATTTGATATCTTTATTTAGTTTTGAAATGTTGGATATAAGGATGATGATATTTTAAGTTGTAATTTAGATAATCATATTTACTTTTAATTTGTGTTCGTTTATGTTTATTTATGTTCGTTCGTTTATATTCGTGAACCGTCATTTAGAATATTAATGAACGAACATAAACGAACGCGAACACGTTCGTTTTCTTAATGAACGAACATGAACAAGAAAATCCGTCTGTTCAAGTGTCTGTGTTCGCTTATTTGTTCGGTTAAAGCTAAACGAACGAATACGAACAAGCCCTCGCTCGTTTTCGTTTGGTTTATTTACAGGCCTACCCCTACAAATACCATTTTACATACCTATACTAACCGGTAAGGATTGAAAATTGGTCACCCTCTGTCACTCTACACACATTACTAACTGGATAAGAAGAGAACATGGAGGAATAGTGGTGACACCCAGTGGCGGAGGGAAGAAGTCTGCAGGGGGTGGGGAGGCACCCCCTCAATACCAAAATTGTAGTGTGAATCTTCAATTAGGCCACCTGAAATTTTATAAAAGGCACCCAGGCCCCCATTCAGCCAATGACCCAGGCACCCATGCCCCAACCCACTACCATAAGCCCAATGTAAATGAAAACTGGCCGCCTTTTCGTTTTCCCCCATCGGAGATTGCAATCAAAATTCAATTCAATCAATATTCCATAAACAAATTCCAATTCGTTTCCTCCATCAGTGATCAACAATATATTCAACATTTAATTCGCAAATCAATAGAGTATGGACGCAGCAGGTTCGCAAATTAGTCTGGCAAATCAATTGACGCAATTCTATTCACGCAACGCTGCATACAAACGGAATTCTGTTTTCTACTTTCAGTCACGTAAATCGTTTCAGGTTCACAAACTGAATTCTTTATTCTACATACGTTGATGGTTTAATTATGTTTTGATGGCTCTTTGTTTGCATTACAAATTTTTGAATTGAATGAATTTAATTATGTTTTTTTGGCTGTTTGACTTAACCAAACTGATAAATTGAATATTTGAATTACAAATTTCTGAATTGAATTTGAATTACAAGTTTTTATTTTGTTGGTTGTTTGCATGAAAACTATTTACTATTTTATTGTGGATAATTGCTTTTGATGATTTGTGATGATTTGGGTGTTACTTAAGTTACTCAATTGTTTTGTAATAGATTTCTTAAATGTTTGTGTCGTATGTACCGTAGAAAAGGAAGTGCTTGAAAGTGTTTCGAATGAAGCTGTAATTGACCGTTTTCAAAAGATGAAATAATGTAGAGGCCAGTTGTAAACTTTATTTTTTGTGTATTTTTTGTGCACCCGCTGAGTAAAAATCTTGGATCTGTCACTGGTGACACCTGCGCGGCAGCCTTTGGTAGCCACTGGGTGGCTCATCCCTTTAGTTCGTTTTGTTTCTGCCACATCGCGCTTCGTTACCTGGACACCGCCAGGCACGTCTCGCTTAGTCATCACCCTACCTTTCTTTCCTAGACGTCACTAGTTACGGTTTGTTTTCTTATATGCAACACTTGTACTCGACCTAAGCGTAGTGGCAGAGTCAAATATTTTTCCTATGGGGTCAATATTTTTCTGTGCTCAGATTTCTAACAACCCAGTGTTAGGATTTTTAGACCAGGTCTGGTCGGTCACATGATAAAATACGATACCGTAATAAAAAAAAACATATCCTGATTAGAAAACACAAACTTTTACATATTTCACTTTAAACAACACTTTTTAATTTGACTCATTTGGATGTTTGAGACTAATCTTTATTCTTTTTCTTTAATTTAGGTTGATTATGCAGCTGTCATTGTTTTCCAACTCTTCATGATTGTGGACAATTAGATTGCATGTGCAGTTTGATTGTATGTCCACCGAACTACTAATTCTAATTATTAATGCATTATCACCATCCAAAAATTGATAATGTGATGTTTTTTTATTAATACTAGTGGGTAACCCGCGCAATGCGGCGGAGTGTACAATTTACAGATTTACACTCGTCTTTCGTTAGTTTATCAATTGATTTGTAATCAAGGAAATAGACTTTTACAACACACACCGGTTGCCTGAGTCCATAAAAGTTTTTTGAATATCATTGCAAAAAAATTTGATAAAAATATAAAGAGTTTTTAACAATCATGTACCGTAATAATATTGATTCTGTAATTATAAATTAAACATCATTAATTAAAAAAAACACTATAAAATGTTTAAGGTCAAACTCAACAATATGCAAGGGTGTGCCAATCAAGTCGGATTGACGGGTTTCAAGTTAAAGAGTTGAATTGTTCAAAGAAGAAGAAAGTGAACGTTTGAGTATTTGTTCAAATTAAACTTTCTAGCGCATGAGGATGTTCTTCATGCAACATATGTTGTTTACTTGCTTCAAGAATCTTAGACATTGATAAGACTATAAAATTAATGAAACCAGCTCAAGAATTCGGCTTTGTTCTTTATGAAATTTGATAAGCTATGCTTTGACTTCACCCTGTCATAAAAAATGTCTAGAATCAGGGGCCAAGCAACTTCCTCATCATAATTGTTGAAATCTGAAAAACTTAACTATATAACAAGTATTCTAAGCATCGAAACTTAGGTAAAAAAACAGTGCGGTGGTATATTTGGAAACCACGAAAAAGTCACGTCGCTGTAAAAGGGAATGTTAAGAAAAAAAGAAAACTGATTTTCCAAGAGAAACAAACATTGAAAAATCATTCAAATAACAACAAAATAAGTTACAAATTACAACAATAAATATTTTATTTAGTTAAACCAGCAATAAACTTGCCTCCAAGCAGATGCGACAATCAACACTTTATCTTCCCATCCGAAATGAACCGCATTCGGCTGGACTTTCATGTTATACCTTGTACTGTACTGTCTTATCAATAATTCCCAAATCGAATTAATCACGTTTTCACTAAGCGGGCATGCCTAAAATCCCGCCATCGTCATCCTAGCCTTCCACTTTCCCGAAACCTCATACCGCTGGATCCTTTCTTCACCTTCACCCGCAATTATGTTAACTGTGTCACATACTGACTTTCTCGTGGAAGCGTCGCGTAAAGACTGTACAAAGCAGTGTAATAATTGTATGCTTCATGAAACCTATGGAAAAGTGGGGCATTGTTCATGTTCACATCCTGTTCCACAACCGTTACAAGTTTCGGGTTCAAACACTTCACCATTCTCAGAAGTCCGTCTCATTGATTCACTGCCACCACGGAGTTGAATTCAAAATCAAAATTGAGGGATTTCGCGAGTTCCTTGAGCCTTAGCCCACCAACGGGTCGTTGAACCGACACCGGGTCATCAACACCAGTCAACCTCAAACGGGTTTCGGGTGTTGACCCGCTAACGTCTGCAATAGGGTTATGTATTGGCTCCCTTGATTAATATCAATATCGATTTTGTGCACCATTTTTTCACCTACAAACACCTCCAGAATGGCTCCGTTACCAGCCGTGAACCTGAACCTAAAACATGGGCAAACCTCAAACATCACTTGCATATCTAAAAGTCGGTCTTTAGAAGGCGGCTCTTTGCATTTTAAAGCTTTGTAAAGACCTTTTCCCTAAACCGCACGAGCTGCAAGAGCTTCCACCATAAAAGCAGAGTGATTGTGAAGTTTGTTAACAAATATATGGAAAATCAGTCCTTTGGATGACCTGACCCAACCTTAAAACATGAGAAGAAAGCAAAATAACGCAGGACACGTACATGAGGACCAGGGAGTCAATCAAGCGAGCATAGATAAGCAACGCCATAAACTAAATACGACCTTTTCAACTTTCACGCCTGCATTATAGCTTACTAAGGATGAGAGTAAATTTTATGAAGGGATACAACACCATGTAAACAACCTATTTACCTACAGAATAAATCAATGGCAACACCAAATTAACCACCTTTTTCTACTTGCTAGAGAAGAATTTGAGACAGAATGTGTAAATTGCAAAAAACTGACATCTTTTTCACACAACAATTATTTGAAGTATGCAACTAATCTTGATGGTTAACAAAAATTTTAAAGACAATACAATTTACTAAATGTGAAAACATGATTCTAGGGGTGCAACTGAAGCAGCTTGCATCAACTTGTATAAAAAGTCCATAGTACTTATTGTTTATGTATAAACTTATATGTAATATGCAGCTAAAAGAATTCTGTTTAATTCCCCAAAATCAGCAAAAAAAAAAAATTTAAGAGGTATTAAAATTTTTATGTATACTAATTTATTTAAATTTTTGCAACTTCAATTGATGATTTGCATGCTAATGAATTTTGTGGAGCATAAGCAATAATAATGATATTTAACCAGGTTACGTGGGTGAATAAAATGCGGGGAACCACCTACGTTCAAACAGGCGTGTATAACCAAGGTTTTCATTACATGGTGTAAATTTGGCAAAATGATCAAAGAAGATGGTTTGGGTAACGGGTAAGCAGGATTGTGTGAAATATTACTTTTTGGTTTGGGTCAAAACATGTCTAGAAGTATTGGGGTGACCCAAAATACTGTCTTTTAATTTTTTTATGCATTGGTAATACCCGTTCGGTTACTTTCTACCTGTTCAACTCATTTGACCTTTTTCATGTTAAGCAATTTTTTATTCTATTTTTACCCATTTGACCCGTTAGAGATAAAAAAAAATTAAAAAAAACTAGCCAAATGATTTAAAAGTACATAAACGGCTCAAAATTCCCACCTCTAACCATGATATTAAACAAATAAAAATACCTTGTTCTGAATTCATAAAGACGATCAGCAACACTGGTGAACCGCAATATTACATCAAACATAAAGTGGCCACAAGTGACCGCAATATTCATAAAGAAGTGTCCAAAAACAGAATAAATCATCAATTGACCACAAGTGGCTGACCACTTTTAAGCAAAAAGCATAATAAGCAAGACATAATGTTAAAAATAAAATAAAAGATCAAACTTCCAAATAAGATAACATTGGCCAGCTACCGGTTTAATTAACAGTAAATGAGTTAAAAAGATAAAGAACTCACCTCATTCACTAATGACTTGCAGATCACTTCTGGGATGCCAATGTTGTACCACTATCCATTATTGCTTATCTTTTCTCTACTCCTCCATGCGGATCTCTTAGAAAAAAAACATACCTTAAAAACATGTGTATCATCAACATAAGAAATGTTGATGAGATACTCAAGGCCAATAAAAAAGGAACTGATGTTTTCTTGTGAGGTCTCCAATACACGAATATGAAACTGCATGCAAAAAAACACTATCAGATGCTTAACTTATTGAAAAATACAAAGTCTATTAATTTAAATAAAGTTAAGTACACTGATGATATTATCAAACAACTTAAAAAAACAGTATCACATGCTTAGTTTGGGAAGCTGCAAGTAAATTGTACTTATGTAGTAGACTGATGATATTATCAAACAATTTGGTCATGTGCTAGTGTTTGTTATCTGAACATGGAACATCACCCATAAATCTAGGCATAAAATAGATAGCCTTTCAAAGTGATTTTTATGTTTCAAGACCAACCCACCAACCAACCAACTGTATATTTCTAATGAAATGACACATGATTTAAGTAATCATAGTAAAAAATCTTTGAAATACCTGAATCTTTTTATCTGTGTCGAATTCACCTCCTATTCCTGGAACAAGTCCCTGACCTAGAATCTGCACACAAGTTACACCATTCACAAAACATTCAAACAGCAATCAATGCATTCATCATTGTTCATTTGTTCATAGTCATACCATTGAATGAGGAAACCCTGTTGGAGCTCGACTCGCTGTTGCTCACATTTACAGCATCCTTTCCATCTCAACCAAATCTGTATTCAATGAGGGGGAGATGAAGCGTTATCGCGGGCGTCGGAGGTAAGAGCTCCGGTGTCTTAAAAGATTTGGGGTAGATATACCCTATTAAGGGTCTTTGTAGCTGTAAATCAGGAAGTTAAAACAAAAAAATTAGTGCTATAAACAACCAACATTCAAAACACCCATCGGAAATCCCAATAATTAGATTTTGTTTTACTGCTTGCAAGATTCAAAGTCACTCTACTAATAAAGTTTTGCCATATAGCTTTCATATACATTTGCTTTTAAACAATTATCAGAAATGAAACATTGGATAGCCGGTTGAGGTTTGTTGTACAACTTAACCTAAAATCATAGATTTTGCACAAGCTAATATATAACCTAAACAAAATGGAAGCAAAAAAAAAAAACTAAAAAAACACCTTAACAGAATTTACGTCGATCATAAATGGTAAAATAATATGATGAAATTTGATAATTTTACACCAAGTTCAGGTGTCCCAATAATTGGTAAAATAATATGATGAAAGTTTATAATTTTTTGATTAAACATGTAAGCCTTCTAATATTCCATAGGCACATTATACATGAAGCAAAGTTAAAGAAAGGGTTCTTTTCCAATCATAATTCATAGGGTGTATTCAAAATAGAAATTACGTATTCAAATATTTTTAAAGCCAATAATTATAAACCAAAATTCATCGTAGCATCTGATTTATCATATCAAGCCCGTGCACAAACAAACATCAGCTTACCAATTTTCAAGCTAAAATTATAACTTTACAAATTCAAATAAATGACCTGCACAGGTTTGAAAGCACTACAATCAAACTCTCTAATTTGATCATACCTTGTGCAAACCAGGTGAAAGATCACAAATCGTCGTAAAAACCAGTCAATAGTTAATCCACCTTCACAAACAACCAATCGCATCATAAGTTAGTGTTTACACTGGGTGATAGAACAAAACTAAAACCATAATCCAATAACTACAAATTAACAAGATAACCAGTACCTCGATAGAACGAAGTGAAAGGAAGTCTGATTTAGAAACCCTATAAAATACAGAGAGTGGAAACGGAAGATGATGGCTTCTCTTTTCCCCGGGTCCCCTGCCGTTAGTCTCGACCACTAAAACCCGCCATTGCCGATGTCCATGGCAGAAACCTAGCCGCTAATAACCACCGTCTTTGGTGGCTGTGGTGAAGCAGTCGTTTGAAGAGGATGGGGGAAGAGAGCAAGAAGGGGAGGCGTGAGAACGATGGAAATGATGTTAGGGTTTTGAAGGTTTTATTGGCCTCGTCAGTTATGAAGGCAAAGGCGAACAGTCGCCGGAGAAGAGGGGTTAAATTGCTCTAGTCCGACGTCTTAAAAATTATGGTGAAAAGTCCATTCTATCCCCCTTATATCTTTTTATATAAAAGATTATAGATTTAAATGTATGGATGAAATGGTAATTAGTAGGGTTTAATTATGAAGAGGGTTAGAAGGTAATTACACATTTATAAGGCATTACTAATGCGTACATTATGCAATAAAAAATATATAAGGTGTCTTAATTTTTTTAAGAAATTACATCTATGTCCTTCCAATCTTTATTATATAGTAGTACAGATATAGAGTATTGGGTCTTGGGAGACATAGTTTCATAGTTAAATTGAATAAAACTTGGATGTATACTACTAACAAAATGAGCCACTTATGTTGCAGCACAGTGGTAAGAGGCGATGTTTTTTTTAGAAGATTTAGGTTCGAACCTGGATAACGTGTGGTTTCGAAAAAAAATGTAGTTTAGGAGTAGTGTAAATGGATGTGTATGCGTGTTAACCGTTAAAAAACAAATAGGCCCGAAAAGAAAAATAGAAAGAAAAAAAAAAGGGAGCCCAAAAATAGACCCGAGGAAAAAAAATGGAAAACCCGTGTAAAACAAGATTTGAACCTTAGTTGATTGATACAAAGTAGACGCAGTAAACCACTTGAACTGAACATCATATTTAAACTATTTCACGCAAATAATCTATTAGTGTCATTTTTAAAAAGACAATCAGTCAATAAGTTCTTGTATTATACGCTCTATATAAATTTTAAACAAATAGTGATGTCACTTGACTCTATTCCCCTCTACACCTACTCAAGCGAGTGTGAGGATTTGGATGAAGTTTTCCTTAGTTATGCGCACCTTATGTTAAGGCCTAAACACAAGAACTCATCTAAATACTCTGGTGTGTGAGTGAGCTCATTTGTTGCCTATACAACTGATGTAGGACAAGTCTCACACCTTGCAATAGTTTTAGTCCGTAACACCTTGACAATGACTAATTTGAAATCCAGACCATCTTAAGTTGCTTTTAATAAAAGAAAATGCAATTAAATAAAGGATATAAACCATAATTTGAATAGTTTCGGTCTATAACACATTGAGAGTGACTAATTTAAAATCCAGACAATTTTAAACTTTTAAAAAAGAAAATGTAATTAAATGAAGGATATAAGACATGACTTAAATACTTTTTGTTATTTTAACTTTTTAGAGGTGGAGTCATCTTTTTTTATCACATGATAACTATTAGTTTAAACATCTCTTTTTGCTGCTCCATACCATATATCACATGATAACTATTAGTTTCATTTGACCAGATTTTAATCCACTCCTTATAATATTGACTGTTGTTGACCAGACCCATACCCAATATAGTTCTGCAACACATAAACTTGTCTTTAAATCTCTCCCAATCTGATCTATTAACTCCCTGCCATAGACTTTTGATTGGATGTTGACTTTCAAGACGATGCAACTTTAGAGCTTGACTTTCATTGACTATTGGGTCAATCCATAAATTACTTACATAATCTTTAAAAAGTTTAACTTTTAACCTTGACCTCCACTTTTACAGTTTTGATCCAAGGCCACCCCTTGACTTTTCAGTTGACTTTCCATTAGAAATACCAGTAACATACATCAGCAAGGTTTTTTCCACACATTGGCCATACTGTACCTCCACTTTAAAAGTTTAAATCAAGAGTAGATGAAACTGTATTCGTTGACTTTTCATTTGGTATTGACTGTAATCTGCATTTTAAAATTATAATAATCTTCATGCAGTAATTAATTCAATAGTTCTTTTATAAACCATTTATGTACTTTTTATCAAAGATTCAGAATTTGGTTTCAGTATTGCCATTCAAGTATACTTTATGTACAAAATATTTATTATTATCTTTTATAAAGTACTAGGTTATAAACCCCGTGTATTACACGGGTTGAATAAATGCAATGTCATATACTTAATAACAAATACTTACATATTCCATATTTGTGACATATTACATAGTTTTTTAATACAAATTTTAGATACGTCATATAGTTTCTTTTTAAAAATATTTTATAAAAAGAATGAAATAAATATTCAATTTCTAAAAATGTTTCATGAACAAACCTGTATTTTTTTAAATAAAAAGAATTATAGAAATCATTGTTATTTAATAGGAGAGAGAGACAGAAAACAAAAATTATTAAAATACAATTAAGGAAAACTTGTGCAATTAATAGGAGAGAGAGAGGCGGGAAAATTTTCTCACAAAAACCTTTATTTATTATAGAGTATAGATATAGATATAGATTAGTACAAAACTTACAAGTTCACAAACCTCAAGTAAGACTTAAAATACAAGTTCATAAACTTTTGCACAAATGCACCTGATTGCAACAGGTCGTCCCTTAATCACTTTAAACACCATTTTGGAAAATAAACCCTATCATTTAGAGGCTGAATCCGAAGTATAGAGAATGCTACCAAAACTGAAAATGCAGTGAGGATATTCAAGGCTGCAGCAAGCCCTATTTAAGAACTTGAAGACAAAGATGCAGCCCTTTTGAATACATTCAATAAACAATAGTTTAACTTACTTTTAGAGTCGATAATGTAAGGTGAATATCTGGTAACCTTTATTTCTGATGTATGAGACGGGTGGTTTAAGATGTGTTTTGTGATAAAACACGTGAAAATTTGGTTGTCTTTAAAATATGTAAAGCCGTTTAAGGCATTTAACTCAAAAAATGATTTGACCTGTTAATCGACCCATGAAATTGTGATAAGAATCAATGAACATTCAATTGGCCTTACTTTTCTAAAGTGTAAGTAGGCTGCTTATAAAACTGGAAAAGTTAGGTTGTATTTAAAATATGTAAATCCGTTTAAGGCATTTGGCTCAAAAATGATTTGACCCGTCGGTCGACCCATGAAATTGTGAGCTTTCTAGCTTCTCAAAGGGCTAAAACACCAAATCTAAAGCCATAAAGCTACCATAATAGTTGTACCTTTACTACCAGATTCTAATTCTCAAAAGAAACCAAAGCGAACCTGCACTGCACCACGTTCGGCGTTTGCTTGCACCATGAAACGGCTAGCTCAAGCTTCAACTTCACAAAAATACAACACCACCCTTGCACCTTTACAACACCTGCAACAAATAACATTTTTATTTAATTTATAGATTTATTTATTTATGAGATAAAAAGACATTCAATGCTTGTAAAAAAGTACTTATACAGGTCATGCACCCAATTATCGGGTCGGGTCAAGGGGTAATTCATATCCATATTTTTACACTTTGTTTTGCATGCCTAACTTACGACATGAAACAATATATAACAAGGTTAAAACAATTATTACCGTTTACCTGCCATGGCAAACTACATGTTTACAATTTGCAAAAACTGACTGTGTCCCGGTTCTTCTCCTCCATAACTAACCTCTGCACGAGCCCTTTTAGATGATTACGAAATTCCAAATATAAATCTTTTAGCTGTTTAGATTTTCTGTGTTTTGTGAAGTGGAGTATGAGTTGTACATCAATGGTTTGTGGCAGTAATGGATTTTTTAAGTATAAGCAAACAGTGGGACATGATTCAATGTCGCCAATGATTGAAGTTTATGTCCAATTTTATTATCACAAATGAAAACTTAATGTTCCAATAAACATCATTCAAGCAAACAATTCTTTAAATTTGAAAACCAATAAGATGACAACCTACCTGAGCAACAAAGTCACTAACGACCCGCCCATCATCAATGCAGATTCTAGGACCATATGGATTGAAGATTCAACCTACACTACAAACACCATCAAAATAATCACTTTAAACAAATCCATAATTGTACATACCTCAACCTCAGCACTGCGATGGTAATCCATGGCTATGTTTTAGCAGGCCATTGTCCTTCATTGATTAAAATTCAAATATACAACAAAGATAAATCAATTTGGAATCTGTCATTATTATTAATATGAAGATGTTACTATAGCATTAATGTCCACATTAAATCATGGCAAAGACGTGACTACAAAATGAGTAGCATTAGAAATACAATTGCTGACTTTGCCGCCGTTAAAGCAAACTTCAAGCTTCGTCCTCCTTATTGTAAGTTGAATTGAAGTAGAGCTTCCCAATCCAAACTCCTTCAGGGCATATTGTTCAAAGACAGCTGGCCGTTTTTTTAATGGGTAAAGTTGGTTAACCTGGGAAAAAAAATCTTAAACAAGGTAAGAACAAAGAAAACTCATAATATAGCATTGCAAGATTAGTACTTAAGAATTAGAATAATTTAAGATTGATTACTTGAAATAGCTATATTTATAAGCTTTACAAAAATCTAGTTCTATAAAACCATATTTTGGTTTTTTGAACAAAAACCTGCAAAATTCCATATTAAGATTAGAAAATTGAAAGTGGTGTCAACAAAACAAGTTAATTCAAAAGCTTAACTTATAACCTAATTGTTTATCTGCAAGGGCAGTAATATGCCTATATTTTTATCACAAGTTTACACAGATGAAGATCATAAGAAAACCCTAATCACAAGATGTCACACCAAGAGAAAACCGATTTGATAAAGTATAAATCCAAAAGACCCAAAATAATATGGCAATCTATAAAGTTAAAAAACTATAAACGACATCACAATTAACATTATAAGAACGAAACGGCCAACCAAGAATAATGCCTTCAATTAACACTGACATGTAGGCAGAAACCCCCAAACGTTAATGGAATCAAATTCAAAGCGAAATCAGATCAACTAACCAAAATCAACAACCTGTAAATACACACCAAAGATTAAAGGGGATAACAATCTGAGTTTAAACGATTCCAGAAGCTAAAGCTGAAATAATCGAATCACAAAGTGAATTACAAATCTGAAATGAACCCTAAAACTTGCTGAAAACAAGAAGAATGCGTTGTGGTTTTCCAATTAGAGAAGAAAATTCAAGTATGTAACGGATAAATATGGGAGTAAGGGGTTACTTAAGTAGACGAGGAAGGAGAAACAACGGATGAAGTAATTGAAGGCTTTCATGGCATTGATGATGGCGTTGATGGCGTTGGTCGTTGAGGAGAAGAAAGCAATTAAGGAGAAACGTAAGATGAAGTAATTGAAGGCTTTGATGGCGTGTTGATGGGGTTGGTCCGTTGAAGAGAAGAAGCAACTGAAGAGAAGAAACAACGGATGAAGCAACTAAAGAGAAGCAATTAAGGAGAAACGTCTCCGGCGGTGGAATTGAAGGGTTGTCTCCGACGGCCGGTTCAGGCGACTTAAAACAACCAGAAAAAGCGTCTTGTTGAATATGTATCATAAAGGAGTATAGATAATCGACTACTATTTTGTCACATTTTGGGGCCCAATAACATCTCTGAAAATGACCCATTACGTTTGGTCTAAAATCAAAATGGGCTTTTATTTTTGGGCTAAATAAAAAAGGGCGGGATACAAAAATGGCTTTTCGGCCAACCGGATCTAGAGGTGAACAAAGAAACCGGATCCAAATTCGATCCGACGGATTATCCGAAATCGGATCCAACAAGAACCGGTTACAACAGAACCGGTCCAGATTTTTTGAGAACCGGGGTCCCAGAACTAGTCCCAGGATTTTATATGGCCGGATAAAAATCCGATATTTTAGAAACGGTTTTTTTGGACAAAAAAGAACCGGCTTTGTCCGGTTCTAGCGTTGGGGCAAAAAAACCGGCTATATAGTCGTTAATATGGCCGTTTTTTTGTATCTTTTTGGTTTTTGAGGCTTGAAACTTATTATAAATAGTTATTATGAGTATGAGTTAGTTCACAACAACATTCTAGCTCTCAAAACGCAAAAAAAACGCTCACTTTTACGCAAAAAACGGTCTCATGGCTTCCGCATCCGCAAGCACTAAAAATTTCGTTGGTGGTTCTACTAGCGACGCCACGGTGGTGAGAGTACTTCCTTGCTCCCGGAACCAAGAGACACGGGCTTATTTCGATTTATGTGAAATGTTGAACGGTTCGCAAAAGCTCATTGCAATCGTTGTGGTAAAATTGTGGGTGCTGCGGGAAATAGCACTTTCAGGAATTTTATTGGTAGTCACACAAAACACACTCAAGGTGAAGATCAAACTCAAATTGGTAGGGACAAAGGAGTTTGGCAATACAATGTCGAGGGAGTTTGTGAGAGAATGGCACATTTCGTCATTCAAGAAGGATTGTCTTTTAATCACTTTCATAACCCGCGCTTGAAGATGATGATACAAGAGACGCTTTAACCGAGTTGCACAAATGTAACTTTGGGAAGAGATTGTTTAAAAATGTGGAAAAGATCTAAAAAAGAATTAATTTTAGGTTTTGAAATTTTAAATACAGACATTAACTTAAACACGGACGTTTGGTACGATCCACATGGTTTACCTGAATCGTACCTTTGCGTTACCGCAGATTGGGTTCAACCCGAGTCGTGGAAAATGATGAAGCGTACGATCGCATTTGACTATTTTGGATATCCACATACCGATGAAAACTTATTTTATATTTTAAACTTGGTAATTCAAACTTATAATATTCAACCAAAAATATTTTCAATATCTTTTGATAACGCTTCAAATAACACACACATGGTTGAAAAATTAAAAATAAAATATGAACCGCTTTGTAACGGTGTTTTCTTTCATAGTTGATGTGTTGCACACATCGTTAACTTGGTTGTGCAAAACGGTCTAAACGTCCAAGAAATAAGAGACGTGAAAGAAAATTTTAAAGTGATGTTACGAAAAGTTTTTAGCACAAGAAAAAAAAATGATATATAAACTATAGAAACTTGAACCAACAAAAGGATTCCATCTTTTTAGGTATGAATTGGGACGTACCTACTAGATGGAACTCGACATGAAAAATGTTTGAATCGGGCTTAAAGCAAAGAGTTATTTCAAAACATTTTCATGATGAACTTGTCTAAAAGAAATGTTGTTCACAAAAATTTGATAATATAAGTTGGGATATGATCGAGAAACTAACTAATTCACTTGAGGTTTTTAAAAATGCAACTACATGTTTATCGGAAGTTTATTATCCCACGTCTTCGCTAATACTTCAACAATTATATTTAATATTTAATGAATTAAAAGAGTTTGAATATCACGACCCTATTTTTGCAACAATGGTAATACCTATGAAAGCTAAATTTAAAAGATATTTTTTGGGAATGTCAGCCGTTGTTACATGTTCGACCGCCTTAAACCCAATGATTAATGTAACCAGTGTTGAAACATTAATTGAATCAATATCGGACGATTTAAATATGTACAAGGAAGACCCAAATTTTGAATCAAATGCAATAAGAGATTTCAATGCGGATTTTAATAATGTGTTTGATTATTATTTACGCATATATGTTGGAAGTGATGATCCATCAAACATGCGTGAATCAATGGCTTTGGGTTCAAGTTCTAGTAGTTTAATGAACCCGATGCTAAATTTATTTAACACTTTAATAAACGAAAATACTAAACGAGCTCGTGGAAGCACACCAAGTAGCGAGCTTGAGAGATATCAAGCAACCGACTTTATTTCAATTCTAAGATCCGAAGAGTTTGAAAACTTTGATATTTTGAGTTGGTGGCAAGGAAGGGAATCCCAACATCTCGTTCTAGCCGCAATGGCTCGTGACCTACTAACCGTCCAAGCTTCCACGGTAGTTTCAGAATCTGTTTTTTCTCTTAGTAGCAGAGTTTTGTCTATTCGAAGAACGAGGCTTACACCGAAATCTATGGAGATGTTTATTTGCTTGAAGGACCACTTGGATGTCGCCGAACGTGTACAACATGTTGCAAAATTAGAAGGCGAGCTTGACATTGAACAAGAAATACACGAGTTCGAAGTAGAACAAGGGGCTGCGAATCCACTTTCGGACGTAGAATAAGATTATGATGAAACCCAACATATCTCAAGCGAAGAAGATTGAAAACCGATATAACGAAGACAAAGACGAGTGAAAGACGAATAACGAGTCACAATAAATAATATATACTAGTATTTTTACCCGGCGCGTTGCAGCCGAAACAATGCTTTAGCAAACAGCCAACCAACTTTGTAGGAAGTTTTCAAAACAATTTTATGGGTCTTAAATAATCTCAATATAGCAAATAACCCTCCTATACACACATGGAATTTTATTACAAATTGTAAGTGGAGTAAAATATAAAACATTATTTTACACTATTATATGTACATGAAGAACAAAGTAATAACATAATAACATAACCAAGTACGTGTTACCATATGAATGAAAAGGTGGCTTGTGATATAGGGGTTTGGAAGAAACTAATAACAATGTTTTTGTGATGTGCTTGTTGTTGACGGTTGATGTAACATGTTAATTTTTGCTCTTTCTTTTTTATGGTTCTTGATTTGTAGTATCTGAAGTTGAAGGTGATAAAATATTATAGCAATAAGTTTAGTGAAAGTGTTAAATTTGCTACGATAAAAAGGTTAATGTAGGCAAAATCAATAATTATTCTTAGTGTAAATTAAAAAAATATCATAAATTAGTAACGAACCCTGTGGTAGGTATGGTCTCTTTTTCGATTGTTTTGTCAAAGGTGGTGTAGGTTGAGATGCAAGTCCTTTGTGAGAGAGGATGTTGAACCTGGAGCGTCGTTGGCATCATAGACACGATTGACAACAATGGTACCGTCTGGTTTTGCGGTGATTTGCATTAATTTTGGGATATCTTTAATTGAAAGCATTGGAGGATACAGAACTTTTAGGTTTTTGTGCCCACGATTGATGCCCATGTCTTGACCATCAATGTTTAGAATGGTATTGACCGCGTTGTCAAGCTCAATCAAAAAGTATATTAAAAACTATTATTTAGCTGCCTTAGACTGTAGATAGGAAAGTAGGGTTGTCGAATCCACAGAGAATCAGTGGAAAGATTAATTGATAAGTTTAGTAAATTGCTTTTTAATTAAAACTCAATTTAAATAAATAAAAAAAGATGCAACCTCCTCCAACCTTCAGGTTCCAGGTTTCACATTAAACTCAGTTTTCAATTAGACACCACATAGACATAGTGTTTGAAAATCGGTTAAAACAGTAATTGAAGACAGATTGTTGTCAGCTGCCTATACGACTAGTTTCGTCACAAACCATTACAATCCAACTACCCAATTTATCAATGCCAAGTTACCCCTCTTTAATCACCCAACCCCGCTACTAGGTTTTATCATCAACCGAACAAGATTGTAAAGTAGAAAACTCAAAGCACTCAAATAAATTTTTTAAATCAACCAATACATCAATGTACTAACTTATTGTCAGAAACTAAATAGATCCAAAAACATAAACAACTGAATCAAATATAAGACCTATAAGAACGATCCGTCTAGAGGAAGCTACAAATCTTCGTAAACAAATCGTCAAAGCTTGATTTGGTTTTCATCCTTGAGTTTAGAATAATGAGTCGATGCCCTAAGCACCTCTGTCGTAATTACCTTCCAAAACCTTCGTGTGCATGAACCCTCCTAATTGCCGTCCAGAGTTCTTATGTTACTCTTGCTCTTTTTCGATATCTTGTAGCCCAAAAGAATTAATTTGAACCCAAGTACACAAAAATAATTGAAGCCCACGAATCTCTTTTGTTCTTTGTTCTAGCCCACGTGAACCCCCTCTTAAACTCTTGTTGTGCATTTTTCTTTTTTAACCAGAGGCCGAAGACTGCAGCCCATTACTCTTTTAGTTGTAACTTCGAGTTCCATCTGCAATTATTTCAAAGATACAATTGAATTGCAAATGAAGTAATTAATTACCTATTTATTGAAATACTAATTGAATTCAATTTGTTTCTTTTGTTTTTTTTCTTTTGTTTCTATATGTGCTAGAGGATTGCATTGTAGAAGATTCGTCAAAGTCCGACTATCATCACACGAATAGAGATTGTGTACGGGTAATTTTAATCTAAACCTGCAAAATTAAGCTCGAAACAAACCACAAGCATCATACCGACTCAATATAATGACTCAATAAAAATTAAAAGACATTACAGACTGAACACAACACAAAAATTATAAAAAATAAAAAATAAAGGAGAAAATAAAACACTCATGCTCGCTTGAAAACCCATGAAGCTTCCTCACATTTGGCCGGCTCGCACACACAAATACACAAAAAAATAAAATAAAATACTAACTCACTTTCGTAGGAAACACGATTGCATTTAGCGTATGCAACAAGCTTTTTAAACCACTCGGTTGCCCGAGTGGACGCGTTGAGTCGTTAGGGTTTCTAGAGAACACACTCACAACGTTCATTTAACTAAAAAAAACCAAACATATCTTATGTTGTCTCCTAAGAGCGTTAAGTTTAATGTCTTCAACCACACGCGATTTACCTTACTGCTCTTATGGTGGTCGGGTGGGAAGCTTGCAATACTCCTTCCCTACACTTACATTCCTCTCATCATCAAGTTTTCTCCAAGCCGACCTGCACAAGTAGTCCACCCAAGTAGTTCTGAATAAATAAATAAAACTAAAAAAAATCAAATAGAAGAAAATACTTTTAGCGTTTTTGTTTTATAGAAAGAAAATTAACTAAACTAAAAAAATCGACTAAACTAAAGCAACAAAACTAAGCGCACTGATTCCTTGGCAACGGCATCATTTTGATCGCGTTGTCAAGGCCAATCAAAAACTATATTGAAAACAACTCCTTAGCTACATTAGGCTGTAAATAGGAAAGTAGGGTTGTCGATTTCACAGGAAATCAGTGGAAATATTAATTGCTAAGTTTAGTAAATTGCCTTTTAATTAAAACTCAATTTAAATAAAGAAAAAAAGATGCAACCTCCTCCAACCTTCAGGTTCTAGGTTTCTCATTAAACTTAGTTGTTTAACTCGACACCACATAGACATAGTGTTGGAAAATCAGTTAAAACGGTAATTGAAAACAGATTGTTGTCAGCAACCTATACAACTAGTTTCGTCACAAACCAGTACAATCCAATTACCCAATTTATCAATGACAAGTTACCCCTTTAGTCACCCAACCCTGCAGCTAGGTTTTATCATCAACCGAACAAGATTGTAAAGCAGAAAACTCAAAGCACTCAAATAATTTGTTTAAATCAACCAATACATCAATATACTCTTTTATTGTCAGAAACTAAATAGATCCAAAAACATAAACAACTGAATCAATATAAAACCTATACGAACCGTCCGTCTAGGGGAAGTTAAAAGTGATTTAGTCGCGCATCTTCGTAAACAAATCGTCAAAGCTTGATTTGGTTTTCATCCATGAGTTTAGAATAATGAGTCGATGCCCTAAGCACCTCTGTCGTGATTGCCTTCCAAAACCTTCGTGTGCATGAACCCTCCTAAATGTCGTCGAGACTCCTTATGTTAATCTTGCTCTTTTTCGATATCTCCTAGCCCAAAAGATTTAATTTGAACCCTAGTACACAAAAATAATTGAAGCCCACGAATTTTTTTTGTTCTTTGTTCTAGCCCACGTGAACCCCCTCGTAAACTCTTGTTGTGCATTTTTCTTTTTTAACCAGAGGCCCAAGACTGCAGCCCATTACTCTTTTAGTTGTAACTTCGAGTTCCATCTGCAATTATTCCAAAGATACAATTGAATTGCAAATGAAGTAATTAGTTACCTATTTATTGAAATACTAATTGAATTCAATTTGTTTCTTTTGTTTTTTTCTTTTATTCTTACGATAGAATCAAACCAACATTATTATTACAAACTCCTTTTTAACGCAATAAATTTTAATCCATTAATTCTTCATGTTTAGGTTATTAGACCGTTTTAGCACGTTTTCTTCTTTTTATAACCTAAATACATAAATACACTTAATGTATATTGTTTTATACATAATTAGGGTTAAAAATATATAACTATATACAATCAACATATGTAAAACAACCACTCATCACATCCCCACAATTATCTTTTTTCGTCCCAAAAAATATTTACAATGAAATCATAATTGGAAAACTTGCAACTTACACTTTCATTCTACCCAGCACAGATTCTTATAACACATTAATCGTAACAATCGGTATTTCTGTCCGATTAAACCCAGCCACGACTCTCGAGCCCCCGATTTTGTGATCTACTATATTATATATTACCATGCAAACAGTCTATCTATGGGTATCACACTCAAAAAGCTACGACTCAGCCTAATCCCAACTCAAGGTCATGTTTAGCCCTAGGTTAAATCATATAGATTTCCCACCGTTATAAACACTAATTTATATGTTTTTAAAAATTATGAATAATGGATCGATGGATGAATGATTTAGTTTTTATTAATGTTTTATGAATAAACATAATCCAATGATGTTTCGATCAAGCTGGAACCCGATATATGACACATAGGCTGTAGTTATTATCTTTGAAGTACATAAGCTTCAAAATATGGGTGTATCCTTCAAGTCGTCATCCCGAAGGGTAACACATAAACCTAACTTATTCATCCAATTTTGATTACATAAGTCTCGCCCATGGGTGTATCAACCAAGTCACTATCCCAGAGGGTAACACGTAGGTTAAACTCAAGCTCTCAATTTTAATTAATTACGTTCATTCAATTGATGGATTATGGATTGCGCTACCAACTTTCGAATTTATTTTCATAAAAAGAAAGCGATATACCAAATAATTTTAAAAACTTATAAATTTTTGTTTATAATGGTACCTATCACCATATATTGACAGTTTCGACCTTACCGACACCCCTAAGATGAGAACTCATAAGACATCCTGAATTAATTATACAATTATGCTAGATTCACTATCAGGATGTTTAAGCTCTTTATGTCGGTTGCGCCTACCAAAATGTTACAAATCAGACGTGGTTGACTATCATTATTCATTTCAATTCCACATTAGCACAACTTTGATTGTACCATCATCTTACATTTAGTTGCAAAAATTCTAATATAGAGACATTTTTTTGTAAATTTTTAAATTTTTATGTATTTTTAGTTGCCCAAGACTGCAGCCCATTACTCTTTTAGTTGTAACTTCGAGTTCCATCTGCAATTATTCCCAAGATACAATTGAATTGCAAATGAAGTAATTAATTACCTATTTATTGAAATACTAATTTAATTCAATTTGTTTCTTTTGTTTTTTTCTTTTGTTTCTTACAATAGAATCAAACCAACATTATTATTACAAACTACTTTTTTTAGCAATAAATTTTAATCCATTAATTCTTCATGTTTAGGTTATTAGACCGTTTTAGCTCGTTTTCTTCTTTTTATATCCTAAACACATAAATACACTTAATGTATATTGTTTCATACATAATTAGGGTTAAAAATATATATAACTATATACAATCAACATGTGTAAAAATATATAATTATATACATAATCTGGAAAATGATAATGTCAACCTAAAAGTTGTGAGAGGATGTTGAACCTGAGTGTCGTTGGCATCATAGACACAATTGACAACATTGGTATCGTTTGGTTTTGCGGTGATTTGCATAAATTTTGGGATACCTTTAATTGAAAGCATTGGAGGATACAGAACTTTTAGGTTTTTGTGTCCACGATTGATGCCCATGTCTTGACAGTCAATGTTTAGAATGGTATTCATTGCGTCGTTGAAGGATACGACATTGGTGCTTGATGTATCGTCGGCTATTGTCACATTTACACTGTACTTGTATATTCTTATTAGATTGAAATGCTGGAGAATGATGAGTATGTACTTTGATTCATGTTAAAATATGTGATTGAAAAAAAAATCTAGTAAATAAGTGTAATATAAATAATAGTAAACAATAATGATGCTTTAAGTTAGTGAAATAACTCACATGTATTTGGGGGAGTTTATAGTGCCATGGTTTTCGCACACCAAATCTTCTTGTTCAAGATAAAGTTTCTTTGTGCAAACGGAACAAAGAGCATAATACCATTTTCGATAGTTGAAAGTATCAATGACACTTATTGACGGGTTCGTATTTTATTGCATGTGTGTCAACAAAATCTTGGTTGTCTCTTTGCTTTCCCTTGATCGGCGCGGGATACAGAGATGGTTGGGGGATGTACGAGAGGTTTGGTTTCAATGGTTCTTAGAGAGGGTATATCAGTAATTTCACACAAAATTAACAGAAAAGTTAACGGTCGTTAAGTGCAGGGACTCATAGTGTTAATACATCAAACGTTAGGTGTTAAAGGTGGATGAAACATGATGTTTTGTTCAAACCCCAGGGACGAAAACTGCAGTTTACTTTTGTAATATCCAGAATTTTTCGACCTATACTTCCCTAAACCCTTGCACGTATTATCGATTCAAAACTTGAAATTTTATTAAAACTATTTTCTTAAATAATAAATATTGATTTAATTGATATATATTTAAGAAAAACAAATATACTTGAGATATATAGAAGATTTATAAATAAATATATATATATATATATATATAAATGTATCGTATAAATGAATATATTAAAAATCCTTAAAACTTTATAGGTTATAATTATATAAATAATATAATTAATAAACTTATTCTTTCATGTTGAAACTTGTAAACTAATAATCCTATAAAATATTTTGTAGAATTATAAAATAGTAAAAGATATAAAACTTATAAAAAAACTTAGTTAGATTTTATAAAAATAAAACATATTTATTTTTATAAATGTCAAGGGACTGAAACTGCCAATCTTGGAACTTGTTTTAAATTTAATCTTATGTTAAACATAAAATGTTAAAGACTTAAAAATACAGGGGCCTGTTGTGCAATTATCTCAAACTTCCAGATTCTAAAACCAGTCCCGAGTTCGAGTCTCTCAGGGACCGGTTTGGAGCTCGATTTTCCTAAAAACGCGTTTCCGTCCGGATTCGATGCACCTCGGGTTTCCCTTCGCGCATGCGACCACCACCCAAGGTGAATCAATGCTAAAATCCAATTGTAATAACGTGTGGGTTAGAATTCGAATCCATTCGGCTCAACCATAAACTCCTCAACCGATCGGGCATTTAATGGCGAAATCCGCTATAAATATCGACCCAAACGCATCAACGACACACCACTCGTACTCCTCCTACTCTCAATTCATCCAATTTGCACCTGCATTGCTCGATTGGAACTCGTGGACAGCCGACTCCAAACGCAACCCGTTCTCCCTCATTTCAACTTCGTTTCAGGTAAATCGAATGGCCAAAAGATTCGTTTTCCTTTATAGATTAAAAGCCCTCTGTCAATTTATGCTAACAGAGGGTGAATCGATGTGTAATCTCGGTTTGAAGTTCTAGGGTTCATACGGATTTGGGATTGTGTTTATCAATTTGATTTTTCGTGTTTAAACCTAACGAGGCCTGTAGTCGGGTGGTTAGGCGTGTACGTGTGTGAGTCGGGTGGCCCAGGTTCGATCCGGCCAGCCCGAGTTTTGCCCTTTTTATTTTTTTAAACCTTTTTAAAACAGATTTAATATTTTAATTATTTTTATAAAATCTGTGGCATTTTTATAAACTTGAATATGATTTTATTTAAACTTTTATATACTGGAACATTTTCAATTAAATAAAACTTAGTTTAAACCTATAAAAACTAAATCTTTGATCTTGGTTTTAAATCCTTAAAAACTTTAAAACTTTATAAAACTTATACATTTAACAGGAAATTATTTTATAAAATCAGAAATTTAATTTATTTCATTTCTGAAATAATAAACTTGTTTTGTTTAAAACTTTAAATTAATTTATGTTGTTTAAATAAAAACAGAAACTTATATAATATTTATAAACTCGAAAAAGTTTATAAAAATTTATATATTATCTTGAAGAAAAACATAAACTTATAAAACTTTTATAAAATTTATGCTTAATTAACCTGAAACTTATTTATTTAAATATAAAACAAAAGAAATCATTATACTTTACTTATTTCCTAAATATTTACAAACTTATAAACTTTATAAAACTAAATGGAAACTTTAAATAATTATTAACTTGTAAACTTTATTTAAATACTTTAAGAAACTTTATTTAGAACATTTATAAACTTATAAACTTTATAAATTTATATTTAAAATATAAACCTTATACGAAATTCTATTTAAACATAGTTGTTTAAACTAAAAATGTCATTTATTTAAACTTATGAAAACATTTTTAAACCTTATTTATTTACAAGTTAATTTGTAAAAATAAATGCTCGATACTTAACTACCTTAATAAATCTCAAATACTTTATATTGATTATTTTAATTGGTTAAAGTAATCATCCTTTTTAAGTAATTAATTACCCTTAACAATTATTTAGTATTTCTTAAGAATTGTTTAATCTTGAAATAATTATTATTAATATGTGACCATTAATTATTCTTTAAATAATGAACCTTTAAATATTATTCACTAGTTTAGATCTCTTGTCCACACACGGGATGAAAAATATCAATATATAAATTTTTTAAATATTTATGTATATATTTTACAACTATAAAAATATACTACATATACTTAAGATAGAAAACAAATTCAAAATATGTAAAAGTTATATATAATTGGGTTTCGAAAATACGTTAACTACTATTTAATATAATTTGACTTTCATTTACTATTTGATTGGAAATAGAAGTGACATAATTAAATTTCAAAGTTTCTTATAATAAGAGATAATTTAAAATAAATATTTTTTATTAATATAATTAGTATTTTTTCTTTAAATATATATTATTAGTTAAAGATAGAAATGCATTAAATAAGAGAGAGATGCGGGAAAAAAAATGGTGAAGATGAATATTGAGGCGACACGTGGCGTGAAGAAACCTTTATTTATTATATAGTATATATTCTTTAAGAAATCATTATTAATTCTTTTTACTACTTATTCTTTAAATAATTATTGTTAAACTTTAACAAATTATTTAGTCTTTCACTTAACTATTATTACCACTCTACTTCTAAATACTTAGAAAACTATTTTTATTATTATTATTACATAACTTGTGTAATAGATAATTATAAAGCTTTCTAAATAATTATTGTTAGTAATAATTATTCTAAACTATAAACCTATTAAACTTGATATCCAAGTCTTGTATTTGAAACTTCAATATAAACTTTACAAACTCAATCATTCCCGTCTCCCATTTGGAACCCTAGTTAATCTTAGAATCCTAGATACTTGCCATAGACTTATAGAATCAAACTTGAAACTTTAGACTTGTGTTTTTAGGCTTATTGTGAGGATATTCTCCATCAAAATCTTGCTACACTTAATCGTTGTCAGGGCACTCTCATCTTTCCAAGTGAGTATACTTAGCCCCTTTTCGTTTTACACTCTTTATAAACTTGGGGTGAAACATGTATCAAAAACTAATACAATTCTTGTACAACTACGCTTATATGATTATTCTTGTGTGATGCTTGAGACTTGCATGCTTAAATTAGACTTAATACTAGCATATCCATTAACTTTGATCAAGCCTATGGTAACAATGATAGATCTATTGTATTTGACCAATCCACATAGTTTGATTGATCATTCGGGGGGAGCCTATGGTGATTGTTACTGAATTTAAACTTTAAACTTTTAAGGGTAACCTTCGGGTTATGCCTAAACTTGGTTGGAGGGTTGATATGCACAATGTTTAACATGTTTGCTCTCACGCTTATACTATAGAATGCATGACATAGTGAATTGTAAAAAACTTTTCAAAGATTTTGTTAAACTGTGTCAAAACCTTTGTATCTCACCAACTATTTTTAGTTGACAGTTTGCTTAACATGTTTCAGATACACCAACATGAGACTTTATTGTGATCACATATGATGCTTTGGACCTAGAATACTTATTAAATTAAAATTGTATTCTTGTTATGTATTGATTCTTTCCTTGTATTGAAACCTTGAAAGTTATTAATGAAACTATTTAAACTTTAATAGTTAACCTTGTGCTATTGAACAACTGCGTCTGCCCCGACGTATAATCCGTCGTCGGTTGGGGTGTGACAACTTTTGTTTTTATTACTTATATTTTATATTTAAACTATAACAGTAACATTATTATCAATAATTTTAAAGAGAAGTGTCGGTGGCCTTTGCCACCGACCATTTCTCTCCCAACTTTGATCAATTGTCAAAACTCAACCCAAACTTTCTATTTGACCTCTTCAAGCTTATAAAGTTTCGAATTTACCCATGTGGTATATATAATCTGATTTTTCATTAATAACTTTCGCGTTTGTTTTTTTCTTGTCGTCCCGGCATAACTTTTTTTGTAAAACGGAACCGGTATCGTTATCTAACTGTCTTTTATCAATGTTTCAATCTCCGCAATCGACTCTCCGTAACTTCGTACGTTTCTTTAATGTATTTAATTACGATTCTTTTTATACTTAGTCACGTTAATGTCACTGCCCCAACCGTTTAAGGTGGGGTAAAATTTATTTAACCATATTTGTTTTTGTATTTAGTCACGTTAATGTCACCACCTCAACTGTTTAAGGTTTGCTTCTCATCGTGAAGCACGGGGCAAACTTTCTAGTATAACAACATTTTATATAAAAAATATTCTACATATTTTCTTGGTTTATTGAGCCATGCCATTGGGCCTTTGTTGATCTAAAGCCCTGCCCATGTTAAAACTTAAATAGCAACGAAACCCTAACACTGCCTGCCAGCCTGGTGGTTCCTCTTCTGCCTCTCTGTCTCCCAGCAGTTCGGTTGGTCGGAGATCTTCAGCCATGGTAAACCCTGCAACCTCTCGTATTTTTCAAAATTGATTTCTCTGTCAAACGTATCTTAAGGTGTGGATGTAGCATAAGCTATAGCGAGCTGGAAGAACTTAAAATCTAGACCTAATTCGTGCCAGGTATCGTTATAATTTGAAGTGTGAATGAATTCGGATTCGGTTTTCTTGTTCCAAATCGATTTTAACATTGAATTATGCGATGTTTTTTATGATCGATAGTCATTTTTATGTGATTATAGAGTTGAATTCTACGGTGCTTTTTTGTTATTAAAAAATCGAAAACTGAATCCGAAATCAGTCACACTCCAATCGAAAACTGAGTTGGTATTTCTGTCCGATTAAACCCAGCCACGACTCTCGAGCCCCCGATTTTGTGATCTACTATATTATATATTACCATGCAAACAGTCTATCTATGGGTATCACACTCAAAAAGCTACGACTCAGCCTAATCCCAACTCAAGGTCATGTTTAGCCCTAGGTTAAATCATATAGATTTCCCACCGTTATAAACACTAATTTATATGTTTTTAAAAATTATGAATAATGGATCGATGGATGAATGATTTAGTTTTTATTAATGTTTTATGAATAAACATAATCCAATGATGTTTCGATCAAGCTGGAACCCGATATATGACACATAGGCTGTAGTTATTATCTTTGAAGTACATAAGCTTCAAAATATGGGTGTATCCTTCAAGTCGTCATCCCGAAGGGTAACACATAAACCTAACTTATTCATCCAATTTTGATTACATAAGTCTCGCCCATGGGTGTATCAACCAAGTCACTATCCCAGAGGGTAACACGTAGGTTAAACTCAAGCTCTCAATTTTAATTAATTACGTTCATTCAATTGATGGATTATGGATTGCGCTACCAACTTTCGAATTTATTTTCATAAAAAGAAAGCGATATACCAAATAATTTTAAAAACTTATAAATTTTTGTTTATAATGGTACCTATCACCATATATTGACAGTTTCGACCTTACCGACACCCCTAAGATGAGAACTCATAAGACATCCTGAATTAATTATACAATTATGCTAGATTCACTATCAGGATGTTTAAGCTCTTTATGTCGGTTGCGCCTACCAAAATGTTACAAATCAGACGTGGTTGACTATCATTATTCATTTCAATTCCACATTAGCACAACTTTGATTGTACCATCATCTTACATTTAGTTGCAAAAATTCTAATATAGAGACATTTTTTTGTAAATTTTTAAATTTTTATGTATTTTTAGTTGCCCAAGACTGCAGCCCATTACTCTTTTAGTTGTAACTTCGAGTTCCATCTGCAATTATTCCCAAGATACAATTGAATTGCAAATGAAGTAATTAATTACCTATTTATTGAAATACTAATTTAATTCAATTTGTTTCTTTTGTTTTTTTCTTTTGTTTCTTACAATAGAATCAAACCAACATTATTATTACAAACTACTTTTTTTAGCAATAAATTTTAATCCATTAATTCTTCATGTTTAGGTTATTAGACCGTTTTAGCTCGTTTTCTTCTTTTTATATCCTAAACACATAAATACACTTAATGTATATTGTTTCATACATAATTAGGGTTAAAAATATATATAACTATATACAATCAACATGTGTAAAAATATATAATTATATACATAATCTGGAAAATGATAATGTCAACCTAAAAGTTGTGAGAGGATGTTGAACCTGAGTGTCGTTGGCATCATAGACACAATTGACAACATTGGTATCGTTTGGTTTTGCGGTGATTTGCATAAATTTTGGGATACCTTTAATTGAAAGCATTGGAGGATACAGAACTTTTAGGTTTTTGTGTCCACGATTGATGCCCATGTCTTGACAGTCAATGTTTAGAATGGTATTCATTGCGTCGTTGAAGGATACGACATTGGTGCTTGATGTATCGTCGGCTATTGTCACATTTACACTGTACTTGTATATTCTTATTAGATTGAAATGCTGGAGAATGATGAGTATGTACTTTGATTCATGTTAAAATATGTGATTGAAAAAAAAATCTAGTAAATAAGTGTAATATAAATAATAGTAAACAATAATGATGCTTTAAGTTAGTGAAATAACTCACATGTATTTGGGGGAGTTTATAGTGCCATGGTTTTCGCACACCAAATCTTCTTGTTCAAGATAAAGTTTCTTTGTGCAAACGGAACAAAGAGCATAATACCATTTTCGATAGTTGAAAGTATCAATGACACTTATTGACGGGTTCGTATTTTATTGCATGTGTGTCAACAAAATCTTGGTTGTCTCTTTGCTTTCCCTTGATCGGCGCGGGATACAGAGATGGTTGGGGGATGTACGAGAGGTTTGGTTTCAATGGTTCTTAGAGAGGGTATATCAGTAATTTCACACAAAATTAACAGAAAAGTTAACGGTCGTTAAGTGCAGGGACTCATAGTGTTAATACATCAAACGTTAGGTGTTAAAGGTGGATGAAACATGATGTTTTGTTCAAACCCCAGGGACGAAAACTGCAGTTTACTTTTGTAATATCCAGAATTTTTCGACCTATACTTCCCTAAACCCTTGCACGTATTATCGATTCAAAACTTGAAATTTTATTAAAACTATTTTCTTAAATAATAAATATTGATTTAATTGATATATATTTAAGAAAAACAAATATACTTGAGATATATAGAAGATTTATAAATAAATATATATATATATATATATATATATATATATATAAATGTATCGTATAAATGAATATATTAAAAATCCTTAAAACTTTATAGGTTATAATTATATAAATAATATAATTAATAAACTTATTCTTTCATGTTGAAACTTGTAAACTAATAATCCTATAAAATATTTTGTAGAATTATAAAATAGTAAAAGATATAAAACTTATAAAAAAACTTAGTTAGATTTTATAAAAATAAAACATATTTATTTTTATAAATGTCAAGGGACTGAAACTGCCAATCTTGGAACTTGTTTTAAATTTAATCTTATGTTAAACATAAAATGTTAAAGACTTAAAACTACAGGGGCCTGTCGTGCAATTATCTCAAACTTCCAGATTCTAAAACCAGTCCCGAGTTCGAGTCTCTCAGGGACCGGTTTGGAGCTCGATTTTCCTAAAAACGCGTTTCCGTCCGGATTCGATGCACCTCGGGTTTCCCTTCGCGCATGCGACCACCACCCAAGGTGAATCAATGCTAAAATCCAATTGTAATAACGTGTGGGTTAGAATTCGAATCCATTCGGCTCAACCATAAACTCCTCAACCGATCGGGCATTTAATGGCGAAATCCGCTATAAATATCGACCCAAACGCATCAACGACACACCACTCGTACTCCTCCTACTCTCAATTCATCCAATTTGCACCTGCATTGCTCGATTGGAACTCGTGGACAGCCGACTCCAAACGCAACCCGTTCTCCCTCATTTCAACTTCGTTTCAGGTAAATCGAATGGCCAAAAGATTCGTTTTCCTTTATAGATTAAAAGCCCTCTGTCAATTTATGCTAACAGAGGGTGAATCGATGTGTAATCTCGGTTTGAAGTTCTAGGGTTCATACGGATTTGGGATTGTGTTTATCAATTTGATTTTTCGTGTTTAAACCTAACGAGGCCTGTAGTCGGGTGGTTAGGCGTGTACGTGTGTGAGTCGGGTGGCCCAGGTTCGATCCGGCCAGCCCGAGTTTTGCCCTTTTTATTTTTTTAAACCTTTTTAAAACAGATTTAATATTTTAATTATTTTTATAAAATCTGTGGCATTTTTATAAACTTGAATATGATTTTATTTAAACTTTTATATACTGGAACATTTTCAATTAAATAAAACTTAGTTTAAACCTATAAAAACTAAATCTTTGATCTTGGTTTTAAATCCTTAAAAACTTTAAAACTTTATAAAACTTATACATTTAACAGGAAATTATTTTATAAAATCAGAAATTTAATTTATTTCATTTCTGAAATAATAAACTTGTTTTGTTTAAAACTTTAAATTAATTTATGTTGTTTAAATAAAAACAGAAACTTATATAATATTTATAAACTCGAAAAAGTTTATAAAAATTTATATATTATCTTGAAGAAAAACATAAACTTATAAAACTTTTATAAAATTTATGCTTAATTAACCTGAAACTTATTTATTTAAATATAAAACAAAAGAAATCATTATACTTTACTTATTTCCTAAATATTTACAAACTTATAAACTTTATAAAACTAAATGGAAACTTTAAATAATTATTAACTTGTAAACTTTATTTAAATACTTTAAGAAACTTTATTTAGAACATTTATAAACTTATAAACTTTATAAATTTATATTTAAAATATAAACCTTATACGAAATTCTATTTAAACATAGTTGTTTAAACTAAAAATGTCATTTATTTAAACTTATGAAAACATTTTTAAACCTTATTTATTTACAAGTTAATTTGTAAAAATAAATGCTCGATACTTAACTACCTTAATAAATCTCAAATACTTTATATTGATTATTTTAATTGGTTAAAGTAATCATCCTTTTTAAGTAATTAATTACCCTTAACAATTATTTAGTATTTCTTAAGAATTGTTTAATCTTGAAATAATTATTATTAATATGTGACCATTAATTATTCTTTAAATAATGAACCTTTAAATATTATTCACTAGTTTAGATCTCTTGTCCACACACGGGATGAAAAATATCAATATATAAATTTTTTAAATATTTATGTATATATTTTACAACTATAAAAATATACTACATATACTTAAGATAGAAAACAAATTCAAAATATGTAAAAGTTATATATAATTGGGTTTCGAAAATACGTTAACTACTATTTAATATAATTTGACTTTCATTTACTATTTGATTGGAAATAGAAGTGACATAATTAAATTTCAAAGTTTCTTATAATAAGAGATAATTTAAAATAAATATTTTTTATTAATATAATTAGTATTTTTTCTTTAAATATATATTATTAGTTAAAGATAGAAATGCATTAAATAAGAGAGAGATGCGGGAAAAAAAATGGTGAAGATGAATATTGAGGCGACACGTGGCGTGAAGAAACCTTTATTTATTATATAGTATATATTCTTTAAGAAATCATTATTAATTCTTTTTACTACTTATTCTTTAAATAATTATTGTTAAACTTTAACAAATTATTTAGTCTTTCACTTAACTATTATTACCACTCTACTTCTAAATACTTAGAAAACTATTTTTATTATTATTATTACATAACTTGTGTAATAGATAATTATAAAGCTTTCTAAATAATTATTGTTAGTAATAATTATTCTAAACTATAAACCTATTAAACTTGATATCCAAGTCTTGTATTTGAAACTTCAATATAAACTTTACAAACTCAATCATTCCCGTCTCCCATTTGGAACCCTAGTTAATCTTAGAATCCTAGATACTTGCCATAGACTTATAGAATCAAACTTGAAACTTTAGACTTGTGTTTTTAGGCTTATTGTGAGGATATTCTCCATCAAAATCTTGCTACACTTAATCGTTGTCAGGGCACTCTCATCTTTCCAAGTGAGTATACTTAGCCCCTTTTCGTTTTACACTCTTTATAAACTTGGGGTGAAACATGTATCAAAAACTAATACAATTCTTGTACAACTACGCTTATATGATTATTCTTGTGTGATGCTTGAGACTTGCATGCTTAAATTAGACTTAATACTAGCATATCCATTAACTTTGATCAAGCCTATGGTAACAATGATAGATCTATTGTATTTGACCAATCCACATAGTTTGATTGATCATTCGGGGGGAGCCTATGGTGATTGTTACTGAATTTAAACTTTAAACTTTTAAGGGTAACCTTCGGGTTATGCCTAAACTTGGTTGGAGGGTTGATATGCACAATGTTTAACATGTTTGCTCTCACGCTTATACTATAGAATGCATGACATAGTGAATTGTAAAAAACTTTTCAAAGATTTTGTTAAACTGTGTCAAAACCTTTGTATCTCACCAACTATTT
Source organism: Smallanthus sonchifolius (assembly GCA_023525975.1). Taxonomy (NCBI): domain Eukaryota; kingdom Viridiplantae; phylum Streptophyta; class Magnoliopsida; order Asterales; family Asteraceae; genus Smallanthus; species Smallanthus sonchifolius. The sequence goes on along the minus strand of CM042035.1, from coordinate 13,687,122 downwards.
TTAGTTGACAGTTTGCTTAACATGTTTCAGATACACCAACATGAGACTTTATTGTGATCACATATGATGCTTTGGACCTAGAATACTTATTAAATTAAAATTGTATTCTTGTTATGTATTGATTCTTTCCTTGTATTGAAACCTTGAAAGTTATTAATGAAACTATTTAAACTTTAATAGTTAACCTTGTGCTATTGAACAACTGCGTCTGCCCCGACGTATAATCCGTCGTCGGTTGGGGTGTGACAACTTTTGTTTTTATTACTTATATTTTATATTTAAACTATAACAGTAACATTATTATCAATAATTTTAAAGAGAAGTGTCGGTGGCCTTTGCCACCGACCATTTCTCTCCCAACTTTGATCAATTGTCAAAACTCAACCCAAACTTTCTATTTGACCTCTTCAAGCTTATAAAGTTTCGAATTTACCCATGTGGTATATATAATCTGATTTTTCATTAATAACTTTCGCGTTTGTTTTTTTCTTGTCGTCCCGGCATAACTTTTTTTGTAAAACGGAACCGGTATCGTTATCTAACTGTCTTTTATCAATGTTTCAATCTCCGCAATCGACTCTCCGTAACTTCGTACGTTTCTTTAATGTATTTAATTACGATTCTTTTTATACTTAGTCACGTTAATGTCACTGCCCCAACCGTTTAAGGTGGGGTAAAATTTATTTAACCATATTTGTTTTTGTATTTAGTCACGTTAATGTCACCACCTCAACTTGAAACATACCACTTTTTAAAAACAAAGCTTTAACGCGCGGAAGTCTAAATCCCAGAATTTTTTTTTTTTTTTTTTTATTTACTTCTCGCGTCCCGCGAGAAACGTAGACCACACCCGTCGCTGCCCGCGAGAAGGCCTTTTTCACAGAAAGTTTCCAGCTTTTCCTGCAGTTCATACTTAGCCATTTTTCCAACTTTTTCTAAAATGTTTGACACCAAACCTTCCCAACACATGGGTTTTTACCAAAAACAAACATATGACATTACATATTCACCAAAACATAAATCAAGTGTCAAACACACCACTTTACAAGGATTTTACATAAATCCTTAAAAACACAAAAATTGCATACGAGAATCCTTCCCCTTGAACATTGACATAGACCTACCTCGGAGCTTTCCCTGCATAACCACAATAATATTTCACCATTAGTAATGATATAAAGATATCAAACAAGTATTTACAACTTGTTTTCACCCTTTTCACCTATTTCACCCATTTGACCCATTTGACCCGTTCACACCCAATTGGTCAACTAAGGTCCCTTACACTTGACTTATATACCACATAAGTCAATTACACCACATTCACCATTATTCCACAATGGTTTGACTTATATACCACATAAGTCCATATACGCCAATCTCACCATTATTTCACAATGGTTAGACTTATATTCCGCATAAGTCAATTTACACCGACTTCACCATTTTTCCACAATGGTTGACTTATATTCCACATAAGCCACTCTCCTTAAATTACCACATTTAGTTTGACTATTTACATCTTGTTTTCATCCCTTTCACCCATTTGACCCGTTCACACCCAATTGGTCGACTAAGGTCCCTTACACTTGACTTATATACCACATAAGTCAATTACACCACATTCACCATTATTCCACAATGGTTTGACTTATATACCACATAAGTCCATATACGCTAATCTCACCATTATTTCACAATGGTTAGACTTATATTCCGCATAAGTCAATTTACACCGACTTCACCATTTTTCCACAATGGTTGACTTATATTCCACATAAGCCACTTTCCTCAAATTACCACATTTAGTTTGACTTTACACCACATAAGTCAATTACTATACTTTATCACATACCACATTTTAGCTTAACTATATACCACATAGTCATTTACACCAATTCAACATATTCTACATTTTAGTTTGACCATATACCACATAGTCAACTACATTATGCATACAAACTTGGCTTTTACCACACAAGTAAATTTTTACACCATATAGGTTTATTAACTAAATTCATCCACATACCAATAAACACATATAAGATATTTGTATAACCAACATGAAATTCAAACATGATCAACACCACCACCTATCATTACTAAGTAAGTGCAAAGCACTTACCTTTTGAGTTAGAAGATCCCGCAACACCTTCTAGCTTTGCAATTTGATCACCTAAACAAATTCACCTAGTTTAATAATCTATCATACATCAAAATTCCACTACAATTGAGTTCACAACTCAATTCCACATTTCCAACCCAAATTGACCCGTTTGGGTTATCCTCATAACCAAACACCCTCTTTCACCACAAACTCACCCACTTGAGTTTCATTATCTTAATCTTAACACTAATTTTTCTTTCAAAAATTATTATTAAGTTAATTTGGTGTTTGTTAAAGTGTCTAACATCTTAAAAACACTTAATCTTCATTAATTCATCATTTTAGCATCATGATCCAAACACCCCCAATTTCCACCATATGAACCCTAACTTCTCATAACCAAAATCAAAGGGTTCTAGGATGTTAATCATCATTCTTTAACTTTAGTTTAGCTAGATTATCAATAATCTAACACCATTTCATCACATGCATACATAATTTCGGATTTCACCCAAAACCCACCAAGAACACCTTCATGGTGAAATCAAGAGGAAGAGAATCACTTACTTGATGTTATGAAGGTATTGTGTGAGCCAAAACCTTCACTAATCAAGCTTCAATTGCACGAAAATGGCTTCAACACACTTTTCTCTTTTTCCTCTCTTGCTCAAGAACGACTTCAATTGTGCAAATGAAGCCAATTTTGACTTCAACAAGTCAAATGGCAGATTTTTGGCCATTTTACACATTTAGTCCTTCAACTTCCATTTCATCCATTACATCCCATAGTTAGTTAAAACTAACAAAACCCTATTACAAACTTGAAACCCACTTGTTTCCTACTTATTTCTAAAATATTATTTTCACCATAATATTATTTAGAAATATTAATTTATTTAAAACGAAACCCGGATTTTGGTTCGTTACAAATCACCTCCCCTTATTTGGGTTTCGTCCCCGAAACCCGACTTCACATAAAAAGGTTCGGATAATATTTGAGCATTTCTTCCTTGGTTTCCCAAGTCATTTCCGCTCCCCTTCTATATTTCCACCTCACCAAAACTTGGCTAATCTCTTTATTGCGCAAACGCTTCACATTTCTATCCAAGATTGCCACCGGTTCCTCAACATAATTCAACTTTTCATCCAATTCGATATCGTCCAAAGGAACAAAAGTAGATTCATCCGCCAAACACTTCCGCAAATGAGACACATGAAATGTGTTATGAAGTCTACTTAGTCCCTCCGGTAGCTCCAAACGATAAGCTACCGTACCCACCTTTGCTATCACCTTAAACGGCCCGATGAAACGAGGACTTAACTTCTCCCGTTTCCTAAACCGTATCACCCCTTTCCAAGGAGAGACTTTCAAAAGCACAAAGTCCCCCACTTGAAATTCAATCGCCCGCTTCCTATTATCCGCATAAGACTTTTGGCGATCTTGAGCCGCCTTCAAGCGTACTCTAATTTGGTCAATACTATCATTAGTTTCCTTGACCATTTCGACACCGGCACACCATGGCGTGACACAATTTCTTTCACATACATTTCCGCCAATCTATCCGAAGAATACGTTTCCTTTATAGGAAGGAAATGTGCACTCTTCGTCAACCGATTCACTACTACCCATATCGCATCATAACCCTTTCGGGTCTTTGGTAGTTTAGTAATCAAATCCATGGTTATATTTTCCCATTTCCAAAGCGGTATTTCAAGCGGTTGAAGCTTTCCATACGGCTTTTGGTGCTCCGCTTTTACTCTTAAGCACGTGAGACACCTCTCAACATACTTAACAACATCACGCCTCATACCCGGCCACCAAAAATGACACCTCAAATCATAAAACATCTTTGTGACACCCGGATGGATAGAATATTTGGATTTATGCGCTTCATCCAAAATAGTTGTCAAAACACTTGACAACCTAGGAATCCAATTCCTATCAAAGCATGTCTTCAAGCCCATGCTATTTTCACCAAGCTTATCAACATAAGCAACCATCCGCTCTTTCTTCAAGTCACCACCAAGTGCTAACATTTGAGACTCTCAAATTTCGTCAATAAGAGACGATGAAATTGTCATCATGAACGACTTCACTTTAATGTAGTAACTCTATACGCCCTCGTTACTCCCCTAAGGTTATCTCCGACTTTAATGGTTCCTTTGACAACGATATGCAGTTTGTCTACTTTTGCACCAATTAGTTCGCCCACTATCTAAGATAGTCACTGATTCATTTAGATGAAACGTTTATCATTTATCTCATCTTCACCATATGAAATAACAACAGTTCTATCCTCCTAATGCTTTCATGTATGGTCACGTAAAAATGTATTATGGAGTCCACTCATTTCAAAGGAAAACTTTTATAACGTCAAGTTTCCACTTGAATTTCAACACTCCTAACCATAGGATATTTGGATTTTTGAACCACTTTATACGAGTAGTCAACACTTTTGACAACTAAAGAAATCCAAGTTCTAATCCCACGTCACCCACCTCTTACATGGAAATTTCAAAACTTCCTTACCAATCAACCAATTGAGACTCAAGGTCTCAAATTCATACCTCTTGGGGTTCGAGGATCCCAATGCCCATACATAACACCCTTTGAAGCTCGAGTCTTCAACTCACCCATTCTTAACCGATAAAGCATGCGACCTCCTCAAGTAAGGATACCACAACTTCCTTACTTGAATCCTCTTTTACAACATTGGAAGGAAGATCCCTATCCGTGACCCAAACACCCTAAGTATCTCCATTGACTTAATCATAAGTCATCCTTTGAGATTTAAGGATCTCAATCACCGAATCCACCTTTGAAGTTCAAAAACTTCGCTTTTAAACACCGATTGTGAAGTCAAGTAGACTTCCAACATCATTTATGAAGTTCTAGGACTTCAACCACCATTTATGTACACATTCCACCTATGTACATTTCACCCCTTTATATACATATTTCACCTATGTATATCACCGTTTGCGTACAATGTACATTTTAACATTTACCCCTTGACCAAAAAGTCCACATACCGCGAGACCTTTAATCAGTTTTATCCTACCACCGACTGACAGTGGCAATACGCACTCTTCCATTTTCCTTTTTCACTGAAAAGTTTATGTGCTTTAGAACAAAGCACACAGGTTCAATGACCCTTATCAAATCCTCTTTCTCAACTGGAATACTAAGTATCCCTTTTATATCCCCGGTTGATGACAATGGCACAAGCCATGTATATACACCAGTTCGTATACCTCGTGTTTCAATGTCTCTAATGAGAACAGATTAACACGTCACCCCTTTATCATACTAGGCAATGATATGGTTACTAAGTAACCCAACACCTCTTTTACAATCATCGGATCAAAATCCATGTGATCGTTTCATCCACAACCTCATGTTATTAAAACATGTAAACATCAACATTATGACACCCTTAATGATGATCGCCCGAATCCACCGATCTGCTTAGCCTTTCATCAAACACAATGATCGAAAAGCTTCAGTCACGACTATGGTGATTAGAAATGCGTGACCCATAGGCCTAAGCAAATTTCAAATTTTCTCACCATTTGTGTTATCCTCCGGACATATATCAATGTCCGACATTTCTTCCCATAAAGGGTTTCTAGCTCAGCTAGAATGTTTCGGCTTTCACGAAGCCACTTCTCATTTACTCTTCGTTTTCCACTTATTTCCTATGTTCAACCTTTCTTTGCGCATTTAATAATTGACTCCACCTGAGTTGTACCCTATACGCAAGGATCCCCTTTATAACGTCAACAGATAGCATCGAGAAACCCGATCTATCTACATTTCTTCGATGATTCCAAGATTCGAGCGACTTCGACCAGTCATAAAACACTTGCCCGAAATCTTATTGATCACCTCTGCTGTCCACTGCACATGAAGGAACTCTTCCACTATGCCACCCACCATGGCTTGTAATCGATGGTAATTCAACGTCATCTCATGAATTCCCTCGATGCATGTGCCTTCACGCCCTTATGCCTTTCTCCTCACGAAGATTAATTTACCAATCCTCCGCCATGTCCCGGAGTCGACTCATCGTGCGTAATACGCCCTCTACCAATCACAATGGATTGCTTCAAAAGACAAGACCATCATAGTGATTCATCGTTAATTAATCAGCTATTAACTCTCACCCTTTAACTCCTTTGGTTCGCACACCACGAACCCTCTTGTGAAAACAAGGTTTTCCTTCCAATTCGGTTCACCAACCGAAGTTCTTCCCGCTCTCTAGGCTTCACACTGTTCCTCCCAAGGATCACCTCAAAGAGCCCTATCTTCCTTGAAGGAAGATTGATACAACATGATAGAAAGCTCTAGCCATTCTCCGCTAGATTGATGCATTCTTTTTCTCCCAACCTATTCCATGTTCCTCACCACCCACGAGGTGATACACTACTAGGCTTTAACATACTTGAGTCCTTAAGATGACTTTCATCCACCATTTCTTTTACTTACACAAGTGCCCCTTAGTCTCCCCGACAAATTTTTAACTAAGTTGTAGATGTTCTACCTACTTATAGGTCTTTAATCTACCCACTCGTTAAGGCACTATATCTTATCTATGTGTATATGTATTACCCCCATCTAATCATCCATATACATACATACATACATACACACACATATAACCACCTTCACCTAATCCTTGCAAATGTTCATTGTTATATGGTTATCATAAAGTCTCTTGCACATTTCGTCTTATTAAACATATTGGCCAGACATGTTTAATAGTACGCCATGCCCAATTGTAATTACCATCTCCATATAACAAGTCACAAAACAAGTTTCGGCACACATAACACCTTAACAACATTCATCATACATATATACATACACCATATATATATATTATCATTTTATCAAATCATTACTAACCTTTCATTTCCGCAAGCTCCGAGTCTTAGTCAAGTCCTTCATGGATTCTCGTATCATTTTCCCCCATATCAAGAGCATCCGGTTTGAGTTTGGTGCCACCACACCAAATCCCTCAAACCATTGCTCTGATACCAAGTTGAAACATACCACTTTTTAAAAACAAAGCTTTAACGCGCGGAAGTCTAAATCCCAGAATTTTTTTTTTTTTTTTTTTTTTATTTACTTCTCGCGTCCCGCGAGAAACGTAGACCACACCCGTCGCTGCCCGCGAGAAGGCCTTTTTCACAGAAAGTTTCCAGCTTTTCCTGCAGTTCATACTTAGCCATTTTTCCAACTTTTTCTAAAATGTTTGACACCAAACCTTCCCAACACATGGGTTTTTACCAAAAACAAACATATGACATTACATATTCACCAAAACATAAATCAAGTGTCAAACACACCACTTTACAAGGATTTTACATAAATCCTTAAAAACACAAAAATTGCATACGAGAATCCTTCCCCTTGAACATTGACATAGACCTACCTCGGAGCTTTCCCTGCATAACCACAATAATATTTCACCATTAGTAATGATATAAAGATATCAAACAAGTATTTACAACTTGTTTTCACCCTTTTCACCTATTTCACCCATTTGACCCATTTGACCCGTTCACACCCAATTGGTCAACTAAGGTCCCTTACACTTGACTTATATACCACATAAGTCAATTACACCACATTCACCATTATTCCACAATGGTTTGACTTATATACCACATAAGTCCATATACGCCAATCTCACCATTATTTCACAATGGTTAGACTTATATTCCGCATAAGTCAATTTACACCGACTTCACCATTTTTCCACAATGGTTGACTTATATTCCACATAAGCCACTCTCCTTAAATTACCACATTTAGTTTGACTATTTACATCTTGTTTTCATCCCTTTCACCCATTTGACCCGTTCACACCCAATTGGTCGACTAAGGTCCCTTACACTTGACTTATATACCACATAAGTCAATTACACCACATTCACCATTATTCCACAATGGTTTGACTTATATACCACATAAGTCCATATACGCTAATCTCACCATTATTTCACAATGGTTAGACTTATATTCCGCATAAGTCAATTTACACCGACTTCACCATTTTTCCACAATGGTTGACTTATATTCCACATAAGCCACTTTCCTCAAATTACCACATTTAGTTTGACTTTACACCACATAAGTCAATTACTATACTTTATCACATACCACATTTTAGCTTAACTATATACCACATAGTCATTTACACCAATTCAACATATTCTACATTTTAGTTTGACCATATACCACATAGTCAACTACATTATGCATACAAACTTGGCTTTTACCACACAAGTAAATTTTTACACCATATAGGTTTATTAACTAAATTCATCCACATACCAATAAACACATATAAGATATTTGTATAACCAACATGAAATTCAAACATGATCAACACCACCACCTATCATTACTAAGTAAGTGCAAAGCACTTACCTTTTGAGTTAGAAGATCCCGCAACACCTTCTAGCTTTGCAATTTGATCACCTAAACAAATTCACCTAGTTTAATAATCTATCATACATCAAAATTCCACTACAATTGAGTTCACAACTCAATTCCACATTTCCAACCCAAATTGACCCGTTTGGGTTATCCTCATAACCAAACACCCTCTTTCACCACAAACTCACCCACTTGAGTTTCATTATCTTAATCTTAACACTAATTTTTCTTTCAAAAATTATTATTAAGTTAATTTGGTGTTTGTTAAAGTGTCTAACATCTTAAAAACACTTAATCTTCATTAATTCATCATTTTAGCATCATGATCCAAACACCCCCAATTTCCACCATATGAACCCTAACTTCTCATAACCAAAATCAAAGGGTTCTAGGATGTTAATCATCATTCTTTAACTTTAGTTTAGCTAGATTATCAATAATCTAACACCATTTCATCACATGCATACATAATTTCGGATTTCACCCAAAACCCACCAAGAACACCTTCATGGTGAAATCAAGAGGAAGAGAATCACTTACTTGATGTTATGAAGGTATTGTGTGAGCCAAAACCTTCACTAATCAAGCTTCAATTGCACGAAAATGGCTTCAACACACTTTTCTCTTTTTCCTCTCTTGCTCAAGAACGACTTCAATTGTGCAAATGAAGCCAATTTTGACTTCAACAAGTCAAATGGCAGATTTTTGGCCATTTTACACATTTAGTCCTTCAACTTCCATTTCATCCATTACATCCCATAGTTAGTTAAAACTAACAAAACCCTATTACAAACTTGAAACCCACTTGTTTCCTACTTATTTCTAAAATATTATTTTCACCATAATATTATTTAGAAATATTAATTTATTTAAAACGAAACCCGGATTTTGGTTCGTTACACAACTGTTTAAGGTTTGCTTCTCATCGTGAAGCACGGGGCAAACTTTCTAGTATAACAACATTTTATATAAAAAATATTCTACATATTTTCTTGGTTTATTGAGCCATGCCATTGGGCCTTTGTTGATCTAAAGCCCTGCCCATGTTAAAACTTAAATAGCAACGAAACCCTAACACTGCCTGCCAGCCTGGTGGTTCCTCTTCTGCCTCTCTGTCTCCCAGCAGTTCGGTTGGTCGGAGATCTTCAGCCATGGTAAACCCTGCAACCTCTCGTATTTTTCAAAATTGATTTCTCTGTCAAACGTATCTTAAGGTGTGGATGTAGCATAAGCTATAGCGAGCTGGAAGAACTTAAAATCTAGACCTAATTCGTGCCAGGTATCGTTATAATTTGAAGTGTGAATGAATTCGGATTCGGTTTTCTTGTTCCAAATCGATTTTAACATTGAATTATGCGATGTTTTTTATGATCGATAGTCATTTTTATGTGATTATAGAGTTGAATTCTACGGTGCTTTTTTGTTATTAAAAAATCGAAAACTGAATCCGAAATCAGTCACACTCCAATTTATAACAATAACTAGCACGAATTAGGTCTAGATTCTAATTCTTCCGCTCATTATACTTAAAGCTACATCAAATACATGATCCAAACGCTAAGATACGTTGCTTGTTAATTTAGAAAATGTGATTATAGGTGTTTTTGATGATTGGTATTTGCTTTTATGTGATTACGGAATTGAGTTGCTGTTTTTATGTGATGTGGTATTTTGTTTAGAATATGTTTTTAGTTTACTTTACAAGCATATGTGGCTGTTATTAGACTACGTTTTGACGATCACTGAAATGCTGTTTTGATGATCACTGAAATGCTGTTTTGAAGTTTGTTACTAGTAAAGTCGATAAACATTCACCTCCATGAAGAAAAGGATTAGATTATCCCTTGTTTGATGTGGAGATTAGTTGTTGTACACTAGTGAATGTATAAAACAGTTACTATTCTGTCACTTAGTTAGTTCAGTCGTTATTTAATTGCTTAATTATATTTTGTTTTCCAGCTTATTTGGTGATTTTTGCTTGGAGATTACATGGTGTTTGGCCCAAAAAAAGTAACAATATAAATATATGAAACTAGATTTACCCATCTTTTGTTCATTGTTTTTCTTCTCGATTAGACCCTTGAGTCTAATAGGAAAAGGTGTTCTTGGTTGTCCTGTGGTTGCATTGTGGTATAACCATCTTTATACTGCTTACATGGTGCTTCTTTTAGTTATATTACACTTTTTGTTCGATGTTGTTTGTTGACATCTATTAAGATTCAAGTATTACTATCATGAACTAATGATCATACTCATCATATTAGTCTTGGAACATTGCTGATTTTGTTCAACACTATGCTGAGTCGGTTTGTGATAGATGAGAAAGTTATGGGCTCAACGTCTTGCTATCATGTCGCGTGGCGCATTGTAGATTGGCTACAAATCAAATGGATTATTTTATTTAGAATGTCAAATTTAGTCTTTGTTAATGTATTTAACAATATGATGAATTTAATTTGATGATTTAAATATTTGCTTAAGTTATTTTGTAATTATTTATTCTTTTTTTTTGCAGGTGAATGTTCCAAAGACTAAGAAGACTTGCTGCAAGAACAAGGAGTGCAGAAAGCACACATTGCATAAGGTGACCCAATACAAGAAGGGGAAAGATAGTTTGGCTGCACAAGGGAAGCGTCGTTATGACAGGAAACAGTCAGGATATGGTGGTCAAACCAAGCCTGTGTTTCACAAGAAGGTGAAATTTCTTAGTTCTGGTTTATGTCTTTGTTTTGTCTTTCACAAGCGTCGTTTGCTTTAAAATTGTTCTGTGTTGGGCTGGAGGAAATGGCTTATGCTACAACGTCGTGGGTTGGTGAGTCGAACCCGAACACAACACGTGTATTCGTGGAACACGACCCGTTTAACCTGAAAATCATTTTAATTTTTTTTTTGCATCCTAGTACTTTAAAAATATAAATATATATATTATTTTTATTTTTTAGAAACATTTATATTAAACTATGCCAATTTAATTTTAAACTTCTAAATTTTGGTAAAACAATATTTAAACAGTTAAAGTTATTACGTAAAACATATTTTAAAAAAAATAAATAAGTTGGTCAGCATGCGAGCTTGACAGGTTTACACGAACACGACCCATTTAGCTAAATGTGTTTAGGGTTCAACCTGAAACTGACTTGAACCTTTTTACACTAACTAAAACCTGTAACTTTTGTGTTAGGCTTGTCTTGTGTTTTTGTGTTGTGTCGGAAATTCGCACTCCTATATGCTAGAGGTGTCAAATGAGGTGTGTCGGGAGGTTAAGGTTTTGGGTAAAGAAGAGTGATTTTTTCATACGGGTCGAGACTGGTTTGGTTGAATTTAACCTTTTTCACTATTCGCAAACATAGTTTAAATATATTGTTATCATTTTTGTAAATAATTAATGTAATCTCCAAACAGGCAAAAACCACCAAGAAGATTGTGCTGAGGTTGCAATGCCAAGGGTGCAAGCATGTCTCCCAGCACCCAATTAAGGTTAGCTTTGAATCCTTTTTAATATTTTTTTATTTACTTTTGCTGTTATTAATGATTTTTTTTTTCATATGTTTTGTGCAGAGATGTAAACATTTTGAGATTGGTGGAGACAAGAAGGGCAAGGGAACTTCACTCTTTTAAGCAATATTTGTATGTTATTTTTAATATATCTAGACTTATTTATAAATGTTTCAAGTTTTTGTGCAAGTTTATTGTTGCAATGGTCTTGTCTTAGGTTTTATATTTTCAAATTAAAACAAAATTTTGTTATTCGGTTTGACCATCTGATTTCGAGTTTAAATCTCTTTGATCTTCAATTCTTTAATTTTTTGGTCTGGTTTAGAACTTGCTATTCATACAAGAAAACGATCAACGAAAGAACCATCTATGGTGCAAAAAAGCTATTATGCAGTTATGATCGTCTTGGTTTAAAAAAGCGTGAGGCGAAGCGTTTCGGTCCCAAAAGTAGAGGTGCCACGCTTCAAGTGTGAAACAAGGGGTTTACGTATACAAGGCGCCTCAAGTGAAATGAGGGGTTCACGTATACAGGCGCTAAAACTTAAAAAAATAATAAAAAATTTTATTATGCATGACACATTTCACTTCTTAATCATAAACATAGAACATACTTTATTAGTTAGAAGCTATAAGAATAAAAGATAATTAAACATTAATTAATAAAAAATCTAGCTTTATCTCCAATAAGATCAACATCATCCAATCCAATATCATCTTGATCATACAGAGTGTTTTTCACTATCATGCATATTAACATTCGTTACTCACTTGAACAACAGTTTCATCATTCATTAAATTAACATATTTATATGTTTAATTCATTGTTCTTTACATCCGTTTATCACGTGGGCAACCGTTTCATCATTTACTTTGTTGGCACATTTACACGTATCGCCCCTTTTATACTTTAACTATGGTGGCACGTTGTACGTAAACCCTTTTATACTATATCATTCATATTGGCACATTGACACACATCATCATATATTTTAGGCACATAATTTGTACTTAGCCTACTTTTCATGCTTTACTATTTAGCACGTTTAACCATAAAAACATTTACATCGTACGAATATGCACCCACCCCAAAATCCTAGGCAAATGGGGACTTAAAACTAACCTGGTAGTCGGTATATTGTGTGCATCTACTAAACCTCGGCTAGACAAGTACTACATGATCTGTATGAATTCAATGCGTGAAATCGGTTAAATACTGCTAGTGTCGCCTGAGCATAATGTCGCCAACACTTAAAGTCGTCGTGATCATCAGCGACACTCCCTAGTGTTGCTTAGAGGAATGACACGTGTCCCAATCATTGAAAATCTTGTAAAACACGCCACTCCCCGTCGTTTTCCCGACCAGTGTCGCCTGATGAACAACTTATCGAATCAGGCGAGTTTTCAATCCAAGTTTGTAACTTTTTATATTCAAATGGTTGTTTGACTTCCATAAATCCAGATTTGGGCTTTGTTTGTGTTTTAACACGTAAAAATCTAACCTTTAAGGTGAAAACCCTAGTTTTACCCCTAAAAACCCATTTAAAAAAAAAAACAGAGATTTATGTTGGATCATACCTCAAAAGGCTATTGTTGCTTCATTAAACTTGATCCAAATCCATGGAGAAACATTTTGAGACTGTTCTTGAGCCAATCCATGAACTTCTTGGAGCATTCTCTCTCTAGAAACCCACTCTCTCTCAAGGCTTTTTTGGTGCAAGATGAAGAATGAAGGCTGAATGGAGAAGGGTGGGGCTGTATCTAGGGTTATGGAACCCTTGTGGGCCAAGCCCACACACTCCATGCCCATTCCTTTTGTTTTCTTTTTTATTTTGAGCCAAACCATAAGTGTTTGATTTTCGGGTGTTACATTAATAGTCCTTACGAATGTCACTAGAACAAAGCAGGAAAAGAAAACTCCTTTTAATGATTATATATTTTTAGAAGTGTGGAAAAGAGTGGAATTAATTATTAGATGTGATGTGTATTACAGTGAAGAGTATATATAGGAAAACTAGAAACTTAAGACCGACTTGGACCTGTAAGCTAAATACCACTAAACCCTAATATTAAAATATTAATATATTTAACAAGAAGAAACTCATTATTAACAGTCAAAACTCAAACCGAGTATTTTTGTTTGTTTGTTTGTTTAGTGAGGTTTCTGAATTGGATGTTAAAGGTTGGTTAGTAGAAGGGTGTCTAATTTGTTTTAGAACCTTTAAGAAGTAAAAATACTATAGGGGAAGATAATTTCTTTTTGTGTTTTAGAACATCCTTATTAAGTTGACAAAATAAGATCTTTAATATGTTCATTTAAAGATAATGACAGTAGAAGAGGCAGCAAGATTGCATCCCATAGTTAGAATTGGCATTTTTAACCAACAATATAAAATTTGATACATTCTGGTTGTAATTGGGTCATGCCTAATTCACGAAACTCGTCCAAATTGGCTCATTTTCTACTTCACAAGAACTGCCATAAAGAAACAAACACGATATTAGCATAAACAAATATTTTAATAACATCCTGTCAAAACATATTATAAGTTATGACGTACTAACCCAAACTTTCAATTTGGTTTATAAAGGAAATGATCATCATACCATGAGAAATAAGTTTTTAGCAAGGCAATATATATTAAAGGTTCATTTAGAAACTATAAAACATTTAATTCACCATTTAAAATCAGTTTCGTTTCAAATTGTTGAATCAGTCTATAGCTTGTTCTTGAATAATAATTTGAGCTTGTAAAATCTAGATAATGAGCCCCACATACAAAGAGTTGGTTTCAATATAAGATATTCTATTTTGTTTAAATTTATGTATCAAATTTATTACCTCATTATCTTATTCCGATTAATAACATCATATTTTTGAATGCAAGAATGCTCTTACAACCAAACCTCAAAAAAAAAGACATCATTTGTGTTGAGATTGATGCTATCAACATTTGCAATGCCGTGTGGTATTTATAAAACAACTGAAATCTTAAATCTTAATAGGTTCAAGATATCCTACATTTTTTCTTAGTATTGTTATTAATATAAATACTTATAGAATTTATTATTTGTATTCAACCCGTGTGTAGTACACGATACGCTATACAAATAAACAATAAATTTACAACAAAATATAGAAAAATTATTCAAGAAAAATGATTGTAAAACTGTATTTGCTTGGTTCCATTTCACTTTAGTTAATTATACTTTCCTACAAAATCGACGTCAAAACTCAAAAGTATGTTGAAATTAAAAATAAAAAAAGAACTCAATTTTCCATTTCGCTTTAGACCTTCACAAAGGTTGAGTTCAATCTTCGATCTGATCCTAAGTGACAAAGGTTGAGTTCAATATTCGATCCGATCCTAAGCGACCCTCTTATAAAAAAAACAGATGTACTTATCGAACATGGGCAACGTTTCAGATGCTAGGATTAGGCTCATGGACGGAGGGTGCAAGGTCAAACAACCCAACAATTTTTACCTTTTTATATGTTAAAAATATTACAATTTTTCAACCAACACGAGATTTTTGAACGCCCACCCCTAAGCTTTTTAAACTAAGAACAGATCTATCTATACATGTTGCATTTGAAAAACAAAGTGAAAAGCAGCAAACATGAGTATCGAATTCGATTAAGTACTACAATTATTCTTTGTAAACGGTTATTGAACCATACATTACCTTCAAGGTCATGACTACCTCAAAAACCTCATTGTAGCTCTTAGTTTTACCGTTTGCAACAAGTTTTCACTATTTATGAGACCCAACCCGACTCATACCAAAAATTTAGACAGAGTTGAGACATGTCCAGACACCGAAAAACCAACCCCAGTAGAAAAAAGTTTCGGTTCCACCACTAATCAGGCTTAACCGAAACCAAGCTTATGTAGGTCAGATTAAAAAAACAAAAAAAGTTCGTTAAAAGTAGTCCAGGACATAAGGGTTTGTACCCAATGTCCTCAACAATGATAATAAAAATGTGGTGAACACAATCAGACTGAAAAAAAAAACTGCTGTCTTACTAAACAAATAATTTTAAAAACATAAACAGGGTAGAGAAATTCAAATCAAACAATTAATATCCATGACAGATTGGCTTCATTCAGATGAGATGAGATGAGATCACAGAGGGCCTGGAAATATTCCATTCTCCCTCTGCTCATTCCACTTGTCAACCTACAACACCATTATAAAAGATGGAACGGGTCAAACGGATCCAACGGGTCAACCCGGTTCAAAGTTGTACAAGTAAAGAAAAAAGAATTAGATTATTATTGTAGTAATTTTGCTTACCCATTCACCCGGGCAAAGAGAGCGATAGAACTTGGCAAACTTCTCACATTCAGAAGCATCATCACCCTTCGCCGCAACACATCTGCAGTTTTTAAATTCATAAGAATGTAAATTAACAGATTCATCAAACAGGTAAATATAGCTAAAAAGTGTATAAACCTTTTAAAGGGTTAGGTTCAACTGAGAACTCTAAATATTTTGAGAACTCGCGAAAAACAATAAGAAATCATTTAATTATCTAACATACTAAGGGTGAAGAGGGCACCTTCGGGTAGTCCTTGCGGGTAGACGCGGATAGCAAATCGGGTAGGGGATTTCGGGTAAATATACCCGCATGCGTGGGTATTCAGGTAGAGAAGAAATTATTTTTTTAATGGAGAAGATAGAGAAGAAATTGAGATGCAGGTTTATAAATGGAGAAGATGATTATTTTTTTAATATGTAATATTAAATTATTTAGTATTTACCTATTAAATTAATCTTAAAGGCTGCAGAGGGCTGCAAGTTTGATGGCTTGATGCATTAATTTAGTATTTAAATATTAAATTATATTTACACATTAATTTAACAACTTTAGTTTCGGTAGATAATTATTTTTTTTAAATATTTAAACTTAATAATGTATATTTGTTTTAATTTAAAAGATAAATTTTTTTTTTGGGTATTAGGGTTGTGCCCCAATACTTTAGGGTATTAAGGTTGAATTTGGGTAAGAGTGAGATGGCACACCCTCATTGGGTATTTTTGTTGGGGTAGTTTTTTGGTGAGAGTTGTGCTCCCTTCACCCTAACATTACTATTAAAATACAACATATTTATATGGATTGATACTCGTAAATTTACATGTACTCGTATATTATAATCATTTACACATGCGTAAACGGTAAAAGGTTACACATGTGAAAATGAGACTTACACATGTGAAAATGTTTATAGTATACGGGTACATGTAAATTTACGCATATCAATTCATATAAAAATGTTGATTTTAATAGTATTGCTAGTATTTTAAACAAATGAATGATTTTTTATTGTTTTTCAAGAGTTCTCAAAATATTTAGGAGTTCTCAAATGAAAAGGAGTTCTCAAAATATTTATTCAAATAAAAGGTTTATTATTTGAATAATAAAATTTCTGTAATCAGAGTTGACATAAGCATAAGTTTTCTGTAACACAATATTTAGAACAAAAAACTGTTTCGGTTCAACCCAACCCGACTCACCTGTTTTGACCCATTACCCAAACTTCCCGACCGGATAACAGTTGAACTTGTTCTAATTTAAGACACTGCTTGTTTTCTCTCAACTTCATTACGGTGAAAAAGGTTATTAGTTTTTTTGAAGAACTATGTGTAGCTAAGTTTTAAAAGAGTTTATTTTCTTTAAAAATTCCTGTGTTGATCTTTGATACTTACTCAATAATATATAGTTGTGCAACGTGTACATACCGGGAATCAGAGTTTAGAAAAACTTGAGGAAACATGGTGGTGTTAATTGTGTTTGTATGTCAGTATGTGTGTGCATTTAAATAGGGCTGATATACTACTGTCATTGCATAGCATACCTGTGAAACTCTACATAGCGAGTGAAACAGTGTCGGCTTTGGTTTGTTGTTGGGAAACGGTAGTCAGCTGGTGCAGTCTTCAGTTCAATCTGAAGTCGGCATGAAATAAAATCATAAAACATGGGCCAATAGTCTAGAATTTTGTTCTTTTATAAGTATAAATGTAAGACTATAAAGCATACACAAACAAATAACCAAAAAAGATTCAAACAAATTGGCCAGATTAGAGCAGCAATTGGTGTGTAAACAAACAAAACTGTAAATATGAGAAACTTCAATGGCATACATCTCAAGTAAAGTTTAAACAAATGTCTTTGTTATCATTTTCTTGATTAAAGATGAGTCCATTTCTTGGTTTAAAAAGGGGCACGTCTGAGGCTAGGCGCTCAGGAAAATGCATAAAAGACACACCTCATGTAGTTCTGGGTCGAATTTGGTCCAAATTAGGGTGTGTAGGAGGTTTATATGTAAAAGCATCCAAAGGGATGAAGAAATTATAAAAGCTTTACTTGATAATAAATAAGCTGATATGTAATACAGATAAGAGAAACGCAACTTCTGGTTGTAAATGAAGCTTATCTGGTTGCATAGATGTGAGCCTCACATGATGCGCTCGCCTCGCGCCTGGGCTTGTGGGACCAAAAAGCCTCACGCTTTTTTTAACCAAGGTCCCTTTTAACTACCAAAACCAAAGTAAAGTCTCCACGCAAGTTAAAATTTCACTTGTTTTAATTCTTTTCTTTGGAGTACAGGAAGCAGATACTAGTTCTGATTTCATTATAGCTTAACATAACTTCATCTTCTTCAACAAAGGCAAAAAAATGTCACAATGTACTTGCCAATCATCACACTCTATTTTAGTTGTCTCGAGAGGTGTTCATTGTTTGGTTTAGCTGGTTTTGATGAAAATTCTAGGTCGAACCACTACCTGTGGTTTCAGGAAAACGACAAACCAAATTGGCAGGGATTGGTGGATTGGTTTTGTGAGGTTTGCTGTTTAGATTTTTTTCTTTTATTTTCCTTTCAAAACAATTAGATTGTATCAAAATTTTCAAAATGATAAATATGATTCACGAATATAATACTCATAAATAACTACACACTACAAAAATAATAAATAAATAAATCGAGAATGTTAACCGTCTGGTTTGGTCCATATGGGAGGTTCAAGTTCTAAACCATCAGCCGACCGTTCAACCACCAAACCGTCAAAACTGAACTACGTGAATCTCAAACCTACCAGTTTGGGTGGTTTGGACGATTATTCAACCCTAGACGTAAGATGACCTCTAAGCAGTTAATGCGGTAAAATATTGGATATCGGTCAAGGACCAATATTCGAGATATCGGTTATCGCGGTGAGATATCAGTGGAATATCGGTAATCATAAATTTATATAAAAGTTATATATTAATCATCAGATTCAATAGTCATAGACTAGAAACATAAAATTTGTATAAATTTTTAAATATAACATTACTTTTATGCTTTTTATGTATAAATTTATAATTTTGAGGACCAGATATATACTAGTAAAAATCTTGGTTTAAAAAAGCGCGAGGCGAGGCGAAGCGTTTCGGTCCCAAAATCCGAGGCGCCACGCCTCAAGCGCGAGGCGAGGGCTTTACGTATGCGAGGCGCTAAGCTAAAAAAAGTAATAAAAAATTTAGTAACATTCTTAAAACCTCCCACTAAATGTTGTTTCAGTCTAAAAACTCCTCCTTTGAGTAATTTTCACAAAAAACAACTTAAAAAACTAATTTAAGTAAAGAGGAACTGCAATTGGAACTCAAATTCATAACAAAACAGTGAAAAAAAACGTGAAAATACATGAAGCGGCGCCTCGCCTCGGGTCGCCTCGGAGCGCTTCATGTATCTCGGGCGCCTCACCCATATGAGGCGCTTTGCCCAGCGCCTCGGGCGCCTCGCGCTTAAGGCAGCGCCTCACGGCGCTTTTTTAAACACAGGTAAAAATGTAGAGGGGTTAAAAGTTAAAAATCCAAACTAAATAAACCCTAAATCCCTCCATCCCGTTCATTGCGCCGTTCCCCCTCTGCTCCACCATTCCTCCTCTGCCTCCAACCTCAGGCACACCAGCTCCAAAATCAGATCGATTGGGTTCGAAATCGTGGATTGCTGGGTTGATTTCCCACAATGGAGACACAGGTGGTTCAATTATGCTTCGAAATAAGGTAAGAATTCGTTCTACTTGCTCGAAATGGTCCAAACAGAGAATATAGGTGATATGACCGATATTTAAGACTCCAAATTTCGGCGATATATCGTTTATCTCGGCCGATATTCTAACCGATATGCTAGCCTATGACCGATAACCGATATATCGGTCATATATCACTGATATTATATATCAGCCGAGTTAACTGCATAGGGTGACCTCTGGCGAAGGTCCCTTTCTCTTTTGTGTATATAAGACGCGAGCTGTACGAAAAGCGCAGGTGAAGCGCGCGCCTCATGTATGAAAAGCGCAGTTGAATATCAGGATGTTGTGCAACATGCTTTTTAGGTTGTGCATATAGCAGTGTTGTAAAAATCGCTAGGCGCTAGTCGGTCGGTGGGTTAGGGCCTAGGCCTAGGCGGGATTAATCGGGGCCTAGGCGGGATTAATCGGGGCCTAGGCGGGATTAATCGGATTGGAATTTTTATATGTAATTTTCAGTTTTTTATATATATACACACATTTTTATATGTAACTTTTATAAAAATGTTAATTTTTAAATTACACCAAAGGTTTCGCCGGAATTTGGCCGAATATTTCAGGTTTTCGCCGGAATGTTCGCCGGAATCTGGCCGCCTAGGCGCGATTTGGACCACCTAGCGACTAATTGACCGACTAGGCCAAAATTAGGCCTTAACGAGCCGCCTAGGCGCGATTTTTACAACCATGGCATATAGGTAATTTATATATTAAATCAGATATAAAGCTTATTTATAGCTAAATTTTAGGTAAGGGATGCTAAAAACCTACTGGATGTATAAAAAATATATATAATCATCTTGCACTTCTCGCTTTTTAAAACCAAGAATTCGACCTAATTCTTTGTAATCTTCATAACTATAATCCTATATTATCTACACAGATAAGTAAATTTCAATTATTCAACCTAATTCCATTTCTCATATTACAAAAACCTAAACCTAGATTCTACATATCAATCTCAAAATCAAACTCGCATAATCAAAGTAGAACCGGAAACCTAATCGTACACAGACAATCACATCGCGAATCTATAGATCCGAAATCGCGAATATTAAAGCAGGTTATAAGATTATAATCGAGGAGTTCATCATAAACAGATCAAACGAGAAATTGAAATACATGTAAAACGTTAAATCAATATGAATCAAGAACAGCAAAGAATCGTTGATCAATACCTCAGCCATGAATGATTGATTGATTAGAGAGGAAACGAAGATGATGAAAGTGCGAGCAGAATGTTTGACGAGAGACCTAAATGAAGCTAAATAAGGGAATGTTACACTCGCAACCCTTATACTTTCAATATGTTTGCATACAGCCAACAAAACTAAAAGACGGAACCAGAGGTGCACATCCGAACCGGTTTGTGATCTAAAACCGGTCCAATCTGCCAGTTTGAAATCGATATTATATATATATTTTTTAAACTGGTTAAAACTGATTCGGTTTATTTCCCAATCCAAAACCAGTTTTTAATCCGGTTTGTATCAGACTTTCTTTGATTGAAACGGAACTGGTTGATTAAACCGATTTACGCACTTCTAGGTTGAATAGCCAATATTTACTTTGGTCTTCGGTCATTGGCTTAGACCACCTGTAACTGGGTTCTCATTCTTTGTTGTCATACTATGACCTTTTATTTTTATCATTCAAACCGGTTCGTGATCTCAGATCCAATCTAAAAATGCTTTTGTAACCCGTTCGTAACTGATCTGATCCGTAAGCAGTGGCGGAACCAGGAATTTGTAACAGGAGGGTCACGATAGAAACATATTTTAACGGTAAAAAATGCATGATAAAATATATAACAAAAAACCAAGTCATTTTTTTGATAAAAACTAATAAAACAAAGTTAAACTTAATAGAATTGTTTTACATTAATAATTCCTTAATGTAGTTCAATTACCTTTCTTTTACCAACAGTGGGTAACTGTTACCTTCGAGGTCCTATATCTTGAAATTGTTGTAAGATTGTATCATTTTCAACACTTGCAAAAATATTATTTTCGATATAACACACCAATGAATATGTGAGAAAAATATCGCCCATAATATTTGAAATGTATTTGTCGAGTTGTATCATTAGTTGACCTAGATCAAAGCCACTAAAATCTTCTATATATACTTAGCAAGTCGTAATAACTTCTCACGATCAAAATTTTAAAATGAATTTCTAAAATCAAGTCACGCTATACATGTAAGCAACTAAATTAAATGATATATATCAACTAAACTAATCTATATAAAACAAAATTCGTATACATTTAAATTATTAAAATTATAGAAATCACTTAAATTAATAACATTTGAGGAAGAGATGTACAATTGTTAATCATAATTTCCTCATGTTAAGTCTTTAATGGTGAAGGGGGCACAACTCTTATCTAAAAAACTACCCTAACAAAATACCCAATAAGATTGTGCCATCTCATTCTTATCCAAATGCTACCATAATACCCAAATTTAAAGGGGGCACAACCCTAATACCCCCAAACCTCTACCTCGTTTTACAACGGGTCGATTTGTGTGTTGATACTCGGGTAGATATACCCGCAAAGTGATACCCGTGAGCGAACCCGAGTTGATGGCGGTGGTGTACCCGCATCAACCCGAATACCTGAGGCCCTTACCCACCCTAAGTTTTCAAAAGTGATGTGTAGAGCCCAAAGAAGACAAATAATTACAACAAGTATTGTCATTTCTTTCCATCTCTTTTTGTGTACGGTTGCGTAGGGTAGGATAAGAGAAACAAAAAAGCAATATAAATTTATATATGAATGAGGAAAGCTAACAGGTTATGTTATTTGGGCCTATTTAAATAAATTATGCTCATTTTTTTTAAAAGGCCCATATTAACCCAGTAAAGTTGTAAATATATTCTAGTCAATAAGTTGTCAATGGTTATCCGCTTATAAAGTGTTTCTTCTCCCCACCTCCCTGGTTCAAGAAACAATTTCGTCGGACCACCACGCTCGTCTGCCGAAAATTTTTTGAATATAATATTTCTACTCTTCTTTTTTAAGTTTAAATACTCCCGCGGAGAAAATCGAGAGGGTCAAACCATAAAAGAAATTCCCGGTAAGTATTCCGATCAACAGAATTTGGCCGGTTGGAGGGTCAAGGGACCCTCCGGACCCCCTTTAAATCCGCCGATGTCCGTAAGTTTGAAATCGGTCTGGGATATTTTCGTTTTGAACCCAGCTATAATCGACCTGATCCGGTCCAAAACCGGTTTCAAACCGCTCTGGTTTTTCTCAATCCAAAACCGATTTCTAATCCGAACCGGTTTGAACAAAAACAATTTTTTACCTTATAAATAATGTTCTAAATATGAAATCTATTAACCTCTTGGTATATTCAAATGACCCAAATAAAATGTGAATTGTAAAAAAGCTAAAATATAAAATGTACACAACTAAAACTTAAATTCATTAACAAATAGATAACCCTGTCATATCCGTTATACTTCTTTTTAAGGTACATTATTTTTTATTTAACTTTGTATAGATATTTTTTTTTCAAGTTTCATGTGTGTTTTTGCTTCCTTTGCAGGTGTTGCTATTGTCTAAGGTTATGCCAAGGCCAATTCTCTCATATATCTATGTTCGTTTTAGGTTTTTGACTTGTATTGGTTCCTGTCTGAGTATCTAATTTACGTTTATTGACGTCTGCACGGTTATCGTCTCCTTTTGCTACCTAAACTGTTTTAGTTGACAAGTTGCTTTTCTATCTAAACTAGTTTTGTTGAACAAGCTAAAGCCTTGAACGTAAGACTTAGATGAAATTTATGCTTCAAAAGATCCACACGATCAGAAGGATAAGAAAACAGAGAATGGTGGATCTTCAACAATGCATATTAAAGGGACACTATTGTAATTAACCTAAATTTTCAAGACACATAGGGTACAATTTACTAATGCATAAAATATGTTGAATTACTGTTTAATCCTGTTACTACAATTTAAGCCATCAATTTTCGCCCACTCACCTGCTCACGTTGAGAAGCCTAACAGCTCCTGCGATTCCTCCCCTTCATCTCCAACCTGGGTCCAACGATCCCTCCATCGGGGTAACGCTTCTGCAATCCATTCAGCTCCTTCTACAAATTCGTTTCTCTAATAAGACACCTCACAAAGCCCTTCGTCGTTGTTCTTCTCCATGACTCAGATTCAACTGGCCGTCTTTTCATCCTCCATGGCGATTCAGGAGACGAAGAGGACAATAAGATGAGAGCAACATTGAAGATGGAAACAGGGTACGACGACGAGGACCAATTGGCAACCACATGAAACTATATCTTGTCCGATTGAGGTTAGATTCTACGAATTTTGACTCCAAATCTGTTCAACCATCGATTTCCCTATGTTTGATATTGTTTTTGTTAATCTTGGATTCCGACTGACGAATTAGGTAGCTATAATGGTGATTCTGAAGAAGACAGTGGAGATGGAGGGCTTTCGGGCATGGGTGATTCAGTGTTCGATTTCGCCGCTAAGGTTAATACCACCTATTAAGCCATACTTCTTCGTGGTTAGCTTTCCAATTGCAACTATGCAAGGACCCCTTTAATACCCACAATAAAGAAGAGAATATTACCTTGTAGCGTAGAGACCAAGAACACTTATGAATTGGTTAGTTTTTTCCCTCCATTTTTATAGAATCTATGATTGGATTTTTGGGTTGTTAGGTTACTGAGACTGCCAAGAAGCTTGGGATGTTAGTAATTTCTTATGAAGTTTATGATCATATTGCTTTTGTGAAAAACCCTTTTGATCCTGTATCAACCTTTGCATACAAAAATGTTAAGTTCTCGAGGGTCTTCCTTAGTAAAAGAGTTATTTTTTACTTTATGGAAATGATGTATCATATAATTTCAAATTGTGTGACTTGTGTAACCCATGTTGCAGGTCAGTTGTATACTCTCTCGACAAAACAAAATAAGCGGGTCAACGGCTGGATAACGGGTCGAAGCCAGTAGTTAGAAGTGTGTGTCAGGTTGGGTCATTAGGCCAACACACAAACCCATTTGGTATCTTCTATTTTGAATTTCATAAATAACAGGTGTGGTTCTAAATATTATGATAATTTATAAAAAAAACAGATTGTAAGTTCTAATAGTTTGAACTCATTATTTATACGATTTGAATAATTAGGCACATTTTTTTAAATTATTTTAACCACATTTATTTACACCTGCAGGTAGCTATTCTAGATGATATAATACAGGGAATGAAGGTTACCAGTTATTATACAATATACATTGTGTTATAGGTGTTCTGCACAATAAATTAAAAGTGCCAATTTGAGATTTTGTAACAGCTAAATACCCTTTCAACTTAAAAATTCACTGTCGTGATATGGTACTAAGATAAATAAAATTTTATTTTAAACTTCCTGCATCTTCGCTGCTTTACCATAGTCTGTCCAGTGTTAGATTCAACTTTCAAGATGCTTTCTTGTAAATCTTCTTTTTATAAGTCTGCCAACATCTTACTCCTTGTACAATGTTGTAGAGGCATAAAGAAGGATCATTTTCTAGACAAATGAAATTAATGGAATGGATATTACAGATACAAAATGCTTCAGTGCTCTATTGGTATTACCATATCTAAATATTATGGGCGTCTATTTATGTCAAGTACAATGTTGTTTGTCTAATCATTTTTTTCATGAAATTACAGGTTTTTGACGAATGGAGGTGTGATGATTTTAGCTTCGTGGGTGAGTCAAGCAGCAATCGAAGAGCAAACGATTGTCTTCACGCCATTCTTCGGGTACATAGCTTATTCGAAATAGCATTGCTGCATATTTAGTTATTTAGTATTTTGAAAGTATAGTTCATTTACTGCATATTTAGTTATGTCCACTAATTATATTGCAAAAATAGTCATTTTACTTTCTAATAACATAATTAACTGAGAACAAATGATTTGGACAACCCATTCGACCCGTTTTCACTCTCCAAGTTCTACCACTATATCCGTTTGACCCGTTTTAAGAATTGAACCTTGTTATTTAAAATTTCTTCTCTTTTTCATCAAGTATCATAGTGAGTCCAAATGGGTCCAAATGCCATGTAGTATGATGTAATCCTATATACTTATTAGTGAATCCACTCTTTTTTTGGGAATAGATGTATGAACAAATGTTTTGACGATTGAAATTAAGGTTGATGCATGAATATATACATTTGATTTGTTGCATCTGAATGGACAACTTTTACAAGAACAAGAACATGTTTCTAAGACCATATTTATGGCCAAGGTCTATTCAAAATTGTTTTTCTACTTTTATAAATGATTGAAGCTCTCATGATGTAAATGAAAACTTGGTGATTGTTCAACTGTTTCAGGTTGGGCCGGTGAGTACAAACCAATTGATAAACTAACGAAAGACAAGTACAAACCCATAAACTGTACACTTCGTCGCAGCGCGCGGGGTTCCCGCTAGTAATATAGTATGGATATAGATTAGAAGAATTAGAGTTTCAATACCTTAAAAACCTGCAAGTTATTCACATACACCTTTTAACCCATTAATTAATTCTTGTTTTTAATAATTTGCATACTAAATAACTTCTAAATGCATATTAATTTATACACTTCATATTTTTTTTAACGGCAACACCTAGATATTCTAGGATAATTGGGTTTCTCCAGGGCAACACCTAGAACATCCAGGGCAACCCACCATAGGAGGAAAGTCCAAACTGGGTAAACCCCCTGACCTAGCCACATACCTCTTTTTTGCTGTGGTCAGGATTCGAACCCAAGACCTCTACTATAAAAAGTTTTGGGGCTACCATTGCACAAGATAAACAACGCTTATACACTTCGTATTATATTAGATTCCTTACAATTTGGTAGAAATGATAATGCATGTACTCACATAAGCATTGTTCATCTATTTTCTTTTTTTATAATGTTATATTTAGACCCTTGATTTATAACATATTACTTTTAAACCCTTGAATTTAAAAAAACTTTTTTTTTCTTTTAACAAACTTATATTACAGCCTATGAATTTAATAAAGTTATCATTTACAAATTAAACTTTTTTTCCTCTTTTTTTACCAACCGAGTTACAAGAAGTGGAATACGCACAATTATAACGGAGTTACGTTTGATAGTGTATAAGGTATCTAGCAACTTGCGTACAACGTCGTTATGAATTCTTTTGTGTCTTTACTTTTTTTGAACGGTTTTGCTTTCTTTTACTAACCTTTCCTGTTAACTTTTTTTTAACGTCTTTGTTACAGTTTCTTTTTTTAATATGAATTTTCGAGTAAGTTTATTTATTTCGTTTTAAGATAACTATTTTATAAGCTTTTGATGATGTTAATTTCTTCCGCGGTTTAACACGCCGCAAGCGTCTGCCTTTCTGTTTAAATTTAGTTTCCAGTACTTAATTTTTTTTTGCCGTTTTTCGTGCCGCAACGACGGGTCTTAATACTTAATTTTTTTTCTCTTTTTTTATATTTTAGTTTTACGTTTGTTTTTTATTAACATTTTTTAAAGTTTCGTTTACGTTTTCGTTTATTTTTTTTTAAAATAGGCCCGCTCCGCCGCGGAGCGCGGGTTTGCCCACTAGTTACTTACAAAAGACGTAGAGCTAATCATCTATGCTCAAAGTACAAGTATGTAATGCATAGTCTTAATATTTCCTTTTGTCTTCTTCTGATGCGTCATTTTAGCTTTCATTCAACATTTTGATTTTATATTTATATTATATTGACTTTAAAAGTTTTGAACTCACTTTCCATAAAAATTATAAATATTAAACATTTTTTTCAATTAGGCTTTTTCTTTTGTTTTTAGTTTTTTAGTTTATAACTTATAAATATGATATCTTATAAAATTCCTAATATACCGTTGCGACGTGCTTATTTTTATCTACGTCTCGATTTAAGTTTCGCTCAAAACGGTACTGCGCGTGATAGTGTACAAGTTGTCTAAGCATTTTCGTACGTCGTTATAAATTATATTTTATTTTTTTACTTTTTTAAACGGTTTTGCTTTCGTTTTCTAAATTTTTTTACGGTTAACTTCTTTTAACAACTTTGTTATGGTTAAAAAAAATTTGTAATGTTATTAAGTGTTTTGCTACAACGCGTACATTTGCGTAAAGGTTTTGTTTTTTTATATAAAGTTTTGTATACGTTTGTTTATTTGATACATTTTAACTGTTTTAATTGTTTCGTATTTCTATATAACATCTTTAATATTATTAATGCTCTATTAGATTAGATATTTTGCTTTTTCAATGTATTGTGTGTTTTAACGTGCTGCTACGTACGAGTTCATGCGCAGCAACGCATGTGGCTCTTCAAAAACTTTGATTTATTTAACGAATTAGTTTTTTATAAGTTTCGAAGCCGTTTGGTGTCCGATTTTTTAGTTTTTTCGAACACTTTGATTTATTTAACAGTTTAGTTTTCCTCTTTTTTTTATAAATTTCAAAGCCGTTTTCCGTTTGTTAAACGTGTCGCAGCGGGGTAAATTACTAGTTTATTTATATTAACCAAGAGAACCCATTATGAGAAAAACTTACATGACCCGTCAATACTCTGCTAACCAATGAATTAAGACAACGAAGTAAATTTAAGTCCTTACCACTATATCCCTATTAAAAATAAACATTTGAGTAATTCATAAATCTGTCTCACATCCTAAATTCGATAATGCAGAAAAATCTTAGGATGGTACATCATCGTTTGTAGTGTTCGTTGTAAAACATGTTGTCATAACCAACCTCAACTGTTAATAACAAGACATTTACATGACTGGAACTCAGACAACAATAACCACGTTCAATACATCGATAAATAAACTTATCAAATGAATAACTTTATCTGTCCAGAATTATCATCATTACTATCACTATAACCAACATCATGAATCCCTTGATATTGATTATAATTACTATATTTTAACCCTGGTTTTCACGTGAATTCCTTCAATTATAATTGCCGAATTTACAAAATCATAAATTGTAATTTCTTGTTTGATGACAAGATTCATATTGACAATTTAACATTCAAAAGAGATAATAACTCCCATATTTTGTAAAAACTAAACCTTCTACTACACTTAGTTGTTGGGGAGGATTGACATCATTAAGGTATAACATTCTCATGAACAAAGAGGTGAGATATGCATATGGCACAATATATGTGAACCAAAATGAAAATAATAAACCTAGATTGCAGTTCTAACCTGTTCAGGTTCTAGAGATGTTATAAGGTGGTGGTGGTCCTCCCCCCCATTGTCGTGGATTGCCACGTGGAGGACCAGGAGCAGCTAGTCCAACGTGGCCTACACTATAAGGGACCATATGTGGTGGTCCCCAATGAGAATGGCCACCTGGACCAGCTACTCCATGATGACCACGACCGTAAGGAATCATTCCCTCTACACCACCATCACCCATGTGGACATGATGGTAATTTCCATACCTATCAACATAGCCACCGCCATTAGCATGCACAGGAGGAGGATGGTACAATTCTTGGTTCATGTAGGGCCCGTTGTACATGTTCGGTGCTGCATACAGAATAAATATTGTTATTTCAGGTAGGAAAAAAAACTCATCTACAGAGGTGACATTTTGACCCGTTTACTTATGAACGTGTCAATTAGATTATGTTTAATTCTAATCATGTTAATAAACTATAAAAAGTTAGCTTTAAAGGAAGAAAAAAGTATACCATTTGCCCTCTTTTCGGCATTCAAAACCTCGGCCTGTAACCTCTCCACTTCTCTTGCCATCCCCACAAGATCTTTATCCATAAGTTCCAGTTGCGCCGCTTTCTCCGTGTTTAAGCCTTTTTCATGCTCAAAAACCGATCTGCAAGAACACACACAAAAAAAAGTTCAAACCCACTATTAAATAATATAGAGGTAGTAAAACAGGCAGATTGATGGGTTGGATCAAGAGTAAAAATGAGTAGTTTTGTGGAGTTGGGTTGATCCGATTCACTTTTTCTCCAAAAATATTATCTTCTATAAACAATTTTACTGTACCAATTATAATTACAAAAAACTATATTTTTTTATAATGATGAGCTAATTTCAGGTTTTATGCATTAAAAATACACTATTGAACGACTTCAACCTGTTTGATCCGTTTTTAAGCAATTTTTCTTTTAATTTTACTCATTTGACGTGAGAGATAAAACATAACCTGAACTGTTTTTTCATTCATTAGTATATGGGTCAAAATTTCAACCTATAAATATAAATGACTAGGAGCCAAATGCCATTTACTAACCGTATTTTCTGGAGCTCTTGCCTCAAGCCATCAAGTTCAACAATCACTTCGGGTAATTTTTCCACTTCAGCACGTACCTTCTCCAATTCTTGGCTAGCCTTCTCAACTTGACCAATCAGATCCTGTCTAGTTACCACCAAAGCCCGGGCCTCAGTGTGGGCCCTTTGAAGTTCTTTTTTCACGTTATCACCCGCCTGAATATCAACCTCCATTTTTGCAATTTTGTCCAACAATAACCGAATCTGAATGTCACTTTCAGTCTGTATGCTTCCAATATGAGCCTTGAGTTTTTGAATATCTTGTGTTGTGGCAACCAATTCTTGGCGTAAGGCTACATGAGTAGTTGCTAGTCTCTGGTTGTCACTAGCTAGCCTTTCTAGTTCAGCTGACTGAGCCACTAGTTTGCTATCACCACGCTCAGTTTGCTGTGGCTCTATGGTGCCGTGGCCCACAGGGTATGAACCATGGCGCATCATCCCAGGAGCTTGGGTTGACCGGCTTCCATATGACGGTGGTCCATGCCCTCTTGAAGACATTTATCTGTTTGGTGAAACCCCATCTTGATGAGTTAATATATTACATATAAATTCAAATAATTTTACACGAATTATGGTTATAAAAACAATATTGTTACAATCATAGCCTAAATAATAAAATGATTTGGGAGGTTGTATATACTAAAACTTTAAAATAGTCTTTGCGCCATTTTCAACCCGTTACGCTCACTTGACATGTTCCCCTTTTAGTTGTATTTTTTTTATTTGACCTAATTGAGATAAAAAAATAAAAATAAAAACAACCCAAATCATCCCATGCCAGCAAAACAAAGAGTACTACAGTCTGGCCTTCAAACTAAGTCCCAAAAAGAAATATTTATTTCAGAGCACACTTTTTTTCCATGCATGCATTATTATTTTCACTAATAATTGAAACAGTGATCGCTTGAACATGATGGAGCAAGCATGAAGCTTAAAATATCATCTTTTAGTTGTATCATATATGGTAATTACTAATCTGATGACATAAGTCCAAAATAACATGTGCATTTAAAATTAAAAAAGTGAACCATTTGCCCAAAGTTACATGACACGTTTATTTATAACCGAAGCTACAATTTAGAAAGTTAAAGGAAAGTCAAACATAACTTCATTAATTAATTAAAATGTTGTATCCATTATAGCAATTTGTTGTATGATGTATCTGTACTAAATCGTAAGTTGCCAAAACTTTCTCATTGTCATATATGGCAAGCACACCGCTAAAGATGTAAACATGGAAGCTAACATAGAGTAACTTCAATGTAATTTATCCAAATTGCTTACAGAAAAAGACCGCATACAAAATTACGACGATTCAACAAACTAATAAAGCATTCATATAATCTTTCAGTAACCCAATATCCCAAACAAAAGCGTCCATCAAAGCAATTCACCATAGCATTTAACCTTTGCAAATGGAACTGTTGGAATATATTAAGGTTATATATAGTTGTACGTTGTATCATACAACCCATTTCAATAACATATCTCTTTTAACTTCACAAAATCATTTGATGAATAGATAAAAAAAAATATTATCAAGTATGATAAAGGACCCAAAGAAACCCAAAACTTAATGGCAATGCACCTCATCTCAAGCCGGTGCAATTTTATGAACCAAAAAGGTTTATTGAAAGAAAATGCACCATGAGTCTCTTTCATAAATAAATTCCCATTAATATGTAGTCCAAAACGTAAACCTAGGCTTCTTGGTTTAAAAAAGCGCGAGGTGAGGCGAGGCGTTTCGGTACCAAAATCTGAGGCGCTACGCCTCAAACGCAAGGCGAGGGCTTCACGTACGCAAGGCGCTAAAACTAAAAAAAACATAAAAATATATGAACAATATCTATGTACAACCTAAAAAACTATAAATACAACCTAAAGAAGCACAAAATCAATTGTTACACCTAATGTACAACAAACCAAGCTTTTTGTACAAGAACTACAACTTAAGAACGAAGAAAAGACAACAAATAAACAAATTAAAAATAGTATAGGGTAAACTTTAATAAAAATTATAACTTTAAGGGTGAAAAATGTAATTTAGTAATAATAAAATAACTTAATAAATAGGGTTAACCCTAAACCTAAAAAGCAGCCGCTTCTTTTTCTCCTGGCAGACCATCGATCTTCTTCATCCGGCAGATCATCGATCTTCTTCTTCATCAAAATCTCCATCATAATCTCTTGGTAAGTCTAATATCACCTCTCACTACACTTTCATTTCAACATCATCTCATCTACTTGGATTTTACAAGAAAGCTCACCCATTCCTAAAAAAAAGCCACAAAGAACTCCTCTCTCTCGAGAATCACCGGAAATTGACAATCATACATGAAGCGCTGCCTCACAGCGCCTCGCGCTCCAAGCCTGAAGCGCCGCCTCGGACCGCTTCTTGAATCTCCGATGCCTCAACCGAAGCGAGGCGTTTTGCCTAGTGCCTCGCGTTTAAGGCAACGCTTTTTTAAACCAAGCTAGGCTTGTAAACGAACCGAACGAAAACGAACAGAGCTTGTTCATGTTTGTTCGTTTAATCTTAACAGAACAAACAACCGGACACGAACATTTAACGAACGAGGTTCTGTTGTTCGTGTTCGTTCGTTAAGAAAATGAACATGTTCGTGTTCTTTTATGTTCATTCGTTAATAGTTAAACGAACGGTTTACGAACCTAGGACTAAACAAACACCAATGCTGCCCTAAGTCCTAAGTTCCTAACTCACGGTGCGAGCGAGTCCAGTTACATTAGTTTGTTGGGCCTAAAAAGTTAAGAAACTAGACTAAATTGTAATTGGGCGATATTGTAGTTTAATAAAATTAGATTAAATTGTAATGGGCCTAAAAGTTAAATGAATATATAAACAAACAAACTTAAACGGACGAACGTAAACGAACGTTCACGAGCATAATAGAATGAACAAGACATGTGTGCGTATTCGTTCATTTAACTAAATGAACAAACAAATTTGTTCACGTTCGTTTGTTTATTAAATAAACGAGCATAAACAAACTTCCCGCCGAACGGTTCTTAGTAAACCACATTACACAACAGAAAAAAGAACTAACAATGTGCATATAATGCAGTAATAAATTAGAACTCTCAAGAAAAAAACAATCTACAATCATCATAAATGACAGATTAGAAATTATATTTGATAAACAAAACCTATTTCAATGCAGTTTGTCATATAAAACCGATTTTAAATACTAATTTTCAGAATAAAAAAACAAACCCTAGCTGAACGAACGATAACTTTTGAGCTAGGTAAGGAGAATAATGCACAATTCAATTCAAGTTGCACATACCTAGGGTTTCAGTTTCGGAACCCTAGGTTCCGATTGAACTACGAATCAAAACTAGCAAAAGGATCAAATCAACGCGATAATTGAAACTTTACAGGAATCAGAATAACAAAAACGTATAAGTTTGACGAAGATGATAAGGAGATAAAAGAGAGCGGTACCTCACCGAGAAAAAAAAACTGATCGGTAAACAGGCGGCGAAAGGTAAACGTACGTCTTCCGGTGATCGGCTGGCGGTGCAATCGGTGGTCGTTGGCCGGTCGGAGCAAGCAATCGAGGGGCGAGCGGACGACGGTAGCCGCTTTGAAAGAGGAGTATATGAGATGCAGAATTTTGAGGTGTGAATTTCTTTTTAATGCGTTTTAACTTCAATTCGATCACTATTTACAAATTGATTTTTTTTTAAAGTGGTTATTTTTTTTAAATTCAATTCGATCACTATTTGTTTATAAGTTTTGTAAAAAGAAAGTGAAAACAATAATAATAAAAATAATATTAATCTTCGTTTTTCATTTATTCATTCGAGGGTTAAAAGTGATTAATCAAAATATGTAAGACGTTTATGTATCTTTGTGTTATTAGACATGAATTACGCCCTTTTGCATTTATTGACGCAATCTCTCCAAATTTTCATCAATAGACA
This sequence comes from Smallanthus sonchifolius, assembly GCA_023525975.1. NCBI lineage: Eukaryota > Viridiplantae > Streptophyta > Magnoliopsida > Asterales > Asteraceae > Smallanthus > Smallanthus sonchifolius. The sequence goes on along the minus strand of CM042035.1, from coordinate 13,652,744 downwards.
CAAATCGATAAGAAAATATCACTTTTTGTGCGTATAGGCATATGTCTATTTAAACAGAGCAAACCAATAAGATAATATTATGTAAGCAAATTAAAGTAAATCTCTCTATGTTGGACACAATTTAATAAGATAATCACTTTGGTGATTACGGGCACATGTCTTTTGAAGTTTTATGTCAACGGTGAAAATCGGTAAGATAATGTCATCAAATTGACGTGAGTCTTTCTAAATTTTGCGCCAATTATCACAAACCAATCATATAATATCCTTATGTGCTTAAAGGCACATATCTCTTTAAGTTTTATGTCAACGAGAGTAAACCAGTAGTACAATGGTGTGTCAACAAATTGATGTAAATCTCTTCAATCAGTAAGATAATATCACTTTTGTACTTATAGGCACATATCTCTTTAAGCTTTATGTCAATAAAAGCTTACTATTAAGATAATGTCATGTCAATAAATGTTGGAGCACGATAGATGTGTCTTATGCTTTTGTATCTTTACTTTCTGTATTTGTACTTGTATTTTGTACCTGTATGTATTTGTTTATCGAGTTGTAAACATGTATGTAGGTACTTGTACTTAGTTGTCTTTGTTAAGTGTTTAGTAAGTGTGTATGTTGTATAACCTGCGTACTTAACAAGTACTTAACAAGTACGCAAGAAAAAAGTCATGCGTACTTGTTAAGTACGCAAGAATAAAGTCCTGTGCATTTGCTAAGTACGCAGACATCAGGTCTAGTATATATAGCTGGTAGTGACAGAAGTTATGTACGCACTCATTATCCTCTGTAACCGGCTGTGATTATCAATAGACGAACTTTGAAGTATCTCTTTGTTTGTTGTCGGTTTACTTTGTGTTGTCTGATACTCCACCTAGTCACGGGCATTCCGCACCCGGTCCGACTAGTCACACACTCGCACGTAACGATCCGAGACACCCGAGGGACCTACACGTGGTATCAGAGCATTGGCTTTTGATTTCGAGTGTTGTGAGTGTGTTAGGAGCAGTTTCGACTCTACAACCTTTATACAAGGAAAAGTGACCGATTTTGGTGATTTTTGTGATAAAATAGAGGTAGCTCTTGAGCGCTATTTTAGAAGCAAAAATCCTTCAAAATCCGACCTTTTTGTTGTTTGTTTGAGTGTTTTGATCACCAAGGGTTTGTTAGAAACAAGTTTCTAACCTTTTGGCTTGATCAATTTTTTCAAAACTTCAATTTTTGAAGATTTGAGCATTTTTTGGAGACCGGAAAAAGTTAGTGGAGCAGGTAGATAAAGTGAACTGCGTACTTACCATTTTTGACAAAAAGTACAGTCTTGCTGCGTACTTGCTAAGTACGCAAGACCATTCTTGTGCGTACTTATTTTTCTTCCTGCGTACTTAACAATTACTCTTGCATACTAAATCACAAGTTCGCAAGACCAAAGTTTTAAGTGCGCAAGGCCAGTTTCTAAGTGCGCAAGTTGTGCTGATTTTTCTGATTCTTGACTAAGTGTTTCTCTATGGAAAATCTTCAGAACCTCGGTAGCCTGTTTAACTATGATAATGAGATAGGAACTCCTCAGAAACCATCAAAGCTGCTTAATGTAAATGATTATTCGAATTGGAAAGCACGGTTTGAGGAGTACATCTCATACATTGATTCTTCCTTGTGGATACCTATCCTTGAGGGATATAAACATCCTACATATGTATTTCTTGAAGAGACTGTTCCCAAGCCTATCTCCAAGCTAGACGAAGAAGAAAAGAAAGTTTATGACTGTGAAAAGAAGGCTCATGGTTCTATAACAATGGCTTTGTCTAGAGATCTCTTTCATAGCTTTAGGGATGATAACTCTAAAGATCTATGGAAGGCCCTGCAGAAGAGGTTTGAGGGCAACAGTGATGTCAAGAAGAGCAAAAGAGAACTGTTGAGGAAGTAGTATGAATGCTTTAGGTACTTGGAGAATGAATCTATAGATGAACTTATCTCGAGATTCTATCATTTGCAGACCGAATTGAAGTCTTATGAACTCATGTATCCTGATGATCAGTTGGTTGAGAAATTTCTGGATGCATTACCACCTAAGTTTGATATGTATACAACTTTACTGAGAGAGAAAGAGAGTTCTGGTAGACCTCAAATACAAGATCCCTCCATGTATTTTGGGGTGAATTCTACTGCAAAGTCATATGGTTTGGGAATTTCCTTATTCCTTGGGAGTCCTCAGGAAGAGGAAAACTCAAATGGTGGTGGTAATCATAATTGCTTTACCGCATCAGGATCCAGTTAACACCATCACAACTAATCTTCCTCAAGAAATACTACCTCTTCAGCCAACCAGACTGCTATTGCCAAGATTGCTGAAGATCATGTGGCATTGTTCTCGTCATGTATGCTTGCCTATGAAAACTTCATTGGTGGGAAGTTAACAGATCCTGAGACCATTGAGGAAGACTTCAATCAGGTGGATCCAGATGACATGGAGGACATGGATATTCAGTGGAATATGGCCATGATCTTGAGAAGGGCTAAGCATTTCCTGAACAGAACTGGCAGGAAGTTTATTGGTGGTCATTCAAATGCCAAGGTGGGATTTGATAAATCCAAGGCCAAGTGCTACAAATGTAACAACTTTGGACATTTCACAAGGGAATGTCAAAAGGACAAAGCACTAGCTTTGGGTTTCATCAGACCAAGCCAGGGAAGCAGCCCAGGAAACAACCAAGGGTTCAACAATCAAAATAACCGCAATCAAAGTCAAGGTGGAACGTCCAATGCTCTAGTGGTTCAATAGGACGACAACTTTGATTGGGGTGTTCGTCTAGAGGATGCCACACTTGCACAAACCCAAATGGGATTGATGACAGAGATTGTTGAAATGATGGAAGCAGAAGAACGGGAAGCATCTGGAGCTGACCAAAAAGAATCTACATCTGCATTTTGGGAAGCATCAAGCTCATCAACTGAGGTAGATTCCAATTCTTTTACTGTTATTTCATGTTCTAAATGTTTAACTTTGAAAGAAGAAAATGTTCGACTTCAAGACAAAGTTGAACCCCTTCGTATTGCAGCCTTAAGCTACAAAGAAAATGAAAAACGTTATAAAGATTCAATTGAAACTCTTAAGAAAGAAAGACATTATTTTTCAATTAAAATCAGTGAACAACAGTTTCATTTGGACGTTGCATACAAGGGGTTAGAGAAAAAGAATACTGAGATTGCCAAACTACAAAATGAGATCCTGCAGTTAAGTGGCAAGATTGAGAAGTTGAAAAATTCTCGCTTTGTGGTGGAACACTACGAATCTGTAGTGAGGCAAGTGAATGGATTGGGGTTAGGTACTAATGTGTAGGTCCCGGGAGCCTCGTCGCGCAGCGAAGATAACACGAACATGTTCTGTGATTTGTGTGGGAACCAAGAAAACGAGACAGAGAAACACGAACAAAGACAAAAGATAATGAAACGATACGTAATCCATAACATAGAAGTCATCTCGTATTACAGACTACATACCGAAGGAGCACACATCTCTCATCTAAGCTCACGGTCCAGGGGTCGGGAGAGCTCGTCCCGACCCGGACACCTCTCAACCTAGTTCCAGAGTTCCACCTACAAATGAAGACAAGTCTTCTATTTATAGGGGCAGGAACACTATCTACGTACTTGGCTAAGTACGCAGGGTTTGGTCATGCGTACTTGCTAAGTACGCAAGGCAAAAGCCTTGCGTACTTACTAAGTACGCATGGTGAACAAGCTAAGTACGCAGGAACACCCTCCTGCGTACTAGCCTAGTACACCGATGCATAGAATTTAATCTATAGTTACTAAAACATGCTTCTACAAACTCCCTCTTAACTATAGCATCAAATTCTATCTATCTCTAACACTGATAAACATCAGTTTACAAAGAATGTCCTAACAGACTCCCTCTAAACTAATGACATCAAGTGTCTTCTGGCAAGACTTGATCTTCTGGCATTCCACTTGAGATCTTCAAATCTTCAAACTTCAGTCTTCAGTTGCCGAGTGATACACACGACTCCCTCTTAACTGTAGCTTTCATTGTAGACCAAACCAAGTACTTCAATAGAGACCAACTAACCCAACACACTTCATTGTAGTGCATCCTCTCAGCAGTAGCTTGCTCCACCCTGACTTGGAACTCTGATTCTGACAATGTCTTCCTAAACAGGTAACAATAGTAGACTAAGACAACTCCAAATCAGCTGGCATATGATAGAGAGTTTGAATTTCCAATAACCTGCATCAAACTAATCAGCTCCCATAGGAATTCCAGTAAGATAAACTTAAGTCTTCAACCAGATGTGTCCAACTCCATCCTGTATCTTCATGAGTTAACCAAATTCCAGAAGATGTTCATTTCCAATATCCCCTTTCAGTTTAAGCTCCATCTGACTAGACCAGAAACAAGGGTATGTTTCCTATCCCATCGGCCAATGATAAAAGGTTCCATCTTCAACTAATTATCCAACGGATATCCAGCTTCATCCTGAAAACACTTGATAGAATCAAACACAAAATCATGCTCAGCAGTGATTACCTTATATCCAAAGTCCAACATTATTCAATTAGATATTCATTCCTGGTTCAAACCTCCTAATATGTATACATTCACCGCGGTGAAGTTCCATAACTAGGTTTTCTATCTGGATTCCGCCCAGATCCTATGTGAGAAATCCCATCATAATTGAATCACATCAAATCTTGAACACAAGCTTGACCAATGAGCATGAAAAATATAGTTTACACGAGAAATCACGGTTGATGATACATTTATTTTTATCCCCCTCATTTCTCTGTAAACTATGACCAGCTTCATCATTACTTCACTCAAAATCCTCAAAAAGCACAACTAGCCAACTCCAGGATTTTATTCTTTTATTCCTTTGCAAAGATCCAAAACAGCAAATCATTGGGTTCAAGTTGTTCCAGTATTCATCCCCTATTAAAGAAGTATCCCGGATACTCGTAGCCCACATATTCAGGTTTGAATACCTAAAACAAGATGATTCTCTTTCCAAAAAACCCAAAGCAGCCACATCTTCACAAATAGAACGAGACCTTTAGCCGATGACGACCCAATTGCTCCAATTAGTTCAGCATTCACACCCTATTAAATAAGTATCCCGGATACTCGTAGCCCACATTTTCAGGTATGGACACTTAAACAATGTATGACAAGTGGTATCATACAACAAAAATCTCGTCCATGTTTCGCCAAGCCACATCGTATACAAATTCTGGTCCGAAAAAACCAAAATTACTGTCTTCTCAAAAATGGCCAGAAACACGCGTACAAATGATCCCTAAAAAATTTGGCCAAGGAAAGTTTTCCCGCCAATTTTTTTTTTTTGAATCCCAGATGCTAGTTCATGCGTACTTAGTAAATACGCACATAAAGGGTGTTCATGCGTATTTAGTAAATACGCAAAGCTAAGTAACCATGCGTACTTGTTAAGTGCGCAGAGAAATGCTCTTGCGTACTTAGTTAAGTACGCAGGTAACTTCTCATGCGTACTTACTAAGTACGCAGGGCTAACCCATGCGTACTTAGCAAGTACGTAGAAAAGGTGATTCTACGTACTTGTTCAATACAACAGTGTTCTTGACGGATCTTGAGGAGAATGCTCGAAAAGTGATGGATATGAGAAATTGATGCTTCCAAAAGCTTAGAAATCATCATCTAACAAACCCTTAGCCTTCCAAACACCAAATGAAGTGATAACAAACTCGATTTTAAGGATTTTAGGTCTGAAAAAGTATGAACTCGTATGAACACATATCTGCTCAAAACCCTAAAAATCAAAACTGGAACACAAATCAACGAACACCGAGGCTCTAATACTACTTGTAGGTCCCGGGAGCCTCGTCGCGCAGCGGATATAACACGGACCTGTTCTGTGATTTGTTTGGGAACCAAGAAAACGATACTGAGAAACACGAACAAAGAAAAAAGATAATGAAACGATACATAATCCATAACATAGAAGTCATCCCGTATTACAGACTACATACCGAAAGAGCACACATCTCTCATCTAAGCTCACGATCCAGGGGTCGGGAGAGCTCGTCCCGACCCGGACACCTCTCAACCAATTCCAGAGTTCCACCTACAAATGAAGACAAGTCTTCTATTTATAGGGGCAGGAACACTACCTGCGTACTTGGCTAAGTACGCAGGGTTTGGTCATGCGTACTTGCTTTTGCCTTGCGTACTTACAAAGTACGCAGGACAAACTGGTGAACAAGCTAAGTACGCAGGAACACCCTCATGCGTACTAGCCTAGTACACCGATACATAAAATTTAATCTATAGTTACTAAAACATGCTTCTATATAATGCCATTCCTCCACCAGTAAGCGGTAAGTTTGTCAACGGGTTGGTTGACATTGATCTGTAATTTCTTGATGAATCCTCAATTCAGGATGATTCATCGACCAAGGATGAGTCCTCATGTAAGGTTAGCTCAACATCCGATAAGGAGTTCTTCTCGGATGAAGGCTCTGAGAACACTAATCTCGAGGGTGTTGTCTCAGAAGAGTTGCTTGGTGAACATAATGTTATGAAAGACGTTGTCACTGATCATGATAATTGCATTTTTAACTAAACCTGACACTGTTGAGTCTAATGATAAATTAAAGTTAATGCTTTATGGAGGTTTCAAAACCATTAAGCAAACCAAGAAAGAAATGTCTGCTAATCACTTGAGTAGAAATTACCAGAAAAACATTGACAAATATCATACTCAAGATGGTAAATCAAAATCAGGACATGTTCAGGGTATTAGTTATGTTCATCAAACAACCATTGGCACTCCTAAATTTGAGTCATCTGCACCCAAAAGCAGAGAACCTTACAAGAGGGTTTACAAAAAAAAGCGTGTTTGCTTTCACTATGGTATGGTCGTCACATCTTGGTTAACTGTCCTGATAAGAACCAAGGGAAATGATCAGTTGTTTAACAACCAGCTGTTTCTCCCAAGTCACCATTAGTGAAGCGACCCAAAAACCCCAAATCAGATGTGGTGAAGCCACCAGCAAAATCTGAGGCTTAATACATTTGTTCCAAAATGGGAGAAGCAACCTGCCAAACCCAGTGTATCTACCTCTGGTAGTACAGACTGGTGAGAAGCCTGTGGTGAAACTTTCTAAGCCATAGAGAAGAAGAAGGAACAAAAGGTTAAGAAAACTTGAACAACAACTAGCTGGTAGTCAACCAGGTGAAGCTTCCACTTGTTCACCCAAAGTTGAGACAAGTAAGCATGATGTTCAGAAGGCAAAGTAGAAAAGGTCCTGGACCAAGAAAATCAAAAGTTCTCAACCTTCTGATCCTACATATTCTAAGGATTCACCCATCTTTGACAGTCACGATTATGAATTGATAGAAGTAGTTTATTTTTAGAAAGACGGACGACCCAAGACCACTATGGCTTGGGTCTCAAAAACTAACTAATTTGCTTGTGACTCATGCAGGGACATCCTAAGGGAACTATCTCTAACCGTTGGTATGTATATAATGGATGCGCTCGGCACATGACAGGCAACATCTCCCTGCATCAAGATTTTAAACCATTCACAGGCGGCTATGTATCCTTTGCAGGAGAGAAAGGCGGCAATATCACTTGTCAAGGTCTGGTTACAAATGGATGTATTAGCTTCGACAATGTCAACCACTGCGAGCAGCTGAAGCATAACCTGTTGAGTGTCTCTCATATGTGCGACAAGGAGTACTCAGTTATGTTTGACAAGTCTGCATGCTTGATTCTCAAGCCTGGTTTTGAGGTTCATGCTGAGTGGATTCTGATGAGGGCACCAAGAACAAACGACACCTATAAGATCGATATGAGCGTGGCGACAACCACCTCATCGGTTGCTACTTGTTTGCTTAGAAAAGCGACAGAGCTTGACTCAATCTTGTGGCATATGAAACTCAGACGCATTTCTTATCGAAAAATGAATCATCTTGTCCGAAACGGTTTGGTACCCGGGGTTCCTAAGTTGAGATTTGCCGTTGCAGATGACTGTATACCTTGTATAAAGGGCAAACAACACCCGAAATCTCACAAGCCCAAGCTCTAAAACTCCATTGATACCCCTTTGGAACTCTTACACATGGATTTGTTTGGATCCATAAGTATCAGGAGTATTGGAGGTAAGTCATACTGTCTAGTTGTAACTGAAGACTACTCACGTTTTTCTTGGGTGCATTTCTTAGGTACAAAGGATGAGACTGCTGAAATTCTTCAATACCTGATCTTGAGCCTAGAATCGTTATGCAAGCTGAAGGTTAGAAGAATAAGGAGTGACAACGACATGGAGTTCAAGAATAACATGATGGAGATTTTGTGTCTCAAGAAGGGTATTCGTCATTAATTCAGTGCACCGTACACACCTCAACAAAATGGAGTTGCAGAAAGGAAGAACAGAACTTTGATCTTGACTGCAAGGACAATGCTGTCAGATGCCAAGCTTCCTGTAACTTTCTGGGCAGAAGCGGTAAACACAGCGTGTCACGATTTGAACAGAGTTTTGGTGGTTAAAAGACACAACAAAACTTGTTATGAGCTGATCAACAATCGACCTCCAAATCTTGACTACCTAGTTCCTTTTGGTAGTCCCTGTTCCTTATTGTTACATTACAAGGATCGCAAATCCAAATTTCATGCAAAAGCGGTAGAAGGTATCTTCTTAGGATATGTTGCCAACTCACCCTGCAAGAGAGTATACAATATAGGAACACGCTCAGTTGAAGAAAGGTTCGAAGTGGATTGCAGTAAACACAGTACTCTACCAGAACCTACAGGTCCAGCGTGGGGATTTGATTATGATGCTCTATTCAAGTCTTACAACCTTCCTGATCTATCTGCCGAAGATGCCGCCCACTTATATGAATTCTATAGTGGCGGTGATGATTCCAATTTCTCAAACCTAGCTACTGTACCGATTATAACTCCCGATTCCAATGCTGCATCTGCATCTGGAACTCATGCAAGTGATGACGATGACGTTGTTCAAGTTGTTGGAAATGACGCTCCAGCTGATCTTAACACTCGTGTAGGAAATGAAGCTCCAGCTGATCCAATCAACATTGAATCTTCTTCTTCTGGTACACATGAAGAGGGGGAGTTAAGCACGAATCTTGATTCAAATATCCAGGAACCGCATGTACCAGAGTCGAGAGTGCATAAGAATCATCCAATTGACAACATCATTGGTGATCTTGATGCCAGTGTTTAAACTCGTCACATAACCATTACCGAGAACACCAGTTTGTATGATGAGATACTTGACACAGGTATCATGGAAACAAGTTTTCATGTTGCATTTGTATCCCAATTGGAGCCGAAAAATGTGAAAGAGGCTCTCGTTGACAATTGCTGGATTGAGGCTATGCAAGATGAGTTGTCTCAGTTCCAAAAGTTGCATGTGTGGGATTTAGTTGACCTTCCGAAGGGTATGCATCCATTTGGAGCCAGATGGGTGTTCAAATGCAATACGGACGATCGACATGTTGTAGTGAAGAATAATGCAAGGTTGGTTGTTCAAGGTTTTTATTAGCAAGAGGGCTTGGATTACACAGAGGTGTATGCCCCAGTTGCTAGACTTTAAGCCATTCGATTGTTTCTGGCTTATGCCTCATTTTTCGCTTTCAAGGTGTATCAACTTGATGTGAAAAGTGCTTTCCTATACGGCAAAGTTCATGAAGAGGTCTATGTCACTCAACCACCAGGTTTTGAAGATCCGCATAATATTGATAAAGTGTACAAGCTGGATAAGGCACTTTATGGTCTTCACCAAGCACCTAGAGCGTGGTATGAGACTCTATCAAAACATCTATTGTCCAATGGTTTCGATCGTAGACAAATTGACTCGACCATTTTCATACGGAAAGAAGGAGGTGATATTCTACTTGTGAAAGTGTATGTCGATGAGATTATCTTTGGGTCTACAAATGAAGAGATGTGTAGGGAATTCGAAAGGGTGATGAAGTCCAAGTTTGAAATTAGCAACATCGGTGAATTGTCATTTTTCTTGGGTCTGCAAGTCAGTCAAAGGGAGGATGGCATTTATTTACATCAAACTAAGTATGTACAGGACATCTTGTCAAAATATAAGATGAATGATTATAGTACTTATGGCACACCAATTCTAGTCAATCATGGTTTATATCCAGGCAAAGATGGAAAGGATGTGGACTGTAAATTGTACCGTGGGATGATCGGATCTCTTATGTATCTCACAGCTTCAAGGCCCGATATAATGTTTATCGTTCGCTTATGCTCGAGATTTCAATCACAACCAAAGGAATCTCATATGATCGCTGTGAAGAGAATCTTCAGATACCTGAAAGGGAAATCCCGATTGGGTCTTTGGTACTTTAAGCAGCATTCGTTTGAATTCAAAGCCTATACCGATTCTGATTATGGTGGTTGTAATCTTGATAGAAAATCAACCTCAGGTGGATGTCAATTCTTGGGAGACCGACTGGTCTCCTGGCAGTGCAAGAAGCAGTCAACGGTTTCTGTCTCAACATGTGAAGCAGAGTACATTGCTGCCGCTAGCTATTGTTCTCAAATATTGTGGATCCAACAGTAATTAAGAGACTATGTCTCAAACTACACTGGAACCCCCTTATTCATTGACAACAATGCCATTATGTCCATCACAAATAACCCGGTGAAACATTCCAAAACTAAACACATTGAGATTCGTCACCACTTCATCCGTAATTGTGCTAAAAAGCATTTAATTAAACTTGTAAAAGTTCACACGGATGACAACTTTGCTGACCTTTTCACTAAGGTGTTTGATCGTACTCATTTGACATCTCGTCAACATGATAGAAATGTTCAATCGTGAGTTAAAAACTTGCTTTCAAATCAAAACATTTTCTTGGAAGTTAAACTGTATTTCTTTTTAGTTCTGTATAGTTTGTTTTTCATTTCAAAATATTTTACAAAAATCCAAACAAAATAGAAAGCCAAGAAAATTTCAAAGTCATTTGAAGAAAAGAGGAAATGATAGCACATCAGTAATGATCTAAACGTCTTAGATTGCACATATGGGAAATGATTGCGTCATGCTTACTTGATTGTTTAAATTGTTTTATTTATTAATTTGAATAGCGACAAGTAGCTTGAATTGTCGGTAGGCTGTAAGCATTTTTGAATCATTAGTCGTGTGGAAACTAAATCAATACTACAACTGTGAATTGAACCCATGTTTGTGTGTGTGTGTGTGTGTAAAAGAATGCAAAAGATCACTATCAACTATAGGATCTAAGATTTTGGCAAGTATTTTCTTTTGAGGCCAGTTTCAGGTTATGTCGTTAGCTCAATTATTTCGGTTCATCTCACTGCCCATACTCACAAGTATGCAATGAGAGATTGAACCAAGATATGTCTTGACATTAACCGTTGAGCATATATTCACCCTTGAATCAATCCTGATTCATTAATATCAAATCCAGATAAAAGTTGGACATCCCTACCTAAATCCTCAGACACCATACTTATTATCCTGAATCATCATACTGATATTCACAAAAGAAATCGTCTATGAAATCAAGACAAATGAATCACTCGATTCTGAATCTTATGATTCTTGATAATCCTTATGGATTCTGCTTGATTTTTCTGTGCTAATTGATGTAACTTCATTCTGGAAATTTTGAAAATCATTGGGAAAAGCTTAGATGCCTTGAGATAGTGCAAAGTTTTATCTCTGTAGCATAACTGTGGGGTACACGTTGTATACTTATAATAAATACATTAACACACAAGAACGTGATACAAAGATGCTTATGGTTTCAAATCTTATAATACTGCCAACTTGAATTACTTGTTTATATTGCTTATTACGTATGAATAAGTAGTAATCCATGACATGATCCCATATTCTTAGATGTTTATATTGTATCATTTTTGCTTATGATAGTCTGATATGATCCTCTGTTCATGACTTTGACCAAAAATAACTTGTGTGTATATCTCTGTATATCTTCATTCAGAAAAAGATCAAAAAGATTTTGTGCTTATGAACATCTCAATTTTCTGTATAGCCTATTAAAAAGTTAAGAAAAGCCAAAAATATTTGGGTTTTACTTCCTTGAACTGCTTTTGAAATCTCTTGATTGAATGCTCATATCCGGTTCGCTATTTGGCTTGACAATCTTCATAATTTGAGTTGAATTTTGAGTTCACAAGGGTTTCTGCGTACTTAACATGTATGCAGGAATTAAACCTTGGGTACTTACAAGTACGCAAGACTTAAGTCATGCGTACTTAGTAAGTACGCAGGAGTTAAGTCTTGCGCACTTAACAAGTACGCAAGACCCATGTGTGAAGGGTATATATACAGGTGTTAGAAAATTTTAGGTTTCATCTCATTCAAATGAAATTACACTGTGTTATTACCCTCTGCTCATTTTTCCTTGAAAATTTGTGTGATCCTAAACTAGTTTTTCGTCCCGCTCTTAGTTTCATAATCACCTTACTAACATTCGGTGAGATTCTCAAACCATTTCATCCGCAAAATCTTTGGTTTTGGACCGATTCTTGAACTTGAAAAACCTAGGGTTTTGATTTTGAATTTTCGACAGATTTTAGGTGTTCATGACCCAAATTATGACCTAAAACTTGTTTAAAAGCATTAATCGAAGCTCAAGTACCTCATATTCATCCTTAACTATGTTTGATTTCGATTTTGACCCCTTGTGTGCCGTAAGTTAGCGTCGGACGGTCAAAATGACCGAGGATTAGCGAGATTTTGATGTTAGTGTTGGTCCCATAGGTCTTACATTTGTGTTTCGACCTTGTGGTGACCATAACCCACATCCAAATCACTCATTCACAGATTCTGAGTATTTGACTGAGTTGAACAAGTGTTAGATCTTGCGCACTTGGCAAGTACGCAAGGGATAACTCTTGTGTACTTGCTAAGTACGCAGGAAGGGTCAACTTGAAAATTTGATAAGTCTGGAACTCAGTTCATTGTGAATGTGCTATACTTTGTCATGTCCGTTTTATTCCAATGAGTCTATTTGTTCTTATAGTGTTCATTGTGTGTTTTTGCAGTGATGGCTCGTGCGTTTACAAGTGAATTCAACCTACTGGCTCTAACGCATCCATAATGGAAGGGTGCTGCACTACAATACAGAGAGATAGTTGATTTTTTGAATCGTGTGAAGATCAGTTATGCCATCTCTGCCGATCCTGTTGTCTCATGATCGTACCTGGAGCAGTTCTGAAAAACAGCTGATCACGACTGTACAGTGACCCCTAATGTCATTAGGGCTACTGTAGCAGGTCAAGAGATAGCCATTTCAGAATACACCATCCGGAGAGTATTACAGTTTAGAGATCTAGCAACTGACCCGGTTGCTTATCCTGACTACTTTGTTGATGGTTGCTGGAGACAACGTATGGGTTACGTCGGTGCAAGATATTATGCTTCATACAAAAAGATGAGGGTCTTGGATCAATGGCGTTACTTTGTTGTGCATATCTTCAAGGAAAGCAGGCAAGGATGCCATGGGTCATGATTTGCCGACCAGATTAATAAAATGGAAGGATTTAGATTCTTGTTGTATCAAAGATTTGTATAGCTGCTGATCAATGATGCTTTTCCATATCTACCTTCGATTGGTGAGATATTACAAGTTAAGAGGGTGGACAAGAGAGTGTTTGCACAATTCCTAATGCCAGGCAGTGTAGAACCTACCCCTGAGCACACTCCTCTCTTTAGCCACCTAATCAATGAAGCATATGTGGCCCCTCCTGAATTCAGTTGGTATAATGCTGAGTCTGAGCCTAAAAAGAGTGAACATTCTTATGAACACGTAGAGGAGGAAGCGGAAGGAGATGAAGGTTCTGAGAGTGATGAATTTGAAGATGGAGGTGATGAAGAATAAGAAGGAGGAGATGGTGCTGAAGAGTCGGATTCTGAAGCAACTGAATCTGATTCATCTGACTCTGATGATGTACCAGATCAATCACACCCCATAAGGATGACAAAGGTTTCCCTTCCCAAGTCATCTTCTAAGAGACAAAGACAAGACAGTACCGACAATAAGTATGACCCAGAGTTGGATATTGAGGTAGAGAGACAAAGGAGAGAGAAAAGAGTAAAGCAACGGGAGGATAGGCCATTTGCGGCTATCCTTAGAGACGTTGAAGTGAGTACTCAACGGCATTCAACCACTATGGCCGTGAGTAATGCTTCAACCTATACTTCAACTTCAGCCAACTTATATCAGCGACATAGGAGGAGGCAGCCACGTGTTACGACTGAAGTGGCTGCCACTACTGTCACAGAGGAGGTTCCTATGAGAGTATCCCTCCCGTCTCATTCTGTCCAACATGTGATGGTGTCGAGTCCAATCTAAACGGAGTCGATTACTATCACCCCAACCACCACTGAAACCACCATCCCAACCACAATCCCCACCACCACCCTTCAACCCATCAGTGAACCCTTTGCCTATGGTGATTTCACCCAGGGGTTCGACTTCGATGAGATCTTCACCTTTCCTACTCACACAGCCGAAGCCTCTACGTCTAGGGATCCTGATCCACGTGATGCAAGGATTACTACTTTAGAGACTCAAGTAGCTGGTTTACTTGAGACTGTATGGAAGTCAATGGAAGAATCTGAAAAGCAACAAGGTTAGATTAATTCTTTGGTTGATGAAGTAGCCGCTTTAAGGAAACAACGGGTTGTTGATGAGTTACAGCGTAAAAAGCACGAAATGATGGTTAAGTTGGTCTGTGATATGACCCAAACGCTTGCTGCTCAGGGGGAGAAGATTCAGGAGTTATTGAAGGAGAAGGAGAAGCCTATGAAGCCAAGTAGTGATGAGGCCTGTCACCTAGTTGACTTGACTAAGGATGACGACACAGACAAGGATCCCGAAGCCGGTCCAAGTGGAAGTGAGCAACAAGCGTTAGCTATTGTTTCTATTTCTGTTGTGCCTATGGCCGAGGAGGAGTCTACTCAACATGAAGGAGATGCTTCTGGTAGTGGAGGTGGTAAAGGAAAGTCTGTGGCTGATGTTCTTCACGACCTATCTGATGAGGTCATTCTAATGATTGAGCCAGACTATTCCAAAGAAGCTCAGATCGATGCTCTCAGCAATTTAGAAGAAGGAGAGATCGAGTCTGATGAGGAATGGGATACGGAAGATGAGGATGTTGTGGTGGAGTTTCCCAAAGGGGACGATGAAAGAGTTTACGAGCTTGAGGATGGAGAAATCTTTGAGGCTCCTACCTTTGAAGCTGTTTTCAACACAGGTTCAATCGAGTCTGAGATTGTTGCTGAATCTAGTGATGCAGAAACCTCGACCGAAGCCTCTCCCACCGATCCCAAACCTGTTGATCCTGAGGCATGGAAGAGTAAATATCCGCCTGGATGGTTTACTAAGGATCAAGCTCCATTCTTCCAAAAGACATCTATTATAGACAAACATGGAGCTACAAGTATGATCTTGTCTGTCAGGTTTGACGACGACAAGAAGTTGTTCGCCGTCAAACGAGATGGTGGGGTTCAATACTTAAAACCGACCAGTGAGGCATTCAACTCCCTGCCGAAGTATGATCTGGTGAACCTTGCAAATCGTGAGCTGCTGGGTGACACAAGTCATGCAGTAGCAAAGGGTTTGTGGGGAACATTACAACGAGAGGGAAGATCGGGAACTTTGAGGTTTTCAAGCCTCAGATGCCCAAGAGAGTCCAGGATAAGAGTGTCAAACATCCCGTGACCAGCCGAAGTCTAAAGAAGTTGGTTTACAAGCCAGTGCTATGTGAAACTACTGAGCAAGTTATCTCAGGATATCCTTGGTAACATATGGTACTGGTACGTGGACCCAAAGACGGGCGAGGCGGTGGTGATTGGAATAGTTAGGTCCGAAAGTGGAAGCTTGGAACCTAAGGAGCTGATCAGGGTCTTTGATGAAATCACTTTCATCAATTTCTCTGTGAAAGATCTGAAGGTTCTAAACGAGAAATACTGCATCTACACGGACGAGTGGACAAAGCTTAAAGCATCAAGATACGGCAAGCTAGTCAAGTTCTGTCTTGACTACAAGATGAAGATGGGAAGCTAGAGCTGAGCTAGAGGTTGAAGACCGAAGACAATCCAGAGCTGTTGTCAAAGGGGAGTTTGTTGGAGCATGTTTGTGTGACAAAACACTCTGGATGTGTCTTATACTTTTGTATCTTTACTTTCTGTATTTGTACTTGTATTTTGTACCTGTATGTTTTTGTTTATCGAGTTGTAAACATGTATGTAGGTACTTGTACATAGTTGTCTTTGTTAAGTGTTGTGCGCACTTAGTAAGTGCGCAGGTTGTATAACCTGCGTACTTAGCAAGTACACAAGAACAACACAAGTACGCAGGAACAAAGTCCTGCGCACTTGCTAAGTACGCAGGAACAAAGTCCCGCGCACTTGCTAAGTACACAGGCATCAGGTCTGGTATATATACCTGGTAGTGACAAAAATTATGTACGCACTCATTATCCTCTGTAACCGGCTGTGATTATCAATAGACGAACTTTGAAGTATCTCTTTGTTTGTTGTCAGTTTACTTTGTGTTGTCTGATACTCCACCTGGTCACGGGCATTCCGCACCCGGTCCGACTAGTCACACACTCGCACCTAACGATCGAGACACCCGGGGGACCTACAATAATTGACATAAATCTCTTTAAGTTTGCATCAATGAACGTAGATATGGTTCATGTTAGGGTTATTCAAAACCAGATAACCAAAAAATCCAGATAGTGGATTTTACTGGCCGAATTTGTATCCAAAATTTCGGATAGTAAATCGATATCCAAATTCTGAACAGAAATGCTAGGCTTAGCTAAAGTTCATTATAACAAATATTCCACGTCTCGCTAAACCCTACTGTTAAGAAATCCATCCATATAATATCACAAAAGTTAGGGGAAAACGTGGTATTTTCATAACAATTTGTAAACACATAATGGCGTGGAAGAATAGAACACACAAACTAGAATACCTTTTCGTCATGGAATAACAAAACTGAGAACACATAGGCATTGAGCAGGCAGGCAGGAAGCGCGGCAGTCGGAAGTCGGATTTGAAGTGGTGCCAAGCAATGAGTAGCGTATATCGGTGTATGCGTGTAGTAGAGCGACAGAGATGGAGAATGAGAAATGTAGATGCGATTTGCAGTTAGGGTTTCTCTGTGTTATATATATTTAAGTATAATAAATAATTAAAATTTACTAAAATTAATATTTCGCATTCGGATATCCGAAATTTTTCAATATTAATATCCGAATCCGGATTTTAAAATTTGGATATCCGACTTTTCAAATAATTCATATTCGGATTTTTTTAAACACGCCTAGTTCATGTTTCGGTTTGTCATTGTTTTTCATGTCACTAAACACAAGTAACGATCTACAAAAAATTATAACAAAGTAAAGTGTAGTTTTCGTCCATGAGGTTTAACTAAAAAATCACTTTACGTCTCTTCTACTTTAAAATTGCTATTTGCGTTCTCGTAGTTTCTATTTTCATCACTTTTCGTCATTGGACCAAACATTCATTAGTCAATGGTTAGCCTTCAAGGGCAATGGTTCCTTTTCACTTCATATTTTGAGTCTATTTTGGTATTTTCAACCCAATTGTTGACTTAGTTACATGTTACATTCCTAAGGTTTACATCATAAATCAGGTTTCGTCCATGTAACTTTAAACCCCCCCATCACTAGGAGTGTGCAAAAATACCGGAAACCGAATTGTATCCGTATTCGGAAAAACCGAACTGAATTCCAATTCGGTTTGTTGTTAGGTTAACGATTAGACATATTTTTTTAATTCGATTTATTCGGTTTGTTCGATTAACCATTTTAACCGAATAAATATAAATAATTAAATGTAAATTTATACTTTTAGCCCAATACTTTTACCTCAACTCTCAAGCCTAATAGCTCATTATTTTTATTATTTGTACTTATTTCTTATAGAGATGAGAAAGACACCGATCGAGTGAAAGACCGAAACAAAATAAACCGAATCGAATAAACCGAAATGGATTGAATTGGGTTAGATTAGGTTAGGTTAGAAACATTTTCAATTGGGTTAGGTTAGGTTTGCGTATAGACCAAAAACAAATCTCAAAACTGAATAAACCGAACCGATGAACACCCCTACCCATCACCACCACCACCGGTTTATTCACCCCATTGCCACCTTCGCCGCCACCGCCAGTTTACTCACGCGGTTTTCTTCAGCTGTCCATTGATCATGCGGTTTGTTTCTTACACTTGACTTATTGTCTTCAAATGACTAAACCGGTAGATATGGGCCATTGGCGATGATTCCAGACATTCGATAATCAAGAGTTTGAAGAAACGCCATGGTCCTGAGTTTCCATATTTTAAAGTTGTCCCTATCAAACATGGGGTATCATCCAATAACCTCTTCACTGCAAAAACCGATACAACGAGAATGAGTTACTTTTTTTTTTTTTTTTTTTTAGCAAAATGTTAGAACTTAGATATGAGTATTCTACCGAATGGGAGTATTCTACCGCAAAATGAAAAATTAACATAATCATATTATATAATCAGTCTTCCAACACAATGTTAGAACTTAGATATGAGTATTCTACCGAATGGGAGTTGTTCACATACCCTGGTAATGCCATGGTTTTTGTTGAATGTTGACTAAATCTTCAATCCAAATTACATCAAATCGGCATAGGAAAGTGAATATAAAAACGTATACTACAATTACAGTAACATATAGATAACATATAAGAAGAATCACTGCAAAATAAAAATTGAATAAAATATTAAGTATCAAATTAGTATTCGATGATTAAATATGGCATGCCACAAAGCAGCCATGGTTCAATGTAGATCTGGAATCACTCAATCATACCTCCAGAACTTCAAAAATTGAAGGAACACTGCAAACACAAAAATTGAATAAAATATTAAGTATCAAATTACTCCTAAATTAGAATTTTCATCCACATATCCCATTCTCGTATTTATATAGAAAACTAAAGTCAATACCCATATTTTTAGGGATGGGGAATGAGATGTAGAGGGTTTTTAGAAAATGGGAGATAAATTTTGTGAAAACGAGTTTTTAAAATAATAATAAATGAGGGACCTAGATCAACACATTTCAAAGTAGGAAAATCCTTCCCCTCCCTTACCCTAGCTTCTTCCCCCATGCACACCCTCACCCTCACCCCCTCCCCGGTTTTACTCCAAGAACTCTAGAGAGAGAAAAAGGTCGGGTCTCGGGGTTTGGTGATAAAGATCGGATTTTTACATGTTAAATGACATAAAAATATTACATCTAGTCTTGTATGAGTTAAACAAAAGGTTTGGATGTAAAGAGTTGGAATTTTGGATCAAAATCAACGTTTTTCCGGCAAAACCCTTGAATTGGCCAAAAGTACGTATGAATCGACCGAAACTTTCATCTTACGGCCGAATGGAAGTTCATGTCGAAAGTGTAGTTCCGACCGAAAGTTATATAGTTTTAACCTAGTTCGTATTAAACTATTCGTACAGACTGTTAGATGCTTCGCCTAGATTCCCTACCGTCAGTCTTTGTAGCAAGTTAGCATGTGGGTTCTAGAAACCCCCTTTTACCTATTTTTAGGGTGATGTGCCTGCTCGTTAAAATGATTTATAAAAGAAAGGTTTATACTAATGAAACGTACACATGTTTACAACATCTATGAATGTTTATGAATGGATAAAAGTTAATGTTTCTAAAAGGAAGAGGGTAACATTTTTATAAAGTCATTACATTGTTAAAGAATGTTATGGTTCCTTCGGAGACAAACACTATGTTATATTATGTTATGTTATGTTAGCAACACCTTTATAGGAGACCTTTTGGCTAGCCAACGGTTGTCCAAGTGGTATGGAAGTCGTGACGACCACTTAGGGGTGAAGGTGACCCTTAGGTTAAATTGATATTCCCACAGTCTTATAAGAGTTATATTTGTCAAAACGTATTGTCAGTCTGTGTGCAAGAAGCCATAGGGACAACACATGATACAAACGCTTTCAAGAAAACGCAAATCTAGGCATTTATGTATGACTTGTAATGTATGTTTTGTACGTTTCATATTTATTCAAAGATATGTTTATATTTATGATTAAATCTCTCTTCATTTGTTTTATGTAAAAAGAACCCACTCAGCGTAGCTGACTTTTAGTATGCACATGCATTAGGTTAAGTGTAGGTCTTGGTGAAGGCATATGATGGTCTTGGCTTGAGGCGAAGGACTACACTCCCAAGGAAAAGTCGTATCCCATTTTATGTTTTTATAAACTCTATGTTTATGGATTTAAGACAATATATGTAATTGTTGATTTATGTTCTGCTGTTTACTTAATGAATTTCTAGTTTAAGAACTATGTATGCTATGAGTTACCAACTATGAGGTCTCATATGATTGGTGTCTTACTAATTTAGAGCATTCACAACATGATCTCTATCTCCATCTATATCTCTATCATTAAAAGATTTTTCTATTTTACACTTGTTGGATCTCTATTTTATCTCCATCTTTAAATTTTAGGGTTTAGTAAATATAGATGATCTAAATATAGATATTCATTTTAATCAATCTCTATATATTTTGTAAGTGTCTAGGAAAAAAAATAATAAATAAGTGTTTGTGAGTGAGATAAAGATAGAGAATGAGATGTACGAGACTAAATCAAATTTAAAGATAAATTTAAATAAAAATTTGATATTTAGTTAAATTATAGAGATGGATATGTTGTTATGAACATTTGATAATTTTTAGTTAAATTACATGGATATGAACGAAAAACCTGATGTGAATGCTTTAAAATATGTTTAAAAAACTGAATTATTTCCTAAAGCAGGTTGACTATTTATCAATTGATTTTTATGTTGTAAGAATAAACAGGTTTTAGAAAACTGAATTAAACAATTTATAAAAATTAAACAACAAATTTCATCCAAAAAACCCGATGTGAATGTTTTTGGCCCCGAAGACCTAAGACCTTGTTTTTAGTAGGATTAGTTTTGCTATTCATAATGAGGTTGCGACACAGCTTGTTGCCCGTTTACCTGCTAATATATTGTAATCTATATCTTTTAATTCAATTTATTAAAAAAACAATACATACATACATACATCATGTGATTGCGAAGAGGGCTGTTACGCTTAGTTTTTTTTGTTAGAATAAATATACACACATGAGTAGTATTTTTTAGATATATCATCCATAAACTATATGTTTACTCGATGTCAGTTCTAAATGTGAGGAGAGGGTTGTTACACTTATTATTTTAAGAGAAAACTTGAAATATCATATTTACTTTCAACACATAAAGAAGTCATATGAGTTGATGAACATCTAATGGATATACCTTCTCTTGAAATGTTCAAATAAATTCAAGATAAATTCACTTCACAATTCCTAAAGTAAAACTAGATAGAACAATTGTGCAATTACTTAGGTCGGTTCCTCTTCCAATACACTATTTTATCACAAGAAAACATTTGGCATCTTTTTCGGACTTCTTGTAAGATTGTGTGGGAGCAAACATTTTTGCCCTTGGAATCAACCCTAACCTTGCCTCTTATGTTCTTGTTCGTGGTTTTCGATTTCGTGACACTTCCTTCTTTGACTATCAATACTTGAGCACTCTTGGTAGGTATGTTCATCTTAATTGTTTTCGGCATCTTATGCAACTTAGCGATGCACTTTTCCCATCCATTCATATTATAATTCATAATTAACTGATCATATGCGTTGGGTAAAGAGTTAAGGATCGTATCCGCAACTAACTCATTGCTTATGGGAAAACCTAGCCTCTGTACCTGATCAATATAACACTTCATTTTCAGCACATGAATACTGACAGGAGATCCTTCTTGCATGCGACATCCTATGAGAGATCTTATCATCTCAAAACGATCATGACGAGTCTGGTGTTGGAACATTTCCTTCATCTGCTTAGTCATGTCATAGGCTGCTAGATTCTCCAGATCTTTCTACAGCTCTAGGACCATGGTTGCCAACATGATTCATGATACTTTAGAAGAGTCATCAACATGTTTCTCCAATGTCTTTCTAACAGCCCGTGATGCAGTCGCAACAGGTTGACCAGGGATTGGAATTTCAAGAACCTAAAGTTTCTTGTCCGCTTTTAGAAAAATTCTCAAGTTGTGGTGCCGGTCAATGAAGTTGGAGCCATTTAGTTTCTCTTTATCTGAAATGGGTCTCAGAGCGTAGTTGGAGTGATAGGGATTGTTTGTAGTTGAAGATATCTACAAAACATGTAATTTTAGTATTTTCGATGTTTAGAAAACTTATTTAAAAATGACCCTATGTAACACATTTTTAACTTAAGCACCGAGATCCATGTTTCGTTGTATTCTATGAATGGTAGACACTGTTCATAAAACATATTTATAAATGTAGGTATGCTGTAGTCCAGACGGTCTATATAAAAACTAAAAAAACCTAACCTAGACTCCTAAGCAATAAGATGGAATACCTATGAACTAAACCGCACTGACAGACAAGTGTACCTATCGAGTGTAGCACAACTTAATGGTAAACCGGATTATCGAACCCTAGAGACATTGAATACTAATACTAGACAATGAAACCGGATTTTTAAAGCCTCGAAAATTTTATATATATATATATTATGCCTGCCAAAACGGGCGGGCCGGGTCGGGCGGGTCGAGCCGGGCGGTTAACGGGTCAGGATGGTTTTATATAGGATTGAATTAGTTAACTGTTGAAACTATGCATTGGATGGATGGGGATGGTTTTATATATGGAACTGGTTGTTCCTTTTTTTCCTTCGATTTGATAAATGGTTTCGGTTGCTTTGTTTTTTCATTCGTTGAACCTTAGCCACATGTTGTGTTGGCAAACTGGTATGATTTAAAGCCATCAGTAAGGGTTTTGGTGATTTGATAGATCTTTTAACAATTTGATCAAGGGGTAGGATATTTGTGCAACGAAAGGTAATATTTTTTTGCCTGATTTTGGTGCTTTCTTTTTTGGTGCTTTCTTCTTCTACTTTAAATATTCAACCTGCATTTGTTAGTTTTGGTTTTTATCTATTGTTTCTGGTATGAAAAACTTTGTGTTATGTATGTGGAATCTTATAGTTTCCTTATGTTGATGTTCATTAAATCTAATGTATACCAAAGTGATTTTCTTGCAAAAAGGACAATTTATAATTGTTTTGTGTTAGGATTAGGTGAATAGGTCATGTTGTTTCTGTTTTCTGTCATTTTTTTAGAAATGCATAGTGGTTCAGAAACACATCTCTCGGATGTAGTTTGAGAATTTGCTCATTAAGTGATTTGGATGTTGTTTGAGAATCAGCTCTTGCAAGTGTGACTGTAGCAACCAACATGCATATAATTTCAACCTTCGATTTAAATACAACTTGACCCATTACTTTCAAGACATGTTAATAACATAATGTAGGTTTGGGAAAGTTACTAAATTAGGGCTAAACCAAATAATCATTCTAACAATTTAGGACTAATCTAATAATCATTCTAACAATTTAGGACTAATCGAATACTCATTCTAACAATTTAAAATCACTAAATTAGGGCTAAACCATTAAGTCATTAACAATTCTATATTATAAATTAGGCACAACATTCAACAAAACCCCCAATTTTAAATTATAAAATTAGGGCTCAATCTAATAAAATTACCTTAACTAAAGGAAGGAGCCGGAGGTGGAGGGGCGGCGGCGGCAGGTGGTGCTGTGTGGAGGCTAGCGACAGGTGGATCAGTGGTGGTGGGAGGCAGTAGCAGCGTCGTCTTCAATCTGGTGGAATGGAGACGTCGATTAGCATCAGGTCCATGCGTTGGTCTTCTTGTGGAGAGCGCTTGTCTGGCCCTGGCCCAGCAGCAGTTGTTTTAAAAAAGGCACACCAACAACAATTTTATTATACTAATTGTTGGCCCCAACTGTTTTTAAAAAAGGCTAAATTGTTTTTAAAAATCCTTCAAAATTACTTTTTAAAAAAGACTCAATTTTTTTTAATGCCTAGAAAAATTATATATATAAAAAAAAATTAAATTTTTTTTGGGCCCCTCGTGATGTCAGGCCCACTACGGGTGTGTTGCCCGCAGGCCCATTTGGCCGGCCCTGCTGACTCGGACTAAAGATTGAATTGGTTTGGGGGGTTTACTACACTACTGGATTAACTAAAGAATGCAATAAACTAAGATCGACTCAAACTATCAAGACAAGAACAAAGGTGAAATCAAGATATGGAAAGAACACTACCTAGGTCGGAATCCTACTTGCAAAGTACAACTTCTACTGGTTCTGGAAACTAAGATGGATCTGGGTTTCTAAATATAACAACTAAAGATAACCTAGTGGATCCCTAATCACTCTCAGGGTGTCACCAACTAAGGAACCTAAAGTGTACTAAACTCACCAGATAGTTGTGTGACACCCGACAAATTCCAGTTAACACTGTTAACTCAAACTTAGTTATCTCACTCTAAATCAGGGACTAATTCTGTATTAAACCCCAAACCCAATTGCTTTGACTTTTGAAAGTCAAAATCAACATTCTTGGATTCAAATTCAATCCATAACCACCGAAATTATTTGAATTTACACCTGTAATGAATGGCTTTGATGATTGCGACCACACCCCAGTCGTTCCATACGTTTTTGATCGTTGATGATTACAAAATTAATTAAATTAATTCCATTTAAGTCATAGCCGAAAAACCCCAATGATTACCATCGAATTCGACCAACTAATTCACCATTTTGCAATCAAACACTCTGCACACATTAGTCGCACCCCTCTGAGTGTTCTGCACATCCCAATTCAATCAGAATCATGGCAAGAGTCACCGGAGAACGAAACCGCAAAGTCGGAACCGGGATTTAATAAAAAACCGTCGAATCGAGCTTCATTCTGGTAATTATTTACATCCCTAGTTTTGTTTAAGTGTCTAGATCGAAAGCCCCTTATCAATTCAGAGTTTCATTATCGAATTTAACAAGAACCGATTCTAGGGTTCTTTGGATATTTAGTTTAATCGAACTCCATCTCAGACTTTGTTTAAATTCAATTAGGTAACACCCTAAGACTCGCAATACCTTGTTTAGTTATAACCCTTTGCTAATTTAATCTATTAACATCAGATTGTTTATGATCCTGTAACTAGGGTTTGCTCATAATCAGATTTGGGGGTGTTGATCCTAGACTCAACCATAATCCAATTAAACTACACCATAGATTCGCAAGATCCTAATTAGTAAAAACCCTATGATTTTAACAACTTCCATTATCTGAATCATTCAAATCGATTTGTTGTTCTTAATCTAGGGTTTCGGCATTTTAAACTGAAATTAAACTATCTGAAACTTAATGATTTTGAAATTAACTACACCCGCAGGATCGAAATCCATTGATAAACAAAACCCCTATGCTTTTGTGTCCTATCGAAATCGTCAGATCTGGGATGGTTTTGGGGTTCAGCTTGGGTGGGGAAGTAGAACCCACGAGACCTGTGTGTTAAAACCATTCTGATCTGATTCTTGTCGCGAAACCCTAGTGAGCAGAGTTGGTTAAGGCTTGTGGCTGTCGTAGGAAAGACTCGGGTTCGAATCCCACAACTCACATTTATATTTCTAAGCATTTTGTTTAGTTATATTTTTAAGTAAAATCATTTTTCCATATTATTATATTAATATATTAATGTGTTTTGAAACCCGGAAACACACGAAGACTCGGGATTAAATTTAGAACACATTTTTGAGCATTTTTAGTTAAATTAAAATAATATAATTTATTATTATTTCCTTAGTCTATTATTATTCCATAAAATACATAAACAATGATTTTATGTTTGGTTTAGTTTTATAACCCGTTTTAATATTATTTCCCACTGTTAAAAATAATATATTTATATATTATTTTCGTCGCATTAATGAACGTTGTGTAACCCTTCGAATTTATAAATTATGTAATTAGTTATATTATTACCCACGTATATATTCTCAATAAAAATAATATAATTATTATTTTTGCCGCATAAATGGTTATTTTATTAATCCTACGAACTTAAAAATAATATATTAAGTTATATTATTTTCTTAGACCATTTATAGATGGTATAAACACACGAATATATTTATTAAATATTATTATTCGTAACTAGAAACATTCGACACGAAACGCATTTATCTTAATTAGTATATTAAGAAATCCTGATTGATTCCCGTAGAAAAGTCCGTCTACTCATTGATCCTAAGTATATTTAGGATGTTCACTCTTCCATGTCGTCGTCACAGTATCCCACGTGTCCTTAACTATTGTACTTGTAATTCTAGGGAATTCATAGACTGTTCACAGGCAAATTCTTGTGCCTCTGTTGCATCCTTTAGCGGTGTTATTTACTGTGCTCTACTCAGCCCCAGGTGAGTTTCACGGCCCCTTTTTACTTATTTTCCTATTGGGGGAGAAACATGCATATACACAAACATCATTTTATTTGTTTTCCCGTTGGGGAGAAACATGCATATAAACAAACAGTATTTTACTTGTTTCCCGTTGGGGAGAAACATGTATATAAACAAACATCCGTTTACTTGTCTTCCCGCCGAGGAGAGACATACTCATGAACGGACATGGATCACATAGTATTTCATTACCACTTGTGTAACTAAGTGCAAACATAACATGCAAAGTCCTTACACACTCGGACCGTTAATATATGGAGTATAGCGAGGAAATTTGAGTAGAACTACTGGGTTTGACAAACCCCACCCGAGTTAGTCGCGCTAACTTGATTGGAGGTCTAACGGGTGTAAATTGTCCTAAACACTTGCCATTGTTGATGTTAGCAATGGTGGAAGGCATCTCAAACATAAACAGTCAGCTTCGGTTGCGAACGCTTAGAGTAACTTGTACATTGTCTAGCCAGCAATAGGTGTGACTTACGTATGTGGATCGAGCAAACACTTAAACGGTTTATTCACTTGTAAACCTGTGAACTCACCAACCTTGTGTTGACACTTTTCTTACATGTTTCTCAAGTCTTTAAGGCACAGGTTGCACACTTAGGACATGCATGGAGTCCTACTTTCATTTCATCCTTATGCAAACATTTAACACAATTTAGTTGTCTTATTATACTTGAGCGCATTTGTTTTGCGCATTTATTTTCTTGTTTAAAACGCTTCCGAATTAACTCTTAACTTTTATGATATTAAATTGATGTCTCATATAGTGTCGTTTGATGTAACTAATGACTGAGATCCTGGTTTGTCATGCACCAAACGGTAAAACTCCGTTAGTGGAATTTGGGGGTGTGACAGATTGGTATTAGAGCCATTGGTTATAGAGAACTAGGATTGCATACTAGACTATAACCTCACGCATTAGTTGCATAACACAGACACTCATACCTGATACACATAGCACACATAAGTACAATGCATTACAGGCATGGTTACTTCATCCACATCATACTCTGCTTACGAGGGACACGTTATTCGCATTGCATCATCATTCCTAGTGGTGGCACTCAGGGAATCACCACAACAACATCCACTCCCATCTGAGGGCAGCGAGACGGAGCCTTCGAAGGAGTCACTTACACCACCATCACCTGTCCGATTTGGTGGGCTTTCTCAGATCAATGTTTTGGACGACACTCAGCTAGAACATATCTCTTTGGGAGTTGGGATCATCGGAGGTGAGTCCTTACTGTACCAAGTGCATTATTGCAAGATCCATTGGCACATAGATGTCATCACTTTCCTGAGCCATGGGTTCGCTTCTTTGGTCGATATTCTATTGAAGATAGATTGACCATAATGTTGAGAACGCATTGCCCATTGCATACTCAAACCCTGTCCTGATTTATTGGAAGGACGGCTACTTTGCTGCTTCCTGTAATTTGTATTCATGAATTAGTTTCACTTCTCGAAGTCGCATTTCGCGTGCATGATTCATCTACAATCCACTGGATTGGACCCTCGTATTATGTTTTAACTCGAGTGAATACTCGGATCAAGCGATTCCTGACTACTCATCCTGATATGAGTCCTAGTTGATCAACTTATGGTTGATGACTAAACCTATCGATGACTTATCATATCTGACAACACTCTGTACTCAGCAATACATGCTAAAAGACATTATGATACAGTATAGGGAGAACTAGGGTAAGTATGCAAAGCAAATTATCATTACGGGTGCACACGTAATAGTAATTTGAGGTGCATGTAAGTCCTGGTGAAACCTAGTGTGTGAATAAATGGTCCAAATCTGTGCTTTACAGACTTAAGTTTCCACTGTCTTTGAAAATTCTTGTAACCCACTCAACAACTAGTTGGTATCGTTAAATCTGTTCAACAGTTGATAGACGCGACTATCAGGTTGAAGATGTATACGAACACACTGAATTATCATTAATGGAATCCATCATGTTACTTTCACTCATGTAAAGGTCTTTGTGACCTTAAGACTCTCATCTAAACTTGATCAAGAAAACAAACTCGATTGAAACTCTGGTAGAACCTCCTGGTAAACCCACTGACTCCAACCTTCTAAGCGGAAATTGTGGAATTCTTACTAAGCTAACACGCTATTCCTCCAACAATAAATTCCCTTTGACTCTATTACCTTATCCTGTGACTAATCCTTAGTCTAATTAGATTTATACCCCAACATATCCAGTTGTTCCAATGACATTAGAAAACGGGGATTTAATCTAACCAACCATCAGTTGAACGTGATTACTTAAACAAACGACCTATTCCTTGTATTACTGGAATCTATAACTCATTAGATTTTCCTTCCTACATGTGAACCTTTTTCCTTGACCTTTGTATTGACCAACTCTTACTTTATAAGCATGGGTCTCATTAGAAATCTCAGCATGTCTTCACAAATTTCGTGTTGGTACGGTCGTACTCCAACTCTATTAGGAACTAAGTATACTATAGAAATAGTGGACGGTCGAATAATCGAAGCAACTCACTTTCTTAGAGATGTAAACTAGGATTGGCTAGTCATAAGCTTGACGTTGACCTTCTGCCAGTTACACTTGGCAGTTTCGACCTTATTGTCGGTATGAATTGGTTATCCAAGAACCAACCTGAGGCCATCTGTTGTGATAAAAAATGTTTTCCTTCCTTTCCCTTGAGGGGAAATCCTTTCTGTCCAAGGCAAAAGGAGTGGTGCAGTCGTTGGCATCATATCCTTCATGAAAGCACAGAAATGTCTTCGAAAAGGTCATACTGCTATTTTGGCCCTCGTCGCCGAGCAGTCATCTGAGGAGAAAAAAATTGATGATATCCCAATCGTACGTAACTACCCGGAAATATTTCCCGAGGACTTTCCTGGTCTGCCACCGCTTCGTCAAGTAGAATTTCAAATCGACCTAGCACTCGGAGTAGCGCGATTACTCGGGCACCTTACAGACATGCCCCTAGTGAATTGCAAGAGCTATCCACTTAGCTGCAAGAGTTGTTGGACAAAGGTTTCATCCGACCTAGCTCATCGCCATGGGGAGCTCCAGTCATATTTGTCAAGAAGAAGGACGGGACTTTCCGAATGTGCATTGACTATCATGAGCTGAACAAAGTGACAATCAACAATCGTTATCCTCTACCCCGTATAGATGATCTGTTTGATCAACTTCAAGGGTCAAGCTCCTATTCCAAGATAGATCTCAGATCTGGTTACCATCAATTGAGAGTCCGGGATGAGGATATCTCTAAGTCTGCCTTCAGAACTAGGTAGGGCCACTATGAGTTTATGGTCATGCCTTTCGGATTAACCAACGCACCCGCGGTGTTCATGGACCTCATGAACCGTGTGTGTAAGCCATACCTTGATCAATTTTTCATCGTTTTCATCGAAGACATCCTCATTTATTCCAAGAACAAGGAGGAACATGAGGAACATATACGATTAATTCTGGAAGTACTTAAGCAGGAGCAACTGTATGCTAAGTTTTCCAAGTGTGAATTCTGGATTCGGGAAGTTCAATTTTTAGGACATGTGGTTAATGAGAAGGGAATACATGTCGATCCATCTAAAGTAGAAGCCATCAAGAATCGGACAGCACCGATGACTCCAACAGAGGTGCGACAATTTCAGGGATTGGCTGACTGCTACCGTCAATTCATCGAGGGAATCTCAAAAGATTTCTCAACCTCTCACTACTCCAACTCAAAAGGAGCAAACCCTATTACTGGAGCGAAATTCAGGAATACGCATTCCAACTCCTTATGCAGAAACTCTGCATACACCCACCCTAGCTCTTCCGAAGGGAACAGATGATTTCGTGGTGTATTACGATGCATCCATTTAGGGCCTTGGTTGTGTATTAATGCAACGTGAGAAAGTGATCGCATACGCTTCTCGTCAACTGAAAATCCACAAGAAAAACTACACAACTCATGACTTAGAGTTGGGAGCCATAATTTTTGCACTAAAGATATGGAGACATTACTTGTACGGTACCAAGTGCACTATTTACACCGATCACAAGAGTCTTCAGCACATCTTTGAGAAAAAAGAGTTGAACATGCGACAACGTCGTTGGGTCGAGCTCTTGAATGATTATGACTGTACGATCAGATATCATCCGGGCAAGGCTAATGTGGTAGCTGATGCCCTAAGTCAAAAGGAAACCAAGCCAAAATGAGATTGAGCATTTCAACTTGTTATTCACACCGGATAACTCGATAAAATACGTAGTGCTCATCTCGAAGCACTGAAAGAGGAAAACCTACCGCTGGAAGCCACACACGGTATGGAAGAACAACTTGAGGTCAAATCAGACGGCATTCGCTACTTCGCCGAGCGAATATGGATTCCAGTATTCAGAAACTTAAGGGAACTAGTCATGGATGAAACTCATAAATCTCGTTACTCTGTTCATCCAGGTTCCGACAAGATGTACCATGACCTAAAGGTGCTGTATTGGTGGCCAAAGATGAAGGCCGATATAGCCACCTATGTGAGCAAGTGCCTGACTTGCGTAAAAGTCAAAGTAGAATATCAAAAGCCTTCCGGTTTACTTCAGTAACCGGATATTCCCATGTGGAAATGGGAGCAGATATCCATGCTTTATCATAAAATTGCCCCGAACTCCTACCGGATGTGATACCATCTCGGTAATCGTCGATCGTTTCACAAAATCCGCTCACTTCTTAGAAATCAAAGAAACAGACAAAATGGAGAAGCTTACACGTATTTATTTGTAAGAAGTAGTCTCTCGGTACAGGATGGTAATTTCTATCATTTCGGATCGTGACGCACGATTCACCTCATGCTTCTGGCAATCGTTACATAAAGCTTTAGGCACACCTCTAGATATGAGCATAGCATACCATCCTCAAACTGATGGCCAAACAGAACGTACTATTCAAACTCTGGAGGATTATGCTACGAGCTTGTGTGATTGATTTCGGTAACACTTGGGAGTCTCACCTACCGCTGGTGGAGTTCTCCTACAACAACATTTATCACACTAGCATCAAAGCAGCTCCATTTGAGGCATTATACGGATGGAAATGCCGCTCTCCTATTTGTTGAGCCGAAATTGGGGATAATCAACTTACGGGTCCTGAACACGTACTAGAAACTTCTGAGAAGATTGTTCAAATTCGAAATCGTATGGCAGCAGCTCGTGATCGTCAAAAGAGCTATACCGATAAGCGTCATAAACTGTTAGAGTTTAAAGTAGGCGACATAGTCGTATTAAAAGTCTCACCTTGGAAAGGTGTCATTCGTTTTTGGAAACGAGGTAAACTAAATCCTCGTTATGTTGGACCTTTCAAGATAGTGAAGAGAATTGGCCCAGTAGCATATCAAATGGACCTACCCGAAGGACTTAGTGGTGTACACAATGTCTTTCATGTCTCGAACTTGAAGAAATGTCTAGCAGACGAGTCACTCGCGGTTCCTCTTGAGGAACTACACATCGATGAACAGTTGTGTTTCATCGAGGAACCAATAGAAATCATGGATAGGGAAGTCAAAATGCTAAATCGTAGTAAAATCCCTATTGTCAGAGTTCATTGGAACTCGAAATGCGGACCGGAATTTACGTGGGAGCGTGAGGATTAGATGATGCGTAAGAATCCACATCTATTCAAGCACTCCACGTCAAACTCTTAAGATACTATCCTAATTTTCGGGACTAAAATTATTTCTGCTAGGGGTTGATGTGACACCCTTGAATTTTTTTTTTATTATTATAATTTTTGGGACGAAAATTCTTTCAACTAAGGGATGATGTGACACCCGACAAATTCCAGTTAACACTATTAACTCAAACTCAGTTATCTCACTCTAAATCAGTTAGTCCAATAACTCAGTTACAAACCTGAGGGACTAATCCTGTCTTTATCTAAACTTAAACACATGAAACTACAGGGACTAATTCTGTATTTAACCCAAACCCAATTGCTTTGAATTTTGAAAGTCAAAATCAACATTCTTGGATTCAAATTCAATCCATAACCTCCGAAATTATTTGAATTTACACCTGTAGTGAATGGCTTTGATGATTGCGACCACATCCTAATCATTCCATACGTTTTTGATCGTTAATGATTACAAAATTAATTAAATTAATTCCATTTAAGTCATATCCGAAAAACCCCAATGATTACCATCGAATTCGACCAACTAATTCACCATTTTGCAATCAAACACTCTGCACACATTAGTCGCACCCCTCTGAGTGTTCTGCACATCCCAATTCGATAAGAATCATGGCAGGAGTCGCCGGAGAACGAAACCATAAAGCCGGAACCGGGTTTTAATCGAAAACCGTCGAATCGAGCATTATTCTGGTAATAATTTACATCCCTAGTTTCGTTTAAGTGTCTAGATCGAAAGCCCCTTATCAATTCAGAGTTTCATTATCGAATTTAACAAGAACCGATTCTAGGGTTCTTTGGATTTTTATTTTAATCGAACTCCATCTCAGACTTTGTTTAAATTCAATTAGATAACACCTAAGACTCGCAATATCTTGTTTATTGATAACCCTATGCTAATTTAATCTATTAACATCAGATTGTTCATGATCCTGTAACTAGGGTTTGCTCATAATCAGATTTGGGGGTGTTGATCCTAGACTTAACCATAATCCAATTAAACTACTCCAATAGATTCACAAGATCCTAATTAGTAAAAACCTTATGATTTTAACAACTTCCATTATCTGAATCATTCAAATCGATTTGGTGTTCTTAATCTAGGGTTTCGACATTTCAAACTGAAATTAAACTATCTAAAACTTAATGATTTTGAAATTAACTACACCCGCAGGTTCGAAATCCATTGATAAACAAAACCCCTATGCTTTTGTGTCCTATCGAAAGCGAAATCGTTAGATCTAGGATGGTTTTGGGGATCAGCTTGCGTGGAGAAGTAGAACCCACGAGGCCTGTGTGTTAAAACCATTCTGATCTGATTCTTGTCGCGAAACCCTAGTGAGCAGAGTTGGTTAAGGCTTGTGGCTGTTTTGGGAAAGACTCGGGTTCGAATCCCACAACTCACATTTATATTTTTGAGCATTTTGTTTAGTTATATTTTTAAGTAAAATCATTTTTCCAAATTATTATATTAATATATTAATGTGTTTTGAAACTCGAAAACACACGAATACTCGGGATTAAATTTAGAACACATTTT
This sequence comes from Smallanthus sonchifolius, assembly GCA_023525975.1. NCBI lineage: Eukaryota > Viridiplantae > Streptophyta > Magnoliopsida > Asterales > Asteraceae > Smallanthus > Smallanthus sonchifolius. Next base: position 13,619,008 of record CM042035.1, on the reverse strand, counting down.
TGAGCATCTTTAGTTAAATTAAAATAATATAATTTATTATTATTTCCTTAGGCTATTATTATTCCATAAAACACATAAACAATGATTTTATGTTCGGTTTAGTTTTATAACCCGTTTTAATATTATTTCCCACTGTTAAAAATAATATATTTATATATTATTTTCGTCGCATTAATGAACGTTGTGTAACACTTCGAATTTATAAATTATGTAATTAGTTATATTATTACCCACGTATATATTCTCAATAAAAATAATATAATTATTATATTTGCCGCATAAATTATTATTTTATTAATCTTACGAACTTAAAAATAATATATTAAGTTATATTATTTTCTTAGACCATTTATAGATGGTATAAACACACGAATATATTTATTAAATATTATTATTCGTAACTAGAAACGTTCGACACGAAACGCATTTATCTTAATTAGTATATTAAGAAATCCTGATTGATTCCCGTAGAAAAGTCCGTCTACTCATTGATCCTAAGTATATTTAGGATGTTCACTCTTCCGTGTCGTCGTCACAGTATCCCACGTGTCCCTAACTATTGTACTTGTAATTCTAGGGAATTCATAGACTGTTCACAGGTAAATTCTTGTGCCTCTGTTGCATCCTTTAGCGGTGTTATTTACTGCACTCTACTCAGACCCAGGTGAGTTTCACGCCCCTTTTTACTTATTTTCCTATTGGGGGAGAAACATGCATCTACACAAACATCATTTTATTTGTTTTCCCGTTGGGGAGAAACATGCATACAAACAAACAATATTTTACTTGTTTCCCGTTGGGGAGAAACATGTATACAAACAAACATCCGTTTACTTGTCTTCCCGCCGAGGAGAGACGTACTCATGAACGGACATGGATCACATAGTATTTCATTATCATTTGTGTACCTAAGTGCAAACATAACATGCAAAGTCCTTACACACTCGGACCGTTAATATATGGAGTATAGCGAGGAAATTTGAGTTGTACTACTGGGTTTGACAAACCCCACCCGGGTTAGTCGCGCTAACTTGATTTGAGGTCTAACGGGTGTAAATTGTTCTTAACACTTGCCATTGTTGATGTTAGCAATGGCGGAAGGCATCTCAAACATAAACAGTCAGCTTCGGTTGCGAACTCTTAAAATAACTTGTACATTGTCTAGTTAGCAATAGGTGTGACTTACGTATGTGGATCCTGCAAACACTTAAATAGTTTATTCACTTGTAAACCTGTGAACTCACCAAGCTCGTGTTGACACTTTTCTTACATGTTTCTCAGGTCGCTAAGGCACAGGTTGCACACTTAGGACATGCATGGAGTCCTACTATCATTTCATCCTTCTGCAAACATTTAACAAAATTTACTTGTCTTATTATACTTGAGCGCATTTGTTTTGCACATTTATTTTCTTGTTTAAAACGCTTGCGCATTAACTCTGAACTTTTATGATATTACATTTGTGTACCATATAGTGTTGTTTGATATAACTAATGATTGAGATCCTCGTTTTTTCAAGCACCAAACGGTAAAACTCCGTTAGTGGAATTTGGGGGTGTGACAAGTTGGATCACCTCTCGGGTATTTCAACAACGACAATGTATCCGAATAGACAGATCACCACCCAGTCTCACTATCCACGATACATTCAAGGAATGCACGGGGTAATCTAAATATAACAACTATGACTTAAACTAGCAACAATCACTAGACACCTAATACTATCGTCCTCTTAGACTATCAACACTCGGATTCCTAATGACGAAGACTAGACAACTACTTCTCACTTCTCGGGTATTGAACTAGGAAGAACACTCAATTCGAATCAGAAATCAAACATAACCCCTATGGCTACTATGTCAAGCAAACTACACCATAATCACAAATTCTAAGATCTATGACCTAGATACACTAATCAAACTAGCTGACAACCACAATTAACATACGAAATTGAAATCAATCACACGACCAGAATTAAGCATGCATATTCATCATAGTAGTTAACATCAGACTCTTTACAAAATCATTAATCCATTCAAAGTTCCAAAAACGAAATAAAAACTGAAACTTTATGACGTATTCATCGATTAACCTAGGCAGTATTAATGTTTTAGCCTATGATCATGCTCAACACACCAAAACAACAAAAAAAGAACAGGAACATGGTTTCAAACAAAAACAATCAATGATAAAAATCAAAGCTTTAAACCAAAGACGCTAATTCTAACGAACCCGGATTCAAAAGCTCCAATCTTGCACTTTAATTGCCTCATTTAGCCTCAAAATCGCCCTTAACTTGCACTGGACGACTGGAATTCGAACTTGTTTGCATAATGGCATTACAATTCTTTTAAAAGTTGATTAGGGCTTTTTACGCAAATTAGGGCCTCGCGCGTACCGCGAGAGGTTGGCTTGAGTTTGTCGCGTACCACGAGGAACAAAATTGTGATCCCTTCTGATCGTCTGATATCCAAATCTATAGTCCTCTAACAGCCTCTGGAATGGCGGAAAGAATGCAACTACAATCCGAGTAGATCGAATTAAACATAAACGATAATGAGAAATGTCAAACACATGATTTCCATTGATAGTCTGTTGTGATTATACCTTGATTCAACAACTACAAAGCTATGATTCCTCTCAACAAGATCTGATCAAAATTTTTACAAATGAGAATTCTACCTCAAAATACAAAAGAAAAACATATTTATACAAGAAAGAATTCGATCGAAAACTTCTGATCGAAAAGTGTTTTCGGCCGAAAACCTAGTTTTCGACCGAAAACCCTAGAGTTATACAATTTCAGCTTATAATTAATTTCTATGGACTACTAGGTTCCAACAATCTCCCCCTAGTCCATAGAACATCAATTCTTCACTTGTTGTCTTTATCCGGCTTGGCTTTGGCTTTCATTTTCTTGGCATCCAGCTAAACAAGTCTTTTCTTGATAACGTTTACTTCATATCATCTTGATAAGCAATGAGCAACAACTCTCATATACAACTTCGCTTCAGCCTTTATCTTTGTGCTCATTCACATTCAATTGGATTATGGTACAGAATCTTCAGATCGTCGTCTGAAAAGCTGAACATATCCACTAGATCGAAGACTCTGACCTATGGTAAACCATGTTGTGTGATCACAACTTCATGGGTTCTGCTGTCATACTCTCATCTCTTAAAGTTCTTGATAAACACTTCCTTTCTTGCTGGAATGTAGACAGTTGAATCTGTATTAGCTGGCTTTACAATGTACCTAAACTTTCTCTTCCCATGTGCATCAGTTCTTTTCAACTTCACGCACTCAGTTACTTGCGGTTTAAAGCTCTCAAACTTATCTTTTGCACATTCTTTCTTCAAGTAATCTTCAAAATTTTCAGCAAAGGTGTTCTTTAAAGGATTGATCAACTTCAGACGACTCAGTTCCGGAATATCCCAGTACGGTAAAGTCTTTAACTTTGAGCTTCAGTCAAAGTATTGGATATTCCCTTCACCTATCTTTATAACATATATCTTCTTCTCATCATCATACATCCAACCTAAAATCTCTCCAGTTAAAGCTTATTCTGGATTTCTTATTTTCTGGGTGATTCGTTCAACAATAGTCGGCTTTCTGTTACCTTCCACCAAGTACTCTTGTCAACACCTATGGTCTTTGAATGATAAGATGATTCCTCATTCTCTTCAAGAACTTGAAATGGTTCTCTCTCATCTATCAGCTTATCCATTTTTCCAATAACTGACCCATCTTCTTCAACATATGTTTGCTGTTGCTCATATTCATATTTTTTTTACTCTGTGTTAGTTTCAGCAACTTTATCAGTTTCTTCTGCTGTCTTTCCAATTTCACCAACTTCTCCAGCTCCACCATTATCACTGTAGCCATCAGAAGATTGATCATCACCTTTCTTTTCACCCGTTATCACCAACTCTTCATCATCTTCTTCCTCTTTCTCAGTTTCTTCATCATTCTCACCAGTCACCTCCATTCCTTCACCTTCATTGTTAAGCAACATATCTATATCAAACATAGTGTTTTCTTCATACATATCAGCATAAAAAATTAGAGAATGAATAGGTTCAGTAGCAGCTGGACTTTCTTGATTGTCAATATCTGTTTCTTGATGGACATTCTGTTCATTGGTTGGAGCACCAATATGAGATATCAAATCTTGTACCATCCTCTGAAGTTGATCAATTTGTTATTGTTGTTGAGTAATTATACCTTGCTATCTGTTACTTTCAGTCCTCAACTCCCTGATTTCTCTAGAATTAGCAGCTTCCCTGCTTTGGAAGTTTGAAATCTGAGTCTTTAGTTGACTTACTACATATGTAGTGTATCTAGTAGCATAGTATAGAAAATCTTCATCTACAAGACCATAACTCTTTGACTTCTTAGACTTGGACTTTTCTGGAATTTCTTTTGCCTTGTCCTTGCCTTTGTCAAGCTTTGTAGTAGTTGTTTTCTTTTGTTTCTTCAACTCTGGATCTGTAAACACGATACCCTTAGACGGAGGAGGTCTGGAAGGCACGATTTTTGTCACTTCAGGCTCTTTTCTCTTCTTTGATGGTGTTGTTGCAGTTGCTTGAATCTCTGAAACTTCAATCACTTCAGTATTAACACTCAATACATCATCATTCTCATCCACAAACTCTTCTGTATGGCTCAACAATGGTTCAGTTACTTTAAATATTTCTTCTGGAACTACATTATCTTCAACATGCATATCAGCAGCTTCATAATCACCAACATTAGTATCAACCTGTTATTTTACTTCTTGTACTTGTACTTCTGGTTGTACCTCAGGTATAACATTACCATCACCACCATTATTGCCCAGATCATCATCATCATCATCATCATCATCATCATAATCATCATCATCATCATCACTATCACTATCAACACCATCTTCTATATCACTTGCCATCATATCATCTACCTCGTCATCTAAATTGAAGTCTGGATCAGGATGTTCACCCAATATATTTGGAAACAACGGTGTCACAGTACCGCTGAATCTACTTGTCTTCCTGACATTGTTCATGCTACTGAAGATAACCTCTTGCATTGAGTCTAATGGAAGTTCAACTCCATCATTTTGAAGATCTGGCAACAACGTATTGATTATCATTTGTACAAACCTCAGAGACATCAGAAATTTGTAATTTTGTCTTGGTCTCACAAAGTTGCTTTTCATAGCCTCAAATATCATATATTTAGAAATTAAACCGCCTATGTGAGGCCAAACACACTAAAGCCCTGCTAAATACTTCTCCAATCTGATTAAAAGCAGATATTCTTGGACTCATGCAATGAATTAACACATGTACTAGATATCTTCAATGTTTCCCGAACATCGTCTCAGTAACTTGCCTTCTCAAGAAATTTCCCTCATAACCTATTGTTAAAATAATTACAGAAACTGCAATGTGACTGATCTTGTAAGGAAAATCTACTGCATCTCTGAAATTCAGTACTTCTCTTATAACTTGTTCAGTAACTTTCAATCCAAATCTCTTTGTTCACATGCATGTATTCAACATTATCCCAAAATTCTCTAACATGCTTCTCAAACACTCTGACTTGAGTAGATATTGTTGTGTGAATCCTTGAATTTATCAAAACCGAACAATTTCTTCATAACCACGAGATTTCTTTGTTTCTGTGGTCAGACATGCACAAATATTGTGCTTCGGTTCAAACTTCAACCTATTCATATCTGAAAGAAACAATCAGATCAAAGTAAGAAACTTCTGAAAATTTTCTGAAAAATTCATAACTCCTTACATTTCGGTCGAAAAAACCATGAACAATCAATTTTTGGATCGAAAACTCTTAAACCTTTTTAATTAAACACAGAAATTTTACAAACTTTTAATTTTTCGATTGAAAAACCCTTCTGTTAAGATACCAACATTTCGATCGAAAACTCTGAGTTAACATTTTGATCATAAACTTTTAAACTTTCAACTTTTCGATTGAAAACTTTCTGATCACAATATCGTCAATTCGATTGAAAACTCAGATCAAACTAACGATTTAAACTATGAACATTTCGACCGAAAACCCTTGAACATTATCTTTTTCGATGGAAAACTCTGATTTTTAAACATTTTCAAAGTTGAATTTTTTTCGATCGAAAACACTTTTCGGTCGAAAACTCATTTTGGAAAGATCAGAAATGACTCTTCATTTCCATCCGAAAATAGATTTCGATCCATTCATAAGACTTTTCGAGCGATTCAACTATCTTTTCGGGCGATTCAAAAATTCAAAGTTAATCTACGGCTTTGGATCTACCCTACGAACCTCTACAAGTTGCGAAAACATACCTTTATGATCTGAATACTGTAAGAAACACAATGAAGTCACGAACACCGGATTTTCGCACGAAATCTTTACACTTGATGAAATCAAAACGAGAGAGTACAGTGATGAAAACGAAGTGGGAAAAGGTTTTCGATCGAAAATTCTAGTATATATAGAATTTAAGATTTCGACTGAAAAAACTATCGGTTTATACTTTTTGATCGAAAACACTTTTTAGACAATCTTTTTCGGTCAAAGAGATTTTGACCGAAAACTTTGAACTTTATATATATTGAACAACCATAATTTTTTTTTCTTGTCCATATTGACATTATTAAGACGTGTTCCAGATTTTTTATTTTTACAGACACAAACACAGAAAAACTTAACCATAAGATCCAGATCATAACAACTATATTATTTCCATACCTTTTCACAAATACTTGATATCATTGTAACCTTTATTTTATCAAACAGAAACAAAGCATTTAGTCAACATACTAAACTTTTAAAACATATTTATATGCACATTTATTTATTCACACTAAAATTCTCTCTTTTTGAATTTTCTCAAACATTTTACAATCAAACATATTTTTTTTCTTTTTGGTGAACTGAACTGACATAAGATCGTAAATGTACACTGTCTTAATTACACTGCATATCAAATCAGGATCTAAATAGTTCAACATTGATTGCCAGTATATTTTTTAGCATAAACTCAAACATCATATTTTAGCAACTACTGTGTGACATTTAAGGTAATATTTATCAATACAGAGTGTATCCGAACATCGAGATGGATTGAACTGAGACTTAACACAAAGATTCACCAAAACAAGATCCAATCACCAGCATGAGGGTAGCTTTCTTTGCACAGAAAAAGTAATCCAAGTGGATTTGATATGAATCTTTTTGATTCTGAATCATTTGATTTTTTTATCTTGGTTTCTGATGTAATGAACACTGAATCATGTTGATTCGTCTGAGATGGAATATGATGGAATGTATCAAGAATCATGTTTGATTAAGATGAATGAATATAGATGTGATGTTTAGTGATAAACATTTTGAATCATATTTGATTCGGGTATGCAAATATCTGTAAGATATTGGATATGTCAATTGAAATCACGAATGATTCAAAGGGGCGAAACAGATTGACTTTCTGGTTTCCATCTGAGATTTTCACCAGAACCATCAGCTTTATAATGGGAGTTTAAGTCTAAATCATATATTTGACGGGTATAGTCAATAGAGTAAACTAATTGTGCTAAGAACCCATCAAGATCCTGGACTTATGGTATGAATGGATTCACTTTGCATTCGAAGGATGAAAGTATCGATATTCGATGAGGATAACACTAAGATTTCCATTTAGTTAATCACACAAATACCGCCTAATTTGCATATGCAGAGCGTACCGACACATAAAAAACTGTAACCGATGTCACCATCATATCCAAATCATGCATAAGCTCATCACACACTTGTACTATCATTTCCTATATATACGTCAATCAGACAAACAAAATTTTATTTCCATCTTATATTTCTATGATTTTCAGACTTTTCTTTTCTTAATATCAACAAACTTCAACTTTCAAATTTATTCACATATTCACATAATACAACACACTTATCAGGAGAGATATTGGAAAACACTTAAGATCAGATTAGCTCAGCAAATATATTCATATTTTTCATTTTCTTTTATTCTCCTCCTAAAATTGTGATGTAACTTTATTTATCACGTATACCACTTTAAGAACAAATACGTACTATACTAGCACAAACACATATTATACTAGCACACGGTTAACAAACAGAACCATAGAAAACATAAAGCACAAACCTCAACACAATTTTAATCACTAAAAGAAAATCTTTTTGAGGAACATTTTTATGGTCTTGCAGTTCAAATATGGACTTTATTCTATTGAAAACTTATTATTTAAGATGTGGCCCTTTTTTTAAATGAGATCATCCCCAACATCTCAACCAGAGAGTTAAACTGATCTGTTGAAAAAACTTTTGTAAAAGTATCAGCCTTTAGCTCTAAGGTATCGATGTGGACCACTTTAATCAAACCGTTCTCAAAGCAATCACAAATAAAATGTAACCCGATGGCAATGTGCTTTGTTTTTTAATGCTGAATTGGATTCTTTATTATACCGAGCACTGCCTCATGGTCACAAAAGATCGGGGTTTCTAAGAAATTGACCCCAAAGTCCAGCATTTGATATCCAAATGACTTGTGAGCAACAGCTCGAAGCGGTTGTGTATTCTGCCTCAGCAGTTGAAGTGGATACATTTGTTTGCTTCTTACACTGCCATGAAACAAGTCTTTCCCCCAAAAATTGACAACCACGTGATGTAGATTTCCTATCCAAATTACATCCACCATAATCGCTGTCAGTATAAGAATAAAAATTGAATTCAGAATCAGAAGGATACCATAAACCTAGATTTACACGATGCTTAAGATAACGAAAAATTCTTTTAATAGCCGATTCATGGGATTCTTTTGGAGCTTCCTGATATCTAGCACACGAGCAAATTGCGAACATAATATCAGGTCTACTTGTAGTCAAATACATCAAGGAGCCAATCATTGACGGTACATTTTTTGATTAACTTCAAATCCAGATAAATCCACAATGAGAGGTTCATGAGGAGTAATGGGGGTAGAAGCTGATTTACAATCATTCATTTTGAATTTTGTCAAAATGTCTTTCACATACTTTGCCTGATGGATAAGAATTCCAGCATCAGACTGTTTCACCTGCAATCCCAGAAAGAACTGCATTTTTCTCATTAAGCTCACTTTGAATTTTAGTTTCATGCAACTTCAAAATCTTTATAAAGAGCTTCATTTGCTGAACCATAGATGATGTCATCAACATAGACTTGAACAATCAGCAAATCAGAATCAAACTTCTTCAGGAACAATGTTTTGTCGATTGTACCACGAACGAAACCATTTGATGTGAGATGTGTTGACAAGGTTTCATATCACGCACGAGGCGCTTGATGTAACCCATACAATGCTTTATCGAGCTTGTACACCTGGAATGGATGATCATGATCTTCAAAACCAGGAGGTTGATTAACATAAACCTCTTACTTTACCACCCCATAAAGAAAAGCTGTCTTCACATCCATTTGGTAGACCTTAAACTTCTTGAAAGAAGCTTAGGCCTAGAATATATGTAAAGCTTCAATTCTAGTAACGAGAGCAAAGACATCATCATAATTCAATCCTTCTTCTTGATAAAACCCTTGGACAACAAGACGTGTCTTGTTACGAACCACAATCCCACGATCATCTCTCTTATTTTGAAAAACCCTTTTTGTTCCAATTGTATATTTTCCTTTAGGCAAATCCACACGATGCCAAACGTTATGAACTGAAGAAGTTCCTCTTGCATGGATTCAATCTAACTTGGATATTGTAAAGCTACTGTGACATTCTTGGGTTCTTCTTGTGATAAAAAACAGGAGTATAATCATATATTAATGTTTCCAGCTTGACTTCTTGTTTTAACTCCATCTTAAAGAGATTCAATGATGTTTCCAACTGGATGGGCAGAGTGAATTCTATGAATTGGAATATTGCCAGCTTGCACAGATTCTGGCATATTTGAAACATTTAAATCTAGTGATTGATCATTTGAATCTTCAACACTTGAAGAGCTTGTCTGAATAACATCCTCAGTTTGATCATTTAATGGATCTAACTTAACTTAAGTAACTGCTGGTTTATCATTAGTATTTGGAATTTTTTGTACTTCAGAATCAACATTAGTAACTGAATTGTCAACATGATCTTATTGTGTTTGTGTCGATGAAGTAACATCTTCAGAAATTCAATTTTGAACACACACTTGTTATGGACCGACCATAAACCTTTCGACAGATTGATCACTTCTTGTAAGAGAATTAGTTACAGTACTCGAAGTACTTGCACCATCAGAATCCACTAGAAGTTACTGATCAAGTGTCTTAAAAATTACATCCGCATCAAAGAACCAATCAAGCCCATTTTTTCTCTTGAGAAATATCCAATTCTTGCCACTCCACATAATAAGATTCTTAAACAATTTTAGTTCTCTTGTTATATACTTTATAAGCTTTCTGATATGAAGAGTATCCCAGAAAGTAGCATTCATCTCCAACAGCTGCAAATTTTGGCAATGAATCTTGTGTGTTTAAGAGTGTACACGAACAATCAAATGCCCTGAAGAACTTGATGTACGGCTTTCTTTTGAAAAACAATTCATAGGAAGTTATGTTCTTCCTTTCAGCCACTCCATTATGTTGTGGTGTTCTTGCTGCACTATACTGATGTGTTATTCCTTTTTCTGCACAAAAAGAATTTATCAGTTGATTTTTGAACTCTATTCCATTGTCACTGCGAATAATTGATACTTTGCTATCACAGATGTTTTCAATCCTTTTTACAAATTCAATGATTGTTTCAGGTGTCTCATCCTTTGTTGCAAGGAAAAACACCCTTGAAAATCTGGAAAAATCATCTGTGATAACAAGACAATATGATTTCTTCGCAATGATTTTGACACGAACTTGACCAAATAAATCCATATGAATCAGAAATAAAGGTCTAGTAAACGTTGTCACAGTCTTTCTCGAATGGGACGTTTTGTGTTGTTTTCCCTTTGCACATGACATACGACTCTCTTGAATTATGAATTCTTTCTTGGGTAAACCTCTGTAGGATCGTGAAAGTACAAGATGGTTCTGTTCTTAGTTGAAATTGGCAGAAACAATAGCAACTACACAAGTATAATCGAGTAAACAGAAAGAATACTTATAAGAACACTGTTGTATTAAGCTTTTACGAATAAACGATTACAAATGAAAACTCTATCAAGAAGCACACATACAATGAAGTGTTTACACATTATTTATACTAACTTAGAATCAAGACAGACCCTTGATTCTAAGGATCAGATCTAACACAGACCGTTGATCTTTTGTATAAAGCTAACAATACAAGTTTAGTCTAAGCTAGCTAACTTTATTGAAGCGTCTTCTTTATGCATCATTACTTGCATGCTTGGAGAAGAGGATTGTTTTCTGTCATTGGTTGCACCATTGAGGTTCCTTCTGCTTTGAGTGTGTCAGTAGCTTTTGCAGAAAGTTGTCAGTGACGCTTGCAAGGCTGGTCAGCTGCAACGTTTGATCTTTAATGAATGAATAACTATCAACAGTAGAGTTGTTGATCAGCAGCAAGATGTGATCATCCAAAGCTGCTGATGATTTGCCTATCAGCAGCATCAAGTGTTGATGCTGCTGAGAAGCCTATCCGCAGCAACTCTGGTCTTCAGCAGATAAGGCTATTCGCAGCAGATTTGTTCTTCAGCAGAAGAACAAGTATCCGCTGCAGATAAGCTTATCCGCAACAATTTGTTGGTCAGCAGCAAACTCTGAGATCAGCAGCATTTGTACTTAGAGAATTTTGTAGCCATCAGTCTTTATTTCTACAAAGTCCCCCTAGACTGATGCTACCAAAACACTCTTACTGCTTTTGTTGCTGAAGCTTTTGCATGTGGCTGACAATTCTTTCAACCTTATATCCTCTCTGGTCCTTACTGGGATTGTTAAGAGGAAGCTCAGATAGAGTCGTGATGTCTTTGCTGGCCATTTTGAAGATAGCTTTGCTTGAACATCTCATCTTCTGTCCTTTAACATCTGTCAATGTGAATTCATCTTTTTCAACATTGTAGGACCAGCTGATGAATGGAGAGTGATATTGGAGAGGTTTAACATCAAGGATTTCATCTCTGCTGGGGTTGAAGTGATGTTTGATTGTCAGCAGCAGAGTCTCCCACCTTCATTCATGGGCTTATTGACTTCACCCAACTCCGTCATTCTTCTTAGATCAGAATCTAGAAGCTGTAGTACCTCATCAACAGATGTATAAATTGATCTTTTAACTTCTGTCCTCCCCCTGAAAACTTCAAACCATTGGTCTTTAGAGCTGTATGACCATCTGATTATTTCTCTTGATTCTTCTGGTTTGGAAGTGGGTTTGTTTTTCTTTTTGGGAGGTTGTTGATGAGTAGGAGCTGGGTGTGAGGATTTGGACTTTGAGGGTGGAGATGAGGGAGGTCTATGATGGAGAGTGGAAGGTTGTTGGATTGAGGAAGTGTTGGGTGAGGGAGAAGGCTTGGGTTTGTTTGTTTTCCTTTCTTCTTCTTGAATGGTTACCCTTTTCTTGGAGCCTTTCTTCTCCGGTCTTTCTTCCTCATCCTTCTTGACTTTAAGGTAAAGGGCTTGCAGGTTCATGAAATTCATGGGACCTAGCCTCTTTCCACTCTCTCCTCTAGCCTTAAGGAAGTCAATCATGATCTTCCTTTCTTCATGGGATCTTCGGTTAAAGGCAATGGTCTTTTTGGACTTTTGTTTGGCTTTTTCTTCTTCTTCAGCCTTTTTCTTGTTTGCCAATTGCTGACCCATGAAGGCTCTGTAGATTTCTTTATTGGATAGTTTCTCAAGGTAGTCTACATCCTCACCTTGAGAAATCAGAGCCTTTACTCATTCTTCTCTCATTTCTTTGGCTAGTTCAGAATCAGTTATTCTGAACTTAGCCTCTTTCTTCTTCTTCTTCTTCTTCTTCTTCTGTATCTCTTCTTCTTCTCTATCGAATTGTTCCTGCAGTTGAAGAGCAAGAGCTTCATCTTCTTCAATTTGATAAACTGCAGGATTATTTACTTTCAGATCATCCAGCTGTTTTGCATACAGCTGGATATGTTGTTCTCTGAGGAGAATGGCTGTGAGTCTGTCTTGAGCTTTCTTTAGTTCATCCATCTCCTCTTCTTCTCTTCTTCTTCTTCTTCTTCTTCTTCTATCCTCCTTTTCTTTCTTCTCCTTATCAATTCTTTCTTCATCTTCTTTGGTCATTAGTCCCTTTCCCTTATTTTTATTGGATACCTCTACTTCAGCTTCATGGACCACAACAGTAGGTGTAGCAGATGCTGTTGAGATCTCATCTTTAGCTTCATTGGCATTTTGGGGAATGGACAAGGGAAGGGAACTTTATTCATCTTCTTTCCATTCCGTACCTGTCACTTCTTTCCATGCTTCTTTCATCTTTTCCTCATCTCTTCTCTTTGATTCTTCTTCTGTGTTCAGTCTAACTGTTGGAGAAGAGAGAAAGGATAGGTCTGAGTCAGATCCAGATTCCTCCGTATAAAGAGAAGCCTTGATGATTTTAATCATTTCTTGACTTTCTAAGGAGTTTACATTGAAGATGAGTGATCCGAGCTCAAAGACTTTGTGTAGGAAAGCTAAAGGTAGGAGCAAGATCTCTTTGATGTTGATTGAGAGAGAAGATCCATTGCTCAGGAAGAAGGTGAAGTCATGAAGCACACATACAATGAAGAATACTTATAAGAACACTGTTGTACTAAGCTTTTACGAATAAACGATTACAAATGAAAACTCTATCAAGAAGCACACATACAATGAAGTGTTTACATAGTATTTATACTAACTTAGAATCAAGACAGACCCTTGATTCTAAGGATCAGATCTAACACAGACCGTTGATCTTTTGTATAAAGCTAACAATACAAGTTTAGTCTAAGCTAGCTAACTTTATTGAAGCGTATTCTTTATGCATCATTACTTGCATGCTTGGAGAAGAGCATTGTTGTCCGTCATTGGTTGCACCGTTGAGGTTCCTTCTGCTTTTAGTGTGTCAGTAGCTTTTGCAGAAAGTTGTCAGTGACGCTTGCAAGGCTGGTCAGCTGCAACGTTTGATCTTTAATGAATGAATAACTATCAACAGTAGAGTTGTTGATCAACAGCAAGATGTGACCATCCAAAGCTGCTGATGATTTGCCTATCAGCAGCATCAAGTGTTGATGCTGCTGAGAAGCCTATCCGCAACAACTCTGGTCTTCAGCAGATAAGGCTATCCGCAGCAGATTTGTTCTTCAGCAGAAGAACAAGTATCCGCTGCAGATAAGCTTATCCGTAGCAGTTTGTTGGTCAACAACAAACTCTGAGATCAGCAGCATTTGTACTTAGAGAATTTTGTAGCCATCAATCTTTATTTCTACAACCTCGCACTAAATCTTTATGAACCAAATTATTCATATTTTTCAGGTTTACATGTCCCATTCGACGATGCCGCATATATGATTCAGAACCAGTTGCTTTTGATAACAAACATGAAACATTCACCGGTGTTTTATGATCATTCATATCAACCACATATGTGTTGAATTTTCTTGGAGCACGCATCAGAATAATGTCTTCAGGAATAACCAGTCCATGCTTTAAGAATAAGCACTCCTTTGCTGTAAAATGAACTGGTATATCTTTATCGCACACTTGTGAGACACTAAGTAGATTAAATTCTAACTGAGACACGAAATTAACTTTCTCAAGCGTAACAAGATCATTTGACACTGTTCCCTGACCATTACTTTTCCCTCCCTTTTTGTCTCCAGCAAAAGCAACGAAACCACCATCTAAAGATCAAAAATTATCCAGAATCTATTTTTGTCCTGTCAAGTGTCTTGAGCAACCGTTATCAACATGCCAAGAATTATTAATAGTCCTCCCGGTTAAACTCTGCACATTCAAGACAAACTTAGACAGATCATCTTTGACCCGGGCTGACTTTGAATTTTTACAGTCTTAGTCACAACAACTTTTTCCTTAAAGTTTACATCATTCTTTGTTCCAACCATATGTGAAGATTGTTCATTTTTAATTTTCTAAAAACAACTAACATTTTTCCCATATTTCTTAGTTAATTTTTCTTTAGCAAAATAGATTGGTTGGTTATTTTTCTTCACATATCTTGAACTGTTTTGGACCCTTTTATCTACAAATTTAGGTAACACATAATCACGACAAGCATTTGAATACAAATCATAACAATCTCTAGAAAGCAAGTAAGCACGACTGTAACGTTGTTTCACTGTGGACTCCGACACACTGTTGTTCTCAGACTCTTTCTTGAAATTATTTGTGATTTTGATTTTAACTCTCTCCTTGTGCCTTTTGAACCTTGACTCACTTGAGTTATGTTTGCAATTTCTCGGAAAATGTACAACTTGACCACAAACATAGCAATTGTAGCTTTTAGTCTTTAACTTTGACCATGAATTTGAACACTCACCTACTTCAAATACAGACTTTTCTTTGTCACTCTTTGACCCACAAACACTCGTTCTTAAGTATCCTTTGCTATGAACATGCTTATCTTTGATATCAATAAACTTGTCTTTGACATCAACGGATTTGCCTTTGACACAAAATGACTTTCTTTGGACCTTTGTTGGTGTACTGATTTTAGCTTTGACAACTTTCTTACTCTCTTGCTCACTAGTAAGTATATGATTCTCTGGTGCTATGAAATCATTTTTCTTAGGCCTTTCACTTGACAAATCATACTCTTGAATTAATGGGTTCCCATACTCATCTAGTACAGCATCATCAGCTAGACTTGAGACTTTGTGAAGCGGTACATAGTCTCTAGCTGTGTTGTAGGTCCCCTGGTGTCTCGGATCGTTACGTGCGAGTGTGTGACTAGTGGAACAGGGTGCGGAATACCCGTGACTAGTTGGAGTATCAAGCAACACAAAGTAAACCGACAACAAAACAAGAGTCACTTTTAAACTTCATCTATTGATAATCATAGCCAGTTACAGAGTTGAATGAATGCGTACTTAACATCTGTTACAACCAGCTATATATACTAAACCTGGTGCCTGCGTACTTAGCAAGTGTGCAGGACTTTGTTCCTGCGTACTTAGCAAGTACACAGACAATTGTTCTTTCGTACTTGCTAAGTAAGTAGGCTATACAACCTGCGCACTTACTAAGTGCGCACAACGCTTAGCATAGACAACTAAGTACAAGTACCTACATACATGTTTACAACTCGATAAACAAATACATATAGATACTAAATACAGGTACAGATACAGAAAGTAAAGATACAAAAGCATAAGACAATATCCAGAGTGTCTGTCACACAAACGTGCTCCAACAAACTCCCTGTTGACAACAGCTCTAGATTGTCTTTGGTCTTCAACCTCCTTCAGCTCTAGCTTCCCATCTTCAGCTTGTATTCAAGACATAACTTGACTAGCTTGTCGTATCTTGATGCTTGAAGCTTTGTCCACTCGTCCATGTAGATGCAGTATTTCTCGTTTAGAACCGTCAGATCTTTCACAGAGAAATTGATGAAAGTGATTTCATCAAAGACCCTGATCAGCTCCTTAGGTTCCAAGCTTCCACTATCTAACCTAACTCTTCCAATCACCAATGCCTCGCCCGTCTTTTGGTCCACATACCAGTACCATATGTTACCAAGGATATCCTGAGATAACTTACTCAGGGGAATCCTGGTTTCATACAACATTGGCTTGTAGACGAACTTCTTTAGACTACGGTTTGTGATGGGATGTTTGACACTATTATCCCGGAATCTCTTGGGCATCTGAGGATTGAACACCTCAAAGTTTCCCGATCTTCCCTCTCTCTGTAGTGTTCCCCATAAAGCCTTTGCTACTGCATGACTTGTGTCACCCAGCAGCTCACGATTTGCAAGGTTCACCAGATCGTACTTCGGCAGGGAGCTGAACGCCTCACTGGTTGGTTTCAAATATTGAACCCCACCAACTCGTTTGATGGCGAACAACTTCTTGTCGTCATCGAACCTGACAGACAAGATCATACCTGTGGCTCTGTGTTTGTCTATGATAGATGTCTTTTGCCAGACTGGAGCTTGATCCTTAGTAAACCATAAAGGCGATATTTACTCTTCCATTCCTCATGATCAACAGGTTCGAGATCGGTGGGAGAGGCTTCAGTCGAGGTTGCTGCACAACTAGCCTTTGCAACAATTTCAGGCTCAACTAAACCTGAGTTGAAAGTAGCTTCAAAGGCTGGAGCTTCAAAAATATCTCCATCCTTAAGCTCGTATACTCCTTCACCGTCCCCCTTGGGAAACTCCACCACTACATCTCCCATTCATCATCAGACTCGATCTCTCCTTCCTCAATATTGCTGACAGCATCGATCTGTGCTTCCTTGGAATAGTCTGGCTCTATCATCAGAATAACCTCATCAGATAAATCATAGATCACATCAGACACAGACTTTCCTTTATCATCTCCACCACCAGACGCATCACCTCCACCTTTATACTGAGAAGACTACCCCTCAGCCATAGACACAACAGAAAATGGAACAATAGCTAAAGCTTATTGCTCACTTCCACTGGGACCGGCTTCAGGATCCATGCCTTTGTCATAATCCTTGGTTAGATCAACCGGATGACAAGCCTAATCACCAGTCGGTTTCAACTTCTGCTTCTCCTTCTCTTTCTCCTTCTCCCCCTGAGCAGCAAGCTTCTCGGTTAGTTCAGAGACTAACTTGACCATCATTTCATGCTCTTTCTGCTGCAAGTCAAATCTCAGCCCCATTGAAGTTCTGTGTCATAGAATGATCTCATTAGTTATGATCATAAGGTCATTCTGGGCCAGCACATTCTTCAGCCTCTCTTCAGTCCCGGTCCTCTGGCTTTTTAGAATTGATACTTCATGTGCCAAAGAATCAATCTGAACCTTTTGAGCTGTAGACTCTTCCCTTGACTTCCGTACCGTTTCCAGTAGACCAGCCACTTGAGTCTCCAGTGTAAGGATACGTGCATCACGTGGATTAGGATCCCTAGATGAAGAGGCTTCGGCTATATGGGTGTGAAAGGTGAAGATCTCATCAAAGTTGAACCCCTGGGTGAAATCGCCATAGGCAAAGGGTTCACTGATGGGTTGAAGGGTGGTTGTGGGGATGGTGGTTGTTTCAATTGTAGTGGGGGTGATAGTGACTGACTCAGTCTGAATTGGAGTCATCACTATCACCTGCCAGACAAATTGAAGCGGGAGGGATACTATCATAGGAACCTCCTCTGTGACAGTAGTGGCTGCCACCTCAGCAGTCACACATGGTTGCCTCCTCCTTTGTCGATGATATATAGGTGGGCTGAAGTTGAAGTAGAGGTTGAAGCAGTACTCACGGCCTATGCGGTTGGATGCCTTTGAGTACTAACTTCAACGTCTCTAAGGATAGCAGCAAATGGCCTATCCTCCCGTTGCTTTACTCTTCTCTCTCGCCTTTGTTTTTGTACCTCAGTATCCGACTCCGGGTTAGACTCACTGTCGGTACTGCCTTGTCATTGTCTTTTCGAGATGACTCGGGAAGGGAAACATTCGTCATCCTTATGGGGTGTGATTAATCTGGTGCGTCATCAGAGTCACATGAATCAGATTCAGTAGCTTCAGAATCCGACTCTTTAGTACCATCTCCTCCTTCTTCTTCATCACCGCCATCTCCAGACTCATCATCCTCTGATCCTTCATCTCCTTCCATTTCCTCCTCTACGTGTTCATCAGAGTGTTCAATCTGTTCAGGCTCAGACTCGGCATTATACCAACTGAATTCAGGAGGGGCCACATATGCTTCATTTATTAGGTGGCCAAAGAGAGGAGTGTGCTCAGGGGTAGGTTCTACACTGCCTGGCTTTAGAAATTGTTCAAACACTCTCTTGTCCACCATCTTGACCTATAGACGTTCTCCAATCTGAGGTAGATTGGGCAAGGCATCATTGATCAGCAGCTGAACAAATCTTGGGTACAACAGGAATCTAAACGTTTCCACGGTATTGATCGGGTCGGTTATGGCCTTGTAGATATACTTGGAGAAGTTGTATCCCTTATTGAGAGACAACCCAACCATTGCAGCCGCCAAGTCGTGACCCATGGCATCCTTGCCTGCTTTCCTTGCAGAAAGGCACATGATCATGACATGTGCAAAGTAGCGCCATTGATCAAGCACCCACATTTTCTTGTAAGAGGAGTAGTCCATGGTACCAACATACCCCATTCTCTTTCTCCAGCAACCCTCCACCATGTAATCTGGGTAAGAGACAGGGTCAGTAGCTAAATCCCTGAACTGTAACACTCTCCGGATGGTGTCTTCTGAGATTGCAATATCATGACCAACTACAGTAGCCCTAATGACGTTTGGGGTTACTGTGCAATCATGATCAGCCGTGTTCCAGAACTGCTCCAGGTATGGACGAGAAACAATGGGATCAGCAGATATGGCATAACTGATCTTGGAACGGTTTAGAAAGTCAATGAGCTGACGGTACTCCAGCGCCGCACCCTTCCATTCTGGGACCGTTAGAGCCAACAGGTTGAACTCACTTGTAAATGCACGAGCCATCACTGCAAGAACACACAATGAACACTATAAGAACGCATAGACTCATTGGAAAGGAACACACAGGACAAGGTATAGCACATTCACATTGACCTGATTTTTCAGACTTAGAAAAAATTTCAAGATGCCCTCCTGCGTACTTAGCAAGTACGCAGGGTTTAGTTCTTGCGTACTTAGCAAGTACACAGGAGATATCTCGTGCGTACTTACTAAGTGCGCAGTAACCAACACTTAGCCAATTTTTCAAAAAACTAAAATCCAGGATTGTGTGATTTTGTTGTGGGTTATGGTCACTACATGGTCGAAAACCATGTTTAGGACCTATGGGACCAAACCCACCACCGACATCGTGCTAATACATAGTCATTTTGACCTAACCCAGTGTCGATGGTGAAACTCGGCCAACCAAGAGGTCCAAATCAAAATCAAACCCTGTTAAAGAAAAATTAGGAGTTAAGAAGCTTTGATTAGTGATTTATAACTAGTTTTAGGTCTTAATTTTCATCAAGAACATCCAAAATCGGTTAAAGTTTCATGATCAAAACCCTAGGTTCAAACGTTCAAAGCATCGGTCAAAAATGGGTGATTTTGTGGATGAAATGCTATGAGATTCTCACCAAATGTTAGATAGATGATGTTCAAACTAGAAATGGGGCAAAAAATCTCGGAGGAACACATGATATTTTGAGGAAAAATGAGCAGGGTATACTACAGTGGAGTTCGTTTGAAATGAGATAAAGGGTGGAAAAAGTTCTATGACCTGTATATATACCCCTACCAGACAGATCTTGCGTACTTGATAAGTGTGCAGGAGTTAACTACTGCGTACTTAATAAGTACGCATAACTTAGGTCTTGTGCACTTACCAAGTATGCAAGCTTTAACTTGTGCGCACTTATCAAGTACATAGATGCCTTAGTGTACTCAATTTTCAACTCAAAATTTATGAAGTTTGTCGAGTCAAATAGCGAACCGGATATGAACATTCAATCAAGAGGTTTCAAAAACAGTTCAAGGAAGTTAAACACAAATATTTTTTGTTTTTCTTAACTTTTGATAAACTGTACTTCAAATCTTTTTGGTATTTTTGAAAATGATTGAACTGTACACAAAGTTAAAATATTTTTTATCTTTTCTGAATAAGGATGATATGCACATGATTCAGATCCGGATATACACGAATACACACACAAGCTATTTTTGGTCAAAGTCATGAGCAGAGGATCATATCAGGCTATTATAAGCAAAAATGATACACTATAAACATCAAAGAATATGGGATCATGTCATGGATTACTACTTATTCATACGTAATATGAAATATAAACAAGTAATTCAAGTTGGCGATATTATAAGATTTGAAACCATAAGCATTATTGTATCACGTTCTTGTGTGTTAAGGCATTAATTATAGATATAAAATGTGCACCCCACTGTTATGCTACATGAAATTAACTTTGTACTGTCTCAAGGAATATAAGATTTTGCCAATGATTTTCAAACTTTCCAGATGGAAGTTACACCATTTAGCACAGAAAGATCAAGCAAAATCCATAAGGATTATCATGAATCATAAGATTCAGAATCAAGTGATTCATTAGTCTTGGTTTCAAAGGATTTCTTCTGTGAATATCAGTCTAATGATTCAGGATAATAAGTATGGTGTCTGAAGATTAGGGTAAGGGGATCCAACTTTTATTTAGATTTGATTTCAATGAATCAGGAATGATCCAAGGGTTTATATATGCTTAACAGTTGATGTCAAGACATATCTTAGCCCAACTTTCCATTGCATACTTGTGAGTATGGGCAGTGAAGTGAACCAAAAAATTGTGCTACCGACATAACCCAAAACTGGTCTCATAAGAAAATACTTGCAAAAATCTTACATCCTATATCTGATAATGATATTTTGCATTCTTCTACACACACACACGCACACACACTTGCAAACGTGGGTTCAAATCACAGTTGTAGTATTGATTTAGTTTCCGGACTACTAGTGATTCAAAGACGCTTATAGCCTACCGAGAATTCAAATTACTTGCAAATATTCAGATTAATCAAATCACATAATTTAAACAATCAAGTAAGCATGGCGCAATCATTTCCCATTTGTGCAATCTAAGACGTTTAGATCATTACTGATGTGTTATCACTTCCTCTTTTCTTCAAATGACATTGAGATTTTCTTGGTTTTCTAATTTCTTTGGATTTTTGTAAAATATTTTGAAATTAAAAACAAACTATATAGAAATAAAAAGAAACAAATTTTAACTTCCATGAAAATATTTTGATTTGAAAACCAGTTTTCACTCAGGATTGAACATTCCTATCATGTTGACGAGATTTTCAAAACGGGTACGATCAAACGCCTTAGTGAAAAGGTCAGCAAAGTTATCATCCATGTGAACTTTTACAAGTTCAACTAAGTGCTTTTTAGCACAATCACGGATGAAGTGGTGACGAATCTCAATGTGTTTAGTTTTGGAATGTTTCACCGGGTTATTTATGATGGACATGGTGGCATTGTTGTCAATGAACAAGGGGGTTACAGTGTAGTTTAAGCCATAGTCTCTCAATTGCTGCTAGATCCACAATATCTGAGAACAATAGCTAGCGGCAACAATGTACTTTGCTTCACATGTTGAGACAGAAGCCGTTGACTGCTTCTTTCACTGCCAGAAGACCAGTCTGTCTCCCAAGAATTGACATCCAGCTGAGGTTGATTTTATATCGAGATTACAACCGCCATAATCAGAATCAGTATAGGCTTTGAATTGAAACAACTACTGCTTGGAGTACCAAAGACCCAATCGGGGTTTCCCTTTCAAGTATCTAAAGATTCTCTTCACAGCGATCATATGAGATTCCTTCGGCTGTGACTGAAAACCTCGAGCATAAGTAGACGGCAAACATTATGTCAGGCCTTGAAGTTGTGAGATACGTAAGAGTTCCAATCATCCCACGGTACAGTTTACAGTCCACATCTTTTCCATCTTTGTCTGGATGCAAACCATGATTGACTGGGATTGGTGTGCCATAACTACTACAATCATTTATTTTGTATTTTGCCAAAATTTTCTGTACATACTTAGTTTGATGTAGATAAATGCCATCCTCCCTTTGACTGACTTGCAGATCCAAGAAAAATGACATTTCACCCATGTTGCTTATTTTAAACTTGGACTTCATCACCCTTTCGAATTCCCTACATATATCTTCATTGGTAAACCCAAAGATAATGTCGTTGACATACACTTGCACGAATATCACCTCCTGCTTTCCGTATGAAGAAGGTCGAGTCAATTTGTCCACGATCGAAACCATTGGACTATATATGTTTTGATAGAGTCTCATACCACGCTCTAGGAGCTTGTTGAAGACCATAAAGTGCCTTATCCAGCTTGTACACTTTATCAATATTATGTTGATCTTCAAAACCTGGCGGTTGAGTGACATAGACCTCTTCATGAATTTTTCGTATAGGAAAGCACTTTTCATATCAAGTTGATAACCTTGAAGCCGAAAAAGGAGGCATAAGCCATAAACAGTCGAATGGCCTCAAGTCTAGCAACTGGGGCATACACCTCTGTGTAATCCAAGCCCTCTTGCTGATAAAAACTCTGAACAACAAACCTTGCTTTATTCTTCACTACAACATGCCGATCATCCGTTTTGCATTTGAACACCCATCTGGTTCCAATTGGGTGCATACCTTTCGGAAGGTCAACTAAATCCCACACATGCAAATTTTGTAATTGAGACAACTCATCTTGCATACGAATGCAACATGCAAACATGTTTCCATGATACTAGTGTCAAGTATCTTGTCACACCCCAACCGATGGCGGAATACGTCAAGGCGGGACATGTAGACTGTTCAATAGCACATGGTCAAACTAAAGTTTCATATATTAATTGAATCCAAATTTTCATAACACTTGTTCAACAAAATATGTACCATTATACAAAAGTAAAACAAAGTACATTATAAATGTTCAATTCATTATTTAACTAAGTCCTCAATCCTATGTGTAGCATCTTGTAAATGATCTCAAATTTTAGTACCTGAAACATGATAAAAATGAGAAGGTCAACTATAAATAGTTGGTGAGCATACATAGGTTTTGACACCACAAGTAAAGTTCGAAATGTTTTATACAATTCATACGATACATGCTATATAAGGCACTTATGGAGAATCTATAGTTAAACTAAGTGTACAATCAAACCTTGTGACTGTTGTGAGGCATAACCCGCAGATGTAATGTCGGTAACAAACACCCTAACCGGGTGGGTTTGTCAGACGCAATAGATCTATCAATGTTAATCATTGGCTTGTACTGAGTTAATGATTATACTGATGTCATGTATATGTAGTCTTAACTTATAACATTCAAGCATAAAGCACAAATAACACATAGCATCATATAATTAAATTGTATGTAAGTAATTGCAAAGAGTTCAAAGTGTAATCATGTTTCACCCCAAAAAGTGCAAAATGTAAAAGGGGCTATGTAAACTCACTTGTATATGTGGTGTGGATAACGCGAGCAAATATTGAAGCACTTGTGATTCATAAATCACAAGTTTAATCTAGTGTGAAAAGTATGATCTTGAATTAATAATATGCTCAAAGTCTAAGACTAGGTCAAATGTTCATCGGGTCTTGTTATGTGTGAATTTGTATAAAGATCATGTCATTTTATGTAGAAGAATGTAAGTTGTCAAAAGTTTGATATAAACTTGTAAGTTTATATGAAAATATTATTTGTCTTTAGGGTTCAAAATTAAATAAATGAAATTCTTTTTTGTAGAGACATGTTTTTCTGTATAAGCTGTTATCATTATTGTATGTTTGAACAATGTTAGCTTAGTTTACTTTCTGTCATTTGATTATTGTAATTTCAGTTTCTGTAATTTACTGTTTTATTTAGTTAAGTCTGGGCCATCGAAACTACTTAGTTTCGATTGAGGTTTGTTCAATCGAAACTAGTAGTTTCGATAGATAGTAGTTTCGACAGGTCTGAGTATCACTTGTAAATGTTCAACCGAAACTAGTAGTTTCGGTTGACATAGTTTTGATACATGTCATCTACTATAAATAGCCTAGTTTGAGAATGTTTAGGGTGTGAGTATTGTTCTTCAATCAATACAATCTGTATTTTGAGTATTGTGCACTGTTCTTACAATTTCATATCTTATTTGTGTTGATTGTGAGTGTGTTTAGCCTGTTATCTTCACCAAGTCTGTTTTTATCCTCTGTTTCACCTCCTTACACATTGTTTCCTCCTTTGTGTGTGGAGAATAGATCATTTATGAGATTTCTGAGTGAAATCTGGACCTACAATTGGTACCAGAGCTTTATGCTCTAGTGTTTTTGTGTATTATCAGGTTTTGTGATCGATTCTAGGTGATTTGTGTGGTATTTCAAAATTTTTTCTGCACAAAATTCTAGGAAGCACTGTGTCATTGCGATTGCTACTGTTTCATCGATTTCCAAGGGTTTTTGTTCGTGGTTTCAAAATCGGAGGTTGGTTTAGTGATCAGGAGAGTTAGGCGAAAGTTTTCGCTGGATTGGATTGTCATTTCTGCATTATTTATTTCTGGAGATTTTCATCAATGGAGTATTTCTGAGCTTGGAGAATAAGGCATCGAAACTACTGGGAACATTCTCTGAATTCCGTTGGTCATCGAAACTTCTTGTCTACTTTTTGTCTGGAGAAGTCGAAACTAGCTTTGTGTGTTGTTCTAATCGAAACTACTATGTGCAGCTTATTTACCCGAAACTTTGGGTATCGAAACTAGTTTCAATCGAAACTAGTAGTTTCTACTGATGTTTTGCTTCTGAGCAAGTGTTAACCATCGAAACTAGTTGTTTCGGGCTGTATTTCTTCAATCGAAACTAAGCAGTTCCGGGCATTTGTACTTAATCGAAAATAGGAGTTTCGATCAGTGTGTCTCTATCGAAACTAGTTGTTTCGATCAAGTTTGTCCACCCGAAACTCGTCATTGTTTTAGTTTTGATTTCGGATATTATCGCCACTTCAAGTTCAACTGAGTATTCTGGAGGGAACAAACCACCTGCTCTTGTGTCTACAAGAGAATTTGATGACTGGACTAAGAATATGAAACTTTTCTTCCAATTTCATGATCATACATTGCTTAATTCTATCACTGATGGTCCCCACAAGCCTATAATCACTACTGCTGATGTTCAACGTCCTAAGACAGTAGCTGAATACGATGAGAGGGATCTGCCTTGATTGCCCAAGACGACAAGGCTTATGGGACTATTGCCATGGCTCTTCCTATGGATATCTTCAACATCTTTGCTGAGTACACCACTGCCAAATACTTATGGGTAGCCTTGAGCACCAGATATGAGGGAAGTGCTGATGTAAGGGAAAGTAAGAGAGATCTGATCAAGAAGCAATATGAGATGTTTAGCAGTGTCATAGGTGAATCAATGTCTGATTTGATCAACCATTTCTCAAGCATCGTATCTAGGTTAAAAGTAATGGGTGTTGAGTACCCTACTCTGGAGCTAAATAAGAAACTTCTAGATTCTCTTCCTGAGAAATGGAATATGTATCGCATCATGATCAAAAAGACTGAGAATCTGAGTGCTTTGTCTCAACAGGAAGTCTACAACATCCTTGAGTCTTATGAGATTGAGATTTAGAAATGAGCAGTTACCCCAACAAATCAGTCTGGAAACACAACTCTTATTGTTGGATCAAGCTCTTCTAGTAGCCCATACTTTCAGACTAATGTTCCTCCTTCTGCTGCTGCAATTCAATCTACCAGCTCCTCTACTCCTCAGAAGTCTATCACCACAATTTCTGATGAATATGTCCCAATCATGACTGATTTCATGTCGTGCTATGATGCACTGATTTTTGGAAACCTAACACCGGTTAGCTTTCAACCTAATGACTTGGAGCAGATCAATCCTGATGATTTGGAGAAAATGGACATTGATTAGTGTATGGCCATGCTGACCTTAAGAGCCAAAAGATTCATCAAAAGGACTGGTTTAGACAGATTCAAGCAGGGAAAGACACTTGGGTTTGATATCAAGAAGGTGAGATGCTACAATTGTGATCAGCTTGGTCACTTTGCCAGAAATTACAAGGAGTCGTCCTCCAAGGATAAGCAAGAAAAGAAGATTTCCTCTGGAAACAAGCTGCTAATCCTCCCAAGACAAACACATCTTCAAGTTCCACAACTCTTGTAGTCAAGCTGATAGACACTATCATTGGGGAGAACAAGCTAAGGAAGCTGCTGATAAATCCTTGATGGCTGATGTGGAGGACAAGGGCAAGTGTGTCATGATTGAACATGCTAAGGATCTCACTGATGAGCCTGTTGAGGTTATTTCTAAACTTTGTAATGCTAGATCTTGCTTAAATGAAATTAAAAAATACAGATTCATTAATCAAGCTTTGATTGATGAACGAGATCATATTAAGGTGATGTATGACTCTGTGGCCAACTTTACTTAAAGAAAATTCGTTATATTTCTGGTGAAAATCGTTCTTTAATTGTGCAACTTAATACTCAAACCATTAATAATAATATTTTAAGTGAAAGAGTCCAAAAGGCAGAAAAGGCTAAATTACAAGTTGACCACATGGATATGGATCAGAAAATTTTGTTTGGGATAATTGATAAACAATTTAATAGAAAATGCACAGTGGGTCTTGGATATAATTCTCATCCACCACCTTATTCTAAGTCAGGTAGATTTGCTGATATGCCAATTCCTCATGTTCCCATACCATTTTTTTGCACTTTATCTCCTGATGATTATATTACGTCCTCTGATTCTGACAGTTTTGCTTCATGTGCATAATCAAATTGTGTAACTTCCGAAGATGATTGTGATGAGAGTACCAATGATAGAACTGTTTTAAATGAACTTGAATCAGATGAATGTAATAATATGTACGTGTCAAAACCAGATATTTGTGAACACGTTGAAAACTTTTATTTTGATTCTATGCCTGCTGAGCATACGGGATTGGGATGTGATGTTTCTAAATTTAAAAATGCTTTGCCTTTTGTTACTAAATCGTTGAATGTTGTGCCATGTGTTACCAAGTTTAAAAGTGCAGGAATTATTGTGAATGATGTACCACGTGAAACCATGAGCAACATGGACTTTTTTAGATTAAAGGAAGAACATCGTCTTTAAGACAAAGTTATTGATGAGAGAACCGTCTCATGTTCATATGCCTCAACATCACAATCATCTTCATCTTGTGATGACAATTATCAGGCTAAGATATCTTGTGAAAAAGTTTGTCTTAGTTGTGGTGCTTCAAATCATGTTTTAAAAAGTTGTAAATTGACAACCACCGATTGTAATGAATAATCGTCTCCCAAAATTTCCTTGAATTCATATGTGTTGTCTAAGTCTTCTCACAGTAGAAAATCTAGGCGTAAAAGAATTAAAAATGCTAAAAATTATTTGAAAAGAACTTGGAAAATTAAAAATAATGTTATATTTGATGATCATGCTTCATCAAAGGAGGATTATAATTATGATTCCAATGTGATGTCCTATCCTGACATGAAACTTCTTGATAGCAATGGTATTGGTCAAAACATCTAAATGGTTCGTTGTGTATAGGGTCAATCAAGAAGAACCGACGATAACATTTGGCACGTAGATAGTGGATGTTCAAGACATATGACTGGCCATTTTAACTTGCTGCACGATTATCATCACATTGATGGAGAGTATGTAGCTTTTGCTGGAAATCCAAGAGGAGGAAAGATTGAAGGACAAGGAACAGTATCGAATGGTGTAAATAGTCTAGAATTTGTCAACTTTGTTCCTCAATTGAAGTACAATCTGATGAGTGTTTCTCAGATTTGTGACAAGGATTTTTGTGACTTGTTCAATTCAAGAGAATGTCTAATCTTGAAGCCTAGAGTGGTGATTCCAGAAGAACATATTCTCATGCGTGCTCCCAGAAGATACAACACATACAGCTTGGATATGAGCAACCCATCGGGCATTGAATCGTGCTTTCTTTCAAAAGCTTCCGAAGATGAATCATTCATGTGGCATAAGAGGTTGGGACATGTAAATTTCAAAACTATGAACCGACTGGTTCGAGGAAACCTCGTCACTGGATTCCCTCTTAAAGATTTCTCTCCTATGGAACACTGTATCTCATGTTCCAAGGGAAAACAACACAAATCTTCTCATAAGCCTAAAACCACAAATTCCATTGACTCTCATCTCCAATTACTTCACATGGATCTCTTTGGTCCTGTGAGTGTCATGAGTCTTGGACGAAAGTCATACTGCTTAGTGGTAACCGATGATTTCTCTCAATTTACTTGGGTGTTCTTCCTAGCTAAGAAAGATGAGACGCTAGAGATTTCGAAAACCTATCTGCTTCAAATTGAGAACCTCTTCAATCTAAGTGTGAAGACTATCCGCAGCGATCATGGAACAGAATTAAAAAATGCAACTCTTGATTCCTTCTGTGAAAGCAAAGGAATTTCTTGAAATTTAGCGCACCTCGTACTCCTCAACAAAATGGTGTTGATGAAAGGCGAAACCGCACTTTAATTGAAGCTGCACGAACTATGATTGTTGACTCTAAGCTTCCCGTGACTTTCTGGGCTGAGGCGGTCAACACTGCATGTTTTGTGCAAAATCGGGTTCTCTTCACTAAAAGTTGCAACAAGACACCTTATGAGATCATGTACAAGCGCAAGCCAGTTATTGATTTCTTCAGAAGATTTGGGTGTGTGCGCATAATGCTGAATACTTCAGATCAGCTGAACAAGTTTGAAGCCAAAGCTGATGAATGCTATTTTGTGGGATATTCATCCAATCAACGCGCTTTTCGTGTCTACCATAAGAAGAGAAGGATAGTACTGGAGTCCATTGATATCAATTGGCATGAAAACAATCATACGGACGCAGGAGACGGTCCTAATTGGCTCTTTGATGTCGATTCAGGTTTTAAGTCATTTAATCTTCCTGAGTTCTCTAATGAATAAACTCTTGCTAATCCTTACTTCTCTGTGAACAATCTAGGGAACATAAATGATCAAGGTTCTTCCTCATCCTCTCATGTTGAAATCCCTGTACCTGCTTATTCTGAATCGAGTATGGAGTCTTCCGGTTCTGGTGCAACAAGTGAAACAGTTGAAGACAACAAAATTCCAATAATAGATGTTGCACCACAATCACCTGATGAAAATCCTATTGATGATATCGCTAATCTTCCTGCTGAAAATATTACAAATTTGGAGGAAGTCTTGGAAGAAGATGAGATTCCTTAGTTGAGAATTCACAAGAATCATCCCACCGACAACATCATTGGTCCCCTCAATGTGGGCGTTCGTACCCGGAGTGCCTGTGATGCATTGGAAAACAACATGTTCTCATGCTTCATTTCTCAAGTTGAACCTAAGAACATCAAAGCAACTTTGCTTGAAAACAGCTTGATGGAAGAGTTACAACATTTCTCAAAGCTGCATGTGTGGAATCTGGTAGATCTTCCCAAGAACAAAGTACTATTCGGCACTCGTTGGGTATTTCGCAACAAAAAGGATGAAGGAGGAATTGTGGTTCGGAATAAAGCTCGTCTGGTTGTTCAAGGTTTTTATCAAGAAGAAGGAATTGACTATGAGGAAGTCTTTGCACCAGTGGCTCGCTTGGAAGCCATTAGAATGTTTCTCGCCTATGAAACCTACATGGACTTTACTGTTCATCAAATGGATGTCGAAAGCGCATTTTTGTATGGAAAAGTTCAAGAGGAAGTATATGTCAAGCGGCCACCGGGTTTCATTGATCCTAATTTTCTAGACCGTGTATACAAGTTAGATAAGGCACTGTACGGTCTTCACCAAGCACCTCGTGCGTGGTATGAAACTTTATCAAAGCATCTGCTTGAGAATGGTTTCACACAAGGAGCAATTGACCAAACTTTGTTCAAACGAAAGGATGGAAAAGATACAATCATGGTGCAAAGTTATGTGGATGATATCATTTTTGGATCTACAAATCCTCGTCTTTGCAAAGAATTTGAAGAAGTGATGCAGTCTAAGTTTGAAATGAGCTCTATGGGAGAAATGAAGTTCTTTTTGGGACTACAAGTTGATCAGTCTGAGTCAGGGATCCTCATACGTCAAGAGAAACACGTGAAAGAAATCTTGACCAAGTTCAAAATGGTCGATTCCCATCCAGTAAAAACTCTTGTAGAAGTTCAACATTGTCTAACTCCTGATGTGGATGGTAAAAGCGTTGATCAGCATCACTATCGCTCTATGATAGGATCTCTCATGTATCTCACGGCCAACAGACTCGACATCATGTGTGCAGTGTGCTTGTGTGCACGTTTTCAGGCTAATCCTAAACTCTCTCATTTATCTGTTGTCAAACGTATTCTGAGATATTTTAAGTATAAGCCAAAATTGGGTCTGTGGTATCCTAAAACTGATTTGTTTGATCTTGTGGCTTATTCAGATTCAGACTACGGGGGTTGCAACTTAGACCGAAAATCCACTTCTGGAGGTTGTCAGTTCCTTGGCAACCGCCTTATCTCATGGCAATGTAAGAAACAATCCACCATTTCCCAATCCACCGCCGAAGCCAAATACATTTCTGCGGCCATCTGTTGTTCCCAAGTCAGATGGATACACCATCAGATGCTTGACTATGGGATCACATTCCATGAGACACCCATTCTGTGTGACAACACTGCCGTTCCCCATATCACCAAAAACCCCGTTCAACATTCCAAAACAAAACATATTGAAATCAAACATCACTTTATCCGTGACTGTGTTGAAAAGAAACTCATTCAAATCGTTGAAGTCAAAACCGACAAGCAAACCGCAGATATCTTCACAAAAGCTTTTGACTCTACCAGATTTGCCCAACTGGTGGAAATGCTCGGCATGATCAATTTTCAGTAATCTTTGTGACTATTAATGTGTTTCATGTTTATGGTTAATTCTCAAGATAATTCCAAAAAGATTTTGTTTTTCATATACAGTTACTTTTAGTTACAAGCAAATCTTTTGGGGGAGAAATAAGAATTTAATATTGAAAAGAATTTCTTTGTATTTAATCTTGCAAGTGGTTTTGTTATAGGAAAATTGAATCTGACCTTTGAGAAATGATAGTATCTGATCTCATCTCTTGGACATGGAATGGACCAAAAGCGATAGTGTGAAAACCTAAAATATATCTCATACTTGTGTGTTTGAACCCATTATTGAAACATCTAACCCATTTTATATATCTAAGAAAACCAATTCAATCAGATACAGTCTTACGTGTTGGATTCCTAGTCATACGTCAAGTGACCGTCAAAGTAACGATATTTACCACCGATGACCCTGTATGTGTTGCTTACGCAAAGATCTCGTGTGTTCATTCTTTTCCCATCAACTTGGATGATTTAACCCCGTCTGTTTTGCTTACGCAAAGATCTCGGGTGTTCAACATTTTTCTATCCGCTTGGATAATTTTACGACTTCTTCTGTTTTGCTTACGCAAAGATCTAGAATGTTCGTACCTTTTTAATATCTACTTGGATATTTTTCATTTTAATCTTCTAATCCACTTGGATTTCTTATTTTATTTTCGTGGTACTTTGAATTTACTAAGATGGTGCCTTGGTTAATCAAAAAAAGATGATAGGATGAAGATGGGTATTTCTTGAGGATTGATAGGTTTTCAAAACCATTTTATTTCAATATGTAAAGTACACATTGTATCTTTATTAAATGGAACCTTATAATCACATGAAATCTATGTACAAACAAATGTTCGGGTTTACTTTGCACAAATATCAGCTATCTTCAGGGACTCACAGTAGTTAATTGCCAAAGGAAGTGTTTCAAGAGACTGACAGATCTGAACTCATGTTGGATCTTTTCAAGAAGATAAGTGTAAATATCTTGTGAATAGTTTTATTTTTATTTTATTTTTCTTATCTGTTCTTTGCCTATCGAAACTTCAAAGTCTATCGAAACTATCTTTTGCCTATCGAAACTACAAAGTCAGCCGAAACTATTCTTTGCCTATCGAAACTTCAAAGTCTATCGAAACTATATTTTGCCTATCAAAACTACAAAGTCAGCTGAAACTATTGCTTATCGAAACTACCTTTTCACCCCGAAACTTGTTTTGCCTATCGAAACTAGTAGTTTCGACAGGGGCATTTTGGTCATTTACCACATGGGAAAATTAAATGAGTTCATAATCTGATTTCTTCATTGTCAAGGTTCACTTTACCGTCTCCGATCAATTACGCCTTCTCTCTCACACACAAAAACTCTCAAATACCTCCGGTCTAAGTTGCGAAATCAGTGTTTCTCACCTGATCCTCCGTCTTCGTCTTCACAAGGTAACGCTTCTGGTTTGTATTTGTATAACTGATAAGAACATAGACCTAGGGCTTGAATTCCGAGGTCTGTGATGACTAAATCTTCATAATCACGGTCGTTTTTGTTCTTTTTCGTTGTGTATATATTTGCAGTTTTATCCATGATTCATTGGTAAGATGAAGTTTCGACTTACACATGCCACTCTTAATCCCTTTTTTATATGTTTCATGTTCATATGACTTTGTATATCTTAGTTGAAGTCTAATGTCTGGGTGTTATGTTCAAGGGTTTGGGCATCGAAACTAAGGAGTTTCGATAAAAGGATATAGGGTTTTAAAAAATTAAACCGGTTTTCGATCGAAACTAGTAGTTTCAACACCCAAACTTGCCCTAGTATCTCTGCCCGAAACTAGTTGTTTCGATCGAAACTAGAAGTTTCGATAAGGCTCCTCTGAAAGTTTAAGTAATGATCGAAACTAGTTGTTTCGATCGAAACTAGAAGTTTTGATAAGTCTTCTCTGAAAGTCTAAGTGGTGATCGAAACTAGTTGTTTCGATCGAAACTAGAAGTTTCGATAAGATTTCTCAAACTTTCTAAGTATTGATCGAAAATTGTTGTTCAATCGAAACTAGTAGTTTCGATAGGGCTTATTTTAGAAATTTTCTAAGTGTTGGTGTAACTAGTTTCGATCAGGTTTATTCTGAAATTGACTAAGTGTAAAAACTGATGAATTTTTGCTTGTGGCAGGTTTGGATCTCCTATTTGTGAAGAGACACAATGTCTGTGCCTTCCTTAATGCAAATGACCCAAAGAGTGCAGAGTTTGTTCCAGTTCTAAATTTCCTGGCAAACTCCAATATCAGCTTTGCCATAAGTCACAACCTACCTGTGTTTGAAACCACAATAAGGGAGTTTTGGGAGATTGCAGAGATAATAACTGTTGAAAATGTGGAGCATATAAGGGCAATTGTTCATGGCCAAGAAGTCTTATTCTCTGAAGCTACTGTTAGAGAGGTGCTGCAATTCAATGACAACCCAGAGGCACCAAAATAATTCACAACCTTCTACGTCAAAGAATGATTTAGAAGACTGGGTCATCCTGATGAGTTCAAGAGTGGTCAAATTATAAAGAACGCCCTTCCAAGCTATTGGAGATACATTATTCATGTATTCATTCACTGCCTCTCCATCAGAAAAGGTGGCTTTGATTCAGCAAATATCATGGTAGCATCTGTTGTTTTGGGATTGATTAAAGGCAGGAACTACAACTTCTCAGGGTTGGTATTTAGACAGCTTAAAGAAAATTTGACAAGAGCTGTTAAGGAGAAGTTTCTGGTTTATCCAAGATTCCTTCAGATCATAATCAACCACCTACATCCAGATATTTAGTAAGGTGGAAATGTATTTGTCTTTGACCATATGATAGCCAAGACTCTCAGCTACATGAAGAGTTCAAACAAAAGGACTAACAGAGCCATTGTTGATATTCCTCTATTTGGTCACATTATTGGAGAAGAGGAAGAGTTTATTCCTGATGTGGATCCAGATCATGAGGTGGAATTGTCATCGTCTGAGGAATAAGAAGAGGAAATGGATCTAGATCAAGGTAACCAACAAGTAGCTGAACCTGAGATTGAAATAGAAATTCCTCATCCTAAAGAAGAAGAACATCCTATTATTGAGCCTGTGATAGAGGCTCCTTTTGTTGAACAAGTACATATAGCTATGGAGCCAGTGGTTAATGTTGAAGCTGGTACACAAGGAGCTGAGGAGGAAGTTACAGAGTCTAGTGGGACTCTAGATGCAGGAATTTATGGGTCTGATTATTACAAATCCGATTCTGAAGAAAGGACAGAGCATCTTGCATCATCCTCCAAAAGACAAGTTGAGTCAGGTTCTGACTATGAAGAAGAGGAGCCTAAGGCAAAGAAGATTAAGATTGGACTTGAAGATTTTTCATCTTCTTCTGATTATTTATTCAATACACCACAACCTACTCCACAACAAGCACCCATTCCTACACCACCACCATCACCTCAAAAAATACACATCCCTACTCCACCTACATCACCATCACATGAACCAACTTCTTCTGTTCCAAGAGTCAAAACATTAAGTCTTGAAGTGAAGAAGCTACAAGATCATGTTCAAAAGAAAGATGAAGTTATTGAAGGCTTAAGATATGAGTTGAATGAGTGCAAGGAAGAGGTTAAAGACCTGAAGCTGGAAGTTGGGGTTTACATACCCAGCTTGAGGTTCAGCAAACGCAGCTTGAAACCCAACAAAGACTCATCTCAAAACAGCAAGAAGAATACAAGGCCTTAGCTGAAATAGTAGAACATCTCAAAGCCTCTCTGATAAAGCCTGTGCAACAACAAACAACCACTTCAACAGCTCAGGGGGAGACCACATCTAGGGTTGAACCCTTATCTCCTGCCTTTGTCATTAATTCAGAGTCTGCAATGACTATCCATACTGGCCATGCTGCCAGGACAAAGGAGGCTATTGAAGTTAAAGTTGAAGAACAAGAGTCCGATCTTCCCTCAGCTAGTGAAAGAAATGGAGCAAGGAAAATAGGGAAGGGAACTGAGACTGAGATTGAAACGGTGATTCTCGATGAAGAGGATATACCGTCTGATGACGAGCTTAATGCCTTACTAGATGAGATTGACAATTTTAGCTATAATGAACTCTATCCAGAGATCCTTCCTACAGAAGAGCGAGACACTGAAAAGACAAGGTACTTCACATAGGAGGGAGATGAAATTCAAGCCATGTCTGATGAAGAGAAAACCGAAGAAGATGTTCAGGTTAACATTGTTAAGCATGTTATTCCTGAACAAACCACTACTGCATCTGAAGCTACTCAGACTCCAGCCCAACCTTCCGTTGATCCTGAATTTCCAACCCAAAGAAACCTTGGTTGAGAAGATTTGTACCAGAGGAGAGCCACAAACATACAAATGGATAGCCGAACACCAAGAGCTAAAAAGGCCTCCTATTGGTTGGAAGTATGATGTAGAGAGGAAGTTGTTCATAATTAGAAGATACAAGGGAGGAGTTCAGCACTTCAAGAACATGACTGACTTCCAGACTCTCCCCTTCTATGACCTTAGAGATTTGGCCAAACTTCCCCTTAAAAACCCTGGGAATGTCATGATGGCCTCTGATTTTGAACACTTCTTGCACAACCAGGTCAACTGTGATTTTAAGGGAATGAAGCCTAGAAAGACTCAAAAGAAAATTTCTAAGACTAGGTTTCACCCTAAGACCAAGAAGCCCTATGTCTTCTTGAGGTACAAGCTTGCCCAAACTCACAAGACCATCACTATTCCGAATACCGTGCCTGTCTAACTACAAACTTTCAGAAAATGGTACTACAATCCAATCATTGGCAGTGCCGTGATCGAGTGTGAAGGCAGGGAAGACATTGTCATCTTTGAGCCTATGGAGCTATTAAAGTTTCAACCTGAAGATCTGGAGTTACTATTCCAGAATCACATTCAGGCTTACAGTGATGAAGATGAGGCGGATGCCAAGGCCTATCAACGGGTTGTGTCTCTCCATGTCAAATCTTTCATCCCAAGAACTACTGAAGGACCAGCTGCTTAGTGAAGAGCTGAAGACAGTAATGCAATAGCTTAGGGGGAGATTTTAGAGACATGTTTTTCTGTATAAGCTGTTATCATTATTGTATGTTTGAACAATGTTAGCTTAGTTTACTTTCTGTCATTTGATTATTGTAATTTCAATTTCTGTAATTTATTGTTTTATTTAGTTATGTCTGGGCCATTGAAACTACTTAGTTTCGATTGAGGTTTGTTCAATCGAAACTAGTAGTTTCAATAGATAGTAGTTTCGACAGGTCTGAGTATCACTTGTAAATGTTCAACCGGAACTAGTAGTTTCGGTTGACATAGTTTCGATACCTATCATCTACTATAAATAGCCTATGTAGGATCGGTAAATACAAGATGGTTCTATTCTAGTTGAGATTGGCGGAAACAATCACAACTTAAGCAAAGTAAACAAGTAGACAAGAAGAATACTGATAAATGCAATTTTGTATTAAGCTTCAAGTGTTACAAGATTACAAAGAAAACTCTTTAGCCAAAAGTAAGTTACGATGAATCTAAGTACTACTTATATAGTAACTTAGAATCAAGACAGACCCTTGATTCTAAGGATCAGATCTAACACAGACCGTTGATCTTGTATTGAAGCTATTCTACATTTACAGAAAATAATAATAACTACAAAGGTTAAATTTACTCAAACGTCTTCTTAGGCATCATTGCTTGCATGCTTGGAGAAGAGCGTTGTAGTGCTTTTTTGTATACACCAGTGACTTTCTTTCTGCATAGAGTGTGTCAGTGGTGTAGCCGAAAGTTGTCAGTGGTAATGGTTGCTTTTGCTTTTTCAAGGCTTGTCAGCTGCAACGTTTGATCTTCAATGGATGAATAACTATTAGCAGCGGAGTTGTTGATCAGCAGCAAGATGCAACCATCCAAAGCTGCTGATGATTTACCTATCAGCAGCATCAAGTGTTGATGCTGCTGCGAAGCCTATCCGCGGCAACTCTGGTCTTCAGCAGATAAGACTATCCGCATCAGATTTGTTCTTCAGGAGAAGAACAAGTATCCGCTGCTGTTAAGCTTATCCGCAGTAGCTTTGTTGGTCAGCAGCAAACTCTGAGATCAACAGCATTTGTACTTAGAGAATTTTGTAGCCATCAGTCTTTATTTCTACAAACTTCCCCTAGACTGATGCTACCAAAACTCTCTTACTACTTTTGTTGCTGAAGCTTTTGCATGTGGCTGACAATTCTTTCAACCTCATATCCTCTCTGGTCCTTGCTGGGATTGTTAAGAGGAAGCTCAGATAGAGTCTTGATGTCTTTGCTGGCCATTTTGAAGATAGCTTTGCTTGAATATCTCATCTTCTGTCCTTTAACATCTGTCAATGTGAACTCATCCTTTTCAGCATTGTAGGACCAGTTGATGAATGGAGAGTGAGATTGGAGAGGTTTGACATCAAGGATTTCATCTCTGCTGGGGTTGAAGT
This sequence comes from Smallanthus sonchifolius, assembly GCA_023525975.1. Lineage (NCBI taxonomy): Eukaryota > Viridiplantae > Streptophyta > Magnoliopsida > Asterales > Asteraceae > Smallanthus > Smallanthus sonchifolius. The sequence goes on along the minus strand of CM042035.1, from coordinate 13,580,987 downwards.
GGTGTTTGATTGCCAGCAGCAAATGTCTCCTACCTTCATTCATGGGCTCATTGACTTCACCCAGCTCTATCATTCTTCTTAGATCAGAATCTGGAAGCTGTAGTACCTCATCAACAGATGTATAAATTGATCTTTTAATTTCTGACCTTCCCCTGAAAACTTCAAACCATTGGTCTTGAGAGCTGTATGACCATCTGATTATTTCTCTTGAGTCTTCTGGTTTGGAAGTAGGTTTGTTTTTCTTTTTGGGAGGTTGTTGATGAGTAGTAGCTGGGTGTGAGGATTTGGACTTTGAGGGTGGAGAGGAGGGAGGTCTAGGATGGAGAGTGGAAGGTTGTTGGATTGAGGAAGTGTTGGGTGAGGAAGAAGGCTTGGGTTTCTTTGTTTTCCTTTCTTCTTCTTGAATGATTACCCTTTCTTGGAGCCTTTATTCCCCAGTCTTTCTTCCTCCTCCTTCTTGACTTTAAGGTAGAGTGCTTGCAGGTTCATGAAGTTCATGGGACCTAGCCTCTTTCCACTCTCTTCTCTAGCCTTAAGGAAGTCAATCATGATCTTCCTTTCTTCATGGGCTCTTCGGTTAAAGGCAATGGTCTTCTTGGACTTTTGTTTGGCTTTTTCTTCTTCTTCAGCCTTTTTATTTTTTGCCAATTGACCCTGCTGACCCATGAAGGCTCTGTAGATTTCTTTATTTGATAGTTTCTCAAGGTAGTCTACATCCTCACCTTGAGAAATCAGAACCTTTACCCATTCCTCTCTCATTTCTTTGGCTAGTTCAGAATCAATTATTCTGAACTTAGCCACTTTCTTCTTCTTCTTCTGTATCTCTTCTTCTTCTCTATCGAATTGTTCCTGTAGTTGAAGAGCAAGAGCTTCATCTTCTTCAATTTGATAAACTGCAGGAATTTTTACTTTCAGATCATCCAACTGTTTTGCATACAGCTGGATCTGTTGTTCTCTGAGGAGAATGGCTGAGAGTCTGTCTTGAGCTTTCTTTATTTCAGCCATCTCCTCTTCTCTTCTTCTTCTTTTATACTCCTTTTGTTTCTTCTCCTTCTCAATTCTTTCTTCATCTTCTTTGGTCATTAGTCCCTTTCCCTTATCTTTGTTGGATGCCTCTGCTTCAGCTTCATGGACCACAACAGTAGGTGTAGTAGATGCTGTTGAGATCTCAGCTTTAGCTTCATTGGCATGTTGGGGAATGGACAAGGGAAGGGAACTAACTTCATCTTCTTTCCATTCCGTACCTGTCACTTCTTTCATGCTTCTTTCATCTTTTCCTCATCTTTTCTCTTTGATTCTTCTTCTGTGTTCAGTCTAACTATTGGAGAAGAGAGAAAGGATAGGTCTAAGTCAGATCCAGATTCCTCCTTATAAAGAGAAGCCTTGATGATTTTGATCATTTCTTGACTTTCTAAGGAGTTGACATTGAAGATGAGTGATCTGAGCTCAAAGACTTTGTGTAGGAAAGCTGAAGGTAGGAGCAAGATCTCTTTGATGTTGATTGAGATAGAAGATTCATTGCTCAGGAAGAAGGTGAAGTCATGGGAGTCTGTGCTTATCCATCCTTGCACTTCTACACCCCTGACCATTATGTTGTACAGGAATCTTCTCCAGCAGATAACCTCTTCTTCAGTTAAAGTACTGCTCCTGATTATGTCAAGTCTTCTCGGAGCCAGTCTTTGTTCTGCTGCTGATGAAGATTCAGGATAAGCCGCCCTGTTTGCTTATTTTAGTAGTCTTTACAACCAGGGCATGTTATCCTCCATTAAGTCATAGAACCTTCAGATTGCAAGTTCTGTTGAGAGATCTGATGAAGTGTTGACACATTTTGTCATATACAGATTTAGAACTTGGAGGGCATTAAGAGAGTTCCAGTTTAGCTCTTCTACTCCACTAAACTCCCATCCAATCCAGAATCTCTCAGCTCTTTCATCATATCCCTAAGCTAGAATGGAGTCAAGTTCTAGCTTCTTTGAAGTTGGAATGAGTTGGGGGGTAGATGAGTGACTTATTATGGCTGCAACTTCAGGAAGAAGGCTGAATGATGGAGGTGGGTCTTCATGGAGAGTTTCTTCTTGTAGCACCTCATCAACAGCTCGAACAACTAAATCCTCAGTGACATCTTCCTCTTCATCTACTGAGTCTGGCAGGTCATGGATTTGAACAAAATCAGGTTTGTATAGGGAACTTTGAAACACAGCCTGCTCTTGTATCCATTCTTCGAGGTTGTCAACATCGTCTTCCTTGGTAACCACCTCCCCCTTTTTGGTTGCATCAGTGAAAAGAGATATATCTGTTTGAGTTCCCACAGATACAAGAGAGAGTAGGCACAGTCGGGCATTGATGGGCTTCATGCATAGAGACTTGGTGTCTTAGTTTGGACACTTCAGCCTCTAGCATTGCCACCCTGGCCGTCAATTCCAAGTTATGAAGTTTCAGTCTATCCTCATCCACAGTTATGGAATCCTTGGAGCTAGATGGGGCCTTAGGCCTAGCCTCAGCATCCCCATCACCCATGGTTTCTTGGCGCCATGGATTCCTCTCAGTGAAGGGAGTTTCCAAGGAGACATCTTCACTGTGAGTTGCCGTGGTTAAGGTCTTAGCGATGTTGTCACTGTCCTCCTGGTCATTTGATGGACCAGTAGTAGTGACAACTTCTTCCACATCCACTCTGTCATAACTCCTAGAGTGGACCTTCAGGGGAGTAGAACTTGGGTTGGGTGTGTTGGAAGCAAGATCAATCAGTACCTCCGAGATAGTGGCAGTTGGAGAAGGTACATCATCTTGATCAGGTTCCTTAACACTTAAGTTTAGAGGAGAGAGGAGTGGCTCAAGGGGTTGTTCTATGGATCCGGGAAGTGATCCTGATCCTAATGGAGAGACATCCAAAGGAGTCTCCCTAACAATGTGGCTGTCCCTTATGATATTCTCACCAGAATGTTGGGATTCTGAATGAGGGCTTAGAGGTTGGGTTTGGGCCTTTGAGATAAGAGGAGGAGTCTTCTTGCTCCTTTTTCTGGTGTAAGTCGTAGCAACTGGGGCCCTTTGTTCCAGTTGAACGATAACATCCAAAACAGGTGTAAGTAATTTTTGTACCTATGCATCCTTAGTAGTATGCACAGGGGGTCGAATGGTGGAAGCAGATTGTTGTTCAGGATGTGATGTGGAGGGTGTGGGATCAGTATCAGCTGGGATTGCTGAACTGTCACCCAGGGTACTTTGTATGTTCAGCATCGTAGATAACAATGGAACATTGACCCCTGAGAACTTTTTGGAAACAGTTCTCATACTTTGAAAAAATATTATTTTTATGTCCCAACATGATGTAGATTCTTGCAGGTTTTGAAAGTTCTTTTAGTTCCTGGTTGAAAACCTCCTGCAAGAATCTTGGGTACATAAAAAATTGTTGCTTTGCACCCTCTTGAAGGTTATATCTCAAACCCTTAAAGATGAGGTGTGCAAAGTTGAATGACTTGTACAGTACAACCTTATTCACCTTTTACTATTACAACTGTAATACACCGAGGCAATCATGGTAAAGACTGACGTTAATTTTGACAGTGGGTAAAAGTTAATTTGGACTTAAATTTACCCATAAAATTGGTTGCTGTGGATGAATAAGCCTGTCCACTGCAAGCTTAGTTGCTGCGGAAGGTTAAGTCTGTCAGCAGCAAACTCATCTGCTGCTGATGGATTTAATAATCTGCAGCAAGGATGTTGTTGTTGACAGTCTTAAAGCTATCCGCAGGAAACCTGTTCCTGCAGATAACTTAAGCAGTCAGTTGCAAATCTTTTGCTGCTGAAGATTAAACCTGTCAGCAGCTGAAGGACAAAAGTGCTGCTGACTTATAACTTTTATTTACAACAAAAGACAAAAATCAAACAGAATTTTAGAGATAAATTTTAATCAAAGTTCATCATACCAATGGATTCAACTAAATATCTAAATCTAGCTTCGTTAAAAGGTTTTGTAAACAAATCAGCATATTGCTCATTTGTATGAACTTTGGATTAAATAATCCTCTTTTTCTCATCTTGATCTCTTATGAAATGATACCTGATGTCAATTGTAAGGCCCCTAAACCGGGTGACCTCACTTGTTGGATTTACTCATAAACATAGTCATAAATACTGAACTAAAATTAAAAACATTCATCATTCAATTACAAATCATTCGTCGTTCAATTACATAACATAACAGCGGAAGTCTTAACACATATATTAAAGTGGGATGTCAGTCTTGTGTCGGGTAACCTTCACGCCTTCGCACGACCCTTTCCTTTGTTACCTGAAATGTATACTAAAAGTCAGCTAACGCTGGTGAGTTCTAGTTTAAAGACAACCATACATAAAATTTATCTTATCATGAATATAATGTATATATGTATATTCGTACTTTTAAATATTCTTTACTTTGCAGTTCTCACATAACATTCTTTGAGGGTATATACATATGTACATACATACTTTCTTTGAGAGAACACATATTGGCCATAATCTTAAGGGAGATCAACCCATCATACTTGTCGCGAATGTCACGAAGACATCGCAGTCAGAACTACCGTCGTAGTCCGTTTCATTACCGTCCGGCTCTAGAAAACCGTCCGTCATATCATTAAATCCGTCCGGCAACCTTTGTCCGTCCGCTCTTTACCGTCCTACCGTCGTAGTCCGTCATTTTTGTCCGTCTGCCCTAGGGCATCCGTTTCCCACGTGACCATTATGTATGCAACCGTTCTACATTAGTTAAGGCTTGCTTCGACCGTCCATTAATACCTTTTCATACGTCCTAGCTTGCGAAGGAACGTTTTTGTCCCGGTTGCAAAATAGTCACGTGGTCGTCCGTCTACCGAAGTAGCCGTTGTCACAGAAGGGTTTATAACATTTACATTCATTCATAACATGCAATATATATGTAATATAAAGCAAGATTTCATTCTTTATACGTTATGTCCTTCTTTCATTCATTCTTTATAGTCATACGCTTCATTCTTTATTCATAATTCATTTTCATATATAAATATTTATATATATATATATATATATATATACGTATGATCACATTGACATTTATAACATTTATTCATTTAGTGTATACACTTCAGCCCCAAAACATTTATAAATCATTTGCACATAACATAGAAGGGGGCACATAGAACTCACCTGATGAGTAGTTTCCGAAGTACACTTAGCTGGCTACTGAGCGTCACTGATGTTACTCACGATCTGTGTAATAAAGTCATACTCGTACGGTAGTGCTCCTAGATGGCATTAGATATTACTATACTTGATCCTAGTAGTTTCGATGGGTTTACTTATATCGAAACTTGATAGTTTCGATAGATTGCCTCTGTCGAAACTTGTAGTTTCGATAGGTTGCCTCTGTCGAAACTTGTAGTTTCGATAGGTTGCTTCTGTCGAAACTTGTAGTTTCGATAGGTAACTTAGGTGTAAACTTAGCTTCGGATCGTGGCTCATATCGAAACTAAAGTAGTTTCGATAGGTATGCATATATCGAAACTATTGCACATATCGAAACTATGTAGTTTCGATGGATCTGCACATATCGAAACTAAGTAGTTTCGATGGGTCTGCACATTGTCTTCCCCAAAATTGCAGTTTCTTTTGCATGCGAGTCTGATCAAGCCAAAATCTCTATTTTTCTTAGATCAAAACGTTTAGTTTTCATTCTAGATGCTATACCTAAGCTCACTTTCAAGTTTCATCCGCAAAATCGTTATCTTTTTAGCCAAAACCCGAAAACTCCCAAAACGAACAAAAACTCATAATGTGATCGAATCGTTACCTGGATTGGATTTCTGATCCAGAGGATATGATCACGAGAACAGCAGCAACGTTCTCCTGAATTCCCGAGTTGATCCGTCACTTTCTCTCTCTAGACCCGAGCTCTCCTTTCTCTCTCTAAAAGCTGCGTGAGTTGGGGAAATGAGCAGGAAAGAGGGCTGCCTTGCCTCTTATGTGCATGGGCTTCTCTCGGCCCATTGAAGCCGAGCCTAGGCCCGCTCCCTTTTTGTTTAAATATTCCAACTAAATCACTGGTCTCGCTATATTTATTCGTTTTATTATTTTTGGGATGTTACAAGTCTACCCTCCTTAAAGAGGTTTCGTCCTCGAAACTGTTCATACGTTAAACAATTGAGGGTATAGTCCCCTCATCTCGTCTTCCTTTTCCCATGTAGCTTCTGACCCTTTTATGTGCTTCCATTGTATCTTGACTAACGGTATCGACTTATTGCGTAGTCGTTTTTCAGCTCGGTCAAGAATGGCTATTGGTTCTTCTACATAGTTTAGACTGTTATCCACTTCGATCTCGTCGTAAGGTATGTGAGCTGTGTCGTCAGCTAGGCACTTGCGTAAGTGCGACACGTGAAACGTAGGGTGTATTCCACTAAACTCAACGGGTAGGTCGAGTCTGTATGCAACTTGACCCACTCTTGCTAGAATCTTGAAAGGTCCGACAAACCTTGGACTTAGTTTGCCACACTTTCTGAATCGGATGATTCCTTTCCATGGTGATACTTTCAACAGTACCACGTCCCCCACTTGAAACTCTAAATCCCTTCTTCTCTTATCCGCGTATGATTTCTGTCTGTCTTTTGCGGCTTTCATTCTAGCCTTGATTTGATCAAATTTTTCAGAAGTTGCTTTGACCACTTCGAGACTTGCAAAATCCTTCTGCCCAATTTCCCCCCAACAAACCGGGGTTCTGCATTTTCTCCCATATAACATTTCAAATGGCGGCATGCCAATAGTCGTGTGATAGCTGTTGTTATATGAAAATTCTTCCAATGGTAGATGGCTATCCCAACTCCCACCGAAGTCAATGATACAGGCCCGGAGCATGTCCTCCAAGGTCTGAATGGTCCTTTCAGACTAGTCATCGGTTTGAGGGTGGTAAGCGGTGCTGATGTTCAGTCTTGAGCCCATCGCTTCGTTGAATTTCTTCCAAAATCTAGATGTGAATCTAGTATCCCTGTCAGACACAATTGACAGCGGCATACCATGTCTACTCACAATTTCCTTGATAAATACTTCTGCTAGCTTTTCAGACGAAGAAGTCTCACGTATTGGCAAGAAGTGAGCACTTTTCGTCAAGCGGTCGATGATCACCCAAATGGTGTCATTGCCTTTAGCTGTTCGCGGTAGCTTGGTAATGAAGTTCATTGTGATCTCCTCCCATTTCCATTCTGGTATTGGTAAAGGTTGCATTTTACCGCATGGTTTCTGGTGCTCGGCCTTAACTAGTGAACATGTTAGACACTTGTTCACGTATTCGGTCACATCATTCTTCATGCCAGGCCACCAGTACTCTTTCTTCAAGTCTTGATACATTTTGTTTGTCCCGGGGTGGATAGAATAACGAGACTTATGGGCCTCATCAAGTATTTTGGCTCTAAGCTCGCCAATCTTAGGTATCCACATCCGGCCAAACCTAGTTCGTACTCCGTATGCATTTGTATCTAAGTTCCCTTGTTGTCCTACTATCCTTTCCCGTTTCACATTTCTTTCTAACAGTGCTTCATCTTGTGCCTTTGTTATTTCACCCATCAAATCTGGCGTTATGATCAGCTGACACGCTTTGATCCTGATAGGTGCCGATTCTTCCTTTCTACTTAAAGCGTCAGCCACTACGTTTGCCTTGCCTGGATGGTACAATATCTCACAGTCATAGTCTTTCAGTAGCTCTAACCACCTTCTTTGCCTCATGTTTAGTTCCTTTTGTTCGAAAAAGTATTTCAAGCTTTTGTGATCGGAGTAGATGGTGCATTTAACTCCATACAGGTAGTGCCTCCATATTTTTAACGCGAAAACTACTGCTGCTAATTCTAGATCGTGTGTTGGGTAGTTAACCTTGTGAATCTTTAGTTGTCGTGAAGCATAAGCAATTACCTTTCCTCGTTGCATAAGCACGCAACCTAAACCCTGCCACGAAGCGTCAGAGTAGACTACCAAGTCTTCATTTCCCTCAGGTAGAGTCAAGACTGGAGCTTGGGTTAATCGTGTCTTGAGTTCTTCACGCGTTGTTTTGAGTCTGACCCCATTCATACTTTTCTTCCTTCCGTGTCAGTTTAGTCAGTGGTGAGACTATTCTTGAGAAGTCTTGAATAAACCTTCGATAGTAGCCTGCCAATCCTAGAAAACTTTGTATTTCTGTTGGTGTCTTTGGGATGTTCCATTCCTTTACTGTCTCGATCTTTGTAGGATCCACCATGATGCCGTTTGGGTTTATCACATGACCTAGGAATTGGACTTCCCTAAGCCAAAACGCGCATTTGGAAAATTTTGCGTACAACTTTTCCTTCTTTAGCACCTCCAGAACTTCTCTTAGGTGACAGTGATGATCACCCTCGCTTTTCGAATATACCAGTATGTCGTCTATAAAAACTATCACTGATCGATCCAACATTGGTCGACATACTCTATTCATCAAATCCATGAACGCTGCTGGAGCGTTAGTCAATCAGAAGGACATCACGAGGAATTCATAATGTCCATAACGCGTGCGAAACGCGGTCTTTGGTACGTCTTCTTCCCTTACTTTTAACTGATGGTAACCCGACCTAAGATCGATCTTTGAGAACCAACTCGCCCCTTGCAGTTGATCAAAAAGGTCGTCTATTCTAGGCAATGGGTATTTGTTCTTTACTGTCTTCTTGTTCAATTCGCGGTAGTCAATGCACATACGCATGCTGCCGTCCTTCTTCTTTACACAAAGTACCGGAGTGCCCCATGGTGAGATGCTCGGTCTAATAAATCCTTTTTCGGTTAGTTCCTCTAGTTGAGACATCAATTCTTTCATTTCTGACGGAGCCAATCGGTAGGGGGCTTTGGCAACGGGCTCAGCTCCTGGCAGTAAGTCAATCTGAAATTCTATTTCCCGATCAGGTGGCAACCCAGGTAGATCCTCAGGGAATATTTCCGAAAAGTTGCACACCACGGGTACATTCTTGAGTTCTTTCGTTTTCATTCTATCATTAATAACATATGCCAGATAAGCTTCGTAACCGCGCCTCATGTAACTTTCGGCCTTGATCATGGAGATGACATTTGGCATCGTGCAATTCCAATCCCCATAAACCGTAATTGGACTGCCGCTAGGAGCTTTTAGGTGTATTCTCTTACGTTTACATATGATTTGAGCTTCGTTGTCAGCTAACCAATCCATACCCAATACTATATCGAATCCTCCTAAGGTGAGAAGGAATAATCTAGATGGAAACTTATGTCCCACTATTTCTATGATGCAATCCTCTGTTACTTGAAATACTGCCGAATTTTTACCCATGGCAGTTTGTACGCTAAAGGCCTTTATTATGGTGTTGATCGTGCAATCCAGTTTACGACAAAATGCATTTGATATGAAGCTTTTACTAGCACCAGAATCGAATAAAATAGCAGCACGTTCATCATTAACTAGAAACGTACCTGACACGACATCAGGGTTTCCCCTTGCTTCTTCCTCAGTTAAGGCATAGGCCCGAGTCCTTGCCTTTTGTTGTTCCTGTTCCTTCTCCTTTCCCAAACCGGATTGGCCGGACTTCCTGCAGTTCTTTGTCAGATGCCCAAACAATCCACATACTTGGCATTTGGCGTCCTTCCAACAATCTCGGGAGTAGTGCCCCGGCCTCCCACACTTATAACACACGGTGGTGCCGATTCGACACTCGCCACTATGTTGCTTTCCACATTTCTTGCACGTTTCATATCCGTCCAACCTCGGTTTCTTAATTTCAGTTGTTTCATTCCCTCTTCCGGTGCCCCTAGACGGATTCTCCCATTTTCTCTTTTGTGTCACAGGTACCGGGTCCTCGTTGGCATAATCGTCGTAAACGATTCCAGACAGGTTGACTACCGACTCGAAGGTCGAGGGTAGGTTGGCTTTTACATGGACACGGACCCTTTGCGGCAGACCCTTAACATAGTATTTGATCATACGTTCTTCGGTTTCCACCAAGTGTGGTACTAGTTGGGCCAGCTCGTTGAACCTTGAAGTATATTGGCGATGAGTCTTGTCGCCAGCTTTGAAGTTTAGGAACTCGTTCTCCACACGATCAATCTCATTCTGTGGGCAGAACTTTTGGATTACGAGCTTTTTCAAGTCTTCCCATGTCATTCTGGAAAGAGCATGTGGTGACTTTGTTCTTTGAATATTTCTCCACCAACCTAGTGCTTCATTGGTGAAAGAATGAGCAACATATTTTACCGCCTGGTCTGGTCGGCACTCGCTGATGTTGATTACAGCGTTCATTCTCTCAATCCATTCCAAAGTAGCCACCGAATCCTTGCTACCATCAAACTTGGGTGGGTCTCCATCTTTGAAACCTTTATAAGTGCACCCTTTAGTGCTTGACCCCACTTTTATCTCATCCCCATCGCTGTCATATACTTTTTCTTCGTGGTTTCCTTCATCCTCCTCTTTACTTTTCTTTATTGCCTCGGATAGTAGATCAGGCAATACCTTCTTCAAAGTGAGCACAACTTCACGGGCAATAGCATCCCTGACTTCAGGTTCCAACTGTATAGGCCCTAGACTGTCGTCCCTAATTGGGGTCACTTCTGTTTCGTGCCCACTTTTGGTGTGCTCTGCGTGCACACTCTCTTCTTCTTCAAATCTTGGGTTCAACGAAGGTCTACCTCGTCGGCCAGTGCGACCGCCTCGAGGTCCTGTTCTTCCTCCACCAGCCATAGTTCTAAATTTCCTGATAGTTAAAAGGGGAATACATCAATGTCATTTCTTCAGATCATAGTTTGGAACAGTACGAGCAAGGTAAATTCTTAATTACAGTGACCGGTTTGTGATTACTAATTTACATTGCTTTTCGGGTTCGAAACTCTTCAAATCAGTCGTGGCATTAACATCTATTTGTTCTAAGTTAAGGTATCTATTCCTATGCTAGAGCATTAACTTTATGACTTACTTACCATGCTAGCGTTGGCGTTGGTTACCCATACTGACATCCGTGCGTTGGTCCCATAATCAGTTTGAGTCTAGACATTTAGGGATGTCTAAATCTCACAAACTATTACTCTGATACCAACTTGTAAGGCCCCTAAACCGGGTGACCTCACTTGTTGGATTTACTCATAAACATAGTCATAAATACTGAACTAAAATTAAAAACATTCATCATTCAATTACAAATCATTCGTCGTTCAATTACATAACATAACAGCGGAAGTCTTAACACATATATTAAAGTGGGATGTCAGTCTTGTGTCGGGTAACCTTCACGCCTTCGCACGACCCTTTCCTTTGTTACCTGAAATGTATACTAAAAGTCAGCTAACGCTGGTGAGTTCTAGTTTAAAGACAACCATACATAAAATTTATCTTATCATGAATATAATGTATATATGTATATTCGTACTTTTAAATATTCTTTACTTTGCTGTTCTCACATAACATTCTTTGAGGGTATATACATATGTACATACATACTTTCTTTGAGAGAACACATATTGGCCATAATCTTAAGGGAGATCAACCCATCATACTTGTCGCGAATGTCACGAAGACATCGCAGTCAGAACTACCGTCGTAGTCCGTTTCATTACCGTCCGGCTCTAGAAAACCGTCCGTCATATCATTAAATCCGTCCGGCAACCTTTGTCCGTCCGCTCTTTACCGTCCTACCGTCGTAGTCCGTCATTTTTGTCCGTCTGCCCTAGGGCATCCGTTTCTCACGTGACCATTATGTATGCAACCGTTCTACATTAGTTAAGGCTTGCTTCGACCGTCCATTAATACCTTTTCATACGTCCTAGCTTGCGAAGGAACGTTTTTGTCCCGGTTGCAAAATAGTCACGTGGTCGTCCGTCTACCGAAGTAGCCGTTGTCACAGAAGGGTTTATAACGTTTACATTCATTCATAACATGCAATATATATGTAATATAAAGCAAGATTTCATTCTTTATACGTTATGTCCTTCTTTCATTCATTCTTTATAGTCATACGCTTCATTCTTTATTCATAATTCATTTTCATATATAAATATTTATATATATATATATATATATACGTATGATCACATTGACATTTATAACATTTATTCATTTAGTGTATACACTTTAGCCCCAAAACATTTATAAATCATTTGCACATAACATAGAAGGGGGCACATAGAACTCACCTGATGAGTAGTTTCCGAAGAACACTTAGCTTGCTACTGAGCGTCACTGATGTTACTCACGATCTGTGTAATAAAGTCATACTCGTAAGGTAGTGCTCCTAGATGGCATTAGATATTACTATACTTGATCCTAGTAGTTTCGATGGGTTTACTTATATCGAAACTTGATAGTTTCGATAGATTGCCTCTGTCGAAACTTGTAGTTTCGATAGGTTGCCTCTGTCGAAACTTGTAGTTTCGATAGGTTGCTTCTGTCGAAACTTGTAGTTTTGATAGGTAACTTAGGTGTAAACTTAGCTTCGGATCGTGGCTCATATCAAAACTATGGTAGTTTCGATAGGTATGCATATATCGAAACTATTGCACATATCGAAACTATGTAGTTTCGATGGATCTGCACATATCGAAACTAAGTAGTTTCGATGGGTCTGCACATTGTCTTCCCCAAAATTGCAGTTTCTTTTGCATGCGAGTCTGATCAAGCCAAAATCTCTATTTTTCTTAGATCAAAACGTTTGGTTTTCATTCTAGATGCTATACCTAAGCTCACTTTCAAGTTTCATCCGCAAAATCGTTATCTTTTTAGCCAAAACCCAAAAACTCCCAAAACGAACAAAAACTCATAATGTGATCGAATCGTTACCTGGATTGGATTTCTGATCCAGAGGATATGATCACGAGAACAGCAGCAACGTTCTCCTAAATTCTCGAGTTGATCCGTCACTTTCTCTCTCTAGACCCGAGCTCTCCTTTCTCTCTCTAAAAGCTGCGTGAGTTGGGGAAATGAGCAGGGAAGAGGGCTGCCTTGCCTCTTATATGCATGGGCTTCTATAGACCCATTGAAGCCAGGCCTAGGCCCGCTCCCTTTTTGTTTAAATATTCCAACTAAATCACCGGTCTCGCTATATTTATTCGTTTTATTATTTTTGGGATGTTACATCAATGTGCTTTGTCTTGGAGTGCTGCACCGGATTGTTTGTGATTGATATAGCACTCATGTTGTCAATGTGAATTGGAGTTGCCATGAAATTCATCCCGTAATCCAGCATTTGATTTTGTATCCAGATGACTTGTGCACAGCAACTTGAAGCTGCAATGTATTCTTCTTCAGCTGTAGAAGTTGAAACACATGTTTGCTTCTTGCACTGCCATGAAATCAGTCTCCCTCCCAGAAACTGACATCCCCCTGAAGTGGAATTTTTGTCCAAGTTGCATCCCCCATAGTCACTGTCAGTGTATGCATACAGATTAAACTTGTCATTTTTAGAGTACCATAGCCCAAGTCTTAGGGCTCCCTTTAGGTATCTAAAGATTCTCTTGACGGCTTGAAGATGTGAAATCTTTGGAGCTGCTTGAAATCTTGCACAGAGACATACTGCAAACATGATATCTGGCCTTGAGGCAGTGAGATACATGAGAGACCCTATCATTGCACGGTACTGATGTTGATCAATGTTTTGGCCATCTTTGTCTGGAGTCAGCTGATGATGCACTTGCATAGGGGTTCTTGCAGCAGAGCAGTCAGCCATTTTGAATCTTTCCAAAATGCTCTTTACATATTTGGATTGGCTGATGAAGATTCCATTTGGGACCTGTTTGACTTGTAGACCCAAAAAGAAATTTAGTTCACCCATTGAACTCATTTCAAACTTTGAGTGCATCAGAATCTCAAAGTCTTTGCACAGTTGTTTCCTTGTTGATCCAAAGATGATATCATCAACATAGATTTGAACTAGTAAGATTTCTCCCCCTTCATCTTTGATAAACAAGGTCTGGTCAATAGCACCTCTTCTGAAGTTGTTTCTTAGTAGATATACTGACAAAGTTTCATACCAGGCTCTTGGTGCTTGATGTAGGCCATACAGAGCTTTGTCTAGTTTGAACACTTGAGTAGGATGTGCAGGATCTATAAAGCCTGGAGGCTGTTTGACATATACTTCCTCACCAATCTTCCCATACAGAAAGACACTTTTTACATCCATTTGATAGATAGTGAAATTCTTGGATGCAACATATGCCAGGAAGATTCTGATGGCCTCCAGCTTGGCAACAGGAGCAAAGACTTCATCATAGTCAATTCCTTCTTCCTGAGTGTAGCCTTGTGCTACAAGTCTGGCTTTGTTCTTGACTACAATACCTCTATCATCTTGCTTGTTCCTGAAAACCCATCGTGTGCCAATAGCATATTTACCTGGTGGAAGATCAACAAGTTTCCAGACATCCTGCCTCTTGAATTGCAGCAATTCTTCCTGCATTGCCTCAATCTAGCTGCTGTATTTGAGTGCTTCATCTATCTTCTTGGGTTCCACCTGAGAGAGAAAACATGAAAACAAGCATATATTGGCCTCGTGAGATTTGCTTCTTGTGAGAACTCCTTGGTGGACTTGGCCAATAATATTTTCATGAGGATGTTCTTTGTGGATCCTCTGTGCTGGTACCACCTCCAGCTGTATCCCTTGCTCCAAATTGCTTTGATTTTGATCAGGGGTCTCTTCATTAATGGTGGAAGAGTCTTCAACATCATTAGCCACATCAATATTTTCAGCAATAGCATCATCAGCATCTACAGCATTTACCGAAGAGTCTTCATTTAGATTTTCAGTTTCAGATAGGTTGTTGTTGGTTACATTAGACATTCTTGTTCTGGCTTCAATTGCTTCCACAACTAATGGAGGATCAATTGATGGTCTTCTCAAACGGATAGAAGATTTGGGAAAATCCAGTATGTAGTTAGTGGATGAAGTGGAGGCGGGTGTTTGTGTAGACGTAGACTCCATATTTGAGAAGGTGAGAGGCTCAAATATTTGGGAGAAGGAGTCTATGTCAAAGAGCCAGTTTGGGCCTTTTCCCTGCTCACAGACAATGTGTTCTCTACATTTCACATTTGCTGATTCTTCCACAATTCTTGTTCTTTAATTGAATACTCTATAGGCCTTTGATTGAGAGGAATAGCCCACAAAATATCCTTCATCAGATTTGGCACCAAACTTAGGAAGAACCCCATGTGTGATGAGAATGGTGCATGGACACCCAAAAGGCTTTAGAAAACCCAATGTAGGGAACTCTTTGAAACCAAAGTTCATAAAGTGTCTTGTTGAGGGGTTTGACAATGAGAAATCTATTTTGCAGATAGCAGGCTGTGCTAACTGCTTCTGCCCAGAATGTGAGAGGCAGTTTTGAGTCAGCCAACATAGATCTTGCTGACTCATTTAGAGTTCTGTTTCTTCTTTCAGCAACTCCATTTTGTTGAGGAGTTCTTGGAGCACTGTATTGTCTTTCTATCCCCTTTCTTTCACAGAAACAGTTCAAAGTGTGGTTTTTGAACTCTGTGCCCTGATCACACCTTATGATTTTCACCTTTTGATTGCTTTGATTTTCTACCCTCAGAATGTAGGATTTGAGAATTTTAGCAGTTTCATCTTTAGTTCTCAAGAAGTATACCCAAGAGAATCTGGTGTAGTCATCAGTTATCACCAGACAGTATGACTTTTTGCCCATTGACATGACATTTGTAGGACCGAAGAGATCCATATGCAGCAGTTGTAGTGGAATGTCATTTGTATTCAAGGTCTTGGGCTTGTGAGAACTCTTGTGTTGCTTCCCCTTTAAGCAAGCAATGCAGTGGTCTTCTAGCTGGAATTCTTTGTCAGGAAGTCCTCTGACAAGATTATTCTTCACCAATTTGTTAATAGTTTTGATATTAACATGACTTAATCTCCTGTGCCAGAGAGTTGATTCATCAATTGAGGCTTTTGATAGAAAACAGGAAACACTCCCAGATGGAGTGATTTCATTCATGTCTAGTACATAAAGATTTTCTTTTCTCTGAGCAGTTAATAAAATCTTTCTGGAGGAGGTATGGATAAGCCTGGAGATAGTACAAAGCATTCTTTATCTGTGAAGAGCATCCAATGCTTTTGGTCACAGACCTGGGAAACACTCATGAGATTGAAGTCCAATTCTTTGACATAGTTGACCTTATCAATGCTCATTCTTTCGTTGGAAACAGTTCCTTGTCCGGTAATGGATCCTCCCTTTGAGTCACTTCCAAAGGCAATATATCCTCCATTAAAATGTCTGAAGTTGGAGAGGATGGATATGTTGCCTGGAACAACCACTGTCTACCACCCAGGTGTTATTCTTGTGACCTCGTTGTCCTTGCACATGATAGATATCTAATCAGTGGGAGGAACCCAAGAGTCTGCATACTTGAAAAAGATGGTTGTTAGTTTATCCTTTTCAGTATGTTTGCAGTCAATGGAACCAATGATAGTGCTTGGAGATGGTTTGGCTTTCCATTGCTGTGTTGGTGATTTTCTAGTTTTCCTCACATTGTCAGCATCGGATTTTGCTACTGATGTTTCTGGCTTGTCAACAGTAGATTCTGCTGCTGATGGCTTTGCTGGAGTGACAGCATTTTTGGCTGCTGAAGGCTTTGCCTTGGACTTTGCCTTATCAGCAGTGGACACTCTTGCTGCTGATGGCTTTGCCTTTGATTTCCCTTTATACGCAGTAGACATTTTTGCTGCTGAAGGCTTAACTTTTGTTTTTCCAGACTTTTCAAGATCAGCAGTTGTTTTGTTTACTGCTGATGGTGTAAATCTAGATGAGCAGTTTGCAATCTGGTTGAAGGGATTAAATCTGCATTTGGCAGCAAAGTGGTTGGTTTCACCACAAATGATACAGGTTTGTTGAGGTCTTAACACCTTCACTCTTGAGGGAGATAGAGACTCCCTGAACTTAGTTGCTTTGGCCTCGTAGCTTCTTACCTTCTTGTTTTTGTTAGTCTTTTCAAAGACATGCTGCTTTGAATTTCTTTAGTATTCTAGGTAATGAAAGCAGGTGCTGGAAGTGTGGTTATATCTGCCACACACAAAGCATGATCTGGCCAGTTTGTCTCTTGAAAGGTAGACATAGTCCTTTCTTTGGAACAGATCCTTGAAGTTCCATGGATGAGCTTTGTTATGTTCAAAAGTGGCTTCTTCTAGGGTCTTTTGAACATATGGAACTTTTTCTCCAGGCGTATGACATATATCAAACACCTTCCTCTTTGTGATCGGCTTCGACTGAGGCTTGGGGTTCGTGGACGTCTCTCCATTTTCAATGTTTAGCTTTCTTCCATCTGGAAGATAGCTGATCTTGATTTGTTTGAATGGGACAGGGGCTGGAATAGCTGGAATAACAGCAGGAACTTCAGCTCTATTCAGAACAGCTTCAGATGGGGCTGCACTGGTTTCATCATGGTCTGAGCAGGTTGACTCAGATTCCGATGAGGTAGTGCAGTTTTCGACGAAAGGTTCATCCATTGAAGGATCAAGATTTTGGTTTGCAGTGTCAAGATTTGCAACATTGAAGCTTGGTTCGTGAATGGCAATATAGTCAGCAGGAGGAGGAACAGATTTGTACTGATCATTGTTATACCCAAGTCAAGTCTTTACCTTCTCATGGACTTGATATCTAAAAGTCTTTGTAACTTTTTGGAGGAAAATTCATATTTTTCAACATGAACTTTCTGTTCTGCCAGTTCAGCTCTGGTAGCTTTTAGTTTGACCAGTAGATCATCAATATGAGTTTCAAGATTAGTTTGTTCGTGTTTTAACAATGAAATCTCTTTCTTAAGGCAGTTAATCTTTTCTTTATAAGTATTTTCAACCTTTTTGAACTCAGATTTCATCTGATGTAACTCTTCATTTTGATCTATAAGGTTTTGGTTATGCTTTCTATAACCTAAAACTTTATCAATACAAGCTTGAGAGTAAAGATGTTCAAATACCTGAGGTGGTATCTCTGTAGTGTCTGCCATAAGAGCTTGGTTGGTGGTAGGAACATCTTCATATTGAAAACTCCAGTCAAAGTCTGAGGTTCCAACATTTGCACAAGCTACAGTATGAGCTGGAGGAGTTCCTTGTTGTTGCTGCTGCTGTTGCCTGGGCTGACCTTGGTAGCCTTGTCTTTGATGGCTGACACCCGGATTGGCTTTTGGCACCTTGCACTCCCTAGCAAAGTGACCCAATTGGTTACAGTTGTAACACCGGATCTTGCTTTTATCTAGCCCCACTCTAGTGTCTGAGTTGTTGCTTGGAACAGATCTCCCGGTTCTAGAATATAACCTTTTTGCTCTAAAAGTATGGCATATGAGTGCTGAATATCCATTTCTTCAAGATCATCTGGATGAAAGCATTCTAGATCCTCTTTTATGAAGTACATGATGCTTGAGTTGTCAGATACAAAAGCAGTAGAGGTTGACTGTTAAGGAGGGGCTTCAAGAAGAAGTGGTGATGAGTTGGATTGTGAAGCAGTTGGTGTTTGAGGATGAGTGACGATGGGGGGGATAGTAATTGCTTGCACTAGGACAGGAGTGATCAGAGTGAAGTGCAAATGAGATGGTGGAGGAAGTAGAGGCTGATTGATGATTGGAGCTCCTTTCCTTGGCTTGAATCATTTCTAATTCATATGTTTTCAGCATGCCAAAGAGCTCTGTCATCTGGAGAGTTTTTAAATTTTTCGTTCTTCTTATAGACACTATATATAGTGTCCAGCAGCTCAGGAGAGATCTGATAAACTTTTTGAGAATATCTTCATTCTCTAGCTTTACTTTGGAGCACTGCAGCTCTCCCACCAGGTACGTGTACCTGTTATACAAAACAGTTAGTGACTCACCTTCCTTCCAGATGAAGTTTTCTTATTGCTGCTTCAGGATGTCCCTTCTGTTTTCTTTGACTTCTTCTAAGCCAGCAAACATCTTCTCAAGAGCCTCTCAGAGCTCCTTAGCAGTTTTGTAACTTCTGAAGTTATGAAAAACTTTATTTGGAAGGCACATTTGGATAGCTCCTAGTGCCTTGAAGTCCACCTCCATCTTCTTTATGTCCTCTTCTGAGTACTTGGAGGGCTCCTTCGGGACTAGTGGTCCTCCAGAATCAGCAGAGGCTACCATGGGAGTGTAGGTCCATCCCTGATGGATTTCCACATTCCGTACTCCTGATAACAGAAGAAGCTTTCCATGTGATTCTTTCACATGTCGTAGTCTTCCCCAGATACCAACCTTGGTGGTCGGTTGATGCTGCCGATGTCTTCAAATCCATTGCTCTGTGCCATCTTTGTTTTTGTGATTTTGGGTGACTTGATTAAAGAGAAAGTTAGAATAGAACCAGAAGTGATTAAACAATTGTGAGTTTGTTTAATCTGAGCCAAAGCTCTGATACCACTTGTAGGATCGGTAAATACAAGATGGTTCTATTCTAGTTGAGATTGGCGGAAACAATCACAACTTAAGCAAAGTAAACAAGTAGACAAGAAGAATACTGATAAATGCAATTTTGTATTAAGCTTCAAGTGTTACAAGATTACAGAGAAAACTCTTTAGCCAAAAGTAAGTTACAATGAATCTAAGTACTACTTATATAGTAACTTATAATCAAGACAGACCCTTGATTCTAAGGATCAGATCTAACACAGACCGTTGATCTTGTATTGAAGCTATTCTACATTTACAGACAATTATAATAACTACAAAGGTTAAATTTACTCAAACTTCTTCTTAGGCATCATTGCTTGCATGCTTGGAGAAGAGCGTTGTAGTGCTTTATTGTCTGCACCAGTGACTTTCTTTCTGCATAGAGTGTGTCAGTGGTGTAGCCGAAAGTTGTCAGTGGTAATGGTTGCTTTTGCAAGGCTTGTCAGCTGCAACGTTTGATCTTCAATGGATGAATAACTATCAGCAGTGGAGTTGTTGACAGCAGCAAGATGCAACCATCCAAAGCTGTTGATGATTTGCCTATCAGCAGCATCAAGTGTGATGCTGCTGAGAAGCCTATGCGCAGCAACTCTGGTCTTCAGCAGATAAGACTATCCGCAGCAGATTTGTTCTTCAGGAGAAGAACAAGTATCCACTGCTGATAAGCTTATCCCCAGCAGCTCTGCTGGTCAGCAGCAAACTCTGAGATCAGCAGCATTTGTACTTAGAGAATTTTGTAGCCATCAGTCTTTATTTCTACAGCCTAGTTTGAGAATGTTTAGGGTGTGAGTAGCGGTTGTAACCCTGAACCTTCTCTTTCATTGTTCTTCAATCAATACAACATGCATTTTGAGTATTGTGCACTGTTCTTACAATCTCATATCATATTTGTGTTTATTGTGAGCGTGTTTAGCCCGTTATCTTCACCAAGTCTGTTTCTATCCTCTGTTTCACCTCCATACACATTGTTTCCGCCTTTGTGTGTGGAGAATCGATCATTTGTGAGATTTCTGAGTGAAATCTGGACCTACATTTTTTTTCATTTAATTAAAATAATAAAACTTGTTAAAATTAATGTGATTTTATATCTACTAAAATAAATAAATCTTTTTATTTATTTATTTATTTATGACAATGTGCCAAAATATAAGTTAACTAAAAACTCTAAGTGAATTTGTATAAATTTATTTATTTGTTGTTTATAAATTAGGTAATTAATTACTTTGTTTAATTATTTAAAATATATTTTTAAATAATTTAAAATGAGGTTTTAAACAATTAAAATTGTAAGAATATATGTTTTGGGTTTAAAATCGTATATTTTTTTATTCTACAAATCGGTTCTAGATAATGTTAGGTTTATAAAATAATTTTTATAGAATTTAATTACTTTTTAAAAATGTTTTTAAAATAAAAAGAACACCACCCGGTTCGAACCCGGGTGGGTTCTGAGTTGTGCATGTGAGTTACCACTGGACTAGGGGACTAACCCGTGATATAAGGCAGGTTCGCACAGAGTTAACCGTTGCCCTGAAGAGGGGTCGGGTTTTGTTCAAGCACACGCACAAAAATGGTGTTGTATGTGGGTTTCGAACCCACGCCATCTAGTCTGATGGTGCAATTACTTAGCCAGTTAGACCAGATGGTTTCGCTGGTAGATTAGAGAGGTTAAATGATTTAATACGTTAAATACTCTGATTCATATTCTCCCAAATTGAACCATATAAACTGAGTCTCAATTTGAATAGGGATTGCGATTAATGCCCTCTGTCTTAGGAAATTGACAGAGGGCTTTCGTTTGAAATGAAATTACGAATCTAATGACACTAACCTCAACTAAAATGATCGAGTATTGAAGGTTGTCGGCTACAGGTTCAGTCCTGGAGTCCTTGGTGCTTGATCGATTGACAGAGGTGAAATGCGGTGGAATTTGGGGTAGGGACAGCTTATACAAGTCTGTGTGAAGGTGTGGGAATCATTAGAAGGATTGATTTCGTTTTAAAAGCCTTGATTTGATTCGGGGTTACGCATGATGAAGGACAGTTGTGTTCACGCGTAAATTGAATCAGTTGGAGATGAATTGGGTTGTGTATTGGGTTTAGATACATGCGAGATCAATCCGTGTGTGATTTACGGGTCTTAATCAAGTCTAATTTCATGAATTGATGTTTGATTTGGCTCGGTTTGACTCCGAGTAGTCAATACGTTTGAAATTCAAATAAAAACACATAATAGTCGAATTGGATTGTTAATAGGGTTTAAACTTGGTCGATAATCGTTCAGGTATTCAGGGAAAGTTTGAAACATTAGGTTTTGATCGTTTTCAACCTTGAATTGCAAAGGATTTGGCGTGGTTTGACTTTAAAAGTCAAAATAATCAAAATCAAGATATAGGTTCAACATTGAGGGTCAAAGGTTCAATTTCAAGAGTGATGGTTCAAGCTTAAGGGTTCAAATACTTAAAGTGAGGGTTTCAAATGCAATATGTGGGGTTCAAACTAGGTTAATTTATTTTAATTTCCTATGTATTTATATATAAATATTGATTTATTTTATAAACTTTATAAGACTAATTATATTATTTGTTTTAAAATAAATCTTTAAAAGGAAAATGTTGAATAAATATAATTTCCTAAAAAAAAACAACGTTGTTATGTGGTTTAAGTAATAAACTTAAATGTATATTCATACATAATTTTATAAATAATTATATATACATATATATATATATGGTATATATATAAAAGAGTGGAAAATATATGATTAAAAACTATAAATTATCTTTTGAAATAATTGATTTAATATGGTATATATACATGTATGATAATGTTATTATGGCAAAAAGTTTTCCCTATATACATGTGTATATATATTTGTATATCTATAAACATACTTACATGTGTTATAAAGAAATAATATGTGATGCAAGGTTTGAAAAGAATTTAATTGATATATGTGTAAAATAATAAGTAATGTGACATGATGAGTCTGAACATGTACGGGACTTCATGTGTTCATTATTGTACATAATTAAAATGAATAAAGAAAAATTATGGTCTAAAAAATTATGGATGTTACATATCTCAACATACAAACTTTTGTTCTCGGCAATGGTCCTATGACGAGTTTGAACACCGACATTAGGATCACCAATAATGTTGTCCATTGGATGATTCTTATGCACTCTCGTCTCTGGTACATGCGGTTCCTGGATATTTGAATCAAGATTCATGCTTAAGTCCCCCATATCATGTGTACCAGAAGAAGAAGATTCAATGTTGATTGGATCAACTAGAGCTTCATTTCCTACACGAGTGTTAGGATTAGTTGGAGCGTCATTTCCATTAACTTGAACAACTTCATCGTCATCACTTGCATGAGTTCCAAATACAGATGCAGCATTGGAATCGGGAGTTACAATTGGTACAGTAGCACGGGATGAGAAATTGGAATCATCATCGCCACTTTAGAATTTGTACAAGTGGGCGGCATCTTCGGCAGATAGATCGGGAAGGTTGAAAGACTTGAATAGAGCATCATAATCGAATCCCCACGTTGGACCTGTAGGTTCTGGTGGAGTACTATGTTTACTGCAATCCACTTCGAACCATTATTCAACTGAGCGTGTTCCTATATTGTACACTCTATTGTAGGGTGAGTTAGCAACATATCCTAAGAAGATGCCTTCTACCGCTTTTGCATGAAATTTGGATTTACAATCCTTGTATTGTAACAATAAGGAACATGGACTACCAAAGGGGACTAGGTAGTCAAGATTTGGAGGTCGATTACTGATCAGCTTATAACAAGTTTTGTTGTGTCTTTTAACAACCAGAACTCTGTTCAAAATGTTACAAGCTGTATTTACCGCTTCTGCCCAGAAAGTTACAGGAAGCTTGGCATCTAACAGCATTGTCCTTGCAGTCTCGATCAAAGTTCTGTTCTTCCTTTCTACAACTCCAATCTGCTGAGGTGTGTACGGTGCACTGAATTCATGATGAATACCCTTCTTGAGACAGAAAAGCTCCATCATGTTATTCTTAAACTCTGTGCCATTGTCACTCCTTATTCTTCTAACCTTTAGCTTGCATAAAGATTCCAGGCTCAAGACCAGATATTGAAGAATTTTAGCAGTCTCATCCTTTGTACCTAAGAAATGCACCCAAGAAAAACGTGAGAAGTCATCAGTTACAACTAGACAGTATGACTTACCTCCAATACTCCTGATACTTATGGATCCAAACAAATCCATGTGTAGGAGTTCCAAAGGGGTATCAATGGAGTTTTGGAGCTTGTGCTTGTGAGATTTCCGGTGTTGTTTGCCCTTTTTACAAGGCATATAGTCATCTGCAACGACAAAACTCAACTTAGTAACCCTGGTTACCAAACCGTTTCAGACAAGATGATTCATTTTTTGATAAGAAATGTGTCCGAGTTTCCTATGCCACAAGATTGAGTCAAGCTCTGTTTCTTTTGTAAGCAAAAAAGTAGCAACTAATGAGGTGGTTGTCGCCATGCTCATATCGATCTGATAGATGCCGTTGGTTCTTGGTGCTCTCATCAGAATCCACTCAGCAAGAACCTCAAAACCAGGCTTGAGAATCAAGCATTCAGACTTGTCAAACATAACGGAGTACTCCTTGTCGCACATCTGAGAGACACTCAACAAGTTATGCTTCAGCTGCTCGCAGTAGTTGACGTTATCGGAGTTAATACATCCATTCATAACCACGCCGTGACAAGTAATACTGCCACCTTTCTCTCCTGCAAAGGCCACATACCCGCCTCTGAATGGTTTAACATCTTGAAGCAGGGCAATGTTGCCTGTTATGTGCCGGGAGCATCCACTATCTACATATCAACGGTTAGAGAGGTAGTTCCCTTCGGATGTCCTTGCACGAGTCACAAACAACTCAGCTAGTTTTGGAGACCTAAGCCATAGTGTTCTTGGGTCGTTTGTCTTTCTCAAAATAAACAACTTCAATTAATTCACAATCGTAACTGTCAAAAATGGGTGAATCCTTAGAAGACTTAGAATCGGAAGATTGCGAACTTTTGATTTTCTTGTTCAAGGACCTTTTCTTCTGTTTCTTCTGAACATCAGGCTTGCTAGTCTCAACTTTGGGTGAACTAGTGGTAGCTTCACCTGGTTGACTACCAGCTAGCTGCTGTTTAAGTTTTCTCAATCTTTTGTTTCTTCTTCTCCTCTGTGGCTTAGAAAGTTTCACCACAGGTTTCTCACCAGTTTGTGTACTACCGGGGGTAGCTACACTGGGCTTAGCAGGTTGCTTCACCCATTTTGGAACAGCTGGTTTAGCCTCATATTTTGCCTTTGGCTTCACCATAGGTTTCACTGGTGGTTTCACCACATTTGATTTGAGATTCTTAGGTTGCTTCACTGATGGTGTCTTGGGAGAAACAGCTGGTTGTTGAACAGCTGGACGTTTCCCTTGGTTCTTATGAGGATAGTTCACTAGGATGTGACCGACCATACCACAGTGAAAGCAAGCACGCTTTTCTTTATGAACCCTCTTGTAAGGCTCTCTGCTTTTGGATGCAGATGACTCAGCTTTAGGAGTGCCAATGGTTTTTTGGTGAACATAACTAATACCCTGAACTTGACCAGATTATGATTTACCATCTTGAGCATAATATTTATCAATGTTTTTCTGGTAATTTCTACTCAAGTGATTAGCAAAAGTTTCTTTCTTGGTTTGCTTAATGGTTTTGAAACCTCCATAAAGCATTAAATTTAGTTTATCATTTGACTCAACAGTGTCAGGTTCAGTTAAAATACAATTATCACGATCAGTGACAATGTTTTTCACAGTTTTGTGTTCACCAAGCAACTCCTCTGAGACAACACCCTCAAGTTTAGTGTTCTCGGAGCCTTCATCCGAGAAGAACTCCGCATCGGATGTTGAGCTAACCTTACATGAGGACTCATCCTTGATAGAGGAATCATCCTTGCTTGATGAATCATCCTAACTTGAAGATTCATCAAGACACGACAGATCAATGTCAACCAACTCGTTGACAAACTTACCGCTTACTGGTGGAGGAATGGCATTAGTACCTAATCCCAATCCTTTCACTTGCCTCACTACAGATTCGTAGTGTTCCACCACAAAGAGAGAACTTTTCAACTTCTCAATCTTGCCACTTAATTGCAGGATCTCATTTTGCAATTTGGCAATCTCAGTATTCTTTTTCTCTAACCCCTTGTATGCAACGTCTAGATGAAACTGTTGTTCAGTGATTTTATTTGAAAAAATCATGTCTTTCTTTCTTAAGAGTTTCAATTGAATCTTTATAACGTTTTTCATTTGTTTTGTAACTTAGAGCTGCAATACGAAGGGGTTCAACTATGTCTTGAAGTTTATGATTCTCATCTTTCAAACTTAAACATTTAGCACATGAAATAACAACAAAAGATTTGAAATCTTCCTCAGTTGACGAGCTGGATGTCTCTCCAATAGCCATGAGGGCAAATGCAGATGTCGATTTTCTTTGGTCAGCTTCAAATGCTTCTCTTTCTTCTGCTTCCATCATCTCAACAATCTCAGCCATCAATCCCATTTGGGTTTGTGCAAGTGTGGCATCTTCCAGATGAACACCCCAATCAAAGTTGTCATCATGTTGAACCACTAAATCACTGGACGTTCCACCTTGACTCTGATTGTAGTTGTTCTGATTGTTGTACCCTTGGTTGTTCCCTTGGCTGGTTCCCTGGCTTGGTCTGGTGAAACCTAAGGCTGGTGCTTTGTCCTTTTGGCATTCCCTTGTGAAATGTCCAAAGTTATTACATTTATAGCACTTAGCCTTGGATTTATCAAATCCCACCTTGGTATTTGAATGCCCACCAATGAACTTCCTGCCATTTCTGTTCAAGAAACGCTTAGCAATTCTCAATATCATGGCCATATTCCACTGAATATCCAAGTCCTCCATGTCGTCTGGATCCACCTGATTGAAGTCTTCCTTAATGGTCTCATGATCAGTTAATTTCCCACCAATAAAGATATCGTAGGCAAGCATACATGAGGAGAACAGTGCAACATGATCTTCAGCAATCTTGGCAATGACAGACTGATTAGCTGAAGAGGTAGATGTAGTGTTTCTTGAGGAAGATCGATGGTGGTGGCTAGATCCTGATGCGGTAAAGCAAGTGTGATTACCACATCCATTAGCATTATCTTCTTCTTGAGGACTCCCAAGGAATAAGGTAATTCCAGAACCCGATGACTTAGCTGTGGAAGACACCCCAGTACAGAGAAGGATCTTATATCTAAGGTCTCCCAGAACTTTCTTTCTTTTTAAGGCTCATGTCGTGTGCTTGAACCTTTCCTATCGCTTCATCAATCGTCATCTCATAAAACTTTGGAATCTCTCTACGTAGTGTAGTGTACATAAAAAACTTGGGAGGTAGTGCTTCCAGAAACTTCTCAACTAACTCATCATTAGGGTACTTGAGTTCATAGGAGACAAGTTCAGTTTGGAGATGATAGAATCTGGAGATAAGTTCATTAGTAGATTCATTCTCCAAGTATCTTAAGCACTCATACTGCTTCCTCAATAACTCCCTCTTGCTTTTCTTGACGTCACTGTTTCCCTCGAACCTCTTCTGCAATGCCTTCCAAAGATCTTTAGCAGAATCATAACCCCTGAAGCTGTGAAAAAGATCTCTAGACAAGGCCATAGTTTTTGAACCATGTGCCTTATTTTCTCTATCATAAGCTTTCTTTTCTTCCTCATCCATCTTAGAGATAGGCTTGGGAACAGCTTCTTCAAGAAACAGATATGTAGGATTCTTATATCCCTCCAGAATAGGTATCGATAAGGTGGAATCAGTATATGAGATGTACTCCTCAAAGCGTGCTTTCCGATTTGAATAATCATTAACATTAAGCAGCTTTGGTGGTTTCTGTGTAGTCCCTATCTCATTGTCATAGTTGAACAGGCTACCAAGCTTCTGTAGATTTGACATGGTGAAACACTTAGTCAAAAATCAGAAAATCAGCACAACTTGCGTACTTAGAAACTGGCCTTGCGCGCTTGAGATTATGTCTTGCGCACTTATGAATTCCTTCTTGCGTACTTAACAAGTACGCAGGAAGAGTTGACAAATACGCACGAACAAACTTTAAGTACGCAGCAAATAGGTCTTGCGTACTTGACAAGTACGCGGGAACAGTGTACTTTTTGCCAAATATGGTAAGTACACAGTTCACTTTTTGACCTGCACCACCAACTTTTTCCGGTCACCGGAAAATGATTAAATCTTCAGGAATTGAAGTTTTGAACAAATTGATCAAGCTAAAAGGTTATAAACTTGTTTCTAACAAACCCTTGGTGATCAAAACACTCAAACCAACAACAAAAAAGGTTGGATTTTGAAGGATTTTTGCTTCTAAAATAGCGCTCAAGAGCGACCTCTATTTTATCACAAAAATCATCAAAAGCGGTCACTTTTTCTTGTAAAAAGGTTGTAGATTGTGTCAAAAATGCTCCTAACACACTCACAACACTCGAAATCAAGAGCATATGCTGTGGTACCACTTGAAGTTCCCCTGGTGTCTCGGATCGTTACGTGCGAGTGTGTGACTAGTGGAACAGGGTGCGGAATTGTCACACCCCTAATTTCAACAAACGAAGTTCTACCGTTTGGGAAGTGACAAACCAGGATTTCAGTCGTTAGTTATATTGAACGACACTATATGGGACTAAAATGAAAATATCATAAATGATCAAAGTAAATGCTGAAGCGTATAAAGAAAGTAAATGCGCAAAACAAACGCGCCCAAAAAGTCCAGTCCAAACATAAACGAAAACAGTCCAAACACAAATAAAAATAGTCTGAATGTAATAAAATATAATTCAAAAATAGGACTCCATGCATGTCCTATATGTGCACCTGTGCCTTATCTTAGCGACCTGAGAAAACATGTAAGAAAAGATGTCAACACGAGGTTGGTGAGTTCACATGGTTCAATATATAAATAAACGTTTACCAGATTTATTGTACAATCAATATATATATCATCAGGTAGCTAACCCATGTTCATGTTTGCTATTACGCTCGCAACCGTAAACTGACTGTTTGAATGCATCCCACCAGGCCTATCAACCGTGGTGCACGTTAAAGTCAATATTGCACCCGTTCGATATCCAATCGAGTTAGGGCGACTAACGCGGGTGAGGTTTGTCAAACCCAGTAGTACTACCCAACATACCTCGCTATTCTCATATTTAAACGGTTTGATGTGAGGACTTTCATGATAGAGTTTACGCATAGTCATAACAAGTGACACATAATGAAGTACAAAAATCAAAAAGTGTTTACGTCATGTTTTCTCCCCTAGTTTAAAAGCAGTAAAAGGGGTCGTGAAAACTCACCTGATTGCGTAGGTAGTAATCACACAAGTAGGAGATTGAAATCTCAAGCGTTAGCCCAACACGGCTCACGAATGCCCTAGAATTACATCATAATTATTAGGCATAAAATAGGATATGTGACGACACGGGATGTTGAACGTCCTAAAAGAAACGCTCTAAAGATCAAGAGTAGATGAACGTGTCCACGAAAATAAAGGATTCTTAAATTAACTAATTAAGATAATTACGATTCGCGACAAATGACAAATAATAATATATAATAAATATATTCGAGTGTTTTCGTCATTAAATCGAAGTCTAGGAAAATAATATAATTTATTATATTATTTTTAAGTTTAGCGAACTAACAAAATAATTAAATTGTGTGACAAAAATAATAAATACATTTTTATTCGAGAATATAGGCGTGTTGAGAATAATATAAATAATTATATCATTTGTTAGTTTGAAATGCCTCACAATATTTAGAACGTGGCGAAAATAATATACTAAATATATTATTTTAAGAAGAGTTACGGTTTTGAAAATAATATATTATGTATTATTTTATTCAAAGTTGTAAGTTTAAACATATTATATTAAAGTAAGAATATTAATAAAAATGGTTCGTAAAAATGATCTCGAGTCCACGGGTGATTTTACGGGTTAAAACACGTTAATATATAAATATCATAATATAGGATTAAACTAAATATTAAAACAGTTGTAAAAAAATAAATATACCAAAACAGGGGTGAGGAGACTCGAACCCGGGTCTCCTCCCCATCAGCATACACACTTAACCAGTCCACCCGCTATGGCAATCGCAACAAGACTCAACCAGAAATGGTTTTAATCATCAACCCGCTATGATCCCCCCCCCTTTTAGACTAATCTGCGATCGATCCCAATCCAATACTCACAATTTCGATAACACCGATTCAAATTAGTGAAGGGGTTTTGTAAAACAGGTCATGTCGAATCTAGGGTAGGGTTTAATTTGAAAGCCATCAAGTTTTGCATCGTTGATTTATAGGTTGAATAGTCGAAACCCTAGTTTAGGAATATAGAATTAAATCTGTTGATTCTTATAAAAAAAGTGTTTGGATTCATGGGGCTTTTAACAAGCGAGTAATTATGATTCTAACCGTATAATTTAATTGAATTATGATCAAGTCTAGAGTAGGGTTCGATTAACTCGAAATTGTATGAACCCTAGGTATTGGGTTGTGTTAAATCCGATAATGAAAACCCAAATTACGATAGGGCTTTTGATTAACATGTTAAAACGAATCTAAGGATGGGATCAATTACCAGAATCGGTGATGGATTGGAGGTTCCCGACTAAATTGTGTTCCGACTTTGGAGATCTTGGCCTCCGACGACCCCGGCTTTGGCTCTGATGAAATTGACGAGTGCAGGAGCTTCAAAGGGACTCGTACAAGGTGCGCCGGTGATCAATTTGCGAGAATAACAGACGAATGATGTGAATTTGATAGTAGTTGATGAGGGTGTCGACGGTTGTGAGATTAATACCCATAATTGGGTTTGATTACGAATCAATGTTGGTGTAATGACTCTAATGATACGCGTTTAAAGTATTAACAATCATTTCAGTTACGAAGTCTGATGAATTTCGGTTATGGCTACGAATTTGAATCAAGAATTACACTAGTTTGACTTTTGAAAGCCAACATAAACAAAATCAATTGATTTTTACTTTGTAAGGTCAACAGGATTGGGTTTAGGGTAATTACAACTTTAGTCCCTGTAGATTTAGATTAAACATGTGACAGAAACAGTCCTTGGAGTTTTGGATTAGCTTAACTGGGTTAGGATTTAACGAAATTTATTAACGGGGTTAATCCTAAAAATCCGGATTGTCACAGGAATACCCGTGACTAGTTGGAGTATCAAGCAACACAAAGTAAACCGACAACAAAACATGTCACTTTTAAACTTCATCTATTGATAATCACAACCGGTTACAGAGTTGAATGAATGTGTAAGTAAACATATGTTACAACCAGCTATATATACTAGACCTGGTAGCAAGTGCGCGGGACTTTGTTCCTATGTACTTAGCAAGTACGCAGATAATTTTTCTTGCTTACTTGCTAAGTACGCGGGCTATACAACCTGTGCACTTACTAAGTGCGCACAACACTTAACATAGACAACTAAGTACAAGTACCTACATACATGTTTACAACTCGATAAACAAATACATAAAGATACTAAATACACGTACAAATACAGAAAGTAAAGATACAAAAGCATAAGACAACATCCAGAGTGTCTGTCACACAAACGTGCTCCAACATGTGTGCACCACTTTATCAAAAAAAGTGGAAGTTGATGACACTTCAGACACACAATCAGAATCATCATAAACATTAGTAGAACAAGCAGAAACATATGAACTATCAGAATCTGAGCAATTGTTACAGCAATAAAAGCTCCAAACAAGGCAATTTGATCTTCAGGAATCTGACCCGCTGTCTTAACCTTTTCTTCAGATTTCACAACAACCCTTACTCTTCTTAGACCTAGAACCACTGCTTCCATCACTATTTCCTGAAAACAAAGCTGCATTAGCTGAACTCGAAACATTTTGCTTGTCTTGATTGTTCAACTCTCTTTTCTTTGCATCTAGCTCATATGATTCAAGCAGACAGATTATATCATCAAGTGATTTGTTCTTCAGATTTGGAGTGTATTCTTTATCAGCATACATGGTATGCTCCAGCAATCCGGTAGAGAATCCAAAAGCTTATTTCCCAAATCATATTCTTCGAACTTGACACCCATATTTCTTAGCCTGTTTATCATAGTGGTGAATCTTGTAACTTGTTCACTTAGAGTCTCATTCTTCTTATAACTGAACATATTATACTGCTTTAACAAAATATCAGTTTTGCTTTCTTGAAGTGCTGCATTTGCTTCAAACCTCAAACATAATGCATTCCATAGTCCCTAAGCTGTCTCATGCTGCTCAAAATTGAGATACAATTCAGTCGAAAGTGCCAAGATAATGGATCCCAAAGCTCTGTTATCTCTCTTAATCAGCTTCTTGTCTTCCTTAGAATACAAACCAGAATCTGCAATAGGTGTCAAGATAATGGATCCATGGATCCATAGTCTCATTCTTCTTATAACTGAACATATTATACTGCTTTAACAAAATATCAGTTTTTCTTTCTTGAAGTGTTGCATTTCCTTCAAACCTCAAACATAATGCATTCCATAGTCCCTAAGCTGTCTCATGCTGCTCAAAATTGAGATACAATTCAGTCGGAAGTGCCAAGATAATGGATCCCAAAGCTCTGTTATCTCTCTCAATCAGCTTCTTGTCTTCCTTCAAACCTCAAACATAATGCATTCCATAGTCCCTGAGTTGTCTCATGCTGCTCAAAATTGAGATACAATTCAGTCGGAAGTGCCAAGGTAATGGATCCCAAAGCTCTGTTATCTCTCTCAATCAGCTTCTTGTCTTCCTTAGAATACAAACCAGAATCTGCAATAGGGACTAACCCATCAGCATTTACATTTTTTGGTACATGAGCACCCTTTACAATTGACTCCCATAAAGTGTGCTCGGTAAACATGAAATATGCTTTCATCATAATTTTCCAGTTGGAAAACTCTGAGATTGTTTCAGCATCGGTGGTTACTTCCCCGCAACTCTCTCAGTATCGTAAACCTTCCCATCCATCTTACTCTTGCACTTTGAACACTTAGTCGAAATATGAAAAACTTCCAACTCACGACTTTTCGGTCGAAAAACCGTTTGATCGAAAACCCTTTTCGGGCAAAACTTTTCGGTCGAAAAGTCTAGATTTTGATCACAGGAGATTTTGATCCTTTGAGATTTTGGACAATGCTTTTCGATCAAAAATTGCACACTTTTCGGTCGAAAAGAGATTTCGACTCCTTCAATAAGACTTTTCGGGCAATTCTTCCGAAGAACACTTCAATTGACCACAAACTCTCTACAACAAACCGAATCCAAAATCAAGCCTCCAAACCAATTGTAGACTTCATCTCCATCACTTTTAACTCTGAAAGTACAACAATGGCACACAAAAACACTCCGATTAGATCAAATTTGATGTAACACTACTTGAATATCAAGAGCTTCAACCAACAGCTCTGATACCACTTGTGATCCCTTATGATCGTCTGATATCTAAATCTATAGTCATCTAACAGCCTCTGGAATGGCGGAAACAATCCAGAATGCAACTACAAACCGAGTAGATCAAATCAAACAAAAACGATAATGAGAAATGTCACTAACACGAAATGCACAATCAAACACATGATTTACATTGATAATCTATTGTGATTATACCTTGATTCAACAACTACAAAGCTATTATTCCTCTCAACAAGATCTGATCAATTTTTTACAAATGAGAATTCTACCTCAAAATACAAAAGAATTCGATCGAAAACTTCTGACGAAAACCCTTTTCGATCGAAAACTTAGTTTTCGACCGAAAACCCTAGAGTTATACAATTTCAGCTTATAATTGATTTCTATGGACTAATATGTTCCAACAAAAAGTAGTCGGGCCCAAATCTGGAAGTCCTCGTGTACCGCGAGGAACTATCTTCTGGTCTTCGTGTACCCCGAGGGACCTGTTTTCAACATTTTTTACTTTTAATTCTTTTGGATGCATTCTCATGCTCGGTTTCTTCTGGTTTTTACCTATAATCACCTCGAGCACCTGTAAACATGACAAAGACTCAAATGTATACAAAAACGACTCAAAACGAATAGAAAACTAACTAAAACACACTAAAATACTAGGAATAAAGATGTGTGCTTTGCACTACATCAAGGTAACATTTACCAATTGAATCCAATTAAATTCTCAGAATTTATGGATACGATTAAGACAACTCTTGTCTAGGTCGGTACAAGTCGCCCCATCTATGCCCATTGTTCCCTAGTAATTGGCTGAAGCACTATAGGGTTGAGCGGTAGTAGTCCTAAATCAGCAACGCGCGAAAATCGGCCCAAGACTCTCAGGAATCGCGATTCCACCTTGTCCCGAAATTTGTAGGCCCAAGTATAAGGTTGAGGCGCATGTACTTAGGGGTTCAGATATATCAGTTCAAGTGTCCTAAAGTATGGTGGCACAAACTCATCGATTTCGCAAGAGATTTATTTAGTGTTTTACTGGTTATGCTTCAAAAACACATTGTGTAGCATAATGCATGCTAGAAAGATACACAAATTTATAAAATTCTAAATTTTATATATGGTTCATGATGACGATAAACATTTTATTTCATACACTTGATTTTAATATCTCATATCAAACAAGCGTGTCTGTTAAATCGCGGGCCATTTAAACTATTAATGAACTTCTTTATTAGTAATTTCTAAGTTTTGAATAACTAATCTCTATTAATTACATTTCACAAAACTCTAATTTACTTGTAAAATAACTCTTTAATACTAAAACCTTTCACGAGATTT
This sequence comes from Smallanthus sonchifolius, assembly GCA_023525975.1. NCBI lineage: Eukaryota > Viridiplantae > Streptophyta > Magnoliopsida > Asterales > Asteraceae > Smallanthus > Smallanthus sonchifolius. The sequence goes on along the minus strand of CM042035.1, from coordinate 13,546,734 downwards.
CTAAAATCTCTATTTTAAAATCTCGACATTTCCATTGTGTTGTCATGTCTTAAACCATTTATAACTATTTGGTTGCCTTTTAGTTTTAGATAAAACATTTGTACCTAAATGTCACAAACAACCACAAACATAGAAAATTACAAATCAAGCCTTTTATTGTTCAGTTTTTCTATAGCCAATTAACAAGACCAGATGGGTTAAATGGGACGACATAAACAAGACACAACTCTTGGATCTTGTAGGGCTCCCACTTGATTCAATATCTCTCTTTTGGACTCCGGTTCTTTTAGGTTTCTTGATCTTCAATTCCAGTCTTGTCTTGATTCATTTACAATTTATAATAAATTAAAATAAACCTAATCTATTACAAGACGGCTTTTAACATATCAAAACATACAAACATAATTGAAACAATAAAAAAATAAACAATAAATACAACAGCTGGTCAAAGACTTGATTTACAAGACAACACAATATGCAATGAAAAAGTAAAGGATGCAATATTTTGTCAAACAAAAGTTTTGACAAAATAAAACCTGATTAAAATTAAAATTAAAAACAACTGTTCTCGTAGTTTGCAAAAGTGGCGCGGATACCACTGTTGGGATTCGTACAAGGGTTTCAATTTTTTTTTGATATGAACACAGTGTGACAAAACATGTACGAAGCAGTCTAGGCCAAAACCCTAGACTACCCACCAGATGAAAACATAACAGAAACAAAATAACCATAGTTAGGTTTAAAGTTATCCTTTCGAGATGCAAACATCAAACCAAACTGTAGCACAACGAAACAACGAACCCAATCACTAGATCTTGTAACACGAGAACCTCGAGACAACCGAATTCTTTTGGTTTCCTCTGAATACACAAAAATCCGGTCTAACTAATACCTTTCTCCCGATCTACTATCCACAGGGCAAGACGAAGGCGACAGACTACGACTAGGCCGACGATGGCGGTTGCACAAGGGGAGGGGGGATGGCTAGGGAGAGTGAAATTAGGGTTTCCAATGTTTTATGTGTATTAGACTCCAACTCTTAATACCCTATATATAGATTTTCCTAAACTTGAGGATTAAGTTAGGGTTTTAATAATTAACATTTAATTGTTAAGTAAATACATTTTAATTCACTAATTAATTATTAATCCAATTAATAATTAATCTAGCAAATGAACCTAATTAGTAGTTATCAAACGATTTGATAATTATTAAATCAGTTCTCTAAGTATCAACTCTTTGATAATCAACTAATTTAATTCCTTTTAATTATTCGTAATCTAATTACAAATAATTAAACGTCTCATTTTTGCCTTAAATGCGATCGTTTTAGATTATTTAACTTCTTAAATAATCTATTTGTTCGTTGTTCAGAGTGCAACCCTTTGGATCCTACCCTAGTAACAGTGCTGTCAGATGTCATTACTTTAACATACTGGTCCCAACAAAAACTTGTTGGCTTGATGTTAATTAATGCTACTGCATGTAAAATCGCATATAACTAAATACACTATGAATTTTTGGTCTCATGATTATTGGCTTTGCAATTAATTATAGACGTTTTATGATTGTCTTAACAAAAGCAATTTGTTTACGAACTTACGCTACTTGAAGTTCAACCCTTATTCCAATATCATTAGTAACTTGGGAATTCATCATTTTTATCAAAATAATCATGATATTTTGGAATAACGAGCTTGCTATCCCATTAGCTAAGCAAAAAATCATACAAACTTCTAGATACAAATTTGATAACCATTTATACGATGTATCGATTTATAACTCTGAATGCCATCACATTGGGATATATGTGTACATCGTTTTATCACTTCCAAAGTCACACCCCACTTTAGTTAGTAATAGTTACTTTAGTTATACAAATAAATATGTATAAGTCTCAGTTGGAAGAATCTTTGGGTTTTCTCTGTATTTCACATCATCATTGATTCGGTCCGGTCTAACCAGTAATGCCAGCTAATTAAATGATCGTGATTCATAAACTTCTAGTTTATGATCATATATGTTTTTGTTGTGCTAGTTTCTATTCAATACAAGACTGGATTTAAGAGAGAACATATTATATCACTTTTATGCTTTTCGCATTTTATTCTCATATGATTACTCTCTTTGTTTGTCACTCTGATGGCTTATCTCATTATCGTCATGAACATCATCACAATTTTCTCAATCACGACTTTTAGTGAGCATGACACTTCTAATATAATAGAGATGATTAAATTATCTTTAGACTAGCTTATTTTTTTTATTTAATATAAAACTAATACACCTTAAACAATAAATGTACATCGAAGATTGAGATATTCTCATATTTAAGCCAACATGAAATATCATTTTCTTTCATACAAAAAAAGATAAATAGATGGACCCATTTTCTTCAAATAAATAGCTATTAAATGCTAAGTCTCATATATAGCAATATATTTGCTTTTAGATTTTTTGGTAGTTATAAATTTTCGAATCTGGTTCAAACTGTCAAATATTATTTTAAAATTTAAGATTTTTACACTAATTATTTTAACAATTAAACTTTTTTATCATGTTGATTACAACCAACCAATGTCTTGAAGAACCTTTGTTTGGGCTGGGGGTGGATAGGGTGGGGGTAGGGGTGGTTGGGGTGGGTGGCAGCGACCGGTGGTGGGGACGTGGTGGCGATGGGTGGGGGCGTGGTGGGAGTGGGTGGGGTGGGGTAGGTGTCGGCGACAGGCGGTGGCGACGTGGTGGGGTAGTTGACGGCGGTCGGTGGCGGCGGTCGTGGGTCGCAGGTCTAGGGCGGCGGTCGGGGGTGGTAGTCAGTGGTCGGGTGTCTACGGTGGCGGTCGGAGGTCGGCAGCGATCGGGGGTGTCGGGGGCAGTGGGGACGGCGGCGGTCGTGGGCGGGGGCGGTGGTCGAGGGCCGACGACGGCGATGAGTGGTGGAAGATTCCATTTCTTTTTGGTGAATTCTTTCACAATTTGGAAGGAATTTGAAATATTTTGTTTGTAGGAATTTGAAGGAATTTATTCCAATTCTAATTCCCTTCTCTACCAAACACGTTAAAAATGAAATTCGGATTCCAATTCCAACATATTATGCAAACCAAACACAATAAGGAATGGAATCTCAATCTCAATTCCAATTCCACCCAATTTCATTAAACCAAACACACCTTAATTGTCATATCTAAATATATTTATAATTTTCCATGAATTTGATGCAAAACCACCTCTTTGTTTTAGTTGTTCTATTCAATATTATCTATATAAATAAATGATAACATATAAATACATGGTATGCATATAATCAAATTATACAAAACATAATGTTATAACATGCCATCATATAACACAAATTAATAAAATAGTATTTTTATTTCATCAGTCACAAACAAATATATAATTTATTTAACGTTAAAATCTATATGCAGTTAATTAAGTGGATAAAAATAACTAGATTTTCAAAAACTAGAGATTAAAAAACTAAAAAAAAGTTTTTGAATGACAGAGATTAAAATGGTCAAACCATAAGACTAAACGTAATACTAGCGTGATAGTTGTGGCGTGGTGCCACCTCACCCACCACAGGCATGAAACACCGTGCCGGGTGGGGTGAGGTGGGGGGCGTGGTGGGTTGAAGGTGGTGGTGTTCATAGCATGGGGGGGACTTTTTTGACCGTTGGGGCTTTTAGGATTGCATTAATTTAAAAAAAAAAAAAAAAAAATTTAATTTTGGAGCTGTTGGGATTGCATTTATTAAATTTTTTTTCTTTGTTAAATTTACCCTATATAAATACCAACCAAAACAACTAATTTTCTACACAATATTTCTTCATTCTCCTCTCTATTTTTTTATAAAATTTACAAAAATACTTCCATGGCAATTTGTAAACAACCCAAACCACCTGAACAACCCGAACCGCCTGAACAACCCGATGGGGAGGGTGCGTTCCACAACCCTCGAAGACGAACACGTTGTTAATGTTTGCAAATTGGAGTCATTACCCGACTTCAAATCCTTCTACACCCATTTTTTATCCGACTATATAAAAGACTATGAAAGCCCACAACCGTCACCCGACATTGTACTCGAGACTCAACCGTCACCACAAACAAAAAGAAGAACACATAAAAAGAAAGCCACTACTTCTACTCCCGAAGCGGGTACGGTTAAAGGGCGTTCCCAAAAGTGGTCGTCGGATGAGGGGCGAGCTTTGGTGAAAGCGTGGATCAACGTGTCGGAGGATCCAATAGTTAGTACGTATTATTATTATTATAGAAGTATTATTATTTTTGTAATGTTTTTTTTTATTTAATGGTATGTTATTTAGTTTTATAGGACGTAACCAAAAAGTTAAAAAATTTTAGAAAAAAAATATATGAACAATTTTGTGAAGTAATGGGTAAAGGTGGATATCGTATGAAGGACATGGGAACCGACAAGTGGAGGGATATCTGGTTGAAGGTTGGCAAGTTTTCTGGAAACTACAAAAACAAGTTAAACAACCAGCTGAGTGGTTAAAGTGACCTTGATATCTCTCAAGAAGCGCTAGAAGCGTATAAAGAAGATAATAATGGGTCGGTATTTAAAATGATTCCACTTTGGGAATTATTGAGAAAGTGCACGAAGTTTGAACAAGTCTCGTTAATGGGACAATCATCGTCTAAATGATCAAAAAGCTCATTCGGCAATGACGTTAGCCAATATAATTCGGATATGCGTAGCATTAATCTCAACGACTCGGGCGATGAGCTTGAGTTTCCGGGAGAAGTCGCCCGCCTTATCGGAAAAGACAAAGCAAAACGAGCTGCATCATCGTCATCAACCCAAACCAACGAGTGCAAGGAGAGTTCAGACACTATATCCGACCGGATGGCCAAGTTCAACGAGATATCCGAGAGAAAGATCAAAATAAATGATGCAAAACAAAAGGCGAGCGATATGAGACTTTATTTCATGAAAATCGATCATTTGGTCGGCAACGAGCGGGAGAAATTTATTAAATTGAAGAAAAATATTATATTTAGTTTAGTAGTTTTTTTTAGTATTCTATATTTTTCTAAATATTATGTTTTTTTTTAATATTTCGTTTTAATTTTAATATTATGTTGTTTATTAAATATTATATTGTTTTTTAATATTACGTTTTAATTTTAGTATTAATTAAATTAAGAAAATAATAATTATGTAATTATTACAAAATTGATCACATTCACCCCACCATTACACACCTGAATAAAGGTAACAATGAGTTCTCGTATTGTCTACGTGACGCATACGTGACACATGATGTGCTGTCACCTTTACACTGGCATTACTTTTAGTCTAAAGACAAAAATAAAAGATAACACTCTCATGTTATATTTATAAAAGAATGCGCAACTTAAGAAAATCTTGCAGGTTATAAAACCAATGATATTTAAAAGTTTATTCACTTTAAAAATTTGTTTTTAGGCCATAATGCAATTATTGAAACTTAGAGTAGAAGTTTAAGAATACAAACCTCTTCTTGTTATAACATGTGGGATACAAACAACATGCCGACCAATCAAATAAAAAAAGAGTTAATACAATTGTTCCAGCGATGTTTGTATCTTGAAATATTATAAAAAAGTTTACACTAAAAGAATTATAAAGTATGATTAAAGGAAAACCTCGGTGAACACCTACCAATCCATTTATATTTTGTCACATCTAACTTTTTATTTTTTTTTATTTTTAACCCTTATACTATTATATAATATACGTTTTTAGCCCGTTTCATTTTCTATTAATTTCGTTTTCATTTAATAACTTTAGTTCGTTAACTTTTTTTCAAAATATCAAGGGCGTAACTGTTTTTATTTGTCAACGTTCCGATATAATTTTTTTATAAACGGATTTGTATTCAAAATCAAGTTTTTTCCGTTACCTGTACCAAGTGTCGTCATTGTTGTCGTACCGTGACGAATCGAACCTATTATAAACGAACATTATCCTTTTCTATATTGGTATTATGAGAACCCGTATCGGTAATTACTTTTATGGTTTTCGACGACCAGAACCGCTAATTTTTTTATTTCGTTTATTTTCTTTTTTATTATTTAGTTTTATGTTTCTTTTTTATTAACATTATTTTTACCGTTGCGTTTACGTTTTTATTTAAGTTTTATTAACGATGAGTCCGACACCCGCCGCGAAACACGGGTATAACCATCTAGTTTCTATATAAATAGAAAGAATACTTAACTAATATAAATTAAATTAACCAAAATCTAAACACAATTAAATTAATTATATAATATTAATCAAGAATAAAACTTGTTTTCACAGCTTTCAAATGTTAAATAAATATAAACTATAAAAAAATGAGAATACTGGTTCTAAGTCATCCTCATTTTTAGCAAAGGATCATGCTTTGATATCTTTTCCTTTCTTTTTTTTTCTCCGAAATAAAAAAATTTCCTAAATAAAAAATAAATCAAAACCTATGAATTTACAGAATTGCCCTTCCCGTCGTTATAACCATAGTACGAAAGATACCATTTAACAAACTTCTTCAACCCCGTGGGTAAATCCATCGTCGGTTTATACCCGAGTTCCCGTTGGGCTAAACTTATATTCGCATGTGTAAACGGAACATCCCCGTTTCCGGGCATATCCACCACATTCTTTTTCGCTTTTATCTTCAAATTCTTTTCCAATATCCCAACTAAAACGGGGACCGTCACAGGTGACGTGTTCCCCAAATTATAAATTCGGTACGGGGCGGGCCCCTTTTTCTTCCCACCCAACCCTGTACTCTTACTTGCGGTATCCAACGACGCGACACACCCTTTCACAATATCATCAATATACGTAAAATCTCGCGCCAAATCCATCCCGTTCTTCCCTCTAAACACCGTTATCGGTTTACCCTGTAAAATATTCCGCGTAAATGAAAAATACGCCATGTCGGGCCGGCCCCATGGCCCGTAAACCGTGAAAAATCTCAACCCAGTTATCGATAACCCGTAAATATGATTATATGTGTGCGTAATTTCCTCTCCGGCTTTTTTCGTGGCCGCGTAAAGCGAAGCGGGTTGGTCCGTCCGATCCGCCTCGGAAAACGGTACTTTATCGTTCAACCCGTAAACCGAGCTCGAGCTGGCCCACACGATCGCAGGTTGCGGGTTGGCTGATTTGCATTGTTCAAGTAATGTTACCAAACCCGCTATGTTACTATGGACATAAGAGTTCGGGTTCTCCATAGCGTATCGTACGCCCGCCTGCGCAGCCAAGTGCATCACGTGCGTAAACTTGACTATTTCAAACAGTTTTGCTAAAATACGCTGGTCGTTAATATCACCCTCTACAATGAAGACATTTTTAGACCGGAGTATATTCCGGCGAGATTTTTTCAACGACGGATCGTAGTAATCGTTGAAGTTATCGATTCCAACGACACCGTCACCGCGTTTATTCAACGCGAGTGACACGTGCGTTCCGACGAAGCCGCCGGCGCCGGTGACGAGAACAGAGAAGCCATTTTTCCGTCGGATCTGCGCCGACGAACGGATCTGTTTCTCCCAGTGGAGGCCGCCGGCGCTCCGGTGAGACGTGCGGTGGAGGTAGCGGTTGCCGGAGGCGATGAAGCTTAAATACGACGCCGTTAAGGCGATTAGAAACAACGCCCACAGGAACATCGTGCTGGTGGAGGCAAAACACCGGTGAAAAGTCCGGCGATCGCTCTGATCTTCCCCGGCGTTGACGGAAACAGCTCTTCTTCCAGCTGCAGCATTTTTTAACGGAATGGTTAAATTGAGTTAGGGTTTTGAGTGATTGGATTGTGAATTGGAAGAAACTGGAGTTGAATTTGGAAAGTGGAAGGATTTGCAGGTAAGATCGGAGGCCCGTACCTGCTGGAGAGGAGGAAGGAGACCGGAGGTTATATAGGGGAAATATACGCGTGAAGAGGACAGAGGCGGCCAGCTCGAAGACAGAAGAAATTTAGGGGATTTGAAGTTGTAAAATTAATAAAGGTAAATGTTATAAGTAGAAATAAACAGCTAATAAGCGGTATTTAATTCAGGGACTATACTGAACATGGTTACCATGATGTACTAAGGGGGTGTTTGGGATTACTTATTTTCTTCTTTTTATTGACTTTTATAAATAGTTTTGAGAAGTAATTCTCACTTACTTCTTAAAATCTCTTTTTTTCTTCTCAAAATCTCCTTTTATAAGTAGTTTTGAGAAGTAACCCAAACAACTTATTAAGTTGGTTTGAAAAGGCAATCCAAACACCTCCTAAAAAGACTAAATAATAAATAATAATAATAATAATAATAATAAGAAAAATGAGGGTTAGCTATCAGGGGCGGAGGGTAGGGGTAGCTTCCGCTATCCCTTAACTTTAACGCGTAGTGTAAATTTTTTTCTGTACATTTTTATGTATTTGGTTACCTTTTACGTCACCTCTGAGAAAAAAATACGTTACACTTTAAATTTTTTAAAAGCTAAACACTTCATAAAAAGTTTAAATTTTATTAAAAAAACCTAATACTATAAAAAAAATCCCCACATTTTATTAAATTTTTGAGATATTGGGTTTTTAATAAAACAATTGGGCTTTATCCAGCCCAAATGTTTTATTAAAACCCAATATCCCAAAGTCTTAATTCTTAAATCCAACTTATCCAAGCAACCAAACGGCCGGCCAAGAAGAAGACAGAAAACTGGAACAGTGAGACTGTGAGAGACAGAGACCGACCACTCGATGTAACACCCTTAATTGGAAAACCAATTAATAAAACATTTAAACGCACACAGAAGCTTTTTGTCCCAAAATATATACATATATATATATATATACATATATACACATATATATATATATAAATATATATATATATATATATTTTAACCCTCGCGTACCGCGAGACTTTCTGCCCCTCCTCTCGCGTACCGCGAGGGAGCTCCAAATTCTGCCACCGAGAACCAGGTCTCTCGCGTACCACGAGAGAACCCACTCTGGTTTTCGCGTACCGCGAGGGACCTGAGTAAACAGAAAATTTACTCAGTTTCATACTTAACCATTTTTCAACAATTTTCCATTCAACATATAATAATAATAAGAAAAATGAGGGTTAGCTATCAGGGGCGGAGGGTAGGGGTAGCTTCCGCTATCCCTTAACTTTAACGCGTAGTGTAAATTTTTTTCTGTACATTTTTATGTATCTGGTTACCTCTTACGTCACCTCTGAGAAAAAAATACGTTACACTTCAAATTTTTTAAAAGTTAACACTTCATAAAAAGTTCAAATTTTATTAAAAAAACCTAATACTATAAAAAAAAATCCTTACATTTTATTAAATTTTTGAGATATTGGGTTATTTAATAAAACAATTGGGCTTTATCCAGCCCAAATGTTTTATTAAAACCCAATATACCAAAGTCTTAATTCTCAAATCCAACTTACCCAAACAACCAAACGGCAGGCCAAGAAGAAGACAGAAAACTGGAACTGTGAGACTGTGAGAGACAGAGACCGACCACTCGATGTAACACCCTTAATTGGAAAACCAATTAATAAAACATTTAAACGCACACGGAAGCTTTTTGTCCCAAAATATATATATATATATATATATATATATATATATATATATATATATATATATATATATATATATACACATATATATATATATAAATATATATATATATTTTTTAACCCTCGCGTACCGCGAGACTTTCTGCCCCTCCCCTCGCGTACCGCGAGGGAGCTCCAAATTCTGCCACCGAGAACCAGGTCTCTCGCGTACCACGAGAGAACCCACTCTGGTTTTCGCGTACCGCGAGGGACCTGAGTAAACAGAAAATTTACTCAGTTTGCTCAGTTTCATACTTAACCATTTTTTAACAATTTTTCATTCAACAGGACACCTAAAAATTCTCAACACTTGGGTTTTGACCAAGTACTTTCATACCATATTTATATACACCAAAAATCATATTTCAAGTGTTTTTTACATCACTTTACAAGGATTTTCCTTAAAATCACCAAAATCACTAAAATTTGCACACGAGAATCCTTCCACACCTCGGACTTGACTTGGATTTACATCGGAGCTTTCCCTACATAACCACATATATAAAACACCGTTAGTAATGACGATAAACACATTCAACAAGTATGTACACTTGTTTTCCACCCCTTTCACCCATTTGACCTATTTGACCCGTTTGCACCAATTTGGTCTTTTAAGGTTCTTAACACTTCCATTTCCACTACAAGTCTCATTCTTTTCATATTACATTCATTTACTACAACACATTCACCCATTTTGAAGTATTCCACACTTCTATTTAGGTCTCCGACCTCTTGGTGCGAGTACCATAACTCGTCTTACCCGCACTTGGAGTATTTGACTCCAAGTCCACCCTTTGAAGTATTCCACACTTCTATATAGTCTACAACCTTTTGGGGCGAGTACCACAAATCGTCTTACCCACACTTGGAGTATTTGACTCCAAGTCCACCTTTTGAAGTATTCCACACTTCTATCCACCAATTCACCAAAATATCACATTATGATTGACTATATACCACATATGTCAAATACACCAAATTCTCCACATTTACAAATTTGTTTGACTATTTACCATATAAGTCAATGACACCAATTTCACCACATTCACATATTTGTTTGACTATTTACCACAAAAGTCAATTACACATATTTACCCCATTGCACAATCAAGTTTGGACTATTAACCACATAGTCTAATTTTACCACTTCCAACATATAAGTTTGACCTTCTACCACTAAAGTCAAATTAATACAATTTCACATATATTACATTCAAGCAATAGGCATAAACATTCATTTCAACTTATAGTATGCATACATATCACATACACCACACATTTATCTACATTACTAAGTAAGTGCAAACGCACTTACCTTTAGAGTTAGAAAATCCCGCACCACCTTCTAGCTTTTCAAATTGATTACCTAAACATATACACCTATTTTAGTAATCTAACATTCATCAAAATCACAGTACAATTAAGGCCACAACTCAATTTTCATTTCCAACCCAAATTTACCCATTTGGGTTATTCTCATAACCAAACACCCCATTTCAATACAAACTCACCTACTTGAGTTTTCTTTCCAATATCTTGACACTAGTTTCTCAATCAATAACTTTTATTAGGACAATTTGGTGTTTGTTCAAGTGTCTAATACCACCTAAACACTTAATCATTACTAATTCATCATTCTAGTATCATGATCCAAACACCCCCAATTTCACCATATGAACCCTAACTTTTTAAAATCAAAATCAAAGGGTTCTAGGATGTTAATCACCTCTCTTTATCTTTAGATTAGCTAGATTATCCACAATCTAACACCAATTTACCACATGCATACATAATTTTCGGATTTCTACAAAACCCATCAACTAATACATTCATGGTGAAAATGGAAGATTATCACTTACTTGATGATAGGAATGTGATGTGTGAGCCAAAACCTTCACCAAACAAGCTTCAAATGCACGTTTTGAGCTTCAATTGAGATTTCTCCTTTTTCTCTCTTGATATGAACGACCCACACCTTGTCAAAATTCTGATTTTGACTTTCCCATGGTCAAATATGGCAGATTTTTCATATTTACACATTTAGTCCTTCCACTTCTAATTCACCCACTTTCATTCTAAAATTAGTCAAAAACTAATATAACCTCATTACTAACTTGAAACCCACTTGTTTCAACTTATTTATAAAATATTATTTTCACCATAATATTTATTAGAATATTTTATTTATTTTAAAACGAAACCCGGATTTTGGTTCATTACAAATCACCTCCCCTTATTTGGGTTTCGTCCCCGAAACCCGACTTCACATAAAAAGGTTAGGATAATATTTGAGCATTTCTTCCTCGGTTTCCCAAGTCATATCCGCCCCCTTCTTATGTTTCCACCTCACCAAAACTTGGCTAATCTCTTTATTCCGCAATTTCTTCACATTTCTATCCAAGATTGCCATTGGTTCCTCAATATAATTTAATTTTTCGTCCAATTCAATATCATCCAAAGGAAAAAAAAGTAGATTCATCCGCTAAACATTTCCGCAAATGAGACACATGGAATGTGTTATGAAGTCTACTTAGTCCCTCCGGTAGTTCCAAACAGTAGGCTACCGCACCCACCCTTGCTATCACCTTAAAACGGTCCGATGAAACGTGGACTTAACTTCCCCCGTTTCCTAAACCGTATCACATCTTTCCAAGGAGAGACTTTCAAAAGCACAAAGTCTCCCACTTGAAACTCAATCGCCCGCTTCCTATTATCCGCATAAGACTTTTGGCGATCTTGAGCCGCCTTCAAGTGTGCTCTAATTTGGTCAATACTACTAGTAGTTTCATTAACCACCTCTTTGCTACCAAGCTCCCATTGACCAACTTCACCCCAACACACAGGTGTTCTACATTTCCTCCCATACAATGTCTCAAAAGGCGGCATACCAATACTAGAATGGTAGCTATTGTTGTACGAAAATTCCGCCAACGGTAGATGGTCGTCCCAACTACCACCAAAATCCAAGGCACACGCCCGCAACATATCCTCAAGCATCTGAATCGTCCGCTCGCTTTGACCATCCGTTTGTGGATGATAAGCGGTGCTAAGGTTCAATCTAGTCCCCATATCCTCGTGAAACTTCTTCCAAAAACGAGAAGTAAATCTCGTATCGCGGACCGATATAATCGACACCGGCACACCATGACGTGACACAACTTCCTTCACATGATTTCCGCCAATCTATCCGAAGAATACGTTTCCTTTATTGGAAGGAAATGTGCACTCTTTGTCAACCGATTCACTACTACCCATATCGCATCATAACCCTTTTGAGTCTTTGGTAGTTTAGTGATCAAATCCATGGTGATGTTCTCCCATTTCCAAAGCGGTATTTCAAGCGGTTGAAGCTTTCCATACGGATTTTGATGATCCGCCTTTACTCTTAAGCATGTGAGACACCTCTCCACATACTTAACTATATCACGCCTCATACTCGGCCACCAAAAATGACACCTCATGTCATAAAACATTTTTGTGGGCCTCGGATGAATAGAATATTTGGATTTATGCGCTTCATCTAAAATAGTTGCCAACACACTTGACAACCTAGGAATCCAAATTCTATCAAAGCATGTCTTTAACCCCATGCTATTTTCCCCAAGCTTATCAACATAAGCAACCATCCTTTCCTTTTTTCAAATCGCCACTAAGTGCTAACACTTGTGCCTCCCGGATTTCATCAATAAGAGATGATGAAATTGTCATTTTAAATGACTTCACCTTGATAGGTGTATGGCTCGTCTTCCGACTAAGCGCATCCGCCATCACATTTGTCTTACCTGGATGGTAGAGTATCTCACAATCATAATCCTTGACCAATTCAAGCCACCGCCTTTGCCTCATGTTAAGGTCTTTTTGGTCAAAGAAGTATTTGAGACTCTTGTGATCTGTGTAGATCATACACTTAGCCCCATACAAATAATGCCTTCAAATCTTGAGCGCGAAAACCACGGCCGCAATCTCTAAATCATAGGTAGGGTAATTCACCTCATGAGTCTTCAATTGCCTAGATGCATAGGCAATCACTTTCCCCCTTTGCATCAGAACACAACCCAACCCCGAATGCGAGGCATCCAAATACACCACAAAATCTTCGGTCCCGTCCGACAAGGATAAGATAGGCGCCTTAGTCAACTTTTCTTTCAAGAGTTGCAAGGCAGATTTTTTCTCGGGACCCCATACAAACTTTGTCTCCTTACGCGTTAACTTCGTCATCGGCAAGGCAATCCGAGAGAAGTTTTCAATAACCCGCCGATAATAACCCGCCAACCCCAAGAAACTTCTCATCTCTGAAGGCGTCTTCGGTGATGGCCAATCTTCTACCGCCACTATCTTGGATGGGTCGACTGTAATCCCCTTATCATTCACCACATGACCCAATAACTGGATCTCATGCAACCAAAATTCGCACTTTGAGAATTTAGCATAAAGCTTCTCCCTTTGCAACACTTCTAGAATTTCACAAAGATGAAAGACATGATCACTTTCACTTCATGAATAGATGAGAAGGTTATCGATGAACACAATCACTGAACTGTCGAGGAACGGCCTACACACCCGGTTCATAAGATCCATGAAAACTGCGGGTGCGTTGGTCAAACCGAATGGCATAACCGTGAACTCATAGTGACCGTATCGAGTGCAAAAAGTTGTCTTATGGACGTCTTCTTCCTTTACTTTCAACTGATGGTACCCGGATCTCAAATCAATCTTAGAAAACCACGACGCCCCTTGAAATTGATCAAAGAGCAATTCGAGGTAAAGGGTACCTATTCTTCACTGTCAACTTGTTTAACTCCCGATAATCCATACACATCCTCATGCTTCTGTCCTTCTTTTTAATGAAGAGAATGGGTGCACCCCAAGGCGAGACACTTGGGCGTATGAAACCTTTATCTAGAGGCTCTTGCAATTGCTCCATTAACTCCTTCATTTTCGGTGGTGCCAACCTATAAGGTGCTTTGGCTATCGGCTTTGCACCCGGGATTAAGTCAATCCCAAACTCCACTTCCCTTTCCGGTGGTACCCCCGGTAACTCATCCGGAAACACATCCACAAATTGGTTTACAACCGAAACATCGCGAATATCTTTCACCCTTTCTACTACATCCGTAACACAAGCCATGTATGCCTTGCACCCATGCACCATGTACTTTGTTGCCTTCACATAGGAACACATCTTAACTTTACATTTCTTTTCACCTTCTTTATAAATGGACTCACCCGATGGGGAATCGAGTTGTACCGCCTTAGGTCCACATAGAATATTCGCTTTGTTCTTAGACAACCAATCCATTCCCACTATTACATCAAAGTCTCCCATGGACATAGGAATTAAGTCTATAAGGAACGTTTCACCCCCCGCCTTTAACTTGTAATTCCTATAAATGTCGAATACTAGGAAACTCTTATCATTTGCCGCCTCGATTTCTAAGGGTTTATCTAACTTGCTACTTAGAAATGAAGAGTGCTTAACAAATTTTAAGGACACAAACGAACGACTAGCCCCCGAATAAAAAAGAACTAGTGCAGGTAAAGAGTTAATCTTGAATGTACCTGACACCACTTCGGAGTTCGTTTTGGCCTCTTCCACCGAGATGTGGAAAGCTCTCCCCTTGGGCCTTGGCATCTCCACATTCTTCTTTTCACCCCAACTTTGCTTTATCTCGGGACAATCTGCCCTATTGTGCCCGGGCTTGTAGCAGTAATAGCATAATTGAATTTGGCTTGAACATTGGCTAGCCATGTGCCCCGGCTTCCGACACTTATAACAGCTCATGGTCCCCTTCCTACATTCCCCCAAATGTTCTTTTCCATAAACTTTTCACCCACGGGGATCAAACTTGTTAAACGGTTTCTTACTTGGGCTCCCGTCCTTTATCTTCTTAACCACTTGCTCAACAATTTCCCGTTTTCTCTTTTCACCCCTTGCCTCTTGCCTTCTTAACTCCACCTCTCTTTCCCGACACCCATTTATCAAATCCACGAGTGTGGTGAAAGAGGATGGAGATATGCTATCTCTGAACTCCACTGTCAGCATAACATAGAATCTATCAATCTTCGCCTTTTCGGTCTATACCACGTCCGGACAGAACTTGGCACGATCAAAGAAGGCCCCAACCGATTCATCAATTGACTCATTCGTTTACCTCATGAGGAGGAACTCCTCGGTCATTCTATCAACGGCGGCTTGTGGGCAATGGTACTTCAGAAAAGCCACTTTGAATCCCTCCCAAGTCATGGAGGTCACACCCAACTCACCCCTCTCCTTTTGGAGATTCAATAGCCATTCCTTTGCTCTCCCAGTCAACAAAGGCACACTAAACATAACCCTATCCTCGGGCTTACACTTAGTCGTCTCAAAGTTTGACTCCCTATCCACCACCCACCTGTGGCTAAGAATCTGGTCCACTTGCCCATCATATTCCTTGGGCTTAATCACCATAAATTCCTTTAGGGTACAACCCTGTGGCACCCTTTCCTTCTCTTTCAGAACATCCTCTAGAGTGAGCCTAATAGCCCATCTCATTTCCTCCATTAGTAAAGTCGTGGTTTTCTCGAAGGCCTTAGCCACTTCCTCTTTTATCATATCTTGGATTCTTGAATCCAGTGGTTCATTGTTTGTCTCTTCTGCCATTTCTAAACTGAGAAAATGAACCAAAAACACCTTAATACTCTAGGTATCCATTCCACATTCACTATTATATGTATTAAGTATATATTTACCTACCGGTATACATACATACTTATACTACCACCTTCACCTAATCCTTGCAAATGTTCATTGTTATATGGTTATCATAAAGTCCCTTGCACATTTCGTTTTATTAAACATATTGGCCAGACATGTTTAATAATACGCCATGCCTAATTGTAATTACCATCTCCATATAACAAGTCACAAACCAAGTTTCGGCACACATAACACTTTGTCATTCATTAATACATATACATATTCACCACATATATATATATATATAACCACTTATCAAATCATTACAAACCTTTCATTTCCGCAAGCTCCGAGTCTTAGACAAATCCTTCATAGATTCTCGTATCATTTCCCCCATATCAAGAGCATCCGGTTTGAGTTAGGTGCCACCCACACCAAATCCCTCAAACCATTGCTCTGATACCCAAGTTGTAACACCCTTAATTGGAAAACCAATTAATAAAACATTTAAACGCACACGGAATCTTTTTGTCCCAGAATTTTTTTTTATTTTAATTATTTATTTATTATTTTTTATAACCCTCGCGTACCACGAGACTTTCTGCCCCTCCCCTCGCGTACCGCGGGGGAGCTCCAAATTCTGCCACCGAGAACCAGGTCTCTCGCGTACCGCGAGAGAACCCACCCTGGTTCACGCGTACCGCGAGGGACCTGAGTAAACAGAAAGTTTACTCAATTTGCCCAGTTCAATACTTAGCCATTTTTCAACAATTTTCCATTCAACATGACACCTAAAAATTCCCAACGCTTGGGGTTTGACCAAGTACTTTCATACCATATTTATATACATCAAAAATCATATTTCAAGTGTCTTTTACATCACTTTACAAGGATTTTCCTTAAAATCCCCAAAATCACCAAAATTTGCATACGAGAATCCTTCCACACCCCGGACTTGACTTGGACTTACATCGGAGTTTTTCCTACATAACCACATATATAAATTACCATTAGTAATGATGATAAACACATTGAACAAGTATTTACACTTGTTTTCCACCCCTTTCACCTATTTGACCCATTTGCACCTATTTGTCCTTTTAGGGTTCTTAACACTTTCATTTCCACTACAAGTCTCATTCTTTTCATATTACATTCATTTACTACCACCCATTCACCCATTTGACGTATTCCACACTTCTATTTAGGTTCACGACCTCTTGGTGTGAGTACCACAACTCGTCTTACCCACACTTGGAGTATTTGACTCCAAGTTCACCCTTTGAAGTATTCCACACTTCTATGTAGTGTGCAACCTCTTAGGGCGAGTACCACAACTCGTCTTACCCACACTTGGAGTATTTGACTTCAAGTCTATATTTTGAAGTATTCCACACTTCTATCCACCAATTCACCAAAATATCACATTATGATTGACTATATACCACATATGTCAAATACACCAAATTCTCCACATTTACAAATTTGTTTGACTATTCACCACATAAGTCAATGACACCAATTTCACCACATTCACATATTTGTTTGACTATTTACCACAAAATTCAATTACACATATTTACCCCATTGCACAATCAAATTTGGACTATTAACCACATAGTCTAATTTTACCACTTCCAACATTAAGTTTGACCTTCTACCACTACAGTCAAATTAATACAATTCCACACATATTACATTCAAGCAATAGGCATAAACATTCATTTCAACTTATAGTATGCATACATATCACATACTCCACACATTTATCTACATTACTAAGTAAGTGCAAAGGCACTTACCTTTAGAGTTAGAAGATCCCGCAACACCTTCCAGCTTTGCAAATTGATTACCTAAACATATACACCTAGTTTAGTAATCTAACATTCATCAAAATCACAATACAATTGAGTCCACAACTCAATTTTCATTTCCAACCCAAATTTACCCGTTTGGGTTATTCCCATAACCAAACACCCCCTTTCAATACAAACTCACCTACTTGAGTTTTCTTTCCAATACCTTGACACTAGATTCTGAATCAATAACTTTTATTAGGTCAATTTGGTGTTTGTTCTAGTGTCTAATACTACCTAAACACTTAATCATTACTAATTCATCATTCTAGTATCATGATCCAAACACCCCCAATTTCATCATATGAACCCTAACTTTTCAAAATCAAAATCAAAGGGTTCTAGGATATTAATCACCTCTCTTTATCTTTAGATTAGCTAGATTATCCACAATCTAACACCAATTTACCACATGCATACATAATTTTCGGATTTCTACAAAACCCATCAACTAACACATTCATGGTGAAATCAAATGGAAGATTATCACTTACTTGATGATAGGAAGGTGATGTGTGAGCCAAAACCTTCACCAAACAAGCTTCAAATGCACGATTTGAGCTTCAATTAAGATTTCTCCTTTTTCTCTCTTGATATGAACGACCCACACCCTGTCAAAATTCTGATTTTGACTTTCCCATGGTCAAATATGGAAGATTTGTCATATTTACACATTTAGTCCTTCCACTTCCAATTCACCCACTTTCATTCTAAAATTAGCGAAAAACTAATATAACCCCATTACTAACTTGAAACCCACTTGTTTTAACTTATTTATAAAATATTATTTTCACCATAATATTTATTTGAAAATGAAACCCGGATTTTGGTTCGTTACACTCGACCAACCGCTCGACCTGAGCTGATACCACCGTCCGGCCAGTGGCAGAGCTTGAAATGAAAACGCAGGGGTAGGGCGAGATTTTTTCTCCTATCAGGGAGGGTCAGAACTGTAAATTTTTTGCCCGAATACGTATAAATTAATACTACTGAGCGAAAAATCGGGGGGAGGGGGGACTCACAAACCTCCGCCTCTGCTAAACCCCAGTCCTCCGCCTCGCAAATCGAATGTTACCTTAAAAAAAATTTGTTTACATGCAAGTTCGGTAAAAAAAAAATTCGTTACCCCTGAACTTTTGTTCTAAATCCGCCACTATTAGCTACATCACCTCACAGGCTCACAGTCACACGTACTATACGGATCGTAGTAAGCTTCAACGTCGTTTTAAAGACGTCATGCTAGTTAAGCCGAGACATTTATAAAGCTTATAGTGTAGCTAAAAACGTAACATGACTCGTATTATATTTATCATAGTATCATACGGTGTGTATGAGTGAAAAAACATCTCATACAGACTGTATTGTAGTCATGGAAAAGATAATACAACTCGTATTAAAAGTGGTGGAATGATGATGATGATGATGATGTATAAACGTTTGAAGTGAAAAATAGCTATAGGGTGCAAATTGTTGGACAATAAATGAGAGTAGCTTTTATAAAATTGAAATATAAATGCTTGAAGTGTAAAATAGTTCTAATTTGTTTATAGGAAAGATATATATTATTTGAGTAAATTACTATTTAAGTTTCTGACGTTTATACATTTTAACTACTTTGGTCCTTTATGTTTTAAAATCTCGGTCTGAACCCTGACTTTTTCATTTTTGACTCCATTTGAGTATAATCAAACTTTATGTTTTTGGTCAATTGATATTATTATTAGGATGTGTATTAGATTTAAGAGTGTTAGATGGGTAGTCTTTATAGGTTACGGGTTTAAACTTGATATAGGTAGGAACCTACATACGACTTGTGTATTCATGGTTTGATACTTTGGTATGGACGTGATCTATTTAACATGAATTTTTTTTTTTGCATTTACTACATATCACAAATTATTTAAAAACCTAATTCTTAACATAAAGTACCCCTTTAAAAATTAACAAAAATAATCTAGTCAATTTGCAAACCGGCTAAGTTGACACAATACAAACTTAGTTAGCTACACGAATTTGTGTATTCAACTTGAATTTGACACAAATCTAACACGAAATTGACGTCTTCATGCATATTCTTTGCACTTCACCCCACATATCACCCCTTCATCTCATTTATTCAATCGAGTAGGTACGAAAGGAACACATTCAATCTTTTACACTGAATTTGTATGTTTGAGTTTAGTAAACCGATAATTTCATTTAAACTCATGTCGTGTCAGAAATTCAGAACATGGGCAATTTGTGTGATTATATGGCAATCCGTGTGCTTTGTAGATGGATCAATGTGCGTATGTGGAGTAAGAATTGTAACTTTCGTTTTATGGGAATTAACACGGTTGAGATATGCTTCGAAAGCGATTAACAACAATTTGAACAAGTGTGAAGGGCCCATATTTCATATAATATAATGAAACACAGACGACGGTTAACTTACCGTGGTCTATATATTATTAATTGTTTCGATACCATCCGTATCTATAGTTTTTTTGTTTTTGATTGCATACGACAAAAAAACTATATGTTCTTAAAATAAACTTTTTAAATTTTAATAAAAATAATAACTCATACAAGAATAAGAATTGTTGGAGACTTGAACATGATTTATGAATCAAGTGATGAAATGTGAAAATGGTTAACCGGAAGGTGTTTATTGTAACTTGTAGGGAAAATCAAGAAGGACACACGTGACACGTGTAAGTAATCGAGAACGGATAACAATTTGAGAAAAAAGAAACAATATATCGGCCCGACAATTACGGTCTAACACTCAAACTTTGGGCGGTGCATAAATTCATATATATTTTTGAGTAAATTATAGATTTCGTTATTTATGTTTATATCATTTTTCACTGTATGTCCTTTAGCCTAAAAATTATTAGAGATCATCCTTTATATTTAAAACTCTTACATATCATGTCCTTTAGCCTAAACGACGTTAACTTTTAACGTTAGATCTGGTTATATTGAGGATAATATGGTCATTTTATTGTTTCAGGGACTATTTGTGTAATTAACTAAGATTTTAAAACAAACCTCTCTCTCTCTCTCTCTCAAGAACAAGCCCTAATTGATCATCAAGATACCACTCTAGCAAATTCACCTCCACCACCATCGCCAACCACCGGTCAACCACCACCACCAGCCGACCACCGCACCACCCCCTCCTCTAATCTGTGCACCACAACCGGCCGGCCACCGCTGCCATAGCACCCATCGAGCTAGGGTTCCGATCTTCAAATTCACGATCTTCAACTAAGATCCAGAGGCAACCATCTTCAAATCCAAAGGCAACCATCTTCAAATACAGACGCAACCATCTTCAAATCCATGATCGCAATCTTCTTCTTCAATCAGATCTAGAGTCACGATCTCAATCATTCAAACATCATCGTCTTCTAACTGCTTTGGGATATTGAGTTAGGGTTTTTTTTCGTTCGCATGATTTTAGAAGATGCAGTTAACTCTTGAATTTGGGTAATTCCATAGTCTTCTTTTATACCGTTTGCAATAGAGTGATCCATGGATTTCAATTTCTATTCAATCTATCGTTTGAGTGCTTGTATGTGCTAGAAATCATTGATACTTGAAATACATAGCTTTGGTACTCTACCTTTATCTATAATTGTAGGTGCTCTGTAATTGCAACAAATTACAAAGGTTTATTATGGTGCTGATTCCTAGAATGCAGACGATGCTGGTTTCGGTTCACTTACTGTTGGGTCTGATGTTGGTGGTTCACCTGGTGCAGGTTCTCATACAGCATCTGGTGCTAATTCTCATACATCACCTAGTGCTGGTTTTATGAGAGAAACTGTGTTGTTTCTAGAAGAGCAGTTGTTGCTGGTTCACTTGGTACTAGTTCTAGAAGAGCAGTTAGTGCTGGTTCTAAGAGATTCCAAGAATTTATAAGATTTACTTATTCGATTTTTACGTTACATTTTTTTACATACGATTGTAGATGTTTATAAGATTTACATATACTTGATGGTTTGTGGCACTTTTTATTGCATTATCTTGACGCGTTGATGGTATTGATGTTACAATCGAGTACTTTAAAAATTTTCATCTCCTTCTGTTTATTATAAACCATCATTATGTATAAAAACCAGTACAGTTTTAACAATGATTGTACTGTTTCTTTACAACTCCAATATATTTAAACCAATATATTCTAAAACACACCTTTATGTATAAAAACCCAACACCGTTTTAACACTAATTATGTAAGCCAACTATTAAAAAACAAATGATTAAACTAATTGTTTAAACACCATATATCCATACCATAAATTATAATAATATCAAATTGTACTGTTTAATATCATACCAAATAAGCATCAAATTGTATCTTCCACACTAAATAGACCACCATAGTAAACATAAAATGTATTGTTTTTTTCCAAACTCAACAACCCTACAAGTAAACAGCACATACACATTTCATTTCAACCCACAAATTTTCAATCTTTCATTGATTCTGGTTTCAGTATCTTTCTTCAACTCTTCTCTTCTATATTTCTCTAAATCTTTATACTTTTCCAACATTTCTAGCACTTCATCTTTACGAATGTTGATGTCGGATAAAAGTATTTTTGTCAAATACTTGTATCTTAGGTCATTCAGTTCGTGCTTTTGTCCTTCCGATTCTTCTGACAATCCACTGACCCATTGATTTAGAGGCTGACCAATGTAAGTTTCCATGGTCCTCGTTGCAAATATACCATAATCCTCAAAATTATCTAAGTCCTCCATGGCATGTTTAGCACAACTGGTGTTTTTTTTTATAATATTTGTATACATGGATGGTTCTTCTGTTTAAACGGAATTCACATAGTATGTCTTTCTGAAATCAAAACATTCCAAAATCAGTAAACAACACATACACATTTATGTGCTGTTATTAAAGTTTATACAAACAACACGAAAATAGATTATTATTAGGGATATATTACCACTATTTTGTCCTGGTCCATCTTTGTTGACTTCAATTTTCCACTCATGTTGTCCATAACCTCAATGGCACTTCTTTTAAAATCAAAATATATCATATAGAAGTGTATATGTTGAAGCATCGGTATAAACAACATGTCTACCTTCTTTATGCTATCAAATCCTAAATTAATTAGATTTCTTTAAGGTTCATTTCAAAATTCTCCAAACGAGTTTCTTTTTTTGTTCTTCTTTTGAAATTGTTTTCTCCCTATACACAAAGAAAGAGTAGATACTCATTTGGATGACAACCATGTAACAAGTGTAAAATGAGATAACAACATATTATGAGTTATAAAAGCACCTAAAACACGAGTAGACTAAAAACATAGCATATCAGCACATAACCACATATGAACATAGCACAATATTAGCACATAACAAGTGTATAATGAGATCTATAAAACATCAGCACATAACAAGTGTATAATGAGTTGATAACTCAAAAACATCAAAACAATGTTAGAACAGCACATCATCAATCATGTCAAAAATCACAGTCATGTTAAAAACATCAAAAAAAATGAGAACATAAGTATGTGTTCGACAAGCCATCACATAATCAGCACATCATTAAAACATGTCAGAACAACACACTGAACACTTAAAAATATAACAACATATTATGAGTTATAAAAGCACCTAAAACATAACATAGCACAATATAGTAGATCCGTGTGAACATAGCACCATATAGTAGACCGGTACAAAACGAGATCCATATATGATCATAGCACAATATAGTACACTAGAACAAAATGAGATCTATAAAATATCAACACATAAACATCAAAACCAGCACAATACATAAAACCATTACAAAAATAAGAGCATCATGAATATTTTAATGAAAATTATCAGTAGATTGTGAAGATATTATGAAAACACAGCACACGAACTCAATTTTAGGGTTTTTTTTGTGTTTAATATCGATTTTGCATTTGCGAATAATATTATCCACTACATACCTTTCTGTTGTTTCTTATATTAGAACGCCTTATCCTTCGATGACACTTTTAAGTACTTTTCCCTGCTAAGTAGATCTTTACATGTAAAAGCATGTAAAACAAATGATTTAGATCCAAATTGTAAAATACCATCACAATGTAGATTAAGAACTCACGATTGGCGTCGTTCATAGTTGTTTTCGGATTTTTCGCCTCAGTTTTTTGGATTCCTTCCATCGATTCGTTTTATTTTCTGAACTATATTTGCCTTTGAAACCTTAGGAGGAAGGGGGCTGTATTTGTGTTTGAAACCCTAGGAGGAAGAGGAAGGGGTAAAGACGGGGGAGGTAAGCTCGTAAATGTGTTTAATTTGTAATTTGTCAATAATACCCCTAAATTTAAGTATTTGTCATTAAAATTAACAAAGGGAATCTCATCCATTGATTAAATAAATAAAAGTCTTAGATTGTTTCTTAGCGTAATAGGGCTTCATAGGGAAACCGGACCATATATATAGGGGGAGGATCAAATAAGAAGTTGTTTTCGGCTAAGAACTCTAAGAAGTGACAAAAACATTAAGAAACGATATCAAACGAACTCGGATTGAGCTCATTCCAGCGGCGTTGGAACCGTATCGTCGAACTCTACCATCTTAGCTTTTAGGGTTTAGATCTTAGCGTTGAATTTTAGGATTTTAGCCTTAGGGTTTAACCTTAGGGTTTAGATTTTAGGGTTTAGGTTTTTTTTAGGGGGTGGGGGTGGGGGTTTAGGTTTTTGGGGGGGTGGGGTGGGGGTTTAGGTTTTTGGGGGGTGAGGGTGGTGGTTTTAGGCTTTTCGGGGTGAGGATGCGGGGGGGTTTAGGTTTTTGGGGGTGCGGGTGGAGGGAGGTTTAGGTTTTTGGGTCCGGATTAGAGTTCGATGAGACGGTTCCAACGCCGCTCGAATGAGCTTAATCGGAGTTCGTTTGACTCACTTCTTAGCGTTTCTTAACGAAAAACCACTTCTTAGCGGAACCTCCCCATATATATATATATATATATATATATGAGGACAAACAACAACAACAAAATTCCTTCTTTGATCAAATTCCTCCCCACCGTCGAGTAATCTCCATCACAACAACTTCCTCGGCTTCCCAAAAAAATCAACAGCAACAAAATTCCTTCTTTGACAAAATAAGACCGAGATCCACGTTACCAGGGTGGTCGGAACCGCCATGGACAGAGTGGCGGCCATGGAAAGAAGCCCGAAAATCACTCCCAGATCTACGGAATCGTAGATCGCTGGCTACCCGGATGACGACGCCGGAGCGGTGGCGACGATGAAGTCGTACAATGAAAGGACTGATTTGAGGAGGTTCCATGAGGATGATAAGAGGATGGTGTAGACTAATAGGAAGAAGAGGAACCATGTCCGGCGTTTGCTCATGAGGTTTAGGAGGATTAAATATTGTTGACGATTGAGGGTCATCTAGATTATCGGCCATGGAGTTGGGATTTGGGGATTCAGTTGGATGGATAGTGTGTTGGGTTGGGGTGGGTCAAATTGGGGATTTTTTTAATGTTGATTTATTAATTTGAATTAGTAAGAGTAAATTATAGAAATCGTCCTTATACATTGTAAATTACAGAAAATCGTCCTTATACATTGTAAATTAAAGGAAGAATTTAACTGGGTTGAGGTCAAAGAACGAAACGTGTAAGATTTGTAAACGTATAGGATGATCTCTAATAATTTTTAGGCTAAAGGACAGTATATGAAAAAAGATATAAACATAAAGGACGATTTCTGTAATTTACTCTATATTTTTTTAAAAGCAAACTTCGTTGAAAACAGACTCCCCAACCAAAAATAAAGAGGGCCAACAGATACAAACAATGGATAACATTTTTTTAAATGCGTCATTTCTAAACACCTATTTTTTTCGAGAGCAGTCCGGATGTTTCTGTGAGTCATGCATGTCTTTTCTAATGGGTTGTAACCGCATCAGATTCGAATCGGGACCCACCTAGGAGGAAACCCACAACTGGGAAAACCCCTAGCTCAACCTGAAACAATTTGTCCCAAACGAGACTCAAACTCATAACTCATGGGGCTACCACTCCACTAGAAGACTTTGTGCTAACAAACAGATTACGTGAATACAAATTTACCCCAGTTCTCCCAACTCATAGACCTATTCTTGGATCTATTAACATACCAAAGAAAACCTAATGATTTAACGTTCATAATAATATCTTCAATCATGATCGGCTTGTTCGAAAAATGATTCTCATTTCTTGCCTTTCACAAACACCAACAAGTCACCATAATTATCCCATGGAACGCTTGTGTAGTTTGATCCCCAATTCCACAATAAGAGTGAAGCTCGAGCAGATCCCTCACCGAGAATGCGTAAATAGGATTAGTCCGACACCACCGACTTATGTATAGCATACATTTATATATAACTACCTTGTTATATCCGCGCTTCGTGGCGGGTATCAGACCGATCGTCAATAAAAGTTAAATGAAAACATAGACGCAACGGTAAAAAATAATGTTAATAAAAAAGAAACCTAAAACTAAATAGAAACAACAAAAAGATTGAAGAATTGGCGTGAAGGGGGGGGGGGGATTACTCGAACCCGTGTCTCTCGGGTGGAAGCACATCGTGGCTACCACCAGGCTAAGTGTCTTCGTTTGTTAGTATTTCTGTTAAGTTCATTTATATACCATAAAAGCGAATATCGATAGATACTCCGATAAATTTATCGTTCAGCTTACGAGGGATTTGATTTCTTGATTGAAAGCAAGAGCTTAAGTTTTTAAAAGTCCTTTGAAGCTCTTCCATTTCTTGCCTCAGTAGATATCTTGCATTTGTGACTTTTGTTCGGTTTCTGCTCTCACTTGCTCCACTATTCTTCTCACTAATATCTTGCGCCGGCCCGAGCATTTGTTGTCGGTTTCTTGTCTCAAAAACTAGTTCTTTAATTTAAGCAAGAAAATCAAGAAACTTTTGCTTATTAATCTAAAAAAGTTATTAATGTTCACAAACATTGAAAAAAAAATTTATCATATGACAGCCCATGAATGGACATAACATTAAAAATGTATGCTTGTTATTATAACTACTAAAATATTAAAGCATTTAAAAAACTATTTAAGTAAATAAAAAAATTAGTTAAATAATAACATAAAAAAATAAAAAGAAAAGCTAAAAAAAAACAATAAAAATAAAAATATAATAATAAAAGTAATTAAAAAAACAAAGGGGCATTGTAGCTTCGGAAAATCAAACGAACCGGCCAGGGGTGGGGCCCGAACCCGAGTGGCGCGGGTGTAGCTGAAGCACGAAGACCAGCTTATTATGCCATTTTGTTTAAGGTATCGTCATCGTGTCTAATGTATTTTCAAACAAGGTTCACCCATCATTGTGTCTAATGTAATCTAAATATTAAGTTTATGCACAATATGTATCATCATTGTGTCTAATGTATTTTAAATGATACATAATTCAAATATTAAGTTTATGCACAATATGTATCATCATTGTGTAATATCATTATGTCTTATGAACATACAATAATCATAATGTATTATGTATTACACACTTTGTGTATTATGATCATAGTGTCTTCTTGGCTATGTATTGTGTTTTCTTGGTTCTGTATTGTGTCCTCTTGTTTCTATGTTTGTTTTGAATGTGTATTATGCACAATGCATAATACATTTTTGATGTGTTAGTATTTACTCATCTTTTTGACATAAAATTTTGCTCATTTAACGATCAATTCTTGGTTATATTCAACGTTTAGACACTTATTTGCTTCATTTCCTATTTTGTAGTTTTTTGTGAAGCTTGGTGAACAAACAAGAAGATTCCAGGATAAAAAGTGAAGTTTTAGGGTTTCTGTGATGGAGGCAAGGTCGTGCCCCCTATTTGGCACGGTCGTACCAAGCTTACAAACCCTAGGCACAGTCGCGCCCACATCTTGCACGACCGCGCCAAGCCAAAATCAAAGGTACGACCGCGCCAAGCCAAAATCAAAGGCACAACCGTGCCTTGGTCCCCCACGGTCGCGTGTCACCTCGTGAGTCTGAACAGCCGTACGTCCTCGATCAGTGGTACCCAATGGAAGCTCCGGATCGGTCAACCCTCTGTCACACGGTCGTGTCAAGACCTAGACACGACCGCACCTTTGTACCAGGCACAGTCGTGCCCTCTCTCTTGGCACGGTCGTGCCTCCTCTTTTCTATTTAAACAGAACTTAAACTCTCATCCAGACATCGAGCAACCAGAGAGAAAAACCCACTGTTCCAGCTCGTATTACCCCTGTTCCATCCATATTTCAAGCTTTTTGGAGAGGATACAACATCAAGAGGATCACCATACATCAACAACAACATCTAGGCTTGGAGGAGTGGTTTGATTCTTGTTTTCATATCATGTTTCTCACTATTTTTCCCTGCTTATTTGTAATTTTGGTGCCATTGATTGAGCTAAAACTCTTATTCACTTTGGTTTAGATGAAGTTTAGATACATTTGACAACATTCATGGATTATTGGCAATTATTATGTTAATGTTATGACAACCGTATGATTATTCGATGAAATTATATATTCGAGTATTTTGAGTTGTTTACAAGACTTGTATTTGTGTGTGCCATATTATGTTGAAAAACTTGTGGTTTATGCTTATATTTATGGGTTGGTGTATGTATTTATACTAGCTTATGGCATTTGACTAGGAATGGTGAATGAAGTCTTGTTTATGAATCATTATATTTGTATGTGTATCCATATACTTATGTTTGGAAAGACAAAGTGTTTGTTATGATGTTTCATGTTTAGTTTTATGTTTATCTAGGAATTGTTGACACATTCTCCTAATTTATATAACCTTTATATGAACATTGTATGTTGAAGAAATGCATATTGTTGTCTAATTTAATCAACTTGAGGTGGGTAGTGTGTTGTTCATATTATCTTTCCAACTAGTTGTTGGATTAGTGTATCTTAATCGGGAGCTAGTTCAATCTTTATAAACATTGACATGATTGTTAAACCTCGTGAGCTTCATTGTATGACTTTAGGTGGTTGGTTTGTATAATTCATGCTAGCTTTCTGAATGGTCATTTGATTAGATATCTTTGACGAGAATTTAGTCAATTTATGTTTCGTGTATTTGCCATTCTTCTATGAGTGTATTAAATGTATTCTAGATGGATTCGACACCGAAGTGATATTTTCTCCTTGATTGTTTAACTTGTGATCTTAGCTTAGTTTATATATTTGCATGCTAGTTAAGTAAAACAAACTCTTCAAAATATCTTTTTACCATCACTTGATTGAATCTTTATTCCGGTCTACTATTGCATTCCACCGTGTCCACGGATTGATATCCGGTTCTTACCTTTACTATATTGCTATCCGACGGGTACACTGCCCGGTGTGTGTGTGATTAGTCTTTGATGAAAACCCTTTTTAAAACTCAAATTGTGTGAAAAAATGCTTACAAAAATATATATGTAGTTTACACACATCAAGTTTTTGGCGCCGTTGCCGGGGATACGTTTTTGCGAGAACGATTGGAATTATTTTTTAGTCATTTAGTATATATTTTTGTGCATATCTTGTTTTCTTGTTTGTTATTTTGTAATTTTTTGTGTATATATATTTTGCATTTTACTTGTTATTTTTAGCTTCATTTGTATATATATACATTTTAATTTTTATTCCATTTTATTTTTCATTTTTATTTTATTTTATTTTTGTTTTTGTCTAACTTGTGTTTTCTTTGTCCTATGTTCGCGTATTTAAATCTAACTTGTCGTGCAGATCGTGTATGTTCTCAACTCCCGTCGAGGAGGTTCCTAAGCCGTCTTCCGAGCCGGAGTGTGATCTTCATCGGAGATTGCGAGCCCGTTCCCGATTTGTGGCCCGGTTACTCGAGTTTGACGAGGTTGTTGTTGACGAGGTAGAGGAGATGGCGAACAAGGATGCGGGTCGGACGCTTTCGGATTTTGGCAAATCGATACTTGAGGGTTTGGAGTCGAGCATCAATAGGCCGACGGTTGGATCACATCAGTTCGAGATCAAATCCAACATTATTCAGATGGTGCAGAAGATGTGTCAGTTCGATGGCAAGGATCTCGAGAATCCTAATACTCATTTGGCCGGTTTCGTAGAGATTTGCGCCACTTTCAAAATTCATGACGCTACCGACGATGTTATTCGGCTCCGGTTGTTCCCGTCTTCCTTACGGGATCAAGCCAAGGCTTGGTTACTGTCACTTCCCCCTAGGTCCATTAGTACTTGGGACCAGATGGCTGCTAAATTCGTAGAGAGGTACTACCCTCCGGAGAAAACATCAAAGTTGAAGACACCCCAGGAAGCGTATGACTTGCTAGAGAAGGTGGCATCGAAGAGCTACACTCAGCATACTTCCCGAGCGAGAACTCATAGGCAGGGTGTCCATCAAGTGGATGGAATTACCTCTTTAGCTGCCCAGGTGGAAGCACTTTCCACCAAGTTTGATCAGATGCACGTCAACAAGGCCCAGTCCTTGTGTGAGTTTTGTGGTGGGGCGCATCCCACGAGTGCTTGTCAGGTTGGGGATCAGGGGGCCCACAAGCAGGTTGATTTCATGTCCAACCAGAATCGTCCCCAGAATAACCCCTACAGCAACACATATAATCTGGGGTGGAGGAATCACCCGAATTTCAGTTGGAAGTCTGGCAACAATAGCCAGAAAACCACCCGGATTCACTCAGCGCCCCCCATTCCAGCATCAGTCCCACTAGTCTCAGGGACAGAGTTCCCAGTTTCGACCTCAGCAGGGCCAATTTCAAGGCCAAGGTTCTAGCAGCGGTCCACCACCCGCACCTGAGGGTAAATCCAGTTTGGAGGACATGGTTGCACGGCTACTTGCCAACTCAGAGAGTCAGAATCAGTTGGCAGAGAAGCCGAACCGTTTTCACACGCATGAGACTGAGTTGAGGAATCAGAAAGCTTTGATCCAGACCATAGAGAACCAGGTCGGGCAGATCGCGAAGCTTCTTTCTGAGAGACCGCCAGGTGGCCTGCCTAGCAACACTGAGCCCAATCCCAAGGCTCATGTGAAGGCCATCACTTTGAGGAGCGGTAGAGGCACAGGACCGGATCCACAGGTTCCTGTGCATGAGTCATCCGATGAGGAGGTTGCGATTGAGATTCCTGATGAGACACCGCCGAGGGGTAAACCGGCGTGCACATCGTGGCCTCGCGAGCCTGTGAGAGATTACACTCCGCCGTTCCATACCCAGGCAGATTGAAGAAGCAGAAGATGGAGGAGCAGTATGGTAAGTTTTTAGGGTTGTTTAAGCAGTTGCATATCAACTTGCCATTTGTGGAGGCTCTAGCTCAGATGCCTAAGTATGAAAGATTCTTGAAGGATATCCTCACGAATAAGAGGAAATTAGAGGAGCTGTCTCAGGTGACGTTGAATGAGGAGTGTTCGGCGGTGATTCAGAACAAGCTACCGGAGAAGAGACGAGATCCGGGGAGTTTTACCATCCCCTTTTTGATAGGTAGCTTGTCGGTTAGCAACACCTTAGCTGACCTTGGTGCTAGCATTAACCTCATGCCATATGCGGTCTTTGCTAAGCTTGAGTTGGGAGAACCTACACCGACACGCATGAGTATCCAGCTGGCCGATCGTTCGGTCAAGTATCCGTGAGGGATAGTGGAGAATATGTTGGTTAAGTTTGATCGTTTTGTGTTTCCTGTAGACTTTGTGATTCTGGACATGGATGAGGACAAGAATGTCCCTATTATCCTAGGTCGACCGTTCTTGGCCACCGCCAAGGCCCTGAATGGACATAACATTAAAAATGTATGTTTGTTATTATAACTAATAAAATATTAAAGCATTTAAAAAACTATTTAAGTAAATAAAAAAATTAGTTAAATAATAACATAAAAAATAAAAAGAAAAGCTAAAAAAAAACAATAAAAATAAAAATATAATAATAAAAGTAATTAAAAAAACAAAGGGGCATTGTAGCTTCGGAAAATCAAACGAACCGGCCAGGGGTGGGGCCCGAACCCGAGTGGCGCGGGTGTAGCTGAAGCACGAAGACCAGCATATTATGCCATTTTGTTTAAGGTATCGTCGTCGTGTCTAATGTATTTTCAAACAAGGTTCCCCGATCATTGTGTCTAATGTAATCTAAATATTAAGTTTATGCACAATATGTATCATCATTGTGTCTAATGTATTTTAAATGATACATAATTCAAATATTAAGTTTATGCACAATATGTATTATCATTGTGTAATATCATTATATCTTATGAACATACAATAATCATAATGTATTACACACTTTGTGTATTATGATCATAGTGTCTTCTTGGCTATGTATTGTGTCTTCTTGGTTCTGTATTGTGTCCTCTTGTTTGTATGTTTGTTTTGAATGTGTATTATGCACAATGCATAATACATTTTATATACCATAATCCATTGTGTATAATACACACTTTGTACACTATACAAACTTTGTGTATCATACACATTTTGTGTAATATATAATGATCAGAATCCATTACGTATTATTACACTATGACCATAATCCATTGTGTATTATGATCATAGTGTCTTCTTGGTTATGTATTGTGTCTTTTAGTTTCTGTATTTGCGTTTGAATGTGTATTATACACAATGCATAATACATTTTATGTATCCTAATCAAATAAAAGAAATATTCCATTTTGAATTAATCATCA
The DNA here is from genome assembly GCA_023525975.1 of Smallanthus sonchifolius. Lineage (NCBI taxonomy): Eukaryota > Viridiplantae > Streptophyta > Magnoliopsida > Asterales > Asteraceae > Smallanthus > Smallanthus sonchifolius. Next base: position 13,513,904 of record CM042035.1, on the reverse strand, counting down.
TTTTGTGTAGTATACAATGATCACAATCCATTATGTATTATACACATTGTGTAAATTACACTATGATCATAATCCATTGTGTATTATGCACAATGTTGGTGGGTATGTTGCTTTCTTGAAAACAACTTATTAGAATAGTCTTATCTTATTATTTCTCTTGAAAATACTTTGTATGAATGTTTATAGCTATAAGAATCTTTAACTTTTGAACTTTTGACATAAAGAAACGTTTTATACACTTTGGACATTGTTGAATGTTTGAAAAATATACTCTTTGGTTCATATAACACAATGAATAGAATAGTACCTATTGTCGGTCTATATTAAACAATGGATAGTATATTACAGAATTAAATAAAAACATTAAATTAGTTACTTAATTTTATTTATTTACTACAATTACTAGGTTAAAGACCACGTGTATTACACGAGTTGAATTAATGTAATATTATATATACTTAGTAATAGAGATTTACATATTACATATTTATGATCTAGTATATAATTTTTTAATACAAATTTTAGAAACGTTATATAGTTATTTTAAAAAAATATTTTATAAAAAATGAAAGAAATGTTCAGTTTATTAAAATGTTTTATGAACAAACCTATTTTTTTAAATAAAGAACATTTTATAAAAAGAATTATTATTTAATAGGAGAGAGACGAAATTTTTTTTATAAAAAATAATTTAAAAAATTTGTATATTTATTAGGTGAGAGAGTCAGGAAAAAAATGTTGAGAATGCATAGGAGAGTGACAAGTGTCCCACTAAAACTTTTAATTCTTATAGATTATAAACATATATTACTTAACTAGGTTAGAATCTCGTTTATTACACGGGCTGATTAAATGTAATGTTATATACTTAGTAATTAAAAAAAATTATGTTTTTAAAAACCCGTGTATTACAGGAGTTGAATAAAATTTTACGTGACAATTATAAATTATGTTAAGTTAATTTTTAAAATATTTTGTTAGCTGAGTATTAACTTTTTTATGTAACTGATATAACACAATGAATAGAATACTACCTATTGTCAGTCTATATTGAACAATGGATAGTATAATACAGAATTATATAAAAACATTAAATTAGTTACTTGAATTTTATTTATTTACTACAATTACTAGGTTAAAGACCACGTGTATTACACGAGTTGAATTAATGTAATATTATATATACTTAGTAATAGAGATTTACATATTACATATTTATGATCTATTACATAATTTTTTAATACAAATTTTAGAAACGTTATATAGTTATTTTTAAAAAATATTTTATAAAAAGAATGAAAGAAATGTTCAATTTATTAAAATGTTTTATGAACAAACCTATTTTTTTTTTAAATAAAGAACATTTTATAAAAAGAATTATTATTTAATAGGCGAGAGATGAAAAAATTTTTTATAAAAATATTTAAAAAAATTTGTATATTTATTAGGTGAGAGAGTTGGGAAAAAAATGTTGAGAATGCATAGTAGAGTGACAAGTGTCCCACTAAAACCTTTAATTCTTATAGATTATAGACATATATTACTCAACTAGGTTAGAATCACGTTTATTACATGGGTTGAATAAATGTAATGTTATATACTTAGTAATAAAAAAAACTTATGATTTTAAAAACCTGTGTATTACAGGAGTTGGATAAAATTTTACGTGACAGTTATAAATTATGTTAAGTTCAATTTTAAAATATTTTGTTAGCTGAATATTAACTTTTTTTATGTAACTGATAAGTGTTAATTTATATTAAACTTTAGAAACCCGGTGTATTATATGTGTTAAATAAATGTAATATTATATATACTTAGTAATAAAGATTTACATATTAGATACTAGTTTAGATCCTGTGTCTACACACGGGGTGAAAAATATCAAAATATAAATTTTTAAATCTTTATGTATATAATTTATAGGTCTAAAAATATATTACATATACAAAGGATAGAAACAAACTCAAAATATGTAAAAATTAAAATATAATTGAGTTTCAAAAATACGTTAATTAATATTTAATGTAATTTGACTTTCAATACTATTTGATTGAAATAAAAGTTACATAATTAAATTTCAAAGTTTGTTATAATAAGAGATAATTTAAAATAAATATGTTTTATTATTATATTTAGTATTTTCTTTAAATATATATTATTATTAAAAAATAGAAGTGCATTAAGTAAAAGAGAGATGCGGGAAAAAAATGATGAGAATATATATGAAGACGACACGTGGCACAAAATTTTTTTTATTTATTATATAGTATAGATTCATGAAAAATGTTTTATAAAAAAAATTATAGAAGTCATTATTATTTAATAGGAGAGTGAAAAAATAATTAAAGAAATTTGTATAATTAATAGAAGTTAAAGACGAAAAAAAAACTTAAGGATACATGAGAGAGTGACAAGTGGTACATTAAAACCTTTATTTATTATATAGTATAGAAGTATAGATATAGATTGAGATAATCATTTGACCAAAAGACACCATGTGATTTTCTAATATTAGGTTTGAGTATTAGCATGTCAAATGGAGGTACGCAAATTCAAGACGATAAGGCATCTTCTTGCAAAGGTGAGTGACTTATACTCTTTAATTGAAAGGCATAACTAATAACTAATTCCTAGTGTGTGCAGGTTAATATAACTTTGATAATGATCTGTTCATGAATTATATAACATGTACTGATTGGTTAATATAATACAATGAGTAAAATGATACTCACTGTGATCAATTATAACACAATAGTTTGTCTATTAAACAATAGATTAAAAACACAAAAGAAACATCATACATCAAACTCAAAATGACATTAATTCAAAATGTAATGTTTCTTTTATTTGTTAACAGGACCATAACACGAAATAGGGTAAAAAAAATATATTACACAATGGATAGTATATTACACAATTAAATAAAAAAAATTAAATTAGTGTGACTGCAAGCATGAGTTGTATTTATTACAATTATTACCCAATTGACATAAGCAATTAACTAAAATTTAATAATATACCATGTACCCATGTACTCATTGGTTAATATAACACAATGGATAGAATATTACACTTTGCCATGATATATAACACAATAGCTAGAATATTACACATTGTGATTATATATTTACTCTTGAAAGTTACAGAAAATAACATTCTTTCAATATTGAATATTCCTTTTATTTAATCAATCTATTATAATAAATAAAGGTTTTAAGGTGCTACGTGTCATCATTCTAGCGGCAGCCAGAAAATCAAGCCATCTTGTGATCCCTTCTTATCCGATGATATTCAAGTCTCTGATCTTCAAACGACCTCTAGAAAGGCGGAATCAATCCAGAATTCAACTATACTCGAGTAGATCGAATCAAACATAAACGATAATGAAAACCGCCACAAACACGAAATGCACAATCAAACACATGATCTTCATTGATAATCTCTTGCAATTACAAACTGATTGAACAAAACACAAAGCTTTGATTTCACCAAACATATCTGATCAGAAGTTACAAATGTGAAATCTAATTACAAAGTTCAAAGACAACATATATATATATACTAAGAAGATTTCGATCGAAAACTCTGACCGAAAAGTGTTTTCGGAGACTTTTCGACCGAAAACTTCAGAGTTGTACAATTCAGTGTATAAATTGATTTCTATGGACTACTAGGTTCCAACAATCTCCCCCTAGTCAATAGAACATCAATTCTTCACTTGGCTTGGCTTCAGCTTTAATTTTCTATGATTCCAGCTTGGAAAGTCTTTTCTTTATCTGTTTTGCTTCATATCTTCTTGATAAGAACCTAGCAACAACTCTCATATACAGCTTGGCTTCAGTCCTTATCTTTGAGCTCATATCACATTGAATCGGATTGTGGTATAGAATCTTTAGATCTTCATCAGAAAAACTAAAAAGATCCACCGGATCGAAGACTCTGACCTCTAGCAAACTGTGCCGTGTGATTACTGCTTCATGTGTTGTGCTATCGTACTCCCATCTGGCAAACTGTGCCGTGTGATTACTGCTTCATGTGTTGTGCTATCATAGTCCCATCTTTTGAAATCTTGCTGGGATGTAAACGGTAGTGACTGTGTCAACAAGCTTTACTATATATCTGAACATCCTCTTTCCATATTTATCCTTCTTCTTCAACTTAACACATTTAGGCACCTGCGGCTTGAAGATTTCACACTTGTCCCGTGCATATTCCTTTCTTATGTAATTCTCAAAATTTTCAGCAAACGTTTTCTTAGATGGATTGATCAACTTCAGGTGACTCAACTCTCTAATATCCTAGTACGGTAGAGTCTTTAGTTTGGAACTTTTGTTAAAGTACTGAATGACTCCTTCACCTCTTTTAATCACATACATCTTCTTCTCAGCATTGAACATCCAACTCAATATATCTCCAGTCAAAGCTTTCTTTGGTGTTGGAGCACGTTTGTGTGACAAACACTCTGGATGTTGTCTTATGCTTTTGTACTTTACTTTCAGTACTTGTATTTGTATTTAGTATTTGTATGTATTGGTTTATTGAGTTGTAAACGTATATGTAGATACTTGTACTTGTGTTGTCTTTGTAAAGTGTTGTGCGCACTTAACAAGTGTGCAGAATGTTTGTCCTGCGTACTTAGCAAGTACGCATGAGCTAAAGGCTGCGTACTTGCTAAGTACGCAGGAGTTAATTCTTGCGCACTTGACAAGTGCGCAGGTAACATGTCTTAGTATAAATAGCTGGTCTTGACAGAAGTTATGTACGCACTCATTCTCTGTAACCGGTTGTGCTTATCAATAGACGAAGTTTGAAGTATTTCGTGTTTGTTGTCGGTTTACTTTGTTGTGTTGTCTGATACGCCACCTAGTCACGGGCATTCGACACCCGGTCCAACTAGCCACACACGCTCGCACGTAATGATCTGAGACTCGGGGACCTACAAGTGGTATCAGAGCATTGGCTCTTGATTTCGAGTGTTGTGAGTGTGTTAGGAGCATTTTCGACACAATCTACAGCCTTTTACAAGCAAAAAGTGACCGATTTTGGTGATAAAATAGAGGTAGCTCTTAAGCGCTATTTTAGAAGCAAAAATCCTTCAAAATCCGACCTTTTTGTTGTTTGTTTGAGTGTTTTGATCACCAAGGGTTTGTTAGAAACAAGTTTATAACCTTTTGGCTTGATCAATTTATTCAAAACTTCAGTTTTGGAAGATTTGAGCATATTCCGGCCATCTGAAAAAGTTGGTGGAGCAGGTGGATAAAGTGAACTGCGTACTTACCATTTTTGGCAAAAAAGACAGTCTTGCTGCGTACTTATTAAGTATGCAAGACCAACTTTGTGCGTACTTGTCATTTGTTCGTGCGTACTTAACACTTGTTCCTGCGTACTTAGTAAGTACGCAAGAACAAAAGTCAAGTGCACAAGACCATTTTACTAAGTGCGCAAGTTGTGCTGATTTTTTGATTTTTGTCCAAGTGTTAAACCATGGCAAACATTCAGAACTTAAGTAGCCTGTTTAACTATGACAACGAGATTGGGACTCCTCAGAAACCACCAAAGCTGCTTAATGTAAATGATTTTTCGAACTGGAAAGCACGCTTTGAGGAGTACATCTCATATACTGATTCTTCACTATGGATACCTATCCTTGAGGGATATAAGCATCCAACTTATGTGTTTCTTGAAGAAACTGTTCCTAAACCTATTTCCAAACTAGACGAAGAAGAAAAGAAAGTATATGACCGTGAAAAGAAGGCTCATGGGTCTATTACTATGGCGTTGTCTAGAGATATTTTTCATAGCTTCAGGGGTTATGTTAATTATAAAGATCTATGGAAAGCAATTCAGAAGTGGTTTGAACGGAACAATGACGTTATGAAGAGTAATTGAGAGCTTCTGAGGAAACAATATGAGTGTTTCAGATACTTGGAGAATGAATCTACTGATGAACTTATTTCTAGATTCTATCATCTTCAGACTGAACTGAAGTCATATGATCTCAAGTATCCTGGAGATGAGTTGGTGGAGAAGTTTCTGGATGCCTTACCACCCAAGTTTGACATGTATACCACATTGATGAGAGAGAACCCAAATTTCTATGAGATGACTGTTGAAGAAGCTGTAGGCAAGGTTTAGGCACATGATATGAACCTGAGAAAGAAAGAGAGTTCTGGTAGACCTTAAATACAAGATCCGTCCATGTATTTTGGGGTGAACTCTACCGCAAAGTCATCTGGTTCGGGAATTGCCTTATTCCTTGGGAGTCCTCAGGAAGAAGAACATGCATTTGGTGGAGGTAATCATACTGGTTTTATTACATCAGGATCTAGTCAACACCATCAATCCTCATCAAGAAACACTACATCTACCTCTTCTGTAAACCAGACTGCCATAGCTAAGATTGTTGAAGATCATGTGGCCTTGTTCTCGTCATGTATGCTTGCCTATGAGACCTTCATTGGTGGGAAGCTTACAGATCCAGAGACTATTGAGGAAGACTTCAATCAGATGGATCCTGATGACATGGAGGACATGGATATTCAGTGGAATATGGCCATGATCTTAAGAAGAGCGAAGCGTTTCCTGAACCGAACTGGCAGGAAGTTCATTGGTGGGCATTCAAATGCCAAGGTTGGATTTGATAAATCCAAAGCTAAGTGCTACAAATGTTAAAAATTTGGACATTTCTCTAGGGAATTTCAGAAGGAGAAAGCATCAGCTTCGGGTTTCACCAGATCGAGCCAGGGGAGCAGCTCAGGAAACAACTAAGGATTCAACATACAGAACAACCGCAATCAAAGTCAAGGTGGAACGTCCATTGCTTTAGTGGTTCAGCAGGACGACAACTTTGATTGGGGTGTTAATTTGGATGATGCCATTCTTTCACAGACTCAGATGGGTCTCATGGCAGATATTGTTGAAATGATGGAAGCAGAAGAACGGGAAGCTTCTGTAGCTGACCAAAGAGAATCTACATTTGCAGTTGCACTCATGGCTATTGGAGAGACATCTAACACGTCAACTGAGGTAGATTTCAATTCTTTTGCTGTTATTTCATGTTCAAAATGTCCAGGTTTAAAGGAAGAGAATGCTCGACTTCAAGACAAAGTCGAACCTCTTCGTATTGCAGCGTTAAGTTATAAGAAAAATGAAAAACTCTTTAAAGAATCAATTGAAACTCTAAAGAAAGAGAGACATGATTTTTCAATTAAAATCAGTGAACAACAGTTTCATTTGGATGATACAAGGGGTTGGAGAAAAAGAACACTGAAATTGCCAAACTGAAAAATGAGGTTCTGCAGTTAAGTGGCAAGATTGAGAAGTTGAAAAATTCTCGCTGTGTGGTGGAACACTACGAATATGTAGTGAGGCAAATGAATAGATTGGGGTTAGGTACTAATGTCATTCCTCCACCAGTGAGCGGGAAATTTGTCAACAGTTTGATTGACATTGACTTGTCATGTCTTGATGAATCCTCAAGTCAGGATGATTAATCAAGCAAGGATGAATCTTCAAGTAGGGCTGACTCAGCTTCTGATAAGTTCTTCTCTGATGAAGGCTCTAAGAATACCAACTCTAAGGGTGCTGCCTCAGAGGAGTTGATTGGTGAACATAAAGTTGTGAAAAACATTGTCACTGATCTTGATAAGTGTATTTTAACTGAACCAGACACTGTTGAATCAAATGATAAACTCAAGTTAATGCTTTATGGAGGTTTCAAATCTATAAAGCCAGTCGCCGATATTGATGACTTGGGTAAAAGTTTTGAGAAAAACATCAACAAATACTATACTCAAGGTCCTAGTTATGTTCATCAAACAACCATTGGTACTCCTAAAGCTGAGTCACCTGCAACAAGCCGCTTCCCCTAGGACACCATCAGTGAAGCAACCCATGAAACCCAAATCAGATGTGGTGAAACCACCAGTGAAACCAAAGACAATGTCTGAGGCTAAATCATTTGTTCCAAAAAAGGAGAAGCAACCTGCTAAACCTAGTGTATCTACCTCTGGTAGTACACCAACTGGTGAAAAGTCTGTGGTGAAACTTTCTAAGCCACAAAGAAGAAGAAGGAACAAAAGGTTGAGAAAGATGGAACAACCGGTAGGCAGTCAACCAGGTGAAGCTTCTACTAGTTCGCCTGTTGTTGATGAATGCAAGCCTAATGTTCCAGTAAAGAAAAATAAAAAGATCCTGGAACAAGAAAACCAAAAGTTCTCAATCTTCTCATCCTGAGTCTTCTAAGGATTCACCCATTTTTGACAATCATGATTGCGAATTAATAGAGGTTGTTTATTTTGAGAAAGACGGACGACCCAAGACTGCTATGGCTTGGGTCTCCAAATCTAACTAATTTTCTTGTGACTCGTGCAGGGACATCCGAAAGGAACTATCTCTAACCATTGGTATGTGGATAGTGGATGCTCCCGACACATGACAGGAAACATGGCATTGCTTCAAGATGTTAAACTATTTAGAGGCGGCTATGTAGCCTTTGCAGGAGAGAAGGGCGATAGTATCACTTGTCAAGGCGTGGTTACGAATGGATGCGTTAGCTTCGACAATGTCAATTACTGTGAGCAGCTGAAGCATAACCCGTTGAGTGTCTCTCAGATGTGCGACAAGGAGCACTCAGTTTTGTTTGATAAGTCTGAATGCTTGATTCTCAAGCCTGGTTTTAAGGTTCCTGAAGACTGGATTCTGATGAGAGAACTAAGAACAAATGACACCTATCAGATTGATATGAGCGTGGCGACAATCACCTCATCAGTTGCTACTTATTTGCTTTCAAAAGCGACATAGCTTGACTCAATCTTGTGGCATAGGAAACTCGAACATATCTCTTATCATAAAATGAATCATCTTGTCCGAAACGGTTTGGTAACCGGGGTTCCAAAGTTGAGATTTGCCGTTGCAGGTATGCTGTGTAAAATGGAAAACAACACCGAAAATCTCACAAGCCCAAGCTCCAAAACTCCATTGATACCCCTTTGGAACTCCTTCACATGGATTTGTTTGGACCCATAAGTATCTGGAGTATTGGAGGTAAGTCATACTGTCTAGTTGCAACTGATGATTTCTCATGTTTTTCTTGGGTGCATTACTTAGGTACAAAGGGCGAGACTGCTGAAATTCTTCAATACCTGATCTTAAGCCTGGAATCTTTATGCAAGCTGAAGGTTAGAAGAATAAGGAGTGATAATGGAACTGAGTTCAAGAATAACATGATGGAGATTTTTTGTCTCAAGAAGGGTATTCGTCACGAATTTAGTGCCCTGTACACACCTCAGAAAAATGGAGTTGCAGAAAAGAACAACAAAACTTTGATTGAAACTGCAAGGACTATGATGTCTGATGCTCAACTTCTGGTGACTTTCTGGGCGGTAGCAGTCAACACAGCTTGTCACGTTTTGAACAGAGTTTTGGTGGTTAAGAGACACAACAAACTTGTTATGAGTTGATCAACAATCGACCTCCCAATCTTGACTACCTAGTTCCTTTTGGTAGTCCCTGCTCCTTATTGTTACAGTACAAGGATCGCAAATCCAAATTTCATGTAAAAGCGGTAGAAGGCATCTTCTTAAGATATGTTGCCAACTCATCCTGCAAGAGAGTGTACAATATAGGAACATGCTCAGTTGAAGAATGGTTCGAAGTGGATTGCAGTAAACACAACACTCCACCAGAACCTACAGGTGCAGCATGGGGATTCGATTATGATGCTCTGTTCAAGTCCTTTAACCTTCCTGAACTATCTGCCGAAGATGCCGCCGACTTGTACGAATTCTTTAATGGTGGTGATGACTCAAATTTCTCCACTCGTGCCACTGTACCAATTGTAACTCCTGATTCCAATGCTGCATCTGCATCTGGAACTCATGCAAGTGATGATGATGAAGTTGTTCATGTTTATGGAAATGACGCTCCAGCTGATCCTAACAATCTTGTAGAAAATGAAGCTCCAGTTGGTCCAATCAACATTGAATCATATCCGGTTCACAAGATATAAGGGAGTTAAGTACGAATCTTGATACAAATCTCCAGGAACCGCATGTACCAGAGACGATAGTGCATAAGAATCATCTAATTGACAACATTATTGGTGATCATCATGCCGGTGTTCTAACTCATCACAGAACGATTACCGAGAACACTAGCTTGTATGCTGAGATACTTGACACTGGTATCGTGGAAACATGTTTGCATGCTGCATTCGTATCCCAGTTGGAGCCGAAGAATGTGAAAGAGGCTCTCGCTAACAACTGCTGGATTGAGGCTATGCAAGATGAGTTGTCTCAATTCCAAAAGTTGCATGTGTGGGATTTGGTTGACCTTCCGAATGGTATGCATCCGATTGGCACCAGATGGGTGTTCAAATTCAAGACGGACGATCGTCACGTCGTGGTGAAATACAAAGCAAGGTTGGTTGTTCAGGGTTTTTATCAGTAAGAGGGATTGGATTACACTGAGGTGTATGCCCCAGTTGCTAGGCTTGAGGCCATTCGACTATTTCTGGCTTATGCCTCCTTTGTCAGCTTCAAGGTTTACCAACTTGATGTGAAGAGTGCTTTCCTATACGGAAAAGTGCATGAAGAGGTCTATGTCATGTAACCACCCGGTTTTGAAGATCCGCTTAATATTGATAAAGTGTACAAGCTAGATAAAGCAATTTATGGTCGTCATCAAGCACCTCAGGCATGGTATGAGACTTTGTCAAAACATTTACTGTCCAATGGTTTCGATCGTGGACAAATTGACTCGACCCTCTTCATACGAAAAGCTGGAGGTGATATTATACTTGTGCAAGTGTATGTGGATGACATTATCTTTGGTCTACAAATGAAGAGATGTGTAGGGAATTCAAAAGGGTGATGAAGTCCAAGTTTGAAATGAGCAATATGGGTGAATTGTCATTTTTCTTAGGTCTGCAAGTCAGTTAAAGGGAGGATGGCATTTATCTACATCAAACTAAGTATGTACAGGACACTTTGTCAAAGTACAAGATGAATGATTATAGTACTTATGGCATACTGATGCCAGTCAATCACGGTCTGAAACCTGATAAGATGGCAAGGATGTAGACTGTAATTGTACCATGGGATGATCGGATCTCTTATGTATCTCACAGCTTCAAGGCCCGACATAATGTTTGCTGTGTGCTTGTGATCTAGGTTTCAGTCACAACCGAAAGAATCTCATATGATTGCGGTGAAGAGGATTTTCAGATACCTGAAAAGGAAACCCCGATTAGGTCTTTGGTACTCCAAGTAGCAGTCGTTTGATTTTAAAGCCTACACTGATTTTGTCTATGGCGGTTGTAACCTCGATAGAAAATCAACCTCAGGTGCATGTCAATTCTTGGGAGACAGACTGGTCTCCTGGCAGTGCAAGAAGCAGTCAACGGTTTTTATCTCAACATGTGAAGCAGAGTACATTGCTGCATCAAGCAGTTGCTCTCAGATATTTTGGATCCAGCAGCAATTGAGAGACTATGGCTTAAACTACACTAGAACCCCCTTGTTCAATGACAACAATGTCACCATGTCCATCACAAACAACCCGATGAAACATTCCAAAACTAAACACATTGAGATACGTCACCACTTCATCCGTGATTGTGCTGAAAAGCACTTAATTGAACTTGTAAAAGTTCACACGGATAACAACTTTGCTGACCTTTTCACTAAGGCGTTTAATCGAACCCGTTTTGAACATCTCGTCAACATGATAGGAATGTTCAATCCTGAGTGAAAACATGTTTTCAAAATCAAAATTTTTTCTTGGAAGTTAACTATTATCTCTTTTAAGTTTGTACAGATTGTATTTCTTTCAAACTATTTCAGAAAAACCCAAACAAAATAGAAAACCAAGAAAATTTCAAAGTCATTTGAAGAAAAGAGGAAATGATAGCACATCAGTAATGATCTAAAGGTCTTAGATTTCATATATGGGAAATGAATGTGTCATGCTTACTTGATTGAGTGTTTGACTTGTTAATCTACATATTTACAAGTACTTTGAATTGTCAGTAGGCTATAACCATCTTTTAATCATTAGTAGTGTGGAAACTAAATCAATACTACAACTGTGATTTGAACCCATGTTTGCTAGTGTGTGTGTAAAAGAATGCAAAAGATCACTATCAGATATAGGATGTAAGATTTTGGCAAGTATTTTCCTCTAAGACCCGTTTCGGGTTAGGTCGTTAGCACACTTACTGTGGTTCATCTCGCTGCCCATACTCACAAGTATGCAATGAGATATTGAACCAAGATATGTCTTAACATTAACCGTTGAGCATATATTCGCCCTTGAATCATTCCTGATTCATTGAAATCAAATTCAGATAAAAGTTGGATTCCCTTACCTAAATCCTCAGACACCATATTCATTATCTTGAATCATCTTTTCGATATTCATAGAAGAAATCCTACGAAACCAAGACAAATGAATCACTCGATTCTGAATCTTATGATTCCAGATAATCCTTATGGATTCTGCTTGATTTTTCTGTGCTAACTGATGTAACTTCATTCTGGAAGTTTTGAAAAACATTGGGAAAATCTTAGATGTCTTGAGATAGTGCAAATTTAAATTTAGATAGCATAACAGTGTGGTACACATTGTATACTTATAATTAACACCTTAACACACAAGAACGTGATACTAAGATGCTATGGTTTCAAATCTTATAGTATTGTCAACTTGACTTACTTGTTTATATTGCTTACTACGTATGCATAAGTAGTAATTCATGACATGATCTCATATTCTTTGATGTTTATATTGTATCATTTTTGTTTGTAATAGCCTGATACGATCCTCTACTCATGACTTTGACCAAAAAGAGATTGTATTTATATACTTTTATATCTTCATTCAGAAAAAGATCAAAAGGATTTTAAGTTTATGAGCAGTTCAATTTTCTGTACAGTTTATCAAAAATTCAAGAAAAGCCAAAAATATTTGTGTCTAACTTCCTTGATTTGTTCTTGAACCCTCTAGATTGAACGTTCATATCCGGTTCGCTATTTTACTTGACAATTCTTCATAATTTGAGTTGAAATCTAAGCACTCAAGGGTTTCTGCGTACTTAACAAGTACGCAGAAATTAAACATTGCGTACTTACAAGTACGCAAGACTTAAGTCATGCATACTTGCTAAGTACGCAGGAGTTATGTCCTGCGTACATGCTAATCATGCACGACCCATCAATGAGGGGTATATAAACAAGTGTTAGAAACTTTTCTCAGTTTATCACTATCAAACGAACCTACACGGTTACATACTCCCTGCTCAAATTTCCTCAAAATTTCGTGTGTCTCCAAAGAGTTTTTTTCGTCCCGATCTTTGTTACATTTTCATCTAACCAACATTTGGTGAGATTCTCAGATGATTTCATCCACAAAATCGACTAGTTTGGACCGATTCTTGAACTTGAAAAACCTAGGGTTTTGATTTTGGATTTGTGACAGATTTTGGTTGTTATTAACCTAAATTATGACCTAAAACTTGTTTTAAATCATTAATCGAAGCTCATTGATCTCATAATCTTCCTTAACATGTATTGATTTTGGTTTTGACCCACTATGGTGCCGAGGGTTAGCGTCGGACCAGTTCTAGGTCAAGATTGACCAGGTGTAGCAAGTCATTGCTGTTGGTGTTGGTTCCATAGGTCATAATCAAGCATTTCGACCTTGTGGTGACCTTATTCCGCGGAAAAATCTCACATCGCTTGAATTCTGGACTTTGAAATTTTTTTCTAAATGCAAGAACTTGCGCACTTAGCAAGTACGCACGAGATAACTCCTACGCATTTGTTAAGTACGCAAGACATAGACCCTGCGTACTTGTTAAGTACGCAGGAAGGGTATTTTTGAAAAATTTCTAAGTCTGGAACTTCAGTCTATGTGAATGTGTTATACCTTGTCCGGTTTTTTCAATTCCAATAAGTTTATTTGTTCTTATAGTATTCATTGTGTGTTCTTGCAGTGATGGCTCGTGCATTTACTAGTGAGTTCAATCGTCTTGCTCTCATAAATCCAGAATGGAAAGGTGTTGCACTTCAATATAGAGAGATTATGGACTTTCTGAACCGTTCCAAGATCAGCTAAGCCATTTCTGCTGATCCAATCGTTTCAAGACCTTATCTGGAACAGTTCTGGGAGACAGTTGATCATGACTGTACGATAACCCCAAACGTCATTAGGGCTACTGTAGCGGGTCATGATATTGGTATTTCTGAAGACACCATAAGGAGAGTGCTATAATTCAGAGATCTAGAAACCGACCCAGTTACTTATCCTGATTACTTTGTGGATGGGTGCTGGAGATAGAGGATGGGCTATGTCGGTGCTAGAGATTATGCCTCTTATAAGAAGATGTGATTACTAGACCAATGGAGGTACTTTGCCCACGTCAGGATCATGTGCATCTCGTCATGAAAAGCAGGAAACGATGCCATGGGTCATTACTTGGCAGCTGCAATGGTTGGTTTGTCTCTCAACAAGGGCTACAACTTCTCCAAATACATCTACAAAGCCTTAACCGATCAGATCAATACAGCGGAGAGGTTTAGATTCTTGTTGTACCCACGATTTGTACAGCTGCTGATAAATGATGCATTTCCAAATATTTTGGCAATTGGTGAAAGATTGCAAGTCAAGATTGTGACTAAGCGAGTGTTTGCTCAATTCCTTACGCCAGGCAGTGTAGAACCTACCCATGTGCATACTCCTCTCTTTGTCCACCTTATCAATGAAGCGTATGTGGCCCCTCCAGATCTAAGATGGTTTAGTGCAGAGTCTGAGCCTAAACTGAGTGAACACTCAGATGAACAAGTAGAGGAGGAAGCCTAAGGAGATGAAGAGTCTGAGAGTGATGTTTCTGGTGATAGCGGTGATGAAGAACAAGAAGGAGGAGATGGTGCTGAGGGGTCAGATTCTGAAGCCACTGAATCTGATTCATCTGACTCTGATGATGCACCAGCTCAATCACATCCAAGGAGGACGGTGAAGGTTTCCTATCCCGAATCATCTTCTAAAAGACAAAGACAAGAAAGTAATGGCAGCGAATATGAACCAGATTCTGATTCGGTTGCTGAATTGCAAAAACAGAGAAGAGAAAGAAGTGTAAAGCGTCAGGGGGATAGGTCATTTGCGGCTATCCTTAGAGAAGCTGAAGTTCGTGTTTCACAGCAGCCAATTACTGAGGCCGTGAGCACTGACTCAACCTTTACCTCAACCTCAACCTCAACCCAGCTATACCAGAGGAGGGAGCAGCCAAGTGTTACTGCTGAAGTGGCTGTGTCTACTATCACAAAGGAGGTTCATGTGATAGTATCCCGTTCCAATCTGTCCAACAAGTGATGGTGTCGAGTCCAATTCTAACGAAGTCAATTACCGTCACCCCAACCACCTTTGAAACCACTACCATCCTAACTTCCATCCCAACCACCATTCCCACAACCACCTTACAACCACTTAGTCAATCCTTTGAGTTCGGTGATTTTACTCATGGGTTTGACTTTGATGAAATCTTTACCTTCCCTCCCCATACAACTGAAGCTTCTTCATCTAGAGGTCCTGACCCTCGTGATGCTAGGATTACTACCCTGGAGACTCAGGTAGCCGGTCTACTTGAAATGGTACGGAAGTCAAGGGAGGAGTCTGACAAACAACAAGGTCAGATCAATTCTTTGATTGATGAAGTAGCCGCTCTAAGGAAGCAAAAGAAGGCTGATGATCTTCAAAGACAGGAGCATGAGGTGATGGTCAAGATGGTTTGTGACTTGACCAATGCGCTTGCTACTCATGGGGAGAAGATTAAGGAATTGTTGAATGAGAAGGAGATGCCATCCAAGCCTAGTGCTGATTAGGCTTGTCACCTAGTCGATCTAACTAAGGATGATGACACAGAAAATGATCCTGAAGCCGGTCCTAGTGGAAGTAGTGAGCAACAAGTGCTAGCTATTGTTCCTATCTTTGATGTGCCTATGGCTGAGGGGGAGTCTGGTCAAGGTGATGCATCTGGTAGTGGAGGTGATAAAGGAAAGTCTCCGATTGATGTGCTTTATAACCTATCTGATGAGGTTATACTTATGATAGAGCTAGACTATTCCAAAGAAGCTCATATCGATGCTCTCAGCAACCTTGAATAAGGAGAGATCGAGTCTGATGAAGAATGGGATGTTGAAGATGAAGATGTTATGGTGGAGTTTCCTAAAGGGGACGATGAAGGAGTTTATGAGCTTGAGGATGGAAGAGATCTTTGAGGCTCTAGCCTTTCAGGCTACATTCAACACAGGTTCAATCGAGCCTGAAACTATTGCTGAGGCTAGTTGTGCAGCAACCTCTACTGAAGCCTCTCCCACCGATCCTTAACCTGTTGATCCCGAGGCCTGGAAGAACAAATATCCGCAAGGATGGTTTACGAAGGATCAACCTCCAGTTTGGCAAAAGACCTCAATATTAGAAAAACATGGAGCCACATGTATGATCTTGTCTATCAAGTTCGACGACGACAAGAAGTTGTTCGCCATCAAAAGAGCGGGTGGGGTTCAGTACTTGAAACCTATAAGTGAGGCATTCAGCTCCCTACCGAAGTACGATCTAGTGAATCTTACAAACTGAGAGTTTCTTGGTAATTCTAGGCACGCAGTAGCAATGGGTTGTGGAATACACTACAGCGAGAGGGAAGATTAGGAAACATTGAAGTTTTCAAGCCTCAGATGCCCAAGAGAGTCCGGGATAAGACTGTCAAACATCCCGTGACTAACCGAAGTCTTAAGAAGCTGGTTTACAAGCCAGTGCTGTGTGAAACCAGGATTCCCCTGAGCAAGTTATCTCATGATATCCTTGGTAACATATGGTACTGGTACGTAGACCCAAAGACGGGTGAGGCAGTGGTGATTGGAAGAATGAGGTCCGCAAGTGGAAGCTTGGAACCGAAGGAACTGATCAGGGTCTTTGATGAAATCACTTTCATCAACTTCTCTGTGAAAGATCTGACGGTTCTTAATGAAAGCTATTGCATCTACACGGACTAGTGGACATAGCTTCAAGCATCAAGATACGACAATCTAGTCAAGTTCTGTCTTGACTACAAGCTGAAGATGGGAAGCTAAAGCTGCAGGAGGTTGAAGACTGAAGACAATCCAGAGTTGTTGTCAAGGGGGAGTGTGTTGGAGCACGTTTATGTGACAGACACTCTGGATGTTGTCTTATGCTTTTGTACTTTACTTTCTGTATTTGTACCTGTATGTAGGTACTTGTACTTGTGTTGTCTTTGTAAAGTGTTGTGCGCACTTAACAAGTGCGCAAGATGTTTGTCCTTCGTACTTAGCAAGTACGCATGAGCTAAAGGTTGCGTATTTGCTAAGTACGTGGGAGTTAATTCATGCGCACTTGACATGTGCACAGGTAACAGGTCTTAGTATAAATAGCTGGTCTTGACAGAAGTTTTGTACACACTCATTCTCTGTAACCGGCTGTGATTATCAATAGACGAAGTTTGAAGTATATCGTGTTTGTTGTCGGTTTACTTTGTGGTGTTGTCTGATACTCCACCTAGTCACGGGCATTCCGCACCCGGTCCGACTAGCCACACACGCTCGCACGTAACGACCCGAGACACCTGGGGACCTACATTTGGATTTCTGATCTTCTGTGTTATTCTTTTTACAATGGAATGTTGTTCAGTAACCTTCCACTATACACTCTTATCAACACCAGAAGTCTTTGGAGTCTCAAATGATTTTTCTACTTCTTCAGGAACTTGAAAAGGCTCTCTGTCATCCACCAGAATATCCATTTTTCCAATCACTAAGCTATCATTTTTTACATAAGTCTGAGTTTGTTCATACTCATACTTTTTATATTCTTTGTTAGATTCACCTCCTGTGTCAGACTCCTCAGCATTAAAATCACTTTCACCTACACTACCAACTCCACCACTACTATTATCATCATTTGAATGTTTGTCTTCATCCTTCTTCTCTCCTGTTATCACAACCTCATCATCATCTTCTTCCTCTTTCTTTGTCTCTTCCCCTTTATCTTCCTCATTTTCATTAGTTATTTCCATTCATTCACCTTCATTATTCAGCAACATATCCACATCAAACATCTCTTGAGATCCATACATTGTAGCTTCAATTACTGGAGAAGGAATGGGTTAAGTAGTGGCTTGACCCTCTTGATTCTCTATGTGTGCTTCTTGATTAACAATTTGATTGTTGATTTGAGCACCAACATGAGCAATCATTTCTTGTATTGTTCTCTGAAGTTGATCAATCTGTTGTTGTTGCTGCTGATTTATAACACCTTGCTGCCGACTGCTCTCAGCCCTTAGCTCTCTAATTTCTCCAGAGTTAGCTGTCACACCCTCAAATTTCCACCAGCGAAGTAGTACCGCGAGGCGTGTGACACGACCAGGATCTCAGATAATAAGTTAAGTTGAACGACTCTATATGAGTTTAATACCGTCTCATTTAACATGAGTTTAAAAGGTTAAATCAAAGTTTAAAAAGTTGCGGAAGCGTAAACTGAAAAGAGAAATCAAAGCAACAGTTGTGCAAAACATGATGCCCATACACCATGCAAACAAAAGATAAAATATAGTTTGAAATTGTATAACGAGTTTAAAAGTTTAGGACGACCCATGGATCCTAATCCTTAGTGCGTGTCCTGCGTACCTGAGAAAACACGCTAAAAGTGTCAACGCTAGGTTGAGTGAGTTCACAGGTTTAATTGTAAACAATTGTTTGTCCAGGGAAATAAAATGTTTGTCAGATATTAATGTGTACAGTTATATCATTAGGTTGCGAGCCTATGTTCATGCAACTAAAGTGATTCGAATTTCGAAGCTGACTGTTAGGGTTTGTACGTTGCCAAATCCATGGCTGTTTGTGTTTGTATGTTTGTCTTCCCCAAAGTCCAAGTTGACTTTGGTAGTGTTTAGGCTAACTAATCACTCGTTCGACCTCCAATCGAGTTAGCGCGACTAACGCGGGTGGGGCTTGTCAGGCCCAGTAGTACTACTCATAATTACCATGCTATCCAGTATACTAATGGTTCGAGATGGTAAGGACTTCGTTTGTGTCCGCTTAGTTCACAAGTTGATATAAAAATAACATTATATACCCATGTTTGTACGTGTACGTTTTTTCCCACCTCGAAAGACGTAAAAGTAAATGAGGCTGCGAAAACTCACCTGAGAGAGCGTGCTAGATAAAATAGCAAAAGCGAAAGCCCAATTGTAACTCTAAATGCAACCTACCTGATCCTGAAAAAATTGAAGAAGATTTCAATCAAGTGGATCTAGATGACATGGAAGATATGGATATTCAGTGGAATATGGCCATGATCTTAAGAAGGGCTAAACGGTTTCTGAATAGAACCGGCAGAAAGTTTATCGGTGGGCATTCTAGTGCTAAAATTGGTTTTGATAAATCTAAGGCTAAGTGTTACAAATGCCTGAATTTTGGACACTTTGCACGTGAGTGTCAAAAAGACAAGGCACCAGCCTCTGGATTTACTCACCCATGTTCAGGAAACAACCAGAATTACAACAAACAGAGCTTCAGCAACAATCGCAGTCAAAATCAAGGAGCTTCGTCTAATGCACTGGTAGCTCAACAAGATGATAGTTATGACTGGGGAGTTCATCTTGAATATGCCATTGTTGCACACACCTAGATGGGATTGATGGCAGAAATCATTGAGATGATCAAAGCTGAGGAGAAGGAAACAGTTCCTGTGGCAGAGCAACAGGGATCATCATTTGCTTTGATGGCTATTGGAGAAGCATCTAGTTCATCAACTGAGGTAGATTCTAATTCTTTTATTGTTATTCTCTGTAATAATTGTTTAAAACTAAAATGTGAAAATGATAAAATTCAGGATCAACTCGAACCTCTACGTAGTGCAGCTCTAAGCTATAAAGAAAATGAAAAACGTTTTAAAGAATCTATTGAAAATCTTAGAAAAGACAAACATGATTTTTCAATAAAAATAAGTGAACAGCAATTTCATTTAGATGTTGCCTACAAAGTGTTAGAGAAAAAGAATGTCGAAATAGCCAAACATCATAATGAAATTCTGAAGTTAAGTGGAAAAATTGAGAAATTGAGAAATTCTCGTTTTGTGGTGGAACATTATGAATCGGTTGTATGACAAGTAAATGGCATAGATTTAGGTACTAATGTCATTCCACCACCACTTAACGGGACATTTATCAATGGGCCAGTCGACATTGATCTATCTTTTCTTGATGATTCTTCAAGTAAGGATAACACATCTTCAGATGAAAATTTTTTATGAATGTTCAAAAAACAACAAAATTGATGATGTTGTTTCAGGAGAATTGTTTAATGAACCTAAAATCAACAAAAAAACATTATCAACGATCGGGACAATTGTATTTTAACTGAACCAGATTTAATTGAATCAAATGATAAATTAAAAAGGATGCTTTATGGAGATTTCAAAACCATAAAGCAAGCCAAAAGGGAGACATTTGCTAACAAACTTAGAAAGAACTTCCAAGAACACCATGATAAGCACTACACTCCTAAAATTCAATTAACTTCTGGTCGAACTTCACTTGTGGTTCATCAAACTAAATCGGACATTTGTCAAAATAAACCTTCTAAGTCCAAAATCAGTGAGCCTTATAGGAAACCTTTCAAAGAAAGAAGGAATTGTTTTCATTGTGGAACTTTCGGACATATTCTGATGAACTGTCCTTATAAGAATCAGGAGAAACGGCCCGTTGTTCCAATACAGGCCGTATCCTTGAAAAATCCATCAAGAAAACAATCCAAAACTCAAGTTTCAACAACACCAGTCCAATATATGGTTAAGTCCAGATTTGTGACTAAGCCATTTACTGAGAAAAGGAACAAAGAGTATGTGATTCCGTGTATATCTACCCTTGGTAATACACGATCTTATGAGGTGAAATTGTCTAGACCACGGATGAGGAGACGGAATAAAAGTTTGAGAAAATTAGGATGACGGTTAACATGTAATCAACTAAGCAAAATTTTTTTAGAACACCTGTTGGTCAACAAAAGCAAATTTGGAGAAAGAAACTAGATGGTTCTCAATCTTCTAATTCCAACTCACCAAAAGAGTCACCCATTTTTTATCACCATGACTGTGAATTAATTGAAGTTGTCTACTTTAAGAAAAACGGACGACCCAAGACCACAATGGCTTGGGTCTCCAAATCTAACTAATTTTTGTGATATGTGTAGGGACAACTAAGGGGATCTATTTCTAATCGTTGGTATGTTGATAGTGGTTGTTCGCGGCTATGTGGCCTTTGCAGGCGAGAAAGGTGGAAGTATAACACGTCAAGGCGTGGTTACTAATGGTTGTATCAATTTGACAATGTCAACTATTGTGAGCAGTTAAAGCACAACTTGTTAAGTGTTTCTCAGATGTGTGACAAAGAGTATTCGGTGACGTTCAACAAGTCTGAATGTTTGATTCTCAAGCCTGGTTTCATGATTCCAGAAGAATGGATTTTAATGCGTGCACCAAGAACAAACGACACTTATCAGATCGATATGAGCGTGGAAACAACCATTTCTTCAGTCGTGACTTGTTTAATATCTAAAGCAACTGAAATTGACTCAATCTTATGGCATATGAAACTCGGACACTTCATATAGAAAAAATGAATCATCTTGTCTGAAACGGTTTGGTAACCGGTGTGCCTAAATTGAGATTTTCCGTTGTAGATAACTGTATGTCTTGTAAAAAGGGCAAACAACAACGGAAATCTCACAAGCCAAAGACTCAAAACTCTATTGATACCCTTTGGAGCTCTTACATATGGATTTGTTTGGGCCTATAAGTATCAAGAGTATTGGTGGAAAGTCATACCGTTTGGTTGTTACTGATGATTACTCACGTTTTTCTTGGGTACATTTCTTAGGTACTAAATATGAGACTGTTGAAATTCTTCAATATTTGATTCTGAATCTAGAATCCTTATGCAAACTAACGGTCAGAAGAATAAGGAGTGACAATGACACCGAGTTTAAAAATAATTTGATGGCTATTTTCTGTCTCAAGAAAGGCATTAATCAAGAATTCAGTGCACCGTACACTCCTCGGCAAAATGGAGTTGCAGAACGGAAGAACAGAACTCTAATTGACACTGCACGAACAATGCTGTCAGATGCCAAGATTCCAATTACTTTTTGGGCAGAAGCTATTAAAAAAGCTTGTTAGGTGTCGAATAGAGTTCCAGTGGTGAAAATACACAACAAAACAAGCTATGAACTAATCAATAATCGACCTCCTAAGCTTAACTACCTAATTCCTTTTGGTAGTCCATGTTCTCTATTGTTACAACACAAAGATCGACAGTCAAAGTTTCATGCTAAATCGGTAGAAGGCATATTCTTAGGATATGTTGCCAACTCACCTTACAAAAGAGTGTATAATACTGAAATTCGTACTGTCAAAGAATGGTTTGAAGTGGATTACAGTAAATACAGCAGTCCACCAGAACCTGCAGGTACAGCTTGGGGTTTTGATTATGATAATCTTTTCAAGTCTTTCAATCTTCCTGATTTATCTGATGAAGATGCTGCTAAGCTGTATCAATACTGTAGTGGCGAAGATAATTCCAATTTCTCAACAAGAACAACTGTACCTATTCCAAGCCCCTGTTCCAATGTTGCATCTGCATCGGGAACACATGAAAGTGACACTGAAGAAGATACTCATAATGAAGAAGATGGAGCTCAAGTCAGAAACGAAGTTCTAGTTGATCCTAGTAACAATGAAACATATTCAGGTGTAAATGATATGGGGGAGATAAGCACGAATCTTGAAACAAATATTCAAGAAATCATTGTTCCAGAGACAAGAACTCATAGGAATCATCCAATTGACAACATCATTGGTGATCCTAATGTCGGTGTTCAAACACGTCACAGAACTGTAACTGAAAACACCAGTCTTTATGCCGGGATTCTTAACACATGTATCATGGAAACATGTTTAAAGGCTGCTTTTGTATCCCAAATAGAGCCTAAGAATATCAAAGAGGCTCTAGCAGACAATTATTGGATTGAGGCCATGCAAGACGAACTGTCTCAATTCAGAAAACTACATGTTTGGGATCTAGTTGATTTACCAAGAGGTGTACATCCAATTGGAACCATATGGGTGTTCAATTGTAAAACTGACGATCGACACATTGTAGTGAAAAATAAAGCAAGATTGGTTGTTCAAGGGTTTTACCAACAAGAAAGTCTGGATTATACAGAAGTATATGCACCAGTTGCTAGACTTGAGGCCATCCGATTGTTTATGGCTTATGCTTCTTTTGTCGGCTTCAAGGTCTTTCAACTAGATGTAAAGAGTGCCTTTCTGTATGGTAAAGTGCATGAAGAAGTCTATGTCACTCAACCACCTGGTTTTGAAGACCCGTTATATCCTGATAAAGTGTACAAGATTAACAAAGCACTTTATGGTCTTCATCAAGCACCAAGAGCGTGGTATGAGACTCTGTCAAAGCATTTATTGTCCAATGGTTTCGATCGAGGGCCAACTGATTTGACTCTCTTCATACGGAGATCAGGAGGTGATATTCTACTTGTACAAGTATACGTTGATGACATCATTTTTGGGTCTACCAATGAAGATATGTGTAAGGAATTTGAGCAGGTGATGAAGTCCAAGTTTGAAATGAGCAACATGGGTGAGATGTCCTTTTTCTTAGGTGTGCAAGTCAGTCAACGGGAAGATGGCATTTATCTGCATCAAACTAAGTATGTACAAGACATTTTGTCCAAATACAAAATGAATGATTGTACATCTTATGGCACATCTATCCCAGTCAATGATAGTTTACATCCTGATAAAGATGGAAAGGATGTGGATTGTAGATTTTACCGTGGAATGATTGGATCTCTTATGTACCTCACAGCTTCAAGACCCGACATTATGTTTGCCGTATGCTTGTGTTCAAGGTTTCAGTCATAACCGAAGGAATCACATATGATCGTTGTAAAGAGAATATTTAGATACCTGCAAGGAAAACCCCGATTAGGTCTATGGTACTCGAAGCAGCAGTTATTTGATTTTAAAGCTTACACTGATTCTGATTATGGCAGTTGTAATCTCGATAGAAAATCAACCTCAGGTGGATGTCAATTCCTAGGAGACATGCTGGTTTCCTGGCAGTGTAAGAAGCGATCAACAGTTTCTATCTCAACATGTGAAGCAGAGTACATTGCTGTTGTTATAAGATCTTATGGATTCAACAGCAGTTGAGAGACTACGGCTTGAACTACACTGGCACTCCTATGTTCATTGACAACACAGCCACCATGTCTATCACAAACAACCCGGTGAAACATTCCAAAACTAAGCATATTGAATTTCGTCACCATTTCATCCGTGATTGTGCTGAAAATCATTTAATTGAACTTGTAAAAGTTCACACAGATGATAATTTGCTGATCTTTTCACCAAAGTTTTTGATCGTACTCGTTTTGATCATCTTGTCAACATGATAGGAATGTTTAATCCTGAATCATAAACATTTTCAAAACAAACTTATTTATTGGAAGCTACATTTATTTTCTTTTAATTTTCTTTCTGTTAAATTTTTAAGAAAAATCCAAAAAAAATATAAAACTTTCAAAATCTCAATGCCATTTAAATTAGAGGAAATGATTGCACATCAGTTAGTGATCTAAATTTCTTAGAGTTCATAACTTGGGAGATGATTGCACTTTGATATACTTCAAATATTCTTCGTGAAATTGTCAGTAAGCTAGAAGCATTCGTTAAATCATTAGTAGTGTAAAAACTTAAATATCTTTTCTACAATTGTGATTTGAACCCATGTTATGAGGGGTGTGTGTGTGTGTATAAGATTAACAAAAGATCGTTATCAGAAATAGAATGTAAGATTTTGGCTAGTATTATCCTTTGAGACCAGTTTCGGGTTATAAGGTTAGCACAATGTTCTGGCTCGCTTCACTGCCACACTAACAAGTATGCAATGGGAAGCTGAGCTAGGATATGTCTTGACAACAACCGTCAAGCATATATTACCCCTTGGATCACATCTGTTCCATTGAAGACATCCAGATAACAGTTGGATCCCATTACCCGAATATTCGGATTCCATATATATTAGCATGAATAATCACAAATACTCACGAGCCAAGACAAATGAATCATTTAATTCTTGATAATCCTTATGGATTCTACTTGATTTCTATGTGCTAAATGATATTACCTCAGCCTGGTGATACTGGTAATCCTTAGGAAAATCTTAGATGTCTTGAGATAATGCATTTACTTTTCTGTCTACATAGCCGTGGGGTACACATTGAAGAACTCTAAATGGTACTATAAATCACATGAATTTAGTCTAAGAATGCTTATAGTTTCAAATATTGCCAATTTGCATTTCAAAAAAATGTTTTTCAAATAAGTATGTCATAATATGATCCCAAATTTTTTGAAAGTTTACCGAGATCACTATTGCTACCTGTTAACCTGATATGATCCTCTGCTTATGACTTGACCAAAAAGACGTTCACTGCAAGTATTCAATAACTCTTTATTATGTTTATTCACTTAGAAAAACAACAAAAATATTTTTGATGTGTTTTAGAACTTTATAAAAATGACAAAAGGATTTCTTGTACAGTTCATTTCCAGAACTTCGAAAAGACAAAAAGATTTTCATAACTTCCAGAAACATTTTTGTTAACAACAAAAAATTGAACTATATATCATGTTCGTCTTAAAGTTCTTCATAAAATCAGTGTAGAAGCATGTTTTGGTAACTACAGATAAAATTCTATGTATCGGTGTACGTGGCTAGTACACAGGAGGGTGTTCCTGAGTAGTTAGCCTGCACACCAGTTTGGTCCTGCGTACTTAGTAAGTACGCAAGGCTTTTGCCTTGGTACTTGTCAATTACGCATGACCAAACCCTGCGTATGTAGACAAGTACGCAGGTAATGTTCCTTCCCCTATAAATAGAAGACTTGTCTTCATTTGTAGGTGGAACTTCAGGAACTAGGTTGAGAGGTGTCCGGGTCGGGACGAGCTCTCCCGACTCCTGGACCGTGAGCTTAGATGAGAGATGTGTGCTCCTTCGGTATGTATTCTGTAATACGGGATGATTTCTATGTTATGGATTACGTATCATTTCATTTTCTTTTATCTTTATTCGTGTTTCTCTGCTTTGTTCTTCACGTTCCCACACAAATCACAGAATAGATCCGTGTATTTCTGTTGCGCGACGAGGCTCCCAGGACCTACAAGTACTGGATCTGTTCTACGATTTGTGTGGGAACTAAGAAAACGAGATAGAGAATACATGAAAAACAAACAAGAGAATGAAACGATACGTAATCCATAACATAGAAGTCATCCCGTATTACAGAATACATACCGAAGGAGCACACATGTCTCATCTAAGCTCACGGTCCAGGGGTCGGAAAAGCTCGTCCTGACCCGGACACCTCTCAACCTAGTTCCAGAGTTCCACCTACAAATGAAGACAAGTCTTCTATTTACAGGGGAAGGAACATTACCTACGTACTTGTCTAAGTACGCAGGGTTTGGTCATGCGTACTTGACAAGTACGCAAGGCAAAAGCCTTGCGTACTTACTAAGTACGTAGGACCAAACTTGTGTGCATGCTAAGTACTCAGGAACACCCTCTTGCGTACTAGCCACGTACACCGATACATAGAATTTTATCTATTGTTACCAAAACATGCTTATACAATCAAAGATTTTTTAATTTGAAAATGGCATAGGAGTTCAGCCATGCGAACTTAACTAAGTGCGCATGACTTAACTCATGTGTACTTGTTAAGTATGCATGAAGTAATTCGTGCGCACTTAATCAAGTACGCATGAACTGACACGCGAGGTATATAAAACGGCACTTAAGCATTTACTCCTCATTCAAACACCCGCTCTCACTGTTACGCCCTGATCATTTTCGCTTGAAAATTTCTGTGTTATCAAACCGATTTTTCATCACATATTCAGTTACTATTTCACTCAACAATCATTTAGTGAGAATCTTGACCAATTTCAACCACTAAATCACTCAAAATTAAGAGATTTTTGTGTTCTTGAGACTAGGGATTTTAATGACCAAATTTGTGGAATTTTAAGTGTTTGCATGTTAAATTGGGCATCAAAACAAGTTTCTACTCATCAATCTTACTCATTTTAACACTGAATTCATCATTTTAACAACATAAAATGGACTTTTGATTTGGGTTTGAGCCATTACTTGGCGTCGACCCCTGTTTAATCGTAATGGCTCATGTGTTGACCGATACCGACTCTAGTAGAAGTCACATTAAGCTCCTATGCCATTTTCGACACCATTAAAACAGGAATTATGAACGTTAGGCTTGGAATTTTTTATTTTGCACTTGAACATTTTTTAACACTTACACAGGCCATGCGTACTTAGCAAATACGCATGAACATGCGTACTTAGCAAATACGCATGAAGGATTTTGTCCATGCGTACTTGCAAAGTACGCATGACAAAATTGTGTGTGTATTAGGCTAAGTTCGCATGACATATGGCCAACATTTTGCTAAGTCTAGATAGAACTTTCTTATAAAACTCATACTTCATGTTCTATAATCAGTTCTAATCTTGTTTTATTTTGTTTTACAGATATGGCTAGATGAGCGTTTACAGAAGATTTCAACATGTTGGCTCTTACGGATCTAGACTGGATAGGTGCAGCACTAAATTATCAAGAGATAATCACTTTCCTGAACAGATCAAAGATCTCATATGCTATCTCTGCCAACCCGGTAGTGTCACGTACATACTTGGAACAATTCTGGAATACAGCTGAATTAGATTGCCGAAAAACTCCTAATGTGATTACTGCTACCGTTGCTAATCATCGGATAGCAATCTCAGAGGATACTATAAGACAAGTATTGCAGTTTCATGATAGAGCCACAGATCCAGTACAATATCCGGAATACATGATATATGGATGTTGGAAACAGAGAATGGGGTATGTTGGGCGAAGAGATTATCCATCGTACAAGAAAATGTGGCTTCCAGATCAATGGAGGTACCTCGCACATGTTATGATCATGTGCATACCAGCACGAAAGGCAAGAAAGGATGCTATGGGACACGACTTAGCATCAGCTATGGTTGGATTGTCGTTGAACAAGGGTTACAATTTTTCACGCTATGTCTACAAAGCAATCCTTGATCAGATAAATGTTGCTCCAAGATACGGATTCCTCATGTACCCCACGCTTCATTCAGCTGCTAATTAATCATTTCCTGCCAAACCTACCTCAAATAGGTCAGTAGCTACAGGTCAAACGAATAGCAAAGAGGGTGTTTATGCAGTTCCTTACTGCTGGTACTGATGAACCAATACCCATGCACACACCTTTATTTGGTCACTTGATTAATGAAGCATACGTTGCACTACAAGGAGAAAGGTGGTACCATCCTGACACTTAACCTGAGTTAAGTGAACACTCAGATGAAGGGGAAGAAGGTGATGGTGATGATGATGAAGATAGTGATGGTGATGATGATGATAGTGATGATGGTGATGATGATGAAGGTAATGAGGATGATGGTGGCGATGGCTATGCTCAAAATCAAGATACAGTGAATTAGAACGAATTGTAACTGATTCATCTGATTCTGAACCCACACCACACCAGAGGCATCCAAGAAATAATATTCAGGAATCACTTCCTGAGTCATCGTCTAGGCGAAAACAAAGAGAGAGTTCAAACTCGGACTTTCAACTTGAAAGTTCAGACACAGACCACCAGGCACCTCATGTGACTGAACGAAGAAAGAAGACCAAGCATGATCGCCCGTGGCAGGATGTAATGGATGCAATAAATGCCAGGTTATGGGCACAACAAGCTATCGATCAAGAAACACAAGCTCACACTCAAAAAACACAGTATTATAGCCGACGAAGAAGAAGAACGATAACACCGGTTGTTGTTCCAACAAGTGAAGAACATATTCCTGTAGTCGTCTCTCTTCCGGCTACAACAATTCAGCTCCCAACTTCAACAATACTTCCCATTTGGACTGAGTCAGTCCTTGTTTCCCCAACGATAGCACCCACAGTTCTCCAAACAACAACCTTACCATTCACCGTCACTGCTGGTACTCTACCACCGATGACACACACACTGGAGTTTGGAGACATGGGACATCACTTTAATTTGTCAGAGCTGTTTGCCGACACAATTCATGAGACTAGAGAACCCTCTATAGCCAGGGTAGTTGATCCTAGGGATCAAAGGATTGCATCCTTAGAGACACAAGTTGCCACACAACAAACGCAGATTAATCTGCTTGTTGAATCTAACACGAGATTAACACATCAATGGCAGGCCATGGAGGAACAAATGAAATCATTCTTTGAGCTTCAAAAGATGCAATTCAATCTAAATGCATCCTTCTTAACCGCTCGTGCAACCATGGAGAACCAAATGTTGATACAAAGGGGTTAAGTTGACAAAGCAGCTTGAGTCTCAGGGGAGACAAGCAACAAAGTTCAAGAAGAAGCTTGCCATCAGGTCGACCTCATGAAAGATAAAGATCAGGATGATGATCCAAATGTTGGGCCTTCAAGTGCTGGTGATGGTGAGACCCAAGCTGTCTTGCCAACACAAGCCACACCTATGGCTCAGGGGGAGTCCACCTAACAACAACAACAACAAGGCGGTGGTGCTGATAAAGGAAAAACACCTGTTGAGGTGTTAGAATAATTGGCTACAAGTCCTAACATAAACGATGAAATCATGATAGGGGCTCTAGCAGAACTTGAAGAAGGAGCAATAGACAACGGTGATGATTGGGATGAATGCGGGAACTATGATATTGTAGAATTCCCGAAAGGAGATGGAGAAGGTATTTATGAGTTGGAGGATGTCAACGAATCTTCAGCCAAAGTTTCTGAAACTAACAGAGAAACGGGTACTAGTGGTACTTCCTCGAGGAAGATTCCTCAGGAATGGTTGATCAAGGAAGCCGAAGCACCGTGGTACAAAACACACTAGACAGACAAGCACGGTGCTGCAGGGATGATCTTTTCGGTGTGTTTTGAAGAAGACAATGGATTATTTGCTATAAAAAGATCAGGGGGCGTTCAATACCTAAAGCCAACATCAGAAGCATTTAATTCCTTACCTAAATACGACATGGTCAATCTTGCACATCATGAATTATGTAGTAACACATCGAATGGAGTGGCTAGAGGTTTGTGGGGCGCTTTGTAGAGAGAGGGAAGATCGGGGAACATTGAAATCTTTCGGCCTCAAGTTCCAAGGCGTGTCAAGGACAAAACAGTGATGAATCCATTGACACACAAGTTCTTAAAAAGAATCATCTATGAACCGGTTCTATGTGAAACCAGGATACCTTTGAGGAGAATACCTCAAGACATCCTAGGAAACATGTGGTACTGGTACATAGATCTAGTAACCGGAGAGGCTGTAATGATCGAAAAGGATAGCTTGAAGGAGATCATTAGAGTGTTTGATGAAATTGTTTTCATCAATTTTTCAGCAAAAGATTTGGAGGTTCTCGTCAACAAAAACTATTTGCATACAGACGAGTGGACGAAGCTGCTGGCCACCAAATATGATAAGTTAGTGAAGTTTTGTCTTGGATACAAGTCCAAGGTCATTGGTGGTAGTCAAGCAGGTAGCTAGTAAAGACTGAAGACATCCAGAGATGTTGTCAAGGGGGAGTCTGTTGATGCATGTTTTGTGACAGGCACTCTGGATCGAGCTGAAGCTTTTGTTATTATCTATTTCATTCTTGTATGTATTTAGTATTTGTTGTATTTTGTTTATCGAGTTGTATTATGTCTGTTTATGTCTGAACTTGTTGTATTTTGATATTGTACTAAACAAATACGCAATGATGTGTTCCTGCGTATTTGTCAAGTACAATGGTCATGCGTACTTAGCAAGTACGCATGAAGGATGGTCATGCGTACTTGCTAAGTACGCATGGCCGAGGTCAATAAATAGCATAGCTTTGTTTCATTTTCACAACAGATGTATCAGTCTAGAAGTCATTCAATATGTATATGTACTTGTTTAAAATACTATGATATCAATAGACCGTGTATTTATTAGTACAACCTTGTGTTGATTGTCATACATTCATTCATACATTGTTCTCACACAATATCGATCCGACACACCCACCCGGAGGGACCTACAGTAGCTAAGTAGTGAATTTTATAATTATTTTTGATTGACCTTGACACCGCGATCAGTAAGCCAGTGATATGTGGCCACTGCATCCTTCAAACCATCGAACCTAGGTGGATCTCACTTCTTAAAGTGCCCGTAGTCATAGTTGCTGTCAGTTCCAGCCGACCTCTTCTTCTTCTTTTCCACCTCCACTATCACTCTCGTCTCTAGCTCCTCGAACGCTTCCTTCACAAGATCAGGCAAGTACTCATGAATCATCTCAGTCACTTCCTTTTTGACCGCCTCGCAAACCTCTGGTTTGAATTGGAACCCTTCGTTGTGCTCAGAATGCACCGAAGGTTCAACGCGCACTGACGGTTCAGTATGAACCGACACCTCTTCATGATTAGCATTGTCATCCTGAGCATTCTCACGACGCCCCTTACCAGTATCAATAGAAGCATTATGTCTCTTAGGTGCCATCAGTCACTGAAATTAATAACAATCTGAGCAATACTTAGGTATCATCTAAAAAAATCCGAGCAGTGCAATTAGTTAATGACGGTGGCCAGTCACCATTACCCGCTTGCCTTGCCTTTCAGGTTTTAAACCATCCCTATACTGCATTTTGGCATAACGACCCTGTCTTAGCCTACTAACACACACACACACACACATATACACTAACTCATACCTGGCGCTTCTGGCTTTTGGTTACGCGTGATGACATTCCCTATACATTGGTCCCATTCTCAGTCTAAGTCTAGGCATCGAGGATGCCCAAATTATTTAAACCACCGCTCTGATACCAAATTGTAAGGCCCCAATTTCCAGGAACCCGACACAGTGGCATACACGTAAGCACAGTAGTAAATGACATCAAATCAACTCAATTAAATGTAGCGGAAAGTAAACAGTCAACAGGTGGTCATCGACCCAAATCTCAAACACAGTCAATCAAGTACTAATATCTAAATAGTTCAACATCATAACGGGAAATAAATATCATCACAGCAATCACGGTAACCAAACGCCATCCAGAAGCCGCCAGCTCACACTTTCTCTTTACCTGAAATACATGCTAAAACGCCAGCTATGCTGAGTGAGTTCTATAGTAATTTAGTTGGGATATTAATTCCCCAAAACCGTCATAAAATCGTTTGAGTCTCAAAATATAATAACTCATAAAAGGAATTACAACAAAATGTTTGTTTATTGTCAACGACGCACTATTTATTCCCGCCTACCTAATCCGAGGATACCGGCAAACCCAATCACCCGTCTGACCGCCGTCAAACACGTTAACCCGTTGACTAAAGTCAACCCGATGTCAATCTTGCACTCAATCACCCGTCATGACGAATAAATACATGACTTGTTCCCATGCATACCATGCAAACGGAACAAATATTAGAATACGTATGCTTATCATACGACACCGCCTGAAATAAAATTAACGTCAACACCCTACACATGTATTCGTGCCCAAAACATTAAAACATTTAAAAGTGGGCGATAGAGACTCACCTTTACTAGACGCAACTTGATCTCTAGAACCCGCTAACACCTCGTACTCGCTCTTCGACTTCGCACCTATACTACACGCAAATTTACGAGTCTATACGTGACCCGACATTAAACTTTCACCTACACGAATGTCCCTACGCTACGCACAACCGCATGACGCCATGAATGATGTTCATGCGCTACGAGAACCTCTCGTCCATGTTCTCGACGTCCGAGTTTGGATTTGGGTTGACACCAGGTCCTCGAACTCGCCCTACACCACCTTCGCTTGTTAATACGCACCATAACACTCCGTTGCGCGTCACCTGCCCTTGATCGTCTCCATCGTGACACCGTCCGGAACCACCACAGCCCCGTCGCCGCCACTTGGGTTACCCGTCGCTCCTTCGGCCGGTTCGACAGGAGGCTCTCCGGCCTTCCTACTACTGCTGTGCACCTCGTTGCGCCATCGCAGTCGCACTCAGCCACCGCCGAGCCACCACTACTCCGCCACGCTGCTGTCATCGAGCCTGCGCCACCACCGCCGTGTCCGAGCACCATTTAGGTCTCGGCCACCACCATACTCGCATACCAACATTCAAAATGACAACCAAACGATTAAACGGAAGAGATGTAGTGATTGTGCCGAACCGGGCTCGGCACCCTACGCGCTACCGGACTTTACGCTCGGGCTCGACCGTCTTAATTCTTTTATAAAATGCACCTTCAAGTCTCGATATTTGCTTAATAACCCTCGCTTAATTTTGTACAAAACGATAGGGCACTAACCCCATCAAGTCTCTTTTCCCTCGCGACTCGTTATTTACAATAATTACAAACCCGCTTCCTAAACGAGAAACCGGGATGTTACATTGTTATTATAAATTTATAACTTTTACTTAAAATATAAAAAAGAAATATGTATTAAAAACAGAACTAGATAAAAAAGGGGCAATTACGTATCCCCCTAGAAACTTCATTAATTACATATTTATCCAACTCTAAATTTTATTTACGTATATCCCCTTCATAATTACAAATACACAATGGAATCAATTAGTAACGACGCTAGATGTTGGAATCGATCGGAAGCGGGAATCAGAAGGTTAGGGTTGGGATCAATGGAATAAGAATAGTCGTATTTTTTGTAAGGTTAAAAGTCTAATTTTATGAAAGAGAGGGTTATATGTAATTTAAGTTTTGAGTTCGGTATATATGTAATTAGGATTGAAAATAAAAGAATATATGTAATTTTACCAAAAAAAACAGAGAAACTGAAACACGATTAGGTTTAGAACCAATGAGTTAAATGGGTGAAGAAATGTTTTATTGTTTACGTGTCATTCCTAAAAAAACATAGAAACTGAAACACGATTAGGTTTTTTGGGATGCGGGTGGAGGGGGGGTTAGGTTTTTGGGTCTGGGTTAGGGTTCGATAAGACGGTTCCAACGCCGCTGGAATGAGCTCAATCAAAGTTCGTTTGACCCACTTCTTAACGTTTCTTAGCGAAAAATCACTTATTAATTGAACCTTTCCTTGTTCTAAAATGAACTTCATATATATATATATATAGAGAGAGAGAGAGAGGTGGGTTCCCCTACAAAGTCCTTTTTGCCTAAAAAGCCTAAGAATAGATCTCAATCATCTATTTTCTTGATTAATGGTTGAGATTTGATTAAAAGTTTGGTGTTGATTTTCAATTATTAATAATCATTATTAAGGGCAATCCAGACTTTTTGTATTTGATCCTACCCAATTTAAAATTTAAATTCCCTAAATATCGTAAAGCATTAAAGTGTGATTAATAGGTATCATCGGATTAATCCATCACTGGTTATGTTTACATTAATACTGGTTTTGAAAAAAAAACACCGATTCAGCTTCCTCTCTCTCTCTCTCTCTCTCTCATTCTCTATAATATATGTAAAAAACGAAGATACTGATTAACAAAAATCAAGAATCGTGGGAAGGTTAGTTCAAACACTCCAACCATGGCGATTTTTACGATAAATGTTGTTGAAAACGACTAAAGTTCTTATCTTGGTGCAGGTATTAAGGTAGTATAAAGTTGAAGAACATGCATGTCCTAAGTTCGTCCTCAAAGAAAAATCAACAACCGAAGAAGATGAAGGTGGTTAGTACTGCTAAGTCGGTTAAGGAGGAAAAAGGTATGACTTAATGTTTTAATGTTCTTAACAGTATATTGTTTGATGTTATTTGTGTGTACTGATTAACATGAAAAAACAGTATTTTGATAATTTGCATGTACTGAAATAACATATATTGTATGTACTGCTTGTAAGTATGAACTGTTTCTTATTGATACTGGTAAGAACATTATTGATGTAATTATTTATCAGTACTGAAATAACATATAGGAGTATGTACAGCTTGTACTGTTTTAAACATAGAAGGATGAATGTGGTAGAATGTTAATGTTCTGTACACAGTAATTTGATAATTTGCATGTACTGAAATAACATGTATTGTATGTACTGCTTGTACTGTTTTAAACATAAAAGGATGCTTTGTACCAATACTGAAATAACATATGTTGTATTCAACAATTTGATGTAGTTTTGAATATCCAACATTATCAGTATTGCATGAATTGGGTTTGATTTTTTTAAGAAACAGTTCATACTTACTAATTGGATTTGCTTTTTTTTACAGTTGTTTCCAAAAAGGTGAAAAACACTAAGAAACAAGTATGCTCCGATGATGATTTCCAAACTCCTCCTACTAAACGTAAACTGTTGAAAGGAGATACTGGTGATCCACAGCCAAAAAAATAATTAACAATACCGTCGAGCATCTCTTCATTAGAATCGCTAGCCATGAAAAATCTCTGAAAGTTGAAAACTTGTGGAAGAAAGAAAACGTATGGAATAAAAAAAATTAGTCAAAACCAATTAAATAAATATAAAAATTAACTTTCCATGTTTGTAAGATTTACCATAACTAACGAATGAGGAAAATACCAAATTACCCTTTATCATTAAATCCCTCAAATGACACATGTCACTCTAAGATTATTTATTAATATTTTTAGACAAAAAACACTTTGTACTTAAACCCTCATATATATATATATATATATATATATATATATATATATATATATATATATATATGATGAAGAGAAAACCAAAAGGTTAGGGGAAAACCAAAAAACCACTTCCAACCAATCACATTATTTAGAATTCTTTTTATTTTATTTTAATTTAAAGGGTATTTCAGTAAATTTATATAACTATTTTTGGTATTCATTTTAATTTTAATTAAATCCATTGTTTCTCTCCTTAAAAATTGAGTTTTTTTTAATTTGAATAATTACTGGAATCCATTCCAGATTCATTCCGTATTTCAAAATCACAATTCAAAATTAGTTTCACAATTCAAAATTAGTGTTTCAATAGTATGTGATTTTCTATCGAACAAGTGGAGGCGACGATGAGAGTACAACGATTGCTTGATCCGTGTATGAACAGAAATATTATCAATTTTTAGGTTCTTTTATCATCAATATTATCAATATGTTAGAATTATAATTTTAAAATCATAATGTTTTAGGCTATTTTATCATCAACTACCTTAGAACCCCTTGTCTATACACGGAATAAATAAAATCAATTTATAAAATTCTTAATTTTTTATGTATATATTTTAAATTAGGTCATATACACGAGTTTGTTTAATAAAAAACGAAACTACAATAATGTGCAAAAAAAAATTAAAATAATGTGTAAAACAAAAAATAAAATTCTTTGTTTAGTTAATTAACTAATAATTAGAATTCAAGTTTTATATTATCTTTTTTGAGAAATAAAAGCATTGACATAATTAAATTTCAAAATTTAAATTTACTTAAAATAAGGAAAATTAAAGATTTTGGTAAGATAAAATAGGGTGGTGACAAGAGGCATTCTTTGGAATCATTTATTATAATAAAGATTTGTACAATGTCAACCTTTTTTAGTCCAATATTCATTCTCACATTTTTTCCCCGCCTCTCTCTCTTATTAATTATCAACTTCACTATTTTAGTCAACTAAAGTAATTATTTGTTTCAATTTTTATATACACATTTTTAATTTAAAATTGTGTTTATGGTCAAATAATTTGTTCAATCATACTTTTATAAATTCACAAACTAAAAACAACTTTATAGGCAGATAAGATTCAAATAGAAAACATTTAATCATATATTTACATATGCATATTGTTTCATTTTGACGAGTGTATGTGTTAATAGATTACATTATATTTTATTCAACACGCGTAGTACACGGGTTTAAAAAACATAAATTCTTTTTATTACTAAGTATATAACATTATATTTATTCAACCCGTTTAGTACATGATATTCTAACCTAGTGTGTGTGTATATATATATATATATATGCATTTAGCATATACATTATCTTTTTTCATTAATTCTGCAAATTAATTAAGAATAATAATTAGCAACCGATACTGAGAATCGAAGCTTATAATCAACTTATTTATTTCATTTTTAAATTTCACGTATAACACTACTCGAGAGAAGATTTACTGAAGGAAGGAGTCATTTTGAGGTAAGAAACTCTCGTTTTTATAAGTTCCCCTTGAAATGGGTTTATTCGGATATTTTCGGTAAAAGGTTGGGTTTTTATGAACCAAATGAGAAAAGGATTATAGATCTGGAATCACGAAGGGAAAATACACATTTTGAACGTAAAAAGTTTCAAACTTGACGAATCCATCGATCCAGATCTGAGTCCATGCAAAACTAAGGTTTTGGGGGTGAAAATTGGAGGTTCACGGCTGGGATCCCCAGTTAGGGTTCACGGCTTGGGATCCCGGTGAGAGTCACGGCTTGGGATTTCCCGGGTAGGGTTCACGGCAAGGATCCCGAGTAGGGTTCATGGCTAGCAATCCCGAGTAGGGTTCACAGCTAGGAATCCTGAGTAGGGTTCACGGCAAAGATCCCGAGTAGGGTCTATGACTGGTATCCCGAGAACTCCCCTTGAGCAGTGAACTCCTGAGTTCACGGGCAGGAAACCGTGTACCCATACGTTCTCGGTATAGAGGGATGAAATGTAACGAGTTGTATGTAAAACTAAGACTAGGTTGCGTACGTACAGGTTAGAAGATTTTTAGAGACCTTTGACCGTGTTTATCTCAGGTGAGTTCTAGAAGCCCTTCTTTAAATGTTTTAATTAATATTTTGGGCTGGTGTGCATACATACGAAACGATGTTTATGAAATGATGTTTACGAAACGAGGTTTATGAAATGATGTTTACGAAGGACGATGTGATGAAATGTTTTGCCAAACGAAGTTTATGAAAGGTTTACGAATGAAATGTTATTTAATAAAACGTACGAATGCTTTAACTAAAATGAGGTAAAGGTTTTGAGAAAGTCACGAATGAACGAATCTGCCATGAGTTCTTACGGGAGGTAGGGTATGTATGTATGTATTGGCCTTACCTTACGGGGGCCTTTGTGGCTGGCTAACGGTTGTACAACTGGTTGAGGATGGGGTGACGACGGTGACCTATGGGATTACCGGGATCCCGATGGAAGGTACTTTTCCTTGCAAGGAAATAGTGCCTAAGGTATGTTTAGTCTTCCTAGAGGTAACAAGCCTTAGGAGACATGTGTTTGGTCTTCCTAGAGGTAATGAGCCTTAGGAGACCTGGATGACGGATGACTTAGAGGTAACGAGCCTTAAGTTCATCCACTGGTAAGCGAGGTATGGAATTGACGGTTACGAGAAGGCGCAGATTCAGTTCATGTTGACTTATGTTATGATGTTGTTAAGTTATTGCATGTTTTACGTACGCATTTATTAAATAAATGTATGTTATGTTTTTGGCAAAATGATTATGATAAGGTTTATGTAAAGCTACTCACCACCGTAGCTGACTTTTAGTACGAACATTCAGGTTAAGAGCAGGTTTGGATTGTGACAATCTGGACTTTTCAGTTAATTTTGTTAGAAATTTCGTTAAATTCCCAATTAATTCCTAACCCAGTTAACCCAATATTAAACTCCAGGGACTAATTATGTCAATAATCCAAACCTAAACTGCAGGGACTAGTTCTGCCAAGTCCCAAAACTTGAATTATTGACTCCCGAAGTCAAAATCAATTCAATTTGATCCCGTTTGAATTTTTGAAGTCAAACTCGTGACAAATCCAATCAAATTCAAATTCACAAATCGATTATGTGAAATTGAAACCGTTATCGCTCGATTAATGCCATTAACGATCTTAAACATCAATTAAAACACCATCATTGCACGAATTAATCAAATTAATGGCTATCAAGTTTATAACCGTCGTCCCTATCATCGACCATTATCAAATTGATCCAAATCTTCTGTTATTCGCACGAATTGGATACCTGCACATCTCAATCGAGCCTCAGAGAACCTGTATCACACCTCAATTCAATCGGAAATAGCAGTTAGAGTCACTGGAGCTAAAGCCGTTCACAGTCGGAGTCTGTTCAATCGAACACCATCAAATCGAGCATCGTTCTGGTAATTACGTACCTCTTTAGTTTCGTTTCAATTTGTTAATCATTAGCCCTATGCTAATTTGGCTTCATATCATCGAAATTAACAAGAACCCGATTCTAGGGTTCATATGAATGATATGTAATCGAACCCCATCAATCCGATAATTAAAACTGAAATTGATCATGCCCACAGACTCGCCTCGACGTCTAGATCAAAAGCCCTATGTTATTTGAGGCTTACATGATCGAATTGATCATGATCGAGAATCTAGGGTTCATACGATTCGGGTTTAATCAAACACTAACCTAAACACAATCTTAATTCAATTAATTGTTACGATTAGACTCGAAATCCTTCACTCTTTGAAAGCCCTATACCAATTGAATCAAATAACATCGAAATCATTATAAACCGTAAACTAGGGTTCATGCATATTTCCGGTTAATCGAACTCTTACCTACACCCGTTTGAAATGAAATTAAACTACATCATCAGTTTCGCAATTACGTTTTTAATAAAAACCCTATAATCCTAACAAGTTTTATTATCAGAATCAACGGATTTAATTTGTATTCTTAAAACTAGGGTTTCAACTGATAGTCCAAGAATTTATAGTTTAAAACTCGATGATATTGCAGTTAAACCTCACCACACATTCGCATATACTCGATTTACAAAACCCCTAACCTAATTTGTGTGATCGAAGTCCATATGATTAGAATCAGGACTAGATTGTACTCGGTTTCGAAAGGGGAATAGAACACAGAAGCCGTAGATGTTAAAACAAACCGATCCGGATACTTGTTGCGATGACTCTAGCGGGCGGATTGGTTAAGGCAGCGTGTGTGTGTGGGAGAGACCCGGGTTCGAGTCCGGGCTCCCACATTTCTTTTTAAACATTTTTCTAAACATATTTAATTAATAAAAATCATTCTTAATATTATTATATTAATATATAAAAGTGTTTTAGCCCCGAAAAACACCCGAAGGCTCGGGTGTAATTTTATAAATAGCATTTTCACTTATAAAATAATATATTTATATTATTTTCAAACCACGACTCTGAATAAAATAATATATTTACATTATTTCCAACCCGTGACTCGTATTAATAAATAATATATATATTATTTCGTATCGTTGTGTAACCTCGTATAACACTTGAAACTAAATGATAATATAATTAGTTATATTATTTACTCGCATTTATTACGTTCATAAACATAATATACTTATTATTTTGTACCACGAGTGAGTAGTTAGAACATTCTTTCGAACCTAAAAATAATATATTAAATTATATTATTTTTCTAATTTTTGTAAATAACAAGAAGCTCGAATATATTCATTATTATTGTTGTCATTAATCGTGTAACGTATATATATAATTTAATCATTAATTAAAGAATTCCTATTCCCGTGGATACGTTCGTCTACTCTCGGTTACTGGAGCGTTTCTTTAGGACGTTCTTATTCCGTGTCGTTGTCACAATTCCCATTTTTATCCCTAATTTATGTGTTTATAATTTTAGGGCATTCGTAAGTCGATTGAGACTTACACTCATGGTTCCAACCTGTCCTTTGTGTGATACTACCTACAACGCAACGCAGGTGAGTTTTCACGGCCCCTTTTACTGTTTTAACTTGGGGGAGAAAACATGACTAAACAATTTTGGATTTTGTAATTCGTATGATATCAATGTTAAATGCTAAGCGTAACACGCTATCACAGAAAGTCCTCAACTAATATCGGACCGTTAATATGGATCTTAGCGAGGTAATATGTAGTAGTACTACTGGGTTTGACAAATCCCACCCGCGTTAGTCGCGCTAACTCGATTAGATATCAAACGGGTGAAATGTTAGCCTACTCACACCGCCAGTGTTGATAGACCTGGCAGGAGGCAATAAACATACAGTCAGCTTCGGTTACGAGCGCTTGAGCTGAACATGAACATAGGTTAGCTACCTATAGATACGTACTGAATGAACATAAATCCGTTAAATGCTTATTAACATATATTGAAACCTGTGGACTCACCAACCTCGTGTTGACATATTTTCTTACATGTTTTCTTAGGTCGCTAAGATAAGACACAGGTGCACGTTAGGGCATGCATGGGATTCAACTACTTTGATTATAACTTATTTATGTTTGTTTGAATTATTCTATTGTACTTGTTTTGGTTGGACGTTTGGACTTTTTGTATATTTTGAACTTGAACATAGGTTAGCTACCTATAGATACGTACTGAATGAACATAAATCCGTTAAATGCTTAGTAACATATATTGAAACCTGTGGACTCACCAACCTCGTGTTGACATATTTTCTTACATGTTTTCTTAGGTCGCTAAGATAAGACATTGGTGCACGTTAGGGCATGCATGGGATTCAACTACTTTGATTATAACTTATTTATGTTTGTTTGAATTATTCTATTGTACTTGTTTTGGTTGGACGTTTGGACTTTTTGGACATTTTGAACTTTGGTTTTGGGCGCGTGTATTTTGCGCATTTACTTTCTTTATGCTTCCGCTTTGATACTCTGATTTAAAAGATATTTTCATTTTGAGTCCCATGTAGAGTCATTCAAAGTAACTAATGTCTGAGATCCTGGTTAGTCACTTCCCAAAACGGTAAAACTCCGTTAGTTGAAATTTGGGGTGTGACATGGATGATGGACGGTGATGCTTGGCAAGTGAGAAGAGTTACCCAGCTGATCATGATGACTGGCATCCCTTTATGTTTTACTTATTATGTGTTTATGCTTTAGACAATGTTTATGCTTCCGCATGTTTAACTATGTTGACGTTATGTTTGAACGAAATTTTCCGCTGCGCTATTTGATATTCATGTTTAAGAACTGCTTGTGAATGAGTAAATCCAACAAGTGAGGCCTCCCAGGTTTGGGGCCTCACAAGTTGGTATCAGAGCAATAGTTTGAGAGATTTAGACACTCCTAGTGTCTGAACTTAAACTGTGAATGGGACCGAAAGCGGATGCCAGCACGGGTAACTTCGGCCACAACATCAGGTATGAAGGTAGATTGTATATTTTCTTATATAGTATACCTTAGAGGTGTTAGGTTAGGACTTGTGTTCTAATGGAATCACAAAGGTGGTCAAATGGAAATTGAGATGTAGTGTAATGGTTAATTGCAGATAGCCAGTGTATATTAACATCTTACAGTGCTTGTTGAATTCTATTTGTTAACTAGTGTGATGACATTAGATTCCTTGTCTTATAGAACGAAATGGCGAGAAGAGCAAACAGAAGGCGTGGTGGGGGTCGTACCGGTGGACGGGGAAGGACTCATGTTCTTCAGGAGCACAATGAAGAAGGAAGTGTCCACACTGAACCGACGGTTAGTGTGCATGGGACTGAGCCGACTCATGATGAAGAACAACTTTTCACTTTTGAACCAGAAGTGAGAGCAGATCTAGCACGTGAATTCATAGAGTGATGAAGAATTCTCTGCCAGGTCTGTTGGCAGAAGCGTTGAAGAAAGCTAATGAGGAAAGTGGGTCTAACACGACAACTGGTGCTCTGAACAACGAGACTAACAACACCCCGCCCGCTCGCGGCTGCTACTACAAGTCTTTTAAGGCATGAGACCCGCCTGTTCTAACTGGGAAGAAGGACTAGGTGGCTACGTTTGACTGGGTAATCCGTATGGAAGCCGCCATTCGTCTGAGCGAATGCCGAGCGAACCAAGTTGTGAAGTTTGCTGCTAACTCCTTATGGGAGGAAGCATCTCATTGGTGGGAAGGTGTGCGTCAAGCCAGGGGGACGAGGCTGTTGACGCGATGATGTGGAATGATCTG
Organism: Smallanthus sonchifolius; assembly: GCA_023525975.1. NCBI lineage: Eukaryota > Viridiplantae > Streptophyta > Magnoliopsida > Asterales > Asteraceae > Smallanthus > Smallanthus sonchifolius. Next base: position 13,470,814 of record CM042035.1, on the reverse strand, counting down.
AAGACTCTGGTGATCAAGAATTCCTGTTCAAGGAATGAGATCGAGAAGGTAGAGAGGGAATTTCTGGGAATTAAGGCTGGAAGCATGACCCACAGGCGGTATACCACCCGGTTCAATGAACTGGCACGCCTGGTGCCACATCTTGTCACTACTGAAGAAAGAAAGATCGCCTGCTACATTCAAGGGTTGCCTGAAAAGGTCCGCAGTTATGTTAAAGAAAACTCCCCTATACCTATGATTCAGTAGTAGAACTGAGCGGCGTGGTATTTGATTATTTGGTACTGAATGTCATGGCCATCGATGAGCCCAAGAAAAAGCTGAGCTTTCCTGCTAAGCGATCGAGAGGAAAGTTATTTGGGGCTCGTGACAAGCAGGCGAGGGTTGGTGAGTTAGCAGTCTGTGGGAAATGTGGAGGGAGGCATACAGGTGAATGCAGGCTAAGGTCAAATCTATGCTTCAAGTGTGGCAAGACCAGGCACAACTCCTAGGAATGCACACAGGGCATTAAGTGTTATAATTGTGGCGAAAGGGGCCACATGAGCCGGGAATGGACTAAACCAATAATGGGTGAAGCGTAAAAAGGGAAAGGTCCTGAAAGGAAAGAAGAAAGGCCTCGAGCGAAGACTCGAGCGTATGCACTAACACAAGAACATGCCAGGGTAGACCCCGATGTGGCGTCAGGTACATTTATCCTTGACAACACTTTTGTTTCTGTGTTATTTGATTTGGGCGCCAGTAAGAGCTTTATATATGCTACTTTCTATAAGCTGGTGAAATACTCAGTCGGTAAACTAGAAAGGTCCTTTAGTGTAGAAACTGCTGAGGGTAGAACCGCAAGAGTAACCGAAGTAGTTGACAATTCCACGATAAAAATAGAAGGTCATAGATTCCCCGTCAGATTGTTTGTCATGGTTTTGGGAGGGTTTGATGTTGTGCTGGGTATGGATTGGCTAGCTGCTAACGAAGCACAAATTATATGCAAACGAAAGAAAATCCGACTCAAGGCTCCGGACGGTAGCAAAGTCGAAGTCCTCGGGGATCGTGACGCCCCAATGCCTAATGTCATCTCGATGATCAAGGCCACAGATTACTTGAGGCGCGGATGCGAGGCTTATCTGGTGTACGTGATTGAAAAGTGTAATGGAGTAAAGGAACTAGATGATGTACCGGTGGTACGCGAAATATATCCGGAGGTTTTTCCAGAGGATTTGCCTGGGATACCACCCAACAGAGAGACTGAGTTCCGAATCGACCTAGTACCAGATGCCCAACCCATGGCTAAGGCTCCTTATCGACTAGAACCAGTGGAGAAGAAAGAACTTATGACCCAATTAGACGAATTACTTGACAAGGGATTTATACAACCAAGCATCTCGCCTTGGGGTGCTCCAGTATTATTTGTGAAAAAGAAAGATGGTTCTATGAGAATGTGTATCGTGTACAGGGAGTTGAACAAACGTACAGTGAAGAACAAGTACCCTTTACCAAGGATCGACGACCTATTCGATCAATTACAGGGCGCAAGTTGGTTCTCAAAAATCTACCTTCGATCCGGGTACCATCAATTGAAAGTAAGGGAAGAAGACATACTGAAAACCGCATATTGTACGCATTATGGACATTTCGAGTTTCGCGTAATGTCCTTCGGATTGACAAACGCCCCCACAGCGTTCAAAGATTTGATGAATAGGGTGTGTCGACCGATGCTAGACCGATCGGTAATTTTGTTCATCGATGATATCCTCATCTACTCCAAGAATGAGGGTGATCACACATGTCACTTGAAGGAGGTGTTGGAATCCCTAAAGAAGGAAAACTTGTATGCAAAGTTCTCCAAATGCGCGTTCTGGCTTAGGAAAGTCCGATTCCTAGGTCATGTTATTAACCCGAACGGCATTATGGTTGACCCAGCGAAGATAAGGATGGTAAGTGATTGGGATATTCCTAAGACGCCTACTGAAATCCAAAGTTTCTAGGGATTGGCGGGCTACTATCAGAGATTCCTCCAAGATTTCTCAAAAATAACTTCACCGTTGACGAAGCTAACTCGGAAAGAGGTGAAGTACGAATGGGGTTCGACCCAGAATGAGGCGTTTAAGAAATTAAAGGAGAAATTAACCTAAGCTCCAGTTTTGGCCCTTCCCGAGGGCAATGAAGACTTGGTGGTATACTCTGACGCCTCGGGTCTGGGATTGGGGTATGTGCTGATGCAACGCGGGAGAGTGATTGCGTATGCATCACGACAGTTGAAAGTTCACGAAGTTAGTTATCCGACTCATGATTTGGAACTTGTTGCTGTCATATTTGCATTGAAAATCTGGAGGCATTACCTTTACGGGGTGAAGTTTACTTTTTACTCTGACCACAAAAGTTTGAAGTACTTCTTTGAACAGAGGTAACTGAATATGAGGCAGAGGCGATGGTCGGAACTTTTGAAAGACTATGATTGTGAAATCATATACCATCCTGAAAAGGCAAACGTGGTGGCTGATGCTCTAAGCCGAAAGGATGTGCCTGCTCCTATTAGAGTGAAAGCTTGCCAATAGGTGGTAATATCAGATGTGATGAGGGAAATTGAAATAGCTCAAGATGAAGCACTTAAAAAAGAAAACATAAAGAAGGAGAGAATGGTTGGCCAACAAGACTGTTGGAATATAACACCCTTAGTGTTAGGACACGTTTTGGACGGGTGTGGATACGTATGGGTGGCGAGCTTAGAACCAAAATCTTAGACGAGGCTCATAAGTCTCGTTACTCTATCCATCCCGGGATGAACAAAATGTACCAGGATCTGAAAAAGGAATACTGGTGGCCTGGGATGAAACATGAGGTGACAAAATACGTAATCAAGTGCTTGACTTGCTCACAAGTTAATGCCGAACACCAGAAACCGTATGGGAAGATTCAAAAACTTGATATATCGGAATGGAAGTGGGAACACATTACCATGGACTTCATAACCAAGTTACCTCGTACAGCTAAAGGTCATGATACTATTTGGTAAATTGTGGACCGTTTAATGAAGAGTGCTCATTTCCTACCTATTCGCGAGACGTTCTCGTCAGAAAGGTTAGCGGAAGTATTGATTAACGAAGTAGTAGCACGACATGGGATGCCTTTGACGATTGTATCTGACCGAGACACACGATTCACATCGAGGTTCTGGAAAAGATTCTACGAAGCAATGGGCACGAGGCTTAATATCAATACGGCATACCACCCGCAAACGGATGGTTAGTCCGAAAGGACCATTCAAACATTCTGGAAAAGTATCTGAAGCCACTTGGGAGACGGAGACGGAAATGAAGGAGTTGTACCCTCAATTGTTTGACTTATGACAGGTTTAAGGGACGAAACCTTTTATAAGGGGGATAGACTTGTAACATCCCAAAAATAACGATGAACAATAAGCGGGATAAGGATGTAATAAATGGGTGTGAAAATATAAAGGCTTGGGGGTCGCTAGTTGGACCGTATCACACAAATTCCCCATTATCTCATTCAAACTCTACCCCATTTCTAGAGAGAGAAAGTCGTAGAGAGAGAAAGCTTTGGATTTAGCTAACGATCGATCCTCTACCTTGATACACTACTCGAGAGAAGATTTATTGAAGGAAGGAGTCATTTGAGGTAAGAAACTCTCATTTTTATAAGTTTTCCTTGAAATGAGTTCATTCGGGTATTTTCGGTAAACGGTTGGGTTTTTATGAACCAAATGAGAAAATGATTATAGATCTGGAATCACGAAGGGAAAACACACCTTTTGAACCTAAAGAGTTCCAAACTTGACGAATCCATCGATCCAGATCTGAGTCCATGCAAAACTAAGGTTTTGGGGGTGAAAACTGGAGGTTCACGGCTGGGATCCCCAGTTAGGGTTCACGGCTTGGGATCCCGGTGAGAGTCACGACTTGGGATTTCCCGGGTAGGGTTTACGGCTTGGATCCCGAGTAGGGTTCACAGCTAGGAAACCTGAGTAGGGTTCATGGCTAGGAATCCCGAGCAGGGTTCACGGCTAAGATCTCGGGTAGGGTCTATGGCTGGTATCCCGAGAAATCCCCTTGAGCCGTGAACTCCTGAGTTCACGGGCAGGAAACCTTGTACCCATACGTTCTCGGTATAAAGGGATGAAATGTAACGAGTTGTATGTAAAACTAAGACTAGGTTGCGTACGTACATGCTAGAAGATCTTTTAGAGACCTTTGACCGTGTTTATCTCAGGTGAGTTCTAGAAGCCTTTCTTTAAATTTTATAATTAATATTTTGGGCTGGTGTGCATACATACGAAACGATGTTTATGAAATGATGTTTATGAAACGAGGTTTATGAAATGATGTTTACGAAGGACGATGTGATGAAACGTTTTGCCAAACGAAGTTTATGAAAGGTTTACGAATGAAATGTTATTTCATAAAACGTACGAATACTTTAACTAAAATGAGGTAAAGGTTTTAAGAAAGTCACGAATGAACGAATCTGCCATGAGTTCCTATAGGAGCTAGGGTATGTATGTATGTATTGGCCTTACCTTACGGGGGGCCTTTGTGGCTGGCTAACGGTTGTACAACTGGTTGAGGATGGGGTGACGACGGTCACCTATGGGATTACCGGGATTCCGATGGAAGATACTATTCCTTACGGGAAAATAGTGTCTAAGGTATGTTTAGTCTACCTAGAGGTAACGAGCCTTAGGAGACATGTGTTTGGTCTTCCAAGAGGTAACGAGCCTTAGGAGACCTGGATGACGGATGACTTAGAGGTAACGAGCCTTAAGTTCATCCGCTTGTAATCGAGGTATGGAATTGACGGTTACGAGAAGTGTAGGTCCAGATTTCACTCAGAAATCTCACAAATGATTGATTCTCCACACACAAAGGCGGAAACAATGTGTATGGAGGTGAGACAGGGGATAGAAACAGATTTGGTGAAGATAACGGGCTAAACACACTCACAATCAACACAAATATGATATGAAATTGCAAGAACAGTGCACAATACTCAAAATGCTGATTGTATTGATTGAAGAACAATGAGAGATAAGGTTTAAGGTTACAGCCACTACACACTCCCTAAACATTCTAAAACTAGGCTATTTATAGTAGATGACTGATATCGAAACTATGTCAACCGAAACTACTAGTTTCAGCTGAACATTTACAAGTGATACTCAGACGTGTCGAAACTACTATATATCGAAACTACTAGTTTCGATTGAACAAACCTCAATCGTAACTAAGTAGTTTCGATGGCCTAGACTTAACTAAATAAAAACAGTACATTACAGAAAGTGAAATTACAATAATGAAATGATAGAAAGTAAACTAAGCTAACATTGTTCAAACATACAATAATGACAACAGCTTATACAGAAAAACATGTCTCTACAATCTCCCCCTAAGCTGTTGCATTACTGTCTTCAGCTCTTCACTAAGCAACTGGTCCTTTAGTAGTTCTTGGGATGTAAAGTTTGACATGGAGAGACACAACCCGTTGATAGGCCATGGTATCCGCCTCATCTTCATCACTATAAGCCTGAATGTGATTCTGGAATAGTACCTCCAGATCTTCAATTTGAAACTTTAATAGCTCCATAGGCTCAAAGATGACAATGTCTTCCTTGCCTTCACACTCGATCACGGCACTGCCAATGATTGGATTGTAGTACCATTTTCTAAAAGTTTGTAGTTGGACGGGCACGATCTTGGGAATAGTGATGGTCTTGTGAGTTTGTGCAGGCTTGTACCTCAAGAAGACATAGGGCTTCTTGGTCTTAGGGTGAAACCTAGTCTTTGAAATTTTCTTCTGAGTCTTTCTAGGCTTCATTACCTTAAAATCATAGTTGACCTGTTTGTGCAAGAAGTGTTCAAAATCAGAGGCGATCATGACATATCCAGGGTTTTGAAGGGGAAGTTTGGCCAAATCTCTATGGTCATAGAAGGGGAGAGTCTGGAAGTCAGTCATGTTCTTGAAGTGCTGAACTCCTCCCTTGTATCTTCTAATTATGAACAACTTCCTCTCTGCATCATACTTCCAACCAACAGGAGGCCTTTTTAGCACTTGGTGTTCGGCTATCCATTCGTATATTTGTGGGCTCTCCTCTAGTACAAATATTATCAACCAAGGTTTTTTCGGGTTTAGAAACTCAGGATTAATGGAAGGTTCGGTTGGAATCTGAGTAGCTTCAGATGCAGTAGTGGTTTGTTCAGGAATAACATGCTTAACAATGTTAAACTGAACATCTTCTTCGGTTTTCTCTTCATCAGACAGGGCTTGAATTTCATCTCCCTCCTTTGTGAAGTACCTTGTCTTTTCAGTCTCTCGTTCTTCTGTAGGAAGGATCTCTGGATAGAGTTCGTTATAGCCAAAATTGTCAATCTCATCTAGTAAGGCATTGAGCTCGTCATCAGACGGTATATCCTCTTCATCCAGAATCACCGTTTCAATCTCAGTCTCAGTTCCCTTCCCTCTTTTCCTTGCTTCCCTTCTTTCACTAGCTGAGGGAAGGTCGAACTCTTGTTCTTCAACAGCCTCCTTTGTCTTGGCAGCATGGCCAGTATGGATAGTCATTGGCGACTCTGGATCAATGACAAAGGCAGGAGACAAGGGTTCAACACTAGATGTGGTTTCCCCCTGAGCTGTTGAAGTGGTTGTTTGTTGTTGCACAAGCTTTATCAGAGAGGCTTTGAGCTGTTCTACTATTTCAGCTAAGGCCTTTTATTCTTCTTGCTGTTTTGAGATGAGTCTTTGTTGGGTTTCAAGCTGGGTATGTAAACCCCCAACTTCCAGCTTCAGGTCTTTAACCTCTTCCTTGCACTCATTCAACTCAGATCTTAAACCTTCAATAACTTCATCTTTCTTTTGAACATGATCTTATAGCTTCTTCACTTCAAAACTTAATGTTTTGACTCTTGGCACAGAAGAAGTTGGTTCATGTGATGGTGATGTAGGAGGAGTAGTGATGTGTATTTGTTGAGGTGATGGTGGTGGTGTAGGGATGTGTGCTTGTTGTGGAGTAGGTTGTGGTGTATTGAATAAAGAATCAAAAGAAGATGAAAAATATTCAAGTCCAGTCTTAATCTTCTTTGCCTTAGGATCCTCTTCTTCATAGTCAGAACCTGACTCAACTTGTCTTTTGGAGGATGATGCAAGACGCTCTGTCCTTTCATCAGAATCAGACTTGTAATAATCAGACCCATAAATTCCTTTATCCAGAGTCCCACTAGACTCTGCAACTTCCTCATCAGCTCCTTATGTACCAGCTTCAACATTAACCATTGGCTCTATAGCTATCTGTACTTGCTCAACAAAAGTAGCCTCTATCACAGGCTCAATAATAGGTTGTTCTTCTTGAGCATGGGGAACTTCTATTTCAATCTCAGGTTCAGCTACTTGTTGGTTACATTGATCTAGATCCATTTCCTCTTCTTCTTCCTCAGACGATGACAATTCCACCTCTAGATCTGGATCCACATCAGGAATAAACTCTTCCTCTTCTCCAATAATGTGACCAAACAGAGGAATATCTGCAATGGCTCTGTTGGTCCTTTTGTTCGAACTCTTCATGTAGCTGAGAGTCTTGGCTATCATATGGTCAAAGACAAATACATTTCCACCTTGTTGAAGATCTGGATGTAGGTGGTTGATTATGATCTGAAGGAATCTTGGATAAACCAAAACTTCTCCTTAACAACTCCTGTCAAATTTTCTTTAAGTTGTCTAAATACCAACCCTGAGAAGTTGTAGTTCCTGCCTTTAATCAATCCCAAAACAACAGATGCTACCATGATATATGCTGAATCAAAGCCACCTTTTCTGATGGAGAGGTGGTGAATGAATACATGAACAATGTATCTCTAATGGCTTGGAAGGGCGTTCTTTATAATTTGACCACTCTTGAACTCATCAGGATGACCCAATCTTCTGAAACATTCTTTAAAGTAGAAGGTTGGGAATTCTGTTGGTGCCTCTGGGTTGTCATTGAATTGCAACACCTCTCTAATAGTAGCTTCAGAGAATAAAACTTCTTGGCCATGAACAATTTCCCTTAAATGCTCCACATTTTCAACAGTTATTATCTCTGCAGTCTCCCAAAACTCCTGTAGATATAAAAACTGATGGCTACAAAATTCTCTAAGTACAACTGCTGCGGACTCCACAATCTTGCTGCTGACCAACAAGCCGCTGCGGATAAGCTTGTCTGCTGCTGATAGTTGTTCTCCTGCTGATGAACGACTCTGATGCAGATAGCCTTATCTGCTGAAGTCCAGAGTTGCTGCTGATATGCTTCTCAGCAGCATCAAACACTTGATGCTGCTAATAGGAAAATCATCATCAGCTTTGGATAGTTGAGTCTTGTTGTGGATCATCAACTATGCTGTTGATAGCCATATTTGCTGAAGATTAATCGTCGCTGCTGATTGGCATATCAAAAGCATCAACTTTACTACTGACAACTTTCTGCTGCAACTCTGACACATCATATGCAGAAAGAATGTTACTGGTGTAGACAATAAAAGACAACGCTCTCCTTCCAAGTATCCAAGCAATGATGCTTAAGAAGACGTTTGATTAAAGTTAACTTTTGTAGTCTTTGTTGTCTTAACTTGTAGTATAGCCTCTAGTATACAAGATCAACGGCTTGTGTTTGATCTGATCCTTAGAATCAAGGGTCTGTCTTGATTCTAAGTTACTATATAAGTAGTGTATCTGTTCATTGTACAAGTGTGTTTTCTTAGAGTTTTCTCTGTAATCTTGTAACCATTGAAGCTTAATACAATTTGCAATTATCAGTACTCTTTGTGTTTACTTGTTTACATTGCATAGTTGTGATTGTTTCCGCCAATCTCAACTAGAATAGAACCATCTTGTATTCATTGATCCTATAAGTGGTATCAGAGCTTTGGCTCTCAGATTAAACAAACTCACACTTGTTTAATCAATGTCTAGTTCTATTCACTACTATTTCTTTGCTAAAACACCATATATCAAAAATCCAAAAATGGCACAAAACAATGGTTTTGATGACACTGGAAGAATCAACAGACCACCAAGACTGGTGTCTGGAGAAGACTATGATATGTGGAAGAACATGATAGAAAGTTTCTTCTGCTATCAAGAGTATGAGATATGGAGATCCATTAAAGATGGACCATATGTACCCATGGTGGCCTCTGCTGATTTCGGAGGTCCATCAGTCCCCAAAGAACCCTCAAAGTATTCACATGAAGACATCAAGAAGATGGATGTAGACTTCAAAGCCTTGGGAGCCATTCAGATGTGCTTGTCAAATGAAGTCTTTTACAAATTCAGAGAATATAAGACTGCCAAGGAGCTATGGGAGGCTCTTGAGAAGATGTTTGCTGGGTCAGAAGAAGTGAAAGAAAATAGAAGAGACATTCTGAAGCAACAATATGAGAACTTTGTCTGGAAGGAAGGTGAGTCTCTTACTGTGTTGTACAACAGGTACACCTACCTTGTGGGAGAGCTACAGTGCTCAAAAGTGAAGCTGGAGAATGAAGACATTCTCAAGAAGTTCATCAGGTCTCTGCCAAGCTGTTGGACACTTTACACAGTGTCAATCAGAAGAACTGAAAATTTAAGACTTTGCAGATGACTGAGCTGTTTGGCATGCTGAAGACCTATGAATTAGAAATGATTCAAGCCAAAAAGAGAAGCTCAAGTTACTCAACAGCCTCATCATCGACCACCACTTCCTCTGCACTTCACTCTGATCACTCAATTCCTAGTTCAAGCAACTACTACCCTCCCATTGTCACTCATCCCTAGACTCCAACCTCACAATCAAACAACTCACCATTTCTTCTTGAAGCCCCACCTTAAACATCAACTTCGGCTACCTTTGTCTCTGCAAACTCAAGCAATATGTCCTTTATCAAGGAAGATCTGGAATGTTTTCATCCAGATGATCTAGAAGAAATGGATATACAACACTCCTATGCCATGCTCTCTCTAAGAGCAAAAAGGTTCTACTATAGTACAGGAAGACCCATTCCAAGCAACAACTCCAACACCAGAGTTGGCTTGGACAAAAGCAAACCGAGATGTTACAACTATAAACAACTTGGTCACTTTTCCAGAGAATGCAAGGCACCAAAGGAAAATCCAGCTGCTGCCCAGCCAAGGCAAGCTCATCAAGGTCAAACAAGTCAAGCTCAGCCAAGAAAGCAACAAGCTACCACTCCTACTCAAACTGCAGCGTGTGCAGCTGTTGGAACTGCTGAGTTTGACTGTAGCTTCCAGTATGAGGATCTTCCTGCCAGCAATCAGGCTCTCATGGCAGACACATCAGAGATACCACCTCAGGTATATGAAAATCTTTGTACTCAGGCTTGTATTAATAAGATTCTTGGATACAGAAAACATAACCAGAATCTCATAGATCAAAATGAAGAGTTTCACCAAATGAAATCTGAATTTAAAAAGGTTGAAAACAGTTACAAAGAAAAGATTAACTGTTTAAAAAAAGAGATTTCATCATTAAAACATGAACAAACAAACCTTGAAACTCAGATTGATGATCTTCTGGTTAAGTTAAAGGCTACAAAGGCTGAATTAGCAGACCAAAAGGTCTATGTGGAAAAATATGAGTTTGCATTCAAAAAGCTGCAAAGATTTTTGGATGCTCAAATTCATGAAAGGGTAACTGCTGGACTTGGGTTTCAAGCTGAACAACCCTACAATGTTGTTCCTCCACCTGCTGACTATGTAGCCTTTCATGAACCAAGTTTCAATCATTCCAATCTTGATCTGGCCAACCGAAATCTTGATCCTGCTGTCCAAGAAACCTCTGTGTAAGAACGCACTACTTCATCTGAGTCTGAGTCCACATGCTCAGAATCCACTAAAACCAATAAAGCTCCATCACTACATACCTTTGAAGTTATTCAAACCAACAGTCTGAGCCCCTTCATCCCTTCAAAAACAGTACCAGTATCTCAACTTACCAAACAAATCAAAATCAGCTATCCTCTAGAAGGAAGAAAGCTAACTGTTGAAAAGGTACAGTCTTCAACCTCCACCAACCCAAATCCTCAGTCCAAGTCCACCCAACCAAGGAAGGTGTTTGAAATTTGTCATGCACCCGGAGAGAGAGCTCCATATGTTCAAAAGACATTGGAGGAAGCCACTTTTGGGCACAACAAAGTTCACCCTTGGAATTTCAAAGACTTGTTCAAAAGAAAAGATTATGTGTACTTCCAAAGGGACAAACTAGCTAAATGATGTTTTATCTGTGGCAAATACAATCACACTACCAGCACATGTGTAACGAACCAAAATCCGGGTCTCGTTATAAATAATTAATATTTCTAAATAAATATTATGTCGAAAATAATATTTTGAAATAAATTGAAACAAGCGGGTTTCAAGTTGGTAACGGGGGTTACACTAGTTTTTAACTAGTTATGGAGGATATGGGTGAATTGGAAGTGGAAGGACTAATGTTGTAATTATGCAAATCTGCCATATTTGACTCCTTAGAGTCAAAATTAGGCTCATTTGGCAAATTGGGTCGTTCATCTCAAGAGAGCTAAAAGGAGAAAACGAGTTTGAAGCCAATTTCGTGCATTTGAGCTTGATTTGAGAAGGTTTTGGCTTACTCATCACCTTCCTAACATCAAGTAAGTGCTAATCTTCCTCTTTGATTCACCAATGTTGTGTTCTTGGTGGGTTTTGGGTGAAACCCGAAATTTATGTTGCATGTGGTAAAATGGTGTTAGACTATTGATAATCTAGCTAAACTAAAGGTGTAGGAAGGTGAATAACATCCTAGAACCCTTTGATTTTGATTATGAGAAGTTAGGGTTCATATGGTGGAAATTGGGGGTGTTTGGATCATGATGCTAAAATGATGAATTAATGAAGATTAAGTGTTTTTAAGATGTTAGACACTTGAACAAACACCAAATTAACTTAATAATAATTTTTGAAAGAAAAATTAGTGTTAAGATTAAGATAATGAAACTCAAGTGGGTGAGTTTGTGGTGAAAGAGGGTGTTTGGTTATGAGGATAACCCAAACGGGTCAATTTGGGTTGGAAATGGGGAAATTGAGTTGTGGACTCAATTGTAATAGAATTTTGATGTATGTTAGATTACTAAACTAGGTGAATGTGTTTAGGTAATCTAATTGCAAAGCTAGAAGGTGGTGCGGGATCCTCTAACTCAAAAGGTAAGTGCTTTGCACTTACTTAGTAATGATAGGTGGTGGTGATGTTTATATTTGAATTTCATGTTGGTTATTCAAATATCTTATATGTGTTTATTGGTATGTGGATGAAATTAGTTATTAAACCTATATGGTGTGAAAATTGACTTGTGTGGTAAAAGTCAAGTTTTGTATGCATAATGTAGTTGGCTATGTGGTATATGGTCAAACTAAAATGTAGAATATGTTGAATCGGTGTAAATGACTATGTGGTATATAGTTAAGCTAAAATGTGATAGGTGATAAAGTATAGTAATTGACTTATGTGGTATATAAGTCAACCATTGTGGAATAATGGTGAAGTCGGTGTAAATTGACTTATGCGGAATATAAGTCTAACCATTGTGGAATAATGGTGAGATTGGTGTAATTGACTTATGTGGTATATAAGTCAAGCTATTGTGGAAAAATGGTGAATGTGGTGTAAGTGACTTATGTGGTATATAAGTCTAGTGTAAGGGGCCTTATTTGACCAAATGGGTGCAAATGGGTCAAATGGGTCAAATGGGTAAAAAGGGTGAAAGCAAGTTGTAAATACTTGTTTGTTATGTTTATATCATTACTAATGGTGTTATATGTGGTGAATGTAGGAAAAACTCCGAAGTAGTCAAGGTCAAGTCCAAGGCGTTGGCGGATTCTCGTATGCAAAATTTATGTTTTTGATGAATTAGTAGAATTCCCCCTTTTTGCTTGTAAATTGATAAACAAAACTTGTTTTTGGTGTGTGACCATGTTGATAAAGGTTTTGTGTCAATTTTTATGTTGTGGGAAAGTTGTTGTTAAGTGATTTGGTAAAAGATGGAAATTTTGGCTAAGTAGAAAAGCTGCTGAGAAAACTGAAACTTTCTGGAAATCTGGTCCCTCGCGGTACGCGAAGAACCTGAGAGGTTTCTCTCGCGGTACGCGAGAGACAAGTCTCTCGGATTGCTTTCCTGACGCCCCCTCGCGGTACGCGAGAGTTGTGGGTCTGGTCCCTCGCGGTACGCGAGGACGTAAAAAAAAAAAAAAAAAAAAAAAAAAAAATTTCCTGGGTTTTTACTTATGCTTCCGCGTGTTTAAGAATGGTGTGTTATAAATTGGTATCAGAGCAATGGTTTGAGGGAAATTGGTGCGCAAGGCACTAAACTCAAACCGGATGCTCTTGATATGGGGAATTGATACGAGAATCCATGAAGGACTTGACTAAGACTCGGAGCTTCCGGAAATGAAAGGTTAGTAATGATTTGATAATATGATAATATATATATGGTGTATGTATATATGTATGATGAATGTTGTTAAGGTGTTATGTGTGCCGAAACTTGTTTTTTTGTGACTTGTTATATGGAGATGGTAATTACAATTGGGCATGGCGTACTATTAAACATGTCTGGCCAATATGTTTAATAAGATGAAATGTGCAAGAGACTTTATGATAACCATATAACAATGAACATTTGCAAGGATTAGGTGAAGGTGGTTATATATGTATGTATGTATATAGGTAGGTATATATATACTTAATGCATATAATAGTGAATGTGTAATGGATACCTAGGGTATTGAAAGTGAAAGGGTATTAAGGTGTTTGTGGTTCATTTCTCAGCTTAGAGATGGCAGAAGATGCAAGTAATGAACCGTTGGATCCACGGATTCAAGAGTTGATAAAAGAGGAGGTGGCCAAGGCCTTTGAGCAAGCCACAAATCTGTTGATGGAAGAGATGAGGGGGACTATTAAACTCTCTCTCGAGGAGATCTTGAAGGAGAAAGAAAAGGAACCTCAAGGTTGTACTCTGAAAGAGTTTATGGTGATCAAGCCCAAGGAGTATAATGGGCAGGTGGACCCGATTCTGAGCCACAGGTGGATTGTAGATATGGAGTCTAATTTTGAGACTACTAAATGTAAGCCCGAGGATAGGGTGATGTTCAGTGTGCCTTTGTTGACTGGAAGGGCAAAGGAGTGGTTGTTGAATCTCCGCAAGGAGAGAGGTGATTTGGGTGTGACCTCCATGACTTGGGAGGAATTTAAGGCGGCTTTTCTAAAGTACCATTGCCCACAAGCCGCGGTTGACAGAATGACTGAGGAGTTCCTCCTCATGAGGCAAACGACTGAATCGATTGATGAGTTAGCGGGGACTTTCTTTGATCGTGCCAAGTTCTGCCCGGATGTGGTGTCAACTGAGAAAGCCAAGATTGACAGGTTTTATGCTATGCTGACGGTGGAGTTCAGGGATAGCATATCTCCATCCTCATTTACCACACTTGTAGACTTGATAAACAGGTGTCGGGAAAGAGAGGTGGAGTTGAGGAGGCAAGAAGCTAGAGGCGAGAAGAGGAAGCGTGAAATCGTCGAACAAGTGGTGAAAAAGATAAAGGGCGGGAGTCCTAGCAAGAAGCCATTCAACAAGTTCTCTTCTCGGGCGTGCAAAAATTGTGGTAAAGAGCACTTCGGGGATTGTAAGAAAGGATCCTTGAATTGCTATAAATGTGGAAAGCCGGGACACATGGCTAATCAATGTACAAGCCAAATTCAGTTGTGTTATAACTGTTACAAACCTGGGCACAATAGGGTGGATTGTCCCGAGTTAAAGCAAGGTAGGAGCGACAAGAAGATAGAGATGCCAAGACCTAAGGGTAGAGCTTTCCACATCTCAGCGGAGGAAGCAAAGAATGACTCGGAAGTGGTGACAGGTACTTTCAAGATTAACTCTTTACCTGCACTAGTTCTTTTTGATTCGGGGGCTAGTCGTTCGTTTGTGTCTTTGAAATTTGTTAAGCATTCTTCGTTTCTAAGTAGCAAATTAGATGAACCTTTGGAAATCGAGGCGGCCAATGATAAGAGCTTCCTGGTGTTTGATATTTTTAGAAATTGCGAGTTGAGAGCGGGGGGTGAAACATTTCTTATTGATTTGATCCCTATGACTATGGGGGATTTTGATGTTATTGTGGGGATGGATTGGTTGTCAAAGAATAAGGCGAGTATATTATGTGGACCAAAGGCGATCCAACTTGATTCCCCGTCGGGAGAGTCCATCTACATTGAAGGTGATAAGAAAGGTAAGGTGAAGTTGTGCTCCTTTGTGAAGGCAACCAAGTACATGGCGCGTGGGTGCAAGGCGTTCATGGCATGTGTTACGGATGTGGATGGAAAGGTAAAGGAGATTCACGACGTGCCGGTCGTGAATCAGTTTGCGGATGTGTTTCCTGACGAGTTACCGGGGGTTCCGCCTGATAGGGAGATTGAGTTTGGGATCGACTTGATGCCGGGTGCTAAACCGGTAGCTAAAGCGCCTTATAGATTGGCACCGCCAGAAATGAAAGAGTTGATGGAGCAATTGCAAGAATTGCTTGATAAAGGTTTCATACGCCCAAGTGTCTCACCTTGGGGTGCGCCCGTTCTCTTTGTTAAAAAGAAGGATGGGAGCATGAGGATGTGTATGGATTATCGGGAGTTGAATAAGTTGACTGTGAAGAATAGGTACCCTTTACCTCGGATTGACGACCTTTTTGATCAATTGCAAGGGGCGTCGTGGTTCTCTAAGATTGATTTGAAATCCGGGTACCATCAACTGAAAGTGAAAGAAGATGACATTCCTAAAACCGCTTTTCGCACTCGTTACGGTCACTATGAATTTACAGTTATGCCTTTCGGTTTAACCAACGCACCCGCGGTTTTCATGGATCTTATGAACCGGGTGTGTAGACCGTTCCTCGACCGCTCGGTCATTGTTTTCATTGACGATCTTCTCATCTATTCAAGGAGCGAAGGAGATCACGCTTGCCATTTGCGTGAAATTCTCGAAGTCTTGCAAAAGGAGAAACTTTATGCTAAATTCTCCAAGTGTGCCTTTTGGTTGCGCGAAATTCAATTCTTGGGTCATGTGATTAATGATAAAGGGATTACTGTCGACCCATCCAAGATAGTGGCGGTTAAAGATTGGTCTCCACCGAAGACGCCTTCGGAGATTAGAAGTTTCTTGGGGTTGGCGGGTTATTACCGGCGGTTTATTGAAAACTTCTCTCGGATTGCCTTACCGATGACGAAGTTGACCCGTAAAGAGACTAAGTTTGTTTGGGGTTCCGAGCAAGAATCTGCCTTTCAACTCTTGAAAGAAAAGTTGACAAAGGCGCCTGTTTTATCCTTGCCGGACGGGACCGAAGATTTTGTTGTGTATTCGGATGCCTCGCATTCGGGGTTGGGGTGTGTTTTGATGCAAAGGGGGAAAGTAATTGCCTACGCGTCTAGGCAATTGAAGATTCACGAGGTGAATTACCCTACCCATGATCTAGAGCTTGCGGCCGTGGTTTTCGCACTCAAGATTTGGAGGCATTATTTGTATGGGGTTAAGTGTACGATCTACACGGATCACAAAAGTCTCAAGTACTTCTTTGACCAAAAGGACCTCAACATGAGGCAAAGGCGGTGGCTTGAATTGGTCAAGGATTATGATTGTGACATACTTTATCATCCGGGTAAAGCGAATGTTGTGGCGGATGCGCTTAGTAGGAAGTCAAGTCATGCACCTATCAAGGTGAAGTCATTCAAGATGACAATTTCATCATCCCTAATTGATGAAATCCGGGAGGCTCAAGTGTTAGCACTTGGTGGTGACTTGAAGAAAGAGCGGATGGTTGCTTATGTTGATAAACTTGGTGAAAATAGCATGGGCTTGAAGACATGCTTTGGTAGGATTTGGATTCCTAGGTTGTCAAGTATTTTGACAACTATTTTAGATGAGGCGCATAAATCCAAATATTCTATCCATCCGGGGGCCACAAAGATGTTTTATGATTTGAGGTGTCATTTTTGGTGGCCGGGTATGAGGCGTGATGTTGTTAAGTATGTTGAGAGGTGTCTCACATGCTTAAGGGTGAAGGCGGAACACCAAAAGCCGTATGGAAAGCTCCAACCGCTTGAAATACCGCTTTGGAAATGGGAGAATATAGCTATGGATTTGATCACTAAACTACCAAAGACTCGAAAGGGTTATGATGCGATATGGGTAGTAGTGGATCGGTTGACGAAGAGTGCACATTTCCTACCTATAAAGGAAACATACTCTTCGGATAGATTGGCGGAAATATATGTGAAGGAAATTGTGTCACGTCATGGTGTGCCGGTGTCGATTATATCGGATCGTGATACGAGATTTACTTCTCGATTTTGGAAGAAATTCCATGAGGACATGGGTTCGAGGTTGAACCTTAGCACCGCTTATCATCCACAAACGGATGGGCAAAGCGAGCGTACGATTCAAACGCTCGAGGATATGTTACGTGCGTGTGCTTTGGATTTTGGGGGTAGTTGGGATGACCATTTACCGTTGGCGGAATTTGCATACAACAATAGCTACCATTCTAGCATTGGTATGCCGCCTTTTGAGGCATTGTATGGGAGGAAATGTAGGACACCCGTGTGTTGGGGTGAAATCGGTCAACGGGAACTTGGTAGTAAGGATTTGGTTGATGTAACGAATGTTAGTATTGACCAAATTAAGGCTCGCTTAAAGGCAGCGCAAGATCGCCAGAAGTCCTATGCAGATAATAGGAGACGGGCGATTGAGTTTCAAGTGGGGGACTTTGTGCTTTTAAAGGTCTCTCCTTGGAAGGGGGTCATACGGTTTAGGAAACGGGGGAAGTTAAGCCCACGTTTCATTGGGCCGTTTAAGGTTGTTGCTAGAGTGGGTGCGGTAGCTTACCGTTTGGAGCTACCGGAGGAACTAAGTAGACTTCATAATACGTTTCATGTGTCCCATTTACGCAAGTGTTTAGCGGATGAGTCTACTTTTGTTCCATTGGATGATATTGAGGTGGATGAAAAGTTAAATTATGTTGAGGAACCGGTGGCAATCTTGGATAGGAAAGTGAAACGGTTACGCAATAAAGAGATTAGCCAAGTATTGGTTCGATGGAAGCATAGAAAGGGGGCGGAAATGACTTGGGAAACCGAGGAAGAGATGCTTAAATACTATCCGAACCTTTTTATGTGAAGTCGGGTTTCGGGGGCGAAACCCAAATAAGGGGAGGAGATTTGTAACGAACCAAAATCCGGGTCTCGTTATAAATAATTAATATTTCTAAATAAATATTATGTCGAAAATAATATTTTGAAATAAATTGAAACAAGCGGGTTTCAAGTTGGTAACGGGGGTTACACTAGTTTTTAACTAGTTATGGAGGATATGGGTGAATTGGAAGTGGAAGGACTAATGTTGTAATTATGCAAATCTGCCATATTTGACTCCTTAGAGTCAAAATTAGGCTCATTTGGCAAATTGGGTCGTTCATCTCAAGAGAGCTAAAAGGAGAAAACGAGTTTGAAGCCAATTTCGTGCATTTGAGCTTGATTTGAGAAGGTTTTGGCTTACTCATCACCTTCCTAACATCAAGTAAGTGCTAATCTTCCTCTTTGATTCACCAATGTTGTGTTCTTGGTGGGTTTTGGGTGAAACCCGAAATTTATGTTGCATGTGGTAAAATGGTGTTAGACTATTGATAATCTAGCTAAACTAAAGGTGTAGGAAGGTGAATAACATCCTAGAACCCTTTGATTTTGATTATGAGAAGTTAGGGTTCATATGGTGGAAATTGGGGGTGTTTGGATCATGATGCTAAAATGATGAATTAATGAAGATTAAGTGTTTTTAAGATGTTAGACACTTGAACAAACACCAAATTAACTTAATAATAATTTTTGAAAGAAAAATTAGTGTTAAGATTAAGATAATGAAACTCAAGTGGGTGAGTTTGTGGTGAAAGAGGGTGTTTGGTTATGAGGATAACCCAAACGGGTCAATTTGGGTTGGAAATGGGGAAATTGAGTTGTGGACTCAATTGTAATAGAATTTTGATGTATGTTAGATTACTAAACTAGGTGAATGTGTTTAGGTAATCTAATTGCAAAGCTAGAAGGTGGTGCGGGATCCTCTAACTCAAAAGGTAAGTGCTTTGCACTTACTTAGTAATGATAGGTGGTGGTGATGTTTATATTTGAATTTCATGTTGGTTATTCAAATATCTTATATGTGTTTATTGGTATGTGGATGAAATTAGTTATTAAACCTATATGGTGTGAAAATTGACTTGTGTGGTAAAAGTCAAGTTTTGTATGCATAATGTAGTTGGCTATGTGGTATATGGTCAAACTAAAATGTAGAATATGTTGAATCGGTGTAAATGACTATGTGGTATATAGTTAAGCTAAAATGTGATAGGTGATAAAGTATAGTAATTGACTTATGTGGTATATAAGTCAACCATTGTGGAATAATGGTGAAGTCGGTGTAAATTGACTTATGCGGAATATAAGTCTAACCATTGTGGAATAATGGTGAGATTGGTGTAATTGACTTATGTGGTATATAAGTCAAGCTATTGTGGAAAAATGGTGAATGTGGTGTAAGTGACTTATGTGGTATATAAGTCTAGTGTAAGGGGCCTTATTTGACCAAATGGGTGCAAATGGGTCAAATGGGTCAAATGGGTAAAAAGGGTGAAAGCAAGTTGTAAATACTTGTTTGTTATGTTTATATCATTACTAATGGTGTTATATGTGGTGAATGTAGGAAAAACTCCGAAGTAGTCAAGGTCAAGTCCAAGGCGTTGGCGGATTCTCGTATGCAAAATTTATGTTTTTGATGAATTAGTAGAATTCCCCCTTTTTGCTTGTAAATTGATAAACAAAACTTGTTTTTGGTGTGTGACCATGTTGATAAAGGTTTTGTGTCAATTTTTATGTTGTGGGAAAGTTGTTGTTAAGTGATTTGGTAAAAGATGGAAATTTTGGCTAAGTAGAAAAGCTGCTGAGAAAACTGAAACTTTCTGGAAATCTGGTCCCTCGCGGTACGCGAAGAACCTGAGAGGTTTCTCTCGCGGTACGCGAGAGACAAGTCTCTCGGATTGCTTTCCTGACGCCCCCTCGCGGTACGCGAGAGTTGTGGGTCTGGTCCCTCGCGGTACGCGAGGACGTAAAAAAAAAAAAAAAAAAAAAAAAAAAAAAATTTCCTGGGTTTTTACTTATGCTTCCGCGTGTTTAAGAATGGTGTGTTATAACATGCTTCTACTACCTTCAGCAACAAAGAAACCTTAAGCAACATGCTTTTGAAAGGACAAACAAGAACAAAAAGGTAAGAAGCTCTGAAGCCAAGGCAACTCATTTCAAAAACTCTCTCTCCCCCACCAAGGAAGCAGCTGCCAAAACCTCAACAATCTTGCATCATCTGTGGTGAATCAGACCACTTTGCGGCAAATTGTGAATTTAATCCCTTCAACCAGATCCTTCATCAAGCCCCTCCTAAACAAAAGCCTATCAACAAAAGAACTTCTATAGAGAAACCCTCTGTTAACAAGGTAAAGAAGGATAAGCATACATCTGTTGTTAAACCATCAGAAGCCAGCAAAAATGTTGTTGATCAAGTGAAGCCCAAGAAACCAAAGGACAAGCCTTCAATAGCAACCAAGTCTGCTGCTGCTCAAGTAAAACCATCAGCAGCAACAAAATCTGTTGTTGATAAGCCAAAGTCCTCAGCAGCAAAATCTGCTGCTGATAAAGCAAATTTGTCAGCATCCAAAGCAACATCAGCTGCTGATAGAGCAAAAAGATCTAGAAAACCACCTCTTCAGCAATGGAAAGCCAAGATCCCATCCTCTATCCCTCAAAGCATCATCATTGGCTCCATTGAATGCAAGCATACTGATGCTGCTGATCCAACGACACACTTACCCAAGTCTGCAAGTTCTTGGGTTCCTCCCTCTAACTAGATCTCTCTCATGTTCAGGTACAGCCAGGTCATAAGAATAACAGCTGGGTTGTAGACAGTGGTTGTTCCAGGCACATGACCGGCTACAGATCCATCCTCTACAACTTCAGACACTTCAATGGAGGATATGTTGCCTTTGGGAGTGATTCAAAAGGAAGATCAATTACTGGACAAGGAACTGTGTCCAATGAAAGGATGAGTATTGAAAGAGTAAACTATGTCAAAGAATTAGACTTCAATCTCATGAGTGTGTCCCAAATCTGTGATCAAAAGCATTGGATAATTTTCACAGATAAAGAATGTTTTGTACTATCCCCTGGCTTAAACAAGCCTCCTCCAGAAAAGATCATATTGACTGCCCAGAGAAAAGATAACCTATATGTGCTTGACATGAATGAAGTCACTCCATCTGGTAGCGTATCTTGTTTTCTATCAAAGGCATCAGTTGATGAATCAGCTCTCTGGCACAGGAGATTAAGCCATGTCAATGTAAAAACCATTAACAAGTTGGTAAAGGAAAATCTTGTCAGAGGGCTTCCTAACAAAGAATTCCAACTTGAAGATCATTGCATTACATGCTTGAAGGGGAAACAACACAAGAGTTCTCACAAGCCCAAGACATTGAATTCAAATGACACTCCATTACAGCTTCTGCATATGGATCTCTTTGGTCCTACAAATGTCATGTCAATGGGCAAGAAGTCATACTGTTTGGTGATCACTGATGACTATACCAGATTTTCATGGGTATACTTCTTGAGACAAAAGATGAAACTGCTGAGATTCTTAAATCTTACATTCTTTAAGTTGAGAATCAAAGAAATCAAAAGGTGAAAGTCATAAGGTGTGATCAAGGTACAGAGTTCAAGAACCACACTCTGAACTGTTTCTGTGAAAGCAAGGGAATAGAAAGACAACACAGTGCTCCAAGAACTCCTCAACAAAATAGGGTTGCTAAAAGGAGAAACAGAACTCTAATTGAATCAGCAAGATCAATGTTGGCTGATTCAAAACTGCCTCTCACATTCTGGGCAGAAGCAGTCAGTACAGCTTGCTATATGCAGAACAGAGTTCTCATTATCAAGCCTCTCAACAAGACACCTTATGAACTCTAGTTCAAAAGAGTTCCCTACATTGGATTTCTAAAACCTTTTGGATGTCCATGCACCATTCTGATCACACATGGGGTTCTTCCTAAGTTTGGTGCCAAATCTGATGAAGGATACTTTGTGGGCTATTCCTCTCAATCCAAGGCCTACGGAGTATTCAACTCAAGAACAAGAATCGTGGAAGAATCAGCCAATGTGGAATGTAGGGAACACATTCCATGTGAACAGGGAAAAGGCCTAGACTGGCTCTTTGATATAGACTCATTCACACAAATATTTAAGCCTCTCATCTTCTCAAATATGGAGTCTACCTCTTCCAAAGCACCAGCTTCCACATCTTCCTCTAACTACAGATTGGATTTCACTAGTCCCTCTATCAGACTGAAAAGGCCATCTATTAATCCTCCATCTGTTGTGGAAGCTATTGAAGCCAGTGAAGCCAGAACCAGACTCTAAAATGTCACAAGCAGCAGCCTCTCTGAGAATGAAAATCCGAATGAACTTCAAGACACATATGTAAATGATGTAGAGGCATCTGCTGCAGATGCTGATGATGCTGCTGATGATGCTGTTGTTGATATTGAAGACTCTTCCACCATGAATGAAGAGTTTCCTGATCAGAATCAGAGCAATCTTGAGCAAGGAATATAACTGGATGTTGTACCAGCACAAAGAATCAACAAGGAACATCCCCTGGAAAATATCATTAGCCAAGTTCACCAAGGAGTTCAAACAAGAAGCAAAACTCATGAGGCCAATATATGTCTGTATTCCTGCTTTCTATCTCAGGTAGAACCAAATAAGATAGATGAAGCTCTGAAACACAGCAGTTGGATTGAAGCAATGCAGGAAGAGTTGCTGCAATTCAAGAGACAGGATGTCTGGAAACTTGTTGATCTTCCATCTGGTCAAACTTCTATTGGCACAAGATGGGTATTCAGGAACAAGCAAGATGAGAGAGGCATTGTAGTCAAGAACAAAGCCAGACTTGTAGCTCAAGACTACACTCATGAAGAGGGAATTAACTATGATGAAGTCTTTGCTCCTGTTACCAGGCTGGAGGCCATCAGAATCTTCCTGGCATATGCTGCATCCAAGAACTTCATAGTTTATCAAATGGATGTCAAGAGTGCCTTTCTGTATGAGAAGATTGGTGACGAAGTTTATGTTAAACAGCCTCCAGGCTTTGTAGATCCTGCACATCCTAACAAAGTGTTCAAACTAGACAAAGCTCTCTATGGCTTACATCAAGCTCCAAGAGCCTGGTATGAAAATCTGTCTAGATATCTACTAAGCAACAACTTCAGAAGAGGTGTCATTGACTAGATCTTGTTTATCAAAGATGAAGGGGGAGAAATCCTACTGGTACAAATCTATGTTGATGACTTCATCTTTGGATCAACAAGGAAGAAGTTATGTAAAGACTTTCAGGTCCTGATGCACTCAAAGTTTGAGATGAGTTCAATGGGTGAACTAAATTTCTTTCTGGGTCTTCAAGTCAAACAAGTTCCAAATGGATATTTATCAGCCAATCCAAATATGTCAAGAGCATTTTGGAAATATTCAAGATAGCTGACTGCTCTGCTGCAAGAACTCCTATGCAAGTGCACCATCAACTGACTCCAGATAAAGATGGTCAAGAAACTGATCAACATCAGTACCGTGCAATGATAGGATCACTCATGTATCTCACTGCCTCAAGGCCAGATATCATGTTTGCAGTATGCCTTTGTGCAAGATTCCAAGCAGTTCCAAAGAATACACATCTTCAAGCTGTCAAGAGAATTTTTAGGTACCTAAAAGGAGCCCCAAGGCTTGGGCTATGGTATTCTAAAAATGATAAGTTCAACCTGTATGCATATACTGATAGTGACTATAGAGGATGCAACTTGGACAAAAAATCCACATCAGGGGGGTGTCAGTTTCTGGGAGGAAGACTGATTTCATGGCAATGCAAGAAGCAAACCTGTGTATTAACTTCTATAGCAGAAGCAGAATACATTGCAGCTTCAAGTTGTTGTGCACAAGTCATCTGGATATAAAACCAAATGATGGATTATGGGATGACTTTCATGGCCACTCCCATTCACATTGACAACATGAGTGCTATATCAATCACAAACAATCCGGTGCAGCACTCCAAGACAAAGCACATTGAAATCGGGTATTATTTCATAAGAGATCAAGCTGAGAAAAGGAGAATTATTTTAACCAAAGTTCAAACCAATGAGCAATATGCTGACTTGTTTACAAAACCTTTTGATGAAGCTAGATTTAGATACTTAGTTGAATCCATTGGTATGATGAACTTTGACTAAATCTGTCTCTAAAATCTTTTTTTAATTTGTTTGTCTCTTGTTGTAAATAAAATTTATAAGTCAGCAGCAACCATTTTTGCTGCTGACAGGTCTAATCATCAGCAGCAAAGAATTTGCCACTGACCGCTTTAAGTTATCAGCAGGAACAAGTTTCCTGCGGATAGCTTTAAGGCAATCAGCAACAACATCTTTGTTGCGGACCATTGCATCCATCAGCAGCAATTGAGTTTGTTACCGACAGACTTAACCATCCGCAGCAACCAAGTTTGGAGCGGATAGACTTAACCATCCGCAGCAACCAAATTTGTTGTTGATGGGTAAAAATAAGTTCAAATTAACTTTTACCCGCTGTAAAAAGTACTTTTAGTCTTTACCATGACTGCTTTTTCCCTCCTCTGTCGTTATAACACAAATCAAATTTCTCTTTAACCTCTTCACATTCAATTCCAACCTAACTCCCACCATTTTCTCTTAAGCATTCAAAGCTTTCCATACTTAACCACCTTTCAAAAACTTCCTCCTTCCCTCCAAATCCAACGACAATGGCAGTGGTCAACATAGACCATCCTAATGACAAGTTTTCACCCTACCACAATCTCACTGCATACCTGGTTAAAGGAAAGAAGTTCGAACGGTTAGATGATATGATCGATTTTCTTTGTCGATCATAGATATATTTTTCACTAACCGTTAACCCTACCATATACATCCCTCATATGGAGGATTTTTGGAATACCGCCATCTACTCTACCGAACAGGGGATTCCCCAAATCCAAGCCACGGTAGACGGCAAAGACATCATCATCATCATCACTGAAGCTACTCTCAGAAAACACCTCAAGCTTCAGGACGAGGGGGCCGCCATTTCATACACCAGGGAAGAGTTTATGAGGACCTTTGTATCCATAGGGTACACTGAAAATCAGAACGACTAAACTGTTGAAAAGGCACTGATGTGCCCTCCATGGAAGTTTCAATGCCACACTCTTCTACAGTGCATATCCCAGAAAAGAAGTGGATGGCATCAAGTGAGTTCTGCTCTCGCCTATGCTGTTCACGGTATGATCACTGGCCAAGGTTTCAACTTTACATATCTCATTTTTGAAGGTTTGAGATATAACCTTCAAGAAGGTGCAAAGCAGGCATTCTATATGTACCCAAGGCTCTTGTAGGAAGTTTTCAACAATGAGCTAAAAGACCTTTCCAAACCTGCAATAAACTACCTTATGCTAGGATATAAAAATAATATTTTTCAAAGCATGAGAACAGTTTCAAAAAAGTTCTCAGGAGTCAATGTTCCATTGTTATCTACAATGATGAACATACAAAGTACCCAGGGTGTCAGTTCAGCAATCCCACCTGATACTGATTCCACACCCTCCACTTCAAAGCCTGAACATCAATCTACTTCCATTGTTCGAACCTCTGTGCATCCTATCCAGGGTGCACAGGCACAACAACTACTTACACCTGTTTTGGATGTCCAACTAGAACACAGGGCCCAAATTGAGGCAAGCTATACCAGAAAAAGAAAAAGAAGCAAGAAGACTCCTTCTATTCTTGTCTCATAGGCCCAATCCCAACCTAAAAGCACTCATTTAGAATCCCAACATTCTGATGAGAAGAGAGACTTCCTTGGAAGTTCCTCTATTAGGATCAGGATCACATCCCGGATCCATAGAACAACCTTCTGAGCCCTTTCATTATTTTTCTTCTCTGAACTTAAGTGCAGAGGCACCTAGTAAAGATGATATGCCTTCTCCAACTACCACTATCTCAGAGGTATTTATTGACTTGGCTGCTAATGTACCCAGCCCAAGTTCATCACCTAAGAAGGTTCACTCTAGGAGTGATGATAGAGTGAATGTGGAAAGGGCTATCACTACTACGGGTACATCAATTGACCAGGAGGAAAGTTATAACATCACTAAGTCCCCAACCATGGCAACTCATAGTGAGGATGCTTCTCTTGAAACACTCTTCACTGAGAGGAATCCCATGTGCCAAGAAAATAAGGGTGATGGGGATGCAGAGGCTAGGCCTAAGGCCCCATCTAGTTCCAAGGATTCCACAACTATGGATAAGGACAGACTGAAACTTTAAAATATGGAATTTACGGCCAGGGTGGCAATGCTAGAGGCTGAAGTGTCCAAACTACAGCACCAAGTCTCTATGCATGAAGCCCATCAATGCCCTTAAGTGACTACTCCTTCCCTTGTATTAGTGGTCACTCAAACAGATGAAACTCTATACACTGATGCAACCAAAAAGGGGGAGATAGTTCCTTCTGAAGATGATACTGACAGCCTTGATGAATGGATACAAGAGCATGCTGCTTTTCAAAGTACACTCTTCAAACCTACTTTTGTTCAAATCCATGACTTGCCAGACTCAGTAGATGAAGAGGAAGATATCTCTGAGGATTGGAAGTTAGTTGTCAGAGCTGTTGATGAGGTGTTGGAGAATGAAAGTCAAGATGAAGACACACCTTTGTCATTCAGCATACTTCCAGCTGCAGCCAACATCTCCAGACAAGTCATATCCCCTCATTCCCAATTGATTGCACAGAATCCGGAATATAACTCAATTCTATCTTGGGGATATGATGGTCTATCAGAAAGGTTTTGGATTGGATGGGAATCTGGAAAAATTGAAGAGTTAAATTGGAATACTCTAAATCCCTTCCATATCCTAGATCTATACCTTACAAAGTGCATCAACAATTCAACAGATCTTCCTGCTGAACTTGACATTGGAAGATTTTATGATCTGATGGAAGACAACATGCCCTGGTTTGAATGGTTTCTTCAAGAAGCAACTAAATTGGCTAATCCATCAACTGCAGAGTCTTCAAGAACATCAGAACAAAGATCGGCTCCAAGACTTGACTTGATAAGGAGCAGTGCTTTAACAGAAGAACAAGTTCTATGTTGGAGAAGATTCTTCTACAATGAAATGGTCAGGGGCCTGGAAGTGCAAGGATGGTCAAGCACTGGGTCCTCTGGTTTTCAGTTCTTCTTGTGTGATGAATCATCTTTCAAAATCAACAACATTCAAGAAATCCTGGTCCTGCATAAGGTCTCTGAGCTCAGGACACACATTTGCAACATCAACTCTTTAGAAAGTCAATATATGATCGAGATTATCAAAGCTTTTCTTGAAAAGGAGGGATGGCTTGCAATGGATGATTCTGACTCAGATCTATCCATTCCCTCCTCACCAATTGTTATACTAAGTGCAGCAGTAGAGTCAAGAAAAGTGGCTGCTCAGAATGTCAAAGAGGCTTTTAAAGCTATACATGGGAGTGAATGGGAAAAGGATGGGAGTGAAGCATTCTCTTCCTCTATGCTGTTCCTCAGATTGCCAATGAAGCTGAATCTGAGATCCCAACAGCATCTCTTACATCTGCTATTGTGATCCATGAAGCTGAAGCAGAGGCATCCAATAAAGAAAAGGGGAAGGGCATCATGACAGAAGAAGAAGAAGAAGAAAGAATAGAGAAATAGAAGAGAGAAAAAGAGAAGAGAAGAGAAGAAGAGAAAGAGAAGAAGAGGAGATGGCTGAGATTAGAAAGATTTAAGAAAGGAAAGCTGCCATTCTCCTCAGGGAACAACAGATCCAGTTGCATGCTAGGCAACTGGATACTTTGAAAGTTAAAGTTCATGTAGCTACACAATTACAAGAAGATGAAGCTCTAGTTCTTCAGCTGCGGAAACAACTCAATAAAGAAGAAGAAGAAGAAGAAAGATAAAAGAAAAGAAAAGAAGAGGCTAAGTTCAGGATAACTGACTCTGAACTAGCCAAAGAAATGAGAGAGGAGTGGACAGAAGCTCTGATTTCTCAAGGTGAGGATGTAGACTACCTTGAGAAATTGTCAAATAAAGAAATCTATATAGCTTTCATGGGTCAGCAAGGTCAATTGGCAAACAAGAAAAAAGCTAAAGAAGAAGAAAAATCCAAACAAAAGTCCAAAAACACCATTGCATTTAACATAAAGACCCATGAAGAAAGGAAGGTCATGATGGACTTCCTGAAGGCTAGAGGAGAGAGTGGAAAGAGGCTAGGTCTAATGAGTTTTATGAATCTGCAAGCCTTGTATTTCAAAGTAAAGAAGGAAGAGGAAGAAAGATTGGGGAAGACAAGCTCAAAGAAAAGGGTAAATACTCAAACTAATGACAGAAAACAAAAGAAACCCAAGCCTACTCCCTCATCCACTCCTTCCTCTATCCAACAACCTTTCACTCTCCCTCCTAGACCTCCCTCCTCTCCACCCAAAGAGTCCAAATCCTCCCACCCAGCTCCTCATCATCAACAGCCCCCCAAGAAGAAAACTAAACCAGAAGATTCAAGAGAAATTGTTGGTTGGTTCTACAGTAATCAAGATCAATGGTTTGAAGTCTTCAGGGGGAGGGCAGAAGTATAAAGGTCAATCTATAAAACTGTTGATGAGGTGATGCAGTTCCCAAATTCTGATCTTAGAAGAATGATGGAGCTGGGTGAAGCTCATGAGCTTGAGAATGAAAGTGGAAGACATCTGTTGCTAGTGATCAAACATCACTTCAACCCTAGCAAAGATGTAGTCATTGATGCTAAACCTCTCCAATCCCACTTTCCATTCACTAGCTAGTCTTACAATGCTGAGAAGGATGAATTCACTATAACAGCTGTCAGAGATCAGTAGATGAGATGTTCTAGCAAGGCCATTTTTAAGATGACAAGCTTCCTCTAGACAATCCCAGCAAGGACCCTAGAGGCTATAAGGTAGCAAGGATTGTTGCACACATGCGAAAGCTTCAGCAACAACAGCAGTAAGAAAGTTTTGGTAGCATCAGTCTAGGGGGAGTTTGTAGATATAAAAACTGATGGCTACAAAATTCTCTAAGTACAACTGCTGCGGACTCCACAATTTTGTTGCAGACCAACAAGCTGTTGCGGATAAACTTGTCTGCTGCTGATAGTTGTTCTTCTGCTGATAAACAACTCTGCTGCGGACAACCTTATCTGCTGAAGTCCAGAGTTTCTGCTGATATGCTTCTCAGCAGCATCAAACACTTGATGCTGCTGATAGGCAAATCATCAGCAGCTTTGGATAGTTGAGTGTTGCTGCGGATCATCAACTATGTTGCTGATAGCCATATCTGCTAAAGATTAATCGTTGCTGTTGATTGGCATATCAAAAGCATCAACTTCACTACTGACAACTTTCTGCTGCAACTCTGAGACATCACATGCAGAAAGAATGTTACTGGTGCAGACAATAAAAGACAACGCTCTCCTTCCAAGTATCCAAGCAATGATTCCTAAGAAGACGTTTGATTAAAGTTAACTTTTGTAGTCTTTGTTGTCTTAACTTGTAGTATAGCTTCTAGTATACAAGATCAACAGCTTGTGTTTGATCTGATCCTTAGAATCAAGGGTCTGTCTTGATTCTAAGTTACTATACAAGTAGTGTATCTGTTCATTGTACAAGTGTGCTTTCTTAAAGTTTTCTCCGTAACCTTGTAACCATTGAATCTTAATACAATTTGCATTTATCAGTACTCTTTGTGTTTACTTGTTTACATTGCATAGTTGTGATTGTTTCTGCCAATCTCAACTAGAATAGAACCATCTTGTATTCACCGATCCTACAACTCCCTTATTGTGGTCTCAAACACGGGTAGGTTGTGACTTATGGCAAAGCTGATATTGGAGTTTGCCAGGAAATTCAGGACCGGAACAAACTCTGCACTCTTTGAATCATTTGCATTAAGGAAGGCACATACATTGTGACTCTTCACAAATAGGAGATCCGTATCGAAACTACTAGTTTCGAGTGAGTAAACACAATCAAAACAACAAGTTTCGGTCAACACTTAGAGAAATCTTTGAAACATTCTTATCGAAACTACTACTTTCGGGTAAATACATTTCAATTGAAACAACAAGTTTCGATCCAAACACTTAGAAACCTTTAAACTATCAACCGAAACAAGAAGTTTCGGGCACAGAAACCTGGTCACATTTGGGTATCGAAATTACTAGTTTCGATCAAAAACCTGTTTAAGTTTTGAAAACCCCTTATAAAAGAAAACACCCCTTTTATCGAAACTACTAGTTTCGATGCCCAAACCCTTGAACAGACTTAAACACACAGAATAAAGAACTTGAAAGAAAATACAGACTCAGACTCATTTATCAAACAGATGAAAGACATAATAAGATAGAGAAAGAGTAGCATGTGATTGTCGAAACTCCATCTTACCGAGGTATATGACTGTAGTCTGCAAGTATGCACAACATATGTGAGTTCAAAGATAATGGTGATGTTTGCAAAAAAAAATAAGCATAAAACGACCACTATTATGAAGATTTAGCCATAAAAATTTCAAAATTGAAACCCTAGGTCTGTCATTTCACAAAAGCGCACATTTAGAATAGAGGATCAGTACCTGATGATGATGACGACGGTGACAACGGGGAAATCAGGTTATTAATGCTGATATTTTGCAACTTAGACCGAGGTTTTTTGAGGGCTTTTGTGTGTGAGAATAAAGGTGTAAAGATTCGAAGTGAGTAAAGTGAACTTGACGAAGACGAAACCTGATTATGAAGATATTCAATTTACATATGACAAAGGACTAAAATGCCCAACTCGAAACTACTAGTTTCGATAGGGCAAGGTAGTTTCGGGTGATTGGAAGTTTCGGGAGAATGAAGTAGTTTCGATAGACATGAACAGATAAGAAAAAAGAACCAAATTAGTAAAAATTTACAACTTTAGACAGGATAATATCAAATAAAATATTCACAAGATATTTACACTTTAACCTTCTTGAAAAAGATCCAACATGAGATCAGATGTGGTCAGTCTCTTGAAACACTTCCTTTTACGTTCAACTACTATGAGTCCCTAAAGATAGCTGATATTTGTGCAAAGTAAACCCGAACATTTGTTTGTACATCGATTTCATGTGATTATAAGGTACCATTTAAACGAGATACAAGGTGTACCCCACATATTGAAATAAAATGGTTTTTGAAAGCCTATCAATCCTCAAGAAATACCCATCTTCATCCTTTTTTTGATTAACCAAGGTACCATCTTAGTAATTTCAATGTACCACCAAAGAAAAATAAGAAATTCAAGTGGATTATAAGATTTTTAAAATGAAAAATATCCAAGTAGATATTAAAAAGGTACGAACATTCTATATCTTTGCGTAACCAAAACAGAAGAAGTCATAAAATTATCCAAGCGAATAGAAAAATGTTAAACACCCGATATCTTTGCGTAAGCAAAACAGACGGGTCAAATCATCCAAGTGGATGGAAAAAGGATGAACACCCGAGATCTTTGCGTAAGCAAAACATACGGGGTCATCGGTGGTAAATATCGTTACTTTGACGGGTCACTTGGCGTATGAATAGGAATCCAACACGTAAGACTGTATCTGATTGAATTGGTTTTCTTAGATATATAAAATGGGTTAGATGTTTCAATAATGGGTTCAAACACACAAGTATGAGATAAAATTTGGGTTTTCACACTACTTACATGTTTTAACCATATATCGGGCCTACCGGCTATACCTCAGTAAACACCATCGCTTTTGGTCCATTCCATGTCCAAGAGATTAGATCAGACTCTATCATTTCTCAAATGTCAGATTTAATTTTCCTGTAACAAAACCACTTGTAAGACTATGTACAAAGAAATTCTTTTTCAAATTTTGACATATTAAAATCTCATTTCTCCCCCAAAAGATTTGCTTATAACGAAAAGTAGCTGTACAGAAAAATAAAATCTCTTTTTTTTCTAGAATTTTCTTGACAGTTAATCATAAACAGGAAAACACTAATATTCACAAGGTTTACTGAAATTTTATCATTCCAAGCATCTCCACCAGTTGGGCAAATCTGGTAGAGTCAAAAGCCTTTGTGAAGATGTCAGCGGTTTGCTTGTCGTTTTTTACCTCAGCGATTTGAATATGCTTCTTTTCAACACAGTCATGGATAAAGTGATGTTTGATTTCAATATGTTTTATTTTGGAATGCTGAACAGGGTTTTTGGTGACATGGGGAACGGCAGTGTTGTCACACAGAATGGGTGTCTCATGGAATGTGATCCCATAGTCAAGCATCTTATGGTGTATCCATCTGCTTGGGAACAACAGAGGGTTGCGGCAATGTATTCAGCTTCAGCGGTGGATTGGGAAAGGATGGATTGTTTCTTATATTGCCAGGAGACAAGGCGGTTTTAAAGAAACTGACAACCTCTAGAAGTGGATTTTCGGTCTAAATTGCAACCCCCGTAGTCTGAATTTGAATAAGCCACAAGATCAAACAAATCAGTTTTAGGATACCAAAGACCCAATTTTGGCTCATACTTTAAATATCACAAAATACTTTTGACTATAGATAAATGAGAGAGTTTAGGATTAGCCTGAAAACATGCATACAAGCACACTGCAAACATGATGTCGGGTCTGCTGGACGTGAGATACATGAGAGATCCTATCATAGAGCGATAAAGATGCTGATCAACGCTTTCAACATCCACATCAGGAGTCAGACAATGTCGAACTTCTAAAGGAGTTTTTACTAGATGGGAATCAGCCATTTTGAACTTGGTCAAGATTTCTTTCACGTATTTCGCTTGATGGATGAGGATTCCAGACTCAGACTGATCAACTTGTAGTCCCAAAAAGAACCTCATTTCTCCCATAGAGCTCATTTCAAATTTAGACCGCATCACTTCTTCAAATTCTTTGCAAAGACAAGGATTTGTAGATCCAAAAATGATATCATCCACATAAATTTGCACCATGATTGTATCCTTTCCATCCTTCCATTTGAACAGAGTTTGGTCAATTGCTCCTCGTGTGAAACCATTCTCAAGCAGATGCTTTGATAAAGTTTCATACCATGCACGAGATGCTTGGTGAAGACCGTACAGTGCCTTGTCTAACTTGTATACACGGTCTGGAAAATTAGGATCAATGAAACCGGTGGCTGCTTGACATATACTTCCTCTTGAACTTTTCCATACAGAAATACGCTTTTGAAATCCATTTGATGAACAGTGAAGTCCATGTAGGCTGTACAGGCGAGAAACATTATGATGGCTTCCAAGCGAGCCACTAGTGCAAAGACTTCCTCATAGTTAATCCCTTCTTCTTGATAGAAACCTTGAACCACCAGACGAGATTTATTTCGAACCACAGTTCCTCCTTCATCCTATTTGTTGCGAAATACACAACGAGTGCCGATTGGTACTTTGTTCTTGGGAAGATATACCAGATTCCACACACGCAGATTTGAGAATTGCTGTAACTCTTCCTGCATTGCTTCCACCTAGCTGTTTTCAAGCAATGCTGCTTTGATGTTCTTAGGTTCAACTTGAGAATGAAGCACGAGAACATGTTGTTTTCCAATGCATCACAGGCACTCCGGGTACGAACGCCCACATTGAGTGGACCAATGATGTTGTCGGTGAGATTATTCTTGTGAATTCTTAAGTGAGGAATCTCATCTTCTTCCAAGACTTCTTCCAAATTTGTAATATTTTCAGCAGGAAGATTAGCGATATCATCAATAGGATCTTTAGCAGGTGATTGTGGTGCTACATCCTACTATTGGACTTATGTTGTCTTCAATTGTTTCACTTGTTGCACCAGAACCGGAAGACTCCATATTGGATTCAGAATGAGCAGGCACATGGATTTCAATATGATCAGATGAGGAAGAACCTTGATCATTTATGTTTCCTAGATTGTTCACAGAGAAGTAAGGATTAGTAGGAGTTGATTCATTAGAGAACTCAGGAAGATTAAATGACTTAAAAACTGAATCGACATCAAAAAGCCAATTAGGACCGTCTCCTGCGTCCGTATGATTTTTTTCATGCCAGTTGATATTAATGGACTCCAGTACTATCCTTCTCTTCTTATGGTAGACACGAAAAGCGTGTTGATTAGATGAGTATCCCACAAAATAGCATTCATCAGCTTTGGCTTCAAACTTGTTCAGATGATCCGAAGTATTCAGCATTGTGCACACACACCCAAATTTTCTGAAGCAATCAATAACTGGCTTGTGCTTGTACATGATCTCATAAGGTTTCTTGTTGCAACTTTTGGTGATGAGAACCCGATTTTATACAAAACATGCAGAGTTGACCGCCTCAGCCCAGAAAGTCACGGGAAGCTTAGAGTCAAAAATCATAGTTCGTGCAGCTTCAATTAAAGTGTGGTTTCTCCTTTCATCTACACCATTTTGTTTATGAGTACGAGGTGCACTAAATTGTCGAGAAATTCCTTTGATTTCACTGAAGGAATCAAGAGTTGCAATTTTGAATTTTGTTTCATGATCGCTGCAGATAGTCTTCACATTTAGATTGAAGAGGTTCTCAATTTGAAGCAGATAGGTTTTCAAAATCTCTGGCGTCTCATCTTTCTTAGCTAGGAAGAACACCCAAGTAAATCGAGAGAAATCATCGGTTACCACAAAGTAGTATAACTTTCATCCAAGACTCATGACACTCACAGGACCGAAGAGATCCATGTGAAGTAATTGGAGAGGAGAGTCAATGGAGTTTGTGGTTTTAGGCTTATGAGAAGATTTTTGATGTTTTCCCTTGGAACATGATATACAGTGTTCCATAGGAGAAAAATATTTAAGAGGTAATCCAGTGACGAGGTTTCCTCGAACCAGTCGGTTCATAGTTTTGAAAGAAGCTTTTGAAAGAAAGCATGATTCAATGCCTGATGGGTTGTTCATATCCAAGTTGTATGTGTTGTATCTTCTGGGAGCACACATGAGAATAAGTTCTTCTAGAATCACCACTCCAGGCTTCAAGATTAGACATTCTCTTGAATTGAACAAGGCACAAAAATCCTTGTCACAAATCTCATAAACACTCATCAGATTGTACTTCAATTGAGGAACAAATTTGACAAATTCCAGACTATTTACACCGTTCGATACTATTCTTTGTCCTTCAATCTTTCCTCCTCTTGGTTTGCCAGCAAAAGCTGCATACTCTCCATCAATTGGATGAAAATTTTGCAGTAAATTAAAATGACCAGTCATATGTCTTGAACATCCACTATCTACATGTCAAATGTTATCCCCGGTTCTTCTTGATTGACCTTATACACAATGAACCATTTAGACATTTTGACCAATACCATTGCTATGAAGAAGTTTCTTGTCACGATATCACATTGAAATCATAATCAGAATCCTCGATGAAGCATGATCATCAAATAGAACATTATTTTTAATTTTCCAAGTTCTTTTCAAATACCTTTTAGCAATTTTAATTCTTTTATGCCTAGATTTTCTACTGTGAGAAGACTTAGATAACACATATGAATTCAAGGAAATTTTGGGAGATGGTTCTTCATTACAATTGGTGGTTGTCAATTTACAACTTTTTGAAACATGATTTGAAGCATCACAACTAAAACAAACTTTTTCATAAGATATCTTAGCCTGATAATTGTCATCACAAGATGAAGATGATTGTGATGTTGAGGCATCTGAACATGAGACGGTTCTCTCATCAATAACTTTGTCTTGAAGACGATGTTCTTCCTTTAATTTGAAAAAGTCTATGTTGCTCATGGTTCCATGTGGTATATCATTCACAATAATTCCTGCACTTTTAAACTTGGGAACACATGGCACAACATTCAACGATTTAGGAACAAAAGGCAAAGCATTTTTAAATTTAGAAATATCGCATCCCAATCCCGTATGCTCAGCAGGCATAGAATCAAAATACAAGTTTTCATCGTGTTCACAAATATCTGGTTTTGACACGGACATATTATTACATTCATCCGACTCAAGTTCATTTAAAACATTTCTAACATTGGTACTCTCATCACAATCATCTTCGGAAGTTACAGAATTTGATTCTGCACATGAAGCAAAACTGTCAGAATCAGAGTATGTAATATAATCATCAGGAGATAAAGTACAAACAAATGGTGTGGGAACATGAGGAGTTGGCATATCAGCAAATCTACCTGACTTAGAATAAGGTGGTGGATGAGAATTATATCCAAGACCCTCTGTGCCTTTTCTATTGAATTGTTTATCAATTATCCCAAACAAAATTTTCTGATCCATATCCATGTGGTCAACTTGTAATTTAGCCTTTTCAGCCTTTTGGACTCTTTCATTCAAAACTTTATTATTAATGGTTTGAGTGTTAAGTTGCACAATTAAAGAACGATTTTCACCAGAAATATCACGAATTTTCTTTAAGTAAAGTTTCTCATTTTTGGCACAAAGTCATACATTACCTTAATATGATCTCGTTCATCAAGCAAAGCTTGATTAATGAATCTGTATTTTTGAATTTCATTTAAGAAAGATCTAGCATTACAAAGTTTAGAAATAACCTCAGCAGGCACAGCAGTGAGATCCTCAGCAGGTTCAATCATGACACACTTGCCCTTGTCCTCCACATCATCCATCATGACTTTATCAGCAGCTTCCTCAGCTTGTTCTCCCCAATGATAGTGTCTATAAGCTTGACACACAAGAGTTGCGGAACCTGAAGATGTGTTTGTCTTGGGAGGATTGGCAGCTTGTTTTCCAAAGGAAATCTTCTTTTCTTGCTGATCCTTGGAGGATGGCTCCTTGCAATTTCTGGCAAAGTGACCCAGCTGATCACAATTGTAGCATCTCACCTTCTTGATGTCACACCCCCAAATTTCAACTAACGGAGTTTTACCGTTTTGGAAAGTGACTAACCAGGATCTCAGGCATTAGTTACTTTGAACGACTCTACATGGGACTCAAATGAAAATACCATTAAAATCAAAGTTCAATGCGGAAGCGTAACGAAAAGTAAATGCGCAAAATACACGCGCCCAAAACCAAAGTCCAAAATGTCCACCCAACCAAAATACAATACAAGGAAGTCATAAAATATATCATAAGTAAAATGGTTGAATCTCATGCATGTCTTAACGTGCACCTTGTGTCTTAGCTTAGCGACCTGAGAAAACATGTAAGAAAAGTGTCAACACAAGGTTGGTGAGTTCACATGTTTCAAATAAATACGTAAGCGTTTACCAGATTTATGATCATTCAATATGTATCTATAGGTAGCTAACCTATGTTCATGTTTAGCTCAAGTGCTCGCAACCGAAACTGACTGTTTGTTTATTGCTTCCTGCCAGGTCTATCAATACTGGCCATATGAGTAGGCTAACATTTCACCCGTTCGATATCTAATCGAGTTAGCGCGACTAACGCGGGTGGGATTTGTCAAACCCAGTAGTACTACTAAACATTACCTCGCTAAGATCCGTATTAACGATTCGAGATAAGATGAGGACTTTCTGTGATAGCGTGTTACACTTAGCTTTAACATTGATAGCATATGAAATACAAAATCTCAAAAGCAGTTTAAGCATGTTTTCTCCCCCAAGTTAAAACAGTAAAAAGGGGCCGTGAAAACTCACCTGCTTGGCGTTGAAGGTAGTTTCATACTAGAAGTAAGTTGGAACCACAAGTGTAAGTCTCAAAAGACCTACGTATGTCCTAAAATTATAAACATATAAATTAGGAACGATAATGGGAATTGTGACTGTGACACGGAAACGAGGAACGTCCTAAAAGAACCGCTCCAATAAACGAGAGTGGACGAACGTGTCCACGGGTTTAGGAATTACTTTACGCGACGAACGACATAAATAATAATATACATATACGAGTGGATAATATAATTAGTTATATTATTATTTAGTCTCGATTGATTTACGGCGTTATAAAATGATTTGAAATAATATAAATATATATATTTAATAATACGGGTCACAATTTGAGAATAATATAAACATATTATTTTACACGAGTTTACGGCTAAAAAAATAATATAAATATATTATTTTTACTTGTTAATAATAATAATGTATAAATTATAAAAGTGGGTATAATTTATAAAAACAAACTAATATTTCAAACCCGAGCCTACGAGTTGTTTTCCGGGTTAAAACACTTTAATATATTAATATACTAACATGGGGTTGGGTTTTAATATCAAAATAATATTAAAAATCAGTTTTAAAAATAAAACTGTGTGGAGAGACTCGAACCCGGGTCTCTCCCACACAAGCACAATGCTTTAACCAGTCTCGGCCGCTAGGCTATCGCAACAGAAGTCGGATCGAGATGTTTTTAATCAAAACTTCCAGTGCTCCCCCTTTCCAATCCCAACCGCGATCGACCCTCACCCCAAACTCATTCCATTTGACAATAATCGATCAATCCAGTAAAGGGGTTTTGATTATCGGGTATAGGCGAGTCTGAAAGAGTGATTAATTTCAAAGTTATTAAGTTTAAAATCGTTAAATTACGAAAAGGAGGGCCGAACCCTAGCCCAAGAACACGAGATTAATCTAATTGAATTCGATATTGATTTGGATTGAAATAATAGGGTTTCTATTAAACGAGAGGTTAAGAATCTTATCAGATAGTTTAATTTGATTAAAACAGTGTCTAATATCAAAAGCCCCAAATCGAATTTGTAAGAACCCTAGGTTAGTGATCTCAAACAATTTGATGTTATAAGTTTGAATTAGCATAGGGTTTTTAAATAGTAAGAAATTCCGAAACTACTGGCATGATTTAATTGAATTGAAAGTAAGTCTAGAATCAAAATCCCCAAATCGGGTTTCATATGAACCCTAGATTCTGGGTTTCGATTAATTCAATATTGTAAGACCTTAAAAGCATAGGGCTTTCAATCTAGACACAGAGGCGAGTCTTTAGGCATGATCAATTTCAGTATTAACTATCGAATTGATAGGGTTCAATTAAACAGAAACGCATGAACCCTAATTTCTTGATTTCGATCGAATCGATGTTATAAGCCCTAGGTTTCATAGGGCTTTTCATCGGGAAGCAAAAACTAAGAGGAGTGTATGTTCAATTACCAAAAATAGTTGTGAATCGACCGAGATTGACTAGGACGGCTCCGACTTCGCGCACGGTTGCTCTCTCGCGACTCCGGCTTCGATTACAGTGGAATTGATGTGTGGAAACGCTCCAGGGAGTTGCGTCTATCATGTGTAGAGCTTCAATTCATGAATTGGTATACAGTAAATGGTGAATTTGATTGTATTCGACATGAAGTCGACGGTTACAAATAGGTATCCCATTATTGGGTTTAATTCGATTCAATACTCGAATTAAAATTTTCATGATGATCGTGAATGATATTCAAGTCCGTTTCAGTTATGAATTCCAATCAAATTCGGTTGGTATTCACGAATTCGTTTAAGGAATGAGAGGTTTGACTTTTTCAAGTCAAACCGGAACTTAAACTTGTAAACATTGGCTTTCCAAGTCAATCTAATTGAAATTGAATGAATTACAACTTGATCCTTGTAGTTTGGATTCAGGTATTTGACAGGATTAGTCCTTGGGATTAAATTTCATTAACTAAGTTAGGATTTAACCGGATTTGTTTAACGGAGTTAAGTTTTTAAGAGGAAATTTAACGAAGTTGTTAATGAGGTTGATCATGAAAAGTCGGGTTATCACATCATCCTCTAGTTGAAAGAATTTTCGTTTTGAAAACTAGAATAACTAAAAAAAATTTCTGGGGTGTCACATCATCACCTAGTTGAAAGAATTTTCATCCCGAAAATTAAATAGTACCTTAAGAATTTGACGCGGAGTGCTTGAACAGATTAGGATATTTGCGCATCATTTGATCCTCGCGCTCCCACATGAATTCCGGTCCGCATTTCGAGTTCCAACGAACTCTGACAATAGGAATCTTACTGTGCTTTAACGTTTTAACTTCCCTATCTATAATTTCCACAGGTTCTTCGATGAAACGTAACTGTTCATCAACGTGTAGTTCCTCAAGAGGAACCGCGAGAGATTCGTCAGCTAGACATTTCTTCAAATTTGAGATGTGAAAGACGTTGTGTACACCACTCAGTCCTTCAGGTAAGTCCAGTTGATACGCTACTGGTCCGATTCTCTTTAATATTTTGAAAGGTCCAACATAACGAGGATTCAGTTTACCTCATTTCCCGAAACGAATGACACCTTTCCAAGGTGAGACTTTGAGTAAGACCATGTCACCAACTTGAAAATCCAAAGGTTTACGACGCTTGTCGGCATAGCTCTTTTGACGATCACGAGCTGCCGCCATACGGTTTCTAATTTGAACGATCTTTTCAGAAGTTTCAAATACAAGTTCAGGACCTGTGAGTTGGCTATCTCCAACCTCGGTCCAGCAAATGGGAGAACGGCATTTCTGTCCATAAAGTGCTTCAAATGGAGCTGCCTTGATGCTAGTGTGATAGCTGTTGTTGTAGGAGAACTCCACCAACGGTAGGTGAGACTCCCAAGTGTTACCGAAATCAATTACACAAGCTCGTAGCATGTCCTCCAGAGTTTAGATAGTACGTTCAGTTTGACCATCAGTTTGAGGATGGTATGTTGTACTCATATCTAGACGCGTGCCTAAGGCCTTATGTAACGACTGCCAGAAACGAGAAGTGAATCGTGCATCACGATCCGAAATAATGGAGATTGGCACCCCGTGCCGAGAGACTATTTCTTTCAAGTATGTACGAGTAAGTTTATCCATCTTGTCGGTTTCCTTGATTGCTAGGAAATGAGCAGATTTTGTTAATCGATCAACAATTACCCATATAGTATCACATCCAGTAGGGGTTCGTGGTAATTTGGTGATGAAATCCATGGATATTTGTTCCCATTTCCACATGGGAATTTCTGGTTGTTGCAGAAGACCAGAAGGCTTTTGGTATTCAACTTTAAATTTTGCGCATGTCAGACATTTACTCACATAAATAGCTATATCGGCCTTCATCTTTTGCCACCAATATAGTATCTTTAAATCATGGTACATCTTATCGGAACCCGGATGGATGGAGTAACATGATTTATGAGCTTCATCCATGATTAGTTCCCTTAAATTTCCGAATACTGGAATCCATATTCGTTCGACGAAGTAACGAATTCCGTCAGATTTTACTTCAAGTTGTGCTTCCATGTCGCGTGTACCTTTTAACAGTAGGTTATCTTCTTTCAAGGCTTCAAGTTGAGCACTACGGATTCGGTCAGGCAATCCAGGGTGAATAGTAAGTTGTAACACTCGAACTCGTTTGGGTTTCGTTTCCTTTCGGCTTAGTGCATCAGCCACAACGTTAGCTTTACCCGGATGGTATCGGATCGCACAGTCGTAATCATTTAAAAGTTCAACCCAACGACGTTGTCGCATGTTCAACTCCTTCTGCTCGAAGATATGCTGGAGGCTCTTGTGATCGTTGTAGATGGTGCATTTGGTACCGTACAAGTAATGTCTCCATATCTTAAGTGCAAAAACTACTGCTCCCAACTCTAGGTCATGAGTGGTGTAGTTTTTCTCGTGAATCTTTAACTGACGTGAAGCATATGCGATTACCTTTTCGCGTTGCATTAAGACACAACCCAGGCCTTGATTGGATGCATCACAATACACCACAAAATCATCGGTTCCTTCCGGAAGAGCTAAAATATGTGCAC
This sequence comes from Smallanthus sonchifolius, assembly GCA_023525975.1. Classification (NCBI taxonomy): domain Eukaryota; kingdom Viridiplantae; phylum Streptophyta; class Magnoliopsida; order Asterales; family Asteraceae; genus Smallanthus; species Smallanthus sonchifolius. Next base: position 13,428,874 of record CM042035.1, on the reverse strand, counting down.
TGCAAAGTTTCTGTTTGAGGTGCTGGAAAGCTGACTCTTGGTTATCGCCCCAATTATAGGCTTTTCCTTTTTGAGTTAGGGCGGTGAGAGGTTGAGCAATTTTGGAAAATCCTTCGATGAATCGACGGTAATATCCAGCCAATCCCAGAAATTATCGCACCTCAGTCGGAGTCGTCGGTGCTGCCCAATTCTTGATGGCTTCTATTTTGGATGGGTCGACATGTATCCCTTTCTCATTAACCACATGCCCTAGAAACTGAACTTCCCGGATCCAAAATTCACACTTGGAAAACTTAGCATACAGTTGTTCCCGCTTAAGTAGTTCCAAAATTAGGCGTAGATGTTCCTCATGTTCCTCCTTGTTCTTGGAATAAATGAGGATGTCGTCGATGAAAACGATAACGAACTGGTCAAGGTAAGGCTTACGCACACGGTTCATGAGGTCCATGAATACCGCAGGTGCGTTGGTTAACCCGAAATGCATGACCATAAATTCGTAGTGGCTGTATCTCGTTCTGAATGCAGTCTTTGAGATATCCTCTTCTCGGACTCTTAACTGATGGTGACCGGACCTAAGATCTATTTTGGAATAGAAACTTGATCCTTGGAGTTTATCAAAAAGATCATCTATGCGAGGTAAAGGGTAGCGGTTCTTGATTGTGACTTTATTCAGCTCCCGGTAGTCAATACACATACGGAAAGTTCCGTCCTTCTTTTTGACAAATAGTACCGGAGCTCCCCACGGTGATGAACTAGGTCGGATGAAACCTTTATCCAACAAATCTTGCAGTTGAGTGGACAACTCTTGTAATTCACTGGGTGCCAGTCTGTAAGGTGCCCGAGCAATCGGTGCTGCTCCGGGTGCTAAATCAATTTGGACTTCAACTTGACGGTGCAGTGGCAGACCGGGCAGATCCTCGGGAAATACTTCCAAAAATTCACGCACAACGGGAATATCTTCGATCTTCTTCCCTTCTGAAGGCTGCTCAGTGTAGAACCAAAGACTGATTGCTACAAAATTGTTCTAAGTACAACTGTTGCGGACAACACAAGATTGCTGCTGACCAAAACAGCTGCTGATACTTTGTCTGCTGCTGAAGACCAAAGTAGCTGCGGATAGGCTTATTAGCAGCATTCAACACATGTTGCTGTAGATAGGCATATCCTCAGCAGCTGCGGATAGACCAATCTTGCTGCTGGTCCTCATCTCTGCTGCTGATAGCTTTATTCTCTGAAGACTAAACGTTGCAGCTGACTATCCATGTGAAGCGCCTCTGACACCTTTCTGCAAAAGCAACTGCCACACTCCAAGCAGAAGGAACCTCACTGGTGCAACCAATAAAGGATAATGACGCGCTTCTCCAAGCATGGAATCAATGATGCCTGAGAAGACGTTTCAGTAAAGTTAACTAGATTAGCCTTTGCGTGTAATTTAGATTAATAAACAAGATCAACGGCTTGTGTTAGATCTGATCCTTAGAATCAAGGGTCTGTCTTGATTCTAAGTTACTATATATATCTTGTAAACACTTCAAACAAAGTGTGCATTCATAGTGCTTTTTGATAGTGTTTTACTTGTAAACTGGTAATCTCAGAAGTCTAATACAACAGTGCATTTATCAGTATTCTTGCTGTTTACTTGTTTACTTTGTTGGTTGCTATTGTTTCCGCCAATATCAACTAGAATAGAATCACCTTGTAATCTTACGATCCTACAAGTGGTATCAGAGCTTTGGCTCAAGAATAAACAAACTAACATTTGTTTAATCACTTTCTTATTCTATTCAAAACTCTATTCTTGATCAAGTCACACAAAACAAAAATGGCATAAAGTCATGGATCTGAAGACATCGGCAGTATCAACCGACCACCGAGGTTGGTGTCTGGGGAGGACTATGATATGTGGAAGAACCGTATGGAAAGCTTCTTCTGCTACCATGAATACAGAATGTGAAAATCCATAAGGGATGGACCTTATGTTCCCATGGTGGCCTCTGCTGACTCCGGAGGACCACTAGTTCCGAAGGAACCCTCCAAGTATTCTGAAGAAGACATCAAGAAAATGGAGGTGGACTTCAAGGCATTAGGAGCTATCCAAATGTGCCTTCCAAATGAAGTTTTTCACAACTTCAAGGCTCACAAAACTGCAAGAACTGAGAATCTGAGACTTACTTCTTGTCTGGATACCTGTGTGGATTTGGCCAATGATGTTTTCCAGAGGACGCTCTTTGTTTATTCTCTGTGCTGGTATCACATCCAGCCGTATTCCTTCTTCAAGGTTACTTTGGTTTGGATCAGGATTGTCTTCAGTTGTGAGGAGAGGAGCGTGGAGGTTCTGATCATTGTGTTCCACATTGTCAGCAGTATTAGCATCAGAGGCCTCTTTAGCATGGATTGAGGAGGCTTCATTAAAGATTTCTTGGTCAGAGAGATTGCTGCTTGTGGTGTTGGAAGTACCGGCTTCACCTGTACTGGCTTCAATAGCTTCTGCCACTGATGGAGGATCAATGGATGGCCTTTTCATCCTGATGTAGGGACTGGGAAAATCCAGTCTGTAGTCAGAAGAGGAGGTTGAGGCAGAAGATGTTGATTTTGAAGAAGAAAACTCCATATTTGAGAATATGAGAGGCTCAAATATCTGGGTGAAGGAATCTATATCAAAGAGCCAGTTAGGACCTTTGCCTTGTTCACAGACAACGTGTTCCCTGCATTCCACATTAGCAGATTCTTCCACAATCTGAGTCCTAGAATTGAACACTCGGTAGGCCTTTGATTAAGAGGAGTTACCCACAAAGTAACCTTCATCAGACTTTGCACCGAATTTAGGAAGAACTCCATGTGTGATGAGGATGGTACATGGACATCCAAAGGGCTTCAGGAAGCCAATGTAGGGAACTCTTTTGAGCCATAGTTCATAGGGTGTTTTCTGGAGAGGCTTAACAATAAGGACTCTATTATGCACATAACAAGCTGTGCTTACTGCTTCCGCCCAGAAAGTAAGGGGCAGCTTTGAGTCAGCCAGCATAGATCTTGCTGATTCAATCAGAGTCCTATTTCTTCTTTCAGCAACCCCATTTTGTTGAGGGGTTCTTGGAGCACTGTATTGCCTTTCAATGCCCTTGCTCTCACAGAAACTGTTTAAAGTGTGATTTTTGAACTCTGTTCCCTGATCACACCTTATGATCTTTACCTTCAGATTGCTTTGATTCTCTACCCTAAGAATATAGGATTTGAGAATCTCAGCAGTTTCATCTTTTCTTCTTAGGAAGAATACCCATGAGAATCTGGAGAAGTCATCAATTATTACCAGACAGTAGGACTTTTTGCCCATTGACATGACATTCGTAGGACCAAAGAGATCCATATGCAGTAGCTGGAGAGGGGTGTCATTTGTGTTCAATGTCTTGGGCTTGTGTGAACTCTTGTGCTGTTTTCCCTTCAAGCAGGCAATGCAGTGATCGTCTAGCTGGAATTCTTTGTCAGGAAGCCCTCTGACAAGATTGTCCTTCACTAAATTATTGATTGTTTTGATGTTAACATGGCTTAACCTCCTGTGCCAGAGAGCGGATTCATCAACTGATGCCTTTGACAAAAAACATGAAACACTACCAGATGGAGTAGCTTCATTCATGTCAAGCAGTCTGTGGGAAATGTGGAGGGAGGCATGCAGGTGAATGCAGGCTAGGGTCAAATCTATGCTTCAAGTGTGGCAAGACCAGGCACAACTCCCAGGAATGCACACAGGGCATTAAGTGTTATAATTGTGGCGAAAGGGGCCACATGAGCCGGGAATGGACTAAACCAAGAATGGGTGAAGCGGAAAAAGGGAAAGGTCCTGAAAGGAAAGAAGAAAGGCCTCGAGCGAAGACTTGAGCGTATGCACTAACACAAGAACATGCCAGGGTAGACCCCGATGTGGCGTCAGGTACATTTATCCTTGACAACACTTTTGTTTCTGTGTTATTTGATTCGGGCGCTAGTAAGAGCTTTATATATGCTACTTTCTATAAGCTGGTGAAATACTCAGTCGGTAAACTAGGAAGGGCCTTTAGTGTAGAAACTGCTGAGGGTAGAACCGCAAGAGTAACCGAAGTAGTTGACAATTCCACGATAAAAATAGAAGGTCATGGATTCCCCGTCAGATTGTTTGTCATGGTTTTAGGAGGGTTTGATGTTGTGCTGGGTATGGATTGGCTAGCTGCTAACGAAGCAAAAATTATATGCAAACGAAAGAAAATCCGACTCAAGGCTCCGGACGGTAGCAAAGTCGAAGTCCTCGGGGATCGTGACGCCCCAATGCCTAATGTCATCTCGATGATCAAGGCCACGGATTACTTGAGGCGCGAATGCGAGGCTTATCTGGTGTACGTGATTGAAAAGTGAAATGGAGTAAAGGAACTAGATGATGTACTGGTGGTACGCGAAATATATCCGGAGGTGTTTCCAGAGGATTTGCCTGGGATACCACCCAACAGAGAGACTGAGTTCCGAATCGACCTAGTACCAGATGCCCAACCCATGGCTAAGGCTCCTTATCGACTAGAACCAGTGGAGAAGAAAGAACTTATGACCCAATTAGACGAATTACTTGACAAGGGATTTATACAACCAAGCATCTCGCCTTGGGGTGCTCCAGTATTATTTGTGAAAAAGAAAGATGGTTCTATGAGAATGTGTATCGAGTACAGGGAGTTGAACAAACGTACAGTGAAGAACAAGTACCCTTTACCAAGGATCGACGACCTATTCGATCAATTATAGGCGCAAGTTGGTTCTCAAAAATCGACCTTCGATCCGGGTACCATCAATTGAAAGTAAGGGAAGAAGACATACTGAAAACCGCATATTGTACGCATTATGGACATTTCGAGTTTCGCGTAATGTCCTTCGGATTGACAAACGCCCCCACAGCGTTCAAAGATTTGATGAATAGGGTGTGTCGACCGATGCTAGACCGATCGGTAATTGTGTTCATCGATGATATCCTCATCTACTCCAAGAATGAGGGTGATCACACATGTCACTTGAAGGAGGTGTTGGAATCCCTAAAGAAGGAAAACTTGTATGCAAAGTTCTCCAAATGCGCGTTCTGGCTTAGGGAAGTCCGATTCCTAGGTCATGTTATTAACCCGAACGGCATTATGGTTGACCCAGCGAAGATAAGGATGGTAAGTGATTGGGATATTCCTAAGACGCCTACTGAAATCCGAAGTTTCTAGGGATTGGAGGGCTACTATCAGAGATTCATCCAAGATTTCTCAAAAATAGTTTCACCGTTGACGAAGCTAACTCGGAAAGAGGTGAAGTACGAATGGGGTTCGACCCAGAATGAGGCGTTTAAGAAATTAAAGGAAAATTAACCTAAGCTCCAGTTTTGGCCCTTCCCGAGGGCAATGAAGACTTGGTGGTATACTCTGACGCCTCGGGTCTGGGATTGGGGTACGTGCTGATGCAACGCGGGAGAGTGATTGCGTATGCATCATGACAGTTGAAAGTTCACGAAGTTAATTATCCGACTCATGATTTGGAACTTGTTGCTGTCATATTTGCATTGAAAATCTGGAGGCATTACCTTTACGGGGTGAAGTTTACTTTTTTACTCTGACCACAAAAGTTTGAAGTACTTCTTTGAACAGAGGTAACTGAATATGAGGCAGAGGCGATGGTCGGAACTTTTGAAAGACTATGATTGTGAAATCATATACCATCCTGAAAAGGCAAACGTGGTGGCTGATGCTCTAAGCCGAAAGGATGTGCCTGCTCCTATTAGAGTGAAAGCTTGCCAACAGGTGGTAATATCAGATGTGATGAGGGAAATTGAAATAGCTCAAGCTGAAGCACTTAAAAAAGAAAACATAAAGAAGGAGAGAATGGTTGGCCAACAAGACTGTTGGAATATAACACCCTTAGTGTTAGGACACGTTTTGGACGGGTGTGGATACATATGTGTGGCGAGCTTAGAACCAAAATCTTGGATGAGGCTCATAAGTCTCGTTACTCTATCCATCCCGGGATGAACAAAATGTACCAGGATCTGAAAAAGGAATACTGGTGGCCTGGGATGAAACATGAGGTGACAAAATACGTAATCAAGTGCTTGACTTGCTCACAAGTTAATGCCGAACACCAGAAACCATATGGGAAGATTCAAAAACTTGATATATCGGAATGGAAGTGGGAACACATTACCATGGACTTCATAACCAAGCTACCTCGTACAGCTAAAGGTCATGATACTATTTGGGAAATTGTGGACCGTTTAATGAAGAGTGCTCATTTCCTACCTATTCGCGAGACGTTCTCGTCAGAAAGGTTAGCGGAAGTATTGATTAACGAAGTAGTAGCACGACATGGGATGCCTTTGACGATTGTATCTGACCGGGACACACGATTCACATCGAGGTTCTGGAAAAGATTCTACGAAGCAATGGGCACGAGGCTTAATATCAATACGGCATACCAATCGCAAACGGATGGTTAGTCCGAAAGGACCATTTAAACATTCTGGAAAAGTATCTGAAGCCACTTGGGAGACGGAGACGGAAATGAAGGAGTTGTACCCTCAATTGTTTGACTTATGACAGGTTTAAGGGACGAAACCTTTTATAAGGGGGATAGACTTGTAACATCCCAAAAATAACGATGAACAATAAGCGGGATAAGGATGTAATAAATGGGTGTGAAAATATAAAGGCTTGGGGGTCGCTAGTTGGACCGTATCACACAAATTCCCCATTATCTCATTCAAACTCCACCCCATTTCTAGAGAGAGAAAGTCGTAGAGAGAGAAAGCTTTGGATTTAGCTAACGATCGATCCTCTACCTTGATACACTACTCGAGAGAAGATTTACTGAAGGAAGGAGTCATTTGAGGTAAGAAACTCTCGTTTTTATAAGTTTTCCTTGAAATGAGTTCATTCGGGTATTTTCGGTAAACGGTTGGGTTTTTATGAACCACATGAGAAAATGATTATAGATCTGGAATCACGAAGGGAAAACACACCTTTTGAACCTAAAAAGTTCCAAACTTGACGAATCCATCGATCCAGATCTGAGTCCATGCAAAACTAAGGTTTTGGGGGTGAAAACTGGAGGTTCACGGTTGGGATCCCCAGTTAGGGTTCACGGCTTAGGATCCCGGTGAGAGTCACGACTTGGGATTTCCCGGGTAGGGTTTACGGCTAGGATCCCGAGTAGGGTTCACAGCTAGGAAACCTGAGTAGGGTTCACGGCTAGGAATCCCGAGTAGGGTTCACGGCTAAGATCCCGGGTAGGGTCTATGGCTGGTATCCCAAGAAATCCCCTTGAGCGGTGAACTCCTGAGTTCACGGGCAGGAAACCTTGTACCCATACGTTCTCGGTATAAAGGGATGAAATGTAACGAGTTGTATGTAAAACTAAGACTAGGTTGCGTACGTACATGCTAGAAGATCTTTTAGAGACCTTTGACCGTGTTTATCTCAGGTGAGTTCTAGAAGCCTTTCTTTAAATTTTCTAATTAATATTTTGGGCTGGTGTGCATACATACGAAACGATGTTTATGAAATGATGTTTACGAAACGAGGTTTATGAAATGATGTTTACGAAGGACGATGTGATGAAACGTTTTACCAAACGAAGTTTATGAAAGGTTTACGAATGAAATGTTATTTAATAAAACGTACGAATACTTTAACTAAAATGAGGTAAAGGTTTTAAGAAAGTCACGAATGAACGAATCTGCCATGAGTTCCTATAGGAGCTAGGGTATGTATGTATGTATGTATTGGCCCTACCTTACGGGGGGCCTTTGTGGTTGGCTGACGGTTGTACAACTGGTTGAGGATGGGGTGACGACGGTCACCCATGGGATTACCGGGATTCCGATGGAAGATACTATTCCTTACGGGAAAATAGTGTCTAAGGTATGTTTAGTCTACCTAGAGGTAACGAGCCTTAGGAGACATGTGTTTGGTCTTCCGAGAGGTAACGAGCCTTAGGAGACCTGGATGACGGATGACTTAGAGGTAACGAGCCTTAAGTTCATCCGCTTGTAATCGAGGTATGGAATTGACGGTTACGAGAAGTGTAGGTCCAGATTTCACTCAGAAATCTCACAAATGATTGATTCTCCACACACAAAGGCGGAAACAATGTGTATGGAGGTGAGACAGGGGATAGAAACAGATTTGGTGAATATAACGAGCTAAACACACTCACAATCAACACAAATATGATATGAAATTGCAAGAACAGTGCACAATACTCAAAATGCAGATTGTATTGATTGAAGAACAATGAGAGATAAGGTTTAGGGTTACAGCCACTACACACTCCCTAAACATTCTAAAACTAGGCTATTTATAGTAGATGACTGATATCGAAACTATGTCAACCGAAACTACTAGTTTTGGCTGAACATTTACAAGTGATACTCAGACCTGTCGAAACTACTATATATCGAAACTACTAGTTTCGATTGAACAAACCTCAATCGTAACTAAGTAGTTTCGATGGCCTAGACTTAACTAAATAAAACAGTACATTACAGAAACTGAAATTACAATAATGAAATGATAGAAAGTAAACTAAGCTAACATTGTTCAAGCATACAATAATGACAACAGCTTATACAGAAAAACATGTCTCTACAATCTCCCCCTAAGCTGTTGCATTACTGTCTTCAGCTCTTCACTAAGCAACTAGTCCTTTAGTAGTTCTTGGGATGTAAAGTTTGACATGGAGAGACACAACCCGTTGATAGGCCATGGTATCGCCTCATCTTCATCACTATAAGCCTGAATGTGATTCTGGAATAGTACCTCCAGATCTTCAATTTGAAGCTTTAATAGCTCCATAGGCTCAAAGATGACAATGTCTTCCTTGCCTTCACACTCGATCACGGCACTGCCAATGATTGGATTGTAGTACCATTTTCTAAAAGTTTGTAGTTGGACGGGCACGATCTTGGGAATAGTGATGGTCTTGTGAGTTTGTACAGGCTTGTACCTAAAGAAGACATAGGGCTTCTTGGTCTTAGGGTGAAACCTAGTCTTTGAAATTTTCTTCTGAGTCTTTCTAGGCTTCATTACCTTAAAATCACAGTTGACCTGTTTGTGCAAGAAGTGTTCAAAATCAGAGGCGATCATGACATATCCAGGGTTTTGAAGGGGAAGTTTGGCCAAATCTCTATGGTCATAGAAGGGGAGAGTCTGGAAGTCAGTCATGTTCTTGAAGTGCTGAACTCCTCCCTTGTATCTTCTAATTATGAACAACTTCCTCTCTGCATCATACTTCCAACCAACAGGAGGCCTTTTTAGCACTTGGTGTTCGGCTATCCATTCGTATATTTGTCGGCTCTCCTCTGGTACAAATATTCTCAACCAAGGTTTTTTCGGGTTTAGAAACTCAGGATTAATGGAAGGTTCGGTTGGAATCTGAGTAGCTTCAGATGCAGTAGTGGTTTGTTCAGGAATAACATGCTTAACAATGTTAAACTGAACATCTTCTTCGGTTTTCTCTTCATCAGACAGGGCTTGAATTTCATCTCCCTCCTCTGTGAAGTACCTTGTCTTTTCAGTCTCTCGTTCTTCTTTAGGAAGGATCTCTGGATAGAGTTCGTTATAGCCAAAATTGTCAATCTCATCTAGTAAGGCATTGAGCTCGTCATCAGACGGTATATCCACTTTATCCAGAATCACCGTTTCAATCTCAGTCTCAGTTCCCTTCCCTCTTTTCCTTGCTTCCCTTCTTTCACTAGCTGAGGGAAGGTCGAACTCTTGTTCTTCAACAGCCTCCTTTGTCTTGGCAGCATGGCCAGTATGGATAGTCATTGGCGACTCTGGATCAATGACAAAGGCAGGAGACAAGGGTTCAACACTAGATGTGGTTTCCCCCTGAGCTGTTGAAGTGGTTGTTTGTTGTTGCACAAGCTTTATCAGAGAGGCTTTGAGCTGTTCTACTATTTCAGCTAAGGCCTTTTATTCTTCTTGCTGTTTTGAGATGAGTCTTTGTTGGGTTTCAAGCTGGGTTTGCTGAACCTCAAGCTGGGTATGTAAACCCCCAACTTCCAGCTTCAGGTCTTTAACCTCTTCCTTGCACTCATTCAACTCAGATCTTAAACCTTCAATAACTTTATCTTTCTTTTGAACATGATCTTATAGCTTCTTCACTTCAAAACTTAATGTTTTGACTCTTGGCACAGAAGAAGTTGGTTCATGTGATGGTGATGTAGGAGGAGTAGTGATGTGTATTTGTTGAGGTGATGGTGGTGGTGTAGGGATGGGTGCTTGTTGTGGAGTAGGTTGTGGTGTATTGAATAAAGAATCAGAAGAAGATGAAAAATCTTCAAGTCCAGTCTTTATCTTCTTTGCCTTAGGATCCTCTTCTTCATAGTCAGAACCTGACTCAACTTGTCTTTTGGAGGATGATGCAATACGCTCTGTCCTTTCATCAGAATCAGACTTGTAATAATCAGACCCATAAATTCCTCCATCCAGAGTCCCACTAGACTCTGCAACTTCCTCATCAGCTCCTTATGTACCAGCTTCAACATTAACCATTGGCTCTATAGCTATCTGTACTTGCTCAACAAAAGTAGCCTCTATCACAGGCTCAATAATAGGTTGTTCTTCTTGAGCATGGGGAACTTCTATTTCAATCTCAGGTTCAGCTACTTGTTGGTTACATTGATCTAGATCCATTTCCTCTTCTTCTTCCTCAGACGATGACAATTCCACCTCTAGATGTGGATCCACATCAGGAATAAACTCTTCCTCTTCTCCAATAATGTGACCAAACAGAGGAATATCTGTAATGGCTCTGTTGGTCCTTTTGTTCGAACTCTTCATGTAGCTGAGAGTCTTGGCTATCATATGGTCAAAGACAAATACATTTCCACCTTGTTGAAGATCTGGATGTAGGTGGTTGATTATGATCTGAAGGAATCTTGGATAAACCAAAACTTCTCCTTAACAACTCCTGTCAAATTTTCTTTAAGTTGTCTAAATACCAACCCTGAGAAGTTGTAGTTCCTGCCTTTAATCAATCCCAAAACAACAGATGCTACCATGATATATGCTGAATCAAAGCCACCTTTTCTGATGGAGAGGTGGTGAATGAATACATGAACAATGTATCTCTAATGGCTTGGAAGGGCGTTCTTTATAATTTGACCAATCTTGAACTCATCAGGATGACCCAATCTTCTGAAACATTCTTTAAAGTAGAAGGTTGGGAATTCTGTTGGTGCCTCTGGGTTGTCATTGAATTGCAACACCTCTCTAATAGTAGCTTCAGAGAATAAAACTTCTTGGCCATGAACAATTTCCCTTAAATGCTCCACATTTTCAACAGTTATTATCTCTGCAGTCTCCCAAAACTCCTGTAGATATAAAAACTGATAGCTACAAAATTCTCTAAGTACAACTGATGCGGACTCCACAATCTTGCTGCTGACCAACAAGCCGCTGCGGATAAGCTTGTCTGCTGCTGATAGTTGTTCTCCTGCTGATGAACAACTCTGATGCAGATAGCCTTATCTGCTGAAGTCCAGAGTTGCTGCTGATTTGCTTCTCAGCAGCATCAAACACTTGATGCTGCTGATAGGAAAATCATCATCAGCTTTGGATAGTTGAGTCTTGTTGTGGATCATCAACTATGCTGTTGATAGCCATATCTGCTGAAGATTAATCGTCGCTGCTGATTGGCATATCAAAAGCATCAACTTTACTACTTACAACTTTCTGCTGCAACTCTGACACATCATATGCAGAAAGAATGTTACTGGTGTAGACAATAAAAGACAACGCTCTCCTTCCAAGTATCCAAGCAATGATGCTTAAGAAGACGTTTGATTAAAGTTAACTTTTGTAGTCTTTGTTGTCTTAACTTGTAGTATAGCCTCTAGTATACAAGATCAACGGCTTGTGTTTGATCTGATCCTTAGAATCAAGGGTCTGTCTTGATTCTAAGTTACTATATAAGTAGTGTATCTGTTCATTGTACAAGTGTGTTTTCTTAGAGTTTTCTCTGTAATCTTGTAACCATTGAAGCTTAATACAATTTGCATTTATCATTACTCTTTGTGTTTACTTGTTTACATTGCATAGTTGTGATTGTTTCCGCCAATCTCAACTAGAATAGAACCATCTTGTATTCACTGATCCTATAAGTGGTATCAGAGCTTTGGCTCTCAGATTAAACAAACTCACACTTGTTTAATCACTGTCTAGTTCTATTCACTACTATTTCTTTGCTAAAACACCATATATCAAAAATCCAGAAATGGCACAAAACAATGGTTTTGATGACACTGGAAGAATCAACAGACCACCAAGACTGGTGTCTGGAGAAGACTATGATATGTGGAAGAACATGATAGAAAGTTTCTTCTGCTATCAAGAGTATGAGATATGGAGATCCATTAAAGATGGACCATATGTACCCATGGTGGCCTCTGCTGATTTCGGAGGTCCATCAGTCCCCAAAGAACCCTCAAAGTATTCACATGAAGACATCAAGAAGATGGATGTAGACTTCAAAGCCTTGGGAGCCATTCAGATGTGCTTGTCAAATGAAGTCTTTTACAAATTCAGAGAATATAAGACTGCCAAGGAGCTATGGGAGGCTCTTGAGAAGATGTTTGCTGGGTCAGAAGAAGTGAAAGAAAATAGAAGAGACATTCTGAAGTAACAATATGAGAACTTTGTCTGGAAGGAAGGTGAGTCTCTTACTGTGTTGTACAACAACTCCAACACCAGAGTTGGCTTGGACAAAAGCAAACCGAGATGTTACAACTATAAACAACTTGGTCACTTTTCCAGAGAATGCAAGGCACCAAAGGAAAATCCAGCTGCTGCCCAGCCAAGGCAAGCTCATCAAGGTCAAACAAGTCAAGCTCAGCCAAGAAAGCAACAAGCTACCACTCCTACTCAAACTGCAGCGTGTGCAGCTGTTGGAACTGCTGAGTTTGACTGGAGCTTCCAGTATGAGGATCTTCCTGCCAGCAATCAGGCTCTCATGGCAGACACATCAGAGATACCACCTCAGGTATATGAAAATCTTTGTACTCAGGCTTGTATTAATAAGATTCTTGGATACAGAAAACATAACCAGAATCTCATAGATCAAAATGAAGAGTTTCACCAAATGAAATCTGAATTTAAAAAGGTTGAAAACAGTTACAAAGAAAAGATTAACTGTTTAAAAAAAGAGATTTCATCATTAAAACATGAACAAACAAACCTTGAAACTCAGATTGATGATCTTCTGGTTAAGTTAAAGGCTACAAAGGCTGAATTAGCAGACCAAAAGGTCTATGTGGAAAAATATGAGTTTGCATCCAAAAAGCTGCAAAGATTTTTGGATGCTCAAATTCATGAAAGGGTAACTGCTGGACTTGGGTTTCAAGCTGAACAACCCTACAATGTTGTTCCTCCACCTGCTGACTATGTAGCCTTTCATGAACCAAGTTTCAATCATTCCAATCTTGATCTGGCCAACCGAAATCTTGATCCTGCTGTCCAAGAAACCTCTGTGCAAGAACGCACTACTTCATCTGAGTCTGAGTCCACATGCTCAGAATCCACTAAAACCAATAAAGCTCCATCACTACATACCTTTGAAGTTATTCAAACCAACAGTCTGAGCCCCTTCATCCCTTCAAAAACAGTACCAGTATCTCAACTTACCAAACAAATCAAAATCAGCTATCCTCTAGAAGGAAGAAAGCTAACTGTTGAAAAGGGACAGTCTTCAACCTCCACCAACCCAAATCCTCAGTCCAAGTCCACCCAACCAAGGAAGGTGTTTGAAATTTGTCATGCACCCGGAGAGAGAGCTCTATATGTTCAAAAGACATTGGAGGAAGCCACTTTTGGGCACAACAAAGTTCACCCCTGGAATTTCAAAGACTTGTTCAAAAGAAAAGATTATGTGTACTTCTAAAGGGACAAACTAGCTAAATCATGTTTTGTCTGTGGCAAATACAATCACACTACCAGCACATGCTTCTACTACCTTCAGCAACAAAGAAACCTTAAGCAACATTCTTTTGAAAGGACAAACAAGAACAAAAAGGTAAGAAGCTCTGAAGCCAAGGCAACTCATTTCAAAAACTCTCTCTCCCCCACCAAGGAAGCAGCTGCCAAAACCTCAACAATCTTGCATCATCTGTGGTGAATCAGACCACTTTGCTGCAAATTGTGAATTTAATCCCTTCAACCAGATCCTTTATCAAGCCCCTCCTAAACAAAAGCCTATCAACAAAAGAACTTGTATAGAGAAACCCTCTGTTAACAAGGTAAAGAAGGATAAGCATACATCTGTTGTTAAACCATCAGAAGCCAGCAAAAATGTTGTTGATCAAGTGAAGCCCAAGAAACCAAAGGACAAGCCTTCAATAGCAACCAAGTCTGCTGCTGCTCAAGTAAAACCATCAGCAGCAACAAAATCTGTTGTTGATAAGCCAAAGTCCTCAGCAGCAAAATCTGCTGCTGATAAAGCAAATTTTTCAGCATCCAAAGCAACATCAGCTGCTGATAGAGCAAAAAGATCTAGAAAACCACCTCCTCAGCAATGGAAAGCCAAGATCCCATCCTCTATCCCTCAAAGCATCATCATTGGCTCCATTGAATGCAAGCATACTGATGTTTCTGATCCAACGACACACTTACCCAAGTCTGCAAGTTCTTGGGTTCCTCCCTCTAACTAGATCTCTCTCATGTTCAGGTACAGCCAGGTCATAAGAATAACACCTGTGTTGTAGACAGTGGTTGTTCCAGGCACATGACCGGCTACAGATCCATCCTCTCCAACTTCAGACACTTCAATGGAGGATATGTTGCCTTTGGGAGTGATTCAAAAGGAAGATCAATTACTGGACAAGGAACTGTGTCCAATGAAAGGATGAGTATTGAAAGAGTAAACTATGTCAAAGAATTAGACTTCAATCTCATGAGTGTGTCCCAGATCTGTGATCAAAAGCATTGGATAATTTTCACAGATAAAGAATTTTTTGTACTATCCCCTGGCTTAAACAAGCCTCCTCCAGAAAAGATCATATTGACTGCCCAGAGAAAAGATAACCTATATGTGCTTGACATGAATGAAGTCACTCCATCTGGTAGCGTATCTTGTTTTCTGTCAAAGGCATCAGTTGATGAATCAGCTCTCTGGCACAGGAGATTAAGCCATGTCAATGTAAAAACCATTAACAAGTTGGTAAAGGAAAGTCTTGTCAGAGGGCTTCCTAACAAAGAATTCCAACTTGAAGATCATTGCATTACATGCTTGAAGGGGAAACAACACAAGAGTTCTCACAAGCCCAAGACATTGAATTCAAATGACACTCCATTACAGCTTCTGCATATGGATCTCTTTGGTCCTACAAATGTCATGTCAATGGGCAAGAAGTCATACTGTTTGGTGATCACTGATGACTGTACCAGATTTTCATGGGTATACTTCTTGAGACAAAAGATGAAACTGCTGAGATTCTTAAATCTTACATTCTTTAAGTTGAGAATCAAAGCAATCAAAAGGTGAAAGTCATAAGGTGTGATCAAGGTACAGAGTTCAAGAACCACACTCTGAACTGTTTATGTGAAAGCAAGGGAATAGAAAGACAACACAGTGCTCCAAGAACTCCTCAACAAAATAGGGTTGCTAAAAGGAGAAACAGAACTCTAATTGAATCAGCAAGATCAATGTTGGCTGATTCAAAACTGCCTCTCACATTCTGGGCAGAAGCAGTCAGTACAACTTGCTATATGCAGAACAGAGTTCTCATTATCAAGCCTCTCAACAAGACACCTTATGAACTCTAGTTCAAAAGAGTTTCCTACATTGGATTTCTAAAACCTTTTGGATGTCCATGCACCATTCTGATCACACATGGGGTTCTTCCTAAGTTTGGTACCAAATCTGATGAAGGATACTTTGTGGGCTATTCCTCTCAATCCAAGGCCTACGGAGTATTCAACTCAAGAACAAGAATCGTGGAAGAATCAGCCAATGTGGAATGTAGGGAACACATTCCATGTGAATAGGGAAAAGGCCTAGACTGGCTCTTTGATATAGACTCCTTCACACAAATATTTGAGCCTCTCATCTTCTCAAATATGGAGTCTACCTCTTCCAAAGCACCAGCTTCCACATCTTCCTCTGACTACAGATTGGATTTCACTAGTCCCTCTATCAGACTAAAAAGGCCATCTATTAATCCTTCATCTGTTATGGAAGCTATTGAAGCCAGTGAAGCCAGAACCATACTCTAAAATGTCACAAGCAGCAGCCTCTCTGAGAATGAAAATCCGAATGAACTTCAAGACACATCTGTAAATGATGTAGAGGCATCTGCTGCAGATGCTGATGATGCTGCTAATGATGCTGTTGTTGATATTGAAGACTCTTCCACCATGAATGAAGAGTTTCCTGATCAGAATTAGAGCAATCTTGAGCAAGGAATATAACTGGATGTTGTACCAGCACAAAGAATCAACAAGGAACATCCCCTGGAAAATATCATTGGCCAAGTTCACCAAGGAGTTCAAACAAGAAGCAAAACTCATGAGGCCAATATATGTCTGTATTCCTGCTTTCTATCTTAGGTAGAACCAAATAAGATAGATGAAGCTCTGAAACACAGCAGTTGGATTGAAGCAATGCAGGAAGAGTTGCTGCAATTCAAGAGACAGGATGTCTGGAAACTTGTTGATCTTCCATCTGGTCAAACTTCTATTGGCACAAGATGGGTATTCAGGAACAAGCAAGATGAGAGAGGCATTGTAGTCAAGAACAAAGCCAGACTTGTAGCTCAAGACTACACTCATGAAGAGGGAATTAACTATGATGAAGTCTTTGCTCCTGTTACCAGGCTGGAGGCCATCAGAATCTTCCTGGCATATGCTGCATCCAAGAACTTCATAGTTTATCAAATGGATGTCAAGAGTGCCTTTCTGTATGAGAAGATTAGTGACGAAGTATATGTTAAACAGCCTCCAGGCTTTGTAGATCCTGCACATCCTAACAAAGTGTTCAAACTAGACAAAGCTCTCTATGGCTTACATCAAGCTCCAAGAGCCTGGTATGAAAATCTGTCTAGATATCTACTAAGCAACAACTTCAGAAGCGGTGTCATTGACTAGATCTTGTTTATCAAAGATGAAGGGGGAGAAATCCTACTGGTACAAATCTATGTTGATGACATCATCTTTGGATCAACAAGGAAGAAGTTATGTAAAGACTTTCAGGTCCTGATGCACTCAAAGTTTGAGATGAGTTCAATGGGTGAACTAAATTTCTTTCTGGGTCTTCAAGTCAAACAAGTTCCAAATGGAATATTTATCAGCCAATCCAAATATGTCAAGAGCATTTTAGAAATATTCAAGATAACTGACTGCTCTGCTGCAAGAACTCCTATGCAAGTGCACCATCAACTGACTACAGATAAAGATGGTCAAGAAACTGATCAACATCAGTACCGTGCAATGATAGGATCACTCATGTATCTCACTGCCTCAAGGCCAGATATCATGTTTGCAGTATGCCTTTGTGCAAGATTCCAAGCAGTTCCAAAGAATACACATCTTCAAGCTGTCAAGAGAATTTTTAGGTACCTAAAAGGAGCCCCAAGGCTTGGGCTATGGTATTCTAAAAATGATAAGTTCAACCTGTATGCATATACTTATAGTGACTATAGAGGATGCAACTTAGACAAAAAATCCACATCAGGGGGGTGTCAGTTTCTGGGAGGAAGACTGATTTCATGGCAATGCAAGAAGCAAACCTGTGTATTAACTTCTATAGCAGAAGCAGAATACATTGTAGCTTCAAATTGTTATGCACAAGTCATATGGATATAAAACCAAATGATGGATTATGGGATGACTTTCATGGCCACTCCCATTCACATTGACAACATGAGTGCTATATCAATCACAAACAATCCGGTGCAGCACTCCAATACAAAGCACATTGAAATCGGGTATTATTTCATAAGAGATCAAGCTGAGAAAAGGAGAATTATTTTAACCAAAGTTCAAACCAATGAGCAATATGCTGACTTGTTTACAAAACCTTTTGATGAAGCTAGATTTAGATACTTAGTTGAATCCATTGGTATGATGAACTTTGACTAAATCTGTCTCTAAAATCTTTTTTTAATTTGTTTGTCTCTTGTTGTAAATAAAATTTATAAGTCAGCAGCAACCATTTTTGCTGCTGACAGGTCTAATCATCAGCAGCAAAGAATTTGCCACTGACTGCTTTAAGTTATCAGCAGGAGCAAGTTTCCTGCGGATAGCTTTAAGGCAATCAGCAACAACATCTTTGTTGCGGACCATTGCATCCATCAGCAGCAATTGAGTTTGTTGCCGACAGACTTAACCATCCGCAGCAACTAAGTTTGGAGCGGATAGACTTAACCATCCGCAGCAACCAAATTTGCTGTTGATGGGTAAAAATAAGTTCAAATTAACTTTTACCCGCTGTAAAAAGTACTTTCAGTCTTTACCATGACTGCTTTTTCCCTCCTCTGTCGTTATAACACAAATCAAATTTCTCTTTAACCTCTTCACATTCAATTCCAACCTAACTCTCACCATTTTCTCTCAAGCATTCAAAGCTTTCCATACTTAACCACCTTTCAAAAACTTCCTCCTTCCCTCCAAATCCAACGACAATGGCAGTGGTCGACATAGACCATCCTAATGACAAGTTTTCACCCTACCACAATCTCACTGCATACCTGGTTAAAGGAAAGAAGTTCGAAGGGTTAGATGATATGATCGATTTTCTTTGTCGATCATAGATATATTTTGCACTAACCGTTAACCCTACCATATACATCCCTCATATGGAGGATTTTTGGAATACCGCCATCTACTCTACCGAACAGGGGATTCCCCAAATCCAAGCCACGGTAGACGGCAAAGACATCATCATCATCATCACTGAAGCTACTCTTAGAAAACACCTCAAGCTTCAGGACGAGGGGGCCGCCATTTCATACACTAGGGAAGAGTTTATGAGGACCTTTGTATCCATAGGGTACACTGAAAATCAGAACGACTAAACTGTTGAAAAGGCACTGATGTGCCCTCCATGGAAGTTTCAATGCCACACTCTTCTACAGTGCATATCCTAGAAAAGAAGTGGATGGCATCAAGTGAGTTCTGCTCTCGCCTATGATGTTCACGGTATGGTCACTGGCCAAGGTTTCAACTTTACATATCTCATTTTTGAAGGTTTGAGATATAACCTTCAAGAAGGTGCAAAGCATGCATTCTATATGTACCCAAGGCTCTTTCAGGAAGTTTTCAACAATGAGCTAAAAGACCTTTCCAAACCTATAATAAACTACCTTATGCTGGGATATAAAAATAATATTTTTCAAAGCATGAGAACAGTTTCAAAAAAGTTCTCAGGAGTCAATGTTCCATTGTTATCTACAATGATGAACATACAAAGTACCCAGGTCAGTTCAGCAATCCCACCTGATACTGATTCCACACCCTCCACTTCAAAGCCTGAACATCAATCTACTTCCATTGTTCGAACCTCTGTGCATCCTATCCAGGGTGCACAGGCACAACAACTACTTACACCTGTTTTGGATGTCCAACTAGAACACAGGGCCCAAATTGAGGCAAGCTATACCAGAAAAAGAAAAAAGGAGCAAGAAGACTCCTTCTATTCTTGTCTCATAGGCCCAATCCCAACCTAAAAGCCCTCATTTAGAATCCCAACATTCTGATGAGAAGAGAGACTTCCTTGGAAGTTCCTCTATTAGGATCAGGATCACATCCCGGATCCATAGAACAACCTTCTGAGCCCTTTCATTATTTTTCTTCTCTGAACTTAAGTGCAGAGGCACCTAGTAAAGATGATATGCCTTCTCCAACTACCACTATCTCAGAGGTATTGATTGACTTGGCTGCTAATGTACCCAGCCCAAGTTCATCACCTAAGAAGGTTCACTCTAGGAGTAATGATAGAGTGAATGTGGAAAGGGCTATCACTACTACGGGTACATCAATTGACCAGGAGGAAAGTTATAACATCACTAAGTCCCCAACCATGGCAACTCATAGTGAGGATGCTTCTCTTGAAACACTCTTCATTGAGAGGAATCCCAGGTGCCAAGAAAATAAGGGTGATGGGGATGCAGAGGCTAGGCCTAAGGCCCCATCTAGTTCCAAGGATTCCACAACTATGGATAAGGACAGACTGAAACTTTAAAATATGGAATTTACGGCCAGGGTGGCAATGCTAGAGGCTGAAGTGTCCAAACTACAGCACCAAGTCTCTATGCATGAAGCCCATCAATGCCCTTAAGTGACTACTCCTTCCCTTGTATTAGTGGTCACTCAAACAGATGAAACTCTATACACTGATGCAACCAAAAAGGGGGAGATAGTTCCTTCTGAAGATGATACTGACATCCTTGATGAATGGATACAAGAGCATGCTGCTTTTCAAAGTACACTCATCAAACCTACTTTTGTTCAAATCCATGACTTGCCAAACTCAGTAGATGAAGAGGAAGATATCTCTGAGGATTGGAAGTTAGTTGTCAGAGCTGTTGATGAGGTGTTGGAGAATGAAAGTCAAGATGAAGACACACCTTTGTCATTCAGCATACTTCCAGCTACAGCCAACATCTCCAGACAAGTCATATCCCCTCATTCCCAATTGATTGCATAGAATCCGGAATATAACTCAATTCTATCTTGGGGATATGATGGTCTATCAGAAAGGTTTTGGATTGGATGGGAATCTGGAAAAATTGAAGAGTTAAATTGGAATACTCTAAATCCCTTCCATATCCTAGATCTATACCTTACAAAGTGCATCAACAATTCAACAGATCTTCCTGCTGAACTTGGCATTGGAAGATTTTATGATCTGATGGAAGACAACATGCCCTGGTTTGAATGGTTTCTTCAAGAAGCAACTAAATTGGCTAATCCATCAACTGCAGAGTCTTCAAGAACATCATAACAAAGACTGGCTCCAAGACTTTACTTGATAAGGAGCAGTGCTTTAACAGAAGAACAAGTTCTATGTTGGAGAAGATTCTTCTACAATGAAATGGTCAGGGTCCTGGAAGTGCAAGGATGGTCAAGCACTGGGTCCTCTGGTTTTCAGTTCTTCTTGTGTGATGAATCATCTTTCAAAATCAACAACATTCAAGAAATCCTGGTCCTGCATATGGTCTCTGAGCTCAGGACACACATTTGCAACATCAACTCTTTAGAAAGTCAATATATGATCGAGATTATCAAAGCTTTTCTTGAAAAGGAGGGATGGCTTGCAATGGATGATTCTGACTCAGATCTATCCATTCCCTCCTCACCAATTGTTATACTAAGTGCAGCTGTAGAGTCAAGAAAAGTGGCTGCTCAGAATGTCAAAGAGGCTTTTAAAGCTATACATGGGAGTGAATGGGAAAAGGAAGGGAGTGAAGCATTCTCTTCCTCTATGCTGTTCCTCAGATTGCCAATGAAGCTGAATCTGAGATCCCAACAGCATCTCTTACATCTGCTATTGTGATCCATGAAGCTGAAGCAGAGGCATCCAATAAAGAAAAGGGGAAGGGCATCATGACAGAAGAAGAAGAAGAAGAAGAAGAAGAAAGAATAGAGAAATAGAAGAGAGAAAAAGAGAAGAGAAGAAGAGAAAGAGAAGAAGAGGAGATGACTGAGATTAGAAAGATTTAAGAAAGGAAAGCTGCCATTCTCCTCAGGGAACAACAGATCCAGTTGCATGCTAGGCAACTGGATACTTTGAAAGTTAAAGTTCATGTAGCTACACAATTACAAGAAGATGAAGCTCTAGTTCTTCAGCTGCGGAAACAACTCAATAAAGAAGAAGAAGAAGAAGAAGAAGAATAAAAGAAAAGAAAAGAAGAGGCTAAGTTCAGGATAACTGACTCTGAACTAGCCAAAGAAATGAGAGAGGAGTGGACAGAAGCTCTGATTTCTCAAGGTGAGGATGTAGACTACCTTGAGAAATTGTCAAATAAAGAAATCTATATAGCTTTCATGGGTCAGCAAAGTCAATTGGCAAACAAGAAAAGAGCTAAAGAAGAAGAAAAATCCAAACAAAAGTCCAAAAACACCATTGCATTTAACATAAAGACCCATGAAGAAAGGAAGGTCATGATGGACTTCCAGAAGGCTAGAGGGGAGAGTGGAAAGAGGCTAGGTCTAATGAGTTTTATGAATCTGCAAGCCTTGTATTTCAAAGTAAAGAAGGAAGAGGAAGAAAGATTGGGGAAGACAGGCTCAAAGAAAAGGGTAAATACTCAAACTGATGACAGAAAATAAAAGAAACCCAAGCCTACTCCCTCATCCACTCCTTCCTCTATCCAACAACCTTTCACTCTCCCTCCTAGACCTCCCTCTTCTCCACCCAAAGAGTCCAAATCCTCCCACCCAGCTCCTCATCATCAACAGCCCCCCAAGAAGAAAACCAAACCAGGAGATTCAAGAGAAATTGTTGGTTGGTTCTACAGTAATCAAGATCAATGGTTTGAAGTCTTCAGGGGGAGGGCAGAAGTAAAAAGGTCAATCTATAAAACTATTGATGAGGTGATGCAGTTCCCAGATTCTGATCTTAGAAGAATGATGGAGCTGGGTGAAGCTCATGAGCTTGAGAATGAAAGTGGAAGACATCTGTTGCTAGTGATCAAACATCACTTCAACCCTAGCAAAGATGTAGTCATTGATGCTAAACCTCTCCAATCCCACTTTCCATTCACTAGCTGGTCTTACAATGCTGAGAAGGATGAATTCACTATAACAGCTATCAGAGATCAGTAGATGAGATGTTCTAGCAGGGCCATTTTTAAGATGACAAGCTTCCTCTAGACAATCCCAGCAAGGAACCCAGAGGCTATAAGGTAGCAAGGATTGTTGCACACATGCGAAAGCTTCAGCAACAACAGCAGTAAGAAAGTTTTGGGAGCATCAGTCTAGGGGGAGTTTGTAGATATAAAAACTGATGGCTACAAAATTCTCTAAGTACAACTGCTGCGGACTCCACAATTTTGTTGCAGACCAACAAGTTGTTGCGGATAAACTTGTCTGCTGCTGATAGTTGTTCTTCTGCTGATAAACAACTCTGCTGCGGACAACCTTATCTGTTGAAGTCCAGAGTTGCTGCTGATATGCTTCTCAGCAGCATCAAACACTTGATGCTGCTGATAGGCAAATCATCAGCAGCTTTGGATAGTTGAGTGTTGCTGCGGATCATCAACTATGTTGCTGATAGCCATATCTGCTGAAGATTAATCATTGCTGTTGATTGGCATATCAAAAGCATCAACTTCACTACTTACAACTTTCTGCTGCAACTCTGACACATCACATGCAGAAAGAATGTTACTGGTGCAGACAATAAAAGACAACGCTCTCCTTCCAAGTATCCAAGCAATGATTCCTAAGAAGACGTTTGATTAAAGTTAACTTTTGTAGTCTTTTTTGTCTTAACTTGTAGTATAGCTTCTAGTATACAAGATCAACAGCTTGTGTTTGATCTGATCCTTAGAATCAAGGGTCTGTCTTGATTCTAAGTTACTATACAAGTAGTGTATCTGTTCATTGTACAAGTGTGCTTTCTTAAAGTTTTCTCCGTAACCTTGTAACCATTGAATCTTAATACAATTTGCATTTATCAGTACTCTTTGTGTTTACTTGTTTACATTGCATAGTTGTGATTGTTTCCGCCAATCTCAACTAGAATAGAACCATCTTGTATTCACCGATCCTACAACTCCCTTATTGTGGTCTCAAACACAGGTAGGTTGTGACTTATGGCAAAGCTGATATTGGAGTTTGCCAGGAAATTCAGGACCGGAACAAACTCTGCACTCTTTGGATCATTTGCATTAAGGAAGGCACAGACATTGTGACTCTTCACAAATAGGAGATCCGTATCGAAACTACTAGTTTCGAGTGAGTAAACACAATCAAAACAACAAGTTTCGGTCAACACTTAGAGAAATCTTTGAAACATTCTTATCGAAACTACTACTTTCGGGTAAATACATTTCAATTGAAACAACAAGTTTCGATCCAAACACTTAGAAACCTTTAAACTATCAACCGAAACAAGTAGTTTCGGGCACAGAAACCTGGTCACATTTTGAGGACTTGGGCACATTTGGGTATCGAAATTACTAGTTTCGATCAAAAACCTGTTTAAGTTTTGAAAACCCCTTATAAAAGAAAACACCCCTTTTATCGAAACTACTAGTTTCGATGCCCAAACCCTTGAACAGACTTAAACACACAGAATAAAGAACTTGAAAGAAAATACAGACTCAGACTCATTTATCAAACAGATGAAAGACATAATAATATAGAGAAAGAGTAGCCTGTGATTGTCGAAACTCCATCTTACCGAGGTATATGACTGTAGTCTGCAAGTATGCACAACATATGTGAGTTCAAAGATAATGGTGATGTTTGCAAAAAAAAATAAGCATAAAACGACCACTATTATGAAGATTTAGCCATAAAAATTTCAAAATTGAAACCCTAGGTCTGTCATTTCACAAAAGCGCACATTTAGAATAGAGGATCAGTACCTGATGATGATGACGACGGTGATAACGGGGAAATCAGGTTATTAATGCTGATATTTTGCAACTTAGACCGAGGTTTTTTGAGGGCTTTTGTGTGTGAGAATAAAGGTGTAAAGATTCGAAGTGAGTAAAGTGAACTTGACGAAGACGAAACCTGATTATGAAGATATTCAATTTTCATATGACAAAGGACTAAAATGCCCAACTCGAAACTACTAGTTTCGATAGGGCAAGGTAGTTTCGGGTGATTGGAAGTTTCGGGAGAATGAAGTAGTTTCGATAGACATGAACAGATAAGAAAAAAGAACCAAATTAGTAAAAATTTACAACTTTAGACAGGCTAATATCAAATAAAATATTCACAAGATATTTACACTTTAATCTTCTTGAAAAAGATCCAACATGAGATCAGATGTGGTCAGTCTCTTGAAACACTTCCTTTTACGTTCAACTACTATGAGTCTCTAAAGATAGCTGATATTTGTGCAAAGTAAACCCGAACATTTGTTTGTACATCGATTTCATGTGATTATAAAGTACCATTTAAACGAGATACAAGGTGTACCCCACATATTGAAATAAAATGGTTTTTGAAAGCCTATCAATCCTCAAGAAATACCCATCTTCATCCTTTTTTTGATTAACCAAGGTACCATCTTAGTAATTTCAAAGTACCACCAAAGAAAAATAAGAAATTCAAGTGGATTATAAGATTTTTAAAATGAAAAATATCCAAGTAGATATTTAAAAGGTACGAACATTCTATATCTTTGCGTAACCAAAACAGAAGAAGTCATAAAATTATCCAAGCGAATAGAAAAATGTTAAACACCCGAGATCTTTGCGTAAGCAAAACAGACGGGTCAAATCATCCAAGTGGATGGAAAAAGGATAAACACCCGAGATCTTTGCGTAAGCAAAACATACGGGGTCATCGGTGGTAAATATCGTTACTTTGACGGTCTCTTGGCGTATGAATAGGAATCCAACACGTAAGACTGTATCTGATTGAATTGGTTTTCTTAGATATATAAAATGGGTTAGATGTTTCAATAATGGGTTCAAACACACAAGTATGAGATAAAATTTAGGTTTTCACACTACTTACATGTTTTAACCATATGTCGGGCCTACCGGCTATACCTCAGTAAACACCATCGCTTTTGGTCCATTCCATGTCCAAGAGATTAGATCAGACTCTATCATTTCTCAAAGGTCAGATTTAATTTTCCTGTAACAAAACCACTTGTAAGACTATGTACAAAGAAATTCTTTTTCAAATTTTGACATATTAAAATCTCATTTCTCCCCCAAAAGATTTGCTTATAACGAAAAGTAGCTGTACAGAAAAATAAAATCTCTTTTTTTCTGGAATTTTCTTGACAATTAATCATAAACATGAAACACACTAATATTCACAAGGTTTACTGAAATTTTATCATTCCAAGCATCTCCACCAGTTGGGCAAATCTGGTAGAGTCAAAAGCCTTTGTGAAGATGTCAGCAGTTTGCTTGTCGGTTTTGACCTCAGCGATTTAAATATGCTTCTTTTCAACACAGTCACGGATAAAGTGATGTTTGATTTCAATATGTTTTGTTTTGGAATGCTGAACAGGGTTTTTGGTGACATGGGGAACGGCAGTGTTGTCACACAGAATGGGTGTCTCATGGAATGTGATCCCATAGTCAAGCATCTGATGGTGTATCCATCTGCTTGGGAACAACAGAGGGCTGCGGCAATGTATTCGGCTTCGGCGGTGGATTGGGAAACGATGGATTGTTTCTTATATTGCCAGGAGACAAGGCGGCTTTCAAGAAACTGACAACCTCTAGAAGTGGATTTTCGGTCTAAGTTGCAACCCCCGTAGTCTGAATCTGAATAAGCCACAAGATCAAACAAATCAGTTTTAGGATACCAAAGACCCAATTTTGGCTCATACTTTAAATATCACAAAATACTTTTGACAATAGATAAATGAGAGAGTTTAGGATTAGCCTGAAAACATGCATACAAGCACACTGCAAACATGATGTCGGGTCTGCTGGACGTGAGATACATGAGAGATCCTATCATAGAGCGATAAAGATGTTGATCAACGCTTTCAACATCCACATAAGGAGTCAGACAATGTCGAACTTCTAAAGGAGTTTTTACTAGATGGGAATCAGCCATTTTGAACTTGGTCAAGATTTCTTTCACGTATTTCGCTTGATGGATGAGGATTCCAGACTCAGACTGATCAACTTGTAGTCCCAAAAAGAACTTCATTTCTCCCATAGAGCTCATTTCAAATTTAGACCGCATCACTTCTTCAAATTCTTTGCAAAGACAAGGATTTGTAGATCCAAAAATGATATCATCCACATAAATTTGCACCATGATTGTATCCTTTCCATCCTTCCATTTGAACAGAGTTTGGTCAATTGCTCCTCGTGTGAAACCATTCTCAAGCAGATGCTTTGATAAAGTTTCATACCATGCACGAGATGCTTGGTGAAGACCGTACAGTGCCTTGTCTAACTTGTATACACGATCTGGAAAATTAGGATCAATGAAACCGGTGGCTGCTTGACATATACTTCCTCTTGAACTTTTCCATACAGAAATGCGCTTTTGAAATCCATTTGATGAACAGTGAAGTCCATGTAGGCTGTACAGGCGAGAAACATTATGATGGCTTCCAAGCGAGCCACTAGTGCAAAGACTTCCTCATAGTTAATCCCTTCTTCTTGATAGAAACCTTGAACCACCAGACGAGCTTTATTTCAAACCACAATTCCTCCTTCATCCTATTTGTTGCGAAATACCCAACGAGTGCCGATTGGTACTTTGTTCTTGGGAAGATATACCAGATTCCACACACGTAGATTTGAGAATTGCTGTAACTCTTCCTGCATTGCTTCTACCTAGCTGTTTTCAAGCAATGCTGCTTTGATGTTCTTAGGTTCAACTTGAGAAATGAAGCACGAGAACATGCTGTTTTCCAATGCATCACAGGCACTCCGGGTACGAACGCCCACATTGAGTGGACCAATGATGTTGTCGGTGAGATTATTCTTGTGAATTCTTAACTGAGGAATCTCATCTTCTTCCAAGACTTCTTCCAAATTTGTAATATTTTCAGCAGGAAGATTAGCGATATCATCAATAGGATCTTTAGCAGGTGATTGTGGTGCTACATCCTACTATTGGACTTATGTTGTCTTCAATTATTTCACTTGTTGCACCAGAACCGGAAGACTCCATATTGGATTCAGAATGAGCAGGCACATGGATTTCAATATGAGCAGATGAGGAAGAACCTTGATCATTTATGTTTCCTAGATTGTTCACAGAGAAGTAAGGATTAGTAGGAGTTGATTCATTAGAGAACTCAGGAAGATTAAATGACTTAAAAACTGAATCGACATCAAAAAGCCAATTAGGACCGTCTCCTGCGTCCGTATGATTTTTTTCATGCCAATTGATATTAATGGACTCCAGTACTATCCTTCTCTTCTTATGGTAGACACGAAAAGCGTGTTGATTAGATGAGTATCCCACAAAATAGCATTCATCAGATTTGGCTTCAAACTTGTTCAGATGATCCGAAGTATTCAGCATTGTGCACACACACCCAAATTTTCTGAAGCAATCAATAACTGGCTTGTGCTTGTACATGATCTCATAAGGTTTCTTGTTGCAACTTTTGGTGATGAGAACCCGATTTTGTACAAAACATGCAGAGTTGACCGCCTCAGCCCAGAAAGTCACGGGAAGCTTAGAGTCAAAAATCATAGTTCGTGCAGCTTCAATTAAAGTGTGGTTTCTCCTTTCATCTACACCATTTTGTTTAGGAGTACGAGGTGCACTAAATTGTCAAGAAATTCCTTTGATTTCACTGAAGGAATCAAGAGTTGCAATTTTGAATTTTGTTTCATGATCGCTGCAGATAGTCTTCACATTTAGATTGAAGAGGTTCTCAATTTGAAGCAGATAGGTTTTCAAAATCTCTGGCGTCTCATCTTTCTTAGCTAGGAAGAACACCCAAGTAAATCGAGAGAAATCATCGGTTACCATAAAGTAGTATAACTTTCATCCAAGACTCATGACACTCACAGGACCGAAGAGATCCATGTGAAGTAATTGGAGAGGAGAGTCAATGGAGTTTGTGGTTTTAGGCTTATGAGAAGATTTTTGATGTTTTCCCTTGGAACATGATATACAGTGTTCCATAGGAGAAAAATCTTTAAGAGGTAATCCAGTGACGAGGTTTCCTCGAACCAGTCGGTTCATAGTTTTGAAAGAAGCTTTTGAAAGAAAGCATGATTCAATGCCTGATGGGTTGTTCATATCCAAGCTGTATGTGTTGTATCTTCTGGGAGCACGCATGAGAATAAGTTCTTCTGGAATCACCACTCCAGGCTTCAAGATTAGACATTCTCTTGAATTGAACAAGGCACAAAAATCCTTGTCACAAATCTCATAAACACTCATCAGATTGTACTTCAATTGAGGAACAAATTTGACAAATTCCAGACTATTTACACCGTTCGATACTATTCTTTGTCCTTCAATCTTTCCTCCTCTTGGTTTGCTAGCAAAAGCTGCATACTCTCCATCAATTGGATGATAATTTTGCAGTAAATTAAAATGACCAGTCATATGTCTTGAACATCCACTATCTACATGTCAAATGTTATCCCCGGTTCTTCTTGATTGACCTTATACACAACGAACCATTTAGACATTTTGACCAATACCATTGCTATGAAGAAGTTTCTTGTCACGATATCACATTGAAATAATAATCAGAATCCTCGATGAAGCATGATCCTCAAATAGAACATTATTTTTAATTTTCCAAGTTCTTTTCAAATACCTTTTAGCATTTTTAATTCTTTTATGCCTAGATTTTCTACTGTGAGAAGACTTAGATAACACATATGAATTCAAGGAAATTTTGGGAGATGGTTCTTCATTACAATTGGTGGTTGTCAATTTACAACTTTTTGAAACATGATTTGAAGCATCACAACTAAAACAAACTTTTTCACAAGATATCTTAGCCTGATAATTGTCATCACAAGATGAAGATGATTGTGATGTTGAGGCATCTGAACATGAGACGGTTCTCTCATCAATAACTTTGTCTTGAAGACGATGTTCTTCCTTTAATTTGAAAAAGTCTATGTTTCTCATGGTTCCATGTGGTATATCATTCACAATAATTCCTGCACTTTTAAACTTGGGAACACATGGCACAACATTCAACGATTTAGGAACAAAAGGCAAAGCATTTTTAAATTTAGAAATATCGCATCCCAATCCCGTATGCTCAGCAGGCATAGAATCAAAATACAAGTTTTCAACGTGTTCACAAATATCTGGTTTTGACACGGACATATTATTACATTCATTCGACTCAAGTTCATTTAAAACATTTCTAACATTGGTACTCTCATCACAATCATCTTCGGAAGTTACAGAATTTGATTCTGCACATGAAGCAAAACTGTCAGAATCAGAGTATGTAATATAATCATCAGGAGATAAAGTACAAACAAATGGTGTGGGAACATGAGGAGTTGGCATATCAGCAAATCTACCTGACTTAGAATAAGGTGGTGGATGAGAATTATATCCAAGACCCTCTGTGCCTTTTCTATTGAATTGTTTATCAATTATCCCAAACAAAATTTTCTGATCCATATCCATGTGGTCAACTTGTAATTTAGCCTTTTCAGCCTTTTGGACTCTTTCATTCAAAACTTTATTATTAATGGTTTGAGTGTTAAGTTGCACAATTAAAGAACGATTTTCACCAGAAATATCACGAATTTTCTTTAAGTAAAGTTTCTCATTTTTGGCACAAAGTCATACATTACCTTAATATGATCTCGTTCATCAAGCAAAGCTTGATTAATGAATCTGTATTTTTGAATTTCATTTAAGAAAGATCTAGCATTACAAAGTTTAGAAATAACCTCAGCAGGCACAGCAGTGAGATCCTCAGCAGGTTCAATCATGACACACTTGCCCTTGTCCTCCACATCATCCATCATGACTTTATCAGCAGCTTCCTCAGCTTATTCTCCCCAATGATAGTGTCCATAAGCTTGACACACAAGAGTTGCGGAACCTGAAGATGTGTTTGTCTTGGGAGGATTGGCAGCTTGTTTTCCAAAGGAAATCTTCTTTTCTTGTTGATCCTTGGAGGATGGCTCCTTGCAATTTCTGGCAAAGTGACCCAGCTGATCACAATTGTAGCATCTCACCTTCTTGATGTCACACCCCCAAATTTCAACTAACGGAGTTTTACCGTTTTGGGAAGTGACTAACCAGGATCTCAGGCATTAGTTACTTTGAACGACTCTACATGGGACTCAAATGAAAATACCATTAAAATCAAAGTTCAATGCGGAAGCGTAACGAAAAGTAAATGCGCAAAATACACGCGCCCAAAACCAAAGTCCAAAATGTCCACCCAACCAAAATACAATACAAGGAAGTCATAAAATATATCATAAGTAAAATGGTTGAATCCCATGCATGTCCTAACGTGCACCTTGTGTCTTAGCTTAGCGACCTGAGAAAACATGTACGAAAAGTGTCAACACAAGGTTGGTGAGTTCACATGTTTCAAATAAATACGTAAGCGTTTACCAGATTTATGATCATTCAATATGTATCTATAGGTAGCTAACCTATGTTCATGTTTAGCTCAAGTGCTCGCAACCGAAACTGACTGTTTGTTTATTGCTTCCTGCCAGGTCTATCAATACTGGCCATGTGAGTAGGCTAACATTTCACCCGTTCGATATCCAATCGAGTTAGCGCGACTAACGCGGGTGGGATTTGTCAAACCCAGTAGTACTACTAAACATTACCTCGCTAAGATCCATATTAACGGTTCGAGATAAGATGAGGACTTTCTGTGATAGCGTGTTACACTTAGCTTTAACATTGATAGCATATGAAATACAAAATCTCAAAAGCAGTTTAAGCATGTTTTCTCCCCCAAGTTAAAACAGTAAAAAGGGGCCGTGAAAACTCACCTGCTTGGCGTTGAAGGTAGTTTCACACTAGAAGTAAGTTGGAACCACAAGTGTAAGTCTCAAAAGACCTACGTATGTCCTAAAATTATAAACATATAAATTAGGAACGATAATGGGAATTGTGACTGTGACACGGAAAAGAGGAACGTCCTAAAAGAACCGCTCCAATAAACGAGAGTGGACGAACGTGTCCACGGGTTTAGTAATTACTTTACGCGACGAACGACATAAATAATAATATACATATACGAGTGGATAATATAATTAGTTATATTATTATTTAGTCTCGATTGATTTACGGCGTTATAAAATGATTTGAAATAATATAAATATATATATTTAATAATACGGGTCACAATTTGAGAATAATATAAACATATTATTTTACACGAGTTTACGGCTAAAAAAATAATATAAATATATTATTTTTACTTGTTAATAATAATAATGTATAAATTATAAAAGTGGGTATAATTTATAAAAACAAACTAATATTTCAAACCCGAGCCTACGAGTTGTTTTCCGGGTTAAAACACTTTAATATATTAATATACTAACATGGGGTTGGGTTTTAATATCAAAATAATATTAAAAATCAGTTTTAAAAATAAAACTGTGTGGAGAGACTCGAACCCGGGTCTCTCCCACACAAGCACAATGCTTTAACCAGTCTCGGCCGCTAGGCTATCGCAACAGAAGTCGGATCGAGATGTTTTTAATCAAAACTTCCAGTGCTCCCCCTTTCCAATCCCAACCGTGATCGACCCTCACCCCAAACTCATTCCATTTGACAATAATCGATCAATCCACTAAAGGGGTTTTGATTATCGGGTACAGGCGAGTCTGAAAGAGTGATTAATTTCAAAGTTATTGAGTTTAAAATCGTTAAATTACGAAAAGGAGGGCCGAACCCTAGCCCAAGAACACGAGATTAATCTAATCGAATTCGATATTGATTTGGATTGAAATAATAGGGTTTTTATTAAACGAGAGGTTAAGAATCTTATCAGATAGTTTAATTTGATTAAAACAGTGTCTAATATCAAAAGCCCCAAATCGAATTTGTAAGAACCCTAGGTTAGTGATCTCAAACAATTTGATGTTATAAGTTTGAATTAGCATAGGGTTTTTAAATAGTAAGAAATTCCGAAACTACTGGCATGATTTAATTGAATTGAAAGTAAGTCTAGAATCAAAATCCCCAAATCGGGTTTCATATGAACCCTAGATTCTGGGTTTCGATTAATTCAATATTGTAAGACCTTAAAAGCATAGGGCTTTCAATCTAGACACAGAGGCGAGTCTTTAGGCATGATCAATTTTAGTATTAACTATCGAATTGATAGGGTTCAATTAAACAGAAACGCATGGACCCTAATTTCTTGATTTCGATCGAATCGATGTTATAAGCCCTAGGTTTCATAGGGCTTTTCATCGGGAAGCAAAAACTAAGAGGAGTGTATGTTCAATTACCAAAAATAGTTGTGAATCGATCGAGATTGACTAGGACGGCTCCGACTTCACGCACGGTTGCTCTCTCGCGACTCCGACTTCGATTACAGTGGAATTGATGTGTGGAAACGCTCCAGGGAGTTGTGTCTATCGTGTGTAAAGCTTCAATTCGTGAATTGGTATACAGTAAATGGTGAATTTGATTGTATTCGACATGAAGTCGACGGTTACAAATAGGTATCCCATTATTGGGTTTAATTCGATTCAATACTCGAATTAAAAGTTTCATGATGATCGTGAATGATATTCAAGTCCGTTTCAGTTATGAATTCCAATCAAATTCAGTTGGTATTCACGAATTCGTTTAAGGAATGAGAGGTTTGACTTTTTCCAGTCAAACCGGAACTTAAACTTGTAAACATTGGCTTTCCAAGTCAATCTAATTGAAATTGAATGAATTACAACTTGATCCTTGTAGTTTGGATTCAGGTATTTGACAGGATTAGTCCTTGGGATTAAATTTCATTAACTAAGTTAGGATTTAACCGGATTTGTTTAACGGAGTTAAGTTTTTAAGAGGAAATTTAACGAAGTTGTTAATGAGGTTGATCATGAAAAGTCGGGTTATCACATCATCCTCTAGTTGAAAGAATTTTTGTCCTGAAAATTAGAATAACTAAAAAAAAAATTTCTGGGGTGTCACATCATCACCTAGTTGAAAGAATTTTCGTCCCGAAAATTAAATAGTACCTTATGAATTTGACGCGGAGTGCTTGAACAGATTAGGATATTTGCGCATCATTTGATCCTCGCGCTCCCACGTGAATTCCGGTCCGCATTTCGAGTTCCAACGAACTCTGACAATAGGGATCTTACTGTGCTTTAACGTTTTAACTTCCCTATCCATAATTTCCACAGGTTCTTCGATGAAACGTAACTGTTCATCAACGTGTAGTTCCTCAAGAGGAACCGCGAGAGATTCGTCAGCTAGACATTTCTTCAAATTTAAGATGTGAAAGACGTTGTGTACACCACTCAGTCCTTCAGGTAAGTCCAGTTGATACGCTACTGGTCCGATTCTCTTTAATATTTTGAAAGGTCCAACATAACGAGGATTCAGTTTACCTCGTTTCCCGAAACGAATGACACCTTTCCAAGGTGAGACTTTGAGTAAGACCATGTCACCAACTTGAAACTCCAAAGGTTTATGACGCTTGTCGGCATAGCTCTTTCGACGATCACGAGCTGCCGCCATACGGTTTCTAATTTGAACGATCTTTTCAGAAGTTTCAAATACAAGTTCAGGACCTGTGAGTTGGCTATCTCCAACCTCGGTCCAACAAATGGGAGAATGGCATTTCCGTCCATAAAGTGCTTCAAATGGAGCTGCCTTGATGATAGTGTGATAGTTGTTGTTGTAGGAGAACTCCACCAACGGTAGGTGAGACTCCCAAGTGTTACCGAAATCAATTACACAAGCTCGTAGCATGTCCTCCAGAGTTTGGATAGTACGTTCAGTTTGGCCATCAGTTTGAGGATGGTATGTTGTACTCATATCTAGACGCGTGCCTAAGGCCTTATGTAACGACTGCCAGAAACGAGAAGTGAATCGTGCATCACGATCCGAAATAATGGAGATTGGCACCCCGTGCCGAGAGACTATTTCTTTCAAGTATGTACGAGTATGTTTATCTATCTTGTCGGTTTCCTTGATTGCTAGGAAATGAGCAGATTTTGTTAATCGATCAACAATTACCCATATAGTATCACATCCAGTAGGGGTTCGTGGTAATTTGGTGATGAAATCCATGGATGTTTGTTCCCATTTCCACATGGGAATTTCTGGTTGTTGCAGAAGACCAGAAGGCTTTTGGTATTCAACTTTAAATTTTGCACATGTCAGACATTTACTCACATAAATAGCTATATCGGCCTTCATCTTTTGCCACCAATATAGTATCTTTAAATCATGGTACATCTTATCGGAACCCGGATGGATGGAGTAACGAGATTTATGAGCTTCATCCATGATTAGTTCCCTTAAATTTCCGAATACTGAAATCCATATTCGTTCGACGAAGTAACGAATTCCGTCAGATTTTACTTCAAGTTGTGCTTCCATGTCGCGTGTACCTTCTAACAGTAGGTTATCTTCTTTCAAGGCTTCAATTTGAGCACTACGGATTCGGTCAGGCAATCCAGGGTGAATAGTAAGTTGTAACGCTCGAACTCGTTTGGGTTTCGTTTCCTTTTGGCTTAGTGCATCAGCCACAACGTTAGCTTTACCCGGATGGTATCGGATCGCACAGCCGTAATCATTTAAAAGTTCAACCCAACGACGTTGTCGCATGTTCAACTCCTTCTGCTCGAAGATATGCTGGAGGCTCTTGTGATCGTTGTAGATGGTGCATTTGGTACCGTACAAGTAATGTCTCCATATCTTAAGTGCAAAAACTACTGCTCCCAACTCTAGGTCATGAGTGGTGTAGTTTTTCTCGTGAATCTTTAACTGACGTGAAGCATATGAGATTACCTTTTCGCGTTGCATTAAGACACAACCCAGGCCTTGAATGGATGCATCACAATACACCACAAAATCATCGGTTCCTTCCGGAAGAGCTAAAATATGTGCACTGCAAAGTTTCTGTTTGAGGTGCTGGAAAGCTGACTCTTGGTTATCGCCCCAATTATAGGCTTTTCCTTTTTGAGTTAGGGCGGTGAGAGGTTGAGCAATTTTGGAAAATCCTTCGATGAATCGACGGTAATATCCAGCCAATCCAAGAAATTATCGCACCTCAGTCGGAGTCGTCGGTGCTGCCCAATTCTTGATGGCTTCTATTTTGGATGGGTCAACATGTATCCCTTTCTCATTAACCACATGCCCTAGAAACTGAACTTCCCGGATCCAAAATTCACACTTGGAAAACTTAGCATACAGTTGTTCCCGCTTAAGTAGTTCCAAAATTAGGCGTAGATGTTCCTCATGTTCCTCCTTGTTCTTGGAATAAATGAGGATGTCGTCGATGAAAACGATAACGAACCGGTCAAGGTAAGGCTTACACACACGGTTCATGAGGTCCATGAATACCGCAGGTGCGTTGGTTAACCCGAAAGGCATGACTATAAATTCGTAGTGGCTGTATCTAGTTCTGAATGCAGTCTTTGAGATATCCTCTTCTCGGACTCTTAACTGATGGTAACCGGACCTAAGATCTATTTTGGAATAGAAACTTGATCCTTGGAGTTGATCAAAAAGATCATCTATACGAGGTAAAGGGTAGCGGTTCTTGATTGTGACTTTATTCAGCTCCCGGTAGTCAATACACATACGAAAAGTTCCGTCCTTCTTTTTGACAAATAGTACCGGAGCTCCCCACGGTGATGAACTAGTTCGGATGAAACCTTTATCCAACAAATCTTGCAGTTGAGTGGACAACTCTTGTAATTCACTAGGTGCCAGTCTATAAGGTGCCCGAGCAATCGGTGCTGCTCCGGGTGCTAAATCAATTTGGACTTCAACTTGACGGTGCGGTGGCAGACCGGGCAGATCCTCGGGAAATACTTCCAAAAATTCACGCACAACGGGAATATCTTCGATCTTCTTCTCTTCTGAAGGCTGCTCAGTGTAGAACCAAAGACTGATTGCTACAAAATTGTTCTAAGTACAACTGCTGCGGACAACACAAGATTGCTGCTGACCAAAACAGCTGCTAATACTTTGTCTGCTGCTGAAGACCTAAGTAGCTGCGGATAGGCTTATCAGCAGCATTCAACACATGTTGCTGCTGATAGGCATATCCTCAGCAGCTGCGGATAGATCAATCTTGCTGCTGGTCCTCATCTCTGCTGCTGATAGCTTTATTCTCTGAAGACTAAACGTTGCAGCTGACTATCCATGTGAAGAGCCTCTGACACCTTTCTGCAAAAGCAACTGCCACACTCCAAGCAGAAGGAACCTCACTGGTGCAACCAATAAAGGATAATGACGCGCTTCTCCAAGCATGCAAACAATGATGCATGAGAAGACGTTTCAGTAAAGTTAACTAGATTAGCCTTTGCATGTAATTTAGATTAATAAACAAGATCAACGACTTGTGTTAGATCTGATCCTTAGAATCAAGGGTCTGTCTTGATTCTAAGTTACTATATATATCTTGTAAACACTTCAAACAAAGTGTGCATTCATAGTGCTTTTTGATAGTGTTTTACTTGTAAACTGGTAATCTCAGAAGTCTAATACAACAGTGCATTTATCAGTATTCTTGCTGTTTACTTGTTTACTTTGTTGGTTGCTATTGTTTCCGCCAATATCAACTAGAATAGAATCACCTTGTAATCTTACGATCCTACAAGTGGTATCAGAGCTTTGGCTCAAGATTAAACAAACTAACATTTGTTTAATCACTTTCTGATTCTATTCAAAACTCTATTCTTGATCAAGTCACACAAAACAAAAATGGCACAAAGTCATGGATCTGAAGACATCGGCAGTATCAACCGACCACCGAGGTTGGTGTCTGGGGAGGACTATGATATGTGGAAGAACCGTATGGAAAGCTTCTTCTGCTACCATGAATACGGAATGTGAAAATCCATAAGGGATGGACCTTATGTTCCCATGGTGGCCTCTGCTGACTCCGGAGGACCACTAGTTCCGAAGGAACCCTCCAAGTATTCTGAAGAAGACATTAAGAAAATGGAGGTGGACTTCAAGGCATTAGGAGCTATCCAAATGTGCCTTCCAAATGAAGTTTTTCACAACTTCAAGGCTCACAAAACTGCAAGAACTGAGAATCTGAGACTTACTTCTTGTCTGGATACCTGTGTGGATTTGGCCAATGATGTTTTCCAGAGGATGCTCTTTGTTTATTCTCTGTGCTGGTATCACATCCAGTCGTATTCCCTCTTCAAGGTTACATTGGTTTAGATCAGGATTGTCTTCAGTTGTGAGGAGAGGAGCTTGGAGGTTCTGATCATTGTGTTCCACATTGTCAGCAGTATTAGCATCAGAGGCCTCTTCAGCATGGATTGAGGAGGCTTCATTAAAGATTTCTTGGTTAGAGAGATTGCTGCTTGTGGTGTTGGAAGTACCGGCTTCACCAGTACTGGCTTCAATAGCTTCTGCCACTGATGGAGGATCAATGGATGGCCTTTTCATCCTGTTGTAGGGACTGGGAAAATCCAGTCTGTAGTCAGAAGAGGAGGTTGAGGCAGAAGATGTTGATTTTGAAGAAGAAAACTCCATATTTGAGAATATGAGAGGCCCAAATATCTGGGTGAAGGAATCTATATCAAAGAGCCAGTTAGGACATTTGCCTTGTTCACAGACAACGTGTTCCCTGCATTCCACATTAGCAGATTCTTCCACAATCTGAGTCCTAGAATTGAACACTCGGTAGGCCTTTGATTGAGAGGAGTAACCCACAAAGTAACCTTCATCAGACTTTGCACCGAATTTAGGAAGAACTCCATGTGTGATGAGGATGGTACATGGACATCCAAAGGGCTTCAGGAAGCCAAACTCTTTTGAGCCATAGTTCATAGGGTGTTTTCTGGAGAGGCTTAACAATAAGGACTCTATTATGCACATAACAAGCTGTGCTTACTGCTTCCGCCCAGAAAGTAAGGGGTAGCTTTGAGTCAGCCAGCATAGATCTTGCTGATTCAATCAGAGTCCTATTTCTTCTTTCAGAAACCCCATTTTGTTGAGGGGTTCTTGGAGCACTGTATTGCCTTTCAATGCCCTTGCTCTCACAGAAACTGTTCAAAGTGTGATTTTTGAACTCTGTTCCCTGATCACACCTTATGATCTTTACCTTCAGATTGCTTTGATTCTCTACCCGAAGAATATAGGATTTGAGAATCTCAGCAGTTTCATCTTTTGTTCTTAGGAAGAATACCCATGAGAATCTAGAGAAGTGATCAGTTATCACCAGACAGTAGGACTTTTTGCCCATTGACATGACATTCGTAGGACCAAAGAGATCCATATGCAGTAGCTGGAGAGGGGTGTCATTTGTGTTCAATGTCTTGGGCTTGTGGGAACTCTTGTGTTGTTTTCCCTTCAAGCAGGCAATGCAGTGATCGTCTAGCTGGAATTCTTTGTCAGGAATCCCTCTGACAAGATTGTCCTTCACTAATTTATTGATTGTTTTGATGTTAACATGGCTTAACCTCATGTGCCAGAGAGCGGATTTATCAACTGATGCCTTTGACAGAAAACATGAAACACTACCAGATGGAGTGGCTTCATTCATGTCAAGCACATATAAGTTGTACTTTCTACGAGCAGTTAGGAGAATCTTCTCTGGAGGGGGTTTAGATAGGCCAGGAGCTAACACGAAACATTCTTTGTCAGTGAAGAGCATCCAATGCTTTTGATCACATACTTGGGAAACACTCATGAGATTGAAGTCAAGTTCTTTAACATAGTTGACTCTTTCAATACTCATCCTTTCATTGGACACAGTTCCTTGTCTAGTGATAGATCCACCCTTTGAGTCACTCCCAAAGGTAACATATCCTCCATTGAAATGTCTGAAGTTAGAGAGGATGGACCTGTTGCCTGTCATGTGCCTGGAACAGCCTCTATCTACCACCCAAGTATTGTGTTTGTTTCCTGGCTGTCCTTGCACATGGAAGATATCTAATTAGTGGGAGGATCATTGTAGCATGCAGCATTGTAGAAGATCGTTGCTAATTTGCCATTGCCAGCATGCTTGCAGTCAATGGAACCAATAGTTATGCTTGGAGATTGTTTGGCCTTCCATTGTTGTGTTGGTGGTTTTCTAGCTTTCTTTACATTGTCGGCAGAAGATGTTGTTGCTGACAATTCTGGCTAATCCGCATCCGATTTTCCTGCTGAAGGCTTTGCTGGAGCAGTAGCAGTTTTTGCTGCTGGAAGCTTTATTTTGGATTTTGCTTTGTCAGCAACAGATACTTTTGTTGCTGATGCCGTTGTTTTCTATTTTGCTTTGTCAGCAGCAGAGACTTTTGCTGCTGAAGGCTTTGCCTTTGGTTTCCTGGACTTTACTCTATCAGCAGCGATTTTGTTTGCTGCTGATGGGTTGAGCACAGATGAACGATTTGCAATCTGGTTAAAAGGGTTGAACTTGCATGTTGCAGCAAAGTGGTTTGATTCCCCACATATGATGCAGGTTTGATGAGGTTTCTGCATCTTCACTCTTTGAGGGGATAGAGATTCTCTGAACTTTGTTGCCTTTGCATCATAGCTTCTCACCTGTTTGTTTCTGTTTGTTTTCTCAAAGGCATGCTGCTTTGAGTTTCTTTGGTGTTCACGGTAGTGAAAGCAGGTGCTTGCAGTGTGATTGTATTTGCCACACACAAAGCAAGATAGTGCTATCTTGTCCCTGTGAGAGTCCACATAGTTCTTTCTTTGAAACAAATCTTAGAAGTTCCAGGGATGAGCTTTGTTATGTTCAAAAGTGGCTTCTTCTAGTGTCTTTTAAACATATGGACCGTTTTCTCCAGGTGCATGAAAATATCAAACACCTTTGGCTTTGACTGAGACTTGGGGTTGGTGAAACCTGATGTCTCTCCCTTTTCAATGTTTAGCTTTCTTCCATTTTGAGGATAGCTAATCTTGATTTGTTTGAATGGGATGGGAGCTGGAATAGCTGAAGTAACAACAGGACATTCAGTTTTGTTCATAACAGCTTTAGAGATAGGAGCAGATGGGACTGCACTAGTTTCACAGTGGTCTGAGCAGGTTGACTCAGATTCTGAAGAGGTGGAGCAGTCTTCCACAAAACATGCATCCATTGAAGGATCAAGGTTTCGGTTTGCCGTGTCAAGATTTGCAATATTAAGCTTGGTTCGTGAATGGCAACATAGTCAGCAGGAGGAGAAACTGTCTTGTACTCGTCATTATGATATCCAAGTCCAGTTTTTACCCTTTCATGGACTTGAATATCTAACAATCTTTGTAACTTTTTAGATGAAAATTCATATTTTTCAACATGAACTTTCTGTTCAGCCAGTTCAGCTCTGGTAGCTTTAAGTTTTACTAATAGATCATCAATCTGAGTTTAAAGATTGGTTTGTTCATGTTTTAATGAAGAAATCTCTTTCTTAAGTCAGTTAATCTTTTCTTTGTAACTGTCTTCGACCTTTTTGAATTCAGATTTCATTTGGTGAAACTCTTCATTTTGATCTATTAGATTTTGGTTATGCTTTCTATAACCTAAAACTTTGTCAATGCAAGCTTGAGAGCAAAGATGTTCAAATACCTGAGGTGGTATCTCTGTGTTGTCTGCCATAAGTGCTTGGTTGGAGGCAGGAACATCTTCATATTGAAAACTCCAGTCAAAGTCTGAAGTTCCAACATTTGCACAGGCTACAGTTTATGCTGGAGGAGTTCCTTGCTGCTGCTGCTGCCTGGGCTGACCTTGGTAAGCTTGTCTTTGATGGCTGGCACCCTGATTGGTTTTAGGTGCCTTGCACTCCCTAGCAAAGTGACTCATTTGGTTACAGTTGTAACATCGGATCTTGCTTTTATCAAGCCCAACTCTGGTGTTTGAG
Organism: Smallanthus sonchifolius; assembly: GCA_023525975.1. Classification (NCBI taxonomy): domain Eukaryota; kingdom Viridiplantae; phylum Streptophyta; class Magnoliopsida; order Asterales; family Asteraceae; genus Smallanthus; species Smallanthus sonchifolius. The sequence continues at coordinate 13,387,272 of CM042035.1, read as the reverse complement.
TTGTTGCTTGGAACTGATCTCCCGGTTCTAGAATAAAACCTTTTTGCTCTGAGGGAGAGCATGGCATATGAGTGCTGAATATCCATTTCTTCAAGATCATCTGGATGAAAGCATTCCAGATCCTCCTTTATGAAGTACATGTTGCTTGAGTTGTCAGAGACAAAAGCAGTAGAGGTTGGCTGTTGAGGAGGTGCCTCAAGAAGAAATGGTGATGAGTTGGATTGTGAAGCAGTTGGTGTTTGAGGATGAGTAACAATGGGAGAATAGTAGTTGCTTGCACTAGGACCAGAATGATCAGAGTGAAGCGCTGAGGTGGTGGTGGAGGAAGTGGTAGCTGATTGATAACTGGAGCTCCTTTCTTTAGCTTGAATCATTTCTAATTCATAGGTTTTGAGCATGCCAAAGAGCTCAGTCATCTGAAGAGTCTTCAGATTCTCTGTTCTTCTGATGGACACTGTATATAATGTCCAACAACTAGGAAGAGATCTTATGAACTTCTTGAGAATGTCTTCATTCTCCAGCTTTACCTTGGAGCACTGCAGTTCTCCAACCAGGTACGTGTACCTGTTATATAAAACTGTTAGTGACTCACCTTCTTTCCAGACGAAGTTTTCGTATTGCTGCTTCAGGATGTCTTCAAGCCCGTTGCTTTGTGCCATTTTTGTTTTGTGTGACTTAATCAAGAATAGAGTTTTGAATAGAATCAGAAAGTGATTAAACAAATGTTCGTTTGTTTAATCTTGAGCCAAAGCTCTGATACCACTTGTAGGAGTCTTTGGAGCCTGGGTAGATTATCCTCCATCAGGTCATAGAACCGGCCAATGGCAAGTTCTGCTGAGAGATCTGCTGAGTTGTTGATGCAGTTTGATAAGTATAGCTGTAGGACTTGGAGGGCATTGAGAGAGTTCCAGTTCAGCTCTTCTACTCCGCTGAACTCCCATCCAATCCAAAACCTCTCAGCTGATCCATCATACCCCCAAGCTAGAATGGAGTCAAATTCTAGCTTCTTTGATGATCTGAATAGTTGGGGGGTAGAGGATTGACCAATGATGGCTGCTGCTTCAGGGATGATGCTGAAGGACGTAGATGTTTCGTCTTGGTTGTTTTAATCCATCAGCACCTCATCTATAGCTCTGACAACTAACTTCCAGTCTTCAGTGATTTCTTCTTCTTCATCATCTGAAACTGGCAAGTCATGAATTTGGACAAAAGCTGGTCTGAATAGAGTACTTTGGAAGGCAGCCTGCTCTTGAATCCAGTTGTCAAGACTTTCAGTGTCTTCTTCCATAGGGACTTTCTGCCCCATTTTGGTTGCATCAGTGAACAAATAGGCATCTGTTTGAGTGCCCACTGAGACAAGAGAGGGAGAAGCCGTGGAGGGGCATTGATGGGCTTCATGCATCAAGGCTTGGTGTCGTAGTTTGGACACTTCAGCCTCAAGCATAGCCACCCTGACCATCAATTCCAAATTGTGTAGTTTCAGACTGTCCTCGTCCACAGTTGTGGAATCCTTAGACCCAGATGGGGCAGTAGGCCGAGCCTCAGCATCCCCATCACCCGTGGTTTCTTGGCGCCTGGGATTCCTTTCAGTGAGGGGAGTTTCCAAGGAAACACCCTCACCATGAGTTGCCGTGGTTGAGGTCTTAAAGATGTTATCACTGTCCTCCTGGTCATTTGATGGACCAGTAGTAGTGACAGCCTCTTCCACATCCACTCTTTCATTACTCCTAGAGTGGACCTTCAAGGGTGGGGAACTTGGGTTGGGTGTTTCGGAAGCAAGACCAATCAGTACCTCCTTGATAGTGGTAGTTGGAGAAGGTACATCACTTTGGTCAGGTTCCTCAACACTTAAGTCCAAAGAAGATAGGAATGGCTCAAAGGGCTGTTCTATGGATCCAGGAAGTGATCCTAATCCTAATAGAGAGACTTCCGAAGGAGTCTCCCTAACAGTGTGACTTTCCCTTATGATATTCTCACTGGAATGTTGTGATTCTGAGTGAGGGATGTTGGCTTGGGTTTGGGCCTTGGAAGCAAGAGAAGAAGGAGTTCTCTTGCCCCTCTTCCTTGTATATTTGGCTGCAACCGGGGCCCTGTGTTCCGGTTGAGCAACCAAACTGTGGGTGAGTAAAGTATGTGCCTGTACATCCTCAGTAGAATGCACAGGGGTTCGATCAAGGGAAACAGCAGTTTGAGTTTGTGGCAGTGAGGTGGAGGGTGTGGGATCAGTATCAGCTGGGTTTGCTGAACTGTCACCCTGGGCACTTTGCGTGTTCAACATTGTAGATAACAATGGAACATCGGCCTCTGAGAACTTTGATGAAACTGTTCTCATGCTTTGAAAAATGTTGTTCTTATATCCCAGCATCATGTAGATTCTTGCAGTTTTTGAATGATCTTGATGCTCAATGTTGAACACTTCCTGCAAGAATCTTGGGTACATGAAGAACTATGATTTCACCCCTTCTTGAAGGTTGTATCTCAAACCTTCAAGAATGAGGTGGGAAAAATTGAAACCCGCCCCAGTTATCATACCGTGAATTGCCGACGCAAGTCCGGAGCTAAGTTGGTTCCATCCACTCCTCTTCTGGGATATGCATTGGAGAAGAGTGTGGCAGAGATACTTCCATTTGGGACCCATGAGTGCCTTCTCTATCGTATACTCTGTTTGATTCCCAGTGTATCCTATGGATACAAAGGTCCTCATGTATACGTCTCTTGGGTAAGAGATGGCGTCCCCTTCATCCTGAAGCTTGAGGTGTTGGCGGAGCTTTGCTTCAGTGATAATCATCTCCTTGCCGTCTACTGTGCCTCTGATTTGGGGAGTGCCCTGGTCAGTAGAGTACACAGCTGAGCTCCAAAACTCTTCCATGTGCGAAGTATAGATGGTTGGGTTGACTGTTAGGGCATGGTGGATTTTGGACCGACAAAGGAAGTCGATCATATCATCGAAACCTTCGGATTTCTTGCCCTTTATTAGGCATGCAGTGAGGTTGTGATATGGGGAAAACTTGTCGTTGGGGTTGTTTATGTCTGCGCCTGCCATTGTTATGGATTTGGAGGGAAGAGAGAAGGGTGTTTGAATGGTGGTTAATTATTTAGGGCTTTGAATGCTGTGGGGACGGGAGAGAAAGTGATGGGAGATAGGTTTGAAATTGAATATGAAGAGGTTGTGGGAACGTTTGAGATTGTGATATAACGGCAGACGAAGAAAAAGCAACTTTACTTGTACAGTACAACCTGTTTCACTTTTCATTGTTACAGCTGTAAAGCACTCGAGCAGTCATGGTAAAGATTGAGAGTAGTTTTTACCTCGGGTAAAAGTTAATGTAGACTTGTTTTACCCATCAGCAGCAAACTTGGTTGCTGCCGATGGTGAGCTATCCGCTGCAAACTTGGTTGCTGCGGATAGTGAAGTCTTTCAGCAGCAGACTTGGGTGCTGCTGACTGTTGTATTCATTCCGCAGCAAAAAGGTTGCTGCTGACCGCCTTAAAGTTGTCCGTAGGAAACTTGTTCCTGCTAATAACTTAAAGCGATCAGTGGCAAAGGCTTTGCTGCTGAAGAGTAAATCTGTCAGCAGTGAAAAAAGTGCTGCTGACTATAACCTTTTATTAAGAACAAAAACATAGACATATTTACAAGGAAAGATAAAGATTAGTGACATGTCTTATTCAAAGTTCATCATGCCAATTGATTCAACTAGATATCAAAATCTTGCTTCATCAAAAGGTTTAGTGAACAAATCAGCATATTGCTCATTTGTGTGAACCTTGGATAGGACAATTCTCTTTTTCTCAGCTTGATCCCTGATAAAGTGATACCTGATGTCGATGTGCTTAGTCTTGGAATGCTGCACTGGATTATTCATGATAGAGATAGCACTCATGTTGTCAATGTGAATTGGAGTCTGCATGAAGGTCATTCCATAGTCAAGCATTTGATTTTGGATCCAGATGACCTGTGCACAGCAACTTGAAGCTGCAATGTATTCTGCTTCAGCTGTTGAAGTAGAGACACATGTTTGCTTTTTGCATTGCCATGAGATGAGCCTTCCTCCAAGAAATTGACATCCCCCAGATGTGGACTTTTTGTCCAAGTTACAACCCCCATAGTCACTGTCAGTGTAGGCATAGAGATTGACATTTCCATTCTTTGGATACCATAGCCCAAGTTTTGGAGCTCCCTTTAGGTATCTAAGGATCCTTTTGACAGCTTGAAGATGAGACACTTTTGGAGCTGCTTGAAATCTTGCGCAGAGACAAACTGCAAACATGATATCTGGTCTTGAGGCAGTGAGATACATGAGAGACCCTATCATTGCTCGGTACTGATGTTGATCAGTGTCTTGTCCCTCTTTATCCTGAGATAATTGATGGTGCACTTGCATAGGAGTTCTTGTAGCAGAGCAGTCAGCCATTTTGAACCTCTCCAAGATGCTTTTGACATACTTGGATTGACTTATGAAGATTCCATTTGGTACCTGTTTGACTTGAAGTCCTAAAAAGAAATTTAGTTCACCCATTGAACTCATTTCAAATTTGGAATGCATCAGAACTTCAAAGTCTTTGTAGAGCTTCTTTCTTGTAGATCCAAAGATAATGTCATCAACATAAATCTGGACCAACAAAATTTCTCCCCCTTCATCTTTGATGAAAAGTGTCTGATCAATGGCCCCCCTTCTGAAGTTGTTGCTAAGTAGATATCCAGATAAAGTTTCATACCAGGCTCTTGGGGCTTGGTGTAAGCCATAGAGAGCTTTGTCGAGTTTTAAGACCTTATTTGGATGTGCAGGATCCACAAAGCCTGGAGGCTGTTTGACATAGACCTCTTCACCAATCTTGCCATACAAAAAGGCACTCTTCACATCTATTTGATAGATCATAAAGTTTTTGGATGCTGCATATGCCAGAAAGATTCTGATGGCTTCTAGACGGGCAACAGGAGCAAAGACTTCATCATAGTCAATGCCTTCTTCTTGAGTGTAACCTTGAGCTACCAGTCTGGCTTTGTTCTTGACCACGATGCCCCTTTCATCTTGCTTGTTTCTGAAGACCCATCTTGTTCCAATGGCTGTTTGACCAGGTGGAAGATCAACAAGCTTCCAAACATCTTGTCTTTTGAATTGCATCAATTCTTCCTGCATTGCTTCAATCCAGTTGTTGTGCTTGAGAGCTTCATCAATCTTCTTGGGTTCCACCTGAGATAGAAAGCAAGAGAACAAACAAATGTTGGCTTCGTGACACTTACTTCTTGTCTGGATACCTGTGTGGATTTGGCCAATGATGTTTTCCAGAGGATGCTCTTTGTTTATTCTCTGTGCTGGTATCACATCCAGCCGTATTCCCTCTTCAAGGTTACTTTGGTTTAGATCAGGATTGTCTTCAGTTGTGAGGAGAGGAGCTTGGAGGTTCTGATCATTGTGTTCCACATTGTCAGCAGTATTAGCATCAGAGGCCTCTTCAGCATGGATTGAGGAGGCTTCATTAAAGATTTCTTGGTTAGAGAGATTGCTGCTTGTGGTGTTGGAAGTACCGGCTTCACCTGTACTGGCTTCAATAGCTTCTGCCACTGATGGAGGATCAATGGATGGCCTTTTCATCCTGATGTAGGGACTGGGAAAATCCAGTCTGTAGTCAGAAGAGGAGGTTGAGGCAGAAGATGTTGATTTTGAAGAAGAAAACTCCATATTTGAGAATATGAGAGGCTCAAATATCTGGGTGAAGGAATCTATATCAAAGAGCCAGTTAGGACCTTTTCCTTGTTCACAGGCAACGTGTTCCCTGCATTCCACATTAGCAGATTCTTCCACAATCCAAGTCCTACAACTGCATTTAACTAACTGCATCAACACCTCATCAGATCTCTCAGCAGAACTTGCCATTGGCAGGTTCCATGACTTGATGGAGGATAATCTACCCCACTTCGAAAGACTAATTCAAAAAGCAAAACGGGTAGCTTATCCTGAATCTTCGGCAGCAGCAGCAAGAAGACTGTCTCCTAGAAGACTTGACATTATAAGGAGATGTCTTCTCACTAAAGAAGAAATTTGCTGCCTAAGAAGATTTCTGTACTGCCTCATCGTCAAAGACTTAGATGTGCTGGGATGGACAAACACTAAGTCTCTTGACCATACCTTCCTTCTAAACAACGACACCTCTCTCACCATCAACACCAGGAACATCTTGTCACTTCCTACAGACTTTCTCTACAAGATCTTTCAACTCAGGGCAAACATCTGCAATGTCAACTCACTTGAAAGTCAGGCAATGATAGCTACTGTCAGAGCCAAACTTGAACAAGTAGGAAGAATTACTGAGGCAGTATATGTATCAAACTCTGACACTGACACTGACTCAGCTTCCCCTCGAGTAGACATCTGCACTACAGCATATGGGTCAAGATCAACTATCAAAGAAATGCTGAAAGAAGTCACAAGTCCTGAGTGAAAATCGAACGAGGCCAATGACCTTCCCATGTTCACATCCCAAATTGCCAATGAAGCTGAGGCAGAGATCCCAATAGCAACATCATCATCTGCTGTTGTGATCAGTGAAGCTGAAGCAGAGGCATCCAATGTAAACAAAGGAAAGGGAATCATGACAGATGAAGATGAAGAGAGGTTGCTAAAAGAGAAAAGAGAGAGGGAAGAGAAAAGAAGAAGAAGAGAAGAAGAGGAGATGGCTGACATGAAAAAGGCTCAAGAAAGAAAAACAGCCATTCTCCTAAGAGAACAAACCATCCAGCTGTATGCTAAACAGCTAGATGAACTAAAAAGAAAGATTCCTACAGTTGACCGGATTGAAGAAGATGCAGCTCTTGCTCTTCAACTGCAGGAACAATTCAATAGAGAAGAGGAAGAATTGGAGAAGAAGAAGAAAGAAGAAGCTAAGTTCAGAATAACCGATTCTGAACTAGCTAAAGAAATGAGGGAAGAGTGAGTAAAGACTCTAGTCTCTCAAGGTGAGGATGCAGACTACCTTGAGAAACTATCAACTAAAGAAGTCTACAGAGCCTTCATGGGTCAGCAAGGTCAGTTGGCAAAGAAGAAACAGGCTGAAGAAGAAGAAAAAGCCAAACAACAGTCCAAAAAGACCATTGCCTTTAATAGACGGACCCATGAAGAAAGGAAGGTCATGATTAACTTCCTTAAGGCTAGAGGAGAGAATGGAAAGAGGATAGGTCCTATGAACTTCATGAACCCGCAAGCCCTCTACTTCAAAGTCAAGAAGGATGAGGAAGAAAGAGTGGGAAAGAAGGGATCCAAGAAAAGGGTACCTATTCAGGAAGAAGGAGAAACAAAATCAAAGAAACCCAAGCTTTCTCCCTCACCTACCTCTTCCTCAGTCCATCATCCTTCCACTCTCCTCCCCAAACCTTCCACTCCTCCACCCAACAAGTCCAAATCATCCCACCCAGCTCCCACTCATCAACAGCCTCCCCTAAAGAAATCCAAATCCTCATCTGAACCTGAAGACTCAAGAGACATATTTGAATGGGTCTACAATCCACAGGATCAAAGGTTTGAGATCTTCAGGGGGAGAACTGAAAAAAGAAGATATACATACAGGTCTGTTGATGAGGTTCTGCAACTACCAGATTCAGACCTAAGAAGAATTTTGGAGCTGGGTGAAGCTCATGAGCCTGCAAATGAGAGTGGGAAACATCTTATGCTAGCAATCAGACATTACTTCAACCCTAGCAAAGATGTGGTCATGGATATCAAACCACTCAAGTCCCACTCTCCATTTATATCTTGGTCCTACAATGCTGATTTGGATGAGTTCACTCTGATTGATGTAAAGAAGCAGCAGATGAGATGTTCAAGCAAAGCAATCTACAAAATGCCACACAAAGACATCAAGACTCTGTCTGAACAATCCCAGCAAGGATCCATGAGGCTATGAGGTTGAAAGGATAGTCAGCCACATGCAAAAGCTTCAGCAACAGAGGGACTAGAAGAATTTTGGTAGCATCAGTCTAGGGGGAGTTTGTAGAACCAAAGACTGATTGCTACAATATTGTTCTAAGTACAACTGCTGCGGACAACACAAGATTGCTGCTGACCAAAACAGCTGCTGATACTTTGTCTGCTGCTGAAGACCAAAGTAGCTGCGGATAGGCTTATCAGCAGCATTCAACACATGTTGCTGCTGATAGGCATATCCTCAGCAGCTGCGGATAGATCAATCTTGCTGCTGGTCCTCATCTCTGCTGCTGATAGCTTTATTCTCTAAAGACCAAACGTTGCAGCTGACTATCCATGTGAAGCGCCTCTGACACCTTTCTGCAAAAGCAACTGCCACACTCCAAGCAGAAGGAACCTCACTGGTGCAACCAATAAAGGACAATGACGCGCTTCTCCAAGCATGCAAACAATGATGCCTGAGAAGACGTTTCAGTAAAGTTAACTAGATTAGCCTTTGCGTGTAATTTAGATTAATAAACAAGATCAACGGCTTGTGTTAGATATGATCCTTAGAATCAAGGGTCTGTCTTGATTCTAAGTTACTATATATATCTTGTAAACACTTTAAACAAAATGTGCATTCATAGTGCTTTTTGATAGTGTTTTACTTGTAAACTGGTAATCTCAGAAGTCTAATACAACAGTGCATTTATCAGTATTCTTGCTGTTTACTTGTTTACTTTGTTGGTTGCTATTGTTTCCGCCAATATCAACTAGAATAGAATCACCTTGTAATCTTACGATCCTACACTCAGCAACAAGGGCTAAAATAGCCGTATGCCCCTTTCGAAGACATTTTTGTGCTTTCATGAAAGATATGATGCCCATGACAGCACCAACTCTTTCGCCTTGGATGGAAAGGGTTTCTCCATTCAAGAGAGGTATACGTACAATCTTCTCACGACAGATAATTTCGGCTTGTTTTTAGATAACCAATCCATGCCGACAATTATATCAAAACTACCAAGTATGACCGATATATGGTCGATATCAAATGTATGTGTAGCTAGCTCAAGTTTACATCCTTTAAGTATGTGAGTTGCCTCAATTATTTGGCTGTCGGCTATCTCTATTATGTACTTATCTTCTAATAGAGATGAAGTTCCTTTTATCATATTACTAAATTTCTTAGATATAAAACTTCTATCAGCACCGGTGTTAAAAAGGACAGAAGCAAAGTAATTATTTACAAGGAACTTACCGATGACCACATTATGGTCGTAACGGGCTTCTCCAGATCCTAGTACGAAGGCTCGTCCCTTCGCACCATTTCCTCCCCCATTGCCATTGTTACCACCATTACCATTGTTATTCTGGTTAGGGTTGTGATTTCCATTACCCCCTTTCTTCAACTGAGGACAGTTCTTTCGGATATGTCCTTCCTTTCTGCACTCAAAGCAACTTCTTGTGGATCCCGGTTGTTGAAAAGGTTGTTTAGTTTGTAACTCACCCCTGCACTCCTTAGCAGCGTGGCCTATTTTACCGCACCTCTGGCAACGATTGCAGAACCCAAAGTGGTGCAAGTTACACTTGTTACACTTCGGGGACTTCCCCGCATAACCACCCTGGTTTTGGCCAGCAGAGGTCGACTGATTGAAGTTCTTGGTAGGCTCAAACCTACGCTGTTGCTGTTGTTGCGGTTGGTTAAACTGGGGTTGGTTGGGTTGGGGTCCTTTGGAGTGGGAGTTGGAGTGGTTGTGGGTGTTGGAATGGTGATCGAACTTGCGTTTGTGACTGTCGGTGAGTTTAGCAACTGAACCTCTCGGAGTAGGGTTCCTTGCGTCACCGCTTGGTCGGTTAACTTATGCGCAAGTCGAATGGTTTGTTGGATAGTGGCAGGATTGGATGAAGTAACCATGCTTTGTATTTAAGGCACTAGACCTCCAATGTAAAGTTCGATTCTTTTGTAGTCAGGAGTTACCATATGCGGGCACATAGTAGCCAGTTCGTGTGAACGAGTGGTGTAGAGTTCAATTTCCGAACCCTCCATCTTAAGGTTCCAGAACTCTCCCTCTAACTTTTGGATCTCATCGCGTGGGTAGTATTCTTCCTTCATCATTGCTTTAAATTCCTCCCACGGGAGTCCATTTGCCATTGCCAGTCCCAACATTTGAACTTGGGCATTCCACCATGTCAGGGCCGGGCCTTCTAAAGTTCCAGCAGCAAACTTCACTTGGTTAGCCACGGGGCAGTTGCACATGGCTATTACTGATTCTACCTTCTCGAACCAGTGAAGCAATCCAACGGCTCCTTCAGCTCCACTAAAGGTGTGGGGCTTGCAATCCATGAATGCCTTGAAAGTATAGGCTGGTTGTTGGTTTTGCTGATTTTGCTGGCCTGGATTTAGAAATACAAATTGAATTGGAATTATAGAGTCTAGAAAGATGTTTTTAGAAGAAGGATTGACACTATTAGTCAATAGTTAGAGCATTTATCTACAGCATTATGTGCTGCTAGGGCCTCTGCCACACTATCATTTATCAATGCTGCTAGCTCTACTGCCGTCATGTTAATGGTACTACGACCACCGGTACGGCCTCCGCGTCCTCTCCCAGACATGATTCTTCACAATCACAAATGAAAAACAATGAGAAATATATCGCATATTAAACATTATTCAGGTACAAGTAAGGAGATACAACATCTAATATTTTGAAAATTAAATAAATTGTAAGGCTACAAAATAAATAACTCAAATATTAAACTTCTCATGCTTTTATTGGATGGGAACAACCTTACCCATCTAGGTTTGGAAAGAGAAACAACATAGGCAAACGCAAACATGAAAAGGAAGATCATCAGGCATCTTCGTCATCGGAAGAGACATACGATTGTGCATCGTCTATCTCAACCGGTTCCTCTTCCACGGGCTCCTCCTCGAAAAGCTCTTCTTCAAAAGGTTCCTCCTCAAAAGGTTCCTCCTCATCGTCAGATACTGGAATGTCATCCGGAAATAGGGCTGCTTGTAGTTGGGCTTCCAATTGAGTCACCCTCTCTTGAAGGCCTTCAGCAGTGTGGTTTGCCACATGTAGCTGAGCTTCCATAGCGGCTAATCTCTCCAACACTCCTTCCATATCATCATCCATAGTGTCGGCCCTCGTCTCTAGATGTGCCACACGATCCACTAAAAGGTTATGAACATGGTCCGTTGTAGCTAGTTCGGTAGTCAAATGTTCTATTCCTATCTTGTTCTCTTCCATTTGGGGTCCATTCTTCAGAAGTTTAGGTATCTCCTCGGTGGCATCTTGTACTATACTCAATTCCTTCAACATATAAGATACGAATGCTGTGAAAGCTTGTTCCATGGTGCATGGTAAGCAAGGTAGTGTAGATGATGAAGATGTGGATCCAAAGTAAGGTGATGGAACATCTCCCATTTTGATCCATCTTTGGATCATATGTGGGTATACCTCCCAATTGAGAGCATAATCCAATGCTCGTGCGTTACTCGGTTCGCCTTGGTCAACTGAATGGTTACCCGAAGTAGGCCGGCGCCTTTTGGGTTCCGGGGATGAGAGTACAGGTTCCTTATGCCCTGATGCTTTAGGTGATGGAGGTGGGGTTGACGACATGATCCTGCAACATTATGTATAAGTGCCAAACATCCAAATGACATGTAACTAATGTGTAAGGCTATAGTCTAGTATGCAATCCTAGTTCTCTATAACCAATGGCTCTGATACCAATCTGTCACACCCCCAAATTTCAACTAACGGAGTTTTACCGTTTTGGGAAGTGACTAACCAGGATCTCAGACATTAGTTACTTTGAACGACTCTACATGGAACTCAAATGAAAATACCATTAAAATCAAAGTTCAATGCGGAAGAGTAACGAAAAGTAAATGCGCAAAATACACGCGCCCAAAACCAAAGTCCAAAAAGTCCAAAATGTCCTACCAACCAAAATACAATACAAGGAAGTCATAAAATATATCATAAGTAAAATGGTTGAATCCCATGCATGTCCTAACGTGCACCTTGTGTTTTAGCTTAGCGACCTGAGAAAACATGTAAGAAAAGTGTCAACACAAGGTTGGTGAGTTCACATGTTTCAAATAAATACGTAAGCGTTTACCAGCTTTATGATCATTCAATATGTATCTATAGGTAGCTAACCTATGTTGATGTTTAGCTCAAGTGCTCGCAACCGAAACTGACTGTTTGTTTATTGCCTCCTGCCCGGTCTATCAATACTGGCCATGTAAGTAGGCTAACATTTCACCCGTTCGATATCCAATCGAGTTAGCGCGACTAACGCGGGTGGGATTTGTCAAACCCAGTAGTACTACTAAACATTACCTCGCTAAGATCCATATTAACGGTTCGAGATAAGATGAGGACTTTCTGTGATAGCGTGTTACACTTAGCTTTAACATTGATAGCATATGAAATACAAAATCTCAAAAGCAGTTTAAGCATGTTTTCTCCCCCAAGTTAAAACAGTAAAAAGGGGCCGTGAAAACTCACCTGCTTGGCGTTGAAGGTAGTTTCACACTAGAAGTAAGTTGGAACCACAAGTGTAAATCTCAAAAGACCTACGTATGTCCTAAAATTATAAACATATAAATTAGGAACGATAATGGGAATTGTGACTGTGACACAGAAACGAGGAACATCCTAAAAGAACCGCTCCAATAAACGAGAGTGGATGAACGTGTCCACGCGTTTAGGAATTAATTTACGCGACGAACGACATAAATAATAATATACATATACGGTGGATAATATAATTAGTTATATTATTATTTAGTCTCGATTGATTTACGGCGTTATAAAATGATTTGAAATAATATAAATATATATATTTAATAATACGGGTCACAATTTGAGAATAATATAAACATATTATTTTACACGAGTTTACGGCTAAAAAAATAATATAAATATATTATTTTTACTTGTTAATAATAATAATGTATAAATTATAAAAGTGGGTATAATTTATAAAAACAAACTAATATTTCAAACCCGAGCCTACGGGTTGTTTTCCGGGTTAAAACACTTTAATATATTAATATACTAACATGGGGTTGGGTTTTAATATCAAAATAATATTAAAAATCGGTTTTAAAAATAAAACTGTGTGGAGAGACTCGAACCCGGGTCTCTCCCACACAAGCACAATGCTTTAACCAGTCCCGGCCGCTAGGCTATCGCAACAGAAGTCGGATCGAGATGTTTTTAATCAAAACTTCCAGTGCTCCCCCTTTCCAATCCCAACCGCGATCGACCCTCACCCCAAACTCATTCCATTTGACAATAATCGATCAATCCAGTAAAGGGGTTTTGATTATCGGGTATAGGCGAGTCTGAAAGAGTGATTAATTTCAAAGTTATTGAGTTTAAAATCTTAAATTACGAAAAGGAGGGCTGAACCCTAGCCCAAGAACACGAGATTAATCTAATCGAATTCGATATTGATTTGGATTGAAATAATAGGGTTTTTATTAAACGAGAGGTTAAGAATCTTATCAAATAGTTTAATTTGATTAAAACAGTGTCTAATATCAAAAGCCCCAAATCGAATTTGTAAGTACCCTAGGTTAGTGATCTCAAACAATTTGATGTTATAAGTTTGAATTAGCATAGGGTTTTTAATTAGTAAGAAATTCCGAAACTACTGGCATGATTTAATTGAATTGAAAGTAAGTCTAGAATCAAAATCCCCAAATCGGGTTTCATATGAACCCTAGATTCTGGGTTTCGATTAATTCAATATTGTAAGCCCTTAAAAGCATAGGGCTTTCGATCTAGACACAGAGGCGAGTCTTTAGGCATGATCAATTTCAGTATTAACTATCGAATTGATAGGGTTCAATTAAACAGAAACGCATGAACCCTAATTTCTTGATTTCGATCGACTCAATGTTATAAGCCCTAGGTTTCATAGGGCTTTTCATCAGGAAGTAAAAACTAAGAGGAGTGTATGTTCAATTACCAGAAATAGTTGCGAATCGACCGAGATTGACTAGGACGGCTCCGACTTCGCGCACGGTTGCTCTCTCGCGACTCCGGCTTCGATTACAGTGGAATTGATGTGTGGAAACGCTCCAGGGAGTTGCGTCTATCGTGTGTAGAGATTCAATTCGTGAATTGGTATACAGTAAATGGTGAATTTGATTATACTTGACATGAAGTCGACGGTTACAAATAGGTATCCCATTATTGGGTTTAATTCGATTCAATACTCGAATTAAAAGCTTCATGATGATCTTGAATGATATTCAAGTCCGTTTCAGTTATGAATTCCAATCAAATTCGGTTGGTATTCACGAATTCGTTTAAGGAATGAGAGGTTTGACTTTTTCAAGTCAGACAGGAACTTAAACTTGTAAACATTGGCTTTCCAAGTCAATCTAATTGAAATTGAATGAATTACAACTTGATCCTTGTAGTTTGGATTCAGGTATTTGACAGGATTAGTCCTTGGGATTAAATTTCATTAACTAAGTTAGGATTTAACCGGATTTGTTTAACGGAGTTAAGTTTTTAAGAGGAAATTTAACGAAGTTGTTAATGAGGTTGATCATGAAAAGTCGGGTTGTCACACTTGATATCAAACCCAAGTGTCTTTCCCTGCTTGAATCTGTCTAAACCAGTCCTTTTGATGAATCTTTTTGCTCTTAAGGTCAGCATGGTCATACACTAATCAATGTCTATTTTCTCCAAATCATCAGGATTGATATGCTCCAAGTCATCAGGTTGAAAGCTAACTAGTGTTAGGTTTCCAGAAATCAGTGCATCATAGCACGACATGAAAGCAGTCATGATTGGGACATATTCATCAGGAATTATGGTGATGAACTTCTAAGGAGCAGAGGAGCTGGTAGATTGAATTGTAGCAGCAGAAGGAGGAACATCAGTCTGAAAGTATGGGCTACTGGAAGAGCTTGATCCAACAATAAGAACTGTGTTTCCAGACTGATTTGTTGGGGTAACTGCTCCTTTCTTAATCTCAATCTCATAAGATTCACGGATGGTGTAGACTTCCTGTTGAGACAAAGCGCTCAGATTCTCAGTCTTTTGATCATGATGCGATACATATTCCACTCCTCAGGAAGAGAATCTAGGAGTTTCTTGTTTAGCCCCAGAGTAGGGTACTCAACACCATTACTTTCAACCTAGATACGATGCTTGAGAAACGGTTGATCAAATCAGACATTGATTCACCTCTGACACTTCTAAACATCTCATACTGCTTCTTGATCATATCTCTCTTACTCTCCCTGAAATCAGCACTTCTCTCATATCTGGTGCTCAAGGCTACCCATAAGTCTTTGGCAGTGGTGTACTCAGCAAATATGTTGAAGATATCCATAGGAAGAGCCATGGCAATAGTCCCATAAACCTTGTTGTCTCAGGCAATCAAGGCAAGATCCTTCTCATCATATTCAGCTACTGTCTTAGGACGTTGAACATCAGCATTAGTGATTACAGGCTTGTGGAGACCATCAGTGATAGAGTTCAGCAATGTATGATCATGAAATTGGAAGAAAAGTTTCATCTTCTTAGTCCAGTCATCAAATTCTCTTGTAGACACAAGAGCAGGTCATTTGTTCCCTCTAGAATACTCAGTTGAACTTGGCGTGGCCATAATATCATAAATCAAAACTAAAACGGTGACTAGTTTCGGGTAGACAAACTTGATCGAAACAACTAGTTTCGATAGAGACACACTAATCGAAACTAAAATGCCTGAAACTACTTAGTTTCGATTGAAGAAATACAGCCCGAAACAACTAGTTTCGATGGTTAACACTTGGTCAGAAGAAGAACCTCAGTAGAAACTACTAGTTTCGATTAAAACTATTTTCGATACCCAAAGTTTCGATACCCAAAGTTTCGGGTGAATAAGCTGCACGGAGTAGTTTCGATTAGAACAAGACAAAAGGCTAGTTTCGATTGTACCTTCTCCAGACAAAAAGTAGACAAGAAGTATCGTTGACCAACGGAATTCAGAGAATGTTCCCAGTAGTTTCGATGCCTTCTTCTCCAAGCTTAGAAATACTCCATTGATGAAAAGCTCCAGAAATCAATAATGCAGAAATGAAAATCCAATCCAGCGAAAACCTTCAGCTAACTCTCCTGGTCACTAAACCAACCTTCGATCTTGAAATCACGAATAAAAACCCTTGGAAATTGATGAAACAGTAACAATCGCAAAGAAACAATGCTTCCGAGAATTTAATGCAGAAAAACTTCGAAATACCTCACAAATCACCTAGAATCGATCACAAAACCTGATAATACTCAAAAACTCTAGAGCATAAAACTCTGATACCAATTGTAGGTCCAGATTTCACTCAAAAATCTCACAAATGATCGATTCTCCAAACACAAAGGCGGAAACAATGTGTATGGAGGTGAGACAGAGGATAGAAACAGATTTGGTGAAGATAACGGGCTAAACACACTCACAATCAACATAAATATGATATGAAATTGTAAGAACAGTGCACAATACTCAAAATGCAGATTGTATTGATTGAAGAACAATGAAAGAGAAGGTTCAGGGTTACAGCCGCTACACGCTCCGTAAACATTCTCAAACTAGGCTATTTATAGTAGATGATAGGTATCGAAACTATGTCAACCGAAACTACTAGTTTCGGTTGAACATTTACATGTGATACTCAGACCTGTCGAAACTACTATCTATCAAAACTACTAGTTTCGATTGAACAAACCTCAATCGAAACTAAGTAGTTTCGATGGCCCAGACTTAACTAAATAAAAACAGTAAAGTACAGAAACTGAAATTACAATAATGAAATGACAGAAAGTAAACTAAGCTAACATTGTTCAAACATACAATAATGACAACAGCTTATACAGAAAAACATGTCTCTACAAGAAGGCGCAGATTCGGTTCATGTTAACTTTTGTTATGATGCTATGTTACGATGTTATGATGTTGTTAAATTATTGCATGTTTTATGTACGCTTTTATTAAATAAATGTATGTTATGATTCCTAGCATACGATGTTATCCTAATCTTTTATTAAATAAATGTATGTTACTAACCAATCTAATTCTTGTGCAGCAACAGGATTAGTAGAGGGAATAGTGCAAGAATGTGGGAGTAATGATGAGGAGGATGGTCACGTTTTTTAATATAAGTCTGTGTCATTTAAAAACAAATCGTCTTGTTTTCAAAATGGTACTTTTTCAAAAGGGGATAAGATGAAAGGGAGTTTGACATCCACATTTGTTAAAAGTGGTACTTTAGAAAGGGAAGAAAAACAAATTGCCAACGGTAAAAATCATCATTTTGTCAAACATAAAAACCGTTCCCTTAATAGAGAAAGTAGCAAACCATCTACAAGTCAGTCAAGTTCTAAACAATTGCCTCAACGGTTTACCAAAAATAAATTTTATTCAAAATTTGATAACCATCATGTTTTTGAACAAAATGTTAAGAATTCTGATAGGAATTGTTTTAGATCGAATCACAGAAATTGTGATAGATATGATTGACCAAGTGTTTGATAGAAGGTTTTCTAGGAACTGTGAAAATGCAGTTTACTTCACATGCTCTCCTCAGCAGTCATCATCATGGTTCGACAGATCAGGCTATACTCCGTATGCTAGGAAACGGACATGCTACAGATGTGGCAAAGCTGGTCACATTGCAAGAAACTGCACACATCGTCCTTATGAGCCCTATTATTTGCAAGAGGGCTACACTAGAGGAAAAGCATTATTCTAAGCCAATGAAGGTTGAAAAACTTAAGGCAATGAAGAATAAGCATCCCAAAGTTAAGCCTTCTGATGGTGATTGGAATGCTGCTAAGAACAAACAAAAGATTTTTCGTGAAAATAAGCAATGTAAAAAACCTAAAGAGGAAGAAAAACCTAAAGTTAGTACTCCTTAAGCAACCAAAAAGGTTGTTAAACCAACACCAATTTGGAAAACTAAATCAAAAGCAGCTGAATCACTAGTGTTAGAGAATAATAAGGATATGTGTTTACAAGAAATATCTTACATTGATGCTTTGGGCGTACCTAGGACCACTATGGCTTGGGTACCTCTGTCTAACTAACTTGCTTGAATCATGCAGGAACAGCCAAGGAGGACTGTTAACAACCTATGGTACGTTGATAGTGGTTGTTCCAGGCACATAATGCAGGACATCTCTCTACAACATGATATCAAACACTTTGATGGAGGGTATGTTTCCTTTGCATGAAATAAATGAGGTAAGATCATCATGAAAGGTATGGTCACTAATGGTACTCTATGCTTTGAAGATGACATTTATGATGTTTTTACAAAATCTTTTGATCTGACCAGATTCACTTTTCTAGTTCAGTGTTTCAAAATGTTCTGCTTCGATTAACGAGTCACAAGTTCGGTCACCAAAAATATTTTTCTTAGAATACAAATTTTGTTTTGTTTATTAGTTGTATAAAAGCAAAAGTTTTGGGGGAGAAATTTCCCAAAAAACGCCAAAAAGATTTTCGGTTTAAGTTTTTAGTTTCATCTTTAAATATAAATCAGAAAAATACAAAAAAAGGATTATGGCTCTTAAATAAGTCGTTCTATTGAGAAAATCTGAGACCTCTGTTTAGTGGGAAATGATAGTACATCTATCTAGAGGTTGGATCATCTTATGTAAGGCATGTAGTTTAAAAGATCATGATCTTAGGGTGATATGTTGATAGGCTCTTCTAAAACTGAAAGGATAGCATGATAGTGTTTCACTTAAACATAAAGATCATTACTTTAGTGGGAAACATATCATAGATTGGTAGAATATTTATTTCCTGTTAATAATTGAACACTTACAAATAAAGATTGATGAACCGTGGATGAACATACTATCTCTGGATTGCACAACCCGAGACCCTTCACAAAGGGGTTGCGAGCCGACTTGATACAAGTCTGTATATATATGTATATAGATAAAAGACATGAAATGACATGCATTAGGTGAAAAGACACTCAATGAAAGTGCATAGCTACTCTGTAATGCAGAATTTTGAGCAAAAAGACACGCAATGTCAATTTCGTGCTATAGAAAAATACAAAAAGATATGTCAAAAGACGTACATATTAGTATACTTGTAAATATTTTTCTCTTTGGGAATGTGGGTCTGGGAAGGTATCTCTTATCAAGGCATGTAAGTCTGTAGTGCTATGACCCTGAACATTTACTGTTTCTGAATATGTAAGTTCGTCGTGCTATGTTCTTAATCAAATTTTTCAGAGATTTCCTGAACAGTTCACAGACCCGTGCTAGTTATGCTCTTTTAGTTATTTTTAGGTGCTCAAAAGATCATGAGGAAGGGAAGGTTTATCCGATAAGTTGTGGGGTCCATTCAGTTTATCAAAAACTCATCTAATTCACACTAAAATAAATGCAGATTTTTGAGATATAAGTGTGAGACCCAGTAAGTCATGAATATCTATTACCAAAAAAAATGATAAATTCATGCACTGCTTGCTTGTCAATTAAAGTATAAAGGCTTGAGTTTAAAAGGATACTATATATTGACAATCACCAAGACCTGTCTAATAAAATGAGCTGCTGATAAGTATAGTTTAGTCTTCCCTAGAATGATATGATCCCATAACAGAGTTTCTCTCAAAATTATTGTGTTCTGTTGTTTCAAGACAGTCCTATATATTGAAAAGAACAAAAAGATTTTGTGTTTTTAGCTTAGTTAAACTTATTTTATTTTTATCTTTGTGTGCATTTCATAAGTATCAAAATTGACCGTTCTTGTTTGATTCAATAATCATGAAAAAGAGGCTTTATAAACAAATGAGGTTTTTATTGAACACTGGAAAGTTTCATTATTTTATAAGTTTGAGCATACATGCATTTTGCACATACTTGTATTTGAGTGAACTTTCAGGAGCAACAAGATAACATTCCTTATCAAAGGGATGATGAAGAACAGATCAAACTTTTACACCAAGTGTCATCAATGTCGAAAAGCACAAGAAGATGTTGACTCTTTAGAAACCGAAAGTGACAGAGAGAAAGTACCGATCAACAAACATCATAAAAGTGATTGCAAAAGAGAAAGGCTATTAGGAATCCTCCTCCTAACAACTATTCTCAACAAAATGATGATTTTAATGATGTAGATAATGATCTCTAGGCGGATCAAACTCCAAAGAAAAGAACGAAAGCTAGTGAACAAAACAACAGCCTCAACAACCGCAAAATCATTCGTGAAGGTTTTGGGAATGGCTATGGGAAAGAAGTTATTGCAAGAGGCGGTGATAATTCAGTCAATTTTGAAATTTGAAGACTTCTTTGAATGCATCAGCCTAGGGGAGATTGTAAGGACCAAAAATATAATAGGCTGACGCAATCAAAGAATCGCCGAGTTGTTCAGAAGTTTAGAAGATGAAGATTGGAAGAAGCAAAAAATTATGCAGCAACATACTTCATCTGGCAGCATACTTCAGTGTCACCAGCATACTTGAAGTATGCGGTCATGCAGCATACTTGAACTATGTGGCCGCATACTTGAAGTATGCGGCCCGGGCCCACCGAATACTTTCTGTTTTAGTATAAATAGATGTTTTTGTAACAGTATTCAGGTTGGACGAGAGAGACAAGTTGGACGACTGAGATAGTCAGAGAGTTAGACAGTTTAGACGAGTTGTTGAACGACTGTATTGTGTATTCAGTATTCATATCAATATACGAATCGTTTGATTGTTGAATTGTGTCTCGTCCTCTTAGATTATACCTACAAGTCACGTGTCGAGTCTGTTTCCGCCGGTTCAACACGCTGTTGAAATCATTGATTGAAGATCCTCAAGAATCCGGACCTTTCAATCCCGAGTAGGGTTCACGGCTAGGAATCCCGAGTAGGGTTCACGTCGATCCCGGGTAGGGTCTATGGTTGGTATCCCGAGAACTCCCTTTGAGCCGTTAACTCCTGAGTTCACGGGCAGGAAACCGTGTACCCATATGTTCTCGATATAAAGGGATGAAATGTAACGAGTTGTATGTAAAACTAAGACTAGGTTACGTACGTACAGGTTAGAGGATCTTTTAGAGACCTTTGACCATGTTTATCTCAGGTGGGTTCTAGAAGCCCTTCTTTAAATGTTTTAATTAATATTTTGGGCTGGTGTGCATACATACGAAACGATGTTTATGAAATGATGTTTACGAAACGAGGTTTATGAAATGAAGTTTACGAAGGACGATGTGATGAAATGTTTTGCCAAACGAAGTTTATGAAAGGTTTACGAATGAAATGTTATTTAATAAAACGTACGAATGCTTTAACTAATTAGGTAAAGGTTTTGAGAAAGTCACGAATGAACGAATCTGCTATGAGTTCCTACAGGAGCTAGGGTATGTATGTATGTATTGGCCTTACCTTACGGGGGGCCTTTATGGCTGGCTAACGGTTGTACAACTGGTTGAGGATGGGGTGACGACGGTCACCCATGGGATTACCGGGATCCCGACGGAAGGTACTATTCCTTGCAGGGATATAGTGCCTAAGGTATGTTTAGTCTTCCTAGAAGTAACGAGCCTTAGGAGACATGTGTTTGGTCTTCCTAGAGGTAACGAGCCTTAGGAGACCTAGATGACGGATGACTTAGAGGTAACGAGCCTTAAGTTCATCTGCTGGTAAGCGAGGAATGGAATTGACGGTTACGAGAAAGCGCAGATTCGGTTCATGTTGACTTATGTTATGATGTTATGTTACGATGTTATGATGTTGTTAAGTTATTGCATGTTTTACGTACGCTTTTATTAAATAAATGTATGTTATGTTTTTGGCAAAATGATCATGATAAGGTTTATGTACAACTAGAACTCACCAGCGTAGCTAACTTTTAGTATGCACATTCAGGTTAAGGGCAGGTATGGATGATGGACGGTGATGCTTGGCAAGTGAGAAGAGTTACCCGGCTGATCATGATGACTGGCATCCCGTTATGTTTTACTTATTATGTGTTTATGCTTTAGACAATGTTTACGCTTCCGCATGTTTAACTATGTTGACGTTATGTTTGAATGAATTTTTTCGCTGCGTTATTTGATATTCAAGTTTAAGAACTGCTTGTGAATGAGTAAATCCAACAAGTGAGGCATCCCGGATTTGGGGCCTTACACGGTCAACCCGGACCTGACCCGTTGTTTAAACCGGTTGTATTCTCCAACCCAAAACCTGTTTTTTCGTGTTGGGATCGTGTCGGGTTCGGGTTCGTGTCAGGAATTGACACCCCTACTTCTAGTACGCTACGTATATAAATAGTTACACACTATAAATAAGTATTTTTTTGGTAAAATGGTTTTAATGATCCAAACTATGACTTATTCGCTGACACTAATCTAAACTAACGGTTTGGTTGGTGACAATCTCAACTTTCACTTTTGTTATCAATGACAATCTCAAATTTGAATTATTAAAAGCAATTTGACGCATTTTTTTTAAAGTTGTATTTTTGTTAAAACTATATAGTTATACCATACTTAAATTAAAATAATTAAATTCACTCACTAGTTTGTGATATATATTTTTTAAAATAATTAAATATATAAAAGTTACTTGACTTTAAAAGAAATATCAAACTTATTTAAAATAAAAAAAAATCAAAAATGAAGGCTTATTACTTATTTACATTTCATGTCGTTTGTAACTTCTTATTATTTATGATTTTATGAGTGTATCACCTAAACCATATTGAAAAAGTGAGATGAATGGTCTACATTACTATTTAAGGATCAAGTAAGAAGTATAAAAACATATTTAAAATAAAAAATAAAAAATGAAGGCTTATTACTTATTTACATATCATGTCGTTTGTAACTTCTAGATTATTTTATGACATGGGGAAGAACTTAAAAACATAATGATATTATTATTAACTAATATAAAAAGCTAACTTGGTGAATAGTAAGGTGCAACCCTTACACCGGCATATACAAGTAAATGATGCTATCTTTTCCCTTATACAAGCCTCTCTACCGCCACCCTCATCTTCACCCCGTTTTCACACCGAAGTCCAAAATTAGGCTTTCCCATTCACCTTCGTTCCAGACAATCTCCATTACCATCGGCAAGGCTTCTTCCACCATTGAACTTACCATAGTGTGACTGATGAAGATTGCTTTTCAAGATGCACATATATGGATATATATATATATATATAGTGCTGAGTTTACTAGAATACTAATTTTAATGAGAAAATCAAAAAAAAACTTGTACTGTATATGTGTAGTATACCCAAAAACTCAACTCACCCTCAAAAACCTACCCTCACCCCAAAAACCTAAACCCACCCCACCCACCCCCCCAAAAACCTGAACTCCCCTCCCACCCCCCCCCCCCCCCAAAAAAAAAAAAAAAACCTAAACTCTCCCTACCCCACCCCTCCCCTCCAAAAACCTAAACCAAACCCAAAAATTAAACCAAAAAGTCTAACCCACCCCTAAAAACCTAAACCCCCCACCCAAAAACCTAACCTCACCCCACCTACCCCCTCACCTACCCCCTCACCCACCCCCAAAAGCTAAACCCACTACTTTTCGAGTTTTTTTTTTTTTTAACGAGGACGACGTGGGAAATAAGTTCTTCGAAACAGTTTTTTAATTTTTGATTTATTTTTTAAGTTATGATTTTTTTTTACCTTAAATAAGTAATTTTTTTTATTTTCTCATGAACATTGAGTTTTCTTATGATTTTTTTCATATATACATATATATATATATATATAGAGAGAGAGAGAGAGAGAGAGAGCATGAGGAATCAGAAAAGGGAGACAACGGTCTTCTGGGTTTGATTTGGCTAGGTGGCTTTGGTCCGTCGGTCCTCTGGGTCGGTCGGCCTGCGTAGGGCTAGGATTGTTCTTCCCTTTTGTCTCCCAGGTTATTCGTTTAGGGTATACGTGGGTGCACCTGGATATATGATATAAGCCTTACTTACCTTAATTAGTTTCCGGCTTATTTGGGAATTTGCAAGTTGGTGGCTTTACTGTACTTTATTGTTTCTTTCCTTTTACAAATGTTGAAGTTAAAATGCCTATAGAATTTATCTGTTATTGGACCTTCTCTTCAATATGGTTTGCTTTATTTTAAACTCATCATATAAGGGTTTTTTTTTCTTTTGGTCAAAATTGATGTCTGTATGATTTTTTAAAGTAACTAGATGGAGACCCCGCGCGTTGTGGCGGTTTTGAGGCGATAACGCTAGCTTTTACCTAAGCGAGTTGCGGTGTGTTAAATCGCGGAAGAAATTAACGTACTCGAAAACTTATAAAATAAAATCAAAAGCTTTAGATAACTCATCCTACGCAAGGAAAGCAAAAAAATACATGAAAAGAAGATAAACAAAACATTAAAAGAAGAAAAAAAAACAATATATGGGGATCGAACCCACATTCTCTACTTGAAGTTTAAGGAAGTATGCCACTACACAAAAACTTTTATTTGGTTTTTATTTGCTCAAGGAACTATTTAAAGCTTATTAAAACTAAATTTAAAAGAGAATAACATGCAATAAGTATTTGTACAATACGCAAAGGAATTAGTAAACTTTGAATAGTAATTTTGCCTCACATGCCAAAGTTACCTCTTAATATTTATTTAATATGCCCTCTCTTTGTTATGTGTATTGCCAAATGACCTCTTAGAGTTATTTGTTTGATAAAAATGGATGTCTATATGCATTTCCAAATTAAAAGGTCTTTCTTTGCTGGCAAAGTACTACCTAATAAAAGTCAACATGATTATAGCCACAAAATCTGTTTTCTATTGCCAAATTAGCATATGATAAAATGAAACTCTAATTCTCAATCATTTACGCTCACACAAACTTTGTTTTCAATCCATTATAGTAAAATGAATGGGTAAAAATGGGTCAAAAAATAATAATAATTGAATTGGTTCATTAAGTTTACACAAACTATATTTCCAATCCATGCTAATAAAATAGATGTGTCAAATAATGATAATTTAATCGGTTATTTATGTTCAAGGTTTAATTTAATTAATTACTCTCGAACTCTTTCTGCTACTGAATCATATATAGAGTAACGACAATCTTTATATGGAGTATGATAGGGTTACCAAAATTATAATTGCAAGATATTTGATGTGTCCGTTATTCCATATATATTGTCATATCACAAATAGGCTTCTTGACATGTGAATAGAAGGCATTGAAATTATGATTGAAGTGTCACTTCTACAAATGTTATATTATTAACATCTTGATTATGTAAATCATTCATTAACAGGAAAATCAAGTTATCTAAAGTTCAATTTATCTTTTGAGCTTGCATGATGTTCTCATTTTCATGCCCATTAGCGATTCAAAGGTGAGTTTGAGCACGTCAACCGCTGATCTTTGTTGCATTTCATCACAATTACAACTCTACTACTTACCATGTCCTGTGAATATGAGTGGTGTTTAAATGCACAATTTTTGTAATATCCGGTCTCTTATACTAACAATATTGTTTCCTTTGCCCTCTAAGAGCTTACAGATTTATTTTTGATTGCCCGGGTGAAAACTTCCCAGGAGATCACCCATCCCTGAATTACTCCCACTCGAGCACGCTTAACTGTCGAGTTCCCCTCCCACCCACTACATTAAGCCCCAAAACGTGTTGTCGCATTTGAGACGGGGCATTCCTTATTAACTCAGCGTCTCTCATGTGGACAGAACATAACTGAACGATATGGAATTTGCCTAAGGTGTTACAAACACCCCCCCCCCCCCCGGGACTCATCGTCCTCAAGAGGTTTGCCCCACTATAGTATACATAACAGAACGAGAGTGGCTCTGATACCATTTGTAACATCCGGCCTCTCGTATCAACAATATTGTCCGCTTTGCCCCCTAAGAGCTCACGGATTTGTTTTTAGTTGCACGGGTGAAAACTTCTCGGGGGTCACCCATCCCTGGATTACTCCCATCCAAGCACGCTTAACTGTGGAGTTCTCTTTTCATCCACTACATTAAGCCCCAAAACGTGTTGTGGCATTTGAAGCGGGACATTCCTTATGAACCCAACATCTCTCCCATGAATAGAACATAACAGAACGATATGAGATTTGCTTAAGGTGTTACAATTTTACTGTTGATCTTTTGGTACAGATTATTGAGTGATGTTTCAGTGTTCTTTACAGCATGAATCAGGCTTCCAACATTTAAGGTGGGTTCCTTCTTTGGGCTTTTTCAAATCTATTAGATGATGATTACACGGATTGTAGATCAATTGAATTGTTTTTTTCTCTATTAATGAGTGTCATCTTGCATATATGGTGGATAGTTGATGCTGGTTTAGTGGTTTCTGGAACATTATACTTTTAACAGCGACCAAATAATCCTAATCGATGATAATATTTTTTTCCCCTTAATTTTCTCCCTTAGATGATGAAATTTCGCTGCGCTATATTTTTTAGGTAAAAGAGATTTTTCTAAATCAACTTTGTTTCTACAGCTTATGTACTTTTCTATAAATTGTAGATTTAAAAGATAATATTGTTGGCTTAAGTAAAGAATTGGTTTGCGAGTTGGTTATCTTTGCCTTATTTCGTTTGCTTTTACCCTTTTGTGGTTTTGTAGGTAATTATATATTTGATGTGCTCTTTTAAATCAACTTTGTTTGCATAGGTCATGTCCTTTTTGGTAAATTGTACATTCAAATATCAATATTGTTAGCTTAGAAAATGACAAGTTTATAGTCTTTTTTTTTAATAACAATTTTGATCACTGACGGGCTACTGGCCTACCCGATCATCTCCACCACTCACAGAGGAAACCCACTACAGGTGAGAAAACCCCTTGGCCGAACCTGAAACCCCCCTTTTGTCACAAGTGAGATTTGAACTCAAGATCTCTCCATTTTAGTAAGGGTTTTTATATATATCCCTTTACTAAGACTATAAATTATATATTTACCCAACCATTAAAATCAATTACATATTTCCCTTTTATATGTGTTTTAGAGAGGAATAATATGTAATTGACTTTTTTTACTTGTGTTTTAAAAAAAGAAAATACGTAATTGACTTTTTAACTTACAAATCTTACTACTCTAATAAATAAAAATCTGCAACTCTTGCTTTTCCCACATAGATGAAAATGTAGATCGGTCCTCTCTCTCCCGTGATTTGAGGTCGCAATTAAGATGACAAGAAGGAAACGCTCACCATTTGCCTCCCCACAATCGGTAGTCACATGTTGAGAGTTGTTAAATCTTTATTTCTCTCCTATTCTTCTTCACCAGGGGCGTAAGTTAGTAGGGGCCAGAGTGGGCTCTGGTCCACCCCGATTTTTCGCTTAGAAGTATAAATATATACGTATTTGGGAGAAATTTTTATATGTATTAAGTTCCGGCCTCCTCATATGTAATATCTGTACTTTTCCGTTTACAATTTCCGGCCATTTGGCATTTATTGTAAACCCTAATTATCCATATTTAATAATATGTGAAAATTCTTAAATAAATTTCTTAAACTATGTGGCTAAAAACCATACTCAAACTATGTATTAGGGCTAATATTCATGGTATTTGAATAAAGTCCCTAAACTATATAAAATAAATCTCATAAATTATCTAAGTGAAAACAAAAAAAAAATGTACTTATTTAATTTGAAAAATCTTAATTGTGTTTTATTCAATTAAAACACAAATTATATAAATTAAAATGATTTTTATAAATTTTTATGAATTTTTAAGAAATAATAAGTTTTATTTCCTAAATAAATCAAATAAATAAAGTTCAATTAAATAAATACTTTTTAAAATAAGGTTTTATAAAAATATGTCTTTTTACATCATTTTTAAAGTAAATTAGTTAAACCCCTTGATCCATTGAACCCCCACAAGTCAAACCATTACATCAATTTTGAACCATTGAGACCAAATAGGACCAATTTTGACTTCATAAAAGTCAACAAGAACCCCCTCGTCGACGTTGACCCAAGAAAGTCAACATCGGTCGATTTCAATCCCAATCCAGTAAATTCGGGTGTAATCACTGATTAGGATCGTGCACAGCCGTTACATTAACAGTTTCGAGCAACTTAATGAACCAATTACGACATATTTCAATGATTGTGAACACGAATTCAACCCGTAACCGTCCTTAGTTAAACCTGTATCAATT
Source organism: Smallanthus sonchifolius (assembly GCA_023525975.1). Taxonomy (NCBI): domain Eukaryota; kingdom Viridiplantae; phylum Streptophyta; class Magnoliopsida; order Asterales; family Asteraceae; genus Smallanthus; species Smallanthus sonchifolius. The sequence goes on along the minus strand of CM042035.1, from coordinate 13,359,200 downwards.
CATACGTTTCGAGTAAAATTGAAGCATAAAACTCTCTCACACACACTCGCGACACCTTTTACAAACTTTCTACACCCTCGTATCCATCGCATTGCTCTCCTGGAACTCCGACGAGCTCGGGAAATTTCGACTTCGGCCTCGAGGTCGTTCGCCCTCAATACTCAACCATTTCAGGTAATTTCGATGCTCTTAGTTTCGTTTGAACTCAAGGATCAAGAGCCCCATAATTTCACGTTCGATCGGGTACGAATCGGATGGGATTGGAACTAGGGTTTGGGACGGGATCGTGTGGGGAAGGAGACGAGTTGAGGTTGGGTGTTAAATAGATTTTGCATCTGATATAAACCAAGGCATTAGCCCAGTTCAAACCGGTTAAGACACTTGACTCGTACGGGGGAGGTCGCGGGTTCGAGCCACAGCCCCGCACCTCTACCCTTTTCGCACCTTGTTTTTGCGTGTGATTCTGCCCTGAAACCCGGTCCCCTCGTGGACAAGGGTTATCAAATAAACTACTGGACTATTAGCACAAAGACCAGGCTGGTCCAGTGATTGCGCGCCTGTGTCCACACCGAACCCACCCGGGTTCGAATCCGGGAAAAAACCCTTTTTCCTATTTTTTTTGATTTTTATTAATTAAATCTTTAATCTTTAAAAATTCATAACTTTTTATTTACAACTCGAAAATGTACAAATAAATAGCCCAAATTTTTGTAATAAAATTCTCTACTGTTTTATAAAATAAAAACAGAAAACTTTCTGAGTTTATAAAATTATTTATTTAAAAGTCTAATTTTAAAACTTGGATTATTTATTTAATATTAGCAAACTTATTCCAAAAATCCTACAAAAATTAAAGAAACTTAATTTATATATTCTTAACGAAATATTAAGTTTCTGGAACTTTTAGACATTTTTACTAATTTTCACAAATTTAACTTGTAATTAAATCAATAGATTTATTGATTTAATTAAACTAAAAATAAATGAATTTTATAAAAAATTCACTATTTAACAGAAAATATTCATATGATTTATATCTAAATTATATTTTTTTTTTCACTATTTAGTTAATAAAAGGATTTATTAATTAAATTTTTAAATGAGTAATTAAATAATTAATTACTTAAAACATATTTAAATTACTAAACATAATAATTTAGTAATACTTACATCTTAATTACATACCTTAAACTATAACCTAATTACATTTTCAAACCTTAAACTTTCCAAAACCCTAAATTCCCAAATTCGAGAACACGAACGAACCTTAGCTTATTCCTTTAAACTAAATGACTAAACTACAACTATAATAGGTTAATTGTGACCTACTTTGGATTATATCTTTGGATCAAACTTAGCTTGGAAACTACCTACAAATCCAATGTGAGTTTTCATGCCCCTCTTTATACATTTTATCACTTTTGGGGTGAAACATGTTCCTATATAATTACACTTACACTATTGACAAATCTCACAACTTGAAACAAATTCCCTTATGTTAGACTTGTTTAATTGCATTATGTGGCTTATTTGTTGATTACACTAGTTCATATTATTAACTGTTTCGACAGCCTATGAATGGAATTAGTGGTACCATGTGGGTTAGCTACCCCATGCATTTCTTTGATCTAGGATGCATGTAATGAATTCTGAAACTGAAAAACTGTTAACTATATGTTGGACAATCTGAATTGGATAAATCTTAAAAGGAAGGTTTAATTTGGACTGTGTGTATATACAATAAGACTATAATGTATTACTTGTCTTAGCATGGAATTTGTACTTTATCTAAACTACTATATCTATATCTACCATGATTGCTCACCAACAATTCATTTTGTTGATAACTCTTATTTTAAACATGTTTCAGGTGCACCAAGTTCAAGCAACGCTTGATTTATGTTCAACACTTAGGCTTGGACTTAGAAATTTGAAATCTGATTTTATCTTGTTTGGAACTATGTTTTGTCTTGTTTATTTGAACTATTTGTAGCCTTTGAGGCACTTTTAATATTATTGAATAAAATTATGAAATTTTAATAGTTCCAAGTGCTACGAGCAATCTGGTCACAATTCGGGTCATACTCCGACGTGTTCCGCCGCCCGGTTGGGGTGTGACAGATTGGTATCAGAGCCTTGGTTATAGGGATTTAGGTTATTAGAAATCTTTAACCTAGACTATAACTTTAGGACCCTCTTTTAGTCTTGCATGATTAGGAACCTATGTGTTTATTTGTCAACTTCTAAATCTTTAACACAAATCTTACAAATCCTCAAAGTTCTAAGACTTTATCTTATACTTCCATCAATGTTCTTTTATATGAAATTCTTCAATGTTTTAAAATATTTTATAAAACCCTCTAGACTTTGTAAGTCTATCCAAAATCTCGTTAAGGTTTAAGACTTTGACAATGTTCAGAAACTCGTGCAATCTGGAAGGGTGAATGCCTGTATTCCGAGTTTCCTGTCTAGGCAAGCGTATTCGTACAAATCCAAATTACTGGACCAGTTACGCTTACCTGGGGATTCTCGGGATGAGTGTTCACTTATAGGCTAAAGCATGACTTTCTCAAATATTGTTGAAATCTTACTAACCTTGATATGTCCTAAGTAATTGTGTGGTAAAACCCAACTAACACAATTACTAACTATGTGTTTAAACTTAAGCCTATCTTTACTTTCAAAGCTTAACTCTTGAATATTATTATTCATCTCAAACTTGCATTCTACTTTATTTTCTTATAGAATGTCTGATCCCGTTGATACAAATCCGGCACTCACACAACAAATTGTTGATCGGATTGCTGCAATACTACCAGCTCTGTTTCAACATCGTGATCAAAGCTCTTCTAATAACAACAACAACAATGCTTGCAACTTCAAATACTTTAATTCGTGTTCACCACCAAAGTATTCGGGTCATGAAGGAGCCACTGGACTACTCCAATGGTTTGAGGGCATTGAGAACACCTTCCTTAATGCTGGTGTTCCCGAGGCACTCAAAGTCCAATATGGCTCAAGCGTCTTTCAAAAGCGTGCACTAACTTGGTGGAATGGCGAGAAAACTACTCGCACCGTTCCTGTTGCTATGGCTCTACCTTGGACCGAATTCAAGGAACTCATGATCAATGAGTTCTGTCCTCGAAACGAAATGATGAAGATCGAGGAGGAATTTTGGACTCTCTCCCAAGATAGTGGTGACAATTCTGCTTATGTCACTCGTTTTTATGAGCTTTGTCTACTCGTTCCTCACCTAGTCGACACCTTGGCTAGGAAGATTGAGAAATTCTGCAAGGGACTCCCAATTCAAATCAGGAGTGCTGTTCTTAGTAGTAGACCTGCTACTATCGAAGAAGCTGTTCGTCTTTCAGCCACACTTACCGACACTTATGTCGATGCGGGAATCCTTCACCGCAAGGGAGAAAAGAAACCTGCTGTGGTTGCTGCTGTGACTTCTAAACCTGAACCTACCGGTAGAAACAGGAAGAGAAAGTCCAACCATAAACAAAATTATGGGACTGTTACACCTGCTCAACCTGTGAGCCAAGTAGCACCTGCTACTACTACTACTACCTTCAGTCCAACCAAGAAGGCCTATTCGGGGAGTTATCCTCAATGTGATATTTGCAAGTCTCACCATCTTCCCAATTCACCGTGTTGGGTTTGCACAAAGTGCAAAAGGTTGGGACATACTCAAGATCGTTGCCGAACTCCAAGCAACACTCAATCTCAAGTGCAAGGCCATAAAGTGATACAAAACACACCATCCTTAACTGTTAAGGCTTGTTTCCAATGTGGAGATCCAAGTCACTTCAAGGATAAGTGTCCATTACTGGCCAATGCAATAAAAGCTTCAATCACTGCTTCCAAAGGCCGAGTCTACACCATTACTGCCAATCAAGCTCAAGCCGACAACGATGTTGTCAATGGTACGTATCTGATCAATAATCAATATGCTACTATTCTGTTTGATTCTGGTGCGGATAAAAGTTTCGTGTCCTTTGACTTTGAACCAATGCTTGCTAAGACTAGAACCCAACTAGACAAAACTTATAATGTAGAAGTAGCTAACGGGAAATCCGTTAAAGTTGACTCAATTATTGCAAACAATCAACTACAACTTAACGAACATACTTTCTCTATTGACTTAACTCCTATGCAACTTGGGAGTTTCGACGTGATCGTCGGCATGGATTGGTTATCCAAACATCGTGCTGAGATCGTTTGTGCCGACAAATTCATAAAGATTCCTCTGCCGTCTGGTGAAATACTACACGTGTATGGAGAGAAACAACCCAAAGGCTTAAAACTGATGACTATAACAAAAGCTCAAAAATACCTCAACAAGAATTATCCAGCTTTTCTAGCTCACGTTGTGAAGGAGAAGGGCAAGGGTAAACTCATGGCTGATATTCCTGTGATTAAGGACTTTCCTGAAGTATTTCCGGAAGACCTACCAGGAATTGCCCCTACACGACAAGTCGAGTTTCGTATCGACCTTGTGCCTGGTGCAACTCCTGTGGCAAGAGCACCATATCGTCTTGCACCATCTGAAATGCAAGAACTTGCTAGTCAACTTCAAGAACTCTCTGATAAAGGATTCATACGTCCTAGTTCCTCACCATGGGGAGCACCTATCTTATTCATCAAGAAGAAGGATGGATCTTTTAGGATGTGTATCGACTATCGGGAACTCAACAAATTGACTGTCAAGAATCGATACCCACTTCCAAGGATTGACGATTTATTTGATCAACTCCAAGGAGCTTCTATTTTCTCAAAGATCGATCTTCGTTCGGGTTATCACCAACTACGTGTTAAGGAGGAAGACATTCCCAAAACAGCTTTTAGAACTCGCTATGGACACTACGAGTTTGTTGTCATGCCATTCGGTTTGACTAACGCACCTGCCGTGTTCATGGATTTGATGAATCGTGTTTGTCGACCTTATTTGGATAAATTCGTCATCGTCTTCATTGACGATATTCTTATCTACTCAAAATCTAAGCAAGAACATGAAGAGCATCTTCGCTTAGTACTTGATCTTCTTAAACAAGAACAACTTTATGCTAAATTCTCCAAATGTGAATTCTGGCTAAAGGAAGTCCAATTCCTAGGTCACGTTATTAACGAGGCTGGGATTCATGTTGATCCTGCTAAAATTGAAGCTGTAAAGAATTGGATTGCTCCTAAAACACCAACAGAAATCCGTTCTTTTCTTGGACTAGCAGGATATTATCGACGCTTTATTTCTAACTTTTCCAAGATTGCTGTTCCTCTCACTGCCCTAACTCATAAGGGTAGGATCTTTGAATGGGGACAAGAGCAAGAAGAAGCGTTCCAAACTCTTAAAGAAAAATTGTGCCATGCTCCAGTCCTATCTCTTCCCGATGGCAGCGACGACTTCGTTGTTTTCTGTGATGCTTCAAAGCAAGGACTTGGATGCGTTCTCATGCAAAGGGGTAAGGTGATTGCTTATGCCTCAAGACAACTTAAGGTTCATGAAGATAACTACACCACTCACGACCTCGAACTTGGTGCGGTCGTGTTTGCTCTCAAAATTTGGAGACATTATCTCTATGGAACCAAATGTGAAATCTTTACCGATCACAAGAGTTTGCAACATATATTCAACCAAAAAGACTTAAACATGAGACAACGTCGTTGGATGGAACTGTTGAATGATTATGATTGCGAAATCAAATACCATCCAGGGAAAGCTAACGTGGTGGCTGATGCGTTAAGTCGGAAAGAATATCCTAACATATGTTGTGCTCTTATTCAATCGGATATCGAGACCAAAATTCTTAAAGCTCAACAAACGGTTCTTTCCGAGGACAACATGCAAAAAGAATTGGGTTGTGGAGTTGAAAAACAATTGGAGACTCGACCCAATGGGTTGCTACACTTCTTAAACCGCTTATGGGTTCCTGATCGGGATGATCTTCGTACCTTGATTTTTGACGAGTCTCACAAAACTCGTTATTCTATACACCCAGGAGCCGATAAAATGTACAAAGGCCTTCGCCAACACTATTGGTGGCCCGGCATGAAGAAAGATGTTGCCGTGTACGTTTCTAAATGTCTTACTTGTTCTAAGGTCAAGATTGAACATCAACGACCTTCGGGTTTGCTTGAACAACCCGAGATTCCAATGTGGAAATGGGAGTGTATTTCCATGGACTTTATCACAAAACTTCCAAGAACACCTCGAGGATTTGATAGCATTTGGGTAATCGTGGACCGACTCACGAAATCAGCTCATTTTCTCGCAATTCGTGATGATTGGGGAGCTGAGAAGTTGGCTCAAGTTTATTTGGATGAGATCGTTCGTCTACATGGTGTTCCTCTTAATATCATATCTGATCGTGATAGTCGTTTCACTTCCCGTTTTTGGGGATCTCTACAATCGTTCATGGGTACTCAATTGAATTTGAGTACAGCTTACCATCCCCAAACTGATGGTCAAACGGAAAGAACGATTCAAACTCTTGAAGATATGTTACGTGCTTGCGTCCTTGACTTTGGAGGCAATTGGGACAAATATCTTCCACTAGCTGAGTTTTCGTATAACAACAGCTACCATGCTAGTATCGAGATGGCACCTTTCAAAGCTTTATATGGTCGCCATTGTCGTTCTCCTCTTGGCTGGGATGAGGTCGGTGAAGCACAAATCACTGGTCCCGCTCTAGTCCAAGACACCACTGATCGAATCATCCAAGTTCGCGACAATCTTCGTTTGGCTCGGGAGAGACAAAAGAAGAATGCTGATATTCGTAGAAGACCTCTTGAATTCCAAGTTGGTGACATGGTTCTTTTAAAGGTATCACCTTGGAAAGGCGTTGTCCGGTTTGGGAAGAAAGGGAAATTCACACCGCGATACGTTGGACCTTTCAAAATCATCAAACGTATCGGGAAAGTTGCTTACGAGTTGGAATTACCCGACAAACTTAGCAATGTACATCCCACGTTTCATGTATCTAACCTCAAGAAGTGTCTTGCCGAGGGAAACCTCCAAGTTCCTCTTGACGAAGTTCACATTGACGAGTCGATGCACTTCGTGGAAAAGCCTATTGAAATCATGGATCGAGAGATCAAACAACTTAAAAGAAGCCGAATTCCGATTGTGAAAGTACGTTGGCAATCTAAACGAGGACCCGAGTTCACTTGGGAACGTGAAGATCAAATGAAGGCCAAGTACCCACACCTGTTCACAAACTCCACTACTTAATTTCGGGACGAAATTTCCTAAAGTAGGGGAGACTGTAATATCTGTACTTTTTCGTTTACAATTTCCGGCCATTTGGCATTTATTGTAAACCCTAATTATCCATATTTAATAATATGTGAAAATTCTTAAATAAATTTCTTAAACTATGTGGCTAAAAACCATACTCAAACTATGTATTAGGGCTAATATTCATGGTATTTGAATAAAGTCCCTAAACTATATAAAATAAATCTCATAAATTATCTAAGTGAAAACAAAAAAAAATGTACTTATTTAATTTGGAAAATCTTAATTGTGTTTTATTCAATTAAAACACAAATTATATAAATTAAAATGATTTTTATAAATTTTTATGAATTTTTAAGAAATAATAAGTTTTATTTCCTAAATAAATCAAATAAATAAAGTTCAATTAAATAAATACTTTTTAAAATAAGGTTTTATAAAAATATGTCTTTTTACATCATTTTTAAAGTAAATTAGTTAAACCCCTTGATCCATTGAACCCCCACAAGTCAAACCATTACATCAATTTTGAACCATTGAGACCAAATAGGACCAATTTTGACTTCATAAAAGTCAACAAGAACCCCCTCGTCGACGTTGACCCAAGAAAGTCAACATCGGTCGATTTCAATCCCAATCCAGTAAATTCGGGTGTAATCACTGATTAGGATCGTGCACAGCCGTTACATTAACAGTTTCGAGCAACTTAATGAACCAATTACGACATATTTCAATGATTGTGAACACGAATTCAACCCGTAACCGTCCTTAGTTAAACCTGTATCAATTCATACGTTTCGAGTAAAATTGAAGCATAAAACTCTCTCACACACACTCGCGACACCTTTTACAAACTTTCTACACCCTCGTATCCATCGCATTGCTCTCCTGGAACTCCGACGAGCTCGGGAAATTTCGACTTCGGCCTCGAGGTCGTTCGCCCTCAATACTCAACCATTTCAGGTAATTTCGATGCTCTTAGTTTCGTTTGAACTCAAGGATCAAGAGCCCCATAATTTCACGTTCGATCGGGTACGAATCGGATGGGATTGGAACTAGGGTTTGGGACGGGATCGTGTGGGGAAGGAGACGAGTTGAGGTTGGGTGTTAAATAGATTTTGCATCTGATATAAACCAAGGCATTAGCCCAGTTCAAACCGGTTAAGACACTTGACTCGTACGGGGGAGGTCGCGGGTTCGAGCCACAGCCCCGCACCTCTACCCTTTTCGCACCTTGTTTTTGCGTGTGATTCTGCCCTGAAACCCGGTCCCCTCGTGGATAAGGGTTATCAAATAAACTACTGGACTATTAGCACAAAGACCAGGCTGGTCCAGTGATTGCGCGCCTGTGTCCACACCGAACCCACCCGGGTTCGAATCCGGGAAAAAACCCTTTTTCCTATTTTTTTTGATTTTTATTAATTAAATCTTTAATCTTTAAAAATTCATAACTTTTTATTTACAACTCGAAAATGTACAAATAAATAGCCCAAATTTTTGTAATAAAATTCTCTACTGTTTTATAAAATAAAAACAGAAAACTTTCTGAGTTTATAAAATTATTTATTTAAAAGTCTAATTTTAAAACTTGGATTATTTATTTAATATTAGCAAACTTATTCCAAAAATCCTACAAAAATTAAAGAAACTTAATTTATATATTCTTAACGAAATATTAAGTTTCTGGAACTTTTAGACATTTTTACTAATTTTCACAAATTTAACTTGTAATTAAATCAATAGATTTATTGATTTAATTAAACTAAAAATAAATGAATTTTATAAAAAATTCACTATTTAACAGAAAATATTCATATGATTTATATCTAAATTATATTTTTTTTTTCACTATTTAGTTAATAAAAGGATTTATTAATTAAATTTTTAAATGAGTAATTAAATAATTAATTACTTAAAACATATTTAAATTACTAAACATAATAATTTAGTAATACTTACATCTTAATTACATACCTTAAACTATAACCTAATTACATTTTCAAACCTTAAACTTTCCAAAACCCTAAATTCCCAAATTCGAGAACACGAACGAACCTTAGCTTATTCCTTTAAACTAAATGACTAAACTACAACTATAATAGGTTAATTGTGACCTACTTTGGATTATATCTTTGGATCAAACTTAGCTTGGAAACTACCTACAAATCCAATGTGAGTTTTCATGCCCCTCTTTATACATTTTATCACTTTTGGGGTGAAACATGTTCCTATATAATTACACTTACACTATTGACAAATCTCACAACTTGAAACAAATTCCCTTATGTTAGACTTGTTTAATTGCATTATGTGGCTTATTTGTTGATTACACTAGTTCATATTATTAACTGTTTCGACAGCCTATGAATGGAATTAGTGGTACCATGTGGGTTAGCTACCCCATGCATTTCTTTGATCTAGGATGCATGTAATGAATTCTGAAACTGAAAAACTGTTAACTATATGTTGGACAATCTGAATTGGATAAATCTTAAAAGGAAGGTTTAATTTGGACTGTGTGTATATACAATAAGACTATAATGTATTACTTGTCTTAGCATGGAATTTGTACTTTATCTAAACTACTATATCTATATCTACCATGATTGCTCACCAACAATTCATTTTGTTGATAACTCTTATTTTAAACATGTTTCAGGTGCACCAAGTTCAAGCAACGCTTGATTTATGTTCAACACTTAGGCTTGGACTTAGAAATTTGAAATCTGATTTTATCTTGTTTGGAACTATGTTTTGTCTTGTTTATTTGAACTATTTGTAGCCTTTGAGGCACTTTTAATATTATTGAATAAAATTATGAAATTTTAATAGTTCCAAGTGCTACGAGCAATCTGGTCACAATTCGGGTCATACTCCGACGTGTTCCGCCGCCCGGTTGGGGTGTGACATCATATATCTTTCCCAAAGTTTAGGGGGTTTTTTGTAAAATTTAAAAACTTGTTTAAAAAAAATCATCCCCACCGATTCCCATATTCAGTTTAAAACTTTTCTATTCATTTTGGGCTTGGGACCTTAGGGGCTTGGCCCAAATGATTTGGATGAGCCTAACTAATTGGGTCTGTTTACTTTCAATGAAAAGCCCTAATCTATACCAGATCGAGTACCAAAACTTAGGGCTGAAGAATTGGTCTAGAAGACGAGCAGCAGCAGACGACCTTAGGGCTGAAGAAGACGTGACGCGACGACGAGCAGAGCACGAGGGAGTAGTCGACTGGACCAGGTAATCTTTTATTCTCATATTGAATCGTTTGTTCTTGTAATCTTGTATTAAATGTGGTTTGCGAAAACTAGGGTTTATAATTGTGAAATTGGGTATTACTAGTGATTTAAACTTTAATTGTATCCATTGGGATGATTATTGTGATTATTGTTCAAGAATTCTAAATTAGGGTTTATAATTTAGATGCTCAATTGAATAAACTTGATATTTTTTGTCATTATTAGGTATGGGGAAGTTGAAAACTATTGGTTCTTATTTCAAAAGAATAGATGATGAACAAGAGAGTAAACGTCATAAAACTGAAACAAGTGAGCCACAATCAAATACTAATGAAGTAGATCTTAACCAAGAAAATCAACCAGAAAATCAGCAAGAAAAGCATGCTAATTCTGACAAAGAATACCAAGTTACGTAGTGTATCGACTATTTCAGATTTATGCAAAACTCTTGTACAAACTCTGAAACGTGAGATGTATTACTTGGTTGATAGAGTGGTTTAGCTAATCTTGACACTTCTAGTTTCGACTGCAACAACAGAAAGAGGATTTTCATCAATGAAAATACTCAAGAATCGCCTTCGCAATAAGATGTCAGATGAGTATCTAACGGATAGCTTGGTGATTTACATTGAAAGAGAAATTGCTGAAAAGTTTGATTAGGAATCCAAAATCGATTAATTCAAAGATCTTAAAGGTCGTCGAGCTCAATTGTAATTCTTTTTTCAGGTACACACTCTTTTTCTTTTAAGTCTTTCGTCTTTGTTTAATTGTTAGTTAAAAAATATCAAGTTTTTTTATGTGTAAGAACGGTCGTTTGTTAAATATTTAAAGTTTATATTGTTTGACCCGAACCGAACGGAATCGCCGACCCGAATATATAAGCCGAAACATAGCGATAGGAAAAAAAAATTAGGACTCTACCTAGGCCCCTCCAACGAAATCCTTCAAGCTTCGCCACTGTTCTTCACTACAACACCACTCTCTCTCTCTATATCTATCTATCTATCTAATTTTGTAGATGAATCCTTATTTCTCTCCTTTTGACATCGATACACTCAGATATGAAGAAAGGAACTTCTGCAACAGCCGTCTCCAGACCTTCAATTTCAGCTTCAGAAAATGGTGAGTCCCCATGTAAGTTAGAAATGTTTTGATGATTTTACGATTACTATCCCCAATTTTCTGGTATTATTTGATTTCATCAAGCTTTCTGATTATATGATTTTATCAATTGAAGGCTCCGAAGAAAGGTAGAAAGCCAGTAGCAACGAAGAAGAAAACGGTACAATCTTCGACATTTTTAGGGTTTTTGTTCTTATTCAATTTCAATATGCGATTCAATATTTATTTAATGATATTCTTATATGTATGATTTTGTTAGGGTTTCTATTCATATTCACCTTCATTCTATGATTCAATTATAATTGATGATAATCTTATATGTATATGTATGATTTTTTGGGATTCTGTTCATATTCATATTATGTTCAATTGGTGATATGATGTCATCTTTTTAGATCTTGCAGTTGGTTGCCATGCTTTTTGATTACTGAATTAATGAATTAAAATCTTAACAAAGAAATTGTTTTTGATATTATTGATATAAGGTGTTGTTCACAGTGCCTCTACCAATAAGATAAACACTTGGGAAGATCATATCACAAGTCAATGATAAATCAAGAACACTTGAGGTGGAAAAAATGGTGGGTCGGGTGTGTTAGGACATCTAGGCTACAAACGGGTAAAAAGTATTTAACCCGTGTAGTACACGAGCTCAATTATAATTATTTTCATTCATTTCATTATTTGTTGTTTTTATTATTTAAAATTTGTACTTAATTTAACTCATATCTTATATCAATAAATGATTTTACATTTACATAAATTGTAAGTAATAACTCTTTATTTAATTATTTTGATTAAAACTCGTGTAATGTACGGGTCTCTAACCTACTATATAATAAATGAACTTAGCATGAAGAAATATGTAAATACCCCTTTTAATAAAGTATTGAGTAGATTACCTCAACCATTTAAATTGAAAATCGTTAGCTCAAATTGATTAAATAAAAGAGATAAAAAAGATACATACAAAAAATTTAACTTAAATGATTTAATCATATCTAAATTATCTTTTTCTCTCTCTCAAATAATCTCCACCTAATCTATATCTCTTTCTATAATCTTATCGAAAAATAAAATCTATACTAATAAATAAAGGTTTAAGGTGGACACTTGTCACTCTTTCGTGCCTCCTCATATTGGTTTTCCTGCCTCTCTCTCCTAATAAATGCGCTTATATCTTATTAAATAATAATTATATTATAAATATATTATTAAAGAAGAATACTAATTATAGTAAATAAGAATATATAATAGAAAATCAAAATATAACTAATTAAAGAAAAAATACTAATTTGTTATATACCTACATTTCCACTTGATATGTCTCGAGACGATCTGACAACTTATGACATATTTACAAATTTATAAGTTTTATTTTTTTTAATAAACAATCTTATGTAATACACAGTATTCTAGCCTAGTACTTATTAAAAGATCGTTACCGATTTTGACATATAATACTAAACAATAATAGCCATTTTAATTTTGATAATACTTACCAGTAATTACCAATTTTAATTTTAACACATTAAAGACGTATAAATTAATTTTAGACATAGTTTTTTTTTATTATAAATTAAAAAATATAGTGCTTTCCTATTTTGAATATACCTTTGTAACATTGTTTATTTTTATCTACATTTCAAGATAAATTTTATTCAAACACTGAGCCACCACATCATAACCAACTAGTTAATCGATAAGCATAAAATTTTTGGGATATGTTTACTTAACGATCATTGAAATTATCAATTTAATATAAGTCGATAAATTAATTATCATAAATACCAATATTTTTACAACTATAAATGTACATTTTCTTCTTCATTAATAGTCATTCCAACCCATCTTCCTATAACATAACATTCTACTTACAACCATGCCATCAATGTCACTCTCAAAAATCGTTTTGGTTTATGCTTTCACGATTGTTTCGGTTATTGCGATGTTAAATGCCGAAAACATTCCGTACAAGTTAGTTGACAACGTTTGTCAGAAACAAGGAAACAAACAGTTCTGCTTGGAGGTTTTAAAATCTGATGCAATGAGTAAGTTTGTAAAAGACATAACTACCCTTACGACGATCGCGGTTGATGTTGCAAAAAAGAACTCGACCGCGACTAGAGATTACTTCCTCGGAGTGAAAACTGGTCCTCCGGCTATGTTGAAATCTCTAAAAGGTTGCATCACTTCGTATAATAATGTGATCGTAAATTTCAAGATTTCTATAAATGAAGGAGAATGCTCTTTGACCGGTTACGACATTCATACTGCGGGAGATGAAGTTAAGAGTTGTCAAGCGATTGCGGATTCAAACGGGGCTCATGATTCGTTTATAACTGCTCGTAACGATATCACCCAAGAGTTTTGTGGGCTTTGTGAATCATTGGCCGACCTTATGTGTAGCCACACAAAAGCTTAATCCTATTTAGTTAAAGTGTTTTATAGTTTATTACTTTGTTATAATGTGTGTGTTTTAAGCTTTAGATCAAGTTATATTTATATTTATATTTATAATGTAATCTATTTAAAATATTTTATAGTTCCTGTTCCATCATATTTTTAAGCTCACATTCCTAACATATGTTTAAATATGTTACCAACTCTGTTAATATTATTATAAATTTACAACATTGCTTAAAAAAAAACTTATCATAAAGAGAACTGGGGACCTCCCGGGATGGAAGGTTATCTATTGACAATTCATTTAACCACTAAAAAAAACTTATCATAAAAAAGTTGGTACTAATCGTACCGTAATTGGTTTTATATTATAATATAATATGTGTATGGTTTATACACAAATTAGAATTCTTTACAAAAGAATTGTGTCATACTAATTATGTGATGTGTGCGCTTTCGCCTCTCACTTCGGTTGTAGGAATGTTATCGCCTTGGTGTGCCTCGGTTGTTATATGTATAAGGTCCCAATCGGGTAAACAAAAAAGCAAGGATTTTAACAAAATTATTTTAATTAATCTATACTATATAATAAATAAAGGTTTTTGTATGTCACGTGTCGCCACCATATTCAGTCTCATCAATATTTTTCCGCCTCTCTCTCTCTTATTAAATGCACTCATATCTTTTAATAAATTACTAATTATATTAATAAAACACATTTATTTTAAATCATACTTTATTATAAAAAAAAAAACTTTGAAATCTAATTATATAACTTTTATTTTCAATCATATAGTAAATGAAAGTCAAATTACATTAAATAGTAATTGACGTATTTCCGAAACCCAATTATATACTATTTTTTACATATTTTGAATTTTGTTTTATATCTTTAGTATACAGTAATACATTTTTACACATGTAAAATACATAAATAAAATTTAAAAAATTTATGTATTGATGTTTTTCACCCGTGTGTATTACACGGGGTCTAAGCTAGTAATTAATATATAGGTCTGGACGTGAACATGGAATACCAAGTGGCAAACGTGAATAGATAATATATGCGTTTGTGTCACTTCAGTTCTTCCAGGTTCCAGAATCCGGTTATCCAAGTTTCAATTCGATTTGTTGAACCGCGAACACTAATAGTCACTTGAGTTATGTTCATCATACTATTCGTTTAATTTTAGTTCTACACACGTTGTTCGACTTCAAAACTAATGTGAATTACAAGATCTCGGACCAGAGGGGTGAAATAGAGTAGAGAGACTTACTAGTGGTGTAAACGAGTCTAGCCGAGCCAGAGCTAAATTAGGCTCGAGCCCGGTTCGTTTAACTTACAGAGAGCTTGATATCGGCTCATTTCGAGCTTTATTTCTAAAGCTCGAGCTCGACCCTTGAGTAGTTTTTCAAGCTCGAGCTTGTTTATTATTTATTAATTAATTTATATTTATGTATAGAGTTAATAGCCATTTTCGTTCCTGTGGTTTGGTGACTTTTACCATTTTCATCCAAAAATCTTTTTTTTCCCCTGCGTGTCCTTGTGGTTTAAATTTTTTGCCGTTTTCATCAAACTACTTAACTTCATCTATATTATAACCTTAAGTAAAGGGTGCTTATGTCTTTTATGTATTTTTTATTTTCTACATTTTTTAAGTTTTTAATCCATAATTCCTCCGCCTTTTCTAAACCTAATTAGTGGGGATAAAAAAATCCAACAATCTCAAAAGCAGCCCTGTTAAAGCAAATCTTAGAAAGATGTTCAAGTTTAGGCAAAAAAAAAAAAAAAGCCATCAAGGTTCTGCCTTGGTGGTCAGAGAGTTTTTCCAAATGGTTTCTCTTTTATGGTTATGGGTTCGAATCTTATAAGGTGCACTTCTTAAAATTAGGAACACCCTCTGCAGATTCAAATTCTTTGGGGGTTTTATGGGTAGACTGATGTACGAGCCTCCTTTGGTTGGACGTGCCAGTTGAGGCCACGCCGTTCTAAAAAAAAGTTTAGGCAAAAAAAAAACAAGGATATGACAATAACGGCCTCCCGTTCGACGTGCCCAAAGGCCATTTTCTTGTCTACGTCGGCATTAATCAAACCAGATACATCGTTCCGATTTCCTTTTTAACTCGCCCTGAATTCCAGCAATCGCTCCGCCACGCCGAGGAGGATTACGGGTTTCATCACGAAATGGGCCTCACCATCGCTTGCGAAGAGGTGGTTTATCCGATCTCTCACCTCCATGCTCCGGTGAGTAACTTCCGACGAAACTAGAGAGAAATGGGATTAAAGTGAAGCTGTTGCATTTTGCAATGCTTCTTCAGTATCCAAATCCAAAGCAACATACAAATGTTGATGAGTAAATTTAGGGCTGTAAACGAACCGGACGTTCAACGGGAAGTTAGTTTATGTTCGTTCGTTTAATAAATGAACGAACATGAACAAGGAATTTCGTCTGATTAACTAAATGAACGAACATGAACAGAGGTCTCGCTCGTTCAATTGTGTTCATGAACGTTCGGTAACGTGTTCATGAACGTTCGTTTATTTACGTTCGTTCATTTACGTTCGTGTTCGTTTTTTATGTTGTTCATTAAAGATTTTTGTATATTTCTATTTTATTTTATATAAACCTTTTATATTCTTTAATTTTTATTATATTTTTTACCCTAACAATTAACTAAGTAAAGTAAATTCGATACATGTACATAAAACTTGATATTAAAATGATCTTATTAAATATTCATTTTGGAAGACATTAGAGTTGACATCAAAAGTCCCAAACAAGGCTTCGTTCGGTTTCGTTCATGAACAAATCCATTTCCTTAATGAACGAACACGAACATGAAATTTAGTTCGGTTTGTGTTCGTGAACTGTTCATGAACAAGTTAAATGCTAAACGAACTAACACGAACAAGGCTTCGTTCGGTTCAGTTCGGTTCGTTTACAGCCCTAAGTAAATTACAAGTCATTGATGTAGGGCATGTTTGTGATTACTTTTTGAACTCTATATTAACTTATTAACTTTTTAAAAAAGTTAATAAGTTAAAAGTTTGTTTGGGTAAATCAAAAGGAGATAAAAATAGAAGGGAATAAGAAGTTTTCAAAAAGTAACTCCCACTTAATTTTCAAAACTACTTATTAACTTTGAGTTTTCAAAAGTAATCCCAAACACCCCCCTGGTGTTTTTGGAGATGGAGATTTTCATCTCTGAGAAAGTGGATTGGCCTTTCTTAACCATTTTTTTTCTTCTCTGACCCAAAATATATAATTTAAAATATATCATTTTTTTCAAAATGGAGATGCAGGTGTTTAAAAGGATGAAGATGAGGATTGAGTAATTAGGTTTAGAACACGGGAGGGAATATGGATTTAAATTTTTTTTTAAAGATGTAGAAAATAAAAAAGATATAAATACTCTTTCCTTAATGTTATAATATGGGTGAAGTTAAGTATTGGATGAAAATGGCAAGATATTTAAACTACAAGGATACGCAGGTGAAAAAAAAGATTTTGAATGAAAATAGGAAAAGTCACCAAACCATAGGGACGAAAATGGCTATTAACTCTTATGTATATATATATATAATTACTTTTGTTATAATTTTTATATATAACACAATGTATATTATCTAGTTTCTTTTATCATAATTTACATATACTTTATTATTATATATATATATATATTTAATATATTAAATAAAATTATATAAATAATAGGCTCGTTTATGCTCACGAGCCAACTCCAGATCGATAAGTGAAGATCGGGCTCGGGGTTGTTTATGAAACAATATTATTTTTAAGGTAGGTCTTATTTAAGTTTTGGTCGATTCGGGCTCTTATGTGAGTTCTAGAAACTCCTTTTTACCTGTTTTGGGGTGATGTGCATAATCGTTAAAAGATTTACGGATGAAAGGTTTATACTTATGAAACTTACAAATGTCTATGAACATTTATGAATGTATATAATGACAATGTTTATAAAAATGAGAGCGTAACGTTTTATAAAGTCACTATATTATCAAAAAATTGATATGGTTCCCCAGGGAAAAACGCTATGTTATGTTAGGCAACAACTTTATAGGAACCTTTGTAGCTAGCCAACGATTATACAACTGGTATTAAAGTGATAAAGATCATAGTGGGGTTAGTGTGACCCCTGTGATATGTTATGTTTCGCTTTGTCGGTCTATGTGCAATGAGCCATAAGGGCATTACATGTTATGGACGCTTATGAGACGACGCAGATCTAGACATTTATGTGTGACTTGTGATGTATGTTTTAATGCGTTTCATTTCTTAAAAAGATATGTTTTATGTTACGACAAATCCCTCTTCTTATGTTTATTGTAAATTGGAACTCACTTAGCGTAGCTGACTTTTAGTATGCACGTCATCAAGTTAAGTGTAGATTTTGGTGGAAGCTATAGATGGATGCTTGGCTCGAGGCGAAGGACTACTCCCTTGAGGAAACTGGCATCCCAATACATGTTTATGATATTTATGTCTCCAGTTTTAAGACAAACTATGTAATGGCTGAATCATGTTTCACTGCTTATAATTTTTGGTTTTATAACTATACTGCTTATAAGTTGGACCAACTCTAGGACCCCTGAGATTGGGGCGTTTCAATCTCCCCCCCCCCCCCCCACTTTGAAATGATTGTGCCTGGCAAGTGGTACGCCTCTCGACCCATAAATTCGTGGAACCTTTCCACAAACCTGCCACACAACTTCCCATGTGCTTGGGTGTAACACCTGTCACAAAAAAAATGTCCAAAATTTGACAAAAGGTAAACCCTAGGGACTATAAGTATGATTACCTTAAAGTTCAGGGTTCAAAAATGAAAATTTGATAATTATAGACCTTAGCGGACCGCTAAGGTCAAGCCTAATGGTCCGCTACAGGTGTGTTCAGTCGGTAGAGGTCCGCTAAGGAAACCCCCACCCTAAGTCTTTGGGTGGCGGACCGCCACCATATATGGTAACGGTCCGCTACTTGGTCGTTAAGTAATAAATCCACGTGTGACACGTGTACTCGTGTCGGACCGCCACGCCGGGTGGTAACGGTCCGCCAGCCGCAAACTCACCAGAAAATGCCACGCGTATGGGTGGCGGACCGCTACGCTCAGCGGTAACGGTCCGCTAGCCACAAAAACATAAACGGTCCAATCACTGATGGACGTGTAGGGCTGACGCCATCCAAAGCGGTGGCGGACCGTCACGCCTTGATTAGCGGTCCGCTACGGGTCGAACTTTCAGCCTATAAATAGATAGACGAGTTCATTCGGATTTTCACATCCAAACTCGATCCCCATTTCATACATTTGTCCTAGAGCCCCTCTAGTTCACTCCCGACGATCCCTGTTCGATTTCCGCTCCTCGTAGTGCTCGGTTTAAGAAGAAACGCTCGTAGAAAAGTTGGAACGCTAGAGAAATCAGGTTAAGAAGCTAAAAGCTAAGCTTTGACTTTAGAGGCTCATTCCAAACAAAAAGGTGAATACTTTATCTCTTTCAAAACTTGTGTCAATTATTTTATTTATGAAAATGTCCAAATAAAGGTTAATGAATTAATGCTCAACGTTCTTCTATGAACAAGCATTCAAGCCATAGGTATACGTAAAACTTGCAAGGGATACACGGGTCTCGGGTGAAATTCCCGGATTACGGCTGGTGCTTCCCTTTATAACAAATGAGGAACATGGAGTTCCCATTGTTATAAAGACATACCGCCAGTGAATATTGTGGTGCGATTGAACAGAAAAGACCCGCTGAGTGTGTAGATTGAACAGGAAGTTGTGATTATGAAATTAATTGTTGAAGCACTTTTGTGTGACAAACACTCTGGATATTGTCTTAGCTTTTGTACTTGTATTGTATGTATTAGTCTTTGTATGTTAGTGTCTGTACGTATTAGTTATCGAGTTGTAATTACTAATGTATGTACTAGTCGTCTGTTTTCTCTAAGTGTTTTGTGCACTTAGCATGTGCGCATGAATTACTTCATGCGTACTTAGCAAGTACGCAAGAATACTCTGCGTACTTGTTAAGTACGCAGGAACAATTTGCCCTGTGCACTTGTTAAGTGCGCAAAGATCAGGTCTAGTATAAATAGGTTAGGCTAACAGAAGTTATGTACGCAGACATTTTGCACTCAGTTGTATTCTCTCTGTAACCTTCAAGTTTATAATAGACGGAGTTTGAAAGTGATTTCGTTGTCGGTTTACTTTGTGTTACCTGATTCTCCACCTAGTCACGGGCATTCCGCACCCTGTCCGACTAGGCACACACCCACAAGTAACGATACAAGACACCTGGGGACCTACAAGTGGTATCAGAGCTTAGCTCTTGATTTCGAGTGTCGTGAGTGTGTTAGGAGCATATTCTACACATCCTACAGAGAGTTTGCAAGCAAAAGTGGATGCTTTTGTTGATTTTTGTGATAAAATAGGGGTAGCTCTTGAGCACTATTTTAGAAGCATAAATCACTCAAAAACCGACTTTTGTTATGTATTTGAGTGTTTTGAGCATACAAGGTTGATTAGAAACGAGTTTCTGATCCTTTGGCTCATTTTGTTTGGTCATATCTTCAACTTTTTCTGTCTCCGGTGAGATTCCAGTGACCGGAAAAAGTTGGTGAGAGTTGGTGAAAAAGTGATCTGCGTACTTACCATATTTGGCAACAAGTACAGTCTTGCTGCGTACTTAACAAGTACGCAAGACCATATTTGTTGCGTACTTAAGTGATCTCCTGCGTACTTATCATTTACTCATGCGTACTTGTCAAGTATGCAAGAGCAAATTCTAAATACGCAAGACCAGGTCTTTAAGTGCGCAAGGCCAGATTCAAGTGCGCAAGTTGTTTTGGCTTTTTCTGAAATTTGACTTAGGGTTTCACTATGGCAAATCTTCAGAATCTCGGTAACCTGTTAAATTATGACAATGAGATTGGAACCCCACAGAAACCACCAAAGCTGCTTAACGTAAATGATTACTCAAACTGGAAAGCACGCTTTGAGCATTATATCTCATACACTGATTCTTCACTTTGGATACCCATTCTAGAGGGTTATAAGCATCCCACATATACATATCTTGATGAGGAAGTTCCCAAGCCTATCTCCAAACCTGATGAAGAAGAAAAGAAAGTTTATGACAGAGAGAATAAGGCACACGGATCTATTACTATGGCCTTGACCAGGGAGTTATTTCACAGCTTTAGAGGATATGATAACTCCAAGGATCTCTGGAAGGCTTTGCAGAAGAGATTCGAGGGAAACAACGACATCAAGAAGAGTAAGAGGGATATTCTTAGGAAGCATTATGAGTGCTTCAGATATCTGGAGAATGAATCTATAGATGAGCTTATTTCTAGATTCTATCATCTGCAAACTGAGCTGAAAGCTTATGACCCGATCTATCCAAATGAGGAGTTAGTTGAGAAATTTCTGGATGCCCTACCACCAAAATTTGAGATGTACACCACTCTGATGAGAGAGAACTCAAATTTTTATGAGATGACTATTGATGAAGCAATCGGAAAGGTTCAAGCACATGATATGAACCTAAAACGAAAAGAGAGCTCAGGGAGACCTCAAATACAAGACCCTTCTATGTATTTTGGGACGTCTTCCATAGTCAAGTCACTGGGTTCTGGAATTGCCCTTTTCTCAGAGAACTCTCATGAGGAGGATAACTCAAATGTTTGTGGTGGTCATGCTTGCTATGCAGCATCTGGATCTGGTTCTGGATCTCATCACCAGAATTCCTCAAGAAATCCTTCTCCCACATCTTCAGCTAACCAATCAACAATAGCCAAGATAGCTGAAGATCATATGGCTTTATTCTCATCATGCATGCTTGCCTATGAGAACTTCATTGGCGGTAAGCTCACGGATCCTGAAACCATAGAAGAAGACTTCAATCAGGTGGATCCGGATGATATGGAGGACATGGATATTCAATGGAATATGGCCATGATCTTGAGAAGGGCGAAGCGCTTCCTGAATAGAACTGGCAGGAAGTTTATTGGTGGACATTCGAATGCCAAGGTGGGATTTGATAAATCCAAGGCCAAGTGCTACAAATGCAATAACTTTGGGCATTTTGCAAGAGAATGTCAAAAGGAAAAAGCACCGGCCTCGGGGTTCACCAGACCTAGCCAAGGAAACAATCAAGGGTACAACAACTCCAACAACCGCAATCAAATTCAAGGTGGAACGTCTAATGCTTTGGTAGCACAAGACAACAGCTTTGATTGGGGTGTTCATCTGGAGGATGCCCTTATTTCTCAAACGCATGTTGGTCTCATGGCTGAGATTATGGAGATGATGGAAGTAGAGGAACGGAAAGCTTATGTGGCTGACCAAGAAGAGTCTACAACTGTAGTTGCCCTCATGGATATTGGAGAGGCATCATGTTCATCTAATGAGGTAGATTCTAACTCTTTTGCTGTCATTTCTTGTTCCAAATGTCTAAGCTTAAAGGTTGAAAATTCTAAGCTTCAAGACAAAGTCGAACCCCTTCGTATTGCAGCTTTAAGCTACAAAGAAAACGAAAAACGATACAAAGATTCAATTGAAACGTTGAAGAAAGAAAAACATG
Organism: Smallanthus sonchifolius; assembly: GCA_023525975.1. NCBI lineage: Eukaryota > Viridiplantae > Streptophyta > Magnoliopsida > Asterales > Asteraceae > Smallanthus > Smallanthus sonchifolius. Next base: position 13,336,596 of record CM042035.1, on the reverse strand, counting down.
ATTATTCACTTAAAATCAGCGATCAACAGTTTCATTTGGATGTTGCATACAAGGGGTTAGAGAAAAGGAACAATGAGATCAACAAGCTGCAAAATGAGATCTTGTAGTTGAAAGGTAATATTGAGAAGTTGAAAAATTCTCGTTTTGTGGTGGAACATTACGAGTATGTAGTGAGACAAGTGAATGGCATAGGCCTGGGTACTAATGCCATTCCTCCACCAGTAAGCGGGAAATTTGTCAACGGCTTAATTAACATTGATTTGTCTTGCCTGGATGAGTCCTCGAGTCAGGAGGATTCCTCTAACAAGGATGATTCCTCTAACAAGGATGATTCCTCGAGTAAGGCTGACTCGGCATCTGATGAAGAGTTCCTTACTGCTTCTGATGATGGTTCTGAGAACACCTGCCCTGAAGGAGTAGTCTCTGAGGAGTTGCTCGGTGAACAGAAAGTTAAGAAAAACATTATCACCAATAGTGATAATTGTATTTTGACTGAACCCGATATTGTTGAATCAAATAAAAAATTAAAAGTGATGCTTTATGGGGGATATAAAAACATTAATCAAGTTAAAAAGGAAGCCTTTTCAGCTCATTTTGGGCTTGGCTATCAAGAAAATTTGCAAAAATATTATATTCCCAAGAACCAATCATCATCGGGTCAAACTACTGTTCACCAAACAACTTCTCCTGCTCATCATGCTGAGTCATCTAATGTCAAATCTAATGAGCCTTACAGGAGGACTTACAAAGAAAAGAGAACTTGCTTTCACTATGGTATGGTTGGTCACATCCTTGTGAACTGCCCTCCTAAGAACCAAGGGAAACGGCCAATTGTTTCACAACCGGTTGTTATCTCTAAGTCACCACCAGTGAAGCTTTCCAAGAGTCCAAAAGAAAATGTGGTGAAACCACCAGTAAAACCTATGGTAAAGCCAAAGATCACATCTGAGGCTAAACCATTTGTTCCAAAAAAGGAAAAGCTATCTGCCAAACCTTGTGCTTTTACCTCTGGTAGTGCACCTACTGGTGAGAAACATGTGGTGAAGCTTTCTAAGCCACAAAGGAGAAGAAGGAACAAGAGATTGAGGAAGCTGGAACAACTGGCTAGAATTCAACCTGGTGAAGCTTCTACTAGTTCACCTGGTGCTTCTGAATGCAAGCCGACTGTTCCAGTAAAACAAAAGAAAAGGTCCTTGAACAAGAAATCTAAAATTTCTCAATCTCCTGGTCCCAAGTCTTCTAAAGATTCATACATTTTTGACAGTCATGACTGTGAATTAATTAAGGTTGTTTATTTTGAGAAAGACGGACGACCCAAGACCACTATGGCTTGGGTCTCCAAATCTAATTAATTTATTGTGACTCGTGCAGGGACATCCGAAGGGTACTATCTCTAATCGTTGGTATGTAGATAGTGGATGCTCCCGACACATGACAGGTAACATGGCCCTGCTTCAAGATGTAAAACCATTCACAGGCGGCTATGTGGCCTTTGCTGGAGAGAAAGGCGGTAGTATCACTTGTCAAGGCATAGTTTTAAATGGTTGTGTAAGCTTCGACAACGTCAACTACTGCGAGAAGCTAAAGCATAACCTATTGAGTGTTTCTTAGATGTGCGACAATGAGTACTTCGTTATGTTTGACAAATCTGAATGCATGATTCTCAAACTTGGTTTTGAAGTTCCTAAAGACTGGATTCTGATGCGAGCACCAAGGACAAACGACGCTTATCAGATTGATATGAGTGTGGCAACAACCACCTCATCAGTTGCTACTTGTTTGTTTACCAAAGCGACAGAGCTTGACTCTATCTTGTGGCATAGGAAACCCAGACACATTTCTTATCGTAAAATGAATCATCTTGTCCGAAACGGTTTGGTAACCGGTGTTCCTAAGCTGGGATTTGCCGTTGCAGATGACTGTATGCCTTGTAAAAAGGGCAAACAGCAACGGAAGTCTCACAAGGCCAAGTTCCAAAACTCCATCGATACCCCTTTGGAGCTATTACATATGGATCTGTTTAGCCCCATAAGTATCATGAGTATTGGAGGTAAGTCATATTGTCTAGTTGTAACTGATGATTTGTCACGTTTTTCTTGGATGCATTTTTTAGGTACAAAGGACGAGACTGCTGACATTCTTCAATACCTGATCCTGAGCTTGGAATCTTTTTGCAAGTTGAAGGTTAGAAGAATAAGGAGTGATAACGGCAAGAATAATTTGATGGAACTTTTCTGTCTCAAGAAGGGGATCCGTCATGAATTTAGTGCCCCGTACACACCTCGGCAGAATGGAGTTGCAGAACGGAAGAACAGAACCTTGATTGAGACTGCAAGGATAATGCTGTCAGATGCAAAGCTTCCCGTCACTTTCTGGACAGAAGCAATAAATACAGCTTGTCACGTTTTGAACAGAGTTCTAGTTGTGAAGAGGCACAACAAGACTTGCTATGAGTTGATCAACAATCGACCTCCCAATCGTGACTACTTAGTTCCTTTTGGTAGTCCCTGTTCTTTATTGCTACAATACAAAGACCGCAAGTCTAAGTTTCATGCAAAAGTGGTGGAAGACATCTTCTTAGGATATGTTGCCAACTCGCCTTGCAAGAGAGTGTACAATATAGGAACTCGTACTGTCGAGGAATGGTTCGAAGTGGATTGCGGTAAACACAGCATTCCACCAGAACCAACTGGTCCAGCTTGGGGTTTTGATTATAATGCGCTATTCAAGTCTTTCAACCTTCCTGATTTGTCTGCCGATGATGCCGCAAATGTGTATGAATTCTTTGGAGGAGGTGATGACTCTAGTTTCTCAACTCATGCAAATGTACCGTTTGTAACTCCCGATTCCAATGCTGCATCTGCATCTGGAACTCATGAAAATGATAACTTAGAAGTTGTTCATGTTGACGGAAATGACGCTCAAGCTAATCCTAACACTCGTGTGGGAAATGAAGCTCCAGCTGATCCAATTAACATTGAATCTTCTTTTTCTGGAACACATGATATGGGGGAGTTGAGCACGAACCTTGATTCAGAAATTAAGGAACCGGATATACAAGAGACGAGAGTGCATAAGAATCATCCAATTGACAACATTATTGGTGATCCTCATGCCGGTGTTCAGACTCGTCATTGAACCATTGCTGAGAACACTAGTTTGTACTCTGAGATACTTGACACTGGTGTCATGGAAACATGTTTGCATGCTGCATTCATGTCCCAGTTAGAGCCGAAGAATGTGAAGGAGGCTCTCGCTGACAATTGCTGGATTGAAGCAATGCAAGATGAATTGTCTCAATTCCAAAAGTTGCATGTGTGGGATTTGTTTGACTTGCCAAGATGCGTACAACCAATTGGAACCAGATGTGTGTTCAAGTGCAAAATGGATGATCGTTATGTCGTAGTGAAGAATAAATCAAGGTTGGTTGTTCAAGGATTTTATCAACAAAAGGACATGGATTACACTGAAGTATATGCCCTAGTTGCTAGTCTTGAGGCCATTCGACTGTTTCTCGCTTATGCCTCTTATGTCGGCTTCAAGGTCTATCAACTTGATGTGAAGAGTTCTTTCTTGTATGGAAAAGTTCAGGAAGAGGTCTATGTCACTCAACCTCCCGGCTCTGAAGATCGGCATAATATCAATAAAGTGTATAAGCTCGACAAAGCACTTTATGGTCTTCATCAAGCACCTCGGGCATGGTATGAGACGTTATCAAAACATCTACTATCAAATGGTTTCGACCGTTGACAGATTGACTCGACCCTCTTCATTCGGAAAGCAGGAGGTGATATTCTACTCGTACAAGTGTATGTCGACGACATTATCTTTGGGTCTACAAATGAAGAGATGTGTAGGGAATTCAAACAGGTGATGAAGTCCAAGTTTAAGATGAGTAACATGGGTGAATTGTCGTTCTTCCTGGGTCTACAAGTCAGTCAAAGAGAGGATGGCATCTATCTACATCAAACTAAGTGTGTGCAGGACATCTTGTTAAAATATAAGATGAATGATATCAGTAATTATGGCACACCTATCCCCGTCAATCATTGTCTGCATCCAGACAAAGATGGAAAGGATGTGGATTGAAAATTATACCGTGGGATGATCGGATCTCTTATGTATCTCACGGCTTCAAGACCCGATATAATGTTTGTTGTATGCCTATGCTCAAGGTTTCAGTCACAACCGAAGGAGTCTCATATGATAGCTGTCAAGAGGATATTCAGATACTTGAAGGGGAAACCCCGATTGGGTCTTTGGTACTCAAAGCAGCAATCATTTGACCTCAAAGCCTATACTGATTCAGACTATGGCGGTTGTAACCTTGATAGAAAGTCAACTTCAGGTGGATGTCAATTCTTAGGAGATAGACTGGTTTCCTGCAGTGTAAGAAGCAGTCAACGGTTTCTGTCTCAACATGTGAAGCAGAGTACATTGCTGCAGCGAGCGGTTATTCTCAGATATTGTGGATTCAGCAACAATTGAGAGACTACGGCTTAAACTTCACTGGAACTCCACTGTTCATTGACAACAATGCCACCATGTCCATCACAAACAACCCGGTGAAACATTCCAAAGCTAATCATATTGAAATTCGCCACCATTTCATCCGTGATTGTGCTGAAAAACATCTCATTGAACTTGTAAAGGTTCACACGGATGACGACTTTGCTGACCTTTTCACTAAGGCGTTTGATCAAACCCATTTTGAACATCTTGTCAACATGATAGGAATGTTCAATCCATAGTGAAAACTTGTTTTTCTTAAATCAATTCAATTCATGAATGTTAAATTTTATTTCTTTTAAGTTTTCTGTATAGTTCTGTTAATTTTCAAATATTTTACAAAAATCTAAACAAAATTATAAAATGGAGAAAATTTCAAAGTTATTTGAGAAAAGAGGAAATGATAGTACATCAGTAATGATCTAAACGTCATAAACTGCACACATGGGAAATGATTGCGTCATGCTTACTTGATTGTTTAAATTGTTGTGTTCTTAATCTGCTTATTTACAAGTAATTTGAATTGTTAGTAGGCTGTAAGCATCTTTAAATCATTAGTAGGGTGGAAATTAAATTTATACTACAACTGTGATTTGAACACATGTTTGCTAGTGTGTGTGCGTAAAAGAATGCAAAAGATCACTATCGGATACAGGATGCTAGATTTTGGCATTTATTTTCTTCTGAGACCAGTTTCGAGATAGGTCAGTAGCACAATTAATGCGGTTCATTTCACTGCCCATACATTGAATCAAGACATGTCTTTACATCAACCGTTGAGCGTGTATTCACCCTTGAATCACTCCTGATTCATTGAATTCAAATCCAGATAAAAGTTGGATTCCCTTACCAAAATACTCAAACACCATATTCATTATCCTGAATCATTATACCGATATTCACTGAATAAATCACATGAAACCAAGACAAATGAATCACTCGATTCTGAATCTTATGATTCTTGATAATCCTTATGGATTCTGTTTGATTTTTCATGTGCTAATTGATGTAGCCTCATTCTGGAAATTTAGAAAACCATTGGGAAAATCTTAGATGCCTTGAGACAGTGTAATTTACATTTTTGTAGCATAACAGTGGGGTACACGTTGTATATCTTAAAATTAATATCTTAACACACAAGAACGTGATACAAAAATGCTTATGGTTTCAAATCTTATAATATTTCCAACTTGAATTACTTGTTTATGTGCTTATTACGTATGAATAAATAGTAATCCATGACATGATCCCATATTCTTTGATGTTTATCTTGTATCGTTTTTGCTATAGGCTAACCTGATATGATCCTCTGCTCGTCTCTTTGAACAAAAATAGTGTGTGTGAACATGTGTATATCGTTACTCTGAAAAGATCAAAAAAGATTTTAAGTTTATGTATAGTTCAATTCCAATCAGAAAAAACAAAAATATTTGTGTTTAACCTTCGTGAATTGACTTTGAATCCTCTTGATTGAATATTTTTTATCCTGTTCATTATTTGACTTGACTTCTTCATAATTTGAGTTGAAAAATTTGGGTACACATGAGTCTCTGCGGACTTATTAAGTGTGCAAGGGTTAAACCCTGCGTACTTAACAACTACACAAGACTTAAGTAATGCGTACTTAGTAAGTACGCAGGAGTTAAGTCATGCGCACTTAACAAGTACGCACGACTAATATTGTGTGGGTATATATACAGGACTTGGATATTTTCTCTTAGTTTATCTCATTCAAAAAAACTTGACACTGTTGCATACTGATGTGTTAGGATTTACACATCTTTTTGGCACAAAACTTCGCTCATTTAACGATCAATTCTTGGTTATATTCAACGTTTAGACACTTATTTGCTTCATTTCCTGTTTTGTAGGTTTTTGTGAAGCTTGGTGAACAAACAAGAAGATTCCAGGATAAAAAGTGAAGTTTTAGGGTTTCTGTGATGGAGGCACGGTCGTGTCCCTATCTGGCACAGTCGTGCTAAGCTTACAAACCCTAGGCACGGTCGCGCCCACATCTTGCACGACCGCGCCAAGCCAAAATCCAAGGCACAACCGTGCCTTGGCCCCCCACGGTCGCGTGTCACCTCGTGAGTCTGAACAGCCGTACGTCCTCGATCAGTGGTACCAATGGAAGCTCCGGATCGGTCAACCCTCTGTCACACGGTCATGTTAAGACCTAGACACGACCGCGCCTTTGTACCAGACACGGTCGTGCCCTCTCTCTTGGCACGGTCGTGCCTCCCCTTTTCTATTTAAACAGAACTTAAACTCTCATCCAGATATTCATCAACCAGAGAGAAAAACCCACTGTTCCAGCTCGTATCACCCTTTTTCCAACCACATTTCAAGCTTCTTGGAGAGGATACAACATCAAGAGGATCACCATACATCAACAACAACATCTAGGCTTGGAGGAGTTGTTTGATTCTTGTTTTCATATCATGTTTCTCACTATTTTTCCCTGCTTATTTGTAATTTTAGTGCTCATGATGAGCTAAAACTCTTGTTCACTTTGGTTTAGATGAAGTTTAGATACATTTGACAACATTCATGGATTATTGGCAATTATTATGTTAATGTTATGACAACCATATGATTATTCTGATGAAATTATATATTCGAGTATTTTGAGTTGTTTACAAGACTTGTATTTGTGTATGCCATATTATGTTGAAAAACTTGTGGTTTATACTTATATTTATGGGTTGGTGTATGTATTTATACTAGCTTATGGCATTTGAATAGGAATGGTGAATGAAGTCTTGTTTATGAATCATTATATTTGTATGTGTATCCCTATGCTTAAGTTTGGAAAGACAAAGTGTTTGTTATGATGTTTCATGCTTAGTTTTATGTTCATCTAGGAATTGTTGACACATTCTCCTAATTTATATAACCTTTGTATGAACATTGTATGTTGAAGAAATGCATATTGTTGTCTAATTTAATCAACTTGAGGTGGGTAGTGTGTTGTTCATATTATCTTCCCAACTAGTTGTTGGATTAGTGCACCTTAATCGGGAGCTAGTTCAATCTTTATAAACATTGACATGATTGTTAAACATGTGAGCTTCATTGTATGACTTTAGGTGGTTGGTTTGTATAATTCATGCTAGCTTTTCGAATGATCATTTGATTAGATATCTTTGACGAGAATTTAGTCAATTTATGTTTCCTGTATTTTCAACGCTTCTATGAGTGTATTAAATCTATTCTAGATGGATTCGACATCGTAGTGATATTTTCTCCTTGATTGTTTGACTTGTGATTTTAGCTTGGTTTATATATTTGCATGCTAGTTAAGTAAAACAAACTCTTCAAAATATCTTTTCACCATCACTTGATTGAATCTTTATTCCGGTCTATTATTGCATTCCACCGTGTCCACGGATTGATATCCGGTTCTTACCTCTACTATATTGCTATCCGATGGGTACACTGCCTGATGTGTGTGTGATTAGTCTTTGGTGAAAACCCATTTTAAAACTAATTGTGTAAAAATATTTATTAAAATATATATATAGTTTACACACATCACATACTCCCTAATCATTTTTCACTCAAAAAATTCGTGTGTTCCTAAACGGTTTTTCGTCCCGACCTTAGTTTCAACATCATCTAACTTACATTTGGTGAGAATCTTGGAGCATTTCATCCATTAAATCTTGAGTTTTGGACCGGTTTGTGAACTTGAAGAACTAGGTTTTTGGACTTTGATTTTTGACAAATTTTGGTTGTTTTTGACACACATTATGACTTAAAACTTGTTTAAAATCATTATTCAAGGCTCGATCATCACATAATTGTCCATAACACTCGTTGATTTTGATTTTGACCTTTGTGTTTGACCGTGGGTTCACGTTGGTCGAAAGTTAGGTCAAATTGACCGGTTTATAGTGCATGTTTGATGTTGGTCTTGTTTCCATTGGTTGTAAACATGGTTTTCGACCTAGTGGCAACCAACATTACCATCAAAACTCACAAGTTACTGATTTTGGGTTTTCAAAAATTTGTCTAAGTGTTAAGTCATGCGTACTTAACAAGTACGCAAGACATAAGTCATGCGTACTTGCTAAGTACGCAAGACCTAAACCCTACGTACATGACAAGTACGCAGGAAGGGATTTTCTGAAATTTTTCTAAGTCTGGATTTTCAGTTCTCTGTGAATGTACTATACTTGGTCATGTGTATTCAATTCCAATGAGTTTTCTTGTTCTTATTATGTTTACTGTTTGTTTGTGTAGTGATGGCTCATGCGTTTACAAGCGAATTCAATCTGCTGGCTCTAACACAACCCGAGTGGAAGGGTGCTGCACTTCAATATCGGGAGATAGTCGATTTCCTGAACCGCTCGAAGATCAGCTATGCTATCTCTGCTGATCATATTGTCTCAAGACCATATCTGGAGCAATTCTGGGAAACTGCTGATCACGACTGTACAGTAACCCCAAACGTCATTAGGGCTACTGTAGCAGGTCATGATATTGTTTTTTCTGAAGACACCATCAGACGAGTACTACAGTTTAGGGACTTATCAACTGATCCGATGACTTACCCTGACTACTTCGTTGATGGATGCTGGAGATAAAGGATGGGGTATGTTGGTACCATGGACTACTCCTCGTATAAGAAGATGTGGATACTTGATCAGTGGCGTTACTTCGTGCACGTCATGATCATGTGCCTGTCTGCTAGAAAGGCGGGCAAGGATGCCATGGGGCATGACTTGGCAGCTGCAATTGTTTGCCTCTCTCTTAACAAGGGTTACAACTTTTCAAAGTATATCTACAAGTCTATCACCGATCAGATCAATGCTGCTGATAGGTTTAGATTTCTATTAATCTACCTCAGATTGAAGAGAGACTACAAGTCAAACGGGTGGACAAGAGAGTGTTTGCACAATCTCTAAAGCCAGGCAGTGTAGAACCTACCCCTGAGCACACTTCTCTCTTTGTCCACCTAATAAATGAAGCATATGTGGCCCCTGCTGACTTCAGATGGTATAGTGCAGAGTTTGTGCCTGAACTCAGTGAACACAGTGATGAACACCAAGAAGAAGAGGAAGTTGAATCTGAAGATGATATATCTGACGATGAAAGAGACGAAGAACAGGGAGTTGGAGGTGCTGAAGATTCCGACTCAGAAACGACCGAGTCAGATTCCTCTGATTCGGATGATGCACCATCCCAGGCACACCCAAGAAGATTGAAGAAGGTGACCCTTCCCGAGTCATCTTCCAAGAGAAAGAGACAAGCGACTAGCAATGAATACGAGCCCGATTCTAATTCGGACGCTGCTATACAGAGACGCAGAAGATAAAGTATAAACAAGCAACGGGGGGATAGGCCGTATGATGTGTTAGTATTTACACATCTTTTTGGCACAAAACTTCGCTCATTTAACGATCAATTCTTGGTTATATTCAACGTTTAGGCACTTATTTGCTTCATTTCCTGTTTTGTAGGTTTTTGTGAAGCTTGTGAACAAACGAGAAGATTCCAGGATAAAAAGTGAAGTTTTTTGGGTTTCTGTGATGAAGGCAAGGTCGTGCCCCTAATTGGCACGGTCGTGCCTAACTTGCAAACCCTAAGCACGGTCGCGCCCCGTACATGGCACGACCGCGCCAAGCAAAAAGGCAATGCACAATCGTGCCCTGCCTCCACACGGTCGTGGGAACACCCGTGAGTCTGACACCTCGAAGCAAGAGACCCAATGGAAGCTCCGGATCGGTCAACCCTCTGTCACACGGTCGCGGCAAAGACCTTGGCGCGACCGCGCCTTTGCACCTGGCACGGTCGTGCCTTCTCTCTTGGCACGGTCGTGCCTCCCCTTTTCTATTTAAACAGAACTTAAACTCTCATTCAGACATCAAGCAACCAGGGGAGAAAGTCTACTGTTCCAGCTCGTATTTCTCTTGTTCCAGCCATATTTCAAGATTCTTGGAGAGGATACAACATCAAGAGGATCATCTTACATCAACAACAACATCTAGGCTTGGAGGAGTGGTTTGATTCTTGTTTTCATATCATGTTTCTTACTACTTTTCCCTGTTTATTTGTAATTCTTGTGCTCATGATGAGCTAAAACTCCTGTTCACTTTGGTTTAGATGAAGTTTAGATACTTTTAACAACATTCATGGATTATTGGCAATTATTGTGTTAATGTTATGACAACCGTATGATTATTCTTCAATGAAATTATGTATTCAAGTGTTTTGAGATGTTTACAAGACTTGTGTTTGTGTATATCATATTATGTTGGAAAACTTATGGTTTATGCTTATATTCATAAATTGGTGTATGTATTTATACTAGTTTATGGCTTTTGACTAGGAATGGTGAATGAAGTCTTGTTTATGAATCATTATATTTGTATGTGTATCCTTATGCTTATGTTTGGAAAGACAAAGTGTTTGTTAGAATGTTTCATGCTTAGTTTTATGTTTATCTAGGAATTGTTGACACATTCTCCTAATTTATATAATCTTTACATGAACATTGTATGTTGAAGAAATGCATATTGTTGTCTAATCTAATCAACTTGAGGTGGGTAGTATGTTGTTCATATTATCTTTCCAACTAGTTGTTGGACTAGCGTACCTTAATCGGAAACTAGTTTAATCTTTATAAACATTAACATGATTGTTAAACACGTGAGCTTCATTGTATGATTTTAGGTGGTTAGTTTGTATAATTCATGATAGCTTTCCGAATAGTCATTTGATTAGATATCTTTAACAAGAGTTTAGTCAATTTATGTTTCGTGTGATTGCCATGTTCCTATGAGTGTATTGGATGTATTCTAGATGGATTCAACACCGAAGTGATATTTTCTCCCTAATCGTTTGAATTGTGACCTTAGATTAGTTTTCATATATTTGCATGTTAGTTAATTAAACAAAACTCTTCAAAATATCTTTATACCCTCACTTGATTAGATTTTAGTTCAGGTTTATTATCGCATTCCACCGTGTCCACGGATTGATATCCGGTTCTTACCTTTACTATATTGCTATCCGACGGGTACATTGCCCGATGTGTGTGTGATTAGTTTTTGGTGAAAACCCTTTTTAAAACTCATATTGTGTGAAAAATATCTATTAAAATATATATATAGTTTACACGCATCAAGTTTTTGGCGCCGTTGCCGGGGACACGGTTTTTGCGAGAACGATTGAAATTAATTTTTAGTCATTTAGTATATATATTTTTGTGAACATCGTGTTTTCTTGTTTATTATTTTGCAATTTTGTGTGTATAGATATTTTTGCATTTTTACTTGTTATTTTTAGCTTCATTTGTATATAGATATATATCTTGGTTTTTATCCCATTTTATTTCTCTTATTTTTATTTTATTTATTTTCAATTTTTTTTTATTATTTTTTTATTTTTATTTTTGTCTAACTTGTGTTTTCTGTGTCCTAGGTTCGCGTATTTAAATCTAAATTGTCGTGCAGATCGTGTATGTTCTCAACTCCCGTCGAGGAGGTTCCTGAGCCGTCTTCCGAGCAGGAGCGTGATCTTCATCGGAGATTGCGAGCCCGTTCCCGATTTGTGGCCCGGTTACTCGAGTTTGACGAGGTTGTTGTTGACGAGGTTGTTGTTGACGAGGTAGAGGAGATGGCGAACGAGGATGCGGGTCGGACGCTTTCGGATTTTGGCAAACCAACACTTGAGGGTTTGGAGTCGAGCATCAACAGGCCGACGGTTGGAGCACATAAGTTCGAGATCAAATCAAGCATTATACAGATGGTGCAGAACATGTGTCAGTTCGATGGCAAGGATCACGAGGATCCTAATACTCATTTGGCCGGTTTCTTAGAGATTTGCGCCACTTTCAAAATTCGTGACGCTACCGACGATGCTATTCGGCTCCGGTTACTCCCGTTTTCCTTACGAGATCGAGCCAAGGCTTGGTTACTGTCACTTCCCCTAGGTCCATTAGTACTTGGGACCAGATGGCTGCTAAATTCTTAGAAAAGTACTTCCCTCCGGAGAAAACATCAAAGTTGAGGGCTAGTATTCTTTCTTTCCAGCAGGACGACGGGGAGATGATCTATGAGGCGTGGGAGAGATTCAATGAACTGATGAGGAAGGTTCCCCACCATGGATTGTTGAAGTGGCAGCAGTGTGAGACCTTCTACAATGGTCTAGAGATGACTGGGAAGCAGCTGATCGATGCATACGCGGGTGGAGATATTGGGACGAAGACACCCCAGGAGGCGTATGACTTGCTAGAGAAGGTAGCATCAAAGAGCTACACTCAGCATACTTCCCGAGCGAGATCTCAGAGGCAGGGTGTCCATCAAGTGGATGGAATTACCTCTTTAGCTGCCCAGGTGGAAGCACTTTCCACCAAGATTGATCAGATGCATGTCCACAAGGCCCAGTCCTTGTGTGAGTTTTGTGGTGGGGCGCATCCCACGAATGCTTGTCAGGTTGGGGATCAGGGGGCCCACGAGCAGGTTGATTTCATGTCCAACCAGAATCGCCCCCAGAATAATCCCTACAGCAACACATATAATCCGGGGTGGAGGAATCACCCGAATTTCAGTTGGAAGTCTGGCAGCAATAGCCAGCAACCACCCGGATTCACTCAGCGCCCCCCATTCCAGCATCAGTCTCACCAGTCTCAGGGACAGAGTTCCCAGTTCCGACCTCAGCAGGGCCAGTTTCAAGGCCAAGGTTCTAGCAGCGGTCCACCACCCGCTCCTGAGGGTAAATCCAGTTTGGAGGACATGGTTGCACGGCTACTTGCCAACTCGGAGAGTCAGAATCAGTTGGCAGAGAAGCAGAACCGTTACATGGAGGAGCGTTTTCACACGCATGAGACTGAGTTGAGGAATCAGAAAGCTTCGATCCAGACCATAGAGAACCAGGTCGGCAGATCGCGAAGCTTCTTTCTGAGAGACCGCCAGGTGGCCTGCCTAGCAACACTGAGCCCAATCCTAAGGCTCATGTGAAGGCCATTACTACAAGGAGCGGTAGAGGTACAGGACCGGATCCGCAGATCCCTGTGCACGAGTCATCCGAGGAGGAGGTTGTGATTGAGATTCCGGATGAGACACCGCCGAGGGGTAAACCGGTGAGCACATCACGCCCTCGCGAGCCTGTGAGAGATTACACTCCCGCCGTTCCATACCCATGCAGATTGAAGAAACAGAAGATGGAGGAGCAGTATGGTAAGTTTCTAGGGTTGTTTAAGCAGTTGCATATCAACTTGCCATTTGTGGAGGCTCTAGCTCAGATGCCTAAGTATGCGAGATTTTTGAAGGATATCCTCATGAATAAGAGGAAATTGGAGGAGTTGTCTCAGGTGACGCTGAATGAGGAGTGTTCGGCGGTGATTCAAAACAAGCTACCGGAGAAGAGACGAGATCCGGGGAGTTTTACCATCCCCTGTTTGATAGGTAGCTTGTCGGTTAGCAACGCCTTAGCTGACCTTGGTGCTAGCATTAACCTCATGCCATATGCGGTCTTTGCTAAGCTTGAGTTGGGAGAACCTGCACCAACACGCATGAGTATCCAGCTGGCCGATCGTTCGGTCAAGTATCCGCGAGGGATAGTGGATAATATGTTGGTTAAGGTTGACCGTTTCGTGTTTCCTGTAGACTTTGTGATTCTGGACATGGATGAGGACAAGAATGTCCCTATTATTCTAGGTCGACCGTTCCTGGCCACCGCCAAGGCCCTGATTGATGTGTATTCATGGAGGCTTACATTGAGGGTGGATGAAGAGGAGGTGACCTTTGATGTTGGGAGATCCATGCAGCACACCCAGAATCAGGATGATTCACTCTACTTTGTTGAGACTGTTTATTCTTGCGTGAGTGATCATCTCCAGGATACAGCTGAGGAGGAGTCCCTGAACACCCAGATTGTAGGGGGGGAGACGATTGATCCAATTGGTGAGGATCAGTTTGATGAGTAGTGGCATAGCCAGGAGAGCTATGAGTTTCCCCAGGGTTCAGCGGTTTTCGCAATGGTTGATAGAGAGTCTGAGCCGATTGAGCGGCCTTCTGTTGAGGACCCACCACCTGTTGAGCTTAAGGAGCTCCCGAGCCATTTGGAGTATGCCTTTTTAGATGGTGAGTCTCGATTACCTGTCATTATCGCCTCTGATTTGACGAGTGATGAGAAGGAGAGGCTATTGGAGGTGCTGAAGCAGCACAAGCAGGCTATTGCGTGGAGGATTATGGACATTAAGGGAATTAATCCCTCTTTCTGTACCCATAAGATCCTTATGGAGGATGACTACAGACCCGCTGTGCAGCACCAGAGGAGGCTGAACCCGAACATGCAGGAGGTGGTGAAGAAGGAGGTGATCAAGTTACTTGATGCAGGTTTGATTTATCCCATCTCCGATTCGCCTTGGGTTAGCCCGGTTCAGGTTGTCCCTAAGAAGGGAGGCATGACTGTTATCACCAACGAGAGGAATGAGCTGATTCCTACTCGTACAGTCACAGGTTGGAGAGTTTGCATCGATTACCGCAAACTCAATGATGCTACTCGGAAAGATCATTTTCCCCTCCCGTTCATTGATCAGATGTTGGAGAGACTAGCGGGGAAGATGTTCTATTGTTTCCTGGATGGCTTCTCTGGCTACTTCCAGATCTCGATTGCTCCTGAAGACCAGGAGAAGACGACATTCACATGTCCCTATGGCACATTTGCTTATCAGCGGATGCCCTTTGGATTGTGTAATGCTCCGGCCACTTTCCAGCGTTGCATGGTGGCCATTTTCCATGATATGATTGAGGACTCCATGGAGGTATTCATGGATGACTTTTCTGTGTTTGGGAGTTTCTTTGATCATTGCCTCGGGAATCTGGAAAGGATGTTGGCCAGGTGCAAATAGGCCAATCTAGTGTTGAACTGGGAGAAATGCCACTTCATGGTGAAGGAGGGCATTGTGCTTGGGCACAAGGTTTCACGCGTGGGGATTGAGGTTGATAGAGCTAAGATTGATACCATATCTAAGCTGCCCCCACCGACTTCCGTGAAATCTATTCGTAGCTTCCTTGGTCACGCGGGCTTTTACAGACGCTTTATTAAAGATTTTTCTAAGATTGCCCGACCGATGACCCAGCTTCTTGAGAAGGAAGCCCAGTTCGTATTCTCCGACGAATGCCTTAGTGCATTCAATTTGTTGAAGGAGAAGTTGGTGAATGCCCCTATCATGGTAGCTCCTGATTGGAAGTTGCCATTTGAGATCATGTGTGACGCGAGTGACTTCGCTGTTGGGGCGGTCTTAGGACAGAGAAGAGAGAAGCAGTTCCACCCGATTTATTATGCGAGCAAGACGCTCAATGACGCACAGGAGCACTACACCACAACGGAGAAAGAGCTCCTAGCCGTTGTCTTCGCTTTCGATAAATTCTGGTCTTATCTCATCCTATCAAAGACCATTGTATTCACTGACCATGCAGCTCTTCGGCACCTGTTCAGCAAACAGGATGCCAAACCCCGACTGATCCGGTGGGTTTTGCTGCTTCAGGAGTTCGACATTGAGATCCGCGATAAGAAGGGCGCGGAGAATGTCGCAGCGGACCACTTGTCCCGTCTTGAGTGCTCAGCTTCATCTGAACTTGTGGGGTCATCCATAAATGACAATTTTCCCCACGAGTTTCTCATGCACATACAGACACACGATGAGGAGTGTCCCTGGTTTGCTGATTTTGCAAACTTTCTTGCTAGTGGGATCGTGATTAAGGGCTTAACGCATCAGCAAAAGCGAAAGTTCTTTGCTGATGTAAAGCACTATCTCTGGGAGGATCCCTATTTGCTTCGAGTCAGAGCTGATCAGATCGTGCGCAGGTGTGTGTTTGGAGATGAGGCACTTCAGGTGCTTAGACACTGCCACGAGGGTCCGACAGGTGGACACCATGGAGCTACCTTGACCGCGAAGAAGGTCTTTGATGCCGGTTTCTTCTGGCCTACCATCTTCCGGGATGCTTATGAGATGATCCGAGCTTGTGACGCTTGCCAGAGGGCGAGCAACATCTCATCTAGGAATGAGATGCCCCAGAACAGCATCCAGATTTGTGAGATTTTTGATGTCTAGGGTATTGACTTTATGGGACCTTTCCCAGCTTCTCGTGGCAACCGATATATCCTAGTGGCTGTTGACTACGTTTCTAAGTGGGCCGAGGCTCAAGCCTTGCCTACTAATGATGCTAGGGTGGTTGTTCAATTTCTGAAGAAGCTATTCTCTCGCTTTGGTGCCCCCAAAGCCCTTATTAGTGACCGTGGGACCCACTTCTGCAACTCCCAGTTGGAGAAGGCATTATCACGATATGGTGTGAACCATAGATTCTCCACAGCCTACCATCCACAGACCAGTGGGCAGGTAGAGGTCACGAACCAGGGCATAAAGCGGATTCTTGAGAAGACGATTGGTCAAAACCGTAAGGATTGGTTGGATAGGTTAGATGATGCACTTTGGGCCTTCCGGACTGCGTATAAGACCCCTATTGGTACCACACCATTTAGGCTGATCTATGGGAAGGCGTGCCATCTTCCGGTGGAGTTAGAGCACAAGGCTTATTGGGCATTGAAGGCGGTGAATCTTGACTTGGTGAGCGCGGGTGAGAACCGGTTCACTCAGATTCATGAGCTTGATGAGTTGAGAAATCAAGCCTATGCAAACTCCACGATCTACAAGGAGCGCACCAAGAGTTTACATGACCGACGCTTGAAGGACAAGAAGGAATTCCGAGTGGGTGGTCGTGTGTTGCTTTACAACTCTAGGTTGCGTTTGTTTCCCGGGAAGTTGAAGTCCCGATGGACGGGTCCTTACACGGTTAAGGAGGTGTTTCCTTATGGGACCATCGAGATTGAGCATGAAGATGGGAGGATCTTCAAGGTCAACGGTCATCGTCTTAAGCCATTTATTGACGGACCGGTTGACCCGGCATTGGAGGTAGTTGACCTCCACCCCAAGGACAAATGAATTCGGGGACTTGAGTCTAGCTAACGACTCGTTAATAAACTTAGCCTGTTTTGGTAACAATTCTTAGATTTTGTTTCTATGTTTATTTTCCTATTTTTATTAATTTTTAGGATTTTACCATTTATTTTTGAGTTTAGGTATTCGGAGCATGTTTTGGATCGAGCGGATTGGGGATATGGATTGGATGTCTCAGGTATGTCTTCTGAATTTTTAGCAATTTTAGTTTGGAAGAATCGTAGTCGGGTTTGGTACAAGCTGCATAAAAATCAGGGTTTTCTGTCTGCTGGGCAAGGGACACGGTCGTGCCTAACTTAGGCGCGGTCGTGCCTCTAACCTAGGCGCGGTCGTGCCTTAGCACTCGGCGCGGTCATGCCTAACTCATTGGGGGCGATTTAATCAACTTTTCAAACGGCAAACCTTTCAAACCGCCCCCACTGACCCCCCAGCAGCCGATTACCCCTCCCCTTCGGTGATTTTCTTCCCGTCACCATTTCCGGTCTACTTCCCTTCATTTCTTCGATCCAAGGTACGTCCCGAGCTCCCCATTCTCTCTTATTTCGCAATTATAACCCTAGTTTTTCCTTTTCGTTTTTATTTTGTTGATTTATAGATGTTTAAGGCTGTTAATACGTAGAATTAGGTCGTCAATTGCTCCCTGGGATGCTAGGCTATAATAGCCCCTTCATAAGTCGTGCTTAATTGATGAAATTTGAAACTGTAAGTCGTAATTTGGTGGAGCACGGTCGCGCCAAACCCTAGGCGCGGTCGTGCTAGACTATCAGCATCCCAGGATTGTTTGTTAGTTTGGTCAAGCACGGTCGTGCCTCTTATGAGCGCGACCGTGTTCGAAAGAGTTTTGCTTTAGCGCGGTCGTGCCCCTTCCTAGGCGCGACCGTGCCCCTTCATAAATTTGGTCAGAAACCTCATAAATTTAGTCTAGCGTCTTCATAACTGTTCTGATTTCATTTTTGTTGTCGTGCAGATGGCAGGCAACAGGGACCACCCGTATCTAGAGTTTGACATGAACGAGCACGAGTACGAAGCTCGTTTGGATGTTTTGTGGCCCCGCAGAGGCAGGATTCTAGCTGCTCGTCGTTTAGAGCCAGCCGCCATCGACGCCATCGGTCAGCGGGACCGATGGAATGATCTTGTCACCGCCCCCTGGCGCCCTTTGTTCAGGTTCCACGCTATCGAGTACATAGAGCTTGTGATGGAGTTTTTCTCCACATATGAGTTCGATTATCCTTGCGTAGACCTAGAGCAGCCCGAGACGATTAAGTTTAGATTAGGCGGGGAGTGGCGCGTGATGTCGGTTGCCCGGTTTGGGAGACTTTTAGGTTTATACACGCGGCAGGACCTCCAGACAGAGATATTCACCTACGGTATTACCGAGTTTCCGACAGAGGAGGATAAGGACCAGTTTTGGCATGAGTTTGGTTTTGGGATTTACGATCCGAGTCTGACCAAGGCTTCGAGCCTTCGGGACCCTCTGCACCGTGTTCTTCATCGCTGCATTGTTTATTCCATATCTGGGCGAGGGCAGGGAGAGACGGTAGTAAATTTGAGGGAGTTGTTTTATCTGTTTTGCCTTGTACGCCCGCGCGCCTGCAATCTCGCGCATTCTATCGCGGGGTACTTGGTGAACAGTTCGGGGCGCGACGTCACCAGCGCGATATGTGGAGGTCACTTCGTGACCAAGCTGGCACGACACTTCCAGCTGCTTACAGATGACTTGATAGGGGATTTGACCCCTGTGGCCGAGACTGTCGTGATGTCTGTGCAGACATTGCGCAACATGCACGTCGCTTGGCGCGGCGCAGGGGGGATTCGATTGGTGGATCGATGGGGACGGACGTGGGATCCAGACCGTCAGGGCCCCGATCTAGATGTTGTTCAGGCTGAGGCCGAGGCTATAGCTGCCGCCCATCAGGAGCATGCGGCTCAGCAGGAGCAGGAGCAGGAGCAGGT
This sequence comes from Smallanthus sonchifolius, assembly GCA_023525975.1. Taxonomy (NCBI): domain Eukaryota; kingdom Viridiplantae; phylum Streptophyta; class Magnoliopsida; order Asterales; family Asteraceae; genus Smallanthus; species Smallanthus sonchifolius. The sequence continues at coordinate 13,317,164 of CM042035.1, read as the reverse complement.
TCATGAGCTTCATCAGCCCGATCAGCCGCCTCCTCCGCCTCCGCCGCCACCACCGCCTCCGGTTGTCATCGCACTTGACATGTTCATGCGCTACTGGGCCTGGAAATATGAGGTCCAGTGCGCCGCTGCTGCTGCTGGCGGGGCGCCATACGTGGTTCCCCTTCCATTCTTCATGCAGCCAGAGCAGCAGCCTGATCAGCCACCACCATCACCACAGCTTCAGCCACCACCATCACCACCGCATCATCAGTCACCACCACCATCACCACCAGCAGCAGGAGGCGTGGGTGGCGGGGCCGCCGACATCGACCTTGAGGGTATGCGGTGGGAGTAGTACCTCCTACTGCCTTTTGGTATCATTTTTGTGAGTTGTACTTTTGTTGTATTGTACAAACTCTTGTATCGCGCTACGTCGTTTATGTTGTACTTTTGTTTCCTTGTACTTTTGTTTCCTTGTACTTTTGTTTCCATGTACTGTTGTATATATTTGTGTTTATATTTTGGCTTGATGTTACTGATCTGTGTTTGATATTAGTCTTGATTAGATCTTGGAATTGTGGAACTACATGGAACTACGTGGAACGTCATTGTTGTGGGTTGGATTTTTGCGTGTGCCATGATCGACACGAGGGAAGTTTCAGTTATCCCTTCACACTCCATTTTGCTTTGCATGTTTTTGTATACATTATGGGCAATGTATGTTTCTAAGTGTGGGGTTGGGTGTTTATTCGTTGCTTTACATTATTTTTTGTTGTACATTGAGGGCAATGTACAATTCTAAGTGTAGGGTGGGAATGTATTCGGGCGTTGTTTGTCCTCTTAGCATTTTATCGATTCATTTTTTATAAAATATTCCTTCATATTTTTTATTGGCACTAAATTAAAAGTTAACCGTTTAGCATTCACAATTTTTAGTAAATAATAGAGGTTTGATTTTTCGAAAGCAATTGAGATAGAAATTCCATTGAGTCAAACCCAATTTTTTGTGATAACCGTGAGTTTTAGTGTGCTAAACGAATGAATTGCATGTAACCTTTTGCTTACACCCATTCCCTTCCGTTTCCGTGAGTTTATTTTTGAGCCTTGATAGCTTTAGACATTGTTTTCTCTCGTTTTTGCGGATTTGAGTGTGCCGGATGTTTCATGCTTGTTAGAACTTGCTTTTAGTATACATTTCGAAATCATGAACATAAATATTGCATAAAAATGATTGAGGCATTAGGATAAACCACTTTGTTAGCCTTTTATCTTTGTTTTCCCTTACCCGAACACATCCACTAGTTAACCACGTTGAGCCTATCCCATGTTCTTCTTTTATTACCCACATTACACCGCCATTAAGCCTTCATTAGCCTTTTCATTTATTTATTCTATTTTTCACCCGTGTTAGAAATCCGGTCGGCTAATGTTAATTTTGTAGCTTTTATTTTGTTGTAATCTTCAAATTCTTGAGAAGTTTTTAGCTAAGGAAAGATGCATATTTACTTAGTTCCCTTCAAAAGAAAAGAAATAGTAAAAAAAAATAAAAAATTAAAAAAAATTAAAAATAAAATAAAAATAAAAAATTCACAAAAATCAGGCGAAATATAGTAGATTAGAGCAATCTTGTGAGCAAAGATGGAAAGAATTCGGTTGTTAGCTCTTACCTATATACGAAAGTATTAGTTAGTTTATTTTTCATATTAGAAGTGTTTTAGTTTTTGAATTAGTATAACCGCCGGGTTTTTAGCCATTTAGCCACTTTTAAATTCCATTTCCTTACCCTTAACCATTGCCAAGTTACAACCCGTTTAAAGCCCTCTTGATTTGTGCTTTGTTTCATGTTAGTTGATAGAGATTTGATCTTTTAGCAAGCTTATGATTTATGCATGTTAATTGTCTTGGCATTTGAGTGTTCTATACATACACCATTACTTGTATGATCATAAATATTCCCGAGTGTGTGTGAACATTGTGAGAAGCATAAAGTTGCATGCTAATGATTTCCTAGGCATATTCATTTGCTCATTCGGTTGGCACTTCATTGGGATCATTGGGTTTCATTTAGTTAATTTTGCATTTCTTGTCAAACCTTTATAAATTTATTAATTCTTACGGTTTTCCGAATTGATCCATAGTGTCATTGGAAGTTTTGTTTTATTTTGATTTATTGCTTGAGGACAAGCAATGTTCAAGTGTGGGGCTGTTTGATGTGTTAGTATTTACACATCTTTTTGGCACAAAACTTCGCTCATTTAACGATCAATTCTTGGTTATATTCAACGTTTAGGCACTTATTTGCTTCATTTCCTGTTTTGTAGGTTTTTGTGAAGCTTGTGAACAAACAAGAAGATTCCAGGATAAAAAGTGAAGTTTTTTGGGTTTCTGTGATGAAGGCACGGTCGTGCCTAACTTGCAAACCCTAAGCACGGTCGCGCCCCGTACATGGCACGACCGCGCCAAGCCAAAAGGCAAGGCACAACCGTGCCCTGCCTCCACACGGTCGCGGGAACACCCGTGAGTCTGACACCTCGAAGCAAGAGACCCAATGGAAGCTCCGGATCGGTCAACCCTCTGTCACACGGTCGCGGCAAAGACCTTGGCGCGACCGCGCCTTTGCACCTGGCACGGTCGTGCCTTCTCTCTTGGCACGGTCGTGCCTCCCCTTTTCTATTTAAACAGAACTTAAACTCTCATTCAGACATCAAGCAACCAGGGGAGAAAGTCTACTGTTCCAGCTCGTATTTCTCTTGTTCCAGCCATATTTCAAGATTCTTGGAGAGGATACAACATCAAGAGGATCATCTTACATCAACAACAACATCTAGGCTTGGAGGAGTGGTTTGATTCTTGTTTTCATATCATGTTTCTTACTACTTTTCCCTGTTTATTTGTAATTCTTGTGCTCATGATGAGCTAAAACTCCTGTTCACTTTGGTTTAGATGAAGTTTAGATACTTTTAACAACATTCATGGATTATTGGCAATTATTGTGTTAATGTTATGACAACCGTATGATTATTCTTCAATGAAATTATGTATTCAAGTGTTTTGAGATGTTTACAAGACTTGTGTTTGTGTATATCATATTATGTTGGAAAACTTATGGTTTATGCTTATATTCATAAATTGGTGTATGTATTTATACTAGTTTATGGATTTTGACTAGGAATGGTGAATGAAGTCTTGTTTATGAATCATTATATTTGTATGTGTATCCTTATGCTTATGTTTGGAAAGACAAAGTGTTTGTTAGAATGTTTCATGCTTAGTTTTATGTTTATCTAGGAATTGTTGACACATTCTCCTAATTTATATAATCTTTACATGAACATTGTATGTTGAAGAAATGCATATTGTTGTCTAATCTAATCAACTTGAGGTGGGTAGTATGTTGTTCATATTATCTTTCCAACTAGTTGTTGGACTAGCGTACCTTAATCGAAAACTAGTTTAATCTTTATAAACATTAACATGATTGTTAAACACGTGAGCTTCATTGTATGATTTTAGGTGGTTAGTTTGTATAATTCATGCTAGCTTTCCGAATAGTCATTTGATTAGATATCTTTGACAAGAGTTTAGTCAATTTATGTTTCGTGTGATTGCCATGTTCCTATGAGTGTATTGGATGTATTCTAGATGGATTCGACACCGAAGTGATATTTTCTCCCTAATCGTTTGAATTGTGACCTTAGATTAGTTTTCATATATTTGCATGTTAGTTAATTAAACAAAACTCTTCAAAATATCTTTATACCCTCACTTGATTAGATTTTAGTTCCGGTTTATTATCGCATTCCACCGTGTCCACGGATTGATATCCGGTTCTTACCTTTACTATATTGCTATCCGACGGGTACACTACCCGATGTGTGTGTGATTAGTTTTTGGTGAAAACCCTTTTTAAAACTCATATTGTGTGAAAAATCTCTATTAAAATATATATATAGTTTACACGCATCACCGTACCAAGCTATCCTTCGTGAGGTAGAAGTCAGTGCTCAGAGGCAAGCACGTGTAACGGCTGCGAGTACTGATTCCACGTCTACCTCACCTTCACAACATCTTTATAGGTGACAGCGGAGGAGACCACGTGTAACACTTGATGTGGCTACCACTGCTATCACAGAGGAGGTTTCCGTGATAGTGTCCCTCCTGTGCAATCTGTTCAAGTGGCGGTGACAACTCCTATTCTAACCGAGTCTATCACCATCACCCCTACCACCATCCAAACAACCACCATCCCTACCTCAATTCCCCCAACCACTCATCAACACATCAGTGAACCATTTCCTGAGTTAGATTTTACTCATGGATTTGATTTTGATGAAATCTTCACATTCCCAACTCATCAAGCAGAAGCATCGTCTTCTAGGGGACCTGATCCTCGTGATACCCGGATCACTACCCTAGAGACTCAAGTTGCTAGTCTTCTTGAAACGCTACGGAAATCAAGAGAAGAATCTGACAAACAACAGGGGTAGATTAACCCTCTGATTGATGAGGTAGCCGCACTAAAGAAACAGCGGTCGGTTGATGACAAGCAGCGTTTAGAGCATGACACTATTGTAAAACTGGTCTTTGATATGGCTAAGACGCTTGCTACTCAGGGGGAGATATTGAAGGAGCTGTTGGAAAAGCAACCACCTAAGCCTAGCAGTGAAGAGGCTTGTCACTTAGTTGATCTAACTAAGGGTGATGATCAGGACAAGGATCCTGAAGCCGGACCGAGTGGAAGTGAGCAGCAATCGTTGGCTTGGGCGATTGTTCCCATTTCTGCCGTGTCTATGGCTGAGGGGGAGTCTAATCAGAATGAGGGTGGAGGTGATGCTTCAGGTGGTAATAAAGGAAAGTCGGTGGGTGACGTTTTGAAAGATCTATCTGACGATGTGTCGGATGATGTGATCCTATCCTTAGAGCCAGACTATTCCAAAGAAGCACAGATTGAAACTTTCTGCAATCTGGAAGAGAGAGAGTCGACTCTGGTGATGACTGGGATGAGGATGATGATGATGTTGTAATCGAAGTTCCCAAGGGCGACGGGGAAGGAGAGTATGAGTTTGAAGATGGAGAGATTTTTGAAGTTCCATCCATTGCAACTCATCTTGACGCAGGTTCAGTCGAGCCTGCTAGTACTGTTGAGGCGTCGACTGAAGCCTACCCTGCCGACCCTACACCTGTGGATCCAGAGGCACAGAAAGACAAACATACGCCTACAAGTTCATCGAAGGATCCGGATCCTGTCTGGCAAAAGACATCAATCATGGACAAACATGGAGCGACAGAGATGATCTTAGCTGTGAGGTTCGAGGAGGATAAGAAGTCTTGAAACCAACCAGCGAAGCTTTCAACTCCTTGCCAAGATACGACCTCGTGAACCTAGCAAACCGAGAGTTGCTGGGTCACTCAAATCACGCAGTAGTGATGGGTTTGTGGCAGGTTCTACAGCGAGAGGTAAGATCTGGGAAGTTCGAAATGTTTAAGCCTCAAGTGCCCAAGCAATTCAGGGACAAGAATGTTAGACATCCCGTGACTCATAAAAGCTTAAAGAAACTGGTATACAAGCCAGTGCTGTGTGAAACCAAGATTCCCCTGAGCAAGTTATCTTAGGATATCCTCGGTAACATATGTTACTGGTATGTAGATCCTAAATCGGGTGAGGCAGTGGTGATTGGAAAGGTGTGGTCCAAGAGTGGAAGCTTAGTGCCAAGGGAACTGATTAGAGTTTTTGATAAAGTCTGCTTCATAAACTTTTCAGTGAAAGATCTGGAGGCGCTAGCTGACAGGTACTGCATGTACACGGACGAGTGGACAAAGTTCCTTACTTCTAAATAATACAAGGTGATCAAGTTCTGCCTTGATTACAAGAAGAAGATGGAATCTAAAGCTGGGGAGCAGTGAAGACCAAAGACAATCCAGAGCTGTTGTCAAGGGGGAGTTTGTTGAAACACTTTTGTGTGACAAACACTCTGGATATTGTCTTAGCTTTTGTACTTGTCTTGTATGTATTAGTCTTTGTATGTTAGTTTCTGTACGTATTAGTTATCGAGTTGTAATTACTAATGTATGTACTAGTCGTCTGTTTTCTCTAAGTGTTTTGCGCACTTAGCATGTGTGCAGGAATTACTTCCTGCGTAATTAGCAAGTACGCAAGAATACTCTGTGTACTTGTTAAGTACCCAGGAACAATTTGCCCTACGCACTTGTTAAGTGCGAAGAGATCAGGGCTAGTATAAATAGGCTAGGTTAACAGAACTTATGTACGCAGACATTTTGCACTCAGTTGTATTCTCTCTGTAACCTTCAAGTTTATAATAGACGGAGTTTGAAAGTGATTTCGTCGTCGGTTTACTTTGTGTTACTTGATTCTCCACCTAGTCACGGGCATTCCGCACCCGGTCCGACTAGTCACACACCCACACGTAACGATCCGAGACACCCGGGGACCTACATTAATACTTGTTTGTGCCAAAATGATTTTATGTCAAGATATTGTATTCACCAGCGTTCGCGCTGACGTTTTATTTTCAAAATGTTTTCCAGGTAACGATTAAAATATGATGAGAGGTGTTTACGGGCAGACATAAGATCTGACCTAAGAAAAAGGTTGGAATGCACGTAGGATTTTCAGGCCTCGTGTAAAAGGGGAATCCTAAAGAAAGGAGATAGGACCAGGGAACTGATCAACCCTGTGTTGGAACTATTTCTAGTGGCTCATCATGTATTTGATTTTAAACTTGTTTTGTAATCAAATGAGAAAGGTATTGAAACCCTATGTTTACAGGCTTTTGTTTTCTAACTAAGTTTTGGTATTTACAAATAAAACCCTTGGGGTTGAAAGAATGTTGAAACGATCCTTTGAGAAAGACTTCCGCTGTATTTTATAAAACTCTGAAATCAAGTAACCAAGCGATACCAATCGGGCTCGCACACGTCCAGGGGGTGCCTGTGACGGGGTGTGACATTGGGCATTTCCGTTTATCGGTCCTCCGATATGTCACCCCAAGCCAGCGCTAAGGGATCTGCCTTTCCTTTGGGCGTCCACTTTTGAGGGTCGGATAGATACGGTATGGGTCTTGTGTACATTTTGGGTCTCATGTACTTTTTGGGATTCGAATGGTGTGTCGAACTGTGATTGGTTGATAGTATTATTGGGTAGGAGACATTTCTTTTGGTAGTTCCAAACTCATTTAGATAAAAACATATACAAGTCGTGTTGCCAATGAGCTAGTGGTGGAGTGGTAAGGGAGAGACCTGGTGTTTCTAGTGACCCAGGTTCAATCCCTGCTCTCCACATTAGTTTCTACGGCATGCAAATGAGGGTTAGTTTAGGCTGATGCACCTAAGTTTTACCCACGCCGATCCAGGGTTCGAGCCTCGACTCTCCCTCAAGCCCGGAAGGGGCCGTATTGGATGGGATTTTTCTTTGGATGCTCTCCAACTCTGACACCAAGTGGGACCGGTTAAGACAATATATTGACCGGAGTTAAACGAGGCACTTTCATATGACAGGGGGTGCGATGTCACAACATTCAATGTTCGTCGTTCAGAAAAATATGCAAGTCGTGTTACGCAATGTTTTCATAATCGGACCGGACAATGAACCGGACGTCTTAGAGGTTCACTGGTCGGACCGGTCGGACCGGATTCAAGAACCGGATGACGCAATAAATAATATAAATATTCATAAAAATATATAGAAGGTCCGACAGGATTCAAGAACCGGATGACGCAATAAATAATATAAATATTCATAAAAATATATAGAAAAATATAAAAAATTCCAAATGCTACATATACAACCATTTAAACAATTTTGAGTCAAGGACGAGGGTTGTAGGTCTGTAGGAATTTTAATTCTTTTGAATCTTCAATTTTAATTTTGATTAGGGTTTTGGAGGACCTGTGGCAGCGTATAAGTTAAAAGGAAAGAGCCAAATTAGGTTAAAATTGTAAATAGAAATAAGTAAGAAGACTATAGGATAAAAAAAGATAAAAAAAATAAAAAATTAAACTACCCGGTTCGACCACCGGTTCGCGGTTCACGGTTCGACCGCTGAATCGCTTGGACCGTCCGGTTCAACCAGCAAACGGTCTCAAAGCATGTAACCGAACCGATGAAGGTCACGGTTTCCGGTCCGACCGGCCGATCCAGTCCAGTCCAGTCCAGTCCGGGTTTCAAAACATTGGTGTTAGGTCATTTGAACTTTCGGTAATTTGTAAAAGATTTTGACACGTAGATAGTTGACTTTGAAAGCACTGTCCTCTTTTATCATTGGAAACCGAAGCTTTTAAAACTCAATTTTATAACAATTAATAAAAATATATTTATTTATATGATTAAACCCCTGTCTTTTTCACCCCATAACATAATTTCTTATAAAATAACCGCATGATGATGCGAAATGGTTTTCATCATCAGCAAGCTTTATTAAATTCACCATCATCATGGTCACAACGACCCCCCTTCTTGACAAGAATATACCAAATCCACCCAATATTCCATCTTCAAAACCCTCCAATAATTCAGGATTCTTCACTTTTTGATTATGGTTTACAAAAATAAATTTCTGATGATAAAAGTCTTCAAATTTACTTACTTGGTTTCTTACATCTTTAAAAAACTTCATGTTTGCACAAAACTTCAGATTTCATCCTTCTATAACACATTTCATCCCTTACGTTTAATTTTTTAACACTTTACGTCCCAGGTTTTCAACTCCGTTAAGTTTTCTGTTAGTTTTTGTTCAAATTTACTAATATACCCATCACCCCTTCTTTTTCATCAAACTCAATAAAATAAATGACACTTTCCTCTAGCGCGACCACCTTCCGGCCATCGACTCTCCGACACCACCTCCAACCTGACCGACGAAGGGTCTTGGTGGCTCCAACAGAAATGGCGGCGGCGGCAGTTAGGGATTCCAGGAAGCAGAGACAGAGGTGGAGACAAGGTAGAATGATGCGTTGGGTTGCCTAGATCGCGACGGTGACGATGTTAAACGACGGAGAGAGTGACGGGATGAGTTTTCCGGAGACACCCCATCTATGGTTCTGCCGTAGCAACGGTGGCGGAGGCTGAGGTGAGACATGATGGCAGCGGAAAAGGAACAAGAATGGTGTTTCGACGACAAAAACGGGTTTCACCACGTGAATCCCCTGTCACCTGGTTCGCCAGTGGTCATCGTCGTCGTTCTCCAATCAGCACCACCACCGGCAGGCTTCGTATGCCGCCATGGTGAACGGTGACGGTTAGTCTGGTTCGTTTTACGACAGGTTTAACGACGGTAATGAAGAGTTTAGTTCTGACAACGGTAATGAAGAGTTTAGTGTAAGATGCAGTTGTTTAACGAGTGTAAAAATGTGGAGTGTAACAAAATGAAGTCAAAATTACTTCTTGGGTTTGATGGTTGAAGAAGAAAAAGGGATGAAGGATATATTAGTAAATTTGCACAAAAACTAACAGAAAACTTAACGGAGTTAAGAACCAGGGACGTAAAGTGTTAAAACATTAAACGAAATATATTATAGAGGGACGAAACCTGAAGTTTTGTGCAATCCTCAGGAACAAAAACTGAAGTTTACTCTAAAAAAAATTACATGTTATATAAAGGGGATTACTAATGGCACACGAGAATTGCTATTTGGACTTGGCCATATACGCATCGTATAGGGCAATACGATGCGTATAGCCCTTCACAATTTCCCATACCGGACATTCTCTTACAACATGGTCATTCCAATCCTATACGCATCGTATAGGACAATACGAGGACGTATAGCGTACGAGGTACTTTCTGCAACTAGTTATCCATCACCTCGCTATACGCCTCGTATTGACCTATACGCGGCGTATAGAGATGTGATGGATGACTAGTTGCAGAAAGTACCTCGTACCCTATACGCACCGTATTGGCCTATACGATGCGTATAGGGCCCAAATTTTGTGTATTTAATGACACACGATATTCTCATTCGAACGTATACTTTCAAAAGAAAATTCCAAACAATCTCACAAAAATTATAAACATGTCTTGGTGGTGGGATGGTAACTACGGTTTTCAGGTATATTCTAACGAGTCGGTGGAAAACAACCCGCAAAGTTCTGGCGTTCAAGAGGTGAACCGAGAGGAGGTCTCGTCCGACGTTTATTCTCATCAACGGGTAAGGCTTCCAGATTTGAACGAGCCACTGAGCAATCCCGAGTTCGTATACGGTGAACCGTCTTACCTTACACAGCCCACGAACGACTACGTATACGGTGAAGTCTCATACCCGACACAACAAACCGACGACTACGTATACGGTGAAGTCTCATACCCGACACAACAAACCGACGACTTCGTGTCCGAAGACGAGGAACAAAACCATCAAAACGTGTCGTATAAAACTGACCATAATTTTCAGTCTCGTGAACAGTTGGTGGATTGGGCGGTCAAGATAGGACGTGAGAATGGTTACGTCCTTGTCACCCGACGATCGAGGAGAAAAGGCGACGATCCGACGGAACCGTTTATCAAGGTGTGGCTTGTGTGTGACCGTCACGGCGAACGTGCGTCTACTGCCACGGTTAGACATGCCGGTAGCAAGAAAATAGGTTGTCCCTTTAAATTAGAAGGAGAGTACCAAGAAAATACTGGTGATTGGAAATTAACGGTGAAGGATGACAGTCATAACCACGATCCTAGTCAACATCTTGAGGCGCACTCCTTTGCGAGGAGACTGTCTCAGTCGGAACAACTTTTGGTGGCGAAGTTGTATTCGCAAAACATGTTGCCACGAAACATTCTGGCAACTATAAGGGAACAAAACCTAGAGAGTAGTTGCATTAAAAAGGACATTTATAATGCGATACAAAAGATAAAAAACGAAACGAGAGTCGGTGAAACTCCAATGCAGATTCTGGAAAACCTGCTTTCTTCTAAAAAATACGTCTACTATACTCGGAAAGATCCTGCCACAAATATTGTGGAGGAGATATTCTTTGTTCATCCGAAATCGTTTGAGATGTGGCGTGCGTTCCTGCACGTGTTGATGATCGACGCGACTTACAAAACAAACATGTATAGACTTCCATTTGTCCAAGTGGTCGGTGTGACCTCCACACACCAGTCGTTTTGTGTCGCTCATGCATTTATATCAAAAGAACGAGAGGAAAACTTCGTCTGGGTGCTACAGCAAATAAAAGCAATGTTGCAAAAGTGTATGGAGCCGCGTGTGATAGTAACAGACAGGGACAAAGCTCTTATGAACGCATGTGATAAAATATTTCCGGATTGTTCGAAGAACCTATGTCGGTGGCACATACACGGGAATATCGCAAAACATTGCAGGGCATCATTTACAGACGAAGACTGGGCAAATTTCAAGTATTCATGGTCGGTATTATGTGAGTCTCCCACGCCAGATATATACCAGTACAACTTCAACCGGCTTTACGAACGACTGTATGCTGCCAAACGAGGAAGTAAGTTTTGAATATTTAATATTTTGTTCAATCGAAACTAGTAGTTTCGATTGAACAAAAGTTCAACCGAAACTAGTAGTTTCGATTGAACAAATGTTCAACCGAAACTAGTAGTTTCGATTGAACAAAAGTTCAACCGAAACTAGTAGTTTCGATACTGTAATTTCGATTGACAGCATCAGTTTCAAAATTATACCCAACATTGAATAATTATTAAATATTTAAATATTTATTCAATATTTTTCCAAGAGTTATACATTATGTGACTAAAAATTGGTTGGACCCGTATAAAGAAAAGTTTGTATCCGCCTGGTCCAACAAAAACCTCAATTTTGGTCAACAAACAACGAACCGAGTCGAGAGCCAGCATTCGCTTTTAAAGAGTTATCTTAGAAATGCTAACAGCTCCCTAGATAGACTTGTTAGGTTTGTTGATGAAATTGTAACAGATCAATATTATCAATTACAGTTTGCGTTTGGAACAAGCCTCATAAGAAAAATGGATAGCCACATAGCTATTGAATTGTTTGATAACCTGCATGGTAAGGTTTCACATAAAGCTCTAAATTTGTTAGAAAACGAGTGGTACAAGTTATCACATATACGGAAACAAAATGCAACGTGTGGTTGCCAACTTTTCAGTAGTTGTGGGTTGCCGTGTGCTTGTCGTCTGGCAAGTATCGAAGCTACAGGTGGCAGAATCCCGCTAGATGCGTTGGACGTCTTCTGGAGGAAACTTGATTTAAAACCGTCGTTTGTCGATGATGAAAATGTAGACGTGGATAAAGTACTTGGTCAAGTGAGAAACAAAATTATTTCAGAACCTGATCAGGTCAAAAGAAGTATGCTGTCGAGAATCGCAGGGGTGGTCTTTCCGAGCAAAAGTAACAAGAAAGCGCCTGTGGTACAAGAAGATACTCGCGGTCGTCCAACTTTGAAAAAGCAACAACAAAGGAAACAGGATGTCGCGAGAAACAGCTCATTCACAGGATCCCAACAAAGCAAATATGACCCTGCGAGACACAGCTCGTACATTGCGTCACAAGACTCGATACAAGCGAGTTCGGTCATTCAACACCATCGTCCAACGAAGGGTAAAGGAAAGCAACCACAAGATGATAACGCCTATCTTGGTTTTCCATTGATTATGGGGAAAGATGCGGTTAACAATATAAATTGTTTTAAGGATTCGATACCGTCTTTCATCCGTACATTTCACAAATACAAGATGTAAATCCCGACGGTAACTGTGGTTTTCGATCGGTAGCTTTGGGCTTAGGGTTAAATGAAAACCGGTGGCTTTTTATCAGACAACAACTTCTACAGGAGATGGACAATAAAGATGAATGGTGGAGAACTGTTTTTGACAGAGTCGCCTTTCAAAAGTATGATATGCTACGTCACACAATAGATTGGCAGGATGTGAAAGCCGCACCAGTTAGTCGTTGGATGTCGATGCCATACACAGGACTCCTAATTGCTCAAAGATTTGGGGTGATTGTTCATCTTTTAAGCATCGCCGGTAATCAAACATTTTTTCCATTGTGGTTTGGTCCAAACGTTCACGCTCAACATCAAACTGTATCATTAGTTCACGTCAACAGTGCTCATTTCATCCACGTCAAGTTAGACGGAGATTTTCCGATTCCCACGCCGAATGCACTTTGGAATTTACACCGAAATGATGATGCAGCAAAATGGGAAAATATATACAGTGATCGTATTGAACGATTTAAGAAAATAATGGCTACTAATGGATCTACAATTCCACAATACTTCACGACTCACGGATGATGCTTTATTAGTTTTTTATTAATTTTAAGTATAGGGTCAATTTAATTATTTTAAATTTTAATTATTTGTAATTTTAATTATTTTAAATTAATTTTAAGTTAATTATAATTAATATTTTATTATTTTTTGATTAATTTTAATTAAATATAACTAATTTTATATTAATATTCTATACGCCACGTATAGGGCAATACGTGGCGTACAGAATACCAAAAGTTGAATGCTATACGCCACGTATTGATCTATACGCGGCGTATAGCCTCTTGATATACCAGGAAACGGCAGCGTACAGAACCAAACGACCCAAAACAAACAAACACAAACCTATACGCATCCGACAAAAAAACTCGTTGATTAGGATTGTCGTCTCAAAAAAACTTCGAAAAGGTACGTCTCTACACCCACGATCATTAATGTTAGGTTTGTATTGAATATTAGCAGGTAAAACTGGGTAGATTAGCGATTTTTAGGTTGAACTTAAGAACTATACGCCACGTATAGGGCCATACGTGGCGTATAGTTCGTCTTAGGAAGACGATGAAGCCATACGCCACGTATAAGTCTATACGCTGCGTATAGCTAGGATTACCCGGTCACTTGCCTGCGTATGGCCTGGTTTGGGTCGCGTATGGCTTGGTTTACCCGGCAACTCGCCCGCGTATGGCTTAATTGGCCTGCGTATGGCTTATTTTGCTCGGCAACCGCCTATACGCCACGTATAAGCCTATACGTGGCGTATAGGTTTTTAAAAAATTAATAATTATTATTATTATTTATTATTTAAAATAAAAAAAAATTAATTATTATTATTATTTATTATTTAAAATTTAAAAAATATATTATTATTTCAATTAAAAACAATATATTATTATTATTTATTATTTAAATTAAAAACAATATATTATTATTATTTATTATTTAATATTTAAAATAAAAAAATTTAATTATTAGTATTATTTAATATTTAAAAATTAAACAATATATTATTATTATTATTTATTATTTCAATTAAAAACAATATATTATTATTATTTATTATTTAAAATTTAAACGATATATTATTATTATTATTTATTATTTAAATTAAAAAATTAAAAACAATTAATTATTATCAGATATGGCGGATCATGATGATATTGAGATGGATCAGCTAGACGATCTTGCGCACTACCCTTTTCTGGATATTACGCCCGATACGGAGGCTTATTCCCGTTGCCAGAAGCTCCGGGAAATGCAGATGGGTCCAGGTACGGCGGTGGATTGGGCCCTCTTCGAGGAGGTGCAAGAGGCCGAGCGAGCTAGGGCCATCATCGGTCAGGAAACGCTATGGTCGCATCTTTTTGACCTTTCTTTTGAGGATACATACCGAGAGCTGGTCGTCGAGTTTCTTTCGACGTTCATCTACTCAGAGACTGGGCTGCAGCCTCTACCCGGGGAGGGGCTGGATATTGATCCGGGTCATATTTCTTTTTCTATTTTTGGGGTCGTTTACCGTCAGACCCTCCGTCAGTGGGCCGTCACGACGGGCTTATACAACGAACCTGAGACGGTCACGCCGCTTTTCACCGAGGCGGTGACAGAGGTGGACAAGGAGGAACTCCTTGTTTTTTGGGGGCTTGATTTCAGATAGTCCTTGGTTGGGTACCAAGGGGAGGGTCTCGGGTATTAGAGACCCTTTGTATAGATATCTGCACCGGCTTATTTCGACGTCGATCTCACCGCGTCTGAAAAGCCGTGAGTGGTGCACTGATAGAGATCTTTTCTTCCTTTTCTGCCTGCTTACTGGGAGGCGGTGCGACCTGTCCACGAGCATGGCGCTTTATTTTGCTTCTGCCTATATGCGACAGAAGCGCGGACTTTTATATGGCGGTGCTTTCATCACGCATATCATGCGGTCGGTCATACCATTTGACGACCATGAGCCTGCGATGTTACCGCCCATTCCCCCTGTCCGATTAGACCGTCGCACGGCGAGCGGCATGCGCATCAAGCACCGATTCCCGCAGGGCCTTCGGTTCGTGGGGGCCGTCCAGGACCAGGTTTGGGTCCCGGTGCCGTTGCCACAGATGCCTAGACAGGGGGACCCCGCCTATGCCTCAGCCGCTACAGGGTGGGGCGATTGAGGACGAGCCGCCACACGTCGAGCAGCTCCACGAGCATCCGCCACAGCTGTCACACCCCGACCGATGGCGGAATCATCGAGGCGGACATTAGAATGATTGTTCAAAAGCACATGGTAACTAAATGTTGCATAATTCTTTAATTAAATTTAAGAACAACAAGATCCAAGTACAATACAATCCAAATAACCTAGTCTAGTTCAAAACATTGATTTATTTAACTAGGTCCATAGTCCTTAAGTGGAGAAATCTTCAGCAAATAGTCACATATCCAAACCTGAAACATTATTTAAATCAAGTGTCAACTAAAAAGTTGGTGAGTACATAGGTTTAGTAATTCCGATAAATAGTAGTGTAAATCGTTTTGCAACTCATTGTTTACCTTGTTAAACATAGTATATATATATGATGTACCATTTATTTAAATCACAATTCAAACCGAGTTTGACACGCTTGAACAGAGCACAACAGCTAAGTCCGGTATGTTTGAATATAGTTACCCACTATATCCGATATGTTTGAATATAACACGCGGTTATATCCGAGTATGCAGTAATAAACACCCTAATCGGGTGGGCTGGTCAGGCACAATAGATCTATCAATATTACAGTTGGTTGTCTTATGTTTAAATGTATGTACATCCAAAGAATAAGCATATAGTCTCATGTATAACACGTATAAACAATATGAGTAGCATGTATAATGTTTCACCCCAAAACGTATAAAAATGTAAAATAGGGGCTATGTAACTCACCTTGCAAGCGGGTATTTTTCCACGCGTGTGGGTGATAAGTATGTGGAAGCCTAAGCACGTTGATACCCTATGTAGACAACTGGGTATTATTGTATGCGTATAGGTGTGTATTTGTATTTAAATGTATATAGGCTTTAATATAATTTTTCTTAATATTTATTTGTATAAAATACGGTAAGAAAATGATAATAGTTTTGTAAAGTTTTGACTTAGAAATATATATATATATTGTAAAAATCTTATTTTTTTAATTTAGTGTTTATTATGTATTTTATAAAAGTTTATATTTATTTATTCATTTTTATCATTATTATATATTTTTTTGCAAGTTGAAACTATTTTAACAAATTTATAGAAAATATAGTATTTATTATTTTATAAAAATTTTGTGAGTTAAATAGGTATAAAAGAATTTTAATAGTTTCCGAATTAAACGAACGAGTAAACCGAACTGTTTTAGTCTTTATTGTATAAGAAGAATATTTAATTAAGTTAAAATAATTATATAAAATAAATAAACTGAAAACAGAAGTAAAAAAATTGGGCCGAAGGCCAACCGGTTTCGAACCCGCGACCTGAAGCTCAAACACACACACGCATAACCAGCCGGGCTACTGCCCATCGCTGGTTATGTGTGTATTGGATAAATTAAATACACAACAGATGGATTGGTCGCTCGTTCTCGGTGACCGGCAAACCGTGTCCGAGGACACTGGGTTTGCCCGGTAATCCTCGTGCGAATGCCGCGATTTTGATTCGAATTGCTTACCAGGGATAAATAGAAGACAGAGGAATCGATTCGAGACTCGAACCAAGTCGAAACGGGTCTGGTCGGCACAGCCTTTGAACTCGAAAATGTCACAAGCGGGGATCGATTTCTGAGTGGAATTAGCTCCTGTAATCCTGGTCACAGCTTCACTCAGGGTCGAAGAAGGTGATGGAGTCCTCAATTTGGAGTGAGAGTGTGTGGACGGAGGGTAGCGAGCTCGTGCAGGGCCGACAATGGTCATTTATAGGCGAGCTTGATTCCTATGCTCAAACGTGCAATTGAGCACGTTCCGACATTATTCTGGATGAGACGAAACTAACCAGACCTTCCACAGGCGTGGAGGTGGCCTGTCGGGCACGAATTCGGATATGAGTATCTCGGCCATCAACAGGATCGGTCGATTCTTATGTCGGGAGAACAAATTTGTCGAGGGAACGAGGTCGCACGAGGAAGGCGAGTACAATGGTGCAGGTTTTAGGTGTGGAGGTGTAGAGGGACAGGGCTGTCGGGGCTCGCCGGAAAGGCTTTGGTCCGCCGGACAAAGGAACAGGACGACCGGCAAAACGATTTGAATTTTGACAGTTTTGGTCCCTGGGGTTTGGTTTAATTCGAAACAACCCTTAAAATAATTACGGATGGGCCCTTGCAGTTTCATTTGACCAGAAACAGACCCTAAGGTGAAATTCTGTTAAAACCCTTGAGTTGGTTTGTTACAATTCAACCCCTGAACTTTTTAATAAATAAATTAATTTAATCCCTTTTAAATCAAATTAATTTAAAAATGTTTTTATAAACTAATTTTATTATTATTTTATAAATAATAATCTTTATAAAAGTTATTAATCTTATTAAAATATGTTGTTTTATTAAATATGCAACTTTTTAAATGTAGAATTTTTATATAAAATTTTATATTAGTTTTTAAAATTTATAAAATTCTAATTAAATTAAATCTATAACATAAAATACCTATTTGTATAAAAAACAAATAAAATTCCTACACTTTATCTAAATAGAGAATGGTCACATGATAATTTTAATACAAGTACGAGAATGAAAAATCCGAAACGTCACAGTCTCCCCAAGTTAGAGGAATTTCGCCCCGAAATTCAACTAGTGGAGGCTATGAAAAGAGATGTGGATACTTGGTCTTCATTTGGTCTTTACGTTCCCAAGTGAACTCGGGTCCACGTTTAGACTCTCAACGGACCTTGACAATGGGGATGCGGCTATGCTTGAGTTTCTTGACTTCTCAGTCCATGATTTCCACGGGTTTCTCAACAAAGTGCATTTTCTCGTCAATGCGCACTTCGTCAAGAGGGATGTGGAGATTCTCGTCGGCTAGACACTTTTTCAAATTAGACACGTGAAAAGTTGTATGAACGTTGCTGAGTTCTGAAGGAAGGTCGAGTTTGTAGGCCACTTTTCCTACCCTCTCGAGTATCTTGAATGGACCCACATATCGAGGTGCATGTTTCCTTTCTTTCCAAATCGGACTACGCCTTTCCAAGGTGATACCTTTAGAAGAACCATATCTCCAACTTGAAATTCCAAGGGTTTTCGTCGTCTATCGGCATAGCTCTTTTGTCGACTCCTTGCTACTCGAATGTTGTCACGGATAAGAAGGATTTTATCGGTGGTCTCTTGGATAAGCTCGGGACCGGTGATTTGTGCTTCACCAATTTCGTTCCAACAAATCGGTGAACGACATTTTCGTCCATAAAGAGCTTCAAACGGTGCCATGTTGATACTTGTGTGGTAGCTGTTGTTGTAGGAAAATTCGATCAGTGGTAGGTGAGAATCCCAATTGCCACCAAAGTCAATGACACAAGCTCTAAGCATATCTTCAAGAGTTTGGATTGTTCGCTCGGTTTGTCCATCAGTTTGAGGATGGTAAGCCGTACTTAAATCCAAACGAGTACCAAGTGCTGATTGTAATGATTGCCAAAATCGGGAAGTAAAACGCGAATCTCGATCGAAGATGATGTTCAAAGGGATTCTGTGACGAATCACAATTTCATCAATGTAGATCCGAGCCAATTTCTCGACTCGATAGTCCTCACGAATAGGCAAGAAATGAGCAGACTTTGTAAGTCGGTCGATAATAACCCAGATACTATCGTGCCCACTAGAAGTGCGTGGGAGTTTGGTGATGAAGTCCATAGCAAGGTTCTCCCACTTCCACATGAAAATTTCCGGTTGTTCGAGGAGTCCGGAAGGCTTCTGGTGTTCGGCCTTTACTTTAGAACAAGTTAAGCATTTTGCCACAAAGAGGGCAATATCCTTTTTCATGCCGAGCCACCAATATTGCTGACGAAGACCCATGTACATCTTATCAGCTCCGGGATGTACCGAATATCGAGTTTTGTGGGACTCGTTCATCAAAAATATACGAAGGTCGTCGCGATAGGGAACCCAGATACGGTCCAAGTAATACAATAGACCGTTGGCTTTTGTTTCTAGCAAG
Organism: Smallanthus sonchifolius; assembly: GCA_023525975.1. Classification (NCBI taxonomy): domain Eukaryota; kingdom Viridiplantae; phylum Streptophyta; class Magnoliopsida; order Asterales; family Asteraceae; genus Smallanthus; species Smallanthus sonchifolius. The sequence goes on along the minus strand of CM042035.1, from coordinate 13,297,810 downwards.
AGTTCTACGCCACATGCCATTTCTTGATACATGTTTCCCTCGGTAACCGATGTGTGTTGTGCTTGGAGAATGCGGGCTAAGATATCGTTATGAATACGAACACCATGGAGCATGATACGTTCTTTACGACTCAAAGCGTCGGCTACAACATTTGCTTTGCCGGGGTGGTAGCGAATCTCGCAGTCGTAGTCGTTAAGAAGTTCAACCCATCGTCGTTGCCTCATATTAAGCTCTTTTTGATTGAAAATATGTTGGAGACTTTTGTGGTCGGTGAAAACCACGCATTTGGTACCATATAAATAGTGTCTCCAAATTTTCAAGGCGAAAACGACAGCACCAAGCTCGAGATCATGGGTCGTATAGTTCTTCTCATGAATTTTGAGTTGACGTGATGCATATGCAATTACTTGGCCACGTTGCATAAGGACACAACCAAGACCTTGGTTGGATGCATCACAATAAACGACAAAGTCGTCATTACCACTAGGAAGGGTTAGAATAGGAGCATTGCAGAGCTTGTGCTTTAGAGTTTGGAAAGCTTCTTCTTGCTTGGGTCCTCACTCGTAGTGCTTACCTTTGTGAGTCAAGGCAGTGAGCGGGACCGCAATCTTGGAGAAATTTGAAATGAAACGACGGTAGTAACCTGCTAGTCCAAGAAATGAACGAATCTCGGTGGGAGTCTTAGGAGTACTCCAATTCTTTACCGCTTCGATCTTTGCCGGATCCACATGAATTCCCTTATCGTTGACTATGTGTCCCAAAAATTGAACCTCTTTTAGCCAGAATTCACACTTGGAGAACTTGGCGTATAGTTGTTCTTTCTTTAAGAGCTCTAGAATTAAACGAAGATGTTGTTCATGTTCCGCTTTCGTTTTAGAATAGATGAGAATGTCGTCAATGAAAACGATCACGAATTTGTCCAAATAAGGTTTGCATACACGGTTATGAGGTCCATGAAGACCGCAGGTGCATTAGTCAAACCGAATGGCAAGACCATGAACTCGTAGTGACCGTACCTAGTCCGAAAGGCAGTCTTTAGAATGTCTTCATCGAGAACACGAAGTTGATGGTACCCGGAACGAAGGTCAATCTTGGAGAAACATGTTGAACCTTGAAGCTGATCGAAAAGATCGTCGATACGGGGTAAAGGATATCGGTTCTTAATTGTAAGTTTGTTGAGTTCACGATAATCAATGCACATTCGAAATGATCCATCCTTTTTCTTTACAAACAGCACGGGAGCACCCCAAGGTGAATGGCTCGGGCGGATGAATCCTTGGATGAGAGTTCTTGTAATTGACTTGCAAGCTCTTGCATCTCGGAAGGTGCAAGACGGTAGGGGGCTTTTGCCACGGGAGTTGCCCCGGGCACAAGGTCGATACGAAACTCCACTTGCCTAGGGGGAGGAAGACCAGGTAAATCTTCGGGGAATACCTCGGGAAAATCTCGAATGATTGGAATGTCTTGCAATTTCTTACCCTTGTCTTTCGTGTCAACTATGTGGGCCAAGAAGGCAACGTACTTTTTCCGCAAGTACTTTTGGGCCAATGTGCAAGACATTATTTGAAGACCACGGCATGGTTTTTCACCGAACATAACTAACGTGTCGCCCGAAGAGAGAGGTATACGAATGCACTTTTCGTAGCAAATAACTTCGGCATGGTGCTTGGATAGCCAGTCCATGCCAATTATAATATCGAAGCTTCCCAATTGCATTGGAAGGAGATCAACAGAGAATTTGTGATTATTAAGCTCGAGATTGCAGTCGCGGATAACAGAATTTATAGTAATAGCTTTTCTGTTTGCTATCTCCACGGAATAAGAATTGTCAAGTTTCGTTCTTTGTTTAGCAAGTCGAGATTCAAAGGTAAGAGATACAACCTTTTTGGAACCCTTTCTTGTTAAGGTTCCGGCTTTGACATGGTTGTCGGATAGTGTAGCAGATAGACGGAAAGCAGCTTCAAGAGTAGGAGGGTTGCTTCCTAGCACAGCATCTTGAATTTGCATAGGCAGGCCGCCTATGTATTTTTCAATTCCCCGAGCAAGGGGAGTGATCATATGAGGCACCAGCAGACTTAGCTCTTGAAACCGGGTGGTGTAAGCCAGATTATCCCCGCTGTCTTGGGCAAGATCCCAAAATTCAGCCTCGAGCTTTCTCATTTCATTCCGAGGACAGAATTCATCAGTCATGGCCTTCTTCAGATCATCCCATGATAAGGATGTAGCAACCTCAGCACCACGAGTGCGTTTCTCACCGTTCCACCAGGTGAGGGCTCTCTTTTGGAGTACACTTGTGGCATAACGAACCCGAAGATTATCGGGACAGTCGCTGTTTAGGAATGTGCTTTCCATGCTTTCAAACCATTGAAGTAGGCCGGTAGCACCTTCAGTCCTGAAGAATTTTGTAGGATTGCACGAGTTAAAGTGCTTAAACGTGCAGTGAGGCGGGTTGGTACCACCGTTTCCTTGGATGTTGTGAGACCCATCACTGTTGTTATTGGCTTGGGTCATTTGCCCCACCAGTTGGGCAAGGAGAGTAGCAAGATCCGGGTTGGAAGTGCTAGAGGTTGCACGTCGAGGAGGCATTCTAACACCAAAAGACAATGATATTTTAGATAAGATGGATATATATGAGTTATAGCGGGAAATAATGTAAGTAGAAAAACGGGATTCATCATGACGCGTGTCAGTGCATGTATATTTATTCAAAGTTGATGGGGGGGGGGGGGAAGCTAAGCCATCTATTCCGGATAGATCGTGGTGTTATAGATCATTATTTTCGTAATAGGAATTGCCGAGACTTTCATGCACTACAAATCTTTATTACGTGTGCACCCGTAATAATGATTTGCTTTGTATGTTCGTCTAGTTCTTCCTATCTTGCTATAATGTCCCCAAATTTTGAGTTTAAGTTCGGATCGTATCCTTGCGAATACATTGACTTATCAACGTTAAATAATTCCTCAAAACTTTCAAAGAGACATGCTTTAGCCTATAGGTAAACACTCACTTCAGGAATTCCCAGGAAAGCATACGGGTCCGTTTATTTGGATTTATACGAAATGCTTTCCTAGACAGAAAATCCAATGTACAGGTGTCACCCTTCCAGATTTCACGTGTCCTTTACTAGTTTCAATAAATTAAGTCGTTGACGAGATTTTCAAGATTTTAATAGAATTGAGAGTTTATGTGTATAAAATGTGTAGGAATGTTGCAATTAATATGGATTAGGAAAGAGTATGGATAAGGATGGGTAGTGTATTTGTTTGCATAAGTTTGTTTGTATGTAAAGTATGTATCATGTATCAAAGTCTTGTATGTATGTGTATAAGTCTCATGTACCAAACTCGGGAAAATTCAAATAATACCTAACTACAAATAATTCACATAGCAATTTATCATTTAGCACATAGCACATAGAAGGGAGTCCTAGGGTTATAGTCTAGGTCATTGTGTCTAATAACCTAATTCCCTATAACCATGGCTCTGATACCAATCTGTCACACCCCGACCGATGGCGGAATCATCGAGGCGGACATTAGAATGATTGTTCAAAAGCACATGGTAACTAAATGTTGCATAATTCTTTAATTAAATTTAAAACAACAAGATCCAAGTACAATACAATCCAAATAACCTAGTCTAGTTCAAAACATTGATTTATTTAACTAGGTCCATAGTCCTTAAGTGGAGAAATCTTCAGCAAATAGTCACATATCCAAACCTGAAACATTATTTAAATCAAGTGTCAACTAAAAAGTTGGTGAGTACATAGGTTTAGTAATTCCGGTAAATAGTAGTGTAAATCGTTTTGCAACTCATTATTTACCTTGTTAAACATAGTATATATATATGATGTACCATTTATTTAAATCACAATTCAAACCGAGTTTGACACGCTTGAACAGAGCACAACAGCTAAGTCCGGTATGTTTGAATATAGTTACCCACTATATCCGATATGTTTGAATATAACACGCGGTTATATCCGAGTATGCAGTAATAAACACCCTAATCGGGTGGGCTGGTCAGGCACAATAGATCTATCAATATTACAGTTGGTTGTCTTGTGTTTAAATGTATGTACATCCAAAGAATAAGCATATAGTCTCATGTATAACATGTATAAACAATATGAGTAGCATGTATAATGTTTCACCCCAAAACGTATAAAAATGTAAAATAGGGGCTATGTAACTCACCTTGCAAGCGGGTATTTTTCCACGCGTGTGGGTGATAAGTATGTGGAAGCCTAAGCACGTTGATACCCTATGTAGACAAATGGGTATTATTGTATGCGTATAGGTGTGTATTTGTATTTAAATGTATATAGGCTTTAATATAATTTTTCTTAATATTTATTTGTATAAAATACGGTAAGAAAATGATAATAGTTTTGTAAAGTTTTGACTTAGAAATATATATATATATTGTAAAAATCTTATTTTTTTTTAATTTAGTGTTTATTATGTATTTTATAAAAGTTTATATTTATTTATTCATTTTTATCATTATTATATATTTTTTTGCAAGTTGAAACTATTTTAACAAATTTATAGAAAATATAGTATTTATTATTTTATAAAAATTTTGTGAGTTAAATAGGTATAAAAGAATTTTAATAGTTTCCGAATTAAACGAACGAGTAAACCGAACTGTTTTAGTCTTTATTGTATAAGAAGAATATTTAATTAAGTTAAAATAATTATATAAAATAAATAAATTGAAAACAGAAGTAAAAAAATTGGGCCGAAGGCCAACCGGTTTCGAACCCGCGACCTGAAGCTCAAACACACACACGCATAACCAGCCGGGCTACTGCCCATCGCTGGTTATGTGTGTATTGGATAAATTAAATACACAACAGATGGATTGGTCGCTCGTTCTCGGTGACCGGCAAACCGTGTCCGAGGACACTGGGTTTGCCCGGTAATCCTCGTGCGAATGCCGCGATTTTGATTCGAATTGCTTACCAGGGATAAATAGAAGACAGAGGAATCGATTCGAGACTCGAACCAAGTCGAAACGGGTCTGGTCGGCACAGCCTTTAAACTCGAAAATGTCACAAGCGGGGATCGATTTCTGAGTGGAATTAGCTCCTGTAATCCTGGTCACAGCTTCACTCAGGGTCGAAGAAGGTGATGGAGTCCTCAATTTGGAGTGAGAGTGTGTGGACGGAGGGTAGCGAGCTCGTGCAGGGCCGACAATGGTCATTTATAGGCGAGCTTGATTCCTATGCTCAAACGTGCAATTGAGCACGTTCCGACATTATTCTGGATGAGACGAAACTAACCAGACCTTCCACAGGCGTGGAGGTGGCCTGTCGGGCACGAATTCGGATATGAGTATCTCGGCCATCAACAGGATCGGTCGATTCTTATGTCGGGAGAACAAATTTGTCGAGGGAACGAGGTCGCACGAGGAAGGCGAGTACAATGGTGCAGGTTTTAGGTGTGGAGGTGTAGAGGGACAGGGCTGTCGGGGCTCGCCGGAAAGGCTTTGGTCCGCCGGACAAAGGAACAGGACGACCGGCAAAACGATTTGAATTTTGACAGTTTTGGTCCCTGGGGTTTGGTTTAATTCGAAACAACCCTTAAAATAATTACGGATGGGCCCTTGCAGTTTCATTTGACCAGAAACAGACCCTAAGGTGAAATTCTGTTAAAACCTTTGAGTTTGGTTTGTTACAATTCAACCCCTGAACTTTTTAATAAATAAATTAATTTAATCCCTTTTAAATCAAATTAATTTAAAAATGTTTTTATAAACTTATTTTATTATTATTTTATAAATAATAATCTTTATAAAAGTTATTAATCTTATTAAAATATATTGTTTTATTAAATATGCAACTTTTTAAATGTAGAATTTTTATATAAAATTTTATATTAGTTTTTAAAATTTATAAAATTCTAATTAAATCAAATCCATAACATAAAATACCTATTTGTATAAAAACCAAATAAAATTCTTACACTTTATCTAAATAGAGAATGGTCACATGATAATTTTAATACAAGTACGAGAATGAAAAATCCGAAACGTCACAACAGCATCCCCGACACGTACGTCGGTCTGTTAGGCTGGATAAGGCTACCCAGGCATTCCTTGATGGCCTTGTTGCCGACTCACGGCGACAGGGTCGTCAACTCGATCGCATGGAGGACCTGATGATGTGGGCGGTTGGACAGCTCGTGAATCAGTCACGAGCTGCCGGCATCGAGCCACCCCCACTACCACCGCCACGTCATTATCCGGACGACCCCGTTCAGGGTGAGGGCGGGGCGGGTCAGGGTGACGACGGAGCCGGTTAGGTTTAGTTCTTTTATTTGTATTTTGTTCGTTTCGTTGTTATGTATGTAAAACATTTTGATGTATATATTTAATTTTTTGATGTAATGTATATAATTTTAGTTTATTTCTTTGGTTGTAATGTTTAATATTTTGTTTGGTTTGTAATGTTTAATATTTTGTTTGGTTTGTAATGTTTAATATTTTGTTTGATTAACAAACTTATATTAACAAAATTATATAAATTAAAATAAAAATAAACAAAATATAAATAAAATAAAAAAATATAATTAAATAAAAAATACCTATACGTGGCGTATAGGTCAATACGCCACGTATAGGATTCATAAAACTCCCAGACCTTCCAACTTTTGAATCAAAAATATAACCCGTGCCTCATACGCTACGTATAGGTCAATACGCCACGTATTGGACCAGCCGCCAGACAGAGAATGGCACGTGGCATTCTGTTGGCAGTGACTGAACTCTATACGCCCTCGTATTGACCTATACGAGGGCGTATAAGGCGGCGACGGGTCTAATTAGCAATATTCCGTGTGCGGTTAGAATCACCCTATATAAATTTGGTAAAAGAGTTTTTAATTTCGCTAGGATCAAAATCATTGATTCTGTTTGCTTTGGCCAATGACTGTTGTTGAATTTTTTTCAACCTCTGCTTTTTTGCATTCATAGCATTTTAGTTCATCAAGTATAGTTTTTAGACTCAGCTCATCCGTACTAGTTTCATACCCTTTTTGAGTCATGTCGCTGTCATATCAGCACAGGGGTAATAACTACACAAAATCACTAAGGTGTGTACTGGTTTCACGCCCCGTATTTAATTTTTACTCATTAACTAATAATTTAACTAAAATACAAATATTTATTTAAAATAAAGATAACAAAATACAGATTTATTTAACTAAAAAACAAACATAATAAAATACAAAAAAATCAATCGTCACTTGGGCGATTCCTTCAAATGTTCTTCGTCAAATCATCGCGTAGACTTAGCTGTGTTTCCTTGTCACGTATTGTGTGTTTCTCTTTGGAGCTTAGTTGTGCCGGCGGCATTTGCGGGTTATCATAATAGTTTTGGCAAATTGCTAGGCCCTTGTATTCGAATATCATGTTGTGTAATATTATGCAAGTGTACATAAGATTCCTTATTTTATCTTTGGACCAAATTAAAAATAGATTTTTAATTATAGCCAATTTTTTCTTTAAAACTACAAACGCAAGTTCGATATCTTCCGTGTCGATTTTTGCGCTTTTTTGAAAAGTTCTCTTTTTGCACCAATTGGGCTAGTATATGCTTTGACAAACGTGACGTACTCCGGAAATATACCATCGACAAGATAATACATGTGCTCGTACTCGACATCATTGAGAATGAACGAAGAACAAGGTGCAACTCCCGTCTATGATGTCACCGAATATATGTGATTGATCTAAAACATTGATTGTTTGCCCCCGCAACACCAAAGAATGCATGTCAAATCCAAAGATCATATGACGCATCGACTTCATGCATTATGGTCGGATGTGGATGGTCCCTTTGCTGGTGTTGACCTCGCCAAAAGTTGAATGCCGTTGTAAGTCAGTGTATGGAGAAATTCTTCTTCGTACGTACAAATGAATGACACTGTCATAAAAGAACTATAAATGTTCATGTAAAGTTATCTCGGACATTTGTAGGTACTCATCAAGTGTGTTAGGAGCATTCACGTATGCTAGTTGTCGTATAGCTGACGTGTACTTCTGTAGGATTGTAAAACTCCTCCTCCATCTTCATCATAACATGTTTGAAAATACTCAAAATTCATTTGCATGTCACAGACAGTTTGTAGAAATAGTCCTTTTTCCATTCTAAACCTTCTTCGAAATGTCTCGTTTTTAATGTTGGATTGTTATCATCGTAGTAATCTTGAGCAAGGCGATTATGCCCAGATTCACAATATCTACAAGCATGAACTTGACCTAGAGTGCCTTAACTTTGTAATGTAATGATGAAGTCATCGCCGTAATTAGAAATTTGAAATTATGCCTATTTGTTTCAAGCGCCTCTTCATCGGAACTTGATGGAGTATATGTAGCGGGTGGAAGTTGAAAGAGATCCATGATAATAGTGGGTGTCCTTTGAAAGAGATAGAGAGAATGTGAGATTTTGGTGTGAAAAAGTGTAAAGTTTAATGAATATATATAGGGTTATTAAATAATTAAAAGAAAAAAATTAACCCCAACGACAATATTACCGTTGGAGTCGGGGAGGTGATCAGTGAGTGAACACAAGGATATGTCAGGCCGAGGGGCAAGGGTCAGTGTCCCTCGGCCAAGGGTCGGTGTCCCCGATCAGGTTGACAAGGCTGGCCACTCCCGATGTACGCAGTGTCCCTTTAAAGATAGATTGACTATAATTAGATATTTTTAGACTAAAAACAATAACCTGATTTAAAAAAAAAAGTTTAAGGGCCTCAATAATTTGGTGTCTTAGACGCAAACCTAAAAATTTCATGTATAGTATCGACCCTGGTTCTTCTATGATTGACACTACAATCTAATTTTATTCCTCAAATAAAACCAAAGGTTAATCATAAAACAACTTAAACAAGTTTTGTTTCAAAAAAACAATTATGGAATTGAAGGTTGTGAAGCGCATACTTTAGTGTGAACATTAAGTTGCAGGTATATTTTATATTGCTTACACACTTTCATCTTTATTGTTGACATGTTAATTTTCAAATGTGAATTCTAAGATCTTAAGGAAATAGATAATGAAAATAAACTTCAAGAAATAACTTCAACTTGGAAATTATTGGGTCATAAATCCATATAAATTTTGCATTCATGAAGTGTAATATGTGATCTTAGAAGTCTAAAGTTTTAATATACGGTGTGCTTTAATGGAGGGTGTATTTAGTTTTAAGTTGGTTACAAAACAATACATCTAACACCCCAACCACCTATGTGATACTTTAAGTTTGACCCATCACTCTAGCTATGTGATACTTTAAGTTTGATCTATGATTTTCTTAAACTTCTACTCTCTTTGGGAGAAGCAGTCCGAGTGATCATGTGAGTCATACATGTCTTTTTCAATAGGTTGTAACTGTAGCGGACTCGAACCCGGGACCCACCTAGGAGAAAACCCACAACTGGGAAAAAAACCCTGGCACAACCTGGAACAATTTGTCCCAAGCGAAACTCGAACCCATTACCTGTCATTTGAAGTCATGGGGCTACCACTCCATCAGAAAGCTTTGTGATATTTCATAAAAATTGTGTAAGTTAAAATTCTTATAAATGTAAGGTTACATAAAATTTGAGAGTAAAAAATTGTTGTAAAAAAAAGATACTTTGAGTTTGGTCAAGTCAAAAGTTGGAACTTTTTTGCATACACATTTATTTGATCTATTTTATGATTAAAGGATAAATCTTGATAAATTAATTATTATTTTATATAAGTAACGTAGTTTTAGAGTTTACTTTGAGCCTTGTAAAACTTTTTAAGTTTAGCATTTGTGTTGAGTTTTATCAATATTTTATGAATATATGGTTCATAAATTTTAATCTAATTGCTACATAAATTTTAATCTAATTACTTCATCTTTTCATTTTATTTTCTATTTCGACAATTATTAAGTTATTAATCAAGTAAAATTGTAGTTTTGTAAAGACTTTCGAAAATGAAGTACTTTTTATTCAACGAAATTAAAGAAAAACACCTCAATAAAATATTAGTGTATAACACACTACTGTTTTTATACAGTCTTTTTTCTAAAAATATTTATTACTACTTTAAATTGTAATAGTTACGCAACAGCCATACTCGATTGACATGTTTTACCTATATATTTCGTTTACATAACAACCATGCTCGATTGACATGTTTTACCCATTCAGTTAAATGACTAAGTTTGAGTTATACTAAAATTAAAATATCTATATGTGAGCCCGTTTAAAATTGAAATAAATAAATATTTTATAAGTTTAATCTACCAACCCGCAAATTCGAATTCACCAACTCGACTTGATTGTTACCATGTAACCAACCCATAATTTCAAAAACCATATGTTTGAATTTTCAATCATACATGTTGGTTTTGTAAAGGGGAAGGTTACGGTCCCTTACTATTCAGACACCATCTGGCCGTATTTTTTATGGACTGGCACAGAAACAAATCATGTGATGGCGTACGTCACCGACACATGTCATACGAGATACGAGACTTATAACCTTTCTTTGTGTTATGTCATCTAGTGTGTCTACTATAAATATTACTATTATTAATAGTCGTAGGTTGGTATGCATCTTGAAAATTTGTTAATTTTCATTTTAACCTCTCACACTATAAATAATATACGTTTTTAACCCGTTTACTTTTCTACTAATTTTGTTTTCATGTAATAACTTTTATTCGTTAATTTTTTCAAAAAAAGGGTGTGCGCGGCTATCTTTAGTTTTTTTTGTCAACGTTACGAAATTAACTTTTTTTTTAAACAAAGTTGTATTCAAAATCAAATATTTTTTGGGATCGTATGCTATAGCGAGTGTCGTTACCGTTGCGGTACCGTGACCAGTATTGGTAAAATCAGAACCGATATTGATATTCGTTTTTATGCTTTTCAACGAGTTGAACCGATAACGAGCAAACTCCTATCGCATAGCGCAGGAAAAAAACAACCAAACTCCTATAGCGGATGAAAACAACTAGTTATTTATAAAATATTTTGACACGTAGACATTTACACTATTAAATCACTATCTTGTGTTATCATGGGAAACCGAAGCTTTTAGAACTCAATTTTAAAACAATTAATAATAAAAAGATATGATAAAACATTACAACCTCTGTCTCTTTCACATTCCATAACATAATATATTTTTTTTTAATATAATAACCACATGACGTGGCGAAATGGGTCTTCATCATCAATGAGCATTATTAAATTCACCATTATCATCATCTTTGTCACAGTAACCTTCTTGACAAGAATATCCCACAAGTCCTGAACTCATCAATCAACAATTGAGTTTTCGTAATCCTAATCCAGATTTCAGCACAAAATTATCCAATATTCCAGTTTCAAAATCCTCCAATAATTCAGGATTTTTCACTTTTTGATCCTTCAAAAACAATTGTGTTGTTCTTGGTTTCAATTTGAATAAACCCTTCAAAGATAGTAAATTCGTCAATCTGGGTGCTGCAGATTTCGAAGTTTAATTTGAATAATCAAACTCAGGTTTGTTCTTCATAATCCAATCCTGGCTTTTTCTTGTTTTTTTTTTTTTTTTTTTTTGAAGAGCCAACAGCAATATATATAAATCAGGGTTTTTTTTATTTGCATCAAGTTCTAACTCTGTTCTTGAATTTATTTATTTTTTTAGTTTTTTGCATCTTTAAAAAAAGTCCTACATTTTTTTATAAATTTGTTGAAAAAATGTTTAATTTTGACAAGGATCAAGATCAATAATTGTGGTTGATTTGGTATTTACTTTGGTCAATGACCCAATTAAGGTCTGGTCTTGAGTTTTCTGCAGCTACTGGTTTCTTGCATGCAAAGACATTTTACTTGAACAAGTAACTTGACAGTTAAGTTTTTATAATTTTAGTTATTTTCATCAATCAGCCATTTGTTAGTTCCTGAATTTTATTTTATTTTTTATAATTTTGCAATATTGGAAGCATTTTTTTTTGTCAAAATTATGAAAATTTATTGTCAAAAAATCATTTTTTATGTTTCTTGAATTTTTAATTTGATTAATCACCCAGTTAGGGCATGTTCTTGAATTTCCAGGATTATTTGTTTCTTGCTTGCGTCCATTTTTCAATTTTAGTCAAAATTGTTGACTTTTTGGTTGTCAAATTTCTTGAAAATTAGGTAAAAAGAAGTCAACTGTTTGCAGTTTATTCTTCCTTGATTCTGGTTGTTGAGTTTTTGAGCTTTTAGTTAATCTGATCCATCATCCACTTGAGGTTTGGTCTTCAGTTTATTTAATTAAAGTATTATATTTCTTTCTTTTTCCAAAAGTATTAACTTTTTGGTGATCATTTTTTTAAAATAAAAATTGGTTAAAGTGAAGCAACTGATTCAAAAATCAATTTTAATTATGTTCTTAAATTCTTACAATTATTGATTTCTTTATTGCATTCATATTACAAATTTGGTCTAAATAATGAACTTTGCATGGTCAAGTTTCTGCAAATTTAATCCATCTTGTAAAGATCAGTGTTCATAATTCAGAATGTTTTGAGGATTATAATACATTCAATCAAATAATCCCTCCATTTTTTCATGATTTTAAATGATTTGATGGTGATTTCATCTTGGAATTTAGGAAAAAGTTAATTTTTTTTGTTTTTCCAAGTAACTTTTGAGATTAATTGTTGAAAACAATGAATGCTAGACAAAAAATAAATAAAATAAGATAAAACATGATTCTCTGTCAATTTCCGAAAGGTATGTCCTCTGTTTTCTTGAAGGAAAGAGCTAAACATATGAAATTACCATGTTCTCCCTTCTATGTAGTTAGAGTCAACCTTTGACTTTCAAATTTTATCATCTACACTGGTTCATTTAGTTTCCTGGCTCATAATGTTTTCTAGCATAGTAATCTTATTGTATGCTAATGAAATATTAAGATTTCTTTCTAAAAATTCAACTCAATCCTTAACAATTTTGAAGTTAAAAGTCCATCAGTTTGACTCCAAAAGTCAAAATTTAAGTCTAGTTTTTGGAATCAGCTGATGTAATTATTCTTATTTGCAACTTGTTTTCAGAATTTGGTAGTATTCAGAGGCTCTAATTCGACATTAGAGTTTTAAAATATATAAAACAATGGGATTGAAATTTGAGTCCATGTTTGACTCCCAAAATTCAAAATTTACATTGATATTTTGTAGCTTCTTGGTTCATAATATTTTCTACTCTAGTACCTTTTTGTATGACAATAAACTCTAAAATTTCGATGTCGATAATCAACTCAGTCTTACCAATTTTGAAGTTATAATTCAATCTATTTGACTACAGAGTCAAGACTAAATTCTTGTTTTGGAATCATTTACTTTAATATATTCCTAATTAATGTCTATATATTTATTTGCAACATGTTTTCAGAATCTAAAGGTATTTAGAGGCTCTAAATCGACATTAAAATTTGTAAATCAACATTAAACCATTGGATTGATGATGAGGAGAGCTTTATTCAAATCATTGGGACCAATTCACTCTGCTTTTCGCCATTGTGAAGCAAAAAGAACGTTATTGAATTCAAACGCGGTGTTATATGATGTCAAATACAAAAATGATGTGTGTAAATATGGACATTCATCATATATGTTCTCAAGAGCTATATCTGCTGGTGCTGCTAAAGTAGATTATAAAGGTTATAAGTTTTAAATATTTTCTAGTTTATTTTTCATTTTTTGTTGATAATTATCTATTAAATGTGTTATATCATAAACAGAAGTTAAGAGAGCCGGGCCTCTTGTGGAGTATGAGCGTAGAATAAGTGTTGGTGAACTTGAAGACGGTGATAATTGTCAGGTACGTATTTTTACCTTGTATTTCCAAGTATTAGGTGTAAAAATGGGTCGGTTGGGTAACCGTCAAAAGGTTTGACTTTTAGGTACGTCTTCGGCTGACCCAAACGCTTTTTGTCCTAAACTTTTGTAAGTATGGTAAAAAAAATTTACATAATATTTCAGTAATAATATAGTTTTTTAAATAAAATGATTTATGAGGTTTTATGCACAAAAAATATACTTTGGCAGACAATTAACTTGGTAAGATGAAGTGACTCTTGTATTATTGTGTGATAATGAAGAAGAGTTACAGGGATATAAATAGATAAAACATTTACACAAAGATCCCTCTAATTATACTAATATAAACTTTGGTCTAATATTCCCCCTCAAGCTAAGGCCGAGTATCGACCTTTAGCTTGGACTTCAAAGAAAGGAAACATTGAGACGACAGAGGCTTTGTAAAGACATCGGCTATTTGATCGTTTGTGGAGATAAACCGAACTGACAACTTCTCTTGTGCGACTTTTTCTCTAACAAAGTGGAAATCAACTTCTACGTGGTTTGTTCGTGTGTAGAACACCGGATTGGCAGACAAATACGTGGCTCCTAAGTTGTCACACCACAATGTTGGAGCATATTTTACTGGAACACGAAGTTCTTGAAGTAATGCCTCAAGCCAAGTCAATTCGGCAACTGTATCAGCTAAGTCCTTGTACTCGGACTCAGTAGATGATCGTGATACGGTCTTTTGTTTACGTGCAGACCATGAGACCGAATTAGAACCAAGGTATATTGCATACCCCCCCCCGGTGGATCGGCGATCATCTGGGCACCCAGCCCAATCCGCATCAGAAAAGGCATTCACAGAATTGAACGCAGCATCTGTGTAGGCATGTAAAGTTGAGGACGAGGACCGAGAGAGAAGAAGTCCATGATCTGCAGTCCCCTGGAGGTATATGAGAATGCGTTCAACCGCTGACCAGTGATTCATAGTTGGGGATTGCATAAATTGGAAGACTTTATTAACGGCAAAGGTGATGTCGGGTCGGGAGAGTGTCACATATTGTAGGGCCCAACTGCCTGACGATATTTAACCGGGTCTTCAAACGGGGCACTGTCACCAAGAGCTAGCTTGGTGGTGGAGGTACACGGAGAGGGAACCGATTTTGAGTGAGATAATTTGTTCCGAGACAGCAGATCATGAATGTATTTGCGCTGTGAAAGAACAATGTTTTCTCCTTTGTGAGCAACTTCAATTCCCAAAAAGTATGATAGGTGACCCATGTCCTGAAAAGCAAAGGACTGACTTAAACACTGCACAACCCGGTCAATTGCGGTGGTGTTGTTACCTGTCAAGATTATGTCATCGACATATACAAGCATATAAATCAAATACCATTAGTTGAGTAGATAAATAAGGATGGATCTGTTGATGTCGTCCAGACGGTCTATAAAAATAACTACTAAACCTAACCTAGACTCCTAAGTAATAAATGGAAAACCTATGAACTAAACCTCACTGACAGGCAAGTGTACCTATCGAGTGTAGCACAACTTAACGGTAAACCGGAATATCGAACCCTAGAGACACTATGATAACAAAACTAGACTCTGACTCGGACTTAAGATTGGATTGGTTTGGGGGTTTACTACACTAAAGATTATAACTATGAATGCAATAAACAAAGGCCGACTTAACTATCAAGAGACAAGGCAAAGGTGAAATCAAGATATGGGAAGAATACTACCTGGATCCGAATCCTACTTGCAAAGCACAACTTCTACCGGTATCGAAAACTATGATGGATCTGGGTTTCTAAGGAAACAGCTCTAGACAACCTAGTGGATCCCTAATCACTCTCAGGGTGTCACCAACTAGACTACCTAAAGTGTACCAAACTCACCAGATGGTCGGATCACCTCTCGGGTATTTCCAACTATGACAATGTACCCTAATGAACAGATTACCTCTCAGTCTCATCGTCCACAATGCATTCAAGGACTGCACGGGGTAATCCCAGGATAACAACTATGATTCAGGATAACAGTCGACACTCGGATTCCTAATGACGAAGACTAAACGACTAATTCTCACCTCTCGGGTATTGAACTAGGACACACACTTAACTCAAATCAGTAATCAATGACAACTCTTATGGCTACTACGTCTAGCAAACCACCAAAATCACAAACCCTAAGATCTATGACCGAGATACGCTAATTGAACTGCCAGACAACCACAATCAACGCATGGAATCAATAATAAATCACACAATCAGATTTAGGCATGCATATACATCATAATAATTAACTAAGATCGTTACAAAATCATAAAACCATCATTCAATCCAAAAACAGATAAAAATCCGAACTTTAACAAATATTCATCATGTGACCTAGGCAGTATAAGAGTTTTAGCCTAGAATCATGCTCAAAACATCCAAAACAGAAGAATTAAACACAATCATGGTTCCAACACAAGAAAAAAAGATAAAGGTTCAAGCTTTGGAACCGAAAACGCTAAATCTAACACACCCGGGATCAAAGATTCGACCTTTGCACTTCATTTCTCTCCTCCAGCCTCAAAATCACCTCTCAAAACTCCTCTGGACGGCTAGAAATCGATTCTCATGATAATGGGAGAGTCCTTAACTAATAAACCTTGAATTTAAGTCAAAAAACGATTTCCTGAAGCCCCTCGCGTACCGCGAGGGCGCTAGATCCTTCTTCTCGCGTAGCCGCTATAGATAAAATAGTCGAGATAATCCTGGCCGGCCTTGTCCTCCCGTACCGCGACAATATGGGAGCCCACCTATCGCGTACCGCGAGAGGCATACCTTGACAGAAAGTTTTGGACTTTTCTCCTTTTTGCTCGTTTGCTTGTACCTTCTCGATTCTTGTTCGTTTATGCTTCAAAGTGACCCGATGAGCTACAAACCCTAGTATGAATCAAGACCAACTATTAATGACCCAAAATGACTCTAAAACTATACGAAAACGACACTAAACAAGGCGGAAATACATGTGTGCTTTGCAACACATCATCTGTCTTGGAGCCTGTAAAACCCAATTGCAGCAGAGCTTGAGATAAACGCTGGAACCAGGCCCGTGGAGCCTGTTTAAGGCCATAAAGTAATTTGTGAAGTAAACAAACATGATCACGCTTAGTGGGATCAACAAAACCTGGGGGCTGCTGTAGATAAATAGTTTCCTTCAAGTCACCATGTAGGAAAGCGTTTTGGGCATCCAACTGTCTGAGGGGCCAATGTCTAGTAACTGCCAAAGAGAGAACAACGCGAATGGTGGTGGACTTCACCACTGGACTGAATGTTTCTGTGTAATCAATATTGGGTTGCTGGTTAAAACCTTTTGCAACCAAACGCGCCTTGTAGCGCTTAATAGCACCTGATTGATCCCGTTTCAGTTTGTAAACCCATTTACAGTTGACAACATTGGTTCTAGAAAACACGAGGGACAAGTGTCCAGGTACCGTTTCGGGTAACTGCTGAAAATTATTCTTCCATAGCCGTACGCCAGTGAGGGTCTTTGTTGGCAATGGCAAAGGTGGCTGGTTCGGTGATGGGAGTGGTGTGGAGTGAGGTGGGTTGGTAGGGTTGTGTTTGTTTGGGATTTGGACATAGCTTGGAAGGGCGGGAGCGCTATGAAGGAGGAGGCTGTTGGGCAGCCGATGGGTGGGATGGTTGCTGTGAGAATCGGTCAAAGGCTGAGGTGGGAGCAGCCGATGCGAGGGTTGTAGAGGTAGGTCGGCGACTGTAGGTTAGGGTGATAGGTGGAGGTGGTGGGTGGTTGTTTTTGGTGGTAGCTGGTGGTGGAGTGGTATTGGGAATAATAGGGGCAGTGGTGGGATAGGTGGAAACATAAGGGTTCGGAATGGAAGGCGAAGGAATAGGTATTGGTGTGGTTTTAAAAGGGAAAAGGGTTTCATTGAATCGAACATGTCGGGCGATATACATACGTTCGGTGATGGGATCGAAGCACCGATACCCATGATGAGATGTGCTATACCCAAGAAAAATGCACGGAGTGGAACGAAAGTCCATTTTGTGGGGATTGTACGGTCTTAAGTGAGGATAACATTGGCACCCAAAAACCCTCAAAAAGAAATAATCGGGTTTGTTCTTGAATACAAGTTCAAATGGAGAGATGGCAGAGTTGGCTATCCGGTTAATAAGATAAGTTGTTGTTTCAAAGGCAAAGTGCCAAAAATGTTGTGGGATATTGGATTGGGCCATAAGAGTGAGCCCGGTTTCAACAACGTGCCGATGACGTCTTTCAACTATGTCGTTTTGTTCATTAGTATGGGGACAAGAAAGACGATGAATGATGCCAATGGAGGAGAAAAACTGGGATAGATTTCTTAATTCTCCTCCCCAATCAGTTTGGACACATTTTATTTGTGTGGTAAATTGGGGTTCTGCCATTGTAACAAAACGTTTGAATACTTCAAATACATCAGATTGCGTTTTAAGGGAAACAACCACATGAATTTGGAAAAGTGATCAACATATAACAGGAAATAATTGTGGCCATCAAAGGAGGTGACCGGTGCGGGTCGCCAAACATCACAAAAAATTAAGTCTAGAATACGAGTACTTTTGTATTCAGAAGACAATAGGTGGAGTTTTGACGATTTCCCAACTAAACAGGAATTACAATGCAAATCAAGTGTTTTATTGGAAATAGGTAAACAATACTTGGATAACATAGTATGAAAAAGTTGATGGTGTGGATGCCCTAAGCATTGATGCCATGTCGCAGCAGACGCACAAGAGGTTGAAAAAGCAACTTTAGGAACCGGTAGAGCTGTAAGAAGGGTGATTGAGTAGAGTCCATCTTTACTTGGACCCGTGAGGAGGGTATTGTAGGTGCACTCGTCCTTCACAGAAAAAAAAAGTTTGAATTAAACAGAAAGAAGGTTCCGTTTAATTTGAGGGACATGTTGGATATTGGTTAAGGAAAAAGTTTTATTAGGTGAGTAGTAATGAGAGGAACCAATATGTAAAATAGGTAAGCCTGAACCATTATCAACATGAAGACTGTCATAACCGTAGTAGGGTTTGGCACTGTCAAATCCAGACATATCATGTTGGACATGGTTGTTTGAACCTGTGTAAGAGATCCAAGAGGATGTTTGTGAACGGTGATCAGCATAATTGGCGGATGGTTGTCTCACCCGAATTGTGGACGGGTCACGGTTCGGACATTGTGATGGGAGATGGCCAATTCCACACCTGTTACATGACCCATAAATACATTCTGATTTGAGGCCCAACTAAACTGACCTCCGTTTCGATTTCCTCCTTGGTTACGGTTGTTGAATCTTCCGCCACGGCCACGGTTGTTGTATCCCCCACGACCCCTATTGTTGTGATTGGCGCATGTAGTGTAATGGGCTTGTGGTGATTGTTGGATCGATGTAGAAGTGGGCTGCAATTGTAAACCAAGTTTAGTGACTAACTGTTGAAGAGTACTCATGACTTCTGGTTGGACAACAGTGGGACTAGGGGCCAGATGTGCTGAAAAACCTGTGTAGGGGCAAGGCTATATGGGGCAGTGTTATGGATCAGAAAGTCATGATCAGCAAGTAGCCCATGAAGCTCGTTGAATGCTCTTGGGAAATGTCTAGCCAATACGGTTGATTTGAGGGGGTTATATTCTTCACGAAGCCCTGCGAGAACGAGCATAACAATATCCTTGTCTGGCATTGGTTGCCCGATATTTGCAACGCGAGATAGGTAGTAGATGCCTCTGTTTCCTTCATCAGGATTTTTAGAAGTTGTGTTCTCAAAGTGAATTCTCATGAAGAGGTATGTGGTGCATAGGCACGTTCAAGAGATAACCAAAGGTCACGAGAGGTAGTCCCTTGAACATGCTGAAACGAAGGTTCAGAAATTGTTGACATCAGCAGCATGCGGATGTGTGCATCATATTGGATATCCAAGCAGCATGGCTAGGGTTCGGGATTTCGGAAATAGCGGTATCCACATGACCTATCTAACTCATGACCTTCCATTTGAAAGTCATGAGGCTACGAACCCGGGACCCATCTAGGAGGAAACCCACAACTGGGAAAAACCCATGCACAACCTGGAATAATTTGTCCCAAGCGAAACTCGAACTCATGACCTTCCATTTGAAAGTCATGAGGCTACGACTGCACCAGAAGGCTTTGTGATATTTCATAAAAATTGTGTAAGTTAAAATTCTTATAAATGTAAGGTTACATAAATTTTGAGAGTAAAAAATTGTTGTAAAAAAAGATACTTTGAGTTTGGTCAAGTCAAAAGTTGGAACTTTTTTGCATACACACATTTATTTGATCTATTTTATGATTAAAGGATAAATCTTGATAAATTATTATTATTTTATATAAGTAAAGTAGTTTTAGAGTTTACTTTGAGCCTTATAAAACTTTTTAAGTTTAGCGTTGAGTTTTATCAATATTTTATGAATATATGGTTCATAAATTTTAATCTAATTGCTACATAAATTTTAATCTAATTACTTCATCTTTTCATTTTATTTTCTATTTCGACAATTATTAAGTTATTAATCAAGTAAAATTGTAGTTTTGTAAAGACTTTCGAAAATGAAGTACTTTTTATTCAACTAAATTAAAGAAAAACACCTCAATAAAATATTAGTGTATAACACGCAACTGTTTTTATACAGTCTTTTTTCTAAAAATATTTATTACTACTTTAAATTGTAATAGTTACGTAATCAATTACCAACCATATAAAACACTTTTTTACCACAACACGTCAAGTTTTGAATTGTCCTGTATATTCCGTTTACATAACAGCCATACTCGATTGACATGTTTTACGTATATATTTTGTTTGCATAACAATATATTTTGTTTGCATAACAACTGTAGGTCCCCGGGTGTCTCGGATCGTTACGTGTGGGTGTGCACTATACCATCTCCAATCTGCAGGCGCCACATAAGCTTCATTGATCAGGTCGCCAAAGAGTGGAGTATGCTCAGGGGTAGGTTCTATACTGCCTGGCGTGAAGAACTGTGAGAAAACTCTCTTGGCCACCCGCTTAACTTGCAGTTTCTCCCCAAAAGCAGGTAGATTAGGCAACGCATCATCGATCAAGAGTTGCACAAATCTGGGGTATAGCAAGAACCTATGCCTCTCCGCTGTGTTAATCTGATCAGTGATAGCCTTGTAGATGTAGCGAGAGAAGTTGTAGCCCTTTTTGAGAGACAGCCCAACCATAGCGGCTGCTAGATCATGACCCATGGCATCCTTCCCTGCCTTTCTGGAAGACATGCACACGATCATAATGTGGGCAAAGTACCTCCACTGATCCAGCACCCACATCTTCTTGTAAGATGAATAATCCCGCACACCGACGTATCCCATACGTTGTCTCCAACACCCATCCACAAAGTAATAAGGATAGGAGATTGGGTCGGTTGCAAGATCTCTGAACTGTAAGACCCGCTTGATGGTGTCCTCAGAAAAGGCAAGATCATGACCTGCCACAGTAGCCCGCAGGACATTGGGGTTTACTGTGCAGTCATGTTCTGTAGTATCCCAGAACTGCTCCAAGTACGGTCTCGATACGACAGGGTCTGCTAAAATAGCATAGCTTATCCTTGAGCGGTTCAAGAAATCAATGATCTCCCAGTACTCAAGGGCAGCACCCTTCCATTCCGGTTCAGTAAGTGCCAGCAGTTTGAACTCACTTGTAAATGCACGAGCCATCGCTGCAAAAACAACCAGTAAACACAATAAGAACAAGAAGCATTATTGGAATTGAATACACATGACTGAGTATAGTACATTCACAAAGAACTGAAAATCCAGACTTAGAAAATTTCAGAAATTCCCTTCCTGCGTACTTGGTATGTACGCAGAGTTTAGGTCTTGCGTACTTAGCAAGTACGTATGACTTATGTCTTGCACACTTGTTAAGTACGCACGACTTAACACTTGACCACATTTTTGAAAATCCAAAATCAGTCACTTGTTAAATTTGATGATGAAGATGGTTGCCACTAGGTCGAAAACCATGTTTACGACCAATGTAACGTATCCCAACACCAATAATGTACCATAACCCGTTCATTTTGACCTAAGTTTCGACCCACGTAAACCCACGGTCAAACCAAGGGTCAAAATCAAAATCAACACAAGTTAAGGATTAATTCTAGATGATTGAGCTTCGATTAATGCTTTTAAATATGTTTTAGGTCACAATTTGGGTCAAGAACAACCAAACAATGTAAAAAATTCATCATCAAAATCCTAGTTCTTGAGGGTCAAGAAATCAGTCCAAAAAGGTCGATTTTGTGGATGAAATGCTCTGTGATGCTCACCAAAGATTGTTTAACAGAAGATGAAACAATGATCAGGACGAAAACACGTTTGGGATCACACAATTTTTACGAGTAATTTTGAGTCGGGAGAATGATACAGTGTTATGTCGTCTGAAATTGTTAAACTGAGAAAAATGTTCTAACACATGTATATATACCCTATTGCTAAAGACCGTGCGTATTTAACTAAGTGCGCAGGAAGTTACTCCTGCGTATTTAACTAAGTGCGCAGGAAGTTACTCCTGCGTACTTATTATGTACGCATGACTAAGTCCTGCGTACTTGGTTAAGTACGCAGAAGTTCCTTCTTGCACACTTAACTAAGTACGCAGAACCATTAGCATACTCAGAAATCAACTCAAATTATGAAGGATTGTCAAGGTCAAATAACGAACATGATAGCACATTCAATCAAGAGGATTCAAAGTCAATTCACGAAGGTTAAACACAAATATTTTTTGGTTTTTTCTGATTGGAATTTGAACTATACACGAACTTAAAATCTTTTTGATCTTTTCAGAATAACGATATACACATATTCACACACAAGCTATTTTTGTTCAATGACACGAGCAGATGATGTAATGATACAAGATAAACATCAAAGAATATGGGATCATGTCATGGATTACAATTTATTCATATGTAATAAGCACATAAACAAGTAATTCAAGTTGGCAATATTATACGATTTGAAACCATAAGCATCTTAGTATCATGTTCTTGTGTGTTAAGGTAATAGTTATTTAATTTACAACGTGTGCCCCACAGTTATGCTATGAACTTACTATGCACTTATCTCAAGGCATTTAAGATTTTTCCAATGATTTTCTAAATTTCCAGAATGAGGCTATATCAATTAGCACAGGAAAATCAAACAGAATCCATAAGGATTATCAGGAATCATAAGATTCGGAATCAAGTGATTCATTTGTCTTGGTTTCATGTGATTTCTTTAGTGAATTGTATGATGATTCAGGATAATGAATATGGTGTTTGAGGATTTAGGTAAGGGGATCCAACTTTTATCTGGATTTGAATTCAATGAATCAGGAGTGATTCAAGGGTGAATATATGCTCACCGGTTGATGTCAAGACATATCTTGATTCAATCTCTCATTGCATACTTGTGAGTATGGGCAGTGAGATGAACCGCATTAATTGTGCTAACGACCTAACCCGAAACTGATCTCAGAAGAAAATAATTGTCAAAATCTAACATCATGTATCTGATAGTGATCTTTTGCATTCTTTTACATACACACACTAGCAAACATGGGTTCAAATCACAGTTGTAGTATTGATTTAATTTCCACACTACTAATGATTCAAAGACGCTTACAGCCTACTGACAATTCAAATTACTTGTAAATAGGCAGATTAAAAACATAACAATTTAAACATTGGAAAACTTAAATAGATAAGCATGGCGCAATCATTTCACATATGTGCAGTCTAAGATGTTTAGATCATTTCTGATGTATTATCATTTCCTCTTTTCTCAAGAGAACTTTGAAATTTTCTGATTTTTTTGTTGTAAAATATTGGAAAATTAAAAGAATTATACAGAAAACATTTAAAAGAAATAAAATTTAACTTTCATGAATTGAATTGATTTAAGAAAAACAAGTTTTCACTCCGGATTGAACATTCCTATCATGTTGACAAGATGTTCAAAACGTGTTCGATCAAACGCCTTAGTGAAAAGGTCAGCAAAGTTGTCATCCGTGCGAACCTTTACAAGTTCAATGAGATGCTTTTCAGCATAATCACGGATGAAATGATGGCGAATTTCAATATGTTTAGTTTTGGAATGTTTCACCGGGTTGTTTGTGATGGACATGGTGGCATTGTTGTCAATGAACAGTGGAGTTCCAGTGAAGTTTAAGCAGTAGTCTCTCAATTGCTGCTGAATCTACAATATCTGAGAACAACCACTAGCTGCAGCAATGTACTCTGCTTCATCTGTTGAGACAGAAACCGTTGACTGCTTCTTACACTGCCAGAAAACCAGCCTGTCTCCCAAGAATTGACATCCACCTAAAGTTGACTTTCTATCAAGGTTACAACCGCCATAGTCTGAATCAGTATAGGCTTTGAGGTCAAATGACTGCTGCTTTGAGTACCAAAGACCCAATTGTGGTTTCCCTTTCAAGTATCTGAATATCCTCTTGATAGCTATCATATGAGATTCCTTCGGTTGTGACTGAAACCTTGAGCACAAACATATAGCAATCATTATGTCGGGCCTTGAAGCTGTGAGATACATGAGAGAACCGATCATCCCATGGTACAATTTACAATCCACATCCTTTCCATCTTTGTCTGTATGTAAACCGTGATTGATAGGGATAGGTGTGCCACAAGTATTGCTATCATTCATATTGTATTTCGACAAAATGTATTGCACATACTTAGTTTGATGTAGATAGATGCCATCCCCTCTTTGACTGACTCGCAGACCTAGGAAGAATGACAATTCACCCTTGTTGCTCATCTCAAACTTGGACTTCATCACCTGTTCGAATTCCCTACACATCTCTTCATTTGTACACCCAAAGATAATGTCGTCGACATACACTTGTACGAGTAGAATATCACCTCCTGCTTTCCGAATGAAGAGGGTCGAGTCAAAATTTCCACGATCGAAACCATTTGACAGTAGATGCTTTGATAACGTCTCATACCATGCCCGAGGTGCTTGATGAAGATCATAAAGTGCTTTGTCTTGCTTATACACTTTATTGATATTATGCGGATCTTCAAAGGTGGAGGTTGAGTGACATAGACCTCTTCATAAAATTTTCCATACAGGAAAGCACTCTTCACATCAAGTTGATAAACATTGAAGCCGACATAGGAGGCATAAGCGAGAAACAGTCGAATGGACTCAAGTCTAGCAACTGGGGCATATACTTTAGTGTAATCCAGGACCTCTTGTTGATAAAATCCTTGAACAACCAACCTTGCTTTATTCTTCACTACGACATGACGATCATCCGTTTTGCACTTGAACAACCATCTGGTTCCAATTGGTAGTACGCCTATAGACAAGTCAACTAAATCCCACACATGCAACTTTTGGAATTGGGACAGTTCATCTTGCATCGCCTCAATCCAGCAGTTGTCAGCGAGATCCTCCTTCACATTCTTCGGCTCCAACTAGGACACGAATGCAGCATGCAAACATGTTTCCATGATACCAGTGTCATGTATCTCAGCGTACAAACTAGTGTTCTCAGAAATGGTTCTATGACGAGTCTGAACACCGGCATGAGGATCACCAATAATATTGTCAATTGGATGATTCTTATGCACTCTCGTCTCTGGTATGAGCGGTTCCTGGAGATTTGTGTCTAGATTCGTGCTCAACTCCACCATATTCTATGATCTAGAGGACGATGATTCAATGTTGATTAGATCAGCTGGAGCTTCATTTCCTACACGAGTGTTAGGATTAGCTAGAGCGTCATCTCCATCGACATGGACAACTTCAACATCATCACGGTCATGAGTTCCAGATGCAGATGCAGCATTGGAATCGAGAGTTACAATGAGCACCATGGCACGAGTGGAGAAATTTGAATCATCACCGCCATTAAATAAATCGTACACATTTGCGGCATCATCAGCAGAAAAATCAGGTAGGTTGAAAGACTTGAATAGCGCATCATAATCAAAACCCCAAGTTGGACGAGTTGGTTATGGTAGAATGCTATGTTTACTGCAATCCACTTTGAATCATTCCTCGACAGTACGAGTTCCTATATTGTACACTCTCTTACATAGTGAATTATCAACATATCCTAAGAAAATGCCTTCCAATGCTTTTGCATGAAATTTAAATTTTCGATCCTTGTATTGTAGCAATAAGGAACAGGGACTACCAAAAGGAACTAGGTAGTCAAGATTGGGAGGTAGATTGTTGATCAACTCATAGCAAGTTTTGTTGTGCCTCTTCACAACCAGAACTCTATTCAAAACATGACAAGCTGTATTTACTGCTTCTGCCCAGAAAGTTACAGGAAGCTTTGCATCTGACAGCATTGTCCTTGCAGTCTCAATCAAGGTTCTGTTCTTCCTTTCTGCAACTCCGTTCTACTGAGGTGTGTACGGGGCACTAAATTCGTAACGGATCCCCTTCTTGGGACAGAAAAGCTCCATCAAATTATTCTTGAATTCAGTTCCGTTATCACTCCTTATTCTTCTAACCTTCAACTTGCAAAGAGATTCCAAGATCAGGATCAGGTATTGAAGAATGTCAGCTGTCTCGTCCTTTGTACCTAAAAAATGTACCCAAGAAAAACGTGAGAAGTCATCAGTTACAACTAGACAGTATGACTTACCTCCAATACTCTTGATACTTATAAGGCCAAACATATCCATATTTAATAGCTCCAAAGGGGTATCTATAGAGTTTTGGAGCTTGGGCTTGTAAGACTTCCGTTGTTGTTTGCCCTTTTTACAAGGCATACAGTCATCTGCAACGGCAAATCTCAGCTTAGGAACACCGGTTACCAAACCGTTTCAGACAAGATGATTCATTTTTCGATAAGAAATGTGTCTGAGTTTCCTTTGCCACAAGATTGAGTCAAGTTCTGTCGCTTTGGTAAGCAAACAAGTAGCAACCGATGAGGTGGTTGTTGCCACGCTCATATCGATCTGATAAGTGTCGTTTGTCCTAGGTGCTCGCATCAGAATCCAGTATTCAGGAACTTCAAAACCAGGTTTGAGA
The DNA here is from genome assembly GCA_023525975.1 of Smallanthus sonchifolius. Taxonomy (NCBI): domain Eukaryota; kingdom Viridiplantae; phylum Streptophyta; class Magnoliopsida; order Asterales; family Asteraceae; genus Smallanthus; species Smallanthus sonchifolius. Next base: position 13,270,899 of record CM042035.1, on the reverse strand, counting down.
ATCATGCATTCTGTCTTGTCAAACATAACTGAGTACTCCTTGTCGCACATATGGGAGACACTCAACAGGTTATGCTTCAGCTGCTCGCAATAGTTGACGTTGTCGAAGCTAACACAACCATTCGAAACCACGCCTTGACACGTGATACTACCGCCTTTCTCTCCTACAAAGGCCCCATAGCCGCCTCTGAATGGTTTGACATCATGAAGCAGAGCCATGTTGCCTGTCATGTGCCGGGAGCATCCACTATCTACATACCAACGGTTAGAGATAGTACCCTTCGGATGTCCCTGCACGAGTCACAAACAGATTAGTTAGATTTGGAGACCCAAGCCGTAGTGGTCTTGGGTCGTCCGTCTTTCTCAAAATAAACTACCTTTATCAACTCACAGTCGTGACTGTAAAAAATGGATGAATCTTTTGAAGACTTAGGATCAGGAGATTGATAACTTTTTGATTTCTTGTTCCAGTGCCTCTTCTTTTTCTTAACTAGAACAATAGGCTTACATTCAACAGCAACAAGTGAACTAGTGGAAGCTTCACTTGATTGAATTCCAGCCAGTTGTTCCAGCTTTCTCAATCTCTTGTTCCTTTTTCTCCTCTGTGGTTTGGAGAGTTCCACCACAGTTTTCTTACTAGTTGGTGCACTACCAGAGGTAGATGCACATGGTTTAGCAGGTAGCTTTCCCCTTTTTGAAACAGATGGTTTAGCCTCAGATATGATTTTTGGCTTTACCATAGGTTTTACCGGTGGTTTCACCACGTTTACTTTAGGACTCTTGGGCTGTTTCACTGGTGGTGACTTTGGGACAACAGCTGGTTGTGAACCAATTGGCCGTTTCCCTTGATTCTTATTAGGGCAGTTCACCAAGATGTGACCGACCATACCACAGTGAAAACAGGTTCTCTTTTCTTTGTAAGTCCTCCTGTAAGGCTCATTAGATCTGGCATTAGATGACTCAGCATGATGAACAGGAGAAGTTGTTTGGTGAACAGTAGTTTGACCCGACGGTGATTGGTTTTTGGGAATATAATACTTTTGCATATTTTCTTGATAGCCAAGCCCAAAATGAGCTGAAAAGGCTTCTTTCTTAACTTGATTAATGTTTTTATATCCCCCATAAAGCATCACTTTTAATTTTTCATTTGATTCAACGATATCGGGTTCAGTCAAAATACAATTATCACCATTAGTGACAATATTTTTCTTAACTTTCTGTTCACCGAGCCTCCTCAGAGACTACTCCTTCAGGGCAAGTGTTCTCAGACCCATCATCAGAAGCAGTAAAGAACTCTTCATCCGATGCAGAGTTAGCCTTACTTGAGGAATCATCAAGGCAAGACAGATCAATGTCAATTAATCCGTTGACAAATTTCCCGCTTACTGGTGGAGGAATGGCATTAGTACCCAGCCCTAAGCCATTCAATTGTCTCACAACAGACTCATAGCGTTCCACCACAAAACGAGAATTTTTCAATTTCTCAATATTGCCTTTCAACTGCAAGATCTCATTTTGCAGCTTGGTGATCTCGCTGTTTCTCTTTTCCAACCCCTTGTACGCAACATCCAAATGAAACTGTTGATCACTGATTTTAAGTGAATAATCACGTTTATCTTTCTTCAAAGTTTCAATTGAATCTTTGTATCGTTTTTCGTTTTCTTTGTAGCTTAAAGCTGCAATACGAAGGGGTTAAATTTTGTCTTGAAGCTTAGAATTTTCATCCTTTAAGCTCAGTCATTTTGAACAAGAAATGACAGCAAAAGAGTTAGAATCTACCTCATTTGATGAACATGATGCCTCTCCAATAGCCATGAGGGCAACTGCAGTTGTAGACTCTTCTTGGTCTGCCATAGAAGCTTCCCGTTCCTCTGTTTCCATCATCTCCATAATCTCAGCCATGAGACCAACCTGTGTTTGAGCAATAATGGCATCCTCCAGATGAACAACCCAATCAAAGCTATCGTTCTGTTGAGCTACCAAAGCGTTGTACGTACCACCTTGACTTTGATTGCGGTTGTTGGAGTTGTTGTACCCTTGACTGTTTCCTTGGCTAGGTCTGGAGAAACCCGAGGCCGGTGCTTTGTCCTTTTGACATTCATGAGCAAAGTGTCCAAAATTATGACACTTATAGCACTTGGCTTTGGATTTATCAAAACCAACCTTGGCATTTGAATGCCCACCAATGAACTTTCTTCCTGTTCTGTTCTGGAAACACTTGGCTCTTCTCAAGATCATGGCCATATTCCACTGAATATCTATGTCCTCCATATCTTTCGGATCCACCTGATTAAAGTCTTCTTCTATGGTTTCAGGATCCGTTAGCTTGCCACCAATGAAGTTTTCATAGGCAAGCATGCATGATGAAAACAAAGCCACATGATCTTCAGCTATCTTGGTTATTGCAGATTGGTTAGATGAAGATGTGGGAGAAGGATTTCTTGAGGAATTTTGATGATGAGATCCAGAACCAGATCCAGATGCTATATAGCAAGCATGACCACCAAAAACTTTTGAATTATCCTCCTCATGAGAGTTCCCTGAGAAAAGGGCAATTCCAGAACCCGATGACTTGGATGTGGAAGACGTCTCAAAATACATAGAAGGGTCTTGTATTTGAGGTCTCCCTGATCTCTCTTTTCGTTTTAGGTTCATATCATGTGCTTGAACCTTTTCGATTGCTTCATCAATAGTCATCTCATAAAACTTTGAGTTCTCTCTCATCAAGGTAGTGTACATCTCAAATTTTGGTGGTAGGGCATCTAGAAACTTCTCAACTAACTCCTTATTTGGATAGATGAGGTCAAAAGCTTTAAGCTAAGTTTGCGGATGATAGAATCTAGAGATAAGCTCATCTATGGATTTATTCTCCAGATATTTAAAACACTCATACTGCTTCCTAAGAAGATCCCTCTTACTCTTCGTGATGTCGCTGTTTCCCTCGAATCTCTTCTACAAAGCCTTCTACAAATAACTCCCTGTTCAAGGCCATAGTAATAGATCTGTGTGCCTTCTTCTCTCTGTCATAAACTTTCTTTTCTTCTTCATCAAGTTTGGAGATAGGCTTGGGAACCTCCTCACCAAGATATGTATATGTGGGATGCTTATAACCCTCTAAAATGGGTATCCAAAGTGAAGAATCGATGTATGAGATATAATGCTCAAAGCGTGCTTTCTAGTTTGAGTAATCATTTACGTTAAGCAGCTTTGGTGGTTTCTGTGGGGTTCCAATCTCATTGTCATAATTTAACGGGTTAACGAGATTCTGAAAATTTGCCATGGTGAAACACTTAGTCAAATTTCAGAAAAATCAAAGTAATGTGCGCACTTAAGTTCTGGCCTTGCGCACTTAAGAACTTGGTCTTGCGCACTTAAGATTTGCTCTTGCGTACTTAACAAGTACGCAGGAGTAAATGACAAGTACGCAGGAAGGAGTTAAGTACGCAACAAGAAATGGTCTTGCGTACTTGGTAAGTACGCAGGAAGCCTGTACTTGTTTCCAAAAATGGTAAGTACGCAGATCACTTTTTCACCAACCCTCACCAACTTTTTTCGGTCACTGGAATCTCACCGGAGACAGAAAAAGCTGAAGATATGACCAAACAAAATGAGCCAAAGTGTTAGAAAATCATTTCTAACCAACCTTTGATGCTCAAAACACTCAAATACACAACAAAAAGGTCAGTTTTTTGAGTGATTTTTGCTTCTAAAATAGTGCTCAAGAGCTACCCCAATTTTATCACAAAAATACCAAAAGACACTCTCTTTTGCTTGTAAAACTCTGTAGGATGTGTAGAAGATGCTCCTAACACACTCACAACACTCGAAATCAAGAGCTATGCTCTGATACCACCTGTAGGTTACAGAGATGTTACAAATGAGTGCGTACATAACTTCTGTCACCACAACCTATTTATACTAGACCTGATCTTTGCGCACTTAACAAGTGCGCAGGGAAAATTGTTCCTGCGTACTTAACAAGTACGCAGAGTATTCTTGCGTACTTGCTAAGTACGCAGAAAGTAATTCCTGCGCACATGCCAAGTGCGCAAAACACTTAGAGAAAACAGACGACTAGTACATACATTAGTAATTACAACTCGATAACTAATACATACAGACACTAACATACAAAGACTAATACATATAAGACAAGTACAAAAGGTAAGACAATATCCAAAGTGCTTGTCACACAAAAGTGCTTCAACAACAACCATGTTCGATTGACATGTTTTACCCATTCAGTTAAATGACTAAGTTCGGGTTATACTAAAATTAAAATATCTATATGTGAGCCTGTTTAAAATTGAAATAAATAAATATTTTATAAGTTTAATCTACCGACCCGCAAATTCGAATTCACCAACTCGACTTGATTGTTACCATGTAACCAACCCATAATTTCAAAAACCATATGTTTGAATTTTCAATCATACATGTTGTTTTGTAAAGGGGAAGGTTATACAGGCACCGGTCCCTTACTATTCAAACACCATCTGGCCGTATTTTTTATGGACTGGCATAGAAACGAATCATGTGATGACGTACGTCACCGACACATGTCATACGAGATACGAGACTTATAACCTTTCTTCGTGTTATGTCATCTAGTGTGTCTACTATAAATATTATTATTATTAATAGTCGTAGGTCGGTATGCACAGTAACAATATTATTTTTCTATTCACTTTGTATTTTATAGTTTAGTATTTGTTTTTCTAAAGGTCAATCTAAAGGTAACTCTCGTGGGATGGTTACTGCCTTTAGTTTTTTATTCAATTATCGAAACTCCACACAAAAATAAATTGATTTTGTTAGTTTCATTTGGCATCTTGAAAATTTGTTAGTTTTCATTTTAACCCCTCACACTATAAATAATATACGTTTTAACCCGTTTACTTTTCTACTAAATTTGTTTTCATGTAATAACTTTTATTCGTTAATTTTTTCAAAAAAAGGTGTGTGCGACTATTTTTAGTTTTTCTTTTGTCAACGTTACGAAATAAACTTTTTTTTTAAAACAGAGTTGTATTCAAAATCAAATATTTTTTGGGATCGTATACTATAGCGAGTGTCGTTACCGTTGCGGTACCGTGGCCAATATTGGTAAAATCGGAACCGATATTGATATTCGCTTTTATGCTTTTCAACGAGTTGAACCGAAAGATCGTACCATTAGTAGGTATGCCTTGTTCCATCGTTTTAATGTTCTTCCCCGTCTTGTTAGAGCTGGTTTATACCTCATCAAAATTAGGTTGGAAACCGTAACGGGTTGACTCGTTGAATTATTGAACCTGGACATAATCCGTATATTTAATCATGTCAAAGACATCAGCCTAACCTGAATACACGTAAAATCATGTAACCCAAACACAGTGTTTTAAAGCATTTATCTAAAGAGTCAAAACATGTTGATGGGTTGTGAACAAGTTGGCGGATTGCAATAAATGGGATAAAACAGGTTGAGGATCTGACTTTTTTAATTAAATGGGTTGAACAAGTCAACCTAAACACGATCCGTTTAACTAAACAAGTTAAATAGGTCAACCCAAGCACGTCCTGCATATTAATTCTAACACCAAAGGGTACAGTTTTGTGCCAATCTATTAACTATTTGGCATATATAGGTTGACTGAAATGAACAGCAAAGAGTATCTCGAGCAGCATAGCGAAATGGTAGCAAACAAATGATTTGAAACTCTGAGGGATGAAACCACCAATGAGAATGTGGTTCATGCATGAACCCTAATGGTCTTAGAAATGTTAATCCTAAGTCAAGCCATCGTGAATGAATGTTCGATTGTGTCCAGTTAGAAGGTGGAATAGTTCCTTGGTCTCGACTTGTTTCCAAGGCTGCTGGTCTTGTTGTTTATATGATCCGATTGCGAGTCGTGTTAAACTGATATTATAAAATGAAGGTGGAACCATCATCCACATTTAGAATATGAGAAAATGATGATCTTATTGCGAGTCTGGGAATGTTCATGGTACGGTTCGACAAACCTGTTTTTGACAAAAAAAAAAGTTAGAGAGAACCGCAAACTATAGATTTAAGAAAACATAAACCAAAACGGCCGTTTTTTATGGGTTGGCAGTTTGAATTTACAGTTCCGAACAATTTTTTTTCTACAATATAATTTCGTATTAATTTTTTTAAAATGTAAAGATATGATAAAAAAAATTTCTACAACATAATTTCGTATTAATTTTTTTAAAATGTAAAGATATGATAAAAAAAATTTCTACAACATAATTTTGAATTATTTTTTTTAAAATGTAAAGATATGATAAGGATAGTTCATGAATATATTTTATATACCTGACTTTATATTCCTAAAATAAAAAATAAATAAAAAATAATAATGCATGTTAACTGGCCGGTTTGAAGATTCCTGGTTCCAAACCATAAATCAAAACATGATTCATCAATAACCAAACTATGAATCCAAACCATAAACCAAAACATGATTACCAAACTATGAACCGAACCGTGTGTATTTTAAACACCCCGACTTGCTTCACTTCCAACTGTTCACAATTGGTTTCAATGGTTTATGAACATCCTAGACCGAGTATTGTACAAGGGGTCACGAGGGTGGCTGTAAAGCTAACACGGGGCAGCAGCAGGAGAGATCTGTCAAGGGGCAGTGGTGAAATCATTACCTACATTGATGCAGGATAACAAGCCAACAAAGAATAATATACAAATGGGAAAGTTTTGATTATCAGAGAGCTGCCAATATTCAGACAAAATTTGCATGCTTGAAAGCTGCCAAATACTTAAGCAAGAAGTTCTGCTACTAGCATAGAAAGTGAAACATACAAGTGGAAACCAAAAAAAAACTGACATGATATCCAGAGTATGGATGCAGTTATACCAACTATTTCCACATTTTAATACCAAAAATTGAAAATATCATGTTTCATTCATAAAACGCGAACTCTATTTGTCTTTAGCGCTGAAACGAGATGGAATATGAGCCTGTATTTGGATCTTTAACTGCTTTAAAGTTGTCGACACTCATCCCAAACCGTCCTAGAATTGTGTTTCCCATATCTTTCAACTTCCCTGTGTAAACATAAAATGCAAATTTAGAATATTACTGTAATAATATTGTTTTTGGAAGCACCCCTAACGAATTAATTATTTATAAAAAGTAAGAAAAACAAGAGAAGTGTTGGGAGAGTCGTCCACAACCCTAATAAAAACGACATGTTGATAGGTAGAAACGGAGCATGTCGCAAATGAAGGCAGACAATTATTGGAGAGAGAACACCTGACTTCACCAAAAGAACTATGATTCCGATTTCTAAAGTCAGGTGTTTTCTCTCCAATAATTGTCTGCCTTCATTTACAAAAAAATAGTAATTATTCCATTCAAGGGGTAGTGAGGCCTTTGTAAGCTCCTCAATCCCCTCTAACAGAGGTATTGGATTCAAATCAGGGCTTTCACTGACTTCTTGCGTTAAACTCAGATATGCCCAGCTTAAGTAGAGATGTGAATTTCTGACAGGACATGACCATAACACCAAATTTTCAGGTTTGGGTTTAGTCTAAACAGGTTTGAGCCATTTGCGGGTCAGACCCGCAAACACGTCTAGCCGACCCGTTTAACCCATTTATTTATTCTTTAAATGTGCTTTATGTAATAACTAAACTATTTGGGTATTTTTAGGACAAAATTTTAAAGTTTAAAAATAAAATTGGCATAACTTGAACATAACCGCTTTGAAAAAACAAATAGAATATGTAAATTTAGAATTTTAAAGTATTAATATGCAAAATCTATATCTATATTTATACTATATAATAAATAAAGGTTTTAATGCCACGTGTCGCCTCCACCTTCATTCTCATCAATTTTTCCCCGCCTTTCTCTCCTATTTATTTAATAATAATATATTTTTAAACAAATATTAATTATATTAATAAAACATATTTATTTTAAACTATCATTTATTATAAGAAACTTTGAAATCTAATTATGTAACTTTTCTTTTAAATCAAATAGTATATGAAAGTAAAATTAAATTAAATACTAATTAATGTATTTTCGAAACTCAACTATATATTAATTTTTACATTTTTTGAATTTTGTTTTCTCTCTTTGGTATATGTAATACATTTTTACACATGTAAAATACATAGATAAAGATTTAAGAATTTTATGCATTAATATTTTTCACTCCGTGTGTATTATACGGGTTCTAAGCTATATGTAATATGTAAATATTTATTACTAAGTATATAAAATTGCATTTATTCAGCCCGTGTAATACACGGGAATCTAACCTAGTAACTAAGTAAATAAACCTTTTTAGGGTAAACAGGTTGTGTTCGTGTCAACCTGTGAGTACATGTGTCTATTTGGGTGTGACACGATTTTCAGGCCGTGTCGGGTTCGACCCGTGAACATGTCCCGTTTAGCAGCCCTAGACGTAACCTACACTTCACCTAGTCTAACCCAGATGTTGGTGGGTCCCGTGAGTTTTTCCTAACAGTTTCTCATGGTTACCAGATAAAAAACTTACACGTTAAAAATATTAACATGAAGATGTCTAGATAAAGCTTACCGAGCATCTCTTCCTTCATCTTTTCACGCTTTTCATTGGCCAATGGTTCTAAACGAACAATAGTTCTCTTAGATTGGTAACTTGAAGGATCGAGTTCCAAGATTTTCTTCATGTCTGTCAAAAATATATATAGGTAGGTAGCTTGAATAAAAATATAACACGGGATCTACTTTTGGGCAATTTACTATTTTGTTTTTTAGAAATAGCAAACTTACTTCTACATTACATTTCCTAGTACTCACCAGTGATAGCCTCATCATAGTTTTCAAGCTTTTCATGGGCTTCTCCTCTTCTGATTAAAGCTTTCATGTATGAAGGATTTAGTTCCAATGCTTTGGTACATTCTTTAACCGTGTCCTCATACTTGCCCTACAAGCAAGGTAATGAGAGAGAATCATAATCTCTCTTTTGTTAACATTAATAATATATACACACAAATATTAATTGAGCTATTTTGTACTAAGGGGTGTCAATTTCTAACATGATTGGTTTTGGGTTGTCAAGTCCTATGAGTACACCCGTTAAGACCGGTCACGTCTAACCTGACATGAACCTGTCAACCCGTTTAATTAAATAAGTCGGCCCTTCAACCTTTTCAAAATTAGAAAAAACTACAGCATGTTCACAACACGCCAACCCATTTATGACACGTTTACAAGTTGATTACAACTCACTTACAACCCGCCAACCGTCTGACTCTCTTGGATAAATGGGTTACACCGGTGGTGTCTAGGTTACACGATTTTAAGTGTATGGGTTAGAAGGGATATCTTTGACACGAATAAATATATACGACATGTCCAGGTTCATCGATTCAACCCGACACGATTGCCACCACTCCTTTATGCTATATATATAATATTTTACCATCTTAATCCAACACATATTACATCATTTGTATCTCGTTACACTGATTTGGGCATGAATCTAAGGGAAGAATGTGCCATAAGGAGATGAATGGAAGATTAAGATCTATAAACCAGAAAGCACCAAATCATTCGACTTCAAAAAACGTCATTAAATGGAAGAAAATAATGTCGAGTATGAAGGCTTTTCGGGTCAGCCGGCCCTAGAGTCTGTCAGGTTACGGGTTTTGGGTTGGGGCCCATATGGGCTTAACTTGTTGGTTAAGCTATTAACCCTAGACTAGTCTCTCTATATATGATGTAATAGTCTTGTAATTCTTTGAGCACCTAAACATAATAAACACCCTAGTTGCAGCAAGTGGATGTAGGTCATACCGACCGAACCACTATAAATCTCTCGTGTCGTTTATTCGTTTTAGCGTGTGTTGCATGTGTTGTGTTTGTCTAAGCAGTTAATGCAGTAAAATATCGGATATCGGTCAAGGACCGATATACGAGATATCGGTTATCGCGGTGAGATATCGGTAGGATATCGGTAACCATAAAAATTATATATTAACCATCAGATTCAATAGTCATAGACTAGAAACATAAAATTTATGTATAAATTTATAAATATAACATTACTTTTACGCTTTTTATGTATAAATTTATAAGTTTAAGGACCAAATAAAAACTAGTAAAAATGTAGAGGGGTTAAAAGTTAAAAATCCAAACTTAATAAACCCTAAATCCCTCTACCCCGTTCATTGCTCCGTTCCCCCTCTGCTCCACCGTTCCCGCTCTGCCTCGGAGCCTCCAATCTCACGCACACCAGCTCCAAAATCATATCGATTGGGTTCGAAATCATGGATTGCTGGGTTGATTTCCCACAATGGAGACACATGTGGTTCGATTATGCTTCGAAATAAGGTAAGAATTCGTTCTACTTGCTTGATTTGGTCCAAACCAAGAATATCGGTAATTCGACCGATATGATGAACTCATGTTATCGGCGATATATCGGTAAATATCGCCGATAATATCGGCTCTGATATTCCAACCGATATTTAGTCCAACCTCCGATATCCAAGATATCACCGAGATATCGGTGTTATCGACTGCATAGGTGTTTGTGTGATACCCTAACAACTGGTATCAGAGCTTGGCTCTTGATCGTGTCACACTCACAGCCGCCTCCGAAGTAACTAGGGTTTCTCCTGCCGTCGCCGCCGCCGTGTGAACAGTGCCGCGCGTGAACAGTACTGCTACAGTGTTTTCCGACTGCTACAGTACCACCGTGAACAGTACTAAAAAAAATTCGCTACTGATTAGGGTTCCGCCACTGAGTCTCAGCCGCCGAAAACCCAGCTGTCCATCACCTTCTCTGCCGCTGACAGATTTGATTTCTGTCCCGTTTCCGCTGCCGCTGTTGTTGACCGGGTCAACCGCAACCGTCAAACCCTAAATCCGGTAAACTTTTTTATCGGTGTTCTTACTCGTTTATTACTGATTTTTGTTGAGATTGGTTGAATAGACAGTGCCCAATAGAACAGTCAACAAGTTCAGGCCACCGCCACTGCTGTGTTTGTTCACCGTTCCTTGTCTCGACTCAATCAGTTCTACTCGGTAAGTTTTGTTTGACAGCGGTTTGATGGTAAGGTAAGGTAAAGATAGTGACGTTTGATGGACAAGATTATGGATTCTGGAGAATGCAAATTGAAGACATGCTCTATCAGAAGAGCTTACATCTTCCGATAATTGGTTTGACAGCAAAACCAGAGAAGATGTCTGAAGCCGACTGGAATCTCCTAGACAGACAAGCCTTGGGATTAGTAAGGTTGTCTTTGTCAAGGAACGTGGCCTACAACATAGTCAAAGAAAAGACCACTTCTTGTTTGTTAAAAGCCCTGGCTGACATGTATGAGAAGCCCTCTGCCGTTAATAAGGTATTTCTCATCAGGCATTTAGTTAACACCAAGTTGAGAGAAGGTTCGTCTGTTTCTGCCCATATTAATGATTTCAATTCTATTTTAACTCGGTTAGAATCTATTGATATTAACTTTAAGGATGAGGTACAAGCTCTCCTTCTATTGTCTTCTTTGCCCGAAAGCTGGTCAGGTACTGTTACAGCTGTCAATAGTTCATCTGGAACTACCAAACTCACATTCAAGGGGATGCGAGATTTGATTCTAAATGAAGACGTGTGTAGGAAAAACGCTGGAGTTCTATTCTACATACTGAAGGAGGGGGGAGAAAACCTGAAAAGGGCAATAACAGGGGTAGGTCCAAGTCCAGAAAGAGAGGTCAGTCCAAACCAAGGGCTGGCATTGAATGTTGGAATTGCAAAGAAAAGGGTCATTTTAGGAGCCAGTGTCCTAAACCAGCCGTTGCTAAAACAATAAAGAGGTGAACAATGTAACAGCCGATGAAGAAGAGGAAGTAGAAGATGATGCTCTTATTTGCTGCGTTGAAAACACTATCGAGTCCTTGATCATGGTTTCAGGAGCTTCTTTTCACGCCGTCCCTTGCCCAGAGCTTGTGAAGAATCTACGAACATGTAACTTTGGTAAAGTTCGTTTGGCTAATGATAAGACACTTGACATTGCAGGGATTGGTGATGTTGATCAAAAAAACCACACTCATAACCACTTGGACATTGAAAGATGTCAGAGTAATTCCCAACTTGAAGAGGAAATTAATTTCAGTTGGTCAGCTGGATGACCAAGGTCACGGGGTTTTCTTCGGGGATGGTCAATGGAAGGTTATCAAAGGCAATCTCGTGATTGCACGTGGAAAGAAGAGGAGAACACTGTACATGGTGGAGGTACCTGTCGACGGTGTTAATGCCATGACTTCAGGTCCGAGTCCATCTAATTTATGGCACCAACGACTCGGACATATGAGTGATAAAGGATTGAAAATGTTGGCCGAGAAAAGGAAGTTTCCAGATTTAAAGAAAGTTGAAACCGGATTCTGCGAACCATGCGTTCTCGGTAAACAGAAGAAAGTCACATTCTTGAAGACAACTCAAGCACCAAAAGCTCAGAAACTGGAGCTTATTCATTCGGATGTTTATGGACCTACTTTAGTCCAATCGGTAGGAGGATCTTCCTACTATGTGACATTCATTGACGACGCAACGCGAAAGGTATGGGTTTATTTCCTCAAAAATAAATTTGAAGTTTTTGATACCTTTAAGAAATGGAAAATTGTTGTTGAAAATGAAACTGATTTGAAGGTCAAATGCTTGAAGTCGAACAATGGTGGGGAATACATCAGCAAAGAATTCACTGATTATTGTGCCGATCAGGGAATCAAAATGATCAAGACAGTCCCAGGAACTCCTCAGCAAAATGGAGTTGCAGAACGGATGAACAGAATACTTAATGAAAGGACGAGGAGCACGAGGTTAAACACAGGGCTCCCCAAAATGTTCTGGGCCGATGCAGTTAACACTGCAGCTTATCTAATTAATCGTGGACCGTCTGTTCCTTTGGGTTTCAAAATACTAGAGGAAGTGTGGAAAGGAAAGGAGGTTAGTCTCAAACATCTGAAGGTATTTGGTTGTTCTGCTTACCATTTATTGAGTGACAGGGATAAATTGGATCCAAAGGGAAAGAAGTGTACGTTCATTGGCTACAGGTTAGACAAGATGGGTTACCGGCTTTGGGACTCTGAAAGTCGGAAGGTAATCAGAAGTAAAATGTCACGTTCAATGAAGCAGAGTTATACAAAGACAAAAATGCAACAAAACCAGAAGTTCAGAAAGAATACATTGTTGTTGATACTGAGACAGAGAATACAGGTGACAGTGAAACTCCAGCAGATATTCAAGACAGTGGGAGCTCAGAGGTTGATGATTCAACCGACAGTGACAGTTCTGAAGACGAAATTGAAGAACCATCACCAGCTACCGCTCCCGTTCCTCCTGAGACTAAGTGGGTCAGGAGGTCTACTAGAGTTGCTGCACCGCCTGAGAGAGATTCTCCATCTGCTAATTTTCTGTTGCTAACATAGAACGGAGAACCTCAATGCTACACAGAAGCCATTCGTTTGAAAGATTCATTGTAGTGGGAGATATCAATGAAGGATGAAATGAAATCTTTAGAGAAGAACAGAACGTGGGAGCTGAGAAAGCTTCCCTTTGGTAAGAAAGCATTGCACAACAAATGAGTGTACATGGTCAAAGATGAACACGATGGTTCTAAGCGTTACAAAGCTAGATTGGTAGTTAAGGGGTTTCAGCAGAAACCAGGAGTTGATTACAATGAAATCTTCTCTCCGGTTGTGAAGATGACTACTATCAAGTTGGTCCTAAGTATTGTTGCTGCTGAGAGTCTTCATCTAGAGTAGCTAGATGTGAAGACAACTTTTCTACACGGGGATCTGAATGAAGATATTTACATGGCTCAACCTGAAGGGTTTCAGGTTAAAGGAAAAGAAAATATGGTCTGTAGACTAAAGAAGAGTTTGTATGGACTGAAACAAGCTTTGAGGCAATGGTACTTGAAGTTTGACAACTTCATGGGTAGATCCGGATCAGTGTTGTAAAAATCGCGCCTAGGCGCCGATTAATCGCTAGGCGGTAGGGTAAGATAGAATTTTGACCTAGTCGGTCCAAAAATGCTAGACGGTCCAAATCGCGCCTAGGCGGCCAGATTCCGGCGAAAACCTGAAATTTCCGGCCAAATTCCGGCGAAAGCCTGAAATTTCTGGCCAAATTCCGGCGAAAACCTTTGGTTTGGTTTAAAAATGAACATTTTTATAAAAATTACATATAAAAATGTGTATATAAATAAAAAACTGAAAAATACATGTAAAAATTCCAATCCAATTAATCCCGCCTAGGCCCCGATTAATCCCACCTAGGCCCTACCCCACCGCCCGACTAGCGCCTAGCGATTTTTACAACACTGATCCGGATACAAGAGATGTGAGATGGATCACTGTTGTTACATCAAGAAGTTCAAAAAGTCCTACATCATCCTCCTTTTATATGTGGATGATATGTTAATTGCAGGTTCTGACATGAAAGAGATAAAGAAATTGAAGAAGCAAATGTCAGAAGAATTTGAAATGAAAGATCTGGGTGCTGCCAAACAGATACTTTGGAATGAGTATCTCTAGGAACAAAGACGGATCTCTGACACTATCTCAAGAAAAGTACATTTGGAAAGTGTTAGAGAAATTCAAGATGAAAGATGCCAAGTCCCGAAGCACTCCACTAGGGAGTCAGTTCAAGCTTTCAAAAGACCAGTCACCAAAAACTGAAGAAGACATAGCCGAAATGGCTAAGGTTCCTTACGCATCACCTGTGGGAAGTCTTATGTACGCCATGGTGTGCACGAGGCCAGACATAGCACAGGCCGTGGGGGTAGTCAGTCGTTATATGTCTAATCCAGGAAAAGAACACTGGGAGGCAGTCAAATGGCTGCTAAGATATTTGAAAGGCACTGCGAAGATGGGGTTACGGTTCTCAGGCAAAGATATTGTTCTAAGGGGCTATACAGATGCAGACCTTGGGGGACGCAAGGATTCTTATAAAAGCACAACCGGGTTTGTTTTTTCAGTGGGAGGAACTGCGGTTAGTTGGATGTCCAGATTACAAAAGAGCGTTGCTCTTTCAACTACTGAAGCTGAATATATGGCTTGTGCTGAAGCCAGTAAAGAGTTGATTTGGTTGAAGAATTTTCTAGAAGAACTTGGGAAGAAACATCCAGATAGTTCGTTGTTTTGTGATAATCAAAGCGCTATTCATCTGGGGAAGAATCCTGTGTTTCATGGAAAAACGAAACACATTCAGCTTAGGTATCACTTCATCAGAGGTTTGATCAGTGATGGTACATTGAAGTTTGAAAAGATTAAAGGAACGGAGAATCCCGCGGATATGCTTACTAAGGTGGTGACCTTAGAGAAGTTGACGCTATGTATAGCTTCAACTGGCCTTCGGGAATAATGATGAGATGGCGTTACAGCTAGAGGTAGAGATGTTACAAGACTACAGAGAAGACGGAGACAGTTTGAAGTTTATCAAAGCCTCCAAGTAGGAGATTGTCAAGTATGAAGGCTTTTCGGGTCAGCCGACCCTAGAGTCTGTCAGGTTACGGGTTTTGGGTTGTGGCCCATATGGGCTTAACTTGTTGGTTAAGCTATTAACCCTAGACTAGTCTCTATATATATGATGTAATAGTCTTGTAATTCTTTGAGCACCTAAATATAATAAACACCCTAGTTGTAGCAAGTGGATGTAGGTCATACCGACCAAACCACTATAAATCTCTCGTGTCGTTTATTCGTTTTAGCGTGTGTTGCGTGTGTTGTGATCGTGTGATACCCTAACAAATAACATCAACAATATTTACAGTTTCGGTTGCTACTTAGTGACTGACTGTTAATGGGTCGGGTCTTGATCATGATCTGATCCAACCAGCTTACATGTCAAATGGATCAAAAACAAAAATTTTATCATCTTAAAAGTTTGATTAATTTTAATGATTAAATTATAATAAACATGATTATATACAACCACCAAATTCCCAGGTGATTGCATGTGAAAACCTTTTTTTACATAAACCGAGGCGCTCATGAGCTAAGACCGACTCGCTATAAATTCAAATCAAGGAAAGCTTAAACGAGCCAGAGCTCGAGCTTATATTGGGGTTCATTAATAAACGAACTCAAGCCTCGGCTTCACATATCGAGCTCGAGCAAGCTCGCAAGCCTAAACGAGCCTTTTATTCATATAAGTATATTTTCTGTATTAAATATAAATTTATATAATTATAGTTATTATATATTAAATTATGACAAAAATAATTAAATAATACATATTATGTTATGCATAAAAATTAAAATTATAAGTGTATATAAAAATATACAAATGAAATAACTAAATAATAAACGAGTCGAGCCCATGCCGAGCTCGGCTCATTTACACCCCTAACGTGGCTATAATTTTTTTTAATGTTATTATTTATTCATCAAGATCTGGAAATCCTGTCTTTAATAGCATAAAAACAACAGCTTCAATCCTAAAGTCGTAGCAAGTATCAACAAATCTTCATAGTTCTCATGGCATGGAACAAGAAATTCTCAGCTAAACCTAGCGGTTCATGTCACAATTTTTTTATTTGTGAGTTTCTAATTTTAACCATTTAAGGAGATCTGATTGAAAGACGTGAAGCTTGAGGTTTAACAATATACCTAAATTAAGAGAACGGTAAATTAAATAACTTACCAGTTTAAAGAAACAAGTAGCGCGATTATTATGACATATGGACCTAATTTCAGAAGAAGATGACATCTCAGGTGCAAGTTGGATAGCATAATCATACTTCAATAATGCCTCTTCATACAGACCATCTCCGAATAACTTATTTCCTTCAACTTTTGTTTCATTCATTTGTGCCAAAACTTTCTGCATGTGGGAAGATGAAGGTAAACAGGGTAAGATGAGCTTATTCTGTTTTTAAACTTTAAAGACAACCTCGTAAATGAACAAGCGGAAACCTAGAAAAACAAGTAAAAGATCTTTCTAGAATCTTTAAAGAAATCAGTTGTAACCACATGGTTTGATACACATTGTAACAGTAAAGCATTTCAAGAACAAACAATCTTCTTGGATGGTCAATTTAAAACGTTGCTTTGTTACAACTAGAGACGCGTAATCTAACATTTTAGTATATCAATGAAAATTCTTTTGCAGCTCAACCATTTGCTATTATTTATGCATATCCAGTCTTTTACTATTTGATGTACCATTTATGCTTTTAATGTATAAACTCAAACCAACGTTCTTTTAAGCTGGAACCATTCTCATAATAAGTGACTCATATCATTGCTAAAATGATGGTCATCCTTAAAATCGACTAGGACTTAAAATTTCCTGTCAGCTAACTCTATTATGTGTAATTGGCTATGACAACATTTAATTTATGCTGTTAACACCTGAATTAAAAAAAATTTAAAAAAAAAGGTGGCTTAGGTCAATTTCACACAAGGTTAGTACAAGACCAAATATAATGTTCTCACTTTCCATGTCACCATAATTCTTATCAGCATCACATCATTTGACTATAGTAAGGCATTAACCACTCAACAACGTACTCGCCACCTTGGCCGACAAGGTAACCTAACATATGCATTTTCACCATATGTACTTTTTTACCTTATCTTTATTTTATTCTCTCAAGCTGAAGTTGGATTCCTTATTGAGCTTAAAAAACTGGGACTAAACTTCCAGTTGACTTGATATGTTGGGAAAATATCATCAAAGAGTTTGAAATGAACTGTATCAGAAAGTTTAACTTCCCTAGCAGAGATTCAAGCTCTTTAAGTCTATAATGATACTGTATTGGCTTCTATCCTCAATTGATTCCCATTGATGTACCAAAAGCTTTAAAAATTGCATTCCCACACCCCAAAAACACAATTAAAAGGATCGTATTAGGTCATTTTTCTTATGCTTTTGGGAGATTGTTCCAAATAAACAATTTCATCAATACATGCTTAATTTAACCACAGCCATCGATATAGACCTACATAAAGTCATCAATCACATCATGAAACAAGAGTCTGTCGTTCCAACCTGAAGGAGATAATTACAAATTCAAACGTACCCCCAAGAAATTTTAACGCCTCTCTTATTTAACATTATACAACCAAGCGCATCTTGAGTATCCATCCAATGAAGATAAGTAGCTCACAGACATGAGGACAAGGTAACTAGCATACAAAAAATTGATATCTAGTGACATTAATGATCCGTCTGTTGATGAAACTGTGTTGAGACATATGAGGTGCACCCCCTACCGCCTATGCTTACCTTTAGACAATGCGACAATCATTATAACATAAATCATGGTTATTATGAATCCATATACCTAATTACCTATCTCTAAGTAAACGTTTTTCATTCTAGAAAGGACCTCTTCGACGAATCAACTAGAAACCTGTGTAACTCACTTCATATTTATTTTCAATTTATTGGAATAACTGAATAAGTTTCCCGAGATTCTTTTCGATCCTATTAATCTCTATGGGCTAGTAAGTCATCTTTGAGTCTTCTTCCTAGATGCACACGTAATTTTCTTCAGTCACCTCATCAACCATATATGCCAACATCATTTTCAGGTCTAGTAGTGTAGATGTAAACCAATTTCAAAACTGACCTCACCGACCTAGTGTTTTGTGCATAAATACCCCCATGAATGCAGGAAGAACATCTACTGGTGTTTGATTACAACTCCTTCACATGACTTCATCTATTTGTATGGTAGAATACAAGTAAAGGAGGATTGCAACAAAATTTCTTAGCTACTCACAGCATCATTATCTAGAAAACTTGGCCCTGTAAATGATGATAAGCATACGTTCACAACAAAAATCAATACGGAAATTACAATTTGAGGCCAAATGACAATTTGTTCAAAAGCATGTATTATCAAAGCATCTCAAGTCTAATATAACCAGTAATTACAATAACACGAACAGAAAGCATAACCCTAAAATTACACAAAATAGAACTTCAAATCAAAAAAGAGTGTGAACCTGCTTGAGTTCATCATCATTGAGCGCATCTTCATAGGTCTGATCCTTTGACACCGCAGATACTTCTTCCAATTCGACGTGCGGTTTATCAGTATTATCGGAAACAGCCGCATCATCTCCGACTTCCGTCTCGCTTGCCGTTTCGTATCCGTCGGATGCGTATCCGGAGGCTGTTGCTTTACCGTCACCGCCGGAATCTAATACATCGGAATTTATTCCATCGCCGGCGGTGGTTGACTTTGAAGGTTTTGCTTGGATGTCGGTGGAAGGCACCGGCTCGATCACCACCATTTTGGACTTCTCAGAAAGACCTCAAATCATCTGGTGTCTTCTTAATGTTATCGGAGAGATGTGTCACGTGAGGTCACGTGCGACTTTTTATTTCTCAAAAAGCCGGCAGTTAAGGAAATAGGATGATGAGGTGGTGTGAATTTTGATAAATCTTAATTAGACGGATGGACCGTTATTGACTGATTTTATTTTTGGTTCTTAACTTTAAAAAATTACGTAATTGGATCATAACTTTATAATTTATAATATAATTGGCCTTTAAAATGGGTGAAGATTAGATTAGACTTTTAATTTTTTTTAAATGATTAAAATACCCTTCAAACTTAATTACACGGATAGCCCATGTGGTATGCTTATATTTCACTTTTAATCCCTAACTTTGAGAAATTACAGGGTTAAACCATAACTTTATAGTTTGTAACACAATTGACACATAAAATAGATGGATGCCAACTTTGATTGTTAAGTGCATGTGAAATGACCAAAATACCTCTTAATATTAAAAATATAAAATAAAAAAATTAAAATAATTTATTAAAGTGATGGGGCCTACCCGACGTAAACTTAAAACAATCTTCTTCTTCCCATCCCTCCCGTCGATCATACCACCACCGATCAAACCATCATTATCCACCATCTTATCTTTCCGAAGACTTCCCATTTTCTCCTCGCAACTTCAGACCCGATATGTTGAAACCCGACACAACCCAAAGAAATCCATGGAGTCCGGCTACTCAAATTCATGGATTCCTGCACAACCTAAAGAAACCCATGAAACGAGTTTAAGACCAGATTTGTTGATCAAAATCGATTATGACTCGTCAAACCGTTAAGTCATGTAACATCCTAAGTTTTCTAAAGCTAATGGTTCGGGTCGGAGGTGACCGGAATCTCTAATAAACAGGTTAGCGCACGGGACGTACAAACATCATTCATCAAAGGGGGCCGGTTAGCCGTGTAATTATCAATTCGAACCAGAACCGCACAATCAAGAATAATGCAAGGACCTAGATGCAAAGACTAATTATATTTAAACCCTTTTATTAGAAACCCTAGGGCGAGTGGCCTAGGTGGTGCGTGAATGGAAGAAAACATGACAGCAAGGAGGGGAGACGTCGGAGAAGAAAGGAGAGGCGGTGGGGACAGTTGTTTCTGATCCAAGAGTTCCACAACACACTAAGGTAACTCTTGTTTGTGATTTCTCTCATTCTCATATGTGTTCTTGCATGGTTTAGATTAGGGTTATGGTCTCAGGTAGCGATAGAGGAAGCGAAGATCAAAAAGCGCCTGAGGCGCGAGGCGACCTCAGGCGCAGGCCTCGTCGCTTTTACACACATAAGGCGCATGCCATACAAAAAGCGCTCGCTTGAATCGCTTTATCTCAGGCGCTAGGCGCACGCTTTTGTGTAAAATCGAAAAAGGAGATGAGATGTAGTTGAAAAAATGGAGCTGGATGAAGACTTACCTTGGATGAAATGTTTACCTGTTGATTGAGGGGGCTGAAGAGAAGAAGCGACCATGAAGATGAAAGCAGAGAGAGAATGAGATAAAAATGGGTGGCGGCTATTTTGTTTAGGGTTTATATCCTTTTATTTCTTTTTTTTTCTTTTACTTAAGTTATCTTTTTCATCCTTGGTGTTAAAGTTTTTATCAAATTTGATCCTAACTTTTTCTAGTTTGTTTATTTTATTTCTTTTTCTTGTTTCTTGAGTTTTATTTATTATAAATATTGTTTGGTTAGTTGTACATTGACTCTCATAAAGATTTTATGCTTCTTTATGTTGTAGATATATGTTATTTATATATTATACCATATATATAACTTATTTATATCTAAATGTTAGGTATGTGATGCTAGAAATCTATGAGTAATATAAAAAAATATATATAAAAACACCTTGCGCCTCGCGTAGGAAAAGTGGTGCGCTTTGCGCCTTGCTCCTCTGCTTGGGACCCTCTCGCTTTTTTTGCGCCTCGCGCTTTTTAAAACCAAGGCGGAGATGGGATGGCCGGCTGGTGGTGACGGTTGTAATCCCCATGTATATTTTTACTTTTTTCGTCACTTGTAATTTCATTTTCATGTGGGTTGCATCAATCCACCTTAATAAATTACCCTATTTAACTATTCAATTTCATGAGTATACATACATACATACATTGAATGCTTTTATTTCAAAACTCAAAAGTAATGAATATTTATGTAAGATTGTATGTAAATAATTATTATCATTCTAATAAATATATATAAATGCTAGGTTATTTCTAAACCTATAATATATATATATATATATATATATATATATATATATCGTATAAATATATAACTTATAAAAGTTAAATTATAAATTCTATAAAAAAATTAGGGTTTATGTTGTTTTAATAAAATAAATTACATTTTATATTTATAACATTTAATTATGCTATAGGGATTATTAAACTTATGAAAAGATATAAAACTTTAAATAATTTTATGTTTTATAAAGTCCAGGGGTTAGGTATGTCAATTCTGAAACTTAATTCCAATTAAAAATCTTTATTCATAAAGATTGAATTTAACTTGTGTTATGTTATGTTTTCCATTTCTATTTGTAGTAATAGATGCTTTAATTACAATGAAATAATATTATCACTTATTAATAGATGATCATGTGCTTATAATCAGCCCCGGCGTATAATCCGTCGCCGGTCGGGGTGTGACAATGGTCACGGGGAGAAGAAGGAGGTGGCAACAGGTCGGGGAAGGGCGATGCAAGGGTTGGTAATATGCCATCATTTATACATATTTTACATACATAATAATCCTACATTATGGTACTAATTGAATAATAACCTTGCAATTTATGCTTAAAACACTTATATTTTGTAATTGCAAGTTATTCGATGTTAAAAATATAAATCAAGCTAAAATCTGTCAAAAACACCAAGAATTCAAGCTTCTAGAAGATTCATTCCCGAGCATTGACCCCCAAGAAGTCAAAATTGGTCAACAAAAGTCAACCAAGGAGCTAAAAGACAAACATGGAGGAAAAAGGGGAGATGCACGACCGTGCATCCCAATGCACGGTCGTGCATTGCCCTTCCTTCTCCTCCACGGCCCAATACCGTGTCCTCTGTACCCTGTTTGATTCCCTAGGCCTTTGCATGACCGTGCAACCCATTGCACGGCCGTGCATTGCTCATTTTGAGGCTTATAAACAGGAGGCTTGAGTTCTTCATTTCACACACCAATTCAGACCTCAAGAACACTCAAGAAGATAGCATTCTCGTAGTTAGAGTAGAGAGTAAAGGGGCTCTTCTTCCTTGTTCCACAATAGGGGAGCCCAAGAAATTCATCATTACGCTAGTCGTTATGGCCATTTGTGGCTAAAACTTATTTGTATTTCTAGGGTGAAGATGATGTTTGGTGCATGTTAATGTTTAATGTATTAATGAACTGGTATGCTTATGTCTTTAACTAATTCGTTCTTGAAAACCATCTTTTGATGGACTTTTATTACTTTCAAAATCCGTATTTATATTTGTGAGTGTCTTAATTTTAAAGAGTATGATCATAAAACCCTTTTTAATCAAACTTCCTTTGAAACTCGTACGTCTTTATACGAGCAAAGATATACTTCTAAGATCGTACATCTTTATACGATATTATTATGCGACCAAGAATTGGTGAACTCATGTTGGGAACGGTACGTCGTTATACTTGGTCCCATTGTTACACCGCTTCTCGGTGTGCAAAATATAACCACCTATTTAATTTTAATATAAAGCATTTTGAGTCCGATGTCTTAAACCATCCCGGAGATAGGGGTGTTTATCGGTTCGGTTAACGGTTTGTTCGATTTATTCGATTCGGTTTGTTCAGTTTTGATTTTTTTAACCCTTATCCTTTAACCGAACCGAACAAATTTATTTTTATTTGTTGTCTCTTAGACCGGTTCGGTTACTCTTTTGTTGGCTCGAACGAAACCGAACAAACTTACTAGTGGCTTAATGGTTGTTTTGTATGCTTGTGGTTGATATAATTATTTAGGATAATAATTAAAACTGTAAATATTTTTATAAAACATTTAACACAATCTTATAAAACAACGAGAATATTAAAAGGTTTAAAATTTCTTGTAAAGGTAATTAAATAAAAGTAGTTTTTATTTAGAAGTAAAACAAGTTTTTAAATTTAGTTGTTTTATTTAAAAACATATTTAAAATTAACTAAAGGTTAATTAGTTTAAAATTTAGTTCGCGACTAACGACCAATTTAGATTAAATAAGGTATTTAAAATTGGACCGTGTCGAGTGTTGAAAAGCGTTTCACGAACTTATATAGTAAAATTGTTTTACTAAAATTTGCACGACTTATTTCATTTTATCCGTCGTCCAAAATGTTTTTGACCCTTAACCGGTAAATTAAAACATTAATGAAATCCCAATTATTAAAAAAACGATATTTCAGCGCCACCCTTAATTATGACACTTCAACTAAACTAAAAACGTCGATGTTAGTAAATTACCCTACATTCGACGCCGCGGTTTTAGTTAAAGGTAGGGTAAAGCTATTGGTGAGACCAATGTTAAGATCTCTAAACCCAGATGCCGTGTTAGAGAAATGCCCGAAGTTGCTGTTGCTAGAGAATGCTTTAAAGCATATACTTCAGGTATCTAGGCAACTTTTCTATTGTTTCTTTATCGCTTAAAATTTAGACTTTTAACGTATGCAAACTGGCTTTTTGCAGACACAAAAGAAAGGAAGGAAAGGAAGAAGAAAAGAAAGACGAACACAGCTTGAAGATTACTTCTATATTTAAAGTAAGATTGATCATAGTTACTAATACAACTATTATTCTGTTTAAGGTGTTACTCTTGATGTTATCCCTTGTTAATTAATGCTATATTTAAAGTAAGATTGATCATAGTTACTAATACTAACCCTTTCGATATGGGAGTTAGTATGTCGTAACGGAACAGTGGATACGGTCAGCCAACTGTTCCTTAATGAGTATAACGGACCCTAAAGTGGGCGTGAAGTCCGTCGGTATCATCACAACTCGTTATTCGAACTTATTATCCTGTGACTGACGTACGTCTGGTCTTGTAACTTCTTTCGGTAAGTCGGAATGCACGATTTCCTCCAAATGTACTTTATGAACGCTCAAACCTAACTAATTATGTTCTTAAATAATTGTCTTTACTTATAATATTATTTCAAATAAATAAGACTTTCCTTCTCAAGATCAAACCTCATGGCTCCCGCTAGAAGTCCTCTACAAGTCGATACGAGAGAAGTAGAGAATTACCGACACAAACCGCCCGGTCTGTTTAGGGCTCAAACGGCCTACTGAATACCCAAACCTCCAATCAACCCATAATATTAAATCTATACCAAGATTTGTATATAGACAGTACAAATATCGAATAAGTTTCCCAAATAAGAAGTCTTGCTCGAGTAACTCACAAGATAAAAGATTATTAGATTGATTTAAAGATCACTTATTCCGGTCTTTTTTAGATAAATTATAATAAAGACTTTAAAAACATAACTTACTAAAAATACTTCATTAGTTAATTAAAGTTCAACCAACTTGAGCAACACAAGAGGACTAGCCAAGAATGACCATACAAGTGACTCCACTAACCCTTAGATAATGTGTGGAAGTGTTTCAACACCAAGGGAGAGTGGGTATAGGTTGCCTCGTTTTTACTCGAACGAGAATAATAAGTTCATATTACAAGACTTAGAAAAGAAAAATAGAAAGAAAAACCTAAATGGACCAAAACCAAGAGAGATCCGGCTCTTAGCAGAGCACTAAGGCCTTTACACCTCTTGATCTTGGACACCTAAAATACTAGAATGAGCTTGCTATTTATAGACTCAAAAATTGGCAATTCACGGCCGTGCATAGGGATGTACGGTCGTGCAAAACACACATCTCTTGCACGTGAGGGAATCTGGTAGAGTAGGGAAGGACGGGGACACGTGGGGCCATTTTCACGGCCGTGTATTGCAATGCACGACCGTGCAAAGGTCAATTTTGACTCTTTGCTCTATTTTAACTTCTGGGTTGACTCCATGCGTTCGGTTTCGTTTAATAGTCTTCTGAATGCTATTTTTGCGTTGTTTTTGGGTGTTTTATTCATGTTTTTGCATGCAAGGGTTAATTATCTTGTTGTAACACAAATAAGTGGATTAAGTATCATATCTTATCATATTCTT
The DNA here is from genome assembly GCA_023525975.1 of Smallanthus sonchifolius. NCBI lineage: Eukaryota > Viridiplantae > Streptophyta > Magnoliopsida > Asterales > Asteraceae > Smallanthus > Smallanthus sonchifolius. The sequence goes on along the minus strand of CM042035.1, from coordinate 13,245,433 downwards.
TATAATTTGTGCTATTTATGGGGATAATTGTGCATGTAAAACATGTATAAATGATGGTATATCATAACACCCATACTTAAACTTTGCTTGTCCTCAAGCAAACTCATGCATGATTATACTCATAGAAGAAAACATTAATTTAATGTTAATCTAAAGCTTTTGTCCCAAATGGTTAAACGCCTCTCGTAATAGTAATAACTTGATTTTTGCACCTTTCGAATGTTTCTCCACAATAGGGTAGCAAGCCAAACATACTTGATGGAACTATGATTATACACAAAATTAAAGTCTCACAAATGTTCACTCAACACTCGGGTTTAATATATGGATAATGTATGTTAAGAAAAACAATCAATGATATAATTATTGCTTGCATAACCCTAAGCTTGTATAGAAATCAAATCTCCATCAATTGACATAAAATATGTGCATAAATCAAGAGGGCTTTATATGGGTTGTAATGATAGGCTTAGGGTTAGGGTAGGAAACATTTGGCAGAAGTGGCAAAATGTTGGAAATCCTACGTGGCTTAATGATTAAATGGAGAGTGAGCATGTTGTTAATCTTAGACTAGACATTGTGGCTAATCTAAGGACTCTTTTAAGGTCATATCGTCAAGACCAATTTCTTTCTTCAAGAATGCAAACTTCTTCTTATTTTGATGCATTCACTACTATCAATCCCCATAGATATTTCGGTTGTTTATTCCTAATACATCCATATTCTTGATTTTCTTTGCATACTCCAATTTTTCGAGTAAGTTTGATTTTCTTTTTGATGAAATTTATTTTCAATAACTTGGGCGAGTATAACTTTTCTTTTTGTTGCCCCTTTTTCTTTTCTTTTCATTTCCATATACATCCTTTTCTTCTTGCTAATTTTCATTTGTTGATCATAAAATGAATGTATGATCCTAATTGTGGATAATTGCTCCTCATATCATAGCCAAGTTGACTTCCAACTACATAGGAAAAAGGAAATGACGCTAAAAGCTTGATGTCGTTTATGGGTTTGAAGTGTGGGTTTTAGAAATGAAAAGGGTTTAGGCTCAGAGGGGTTAACTAAGGGATAATGTTTAGGGTAGGTGAAGGATGATAAGAAGGCTAAATAAAGTGGGTGAATCCTAATGCCTCAATCATTTTTATGCATTCTTTTAGTTTATGATCTTGAAATGTATGTTTTACACAAGTTCTATCATGCAAAGCAATAATTAGCACTCTATCAAACGAAAATGAGCATGTAAAATTTGGCAATAATGCTCGTATAGGCTCAAATTCTCACATGAAACAGAAGATAAAGGGGTTTAAAAGTAAAAATGTGCATAAACTTATTTCTTTTCTTTCTGTTGTGCTTACTTATCTTCCCTATTTGTTTCCTTGATTCATTTCAACGGTATTTCAAATTATTGCTTTTATAAGATCGTTTTATTCCAAATGATATTTAAGACTTTTAGCTTTTAGATTATTTATGAAGCTCACAACTCTATAGGTTGTTTCTGAAAATGTTTTATGATTTCTATGTGTATTTCAATTCAAAGGATCGAATACTTGGTAATCATGCACTTGTAATACTTGGGACAACATTATATTGCCGATGCATTGGTGAGTTTTCTAACACCCCATACTTAGAATTTGACAATGTCCTTGTTATACGAGAATATGTTATTTAATAGTTGTCATGGATAGATAATGTGTGGAAGTGTTCCAACACCAAGGGAGAGTGGGTATAGGTTGCCTCTTATTTTACTCGAACGAGAATAGTAAGTTTATATAACAAGACTTAGAAAAGAAAAAAGAAAAAAAAACCTAAATGGACCAAAACCGAGAGAGATCCGACTCTTAGCAGAGCACTAAGGCCTTCACACCTCTTGATCTTGGACACCTAAAACACTAGAATGAGCTTGCTATTTATGGACTCAAAAATTGGCAATGCACGGCCGTGCATAGGGATGCACGGTCGGGCAAAACACACATCTCTTGCACGTGAGGGAATCTGGCAGAGCAGGGAAGGACGGGGACACGTGGGGCCATTTGCACGGCCGTGTATTGCAATGCACGACCGTGCAAAGTTCAATTTTGACTCTTTGCTCTATTTTGACTTCTGGGTTGACTCCATGCGTCCGGTTTCGTTCAATTGTCTTTCGAATGCTGAGTTTGCCTTGTTTTTGGTTGTTTTCTTCATGTTTTTGCATGCAAGGGTTAATTATCCTGTTGTAACACAAATAAGTGGATTAAGTATCATATCTTATCATATTCTTTATAATTTGTGCTATTCATGGGGATAATTGTGCATGTAAAACATGTATAAATGATGGTATATCAGTTCCCTACAATATGATCTAAACTTATCCAAAGCATAGACTACAGCTAATATCTCTTTCCCATTGGTGGTGTAATTAAGCTGAGCATCAGAAAGAGTGTTACTAGCATAGTATATCACCACGAGTTTCTTATCCACCCGTTGTTCCAATACTGCCCCCACAGCATAATCACTTGCATCGCACATAATCCCAAAAGGTAACGACCAATCCAGTGATTTTAAAATAGGGGTCTCCACCAATTTTTGTTTAATTAACTCAAATGAATCTAAACATTCTTTATCAAAAACAAAAGGGTCATCTTTAAGTAGTAGATTACACAATGGTTTGGTTATAACACTAAAACCTTTAATGAACCTTCTGTAAAACCCGGCGTGTCCTAAGAAAGAATGAACGCCTTTGACGGTGTTTGGTGGAGGTAGAGTTGAAATGACCCGGATTTTAGCATGGTCGACCTCAACACCCTTACTAGATATAACATGACCCAGAACCACCTGTTCTTGAACCATGAAGTGGTTGTTCTCCCAACTGAGTACCAAATTAGTTTCAACATATCATTTTATTACCTTTATTAATTGATTCAGACATGTTTCAAAAGTTGTGCCAAATATTGAAAATTAATCCATGAAGACTTCCATGGACTCCCCGATCATATCTGAAAAGATATTCATTATGCACCGCTGGAAGGTGGCCGGGGCGTTGCACAAGCCAAAAGGCATTCGCCTAAATGCGAAAGTGCCATACGGACAAGTGAACGTGGTCTTTTGTTGGTCCTCTGGATGTATTGCAATTTGATTATAACCCGAGTACCCATCTAAGAAATAATAAAATTTCTGAACTACGAGTTTCTCGATGATTTGATGAATGAAAAGGATAGGGAAGTGGTCTTTTGATGTTGCAACATTTAATTACTTGTAATCTATGCAGATTCGCCACCCGGTTACCGACCAAGTGGAAATCTCTTCCCTACTCTCTCCCTTTATTATCTGAATGCCAGCTTTCTTAGGCACTGTCTGAGTAGGGATCACCCAACTGCTGTCAGAGATGTGGTAGATGATACCTGCATCTAACCACTTGAGCACCTCCTTCTTCACCACTTCACGCATGTTAGGATTCAACCTTCGTTGAGCATCCCGAGCAGGTTTTGCTCCTTCTTCTGTGACGATCTTATGTATAACAATTGCTGGGCTAGTCCCTTTTAGATCTGCTATGGTCCACCCAATTGCTGCCCTATGGGCAATCAAAACCTTCATCATTGCCTGCTCCTGTTCTTCAGTTAAACCTGCAGCAATGATAATAGGAAGAGTGTTATTATCACCCACAAATGCATATTATAAGTGCTTAGGTAAATCTTTTAGATCCAGCTTAGGTGGTGATTCCAGTGATGGCTTTAGCTGAGTATCAATATGCTTTGGAAAACTCTCAACCTGGAGTGACCAATTTGGCACTCTTTCTCTCAAAGCATACACTTCCACTTGTGCCTCTGCTTCCTTCATCTCATGCTCATACTCATACTCTTCCTGTTTCCTGTCACACACAATACATGGTTCCAGGGTTTCACCCTAATTTTCATGAGGATGACACCCCTCAACAACGTCTGTAATAAATCATTCGCCATTGATTGGAATAGGAATTGCACTAGCAAATATGTTTAACCTTAACATTTGGTTGCCAAATGCCATGTCCACTATACTTGTTACACAATTGAGTACACATTGAGCTGTTATCAAGAATGGTCTTCCCAATATCACATTAGGATGCCTGTCATTAGTAGGAGCTGCATAATCAAGCACTAAGAAATCTACAGGATAGTAAAAATCTTCCACCTTCACAATCACATCGGTCAATATCCCCCTAGGTAGTTTAAGAGTAAGATATGCCAACACCACGGTAGTGTTGGCCTTTTTTAGAGGACCAAAATCGTACTGGTCATACAAACATCCTGGGAGGATACTAACACTAGCTCCAAGATCTAGGAGAACCTTATTGATTTTTAGTTCACCAATCTACACAGAAATTAAAGGTGCTTAGGTGGCAATGCACCCGACAAAACGACATTGACATTGTCGGTCAGGTCAAGCTTTTTGGGCATTTTAAGGTGCCGTTTTTGGGTGCATAATTCCTTCAAGTACTTCGCATAAGATGGTACTTGTCTAATTGCATCTAAAAGAGGGAGGTTAATTTTCACTTGTTTGAACATGTCCCACAACTCAGCCTATTGTGGGCCCCTTTTAGTCACATTCTTTTTAGATGGTTCTAGTAAAGCAGAAGGATAAGGGATGGTATTATTCTCCAACCCTACACCTTGAGTGACAGCTGTGTTCGGATTAGATTTAGTTGTTTTAGAAAAAGTTACCTTTTAGCCTGTTTAGTAAAAACCATTTCCGAATCGCTGTCACTCTCACCATCTTCCTCCCTCAACATCCGGTGATGTCGAGGTGACTTTGTTATACACCTTACCGCTTCTGAGAGTACTTGCCTGGGAGACGTTTGCATTTCTTGAGCCCGAAGAGCTGGCACCTTGGTGTTGTGGATTTAACTTTGTATCACTCGTAAGTTGGCCTGGTGCTCGTTCCACCACTTCTGCTATCTTCTCAGCCAACTAACCCAGTTATTGTTTAAACGACTCATTTGTTTTGATTTGGATCTCTTTATCCTGCTAAATCCTTTTCAAGGACTCCAATATGGCTGCAAGCTGTGGGTCACCGCCAGCTGCAGGTTTGTTTTGCTGGTTCTGTTGAGGTTGATTTTGTTGGTAATTCCTTTGTTGATATCCACCATTTTGGTACCCCTGATTACCTGGATTTCTTTGATCCCAGCCTTGATTATAGATTTGTTGGCGGTTCTGGTACTGCTGCTGACTCCCAACCTGCACATCAGGAACCTGAAAGTTAGGTTTAAGTTGATTAGATGCATTACCGTACTTGAAATTTGGATGGTTCCGGAGTCCCGGATGGTAGTGAGTTGCATTCATGTCCTGCTTCGTATCCCCTACAATCTGGTTCACTTCTTCTAGCTTGCCCTGTTCTCTTGGACATCTCTCCACAGTATGACCCAGATCACCACATCCATCACACACCGGGTATCCAGTGAGACATTGGACACCTCTCTTCCACTAGGCCTACCAAACCTCTCCATTTGAATTCCATGGCATCCAGACGCTTTTGCGTTTCATAATCAACTGCCTTAGCAGTTGCTCCAGTCTTTGCTCGTCTACTCACATTAGCTTGCCTCTTTGATGTCACTTCCATCTTCTCCAGAATGTCCGAGTCATCGTCCATATTATTTGAAAAGAAGGAACCAACACTGGTTGCATTGACATCTCTCACATCTTCAGGTAGCAATCCATCATAGAATGCATGTATGAGCTCCTACTTTTTTATCCCATGGTGTGGGCAGTTTCTCAGTAACTATTTAAATCTTTTAAATGCCTCATAGAAAGGCTCCCCTGATTGTTGCTTGAAATCCTTTATAGCAGCTCGGGCCTCATTGGTTTTGTGAGGTGGGAAGTATTCATCTAGGAATTGTTGTTTCAGCTCTGCCCACGTGGCAATACTAGCAGATGGAAAAGACAAGAACCATTGCTTTACCCTGTCCTTAAGTGAGAACTGGAAGAGTACCAGTTTCACCTCATCGGCTGTGAATCCTTAACCACCTATGGTCCCGCACATAGCCTCATATTCTGACAGATGTGTGTAAGGCTCTTCAGTAGCTCTCCCAAAGAAGTGTGGGAGGATCCCAAGACAACCCGGTCTGATCTTAAATGCATTCCCCCTACGAACTGGTGGAATGACAGGGGATGCATTCAAAGTTAAAGCTGGGCGAAAGTGACTGTCCAACCCTTGATCATGTCGGATTGGATTTCTATTTCTGAACTGTTCCTCTCTAAAGTTTGGTTGATTCACCTGAGGTTGCCCATACTTGTTTTCTCTTTCAACCTGACCCAAATGCCCCTGACCGTTATTCCTGGGTAAGTACTCATACTCTGCTCTCGGTGGTGGCTGAACCCAACCATCTACCACATTCTGTCTTTGATTACGGGGAGGGAATGCCTCCTAGTGGTTTAAGTGTAACACCCCGAAAATTTCCCAAGAAATAAAGGATTAAACTTGCCAAGTTTCAAAGTTGAGGGTTGGTTATGTGAATAAACAAAGTCCGCGGACTTAATATGAAAAATCTGAAAATCAAAGGGGTAGCGGACCGCTACCCAATACCTTAGCGGTCCGCTAGGTGCAGACTAAGGAAATCCCCAGGAGCCGACACGTGTCCCTGTGACTCACCGGTTGGGATCTGACGCGTGGAAGGGGTGGCGAACCGCTAAGTGATGTAGTGCAAAACATACATCTTTATTCCTAGGTTTTCGAGTCGTTTTAATTAGTTTTCTATTCATTTTGAGTCATTTTTGGTTTGTATTGAGTCTACTATGTGTTTACAGGGCTCGTGATGATTATAAGTGAAAACCCGAAGAAACCGAGCACGAGAATAAAGTCTAAGGATTAAAAGTCAAAATTCTGAAATTTCAGTCTTTCGCGATACGCGAACACCAGAAGAAGATCCCTCGCGGTACGCGAAGGAATTGAAAACCGGGCGCGACTATTTTGTTCCTCGCAGTACGCGAGGGACTGGCCACATTGTCTCGCGGTACGTGAGTGCCCCAAATTCCGTAAAAAAACCCTAAAATTATATTTAATAGAATTGTAATGCCATTATGCAAAGAGTTCAGATTCTTGCCGTCTAAGAGGAGTCCAGAGGCGATTTTGAGAGCTTAGAAGGGAAATCAAGTGAAAGTTTCAAGCTTTTGGATTCTGGGTTTGTCAATCGAACATTCTAGGTTATCAAGATTGAATCTTTGAGTTTAATTTCTATGTTTAAGACTATGTTTGTGTTCGATACTTCTATTATGGTTGTTTTAGACATGATTCTAGGCTAAACTCATATACTGCCTAGGTGACATGATGAATATTTGTTAAAGTTTCTGTTTTTATTGGTTTTTAGATTTAATTGATGGTTTAATGATTTTGTAATGATTCTAGTTTGATTAATTATGATGTACAAGCATGTTTAATTCTGTTCTTGTGATTTATTATTGATTCCATGCGTTGATTGTGGTTGTCTGGCAGTTCAATTAGCGTATCTCGGTCATAGATCTTGGGGTTTCTGATTTTGGTGGTTTGCTAGACGTAGTAGCCATAGGAGTTGTCATTGATTACTGATTTGAGTTAAGTGTGTGTCCTAGTTCAATACCCGAGAGGTGAGAATTAGTCGTTTAGTCTTCATCATTAGGAATCTGAGTGTCAAATGTTATCTTGAATCAGTTGTTAACCTAGGATTACCCCGTGCGTTCCTTGAATGTATGGTGGATAGTGAGACTAAGGAAATCTATCCATTAGGGTACATTGTCATAGTTAGAAATACCCGAGAGGTGATCTGACCATCTGGTGAGTTTAATACACTTTAGATAGCTTAGTTGGTGACACCCTGAGAGTGATTAGGGATCCACTAGGTTGTCTTTAGCAGTTATCCTTAGAAACCTAGATCCATCATTGTTTCCAAGAACCGGTAGAAGTTGAGCTTTACAAGTAGGATTCCGACCTAGATAGTATTTTTCCCATCTCTTGATTTCATCTTTATACTGTGTCTTGATAGTTTGAGTTGATCTTAGTTTATTGCATTCTTTAGTGATATTCTTTAGTGTAGTAAACCCCAAATCAAATCATTCTTAAGTCCGAGTCAGAGTCTATTTTGCTATAGTAGTGTCTCTAGGGTTTGATATTCAGGTTTACCATTAAGCTGTGCTACACTCGATAGGTTCACTTGCCTGTCAGTGCGGTTTAGTTCATAGGTTTAGTTCATCGCCGATGACTACAACTCTCAAAGTTTGGGAACAACTGATCACATATTCGGAGCTTTTTGAAAAGCTAGTAGACTTTGAACGGGCTCTTAAAGAAACCGAAACTGTCGCCTCTCCCTTAATAGCCACTACAAACGTTTCCCAAAGACAGCCGGGTCGCTCGCAATCTTGTTCTTTCTTGAACTCCTCCGACCGCAACTCTCGGTTCCAAGCAAGTGCTCAATCAAAGGGAAACTGGTTCTTCAACTACTCGACATGCTCCTCAAGTCGTAATACTTGCTTCAATTTGTTATGCCAATTTTGTTCCATCACGGGACATGACACATGCGAGTGCCGAAAACTTTCTAAGTTTCTGAAGGACAACAACACAAGCTTCAGTACGTCCCCTGCAAGTCCTGTTGCAAATTATGTCTCCTCCGACTCGCACCTGCCAATGTCATCCCAACAATGGATGTTTGATAGTGGTGCTTCCCATTACTTAACGTCATGTCCTTTATCGCTTCACTCGTTCTTAGAATATGGAGGACCAGATGAAATCCTACTAGGTGACGGTACAAATCTCTCATATCGGTTCCACCAATATTCATACTTCCACACGAAAACTAGCTTTACCAAATACTCTTTGCGTTTCTAAACTTCGCAAAAATCTTATTTCTGTTGCAAAGCTATGTCGTACTAACCATGTATCCGTTGAATTCTTCCCTTTTCACCTTTTTGTGAAGGATCTCAAAACAGGAGCGCCTCTTATGCGGGGGAGAACATTGATGATGTATACTACATCAATTGTTTAACTCCAAGTCCTCAAGTCAACTCCATCATCTCGGCTTCTCCAATCCAATGGCACCACACACTTGGACATCCTCGTTTACGTACTTTTAATCATATTTGTAGGGACTTAGGCCTTCGTTTTAATTCATTGTCTAATTCCACATTGCATTGTCAATCATGTGCTATCAATAAAAGTCATAAGTTGCCATTTGGACAAAATACTTTTAGTGCTTCCAAACCATTACAACTTCTCTATTTGGATGTATGGGAGCCAGTTCAAAAATCAATCGATGGGTATTCGTATTATGTGGTGTTTCTTGATTATTACTTGAAATATGTTTGGTTATTTCCCATGAAATATAAATCCGATGTTGCTAAATTTTTTTTCCTTAATTCAAGCTTCTTCTTGAAAAGTTTTTCCAAACACCCATCATCTCCATCTTCACTGATAATGGTTGGGAGTACCAAGGACTTGCTCCATTTCTTCAATCTATGGGTATCTCCCATTACACTAAACCACCACACACGCCCGAACAAAATGGTGTTGCTGGGAGTCGTCATCGACACATTGTTGAGACCGGCCTTGCTTTACTACACTATGTGCGCCTTCCTCTAACCTTTTGGTCTCATGTCTTCCGAACTGCCATTTACCTCATTAATCATCTTCCAATCCCCATTCTTGGATCCAAAAGCCCCTTCATTTCCCTTTATGGCACATCACCTAATTATACCAAACTTAAGTCCTTTGTTTGCCTTTGTTACCCGTGGCTTCAACACTACTCACCTTCCAAACTTCAGCCACGTTCTCAACAATGTATTTTCCTAGGATATTCCTCATCTAAATATGCATATAAGTGCTTTGATCCAAACACACGTCGTCTTCACTCTAGACATGTGGAATTCATAAAAGATCAATTTCCCTCTAAAAACCCACCTAAAATTCCATCTACAATTGCTACAGTAGATGATTTCCTATTATCTACTAAATCAATTTCTACCTCCATACATATGGGCTCTTTTACTAACTCTCCTATTCTCCCCATGCACTCTCAGTCACCATCTTCTACTTCCATGCAACATGTTCCCATTCCACCAACCTCACCCTTATCTATGTCACCCTCTTAGTCCACTTCCACTCAATCTTCTTCATTTAATCTACCCTCTCCAAATTTGACTTCCCATTCACCAGAATCAGACCATTCTCCTACTTCCCCATCACCTTCAGTCATCTCTACCCATGATTCTCCATCAACTTCAACTCCTTCTGTCTCGCCATCAGCCACCACTTCACCACCTCCCTCCTCTTCGCTCCCACCACGAACCAGAAAATCAAACCTAAAGTACTATAACTCCACCTTTATGAACCATACTACTCTTCATCCTATTCTACCCGCACATGAACCAACCACTCACAACCAAGCATCCAAGGATCCTCTTTGGCGAAAAGCCATGGATAAAGACTACAACTCCTTACTACACAATCACACGTGGGAGCTTGTTCCCTCGCATTCTCATCACTCAATCGGTTGTAAATGGGGTTTCCGTATCAAACGACACCCGAATGGTTCCATTTCCAAATACAAATCCCGCCTAGTTGCAAAAGGCTTCTTCCAACAATACGAAAATGACTATTTTGATACCTTTAGTCCCGTAACAAAACCCGTGACCATCTGAACCATTCTATCTATTGCTCTATCCCGGGGGTGGTCCCTTAGGAAACTCGATGTTAATAATGCCTTATTGCATGGCAAGTTTCAAGAAGAGGTTTTCATGGTTCAACCACTGGGTTACGTTCATCCCCAATACCCAAACCACATTTGTAAACTCAAAAAATCGCACTACGGGCTTAAACAAGCTCCACGAGCTTGGTACACGGCGCTCACGTTGTAGGATATTATTAAGGCTGAAGCTTACCAAAATAATCAAGATTCAGACGAAAGAACAAGTAAAAATCAAAGATCGATCGGAAGTTCAAGGTTCAATCACATGTATAGTTTCGATTGTCGTGCGTGTTTCGATTATCAGAGGCAGTTGCGGTTAAATGAAGATTTAATAGTTTAGTGACATTTTTGTAATATTGTCAAACCTAGTCTAGACCTATAAATAGAATAGTTTTTCTAGGGTTTAGTGTGTGCACACATCAGAGATTTTTCTCAGACATTTGTTTCATCATCATTGTAAGCACACATTCTAGAGAGATTTGAAGGTTTTCATTGTAATATCTGTTGATTCAAATCAATACAAGAAGGTTTTTATTGTTCATCTATTGTTCTTGTGTTTTCTTCACCAAATCAAGAGATCCCGCCTCTTGATTTGGGTTTCTACAGATTCGTGTTATATTTTTGGACCTACACACGTCCTTTATACTTGCAAATGCACCACAGAAGCGGAGTATAAGGCTCTTGCAAATGCAGCGGCTGAGCTACTATGGGTCCAGAATCTGCTCAAGGAACTCGGTTTATCAATTAAAGATCCTCCCTGGCTTTACTGTGATAATACGGGTGCAACCTACCTCTGTGCCAATGTCGTTTATCATCCGCGCATCAAACATATTGCCCTGGATTATTATTTTGTACGTGAGCAAGTGACTGCAGGTGCCCTAAAACTTCATCACATCAACACTACCGACCAACTCGCGGATGTGCTTACAAAGCCTCCAGCAAGAGCTTCGTTTTTATCCTCGCGGTCCAAGATTGGAGTCTCCAATGGATCCTCCATCTTGCGGGGGCGTATAACGACACAAACTAGTAAATAATATTTAAATTCAAATGTTTAAATTTAGTCAAGGTCGTTGTATTGTCAATTGTCAAACTCCTTAATTACCTTCGGTAAAAATGCTTATACTATTACTTATATTCTGAATATCAATCACAAATGTGTATTGAAGCCAATCACAATCTGTTACCATACATGCTAACCATTATATCATGGTGCTATTAGAGGGAGAGTACCCAATTGTGTTATGAAAGCACTATAAACATCCATCTGTAATTGGATGGCAATCAATGTATCTGCGACGTCTTCAAAGGTATACTCAACTTGTTACTAGTTTATCAAGCGTAGCTGATCTTCATAGAGTGTTTTTTTTAATATTTATGAAAGCTTTAATTAATTAATTTTAATTAGTATTAGTCAACAAGTTGAATACATAAAAACAACTTAAAAAAAGACGTTCTATAAAAAAAATATTAGTTCAAAAAAGTGTTTTTAAATACGTCTTAATTTTTTAATCGGCTGTGGCGGACTTGCGGTGGTGAGAGGGGGTGTATGCTTTATTTTATAGAAAGTGCTTTTAAACTTAAAAAACGGTTCTATAAATAATGATTAATCGTATGCGGTAAAACAGGTAGTACGACAAGCAGAAGGAGGTAGGGGTATACGTTCTATTTATAAAAATGCTTCTAAACTTAAAAAACGGTTTAGAAATTATGATTTTTCGAATGTGGTAAAATGACAAGTTTAAAGATTATTTTTTCGCGGCGAAGGGGTATGTATAGCGTAATCCGTTTTATTTTATAGAAAGTGCTTTTAAACGTAAAAACGGTTTTATAAATAATGATTATTCGAAAAAGATAAAATGGGTGGGGTACGACAAGTAGTAGGGGGAAGGGTACACATTTTTATGTTATAGAAAGTGTTTTTAAACTTAAAAGAACGGTTTTAAAGATAATGATTTTCCGAATATGGTAAAAGGACAAGTTTAAAGATAATGATTTTCCGAATATGATTTTCCGAATATGGTAAAAGGACAACTTCACATTGCATGTTTTTCGGGGCATGAGCAGTGAAGTGAATTGAAAAATTGTGCTAATCAATACAGTCCGATACTGGTTTCCTGAAATACTTGAAGTCTCAAATTCTTTATATGATAATGATCTTTTAACACACACACCCGGCATACCATGGGTTCAAATTAAGATTGTGACATAGACCATTATGTTTTCACACTACTAATGGACAAAAAATGCTTCTAGCCTACTGACAATTCAAATTACATGCAAACATCCAAATTAAAATTATATACAACAATGTCAAGCAGTCATGAAGCTATCATTTCCTGTTTATTCAGACTAAGAAATTTAGATCAAATCATATAAGCTCAAACACAAATACAGACACCAGGTAGTCATTCTATGGTCATGTGTATGTGATCACCTACTGATGTACTATCATTTCTTCTCTAACTTCAAGCAGTGTCGATTTTATCTTTTTCAAATTTGTTTGGGTTTTTCAGAAAGCAAGTAAACTAATGAAAAATAAAACATAAAAATATTTACTTTAAATAATCTAGAAAACTAAAAGAAAAACTTTTTATGAAAAACCTTTTTTGAAAACTTTTGTCACGTTGGATTAAGCATACCAATCATTTGAGTAAGAAATTCAAACCGTGTACGATCGAATGCGTTAGTAAACAAATCAGCAAAATTGTCATTCATGTGGACTTTCACCAACTCAATCAATTTCTTTTCTGCATAATCACGAATGAAATGATATCGAATCTCAATGTGCTTTGTCTTTGAGTGTTTCACAAGATTTGTTTTAATCGACATGGTGGCTGTGTTATCAATCATCATTGGTATCCACGTGAAGTTCAAACCATAATCCCTCAACTGCTGTTGAATCCATAGGATTTGGGAACAACTGGCTCCTGCAATGTATTCTGCCTCGCAAGTTGAAATTGCAACTGAGGTTTGCTTTTTGCATTGCGAGGACACAAGCCTATTCCCTAAGAATTGACAACCACCGGACGTCGATTTTCTATTCAAACCACAACCTCCCTAATCTGAATCTGTAAATGTTTTAAAGTCAAAGTCAGAATTAATAGGATACCACGATCCCAACTTTGGTTTACCCTTTAAGTATCGAAAGATTCACTTAACAGCAATCAAATGAGATTCCTTTGGTTTAGACTGAAACCTTGAACATAAGCATACTGCAAACATAATATCCGGACGTGACGCTGTCAGATACATTAAAGACCGATCATTCCTCTGTATAACCGACAATCCACCTCTTTCCCTTTTAGGTCAGGATCTAGTTTGTGATTAACAGGAATTGGAGTATTGAATGATGAAGTATTTCCCATATCAAACTTCTTGAGAATACCAGCAACATATTTTGTATGATGAATATAAAAACCATCTTCCTTTTGATTAACTTGAAGACCCAAAAAGAATGATAATTCTCCCATGCTGCTCATCTCGAATTTCAACTTCATCACTCTTTCAAAGTCTTTACACATATTGACATTCGTAGATCCAAAGATTATGTCATCCACATAGATCTGAGCAAGTAATATATCTCCCCCTGCTTTTCTGATGAAAAGGGTGGAGTCAAATTGACCATGCTCAAATCCATTCTCAAGTAGATGCACCGACAAAGTTTCGTACCAAGCACGAGGAGCCTGATGAAGACCATATAAAGCCTTATCCAATTTAAAAACCTTTTCAGGATACTTGGGATCTTCAAAACCAGGCGGCTGTTTCATATAAACCTCTTCCTTTACATTTCCATATAGAAAAGCACTTTTGACATCCAATTGAAAAAATTTGAAACCCTTGAAAAAAGCATATGCTAGAAACAATCTGATTGCCTCAATCCTCGTAACTGGAGCATAAACTTCGGTGTAATCAACTCCCTCTTGCTGATTAAATCCTTGAACAACAAGTCTTGCCATATTACGTACCATAACACCACGATCATCACGTTTGCATTTGAATACCCACTTTGTGCCAATGGACCTTGAGCCTTTGGGTAAGTCAAATAAGTCCCAAACATGCAACTTATCAAATTGAGCTAATTCCTCTTGCATGGCCTCAATCCAACAATCATCATCAAAAGCTTCAACCACATTTTTAGGTTCCGTTTGAGAAATGAAGCAAGCATGCAAACACGTCTCCAAGATACCTGTATCAACAATTTGAGCATACAAACATGAATTTTCAGCAATTGTATGATGTCTCGTTTGAACACCTGCATTCAAATCACCAATAATATTGCCAGTTGGATGATGCTTATGCACACGGAATTAGGGAATATCCGTAGTTTGAATAACAACATCAAGATTAGAAGGCAACTCCCCCTCAAGCGATGCCGGTGCTGATGAATCATCAACTATGTTCTGTATGTCGTTAGACGATTCTTGGAACACAACTTCATCATCTTCACTGTCACCGTCTTGTGTTGTTCTCGAAGTTGAAGCGACATTCGGGTCAACTAGAGAAGTACCCACAATCGAAATAACCGAACATGGATCGACAATTGAATCATCATTGCAGTAGGACTGATAAAACAATTCTGCTTCAACTTGAGAAACTGCAGGAGGAACATTGAAAGATCTGAATAATGCATCATAATCGAACACCCGAAGGGACTTTTGCATCCTGAGGAACAGAACGATTATCACAGTCAACATGAAATCAATCCTCAATTTGACGTGATTCTTTGTTAAAGACTCTCTTGTTATGAGAATTTGCAACGTATCCCAAGAAAATCCCCTCCATTGCTTTGGAGCTGAATTTAGTAGGAACATCACGAGTCTTCAACAAGGTACATGGATTCCCAAAGGGCAAAAGATACGCCAAATTAGGTTTTTGATTGTTCAGCAATTCATAACAAGTCTTGTTGTGTTTCTTCACGGTCAAAACCCTATTGAGAACATGACGGGTTGTATTCACCGCTTCAGCCTAAAAAGTAACGGGCAGCTTTGAATCGGATAACATAGTACGAGCCGTCTCAATAAGAGTTCGATTCTTTCGCTCTGCAACACCATTTTGTTGAGGAACATAAGGAGCACTAAATTCATGATGGATATCTTTCTGTAAACAGAATAAACCCATATTTCCATTCTTGAACTATGTGCCAATATCACTCTGAATCCTCCTGACTTTTAATTTGAATAAAGTCTCAAGCCCCACAATCAGGAACTTAAGAATTCCAGCTGTTTCATCCTTTGAAGCAAGAAGCTTGACCCAAGAAAATCTTGAGTAATCATCAGTCACTACCAAACAATAAGATTTGCCGCCTTCACTCTTAACACTTATCGGTCCGAATAAATCCATATGCAACAACTCTAAAGGAGTCACAATTGAATTAATCAACTTTGAATGATGAGATTTCCTGTGCTGCTTCCCCTTCTTGCAAGGAATACAGTCTTCATCCACATGAAAACTCATGGCAGGGATACCAGAAACCAACCCATTCCTTACTAGATCATTCATTCTTCTAAAATTGATATGAGCCATTTTCCGGTTCCACAAAGTTGATTCGGATTCAGAAGCTTTCGAAAGAAGACAAGTTGGAACGGACGAAGTTGTCGTCGCTGTGCTCATATCGAGCATATATGTGTCATTCTTTCTAGGAGTTCTCATAAGTATCTAATATTCAGGTATCTCAAAACCCGGCTTTAACACCAAACACTCTGACTTATTAAAGTGAAATGAGAAATCTTTATCACAAACTTGCGAAACAGATAATAGATTGTGTTCGAGCTGCTCCACATAGTTGACTCTCTCAAATCTCAATCTCCCATTCGTCACAGTGCCTTGGCCAGAAATATTTCCTCCCTTATTTCATGCAAAAGCAACGTATCCTCCTTGGATTTCTTTAACATTCTCCAATAAGTTAAGAATTCTTGTCATGTGCCGAGATCATCCACTATCAACATACCAATGGTTGCCGACAGTCCTCCTTGGATTTCCCTACACTCAAACAAGAATGATTAGTTAGTAATAGAGACCCAAGCCATTGTGGTATTAGGTCGTCTTGATTCATCAAAATAAACAATTTCTTTCAAAACACAATCAAATCTCTCCTCTATTTTAGGAGATTGTTTCTCAGAAACAGAAACTTGAGACTTTGGTTTCCATTTTGATTGAACCTGAACCTTTTCACTCTCCTTTAATGACTCAATGGTTTCAACATTGTCTTTGACCACAGGTTGTTCCAAAAGCTTTCTCAACCTTCTATTTCGTCGTCATCTTTGTGGTCTTGACAATTTCACCTTTGGTTGTGTAAATTCACCAGAAAAACCAACCTTCTCAACAATCTTCACTGAATCAGAAGCAACCTTGACAATAGGATTCTTACCACCTCTATCCACATTATGATTCACATCAACAGCTTTGACAACTCTTTTTACTGGTGGATTCATAAACGGTCTAGCCAATTTTGGATTTTCTAGACGCTTCCCCAAATTCTTTTTTGGACAATCTTTCAGAATATGACCAACAACGCCACAATGAAAGCAAGTACGTCTTTCTTTGTATACTCTAACATACTTCTCCCGCTGAACCTTGTTTGTGCTGGACGATGAACACTGTGAAGTAGTGTTTGAAGTTTGAACAACCTGTTGATTTTCTTTTTTAACTTTCTTTTTATAAAACTCAAGAGTTGAGACTTTCTCAATCTTGTTGGTTTCTTGAGAATCAAAACCACCACTTACAAAAGATTTAACTGGTGTATAAGTAGATTTAGGTTGTGGTTGTTCAAACTTCTCATCCGGTTCAGTCAGGATGCATCTATCCCTGGTCACCTTTTCACCACTACTAGTTCCACATACTTACACTCTCTCACAACACCTTCAGATTTGTTTGGATCAAAAACTTCATCATCAGTTGAATCATCATATATCATATCCTCACCAACAACAGGATTGATATTCAATACAGTTTTTGGTTCCAAATATTCAACCGAAACAACCTCAGTCAGACAAGGAGTATAATTTCCATTGAAAGGTGGACAATATCCAACACCTCCCCGATGTCCGTGTCAACAAAAGAAGGACAAGAACCAACACCTCCAATAACCTTTTCACCTGAAGCTTTCTCATTATAATATTCCAACAAAAAACTGGAATTTTTATAACTCTCAAGCTTTTGTAACAACTTTGTTACTTCTGTCTGTGACATGGTAAGTTCATTAATTTTCTTTTCATACTCTGAGTATGACACATCGAGATGAAAGGCTTGTTCATTAATTTGGTTTGCAAAACTTTAATGTCATCTTTTAAAGATTCAATTTTAGCTTTCAAAATTACTTCATTTTCCTTCAAAGTTTGATTCAATGTGTATATTGCTTTCATGTCACAGATAAGATTCGTGTTATCATCACACAATCTTGTAATATTGAATTCAGAATCAATACATTTTAGACAAGAATTAACCTGTTGTACTTGTTTAGCATCTGCCATGAATACATTTCCCTCAACTAGCATCTAAGCAATCTTTTCTGTAACCTTTCTAGCAGCTCTATCACTAAGTAAATCTTCATTTGAAAACTTCGGTACACTTTTCTGAGAAACTGACTCTTCACTTTAGGTTATACTCCCAGAATCTGTAGAGTCACCATCAGAAGAACTGCTTTCATTTCCATCTTCAGTATGAACATCGGCTAGAAAAACTTGACTAACATGAGCAACAATATCCTCCAAATGAATACCCCAATCATAATTTTCATCATGTTGAAAGATTAGGGCTATGGAAGTGTTCTGCTTGTTTTGATTGCCTTGATTGTTTGAGGAACTTTGATTCTGGGATCTTGGTTTTGTGCATTCCCGAGCAAAATGACCAAACTCTTGACAATTATAACACTTGACTTTTGATTTATCCAATCACATCTTAGTCTTACTTGATGCTCCAATGAATTTCTTTCTAGTTCTCTTCAAATGGTCTTTACCTTGTCTCATCCATAAAGCCATATTCCACTGAATATTCATTTTTTCCAAAGCGTCTTTATCCAACTGTTTAAAATCCTCTTCAATCATGTCTGGATCGGTGATTTTGCCACCAATAAAGTTTTCATATGATGTAAAAAATGATGCAATCATAGCCATCATATCATCAGCCACTGAAGAAGACACATTTGTAGAACATGAATGACTTTCATTCTTACTATTTTTCAAACAACCAGAATTAGAAGCAACAAAGCATGCACCATCTTGACAAGAACTTTCCTTAGGACTTTCAGAAGATTCTCCAACAAATAATGCAACACCACCATATTTCTGTGCAGATGTACCTTTTCCAAAATAAATGCTTGGATCTTGATAGACTGTGTCTTTCTTCTGCTTATTCAAATCATAAGATTGAATCTTACCCATTAAATCTTAAAGACTTAAATCATCAAATCCAGTTTGTTCTTTGATCACAATAGTGTACATCTCAAAATGCGTAGGTAGTGCATCTAGAAACTTCTCAAGAATCTTCTTGTTTTTGTAAGTGATGTCATTGTTGACCATTTCACTTAAAAGATGATAATATCTTGACATGAGTTTATCCACAAATTCACCATCAAAGTGTTTGAAAACACTAAATTGCTTCATAAGTAGTTCTCGTTTGCTCTTCTTGATGTCTGTGCTACCCTCACTTCTCTTTGCTAAGCCTTCCCAAAGTTCACGAGAAGTCTTAAACTTCTTGAAAGTATGGTATATGTCTAGTGGTAAACACATGGATAAAGCTGCAAGAGCTTTCTTTTCAAGATCATACAATTTCCTTTCCTCATCACTAAGAGTTGAGACTGTCTTTGGTATATCCGACACTCCCATATGACGATGAACAGGATGCTCATAACCCTCACTAATAGGATTCCATAAGCTTGTATCATTGATGTTAACATAATTCTCAAAACGACTCTTCCAATTTGAATAAACTTTGAGATTCATAAGCCTCGGTGGCTTGGTTGGAGTACCATTCTCATTATCATGATTTCACAGATGGGTCATGTTGTTCACACTCACATGATTAGGAGTAGACAATTTTGAAATCTTTGTAACAATTCAACACTTAGAAAATTTTGACAACTTTCTGCCTGCAGCGAACTTAACTAGCGACCATAACAAGTTCGCCCAAGCTGGATGTAGCGAACTTAACAAGTTCGCCCGTAACAGAACGAACAAGTTCGCCTGCTTCAGCTGAAGAACAAGGAGGATTATTCTATCACCCAAACGCATGAAATGGACTGAAAATCTTCACATCTTGCAATTTTGAAGGAATTAGACAAATTCTTTCCGTAGGAATCTTCAAATGATGATCTAGAAACAACACCAAAAATGAAGAAATCAATCGAAATCCACTTCAAAAGTCACCAAAAACTTCAAGAACACAAAAACTTCAAAAATCTTCATCCTTTTGTGTGAATTCAATCGAAAACGTTGTTCAACAACAATAGCTAATCAAGAGCAAAAGGCTCTGATACCACTTGTAAGTCCCAGCGGGTCTAATAATCGATCTCTGCTGTAAAACACGTAATACTTACACGAAGTGCGGAATCCTATTGTATACGTACGTCTCGAATACTCACACATACGATACGGTCACACACAAGACAATATATCATAAAGCTTCTTGTACTATCTCTGTAAACAGTGCACACCAGTTGTAGTTCCAGAATTACAGATTCTTATAAATGAAATAACTACAACACTATTTATAGGAAATACTACTGTTATAGGCGAACTTAGCATGTTCGCCAACTTTAGTTCAGGCGAACTTGTTAAGTTCGCCTTAACTATATCAGGCGAACATGTTAGGTTCGCCTGTTACAAACATAACAAATTACAAAACTAAAACATACAAAACAGAACATAAAGACTAATCTATTACAAAGGCTAGTTGTCACACTAAATGTTCCAACAATTCTTCATCTTTGACGGTCGCATCCTTATGAAGCTTTTATTCCACGTGCTTTTTCCCTATAGTGTTTGGAAAATATTTTTATATTGACTTACGCTAAGTAAGTACACTGCTTGTCTCTTTTATTATAGAAACCCTTTAGGTTTCTTTGTTCAAGTTTCACCAGGCGTACATGCCCCTGTGACCATCAGAGGACGTGCCTCAAGTCATGTCACTTGTTTCATTTTAGACAAGACCCGCCCCGCATGCTAGTTGTCAAAAGACCAGCCCCGTAGGCTGGACATCTTATTTATTAGACTCGTCTTGTAGGCTTGACACCTTATTTCATCATATAGACCCGCCCCATAGGCCGGACATCTTGTTATATTCTTGAGACCTGCCCCGTAGGCTGGACATCTCATCCAATTCATTTCTATTGAGACCCGCATCGTAGGCTGGGCATCTCATTCCATTGAGACTTTGAATATCATTGACTCATAGCCTTCCAATGTATTAAGCAATTGTTTATGTCAGGCGTGCTTATTTTTATCATGCATGGTTATGCTTGATTAATTCCAACCAGTCCTTACCTTAAAACTTCATAATGGTTTCTCCACGATGCATTAAAGAGATTTATATATGCGGCGTACCCACCACCCTTTAATGCTTCGTAAATACTCCTTTACTCCATTTTAGGGTTTAGACTCGTTACATCACACATTCACACTTAGCATGTATTATCATGCATTCACATATTCACATTCGTCACGTATTGCATGATTAGTTGTCATGCGTAGTATGATCTCTTGTCATACTTTCATTACGTCCCTACTCTAATTCCTCGTAAAGGTTTCTGCATGTTATGTTAAAAAGACATATATAAGGTGTACCAGCGGCGTACCCACCACCCCTTTAAGATACGATGAATACTCCTTTGTATGGAATTAAGCATTTCCATTATGTATTTATTTAGAATGCATTTGTGCCATTCTATTTATCCTTATTCTATACCCCCAAACCTTTTGTAATGTTTTCACCCTGAGATATCAAAGAGGTTTTTATATAGGGTGTACCAACGACGTAGCCACCACCACTTTGATATCTCGTGGATATTCCAATTTAGTGTCTAGACTAAACCCCCATTACCCCGTACCTTAGTTTACACGTGGATATGTAAAAGAATTTGAGTCATATTCTACGAATATCAATACGTCATTATGTCGTGTTTACTTTATCTATCTTTTGATATAAAATTTATAAGAATTTAAATAATATTCTATAAATATTTTTATAAACCGTAAACGACTTGTTTTTTATAAAATTTATACCAAAACAACAAGTGTATATTTGAACTTATATAAAACAATATACAGATATATACAAATATAAAATAATATTTTAAAATGGAAAACCAAAAAATAATAAAATAATAACTTTAGGGTGAACGGTAGAGCCCTAAATTTAAGTGTTTACTTTAGCAAATTTTAAAATTTGAAGGACAGAGCATGTGAATAGGGAGACTTATATGAAATAAAAAAAGAAGGTTTTTTTTTTTGTATTTCTCTTAAATTTTAAAGATGAGAAGGGATATGGTTCATCCTGATTCATTGATCTCTCGGTTCACTAAAAAAAAATTTAAAAAGGATCAAACCACCTCTTCTTACACCTATTCAAATTCGAGTGAATGCTTACGAGTCAAAACACTTTCACGTTGAAAATATCACTAAATTGTTCTATAAAAAGAAAGTACGTAACTCCAAAGTTGTTTTATAAAAAATCAGATTATTTTGGTGATACTCAGATTATTTATGAACCTGGCCCATTTTCACACAAATAAAATCCGGTCCATTTTTTCATATCTACCAAGGGACTCACTAAACAAATGCCTTAATTTCCTCACCTTTGTTCTGTTTTTGAGCTTTGTTGTAATTTTGAAAATAATCACTTCTTTATCTTCCTTGGTTACTTTTTTATCAGGCGTATAAAAAAGTCGAGCCTTGTGAGATGCTCGACATTGACTTGCTAAAATATCTATATAGCCAAGCTCGATCGATTTCAAGCATAAATTAATGTTGGAAATTTTTGTGAAAATATGTTTTTTTTACATATTTTAGACTTAAATAATTATTTATATTTGTTACAAATATAACTATTTTTTATTATGTTCGTATTCTATTACGTGAGAGGATCACAACGAACTGAATCGTGTTCAAAATAGAGCTAAGATGAATGCGATATAGATGCTCAAAGTTGTGTGTATGAAATGTTGAGACATTGGAAATTGAACATGTATTGAGATTTGAGTTTGTCCCATATCGGAGGAATGAGAAACTATTGTTTGGCTTATTAGTATGAAGGTTCACACAAGAGTATTCTTGTATACCAAGAAACACACGATGGTAGTAGCCACGGTGGTAGAGGAAAGGGTGCGAAGCACCCGACGCACTCGGGCTCGGGCACCGGACTGGACACGAGACCGATGGGCGTAATGTGATGTTTTGATGGCACACTTGGCACTTCGCAACCGCCTAAATGTTTTTTGACACGTGTTGCGTGGCCAGTAAAGCCTATAGCTATGTCTCTTGAAATTCCATCAGTTCATTCGAGTTAATAGGGTATTAACTGAATTAATTGATCAATTAAATCGGATTAATTGAGTATTAATTCTATTAAGTGAGACCCTTTATCAGGTCTAATTTTGGTGTATAAATACAACGCTTTGAGCCTTGTAGAGACACACCGAAATACTGATTCACATGTTTCAAAGATCGCACAAGCAATCAGACTCGTTTCCTTCAGTCACGGACCTTTACACGCTTGTTTCAGGTATAGTGTCGGGTGCTAGGCTAATCCCTGCAGTACTTCCTGCTTCGGCTGTTGTACCCTGGGAGACAGACAGGTCCACATGGGTGGCCCGAAATCTGTTTTAAGGGACCTCTGTTTAATATAAATCCTCAGCTTTTACCCGTTTTTTGGTTTCATCCTGTTTCTTTTCTTTGTTTTATATTTCTTTCTGTAATCTGTTATTGTCATTTTATCATTGTATCATAATCAGTATTATTCAATAATAAAAGTTATGTTTTATTTTTAATTCTTTAAATGGTTATCCTACAAGCTTATAACAGATTTTTAAAACATCAACCGTTCACTGTTTTAAAAAAAATTCGGATTACAATCAGTGTTTGAAAACTTTTTTGTAAAGTTTGTTATTTGGTTTTCTGTAAATCAAAATTTTTGTTTTAAAAATTTTCTGGCTTTTTGTAAAGCAATTTTTTCTGTTATCTAATTGTTTCTTTTCTTGTTTCAGAAATGGCCTCCACAATTGCAGCAACCTCATCCACTATTATGGGGTCTATTTCCATGGTTCCATTGGTTGGTACCCAAGTAGCCTAGACTGTTGCCAATCATGCTGAAAAACTAGAAAATTTTTCTGATTTGAACTTCAAAAGATGGCAACAAAAGATGCTCTTTTACTTGACCACTCTAAACCTTGCAAGGTTTTTGACCGAGTCCCTCCCCCTCAACTTGCTGAGGGTGCTGATGCTCAAGCTGTTACTGCATTAGATGCATGGAAGCACTCTGAGTACTTGTGCCGCAACTATGTGTTGAATGGCCTTCAATATGCATTGTACAATGTGTACTGCAAGATAACAACATCCAAAGAATTATGGGATTCATTGGAACGCAAGTATAAAACTGAAGATGTCAGGACTAAGAAATTTGTAGTGGCTAGTTTTTTGGACTATAAAATAGCTGACACTAAAACTGTAATTAACTAAGTTCAAGAATTACAAATAATACTTGGGGATATTCTCTCCAAGGGAATGACTCTTAGTGAGACATTTCAAGTGGCTGCCATGATTGAGAAATTATCCTCTAGTTGGGTTGATTTCAAGAATTACCTTAAGCATAAGCGAAAGGAAATGTCTGTTGATGACCTTGTGGTTCGTCTTCGAATTGAGGAAGACAATAGGTTGGCTCTAAAGGGAACCCAAGTGAAAGGTTCTGCAAAAGCCAATCTTGTGGAACATGGTCAATCTTAAAAGGGGCCCAAAGGATACAAAAACAACAAGTCTAATGGCATGGGTAAGGGTAAGTTTGTGGACCTTGGACCAAGGAAGGGTGGTGTGAAAAAGAAAGTGGCTTCTTTTAAAGGGAAGTGCTACAATTGTGGTGAATCGGGTCACCGTGCTGATCAATGTAAGCAAACTAAACAAGAGAGGGCTCATATGATTGATGATGGCGGGCCTCTTGTTGCTATGATCTCAGATGAATCCGCCATGATGGAAAAGGTCAACCTTGAGTCAAACCCTCCCAAAAGGGTGGTGGATTGACACCGGGGCTACTCGACATGTTTGACCCGACAACACCCTCTTTAATACTTTTAAGAAGGTTGTGGGAGAAGAGAAACTATACATGGGAAATGTGGCTAAAACAGACATCAAGGGTGAAGGTGATGTGATCTTGAAGTGGACTTCGGGAAAGGAGCTCACTCTAAGCAACGTGCTTTATGTTCCCGAGTTGCGCAAGAGTCTTGTGTCGGGATGGTTTCTTAACAAGTTTGGTTTTCGTATGGTTATAGAAAGTGATAAGTTTGTTTTAACTAAATGTCGTATGTTTGTTGGAAAGGGCTATGCCCATAATGGTATATTTAAACTTAATGTAATGGCTATAAAAAAGAATATGAATAAGAATGCTTCTACTTCTGCTTACTTAATTGAGTCTTCTAATATGTGGCATGGTCGTCTTGGTCATGTTAATTTTGATTCGATGCGTCGTTTAATTAAATTAGATTGCATACCATCTTTTTTCATTAATTCAAAATTAAAATGTAAATCTTGTGTCGAAGACACACAAACAAGATCGTCATTTAAATCGGTTGAAAGAATATCCGAACCCCTTGATATGATTTACACAGATGTTTGTGATTTTAAATCAATACTGCCTTTTAAGATTTATTAAATTATACATATATCATTTGTTTTTAAATAATAAAAAAGTGAACTCTAAATCTGTAAGCATCAATCTACAACAATTCTTTAATTAATTTAAAAGGATAATTGATTTGTCATTTCATTCTCCAATAATGAAGGTTTTAGTTTTATATATGTGACCTTTTAAAAATAAACTAGATTTTTTTTTCGCGCTTCACTGTGGGAGTCTGATCGTTATCAGGGTTGGCTCATTTGGGTGGATAAAACTTATGTCGAAACACAGGCTCATTATAGCGCACGATAAAAAAACCTTGAAATTTAACATAACTTCGTTTTTAATAAAAGGTATACATGAACGTTGAAAAAAAAAGAAAACCGCGTATTTCGTTTAAAAAAAAATTAAACGAACGAAAGTTAGCACAGGAAAAAGAAATTAATAGAAAATCTTAATGGGTTAAAAGTGTATATTATATATACTATGAGGGGCAAAAACGATTCCACTCGCAACATGGTGGGGACATTGTCGATTTTGGTTTGGCTCGTTTGCGGGGCTAAAAACTACGTACAGTCGCTATAGCGTACTAAAAAAATACTCGCTTTTGAATACAACTCCGCCTTTAACAAAAATTATATTGGAACACTGACCAAAGAAAATTAAAGAAAGCCGTGTTTTCCGTTTTTAATGAAAACGTAAATAACGAAAGTTATAACAAAGAAACGAAATTATTAAAAAAGTAAACCGGTTAAAAACGTATATTATATTATAGTATGAGGGTTGAAAATAAAAAAAATTATTAAAAAATATTAAAGTTACTGTTCCATAAGGTTGTGTTTTAAATTTAGTTTATAACTATAATGTAACACTTTTTTTTAATATTACATTTTAATCATTATATTATACATATATCATTTTTTTAAATAATAAAATGTAAACTCTAAATCTAAAAACATCTAATTAATGTCCTTAAGTATCAAGTATTAACCTCACACACACCAATTTTTATTAACAATTTAACCGGTATATAAATATGGTCATGTACATGTTCATTATGTTTGCATCCATCCACTTTTATGACGCGGTGGCACAGACAAGTTTCGTTGTCGGGACGCCTTAGGATGGACCACTCCTACTGGTGGTGCCACCGCATACACCACCTGGCATCCCGTCAAACCTTCAAGGTCGATGATATTTTAATCTTTAACTTCACCAATGGAAACATGATGTTTCAGAGGTTTAAGAGGCGGCATATAAGACATGCACATTTCCCAATCTCACCATCGTTGCAAACGGCCCCGCCCCAATCACCTTGACCACAACCGGCAGTCACTACTATGTTTGCACCTTCAAAGATCATTGCCAAAAAGGTCAGAAGCTAACCATCAACGTCTTCCCCGTGGACAACACCGTTCCTACGGTAATGGTACCCGTAACACCGGGAACACCATCAACCTTACCAACTTCCACGTCTACCCCTCCCTTGGCAACACCATATCCTCCTACCTCATCTCCAAGCTCGAGCCCATCAACGCAACCAACCATCATCTTTGGCGACACTACTTCGGCACCACCTACTAGTGGAGCTCCACCTTTCACCACCATGGTGCTTGTCAATTTCTTGACAATTGACTTAGCTTACTTGAATCATTAAATTCAAAAGTTAGAGATTGCACACAACAATTATTATATCTTTTTTTAATATTGTGATGCATTCATTATTAATCAAATGATTGATAATTATTTTTATTTTTATATTGATAAAATTTGCAATGAAAGATATTGGGACGAAATTTAGCGCTTATTTTAATTTAAATTCCTAAACTCACCTGACTCTCTCACATTGCATTCCGTTAGTGAAGTTACGCTTATTTTAACTTAAATTCCTAATCTCACTTGACTCTCTCACGTTGCATTCCTTTCGTAGCCGTTAACCCTATCGTCCAGGCGATACATGGTGCATGTTTAGTACATGGTGGCTCGATTATACGATGTAGGTGATTTTAGTGTCATCTAGCTATTTTGTGTAATTGGGTTTATTTGATGACCAAATGAGAAGTGATAACAAAACATCAAACAAGTTGAAAAGTGTGGAGTGTCCACTTGTTTGATGAGCTTATGACTTCTGGTGCTAAAGACACTTTTTTTGTATCAAGGGGTCAAATCTCACTGAACAACGGGAGTCCGGGGGTATCACCCCTGGTTAGCAGGATACTAGAGGTTGCAACCCCTAGTGGGATCCAAGGGTAACGACCCTGGCTGGGGTTAAGCTAAAAAAATTATTTTGCATGTTTTGTTATGTATGAAAAACTGATTTTTAAAGTGAAAACTACTAAAAGTTGGTCATCCGGACCAAATTACTAATTCTAAGTAATTTTACTCATCCTCATAAAGATTACTCCTCAGGATTAAAATTGCTCATACATAGTAAATTGCCTCTCTAGTGTAAAATGACTTGTCAGTTATGGGTTGACAGTTGTAGTTTTCAACCAATAGCCGTCATAATGTTCCAGTGTATTTATTTACGTCATATATAAATGTGTTTTGTGCAGTATCAAATATATGAATTTTATAAGAGCTTTTTAACATATTTGTTCTTAAGCACCACAAGTCCCCATGGCCTAAAAGTTCTAGCATTGTTCTTTGAATTAGGGGTCAATAATTGATAGTCTTTTAGATTTTTATAAATAAATGTTGAAAAAATAAATATAAAACACTAGTCGAAGCACGTGGTAGTTATGTGCCTTGATAGTGGAGTAGTGGACATTGGCAAACAAACAATGACTCGTCGAGTATATAACAGTTGAAAGATCCATGCACTAAGATTACGGATCATCTCTCAAATAGTTTTCAGTGGGTCACGTTATTGTAACTGTTGGGTACCCGTTATCATGCGATTCTAATTACCTGAAATCGAATCTTAAATAAACTTTAAAAAAACTAACTCTAAATATTAAATGCTCAAGTATGCTTCTATTAATACTATACTAGCTTAGAACCTGTGTCTTACACAGAATGAAAAATATCAATACATAAAATTCTTAAACTTTTATATATGTATCTTATAGGTGGAAAAATGTATTGCATATACTAACAATAGAAAACAAAATAAAAAAATATGTAAAAATTAATATATAATTGAGTTTAAAAATACATTAAATATTATTCAAAGTAATTTGACTTTCATTTACAATTTGATTGAAAACATAAGCTAAATAATTATATTTCAAAATTTCTTATAATATGAGATAATTTAAAATAAATGTGTTTTATTAGTATAATTAATAATTTGTTTAAAAATATTATTATTGAAAATATGGAAATGCATTTATTATGATAGAGAAGCGGAAAATTTTTTATGAGGATGAATATTGAGGTGACATGTGGCGTTGGAAAACCTTTATTTATTATATAGCAGTGTTGTAAAATCGCGCCTAGGCGCCGATTAGTCACTAGGCGGCCCGGTGACGATTAATTTTGGCCAAGTCGCTCCATTAATCATTGGGCGGTCCTAGTCGGTCCCAGGCGGGCCTAGGCGGCCAGATTCCGGCGAACATTCTGGCGAAAACCTGAAATTTCCGGCGAAAACTTGAAAATTCCGGCCAAATGAACATTTTTATAAAAATTACATATAAAAATGTGTGTATATATATAAAAAACTGAAAATTACTTATAAAAATTCCAATCCGATTAATCCCGCCTAGGCCCCGATTAATCCCGCCTAGGCCTAGGCCATACCTCACCGCCCGACTAGCGCCTAGCGATTTTTACAACCATGTTATATAGTATAGATTTTCAATAATTTTAAGTTTGTAAGAACTTTAAAATATTGTTTGTTTATATACATATTAAAAATATTTGGTTTTGGTTTTGATTTTGGTAAAAAGATGTGGGATAGGTAATCCTACGGTATTATCTTTTTGGTGTGTATTTGCAATTTTAGTAAATTATAAAGACTTAAATAACTAAAACATATATCATGAAATACTAAATTAATCAGAAAACGAGATTTAAAAAGAAAAATAAAATAAAAAGTTTGAAAACGGTTTCGATTTACCTGTCCAGCTGGTTCAAACGAAAACGACTCAATAGACATAACTGGTTGGTTCTGGAAATACTAAATATTGGTCCTATTACTCATCCCAAATGTTTTGCTTTTCTAGTTTTATGTTCGATACAAGTTCTTCTGTCATCTCTAGAAAAAGTGATTAAGATTTTTTAGAGACAATTATATATATCATTCTAAAAACTTTATTAATTAAATATACTTAGCTCAAAATTTTATTTACACATATTCCCTTCATAATTACAAATACACCCAACCGGATGATAGAATCGATCAGAAGCGACGCTCGATGTTGGAATCGATCAGAAACGGGAATCGGAAGGTTAGGATTGGGATCAATGGAATAAGAATAGTCGTATTTCTTGTAATGTTAAAAAGATAATTTTATACAAGATAATGATATATGTAATTTAAGTTTTGAGTTGAATATATATGTAATTAATGTTAAAAATAGGATGATAAATATAATTCTATTTTTTATAAGAGCAAAGTGGACCAACCCTACTAGACCGTACGCTGAAGTTTGAGGCCTCATTTTAATAGGCCTCCAATTTTAGAGTTTAATTTGATCTTTTAAGTTGTGTGACTATGTATGAGTACAGTTAAAAGAGTTTTTTTTATTTACTAAAAAGCACTTTTAACTCTAATACGTTTGAGTGTGTTATAGGGTATCAGGTATACCGGCGTGAAAATGGCATGAAGGGGAGTTAAGGGTGTGCACCCCGCCCCCTTGGCGGCGTGAGGTTTTGGCGTGAGCAGACTCACGCACCATCTAACCCATTTCAATTGTTGATTATTAGTACTTAGGGAGGTGGGAATGGTACCCTCACAAACCCACCAATCACAAGATGTCACCTCATTTTGACAAACTACCATCTTAGGTGGGAGTGGTACCCTCCAACCCTCTTATTAAAAAAATCAAATTAATAAACAAAAACTTTAATTAATTAATTAAAAATACATAATAAATTAAAAGATGATAAATAAAAATACATAACAATAAATAAAAAGATAATACAAAAAGTAATTATTAAATAAAAATTCATCTAGTCTTCCTCTTTGTCCAAATCCGGGGTGTTTCTCGCAATATGTTCTACGAGATCAAATCGAAGACTAATATGTGTAGCTACATCATGCAACTCCGAAAGGACGTTATCGTCAATAATTGGTTCGACAGGAAAATTCCGTATGTCGACAGGTGATATTGCGTTCCCGTCATCCTTTAGGATCATATTGTAAAATATCATGCACGTACATACCTCGTTCCTAATCTTCGTCAATTTTAAATGCTGGTTTGGTCAACGAAGTATACCCCATTTCTCTTTTAAAACACCGAAAGCTCTCTCGACATCTTTTCTTGCCGACTCTTGCAACTTCTTGAATGCCTTTTCTTTTACGGATTGTTGGATATGGGAACGATATAACAAACGTAGACCAATTAGGGTATATCCCATCCGTAAGATAGTATCCACGTTCGTATATTCGACCATTAACTACAAATGGACACTTAGGTGTGGTTCCAAGCTTCTCGTTGGTAAAAAGTGGCGATTGTTGGAGAACATTTATGTCGCTGTTAGAGTCGGGTGTACCACAAAACTCATGCAAAACCACAAATCATTTGAAGCCGTCTCTTCTAACATGATCGTCGGGTATTGGTGATCGTCTCTCATATATTGTCCGCGCAAACTTGTCGAACAATTTTGTCAAACAAAATGTGTACAATCGATGCTACCGACCATACCCGGAATGCCAAGTTTTACCACATGATCATTGTACAAAAGTGTAATGTTGTGGCTTGTCGGTCTGCGTTAGAACTCTTTGTCGTATAGTTGAATTATGGCATTACAAAAATACTCTAGACATTCACTTGAGGTTCTCCTAGCCATACTTAAATAGTCGCGAATTTGTCGTGAGGATTATCGGTTGCGAGTTATTTATAGGGTAAATTAAATTATTTATTTATGTATTAATTTTTTTAAATGATATATTTGGCCTCATTTAACAAACTTTGAACGAGTTAATATACTTGGCCTTACCCGCTCCCCACTACCCGCTGAAGCCGCTTGGGTTGCGGTGGTGTACCCGCAAACCCGTCGGCTACCCGCCTACGAACCCGCTACCACTCCCATTGGCCTTAAACCCATAAACACATTTTTAACCATTGAAAGCCCATGCTCACACTCACACGGGTATACCCTTCTCATGTGAGAGTCGTGTGAGAAATATGGGTGGGTGAGATGACAGTTACGTGGCGTGCATTTTTTTCTCACCCTCGTAGCTGGTATACCTCATGCCTTTATTTAAACCCAGATAAGTAGTTTAGAGTGTTTGGATGATATTTAATAAGCTAATAAACACTTTTAAACAAGTTAAGAAAAATATACAAAATTTGTTAAATGGAAGTAAAATGCATGGTTTTATAAATTAAGTGAATTGGAAGAACATTAGGGTTGGTGGCCTAATGATAGAGGAAAATCCTTTAAAGAACACAAAGGTTTAAAGAGGTCATGGCTTCAAACATTGTAAATGGTATGCCCTTACTCTAATTATAAATAAAGTTGTTTTGTGCTCTTAGTCAGACCTGTAACAAGTATCTAATTTTTATTTTCTTTTCGATCTATGGTTTGGTCAAAACAATGACTTAAGTGAGTAGGATCTTTTTATCCCGGTCGTCTCAACACAAATTAAAAAATTTGCCTTTAAAAAAAGAAGTGAATTGGAGAAGAAAACTCGAATTTCGACGAGAAAATAGAACGGGCAGGGGTAGGGCCACTACAGTTTAATATATTTGCTGTGCTATGATATAAAAAAATATATTTAAAGATATTGCCTATTGGTACAGTTTACCCTCCCAATGCAAAGTACAACTACACATGCACGACGTACAAATCTTATTAAAAGATATTGCCTATTGGTACAGATCTTATTTAAAGATATTGCCTATTGGTATAGTTTACCCTCCCAATGCAAAGTACAACTACACATGCACGACGTACAAATCTTATTAAAAAATGAGTTTTTCTGGACTCGCTAACCGGCCTGCGACACCCACGCCCAAGAATATCGTAGAGGGCAATCGGCTCACGGTTCTCAACCAAGGTCAAGGTGTGGGGTTCGAACTGCTATCTCTGCCCCACGATCACTTTTTTGCTCAAACCATTGTCCTTGCATTTCCCAATCATCGACGTGGGCTGGCCACCCCCAACGTACAAATCTTACAATACATATGACTTTTCGTGTTTGATGCAACAGTTAGTTCTGTTTTTTTTTAAAATGGTTAGTATCGTTAACAGTTATGATGGGATGATATTAATAGTGTAACAATATGAAAAATACGGGTACTGAATTTATAGAAAAGTGAATACTGGTACTGGTATCGAATTTATCGGTACGTTACCGGTACTTGTTACCAAATGTTCAACTCTAGATGGTATCGGTACAGTACCGGTACCGAATTTATAAAAAAGTGGGTACCGGTACTGAATCTATCGATATGGTACCGGTACTCGATACCAAATGTTCATCCCTATTTTCTCATGAAAAAGTGAGAAAATAGTTAAGTTTATACTTTATAGTCATGAGGACATCATCCCACTAATACATGCTAATTCATAACCTATTTTAACACATTCATGTAGAGATCCTTATGTATCGGACGGTTTTTATCAATGACGGTGATCCAAACATATCGAAAGTTCTAGAATCGCAAGATAAATAGTTGATTGTGGTTATTTGTAATGTATATAACAACTCTCATGCGAGTGATGTTATAACATTCTCAACTTGTTGAAATGTGATAACACGAATGTCGTCACATCTAACACGAAGAAAGTAAGGTATCCGCGTAGTTTAGTGCTTGAACTTGGTGGTTTGAATTAGACCGTTTTCTTTAATGACTTGTGGCCAAATGTTGGGAAAAATACGAAAATGGACATTTGACCAAGAAAATACTTAAAAATAGACATCCTTATTTAGCCTACTGTTTCATGGACATTGTTCTTGCGAAAAGGCTAAAGACGGCTAAGTTAGCAGGCTAAAATTTCCATGCCAACATTCCATTTGTCAGAGTACGAGCCAGTAAGCATATGACACGTGGCAGGCTTAGCCGTCTAATAGACGGTTATAGCCGTCTAAATATACAGTTTTAGCCTTTAGCCTTCCAAATAAACAGTTATAGCCGTCTATTAGACGG
This sequence comes from Smallanthus sonchifolius, assembly GCA_023525975.1. Taxonomy (NCBI): domain Eukaryota; kingdom Viridiplantae; phylum Streptophyta; class Magnoliopsida; order Asterales; family Asteraceae; genus Smallanthus; species Smallanthus sonchifolius. The sequence continues at coordinate 13,211,701 of CM042035.1, read as the reverse complement.
CTAAGCCTCCGAAAATTTTCAAAATTTTCAAAAAATGTTTTCGGAGGCTAAGCCGTCTAATAGACGGCTATAACTGTTGATTTAGACGGCTAAAGGCTAAAACTGTTTATTTAGACGGCTATAGCCGTCTATTAGAATGCTAAGCCTGCCACGTGTCACCATATTATTGGTTCGTACTCTAACAAATGGAATTTTGGCACTGAAATTTTAGCCGGCTAGCTTAGCCTTCTTTAGCCGGCTGTTATGACCAATGTCCATGAAACTGTAGGCTAAAAAAGAATGTCTATTTTTAAGTATTTTCTTGATCAAATGTCCATTTTCGTATTTTCCCCCCAAATGTTCTCCTCTTTTTCACCATGGAGACAGCATAACAATTCCACCATCATATTACGATGTTCATAACTTCAAAATCTACAAACTATTAAAAAATTATTTCATCCTATCTTTGTAAATGCTTATATTCATCTAGCCCTTGTTAATATCTTGACAACTCCATCATACAAAGAGAGTAGAGATGATGTGTCCGAAAGTAGTCCTTAGACTGCACTTTGTCAGTTTATCCCCATGAGGATAACACTCTAATCGAGTCACCATACATTTGTAATGATTTAGTAACTGTTGGGTTTTTGACAATGGTGATTAGTTATATTATTTATCAAAACGTTTGATAAATAATTATAAATTAATAATAATTATTTAGTAATTATTATAACGTAGTGGAAAGAAATCAATTCAACACAAAATAAAACCCGACAGGATCTAGGTTACAAAACATACGAACACAGAATAAGTATTTAATCTACCAATGAGATTAATTATACCTTCGTGGTTAATACATAACCGATCGAGACAACGATGTACAACGAACCGATGCTAGATCACGAACCGAAACACGAGAACGGGTGACACTAGGGATCGCCGGACAAGGCGGCGGACGGTGGCAGGGTTGGTGGCCGAAACTCACAAAGGCAGACTGCCTTCTCCTTTTGTCGCTAGGAGCTTTGAAAAAAAAAACAAGTCAACTACTGCTTGTTCCTTACGGCCGAAAGCTTTTGTAGGGTTAGATTATTTTGAATTCAATTATTATTCTTTATAAATAATAATTATAAACCATATTAATTGTTTCGGCCCAAAGTCTAATACGAGATGTAAAAATCCGAACTCGTTTTAATGTTTTAATAATAGATTAAAACAATATATAAATATTTTTTATAAGACAGTATAAATAATAATTCACGTCTAACGAATATATATAAATATATATCGTCTCACTATTTGTTCGTAATTACCAGTTAATTGGGTTAAGTGGATTTAACTGTCCATTGCCCTAGGTGTAACTCTTACGGGTCACAACTCAGTTAGCAGCGTTAAATAATCGGGACCGGACATGTATATTTCCAACAGTCTCCCACTTGGACGGTATTCGATTAAGTTCCTCAACGCAGACAGCTAGAGGTGCTCTAGCTGCACATGGTTGCCCCTAACAAGGTATGACACTTTAAAGTCATTAACCAAAACATCTTGCTATTACAAGACAATAGACTTATGGTAATAATCGTCATTTATCCTTTCTGTAAAAAACATCAATTGAACCAATGAGACATGTATTAGATGTATTCTCATAGAGCGTCCAATCATTATTGTTCTCGTTCAAGATTCATAGTGATCCAATCAAACACACAGTCAGTTTGGGTAAGGCCTTATACTTCACAAGTTTGAATCATGAGGGCGCCACGATGTCTAACTGTTACATATCATGTAAGGGTACAGGATCCCTTATCGACTAGATACAGCTCCCACTGAACTTCAGATCTGTTCCAACCAATGCCTTTATGACTGGCATTTACGTGACAGCGGTTGACAGTGATTAAAGAACGATCCTTGGTAAACGAAAGTTCTAGTATGCATCTCAAGTCAGAGGATACTAAATGAGTATACCTATATCAAAACATCTTATGATTAAAATCCATGAAGTTGATTTGAAGCGAGTTACATCCAACGTCATCCAAGATGAGGTCTGTGAAATTGAAAGTTAACTACTTGAGTCCAAGTTCAGAATAGTCTTAATTCAGAGTCGTTCCCACGATTCTGATCGACTACAGATAATTAAGAATACAAGATTCATGGATTAAACATATTAAAATCAAACACAGTTATAAGATTCAAAGTTGCATTTAACTAGTAAATCAAACTGAATTCAAAAGTACAACTGTTTAATGTTTGTACATCCAAATACTAAATCAAAACATATCGCTAGCAAAACTAAGACCGATCGCATTTATGTGTTGATCATGCTTCTCTTGAATCATCGGCTTAGTGAACGGGTCCGCTAGGTTTTGATCTGTGTCTACTTTGCTTATCACGATGTCACCACGTTCCACAATTTCTCGTATATAATGGAACTTTTCTGAGAATGTGCTTGGCTTTGTGATGAGATCTGAGCTCTTTGGCTTGAGCAATAGCACCTGTGTTATCACAAAATATCTCGATTGGTTTTCGAATACATGGAACCACATCAAGGTCGGTCATGAATTTCTTCCTCCAAGTAGCTTCCTTTGCAGCTATATACTCATATTCGGTGGTTGAATCCGCCACCACACTCTGCTTGGAGCTCTTCCATGAGATAGCTCCTCCGTTGTAAGGCCCCAAACCCGGGAGGCCCCACTTGTTGGATTTACTCATTCACAGACAATTCTTAAACATGAATATCAAATAACGCAGCGGAAAACTTCATTCATTCATCATAATTAAAACTTGTTCATACATGCGGAAGCGTAAACATAGTTTAAAAAATATTTACATCATAACTAAACGTAACGGGATGCCAGTCTTCATGATCAGCCGGGTAACTCTTCTCGCTTGCCAAGCATCACCGTCCATCCTCATAACCTACCTTAACCTGAATGTGCACACTTAAAAACGTCAGCTACGCTGGTGAGTTCTAGTTTTAACATAAAACCTTAACTTCAAATAAATTGCCAAAAACATCACTTCGTACTTCATTTAATAAAAAGCGTACGTAAAATAATGCAATAACAAACATAACACTTCATAAGTCAACAAACATATAGAATCTGCGCCTTCTCGTAACCGTCAAATCCAAACGTTACATACTGGTTGAATAACTTAAGGATCACCACCACTAGGCCCATCATCACCGTACTGTCCTTCGGGTGAGGAACTCCTAGGGCCCGATACTTAGGTCATCCAACCCTTCAAGCATGGCGTCCCAAAGGATAGCGCGTACCAAACTTCAAGCACTGCGCCCCGTCGGACGCAAGTACCAAACTTCAAGCACGACTACCCCGTAAGGTAAATCGTACCAACTTCAAGGATCACGATAATCCCCTTGACGACCGTCATCGCCCCAGTTGTACAACAGTTGGCCAGCCACAGAGGCCCCTAAAGGTAAAGGCCCATAACATCGTTCCCATCCCTTAACCTTCATTCCCTAAGGAATATTGGCAGATTCGTTCGTTTGTGACTTTCGTAAACCTTCCCTTCTTTTACTTCAAAAACTTCGGTTAAAGCATTCGTACGTTTTATTAAAAACATTCTCTTCGTTAAAACACTTCGTAAACTTCGTAAACTTCTTTTGGCAAAATATTTCATAAACACTTCCTTCATAAACCTTCCTTCTAAAACATCCTTCATAAACATCATTTTATAAAACGTTACATACATCCTTCGTAAACATCGTTTCATAACATCGTTTTATAAAATCATCACGTGTGCACACCAGCCCAAAAACATTATTAAAACATTTAAAAGAGGGCTTCTAGAACTCACCTTATAAGCTAGTCTTGGTTGTCCTAAACAAAGGTCCAACAACTTCACTTCCGATCTGAATTGATTAGTTAGATACACATCAGACCAATACCGACTCTAACGGTTTAACCCTTCTAAACATACTGACTTCACTTAATCAGTTCTGATGTCTGCACATATCAAAACTAGGTAGTTTCGATGGAGTCTGCACATATCGAAACTAGGTAGTTTCGATGGACCTGCACATATCGAAACTTGTAGTTTCGATGGACCTGCACGTATCGAAACTTGTAGTTTCGATGGACCTGCACGTATCGAAACTTGTAGTTTCGATGGACCTGCACAGATTGTCTTCCCAAAAATCTGAAGCTTTTGCATGTGAGTCTGATTGAGTTAGTTTCTCAACTTTTCTTAGATCAAAACGTTCGGTTTTCATTCTAGATGCTATACCTAAGCTCATTTTTAAGTTCCATACGCAAAATCGTTGCCTTTTTAGCCAAAACCCGAAAATCCCAAAAACGAACAAAAACTCAGATTTAGGTCGGATCGTTACCTGAATCGAGCTTCTGATCTGGAGGTTCTTCTCACGAGTGCAAGAGACACGAGCGGGTGTAATCTTGTGTGATTCCGACACTTTCTCTCTCTACAGTTTTTCTCTCTCTAGAATTGCAAATGAGAGAAACATGTGGTGACCTTGGCTATTTATAGGGGAGACCTCCCCAAGCCCGGTTCGCGACTGACCCGGCCCGACTTCGGCCCGCTTGAACTCGTTAACTTTATTTCTCGACATTTTGGGTTGTTACAAGTCTACCCCCCTTATAATAGGTTTCGTCCCCGAAAGATATCACAAGTCAAATAATTGAGGGTACGACTCCCTCATTTCCGCCTCCGTTTCCCATGTAGCCTCTGATCCCTTTCGGTGCCTCCATTGGACTTTAACCAATGGAATAACTTTATTACGCAAACGCTTCTCCTTTCGGTCTAAGATAGCCACGGGTTCTTCGATGTAATTAAGGCTGTTGTCGACCTCGATGTCAGTAAGTGGTACGTGAGCCGATTCATCCGCCAAACACTTTCGCAAGTGTGATACATGGAAGGTAGGATGAATCCCACTTAACTCATCAGGCAACTCCAACCGATAAGCGGCTTCCCCAACCCGTGCCATTATCCTGAACGGTCCGACAAACCTCGGACTTAACTTTCCTCTCTTCCTGAATCGTATGATTCCCTTCCAGGGCGACACTTTCAACATTACTCTGTCCCCAACATCAAACTTGATAGGCCTTCGTCGTCTATCCGCATAGGATTTCTGGCGATCTTGCGCGGCCTTCATTCGAGCTTTGATTTGATCAAACCTTTCCGACGTTTCTTTTATGACTTCCAGACTTCCTAACTCCTTCTGTCCGATCTCACCCCAACAAACCGGGGTCCTGCATCTTCTACCATACAACATTTCGTAAGGCGGCATGCCTATAGTCGTGTGATGACTATTGTTGTAGGAGAATTCGGCTAACGGCAGATGACTGTCCCAACTGCCACCAAAGTCGATAATACAAGCACGGAGCATATCTTCCAATGTCTGAATGGTCCTTTCGGACTGACCATCCGTTTGCGGGTGGTATGCTGTGCTGATATTAAGCCTCGTGCCCATCGTTTCGTGAAATCTTTTCCAGAACCTCGATGTGAATCGTGTGTCCCGGTCGGATACTATCGTCAAAGGCATCCCATGCCGTGCTACTACTTCGTTAATAAATACTTCCGCTAACCTTTCCGACGAGAACGTCTTGCGAATAGGTAGGAAATGAGCACTCTTTGTTAATCGGTCCACAATTACCCAAATGGTGTCATGACCTTTAGCTGTGCGAGGTAGCTTGGTTATGAAGTCCATGGTAATGTGTTCCCACTTCCATTCTGGTATATCAAGTGGTTGAATCTTTCCATACTGTTTCTGGTGTTCAGCCTTTACTTGCGAGCAAGTCAAGCACTTGCTTACATACTTCGTTACATCACATTTCATTCCAGGCCACCAGTAGTCCTTCTTCAGGTCTTGGTACATTTTGTTGGTACCGGGATGGATAGAGTAACGAGACTTATGAGCCTCATCCAAGATTTTGGTTCTAAGCTCGCCACCCATAGGTATCCATACCCGTCCATAACGTGTTCTAACACCAAGGGTGTTATATTCCAACTTGTCCTGTTGGCCAACCATCCTTTCCTTCTTTATGTTTTCTTCTTTAAGTGCCTCATCTTGAGCTTTTTCGATCTCGCTCATCACATCCGATGTTACCACCAACTGGCAAGCTTTCACTCTAATAGGAGTAGGCACATCCTTTCGGCTTAGAGCGTCAGCCACCACGTTTGCCTTTCCAGGATGGTACATTATTTCACAGTCATAGTCCTTCAGGAGTTCCAACCATCTCCTCTACCTCATATTAAGCTCCTTTTGTTCGAAGAAGTACTTCAAACTTTTGTGGTCGGAGTAAACAGTAAACTTTACCCCGTACAGGTAGTGCCTCCAGATTTTTAATGCAAATACGACAGCAGCAATTTCCAAATCGTGAGTCGGATAGTTGACTTCGTGAACTTTCAACTGCCGTGACGCATATGCAATCACTCTACCACGCTGCATCAACACACACCCCAATCCCTGACCCGAAGCGTCAGAGTATACCACCAAATCTTCACTGCCCTCGGGAAGGGCCAAGACTGGAGCTTGTGTTAGCTTCTCTTTCAATTCCTTAAACGCCTCATCTTGGGTCGAACCCCATTCGTACTTTACTTCCTTCCGAGTCAACTTTGTTAATGGCGAAGCTATTTTTGAGAAATCCTGAATGAATCTCCGATAGTAGCCTGCCAATCCTAAGAAACTGCGGATTTCAGTTGGCGTCTTAGGAATGTCCCATTCACTTACCGTTACTATCTTTGCTGGGTCAACCATAATGCCGTTCGGGCCAATAACGTGACCTAGGAACTGGACTTCCCTAAGCCAGAACGCACATTTGGAGAACTTAGCATACAACTTCTCATTCTTCAGAGCTTCCAATACTTCCTTCAAGTGACACGCGTGATCACCCTCATTCTTGGAGTAGATAAGGATATCATCGATGAACACGATTACCGATCGATCCAGCATCGGTCGACACACCCTATTCATTAAATCCATGAACGCCGCGGGGGCGTTCGTCAATCCGAAAGACATTACGCGGAACTCAAAATGTCCATAACGCGTGCGAAATGCAGTTTTCGGTATGTCTTCATCCCTCACCTTCAACTGATGGTACCCGGAACGAAGGTCGATTTTTGAGAACCAACTTGCACCTTGTAATTGGTCAAACAGGTCATCGATCCTTGGTAAAGGGTACTTGTTCTTCACCGTTCGTTTATTCAACTCGCGGTAATCGATACACATTCTCATCGAACCATCTTTCTTCTTTACGAACAACACCGGAGCACCCCACGGCGAGATGCTCGGTTGAATAAATCCTTTCTCAAGTAACTCGTCTAGTTGAACCATAAGTTCCTTCATCTCCACTGGTGCTAGTCGATATGGAGCCTTAGCCACGGGCTGGGCATCTGGTACTAAGTCAATTCGGAACTCAATTTCTCTATCGGGTGGTATCCCAGGCAAATCCTCTGGAAACACCTCCGGGTACTCGCGTACCACGGGTACATCGTCTAGTTCCTTCACTTCCCTACACTTATCAATTACATATACCAGATAAGCCTCGCATCCGCGCCTCAAATAATTCGTTGCCTTAATCATTGAGATGACATTTGGCATCGGGGCGTCACGATCTCCAAAGACTTCGACTTTGCTACCATCCGGAGCCTTGAGTTGGATTATCTTTCGTTTACAAATAATTTTCGCTTCATTGGCAGTTAGCCAATCCATACCCAACACGACATCAAACCCTCCCAAAACCATAACAAACAATCTGACAGGGAACCTATGTCCTTCTATTTTTATTGTGGAGTTGTCAACTACATCGGTCACTCTCGCAGTTCTACCCTCTGCGGTTTCTACGCTAAAGGCCCTTTCTAACTTACTGGCAGCGTACTTCATTCTCTTACAAAAAGACGCAGATATAAAACTCTTACCGGCACCCGAATCAAATAACACAGAAACAAGAGTGTTGTCAAGGACGAACGTACCTGACGCCACATCGGGATCCGCCCTGGCTTGTTCCTGCGTCAGTGCGTACGCACGAGTCTTTGCACGAGATCCCTCTCCCTTCTTTTCCGGGCCCTTTCCCTTCCCGGTTTCCCCCATCCTGGGCTTGGTGCATTCCCGACTCATATGACCATTCTCCCCACAATTGTAGCATTTGTAACCTTGCGGGCATTCACGGGAGTAATGTCCGGTCTTGCCGCATTTAAAGCACAGATTCGATCCTAACCGACATTCACCCGCATGTCTTACCCCGTATTTCCCACAGACTGTCATCTCGCCTACCCTGGCCTGCTTGTCCCGAGCCCCAAGCAACTTCCCACCCGATCGTTTAGCGGGAAAACTCAACTTCTTTTTAGGCTCTTCAATGGCAACAACATTCAGCGCCAGATCATCGAATACCACGCCACTTAGCTCTACCGCCGAATCATAGGTAGTAGGGGCGTTTGACTTAACATAGGTGCGGACCTGGTCCGGCAACCCTTGAATATAACAGGCAATCTTTCTTTCTTCCGTCGTGACAAGGTGTGGCACCAGACGTGCCAGTTCATTAAATCGGGTTGTGTACTGCCGGTGCGTCATGCTCCCGGCCTTCAAACCCAGAAATTCCCTCTCTACCTTCTCAATCTCGTTCCTTGGGCAGAAATTCTTTATCACCAAAGTTTTCAAGTCAGCCCACACCATCGCATCCACAATCTCGCTCCCTTTTGCCTGACGTATACCTTCCCACCAATGGGATGCTTCCTCCCTCAAGGAGTTAGCAGCAAATTTTACAACTTGATCCGTTCGACACTCGCTCAGACGAATGGCGGCTTCCATACGTATTACCCAATCAAAAGAAGCCACCGCGTCCTTCTTCCCAGTCAGGACCGGTGGGTCACATGCCTTAAAGGACTTATAGTCGCATCCGCGAGCAGGCGGTGCATTGTCGGTCTCATTGTTCTGAGCACCAACTGCTGCGCTAGACCCACCCACCGCATTGACCTGCTTCAATGCTTCTGCCAACAGACCTGGCAGAGAAGTCTTCATCAACTCCGTAAACTCTCAAGCTATAGCTGCTCTCACTTCTGGTTCAAAGGTGAAGGGTTGTTCTTCAACCTGTGTCTGCTCGGCTCCATGCACACTAACCGTCGGTTCAGTGTGAACACTTCCTTCTTCACTATACTCTTGGCGCGCAGGGATCCTGCCACGCCCACCATTTCGACCGCCGGTATGACCACCGGTACGGCCACCACGCCTTTCGTTTCCTCTCCTTGCCATTACGTTCTATAAGACAAGAAATCCAATGTCATCACACTAGTTAACAAATAAAATTCAATAAGTACTGTAAGATGTTAATTTACACTGGCCATCTGTAATTAACCATTACACTACCTTTCGATTTCTATTTGACCACCTTTGTGATTTCATCAGAACACAAGTCCTTACTTACCCCTTTCTAAGGCATACTATATACGTAAATACATATACTACCTTCATACCTGATGCTTTGGCTCGAGTTACCCGTACTGGCATCCGCTTTCGGTCCCATTCAAAGTTTAAGTTCAGACACTGGGAGTGTCCGAATCTCTCAAACTATTGCTCTGATACCAACTTGTAAGGCCCCAAACCCGGGAGGCCCCACTTGTTGGATTTACTCATTCACAGACAGTTCTTAAACATGAATATCAAATAACGCAGCGGAAAACTTCATTCATTCATCATAATTAAAACTTGTTCATACATGCGGAAGCGTAAACATAGTTTAAAACATATTTACATCATAACTAAACGTAACGGGATGCCAGTCTTCATGATCAGCCGGGTAACTCTTCTCGCTTGCCAAGCATCACCGTCCATCCTCATAACCTACCTTAACCTGAATGTGCACACTTAAAAACGTCAGCTACGCTGGTGAGTTCTAGTTTTAACATAAAACCTTAACTTCAAATAAATTGCCAAAAACATCACTTCGTACTTCATTTAATAAAAAGCGTACGTAAAATAATGCAATAACAAACATAACACTTCATAAGTCAACGAACATATAGAATCTGCGCCTTCTAGTAACCGTCAAATCCAAACGTTACATACTGGTTGAATAACTTAAGGATCACCACCACTAGGCCCATCATCACCGTACTGTCCTTCGGGTGAGGAACTCCTAGGGCCCGATACTTAGGTCATCCAACCCTTCAAGCACGGCGTCCCAAAGGATAGCGCGTACCAAACTTCAAGCACTGCGCCCCGTCGGACGCAAGTACCAAACTTCAAGCACGACTACCCCGTAAGGTAAATCGTACCAACTTCAAGGATCACGATAATCCCCTTGACGACCGTCATCGCCCCAGTTGTACAACAGTTGGCCAGCCACAGAGGCCCCTAAAAGGTAAAGGCCCATAACATCGTTCCCATCCCTTAACCTTCATTCCCTAAGGAATATTGGCAGATTCGTTCGTTTGTGACTTTCGTAAACCTTCGCTTCTTTTACTTTAAAAACTTCGGTTAAAGCATTCGTACGTTTTATTAAAAACATTCTCTTCGTTAAAACACTTCGTAAACTTCGTAAACTTCTTTTGACAAAATATTTCATAAACACTTCCTTCATAAACCTTCCTTCTAAAACATCCTTCATAAACATCATTTTATAAAACGTTACATACATCCTTCGTAAACATCGTTTCATAACATCGTTTTATAAAATCATCACGTGTGCACACCAGCCCAAAAACATTATTAAAACATTTAAAAGAGGGCTTCTAGAACTCACCTTATAAGTTAGTCTCGGTTGTCCTAAACAAAGGTCCAACAACTTCACTTCCGATCTGAATTGATTAGTTAGATACACATCAGACCAATACCGACTCTAACGGTTTAACCCTTCTAAACATACTGACTTCACTTAATCAGTTCTGATGTCTGCACATATCGAAACTAGGTAGTTTCGATGGAGTCTGCACATATCGAAACTAGGTAGTTTCGATGGACCTGCACATATCGAAACTTGTAGTTTCGATGGACCTGCACGTATCGAAACTTGTAGTTTCGATGGACCTGCACGTATCGAAACTTGTAGTTTCGATGGACCTGCACGTATCAAAACTTGTAGTTTCGATGGACCTGCACAGATTGTCTTCCCAAAAATCCGAAGCTTTTGCATGTGAGTCTGATCGAGTTAGTTTCTCAACTTTTCTTAGATCAAAACGTTCGGTTTTCATTCTAGATGCTATACCTAAGCTCATTTTTAAGTTCCATCCGCAAAATCGTTGCCTTTTTAGCCAAAACCCGAAAATCCCAAAAACGAACAAAAACTCAGATTTAGGTCGGATCGTTACCTGAATCGAGCTTCTGATCTGGAGGTTCTTCTCACGAGTGCAAGAGACACGAGCGGGTGTAATCTTGTGTGATTCTGACACTTTCTCTCTCTACGGTTTTTCTCTCTCTAGAATTGCAAATGAGAGAAACATGTGGTGACCTTGGCTATTTATAGGGGAGACCTCCCCAAGCCCGGTTCGCGACTGACCCGGCCCGACTTCGGCCCGCTTGAACTCGTTAACTTTATTTCTCGACATTTTGGGTTGTTACATCCGTTTAGAGTGAATACGAATCTTGATTGTGAGCGAGAGTCATCTCGGTCAGTTTGGAAGCTGGCGTTAGTGTAACATCTTATAGTGAGCTCCTTTTCCACTCCTCCAAATATTAAGAACATGTCTTTAGTCCTTCTCAATTACTTCAGGATGTTCTTGACTGCAGTCTAATGGGCAATGCCAGGACTTTGCTGAAAACGACTGGCCATGCTTAAAGCATACGAGACGTCAGGCCTGGTACATAACATAGCATACATTATAGAACCAATCACCGAAGCATATGGAATTGCTTTCATACGCTTGGTATCAATGTCCGTTGAAGGAGATTGCGATTTGTTCAGCACGGTACCTTTAGTCATAGGAACACCTCTTTTCTTGGAATTTTCCATATGAAAGCGTGCCATGACTTTGTCTATGTATGTGCCTTGACTTAGCCCTAGAAGCCGCTTAGATCTATCCCTGTAGATCTTGATTCCTAGAATGTAAGCTACTTCTCCAAGATCTTTCATTGCAAAACATGTTCCCAACCGGTGTTTAACTTCGTTAAGCATAGAGATGTTGTTTCCAATGATAAGTATATCATCCACATACAATATGAGGAATGATATAGTGCTCCCACTAGCCTTTCTGTAAACACAAGGCTCATCTTCATTTTTGATAAAGCCAAACTCTTTGATATTTTGGTCAAAACGAAGATTCCAGCTTCGATATCCTTGTTTGAGTCCATAAATGGACATATTCAGTTTACACACAATATTAGGATATTTTGGATCAACAAAACCATTAGGTTATACCATATAGGCATCTTCTGAGAGATGCCCATTAAGGAAAGCGGTTTTAACATCCATTTACCATATCTGGTAGTCATAGTACGCGACTATGGCAAGCAATATTCTTATCGATCTGATCATAGTAACGGGCGAGAAGGTTTCATCATAGTCAATCCCTTGAGTTTGAGTAAAACCTTTCGCAACTAGCTGTGCTTTATAGGTGTGTATATTTCCATGCATGTCTATTTTTCTCTTGAAAATCCATTTGCTCCCTACTGCCCGAGAATCGGGGGGTAGCTCAACCAATTTCCAGACTTGATTGTCACGCATAGATTGCATCTCGGCGTTCATGCCTTCCATCCATTTTGTAGATTCTGGATCTGAAATAGCAGATTTGTAGTTAGTAGGTTCATCATTAGACTCGGCTACTAATAGGACCTCGGTACCCTCAAGATGCCATAGGTATCTGTCAGGTTCTTTGCGAGCCCTTACAGTTCTACGAACGCTTGTGTTTATGTCTGATTCATCAGCATCAACTTCTTGTTGTTCAGACACTCCGACTTCATCAGTGGTTGTTTGTGGTTCTCGAATTTCTTCAACATCCACTATATTATCTCCAGTTCCTCATTCAATAACTTCTTTCTTGTGGAAGTTTCCATTCCTTTTGATGGAAATAGCATTTGCATCAGGTCGGTAGAAATAATATCCGCTTCTGTTATAGTATCTGACGAAAACAACCTTTTCGCCTCTAGGATCGAGCTTGTCATCAGAATCACTAGTGACATATGCATCATATCCCCATACTCTAAGGTAAGACAGATTGGGTTTAGACCCATGCCATATCTCATATAGAGTCTTGTTTACCTTCTTAGTCGGTGCCAGATTGACAATGCGGGTGGCGGTCATAAGATAATAACTCCAGAAGGTATGAGGTAAGTTTGTTCTACACATCATCGATCGAAACATATTAAGTAGGGTTCGATTTCTCCTCTCGCTCATGCCATTAAGTTGAGGTGTGCCAGGTGGAGTGGGTTGTGAAACTATTCCACGCTCATTAAGATAATTGATAAACTTTGTGCTGAGATATTCACCACCTTGATCTGATCGAAGTGTCTTTATCGTTTTACCGAGTTGGTTTTCCACTTCGTTTTGAAACTCTTTGAACTTTTCAAAAGTTTCATGCTTGTGTTTCATAAGATAGACATAAGCATATCGACTGTAATCGTTGATGAATGAAATGGAGTATCTTTCATGATTTCTAGACATGGTTTTGAAAGGGCCACATACATCAGTGTGTATGAGTCATAGCAGATCCTTGGCTCGTTCACCAATGCCGGTGAAAGATCCTTTAGTGAGTTTGCCAGCTAAGCAAGACTTGCAGTCTTCAAAGGAATCATGTCCGGTGGATTCAAGGATCCCTTCGGTTTGGAGCCTTTTCATGCGGGCCTTGCTTATGTGACCAAGTCTACAGTGCCATAGAAATGTATCATTAATACTAGATTTGATACGTTTAGAAAGATTGTATATTCTATTATTAGTTTGAACATCAACCTCATAAATACTATTTTGAGGTTTAGCCTCAAAATAGAAAATATCATTTAAGTAAGCAGAAATAAAAATTCCTTTGAAAACGTAATTAAAACCTTGTTCAAACAATAAGGAAACTGAAATAATGTTTCTGGTAAAACCAGGTGCAAACAAACAGTTATTTAAGATAACTACAAGGCCAGAAGGACATGAAAGGTGAAATGTTCCAGTTGCAAGAACCGGTACTCTCTTCCCATCACCAATGATGAGTTCCATGTTGCCTTGTTGCCTTATGTGATAAGCACATCCGGTATCAAATACCCATGTGTCGCTAGAGACAGTGAAAAGTTCAATAACATAAATAGAATACTTGAAGAGGCGCCTTCACCATTGGCTCTCTTCGATCTCAACTTAGCTAGATATTCCTGGCAGTTGCGTTTTCAGTGCCCCATCTTGTTGCATTCAAAACGCTGACGCTCCTTGGGAGGGGGTGTTTTTGCAACTTGCTTGTAGTTGTTGGTGGCATTCTTGGCAGCAACAACAACTTGCTTCTTACCTTTTCTGTTATAACCCATTTCTTGGTTTTGGGCTTGTTAACACCATCATACTTGACCATCAACTCTTGATTAGTCTCACTTGATATGCTCATCTCGGCCGTTTCCTGCATATCGTGCAGTTCGGGTATAGTCTTCTCCCATGTGTTCATATTTAAGTTCATTACGAAGTTGTCATAAGAACTAGGGAGAGAGTTCAAAATGAGGTTGGTGTCATTCGGTTTATCATTCTTAAGCAAAGACTTGAGAGAGAAGGAGGAGTGAGATTCTTTTTCGGTAGACATCTGTTAAATAAGCAAATTAAATGTTAATTAGTATTTTGGATGTAATAAATTCTTATATTAATGACCCATGGCAAGAATAGAATAAGAATAGAGAATCTGGTTATATCAATTAGTAATGGCGGCTGTGGCACACAACATTAATAAGTGGTTTAGGCAAACTGGCAATAAATGCCAATTGTGGAAAAATGCACAATTCTCGAGTATGAGGCCGCTAAGACAACTCTTGTCTATACATTGATACGTTTAGCCACATCTATGCCCACTTTTGGTCTCCATACTGCTGGGGCATGTATTAGAGAGAAAAGTAATAAGCGCCCTAGTACAGGTACATGTGGAAGGGTCGGATGTGTCAACGAAACCCTTGCACCTTGGAGGGATAGGTTACGCACCAAGTGCGGTGCTGTGGCTCCAAACACTGGTGTTTCATGTTATGCCCCAAGTGTTCCTTATAGTAGGATGACATAGACTAAAGATTTTAAATATGAGATTTAATTTTAGTGTTTTATCAAATAGGGTTAAACACAAAGAATGATAAATCATACGTGTGTTGTAAAAGCCAGTTTTACTAAATATTAGATCGTGACAACATGATGAACCCTTTCATCTCTCAGGATACTTAATTTTAAATAACCTATTAAAACTAAGTTTGTCGCGATGTAATTAACCAATTAAAAGTTAATAGTTTAAATGCACTATTAAGTTATTCGTTTTGAAAATTTAAAATTAGTTTAAATTGAAAAACTTTATTGCTTATTATTTATTTTAAAAACAAACTATTTGTTTTAATATAAAGTATCCACAAGTTGTAAAAAAAGTTTAGAACTTGTTATTTATTTGATTTTGACAATTTTGGTATTTGATTGGTATGTTATAACATTTATAAGATAAAAACAACCACAATAGCAAACACAAAAATATGTAAATCATATGGCCAAAGAAAAAGTGTTTGATCTTGCTAGAGCCTAATAGCAAGGCCAAATTAAGTCATAGGGTCACAACACATAAACAACCACAAGGATGGACTTCGTGCATGCGTCTAGCTGTTTCGTGTGATTCTCACTAAATCCAAGATCCTGTCTCCGTCTTCAGTTTTGTCTTCGGGTCTTTATCTTTACAATGTTTATATAGAATACAAAAAAAAACCCCTAATCTATTACAACTTTGAGCCATCAAAGTGGGCTAAAAATTAAAAGCTAGCCTATTACAACTTTGAGTTATCAAATGGGCCAAAGCCATAAAACAAAACATAAAACAAACACAAGATAGGTCGGGCCAGATTTACATATTTAATACAATCAAATAACTTGGCAATTCTTTTGATCAAATTAAATAAATAAAAATTGCCCTAAAAAAGATCTAGATCAGAAACTTTAAACAAGTTAAAGTTTGTGATTTATAACCGGTTAAAAGACCGGATCCGATTCGTATGTCGTAACCAATGCTCTGATACCACTGTTGGGTTTTTGAAAGTGGTGATCAGTTAGATTAGTTATCAAAACGTTTGATAAACAATTATAAATTAATAATAATTATTTAGTATTTATTAAAACGCAGCGGAAAGAAACCAACATGATCTAGGTTACAAAACATACGAACACAGAATAAATATTTAATCTACCAATGAGATTAATTATACCTTCGTGGTTAATGATTAGCCGATAGAGACACCGAGGTACAACAGACCGGTGCTAGATCACAAACCAAAACGCGAGAACGGGTGACACCGAGGATCGCCGGACAAGGGGGCGGACGGTGGCAGGGCTGGTGTCTGGAACTCACAAAGGCAGACTGCCTTCTCCTTTTGTCGCTAGGAACTTTGAAAAAAAAAACAAGAAGTCAACTACTTGTTTCTTACGACCAGAAGCTTTTGTAGGGTTAGATTATTTTGAATTCAATTATTATTCTTCATAAATAATAATTATAAACCATATTAATTGTTTCCAGCCCAAACTCTAATATGAGATGTAAGTCGAATTCATTTTAATGTTTTAATAAAAGATTAAAACAATATATAAGTATTATTTATAAGCCAGTATAAATAATAATTCCCGTCTAACGAATATATATAAATATATATCGTCTCACTATTTGTTCGTAATTACCAGTTAAGCGGGTTAAGTGGATTTAACTGTTCATTGCCCTAGGTGTAACACTTACGGGTCACAACTCAGTTAGCAGCGTTAAATAATCGGAATCGGACATATATATTTCCAACATGAACATGTTGCTAAAATTCGTATGAGTGGTTAGTTTGTAAGATCAATCATGATAATGGTCGTGTGCAACATTTCCAGCTGATTAGAATGTAAGAACACGGTTAATGTCGCGCCCATGTTGCATGTATATATGACACATGGTAGAAAAGGATGGGGGCATATGCCCCATGTAAGGTTAGTATTTGGTAGTGTGAATATGAATCATCATCTTTAATGTCTTAACAACTTCATCATATGGAGATAACAAAGATGTGGGGGCTTATGTCTAAAAATTGTCCTATAACTGCCCTTTATCATCATGAGGACAATACTCCAATTCATCAACCATACATTTCTAACATCTTTCTTGTCAACATTTTACTTTAAAACATGTTGTTGGTACTCACATTTTTTTCGAATTCTATTTAAGT
This sequence comes from Smallanthus sonchifolius, assembly GCA_023525975.1. Taxonomy (NCBI): domain Eukaryota; kingdom Viridiplantae; phylum Streptophyta; class Magnoliopsida; order Asterales; family Asteraceae; genus Smallanthus; species Smallanthus sonchifolius. Next base: position 13,194,438 of record CM042035.1, on the reverse strand, counting down.
TGAGAATTTCTAGAAGTTGTTCTAACCTTAATAATTTATCTATCAGTGTCAATAATAAAATGCAACATTATTAGCATATAGTGCTTGTTATAATACATATTTTTTTTTCTGATAAAGAGAGGCGTTGTAGGAGTAGAACGGAAATAATCATTTTAATACGCATTTATACCCTGCCAAAATAAGTCGGTATGAACACCTATTAATTTTTTTTACTTCATTTCTTCTCGTATCAACGCCTATTTCTTGGTAAAACATATATAAAATCAAAATTTGTTGTGCTACCAATGTTGCATTATTTTGTTAGAACCTGTCGCTAAACTATTTAGACGAGAATAATTTGTGGGCATTATGGGCTTAGTGAAAAGCGAGGGTGCTTAACTTTTAACAACATATTCAACATAATGTTTTGTTTAGTGTCTACTTAGAAATGGTAGTTAACATACATGGGTAATTACAACAAACTTAGCTTCTAATACAAAGAAGATGTTATTTAATGCCCTGTCTTCTTCTTTAAAGAAGAAACTGAAGAAAGAACATATAAGGGAAGAATATGGAATGCTTGTTTTATGTAAGACCCCAAACCCACGAGACCTCATGTGTTGGATTTACTCATTCACAAATAGTTCTTAAACTTAATGCATTCATTGCAACAAAAAATAAATGTCATTATATCATTGTCAAACTGTCAAACAACTAAAACATTGAAATCATTGTCTCAACTATTACAACTTTTTATTCAAAACACACTAGATGCCAGAAGCCTTCTATGTCGGGTTACTCTCCTCAGCCAGCCAAGTAATCCAAGAGTCATCAAAGTACCTACACTTAACCTGATATGCATACTAAAAAGTTAGTTAACGTTTAGTGAGTTCTAGCTTTACATGAAACATTCATTCACACAGTTTAATAAAAGAAGAAGGATTTACACACGCTACCACACTTGCCGGCAAGGAATAATATTCACACACTTTACATTTCCAGTCATACATTATTATGTCAAATCTGCTTTCACACGCACAATGTATGTCAAGTCAGTATCATCCATGCCTATTGTCCATGGAATGAATACCACATCCATCAATTCACACTAGTTACTATCTTCTGTGATGACCGTCCACGGAACTACGCAACGGTTATGGCGACCGTCAATGATTCGTACGTACTCCCTTTATCATGACGATCGTCCATCATGCATACTCACACGCGAATGGTCACACTAACCCTATGACACAAACTTCATTACCCTTACACACAAACCAATTGTACAACTATTAGCGAATCATAAAGCCTCTTATAGAGGGGGCATAACATGTACCTGTCCTGGCACTGGTTCCCAAATGAACCCTTTTCCTCCCTTTCCCAGGCTTAGAGCATTCACAATAGAATCCCCATCACTTACCCCATAATCAAATTATATGGGAAATATACAAAACAATGTAATTTTATCCCCACATCAGGTTTCCCATCCCCATCTTCATCTCCCATATTTTTAAGGAAAACTAGCTTCATCCCCCATATTTGGGGACACTATCCATCCCACATATCCATTATAATATAATTTATGTGAGTGGTTGTGAGTGAAAGAAAGAGAAAAAAATATAAAAGATGAATAAATAAGTATTATTTAATTAAAATGGAGATAGATATGAGGAATCTGATGTGGAAGGTTTAAGAAAATTGATGGACAAATTTAGAAAATGATGATTTTTAGTTAAATTATAGGTATGGAGATGGAGAAACTATTGTGAATGCTCTTAGACAGTGTAACGACTTCTTAAAACATTTACATTCTTAGTTTATTAAAACATTATTTAAACAAGGGGTGTGCATGGGTCGGTTTGGGTCGGTTTTGGGGTAAAACCAAACCAAAAACCGAAAGTTCGGTTTTGGTTTTCGGTTTTGGGTTTTTTAAAACCGTTCGGTTTCAGTTTTTTTGGTTTTCGGTTCGGTTTCGGTTTTTTCGGTTTTAAAACCAATTGGGCTTGAATTTTTGGGGGTAAAAGAAAAATAGCCCCAAATAATGAACTTGGTTTGAAATTTCAGAGTTAAATTATTTTTATTAACTAATGATTATCACACATTTGATACTAAATATTTTAGACTACAACAATTACTAGTTTCTTAAAAAATACTTAACATAAAAAAAAAATAATAATCTATAAATTCAATAAATATAAATAATAATCTACGATAAATGCAAATACGTGTAACACAAATATGTATACATTTTTAACATACAAGCACACAACACAATATGCTATATATTATGAAATGTGAATGCATATAATATATAATTTAAGCATATGCATATGTTCGGTTCAATTCGGCTCGGTTTTTTCAGTTTTCAAAAGATACAAAACCAAAACCAAACCGTAATTTTTGGTTTTCAAAAAATACAAAACCAAAACCATCGGTTTTTAGTTCAGTTCGGTTTTTTCGGTGCAGTTTTTTCAGTTAATTCGGTTTCGGTTCGTTTATTTCGGGTTTTTGCTCACCCCTACTTTAAACACATGTTTTGCCTATTTTCAATCTTTACTTTAAAACCTTCCTTTACATTCGTTTAATAACACAAATTTATAGCAAACACTTTCCTTTCTTTTACCAACACACAATTATGGTAAATACTTCACACACTTTTGTTTATTAACACTTGTTTATAATAATAACACATAGAGTATGCACAACACCCCAAAAGCAGGTGTAAAAGGGGTTTAAAATGCACCTGATTGTCAGATAACTAACTCTGAACGTAAGGCCTAAGTTAGGCTGTTTACTAGTCAATATGTCATACCCCCAAAATCCACTAACGGAGTTTTACCGTTAGGAGCGTGACATACCAGGATCTCAGTCATTAGTTACTTTGAACGACTCTATATGAGTTTAAGAAAACCACTAGTATTGCTCATAGTCACGATGCAACACTAGTAATGAAATCACTGATTTAATGTAAGACCGCGGAAACGAAAAGTTAGATGAAAATAATGCGCCAAAACAGTCGCGCAAAAATAAATAATTCAACAATAAATAAAATAAATAGTTCTTGAGTTTGAAAATGATGGACTTCGAATGCATGCATGCCTTAGCTTGTGCTTTACCTTAATGACCTGAGAAAACATGCTAAAACGTGTCAACACTAGGTTGGTGAGTTCACAGGTTTCAATGTTTGTAAAGTTTACTAGATAAAACCATTTACAATTTATATCATAGGTAGCTAACCTAGTTACATGTTACTAAAGCGTTTCGACACCGAAGCTGACTTTTTATGTTTGAACTGCCTCCTACCATGACTATCATGATCAATGGTAAATGTTTAGGTCAATGTTACACCCGTTCGACTACCTGTCGTGTTAGCGCGACTAACGCGGGTGGGGCTTGTCAATGCCCAGTAGTACATTTCAAGATTACCTCGCCATCCCATATATTAAACGGTTCGATAAGTAAGGACTTGCATGATATGTTTGCGCTTAGTACAACAAGTGATATAATTGAAATGTAAAATCTAAATGTTCGTACCCATGTTTTCTCCCCCAAGTTTAAATCATAAGAAAAGGGGCCGTGAAACTCACCTTAGAGTGCATGCGAAAGAAAGCGAACTTAGAATGCTTGACGACTAACTGCCACCTATAAACACCGGTTTATAAGTGTGTGTTTGTGCAAGGCGATAGGAACCCTAAGTATCCAAACAATCTCATTGTTTTAAGGGTTTAGAAAATATTTATTAGTTTGACCAAGTTTGACTAAGTTTGACGAAGTTTGACCAAGTTTGACTTGACGACCCGTTAATGTTTGACTTGCATAACAACACGCTTAGCACACAAATAATTCACGTTTCATTCTACCTAAGTCATAACTAATTTAGCATGACAAACCACGTCAACAATACACATTACATTAATTTATTATTTTTAAAAGTAATATAAACTCATGTTTGCGTTCAAATGAATCACATTATTTATAACACGTTCGTATCATCATTCCATGTCTATCTACACATGCTAATACATAATAGATTACCATAACACACATCATTAAGTTTAGACATCAAGTTCCAAATCACAAAGTTTCTACTTTTAGTAACCTATGATCTAAGCATGCTATTTGTATCCAACAACACTTTAACAAGCTTCATTACCTTCATAATAACATACTAGTATCATTTAATAATGTCATGCACGTCAAGAAACCTCACATTCAAAAATCATCTTTCAACAAAGTTTCCTCTTTTAGTAAGTCGTCCATTACACGCTTTATTTACGCAATTAACACGTCTAATCAATCCCAAATCTTTCAACTAATATAATTATAACTATATTAATCATAATTCACGTCTAGCATGCAATTCCTATACTTCACATAATCAACAAATCTCAATTTACACTTCGTATGGAAACTAGGGTTTCACATATTTTCATAAAATCACAAACTCGATACGATACTACAAATCAATTCATTAATATATTTCGAAAATATCAAGTTTGGATGAACTAGGGTTTCGATCTCAAAATTAATAATGAAATAACGACGGATTTTAATAAAACGACTTACGCAGGAACGTTAGGAACGTCGAGAGGAGTCCAAATACGCGTTCAATTGCAAGATCGGAGATCGAATCGATGGATTTTGGGTGGCTCTTGGTCTCGGCCGAATGGGATGGGGTGGGGGTTGGGATCGCGACGGCCAAAAGAAGAAAAAGGGTTAGGTATTTAATTTTTTTTATAAAGTTCCTTATATACATTTTTGCATGAGTTTCAATGAATTATGGGCTTTCCAAAGGTCCACGGGCTATTATTAATTAATTAACACTTAATAACTAATTAAATCCCTTAACTATTATATTTATAAAAACTCTAATTTTTATAAAAATAATTAACACAATTAATATTCGATAAACATGCATGATAACCAGAATATTCACATAGTTCACGTAAAGTCACGTAATCACATAAAACTCATAAAATTTATATTAAATATAAATTATTAAATGTTTGAAATATTAATCTTGATTAATCACCAACGTTCCGGGTTAGACTCGAGTGCGATCCGGAAATTCTACGAATTGCCGTTGTGTGTGAATTAACTGAAACATTTAATTAACCTAATTAAATGTCATGCACGTGTGACTAACTGAGATAACTGAGTTTGCAATGAATAATGTTTGAACTAACGAGGTTTGAGTTAACGGAGTTAACCTGAAATTGCCGGATGTCACATCATCCCCTTGTTGAAAGAATTTTCGTCCCGAAAATTAAACGAAGTCGGTCACGTCTGAAACAAAAAGTTTAGGTTTGTCACATCATCCCCTTGTTGAAATAAATTTCGTCTCGAAATTTAGTTAGTACCTTCTGTGTTTGCTGTTGACTGTTTGAAAAGGTGAGGATCATTTTTCATCATTTGATCCTCTCGTTCCCACGTGAACTCCGGTCCACGCTTCGAGTTCCAGCGAACTCTGACAATAGGTATCTTACTGCGCTTGAGAGTCTTGACCTCTCGGTCCATGATTTCAACTGGTTCCTCAATGAAACGTAGCTGTTCATCAATTTCCAACTCCTCGAGTGGAACTACAAGTGTCTCATCTGATAGGCACTTCTTTAGGTTTGAGACATGAAAGACATTGTGCAATCTATTGAGTGTATCCGGTAGGTTCTGTTGGTATGCTACTAGACCGATCCTTTTCACTATCTCGAATGGTCCAACGTAACGCAGGTTTAACTTTCCTCGTTTCCCGAAACGAATCACACCTTTCCAAGGTGAAACCTTTAATAACACTTTGTTGCCCACTTGAAATTCTAGCGGTTTTCTACGCTTGTCTGCATAACTCTTTTGACGTCATGAGCTGCCGCCATACGGTTTCGGATTTGCACGATTTTCTCTGAGGTTTCGTGCACAAGTTCAGGACCCGTAAGTTGACTATCTCCAACTTCAGCCCAACAAAGTGGTGATCAAAACTTTCTCCCGTACAAGGCTTCGAACGGTGCTGCTTTGATGCTAGTATGATACCTGTTATTGTAAGAGAATTCCACTAAAGGCAAGTGAGTCTCCCAACTGTTACTAAAATCAATCACACAAGCTTGTAGCATGTCTTCTAGGGTTTGTATGGTACGCTCACTCTGGCCATCTGTTTGAGGATGGTACGCTGTGCTCATATCCAGGCGCGTGCCTAGAGCTTTCTGCAATGATTTCCAGAAATGTGAGGTGAATCAGGCGTCTTTATCGGAAATGATGGAGATTGGCACTCCATGTCGGGATACTACTTCTTTAAGATAGAGGCGAGTTAAGTTTTCCATTTTGTCGGTCTCTTTGATAGTTAGAAAATGTGCAGATTTGGTTAGGCGATCCACTATCACCCAGATTGTGTCACATCCAGTAGGGGTTCGGGGTAATTTGGTTATGAAATCCATAGAAATCTGCTCCCATTTCCACATCGGGATTTCCGGTTGTTGAAGTAATCTGGATGGCTTTTGGTACTCCACCTTGACCTTGGAACAAGTCAGGCACTTGCTCACGTAGGTGGCTATGTCGGCTTTCATGTTCGGCTACCAATACAAAACCTTGAGATCGTGATACATCTTGTCGGATCCCGGATGGATAGAGTATCGGGATTTGTGAGCTTCATCCATGACTAGATCTCTTAAGTTTCCATATACTGGTATCCATATTCGTTCCGCGAAGTAGCGAATACCATCTGCTTTAGCCTCAAGTTGTTTTTCCATACCACGAGTGGATTCTATTGACAAGTTCTCCTCTTTTAAGGCTTCGAGTTGGGCATTGCGGATTTGTTCGGGTAATCCTGTATGAATAGTGAGCTGTAATGCTTTAACCCGTCGGGGTTTGGTTTCTTTTCTGCTTAGGGCATCGGCCACCACATTAGCTTTGCTCGGATGATACTTGATTGCACAATCTTAATCGTTTAATAACTCGATCCAACGACGTTGACGCATGTTCAACTCTTTCTGCTAAAAAATATGATGAAGACTCTTGTGATCGGTGTAGATGGTGCACTTGGTACCATACAAGTAATGTCTCTATATCTTGAGTGCAAACACCACGGCTCCTAACTCCAAATCGTGAGTTGTGTAATTCTTTTCATGGATTTTTAACTGTCGAGAAGCGTATGCAATAACCTTGTCGCGTTGCATCAACACACAACGAGACCTTGGATGGAGGCATCGCAATACACCACGAAGTCATCCGTTCCCTCTGGTAGAGACAGGATGGGTGCGCTACATAGTTTATGCTTCAGTAGCTGGAATGCTGATTCTTGAGTCTCGCTCCAATTATAGGGTTTATCTTTTTGGGTTAAGGCGGTGAGAGGTTGGGCAATCTTAGAGAATCCCTCGATAAAACGACAGTAGTATCCGACCAATCCTAGGAATTGCCGAACTTCGGTCGGAGTTGATGGTGCTGTCAAATTCTTGATAGCTTCCACTTTGGCTGGATCGACATGTATTCCTTTCTCATTGATCACATGTCCTAGAAATTGAACCTCGCGAATCCAAAAATTGCATTTGGAAAACTTAGCGTACAGTTGCTCCTATTTCAGTAGCTCGAGGATCAAACGCAGATGCTCCTCATGCTTTTCCTGACTCTTAGAGTATATGAGGATATCTTCAATAAAAATAATGACGAACTGGTCCAGGTAAGGTTTACACACACAGTTCATGAGGTCCATGAACACCGCGGGTGCGTTGGTTAATCCAAATGGCATGACCAAAAATTCAAAATGGCCGTACCGGGTTCTGAATGCAGTCTTGGATATATCTTCATCTCGAACTCTCAGCTGATGGTAACTAGATCTCAAATCGATTTTTGAGTAGAAGCTTGACCCTTGAAGTTGGTCGAATAAATCGTCAATGTGGGGTAGTGGGTAGCGGTTCTTGACTGTTACTTTGTTCAACTCTCGGTAATCAATGCACATGCGGAAAGTTCCATCTTTCTTTTTGACAAATAGGACTGTAGCTCCCCATGGCGATGAGCTCGGTCGGATGAAACCTTTATCCAACAACTCTTCTAGTTGAGTGGATAGCTCCTGCAACTCGCTTGGTGCCAGTCTATAGGGTGCTCGAGCAATAGGCGCTGCTCCGGGTGTTAGGTCAATCTGGAATTCGACTTGACGATGAGGTGGAAGACCAGGTAGGTCTTCAGGAAATACTTCTGGGAATTCACTAACGATAGGGATATCTTCTAACTTTTTCTCCTCGGTGGACTTGTCAGCGACCCGGGCTAATATCGCGGTATGACCCTTACGCAGACACTTTTGAGCCTTCATGAAAGATATGATGCCCATGACTGCACCACTTCTTTCGCCCTGAACGGATAGGATCTCTCCACTAGGAAGGGGTATACGAATGATCTTCTCACTACAGATGATCTCAGCTTGGTTTTTAGACAACCAATCCATGCCCACAATTATGTCAAAACTGCCAAGTGTAACTGGCATGAGATCGATGTCGAGTTTGCGACCAAATAGTTCTAACTTACATCCCTTGAGAATGTGGGTTGCCTCGATTACTTTACCGTCTGCTATTTCTACGGTATAATGATGTTCTAGTAAAGTTGGGTTTATTCCTAACTGACTACTAAGTTCTCTAGATATAAAACTTCTATCGGCGCCAATATCAAAAAGTACAGAAGCAAAATGATCGTTTAAGAGAAACATACCGTTAACCACGTTCCGATCATTCCGAGCTTCTCCCTATCCAATCACAAATGCTCGGCCCTTTGCACCATTTCCGTTGTTATTACCATTTCCACCCTGGTGGTTATTACCATTTCCATTACCGCCCTGATGATTGTTACCATTTCCATTCCCGTTTCTCCTCAACTACGGGCAATTTTTCTTGAAATGCCCTTCTTTACCACACTCAAAACAGCCTTTGGGTGCGTCTCCAGGTGGTGTCTGTTTGTTCTGCAGATCTACTCTACAGTCATTGGCCAAATGACCCATCTTTCCACACCGGTGGCAACGGTACAGGTCACACGCTCCATGATGGTGAAAATTACATTTGTTGCACTTCGGGTATTTGCCAACATATGAACCCTGATTCTGTTGAGAAGAGGTAGACTGATTGTTGTTCTTTGACGGTTCAAGTTTACGGTGTTGCTGTTGAGAAGGTGGGTTTGACTGGAAGGTTTTGGGGAATGAACTGTCAAACTTCCGCTTGTTGTCAGTTGTCTTTGATAACGCACCTCTAGGGGGTAGGGTACCTTGAGCGACTGCCTAATCGGTTAGCCTGTGAGCCAACCTGATTGCTTGTTGGATTGTAGTAGGATTAGAAGATGTCACCATGCTCTGAATTTGCGGAACCAAACCATCAATGAATTTCTCGATCCTCTTATAGGGAGGTGTTACCATTTGCGGACACAAGTTCGCCAGTTCATGCGAACGAGTAGTGTAGGCTTCAATTTCAGATCCCTCCATCTTGAGGTTCCACAACTCGCCCTCAAGTTTCTGCACTTCATCGCGGGGATAATACTCCTCCCACAACATAGTCTTAAATTCGTCCCATGGCAATGCGTTTGCCATCACAAGAGTTAGTATTTGCACTTGGGAGTTCCACCAGGTAAGGGCCGGACCCTCAAGTGTGCCAGATGCATACTTCACCTGATTGTTCGGCGGGCAATTACACATTACAAAGGCGGATTCAGATTTCTCCATCCAGCGGAGTAAGCCAACAGCCCCTTCGGCTCCACTGAATGAGTGAGGCTTGCAATCCATGTAAGCCTTGAAAGTACAGGCCTGTTGGTGGTTGTGCTGACCTGAATTGTAAACAAGAATGCTCTTTAAGAATACCATATTCGAATTTGAGTTTACGATGAATGATGACAGAAATCTCCCCCGCTGCGTCTCTCATGTTTCGGATTCCCCACTCCATCCTAGCTACAAATGCAGCTAACACCTGCTTAAAGGGGTACTGCAATGGTGGCAAAGCTCGCACAAAAGATGATGAAGAAGAAGCAATGTCAGTAGTGAGTCGAGGTGGGACTTCCTCCTCGCAGATCCAGTTCCTGATCCTATCGGGATACCAATCCCAGTCTTGCGTGTTACCTCTGACACGCACATGAATATGCTCATCATACCCTACAGTGGTGTTGATCGGGTTGAGTCGACGTCTCCTCGGCTCTAGCAAATGTACGGTAGGAACATCTTGCTCCTGAATGACTGGGGATGCGGGTGAATTAGGCGGTGTCGACATTTCCTGTAACGGGATGGGTGAGTGCCATGTATGAGTGTAAGTGTTGTGTAACTAATGCATGTGCATGGTTATAGTCTAGTATGCATTTCCTAGTTCTCCATAACCAATGGCTCTGATACCAATCTGTCACACCCCCAAAATCCAGTAACGGAGTTTTACCGTTAGGAGCGTGACATACCAGGATCTCAGTCACTAGTTACTTTGAACGACTCTATATGAGTTTAAGAAAACCACTAGTATTGCTCATAGTCACGAAGCAACACTAGTAATGAAAACACTGATTTAATGTAAGACTGCGAAAGCGAAAAGTTAGATGAAAAGCATGCGCCAAAACAGTCGCGCCAAAAATAAATAATTCAACAATAAATAAAATAAATAGTTCTTGAGTTTGAAAATGATGGACTTCGAATGCATGCTTGCCTTAGCTTGTGCTTGTACCTTAATGACCTGAGAAAACATGCTAAAACGTGTCAACACTAGGTTGGTGAGTTCACACGTTTCAATGTTTGTAACGTTTACTAGATAAAACCATTTACAATTTATATCATAGGTAGATAACCTAGTTACATGTTACTAAAGCGTTTAGACACCGAAGCTGACTTTTTATGTTTGAACTGCCTCCTACCATGACTATCATGATCAATGGTAAATGTTTAGGTCAATGTTACACCCGTTCGACTATCCGTCGTGTTAGCGCGACTAACGCGGGTGGGGCTTGTCAATGCCCAGTAGTACTACTCAAAATTACCTCGCCATCCCATATATTAAACGGTTCGATAAGTAAGGACTTGCATGATATGTTTGCGCTTAGTACAACAAGTGATATAATTGAAATGTAAAATCTAAATGTTCGTACCCATGTTTTCTCCCCCAAGTTTAAATCATAAGAAAAGGGGCCGTGAAACTCACCTTAGAGTGCATGCGAAAGAAAGCGAACTTAGAATGCTTGACGACTAACTGCCACCTATAAACACCGGTTTATAAGTGTGTGTTTGTGCAAGGCGATAGGAACCCTAAGTATCCAAACAATCTCATTTTTTTAAGGGTTTAGAAAATATTTATTAGTTTGACCAAGTTTGACTAAGTTTGACCAAGTTTGACTAAGTTTGACCAATTTTTACTCGACGACCCATTGGTGACTCGTTTAGTGATTAAATGTTTGACTTGCATAACAACACGCTTAGCACACAAATAATTCACGTTTCATGCTACCTAAGTCATAACTAATTTAGCATGGCAAACCACGTCAACAATACACGTTACATTAATTTATTATTTTGAAAAATAATATAAACTCATGTTTGCGTTCAAATGAATCACATTATTTATAACACGTTCGTATCATCATTCCATGTCTATCTACACATGCTAATACATAATAGATTACCATAACACACATCATTAAGTTTAGACATCAAGTTCTAAATCACAAAGTTTCTACTTTTAGTAACCTATGATCTAAGGCCATCCGGTATACAACTCTAAAACACGTCGTGGTCCTAGGTGGACAACCTAATCACACCGTGATTCAAAACCCACACCGCCCCCTCAAATAATTTACCACGCCGTGAACCTGTGACGTGAATTTTTTCACGGGAAGCAAATGTTTATGCAAGTGGGAAGACTATACATGTGGATAATGTTCTTAAAGAAGATATAATATAATAATCATTAGAAAGAAATTAGATAATTGGTCTTTATCTCAAATCCTGCTTAAACAAACATTTCTTTAAGGATATTAAGGCTAATAATCATAACTTTATATTTAAATACATGTTTGTAATTATATATTACGCAAATTGGATTTTAATAATCTAAACTATGACCCGGTTGATAATAATTTATACTGACAATTGGGAAGAAAAAAGCAAAAGCCCAAGCAACGGGCTCGGGCTCGGGATCGGTTTCAAGACACGACGAAATCGGTGAGAAAATGGTCGAACAAATGACAAGATTTAACAACGCCCAAGACGAGAGGATGGATTGGAAACGAACAAAACAAGAGATCGAAATTCTTGGTATCGATCTTGAGTCACTCACAACCGCCCACCGTTTTTTGATTGAAAAAAACAAAAGGAGATCAAAGAACGTCATGGTATCGCGTAGGTTTTGGTTATGTTTTTTTTTAATTAATGTAATTTTATTTTTATTAATGTAATTTTAATTTTATTAATGTAATTTTAATTTTTATTAATGAATATTATTTTATTATGTTTTATTTTATTTAAATAAAAATTAAAAAAAAAACATTAAATTATCACACCACCACAATCACATGGGTATACCCCTTGCCATGTGATTATGGTGTGATTTTCCAGAATCTGACGTGGCGCCACGTGGCGTGCACTTTATTATCACATGACATTATAATCACATGGGTATACCCCTTCCCCTAAGCATGCTATTTGTATCCAACAACACTTTAAAAAGCTTCATTACCTTCATAATAACATACTAGTATAATTTAATAATGTCATGCACGTCAAGAAACCTCACGTTTAAAAATCATCTTTCAACAAAGTTTCCTCTTTTCGTAAGTCGTCCATTACACGCTTTATTTACGCAATTAACACGTCTAATCAATCCCAAATCTTTCAACTAATATAATTATAACTATATTAATCATAATTCACGTCTAGCATGCAATTCCTATACTTCACATAATCAACAAATCTCAATTTACACTTCGTATGGAAACTAGGGTTTCACATATTTTCATAAAATCACCAACTCGATACGATACTACAAATCAATTAATCAATTCATTAATATATTTTGAAAATATCAAGTTTGGATGAACCAGGGTTTCGATCTCAAAAATAATAATGAAATAACGACGGATTTTAATAAAACGACTTACGTAGGAACGTCGAGAGAAGTCCAAATACGCGTTCAATTGCAAGATCGGAGATCGAATCGATGGCTTTTGGGTGGCTCTTGGTCTCGGCCGAATGAGATAGGGTGGGGGTTGGGATCGTGACGGCCAAAAGAAGAAAAAGGTTAGGGTTTTTAATTTTTTTTTATAAAGTTCCTTATATACATTTTTGCATGGGTTTTAATGAATCATGGGCTTTCTAAAGGTCCACGGGCTATTATTAATTAATTAACACTTAATAACTAATTAAATCCCTTAACTATTATATTTATAAAAACTCTAATTTTTATAAAAATAATTAACACGATTAATATTCGATAAACATGCATGATAACCAGAATATTCACATAGTTCACGTAAAGTCACGTAATCACATAAAACTCATATAATTTATATTAAATATAAATTATTAAATGTTTGAAATATTAATCTTGATTAATCACCAACGTTCCGGGTTAGACTCGAGTGCGATCCGGAAATTCTACGAATTGCCGTTGTGTGTGAATTAACTGACACATTTAATTAACCTAGTTAAATGCCATGCACGTGTGACTAACTGAGATAATTGAGTTTGCAATGAATAATGTTTGAACTAACGAGTTTTGAGTTAATGGAGTTAGCCTGAAATTTCCGGATGTCACACAATATGCATAAGAGTTGACACACAAAACTATCAGATCTGGCTAGTGTCGCCTGACACCTTAGTGTCGCCAACACTTACCAATGCAGTGTCTCCATGCACAGTGTCGTCCCCTTATCATCGCTCACTTTAGTGTCTCTAATTGGCCAGGTAATGACATGTGTCCTCAATCATTGTAACACCTCGGATATCACGCCCTTCTTCCCCAATTTCCCCGACTAGTGTCTCTACATGAAGGTGGCGATACTGACAGTGTCACCTCATGAACATCATCATCATTCAGGCCTGTTATCAACCTAGGTTTAAAATTTTTTATATCCAAAACGTTTATCTCGCTTCCATGAAGCTAGATCTGGTCTTTATACCCCATAAAGTTACACGTAAAAATCAATACATTGATATCAAAACCCTAGTTTTACCCAAAACCCCATTAAAACTGAAAATCAGAGGTTTTAGTTTCGATTCTTACCTCAAATCGGACGTTTCTTTGTGTAATCGTCTTCACTAACATTAAGCAACAACTTAGAGGAGATCTTCAAGATTTTTGGAGCTTTTCTTGACTTTCTCTCTCTAAACAAAAATGGTGGTGATGGATAGATTAGGGGATGCTATGGGGCTGGTTAGGGTTTATTCTTACCCTCCTTAGCCTACAAACCGGCCCAAGCCCACCATTTCCTTTTTTGTTCTTCAGATCCACTTACACATGTCAAGATTTTGCGGATGTTACAAGCCTATCCGCCTTATAAGAGGTTTCGTCCTCGAAACCTCATAAGTTGAACAACTGCGGATATGTCTCCTTCATCTCTTCTTCACTTTCCCAAGTAGCCTCGGACCCCTTTCGGGGTTTCCATTGTATCTTAACCAATTGAATCACCTTGGTCCACCGACGCTTTTCCTTTCTGTTAGTTATGGCCACGAGTTCTTCGATATAATTCAGACGATTATCAACCTCGATATCTGATAATAGCACTTGAGATATATTTTCAGCCAAACACTTTCACGAGTGTGACACGTGAAAGGTAGGATGAATCCCACTCAGTTCATCAGCTAGTTCTAGTCTGTATGCCACTTCACCAAATTACGCTAAAATTTTAAAGGGTCTGACGAACTTTGGACTTAACTTCCCTCTTTTATGAAAACAGATTATCCCTTTCCAGGGAGATACTTTTAACAGTACTTTATCCCCAACCTGGAACTCAAATGATATATGCCTCTTATCAGCGTAAGACTTTTGTCTGTCTTATGCGGCTTTCATGTGAGACTTTATCTTATCGAACTTATCTGACGTCGCTTTGACCACTTTAAGGCTCCCAAATACTTGCCAGCCAATATCTCCCTAACACACTAGCGTTCTATATCGTCAGCCATATAACATCGCAAAAGGTGGCATTCTTATAGTCGAGTGATAACTGTTGTTGTAGGAGAACTCCGCCGAGGGTAGGTGGCTATCCCAAATACCACCAAAATCGATTATACATGCACGGAGCATATCCTTAAGAGTTTGGATGGTCCTTTCGGACTGACCATCCGTTTAGGGATGATATTTCGTGCTAATATTCAATCGAGTACCCATTGTTTCTTACAAAACCTCGACATGAACCGCGTGTCCCTGTACGAAACAATTGACACCAATACACCGTGACGAGCTAAGACTTCGTTAATGAGTACTTCTGCCTAATGCTTTGAAGAAAACATTTCACGTATAGGCAGAAAATGTGCACTATTCGTCAATGTAGCACATTTACCTAGATGGTGTCAAAGCCTTTAGTTGTACGAAATAACTTGGTTATAAATGTAATATCCTGGATTTTCCGACCTATACTTTCCTAAAACCCTTGCACGTATTATAAATTCAAACTTGAAATTCTAGTAAAACTATTTTTTTTCTTCTTAAATAGTAAATATTGATTAATTTGATATATATTTAAGAGAACACAAATATACTTGAGATAGATATGTATATACTAATGAGCTTTATAAATATATATATATATATATAGGTATCTTATAAATGAATATATTAAAATTCTTAAAACTTTATAAGTTGTAGTTATATAAATAATATAATTAATAAACTTATTTAAAAGAATACTTAAACTTATAAACTTAAATCTTAAGAATTATTTTATAAACTTATAAAATAAAACTTATTTAGTTTTTATAAAGATAAAACATATTTATTTTTATAAAAAGTCGAGGGACTAAAACTGCAAATTCTGAAACTTATTTTAAACTTAAACTCATGTTTTAACATAAAATGATAAAGACTTCAAACTCCAGGGACTGTTTGTGCAAGTTAGACAAACTTTCGGAACCCAAACCGGTTGCGGGTTCGAATCTCACATCAACCGGTTTTCATCCCTTTTATCCAAAAAACACGTTCCATGCCAGATTCAACGAACCTCGAGCTTCGTCTCGAGCGTGCGACTGAAACCCAATGACATTCAATGTATAATTTCAAATTAAACGCCCGTGTGATTCGAACTTTAACTCGTTTCATTCACCCGTAAACCTCCCAACGGTACGAGCATTAAACGCCAAAATTGATTATAAATACCGGTTAAAACGCATCAACGACACACCACTCATACTCCTCCTACTCTTAATTCATCCAATTTGTACATGCATTGCTTGTTCGGACCTGTGAACAGCCGACCCAAAGCTCAGAACCATTTTCACTCAAATCGACTTCATTTCATGTAATTCGAAGGACCATTCTATTTGTTTCTCTTCATAGATCAAAAGCCCTCTGTCAATTTGCAATGACAGATGGTTAATCACTTCATATTTAGGAGATTTGATTCTAGGGTTCATATCGAATTGGGGGTGTTTGGAAGTGTTGTTTATCAATTTATTTCTGTATAAAACATCAGCGAGGCCCGTAGCCGGGTGGTTAGATGCGTGTGTGTGTGACTCGGTTGGCCCGGTTTCGATCCGGCCAGCCCGAGTTTTGCCATTTTATACTTTTTTAGCCTTTTAAAGCACTTTTAAATCTTGCAATAATTTTTATAAAATCTGTTAAACTATTTTGAATTTAAAAATGATTTTTAATTACATCTTTATACTCTAGAATCATTTTTAATTAATTAAACCTATTTAAAACTTATAAAGAATTGACCTTTAAAACTAGTTTTAAAATCCTTGAAAACTACAGAAATACTTTTAAAGTTTATAAAAACTTATATACCAAACAAGAAATAATTTATAAACCTTGAAACTTTAATTTATTAGTATTTCTTAATTATTCCTGTTTTAAAACCTTAAAAATAAATAAATACTAAAAAAAGCAGAAATAACCTATATAAAATTTATAAATAAGAGAATTTATTACACTTACATATTTTTAGAAAACAGAGATTCATAAACTTTTGTATTTTTGTTATTCAAAGACTATTTATTTATTTAAATAAAACAAGAAAAAAAATAAACATTATTTATTTAAGATTAGAAAACTTATAAATTTATAGACTTTATAAAAACAGAAAACTTGTTTGCTCATTTATTTAAAAACATAATATTCTAAATTTATAAACCTAATAAGAATTAAATAGAAGCTTTAATATTAAAACATTTATAAACTTATATGTAAATTTAGAAAACTTATAAACTTATAAGTTAAGACTTTATAAACTTATGGTTATATTTTGAACTTTAAAAACATTTATAAACTTATAATTTAAATATAAACGTTATAAGAAATTATAGTTAACATTTTATAGACTTATAAGTGTTTAGTTACTTTTTAAACTTATAATCATCATTTTAAAACATTATTTAATTACAAAGTATTTGTAAATACTTAATACTTTAAAGAATCTTAAATGGATTAGATTGATTATTTAATTCTGTAGATGATTATTTATCCTTGATAATTATCTATCCATTAAATACTTTTCATGTATCCTTAATAACTATTTTAAATAATAATTATAAATCTCTTAATTATTATTTATTCTTTGCTTATTATTAAACTTTAATAACTATTCACTCTTTAAATAATTATTATTTAATCTTTCGTTTAATTATTATTTCAACTCCACTTACAAATACTTAGAAAAACTATTTTGATTATTATTACCTATTGTGTGTAATTAATAATTGTAAGACTTTCAAATAATTATTTTAACTAATAATAATTCTAAACTACAAACTTATTAAGACGTTGATATCCAAGTCTTGCATTCAAAACTTTATTTAAAACTTGATTTAAACTTTGTAAACACAATCATTCTCGTCTCCCATTTGTAACCCTAGTTAATCTTAGCATCCTAGACCCTTTTTGCCATAGACTTATAGGATCAAACTTGAAACTTTAGATTTGTGTTCTTTAAGCTTGTGTGAGGATATTCTCCCTCAAAGACTTGCTATACTTAATCTTTGTTGGACACTCTTCATCATCCAAGTGAGTATACTTAGCCCCTTTTCGTTTTACATTTTTTATAAACTCGGGGTGAAACATGTACAAACTTCAAATCTTATACAATTCTAGTACAACTATGCCTATATGCTTATTCTTGTGTTATGCTTGAGACTTGCATGCTTAAATTAGACTTAATACTAGCATATCCATTAACTTTGATCGAGTCTATGGTAACAATGATATATCTGTTGTATTTGACCAATCCACCTAGTTTGATTGACCCTTCGGGGGAGCCCATGGTGATTGTTACTGAATTTAAACTTTAAACTTTTAAGGGTAACCTTCGGGTTATGCCTAAACTTGGTTGGAGGATTGATATGCACAATGTTTAACATGTTTGTTCTCACACTTATACTATAGAATGCATGACATAGTGAATTGTAAAACTTTTCAAAGACTTTGTTAAATTGTGTCAAAACCTTCGTATCTCACCAACTATTTTTAGTTGACAAATTTATTCACATGTTTCAGGTACATCAACATGAGACTTTATTGTGATCACTTAGGATGCTTTGGACCTAGATTACTTATCAAATAAACTTTGTATCTTGTTATGCTTTGTTACTTGTATTGTAAACTTGAAAGTATTAATGAAATTATTTAAACTTTAATAGTAAACATTGTGCTTTTAAACAACCGCGTCCGCCCCGACGTATAATCCGCCGTCGGTTGGGGTGTGACAGATTGGTATCAGAGCCTTGGTAATAGGGAATTAGGTTATTAGACACATGACCTAGACTATAACTTAGGAGTCCCAAACATGAGTTATCTCATGCCCTATACTAGGAATTATTTTCTTCATTCTATTCTTAAACTTTAAACCCTATACGTGTATGCTTATTCCTGAAATCTTATACCTCCATCTACTTACGGCCTGCAAGAATCTACTACATCAAGGTTATACTCTTAGGCTTCAAGTCCTAACCCAAAAACTAACTTCCGTCAAGAATATTAAATTATGAACAATGTATGAGAACTAGTGCGGACCGGAAGGGTGGATACCTGTATTCTGATAAATTCGGTCAAGGAAAGCATTTCGTACAAATCCAGATCAACCGTTGGACCCGTATGCTTTCCTGGGAATTCTTGGGATGAATGTTCACTTATAGGAATGCATGACTTCTCTAGCGTTGGTGAACTTGAATTACTCTTGATGTGTCAAAGTGCCTATTTAGTAATGTTCACTAAATGGGTACCTTCTAAATGCTTATACTTCATGATTTCAAATCCACATCTGTAATCCTTACTTTATGAACCTTCTCTTCTTGATTTATCACATAACAACCTGCCGACTCGACATAACTGAAACTAGACTTCAAATTCTTATTATACAATACTTAAAACTACCCTACAAACCTCATAATTTTATGATGCTTAAGAACTCTTGTGCTTATCCCTATCTTTGTATTAACTAGCTAAACTTCATTGGATAACTATCTTAAGCTTTTACTACACTTTTATACCTCCCTAAATCTTCATACATCCTTAAAACTTGCACACATCACCATCCCTTGTAAACAAAACTTAACATCTTTTGGACCTAAGGTACATTAATAAGAAATTTAAGGACCTACTTGTTTTCCCCAAGATGAAGGGGCCTGCTAGAATGAATAAACTCGAAGCCCATCCCACAATGAACCTTATCATAATACCATAAGCCCAAACAATGGTACCTAACGACCGAAAGAGAGTGTAGGCCCATGAGGAGTTCTGGCTAGGGAAAAATAAAAGCACTTAAGTGAGTCCTTGTGACTCACCCCCTTTCTCGGGAAATTTTCTTCATGAGCACACCGTTTATAAGTTAAGAGCCATTTCTAAAATATTACTGTGATGACTCAATATTATGGATAAACAAACTTTAACTCCATGAAGAACTTTCTCATTTAACATTTAATAACCGCACATCACTTACCAACTTCTTTCTTCTCCTTTTCTTGCTAGGAAATGGACTCATACTCACCTCCCTCACCCGTGTACCGTCCCGGGGCAGAATCCGATCATAAAGGAGACAGTGAGTCACCAGTTTATCAGCCAACAGCCTATCCTACTACTAGGGCGAGAATTGACCTAAATGCCAACTGGGCCAGAAACTCTAGTCCATGGTTTGGGGCATCTGGGCTATCTTCACCAAGAAGTCATTTCCAAACACCCCATCTTCATCGCTGATTTTTAACCCCACCAAGGGACCCGTATTAAGCACCTGACCCTACCCCAAGGGCTAGGCATGCCGGGACACCTGCTGTGACAATGGGAATCCCGGTACCCAATATTCCCCAGTTTGTGGGAACAATGGAATTTGTGAGGCGGGAGATGGAACACAGAATACGGCATGACCTGCTAAATCAAAGGATCGACGACCTAGTGAATCAAATATGGGTCCAGGAAGAGAAGATCACGACCCTGGAGGAAGACAGGGAAATACTCGAGTGTCGTACCGAAACCACTAGAGACGAGACTAGGTTCGTCATTCGAGTAACCCTAGCGGTTCTCGTCGTAGTACTCATCTGCTTCTTAGTGGAAAGTTATCTAGGGCGTTAGATGGAGTTTTCTATTTTTCTTTGTTTTAAGGTTCGTTTAAGAAATAATTCCTTTTGTAGGGACTAAAAGTCCCAATTTTGAAACATTTAATGAAAGTCTATTTTGCAATTCAATTGTTATTAGTTATTGACTTGACATAAATCGTACCGAAACCTTCCTTTTCCTATTACAACTTAACATTCTTACCCAACACCTTCTTCGAAAATAATTCATCTTGATATCTGATTTAAATAACAACGACATATTAAGTTATCAAACCCTAAGTATAAACTTTGAACAAGCATTCAGTTTTGAAAAGGTTCTTTTAAAACAACATGACTTATGAACCATCATCTTGATCAACTATGACCTTTCCTTCTTAAGACTTACCATTTCTAGGCCTTGGCTAAACTAACTACATGTTAACCATACCTGTCCCTTGAGAAATCCTTCTTATAACTACTCATCCATTTGTCTAACTCGTTATTTCACCGAACATCCTATCTACACACAACCAAAAGTGAACTACAAATTTCTTTTACAAAACAAGGTCAGTTATTCGTGAAACATATTTCTATAAATACTATCAGAAACCTCCCCGATATCTTACACTTTCGGTAATAGAAGACTTTCCTCGTCAAAGAAATGAATCTGCTACATGAAAGTTATACCACTTATAAACCACAACGAGAATAAAAAAAAAACTCAAGCACACTTTACTGATGAAAAGCAATAAACTTACGTATACACAAAATACACTTTACTATAAAGTCAAAACTTTAAGTCTAGAGGGACCTACCTTGATACGTTATACAAAAGTTAATACGACATCCAAACCCGTATCCATAAAGCTCAGCAACTTTTGGTTACCGAAGGTAAGCATGTATAACGAAATGTCATGGCTTTCATCTAAGCTAAATGATTTGCCTTACTAAATCATACCTAAATTCCTGATTACTACAATCATTGTACTTTCATCTTGAATAAAAACTTATAAGACTTGTTACTCATTTCATCCCGAATGCATAAGAAACTTCATTTCTAATACTAGAAACTAGCATGAAGAAAGACATTGCCCTTTATAGCAAAGTACCTCACTTGCCCTCAAATCAAAACCAAACATCGACCCATCTGGTCTCCTTAAACGACCAGAATCTCCTATATGGAAATAAGGAACGTATAAGAATTAATTCCATTACGAACACTTTTCCCCACGTCTCTCATAAGCACCAGAGTATTTGAGTGATCACCTTATACTCAAAGCGTGATCACACACTTTATTCACTAAAGTTGGAAACTGAAACACTTTAAAGCTACTCGGGGTTTGACGTATTCTTGTTCAAACACGAGGAAGATGTAAAACTTTAAAGCTACTCGGGGTTTGACGTATTCTTGTTCAAACACGAGGAAGGTGTGCAACTTTAAACTAATCGGGGTTTGACATATTCTTGTTCAAACACGAGAAAGGTGAAAGACTTTAAACTACTCGGGGTTTAACGTATTCTTGTTCAAAAGCGAGGAAGCTTTGAAATTCTAAGTCTTGCCATATCATTACTCTTTAGTTACTGATTGACGTTTCCCTCTAGGGACTCAGGTAATTGTTAACTACTCTTACGTGAAAACACTAGTTATGAGCTGAGCATATCCTTGTGCTCTCCTTTAACCCACACACAAAAGGAAGGATCCATGCGGACTATGCGACGATTCGAATACTTACGGGTGCACACGTAACTATGAAAATCAGCTCATGAAAATGCATAGTAAACTCTATAGTGTGCTATGACCTAAACTATCGTAATAGATAGCAAGGGTAATATAACAAACTCTTAGGCCTATTAGACCATATTCTGAGCAAACTTAGGTCATCAAACTGTCATCAGATTCATTCCAAGTAATGCATTTCACCTTTAGAATCCGAATTCGACAGTTCTTCTCCTTAGACTAAATCAACATACCCCTCGATGAAACTATATACTTCCTAGAGAAACTCTTTGCAATCATGAAACATGAAATCTAGAAACTCAAGCAAAATTGTATTCCTATCGTCGCAGTTCATTCAGAATTCTGAACGTATCCTAGGGCTTACGCGGGAACGAGAATTATTTTTTCTCATTTTCCTTGTTTATACTATAAACCTAAATCCTAAACAAGACCCTTTTACATTAATTTCGGGACGAAATTTACTAAAGTAGGGGAGACTGTAATATACAGGATTTTTCGACCTATACTTTCCTAAAACCCTTACACGTATTATAAATTCAAACTTGAAATTCTAGTAAAACAGGGAATAATTTATAAACCTTGAAACTTTAATTTATTAGTATTTCCTAATTGTTCCTGTTTTAAAACCTTAAAAATAAATAAATGCTAAAAAAAAGAAAAAATAACCTATATAAAATTTATTAATCAGAGAGTTTATAACACTTAAATATTTTTATAAAACTGAGATTCATAAACTTTTGTATTTTTGTTATTCAAAGAATATTTATTTATTTAAATAAAATAAGAAAATAAATAAATATTATTTATTTAAGATTAGAAAATTTATAAATTTATAGACTTTATAAAAACAGAAAACTTGTTTGCTCCTTTATTTAAAAAACAGAATATTCTAAATTTATAAACCTTATAAGAATTAAATAGAAGCTTTAATATTAAAACATTTATAAACTTATATGTAAATTTAGAATACTTATAAACTTATAAGTTAAGACTTTAAAAACTTATGGTTATATTTTAAACTTTAAAAACATTTATAAAATTATAGTTTAAATATAAACGTTATAAGAAATTCTAGTTAACATTTTATAGACGTATAAGTGTTTAATTACTATTTAAACTTATAATTATCATTTTAAAACATTATTTAATTACAAAGTATTTTGTAAATACTTAATACTTTAAGAATCTTAAATGGATTAGATTGATTATTTAATTTTGTAGATAATTATTTATCCTTCATAATTATCTATCCATTAAATACTTTTCATGTATCCTTAATAATTATTTTAAATAATAATTATAAATCTCTAAATTATTATTTATTCTTTGCTTATTATTAAACTTTAATAACTATTCACTCTTTAAATAATTATTGTTTAATCTTTCGTTTAATTATTATTTCAACTCCATTTACAAATAATTAGAAAAACTATTTTGATTATTATAGCCTATTGTGTGTAATTAATAATTGTAAGACTTTAAAATAATTATTTTAACTAATAATAATTCTAAACTACAAACTTATTAAGACGTTGATATCCAATTCTTGTATTCAAAACTTTATTTAAAACTTGATTTAAAGTTTGTAAACACAATCATTCCCGTCTCCCATTTGGAACCCTAGTTAATCTTAGCATCCTAGATCCTTTTTTCCATAGACTTACAAGATCAAACTTGAAACTTTAGATTTGTGTTCTTTAGGCTTGTGTGAGGATATTCTCCCTCAAATACTTGCTATTCTTAATCTTTGTTGGACACTCTTCATCATCCAAGTGATCATACTTAGCCCCTTTTAGTTTTACATTCTTTATAAACTCGTGGTGAAACATGTACAAACTTCTAATCTTATACAATTCTCGTACAACTATGCCTATATGCTTATTCTTGTGTTATGCTTGAGACTTGCATGCTTAAATTAGACGTAATACTAGCATATCCATTAAGTTTGATCAATCCTATGGTAACAATGTTAGGTCTATTGTATTTGACCAATCCACCTAGTTTGATTGACCCTTCGGGGGGAGCCCATGGTGATTGCTACTGAATTTAAACTTTAAACTTTTAAAGGTAACATTCGGGTTATGCCTAAACTTGGTTAGAGGATTGATTTGCACAATGTTTAACATGTTTGTTCTCACACTTATACTATAGAATGCATGACATAGTGAGTTGTAAAACTTTTCAAAGACTTTGTTAAACTGTGTCAAAACCTTCGTATCTCACCAAATATTTTTAGTTGATAGATTTCTTCACATGTTTCACATACATAAACATGAGACTTTATTGTGATCACTTAGGATGCATTGGACCTAGATTACTTATCAAATAAACTTTTTTATTGTTATGCTTTGTTTGTTACTTGTATAGTAAACTTGAAATTATTAATGAAATTATTTAAACTTTAATAGTAAACCTTGTGCTTTTGAACAACCGCATCCGCCCCGACGTATAATCCGCCGTCGGGTGGGGTGTGACAGATTGGTATCAGAGCCTTGGTAATAGGGAATTAGGTTATTAGACACATGACCTAGACTATAACTTAGGAGTCACAAACATGAGTTATCTCATGCCCTATACTAGAAATTCTTCCCTTCATTCTATTCTTAAACTTTAAACCCTATACGTGTATGCTTATACCTGAAATCTTATGCCTCCATCTACTTACGGCCTGCAAGAATCTACTACATAGAGGTTATAATCTTAGGCTTCAAGGCCTAAACCAAAAACTAACTTCCGTCAAGAATATTAAATTATGAACAATGTATGAGAACTCGTGCGGACCGGAAGGGTGGATACCTGTATTCTGAGAAATTCGGTCAAGGAAAGCATTTCGTACAAATCCAGATCAACCGTTAGACCCGTATGCTTTCCTGGGAATTCTTGGGATGAGTGTTCACTTATAGGAATGCATGACTTCTCTAGCGTTGGTGAACTTGAATTACTCTTAATATGTCAAAGTGCCTATTTAGTAATGTTCACTAAATGGGTACCATCTAAACGCTTATACTTCATGATTTCAAATCCACATCTGTTATCCTTACTTTATGAACCTTCTCTTAATGATTTGTCACATAACAACCTGCCGACTCGTCATAACTGAAACTAGACTTCAAATTCTTATGATATAATACTTAAAACTACCCTACAAACCTCACAATTTTATGATGCTTAAGAACTCTTGTGCTTATCCCTATTTTCGTATTACCTAGCTAAACTTTATTGGATAACTATCTTAATATTTTACTACACTTTTATACCTCCCTAAATCTTCATACATCCTTAAAACTTACACACATCACCATCCCTTGTAAACAAAACTTAACATCTTTTGGACCTAAGGTACATTAACAAGAAATTTAGGGACCTACTTGTTTTCCCCAAGAAGAAGGGGCCTACTAGAATGAATAAACTCGAAGCCCAGCCCACAATGAACCTTATCATAATACCATAAGCCCAAACAATGGTACCTAACGACCGAAAGATAGTGTAGGCCCGTGAGGAGTTCTGGCTAGGGAAAAATAAGGGTACTTAAGTGAGTCCTTGTGACCCACCCCCTTTCCCGGGAAATTTTCTTCATGAGCACACCGTTTATAAGTCAAGAGCCATTTCTAAAATATTACTGTGATGACTCAGTATTATGGATAAACAAACTTTAACTCCATGAAGAACTTTCTCATTTAACATCTAATAACCGCACATCTCTTACCAACTTCTTTCTTCTCCTTTTCTTTCTAGGAAATGGACTCACACTCACCTCCCTCACCCGTGTTCCGTCCCGGGGTAGAATCCGATCATAAAGGAGACAGTGAGTCATCAGTTTATCAGCCAACAGCCTATCCTACTGCTAGGGTGAGAATTGACCTAAATGCCAACTGCGCCAGAAACTCTGGTCCAAGGTTTGTGGCGTACCGCGAAGACCCTCCTGTCCATCCTCGCGTACCGCGAGAGACCCAACTTTAGCCTATCCGCAGGAGGATCTCTCGCGTGGCGCGAGAGACTTCCTCCCCATCCTCGCATACCACGAGGGACCTGAGTAAACAAAAATTTTCTTAGTTCCACACTTAGACAAATTTCTACCATTTTCACCGACAAGTCACAAAAACATTTCTATCTTTCGGGTTTGATCAAAAAAATTCATACACATTTATAAACACCCAAAAACATAATTTATTGTATCAATATACATTAGTATCTAAGGATTTTCCTTTAAACCATCAAAAATACCAAAACGCATACGATAATCCTTCAACGCCTTGGACTTGACTTTGACCTACATCGGAGCTTTGCCTCTAAAACCACATGAACATTTCACCGTTAGTAATGATAATAAACGTAACAAAAAATTATTTATTACTTGTTTTCACCCATTCACCCATTTGACCAGTTTGACCCGTTTACACCCAATTGGTCATTTAAGGTTCATAACACTTGCATTTCCACTACAAGTTTCATTTCATTCATTTATCATTCTTATCCACCATTTCATATCCATTATGGCTCTTAGGCCATAACCTCATATCCATTATGATACTTAGATCATAACCTCTTATCCATTATGGTATTTTAACCATAACCTCATATCCATTATGATTCATAGATCATAACCTCATATCCATTATGATTCTTAGATCATAACCTCATATCCATTATGATTCTTAGATCATAACCTCATTCATACATATCCATTATATCCATTATACTATTGAACTATAACCATATTCATTCCTTTCACATTTCCATTATAGCAATTAAACTATAACTACATTCATTCACATAACCATTATAGTTTTACCACTATAACCACATACATTTAATTACACATATCCATTATATTATATTTACTATAACTACATTCATACTTATCACATACTAGTTCATGCCATCACCATACATATTCAATTCAACACATTGTATGCATACATATCACATATTACACCATTTATCATCATTACTAAGTAAGTGCAAAGACACTTACCTTTTGAGTTAGAAGATCCCGCACCACCTTCTAGCTTTGCAATTTGATTACCTAAACATGTACACCTCGTTTAGTAATCTAACATACATACATCATCACATTATAGTTGAGTCCACAACCCAATTTTCATTTTCCAACCCAAACTGACCCGTTTGGGTTATTCCCATAACCAAACACCCTCTTTCAACACAAACTCACCTACTTGAGTTTTCTTTCCAATACCTTGACACTAATTTATTAATCAATAACTTTTATTATGTCAATTTGGTGTTTGCTCAAGTGTCTATTACCACCTAAACACTTAATCTTCACTAATTCATCATTTCTAGCATCATGATCCAAACACCCCTAGTTTCCACCATATGAACCCTAACTTTTCAAAATCATAATCAAAGGGTTCTAGGATGTTAATCACTACTCTTTACCTTAGTTTAGCTAGATTATCTACAATCTAACACTAATTCACCACATGCATACTCGATTTCCGGATTTCTTCAAAACCCACCGAATATCACATTCAAAGTGAAATCAATGTAAGGAAATCACTTACTTGATGTTAGAAGGATGATGTGCAAGCCAACACCTTCACGATTTCAAGCTCAAATGCATGATTTTGGCTTCAAATTCGATTTCTCTTCTTTTCTCTCTTGCTCAAGAACGATCCAACATAACAAATGAGACTAATTTTGACTTCAAAGAGTCAAATATGGCAGATTTGCCATATTACACCTTTAGTCCCTCAACTTACATTTTACCCATTTCATTATATAATTAGTTAAAAACTAACATAACTCCTTTACTAACTTGAAACCCACCTGTTTCAACTTATTTCATAAATATTATTTTCACTATAATATTTATTAAATTATTTATTTAAAAATGAAACCTGGATTTTGGTTCGTTACAGTTTGGGGCATCTGGGCCATCTTCACCAAGAAGTCATTGCCAAACACCCCATCTTCACCGCCGATTTTCAACCCCACCAAGGGACCCGTATTAAGCACCCGACCCTACCCCAAGGGCTAGGCATGTCGGGACACCTGCTGTGGCCATGGGAATCTCGGTACCTAATATTCCCTAGTTTGTGGGAACAGCGGAATTTGTGAGACGGGAGATGGAACACATAATACGGCATGACCTGCTAAATCAAAGGATCGACGACCTGGCGAATCAAATATGGGTCCAGGAAGAGAAGATCATGACCTGGAGGAAGACAGGGAAATACTCGAGTGTCGTACCAAAACAACTAGAGCCGATACAAGGTTCGCCATTCAAGTAACCCTAGCGGGTCTCGTCGTAGTACTCATCTGCTTCCTAGTGGAGAGTTATCGAGGGCGTTAGATGGAGTTTTCTATTTTTCTTTGTTTTAAGGTTTGTTTAACAATTCATTTTGTAGGGACTAAAAGTCCCAATTTTGAAACGTTTAATGAAAGTCTATTTTGCAATTCAATTGTTATTACTTATTGAATTGACATGAATCGTACCGAAACCTTCCTTTTCCTATTACAACTTAACATTCTTACCCAACACCTTCTTTGAAAACAATTCATCTTGATATCTGATTTAAATAACAACGACATACTAAGTTATCATACCCTAAGTATAAACTTGGAACAAGCATTCTGTTTTGAAAATGTTCTTTTAAAACAACATGACTTATGAACCATCATCTTGATCAACTATGACCTTTCCTTCTTAAGACTTATCATTTCTAAGCCTTGGCTAAACTAACTACTTGTTAACCATACATGTCCCTTGAGAAATCCTTCTTATAACTACTCATCCATTTGTCTAACTCGTTATTTCACCGAACATCCTATCTATACACAACAAAAAGTGAACTACAACTTTCTTTTACAAAACAAGATCAGTTATTCGTGAAACATATTTCTATAAACATTATCAGAAACCTCCCCTATATCTTACACTTCGGTCATAGAAGACTTTCCTCGTCAAAGAAATGAATCTGCTACATGAAAGTTATACCACTTATAAACCACAACGAGAATAAAAAAAACTCAAGCACACTTTACTGATGGAAAGCAATAAACTTACGTATACGCAAAATACACTTTACTACAAAGTCAAAACTTTAAGTCTAGAGGGACCCACCTTGATACGTTATTCAAAAGTTAATACGACATCCAAACCTGTATCCATAAAGCTCAACACCTTTCGGTTACCGAAGGTAAGCGTATACAACGAAATGTCATGGCTTCCATCTAAGCTAAATGATTTGCCTTACTAAATCATACCTAAATTCCTGATTACTACAATCATTGTACTTTCATCTTGAATAAAAACTTATAAGACTTGTCACTCGTTTCATCCCGAATGCACAAGAAACTTCATTTCTAATACTAGAAACTAGCATGAAGAAGGACATTGCCCTCTATAGCAAAGTACCTCACTTGCCTTCGAATCAAAACCAAACATCAACATCCATCTGGTCTCCTTAAACGACCAGAATCTCCTATATAGAAATAAGAAACGTATAACAATTAATTCCATTACGAACACTTTTCTCTATGTCTCTCATAAGCACCAGAGTATTTGAGTGATCACCTTATACTCAAAGAGTGATCACACACTTTATTCACTAAAGATGGAAACTGAAAGACTTTAAAGCTACTCGGGGTTTGACGTATTCTTGTTCAAACATGAGGAAGGTGTAAAACTTTAAAGCTACTCGGGGTTTGACGTATTCTTGTTCAAACACGAGGAAGGTGTAAAACTTTAAACTACTCAGGGTTTGACGTATTCTTGTTCAAACACGAGGATGGTGAAAGACATTAAACTACTTGGGGTTTGACGTATTCTTGTTCAAACGCGAGGAAGCTTTGAAACTCTAAGTCCTGCCACATCATTACTCTTTAGTTACTGATTGACGTTTCCCTCTAGGGACTCAGTTAATTGTTAACTACTCTTATGTGAAAACACTAGTTATGAGCTGAGCAGATCCTTGTGTTCTCCCTTAACCCACACCCAAACGGAAGGATCCATGCGGACTATGCGACGATTCGAATACTTACGGGTGCACACGTAGCTATGAAAATCAGCGCATGGAAAGACATAGTAAACTCTGTTGTGTGCTATGACCTAAAAACTATCGTAATAGATAGAAAGGGTAATATAATAAACTCTTAGGACTATTAGACCATATTCTGAGCAAACTTAGGCCATCAAACTGTCCTCAGATTCATTCCAAGTAATGCATTTCACCTTTAGAATCCGAATTCGACAGTTCTTCTCCTTAGACTAAATCAACATACCCCTCGATGAAACTATTTACTTCCTAGAGAAACTCTTGGCAATCATGAAACATGAAATCTAGAGACTCAAGCAAAATCGTATTCCTATCGTCACAGTTCATTCAGAATTCTGAACGTATCCCAGGGCTTACGCGGGAACGAGAATTATTTTTTCTCATTTTCCTTGTTTATACTATAAACCTAGATCCTGAACTCCTTATACTTTAATTTCGGGACGAAATTTCCTAAAGTAGGAGAGACTGTAATATCCAGGATTTTTCGACCTATACTTTCCTAAAAACCCTTGCACGTATTATAAATTCAAACTTGAAATTCTGGTAAAACTATTTTTTTTTCTTTTTAAATAGTAAATATTGATTAATTTGATATATATTTAAGAGAACACAAATATACTTGAGATATATATATGTATATATTAGTGAGATTTATAAATATATATATATATATATATATAGGTATCTTATAAATAAATATATTAAAATTCTTAAAACTTTATAAGTTGTAGTTATATAAATAATATAATTAATAAACTTATTTAAAAAAAATACTTAAACTTATAAACTTAAATCTTAAAAATTATTTTATAAACTTATAAAATAAAACTTATTTAGTTTTTATAAAGATAAAAATATTTATTTTTATAAAAAGTCGAGGGACTAAAACTGCAAATTCTGAAACTTATTTTAAACTTAAACTCATGTTTTAGCATAAAATGATAAAGACTTCAAACTCCAGGGACTGTTAGTGCAAGTTAGCTAAACTTTCGGAACCCAAACCGGTCGCGGGTTCGAATCTCACATCAACCGGTTTTCATCCCTTTTATCCAAAAAACGCGTTCCAAGCTAGATTCAGCAAACCTCGAGCTTCGCCTCGAGCGTGCGACTAAAACCCAATGACATTCAATGTCCAATTTCAAATTAAACGCCCGCGTGATTCGAACTTTAACTCGTTTCATTCACCCGTAAACCTCCCAACGGTACGAGCATTAAACACCAAAATTGATTATAAATACCGGTTAAAACACATCAACGACACACCAATCATACTCCTCATACTCTCAATTCATCCAATTTGTACCTGCATTGCTTGTTCGGACCTGTGAACTGTCACACCCCGTCGAAGGCGGAAACACGGAATGTAACCGGTATATCACATTGAACACAAGTACAAGAGAAACTAAAAGGAAAATTATGCATTACATTGAACCATACTACATGCTTCTAACAAAAATACAAAAACAAATATCCCAAATGAGTACAATGTGTCTAAAATGCCTGACTACAACCAAGTACATATTCTAAACTAGAAACAATAATTTCTAATCCAAAAGCGAGCTATCATAAAAATCTCTTCTTCAATTCTGTTTACTTGAAAGCATGTTTCGAAAACGAGTCAACTATATAAATAATTGGTGAGTTCGCAGGTTTTGCGACTCTATAAAAAAAGTTTATAAAAATCAAAAGATAGTACACATGTATTAGACAACATATTACCATGAGCCGTAATCAAAGCCTAGAGAAAAATAAAATAAAGTACACCATACGAAATTCTTATGCAAACAACCGCCTAAAAATTGGCTAACTTTGCGCCCACGTGACCCTACAAGTCTGGTTGGCATGACCAAACCATGAGCGGGGGTGTCAACCCAAGTAGTACTACTCAAAATTACCAACGGCTACGCTCAGCTAATTGATTACCCAAAATTGGGGACTTTAATGCATAAAAAAAATAACTCAAGTATTAATGTATCATATAACATGTGACTATATAATAAATAAATGAAGAAACAGCTTTCCCTAAAAAACGGTAAAACAGTAAGTAAAAAGGGGTCGTGAAACTCACCTGGTGATGTTTTCACATAAGTTTGCACATTTGGAGTTAAGTCATAAATTGAACGTATACATGTATGTCAACAAAAAATTCACATAATTCATAAAATGGTGCTCACAAATAGAATTCCATGTATTCTGATTTTAAAAGTAAATTCTAACAAGTTTGGCTAAATGACACATTTAGTCCTTCTAGTTTCAAAGTTGTCACTTTTAGTCCTTAGGGTTTCATGGATTGTTAATTCAAGTAATTCATGATTTCTAATTAATATAAAACCCTAATAACACAGATTTCATGCATGCATAATTATATATCTATGCTTAAATCAAGAAGATTAAATTAGTTAATCAAATTTTCTTTCTTTTTCAATCTAAATTAATTATTTAATCTTCTTAAATAAAAAGTTACACTTAGTTTATATTTTTTTAATATATAATAAGTTTTATATCATTGTAATACTGGTTTGAAGCTAAATATTCTTTTTCCCGTAATTTTGATTTGTTTAAATAATATCTTATGCATTAATTATTCTATTTAATCAAAATATTCATAATAATTACTCCCTGTCCAAAAATTATAAAATTAAATCAGTAGTCTTAAAATGTCCATATGAGTCTATATTAAAAGTATTAAGTCAATATTTTGTCAAAATATCGGGTGTGATAAAACGGGTTCGTTAAACTTGTCTTATTTTTATAAAATCCAATAACTTCTTAAAAATAACCAATTTTCGTTTATAAGCTTCTCTATATGTATTATACTTCTAGAAAATGTTTGGTTAATTTTTAAGTCCTGTAACCATGCTTTTTGAATTTCCTCTATTAAACTAGTACTAAATTAATATTAAATTAATAAATCCGAATTTTAAGTTTTCACTTTCAAGTTTCCTCTTTTTACCAAGTTACCCACTGATTAAAAATGAATCCAAGTTATAAGATTATCAACTTTTATAAAACTCACTTAATCGTACAACTAAACACATAAACTTATGATAATTCTAGTGTTGGGTTCATACCTTGATCTTTATAGTATATGATCGACCAAAACTAGCAATTTCAGCCATAAATTCTTCCTCAAATTATTCTACAAACATCGATGGATCATATATAGCAAAACATATCAATTAGTCAAGCCACCTTTATGTATGTTTCAAGTGTGTTTACATTCTATCAATTTCGGGGTTGTTTTTAAGTAGTTTTAACCATTCAATTGGTTTGGATTTTTCTTCCAAAGTTTAGAATGTTGAAATATGAGAAGATAGATGAAAGAATCAAAAAATTTGGAGTAGGAAAAGTACCTTAAACATGATATAAAAATGAGGTATGCTGAGTTTTCAGCGCAGTCATCTTGCAGGGGCTGTTTCGGGGTCGAAATCTCCATGAAATCAAGTGAGGGTAGCTGGGTTCTTTCCAGGACTCATAGAAATAAATTCCAGAAAAAGAATCAGGTTATTTGATCGAGAATTGAGGGAGATATGGACGTTTGAAGTTGGTTACAGATTGCTGGCAGAAAGTTACGAATTTTTGGCTATGAAACTAGGTTGTTTGATAGATGAACACTTGAATTCAGCCTTTGAATCTTCTAATAACTCTCAAGAACACCAATAACAGAACTTAAGTGTGTGTGAGAGTGTGTGTTTGATCAGGGGAGAGAGTTAGAAAGATGAAAATATATGTGTGTTTGTTTGATGGTTTACGGCAAAACAAAGGGTAAAAGGGTGCGTTTGGGATTGCTTCATGGTTAAGATTTGAGGATTGCAATGATGAGAATATGTTGAGTCATGTGTTGAGGTGTCATCACCAGAATTTTGTGGACAACACATGATTGGTGTCATTAAAATAGCTAAGTAGGACTAGAAGGTAATTAAAGGGGATTAAACCCAATTTAGATGTTAAGTAAGACTAGTTACTTAGTTAAGTGTTTAGGTTAAATAAAATCATGTCTCAAATGATTCTAGATGTTATATAATAAATAAAAAAATAAGTTTTTATAAAACATTATGACATAACACCAAAATTTACAAGTTTATAAAACTTAAAAGTTTCATGAACTAGCATTGAGTTTTACATGTGAACCAAGTACTATATATGACTTGTGGTTTGACTCTTGCTATATTGTGATAATATATATGATCATATACATAATACTAGGGTTCTACAAACACACAAATACAAAGATCTAATAGAATCATGAAATCCAATCACATAGGTAATTAAGCAAAACAAGGTTTGTATGCACATTGATGCAAGATGCCCAATATATAAATGTTTTAAGGTACTGTGTAACCTTAATTGTGTCTAATTAAACCATTCCAAATAATATTTTAAGTAAAGACTGATAAAAATTGACCTTGATTTTGTGGGTTGTCACATTATCCCCCCGTTAAAGAAGTTTCGTCCTCGAAACTTAATTTATGTTGTCTTCGAACTTAGCTTCAACTTACTATATAAGATGGTTATGCATTCTCACTTCATTTCAAGCTCCAAGACGGAATTCTATTTTTATTTATTCAGTATTATATGATATCTAATACTTGAAATTAGCAATTATTATCAACAAATGAATCCAAAAGGTTTAAATGCCCTTTAATTAGGGTTGATAACAAATAACGACCTATATGTCCTTAAGATTTCACCAATAGGATACTTTTAAAAATTTCCTGAATCTCAAGATAAGTGATAAAATCGAGCCATA
This sequence comes from Smallanthus sonchifolius, assembly GCA_023525975.1. Taxonomy (NCBI): domain Eukaryota; kingdom Viridiplantae; phylum Streptophyta; class Magnoliopsida; order Asterales; family Asteraceae; genus Smallanthus; species Smallanthus sonchifolius. The sequence goes on along the minus strand of CM042035.1, from coordinate 13,159,300 downwards.
ACTACCAAGGACTAAGCATTTGTTCATAAGAAAATCCATCACAAGATAGATATATACGAGTATACAATTCCGATACAAACTCAGAATAGTATTATAAGATAGAAACCAAGTGATTTAGTACTCTTTTATAGTAATTAGAATAGTTAAACAGGATAAATGATATATCAAACTCAAAAGTTTTCCATCTCAGGTGAGAGGGTAGTCTAAGAAAATGCAGATAAAAGACAAGCTTATATTTTAGCCAAAGTCTAATATATTTTAGCCAAAGTCTAAGTGTTACTTGAATACACTAGACATCAATAGCTAAAGAGTATATAAAAAAAATAATGTTGTAACCATATATTGTCAATGACAAAAGTTACTCACAAAAGTTGGAATATTATTGCGTCATATAATGGTATGACATGACTGATGTATATGCAATATATCAAGAAGAATGGCTAAATGATACTTCATATAGATGAAGTCTACACTCCTCAAAATGGAGTAGAATGAGTAAGTAATTTAAATGTCAACTTCATAAAATCAATATGGTGTACATATATTACGATATATAAGTACAGATTTACATGACCAATGTCATAAAGCAAAGGATTGACAAGGAATATTGTACTAGAATTTTGTTGGGATAATTTGTTATATCAAGTTACTCAATCCTATCAAAGATCACAAATAATGTGAGTTGAAACAAAAATTGAATCAATTCAGCAAAATGGAATGCAAGTAATGGTTCAATGATTCATGATCTCATCATAGATCACTAAAATATCAGATTGGTAGTAAACAACGAGTTACTCATCAATGGAGAGAAGTGAAAGAATAGATTCATATGTAAGATCTATTTTCTTTGTTTTATATCTGATAATCGCTCTGACAAGGATTATATTATGAATTAGTTTCTAACGTTAAATATATATATATATATATATATATATATGAAAATAAAGCCTTGTAATGGAGGGGTTCGTTATCCTTCATTCACATGAATAGAAAAAAAAGGCTTCACAGAGTTCTACAAAAATTTCTTGATTATACAAGAATTCGCTCGTTGCAACTAAGAATTGTCATTATATGTTCATCCTTGAGGAATAAGGATACTACTGTTTTGAACGAGAGATTCTCACCGAAATTGTGTCAATCAAATAAAGTATAAGTTCAATCAGATTAATCTTCACTAAGATTATACCATTGACCCGGAATGGTTTAGAGTAAGCTGATAGCGTTTGTCTAGGTAATGAAGTAGACAACTATGTCAGGGAAGGAAATTTCAAGCAAACAGGGTTTCGTGAGATTGATTTTAGGTATTTGGAGCTTAACATTTGTCTTTACTATTGATCTTTGGTTTGTATTTCTCATGGAATCGGTATTGAACAATGATCTCGGAGCCATGGATTCCGAAACATTGTACGATTTCTTAATTCTAGTCTTAAATAAATAAGGAAAGTTAAATATGAGTTCAGATAAAGAGGGAAGAAAAGTGAAAATGAAATGACTCAGTTATTTTAATATCATGGAATATGATAAGAAGATGAACCAGCGTGGGTTTAAAGAAAAATGAAATTGATCTTCGTGTTAAGTTTTGTATATTTATTATTTTGCTATAATCGAATAGTAATGATAGGTTAAAGGAACAAATTTTATGGAAATTTCAAGTATGTGTAAAACTGAATTATTAGGAATATTTATCAGGAATGTAGTAAGAATGGAAAACATCAAAATGAGGATTTATACGAACGATCGTATAGAAAAGTTATATTCCCCCAAGGAAAAGAATCTTAAACTGCTTTAAGGAATTTCTCCATTATATTGTTACTTCATCGATGTTAGACTGCATTTGGATTATAAAATAAAATCCAAGATTATGCCAGGACCTCTGATGATAGTCGTACACTTACTGCAAGTGTCGAGCGTCGTAAAGACCCATATTGAATTTATGTGGCTAGTAAAATCTCAAAGGATACGATTTAGCAAGAAAATTGAATGAGAGAAAATCTTCTTTGCTAAAGATTCACTGAGAAGTTGATTATCAAATTCAAATTTCTTTTGTTCCTTAGAACTGCAAGAATGTTACATGAAGATTTATTAGGGGAGTCAGAAATGTGGAGGTTTGATTCACGCTAAACTGAGGGTCGGTTACATGCCTCGATATACAAATAACGAAATCGAAAACAAAAACAATTCTTCAGCTGGATCTCCAAGGTGTATCAACATTTTACAATGAATTTCCAAATTATGTTCAAGTACCGAGGTTAAATCAACTGAGAACAGATTTCTTCGGTGTGTCGGTCTAACTTGTGATTCAAAAGAAATCTCAATAAGAGTTTTGAATCCATTAAGATTCAAAGATGAAAGAGAAGATATAAATTCCCATGTCTCCTAAGGTAGCCCATCGCATCATTTGATGTCTTTGGCTCAACCCCTAAGGTTACGATAGTTTCGATCGGTATTCGAATGACTTAGAATTGGGACTAGAAATACAGATTAATCATAAACATTAACTCGGATTACAAGACTCACTAGAGTTATCATGCACTACATATTATGATTACGTGTGCACCCGTAATAATAATTTTCTTTGCATGGTCCTATAATGTTTCCCATATCCCAAGCTCTTAGCTAAAGGGGATATGAAATGTTCACTAGATCGTGTCATCGTGTTGCACTTTTGCATTTAAAGTGTGAATGTTGTTGGATGGAGGCAATGATAGAGGAAATGATAGAGGGGCATAGCCAACGTCTTCTAATAAAAGAAGAAAACGTATGTGGTGGAAGTCAGGTAGTAATAATAGGGCAGAGATCCTCAAATAAGTGTAGTGCAAATCATGCTACAAATTTGTACGTATATGTGGATCAAACGTTCCAATCAAAGAAAGTGTATGGGTCTTCTGACACATAGAGTTCTCTCCCGTTTAGTCATGCTTCTCCACTTTAGATTCTCTTTTGATCGGGCAATTATGTATTCCATAACTCATAGCGAAATTTCGAGTCGTCCAATCAAGCAAATCACAAAAGGAAGTATATACCGCTCTAAGTGAAAACGATAGATGTCAAATAAGAAAGTTGACTCCACAACCGGAGTAGATACATGTGCGGTCTAAGTACAGGTACAGCTCGAGGTAACACCAAGACCGGTGACTGGTGATTATTATTGGCATCACTCGAGTTCAACTCATAACTCAATCCTCCAAGCTTAATGTTTCCACTCTGCGTCATCCTCGGCTCGAAATTAGATTTGTGATATCCTGAGGGGTCCTTTTTACAGGTAACATGACCATAAGCGACGGATATGGACTTTCATAAACTTAATCGGAATCATCAAAAGAGTACTCGTAGTGTTGTGAAGATGATATGATTATGACAAAGCAATGTGTAGTAGATAAGCAAAAGGTAGTATGCAATGCACACATAATTCCTAAGGTTCAATGTAATAAACTTAGAGTTATAGTCTCAAGTAAACCTAATTCTCTATAACCAGTACTCTGATACCAAGTCTATCACACCCCGCCGAAGGCGGAAACACGGAATGTAACCGGTATATCACATTGAACACAAGTACAAGAGAAACTAAAAGGAAAATTGTGCATTACATTGAACCATACTACATGCTTCTAACAAAAGTACAAAAACAAATATCCCAAATGAGTACAATGTGTCTAAAATGCCTGACTACAACCAAGTACATATTCTAAACTAGAAACAATAATTTCTAATCCAAAAGCGAGCCCTCATAAAAATCACTTCTTCAATTTTGTTTACCTGAAAGCATGTTTCGAAAACGGGTCAACTATATAAATAATTGGTGAGTTTGCAGGTTTTGCAACTCTATAAAAAAAGTTTATAAAAATCAAAAGTTAGTACACATATATTAGACAACATATTACCATGAGTCGTAATCAAAGCCTAGACAAAAATAAAATAAAGTACCCTATACGGAAGTCTTATGCAAACAACCGCCTAAAAATTGGCTAACTTTGCGCCCACGTGACCCTACAAATCTGGTTGGCGCGACCAAACCATGAGCGGGGGTGTCAACCCAAGTAGTACTACTCAAAATTACCAACGGCTACGCTCAGCTAGTTGATTACCTAAAATTGGAGACTTTAATGCATAAAAAAAATAACTCATGTATTAATGTATCATATAACATGTGACTATATAATAAATAAATGAAGAAACAACTTTCCCCAAAAAACGGTAAAACATTAAGTAAAAAGGGGCCGCGAAACTCATCTAGTGATGGTTTCACATAAGTTTGTACAATTGAAGTTAAGTCCTAAATTGAACGTATACATGTATGTCATCAAACAATTCATAAAATGGTGCTCACAAATAGAATTCCATGTATTCTGATTTTAAAAGTAAAATCTAACAAATTTGGCTAAATGACACATTTAGTCCTTCAAGTTTAAAAGTTATCACTTTTAGTCCTTAGGGTTTCATGGATTGTTAATTCAAGTAATTCACGATTTCTAATTAATATAAAACCCTAATAAAACAGATTTCATGCATGCATAATTATATATCTATGCTTAAATCAAGAAGATTAAATTACTTAATCAAATTTTCTTTCTTTTTCAATCTAAATTAATTATTTAATCTTCTTAAATAAAAAGTTACACTTAGTTTATATGTTGTTAATATATAATAAGTTTTATATCATTGTAATACTGGTTTGAAGCTAAATATTCTTTTTCCCATAATTTTGATTTGTTTAAATAATATCTTATGCATTAATTAATCTATTTAATCAAAATATTCATAATAACACCTGTCCAAAAATTATAAAATTACATCAGTGGTCTTAAAATGTCCATATGAGTCTATACTAAAAGTATTAAGTCAAAATTTTGTCAAAATATCGAGTGTGATAAAACGGGTTCGTTAAACTTGTCTTATTTTTATAAAATCCAATAAGTTCTTAAAAATAACCAATTTTCGTTTATAAGCTTCTCTATATGTATTATACTTCCAGAAAAAGTTTGGTTAATTTTTGAGTCCCGTAACCATGCTTTTTGAATTTCCTCTATTAAACTAGTACTAAATTAATAAATCCGAATTTTAAGTTTTCACTTTCAAGTTTCCTCTTTTTACCAAGTTACCCACTGATTAAAAATGAATCCAAGTTATAAGATTATCAACTTGTATAAAACTCACTTAATCATACAACTAAACACATAAACTTATGATAATTCTAGTGTTGGGTTCATACCTTGATCTTTATAGTATATGATCGACCAAAACTAGAAATTTCAGCCATAGATTCTTCCTCAAATGATTCTACAAACATCGATGGATCATATATAGCGAAATAAATCAATTAGTCAAGCCACCTTTATGTATGTTTCAAGTGTGTTTACGTTCTATCAATTTCGGGGTTGTTTTTAAGTAGTTTTAACCATTCAATTGGTTTGGATTTTTCTTCTAAAGTTTAGAATGTTGAAATATGAGAAGATAGTGAAAGAATCAAAATATTTGGAGTAGTACAAGTACATTAAACATGATATACAAATGAAGGTATCACAGAAGCTAAGTTTTCAGCGCAGTCATCTTACAGGGGTTGTTTCGGGGTCGAAATCTCCATGAAATCGAGTGAGGTCTGCTGGGTTCTTTCCGGGACTCATAGAAATAAATTCCAGATAAAGAATCAGGTTATTTGATCGAGAATTGAGGGAGATATGGACGTTTGAGGTTGGTTACAGATTGCTGGCAGAAAGTTACGAATTTTTGGTTATGAAACTAGGTTGTTTGATAGATGAACACTTGAATTCAGCCTTTGAATCTTCTAATAACTCTCAAGAACACCAATAACAGAACTTAAGTGTGTGTGAGAGTGTGTGTATGATCAAGGGAGAGAGTTAGAAAGATGAAAATATATGTGTGTTTGTTTGATGGTTTACGGCAAAACAAAGGGTAAAAGGGTGCGTTTGGGATTGTTTCATGGTTAAGATTTGAGGATTGCAATGATGAGAATATGTTGAGTCATGTGTTGAGGTTTCATCACTAGAATTTGTTTGGCACAACACGTGATAGGTGTCATTAAAATAGCTAAGTAGGACTAGAGGGTAATTAAAGGGGATTAAACCCAGTTTAGAAGTTAAGTAAGACTAGTTACTTAGTTAAGTGTTTAGGTTAAATAAAATCATGTCCCAAATGATTCTAGATGTTATATAATCTATAAAAAAATAAGTTTTTATAAAACATTATGACATAACACCAAAATTTACAAGTTTATAAAACTTAAAAGTTTCATGAACTAGCATTGAGTTTTACATGTGAACCAAATACAATATATGACTTGTGGTTTGACTCTTGCTATATTGTGATAATATATATGATCATACACATAATACTAGGGTTCTACAAACACACAAATTCAAAGATCTAATAGAATCATGAAATCCAATCACATAGGTAATTAAGCAAAACAAGGTTTTTATGCACATTGATCAAGATGCCCACTATATAAATGTTTTAAGGTACTATGTAACCTTAATTGTGTCTACTTAAACCAATCCAAATAATATTTTAAGTAAAGGCTGATAAAAATTGACCTTGATTTTGAGGGTTGTCACATGAACAGTCGACTAAAAGCTTAGAACCATTCTCACTCAAATCGACTTCATTTCAGGTAATTCGAATGACCATTCTATTCATTTTTCTTCATAGATCAAAAGTCCTCTGTCAATTTGCAATGACAGAGGGTTAATCACTTCGTATTTAGGAGATTTGATTCTAGGGTTCATATCGAATTGGGTGTGTTTGGAAGTGTCGTTTATCAATTTTTTTCTGTATAAAACATCAGCAAGGCCCGTAGCCTGGTGGTTAGATGCGTGTGTGTGTGACTCACCGGCCAGCCCGAGTTTTGCCATTTTATACCTTTTTAGCCTTTTAAAGCACTTTTAAATCTTGCAATAATTTTTATAAAATATGTTAAACTATTTTGAACTTAAAAATGATTTTTAATTACATCTTTATACTCTGGAATCATTTTTAATTAATTAAACCTATTTAAAACTTATAAAGAATTGATCTTTACAACTAGTTTTAAAATCCTTGGAAACTATAGAAATACTTTTAAAGTTTATAAAAACTTATATACCAAATAGGAAATAATTTATAAACCTTGAAACTTTAATTTATTAGTATTTCCTAATTGTTCCTGTTTTAAAACCTTAAAAATAAATAAATACTAAAAAAAAGCAAAAATAACCTATATAAAATTTATAAATCAGAGTGTATAACACTTACATATTTTTATAAAACAGAGATTCATAAACTTTTATATTTTTGTTATTCAAAGACTATTTATTTATTTAAATAAAACAAGAAAATAAATAAACATTATTTATTTAAGATTAGAAAATTTATAAATTTATAGACTTTATAAAAATAGAAAACTTGTTTGCTCATTTATTTAAAAACAGAATATTCTAAATTTATAAACCTTATAAGAATTAAATAGAAGCTTTAATATTAAAACATTTATAAACTTATATGTAAATTTTAAATACTTATAAACTTATGGTTATATTTTGAACTTTAAAAACATTTATAAACTTATAGTTTAAATATAAACGTTATATGAAATTCTAGTTAACATTTTATAGACTTATAAATGTTTAATTACTATTTAAACTGATAATCATCATTTTAAAATATTATTTAATTACAAAGTATTTGTGAATACTTAACACTTTAAAGAATCTTAAATGGATTAGATTGATTATTTAATTTTGTAGATAATTATTTATCCTTGATAATTATCTATCCATTAAATACTTTTCATGTATCATTAATAATTATTTTAAATAATAATTATAAATCTCTAAATTATTATTTATTCTTTGCTTATCATTAAACTTTAATAACTATTCACTATTTAAATAATTATTGTTTAATCTTTCGTTTAATTATGATTTCAACTCCATTTACAAATACTTAGAAAAACTATTTTGATTATTATTGCCTATTGTGTGTAATTAATAATTGTAAGACTTTTAAATAATTATTTTAATTAATAATAATTCTAAAATACAAACTTATTAAGACGTTGATATCCAAGTCTTGCATTCAAAACTTTATTTAAAACTTGATTTAAACTTTGTAAAAATAATCATTCACGTCTCCCATTTGGAACCCTAGTTAATCTTAGCATCCTAGATCCGTTTTGCCATAGACTTATAGGATCAAACTTGAAACTTTAGATTTGTGTTCTTTAGGCTTGTATGAGGATATTCTCCCTCAAAGACTTGCTATACTTAATTTTTGTTGGACACTCTTCATCATCCAAGTGAGTATACTTAGCCCCTTTTCATTTTACATTCTTTATAAACTCAGGGTGAAACATGTACAAACTTTCAATCTTATACAATTCTCGTACAACTATGCCTATATGCTTATTCTTGTGTTATGCTTGAGACTTGCATGCTTAAATTAGACTTAATACTAGCATATCCATTAAATTTGATCAAGCCTATGGTAACAATGATAGATCTATTGTATTTTACCAATCCACCTAGTTTGATTGACCATTCGGGGGAGCCCATGGTGATTTTTACTGAATTTAAATTTTAAACTTTAAGGGTAAGCTTCGGGTTATGCCTAAACTTGGTTGGAGGATTGATATGCACAATGTTTAACATGTTTGTTCTCACACTTATACTATAAAATGCATGACATAGTGAATTGTAAAACTTTTCAAAGACTTTGTTAAACTGTGTCAAAACCTTCGTATCTCACCAACTATTTTTAGTTGACAGATTTCTTCACATGTTTCAGGTACATCAACATGAGACTTTATTGTGATCACTTAGGATGCTTTGGACCTAGATTACTTATCAAATAAACTTTGTATCTTGTTATGCTTTGTTTGTTACTTGTATTGTAAACTTGAAAGTATTAATGAAATTATTTAAACTTTAATAGTAAACCTTGTGCTTTTGAATAACCGCGTCCGCCCCGATGTATAATCCGCCGTCGGTTGGGGTGTGACTATAAAGTCCATCATGATGTGCTCCTACTTCTAATTTCGGTATTTCCAAAGGTTGGACCTTACAGTAAGGCTTCTAGTGCTCGGCTTTCACCTGCAAGCAAGTCATATATTTGCTCACATATGATGTTACATCGTTTTTCATGCCCGGCAACCAGTAGTGTGACAATCCGGACTTTCCAGGTTAACTCTGTTAACATATCTCGGTTAAATCCTAACCTTATTAACCCAATTCAAACCCAAGGGACTATTCCCGCTAACATGTAAACTTTAACACATGAAAACACAGGGACTAAACCTGTAATTAACCCATTCTCGATTACTGTTTGACTTTAGAAAGTCAAACTCGCGGCTTTGAACTCAATTCAAACTTCATAACCAAAATTTGATCGCATTGTACCTATTTTCCATGAATATTATCATTAACAACATCAATGAAACCTTTAAACACCATCATTATGCACTAATTAAACCAATTAATGGCTAATCAAACCATAACATTCGAGACTGTCGACCTTAATGCCATTATCAATCAAATTCGACGAATTCGTGTATCATTCTCTCGTACAAACACTCCGCACACTTTATAAGAACTCCTTTGAAGCTGTTTCACACCTCAATTCAGCCGGAGTTGCAGCGGGAACCACCGGGAAACAAGAACAAGCCGGCGAGTCTGGGTTTTGATCGAACACCACCAATCCGAACTCAATTATAGTAATTAAACACATCCTCACCTTCGTTTTCATTCCTAGTTGAAAGCCCTATGTTAATTAGGGCTTATAACATCGAATTGAGGATGAACCCGATTCTAGGGTTCATACGATTGTGGTTTAATCGAACCCTAATCCAAACACCATTTCAATCCAATTAAAACACATGGCTAGCTTCGCAATACCTTGTAAAGTGAAAGCCCTATGTTAATTTAATCCGAAAACATCGGATTTACCTCGATCCAGATCTAGGGTTTGTTCATAAAAATGATTTGGGGGTTTTGATCCTAAACACCACTTCAATCAAGTTAGTCTATACCATCAGTTTCACAATTTAGTAAAAGCCCCATGGTTTTGATTCATAATCTTATAGAATGTGATCGAATTGATTTCAAGATTCAACCTAGGATTTTCGGTCTTTGAAACAGAAATTAAACATACCTAGACTTGTTAGTCTTGCAATTAAACATGCTCACAGGTTCGCCAATACTCGAATAACAAAACCCTAAGCTTTGGATTCGAATCGTGGTCTATTTGGGACTGGTTTTGGTCTCGGGTTCGAAAGGGGAGTAGAGCCAGTGTTTTCAATTGATAAAACCAGTAAAGATCTAGATTCTAACGTCATACCCTAACGGACGGGACTGGTTAAGTGTGTGTGCTTGTAAGGGAGAGACCCGGGTTCAAGTCTCTCCACCTGTTATGTTTTTAAATCATTCTTTTGAGTATTATTTTAATATAAAATCAAACCCTCTATTATTATATTAATATATTAATGTATTTTAGCCCGGGAAACCACCCGTAGGCTCGGGCTTGGTTTGTAACCCATATTTATTATTAAAACTCATTTATAAAATAATATATTTGTATTATTTTCAACTCAAAGCTCCAACTAAAAATAATATATTTATATATTATTTTCAGCATGTTTATAAGCATTGTGTAACGTTTCAAACAAATAAATAATATATTTATTTATATTATTATCCACATTATTATGATTCAAATAAAAATAACAGTTTTATTATTTTTGTCATGCGATTTATTGATCTTGTTAATTCTCTAAGTTTAAAAATAATATATTATTTATCTAAGTCATTATTTGAAGGTACAAACGACACGTAACATATTTATCCTAATTATTTAATTAAGAAATCCATATTCTCGTAGACACGTTCGTTTACTCTTTGATCATTAGAGCGTTTTAGGACGTTCAATCTTTCGTGTCGTCGTCATAAAATCCCATTGTATCCCTAATTGTTATGTGTATAATTATAGGTCATACGTAAGCCGTGCAGGCTAACACTTGTGGTCCTGATCTCATCCTTGTGTAAATCTACCTGCTACGTAACTCAGGTGAGTTTTCACGGCCCTTTTTACTGTTTTAAATTGGGGGAGAAAACATGACGCAAACACTTTTGATTTTTGTAATTCGTATATGTTATCACTTGTTATGACTCTGCGTAAACCCTATCATGAAAGTCCTCATATCGAACCGTTTAAATATGAGTATAGCGAGGTATGTTCAGTAGTACTACTGGGTTTGACAAACCCCACCCGCATTAGTCGCGCTAACTCGATTGGAGGTCGAACGGGTGTAATATTGACCTAAACATTGCACCATTGTTGATAGACTTGGTGGGAGGCATTCAAACATAAACAATCAGTTTACGGTTGGGAGCGTATTAGTAAACATGAACATGGGTTAGCTACCTACTGATATATATATTGAATGTACATTAATCTGACAAACTCTTCTATAAACTGAAAGCTGTGAACTCACCAACCTTGTGTTCACACTTTTCTTACATGTTTTTGTAGGTCCTCATGACTCCTCTATAGATCGATCTCGTGACGTGACGTATCGAAGACACGGAGTGTGGAATCCAACCGTATCGACGTATGTATACACAAATTGACAATAGAAAAGATAACAAACAGCAAGTAAATAATCTTCTCGTTATATTAAATCAATCATAGAGTTTACAGAGTTCAAAGACTTCTTCTAAAACTGAAATTGTAAACATCTATTTATAGACACAAGACCTGCTATAGGCGAACTTAATAAGTTCGCCTAATGAGACTAGGCGAACTTGATAAGTTCGCCTCTCATGAGACTAGGCGAACTAGATAAGTTCGCCTCTAGCAGAACTTATACAAAGACTTAGACAAAACATCAATACAAAACATAAAGACAATAAGATCTAAACTATTACAAGCTTTTTTCATACATTTATGTCCTAACAGACTCCCCCTTGACAATAGCTTGATCTCCTGTCTTCAGTCTCTATGACGAGCTCTTCCAATTATCTGGTAATCTGCTTCTTGCATGCACTCCATATCTATGACAGATCTCCAACACCCGTTTATACTGCAATCCTTGTTCTCTCCATTCATCGGTAAACATGATCTCATTCTTTCTTAGAGTTTTCTGATCTTTCTTAGAGAAATTAATAAGATTCATTGCATCATAGAAACTTACAATGACCTTATTATCTCTATCTTCACCAGTATTCACATCAACATACCACCATTTCATATTACCTAGAAAGTGTTGTGGTATCTTCTTCAATGGAATCTTTTGCATAGCTCTTACTGGTTTGAACTTATACTTCCAAGTCAGAATACCAGTACTTGGATCAACAATCTTCACTCTCTTTCCCTTTTGTGGTTTTAACTTTTCATACTTTCCCGATCCACCTTCTCTTCTGATCAAGTTTGCAATTACATCAGCTAATCTAAACTTGGATCTATTTATCAGTGGTTTCGTAGCTAGACCATTCATTTCACACCTTGGCAAGGTATTGAAATACTTGATCCTTGGCTTTAAGTACTGAACACCATCAGATCGCTTGAGAGCAAACAATTTACTTTTGTCATCATAGAACCAACTGATGATTCTTCCAATACACAAGTCTTTATTTACATATCTTTCCTTTTGAGCTGGTTGTATAGGAGATTCAGGTAATACTTTCTTCCAGCTGTTAACTACTTCTCTCCACTGTTCTCTAGCCATACCTATATTTCTGTACATCACAGGTTCTTCATTAGTCTTAGGAGACACAGGACGAGTAGTATCAACATCAGTATCTATCTTGGATTGAGCAGTATCATCAGGCTTTGTAATGTCTTCAACAGAGTCCATAGAATCTGTCACTCCTTCATATGAAAACTCAGGAATAACATCATCTTGAATGAAGTTATGAGGAACATTCAGACTGTCACAGCCTTCATAAGTAACTTCAACTTTACTCTTTTCTATCTCAATCTCCACAATTTCTCCTTCTTCAACCTCATTATCAGTCAAATCATCTTCAACATCATTAAACAATTCATCAATATCATCTAAACACTCTAACTTTTCAGCTTCTTCTTCTTCAGCATCAGAATCAGTTTGAAAGAATTCCAGTAACAGAATCTCTTCATTCACTTCGGAATCCTTCTTGGTTCCTTCAATATTACCTGATGTAGACTCCCCCCGAACTCTTGATATTGGATTCACGTCAGCGTATTGACGATCACCCTTAATATTACCACTAGGATCATTGTCATCAACATCCTTTCTTTGAATCAAATCAGTATGACAAGTATCATGGATCCTTAACTCCCCCTGAGCGTCAACATGCTCAACAAGTTTGGATACCAATAACTTCATGTCATCAAGCTGTTTAGCTTGAGCCTGAAGGACCAATTGTCTTTGAGCATCAGTAGTCACAAGAGTATTTACCCGAGTCTACAATACAAGCACTTGTGATTCAAGGTAGGTAATCCTTTCAGAATCAGAAGACTGTGAAGTACCAGCAGCAGATGATTTAGCAACTTTAGGAACAGGAGAAATCACAGGAGACGAATGTTTAGAAGAAGGAGGTGTAATCAGTAAGGATTCAACAAACGTAGCATCCTCAACACCTTGAGATGAATGTGCAGCAACAATAGAAGCAGACATAAGCTTCTGAGCTTTTGGAACTGGATTAACATCACTATCCGAGTCAGAACACTCATCTATTAATGTTCGCTTACCAAGTACTGAACCGGAAGGAGGATTCCGAACAGACTTACACCTTGGCTTTCTGGCTGTAGATTTAATACGCTTCCCTGCATTTTCCAATGGAAAAGTAGCCAGCCACTCATAGTGATCTGAGCTAAAATCTCTAGACGAATCAGAGTCAGTAGCTTCAGAATCAGGAAGAATTGTTTCACTGGAAATTGTATCCACCACATTCCCTTCAGCTTCATGAATGGGTGAGTTCACAGCCTCATCATTAAAATCGTCCATATTAAGACCGAAGTCTTGTTCATTATTATGTGCAACATCTTCAACTTGAACTGGTTCATTAACAGGAATATGAACCTGTTCTTGGGGAATAGGAACTTGTTGTTGAGCTTGTACCTGAGCTTGAGCTTGAACTTGTTGTGGTTGTTGTTGTTGTTGTGGTTGTTGTTGTTATTGTTGAGCTTGATTCTGATCCTGTCCCTGAACTAACTCCTTAGGATGAAACCAATTATCATTAGGAGGCTCAACATAATCAGGATTGATTATGTGACCAAACAGAGGAGTCAGAACTAGAATCAAAGCAACATTTTGTTGTTTAACCTTGGTACAATCAGTAAAGATTCGTTTGGACATAGGTGTCAAGGTCAAACGTATTAGATGCTGAGGTAAATTTGGAACTAAATGATTCAGAAGCATTTTTAGGAACCTAGGGTACATAAGAAACCCTTGACCTTCAGGAGGATTGATTTGCATGAACAACTCACGGTATATATACAAAGCAAAGTTAAACCGTTTGTTCAGGGTCAATGCAACCATTGCAGCTTGTAACGCAGTCTTCAGTCCATCAGTGCCAGCCTTTCATGGAGATAAACACTGGATGATGAAGTGCATAAAGTACCTCCATTCCGCAACCAGACCACCTTTCATGGCTTGAGTATCATTAGGTCTGCCTCGGTAACCCATCCTTTGAAAACACCCCATAATCAGTGTTCCAGGATAAGAAATAGGGTCCTCATTTGCACCTCCCAATGCTAATGCAGCAGGAATAGTATCTACTGAAATTTCCACCTCTGTATTGTTAACTGTAGCACGAAGCACATGAGGTTCAACAGTAGTGTCTTGATGTACTGTATCCCAGAATTGTTGGATATAAGGTAAACTGATGTACGGATTTACTGATAAGGCCCACATTTAAACGTGAACATTTTAAAAAGTTAATGATTCCTTGAAAGTTAGCGGCCTCAGACATATTTGGATTTAACAACGCCACTTGATTATGTTTGTACTCAACACGGCGAGCCATCTGGAAATGTATTGGACATAGAACAAACATTAGTAATATAAAAAACACACATATGATACACACATGATATACACACACAAATACAGAAATGAACAACAACAAAAAATCAAACTTAAAAAAAACTTTACACAAAAAAAAAATCACAAGTCCAAACACCACTTAACCCTTAGGCGAACTTAATAAGCTCGCTTAGTGTTGCAAGAGGCGAACATAGTAAGTTCGCCTGAACAAGTTCTCCTGAACCAGTTTTTCGATACAGATTCATAATCAAATTCTCAAAATGTTCAAATCGTCAAATATTTTCAAATCAAACACATCATAATCATCGATTCTCAACCACGAAACACTATTAAGCATCAATTTTAAGTTTTAACCATGAAAAGACACCCTATCAGATCAATCTTAGATCGGCTGTCAGAATGCGGTGAACACAGGGTCAAAGGATCAATTTCCCATCGATTTAACGGATAAAAATCCATGTAAT
Organism: Smallanthus sonchifolius; assembly: GCA_023525975.1. Lineage (NCBI taxonomy): Eukaryota > Viridiplantae > Streptophyta > Magnoliopsida > Asterales > Asteraceae > Smallanthus > Smallanthus sonchifolius. Next base: position 13,143,823 of record CM042035.1, on the reverse strand, counting down.
TACCTAAGATAGAATCGCAATGCAAAACCGATCAAGGACCAACCACGAAAATTTCAAACCACACAACCCGAATTCAAATTTTTGACAAGTTTGCTAAAAACCAATAAGTTCGCTCATACATGAAATGGGATAAAAAGATATGTTCGCCTGAACAAGATATTTATTCAAACAATTAAGTTCGCTTCATTAGGAGAACTTGTTAATTTCGCTTAACAAGCTACAGGCGAACATATTAAGTTCGCTTAATAAGGTACATGCGAACATATTAAGTTCGCTTCAAACCTTAGCCTTGAATAAGTTTGTCAACCGTCAACACGTCACATTCTTGTGAACTTCCATCTGTAGCATGTATCCGATCCAATCCCGAATCATTTTAATAAAAGATAGAATTTTCATGGAAGATAGAAATAAAATGTTTTTGGATTTTATCTGTACAAACTGAAACACATATTTTTGGTTGAACATCATGAGTAAGAAGATCATATCAGTATCTGAGCAATGAATCACACATTCTATCAAAAATTATGGGTAACCTATGATACTCACTAAAATATGATATTCATGTGAAATAAATTCACTTATTTCTTTAAAGATGATATGAAACAATCAAACTCATTCTTATGCAACTCATATCTTTTTCATTCTATGCAATTTTTGCAACGAATATTTATAAATCCTTTATATTCATGACTTTCACAGATTTGTCTCCTTTCTTTTCAAATGATTCACTTTTCTTTTCAACTTTTCAATAATTTGAACAATACTTGAAATGATATGCGATAAATATCAAAGTAAACAAGATCAGGTTATAAAATACTCAATTATTCATACCGAATTTGTAATACAAAGCATGAATTCTTAACTTGCCAATATTATACAATTTGAAACCACAAGCGTTTTTCTTCCAATTTCATGTGAATTAGTACCATTTAGATGAAAAACATCGTGTACCCCACATATATGCCCAACAAAATTTAAAATTGCACTATCTTCAAGACATATACGATTTATTGCAAGATTAGATTAATCTCCAAGATGAAATTATCTCTATTAGCACAAGTATAGAATAGCAGATCTCAAAGGATATATGAATCAAGATGATTCAGAATCAAAAGATTCTAATGAATTGGCTTTATAATGAGTATCAATAGATTCAGGTAGGAGGATCCAACTATTATCTGGATAATCTTCAATGGAATCAGTATAGATGATGTATCTAAATGATCCAAGGGTGAATATATGTTCCAACAGATGTTGTTAGAAAGCATATCTTAGTTCAGCAACACATTGCATGTTTTTCGGGGCATGGGGAGTGAAGTGAACTGAAAGTGTTTGTGCTAAAGATATAATTCAATATTGGTCTTATGAAATTCTTAAAACCATATATTCTTTATCTGATAATGATCTTTTACTCACACACCCAGGCATATAATGGATTCAAATCACATATGTAATCATATCATATTTAATTTTCACACTACTATTGGTTCAAAAACGCTTCTAGTCTATTGACAATTCAAGTTTCAAACTTATATTCAAATTAAAACAGATTATCAAGAGTAGAGCATTTATAACACTATCATTTCTTATTTATGCAGACTTTGAAATTTAGATCAAATCAATATACTTTAAACTATCATATATCAAAGCATATCAAAGGTCTACTATGGTCACGTGTGATGAACTATTCACTGATGTACTATCATTTCTTCTCTAACTTCAAATGATGTCAATTTTATATTTTTTATTTTGTTTTGAATTTTTATAAATAACAATTTTTGACTGAAATTTAAAATGCAGAAATGTAATAAAGCAATAAAATAAATTTAAAATAAAATCTCCCATGAAAAATTGTTTTTGAAAAAACTTTTATTTGGGATTGATCATGCCGATCATTTTAATCAGAAATCCAAACCTGGTACGATCAAATGCCTTGGTAAAAAGATTAGCAAAATTATCATCTGTATGTACCTTCACTAGCTCAATCAACTTTTTATCTGGACAATCATGAATAAAATAATATATAATTTCAATGTGCTTTGTTTTACTTGCTTAATAGGATTATTTGTGATAGACATTGTAGCAGTATTATCAATAAACATGGGTTCCTGTAAAATTCAAACCGTAGTCTCTTCATTGCTGTTGGATCCACAAGATATGTGAACAACAACTTGCAGCAGCAATGTATTCTGCTTCACATGTTGAAATGGAGACCGTAGTTTGCTTTTTGCACTGCCAGGAAACTAGACGATTACCCAAGAACCTGCAACCACCTGTTTTAGATTTCCTGTCCGAACAACAACCACCAAAATCAGAATCAGTATATGCATTGAATTCAAAGTTAGAACCATGTGGAAACCATAGTCCCAATCTTTGTTTTCCTTTCAGATAACGAAAGATTCTCTTTACTGCAATCAAATGAGACTCTTTTGGTTTTGCTTGGATCTGGAACAAATACACACAGAAAACATTATGTCTGGCCTTGAAGCGGTTAAGTACATGAGAGATCCAATCATTGCACGGTAGAGTCGACAATCAACTTCTTTTCCATCCGGGTCAGAATTCAACTTATGATTGACCGGAATTGGAGTATCGTATGTGGTATAGTCCTCCATCTTGAACCGGCTCAAGATGTCTTTGACATACTTGGATTGATGAATAAAGAAACCATCTTCCTTCTGATTAACTTGAAGTCCTAGGAAAAATGATAACTCTTCCATAACTGACATTTCAAACTTCGATTTCATAACACTCTCAAACTCTTTGCACAATCCTTCATTTGTAGAGCCAAAAATAATATCATCTACATATATCTACATCAATAGGTATTCTCCCCCTGCTTTCTTTATGAATAAGGTCGAGTCAATTTGGCCACGTACAAAACCATTGTCCATAAGATGTTTAGACAACGTTTCATACTAGGCCATAGAGAGCCTTATCAAGCTTGAAAAATTTAGACGGATTAACTGGATCTTCAAACCCCGGCGGTTGACACATAAACCTCCTCCTTGACCTTACCATATAAGAAAGCACTCTTCACATCTAATTGAAACACCTTAAACCCTTTGTATGAAGCAAAAGCAAGAAACAACCGTATAGCTTCAAGCCTAGCAACAGGAGCATAAACCTCGGTGTAATCAATTCCCTCTTGTTGATTGAAACCTTGTACAACTATTCTTGCCTTATTTCTCACCACAACACCGCGATCGTCTTTCTTGAATTTAAACACCCACTTAGTACCAATTGCATACACACCATTTGGAAGATCTACAAGATTCCAAACTTTGAGTTTATCAAACTGAGCAAGCTCTTCCTGCATTGCCTCTATCCAATTGTTATCACGCAAAGCCATTTTGACATTCTTCGGTTTGACCTGAGAAATAAAACATGAATGTGAGCATACATCAAGAACACCAGTATCCTTAATACATGTATACAAGCAAGTGTTTTAAATAATAGAACGCGTTTGCACTCCATCTCTCAAATTCCCAATTATATTCGTCACCGAATGATCTTTGAGTTCCTTGGTTGATGCAACCTCAGGAACCGGCAACACATCAACTTGAGTCGTATCATATTGATAAGACAAATCCTGATTAACTGGTAATTCCGAGTCCATATTTGTAGGAATCTCCCCCTGAGCCTGTGTCGAAGTAGAAGGTTCATCAACTAACAAAAGATCAGCAGAAGAATCTTGAAAAATAATATCTTCTTCCTCACTATCAGAATCTTGTGGTCCCGTGCAAGAAGCAACATTAGGATTTGGAGCAGATGTAGATGGAATAGATGAATGTTGAACCACAGTCGGTAGAAAACCACCATTATGTGCATCCTGACAATACTCATATAATACAGTAGCTTCCTCAAGAGAAATATCAGAAGATAAATGAAAAGACTTGAATAAGCTGTCATAATCAAAAGCCCAGTCTGGTCCAATCACCATTTGAGGTAAAGATCGATTTGAACAGTCAATATGAAACCATTCCTCAATCTGACGAGTATCTTTGTTATAAACCCTTTTAGTAGTAGAATTTGCAACATACCCCAGAAAGATCCATTCAATAACCTTAGCACTGAACTTTCTTCTGACTTTCTGTTTGCACAAGTTCTCTAAACCCAGGATTAAGAATTGCACCATCTCTATGGTTTCGGATTTAGAAGCAAGGAACTTAACCCATGAAAATCTAGAGAAATCATCTGTTACTACCAGATAGTAAGATTTACTGCCAATGCTCCTGATACTAATCGGTCCGAACAAATCCATATGTAGCAGCTCCAATGGAGTCACAATTGAATTCTTAGTCTTAGATTTATGGGACTTCTTGTGTTATTTCCCCTTCTTGCAAGGAATACAGTCATCAGGAATGGAGAACTTCATTTTTGAAACACCAATAACCAGATCATTCTTCACGAGATAATTCATTTTCCGGTAATTGATGTGAGCAAGTTTCCTGTGCCACAAAATAGAATCTGATTCAGACGCCTTAGAGAGTAAACATGTAGGAATAGAATCCGTTGTTGTAGCAACACTCATGTCTAGGACTTATGTGTCATTTCTCCTCGGAGCCTTCACAAGAATCCATTCGTCAGGAATAACAAATCCCGGTTTCAAGATATAACACTTGAGATACACTCAAAAGATTGTGTTCAAGTTACTCCACATAGTTCACTTTCTCAAACTTGACTTTGTCATTCTTCAAAGTACCCTGACAAGTTATGTACCCGCCTTTATTCCTAGCAAAAGCGACATAACCGCCACCAATTTTAATAATATCTTCAAGCAGACGAATATTCCCTGTCATATGTCGAGAACAACCACTATCCACATACCACGTATTGTTGATAGTCCTCCTTGGTTGCCCCTACATAAACAAAGAAAATCAGTTAGAAATGGGAACCTAAGCCATTGTGGTCTTGGGTCGTCCAGAAGGATCAAAATAAACAACTTCAATTAGTTCACAATCAACTTTGTCATCAACCTGTGGGACATAAGTACCACAATCAGACCTTCTCGATGGAGACACATTATGATTAATTGGAAAAAAACATTGTTAGATTTATGATTATCAGATTCAGATGTTTCCAAAATTTTCTTCAATTTTCTGTTACGTCTCCTCCTTTGTGGTCGAGAAAGTTTGACCTCAGGTTGATAATATTTTGTGATTCCAACACGCGAAATCTCATAATGCTTTTGAAAAGCAGAAACATTTCTCACACCAGTATGACAACAACTGGTTTAGAAAATTGTTTATCATGTTGCTTAAATCCCAAAGATTTAGCAAATGAATGAGTAGGCACAGATCGCCTCAAAATAACATTATTCACAACACCAGAAGTAGGCTTTTCCACATTAGGTCATTTCAGAATCGTCACCACTTTTTGTTGTGGGGGAACACTCTTGAATTTGCCTGTTTCTGAAATCATAGGCTTCTTGTCTTGATTCTTATAAGGACAATGAACCAGAATATGACCAGCTTCATTACAGTGAAAGCAAACTCTTCTATGTTGATGATTTCTGATATAGGGACTTTTTCTTGAATTTGATGAACTACCCGATGAACAAGATTCAGAAGATTTTACTGAACTGTCAACTGGCTTCTTTTGAACATAAACTTGTTTAGTCACCTTTGATGAATGCTTCTTCTGATAACCAGCAACAACAAAACCATTTGTTTGTAACACTTTGGAAAGCTTAGGTTGATCAACTTTCACTTCATCGGGTTCTGTCAAAATGCATCTATCACGGGTAACTTGTTTCACCACCTTTGGTTCATCAGTTTTCACATCCTTAGGAATGCCTTCAACCTTTTTATCATCAAAAACTTCATCTTAAGTATCAGAATCATAGACCATGTATTCACCGGTTACCGGATTAACCTTCAACACTATCTTTGGATCAAGTTCCTCCTCATGAATAACTTCTGGTTCAACCACATAATTCCCATTGAATGGTGGAGGAACAAACCCAACTCCAGCAACCCTCTTTGTAGGATCAGCATTGTCATTAAAATAATCCAACACCACAAATGAATTTCCAAAACTCTCCAGCTTTCGATGTAATTTGATCACTTCAGATTCTTTTTCAGAAATCTCTTTGTTATGCTGAGCGACAATTTCATTTCGCTTTTCAATTTCAGCATAAAGCCATATCCAGATGATATGCTTGTTCATTACATTTCAACCCCAAAGAATTTAAATCTCTTTTCAAAGATTCAATTCTATCCATACACAATTTATCATTATCTTTCAACTTTTGATTTACCACATGCATAGATTTCATATCACAAATTAAATTTGTGTTATCATCCATAACCTTTTGCATTTTATCCTTCACACAAATGCAGTTAGAGCAGTAAATGTTACAGATAGAATCTTTTACCTTTGAAGGATCTGACATATCTGCCATGAAGACTTTAGCAATTGGAATATCTTCATATTCAACACCATCAGAAGATCTTTGAGTCAATACTATATCATCTTCAGATACACCAGATGCAGATGCAATATCAGAATCAACATTGTGTACTTTATCATGCTCTTCATCAGCACTTTGCAAACTCTCACCATCACTTGAACTATCATCATCAGTCAACTCTTCAGGATTTTCAGAATGTATTTCAGCTACAAAAGCTTGACTCACAACACCAACCAGATCTTCAAGATGAATACCCCAATCATAATTTTCATCATTCTGAGCAACTAATGCAGATGATGTGGATGCATGATTAGAGTTCCCAGATCTAGAGGAACCATGTGACTGTGTACGATTGTTCTGAAAAGTATTAGGCTTCTTCTGAGAATCAAATTCTACTTTCGGCTTCACACATTCTTTGGCAAAATGACCATACTCTTGACAATTATAGCATCGAACTTTTGTTTTGTCAAATCCCATTCGTGATCAACTATTAGAACCAATATACTTTCTTCCAGTCTTCTTCAAAAAATCATTTGCCAGTCGTATAAGCATAGCCATGTTCCATTGAATGTTCATTTCTTCTAGATCAACATGATCAATTTGTCTGAAATCCTCTTCAATAACATCTGGATCATGAATCTTACCGCCAATAAAATTCTCATAAGATGCCATAAAGGAAGAAAACATTGCTAAGTAATCATCATCAACTCTTTGATTCAGATGATGTGGTCCAGATGATGAAGGAGCTGTGTTTGCAGAGAAACCAGTTTGACTTGGAACTCCAGAACCATGTTCATTTGAAGTATCTTGAGTATCACCCGAAAAGAAAGCAACCCCTGTACTAGTTTTGCCAGAAGACTTAGCAAAATACATTGAAGGATCTTGAATATGCTCCATATTGGTTTCCTTCTTCTTCATATTCACATTCATGTGATTGAATCTTGCCAAGAACATCTTCAAGAGACATAGTTTTATACTTGACATTCTCTTTTATCTAAACTGAATACACATCAAATTTTGATGGTAATGACTCCAAGAACTTATCATTTATCTCTTCAGTATTACAGACAACTGAAGCACTGGATAATTCACTCAGTAAATGATAGAATCTTGTTGCAAGATCATCCAAAGATTCATTTTAAAAGTTCTTGAACACTAAGAACTGCTTCTTCAATAATTCTTTTATGCTTTTCTTAACATCTAGACTACCCTCACATCTCTTTTGTAATGCATCCCAAAATTGTTGAGAAGACTTGAATTGTTTAAAGCTGTGATAGTTTTCCTTAAGGAGAGACATTGAAATACTAGCCATTGATTTCTTCTCTCTATCAAACAATTGTTTTTCTTCTGTAGTTAAATCAGAGACTGGTTTAGGAACATCATCCTTTCCCATTCAAGAGTATGTCGGATGTGTATAGCCTTCCAAAATTAGAATCCATAAGCTCGTATCAGTATGTCGGATGTATATTTCCATTTTCATAAATATTACCAAGTCTTGAACAAGAACTCCCCTAGGCGAAGATAATATGTTCGCTTTAAGTCCAACAAGTGAACTTGACCCCAAACGAACTTGTTAAGTTCGCTTAATCAAGAAAATCAGATAAATTCGCATGAACTGAGTGGAGCGAACTTGTTAAGTTCGCCTACTAAGTTCGCCTGCAACAGAATCTCAGCACTAAGTTCGCCTGGTTCAGCTGTAACAAACTGAGGAAGATGAGTCTTCAACCCAAACACGAACCAACAGTACCGAAAATCATCATTTTCACTGATTTGATGGAATTTGAAGAAATTGGACTGTAGGATTTAGTATTTCATGATTTAGAACACTTCTATCGGATTAATTTCACCAAAAAAAACCTCAAATCCACGAATTCAGCCTCAAAATCAACTTCAAGAACTTGAAAACCCCATGAAAATGAAAACTTGCAAAAATGATCAATTTCTTGTCAAATTGTACACAAATCGTCACAAATCACTCATGAATCACACACTTGTAGGTCCACATGACTCTTCTATAGATCGATCTCGTGATATGACGTATCAAAGACACGGAGTGCGAAATCCAACCGTATCGACGTATGTATACACAAATTGACAATAGAAACGATAACAAACAACAAGTAAATAATCTTCTCGTTGTATTCAATCAATCACAGAGTTTACAGAGTTCAAATACTTCTTCTAAAACTGAAACTGTAAACATCTATTTATAGACACAAGACCTGCTATAGGCGAACTTAATAAGTTCGCCTAATGAGACTAGGCGAAGTTGATAAGTTCGCCTCTCATGAGACTAGGCGAACTAGATAAGTTCGCCTCTAGCAGAACTTATACAAAGACTTAGACAAAACATTAATACAAAACATAAAGACAATAAGATCTAAACTATTACAAGTTTTTGTCATACATTTATGTCCTAACAGTTTTCTCACGACGCTAAGCTAAGGCCGAGGTGCACGATTAGGACATGTATGGAGTCCTAATATTATTTTATTATAATCAAGACATACAAACTATCTTATTTACTTTGTTTTGAACTAGATTTTGGGCGCTTTTGTTTTGCGCATTTACTTTTATTCATTGCTTCTGCATTAACTGTGAACTTTTATATTATTACAATTTGAGTCCCATATAGTGTCGTTTGATGTAACTAATGACTGAGATCCAAGTTTGTCACTTCCCAAATGGTAAAACTCCGTTAGTGGAATTTGGGGGTGTGACAGATTGGTATCAGAGACAGGTTACATTAACTCTGAACTTTTATATTATTACAATTTGAGTCCAATATAGTGTTGTTTGATGTAACTAATGACTGAGATCCTGGTTTGTCACTTCCCAAATGGTAAAACTCCGTTAGTGGAATTTCGGGGTGTGACAGATTGGTATCAGAGAACTAGGATTGCATACTAGACTATAACCACACACATGCATTAGTTACACGGCGCATACACTCATACCTGATACACATATCACCCATACATACACTGTAGTGCAGGCATGTTAACATCATTCATACCACCCTCTGCTGACGAGGAATATGTCATTATCATTGCATCATCATTCCAAGTGGCGACACTCGGGGAATCATCAGAACAACATCCACTCCCGTCCGAGGGCAGCAAGACGGAGCCTTCGGAGGAGTCTGTCAGATATGGTGGGCTTTCTCATGTCCATGTTATGGACGACACTCAGCACTAGCATATGTCTCTTTGGGAGTTGGGTCCATCGGAGGCGAGTCCCTACTGTACCCACTAGCAACAATACGCCGAGTGAAGGCATACCGTTGTACGCGTTATTGTAGAATCCATTGACACGTAGATGTCATCACTTTCCCGAGCCATGGGCTCGCGTCTTTGGTCAATATTCTATTGAGAATAGATTGACCACAAAGTTGAGAACGCATTGCTCATTGTATACTCAAACCCTATCCTGACCTAGTTGGAAGAACGGCTATTTTTCTTCTTCAAGTAACACATATCCATGGACTATTTTCACTTCTCGAAGTCGCATTTCATGTGCATGTTTGTTTCATGTGAATGTTCCCATCTACAATCCGCTGGATTGAACTCTCGTATTGTGTATCAACTCGAGTGAATACTCAGATCAAACGATTCCCGACTAATCATCCTGATATGAGTCCTAGTTGATCAACTTATGGTTGATGACTAAGCTTTTCGATGACTTATCATATCTGACAACACTCTGTACTCAGCAATACAAACTAAAGGACATTATGACACGGGACAGGGAGAACTAGGGTGAGCATGCAAAGCAAATTATCGTTACGGGTGCACACGTAATAGTAATTTGAGGTGCATGTAAGTCCTGGTGAAATCTAATGTATAGATAAATGGTCCTAATCAGTGATTTACAGATTTAATTTTTCACTGTCTGTAGAGGTTCTTGTAACCCACTGAACAACTAGTTGGTATCGTTAAACCTGTTCAACAGTTGATAGACGCGACTATCAGGTTAAAGATGTTTACGGACACACTGAGTTATCATTAACGGAATACATCATGTTATTTTCACACATGTAAGAGTCTTAGTGACCTTAAGACTCTCATCCAAACTTGATCAAGGAAACCATCTTGATTGAAACTCTATTAGAATCTCATGGCAAACCCATCGACTCCAACTATGTAAGCGGAATTTGTGAAATTCTTCCTAAGCTAGCACGTGTTATTCCATCTGACCCTATTACTTTATCTTGTGGCTAATCCTCAGTCTAGTTTGATTTATCCCAGGATATCCAACTTTGTAAAAGTACTTCTTTCTTCATAAAATGATCCAGTTGTTCTAATGACATTAGAAAACATGGATTTAATCCAACCAACCATCGGTTGAACGCGACTACTTAAACAGACATCCTATCCCTTATGTTACCGGAGTCTGTATCTCATTAAATTTATTTTCCTACATGTGAACCTCTTCCCTTAGCCTTTACATTGACCGACGCTTATCTTATAAGCGCGGGTCTCATTAGAAATCTCAGCATGACTTCAAAATTTTCAAGTTGGTGCAGTCGTACTCCAACTCCGTTAGAAACTAAGTACGTTATAGAAATAGTAGACAGTCAAATAATCGAAACAACCCACATTTCTAGAGGATGCAAGCTAGGATTGGTGGGTCATAAGCTTGACATAGACCTCGTGCTAGTCACACTCTGCAGTTTTGACATAATTATCAGTATGGATTGGTTATCTAAGAACCGAGCAGAAATCATTCGTCGTGAAAAAAAAATTGTTCGCCTTCCTCTCTCTAGTGGAGAAATCCTTTCTGTTCAAGGTGAAAAGAGTGGTACAGCTGTAGGCATCATATCATTCATGAAAGCGCAGAAGTGCCTGCGTACAGGTCATACTGCTATTCTGACTCTTGTTGTTGTGCAACCATCTGAAGAGAAGAAGATTGATGATATTCCAATCGTGCGTGAATTTTTGGAAGTATTTCCTCAAGACCTGCCTCATCTTCCACCTCATCGTCAAGTCGAATTCCAAATTGATCTAGCACCCGGAGCAACGCCTATTGCTCGAGCACCGTACAGACTTGCACCAAGCGAATTGCAAGAGTTAACTACACAACTGCAAGAGTTGTTAGATAAAGGTTTCATCCGATCTAGCTCATCGCCATGGGGAGCTCCAGTCCTATTCGTCAAGAATAAAGACGGGACCTTCCGCATGTGCATAGACTATCGTGAGTTGAACAAAGTAACGATCAAGAATCGTTATCCTCTACCCCGCATAGATGATCTGCTTGATCAACTCCAAGGATCAAGCTTCTATTCCAAGATAGATCTTAGATTCAGTTACCATCAACTGAGAGTCTGAGACGAGGACATCTCTAAAACTACATTCAGAACTCGGTACGACCATTACGAGTTTATGGTCATGCCTTTCGGACTAGCCAACGCACCCGTAGTGTTCATAGAACTCATGAACCGCGTGTGTAAACCCTACCTTGATCATTTCATCATTGTTTGATGACATCCTCATCTATTCCAAGAACAAGGAAGAACATGAGGAGCATCTGCGTTTGATTTTGGAATTGCTGAAACAAGAACAACTGTATGCCAAGCTTTCCAAGTGCGAATTCTGGATTCGTGAAGTACAACTCTTAGGACATGTAGTCAACGAGAACGAAATATATATCGATCCATATAAAATAGAAGCCAACAAGAATTGGGCAGCACCGACAACTCCAACAGAGGTGGGAAAATTTTTGGGATTGGCTGGCTATTACCGTCGATTCAACGAGGGATTCTCCAAGATCGCCCAACCCCTAAGTGTCTAAACCCAAAAGGGTAAACTCTATAACCGGAGCGATACTCAAGAATCAACATTCCAACTGCTGAAACAGAAACTCTATGGTGCACCCATCCTATCTCTTCCCAAGGGAACGGAGGACTTCGTAGTATCTTGCGATGCCTCCATTTAAGGTCTCGGTTGTGTGTTAATGCAACGCGAGAAGGTTATCGCATATGCTTCCCAACAATTGAAAATTCATGAGAAAAACTACACAACCCATGATTTGGAATTGGGAGCTGTAGTTTTTGCACTGAAAATCTGAAGACATTACTTGTATGGTACCAAATGAACTATCTACACCGATCACAAGAGTCTTCAGCACATCTTCGATCAAAAGGAGTTGAACATCCGACAACGTCATTGGATTAAACTTTTGAACGACTATGGTTGTGCTATCAAGTATCATCCGGGAAAGGCTAACGTAGTAGTCGATGCCGTAAGCCGAAAAGAAACTAAGCCCAGACGAGTTCGAGCATTAAAACTCACTAACCACCCCGGTTACCTGATCAGATCCGTAGAGCTTAGTTCGAAGCCCTGAAAGAGGGAAAACCTACCGTTGGGATCCACACGTGGTATGGAGACCCAACTCGAGGTTAAATCGGACGGTATTCGCTACTTCGCAGAGATAATGTGAGTCCAACGTACGAAAACATAAGGGAACTTGTAATAGATGAATCTCACAAATGACGCTATTCTATTCATCCTAGTTTCAATAAGATGTATCATGACCTAAAGGTTCTCTATTGGTGGCCGAACATGAAAGCTGATCTAGCCACCTATGTAAGCAAATGCCTAATTTGCTCAAAGATCAAAGTGGAACACCAAAATCCTTTTGGTTTGCTTCAACTATCAGAAATTACAATGTGGAATTGGAACAAATTTCCATGGACCTTATCACGAAACTACCCCGAACTCCTACCGGATCACCATCTGGATGATCGTAGATCGTTTGACTAAGTCCGCTCACTTTCTAGCAATCAAACAGACTATCAAGATGGAGAAATTAACTCGCACCTATCTGAAGGTAGTAGTCTCTCGGCACGGAGTGCCAGTTTCAATTATCTCAGATCGTGACGCACGATTCACCTCACGTTTATGACATTCTTTACAAAAAGCTTTAGGCACGCGTCTAGATATGAGCATGACATACCATCCTCAAACAGATGGCCAAACAGAACGTACTATTCAAACTCTTGAGGATATGCTACGAGCTTATGTGATTGATTTCGGTAACAGTTGGGAAATTCACTTGCCTTTAGTGGAGTTCTCCTACAATAACAGTTATCACACTAGCATCAAGGCAGCACCATTCGAGGCATTATATGGACGGAAATGGCGATCTCCTATTTGTTGGGCCGAAGTTGGGGATAGCCAACTTACGGGTCCTGAACTTGTATTCGAAACCTCCGAAAAGATCGTTCAAATTAGAAACTGTATGGCAGCAGCTCATGATCATCAAAAGATTTATGCCGATAAGCGTCGTAAACCGTTAGATAGTGAAGAGAATTGGCATAAATCTTTTGATGATCATGAGCTGCCGATAAGCGTCGTAAACCGTTAGGGCCAATTCTCTTCACTATCTCACATTGTAAAGGTGTAATTCATTTTGGGAAACGAGGCAAACTAAATCCTCGTTATGTTGGACCATTCAAGATAGTGAAGAGAATTGGCCCAGTAGCGTATCAACTGGACCTACCCGGAGGACTTAGTGGTGTACACAACATCTTTCATGTCTCGAACTTGAAGACATGTCTAGCAGACGAGACACTAGTTGTTCCTCTTAAGGAACTGCAAATCGATGAACAGTTACATTTCATTGAAGAACCAGTAGAAATCATGGATAGGAAAGTTAAAACGCTCAAACGTGGTAAAATCCCTATTGTCAGAGTTCGTTGGAACTCGAAACGCGGACCGGAATTCACGTGGGAGCGTGAGGATCATATGATGCGCAAGTATCCACATCTGTTCAAGCACTCCATGTCAAATTCTTAAGGTACTATTTTAATTTTCAGGACGAAAATTCTTTCAGCTAGGGGATGATGTGACACCCTAAAAAATTTATTCTTAATTTTCGGGACAAAAATTCTTTCAACTAGGGGATGATGTGACAATCCGGACTTTCCAGGTTAACTTTGTTAACATATCTCGGTTAAATCCTAACCTATTTAACCAATTTAAACCCCAGGGACTATTCCTGCTAACGTGTAAACTTTAACTCATGGAAACAGAGGGACTAAACTTGTAAATAACCCATTCTTGATTTCTGTTTGACTTTAGAAAGTCAAACTCGCGGCTTTGATCTTAATTCAAACTTCATAACTGAAATTTGATCGTATTGTAACTGTTTTACACGAATATTATCATTAACAACATCAATGAAACCTTTAAACACCATCATTATGAACGAATTAAACCAATTAAAGGCTAATCAAACCATAACAGTCGAAATCATCGACCTCAATGCCATTATCAATCAAATTCGACGAATTCGTGTATCATTCTCTCATACAAACACTCCGCACAATTTATAAGAACTCATTTGAAACTGTTTCACTCCTCAATTCGGCAACAGTTGCAGCGGGAACCACCGGGAAGCAAGAACAAGTCGGCGAGTTTGGGTTTTGATCGAACAACACCAATCTGAACTCAATTCTAGTAATTAAACAGATCCTCACCTTCATTTTCATTCCTAGATTGAAAGAACTATGTTAATTAGGTCTTATAACATCGAATTGAGGATGAAACCGATTCTAGGGTTCATACGATTGTGGTTTAATCGAACCCTGATCCAAACACCATTTCAATCCAATTAAAATGCATGGCTAGCTTCGCAATCCCCTATAAAGTGAAAGCCCTATGTTAATTTAATCCTATAACATCGGATTTACCTCGATCCTGATCTAGGGTTTGTTTATAAAAATGATTTGGGGGTTTTGATCCTAAACACCACCTCAATTAAAATTAATCTATACCTTATAGAATGTGATCCTCTATTTAGTAAAAGCCCCATGGTTTTGATTCATAATCTTATAGAATGTGATCGAATTGATTTCAAGATTCAACCTAGGATTTTCGGTCTTTGAAACAGAAATAAAACATACCTAGACTTGTTAGTTTTGCAATAAAACATGCTCACAGGTTCGCCAATACTCGAATAACAAAACCCCTAAGCTTTGGATTCGAATCGTGGTCGATCTGGTGGGATTTGGGGCTGGTTTTGGTCTCGGGTTCGAAAGGGGAGGAGAGCCCAGTGTGTTCAATTGATAAAACCAGTCAAGATCCAGATTCTAACGCGATACCCTAGCGGGCGGGACTGGTTAAGTGTGTGTGCTTGTTGAGGAGAGATCCGGGTTCGAGTCTCTCCACTTGTTCTATTTTTAAATCATTCTTTTGAGTATTATTTTAATATAAAATCAAATCCTCTATTATTATATTAATATATTAATGTATTTTAGCCCGGGAAACCACCCGTAGGCTCGGGTTTGGTTTGTAACTCATATTTATTATTAAAACTCATTTATAAAATAATATATTTGTATTATTTTCAACCCAAAGCTCCAACTAAAAATAATATATTTATATATTATTTTCAGCACGTTTATAAGAAATGTGTACGTTTCAAACTAATAAATAATATATTTTTATATTATTATCCACGTTATTATGATTCGAATAAAAATAATAGTTTTATTATTTTTGTCATGCGATTTATTGATCTTGTTAATTATCTAAGTTTAAAAATAATATAATATTTATCCAACTCATTATTTGAAGGTACAAACGTACAAATATATTTATTATACACTATTATTCGTAATTAGAAACGTTCGACACGTAACGTATTTATCCTAATTATTTAATTAAGAAATCCATATTCTCGTAGACACGTTCGTTTACTCTATGATCATTAGAGCGTTTTAGTACGTTCAATCTTCTGTGTCGTCGTCACAAAATCCCATTGTATCCCTAATTGTTATGTGTATAATTCTAGGGCATATGTAAGCCGTGCAGGCTAACACTTGTGGTCCCAATCTCATCCTTGTGTAAATCTACCTGCTACGCAACTCAGGTGAGTTTTCACGACCCCTTTTATAGTTTTAAATTGGGGGAGAAAACATGACACAAACACTTTTGATTTTTGTAATTCATATATGTTATCACTTGTTATAACTATGCGTAAACTCTATCATGAAAGTTCTCACATAGAACCGTTTAAATATGAGTATAGCGAGGTATGTTCAGTAGTACTATTGGGTTTGACAAACCCCACCCGCGTTAGTTGCGCTAACTCGATTGGAGGTCGAACGGGTGTAATATTGACCTAAACATTGCACCATTGTTGATAGACTTGGTGTGAGGCATTCAAACATAAACAATCAGTTTACGATTGCGAGCGTATTAGTAAACATGAACATGGGTTAGCTACCTACTGATATATATATATATATATACATATATATATATATATATTGAATGTACATTAATCTGACAAACTCTTCTATAAACTGAAACCTGTGAACTCACCAACCTTGTGTTGACACTTTTCTTACATGTTATATCAGGACGCTAAGCTAAGGCAGAGGTGCACGATTAGGACATGTATGGAGTCCTAATATTATTTTATTATAATCAAGACATATAAACTATCTATTTACTTTGTTTTGAACAAGACTTTGGGCGCGTTCGTTTTGCGCATTTACTTGTATTCATCGCTTCCGCATTAACTCTGAACTTTTATATTATTACAATTTGAGTCCCATATAGTGTCGTTTGATGTAACTAATGACTGAGATCTTGGTTTGTCACTTCCCAAAAGGTAAAACTCCGGTAGTGGAATTTGGGGGTGTGATAAGTAGTCTTTCTTTAAGTCTTGATACATCTTCATGGTTCCCGGTTGTATGGAATAACAGACTTATGGGCCTCGTTGAGGATCTTAGCCCTAAGCTCACCTTCCTTAGGTATCCATATTCGACCAAACCTAGTCCGTACACTAAAGATGTTAACCTCCAACGAATCTTGTTGGCCTATCTGTCTTTCCTTCTTTATGTTTTTTAGTTTAAGCACCCGGACCTACACCTTTCAATTTCGGTCATGAGATCATGTTTCACAACTAGTTTGTACGCTTTCACTCTGATAGGATTTTCTCTCTCCTTTTGACTCAAAGCTTCAAAAGCCACATTCGCCTTCCACAATGGTACAGTATCTCGCAATCATAATCCTTAAACAACTCCAACCATCGCCTTTGTCTCATATTCAACTGTTTCTATTCAAATAAATACTTCAGACTCTTGTAATCAGCCCCGTAGAGGTAATGCTTCCAAATTTTTAGGCCGAAGACAACTGCCGCGAGCTCCAGGTTGTGAGTCGAGTAGTTAATTTCATGAGTATTAGCTGCCATTAAGCATACAAAATCATGTTTCCTCGTTGCATCAACACGCAACCCAATCCTTGATTTGAAGCATCGGAATAAACCACTAAGTCTTCATTGACCTCGGGCAGGGCCAAGACTGGTGCTTGAGTCAATCTTTCCTTCAATTCTTCAAACGCATTTGCCTGAACCTGACCCCATTCATACTTAATTTCCTTCCTGGTCAACTTCGTCAAACGCGAAGCTATTTTCAAGAAATCCTATATGAATCTCCGATTGTAGCTTGCCAATCCCAAAAAAACTCCATATTTCTATCGGAGTTTTTAGTATGTCCCTCTCTTTCACATTGCAATCTTCGTCGGGTCAACCACAATGTCATTCAGGTTGATAACGTGACCTAGGAACTGAACTTCCCTAAGGAAAAAAGTGCACTTGGATAACTTAGCATACAACCCTTCCCCTTCAGAGTTTCTAGTACTTCTCGAAGGTGACAGACGTGATCGCCTTCATTCTTCAGAGTATTCCTGTATGAATCTTCTATATTAGTTTGAACACGTTGTTGGTGTTCATACGTTTTCGTCATATGTTACCTTAACATGATCCGGTTTGACTTTAATAATTTAGTGATCAGTATTAGTAATATAATACAAAATTGGTAGTTTATAACATTACTTCTAATAGAAATTAGTATTTTAAATTCATTTTTTACTAGAAGTCAACTTTATAAAATAAGAAGTTATATACATTAACTTTCAAATTATCAGTAAAATACCTAAAAGAACTCGGATATAACTCAATATATATATATATAGGAAGGTATAAATAAAACGTGGATTTATTGTGAAAAAGATATGAAGGAATGAGGGGAAGACACATGGCAACTTAGAATTTTAAGGGGAAGGGCATTTTTGTCAATAAAAGTTCTAGGGTTTCTTTCCATCTTTCCCTTTTGTGCTATTTTGAAAAAAAGTGAGATTTCACTAGGCTATTTTGCTGCTATGTTGGTTTTGCTGCGCTATTTTGCTGCTATGTTGGTTTGTTTTGTGTTGATTGATGTGCTATTGTTTTGTAGTGGTTGTTATTTGGTGCGTTTTTTTGCTATTTTGGTGATGTTTGGTATGTTGTTTTGGTGTTATTTAGTTGTTGTATCGTTATTTTTTTTCTTTCTATTTTGGTGTTTTTGTAGTTGTTTTGGTGTTGTTTGACTGTTGTTTTAGTGCTATTTGACTGCTGTTTATGTTGGTTTTGATGTGCTATTTTGATGTTGTGCTAGTTTTATCACAAACTGTGATGTTTTACTATAAAACATCACATGTTTATAGTATAACAACACAAATTCATAAATGTTGATTTTTTAAAAGTATATATATATATATATATATATATATATATATAGCAATATTATACTCTAGAAAAAAATTCTCAATTTTATGGTGTAGTTTTTTTTTTAAAATAAGGTCGTATGAAAAAGTTACGTATTATGGGTTTTCCATAAATGTCCCTACAACCAGCTTTTTTCCACACTTCAATATTAACCCTTATTCTTAAATTTGATGAGTGAGATTACTCCTTAACCTTATTAGGCAAATTAGACTTTTTTAGGTGAACCACTCTATATGTATAAAGAAACTTTTTTATTGTCTCATTTTAAATTTTATCTTGAAAAATATTTGTCTTAAGGGTGGACTGCGGATTCGAGCGGCTACGCGACTACATCGTCGCATCTGACGTACACGGGTTCGTGAATTCGTCATAGAGGGGAGGACAATATGACTGTTGGAGGGCTAAAAATAGTTGTTGGGTATTTTTTATTTTTTTTTAATTCCCTATAAATACAAACCTTTTAGAGGGACTCAATGAGACGCAATGTTATTTTCTACCCATCATCGTCTAGTAGTTCACTACCTTTTCCAACAAAATGAGACGCAATGTTATTTTTCCCCGTAATCGTCTAGTAGTTCCGAATCTATCGGGGTTGATTTTCTAACCCACGTTGTTGCCGCTCCGAAATTGAAGAGACGACACATGCAAAATAAAGATATGTGTAGCGTGCTCATGTAAAACTCATAAGGTTCTTATGAAAGATTACTTTGTCGATAATCCTAAATATGACGCCAAGATGTTTAGAATGAGATTTCAGATGTTGAAGGATTTATTTTTAAAGATTGTTGCAGATATACGCGATAACTTTGAAAGGTTTGAAGAAGGGCTTGAGGCTAGGATGAAATAAAGTTTCAGGCCATTACAGAATTGCACATCAACGATTCGTCAACTCGATTCTTGATATTGTTACCGGCGAATACGATGAATATTTAGCTATGTTTGCTAGGACCTCACGTGAACGACTAGAATATTTTTGCAATGCTATTGTTATTTTATATGGTAAATAATTTTTACGTGCACCCACTAGCCACGACATTTCTCTTTTGTATGATACACATGAAAGTAGAGTTGGCTTCCAAAGATGCTCAGTAGCAACGACTACACGCATTGGGTTTGGAGAAATTTTTCAACGCGTTTGCGAGGCCAATATCACCGAGGTGATCACCAATACTCAACAATCATGCTCGAAGCGGTGGCGTCACATGATTTATGGTTTTGGTATGTGTACTTTGAGGTTGTCGGTTTGAACAAAGATATCAATGTTCTCAATCAATCTCCATTGTTTACTAACGAGATACATGGAGTCGCTCCTATGTGTCCATTTCAGGTTAACGGTCGACAACACAAGCGTGGTTATTACCTGGCCGATGGGATTTGGTCAACTTTTGTGAAATCTTATTCTTATCCAACCGACACCAAGGGAAAAAAATTAAAAAGTTGTAAGAGTCAGCAAGAAAAGATGTTGGATGAGCGTTTGGTGTTTTAAAAGATAAATGGGCTATGATTCAACGACCAGCCCAGGCGATGAATGTGAGAAGATACGAAATCAGATGCACGCATACCTTATATTGTACAATATGATTTTAAAAGATGACGGTAATGTCATATCAACGGTGTAAATTCTCGATCCTACGACCAATGTAGTTGTTGACGATAATATAGTTATGGAGTTGTGGAATCAAAACACACACATCTCGGTTTCGGACGACGATGAGTAATTTGGTATTTTTATTTTTTTAGTTTATTTATGTATTTTGTTTAATGAAAATTATGTTGTTTGTTAACTTTAATCTTAACTTTAACTTGAATGTGTTTCTATTTTTAAGTTTAATGAAATAGTGTTTTTAAATTTTATTTAATAAGAAGTCTAGGCTACTTTTGGGTTGCACTTCTTGTGTTTAGGGTAGTTTATGGTAAAAGTGACATGACACAATCTTATTTAGGGTACTTGAGGGTTGCACCCCTCCACCCGTAATGGAGACGTGAAACCGGATGTGATCCTGCGTGGATGGGGCGTGGGGAGCGGAACACCGCCCTCATTGGGGGTGAATGGGGTGTGAGGCGCGGAACACCGCCCTCATTGGGCATGAATGGGGGCGCGGGGGTTTGGGCGTGAGAGAAATCACAGCCGTTGGGGGCTTGTGGTGTGTGTGTGTTATGTATATATATGTGTGTGTATATTGTGTGTGGATAGTGAAACCACTACGCAACTTAGCGATTTGGTTTAGTGATTGCCCATGTTGATGTGGCGGTGACGTGACCGACATGAATGTGAAACCAGTACGGATAAGCTAAGTGATTCTGAATCATTTGAAGTTTAACTTATATAAAAATATTATTTTCTCTATAAACTCAACGCTAATATTTTTTGTGAAAGGCGAACATTGAATATTGTGACGTCGCATCCCCCGTCACATGGGAGAGGCTCGTCCAACTCCGGCCAATATGTTGTCTTAACCGAGCCCACTTGGCGTTAGAGTTGGAGAGCTTTCAAGGAAAAACATCACTCAATACGGCCCCTTCCGGGCTTAAAAGAGAGCTGAGGCTCGAACCTTGGATCGGCGTGGGTAAAACTCTGGTGCATCAGTCTAAGAGCTAGGCCTCATTTGTGATGTCGCATAAATTAATGATGATGGCAGGGATTAAACTTGGCTTGTAAATCAACCACTACACCACAACCTTGGCCAACGCTGCTATTTACAACTAAACAATTCCAGAGAGCTATTTCATGTTAGTTTATTTCATATCCGTACAATAAATTGTGAATATAAAAGACGCTACTGAAGGAAATGCATAATTATTGCAATAAACTACCAAGCATAAATATTTGCAAGTACAACAATGAATGCAGTATAGTACAACATTCAAAGCTGATCAACATTGAAGACGTCTGTTGAAATGGATTGTCAAAAATTTAAGTTGTCTCCACTCTCATGTTAAATCTTCATCAATGTGTTGCCACCCACCTTAGTCTACAATTCATTTGACTAGTTTATATGTTTTTATAAAAAATTTAAAATAATATGTTATAGTTCTAGGAGAAAATACGGTTGGGTTATGTAACGAGTCAAAACTTATTCGGGTTAAATAGGGTTCTGATCAAAACGACAACTTTAAAGCATGTAAAATAGGTAGGTTGGAGATGCTATGAGCATCTAAATAAAGGTTTATCTAGATATTTTCCCCTACTAAACTTGTTTGATTTACCTACCCCTCGTATGATAGATCAAAGGCCGAGTCGTTCGTCGGTCGTGGTCCTTTTGTTACTTGGTTCTTCAAATCATGGATTTTGGCTTGTTTAATTTCGGATTTGGCCATGCACAGATTACCTTATTAACTTATCTATACTATATAATAAAGA
This sequence comes from Smallanthus sonchifolius, assembly GCA_023525975.1. Classification (NCBI taxonomy): domain Eukaryota; kingdom Viridiplantae; phylum Streptophyta; class Magnoliopsida; order Asterales; family Asteraceae; genus Smallanthus; species Smallanthus sonchifolius. The sequence continues at coordinate 13,121,492 of CM042035.1, read as the reverse complement.
AAGGTTTTTGTATGCCACATGTCGTCACCATATTCAATCTTATTATTGTTTTCCCGCCTCTCTCTATTATTAAATGCATACATATCTTTTAATAAATTAATAATATACTAATAAAACACATTTATTTTTAAATTATTCTTTATTATAAAAAAAAACTTTAAAATCTAATTATGTAATTTTTATTTTCAATCAAATAGTAAATGAAAGTCAAATTACATTAAATAGTAATTAACGTATTTCCAAAACCCAATTATATATTATTTTTTACGTATTTTGAATTTTGTTTTATATCCTTAATATACAGTAATACATTTTCACACCTGTAAAATACATAAATAAAATTTAAAAAATTTATTTATTGATATTTTTTACCGGTGTGTATTACACGGGGTCTAAGCTAGTATACTATAAATAATTACATTTTAATACTTTTTATAGAAAATAAAATTGTTAAATATAATTATTTGATGTACTTTCTTGGTACAAATATATCCAATATAGAATTTTTATCTAGGTTTTTATAAACCATAGAAAACAAAATTGTACTTGTGGTAAGTATACATCAACAGATTACACCTTAAATTTTCTAGCCAGGGTGTAGAATGTAATCTTTTACAAAGTTCAAGGACCAAATAACAATTAGAAAATTAAAGGGAAAAATAAAAATATTTAAATAAACAAATTAATTACTACAAATCATAAAAACAAATTAAGGTAAACATCAAATTAACCTAGATTGAGCCGTCCCCGCCAATATCACCACCGCCGCCGCCACCACCAACCGCCGTCACTTCCAGTCGCCGTCACAAGAAAGCCTCAATCACCATTGAAACAGCCGTAACCACCGGCACCCGCCACCGCTACCGCCGCCATCGACGGCGATCACCTCCACAAGAAGTGGGCCCCACATGAGACTGTGCTTCAAGAAACAACATTTTACACATTCATCCATCGCCAGCACCACCGCCGTCGCCGGTGGCACGACGGAGGAAAACCGTGTTCAAAAGTGGTTATTACAAATTACAATGGTATCTTTTTTATGACAAATGACGAAAATGCCCTCGTAAACTTCCCATCACATCAGCCGGCCGCCGCCGTCGATCACCGCCGGCATGACCGGATAAATTGAACTTCAACCGAAAAACTGCCCTATTATTCTTCCCACCACCAAAAACTAAATCCGAAATTTTACATCACCACCAAATGGAAAGACTGTCAAATGACGGAAATGCCCTCGTGAGTTTCCACCATGATCATCACCACTGGCCACCACTCCGCCGGAGCCCCCAACTCCACACTATATCATGATGTATAAGGTTTTTGTGTAAATTTTGGATCAAATTTTTGATGATATTTGTAATGAAATTAAATATGAAGTAAATAAATCGATAAAATCAAGAAGGGGAAACAACATAGAGGGGGGAAGAGAGGGGTCGGTTTTTAAGGGGTAGTTGATGGGTATTTTTGTCTTATCTTGAAAAGCTCACACAAGAAAGAGAAACTTGTTTTTGATGCATTTAAAACATTTACATTTAACCTCCTTTGACTATAAAGTTTCTCACCCTTTCCCCCTTATAAATGGAATGTTTTCATAAATAGTTGAAATTAGATTAAACTGTTAAACTGAAGTTCGGTTGATATGTGTGTCGTCTGGTTGCGGGTTACAGTTTGAAAAACTTGGTTTAATGGTTTACGGTTCAGCCAACTCTGTCAATGGTTTGAATCTTAGAACTGGTCATGTAAACCGAAACAAGCTTAAACTGTTTTCTTATACGTTGTCTTTCTTTCTTAAAACATATAGTTATGTATATGTGTAATATTTATTAATCATCTTAATATTTAAAAAAATAATGTAAAATAACTATTTAACAACAGTTTAAACTATTAGATCAAATCATTTTTGGACAATATAGACAGTCTAACTGGCTTATAAACCAAGTCGGTTTGTCAATTTTTTTAAATTGTAGTTAAAGGATAGACCGAGATTTTTTAAAACAACCTAATGAATTAACAATGAACCCAAATTCATTTTGTCTACTGTAACCTTATTTTTTTCATCTCCAGTGGACTTTTTGTAATTCTTTTAAATTAAGGAACCTATTTACACTTTCATTAGAATCAAGGGACTTGTTTCCAATAGCTAAGAGAAGGTTGTTTTCCCTATTTGTGAGAAATTTTGGGTAGAGGTGTTTGGCTAAACGTACCCTTTCTTCCCTTTGGGTAAAGGGTCATCCTACTACTAGTGGTGCATAAATCGGTTTTTTAACCCAAACCGGTTTAAACCGAATTGAACCGGTTTGGTCAATGAAAAGTCAAAACCGGTTTGGCCCTAAACTGGTTCGGGTTAAACCGGTTTCGGAGGTGGAAAATGTCTAACTGGTCAAACCGGTTTGGGTTGGTTACAAATCGGTTTGCCCTAAAAACCGGTTTAAACCGGTTTTTATTAAAAAAAATTCAAATAAATTTTATATTTTGAATATAAAATCAAAAAAAAAATATAACAAATATAAAACATAAAGTTCAACGTTTATTAATATATAGAAAGTTCGAAAATTAAAAAACATGACTAGATAAAATTATGAAATTCTAAAACATTACAAATGACAATATATATTTTTATTTTTTGGAATATTGATTGATTATTCTTGTGCGTTGTCTTCGGAACTGGAGCTTCGTAGCCTTGCATCTTCGGCTAGTTCTTCATCGGTGACTGGTTCGGATATTCCAAGATCAACCTCGTTGTTGTGTATGATTTCTTCGGCTTGAATTTCGTCTTCGAGAGAAGTTTGGTCTTGTATCCTATCCATCGCATCCAAATGGTCCTTCAATCAAATGCACATTTCCATCGCTATGGGGGTGAGTCTAGTCCTTCGTATCGATAAGACCCTGCAACTAAAAGAAAACGCAGATTCCGAAGCTACCGTGGAAGCTTGGACGGTTAGTACATCACGGGCCATGGCGGAAAGAATCGGAAACGAAGCTTCGTTTTTTTCCACCAAGCCAAAATATCAAACTCCTCAAAAACGGTAGGAGGCATAAACGCTAAAAAGTTTGTGCCAATATACCTTCCGAGTTCGCTACTCGGGGTGGTACCTCGAGCCCGTTTACTAAATTCATTTAACATTTCGTTATATAAATTCAAATTAACATCTCTCGAGCTACCACTTGATGATGTAACCATTGTATCATGTAGAGTCGGAGTTGTACCATATTTATGTAAATAAACATCAAATAAATCTTGGAAACATTTGTTAAAATATGTTTTTGTGACTTGTGCAAAATGGATGTCTTCACTATCCAAATTCAAAGCGTAAGTAATTCTTTCAATCAAAGTTTCAACCCCGTAAACATTTATTGTAGGGTTTAACGCGGTGGCACAAGTTATAACGGGAGATATTTCTTTAAAATATTTCACTAATTTTTCTTTCATCGGTTCTATCATTTTTGTAAAAAGAGGGCTTTTATTTTCAAGTTCATACAACTTGTTAGCCATTAAATATATTTGTTTTAGAGTTAATGGACTTGTGGGATAATAAACACCGGATAAAAAAGTGGTGGCGGTTTTGAAAACTTCAAGCAATTCGGTTACGTCTTTTAAAATGTCCCAACTCGTAGAAGGAAACTTTAGAATTTTACGACGAGGTTTTGAGGCAAACATTTTCATGAAATAGTTCTAAAGTTTCTCTTTGTCATAAAGCGCTATAAAACATAGTATAATTCGAGTTCCATCGTGTCTCGACGTCCCAATTTGGACCTAAGCAAAGAATATTCGTTTCACGACAAAATCTAATATAATCATGGTATCTTTTTTTGTTACTAAAAATATCTTTAAGCATTAGTCGAAAAGTATATGTTAAGTTTGAAACCTCTTCAATTGCAAACCCGGCTTGCACCGCCAAATTAATGATGTGTGCGACACATCGACTATGGAAAAAAACGCCGTTGCAAACCGGTTTATATTTAATTTTTAGTTTTTGAACCGCATTTGTATTATTAGATGCATTATCAAAAGACATTGAAAAGAGTTTATTTTGTAATTTAAATTCAGTTATAACACCATCCAATATATAAAATAAATTTTCGCCGGTGTGTGGATATTCAAACAAGTCAAACGCGATTGTACGCTTCATCATTTGCCACATATTGGGATCAACCCAATGCGCGGTAACGCAAAGGTACAAATCGGGAATACCATGTGGAGCCGAGCGGTGGTTAAGTTTACACCGGTTTCCAATTTTTAAAACTCAAAATTAATTCTTTTTTTGCTTTTTTCCACATTTTTATACAATCTCGTCTAAGGGTTGTGCGACTTACTTGATGATAACGTGGTTGGAGTGTCTCTTGAATCATCCTTGTCAAAGTGGTTGAACGGCAATCCTTCTTGAATCACTAACCTCGCCATTCGATCGCGAACAATATTTAGATCAAAGTTCCAAATTCCTCCTTCGCTTGTCATCAAGGCTTGACCTTCACTTGGAATTCCCTTCAAGGACGGGCAAGATTTTTCCATATGCGTTTTCAAATTAGTGTTTGAATCTTTCCCCAAAAATGCACCACACATCTTGCTTCGAGCACGTTCCTTCCCGTTTGACAACAAACATAGATCATAATTGCACCAAATTGCCGGATTTCTCGTTGTTGCTCGAATTTCCACAACGGTAACTTCGTTTGAGGAACCACCAACACCAAAACTTGTCATGTTTTTTTTTAGAGTTTAGAGAGAGTTTAGAAAGCGTTTTTGAGCGTTTAAAGAGCGGTTTTAGAGATTAGAGAGTGTAGAAAGAGGTGTGATCAAACTTAAACACCCCCACCTATTTATAGTGAATTAGAGATGAAAAAAGGCAAAAAAAAAGGCTAAAATCGACCCCAACGGCTATATAGCCGTTAGAAAACGGCTAGTTTTTCAGCGAAAAAACCGTTTTACACAAACCGGTTTAAACAAACCGGTCCCCTACCCGATTACACCCAGAAAGCTTCAAACCGACGGTTTTAGGCTAACCCGAACCGGTTTACTCTAAACCGGTTTATCCCAAACCGGTTTACCGATTTAAACCGGGTAAAAAAAACCGGTTTTTTTGTGCACCTCTACCTACTACCCACCTCAACCGCCCTCCCAACTTGTCCCTGGAAACACAATTCTTTTTTGATAGATTTGCTCCAAAGTAAACTTCTTTGTCTTTTTCTTTCAAATGATATATTGTCATTTACTAAAATGTAAATTAACATATGAATCTATTTGAATAGTTTGGAGAGAAAGGACGCGTTAAATAAAATATGTATTTGTATGAAGAATACAGTATAACTAGGGGGTTATCATCCGTGTTTTACGGCGGGTTCGAAATGTAAATAAAAATAAACAAATTGATACGGTACATTCTATGTAACGTTAAAAAAACACGTTGTAGCAGTATATTCGATAGTAACGAAAACGTTACCTCGTTGCATACGAAAGTGAATTTATTGGAAAAAATTTGCATCGAAACGTAAATAAAAATAATCATGCCGGCAGGTCGGTTTAAACGTAGATAAAAAACGTCGGAATGGTGTATTTTGAGATTCGCGCCAGACGGTTTAACAAAACGTTTAAAACAACTGGTTGGTTTAAAAATAATGTTATAAAAATTCACGTGGAACGTAAATAAAAATAGGCACGTCGCAATGTCATTTTCGAGATTTTAGAAAATATCGTATTTTAAAAGTTGTATGTGTATATCATTGAATGGTCTAAAAACCCAAACGGTTTAAAAAAATGTTTAAAACAAATGATCGGTTTAAAAATGATGTTTCGAAAATTCACGTCGAAACGTAGATAAAAGTAGGCACGTTGCAACGTCAAATTCAAAATTTTATAAAACATCATATTTAAAAAGTTGTAAGTGGAAATTAAAAAAAAACTAAAAAAAAATTGAAACCTTGAAGCAGATTTGATAACTCGTACATTTAACGTTTGTGATTTGATAACTTGTAATTTATTACTTAGTGATTTGGAAATTGTAAAGTATTCAAATATTACTAATCCCATTCAGTGACCAATAGGAGAAGGCCACCAACACTTTCTAATTTGTATTATATATTTTTTTTCAAAGTTATAAACAAACAACAAACTAGATGGGATTGTTAAAGTTGGTCTGCTTAGTTACTTCGAAACTCATGGCACCTTTTTTTTTCTTTCTTTTTTCTTTTGATTAATATTTTTTTCTCTGTCATTTTATTCTTTTGATTATTTTAACTGATTCGCTTTGACCCGCTTAGGCACGTTAGTGTCAACTAATAATAATAATAGTTTTCTTACGTTAGTGTGGTTCGATCTTCAAATACATTTCTTTGACGTACTTAGGTATGTTAGTGTCAACGTCTAAATAGTTTTTTTTTTCTTTTGCTTTTTTACAATTATTTTATTGGGTTAACCGAGTCGTCGTAACTTTATATGTTTTTTTGTGTAGTTGGCAACTTTTTTTGTGCCTAGCCATGTTAATGTAATCGACTCAACCGTTTAGGCTCAACTTCCAGCCGTATAACTTCGAGTTAGTCTACGTTTTGCCACCGCCGCAACGCGTACGGGTAAAATTCATAGGTGCATATTAACAAGTTACAAAGAAATATAAAGTGGATAATGCATAAACCGAAGTTTTTAGATGAAAAAACTAGGAGGGATAGATCGTGGTTAAAGATACTTGTTTAACATACGTTTCTTCAAATAGATTTCGGATCTCCCCTAAAATAACTCGTATGTCTCTCAATGTATTAGGAAGGTGGGAGTGGTACCCTCCTAACCAAATTACCCTCCCAAAATAAATCAATAAAAAGATTTCACCTCATTTAACCAAATTACCCTCCTAAACTACCCTACTAGGTAGGAGTGGTACCCTCCAACCCACCTAATTTTTCATATATATACACACACACAATCGAGCATCTTTCAGCGGATTCCAAAAACTGCTTACCTTACCCGCTAACTACTCGTTTTAGTTGGAGTGGTACCCTCCCAACCCGCCTCCTACCTGCATAGTTACTGATGACGTAAGGTCCCTGCGGAACCAACTAGCACGCGCTAGAGGTCCGCGCCTAGGAGGAAATCTTCTCCTACAAGGATCCAACACCATATATGGACAAACCAGTAGTACCTCTCATAAAGACAAAGGCCCTTGGGCGTACGGTAAGGAGGACCACGCTGTCATTCCAGGAATGTCAGGAGCATGGAGACATTCTCATGCACACAAGTGGTCCTACCGAATAAGACAAACCCGACACCACTAACGTTTGTCACCTGGGGGACCATAAGGATATTCATGATGGCAACGTTCCTCCAATCACATACTCGCCCGGTCACCATCCTTCTCCGGCTATAAATACAAGGCCCTGCCCTCATGTAAAGGGATTGATTCCTGAGCTCTCACTCTCACTACATAGTTTCCTTAAAAAAGAATTGATACTTACTCTCACATCAGAGGGTGGTTACAGGGAAAACCCCTTCCCTGTAACGAGGTTAACGACGCTGTTCATTTTGTAGGATCGGTGCCACATCTCGAAGCTCATTATCATTCCAACACACCAATCACCCAGTGGATCATTCAGTTAGAACCATCGTTCGACTAGTGTATCTTCATTGGCACCATATGTATCGGCTAGAACAACCATTCTAATGAGCTCTGTTCCACCATCCTCGCAACCATTGCCCATAATCAGGGTAACTACGTCAGGTCTGGGATACCTAGACATGGGTCCAACATCTTAACCTAACTCACCAATTTTCACTAAAGCAACAAAACTGCCCATGTCACAGCCATTTCCACCAACCCAACCACAAGCCCGCACGCCTAGTCCAAGATTGGGATTCCCAACCCAAAGAACACAGCTATAAACCCAAAACACAAACGCTTCACAGGTTCCAGCCACCCCATCTTTCACCCACACGACGCCTGGTCCTTTGGGACAAACAGGAACACCGGCGTTCACTCCCACAGCGGGAATATCACCAGAAAGATGGTACATGGAACAACAACAAATCTTACGCCAAGCATATGAAAACTGGGCGCGTGAGGTCAGGCTAGCAGAATAAGTGCCAATCTATCATTCACTAAAACTCCACCTTCGCGGCGCAAGCATTCACACCACAAATGGTCACATGGCCATTTAATAGAGCCAAAAAATCACTCGGGAGACCCGCCAAGCCTGGGAAGAAACAGATCCGCGGAAGAAGACCTAACCAAACCATACAGACCGGAGGCATTTTTCGAAAAGTCCAAATTCACACCACGGATAGCCCAGGCGGAGTTCCCAGCAAAAACCAAAATGCCTTCAACCGTAGGAAAATATGATGGCTCAGGAGACCCCGACGACCATCTGAATGGCTTCTACACGACAGGTGGCGTAGAAGGATGGACACTGCCAGTATGGTGTCACATGTTCGGACAGACTTTAACAGGGGTAGCCCGCGCATGGTTTGATAGTCTCTCAGTAGAAGAAATTGATAACCTCAAAGATTTAATAAGAAAATTATCACAACACTTCAGCAACGCCGACACACGAAGCACGTGGGGGATATAATGTACATCCGGCGACGAGTTAATGAGTCCACATAAGACTTCATCACCCGTTGCAACAAGGAGGCACTACAAATCAGCGGAGTTAGTGAGGACCTAATGAAAGTAGGATTCACGCAGGGAGCGCGAAGCGAAGAGATGGTATGCCGAAGACCTGGAGCGAGATCATGGCTGTAGCAAAAATATTCGCGCGAGCAGAAAAGGCACTATCCAACCAGCGCGTGATAGAAAAGAAAGAGCATTGGGAAATCGGACACGCTACTACCAAGGCAAGTGATAGAAGAACAAGAGATCAAGGGATATGGTCTTGAATCCAACCACGTAGCTTCGCACCTGGAGAAAGACAACACACTGAAATCAGATACACAAACCTGCGAGAGGGACAACAAGCACGCAATAAGGTTAATACGTGGGCGCTATCAAATTCACCATCCCAGGTGCTGCTAACAGAAACCATAGACCTCGTTCAGCCAAAGCCATTAAATCCTAAGTCATCCAAAAACCTGAAAAAATTCTATGAAGTCCACAAAGACATTGGTCATGACACTAACGAATGCATACAACTGTGGAGATAGATCGAAGCAGTAGTCAAAACTGGCAAGCTAGCACACCTGCTAAAATACTTTAAGCATGGGGCTCGCACGACGGAACAAAAGCAAGAAGAAGGCCCCCCAAAGAAAAAAGTCCAGTATCTATGTATGATACAGGGGAGCATACAAAACTTTCACGCGCCACTCAAAAGATCGGGAGAGCAAACAGAGTCATGGAGGGAACAGCAGGTAATCTTCCCGTGAATCAAAAGAGGCCCGACGCAGAGAAGGCTACTAGTGATAAAAGCATTAATGGGACATTACCATTCCAAGTGTGTATTTATTGACGGCGTAAGCTCCAAAGACATCATGTATGAACCATGCTTCATCCAGCTAGACGTGGATGACCAAAAGAGGTTGGTACCAGTTGACGCACCCATATATGGCTTCTCTAATGAGATAGTACACCCCATCGGGCAAATATCATTCCCTGTTACTCTGACAGATTGAAGACACATAAGAACATAGATGATAGAATTCCTAGTCCTCCCGGTGAACTCGAAACACAATGTGATCTTGGGAAGAGAGGCGCTGGCAACCATTAACACAATACCATCCACTGTGCATGGAGCAATCGGTTTCCCGACCCCTACCGGTGTGGAAACCATATGGGCTGACAGAGAATGCGCCACAACCGAAGGATTCAGGCCATCATGGGGTCATCTCTCGAGGCCCCGTGTGGTGCCCTGGGTTGGCCCAGAGCCAGCTAATCCATCCCGCTTATGATAGGGTCTACTGGTTTCGTCCTGCCTTGGACTCATCAGGCGAGGGGCAACAGCTCGCGACCAGTGATGCTTTCAGTTTACCAACACACCTAGGCATGTTCACGTCGTCTATCCCATTGTGGCCGTCCCCGATGAAGTCCAGACTAGCCAGCAAACCCAAGCGTTCAAGTACAAACACAGCATAACGATCATCGAATATTTGGTCCGTGACACTCTCCCACCACCATTTCATGCACGTCCTCGTGCATTCCCGAAATGCCATACTTGCTTGCAGCCGTAGGACAATGCTTCACCCTTATGATTGAGCATGATTCACTTTGGCAAGAAGGACAACCGGTAGTTCAACAACAAAGATCTTCGTCTTGACCGTTCAGTTTAGTGCATCGGATTGATTTAAGTGGCGCCGATGTTCGCCTAGTTTCCAGTATGGGGACCTGGATGTTGTAGCAGACTTCCATCTTCATTTTGCGGCTCTGCTAGACCGAAGTTGCTGAACTTGATCACGACGGGCTTTAATGTTAACTGGACTAGGGCGGCGCTCACGATCCCATACTCATGGCGTACAAAGACCATCACCGAAGCGCTCCCCATTTGGCCTTCTCCTACCACCATTGCATAACCATACTCGGCCGGTAAACGCACAACTGAGATAAGTCACGTTCCAAAGTATCCGAGGGCCGACCTGCTCTGATACCACTTGTCACGGAGTGATCTTCCAACTCTCGTGTGGCACTTAGATTTGTTCTAAGTTTAGCCTTTGATACTTGATCAAAGTTGTTAAGCAGCGGAAGACTTAAATCCAAGGGAACAAAGATTGCAAGTTACAAGAAACGCCTTTGTATTGCTTTGAACACAAAGTTACAATGCTTATGAGTTACAAGTACTTGGGTGTGTCCTACAAATGATCAAGCTCCTCGTATTTATACAAGTCATGCCTTAATCTAGATTATTCTATCTAGAGAGTTCTAAGCATACAATAATCAAAATATCTAAGATATTTACACGGAGATTTTTAGAATCTTTAACTAATTAACCTGGATATTTTTAGAGATCTTTCTAGATCAGCTCTAAGATAATTTTAAGGGCCATAATCCAGAATTTTCCAAGTCAAGAGGAGCCTTGAATATCCTGGAACATTATGGAGTCTCGGGTATGCGATTTGAATTTAAGCGGGACGTGACATTCTCCCCCACCTAAACTCGCGACGTCCTCGTCGTGTCTTTTGAATGTCACATGTTTTGTTTTCATGAGTTGTATGACAGAGATTGTTTTGCCCTAGTACCTTGTATCGCACTATAAGGTTGTTGTATGTACTTGGTCGCCTTTGATGATGTAAAGGGTGTTGATAAATGTTGCTACGACGACTTGTGCATCTCGAAAGAAGTCCATCCCTAGTATGATAATATAGTCGTCCAGTGATACGATTGAAAAGTGCATCTTGCCTATCCATGTTTCGATCTTGGCTTTTACTCCCCATGCGACTCCTTCGATGGGTTTCGGGTCTCCATCCGCCGCCTTGATCCATCCTTCTTGTGTGGTGATTCTTAAGCCGAGTCTTTTAGCCTCGTTCGGTGACATGAAATTGTGGCTTGCACCAGTGTCGACCAATGCTTTTACAGGTTGTCTCTTGATTTCCATGGTGACAAAGCGAAGCCCTTTTGTCTTCTTATTCGTATTCCTTATGCCCGATTTTGGGTTAGTTTGATTTTCCATCATCAAAGGTCTTCCTTCTTGAGTGGTTAACGCATTTAGAACCTGAAGTTGCATTGAACCTTGGTGAGCCTCTTCATTTTCTTCGGTTTGATCATCCTTGGTCCTATATAGGGCCATTAACTTTGATTTTTTTGGACAATCGCGCGCCGCTTGTGGTCCATCACACAGAAAGCATCCTTTGTTTGTGGGCTGCTTGTTGTTGTACCTTGGAGGTCTTGGTGTTTCGATCCTCCGAGTGTAAATTGTTTTTGCTCCCCCACCTAATTCATCGTCTGGTTCTTCGACTATGGGCTTATACAGGCGTTTTTCCTTTAGGTCGATCAAGCTTTCAGTAGTGGAAATGGCTGAAGCAAGATCTTGGACATTACGTCAGTCTAACTCGGTTCTTGCTCATAATTGTAAATCATCGAGGAAATAGAACAGGGAGTCTTTGTCCAATAAATCCAGAATTTCAAGGACTATCGTAGTGAATTCCTTAACGTAGTCCTTGATTGTGCCAGTTTGCTTGAGCTTTCGTAGCCGACTTCTAGCTTCATGCTCAGCATTGACCGGATAGAATTGCTTTTTGAGTTCTTGAACAAACTCAGCCCAAGTATTAATTGTACACGTACCTCATGCAACGTACGTGTAGCGCCGTCTCCGCCATAATGCATCAGTGTCTTTAAGGTACATTGATGCGGTCTTGATTTTGGTGGCATAGTCAAAGACTTGTATTCCTCCCAGGTATTGTTCCATTTCCCACACGAAGTCATCGACCGCTTGGGCTTCTCTTTTGCCTAGAAATGGTGACGGCTTGGGGATCTCAATCCTTGGAGCAAATGGGTTGATGTTTCCGTTTACGTTGACTACGACTTGGCTACACTCTTTAACTTTTGATTCCAGATTGAGGAAACTTTTATGGCACTCACGTACCTCGCGTTCGACTTGTTTTCGAAGGTTTGTGATTTCGTCTACATCCATTGATGCTTTGGAGCCTTCAAAGTCAGTTTCTAGTGTTTGCAATTGCTGGAATGCAAGAACGACTTATGCTCCCAGCCCTGTGATAGATGCCTCGACATCACAAAGTCCTTTTCCAAGGTTTTGTCCATAGACACACCATGACCTTTCCTGTCTCTAACATGATGCTCTTCACGACCTCGAATCTATTCTCCACCAAGGACATTCGTGCTAGAAATCTTGTTCGGACCAGTTGCCATCCTAATGAATCGAATTCGCTCTGATACCACTTTGTCACGGGGTCATATCTCGAGGCCCCGTGTTGCACCCTGGGTTGCCATAGGGCCAGCCAATCCGTCCTGCTTATGATAGGTTCTACTGGTTTCGTCCTGCCTTGGACTCATCAGGCGAGCGGCAACAACTCGCGACCAGTGATGCTTTCGGTGTACCAGCACACCTAGGCATGTTCACGTCGTCTATCCCACTGTGGCCGTCCCCAATGAAGTCTGGACTAGCGAGTAAACCCAAGCATTCAAGTACAAACATAGAAAAATGATCATCGAATATTTGGTCCATGATAAAAATCCCTAAAACCATCAGAAATCTCGATACTAGAAAAATGGATCTTGAACCCTACCTTCCCAAAACAACTCATAACCATCGGCGTGACAATCTCCCACAGTATGCAGGAGCACTTAAAACAACTGCTCACCAAATACACGGACGTATTCACCTGGAAACCATCAGATATGCAAGGAGTACCTAGGTCTATGGCGAAACACCGTTCGCAACCTATAAGGCGATAGAACCAATAGCCCAGAAGCGTATAAACATGGGAGGTGAAAGAAGCAAAGAACTAGAAAAACAAGTCAAAGAGCTGTTAAAGGCAGGAATCATCCGCGAGGTAAGATACCAGACTTGGGTGGCCAACCCCGTAATGGTTAAGAAACCAGACGGGAGTTGGCGCATATGTATTGATTACAAGGACCTAAACAAAGCATGTCCAAAGGACTGCTACCCATTGCCAGAAATTGTTCTCAGAGAAGACTCTTTAGCCCCATTCAGACTTAAATGTTTTTTGGACGCATACAAAGGCTACCACTAAATCCAAATGGCCGTGGAAGATGAAGACAAGACAGCTTTCAGAACCAGCATCGGTATCTTCTGCTATACAAAGATGCCCTTTGGATTGAAGAACGCGGGAGCAACCTACCAGAGGTTAATGGACAAAGTTTTTGCGCTCCAATTTGGAAGAAACCTAGAGGTATACGTGGACGATCTGGTAATCAAGAGCAAAGAGGAAGAAGTAATGATCAGGGATATCGAGGAAACGTTTGAAAGGCTCCGCAGCATGAACATGAAGCTTAACCCAGCGAAGTGTTCCTTCGGCGTGGAAGAGGGCAAATTCTTGGGGGTAATGGTCACAAAAGATGGCTTCAGGCCCAACCCGGACAAGCTCCTAGCAATAGCGCGAATGCCATCCCCGGCATCCCTCAAGGGGGTCCAAATGTTGAATGGGCACCTAGTGGCAATCAACAGATTATTGGATAATCATGCTGCCAAAGCTCTACCATTCATCGCGACACTAAAAAAATTCTTAAGAAAAGCCAAATCCGGTGGACAGAAGAAGCAGAATCCGCATTTCAGGAAATGAAAGATTACCTGGTGAGTCTCCCCACCTTCACCGCGCCAATACTAGGAGAAGCCCTAATCCTATACATGTCCGCATCCGAAAGGGCAGTGGGCGCCGTGCTACAGGTAGATAGAAAGAAAGGGGGTGCAAACTCCCGTTTATTACGTCGACAGAGTCTTAACTGGCCCAGAGACACGCTACTCAACACTGGAAATTCTAGTACTCACGTGCAAGACCCCAACCCGGGCATCCTACTGTTAGTTCTCATAACGGGTCATTTTCATTAAACACGCATTTATTGCAATTCAAACTACAACGGAAGTCTTTCAAAACTCATTTATTACTATTTAATGTTGTTAGCTTACCTCACGAATGCCTGCACACCAATCCGAGTAACACCGCCTCCAAGCCAAGATACGTCAACTCTACGCTTACCTGCAAACAATCTAACGTACACACAACGTCAGCTACGCTGATTGAGTTCTAATAGTTTAGTTTGAACGAAAACCATCACATTACATTCATTAGCTTAATCCACTCCGGACTCTTCGATCCTTATAAAATACTTTTATGATTTATTAACGAATAGTTAACCCCCTGACATCCAATGGCTTCCCTTAACCGTTCATCACCCGGGACTCAACCCGTACTACCAATAATAATAATAATAATAACCTTACAATCATCTCGACATAGACTCGACGTACTATACTAACAACTCATACCCAAGATACGCATTAACTCGACTCTGGGTTAACACAACCTTAACCAAGGCTCTCACAATTAACTGACACGACTCTTATACGTGTCACGTCACAAGTCCTAACTCACGGTCAGTCTATCTCTACATGTCACATTACTATCATCAACACATCACATTAACACTATCTCACACACAATAAATATGACTCATTACTAGCATGCAAATTATCACATATATATATATATATACGCATGCAAACACATACCTTATCACCGCACCCTCGTTAGGGCGTTCAACACACCCCGAGCTCATCATTAACCTCTTAAATAAATGTCACCTTTGTTGACTTCCCGAAGGATCTCGTCCTTCGCAATCCCGTTTGCCATGCCATAACAACAACGAGGCAAACCCGACACATAAATATAAACACATAATATCACACATCATATACAAGACTCATTAACTACACCGGCACCTCTCTCACGACACTAGAACAATATATATATATATATATATACATACACGACATGAAATCTAAAGCATTTAGCTTAGTGCCCGACTCTCCCTGATCTACCCTTTCCACTTCACATATCAATAGCTCATACCCTTAACTCACATATTTCTACGAACACACCATAAACCCTACGACTCTTAAACAAGCATTTTATACTCAAAGCATATTGGGTTAGAACCCGAAACCCTTAACACGATTGAGTGTATTAACGCCTCATGAAAGTTTGTAAGATAGCCCCCAAACAGTATAACGTTTAAAAATGGCGGATTCGAAACTCACAGGTTATACGGGGTCTCAGTCCTTGCTTCGCAACTCGTCCGTCTACGTTCGAATCCCAAACCTGACAAGCGCGTGTTCTCATGATCAGAACACTTACCAACATATGTCGAATAACGTATAAATAAAATAATACTCCGACACTCGTCTTATCATCTCACCCTTTCTTTCCCGAAACCCTAACCCCACATGTTTACACCTAACGTTGCTCCTGCACTAGATGGACTCGTGTACCCGAACCCGAGCTCTTATGCATGCACGCATGCGAACCATGCCATGAAAAGAACCTTAATTCACTAGAACGTGTTGACCCGAACCGGTCTTCTCCTACGCATGCATGTCACAAACACGCGAATCCTTAACAGGCGTTGTACCATTTTCCCTAGCCGCGCACCACCGCGTCACCACCACTCCCATCGTCCTCATCCTTGTTACCGCGTCCAACCTTAGCCGGTCACCACCCTCGTACCACCTCCATGCTCCACCACTCCTTCTGTCCTTGTTCCCGCGTCACCTGACGCTTGCATACCGCCACCATGTACTACTACCGTGGTCGTGCTAACCCCACACGGCCAGCACCTCCGCCACCATCGTACATCACCGTCGGACACCATCTCACCTCTTACCTCTCTCCTCCCCTGCGACTCCATCGCCACAGCTGCCGAAATACCACCATAGCCGACCCCGACTGCCGTCTCCGCATCCCCGTACGTCTACAGCGAACTCTGGCAGTCACCGGTTTCCTAGCCCCCTCGCAAAGCACTGGGACGACCACCACTGTGGTACTCGTCATTTTGATTGTCGAGCACCGCCCTTAGGGTAGCCATCATCGTATGCTATCCCGCGGATCACCTTCGTCATCTTTTCAACTTCTCTGGTTGCCGTACTCAAGAACTCAAAACCCTATTCTGAGCTTTAGCCAAACACACAAACGAAACACATAAAAATGATGAATGAAAGTTACCTTGACCACGGATGAAGTTTTCCCGCCCAAGACATCGTTTTCCGACCACCTCCGCCGCGCCTTCGCTGCTCCGATCCCACCTGCTGTCGTCGCACCTTACCTAGACCGATTATGGTCTAGGGTTTGTACTACTATGGTATTTAAACCTTCGGATTTTCATACGGGCCCCCATGTTTTCATCTCGTGCGTTTTTAACTCGAGCGATATTTTTAAGAGATACCTGGTTCCTTTTTGTCGTTAAAGTTAACTTTGAAATAAGAAAAGACTTTATCCTTCCTCTTATTAAAATGGGTTCAGGTCGTTCACTAACCCGCGCCATAAACATAAGAATTTTTCCTGGATGTTACAAGTCTACCCCTTTAACAGAGGATTCGTCCTCGAATCCTACTTCGCCACGAGCCAACCCATCATATCTCTTCGTTCTCAATGTTCACCAAATCCATTTGGTGACAACCGCTTACTTGCATAATTTACTAATTTGTTATCTTGCTTATCAATTCCACCACCGCCCCATTGTCCAAAGAACTCTTCTTCACTGCTCGATTTCGACCTTGGGACTTGTAGGTTCCGCCTACATGTCCCCTCGTCTCTCATCCTTTAATTTTATGGCACCACATTGTCAATTAGTTGCTTATATATAGCATTTCTTGACCTGCTTACATCATACATGACGTCACTCCTCTTTATAACCCTGATGATCTCGTTTTTCAGATGGTCAACCCCAAGTAAGGTCCTTCGCTTATCAATATAAGGATCATTCATCTTCCTTCTCATCTCGTACTCTAGTTGCCATTCAGTGATGACTTCCTCAAACTCGGCACTACCGCCTCGCTCATAAATGTGATACATTTGTCCCTCTCATGTGATCACTAAGAGCTTGTGCAAAGTTTCACTGATCTTATCTCAGGTTCCACTACTACAACATCTTCATACTACATTAGCTTGCGCTCATTGCGTCTCGTAGGTAAGCACACGCCACTTATCATTAGCGCCTCAATCACCGTCCTCTGATGATTTAACTTAGTCAATCATGTTTGTTCTAAAGTCCTAACATTATCTCCTTTGATACTCCGCAGGAGCTTGCTCCTTATAACTTCGTCGTATGCGTACGAGCGTAAGCCTTCCTTTTACAGTCACTTATGTGCAACCCGCACTTACCCTTTCCTCGCTCTACCTTCCTTGTCGTTGCTCTATCATTACCATGTTATCTTCGATCGCGTCTCACTTCTCAAGTACGATCATTAAGTACTCTCCAGCAGGCGCCTCAACTAGCCATCGTCTTGTTCATAGAGAACACATCTACTCCCCTTATATTTTATAGTGCTTGAACTCCTCCACTAGATGTATCCCCTGGAGAACTTATTGTCACTTCGTCCACTCCGTGCTAAAATCCCTAGCGTCGTCACCTTGACCATGCCATAATTAGCTCCGGTCAAACGTCTACATAAGGCTTCCATCGTTATCTCCCACCACTGTACTCCTTGGTTCCGTGCTCCGCATTTCCGAGATATGTGCATAGGTATCTCATAAGAGCACCTTGCTAATCGTCTCGAATAATGTCGAAACCCTGCGTACTGCATCGATGTATCACCGTTGAGGAGATCATATAGATTGAAACACTATACCTGAACACACCGACTATCCGTCCTATTCATGACTAGGGGTGTACTACAGGGACATGCCGACACAAGATAACTACAGATTATACCATGTTCTACATTAGTACTAGTAACCACACATTCTAGCTTCGCACGGAGTGCACACAGTTAACAAGACCTGAGTGAATTTACATGCATACAATAAGAACTCACCATTTATAAACACACGAACTCTTGAACTCTACCTTCTACTTATTATAACGGTAGCTCCTGCCACACGTCATCACGTATTCACACAGAATTCACATAGTCGTACCCCTACATGTAGTATTAATGGTTTAAGGCAACACACTACTCATCCTAGACACAAGTCAACCCTCTACATGCATACATATAATGTTTATAAGCATTATTTTCCACAGGGCCTTGCCCTGGTCATTCACACAAAGTGCAACACACCCCTTATACTTCACACCCCCACCTAGCCCTTAACTCGTAGGTGACACTATCAAACGTTCATTAACACAAAGAATTTCATGATCCATATCTACACAAGTCTACTCACAATATCTAATGAATCACATCGGCATTTACTTTTGGTATGAACTCACACCATGCAAAATAAAATTACACCACACTGCGTATAGCTTCCTATTGCAAGCACCATACAACACATTCATGAACATAATTATTTTACCCACGTCTAAATCACATCATGACAAAGCAAAAGTCAGTATCAACACCAAGTAGTCAACATTCCAGTCAAACACCCCATCACATAAGCATGTAATTCAACAATAAGAAACCCAAAACAAATATTTCATCACAAAAATCCAACTACTACTGCTCAAAACATGCCAGCCCTCACGTGGAAATATATCAACGCTCTACTCCTCGAACAACTCGAAGTTGTCGCCCACCTACTCCTCGTCGTCCGACTCCTCAAGCCATCCATTGCTCGACCCCGAATCATGTCTCGGTGGTTGATAGCTAACTGCAAATGCATCACCTCCCAAATAGCTGCTCCTCCTGTAGAAGGAGCTAGTGAGTCCTCTCGCGGCTGCCCTAGTAGCATTGGGTGCATTAGGCGCCGGGAGCGCCAAAGTCACCTCCTGCGTCTGTAGCTCACGCCCCTCCTCGACCGTTGGTGGTACTACTGTCAATGGAACCGGTGTTAATATCCGCCTCCTGCCAACAAGTACCGCACGTGCAGCAACCAAACGTCTCGCTCGACGCTCTGCTGTTCTTCTGATAGGTGCTCTTCGTCTGATCCACCTCGTCCGGATTTTCATAGCCATCAGTACCTGCACAAGATAGAACGCTGGAGTGATTACTATGGGCACAAATTCAGAATATGAGAGTAATCATAAACTGCCAAATCACGATGAACAAATGTCGTTTGGTGGTCCACATTACTGCTCGTACTCTAAACCTTTCCCATCATATTCACACTAGCTTTCTATCTTTCCTACACGCCGAATGCACATGCATCCCACACCACTCACTTAACACCACACAATAATATAGCAAATCATCATATACGTCACACTTACACATTCCATGTAGTTGCACACAACTTTATTACACCACGTTAATACACCAAGTTGTGTCACATAACGCAATTAATGCTACTCTACATTAATTAGCACACCAAACTTGATTTCACAAAGTCACACCACATATTTCACTTAGTTCTACATATTACTACAACACATAGCACACATCATGTTCCCACACGAAACCATAAATCACTTACTCACACTGATCGCTTTACCTTTCGTAACACTACCCAAATGGTACATAATAATTACTGATTAACCTGAAAGACGTACCTCTTGGCTCGCGGTTACTCGTGGTGATATTCGTTTCACCCTCGTCCCATTTTCGGTTTAAGTTAAAGTATTTTATTTGTTTAAAAATACCAGTTTTCTATTAAACCTGGCTCTGATACCAACTTGTAAGACCCCAACCCGGGCATCCTACTGTTGGTTCTCATAACGGGTCATTTTCATTAAACACTCATTAATTGCAATTCAAACTACATCGGAAGTCTTTCAAAACTCATTTATTACTATTTAACGTTGTTAGCTTACCTCACGAATGCCTGCACAGCAATCCGATTAACACAGCCTCCAAGCCAATATACGTCAACTCTACGCTTACCTGCAAACAATCTAACGTACACACAAAGTCAGCTACGCTTAGTGATTTCTAATAGTTTAGTTTGAACGAAAACCATCACGTTACATTCATTAGCTTAATCCACTCCGGACCCTTCGGTTCTTACAAAATAGTTTTATGTTTTATTAAAGAATAGTTAACCCCCTGACATCCCATGGCATCCCTTAACCGTTCATCACCCCGGATTCAACCCATACTACCAATAATAATAATAATAACCTTACAATAGACTCGACGTACTATACTAACAACTCATACCCAAGATACGCATTAACTAGACTTAAGGTTAACACAACTACCCTAGACAATAGCACATCCAGCCTTAACCAAGGCTCTCACAATTAACTGACACGACTCTTATACATGTCACGTGGCAAGTCCTGACTCACGGTCAGTCTATCTCTACATGTCACATTACTTTCATCAACACATCACATTAATACTATCTCGCACACAATAACTATGACTCATTACTAGCATGCAAAGTATCACATATATATATATATATATATATATATATATATATATGCATGCAAACACATACCTCATCACCACACCCTCGTCGGGGTTACCCTCGTAAGGGCGTTCAACACACCCCGAGCTCATCATTAACCTGTTAAATAGATGTCACCTTTGGTAACTTCCCAAACGACCTCGTCCTTCGCAATCCTGTTTTTCGTGCCATAACGACAACGAGGCAAACCCGACACATAAATATAAACACATAATATCACACATCATATACAAGACTCATTAACTACACATGCACCTCACTCACGACACTAGAACAATATATATATATATATATATATATACAGGACATTAAATCATAAGCATTTACCTTAGTGCCCGACTCTCCCTGATCTACCCTTACCACATCACATATCAATAGCTCATACCCTTAACTCACATATTTCTACGAACACACCATAAACCCTACGACTCTTAAACAAGCTTTTTATGCTCAAAACATATTGGGTTAGAACATGAAACCCTTAACACGATTGATTGTATTAACGCCTCATGAAAGTATGTAAGATAGCCCCCAAAAAGTATAACGTTTAAAAATGGCGGATTCGAAACTCACAGGTTATACGGGGTCTCAGTCCTTGCTCCGCAACTCGTCCGTCTACGCTCGAATCCCAAACCTGACAAGCGCGTGATCTCATGAACAGAACACTTACTAACGTACGTCGAATAACGTATAAATAAAATAAAACTCCAACACTCGTCTTATCATCTCACCCTTCTTTCCCGAAACCCTAACCCCACATGTTTACACCTAACGTTGCTCCTACACTGGATGGGCTCGTGTACCCGAACCCGAGCTCCCATACATGCACGCATGTGAACCATGCCTTGAAAAGAACCTTAATTCACTCAAACGTGTTGACCCGAACCGGTCTCCTCCTATGTATGCATGTCACGAACACGCGAATCCTTAACAGGCGTTGTACCATTTTCCCTAGCCGCGCACCACCACGTCACCACCACTCCCATCGTCCTCATCCTTGTTCCCGCGTCCAACCTTAGCCGGTCACGACCCTCGTACCACCACCATCCTCCACCACGCCATCTGTCCTTGATCCCGCGTCGCGTGACGCTTGCCTATCGCGACCATGAACTACTAACGTGGTCGTCCTAACCCCACACGGCCAGCACCTCCACCCTACGCCATCATCGTGCATCACAGTCAGACACCATCTCACCTCTTGCCTCTCTCCTACCCACGACTCCATCGCCACAGGTGCCAAAATACCACCACAGCCGACCCCGGCTGTCGTCTCCGCCTCCTCGTACGTCCACGACGAACTCTGGAAGTCGCCGGTTTCCTAGCCCCCTCGCAAACGGCCATGACGACCACCACTGTGGTACTCGTCATTTTGATCGTCGAGCACCGCCCTTAGGGTAGCCATCATCGTATGCTATCCCCCGGATCACCTTCATCGTCTTTTCCACTTATCTGGTTGCCGCAATCAGGAACTCAAACCCTAATTCCGACCTTTAGCCAATCGCACAAATGAAACACATAAAAAGGATGAACAAAAGTTACCTTGACGACGGATGATGTTTTCCAGCCCAAGACACCGTTTTCCGACCACCTCCGTCGCGTCTTCGATGCACCAATCCCACCTGCTACCGTCGCACCTTCCCTTGACCTATTATGGTCTAGGGTTTGTGCTACTATGGTATTTAAACCTTCAGATTTACATACGACCCCCCGTGTTTTCATCTCGTGCGTTTTTAACTCGAACGATATTTTTAAGAGATACATGGTTCCTTTATGTCGTTAAAGTGAACCTTGAAATAAGAAAAGTCTTTATCCTTCCTCTTATTAAATTGGGTTCGGGTCATTCACTAACCCACGCCATAAACATAAGAATTTTTTCAGGATGTTACATCGCGGTGGTACATGCATCCCGCAGATTGAATAGATACTTCGAGGCACACCCGATGATAGTATTGACAAATCATAAGCTGCAAAACGTCTTGTGAAATACTGAACTGTCGGGAAGGATAGCACAGTGGGCCATCGAGTTAGGCGCGCACCAACTAACCTACAAGCCAAGATCAGCAATTAAAGGACAGGTACTAGCATACTTTGTTTCCTAGATTCCAAAGGAAAATGCAACAGAATGCGCGCGCGAAGAAAAGGAGCAATAGGTGCAAGGCGTAAAGGAAACCTGGTCTCTATTCACTGATGGCGCATCAAACGAGGAAGGATGTGGAGCAGGCATGCGCCTTCTCAGCCTAGAAGGAAACGAGTTCACCTACGCAATCCGCCTAGAATTCAAAAGCACAAACAATGAAGCAGAATATGAGGCCCTGCTGGCAGGTCTCCGCATCGCAAAGAAAATGGGAGCAAAGCACATCGAAGCCCGGGCAGACTCCTACTCATAGCAGGTCAAGTAAATGGAACTTACGACGCTAAAGAACCAGCAATGATCTTATACCTAGAATAAGTAAAAAACATGGCATTCCAGTTTGATTCATGCACAGTCATCCACATTAAGCGGAGCGAGAAAAAATAAGCCGACACACTAAGTAAATTGGCATCAACAAGTTTCGGCCACCTTGCAAAAGAGGTGCGAGTAGAAGTCCTAAACGCACCTTCAGTCCTGCGAAAACAAGTAAATGTAGTCCAAACAGGAGCAAGGTCATGGATAACTCCTATTCTGAACTACCTCATCACATGAACCCTACCAGAATATAGACCACAAGCAAGAAAACTACAACATAAAGCACTACACTATCAGCTACAAGAGGGTATTCTATACCGCCGATCATACTTAAGACCCCTCCTCTGATGCGTGGCCGTGGAAGACTCAAATTATCTGATAAGGGAAATCCA
This sequence comes from Smallanthus sonchifolius, assembly GCA_023525975.1. NCBI lineage: Eukaryota > Viridiplantae > Streptophyta > Magnoliopsida > Asterales > Asteraceae > Smallanthus > Smallanthus sonchifolius. The sequence goes on along the minus strand of CM042035.1, from coordinate 13,097,764 downwards.
TGAAGGTAGGCATGCATGCGGGACCACAGATGATAGTGGCAAAAATCATGAACGCCGGTTATTACTAGCCTGGCATGCACATGGATGCTGTCAAGGAGTTGCGCAAATGACAAGCATGCCAACGCCATGCACCGCGTACCATACGCCCAAAAAACAACCTAATCCCGGTGTCTACAGCATGGCCCTTCCAAAGATGGGCAACTGATGTTGTTGGCCCCTTCCCACAGAGCCTCAGGCGAATCAAATTCCTGATAGTGGCCATAGATTACTTCACAAAGTGGGTGGAAGCAAAGCCGGTGGCCACCATCATAGCCGCCCAAAATAAAAAAGTTCCTATGGGAAAACATTATATGTTGTTTTGGGCTACCAATACACCTGGTAAGCGACAATGGAACACAATTCGCAGACAAAAAGCTACAAGAGTGGTGCACGAATCTAGGAATCAAACAAATATTCACTTCGGTACATCACCCACAAGGCAACGGTCAAGTAGAACGCGCAAATCGATCTCTAGTAGAAGGTATAAAGGCGCGCCTTAACCAGTGGGGACACTCGTGGGTAGACGAGCTACCACATGTGCTATGGGCACACCGCACGAGTCCAAAAACAAGAAATGGTGAGACACCATTCAGTCTTACCTATGGCTCCGAAGCAGTAATACCCGCAAAGATTGGCGTCCCATCTACGCGGGTTCTAATGGCAAGCAAAAATTACAACAGTCAAGAAATACGCATCAATCTGGATCTGCTCGACGAAAGGCGTGAAGAGGCAGCGCTACAAGAGGCCAGATACAAAAAGAAGCTGGAAAAATACTACAACGCGCGGGTCAAAATTTTCAAATTTGACATAGACGAATATGTACTCCACGACAATGAGGCCAGCAGGGCAGAACATCCATGAAAACTCTCCCCCAATTGGGAAGGCCCATACCAGATAGCTGCGGTGCTACGAAAAGGCGCGTATGAGTTAAAAACGTTATATGAAATACCCATCCCATGGTCTTGGAATGTAGAACAATTGAGGAAATGATATATGTAATCTTCAATCCTCAACTGTAAATCAAGGCCTATGGCCATTTATTTATGTCAATGAGAAATGCTTTGTTAGAAAATAGCCACGCAATAGTTCAAATCCTTAAGACGTCAGGATAACTTGTCATCCTTGTGCGGGTAATAATTTAAATCCTTAAGGAGCTAGGATGGCTCGCCATCCTTGCGAAGGTAATAATTTAAATCCTTAAGACGCCAGGATGGCTCGCCATCCTTGCGCAGGTAATAATTTAAATCCTTAAGACACCAGGACGGCTCGCCATCCTTGCCCAGTTAATAATATAAATCCTTAATAAGCCAGGATGGCTCGCCATCCTTGCGCAGGTAACAATTTAAGTCCTTAAGACGCCAGGATGGCTCGCCATCCTTGCGCAGGCAATAACTCAAAGCCTTAGGATGCCAGGATGGTTCTCCATACTCGTGCAGGCAATAATTCAAAGACTTAGGACGCCAGGATGGTTCGCCCTCCTCGCGCAGGCAATAATTCAAAGCCTTAGGATGCCAGGATGGTTCACCATCCTAGCGCAGGCAATAATTTAAATCCTTAGAACACCAAGATGGCTCGCTATCCTCGCGCAGACAATAATTCAAAGCCTTAGGACGCTAGGATGGCTCGCCATCCTCGCGCAGGCAATAATTCAAGGCCTTAGGACGCCAGGATGGCTTGCCATCCTCGCGCAGGCGCTAATTCAAAGACCCCAGGACGCAAGGACGATTTACCACTCTTTCACAAACAACAATTCAAATGATAGATGGCCACTCCCATACAAACAGCAAGAAACACAAGGATATGATAATGGAAATAAAGAGATCAGGAAAGCAGACATGTTCAAAGTGTAGGATCGGTGTTTACAAGATGGTTCTGTTCTAGTTGAGATTGGCGGAAACAATCCCAGCTATGCAATGTAAACAAGAAACAATGATAATAGTGATAAATGCAAATTGTATTAATCTTCAAAGTTTACAAGTTACAAAGAAAACTCTAAGAAGCACACTTGTACAAGTGAGAAGATACAATACATATAAAGGAACTTAGAATCAAGACAGACCCTTGATTCTAAGGATCAGATCAAACATTGGCCGTTGATCTTTGACAGTTAAAGGTTACACTACTATTGGTAGACAACTAAAAGACAAAGTGCAGCAAATAGTAACAAACAGGTCAAAATTCTTCTTAGGAATCTTTATAGGATACTTCAGAAGTAGTAGCTTTATCTTTAACCATCTGCACCAATAACATTTCTTCTGCTGATAGATGTGTCAATGTTGCAACAGAGGTGTCAGGAGCAAAGTCAAAGCTGCTGATGATTTGCCTATCAGCAGCATCAATGTTTGATGCTGCAGAGAAGCCTATCAGCAGCAACTTTGGAGTTCAGCAGATAAGGCAATCTGCAGCAAAAATGTTCATCAGCAGGAGAACATAACTATCCGCATCAATTGCCTCATCCGAAGTAACTTGTAAGTCAGCAGCAAAATTATGGAGTCCGCAACATCTATACTTAAAGAATTTTGTAACCATCAGTCTTTATCTCTATAAACTCCCCCTAGACTAATGCTACCAAAAATCTCTTATTGCCTTTGTTGCTGAAGCTTTTGCATGTGTGCAACAATTCTTGCAGTCTCATAGACTCTTGGGTCCTTGCTTGGATTATCAAGAGGAAGTTCATATAAGGATTTGATGTCTTTGCTTGGCATGCTAAAGATAGCCTTGCTTGAACATCTCATATTCTATCCTCTGACATCTATCAAAGTGTATTCATCCTAAACAAAATTGTAAGACCAACTGACAAATAGGAAGTGGGATTGGAGAGGTTTAGCATCAATAACCACATCTTTAATAGGTTTGAAGTGATGTTTGATAACTAGTAACAGATGTCTCCCACTTTCATTTTTAGGCTCGTTAGCTTCACCTAGCTCTAACATTCTTTGAAGATCAGTATCTGGAAGCTGCATCACCTCATCAACAAATTTATATACTGATCTTTTTCCTTCTATCCTCCCCCTAAACACATCAAACCACTAATCTTGTTCAATGTAGAACCATATCACAATCTCTCTTGAGTCTTCTGTTGGAGCATGTTTTGTGACAACAAGCCTTGTAATAGATTAGTCTTTATGTTTAATGTTTTGTTTGTTTTGTATTGTAATTACTTAAGTTTGCACAGGCGAACTTAGTATGTTCGCCTGATATAGTTGAAGCGAACTTAACAAGTTCGCCTGAACTAAAGGTGGCGAACATATTAAGTTTACCTGATCCAGTATGTGTTGTCTATAAATAGTGCAGTAGTTGTTCTCATTTGTAATGTTCAGTTTTTACAGAACTTCTATGTGTGTATTGTTTACAGAGCAATACAAGAAGCTTTTTATGAAATCGTGTCTTGTGTGTGATTCTAGAGTGTGTGTGTGTGTGTGTATTCGAGACGTATGTATGCGTTAGGATTCCGCACTACGTATACGTATCACGTGTTTTACAGCCGAGATCGATCGTTAGACCCGCTGGGACTTACAAGTGGTATCAGAACCATTGCTCTTGATTAGCTACTGTTGTTTGACATTCTCTCGATTGATTTTTCACAACAAGATGAATATTTTTGAAAGTTTCTGTGTTCTTGAAGTTTAAGGCGATTTTAGGAGAGAATTTTGATTATCGTCATTTTTGGTGTTGTTTTACCAAAATTGATCCGATAGAAGTATTCAAAATCATCATTTGAAGAATCCTACGGAAAGAATTTCTCAAATTCCTTCAAAATTGAAAAATATGGAAAATTTTGAATCTATTCGTGAGTTTGGGTGTTAGAACAATCTTCCTTGTTCGTCAGCTGAAACAGGCGAACTTGTCTGATCAGTTACAGGCAAACATAAGTTCGCTGGATTCCATTTAGGCGAACTTAGTAGGCGAATTTGTTAAGTTCGCTTAATACAGAGATTTGTAAAAAAAATTCTAAGTATAGAAGTGGGTTCAAGGATGTCGTCTACTTCAAATCAAGTGAACAATATGACTTATTTGTTGAATCATGACAATGAGATTGGTACTCCAACTAAACCACCAAGGCTTATGAATCTCAAAGATTATTCAAATTGGAAAAGTCGGTTTGAGAACTATGTGAATATCAATGACACAAGTTTGTGGATTCCTATTAGTGAAGGATATGAGCATCCTGTTCATCTTCATATGGGTGTGTCGGATACACGAAAACCAATTTCAGCTCTTAATGATGATGAAAAGAAATTGTATGATCGTGAAAAGAAAGCTCTTGCAGCTTTATCCATGTGTTTACCTCTAGATATCTACCATACTTTCAAGAAGTTTAAGACTTCTCATGAAATTTAGGAAGGTTTAGCTAAAAGATGTGAGGGTAGCACTTACATTAAGAAGAGCAGAAAGGAATTGTTAAGGAAAAAATTCAGTGTGTTTAAACATTCTGATGGTGAATCGGTGGATGAACTCATGTCAATGTATTATCATCTTATAAGTAAAATGGTCAACAATGACATCACTTACAAAAAAAAGAAGATTCTTGAAAAGTTTTTGGATGCTTTACCAGCTCATTTTGAGATGTACACCATTGTGATAAAAGAAAAATCTGGATTTGATTATTTGAGTCTTGAAGATTTGATGGAAAAGATTTAATCATATGATTTGCACAAACAGAAGAAAGACATAGTCTATCAAGATCCAAGCATTTGTTTTGGAAAAGGTACATTAGCACTAAAATCTGGTGGAGTTGCATTGTTTTCTAGAGAGTCTTCTGAAAGTCCAAAAGAAATTTATTGTCAAGATGGTGCATGCTTTGTTGCTTCTAGTTCTGGATGTTCAAAGCATAGTAAGAATGAAAGTCATTCTTATTCTACTAAGGTGTTTTCTTCAGCAGCTGATGATATGATGGCTATGATTGCATCATTTTTAACCTCATATGAAAACTTTATTGGTGGCAAGATCACTGTTCCAGATATGATTGAGGAAGATTTTAAGTAGTTGGATAAAGATGCTTTGGAAGAAATTAATATTAAGTGGAATATGGCTTTGTGGATGAGACAAGGTAAAGATCACTTGAAGAGAACTGGAAAGAAGTTTATTGGAGCATCAAGCAAGACAAGAATGGGGATGGATAAGTCTAAAGTCAAATGTTACAATTGTCAAGAGTTTGGTCATTTTGCTCGGGAATGTACAAAACCAAGAAATCAGAATCAAGGATCTTCAAACTCTCAAGGAAATCAAAACAAGCAGAATACTTACATAGCTTTGACCTCTCAACAAGATGAAAATTATGGCTGGGGTATTCATTTGGAAGATATTGTGGCTCATGTTAGTCAAGATTTTCTGACTGAAGTTCATCATGAAGATAGAAGTGAAAGTGGTTCTTCTGATATTGATTTTACAGATTCTGGGAGTTTACATGAAAGTGAAGAGTCAGTGTCTCAGAAGAGTGAACTGAAGCTTTCAAATGAAGTTTTACCCAATGATGGAGCTGTTGAAAAGGTTACATAAAAGATTGTAGAGATGTTAGCTGAGGGGAATGCATTCACGGCAGATACTAAGCAGGTAAAACAGGTTGATTCTTGTTTGAAATGTATTGATTCTGAATTCAAAATTACTATATTGTGTGATGATAACACGAATCTCGTCTGTGACATGAAAGCAATGTACACATCGAACCAGACTTTGAAAGAAAACGAAATCATTTTGAAAACTAAAATTGAATCTTTAAAAGATGACATTAAATTTTGCAAATCAAAGTGAATGAACAAGCATTTCATCTTGATGTGTCATACTCTGAGTATGAAAAAAAAAATAATGAACTTGTTGTGTCACAGACAGAGGTAACAAAACTGTTACGCAAGGTTGAGGGTTATAAGAATTCTAGTTTTTTGTTGGAATATTATAATGAAAAAACTTCGGGGGTAAAGGTTATTGGAGGGGTTGGTTCTTGTCCTTCTTTTGATGATACAGATATTGGGGGAGGTGTTGGGTATTGTCCACCTTTTAATGAGAATTATATTCCGTGTCTGACTGAGGAAGTCTTGATTAAAGATTTGGAACCAAGAACTGTGTTGAATATCAATCATGTTACTGGTGAGGATATGATATATGATGATTCAACTGATGATTGTGTGTTGAAAGAATGTAAGTATGTTGTACAAGTTGTGATGAAGAAGGTGACCAGAGACAATTGCATTCTAACTGAACCGGATGATTTGATTGAATAACCGAAACCTAAATCTACTTATAAACCAGTTAAACCTTTTGTAAGTGGTGGTTTTGATTCACAAGAAACAAGAAAGATTGAGAAACTCTCAACTCTTGATTTTTGTTAAAAGAAAATTGAAGAAGAAAATCAACAGGTTGTTCAATATTCAAACACTACTTCTAAGTGTTCTTCATCCACATCATTCAAGGTTCAGAAGTAAAAGTATGTTCGTGTATACAGAGAAAAACGTGCTTGTTTTCATTGTGGTACAGTTGATCATATCTTGAAAGACTGTCCAAATAAGAATTTGTGAAAGCGTCTGGAAAATCCAAAGTTGGCACGACCGTTTGTGAATTCACCGGCAAAATCAAGCATAACAATTGGTGATGTGAAAAAGAATGTGGATAGGTGTGATAAGAAGCTAGGTGTCCAGATTGTTTCTAATTCAGTGAAGAGAGTAGAGAAGATTGTGTATGCTGGTGAGACTACACAACCAAAAGAAAATTTGTCAAGACCACAAAGACATCGAAGAAATAAACGGTTAAGAAGCTTCTCGAACAACCAGTGGTAAATGACAAGGTTCAGGTTAAATCAACATGGAAACCTAAGTCCACAGTTACTGTTTCTGAGAAACCATCTCCTAAATTTCAGGAGAAATTTGATTGTGTGTTGAAATAAATAGTTTATTTTGATGAATCGGGCCGACCCAAGACCACAATGGCTTGGGTCTCTATTACTAACTATTCATTTCTGTTTGTGTGCAGGGAACTCCAAGGAGCACTGTTGGCAACCATGGGTATGTTGACAGTGGATGCTCTCGGCACATGATGGGAAATCTTAACTTATTGGAGAATGTGAAAGAAATCCAAGGAGGGTATGTTGCTTTTTCAGGCAAGAAAAGAGGGAATATTTCAGGCCAAGGCACATTGTCAAATGGGAGATTGAGCTTTGAGAAAGTCAACTATGTGGAGCAGCTGGAACATAATCTGTTATCTGTTTCTCAAGTCTGTGATAAAGATTTCTCATTTCACTTTAATAAGTCAGAATGTTTGGTTTTGAAGCCGGGTTTTGTGATACCTGAAGATTGGATCCTTATGCTAGCTCCTCGAAAGAATGATACATATATGCTCGACATGAGCACTGCGACGACAACTTCGTCTGTTCCAACGTGTCTTATTTTGAATTCTTCTGAGTCCGATTCAACTTTGTGGCACTGGAAAATGGCTCACATACATTTTAGAAAAATGAATTATCTTGTCAAGAATGGGTTGGTTTCTGGTGTCCCTGCCATGAGGTTTCATGTGAATGAAGACTGTATTCCATGCAAGAAGGGGAAGCAACACAAGAAATCTCATCTTTCAAAGTTGACTAATTCTATTATGACTCCTTTAGAGTTGTTGCATATGGATTTGTTCGGACCTATTAGTGTCAAGAGTGAAGACGGAAAATCATATTGTTTGGTAGTGACTGATGATTACTCAAGGTTCTCTTGGGTCAAGTTTCTAGCTTCTAAGGATGAAACAACTGAAATCCTTAAGTTCCTAATTGTGGGGCTTGAGAAATTATTCAAACTGCAAGTCAAGAGGATTCGTAGTGATAATGGCACAGAGTTCAAGAATGGAAATATGGGTTTATTCTGTTTACAGAAGGGCATCTATTATGAATTCAGTGCTCCTTATGTTCCTCAACAGAATGGTGTTGCTGAACGAAAGAATCGAACTCTTATTGAGATGGCTCGTACTATGTTATCTGATTCGAAACTGCCTGTTACTTTTTGGGATGAGGCGGTAAATACAGCTTGTCATGTTCTCAATAGGGTTTTGACCGTGAATAAATACAACAAGACATGTTATGAATTGCTGAACAATCGAAAACCTAATCTGGCGTATCTTTTGCCCTTTGGAAATCCTTGTACCTTGTTAAAGACTCACGACGTTCCTTCTAAATTCAGCTCGAAGGCAATTGAGGGAATTTTCTTGGGATACGTTGTAAATTCCCACAACAAGATATTTTTTAACAAAGAATCACGTCAAATTGAAGAATGGTTTCATATTGACTGTAATAATCATTATGTTCCCCAGGATGCGAAAGGTCCCTCTTGGGCTTTTGATTATGATGCTTTACTCAGATCTTTCAATATTACTTCTGCAATTTCTCTAGATGAAGATGCAATACTCTATCAGTCCTACTGCAATGACGATTCAACTGTCGATCCTCGTTCGGTTATTCCGATTGTGGATACTCCTTCAGTTGACCCGAATGTAGCTTCAACTTCGGGTACAATACAACATGATGACACTGATGATGATGAGGTTGTGTTTCAGGAGTCTTCTAACGATATCCAGAACATAGTTGATGATTCATCAGCATCGACATCTGTTGAGGGGGAGTTGCCTTCTAATCTTGATGCTGTTATTCAAGCTTCATATATTCCTCAATCTCAAGTGCATAAGAATCATCCCCCTGACAATATTATTGGTGATTTGCATGCTGGTGTTCAAACGAGGCATCGTACACTTGCAGAAAATTCGTGTTTATATGCTCAGATTGTGGATACAGGTATCTTGGAGACATGTTTACATGCTTGCTTTATTTCTCAAACAGAACCTAAAAATGTGGTTGAGGCATTAGATAATGATTATTGGATTGAGGCCATATAGGAAGAATTGACTCAATTTGATAAATTACATGTTTGGGATTTGGTTGACTTACCCAAAGGCTCAAGATCTATTGGCACAAAGTGGGTATTCAAATGCAAACGTGATGATCGTGGTGTTGTGGTGCGCAATAAGGCAAGACTTGTTGTCCAGGGATTTAATCAGCAAGAGGGATTTGATTACACCGAAGTTTACGCTCAAGTTACGAGGATTGAGGCAATACGTTTGTTTCTTGCATATGCTTCTTTCAAGGGTTTCAAAGTTTTTCAATTGGACGTCAAGTGTGCTTTTCTGTTTGGAAAGGTAAAGGAAGAGGTGTATGTGAAACAACCGCCTGGTTTTGAAGATCCCAAGTTTGCTGACAAGGTGTTTAAACTAGATAAAGCATTATATGGTCTTCATCAGGCTCCTCAGGCATGGTACGAAACTTTGTCGGTGCATTTACTTAAGAATGGATTTGAGCGTGATCAAATTGATTCTACCCTTAAATTGATTCTACCCTTTTCATCAGAAAAGCAGGGGGAGATTTATTACTTGTTCAAATCTATGTTGATGACATAATCTTTGGATCGACGAATGTCGATATATGTAAAGACTTTGAAAGATTGATGAAATTGAAATTCGAGATGAGCAACATGGGAGAATTATCGTTCTTCTTGGGTCTTCAAGTTGATAAAAAGGAAGATGGTTTTTATATTTTGATCAGACAAAGTATGTTGCTGATATTCTGAAGAAGTTTGATATGGAAAATGCTTCAGCTTTCAACACTCCAATTCCAGTTAATCACAAACTAAATTCTGACCTGAAAGGGAAAGAGGTGGATTGTCGATTATACAGAGGAATGACCGGGTCTTTGATGTATTTGACAGCTTCACGTCCGGATATTATGTTTGCAGTTTGCTTGTGTTCAAGATTTCAGTCTAAGCCGAAGGAATCTCATTTGATTGCCGTAAAGCGGATCTTTCGATACTTAAAGGGTAAACCATGGTTGGGATTATGGTATCCAATTAATTCTGACTTTGATTTTAAAGCTTTTACAGATTCAGATTATGGAGGTTGCGGTCTGGACAGAAAATCAACGTCTGGTGGTTGTCAATTCTTAGGGAATAGACTTGTGTCCTGGCAATGAAAAACGCAAACCTCGATTGCAATTTCAACTTGTGAGGCAGAATATATTGCAGCAGACAATTGTTGTTCCCAAATCCTATGGATTTAACAGCAGTTGAGGGATTATGGTTTGAACTTCACAGGGACACCAATGATGAGTGATAACACAGCCACCAAGTCGATCACAACAAATCCTGTGAAACATTCAAAAACAAAGCACGTTGAGATTCGACATCATTCCATTCGTGATTGTGAAGAGAAACGACTGATTGAATTGGTGAAAGTTCACACAGATGACAATTTTGCTGATTTGTTTACCAAAGCGTTCGATCGTTCACGGTTTGAATTTCTTACTCAAATGATTGGTATGCTTAATCCAACGTTATAAAAGTTTTTCAAAAAGGTTTTTCATTGAAGTTTTTCTTTTAGTTTTCTAGATTATTTAAAGTAAATAGTTTTATGCTTTATTTTTTAACTAGTTTACTTGCTTTCTGAAAAACCAAAACAAATTTGAAAAAGATAAAATTGGCACTGCTTGAAGTTAAAGAAGAAATGATAGTACATCAGTAGGTGATCACATACACATGACCATAGATTGACTACCTAGTGTCTGTATTTATGTTTGTGCTTATATGATTTGATCTAAACTTCGTAGTCTGCATAAACAGGAAATGATAGCTTCATGATTGTCTGACATTGCTATATATAATCTTTAATTTGGATAATTACATGTAATTTGAATTGTCAATAGGCTAGAAGCGTTTTTAGTCCATTAGTAGTGTGAAAACATAATGGTCTATGTCACAATTGTGATTTAAACCCATGGTATGTCGGGTGTGTGTGTTAAAAGATCATTATTAGATAAAGTATATGAGGCTTCAAGTATTTCGTGAGACCAGTATCGGACAATATTGATTAGCATATTTTTTTTCCGTTCACTTCACTGCGCATGCCCCGAAAAACATGCAATGTGAAGTTGGATCAATTATCTTGATTCCATTGAATATATCCAGATGATAGTTGGATCACTCTACCCTATGTCATTGAATCAATCGATTCCTTGATCATTCTTATTGTTGAAGAATACCATCGGTACCATCTTTGTGTTATATTGAATCATGATACTTCATCCAAGACCAAGCAATATGAATCTTTCGATTCTAAATCATTCTGATTCTATACATCCTTTGGGATCTGCTTCTTTTTCTGTGCTAGTAGAGATAGTTTCATCCTGGATTTTGATCTTATCTTTGCATAAGTCCCATATGTCTTGAAGATAGTGCAGTTTAAATTTCTATTGGCATATTTGTAGGGTACACATTGTTTTCATATAAATGGTACTAACTCACAATAACGTGGGACAAAAATGCTTGTAGTTTCAAATCTTATAATGCTGACAACTTGAATTGACATGTAGTATATTGCAAATTCAGTATGAATAAGTTAGCATGTCATGATCTGATCCTGTTTACTTTGAAGTTTATCGCGTATCATTTCATGAATTTATGAAAAAATGAAAAAGAAATTTGGAAAAAGATAGTTGTGATATATGTGAGATCGAAGCTAAATAAAAATTTCAAAAGAATTGATAGTTTATGATCGCCTGAAGTGTTAGTTCTGAGAGATTATTTGCTGAGATATCATAGATTGCAGTATAATGTGCTTGTTTGTTGAACCAAATATTTGTGTATATGCAAAATGCCATAGATCAAACCTTAGATCTGCTAGTGATTTTATATTTAGAATGGGTATGTGATACATCAAAGATACTGATATGATCTTCTTACTCACAGTGTTCGACCAAAAATACGTGCCTCTGTATGTATAGATAAAAACCAAAAAGATTTTTATTTTTAGTTGTTTCTAGATTTACTGCTTAATTCATTTAGAAAAAGTACAAAAAGATTTTACTTGTTCTTTTAGTTTTAGAAGAAAAATCCAAAAACATTTTGTTTCTGTCTTCCATGAAAAATTCTTAATTATTTTGGATCAAGTTGTGCGCGGATAGAAGTGAAAAATGATAAATCTCAATTTTTGGCTAAAGTACCTAGGGTTCCTACAAAGGTGTATGATAGACGTCAAAAGTCTCTAGGGAAGAAGAAGGTGAAACTTCCAAGATGCAAGTCTGTAAGGGGTCCTCCTCCCAATGCAGTACTTGGAAAAAGGAAATTACAAGATGAAACATCTAGTTCTGAAGATGATGAAGCTCCTACAGCTAAAGGACCAAAATTGATGGCTTCGGCTATACATGCTGCACAGGAAAGAGAAGATAGAGAGTTTGTTGATTCACTGATTGTAACTCCTGTTTCTTCACAATCTACTACTCCTCAGATAACTCCCACAATGTCCAAAGTTAATGAAGAAGCTGGTCTATCCACTAGAGATACTAGAGATGAAAGAAAACAATCCTTGGAAACTCAGGTTACATGATTATAATCTTAGGTGGATGAGTTGCTTAGTAGAGAATTCCAACATGTTCAAACCTTAAATGATCAAAGAAAGGTACTTGCAGAAATGCAAATCCTTGTCAATCAATTAGTTAAGCGTCTTGACGCTCAGGGGGAGAAGGCTCAGAAAGATAAAACTACTTGTCACAGTATTGGTATTCAGAAGAATCCAGATGACGATGATGAACTAAGTGCTGGTGATGGTTTGGGTGAGCGTCAACACGCTGCATCTAATCCTTCATTAACTCAGGGGGAGTCGGAGTTTATTGTGGAAGCCATTATGATGACTAGTGGTTACAATGAAGCTAATGATGGTGACAATGAAGCTAATGATGCTAACATGTTAGATAATTCTTTGTTTGAATATTCTGATATGGATGATGCAGACAAGATTGAATGTTTATTAGATTTGGATGATGTTTTTGATAATGATGATACAGAAGAGGAAGATTTGGAGGAGGGAGAGATTGTTGAAGTCAAGTTGGAGAATGACAATCAAAAGATAGTCTATGAAGGGTGAAACTGAATAATTGATACGAACGTCTTTGATGATGATGTGATTCCTGAAGAGTTGTCAGAAGGAGTTATAGATTCTGAAGAGTCTGATCCTAATCAAGACAAACAAAACCCTGACTTTGCTGAAAGCCTGCCTAAAGATACTGAGATATATAAGAATACATGAATGACAAAGGCACAATGGGTGGAGATGGTGAAGAGGTGGGGAGATAAGTTACCAGTTTCTCCAGTTGCACCAGTCCAAAAGCAGAGATATGTGAACAAAGAGAAATGCTCGGGCAGGATAATAAGCTGGTTTTATGAGGCTGAGTTCAAGTTATTCGCTTTGAAAATATCAGATGGAGTTCAGTATTTGAAGCCAAGGCTTAAATACTTTAACTCTTTACCGAGATGTGAAGTCAATGGGTTATCAACTAAGCCCTTGATTAACAGATCAAATAATGGAATAGCTGACTAAATTGCCAAGTTGATAAGAATAGAAGGTGGATCTGGAAAATATGAAAGATTGAAACCTCAACAGGGTAAAATATTGAAGTATGTTGATCGAGTTACTCAAAAGGTAACTTGGAGATACAAGTTCAAACCTATGAGATCAGTATCAAAGATTTCGTTGAAGACAATTGCTTATGCCTGCTTGCGTGATCTTAAATGGTGGTATGTTGATGTCTATACGGGTGAAGCGGTGATAGAATACTTGAGTGGAAGGTCATGTTCTTCGATGCTATGAATCTTGTTAACTTTTCAAGGTCTGATCAGAAGATACTGAAGTGTAGAGAGATCATGTACACAGATGAGGGTAGAGAACAGGCGTTGCAGTACAAGAAAGTGTTGTATGTTTGTTTGAAACATAGAATTTGTGAAGGGAGCTCATTGCCAAAGAATTAGAAGAACAAGACTTGAAGATAAAGACCAAGCTGTTGTTAAGGGGGAGTCTGTTGGAGCATGTTTTATGACAACAAGCCTTGTAATATATTAGTCTTTATGTTTAATGTTTTGTTTGTTTTGTATTGTAATTACTTAAGTTTGCACATGCGAACTTAGTATGTTCGCCTGATATAGTTGAGGCGAACTTAACAAGTTGGCCTGAACTAAAGGTGGCGAACATATTAAGTTCGCCTGATCCAGTATGTGTTGTCTATAAATACTGCAGTAGTTGTTCTCATTTGTAATGTTCAGTTTTTACAGAACTTCTATGTGTGTACTGTTTACAGAGCAATACAAGAAGCTTTTTATGAAATCGTGTCTTGTGTGTGATTCTAGAGTGTGTGTGTGTATTCGAGACGTATGTATGCATTAGGATTCCGCCCAACGTATACGTATCATGTGTTTTACAGCAGAGATTGATCATTAGACCCGCTGGGACTTACATCTTCAGATGTGGTAGGAGGTATAGCTTTCTTTTTGGGAGGTTGTTGATGAGAGGGAGCTGGGTGAGAGAATTTGGACTCTTTGGGAGGAGAGGAGGGAGGTCTAGGAGAGAATGTGAAAGGTTGTTGGACAGAGAGAGGAGAGGATGAGGGAGTAGGCTTGGGTTTCTTTGGTTTTCTTTCTTTTGTTTGGTTGTCTACCCTTCGTTTTGAACCTATCTTCCTCAGCCTCTCTTCCTATTCCTTTTTCACCTTAACATAGAGGGCTTGCAGATTCATGAAATTCATGGGACCCAACCTCTTTCCACTTTATCCTCTAGCCTTTAGGAAGTCCATCATGACTTTCCTTTCTTCATGGGATCTGACATTGAAGGCAATGGTTTTTCTGGCTCTTTGGCTGGCCTTTTCTTCTTCTTCTTCAGCCCTTTTCTTACTTGCCAGTTTACCTTGTTGCCCCATGAAGGCTCTGTATATTTCTTTATTTGATAATTTCTCAAGATAGTCTGCATCGTCAGCTTGAGAAATCAGAACCTCTATCCACTCCTCTCTCATTTCTTTTGCAAGTTCAGAATCAGTTATTCTGAACATGGCTTCTTCATCTTTTTGCATCCCTTTCTTCATCTTCTTTATTTAGTTGTTCCTGCAGCTGGAGAGCTAAAGCTTCATATTCATTTATTTGTGAAGCTGCAGGAACATGCACTCTTGTTCTATCTAGTTTCCTAGCATGCAACTGTATTTGTTGTTCTTTGAGGAGCATGGCAGCCTTTCTTTCTTGAGCCTTTTTAAGCTCATCCATTTCCTCCTCTTCTCTCTCCCTTCTTCTTCTTTCTTCTCTTTTTCTATCCTCTCTTCTTCTTCAGTCGTAATTTCCTTCCCTTTGTTCTTATTGGATGCCTCTACTTCAGCTTCATGGATCACAACAGCAGATGTGGGGGATGCTGTTGAGACCTCAGCGTCAGATTCATTGGCAACTTGAAGAGAAGTCAACGGGAGAGGGACTTCTTCATTTTCCCCAATCTCCCATTCTTCTCCGGTAAATGCCTTCTATGCCTCCATTACCTTCTATTCTTCTCTTCTTTTTGATTCCTCTATTGTGATTAGGATGATGGATGGGGAAGAAGGAAGGGACAGGTCTGAATCTGGTTCCTCCATTGCAATCCATCCCTCTTTCTCAAGAAAGTCTTTTACAAGAAGGATCATGTCTTAGACTGCTTTTGGAGTTGGTGTTGTAGATTTGTGATCTTTGTTCAAACACCTTAAAGGGGAAGTTTGGGTTGAGCAGTAGCATCTCTTGGGCATTGTTAATTATAAATGTAGATCCATCACTCAAAAAGAATTTAAACCCTGATGGCCCAAAGCTTGACCATTCATACACTTACAAGCCCCTGACCATATCATTATATAGAAATCTTCTCAGACATAAGACTTGTTCTTCAGTCAAAACCCTGTTCCTTATCAATTGAAGTCTTTGATGTGTTTCTTCAGCTTCTCGTGAGGACTCTGCTTCTTCATTCTCAAACTTATTGTATGCCACTTTCTCAGCAAGAAGATCTTTAAATATGGGCATGTTGTCTTCACATATGTTATGGAAGCGCTCAATGGTACGCATAGCGGATAGATCATCAGATGTGTTGATGCATTCAGTCAAATGCAGAAATAGGGTGTCAAATAAGTTCAAGTTTTCTCACCTATGCTCTTTGACACCAGCAAACTCCCACCCAATCCCGAATCTTTCCAATCGACCATCATATCCCCAAGACAAAATGGAGTCAAACTCCAAATTATGTGTAGTTAATGGGAAATGGGGGGATATGGTTGTCTTGAGATAGCAGCAGCAGTTGGAAGAATAGTCACTGAGAGAGGCAAGTCTTCATCTTCATTATATGTCTCCATCTCCTCAGGGAATACTTCATCTACAACCCTGGCAACTAACTTCCAGTCCTCAGAGATCTCTACCTCTTCATCTCCTGAGGCTGGCAAGTCATTGATTTGAATAAAAGCAAGCTTGTATAGTGATCTTTGAAAGGCGGCCTGCTTTTTTATCCATTCATCCAAGCTGTCTATGCCATCCTCAGTAGTAACCATCTCCCCATTTTTTGTTGCATCAATGCATAGAGATGGTTGTGTTTGAGTTCCCACTGATACAAGGGAAGGAGAAGTCACAATTGGGCATCGGTGGCCTTCATGCATAGAGAGTTGGTGTCTTAATTTGCACACTTCAGCCTCTAGCATAGCTACCCTGGCTATCAATTCCAAATTTTCTAGTTTCAGTCTGTCCTAATCCACAGTTGTGGAATCCTTGGAACTAGATAGGGCCTTAGGCCTAGCCACTGCATCCCCATCACCCTGGTTTTCTTAGCGCCTGGGATTCCTCTCTGTGAAAAATGTTTCAAAAGAAACATTCTCACTGTGAGTTGTCGTTGTTGGGGACTTAGTGATGTTATCACTGTCCTCCGGGTCAATTGACGGACCAGTAGTAGTGATAGCCCCTTTCACATCCACTCTATCATCACTCCGAGAGTGAACCTTCTTGGATGAGGAACTTGGGCTGGGTACATTGGCAGCCAAGTCAATCAATACCTTCGAGATAGTGGCAGTTAGAGATGGTATATCATCTTGACTAGGTGCCTCTGCACTTAAGTTCAATGAGGAAACAAAAGGAAATGGCTCAGATGGTTGTTCTAAGGATCCGAGATGTGATCTTGATCATAATAGAGAAACATCCAAGTAAGCCTCTCTAATAATGTGGCTATCCCTTTTGATATTCTCATCAGAGTGTTGGGATTCTGAATGAGGGATTTTTGGTTGGGATTGGGCCTGTAAGATAAAAATAGAAGGATTCTTCTTGCTACTTTTTCTTTTGCGGGTATAGCTTGCCTCAACTAGGGCCATGTGTTCCAGTTGGGGTTGAAGAAACGGGGTAAGTATTTTTTATGCATGTGCACCCTCAATAGGTTGCACAGGGGTTCGACCCAGGTCAGCAGATGTTGTATGTTCAGGCTGTGAAGTGGAGGGTGTGGGATCAGTATCAGCTGGGATTGCTGAACTGTCACCCTAGGTACTTTGTATGTTCAGCATTGTAGATAACAATGGAACATTGACCACTGAGAACTTTGCTGAAACAATTCTCATAATTTGAAAAATGTTGTTTTTATGTCCCAATATCATGTAGATTCTTGCACGTTTTGAAAGATTTTGTAATTCATGGTTAAAGACTTCCTTCAAGAACCTAGGGTACATTAAGAAGGCTTGTCTTGCTCCTTCCAAAAGGTTATATCTCAAACCTTCAAATATTAAGTGAGAGAAATTGAAACCTTGCCATGTTACCATACCATGAACAGCGGAGGCAAAAGCAGAGTTCAGTTGATCCCATCCACTCCTCTTCTAAGATATGCATTGTAGAAGAGTGTGGCATAAGAACTTCCAAGGGAGACCCATCAGTGCCTTCTCAATGGTGTATTCATCTTGATTTCCAGTGTGCCCTATGGATGCAAAGGTCCTCGTGTATGCACTCTTGGTGTAGGAGTTTGCGTCACCCTTGTCTTGAAGCTTGAGATGCTTTCTGAGTGTAGCCTTAGTGATGGTTATGTCTTTGCCGTCTACCTTGGCTTTGATTTGGGGAGTCCCTGTTCAGTTGAGAAGATGGCAGAATTCTAGAAATCCTCCATGTGAGGTATGTAAATGATTGGATTGACAGTTAAAGCAAAGTGTATTTTCGATCGACACATGAAGTCGATCATATCGTCAAATCCTTCAGATTTCTTTCCTTTCACCAGATATGCCGTTATATTGTGGTATGTGGAAAACTTATCATTAGGATTGTTGATATCCCCGTCTGCCATTATGGGTAGGTTTGGAGGGAAGGAGGAAGCTTTTGAAAGTTGGTTAAGTATGGGAAAACTTTGAATGCTCGAGAGAAAAGATGAGAGTTAGGTCAGAATTGAATGTGAAGTGTTGAAGGAGGAAATTTGATTTTTTTTATAATGGCAAGAGAGGAAAAAAGTAAGTTCACTTGTACTGTACAATCCATTTACTTTTCACTGTTTTACAGCTGTAACACACTGTAGCAGTCATGGTAAAGACTGAAAGTGGGTTTTACAGCGAGTTAAAGTTAATTTGGACTCATTTTTTACCTATCAGCAGCAAACTTGGTTGCTGCAGATGGTTAAGCCTATCAGCAGCAGACTTGGTTGCTGCTGATGGTTAAATTGATCAGCAGCAAACATGGTTACTGCTGATGGATGTAATGATCCACAGCAAAGATGTTGCTGCTGATTGCCTTAAAGCTATCCGCAATAAACTTGTTTTTGCTGATAACTTAAGACAGTCAGTAACAAATTCTTTGCTGCTGATGACTAAGCCTGTCAGCAGCAAAAATGTTTGCTGCTGATTGTTAAGCTTGTCAGCAGCAAGAATGTTTGCTGCTGATTATCAACACATTATTTACAACAAATGAAAGACAAACACAATTTTATTCAAAAAATTTAGAGATAGATTTTAATCAAAGTTCATTATTCCAATTGATTCAACTTAATATCTAAATCTAGCTTCATCAAAGGGTTTCGTAAATAAGTCAGCATATTGCTCATTTGTATGATTGGTTAAAATAATTCTCTTTTTCTCATCTTGATCTCTTATGAAATGATACCTGATGTAATGTGAATGGGAGTTTCCATGAAAGTCATCCCATAGTATAGCATTTGATTTTGTATCCAGATGACTTGTGCACAGCAACTTGAAGCTGCAATGTATTCTGCTTCTGCTGTAGATGTTGATACACGTGTTTGGTTCTTACATTGCCATGAAATCAGTCTTCCTCCGAGAAACTGATATCCTCCGGATGTGGACTTTATATCCAAGTTGCATCCTACATAATCACTGTCAGTGTATGTATACAGATTGAATTTATCATTTTTAGAGTACCATAGCCCATGTCTTGGGGATCCCTTTAGGTATCTAAAATTTCTCTTGACCGCTTGTAGATGTGTATTCTTTGAAGCTGCTTGAAATCTTGCGCACACGCATACTGCAAACATGATATATGTCCTTGAGTCAGTTAGATACATGATTGATCCTATCATTGCACGGTACTAATGTTGATCAGTGTCTTGACCATCTTTGTCTGGGGTTAGTTGATGGTGCACTTGCAAAGGAGTTCTTGCAGCAGAGCAGCCAGTCAGTTTGAATCTTTCCAAAATGCTCTTGACATATTTGGATTGACTGATGAAGATTCCATTTTGAACTTGTTTGACTTGGAGACCCAAAAAGAAATTTATTTCACCCATCGAACTCATTTCAAACTTTGAGTGCATTAGGGTCTTAAAGTCTTTGCACATCTTCTTCCTTGTTGATCTAAAGCTGATGTCATCAACATAGATTTGTACTATAAGAATTTCTCCCCTTCATATATGATAAACAAGGTCTGATCAATGGAACCTCTTCTAAAGTTGTTGCTGAGTAGATATCCTGACAAGGTTTCATACCAGGCTCTTGGAGCTTGATGTAAGCCATAGAGAGCTTTGTCGAGTTTGAAAACTTTGTTAGGATGTACAGGATCTACAAAGCCTGGAGGTTGTCTTACATAGACTTCCTCACCAATCTTCCCATACAGAAAAGCACTCTTGACATCCATTTGATAGACTGTAAAGCTCTTGGATGCAGCATATGCTAGGAAGATTCGGATGGCCTCCAGTCTTGCAACAGGAGCAAAGAATTCATCATAATCAATCCCCTCTTCCTGAGTGTAGCCTTGAGCTACAAGTCTGGCTTTGTTCTTGACTACGATTCCACTCTCATCTTGCTTGTTCTTGAATACCCATCTTTTGCCAATAGTAGTTTGAGCAGGTGGAAGATCAACCAGAGTCCACACTTCTTGTCTCTTGAATTGCGGCAACTCTTCCTGCATTGCCTCAATCCAACTGCTATGTTACAATGCTTCATCTATCTTCTTTGGTTCTACTTGAGATAGAAAGCAAGAATACAGACATATATTGGCCTCATGAGTCTTGCTTCTTATTTGAACTCCTTGCTGAACTTGGCCAATTATATTTTCCAATGGATGTTCCTTGTTGATTCTCGGTGTTGGTATAACATACAACTGTATTCCTTGCTCAAGATTGCTTTGATTCTGATTAGGAAAATCTTCATTCATTGTGGAAGAGTCTTCAACATCAGCAGCAGCATCAACAGCAAATGCCTCTACACCAACTGTATGTCCTTCATCAGCAGCAGATGCCTTTACACCATCTGCAGAGATATCATGAATCTCATTTTGATGTTCATGTTCAGAGAGACTGCTACTGGTGACATTGGAGAGACTTGTTCTTGCCTCACCGGCTTCAATAGCTTCCATAACAGATGGAGGAACAATAGATGGTCTTTTGATTCTTATAGAAGGACTATTGAATTCCAATATGTAGTCATTTGATGATTTGGAAGCTGGTTCTTTGGAAGAGGTAGACTCCATATTTGAGAAGATGAGAGGCTCAAATACTTGGGAGAAGGAGTCTATATCAAAGAGCCAGTCTGGTCCTTTACCCTTTTCACATGGAATGTGTTCCCTACATTCCACATTTGTTGAATCTTCCACTATTCGTGTTCTTGAATTAAACACTCTGTAGGCCTTGGATTGAGAGGAATAGCCCACAAAGTATCCTTCATCTGATTTGACACCAAATTTGGGAAGAACTCCATGTGTGATAAGAATAGTACATGGGCATCCAAAGGGTTTTAGAAACCCAATGTAGGGAACTCCTTTGAACCATAATTCATAAGGTGTTTTGTTGAGAGGCTTGACAATGAGAACTCTATTTTGCACATAGCGAGCTGTGCTAACTGCTTCTGCCCAGAATGTGAGAGGCATTTTTGTGTCAGCTAGCATTGATCTTGCAGATTCAATTAGAGTTCTGTTTCTCCTTTCAACAACCCCATTTTGTTGAGGAGTTCTTGGAGCACTGTATTGTCTTTCAATGCCCTTGCTCTCACAGAAACAATTCAAGGTTTGGTTTTTGAATTATGTACCTTGATCACACCTTATGATATTGACTTTCTGATTGCTTTGATTCTCAACCCTAAGAATGTAAGATTTAAGAATCTCAGCAGTTTCATCTTTTGTTCTAAAAAAGTATACCCAAGAGAATCTGGTGTAGTCATCAGTTATCACCAGACAGTATGACTTCTTGCCCATTGACAAGAAATTTGTAGGACCAACAATATCCATATGCAGTAGCTGTAGTGGAGTGTCATTTGAATTCAATGTCCTGGGCTTGTGAGAAGTCTTGTGTTGCTTCCCCTTTAAGCATGCTATGTGGTGATCTTCAAGTTAGAATTCTTTGTCAGGAAGACCTCTAACAAGATTTCCTTTTACCAACTTGTTGATAGTTTTTACATTAACATAGCTTAATCTCCTGTGTTAGAGAGCAGATTTATCAACTGATGCCTTAGATAGAAAACAAGATACACTACCAGATGGAGTGACCTCATTCATGTCAAGCACATATAGGTTATCTTTTTCTTTGAGCAGTCAACAGAATCTGTTGAAGCACTTTTGTGTGACAAACACTATGGATATTGTCTTAGCTTTTGTATTTGTCTTGTACGTATTTGTCTTTGTATGTTAGTGTCTGTATGTAGTAGTTATCGAGTTGTAATTACTAATGTATGTACTAGTCGTCTGTTTTCTCTAAGTGTTTTGCGCACTTAGCATGTGCGCAGGAATTACTTCCTGCGTACTTAGCAAGTACGCAAGAATCCTCTGCGTACTTGTTAAGTACGCAAGAATAATTTGCCTTGCGCACTTGTTAAGTGAGCAGAGATCAAGTCTAGTATTAATAGGTTGTGGTGACAAAAGTTATGTACGCACTCATTTGTAACATCTCTGTAACCTACAAGTTTTATAATAGACAAAGTTTGAAAGTGTTTTCACTATCGGTTTACTTTGTGTTACTTGATTCTCCACCTAGTCACGGGTATTCCGCACCCGTTCCGACTAGTCACACACCCACACGTAACGATCCGAGACACCCGGGGATCTACAAGTGGTATCAGAGCTTAGCTCTTGATTTCGAGTGTTGTGAGTGTGTTAGGAGCATCTTCTACACATCCTACAGAGTTTTACAAGCAAAAGAGAGGGTCTTTTGGTGATTTTTGTGATAAAATAGGGGTAACTCTTGAGCACAATTTTAGAAGCAAAGATACTCAAAAACTGATCTTTTGTTGTGTATTTGAGTGAGCATCAAAGGTTGGTTAGAAACGATTTTCTGACCCTTTGGCTCATTTTGTTTGGTCATATCTTCAACTTTTTCCGTCTCCGGTGAGATTCCAGTGACCGGAAAAAGTTGGTGAGGGTTGGTGAAAAAGTGATCTGCGTACTTACCATATTTGGCAACAAGTACAGTCTTGCTGCGTACTTACCAAGTACGCAAGACCATTTCTTGTTGCGTACTTAACTCCCTCCTGCGTACTTGTCATTTACTTATGCGTACTTGTTAAGTACGTAAGAGCAAATCTTAAGTGCGCAAGACCAACTTCTTAAGTGTGCAAGGCCAGAACTTAAGTGCGCACATTGCCTTGATTTTTCTGAAATTTGACTAAGTGTTTCACCATGGCAAATCTTCAGAACCTCGGTAACCTTTTGAATTATGAAAACGAGATTGGAACCCCACAGAAACCACCAAAGCTGCTTAACGTAAATGATTACTCAAACTGGAAAGCACGCTTTGAGCATTATATCTCATACACTGATTCTTATTTTGGATACCCATTCTAGAGGGTTATAAGCATCCCACATATACATATCTTGATGAGGAAGTTCCCAAGCCTATCTCCAAACCTGATGAAGAAGAAAAGAAAGTTTATGACAGAGAGAAGAAGGCACACGGATCTATTACTATGTCCTTGACCAGGGAGTTATTTCACAGATTTAGAGGATACGATAATTCCAAGGATCTCTGGAAGGCTTTGCAAAAGCGATTCGAGGGAAACAACGACATCAAGAAGAGTAAGATGGATCTTCTTAGGAAGCAATATGAGTGCTTCAGATATCTAGAGAATGAATCCATAGATAAGGTTATCTCTAGATTCTATCATCTGCAAACTGAGCTGAAAGCTTATCACCTCATCTATCCAAATGTGGAGTTAGTTGAGTCGTTTATGGATGCCCTACCCCCAAAATTTTAGATGTACACTACCTTGATGAGAGAGAACTCAAAGTTTTATGAGATAACTATTGATGAAGCAATTGGAAAGGTTCAAGCACATGATATGAACCTAAAAATAAAGGAGAGCTCAGGGAGACCTCAAATATAAGACCCTTCTATGTATTATGGGACGTCTTCCACATCCAAGTCATCGGGTTATGGAATTCCCCTTTTCTCAGGGAACTCTAACGAGGAGGATAATTCAAAAGTTTATGGTGGTCATGCTTGTTATAAGGCATCTGAATCTGGTTCTGGTTCTGGATCTCATCACAAGAATCCCTCAGGAAATCCTTCTCCCACATCTTCAGCTAACCAATCTACAATAGCCAAGATAGTTGAAGATCATGTGGCTTTGTTTTCATCTTGTATGTTTGTCTATGAAAACTTCATTGGTGACAAGCTAACGGATCCTGAAACCATAGAAGAAGACTTTAATCAGGTGGATCCGGATGATACGGAGGACATGGATATTCAGTGGAATATGGTCATGATCTTGAGAAGAGCCAAGCGTTTCCTGAACATAACAGGAAGAAAGTTCATTGGTGGGCATTCAAATGCCAAGGTTGGTTTTGATAAATCCAAAGCCAAGTGCTATAAGTGTCATAATTTTGGACACTTTGCTCGTGAATGTCAAAAGGACAAAGCACCGACCTCGGGTTTCACCAGACCTAGCCAAGGAAATAGTCAAGGGTGCAACAACTCCAACAATCGCAATCAAAGTCAAGGTGGTACGTCAAACGCTTTGGTATCTCAACAGAACGACAGCTTTGATTGGGGTGTTCATCTGGAGGATGCCATTATTGCTCAAACACATGTTACTCTCATGGCTGAGATCATAGAGATGATGGAAGTAGAGGAACGGGAAGCTTCTGTGGCTGACCAAGAAGAGTCTACAACTGCAGTTGCCCTCATGGCTATTAGAGAGGCATCATGTTCATCAAATGAGGTAGATTCTAACTCTTTTGTTGTCATTTCTTGTTCAAAGTGTCTGAGCTTAAAGGATGAAAATTCTAAGCTTCAAGACAAAGTCAAACCCCTTCGTATTGCAGCTTTAAGCTACAAAGAAAATGAAAAATGATACAAAGATTCAATTGAAACTTTGAAGAAAGAGAAACGTGCTTATTCACTTAAAATCAGTGATCAACATTTTCATTTGGATGTTACGTACAAGGGGTTGGAAAAGAGAAACAATGAGATCACCAAGCTGCAAAACGATATCTTGAAGTTGAAAGGCAATATTGAGAAGTTGAAAAACTCTCATTTTTTGGTGGAACACTACGAGTCTGTGGTGAGACAAGTGAATGGATTAGGGCTGGGTACTAATGCCATTCCTCCACCAGTAAGCGGGAAATTTGTCAACGGTTTAATTAACATAGATCTGTCTTGCCTTGCTGATTTCTCAAGTAAGGCTAACTCTTCATCCGATGAAGAGTTCTTTACTGCTTCTAATGATGGGTCTGAGAACACCTGCCCTGAAGGAGTAGTCTATGAGGAGTTGCTCGGTGAACAGAAAGTTAAGAAAAACATTGTCACTGATTGTGATAATTGTATTTTGACTGAACCAGATATCGTTGAATCAAATTAAAAATTAAAAGTGATGCTTTATGGAGGATATAAAAACATTAATCAAGTTAAGAGAGAAGCCTTTTTAGCTCATTACGGGCTTGGCTATCAAGAAAATATGCAAAAGTATTATATTCCCAAAAACCAATCACCATCGGGTCAAACTACTGTTCACCAAACAACTTCTCCTGTTCATCATGTTGAGTCATCAAACCTCAAATCAAATGAGCCTTACAGGAGGAATTACAAAGATAGGAGAACATGTTTTCACTATGGTACGATAGGTCACATTATTGTGAACTGCCCGAATAAGAACTAAGGGAAACGGCCAGTTATTTCACAGCTAGCTGTTGTCCCCAAGTCACCACCAGTGAAACAGACCAAGAGTCCAAAGAAGAATGAGGTGAAACCACTAGTGAAACTGTTGGTGAAGCCAAAGACCACATCTGAGACTAAACCAACTGTTCTAAAAAGGGAAAAACTTCCTACTAAACCTTGTGCATCTACCTCTGGTAATGCATCAACTGATGAGAAACCTGTGGTAAAACTCTCCAAACCAAAGAGGAGAAGAAGGAATAAGAGATTAAGAAAACTGGAACAACTGGCTGGAGTTCAATCAGGTGAAGCTTCCACTAGTTTACCTGCTACTGTTGAATATAAGCCTATTGTTCCAGTTAAGAAAAAGAAGAGGTTCTGGAACAAGAAATCCAAAAGTTCTCAATCTCCTGATCCCAAGTCTTCAAAAGATTCATCCATTTTTTACAGTCACGACTGTGAGTTAATAGATATTGTTTATTTTGAGAAAGACGGACGACCCAAGACCACTATGGCTTGGATCTCCAAATCTAACTAATTTGTTTGTGACTCGCGCAGGGACATCCGAAGGGTACTATCTCTAATCGTTGGTATGTAGATAGTGGATGCTCCTGGCACATGACAGGTAACATGGCCCTGCTTCAAGATGTTAAACCATTCAGAGGCAGCTTGTGGCCTTTGCTGGAGAGAAATGCGGTAGTATCACGCGTCAAGGCATGGTTTCGAATTGACGTGTTAGCTTCGAAAATGTCAACTACTGCGAGCAGCTGAAGAATAACCTGTTGAGTGTATCCCAGATGTGCGACAAGGAGTACTCAGTTATGTTTGACAAGACCGAATGCATGATTCTCAAACCTGGTTTTGAATTTCCTGAAGACTGGATTCTGATGCGAGCACCAAGGACAAACGGCACTTATCAGATCGATATGAGCGTGGCAACAACCACCTCACCAGTTGCTACTTGTTTGCTTACCAAAGCGACAGAGCTTGACTCAATCTTGTGGCATAGGAAACTCGGACACATTTCTTATCGAAAAATGAATCATCTTGTCCGAAACGGTTTGGTAACCGGTGTTCCTAAGCTGAGATTTGCCGTTGCAGATGACTGTATGCCTTGTAAAAAGGGCAAACAGCAACGGAAGTCTCACAAGCCCAAGCTCCAAAAATATATCGATACCCCTTTGGAGCTATTACATATGGATCTGTTTGGCCCCACAAGTATCAAGAATATTGGAGGTAAGTCATACTGTCTGGTTGTAACTGATGAATTCTCACGTTTATTCTTGGGTGCATTTTTTAGGTACAAAGGACGAGACTGCTGACATTCTTCAATACCTGATCCTGAGCCTAGAATCTCTTTGCAAGTTGAAGGTTAGAAGAATAAGGAGTGATAACGGAACTGAATTCAAGAATAACTTGATGGAGATTTTCTATCTCAAGAAGGGTATCCGTCACGAATTTAGTGCCACGTACACACCTCAGCAGAACAGAGTTGCAGAAAGGAAGAACAGAATCTTGATCGAGACTGCAAGGACAATGCTGTCAGATGCAAAGCTACCTGTAACTTTCTAGGCAGAAGTAGTAAATACAACTTGTCACATTTTGAACAGAGTTCTGGTTGTAAAGAGGCACAACAAGACTTGCTATGAGTTGATCCACAATCGACCTCCCAATCTAGACTACCTAGTTCCATTTGGTAATCCCTATTCCTTATTGTTACAGTACAAGGATCGAAAATCTAAATTTCATGCAAAAGCAGTGGAAGGCATTTTCTTAGGATATGTTGCCAATTCACCATGCAAGAGAGTGTACAATATAGGAACTCGTACTTTCGAGGAATGGTTCGAAGTGGATTGCAGTTAACACAGCATTCCACCAGAACCAACTGGTCCAGCTTGGGGTTTTGATTATGATGCGCTATTCAAGTCTTTCAACCTTCCTGATTTTTCTGCCGATGATGCCGCAAATGTGTATGATTTCGTTAATGGCGGTGATGATTCAAATTTCTCCACTCGTGCCACGGTGCCCATTGTAACTCCCAGTTCCAATGTTGCATCTGCATCTGGAACTCATGACAGTGATGATGTTGAAGTTGTGTATGTTGATGGAGATGGCGCTTTAGCTAATCCTAACACTCGAGTAGGAAATGAAGCTCCAGCTGGTCTAATCAACATTGAATCGTCGTCTGCTGGATCACAGGATATGGGGGAGTTGAGTACGAATCTAGACACAAATCTCCAAGAACCGCTCATACCAGAGACGAGAGTGCATAAGAATCATCCAATTGACAACATTATTGGTTATCCTCATGCCGGTGTTCAGACTCGTCATAGAACCATTACTGAGAACACTAGTTTGTACGCTGATATACTTGTTTGCATGCTGCATTCGTGTCCCAGTTGGAGCCGAAGAATGTGAAGGAGGCTCTCGCTAACAACTGCTGGATTGAGGCGATGCAAAATGAACTGTCCCAATTCCAAAAGTTGCATGTGTGGGATTTAGTTGACTTGCCAAGAGGCGTACAACCAATTGGAACCACATGGGTGTTCAAGTGCAAAACGGATGATCGTCATGTCATAGTGAAGAATAAAGCAAGGTTGGTTGTTCAAGAATTTTATCAACAAGAGGGCTTGAATTACACTGAAGTATATGCCCCAGTTGCTAGACTTGAGGCCATTCGACTGTTTCAGGCTTATGCCTCCTATGTCGGCTTCAAGGTCTATCAACTTGATGTGAAGAGTGCTTTCCTGTATGGAAAAGTTCATAAAGAGGTCTATGTCACTCAACCTCCTAGCTTTGAAGATCCGCATAATATCAATAAAATGTAAAAGCTCGACAAAGCACTTTATGGTCTTCATCAAGCACCTCAAGCATGGTATGAGACGTTATCAAAACATCTACTATTCAATGGTTTCGATCGTGGACAGACTAACTCGGCCCTCTTCATTCGGAAAGCGGGAGGTGATATTCTACTCGTACAAGTGTATGTCGGCGACATTATCTTTGGGTCTACAAATGAAGAGATGTGTAGGGAATTCGAACAGGTGATGAAGTCCAAGTTTGAGATGAGCAACATGGGTGAATTGTCATTCTTCCTGGGCCTGCAAGTCAGTCAAAGAGAGGATGGCATCTATCTACATCAAACTAATTATGTGCAAGACATTTTGTCGAAATACAAGATGAATGATAGCAATACTTATGGCACACCTATCCCTTTCAATCACAGTTTGCATCCAAACAAAGATGGAAAGGATGTGGATTGTAAACTGTACCGTGGGATGATCGGTTCTCTCATGTATCTCACAGCTTCAAGGCCCGACATAATGTTTGTTGTATGTTTATGCTCAAGGTTTCAGTTACAACCAAAGGAGTCTCATATGATAGCTGTTAAGAGGATATTTAGATACTTGAAAGGGAAACCCCGATTGGGTCTTTGGTACTCAAAGCAGCAGTCATTTGACCTCAAAGCCTATACTGATTCAGACTATGGCGGTTGTAAACATGATAGAAAATCAACTTCAGGTGGATGTCAATTCTTGGGAGACAGGCTAGTTTCCTGGCAGTACATGAAGCAGTCAACGGTTTCTGTCTCAACATGTGAAGCAGAGTATATTGCTGCAGCGAGCGGTTGTTCTCAGCTATTGTGGATTCAGCAGCAATTGAGAGACTACGGCTTAAACTTCATTGGAACTCCTCTGTTCATTGACAAGAATGCCACCGTGTCCATCACAAACAACCCGGTGAAACATTCCAAAACTAAACATATTGAAATTCGCGATCATTTCATCCGTGATTGTGCTGAAAAGCATCTCATTGAACTTGTAAAGGTTCACATGGATGACAACTTTGCTGACCTTTTCATTAAGGCGTTTGATCGAACACGTTTTAAACATCTTGTCAACATGATAGGAATGTTCAATCCGGAGTGAAAACTTGTTTTTTTTCTTAAATCAATTCAATTCATGAAAGTTAAATTTTATTTCGTTTAAATGTTTTATGTATAGTTATTTTAATTTTTAAATATTTTACAAAAATACAAACAAAATAGAAAACCAAGAAACTTTCAAAGTCATTTTGAGAAAAGAGGAAATGATAGTACATCTGAAATGATCTAAACTTCTTAGATTGCACATATGGGAAATGATTGCGTCATGCTTACTTGATTGTTTAAATTGTTGTGTTTTTAATCTGCTTATTTACAAGAAATTTGAATTGTGAGTAGGCTGTAAGCGTCTTTGAATCATTAGTAGTGTGGAAAGTAAATCAATACTACAACTGTGATTTGAACCCATGTTTGCTAGTGTGTGTGTGTAAAAGAACGCAAAAGATCACTATCAGATACAGAATGTTAGATTTTGGCAATTATTTTCTTCTGAGACCAGTTTCGGGTTAGGTTGTTAGCACAATTAATGTGGTTCATCTCACTTCCCATACTCACAAGTATGCAATGAGAGATTGAATCAATATATGTCTTGACATCAACCATTGAGCATGTATTCACCATTGAATCACTACTGATTCATTGAATTCAAATCCAGATAAAAGTTGGATCCCCTTACCTAAATCCTCAAATACCATATTCATTATCCTGAATCATCATACCGATATTCACTGAAGAAATCACATGAAACCAAGACAAACGAATCACTCGATTCTGAATCTTATGATTCATGATAATCCCTATCGATTCTGTTTGATTTTTCCTGTACTAATTGATGTAGCCTCATTCTGGAAATTTCGAAAATCATTGGGAAAATCTTAGATGCCTTGAGATCAGTGCAAAGTAAGTTCATAGCATAATTGTGGGGCACACGTTGTATATTTATAACAATTACCTTAACACACAAGAACATGGTACTAAGATGCTTATGGTTTCAAATCTTATAATATTGTCAACTTGAATTAATTTTTATGTTCTTATTACGTATAAATAAATAGTAATCCATGACATGATCTCATATTCTTTAATGTTTATCTTGTATCATTATTGCTATAGTTTAGCCTGATATGATCCTCTGTTGGTGTCTTTGAACAAAAATAGTGTGTGTATATACTTGTATATCTCTATTCAGAAAAGATCAAAAAGATTTTAAGTTTACGTACAGTTCATTCTAATCAAAAAATGTAAAAAATATTTGTGTTTAACCTTATTGAATTGACTTTGAATCCTCTTGAATGAATATGCTTATCATGTTCGTTATTTGGTTTTGACTTCTTCATAATTGAGTTGAAATTAGTGAAACACAAGAGTTTCTGCGTACTTGAAAAGTGCGCATGAATTAAACCTTGCGTACTTGTAAGTACGCAAAACTTAAGTCATGCGTACTTGTCAAGTACGCAAGCTTTAAGTCTTGCGCACTTGCTAAGTACGCACAACCCAAACGCGTGGAATATATATACAGGACTTAGGTTTTTTATGAGTTCATCTCATTTCAAACTTTCGACACTGTTGAATACTCCCTGGTCATTTTTCACTCAAAATTTTGTGTGTTCCCAAATGGTTTTTCATCCCGATTCTAGTTTCAACATCATCTAAGTTTCATTTGGTGAGAATCTAGGACCATTTCATCCATTAAATCATGTTATATGGACCGATTTCTGAACTTGAAGAACTAGGGTTTTGGACTTTGTTTTTTGACAAATTTTAGTTGTTTTTGACACACATTATGACTTGAACCATGTTTAAAATCAGTATTCGAAGCTTGATCAACACTTAATCGTCCATCATACTTGTTGATTTTTGTTTTGACCATGTGTGTGAACGTGGGTTTGCTTCGGTTAAAACTTAGGTCAAAATGACCGGGTTGTAGCACAAGATTGATGTTGGTTTTGGTTCCAATGGTCATAAACATGTTTTTTGACTCATTGGTGACCAACATCACCATCAAATTTCAGATTTTACAGATTCTGGTCTTTTAAATTTGTGCCCAATTGTTAAGCCTGCGCACTTAACAAGTACGCAAGACATAAGTCATGCGTACTTGCTAAGTACGCAAGGCATAAACCCTACGTACTTACCAAGTACGAAGGAAGGGCAAATCTGAATTTTTTTCTAAGTCTGGATTTCAATTAAATGTGATTGTGCTATACTTGGTCATGTGTATTCATTTCCAATGACACTTTTTGTTCTTATTGTGTTTACTGTTTGTTTTTGCAGTGATGGCTCGTGCGTTTACAAGTGAGTTTAATCTGTTGGCACTTACTGAACCGGAATGGAGGGGTGCTGCACTTGAGTACCGGGAAATCATTGATTTCTTGAACCGCTCAAGGATAAGCTATGCTATTTCAGCAGACCCTGTCGTATCAAGACCTTACTTGGAGTAGTTCTGGGATACTATCAATCATGACTGCACAGTAACCCCCAATGTCATTCTGGCTACTATGGCAGGTCATGATATTGCCATTTTTTAGGACACCATCAGACGGGTCTTACAGTTCAGAGATCTTGCAACCGACCCAATCTCCTATCCTGATTACTTTGTGGATGGGTGTTGGAGACAACTTATGGGATACGTCGTTGTGCGGGATTATTCATCTTATAAGAATATGTGGGTGCTGGATCAGTGGAGGTACTTTGCCCACATTATGATCGTGTGCATGTCTTCCAGGAAGGCGGGAAAGGATGCCATGTGTCATGATCTAGCAACTTCTATGGTTGGGCTGTCTCTAAACAAGGGATACAACTTCTCCCGCTACATATACAAAGCTTTAGTTGATCAGATTAATACAACGGAGAGGTTTAAATTCTTGTTATACCCAAGATTTATGCAACTCTTGATAAATGATGCGTTGCCAAATCTACCTACTATTGGGGAGAGACTGCAAGTGAAGCGGGTGGCCAAGAGAGTTTTCTCATAGTTCTTAACGCTAGGAAGTGTAGAACCTACCCCTGAGCATACTCCACTCTTTGGCCACCTGATCAATGAAGCTTATGTGGCGCCTGCAAATTGGAGATGGTATAGTTCAGAGTCTGAGCCTGAACTTAGTGAACACAGTGATGAACAACAGGAAGAAGAGGAAGTTGAATCTGAGGATGTAGTGTCTGAAGAAGGAGGAGACGAAGAACATGGAAGTGGGGGTGCTGAAGAATCAGACTCAGAAACGACCGAGTAAGATTCATTTGATTCTGATGATGTACCATCACAGGCACACCCAAGGAGATTGACGAAGGTGACCCTTCTCGAGTCATCTTCCAAGAGAAAGAGACAAGAGACTAGCAGTGAATATGATCCCGATTCTGATTCCGATGCTGCTATACAGAGACGCAGACGAGAAAGTATCAACAAGCGTCGGGGGGATAGGCAACATCAACCTATTCTTTGTGAGGTGGAAGTAAGTGCTCAGAGGCAAGTAACAATAACAGCTGAGAGCACTGAATCGACTTCTACTTCACCGTCACAACAACTTTATCGACGACAGAGGAGGAGGTCATTGGTGACATCTGTTGAGGCTACTACTACTATCACAGAGGAGGTTCCTCTGATATTAACCCTCTCTGGACAGACTCCAATTCTGACCGAGTCTGTCACCATCCAAACAACCACCATATCTACCTCAATCCCCAAAACCACTCTCCAACACATCAGTGAACCATTTCCCGAGTTGGATTTTATTCATGGATTTGATTTTGATGAAATCTTCACCTTCCCAACTCATCAAGCTGAAGCATCGTCTAGGGGTCCTGATCCTAGAGATGCCAGGATCACTACTCTAGAGACTCAAGTTGCTGGATTACTTGAAATGGTACGAAAATCACGTGAAGAATCTGATAAGCAACAGGGCCAGATAAACTCACTGATTGATGAACTAGCCGCTTTGAAGAAACAGCAAGCGGTTGATCAAAAGTAGCATAAGGAGCATGATGTTATGGTTAAACTGGTCTGTGATATGGCCAAGAAGCTTGCTGCCCAGGGGGATAAATTGAAAGAATTGTTGGAGAAGCAACCACCTAAGCCTAGCAATGAAGAGGCTTGTTACATAGTTGATCTAACTAAGGGTGATGACAGGACAAGGATCCTGAAGCCGAACCAAGTGGAAGTGAGCAGCAATCGTCGACTTTGGCGATTGTTCCCATTTCTATCATGCATATGGCTGAGGGGGAGTCTACTCAGAGTGAAGGTGGAGGTGATGCTTCAGGTGGTAATAAAGGAAAGTCGGTGGCTGACGTTTTGAAAGATCTATCTGACGACGTGTCGGATGATGTGATCTTACTACTAGAGCCTGACTATTCCAAGGAAGCACAGATCGATGCTCTCTGCAATTTAGAAGAGGAAGAGATCGAGTCTGGTGATGATTGGGATGAGGATGTTGTAATCGAAGTTCCCAAGGGTGACGGGGAAGGAGAATATGAGTTTGAGGATGGAGAGATTTTCGAAACTCCATTCTTTGAAACTAATCTTGACACAGGTTCAGTCGAGCTTGTAAGTACTGTTGAGGCGTCGACTGAAGCCTCTCCTACCAACCCCACACCTGTGGATCCAGAGCCACAGAAAAGCAAACATACGCCTACAAGTTCATCAAAGGATCCGACTCCTGTCTGGCAGAAGACATCAATCATAGAAAAACATGGAGTGACAGGTATGATCTTAGCTGTGAGGTTCGAGGATGACAAGAAGATGTTTACAATTAAGCGATTGTGTTACATGATTTTCCACCTAGTCACGGGTATTCTGCACCCGGTCCGACTAGTCACACACCCACACGTAACGATCCGAGACACCCGGGGACCTACAGAATCTTCTCTGGAGGAGGTTTGCTTTAACCCAGGGGAGGGCACAAAACATTCTTTGTCTGTAAAAAGCATCCAATGCTTCTGATCACAGACCTGAGACACACTCATGAGATTGAATTCCAGTTCTTTGATAAAGTTTACCTTTTCAATGCTCATTCCCTCATTGGACATAGTTCCGTGTCCAGTTCTAGATCCTCCCTTTGAATCACTCCCAAAGGCAACATATCCTCCAAAGAAATGTCTGAAGTTGGAGAGGATGGACCTGTTGCCGGTCATGTGCCTAGAACAACCACTGTCTACAACCTTGGTGTTATCCTTGTGACCTAGTTGTCCCTACACATAAGAGAGATCTAGTTAGAGGGAGGAACCTAAGACCTTGCAGACTTGGGTGAGGGAGTCTTTAGACCAAGATCATCAGTATGCTTGCATTCAATGGAACCAATGATGATGCTTTGAGGGAATGAGGCTGTGGACTTGGTTTTCCATTATTGAGGTGGTTTTCTAGATCTTTTTACATAATCAGCAGTAAATGTGACTTTGGTTGCTGATGGCTTTGCTTGATCAGCAACAAACTTTACTTCTATAGACTGTGGCTGATCCGCAGCAAACTTAATTGTTGCTGATGGCTTAAACTGGTCAGCAGCAGATTTGGTTGCTGCTGAAGGCTTGAATTTGGGATTCAGTTTCTTCAACTTCAACTGATCAGCTGCATTTTTGCTGACTGCTGATTGTTCAACAGATACATGCTTCTCCTGCTTTACCTTTCTATTGAAAGTGGCTTTATCCGTAGGAGTTCTTCTATAGAGCGGCTTCTGTTTAGGAGTAGTCTGAACTGCTTTGGAAGTTGATTGGAAGATCTGGTTAAATGGATTGAATTTATAATCTACAACAAAATGGTCTGATTCACCACATATGATGCAGGAATGTTGAGCTTTTGGGATCTGCTTCCTTGGTGGAGAGAGTGATTTTCTGAAGTGAGTTGTCTTGGATTCATAGCTTCTTACCTTCTTATTTTGTTTGTTTTCTCAAAGGCATGTTGCTTGAGATTTCTTTGCTGCTGAAGGTAGTAGAAGCAGGTGCTAGCAGTATGGTTGTATTTACCACTGACAAAACATGATTTAACTAGTTTGTCCCTTTGAAAGTACACATAGTCCTTTCTCTTGAGCGGATCTTTAAAATTCCAGGGATGAGCTTTGTTGTGCTCAAATGTGGCTTCCTCCAATATTTTTTTGTACATATGGAGCTCTCTTTCCAGGTTCATGACAGATATCAAACACCTTCCTGGGTTGGATGGTTTGGTTTGCTTATAGATTGGTGAAGGTTGAGGATTGTCCCTTTTCAATAATTAACTTTCTCCCTTCAGGAGGATAGCTAATTTTGATTTGTTTGGTGAGTTGAGTTACTGGTATTGAGGGAATGAAAGGACTTCGACCATTGGTTTGGATTACTTTATCAGATTTGGTGGTTTTGAGAATTACTTCATTGGTAGGAAGTAATGGAGCTTCACTTGTTTTAGTGGAATCTGAGCATGTGGACTCAGATTTAGATGAGGTATTGCAGTCTTGCATGGAAGGTTCTTCCTTTGAAGGATCAAGGTTTCGGTTTGCATGCTCAAGGTTTGTGAGGTTGAAGTTTGGTTCATGAATTGCCACATAATCAGCAGGTGGTGTAATAGATTTGTACTGGTCAGCATGGTACCCCATACCAGTTTTTACTCTATCATGAACTTTTTGGATGAAAATTCAAATTTCTCAACATGAACCTTCTGTTCTTCCAACTCAGCTCTGGTAGCTTCTAACTTAACCAATAGATCATCAATCTGAGTTTCAAGATTTGTTTGTTCATGTTTTAATGATGAAATCTCTTTCTTTAGGCAATTAATCTTTTCTTTGTAACTGTTTTCAATCTTATTGAAT
This sequence comes from Smallanthus sonchifolius, assembly GCA_023525975.1. Taxonomy (NCBI): domain Eukaryota; kingdom Viridiplantae; phylum Streptophyta; class Magnoliopsida; order Asterales; family Asteraceae; genus Smallanthus; species Smallanthus sonchifolius. The sequence continues at coordinate 13,061,710 of CM042035.1, read as the reverse complement.
TCAGATTTCATTTGGTGAAATTCTTCATTTTGAACTATAAGGTTTTGGTTATGCTTTCTGTAATCTAAAACCTTATTGTAGGATCGAGAAATTACAAGATGGTTCTGTTCTTAGTTGAAATTGGCGGAAACAATAACAACTACACAAGTGTAATCGAGCAAGTAGAAAGAATACTTTTAAGAACACTGTTGTATTAAGCTTTTGCAGATAAACGATTACAATTGAAACTCAATCAAAAAGCACAAAAAGCACTCTTACAATGAAGTGTTTACACATTATTTATACTCACTTAGAATCAAGACAGCCCCTTGATTCTAAGGATCAGATCTAACACAGACCGTTGATCTGTTGTATGTAGCTAACTATTACACGTTCTGTCTAAAACTAGTTAACTTTATTGAAGCGTCTTCTTTATGCATCATTACTTGCATGCTTGGAGAAGAGCATTGTTGTCCGTCATTGGTTGTGCCATTGCGGTTCCTTCTGCTTTGAGTGTGTCAGTTGCTTTTGCAGAAAGTTGTCAGTGACGCTTGGTATGGATAGTCAGCTGCAACGATTTGTCTTCAAGGCACAAGGTTGTCAGCAACAAAGATGATGATCAGCAACAAGATGTAACCATCCAAAGCTGCTGATGATTTGCCTGCCAGCAGCATCAAGTGTTGAAGCTGTTGAGAAGCCTATCCGTAGCAACTTTGGTCTTCAGCAGATAAGGCTATCCGCAGCAGATTTGTTCTTCAGCGGGAGAACAAGTATCCGCAGCAGATAAGCTTGTCCGCAGCAGTTTGTTGGTCAGCAGCAAACTCTGAGATCAGCAGCATTTGTACTTAGAGAATTTTGTAGTCATCAGTCTTTGGTTCTACAAACTCCCCCTAAACTGATGCTACCAAAATTCTCTTACTGCCTTTGTTGCTGAAGCTTTTGCATATTTCTGACTATCCTTTCAGCCTCATATCCTCTCGGGTCCATGCTTGGATTGTTAAGAGGAAGCTCAGATAGAGTCTTGATGTCTTTGCTTGCCATTTTAAAGATAGCTTTGCTTGAACACCTCATCTTCTATCCTTTAACATCTGTCAGAGTGAATTCATTCTTCTCAGCATTGTAGGACCAGCTGATGAATGGAGTGTGGGATTGAAGAGGTTTGGCATCAATGATTTCATCTTTGCTGGGGTTGAAGTAATGTCTGATTGCCAGCAAAATATGTCTCCCACCTTCATTCTCAAGCTCAGAGGATTCACCCAACTCCATCATTCTTCTTAGATCAGAATCTGGAAGCTGTAGTACCTCATCAACAGAAGTATAGATTGATCTTTTAGCTTCTGTCCTCCCCCTGAACACTTCAAACCATTGGTCTTCAGGGATGTATGACCATCTGATTATTTCTCTTGAGTCTTCAGGTTTGGAAGTGGGTTTATTTTTCTTTTTGGGAGGTTGTTGATGAGTAGGAGCTGGGTGTGTGGATTTGGACTTTGAGGGAGGAGAGGAGGGAGGTCTAGGAAGGAGAGTGGAAGGTTGTTGGATTGAGGAGGTGTTGGGTTTCTTTGATTTCCTTTCTTCTTCTTGAATGTTTACCCTTTTCTTGGAGCATTTCTTCTCCAATCTTTCTTCCTCATCCTTCTTGACTTTAAAATAGAGGGCTTGCAGGTTCATGAAATTCATGGGACCTAGCCTCTTTCCACTCTCTCCTCTAGCCTTAAGGTAGTCAATCGTGACCTTCCTTTCTTCATGGGTCCGTTTATTAAAGGCAATGGTCTTTTTGGACTTTTGTTTGGCTTTTTCTACTTCTTCAGCCTTTTTCTTCTTTGCCAATTGACCTTCCTGACCCATGAAGGCTCTGTATATTTCTTTATTTGATAGTTTCTCAAGGTAGTCTGCATCCTCACCTTGGGAAACTAGAGCCTTTACCCACTCCTCTCTCATTTCTTTAGCTAGTTCAGAATTAGTTATTCTGAACTTAGCCTCTTCCTTCTTCTTCTTCTCTAGTTCTTCTTCTTTCTTGTCAAATTGTTCCTGCAGTTGAAGAGCAAGAGCTTCATCTTCTTCAATCTGATAAACTGCAGGAATCTTTACTTTGAGCTCATCCAACTGTTTTGCATACATCTGGATTTGTTGTTCTCTGAGGAGAATGGCTGTGAGTCTATCTTAAGCTTTCTTTGTTTCAGCCATCTTCTATTCTTCTCTTCTTCTTCTTCTTTCTTCTTTCTCTTTCTTTTCTCTTTGCAACCTTTCTTCGTCTTCTTCGGTTATAATTCCCTTTCCCTTATCTTTGTTGGATGCCTCTGCTTCGGCTTCACTGATCACAACAGCAGATGATTGTGCCGCTGTGGGAATCTCAGCCTTAGCTTCATTGGCAATTTGAGAGGTTGATAAGGGAAGGTCATTAGCTTCATATTTTTTGTACTCAGGACTTGTAAATTCTATCAGCATTTCTTTGATAGTGGATCTTGATTCATATGCAGCAGCAAAGATGTCTACTCGAAGGGAAGCTGAGTCAGAATCAGTGTCAGAATTTGACACATATACCGCTTCAGCAATCCTTCCTTCTTGTTCAAGATGGGCTCTGACAGTAGCCATCATTGCCTGGCTTTCGAGGGAGTTGACATTGCAGATATTTGCTCTGAGTTGAAAGATTTTGTAAAGAAAGTCTGTAGGCAGTAGCAGGATGTTCCTAGTGTTGATGGTGAGAGAGGAGCCATTGCTTAGCAGAAAGGTGTGGTCAAGAGACTTAGTGCTTACCCATCCCAGCACATCTAAGTCCTTGACAATGGAGTTGTACAGAAATCTTCTTAAGCACAGAACTTCTTCTTCAGTGAGAAGACTGCTCCTTATTATTTCAAGTCTTCTAGGAGACAGTCTTCTTTCTGCTACTGTTGAAGATTCAGGATAGGCTACCCTTTTTGCTGCTTGTATTTGTCTTTGAAATTTGGGTAGATTATCCTCCATCAAGTCATAGAACCTGCCAATGGCAAGTTCTGCTGAGAGGTCCGTTGAGTTGTTGATGCATTGTAGATGGTATAGGTGAAGGACTTGGATGATGTTTAGAAAGTCCCAGTTTAGCTCTTCTACTCTGCCAAACTCCCAACCAATCCAGAACCTCTCATATTTTCCATCATACCCCCAAGCTAGTATTGTATCAAACTCTAGCTGTGTTGAAGTCAGTGGAAATTGGGGGGCAGTGGAGTGACTTATGATGGCTGCTGCTTCAGGGATGATGCTGAAAGATGTATATGTTTGTTCTGTGTCTTCAGCATCATTCATCATCTCATCAACAGCCCCGACGACTAACTTCCAGTCTTCAGATGTCTCTTCTTCTTCGTTATCTGAAGCTGGCAAGTCATGAACCTGTACAAAAGCTGGCTTGAAAAGTGTGCTTTGAAATACAGCCTGCTCTTGAATCAAGTCGTCAAGACTGTCTGAGTCTTCCTCCATTGGGACCATCTCCCCCTTTTTGGTGGCATCAGTGGACAAATAAGCATCAGTTTGGGTGCCCACTGATACAAGAGAGGGAGAAGGTACAGTTGGGCATTGATGGGCTTCATGCATAGAGACTTGGTGTCTTAGTTTGGACACTTCAGCCTCTAGCATAGCCACCCTGGTCGTCAATTCCAAGTTATGAAGTTTCAGTCTGTCCTCATCCACAGTTGTGGAATCCTTAGATCCAGATGGGGCCCTAGGCCTAGCCTCTTCATCCCCATCACCCATGGTTTCTTGGCACTTGGGATTCCTCTCAGTGAGGGGAGTTTCCAAGGAAGCATCCTTACTATGAGTTGCTGTGGTTGAGGTCTTAGCAATGTTGTCACTGTCCTCCTGGTTATTTGATGGACCAGTAGTAGTGACAGCCTCTTCCACATCCACTCTGTCATAACTCCTAGAGTGAACCTTCAGGGTAGAAGAACTTGGGTTGGGTGTGTTGGAAGCAAGATCAATCAATACCTCCGATAGAGTGGTAGTTGGAGAAGGACCATCATCTTGATCAGGTTCCTCAACACTTAAGTTCAGAAGAGAAAGGAAAGGCTCAGGGGGCTGTTCTATGGATCCGAGAAGTGATCCTGATCCTAATAGAGAGACATTCAAAGGAGTCTCCCTAATAATGTGGCTGTCCCTTATGATATTCTCACCAGAATGTTGTGATTCTGAGTGAGGGCTGTTAGGTTGGGTTTGGGCCTTGGAGGCAAGAGAAGAAGGAGTTCTCTTGCCCCTTTTCCTAGTATATGTCATTGCAACTGGGGCCCTGTGTTCCGGTTGAACGATAACATCCAAAAGAGGTGTAGGTAATTTTTGTGCCTGTGCATCCTTAGTAGTATGCACAGGGGTTCGAATGGTAGAAGCAGACTGTTGTTCAGGATGTCGGGTGGAGGGTGTGGGATCAATATCAGCTGGGATTGCTGAACTGTCACCCGGGGTACTCTGTATGTTCAGCATTGTAGATAACAATGGAACATTGACCCCTGAGAACTTTTTGGAAACAGTTCTCATGCTTTGAAAAATATTATTTTTATGTCCCAACATGATGTAGATTCTTGCAGGTTTTGAAAGTTGTTTTAGTTCTTGATTAAAAACTTCCTGTAAGAATCTTGGGTACATAAAAAATTACTGCTTTGCACCATCTTAAAGGTTATATCTCAAACCCTCAAAGGTGAGGTGTGCAAAGTTGAAGCCTTGGTTAGTGACCATACCATGGAAGGCGGAGTGCGGAGCTCACCTGATGCCATCCACTCCTCTTCTGAGATATGCATTGGAGAAGAGTGTGACAAATATACTTCCATGGAGGGCCCATCAGCGCCTTCTCGATCGTATACTCGGTCTGATTTCCAGTGTATCCAATGGATACAAAGGTCCTCATGTATTCGTCCTTCGAGTATGAGATGGCTGCTCCCTCGTCTTGAAGCTTAAGATGTTTTCTGAGTGTGGCTTCCAAGATGGTGATATCCTTGCCGTCTACTTTGGCTTTAATTTGGGGAATTCCCTGTTCGGTTGAGTAGACGGCGGTACTCCAAAAATCCTCCATATGAGGGATATATATGGTTGGGTTGGTGGTGAGTGCAAAGTAGATCTTTGATCGACATAAGAAATCGATCATATCATTAAATCCTTCAGATTTCTTTCCTTTGGTAAGATATGCTGTAAGGTTGTGGTCTAGGGAGAACTTATCATCAGGGTTATTGATGTCTGCCATTGTTGTTTAATTTGGAGGGAAGGTCAGAATATGGGAGGCTTTGAATGTTTTAAAGATGAAGGGCTTGAATATGGTGGGGACTTGAGAGAAAGTGATGTGGGTTTAGGGTGAAATTGAAGGTGAAGAGGTGGTAAGGAAATTTGATTCGTTCTTATAACGGCAGAAGAGGGAAAAAGCAAAATGACTTGTACAATACAACCCAATTCACCTTTTATTGTTTTAGCTGTAATACACCGAGGCAGTCAAGGTAAAGACTGACGTTAATTTTTACAGCAGGTAAAAGTTAATTTGGACTTAAATTTACCCATCAGCATCAAACTTGATTGCTGTGGATGAGTGAGCATGTCCGCTGCAACCTTGGTTGATGCGGAAGGTTAAGTCTGTCAGCATCAAACTTATCTGCTGCTGATGGATTTAATGATCTGCAGCAAGGGTGTTGCTGCTGACAGGCTTAAAGCTATCCGTAGGAAACTTGTTCCTGCTGATAAATTAAAGCAGTCAGGGGCAAATTCTTTGCTGCTGAAGATCAGACCTGTCAACAGCCAAAAAGGATGTTGCTTACTTATAACTTTTATTTACAACAAAGGACAGACACATTTACAACAAAGGATAGACGCATTCAACTGAACCAATGATGATGCTTGGTGGTTTCTTTGCCTTCCATTGTTGAGTTGGTGGTTTTCCAGCTCTCTTTGCCTTTTCAGCAGCAGAAGCTGCATCTGAGGACTTTGACTGATCAGAAGCAGATTTTTTTGCTGCTGATGGTTTTACTTGAGCAGCTCCAGACTTTGCTGCTGAAGGCTTTCCTTTTTGTTGCTTGGGCTTTACTCGATCGGCAGCAGTTTTGTTGGCTGCTGATGGTTTAAGAACAGACTTATGCCTATCCTTCTTCACCTTACTAATAGGCTTTTGTATAATTGGGGGTGGAAGAAGAATCTGATTGAAAGGATTAAACTTACAATTTGCAGCAAAGTGATCTGATTTACCATAGATGATGCAAGATTGTAGAGGTTTTGACAACTGCTCCCTTGGTGGAGAAAGAGAGTTTCTGAATTGAGTTGTCTTAGCTTCAAACCTTCTTAACTGTTTGTTCTTCTTTGTCTTCCCAAAAGCATGTTGCTTGAGGTTTCTTTGCTGCTGAAGGTAGTAGAAGCAGGTGCTGGCAGTATGATTGTATTTCCCACACACAAAGCATGATTTCGCCAGTTTGTCCCTTTGAAAGTACATATAGTCCTTTCTTTTGAACAAGTCTTTGAAGTTCCAGGGGTGAGCTTTGTTATGCTCAAAGGTGGCTTCTTCCAATGTCTTTTGAACATATGGAACCCTCTCTCCAGGCGCATGACATATGTCAAACACCTTCCTTGGTTGGATTGAAGTTGAGGACTGGCCCTTTTCAATATTTAGCTTCCTACCTTCTGGAGGATAACTAATTTTGATTTGTTTGAATGGTGTAGGAACTAGTACTGAAATGGCTGGTACTGGTGCTGAATGGATAATGGGGACTTCATCTTTAGTCAGAATAACTTGAGGGGCAGGAGGAGATGAAGCTTCACTTGTTTCAGTGGAGTCTGAGCAAGTTGATTCACACTCTGATGAGGTAATGCATTCTTGCACCAAAGGTTCATCCTTATAGGGATTAAGATTTCTGTTGGCCATATCAAGATTTGCAAGATTGAAGCTTGGTTCATGGATGGAAACGTAGTCAGCAGGAGGTGCAACGGCTTGATATTGTTCAGCATGATACCCCAGACCAGTTTTTACCTTTTCATGAATTTGAGCATCCAAAAGTCTTTGCAGCTTTTTGGATGCAAATTCATATTTGTTGACATGAACTTTCTGTTCTGCCAATTCTGCTCTGGTAGCTTTTAATCTAGCCAGTAGATCATCAATCTGAGTTTCAAGATTGGTTTGTTCATGTCTTAATGATCAAATCTCTTTCTTTAGGCAGTTAATTTTTTCTTTGTAACTATCTTCGACCTTTTTGAATTCAGATTTCATTTGATGAAACTCTTCATTTTGATCTATGAGGTTTTGATTATGCTTTCTGTAGCCTAAAACCTTATCAATATAGGCTTGGGAACATAGATGTTCATATACCTGAGGCGGTATTTCAGTTGTATCTGCCATAAGAGCTTGGTTGTTGGTAGGCAGATCTTCATACTGAAAGCTCCAGTCAAAGTCAGAAGTTCCAACAGCTGCAGTTTGAGCTGGAGGAGTAGCTTGTTGCTGTTGTTGTCTAGGTTGGCTTTGGTGAGCTTGTCTTGTTCGATCATCAGCTGGGTTTGCCCTCGGTGCCTTGCATTCTCTAGCAAAATTAACCAGTTGGTTACAGTTGTAACATCTCAATTTTCTTTTATCCAAGCCAACTCTGGTGTTAGAGTTGTTGCTTGGAATGGGTCTTCCGGTTCTAGATTAGAACCTTTTTGCTCTTATAGAGAGCATGGCATACGAGTGCTGTATATCCATTTCTTCTAGATCATCTGGATGGAAACATTCCAGATCCTCCTTGATATAGTACATGTTGCTTGAGTTTTCAGAAACAAAAGCAGCAGAGGTTGAGGCTTGAGAAGGAGCTTCAAGAAGAAATGGTGATGTGTTTGTTTTAGAGGTAGGAGTTTGAGGATGTGTGACTATGGGAGGATAGTAGTTGCTATTACTAAGACCTGAGTGCTCAGAGTGAAAAGCAGAACAGGTGGTGGTGGATGTTGAAGCTGTTTGGTAGCTTGAGCTCCTTTCCTTGGCCTGAATCATTTCTAATTCATAGGTTTTGAGCATACCAAATAGCTCAGTCATCTGAAGAGTCTTCAGATTCTCAGTTCTTCTTATGGACACTGTGTAGAGTGTCCAGTAACTAGGTAGAGATCTGATGAATTTCTTAAGAATATCTTCATTCTCCAACTTTACTTTTGAGCACTGCAACTCACCTACAAGATAAGTATATCTGTTATATAAAACAGTTAGAGACTCGCCTTCCTTCCGGACGAAGTTTTCATACTGCTGCTTAAGGATGTCTCTTCTGTTTTCTTTGACTTCCTCAGAGCCAGCTAACATCTTCTCAAGAGCCTCCCAGAGCTCTTTAGTAGTTTTGTAACTTCTGAAGTTATGAAAAACTTCATTTGGAAGGCACATTTGGATAGCTCCTAGTGCCTTGAAGTCCACCTCCATCTTCTTTATGTCCTCTTCTAAGTACTTGGAGGGCTCCTTTGGAACTGATGGTCCTCCAGAGTCAGCAGATGCCACCATGGGGGTGTAGGGTCCATCCCTGATGGATTTCCACATTCCATACTCCTGATAGCAGAAAAAACTTTCCATGCAATTTCTCCACATGTCGTAGTCTTCCCCAGATACCAATCTTGGTGGTCGGTTGATGCTGCCGATGTCTTCAAATCCGTTGCTCTGTGCCATCTTTGTTCTTGATGACGTGATGAAAGAGAGAGAGTTTAGAATAGAACCAGAAGTGATTAAACAAGTGTGAGTTTGTTTAATCTGAGCCAAAGCTCTGATACCACTTGTAGGATCGAGAAATTACAAGATGGTTCTGTTCTTAGTTGAAATTGGCGGAAACAATAACAACTACACAAGTGTAATCGAGCAAGCAAAAAGAATACTTTTAAGAACACTGTTGTATTAAGCTTTTACAGATAAATGATTACAATTGAAACTCAATCAAAAAGCACAAAAAGCACTCTTACAATGAAGTGTTTACACATTATTTATACTCACTTAGAATCAAGACAGCCCCTTAATTCTAAGGATCAGATCTAACACAGACCGTTGATCTGTTGTATGTAGCTAACTATTACACGTTTTGTCTAAAACTAGTTAACTTTATTGAAGCGTCTTCTTTATGCATCACTACTTGCATGCTTGGAGAAGAGCATTGTTGTCCGTCATTGGTTGTGCCATTGTGGTTCCTTCTGCTTTAAGTGTGTCAGTTGCTTTTGTAGAAGTTGTTAGTGACGCTTGGTATGGATAGTCAGCTGCAACGATTTGTCTTCAAGGCACAAGGCTGTCAACAACAAAGATGATGATCAGCAGCAAGATGTAACCATCCAAAGCTGCTGATGATTTGCCTGTCAGCAGCATCAAGTGTTGAAGCTGCTGAGAAGCCTATCCGTAGCAACTTTGGTCTTCAGCAGATAAGGCTATCCGTAGCAGATTTGTTCTACAGTAGGAGAACAAGTATCCGCAGCAGATAAGCTTGTCCGCAGCAGTTTGTTGGTCAGCAGCAAACTTTGAGATCAGCAACATTTGTAGTTAGAGAATTTTGTAGTCATCAGTCTTTGGTTCTACACTTATCAATACAAGCTTGAGAGCAAAGATGTTCATATACCTGAGGCGGTATCTCTGTTGTGTCTTCCATGAGTGCTCGGTTGTTGGCAGGAAGATCCTCATACTGAAAGCTCCAGTCAAAATCAGCTGTTCTAACAGCTGCACAAGCTGCAGTTTGAGCAGGAGGGGTTTTACCTTGACTTGCTTGACCTTGATGGGCTTGTCTTGGTTGTGCAGCAGCTGGGTTTGCCTTTGGTGCCTTGCATTCTCTAGCAAAGTGACCAAGTTGGTTGCAGTAGTAACATCTAAACTTGCTTTTGTTCAAGCCAACTCTAGTATTAGAGTTGTTGCTTGGAATGGGTCTTCCAGTTCTAGAGTAGAAACGTTTAGCTCTGAGAGATATCATGGCATAAGAATGTTGTATGCCCATTTCTTCTAAGTCATCTGGATGAAAGTACTTCAGATCTTCTTTGATGAAGGACATGTTGCTTGGGTTTTTCAGAGACAAAAGCAGCAGTAGTTTGAGGTGGGGCTACAAGGAGAAATGGTGAGTTGCTAGCTTGTGATTTTAGAGTTTGTGGATGGGTAACAATGAGAGGATAGTAGTTTCTTGAACTAGGAGCTGAGTGGTCAGAGTTTAGTGCAGAAGAAGTGGTGGTGGATGATGAGGCTGTTGAATGTCCTGAGCTTCTTTCTTTGGCTTGAATCATTTCTAATTCATAAATTTTTAGCATACCAAACAGCACAGTCATCTGCAGAGTCTTCAGGTTTTCATTCCTTCTTGCTGACACTGTGTAGAGTGTCTAGCAACTTGGAAGTGATCTGATAAACTTTTTGAGAATGTCTTCATTCTCCAGCTTCACCTTAGAGCACTGTAACTCTCCCACAAGATAGGTGTACCTGTTGTATAGAGTAGTAAGAGACTCACCATCCTTGCAAACAAAGTTTTCATATTGTTGCTTCAATATATCTCTTATATTCTCTTTCACCTCTTCAGATCCAGCAAACATCTTCTCAAGAGCTTCCCATAGCTCCTTGGCAGTCTTGTATTCTATGAAGTTATGAAAAACTTCATTTGGCAAGCACATCTGTATGGCTCCCAAAGCTTTAAAATCTACCTCCATCTTCTTGATGTCTTCTTCAGAGTACTTTGACGCTTCTTTAGGGACAGATGAACCTCCGAAATCAGCAGAGGCCACCATGGGTACATAGGGACCCTCCATTATGGATCTCCATATTCCATATTCTTGATAACAGAAAAAGCTTTCCATTCTGTTTGTCCACATGTCATAGTCTTCTCCAGACACCAGTCTTGGTGGTCTGTTGAGACTTCTAGTATCATCAAATCCAGTGTTTTGTGCCAAACTTTTGAATAGATGATATTAGCAAAGAGATATTAACGAACATAACTAAAGAGTGATTAAACAAGTGTGAGTTTATTTAATCTGAGAGCCAAAGCTCTGATACCACTTGTAGGATCGGTGTTTACAATATGGTTCTGTTCTAGTTGAGATTGGCGGAAACAATCAGAACTATGCAATGTAAACAAGAAACAATGATAATACTGATAAATGCAAATTGTATTGGTCTTCAAATTTTACAAGTTACAGTGAAAACTCTAAGGAAGCACACTTGTACAAGTGAGAAGATACAATACATATAAAGGAACTTAGAATCAAGACAGACCCTTGATTCTAAGGATCAGATCAAACACAAGCCGTTGATCTTTGACAGTTACAAGTTACACTACCATTGATAGACAACTAAAAGACAAACTACAACAAATAGTAACAATCATGTTAAAAGTGTTCTTAGGAATCTTTGCAAGAGACTTCAGAAGTAGTAGCTTTGCCTTTAATCATATGCACCAATAACTTTCCTTCTGTTGATAGATGTGTCAGTGTTGCAGCAGAGGTGTCAGTAGCAAAGTCAAAGCTGCTGATTATTTGCCTATCAGCAGCATCAATGTTTGATGCTGCTGAGAAGCCTATCAGCAGCAACTTTGGACTTCAGCAGATAAGGCAATCCGCAGCATAGATGTTCATCAGTAGGAGAACATAACAATCTGCAGTAACTGCCTCATCCGCAGTAACTTGTATGTCAGCAGAAAAATTGTGGAGTTCGCAGCATCTATACTTAGAGAATTTTGTAGCCATCAGTCTTTATCTCTACACAAATATTCAACAAATAAACCATCCAAAAGAGCATAATAGAAAGCATGTCCACAGATCCAACAAATATGTTCAAATGATAAAAGATGCTAACCTGTTATAAAGCACTAAAAGGCCATACACGGCATGCAGGCCGAAAACTAAGCTTGCGCATCATCACCATCTCCACCCAAATGATCGCCATCATCACTATTAGCATAGTCAGCCAGCTCCTCTTCACGTTAGGAAGGACCAGCCTCCTCTTCATCTCCGGCAAGTATAGCCTTAAGTCCACTAAGATCGGGAAGGTCAGCGTAATTGATGACATCCTTCAAGATCCCAAAAGATAAATTATCAAACTCAGCAACCTTCTCATCCAAACCCTCCTAACAATTCACATCATATAATTCAAAAGAAGTCTTGGGTGTCCCCTCTTCAGCAAACTGATAACCCTCGTCAATACCTTCTTGTCTACCAAGAAATTTGTTTGCTGTAAGGAGTTAGGAGAAAACAAGTTGGAATTCAAGAGAACCTTTGACCAATTCTACAACCTAAGGAACACACTCGGAGATTAACCACCGTCGGTCAGCACGCAACCCCCTAACTTCATCTTCCAAAACCACACGGTGCACTGCCTCATTGTCCTTAGCACTAGACACCTCTTTCAGTTGGGCCTGCAAGTGGGTGATCTCGTTATCACGAGAAACAATCTCGGTATCCCTCAATGCTAGTCTTTCCATAAGACCATTGTTTTCAGCCTCCAAAGTGTGCACGCGCGCAGTGGCCAGCTTACGAGAATCCACAGCCTTGGCAATCTTTAGGTTAGCCTGGTCACAGGCCACCTTCCAATCCGCAACGGTTTTCTGATGAAGCTCCCGCGCGCACACAACCTCCTTGAGAGCCACAGAAAGATCCCACTCAAGTTTCTTCACACGCTCCACACCGGCACGGTTACTCTTCTACTCTTGCTTCATTCGCTCAAACTCGCATTTGGAAAGCTCAAACTCCCGTTTCTCACTGCACAAAACCTCCCAGTCACGCACCATTTCAGAAATAGAGGATAGCGACCCCACTACGTTGGTCACCACTTGGACCCTTAACTGGGAGCGGGGACAGTGCCTCTGAAATAATCGATCAGCAGGAGGTGGACCCTACAATAGAAAACTGTGACAGATAGATGACCCCTCCAAGCGGGAACTTTGCATCACCCCCCCTAATTTGGAACATGAACTTGTGCGACTAGCGAAGGGTTAGTTGAAGAAACAACCTTAGCAAGGTCAGTTGAAGAAACAGCCTTAGCAGGATCTGCTGAAGAAACAGCCTTAGTACGATCTGCTGAAGAAACAGCCTTAGCAGGATCTGCTGAAGAAATAGCCTTAGCAGGGTCCGGCGCAATAACCTTAGCAGGGTCCACCGAGATAACCTGGACAGGCTCAACTTAGCGAACAGACGTAACACCAGGTTTCGGAACATCCGCAGGCTCAGAATGAATAAGCTCATTCACGCGCGGGGGAGAGGCAGATAAATCTACAACAGGGTGCCGTCGCGCCAAACCCGCTGAAAAGAAAAAAACAAGTAAGAAACCAGCAAAACAAAGCAAATACGCAACATAGAAGAATAAATTTACCAAGTGCAGCTTCTTCAGCCCTTTTCAAAGAATCGGACAGCCTAGGTTTCTTGGTGCGAGGAAAGCACATCAGTTTATCATCATAGGTGGGAGATTTATGCTTAAGGACTAACTTCCTGCGCTTGGCGGAGCCACTACCTTCGCCACCCACATCACCCTTTGGGGAACTTGCACCTTGACCTGCGCGGCACGCACGCCGAAGGACCAAAGGTTTATCATCAGAAGAACCAGAAGACTCATCACTAGAAAGCATTACAAATGTCTCCCCAACCGAAGAAATAGAATTAAGAGGCCTAGGATTAAAAACAAAAACCACACCTGAGGTATCCGGATGAGAGGAATCACTGTCCATGCTCCTCGGGTGAAGTAAGTTATCTTTCCACCTCTCTAAAACAGAGAGCTCACCAGGAGCCAACTCCGTCCACGCCATCCGCCCATCGGGCTGATTGAAAAGAATCCTATAACCGTTGTCCACTACTAAAACAAAAAAGAAGAAAGGTTACAACATAAAACAGAAGAAGCATGATCTAAGAATAGGACAACGCGTGCAAATACCTTTATCACCAATCGCATAATTGGGAACCCTGTTAGGAAACTTCCAAACGCGGCTCATCCCTACCGCCACAAGTGCGCTTTCGTGCAGGGACTTGATCTCAGCAGAGTTCGCGGTCAGCGCGACATACCAATCTTAACCCTTAAACGCCTCAAGCGCAGGCTCAACGAACGAATCAGTGGCAGAACGAACATTCATCACCAACGGAATGACCTCGCGCTTCAGATAGAAGAACCTCTCTTTCCAATCTTGAAAGCTAGAGGGGGCTTTAGTAATATGGCTCTTCACCTTACCTCCGCGCCGGACAAAGGAATACCAACCGTCGTGAAGAACCATTTTATAAAAAAAATTAAACCAACCACAAGTAGGCTCCACCCCTGGGGCTCGACAACTAAACTCAAAATGGGTAGCCCTACATATCCCCATCGGATGCAGCTGGGAAATATGAACTTGATAAAAGGTTAACAGCTGGGCGATGAACTGAGTTATAGAGAGACGGAGAGTACAATGAATAAAAAAGGCAGCATATAATGAGATCTTCCCTTTAGGAGGATCAACCGCCGTCATCCAAGGTTCGGGATACTCCAGCCCCCACTCCTGATCAAAAGACAGCATATCACAAAGCTTGTCGAACTCATCCCGAATCTATTTAATGGAGGTCGTCTCAATAAAGGACCCCTCACCCATACTCTTAACTTTACCCTTAGACTTAGAAGCCATGGCCATAAGAAAAAGAACCAAAGAAGAGTCAAAGAAAGATATAGTAAAGGGAAAAATCGGGAAAGTGTAGACAACAAAGAAGCCCTAAACCCCTTTTTATAGGCTTCGCATTTAATGCGAAGCCTGTGACCTTCAAAAGACGTGCAAACATGCGGGGCCCATAGGCCTACAAACGGCAGGAGTAAGGAAAAAAGACGGTGACGTCCACAAAAATATAAAAAACACTCATCAAAGCTGACACAGGCAACATCAAGAAAGGTCAACCGTCAAATCAGTCACCAAAAGACGCCACACGCACCCAAGGGAAAAGATTCCCCGCGAATGATGAAATCCAAGCCCGTGCATAAGTCCAAAGCAACGCGCTAGACCGATATGCGCGTCACTATGAACTGGGGGACTTGATGACGTAAGGTCCCCGAGGAACCTACTAGAACGCGCTAGAGGTCCGCGCCCATGAGGAAAACTTCTGCTACAAGGCTCCAGCACCATATATGGACAAACCTGCAGTAACTCTTATAAAGACAAAGGCCCCTGTCGTACGGTAAGGGGGACCACGCCGCCATTCCAGGAATGTCAGGAGCAGGGAGACATTACCATGCACACAAGTGATCCCACACCTTGGGGACCACAAGGATATTCCAAATGGCGACGTTCCTCCAATCACATACCTGCCAGGTCACCATCCTTCTCCGGCTATAAATACAGGGTCGTGCCCTCAGGTAAAGGGATTGATTCCTGAGCTCTCACTCTCACTACATAGTTTCCTTAAAAAAGAATTGATACTTACTATCACACCGGAGCGTGGTTACAGGGAAAACCCCTTCCTGTTAATGAGTCTAACGATGTTGTTCATTTTGTAGGATCGGTGCCACGGCTCGAAGCTCATTATCATTCAAACACACCAATCACCTTGTGGATCATTCAGTTAGAACCATCGTTTGACTAGTGTATCTTTAGTTGTGAAAGCCATTTGTTCGAGCAAAATCAAGCAATAGATTGGTAGAAACTAGAATCGATTAGAATAATCAAGATATGAGATTGGATCAAAAACACATAGTTAAAGGTGTAACTCTCTCTATTGTATTGATATATCAAATGAAGTCCCACTTAGAAAAATCAAACTAAACAAGTATTTATACTAAGAAGACAAAGAATGAGTTCGTCCGAAATACATTTCGGTTGAAATGTATTTCGTCCGAAAACTATAATATTTCGGTCGAAATCTTTTAACTTCAAAGAATTCTTCCGTCTTCAGACTGTTTTGTATGCGATGGCCTAAAGATAGTTCCAACAATCTCCCCCTAGGCCATTGCATATTAAAACACAAGAATTCTGCCAAGCTCCCCCATACACTTTGCATCATCAAAGCTGGATCTTGGACTCGAATCTTTAACTCTCCAAACTTGTCGTGGTTTAGATTTTTCTTTCCAATGTTGTTTTCGTTTCGACATATTGTATGTCCAAAATTTCTTCAAACTATTAAAGACATTAACAACCTTTTCTTGAAACTTTCTCTGAGGTTAAGAAATGACCTTCTGTTTGGAAGACTTGGGTCGTGTTTCTTGATACAACAATCTCTTGATAAATGACCATGCTTTCCACAGCTGAAACATTTCTTCAAAGCAGGACATGGTCTTTGATAAGGCCCCTTTCGAGAATCTGACTTGTCTTTAGACTTATGTTCTACAAGTTTTGACATTTCTACTCCCTCTTTAACAAACATGAGCGGATTAAATTTATTCGAAACGAACGGGATGGCATTAGCATTAAGTGAACTGTCTTTCTTGAACCCTAAGACACCCTTATTGTCAAAATAATCCACACATTCATAGAATTCTTCAGATTTGTCATTAACACAGTCATCATCAGAAGTAAGATCACTTGGAATCTTCAGTTCAACTTTATCTGCTTTGGAATTTCTCTTTGGCTCTAACGAAGGATAAACATTTGGCACAAATGGCTCTAGAATATATGATTGAGGCATATGTGAATAAAATCCATTTGTAGTAAATGGAGGAGAAACACTTTTGTATCCCATCTCGCTATTCACTTTATTATTAACTTTAGCCTCAATGTTTTCACCGGTTCTTTTATAACCATGCCTAGAAGTTACTTTGTTATGTATTTGAGCTTCAATGATTCCACTAGCCACTTTCCTAGAAATGTTTATTTTATAAACTTTAATTGCTGTATTTGCTATCTTTTCCATCTTCTCGATCATCAATATCTTTTATGTTTCTCTTTCAGCAATCAAAAGTTGAATCTCATAATTCTTTCTCTTTAATTGAAGCTTCACATGAGATATTTCTTTGACACAGTCATCAATCTTCCTTTTATACTCTTTCTCACGATCTTTTAGAATTTTGTTTGTAGTCTGTGCATGTTTCAATGCATCCATCAGAAGTTGATTTCGATTCTTGTAATCACCAATTTTCTCATTAAATGGTTCAGAATAAGTTGTGAGTTTCTGTGACTCTTTCACTGCTTCAGCAACCAAATATGATTCTATATGTTTACAATTTCCTTGAAAATCATAACCGTATCCTCCTTTGATCACTATTCTGTTCTGATCAGCTTTGAGTGCGTACAACTGTAGCTTTGCACACAAATCCTCTAATGATTTAAACTATAATCCTTTATTTCTGATATTAAGTTTATAAATCTCCCATTCTTGTGGTTGAGCATTGAGAAAATTATCCATGACTTCTGATTTTTCATATTCAAGATCGACCTCCTTTGGATCATTGATCAATTTCACATATCTGTGATACTGGTCAGTCAAAGATTCTCCTTTTGCGCGAGTGAAAACTTGATATCTTTTCTTTAATTGGTCTTGCCTGGCTTTTCCTTTCACATTTTCCTTATAAAGATCAGGATGATCATACCCCAATCCATTTACATACACCTTATGCACATCCCATTCTTCAGCCATTGAGATATATTTTTTTAACTATTTCATTTTTTTCAAAATCAGCGCCAAACATAGCTCCGAACATCCTCTAAAAATTTTGAACAAGAAAGTTTTTCCGCCAAAAAACTCTTTTTTTTTACTCACACACTTGTCGACCGAAAACTTAAGACTTCGGCCCAGACTTTTCGACCGAAAAGTACAAGATTTCGATCAGGAGGGATTTCGGATAAAATTTGAGATTTCGATCAAAGCACTTTGATCAGACTTTTCGATCGAAGAAATTGTAGAGGAGACTTTTCGATCGAAAAACTTGTATAGGAGACTTTTCAACCGAAAAACCTTTAGATGAGACTTTTCGACCGAAAAACCTTGAGAGGAAACTTTTCGACCGAAAAACTTGTAGAAGAGACTTTTTGACCGAAAAAACCTTGAGATAAGACTTTTTGTAGGTCCCCGGGTGTCTCGGATCGTTACGTGTGGGTGTGTGACTAGTCGGACCGGGTGCGGAATACCCGTGACTAGGTGGAGAATCAAGTAACACAAAGTAAACCGACAGCGAAAACACTTTCAAACTTTGTCTATTATAAAACGTGTAGGTTATAGAGATGTTACAAATGAGTGCATACATAACTTCTGTCACCACAACCTATTTATATTAGACATGATCTCTGTACACTTAACAAGTGCGCAGGGCAAATTATTCTTGCGTACTTGCTAAGTACGCAGGAAGTAATTCCTGTGCACATGCTAAGTGCGTAAAACACTTAGAGAAAGAGACGACTAGTACATACATTAGTAATTACAACTCGATAACTACTACATACAGACACTAACATACAAAGACAAATACGTACAAGACAAATACAAAAGCTAAGACAATATCCAGAGTGTTTGTCACACAAAAGTGCTTCAACAAACCCCCCTTGACAACAGCTCTGGATTGTCTTCGGTCTTCACAGCGCCCCATCTTTAGCTTCCATCTTCTTCTTGTAATCAAGGCAGAACTTGACCACCTTGTCGTATTTAGAAGCAAGGAACTTTGTCCACTCGTCCGTGTACATGCAGTACTTGTCAGCTAGCACCTCCAGATCTTTCACAGAAAAGTTTATGAAGCAGACTTCATCAAAAACTCTGATCAGTTCTCTTGGCACTAAGCTTCCACTCTCGGACCACACCTTTCCAATCACCACTGCCTCGCCTGATTTAGGATCTACGTACCAGTACCATATGTTACCGAGGATATCTTGAGATAACTTGCTCAGGGAAATCTTGGTTTCACATAGCACTGGCTTGTATACCAGTTTCTTTAAGCTTTTATGAGTAACGGGATGTCTAACGTTCTTATCCCTGTCTCGCTTGGGCACTTGAGGCTTAAAAATTTTGAACTTCCCAGATCTTACCTCTCGCTGCAAAACCTACCACAAACCCATCGCTACTGCGTGATTTGAGTGACCTAGAAGCTCTCGGTTTGCTAGGTTCACGAGGTCGTACTTTGGCAAGGAGCTGAAAGCTTCACTGGTTGGTTTCAAGTATTGAACCCCCCCCCCCCCCAGCTTGCTTAATTGCAAACAGCTTCTTGTCATCCTCGAACCTCACAGATAAGATCATACATGTAGCTCCATGTTTGTTTATGATTGATGTCTTCTGCAAGACAGGAGCCGGATCCTTTGATCAACTTGCCTATGGATCCACATGTTTGGGGTCGGTAGGAGAGGCTTCAGTCGACGCCTCAACAGTACTTACAGACTGGACTGAACCTGTGTCAAGATTAGTTTCAAAGAATGGAGCTTCAAAAATCTCTCCTTTCTTTTTAGGTTCATATCATGTGCTTGAACCTTTCCAATTGCTTCATCAATAGTTATCTCATAAAACTTTGAGTTCTCTCTCATCAGGGTAGTGTACATCTCAAATTTTGATGGTAGGGCATCCAGAAACTTCTCAACTAACTCCTCATTCGGATAGATGAGGTCATAAGCTTTTAGCTCAGTTTGCAGAAGATAAAATCTAGAGATAAGCTCATCTATGGATTCATTCTTCAGATATCTGAAGCACTCATACTGCTTCCTAAGAAGATCCCTCTTACTCTTCTTGATGTCGTTGTTTCCCTCGAATCTCTTTTGCAAAGCCTTCCAGATATCCTTGGAGTTATCGTATCCTCTAAAGCTGTGAAATAACTCCCTTGTCAAGTCCATAGTAATAGATCCGTGTGCCTTCTTCTCTCTGTCATAAACTTTCTTTTCTTCTTCATCAATTTTGGAGATAGGATTGGGAACTTCCTCATCAAGATATGTATATGTGGGATGCTTATAACCCTCTAGAATGGGTATCCAAAGTGAAGAATCGGTGTATGAGATATAATGCTCAAAGCGTGCTTTCCAGTTTGAGTAATCATTTACGTTAAGCAGCTTTGGTGGTTTCTGTGGGGTTCCAATCTCGTTGTCATAATTCAGAAGGTTACCGAGGTTCTGAAGATTTTACATGGTGAAACACTTAGTCAAATTTCAGAAAAATCAAGGCAATGTGCGCACTTAAGTTCTGGCCTTGCACACTTAAGAACTTGGTCTTGCACACTTAAGATTTGCTCCTGCGTACTTAACAAGTACGCAGGAGTAAATGACAAGTACACAGGAGGGAGTTAAGTACGCAACAAGAAATGTTTTGCGTACTTGGTAAGTACGCAGCAAGACTGTACTTGTTGCCAATTATGGTAAGTACGCAGATCACTTTTTCACCAACCCTCACCAACTTTTTTCGGTCACTGGAATCTCACCGGAGACAGAAAAAGTTGAAGATATGACCAAACAAAATGAGCCAAAGGGTCAGAAAATCGTTTCTAACCAACCTTTGATGCTCACTCAAATACACAACAAAATATCAGTTTTTGAGTGATTTTTGCTTCTAAAATAGTGCTCAAGAGCTACCCCTATTTTATCACAAAAATCATCAAAAGTGCTTCAACACTTTTCGACCGAAAAGTCAAGATTTCGACCTATTCAACAGAGATTTCGGGCGATTCAACTGAAACTCGAAAAATTCCGACCTACAACTTCCGAACCTCAAATTAAGCCCCGAAAATCATCCCAAACTTCATCTCCACTGTTTTGCATGCTAAATACTAAAAAATGCCACTGAAAACGATCCAATTTGATGACCTTTAAATCTTGAAAAGTTGAAAACTTTGAAAAAAAACTTCAAACTTGCTTGAATCTACTTGAATCTCCCAAAACCGAGCACCGAAAGCTCTTATACCACTTGTGAAAGCCGTTTGTTCGAGCAAATCAAGCAATAGATTGGTAGAAACTAGAATCGATTAGAATAATCAAGATATGAGATTGGATCAAAAACACATAGTTAAAGGTGTAACTCTCTCTATTGTATTGATATATCAAATGAAGTCTCACTTACAAAAGTCAAACTAAACAAGTATTTATACTAAGAAGACAAAGAACGAGTTCGTCCGAAATACATTTATGTCGAAATGTATTTCGTCCGAAAACTATAAGATTTCGGTCGAAATCTTTTAATTTCAAAGAATTTTTTCGTTTTCAGACTGTTTTATATGCGATGGCCTAAAAATAGTTCTAACATCAGTTAACCGCTCCCAATCTCACCTCCCTCATAGTCAAAACAGTGTGTATTGTCGGAATTGGTCACACGCCCTAAATAGCATCGGTTTTTTTTTAGTATTTTTATTGCTTATGGAGAAAAGAAGTTATTAAAGAACAAGAGACCTAGTCTATTAAAGAACGATTTTTAAAATTTATCCTCTCTAAAAAGATTGAAAAAATACTTATGTATCAAAACCAACATATCATAAACACAATAAACGACGAGCCTTGAATCTATAATTATTTATATTGAGAAATAAAAAAATTGTTATTAACAAAACAGTCTTCAAGTTCGAGATGATGTTTTAGACTAAAAAGACGAAATTAACCCTAACCATGAAAGAGTGTGTTAACATGACATGACATTCGACCCCCGGTTGAAGGGCCCGACTCCCAAAGTTGCAGATTGGTAAGTATAAAAGCCAGGTACAAGTACTAATGCATAGAGTACAAACATAGACGATTATACATATAAGGTACAATTAATATTGCATCATTGCATCAATCTATGTATTTATTTGACTCTGGTCAAATTCAATTAAATTACTTGTGGGTCATTTCTGACATTTTGTGTAACCCCAAACCTACCACAACCCATCCTCCCCACTCCCCCGGCTGAGTTCATTCAAAATATGAGTTTCGATTGGGCTGTCCTAAAAATGTGGAGTCTTCAAAATAATTTGCTTATTTTTTATTCTAACTTTAAAAATAAAAATTGTTTGTGTCTTTATTATTTTTTTTTCAAACACCAAGTATTTTCAAACCAAAATAATAAATATCATCAAATCTTTTTATTTTGAAAAAAAATTACACTCGCATCATTTTTATAGGAGATAAACACTATATCACTAGACCACTTAAATCATGGTGCCTTTTTTTTTAATTGCCCACATTAATTTAGGGTGCTATTGTTGGTACACCCAACCCGTTCTTGAGACACCCTCTACACGACTCGTATAGACCTTTACGAGTCATATAGAGATTTTATCCATCGACAGATCTGTGACACGTCTGTATGTCATTCATGTTCATTCTATACGACTCGTATAGACATATATGACTCGTATTTGAAACCCTATACGACCGTATATGGAATTATATTATTTAGACTTTTTCGAAGTTAAATTTCCATATTGAAGGCGTATACGAGTCGTATAGGATAATTTTTTAATTAAAAATAACCATTAAATAGTTAGCCTTCCGGTTAATATCATTTTCATATTTTATATTTTTCACTATGAAATCCACTATTGTTAAAGTAAGAAAACATAAGGTTTTCATCGAAGTCAAAAGCTTATGATATTTTTTTTAATTGTGAACTCAATTATTAGATGGATTGATCTAAAAACGAGTTTGTACAAATCATCAAGGCCAACTTTACTTGTGAACTCAAGTAGATAGATAAATAAAAATGAAAATTACAAATCACCAAAAAAGATAAAGCAAACAATATTTTTCTCCGGTTTATACAAATTACGAAGGCAAACTTTCTTGTTGATTCTAAGAAACACGCATGGTTTTGACCAAAATTCAACATGGTTTTGACTAAAATCCAACATGGTTTTTCTTTTGGGTATTAGGAAAGGTAGAGGTCTAAAAAACGAGTAACAAGTAGGAAAGAAGTAGAAAATAGTGTAGACTCTTGATATCATTTTCAATTTTAAATGTTTGTTGATTTTACATAAAACTCAATCTTACAAAATTAAAAATAAAACCCGAACGTGGTTCACCCTACCCCCATCCAAGCTCGCCTGTGAACACGAATATCACTCAAGGATGTGACCCGGTGGGGTGGATTCCACATAGGCTTAACTCTTAGGGTGCGTTTGGTATGATGGAATTGGAATTAAATTCCATTCCATATTGTATTTGATTTGTATAGTTTGTTAGAATTGGAATCTGAATTCCATTCTTAATGTGTCTAGTGGAGAAAGTAATTTGAAATGAAATTGGAATTGGAATAAATTCCTACAAACAAATGATTTCAAATTTCTTCCAAATTGTGAAGGAATTCACCAAAAAGAATTTGAATCTTCCATCACTCACCGTCGTCGTCGACCCCCGCCCCCGACCACCGTCGTCGCCACTGCCCCCCAACACCCCCGATCGCTGTCGACCTCCGACCGCCTTCGTCGACCCCCCGACCACTGACTACCAACCCCTCCACCGCCGTCGCCGCTGCCCTCGACCTCCAACCGTCGTCGTCCGAACCCCCTATCGCTACCCCCCGACCTCCGATCCACGATCGCCGCCACCGAACGTCGTCACCTATCCCACCACCACATTCGCCACCAACCACCCGCCATCCGCCCACCTCCCACCTCCCCACACCCCACAGCGCCCCCGACAACCAGTCCGCCACTGCCACCTGCCTCCAACCCCACCCCTTCCCCACCCGCCCACCCCTACTCGCCACACCCCACCATGTCACCATCTACCCCCCACCCTACCCACCCCATCCCACCCACCCTCCCTCCGCCACCTCCCACTGTATTGGTCAAACCCGTTTTGACTCAAACCAAATTGATAGTTTTTTTTAAAATGACCCGTTTTAACCCGGACTAATTTTGCTCCAAACCCGTTTTGGAAGGCGGTCGAAGGTGGCGGTCGGGTTTGGATGGCGGAAAGGAGACAGCGGTCGGAAGTGGGCGGGGGCGGCGGTCGGTGGGTAGTCGGGGCGGCGCCGGTCGGTGGTGGTGGTTGGCGGGGCCGACTACATTAGCTAAGTAATGGTCATTGTGATTTATTCCAGTTTCTTAATAATTATTTTGTCACTTAAATGGATTTGGAATTCAAATTCATTGAATTCCAAATCCTTTGCACAATAACAATTTCAAATCCAATTTCTTAAAATTCCAATTCAAATTCCGACGAATTTCGCAAATCAAACACACCCTTAAGGATCAGGATCCCCTATTAGGAATACTCTTAGTTGTGATAGTAATATTTGAGCTCGAGAAGTTTTGTGTATAAAATATGGTCTCTACTTAGAAAATGATTCATTTATGTGTGATTAGGTGTGAATTTAGAGTGTTCATTGTTGCATTCAGCTGGTTTCATGAAAAATTATGCGTCGGTTTCATGAAAAATCATGGGTCGAACTGTTAGTTTAGGGGAACAAAAAAACAAACTAGCCAGATTGTGTGGATCAGTTGAACCAGCCGGTTAAACGGTTTAACATTTTGATTTTGACAGTTTAAACCTATTCTTTTATTTTTCTTTCAAAATGATTAGTTTGAAATTATTATTATAAAATAATAATATGATTTATGATTATAATGCATATAAATAACTACATATTTTAATTATATATATATATATATAGGAGTGAGTTCACTAGAAAACTCATTTTCATTATAAAACCAAAAAACTTCTACTGCATATGTATAGTACACCCAAAAACCCAACCCACCCTCAAAAACCTAACCCCCCTACCCCACCCCCACCCAAAAACATAAACCCACCACACCAAACCTAAACCCCCCACCCACCCCCCAAAACCCTAAACCCCCCCACCCCACCCCTGTAAAAACCTAAACTAAACCAAAAAAGTCTAACCCACCCCTAAAAACCACCCACCCCCCAAAAACCTAAACCCTCCACCCACCCCCCAAAAACCTAAACCCACACCCCACCCCACCACTCCAAAAACCTAATATTAAAGCTAAACTAAACCCAAAAAACTAAACTCAAAAGCGAGACCCTCTACTTTTTGAGTTTTTTTTAACGAGTACGGCGTGGGAAACAAGGGCTCCGAAGCAGTTTTTAATTTTTGATTTATTTTTTGAGTTATGATTTTTTTATTATTTTTTTTACCTTAAATAAGTAGTTTTTTTTGTTTTCTCATGAATATTGAGGTTTCTTATGATTCTTCCCATATATATATATATATATATAAAATAAATGGTAAACAACCGGTATGATTTATATAACTGATTTCAAGTTTTAAACCGGGCCAAATATTAAAGCGGACCGTTTAAATCTCAAATCGAACGAGTTGCTTTGTTTGAACACCTTGATATGGATATGTGATATGCCATCATTTATACATGTTTTACGTGCACAAATATCCCCATAAATAGCACAAATTATAGAGAATATAATAAGATATGATACTTAATCCACTTATTTGTGTTACAACAAGATAATTAACCCTTACATACAAAAACATGAAGAAAACACCCAAAAACAAGAAAAAATAGCATCAGGAAGCCAATCAGATGTTCGTGCACCCAATGAGTCAAACTAGAAGTCAAAATAAAGCATAAAGTTAAAATTAGACTTTGCACGATCGTGCAAATGGTGACACTTGGCCCTGAGACTGCCAAACCTGACAGATTCCCTCACGTGCAAGAAATGAGTGCTTTGCACGACCGTTCATCCCATTGCACTGCCGTGCATTGTCCAAATCTTTGCCTATAAATAGGAAGTTAATTTTAGTGTTTTAGGTGTCCAAAATCATATTATAAAAATCGAAAATGGATTATAGGATATGTGATATGTCATCATTTATACATGTGTTTACATGCACAATTATCCCCATATCTAGCACAATTATAGAGAAAATGATAAGATATGATACTTAATATACTTAATTGTGTTACAACACGATAATTATCCCTTGAATGCAAAGAATATGAAGAAAACACTCAAAAACAAGGCAAAATCAGCATCCGGAAGCCAATCGGACGTTTGTGCACCCAAGGTGTCAACCTAGAAGGTCCAAATGAAGAAAAAGTCAAAATTAAGGGTTTCAAGGTCGTGCATCCCAATGCATGCCCATGCAAATGGTGAAAATGGGCCCTAGGCTTGCCAGACCTGACAGATTCCCTCACGTGCAAGAAATGAGTGATTTGCACGACCGTACATCCCTTTGC
Source organism: Smallanthus sonchifolius (assembly GCA_023525975.1). NCBI lineage: Eukaryota > Viridiplantae > Streptophyta > Magnoliopsida > Asterales > Asteraceae > Smallanthus > Smallanthus sonchifolius. The sequence goes on along the minus strand of CM042035.1, from coordinate 13,035,819 downwards.
ACGGTCGTGCATTGTCCAAATCTTTGCGTATAAATAGGAAGCTCATTCTAGTGTTTTAGGTGTCCAAGATCAAGAGATGTGAAGGCCTTAGTGCTCTGCTAAGAGCCGGAACTCTCTCGGTTTTGGTCCATTTAGCTTTTTCTTTTTATTTTCTTTTCTAAGTCTTGTAATATGAACTTATTCTTCTCGTTCGAGTGAAACAAGAGGCAACCTATACCCACTCTCCGTTGGTGTTGGAACACTTTCACACACTATCTAAGGGTTAGTGGAGTCACTTGTATGGTCATTCATGGCTAGTCATTTTGTGTTGCTCGAGTTGGTTGAACTTTAGTTAATTAATGAAGTATTTTTAGTAAGTTATGTATTTATAGTCTTTACTATAAGTTATCTAAAAAAGACCAGAATAAGTGATCTTTAAATCAATCTTGGTGGTAGTCCAACCGGTTAGTATAGATTTAATAATATGGGTTGATTGGAGGTTTGGGTATTCAGCAGGCTGTTTGAGCCTTAACCAGACCGGTGGTTTGTGTCGGTATTCTCTACTTCTCTCGTATCGGCTTGCAAAGGACTTCTAGCGTGAGCCATGGGGTTTGGTCTTGAGAAGGAAAGTCTTATTTATTTGAAATAATATTATAAGTAAAGACAATTATTTAAAAACATAAATTTTTAGGTCCGAGCATTCATAAAGTACCTTTGGAGGAAGTCATGCATTCCGACTTACCGGAAGCAATTACAAGACCAGACATACGTCAGTAACAAGGATAATAAGTCTGAATCATGAATTGTAAGAAACCGACGGACTTGACAACCCGTTTAGGGTCCGTTATGTTGGAGCACGTTTGTGTGATACACTCTGGATGTTGTCTGTGCTTTTGTATCTTTACTTTATGTATTTGTACTTGTGCTTTAGTATCTGTATGTATTGGTTTATCGATTTGTAAACACGTATGTTTGTACTTGTCTTAGTTTAGTCTCTGTTAAGTGTTGTGCGCACTTAGTAAGTACGCAGGTTGTTTAACCTGCGTACTTAACAAGTACGCAAGAACAAATGTCTCAAGTACGCAGGAACAAAGCCCTGCGCACTTGTTAAGTGCATCCGAGACACCTGGGGACCTACACGTTATATTCATTAAGGAACAGTTGGCCGACAGTATTCACTGTTCCGTTACGGAATACTAACTCCCCTATCGAAAGGGTTAGTACTAGTAACTATGATCAACCTTACTTTAAATACAGCATTGATTAACAAGGAATAACAACTAGAGTAACACCTTAAACAGAATAATATTTCTAATTACATTTCTTAACTTTTTATATTTCCTTTTAAACAAAACCCATTTTCCAACGTATTATTCTAGTCAGACAATAGCGAGGGTTAAGTACGAGATCCGTGTCCATGGTTCGATACTTGGTTCTTACCCAAACTATTTTACGCTGCGATAGGTACACTTGTATATTGTGTGTGTTTTAAGTTAAAGTAATTATCATTTTATAAATTTAAAACCTGATTTTTTGTGTAGCTCTAAATAGAATATATTTATTACTACTAAAAACACGCTATCAATTTTTTGGCGTCATTGTCAGGGACACGGTAATTCTGCGAAAGATCTAAGTCGTTGGACTGACTATTTTTATTTTTCTTTTTCTTGAGTCATGGTATTTGTGTTACTTACATCTATCTTTGCAGGATATTCAAGGATCGCGACCGCGAAGTTTTTGTTAAGAAGAATTAAAGAACACAAGTACCGCCATTCGAAAGCAAAAACATTTTCTTAATTAGACATAACTCTTTCGAACGGTTTTTAAGTGTTTAAATTTTGTTTTTGATAATGACAAGCTCGATACTTTGATATTGTATTGCATAAAACAAGGTAAGATTCCAAAAATAATTTCGGGATTTTTGTTGGTGACATTCCTCGTTGACCACGGTTATATTTTTCAGGTAATACGTCTTGGAAAAATTAAATTAATTTTTAATTAAAAATAAAAAAAAATTATTTTCTAAAATCACTAAGCTGAAAAATATTTAAAAAAGAACTGGTCAAAAAAGGGGATGCACGACCATGCATCGGCCAAGCGCGGGTCTGGTGATTAAAGACAGCAACATCATCACTTTCTCTTAAAACCCCACCCCCAAACTCACTACGAATCGGCCGAAAACACACCAAAACCCCTGATTTCTCACGGTTTTTCTCGTTTCTTCACTCTAATCTCTCCCTCAAGGTATGTAAACTTGTCCATTATCGTTTTTGAGTCGATTCTTGCTTCATTTATGGATAATTTTATTCAAATAGGGGGCTAGGGTTTCGTTTTGAATTTTGGAATGGATATGTTGAATCTGAACTTATTGCTTAATATAATTGCATATTTGACCATGTGAGATCATAATGTAACTCATTTTAGCCTTGTTTAGATAGATTTGTTCCACTCTTATAATTTGGGTTCTTGATTTTTGTCCAAATTTTTTTTAACTAGATGTATGAATTGAAGCATGAATATTTTATATATATGTTTAAAATATAGTATAGCTTGTTGGAAGATTGTTAATTTGATGAACTAGGTCAAAAATTTTGACAAGTTTAACTTTCAAAAGTCAAAATGCCATTCATAACTCTTGATAGAATTGCATTGTTTGAATTTGCGTCTTGTTTGGATAAGATGCAATTAACCAATGATGGACTCGGAAGATGTAACCATGTTATGACAATGCATGAATTTAAGTTTTCTTTGTGTGGTCCTAGAATATATATATATATGCATATTTTTGTGTCATATCAAATTTTTGGGGTCGTTGCCATATGTGCAATGATATTTCCCTATACTAGCTCAATTTGTTGTTATATAGGACATGCCTGAGTCATCTAGACAAGCGGGGCGGAAGAGAAGGAACACCAAGTCGGGGTCTCGAACAGGATCCTGCTCGTCAGCCCACATGAGTGGCTCGCCACCAACTCCACCATCTCCTCCACCGCCTTTCTATCCACAACCTATGCCAGAGATACCACAGGACTTACACCCGTGGCTTATCTTTGATCCCGATGATGCCATTGAGATCCATGCCTACCAACTATTGGCTACCTTACTGGTTCAGACCTTCGGGGCACATAAAACCATCTGCTACCCATCCTTAGCAGATGTGAATCTCTTAGATAGTGTGGTTCCTCTGACCATAAAACCGTGGCAGAGATTCTTTGCTATTAAGGAAGCAACATACTATGAGCTCACTCTTGAGTTCTTAGCATCTTTTCAGTTTGATTGGACGGTGGTAAGTATGGTAAACCACGATTGTGTGAGGTTCAGAATGGCAAGGCACTGGTATGAAATGTCATTGGCAGACTTTGGGTTAAAATGGGATTGTATAGGCACCGGGAGAAGACGGAACCAATCTTCACTGAAAATAATCAGAATTTGCAGAAGGTGAAGCCTCGACATTTTAGAACATAATCGGGTCAGGGCCCTTTGACCCGTATGCTCAGAAAAGCACCAGGATTAAACATCCTCTCCACCGTTATTTACACCGATGTATTGTCCTTTCTATTGGTGGGAGGAAAGATAGCACTGGGGTGGTAACCGTGAGAGACCTCTTCCATCTCCATTGCCTGATTGATCAAGTTCCCTGTAACCTAGCCTACAGTTTGGCTAAAATATTTACCCAAGCCACAGGCTACCGTTCCGGGAGCCACATCTTTGGAGGACCATACATCACCCATCTGGCTCAATACTTAGGTATTTTGTCCCCTGTAAACCTTGGAATACTCCAAGATATGGATCTGCCCATTCAACCTATAGAAACCCAAGTTATGATCAATATGCATATGATGAAGAAATTTAATGGTGTGTAGCGGTTAGTGGGACATCGGGGGAACATTTGGATAGGTGAAGTTGAAGAGTCAGCGGATGAGGAAGGACCAAGGGGCAAATGGGATATCGAGGCCCAGGTATGTATCACACGACTGTTGATCCCACCATGCTAGATTTGATAATCCTCATTGGTCAATTGGGACACTCGATGGATGATATGCGGCAGGACTTCTACGATCACACCCATGATCCATACGCCCATCAGCAGTATCAGCAGCAGCCTCCTGGCCCGCACCCATAGTGGCAGTGTCCTCCCTTCCGGTAGCTACTCCCCTCTCCTTTCATCTTTTGATATTTGTGGTTCTTATCTAATGTGTTTGTGGTTCTTGACTTGAGACAATGTTTGTTGGTTTGTTTGAATGGACATGTACCATTTTTACCGGTACAGGTGTAACCGTTGACAGGGTGGCATTGCCACCAACCTATGCGGCCGCCATTCTTGGCGAATATTAGTTAAATTTTCTGTTTAATATTTTCTTTTTAATGTTTGAGCATTGCATAGCATAATAGGGACATACGGTTTTTGGAGCACATACTAATCAAAGCTAAGGAAATCAACCATATACATGATGGCGATGCATCAACATGAGATTTTTAATTCTTTTTCACCCTTATTCTACCCATGACAACTATTAAATAGCATAATCTCGTATAAAAAGGACATTTTCAAACTCTCAGTATGGGGTGATAGGAAACTCACCAATGCATCAGCAACATAATGCTGTCCCAAGTATTACAAGTGCATGATTAACAAGTATTCAATCCATCAAATTGAAATACGCATAGAAATCGTTAAAACATTTTCAAAATTAACTATGAAGTTGATAGTTTATAAATAATCTAAAAGCAAAAAAGTCTTAAAAATCATTTGGATGAAAGCGACGTTTAAAAATAATAATTTGAAATACCGTTGAAATGAATCAAGGAAACAAATAGGGAAGATTAGTAAGCACAACAGAAAGAAAGAAATAAGTTTATGCATATTTTTACTTTTATACCCCTTTATCCTCCATTTCATGTGAGAATTTGAGCCTATTCGAGCATTATCATATAGCATATCAAGTTTTTGACACCATTGCTAAATTTTACATGCTCATTTCGTTTGATAGATTGTTTGCTAATTATTGTTTTGCATGTTAGAACTTGTGTAAAACATACATTTCAAGATCATGGACTAAAAGAATGCATAAAAATGATTAAGGCATTAGGATTCACCCACTTTCTTTAGCCTTCTTATTTTCTTTCACCTACCTTAAACATTACCCCCTAGTTAACCCCTTTGAGCCTAAACCCTTTTCATTTCTTAACCCACATTTCAAACCCAAAAACGACATCAAGTTTTTGGCGCTATTTTCCTTTTGCCTATTTTAGAAGTCAACTTGGCTATGATATGAGGAATTCTATCTACAAAACGATTCATAATTCATCTTAATGAAAATTAGCAAGAAGAGAAGGATGAATATGAAAATAAAAACAAAAAAAGGGCAACAAAAGAAACTCATACTCGCCCAAGTTTTTGAAGAAATTTCATCAAAAGAAAATCAAACTTACTCGAAAAATTGGAGTATGCAAAACCAATCAAAAATATGGATGTATTAGAAAGAAACAACCAAAAAATCTATGGGGGGTTGATAGTAATGAATGCTTCAAAATAAGAAGAAGTTTGCATTCTTGAAGAAAGAAATTGGTCTTGACAATCTGACCATAAAAATATCCTTAGATTAGTCACAATGTCTAGTCTAAGTTTAGTAACAAGCTGACTCATCATTTAATCATTAAGCCAAGTCTGATTTCCAACAATTAGTCACTCTTTCCAAATACTTCGTACCCTAATCCCAAGCCTATCATTACAACCCATTTAAAGCCCTCTTGATTTATGAACATATTTTAAGTCAATTGGTGAAGATTTGATTTTTATACAAGCCTATGATTATGCAGGCATTAATTGTAGCACTGAGTGTTCCCCTTAACATACATTATCCATATATTAAATCCGAGTGCTGAGTGAACATTTTTGAGACTGTAATTTTGTGCATAGTCATAGTTCCATCAAGTATGTTTGGCTTGCTACCCTATTGTGGAGAAACATTCGAAAGGTGCAAACATCAAGTTATTATTGTTAAAAGAAGCGTTTAACCACTTGGGACAAAAGCTTTAGATTAACATTAAATCAATGTTTTATTCTATGGGTATAATCATGCATGAGTTTGCTTAAGGACAAGCAAAGTTTAAGTATGGGGTGTTATGATATGCCATCATTTATACATGTTTTACATACACAATTATCCCCATAAATAGCACAAATTATAGAGAATATGATCAAATATGATACTTAATCCACTTATTTGTGTTACAACAGGATAATTATAGAGTCAGATTATTTAAGCTGATAACATCAATGTATTTTTGAATAATGTTAATTTAGTTTTACTTTAATTGTAATTGCAGTTTCTGTAATTTACTGCTTTAATTAGTCTAAGTCTGGGCCATCGAAACTACTTAGTTTCGATTGAGGTTTGTTCAACCGAAACTAGTAGTTTCGATAGATAGTAGTTTCGACAGGGTGTTCATTCACTTGTAAATGTTCAACCGAAACTAGTAGTTTCGGTTGACATAGTTTCGATACATGTCATCTACTATAAATAGCCTAGTTTGAGAATGTTTAAGGTGTGAGTAGCGGCTATAACCTTGACATTCTCTCTTTCACATTGTTCCATAATCAATACACATTTGCAGTTGTTTTTTCACTGTGCTCTTGCATTTTCATATCATTTTGTGTTGATTCAAGTGTGGTTAGCCTGTTATCTTCACCATTTCGGATTCTATCGTCTGTTTCACCACTATACACACCGTTTCCGCCTGTGTGTGTGTACAATCGATCATCTGAGTGATTTCTGAGTGAAATCAGGACCTACAATTGGTATCAGAGCTTTATGCTCTTGATTTATGAGTATTATCAAGTTTTAGTGATCGATTATAGGTGATTTGTGTGGTTTTTTCGGTGGTTTCTGCATCAAATTTCTAAGAGAACTGTTTCATCGCCATCGATACTGTTTTATAGATTTTCGAAGATTTCTGTTTGTGTTTTCAAAATCGGAGGTTGGATTTGTGTTCAGAAGTTTGAGCTAAAGATTTTCGCCGGATTGGATTGCTTTTTCGGTGATATTGATTTCTGAGCTTGCTCATCAATGGAGGTTTTCTGACTTGGAGAAGAAGGCATCGAAACTACCTAGGGAACATTCTCTGAATTTTGTTGGTCATCGAAACTTCTTGTTTGTACTTATTGTCTGGAGAAGGTACAATCGAACTAGTTATTTTGTCGTGTTCTAATCAAAACTACTCTGTGCAGCTTGTTTACCCAAAACTTGGGTATCGAAACTAGTTTCAATCGAAATTAGTAGTTTCAACTGAGGTTCTACTTTGTTTGACCAAGTGTTAACCATCAAAACTAATTGTTTCAAGCTTTGTTTTCTTCAATCGAAACTATAAGTTTCGGGCAAATTTCTTTCAATCGAAACTAGGAGTTTCGATCAGTGTTTCTCTATCGAAACTAGTAATTTCGATCAAGTTTGTCCACCCAAAACTAGTTACTGTTTTAGTTTCGACCTCTGATATTATGGAAACTTCAAGTTCAAATGAGTATTCTAGAGGGAACAAACCACCTGTTCTTGTGTCAACAAGAGATTTGATGACTGGACAAAGAATATGAAGACTTTCTTTCAATTCCATGGTCGCACCTTGCTGAACTCTATCACAGATGGTCCCCACAAGCCTGTTATCACTACTGCTGATGTTCAGCGTCCTAAGACCGTGGCTGAATATGATGATAAAGACATTGCTTTGATTGCCCGAGATAACAAGGCTTATGGAACTATTGCTATGGCTCTTCCTATGGATATCTTCAACACTTTTGCCGAGTACACCATCGCCAAAGACTTATGGGTAGCCTTGGGTACCAGATTTGAGGGAAGTGTTGAAGTTAGGGAGAGTAAGAGAGATCTGATTAAGAAGCAATATGAGATGTTCAGCAGTGTCAGAGGAGAAACAATGTCCGATCTGATAAACCGTTTCTCAAGCATTGTGTCTAGGCTGAAGGTAATGGGTGTTGAGTACCCAACTCTGGAGCTAAACAAGAAACTTCTAGATGCTCTCCCTGAGGAATGGAATATGTACCGTATCATGATCTGAGAATCTGAGTGCCTTATCTCAACAAGAAGTCTACAACATTCTTGAATCTTATGAGATTGAGATTAAGAAAGGAGCAGTCACTCCCACAAATATTCTTTCTTAGATGCCTTTGGTCTGGTGTGGGTTCAGAATCAGATGAATCAGTTACAGTTCGTTCTAATTCACTGGTATATTGCCTTTGAGCATAGCCAGCACCACCATCATCCTTATTACCTTCTTCATCATCACCATCATCACTATTATCATCACCATCACTATCTTCATCATCATCTTCTTCTTCCCCTTCATATGAGTGTTCACTTAACTCAGGTTCACTCTCGGGATGGTACCACCTATCTCCTTGTGGTGCAACGTATGCTTCATTAATCAAGTGGCCAAATAAAGGTGTGTGCATGGGAATTGGTTCATCAGTACCAGCAGTAAGGAACTGCACAAACACCCTTTTTGCTATTCGTTTGACTTGTAGCTGCTGACCTATTTGAGGTAGATTTGGTAGGAAATGATTGATTAGTAGTTGAATGAAGCGGGGGTATAGGAGGAAGCTGTGTCTAGGAGCAGCATTTATCTGATCACGGATTGCGTTGTAGACATATCTTGAAAAATTGTAACCCTTGTTCAACGACAATCCAACCATAGCTGACGCTAAGTCGTGCCCCATAGCATCCTTTCCTGCCTTTCTTGCTGATATGCACATTATCATAAAATGTGCGAGATACATCCATTGATCTAAGAGCCACATTTTCTTATACGATGGATAATCTCTTCGCCCAACATACCCCCTTCTCTGTCGCCAACATCCATCTATCATGTATTCCAGATATTGGACTTGATCGGTGGCTCTATCATGAAACTGCAATACTTGTCTTATAGTATCCTCTGAGATTTCTATCCAATGATCAGCAACAGTAGCAGTAATCACATTAGGATTTTGTCTGCAATCCAACTCAACGGTATCCCAAAATTGTTCCAAGTAAGGTCGTGATACTACCGGGTCGGCCGAGATAGCATATGAAATCTTTGATCGGTTTAGGAATGTGACTATCTCATTATAGTTAAGAGTTGCACCTCGCCATTTCGGGTCTGTTAGTGCTAAAATATTGAAGTCGGGAGTGAATGCACGTCTAGCCATATCTGCAAAACAAAAACAAAACAAGATTAGAACATATTACGTATAACAGTAATGACTTAAAATTTTGGACTTAGAAAAAATTCACAAGTCTGCCTTATGCGTACTTAGCTAAATACGAACATACATAATTGGTCATGCGTACTTAGTATGTACGCATGAACAAAACCCTTCATGCGTACTTGCTAAGTACGCATGCGTACTTGCTAAGTACGCATGCGTACTTGTGAGTGTTCAGTTTTCAACAAGTCCGAAATCCAAAATCATGGTTGAATGCCCGTAATTCTTGTCCTAATAGTGTCGAAAATGGCATAGAAGCTCAATGTGACTTGGTCTGAAGTTGGTACCATTCAACACATAACTCATTTTGATCAAACAGGGGCCGAACGCTACTCAAGATCAAAAAAATCAAAATTTGTGGGTTTAAGTGATGAAATTTGTGTTAAACGTCAGTGGATGATGATTAGAAACTTGTTTTGATACTCAATTTAACATGCAAACACATTTTCATTTCAAAATTTAAGTATTAAGAACCCTAGTCTCAAGAACACTAAAATCACTCAATTTTGATAGATTTAACGGGTTGAAATCGCATGAGATTCTCACCAAACGTTCTTTGGATGATGTTATAACTGAAATCGAGATGAAAAATCGGTTTGGAAACCCAAAGGTTTTCGAGCAAAAATGATCAACTGGCGGTATGTAAAGTGAAGAGTTTGAATGAGGAATAAATGCATGTTGCCATTTTATATACCCCGCGTTTCAGGTCGTGCGTACTTAATTAAGTTCGCATGAATTACTTCATGCGTACTTAACAAGTATGCATGAGTTAAGTCGTGCGCACATGTTAAGTACGCATGGCTTAACTCACTTGCTTTTTCAAACTCAAAAATCCCTGTTGTTTATGAAGATTTCTAAGACGAACATGATAAATACGTTCAATTGTTGTTTGTAACAAAATTGTTTCTGGAAGTTTAAAATCTTTTTGGCTTTTCTAAGTGTTTGGAAATGAAATGTAGAGGAAATCTTTTTGTCATTTTGTAAATTTTATGTTAAAACACATGGAAAATCTTTTGTTGTTTTTCTAGAGTAAACAGAATATAGAGTAATTGAATACTTACAGTGAACGTCTTTTTGGACAAGTCATAATCAAAGGATCATATCAGTCTAACATGTAGCAATAGTGATAACGGTAAATTTTTAAAGAATTTGGGATCATATCATGATATACTTATTTAAAATTAATTTTGAAAGTCATATCACAGTAATTCAAATTATCATTGAAACTGTAAGCATTCTTCGACCAAATTCATGTGAGTTATGGTACCATTTAGAGTTCTACAATGTGTACCCCATGGTTGTGTAGACGGAAAAGAAATGCATTATCTTAAGATATCTAAGATTTTTCCAAGAATTATCAATATCACCATGTTGAGGTAATATCGTTTAGCACATAGAAATCAAGCAGAGTCCATATGGATTAACAAGAATCAATTGATTCATTTGTCTTGACTCGTGAGTATTTTGTGAAATATTTTTATTTTTGATGATTCAGGCTAATATATATGGAATCCTATGATTCTTGGGTAGCGGGATCCAACTGTTATCTAGATGTCTTCAATAGAGCAGATAAGATCCAAGGGCGAATATATGCTTGACGGTTGTTGTCAAGACATATCTTAGCTCAGCTTCCTATTGCATACTTGTGAGTATGGGCAGTGAAATGATCTGAAATTTGTGCTAAATACATAACCCGAAATTGGTCTCAACAGATAATACTAGCCAAAATCTTACATTCTATTTCTGATAATGATCTTTTGTTAATCTTATACACACACACACCTCATAACATGGGTTCAAAACACTTTTGTAGAAAAAAAAATATTTAGTTTTCACACTACTAATGATTTAGCGAATGCTTCTAGCTGACTGACACAAAATTTGAAGTATATCAAGGTGCAATCATCTCCCTGGTAAGAAATTTAGATCACTAACTGATTTGCAATCATTTCCTCCAATTTTTAAATGACATTGAGATTTTGAAAATTTTATATTTTGTTTGGAGTTTTCTTAAATTTTTTTTAACATAAAACAGATTAAATGTAAAACAAAAATAAATGTAACTTCCACGAAATAAGTTTGTTTTGAAAACGTTTATCATTCAAGATTGAACATTCCTATCATGTTGACAAGATTTTCAAAACGAATACGATCAAAAGCTTTGGTGAAAAGATCAACAAAATTATCATTCGTGTGAACTTTTATAAGTTCAATTATATGCTTTTCAGCACAATCACGGATGAAATGGTGACGAATTTCAATATACTTAGTTTTGGAATGTTTCACCGGGTTGTTTGTGATAGACATGGTGGCTGTGTTTTTTATGAACATAGGATTTCTAGTGTAATTTAAGCCGTAATCTCTCAATTGCGGTTGAATCCATAAGATCTGAGAGCAGCAACTTGCAGCAGCAATGTACTCTGCTTCACATGTTGAGATAGAAATTGTTGACTGCTTCTTACACTGCCATGAAACCAGCCTGTCTCCTAGGAATTGACATCCACCTGAGGTTGATTTTCTATCGAGATTACAACAACCATAATCAGAATCAGTGTAAGCTTTGAAATCAAATAACTGCTGCTTGGAATACCATAGACCTAATCGGGGTTTTCCTTTCAGGTATCTGAATATTCTCTTTACAGCGATCATATGTGATTCCTTCGGTTTTTACTGAAACCTTGAACACAAGCAGACGGCAAACATAATGTCGGGTCTTGAAGCTGTGAGATACATAAGGGATCCAATCATTCCTCGGTACAATCTACAATCCACATCCTTTCCTTCTTTATCAGGATGTAAACCATGATTGACTAGAATAGGTGTGCCATAAGATGTACAATCATTCATTTTGTATTTGGGCAAAATGTCTTGGACATACTTAGTTTGATGCAGATAAATGTCATCTTCCCTTTAACTGACTTGCAATCCTAAGAAAAAGGACATTTCACCCATGTTGCTCATTTCAAACTTGGATTTCATCACCTGCTCAAATTCCTTACACATCTCTTCATTGGTAGACCCAAAAATGATATCATCAATGTACAAGTAGAATATCACCTCCTGCTTTCCGTATGAAGAGAGTCGAGTCAATTTGTCCTCGATCGAAACCATTGGATAATAGATGCTTTGACAGAGTCTCATACCATGCTCTTGGTGCTTGATGAATACCATAAAGTGCTTTGTCAAGCTTGTATACTTTATCCAGGTATAACGGGTCTTCAAAACCAGGTGGTTGAGTGACATAGACTTCTTCATGTACTTTACCATACAGAAAGGCACTTTTTACATCTAGTTGAAAGACCTTGAAGCCGACAAAAGAGGCATAAGCCATAAATAATCGGATGGCCTCAAGTCTAGCAACTGGTGCATAGACTTCTGTATAATCCAGACCTTCTTGTTAGTAAAAACCTTGAACAACCAATCTTGCTTTATTTTTCACTACAATGTGTCGATCGTTAGTTTTGCACTTGAACACCCATCTGGTTCCAATTGGATGTACACCTCTTGGTAAATCAACTAGATCCTAAACATGTAGTTTTCTGAATTGAGACGGTTCTTCTTGCATAGCCTCAATCCAACAATTGTCAGCTAGAGCCTCTTTGATATTCTTGGGCTCTATTTGGGATATGAAGGCAGCCTTTAAACATGTATCTATGATACCTGTGTTAAGAATCTCAGCATAAAGACTGGTGTTTTCAGTTATAGTTCTGTGACGAGTTTGAACACCAACATTAGGATCACCAATAATGTTGTCAATCGGATGATTCTTATGAATTCGTGTCTCTCGTACAATGGTTTCTTGAATATATATGTTTCAATATTCGTGCCTATCTCCCCCATATCATTTACACCTGAAGATGTTTCATTGTAAATAGGATCAACTGGAACTTTGTTTCTGATTTGAGCTCCGTCTTCTTTAGTATGAGTATCTTTTTCAGTGTCACTTTCATGTGTTCCTGATGCAGATGCAACATCGGAACATGGGCTAGGAATAGGTACAATTGTTCTTGTTGAGAAATTGGAATTGTCTTCGCCACTACAGTATTAATACAGCTTTGCGGCATCATCAGCAGATAAATCAGGAAGATTGAAACACTTGAAAATATTATCATAATCAAAACCCCAAGCTGGACCTACAGGTTCCGGTGGACTGCTGTATTTACTGTAATCCACTTCGAACCATTCTTCAACAGTACGACTTTCAGTATTGTACACTCTTTTGCAAGGTGAGTTGACAACATATCCTAAGAAGATGCCTTCTACTGATTTAGCATGAAACTTCGACTGTTGATCTTTGTGTTGTAACAATAGAGAACATGGACTACCAAAAGGAATTAGGTAGTCAAGCTTAGGAGGTCGATTATTGATTAGTTCATAACTTGTTTTGTTGTGTCTTTTCACTACCAGAACTATATTCAATACGTGACAAGCCGTATTAATAGCTTCTGCCCAAAACGTGATTGGAAGCTTGGCATCTGACAACATTGTACGTGCAGTGTCAATTAGAGTTATGTTCTTCCGTTCTGCTGAGGAGTGTATGGTGCACTAAATTCTTGATGAATACCTTTCTTAAGACAGAAAATAACCATCAAATTATTTTTAAATTCGGTGCCATTGTCACTCAGAATTCTTCTGACCTTTAGTTTGCATAAGGATTCTAGATTCAGAATCAAATATTGAAGAATTTAAGCAGTCTCATATTTAGTAACTAAGAAATGTACCCAAGAAAAACGTGAGTAATCATCAGTAGCAACCAAACAGTATGACTTTCCTCCAATACTCTTGATACTTATGGGGCCCAAGCAAATCCATATGTAAGAGCTCCAAAGGGGTATCAATAGAGTTTTGAGTCTTTGGCTTATGAGATTTCCGTTGTTGTTTGCCCTTTTTGCAAGATATACAGTCATCTAAAATGGAAAATCTCAATTTAGGAACACCAGTTACCAAACCGTTTCGGATAAGATGATTCATTTTTCTATATGATAGGTATCCGAGTTTCCTATGCCATAAGATTGAGTCAATTTTAGTTGCTTTAGATATTAAACATGTTGCAACTGAGGAAGTGGTTGTTGCCACACTCATATCGATCTGATACGTGTCGTTTGTTCTTAGTGCAAGCATCAAAATCCATTCTTCGGGAATCACGAAACCAAGCTTGAGAACCAGACATTCAGATTTGTTAAACATCACTGAGTACTCTTTGTCACACATCTGAGAAACACTTAACAAATTGTGTTTTAACTGCTCACAGTAGTTGACATTGTCAAAACAAATACACCCATTAGTAACCACGCCTTGACGTGTGATACTTCCACCTTTCTCGCCTGCAAAGGCCACATAGCCACCTCTGAATGGTTTAACGTCTTGTAGAAGGGCGATGTTGCCTGTCATGTGCCAGGAACAACCACTAACAACATACCAGCGATTGGAAACCGATCCCCTAGGTTGTCCCTGCACATATCACACAAATTAGTTAGATTTGGAGACCCAAGCCATTGTGGTCTTGGGTCGTCCGTTTTTCTCAAAGTACACAACTTCAATTAATTCACAGTCATGGTGATAAAAAAAATGGGTGACTCTTTTGGTGAGTCGGAATTAGAAGCTTGAGAATCAACTATTTTCTTTCTCCAAATTTGTTTTTGTTGACCAATAGATGTGCTAAGGTTAGAAAAAGTTTTGCTTAGTTGATTACTTGTTAGCTGTTGTCCTAATTTTCTCAAACTTTTAATCCGTCTCCTCATCTGTGGTCTAGAAAATCTTACCTCATAAGATCGTGTATTACCAAGGGTAGATACACGCGGAACCACAAACTCTTTGTTCCTTTTCTCAGTAAATGGCTAAGTCATAAATCTGGACTTAACCATATACTCGACTGGTGTTTTCGAAACTTGAGTTTTGAATTGCTTTCTTGGTGGAGCTTTCAAGGATGCGGCCTGTTTTGGAACAACGAATCAGAGGAGGGTTTCAATTACCAGATTAGATGTCGGGTTGATAGTGCTCAACCAAAACAGGTGCCGACCGCAATTGGCTCGACCTCCGGCGACCACGAATGCTTCTCCGATCAAATTAGCGTGTACAGGAGTTTCAGTGGGGATCGATTATCGAGTGCAGAGGCTCAAAGCGTGAAATGGTTACACGAATTTGATGAATTCGGTGGTATATGGCAATGACATCAACGGTTATGGCAATAATGCTCATTATGGGTTTGAATTCGGCAATAATGAAGCTGATAATGGTCCTAATGATGATTGTTTAATGCTATGAACTTTTTTCAGTTGCAAAATCAAGCTGACATCGATCGTCGGATCTTGAATTTGAATTACAAGTTACGAATTTGACTTCTAAAAGTCATCAGGAACTTAATGTGTGTAATTTTGACTTTCCAAGTCAATGGATTCATTTTTGGGATTTGGCAAGACTAGTCCCTGTAGTTTGAGATTAAGAAATGACATAATAGGTCCTTGGGGTTTAATATTGGGTTCACTAGTTAGGATTTAATAGAAAATTTAACGAGAAATTTAATTGAGTTAACTTGAAAGGTCGGATTGTCACAATGGCGCCCGAGGACAGCCACGGGGAGAGCCGTGGTGCTGTTATGAGAGACCGTCGACTGTTGGTAACAGCGGTGGAGGAACGGCAGCAGTAGCGGTGGGCTCGGGATTAATCGATGATGATGGGACCGACGAATAGGGAAGCATCGATGCGGGCTATGGTCGTGCATGGCGGATTAATGTTGTGGCTAGCCGAAGAAGAAGATGGAGGAGATCGGCGGTGTCACACGGTGATGGTATCGAAGCTGGTGACAGCAGTGGTCGTGCGACGGGTAACCGGTGGCAACCGACGACCGTCATGGTGGCAACAGTGGTGGTGCATGGCGACGGCTAGGTACGGTGGCTCGACAGTGAGGGTTGGGATAATATGATCATGGTGGTGGCGCATGGTGATGATCGGTTAGAGCCATTCACTAGTAGGTTTCTGCATGGCGGGTTCGTGTACATGCATGGGGACCCGAATCGAAGTGCATACGATCCACGGAGTATGGTTTCTACGTAGTATAGCTTGGGTTGCATGGCACGTGCAAGTGCATGCGAGGAACGATACGTGTACGCGAGTTCTAAACAAATCAAGGACAATCCCCTACGCGTATAGTAAAGCTAAGGGTTCTATGAACTGGAACGGTGAGAAGATAAAGCCAAGGGATGAATTTAGTTATATTAGTATGTTTTGACGTAGAGTTTAGAACGTGCTTTGATCATGTGATCATACGTGTGACAGGTATGGGTTCCAAGCGCAAACAGACGAGTTGCAGAGTTAGGACTCAGACACGACATATCGAGTGAGTTTTTAATCCCCCTCTTTTAAACGTTTTACTGTTTTGGGGCTATCGTACATTCCTTCATGAGGTGTTAATATAATTAATTGTGTTAAGGGTTTCGGGTTCTATCCCTATATGTTTTGAGTATAAAATGCTTATTAAATATTCGTAGGGTCCATGGTGTGTTCGTAGAAATATGTGAGTTAAGGGTATGAGTTATTAATATGTGATGGGGGTAGATTGTGGAGAGTCGGGCTTTAAGCTAAATGCTTACGATTTCATGTGGGATATATGTTGTCCTAGTGTCATATGTGTGGTACAGGTGTAGATAACGAGTCACGTATATGATGTGTGATACTATGTGCTTTATAATTGTGTGACGTGTTTGCATCCTTACCTTTATGACATGGCAAATGGGATGTGTGAAGGATGAGGTCCTTTGGGAAGTCGCCAACGATGACATTTATCTAAAATATTAATGATGAGATCGAGGTGTGTTGAACGCCCTGACGAGGGTAACCCTGACGAAGGTACAGTGACAAGGTATGTGTTACGAGTATATTTATGTGGTGTTGAATTGCATGCGAACGTAGAGTCATATTTATTATGCATGTGATGATATAAATGTGAGAAGGTTAAATGTGAGGTGTTGATGATATTATTGTGGTATGTATAGTAGATTGACCGTTGAGTCGGGATTGTGACGTGACGTATATAACTGTCGTGTTAGTTAATTGTGAGAGCCTTGATTAAGGCCGGGTGTGTTAATGTCTAGAGCATGTTGTGTTAATCAAGGGTCGAGTTATTACTTGTTCTTGGGTATGAGTGGTTAGTATAGTGGGTTAAGTCTATGTCGACGGGATGGTAAGGTTATTATTATTATTAGTAGTAGTAGTAGTACAGGCTGAGTCCCGGGTGATGAACGGTTATGGGATGTCGTGGAATGACGGGGGTTAACTATTCATTAATAAATCATAAACTATTTTGTAAGGACCGGAGGGTCCGAAGTGGATTAAACTAATGAACATGACGTGATGGTTTTCGTTCAAATTAAACTATTAGAACTCACTCAGCGTAGCTGACTTTGTGTATACATTAGATTGTTTTGCAGGTAAGCGCAGCGTCAACATATCTTGGCTTGGGAGCGGTAAACTCGGATTGGTGTGGAGTCATTCGTGGGAAAATTTAATACCATTAAATAACAATAAAAAGAATATAGAAAGACTTCCGTTGTAATTGAGTGAATAATAAATGTATTTTAAATGTGAATGACCCGTTATGAGAACCAACTGTAGGGTGCCAGGGTTGGGGCCTTACATCGGTGTTTTTACTAAAATAAAATACCTTAACTTAAACTGAAAATGAGACGAGAGTGAAACGAATGCCACCACGAGTAGTCGATTGCCAAGAGGTACGTGTTAGTTAATGTGGATTAGCATTAATTGCGTTATGTGAAATGGTTTGGTGTGTTAGCCTGGTTAGTGATTTTGTGTGTAACCATGTGTGGTGTGTAATTGTGATGAATATGATAATTTGTTAGATTATTGCTAGGTGCTATGTGAGTTATGTGGGATGCATGTGCATCCGGTGTGCGTGAAGGTAGAAAGTTAGTGTGGGTATGATGGGAGAGGTTTAGAATCCGAGCAGTGATGTGGACCACCAAATTGCATTTGATCACCATGATTTGGCAGTCTATGATTACTCTTACATTCTGAATTTGTGCCCATAGTAATCACTCTAGCGTTCTATCTTAAGTAGGATTAGGTGGTTAAGACGAAGCATACGAGATCGGTCAGGCGTGATGCTCTTGCTAGAGGGAATGCAGAACTACCAGTCAAGACGACGACTGTTGCGGGTGAAACTGCTAGTGAAATAGGAGTAGTGTTGGCGCTTCTCGTGCCAAGTGTGATTAGAACTTCGGTCGACGACATATCGCGTGAAGCTATGATTGGAAAGAAGGGATAGAAAAGGCGAGCCGTATTAGTTGTACGTGATTTTCCTCTAGGATGCGGACCTGCATGGTTGAGAGATCAACCACTTGCGCTGGTTAAGAGAGCTTTGTTTCAGGAGCAACCAGAGGAGGACACGCCTGATGCACCTGACGTGGTGAAGCAGTGATTTGACGGGCAGTGTTTGGGATGCTCGATTGCTTGATGAGTAGTTTGTGTGGTAGTTGTCATGAGATATTGTGGGGTGACTTAACATTTTGACTGATTAGACGCTTATGTGGTGCGGTGTTTGATTTGAACGTTGACTAGTTGGTTTTGATATTGACTTTTGCTTTACCATGATGTGATTTGGACATGATTAGCAATAACTATGTTCATGAATGTATAGTAGTGTGCTTGCGATAGGAAGCTATATGCAGTGTGGTGTGATTTGATAATTATGTTTTGCATGGCATGAGTCCATACTAGATGCAAATTTCGATGTGGTTGATTAGACGGTGTGAGTAGGCTTGTATAGGCGTGAATTTTGAACTTGTCGGTGTCAACGGTCATATGATAATGTCACCTACGTGTTAGGGGTGAAGGTTTGAAGTATGAGGGGTATGTTACATCTTGTACGAATATGCAGGGCAGGGTCCTGTGTAAAAATTATGATTATAAACATTATGGGTATGAATGTGTAGAGTGTTGATTGGTGTCTGGGTCAAGTAGTGTGTTGCCTTAAATCATTAATACTACCCATAGGGTACGACGGTGTGAATTCTGTGTGAACATGTGACGACGTGTGGCAGGAGCTACCGTTATAATAAATAGAAGGTAGGGTTCAAGAGTTCATGTGTTTATAATTGGTAAGGTCTTATTGTATGCATGTAAAGTTGCTAAGGTCCAGCTAGTGGTGTACACTTCATGTGAGTTAGAAGGTTAGACAGTTAGTGCATATGTAGAACATTGTATGTTCTGTAGTTTTGTTGTGTCGGTGTGTGTCCTTGTAGTACGCACTTAATCGTGCATAATACGAATGGTCGGTGAGTTCAGGTATAGTGTTCCTATCTATACGATTTTCTCAACGGTGATGCATCGGTACGATACGCAGAGTTTCGACGTTATTCGAGACGATCAGCAAGGTGCTCTTATGAGATACCTATAAATATATATCGGGAAGGCGGAGCACAAAGCCAAGGAGTATAGTGGTGGGAGATGACGATGAAAGCGTTACGTGGACGCTTGGAACTAGTTATGACGTGATCGAGGTGACGACGCTAGAGATTTCAGCAGGGAGTGAACAACATGACAGTAGATTCTCCAGGGGTACGTTCCATTAGAGGGGTTTCGACAATATAAAATATAAGGAGAGTAAATGCATTCTCTACGAACAAGACGTTTGCAGCTGGGGTACCGGCTGGGGCATACTTAATGTACGTACATGAGGAGTGAGACGCAATCGGAGCTAATATGGTAATAATAGAGCAGCGACAAGGAAAGTAGAGTGAGGGGAGGTTAAGTGCAGGTTTGCACATAAGCAACTGTGAAGGGAATGCTTACACCGGTACGCATACGACAAAGTTATAAGGGGCAAGCTCCTGCGGAGCATCAAAGGAGATAATGTTGGGGTATTAAAACAAACATAATTGACTAAGCTAAATCATTGGAGGACGGGGATTGAAGGCAAATGATAAGCGGCATGTGCTTCCAATGAGACGCAACGAGTACAAGGTAATATAGTAAGGAGGTGTTGTAGTAGCAAAACTGAGATGAGATCAGCAAAGCTTGGCACAAGCTCTTGGTGATCACATGAGAGGGATAGATGTCTCGCATCCGTGAGAAAGGTTGTGGTGCCTGGGTTCGAAGGAATCATCGCCAGGTGGCGATTAGAAGGAGAGACGAGGAGGATGATGAAGGATCTAATAATGGGAAGCAAGGAACCCTACCGGGGTATAACCGTCGTATTGACGAGGTCAATTGAGATTATAAACATGTATGATTTGAGCGGATCAAGGAATGCAATAAGTAAGAAACTAATTGAAAAGGAGTGCCTTAGGAATAACGGCTGGGAAGGTGAGTAACAGGGGATATGTAGGTCATCCTACAAGCCCCAAAGTTGAAAGCAGGCAATGACGAGACCTCTTTGAACACCAAGAGTTGAAATGCAAAGCAAAGTAATCGAATTGGTAAATGTGAAGACGAATGCTTGACACTAGAAGGATTTGGTGCACGAGTGAGAACGGAAGGATAGGTCGTGTGAGTTGGTGTCGACATAGGATTCGAGGACGAATCCTCTTTTAAGGGGGGTAGACTTGTAACATCCCGAAAATCCACAAGTTAATGGTTCGAGTTAGTGGGCCAACCGAATCCTAATAAAAGGTCTGGGTTAACATGAATTGACACGCGAAACTTGATTCAACAAAAACAGAATGGCCCCGTAAGCCGTAAAATGAGTAGTTTGGGTTCGAAGCATAAGTTAAAGGAAATACGGGGACCCGTATGTAAATACTAGGGGTTTAACAGCCACATTTGCGCTAACCCTATACCACAATCGGTCTAGGGGAGTTGAGGACAGCCAAGACGGCTGCGAAGGGGACACCGGCAACAGCCGTGGTTGGATGGGGAGATCAAGGACGGTAGCGCACAGGTTTCGACCGGGAACTTCCGTAACGCACCCAGGTATTACTCGTCCAATATTTTATGTATTTGTTTGCATGTTTGCGGTTCAGAACTCGGCTAGGGTTTGAGTTATGGTTCGTGGCCCGGAATCAGAGAAGGAGACATGGTGGTCGGCGATGGTGTTTTTTGAAGTGTCGGGACGTCGAAAGGAGGGATTGGGACGGTGACGGAATCCTGTGGAGGTTCCGTCGACCATGGCGCTCGAGGACGGCCACGGGGAGAGCCGTTGTGCTGTTACGAGAGTCTGTCGATAGCTGGTAACGGCGGTGGAGGTGCGGCAGCAGTAGCGGTGGGCTCGGGATTGATCGGTGAAGATGGAGCCAGCGAATGGGGAAGCATAGATGCGTGCTATGGTGGTGCATGGCGGATTAATGTTGCTGCTAGATGGAGAAGACGATGCGGAGCTCGACGGTGTCACACGGTGATGGCATCGAGGCTGGTGACGGCAGTGGTCGTGCGACGGGTAACCGGAGGCAACCGACGACCGTCATGGTGGCAACAGTGGTGGTGCATAGCGACAGATAGGGTGCGGTGGCTCGACAGTGAGGGTTGGGATCATATGATCATGGTGGTGGCGCATGGTGATGATAAGTTAGAGCCATTCACTAGCAGGGTTCTGCATGGCGGGTTCGTGTGCATGCATAGGGACCCGACTCGAAGTACATGCGATCCGCGGAGTAGGGTTTCTACGTAGTATAGCTTGGGTTGCATGGCACGTGCAAGTGTATTGCAAGGAGCCGATACGTGTACGCGAGTTCTAAACAAATCAAGGACAATCCCCGACGCGTATAGTAAAGCTAAGGGTTCTGTGAACCGGAACGGTGAGAAGATAAAGCCAAGGGATGAATTTAGTTATATTAGTATGTTTCTACGTAGCGTTTAGAACGTGCTTTGATCATGTGATCATACGTGTGACAGGAACGAGTTCCGAGCGCAAAGAGACGAGTTACAGAGTGAGGACTCAGACACGACATATCCGGTGAGTTTCTAATCCCCCTCTTTTAAACGTTTTACTGTTTTGGGGCTATCGTACATACCTTCATGAGGTGTTAATATAAGTAATCGTGTTAAGGGTTTCGGGTTCTAACCCGATATGTTTTTAGTATA
Source organism: Smallanthus sonchifolius (assembly GCA_023525975.1). NCBI lineage: Eukaryota > Viridiplantae > Streptophyta > Magnoliopsida > Asterales > Asteraceae > Smallanthus > Smallanthus sonchifolius. The sequence goes on along the minus strand of CM042035.1, from coordinate 13,013,552 downwards.
AAGTGCTTATTAAAGAGTCATAGGGTCCATGGTGTAGGAATCCGTTCGCGCATAAAAATAAAACACTTTTAATATTACGATTACAATACAAAGAATCAAACCTATCTAGGAAAGCAAGTAAATTACAAATACGAATACAACTAAAAAATAACAAAATATAAGAATGAAATTCCCATTTTGACCGAGGATCGTGTTTGACACGGGGCCTTTAAAACAAATTTCGGGTCTCTCCCCGTTTTGTTTCCCAGTGTACAACGGTCTGAGCAGTATGCACCGTCGGGGAGGGCTCTAGCACCCGAATTGTACCTTAAAGAAAATAAAGAAGATGGTCAAAGAATTGTTAGAATTCTTTAGGGAGAAAGAAGGAGAGAACATTAGAGAGATTGTGTTGTTTAATACATTTTCAACCAAGGCTCACATTAGTATTTATACTTGAAAAAAGAGTTGAAACATCACATTCATCATCAACTCATGAGTTGAAACACTCCATTCACCATTAACCAAAACCTTTAAGTATTTGACTAAGACTTAAAAGACATGTTAAATGGATTTTGACTCATTCAAAATGGTGTTTTAACTAGGAAACTTGAATAAATAAACAATACAAGTTTATATAATTTTATTTTCACAAAATATTTTCCACAACAGATAACATATAAATGCATATTTTCACTGTTTATATGGGAACTAGTTTAGATCCCCGTGTATTAGAGGTGCACAAACCAGGTTTTTTAAACCGAACCGGTTTGGTCAACATTTGGTCAAAACCGGTTTGATCCTAAACCGGTTCGGGTTAAATCGGTTTGCGAGACATGAAAACCCAACCTTGTCAAACCAGTTAGGGTAGGGTCACAACCGGTTTGTGGGTTAAACCGGTTTTTAATTAAAAAATCAATTAAATTCAATATAATTCAATAAAAAATCAAAAACAAAATATATAACAAATATAAAAGCATAAAGTTCATATCAAGGAGACTCCTAATGATTGAATATGTTAGCCTCTAACTCAGACAACTCAATATGGCAAGTCAAAAGATTGAATATGTATTTTAGGTTGAATATGTATTTTAGATAGTCATTGTAATCTCTGTAATCTCTCCTATGAATTAGCCTCCGTCTTACATACATATATACGAGATTGCTACATAAATGTACAGAGAGAATTATGGTGAGTTCTATGAAAAGTGAATATGAATTGCCCAATAAATTGTAGTGACCAAAATGAGGATTGAGGCAATCTTTGACTCTGCATGCTTGACAGATGGAATCACAGTGAGTGATTGGTTGCCTTAATAATTACAAAACGTTTATTGACCAAACCGGTTTCCCGAACCGGTTTGGACAAACCGGTCCTCAACCCGATCCTCTCCTGATTTTGGACAAACCGGTCCTCAACCCGATCCTCTCCTGATTGTATTAAACCGGTTACAAACCAGCTGTTATTGGGTAACCCGAACCGGTTTTCCTTAAACCGGTTTGCCGGTCTGGACAGGTTAGAAAATCCAAACCGGTTTTTTTGTGCACCCCTACCGTGTATACACACGAGGTGAAAAATATCAATAAATAAAATTTTTAAATCTTTGTGTGTATATTTTACATATGTAAAAATGTATCATATACTAAAGATATAAAACAAAACTTAAAATATGTAAAAACAAATATATAATTGGGTTTTGAAAATATATTAGGTACTATTTAATATTTGATTAAAAATAAAAGTCATATAATTACATTTCAAAGTTTTATAGGGATAATTTAAAATAAATGTGTTTTATTAGTATAATTAATATTTTCTTTAAATATATATTATTGTTAAAACATGAATGTGCATTTAATAAGAGAGAGATGCGAGAAAAAATTGATGAGAATGATTGTGGAGATGACACGTGACATTAAAAAACTTTTATTTATTATATAGTATAGATGTGCGGTGGGTGGGGGGGGGGGTTGTTTGCGTCAATAAAAGACATAACATTGCCTTGACATACCTCTTTCATCTATGATTTGATACTAAATTCTCCATAGGAAACTACATGAATTATACTTGTAAATGCTTATAAAAATGATTTTTTGTTAAAAAAAAATCCACGTACTTTCAAACCAAATGCGCTTACGCCTTTTGTGTTAATATAAGTATGTAGTATGTTTGTCTTATTTAATATCTATAAAGTTTGATGGCATAAAGTTTTTTTTTTAATCATGAGAACCAATCACCAGGAAATTCACAAGAATCACACCAATACCATGTAGTGGTGCATAAAATGGTTTTTTAACCCGAACCGGTTCAAAACCGAACCGAACCGAACCGAACCGGTGTGGTCAACGAAAAGTCGGTTTTTAAACCGGTTTGAGATGAGCCGGACCGGTTTGAGATGAGCCGGACCGGTTTGAGATGGGCCGTTGACCGGGTTTGACCGGTTTGAAACCAGTTTTTAAGCGGTTCGGTTCGGGTTAAACCGGTTTCAAACCAATTTAAATGTATAGGTTTCAAACTGACGGTTTGAACCGGTTTGGTCTAAACCGGTTCGGGTATTGGTTTGAAACCGGTTTAGGTTTTCAAACCGGTTTTTTTGTACATCTCTAATACCATGCTAGCCAACAAATAAGATAAGTCGTAGCCTGTGTTGCGCATGAGGCTTTTAAGATGTTAAAACAGAAAACCAGTAGAAACAGAATTCGAACATGAAACCTAAAGGAATTAAACGCTTACCATTATGCCACCCTTAAAGGTTTATTTTATAATAATTATATATGTTTTTAAATGTTGGAAAATGACAACAAAAAAAAAGTTAACGACTTTATTAACACAAAATATATGAACTTAATTGTATTTGATTTGGAAGTTTTTAGTATAAAGAACCAATGGAAGCATGACCGTAACCATGACCATGACCCTAAAGACTCGTCAACTTGCCAACCCCCGACAAGATTATCACCCTTAAATGGGCAGGTCTAGAGGTGCAGAAACCGGGTTTTTTTCAAAACCAGTTCCCAACAGGGTAGAGAGTGGGTTGGTAGAGATGGAACTGGTTCCTGTTGAGGTTCGGGTTGATGACCGGGTTTTTCCGGTTCGAGCGGTTTTTGGCCGGTTTGTAAAACTGAATAATAGGAACCGGGTAGTAACCACCAGGTTTTTTCGGGTCCAAACCAGTTCCACTATAGACCGGGTAGAACCCTCGAGTCCGGTTCTGAAACCGGTTTTTTTGTGCACCTCTAGACGACTAGACGGGTCTATCTACTTGGTTTAAGGCTGAAACGGGTTGTTTTTTAGTTAAAGACCAAAACAAATTGAAATAAGTTGACCCACAAACACTATTTTGTCAGTTTTATAAAAGCATTATAAATAAGTAATACGTGAACTGTTATTATACAAACACAATTATCATAATAGCAATCTTTGAATAATGCCCCAATATCATTCAATGTCAGTTGGTTATGAAAATTTGTGGCTTAAAAAGAGTCCACCACCTCTAAGAGATGTCAAATAAGATGTCAGAAACAGAAACAGAAACAGAAACAACTATTTTCCATTTTCCTCTATACCTTTGTTATAGTTTTTATTTCTTTGTGGCGAAATGGTAAAACCGCAATATACAACACGGGTTACCTTAGTATGTATCATGGTCTGATGACCCGAAAGCTAGCAGTTGCGGTTCTCCGACGTTTGGCACCCCAGTCAACCAGGCCCGATTTGGCTATCTTCTTTTTTGAACCAAGATACCCTTGACAACATGAAGCACCACAGTGGCACTTTACCTCAGGCCCAAATTGCACAAACCTAAATTGACAAAATTTGCAAGTGTTTTATTAGATGTGGCAATATGGGTGGGTTAGCTAGTTGGTCAAAACGGGCTAGGGTTGGAACAATACGGGTTGGGTTGACCCGCAAACAGTTGGTCCGTTTTCTGGTAAATAATCAATGTGTTGATTATGATTATAATAGCAAGATTCCTACTAGTAAGACTTTATATAGAAACAATTTTTTTATGTTAAAATTAATACTTTGGTCACTTTCAATCTGTTTAAACCATTTGACGTGTTTCCCTTTTAGAAAATTATTTATTTGAGTTGCTTGAAATTAAAAAAAAACCCAAAATGCCCAGATCAGAAGTAAACAAGTCATTATTGTTTTACAAAATAATTTTATATATGATATTGATATCATGGGTTAACAGTGATCCTATCATGTGAATACTATGAGGCTATGAGCAAATCTGACTGCTAACTTTTTGGGGGCCAATAAATGGTCCTAGTTTTATCAAAGTCAACTTTTTTGGGTCAATGAATGGTCCTGAACATCATGTTATATGCATGTGCCTAAAATGAATCACATTGATAAAATGAAACAAAAATTCGAAAAACCATAACAAAGAGAAAAACAGGTATCATACCGGTAATCATAAGTCAAGGGTTCACCCACTTTGATAGATCTGGCAGCAAAGACACCAACACGAGTCTCCCCATCAACATCCCTAAAGAAAAATCACCATATGCGTAAATTAGTTGTAAGAAATAATTACCTAATCCAATCAAATAAGTTTGATCAACGATCACAGATAGCAATATCCCCATTTTACTTGTGAACATGTCGATTTCGGTCATGGTTCATCTTAACGGATAAAGTAGAAAAAGAGAAGAAAAAAAAAGGTTACCTAAAAAGGAAACGGATCAAACAGGTCGAGCAGATCAAACAAATTGAAAGTTTCCTAAAGTGTAGGTTTAATGCATAAAACCTCCTAGATCACACTATTGAAAAATTATTCTATTGTTGAAATAATATATTAATGTAGTGTTTTGGGTAAAATCATAAGAGTTTTGAACAGAAAGTGTTTTGGGTAAAAAGCCAAACAGGGCCCACTAGACTCAGAAATACATCAGGCATATAAATTTCAACACTCAGGATTAAATTAGCTAGATCAAAGAACATGCAAACAATTATGAGGTTCATCGTGCTTACCATTTTTCCAAATTACAATTAGGACCACAACTATGATTTAGAAAACGAGAGGCGTTCCCCTTAAAAGTGGCATCAATGGTGAAATCTTTTCGAATTTCACACATGTAAAAGTTCTTATTCCCCTTGTCCTTCATGTTCCAAAGCCTTTCTTCACACTCAGCATCACTAATAACTGAAACAGTAAATTAACAATTTGGTAAAAACTATAAAGAAAAGGTAATAAAATAATAATAGTTAAAACCCAATCACAGAGAAAAATAAACAAATAAACAATTACCTTCCCCAACATATTCTATAATGAATTCACCTTTTTTGATAGATTCAGCTGCCTCTACACCCCACCCACAATGTTTGGTCTACAACCGGGCCAAAAATGCAAGAAGACGTCGCATTTTAGGATAAACGGGAAAATTTTGAACAGATTGATAGCTTTAACTAACAAAATTACCAACACAAGTTTGATCTTTTTATCTTTTCTGAAGGGTTTGTTTGTGCACATTTCTGAACATCCACAAGCTTTTGAACAGCTTATACACTGATGCCTGCTTAATCAAATGCAGTGTCATGTATGATGATAAATAATATGATCTATGAAAAATGTGACAACAACAACCATACCCAGTAAAAATCCCACTAGTAGCAAAGCTATTTGTAGGGTCTATGAAAAATATGAATAAATATATTCATGGTGCAGCATACCTGCATACACAATCTTCAGAGCACGTGCTAGACTTGCAATCAGTGCATCCGGTATTCCTATCAGTGTCATCGCGTTTTTTCTTTACAAGGTAGATATCTAATTTTAGTTAAGAACACAAAATTGCAAATTATGAGCAATTGATCTTGGTTTTAAAAGTGTGAGGCACACCGAGGCAATAGGGTCCAGAGCCGACGCGCGGCGCAAAACACATTGTTTCACGTACGCGAGGGGCAAGGTATTTATTAAAAAAATTATATTTCTCATAGGTTTCTAGCATCCAAAATTTAGATACAAATAAACTTCATATATGTTTTTATATAAATAACATATATGTACAACCTAAAAATAATGCCAAGGATACTACGCCTGATATGCACATACCGAGGTGGCTCCCGTTTGTTCTCTACCAGGTCTTTCAGTGTGATATGTGGCTCCAGTTTGTTCTCTAGCGGGTCTTTTAGTGTGAGATCAATCGTGAACTCCTTCACGGTATATGGTAGAGGTAAACGGCAAAAAAATTCCTATTATTTACAGATTAAAGGTCAGCATGGAATTAGACATGGCAAAGAATAAATAGCAGGTTAAACGGTACCAAGAAATAACTTAAAAGGGGAACGGGTCAAACATGCTAACACATCAAACAGGTCTCGAGTCGCCCAAGGTAAGCTTTTAATGTAAAAACCTACTAAATCATCTTGTTCAACGAATTATACTATAAATTATTGAAATATTAGAATTTTGTAATCGTTATTGACACGCTAATTATTATATTAGATATTAAATCGTGTTTGGGGCCGACCTGTATCGACATGTACCATAATATACCAATTCTGACATGTTACTCAACCCACCCAGCCAACACATTCTTGCAACCTCTCCGTGTAATCAATATGTAAAGCTAAGCTAAATGGAGCAACACATACATTAAAGCATAATATGATAGCTATAACTAATTCTCTGCCTTGAAAATATCGCTCAAAAAAGATTGATGCTTTGGCATTACAATGGTGAGCTTGATTATAAAAAAGAAAGATCAACATAACAATATTGGTACTTCATATCCATTCTGAGTGAAAGCATGTTAGAAATCTCACCTCCATGCTGTTAGTTGGAACTGCAGGCTGCTTATTTAACAAGATATATCAGTCCTGCCACCCAGCTTAATCAATTAAAATGAGGATCAACCAAGAAACCCTAAGGTGAAACAGAATGAACATTGTTGCTATTTCAAATCTGCTGCTCAAATAGGAAACATTAATATTTAGTGAGATCTAATCTGATTGTTTCTTGTTTTTATTAACAAATAAAAAAGTTTAAGATTAGTATTGCTAACTGATTCAAAAATAAAGCTAGTGACATGAAACTAGAGGCGGCAACATGGGCAGGTTGGGTAATCATCAAAAATAGTTTGGGTCAAAATGGGTAACTTTGGTAACGGTTGGGTTGGACCAAAACACTTTTCATCCAGCTTTTTAAAAATAACTAATCGCCAATATGAACACAAAACGTGTCTTAATTTAAACTTCAAGTACCATCTAGTTTTTTGAATATAATGATTGGGAGATTTTATGCAACAAATTACATCTTGGGTAACTTGTGATCACTTCAACCCATATGACATGTTTCCTTTTAAGCTAATTTAGTTAATTTTATTCGTTTGACAAGTTAGATAAATAAACATTACCCATGGGTCAAAATTGCCACCTCCACACCAAATGATTGACAAGTAAGCAAAGAAACTTTTTTATCATTCATAAGAAGATGAAAACCATGTTGATGAAGGAAGAGATTGACCTTTAATGGTGGCCAATCAATAGCATGCCTCCAACAAATTTTTTGCCAAGGGTGGTCTTTAGAATGCGAAACATACTCCGGGTATGCAGCACACTTGTCATGTGATGCTAAATGGCATCTTGAACACCGCCATAAGTGAAAACTCTTTTTGCATAGAAAGCATACCTATTCAAGAAAGAATATTGATCATTAACGTACTCACAAGACTAATAAAAATAGCTTAAACATAATTTAATAGAGCTAAGAAACACTTTTTCTGTATATTACCATTTAAAATGACTAACACTCCCTAAAACTCAAAAAAGTCTATTTGTTTTCCAAATTTAAATACAACTCTTTTGCGATTCATACCTGACATGTATGTTTTTAGTTTTAAATGCCGAACTTTTTCCACCCAGTACTTGTTATACAGTTTAAATTGTCTAAGTTGATTACCGGGATAATATTACCAATGCATGCCTTTTTAAGAACTTCTTTCAATTATATATCTTTAACTTATTTGACTATGCAACTCATTTATGGTGCTTTAACTTGTCTATTGCGGTTGTCATCTTCTTTATACAGTTTAAAGTTACAAATAGATAAAGGAACATGAAATGCAACATTTATGCCAGCTGGCACTATGGACAGATAAACATACAACAAAAAACCTCTCTTTAGAGAAAAAACAGAAAATAATGTATAAAGAACCTACATTTATCTTCCTCTAACTAGGATGAATCAAATAACATAAAAGAATATGAATACAGGATCCCTGATTAATAAAAAGACAACGTGTTGTGAAATGCATACAAGTAAAAGAAGGATAATAAGATATGAAAGAAAGTAGAAGTGTGTAATAAGGAAAAACATTACATGTTGAGGACACTTGAATGCTTTTGATGATTGTGAAAATCCAAGCCAGTCCCTTGCACATGACAGGTGATAAGAACCTTTACAATCACGAACAACACATGATATCTCTTCTCCTGGGTAGATCACACTCTCACACACAAGACACTCAGCCTGAGATACGCAACAATGATATTTTCATTATTAAAAGTGGTACCATTTCTATATCAACAATCATGTAATTCCATAAATACGCGTGTGATATGCGATTTAGGATGCTTGATTTGATAATTTTCTATTAGGGTTAAGTTAAGCATCAATTCAACAAACCTAACTCTTAAAAGAAGGTCATTTAGCAGAGACCAACTTTATTTTTTCAATAAGAAACACCAATTTTAGATTGAAAGGGGCCTAATAAAGCATGAAATGGTGGTAGTTCACCTCAAATACACAATTGCTTCACTTTTGGATTTCTTTTATGCATTCAAACCAACATCTTCTTCTTTTATATCCTTATTCTTATGATGACTGTGTGTTTGCTTCAACAAACAGACAGATGGATTTCATAGCATGTCTAACATAATTCTTCCATAGATTTGTTTGGTTAAAAAGAACCCAAGTAATGATTCCTTGAACCTTGTAAGACCATCTCCATCTGCGAGGGGGGACAGGCACCCTGACCGCCCTCTGAGTCGGCTGCCAGCCTTCTCCCCTCCCTCTTTCTCCCATCCCCCTCTCATGGATGGCCCTCAGTATGGCTGGCAAAATAGGTCTAAACGTGTTAAACAGGTCAGACACAACACGATTAACACGGGATAAACACGAGCATGTCATTTCTTCAAACACGAGCAGGATCCTGTTTATAAACGTGTTAGACGACACAACCTGTTTAACACGCTTATTATCACCTATTTAGTAACACGACCTGGAACATTTATTACGGTTAACAAATAACAAGATAAAATAAAGATCACCAAAAATTAAAAATCCATAACAATAATATCTTCAAGAACAATCCTTAACATATAAATATGTATATTTTTTTTTAAAAATAAAAATATAAATTGGTATAATCGGGTCTAAACGGGTTAAGCAGGTTAAGACATGTTTAGACACAATTTTAATCGTGTCTTAAACGTGTCGACCTGTTTACGACACGAAACTTGTTAAGCTCAAACTCAAACTTGTTTAACTCCTTGTCGTAAATTGTCAGCCCCCCTTCCTCTCCCATGGCACGCCAGTCCACACAGGCTTCTCCCCCTCCCTCTCTCCTCCAAATGCCCTCATAGCCTTCCGTCCGAGAAGGTAATGAATTGATGTAAATCAATGTATACCCTTACTACAACTACTATTAGAAATTTAGAATCATTAAAGATCAAATCTATAGCTACTATGCAATACATAGACTTCCTGCCATTAAAAGACATGCATTTAAGATCTAATACTACTTCTAGAACAATTCAATCCAAAATTCGATTCTAATACCCTAGTTTTCAAAACAAAATCCAATAACTGATTTACAGTATCGAAATTCTACCAGTTTTGGAGCGCCAACGAGGAACGGGAGAAACGATTTCAATTTCGGAAACCCTAACTCATCGTTCTTAGCAATCCACTCACTCAAATGATCATCAAAACTCTTCGACTCCAGTGATTTCTTAACAGTAACACACAGCTGTGCGTTACATTCCTCTCGCACTACGAACTGATTTTCTAACTCCTTGGAAGAATTTGACTCGCCTAAATCGCGGTTTCCTGTTGCTACTGGTCTTGAACTGTTGGAACAACAAGTGATCGTAAGAGGAGACATGCTTACAAGGTTGCCTAAATCAGGCATCGTTGTGATGTACATATAAACCCTAGAAATTGATTTGGTACAAATTGAGGTGTTCTGGAAGAAAGGATTTAGGGCAAATGGCTCTGCGATTCATCCACTTCGTCTTTATGGAGATTTTGTTGAGCGGAGAATCAAAGAAGTGAAGGAACAACAGGCGAGCAAACAGACACACAGCAGATGTCTCAGTGAGTGTGTGTGTGTGTGTGTGTGTGTGAGTGAGTGTGAGAGAGTGGGTGTGAAGGAAGAAGCTTGTGCTGTAAAATGTTACTTTCTTCGGCGGCAAAATTTGAAAATTTTGGAGTTGGGAAAGTTACTTTCTACTAAATATATAAAAAAAAAAGTTTAAGTGATTTTAATTCCGTTAGAGTATGGGGTATCATCTCATTTGGGAGAGTAAAATTAGTATTTTTTTTGTCGCATCGACTCTCACTTGTGTCACTTGACAAAGGATATACTCAACTGGGTGAAATTTCACATATTTAACCAACATCAAAGAAAATACTCAAGTGGGTGAAATTCCACGTATTTAACCAACACCTACCCACGCACACAATAAGGACCGACCGAACACCCACAATTTTTCTCGTCACCTGCGTACAGGGGCGGCCCAATAGGATAAGTGGTCCAAGATAGGGCTTGGGGCCACCTAAACAGGGCCTCTATTTTCGAAATCAGGGTGGTGTCAAGTGGAGATCAATTAGGGTTTATCATCAAATCGATTATCGAGAATGACAATGGAAGATCATCATCAAGTTGTTGCTGATTCAATTTGTTTAGATTTTGGAGATTCGGAGAGGCCGAGAAGCTGTTGCTGTTTGACGATTGGAGATAACCGGTTATTAGGTGAAGAAGGAAGAAGCTCGGAATGATAACACGGTTTGTGATTACTTTTTGTTTCGATTACTTTACTTGATACTATATTTTGCATCTGTTTCGTTTTTTATTATTGATAATGGGTATGATTTTTTATTTCAAGTTTGGTATTTTTCTTGTAGAAGAATACACCCAACTCATTAGGTCAAGATGGAAAAAATCTGTTAATTTTTATAAGGTTTTTGGTAACTCTAATTCATAATAGTAGTTCTTTATAGTTTGTAGATAGTTTGTAGAACAGAGCTATCAGAAGTTCAGAATTCATAATTTATTCAAACATACCGTTTCGTTTAGTTTTTGTATCCCATATGTGTTCATCCCAATGAAATGGGGTTGGGAGAGAAATAAACTTCAAGATTCAATGTTTGATTAATTTATGGTTTGTTCGTGTTTATCTTTTATTATTAACCATAGTTTTCTATTCCTATTTTCTTTTTAAACATCCAGCCATAACTTTCAGTTGTACTTAAATAATCTGTTTGTAGTTTTTCGAATAACTTTCATATGTTTTGACCCATTACACAACGTGTTTGAACCGAGATATCCAATTCGTTATCCAACAAACTCTAGGTTTTAATTTTTTTCTTATGAAAAAGAGCCCCGATTTTTTGAGTTTGCTCCCCCAAAAGGATTGAGCCAGCCCTGCCCGCGTGAAGCCACTCACGAGAACTTGCTCACACCCCCCCCCCCCCTCCCCTCACGCAAGAGGGGGTGATGTTCCAACTTTGCTCACGCCGTGAGCATTCTCATGTGGGGGTACCCGTGAGGGTATACCCCATCCCTTATAAAAAAAGTAAGTGATTTTAAAAATCGGTTTCTTTAAAAAATATAATAATTGTGTGTATGTAACACCCAGATATTTCCCAAGTAATATAAGGACCAAAAGTGCCAAAATAAAAAGTTCAGGGATTGAACTTTAATTCTCCCAAGTTAAAGGACTAAAAGTGGAAAATTCTGAAAATTGAAGGGGTAGCGGACCGCTACCCTATGCCTTAGTGGTCCACTACGTGTTGGTTAAGGAAATACCTGGAACTTGACACGTGTCCCTATGACTCACCGATTGAATTGCGACGCGTGGAAGGGTGGCGGACCGCTAGCCTTAACCTTAACGGTCTGCTACGTAGCCTCCAAACAAAATAGGCCGCCTCAAGGGGTGGCGGACCGCCACGCCCTAGCTTAGCGGTCCGCTACGGACCCAAGGTTCACCTTATAAATACTTGATCGATTATGGCTCACTTCCCACACACAAACACACTTCCACACACACACACACTTAAGCTGATAGTCCGATCCCCGAGGTTCTGGTTCACTCCCGAGAGTCCGGTTTCTCGCAATCTGTCCGCAAACTGCCGTAGATAGCACCGAGGTAAGGTTTCTGAACACCCTGAGGTTTCTTCGTGTAAACCTAAGATAGGAATATTGATTATGATAATGTCGGATATGTTCTAGGGTTCTGTTGAAGTGTTGATTATTATATTCGATACAGGAGGAAGTTCTGTTTGAGGTGAATTCCTCTAAATTGTGCTCTGTAAAATGTTTTGTAAATGATTTTGTATCTGAGATCCCAACGCTGTCCGTGCATATATCCTATAATAAGTACTTATTATGGCCATTGATTGTGAGGGACCTAGGGGCAAGACTAATCCTCTTGTTTGAGATCTGGTACGTATGTGGCTAGCGCTCCAGGAGGGTTCCTGTATATATGTATGTTGTAGACCAAGGGATCTAAGGGCGATTATGGGTGATGGGTTGGACAGGATGATTATAATTCCCATACGGGGTATTCATCCCCGATCAGGGATACACGTAAAGATGATTTTGTTTATAAACTCACCAGCGTAAGCTGATCCAAAATGTTTTCACATTTTTTTTTAGCACAGGTGAACCTTAGCTGATAGTTGGCATTCCAGGAGATGTACAGAGGTTGAAATAGGGATGACTGAGGACAGATCCCTAGGCGACCATAAGGCCTGAGTGATTGGCATGATTCTTCGTGAGCTATAAGTCCAGAGTTTGTTGTATTTTGCCAGTCAATCCCTATTGTACAAACGTTTACATTATGAAATAAAATAAGTTATGATGTTAAGTCTTCCGCTGTGTGTTTTTGTTATCAACGTCAGTGTAACTAGAAGGCGACCTTCAACCGGTATGTAGTTATCTGACGAACGGAATGTTCTGTCTAGGAAAGAGCGGTGTATAAATCTCTCCTAGACCCGTCGCTCTTACCTGAGAACATATATGTTGGAGATACTACTCTGGTAGATGTCTGTCCTGTGTTACGGGTGTAACAGTGTAATCTTTTTATAAAAATTTGTTAAGTTTGTGTACAATAACTAATATATTATCTATATCTATATCTATATCTATACTACTATATAATATGGATTGGATGGACATAAATGTAATTTACTAATTTCTTAAGACACCTAATGTTGTTTTCTTTGCATACAGTACAAATTAGCAATGCATTAAATTTGTTAAGTTACCGTTTAACCCCTGTGTACAATTAAACCCAAATAGTCTTTAATTGAGTCTTAAATTCACTCAATCAAAGATTAAATTCCTTCAACCGTTTTCTTTTCTACGCTATTGAAACTGGTCGTTCTTTTTCCTCCATGGCCATTCCCCTACTCTGCAATTGAAGACCATCATCAATTTCTGCTCTCCCGTATACTGCAATTGAATCGTCTCTCCTTCAATGGGTATTCGTACAATCTCCCATACACTACCCACCATCAATCTCCCTTCGCCGGAGAAGCTTCATCGTGGTAACTGCCATAAAACATTCAATGGCTGTGTTCAAGTCATAAAGCCCTAATTCAGAACATTGATCGAACATTGATGATGCGATTTTCGGCTTCTTCTCTTCTAGGGTAATTCCAATCTTGGTTTTAATTAATTAGGTATTTTGAATACAGGGTTTCAGTCATTGATTTTTTTTCTATTTGATTTCATGATTGATTGATTTGCATTTTTTGTGAAAAAAAAATTTGGAATTAAATCCTATGAGCAATTTGTTTGATGCTAACGGGAGCTACCTGCTTATCCTTTTTTTATTTTTTCTAGAACTAATGTTTTTTAGGGGTTTTTTTGGTAGGCTAGCTTCAGTGATTAGGAATTACGGTTCGTGAATTGGAACCAGAATCGTAGAAGAGTGAATTGTTCTTCAATTAGGGTTTAGAAAGTTACAAAAAAAAAGGTAAAAGGAGATGAACTATGGAAGTGGGTTTCCATTCGTTGAGTATGGAAATAAAGAAGATGGACTTTGTAGATGATAACCCCAGGTAATTAATAGATCCTCTGTAACTAACAGAATGGATTTCAAAGTGTGTTATAAGATAGAAGTTCCAATACTATGCTTTTAACATTTGTATGAAGCAGAGATTTATGTATTGCTTGCATGGTGGAAGTTGTGTTTCTCATCTTTTTGAAGAAAAAGTTGATTAAATGGGTTGATCTAGGTCATGATCTATATGCCATTTGTATAGATCATGACCCCTCCCCCACCCCCCCAAAAAAATCCATTTCAATCCCAAAAAATCAACTACTTTGCAAAGGAAAAGCAGATTTTAATAGAAAGCTTAAATTAATATAGTTTTTATGCACTAAAGGCTACTGCAGGTGGTGGAGGTCGTGGAATGCGTCTTGCAAAAGAGTGACGAGTTTGTGAAGTTGTTGCAGGTATGAATTAATATCCAGCAATCAACTTTGTAGTTTGCCCATTTTAGTACCCGGGTCAGGTGGTAATTGACCATTTTAGTACATGGGTCAGGTTGAAATTGACCATTTTAGTACATGGGTCAGGTTGAATTTGACCATGATGATGATAATCTTAATGCCTAATGGCCCTGGATGCTATGTTGTGTTGTAACCTTTTGCCATTTCTGGCTCATTATTGTAACCTTTTGCCATTTTTGCAGCCTTACTCTCAAATGCCCCATAACCTAGAAGACGTTTTATTCCTTCAAAATGAGAAGCGAATAAGGTCAATACTTCCAGATTTTAATGCTTCTTGACATATTTTATGCCAGTTTTAGTTTTGTTGGATATTATTATGCAGTATTCATGTTTCACTACTTCATCTGTTTATTTTATTTTTTTTATTGTATATGTTACATGTATGGTTGTTGCAGTCCAACTGTTTTATCAATTGTCTAGCTGAAAATTTTGATTTTCTTTAGGTTAATTTGAAATTTGTTGGAATTGCATTATATATCTATCATTATTGAAAAGTATGGGAGCCCATGTTAGCAAGAAATCTGCTGATGCTACTACCTCCAGCTCACCTTAAATCTCTTTGAAACACATCATCACAGAACTCAACGCGTATGAAGCTTCCTGCAGATCAGATCAGATTTACAATCGTTTGATGCAACACTACAAGCGCGTGCCAACAACGTGATCAGTACTTTGGCGGTAGGAGTTGAAGTGCACGTGTTATCATTTGATACACTGAAAGAGGTAACAGAATGTCTGCTGAAAATGAATCAATAAGTTGTGAAGTTAATCTTGCATTGCAAGAAAGATATATCCGTTGATAATCTTCCATTTACCAAACGGTAGGCTCATGTTTGAAGATTGTTGATGCGCGTTATGATATGATGTCACTGCAGTCACTTCATCACGAATCAACCAAATGGTAGGCTTTTGTTTTGTTTATCAAGCTAGATAATTTATTTACTTACTATTGTTTTTTTGTGATTATACTTTAGAAGCAGAATGATTTCTCCTTTCAAGTTAATGTTAAATTTTGATTTTATTTTCTTTTCTGTATTGCTTTTCACCTAGAGTTCTAAATGCAATCTTACTTTCAAATGACAAGGTTAAATGGTGTTGGAATATTCTTTTGCAAATACCAGCAATAAATGGACCTAGGTACTGATCACAGAGTAGCTGTTAAGGTGAGTGCTCCATATGGAACTTGGAGTCTGGCATGGGAATTGTACTGCTTTATCTGCTTTTATGAAGCTTTTTGCATTTGCCCTCATCATGTGGATACATTTGCTTAATTACTTGCAATACATTTTGGATGTAAAAAAAATTTGTTTGGTTGTGTTTTTGTTGCCTACTATAAACTTTAATTATTTGTTGACAACTCATGGTTTTTACCACCTGAACCGGTAATATAGGTTTTTAGTCAACATCACGATATAATTTTTTTTGAAAATGAGATTGTATTCAAAATCGAGTTTCTTAGTATAATAGCCTATAATGAGTGTCATTACCGTTGTGGTACCACGATAAGTCGAACCTATTATGCATGAGCATCATCATTGTCAGTATTCGTATTTATGGTTTTGGACACCCTGAACCGGTAATATTTTTTTTTTTTTTTTTTTTTACTTTTGAATAATTTTATTTTATGTTTTTTTTTATTAAAACTATTTTTACCATTGCGTCTACATTTCATTTAAATTTTATTAACGCTTTTCCAGACAACCGTCGCGAAGCGCGGGAACCTGCTAGTATTTTTAAAAAGTATAAAAAAAAACTAAATTAAACATTGTTCTTAAATTTCTTTATTTATCCCAATTTTCATTTCCATCGGAGACAAGGGACTCTCTTCCCCTTTTGTAAACCCTTTCTTCTGGATTAGATTTGTTCGTTATGGTTTATTTACGGTCTACTAGTTACAGGTTATATTTGTTCACCCCTAGTTGCATGGATGTTGCGACCCCAAATAGTTTCATACTGGGTTGCAAGTTCACAAATAAGCTTTTTTGTCTGTTTCTAGGGTTTCAATTTGCTTCTTCATTGCGAATATGGGTTGCAAGTTCAAAATTAGGTTTATGGTTCACTTTCAGAAATTGGTTCGATTTCAGATATTAGCTCTTATTTTTTTTAACGGTGTGGGCTCAACTGACACGTCCTACGAGGGGCTCGTACCATTTCAAATATTAGCTACTTGGTTGTTATTCTATTTTTTTTCTTCTTCTTTTGTATACATAAGAGTCTTGATGATGGAAGAAGACCTTTGTATAGAATCAGATGGTGGGTTAGTGGATTGGTTTGGTCGGCGTTCAAGGGGGTGTTGAGGTGGCAGTCAGGTGCAAGCCAATGACGGTATTTTCGGGTGGGAATCTTTTGGGTCTTTTTATATATTTTTTTTAAACTTATATGTTTTTTTTTTGTTATAAAAGATGTCTTACTCCTTTAATAATGATTTAACATAAAGTTTAACTTCCAACGGAAGTTAGTGGTTTAGCTCAATTTTGTTACAAAATGAAAACTGTAACACCCAAAAATCAAACCAAATTTAAAATTTGAATATACGTAGAAGTTAGGTCCTAAAACGACATCGATACATAACACCAACGACAAATTTTACGTACACAAGTTTAGAGTTTAAACATCCAAACGAAAGAAGTCAAAGATATTCAAAATGACTCACATGTTATATAACAACCCAATCATATTTGTAAATTCCTTCACGAGAAGTTTAAACCAAAAAATATCAACAAAAGCCCTTGGTTTTAAAAAAGCAAGCCTAGGCGCAGAGAGTTGCGCTTCATGTGACATAAGGCGAGAGCCATTCATAAAGCGCGCTTTGGAGTGAGGTGAGGAGGCAAACACTTGGGGGATTTTTGTACATGGAGCGCATATGGACTTTTTGAGTGAAGCCAAATTAAGTTTAATGTATTATGGTTTAAAAAATCAAACCCAAGTAACCAAAATTGGTAGGCCCAAGTGCTAAATGGATAAAAACAAGTTTTTTTATGAACGACAAATACATCAAATAATTCACCTCATGTATGGATTTGAACCCAGACCTTCCATCTAAGAATCGCTGCTTCTCTTCTTCACTTAATCAATGAACGCACGTAATCGACCATGATGTTCTTGAATATTTGATTGACCTAGGTGTAGGATCGGTGTTTACAAGATGGTTCTGTTAAGTTGAGATTGGCGGAAACAATCACAACTATGCAATTTATACAAGAAACAAAGATAATACTAATAAATGTAAAGTGTATCAATCTTCAATGTTTACAAGTTACATAGAATACTCTAAGAAAGCACACTTGTAAATTGAGAAGATACAATACATATAAAGGAACTTAGAATCAAGACAGACCCTTGATTCTAAGGATCAGATCAAACACAAGCCGTTCATCTTTGACAGTTACAAGTTACACTACAATTGTAGACAACTAAAAGACAAGCTGCAACAAACAGTGAGGATCATGTCAAAAGTCTTTTTAGGAATATTTGCAGGAGACTTCAGAAGTAGTAGTTTTATCTTTAATCATCTGCACCAATAACATTCCTTCTGCTGATAGATGTGTCAGTGTTGCAGCAAAAGGTGTCAGTAGCAAAGTCAAAACTGCTGATGATTTGCCTATCAGCAGCATCAATGTTTGATGCTGCTGAGAAGCCTATCAGCAGCAACTTTGGACTTTAGCAGATAAGGCTATCTGTAGCATAGTTGTTCATCAGCAGGAGAATATAACTATCCGCAGTATATGCCTTATCCGCAGCAACAATGTAAGTCATCAAAATTGTAGAGTCCGGAGCATCTATACTTAGAGAATTTTGTAGCCATCAGTTTTTATCTTTACAAACTCCCCTTAGACTGATGCTATCAAAACTCTCTTACTGTCTTTGTTGCTGAAGCTTTTGCATGTTTGCAACAATCCTTGCAGTCTCATAGCCTCTTGGGTCCTTGCTAGGATTGTCAAAGGGAATTTCAGACAGAGATTTGATGTCCCTTTTAGGCATGCTGAAGATGGCCTTGATGGAGCATCTCATCTTGTTTCCCTTGACAACAGTCAGTGTGTATTCATCTTTGTCAGCACTGTAGGACCATTTGACAAGAGGAAAGTGGGGTTGAAGGGGTTTGGAATCAATGATAACATCTTTGCTAGGGTTGAAGTAGTGTTTAATCACTAGCAAAAGATGTCTCCTACTTTCATTATCAGGCTCATGAGCTTTACCCAGCTCCAACATTCTTTGTAGATCAGTATCTGGAAGCTGCATCACCTCATCAACCGATTTGTAAATTGATCTCTTTACTTCTGCCTTTCCCCTAAACACTTCAAACCACTGATCTTGTTCACTGTAAAACCATATCACAATTTCTCTTGATTTTTCAGATGTGGTAGGAGGTTTAGTTTTCTTTTTGGGAGGCTGTTGATGAGAGGAAGCTGGGTGAGATGATTTGGACTCTTTGGGAAGGGAGGAGAGTGATCTAGGAGGGTGAGTGGGAAGTTGTTGGACATAGGGAGGAGAGGTTGAGGGAGTAGGCTTGGGTTTCTTTCTTCTTGGTATGTGTCTACCCTTCTTTTAGAGCCTATCTTCTTCAGCCTCTCTTCCTCTTCCTTTTTCACTTTAATATAGAGGGCTTACAGGTTCATGAAGTTCATGGGACCCAGCCTCTTTTCACTTTCACGTCTCGCCTTTAGAAAGTCCAGCATGGCATTGCTTTCTTCATGTGCCCTTATGTTAAAGGCAATGTCTTTCCTGGATTTCATCCGAGCCTTTTCTTCTTCTTCAACCCTTTTCTTCTTAGCCGGTTCTCCAGATTGACCCATAAAGGCTCTGTAGATTTCTTTATTGGATAATTTCTCAAGGTAGTCTGCATCCTCACCTTGAGAAACTAGAACTGCCATCCACTCCTCCCGCATCTCTTTTGCAAGTTCAGAGTCAGTTATTCTGAACTTGGCTTCTTCAACTTTCTGCCTCTCTTGTCACACACCCCCAATTTCAACTAACGGAGTTTTACCGTTTTGGGAAGTGACGAACCAGGATCTCAGACATTAGTTACTTTGAACGACTCTACATGGACTCAAAATGGAAATATTATACTAATCAGAGTTTCAATGCGGAAGCGTAGAGAAAGTAAATGCGCAAAACACACGCGCCCAAAATCAAAGTCCAAAAGTCCAAAAAGTCCAAAACGTCCAACCAAACCAAGTACAATAAAATAATCCAAACAAATATAAATAAGTCATAATCAAAGTAGTTGAATCCCATGCATGCCCTAATGTGCACCTGTGTCTTATCTTAGCGACCTGAGAAAACATGCAAGAAAATATATCAACACGAGGTTGGTGAGTTCACAGGTTTCAATATATGTAAATAAGCGTTTACCAGATTTATGTTCATTCAGTATGTATCTATAGGTAGCTAACCTATGCTCATGTTTAACTCAAGCGCTCGCAACCAAAGCTGACTGTTTGTTTATTGCCTCCTGCCAGGTCTATCAACACTGGCGGTGTGAGTAGGCTAACATTTGACCCGTTCGATATCTAATCAAGTTAGCGCGACTAACGCGGGTGGAATTTGTCAAACCCAGTAGTACTACTAAATATTACCTCGCTAAGATCCATATTAACGGTCCGATATAAGTTGAGGACTTTCCGTGATAACGTGTTACGCTTAGCTTTAACATTGATATCATACGAATTACAAAATCCCAAAATCGTTTAGTCATGTTTTCACCCCCAAGTTAAAACAGTAAAAAAGAGCCGTGAAAACTCACCTGCGTTGCGTTGTAGGTAGTATCACACAAAGGATAAGTTGGAACCACGTGTGTATGTCTCAAACGACTTACGAATGCCCTAAAATTATAAACACATAAATTAGGGATAAAAATGGGATTTGTGACAGCGACACGGAATGAGAAACGTCTTAACGAAACCTCTAATATTCAAGAGTGGACGAAAGTGTCCACGGAGTTAGGAATTACTTTACGCGACGAATGACAGAAATAATAATAAATATAATCGGGTGTCTTGTCATTCACAATTATTAAGAAAATAATATATATATATATACGAGTAATTAATATAACTAATTATATTATTATTTAGTCTCAATCGATACACGATGTTATAAAATGATTCAAAATAATATAAATATATATTATTTAATAATACGGGTCACGGTTTGAAAATAATATAAACATATTATTTAATACGAATTTACGGTTTAAAAATAATATAAACATATTATTTCTTTTGTTGATAATAACAATAATATTTTATTTATAAAAGTGGAAATAATAAAAATATGTTAATAATTCAAACCCGAGTCTACGGGTTGTTTCCCGGGCTAAATCACATTTATATAATAATATAATATTATAAAGTTTGATTTTTATTAATTAAATATTATAGAAAACTGTTCAAAAAAATAGATGTGGGAGCCCGGTCTCGAACCCGGGTCTCTCCCACACACGCACAAGTCACTAACCAGTCCCGCCCGCTAGGGTATTGCGACTAAACCTTGATCAGTTTGGTTTTAACATTCAAGTGTCGGGGGTTCTTCCCCCTTAACGATACTCGGTTCAAACCAGTCCGAATGCCATCGAATTCGACCACGACTGGAAACAATTGCATAGAGGTTTTGATAATCGGGGTATTGCGAATCTGGGGACTCGTTTAATTTGAAAACCATCGGTTTTAAGATCGATAATTTACAGAAAGAGGGGTCGTAACCCTAGTTTAAGAACTCAAAATTGATTCGAAGTATTCTGATAATAAAAGTTGATAGAATCATAGGGCTTTTGTTAAACGAAACCTTGCGAATCTGTTGATGTGGTTTAATTGCATTAAATTCGTGTTTAAGATCGAAAACCCCAAATCGTTTCCAGAACGAACCCTAATTACAGGATTATGATCAATTCGATGATGGAAGCCCGATATTTCATAGGGCTTTTACTCTACAGAAGATTACGAGTTTAATGATGTGGTTTAATTTGATTTAAAAACAGTTTAGAGTTGAATTCGGCAATCTGGTTTCATAAGAACCCTAGATTACGGGTTACAATGATCCTGATAATAAAACATCGAATTGACAGAGGGTTTTCAAAGAAAATGGTATTGCGAATCTGACTGTATAGTTTAATTGTATTTTTATTGGGTCTAGACTAGGGTTCGATTAAACCGGTCAGTGATGAACCCTAGAGTCAAGATTTTGATCGAATTGATAATGTAAGCCCTAATTGAGTTAGGGCTTTCATTTAGGAGATAAAAGCGAAGCTGATGATGTATCTAGTTACCTGAATTGATGTCGGGACGGTGGTGATCGACTAAAACAGGTCCGACGATGACTGGTTCGATTCCGGGTGGCTTCTGGTGCAAATCCAATCGAATAGACGTGTGCAGAAACTCTAATGAGGATCGTTTGAAGTGTGTAGGGTGTTTGATCGAGATAATTTTGATCGAATAGTCTGAATTTGATGGATATTCGTTGTTGGTCGACGGTTACGACTTGAACACCCATTATTGGGTTTAATTCAATATAATTACGAGGATTAAAGGTTCAATGCTGGTCCTAACTGTTATTAAAGATCAAGTCTGTTACGAATTCGAATGATATTCGGTTATGATTTGTGAATTTGGATTCAAATTTGCGATGTTGACTTTATGAAAGTCAACAGGAACTAATTTCGTTCAATTTTGACTCTGAGAAGTCAATGGAACATGTTTTAGGTATTTACATAACTAGTCCCTGTGATTTTAATTCAATTATTGACAGGATTAGTCCTCGGGGTTTAATATTGGGTTACTGAGTTTGGTTTTAACAGAAAACTTAACGGAATTTCTAACGGGACTAACTGAAAAGTCCGGATTGTCACATCTCTCTCTCTTCATCTTCATTATTGATCTGTTCCTGCAACTGGAGGGCTAAAGCTTCATCTTCTTTTATTTGTGACGTACACTTTAGTTCTATCTAGTTGCCTTGCATGCAACTAGATTTGCTGTTCTCTAAAGAGCATGGTTGTTTTTCTTTCTTGATCTTTCTTCAGCTCAGCCATCCACTACAAAAAAAGTGACCATTAGAGACTAAAGTATTAAGGACTGATTTATCAGTGTCAAATAAGTAGTATCTGGGAGTGATTTATCAGTTGCTGGTGGTATTTGACACTAATTTTTTGGTAACATATTTTACAACTAATAATCAGTCGCTACTATTTAGTCCCCTTATTTGATACTAAATTTCAGTCGCAAATATGTGTGTGTTGTGAAATTTTTTTGGAGGGAGACTTATTAGCTACTGAATTTCAGTCTCAAATATATTTCATGTATAATGAATAATGGCACAAATGTGTTAGAGACTAATCTCCAGCCTCTAATATAGAGGGAATGTATTAGGGACTGAATATCATTCCTTAATATTTTCAATACGGACTGAGTTAGGGACTGATAATCAGTCTTGGACACCTTTTGGTATGAAAATACTTTGTGACTAATTTTCAGTCTTTGAATATGTTACCAAAATTCTACAATTTAATGAGAGGTATCGGGGGCTTGAAAGTAGTGTCAAAGATCTTTTTACGTAACCTTATTTGAAACTGATATTTAGTCTCCGATGTGTTATACATTGAAAGAACTAGAGATTGTCCAATAATGGAAATATGTTCACAAATTTTAAAGAAATATATTATAGAGTCAAAATCAATCCTCACAATTCTTGAAAAAAACAATATCGAGGACTAAGATTAGAGACTGATTTTCAGTCTCTCATACGTCATCGTCAATTCAACCGTTACAAAATAAGAATAAGAGGTTTCATGGCGCAAATTTTATGTCGATAAAAATTATTCTCAGTTAAAGATACATACTACTTTTAGTGTCACATAATTTTTACCACAAAAATCACTTCAAATTAAATACAACCATAGACGTTTATCATTTTAACTAGGTTATCGGCCTATGTATTACATGGGGTTGTATAATAGAAAATTTATAAATTATAATATATCTATATATAGGTTAGAGACCCGTGTATCAAAAAATAATACAATAAAGTACATTTAGACTAAATAAAGTACATTTATATTTTATAATGAAATATGAATAATGACACATTTACATTTAAAATTTACAAATGTATAGCTACAAGTGTTTTTCTCTTATGCAATCATACATACATACACCATCCATTAATCCATCCATGGTCACCAAATCCATAATGTTTTAAACTAGTTTTTTAACAGGTCGCGTTGCGGCGGCAAGCGGCTAGATAAATTATGCACAATCACGCGTAACTCGGTTACAATTGTATGTGCGTCACGTCTCGTAACATGGTTGGTAAAAAGAAAGAATTTTTTTCCAATTTGTAAATGATAACTTTATTAAAGTTAATGAGCTATAGTATAAATTTATAAAAAGAAAAAAAGTTTTTGAAGTTTAGGGGTTTAAATATAAATATGCTATATTTCAGGGATGTAAATGTAAAATGCCATAAAAACCAAATTAGGTGATATCATGCCGGAAGGAGTTGTAACATGAAATTATGCTAAAATATATAATTTCCAACAAAAACATATTTCAATTAATAAAGCAGAAACTAAAGAGCAAGATTAAACAATTTTTTTTTGTCATAAAGCTATAATTATCAGGTCAAACACATAAGTTCCTGCACAAAAGATTTTAATTAACAAAGTAGATACTAAAGAGCCAGACTAAACATTTTTTTGCTACAAAGTTTTACTTTTGAAGATATAATTATAATCATCAGTTCCAGCATACCGTAATTTTTTTTAACAAATTAGAATCTAAAAGGCCAGATCACAAAACTGTTTCACTAACTCAAAACAATATCATGAACACACAATTCATAAGTACAGAAAACACGAACCAACATAAACTTGAACCAAAACAATAGGAACCGTATTCTTGATTGCAGTAGTACCCAACAAAACATCAGTAGTTGATACGCTAAATGTAATCCAACAATATAAACTTGTGCCCAAACAGTGTTTTAGGGGTCAACTGAATTGACCCATTTGACCAATACCCAACCCGCATATTTTTCCCACCTCTACTATTATGCCTCGAAATGACCAGGAACATGGAAAACCTACTGCTTAGCTTTTACAGCGCATAAATCCAACATATGTTACAATCAAAATAGATGACAAAAAGATAAGCAATTAGATTTAAATCACTATTGTACTATGTTACATAACTTCAGCCCGTACCTCAAAACGCCCACTCGACCTCAAATGTGAGTTGAAATATGTTGTTTTTTGTTCGGCGTTGGGCCTACTCATAAACTGACTTGTGTAATTTTTACATTTTTATAGTAATCTAGACTTGGGGGCGACTTTCAACCCCATCGATCCGTTTAACCTTTCGTTAATTTTTTTACCTTGTTTTGGACCAAAGACAACCTAAAGTGACCCTTTTAAGGGACGTTATAAGTTCTAGAGTTCCTTACTTGCCATTCACATAAAAACACCGAACCACTTCAACTTTTAGCAATAGAACATCCACATATGCTTCAAAAGCCTGTAGTTAACAGCGACTATTTTAGGTATAATAATATTAGCATTCTCTGTTGTGCACATAGCAATTAAGATATCCAACCAACCTAATTTCCAGCTCAACAATCAAATACTATGTAAATTATTTATTTACAAACCTAATAAAAAACACCATCATAATCCTCAAATCAAACCAATAATAATTTAAAATATTATCCTTTAATGTATACCTATTAACAAATAAAGAAGCTAAAAACGACACAACTTAAAAGGAACAATTGCAGATATTGAGGTAATTCACCTACTAATCCTATTTTCATGAACAATTGGTTAACGGAAAAGTCAACTGCAACTATTTACACAATGACAGAAATAGACTAACACACTAACCTTGATTCTTTGAAAGCTTGACACTTGAGAAACCGAGATATCTCTTCCTCTTCTCTTTCTTTCAATTTCTTTCTTCTCTTTTTCTATTTTATCTTCCTCTTCTTCGGTCATGATTCCCTTCCCTTTGTTTTTATTGGATGCCTCTGCTTCAGCTACATAGATCACAACAGGAGATGTGGGGATGTTGTTGAAACCTCAGCTTCAGCTTTATTCTTGGCTTATGCCTCTTACAAGAAGTTCAAAGTATACCAAATGGATGTGAAGACAGCTTTTCTTTATGGAGTGGTAAAGGAAGAGGTTTATGTAAATCAACCACCCGGTTTTGAAGATCCTGATCATCCATTTCAAGTATATAAGCTCGATAAGGCATTGTATGGGTTACATCAAGCGCCTCGTGCGTGGTATGAAACCTTGTCAACACATCTTACATCCAATGGATTTGTTCGTGGAACAATTGACAAGACTTTGTTTCTAAAGAAATTCGGTGCTGATTTGTTAATCGTTCAAGTCTATGTTGATGACATCACCTACGGTTCAACAAACGAAGCTCTTTACAAAGATTTTGAAGTTGTCATGAAACTGAAATTCAAAGTGAGCTTAATGGGAAAAATGCAGTTCATTCTGGGATTACAATTAGAACAGTCTGATGCTGGGATCCTTATCCATTAGGCTAAGTATGTGAAAGATATTCTGACAAAGTTCAAAATGAATGACTGTAAATCAGCTTCAACACTAATTGCTCCCCATGAACCTCTCACTATGGATTTGTCTGGAGTTGAAGTTAATCAAAATATGTATCAGTCAATGATTGGCTCCTTGATATATCTGACCGCAAGTAGACCTGATATCATGTTTGTTGTTTGCTCCTGTGCCAGATATCAGGCAGCTCCAAAGGAATCTCATGAATCGGCTGTTAAACGAATCTTTCGATATCTTAAGGGTCGTGTAAATCTAGGTTTATGGTATCCTTCTGATTCTGAATTTAACTTTTTTGCTTATACTGACAACGATTATGGAGGTTGTAACTTGGACAGGAAATCAACATCAGGCGGGTGTCAATTTTTGGGGGAGAGACTGGTTTCCTGGCAGTGTAAGAAACAAACGAATGTATCCACATCAACTTCTGAAGCTGAGTACACAGCTGCCTCGAGCTGTTGCTCACAAGTCATCTGGATTCAAAATCAAATGTTAGACTTTGGAGTAAATTTCTTGAAAATCCGATCTTTTGTGACAATGAGGCAGTGCTTGGTATAGTCAAGAATCCCATTCAGCACTAAAAAACAAAGCACATTGCAATCAGGTTACATTTCATTCATGATTATTTTGAGAACGGTCTGATTAAAGTGGTCCACGTCGATACCCTAGAGCAAAAAGCCGATATTTTTACTAAAGCATTTTCAACAGATCGGTTTAACTCTTTGGTAGAGATGTTGGGGATGATATCTTTTTAAATAAAAAAAATATAAAAAGGGAGAAAAATACAAATAAAAAATATATTATAAAATAAAAAATATCCATATTTGATCTGAAAGAGCATAAATTTGTTCCTTAAAAAAGATTTTCTTTTCAGTGTTTAACTTTGAGTTGATATTTGTGCATTTTCTTTTAAGTGTTTAAAAATTATGTTGTTATTTGTGCTTTATAAGTGTGTTAGCTTAATAAATGTTTGTGTCAGATTAGTTGAGTATATGTTTGTCCTCATAGTGTTATAAGTAATAAATAAAGTTACATCACAATTTTAGGGGGAGAATAAAAGAAAAAGAAATATATAGAAAAATCAAAAATATGTTTAGCTGAGTATGTGTGTCTGTTTGACGTGTATATAGGAAATGATAGTACAAGTGTGTGTTGAGCTTATGCATGAATTGGATATGATGGTGACATCGGTTACAATTAGGCAATATTTGTGTGATTAACTAAATTGAAATCTTAGTTTATCCTCATCGAATATCGGTACTTTCATCATTCGAATGCAAAGTGGATCCATTCATACCATGAGACCATGATCTTGATGGGTTCTTAGCATAATTTGTTTACTCTATTGACTATACTCGTCAAATATACGATTTAGAGTTAAACATCTGTATACAGCTAGTGGTTCTGGTGAAAATCTCGGATGAAAACCAGAAAGTCAGTCTGTTTCGCCCTTTGAATCATTCGTGATTTCAATTGTCATATCCAATACTCTATGGATATCCGCATACCCGAATCAAATCTGATTCCAAAAGTTAATCACTACATATCATATCTCATCTCATACGAATCAACTTGATTCAGTGTTCTTTCCATCAGAAACCAAGATATATAGAATCAAAAAGATTCACATCAAAGCCATTTGGATTATTTTTCTGTGCTAAGAACGCTACCCTCATGCTGGTGATTGGATACTGTTATGGTGAAATTTTGTGTTGCGTATTAGTTCAATCTATCTCGATGCTTGGATACACTTTGTATTGATAAATATTATCTTAAATGTCACACAGTATCTGCTGAAATATAATGTTTTTGTTTAAGCTGAAAAATATACTGGCAATCAAGGTTGAACTGTTTAGATCATGATTTGATATGCATTGTAATTAAGACAGTATACATTTATGATTCTATGTCAGTTCAGTTCACCAAAAGAAAAAGAAAAAAAATTAAATAAAGGATTGTAATATGTTTGAGAAAAAGTCAAAAATAGATTAGTCGATTTATAAATGAATAAATATGAAGTTTGTTATGTGTTTAGTATTTTCTTTGATAAATGCTTGTGATAAATAATGTTGATAAAAATAAGTGTGCAAGCTTGTGTTTGTCTCTGTTTATGTTTGTGAATGTGAAAAATATTGAAAAACATATTGGAACGGTTCTTAATGATGTCAAAATGGACCTAAAAAATAATAAAGTTGTTTTTCTTGAAATTGTTCAAATTTAATAAAGTTCATAGTTTTCGGCCGAAAAATATCATCCGAAAAATGTTTTCGAACGAAAAGTGTGTGTCGAAGTTTTCGGTCGAAATTGTAAAGTCTATAAATTCAGGAATTTTCGATTGAAAATCTTTTTCCCACTTTACACACCGACGATAACCATTACCGATTCAAGTTTTTTACAAGTTTGAAGATTTCGTGCAAAAAATCGTTGATCCGTGACGTCATTGTGCGTTATATACATTTTCGATCATCAAGGTACGTTCTCGTGATTCATAGAGGTGCATAGGATAGATACAAATCCTTATTTTTAGTTTGAATTTATGAATTTTTGAATCGCCCGAAAAGTAGAAAGAATGGACCGAAAAGTCTGATGAATGGACCGAAAAGTGTTTCGGATAGAAATGAAGAGTCAATTCTGATTCGACCGAAAAGTGTTTTCAATCAAAAAGTCAGTGCTTGAAAATTATTTTGAAAAATTCAAAGTTTTCGATCGAAAAGTTGAAAGTTAAGAAATTCTATGTTTTTTTATCAAAAAGTTTAACTCAGAGTTTTCAATCGAAATGTTGGTGTACTGTTTAAGAGTTTTCGATCGAAAAGTTCAAAGTTGTGTGATTTCAATTTTTCTGGTAAGAGTTTTCGATCGAAAAAGTTGTTAGTAAAGGAGTTTTCGATCGAAATGTCCAGAGTTAAGGATTTTTCAGAAATTTTATGACTTTATGATTTGTTCTTTACAGATATGAATCATTTAAAGTTTGAACCCAAGCACAACATTTGTGCATGTTTAACCACAAATACCAAGAAAGCACGTGGATATGAAGAGATTGTTCGTTCCTATTAAACTCTAGGATTCACACAGCAATTTCAACACAAGAAAGAGTGGTTGAAAAACATGTTAGAGAGTTTTGGGACAATGTTGAATACAAACATGTAAACAAAGAAATCTGTATCGAAAGTATTGTTGATGGAAATACAATCAAGGTCACAGAACAAGTTATTCGGGAAGTGTTAAACTTCAGAGATGCTGCAGATTTCCCGTACAAGATAAGTCATACAACAGTCTCAGGGATCATAATAACTATGGGCTATGAGGGAAACTTCTTGAGAAGACAAGTTACTAAAACAATGTTTGGGAAACAATGGAGATATCTAGTTCATGTATTGATTCATTGCATGAGTCCGAGAACATCTGCATTTGATCAAATTGGTGAAGTTTTCAGCAGAGCATTGGTGTGTCTAGCAACACACAGACGGTTTAACTTTTCAAGAATGATATTTGAAGCAATGATAAGTAATTTTGTGGGACCAAGGCAGAACTACAAGTTCTTGATGTATCCAAGATTTGTTCAGATGATCATCAACACCTTGCTGCTAAATCTTGAGGATGATGGTATTGAGTTACCTTTGGATTCAATGGTCCGCATCAAAGATGTTTCTAATGATTGCCTTAAAGCTATCCGTAGCAAACTTGTTCATATTGATAACTTAAGGCAGTCAGTTGCAAATTCTTTGCTGCTGATGACTAAACCTGTCAGCAGCAAAAATGTTTGCTGCTGATTGTTAAACTTGTCAGCAGCAAAAATGTTTGCTGCTGATTATTAACACTTTATTTACAGCAAAATAAAGACAAACACATTTTATGCAAAGATTTTTAGAGACAGATTTTAATCAAAGTTCATCATACCAATGGATTCAACTAAATATCTAAATCTAGATTCATCAAAGGCTTTTGTGAATAAGTCAGCATATTGTTCATTGGTATGAACTTTGGTTAAAATAATTCTCTTTTTCTCAGCTTGTTCTCTTATGAAATGATACATGATGTCAATCTGTTTTGTCTTGGAGTGATGCACAGGATTATTTATAATTGATATGGCACTCTTGTTGTTAATGTGAATGGGAGTTGCCATGAAAGTCATCCCATAATCTAGCAATCCCATAATCTAGCATTTGATTTTGTATCTAGATGACTTGTGCACAACAACTTGAAGCTGCAATGTATTCTACTTCTTTTGTAGATGTTGATACACATGTTTGCTTCTTGCATTGCCATGAAATCAGTCTCCCTCCCGAAAACTGACATCCTCCTGATGTAGACTTTTTATCCAAGTTGCATCCTCCATAATCACTGTCAGTGTATGCATACAGGTTGAATTTATCATTCTTAGAGTACCATAACCCAAGTATTGGGGCTCCCTTTAGGTATCTAAAGATTCTCTTGACAGCTTGAAGATGTGTATTATTTGGAGCTGCTTGAAATCTTGCACACAGGCATACTGCAAACATGATATCTGGTCTTGAGGCAGTTAGATACATGAGTGATCCTATCATTGCACGGTACTGATGCTGATCAGTGTCTTGACCATCTTTGTCTGGGGTCAGTTGATGGTGCACTTGCATAGGAGTTCTTGTAGCAGAGCAGTCATCTAGTTTGAATCTTTCCAAAATGCTCTTGACATATTTGGATTGACTGACGAAGATTCCATTTGGAACTTGTTTGACTTGGAGACCCCAAAAGAATTTTAGTTCACCCATTGAACTCATTTCAAACTTTGAGTGCATTAGGATTTCAAATTCTTTGCACAGCTTCTTCCTTGTTGATCCAAAGATGATGTCATCAACATAGATTTGTACTGGCAGGATTTCTCCCCCTTCATCTTTGATAAACAATATCTTATCCATGGCATCTCTTCTAAAGTTGTTGCTGAGTAGATATCCTGACAAGGTTTCATACCAGGCTCTTGGAGCTTGATGTAGACCATAGAGAGGTTTGTCTAATTTGAACACTTTGTCATGATGTGCTGGATCTACAAAGCCTAGAGGTTGTCTGACATAGACTTCCTCACCAATCTTCCCATACAGAAAAGCACTCTTGACATCCATTTGATAGACTGTAAAGCTCTTGGATGCAGCATATGCTAAGAAGATTTTGATAGCTTCCAGTCGGGCAACAGGAGCAAAGACTTCATCATAGTTAATTCCTTCTTCCTGAGTGTAACCTTGAGCTACAAGTC
This sequence comes from Smallanthus sonchifolius, assembly GCA_023525975.1. Classification (NCBI taxonomy): domain Eukaryota; kingdom Viridiplantae; phylum Streptophyta; class Magnoliopsida; order Asterales; family Asteraceae; genus Smallanthus; species Smallanthus sonchifolius. The sequence continues at coordinate 12,982,032 of CM042035.1, read as the reverse complement.
TGGCTTTGTTCTTGACTACAATCCCTCTCTCATCTTGCTTGTTCTTGAATACCCATCTTGTGCCAATTGCAGTTTGGCCAGGTGGAAGATCAACTAGGGTCCACACTTCCTGTCTCTTGAATTGCAGCAACTCTTCCTGCATTACTTCAATCCAACTGCTGTGTTACAAAGCTTCATCTATCTTCTTTGGTTCAACTTGAGACATAAAAAAAGAATACAAACATATATTGGCCTTATGAGTTTTGCTTCTCGTTTGAACTCCTTGTTGAACTTGACCAATAATATTCTCTAATGGATGTTCTTTGTTGATCCTCTGTGCTGAAACAACATCTATCTGTATTCCTTGCTCAAGATTGCTTTGATTTTGATTACGAACATCTTCATGTAATGTAGAAGAGTTTTCAACATCAGCAGCATTATTGTCAGTTGTAGTTTCCCCATGAGCAGCAAATGCCTCTATACCAACTGCAGAGTTGGCAAGATTCTCATTTTGATTTTCATGCTCAGAGAGGCTATTGCTGGTGACACTGGAGAGACTTGTTCTAGCTTCACTGGCTTCAATGGCTTCCACAACAGATGGAGGATCAATAAAGGGTCATTTGATTCTTATAGAGGGACTATTGAATTCCAATATGTAGTCATCAGATGATGTAGAATCTTGTTCTTTGGAAGAGATAGACTCCATATTTGAGAAAATGAAAGGCTCAAATACTTGGGAAAAGGAGTCAATATCAAATAGCCAGTCTGGTCCTTTACCTTTTTCACATGGAATGTGATCCCTACATTTCACATTTGCTGATTCTTCAACTGTTCTTGTTCTGGAATTGAATACTCTGTAGGCCTTGGATTGAGAGGAATAGCCCACAAAGTATCCTTTATCTGATTTTGCACCAAACTTGGGGAGAACTCCATTGGTTATAAGAATAGTGCATGGACAACCAAAGGGTTTCAGGAATCCAATGTAGGGAACTCTTTTGAACCACAATTCATAAGGTGTTTTGTTGAGAGGCTTGACAATGAGAACTCTATTTTGCACATAGCAAGCTATGCTAACTGCCCCTGCCCAGAATGTGAGAGGCAGTTTTGAGTCAGCTAGCATTGATCTTGCAGATTCAATTAGAGTTCTGTTTCTCCTTTCAGCAACCCTATTTTGTTGAGGAGTTCTTGGAGCGATGTATTATCTTTCAATGCCCTTGTTCTCACAGAAACAATTCAAGGTTTGGTTCTTAAATTTTGTACCCTGATCACACCTTATGATTTTGACTTTCTGATTGATTTGATTCTCAACCCTAAGAATGTAGGATTTAAGAATCTCAGCAGTTTATCTTTTGTTCTCAAGAAGTATACCCATGAGAATATGGTGTAGTCATCAGTTATCACAAGACAATATGACTTCTTACCCATTGACATGACATATGTAGGACCAAAAAAATCCTTATGCAGCAACTGTAGTGGAGTGTTATTTGAATTCAATGTCTTGGGCTTGTGAGAACTTTTATGTTGCTTCCCCTTCAAGCATGCTATGCAGTGATCTTCAAGGTGAAATTCCTTGTCAGGAAGACCTCTGACAAGATTTCCCTTTACCAACCTGTTGATAGTTTTTACTTTAACATGGCTTAATCTCCTATGCGACAGAGCAGATTAATCAACTGATGCCTTGGACATAAAACAAGATACACTACTAGATGAAGTGACTTCATTAATGTCAAGCACATATAAGTTATCTTTTCTTTCAGCAGTTAACAAGTTCTTCTCTAGAGGAGGTTTGCTTAGGCCAGGGAAGAGCACAAAACATTCTTTATCTGTGAAAAGCATCCAATGCTTGTGATCACAGATTTGAGACACACTCATGAGATTGAATTCCAATTCTTTTACAAAGTTTACTTTTTCAATGCTCATTCTTTTATTTGACACAGTTCCTTGTCCAGTTATAGATCCTCCCTTTTAATCACTCCCAAAGGCAATATATCCTCCATAGAAATGTCTGAAATTGGAGAGGATGGACCTGTTGTCGGTCATGTGCCTGAAACAACCACTGTCTATAATCCAGGTGTTATCCTTGTGACCGATTATCCCTGCACATGAGAGAGATCTAGTTAGAGGGAGGGACCCAAGAGCTTGCAGACTTGGGTGTGTGTGTTTTAAAACCAAAATCATCAATGTGTTGGCAATAAATAGATCCAATGATGATGCTTTGAGAGAATGAAGGAGTGGACTTTGCTTTCCACTGTTGAGTAGATTTTCCAGGCCTTTTTGCTTTATCACCAGCATATGTGGTCTTAGTTGCTGATGGTTTTGACTGATCAGCAGGAAACTTGGTTGCTACTGATGATGACTTAGTCTGGTCAGTAGCAACTTTGATTGATGATGATGGTGTTAACTGATCAGCAGCAGATTTGGTTGCTACTGAAGGCTTGGATTTGGGCTTCATTTTTTTCAGCTTCAAATGATCAGCATCAATCTTAATTATTGTTGACTATTCAACAAACACATGCTTCTCCTTCTTTACCTTCCTGTTGTAAGTGGGTTTTTCTGTGAGAATTCTTCTACAGGTAGGTTTCTGGTTAGGAAGAATCTTAACTTCTGTTGAAGCTGGTTGAGAGATCTGGTTGAATGGATTGAATTTACAACTTACAACAAACTGGTCTGATTCACCACATATGATGCAAGATTGTTAAGCTTTTGGGATCTGCTTCCTTGGTGGAGCGAGAGATTTTCTGATAAGAGTTGCTTTGGTTTCATAACTTCTTACCTTCTTGTTCTTGTTTGTTTTCTCAAAGGCTTGTTGCTTGGGATTTCTTTGATGCTGAAGGTAATAGAAGCAGGTGCTAGCAGTATGATTATACTTGCCACAAACAAAACAGGATTTAGCAATTTTATCCCTTTGAAAGTACACATAGTCCTTTCTCTTGAACAAATCTTTGAAATTCCAGGGATGAGTTTTGTTATGCTCAAAAGTGGCTTCCTCCAATGTTTTTTTAACATATGGAGCTCTCTCTCTCTCTAGGTGCATGACAAATGTCAAACACCTTCCTGGGTTGGTTGGCTTGATGATTTGCTTGGTGATTGGTGGAGGTTGAGGATTGTCCCTTTTCAATAACTAACTTTCTCCCTTTAGGTGGATAGCTAATTTTGATCTATTTGGTGATTTGAGGTACTGGTACAGAAGGAAAAAAAGGGCTTGGACCATTTGTTTGGATTACTCTACCAGATTTGGTGGTTTTGAGAATTACTTCATTGGTAGGAAGTAATGGAGCTTCACTTGTTTCAGTGTAATTTGAGCATGTGGACTCGGATTTAAATGAGGTATTTCAGTCTTGCACAGATGGTTCTTCCTTGGAAGGATCAAGGTTTCGGTTTGCATGGTCAAGGTTTGTGAGGTTGAAGTTTGGTTCATGAATGGCTACATAGTCAGTAGGTGGAGGTACAACATTGTAGGGTTTTTCAGCTTAAAACCCAAGACCAGCAGTCACTCTCTCATGAATTTGAGCATCCAAAAGTCTTTGCAGCTTTTTGGATGCAAACTCATACTTGTCAACATGACCCTTTTGTTCTGCCAACTCAGCTCTTGTAGCTTTTAGCTTAACCAGTAGATCATCAATATGAGTTTGAAGATTTGTTTGTTCATGTTTTAATGATAAAATCTCTTTCTTTAGACAGTTAATCTTTTCTTTGTAACTGTTTTCAACCTTTTTTAATTCAGATTTCATTTGGTGAAACTCTTCATTTTGATCTATAAGGTTTTGGTTATGTTTTCAAAATCAGTTGTTCCAACATGTTGAGTTGCACATGTTGCAGTTTGAGTAGGATGAGTATTGCCTTTACTTGCTTGACCTTGATGAGCTTGTCTTGGTTGTGCAGCAGCTGGGTTTACCTTTGGTGCGTTGCATTCTCTGGCAAAATGACCAAGTCGGTTACAGTTGTAACATCTAAGCTTGATTTTTTCTAAGCCAACTCTAGTGTTAGAGTTGTTGCTTGGAATAGGTCTTCCGGTTCTAGAGTAAAACCGTTTAGCTATGAGAGATAGCATGGCATAAGAGTGTTGTACGTCCATTTCTTCTAAGTCATCTGGATGAAAACACTCCAGATCTTCTTTGATAAATGACATGTTGCTTAGGTTTTCAGAGACAAAGGCAGCAAAGTTATTTTGAGGTGGGGCTTCAAGAAGAAATGGTGAGTTGCTTGCTTGTGAGTTGGGAGTCTGAGGGTGGGTAACGATGGGAGGATAGTAGTTGCTTGAACTTGGAACTGAGTGGTCAGAATGTAGTGCAGAAGAAATGGTGGTGGATGATGAGGCTGTTGAATGACCTGAGCTTCTTTCCTTAGCTTGAATCATTTCTAATTCATATATCTTAAGCATACCAAACAGCTCAGTCATATGCAGAGTCTTCAAGTTTTCAGTCCTTCTAATTGACACTTGTAGAGTGTCTAGTAACTTGGAAGAGATCTGATAAATTTTTTTAGAATGTCTTCATTCTCCAGCTTCACTTTAGAGCAATGTAGCTCTCCCACAAGATAGGTGTACCTGTTGTACAGAGTAGTAAGAGACTCACCTTCCTTGCAGACAAAGTTTTCATACTGTTGCTTCAAGATGTCTCTTCTATTCTCCTTCACCTCTTCAGATCCAGCAAACATCTTTTCAAGAGCTTCCCATAGCTCTTTTGAAGTTTTGTATTCTCTGAAGTTATGAAAAACTTCATTCGGCAAGCACACCTGGATGGCTCCCAAAGCTTTAAAATCTACCTCCATCTTCTTGATGTCTTCATCTGAGTACTTTAGGGACATATGGACCTCCAGAATCAGCAGAGGCCACCATGGGTACATAAGGACCATCGATTATGGATCTCCACATTCCATATTCTTGATAACAGAAGAAACTTTCCATTCTGCTCTTCCACATATCATAGTCTTCTCCAGACACCAGTCTTGGTGGTCTGTTGAGACTTCCAATATCATCAAATCCAGTATTCTGTGCCATACTATTTGATGGATGATTTTAGCAAAGAGATAATAGTAAACAGAACCAGAGAGTGATTAAATAAGTGTGAGTTTGTGTAGGTCCTGAAAGAACTCAGATCTGCGAAGAAATCTTCAAACAGTCCGGGTCGAGAGGCGGAATCTCTGGATCCGGTACCACTCTTGAATCAGAAATGGTAGAGACGGGTGTGGGAATCACATACACGAACAGAAACATATAAAGGTGAAAAAGAACAGATAATTGAAAGCATAAAACGTATGATTCTTTGATTGAAATGAAAATAAAAGCTCATCATACACTAACAATTAGTCTCACCCCAGGATGAGCTCCCCCTAAGGTGGTGATTCCCTCTACAGACACACACTCACTCCTAAGACATATTATGCTATATATAGGAGGCCAAGCACATGTGCCTTGTTTTCCAAGCCACCTGCCAAACAGGCCTGAAAAACAGGTATCGAAACTATCTAGTTTCGATTGAACAAATGTTCAACCGAAACTATCAGTTTTCATTGAACAAATGTTCAACCGAAACTAATAGTTTCGATACTTTAGTTCCGATTGACAGCATCAGTCTCAATTCTATACCCAACAGTTTGTTTAATCTTAGAGCCAAAGCTCTGATACCACTTGTAGGATCGGTGTTTACAAGATGGTTTTGTTAAGTTGAGATTGGTGGAAACAATCACAACTATGCAATGTATACAAGAAACAAAGATAATATTGATAAATGCAAAGTGTATTAATCTTCCATGTTTACAAGTTACAGAGAAAACTCTAAGGAAGCACACCTGTACAATGAGAAGATATAATACATATAAAGGAACTTATAATCAAGGCAGACCATTGATTCTAAGGATCAGATCAAACACAAGCCGTTGATCTTTGACAGTTACAAGTTACACTACAATTGGTAGACAACTAAAAGACAAGCTGCAACAAACAGTGAGGATCAGGCCAAAAGTCTTCTTAAGAATCTTTGTACGACACTTCAGAAGTAGTAGTTTTATCTTTAATCATCTGCACCAATAACATTCCTTCTGCTGATAGATGTGCCAATGTTGTAGCAAAAGGTATCAGTAGCAAAGTCAAAGTTGCTGATGATTTGCCTATCAGCAGCATCAATGTTTGATGCTGCTGAGAAGCCTATCAGCAACAATTTTAGACTTCAGCAGATAAGGCTATCAGCAGGAGAACATAACTATCCGCAGCAACAATGTAAGTCATCAAAATTGTAGAGTCCACAACATCTATACTTAGAGAATTTTGTAGTTATCGGTCTTTATCTTTACACCAGGCCAAGAGAAGTTGCCGGCTTCACACTCAATCACTCACGCGGCTCTGTTCTTGAATTTTCGTTCCAGAATTCGACCGTAAGTTCTTTTCATCTATGTTTTGTTGTTGTAACTTCAATTTTCTTTTTCATCTACTATTTGGCATATTAATTTCAAGTTGCAACTTCTATTTTGTTTATTCAGAAACATCTATTCTTTTAATCTTACAGTGAGTTTTTTTCATCATTTTGACTCAAATCATTTGGTTATTTAGATTTATATTTGATTTTATCAACTTTATTTTTGTTTTAATCGACTCGGTTTAGATGATCCAGTTACATATTTGGATTTTGGACTTCAATAATTTTTTTGAAAATAGGATCCAAAAATATTGATGGACTGTTCAAATGTTATTGTTGTTGTAACTTATGTTGATGATTGTTGTAACTTAACAGAGTTTAGGAGTTGATTGGTTATTTATAACCTTATGATTTTTGGATCAACTTTAGTGAGAGTGTTTTGAATTCTGATACAGTTAACAGTTAATTGTTTTGATTTTCTTGATTCAGTTGTAAACTATTGAAATGGACGATGATGGTGGTGAAATCGGCGCTATTACAATGGATAAGAATCCAATTCATAGGGGTGACCCGGGTACAAAATATTACATAATTTATAAGTTTTTTTATCACTTTTGTGTGCCTTGCGCTTTTTTAAACCAATCAAAACCCATGAGAATCCAAATCCACGTGAAGTGAGACCCGATGTCACACCGAAGCTTTACCTACAACAAAATACCCCATAACATCATTGGTAATTATATAATACTATCCAATGATTCTGCATGTCAAAACATGAACGAACAACCCCAAACGAAATTTCAGCAAAAATGGGTGTACGACGGGCGTTAGCAAAAGGTTTTTGGCATATGGTACGCTGACCCTCTGTCAGCATTCCCTTTGCTAATTTTTTAGCCATTCAACCCCCTCTTTATTCGACCCGTTTCTAGTTTTTTTTGCAACAAACGACTATAGACTTATATTTAGACACCATACAAGTTCAACCACATTTACTAACATCAACTTGCTAGTTTATCCACCCCCAATTACGAGTACCACAAACTTGTTTTCACCCATGGAGTGTTTGACTCAACGTCCTACCATCTCTTTCTTATATGCAACGACCGACATTTAGACAAGTGTTGACACCATACGTGTAACATCCGACCTCTCGTACCAACAATATTATCCGCTTTGCCCCGTAAGAGCTCAAGGATTTGCTTTTGGTTGCCCGGGTGAAAACTTCCCAGGGGTCACCCATCCCTGGATTACTCCTACCCGAGCACTCTTAACCGTGGAGTTCTCCTCTCATCCAATACATTAAGCCCTAAAACGCGTTGTTGATTAAAGAGGCATGACTTTTACTTATGAACCAAAGATCTCTCTTGTCCACGGACGATGTGGGATTTGCCTAGGGTGTCAATATTCGGTAATTCAGTGAGTCACAATTCAACCCCCCTTAAGGACCCATCGTCCTCGATGAGGCTTGCCCCACCATCCCGAACAACATAGGAGTGGCTCTGATACCATTTGTAACATCCGGCTTGTCCTACCAACAATATTGTCCGCTTTGCCCCTAAGAGCTCACGGATTTGTTTTGGGTTGCCCGGGTGAAAACTTCCAGGGGGTCACCCATCCCCGGATTACTCCCACCCGAGCAAGCTTAACTGTGGAGTTCTCCTCTCATCCAATACATTAAGCCCCAAAACGCGTTGTTGATTAAAGAGGCGGGACTTTTACTTATGAACCAAGGATCTCTCCTGTCCACAGACGATGTGGGATTTGCCTAGGGTGTCAATATTCGGTAATTCAGTGCATCACAATTCAACCCCCCCCCTCTCTTAAGGACTCATCGTCCTCAATGAGGTTTGCCCCACCATCCCGAACGACACAGGAGTGGCTCTGATACCATTTGTAACATCCGGCTTGTCGTACCAACTATATTATCCGCTTTGCCCCTAAGAGCTCACGGATTTGTTTTTTGTTGCCCGGGTGAAAAATTCCCAGGAGGTCACCCATCCCCTGATTACTCCCACCCGAGCATGCTTAACTATGGAGTTCTCCTCCCATCCAATACATTAAGCCCCAAAACACGTTGCTGGTTCAAGAGGCAGGACCTTTACTTATGAACCAAGAATCTCTCCTGTCCACGGCCGATGTGGGATTTGCCTAGAGTGTCAATATTCAGTAATTCGGTAATTCAGTGCGTCACAATTCACCCCCCCCCCCTTAGGGACTCATCATCCTTGACGAGGTTTGCCTCACCATCCTGAACGACACAGAAGTGGCTCTGATACCATTTGTAACATCCGGCCTCTCATACCAAAAATATTGTTCGCTTTGCCCCGTAAGAGCTCACGGATTTGCTTTTGGTTGCTCGGGTGAAAAATTCCTAGGGGGCCACCCATCCCTGGATTACTCCCACCCACGCTTAACTGTCGAGTTCTCCTCTCATCCAATACATTAAGTCCCAATGTTGATTAAAGAGGCAGGACCTTTACTTATGAACCAAGGATCTATCATGTCCATGGACGATGTGGGATTTGCCTAGGGTGTCAATATTCGGTAATTGTGACGCACTGAATTACCGAATATTGACACCCTAGACAAATCCCACTTCGTCCGTGGACAGGAGAGATCTTTGGTTCATAAGTAAAGGTCGTGCCTCTTTAATCACCAACGCGTTTTGGGCTTAGTTGGCCATGTAGCACATGAAAACTCCATAGTTAAGCATGCTCGGTTGGGAGTAATCCAGGGATGGGTGACCCCTAGGAAGTTTTCACCCGGGCAACCAAAAACAAATCTGTGACCTCTTAGCGGGCAAAGCGGACAATATTGTTGGTATGAGAGGTCGAATGTTACAAATTGTATCAGAGCCAATCCTGTGCCATTCGGGATGGCGGGGCAAACCTCATCGAGGACGATGAGTCCCTAAGGGGGGGGTGAATTGTGACGCACTGAATTACCGAATTTTTGAATTACTGAATCTTGACACCCTAGGCAAATCCCATATCGGCCGTAGACAGGAGAGATCCTTGGTTCATAAGTTAAGGTCCTGCCTCTTAAATCAACAACGTGTTTTGGGCTTAGTTGGCTGCAGAGCACATGAAAACTCCACCGTTAAGTGTGCTCAGTTGAGTAATCCAGGGATGGGTGACCCCCTAGGAAGTTTCACCTCGGCAACCAAAAACAAATCCGTGAGCTCTTAGAGGCAAAGCGGACAATATTGTTGGTACGAGAGGCCGGATGTTACAATACAAGTCTTATTATTCTACCAACAATAATTTGACCATTTAAACACGCCTAATGCGAGAACCACAACTCGCTTTTCTACATGAAACAATTGACTCCATGTCCACACCTAAAGTGTATCAACTTTAGGTATTCACCCAATCCACCAATTCACCTTTATTTCACAAAATGGTTTGACATATAGCACATTAAGTCAATTTACTCTAAACCACATTGAATCATTTACACCAATTTACCATGTTCTACAATTTAGTTTGACTATATGACATATTAAGTTAACTACACCAATTAGGGTTACAGTTATGATATTTATTAATTGATATTGTTTTAATTATGCTTAAATATGTTATTTAAAAAAAACTTAACGAACGATAGTTATCATAGAAAACGGTGTCGGGCAAATCATTAATAAAATTTAAACGAAAATGTAGGTGCAACGGTAAAAAGAATGCTAATAAAAGAGAAACATAAAACTAAATAATAAAAAAAACATATTTACCGGTTCGGGTCATCGAAAACCATAAAAGTTAATGCATATACTGGTGACGATAATACAAATACCGACAATGATGTTGTTCGCTCATAATAGGTTTCGTTCGTCACGGTATCACAACGGTAACGACACTCGCTATAGGCAACGATACAAAAAATTGGATTTTGAATACAGCTCCATTTTAAATATATATATATATATAGGGGAGGGTTCCAGAGAAAACCACAAGTTAGGCGAAAACCAAGAAAACCACTAAAAAAACCAATTTTACCCATCATATAATAATTTTTATTTTTTGTTTTAGTTTATTTTTATTTATTTATAAGAGTATCAATGAAATTTTAAACATTTTTACCAAAAAACATTTTTACACATAGTGTTACGTATACGTAAACATAAAACAAAAAAATTGCGGTTACGTATACGTAAATCAAAAAAATTGTTTTTGAATACGTATACGTAAATAAAAAAATTGCCTAAAATGATGTGGTTTTCTTGGTTTTCGCCTAACTTTGTGGTTTTCTCTTGATCCCTCCCCTATATATATATATATATATATATATATATATATATATATATCAAAACCTTGACAAAAAAACAAAAAACAGTTGCGCCCTCCATATTTTATAAAAAGTTAACGAATAAAAATTAATAAAGAGAAAATAAAATTGAAAATGAAAAGGAAAAAAAATGTATATTATATATAGTATAAGGTTGAAACTAAAAATAGTAAAAAAAAAAAAAAAGTAGCACGTCAGTCATTGAATGGATCATGTTACTGTTCAAGTGCTTTAATCTTAATTAATTAATCATAAATTTATCATTTATATGAGTAAGTTGCAAACTTTGTTGTTTCGTGAAATAAAATTGTTCTCAAAGTACAATCGCAAATTACAATCATCAATGCATATAGTACAAGCATCCTAAGCACAATCCTGGCCTCATATATGCTTCCACTAACCACATCAAATTGCAAAATGTTGTCCACACAAAAACATGTTATCTCAACCAACATTTTCTGTTTCCCCGGTGCGAAGGTGAAGAAGAACATCAATGGAGAATCAAGAATCATTGTTTCCATGGCTAAAAAAGATGACTTTTCTCCAAAGTCAACACCCAAATCTTCATTAAAGATTGTTTCTCAGGCTGCCGTTGCTGTTCTTGGACTAGGGTTCATTGATGCCGGGTAACTTCAATTTACGCTATCTTTTTCTATAGGTTTAAATGTTTCTAGATACAAGTAATGTTTTCACAACCGGATCACAGAGCGAACTGGTCACCTTAGAGGTCCACCGGTCTTTTTCTAAGAATCGGATAACGTCATAAATAATATAAAAATTAAAAATATGTATATAGATACAAAGTATTAAACATTTATTGTTTTTATATGAATTTAAAATTTTAATGTCATACGAACACTTAAATAAATGAAATATACAAGTTGGAATGTTAAATTAATAAGAAAATAAGATTTTGAAGAAAAAAAAATTGAAATCCGGTCTAGCCGGTTCAACTACACACAACCGGACCGGTTATGTGCCCGGTTCCTGTTCTGACCGACCGATACAAGATTCAAGGTGTAAACGAGTCGAATCGCTCGTGAGCTACTCCAATCGAGCCGAACCAAGCTTATATTGGGGCTCATTTAATATACGAGCTCGAGCCCGATATGTGAAGCTCGAGCTTGTATATTAAATGAGCCCTGATATAAGCTTAGCTCAACTCGTGAGCTTAAATGAGTATTTTATTTATACAATTTTTATTTAATGTATTAAATATGTATTTATATAATATTTTAAATTATATATGAAATTATGATAAACTAATTAATTGATATATATTAATGCTATAAAAAAGTTATAGCTATAAATATTTTAAAATTATATAAATATAATAATTAAATAATTAATGAATAATAAACGAGTCTAGCCCAATCCAAGTTTGAGCGTGAAAACTATTAGAAATGAATTTCTAAATGAGTCAAGCTAAAGCTCGAAGTTAAATGAGCCGAGCTTAGGATTGACTCGGCTCGTTACATCCCTATGATTTTAGTTGTATCACTTTTAAAAAAAATGTTTAATAAATAAGTGTCATTGAGTATTTAACACAATCTTGATATATAACATTTAAATGTTTTTACCGTTGCTAGTGTAATCTACATAGATCCGCCCCACTTGGACGGTCTAGTATTTGGGATTTTTTTAAGAAAAGAATAAGGTAGGGGTGTTCAATATTCGGTTGATTAAATTGAAAATCAAAACAAACCAAAAACATTTAAAATTGAATTGTATTACATATTCAGTTTTTGAGTCGGTTTTAATTTATTAGGATTTGAACATAAACCATTAAACATTTAGTAAATAAGTGTCATTGAGTATTTAACACAATCCTAAATAAGTGTCATTGAGTATTTAACACAATCCTGATATATAACATATAAATGTTTTTACCGTTGCTAGTGTAATCTACATAGATCTGCCCCACTTGGACGGTCTAGTATTTGGGATTTTTTTAAGAAAAGAAAAAGGTAGGGGTGTTCAATATTCGGTTGATTAAATTGAAAATCAAAACAAACCAAAAACATTTAAAATCGAATTGAATTACATATTCGGTTTTTGAGTCGGTTTTAATTTATTAGGATTTGAACATAAACCATTAAACATTTAGCTAGCTATAAACCGACGTAGAGGAACCCAAAAACTGAACCGATAAACACCCCTACATATAAGCTTATTAAAATTTGGTTTTTCCGGTTTGAAATAAATAATAAAACCAAGGAAACCAACCAATGAACTCAAACCGATTAACATCCCTATTATTAGAGGTACTTGCATCTATATCTATATCTATATCTATATCTATACATACTAATAAATAAAGGTTTTGGGGTATCATATGTCATTCTCATGTTCATCCTTAGAATTTTTTTCCCGCTTCTCTCTCCTATTAATGATACAAGTTTCTATAAAATAATTATAATTTTTGTTTCCCGCCTCTCTCTCCTATTAAATAATAATGATTTCTATACTATATTTATAAAACATTTTTAATTAGAAAAATAGTTTTGTTTATAAAACATTTTTATATTTTAACATTTCTTTCATTCTTTTTATAAAACATTTTTAAAAAATAACTATATAACGTTTCTAAAATTTGTATTAAAAAATTATGTAATATGTCATAAATATATAATATTAGATCTTCATTACTAAGTATATATATAACATTGTATTTATTCAACATGTATAATATACAAGGTTTCTAACTTATATTACAATAAAGGAATAACTATACTTACTACGTGTCGACTTCGGATGAAATCCAGATTTTTGTTTTTCGTCTTTCTCTCCTATTAAATAATGATGATGTTAAATAATTAAATATCTAAAATTTATTCTAATATTTTATTAAAAATTACTAAATCATAAGAAAAATTCAATTATATCTTATTTTAAAATACAATTTTATAATTTTTAAATCTTCATTATTTGTTATTTTACAGATGACTAATAACATTCAACATACAAATTTTAATAGAAAATACTGTTTTATAACAAGTTATATTTACTCAACCCATTTAAAACATGGGCTTTAACCTTATATAAGAATATACATTTAGAGAAGATTTGTTACTTATAAGAATTGTTTAAATTATAGTGGTTATTGTTGTGATGAACTTGTAGATATAGTGGAGACTGGTCAAGAATCGGAGTGATCTCAACCGAGAACGAAGATCTTCTAAAAGTTGCAGCTTTTGTTGTTGTCCCTTTGTGTTGTTTTATCATATTTTTCATCTCTAAGGTTGCCGATGATTGAATTCTTAAAAAACTAAGGAAAAACATATCGTAACTTTTGAACTTCTAAATCATTAATGTTTTTTTTTAGGAAAATTGGATTTTAATAATTTAAATCATGACTTATTGGCTGATAATAATTCATATTTGTAATTTGATTGGTAACAATCATAACTTTCACTTTCGTTTATCAATGGCAATCACAGTAGCATAATCACCATAGATATAGACTCGACTTATACTTATTTTCGCTCAAAATAATGATTTTGAACGAAATGGAGAAACGTACAAGCTAAAACGAGTTATATCAAGTATTAATATAGTGTGAATATATGATGATTATGTTAATAAGATTGTTATTGGTAAAGAAAATGAAAGTTATGACTGTCACCGGCCAAAATGTAAGTTTGAATTATTATCTGGCAATATGTTATCGTTTGGACTATCAATATCCAATTTACCTTTTTCTTATACTTTCTTTAAAGCATAAGCATAAAAAACATAACTACACGTGTTATAGTGACATAGGGGTGTGCACATGATGGTTTGGTTAAGTTTTTAGCCACCACCAAATCAAAACCTTTAGTTTTTAGTTATTGAAGAACGTTAACCGATCGGTTTTTGGAGTGGGTTCATAAATGTATAACAAAGATAGTGTATTGAAAAGAGGGGTCCCTATGATACATATATACAAAATTGGATATGATGAACATTGATGTAATTTGGTAATTGTATGCCTAAACAAAACCGAACAATCGGTTAATCTCAGCCATTAAAACTGAACCATCTCATATATCGGTACAAGTTATGTTTGGGTCGGTTTTGTCGGGCAGGATCCGTTATAAGCTATGTTGATTATGTTTGCTCACCCCTGACAACAGGATCAAATCTATAATTTTTAGAATAGAAACGAAAATTACAAAATAAGCGGGTTGACATGAAGAAGTGAAACTTAGACTAAAAACGAAAATTACAAAACATATTTCAATCTATATTTTATTCAAATACAACTCACTAGAAGAGAGGTTCATTTTCCCTCTATACTTTATCCAAAGGAATGCAACCAGTTTTATCTCTTCTAACAATAACACTATGATTTTTCCCCTTAGATTTTCACATGTTTTCCAAATACACCTTAAGATAATTAATACGTATAAAAACCTTATTACCTTTATACTCTCTCTCTCCTCTACTAAATCAGTACTACACTCAACAACTGAATGAGACTTTTTGTTCTACTTAAGTGTAGTTTCAATTTAAAATTCAATCAATATAATTTTTTTTTGTTGCGAATGAAAATGATTGTGCTCTTATTGATATGATCTAAGCTCATGATTTCTTAAGTTACGTGTAGTGGTTATGTAATTGTGAGTAGACAGTTATGTCACGTAGACATCACCCATACAGCAAATTTGGTCACACTCCTGCTCACTAAGGTCATCCGTAGTGGTTTCACTAAAAAGTGATTCACGTCTTGTCACGTCAACAATGAGCAATCACTAAGGTGTGTAGTGGTTTCACTATCCACACAAATATACATATACATAACACACACACACACCAACCTGCCCCATGAGAGCGCCTCACGGAAGCCGCCCCACGCCCTTGATCACTCACTAGAGGGCGGTGTTCAGCCCCTTTGATTGAGCCAGGTGGCTCATGCCACCATTACGGGTGGCCTAAGGTGTGTATTGGTTAATGAGTGTGAGTATTTTTTTTTATAATAATTACCTAATCATTGGCATTAGTTTTTTATATTTCTATTTTAAACATATAAATATTTTTATACATTTATTTATAAAAAAACATAATAAATACTAATATTATTTATTACAAGTACAATAAAAAAAGATAAATAAAAACAATACTTCAATCATTACGATGCCTCCAAATATGTCAGTCAAATCCGTTTGAAGGTTGTTATGAGTTTCTATATAAAAGAAATCATACGGCGGTTTGCTTGTTTCTCTTCTTCGCTTATCTCTACAAAAGTCGGCTCGTCATCTTCATAGTATTGGCTAAAGAGTCGAGCTGAAACGAACCTAAACTCGAGCTTTTATTGAGACTCGTTTAATAAATGAGTTTGAACTCAAGGTTCACATATTGAGCTCAATTGGGCTCCCAATAGGGATGGCAATCAAACACGATGGGAAAACCCGAAATCCGAAACATTCGGGATGGGTATGGGGTCCGGTAATCTGGTATGGGACCAGGTTTGGGATTACTTTTGAAATTTTTCGCGGGTTTTGGACGGGTATGAATATGGTGATATACCCGTTTACCCTCTGTGATTACCCGATTATAAACCCGACATAGTTTTCTTTCTTTTTATTGATTTTAAGTGTATATATACCATATTTATTTTAAGTATATATAATGTATTTAGTTTAAATGTATATCGCGGCATGATTTTCTTTCTTTCTTTTTATTTTAATTACAATTTTTATATATACCCGGTAGATGCCCGACAGGTTTTGGGTCGAGTATACCCAACGGGTATTTTTTACAAACGGGTTTACCCAAAACCCGCGGGCTTACCCAATACCCGACGGGTAATTACCCGATAGAAACCCAGCGGGTTTTATGCCAGGTATGAGATAAGTTTTTTATAATCGGGTATGGAGTTGGGATTACCTAAACCCGACCCATTGTCATCCCTAGCTCCCAAGCCTAACAAATTTTTTAATAATATAATATATATTTATATAATAATAATTATATTAAAATTTTATGATAAAAATAATTAAATAATATATATAAATTTATAATAATATCTATACTTAGTAAATTTATATTATACCATCTATAAAATTATAATCATTATAACTCAGTAAAAATATATTCATATTTATACTTAGTAAATTTATATTATTATGATATTGATACGTTATAGCTTTGACTTATTTTCTTATTAATGAGTCGATTTTGGTTATATTTTATCTTTAGCGGGTCCAACGGTTAAAATTAAATAAATATATAAGATGTCAGATTGGTTGAAAGTCAGCTAAGTATAAATTTCATGCAAATAATCAAATTTAGATTAATATTATTTAATTATTTTTAGTTATATTTGACACACTAAGGTATACCTAATAAAAAAGTAAATGATTGTGCCATGTGTCGCAATTATATTTGACACACTAAGGTATACCTAATAAAAAAGTAAATGATTGTGCCATGTGTCACAATTATTTGAGCGAAAGATTTTTTTCCCATTTATTTATCTCAACTATTTAATATTTGAGTAAATTGTAGTTTTCGTCCATGAGGTTTGATGTTCTTAATAGCTTCAGTGCACCCCTAACACTTTGAGTCTCTGGCGTTATTTTTCCTTAACGCTTTTAGTCCAATTCACTAACTTCGTACAATTTTTTCAGTTAATTTCTTGTTAAATGACCAAAATACCCCTTTTCTTTCCCACTTCACCACCATCGGCTGGCCAAATCCTACAATATTCTAGTAAGCATATTTTCACAATTATATTCATCATACTTCCCTTCTTCCACTATCACATCACTCCGGTCATCCCTTATCATTCCTTTCCCAATGAACTTTCCTGCCGGAATGCGGCCAGAAAATCCCAAAAAGCCGACTGGATGATGAGTTCCGGAAGTGCATCCCCACATAAGGGTGTGAAGGAGAATCCATAGGACTCCCGAAATTAGGTGTGGCTTGTACTAAATATGATTTATCACCATCTTGAGAGTCCCTTGACAGACTCTGCACAAAGTAAATCAGTCGTTTTAGTGATATTGACGGTGATGATGGGGCTAAACTGGTAATATCATACTCTGATTTGTTTTTGGCAGGTTGGTGGTGGTAGTGGCAGGTGGTGTTCGGCAGGTACAGGTGGCAGGTGGTGGTTGGTTGGTGGTGGTGGAGTGGGGAAGAAGAAGGGTATTTTAGTCATTTAACAAGAATTAACTGAAAAAACTTAACGAAGTTAGTGAATTGACTAAAAACATTAAGAAATCCACCGTCAGGGACTTAGAGTGTGCACATTGGTCATTGTGTCAAATATGTTAGTTCATTGTGTAATATCAGCTCTGGTCATTGTCTCAAATATTTTTTATCATTGTGTTTTACGTTTTAAATAATTTCGTGTTATTTTTGTCATTGGTTTTTCATGTATTATATAACATAGTGATGAAAAATATTTGACACAATGACCTGACATTAGACACAACAACGAGACCATACATTACACAATAACCTGACATATTTGACACAGTGACTAATATGATCAGACCTAACATAAGACACAATAATGAGCAAATTACATAATGAGCTAAAAAACGTATTTTTTTTTTGTATATAACGACACTATGCTCGTTTTAATAATAAAAAACGTTCGTTTTTATGTCGTATGTAAAAGTTATGAACGTTTAAAAAATGGGAACTTGATAAAAATAACAAAAATGAACATGACTAAAATATCCGTCTAACAATTTTTTCTCCTACAATTTGATCTCAACCATTAAATTTTTCTATAATTTGATCTAATGGTCCTAAATCCTTTTCATTCTTTTTATTTAAAAGCCCGAAGTTACAAACAATTAAAAGGCAAAAAAGAAATCAACATCTATCGTTAACTTTTTATTATGGTTTCATCAATTTCTTAAAACTTAAATAATTTTTATATATTTATTATTTTTTAACCTATACTACTATATAATACATATTTAGAGGATATTGTTGTAAGTTACTCAAAAAATTAAGCCACCTAGCACAAATTTTTTACATAGTGTACAAATTAGCAATGCCTCAAATGTGTATAATTACCTTCTAACACATGTTTATAATTAAAGCTTATTAATTACCCTTTAACCCATACACTTAATTCTATTATTTTACTAACTCATACACTTAATTATCTCATTTATTCAAAAAATTAGGACACGTAGCACAATTATTTTTGCATAGTATACAAATTAGCAATGCCTCAATCTCTCATATAATAAAAAACCAAATTAGCAGTGTATTATATTTTAAACTTTAATTTTTTTTACATGACAATATTTTTTTCTTTCAAATAACATGTTTACAAGTTTAAATTCTAATTTATTAGTTTTAAATTTTTCATATTTATTTTTGGAATTTTAAATTTAATTGTCTCAATATATTAAGGAGTGGAATATTCAAAATTTAGAGTTTTAAATTATGAATTTAAAAGACGATATATTGTTAAAATTTAAATTTTATTTGTATCTTTTTATTATTTTTTTAATAAGAGATTTAATATTAAAAGTTTAGCAAGATTTTCCGCATACAAGTACAAATAGTATCCGTCATTCAAAACATCTTGATGATGATTTTCATGAAAGATTATAATCTCTTGATTTTTAAATGGACTTACATTATCAAGTTTTTCAAACAATAAATTAGTTTTAAATGTCCGTGTTCTAGTTATATTATTAATAAATATTGATGAAACAATAAATTAGTTTTAAAATGGTTTAGGTAATGTAACAAGTCTTTAGGTCAAATCACAAGGTAATCGCTTATAGAAGTGGAGATTATATTTTGAAGCAACATTGATCATCACAATTTTATCCCTATAATTGGATTAACATATTCGGACAAAAGAATTTCATTAAAACTTCAAAGAAAAAATATACAATTGTTATATTTTTTGCAATGACCATGAATAAAAGTTTAGGGCAATGACTTTCAAATATTAGTTGTATTAAAAGATACAGTCTTTATTCATGAGTATGTTGCATTATCAAGAGTTAAAAACAGATATGGACTCAAGCTAATAATCTTTGGTAAACATGAAAAAATTATCAATATCACGTTAAATGTTACATACAGTGAAGTATTTTCAAATTTGTGAATAGTTATTGTAAGGTTTCATTTTACATATAATTTAATGTATTGTAAAAAGTACACAACTTATTAAATGAATTTTCATGTACTTTTTAGTGTTTTAATTACTCTCATCCATATAATCTTAACATGTAACAAAAAGAAAAAGTTACAAATACAATAGCAAATTTATATAAAAAGAATTGTTAAGATATTTATCAATATAATTTTAACGTTTCACCTCGTGTAACACACGAGGTTAAATCTAGTTATTTAAAATTACCTACTAATCCATGTCTATAATTTAACCCATATTTAAATTGATACTATATTAAATAGAGAAAATCAATTAAAGACGTTCAATTCTCCACGGCAACACGCGGGTTACCTCTTACGTATGACCGTGCCTCATATAAATATTTTATAAGCAATTTACATGTGTGTTTGAAAATGAGGTGTAATTTATTAAAAAAAAATCGTTTAATTAATCAAATATTTGCACATAATTAATTTGTCTGGGTCGCAAATCGTACGGGTTCCCTGCTAGTTTATTTATAAAAGCAAAGATTTTTATTATATTTACTTTGATTATGGTATTTACATGTTTTAAAAATGTTTATACACCTTAATTATAAATGCGCTTTAAGGGGTGGCTCTAGAGTACAATTAACTAAACCAACTAATTTAGGCCACCAAATTATAAATGCACGGGTGTTAAGCCCCGGGTCGGGTCGAGTGAGTAAGCGAGAGGACGAATGTCGAGACGTGATTATTGACTCGTGAATTGTGTGTAATATAGGTGCGAGATCGAAGAGCGAGAACGAGACGTTAGCGGGTTCTAGAGATCGAGGTGTATCAATCAAAGGTGAGTTTCTATCGCCCACGTTTAAATGTTTTGTAGTTTTGGGCTCGAATACATGCAACGTGCCATATGGTAAGGGCACGAAATGATAAGGGTTTTAATGTTGACATTAGTGTTATGAAATGATAGTATAATTGTATGCGTAGGATTTGGTGTCGAGTTATTTAATGCGGTGCTTTGATATTATGAGATTAATTGTTATCGGGTTGACTCTAGTCGACGGGAATTGAGTCTGACCTTAGTCGGATGAAATGGGTTGCTTAAGCGTGATAGTAAGTCGGTGTTGGTCGGTGAGTGTTATGACTGACGATGATCGATCAACGAGTCATGATCGTACGAGTCTTTAGACTGGTCGACGTGATTTCGTGTATGTCGATAAAATATATAATTGATTAATCGGTAAAGAATTGAGAAAACCTTTGTGACGTAAATCGTTTTTAATAAAGGTTCGGGAATAATTTCCCCGAACGAATTACTATAGAACTCACTTAGCGTAGCTGACTTTTAACATATATTTCAAGTAAGGAGAAAGTGTGAGCTGGCGGCTTCTGGATGGCGTTTGGTTACCGTGATCGTTGTGATGACATTTACTTTTCCGTTATGAAGTTGAACGATTTAGGTATTATTACTTGTTTGGATTATGTTTGAGATTTGGGTCGCTGACCACTGTTGACTATTTGTTTTCCGCTGCATTTATTGAGACAATTTGATGTCATTTACTACTGTGCTTACGTGTATGCCAACGTGTCTGGTTCCCGGGTTTGGAGCCTTACAGCTCCGTGAATGGTGCACCGTGCACCCAAACCATTGCAATAATACGTTTAAACCCATCTAACTGAACATCCTTTTACCTTAAAAATACACGTGTCACATCTGACATACGTAAAAAAAATAATAATTTTTTTAACTATTTTAAGCAAAATCATAGATGTTTTGGGACCCACTTATTCAATTTCCAAAAGGCATTTTCGTAAATTCACCCGCTCAAATTTCTATATATTACACGTAGCAACACTCTTCATACTCTTCATCCAGCTTTTCTCTCTCGGTTTCTCAGATTCTCCATTTCTTCAACCAAAATCTCTTCATGTTCTTCCTTCCAATTCACATTCACATTCACACAACTCGCCGCTATATAATCTGTTAATGGTTCACTTCATGTCGTCTGATAACAACAATGTCTGGCAATTGCCGGAGCCGGAGGCGAAATCGTTCACCGGAGAAGAGGTTCCGGTGTACGTCAATCAGACCGGTGAATTCGAACCGTTTCCGAAACGGTGGAAATCGTCGTCTCCGCAAATGGAGACTAATCAGGTTGATTTCTGTTGCTAGTTTGTTAGATTGGGGGTTTTTAACATTTTGTGTTGTTAAATGATTAATGTTGACATGTCAGTGTGATTGATTGACTTTCATTGGTTTGTTTAGTTGTATAGTTCATTAAGTAAGTTTTTAATTTATTATTGTTTTATCAAATTTGTCAAGTTTATCAAATTATGTCAATTGCATGGTTTAGTTTCGAGTTTAATCCAACTGTTTTGACCTAAATGGTCAAATTGACCATTTATGTTAGGTGATTTGATGAAAAATGAATGTGAGAATCTAATCATACAATTTTTATTTTATATTTTTTTTGCATTTTCATATATATGATCTATATGATGAGAGTGATAAGTTGGATGACATGAAATCTAGAAATGAAGTTTGCAATTTATAACTAGATTTTACAAGATATGTTAAACAAATTTTGTAACAATTGTTGATAATTTAGTGTTAATTTGAATTTGATGCCCATGGCCTTGTGGCCTAGTGGCGTTGGTGATTGCCCCCATAAAAATGGTGTGGATTCAAATCCTGCAGGTTAAGGTGGTATTTAGGAGTAAAAAGGATTGATGTTAAAAAAAATAAAAAATTGAAGTTTGATGCAAGTATGTTCTAGACTCGTAATATAGTCCTTTACTTGAGTTTAAGGAGGAAAGTTTATGTTAAGATACATTTTGAATTTTGATGTCGAATTTATCACTTTTACATAGTTTTGGTATAGAGTTTAATGCAAATTTTAACATGGAATTATTGTATTGGAATACTTGTTATGATCTTGTATTTATATCATGTTTTATGAACTTAAAATTTGTTGTGATTATATATTTAGTTATGAAAGACTCTGCTAGAGTTAATGATTCAATAAAGTCACCGCTTCTTTGGCGGTGGTGATGAGTGTCATTCTACAATAGAAGTCGTGTATGGAAAGACTATGCGGACTAATTGTTCAATGTATCGTCACAAGTCACGTGAGCCGCTTTGTGAGCGGTGGGTCTTGTCATGGTAGTATGATTAAATCTACAGATAACACACTAATATAGTAAAAATTCATTGTATCATGACACTTGTAAGAAAATTGCTTTATAATCGGTGGATACTGTCGTCATACGAAACTAACTTGTTCTATTTTTGTTTCTCCATTCATTTTTATCAAATGCTTCATATATTCAAAAATAGTCATTTTTTGTCTTTGGAAATGTGAATCATGTGCTTCCTTGGAAATAGTTTACTTATAAGTTTGAGTTGATTTGCAAGTTATATGCTAGTATTGCACAAAATGTACAAGCTTTTGTATTTGACAATTGTACTTTCAAAAAACACAAATAAGACATTACATATTCAAAGAGAAGTGTTTTACGCCTATTTTGACATGCTACTTACTTTTTCTCTTGTGACTATGTGCATTTATATCTTGAATAGCAACTGAGACTTAACAACGAGCTTCCAGTCACACAATGTCAATACAAACCACTCAATGAACCAAGCCCATTGGGTTTGCGGTTAAGGAAGAGTCCATCATTGTTGGAGCTAGCTCAAAAGAGGCTTAACCAAGTCAATACTGACCAGGGCGATTCGTCCATTGAAAATCTTGAAGCAAAAACCAAGAGAGATTTGAAGGCAAAAGCGCGGGCTAAGGCCTCAAATTCTATTGATAAGTTGAAAGCTTCTCATTTTCCAGCTTCACTTTTAAGGATCGGTCGATGGGAGGTATTTGTATTGGATTTGGTCTTACTCTTATAATTTAGAGGTCTCAATTTCGACCCATTAACTTATGAATGGGTTGATTTGGGTTGTGTTTAATTTCATAGGGGTCAAATCAACAACTTTAGCTACAAGTAAGGGTCAAGTAGGTCAAACGGGTCAAAGTTTGCCCGAACTCTTCTTTTAATGAATTTAGCCTCCTAAATGTTTTTGCTCAAATATCTAGGTTATTATTATAAATTGCATTTTTTTGTAATCATAATTAACACATTAGTTTTTTTTTAGTTTCTATTAATAAATGGACAAAAGGTGTATGCGGGTCAACCCAACCTGACCTGCCTGTACTAAAAATGACTTGTTCAAACCTAACCCGTTACCCAACCCACCCATCTTTCCACCTATCTATACTACCTAATAAACAAGTAAAATTTGGAGGACACTTCTCATTTATCTTTCCCGCCTCTATCTCCTATTAATAATCAACTCCACTATTTTAGTCAACAAAATTAATTATTTGTTTCAGTTTTTATCTACACAATTTTTTTTAATTTAAAATTGTGTTTATCATCAATTAATTTGTTTAATCATATTTTTTATGAATTCTAAACACTGAAAACAATTTTATAGCCAGCTAAAATTCAAATGAAAAAACCTGTAATAATATATTTACATATTCACATTGTTCCATTTTGATGAGTGTATATATTAATAATTTTAAGTAATAAACTTTTTATTACTAAGTATAAAATATTACATTTATTCAGGGTAATACACAGGATTCTAACCTAGTATCATATAAATGAGGAATGCTTAAAAATGCTTTTGAGGTCAAAACTTGTTTTGTGGCAGTATGTGTCAAAATATGAAGGTGATCTAGTGGCAAAATGTTACTTTTCAAAGCACAAGATTGTATGGGAAGTTCTTGATGGTGGACTAAAGAAAAAGTTTGAAATCAATTGGGCTGATATTGTTGGTCTGAAGGCAAACTGTGCAGCGGACGGGCCTGGAAGTTAGACTATTGTGGTGAAATTCTCTTTTCCTTGTACTCTTGCATCCTATGAGTTTATTAGCCCATTTAATTTCCGTTGAACATTTACTGTTTTTATTGTCAGCTTGATAAGCCACCGCTCTTCTTTAAAGAAACCAACCCGCATAATCCCTCTTAAAAAGCTAAGATAGCAAAGCTCGACGAGCCGGTTTCAACGCCGCTAGAATGAGTTCAATCGTAGTTCGTTTGAGTCGGATATTAAGTTTTTAAAAATATTTTTTAGTCTACTTAAGCATAATCCCTCTTTTATTTGATCCTCCCGTTTTCAATGTAACATGTAGATATTTTACAAAATTAATTATGACGTCATCTGATCTTTAAGTCTGATCAGACCGGTCCAACTAGTGATCCATGTTAGTTCAATGACCAATCCAGTTTTTAAAACATTTTCTTGGTGCTTAAAGATAAATTTTGATTAGAATACGTGTAGGGGTCACTACAAGAAAACGAGTCAATAGCGGCGACACCTAGAAACGTCGCCGCTGTTGCTCATGATCCGCGTTACATAGATCTGACGGTGGAGTGGATTTTAATCGGACGGTCATTGTTTTAAAGGCTTTAGCGACGACGGTCGCCGCTAATGCCCCTGCACAATGTGGCGGGCTATTTCCCTCCATTGGCCTCACTTTCCCCTTTTCCCTGCTTTCCCTTTCTCTCGCGATACGACCTCCATCTCCGACGATTTTCCGGACACCACCTCCATTGACGTCACCCCTGCTGCTTGCCGACCACCACATCCACTGACCTCACCCCTGTTCATCGACCAACACCTCCTCACGCTGCACCTGCTCGCCGACCACCTTCTATTCGCCGGACCACCTACTGCTCGTCAGAACACCACCTTCTCTTCGCCGGACCACCTACTTAAGGTAGTGATTTATGTTCAAATGGTTTACCCTAATTTCTCTTCAAATGGTTTCTCTTCATTGTACAATTTATTGAATGAATTTCTTGTACTATGAAAATGGTTACATAAAACAAGTTACTTGATATAATAAGTTTTGGAGGTAAACAAGTCTGCTAAGTGCTAATTTCATTTAGGAGTGACCAATATAACATAACTGATTGCCATAAAGCAACAAACTTTGAACCTGTCAACCCTGAAAAATTTAAGAGGCAGACTAGCCACGAACCTACTGTTCTGAATTTCGGTCAAAATAACAACCCACAAGGCTACTGTTGTCTTGGTTTTGTATTTATTGGAGGTAAACAAGTCTTAGTTCTGAATTTACAGTCTTAAAACTGTTTGGAGATAGTTTTGGCAAAAGTCAAATGCATGATTGAACCGTTGAGCTTTAGAATTGTAATGAGAGTCGGTGGGTCGATACAAACACAAAGGGCAAGAAGGTAGCTCACAAGGTTTTACGATACTTTCCTTTGACCCCTAGACTACGACGTTTGTATTGTTCAAGGCACACGGCAAAAGATATGATCTGGCATAGTACTGGGCTATCAGAAGAGGGTATGATGCGTCATCCTATTGATGGATCTTCATGGAAAGAATTTGACATAAAGTTCCCTTACTTCTCGAGGGAACCTCGAAATGTTCGCCTAGGGGTTGCAGCTGACGGTTTTAATCCATTTGGTAACATGAGTTCGGCTCATAGCACATGGCCGGTTATACTCACCACATACAACCTGCCTCTATGGCTATGTATGAAAGAGTCCTCATTCATGTTGTCTTTGTTAATTCCAGGCCCTAAATCACCTAGGAAGGACATGGACGTTTTCCTTAGACCGTTAGTGGATGAGCTTAAAAGCTTGTGGCATTTGGGCGTACATACTAAAGACGCAGTGACAAACACATTCTTTACAATGAAGGCGTCATTGTTATGGACCATAAACGACTTTTCAGCTCACAGTAGTCTATCGGGTTGGAGCAGACAGGGCTACAAAGCATGCTCGACTTGCAACGAAGACACTCCTTCAATACGTGTAACAAATAAAGTCGTATATGTCGGTCATCGCCGGTTCTTAGATGCTAACCATCCGTGGAGAACAAGTTTGGACTTTAACGGGGAACCCGAGACAAGAGCCCCTCCGAAACAATTTAGTTCTGCTGAGATAGAAGCTCAACTCGATCGTCTACTCCATCGTCTACCGGGCAAGCATCGAGAATTTGGAGGTGTTACGAGAAAGCGGGAGGAGTTCGAGTTGAACTGGTCCAAACGAAGCATATTTTTGAACTTGAGTATTGGTCCTCTCTACAACTGAAGCACAACTTAGATGTAATGCATATTGAGAGAAATGTGTGCGACAGTTTGTTGGGTACTCTTCTAATGAATGATAAGACCAAAGACACGACAAACGCACTCATCGACTTGAAAAAGCTAAAAATTCGGAAAACGTTGTGGTTGAAAAAAAATGCGAGTGGCAAGTTATGTAAGCCGCACCCAAAGTACTTTTCTGCAAGTTTATAAAAGATGTTAATCTGTCGGATGGGTTCGGATCTAATATCAGCAAGAGAGTGACAGATAACAATACAAACATTACTGGGTTGAAATCTCATGACTGTCATATTCTCATGCAACGTTTGATACCAATTGGGGTTAGAGGGTTTTTGGCAAAAGATACTTATACATCAATAGTAGACCTTTATACTTTCTTTAAGCAACTTTGCTCTAGGACACTATTGGTGGAGGATATGAATAAAGCGAAGGATGCCATTTTTACAATCTTATGCCGGTTAGAGTTGATCTATCCTCCAGCGTTTTTTGACATTATGGTTCATTTAGTTTTGCATTTACCTGATGAAGTGATTCGCGGAGGTCCAGTATGTATGAGATGGATGTATCCGTTTGAAAGGTATATGAAAAAACTAAAATATTATGTGAGAAACAAGGCTAGGCCGGAAGGATGTATAGCCGAAGGTTCAGTTGCGAAAGAAGCTCTATTATTTTGTTCGAGGTACCTTCGAGATGTTTAGACTCAGTTCAATCACCCCGACAGAAACAAAGATGGCGTTGTCGAAAAAAGAAAGTTATGGGTGTTTGAGTCTAAATGTCGTCCGTCTAGCGCAAGGAAGATCAAACATCTTTCTGTAAGCGAAAAACTCAACATAGAATGGTTTGTCCTTGATAACTGTGAAGAAGTCAGGAACTACATGAAGTAAGTGTTCCTATCTTTAACTTTTCTTTATCTGTTAAGCATTTTTCTCTTCCTTACATCTTTTATATTTTTGTCATCATTTTAGTGAATTCAAAACTGAACATCCCCAAGATGATGTTAAAACCAAATTTTCGAGGTGGTTTCTCGAGAAGGTAATACACATATTACACACATTAATAGATATATGTTAGGTAATACACATATAACACACATTTCTATATTTGTTAGGTCTATTCGATGAAAAATCAAAATTCTCCAGAACTCCACTCAGAGTTGTATGCTCTTTCAATGGGTGCGGATATAAACGCCTCTACTTACACTAGTTGTATAGTCAACGGTGTTAGGTTTATGGTAGTTAACCGTGACGCACGACGCAAAACTCTGGGTTTCAGTGGATGGACAGAACGGTGAGAAATATTACGGCCAATTAGAAGAGATTATTGAGATGCATTATCCGAATGAGTATTCAACTGTCCTATTTCGGTGTAAGTGGTTTGATACTCGAAGGGGTGTTAGATATGAAAATAATATCACCAGTATCAACACAGAACAAGAATGGGACAAAGAAGACCAACTCATATTTGCTTCGCAAGCAAAACAAGTGTTCTACATCAAAGAACCTTCTCGAGGAAACCAAAACAATAATCATCGGTGGGTCGTCGAGCATGTTAAACATCGAAGAATTTGGGATCTATCATTACAAGGTGGCCACATCGAGAATGTACAAGATGTTGACCCGAATGTTCAAAATGTTAACAATGACTTAACCGAAGATCTTGACGTCATTCACAACAACTCTTCATCGGGTACAAAATTGTTTGTCGACTTTAGGCAATTCTTTCCAAACAATTCTGCTACTCAGGGCGAGCCCGATGAAGTTTCTGAGGATGATACTGATGAAGCTACTCAGGGCGAGCCCGATGAAGTTTCTGAGGATGAATCAGAGTACTACACTGAGGGGTCTGATAGTGATACTGAAGTATCTGAGGGAGAGCTGTCTGAGGGGGAGGGGCCAACTTAGGGATCTGATTAAAAGAAAAGTTGTTGTAATTTGTATTTGTATTTTCATGTTGCAATAGAAAACTTTATTCATTATGTATTATTGTATTTTATATCTTATAAATTTTCAGCATAATTTCTGTTTGGTATTTGCTTCTGTACGTCATGGCCGATGTGATGGGCCATGGAGGAGATGGCGCAGGCCAGGATCCACCGTCTCCCGGCAGCTTTGGTGTCGGGCATGGTCACTATGAGGAAGACGGTAAGTCTTATTATAACTTATTTATTTACTACATTCATTCATTTATTATAAACATCGTGACTAATAATTTTTTAATTATAATTGCAGCGGCAGCGGCCCCACGATGGAATACTCGAGGGATGGCCAAGAACCTTCGCCTTCGAGCCGAAGTAGAAAAGAACAGGGGCCTTTATCTATGACGTTTGATACGCAAGCTACATATACCCCTGTTGGTATAGATAATGATTTATTCACTCGTGAAGTGGGGTTGTACATGTGGCGGAACATCGCGTTTGATCGATTTTCTTGGAATGAAGTTTCAGACGCCGAGAAGAATGCGATGTACCAACATCTTGCGGTAAATGATTTATTTAAGTTCTTTTTTATTTTATTTTATTATTTTACTTGGCTAACTTCTTTTGTTTAATTTATAGAAATCATTCGATCTTAATCGGATTCATGAGAGCACCGACCGTACAAAGTTAAAGATGGGAATTCATTCAATATATCAAAAGCGATACAGAGATCGCAAATCCAACGCATCAAATCGATTTAAAAAGGTTAGAGGGTTTGATGATGTCCCGAGAGCGTTGGTCAACGTCCCAAAGGGGATGCACCCGGATAATTGGCAGAGAGCTATTGAACATTTTTATTCGGATAGACATAAAAAAACGCTCAAAAGTTAACCAAGCCAATCGTAAACAGCAAGTATGCGTAAACCGTGGAGGAACGTCAACATATAGTAGTTCTTGTTATAAAAAAGTAATGCTATATATATATATATTATATCTATGTATATATATACATGTATTATTTGTATTATATATAGTAGTTCTTATTATAAAATAATTAATATTTAATGTTAAACAGGCTCAGAGTCGACTAGATACCTACCGCGCTGCTCATACACGTAAAGATGGGACGGTTGACAGCGAAGCAGAGCAACTAATTGTAAGTATTTATTTAAAGTATAATTTTTAATATGTATTTGTGTGTGCATTAAATCATCTTTGTGAAATTAAAAACAGTCCCAATTAGAGATGGAGATAAAGTCCCAAAGCCAAACAAATCAAGGGACTTCTTCATCTCGACCGAACGAAGTCGAGGCATTTGAAAAGGTCCTAGGAACTCGGCGCGGATGGATTAAAGGGATTGGGTTTAAACCTTCATCATGTCAAGCGTCGGATTCTTTTGAGCAGTCGCAGGTGCAGCCTACACTCCCAAACACACAGGTAAAATGAACCATTTGACCCTTTTAGACTTGAAACTTGTATGTATGTAGACATATATATGTAAAATGAACCATTTGACCCGTTTAGACTCGAAACTTGTATGTATGTAGACATATATATGTAAAATGAATCATTTGACCCGTTTAGACTTGAAAGTTCTATGTATGTAGACATATATATGTAAAATGAACCATTTGACCCGTTTAGGTTCGAAACTTGTATGTATGTAGACATATATATGTAAAATGAATCATTTGACCCGTTTAGACTTGAAAGTTCTATGTATGTAGACATATATATATATATGTAAAATGAATTATTTGACCCGTTTAGACTTGAAACTTGTATGTATGTAAACATATATATGTAAAATGAACCATTTGACCTGTTTAGACTTGAAACTTCTATGTATGTAGACATATATATGTAAAATTAACCGTTAGAGCCGTTTAGACTCGAAACTTGTATGTTTTGACCGGAAAACTTGTATGCATGTATATATATATATGTAAAATGAATTGTTTTGACTTGAAACTTTTATGTATGTAGACATATATATGTAGGAACTAAATTTGTATGTAATTGTAGGAACTAACTAACATGTTGTTCGACGACCCGAGTTTTAGAGATAAACTTAACAAGTTTAATCTTTTACAAATGGGACAAAGTAGCACGGGCAATGACGAGGGCGACGACAATATGGTTGAAGATTAATTGTTTAGTTTTTATGTTGTATTAAGATTCGGAATAAATTGAATGAGTCAAAAACTTTACATTATGTTCTAAATTTATATATTAATATATTTGTGGTTATGTTTATATTATATTCGGCAAAAAAATAAAAAATGTGCAGATTTTGTAATTCAGATATGTTTTAGGAAAACTGGAAATAATAAAAATGCAGAAAAAACTTAAAAAACGGACATGGTTATTAGCGGCGACGCACAGGCGTATTAGCGGCGATATATCTCGCCGCTAAAAGCGAATTGGCAGTGACACAATGGTAGTAGCGGCGACATTCAACCATTAGCGGCGACAATTAGTTAATAGCGGCGACAAGTGGGGTATTAGCGGCGACTGTCGCCACTATTAGTATTAGCGGCGACATTTCGGTGTATTAGTGGCGACATTTGTCTCCACTATTGACCCAATTCTTTGTAGTGGGTATGAATCCACCTAAACGTGTTGTCTTGTAATGTTTTTATTTAATCACTCTCATGTAATAACGTTTTTATACAAACTAGTTTTTACCCCCCGTGCTTTGCGGCGGGTTGGTTTGACTCGTTTGCGTGGATAAAACTTACATTGAATCACAGACTCGTTATAGCGTATGATACCAAAAAAACACTCGAATTTGAATAAAACTTAGTCTAGAACGTTGAAAAAAAAGTTTAAGTAAACGGCACATTCCGTTATTTAAAAAAAACTTAATGAGCGATAGTTATCATAGAAAACGGTGTCGGGCAAATCATTAATAAAATTTAAACGAAAACGTAGGTGCAATGGTAAAAAGAATGCTAATAAAAGAGAAACATAAAACTAAATAATAAAAAAAGAAAAAAAATTTACCGGTTCGGGTCGTCGAAAACCATAAAAGTTAATGCCTATACGGGTGACGATATTACAAATACCAGCAATGGTGTTGTTCGCTCATAATAGGTTCCGTTCGTCACGGTATCACAACGTTAACGACACTCGCTATAGGCAACGATACAAAAAAAATTGGATTTTGAATACAGCTCCATTTTAAATATATATATATATATCGGAACTTTGACAAAAAAAAACAAAAAACAGTCGCACCCTCCGTATTTTATAAAAAGTTAACGAACGAAAGTTAATAAAGGGAAAATAAATTAATTGAAAATGAAAAGGGCAAAAAGTGTATATTATATATAGTATAAGGTTTACAAAAAAATTGGATTTTGAATACAGCTCCATTTTAAATATATATATATATCGGAACCTTGACAAACAAAAAACCAGTCGCAGCCTCCGTATTTTATAAAAAGTTAACGAACGAAAGTTAATAAAAGGGAAAATAAATTAATTGAAAATGAAAAAGACAAAAAGTGTATATTATATATAGTATAAGGTTGAAACTAAAAATAGTAAAAAAAAAAAAAAGTAGGGCGTCAGTCATTGAATGGAGCATGTTACTCTGCTTTAATCTTAATTAATTAATAATAATAATTTGACTATTAACTTCGTATTAATTAGCAACTTTCAGTTTACTCATAAAAACAGCATAATAGCACATACTACAAGCAAGTAATGCATGTTTTTTTTTTCAATTCCAACCCTTATACTATATATAATATACGCTTTTAGTCCGTTTCATTTTCTATTAATTTCGTTTTCCTTTAATAACTTTTGTTCGTTAATTTTTTTTTCAGAATACAGAGTGCGCGGCTGTTTTTTTTTTTCAATGTTCCGATATAATTTTTTTTAAAACGGAGTTGTATTCAAAATGTAGTTTTTTCGTATCGTTGTGTATAGCGAGTGCCGTTACCGTTGTGGTACCGTGCCGATTCAAACATATTATGAGCGAACAACATCATTGTTGGTATTGATATTATCAGAACCCATATCGGTATTCGATTTTATGATTTTCGACGATCCGAACCGGTAAATTTTTATTTTATTTTTTTTCCTTTTTATTATTTAGTTTTATGTTTCTTTTTTTTACCATTATTTTTATCATTAAGTCTACGTCTTTATTTAAATGTTTTTTTTTTCAATTTCAACCCTTATACTATATATAATGTACGCTTTTAGTCCGTTTCATTTTCTATTAATTTCGTTTTCCTTTAATAACTTTCGTTCGTTAATTTTTTTTTTCAGAATACAGAGTGCGAGGCTGTTTTTTTTTTTTGTCAATGTTCCGATATAATTTTTTTTAAAAAGGAGTTGTATTCAAAATAGAGTTTTTTCGTATCGTTGTGTGTAGCGAGTGTCGTTACCGTTGTGGTACCGTGCCGATTCGAACATATTATGAGCGAACAACATCATTGTTGGTATTGATGTTACCGGAACCCATATCGGTATTTGATTTTATGGTTTTCGACAATCCGAACCGGTAAATTTTTATTTTGTTTTTTTTTTTCCTTTTTATTATTTACTTTTATGTTTATTTTTTATTACCATTATTTTTATCATTACGTCTACGTCTTTATTTAAATTTTGGTGACAATGAACACGACACCCGCCGCGAAGCGCGGGTATAACCATCTAATTATTAACCATTTAAAAAGCATTAGGGGGAATAGTACCCCCATCAATAAGGGTGGCAATTAATTATACGTTTTTAACCCATTTAGTTTTCTAATAATTTTATTTTTCTGTAATAACTTTCGTTCATTAAAAAAAACAAAATGTGCGGCTTTCTTTAGTTTTTTTTTGTCAACGTTCCGGTATAAACTTTATTGAAAATGGAGTTGTATTCAAAATTAAGTATTTTTTGGTAACATTTCCTATAGCGAGTATGCATTTTGACATAAGTTTATGCCCCGCAAACCAACTGAAACGATAACGATCAGACTCCCACAGCGTAGCGCGGGTGAAAAAAACTAGTTATCATAAATTTATCATTTATATGAGAAGTTGCAAACTTTATTATTTCGTGAAATAAAATTGTTCTCAAAGTACAATCGCATATTACAATCATCAATGCATATAGTACAAGCATCCTAAGCACAATCCTGGCCTCATATATGCTTCCACTAACCACATCAAATTGCAAAATGCTGTCCACACAAAAACATGTTATCTCAACCAACATTTTCTGTTTCCCCGGTGCGAAGGTGAAGAAGAACATCAATGGAGAATCAAGAACCATTGTTTCCATGGCTAAAGAAGATGACTTTTCTCCAAAGTCAACACCCAAATCTTCATTAAAGATTGTTTCTCAGGCTGCCGTTGCTGTTCTTGGCCTAGGGTTCATTGATGCTGGGTAACTTCAATTTTCACTATCTTTTTCTATAGGTTTAAATGTTTCTAGATACAAGTAATGTTCTCACAACCGGATCACAGAGCGAACTGGTCACCTTAGAGGTCCACTGGTCTTTTTCTAAGAATCGGATAACGTCATAAATAATATAAAAATTAAAAATATGTATATAGATACAAAGTATTAAACATTTATTGTTTTTATATGAATTTAAAATTTTAATGTCATACTAACACTTAAATAAATGAAATATACAAGTTGGAATGTTAAATTAATAAGAAAATAAGATTTTGAAGAAAAAAAAATTGAAATCCGGTCCAGCCGGTTCAACTACACACAACCGGACCGGTTATGTGCCCGGTTCCTGTTCCGAACGACCGGTCCGAACACTAGATACAAGATTCAAGGTGTAAACGAGTCGAATCGCTCGTGAGCTACTCCAATCGAGCCGAACCAAGCTTATATTGGGGCTCATTTAATATACGAGCTCGAGCCCGATATGTGAAGCTCGAGCTTGTATATTAAATGAGCCCTGATATAAGCTTAGCTCAACTCGTGAGCTTAAATGAGTATTTTATTTATACAATTTTTATTTAATGTATTAAATATGTATTTATATAATATTTTAAATTATATATGAAATTATGATAAACTAATTAATTGATATATATTAATGCTATAAAAAAGTTATAGCTATAAATATTTTAAAAAATAATTTTAAAATTATATAAATATAATAATTAAATAATTAATGAATAATAAACGAGTCTAGCCCAATCCGAGTTTGAGCGTGAAAACTATTAGAAATGAATTTCTAAATAAGTCAAGCTAAAGCTCGAGGTTAAATGAGCCGAGCTTAGGATTGACTCGGCTCGTTACATCCCTGTGATTTTAGTTGTATCACTTTTAAAAAAAATGTTTAATAAATAAGTGTCATTGAGTATTTAACACAATCCTGATATATAACATATAAATGTTTTTACCGTTGCTAGTGTAATCTACATAGATCCGCCCCACTTGGACGGTCTAGTATTTGGGATTTTTTTAAGAAAAGATAAGGTAGGGGGTGTTCAATATTCGGTTGATTAAATTGAAAATCAAAACAAACCAAAAACATTTAAAATCGAATTGAATTACATATTCGGTTTTTGAGTCGGTTTTATTTTATTAGGATTTGAACATAAACCATTAAACATTTAGTAAATAAGTGTCATTGAGTATTTAACACAATCCTAATATATAACCTATAAATGTTTTTACAGTTGCTAGTGTAATCTACATAGATCCGCCCCACTTGGACGGTCTAGTATTTGGGATTTTTTTAAGAAAAGAATAAGGTAGGGGTGTTCAATATTCGGTTGATTAAATTGAAAATCAAAACAAACCAAAAACATTTTAAATCGAATTGAATTACATATTCGGTTTAATTTATTAGGATTTGAACATAAACCATTAAACATTTAGCTAGCTATAAACCGACGTAGAGGAACCCAAAAACTGAACCGATAAACACCCCTACATATAAGCTTATTAAAATTTGGTTTTTCCGGTTTGAAATAAATAATAAAACCAAGGAAACCAACCAATGAACTCGAACCGATTAACATCCCTATTATTAGAGATACTTGCATCTATATCTATACATACTAAAAAATAAAGGTTTTAGGGTGTCACATGTCAATCTCATGTTCATCCTTAGAAATTTTTTTTCCGCCTCTCTCTCCTATTAATGATACAAGTTTCTATAAAAAAAATATAATTTTTGTTTCTCGCCTCTCTCTCCTATTAAATAATAATGATTTCTATAACTAATTTTATAAAACATTTTTAATTAGAAAAATAGCTTTGTTTATAAAACATTTTTATATTTTAACATTTATTTCATTCTTTTTATAAAATATTTTTAAAAAATAACTATATAACATTTTTAAAATTTGTATTAAAAAATTATGTAATATGTCATAAATATATAATATTAGATCTTCATTACTAAGTATATATAACATTGTATTTATTCAACATGTATAATATACAAGATTTCTAACTTATATTATAATAAAAGATTAACTATATTTGCTACGTGTAGACTTCTGATGAAATCTAGATTTTTGTTTTTCGTCTTTCTCTACTATTAAATAATGATGATGTTAAATAATTAAATATCTAAAATTTATTTTAATATTTTATTAAAAATTACTAAATCATAAGAAAATTTCAATTATATCTTATTTTAAAATACAATTTTATAATTTTTAAATCTTTATTATTTGTTATTTCACAGATGACTAATAACATTCAACATACAAATTTTTATAGAAAATACTGTTTTATAACAAGTTATATTTATTCAACTCATGTAAAACATGGGCTTTAACCTAGTATAAGAATATACATTTAGAGAAGATTTGTTACTTATAAGAATTGTTTAAATTATAGTGGTTATTGTTGTGACGAACTTGTAGATATAGTGGAGACTCGTCAAGAATCGGAGTGATCTCAACCGAGAACGAAGATCTTCTAAAAGTTGCAGCTTTTGTTGTTGTCCCTTTGTGTTGTTTTATCATATTTTTCATCTCTAAGGTTGCCGATGATTGAATTCTTAAACAACTAAGGAAAAACATATCGTAACTTTTGAACTTCTAAATCATTAATGTTTTTTTTTAGGAAAATTGGATTTTAATAATTTAAATCATGACTTATTGGCTGATAATAATTCATATTTGTAATTTGATTGGTAACAATCATAACTTTCACTTTCGTTTATCAATGACAATCACAGTAGCATAATCACCATAGATATAGACTCGACTTATACTTGTTTTCGCTCAGAATAATGATTTTAAATGAAATGGAGAAGCGTACAAGCTAAAATGAGTTATATCAAGTATTAATATAGTGTGAATATATGATGATTATGTTAGTAAGATTGTCATTGGTAAAGAAAATGAAAGTTATGAATGTCATTAGCCAAAATGTAAGTTTGAATTATTATAAAACAATATGTTATCGTTTGGACTATCAATATCCAATTTACCTTTTTCTTATACTTTCTTTAAAGCATAAGCATAAAAAA
This sequence comes from Smallanthus sonchifolius, assembly GCA_023525975.1. Taxonomy (NCBI): domain Eukaryota; kingdom Viridiplantae; phylum Streptophyta; class Magnoliopsida; order Asterales; family Asteraceae; genus Smallanthus; species Smallanthus sonchifolius. Next base: position 12,944,841 of record CM042035.1, on the reverse strand, counting down.
CATAACTACACGTGTTATAGTGACATAGGGGTGTGCACATGATGGTTTGGTTAAGTTTTTAGCCACCACCAAATCAAAACCTTTAGTTTTTAGTTATTGAAGAACGTTAACCGATCGGTTTTTGGAGTGGGTTCATAAATGTATAACAAAGATAGTGTATTGAAAAGAGGGGTCCCTATGATACATATATACAAAATTGGATATGATGAACATTGATGTAATTTGGTAATTGTATGCCTAAACAAAACCGAACAATCGGTTAATCTCAGCCATTAAAACTGAACCATCTCATATATCGGTACAAGTTATGTTTGGGTCGGTTTTGTCGGGCAGGATCCGTTATAAGCTATGTTGATTATGTTTGCTCACCCCTGACAACAGGATCAAATCTATAATTTTTAGAATAGAAACGAAAATTACAAAATAAGCGGGTTGACATGAAGAAGTGAAACTTAGACTAAAAACGAAAATTACAAAACATATTTCAATCTATATTTTATTCAAATACAACTCACTAGAAGAGAGGTTCATTTTCCCTCTATACTTTATCCAAAGGAATGCAACCAGTTTTATCTCTTCTAACAATAACACTATGATTTTTCCCCTTAGATTTTCACATGTTTTCCAAATACACCTTAAGATAATTAATACGTATAAAAACCTTATTACCTTTATACTCTCTCTCTCCTCTACTAAATCAGTACTACACTCAACAACTGAATGAGACTTTTTGTTCTACTTAAGTGTAGTTTCAATTTAAAATTCAATCAATATAATTTTTTTTTGTTGCGAATGAAAATGATTGTGCTCTTATTGATATGATCTAAGCTCATGATTTCTTAAGTTACGTGTAGTGGTTATGTAATTGTGAGTATACAGTTATGTCACGTAGACATCACCCATACAGCAAATTTGGTCACACTCCTGCTCACTAAGGTCATCCGTAGTGGTTTCACTAAAAAGTGATTCACGCCTTGTCACGTCAACAATGAGCAATCACTAAGGTGTGTAGTGGTTTCACTATCCACACAAATATACATATACATAACACACACACACACCAACTTGCCCCATGAGAGCGCCTCACGGAAGCCGCCCCACGCCCTTGATCACGCACTAGAGGGCGGTGTTCAGCCCCTTTGATTGAGCCAGGTGGCTCATGCCACCATTACGGGTGGCCTAAGGTGTGTATTGGTTAATGAGTGTGAGTATTTTTTTTTATAATAATTACCTAATCATTGGCATTAGTTTTTTATATTTCTATTTTAAACATATAAATATTTTTATACATTTATTTATAAAAAAACATAATAAATACTAATATTATTTATTACAAGTACAATAAAAAAAGATAAATAAAAACAATACTTCAATCATTACGATGCCTCCAAATATGTCAGTCAAATCCGTTTGAAGGTTGTTATGAGTTTCTATATAAAAGAAATCATACGGCGGTTTGCTTGTTTCTCTTCTTCGCTTATCTCTACAAAAGTCGGCTCGTCATCTTCATAGTATTGACTAAAGAGTCGAGCTGAAACGAACCTAAACTCGAGCTTTTATTGAGACTCGTTTAATAAATGAGTTTGAACTCAAGGTTCACATATTGAGCTCAATTGGGCTCCCAATAGGGATGGCAATCAAACACGATGGGAAAACCCGAAATCCGAAACATTCGGGATGGGTATGGGGTCCGGTAATCTGGTATGGGACCAGGTTTGGGATTACTTTTGAAATTTTTCGCGGGTTTTGGACGGGTATGGATATGGTGATATACCCGTTTACCCTCTGTGATTACCCGATTATAAACCCGACATAGTTTTCTTTCTTTTTATTGATTTTAAGTGTATATATACCATATTTATTTTAAGTATATATAATGTATTTAGTTTAAATGTATATCGCGGCATGATTTTCTTTCTTTCTTTTTATTTTAATTACAATTTTTATATATACCCGGTAGATGCCTGACAGGTTTTGGGTCGAGTATACCCAACGGGTATTTTTTACAAACGGGTTTACCCAAAACCCACGGGCTTACCCAATACCCGACGGGTAATTACCCGATAGAAACCCAGCGGGTTTTATGCCAGGTATGAGATAAGTTTTTTTATAATCGGGTATGGAGTTGGGATTACCTAAACCCGACCCATTGTCATCCCTAGCTCCCAAGCCTAACAAATTTTTTAATAATATAATATATATTTATATAATAATAATTATATTAAAATTTTATGATAAAAATAATTAAATAATATATATAAATTTATAATAATATCTATACTTAGTAAATTTATATTATACCATCTATAAAATTATAATCATTATAACTCAGTAAAAATATATTCATATTTATACTTAGTAAATTTATATTATTATGATATTGATCCGTTATAGCTTTGACTTATTTTCTTATTAATGAGTCGATTTTGGTTATATTTTATCTTTAGCGGGTCCAACGGTTAAAATTAAATAAATATATAAGATGTCAGATTGGTTGAAAGTCAGCTAAGTATAAATTTCATGCAAATAATTAAATTTAGATTAATATATTATATTCAAATTAATATAATTTTTTAGTTATATTTGACACACTAAGGTATACCTAATAAAAAAGTAAATGATTGTTCCATGTGTCACAATTATTTGAGCGGAAGATTTTTTTCCCATTTATTTATCTCAACTATTTAATATTTGAGTAAATTGTAGTTTTCGTCCATGAGGTTTGATGTTTTTAATAGCTTCAGTGCACCCCTAACACTTTGAGTCTCTGGCGTTATTTTTCCTTAACGCTTTTAGTCCAATTCACTAACTTCGTACAATTTTTTCAGTTAATTTCTTGTTAAATGACCAAAATACCCCTTTTCTTTCCCACTTCACCACCATCGGCTGGCCAAATCCTACAATATTCTAGTAAGCATATTTTCACAATTATATTCATCATACTTCCCTTCTTCCACTATCACATCACTCCGGCCATCCCTTATCATTCCTTTCCCAATGAACTTTCCTGCCGGAATGCGGCCAGAAAATCCCAAAAAGCCGACTGGATGATGAGTTCCGGAAGTGCCTCCCCACATAAGGGTGTGAAGGAGAATCCATATGACTCCCGAAATTAGGTGTGGCTTGTACTAAATATGATTTATCACCATCTTGAGAGTCCCTTGACAGACTCTGCACAAAGTAAATCAGTCGTTTTAGTGATCTTGACGGTGATGACGGGGCTAAACTGGTAATATCATACTCTGATTTGTTTTTAGCAGGTTGGTGGTGGTAGTGGCAGATGGTGTTTGGCAGGTACAGGTGGTAGGTGGTGGTTGGTTGGTGGTGGTGGAGTGGAGAAGAAGAAGGGTATTTTGGTCATTTAACAAGAATTAACTGAAAAAACTTAACGAAGTTAGTGAATTGACTAAAAACATTAAGAAATCCAACGTCAGGGACTTAGAGTGTGCATATTGGTCATTGTGTCAAATATGTTAGTTCATTGTGTAATATCAGCTCTGGTCATTGTCTCAAATATTTTTTATCATTGTGTTTTACGTTTTAGATAATTTCGTGTTATTTTTGTCATTGGTTTTTCATGTATTATATAACATAGTGATGAAAAATATTTGACACAATGACCTGACATTAGACACAACAACGAGACCATACATTACACAATAACCTGACATATTTGACACAGTGACTAATATGATCAGACCTAACATAAGACACAATAACGAGCAAATTACATAATGAGCTAGAAAACGTATTTTTTTTGTATATAACGACACTATGCTCGTTTTAATAATAAAAAACGTTCGTTTTTATGTCGTATGTAAAAGTTATGGACGTTTAAAAAATGGGAACTTGATAAAAATAACAAAAATGAACATGACTAAAATATCCGTCTAACAATTTTTTCTCCTACAATTTGATCTCAACCATTAAATTTTTCTATAATTTGATCTAATGGTCCTAAATCCTTTTCATTCTTTTTATTTAAAAGCCCGAAGTTACAAACAATTAAAAGGCAAAAAAGAAATCAACATCTATCGTTAACTTTTTATTATGGTTTCATCAATTTCTTAAAACTTAAATAACTTTTATATATTTATTATTTTTTAACCTATACTACTATATAATACATATTTAGAGGATATTGTTGTAAGTTACTCAAAAAATTAAGCCACCTAGCACAAATTTTTTGCATAGTGTACAAATTAGCAATGCCTCAAATGTGTATAATTACCTTCTAACACATGTTTATAATTAAAGCTTATTAATTACCCTTTAACCCATACACTTAATTCTATTATTTTACTAACTCATACACTTAATTATCTCATTTACTCAAAAAATTATGACACGTAGCACAATTATTTTTGCATAGTGTACAAATTAGCAATGCCTTAATCTCTCATATAATAAAAAACCAAATTAGCAGTGTATTATATTTTAAACTTTAATTTTTTTTTAAATGACAATATTTTTTTCTTTCAAATAACATGTTTACAAGTTTCAATTCTAATTTATTAGTTTTAAATTTTTCATATTTATTTTTGAAATTTTAAATTTAATTGTCTCAATATATTAAGGAGTGGAATATTCAAAATTTGTAGTTTTAAATTATGAATTTAAAAGACGATATATTGTTAAAATTTAAATTTTATTTGTATCTTTTTATTATTTTTTTAATAAGAGATTTAATATTAAAAGTTTAGCAAGATTTTCCGCATACAAGTACAAATAGTATCCGTCATTCAAAGCATCTTGATGATGATTTTCATTAAAGATTATAATCTCTTGATTTTTAAATGGACTTACATTATCAAGTTTTTCAAACAATAAATTAGTTTTAAATGTCCGTGTTCCAGTTATATTATTAATAAATATTGATGAAACAATAAATTAGTTTTAAAATGGTTTAGGTAATGTAACAAGTCTTTAGGTCAAATCACAAGGTAATCGCTTTATAGAAGTGGAGATTATATTTTGAAGCAACATTGATCATCACAAATTTATCCCTATAATTGGATTAACATATTCGGACAAAAGAATTTCATTAAAACTTCAAAGAAAAAATATACAATTGTTATATTTTTTGCAATGACCATGAATAAAAGTTTAGGGCAATGACTTTCAAATGTTAGTTGTATTAAAAGATACAGTCTTTATTCTTGAGTATGTTGCATTATCAAGAGTTAAAAACAGATATGGACTCAAGCTAATAATCTTTGGTAAACATGAAAAAATTATCAATATCACGTTAAATGTTACATACAGTGAAGTATTTTCAAATTTGTGAATAGTTATTGTAAGGTTTCATTTTACATATAATTTAATGTATTGTAAAAAGTACACAACTTATTAAATGAATTTTCATGTACTTTTTAGTGTTTTAATTACTCTCATCCATATAATCTTAACATGTAACAAAAAGAAAAAGTTACAAATACAATAGCAAATTTATATAAAAAGAATTGTTAAGATATTTATCAATATAATTTTAACGTTTCACCTCGTGTAACACACGAGGTTAAATCTAGTTATTTAAAATTACCTACTAATCCACGTCTATAATTTAACCCATATTTAAATTGATACTATATTAAATAGAGAAAATCAATTAAAGACGTTCAATTCTCCACGGCAACATGCGGGTTACCTCTTACGTATGACCGTGCCTCATATAAATATTTTATAAGCAATTTACATGTGTGTTTGAAAATGAGGTGTAATTTATTAAAAAAAAATCGTTTAATTAATCAAATATTTGCACATAATTAATCTGTCTGGGTCGCAAATCGTACGGGTTCCCTGCTAGTTTATTTATAAAAGCAAAGATTTTTATTATATTTACTTTGATTATGGTATTTACATGTTTTAAAAATGTTTATACACCTTAATTATAAATGCGCTTTAAGGGGTGGCTCTAGAGTACAATTAACTAAACCAACTAATTTAGGCCACCAAATTATAAATGCACGGGTGTTAAGCCCCGGGTCGGGTCGAGTGAGTGAGCGAGAGGACGAATGTCGAGACGTGATTATTGACTCGTGAATTGTGTGTAATATAGGTGCGAGATCGAAGAGCGAGAACGAGATGTTAGCGGGTTCTAGAGATCGAGGTGTATCAATCAAAGGTGAGTTTCTATCGCCCACGTTTAAATGTTTTGTAGTTTTGGGCTCGAATACATGCAACGTGCCATATGGTAAGGGCACGAAATGATAAGGGTTTTAATGTTGACATTAGTGTTATGAAATGATAGTATAATTGTATGCGTAGGATTTGGTGTCGAGTTATTTAATGCGGTGCTTTGATATTATGAGATTAATTGTTATCGGGTTGACTCTAGTCGACGGGAATTGAGTCTGACCTTAGTCGGATGAAATGGGTTGCTTAAGCGTGATAGTAAGTCGGTGTTGGTCGGTGAGTGTTATGACTGACGATGATCGGTCAACGAGTCATGATCGTACGAGTCTTTAGACTGGTCGACGTGATTTCGTGTATGTCGATAAAATATATAATTGATTAATCGGTAAAGAATTGAGAAAACCTTTGTGACGTAAATCGTTTTTAATAAAGGTTCGGGAATAATTTCCCCGAACGAATTACTATAGAACTCACTTAGCGTAGCTGACTTTTAACATGTATTTCAAGTAAGGAGAAAGTGTGAGCTGGCGGCTTCTGGATGGCGTTTGGTGACCGTGATCGTTGTGATGACATTTACTTTTCCGTTATGAAGTTGAACGATTTAGGTATTATTACTTGTTTGGATTATGTTTGAGATTTGGGTCGCTGACCACTGTTGACTATTTGTTTTCCGCTGCATTTATTGAGACAATTTGATGTCATTTACTACTGTGCTTACGTGTATGCCAACGTGTCTGGTTCCCGGGTTTGGAGCCTTACAGCTCCGTGAATGGTGCACCGTGCACCCAAACCATTGCAATAATACGTTTAAACCCATCAAACCGAACATCCTTTTACCTTAAAAATACACGTGTCACATTTGACATACGTAAAAAAAATAATAATTTTTTTAACTATTTTAAGCAAAATCATAGATGTTTTGGGACCCACTTATTCAATTTCCCAAAGGCATTTTCGTACATTCACCCGCTCAAATTTCTATATATTACACGTAGCAACACTCTTCATACTCTTCATCCAGCTTTTCTCTCTCGGTTTCTCAGATTCTCCATTTCTTCAACCAAAATCTCTTCATGTTCTTCCTTCCAATTCACATTCACATTCACACAACTCGCCGCTATATAATCTGTTAATGGTTCACTTCATGTCGTCTGATAACAACAATGTCTGGCAATTGCCGGAGCCGGAGGCGAAATCGTTCACCGGAGAAGAGGTTCCGGTGTACGTCAATCAGACCGGTGAATTCGAACCGTTTCCGAAACGGTGGAAATCGTCGTCTCCGCAAATGGAGACTAATCAGGTTGATTTCTGTTGCTAGTTTGTTAGATTGGGGGTTTTTAACATTTTGTGTTGTTAAATGATTAATGTTGACATGTCAGTGTGATTGATTGACTTTCATTGGTTTGTTTAGTTGTATAGTTCATTAAGTAAGTTTTTAATTTATTATTGTTTTATCAAATTTGTGAAGTTTATCAAATTATGTCAATTGCATGGTTTAGTTTCGAGTTTAATCCAACTGTTTTGACCTAAATGGTCAAATTGACCATTTATGTTAGGTGATTTGATGAAAAATGAATGTGAGAATCTAATCATACAATTTTTATTTTATATTTTTTTTGCATTTTCATATATATGATCTATATGATGAGAGTGATAAGTTGGATGACATGAAATCTAGAAATGAAGTTTGCAATTTATAACTAGATTTTACAAGATATGTTAAACAAATTTTGTAACAATTGTTGATAATTTAGTGTTAATTTGAATTTGATGCCCATGGCCTTGTGGCCTAGTGGCGTTGGTGATTGCCCCCATAAAAATGGTGTGGATTCAAATCCTGCAGGTTAAGGTGGTATTTAGGAGTAAAAAGGATTGATGTTAAAAAAAATAAAAAATTGAAGTTTGATGCAAGTATGTTCTAGACTCGTAATATAGTCCTTTACTTGAGTTTAAGGAGGAAAGTTTATGTTAAGATACATTTTGAATTTTGATGTCGAATTTATCACTTTTACATAGTTTTGGTATAGAGTTTAATGCAAATTTTAACATGGAATTATTGTATTGGAATACTTGTTATGATCTTGTATTTATATCATGTTTTATGAACTTAAAATTTGTTGCGATTATATATTTAGTTACGAAAGACTCTGCTAGAGTTAATGATTCAATAAAGTCACCGCTTCTTTGGCGGTGGTGATGAGTGTCATTCTACAATAGAAGTCGTGTATGGAAAGACTATGCGGACTAATTGTTCAATGTATCGTCACAAGTCACGTGAGCCGCTTTGTGAGCGGTGGGTCTTGTCATGGTAGTATGATTAAATCTACAGATAACACACTAATATAGTAAAAATTCATTGTATCATGACACTTGTAAGAAAATTGCTTTATAATCGGTGGATACTGTCGTCATACGAAACTAACTTGTTCTATTTTTGTTTCTCCATTTATTTTTATCAAATGCTTCATATATTCAAAAATAGTCCTTTTTTGTCTTTGGAAATGTGAATCATGTGCTTCCTTGGAAATAGTTTACTTATAAGTTTGAGTTGATTTGCAAGTTATATGCTAGTATTGCACAAAATGTACAAGCTTTTGTATTTGACAATTGTACTTTCAAAAAACACAAATAAGACATTACATATTCAAAGAGAGATGTTTTACGCCTATTTTGACATGCTACTTACTTTTTCTCTTGTGACTATGTGCATTTATATCTTAATAGCAACTGAGACTTAACAACGAGCTTCCAGTCACACAATGTCAATACAAACCACTCAATGAACCAAGCCCATTGGGTTTGCGGTTAAGGAAGAGTCCATCATTGTTGGAGCTAGCTCAAAAGAGGCTTAACCAAGTCAATACTGACCAGGGCGATTCGTCCATTGAAAATCTTGAAGCAAAAACCAAGAGAGATTTGAAGGCAAAAGCGCGGGCTAAGGCCTCAAATTCCATTGATAAGTTGAAAGCTTCTCATTTTCCAGCTTCACTTTTAAGGATCGGTCGATGGGAGGTATTTGTATTGGATTTGGTCTTACTCTTATAATTTAGAGGTCGCAATTTCGACCCATTAACTTATGAATGGGTTGATTTGGGTTGTGTTTAATTTCATAGGGGTCAAATCAACAACTTTAGCTACAAGGGTCAAGTAGGTCAAACGGGTCAAAGTTTGCCCGAACTCTTCTTTTAATGAATTTAGCCTCCTAAATGTTTTTGCTCAAATATCTAGGTTATTATTATAAATTGCATTTTTTTGTAATCATAATTAACACATTAGTTTTTTTTTAGTTTCTATTAATAAATGGACAAAAGGTGTATGCGGGTCAACCCAACCTGACCTGCCTATACTAAAAATGACTTGTTCAAACCTAACCCGTTACCCAACCCACCCATCTTTCCACCTATCTATACTACCTAATAAACAAGTAAAATTAGGAGGACACTTGTCGCATTTCTAGGCCTTTCCATTCTCATTTTCCCGCCTCTATCTTCTATTAATAATCAACTCCACTATTTTAGTCAACAAAATTAATTATTTGTTTCAGTTTTTATCTACACGATTTTTTAATTTAAAATTGTGTTTATCATCAATTAATTTGTTTAATCACATTTTTTATGAATTCTAAACACTGAAAACAATTTTATAGCCGGCTAAAATTCAAATGAAAAAACTTGTAATCATATATTTACATATTCACATTGTTCCATTTTGATGAGTGTATATATTAATAATTTTAAAAACATAAACTTTTTATTACTAAGTATAAAACATTACATTTATTCAGTGTAATACACGGGATTCTAACCTAGTATCATATAAATGAGGAATGCTTAAAAATGCTTTTGAGGTCAAAACTTGTTTTGTGGCAGTATGTGACAAAATATGAAGGTGATCTAGTGGCAAAATGTTACTTTTCAAAGCACAAGATTGTATGGGAAGTTCTTGATGGTGGACTAAAGAAAAAGTTTGAAATCAATTGGGCTGATATTGTTGGTCTGAAGGCAAACTGTGCAGCGGACGGGCCTGGAAGTTTGACTATTGTGGTGAAATTCTCTTTTCCTTGTACTCTTGCATCCTATGAGTTTATTAGCCCATTTAATTTCCGTTGAACATTTACTGTTTTTATTGTCAGCTTGATAAGCCACCGCTCTTCTTTAAAGAAACCAACCCGCAGCCCAGAAAACACACACAGTGGTGGTCCACTTCAGACTTTACAGATGGAGAAGCAAACACACACAGGTATTGATATGCAAGCTCCTTGTATTATTCTTTTAATGTCCTTGAATTTAGAGGTGGTGAATTCTACCCGTTTTGCATTTGAATGGGTTGATTCAGGTTTTGTTTTATCTCTTAATGGATCAAACAGATGAAATAAAAAATAGCTTAAAAGGAAATGTATCGAAATTCGCCCAATGGTGTATTTTAAATGCATATAATCTCCTAAATCAAGTATTAAATTTTGACTTTCTTACTTAACGATGGGTCGATTTGGGTTGAGTTCTATCTCAAACGGGTCAAGTAAAATTTTTAGCTGAAAGCAGAATTGGTCAAATGGGTTGAAAATTGGCCAAAGTCTATTTCTAATGCATACAACTTCGTAAATCATTTTCATCTAATTATTATTGTAATACTATTGTTTCTGTGATCATAATTAACCCATTAATTACTTATATATATATATTTTGAAAACAGAAAAAAAGTGTTTGGGTAACCCAACCCTCTTCTACTCATACTAAAAATGACCCGTTAAACCGAAACTGTATTTGACCCGTTTAACATTCTTTTGCATGCTTACCATTGTTTCTGCAGGCAACATTTTCTACAATGTGAACAAGGAGTGCTAGACAAGCACTATGAAAAGCTGATCCAGTGTGACGCACGCCTCAACTTTCTGAGCCAGCAACAAAACATTGTTTTAAACTTCCCATATTTCCCGTCAAGTACTTCCATTAATGACCGAGATATGTCGGGGAACAGTGTTTTTTACCTACCAGAAATCTATGGTAGTTCACATATGGCTTCCCCGTCTACTTTGCTTACTTATTCATCTAGAACTGTGGAATCGGGCTCTCTGGGTTTGATCCATCAAGATAAGTCTATAGAGGCCCACTCTTCAAGTTCAGGTACCATTTCCATAAAAAAGTTTGATGATTGAGTAACTTTTAAGCAGTGTTTTGAAGACCGGACCGGAACCGGACTCGTCGCCGGTTTGAACAGAGGGTCTCTCATTTAAATAAGAGACCCCTTACAAACTGTTCTAGGAAGATGTTGATATTCTATTTCTGGATATATAAACCAACTACACTCCAAGTTCATTTGATCACTTTTATTTATAGTTTTTTTTCATTATTATTATTATTATTATTTATTTTAACAAAACAATATATTTCTTTTATTTTTTAAACTTTCAATTTAATATGCTATTTATATTTAAATATTTTTCAAAATTAACTATGACGTCATCCGGTTTTTGAGTTCAGTTCGATTGGTGAGACGGCCCGCACGTTGTGTAACGGCTCAAATCAGGTTCGGGTTGAAACAAGTCTTTTTTTAGCACAAGTTAAAATAAGCTGGTTGGGGTTGCGTTGTGTTGACCCGCTAACACTTCTTTTGTTTTTCTTTTGGCAAACAAGCTTTTGTTGACCTGCAAACAGTTATTATTATTTTTAATTAAAGGCAACTCAACTTCCATTTGATTTTTATTTATCAGGTATGTCTATGGACATTGATGGGCAAAACAATATGAACCAACCGTATGCACCTGGTCTCCTGCCAAACATGTCAATAGCTGATCTTGTAAACCACATCGGAAACGATCTATCTAAGCAAAATATCCCCATGAACTTACCATTTTCCAATAATGCCCATGGGCTGAGTTACCCGAAAGATATGCTAGAAAACATTTCACAAATCCTACTTAGTGACAACCAGCTGACAGCAGCTTCAGATGAGAGAACTCTCATGTCAAGAGTCAATTCCCTCTGCTCCCTTCTTCAAGATTATCAAAATGGTCAACAAATTGTAAATGACAGTTCTACCCTTCATCATAATCTAATCCCTCATCATGATCTAATCTCTCATCAAGGCATAAATGACAGTTCTACCCCTGATTCTGTTCTCATGCCTGTTAATACAACACCAACAGATAATCAGATAATCAGTTCTGTACCTGGTTCAAGTCAGATGGCACCACAAGATGGAAATGACAATTTTAACCCTGAGTCTAACCAGGAACCGGGTATTTCAAGAAACGACTCGTTTGCTGAGTTGGTGCATCAGCTTCCCCGCATAGCGTCTCTCCCTAGGTTCTTGTTTGATATCTCTGAGAACGGTGAGATATTGAAGTGACGGGTCTCAGGGATTTAGGAGTGTTGATATGAGCATTCATGAAAAATCTCGAGATCTTTTCGTGCAACAAACCTCTTTGTTCATATGCAGTTGTTTATAGAGCAGTTGTTTATAGGCCAGTTTATGTTTTTAAGCAGTTGTTTATGTTGATGAAACTACATAAGATGTGTAATATATGTTTTGAAATTATATGCAGTTACATCATAGTTTCTTTCTTTATTGATCAACATTAACCATTTTCCATCCGAGTATTGTTGGTTGATTGGGTGTGCTTGGATAAAATGATTATGTGATACTAATCATCATCCATTTTTGAAGAAAGGTGTTAATTTAGGTAAAAAAAAGTTTGTTTGATGGTTCATTTGAGCATACTCAATATAGTAGGTTAAAATGGATTACTCTCATGAAACTTGTTAACTTAGAACAAGTTCAAATGGCACAATCCACTGTCAATGTCTGCCGTTTCCTGCTAGTCCGTCACTGCCGCCAACGCCTCCATCCGTCATTGCCACTAGTTGTCATAAAAACAAATATAACGGGTGAAACTATTTTGATACTTTTTTTTCTTTCTAAAATGACTTGATTTTGGTTAGAACCTGGTTTGACATGTTACCTAACCCTTTCCTTTTTGCCAGGATTATGTGATATTAAATAATAAGCATCAAAGTTGAATAAGGGCCGCGAAAATACCCTTTTAATATGCGTTTGTGTATGAACTTGTAGTTAAATAGCCAATTGTTTAAGAGTTAAACAAATTTTAATCAATGAGGGCATTTTTTGCTAAAAGCAATGGATTTCGTGTAAATGAAAGCAATGATCCCTTTGACGAGGTTTATAGTTTCATAACTACCTTCTGAGTTTCACCCGTACTCAGGGCCGGAGCTGACCATGGGCCGAGAGGGCGACCGCCCAGGGCCCGTTAGGGCCCAAATATATATATATATATATATATATATATATATATATATATATATATATATACGGGAGGGATCAAGAGAAAACCATAAAGTTAGGCGAAAACCGAGAAAACCACATTATTTCAGGCATTTTTTAATTTACGTATACGTATCCAAAAACAATTTTTTTCATTTACGTATACGTAACCACAATTTTTTTGTTTTATGTTTACGTATACGTAACACTATGTGTAAAAATGTTTAATATTACATTGGTACTCTTATAAATAAATAAAAATAAAATAAAACAAAAAATAAATATTATTATATGATTAGGTAAAATTGATTTTTTAGTGGTTTTCTCGATTTTCGCCTAACTTTTGGTTTTCTCTGGAACCCTTATATATATATATATATATATATATGGGTGAGTTCACTAGAAAAACTCATTTTCATGAGAAAACAAAAAAACTCCTACTACATATGTGTAGTACACCAAAAAACCCAACCCACCCTCAAAAATCTAACCCCACCCCCACCCAAAAACCTAACCCCCCCCACCCCCACCCAAAACCCTAAACCCCCCACCCACCCCCTAAAAACCTAAACCTAAACCCCTTCAAAAACCTAAACTAAACCCAAAAAATAAACCAAAAAGTCTAACCCACCCCCAAAAACCTAAACCCCCCACCCAAAAACCTAACCCCACCCCACCTACCCCCTCACCCACCCCCCAAAAACCTAAGCCCCCCCACCCACCCCCCAAAAACCTAAACCCCCACCCCTCCAAAAACCTAATATTAAAGCTAAACTAAACCCACTACATTTCGAGTTTTTTTTTTAAACGAGGACGACGTGGGAAACAAGGTCTCCGAAACAGTTTTTTAATTTTTGATTTATTTTTTGAGTTATGAGTTTTTTATTATTTTTTTACCTTAAATAAGTAGATTTTTTGTTTTCTCATGAACATTAAGTTTTCTTATGATCCTTCCCCTAAATATATAAGAAAACTCAATGTTCATGAGAAAACAAAAAAACTACTTATTTAATGTAAAAAAATAATAATAAAAAAGTCATAACTCAAAAAATAAAAAACTGATTCGGAGCCCTTGTTTCCCATGTCGTCCTCGTTCAAAAAAAAGTAATGGGTTTAGCTTTTGAGTTTAGTTTAGCTTTAATGTTAGGTTTTTAGAGGGGTGGGGTGGGGGTTTAGGTTTTTTGGGGTGGGTGGGGGGTGGGTGAGGGGGTTTAGGTGGGGGTGGGGTTAGGTTTTTGGGTGGGGATGGGGTGGGGGCTTTAGGTTTTTGGGTTTAGTTTAGGTTTTTGGAGGGGTGGGGTGGGGGGGGTTTAGTTTTTTGGGGGTGGGTGAGGGGTTTAGCATTTTAGGGGGTGGGTGGGGTGGTTTTAGGTTTTTGGGTGGGGGTGGGGGTGGGGTGGGGGTTAGTTTTTTAAGAGTGGGTTGGGTTTTTTGGTGTATTCTTATGAAAATGAGTTTTCTAGTGAACTTACCCATATATATATATATATATATATATATATATAAACATACTAATAAATAAAGGTTTTTGGGTGCCACATGTCATTCTCATGATTTTTTTCCCGCCTCTCTCTCCTATTAATGATACAAGTTTCTATAAAAAAATTATAATTTTTGTTTCCCGCCTCTCTCTTCTATTAAATAATAATGATTTCTATAACTATTTTTATAAAGCATTTTTAATTAAAAAATTAGTTTTGTTCAAAAAATATTTTTTTATTTGAACATTTCTTTCATTCTTTTTATAAAACATTTTTAAAAAATAACTATATAATGTTTCTAAAATTTGTATTAATAAACTATGTAATATTAGATCTTCATTACTGTGCATATATAACACTGCATTTACTCACCCTGTATAATATATAGGGTTTTTAACCTATATTAAAATAAAGGAATAACTATACTTGTAACGTGTCGACTTCTAATTAAATCTAGATTTTTTTTTCGCATTTCTCTCCTATTAAATAATGGTGATGTTAAATAATTAAATATCTAAAATTTATTCTAATATTTTATTAAAAATTACTAAATTATAAGAAAATTTCAATTATATCTTATTTTAAAATATAATTTTATAATTCTTAAATTTTCATTATTTGTTATTTCACAGATGACTAATAACAATCAACGTACAAATCTTCATAGAAAATATTGTTTTATAACGAGTTATATTTATTCAACTCATGTAAAATATGGACTTTAACCGAGTATATATATAGGGGAAGGATTATAAGAGTTATATTTAGGTTTTTGGGTGGGGGGTGGGGTGGGGGGGTTAGGTTTTTGGGTGGGGGGTAGGGTAGGGGGATTAGGTTTCTGGGGGTGGGTTAGGCTTTTTGGTTTAGTTTCTGGGTTTTTTGGAGGGGTGGGGGTGAAGGTTTAGGTTTTTTTTTTTGTGGGGGGGGGTGGGTGGGTTTAGGTTTTTTTTTGGGGGGGGGGTGGTGGGTGGGTTTATGTTTTTGGGTGGGGTGAGGTGAGGGGGTTTAGTTTTTTTTTTTTGGAGGGGGTTGGGTTTTTGGGTGTACTACCCCTTACCCACCCTCCAAAACCTAAACCCCCCACCCACCCCTTCAAAACCTAACCTAAAAGCTAAACACACTACTTTTCGAGTGTTTTTTTTAACGAGGACGACGTTGGAAACAAGGTTTCCGAACCATTTTTTAAATTTTGATTTATTTTTTGAGTTATGATTTTTATTTTTTTATTTTTTTACCTTAAATAAGTAGTTTTTTGGTTTTCTCATTAAAATTGAGTTTTCTTATGATTTTTTCCATATATATATATATATATATATATATATATATATATATATATATATGGAAGGGTTAAAATGAAAATCCATTTGAGTTAAGAAAACTCATGGAAACTCAATGTAACTTATTTTTTTTAATTTTTTTAGCCTTTTATATTACTATTTTCGTTACCAAAAAACCCTAAAAAACAAAAAGCGCCGATTTTTAAAAAAAAATCTTGAAAAAATTGCTGAAATTAACGTTTTTTAAATATTGGTCAGCATGACGTCAGCAGTAACATATATAACAAATGAAAAAATAACAAAAATTCACGTTTTACATACGTAACAACGTTCAACAATTTTATAAAAAAAATCACTCGGCGCTTTTTTGATTTTTTTTTGCCAAAGGTTATAAAATTAGATATAGAATCTATCTAATTTCTTTATATTTTTTTAAAATTTTTAGCTATTACATACGTTAGTAGAGAGTTTCATAGTTTTCTCAACTAAGTGGGTTTTCTGCATATACTTACCCTATATATATATATATGTATATATATATGTTTTTATATTATATATATATATAATTTTTTAATCCATTTACTTAAAATTTGGTAGCCCATAAAAGAAAGTAGCCCACGAGAAGAAAAAATGATGGCTCAGAAGGAGATTTTTTTAACGTTCCCGGGCCCATTTTTTTTGCTCACCACGGGCCCCTAAATCCTCAGTTCCGGCCCTGCCCGTACTAATGCTTGCCTAAATTTTATGGCATGAGTGTTTCCGGTGATTGAAATTCTTTATTGTGTATGAACTACCCTCCCTGTGGTTTGACATTTTGGGTTTTGAGTGTTCCCGGTAATTGAAATTCATTTTCTTTGAGTTGCATTGCATATGATCCCTCCATATGTATTGGAGGCTCATGCCTATGTGTTTCACATCTGACTGATAACACCCAACAAATATTTTTCTACCGGCTCGAATAGAGAATTAACTTCTTTTTCTACTTAACACGTGAAGTGAGTGTGAAGCAGCAACAAATTAGGGGTGTTTAAAGTCGAATATCCGAAGTTCGGATCTCCAAAATTTTCGGATAGTGGATTTCACTATCCGAATCCGAAATTTCGGATATGGATTCAGATAGTGAAACGGATATCCGAAAATAAAAATAAAAATAAAAAAATATGTAAATATAATATTTTTAAATTATAAAAACAATTAAAAACATTAAAAAAAATATTCATATAAAAATATATAAATATAATATATCTGGTTTTGATTCAAATTTTCTTATTTTTAAATGATAAAAACAATTAAAAAAATATATAAATATAATATTTCGGATATTCGGATATCCGAAATATCCAAAAATCATTATCCGAATCCAAAAATTCGGATATCCGAATTTCGGATATCAGAAATTTTGGATATCCGAAATTTCGTTTATCTGAATTTTCGGATAATTCGAATTCGGATTTTCGGATAATTTGGGTTCGGATTCGGATTTTCGGATAATTCGGGTTCGGTTTCGTATTCGGATTTTTTTGAACACCCATAGCAACAATAGTAGTAGTAATAATAACTCTTAGAACCTATAGGGGATAGTTTATTTTAAAATTTAGTGGTATTTTTATGATTTTTACTTGTTTGTTTAATATTATTGTAAAATATACACTTATAGTTGATGATCAGGTAATCTTAGAAAAAGAAGTCAACACAAAAGACTATAATTTATAGTGGTCGATGTTAACAAACCCTCCTACATCCACTCCTTGGTATACACCAAGAGTTTATCTTCACTAAATAACATCCACTTGAGTGATGTAGGGCGCACCGTTACATCTTATCACTAATGGGGTAGTGACCAACCTTTCATCTTCTCACCAAGCGAGTAGTGATTGATGTGTTGCAAAGCACACATGCGTTTATACCGTATTTAGTGTCGTTTCCGTATAGTTTTAAAGTCGTTTCGAGTCATTTATAATTAGTATTGAGTTAAGTCTTGTTTTGTAGGTAATCGGATCACTTTGGAGCTTAAACGAACAAGAAGGGTGAAAGAAACGAGCACGAGAACCCGGGATGAGAAACGGAAAAAGTCGGGAAAGAGTCCAACCTTAAAAGAGGCATATCTCGGGCTAGAAAATTATTTGCGGGGCCCATTTTATATCGATTTGGGGTAGCTCGACGAGAGGAGTTCAAAAATCAGGTTGGTTAGGCTCGCGGTAAGCGAGAGGATAGGCCAAGGCCCTCACGGTACGCGAGGGACCCCCGTTACAGGAATTTTGACCTAATTTCAAGGTTTAAAGGTCTAGGACTCTCCCATTCTTAATCCAATCGATTCCCAGCCGTTTAGAGATAATAAAGAGGCGATTTTGGAGTAGAGGAGGTCAATTGAAGAGGAAAGGTGAAGAATTTGCTTCCGGGTTCGTTAGATTTAATGTTTTCGGTTTCAAGATTCGATTTTTATCTTTGTTTGCTTCGTTTGAAACCATATTCTTATCATATATTTCTGTTTTGATGTGTTTGAGCATGATCGTTGGCTAAAACTTTGATACTACCTAGGTCCCTGATGATTACTTTGTTAAAGTATTGATTTTTATCGGTTTTGGATTCAATTGATGGTTTGATGACTTTGTAAACAATCTTAGTATGACAATTGTGATGTTATAGCATGCTTGATTCTATTTTGTGATTGATTATTGCTCTGTATGTTGATTGTGGTTGTCTGCCAGTTTGATTAGCATATTTAGGTCATAGATTCTAGGATTTGTGATTGCATGTGGTTTGCTAGACATAGTAACCATAGGAGTTGTGATTGATTCTAGATCAGATATGAGTGTGTATCCTAGTTCAATACCCGAGAGGTGAGAAATAGTTGTCTAGTCTTCGTCATTAGGAATCCAAGTGTCAGCTATCTGAGAGGAAGTTGGTATTAGGTGTCTAGTGATTGTTGCTAGTTCAAATCATAGTTGTTATCCTGAGATTACCCCTTGCATTCCTTGAATGTATTATGGAAAGTGAGACTGAAAGGTGATCTGTCTATTCGGGTACATTGTCATTGTTGGAGAAACCGAGAGGTGATCCAACCATCTGGTGAGTTAGTACGCTTTAGGCTCCTTAGTTGGTGACACCTCAAGAGTGATTTGGGATCCACTAGGTTGTCTATAGTTGTTATCCTTGGAAACCCATATTCATATTAGTTTCTAGAACCGATAGAAGTTGTACTTTGCAAGTAGGATTCCGACCTAGGTAGTATTCTTCCTATTCCTGATATCTTCCTTATTTCTTTTCTTGATAGTCGAGTCGACCTTAGTTCATTACATTCCGTAGTTAATTCAGTAGTGTAGTAAACCCCCCATCAATCAAATCTTTAGTCCGAGTCAGAGCCTAGTTTGCTATAGTAGTATCTCTAGGGTTCGATAATTCGGTTTACCATTAAGTTGTGCTACACCCAATAGGTACACTTGTTTGTCAGTGCGGTTTAGTTCATAGGTTTTCCTTTATTACTTAGGAGTCTAGGTTAGGTTCTATAGTTAGTTTTTATAGACCGTCCGGACGACATCAAGTTTTTGGCGTCGTTGCCGGGGACACTTGGCTATAGAAATATTGACTTTGACTAGTTCTTTGTTTGATTTTTGGTTTATATGTCTTCTTTGAGTCTGTCTATTTCTTTCCATCTTAGAGTCTTTCTGTTTATGCACCATACTCGTTCGTAGGGATCACCTCCATATTCTTCTTTCTTAGAGCCCGAACGAGAGCTCCACGAGCTGTGCAAATCTCAGGTACGTTCTACTAGCCCAGTTCCATTTCCTACTATGGGCGACGCTGTTCCACCAGCGAGACGTACCGTGCACCAGAGAGCTAGTGCTATGGTTACGGGGTGAGATCTTCGATCACTAATCCCGCCATCCCTAATAACAATACATGGAAATCCCAGCACATGTCATGACCACGATAACTCACGCCACCCAATTCATGGCCTCGAGGATGAGGATGAGGATGCACCCGGACATGTGTCCCGCTTCGCACGCTATCACACCCCCAAAATCCACTAACGGAGTTCTACCGTTAGGAGCGTGACAAACCAGGATCTCAGTCATTAGTTACATCAAACAACACTATATGAGACTTAAAAAGTCATAACATAAATGTTCATAGTTAAATGCCGAAGCGTAAACGTTAGAATGAAATTAAAAGTAATTACACGCAACAAGCGTCAATTAATGTAAATAAGTAAAATTGTTTAAAATGTTTGAAATGAATGATATGACAGTAGGACTCCATGCATGTCCTAAGTGTGCAATCTGTGCCAAAGCGACCTGAGAAACATGTAAGAAAAAGTGTCAACACGAGGTTGGTGAGTTCACAGGTTTGTATGTAAATAAACTGTTTGAGTGTTGCCGGATCCACATACGTAAGTCACACCTATTATTAGCTACACAATGTACAAGTTACTCTAAGCGTTCGCAACCGAAGCTGACTGTTTATGTTTGGGTGCCTTCCGCCATTGCTAACATCAACAAATGGCAAATGTTTAGGACAATCTACACCCGTTCGACCTCCAATCGTGCTAGCGCGACTAGCCCGGGTGGGGTTTGTCAAACCCAGTAGTACTACTCAAATTTCCTCGCTATACTCCATATATTAACGGTCCGAGTGTGTAAGGACTTTGCATGTTATGTTTGCACTTAGGTACACAAGTGGTAATGAAATACTATGTGATCCATGTCCGTGTGTATGTCTCTCCCTGGCTGGGAGACAAGTAACGGATGCCTGTTCGTATGCATGTTTCTCCCCAACGGGAAAACAAGTAAAATGATGTTTGTATGCATGTTTCTCCCCCATGGGAAAACAAGTAAAATGATGTTTGTATGCATGTTTCTCCCCAACGGGAAAACAAGTAAAATGATGGTTGTACGCATGTTTCTCCCCCAATAGGAAAACAAGTAAAAAGGGGCCGTGAAAACTCACCTGAGTCTGAGTAAAGCTTAGTAAATAGCACCACACAAGGATGCAAGAAATACCACAAATAGTTTGCTAGCGGACGATCTACTAATGCCCTGAATTGCTTCCGAACTGATGGTGTTCGGCAAGAACCAAATTGCGATTCCGACGAGAGGTCCCCGGCTTCTCCTGTTACGAATCCGGCGAAATTGATGATTGTATAATGCTCAGAGGGGTGCGACTAGAGTGTGGGGAATTTTTTTATTGCAAAACGGTGAACGAATTTGATCGCATTCGATGATATTAGCTCTAGTTCTTCGGTTACGGCTTTAGTGAGACTTAATATGCTTAAATTGTCATCATTATCGATCAATAATGCATATAAATGGTTTGAACGTGGTCGGAATCATCAATGTCATTCACTATATCCGCGAATTCGAACAATCCTTAGAGTTACGGATTTAATTTGGATCAAAAGGCTTGATTTTGACTTTCAAAAGTCAAAGGGGTTGAGTATTGGGTAATTACATAACTAGACCCTGCAGTTTCATGCATTTAGGTTTAGGAAATTGGCTGAAATAGTCCCTAGAGTTTGAGTTAGGTTAGGATTTAACTAACGGAGTTAGTCTAAAAAGTCCGGATTGTTACATCATCCCCCTAGTTGAAAGAATTTTCGTCCCGAAAATTAAAATAATCAAAAAAAATTATGGGGTGTCAATCATCCCCTAGTTGAAAGAATTTTCGTCCCGAAAATTAAATGGTACCTTAAATGTTTGACGTGAAGTGCTTAAACAGATGAGGATACTTACGCATTATCTGGTCATCAAGCTCCCATGTGAATTCCGGTCCACGTTTCGAGTTCTAACGAACTCTGACAATAGGGATTTTACTGCGTTTGAGCGTTTTGACTTCCCTATCCATGATTTCTACCGGTTCTTCAACGAACCACAATTGTTCATCGATGTGTAGTTCCTCAAGAGGAACCACGAGTGTTTCGTCTGCTAGACATTTCTTCAAGTTTGAGACATGAAAGACATCGTGTACACCACTAAGTCCTTCCGATAGGTCCAGTTGATACGTTACTGGGCCAACTCTCTTTACTATTTTGAACGGTCCACCATTTCAAGGATTTAGTTTGCCATGTTTCCCGAAGCGAATTACACCTTTCTAAGGTGAGACTTTGAGTAGAATCCTGTCGCCTACTTGAAATTCTCAAGGTTTACGACGCTTATCGGCGTAGCTCTTTTGACGATCACGAGCTGCCGCCATACGGTTTCGGATTTGAATGATCTTTTCAGAGGTTTCGAATACAATTTCGGGACTTGTAAGTTGGCTATCCCCAACTTCAGCCCAACAGATAGGAGATCGGCATTTACGTCCATACAATGCCTCAAATGGTGCTGCCTTCATGCTAGTGTGATATCTGTTGTTGTAGGAGAACTCCACTAAAGGTAAGTGAGACTCCCAAGTGTTACCAAAATTGATCACACAAGCTCTTAGCATGTCCTATAAGCTTTGAATAGTGCATTCAGTCTGGCCATCTGTTTGAGGATGGTATGTTGTGCTCATATCTAGATGCGTGCCTAAAGCTTTATGTAACGATTGATAGAAACGAGAGGTGAATCATGCATCACGATCCGAAATGATAGAGATTGGCACTCCGTGCCGAGAGACTACTTCTTTTAGGTAAATACGAGTAAGCTTATCCATTTTGTCGGTTTTCTTGATTGCTAAGAAGTGAGCGGACTTTGTTAAACGGTCAACGATTACCCAAATGGTATCACATCCGGTAGGAGTTCGTGGCAATTTTGTGATAAAGTCCATGGATATCTGTTCCCATTTCCACATGGGAATCTCTGGTTATTGGAGAAGGCCAGAAGGCTTTTGGTATTTGACCATGACTTTCGAGTAGGTCAGGCACTTGTTCACAAAGGTGGCCATATCAGCCTTCATGTTCGGCAACTAATAAGGGACTTTTAGGTAATGATACATCGTATCGGTACCAGAATGAATAGAATAGCGGGATTTGTAAATTCATTCATTATAAGCTCTCCTCTTTCAGGGCTTCGAGTTGAGCACTACGGATCTGATCAGTTAATCCGGGGTGGATAGTGAGTTATAACGCTCGAATTCGTCTGGGTTTAGTTTCTTTTCGGTTTAGGGCATCGGCTACTACGTTAGCCTTGCCCGGATGATACTTGATAGCATAGCCATAGTCGTTTAAAAGTCCGATCCAATGACGTTGTCGGAAGTTTAACTCCTTCTATTCGAAAATGTGCTGAAGACTTTTGAGATCGGTGCAGATAGTGCATTTGGTACCGTACAAGCAATGTGCCCAGATTTTCACAGCAAACACTACAGCTCCCAATTCTAGGTCATGGGTAGTGTAGTTTTTCTCATAAGCTTTCAATTGACGGGGAAGCGTATGCGATAACCTTTTCGCGTTGCATCAACACACAACCAAGACCTTGAGTAGAGGCATTGCAACACATTACGAAGTCATCCGTTCCTTCAGGAAGAGATATGATAGGTGCACTATAGAGTTTCTGTTTCAATAGTTGGTAAGCGGATTCCTGAGTTTTACTCCAGTTATAGGATTCACCCTTTTTGAGTTAGAGTAGAGAGGGGTTGAGCAATCTTTTGAGATTCCCTCAATGAATTGACGGCAACAGCCATCCAACCCTAGAAATTGTCGCACCTTTGTTGGAGTCATCGGTGCTGTCTGATTCTTGATGGCTTCTACTTTAGATGGATCGACATGTATTCATTTCTCGTTGACTACGTGTCCTAGAAGTTGAATCTTAGCGAATCCAGAACTCGCACTTTGAGAAAATGGGCATACAATTACTCTTTATTCAACAATCCAAGAATTAAGCGTAGGTGCTCCTCATGTCCTTCCTTGTTCTTAGGATAGATAAAGATGTCATCAATAAAAACGATGGTGAACTGATCGAGGTAGGGTTTACACACGCGGTTCATGAGGTCCGTGAACACCGCGGGTGCGTTGGTTAATCCGAAAGGCATGACTATGAATTCATAGTGGTCGTACCTAGCTCTGAAGGCAGTCTTAGAGCTATCCTCGTCTTGGACTCTCAGTTATTGGTAATCAGACCTAAGGTCAATTTTGGAATAGAAACTAGATCCTTGGGTTTGATCAAACAGATCATCTATGCGGGGTAGAAGATAACGAATCTTGATCGTCACTTTGTTCCGCTCATGATAATCGATACACATGCGGAAAGTATCTCTCTGGACGTGCTTCTACTTGGCTCGACAATTTCCCAGACAACTTAATCACCACCTGGGAGGATCTCGAAGCCAAGTTCTTCAAGAAATATTATCCACCTTCCAGAGACGCTCGCCTTAGGGATCAAATCCATTCCTTTCGGATGGATCTTAACGAGCCCTATCACATGGCCTGGGAGCAGTTCAACGCGCGGTTGAGCCGATGTCCCCAGCAAGATCTTTCCGACTAGGTGATAGTGGAGAAATTCTATAATGGCCTCACTTTCGAGAAGCAGCAAATGTTTAATACAATTGCGGGAGGCCACATCATGGAGAGATTTGAGCCAACTGAGTGCGAGGAGATGTTCGAGAGCTTCGCTCAATCCGAACAGAAGTACCTATCTTCTAGGACTTTTATTCCTAGTGCTAGATCATCCACCACATCTCCTAGAGGTGTGCATCAGGTCACTCCTGATTCTAGCGTGGCTGCTGCCCTCGCCGCTATGGCTAATGAAATCAAAGAGCTGAAACTCAGTGCTCAGAGGTGTGAAGTGGGCAGGGGAGGCCACGACACCCGAGATTTCCCTGTAAATAATCCGGAGAACGTGAGTTTTGCTGGCAACCGGTACCAGAATCGTGTGACATCCGGCATTTTCAGGTTAACTCCATTAACTCAAACCTCGTTAGTTCAAACATTTTTCGTTTCAAACTCAGTTATCCCAGTTAGTCGCACGTACGTTGCATTTAATTAGGGTAAATTAAATGTGTCAGTCAGTTCGCACACATCGGATCACACTCGAGTCTAACCCGGAACGTTGGTGATCAATCGAACATTAATATTACGAATATTAACAATTTATATTTTATATAAATTGCGAGTTTTATATAATCTTATGTGATTACGTAAATTATGTGAATATTATCGTTTTCGTACGTGTTTATCGTGTGTAAATCGTATTTAGTATTTTTATAAAAGTTAGTGTTTTTATAAAAATAAAAATAGAATGTTTTAATTATTAATTGAGTTAGTAATTAATTAATTAGAGCCTATAGGCTTTAATTAAGCTAGAAGCCCATCTTAAAACCCATTAACTATTAGATAAGGATAAGTTTTTTTTTAAAAAAAAAAACATAAACCCTAACCACCACCCCTTGAAACTGTCGACCCCTCTCCCACTCACCCTCTTCGACCGAAACAAGAAAGTGGCCAAAGCACCATCGATTCGATCTCCGATCTCGCAATTGAACGCGTATTTGGACTCCTCTCGACATTCCTAACGTTTCTACGTAAGTCGTTTCGTTAAATTCCGTCACTTTTTGATCCCTAAATTTTAGGTCAAACCCTAGTTCATCCAAACATGGAATTTTATAATAAAAATGTTAACTTTGTTATTGTTTTGCATGTATTGGTTGATTTTATGGTTATTTGCAAAACCCTAGATCCATGTGATTGGTAACGTGTTAAATATTGGAACTTTTTGATTATGTGAAGGATAGGAATCGCATGCTAGACGTGGATTATGATTTGTATAGTTGTAATTATATTAGTTGAAAGATTTAGAATCGATTTGATGTGTTAATTTTGGGATTTGAGCGTGTAATGGACAAGTTACTAAAAAAGGAAACTTTTTAGGTTTTCTAACTTGCATGCTAGACATGGTGCGGATGATGTGATGATGGTTATGAGCTAGTTGATACATGGTTAGATGAATTGTGAAATCAGATTTTGAATACATAACCCGGTTTTTACAAACTTTCCAAATAAGGAAACTTTAATTGTTAAAAATGGTTAACATTTGTTAATTAGACATGCTTTATATGGTTGATGATTGGTACATGATAGATAGGACATAATAACCTGTTGTAACGTGTTAGGTGTTTGAAATCACGCATGCTAGTCATAGGTTACTAAAGATGGAAACTTTATTTGGAATTGTGATATACATGTTAAGTTCTATGCAATGGTTATGTGATAGGACGATCTTGAACATGTTATAGTAGTCTTACAAACATATTAACAATGATAATTTCACGAGACACAAATCCCGAACATACTTTCTATTTATAAAAACCTGCTATTTATAGAAACCTGCTATTTATGGAAACCTGCTATTTATAGAAACATGCTATTTATAGAAACCTGCTATTTTTGGAAACTTTCTATTTTTGGAAATCATGCTTGTTTGATTAGAACAATTAGGATTTGTTGCTAAGTGTTACAGCATGATCATTTGTGTATAGTATAGAGGTATTATACTGAACAAACGTTAAATCATTAATCGAGTCACCAACGGGTCGTCGAGTCAAACTTGGTTAAACTTATTCAAACTTGGTCAAACTTACAAACTTTTCTAAACCCTTAAAACAATGATATTGTTTGGATACTTAGGGTTCGTATTCTCTTGCACAAACACACACTTATAAACCGATGTTTATAGGTGGCAGTTAGTCGTCAAGCATTCTAAGCTCGTTTTCTTTCGCACATACTCTAAGGTGAGTTTCACGGCCCCTTTTCTTACGTTTTAAACTTGGGGGAGAAAACATGGGTACAAACATTTAGATCTTACGTTTCTTTTATATCACTTGTGTACTAAGCGCAAACATATCACGAAAGTCCTTACTTATCGAACCGTTAGTATATGGGTTAGCGAGGAAATCTTGAGTAGTACTAGTGGGCACTGACAAGCCCCACCCGCGTTAGTCGCGCTAACACGACAGGTAGTCGAACGGGTGTAACATTTACCTAAACATTTACCATTGATTGTGATAGTCATGGTGGAAGGCAGTTCAAACATACAGACAGTCAGCTTCGGTGTCGAAACGCTTTAGTAACATGTACTAGGTTAGCTACCTATGATATAATTGAATACGGTATTATCTAGTAAGCTTTATAAACATATAAACCTGTGAACTCACCAACATAGTGTTGACACGTTTTAGCATGTTTTCTCATGTAATTAAGGTACAAGCACGAGCTAAGGCATGCATGCATACGAAGTCTATCATTGCAAACTCAAGAATTAACTATTTTAATTATCGTTGAATTGTTTATTTTGGCGCATGTTTTTCGTTTAACTTTTCGCTTCCGCAAGTCTTACATTAAATCAGTATTTTCATTACTAGTGTTGCATCGTGACTATGAGCAATACTAGTGTTTTTTATTAAACTCATATAGAGTCGTTCAACGTAACTAATGACTGAGATCCTGTTATGTCACGCCCCTAACGGTAAAACTCCGTTGGTGGATTTTGGGGGTGTGACAAATCGGGGCTATAATAACTATAACAACTCATTCGGCTCAGGATGGAGATCTGGAAATAACCCATCGGGGTTTAATGGACGCCAGCAACAGCAAGGAGGAGGAGAGACAGGAGCTAGATCGGGAAGCAGTGTCGACACAAATATGATAAAGGAGATGCTTGATAATCAGACACAACTGCTTGCCCACTTAGTACAGCAAGACAGGGAAGCTAGGCAGAGCCACTCTTTGTGCATGATTGATACATATATGGACTATTATCGGGACTCTAATCCAGTTGAGGAAGATAGAGAGAAGAGAGAAATAATAGAGGAGCCTCCGAATTGGTTGGAGGAGTTTGAAAGGAAAGTGGTAGGATCCTCGTTTCTAGGTGCTGGCGATGATGATTATGGTTTGAATGACATATTAGCACAAGTATGGTCGATAATCTCTAATACACCCTTGGTGGAGAGTTTAGAGGATCATGATGGTTCGGTTGAGAGGGTAGACGTCATACCATTAGAAATACCTATTTTTGAACCTCTATTTGTTATTCGTGCGGAGGGGAGAGAGACCGAGTCACCTCCTAGGTCTAGACCACCCTGAAAGCGAACCCGTGCTTTGATAGAGTCATCTAGGTTGAGGGTAGTGAAAACCCCAAGTGTGGGGACGTCAAGGGGTGACATTTTTCTTTTTTATTTGTTGCATATCATTTCCGGACCAGGTAAATATAAGTTATGGTAGAAAGATAGGGGTGATAGTTCTGAGGGACATTCGGTGATGAAGAGTGTAGTGATGAGTTGGAGAACCAGGAGACCGCGATGGATGAAGGCGGTTTCGGTTAGGATCAAGGAGAAGCCTCCTGATAGGCTTGTTTGAGTCACGGGCAAGTGCCCGTGATGTAGAGTTTGTATGCATTACTTGGTCTGAGTCCGCGTCAATTTCTGTGTTTTTTGGGTTTGTGTGTTTTGTTTGTGTCGTATCTTGCAGGGATTCGCGCTTGATTCAGTGAGGAAAATTATTATGAATGAATTTCCAGGTATGTTTTACATTGGTTTTTAACATGGGAATGAGTTTTAAGGAATTTGGGTGACGGAAGTGCTTTAAGGTAAAAAATATTCTAAGTATAAAATTGGAAAAATTTCTTAACTTTCTGTAACCAAGGTTCCTTCGCGGTACGCGAAGCATAAACACAAGTCTCTCGCTGTATGCGAGAGACAAATGTTTAAGTCGGCTTAATTAATTTTGGCCTCCTCGCGGTACGCGAGGAGTGCTGCCATCCCCTTCGCGGTACGCGGGGGAACCCTGGACATCTCCCACTTCCTTTGTTTCCCATGGCTTCCCACACCATTCACCAACCACCATCACCTACCATCATTTATCACATACATCCATTTCCATGATCCACCATAATCATCACCTATCATCTATCATATCCACCCTCCATCCATCATCCACATCATCTAATTCACTGACCACTGACCATGGGAAACTTGGGAACCAGTTTGTAACCGATGATTCACCTTGCCGTGGCATTCATGTCTATGTGTTTGTCACCCATCGGGTACGTGTCCTTGCATATCTATCCAGAGTTAGTTTGAGTTGTGTATTTGTGTCAGTTTAATGATGTGGGTTTGTTGTGAGGTTTATTTTGCAGGCATTGTTCGTCCTTATGAATTTTGAATGTTAAAGACTTCCGCTGTAATGTTTGAGAATGTTTTAAAGTTTAAGAACTATGAAATGATGTTTTGTGTCAACTATGAGACTACCTAGTTTGGGGCGTTTCAAGTTGGTATTAGAGTCATAGTTTGAGAGATTCAAAAATTTGCGATAATTTCTGAACTTAAAATGAGAATGGGACAAAGAAAGTAATGTTAGTCAGAGTAGCCCCGCCATGGAACTACAAAAGAGAGAAGGTGGTTAATGTCTTAAAGTAGAATGTAGACTACTAATGCCTTAGAATAGATGACAAATTGTCTTAGAATAGAGAATAGATAGGAAGTGCCTCAGAATAGAAACATGGACTTGGATACGAATGTACTCCTGATAGGAAATGTTCATAACCCAATAAGCCTATTTCCAGGGCTGCTATAGCCGAGGATGTCGCTTTAGTCTTGAAGGACGTCTTACCGGCAACCGTGGCCGATGCTATGAAGGAATTTAGGAAGGAAAAATAAAAGGGAAGCAATGGACCAAAAGGAAGAAAGCGACAAAGACACTGAGGTCATTGATAGTGAAGATTTTGATAACGAGCCCGCTCGTGGGTGCAACTACAAGTGTTTCTGAGGCTGTGACCCACCAAAATTTGATGGGAAGAAAGATGACGTGGGCACTTTCGAGTGGATTCAAATGATGAATGGGTGATCAATATTAGTGAATGTCGTGAAGATCAAGAAATCAATTTTGCTACTCACTCCTTCTTCGCCATCATCATCTTTAGCAGATATCTCTGGTCATATCCTAAGATCCAAATTTAAGAAATGTTGACGTGAGAAAACACTTTGCAGGTTGCAAAAAAAGTTGATGCGCATGGTGGAAGAAGGAAAAGACCATGAAAGCTGCAACAGGGAGGAGCTTGTCGAAGAAGATGAAAATGATAGTGTTGTCGGAAGTGGTTGTGGCCGGTCGTATAGGGCACATAGAAGAGAAGTCGACAAGGTTGGCGGGGAGGGGAGGGGAGGGGAGGGGTTGGGTTGTATAAGAAATTGTAAGAAGAGAGGTATTTGAAATTTCATGACGAAAAGTATAGTTTACTCTATAAATAAGTTTTAGCATCGATCATCATAGTATTTTGTTATAAATCTATATCTAATAAATAAGTAATTGGTTGGGTCACGTGTAATAATTCTGTGAGCCTAAGATTCTTTTTCCTAATAAATTCACTTAATCTTATTTTGTAATGTCGATGCCTAATAAGTTTTTTGTCTATCTTTCATATGCACCCGTTCAATTTTCACATTTTCAAACAATACTCCTCAACTTTCTAAAAATTCAAATATACTTTAAAAAAAATATAATTTCTTGTTGTGTTTAATATTTTTTTCTTTGCGTCCCGATATAAAAATTGTTATACTCATTTACAAGTGTCTACCACAACTCCACCTCAACTTTGTAAAATGTCACAATTAGGTGCTTTCCCCCACCGCCAAGCCACATGTCATCTATCTGTTGGGCCAGGATTTTTTTTACATTTCTTTTTATTGGGCTAACTGAGTCGTAGTAACTTCATACATTTCTTTTATGTATTTAATCACATTTCTTTTTTGTGCTTAGCCACGTTATTATCACTTCTTCAACCGTTTAAGTACGCTTTCCGCCGCAAGCGCATGGTGCTAATGTCACTGTACTTAACGAAGTTAATGTCACAACCGTAACACGTGTATCGAGATTCAAAAACGCACGGACTTAATTATGTACTTAATCACGTTAATTTCAATGTACGACCCCATCGCAACGCATGTCATGATTTATAGTTTTTCTTAATTACTAACTATTTAATAATTTTTTATTAATTTTTATATTTTTATTATCATTTAATATTTTTTTTATAATTTTTAAATATTTACTACCAACTATTTAATAGAATTAATTACACGGACGACCCCTGTGGTTTACCCAGGTTTCACTTATGACCCCTATGAATGAGAAACTACAAGTTTGGCCCAATAGTTTACACGATTGTAACACCCGTGGCCCCTGAGTTGGATGTTCGTTAAGTTTATCCGTTAAGTGAGAGTAAAATGACCAAAATACCCCTTACATTAAAAAAAAAATAAAAAACAAAGATTATAAATCATAAAACTCATCCCATACACCCCTTTTCTTCATCCCCAAACTCTCACCACACTCCACCACCACACTCCACCACCATGAACAAACTCTCCGGCGAGATCCCGACCATCACCGCCGCCGTCAACTACCGTTAGCACATGAGACCATACTAGGGTTTTCCTGTACGACACCTCGTACGAGGACATCAAACTTGCATACCACACTCCACCATCATGAACAAACTCTCCGACGAGATCTCGATCATTGTCGTCGTCATCGACTACCGTTTAACAATCCCAATCCATCGCAGACCTGGGCAACAAAGTTGCAGATTCAGGCCACAATCTCTAAAAAAAATCAACCCAACCCTAAATTCCATCGCAAACCTAAGAATCAAAGGTTGAAGATGCAATCTTAAGAAATCAGAAACGGAAACGGACAAAGACCGATGGCGGCGGAAGACGACACATAGGAGGATAACCAGTACGGGATCAAAACCTAAGAAATCGGAAACGGTGACGATGCAGTCCTACTGGTTGATAAATTTCCAAACAGATCTGACGGGTGGGGTTGTGAATGGTGGGATGGTGCACACAGTTGTAGCCCCAATTGTAAAGAATATAGAATTAAAAGGAAGAAGGAGACGACAATTAGGGGGTGTAACTGTCAAATTTTTTGGGTGTAGAAGCAATTTTTGTGGGTGTAACCGAGAAGAGCGTGGTGGTGGAGTGTGCTGGTGGAGGTTGGGGATGAAGTGTGGTGGTGGAGGAAGGTGAGAGTTTGAGGATGAAGAAATGGGGTGTTTGAGATGGGTTTTATGATTTATAATATTTGTTTTTTAATTTTTTAATGTAACGGGTATTTTGATCATTTTACACTCACTTAACGGACATCCAACCCAGGGGCCATGGGTGTTACAATCATGCAATATATTGGGCCAAACTTGTAGTTTTTCATTCCTAGGGGCCATAAGTGAAATCTGAGTAATCATAGGGGCCATCCGTGTAATTAATTTTTATATTTTTATTATCATTTAATATATTTTTTTATAATTTTTAAATATTTATTACCAACTATTTAATATTACTAAAAAAAAGAGTAAATTACAAATTGTGTCATTTATTTATTATGTAAATTACAAATATTGTCCTTTGTCTTTATAATTACACTGTATGTCTTTATTTTGAAACGTTTGCACATTTTATGTACTTTTAACTAACCCCCATCCAAATCATCCATTAAGTATTAGCGTGTGGCTCTCACATGAGGGGTATTTTCGTCTTTTTAACCCCTTATGCCAGACTAAAAGTAATAGACATTTATCTTCACTCCCAAAACCTAATTCAAGAAATCAAGTGAGGATTATTAACCCATCTCCCTTTCTCTCTCTTCTTCAACCAAAATTCACTCCCATCGCCGTCTTGTTCAACCTAATTTCTCAACAAAATTGATATGGGTTTTGAAGATTTATCTCAAATTCACATGGGATTTCGATCTCAAATAAAAAAAATCAAAAATTGAAGAAAACCTCTCGAATTGGGGTTTCTAAATAAGAATCTGGGTAATTCTTTTTCGTATCTCTATGTTCTGAAAACTTGTCTCCTTCCCCATTTCCTTGCAAAAAGTGTTAGGGATTTTGAATCCCCTATCCCCAACATACAATCGACAAAGAAGGAGGAGATAGTGGATGGGTTATGAAACACGAGTCAAAAAACCCAGATGTCGGTTTGAAGGTAAATCGGTTTGACCTGAATTCAACTCGTCATTTCCATTCGCACCACCATCACAATTTTGAGTAGGCCTATTCCGGTTGAGATCACGAATGAAAATGGGGATGGGGGTTTGAAAAAGGGCATATTCCAGTTGACATCTATACAAAAACACCAAATTTCATGGTTTTATGGTGGAGGTTTCTTACCTCCAATTTCATGAAAATGTTAATGAATTCACTCTTGATATATGTAAATGTTTTGGCAATATTAGTGATGTTAAAAACATAAAATTTATAGTTTTTATGATTTTGGAATATTTTTGCAAATACATATTTCATTGAAAGGGTGCAAAGAGTGTGTAGTAGAAATATGGTATAGAGAGAGCAGAGAGGGCTGATACATATTTGAGAAAAAGGGGTACAAAGACGTAAATGCCCCTCACATGATTAGACTTAACTATCATTTTGGATGAGAGTTAGTGTAAAGGACTTAAAATATGTAAAAGTTTTAAAAAAAGAATATTTAGTGTAATTTTTAAAGACAAAGGAAATCTGTAACTTTAATTATAGTTAAAGGTTTTAATTTACTCATAAAAAAATATATATCGGCGGAACGCCTATAAAAGTTGCCCTTTGCCGGTCCTCAACCTTCCGCCTATCTCCTCCGCATCCTACCGGAAAGCTGCAAAGAATCATAATAACGAATTATGGTGGTGGCTTCCGGTACCAACTCCTTCGCTAAGGAGATGACCATCCGAAAACGCATCGGCAACATGTAACAATTTCAAATCTCTTCTCCTTCTCCACTTGATTATGTAATTTTCCTATTGATTCAGTTCTTGGGTTTACAGTCTAAATTATGACGTATTTTATGAAATTAGTAAGTTTAAGCTTGTGAATTCGAGCTGTAGCTTGTACTCTACTGCATATTTGCTTTGATTGAATTTGTTTCAGTCACATATATGAAAATTTAGTAGTTCATCTATTGTTGAAAAGCTACACTTTGACTTAAAATTTAAATAGGTTAAATTTTAAGTTTAAAGGAATGGATTCTAAGATATGTGCTAGTTATTTGTAAAATAGTGGGTAGGATTTCCTAAGTTAAAGTTTATATGATTGTTGTGATGGCTTTCATGCTATAGGTTTGAATATGACATAGATGAAGACACAATAGATACTGTTTTTCGAGTTTGGTGGAAGTTTTCGTCTTTGGTGAATTTAGTTTCTTGATATAGGTAGTTGGAGAGAGTACACAGGGAAAAAGGATGAAAGAGCATAAGTAGCTTATTTTCAAACCATTGTTGTTTATTGTGTTTAAGGCTATGTGTGATGTTGGGCTTAATTGGGTTTGTTCACATACGGGTCACGGGTCAATGTTTGGGTCGGTCAAAATTGGAGTCAGTTTAGGTTTATTTGTTTGTGTCGGTTGTTTGTTTAGAGTGCTGGTTTGGTTTATTATTTGGTTTAGTTGTTTATTTGGTAAGGGTTGATTTAGTATCCTTCTAGAGTCACCTGTTAAGTTTGGAAGTTAAGTTAGGGTTGGGTTATATATATAGATCGTTTTATTGTAATTGTGTGCGTTTGATTAATAACAAAAGAGTCGCACAAAGGTTTTTGATCAAATCTTGAGTTTTGTGGGTGTGATTTTCAGGCCTGTGCCATCATGTGACACCTTAGGCAAATCTCACATTGTCATGTCCATACGAGAGCATAAGGAATGCCTAAAATACCACCAACGTATTTTGGGCGTATTGGATGTAAATGAGAGGAAGAACTCCATAGTTACGCATGCTTAGATGGAAATAGTTCTAGGATGAGGGACCTTTTGGGAAGTTTCCACACTCGGGCAACCAAAAATAAAGTTGTGACCTCCTTGGGGGCAAAATAGACAATATTGGTTGGTATGAGGGGCTGGATGTTACAAAACCCGTGGTGTATTATTGGGGATTTAGATACCTCTAGAATGGTCACCAGCGATTTAACGATTTTGATATAATGATGTTATTAAATTAGTAAAACCTGCATCAACTTATTGGAGCAACTTGTACCTTTGATCTTTGGTGTTATATGTGCCAGAGTTTGATGTTCACTGTAGTACTAAAGAACCATCCACTTTGTGACCCTCATTTGCATACTGTTATTATGTTATGATTTCACAGATTTAATAAAAGAGTGGATGATTTTCCATCATTAAGAGATTACAACGACTACTTAGAGGAAGTTGAGGACATGAGTAAGTTCATCTCTGGTTCTCTTTCACCATACGCAAGTTAAGAATGCCATGTTCACTTGCATTCATTTTTTTCAG
Organism: Smallanthus sonchifolius; assembly: GCA_023525975.1. Lineage (NCBI taxonomy): Eukaryota > Viridiplantae > Streptophyta > Magnoliopsida > Asterales > Asteraceae > Smallanthus > Smallanthus sonchifolius. The sequence continues at coordinate 12,909,494 of CM042035.1, read as the reverse complement.
CTGTAAACTTGGTTGAAGGAATAGATGTACCTGCTATTGAAGCAAAGATTGCTCAGTACCAAAAAGAAAATGCAGAACAAATAATGAACGCTCATGCTCGTAAGGTTTGTCAAATGGTGAACCTTGAAATCAGTGGGCTTTGTTGTCTCACATTGCGCTAACTAAGTAGTTTTTCTTTATCAATTAGGCTGAAGAATTTGCAGCAGCGTTGGCAGCAAGCAAGGGACAACCTGTACAAACTGATGTTGATATGGTTAGTCTTCCGGTTCCTGCTGACTTCTAATTTTGAAACCTGGTCAACTTTGCTTTGACTCTTTATCATGTAACTCGTAATGATCACTTCTTGGTGGGTAGATAGTAGAGTTGGAAAAATGGGCGGGTTGGGTAGCATGCCAAATACATCTAGTTCAAAACAGGTAATTTTGTACGGGCTAGGTTGGGTTGACCAGTGACACTTTTGTCTGACTTTCTACTATTTTTTATAGTTAGTATACTATATATGATATTATTACAATATGATGAGAGCTAGATAAGTGAGATCTCTGATCATGTACCAACTTAGAAGATACACCAGGAAATATTAAACCCTAGGAAGTATTTGCAAGCACTCCGTTGTAGCTTAAATGAAGTTTAAGACAGACTCCAAAAGGTAATTTTATTAAGTACATTTTTAGGCAATTTCGAGGACTCTTATATGTTCATACAGTATAAGTATACAAATGGATTGCATAAATTTACGTTAGTTTCAACGTGTGTGTATAAATAAAAGATATATTTAATATGCATACATATTGATTGACAAAGATCATCCATGGATGTATAGTTGAGTTACATTGCTTTTTCATGGTATATTTTATTTGCCTATTTGAATCATCTGAACTATCAACTTTGTATAAATCTTGTTCCTTGTCTTATTTATGTCTAATTTTACAATTAAGCTGGTCTCTTTTTAGAAAGATAAGGTAGCACCTCACTACACTTCACTACTCTTTATATTCTTTTTATACTTCCAAATAACAACACTCTTCTTCATCATCAAATCTTCTCCTAATCTTTTCTTCACCATCACCTTCTAGTTGTTTTATTAATTTCTTTTATTTTCATCATTTATCCTTGCCTTTTTCTTCATCACCTTTGCCGCTTCACCTTCATTCTTTAAAATTAAGAAGTTGAGGCTATGATCAAAACGTAAAAGCGGGTGAAATTAACCAAGAACACAAAGTTGAAATCGATATCTGAATGAATTGAACTCACCTTATATTGGAATTATAAACCAAAGTTATGGATTCTGGTCATCTTCTTCCTCTTTTTTATAAGCTTTTTTTTCTTTAGAGAATAACTAGGATTGTGGTCTTGGCTTAGAAAAAGGCGCCTGAGTAGTGTTGGTGAAGAAATTGCTTCGCAACATTAGATTTGTAGGGATCTCCTAAAGAGTGATGAAGCGGGAGCTTGGTTTTGAAAAGCACACTAGAAGTGAGGTGATGGAGGCTACAGTCAAAGCGCCTGGAGGCGGCGCTGCTGCTTGCAAATTTAGGTCAAAATTAGGACTATTGGTCTAGAAATTTACAAAATAGCGACCTTTCGGAGGTTAACATTTAAAAATGACCAAAAAGATGAAGTGATTATGAATGGTTTACTTGATGAAGACGGCTGATATGTAAAGAGATGAGACTTGAGAGAGATGTAACTTTTTGTCGTGCATAAAAGCTTACATGTTTGTACATAGAGTAATGCCTCACGTACGTTAAGCCCTCGCCTTGGCTTTCGGGACTAAATTCCTTGGAGTGCCTCACACTTTTAAAACCAAGAGTGGCTGCTTTTTGCCTGAGACGCTGCTTTCGGCTGAGGAGATGCTTCAAGCGCTCTGGTATAAGTCAAGCTCTGGTATAAGTCGGGACTAAATTCCTCGGAGTGCCTCACACTTTTTAAAACCAAGAGTGGCTGCTTTTTGCCTGAGACGCTGCTTTCGGCTGAGGAGACGCTTCAAGCGCTCTGGTATAAGTCAAGCTAGGTTGATGGGGGGTAAGAGAGAAACAAAGTAAAGATAAAAATGTTTGTTCCTTCTTTTGTTTTTCTTATTGTCTTTGAAGAAGTAACTTAAAAAAAGTAAAAGAGAAGGGAGAGGAAGAGAAGGTTTGGAGAATGTCAGTCTTGGTTTTAAAATACGCGCATAATGCGTGATGCGACGAAGCGAACGCATCGCCACACTTGATGCGTTGCGATTCCACGATGTGTTTTGATGCACCGATGCACACATAATGCGGTCCCTCGCATGATGCACGCGATGCTGCCATATGCAATCTTTTCTAGTTTATTCTTCTTGGTTCTTCTTCATCAATCAGTTACAACCTATAAGTGTGTTTTTATGTTTAAATATGTTTTTTAAGTATGTTTTAATGTTTTATAAGTATGTTTTTATGTTTTAATTGTTATGTATAATTAATTTTTTAGTTTTTTTTAATAAGAACGCATCACATATGTGATGCGCGCACATTGGATTTTTGGACCAAACGCATCAGAGCACATCGCACATTTTAAAACCAAGGTGTCGGTGTATAATGAAAAGATGAGAAAAGAGATTATAAAAAGAACGAAAGCAAGTGGTATTTTGGTTGTAATATTTTGTCTTCTTGGGTTGTAAACAAACTTCTTTAGTTGTAGATAGAGATAAACAATCTAACTCATAGGATAGTTAATGCTTTTAGGTTTTTATATTATTAAATTGTACATATTTTTATTATCTTATTTTTGAGTGTTTAAAGATTATAATGGTAGAAGATATATATATATATATATATATATATATATATGGGGAGGATCAAATAAGAAGTAGGTTTTCGCTAAGAAATCTAAGAAATGACCAAAACGCTTAGAAACGATATCAAACTAACTCCGATTGAGCTCATTTTAGCGGCGTTGGAACCGTCTCGTCGAACTCTACCATCTTAGCTTTTAGGGTTTAGCTTTTAGGGTTTAGATTTTACGTTTGAATTTTAGGGTTTTAGCCTTATGGTACTTTTAGGGTTTGGATTTTACGGTTTAGGTTTTTTTTTTTTTGGGGGGGGGGGGGGGGGGTTAGGTTTTTGTGGGGTAGGGGTGGTGGTTTTAGGCTTTTTGGGTGGGGGGTGTAGGTTTTTGGAGGTGCGGGTGGAGGGGGGTTTAGGTTTTTGGGTCCGGATTAGAGTTCGATAAGACGGTTCCAACGCCGCTAGAATGAGCTCAATCGGAGTTCGTTTGACCCACTTCTTAGCGAAAATCCACTTCTTAGTGGAACCTTCCCCTAGATATATAGGGAGGGATATTTTAAGAAGGCTAAAAAGTGTAAAAAGTCTTTTAAAAACCCCACCACCACCCCCAAAAGCCTAAAACTCCCCACCCCAACCCCCCCCAAAACCCAACCCCCACCCCACCCCCAAAAAACCTAAAACCCCCCACCTTGAAAAACCTAAATCCTAACAAAAAAAACCCTAAAACGCCGAAAAAGTCGTCTAAAAACACCACCCCCCACCCCCCAAAAGCCTAAACCTCCAACCCAACCTCTCCAAAAAACCTAACCCTCACCCATCCCAAACCAAAAAACCTACCCCCCCCCCCTAAAAAAAAAAGCCTAAATACTAAAAGCTAAACCCTAAGGTAAAAACTAAACCCTAAAATCTAAACCCTAAAAGCTAAGATCGTAGAGTTCGATGTGACGGTTCCAACGTCGTCGAAATGAGTAAAATCGGAGTTCATAGAGCGTTTTAAACGACTTTTTACACTTTTTTGACTTTTTAGCGAAACCTCACAATATATATATATATAGGGGTGAGTTCACTAGAAAACTCATTTTCATGAGAAAACCAAAAAACTCCTACTGCATGTGTAGTACACCCAAAAACCCAACCCACCCCCACCCAAAAACCTAAACCCCCCCCCACCCCCACCCAAAAATCTAAACCCCCCCCCCACCCCACCCCCACCCAAAAACCTAAACCCCTCACCCACCCCCCAAAAACCTAAACCCCCCCACCCCACACTTCCAAAAACCTAAACTAAACCCAAAAACTAAACCAAAAAGCTTAACCCCACCCCTAAAAACCTAAAACCCCCCACCCCACCCAAAAACCTAACCCCACCCCACCTACCCCCACCCACCCTTAAAAACCTAAACCCCCACCCACCCCCACCCCTCCAAAAACCTAACATAAAAGCTAAACTAAACCTAAAAGCTAAACCACTACTTTTCGAGTTTTTTTATTTAATTTTTTTTGAACGAGGACGACGTGGGAAACAAGGTCTTCGAAGCAGTTTTTTAATTTTTGATTTATTTTTTGAGTTATGATTTTTTTTACCTTAAATAAGTAGTTTTTTGGTTTTCTCATGAATATTGAGTTTTCTTATGATCCTTCCTCTGTATATATATAATATATATAATATATATATATATATATTATATATATATATATATATATATATATATATATATATATATATATATATATATATATATATAGGGGAGGGTTCCAGAGAAAACCATAAGTTAGGCGGAAACCGAGAAAACCACTAAAAAAAACCAATTTTACCCAATCATATAATAATTTTTATTTTTTGTTTTGTTTTATTTTTATTTATTTATAAGAGTATCAATGTAATATTAAACATTTTTACCAAAAAACATTTTTACACATAGTGTTACGTATACGTAAACATAAAACAAAAAAATTGCAGTTACGTATACGTAAATCAAAAAAATTGATTTTGGATACGTATACGTAAATAAAAAAATTGCCTAAAATGATGTGGTTTTCTTGATTTTCGCCTAACTTTGTGGTTTTCTCTTGATCCCTCCCATATATATATATAATATAATTTATAAGTATTTATGAGAATGTTGAGGTGGATGTGTGGGTACACGAGGTTGGACCGGATAAGAAATGAAGTTCTCTGGGAAAAGTTCGGGGTGGCTTACAGCTCGGATAAGATAAGGGAGTGGAGATTGAGATGGTTTGGGTATGTGAAGAGGAGACAAATGATGACCAGTAAGTACCATGGAAACCATCACAGTGGAGGGGAGGAGCAGAGGTAGACCCAAACTGAGTTGTGATGAGTGGATTAGACATGATTTGTTAGAGTTGCAGATCTCTTAGGACATGATCGGGGATAGGAGTTCTTTGAGACACCAGAGGTTATGGACCTTTAGGATAGTGTATAGACTTGTCAGGGGAGCGTATAGGTACACTAAGAGGATTTTGGGTGTACCTTATTCATGTCTCTTTTGTGCTCTTACCTGTCACTACTATAGTTACCTCACCACTTTGTGCTATTTAGTAGGTCATTGTTTTTGCTATGACTTTTTGTTTCGTTGTTGTTTCAATTCCCGGTGCCACACTGTATGTTATATGTCACCTGTTATCTTGATATTTGTATACTAAACTTGACATGTCATGGTATGGTTTTTGGAGTTGGGGTCTCAACGAAAGCAGCCTCTTTGTCCTCCTTGATAGAGGAAAGGTGTGCCTCCATCCTACCCTCCCCATACCCTATTTATAGCTTGCTATGAGTGGGATTTTACTGGGTACGTTTGTTTGTACTTTATAAGTATTTATGAATATCAAGCGCCTTGAGTATGTGATGCTAGCGCGTTCGCCTTGGGCCTCGATTTATATATAATAATTTATAAATATTTATAAATTGGAGCTTTTAGCGAGTTGAACTCTAGTATCTCACCGGCGGCTTAGATTGTTTACACCCTAGTCAGGTGTCATTATGAGTGAAGCGGTAGTGGCATTTTAGAAGTAAAGTGAAAGCATTTCCGTTACGCAATTATCAAATTTAATGGTGGTGGTTGTGAATTATAGTAATTAAGTAATAACTCAAGGAGTACAATTCAATAATCTTATCCCAAATTTACTTGTTTGGGATTTCTGAATTGCTATATACACCTCAAATTATTCATCTCCATCAGATCAAAAATCCCAATTTTCTCACAATAATGTCGGACGTTCCGCCAGAAGCATAGTTGTCAATAGCGAATAGCAGTAAATAGCGACAAGCCACCTATACGCTACGTAGCGAATAGCGGGCGCTATTTCACGTTTAGCGATACACTGCTAGAAATTAAAAAAAATAATAATTAAAAAAAAAAAAAAAAAAACACGCTATTGGGTCGCTATCTGGTCGAGAAATGGGAATAGCGGGGCCTTAACGAAACGCTATGTAGCGCGCTATAGCGCGCACTACGAGCGCAATTGACAACTGTGGCCAGAAGTACTGATCAGAATTCTCTCGCGCTTGCCGGTGAAGTCTCTTCTCCGATTTAGATCTGTTTCTAAACCCCTGCATGCTCTAATTGACAGCCCTTACTTTGTCAATCTTCATCTGCAACAATCCATGAAAACAGACAAAGTTCTTGCTCTTTTTAGAGGCATCGGTTCCTCAACTTCCTTCTGTTCCTTGTATATGGATTCACATCCAACTGCTGTTGAGTTGGAAACACCTTTTGATAGGACTCGTTTCCCTTATGTTCTTGGCTCTTGCCGTGGGTTGATATGTTTATCTAGCGGCCCAGATGACAGGTTAGTTTTATTGTGGAACCCTTCAACCAGAAACTGTAAACTGATACCGACACCAATACACTATAATCCACCTGCTTACGGAGATATAATCACCATTGACCAAGTAGGTTATGATCATGTAAACGATGATTATAAGGTGGTTAGATTGGCACAATGTAGTGGACCAAGAGTGAATTTTGAAGTTAGTGTTTACAGTCTGAAGTTGAACATGTGGCAATCAGAGGAGCAGATTTTTCCTTACAAGTTTTTCCCTGTGCCTTGTAGTGGTCAAGGTGTGTGTGTCAGTGGTGCGGTCCACTGGCTTGTAAATCAAAAACCTGGTCCAGTTATGGATTGCTTGATAGTTGCTTTAGACCTTGCTAGTCAACGCTTTGAATCGGTGCCACAACCCGAGTATTCTGATAATTATGTGGCTTTAGATTTGGGAATACTAGGAGGATGTCTTTGTGTGGTTGGTAATGGTGAGATGCGCGACGTGGATGTATGGGTGATGGGATAATATGGAGTGAATGAATCATGGAGCAAGTTAATTGCATTGACAACGAATAATTCCGTGATGAGTGTTTTCCCATCTGTAAAACCGATCATCTATTTAAACAACGGTAAGGAAGTACTCCTGGAAATGAACCAACGGTTTGTAATTTTTGATCTTGAAGAGAAGAAATGCAAACATATGTGGTTCTGTGACGTGTCTCATATGTCCACATTTGTTTATCAGGAGAGCCTTGTTTAGAAACCAGCAAGTAATTTAAGTGAAAGATGATGTGCATGTGCTATGCTTATGAGTTTTTCTTTCTTTTCTTTTTCTCTTTTTTTTGTCCCTTTTTTATTTCCTTTTCATGTAATATATAACTATATATGCTAACCGAAATCTTATAATCTTGTTGCTTTTACACAAAGTGAAGAGATTTCTAGTTATTATTGTGGCCAGATGTTGCAGTTTTGACCCATTAATATACAAATGGGTCAATTTGTGTTGTGATTTTGACCCATTAACATACAAATGGGTCGGTTTTGGTTGTGGGTTATCCTTTTTTTAACTTAGCCAAAAAGAAACAGGTCAAATGGGTATATAAATTTCCCAAAGTGCCTGAATCTCTTAGATCACTTTATTTAAGAAAAACTATTATTATTATTATTATTATTTTAACAATATAGTTTTTATAATTTTTTCTAGTATATTAATTATATAAATTTACACAATAGTAACCAAGTTTCTCAAGTGTTCCATTTAAATACCTCAAAGTTTTTTTGTCTCTCTAAAGTCACTCAACTTTCAGTAGGTGTTCCAAACCTATGTAATATTTTTATAAATGTTTAAATTTTTGAATATTGAATGAGATATATGAAACATATATGAATCTTGTTCACTATTTAGCAATTATTTTTTTCTAATTCGACTTAAATATAACAATTTTTGAAACTTGTTTATTATTTGATGAACTTTTTTTTCTTCACTATTACCTCATATTTTAAGTTAATTGAATACAAATTTCACTTATTGGTAACTAATATTCATATATATTTCATTTGCCTCATTCAATTTTAAAAAAATTAAACATTTATAAAAATATTACATAGGATTGGAACACTTAATGAAAGTTGAGTGACTTTAAAGGGACAAAAAACTTTGAGGTATTTAAATGGAACACTTGAGAAACTTGGTTACTATTGGGTGAAGTTTTCCCTTAAAATATGAAAAATGGACAAAAAGTGTTGATGGGTCAACTTGATCCATTTGGACCAGGATATATTTTACTCAACGACATGCCCATTTGGACCTGTAGGTCTAGATGAGGTCTTTTTATTGTAATCCTTAAAACTTTATTCTTCTCTTTCACTGTTTTTATCATCTGCTGTGAGCAGATGATAGGAGGATAATTTTCCAACTTTCAGATCGTTTATTGGAAGAGATGTTCTGTGTGATGGATGAATAATTTAATGTTTTAATTTTTCATTTTCTCTTTCTTACTATCATTCATAGTTAGTGACGAACTCGACCCATTTGATTGTTGGTGGTTGGTGGGGTTTAAGACTCTTGATATACATTTCTTTAGTGAAATGCCCTCATGACTCGAGGTGAATATAGTTTCATTACAGTCAAACTGTATAATTATTTTGCCTACGCTTAACCTGCATATCTCAACTATGATTGATATTATACTTGTTTGAATTGGTTAAAAAGTGTTAGTGTTGAGAATGAAGGAATCAAACTATGCTTCCAATACCTACACTATTAATCATGGGGGATGAGATGTGTATATCTGCAAAACCAATTAAACTTGTTTTCGATGTTAGTAAAATATGAACACCATCTTTTATACCTAAAATTTTTGTTTTCATTCTGTTTCAGTCCGCTATATTTCTCCCAAACATATTTAAAAAAAAAAGAATGTGATAGAATCCAAAAGTGGGATATTCGATTGATAGAAAAAGTGCTGATAAACAACCCGATTCGAGATGGGTGATTCTCCAAATTACAAAGGTATAAAACCTAGATATTAGATAAAAACATAGACAAAAACCTAAGGCTAGAACAAAAGGCTTAAATAAACATAAATAGCAGCAGTAACTGCTGCAGTTACCCCCTAAACATCAGCTCCCATTTACCCACATTCGCTAACTGCCTTGACTGAGGCTGAATGGGTCAAAACTTGATCCGAATACCTGCTGGGGCTGTCCCTAAACCCAGTTGGGTTGACCCGACCCACTGGAATCGTATCAATACTACCCACCCGAAGAAACGACTTGTCCTCAAGTCGAAAAGAGGAGAATTGTTGTGCCAAGCAATCATCCATTCAATTGTAGGCTGTCCCGCGTCATAGACCCATTGATGAACCAAAATGGATTGTGGTTGATGGTCATATCCCAGCAGCCACACTATGATAACTCCGTAAGTGGTGGTTTGTTCCTTCAACTTTATAGGCAGGTCAGTGAGCTTCACTGGAATACACAGACTAGTAGAATTGACATTTTGATCATTAGATCTGATCCACTCCAACTTGTCCTTGCGCATGTCTTCATGTTCGTCTTTTTTTATTTGATTATCTCTGGCATGTTTCTCATCCGCTGCTTCAAGATCACAGCTTTCCAGAACTTTTACGTCTCCGGACCTGGAACCGTCGCCGGTACAGTCTTCCTGGACCAGATCTGTCACTGGACTTTGAGATTCACCCTCCGGTTCCTTGTTGTCCCCAAAATCATGATCAAAACATGGGTGAGATTCAAAATTCCCACCAGAGTCGCCAGGAATTTCCTCCATTCCCAGATTTGCCACTAGATCTTGGTGTTCATCCTCTGGTTCCTTGAATGTGTCGGCTCGCTGTTGTAGCCAAGCTTCTGTGATTGCTGCAATATCCTTCTTCAGGGCTATCAAAGAATCAAGTTTAGCCTCAATGGCTGCCAACTGGGCAACGATCCTGCCTTCCTTCTGATTGTTCCGGGTCTGCTCCATCTTTGAGTTTCCCGGCAATGGAACCAAATGATAGAATCCAAAAGTGGGATATTCGATTGATAGAAAAAGTGCTGATAAACAACCCGATTCGAGATGGGTGATTCTCCAAATTACAAAGGTATAAAACCTAGATATTAGATAAAAACATAGACAAAAACCTAAGGCTAGAACAAAAGGCTTAAATAAACATAAATAGCAGCAGTAACTGCTGCAGTTACCCCCTAAACATCAGCTCCCATTTACCCACATTCGCTAACTGCCTTGACTGAGGCTGAATGGGTCAAAACTTGATCCGAATACCTGCTGGGGCTGTCCCTAAACCCAGTTGGGTTGACCCGACCCACTGGAATCGTATCAGAATGATACTTAAATATCTTTTCAATCAGTAAATCATTTATACATTCATGGAAGATAATGTATTTAAGTTAAGAAATCTTGAGTAAATTTTATAGAATCGAATAATAGGATTCTGTTCAAACTTCAATTATAAGCATTCCCATTTATTGCTTTATGATCTTAGTTTTTTACAACATTTTTACTACCGGAAAGTTGGCATGAGATTTCATATAATTCTATGCAAGACAAGAATGTTGGGTTGTGAAGGCTTATTGGGTTCATGGGTTTCTCGGTTTGGGCCCACGAACTGGGCTGAAGGAAGAAAAAGGGGCGCCGGTCCTAGCGGGTTTAGTCCCTGTTTTTGTTTCTTGTTGCCTAAGTTAACCATATTCTAGATCTTATTTATGCCCTAGCATGTAATTGTAATTTTGTAGCACCTAATAAAGAGAAACCTAGTTGCAGCGTGGATTTAGGTTTCACACCAAAACCGAACCACGTTATTTCTTGTGTCGTTTATTTGCTTTCTGCGTGTTAATCGTTGCTTCTGCGTCCGCCTCTGATTACCTAACAAAGAAGACTCAAGGTCCATGTGGGAACTCTAGAAGCCTCCCCAACGTTCTTTTATCAAGAAGAGTGTAGAAGATTCCTTATAAATTTCTATATAGTTCGTAGTCGATCTTAAGTGTTGATGTAAATAGATCCCAACAGTCCATTTTTGAGATATGAGTATGTGTCACAAGACGGCTCAAATTGTCTTGTAAAGTTCTCTCATGCAATCTAAGTGTTCTTTGGTTCCCCACACATTGAGCTTGTAAAGAATAAAACATGGCATACGACTCGCCTTTTGTTAGTTTTAAGCCTAGTCTCCAGGTTCATTTTTCTTTCTTGAAGTTGGTTGGGTGTAGTGGTGTACAGTGTGGATGTTTGGGTGATGAGAGAATATGGAGTGAAGGAATCATGGAGTAAGTTGGTTGCATTGACAATAAGAAATGACTTGACAAGTGTTTTCCCAAGTGTAAGACTGATCATCTATTTGAAAAGCCGTTAGGAAGTGCTCTTGGAAATTAACAATTGAAAAAAAGAAATCCAAACAAATGATGTTCCGTGATGTGTCTCATTATCTCATAGGTCAACATTTCTTTATCACAAGAGCCTTGTTTAGAAAGGAGAAAGTAATTTAAGGGAGAGATGATGTTCTCTAATTTTTTTCTAATATATTTGTTATTTACTAAATTATGAAAAAAGGACAAGAACTTTTCAGATTGTTTATTGGAAGAGACTTCCTGGGTGATATAAATTGATGAATAATTAATATTATATTATGTTTATTATTTATAATATTGGAACTAGGTTCGGTTTGAAGATCTAAATGTCTTCCCCACCAGAATCATATTTATTGTTTATGCCGGTAATATTTTCTTCCCTCACCAGACAAAAAACTCCGGTGATTCTTCACTTTTTATTGAAGAAACACTTTTTTTTGGATTATTTAAGGAGTTGAAATGGATTGTAAAACTATGGTTCTACAACAATAACATGTATATATTTATTTATTTATTGAAGCATTTAGAAGGTTTTAAGCATGGATTGATGAGCTCGACCCGTTCTATCCATTACCTTTTTAGTTAAATCTTTTAGCTTAACTCAGTTGTCTTGTTTGAGATTGTTAGATGTTAAGTAATACTGTCATTGGGCCTAGAATTTTGTTACGTTCAGGTTCCCTCACCTATATATATCCATGTATATTCTTGCTTTAGTGCATCAATTAGAAATCCTTTCAATCTTTGATTACATGGTTTGAGAGCCTACCATCTTGAGTTTGTGAGTACCCTATTTACTCTCGCGAGTACTCATTTGCTCGTTCGAAAATCTTTTTTCGAGTGCCCTTTGAGTGCCCTTTGCATCTCACTGTCGCTGCCCTGGTAATATGTTCACCTATTTGAATAATCTGAAATATCAGTTTTGTATAGATCTTGTTCCTTGTCTCATTTCTGTCTAGTCCTTTTAGAAATATTAAGTAGCACTTCACTACCCTTCACTACCTTTCATTGTTTTTCTAAATAAATTCTTCTTCATCATCAAATCTTCACCTCACCTTGTCTTCACCGTCACTTTCTAGTGGTGTTAGTAATTTCTTTTATTTCCATCATTTGTTCCCACCTTTTTCTTCACCACGTTTGCCACTTCGCCTTCATTTTCTAAAATTTAAGAAGTTGAGACTACGAATCAAAATGTAAAAGCGTGTAAAATTAACCAAGAACAAAAAATTGAATCGCAATCCGAATGAATTTACCTTATATTGGATTTACAAACCAAATTATTAATTTTGGTCATCTTCCTCTTTTTTGCAAGTTTTTTTTTCTCTGTGGCCCCTTAATGGGAAATGAGAGAAATAACTAGGGTTGTGGTTGTGGTTCTTAAAAGTGTGGAGAAATTGCTTCACAGCACTAGTGATATCCTGAAGCATGGTGAACTAGGAGCTTGATTTTAATAAGTTCTCTCTACGCGCCTAAAGGAGTGAAGTGATGGACATGGTAACCAAAGCGCCTCAGGGTCTGGAGGTGGCTCTTCTTGCACATTTAGGTCAAAATTAGGACCGTTGCTCAGGAAGTTTAGAAAATAGCGACCTATGGAAGGCTGATACGTAAACATGACCAAATGGGTGAAGAGATTATGGTTGAAGAAACTGGATATATAAAAGAGATGTAGCTTTTGGTTGTACATAAAGCTTATTGGGTTGCACATAGAGCAAAGCCTCATGTACATGAAGCTTTCGCCTCGCGCTTCAGCAGGTCCTAAATGAGCGCGTCACACTTTTTAAAATCAAAGCGGGCGCTTTTTTCCTGAGGCTCCACTTTCAACTGAGGTGACGCTTCACACGCTTCTTGGTATAAGTCGAGCTAGGTTGAGAGGGTCAAGAGTTGAGCTGGGTTGGAGGGGAAAGAGTCGAGCCAGGTTGAGAGGGGTGAGAGAGAAAAAAAGAAAGGATCAAAGTGGCTCTGTTTTCTTCTGTCTTTGAAGAAGAAACTTAGAAGAGAGTTTGGAGAGTTGAAAAAAGAGTACAAAAAGAATAAACGCAAAGAGTATTTTGGTTGTAATAATTGTTTTCTTGGGTTGTAAATAGAGTTTCTTTAGATGTAGATAGAGATGAAAAATCTCACAAATAGGATAGTTAATTCTTTTTTAGATTTTATATTATTAATTGTGTATATATATATATATATATATTTATTTATCTTATTTTTGAATGTTTAAGGATTAAATGGTAGAAAATATTACATGTAATTAATTTATAAGTATTTATAAAATGGTAGAAAATATTTATGAAATCTCACAAATATGATAGTGAGCTTCTTCTAATAGGGTTTCGTTTTTCTTTCCGATATTCGAACTTATACCTTTTACAATATCATAATAACATATACACCCTGTCCCATGATGACAGCTCGGTTTTGATTTGTAAAATGCATTCTTTATACCTTTCGCATTAATGATGGCATGAACAATTTTAGGATTTTAGACCAAGATTTGTAACACCTCTGCAGTTTTGTGCATGTATCAAATTTCACCATACTGCAAACATTTGTATCAGTTTTGAAGCCGAAAAAAATGACTTGACATTTCAAGTCAAATGGTTGGCCCTTTTTTCTTGATTCAGGAAGTATTACTGTAAGTAAATAAGTTCTATATGGGTACATTTCAACAACCTTAACTTGTAACTTTTTTCTGTTAATTTGAACTTCGCTATTCTTACAATTACAATGGTTTTGAAGTGTTTGGCATAAAACACAACCCAAGCTGACCTATCATAAATAATTGCGCATAAACTATTACCTCTAGAGATTATGTTACCCGTAGCATGTGTGGTTAGCTTTGGTCTTGTTTTGTTGGGTAACCGTGAGAACCTGTTCAATTACAATGGTTTTGAAGTGTTTGGCATAAAACACAACCCAAGTTGACCTATCATAAATAATTGCGCATAAACTATTACCTCTAGAGATTATGTTACCCGTAGCATGTGTGGTTAGCTTTGGTCTTGTTTTTTTGGGTAACCGTGAGAACCTATTAGTGAAAACTGATGGGACCCCACCAATACACCAATAGGTTGCTTTTTAATTTTAGGGTTAACCCACCCACCTACTTATTAGGTTATTTTATTTTTACTAAATTACATTTTTCACCCTTAAAGTTATAATTTTTATTAAAGTTTACCCTATACTTTTTTTTATTTGTTTATTTGTTGTCTTTTCTTCATTCTTAAGTTGCAGTTCTTGTACAAAAAGCTTGGTTTGTTGTACATTAGGTGTAACAATTGATTTTGTGCTTCTTTAGGTTGTATTTATAGTTTTTTGGGTTGTACATAGATATTATTTATATATTTTTTTATTTTTTTTTCAGTTTTTTTAGTTTTAACGCCTCGCGTACGTGAAGCTCTCGCCTCGCGCTTGAGGCATACGCCTCGTGCTTTTTTAAACCAGACCAATACCCTGCTAACCAGTGGGACCAGGTATCAAGCTTTACCTTATGTTGTCATGCCTTCAGCTGGGGTTAAGGCAGGGTTAGTTGGATTTGAACCAAGACCTGTTAGAGGAGAATCCTGTGCTTACCGCCACATCACCCCTTGAAGTTTTCTTTGGTCCTGTATCACCCTATGAAGAAAGTCTAGTCAGCTTAGGTCCAAGTTGACCAGTCATAACTGATGTTATCAGTCCAAGTAAATACCTATCTATCGACTATCATTCTCATCATTTCAAAAAACTAATTGATGTTATTGGATAAGTTTACAAGTTTAGATTAACATTTAGCCTATATTCAACCGTGGCCGGCTAGAACCATGTGAAGTGTTGCAAGTATAAACACTCATCAGAATTCATAAGCTAGAGGTGGGTTTAAGCGGTATGTCAAATTGGCTAGCTTTTATGTCCGACTCCCACAATATTTTGACAGTAAGATACGTATCAGATAAACAAACATACTCAGTAAAATCCCACTCACAGTAGGTGACATTTAAACATAACAATTTTGGACACTAAGCATTTGAATACATATTAGACGACTTTTGATCAGTTTAACCCATTCGACCCGTTTGTCGTTTTTGTTATTTTCTTTTATATATTCAACTATTTATCTGTTTACATATCATACCAGACCACAGGCCCAACCTCTCAATTCGGGGTGTCAACCTCAGACGGGCATTACGTCCCTGCAGTTGCTGGAGGAACTATCCCACAACCCCGATCCACACAACCACTCCCAATGGGTTCTGGGGATGAGCTGCATGCATATCATATGGATGATGAAGAAATGATGAGACTAAAAGCATAGAAACATGGACTTGGATACGAATGTACTCCTGATAGGAAATGTTCATAACCCAATAAGCCTATTTCCAGGGCTGCTATAGCCGAGGATGTCGCTTTAGTCTTGAAGGACGTCTTACCGGCAACCGTGGCCGATGCTATGAAGGAATTTAGGAAGGAAAAATAAAAGGGAAGCAATGGACCAAAAGGAAGAAAGCGACAAAGACACTGAGGTCATTGATAGTGAAGATTTTGATAACGAGCCCGCTCATGGGTGCAACTACAAGTGTTTCTGAGGCTGTGACCCACCAAAATTTGATGGGAAGAAAGATGACGTGGGCACTTTCGAGTGGATTCAAATGATGAATGGGTGATCAATATTAGTGAATGTCGTGAAGATCAAGAAATCAATTTTGCTACTCACTCCTTCTTCGCCATCATCATCTTTAGCAGATATCTCTGGTCATATCCTAAGATCCAAATTTAAGAAATGTTGACGTGAGAAAACACTTTGCAGGTTGCAAAAAAAGTTGATGCGCATGGTGGAAGAAGGAAAAGACCATGAAAGCTGCAACAGGGAGGAGCTTGTCGAAGAAGATGAAAATGATAGTGTTGTCGGAAGTGGTTGTGGCCGGTCGTATAGGGCACATAGAAGAGAAGTCGACAAGGTTGGCGGGGAGGGGAGGGGAGGGGAGGGGTTGGGTTGTATAAGAAATTGTAAGAAGAGAGGTATTTGAAATTTCATGACGAAAAGTATAGTTTACTCTATAAATAAGTTTTAGCATCGATCATCATAGTATTTTGTTATAAATCTATATCTAATAAATAAGTAATTGGTTGGGTCACGTGTAATAATTCTGTGAGCCTAAGATTCTTTTTCCTAATAAATTCACTTAATCTTATTTTGTAATGTCGATGCCTAATAAGTTTTTTGTCTATCTTTCATATGCACCCGTTCAATTTTCACATTTTCAAACAATACTCCTCAACTTTCTAAAAATTCAAATATACTTTAAAAAAAATATAATTTCTTGTGTTTAATATTTTTTTCTTTGCGTCCCGATATAAAAATTGTTATACTCATTTACAAGTGTCTACCACAACTCCACCTCAACTTTGTAAAATGTCACAATTAGGTGCTTTCCCCCACTGCCAAGCCACATGTCATCTATCTGTTGGGCCAGGATTTTTTTTACATTTCTTTTTATTGGGCTAACTGAGTCGTAGTAACTTCATACATTTCTTTTATGTATTTAATCACATTTCTTTTTTGTGCTTAGCCACGTTATTATCACTTCTTCAACCGTTTAAGTACGCTTTCCGCCGCAAGCGCATGGTGCTAATGTCACTGTACTTAACGAAGTTAATGTCACAACCGTAACACGTGTATCGAGATTCAAAAACGCACGGACTTAATTATGTACTTAATCACGTTAATTTCAATGTACGACCCCATCGCAACGCATGTCATGATTTATAGTTTTTCTTAATTACTAACTATTTAATAATTTTTTATTAATTTTTATATTTTTATTATCATTTAATATTTTTTTTATAATTTTTAAATATTTACTACCAACTATTTAATAGAATTAATTACACGGACGACCCCTGTGGTTTACCCAGGTTTCACTTATGACCCCTATGAATGAGAAACTACAAGTTTGGCCCAATAGTTTACACGATTGTAACACCCGTGGCCCCTGAGTTGGATGTTCGTTAAGTTTATCCGTTAAGTGAGAGTAAAATGACCAAAATACCCCTTACATTAAAAAAAAAATAAAAAACAAAGATTATAAATCATAAAACTCATCCCATACACCCCTTTTCTTCATCCCCAAACTCTCACCACACTCCACCACCACACTCCACCACCATGAACAAACTCTCCGGCGAGATCCCGACCATCACCGCCGCCGTCAACTACCGTTAGCACATGAGACCATACTAGGGTTTTCCTGTACGACACCTCGTACGAGGACATCAAACTTGCATACCACACTCCACCATCATGAACAAACTCTCCGACGAGATCTCGATCATTGTCGTCGTCATCGACTACCGTTTAACAATCCCAATCCATCGCAGACCTGGGCAACAAAGTTGCAGATTCAGGCCACAATCTCTAAAAAAAATCAACCCAACCCTAAATTCCATCGCAAACCTAAGAATCAAAGGTTGAAGATGCAATCTTAAGAAATCAGAAACGGAAACGGACAAAGACCGATGGCGGCGGAAGACGACACATAGGAGGATAACCAGTACGGGATCAAAACCTAAGAAATCGGAAACGGTGACGATGCAGTCCTACTGGTTGATAAATTTCCAAACAGATCTGACGGGTGGGGTTGTGAATGGTGGGATGGTGCACACAGTTGTAGCCCCAATTGTAAAGAATATAGAATTAAAAGGAAGAAGGAGACGACAATTAGGGGGTGTAACTGTCAAATTTTTTGGGTGTAGAAGCAATTTTTGTGGGTGTAACCGAGAAGAGCGTGGTGGTGGAGTGTGCTGGTGGAGGTTGGGGATGAAGTGTGGTGGTGGAGGAAGGTGAGAGTTTGAGGATGAAGAAATGGGGTGTTTGAGATGGGTTTTATGATTTATAATATTTGTTTTTTAATTTTTTAATGTAACGGGTATTTTGATCATTTTACACTCACTTAACGGACATCCAACCCAGGGGCCATGGGTGTTACAATCATGCAATATATTGGGCCAAACTTGTAGTTTTTCATTCCTAGGGGCCATAAGTGAAATCTGAGTAATCATAGGGGCCATCCGTGTAATTAATTTTTATATTTTTATTATCATTTAATATATTTTTTTATAATTTTTAAATATTTATTACCAACTATTTAATATTACTAAAAAAAAGAGTAAATTACAAATTGTGTCATTTATTTATTATGTAAATTACAAATATTGTCCTTTGTCTTTATAATTACACTGTATGTCTTTATTTTGAAACGTTTGCACATTTTATGTACTTTTAACTAACCCCCATCCAAATCATCCATTAAGTATTAGCGTGTGGCTCTCACATGAGGGGTATTTTCGTCTTTTTAACCCCTTATGCCAGACTAAAAGTAATAGACATTTATCTTCACTCCCAAAACCTAATTCAAGAAATCAAGTGAGGATTATTAACCCATCTCCCTTTCTCTCTCTTCTTCAACCAAAATTCACTCCCATCGCCGTCTTGTTCAACCTAATTTCTCAACAAAATTGATATGGGTTTTGAAGATTTATCTCAAATTCACATGGGATTTCGATCTCAAATAAAAAAAATCAAAAATTGAAGAAAACCTCTCGAATTGGGGTTTCTAAATAAGAATCTGGGTAATTCTTTTTCGTATCTCTATGTTCTGAAAACTTGTCTCCTTCCCCATTTCCTTGCAAAAAGTGTTAGGGATTTTGAATCCCCTATCCCCAACATACAATCGACAAAGAAGGAGGAGATAGTGGATGGGTTATGAAACACGAGTCAAAAAACCCAGATGTCGGTTTGAAGGTAAATCGGTTTGACCTGAATTCAACTCGTCATTTCCATTCGCACCACCATCACAATTTTGAGTAGGCCTATTCCGGTTGAGATCACGAATGAAAATGGGGATGGGGGTTTGAAAAAGGGCATATTCCAGTTGACATCTATACAAAAACACCAAATTTCATGGTTTTATGGTGGAGGTTTCTTACCTCCAATTTCATGAAAATGTTAATGAATTCACTCTTGATATATGTAAATGTTTTGGCAATATTAGTGATGTTAAAAACATAAAATTTATAGTTTTTATGATTTTGGAATATTTTTGCAAATACATATTTCATTGAAAGGGTGCAAAGAGTGTGTAGTAGAAATATGGTATAGAGAGAGCAGAGAGGGCTGATACATATTTGAGAAAAAGGGGTACAAAGACGTAAATGCCCCTCACATGATTAGACTTAACTATCATTTTGGATGAGAGTTAGTGTAAAGGACTTAAAATATGTAAAAGTTTTAAAAAAAGAATATTTAGTGTAATTTTTAAAGACAAAGGAAATCTGTAACTTTAATTATAGTTAAAGGTTGTAATTTACTCATAAAAAAATATATATCGGCGGAACGCCTATAAAAGTTGCCCTTTGCCGGTCCTCAACCTTCCGCCTATCTCCTCCGCATCCTACCGGAAAGCTGCAAAGAATCATAATAACGAATTATGGTGGTGGCTTCCGGTACCAACTCCTTCGCTAAGGAGATGACCATCCGAAAACGCATCGGCAACATGTAACAATTTCAAATCTCTTCTCCTTCTCCACTTGATTATGTAATTTTCCTATTGATTCAGTTCTTGGGTTTACAGTCTAAATTATGACGTATTTTATGAAATTAGTAAGTTTAAGCTTGTGAATTCGAGCTGTAGCTTGTACTCTACTGCATATTTGCTTTGATTGAATTTGTTTCAGTCACATATATGAAAATTTAGTAGTTCATCTATTGTTGAAAAGCTACACTTTGACTTAAAATTTAAATAGGTTAAATTTTAAGTTTAAAGGAATGGATTCTAAGATATGTGCTAGTTATTTGTAAAATAGTGGGTAGGATTTCCTAAGTTAAAGTTTATATGATTGTTGTGATGGCTTTCATGCTATAGGTTTGAATATGACATAGATGAAGACACAATAGATACTGTTTTTCGAGTTTGGTGGAAGTTTTCGTCTTTGGTGAATTTAGTTTCTTGATATAGGTAGTTGGAGAGAGTACACAGGGAAAAAGGATGAAAGAGCATAAGTAGCTTATTTTCAAACCATTGTTGTTTATTGTGTTTAAGGCTATGTGTGATGTTGGGCTTAATTGGGTTTGTTCACATACGGGTCACGGGTCAATGTTTGGGTCGGTCAAAATTGGAGTCAGTTTAGGTTTATTTGTTTGTGTCGGTTGTTTGTTTAGAGTGCTGGTTTGGTTTATTATTTGGTTTAGTTGTTTATTTGGTAAGGGTTGATTTAGTATCCTTCTAGAGTCACCTGTTAAGTTTGGAAGTTAAGTTAGGGTTGGGTTATATATATAGATCGTTTTATTGTAATTGTGTGCGTTTGATTAATAACAAAAGAGTCGCACAAAGGTTTTTGATCAAATCTTGAGTTTTGTGGGTGTGATTTTCAGGCCTGTGCCATCATGTGACACCTTAGGCAAATCTCACATTGTCATGTCCATACGAGAGCATAAGGAATGCCTAAAATACCACCAACGTATTTTGGGCGTATTGGATGTAAATGAGAGGAAGAACTCCATAGTTACGCATGCTTAGATGGAAATAGTTCTAGGATGAGGGACCTTTTGGGAAGTTTCCACACTCGGGCAACCAAAAATAAAGTTGTGACCTCCTTGGGGGCAAAATAGACAATATTGGTTGGTATGAGGGGCTGGATGTTACAAAACCCGTGGTGTATTATTGGGGATTTAGATACCTCTAGAATGGTCACCAGCGATTTAACGATTTTGATATAATGATGTTATTAAATTAGTAAAACCTGCATCAACTTATTGGAGCAACTTGTACCTTTGATCTTTGGTGTTATATGTGCCAGAGTTTGATGTTCACTGTAGTACTAAAGAACCATCCACTTTGTGACCCTCATTTGCATACTGTTATTATGTTATGATTTCACAGATTTAATAAAAGAGTGGATGATTTTCCATCATTAAGAGATTACAACGACTACTTAGAGGAAGTTGAGGACATGAGTAAGTTCATCTCTGGTTCTCTTTCACCATACGCAAGTTAAGAATGCCATGTTCACTTGCATTCATTTTTTTCAGCTGTAAACTTGGTTGAAGGAATAGATGTACCTGCTATTGAAGCAAAGATTGCTCAGTACCAAAAAGAAAATGCAGAACAAATAATGAACGCTCATGCTCGTAAGGTTTGTCAAATGGTGAACCTTGAAATCAGTGGGCTTTGTTGTCTCACATTGCGCTAACTAAGTAGTTTTTCTTTATCAATTAGGCTGAAGAATTTGCAGCAGCGTTGGCAGCAAGCAAGGGACAACCTGTACAAACTGATGTTGATATGGTTAGTCTTCCGGTTCCTGCTGACTTCTAATTTTGAAACCTGGTCAACTTTGCTTTGACTCTTTATCATGTAACTCGTAATGATCACTTCTTGGTGGGTAGATAGTAGAGTTGGAAAAATGGGCGGGTTGGGTAGCATGCCAAATACATCTAGTTCAAAACAGGTAATTTTGTACGGGCTAGGTTGGGTTGACCAGTGACACTTTTGTCTGACTTTCTACTATTTTTTATAGTTAGTATACTATATATGATATTATTACAATATGATGAGAGCTAGATAAGTGAGATCTCTGATCATGTACCAACTTAGAAGATACACCAGGAAATATTAAACCCTAGGAAGTATTTGCAAGCACTCCGTTGTAGCTTAAATGAAGTTTAAGACAGACTCCAAAAGGTAATTTTATTAAGTACATTTTTAGGCAATTTCGAGGACTCTTATATGTTCATACAGTATAAGTATACAAATGGATTGCATAAATTTACGTTAGTTTCAACGTGTGTGTATAAATAAAAGATATATTTAATATGCATACATATTGATTGACAAAGATCATCCATGGATGTATAGTTGAGTTACATTGCTTTTTCATGGTATATTTTATTTGCCTATTTGAATCATCTGAACTATCAACTTTGTATAAATCTTGTTCCTTGTCTTATTTATGTCTAATTTTACAATTAAGCTGGTCTCTTTTTAGAAAGATAAGGTAGCACCTCACTACACTTCACTACTCTTTATATTCTTTTTATACTTCCAAATAACAACACTCTTCTTCATCATCAAATCTTCTCCTAATCTTTTCTTCACCATCACCTTCTAGTTGTTTTATTAATTTCTTTTATTTTCATCATTTATCCTTGCCTTTTTCTTCATCACCTTTGCCGCTTCACCTTCATTCTTTAAAATTAAGAAGTTGAGGCTATGATCAAAACGTAAAAGCGGGTGAAATTAACCAAGAACACAAAGTTGAAATCGATATCTGAATGAATTGAACTCACCTTATATTGGAATTATAAACCAAAGTTATGGATTCTGGTCATCTTCTTCCTCTTTTTTATAAGCTTTTTTTTCTTTAGAGAATAACTAGGATTGTGGTCTTGGCTTAGAAAAAGGCGCCTGAGTAGTGTTGGTGAAGAAATTGCTTCGCAACATTAGATTTGTAGGGATCTCCTAAAGAGTGATGAAGCGGGAGCTTGGTTTTGAAAAGCACACTAGAAGTGAGGTGATGGAGGCTACAGTCAAAGCGCCTGGAGGCGGCGCTGCTGCTTGCAAATTTAGGTCAAAATTAGGACTATTGGTCTAGAAATTTACAAAATAGCGACCTTTCGGAGGTTAACATTTAAAAATGACCAAAAAGATGAAGTGATTATGAATGGTTTACTTGATGAAGACGGCTGATATGTAAAGAGATGAGACTTGAGAGAGATGTAACTTTTTGTCGTGCATAAAAGCTTACATGTTTGTACATAGAGTAATGCCTCACGTACGTTAAGCCCTCGCCTTGGCTTTCGGGACTAAATTCCTTGGAGTGCCTCACACTTTTAAAACCAAGAGTGGCTGCTTTTTGCCTGAGACGCTGCTTTCGGCTGAGGAGATGCTTCAAGCGCTCTGGTATAAGTCAAGCTCTGGTATAAGTCGGGACTAAATTCCTCGGAGTGCCTCACACTTTTTAAAACCAAGAGTGGCTGCTTTTTGCCTGAGACGCTGCTTTCGGCTGAGGAGACGCTTCAAGCGCTCTGGTATAAGTCAAGCTAGGTTGATGGGGGGTAAGAGAGAAACAAAGTAAAGATAAAAATGTTTGTTCCTTCTTTTGTTTTTCTTATTGTCTTTGAAGAAGTAACTTAAAAAAAGTAAAAGAGAAGGGAGAGGAAGAGAAGGTTTGGAGAATGTCAGTCTTGGTTTTAAAATACGCGCATAATGCGTGATGCGACGAAGCGAACGCATCGCCACACTTGATGCGTTGCGATTCCACGATGTGTTTTGATGCACCGATGCACACATAATGCGGTCCCTCGCATGATGCACGCGATGCTGCCATATGCAATCTTTTCTAGTTTATTCTTCTTGGTTCTTCTTCATCAATCAGTTACAACCTATAAGTGTGTTTTTATGTTTAAATATGTTTTTTAAGTATGTTTTAATGTTTTATAAGTATGTTTTTATGTTTTAATTGTTATGTATAATTAATTTTTTAGTTTTTTTTAATAAGAACGCATCACATATGTGATGCGCGCACATTGGATTTTTGGACCAAACGCATCAGAGCACATCGCACATTTTAAAACCAAGGTGTCGGTGTATAATGAAAAGATGAGAAAAGAGATTATAAAAAGAACGAAAGCAAGTGGTATTTTGGTTGTAATATTTTGTCTTCTTGGGTTGTAAACAAACTTCTTTAGTTGTAGATAGAGATAAACAATCTAACTCATAGGATAGTTAATGCTTTTAGGTTTTTATATTATTAAATTGTACATATTTTTATTATCTTATTTTTGAGTGTTTAAAGATTATAATGGTAGAAGATATATATATATATATATATATATATATATATATGGGGAGGATCAAATAAGAAGTAGGTTTTCGCTAAGAAATCTAAGAAATGACCAAAACGCTTAGAAACGATATCAAACTAACTCCGATTGAGCTCATTTTAGCGGCGTTGGAACCGTCTCGTCGAACTCTACCATCTTAGCTTTTAGGGTTTAGCTTTTAAAGTTTAGATTTTACGTTTGAATTTTAGGGTTTTAGCCTTATGGTACTTTTAGGGTTTGGATTTTACGGTTTAGGTTTTTTTTTTTTTGGGGGGGGGGGGGGGGGTTAGGTTTTTGTGGGGTAGGGGTGGTGGTTTTAGGCTTTTTGGGTGGGGGGTGTAGGTTTTTGGAGGTGCGGGTGGAGGGGGGTTTAGGTTTTTGGGTCCGGATTAGAGTTCGATAAGACGGTTCCAACGCCGCTAGAATGAGCTCAATCGGAGTTCGTTTGACCCACTTCTTAGCGAAAATCCACTTCTTAGTGGAACCTTCCCCTAGATATATAGGGAGGGATATTTTAAGAAGGCTAAAAAGTGTAAAAAGTCTTTTAAAAACCCCACCACCACCCCCAAAAGCCTAAAACTCCCCACCCCAACCCCCCCAAAACCCAACCCCCACCCCACCCCCAAAAAACCTAAAACCCCCCACCTTGAAAAACCTAAATCCTAACAAAAAAAACCCTAAAACGCCGAAAAAGTCGTCTAAAAACACCACCCCCACCCCCCAAAAGCCTAAACCTCCAACCCAACCTCTCCAAAAAACCTAACCCTCACCCATCCCAAACCAAAAAACCTACCCCCCCCCCCCTAAAAAAAAAGCCTAAATACTAAAAGCTAAACCCTAAGGTAA
The DNA here is from genome assembly GCA_023525975.1 of Smallanthus sonchifolius. Lineage (NCBI taxonomy): Eukaryota > Viridiplantae > Streptophyta > Magnoliopsida > Asterales > Asteraceae > Smallanthus > Smallanthus sonchifolius. The sequence goes on along the minus strand of CM042035.1, from coordinate 12,884,417 downwards.
AAACTAAACCCTAAAATCTAAACCCTAAAAGCTAAGATCGTAGAGTTCGATGTGACGGTTCCAACGTCGTCGAAATGAGTAAAATCGGAGTTCATAGAGCGTTTTAAACGACTTTTTACACTTTTTTGACTTTTTAGCGAAACCTCACAATATATATATATATAGGGGTGAGTTCACTAGAAAACTCATTTTCATGAGAAAACCAAAAAACTCCTACTGCATGTGTAGTACACCCAAAAACCCAACCCACCCCCACCCAAAAACCTAAACCCCCCCCCACCCCCACCCAAAAATCTAAACCCCCCCCCACCCCACCCCCACCCAAAAACCTAAACCCCTCACCCACCCCCCAAAAACCTAAACCCCCCACCCCACACTTCCAAAAACCTAAACTAAACCCAAAAACTAAACCAAAAAGCTTAACCCCACCCCTAAAAACCTAAAACCCCCACCCCACCCAAAAACCTAACCCCACCCCACCTACCCCCACCCACCCTTAAAAACCTAAACCCCCACCCACCCCCACCCCTCCAAAAACCTAACATAAAAGCTAAACTAAACCTAAAAGCTAAACCACTACTTTTCGAGTTTTTTTATTTAATTTTTTTTGAACGAGGACGACGTGGGAAACAAGGTCTTCGAAGCAGTTTTTTAATTTTTGATTTATTTTTTGAGTTATGATTTTTTTTACCTTAAATAAGTAGTTTTTTGGTTTTCTCATGAATATTGAGTTTTCTTATGATCCTTCCTCTGTATATATATAATATATATAATATATATATATATATATATATTATATATATATATATATATATATTATATATATATATATATAGGGGAGGGTTCCAGAGAAAACCATAAGTTAGGCGGAAACCGAGAAAACCACTAAAAAAACCAATTTTACCCAATCATATAATAATTTTTATTTTTTGTTTTGTTTTATTTTTATTTATTTATAAGAGTATCAATGTAATATTAAACATTTTTACCAAAAAACATTTTTACACATAGTGTTACGTATACGTAAACATAAAACAAAAAAATTGCAGTTACGTATACGTAAATCAAAAAAATTGATTTTGGATACGTATACGTAAATAAAAAAATTGCCTAAAATGATGTGGTTTTCTTGATTTTCGCCTAACTTTGTGGTTTTCTCTTGATCCCTCCCATATATATATATAATATAATTTATAAGTATTTATGAGAATGTTGAGGTGGATGTGTGGGTACACGAGGTTGGACCGGATAAGAAATGAAGTTCTCTGGGAAAAGTTCGGGGTGGCTTACAGCTCGGATAAGATAAGGGAGTGGAGATTGAGATGGTTTGGGTATGTGAAGAGGAGACAAATGATGACCAGTAAGTACCATGGAAACCATCACAGTGGAGGGGAGGAGCAGAGGCAGACCCAAACTGAGTTGTGATGAGTGGATTAGACATGATTTGTTAGAGTTGCAGATCTCTTAGGACATGATCGGGGATAGGAGTTCTTTGAGACACCAGAGGTTATGGACCTTTAGGATAGTGTATAGACTTGTCAGGGGAGCGTATAGGTACACTAAGAGGATTTTGGGTGTACCTTATTCATGTCTCTTTTGTGCTCTTACCTGTCACTACTATAGTTACCTCACCACTTTGTGCTATTTAGTAGGTCATTGTTTTTGCTATGACTTTTTGTTTCGTTGTTGTTTCAATTCCCGGTGCCACACTGTATGTTATATGTCACCTGTTATCTTGATATTTGTATACTAAACTTGACATGTCATGGTATGGTTTTTGGAGTTGGGGTCTCAACGAAAGCAGCCTCTTTGTCCTCCTTGATAGAGGAAAGGTGTGCCTCCATCCTACCCTCCCCATACCCTATTTATAGCTTGCTATGAGTGGGATTTTACTGGGTACGTTTGTTTGTACTTTATAAGTATTTATGAATATCAAGCGCCTTGAGTATGTGATGCTAGCGCGTTCGCCTTGGGCCTCGATTTATATATAATAATTTATAAATATTTATAAATTGGAGCTTTTAGCGAGTTGAACTCTAGTATCTCACCGGCGGCTTAGATTGTTTACACCCTAGTCAGGTGTCATTATGAGTGAAGCGGTAGTGGCATTTTAGAAGTAAAGTGAAAGCATTTCCGTTACGCAATTATCAAATTTAATGGTGGTGGTTGTGAATTATAGTAATTAAGTAATAACTCAAGGAGTACAATTCAATAATCTTATCCCAAATTTACTTGTTTGGGATTTCTGAATTGCTATATACACCTCAAATTATTCATCTCCATCAGATCAAAAATCCCAATTTTCTCACAATAATGTCGGACGTTCCGCCAGAAGCATAGTTGTCAATAGCGAATAGCAGTAAATAGCGACAAGCCACCTATACGCTACGTAGCGAATAGCGGGCGCTATTTCACGTTTAGCGATACACTGCTAGAAATTAAAAAAAAAAAAAAAAAAAAACGCTATTGGGTCGCTATCTGGTCGAGAAATGGGAATAGCGGGGCCTTAACGAAACGCTATGTAGCGCGCTATAGCGCGCACTACGAGCGCAATTGACAACTGTGGCCAGAAGTACTGATCAGAATTCTCTCGCGCTTGCCGGTGAAGTCTCTTCTCCGATTTAGATCTGTTTCTAAACCCCTGCATGCTCTAATTGACAGCCCTTACTTTGTCAATCTTCATCTGCAACAATCCATGAAAACAGACAAAGTTCTTGCTCTTTTTAGAGGCATCGGTTCCTCAACTTCCTTCTGTTCCTTGTATATGGATTCACATCCAACTGCTGTTGAGTTGGAAACACCTTTTGATAGGACTCGTTTCCCTTATGTCCTTGGCTCTTGCCGTGGGTTGATATGTTTATCTAGCGGCCCAGATGACAGGTTAGTTTTATTGTGGAACCCTTCAACCAGAAACTGTAAACTGATACCGACACCAATACACTATAATCCACCTGCTTACGGAGATATAATCACCATTGACCAAGTAGGTTATGATCATGTAAACGATGATTATAAGGTGGTTAGATTGGCACAATGTAGTGGACCAAGAGTGAATTTTGAAGTTAGTGTTTACAGTCTGAAGTTGAACATGTGGCAATCAGAGGAGCAGATTTTTCCTTACAAGTTTTTCCCTGTGCCTTGTAGTGGTCAAGGTGTGTGTGTCAGTGGTGCGGTCCACTGGCTTGTAAATCAAAAACCTGGTCCAGTTATGGATTGCTTGATAGTTGCTTTAGACCTTGCTAGTCAACGCTTTGAATCGGTGCCACAACCCGAGTATTCTGATAATTATGTGGCTTTAGATTTGGGAATACTAGGAGGATGTCTTTGTGTGGTTGGTAATGGTGAGATGCGCGACGTGGATGTATGGGTGATGGGATAATATGGAGTGAATGAATCATGGAGCAAGTTAATTGCATTGACAACGAATAATTCCGTGATGAGTGTTTTCCCATCTGTAAAACCGATCATCTATTTAAACAACGGTAAGGAAGTACTCCTGGAAATGAACCAACGGTTTGTAATTTTTGATCTTGAAGAGAAGAAATGCAAACATATGTGGTTCTGTGACGTGTCTCATATGTCCACATTTGTTTATCAGGAGAGCCTTGTTTAGAAACCAGCAAGTAATTTAAGTGAAAGATGATGTGCATGTGCTATGCTTATGAGTTTTTCTTTCTTTTCTTTTTCTCTTTTTTTTGTCCCTTTTTTATTTCCTTTTCATGTAATATATAACTATATATGCTAACCGAAATCTTATAATCTTGTTGCTTTTACACAAAGTGAAGAGATTTCTAGTTATTATTGTGGCCAGATGTTGCAGTTTTGACCCATTAATATACAAATGGGTCAATTTGTGTTGTGATTTTGACCCATTAACATACAAATGGGTCGGTTTTGGTTGTGGGTTATCCTTTTTTTAACTTAGCCAAAAAGAAACAGGTCAAATGGGTATATAAATTTCCCAAAGTGCCTGAATCTCTTAGATCACTTTATTTAAGAAAAACTATTATTATTATTATTATTATTTTAACAATATAGTTTTTATAATTTTTTCTAGTATATTAATTATATAAATTTACACAATAGTAACCAAGTTTCTCAAGTGTTCCATTTAAATACCTCAAAGTTTTTTTGTCTCTCTAAAGTCACTCAACTTTCAGTAGGTGTTCCAAACCTATGTAATATTTTTATAAATGTTTAAATTTTTGAATATTGAATGAGATATATGAAACATATATGAATCTTGTTCACTATTTAGCAATTATTTTTTTCTAATTCGACTTAAATATAACAATTTTTGAAACTTGTTTATTATTTGATGAACTTTTTTTTCTTCACTATTACCTCATATTTTAAGTTAATTGAATACAAATTTCACTTATTGGTAACTAATATTCATATATATTTCATTTGCCTCATTCAATTTTAAAAAAATTAAACATTTATAAAAATATTACATAGGATTGGAACACTTAATGAAAGTTGAGTGACTTTAAAGGGACAAAAAACTTTGAGGTATTTAAATGGAACACTTGAGAAACTTGGTTACTATTGGGTGAAGTTTTCCCTTAAAATATGAAAAATGGACAAAAAGTGTTGATGGGTCAACTTGATCCATTTGGACCAGGATATATTTTACTCAACGACATGCCCATTTGGACCTGTAGGTCTAGATGAGGTCTTTTTATTGTAATCCTTAAAACTTTATTCTTCTCTTTCACTGTTTTTATCATCTGCTGTGAGCAGATGATAGGAGGATAATTTTCCAACTTTCAGATCGTTTATTGGAAGAGATGTTCTGTGTGATGGATGAATAATTTAATGTTTTAATTTTTCATTTTCTCTTTCTTACTATCATTCATAGTTAGTGACGAACTCGACCCATTTGATTGTTGGTGGTTGGTGGGGTTTAAGACTCTTGATATACATTTCTTTAGTGAAATGCCCTCATGACTCGAGGTGAATATAGTTTCATTACAGTCAAACTGTATAATTATTTTGCCTACGCTTAACCTGCATATCTCAACTATGATTGATATTATACTTGTTTGAATTGGTTAAAAAGTGTTAGTGTTGAGAATGAAGGAATCAAACTATGCTTCCAATACCTACACTATTAATCATGGGGGATGAGATGTGTATATCTGCAAAACCAATTAAACTTGTTTTCGATGTTAGTAAAATATGAACACCATCTTTTATACCTAAAATTTTTGTTTTCATTCTGTTTCAGTCCGCTATATTTCTCCCAAACATATTTAAAAAAAAAAGAATGTGATAGAATCCAAAAGTGGGATATTCGATTGATAGAAAAAGTGCTGATAAACAACCCGATTCGAGATGGGTGATTCTCCAAATTACAAAGGTATAAAACCTAGATATTAGATAAAAACATAGACAAAAACCTAAGGCTAGAACAAAAGGCTTAAATAAACATAAATAGCAGCAGTAACTGCTGCAGTTACCCCCTAAACATCAGCTCCCATTTACCCACATTCGCTAACTGCCTTGACTGAGGCTGAATGGGTCAAAACTTGATCCGAATACCTGCTGGGGCTGTCCCTAAACCCAGTTGGGTTGACCCGACCCACTGGAATCGTATCAATACTACCCACCCGAAGAAACGACTTGTCCTCAAGTCGAAAAGAGGAGAATTGTTGTGCCAAGCAATCATCCATTCAATTGTAGGCTGTCCCGCGTCATAGACCCATTGATGAACCAAAATGGATTGTGGTTGATGGTCATATCCCAGCAGCCACACTATGATAACTCCGTAAGTGGTGGTTTGTTCCTTCAACTTTATAGGCAGGTCAGTGAGCTTCACTGGAATACACAGACTAGTAGAATTGACATTTTGATCATTAGATCTGATCCACTCCAACTTGTCCTTGCGCATGTCTTCATGTTCGTCTTTTTTTATTTGATTATCTCTGGCATGTTTCTCATCCGCTGCTTCAAGATCACAGCTTTCCAGAACTTTTACGTCTCCGGACCTGGAACCGTCGCCGGTACAGTCTTCCTGGACCAGATCTGTCACTGGACTTTGAGATTCACCCTCCGGTTCCTTGTTGTCCCCAAAATCATGATCAAAACATGGGTGAGATTCAAAATTCCCACCAGAGTCGCCAGGAATTTCCTCCATTCCCAGATTTGCCACTAGATCTTGGTGTTCATCCTCTGGTTCCTTGAATGTGTCGGCTCGCTGTTGTAGCCAAGCTTCTGTGATTGCTGCAATATCCTTCTTCAGGGCTATCAAAGAATCAAGTTTAGCCTCAATGGCTGCCAACTGGGCAACGATCCTGCCTTCCTTCTGATTGTTCCGGGTCTGCTCCATCTTTGAGTTTCCCGGCAATGGAACCAAATGATAGAATCCAAAAGTGGGATATTCGATTGATAGAAAAAGTGCTGATAAACAACCCGATTCGAGATGGGTGATTCTCCAAATTACAAAGGTATAAAACCTAGATATTAGATAAAAACATAGACAAAAACCTAAGGCTAGAACAAAAGGCTTAAATAAACATAAATAGCAGCAGTAACTGCTGCAGTTACCCCCTAAACATCAGCTCCCATTTACCCACATTCGCTAACTGCCTTGACTGAGGCTGAATGGGTCAAAACTTGATCCGAATACCTGCTGGGGCTGTCCCTAAACCCAGTTGGGTTGACCCGACCCACTGGAATCGTATCAGAATGATACTTAAATATCTTTTCAATCAGTAAATCATTTATACATTCATGGAAGATAATGTATTTAAGTTAAGAAATCTTGAGTAAATTTTATAGAATCGAATAATAGGATTCTGTTCAAACTTCAATTATAAGCATTCCCATTTATTGCTTTATGATCTTAGTTTTTTACAACATTTTTACTACCGGAAAGTTGGCATGAGATTTCATATAATTCTATGCAAGACAAGAATGTTGGGTTGTGAAGGCTTATTGGGTTCATGGGTTTCTCGGTTTGGGCCCACGAACTGGGCTGAAGGAAGAAAAAGGGGCGCCGGTCCTAGCGGGTTTAGTCCCTGTTTTTGTTTCTTGTTGCCTAAGTTAACCATATTCTAGATCTTATTTATGCCCTAGCATGTAATTGTAATTTTGTAGCACCTAATAAAGAGAAACCTAGTTGCAGCGTGGATTTAGGTTTCACACCAAAACCGAACCACGTTATTTCTTGTGTCGTTTATTTGCTTTCTGCGTGTTAATCGTTGCTTCTGCGTCCGCCTCTGATTACCTAACAAAGAAGACTCAAGGTCCATGTGGGAACTCTAGAAGCCTCCCCAACGTTCTTTTATCAAGAAGAGTGTAGAAGATTCCTTATAAATTTCTATATAGTTCGTAGTCGATCTTAAGTGTTGATGTAAATAGATCCCAACCGTCCATTTTTGAGATATGAGTACGTGTCACAAGACGGCTCAAATTGTCTTGTAAAGTTCTCTCATGCAATCTAAGTGTTCTTTGGTTCCCCACACATTGAGCTTGTAAAGAATAAAACATGGCATACGACTCGCCTTTTGTTAGTTTTAAGCCTAGTCTCCAGGTTCATTTTTCTTTCTTGAAGTTGGTTGGGTGTAGTGGTGTACAGTGTGGATGTTTGGGTGATGAGAGAATATGGAGTGAAGGAATCATGGAGTAAGTTGGTTGCATTGACAATAAGAAATGACTTGACAAGTGTTTTCCCAAGTGTAAGACCGATCATCTATTTGAAAAGCCGTTAGGAAGTGCTCTTGGAAATTAACAATTGAAAAAAAGAAATCCAAACAAATGATGTTCCGTGATGTGTCTCATTATCTCATAGGTCAACATTTCTTTATCACAAGAGCCTTGTTTAGAAAGGAGAAAGTAATTTAAGGGAGAGATGATGTTCTCTAATTTTTTTCTAATATATTTGTTATTTACTAAATTATGAAAAAAGGACAAGAACTTTTCAGATTGTTTATTGGAAGAGACTTCCTGGGTGATATAAATTGATGAATAATTAATATTATATTATGTTTATTATTTATAATATTGGAACTAGGTTCGGTTTGAAGATCTAAATGTCTTCCCCACCAGAATCATATTTATTGTTTATGCCGGTAATATTTTCTTCCCTCACCAGACAAAAAACTCCGGTGATTCTTCACTTTTTATTGAAGAAACACTTTTTTTTGGATTATTTAAGGAGTTGAAATGGATTGTAAAACTATGGTTCTACAACAATAACATGTATATATTTATTTATTTATTGAAGCATTTAGAAGGTTTTAAGCATGGATTGATGAGCTCGACCCGTTCTATCCATTACCTTTTTAGTTAAATCTTTTAGCTTAACTCAGTTGTCTTGTTTGAGATTGTTAGATGTTAAGTAATACTGTCATTGGGCCTAGAATTTTGTTACGTTCAGGTTCCCTCACCTATATATATCCATGTATATTCTTGCTTTAGTGCATCAATTAGAAATCCTTTCAATCTTTGATTACATGGTTTGAGAGCCTACCATCTTGAGTTTGTGAGTACCCTATTTACTCTCGCGAGTACTCATTTGCTCGTTCGAAAATCTTTTTTCGAGTGCCCTTTGAGTGCCCTTTGCATCTCACTGTCGCTGCCCTGGTAATATGTTCACCTATTTGAATAATCTGAAATATCAGTTTTGTATAGATCTTGTTCCTTGTCTCATTTCTGTCTAGTCCTTTTAGAAATATTAAGTAGCACTTCACTACCCTTCACTACCTTTCATTGTTTTTCTAAATAAATTCTTCTTCATCATCAAATCTTCACCTCACCTTGTCTTCACCGTCACTTTCTAGTGGTGTTAGTAATTTCTTTTATTTCCATCATTTGTTCCCACCTTTTTCTTCACCACGTTTGCCACTTCGCCTTCATTTTCTAAAATTTAAGAAGTTGAGACTACGAATCAAAATGTAAAAGCGTGTAAAATTAACCAAGAACAAAAAATTGAATCGCAATCCGAATGAATTTACCTTATATTGGATTTACAAACCAAATTATTAATTTTGGTCATCTTCCTCTTTTTTGCAAGTTTTTTTTTCTCTGTGGCCCCTTAATGGGAAATGAGAGAAATAACTAGGGTTGTGGTTGTGGTTCTTAAAAGTGTGGAGAAATTGCTTCACAGCACTAGTGATATCCTGAAGCATGGTGAACTAGGAGCTTGATTTTAATAAGTTCTCTCTACGCGCCTAAAGGAGTGAAGTGATGGACATGGTAACCAAAGCGCCTCAGGGTCTGGAGGTGGCTCTTCTTGCACATTTAGGTCAAAATTAGGACCGTTGCTCAGGAAGTTTAGAAAATAGCGACCTATGGAAGGCTGATACGTAAACATGACCAAATGGGTGAAGAGATTATGGTTGAAGAAACTGGATATATAAAAGAGATGTAGCTTTTGGTTGTACATAAAGCTTATTGGGTTGCACATAGAGCAAAGCCTCATGTACATGAAGCTTTCGCCTCGCGCTTCAGCAGGTCCTAAATGAGCGCGTCACACTTTTTAAAATCAAAGCGGGCGCTTTTTTCCTGAGGCTCCACTTTCAACTGAGGTGACGCTTCACACGCTTCTTGGTATAAGTCGAGCTAGGTTGAGAGGGTCAAGAGTTGAGCTGGGTTGGAGGGGAAAGAGTCGAGCCAGGTTGAGAGGGGTGAGAGAGAAAAAAAGAAAGGATCAAAGTGGCTCTGTTTTCTTCTGTCTTTGAAGAAGAAACTTAGAAGAGAGTTTGGAGAGTTGAAAAAAGAGTACAAAAAGAATAAACGCAAAGAGTATTTTGGTTGTAATAATTGTTTTCTTGGGTTGTAAATAGAGTTTCTTTAGATGTAGATAGAGATGAAAAATCTCACAAATAGGATAGTTAATTCTTTTTTAGATTTTATATTATTAATTGTGTATATATATATATATATATATATTTATTTATCTTATTTTTGAATGTTTAAGGATTAAATGGTAGAAAATATTACATGTAATTAATTTATAAGTATTTATAAAATGGTAGAAAATATTTATGAAATCTCACAAATATGATAGTGAGCTTCTTCTAATAGGGTTTCGTTTTTCTTTCCGATATTCGAACTTATACCTTTTACAATATCATAATAACATATACACCCTGTCCCATGATGACAGCTCGGTTTTGATTTGTAAAATGCATTCTTTATACCTTTCGCATTAATGATGGCATGAACAATTTTAGGATTTTAGACCAAGATTTGTAACACCTCTGCAGTTTTGTGCATGTATCAAATTTCACCATACTGCAAACATTTGTATCAGTTTTGAAGCCGAAAAAAATGACTTGACATTTCAAGTCAAATGGTTGGCCCTTTTTTCTTGATTCAGGAAGTATTACTGTAAGTAAATAAGTTCTATATGGGTACATTTCAACAACCTTAACTTGTAACTTTTTTCTGTTAATTTGAACTTCGCTATTCTTACAATTACAATGGTTTTGAAGTGTTTGGCATAAAACACAACCCAAGCTGACCTATCATAAATAATTGCGCATAAACTATTACCTCTAGAGATTATGTTACCCGTAGCATGTGTGGTTAGCTTTGGTCTTGTTTTGTTGGGTAACCGTGAGAACCTGTTCAATTACAATGGTTTTGAAGTGTTTGGCATAAAACACAACCCAAGTTGACCTATCATAAATAATTGCGCATAAACTATTACCTCTAGAGATTATGTTACCCGTAGCATGTGTGGTTAGCTTTGGTCTTGTTTTTTTGGGTAACCGTGAGAACCTATTAGTGAAAACTGATGGGACCCCACCAATACACCAATAGGTTGCTTTTTAATTTTAGGGTTAACCCACCCACCTACTTATTAGGTTATTTTATTTTTACTAAATTACATTTTTCACCCTTAAAGTTATAATTTTTATTAAAGTTTACCCTATACTTTTTTTTATTTGTTTATTTGTTGTCTTTTCTTCATTCTTAAGTTGCAGTTCTTGTACAAAAAGCTTGGTTTGTTGTACATTAGGTGTAACAATTGATTTTGTGCTTCTTTAGGTTGTATTTATAGTTTTTTGGGTTGTACATAGATATTATTTATATATTTTTTTATTTTTTTTTCAGTTTTTTTAGTTTTAACGCCTCGCGTACGTGAAGCTCTCGCCTCGCGCTTGAGGCATACGCCTCGTGCTTTTTTAAACCAGACCAATACCCTGCTAACCAGTGGGACCAGGTATCAAGCTTTACCCTATGTTGTCATGCCTTCAGCTGGGGTTAAGGCAGGGTTAGTTGGATTTGAACCAAGACCTGTTAGAGGAGAATCCTGTGCTTACCGCCACATCACCCCTTGAAGTTTTCTTTGGTCCTGTATCACCCTATGAAGAAAGTCTAGTCAGCTTAGGTCCAAGTTGACCAGTCATAACTGATGTTATCAGTCCAAGTAAATACCTATCTATCGACTATCATTCTCATCATTTCAAAAAACTAATTGATGTTATTGGATAAGTTTACAAGTTTAGATTAACATTTAGCCTATATTCAACCGTGGCCGGCTAGAACCATGTGAAGTGTTGCAAGTATAAACACTCATCAGAATTCATAAGCTAGAGGTGGGTTTAAGCGGTATGTCAAATTGGCTAGCTTTTATGTCCGACTCCCACAATATTTTGACAGTAAGATACGTATCAGATAAACAAACATACTCAGTAAAATCCCACTCACAGTAGGTGACATTTAAACATAACAATTTTGGACACTAAGCATTTGAATACATATTAGACGACTTTTGATCAGTTTAACCCATTCGACCCGTTTGTCGTTTTTGTTATTTTCTTTTATATATTCAACTATTTATCTGTTTACATATCATACCAGACCACAGGCCCAACCTCTCAATTCGGGGTGTCAACCTCAGATGGGCATTACGTCCCTGCAGTTGCTGGAGGAACTATCCCACAACCCCGACCCACACAACCACTCCCAATGGGTTCTGGGGATGAGCTGCATGCATATCATATGGATGATGAAGAAATGATGAGACTAAAAGCAGAACGAGGCGGGAAAGCTGGTGGTTGGAGCATAGAATTAAGCAGAAAACGAGCCCTTGAGGAAGCTTTCGGGAGCATTTGGATATAAACTTGCAATTAGTCAAATATTTTCAACTTAATAATTTAAGAGTGTAAAGATTGTTAGGTGATTGTGGTTCTCGACTTGTAGCTGATAAACCCACGCGTTTCAACTTCAAGTCCATCCCCACACACTTAACCCGTTAAACCTCACCAAGTGTTGAAGATTGTGTGCCTTTGGTTGGATATCGGAATATGTACAACAATTTTGATTAATTTTGTAATTTAAATTTGTAATTGAGAAGTGTTTACATATGAATAAGAGTTGAAACTGGTTATGGGAATGAAGTCTGTGCCTCTAATTGGAAAATGTTAATGCTTCTTTCATGGCCGAAAGTTAACCGTTTGTTTGTTTTTGTGCTTATAAAACAACTATAACAAAAACTAGGGGCGTGCATGGGTCGGTTTGATTCGGTTTTAACTGAAAGTTTGGTTTTTGGTTTTTTTAAAAATCGTTTGGTTTCAGTTTTCGGTTTTTATAATGGGTTCGGTTTCGGTTTCACCGATTAGGCTTGAACTTTTCTGAATAATTTTTTTTGTTAACTAATAATTAATTAACTGTTACACGTTTAGGCCTAAAAGTTTTAGTTACATACTTTATTAGTTTCTTATAAAGTATTTAACATTTAAAAATAAACATTATAGTCCATAAATTCAATAACAAATATGAATTTTAACATACTTTTAATGTAAACTAGGCTATAGACCCGTGTATTACACGGGTTTCAGGATAGAAATTATGTAATTTTATAATGTCTACACAATATAACATAATTGGATTATTTTTATTACATACAACAATATAAAATCAAAAAACAATGACAATTTATAAATCTCTAAACACTTCTTGTATATGACATCTGTTGAATTTGACCTCCTTATCAACTTTAAATAAGTGACGGCTCTATGTGTATAAAAAAGAGGCGTTAACCTTGGGCCACCGCATTTTAAAGGGCCCCAAGTTTTGAGTTACTAATCTTAATTATAGAAAATAAAGGTTGTGTTAGGCTAGTCGTGCATCATACACAAAAAAAAAAAAAAACAATTCTACACAAATAAGGTAAGAAATCTTGGAAAAATTTAGTATTTACTGTCTAATAAAAATGATGGTGTATCATAAGCAATTCTCATCAACGAAAATTCTGAATCAATGAATGTGATATGTGTCTTATTTGGAGATCCCTTGAGTACATCAGTAGGAAATAAACATGGAGCATCAAGCTAAATAAAGATTGAGAGCATGACAAACAAACCTGAAAAAAAAAATCCAAGCCGAAACTGAACCGTAACTTTTAACATACTATTAATGTAAAGATTATATGTATTAATGTAAAGATTATATGTATACTTTCAGTTTGGTTCGGTTTTCAAAAATACTATTAATGTAAAGATTATATGTATACTTTCGGTTTGGTTCAGTTTTCAAAAATACAAAGCCGAAACCGAACCGTAACTTTCGGTTTTCAAAATATACAAAACAAAACCGTCGGTCTTTAGTTTGGGTCGGTTCGTGTCAGTTAATTCGGTTTTTTCTCACCCCTAACCGAAACTGAATCATAATGATACAATTCCGGGTTAATTGGGTCTGGGTCGAACCTGAGTTGGGCTTTGTTTCTGACCCAGTCTCCTTATTATGCGACAGTTCTGCCTAGTGAGGAATTTTTTATCAGTTTTCTTAACTGCTTTGTCAGTCTAGATATGGGGGTCGAAAGTTTTAGTTTAGAGGTTTGAAATTATAATCTTATTTTGTACTTTGTTTGTGGAGATCAACCCTTCTCAAAATGGGTCTATTACCCTTGTAATCCTTTGTTTTTAAATAATCAAAACAGCCGGCTCTCTTGTTACTTCTTGTTTAACCTAATCGGAATTCCCATATCTTAACATTGGTTTCATTGTCGAGAGATTCGAGGCTACAATGGTGGTTTCCCGAAATTTTGATGGAGGAAGCTCTAATCCCCCTGATCCAATCGCAGCCCAACTTGCAGCCATTGCGGCTAAACTGGAATCCATGGAGATCATACAGAGAGATTTTGCAGCCCTAAAAGAAAATTCTAAGAACAAATATGTTGGAGGCTCTGGACGACAAGAAGAAGGTGATTCATCATGGAATAACGGTAGGCATTTCCGTCCCTATAACAAGCCAGACATAGGGAGATCCTAGGGGATGCATCCTTAAAGTGGAAAAATAATTCCGTTCCCGAAGAAGAGAAGGTGGACGTGGCGTCTATGCATTTAGAAGGTGATGCATTAGACCTATATTCTTGGTTATCCACCGACCAGGAAATAGAATTTTGGGAGGATTTGGTTCATGCTCATCAGAAAATTTGGACCCGCATAGTTCCAAAACCCTGATGAACACTTATGTAGTATCAAACAACGTTCTTAGCACAAAAAAATAATCCAAGTGGATTTGATATGAATCATTTTGATTCTTTTGTCTTGGTTACTAAGATGGTAAGCACGGAATCATATTGATTCATATGTTGGAATGTGTCAAGAATCATGATTGATTCAAGTGAACGAATGTAGATGTTATTTACTTTGATGAATATGTTTGAATCAGATTGATTCAGGTATGCGGATATCCATAGGATATTGGATATGTCAGGAATACCGTCAGAAGTTCGCTAAACACTCGGCCCAAGTTTCTAATTGGCCGGACCATTATCTCATAGGGCTGGTTTTTAATGGTCTTAAAGAAGAACTCAAACTAGATGTCCGTCTCCACAAACCTCACACTATATACAAAGCCATGAGTATAACCTTGGAGTATGAATCTCGATTAAATTTTACTCGACTATGAAAAACCTCCACCTGGTCCCCTTCCACCAAAGCCTAACAACCTAAACCAAAACCGTCAATCCCCTGTCCCAACATGCCCTGACCCAATCTCAGACCCAAGGCTTTTCGTATTTCTGACAAGGAGAAACATGCCCGGTTTGCAAGAGCGGAGTGTTTCCGATGTGGTGATAAGTATGGGCGGGGGCATAGGTGCAAAACAGACACCTTCAAATTGCTGGAAATTTCTAAGGAAGAAGTGGGCCAAAGCAGAAATGTAGTAGTTGTCACAGATCAGGAATCAACAACTGAGTTGGCTTAAATTAGCCTGCACGCTCTTTTCGGTCAACCTAATCCAACAATTATGAAGCTTGAAGGTGTTTTAGGCAATATGGAAATTTTGATCTTGGTGGATAACGGATCCACACTCAACTTTATCTTGGATAGTTTGGTTCACGAGCTTAAACTCCTTACACAATTTATCCAGCCCTTCGAGGTACAAATCAGGAATGGTGATATCATGCGATGCAATCAGGTTTGCCAGGACGTTTCCTTGCGAATTTCTAACCTCCAGGTATCCCAAAATTTTTATCCTTTCACAACAGGGGGAGCCGATGTAGTACTTGGTATTCAATGGTTGGCAACGTTTAACACTATCTAAGCAAATTGGAAACAAATGTCTCTACAGTTCATCAGCAGTAGAGATTACACGCTGCAAGGACTGCCATCAGACCTTCATCAGTGGGCTATATTCGTCATCTCATTATTGCACCACTTGTGGAGCGCACCACAAATCGACAGACATATCTTCCCACTTCGACTTGAGGACTAGTCATTTGTTCGGGTGGGAAGTATTTATACAAATCCGGGTTAATTGGGTTTAGGTCAGACCTGAGTTGGGCTTTGTTTCTAACACAGTCTCCTTTTATTCAGCAGTTCTGTCTAGTGCGGAGTTTTTCTTATCAGTTTTCTCCATAAGGCAACCTACCCGGCTTATGCCGTGCTTTACCTGTTCTGTCGGGTTAGTAGAGTATTGGTCAGGGGCCTAGGTTGAACGTGTAAATGAGTTCCCCCGGTTATAAAAAAAGTTGTTAGTTGGTCTCAATTGAGCCTAGTATTAGCCTAGTTTGAGTTGCAGTAGTATGTAAAGGTGTACAAACCACTTTTTTTGGCCAAACTACATTGGGTTGTAACCCGGGTCGGTTTGGTCAAACTTGGTCAAAACCGCGTTGAACCTCAAACCTATTTGGGTAGTGGTCGGTTTGAGGGTGTAACGAACCAAAATCCGGGTTTCGTTTTCAAATAAATAATAAAATATTATGGTGAAAATAATATTTTAGAAATTAGTTGAAACAAGTGGGTTTCAAGTTAGTAATGGGGTTGTACTAGTTTTAACTAATTTTGGAGTGAAATAAGTGAAATGAAAGTGGAAGGACCAAAAGTGTAAATGGCAAAATTCTGCCATTTTGACTAATAGAAGCCAAAATTAAACCATTTGGTGTGTTTGAGATCGTTTGTGTTCAAGAGGAGAAAAAGGAGAAATCTCAATTGAAGCTCAGATCGTACATTTGAAGCTTGTTTGGTGAAGGTTTTGGCTCACACATCACCTTCATAACATCAAGTAAGTGTTAATCATTCCTTGATTTCATCTATGAATGTGTTAGTTGATGGGTTTTGTAGAAATTTGAAAATTATGTATGCATGTGGTAAATAAGTGTTAGATTGTGGATAATCTAGCTAAACTAAAGGTAAAGAGAGGTGATTAACATCCTAGAACCATTTGATTTTGATTTTGAAAAGTTAGGGTTCATATGGTGAAAATTGGGGGTGTTTGGATCATGATGCTAGAATGTGGAATTAGTGATGATTAAGTGTTTAGGTGGTATTAGACACTTGAACAAACATCAAATTGACATAATAAAAGTTATTGAATGAGAAATTAGTGTCAAGGTATTGGAAAGAAAACTCAAGTAGGTGAGTTTGTATTAAAAATGGGTGTTTGGTTATGGGGATAACCCAAACAGGTCAGTTTGGGTTGGAAATGAAAATTTGAGTTGTGGACTCAATTATATTGTGTTGGAGATGAATGTTAGATTTCTAAACTAGATGTATATGATTAGGTAATCAATTTGCAAAGCTAGAAGGTGGTGCGGGATCTTCTAACTCTAAATGTAAGTGCATTTGCACTTACTTAGTAATGTTGATAAATGTGTGCTGTATGTTATATGTATGCATACAATAAATTTAAATGAATGTTTATGCCTATTGCTTGAATGTGGTATGTGTTGAATTGTACTAATTTGACTTTAGTGGTAGAAGGTCAAACTAATAGGTTGGAATTGGTGTAATTAGACTATGTGGTTAATAGTCAAAACTTGATTGTGCAATGGGGTAAATAAGTGTAATTGACTTAAGTGGTAAATAGTCATGCTATTATGTGAATGTGATGAATGTGGAGAAATTGAATTATGTGGTAAATAATCAAACTAATATGTGAATGTGGTAAATGTGGTGTATATGACTTATGTGGTATATGGTCAAATGAAATGAGATAACTTGGTGAAATGGTGGATTTAAGTGTGGAATACTTCAATAGGTGAACTTGGTATCAAATAATCCAAGTACGGGTAAGACGAGTTGTGGTACTCGCACCAAGAGGTAGTAAACCCAACAAGAAGTGTGGAATACTTCAAAGGGTGGACTTGGAGTCAAATACTCCAAGTGCAGGTAAAACGAGTTGTGGTGCTCGCACCAAGAGGTCGTGAACCTAATTTAGAAGTGTGGAATACTTCAAATGGGTGAATGGGTGGTTGTATATGAATGTAATAGGAAAAGAATGAGACTTGTAGTGGAAATGCAAGTGTTAAGAACCTTAATTGGCCAAATGGGTGCAAACGGGTCAAATGGGTGAAATGGGTGAAAGCAAGTGTAAATACTTGTTGAATACGTTTATTGTCATTACTAACAGTGATTTATATATGTGGTATTGTAGGGAAAGCTCCGATGTAGGTCAAAGTCAAGTCCGAGGCGTTAAAGGATCCTCGTATGAAATTTTTGGTGTTTTGCTGATTAAATGTTGAAATCCTTGAAATGTGGTGTAAATTGACAATTGAACTATGTTTTGGTGTCTATAAGTGTTGTATATATGTTTTGAAACTAAAACCCATGTGTTGGTAAGTTTTTGGTGTCATGTGGAATTGAAAAATGGTGAAAAATGGCTAAGTGTTGGAACTGGGCAAACTGAGTAAACTTTCTGTTTACTCAGGTCCCCGCGGTACGCGAGAGCCAGGAAGGCTTCTCTCGCGGTACGCAAGAGACCTGGTTCTTGGTCATAATTTTCTAAACTCCCTCGCGGTACGCGAGGGGAGTTGTCCAGAATCTCGCGGTACGCGAGAAGTAAAAAAAAAAATCTGGGACAAAAGCTTCCGTGTGTGTTTAATGTATTTCATAATTAGTGTTCCAATTGTGGGTGCTACAGAGGGTAGGGTAAAGCCGACCTTATCTGATGCGGAGGGGGTCGAGACTGGATTGGAAGTCGGCGCACCAGGCCCAAACCCATTTTTTTGTTCACCTCTAGTAGTATGGCGAAATATGCAGGGTCGTCCCTGAGATTTCGAATGCACTGTGCGACTAGTAAAAATGAGTCCTAAATTATACTTATATATAAATAAGTTCATTACGACGATAATTGTTATAATAATAACAAAATTACTGTAGGAAAATAATCTATTTTTCATAGTTAAACGAACTGTGAGACTTTCCTAGCATTTGAAGTGGCGGAACAAGTACTTTTAAACCGGAGGGTCCTAATATAAATTTTTTATATTTTTGAATGTATATTAGTAATTCATCCCTACCTGTTTTATTATTACTTTTAAAGATACTTAACATATTTGATAAAAAAATGTTTGAGATTATTTTTACCAAACTATATGGAAACATTTTTACATGAATAAAATCGTTATATATTCATTTACATTTCAAAATAAAATATCAAAATGAATGAAAAGACTTAAATAATAAAATATTATGGTTTTTTTTTTCAAAAAGGAAACTAACTAATGTTTTCAGAACCGAACCGATCGTCTTACATGTCCGATGGTCGGACCGGATTTAAGAACCAGGTGACATTATAATTAATTTATTTATTTTTTAATATAGAAAATTGATGTTGATGGACTAATTTAAAATATACTAAAATAATAAAATGACTGAATGTGTAAATAAAGGATATTAAAGGACTGAAAGAAGTGCATGTAACACATCTCAAAGGGTATACATGAAAATTCTATGTGAAGTTGGAAACCTAAAAGTTCACTTTTACATCTGCCGTTCAAACACACAGATCCGTTCTTCTTCTACTAGAACTTCTTTTGTACTGTTCGCAACACGCAAATCCAGCGTCCTTTGCTTCAACTTGCTTGTCGTTCCGGTCCAGCCGCGGTTTCTGGCCACCGACCCATTTGAGAACGGGCTCAACTACCCATAGCCGTACCAGCCGGTCTGGTCTAGGTTTAAAAACATTGAAACTAACTCATCTTTTTCCTCATTTTAAAGCGGTTACAGGAAAAACCTCGATCATTTCTTCATTGGCTCTAAAAACTCTGACCACACCATTTTTACTCTTATTTATTTATTTTAACTATTTTATGTTCTACATAAGACAATTTAGAGGGTCAAACTACAAAAGAGCCTTATTTGAGAACGGCTCAACTACCCATAATCGTACCAGCCGGTCTGGTCCGGGTTTAAAAACATTGAAACTAACTCATCTTGTTCCTCATTTTAAAGCGGTTACAGGAAAAACCTCGGCCATTTCTTCATTGGCTCTAAAAACTCTGACCACACCATTTTTACTCGTATTTATTTCTTTTAACTATTTTATGTTCTACATAAGACGATTTAGATGGTCAAACCACAAAAGAGCCTTTTATTTTCTTGGCCCCTTAAAATATTGGACCCTGAGCGGTAGCCCATGCGCACACCCTCAGGGCCACCCTTGTGATAGTTTGATTGGGCTGCTTATAGTGTGGATGGGGGCTGGGTTGGGTTTTTAGGAAATCTTAGGTAATGGCCTACTCGAGTTAGACTCAACTCTCAATGGATCTCTAACCACAATTTTGGACTCATTAATTCTTTATCAATAAAATCTTGCCACCTTTTTTGAAATCGTAGTTAGCATACGGAATCAAATAGATACTAAGGTGTGATTTCTAACCATTTACAAGTTGTATTCGACCACATATTTAAACCCGTTTAATTAAACAGTTTAATATGTCAATTCGTTTTAAGTTAGAATAAAAAATATATATTTTGTAAGGTCACCCGCTTACCTATTTATGACCTGCTTAACTAATTCATAACAACTTGGCAACCAATTTATGGCTTGTTTACAACTCGATTAGTAACCATTTATAACCTGCTAACCCATTTACGAACCGCCGACTGACTCATTTAGATTTTTAGATAAACGACTTACACGAGTCATGTTCACATCAGTCAATTTCAAATGTGCCATGGATAAAACATGGGAGTTAATATTTGTACACCACCCTAGTTTTCGGACACTAGAGGGCTATAACATCATATGAGCCGTGTAGCACAAAGTCAAACCAACAACGTATTAGACACGTCACATCAGTCACGTCCATACATCAATATGGGCCGAATCGTAGACGAAAAAATGCAATACATATTGACGCGAAAAAAAAGTGTTATACAACCCGTATTAAGTCTGGTGTACAAATATAATAAGATGGTGTCCAGATATATGTTATGTTCGGGTTAATCAATTCAACATCCACCCCCAATTAACTTGGCTTATTGTTAAATTGTTGTACACTTTTATATTGAAAATCAATGTTTTCAAACCCGGACCGACCGGACCGGGAACCGGAGACTATAGCGGTCCGGTTTAGTGTGTTGAAACGGGCCTGCAGTGACCCGGTTGGTCGGACCGGGAACCGGCAGTCGAACCGGAAAACAGGTATTAGCGTGCGGTTGGACCGGGAGTTGCAGGATGACAGAGGATTTAACCAAGAAAAGAAGTGGATTTGTTGCCGGAGAGTTGATTTGTTGCTGGCGATGACCTGAGATTTCGTTCAGATGTGGTGGTGAACGGTGGTGGAAGGGTATTTAAGCAATAATCATTTTTGTTGACTTTTTTCAACTTCCCTCACTTTTTTAAACGTTTATAACTTTTTCATAGGACATTATTTTTTTTAAAAATTACACCATAAAATCGAGCATTTTTTTATCTTTAATTTGAGTATAATATTGCTATATTTTTTTTCAAAAACAAAAACGATACTTAATGAAATTGTGCTACTTTACGTAAATGTGTTGGTTTCTGGTAAAACAACACAATTTAGCACATTAAAATTTTGCTGGTTTTTGGTAAAACAACACAATTTACGTAAATGTACTGGTTTCTTTAATGTGTGCTACTTTTAGTCAATTATCATGTGCCTAATTTGGTAGCATTCTTTAAAAATAAAAATTTAAAGCATCAATACAACAAAAAAAACGGTTCAGTGGTAGACAACAAAAAGCTTATGCATCAAAATGTTGTTTTGTGCTGGTTTTATTTTGTGTCGGTTTGATATACTAGTTTTGTTTGTGCTTGGTTAGCTAAGAAAAACAAGTTACAAAGTTAACCGTGTTCTTTTGGTGTTGTTTTATAGTAAAACAACACAATTAATTGTTATATTTGGTTTTTTTTAATGATAAAACAACACAGTTAATTGTGCTGTTTTACAATGCAGCACGGTTAATTGTGCTGTTTTACTAGAAACCAGCACATTTACGTAAAATAACACAATTTCACTAAGTGTCGATTTTGTTTTTACAGTAAAATATAGCAATACTATACTGAAATTAAAGGTAAAAAAACGCTCGATTTTATGGTGTAATTTAAAAAAAAAAATAAGGTCGTATGAAAAAGTTATGTACACTTAAAAAAGGGGGAATTTGAAAAAATTAACAATCGTGGGTTTTTCAAGAATGCACTTCACCCTTTATTTTCCTACACTTAAATCCATACTCTTGATCATCCAATTGAATGGATGTGATTGCTTCTTAGGCTTTTTAGGGGAACCATCCCCTATATATATATTATATAAAAAAAATTAAAAGTGAATAACTCTCCTGGTTCTAAAATCCGGTCCGACCAGTGGATCCACACACACAAAAAAGAAAAAAAAAACACAATTGAAAGGCGGTTTCTTATAAACAGTATCCAATCACTGTGGTTGTGGGTCCTTGAACCAAACAACTATTTGCGGTTATATTTCCTCCATTATCCCTCCCAATTTTCCCCACCAACACTGCTTCACTACCTTCATAATCTTCGCACCTTTCACATCGATCTCCTCATTCGCTTTGGATTTCAGAACCGACTCGGAGTTAATTCAACGAAATTCAGCTCAGCTACTTGAATGAGGTAGATTCTGAACCCTTAATGGCTTCGATTAAATGTTGTGTGCATTTAGATAGCTACGAATCGAAGAAACTTAACTCCGTATTGCAATTCTCTGATCGATGTTTGATTTTCGCCTTCACTAGTGTAACTAACAACTCATTTGGTAAAATTAAGCAAGTTAGGGTTTCTAGGTTAGATACAGAGTTATCAGATGTTTTACAGTACAGTAATGTTGATAGACCTGTGGATGTGAGTGATGATAATGTTGCTCTAAAAAGCCCTAATTTGCATAGTAAGTTTAAG
This sequence comes from Smallanthus sonchifolius, assembly GCA_023525975.1. Classification (NCBI taxonomy): domain Eukaryota; kingdom Viridiplantae; phylum Streptophyta; class Magnoliopsida; order Asterales; family Asteraceae; genus Smallanthus; species Smallanthus sonchifolius. The sequence goes on along the minus strand of CM042035.1, from coordinate 12,861,845 downwards.
AGAGGGAAGAGGAGTATATGGAAGCGATTGGACGGTATGAAAAACATAGGAAATGATTTGAAGGTGATGCATGGTTCTAAGATTGGTTGTGTGGATACAGAAGATGATGATGGATTTTATGAAAAAGTAAGTTCAAATGGGATTGAGTCGAGTTTAGGAGATTGTAATAGTATGTTGGAGAAGCTTGAGAGTGGTGGTCGTGATGATGAAGTTTTGAAGTTTTTCGAGTGGATGAGAATCAATGGGAAGTTGACGCGGAATGTGAATGGTTATAAGTTAGCGTTAAGGGTGTTGGGTAGGAGACAAGATTGGGAAGGGGCAGAAAGGTTAATTCAGGAGATGCAGACTGAGTCAAGTTGTGAACTCAGTTTCCAGATTTTCAACACGCTTATTTACTCTTGTCATAGGCGGGGGCTCGTGGGCCCTGGCACGAAGTGGTTTAAGATGATGTTGGAGACAGGAATTCAGCCTAATGTTGCTACATTTGGCATGATTATGAGTCTTTACCAAAAGGGTGGGAATCTTGATGAAGCAGAGTTTGCATTTTCACAAATGAGGAAATTTATGATCGTTTGTGAGAGTGCGTATTCAGCTATGATTACTCTCTATACACGTCTTGGATTATATGAAAAGTCAAAAGAAATTGTTGAGTTCTTGAAAAAAGACAAAGTGATCTTGAATCAAGAAAATTGGTTGGTTTTGCTTAATGCTTACAGTCAACAAGGGAGGTTAGATGAGGCTGAAAACGTGCTGGCATCAATGCGTGCAGCTGGATTCCCCCCTCATATAGTTGCTTACAATACACTTATAACTGGATACGGGAAAATCTCAAACATGTTGGATGCCAAAAGAATTTTCCAAAACCTTGTGTCTGCTGGTTTGAAGCCTGATGAAAGCACTTACAGAACAATGATTGAAGGTTGGGGTCGACTACAAAACTTTAAAGAAACAGAGTGGTACTATAATGAAATGAATAGACTAGGTTTTAAAGCGAATTCATCAAATGTGTACACAATAATCAATCTGCAAGCCAAATATGGAGATGAAGCAGGTGCTATAAGAATTATAGAAGATATGCTGATGATTGGATGCCAGTATTCTTCTATTCTCAGTATCGTTTTACAAGCATATGAGAAGGCGGAACGGTTCGATAAAGTGCCTTATGTTATCAAAGGTTTGCTTTACAATCATGTTTTGAATAATCAAACTTCATGTTCAATTCTAGTAATGGCTTATGTTAAGCACGGTTTGGTAGATGATGCCATTGAAGTTTTGGGGTTTAAAAAGTGGAAGGATAAAACGTTTGAGGATAGTTTATATCATTTATTAATTTGCACGTGTAAGGATCTGGGTCATCTTCATAATTCTATAAAGATATACACATCTATGCCTACACGTGACAAGGCGAATTTGCATATCACATGCACTATGATTGATGTTTATAGCTGTTTGAATCAGTTTAAGGAAGCAGAAACCCTTTATATAAATCTAAAGTCAAAAGGTATTGCTTTGGATTTGATAGCATTTAGCATAGTAGTAAGGATGTATGTGAAATCTGGATCCTTAAATGATGCATGCTCAGTTCTTGATGTAATGGAGAAACAAAAAGATATTGTTCCAGATATATATTTGTTTCGAGATATGCTTAGAATTTATCAAAGATTGGGGATGGTAAGTAAATTGGCTGATTTGTACTACAAAATCTTGAAGGCAGGAGTTACTTGGGATCAAGAAATGTATAATTGTGTCATTAATTGTTGTGCTCGTGCTTTGCCTATTGATGAACTTTCTAGGCTATTTAATGATATGATTCAGCATGGTTATTCACCTAATACCACAACTTTTAATGTAATCCTTGATGTTTATGCGAAATCTGGTCTTTTTAAAAAGGTGAGACAAGTGTTTTGGATGGCTAAAAAACAAGGTATGGTTGATGTTATATCTTATAATACTGTTGTGGCTGCATATGGAAAAGGTAAAGATTTAAGGAATATGGCTTCTGTTGCAAGAAGAATGAAACTCAGTGGGTTTTCTGTTTCTCTTGAAGCCTATAATTCTATGTTGGATGCTTATGGGAAAGCAGGTGAAATGGAGAAGTTTAAAAATGTATTGTTGAGAATGAAGGAGTCAAACTGTGGTTCGGATCATTACACGTTTAATATTATGATTAATATATATGGAGAAAAAAGATGGATTGACGAAGTTGGTGATGTATTAATGGAACTTAAGGAATCCGGGTTGAAACCGGATTTATGCAGCTATAACTCCTTAATTAAGGCTTATGGGATTGCGGGTATGGTTGAAGAAGCAGTGCATTTGGTTAAAGATATGAGGAAAAATGGAATAGAGCCTACTAAAATTACATATACAAATCTGATTGCTGCTTTGCAAAAGAATGATATGGTTTTGGAGGCACTTAAGTGGTCCTTGTGGATGAAACAAATGGGGATGTGAAGTCTTTCATGTTCACATGTTCTCATGTTCATGTTCATATTGGAAATTGCCAATAGTGGTATGAAATTTTCTCTTAACATTTCCATTTCTCATTATTTGTATTTATTGTCATTCCATCTTTATGGATTTTCAATCCCTGGCAGAGGTATTCCTTCAAGGAATGATTATAGTTTACAATTTAATCTAATTTTTTTTTTCTTCAAGAGATTATAATAAAATCAATTTCTCATTAAAAAATTGAATTTAATAAATATGTTTTTTACATTTTGATAATTAACTAATATGTGTGTGTGTGTGCATCAGTTAGTTATGAAGAAATAAAAAAAAGTAATTTTAATAAAATCAATAATTTAAGTGCAGTTTTGGTGGTTAAAAGATAAACATGGTAATCAGTATTGTATTATTGTGTGTAATAATAATGATTACATGATCTATATATAAGATACATAATTATACTCTAATCCCTCTAATATTAAGTAATACAAATATTGTCTAATATTCCCCCGCAAGCTAAGGCCGACCTGTAGCTTGGACCGTAAGAAGAGAAACCGCTGTGAGGGCAATGGCTTTGTGAAGACATCGACAATCTGATCATTTGTAGAAATGAACTAAAGTGAAAGTTGTCCTTGAGCAACCTTTTCTCGGACAAAGTGAAAATCCACTTCCACATGTTTTGTACGTGCATGAAAAACCGGATTTGCTTATAGGTACGTAGCACCTAGGTTATTGCACCATAAATTAGGTACTGAGATAGGAGGAACCTGAAGTTCACGCAGAAGGGTTTGAAGCCAAGTGAGTTCTGCAACTGTGTTAGCTAAGGCCTTGTATTCCTACTCCGTGGAGGACAGAGAGACAGTTCTTTGTTTCCGAGTAGACCAAGACACACGGTTAGATCCGAGATCTATAGCATATCTATCGGTGGATCGTCGGTCATCCGGGTAACCAGCCCAGTAGCATCAGAAAATGCATTGATAGAGTTAAAGCCAAATCTGTATAAGCATGTAGAAGTCTACCGAAATCATGTTTTATGAGAAGACCCTGGGCAACAGTGCTATGCAAGTATCGAAGGATCCTTTTAACCGTCGACCGGTGATTATTAGTCGGAGAATGCATAAATTGGCAGACCTTGTTGACTGCAAAAGTAATGTCCGGGCGGGACAATGTAACATACTGTACGACACCCACTATTTGATGGTATTTTACCGGATCAGCAAGTGGTTGACTATCACCGATATGAAAATTAGCTGTAGTGGTAATTGGTGAAGGCACCGGTTTAGCATTGGAAAGACCGACCTGTTCAATTAATTCATGGATATACTTTTGGTGTGAAAGAATCATGTCAAGACCTTGAGTGGTTATTTCAATACCCAAAAAGTAGGATAAGTAGCCCATATCCTGAACAACAAAAGAGTGGCCTAGACGGTTGACCACTCGGTCGATCTCCTGTGAATTGTTACCGGTCAAAATAATATCATCAACGTAGACAAGCATGCACAGGAGGGTTCCTTGAGACGAATAAATAAATAGTGAGGGATCGGTCTTGAAACCACGCCCGCAGTGCCTATTTTAATCCGTACAAGGATTTGTGAAGAAGGCAAACATGATCCGTTTGTTCGAATCCACAAATCCCTAAGGTTGTTGCAAATAAACTGTCTTGGTTAAATTTCCATATAGAAAGGCATTCTGCAAGTCTAGCTGTCTTAGGGGCCATTTTTGTGCAACGGCCAAGGAGAGAACAACACGTATACTGGTTTATTTGACCACTGGACTAAAAGTCTCTTGATAATCAATGCTCGGTTGTTATCGAAACCACTTAGCGACCAGTCACGCTTTATAACGTGTGATGGCCCCTGTTTGATCCCGTTTTAATTTATATACCCACTTGCAGTCAACAACATTGGAGTTTGGAACACGTGGGACTAAGGACCATGTGTCGTTTCTCATAAGCGCTGAATACTCTTCAGCCATGGCTGTACGTCATTGATGGTGTTTGTTAGCAACAGTAAACGTGGAAGGTTTAGTGTCAAGAGAATGAATATGGGTATTGAAGGAGGTGGCATCGTGTGTTTTTGTTTGTTTGGTAAAGGGATATAATTGTGGCTGAACTCCTTGCCTTTCCATTATCATTGAGAGGTTAATATAGCTACAATAGTTACACATAATTGAGAGGTTAATATAGCTACAATAGTTACACATAAGTACCTTGACTAATATAAATGTATACAAAGCTAATATAAATGTCTAGTCTAATATACCCCCTCAGTCTAAGGAGGAGGATGACGAATGCTTAGACTGGAGCGGAAGTCATTGAACAATACTCGTGGGAGACCCTTAGTGAAGATGTCGGCCAACTGATGGCGAGAAGGGACGTGTAAAACGCGTATCTGGCCATGTTGAACCTTCTCTCGAACAAAGTGGATGTCGATTTCTATGTGTTTGGTGCGTTGGTGCTTATTAGACCAAGATTGAGTTATTTATGTAAATGATTGTTTACTATTATTAGTTGTAGTTGTCCTATATATAGGACCCCCTATTGTATTCTTTATTCCATTCAATACAATATACAATACAAATCATATGGTATCAGAGCTGTACGCTCTTGGACTACCTAAACCTTAATTCTGCCGACAACCTCTTTCTTCTTTTTTTTTCTTCTGATCGCAGCTCCTGCTGCCTTCCTTCTCTCATTTTATTTTCGATAACAACCTAATCATAACCATTCCCTCACAAACCGGTCAACAATGGCCATCGTATTATTCACCACAATGGAGAAAACTAATCACAATTCTCACAAGTTTGGATTTACCCTCAGTCCTACCAATTATGGATATTGGAAAACTATGATCAAACCCTTTCTCATCACCAATGGTCTGTATGTTTACATCGATGGATCTCTTCCTTGCCATCCAAGACCATCGATGTTTCTGTGTCTTTATCAGACAAGGATTCAACGCCAACTATCACTCAACAACCAAACCCTAACTACTTGACATGGGTTTCCAATGATGCCCACGTTCGTATGCTGCTGTTGTCAACTGTATCTGAAGCTTCCTTCAAGCATGTACAAGGTGATACTTCTCGTGAACTATGGCTTTCCTTGGAACGAGCCTATGCACCACAGATATCTTCACGAGAATACACGCTGAAAACCCAACTCCTTAAGATGTCTATGCAGCCCGATGAAACCTCTGCTATTTATATCACACGAGCACAGGAATACAACGATGCCTTAGCAAACATTGGTGCAACTATACCTGAAAAATATGTCATTATGCTGATTATTGCAGGCCTACGTGAAGAATACAATACCTTGAAGCCCACCCTAATTGGTCGACAACCTCCGGTTACCTTACTGGATTTACCTGGCCTTCTTGCTGATCACAAATATGTGACAAAGAAGGATGACCCCACCATTCCTGCTGCTGCCCAAGCCTTCACTGCTACACCCACTTGTAACTCAGCCTCGCCAAACAGTCTTCAACTCCCACCTGAAACAGTACAGTCACTTCAACAACTGATGACACAGTTAGGTTTTAATGTACAACCTGCACAGCAGCAAAACCAAGCCTATTACAGTGCTCGTGGGCAGCCAAATCGCGACCGTGGTTTCTATAACCGTCGTGGACGCGACAACTACAACAACCGAAATACGGGTTCCTCTTCAGGTAACAATTCCAGATTTGCTTGGGCATCTAATCAGAATACCGTCTATGGTTCTTGTAACAGGTGTGGAATTGGGCACGTTCCATCATAATGCCCAAATCGTGATCCAGCAACAATTCGTCCACCCCGACAGGCTCCACAAGCGAATTTTGCTAATCATCGCTCGCAAGCATCATCATCTTGGTTGCCGGACACTGGTGTAACAGTCACGTGTCTCCTGATCTCACCGGCTTTGACAACTCTGAGCCTTATTTCGGTAAGGATACACTTCTTGTTGGTAATGGCAACGGTTTACCTATTCTTCATATTGGCTCCACCACTTTCAATTCACCAAATAAAACCCTTTCTATTAATGAAATTCTTCACGTTCCACAAATAAAACGAAACCTTCTTTCCGTACAACGTTTTTGTCAAGATAATAATGTTGTCTTTGAGTTTCACTCTACATTTTTTTGTGTGAAGGATTCGGTTACCCGCACTACCCTCCTCATGGGTAGTAAAGATGGTCTCTACTCCTTTCATCCACCAAAGAGTCATCCCGTTCCAACTGTTGCTTTTTCCACCGTTCGAGCTTCTCCCACAACTTGGCACCAAAGACTTGGACATCCTCACCCGCAGCTTTTGCAGTCCATGATTTCAAAGAATTGTCTTCCTCTTATTAATAATTATGTTTTTCCTTTCTGTAATTCTTGTCCTATGGGAAAGTCCTCAAAACTGCATTTATCTTCAAATTATAAAAGCACCCATGTATTGGATTTAGTATTTTGTGATGTTTGGGGTCCCGCTCCTGTTACTTCTTTTTATGGTGATTGTTATTTTTTACTTTGCGTTGATCATTACACCAAATACATGTGGATATTTCCAATTAAACAGAAATCTGATGTATTTAGCACCTTTAAACAATTTCTTACAATGGCCGAAAGACAATTCAAAACACAACTTAAATCAGTTCAAACAGATTGGGGTGGGGAATTTCGAAACCTATCTTCTTTAAAACACTAGGAATTTTACATCGCCTCTCTTGTCCTCATACAAGCGAACAAAATGGCTTTGTTGAGAGGCGACACCGCCATGTGATCGAAACCGGCCTCACCCTTTTAGCACAATCTGGAGTTCCAATGCATTTTTGGAACTTTGCCTTCCAAACCGCCACATACCTGATAAATAGAATGCCCTCTCGTACCTCATTCCATATCTCTCCCCTTGAAAATCTTCTCAATCGAAAACCCGATCTTTCTTTTTTACGTGTTTTCGGGTGCTAATGTTTTCCTCACCTCCATCCATACAATCCACACAAAATGGATTTCCGTTCATTACCGTGTATCTTCCTCGGGTATAGCCTTTCTCATCACGGATATCAATTTCTTGATCCTACCACCAATCGCATTTACATCGCCAGACATGTACGATTCAATGAAACATATTTTCCCTTTCTTGAACCACCCTCTCCTAAACCTACCCCACCCTCACCAGATCCTTATGTTTCCTCATATCCTTCTCCTACTACACATGAACAACCATCATCTTCCACAACCAACCAAAACACTTCTGTCCAACCACCTAACCAAAATGAACCAACTTCCAATTCAGCCCAAACACCCTCGGCCCAGACCATTTCCGCCAGCCCAAACCTGACCTCTACCAACCAACCCCCAATCCCGGCTCCACAAGACAATTCACAACCCGTTGACCCACCTATTGCCACCTATCACCGCCATTCTCAAACCACCACTCCAGCCTACCACACTTACCAACATTCAACTCAACCTTCTGTTCCACCACAACCGCCACCCAACCACGTACTCGACCGCCAAATCTTAGACAAACACCCAAACAAACCACTCCCTACAGCCCTTCTGCCTTTCACACTTCCATTGACCCCTCCTCAACCGAACCACCCACCTTTGCCATTGCTAACAAAAGTCCTCCATGGCGTGCTGCCATGACAGAGGAATTCAAAGCCTTAATGAGAAACGGTACATGGACTTTAATACCATCGGTTCCTAATGCTAATGTTGTTGATTGTAAGTGGGTATACAGGTTGAAACATGATGAAAATGGGAATATCAAACGTCACAAAGCTCGTTTAGTGGCGAAAGGTTTTAACCAACAGCCAGGAATTGATTATCATGAGACATTTAGTTCAGTGGTAAAATCCACCACGGTTCGTGTGGTTTTGTCGCTTGCCGTTACAAGGCAATGGTCTCTTCGCCAATTAGACGTACAAAACGCCTTCCTTCACGGTGATCTCAGGGAAACCGTGTACTTACCACAACCACAAGGTTTTATTGATCCACAAAAGCCAAATCACGCGTGTCTGCTTCACAATCCCTATATGGCCTAAAACAAGCTCCGAGGGCCTGGTTCAATCGCCTTTCGAGAGTCTTATTACAACTTGGATTTCACGGCTCCAAAACAGATCCTTCGCTGTTTATTTATTCCCATAATGGCCACTTACTATATATGGTTGTTTATGTGGATGACATAATTCTCACCGGCAACAATTCCCAGCTCATTGACCACATTATTCACCGGCTAGGCACTACTTTTGCGATCCAAGACATGGGTCGGTTGTCATACTTTCTGGGCATTGAGGTACTTTTCAAAGGTAATGACTTGCTTCTATCACAGAAGAAATACATTTCTGACATCATTCAGAAAGCGGGTCTCTCTCAGTCAAAACCGGTTGACTCACCTATGGTTCCTAACTCTGATTTGGCACTCGGGGATAGCCCTCTATTTGACGATCCAGTGAAATTTAGACGAACTGTTGGAGCTCTACAGTACCTAACTCTTACCAGACCTGACATAACCTTTGCGGTCAACAAGGTTTGTCAATTTATGCACTCCCCTACAGAAAATCATTGGTCTGCGGTTAAGAGAATTCTTCGGTATCTTCAAGGGACATCTCATCTTGGCTTACTGATTCAACAAAAATCAGCTTCTGTTATTCACGCTTATACTGATGCCCACAAACGGTCTCTCACAGCCTTCTTCGATGCAGATTGGGCGGGCTCCCTCGATGACCGTCGTTCCACGGGGGGACATGCCATCTACCTTGGGTCCAATCTTATTTCATGGCGTGCTCGTAAACAACGCACTGTCTCTCGGTCATCTACAGAGTTCGAGTACAAAGCCCTAGCAGACACTGTTGCTGAGTTAACATGGCTTGAAGCACTTCTAAAGGAGCTTCACGTGTCTATGACATTGGCACCTATGTTGTGGTGTGATAACCTAGGTGCCACTTATTTATCAGCCAATCCGGTATTTCATGCTCGCACAAAACACGTGGAGATTGACTTTCATTTTGTCAGAGAAAGGGTCGCTCAGAAAAAGCTCTCAATACAGTTTATCAAGACAGATGATCAAATTGCAGATGTGTTTACAAAGCCTCTATCCTCACAACGATTTCTTCTACTTAGATCCAAGCTAAAGGTCGCTCCCCGGCCTTAGCTTGAGGTGGAATATTAGACCAAGATTGAATTATTTATGTAAATGATTGTTTACTATTATTAGTTGTAATTGTCCTATATATAGGACCCCCTATTGTATTCTTTATTCCATTCAATACAATATACAATACAAATCATAGTGCTGAACGGTTCCCAGACATGTATATGGCACTAACATTGTCACAGTAGACGAGTGAGGTGCGGGTAGGAGGTTTGCCTAGTTCAAGAAGAAGGTTACGTAACCAGCGTATTTCTGCCACGACGTTGGCCACACCTCTATATTCAGCCTCAGCACTAGATCAGGAGATAGTGGTTTGTCTTTTTGATGACCAAGAGAGGAGATTATCGCCCAAGAAAACACTATATCCCGAGGTAGAACGGGGCAACCGGCCCAATCGACATCAGTATAGGCCGTATGGGTAACCGGACGGCTGGGGCTCATGTGCAGACCCATGGTGAGCGTCCCTTTGATATAGCGGAGAATTCGTTTTAGAGCATGCATGTGGGCATCGTGAGGGGCATGCATATGCATACAAAATTGCTGCACAGCGTAGGCGATGTCGGGCCTAGTGAAGGTCAAATATTGACGGGCGCCAGCGAGACTCGGGAAAAGAGTTGCTGTGGTGGCGGGGTCCAACGGTGTGCCGGATGTGGCACTCAGTTTACCGGCTGTGTCAACGGGAGTATGGACCGGATTGCAAGAGTGCATGTGAGCTCGATGTAGAATTTCTTGAGCATACTTTGATTGAGATAAGAACAGACCATTGTTGTTACGAGAGACGGAGATGCCAAGGAAGTAGCTGAGAGGGCCGAGGTCTTTCATGGCAAACTCAGTGGAGAGGTGGTGTAGTAAGCGGATCTTTAGGTCTGGGGAGGAAGTAGTGAGTACAATATCATCAACGTAGAGTAATAAATAAGCAATGTCGTATCCCTTGCGGTAAATAAATAGAGAGTGGTCACAAGAGTTGTGATGGAACCCCTATGTGGTGACATAATCCGTGAAACGTTGGTACCACGCCCTTGGGGTTTGTTTTAGACCATAGAGGGATTTCTTGAGACAACAAACATGGTGAGGCATTGTGGGGTCCCGAAACCCCACGGGTTGATGCATGAAGACTGTTTCGGATAAGAAGCCATGTAAGAAGGCGTTCTTCACATCGAGTTGATTAATTTCCCAATTGTTGAATAGGGCAATGCTTAACACAGTACGGATGGTTGCTGGTTTGACCACTGGACTAAAAGTCTCATCACAATCCACTCCTATTTGTTGAGACCTGCCATCACAAACTAAACGCGCTTTGTAGCGCTCAAGGGAACCGTCAGATTTATTCCTGTGTTTAAAAATCCACATACATCTTATAATGTTCATGTCCGATGTACGAGGTACCAACTCCCAAGTGTTATTTTCGATAAGAGCATGAAACTCATCTGTCATGGCACGGTTCCAAACGGGTATAGCTAAGGCTAGGGCAGGGCTACGAGGAAGAGGCTCGATGTGAGCGGTGTGGAGGTTAAGGGCAGGGCTGGTTTGGGCATTCTTAGCCATGCTGCGGGTAGTCATTTTCCGAAGTGGAGGGGGAGGAGGAGGTGGTGGAGTGGGGGCTGGAGACTGTGGAGAGGAGTGCTGTTGTGGAGAAACTGGGGCTGGGGACTGGTTAGGCTGTTTTTGGCGTCGGGAATATGTCCGGATTAAGGGAGTAGTTTGGTTGGCGGTAGAGGGCTCAGGCCGGGGTTGGGGAGGAGGTGTGGTATGGGCTGAGTGAGTTGGGGAAGGGGAGGAGATGGGGCTGGGGCCGGTTGGTGCTGATTGAGGAGGGAAAGTAGTGGGCTGGACATTGTCCCAGATGAAGGGGTGAAGGGTGGGGGAGAGATTGGTATGAAGAAAATCATATGAAGGGGGGGGGGGGGTTGGGTGCTGAGTGGCGAAGGGAAAAATATATTCATCAAATATGACATGGCGGGAAATGATGAGTTTACGTGTGGAGAGTTCATAGCACTTGTAGCCCCGATGATTAGAGGGGTAGCCTAAGAACACACATGGTGAAGAACGATTTTGAAGTTTGTTTATAGAAGTGGAGGGTAGTAGAGGATAACAAAGACATCCAAAGGTTTTAAAGTGGGTGTAGGTGGGCTGTTTTTTTGTAAAGGAGATAGGTGGGGGTGTGGTTGGCTTTAGTTTTGGAGGGAAGGATATTTAGGAGATAGGTTGCCATTTGGAGGGCATGGTGCCAAAAGGTGAGGGGTAAAAAGGCATGAGTAAGAAGGGTACGGACAATGTTATTGATAGACCGTATTTTACGTTCAGATTTGCCATTTTGGGGGGATGTATAAGGGCATGAGAAGCAAAACTCCATGCCATTTTGGGTGCAAAAGTTGTGAAAGGTAGTGTTGTTGTATTCGGTTCCGTTGTCACATTGAAAAGCTTTGATTTTTCGTTCAAATTGGGTATGGATGAGGGCATAAAATTTGAGGAAGATGGAGAATACTTGGGATTTGTTTGTTAGAGGATAAGTCCATAGGTAATTGCTATAATCGTCTAAAAACAATATATAGTATCGGTGACCACCCGAGCTACGAATCGGGGAGGTCCAAACATCGCTATGTATAATGTCAAAAGGTAAAGTAGTGAAAGATAATGAGTCATGAAATGGAAGTTTAATATGCTTGCCAAAAACACAAGATTGGCACAAATGTTTATTAGCAAAAGTACGAACAGAAATAGACTTGTCCTTATTTAAAATACGTAATAAAGAGGATCCCGGGTGACCCAAACGGTAATGCCATAAATCTTGAGACAAAGCAGCAAAAGTGGAGGGTCTTGTAACTTGAGTAGTAGGCAAGGATAGTGGGTAAAGATCTCCGGTGTTATCACATCGAAGGATAGGAATCCGCGTCAGGTAGTCCTTCATAAGAAAACCAAAAGGGTCAAATTATATAGAAATGAGGTTGTCCGTAGTAAGGCGACGGACGGATAACAAATTTTTGATAAGGTTAGGTGCGTGTAGGATGTTATATAGTTTAATGGGTGGATATGGTGGGTTTAGTATGGTATATCCAGTGCCGTATATGGGTATGTTGGAATCGTTACTGACAACAATATGGTTTGACATGCTATTATTGAAATAAGTTGAGATGTTACCTGTGGTGTTGGACATATGGTTGGTTGCCCCAGTGTCGAGATACCAATTCTGATATGGATTGAGGGTCATAGTGTGCAGAGCCTGCTCAATATTTGTAGGAGTGAAGGAGTGATTCGAGGCTGCGTAGGCATGTGATGGTGGTGCCCCAAGAAGGCCTGCTCCTGCTGATCCAGGTCTGGTTCTGTGGACAGGGGCTGGTATAGTAGGGTACGGGGCTTGAGGTCCTGTCCATGGTGAGGTGTGCCAAGGGGAGTTTGTGTAGGAAAAGTGTTGCCCCCAGGATGGAGGAGGCTGACCCCACTGAGAAGAGGGGTACCCGCTGTTGTAGTTTGCCCGTCCGCGAGACCGTTCTCTGCCTCGTCCACGTCCAGATCTGCCCCTACCACGATAAGAGTGGTCATGGGACCCCCTGCCACCATAGCGCTGGGGTGGGTTACTGTAGGTAGGTCCCCGAAAGTCAGGGGACGCTGTTAAGGGTCTGCTGGGCCGGTAACAGTGGTAGTATGAAGGGAGTGGCAGGGATGGGTTGGGACTGGTTATTTTTCCGTGTTTCTTCCAAAACAAGTTTGGAACGGGCGGTGTAGAAGTCAGGAAGAGGGGTAGTTTGTTGTAGAAGCATAGCAATACCTTCAAATTGGTCATTGAGCCCAGCGATCAGTTGTAGGACCAAACGTTGATTGGTGATCGGGGCTTCAACATTGCTCAATTGATCAGAGATAGTCTTGAGTTCCTGACAGTAAGCAGATACATTCGGGAAAATCTGTTTTCAAGGTAAAGAGCCCGGGATGAGCGATTGTCAATGAAAATGCTCTCTAGGGCCTGCCATGCCTGGGCAGCAGTGGCACCAGGCTTGAGGATGGTATGAAGGAGATCGTTAGAGATCGTCCCATATATCCATTGAAGAACAATGGCATCACGACGAGGCCATAATTTTTCTACAGCAGCCACATCTTCTTCTTTGGCTTTATCTTTGGAAGATGTAAAAGGTGCGGGCGTGGGTGGTAGGATGTGGTCGATAACCTCAAAGGCACGGCAATGGATCTTGAATAACTCAACCCAAGAGGTGTATTGGCCATTTTCCATCTCTAGAACGATGGGATTGAAGTTTTTGATGTTGGTGACAGTGACAGCAGGGTGTAGGGATGCCATTTGGGAGCAGGGTGGGGATCGGAAGGCTGTTTCAAGGTGGAGAGGAGAAGGGAGGAAGATGATCGGAGGAAGGCAGGGAGGAGAGGGAAGGCTGATGGGCAGGTAATCAGAGGGCCTGGATCTCTGATACCATAAAGAGATATAATTGTGGCTGAACTCCTTGCCTTTCCATTATCATTGAGAGGTTAATATAGATACAGTAGTTACACATAAGTACCTTGACTAATATAAATGTATACAAAGCTAATATAAATGTCTAGTCTAATATTTGGGATTGGGACGAAGGTTTGCTGGTCTAGGACGGGGTGGTGGCAGGGCTGAGGTGGTTGTAAATTGGTGGTTAGAGGATACTTTAAGCATGAAGTCCTATATTACTTCATATTTTTATCATTTTATGATTCTTATATTTTTTATGTTTAATTGTTATTCTTTCATATATAAGTTTTTGTATATTTTTTTAATTAATATATGTCCAACCGGAAGAAAACCATATATCCTTCTTTTAAAAGCAAGGCCACCCAAGGAGTTTAAACCGGTGGGAATCGAACTTCAAACCTCCTTTGGAGAGACCTAAGCGTTCACCACTCGACCATCCTTATGGGATAAGTAAAATATATATCTAGATTTTTATACATTGCTGAAAATTGATATATAAAGTAATACTTATTTATTACAACATAAATGATAAAATATTTTGTTTTTCTGTAGGATATCATGTCTAATGATAATTCGAATAAAGAAATGAGAAGAAAGTATTATTATTAGTATATGTATACAACAACATACTTGAATGGTTCTTCTAATTCCTCATGCCAACCTGATATGATAATGGAACAACGGATCATTCCAATTTGCCGCACATTCCATTCCCTTGTCATTCCGTTTCGTCCTACAAATTATCCCACTTGACGGGTATTGGTTATAGGCTTGACTGGTATCTATTATACCACTTGACGAGTATTGGTTATAGTTGTTTTCTGCAAGTCTCTGTTTTACGGTTATAGACATAGGGTGATTATCCGCCAAACTCAGACTTGAATAATATGTTTCTTTTTCTTTCAGGTTCCCTTAATTAGGGTTTTAATTGCGGATTTCAAAATCTATTTCCTCCTGAAAGAAGCTACCATCACAGGTTCTAAAGTATAAAAATTCCACTCTCAATTATATCGATAATTGTGTAAATTTTTATATTTTTATTACACCTTAGTATTTTCATGTAGACATGGTTTTATTTCAGATTTTGTGCACATTCTTGTAAGGACAAATAAGTCTTGGATCAATAAATTATTTATGCATTCTATTAGCCGAATAAGTTATGTTAAGTATAATTAGAGGGTTCTAAATGTAACTGTGCAATCTATTTATATCCCTGTATTACTCCATCATTATCACAACAATAATTCAAGAAACACTTCAGATTACCAAAACTTAATTTGGTATCAGAGCTTAGGGTTTTCCTAAGTTCTCAGCCGCTATCTCCTCCTCCGGGAATCCTTCCTTATCTGATCGAGCAACAACCTCTGATCCTTATGGCACCAACAACAATTCCTCCCTTCACAAGTGCTGAGAAAACAGTTCACAATTCACACAAGTTTGGTTTCACATTGACTCCGACCAACTATGGATTTTGGAAGGCTATGATTCAACCATTTCTGGTTACCAATGGACTGTTCGCTTATGTTGATGGCACTGTTTTGTGCCCCCCTCGTGTCATCCAGTCTCCACATACATCCGGAAAGGATGATTCTGCCATTGCCGAGATCCCAAACCCCAACCATACGGCTTGGGTTTCCAATGATGCGCACGTCCGCATGCTTCTAATATCTACCATATCTGAATCTTCGTTTCAGCACGTTCAAAGGGCCACCTCTCATGATATTTGGTTGTCTCTTGAACGTGCCTATGCACCACACACCTCTTCACGAGAATTTACCTTGAGAACACAACTTCTAAAGATTATGATGCATGAAACCGAGACCTCCTCTGCCTATCTCATCAGGGCTCAAGAGTATTCTGATGCCCTCGCCAACATTGGAGCACCTATGCCCGAAAAAGACGTTATGCCTGTTCTCGCAGGGCTTCGTGAAGAGTACAACCCTCTCAAATCAAACGTGTTGGCTAGACAATTTCCAACAACATTCAACGAACTTCATGGCCTACTTGCTGATCATGACTTCCTGATCCGAAAACCTGTTCCATCTGCTCTTACCTCTACTCAGGCTTTTACAACAAACCTGAGTTCCAGTTCCACTGCTGTCCAACCAGAGATTATGAACACTCTCCAACAATTAGTCACAAAACTGGGTCTACAACTACAGCCCACTTCTACAGCAGCCCAACAACCACCACCACAGGTCTACTACACTACTCGAGCAGGTTACCACAATCGGAACAGGGGTGGACACACCACCGTGCCCGTGGAGGACGTTTCCGAAATAATTTCAGCAACCGAGGGGGAGGAAATCGCAATTTAGGTCAGTTCAGTTGGGCCTCTAATCAAAACATGGTTTATGGGTCATGTAACACGTGTGGATTGTGGAATAGGCCATCTCCCGTCACAGTGTCCAAACCGTGACCTGTCGACGTTCCGGATGAAACAACCATCCGCCAATTATGCTGACCACTGTTCACAAACATCCTCTTGGATCTCTGACACAGGTTCAAACTACCATGTGCAACAGGATATGTCTGGATTTGACACTACTGAGCCTTACTACGGTGACGACAGTCTTCATGTTGGTAATGGTACGTGTT
The DNA here is from genome assembly GCA_023525975.1 of Smallanthus sonchifolius. Classification (NCBI taxonomy): domain Eukaryota; kingdom Viridiplantae; phylum Streptophyta; class Magnoliopsida; order Asterales; family Asteraceae; genus Smallanthus; species Smallanthus sonchifolius. Next base: position 12,845,233 of record CM042035.1, on the reverse strand, counting down.
TACCCATTTTACATATTGGTTCCTCTCGTCATTACCCACCTAATAAAACCTTTTCCTTAACCAATATTCTTCACGTTCCTCAAATTAAACGTAATCTTCTTTCTGTTCAAAGGTTTTGCCATGATAACAATGTCTATTTTGAATTTCATTCCACCTTTTTTGCTGTGAAGGACGAGGGCATCCACACTACCCTCCTCACGGGTCCAAGTGAAGATGGACTCTACTCAATCACTCTCCCTACAGCTCAACCAATTCCTAAAGTCGCCTTTTCAACCTCCCGCACATCTACCACTACATGGCATCAATGTTTAGGGCATCCACACCATCAACTTTTTCAAACTATGTTATCTAAGTACGGTTTACCTATTTCAAATAAAACGTTTGATTTACATCGTAATTCCTGTTCTATTGGGAAATCTTTTCTTATTATCCTCGGAATACAAAAGTACTCATATTCTTGACTTGATATTTTGTGCTGTTTGGGGGCCCGCACCGGTCACCTCCTTTGATGGTCACACCTATTTCTTGTTATGTGTTGATCAATTTTCTAAATTCATGCGGTTGTTCCCATTAAAGCACAAATCTGATGTGTTTGAGGTGTTTAAACGTTTTGTTACAATGGCCGAACGCCAATTTACCACACGCATAAAATGTGTCCAAACTGATTGGGGGGGAGGGGGGGGGGGGGTGAGTTTCGAAATCTATCCCAATTTTTCTCCTCCGTCAGAATTATTCATCGTCTTTCTTGTCCTCACACTAGTGAACAAAACGGTGTGGTAGAAAGACGTCACCGACATCATGTTGAGACCGGGCTCACACTTATGGCCCAATCCAATGTCCCAAAACACTTTTGGCATTTTGCCTTTGAAACAACGGCTTACCTCATTAACTGAATGCCGTCACGAGCCAACTCTGCCATTTCTCCATTTGAGCTTGTGTTCAAACACAAACCTGACTTTTTCTTTTTGAGGGTTTTTGGGTGTCAATGTTATCCCCACTTACGACCATACAATCCCCACAAAATGGACTTTCGTTCCACACCGTGCATCTTCCTTGGGTATAGTACACCCCATCATGGGTATCGATGCTTCGATCCTATCACCGAACGTATGTCATAGTTGTCAATAGCGCTTGTAGCGCGCGCTATAGCGCGCTACATAGCGAATCGACAAACTTCCGCTATTTCCAAATAGCGACGACATAGCGACCAAATAGCGAATATTCCCTTTTTTTAAATTTTTTTATGTTTTTAACCAGTTTTTTACTTGATTAATATAAATAGGGTTGCTAATAACCCTAATATATGAAGATTTAGATGGTTATTGATTATAATTGCTACAAATCCTACAATATTTGAATATAAAATATTTCTAAAAATTTCTAGCAGTGTATCGCTAAACGTGAAATAGCGCCCGCTATTTACCGCTATTCGCTACATAGCGTATAGGTTGCTTTTCGCTATTTACCGCTATTCGCTATTGACAACTATGACGTATGTATATTGCCCGTCATGTTCGGTTCAATGAAACACACTTTCCATATCATACCAAACCTACAGATATTCCTTCTCCTTCCACTCCAAACCCTTATTTTTCCACCTATCCCACTTCAGCTTCCATTCCCACCGATACCAATACCGATACCGATCCCATTCCACCACCAATTACTCCCATAGACAATTCCCACCCACCATCACCACCCATTCCACCTGTTATCACCTAAACTTACAGCCGTCGACCTACACCTCCACCCACTTCGTCGGCTGTTCCCATTTCTGCTTTTGACAGATTTTCTCAGCTCCCACCCACACCTCCTTCCGCTGTCCAGCAGCCCCCTCTTGTCCCACACCGTTCCAGGCCCTCCAATCTGCGCCCCAACCCCAAACAAACACAGCCATACTCACCCACCTCCCACTACACCAGCACCACAACTTCCCTCACCGAACCCGCAACCTTTACCATTGCCAACACCGATCCTAACTGGCGTACAGCTATGGCAGAAGAATATTCAGCACTTATCCGAAATGGTACATGGACGTTGGTCCCTCATGCTTCTGGTGTTAATATTGTTGATTGCAAATGGGTTTATAAACTGAAACGGGATTAAACAGGTGCCATTAAACGTTACAAAGCGTGGCTCGTTGCAAAGGGTTTTAAACAACATCCCGGTATTGATTACACCGAAACTTTTAGTCTTGTGGTAAAATCAACCACCATTAGGGTTGTTCTCTCTCTGGCCGTCACCAACCAATGGCCTCTTCGCCAGCTAGATGTTCAAAACGCATTCCTGGAGGGTGATTTGAAAGAAAAAGTGTACTTACAGCAGCCTCCCGGGTTTGTTGATCCCACTAAGCCTGATCATGTTTGTTTACTTCACAAGTCGTTGTATAGCCTCAAGCAGGCTCCACGGGCCTGGTTTCAACGCCTATCTCAGGCCTTATTTGCTCTCGGATTTACCGGTTCTAAAACAGATCCGTCTTTATTTATCTATTCAGCTCATGGTGTTTTGCTCTATATGCTTGTATATGTCGATGACATAATTTTGACAGGTAACAACAGCCAAGCTCTTGAGCAGGTGGTGCACAATTTGCGTAATTCCTTTGCGGTTCAGGATTTGGGTCCATTATCTTATTTTCTGGGAATTGAAGTTACCCCTAAAGGAGATGACATTGTCCTCTCCTAACGCAAGTACATTACTGAGTTGTTAGACCTGACCAACTTATCTCATTCCAAACCAGTTCCTTCTCCGTGTACATCTAACGCCAAGTTGGCTCTTGGTGACAGTGCCCCGTTTGAAGATCCGGTTAAATATCGGCAAGTCGTTGGTGCCTTACAATATGTCATCCTCTCTCGGCCAGACATCACCTTTGCCGTTAATAAAGTGTCAATTCATGCAGTTCCCGACTGTTAATCACTGGGCAGCAGTCAAACGCATCCTTCGGTACCTCCATGGGACAACTGATCATGGTCTTCTGCTCTCTCGTTCCTCGTCCTCCAGATTACATGCCTATACGGACGCTGCCTTCAATTCCTTGAGTGCTTTTTCTGATGCAGACTGGGCTGGATGCCCGGAAGACCGTCATCCACGGGGGGATATGCAATATATCTTGGATCTAACTTAGTCTCCTGGTCTGCTCGCAAACAGAAGACTGTATCTCGGTCATCTACCGAGTCCGAATACAAGGCTTTAGCTGATACGGTTACCGAATTGACTTGGCTCGAGACATTGCTTCATGAACTTCGTGTTCCAGTAAATTCTGTTCCGACTTTGTGGTGTGACAACTTGGGGGCTACGTACTTATCTGCTAATCCGGTGTTTCACGCACGTACAAAGCATGTAGAAGTTGATTTCCACTTTGTTAGGGAAAAGGTTGCACAAGGAAAATTATCAGTTCAGTTCATCTCAACAAACGATTAGATAGCTATCAGTTCAGTTCATCTCAACAAACGATTAGATAGCCGATGTCTTTACAAAGCCATTATCTTCTCAACGGTTCCTACTTCTGAAGTCCAAGCTAAGAGTTGATACCCGGCCTTAGCTTGAGGGGGAATATTAGCCGAATAAGTTATGTTAAGTATAATTAGAGGGTCCTAATGTAACTGTGCAATGTATTAATATCCCTGTATTACTCCATCATTATCACAACAATAATTCAAGAGGCAATTTGGGAAAATCTTTCTATGGATTTCATCGTGGGTCTACCAACTTCCAAGGGGTTTAATGTCATATTAGTGGTCGTAGATCGTTTGTCAAAGTACACTCATTTTCTCCTACTGAAACACCCGTATACTGCGAAATCGGTGGTAGAGATTTTTATCAAAGAAATTATCCGTCTTCACGGAATTCCCAAGTCCATTATCAGTGATCGTGACACCTTATTTTTGAGCAAATTTTGGCAGGAAATCTTTCGGTCGATGGGAACTAAACTCCACATGAGCTCCGCTTATCACCTGGAATCTGACGTCCAATCGGAGGTCATTAATCGTTGCTTAGAAGCTTATCTACACTGTTTTGCGGTTGATCAGCCCAAAACATGGGCGTCATGGATTCCGTGGGCAGAATTTTGGTATAACTCCACCTTCCATGCATCCACCGGTACCACCCCGTTTGAAGCTGTATACGGTCGCCGCCCTCCATTGGTCCTCCAATTCGTTTCTGGGGAAGTTCGTGTGGAATCTGTTGCTCGGGAACTTCAAGACCGGGATGAGGCGTTAAAACAATTAAAGGTACATTTATCCAATGCTCAGAGTTCCATGAAAGTTCAAGCTGATAAGAAACGACGGGATATTCAATTTTTAATTGGGGAATGGGTCTATGTGAAGCTCAAACCGTACCGTCAATTATTTGTGGTCAGTCGAATTCATCAGAAGTTAGCAGCCAAGTTTTTTGGTCCCTTTCAAATCATGGCTAAATTGGGCCCAGTGGCTTATAAATTACAATTACCACATACATGTAAAATTCATCCCGTGTTCCACGTTTCGTTGCTTAAGAAAGCGGTTCGGGGTCCCATTGAACCTGTCTTACCTCCTGAATTAACAATTGGAGAAAATGAAACACTCACTCCAGTTGCTATTTTAGCAATTCGTGAAATTCGCGACGGTACGGATTCGATTGAACAATGGCTGATTCAGTGGCAAGGGCAATCCGAGGAGGACGCCACGTGAAGAGGCATTATGGGTCAAAGGTCAATTTCCAGATTCAAGTCTTGAGGACAAGACTTTAATTAAAGGAGGGAGCAATGATACGAATGGTCCCATGGAGCCTTTCAATGATAAATCTGAACTAGTGCATGTTTATTCTAGAAGGGGTAAAAAGGGTATTTCCAAATGTGGCTAAGAGTTTGTTAGGGAGAGAGAATGTATAAGTAGGGGAGAATAATTCTTAGTGAGGTATGTGAGAGTTAGTTGTGATTTAGTGGCTCCTGCATGATGTATGGAGAGAGGGTGTAACCCTGGGAATTGTATTTCTTTCTTTATCATTGCACTGCAATAGCAATCCTGCCATCTATTTCTTCTTAATCTTCTTCACTAATTGTTAGCTATTTCCTATCAAAATCCCAATTTTCTCACAACAATGTCAGACGTTCCGCTTCCACAGGAAGTATTGGTCAGTATTCTTTTGCGCTTGCCGGTGAAGTCTCTTCTCCGATTTAGATCTGTTTCTAAACCCTTGTGTGCCCTAATTGACAGCCCTTACTTTGTCAATCTTCATCTGCAACAATCCATGAAAACAGACAAAATTGGTGCCACAACTCGAGTATCTTGATGATTATGTGTCTATAGATTTGGGAGTATTAGGAGGATGTCTTTGTGTGGTTTGTAAAACTGAGACGTACAGTGTGGATATTTGGGTGATAGGAGAATATGGAGTGAAGGAATCATGGAGCAAGTTGGTTGCACTGACAATAAGAAATTTCATGAGAGGTGATTTCCTAAGTGTAAGACCGATCATCTGTCTGAAAAACGGTAAGGAAGTGCTATCAGAAATTAACCAACAATGGCTTGAGATTTATGATCTTGAAGAGAAGAAATCCAAACCATTCATGTTCCGTGATGCGTCTCATATGTCGACATTTGTTTATCATGAGAGCCTTGTTTAGGAAGGAGCGAGTAGTCAAGTGAAAGATGATGTTCTATAAGTTTTTCTTTATTTTATTTCCTTTAACATGGTAAAAGAATGTGTGCTTTGTATATGGATGGTTTTCATGTGATTTATAAAATTATAAACTATATATGTTGATTGAAATCTTTGTATCTTGATCCGTGTGGCTGGGTTGTGGCTAGGGGTGGAAGCGAGCCGAGCCGCTTGTTAGCTACTCGAGATCGGCTCACTAAAAACTTGAACCTAGTTGCGCCCATTTAGTGAACGAGCTCGAGCCCTTTATTTTTATAATTTTTATTTAATATATGTATATAATAATTACTATTATATATAAAATTATATTAAAAATAATCATATAATATGTTTAATTAAAAAACTATATTCATAAATATATATAAAAATAATTATAAAAATGTATAAATAAAATAATTAATAAATAATAAACGAGCCGAGCTTATATTGGGCCCATTTAGTGAACGAGCTTGAGCCGAGCTTAAAAAGTTACTCATGAGCCGAGCTCGAGCTTTAGAAATAGAGTTCTATTTGAGCCGAGCTTGGGTCGGCTTGGCTTGACTTATGCTTGAGGCACTCCTTGCTGATTGCTTCACTTAACCTGTGTACTTGTGGCCAGATGTTGCAATTTTGACCCGTTAACACACGAATGGGTTGGTTTGGATTGCTGGGAATTTTTTAGGGGCGCCTAGATTTGTCTTCGCTGGGTCTTGCTGTCGTGGTTTGTCACACACTTTTGCTTGCCTTTCTTCCTAGGTGCTAATGCTAGGTACTTCCTATCCACCTAGTTACAGTGTTACAACTGCCGTTGACCAAGTAGGTTATGATCATGTAAACGATGACTATAAGGTGGTTAGATTGACACAATCTTTCGCATCAGGGATGTGGTTTAGGATTCTAAATTTTTTGTTTACAGTCTGAAATTGAACGTGTGGCTGGAGCGTAAATTTCCTTACAATTTTCTCCTTGTGTACTGTAGAGGTCAAGGTGTGTGTGTTAGTGGTGCTCTATACTTGCTTGTAAATCAAATACCCGATCCAGCTAAGAATAACTTGATGGTTAGTTATGACCTTGCTAGCCAAATCTTTCAATTGGTGCCACCACCCGAGTATCCTGATGATTCTCTGTCTATGGATTTGGGAGTATTAGGAGGATATCTTTCTGTGGTTTGTAAATGTGAGACGTACAATGTGGATATTTGGGTGATGAGAGAATATGGAGTGAAGGAATCATGGAGCAAGTTGGTTGCATTTAGAATAAGAAATGACATGACGAGTGATTTCCTGAGTGCAAGACCGATCATCTATCTGAAAAACGGTAAGGAACTGCTCTTGGAAATTAACCAACAATGGTTTGGGATTTATGATCTTGAAGAGAAGAAATCCAGACCATTGATGTTTCCTGATGTGTCTCATATATCGACATTTGTTTATCATGATAGCCTTGTTTAGAATTGAACAAGTAGTTTAAGTGAAAGATGATGTTCTATAAGTTTTTTTTTTGTTTTTTATTCTTTTAATCATGTAAGAAAATGTGCGCCTTTTATATAGATGGTTTTCATGTGATTTATGAAATCTTAGAATCTTGACCTGTGTGGCTGCATTTTGGCTAGATGTTGCAATTTTGACCCGTTAACATACATTTGGGTCGATTTGGGTTGCAGTGTAACGTTTTTTTTGAAACTTTGCTTAAAAGAAACAGTTCAAACGGGTTAATGGGTCAAAAACTACCCGAAGTGTTTTGAAACATTTTAAACCTCCTAAATCAACTTTATTTAGGAAAAACTATATGATTATTTTAACAATATAGTTTTTCTAATTTTTCTAATATTTTAATCATCTATTAAATTATGAAAAAGGACAAAAAAGCTTTTACGGGGCAGCCCAACATGACCGACCCTTTTGGACCTTGATCCATTTTTACCTATCACACAACCCGTTTGACCTGCCCAATTGCCACCTCTACTAGCTGCAGTCTTTTCATTGTAATTCCTGAAACATTCCAACTTTCATATTGCTTATTGGAAGAGTTTTCCTGTGTGCTATATTTTTATTTCCTGAAGCAATTTACAAGGTTTTAAGCATTTGAATACATTTCCCATGGCTTTCAACCATTCGTGAGCTCGACCCATTTTACCCATTTCCCTTTTTAGTTACATCTTCTAGTTTAACCCATTTGACCTTTAGAGATAATAACCCGAACCGACTCTTTTAGGTTGGTGGTCATGGGGTACTGTTGGTGGTTGGTGGAGTTAAGACACTTGATATGCATTTCTTTGCCGAAATGCCCTCAGGTAGTCAAACTTGTATATGTATTTTTGCATAGTCAGCCTCATATCACAAAACAAATATTTTAGTCAAACTTGCTGTATATATGATTCCTGTATATAGTTGTTTGAATGAATTAAAAAGTTAATAGTGTTGACACATGTATACATCTGCAAAAACAATTAAATTTAGGCATTTAGGCTTAAAGGAGTACTTTATTCTTATATGAATGATAGGATTAAGGACATCAATCTAGTGAAATAAACATTATTTATTTAGTTAGTTTATTTTAACTCATTAGTAGTTTATGATGGGAATTTCAATCAAAACAATTTATTAGTAAAGTTTAGAAGATTATAGATCTAAAATATTTTTTTTTGAAGGATGGATAAAAAATAAATGAGATATTTATATCAATTTGTTTTTGATTGGTTAGTAAAAGTAGAATATAAACATCATCTTTTATACTTGAAATATTTGTTTTGACTCCATTTCAATGCACTATTTTTCTCGAACAGATTTAAAGAAAATATGTATGATGACACATAGACACTTAACTATAGTACTTCTTGAACAACAGTGACCAATTTTCAATATTAAGTACCAAAGGACATTGATCCATTGGTATCTAGGCTTGGTTTTAAAAAGCGAGAAGCGTACCGAAGCGACAAGGTCTAAATCCGAAGCGCAAAGTGTAAATCGTAAAAGCGGAACGATTTTCGTACGCAAAGCGCAAGGTGCTTATATAAATCTTTTTATCTATCCCATTGGTTTTATCATCCCCTACCCAAAACATAGCCATAAATAAGGTCTATAAATGATTTAATGTATAAATTACGTACATGTACAACCTTTTTAGCTAAATGTATTACTTTGAAATACAAAAACAGCCCCTGTACAAGAATCGAGCCACTCGGTGCGATTTTTCCCCAAAAAAATGCAACTTTTTTTGCGAGTTTTGTGCGTTGCTCGAGTTATGCGACAAGACTCGCTGGACTCCTCGCCTCATGTCGAGTTGCGAGTAACGCGCTTTTTAAAACCAAGTATCCAGGTGTGTTACATGGTGTCCCCTTCTTAGATCATTCATAGCCAGTTTGATATAATATTGTGAGAGAGTTTTGTATATTTTAAGGAGTGGTTTAAAGTAGTTGTGAGTGGAGGAGAGAGAAAAAATATATTTTTTTTGTAAATATAAGGATAAAGATAATATTTTTAGTGTAATTATAAGGATAAGGATAAGGAGAGAGAATGAGAAAAAAATAGAAAAAATAGTGATTTTTAGTGTAATTATAAGGATAAGGATAAGAAATATAAGGATCCGGTTGGGAATGCTCTCCAAGAGGTGATGGTTTTAGTTCCGTCGTAAACAAATGGTGGGGTGTAGATTAGGAGTGTGTGGGTTTGCCGTTCAAAATGAAAAAAAGGAAAATTCTAACCACACACGGAATATTGCTAATTGGACACGCCGCCGCCCTATACGCCCTCGTATAGGCCAATACGAAGGCGTATAGAGTTCAGTCTCTAAATACAGAATGCCACATATCATCTTCTGTCTGGCGGCTGGTCCAATACGTGGCGTATTGGACTATACGCAATACGCCACGTATGGGTCACGGATTATATTTTTGCTTCAAAAAGTTAGAAGATTTAGAAATTTATGATCCTATACGTGGCGTATAGGGCAATACGCCACGTATAAGTTTTTTTATTTAATTATCTTTTTTAATTTAATTTATATTGTGTTTTTTAATTTAATTTATATAATTTTGTTAATATAAGTTTGTGATCTGTTTTTCAAATTTATATGTATATTTTTTATTTTTAAACATTTATTATATTTTTACATTACAGCTAAACAAAATATTAAACATTACAACCAAACAAAATATTAAACATTACAACCAAACAAATAAACTAAACATTATATGCATTACATCAAAAAATTAAATATATACATCAAAATGTTTTACATACATAACAACGAAACATACAAAATACAAATAAAACAACTAAACCTGACCGGCTTCGCCGTCATCCTGATCCGCCCCGCTGTCATCCTGACCCGCCCCGCCCTCATCCTGAACGGGGTCGTCCGGATAATGATGTGGCGGTGGAAGTGGGGGTGGCTCTATGCCGGCGGCTCGTGACAGATCCACGAGGCGACCAACCGGCCACATCATCAGGTTCTCCATGCGATCGACTTGACGACCCTATCGTCGTGAGTCGGCAACAAGTCCATCAAGCAATGCCTGGATAGCCCTCTCCGGCCTAACACCCCGACGTACGTGTCGGGGATGTTGTGGCGGATGGTCGTGGATAGGGTCGACGTGCGGCGCGTCCTCCATCGCCACACCCTGTAGCGGATCAGGCATAGGCGGGTCCCCCTATCCCGGCATCTGCGGCAACGACACCGGGACCCAAACCTGGTCCTGGACTGCCCTTACGAACTGAAGGCCCTGCGGGAATTGGTGCGTGATGCGCATGCCGCTCGCCGTGCGACGATCTAATCGGACAGGGGGAATGGCCGGTAACATCTGAGGATCATGCACATGAAATGGTGTAACCGCACGCATGATATGAGTGATGAACGCGCCGCCATACAAAAGCCCGCGCTTCTGCCGCATATAGGCAGACGCTAAATAAATAGCGAGGCATGTGGATAGGGCGCACCGCCTGCCTGTAAGGAGGCAGTACAAAAAAAAGAGGTCTCGATCGGTGCACCACTTACGACTTTTCAGACGAGGTGCGATCGACGTCGAAATAAGCCGGTGGAGATATCTATACAAAGGGTCTCTAATCCCCGAGACCCTCCCCTTGGTACCCAACCAAGGACTATCATAAATCAATCCCCAAAAAACAAGAAGTTCCTCCTTGTCCGCCTCCGTCACCGCCTCGGTATAAAGCGGCGTGACCGTCTCGGGCTCGAAGTACAAGCCTGTCGCGACAACCCACTGACGGAGGGTCAAACGGTAAAGGTGGCCAAAAACACGGAAAGCCACCTGATCCGGGTCATCTCCTACTGCCTCCCCGGGAATGATAAAGCAAAAAGACGATCCCAGGGAGTGTCCTGGCCTATGATGGCCCTCGCCCGCTCCGCCTCCTGGACCTCCTTGAGAAGCTGCCAGTCCACCGCCGTCCCTGGGCCCAACATCACCTCCCTAAGCTTCTGGTACCGCCTAAAAAACTCTGAATCGGGCGGAAAATCTAGAAATGGGTAATGCGCAAGTCATCTAGCTGTTGCATATCATATCATCCTCATGATCCGCCATATCTGAAAATAATAAATAATAATAATAAATTGTTTTTATTTTTTTTATTTTAAAAATAATAAAATATTGTTTTTAAAAAAATAATAAATAATAATAATAAATTGTTTTTATTTTAAATAATAATAATAAATTGTTTTTATTTTTTTTTATTTTAAAAATAATAAAATATTGTTTTTAAAAAAAATAATAAATAATATTAAAAAAATGTTTTTATTTTAAATAATAATAATAAATTGTAATAATTTAAAAACAAATAATAATAATAAATTGTAATAATTTAAAAAAAGATTTTTTTTAAATACCTATACGCCACGTATAGCCTTATACGTGGAGTATAGGCTGTTACCGAGGAATCAAGCCATACGTAGGCCAATCTGACCATACGCAGGTCAGTTACCGAGCAACCAAGCCATACGCAGGTTAGGTGCCGAGAACACGAGCCATACGCAGCGTATGGAACCATACGTAGCGTATCGATTCATCTTCTTCCACAGATGAACTATACGCTACGTATGGAGCTATACGTAGCGTATAGCTCTTAAGTTTAAGTCCTTTATCGCACTAATCTACCCAGTTTTACCCGCTAATAATTGATATAAACCTAATATTATTAATCGGGAGTTTGAGATACGTACCTTTACGAAGTTTTTATGAGACGACAATCGCAATCAACAATCAATTTGGCCGGCTCGCGTATGTGTTTGTTTGTGTGAGTTTGGGTTCGTTTAGGCCAATACGTGGGATGGATTGGGTTTATCTAAAGGCTATACCCCACGTATAGGCCAATACATGGCGTATAGCTATAAAATATCTGAAAATTTGAAAACTCCTCCATTTTCAGATATTTAATAGCTATACGCCACGCATAGACCAATACGTAGCGTATAGAATACCAAAGGTTAGAGGTTATACGCCACGTATTGGCCTATACGTGGCGTATAGTATGTTTTAATTAATAAAAAATAATTATAATTAATTAAAAATAGTTATAATTAATTAAAATTAATTATAATTAAGTTAAAATTAAATTAAAATAATTAAAATGACCATAAAATTAATTAAAAATAATTAAAATTAATCAAATAAAATACAATTTTAAACAAACATTATCCGTGATTCGTAACGTATTGTGGAAATCTTGATCTATTAGTAGCTATTATTTTCTTAAATCGTTCAATACGATCACTGTATGTATTTTCCCATTTTACTGCATCATCATTTCGGTGCAAATTCCAAAGTGCATTCGGCGTGGGAATCGAAAAATCTCCGTCTAACTTGACGTGAATGGAATGAGCATTTTTTTACGTGAACTAACGATACGATTTGATGTTGAGCGTGAACGTTAGGACCAAACCACAATGGAAAAAATGTTTGATTACCGGCGATGCTTAAAAGATGAACAATCACCCCAAATTTTTGAGCAATCAGGAGTCGTGTATGGCATCGACTTCCAACGACTAACTGGTGCGGCTTTCACATCCTGACAATCTATCGTGTGACGTAGCCTATCATATTCTTGAAAGGCGACTCTGTCAAAAATAGTTCTCCACCATTCCTTTTTATTGTCCATCTCTCGTAGAAGTTTTTGTCGGATAAAAAGCCACCGGTTTTCATTTAACCCTAAGCCCAAAGCTACCGATCGAAAACCACAGTTATCGTCGGGATTTACAACATGTATATGTGAAATGTACGGATAAAATAAATATGGTGTCGAATCCTTAAAACAATTTATATTGTTAACCGCATCTTTCCCCATAATCAATGGAAACCCAAGTTATCATCTTGTGGTTGATTTCCTTTACCCTTCGTTTGTATGACCGAACTCGCTTGTATAGAGTCTTGTGACGCAATGTACAAGCTGTGTCTCGCAGGGTCACATTTGCTTTGTTGGGATCCTGTGAATGAGCTGTTTCTCGCGACATCCTGTTTCATTTGTTGTTGCCTTTTCAAAGTTGGACGACCGCGTGTATCTTCTTGTACCACAGACGCTTTCTTGTTACTTTTGCTCGGAAAGACCACCCAAGCGATTCTCGACAGCAGACTTTTTTTGACTTAATCGGGTTGTGACAAAAATTTGTTTCACTTAACCAAGTACTTTATCCACGTCTACATTTTCATCATCGACAAACGACGGTTTTAAATCAAGTTTCCTCCGGAAGACGTCCACCGCATCTAGCAGGATTCTGCCACCTGTATTAAAACGAAATAGTCAGAACAGTTTGAAAATAAAAAAAAACAAGATAAATAGTCAGAACAGTTTACCTGTAGCTTTGATATTTGCCAGACGACAAGCACACGGCAACCCACAACTACTGAAAAGTTGGCAACCACACGTTGCATTTTGTTTCTGTATATGTGATAACTTGTACCACTCGTTTTCTAAAAAAAATAGAGCTTTATGTGAAACTTTACCGTGCAGGTTATCAAACAATTCAATAGCTATGTGGCTGTCCATTTTTCTTATGAGGGTTGTTCCAAACCCAAACTGTAATTGATAATATTGATCTGTTATAATTTCATCAACAAACCCAACAAGTCTATCTAGCGAGCTGTTAGCATTTCTAAGATAGCTCTTTAGGAGCGAATGCTGGCTCTCGACTCGGTTCGTTGTATGTTGACCAAAATTGAGGTTTTTGTTGGACCAGGCGGATACAAACTTTTCTTTATACGGGTCCAACCAATTTTTTGTCACATAATCTATAAGTCCTGGAAAAATAATTTAAACCATACCAAATATTTAATAAATATTCAATATTAAAAATATTAAATATTCAAAACTTACTTCCTCGTTTGGCTGCATACAGTCGTTCGTAAAACCGGTTGAAGTTGTACTGGTATATATCTGGCGTGGGAGACTCACACAATACCGACCATGAATACTTGAAATGTGCCCAGTTTTCGTCTGTAAATGATGCACTACAATGTTTTGAGATATTCTCGTGTATGTGCCACCGACATAGGTTCTTGGAACAGTTCGGAAATATTTTATCACACATGTTCATAAGAGCTTTGTCCCTGTCTGTTACTATCACACGCGGCTCCATACACTTTTGCAACATTGCTTTGATTTGCAGTAGCACCTAGACGAAGTTTTCCTCCCGTTCTTTTGATATAAATGTATGAGCGACGCAAAACGACCGGTGTGTGGAGGTCACACCGACCACTTGGACAAATGGAAGTCTATACATGTTTGTTTTGTACGTTGCGTCGATCATAAACACGCGAGGGAACGCACGCCACATCTCGTACGATTTCGGATGAACAAAGAATATCTCCTCCACGACATTTGTGGCGGGATCCTCTCGAGTATAGTAGACGTATTTTTTAGAAAAAAGCAAGTTTCCAGAACCTGCATTGGAGTTTCACCGACTCTCGTTTCGTTTTTTATCTTTTGTATCGCATTATAAATGTCCTTTTTAATACAACTACTCTCTGTTTTTGTTCCCTTATGGTTGCCAGAATGTTTCGTGGCAACATGTTTTGCGAATACAACTTCTTCACCAAAAGTCGTTCCGAATGAGACAGTCTCCTAGCAAATGAGTGCGCCTTAAGATGTTGACTAGGATCATGGTTATGACTATCATCCTTCACCGTTAATTTTCAATCACCAGTATTTTCTTGGTACTCTCCTTCCAATTTAAAGGGACAACCTATTTTCTTGCTACAGGCACGTCTAACCGTGGCAGTAGACACACGTTCGCCGTGACGGTCACACACAAGCCACACCTTGATAAACAGTTCCGACGGGTTGTCGCCTTTTCTCCTCGATCGTCGGGTGACAAGGACGTAACCATTCTCACGTCCTCTCCTGACAGCCCAATCCATCAACTGTTCACGAGACTGAAAATTTTGGTCAGTTTTATACGACACGTTTTGATGGTTTTGTTCCTCGTCTTTAGAGTCGTCGGTTTGTTGTGTCGGGTAAGAGACTTCACCGCACACGAAGTCGTCGGTTTGTTGTGTCGGGTAAGATACTTCACCGTATACGTAGTCGTTCGTGGGTTGAGTAAGGTAAGACGGTTCACCGTATACGAACTCGGGATTGCTCAGTGGCTCGTTCAAATCTGGAAGTCTTACCCGTTGATGAGAATAAACGTCGGACGAGACCTCCTCCCGGTTCACCTCTTGAACGCCAGAACTTTGCGGATTGTTTTTCACCGACTCGTTAGAATATACCTGAAAACCGTAGTTACCATCCCACCACCAAGACATGTTTATAATTTTTTGGGGATTGTTTGAATTTTTTTTTTGAAAGGATACGTTCGAATGAGAATTCTACATGGTTAAATACACAAAATTTGGGCCCTATACGCATCGTATAGGGCAATACGGTGCGTATAGGATTCTGGTCAAACCTGGTCAAACCCCGTATACACATCGTATAGGACAATACGATGCGTATAAGGTACGAGGTACTTTCTGCAACTAGTCATCCGCCACATTGTTATACGCCGCGTATAGACCTATACTGGGCGTATAACGAGGTGATGGATGACTAGTAGCAGAAGTACCTCGTATCCTAAACTGCATCGTAATGAACTATACGATGCGTATAGGGTTGGAATGACCAGGTTGTACGAGGCTGTCAGGCATGGGAAATTGTGAAGGGCTATACGCATCGTATTGACCTATACGATGCGTATATGACCAAGTCCAATTAGTAATTCCCGTGTGTCATTAGTAGTCCCAAAAAAAAAATTGATCTCACAAATCGCAATCATTGGAGTGGTCACTGAATCTGATTTGTTGATATAAATTCTATTTTAGCACTTTTGCATGCAGGTTTACTGTTTTACAGATATCATAACCAACTTTTCTCTTGTATATTTTTTAAACTATAATTATTCAATAGCATTAGATATTTCACATGTCAAACAGGTTGTGGTGTAGTTGTTGAGGTGAGGCCTGAAGTCCCAAGGGACCCGGGTTCAATCCCTGCTATCACCATTAATTTCTGAGACATGCAAATGAGGCCTAGTTCTTAGTCCGATGCACCAGGGTTTTACCCACGCCGATCCAGGGTTCGAGTCTCGGCTCTCCCTCAAGTCCAGAAGGGGTCGTATTGGGTGGGATTTTTCCTTGGATGCTCTCCAACTCTGACGACAAGTGGGCCCTGTTAAGACAACATATTGGCCGGAGTTGGACGAGACTCTCCCATGTGATGGGGGGTTGCGACGTCACAACATTCAATAATCGCCGTTAAAAAAAAAACTAGATATTCCACATGATCTTGAAAGTTATTTGGAATACAGATTAAGAAGTTTTCATATCCGACTCTCTTTATAAAAATACATTAGTAAATCATTTTTTCTTTATTTATAGCATCCTTTTAATAAATATTGAGCCGATTGTGTCACATGGACCCAAATTGTATTTTCAAGAATTCAAGGTTCAATTATATGCGTCAAGCATTTTAAATTATGACACATGTTTTGATTTATAGAAAGAGTTTTTCCGAAGAATGAATCGATAATTCAAATAAAAGTTTGTTTATGATGAGATACATGAAAACCTTAGTGGTTTCTTGAAAATTACATTAATGTGTGGAGTGGCAGACCCGAATTTATTTTTCATGGGGGTTGACAATTTTTAGGGTCGGCTGAGTAGCGATATATAACACGTATAACAATAAACAATTTTCATGAGGGCGAACATGCGTGATTGCAAAGTTTTATGGGCTCCATGCCCACCATTCCTTATACGTAGGTCCGCCTATGAATGTGTGAGGTTTTTCTTTACATCCCCCCTCTCTCTCTCATACCATAATGTTTTTAATCACTATAAGACCATGTGTAGTGTAGTGGAAGAGTGATTGAGGGGGCGTGAGGTGTGAAACACCGCCTCTTGAGGCGCACACATGACTAGAACCATGATCCTGAGCGCTTGATATGTGTGTGTGTTATGTATATGTGTGTGTGTGGACATGATAGTGAAACCATTATACGCCTTAGTTATTGTGTTTAGTGATTGATGTAACGCTAACGTGAATAACTTTTTAGTGATTCCACTACACATATGGATATGGATGGACAGTTAATGACGGCATAGGTTTACTATTGATATTTAAAATATGATATGACACAACTACTTCAGACAGTTTTATTTACTATATTGTGAGAAGTTATAAGTTATATATGATATGATACAACCACATCATACTCTTTTTACGAAAATGATAAAACCGATGAAAGAGAAATTTGTTAAATATTTTAAAGAAATTCCTCCGGTTATAACTTGTGCCGCCGCGTTAAACCCTACAATTAATGTTTACGGTGTTTAAACTTTGATTGATAAAATAACTTACGATTTGGATTTGGATTATGAAGATATTCATTTTTCAACCGTAACAAAAACTTATTTTAACAAATGTTTGCAAGATTTGTTTGATATTTATTTACATAAATATGGTACAACACAAACCCCACATGATGCGATGGGCACGGGCGCATTAAGTAGTAGCTCGAGGACTGTTAACTTAAATTTGTATAACGAAATGAGAAATGAATTTAGTAAACGGGCTAGATGGTCCACCCCGAGTAGCGATCTGGGTAGGCATATTGAAACCAACTTTTTATCATTTATGAGTCTGGATGTTTTTGAGGACTTTGATAACTTGGCTTGGTGGAAAGGAAACGAAGCTACTTTTCCGGTCATTTCCCCCATGGCCCGTGATTTATTAACCGTCCAAGTTTCCACGGTAGCTTCGAAATCCATTTTTTTTCTCTTAGTGGTAGGGTTTTATCTATCCGAAGAACTAGACTCACTTTCGTGGCAATGGAAATGTCCATTTGCTTGAAAGACCATTTGGATGCGGTACATAGGAGACAAGATAGAAGTTCGCTTGAAGACGAAATTGAAGTTGAAGAATTCATACACGGATCCGAGGTCAACCAAGGATTGGCGAACCCACTTACGGATGAAGAACTCGCCGAAGATGATAGACTACGAGGATCTACTAGTAACTCCGAGAATTCCGAGCATGACGGCAAAGATTAAACAAAAAAAACTTCAAAAATAAAAAATATATTTTTTTCATTTTCTCGTATTTTCGAATTATCTAGTTTAATTTTGTAATGTTTTGTGATTTTCGAACTTCTACAATATGAATAAACTTTGAACTTTATGTTTTTATTTGTTAAATATTTATTTTATAATTTATATTATTAAAATATTTATTTTTTTAAAAAACCGGTTTAAACCCGTTCAGAATCGAACAGAACCGGTTCAATAGGTTTGGGTTTTCATTTGTTCAAAACCGGTTTAACCCGAACCGGTTTTAGTCAAAACCGGTTTAAACAATGCGTTTACCAAACCGGTGTAGGAAATTGGGTCACTTTTTATTATAAAATAATAATAAAATAGTATTAACGATATTCCCGTTAATCATGGGAAATAAATAATACAAATCCATATACAAAACCGAATGAAAAATATATATAAAATACAATTTATATATGCCAAACTAATTCAACCGGTGTCTTTAGTCACTCCAATGAACGCCTTCTTAAAATATTTTTGACTCGAGTCTTCACCACATTGAGTCTTCAACTATGCTCCTTGACTGTAACAATTAACACACTAAAATGTTGACGGTTTTGGTTGAGAATTCGTGTTCAACAAGGGTCCCTTAAAACAGATTTCGCGTCTCCTCTTAGACGAACGCGTCTATCTCCCAGGGTACAACAACCGGAACAGTACGTGTACTGCCGGAGATGTCCAGGCACCCGAGGTATCACCGGGTAAATTATATATTTAGAAAAGGTAGGAAAAGATGAAACATGAGATGGTAGATGAACTAGAGAGAACTCATCTCTCAATTTTATTGAACTTGTTGACACCAATACTTCTCTAATATTTTCTCTCAACTCTCAAGTAGTGGTTTTTTACTACAAATTTTTCTTCTTTCATAAAATGAACCAAAATGTCCATTGTAAATCCATAGAAAAATAAACCAAAGAGTTCATATTAAAAAGACTTTACTCCAAAATTAATAGTAATAAACACAAGTTATTAATAAGATAAATCAAAAGTCTTTTTTAATTATGACACGATTTAAAACAATTGTTACATATTACACAAAAGATGTAACAAATTATCATTAGAGACACCAAGTTCTGTTAGGACATAGATGTATGACAAGTGCTTGTAATAGTTTAGATCTTATTGTCTTTATGTTTTGTTAATGTTTTTGTCTAAGTTTTTGTTATAAGTTCTGCTAGAGGCGAACTTAGAAAGTTCGCCTAGTCTCATTAGAGGCGAACTTATTGAGTTCGCCTATAGCAGATGCTTAGTCTATAAATAGGAGTTTAGAGTTTTAAGTTTAAAAAAGAGAGAACCAACTCAGTCTTTGAATGTTTCTGTAAACTCTGTGATTTTGTGGAATACAACGAGAAGATTATTTACTTGTTGATTGTTATCGTTTCTACTGTCATCTATTGTATACATACGTTGATACGGTTAGATTCCGCACTCCGTGTCTTCTATACATCATGTCACGAGATCGATCTGTAGTGGAGTCATGTGGACCTACAAGTGGTATCAGAGCTTATGCTCGTGATCTGTGCGTGATTCGTGAGTGATTTATGACGATTTGTGTACAATTTGACAAGAAATTGATCATTTTTTGCAAGATTTCACTTTCATGGATTTTTCAAGTTCTTGAGGTTGATTTTAAAGCTGAATTTGTGGATTTGAAGGTGTTTTTGGTGAAATTAATCCGATAGAAGTGTTCTAAATCATGAAATACTAAATCCTACGGTTCAGTTTCTTCAAATTCCATCAAATCAGTGAGAAATGATGTTTTTCAGAACTGTTGGTTCATGTTTGGGTTGAAGACTCATCTTCCTGAGTTCTTACAGCTGTGCAGGCGAACTTAGTGCTGAAAATCTGTTACAGGCGAACTTAGTTGGCGAACTTATCTGATTTACTTGATTAAGCGAACTTAACAAGTTCGCTTGGGGTCAAGTTTGCTTGATAGGCTTGAAGCGAACTTATTATCTTCGCCTAGGTGTGATCTTGTTCAAGACTTAGTAATTTTTCTGAAAATGGAAAATATGGTGCAAGTGACAAATATGTTCAATTATGATAATGAGATTGGTACATCTCAGAAACCACCAAAGTTGTTAAGTCTTGCTGATTATCCGAACTGGAAAGATCGATTTGATCAGTTTGTGTCCTTTACCGATACGAGCTTATGGATTCCAATTTTGGAAGGCTATACACATCCAACATACTCTTGGATGGGAAATGATGATGTTCCTAAACTAGTTTATGCACAGAAGAGAAACAATTGTTTGATAGAGAGAAGAAAGATATGGCTAGTATTTCAATGTATCTTCCTAAGGAAATTTATCACAGTTTTAAACAATTCAAGTCTTCTAAACAATTGTGGGATGCTTTACAAAAGAGGTGTTAGGGTAGTCTGGATGTTAAAATAGCAGAAAAGAATTATTGAAGAAGTAGTTCTTAGTGTTCAAGCATTTTCAAAATGAATCTTTGGATGATCTTGCAACGAGATTCTATCATTTGCTGAGTGAATTATCCAGTGTTTCGGTTGTCTATGAAACTGAAGAGATAAATGATAAGTTCTTGGAGTCTTTACCATCAAAATTTGATGTGTATTCAGTTTTGATAAAGGATAATGTCAAGTATAAAACTATGTCTCTTGAAGATGTTCTTGGCAAGATTCAATCACATGATTTGAATATGAAGAAGAAGGAAACCAATATGGAGCATATTTAAGATCCTTCAATGTATTTTGCTAAGTCTTCTGGCAAAACCGGTACATGTGTTGCTTTCTATACTGGCGATAATCAAGATACTTCAACTGAACATGGTTCTGGAGTTCCAAGTCAAACTGGATTTTCTGCAAACACAGCTCCTTCATCGCCTGGATCACATCATATGAATCAAAGAGTTTCTGATGATTATTTAGCAATGTTTTCTTCCTTTATGGTATCTTATGAGAATTTTATTGGAGGTAAGATTCATGATCCGGAAGTTATTGAAGAGGATTTCAGATAAATTAATCATGTTGATCTGGAAGAAATGAACATTCAATGGAACATGGCCATGCTTATGTGACAAGCAAAGGGCTTTTTGAAGAAGACTGGAAGGAAGTATGTTGGTTCTAACAACAGATCAAGAATGGGGTTTGACAAATCAAAAGTTCGATGTTATAATTGTCAAGAATATGGTCATTTTGCTAAAGAATGTGTGAAGCCGAAAGTAGAATTTGATTCTCAGAAGAAGCCTAATACTTTTTCAGAACTATCGTAATCAGTCACATGGTTCGTCTGGATCTCGGAATTCTAATCATGCATCCACATCATCTGTATTGGTTGCTCAGAATGATGAAAATTATGATTGGGGAATTCGTCTGGAAGATCTAGTTGGTGCAGTTAGTCAAGCTTTTGTTGCTGAAATTCATGCTGGGAATTCTGAAGAATCTACTGATGATGATAGTTCAAGTGATGGTGAGAGTTTGAAGAGTGATGATGAAGAGAGTCTTAAAGTACATAATGTTGATTCTGCAAATACTTCTGCATCTGGTGTATCTGAAGAAGAGATAATGTTGACCAAAAGATCTGATGAAGCCATTTATGAGGATATTCCAGTTGCTAAAGTCTTCATGGCAGATATGTCAGATCATTCAAAGGTAAAAGAATTTATCTGTAATATTTACTGCTCTAACTGTATCTGTGTGAAGGATAAAATGCAAAAGGTTATGGATGATAACACAAATTTAATTTGTGATATGAAATCTATGCACGTGTTAAATCAAAAGTTGAAAGATAATGATAAATTGTGTATGGATAGAATTGAATCTTTGAAAATAGATTTAAATTCTTTGGGGTTGAAATATAAGGAACAAGCATATCATCTGGATATGGCTTATGCTGAAATTGAAAAGCGAAATGAAATTGTCTCTCAGAAAAACAAAGAGATTTCTGACAAGGAATCCGAAGTGATCAAATTACATCGAAAGCTGGAGAGTTTTGGAAATTCATCTGTGGTGTTGGATTATTTTTATGACAACACTGATCCCACAAAGAGGGTTGTTGGAGTTAGGTTTGTTCCTCCACCATTAAATGGGAATTATGTAGTTGAACCAGAAGTTATTCATGAGGAGGAAATTGATCCAAAGACAGTGTTGAAGGTTAATCCTGTAACTGGTGAAGAAATGGTGTATGATTCTAATACTGAAGATGAAAAGTTTGATGATAAAAAAGTTGAAGGCATTCCTAAGGAGGTGAAAATTGATGAACCAAAGGTGGTGAAACAACTTACCCGAGATAGGTGCATTTTGACAGAACCTGATGAAGTGATTCAACCTAAGCTTTCCAAGGTGTCACAAACAAGTGGTTTTGTTGCTGCTGGTCATCAGAAGAAGATATAATCAAAGGTGACTAAACACGTTTATGTTCAAAAGAAAACGGTTGACAGTTCATTAAAATCTTCTGAAGCATGTTCATCGGGTTGTTCATCAAAGTCAAGAAAAAGTCCCTATATCAGAAATCATCAAGATAGAAGAGATTGCTTTCATTGTAATGAATCGGGACATATTCTGATTCACTGTCCTTACAAGAATAAAAAAAGAAGCCTATGTTTTCAGAAAAAGGCAAATCCAAAAGTGTTCCCCCATAACAAAAAGTGGTGACGATTCTGAAAAGAACTACTGTGGGAAAGCCTACATCTGATGTTTTGAAGAAAGTTCTTTTGAGGCAACCTGTGCCTCCTCAATTTGCCAAATCTTTGGGATTTAAGCAAAATGATAAACATTTTTCTAAACCAGTGGTTGGTCATACTGGTGTGAGAAATGTTGCTGCTTTTCAAAAGCATTATGAGATTCCACGTGTTGGAATCACAAAAGATTATCAACCTGAGGTCAAACTTTCTCGACCACAAAAGAGAAGACGTAACAGAAGATTAAAGAAAATTTTGAAAACATCTGAATTTGATAATAATAAATCTAAAAATGTTTTTCAAAATAATCATCCTGTTTCTCCATCGAGAAGTTCTGATTTTGTTGGTCTTTCTATACCAAAGGTTGATGACAAAGTAGATTGTGAACTCATTGAAGTTGTTTATTTTGATGCTTCTGGACGACCCAAGACCACAATGGCTTGGGTTCCCATTTCTAACTGATTTTCTTTGTTAATGTAGGGGCAACCAAGGAGGACTATCAACAATACTTGGTATGTGGATAGTGGTTGTTCTCGACATATGACAGGAAATATTCATTTGCTTGAAGATGTTATTAAAATTGATGGCGGTTATGTCGCTTTTGCTGGGAATAAAGGCGGGTACATAACAGGTTAAGGTACATTGAAGAATGACAAGGTTAAATTTGAGAAAGTGAACTATGTTGAGCAACTTGAACACAATCTTTTGAGTGTATCTCAAGTGTGTGACAAGAAGTTCTCATTCCATTTCAATGATACTAAATGTTATATCTTGAAACCGGGATTTGTTATTCCTGAAGAATGGATTCTAATGAAGGCTCCGAGGAGAAATGACACATATGTTTTAGACATGAGTGTTGCAACGACAATAGATTCTATTTCGACATGTTTACTCTCGAAGGCGTCTGAATCAGATTCTATTATGTGGCACAGGAAGCTTGCTCACATCAGTTACACAAAAATGAATTATCTAGTGAAGAATGATCTGGTTATTGGTGTTCCAAAAATAAAATTCTCCATTTCTGATGACTGTATTCCTTGCAAGAAGGGGAAACAACACAAGAAGTCCCACAAATCTAAGTCAAAGAATTCTATTGTAACTCCATTGGAGCTGCTACATATGGATTTGTTTGGACCGATTAGTATTAAGAGCATTGGAGGTAAATCTTACTGTTTGGTGGTAATAGATGATTTCTCTAGATTTTCATGGGTTAAGTTCCTTGCTTCTAAAGCTGAAACCACAGAGATGGTGCAATTCTTAATCCTGGGTTTTGAGAACTTGTGCAAACAGAAAGTCAGAAGAATCAGAAGATGGGTTTATTCTGTCTACAAAATGGAATTCATCATGAATTCAGTGCGCCATATGTACCTCAACAAAACGGAGTTGCTGAACGAAAGAACATAACTTTGGTTGAAACGGCACGTACGATGCATGCAAATTCTAAGCTTCCAGTTACTTTTTAGGCTGGGGCTGTGAATACTGCGTGTCACGTTTTGAACAGAGTTTTGACCGTGAAGCATCACAACAAGACATGCTATGAGTTGCTTAATAATCGAAAGCCAAATCTGGAGTATTTACTACCTTTTAGAAATCCATGTACCCTGTTGAAGGTTAGAGATGTCCCAACCAAGTTCAGTGCTAAGGCTATTGAAGGGATCTTTCTAGGGTTTCTACTACCAAAAGGGTTTATAACAAAGAGACTCGTCAGGTTGAGGAATGGTTTCATATTGACTGTTCAAATCATTCTTTACCTCAAATGGCGATTGGACCAGACTGGTCTTTTGATTATGACAACTTATTAAAGTCTTTTCATTTACCTTCTGATATTTCTCCTGAAGAGGCTGTTGTGTTGTATGAGTCTTGTTAGGATGCACATAATGGTGGTTTTATACCGACTGTGGTTCAACATTCATCTGTTCCATCTACTTCTACTCCAGATCCTAATGTTGCTTCTTTCTCAGGACCACAAGATTCTGATAGTGAGGAAGAAGATGTTGTTTTTCAAGATTCTTCTGCTGATCCATTATTCGTTGATGAACCTTCTACTTCGACACAAGCTCAGGAGGAGATTCCTACGAATCTGGATTCGGAAATACCAGTTGCTCACGACATGTCTTCTCAAGTAGAAACAACTCAAGTTGATGTGTTTCCGGTTGCTGAAGTTGCTTCAATAAAAGAACTCAAAGATTACCCGGTGACAAATATAATTGGGAATTTATGAGATGGAGTGCATACGCGTTCTATAATTGAAAACACTTGCTTGTATACATGTATTAAGGATACTGGTGTTCTTGATGTTTGCTCATATTCATGTTTTATTTCTCAGGTCGAACCAAAGAATGTCGAAATGGCTTTGCGCGATAACAATTGGATAGAAGCAATGCAGGAAGAGCTTGCTCAATTTGATAAGCTAAAAGTCTGGAATCTTGTAGATCTTCCAAAGGGCGTGTATCCAATTGGCACTAAGTGGGTGTTCAAATGCAAGAAAGACGATCGTGGTGTTGTGGTGAGAAATAAGGCAAGATTAGTTGTACATGGTTTCATTCAACAAGAGGGAATTGATTACACCGAGGTTTATGCTCCTGTTGCTAGGCTTGAAGCTATACAGTTGTTTCTTGTAGATGTGAAGAGTGCTTTCTTATATGGTAAGGTCAAGGAGGAGGTTTATGTGTGTCAGCCGCCGGGGTTTGAAGATCCATTTCATCCGTCTAGAGTATTCAAGCTTGATAAAGCTCTTTATGGTTTACATCAAGCTCCCCGAGCGTGGTATGAAACGTTATCTAAACATCTTATGGACAATGGCTTTGTGCATGGCCAAATTGACTCGACTTTATTCATAAAGAAAATAGGGGGAGAATACCTACTGGTCCAGATATATGTAGATGATATTATTTTTGGCTCTACAAATAAAGGGTTGTGCAAAGAGTTTGAGAGTGTTATGAAATCGAAGTTTGAAATGTCAGCTATGGGAGAGTTATCATTTTTCCTAGGACTTCAAGTTAATCCGAAGGAAGATGGTTTCTTTATTCATCAGTCCAAGTATGTCAAAGGCATCTTGAGCCGGTTCAAGATAGAGGACTGTACCCCATACGATACTCCAATTCAGGTCAATCATAAGTTGAATCCTGACCCGGATGGAAAAGACATTGATTGCCGACTCTATCGTGCAATGATTGGATCTCTCATGTACTTAACCGCTTCAAGGCCAGATATAATGTTTGCTGTGTGTATTTGTTCCAGATTCCAATCAAAACCAAAGGAGTCTCATTTGATTGCAGTAAAGAGAATCTTTCGTTATCTGAAAGGAAAACAAAGATTGAGACTATGGTTTCCACATGGTCTAACTTTGAATTCAATGCATATACTGATTCTGATTTTGGTGGTTGTTGTTTGGACAGGAAATCTACAATAGGTGGTTGCCAGTTCTTGGGTAATCGTCTAGTTTCCTGACAGTGCAAAAAGAAAACTACGGTCTCCATTTTAACATGTGAAGCAGAATACATCGCTGCTGCAAGTTGTTGTTCACAGATCTTGTGGATCCAATAGCAATTAAGAGACTATGGTTTGAATTTCATAGATGTTCATTGATAATACTATTACAATGTATATCACAAATAATCCTGTTAAGCACAGTAAAACAAAGCACATTGAAATTCGTTATCATTTTATTCGTGATTGTGCAGATAAAAAGTTGATTGAGCTGGTGAAGGTACATACAGATGATAATTTTGCTGATTTCTTTACCAAGGCATTTGATCGTACCAGGTTTGAATTTTTGATCAAAATGA
Organism: Smallanthus sonchifolius; assembly: GCA_023525975.1. Taxonomy (NCBI): domain Eukaryota; kingdom Viridiplantae; phylum Streptophyta; class Magnoliopsida; order Asterales; family Asteraceae; genus Smallanthus; species Smallanthus sonchifolius. The sequence goes on along the minus strand of CM042035.1, from coordinate 12,818,611 downwards.
TCAGTATGATCAATCCCGAATAAAAGTTTTTTCAAAACAATGTTTTCATGGGAGATTTTGTTTTAATTTTCTTTTATTGCTTTATTACATTTCTGCATTTTAAATTTCAGTCAAAAATTGTTATTTATAAAAATTCAAAACAAAATGAAAAATATAAAATTGACATCATTTGAAGTTAGAGAAGAAATGATAGTACATCAGTGACTAGTTTATCACACATGACCATAGTAGACCTTTGATATGTTGATATATGAGTACTCAACTTATATTGATTTGATCTAAATTTCAAAGTCTGCATGAACAAGAAATGATTGTGTTATAAATGCTTTACTCTTGATAATCTGTTTTAATTTGAATATGAGTTTCAAAACTTAGATTGTTAATAGACTAGAAGCGTTTTTGGACCGATAGTAGTGTGAAAATGAAATATGATATGATTACATCTGTGATTTGAATCCATTATATGCCTGGGTGTGTGTGTAAAAGATCATTATCAGATAAAGAATATATGGGTTTTAAGAATTTCATGAGACCAATATCGGATTATATCTTTAGCACAAACTCTTTCAGTTCACTTCACTGCCCATGCACCGAAAAACATGCAATGTGTTGTTGAACTAAGATATGTTTTCTGACAACATCTGTTAGAACATATGATTGCCCTTGGATCATATTGATACATCATCTTTATTGATTCCGTTGAAATTTATCCGGATAATAGTTGGATCCTCATACCTGAATCTATTGATTCTCATTCTAAAGCCAATTCATTAGAATCTTTTGATTCTGAATCATCTTGATTCTTATATCCTTTGGGATATGCTATTCTATTCTTGTGCTAATAGAGATAATTTCATCTTGGAGATTGATCTAATATTGCAATAAATCGTATATGTCTTGAAGATAGTGCAATTTTAAATTCTGTTGGGCATATATGTGGGGTACACGATGTTTTTCATCTAAATGGTACTAACTCACATGAATTTGAGAAAAAAACGCTTGTAGTTTCAAATCTTATAATATTGACAACTTAAGAATTCATGCTTGATATTGCAAATTCGGTATGAATAATTGAGCATTTTATGACTTGATCTTGTTTACTTTGAAATTTATCGCGTATCGTTTCAAGTGATGGTTTAAAATTGATTGAAAAATTTTGAAAAGAGAAAAAGATTACAAGACATGGTAGTTTTCGAAACAAATCTGTGATAGATTGTAAATAGTGCTTGATAAGGAAATACAAAGATTGAAAAAAAGAAAAAGAAAAAGAGAATGATCTTGTCTCTTAAATATCAAATCTGATTGAATATGTTTGTAATCTTGATCATTAGATTGAAGAGAATAAGTGAATCAAATTCACAAGAGTATCAAATTTCATATCATGATGTGTATTCTGAAGTATCATAGTTTACCCATAGTTTGTATAAGAATGTGTGATAAATTGATCAGATACTGATATGATCTTCTTACTCATGATGATCAAGCAAAAATATGTGTGTATTTTCAGAAAAACCAAAAATATGTGTGTATTTTCAGAAAAACCAAAAATAGGTGTTTCAATTTGTTCAGATAAAACCCAAAAATATGTGATTCCATTTATATAGATAAAAACCAAAAAGATTTTCCATTCTGTCTTCCATGAAAATTCTATCTTTTAATTTTATTAAAATGATTCGGGATTGGATCGGATGCATGCTACAGATGGAAGATCACAAGGTTGTGGAATGATAATGGTTGAGGTTTGTTGAAGTTTGAATTTCAAAATGGTTTCAAGGAAAAAGATGAAACGAACTTATCATGTTCGTCTGATGCTTGTTAAGCGAACTTAACAAGTTCGCCTGATTAAGCGAACTTAACTGAGAGTATAAATATCTTTTCAGGCGAAAATATTTCATACCATTTTCTCTTTTTCCTGAGCCAACTTGTATTGAGCGAACATAGCCACAGTTTAGCTAACTTACTAGATTTTTTAAATCTGGTTGTTGGTTTGAACTTTTCGACGTTGAACTAAATCAGTTTTCCATTGCGAATCTTTCTAAGGTAGTTACAATGATTTGTATCCGTTAAATCGTCGGAAAATTGATCTTTTGACTTGTGTTCATCGTGAAGTTACGGTCGGACTGATTTTTGGTTAAAATAGGGTTAATCAGTGGATACAAATTGAAATTGACGTTTAATAATGTCTTGTGGTTGTAAATCGATGCTTGTTGTGTGTTTGTTTTGCATAGATTCGTCGTCATGAACAAGTTTGATTTCTGTGAAGAATTTGTATCGACATGCGATCTTGTTCAGGCGAACTTATTATGTTCGCCTCTTGCAACACTAAGCGAACTTAGTAAGTTCGCCTAGAGGTTCACTGTAATTTGGACTTGTGCATTTTGTTTTGTGTGTTTGAAATTTTTTGTGTTTGAATTTTTTTTGTTTTTTTTTGTGTGTGTATCGTATATGTGTATATATCATGTTTCTGTGTTACTTGTGTTTGTTGTTTTACAAATGTTGTTTCATGTCCAATGCCTTTACAGATGGATCGCCGTGTTGAGTACAAACATAATCAAGTGGCATTGTTAGATCCGCATATGTCCGAGGCAGCAAATTATCAAGGCATTATCAACTTTTTGAATAGATCCAGATTACATGTGGCCTTATCAGGAGATCCGTATATAAGTCTGCCATATATCCAACAATTCTGGGATACAGTACATCAAGACACCGATGTTGAACCTCATGTGCTTCGAGCTACAGTTAATAATACAGAGGTGGCAATATCAGTTGATACTATTCGTGCTGCTTTAGCATTGGGAGGTGCAAATGATGACCCTATGTATTATCCTGGAACACTGATCATGGGTTGTTTTCAGAGGATGGGATACAGAGGAAGACCTAATGACACTCAAGCCAGAAAAGGTGGTTTGGTTGGTGAATGGAGGTACTTTATGCACGTCTTCATCCGGTGCTTATCTCCATGAAAGGCGGGAACTGATGGACTGAAGAGTGCACTACAAGCTGCAATGGTTGCATTGATCCTGAACAAACGGTTCAACTTTGCTTTGTATATATACCGTGAGTTAGTCATGCAAATCAATCCTCCTGAAGGTCAAGGGTTTCTCATGTACCCTAAGTTCTTACAAATGATCGTGAACCATCTTATTCCGAATCTACCACAGCATCCACAACGTTTGACCTTGACTCCAATGACCAAACGGATTTTCACCGATTATACCAAGGTTAAACAACATAACATAGCTTTGATTTCAGTTCTGACTCCTCTGTTTGGTCACATAATCAATCCTGATTATGTTAAGCCTCCTAATGATAATTGGTTTCATCCTGAGGAGTTAGTTCAAGAACACGACCATGATCAAGCTCCACATGCACAACAACAACACCACCACCACCACCAACAACCACAAGCTCAAGCACAATTACATGTACAAGTTCTTATTCAGCAAGAACATGTTCAAATTCCAGTTGATATTCCTATTAATGAACCAGTTCAAGTTGAAGCTGTTGCAAATGAAGATGAACAAGACTTCATCTTAATATGGATGATTTTAATGATGAAGCTATGAACTCACTCATTCATGAAGTTGAAGGGATGTGGTGGATACAAGTTCTAGTGAAACAATCCTTCCCGATTCTGAAGCTACTGACTCAGATTCGTCTAGAGATTTTAGCTCAGATCACTATGAGAGGCTGGCCAATTTGCCATTGGTAAATGCAGGGAAACGTGTTAAATCTAAAGCCAGAAATCCGAGGCGTAAGTCTGTTCGGGATCCTCCTTCCGGTTTAGTACTTGGAAAAAGAACATTAGTTGATGAGAGTTCTGACTCTGATAGGGAGTTTGTTCCAGTTCCTAAAGCACATAAGCTCATATCTGCTTCAATTGTTGTTGCTCACTCGTCTCAGGGTGTAGAGATGCTAATTTTGTGGAATCCTTACTTGTTACACCTCCTTCATCAAGACGTCCTTCTCCCGTGATTACTCCTACTCCTAAAGCCACTCAATCATATGATGCTGGTACTTCACATACATCTGATTCTGAAAGGATTACTTATCTTGAATCACAAGTGATTGCATTGCAAAATCAGGTAGATGTTCTAGTGAATACAGATGCTCAAAGGTAGTTGGTCCTTCAGACTCAAGCACAACATATTGATGAAATGAAGTTCATGGTTTCCAAACTTGTTGCGCATCTTGACGCTCAAGGGGGGTTAAGGATCCATGATACTTGTCATACTGAGTCAATACAAAGAAAGGGTGGTGATGACAATGATCCTAGTGGCAATATTGAGGGTGATCGTCAATACGCTGACGTGAATCCAATATGAAGAGTTCAGGGGGAGTCATCTACATCAGGTAATATTGAAGGAACCAAGAAAGATTCTGGTGTTAATGAAGAGATTCTGTTACTGGAATTCTTTCAAACTGATTCTGATGTTGAAAAAGATAATGCTGAGAAGTTGTTAGGACATGTTTTGTAACTGTTGATAAAATTATGTGTAAGTTCATAGAGAGGCTAAAGCATCTTTAGGAGCGAACTTTTTAAGTTCGCCTATAATGCTGTGTGGATTTGTGTTTTCCTATAAATAGGTGTTTACAAGTCTTAGATGATAGATTAGATCAGAATAGAACACAGAACAGAAAAACTGAGAGAACTTGTAAACTGAGATTTCTGGTGGAAATACAAAGCTTTTATTTACACTGTTGTTGTTGATTGAGTTACACGAGCACGTTGATCATGGATTCCGCACGTTATCACCGTGTCGTACCGCGAGTCTAGAGATCCGTCACGCACCGAATCGGGACCTACAAAGTGGTATCAGAGCCTTTGCTCTTGATTAGCAAAACATTCGTGGTGTTTTCATGTACAATCAACATAAAAAATCACTGAATTTGAAGAGATTTTGAAGAATATTTCATCTTGTTTGTGTTCTTGACAAAAATCGTGAAATTTTGACAAATTTGGAATGATTTTGGATTTATTTGAAGAATTTGATCCATTAGAAGTGTTCTATATCACATTATACTCAATCCTGCGGTTCAATTTCATCAAATTCCATCAATTCAGCAAGATATGATAATTTTCGGAATTTTTGGTTCGTGTTTTGGTTGAAGAGCTGAACCAGGTGAACTTAATCATTCTGTTAGATACGAACAGATTCAGGCGAACTTATCAAGTTCGCTTGTGGTCTTGTTCGCTCAGTGAAGTTCAGGCGAACTTATTAAGTTCGCTCAGGCAATATTAGGCGAACTAATTTCAGGCGAACTTATCTATTTTGGCGGTAAATTTGTTCTTGTCCAAATTTTTTAGGGAAAGTTTATATGTTTGTTTTGAATCATTTTTGAAATTTTGAATTTTTGAAATTTTTAAAAAGAGTATTTTGGCGGGAAATTTTTTCAAGATATTTTTTCAAAAATTTCAAAATGTCAATTTCATGTGATGATAATGAGATTGGAACTATGCCACCGAGGTTTTTGTGCATATCAGATTACCGTAGATGGAAAGTCCGGTTCGAACAGTTCGTATCAGAAACTGATGAAAATTTTTAGAGACCAATAACAGAAGGATATGTGCATCCTACTTATTCATTCATGGGTCAAGCTGCTCCTAAACCAGTGACAGCTCTTACTAAAGTAGGAAAACAGAAGTTTGATCAAGATATGAAAACGTGTGAAACTTTAAAATTGTCTTTACCGAAAGATATAATTCATAGTCTCGGGAAGTGTCCAAATTCAAGAGATTTATGGGAGGCATTGAAGAAAAAGGGTGAAGCAACTTCTCAAGCGTTTGTGGTCTTGATCAAAGATGTATTGGAGAAACAAGGTGATTCTCAAAGTGATTCTTCTGCAGATTTAAGTGATAGTGCGAGTGTTCGTTCTGGTGAAAGCACTCAATCTATTGAGAGTGATGTGATGACTGACGTAAGTTTCCAGACAGTTGAAGATGATCTGAGTGAATCAGAAATTGATGCAGAGCCTGTCATTGTTGCTCAAAAGAGTGAAGCTGATGATGATGTATTCATGGCTCCTGGTGTATCTTCTTCAGAAGAAAAGGCTAAGATAGTTTCTAACTCTGAAACGTTTTGTTCTAACTGTATTTCAGTGAATGATAAAATGATGAGGGTTATGGATGACAACTATGAAATCGATGCACACGGTAAATCAGAAACTAAAAGATAATGAGAATGTGTGTGTTGAAAGGATAGAATCACTGAAGAGATATATAAGTTCTCTGAGTTTGAAGATCAAAGAGCAGGCATATCACCTGGATATGTCCTTTGCAGAAATTGAGAAAATAAATAATGATCTTGCTGAGAAAGATAAGGAACTAGCTGAATCTAAAGCAAAGGCGATCAGATTGCATAGAAGGTTAGAAAGCTTTGGAAATTCATCATTCTTACTGGGATATTTTAATAATACAGAAGAGGGGAAGGGAACTAGTGGTATTGGTTATGTTCCTCCACTATTCAACGGAAATTATCCTGTTACACCTGAGATTATAAAAGATGAGGATTTAGATCCTAAGACTGTGTTGAAAGTGAATCCAGTCACAGGTGTAGATATGGTGTATTCTGATGAGAGTGATGATAAATATTTTGATGAAGCTAAGGTAGAGGGGATACCGAAAGATATTAAAGTTGAGGAACCAAAGGTTGATTCTAATTCATCTGGAAATTATACATTTGGAAGTTCTTCAAATTCAAGGAGAGTTCCATATGTCAGAGATTATAAATACAGGCGTACATGCTTTCATTGTAATGAGATGGGACACATTGTGGTGAACTGTCCTTACAAAAATAAAGGGAAGAAGCATGTAGTTCCTGAGAAGATGACATCTGAATCAAAATCTGTTGAGAATAAGTTTATTCATTCTCAATTCCCAAAAGAAGTTCATGTAGGTGAATCTTCTTCAAGTGCATCTTATCGTGTGAAGATTACTTATATGAGAGAATATCGTGAGAAGAGATCTTGCTTTTACTGTGGTCTTGTGAGTCACAATCGGATGGATTGTCCTCACAAAGACAAAGGTAACCGACATGTTACTCCAGAAAAGGTAAGAACTCCTGGTAAGCCTTATGTTAACCCAAATGTGGTTAAACCTCGTGATACACCAAAGGGTAATTCAAAATCTGAGGTTAGGTTTTCTAGACCTCAAAGACGGAGGAGAAACAAAAGATTGAGAAAACTTTTAGAACAAGAGCTTTCACAATCTAAACATTTTTCAAATGAACAAGATTGTTCAAACATTTCACATTTTAAGCAAAAAGACCCTAATGAACAGAAGTATGTTTGGAAATCAAAAGTTTCTGTTTCGGACTCGTCAGATCAATCACCGAAAATCAATGAGAGATTCGATTGTGAATGGAGTGAAGTTTATTATTTTGATACAGATGGACGACCCATGACTACCATGGCTTGGGTCCCAATTTCAAATTAATATTTCTTGTTAGTTGTGCAGGATTAACCAAGAGGGACTATTAATACCATTTGGGATGTTAATAGTGGTTGTTCATAGCACATGATAGGGAATGGCATCTGCAAGAGCAAAGAGTTATTGATAACGGAGAAATCTATTTGATTCAATGACTTGATGCTCAGGGGGAGAATATGTCACACACAATGTTGTTTTGGAAAGAATTTTACCAAGTCCAAAAGATAACCTGAAACTTAGGATGACAATGGTGAGCATAAAGTCATTGATGCAACCATTTGACTAGTTAAGAGGGAGTCTACAGGACAGGGGGAGTACAGATTTGTGTTGGTGACAAAGGCAAAGGCATTCAATTACATTCGATTACATCGGTTTGAGTTTTTAATTGATTGAATTGCTTAATTCCAAGTAACCAAGTAAAATGTTTTCATGGAAGAATTTATTTTCTTTTGTTTTACTTTCTTTCATAAAGATTTTGAAAAAGCCAAACAAATTGAAAAAGATAAAACCGACATTACTTGAAGTTAAAGAAGAGATGATAGTACATCAGTAGATGTTCTTTCACACATGACCTTAGATTGACTGGTTGGTGCTTTATGTTAATATATCTGAATTATATGTTTTGATCTAAACTTCAGAGACTGCATAAATAGGAAATGATAGTGTTGTGTATGCATATAATTTGAATTTTCAGTAGACTAAAAGCGTCACCGAACCATTAGTAGTGTGAAAACATAATTTCATATGTTACAAATGTGATTTGAACCCATTTTATGCCTGGGTGTGTGTGTTAAAAGATCACTATCAGATAAAGAATATTAGCTTTTAATAAAGATTATCCTATGAGATCAGTTTTGGGTTATGTCCTTAGCACTATTCATTCGATTTGCTTTAGTGCCCATGTCCAGCATGCAATATGAAGTATAATCAAGATATGTACTTGACAAAATCTGTCAAACATATAGTAGCCCTTGGATCATATTAATAAATCATATTTACTGATTCCATTGAATTAATAATCCAGATAACAGTTGGATCCACGTACCTGAATCTTATGATTCCATATATATAAGCCAAGACATTGAATCATTCGATTCTGAATCTCATTGATTCCTATACAATCCAATTTAGATTCTGCTATTCATGTTCTAAGTGATGTCTCCTCATTCTGGAAATTCGGATAATCTTTAGTAAAATCTCATATGTCTTGAAGATAGTGCATTTTACATTATGTTGGCATACTAGTGGTGTACACGTTGTATATCATACTTAAATGGTACCTTAACTCACAAGAAAGTGGAATGAGATGCTTTAGTTTCAAATCTTATAATATTGACAATTTGAATTTGTGTGTCATAGCCTGATCCTATTTTCTTTGAATGTTTATCGTGTATCATAACATGCAATATGAAAGTATTGAAAAAGATAGAGTGTGATAATCCTAAAAGATATTGGTTTGATTGGTCAAGGCTTGACAGAATGTCATAGGATACCATTTGATATTATACGGATTTTATATCCAAGATGTGGGATTGATATATCATATATACTGATATGATCTTCTTACTCGTGATGTTCGACCAAAAAGATATGATTTTGTATTTTACATTTTAGTTTGTACAAAGAAAAACCAAAAAGATTTTGTGTTTCTTTTGTTTGAAAAACCAAAAAGATTTTATTTTTCCAGCTTCCATGGAAATCTTAATTTTTGGTTATTCTTGGTTGTTCTCCTTTGTAAAAACTAAATATTGCAGACAGAAGTTGACAATGGGTCCTTCTCCCAAGTTTTCTTCTAGATAGAAAGAGAGAGTGTGCAGATGAACAAGACGAAGACTACAATTTGTTTAATGTTGATATATGAAGACGGATGACAATCTTCTAAAACTGTTGTCAAGGGGGAGTCTGTTGGAACATATTCTGGTGACAACGAGCTTGAAGATATTATATCTTAGTCTTAGAGTCTTTGACTTGTAATTGATAGAATTGTTAGCAACAGTTAAAGGGGAGTCTGTTAGGACATGTTTTGTAACTGTTGATAAAATTCTGTGTAAGTTCATAGAGAGGCGAACTTGTTTAGGAGCGAACTTGTTAAGTTCGCCTGTAGTGTTGTGTGGATTTGTGTTTTCCTATAAATAGGTGTTTACAAATCTTAGATGATGATTAGATCAGAATAGAACACAGAACAGAAAAACTGAGAGAACTTGTACACTGAGATTTGTGGTGGAAATACAAAGTGTTTATTTACACTGTTGTTGTTGTTGTTTGAGTTACACGAGCACGTTGATCATGGATTCCGCACGTTATCACCGTGTCGTACCGTGAGTCTAGAGATCCGTCACGCACTGAATCGGGACCTACATAAGTTAGAGTGTTTGGATGATATTGATGAACTGTTTAATGATGTTGAAGATGATATGATTGATAATGAAGTTGAAGAAGGAGAAATTGTGGAGATTGAAATAGAGAAGAGTAAAGTAGAAGTTACTTATGAAGGTTGTGACGGTCTGAATGTGCCTTATAACTTCATCCAGGATGATGTTATTCCTGAATTTTCAAATGAAGGAGTGACAGATTATATGGACTCTGTTGAAGACGTTACAAAGCCTGATGATACTGCTCAATCCAAAATGGATACTGAAGCTGATACTACTCGTTCTGTGTCTCCTAAGACTACTGAAGAACCTGTGATGTACAAAAATACAGGTATGACTAGAGAACAGTGGAAGGAAGTAGTTAACATCAGGAAGAAAGTGTTACCTAAGTCTCCTATACAACCGGCTAAAAAAGAAAGATATGTAAATAAAGAGTGTTGTGTTGGAAGAATCATTAATTGGTTCTATGACGAAGAAATTAAATTATTTGCTCTCAAGAGATCTGATGGTGTTTAGTACTTAAAGCCTAGAATCAAGTATTTCAATACCTTGCTGAAGTGTGAAATGAATGGTCTTGCTACTAAACAATTGATTAATAGATCAAAGTTTGGATTAGCTGATGTAATTGCAAATCTGATAATCAGAGAAGGTGGATCTGGAAAGTATGAACAGCTAAAACCTCAGACGAGAAAGAGAGTGAAGCGCGTTGATCAGAATACTGGTGTAGTTACTTGGAAGTATAAATTCAAGCCAGTAAGAGCTGTGCAAAAGATTCCATTGAAGAAAATACCACAAGATTTTCTAGGAAATATGAAATGGTGGTATGTTGATGTGAATACTGGTGAAGCCAGAGTGGAAGATAAAGATAATAAGATCATTGTAAGATTCTATGATGCAATGAATCTTATTAATTTTTCTAAGAAAGATCAAAGAACTCTAAGGAAAAATGAGATCATGTTTACTGATGAATGGAGACAACAAGGATTACAGTATAAACGGGTGTTGGAGATATGTCAGAGACATGGAGTGCATGCAGGCAACAAGCTACCAGAGAATTGGAAGAGCTCATCATAGAGACTGAAGACAGAAGATCAAGCTATTGTCAAGGGGGAGTCTGTTAGAACATAGATGTATGACAAGAGCTTGTAATAGTTTAGATCTTATTGTCTTTATGTTTTGTTAATGTTCTTGTCTAAGTTTTTGTATAAGTTCTGCTAGAGGCGAACTTAGCAAGTTCGCCTAATCTCATTAGAGGCGAACTTATTAAGTTCACCTATAGCAGATGCTTAGCCTATAAATAGGAGTTTAGAGTTTCAAGTTTAAAAAAGAGAGAACCAACTCAGTCTTTGAATGTTTCTGTAAACTATGTGATTTTGAGGAATACAACGAGAAGATTATTTACTTGTTGATTGTTATCATTTCTACTGTCATCTATTGTATACATACGTTGATACGGTTGGATTCCGCACTCCGTGTTTTCTATACGTCACGTCACGAGATCGATCTGTAGTGGAGTCATGTGGACCTACAAGTTCTAAAATTTTCAATCCAACCATTTAACTTGAGGATCGAAATAACATTCATCAAAGTTAGAGAAAAACTCATTTTCACTAAATTTCCAACAATCCCCCACATGAATGTAGATCGATCAAAACACACAAAAAACCCAATGACACCTCGACAGTTGAGTCTTGCATAGGATAGGTAGGAGTTATCCCTTGAACCTTCCCTTGTGAAACATACTTAGCTTACTAGCTATTAGTAGACGTGATGTCCTTGAACCTACGACTGTTTGTATAAGCGATAATATACTTCACACATGACTCTCCTTAGCCGGGCACATCCCCTCACTGTTGTGTCCAATAATGGTCCTGGAACACTTTCCTAGTTCTGCGAGAGCTCTAGGAACTGTGCCCCCAATTCCATTCGAAGCGACCCCACTTCTCTCTAACATAGGTGATTTGTTCTCAAATCATTAAAAGGATTATGGTCACTAAGATTTACCCAAATCATTTACCACATATTATGCTTAGCCTCACAATTTGTCACCGGATATCATAGGAATGGACTAGGAAGTAACTAAAACCCCTTTACAATTTAGGATTATATATATAAACATATACATTAGCTTATATATCAACTTAGCTATGCCCCCACAGTGACCACCCTTAGATATATGAGTCGGTTGTCCTATTGAACTTAGATTTCGGGATCCTCCTGTCAACTAAGTTAGGCTTCCTTCATATACCGTCTTTCATGGGCTTTAGTCTCATTCCACAACTCCATCTCTTATCAACCCTTGGTTGTTGGATCCAAACCCATTATCTATCACTTCGTCAAGTCAATACAAATAATTGCAATTGAGATGAGTTTGTTATAATGTGTTCGTAACTTGCAAGTTAAGATTCCCTATTGTTAATCTCTTTAAGACTATAACATCTTGTTATAATGATTGTCTTTGAAGAGTACAATTCTCATTTCAAGGCGAACACATCTCCACTATGCCTTTGATATCAGACATCTAGCAAGATTATAACCAATTAGCATCGAGTCATGTAATAGTTACACTAGATAGACTCCTTATGGCCTTTTGGTCACGCGTTTGCAATATCAATTTAGATTACCAAACTTTTCAGATTCAAATGTAAGTCACCCCCACATTTAAGTGTTAATGGATAACATCCACATGGCGTAATGAAAGGTTCTCCCTTTCAACATGTGCTTGAGAAAACTTCTCACTCAAGCATACCTTAAAGGGTTGTTTCTTAAATGACTTCTCCCCCCACATTTCTTTCTATTTGATCAAACTTCACGTATGGCGACATTTAGACACTCATGAAAATATATGCATCTTTGTATTAATGAGTTCATCATTGTTTCAACTTAAATTACTTAGCTCACAAGAGCTTTTGAGCTAACCAAAGCAAAAACATGCCTTAGTTTAAGTTTCCAACACTTACTAATATTTTAACTAACCTTATCATAAGTCACATACTTAGAAAGATTCTAAATCAATATGAGTTCTCCTCATTGAACTAGATAACATCATTTACCATGATATAGTTAATCAAGTTTTTCGTAAGTTATATCAATCTTCTTATATTGAATGAAGATAATCTTTTTGTCCATACACAAGATCTTTCTTGTGTCTAAGTACATTTTGAATGTTTGTAGTAAATATGTCTCCTCAAAGCATCATAACTAACTAGTACTAGTCTAGCATGCTTTAGACTACAATACTCAAGCATGTGAACAGAAGATGCGTCATTCTGATTCTTCATAGCCTTAAAGGATATCACAATAGTCCTTGTCAACATTCATGCCTCAGTTTAGACAAGTCATGAGACTTATTCTTCATTCAAGTTAAGAACATAACTTGTTTACCTTTAATTTCCAAGGCTTCACCATTAACTCATAAAGCACTTAACCATAAGTCTTAACCCAAGTAACTGGTGAACACTTTCATCACCCACAAAAGATTGAATTGTACACGTGTACAATCACTTTTATGTTGAGATAAAATCAATTAGAGTGATACTTAACAACATGACATTCAACTCATTTGTCTTTAAGTGATTTGCACACTTGTCTTTTTGTTTCCTTGAAGTTATGTATATTTAAGATACTCTCCCAAGTTGAAGGTTAAAACCTCCACTACTTCCAACAAAAAATGGTAAATATTTCGTAACGAATCTCACTCGATTCATTAAAGATTTATATTAACATATATTTCTTTCATATGTCAAAATTCACACTTGCGATTATGCGGGACCGCACCACTTGTACGTCATGAGCCACGTTGTGGTGCCATGCACCCGCGGGTCTGCGCTCCCCAATAGGGACATGCCACATGGCAGTCACACCTCGTCGTTTGTTCGTTCCACCAGGCGGTTGCGCCCCACAAAAGGAAACCATGCCACGTGGATACACGATCCGGACAGGTTGGCCATGCAGATACCCGAACTCCTCAAGGCGCCCACGTACGCCACAAGAGACCCGGAGAGCCGCCACCCGCCTCGCGCCACCTATGTTCCGGACCACGCGCACGGGGTCAGGATACAAAAGCAAGCGGATCGTTGTTGATGCGAGTGTGCGAACTGCCAAGTATGCCATCAACGTGCCACATCGCGCCCATCGCCCACACTACACGCCCGCACATGTGTGATTTAGGATGCTACACACTAATATACCACTCAGAGGTATTCATATAAAGTATGTTACATATCTCATATTTATGTATTTTGTCTTATCTCATTAGACAAGGTAACAACTCTTCAAGTTGTAGGTGTGCAAATCACTTCTTGCACTATCCGTTTAACCATATCCATATGGTTTAACATTATTTTTCATAAAATATATATTTTACGTCTTTCATACATTATTGATTTATTTATTTTTTTAAACATGAATGTGTTATCCGAAAATATTGAACACAAAACAAATATAAACACTTGAAATAAAATCAATAAAATATAAAACATTTTTATTAGATAATTATGTCTTGTATCTTGTAATTATTTATGTATATCTTTTTTGCTTTATTCATTCCTTAATTATAGGAGTAATTCTTGTATCCTTTGAATATAAATATACATCACCACCACATAATATCGTGTGGTTGATTTTACCAATTATACATGGTATCAGCCTAAGAATTCTACCCCCTACATTCTAACCCTAATATTTTTCTCTGGAACGAGTCGGACCAGCGTGCTGTTATTTTGTTACACGCCTCTTAAGGAAGAGGCGGCTGCTGAAGTATTCAGACTCACCACCGCTCGTCAGATCTGGGCTTCCTTGGAAACAGCCTACAGCAACTCGTCCATTGAACGAGTCCATGCACTTCGTGATTCTCTTCGACAAATTAACAAAAGGTACATCATCCGTTTCTGAGTTTGGTCGAAAATTTAAGGTCATCTGTGACCAACTCGCAGCTATCGGGCATCCGGATGATGAGTGTGATAAACTACATTGGTTCCTATGTGCTCTTGGTCCTTCCTTTGAGACGCTTTCCACTGTTATTAGGCCTGCCAAACCGTCTTCGGTGTTCCGTGATTTATTGTCTCAAGCTGAGAACCATGAGATTTTACTTCAATCTATTCACGAGACTGTCACTTCTCCGGCTTCCTTTATAGCACGTGACAACTCCTTACCCGTCAACAAGGGAAGTCAGCATGATTACTCTCGCAATAACAGAGGCACTTCATCTCGGGGGCGAGGTCGTGGCAAACGTCGTCCACCCAATGTCAAGTATGTCGGACAAACTGTCATTATGCTTCTTTGTGTCCAAACTTGCATTCTTATGCTACTCAAGCTCCGACTACAGATGCTAACTTGGCTCAAGCATTCCATGTACAGTGTCATGTAACTCAAAATCATCCGGATTGGGATGTGGATTCAGGGGCAACAACACATATGACATCTTCTCCAGAAAACTTGGCTCAATCGACTCCATACTCGGGTAATGTTAAGGTCACCTTTGGTAATGGTAACACTCTTCCTATTACACACATGGGTACCTCCATAGTTTCTCAAAATATTTTATTACGAGAGGCGTTGGTTCTCCCTAATCTCACCAAAAATTTGTTATCTATTAGTAAACTTACAATGGACCACCCGGTTGATGTCTTATTCTCCCAACCGTTCTTTACCATTCAGGACAGGAAAACCAAACAAGTGCTCGCTCAAGGAAGATGTGAATATGGGATTTATGTTTTGAAAGATGGACCTCAAGCTTTCGTTGCAGTTAACGGTTCATCAAACAAGGCATCTTTTGAACTTTGGCATACTCGTTTAGGCCATACTTCTTTTAATGTCATTTCAGTTTTGAACAAATTGGGTTTATTTCATGTTACTTCTGTTTTACAAAAGCCTATTACTTGTGACTCTTGCCAAATTGCAAAAGGGCATAGATTACCTTTTGAACTTAATTTACAGTGTGCTTTACATCCACTTGATTTTATACATTGTGATTTATGGGCCCGGCACCTGTTGCATCAAATGGGTTTCGTTATTATGTAGTTTTCGTCGATGATCACTCTCGATTCACTTGGTTCTACCCTTTAAAAACAAAATCCGGGTTCTATTCCATTTTCAAGGTTTTTATTCAACTTGTACAAACTCAATGTTCCAGACAAATAAAGACATTTCAAAGCGATGGAGGGACGGAGTTTGTTAATCACAACGTCCGCACTTTATTAGAAGAAAATGGTACGATTCATCGGCTATCTTGTCCGTATACACCTCAACAAAATGGACGTGCCGAAAGAAAACATCGACATATTGTCGAAACCAGGCTTGCAATGATGTTCAATGCTCACGTACATGTCAACTATTGGGTCGATGCTTTTAGTTCAGCTACATTTATTATTAATCGATTGCCAACTCCACTTCTGGAAAATAAGTCACCTTTTCAGCTAATCTACTCTAGAGTGCCAAACTATAGTAATTTTTGTACTTATGATTGCCAAGTTTTCCAGTATTTACGGGAATACTCCCTTCACAAGCTGGCTCCGAGAAGCATTCCTTGCATCTTTATTGGTTACTCGTCTCAGGACAAGGGTTACAAATGTCTTGATCCTACAACTTCTCGAATTTACATTTCTCTACATGCTCGGTTCAATGAAACATCCTTTCCCTTTGTTGGAAACAACAAAAGTCAAGAGTTGTCTAAATTGGAGTTGTCCACTTTCTTGGAAGATACTGCACCATTCATCACCATTCACTACAAATGGCCCTCCCAAACCTTCTATACCTTCCTCACCAACTGGTCAATATAATATTTGCAAACCCACTACACTTGGACCACAACAACAAACTCAGCAGTCTCTACCCATTCTCAAGCCATCTACTCCTACAAGCCCACTGCCGACCCATCCTCCTACAACCGACACTTTAGTTAATTCAACCCAATCCACTAGTGATGTCTCTCCGACTAGCTAAAGCCCACTGCCGGCCTATACTACCACATCTGAATCATCCATTTCCACACCTAGATCTGCTAGTGAAATCTCTTCCACTAGCCAATCTTCAGCATCTAACCACTTTATGCTTGTGTTCACTGATCCTATCTCCTCCTCCACGAACGAATCGACAACAGAAACAGCCGCACCAAGTGGTTCTATTCATCATATGCAGACTCGTTCCAAGTCAGGAATTTTCAAACTGAACATGTGGCTGATTTGGCCTCTCTTTCAACACATTCTTTGCATACTGCATTATTTTCGGCTCATGAACCAAAAGGCTTCAAAACGGCAGCAAAAGATCCGCAATGGATGGCTGCCATGCAGGACGAAATGGAGGCTTTCAAACAAAATAATACCTATACTTTAGTTCCTCGACCCACATCCTCTAATGTTGTTGGTTCTAAATGGGTGTATCATACTAAATACCACTCGGATGGATCAGTTGAGCGTTTCAAAGCACGCCTTGTTGCTCAAGGGTACACCCAAATTCCAGGCCTGGATTATTCCCATACTTTTAGCCCGGTAGTTAAGGCTGCAACAGTTCGTATTGTTCTTTCCTTGGCTGTTTTGAATAATTGGCATCTACATCAATTGGATGTTAAGAATGCCTTCTTACATGGCAACTTAACTGAAACTGACTTCATGGAGCAACATCCCGGATTTATTGATATTCACTAGATCATGTTTGCAAGTTATCTAAAGCATTGTATGGTTTGAAACAAGCTCTGCGGGCCTGGTTTCATCGACTTAGCTCCTTTTTACTTGCTAACGGTTTCAGTTGTAGTCGGGCGGACACCTCTCTTTTTATCTTCAAGCGAGATTTGTGCATCATGTACCTACTTGTTTATGTTGATGACCTTATTCTTACCGGTAATCTAGAAGACACAATTGCCAAATTAATGGCTCGTCTCAATCATGAGTTTGCTATCAAAGATCTCGGGGATCTTAATTACTTTCTTGGATTAGAAGTCGTGTACAATGATGATGGAATTTTTCTTAGCCAATCCAAATATGCAACTGATATACTTACACGTGCGGGTCTTTTTGATTCCAAACCGGTGTTCACTCCGCTTGATCCCCATGAGAAATTCACATCGATTGGTAACTTGTTTCCGGATCCTACTCTTTACCGCTCATTAGTTGGGGCATTACAGTACTTAACTATTACTCGACCGTACCTAGCTTATGCAGTTAATCAGGCTAGTCAATTTCTTCATGCGCCCACTGATGCCCACTTCCAGTCAGTCAAGCGTATCTTACGTTATGTTAAAGGCACTATCTCTTTCAGTCTTACCTTCCGCAAACCACATCAAAATTTGATTTTGGGCTATTCGGATGCTGACTGGGCTCGTTGTCTCGAGACCCGTCGTTCCACTTATGGTTACTCGGTTTTTCTTGGTGGCAATTTAGTCTCCTGGAGTGCAAAAAAACCGCCCACGGTTTCCAGGTCTAGTTGTGAATCTGAATATCGCGCCATGGCCAACACTGCTGTCGAAATCGTTTGGATAACTCACCTTCTACGGGAATTACATGCACTACCACCTGACAGACCAACCTTGTTATGTGACAATAAAAGTGCCTTATTCATGACCCAGAATCCGGTCTCTCATAAAAGAGCTAAACATATAGATCTTGATTATCACTTTGTTAAAGAACTTGTGGCGTCAGGTAAGCTACATACTAAGTTCATCACAACCAAGCTTCAAGTGGCGGGCATATTTACTAAAAGCCTTCCGCGTGGTCAGTTTGAATACTTCCGCTCTATGCTGCGTCTTGGACCACCACCGTTTCGCTTGAGAGGGGATATTAGATAATTATGTCTTGTATCTTGTAATTATTTATGTATATATTTTTTTCTTTATTCACTCGTTAATTATAGGAGGATTTTTTGTATCCTTTGAATATAAATATACATCACCACCACATAATATCGTGTGGTTGATTTTACCAATTATACAATTTTAATTAATAATAATTTAAACGGATATATCAATGATAAAATTATCAAACCGAACTCATCTCAATAATAACGTCTTGTAGCATGTATTGGGGTACTCCCTCCATAACTCCATGCAGACACATCAAGTTACTCGTTTCATCTAAAACTCTAAACTTGAATGGTCACAAAATTGACCAAAACAAAACAACAAAGTTGTTTATATAATAACATACTCTCAAGTGGTAATATTTGAACAACTAGAACTATTAATAACAACATTTATTTGTTTTTCACCAAATAGTCTCCCCGAGACTATTATATGGTTCAATATATGCTACTTCTCGCACGAGTTGCGAACCAATTTATAAGCAAAACACATGTTTTATTCTTTCAAAACATTTCTTAACTTTGCAATTGTATAAAAATTAAACTATATTTACTTTACGTTTTGATTACAAAATCAACAACATAAACTCCAAAATAGTTTTATTAAAAAACCGGTATCTCACACGGTCGTTAGAAAATAAAACGATTCCAAATCGCTTTAAAATGTAAGGTTTAACATAATAAACTGGTTCCAACATGATTGTTACACATGAACGATTACAAAAATCGTTTTTAAAACTTTATTTGTTTATATAAAATAAACTGTTTTTAACACGATTGTTAGACGTAAATGGTTACAAAAACCGTTTTTAAAGATTTCGTTTACGCAAGTTAAACCGGTTCTAACACGACTGTTAAAAAAAATGAAAAGTTTACAAAAAAAGGTATTGTTTAGAAAATAAACCCGGTCTAACACGAATGTTAGAGGATTTAACGTTTACACAAAACGTATGGTTTATACCAATAAACCCGATCTAACACACATGTTAGAAAAAATTAAGCGATTACAAAATCGTTTTTAAACAAACCGGTTGAATCAAACTATTCATTTTGTAACACGGTATATGATTTAAGATTGTACCCCAATCTTTATAAATCCAAACACTGCAAAAAGTACTACACATGATATTTCCCAAAAAAAATATTTATAAGATTATACGAAAATATTTTAAGTATTTTTTATTTTTAAATCATTTCGTGAACCCAAAATCCTTATAAAAGGTTTTTAAGATTGTCGCAACAATCCCTCGAAATTTTGTTTTAAGATTGTAGGAAATTGGGTCACGTTTTATTATAAAATAACAATAAAATAATATTAACGAGACTCTCTTTAATCATGGAAAATAAATAATACAAAATCGAATGAAAAATATATATAAAATACAATTTATATATGCCAAGCTAATTCAACCGGTGTCTTTAGTCACTCCAATGAACGCCTTCTTAAAATATTCTTCACTCGAGTCTTCACCACATTGAGTCTTCAATTATGTTCTTTGACTGCAACAATTAACACACTAAAACGTTGACAGTTTTGGTTAAGAATTCGTGTCCAACACAGGTCCCTTAAAACAGATTTCGCGTCTCCTCTTAGACGAACGCGTCTATCTCCTAGGGTACAACAATCGGAACAGTACGTGTACTGCCGGAGATGTCCAGGCATCCGAGGTATCACCGGGTAAATTATGTATTTAGAAAAGGTAGGAAAAGATGAAACATGAGATGGTAGAAGAATTAGAGAGAACTCATCTCTCAATTCTATTGAACTTGTTGACACCAATACTTCTTTAATATTTTCTCTCAACTCTCAAGTAGTGGTTTTTTACTACAAATTTTTCTTCTTTCATAAAATGAACCAAAATGTGCATTGTAAAATCCATATAAAAATAAACCAAGAGTTCATATTAAAAAGACTTTAATCCAAAATTAATAGTAATAAACACAAGTTATTAAAAAGATAAATTAAAAGTCTTTTTTAATTATGACATGATTTAAAACAATTGTTACATATTACACAAAAGATGTAACAAATTCTCATTAGAGACACCAATAAAATTTTCAGTCTAACCATTTAACTTGAGTATCGAAATAACATTTATCAAAGTTAGAGAAAAACCCATTTTCACTAAATTTTCAACAACCGGTTCGGGCCGGTTTGGAACATGTTCGGTTCAAAAAACCGATTTGCGCACCTCTAGCTGTAACATTAAAAAAACACAGTTATTTCCCCCGTAAACAAGAACCAACGAAACAGCCATTTGAACCAAAAAAGTGCACTTTTCATAATAAGACTAAAAGGGATAAAGGCACATTGACATTGAACATAAAAAAAACAACGGTTTCAATTTTTAACAACAAAAAAGACTGAATTAATTTCAACGTTTGACATAATCTTACATATGAATACCATTGATTTGAGACGCGTCCCAATACCCTTCTTTTTATCCATTTGTCGTTGGACCACATTATCCTTTTATTTTGTATGCTTATTTGTTGGCTTTTGGAGATCTTAAAATATATAACAAACATTATGTTCATATCGGCCGGGAGTCTTCCTAGAAACAGGATAGAGACATGGATTGCTTACATCACACCCTCCTCATACACTACCTATAACTTTGCTAATTGTGGTATTTTACTGGGCATGCAATGGCGAAACTTAGTGAGGGGGCGGGGGCCGACCCCCTCGGTTTTTCGCTCAGAAGTGTTAATTTATACGTATTCGTTCGAAAATTTTATAGGTATTAAGTTTTGGTCCCCATGATAGGAAAAAAATCCCGGCCCCTGCGTTTTTTTTCAAGCTTCGCCACTGTGGGCATGACTACTATTGTTACTATATGTTCATATCGGGTTGAAGTCGGATCAAATCAAAAAATAAATTTTATATGGGACTCTTAATACAAACTTAAATTTTATTATTTGGATGATTACTTTATAACTTAAGAAAGTAAACGACATCGTTTTTTCTTTCTAAAATCAAACATACGACAAAATCTTATTACTTAGTGTACTTGGGGTTATGTACCCATCACTTAGGATATTTGGGGTGGGATTTGAGTAAAAATGAGGCGTCACTCCCTTATTAGTTAGAGTTATTAGGGTACTTGGGGGTACTTAGGGTTGTGCCTGTAGTACCCTTAATAAAATCAAATTGAAAACGGATATACATTAATAATGCCATCATTTTAACTAATTTTAATACATAGTTTCTTATGTTATGGAGTATTTAGCAAAAAAAATCATTTTAATGTTGAAGTGTTTATTAACAGTTGGAAATATATATGTTCGGTCCCGATTATTTAACGCTACTAACTGAGTTGTGACCCGTAAGAGTTACACCTAGGGCAACGAACATTTAAATCCACTTAACCCGCTTAACTGGTAATTACGAAATGTTAGCGAGACGATATATTTTATATATATTCGTTACACGGGATTTATTATTTATACAGGTTTATAAATAATAATTTTTATTTATTTGTTTTAATCTTTTATTAAAACAAATTAAATGGTTTCAGGCTTGTCATTAACTATTGGGTTTTTGGTCCGATGATGATTTAATAGGGTTATATTATATTTTATGGTTTGGTTCTAAAATATCAATATATATCTATAAAATTCGTTTTGAACGGCAATCAAAATAGGAAAAGAAAACCTTTGTTTTCTTTTGGTTTTTGTGAGCCGCCAAACAACAAACGAAGCCAAACAAGAAATCGATTTTTCCTTCTTTGGCAAATTCGTGAAGCAGCTAGCAGGGATTGCTCCTGCCTCTGCAAGTTCCGATCAACCTCGGTGATTCCCGTTCTCTCGTGTTCGGTTCGTGATTTAGCATTGGTTCGTTATACTTAGGTTTCTTAACCGGTTAATCATTAACCACTAAGGTATAATTAATCTCATCAGTAGATTAATTGTTTTTTTTTTGTGTTTACGTGTTCATAACCAGATCCTGTTCGGTTTGTCAGTGCTGTTAAATAGGTTTGATTTTTATTTTTCGCTGTGTATTTATTAATTAACTGAATTAATTAATTTCTCTGTCAAAACCCGTTTTTTTACAAAAGTCAAATTGATCACCACTGAATCACAACAATGGTGTCATAGCCTGGGTTATAACACGCAAATCGGAACCGGTCTGGTTTCACCGGTTAGATTAATCACAAACTTTAACTATTTTGAAGTTTCTGATCTGATCTGTTTTTTGGGGCAATTTTTTTATTTATTAATTTGGTCGATTTTTTATTTTATTTGACCAAATATATTGCCCGTATGTGATTGTGTTGAATATGTAAATCTGGCCCGACCCATGTGATTGAGTTGTTTGTGTTTATTATTCAGTTTTTGGTTTTATGGTTTTGGCTCACTTTTGATGGCTCAAAGTTGTAATAGAATAGGTTTTTTTATTTTATATTATGTAATGTAATAAAATCCCGAAGACAAATCTGAAGATGCAACAGGAATCATGGATTCAATGGGAGTCATCCGAGACGACTAGATGCACGGAAGTCCATCTTTGTGGTTGTTTTAATTTTGTGGATCTTGTGACCCGTTTGGTCTTGCTAACTAGCTCTAGCAAGATCAAACAAACTTAGCCCTAAAAGATTTACATATTTATTTGCTTTATGGTTGCTTTTAATTTTTTATAACTTAAATTTATTATAAACCAACCAAACACCAAACGTTTTAAAAGGAGTTTTAAAATGTCACAATCTGTCACCACAAGTTCTAATTTTACAACTTGTAGAATTTTATAAAAATAACAACTGACTTGTTTTTATAAAATAAATAAGCGCTAAAGTTTTGCAATTTAAACTAAATTTAATTTCAAAACTTATAACTTAATAGTTTTCAACTATTAACTTTAACTGGTTATTCAAGTCGCAACAAACTTAGTTTTAATAGGTTATTTAAAATTAAGTGTCCTGATAGATGAAAGGGTTCATCAAATTTGTCATGACTTTAAATAGTAAAACTGACTTTTACATCACACGTATGATTTAATCATTCGTTGTGTTTGACCCTATTCGGTAAACACTAAAATTGGAACCCATATTAAAACCAATGGTCTATGCCATCCTATTATAAGGAACACTTGGAGCATAAAATGAAACATCGGTGTTTGGAGCCACAGCACCGCACTGGATGCGTAGTTTATCCTTCCAAGGCGCAAGGGTCTCGTTGACACATCCGGCCCTTCCGTAAGTACCTGTTTTAGGACGACTATTAATTTTCTCTCTTGTTACATGCCCCAGATGTCAAGAGATTAAAAGTGGGCATAGATGAGGCTAAACGTATCAATGCATAGACATGTCTTGTCTTAACGGCCTCATACACGAGAGTTGTGCATCTTTCCACAATTGACACTAATTGTCAGTCTAGTTATCCACTTACTAATGTTGTATGCCACAGCTACCATTAGTGACTGACTTAGCTAGATTCTCACTCCTTATTCTAATTTCTGTAATTGGGTCATAAATTAATAAGGATTTTTCACTTTCTTTATAATAATTTATTTTCTTTGCTTATCTTAACAGATGTCTACTGAAAATAATAATACTAATAACTCCTTCTCTCTCAAGTCTATCCTTGAGAATGAAAAACAACTTTCTCTCGTGGCAGTGCAATCTGAGAATAGTTCTCAAGATGGCCAAGAAGCTCTATGTTCTCGATGCACAAGTCCCTGAGGCACCCGATGGTAACACGGCTGCCACTCGTAAGGCCTAGGAAAAACAAAGAGATGATGCCACTGAGGTGGCCTGCCTTATGCTAGCCTGCATGTCTCATGAGCTCCAAAAGAGCATGGAGGACCTGAGTGCCTTTGACATGATTGAGCAACTTAAGGGCATGTTCCTGAAACAAGCCCGACAAGAACGCTATGAAACCATGTCTCAGCTCATTCGTTGCACGATCCAAGAGGGCACGCCTGTTAGTGCTCATGTACTTAAGATGAAAGGGTACATCGACCAGATGAACAAACTTGGATATCCCATTAAGGATGACATGGCTACTGATTTCATCTTAAACTCTCTCCCAAGCTCCTATGCTCAATTCGTAATGAATTTCAACATGAATGGCTTGGAGAAGACAGTGGCCGAG
Source organism: Smallanthus sonchifolius (assembly GCA_023525975.1). NCBI lineage: Eukaryota > Viridiplantae > Streptophyta > Magnoliopsida > Asterales > Asteraceae > Smallanthus > Smallanthus sonchifolius. The sequence continues at coordinate 12,793,927 of CM042035.1, read as the reverse complement.
CTACATGGTATGCTCAAAACGGCCGAGATGAATATCCAAGGAAAGAAAAATCAAGTTCTGATGGTCAGATCTGCTGGTGTTAAAAAAACCTAACCCCAAGAAAAGAGGTTATAATAGCAGGGGAAAGAAGAAGGTTAATGTTGCTACCAAGCCTGCCACCAACAATAACAAGAAAGCTTCAAAATCACCCCCTCCCGAGGAGCGCCAATGCTTTGAATGCAACAAAATGGGGCACTGGAAACGTAACTGTCCTGAATATCTAGCCAAGCTGAAGCTGCAGAGGGCCAGTGGTGAAGGCACATCTTCAGGTGTTCTCATTTATATTATTGAAATTTTTACTATTTCTAGCAACACATGGGTATTTGATACTGGATGTGGATACCACATCATTAATGTCTTGCAGGAGCCTAAAAGTTGGAGGAAGCTGAAACAAGGTGACATGGAGCTCATCGTTGGTGATGGGAAAAGAGTACCAGTTCTTGCAACTGGAACATATCATCTCTCATTTCCTTCTGGCCTTGTGGTTGTTTTAAACAATTGTTTGTTTGCACCTGGTTTAACCAGAAACATTATTTCAGTTTCTTTATTGTTTGAACAAGGATTTAAGTACGTTTTTAATGGTATTGCTATTTCTGCCTACTTAAATGATATCTTTTATTTTGAGGGTAAACCTCAAAACGGTATTTATGAGATTGGCGTTCAAACTGACAATAGCATATATAATCTTTCTAAACGTATCAAATCTGCCATTAATGATACTTTTCTATGGCATTGTCGACTTGGCCATATAAGCGAGGCACGCATTAAAAGACTCCAATCTAAGGGAATTCTTGAACCTACCAGACAGGACTCATTTGATAATTGCGAGTCTTGTTTAGCTGGCAAACTCACAAAGGACCCATTCACTCATGTTGGTGAACGAGACAAAGATCGGCTAGGCCTCATACACACTGATGTGTGTGGCCCTTTCAGAACCATGTCTAGAAATCATGAAAGATACTTCGTTTCATTTATTGACGATTATAGTCGATATGCTTATGTCTATCTTATGAAACATAAGCATGAAACATTTGAAAAGTTAAAAGAGTTTCAAAACGAAGTAGAGAAACAACTCGATAAATCTATTAAGACACTTCGATCAGATCGAGGTGGCGAGTATCTCAGCTTAGAATTTCTTAATCATCTGAAGGAGTACGGAATTATTTCTCTACCCACTCCTCCTCGCACACCCCAACTTAATGGCGTGAGCGAGAGGAGAAATCGAACCCTACTTAATATGGTTCGATCGATGATGTGTAGAACTAACTTGCCTCACTCCTTCTCGAGTTATACTAGTATGACCACCGCCCGCCTTGTAAATCTGGCACCGACTAAGAGGGTGGACAAAACCCCATATGAGATATGGCACGGGTCTAAACCTAATTTGTCTTACCTTAGAGTATGGGGATGTGATGCATATGTCACCAGTGATTCCGATGACAAGCTCGATCCCAGAGGCGAAAAAGTTGTTTTCGTCGGTTACTACAACAAAAGCGGATATTATTTCTATCATCCTGATGCAAACATTGTTTCCATCAAAAGGAAAGGACGCTTTCTCGAGGAAGATCTTCTAAATCGAGGAACCGGAAATAATATTATGGATTTTGAAGAAATTCGAGAAACACAAACAACCGCTGAGGAAGTCGGAGCGTCTGATCAACAAGAAGTTGTTGCTGATGAATCAGACATAAACACAAGCGTTCGCAGAAGTAGCAGGTCTCGTAAAGAACCTAATAGATACCTATGGCATCTTGAAGCGTCTAAAGTCCCGGTAGTAGCTGAGTCAAATGACGAACCTACAAACTACAAATCCGCTATCTCAGATCCTGAATCCAAGAAATGGCTTGAAGCCATGAACGCCGAGATGCAATCTATGCGTGATAATCAGGTGTGGGACTTGATTGACCTACCCCCCGGTTCTCGAGCAATAGGGAGCAAATGGATTTTCAAAAGAAAAACCAACATGCATGGTAATGTACAAATCTATAAAGCACGGCTATTTGCAAAGGGTTTCACTCAAACTCAAGGTATTGACTATGATGAAACTTTCTCACCCGTTGCTATGATCAAATCGATCAGGATACTGTTTGCCATAGCCGCGTACCATGATGCAAATGGATGTCAAAACCGCTTTTCTTAATGGACATCTCTCTGAAGATGTCTACATGGTTCAGGCTGACGGTTTTGTTGATCCAAAGTATCCTAGTAGGGTCTGCAAACTGAATAAGTCCATTTATGGACTTAAACAGGCATCTCGAAGCTGGAATCTTCATTTTGATCAGAAAATCAAAGAATTTGGTTTTGTCAAGAATGAAGATGAGCCTTGTGTTTACAAAAAGGCTAGTAGGAGCACTATATCATTTCTCATCTTGTATGTGGATGATATACTGATAATTGGAAACAACATCCTTGTGCTTAACAAAGTCAAACAATGGTTAGGATCTTGTTTTGCAATTAAGGATCTTGGAGAAGCTGCTTACATTCTAGGAATCAAGATCTACAGGGATAGATCTAAGCGGGTTCTAGGGCTAAGTCAGAGTACTTACATACACAAAATGATGACACGCTTTAGGATGCAAAACTCCAAGAGAGGAGGTGTTCCGATGACTAAAGGCACTGTGTTGAACAAATCACAATCTCCTTCCACGGACATTGAAATTAAGGAAATGGAAGCAATCCCATATGCCTCAGCGATTGGTTCTATCATGTATGATATGTTGTGCACTAGACCTGACGTCTCGTATGATTTAAGCATGACCAGCCATTTTCAGCAAAGTCCTGGCATTGTCCATTAGACTGCAGTCAAGAACATCCAGAGGTACTTAAGAAGGACCAAAGACATGTTCTTAATATTTGGGGGAGTGAAAGAGGAGCTCACTGTACTGTGTTACACTAATGCTAGCTTTCAAACTGACCGAGATGACTCTCGCTCACAGTCAGGTTTCGTATTCACTCTAAATGGAGGAGTTGTCTCATGGAAAAGCTCCAAGCAGAGTGTAGTGGCGGATTCAACCACCGAATCTGAGTATATAACGGCATCAGATGCTGCTAAGGAAGCTGCTTGGATGAAGAAATTCATTACTGACCTCGATGTGGTTTCGAGTATTCGCCAACCAATCAAGATACTTTGTGATAACACAAGTGCTATAGCTCAAGCCAAAGAGTCCATATCTCATCACAAAGCCAAGCACATTCAAAGGAAGTTCCACTATATACGGGAAATTATGGAACGTGGAGACGTCGTGATAAGCAAAGTAGACACAGATCAAAACCTAGCGGACCCGTTTACTAAGCCCATGACTCAGGACAAGCATGATTTTCAAAGAGATGCTATTGGTCTTAGATTTGCTAGTGATATGTTTTAATTTAGTATTTTGAATGTGTGAACAATTAAACAGTTGTACTTTTGAATTCTTTTTGGTTTACTAATTTAAATGCAATTCTGAATTCTTATAACTGTGTTCGATTTTAATACGTTTAATCCATGAATCTTTTATTCTTAATTATCCGTAGTCGGTCAGACTCGTGGGAACGTCTCTAAATTAATACTTTTCTAAAATTCGGCTCAAGGAGTTGACTCCGAACTTCACAGGCCTCTTTTTGAATGACGTTGTATGTAACTCGCATCAAATCATCTTCATGGATCTTTGTCATAAGATGTTTTGCTATTGGTATACTCATTAGTATCCCCTGACCTGAGAATCGTACTAGAACTGCCGTTTACCAAGAACCATTCTTTAATCACTGTCAAACGCTGTCGCGTAACTGCCAGTCATAAAGGCTTTGATTAGGAATAGTTCTGAAGTTCAGTGGGAATTGTATGTAGTCAATAAGGGATTCTGTACTCTTGCATTATATATAGCAGATAAGCATCGTGGCACCCTCGTTGATTCAAATTGGTGAAGTGTAAGGCCTTACCCAAACTTACTGTGTGTTTGATTGGACCACTTTGATTCTTGATCGAGAACAATAATAATTGAACGCCATATGAGAATGAACTAAATCCATGTCTCATTGATTCAATTGATGTTTTATACGGAAATGATGAATGACAACTATTGTCATAAGTCTATTGTCTTGCTTTAGTTAGCTGTTACTAACACCGAGATATTTGGTTAATAACTTTAAAGTGTCATACCTTGTTAGGGGTAACCATGTGCAGCTAGAGCACATCTGGTTGTCTGCGTTAAGGAACTTAATCGAATACCATCCAAGTGGGAGACTGATAGAAATATATATGTTCGGTCCCGATTATTTAACGCTACTAACTGAGTTGAGACCCGTAAGAGTTACACCTAGGGCAACGAACATTTAAATCCACTTAACCCGCTTAACTGGTAATTACGAACTGTTAGCGAGACGATATATTTTATATATATTCGTTACACGGGATTTATTATTTATACAGGTTTATAAATAATAATTTATATTTATTTATTTTAATCTTTTATTAAAACAAATTAAATGGTTTCGGGCTTGTCATTAACTATTGGGTTTTTAGCCCGGTGATGATTTAATAGGGTTATATTATATTTTAGGGTTTGGTTCTAAAGTATCAATATATATCTATAAAATTCGTTTTGAACGGCAATCAAAATAGGAAAAGAAAACTTTTGATTTCTTTTGGTTTTTGTGAGCCGCCAAACAACAAACGAAGCCAAACAAGAAATCGATTTTTCCTTCTTTGGCAAATTCGTGAAGCAGCTAGCAGGGATTGCTCCTGCCTCTGCAAGTTCCGACCAACCTCGGCGATTCCCGTTCTCTCGTGTTCGGTTCGTGATCTAGTATCGGTTCGTTATACCTAGGTGTCTCAACCGGTAAATCATTAACTACTAAGGTATAATTAATCTCATCAGTAGATTAATTGTTTTTTTTTTTGTGTTTGCGTGTTCATAACCAGATCCTGTTTGATTTGTCAGTGCTGTTAAATAGGTTTGATTTTTATTTTCCGCTGCGTATTTATTAATTAACTGAATTAATTAATTTCTCTGTCAAACCTCGTTTTTTTACAAAAGTCAAACTGATCACCACTGAATCCCAACATTAACAAGTTACATTATTGAGAAGATACATTCAATGTCTTGAAATTAACATAATATTGACGTTTACTTAAGCAGTCACCCAGAATGTGGTATAAAAGGTTTGAATACTTTTATTGTTTTAACAAGTTACATTATTGGGAAGATACATTCAATGTCTTGAAATTAACATAATATTGACGTTTACTTAAGCCGTCGTCCAGAATATGGTATTAAAGGTTTTGAAGAGTATGTTATTACTCATGGTTTTGTAAGAAGCTCCTATGATCATTGTGTTTTTTATAAGGAGTGTTCTAGTGGTGGTCTTGTCTATCTACTCCTATATGTAGATGACATGCTTGTAGCATGTAAAGACAAACAAGAAATTGAAGACACTAAGAATCTATTAAAGGTTGAATTCGATATGAAAGAACTGGGTCAAGCAAGAAAGATCTTGGGTATGGAGATAAGCAGAGACAGGGATAAAAGGCTACTGAATTTGTCTCAAAGTTCATACTTAAAGAAGATTTTGTCTAATTCCTACATGGAAACAAGCAAAACAGTGAATACATATCTAGGTCAGCATTTCAAATTATCTGGTCAAGATTCTCTAAAGACAGAAGATAAGATTTTGTATATGCAGAAGGTTCCTTATGCTAAAACTGTTAGGAGTCTCATATATTTAATGGTTTGTATAAGACTAGACATTTGTCATGCTGTTAGTATAATCAACAGGTACTTATCAAACCCTGGAAAATCTCATTGAGCAGCTGTTAAATGGGTCTTAAGATATTTGAATGGAACAAATGACGTGGGGTTGGTTTTTGGTAATTGGAATGTAGAAAAGGAAGCTGCTGTCATGGGATTTGTTGATTCAGATTATGCCAGGGATTTAGACAAGGGTAGATCATTAACAGGGTATGTATTTAAAGTGTTTGGAAGTGTGGTGAGTTGGAGGTGAACTTTACAAATGGTTGTAGCTTTATCTACAACAGAAGCTGAATATATGGCATTGACAGAGGCAGTCAAGGAGAGTCAATGGCTTTATGGGTTGGCAACTGAGTTGGGTTTGAAGTCTGATTGTCTAGTGATTTATTGTGATAGTCAAGGAGCTATTCAGTTGGCCAAAAACCAGGTGTATCATGAGCATACAAAGCATATTAATGTACGTTTTCATTTCATAAGAGAAGTCATTAGCTCAAAGAAAGTCATAGTAGAATGTGTAAGTACATTGGAGAATTCTGCTGACATGTTAACAAAGGCATTGGCTGGTACAAGGTTTCGAGAATGCTTGGATGATTTGAAGATCGGCTAACTTGTTCTTAATGAAGTAAGGTGGAGATTGTTGAGAGTTACTTCAAAAGTACAAGAACCATTTGTGTCAATCTTGGTTTACGTTTTAGTTGCTTTGTTCTTTATAGTTGGAGGGTCATTTGTGACTATTAATCATTCTTTGATTAATTTGGTCGTTAGCTAGTTGATTAGCTATAAGTGATTTTGTTAGGTCAAGGTTTGGGGATTTTACTCAATGCCTTCGTTTTCTGATTTCTGTATTCGTTTCATAATCATTTGAGGGAGTAATAAAGATCTTGAATCGTTTGATATTAATTGTTCTTCTTTGGTGATTGCAAATTATGTCCCCGCATATCAGTTTGTAATAGATTTTTTCAACGACGGAAAATAGGACTATATATACGCGAAACTTGACTAGATTAATCGATGATTAGAAGAGAAAATTACCAAAATGGACATTTGACTAGTCAAACTTTCCAAAATGGACAAACAGTTTCAGCCAACTTCGATATGGTCATTTAGGCCAAAACCCGGCTTAAGACGGAGAGTTTAGCCGACTTCAAAGTCAGTGCCAAAATAGCTTTTGTCAAATTTTCAACCAACCAGAATCTAACACGTGGAGGTGCTGATTCCCAAGGCGGCTAAAAACCCGCTTCCTAGCAGGCTCAGCCGGCGTTTTTTTTTCTTTTACGTGGCTTAGCCGGTGTCACACCCCCAAATTCCACTTTAGGCTATACCTGCGGGGCGTGACCCGAGAGGATCTTTACCATTGAATTACTTTGAACGACCACTAAATGGTTTTCAAAATACATGTTTAATGCATGACTCGAATGAGTCCAAAATAAAGTTTGACATGGTCCTAAGTAAAAGTGCGGAAGCAAAGGTTTAAATGTTTAAAACATTTGAAAATAAGGATGATAAAATAATGTTTATCAAAATAGGATGCTATGCATGAATAATGCGTGACTCCAGTGGGTATCCTAGCATTCAAAGACCTGAGATAAACATGCTAAAATGGGTAACATAAAGTTGGTGAGTTCACATGTAATTGTAATTGAAATCAAGTTTATGAATGTATGGAAAAACATTTGTACTCTACACAATCATTGTTGATCAGACAAAACCAAAACTTATCATAAGTCCATCAACCGACGCAAACTGTAGCCACTGTAAAAGGAAAAGGGGTGTGGTTCGCCTCTTTGTGCCTTGCACATGTATGGGCATGGGTTGTTAACCCAACAGTACTGTTCATGATCACCTAGCTTTTGGACAAATTAACGGTTGACTCCGAGAGGACTTTGTACACCAAGTACAAAACTTATATAATTAATATAACTGTGTAAGTGTGAAAATGTAACATTTGAAAAAATGTATACTTGAGCATGTAACTCATCCCAAAACGGTAAATGAGTAAAAAGGGGCTGTGAGAACTCACCTGATAAACGACTTGAAAGACTCTTAGCAAATCCGGACTAAATGAGACGACCTACTCGTGCCCTAGGAACAATTAGGACTTTAAGGTCAAAACATTTGTAAATTTTGACTATGAACTCTATGCATCCAAGGGAGTTTTGAAAAGTGACTTTGATATTTCAAAGATCGTTTTGACTCGACGACCCGTTGGTGACACGTTGGAATTAAGCATTCAAATCCTAACATAGAATTCAAACCTATTTTGAAATAGTCTATTATTGTCTAAGAAACACATTGGCACATTCGATTGGAATTTAGAACTTGAAACACAACTTTTGTTACATTAAAGTTTCCTTAATTGGAAAGTCAAGTTTTGATTCCTACAAATGGCAACTATGCAAAGTTGATGTTCACATATGAAATTAGGCATGCTATAATACATATAGAACATTTCAATGTTAGCTTTATATAAATAGACAAACATGCAAGTTTCGAATAATTAAAGTTTCCTATTATAGTAAGACTATATCAAGTTGTTAAGTTTATGGTAAAATTACATACATTATCATACAATGTACCAAGTTACATGTAACTAAGTCATTTAGACATTCTAGTCTAGTTAACAACTTGCAATCATAACTCTTGAAAGAATAAAGTTTCCTTATATAGAAACCGGGCTCTAGAACTCATAAACATGAATTTTAATTCATCATTTAGTCAATCATACTTCCATAATGTTCAATATACTAGTTTCATGCTTTACATGTATTCAATCATCAAGTTCCTCATGCATGTCAAGAAATAAAGTTTCTACAAATAGAAAATGTAAGTCCTAAGCAGACCTGAAAGAACTCAGATCTACGGAGAAATCTTCAAACAGTCCGGATCGAGAGGTGGAAACTCTGGATCCGGTATCACTCTCGAATCAGAAATGGTAGAGACGGGTGCGGGAATCACATACAAGAACAGAAATGTATAAAAGTGAAGAAGAACAGATAATTGAAAGCATAAAACGTATGATTCTTTGATTGAAATGAAAATAAAAGCTCATCATACACTAACAATTAGTTTCACCCCAGAGTGAGCTCCCCATGGGGTGGTGATTCCCTCTACAGACACACACTCACTTCTAAGACATATTCTGTTATATATAGGAGGCCAAGCACATGTGCCTTGTATTCCAAGCCACCGCCAAATGGGCCTGAAAAACAGATATCGAAACTACCTAGTTTTGATTGAACAAATGTTCAACCGAAATTAGTAGTTTCGATACTGTAGTTTCGATTGACAGCATTAGTCTCAATTCTATACCCAACAGAAAACGAGCCTAAAACATCATGGACATGTGATTTTACCAAAAAAAAATCATACAATCTCTATATCTAGTGTTTATGCATCATTTCCACCAAACAAAACACATCATGACCTCCTTGAACAAAAACCCATATTTTAAAGTTTCCATAAATAGAACTGAGCATGAAATCTCATATTACCAAATGTTCTAGATAGCAAATCTACACATATTATCTATTCTTTATGCATATCTAACCATTTTCCATCATCAAATCACCCTAAACATGACATCTAACATGAAACCCAAAATTAAAGTTTCCTAAAATAACAAAACCAAGCATGCATGTATCATCCAACACTTTTGACAACAGAGTTTGCATATATTATCCATCTACAACTATTATCACAACATAATCCATCATCAAATCAACAAAATCTCATCATCTAGCACATGCATACATAATAAAGTTTCCATCAGTGGAAACCGAGCTATGAACAACATTCGGGTCTAATGTCACCAACAATATGTACCATTTGAGTTTTAAAACATATCTCCTTTAAGAATCCATGGTTAATCTTTCATGAAAATAAGTTTTCTTTGGATGCATGTTCATATTAACATAAAGATGAAAAATGGAAAAGATGGGTTTTGATCTTACCAAACTCGAAAATGTGATGAAATGGTGGATGATTTCTCTTGCAAACTTGATAATCTTCACTTGGATGCTTGATTCTTGGATGGGTTGAAGATCAAAAAACAAAAATGGTGAAGAATGGTGGTGTGGGAGTGGGTTTCGACCAAGAGAGGGAGAAGAGGGAGGAGAGAGAGTGAAAACGATGGAGAAATGGGTGGAGGTGGGGGGTATTTATAGGGGTTTTTTGTACCGGGTGGAAATGTCGGTAAATATTGCAGACTGGCCGAACAGCATTAAAACAGAAAGTTTCTCAGAAAATTCCCGAAAATTTCACAGAGTCTTAGAATAACATATCACAGTATTACATATTATTTGTGCACATCAAATATATGTCTAAGTGTATGCCTAGAATTAATTATCTAGCTAGTGCACACCACGTGTCCACCGGACTGTGCTGAAAACAAAAGTATTTCTATAAATCAAAGAAAAATTCATGTAGACATGATTAATTAAATCTCAGTGTCACATATAATTTACACACACAGATTATATGTCTAGGTATTTATTTGAAACCAGCACCAACGGTCGTGCTGCAGGACGCGTATTTGACCGGGTAATCTTCTGGATTACCGACACGTGTAAACGGATTGATTTGCTAAGTTGAAATGAACTTAATTACTATAAAATTAAGTGGAATGCATGACGTATAATATGACCTAAGTCTTAGTCGGGTATGGATATTGACCTGGATTTTTGCCGGGTGTCACAGCCGGCTTGGATCCATATGGCTTAGCCGGCTTGGCTTAGCCGTCGCCGAAGGGGTTAATACATTAGATAGCCGGCTGAAGTGGTCTTTCTAGCCTGCTTTGACTTTTTCACTCACTTATTTAAGTGAGTTTACCATCAAAATTCCATTTTTTGTTGTTTTCTCTCACAATTTTTGCTAGTTTCTTTGCCATTACAATCTCTATGAACATTGTAATTTACAGCGGGGGGAGAAGGGAATATGTTGACGGCGCTGCTGAATACGTTCCGTTCGATTGTGCAAAGCGCGGTATAAGGTTATCTACAAATGTTACTTACAATGGTTTGTTATCTATTATTTCAAATGTTTGTGGTGAGAATATTACTAGGTTATCTTATAAAATGTCAACATTACCGATCCAATCGGCATATACGATGATAGTAATATTTCTTTTTTTTTGTTATATATGAAAAAATATACATTTGAAATATATAAGTTGTAAGTTATCCAAGAAGATGGTGTTGGTTCTTCTTCCCGAAAACCTGTGTGTATTGGTTCATCTAACCGATTACGTGTGTCACCTGGTTCAAGTAGATTACTTTTTTCTGTACCGAGCTCTAGCTCTCAACCCATGGAAAAAGAAGATGAATTTAAGTTCCCGTTTGATTTAAATGTTCTTGCAGATAACTATGAAAAAGATGGTTACTTTTACTACCATTCTGAGCCGAATAATGATACGTTTTATTCTTATCCTAGTGAGACCACTTTTTACTCAAATCCGGGAAGTAATTTGCTTCCTATTAGTGAGGCACCAGAGCCATCACAGGATCGCAGTGTGCAGCCAAAACCCGTGCCTTACCAGATTTTATTCCAGACCCAACACCGAAAAATTATATTGTCTAAAGTGGTAAATCAATTAATAATGTTTTTGAAGGTATGTGTTTTAGAGATAAAGAACATTTAAAGTTGGAGCTAGGGAAAATGTGTGTTAGAGAGTGTTTCGATTTCAAAGTTATTATATCTAAAAAATAGGTTTGAAGCATCATGTCCTACGCCTAATTGTGACTGGCGTATAAGGGCACACAGTTATGGTGAATCTGGTGTGTTTCATGTTAGATATTTTAATAACCAGCACAGGTGTTCAAGGACACAAACGTACCCATATATATGTAAAACAAATAAAAAGGTAATTGGTGATTTGATAAAAGATCAACTTAATGATTCCGGACGTGTCTATAGAGTAAACGACATAATGAAATATAATAGTTCAAGGTTTCCTATCAAAATTACATACCACCAAGGTTGGCGAGGAAAGGAATGTGCATTGCAGTTGTTGAGGGGAAATTCTAATAATTCATTTTCTCAACTTCGAGCTTATTTTCATAATTTGAAGAGGGCCAACCCTGGAACTGTCACTGATATATTGACTGACAAGTTAAGCAGTTTCGAAATGTGTTTTGCTGCTATTGGTGTTGCGGTTAGTATGCTATTGTGTTTTAATGTTTACGAATAAATAAAGATTTAATGTTTTTCTAACGTCGTTGTTTATATTACAGATTGAAAGTTTCAGGCGTTATCTTCGACCGGTAATTATTATTGATAATGCACATCGCAAAGGTAGTTTTAAAGGCACAATGTTTTTAGCTGTAGCCATGGATGGGGATAATCATATCCTTCCTCTTGCCTATGGTGTTGGCAAATAAAAGAGTGGTGATTGTTGGACATGGTTTTTAACAAAGCTTAAATAATGTATTGGTGAAAATCCAGAACTAGTGATCATATCAGATAGGGCAGCTTCAATTGACTTGGCTATTAGAGCCGTTTTTTTCATACACACATCATGGGCTTTGTTGTCACCATTTAATGATGAACCTGCGATTAAAATCTTTGGCGAAAAATATGCTATGGCATTATGACCTCAAATAGTGCTAAGTCTATTAACGTGTTATCACGTAATGCTCGACGGATGCCTAGTACCAAACTAATAGAATTCTTTCAACACGCGTAAGTCGGTCCAACAATGGTATTTCAACAGGCGCGACCAAGAAGGTTTAAGTTTGTAAATAAGTTTATACTGTTACAATTGAATTTTGTAGTTACTAATATATTTTGTAGTTACAGCTAAAAGTACACATGATCTTACCATTTGAGGGAAAGATAAGGTTGCAAAAACAATACCAAAATGTGTGACATGGACAGTGCATGGTATAGACGGTTACAAATTTGAAGTTGCATCCCCGTCATGGAGAGGTTTTGTGGATTTGCTTAATCGAACGTGTAGTTATCGACAATGGAAACTTTCTGGTTTACCATGCGGTCACGTGATATCTGTTTCTAATTACTTAAAGCAAACTAATTGTAGCACTTGGACGATGCATTAGTTTACAAATGAAGTATACAAAAGGACATACGAAGGAATAATATATCTGGTTCGTGATGAAGCGGAATGGGATCGACCCGATAACCTTATTATTGTCAAGCCACCACACATGGATAAATGACAAGTACGACATTTTCGTGCAAATAATCGTATTCCATCCCAAGGAGAGGAAATAACATCGTTGTTCTGTGGCAGGTGGCACACAAGAGGTCATTCTCGAGATAGTTGTAAAACCCTTGTCGCCTCTCAAATGTCAAGCAAATCCAAATGCAAAAAAGAACCAATTAATCAGAGAGAGCCTACCATTTTGTATGAAGAAAATTTCCGTCGGTATGTGTACGAGTCAACCACACAATAGTTCGATTATGATTTGAATGACGAGTAGTTGAAGTTAAATATTTTAGTTGCATGTTGTCTTTAATGTTAGACATTTAACCTGTATTGTTTTGTTGTCTTTAATCTTATGAATGTTGTGTTATCAGATATAGCAGGCTAAGATAACAAATATATGTGGCTAAGTAATTAGATATAGCCGGCTGTATTTAACAAATATATGTGGCTAAGTAATCAGATATTACAGGCTAAGTTATCAGATATAGCAGGCTAAGATAACAAATATATAAGGTTGTGGTTAAGAAATATACAAGGCTATGATAAAAAATATACAAGGCTATGATAACAAATATATAAGCTGTCACCACCAAACATTGCTTACCCATACTATCACATCATAACCAAACATTATCAAAGATAGGTTACCAAACAAGTAACTACCCAAAGATAGAAGACTGTCATCACCAAACATTGTTTATCAAACATTGTAACTACACAAAGATAGGTTACCAAACAAGTGACTACCCAAACATTACCAAATATTGTCTAACATGTACCCAACATTGTTTAACACCAAATAATCAATCATCAAGTAGATGATCATAACAGATTTTAGCGAAACGATGTTAAAACTGTCTCGCTGTCAACTCCGTGCCGGGATCATCCTTCACCCATTCTCCTTCCAATCAATCTCTCCAGGAATATGCACACCCACGGGCCACAGTCACCTTTTCCACTGGCCAAGAATTGTTGAGGACAAACAATGATTTCTCTTGCAAAGCCCATCGACGGGTGGTACACAGAAAGTCCTTATTCTTTAAAATAACCAACAAAATGTTATCAAATACCAAGGGCATATTCAATGAATACAAGTAACTCTTCGGCTTTTCTCCCCATATCAGAATCCAAAGCAACTCGTAAACTATTATACATAATTTAAAGAGTGTTATTCTCATTTGGAACGAGACTATTTACTAACGATTATAATAATTTAGTAATACCTCTCATATATTCTCATTTGGCAAGTCGGAAGGTAAAAGGAGACTAAAAACCAATGTAGTTTTTCGATATTCATTGTAATATAAACCTAAAAATACAGTTTGCATTGTATTATAAACCCTTTATGTGAACTTATAATTGGCAAAACCAAATTGTATTGTATTATAAACTTACAGTGTCAACTGTTTTTATCGATGGGTATGGTGGATAATCCCCTCTTCCTAAAGAATATTGATGATCCTCATTTGTTAATCCATGTACAAACCATGCTGGCATTATACTCCATTTCACATCATCTGGCCTCGAGTGGTAAAGATATGTCATCCACGCCTCGAGAGTTTGATTTCCTTATGTGATTTATACAGATCTTTTATTTTTTCCAAATCAAATGGTTCAGTTTTCTTCTGACGGGGTTTGTTCTTAAACACAATGTATGGTGACACCATTTGTGAAGACGGCTTCCTCAACCGTCCTCAACTCTTTTTTTTAACTCAACAACTTGGTCGCTACTAAGAACCTCAACACTTGGACCAGGTGTCCCATAAGCTGCAGCATAATCCTCATCTAAAATATGAAAAGATAACAGCATGCTAAGTTATCACATATTGCAGGTTAAGTTATCATATATAGCAGGCTAATTTATCACATATTGCAGGCTAACTCAGCACATATTGCAGGCTAAGTTATCAGACATAGCAGACTAACTTATCACATATTGCAGGCTAACTAAAAAAAACTGCATGCAAAGTTATTAGATATTACAGCCTAAGTTATCAGATATAGCAGGCTAAATTAGCAGGCTGAGATAACAAATATATAACGCTAAGTAACAAATATATACAAACAATATTGACAAAAATGGTAGGGTAACATACATTTTTCAGGTGCTTGGTATTAATCTCTTCTTCCTCTTCACCTTCCTCAACAAACTTCCTTTTTCGATACACCTCCTCCTTTAAAACATCCTAAAAAATAGTTGATTAAAAATATTATATGTTATGACATCCTAAGTTAATGTTTATTTAGATCAGTTTACCTCAATATTATATGTCACTCAACCTTCCCATCCTCTTTCATCCCCAGTTCCAACAATTTGTTAAGCTTCTCACAAACCTTCATATCCTTTGGTATGTTGTCACTCATCGGTTCAGAAACCGAAATCCCTCTCCTTTGAAGCGTGTGGCGATCCTCAAAATTTTGTTGTTTACTGAGATACTCTAAGCTTGAAATCCACCATTCGAAATTCTTTTACTACTCATTAGGCTTTAGTGCAACCGACCTGTTTGTTGGATAAAAGAATTAACAGGCTAAGTCATGATATTGAGTAGGCTAAAAGAACAAATGTAGAAGGCTAAGATAGTAAACTAACATTCAATGCATTTATCAGAACCCGAGTAGCTTTACTCCACTTTACTCTACAACCAACACCCCAATAGAGGCATCTCAGAACCTTTAATATGTATTTGTTTACAAAGGTCTGGCACTCCGGAAGAACCTCATAGATCCACATCTTTTAAACATATATTGAAATGAATTAGTAATAGCCCACACATATATTGAAATGAATTAAACATCCAAACATATATTGAAATTTGCTTACCTTAAAAGACTACACAAAACCATTCAAAGAGTAATTCATGACCTTCTGCTTCTTTCTTCCTTTTGTTGCTTCTTAAACTCAAAACATCTATGGAGACTTGGAAAAGTTGCATCCCATAGATAGTTACCCCAAGGATACCGGTTCCACTGGTTTAGATCATTAACTAATTCAACCAAATGTAAGACGTGCCTGAGTTCCTTTGAAGCCATATTCAACCAACAGCAACAAGGACAGCCTCATAACATCGTCGTCGTCCACACCTGATAAAATCCCCAACATAAAATTTCACCAATTGATTACAAGTCAATCTATCCCCACCAAACACCCTTTCCTTAAAATTTACATTTAAAGTGGATGTAGGCTCGTTCCAATCACTAAATCTAAACCCTGTCATGAGACAAAAATCTTTTGGTCTGAATCTCAGGGCCTCCCCTCCAACATGATAGTACAACCCATCAGTTCTTGGGTTAAGTTGTGTTGTAATTTCATGTTGAAAACATGAGGTGTATTAAGAAGTTGTCAGCACTTGTGCATTTACATCCTAACCAACTTCTAAAGCATGTCCCCCTCCATATCTTCATCTGATTTTCATTGAGCTTGGTTTTAATTTGAGTAACAACCTTAGGTGAAGATCTAACTTTCACCTTACCCTGCAAAAAATAGCAAATATAATGGTCAAGCATCACTATCAGTAGGTAACACATATACGGTCATCAAATCTAGCAGGCTAACATATGCCATCTAGCAGCTTAACATATGATTTGTTCCCATTATGTAACATAAAACCCTAACACATGACAATGCTAACACTAGTCTGATTGCATACAATGGTCAGGCATGACTAACGTCTTTCACTATCAGCAGCTAACACATATACAAGGCTAGAATAAATTTCAAAGCATGTTTGGTCATCAAATCTAGCAGGCTAACATATGCCATCTAGCAACCTAACATATGATTTCTTCCCATTATGTAACGTAAAACCATAACACATGACAATGCTAACACCAGTCTAATTGCATATAATGGTCGGGCATCACTATCCTCTTTCATTATCAGCAAGGAACACATATACAAGTCTAGAATACATTTCAAAGCAGGCTTGGTCGTCAAATCTAGCAGGCTAACATATGCCATCTAGCAGCCTAGCATATGATTTCTTCCCATTATGTAACATAAAACCCTAACACCTGACAATGCTAACACCAGTTTGATTGCATACAATGGTCAGGTATCACTATCTTCTTTCACTATCAACAGCTAACACATATACAAGGCTAGAATAAATTTTAAAGCAGGCTTGGTCATCAAATCTAGCAGGCTAACATATGATAGCTTGAAGCCTAACATTTGATTTCTTCCCATTATGTAACATAAAACCCTAATGCATGACATTGCTAACACCAGTCTGATTGCATACAATGGTCAGACATCACTCTCCTCTTTCACTATCAGCAGCTAACATATATACAAGGCTAGAATAAATTTCAAAGCAGGCTTGGTCATCAAATCTAGCAGGCTAACATATGGTAGCTTGAAGCCTAACATATGATTTCTTCTTATTATGTAACATAAAACCCTAATGCATGCTAACATATGACATCTAGCATACAATTGTCTTATTGCTAATATGTAGAATGTAAAGTATAATACACTGTCTAATTGCATTTTAAGCTAACCATTTCATGTAATTTAGCATGCTTGATCATCAAATTTAGTAAGCTAACCATTTCATTTTAAACTAAAATTTCAACAATATAGATTACCATCATGTATTCCATCTCGTCAGACATGATCGTATGCCGAAAACCTTGAAAATTTTCGAATTTTTGAAAGAAAAAAAACCCAAACTCACGGTACGGTTGAAACCTTCAAAATTTTCAAAAAAAAAACCCAAACTCCTAGTAACAGGCTAAATCAGCCGTTGAAATCTGGTTTCAGGAGAAACCTCAGCCTACTTCACGTAACAGGCTAAATCAGCCGCCTTTACTGTGTTAAATCGATAATACACGCCGGCTAAGTCGGCTTCAAAAAATGGGAATGGTGTTAGATTTCTTTAGCCGTCTAGCAAGTTCAAAAATCAAAAGAACGCCGGCCCAGCCGACTTTGAAAAACGGAGTGTAGGGGTGTCAGTTTATTGGGAAGGTAAATGTGTAAGAAATAGGAGTGTAGGATAGGTGTGTCAGATTAGTGGAGACGTAGCCGACTAATTTCAAAAATTTAAACTTCCATGCAGGCTAATTCCTAACCTTTAGCAGCCTTGTAAACTTTAAAATTTTATAAATATTATTTGGGTAAAGTGAGTTGTTTGTACACAAAAAATGGATAATCTAGAGGATTTAGGGAAAAAACGAAGAACAATATAATTCGCAACCGTATTATGCAGCGTCAAAGTGGACCGATACATGGTGGATACGTTTACCGAAAAGGCAGGCCGGAGAATCATCAACATTACATCCAAATATTCGAGAAAAATCTAAGTGGTTGTTTCCATGTGATGAGTCAAAAAAGTGGTCGGAAAATGTGATCGAATTTTATAACAACGAATATGCCAGATTTTGTTATTCTGCTTTACTGGAATCCATAGAAAAGCTGGGTAACGAGTTTTGGGGAAGTTTATCGGATAACAACGGTTCTTTTTCGCCAATCGTAAAGCAGCAAAACTTGTTTATTTATTATAATTTGTTAATAATCTTCTAACTAAGTGTTTATTTTTACAGCATATCGAAGCTTGGGTGGGTAGAATTATTCGCATTCGACAAGTAAAAGTGATGAAAACGAATCACCACAAAATTTACGTTGGACCGTGTTCCCACTTCAGTGTTATAATCATTTATTAAATCAGTCGTAGAAAATAGCATTTCCATTTTCTATGGATCAGAAAAAATATTTTCCTTCACTTTGGGAAGTTGATTACGTTTATGTCTCACTATTTATAGAACAAAGACGTTGGTTATTATTAGGAATTGATATGAGAAATATGGAAATACAGCAATACTTGACTGAAAATTTTTCTGCAGTGTTATATCGACGCTTAATTTTTTCGCTCTTGACAAAATTTGCAGTATTCGGAGCTTTGTTGGTCAATATTCATTATTGGAGGAAATCTAAGCAAAGTGATAAAGAGTTTACGTTTTTGATTGAAGAAGAATACATCCAGAGCCACCACCGTTTTCTAGTTGAAAATTCAGGAGTTTTAGTTTGTATGCTAATGGAGCATTTAACTCTAACGTTGTGTTCCCGAGTTTACTAGAGAAGAGAAAAGAAAAGAAAGTGTTCTTTTCCTTTCTTTTCTTTTCCTCTCTTTTCTCTTCTTTTCCTTTCTCTCCGAATCTCTCTAATTTGGGAAAGATGGAGATTATACTTGTTTTCCCTTCAAATCTCTCCATTTTCCTCCTTAAAAAAACTCTGGAACACTTTTCCTTTCATTTCATTTCTTTTCCCTCCTTAAAAAAAAACTCTAGAACAAGTGTTTCATTCCTCTTCCCTTTTTTTTTCCTTCTTTTCCTTCCTTCAATGAGACTCGGGAACACAGCGTAAAAAAGCCTTTAAATTTAGATGGAGATATCCGGGAGAATGTTACGAAATATCGACGATTCATGGCTGATAAAATTTATATTTTTCGTTGTTTACCGACACCTACTAACGTAGAGTTATATTTTAATTTTTTATGTTGTTTTGTCTTTAATGAAATCTTGTAAAAATTTATATTTGTCGTTTGTTATAATTTTGTCAATTAAAATACCATAACATAAAAATACCATAAAAATAAAAATAAAAAATTACATAACATAAAAATTAAAAACTTACCTAAAATAAAAATAAAAACTTACATAACCTAAAAATTAGAAAATTACATAAACCTAAAATAAAAACATACATAACCTAAAAAAAATTAAAGATGCTCGAAAGAATCAAAGGAGTTATCTGAATGCCATTAGCGCTCGTCTTCCCATGGATCAAAATAACTGGGACACTCATCCTCGGAGAGGTATTCCTCCTCGTCTTCAGACTTAGGAACGTACTCATCTCCGGGGTCAGTTCCTCAGAGTTAGGGAGATGTCCCTCATTTGAATCAGGGACATATTCCTCGCCAGGGTCAGTCACATACCCCTCTTCTGAATTCTGCACGTACCCCTCGTCTGAATCAGGGATGTGCGAATCATCTGAATCAGTGACATGGTTGTCCCCAATTTGTAGTTGGCCAAAAACCTGATCAAATGTCCAATTTCACTCTTCATCCGTCCAGGTCAATGGTTTATCAGGTTGATCAACTGGTGGAGAAGAGTTGGCACGCTGTACAGGTTGAACTGGTCGAGAAGGGTTTGCTGGTAATGAATATCCCTCACCCATATTTGAGAACTAAAACGTTAGAGTAAAAATTGAAAAGTGAAAACGAGGGTTAAAATGATAAGATTCATATTTATAAAACTTGAAGACGGCTAATAATACCACTCCAGCCGGCTATGTAGTGTATTAACCTATCTGGAGCCGGCTGAACCAAGCCAACCCGGAAGCCATCTGGATCTAAGCCGGCTAAGCCATGTAAAAGAAAAAAACACGCCGACTGAGCCTGGCAGGAAGTGGGCTTTAACCGCCTGGGGAATCAGCACGTCCATGTGTCAGTTTCTGTTTGGTTGAAAATCTGACAAAAGTTGTTTTGGCACAGACTTTGAAGCCGGCTGAACTAGCCTTCTTCAGCGGGGTTTGGGACTAAATGACCATATCAAAGTAGGCTGAAAAAATTATCCATTATGGTAAGTTTGACTAGTCAAATGTCTAATAAGGGATAACTAGTTTCTTGACCTCGCGCGTTGCGGCGTGTATTAGATGAACATTAATACGTAAAGTGGGAAAAACATCTCTACGGTATATTTGGAAAAGTTATCAATTAAGCCCACGCAATAGAAACCTACAAAATTAATGTAAAAACAAAATAAAAATAGGAAAAGTATTTTTTAACGAAATTTGAGTGGTAAATTTGAAAGTATAGAAATTTAAGAAGTAGAGTTGAGAATTTTGTCCAAATATAAATTTTAAACGTTTGAGGCGTCACATTATCGTGTCTAAGCACAAAAAAAACGTTTAAAGTTAACTTTGCAACGTAAACAAGACTTAAAATTAACACGACAAACTCGTTAAAAAATTAGTAACAAAGGCATTTATATGATAGTACTGATGTGTTTTAGTCGTTGACTGTCTCATTCTGATAGGTACCAGCATGTTAACAATAGTCTATATAACAAACGGTTCCTAAAATATATATTTAACGATTTAAAAGAAAAAAAAATTAACGAATAAAAGTTATTAGAGAAAATAAAGTTTAGTAAAAAAGTAACGGGATTAAAAGAATATATTATATATAATACAGGGGTCTAGTGAAAGTTTTATAAAAATAAAGGTTTAGTTGGTAAATATTAGAAACTTGAGGGTTTAAATGGGGTTGGTGGCAAATGCCTATGACTGCAATTTAAGAGTATTAGGGGGGTGCGAGCGGAAGGCGGGTATCAAGCGGGTAGTGGGCGGGTTGGGTGGAACACCGCCACATCTTTAGCAACTTCAGCGGGTAAGGGGTGGCGGATAACTTTAACGGGTATATGTATTCGTTCAAATGGTTGAAATTAGCCGCTGAAATTGAATGAAAATGGTGGTTGACAGCTGGCTTTAATTGCTACACTCATCTCCTGAATTATTTATTATTTTTACTTTTCTATTTATTATCTTTTTATTTATTTTTATTATTTTTAATGAGAAAATCATGGTTTTTTTTTTATTTTTAGTCGCTAATCCCATGGTGTTTTTTTAAATTGTTTTTTATTTATTATCTTTTTATTTTTTGTTATTATTTTTAATTAATTAATTAAATTTTTAGTTTTTTAATTTGGTGTTTAATTTGTTTTAATTTATTTTATTTAAATAAGAGGGTTGGATGATACTTGGAGGGTACCACTCACACCTAAGAGGGTACTTTGAAAGGATACTTTAACTAATTAAGGTGACATCTCATTATTTATGTAATTTGAAAGGGTACCACTCCCACCCCCTTAGAAATTTTCCCTTATTAGAAACCATAAAAGCTAAAACTGTTTTGTTTCAAGAAAATGTGTCTTCCAAGATCCACAGTTCCGAATGTTAGGCAAGACAAGAATGTCAAGTTGTTAAAACCAAGATTTCGATTGGTCTTGACTCTGTCATCTTTTTTATTTTCTAACACATGTTACACTTTTTATGGTCAATCATAGAAAATAACCAAATTTAATGTTACATTTTTTTCTTCTTACTTTCTAAACATAAATAAAAAGCAATCCCTTATAAGTTATTCACACATTATATTTTATAAAATATAAGGTGGGTTAATAAATACTTTATGGATCTCTTAACAAACTAGAAAAAAACAAGTATTTTATAATGAAGAGCAAATTACAAATTACGTCTTATAAATATTACATAAATTTCAGTATATATCTTTTAACAAAGGAAATTACAAAAAATGTCATTTATTTTTAAAAACCTTGCACATTACGTTCTTTAGCCTAACGACCGTTAACTCGGATCATATGCAACGCACATGAGGGTATTTTGGTCTTTTTACCGTAAAAGGACAATTTCTGTAAACACTCATTCATAGAAACAAATTACAGGACGTTTTCTGTAATTTTCTTAGTTAAAGGATGTATACTGAAATTTAGGCAATACTTAAAGGACGTAATTTGTAATTTGCTCTATAATGAATGAGTGGCCATAGGATAAATATTTTTTAAGGCAAATTTCTTAACTCCTGTTGAAAATGGGACTTAAATAATGATCTTCTTAAACTTTGGTGTTCGTAGAGGATGTTCCTTTATCACCGGGCCACCAACCCTAATGACGGATAAATACTTGTAAAATAATTTATTAAAATGAATGGATTTATCGAATATTTTTGGTATTTTAATGAACTTTATATTTATATTATTGTTTTTAAACATGCATCACATGCTATAATAAAAGTGTACCACTTGCTCAATTTCCTTGCTTTTTTAATAAATAAAATCAGAATTTGTACAATATTTTTATAGAAAAATTTCCACTCGTTTATATAGTGGACTACTTGAAGTTCTGAAAACGCTCCATTCATCATGTTTATATTACCTTTTTTTTGTTTATTCATTTCTTTACAAATATAATAGTTTCCCTTTATCCTATTTGCATAACATACTTTTCTTTTCCAAACATAAATAATCCACACTTCATTTAAGATATTTATATTAGATTATTTAATATATTTATATGTAACATGTTACGTTTAATCTATTTAAAAACGTCATTTTATTGTATTTTGTATATTGTCATATACTGGATTATCCTTTTTCGTGTTTGGTATGTTTAAAAATATATAAAAGAAACACATAATTCTTATAGAATATTAAAATCATGTTCGATCATATTCCATGTTATTCTTTAAGCAGCCAAACATAATACTACAATATAATACTATATTATTGTTCTTTTACTATCGTATCCTCTCCATACATGTTTCATTCCGTCACAAGTTGAAAAGGAAAAAAAAATTGAGATCGTAAGAACACAACCTTTGGGTTGCTTGTGTTGAATGGGCATCAAAAGTCATCACTGACATTATACTAGTAAAATTTATGTATTTAATAAAACTAGTAGTTTGACCCGCCGCGCGTGGCGGCGCCTTCGAAACGTAACATAACTCAAATTCCCGCATCACGCGACGTGAAGCATATTTTAAATAATTGAGGCGGTTTAAAAAGAAATATAGTCAGGTACATAAAAAAAACATATGAGGTCATGAGTACTCGTTTAACCCTAAAAAAATGTATAAAAACCAAATAAAAAAATATTTTGGCGTTGACACTAACGTATTTAAGTACATAAAAGTAACGTACGAATTTGAGGCGAATCAGTTTTGGAGATTGAACCATAGAAAAAAAATATATTATGCATTTCACATTGTGTCTAATAATTAAAAAAAATTAATAAATCAAAGAAAAAGAAAAAGAAAAAAAATTAGGAAAGAACAAAGGAAAAAAAAAGGTTTTAAAAAATATTGAAAAAGATGGTGATAAAGCGGCTAGAACTGGCAACCATAAATAGAGTAGTAAGTGAAAGTGTGAAACTTACAACTAGGCCAACATACTCAATTGTTTAGTACCTTTGTTTTCAATTATTTATATAAAAGATTGATTTAATAAAAAACTAATACAATACTGTTGCGAACAAGTGTCGTTTTAAACAGTTTTATAATTATAATTTGATTATGTGCTTTTTACACTATATAAAACTAAAAATCATATTCAAAGAAAAAATGAAATAAGTTGTTCTAAGAAAACTAATGACTAAGACACATGTAAATTGCAAATGGGGTTGGTGGCTGATTGGTAGAGTAAAATACTCTAGGAGTACTAAGGCGGGAGTTCAATGGAATTCAACATAATTCAACGGAATTGGAATTTGAATTCCATTCCTTTGGGTGTTTGGTTCGTAAAATTTGTTGGAATTGGAATCCGAATTCCATTCTTAACGTGTTTGGAATTGCAACTGGAATTGAAATTAATTCCTTCAAATTCCCTCAAATGAAGGATTTCTAATTCCTTCCAACTTGTGAAGGAATTCAACTAAAGCAAATGGAATCTCCGACTACCGACCCTTGTCACCGTCACCGACCCTTGCGACCACTTCCGCCACCACCGTCGCCGCCACCCCGACCATCCCCACCGCTGCTCGCCGCCACCTCCGCCAACCACCGCATCCGACTCTGACCACCGTCGTCGACCACAAACGAAAATTCGACTATTTTTTTGAGTTTTTTTTATGAAACGAGGCAAACGAAATAAACATTTTGGTTTTTTTAGTTTTTAGTTATTTTTTATTTTATTATTTTTTTTATATTTTTCTTTATCTTTTTTTTGAAAAGTTTTTTTTGCCTTATAAAAATTCAATTCCTTAATGATTGTTTTGTTAAATCAAATGTATTTAGGAATTCAAATTCCTTTAATAGATTCCAATTTCTTAAAATTTCAAATCCTTTAAACAAAATACAATTCCAAATCCTTAAAATTCTAATTCAAATTCTAATTCTGATTCCAACGAATTCCACGAACCAGATGCCCCCTAAGGATTGAGTAGGTAATGGGTTCAAGTTTCACTCCCTTAGGAATAAAAGAAATTTGCCTTTAAAAAAAAAGACACATGTAAATTATATAATAATTACTTTAATGAGTTAAATGTTCATCGACTTCGTAACCTATTGGCATTGGTGATTTACCCGAGTTCAAATCCAACAAATATATGCTTTGATAATATTAAGGAGTAAAAAATTGTTGTTAAAATAATAATAATTATAATAATGAAAAGTTGTTTTATAATTTGTTGGTACATATACGATCACATGGGTAAGATAAAAAATGGGTTGTGTTAAAAATAGATTCAGCGAGAATGGGTCGGGTCAATACGGGTCAGACCTTTAGAAAATAGAAAAGTTACAAGGAATAATATTAGAAATGTTAGCTAAGGCATGTTAAGGTATATAATTATACATAGTGAATTTGGACTACTAAGAACAAAATAGATGGACGATTAGACAACTCTTTTGAAAACCTGATTGAATATCGAACCTATCTCAACAATGGTTAACTGGTTAAACGTCGGACCAGTTCAACCGGTCTTATTAACTAGACCATTTTATATATACATGTATATATGTATTTTTTATAATTATATATGTGTGTAAATAACTAAATATATATTTGTATGTTTTTCTTCTGAGAGTATAATATCTTTAAGTTAAGGATTATTGGATTTTAATAATCCCATCTTTTACTAATTAGTTAATAATAATCCCAACTGAGAATATTCTTACCACCGGTCTCTACTTTCAAACTATTTTTTTACATTGGACCCCCCGTTAAAAAAACTTAACGCCGTTAGAGTTTATATGACGTGGACATCTGCAAACCGCCAGAAAGTCGAGCCAAGCTAGCAGTGGTCTCGTGGTGGCTTTTGAAAAAAAACTTAACGCCGTAAGAATTTTACTTTATTTACCGTTGTATTTACTCTCCACTAAAATATTTTTTTTTGTCTTTTATATTTTGTCCCTTCCATCTATTTAATTTTTTTTGTAGAAAATAAACTTCAAACCGAGAATAAAATTTTTTTTTTTGTTTATATATATTAACTAAGTTAGTTACCCGTGTATTACACGGGTTGAATACAGAAAATAATATGAAATAAAAAAAATGTACATAATTCATAAGAACTTTAGATTGAAGAATGAATGCATGCTGTAGAGATGATTAAAGAAACGATGATTACTATAAAAGATGAAAAGAAAAATCACTTGAATGTTCTTGCTGATTTAACACGTCTCTTTACTTGATTCACATTAGTAATGACATTGTAAGACCATTGAAAAGTAGAGTAAAACAGGTCCCATTGACCCATTCTTGCTTTCAAATTTACAAAAGCAGATTCTGTAGCCTGAAAGGTACATGAAAACTGCTCAAGATTATAGGAGGTCTACACGTGGCAGTTCCCACCCGTTTGCTTTATGGTGGGTTGGTTGATTCAGGCTATGTTTTGTATCTAAGAGGTCAAATAGTTAAAAAAAGAAGGTTTAAAAGGAAATGGGCAATTAGTCCCTAAAACGTACTAAAAAATATTACGTTATTATAGTATTAGAAAAGAAAAAATAACTACCTGCATCTTAGCTTCTTCCCAGGTTAACCCAACTCACTTACCCCACACATCCCCATCTATTTCAACCTGGAAACATGATCCAAATACCAAATGAGGAAAAAAAAAGTCCATAAATCAGGTGGCACCAGATAGTTCATTGTTCTAGTCCATGTTAGTTGAAACTTGAGGCTAAGGTTGAAAACCCTCCATCATGCAATGAAATGAATGATTAGATATATGTTCAATCAATACCTCAAAACCCTAACATTATGGATTAAATGAACACTCTAACTAATGTTTTTTAAAGATAAAATGAGATCTTACTTACTCGTTACGTGCAACGATTCCTGGGGATCTACAGCTTTGTTGGTCCAGATGTAGTTACAATCTCTTTATGTGTAGGCAGATTCGTCCCCAAATTGGAACCACCCAGCTGATGTTGTATAATTATACAGAGAGAACTCCATATAGCTGGGTTTGTCTTAAAATACTGAACATTAGATTATTGTATAAATCAAACAAACAATGAAAAGTTTTCTTCTATCAACTGTTCCAGATCGATTTAAGATGTTTTTTCACCTATAAAGTACCTCAATCATCATCTACCCGTTCTGTACTTGAGATAGCGAGATACAAGGTTGATATATCCAGATTTTTCATCATCACTGCAACACGTTCAACGTTAACAAACAAACATACCCAACAAAATCTTACTCATACAGTAGAGTCTGAGGAGGGTGAGATAAGGGTAAACCTTCCTCTATCTCATTATAGGATAAAGAGGCTGCTACTAGATAGAACCCCTCATAAAAACCTCTTTAAAAAAACAGGAAACACACGAGAACGTAAAATGAATAAACATCAAAATCAGTTTGAAAAGTGGAGGCTAATGCTTTCTTTTTGACATGGATGGTGTTTAAATGCAAATAAATATACCTATTTTGATTTTGCCAGTGAATGCGCATCCTTTCTTAACCCAATAATTTTGGGCTACAACTTGAAATTGGGGCTTCATAATGCACAGGGGATATATGGACACAAATAGTATGCAAAAATGGAGCAATTATTTGGAGTATATTTATGTTTACCAAAAGTTTAAAGGAATAAACTGAAGAATTTGTTCGGTGGACATACCTTCCAGATACTCCCATTAACATTGTTTTCTTTAAACGTTTGGCAATACCCACCCAGATTTATTTCTTCCAACCAAAAAGACCAACATCCTGGGAGATGATATTCGACCACACACTGTCAATCACTCTGCAATATGCGATGGAAGCTTTTGAAATTAGGGTTTGAGAGTGAAAGAGGGGTTAAATGACCTGGTCATAAAAATGCAATATGGGTCGAGCTATAAGGTCCGCGTGTTTAGTAAAAAGTCATTTAGGCGGGAAAATTATGAATGGGAGGGCTGAGAAACAGACACGTGGCAACAATTATTTTGTTTTATTAGATACTATAGATATAGATGTGTATAAAAAAACCCACGAGCTGGCTCGAGCTTTTTACGAGCTGGCTCGAGCTTTTTACGAGCCGAGCTCGAGCTAAACTTTTCAGATCGGAAAAAAAATCGAGTGGGGACCTGTGCTCCCCTGAGTATATACTAAATTCGCCCATGATCACATATTATGAAATGAAGTGCATTTCTTACTTCGATGAAAATAAAATTATCATTATGTGATATAAATACTAAATATAACTATTCATACATCCATATCCTACATTCTCCAATCAACAAAAACGCTCAAAAGATCAATATATTGGAGCAAATTAATCAATCAAGAAAAACTCGACAAAAACGTCATGGTAAATTCCACGATCGGACCCCACACTAACGTGGCAAGTATGGTGTAGCCAAACAAGATAGCAAAGATAAATAACTTGAGAAAGAAACAACGTGGCAAGTATGGTGTAGCCAAACAAGATAGCAAAGATAAATAACTTGAGAAAGAAACAATCATGGAAGATGGACGGTTCGATCATGGATTGACCGCGTTGAGCGAATTTGCAAGAACCAAGCAGCATAAGCATCATGCATCAACCGTGGAAGGTCTTGGAAAAATTAATTTGGTTAAATTTTGAATTTTTAAGTCAACAACACGTCTACATATTCTTTGATATATAAGACGTCTACATAAGAAAAAAATGAGCGTTTGAATTGAGCTTTAGATCACTTAAAAATGATTATAGTTTTATAAAGGTTATAAAAGTATCTTTTTTAAGCTAAACTAAAGTTTTATAAAATAATTCTAAGTCTATAAAAATTTAGTTGATGAGGACTTGAAATAAAATTCTAAAGTTGAAAGTGCAGCAAGTTTTATAAAATCAAAAGAGTTAATTATAGAACTTTAGTAAAACCAAATATGTTGATATTGTTTATGAAACTTATTAATTTTTACTAGAATGATATCTTTTATAACATGGAAGTATAAAACAAAAATTCCTGAAAGAATCTTCCATAAGAAGATGAATTCCAACATGTTTTTGATTAAAACAATTAGGACAAAAAATGTCTTTCTTTACCACTAAACAATTGTTGTGGAAAATCACATCCTCTTGATTGACATGAATCTTTAATCAAATATGCTCATCATATTACATCTTTTTTATTAGGGTGATAAAAGAAACTTGGTTTTCGTCGCAACGTTCCCATGGAAGATTATCTCATTCAAGAATATTATTTGAAAATGACGATTCAAGTTTTGATAACTTTCTTTTGATTTTTTTGTCCATATTCCCTGATATTAAATAATAGAAATAATATATAAGTCAAATATCTTGTAATATTCTTGTGATTATTTGTGATTATCCTTTCCTAATTTAGAGGTCCCGATTGTAATTATATATTGAATGTGATTAATGAGAGAAGGCAATGATTTGAACCATTCTAATATGGTATCAGAGCCTTCTCTCTGATTGCCTTTTCTCTCATTCTTCATCCTCTATCGGAACCCTAATCAGCCGCCATATTCATCTTGTTTCTTCTACCAGACTTCACATTCTTCATCCTTGTCTCTTCATCGTTGTCATAATGGAAAGACTACATCCCGCCATCACAGTCACAAACATTCACAACTTCATCCCGGTTAAACTCGAGATGGAGACAAGCCAATACACCTCTTGGTCGGAATTGTTTAAAATCCACTGCAAAGCCTTCGAAGTCCTCGAACACATCATCCCACCTGCTGCAGACTCATCCTCTGATGAAGACGAACCAGAAAACCAAGAAAAATTGTGGACTCATATTGACGCGATCGTTCTTCAATGGATCTACGGAACCATCTCGAACGATTTGTTGCATACGATACTAACGCCCAACACCACCGCTGCACAAGCATGGAACGCTCTCGCAAGCATCTTTCAAGATAACTCGAACTCCCGGGCTGTCCATCTCGAACACAGGTTCAATAACATCAAACTCGACACGTTTCCGAACGTGACCTCTTATTGTCAAGCTTTGAAGGTTCTCTCCGATCAACTTGCCAACGTCGGAGCCCCGGTCACAAATCACAGGTTGGTACTTCAGTTAATCTCCGGTTTGAATGCTCAGTACGAGGGGATTGCTATGTTAATTCAACAAACGGAACCTCTTCCGAACTTTTATGAAGCCCGGTCCAAGTTAATCTTGGAGGAGACGCGCAAAGCGAACCAAGCATCCAATGCCGTTGCCGCTGCCTTCCACGTTTCTGCTCCTCCATCTCACTACCCGAATCGTGGGGAGTATTACAACAGGGGACGGGGACA
Organism: Smallanthus sonchifolius; assembly: GCA_023525975.1. Classification (NCBI taxonomy): domain Eukaryota; kingdom Viridiplantae; phylum Streptophyta; class Magnoliopsida; order Asterales; family Asteraceae; genus Smallanthus; species Smallanthus sonchifolius. The sequence goes on along the minus strand of CM042035.1, from coordinate 12,763,752 downwards.
AGGTGTGACACCCGACATTTCAGGTCAATATCCGTACATGTTATAAACAAGTTTAAATTATAATTGTTTTGTGATTTACTTAATTTCACAAACAAGGACATTAAGGTCTAACAAAAATCGTACAGGGTCTCTTTTCATATTCTGGTAATTCTAGGAGTTACCGGTTCACGTACCAGGATAACCCGACTAAATACGAACACTAGTGGTTAAATTTACACTTAAATCAAATTGTTTGATTTATTTAACCCCACCCACTCCCATTGACCAGAAATCTCGGCCTCAAGGCCATCTGGGTCCATCCCACACCCTAAATTTCAACATCTTCTACTTTCTTAAGCAATCTCCCATACCACCTCATTTTCTATCAATTCATCAAGAGCAAAAACCCTCAACCCCTGTCATCTCTCTCTTCTTCTACGACAACAACAAGAATACCTATCTCCATTTTCTTTTGGGGTTCTTCCATAATCGAAGACTCGAATCCTTTATTTCGGTGCTATAAGGATAGTTCCAAGTGTTTTCTCAAAGGGTTTTAGCAGGAGAAGTCAAGATCATTCTCTTTTTCTCTCAAAAATCGTCATCTCTGTCCAGAGGTAAAAACTCGATATTATCCACTTTATTTTCTTTAAAACCGTATCTAAGCATACAAAAGGTTCAATAGCAAGTAAGATAACAAGAAAAGTGTGTCAAATTCAAGATTTGAACATAAAAATATACAGGACGAATTCTATCAATCAAAGTGCAGTAATCGAAACTAAGAGTTTCGATACCTGTTCAATCGAAACTAGGAGTTTCGATACCTGTTATTCAATCAAAACTAGGAGTTTCGATACCTATTCAATCGAAACTAGGAGTTTCGATACCAGTTTACTCAATCGAAACTGGGAGTTTCGATACTAGTTGTTCAATCGAAACTAGGTAGTTTCGATACATATTGCTCAATCGAAACTAGATAGTTTCGATACCTAACTACTCAATCGAAACTAGATAGTTTCGATACCTAACTACTCAATCGAAACTATGAAGTTTCGATACTCAATTGCCCAATCGAAACTATGAAGTTTCGATACCTGTGTCAGTCCCCTTTGGGCAGTAACTAAGATTTGTTTTATAACAAAACAAGTATTGTACAACTAAGAGGATATTTTAAACAAAAGCAACCAGATTTACAAAGTCGGTGAACAATTTGCAATATAAGACGTTCGGTCCTAACACAATTTACCCTTTGGTATCTAGGGTACGAATAGTCAAGTTTGCCTACAACAAGTATCATTACAAGTATACACAAACTCAAGGTGAGTTCACGGCCCCCTTTTAACTCTTTACTGTTTTGTAAACATCGGGGGAGAAATATACTTACCTGTTATATTTTGAAAACATGAATTTCATTGCTTATATGTTTGACAATATGAACATTTCGGTTTAACTTTTTGTAAGTCTCCCGGCCCTACTTTTACTACTTGTTCTTAAATTGTTTTTTTAAACAAACGGGGAGAAAACTTGCTCAACTAAACAGCCGGACACAAGTACACACAATGATTGTTCGGATGAACAACACACAACGATTGTTCGGATGAACAACACACAACGATTGTTCGGATGAACAACACACAACGATTGTTCGGGTGAACAACACACAACGATTGTTCGGATGAACAACACTCAACGATTTGGGGGAAAAACATACTTACAACTATTTTATGGGATAACAAGATAATAAGGCACGACTTTTATGTTTACATGAGATGAGAACAACAATTGGAGGCCGCTAAAGTCCCCTGGAACAACGTAGTAACCATTAACTATAGCCTAGGGTCCTATGAATAGTACTATGGAGAGTGACGTCTCCCGGTCATGGTTAGTCGCGCTAACCACAATCTGGAGGATTTATGGCCGCATAGAACCGGATAACGAAATTAGGGGCGTGTACAATTGTCATGGTTTGGTTACGCCTCATGTATGAACATATTATTTGTATTCCTAGCTAGTTTACAAATGGGTCAACAATTCTTATTCTGATTATCACATGCAACTTGAACTATTTACGAACAATTGAGTTTAAACAAAAGAGTTTTGATCCGGTTAAAGAAATCATGTTTATACAAAAGGATTCTGATCAGGTTATAAGGATCATGTTTAAATATTGAATTTATGACGGTTAAGTCATGATAATGTTTTCAAAGGACAACTTCATATTTTATGACGGTTAAGTCATGATAATGTTTTCAAATGAAAACTACTTAGTTTTATGACGGTAAAGTCATGAACATGTTTTTGGGAAAAACTATAAGCACTATTATAACTAACTCTGTGAACTCACCAACCTTTGTGTTGACATTTTCAAGTATATTTCTCAGGTAACTGTTAGCCATGGCACGGTTGGAATAAGCTAGCTATGTTGGATCAATTCCTAGTAGCTGGAAGGACGTAGAATATCAAGACTCAAGTCTATCGTTGATCTAGAAGAACTTAGATCCTAGTATTACTTAGTCTTAGTATTTGTGTATGTAATCAAGTCTTAGAAATTATTATTACAGCTTCCGCTATCGTGTAATGAACCAATCGTTACAACCTGTATTTATTTAATAAGTAAATAAAATATGGGGGTGTGACAGATTGGTATCAGAGCCATGGTTTTAGCGAATTAGGTGTCCTTAGTGATACCTAGGCTCTAACCGGACTCATCTAGGGACCAAGATTTCTAAGACTTGCATCACACTAAAAACACCCAAGACTTGAGCATAGGAATTCCAACCGTTGCCGAACAATTTGTGTAGACTATTAGTGTATGGAAATTACACTAGGGTACCATTAGCTACACTAATACAATTACATGGTACATGTAATGAACACTTAAACACATACAATAATGTGGAAATAATAAACACTTACAACATGTTACTATTCGGATTACGAGTCAAGAATAACGGGTACTCAACATACTGCAACCTTAGAAGATCGAGTTACGAGCTGAGCTTGGACTTCGACGACAACGATCGTCAGTTACCGATCTTGGTATCACAACAGGCTGAACTCGTACCAGAATTTGTACCTATACCTGCACCACAACTACTCCAGCCTTGGAGGCAACTATCTTCCAAACGTATGTACGGTATAAATAATCTCCTTCATAAGTTGTCGGATCGGATGCCTAGACTCTCGCCATGATGTATGGCAGGCATGATTGCCCAGACAGAAGGGAATTCAAGGTGAATAAGCAGGACTAAATGGGAGAGAACTCCAAGGGTCAGGAGACCCAGACATACATCAGGATCATGTGGATCCATGCCTATACATGGACTTGGAGCATGAGTTGCTCGACACTCGTTTGAGGATCTCTGCCCAACACATAGTGCCTGAATTTCACCATACACATTTTATTTTAAGAGACACTGGTGGTGCCTCTCTACCATTAGCCTCATCCGACAACAGCCATATTCGGCAGAGTCATGAGTATTGGTACGCATAATTAAGAGTAATCCGATAAAACAATACACACTCATGTACAAATGTGCACACGCAATCTAATGATTATTTCAAGTCCCTTTTGATTAAAAGCTAGGGATAGAAGAAACACTATAGGGATCAGGCAAGGCAAATTATCATTACGGGTGCACACGTAATCATAATTTGCAGTGCATGGGAACTTTAGTGAGTCTTGCTGTCTAAGCTGATGATCAACTCATGTTCTCAATCACTTGATTAAGGATTGGATCTCAACAAATCAGACTTCTCAATTAGGTGCTCACAAAGCATTCTCCTAGTTTTGGAGGAACGAGAGAAATTCAAATTGAATTAAACCAATCCTTAGTGAATCCTGAACGGCGAAGGAATCCGCACATTCATTCCTTGAGATTCTACTGGTCAAGATAGCCCTAAATTGAGCATTACCACAACCCACGCTTACAATAATTGCACAACTATTGTGGGAGATTATAGCATAATCTCAGGATTCATTATACAGTTTAATCTCACAATTGCTTGAAAGTTGCGCCAAGAGTGTTATGCACTAACTTCAGTAATAGGGCAGGATATTATTCTGACCCGCATACACATGGCACCTATGGATATTGTGGAAGCTCGACATGAGACAAGTAGGAAATCGGACATTTCAGAATGTCGGTCAAACAGGATTGCTCTCGCAGCCATTGACATTCAATATATCTTTAAGTCTGACTATTCTCTCTACAATGGATAAGCCGGGGTTGATGCTCAAGCGAATGCCAAAGAAACCTAAGTGTGGACTAACGACTATTGTCGCACTAACCAAAACGACATGCAAAACTCTTAAAGGAGTCCCAAATGCAGAATTGCATGCTAATCTCATTAGCTCATGATATGCATAAAGGACGTAAGCTCGAGCTATTCACAACAAGCCACTGTCCACAAAGAGTTGAGAAGAATAATTTATTACTCTTTTATACTCGCACTTCCCCAAAGTTCATCTTGTTGGATGGATCCCAGATTTAGCCTAGAAGAGAGGTGTGATTGCATCTTTCACTCCTAGTTTTCTATAATTGGGAAGCTCTAGAGCATCTATTGTTAAGAAATGATCTCTTGGAGTAGACTCAGTTAGAATATAAAAGTCTCGACGTTCAACACTCACTACCTCCAGTTTATCCTTGTGCTAAGGATTTTGAGGCTATAACCTGAATGAGTGGAATACGTAATGGTATGTCACCAAAGTACCATTCAAACCCTAAGGAAGTGCAGATACACTGAATGACTACAAAATGGAAATTGTGATACTCCTAAAACATCTCAGCCAACTCAATGGGTGGACAAGCCCAAAGCCCATTTTGGGGAAAGCACTAATTCGATGAGACCATTCTCACAGTATTACCATTCATTCCCTCAGCTAGACGGAATGTGAATATTCCAAACAAACATCGAACTTCGTATGGCTTACATTCTTCGAAGGTATGGTAGTCGAGACATGAGTTTACATATCAAGACGCTACAACCCAAAGGCTAGTATGCCTTGAAAAGTAGTGCAAACAAAGGGGTAAAGTAGTGATTAGACTCGAAGTTTGCAAATAAGAGCTCCCGAGGAACATCAATTCCTAGCTCCATGAAGGCACATGGAGAGGAAAATCCTAGAAAACATGAAACCTGAAATAAGAGAAAAGTCTTAGTCCGGGAAAATACTTTTGGAAAGCATAAGAGGGACAAACATAAAGTTTCATTTTCATACTTTTTCATTTCTACCCAATATACAACAAAAACTTGGACACCTCGTCGAGTAATTTTTTTTCATAAGACCGAGTTTCTCACCATGGGGAGTTCCGGTCCTGTTTGTAAAGAAAAAGGATGGAACCTTTAGAAGGTGCATCAATTATCGGGAGTTGAACAAGCTGACAATCAAAAACCGGTATCCTCTTCTTCGAGTAGACGATTTGTTTGATCAACTTCAAGGGTCCAGTTTCTATTCTAAAATTGATCTACAATCAGGATATCCTCAACTGAAAATTCAGGAAGAAGATATACCAAAAACGACTTTTAGGACTCGTTACGGTCACTACGAGTTCCTAGTTATGCCATTTGGCTTGACTAATGCACCGGTCGTTTTCATGGACCTAATGAACCGCGTGTGCAAGCCATACTTGAATAAATTCGTGATTGTATTTATCGATGACATATCAAAATATTCACAAATCAATGAGGAACATGAACATCATTTGAAATCAATCTTGGAACTACTCCGGAATGAGAAGCGTTATGCCAAATTCTCTAAGTGTGAGTTTCGGATTCGAGAGGTTCACTTTCTCGGACACGTCATCAATAAGAAGGGTATTCACGTAATCCCAACCAAGATTGAAGCTATCAAAAACTGGGAAGCACCAAGAACTCCGACTGAGGTGCGTCAATTTCTGGGTTCGGCAGGATATTACAGGCGATTTATCGAGAATTTTTCAAAGATAGCCTTGCCTTTGACCACGTTAACTCAGAAGGACAAAAAGTTTGATTGAACTGATAAACAAGAATCAGCGTTTCAATTGTTGAAGCAAAAACTTTGCAGTGCACCAATCATATCCCTTCCCGAAGGAACTGACAATTCCATCGTGTACTGCGACGCATCACACCAAGGTCTGGGATGCGTATTGATGCAAAGAGAAAAAGTCATAGCGTATGCATCCAGACAGCTAAGAGTACATGAGAAAAAAAAAATAAATAAATAAAAAAAAAATAATAAAAAAAAAATAATTTATACGACTCACGATCTGAAATTGGGTGCTGTCGTGTTTGCACTCAAGATTTGGAGACATTTTTTTTTATGTGGTACAAAATGTACTATCTTTACAAACCACAAGAGTCTCCAGCACATCTTTAATCAGAAAGAACTCAACATGAGTCAACTTCGTTGGGTAGAACTACTGGATGATTACGACTGGGACATCAAGTATCACCCTGGTAAGGTAAATGTCGTAGCAGATGCCTTGAGTCGTAAGGAACGGGTTAAAACTCTCCGTGTTCGTGCCCTAGGATTGACAATTCATGCGAGTCTCACGACTCAAATCCGGATGGCACAACAGGAGGCAATCAAAGAAGAAAACATTCAGAGTGAAGCTATATGAGGAATGATCAGACATTTAGAGCCAAAATCAGATGATACTATATACTTTGCAAATAGAATTTGGGTGCCATGTTTTGGTAACTTACGGGAGTTGGTTATGGACGAAGCCCACAAGTCCAGGTACTCCATTCACCCAGGTTCGGATAAAATGTATAAGGATCTGAAAGAACGCTACTGGTGGCCGAACATGAAAGGAGAAATTGCTATTTACGACTGTAAATGCCTGACATGTTCAAAGGTAAAGGCAGAACATCAGAAACCGTCGGGATTGTTATAACAACCCGAGATACCTCAATGGAAATGGGAACAAATTTCAATGGATTTTATTTCAAAGTTACCCAGAACACCTAGCAACTATGATACTATATGATAATCGTCAGTCGTTTGACGAAATCCGCGCATTCCCTACCAATAAAGGAGACAGATAAAAGTAAGACGCGTGCAAGGCTAAATATTAAGGGAATTAAGGCTAGGCATGGTATGCCAGTTTCCATTTTCACAAAAAGGGACAGTCGATTCATGTCAAGAACCTGACAGTCTGTACAAGAAGCCTTAAGCACACGCCTTTACATGACCACTGCATATCATCCCCAGATGAACGGTCAAAGTAAAAGGACTATCCAAACTTTAAAAGATGTGCTCCGTGTGTGCGTAATCGATTTCAGAAGAAATAGGGATACTCACCGCCGTTGGATGAGTTTTCATATAATATCAACTACCATACCAGCATTAAAGCCGCTCCGTTGAGTCTTTGTATGGTTATAAGTGTCACTCATCGCTATGTTGGGCGGGGGTTAGCGAAAAGCATTTGACTGGTCCTGATATTGGCTAGGAAACCACCGACAAGATCGTCGAAATAAAAGATCGTCTGAAAGCCACTCAAGACAGACGAAAGAGAGTGGAGCTAGCAACAGACGAAAACCACTAGAATTCCAAGTGATAGACAAAGTCACGATGAAGGTCTCACCTTGGAAAAGAGTGGCAAAATTTGGCAACCGTGGCAAGCTTAATCCTAGGTACGTTGAACCATTTGAATGAGAGGATCAAATGAAAACAAAAATACCCATCCTTGTTTAAGGATACAACAGTTCAAGAGGACACAAATTGAATTTCGGGACGAAATTCTTTTAACATGGGGAGAATGTGACACCCGACATTTCAGGTCAATATCCGTACATGTTATAAACAAGTTTAAATTATAATTGTTTTGTGATTTACTTAATTTCACAAACAAGGACATTAAGGTCTAACAAAAATCGTACAGGGTCTCTTTTCATATTCTGGTAATTCTAGGAGTTACCGGTTCACGTACCAGGATAACCCGACTAAATACGAACACTAGTGGTTAAATTTACACTTAAATCAAATTGTTTGATTTATTTAACCCCACCCACTCCCATTGACCAGAAATCTCGGCCTCAAGGCCATCTGGGTCCATCCCACACCCTAAATTTCAACATCTTCTACTTTCTTAAGCAATCTCCCATACCACCTCATTTTCTATCAATTCATCAAGAGCAAAAACCCTCAACCCCTGTCATCTCTCTCTTCTTCTACGACAACAACAAGAATACCTATCTCCATTTTCTTTTGGGGTTCTTCCATAATCGAAGACTCGAATCCTTTATTTCGGTGCTATAAGGATAGTTCCAAGTGTTTTCTCAAAGGGTTTTAGCAGGAGAAGTCAAGATCATTCTCTTTTTCTCTCAAAAATCGTCATCTCTGTCCAGAGGTAAAAACTCGATATTATCCACTTTATTTTCTTTAAAACCGTATCTAAGCATACAAAAGGTTCAATAGCAAGTAAGATAACAAGAAAAGTGTGTCAAATTCAAGATTTGAACATAAAAATATACAGGACGAATTCTGTCAATCAAAGTGCAGTAATCGAAACTAAGAGTTTCGATACCTGTTCAATCGAAACTAGGAGTTTCGATACCTGTTATTCAATCGAAACTAGGAGTTTCGATACCTATTCAATCGAAACTAGGAGTTTCGATACCAGTTTACTCAATCGAAACTGGGAGTTTCGATACTAGTTGTTCAATCGAAACTAGGTAGTTTCGATACATATTGCTCAATCGAAACTAGATAGTTTCGATACCTAACTACTCAATCGAAACTAGATAGTTTCGATACCTAACTACTCAATCGAAACTATGAAGTTTCGATACTCAATTGCCCAATCGAAACTATGAAGTTTCGATACCTGTGTCAGTCCCCTTTGGGCAGTAACTAAGATTTGTTTTATAACAAAACAAGTATTGTACAACTAAGAGGATATTTTAAACAAAAGCAACCAGATTTACAAAGTCGGTGAACAATTTGCAATATAAGACGTTCGGTCCTAACACAATTTACCCTTTGGTATCTAGGGTACGAATAGTCAAGTTTGACTACAACAAGTATCATTACAAGTATACACAAACTCAAGGTGAGTTCACGGCCCCCTTTTAACTCTTTACTGTTTTGTAAACATCGGGGGAGAAATATACTTACCTGTTATATTTTGAAAACATGAATTTCATTGCTTATATGTTTGACAATATGAACATTTCGGTTTAACTTTTTGTAAGTCTCCCGGCCCTACTTTTACTACTTGTTCTTAAATTGTTTTTTTAAACAAACGGGGAGAAAACTTGCTCAACTAAACAGCCGGACACAAGTACACACAATGATTGTTCGGATGAACAACACACAACGATTGTTCGGATGAACAACACACAACGATTGTTCGGATGAACAACACACAACGATTGTTCGGGTGAACAACACACAACGATTGTTCGGATGAACAACACTCAACGATTTGGGGGAAAAACACACTTACAACTATTTTATGGGATAACAAGAGAATAAGGCACGACTTTTATGTTTACATGAGATGAGAACAACAATTGGAGGCCGCTAAAGTCCCCTGGAACAACGTAGTAACCATTAACTGTAGCCTAGGGTCCTATGAATAGTACTATGGAGAGTGACGTCTCCCGGTCATGGTTAGTCGCGCTAACCACAATCTGGAGGATTTATGGCCGCATAGAACCGGATAACGAAATTAGGGGCGTGTACAATTGTCATGGTTTGGTTACGCCTCATGTATGAACATATTATTTGTATTCCTAGCTAGTTTACAAATGGGTCAACAATTCTTATTCTGATTATCACATGCAACTTGAACTATTTACGAACAATTGAGTTTAAACAAAAGAGTTTTGATCCGGTTAAAGAAATCATGTTTATACAAAAGGATTCTGATCAGGTTATAAGGATCATGTTTAAATATTGAATTTATGACGGTTAAGTCATGATAATGTTTTCAAAGGACAACTTCATATTTTATGACGGTTAAGTCATGATAATGTTTTCAAATGAAAACTACTTAGTTTTATGACGGTAAAGTCATGAACATGTTTTTGGGAAAAACTATAAGCACTATTATAACTAACTCTGTGAACTCACCAACCTTTGTGTTGACATTTTCAAGTATATTTCTCAGGTAACTGTTAGCCATGGCACGGTTGGAATAAGCTAGCTATGTTGGATCAATTCCTAGTAGCTGGAAGGACGTAGAATATCAAGACTCAAGTCTATCGTTGATCTAGAAGAACTTAGATCCTAGTATTACTTAGTCTTAGTATTTGTGTATGTAATCAAGTCTTAGAAATCATTATTACAGCTTCCGCTATCGTGTAATGAACCAATCGTTACAACCTGTATTTATTTAATAAGTAAATAAAATATGGGGGTGTGACACAAGGCCATGCACGTGGAAGAGGACGCGGTGGCCGGAGTGGCCGGGGTGGTCGTGGGCGCGGCTCACAATCTTGGTCACAATCTTGGTCACAATCTGATACTCCGTCCCAGTGGAACAATCAACAACAGGGATTCCGTCCTTGGAATGGACCCTACCAGCAACAGTCCAATAGCCCATTCTTCAATCCAGGTAATCAGTTTCTCAGCCCAGGGACTACCTGGAATGGGCCGGCCCAAAGACAACAATGGCCTGCTCAACAGTGCGCTCCAGCCCCACCTTGTCCGTTCCCCACTACAGCCCATGCACCTGCTAACAGGCCCAATCGTATTTCAAATCAGCAGGCCCAATATGCGGGGATCTTGGGCCCGAGACCACCACCTTCCTATGCCGGGTCCGAGGCCTCCTACACTCCCACTGACATTGAACAAGCTCTCTACACCATGTCACTTAACCCGCCCGATAACAACTGGTACATGGACACAGGTGCTACGTCTCACATGACAAACTCCACAGGTACATTCTCATCTTATTTCAATAATAACTCATTAAATCATATTACTGTTGGTAATGGTTCCACAATGCCTATCCATGGTACCGGCCACACAACCTTACCATATCCTTTCCCACCCCTCCAACTAAATAACATCCTTTACTCCCCTACCCTTATTAAAAAGTTATTATCTGTTCGTCGACTTACAACGGATAACCTAATTTCTATTGAATTTGATCCTTTTGGTTTTCTTGTGAAGGATTACCGGACGTGGATACCTATCCTACGCAGTGACAGCACCGGGGATCTTTATCCGCTCACTCCATCAACATATCAAGCTATCTCTCCTTCCACATTCACTGCCCTGTCTCAAGACCTTTGGCACCACCGCTTGGGACATCCGGGATCTATTTTACTTCGTTTACTTAAGCATAATAAGTCAATTGTTTGTGACAAGTCTAAACCTTTATCCTTTTGTCATTCTTGTGTTTTGGGAAAACAAATTAAGCTACCATTTGCTGATTCTAGTAATACTATTTATTCTCCATTTGATATCATACATAGTGATTTATGGACATCCCCAATTATAAGCTCGGCGGGCCATCGGTATTATATATTGTTTTTGGATGACAACACCAATTTCTTATGGACCAACCCGCTTACAAACAAATCCGAAGTGTTTACCAAATTCACCCAATTCAATTCTTTAATATCTACACAATTCGACCGTAAAATTAAATGTTTCCAATGTGATAACGGAACCGAATATGCAAACAACGCGTTCCACAACTTTTGTAATCAAAATGGTATGGTTTTCCGTTTCTCTTGCCCTCACACTTCCTCCCAAAATGGCAAAGCCGAAAGAAAAATTAGATCCATCAACAACATCATTCGAACTCTCCTAGCCCACTCTTCGGTTCCCGCCCACTTTTGGCACCACGCCCTTCAAATGGCAACCTACATTCTAAATATTCTTCCCGCCAAAACAAAAGCTTACCACACCCCCACCTCTCTCCTCTATCACCGTTTCCCATCCTACACTCACCTACGAACCTTCGGGTGCTTATGCTTCCCCCTAATACCTTCCTCCAATATTCACAAACTCGAAAACCGATCCTCTCCATGCGTTTTCCTCGGGTACCCCTCTAACCACCGGGGGTACAAATGCTGCAACCTCTCCTCCCAAAAAATTATCATCTCCCGACATGTCGTCTTTGATGAAAATGTTTTCCCATTTGCTCAAAATCAAATTTCTCCACCAACCTATGATTTCCTACAAACAGACCCACACCCCTCAATTTGGGTGCCCATTGTTAACCCACAACCAGGCCACCCAGCCTACTCCCCTGCCACTCATCCCGCCAGCCCACAACTTATTTCCACTCCTCCCACTCCTAGCGACCAACAACCCCTTTCCCCACCTCCCTCCCCATTTCCGTCCATCTCTCCTACACCACAGCCCCCACCCACATCCAACACAGCCCCTCCCTCTCCTTTACAACAGCCCCATACGCAATTACCCGGCCCTCATGCTGTCCATCGCACTATCACAACCCGGGCCATGTCCGGCATCTCTAAGCCTAAACAAATTTTTAACCTTCACACAGCCACATCTGTTGAACCCATCCCCCACTCACCCGGCCTTGCCCTTAACACACCTGTTTGGAACCATGCTATGGTAGATGAATTTAATGCGCTTATTGATAATAATACATGGGAATTAGTGCCTCGTGAGTCTCATATGAACGTAGTACGCTGTATGTGGATCTTTAAACATAAGTTTAACTCAGACGGGTCTCTTGAACGATACAAGGCCCGTCTTGTTTGTGATGGCCGGTCCCAACAGGTGGGTGTCGACTGTGGCGAAACTTTTAGTCCGGTTGTTAAACTGGCAACGATACGGATTGTGTTAAGCATTGCATTAGCTCACTCTTGGCCCATTCACCAACTCGACGTCAAGAATGCTTTTCTTCACGGATCCTTGTCAGAAACAGTTTTTATGCATCAACCAATGGGTTTTCGGAACCCCAACTACCCGAATCATGTATGCCTACTCAAGAAATCTCTTTACGGCCTCAAACAAGCGCCACGAGCTTGGTATCAACGCTTTGCCGACTACGTGTCAACCTTGGGCTTCTATCACAGCAAATGCGATCACTCTCTTTTCATTTATCGCCGCGGGACGGACATTGCATTTATCTTATTGTATGTCGATGATATTATCTTGATCACTTCATCCGACTCCCTCCGGACACATTTCATGACTCGCCTCGGCCACGAGTTCGCCATGAAAGATCTGAGCAAGTTGAGCTATTTCTTGGGTATCTCAGTAACACATACCGACTCTGGGTTAGTTTTGTCACAACAGAAATATGCATCCGAAATTTTGGAGCGGGCCGGCATGTCATCTTGCAAACCCTCATCCACACCTGTAGATACGAATGGTAAACTCAGTGCTAACGCCGGTGCACCGGTAGATGACCCAACCTCATTTCGTAGCTTAGCTGGGGCTCTACAATACCTCACATTCACCCGACCCGACATCACGTATGCCGTTCAGCAAGTCTGCATGCATATGCACGATCCTCGGACGTCCCACCTTCACGCTCTTAAGCGCATCTTGAGGTATGTACAAGGAACTATTCGATTCGGTATTCATATGACAAAATCCTCCTCAAGCTCTCTTGTTGCATACACGGATGCCGATTGGGCCGGATGTCCCGACACTAGACGTTCAACGTCCGGATACTGTGTCTATTTTGGCGATAATCTAATCTCGTGGTCCTCAAAACGTCAAACCACGATTTCTAGATCAAGCGCCGAAGCTGAATACCGTGGTGTTGCCAACTCGGTGGCCGAGTTATGTTGGATGCGGAATCTACTGCTAGAACTTCGTCACCAGCCGTCACGTGCGTCCTTAGTATACTGCGACAACGTCAGTGCCATCTACTTATCTGGCAATCCCGTCCAACATCAACGCACTAAACACATTGAACTTGACATCCACTTCGTTCGTGAACAAGTTCAGCGGGGACAGGTGCGTGTTCTTCATGTTTCATCTCGGTTTCAAATCGCCGACATCTTTACAAAGGGCCTTCCACGGGTTTTATTTGAAGATTTTCGCTCCAGTCTCAGCTTGCGTAATCCTCCCGCTTCGACTGCGGGGGTATAATAGAGATAATATATAAGTCAAATATCTTGTAATATTCTTGTGATTATTTGTGATTATCCTTTCCTGATTTAGAGGTCCCGATTGTAATTATATATTGAATGTGATTAATGAGAGAAGGCAATGATTTGAACCATTCTAATATTAAAAATTAAAATTCAAATCAATTAACAACATATAACAACAAGAACTAATGAACAATCAAAGTAATCAAGTTTTAACTTTCAAAAATCAAGTTTCAATCAAGTACTCAAGTATATATAAGCAGCAATGTATCATACTACTAGCACCTAAACATTCAGCAAACACGTAATTTCAAGTCTCAATATGACAACATTAACCAATAATTTTAATTTTTAACCGTAAAAGTATAAAAAAAACTAGAAGAGCAATGAGAGCAACCAAAAATGAAGGCTAGAGAAGGGAGGCGGAGAGCAATGTACAGATAATGACATGCAGACATAGGTCAGAGGCGGTCACCAATCCGAACTAAGGAGGGGCAAATGACGTCAGCGCTCGCATGTCAATAGTTTAAAGGCAAGCAACATCTATTTAGGGTGTGTTTGGATTGCTTATCGAAACTAATGATTAACTTTTATAGAGTTAAAAAATGTGTTTTGGAAATGTGACTTTTGCTACTTCTTTTAACTTTTTAAAAAGAAGAAAATGAGTTTTCTGAGAAGTAAGGAGGAACTTACTTCTCAAAACTCCTTATATTTTTTTACAAAAGTCAATAAAAAGTTTAAAATAAGCAATCCCAAACATGAGGTTTAGGAAAAGGAATTACCAATTGAAAGTAGGGAAGTTGAGGATTAGGCAAATGGGTAATTATTAGGTTAACAATTGGGCTTAGTTGATTTAGTTTTAGTATATTGAAATAGAAATTTAATTTGGGCAAATGGGCTCCTATTTTTAGATATTGTTATCTAAATTTTAATGGAATAAACATTTATAAAAAAAAGCATTTTGGGTTTAGGGATCACAATTTTTTCATAGAATCGTAGGGGTCATCAATTGCACAAGTACGGGGTTAATCCATTTTCGGTAGTATACCTAACATATAAAAAAAATTAACGTGTGTCAACCCCTAGTCAACTTCTACACGAATCATTATAAATCTTTATGTTTCATGTATTGATATTTTTCTCGTCATAAAATTGTTTACATATTGCTTTCAACCTACAAGTTCTTCAAAACATATTCTTTTTTTTTTAAAGGCGAACATTGAATGTGTGACGTCGCACTCTCCCGTCACATGGGAGAGCCTGGTCCAACTCCGGCCAATATGTTGTCTTAACCGGGCCCATTTGGCGTCAGAGTTGGAGAGCTTTTCAAGGAAAAACCCACCCAATACGGCCCCTTCCGGGCTTGAGGGAGAGCCGAGGCTCCAACCCTGGATCGGCGTGGGTAAAACCCTGGCCTAAAATGCCTCATTTGCGATACCGCAGAAATTAATGGTGGTGGCAGGGATTAAACCCGGGTCCCTTGGGACTTCAGGCTTACCTCAACCACTACACCACAACCTCTTTGGCTCTTCAAAACATATTCTATAAATGAACAATGATTTTTGTAAGCGCATAGTTAATTTAAAAACAATCTATTCACTAATCTGTAGGTTCTTACAAAGTTGTGATTTGATTAAGCTTTTCAAATCACAATAATCACCTTAAAAACAATTATTGGACATTTTCATATGTTTATAGGGTAGTGGTTTAGAAGACTTCTCTAACGCTTTTCTTATGTATCAAAATCAATGAGAAAACAATACATCTCAAAACCGGCCCTAAACTATGACCTGTGGTTACTATTTAATAATTCTAGCTAAATATAATAAAGAAACTAATCACATATTTCAAATAAAAAAAATTAGTTGGTTATACAAATAGTGCTTCTGTTTTGATTATATTCACACGCTTGGGTTTAAATTTAAGTTTTCTGCTTGATTTATGTGGTTTCAATTTTATAACATGTTTAAGGTGTAACATTCACTTTCATTATAGTTTTATTAAATTTATGTAAAATAACCAAATACAATTTTACAAACCAAAAACAATATTTATGTGATTTACTCAAATTAATATAAAACCAAAAATAGAACAAAAAAAAACAATTAAAACCACAAACCTCCCCGTTCCTACAAAACCACTACCAACTTAAACCACAATCACCATCAACCCCCACCACCTTACTTCGTTCACCCCACCTATCGCCAACCACCATCAGCTCCTCGGTTAAAACAAACATACTCAGTAAAATTATACTTAAAGAGTAGGGCATGAGGAGAGTGGAATAAGGGAAAACCTTACCTCTATCCCGTAGGATAGAGAGATTGCACACAGACCGACCACTAGCTCAAAAAACATACAAAACATTCATATAATAAACAATAAGTAACCTCCTATTAATTATATAAATTTCTTTAGTTTTTTTTTTAATTTTTTTTTTGTTTCCCGTCTCTCTCTCCTATTAAATAATAATGGTTTGTATAATTATTTTTATAAAACGTTTTTTTAATTAAAAAATATGTCTATTCATAAACTATTTTTATAAACTGAACACTTCTTTCATTTTTTTATAAAATAATTTAAAAAAAATAATTATTTCACCAATAAAATCCAACATACAAATTTGCATATAAACTATTGGTTTACAACAAGTTATTTTTATTCAACCATGTAATAAATGAGTTTTAACCTAGTATATAATATATAATAGTATCTTGCCCACCAATCACCTTCTCATGAATGAAATTAAAAGCAAACTATAATCTTGAATAACAAATATAAATGGGCCTAAAAGTCGAATAAGAGTAGGATGGTATAGAATGTACACAGCATAAAGTGTAACGTGTTAAAAGAACAGCATTTCACCTAAAATACACAATTGGACACCATGATAATGACATCATTATGCAATCACTTCGACCATGCTAATATTATATTCTTTTAAGTGTTTTATAAAACTTTTGAAAATATCCTTTAAAGATATATAAATCATAATATAACATTATTGTAAATACCATATAATTTTATTACTTTTTAACAGTATTTTAGGAAAATGAAATCATATATTCTATTCATTATCTTATACATCAGCGTCCACTAAACCAAATCCACACAAAGAAGGTTAGGCACAATGACATGTGTACCCATTTCATTTCTTGAAGTAATTTTAAATTTTTCCTAATGAAATGACAAGATAGAAGGATAAATAAAGTGTCATAAACTTTTTATAATACAGATAGACACAAGCATCATAAACTTCTTATAAGTTTCCAAAATGCTACTTTAAAAAATAGATTTTATAACATGTTCTTATTAATTAAACTAGAACTATATTTTAGAATGTCACATGTTTTAATTAAATTTGGCACTTATATTTTATTTTTTTATTGACTTATTCGTTTATTTCAATAGAAATTTACTTGTTTACTGACCAAACATACCCATGAGATTCATCAGTTGTTTTATTTTATTAGGAATATTTAAACAGGATTTTTAGAGTATGTTTGGTTGATAGAAATTTATGGAATTTTACTGGAATTTAAATTAAAATTAATACCAATCAAATCTCTCAATCAAGGGTTGTGCTATACGTACCCCTCTTGATCTGAATTTTAATTGTTGTACCCCATCCCTTAAGTTCTCTATAAATACAATCTTAACCTTTTTTGTTTTCTTTTTTGTTTCTTTTGTCTTTTACATGTTTAAGAAAACTTTAATTAACTAACTTTATTATAAGTATTTATCATGGGTTGAATACATAACACCTACTTAAAAAAACATATTTTATAGTTTTTTTTATTAAAAACTTTATATGATTATTTTTTTAAAACGTTTTATGAAAAAAATAAAATACTAATTAGAAAAAGAGTTTTTAAATAAGTCTTAATTTATTTTATCGGATATGGCGGGTTGGGCCTGTATTTGTAGTAGTGGAGGTTAGAGGCGATACAGGTGTTCAGCGGTTCGGTTTTCGGTTTTTTTTTTCAGTTTAATCGATTTTTATTTTTTTAGGCTTATCAGTTAGTCGAACATAACCGTATTGTGAATTTGCCTAACCTAACCAAATTCAACCGAATAATCTAAAAATGCCAAAAAGGCTCCAAATGTTTCTTTAGGGAAACCGTTAAAGCAAGACTCAAGCACTTCTCTATAATGAACAAGCTCAAGAAAAGAGCATTGCAGGGTACTTTTAAAATTCATTATCTTGTAGATTTTGTTTTTTTTTGTCTTTTTTTTTATTTTGTGTGTGCGGGTGTCATACTAAAATCCTTCTAATAATAAAGTTATAGTTGATTGCTGAGCATTTATCAGCTGAGAAAGTGGTGGTAATAAAACAAGGATTTAATCTGATGGATACTAGCAAACAAGTAATGATATATTGTTTAGTTGAAAACTGGTTTGTAGAAGCTTGGTTAACAAATTCCTGATGCAGATTTTCAAATATTTTAGCCATTTCAGCCGTTGACAAAGACGGATACTTGAATTATGGAGAATTTGTTGCAATTTCAATTCAGTTAAGAAAAATGGGCAATGATGATCATCTTAGAGATGCTTTTTGCATTTTTTTTTATAGAAATAAAAGTGGATATAGTGAGAATGAAGAACTAAGAAAAGCTTTATTCAAACTATTAAATATTTTTTTTTTCTATTATTACTAACTATTTAATATTTCATTTATTTAACTGTGTAATATAT
This sequence comes from Smallanthus sonchifolius, assembly GCA_023525975.1. Taxonomy (NCBI): domain Eukaryota; kingdom Viridiplantae; phylum Streptophyta; class Magnoliopsida; order Asterales; family Asteraceae; genus Smallanthus; species Smallanthus sonchifolius. The sequence continues at coordinate 12,745,065 of CM042035.1, read as the reverse complement.
GGTTAATATTTTTGTACCTTTATTCCAAAAATTAATTTAACATCTTTAGACAAATGAATTCTTTTTAAGCTACAGAGAGAACAATTTTCATTCTCTGTATTGTTTTGTAATGACAATAAATAAAAATAATGTTAATTACTATCAAGGGTTGATTTGCTCTTAAAACAATCGGTTTTCACACAGAGCAACTATATGTAGATTTAAAAGTAGAGATGAGATAAAACTTTTAATCATAGATAGGCACGAAAAAATTACAAATAAAACATCAAACGTTATACAGAAATATTTACAGAATTTATTAATTAAATTCAATTTTTTTTTCATTTCATATTATATCGTTTATTCAGCCCCGTGTAATACACGGGTTCTAACACTAGTAACGTAATATAACCAAATGTAATGTAATATAATGTAACATAATATAATCTAGGGAAAACTTAATCAAATAGTAACCAAGTTTCTCAAGTGTTCCATTTAAATATCTCAAAGTTTTGTGTCCTTTTAAAGTCACCCCTATAATCTAATATCGAACATAAATTTATGAGTTTTCTAAACAACAATAACTTAGTAATTTCTTAAGTGGCAATCAAACTAATAATAAACCCAAGAAAAGCTCACCTAGTCAAGTCAACAAGTTATTAAAGAGAATTCTATGCCGTTAAAACAAAAATAAAGTCTTTGGCCCTGCATCCACATTCTTACAAAAAGTTATGACTTATCGTCTTCTAAAATTAGGAACTGCCTATTTTGGGGACTATATTATTAGAATTTAGAATTTATAAAATCTATATATCTATATGTATACTATATAATAAAGGAAAATCATGGGTGACACGTGTTACTCTCTGGTTACTCTTCACATTTATTTTCCCGCCTGTCTTTCCTATTAAATATTAATTTTTTTATTTCTCTCTTATTAAATATTAATATCAAATATTAATCTTTATATTAATAAATAAAATTATATGAACACGTGTCACTTTCTGGTTCATATGCATTAGTTTTTTTTCCGTCTCTCATATTGAATAATGATATTAAAAGAATTTATTTTTAGATTTTTAATATAAATCTAATTATAGATACTTATTATTTAATTATAAATAGTTCAACCGTTGTAATATATACCGGTTTATTCAACCCGTGTATTACACAAGTTTTTAAAAATATAAAAAATTTATTACTAAAATACACGGGTTTTTAAAAATATAAATTTTTATTACTAAATTACACGGATTTTTAAAAATATAATTTTTTTATTACTAAGTATATAACATTTTATTTATTCAACCCGTGTAATACACAGGATTTTAACCTAATAAGCAATATATTAGATTAAAGATATATTAAAAACATTTTTTTAGGTTTTCAAATATCTTAACCATTCCATTTTTTACAACATTGGTATTTGACCGATATTAGAATTCATGATATCCAACATTCGACCATAAAAAATAAGAAAAAGAGAAAAAAAAGGCCATTTATATCAAACAGACCAACTTGTCACTTTGAACATCTAACATTACACAAATGAATAAAATTTTATCCGTATCACTCTCATGTTATTACTATTTTTAAATATCACTACTTTTTCAGACAATACTCTACGATGTATTTGGTCTGTACATGTTTTTAATCGGTTAAATTTTTAATCGGTCCTCTATCAGGGCATTCACCTTTTATTGAAAAACAAACTAAAAGGAATAATAGGAATACTAAACATTTTTTTATTATTTTTTTAATTTTTGTTTTAGCATGTACGTTTTTAATCCGTTTCATTTTCCTTTGTATTTTTTTCACCATCATACTTCGTATAATATACGTTTTTAACCCGTTTCATTAACTTTGTATGATATACGTTTTTAACCAGTTTCATTTTCTAAATGGTATTGGTATTGGTATTATCGGAGAAACGTGTACGTTTCGACGCGTCGCTGTAATGCGAGGTGGTTCGAGTTACTATACGTTTCGACGCCGCCGCAACGCGAGGCGGTTCGAGTTGTTGTACGTTTCGACGTCGCCGCAACGTGAGGCGGGTAAATCCCCTAGTTTGTTTAAATTACTAAAACTTCAGTCGCAACAGTCGGTCACAAAAAGTTCAGTCACGATTGAAGTCGCTGACGGTTTGGTCGCAAAAGGATTTAGTCACAATATCCGTCGCTAAATAATCTGTCACAAAATCAGTCGCAAAATTGCTAATTTTGTAACGGAAATTTCTGTCGCAAAATTGGTCACAAGAATATTTCGGTCGCAAAAGTAAATACCGACCAAGCTACAACTGACCACCGAAACCGGCCGCAAAAGGCCATTTGCGACCGGTTTGACGGTTGTGATTGGTCGTTTTTTAGTAGTGTTTAAAAGCCCATAAAATTCAAAGGACGAAACATTTTGGGGTCTAAAACAAATATTAAAATTGTGATTTTTTGTGAAATTTTTTTAAATATATAAAAATTACTAAAATGTAATTTTATGAAACGTGAAAATGTATAATGTTAACACAAAACTTGATATATTATTATTTTTCTTTAAAAACAAAAAAAGGTCATAAATTATCATATATATAATTTTCATGTCCTTTCAAAAAAAATATATAATTTTCATGTTAAAATACAGACCGAATTAGTTTATTCAATTTTTAGGATATTAAAACGGTTGCTTTAGTTTCTTGTATTGTAGAACCACCTCTGGATGAACCTAAGCACTATGATAACCGTCCATCACTATGGATGAAACTTTAAAGCCCCTAAAATTCATAGGACGGACCCAAGGACTATGATAACCGTACATAACAAAAACCACCTTTGTCCGAGGTTGTCCTTTGAGGTGGTCTTACAGCCAATTTTCTTAACCTTCCAAGCAAGCGGTTCTCCGACCACCATAAGTCATTAACTAATATTTCCTTATTTTCATTCATAAATTTAACGGCTGATACAGCGTACCAAATTTTCCCACGCGGCCGACTCTCATTCGTTGACTTCAGATAGTCAAACATTAAAGACGCCAAAAATTAAGAACTATAGTTAGGCACAAACCCAGATTAATTAATAATTACTCTAATCCACATCCCTCAATCCACTTGACCTATATATCCCTCTCCTGTTCCCTCCCCATTCCCTCATCCTTTTAATCTCTTCTCAATTTCTAAAAAAAAAAACATGATTTCTTTTGTTATCTTTCTTGTTTTGTTTTCTATAGTTTACGGAGGAGATGAAAACGCTCGAAATTTTAACGATCGAGCGTCTCTCCTCACCTTCGTTTCCAAGGTCACTGCTGACCCTGTAAACGTACTCGAGAGTTGGAACAACTCCTCTCGAGTTCATTTCTGTAACTGGACTGGAATCACGTGCAATGAGAATCGTGATTCCGTTCTTAAGTTAGACCTTAGTGGAGCTTCGCTCCACGGTACCATATCTCCTGTCATATCTAGACTTACCCGGTTAAAGATTTTGGATCTTTCTAGAAATTTCTTCGAGGGTAGCATTCCGAAAGGGATCGGGTATCTTTCTGAACTTAAACAGTTGAGTTTATCGTCAAATCTTCTACGGGGGAGGATCCCGTTCGAGTTGGGGTTTCTTCGGGGGTTACAATATCTTGATTTGGGAAGTAATAAGCTAGAAGGCGATATCCCATTGGGACTTTTTTGTAACGGGTCGTCTTCTTTGGAGTATGTTGATATCTCGAATAACTCTATTAGCGGGAATATACCGTTGAATGATGAATGCGATGCTAAAGAGCTACGGTATCTACTTGTTTGGTCGAATAAACTTACGGGTCAGATACCTCGGGCACTTTCGAATTCGACAAACCTTAAATGGATGGATTTCGAGTCAAATTTTTTTGAAGGGGAGTTACCGTGTGAGATTGTGAAGAATTTGTCAAACTTGCAGTTTGTTTATTTGTCTTACAATCAGTTTTCGGGTTCTCTTAATAATTTCTTTTCAGGTTTAACGAACTCCCCACATTTACAAGAACTCGAGTTAGCTGGAAACAGACTCTCTGGAAATATTCCTGATATTATCGGGAATCTTTCTAAAAGTCTAGTCCAACTACATCTTGATAGCAATCAGATATCGGGAGGGATTCCTCCCAATATCAGTAATCTCCTCAACCTCACCCTACTCAACTTATCTAGCAACTCTCTCAACGGAACAATCCCGAAGGAACTATGCCAAATGGGAAAACTCGAGCGGCTTTACATATCGGATAACTTGCTTTCCGGTGAAATCCCATTGTGTTTTGGGAACGTTTCCAAATTGGGTCTTCTCGATTTATCAAAAAACCGACTTTCAAACTCGATTCCTGACACATTCTCGAGTCTTTCTCAGCTACGGAGACTCTTGCTTCACAACAACAGGCTCGTGGGAACGATTCCCACGAGCCTGGCACAATGTGTAAACTTGGAGATTCTTGATCTTTCACATAACCAAATTTCGGGTTTGATTCCAACAGAATTCGCAAGATTGAACACCTTGAAGTTGTACTTAAACATCTCATATAACCACCTGAATGGACCTCTACCGCCGGAGCTCAGCAAGATGAACATGGTTCTTGACATGGATTTATCATCCAACAACTTTTCCGGCCAGATTCCGGCACAGCTCGGAAGCTGCATTGCACTTGAACTCCTCAATCTCTCCGGCAACGCGCTCGAAGGCCCCCTTCCAAGTTCAATTGGGAAGCTACCATTTCTTGCAAAATTTGATGTTTCCTTCAACAGATTGTACGGAAAGATCCCGGAATCTTTTCAAACATCTCCGACGTTGAAACAACTCAACTTTTCGTTTAATAATTTCTCCGGAAACATATCTTTTCCGTTTCTACAGATTGATTCTTTCACCGGGAATCCCGGACTTTGCAGTAGTTCAATCTCCGGGATGTCAATCTGCAAGAACAGCCGGAGAAAACACCTGATTCCGTTGCCGGTTTTGCTTACGATACTCGCGGTGGCAACCCTTTTCATGTTCATGATTCCGCTTGTTTTAAAGTCGAAATCAAAGAGGAAGTTTTCGAAAATCTTTAGCCGGAAAAGTGTGTATGAAGAAGATGATGAAAGAAAGGAACAAAACTACCCGAAAATCTCTCATCAAGAGCTCATGGAGGCGACCGGAGGGTTTAACAGCTCGAGTTTGATCGGGTCGGGACGGTTCGGGCAAGTGTACAAGGGTGTTCTGAAAGACAACACGAAGATCGCGGTGAAGGTTATAAGTTATGTGAAAACCGAGGAAATCACTGCGAGTTTCAATAAAGAATGTGAAGTTTTGAAGAATATTCGGCACAGGAATCTGATACGGATCATCACGATCTGTAGCAGGCCTGATTTTAAGGCTCTCGTTCTGCCTTTAATGCAAAACGGGAGCCTTGAGGATCATCTGTATCCAAGTGACGGGGTAGTCCGTGTCGACTTGGTTCAGTTGGTTCGGATTTTGAGCGATGTGGCTGAAGGGTTAGCCTATTTGCATCACTATGCGCCAGTTAAGGTGGCGCATTGTGATCTCAAACCAAGCAATATTCTTCTTGATGATGATATGCATGCTGTGCTTTCTGATTTTGGTATTGCTAAGTTGGTTAAAGAGGAGGCTGAGAAGTGTCCGATGGCAGCCGGTAGATCTCCTTCGATTAGCTCGACTGATGGTTTGCTTTGCGGGTCGATCGGTTACATTGCTCCCGGTAAGTAATGCATTAGTTTCGTTATAGATGATATTATTAGTTTTGACTCATTTACTTATGAATTAGTCATATTTAGTTTTATTTCATGTATAACGGGTCAAACTAGTAAAAGAAAATATTACTATAATAATTTCACTCTTAATAATATCAAACATTTTATCTTTTATTAAAAGTAAAAATATAAATTAATGGGTTAATCCAATTTAAACTAGACCCAATTTTTAAATTACTCAAAAATCCATTTTGACTTGTTACCTGATTAGCACGGTTATCACTTTTAATAAATACATTTTACCATGTGTAAAATCTTTATATTTATTTTTATTCATATTTATCGCTAACATCTTCTCGTATTCTCAAAATACAGAATACGGTATGGGCAGACGAGCTTCATCACAAGGAGACGTCTACAGTTTTGGGATTTTGTTGTTGGAGATGGTGACAAGAAAACGGCCTACAGATGTGTTTTGTCATGAAAATTCAAGCTTGCATGAGTGGATGAAAACCCACTACCCACACAAGCTTGAACTTATTATAAGACAAACACTTGTTAATTATCCAACGGTTACTACTAATGCCACATCGTGCAATGTTAACTTATTGCACGACATGGTTTTGGAGCTCATCGAACTCGGGCTGATATGTACTCAACAAAACCCGTCGACTAGACCGACCATGCTGGACGTGGCACACGAGATCGCTACATGGAAAGAGTATCTTAAATCTTAGTCATTTGGATTGACAGTTGAGTAACCATTTCGTTTATAAACAACTAACATGCTTTGTGAGTTTCAAAATTTTAAAAGAAAATTTTTATTCAATAGAGTTTATATATGTTCATTATTTTAGGGTTAGGGTGTGCATTTATTTGATTGTAACTTATGAAAGAAAAGTTGTACTCAAATTTTAGTGAGTTGCATGATTTGATCCATCATGGACCCTTTTCTTTGCCGAGTGATTGCATGCCAAGAAAGACTAATGGAAATTTGCCCATATTCTTATAAGGGATCCCTTCTTTTAAATGCTTACAATATAGCACTACTATTTGTATCTATATGATTATGATTATATTTTCTGTCATATTTCTATTCCAACTTGTTTGATTATGAGAAAACGCAATAATTAAAGAGAAATATTTCGGTACTAATATTTTATTTTAAATGGGTCTGTTTTGGATCAGTTTGTTAAAATCTTTATTAAGGTAAATAGTAATTTAATCATTATTTTAACATTTATTAAGGGCCTACCACCACCTTCATTACACCTATACGACTCGTATAGGTGTTATACAGACAAAAATAAATCATCGAATGGACTTATTCGTTTGTGATCATCAACCGATCACCAATGTAAAAAACGTAGTATAAAAAGAGATATAAAATAGTGTATTTAAAATATTGTTTGTTTGTTTGTTTATTTTATTTCTTGATGTCCCGTTATATTTTTTTATTTTAAAACTTATTCAAAATAGCGTATTTTTTAGGTATTGCACTATTAGAAAAAATCGCGTTTCCGACGCGATTTTTTGTTGCAAATGCGTCGGAAACACCTATTTCCGACAAAATCCTTCGGTCAGAAAAACCCTCGTCGGAAATAATTTGCGACAAAATTGCGACAAAAAATCTGACACAATTGCGACAAAAAATCTGACACAATTGCGACAAAAATATTGTGTCAGAATTTCCGACGAATTTCCGACACAATTTCTAATTATAATTATTAGAATACTTATTATGCTTAGAATTATTAACATAATTATCTAATGTTTTTATTTTTTAATAATAAGATTTAAATGAAATATTTGTCGCAAATGTGTCGGAAATTTCCGACGGAATGTATTTTGTAATTTTAATTTTTAATTATTTTTTATTTTTTTATACACGTATACAAAAAATTAAATAATTCCTTTTGTCGCAAAAGTGTCGGAAATGTCCGACAGATTTTATTTTTTAATTTTGATTATTTTTTTTTATATAATTATATAAAAATTAATTCATTTTGTCGCAAATGTGTCGGAAGTTTCCGACACTTTTCCGACGGAATTGTTTTTACTAAATCTATTTATTTATTTATTTGTGTAATGTAGTAGAAAATTAAATAAACTATTTGTCGCAATTATGTCTGAACTTCCGACACATTTCTGACGGTTTTTTTAATAAAATTAAATAATTTAATATATATTTAATAACGTTTTCGTCGCAAATGTGTCGAAAATTCCAACACTTTTCCGACAGAATTTTTTTTTCTGAAATAAAAACTTTTTTCGAAAAACAAATAAAATCCAGATTTTTTCAGCTACAAAAATGCAGAAAAAAATCAAAATCAAAAACCTGTTTTACAAAACAAATACAAATACAATAGCCGTTTCAAACGTATACATTACAATAACCACAGTTTAGTTACAACTAATATAATACATTACAACTAATATATATGTCTAATATACATTACAATACATTACAACTAACATATATGTCTAATATAATATCTCAAAAGCTACTACTAACTACAGGGGAGGACGAAAGTTTTTCATAAACTCTTCCATTTCTTTTTTAAAACCTTCCTGCATTTGTCGTTGTGACTTCTCCCTTTATTCTCTTTCACTTGCAACTAGAGCCACCATTGTTTGTTTTTCAGCTTCAAATCGAGACTCCATTGTTTGTTTTTCAGATTCAAACCGAGACTCCATTGTTTGTTTTTCAGATTCAAACCGAGTCTCCAAATGTTGAATCTAAAAGTTTGTTAAAACATATATAATAACTAGTAAACAAACAACACATAATTAATCAATGGGTTAACTTGGGTCACCTTAAATTAGTCAACGGGTCAATCTGGGTCACCTCAAATTTTCAATGGATTAATTTGGGTGACCTTAAATAAGTCAAACGGGTCAAAATGATCAAATATTATAAAATTTAGTTAACTTAAAATTAGTACAATTTGATTTAAATTTGAGTTTAAAGCTGCACATTTTGGTACCTTATTTCTAAGTGGAGACAGAAGAAGCATGCTACTATGTATTTGTATAAACTGAAATCAATTTGTAATTACTTACTTGCATCACATGTCCCCAAATAAAATCTAATCAAAACGACCCATTTTGACCTTGCTACTATATCCTAAGTGGAGACTATAAGGTTCATTATTACCCCTACAAACAACATATAACTATAATAAAAAAATAAACCTTTTCTTGCGCTTTCATGTAGTCGGTGTATGAGGGTCCAGTCCCATAAGAGGATGATGGTGTCCCGGTCACCACATAACTTAGATCCGATGATCCAATCCCAAATACCCGGGTCCTTTTATCTCCTCCTTGAACACGTAACCACACATCAGGATCATCTGTGGTGAAGTTCGACCCATACACCTCTCTCATCTCTTTTAGATATGCCTCCTACGGTTTATCAAAACGACGCGAGTTACTGTACCGAATGTTGGTAGGATAATTATATAAAAATGAATGATAGAGATAACTTACATATGCAGCTTTGGATTTACCTGTAACAAACACCATCCTCTCCGCTCCATTAATCCTCAATCCATCTTGTTTGTTTCACACAATTTTTGCAGCCTCAAAAGCATCCATTTTGACATCCGCCCGGAAAGCTCAAATGACAAATTGTTAAAGAATATAATCATTCCAACATATATTTAATTCATTTATATTCATCTAGGGAAGTGAATTTAAGAATAAAAAACAGTTGATCATTTATAACAGCAAAAATATATAAACTTGTTGAACAATTGGAATTTCATACTTCCAGAAAACATAACAGGGGATTCATTATGAGACCATTTGTCAACCTTTATTTAATCAAATATCAAAGTTGCATTTTAATCAAACCACCCAAAACAATAGTTGCAAGTGTGATCATATCACATATCATCACTAATCTGTAATTGTAAAAACTAGTTCAAAAGGCATTAGCACAACTAATGATGGAATGACTTTTGTAAAAAAATTACTAAAACTAAACAAATGATATCAATGGTGTATATTGTCTTTTTTATAGAAAGATGTCTCAAATTATCATCATAAAACTAAAACAAATACAAAATCATTCAAATGATAGCAATGGAAACTGTATGATGGAAATTGTAAACTTCAGGCATACGGATCAAGGTTTAAAAGAACAGAATCGAGCCTCAAGGCATTTTCCCTTCGCCTCACGAGGCGTAAGCCTCGAGGCGACCCGCCAACCCGACATCCCTAACAACAGCTGCAGTAAAACAACTTTCTTTAATGGATTTAACATTGTTCACCTACAAATAACTTCGATAACAAGCTAGAAAAATGCTATTAAAGTACAACCAATACCAAAAATGCCATTAGCATGAAACTTGTTTGACTGTAAGAAAATGAAAACTTACAATAAACTACCATATACTGGTCTTCTTCAAGAATTGCCTAACTAGAAATACCAAAAAGTTAAACTTATTACAAATCTAACATATAGTATTAGAACTCACTTATAAACTGAAAAAGGATTAAACTAAAATACATTTAGTTCAGAGTTTTCCTAAAACATATAAATCAACACTTAAGAGCATAAACTACAAAAGGTAAGCATTCAATTGATTCATAGATTGAACAAATAATTAACAATTTTACCTGAAAAATATTATTGTCATCATTGATTGACTCTAGAAGTCCTAATACCAAATTCAGAGCTATTCTTGGCGCTTGTAACCCATTAGGAACACCAGCGTCAAGTCATTCATTATCTCTAGTTCCTTGAACCGATGGAAACTCATGCAGGAAAACAGTGATAACCTGCGTAAACTGTAATTACAGCAAAAAACGATAACATTCTCGTCAAATTAACAAAAAGAACATACAAATCTAGGTTATAACTCCGATGACGTTAACTCTTTGATTAACTGAACCTTGAAGGTAGGTAATCTATCTTACATGTTTTAACAAAAAACAATTACTTATGGTGATAAAAAAGAATGTAATGCATAAATTGTATACTTATGAAACCACATTGATGTTTTAAGTTGTAATCTGAATTTTATTAACTTGGATAACTCATAAAGCAACCCACACCCCAATCGCATAAACACAAAAAATTTCAGCCTTGAAAACCACAAGAACACAATTGAAACTAGGTTCAACGGCTTACCTTACGTGTAAACTAGAGGCCTGTTTGGAATCAAAGTTGGTTTACCACAAAAACACAATGTCCCGTATTCGTTCAATTCTCTATTATCGGCTAAAAACACACACAAAATTCGGTTCAAAAGTACCTCAATAGAGTATCCACGTTCTGCTGCTGTCTTTTTTTAGATCTGAACAATGGCGGCGGTGAAGGCTATGGCGACGAGCTGCGATGGTGACGCAGTTTAGTTCCAACCCTAATTCAAGAGCATAACAACCCTTTAACCTAGCAATTGAACTGCTACCCTATTCGAAAAGGCAAGAAATCCAAAATTAAACATCTAACCTGATGATTGATGGTGGTAGCAGCTAGAAAAAGTGGAGAGGGGTAGCGAACGAAAAATGTTGCTGTGAAGGAGAAGAGCAGACGAAAACTTGAAGATGATTACTTTGTTTGGATGATATAGTGTTTAAGATGATGTGACGTACAGACAAGGACGACTGTTGGCGACGACGGTTTCGTGATGGTGGGAGGCGACGTCTTTAGGATTGTCGAAGGTGGGGAGAGACGATGGTTGGTTGTAGGTGAGAGCGGCGGATTGATATGCAGTTCAAGTGTTCGTGGGAGCGACTGAAAGAAAGCTAGGGTTATATGTATTCAATCAAAGCCAAAAGCGATGTTGATAATTAAAATAAAAATGAAAAAATAATTTTGTCAGAATTGTGTCGGAAACTTCCGACGCTTTTCCGACGCAAATTTTTTTATAATAATAATTATTATATTATTGTTATTATATTATGTTGTTTATAATAACAAAATACTAATAATAATAGTATAACTATTATTATGTTTATATATTTAAAGTTAAAAAGAACTATTATTAATAACAGTATTATGTTTATAGTAATAAAACTAATAATAATAATAACAATAATATTAATCATTATTTTTTAATAACACCTATACATACAAATAGACATGCACACGTATACATATATACATACACACACATAGAAACACACACATACGTATTTACATACACAAAGACACACATACACATATACATACAAATACACACGTATACATAGACATACACATAAATATACATACACATGCACTAACATTGACAAACACATATACATACAAATACACATGCACACGTATACATACTCACACATATACATACTTACATACACATGCATATGCATACATAAAGACACATACACATATACATACAAATGCATACAGATGCATACACATAAAGATACATACATATACACATATACAAACTCCTTAAAATAGGTATTTTGTCATAAATACATAGAAAGTTGTTAACCGTTTGTTACAAAAAGTCTTAAGAATATATATTTTTATCAATAATGATAATACATATATAGATACACAAACTCCTTAAAAAAAATATTTTGTCACAAATGTGTAGCAAAGTTGCTACCCATTTGCTACACAATCTCTTAAATATAGATATTTTGTCACAAATGCGTAGCAAATTGTTACACGTTTGCTACACAACCTCCACAAAATAGATATTTTGTCATAAATGCGTAGCAACTTGCTACACAATTGCTACACATTTCCAACAATCTAATTTTGTTTTTCATTTTTCGAGTGTTAAACGTTATTTTTTTTCATTCCATCTTTTGTGCAACTTCATTATATATTAAATACTCTTATTTCATAAACTTATACATATTCTAGACATACGTACGTACGTGTACACCATCGAAACCCGTTATAAAAAACACCCTTTCATAATTTTGTAAGCATATATGTATGTGTTTGTGTATACACCGAAAATCATACATAAATATACACCTAAGTATACAAATACAAACACATACAAATACATATATACACATACATATGCACAAACATGCATATACACATATACATACAAATACACATGCATACATACACATACATTGACCGCCATTGACTATTATTGGCCCTAGTTGATAAACAACAACCACAATTGACCATCAACGAAGCATAATGACCATCGTTGACTCTAATTGACTCTAACCGACCATCATTGACTCTATTTGACCTTTTAGTGGCCCTAACTGATAATCGACGTTCCCAACTGACCATACACACATACACAAACATATATATACATACACTATACATACATACACATATAAATACTCACACATAGATACATACAAATACAAATGGATACATACACAAATTAATACATACTTATACATATGCATAAACATACATGCGCATACATACATATACGTACACATACACATACACATACATATACACATGTATACACAAACACACACATACACATCTATAAATACAAATACGCATAGATACATACACATACACGCGCATACATACACATTAATTATTTATAAATATATTAAAAATGTATTTTTATTTTAATTTTTAAGATTAATAATGATATTATCGGAAATGCGTAGCAAATTGCGACGCATTTGCGACAAAAACAATATCAATTATTTATAAATATGATAAAAAGGTATTTACATTTTAATTTTTAAGATTATTAATGGTTTTTTCGGAAATGTGTAGCAAATTGCAACACATTTGCGACAAAAAACAATATCAATTATTTTTAAATATATTATAAGGGTATTTTATTTTAATTTTTAAGATTATTAATGGTTTTGTCGGAAATGTGTAGCAAATTGCGACGCATTTGCGACAAAAAACAATATCAATTATTTTTAAATATATTAAAAGGGTATTTTATTTTAATTTCTAAGATTATTAATGGTTTTGTCGGAAACGTGTAGCAAATTGCGACGCATTTGCGACAAAAAACAATATCAATTATTTTTAAATATATTAAAAAGGTATACTATTTTAATTTTTAAGATTATTAATGGTTTTGTCGGAAATGTGTAGCAAATTGCGACGCATTTGCGACAAAAAACAATATCAATTATTTTTAAATATATTAAAAGGGTATTTTATTTTAACTTTTAAGATTATTAATAGTTTTGTCGGAAATGTGTAGTAAATTGCGACGCATTTGTGACAAAAAAACAATATCAATTATTTTTAAATATATTAAAAGGGTATTTTATTTTAACTTTTAAGATTATTAATAGTTTTGTGAGAAATATGTAGCAAATTGCCATTTCACAAGGTAACCTTCATTCTCTATGTGATCTGAGTCATCCAAGCTAAATTCTCAATTCTGATTCAAATAAATGAAAAGGAATAATAAAAATCTCATATCTTTTGCAGTCATTTAATAGTGCTTTCATCAGGTTATCTTTGAAAGATAATAGGCAATGGTACTACTTTTACTACAGATTAGTGCTTGTTTTTACTACATATTAGAAGCAGCTGTTAACAAAGTGTTTGAAGTAGCATATTATTCACACTATGACAAACCACCAACAAACATAACATGATACAATAACAGTCATAACATACAACAATAAATAAAAAATCCTTAACAAACCAGGCTGAAATAGAAAGGTGTATGTTAAAAAAAGATAATAATCAGCAAATAAAAAGAAGGGTTATAGCACTGAATCAATGCTCTTTCATCTAAATTGATTAAGGTTACAAAGACAAAAAAGAAGGCACCAACAATTAAACAAAAACTTCACGACAAACACAACATCACCCGTAAACATGAAATACTAAACATAATAAAGCAACTAGAGGTGGCAATCTTGACCCATTCTTCAAAGAATGGGTTGATTTGGGTAAAAAATCAATTGTATATGGGTCAATTTGAGTCATGTTAGATTAGTCAACGGGTCAATTTGGGTCACCTCATATTAGTTGACGGGTCAATTTGGGCAGCACTAAATTTGCTCCAAACCCGTTTTGATCCGAAGTCATTTTGCTCCTAACCCGTATTGACCCGAACCCGTTATGACCCGTGACCCGAACCCGCCCGACCCGCCCAGTTTGCTAGGCCTAAAAGCAACCAATATGAAAGACTAGAGAACTAAACAGCTTCTGCAATAACAGAAAAGAAAAAAACAACAATGAAGCACTCAAAAAGTTAGTGAACAGACAAAGTATTAAGCAACTATTGACTAATTTTACGAACCATACCCTTGACAACATCAGCGGGGTATATAAAAAACTCAATTTTACATGTAATATTATACTAACCAGCAGAGACATCAACTAAACTCTATACTAACTTGTTTGTTCATGTTCACTTGTACATGTTTAAAAACCAAATGGTAGAACCCTAATATCAAACACAAGACAATTAAAAGGGATTGTAAGTAATTAAGGGCTCACCCTAGCGTTGACCCAGTTAAGTTTAACCCTTATTGGATCCACTTTGTGCAGCGTACAAGACAATTGCCCTACACAAAAATTAAGAATTATATCAAAGAATATAATATAATGTTTAGATAATTTGTATTACTTACGCATCTATAGTTTGCTTCAATTGTGAATTGACAGTGCTAGCCCTAAGGGAATCCAGATAATAGCAAGTAGTTGTTTTCATGTCTAGTACGGCCAACACCCAATGTTTTCTACAAAAACCAAATTTTGTCAAACAACTTAGTTACGAAGGTGCTGGAACTTGATAATCAGTTAAAGCTAATAAAACTTGATAATCAAACCTGGGATTATAGGGAATTAAGATGATGTCATTGTCCTTTCTTTTAGACAATCGCTCTGCAATGCTTCTACTTGAATCATCGATATTTTTAGATTTCGTTTTACGTTCACGTGGCAAGGATTCAGTCGGGCTCACAAAACAAATTCCATGATCTCTTTTTGACCCATTCTTGATTTGCTCAAACAAGTACCTGTTAACATAAAAAAATTAAATTTAAGCACTTACATCGTATAAGAAGTAATGACAGAACCGGTCAGCTCTTCCAATGTAAAAACCACTTGAAAATCGTCCCAAGTTAAGTACGTGTAACTCTCGTACCCATATAGACTGTCCTCACACTGCACCTTTATAAAATCGACCTTTGAAACTTGTCCATCAACCATCATTGCAGTCATTCTCAAAAGAACATTGTTTTCAATTCTTATCCATGTCTTCCTCTGTGCTCTCGTCATCCTTCTTTGCAACAACTCTTTTTCATTCTCCTTTTCTTTTCCTCTCTCTGTTTTGTTTTCCACTCTCTCGTCATCCTTCTTTTCATTCTCCTTTTCTTTTCCTCTCTCTTTTTTGTTTTCCACACTCTCGCCACCCTTCTTTGCATTCTCTTTTCCGTTCTCTTTTGCATTTTCTTTTTCAACAACTTCATCTGGTTCTACCGGCTGTTTTGGTTCCCATAACTTTTGATACTTGGTTCATCCAAGGAAATAGTGCTTGCTGCACAGAAAATGAAATGCTACTCTTCAATCACAAAAACAAACTAGATCAAATAGACTTTTCTTTTTAATTGGATATTAGAGTACCTTATGATCATCAAAAACCAAAAAAGCAAGTGTAATAACAAATATACATGATGGATGGAATAATTTTGTGCAAAAATACATTCGGCATAACCGATGACGAGGATAAAAAGGCACTTGCCATGTATGCGCTAGGCCTCCCAACTCTGTCTGAAGCTCCATTCTCATTTATAGAAGAATAATCACTTGGGGTGATGGGAGTACCTCCAGTAGGCATATTGTATAAATTCTCCATGGTCCCTAGTAAAGGCGTTGGAGCTGTTCCTGGTAATGGTGTTTGAACAGGCAGAGGTGTTTGCATTGGAGTCTGCAATGATGTCTGCAGATAACATTATTATCGAAATAGGCAGAGGTGGCGTATTCGGATAGAGATTGCCCGTGCTATTGTGGCGAGAAAGTAGGCGCGCAGTTTTGAGGTCCTTCAAAGAAAAACCAAACGGATCAAATTCTATCGAAACATTATTATCACGGGTAAATCGGCGAACCGATAAAAGGGTTTTGATAATTTTTGGACTGTGAAGAATATTCGGTAAAATCTAGGTACGGTTTTGAATTGGAAGGAAGCCGGTACCGGATCCCTCAATTGGTAAAAATTGTCCATTGCCAACCATAAGTTTAGTATTTATAGTAGATGAATTGAGTTGGTGAATCATACCTCGGTTGTTAGTGACATGTCCTTCAGCCCCTGTGTCCATGATTGCATTAGGATCAGTGTAATTGAGTTGCATGGTATTGAAAGCTGCACTTAAATCAGAAGGATTCAAAGCATCCAAACCAGTTGCAAAGGTAGGGGCCTGAGGAGCCGGTATCAGGCCGTAAGGCATTGGGTTTGGGTAACCAGCATAGTGGGCCAATGGAGCTGAGTTCGGCGGTGGATATGGGCTGGTTTGGTTGGGCCGCCATGATGTTTGTGTAGGGTAAGGGCATGGTGGGGTGTTCCACCAAGCCCATTGAGGATATGATTGCTGGCCCGATGAGTGTTGAAAAGCCCAATTGTTTCCTGATGATCCTCTGCTTCCTCGACCACGGCTGCCACGACCTCGGTAGTTTTGACCGCGTCCCCGTCCCCGGCCCCGGTAAGATTGAAACTGATTCGAATTAGGGTCAACCGGTTGTTGCGTATTAGTGGGGTTTTGGTTCGGTTGTGATGTAGGGGCCGCGGGTGCAACCAAAACCGAGGTCGACTTCTGTTGTCTTGCCTCCCGACGTAAAACTTCATCATGTAACATTGTTCTAGCAAGATCCCAATCGGCTGCCTGTGAGTGTATCAATTGGGCAGTAGTGTCAAATTCCACGGAGAGTCCACGTACCAACTCTAATACCAGTCGTTTATCGGTGACTGGTTGATCAACATCAACAAGTTGATTGGCAATTTCTTTGAGTTGTTGACAGTAATCGTCAACAGAGGTGCATGCAGCAAGCGTTAAATTGACAAATCTGGTGTCCAGAGCGGCTGCCTTGGCTTGCTTGTTACTGAGAAAGATCTTCTCCAGTTTGAGCCAGGTTTCCCGGGCCGTGGATTCGATGTCGAGGATTCGAGTGAGAAGGTCATCAGATACTGTACTGTAAATCCACTGAGACACAAGTGCATCGAGTTCTTTCCACACATCATAGTTGGGAGCCGTGGATGCCGGCATTGGGGTATCATCAAGGTGATCGAAAACCTTGTATGCGATGGCATGGAACTTGAATAATTTAACCCACGACGAATAGGTAACCTTTTTGCCATCACGGGTACAAATTTTGGATTGGATATTAGTGACCGAATAGGCTAGATGTAAGGTATGATTGGACGATTTAGAGGATGACCCCAGATCATCAGGTTTTGACATGGTAGTATTACCGGTGGAAAACAGATGAATAGGGGAGAAGGTAGGGCCGGCTGAAAGTGTATTGCTGGAAAAAAAAATCAGCAAAAGAAAGGAACGGTGGTAGGGTAATCAGAACTGAAGCTCTGATACCATGAAAGCTTTTGTATTATGTAAAATCTGAATGAATTCTCATTAATAAACGGTGCCCTTTATATAGGGGAAAATACAAACAAACCCTACCACTAAATCAGGAATCATAATCAATATTTAATTACAATATAAATCAATTCCATAAATACACTTTAATAATTATCGGCTAAGACTCCCCCACAGTTTGAGCGGGAGGAGGACAGACGCTCAAGCTGGAACGAAAAGATTGAAACAACTGCCGAGGAAGCCCTTTCGTGAAAATGTCAGCATACTGAAGAGAAGATGGTACGTGAAGAACCCGTATATGACCAATGCGCACCTTTTCCCGAACAAAGTGAATATCAATTTCAATATGTTTGGTGCGCTGATGCTGAACCGGATTATCAGATAAGTACACAGCGGAAACATTGTCACAATAAACTACGGAAGCCCGACGAAGGGGAAGTTGTAATTCGAGTAACAAATTTCGAATCCAAGTTGCTTCAGTAACTGCATTAGCAACACCTCGATACTCGGCTTCCGCGCTAGAACAAGATATCGTTGGCTGACGCTTAGAGGACCAAGAGATTAAATTGTCCCCAAGAAATACACAATAACCACTAGTAGATCGCCGGGAATCAGGACAACCACCCTAATCAGCGTCTGAATAAGCAATCAAGGAATGAGTGTTCGACCGTGTAATGCGGATGCCATAATCAACCGTACCCTGTAAATACCGTAGTATACGCTTCAGAAAAGCAAAGTGAGGATCATGAGGTTCATGCATGAACAAGCACACCTGCTGAACAGCATATGAAATATCCGGACGCATGAATGTAAGGTATTGCAAGGCACCAGCTAAACTGCGATACAACGTAGGATCATGAAATAAAGGCCCATCCGTGGCACTAAGTTTGGCGGATAAGTCAACCGGTGTGGAGCATGGCTTACAAGAGGCCATAGAAGCCCGTGAGATTATATCGTTGGCATATTGAGCCTGATCCAAAAATAATCCTTTTGAATCCCGAGTTACTTTTACTCCCAAGAAATGATGTAATGGGCCCAGATCTGTCATAGCAAACTCTCTTGTGAGTGTACGAATAATATCCTGTAGTAGATCATCTGAAGATGCTGTAAGAACAATATCATCCACATACAGCAGTAAATAAGCCGTATGACAACCCCGCGTATAAATGAATAGAGAATTATCACACACACTGCTTTTAAAACCATGCGATAAAATGTAGGTGGCGAATCGTGTGTACCACGCACGGGGAGCCTGTTTCAAACCATAGAGCGATTTCTTCAACCTGCAAACAAAATTAGGAAAACGTCGATCCACAAATCCCGGTGGTTGATGCATAAAAACTGTCTCGTTCAAATCACCGTGTAAAAAAGAATTCTTGACATCTAGTTGGTGTAGAGGCCAAGAGCGAGACACCGCAATCGATAGTACTGTCCTGATAGTAGCCGGTTTGACAACCGGGCTAAAGGTATCCTCACAATCAACCCCATCGGTTTGTGACTTACCAT
Organism: Smallanthus sonchifolius; assembly: GCA_023525975.1. Classification (NCBI taxonomy): domain Eukaryota; kingdom Viridiplantae; phylum Streptophyta; class Magnoliopsida; order Asterales; family Asteraceae; genus Smallanthus; species Smallanthus sonchifolius. Next base: position 12,725,429 of record CM042035.1, on the reverse strand, counting down.
TAACAACCAATCTTGCTTTATATCGCTATAGGGATCCATCCGATCTAAATTTGTGGCGAAACAGCCACATACAACGTATAATCGGTCGATCAATCGGCCGAGGTACTAATTCCCAAGTTCCATTTTCCTGTAAAGCACTAAATTCGGCTTGCATGGCACTTAACCAATGAGGGTCGGCAAAAGCTTTGGTGTAAGAGTTCGGCACTGCGGAAATGGTAGTTGAGAGGAGAGTGTGGTTGGCTTTGGATCGTGTAGTCATGGGATGGAGATTAGATGCTGAGGAGGATGGCAACGGTTGGACAGGGGCTGTGGACGTAGCCGTAGGACCTGATGCAGCAGGCCGAGGTGAGTGCGTAGCTGCAGGGGCTGCTGAGACAGCCGTAGGGGCTGCTGAGACAGCCGAAGGGGCTGCTGATGTCACCGGTGGGGCTGCAGAAGCACCCATAGGGGTTGCTAAATCAGCAGATGTATGTCGTGTTCGGCGCGTATAAACGATCGGAAATGGTGAGGGGGGCTGTAGAATGGGTTTCGGCAGCGGAGGCGGAGGTGAAAACGAAAAACCTGGAGGAATGGTATCGTCGAGAAAGCTATAGGAGGAGGGTGAGTTGGGTATGGTGAATGGAAAGGTAGTCTCGTCAAAAGTAACATGCCGAGAGATTATGACCTTCCCGGTAGATGGGTCGAAACACCGGTAGCCTCGAAAGTCCGGAGGATATCCGAGGAAGATACAACGGACATACCGTGCATGTAGTTTGTGTGGTTGTGTGGCGGAGGTATTCGGATAACAGGTGCTCCCAAAAACACGAAGATGATCGTATGTCGGATGGCGAAGGTATAAGGCGAAAGTGGGAGTAAAAAAGTTTAATCGTTTTGTGGGTAATATATTGTGTAGGTAGGCGGCAGTATGAAGGGCTTCCACCCAAAACAGGGGAGGAAGATTGACATGAATTAGCAAGGAGCGAATGATATCGTTAAGGCGACGTATCATTCGCTCTGCACGACCGTTCTGTGATGACGTTTGGGGGCAAGAAAAACGAAACAAAAAACCATTTTGTTGAGCAAAATTTTTGAATGCATTATTATCAAATTCCCCACCCAAATCACATTGAAACGTTTTTATGAGATGATTAAATTGAGTGGCTATCATACGATGAAATTTGACAAATGTGGGAAATGTCTCAGATTTGTATTTAAGCGGATAAACCCAAACAAAGTGGGAAAAATTATCAATTAACACCATGTAATATTTATATCCAGTTTTGCTCAGAATAGGAGACGTCCATAAATCACAATGTATGATATCAAATGGAGTAAACGTAAAGGAATTAGATCCATAAAAAGGCAAGCGTTTACTGTTTGATAAATGACAATAATGACAAAAAATAGAAGTCTTATTGTGATTACAAGAAAAACCAAAACGTCTACTAAGAACATCTAAAACTTGAGCGCCTGGATGTCCAAGACGATCATGCCAAGGTAAAGCTGTAGACGCGATGAAACAAGCTTGTGGTGGAAGGATTGGTGGCGTAATCGGATAGAGATTGCCCGTGCTATTGTGGCGGGAAAGTAGGCGCCCAGTTTTGAGGTCCTTCAAAGAAAAACCAAACGGATCAAATTCTATCGAAACATTATTATCACGGGTAAATCGGCGAACCGATAAAAGGGTTTTGATAATTTTTGGACTGTGAAGAATATTCGGTAAAATGTAGGTACGGTTTTAAATTGGAAGGAAGCCGGTACCGGATCCCTCAATTGGTAAAAATTGTCCATTGCCAACCATAAGTTTAGTATTTACAGTAGATGATTTGAGTTGGTGAATCATACCTCGGTTGTTAGTGACATGTCCTTCAGCCCCTGTGTCCATGATTGCATTAGGATCAGTGTAATTGAGTTGCATTGTATTGAAAGCTGCACTTAAATCAGAAGGATTCAAAGCATCCAAACCAGTTGCAAAGGTAGGGGCCTGAGGAGCCGGTATCGGGCCGTAAGGCATTGGGTTTGGGTAACCAGCATAGTGGGCCGATGGAGCTGAGTTCGGCGGTGGATATGGGCTGGTTTGGTTGGGCCGCCATGATGTTTGTGTAGGGTAAGGGCATGGTGGGGTGTTCCACCAAGCCCATTGAGGATATGATTGCTGGCCCGATGAGTGTTGAAAAGCCCAATTGTTTCCTGATGATCCTCTGCTTCCTCGACCACGGCTGCCACGACCTCGGTAGTTTTGACCGCGTCCCCGTCCCCGGCCCCGGTAAGATTGAAACTGATTCGAATTAGGGTCAACCGGTTGTTGCGTATTAGTGGGGTTTTGGTTCGGTTGTGATGTAGGGGCCGCGGGTGCAACCAAAACCGAGGTCGACTTCTGTTGTCTTGCCTCCCGGCGTAAAAATTCATCATGTAACATTGTTCTAGCAAGATCCCTATCGGCTGCCTGTGAGTGTATCAATTGGGCAGTAGTGTCAAATTCCACGGAGAGTCCACGTACCAACTCTAATACCAGTCGTTTATCGGTGACTGGTTGATCAACATCAGCAAGTTGATTGGCAATTTCTTTGAGTTGTTGACAGTAATCGTCAACAGAGGTGCATGCAACAAGCGTTAAATTGACAAATCTGGCGTCCAGAGCGGCTGCCTTGGCTTGCTTGTTACTGAGAAAGATCTTCTCCAGTTTGAGCCAGGTTTCCCGGGCCGTGGATTCGATGTCGAGGATTCGAGTGAGAAGGTCATCAGATACTGTACTGTAAATCCACTAAGACACAAGTGCATCGAGTTCTTTCCACACATCATAGTTGGGAGCCGTGGATGCCAGCGTTGGGGTATCATCAAGGTGATCGAAAACCTTGTATGCGATGGCATGGAACTTGAATAATTTAACCCACGACGAATAGGTAACCTTTGTGCCATCAAGGGTACAAATTTTGGATTGGATATTAGTGACCGAATAGGCTAGATGTAAGGTATGATTGGACGATTTAGAGGATGACCCCAGATCATCAGGTTTTGACATGGTAGTATTACCGGTGGAAAACAGATGAATAGGGGAGAAGGTAGGGCCGGCTGAAAGTGTATTGCTGAAAAAAAAAATCAGTAAAAGAAAGGAACGGTGGTAGGGTAATCAGAACCGAAGCTCTGATACCATGAAAGCTTTTGTATTATGTAAAATCTGAATGAATTCTCATTAATAAACGGTGCCCTTTATATAGGGGAAAATACAAACAAACCCTACCACTAAATCAGGAATCATAATCAATATTTAATTACAATATAAATCAATTCCATAAATACACTTTAATAATTATCGGCTAAGAGTTTGCATTGGAGTCTGCAATGATGTCTGCAGATAACATTCCACTTAAAAAACAAACCATGAAAGTATAAATAATAAATGAAATCAATCGACAATACATCAACTATTTCATAATCATTTCATCCATTATACACTCATCCTCCACACACGGCTAATCTATAAGTAACAGACAACTTCTAGATATCCACTTACAAAGTAGTAAATCCTAAGCATCCAATTAGACTAGTACACGAACAAACAATTTTTCAAATAAAATTGCAAGACAGCAACAAATTACTTACCGGAGGGAAAAGAAAATCAGCCTTCCGAACCTTCATACGGAACATTCAGATCATGAACAGTGTTCGACCACCCCGCAGCTCCAGGAACCATCGACTTAGCGACAGCAGATCTGTCAATTGGACCGACGATAGCCCCAGCTTGCATCATCTTCAACTCCCATAACTAACCGCAACACCAGAAACAGTAAACAAACCATTTAAGTTCTTTGAATTCAATTATGTGTTTGACTTATTAACAATTGCATGTTTTTGATTTATCGCATCTATCGTCTTTTGTTGGTTTCTTGCATCGGGAATAATCCGGTTTTGTGATTGAATTGATTATTGTGTAGTTAGGTTAAACAATTTAAACAAGGTTATGTCTATGTAATCTCTAATCTGATTTGAAACTGAAATTGTGCGTTTGCTTTGCTAAATCTGAATCCCGGAGTGGTCCGTTTTTCTCCAATAGTTTTCTAAAATCAATCTAAGTTGCTTTTTATAATTACATGTGTTATAATTAATAAAGTTTTAATTTTTCGTAGTAATTGAATCGGATTAAGTTAAATAGCATTCTCCATGTGTTCCATGTGGATTCGACAACTCTACCTCCCTATCTGCAGTCTAAGGTAGCTAAGTAATAAGTTTTATAAATATTTTTGATTGACCTTGACACCGCGATCAGGTATAAGTTGTGGTTGAAGGATAGGGGTGATAGTCACAAAGGATGTTCGGTGTTTGGTTGGTTAATACTGATAGGAGGAACAGACATATCGCATAGGATGAAGGCGGTACCGGTTAGCATTAAGGAGAAGCCTCCTAATTGTCTTGTTTGATTCTCGGGCAAGTGCCCGGGATGTAGAGTTTGTATGCATTACTTGGTCCGAGTCCGTGCCAATTTCTATGTTTTTCGGTTTGTGTGTTTTGTTTGTGTCATGTCTTGCAGGGATTCACGCTCGATCTGATAAAGGAAGTCAGTAGGAATGGAGTTCCAGGTATGTTTTACATTGGTATTTGTCATTGGAATGAGTTCTAAGGAATTTGGGTGATGAAGAATTTTTAATGGGTCTAAAATTTTCTAAGTATAAAAAGTGTAATTTAACTAATTTTTCTGTCAAGGAACCTTCCTCGCGTTACGCGAGAGGGGAAGGGAATTCCCTCGTGGTACGCGAGGGAATGCTGGTTTGACCCGACAACATCCCAAGCTCCTCGTCGTAAGCGAGGAGCAGCCTTCCTTTCTTCGCGGTACGCGGGGAACTCCCTTAATTGCCCTTATTGCCTTGTTTTCCCATGGTTGCCCACGTCGTACACTGCCACCCCTCATCACCATTGACTACCATTCATCCACCTTCTATCTTACCATCATATCCTCACCATCATCATCCATTATCTCCATCCATCATATCATATCATATCATTTCATTCACCGACCACCACGACCATGGGAAACTAGGGACCCGTTCATAACCGATGATCCATCTTGCCATGGCGTTCATGTCTATGTGTTTACCACACATCGGGTACGTGTTCTTGCATATCTATCTAGAGTCTTCGTGAGTCAGTGAGTCTTTTATTTGAGTCAGATTAATGCTGCGGGTTTGTTGTGAGGTTTATTTTGCAAGTAGTGTTCGTCCTGACCGTACTCAATCTCTATTCGGATGGGACGAATGCTTCTATCACTGTGTAAAGGCAACCCAGCAGAGTGTGCAACTACGACCGAAATGCTATACGGTGCACACAAGGAAGAACGAAGCTGCACATCTGAGTGTTTAACATTACCAGCTAAGTCGCTTCCTGTCTATTTTTGTAATTTTATTTTTTAGTTATGCTTTGCTTCACATTGAGGAGAATGTATCTTTCAAGTGTGGAGATGTGAGTGTCTAAGTCTTAGTTTGTATCTTTATAAAAATCCAAAATACAAAAAAATTGAGAAATTTGAAAAAAAATGTCCTTTGAAAGCATAAGTTTTTGCATAATAAATGGAAAATGATAGTACAACTGTATCTACTTGTTGATTTTAAATGATATAAATAATAGAAAACGCGTTTAACTAGTGATATTTTGGTAGACCCAGCCAACTTGAACAACTTAAATAGCATGTGAGTGTTACTTAGGATTAATCACGTAATAAAATCTTGATATCTTGATATCCGAGTTTCGGTGGCGCCCATTCCATAAATCCATAATTCCATAACTATGAGCTTAATTACTTTGAAATATGAGTCTTGCTTATGTGTTTCCCTCTAGGATGACAACTTGGAGGATACACCCCTAAGTAAGATTCATGTGCTTAAACGTTTAAAATCTAGTCTACGTGTTAACCTCCAGGATAGTGACTTGGTTGAGACGACTCTAAATGAAAGTTCTTGTGCTTTATTTAATGTTCATTACCACCCATTCAATCCATAATCCATTGATTTCTAAAAACTTGTAAATCTTAGTTTAACGTGGTGAGCAAATCTATCTGGTTTATCCCGTGTCTAGACATGACCGTGAGACGGGTTTAGGTAAAGCTGTAGCTTCTAAGTGTGAGTCGCGTAGGTTGATTCATTGTTCTATAAACTGGAATTAGAACACATCACGGGGCTAGATAGTTGGTGCTTGGGTTTAATCGGACAAAAATACTGATTGTTGCTATTTAACGCGTGGGTATATTTGTGCTAATTGGTAATTGATTATTAAAGTTAGATCTCAGTTATGATTCCTTTATTAAAGTGTGGGGATGTTTAATGTAATGCAAAGCACACATCTTTATTCCTATGTTTTCGAGTCGTTTTACTTAATCGTGTATTCGTTTTGAGTCGTTTTTAGTATCTATTGAGTCTTTGTTATGTTCTTAGGTGCTCATAATCATCACAAGTGAAAACCCGAAGAAACCGAGCATGAGAATGAAGCCAAGAAAAAAAGTGAAAATCTGAAAATTCAATCTTTCGCGGTACGCAAAGATCAGAGGAGAAACCCTCGCGGTACGCGAGGGAGAAGAAAACTGGTCGCGACTATTTTGGCCCTCGCGGTACGCGAGGGGCTTGCCCAATTCTCTCGCGATACGCGAGAGATGGAATTTTCGAGAAAAAACCCTACATTGAATTATATTAGATTTACAATGCCATTATTCAGGGAGTTCGATTTTTAGCCGTCCAGAGTATAACCAGAGGCGATTTGGAGGCTGGAGGAGAGAATTAAAGTGCAAAGGTCGAATCTTTGATCCCGGGTGTGTTAGATTTAGTGTTTTCGGTTCCAAAGCTTGAACCTTTATATTTGTTTCTTGTGTTTGAACCATGATTGTGTTTAATTCTTCTGTTATGGATGTTTTGAGTATGGTTCTTGGCTAGAACATTGATACTGCCTAGGTTCATGATGAATACTTGTTAAAGTTTTAACCTTTTATCAGTTTTTGGATTAAATGATGGGTTTGTGATTTTGTAAACGATCTTAGTTTAACAATTATGATGTATGTGCATGCTTAAATCTGATTTTGTGATTGATTATTGATTCCATGCATTGATTGTGGTTGTCTCCCAAGTCAGTTAGCGTATCTAGGTCATAGATCTTAGGGTCTGTGATTTTGGTGGTTTGTTAGACGTAGTAGCTATAGGAATTGTAATTGATTACTGATTAGAGTTGAGTGTTCTTCCTAGTTCAATACCCGAGAGGTGAGAATTAGTCGTTTAGTCTTCGCCATTAGGAATCCGAGTGTCAACTGTCTGAGAGGAAGTTGGTTTAGGTGTCTAGTGATATGTTGCTCTTCTGAATCATAGTTGTTATTCTAGGATTACCCCGTACATTCCTTGAATGTATTGTGGACGGCGAGACTGAGAGGTAATCCGTTCATTGGGGTACTTGATCATAGTTGGAAACACCTGAGAAGTGATCCAACAATCTGGGAGTTTAGTGCGCTTTAGGTTTCTTAATTGGTGACACACTGAGAGTGATTAGGGATCCACTAGGTTATCTATAGTTGTTATCTTTAGAAACCCAGATCCATCATAATTAAAAAACTGGTAGAAGTTGTGCTTTGCAAATAGGATTCCGACCTAGGTAGTATTTTTCCCATATCTTGATATTTCCTTAGCTTTTGTCTCTTGGTAGCTTGATTCGTACTTAGTTTTCTGCATTATTAGTGATAATATTTAGTGTAGTAAACCCTCCAAACCAAATCATATTTAGTCCGAGTTAGAGTCTAGTTTGTTATTCGTAGTGTCTCTAGGGTTCGATAATCTGGTTTACCGTTAAGCTGTGTTACACTCGATAGGTCCACTTGCCTGTCAGTGTGGTTTAGTTCATAGGTTTTCCTTTTATTACTTAGGAGTCTAGGTTAGGTTTTAGTAGTTTTTATATAGACCGTCCGGATGACATCAGTGTGCTTTGCACTACATCAGCGACCACCTCGGCATGCCAACAAATTTGTAAAGGAATCTTGGATCAAATTCAAGGATGATGTGGGAATCGTAGCAAGCTTGATGTTGGCATCTATTGACCCATGGATAAGATCTACCCTGGGGTATTGGTCTGCCTATGACATGATTAAAGATTTAAGGAAAAAGTTTTATCAAGAGTACGATAAGAATCCTTATGGTTTCTTGGAGGAACACATTGAGACAGTCACAGTGAAGGATCCTCAACGTGCTAGGATCATGAAGCGTAAGGTGGATGACCTCAAGAAAGCAAGCGTACCTTTAAATGATCACTTAGTGATGTCATTTTTTTCGATGAAGTTTGTGACAACTACGAAATGAAAATGCTTTAACCAAGTCGTTATGACGAGGTGAGGGAATTTATCTCTTGGTATGCAAGAGTAAATCCCTAAGATGATTGAAGCATAACATGTTATGTTAACGAACTTGAGTGGACATGAGTCTTTGTTAGTGATCACATCGTTAGAGGAATGCTTAATGATGATTTTCACCCGTCGGACTCGAGTGGAAACAAAGAGGTACAAGGAGAAAATGTACAAATCATGGATAATGGCAATGCTATTGGGTGTGACTAAGAAACAAATTTCTTGGTGTATAAGATTCCAGTTGACTCATTCAACATTTGACATCTATATGGTTCAAGATTATCATTTGTTTCGTTATATAGCTTGATTTGATCGAGCTATTCGTAAAAATATTAGCGATTACATCTACCAACAAAATGAAAAAAATCAGTATCAACATGAGATACCAAAACCAGGTTACGCTATACATTTTTTATACCAAAAAAAATCATTATCAACATGAGATACCAAAACTAGGGACAATGAAATCTTATGCGGGAGTTGTTTCTAGTAATAAAGGGAACGTGACTAACTATGATAAGAGTCAGAATATTCATGGGGATTGTTAGGGGTCAATTTTATGATCCAGAATCCAGGATCCCGAGTATAGTATGATCCAAAATCCGGGATCCCAAAATCGAACGATTATTTGTTCCCTATCTTAATTTATATACGCAGGTAAAACGTGTTGACTCATTCATCACTGGAGAATCGGTTAAGAGGCCAAAGAGAACGTGTGAAACTTGCGGGAGAAACTCTATAACGGTCATATTTGAATACCGAGTAAAGCTCCGGGATTCTCGGATAGTTTGTTATTCCTTTTTTGTATTTAATTAGCAGAAATATCGAATAGGAGACACATTACAATTCATTTAGCAACACACAATAGTCGTAAACTACCTCTGTAACACTTAGTATTCGATCATTCGCTGCTCACACTTGTAATCATTTTCATTGATTTATACAATACTTGGAGGCAAGTGACTTTCAGTTACTTCCCGAGGTTTTATGCCGACAATCCTTATGGATTAAGGGCTTTCCTTGTATATCATCGTGTCATTTTATTGCTTTACACACTTTGTTCATCATGAATCTTACAAGCACACTACCTCACATAAAAAGTTTGGCTACTTGATTATCTTTGGTAATTTTTGGTCAAAACAAGGATAAATCACAGAAAAAGGTTAGGCTATACATTTATGATATGTTGGGATTGAATGATTCTTTATGTGTGGTTGCGGGTGTAGTAAAATATGTAAACTTGATACCCTACCTATATATGGTGTGTTTGAACGAAAGTTTTAATGATATTGTGGTTCATTGTTTAGGAGGAGGTTGGAATTCAAGTCTAGTAGCAGGTGAAAAACTTCAAATAAAATGAAGAGATGAAAGATATCTTTAACAAGATGAAACAAATTGATAAAAACTTTGTGATCAACAAGAGGATGGCATGGCTAGATATTGATGGGTTACAATTATACGCTTGTTCTGTCAATGGGTACAAAAATATTGCAGGGTGATGGGGTGTATGTATGACAAACACAAAGATGAATGTTTAGCTTCCGACAGAGTTTGTGTTCTTACCAAGAAAAAAGAAAGTATTTTAGAGATGGTAATTGCGGAAGTTGATGGTTCCATTTATGATGTGAGGGTCAAAGAGTCCTATCGGGTTTGGATTCATAGGACTCTATGGATAGGGAATTCGAAATATGGAGTAAGGTATCAAATCATGCAAAACAGTTGCAATTTGAGGTTTGTGACCCTGGTCCATTTAGTTTGGAGAAGATTATAGTTAAAGATGACCAACAAAATAAACTACATGATAGTACATATGAAGGAACATTTGAGAAAATAAATTTAGTGGATATGAAGAATGGTGATATTGAGGATGAAAAGGAAGATTCGTCCTTGTTTAAACCTCCATGATTTGGAGGCCAAAGGTTTGAAGACATGGGAACATCTACTAATCAAAATGGTGATGATGGTTATTTATTGGTTGGTAATCAACAATATCGTGTGAAGGAAAAAAGTTTAAGGGTACTCAACAAACCAGGAGGTAACAGTTCAGATGAAGAAATATGATTCGGTCTCAGGATCATATGGGCCCGAGGTAAGTAATATGGGCCTGAGGTAAGTAATTCAAGCGATGATACTGAGGAAAGTGGTATAGATAGGTTGTTATCTACTGGTATTTCTTTGATGAAAGGTATGACACCCTGTATCTAAGTAGTAAGGTTGTTAGGTTACGTGATAGAAGAAACTAAGACAGTTCTTGAGAAATTGCTTGAAGAGCTTGGAATTTATTTATAAGCAAATGTGTGATAGTTGGCGGAAGCGGAAAGTACAATGTTTCGAGCTTTTGGTCTTGTGGGTTTGGGATTGGGTTGTTGATGTTACGCGCGGTTTTTCTTTTTTGGATCGTTTTCATAAGTTTTTGTTTGTCTAAATCCTTTCTATATGTAGTTGGTTATTATGGTTTCAGGTTATTCATAGTTTTGTTTTCGTTCTCACATATAGTTTTCTATTAGTTGGTTTTTATAAAATTTAGCCGTTAAATAAAACATTATTCTCATGATTCATATATGTGGTAAAATCAAGGATAGATAACGACTAGCTACGATTTTTTCACAACTATGATATTTACCCGCCGCGCGTTGCGACGGAGTCGAAAGGTAGTCAAACTTGAACTCCCTCATTCTGTAGCGTGAAACGAACCTTAAACGGTTAAGACAATTACAAAAGAAACATAATTAGGTATATAAAAATACATATAAGATTATGGCTAATAAAAAAACAAAAGAAAAAAAAAGTTTTGGATTTTATACTAACGTACTTAAAAGTAACGAACGAAATTGAGACAGATTAGTTTTGGAGACCGAAACATAAATATAAAAATGTATTACTCCTCTAAATTGTGACTAATAATTGAAAAAGAATAATAAAAAGAAAAAAAAAACCTAGTAATAAAAAAGAATAATGAAAAGAAAAAAAACAAAAGAATAAAGAAAAAATAACAAAAAAAAATTTTGGTGGCCGCACCACAAGGTTTAAAGCCAAGACCTAAACCACTTAAAGGGAGTTAAGTAAATACGGATACCACTACATCAAACAACAAATACCGGTTGTTATTGGGACAAAGAATTATATAACATTAAAATAGATGTGTAGGTGGCTACACCTCATTGATCACCAACACTTCTATTTAATGTTTATTAATTATTTTTTATTATTTTTTTTAACGACGAACATTGAATGATGTGACGCCGCACCTCCCGTCACATGGGAGAGCCTCGTCCAACTCCGGTCAATATGTTGTCTTAACTGGGCTCACTTGACGTCAGAGTTGGAGAGCATCCAAGGAAAAATCCCACCCAATACGGCCCCTTCTGGGCTTGAGGGAGAGTCGAGGCTCGAACCCTGGATCGGCGTGGGTAAAACCCTGGTACATCAGCCTAAGAACTATGTCTCATTTGCATGTCTCAGAAATTAATGGTGGTGGCAAGAATTGAACCCGGGTCTCTTGGGATTTCAGGACTCACCTCAACCACTACACCACAACCTCTTTGACTAATTACATTTGTTAGTTATTGTTTTGATCGCATATTACATTTGTTAGTTGTTGATTATATTCAAAGGAATGGTTATGTTTGTTATTCCTAATACTCTTAAATTGCAACGTTTTAAAACCCCAGATTTATTATATTTATTAACTAAACCCTTAATTTTATAAAAGTTTGACTAGACCCCTGTTTTATATATAATATATTCTTTTAAACCCGTTACTTTTTTACTAAATTCTATTTTCTCTAATAACTTTTGATCGTTAACTTTTTTTCTTTTAAATTATTACATATGTATTTTAGGAATCTTTGGTTATATCGGCTATCGGTAACGTGCTGGTACTTAGCAAAATGAGACCGACACCGACTGAAACACATCGGTACCATTATATAACTGCCTTTGTTACTATTTTTTTAACGAGTTTGTCATGTAAATTTGAAGTCTTGTTTACATCGCAACATTAGTTTTATACATTTTTTTGTGCTTAGTCACGTTAATGTGACCGTCTCAACTGTTTAAAGTTCATTACTGGATAAAATTCTCAACTCTACTTCTCAAATTTATAAACACTCAAGTTTACCCCTCAAATTTCTTTAAAATTTACTTTTTACTTTTTTTATTTTGTTTTTACATTAATTTAGTAGGATTCTATCACGCGGGCTTAATTGATAAGTTTTCCAAATATACCGTAGAGACCCGAGACATCTTTTTCTCTCTGCATATTTAAGTACGACTAATACCCGACGCAATACACGGGGTCAAGTAACTAGTTCTCGTTAATTCTTTAAAAATACTAGATAGAGCCTCGCGCGTTGCGGCGGCCTCGGGGTGATAACACTAGATAGAGCCTCGCGCGTTGCGGCGGCCTCGGTGTGATAACGCTAGATTTCCCCAAGCGAGTTGCGACGTGTTAAACCGTAAAAGAAATTAACGTGCTCGAAAACTTATAAAATAAAGCCAAAACTTTAGGTAAACTTATCCTACGTGAGGAAATCATATAAGTTTTATAGTTATAAATCAAATAAAAAAAGCATGAAAAGAAAAAAAAGTTAAAAGAAGCAAAAAAACATGAAAAGAATAAAAAATATGACTTATGGGGATTGAACTCACATTCTCTATTTGGAACTTAGGCAAGTATACAACTACACCAACTAATATCATTTGGTTTCTGTTTGCTCAAGGAATTACTTAAAGTTTAAGAAAACAAAAAACAAAAAGGAAAAAACATGCAATAAAAATTTGTACAATATGCAAAAGAATATGTTAAGTTTCTAAAGTAGCTTTACCCTCACATGCTAAAGTTACCTTTTAATATTTATTTAATTATTATTGTACAAGCCTTTCATTTTTCTTTCCTCATATAACTCTAAAATCTTTTATCCAAAGATTTTGTTAACCAATATTCACTCTACCTTAAACACTAATGTCAAATGTCGGTGGAACCAATAAAACATATCTCTTAACTTTGTAAGTTGACACTCTACCTTAAATACTAATGTCCCTAGAATTTTCCACCGACAAAACCTCCATCTTAACTTTGTAAGATGACAAAACTTACCTCTCAAGTTTCACTTTTACACATTTAAGTTTATAAAATTTTAAGTTTACCTCTTACATTATATATATATATGATTGTTGCTCAATAACTTTCGTTCATTAACTTATTTAAAAAGAATTAATTTGTTGTTGTGTTTAATCTTTTTTCTTCGGGTCCTGTTATATAAAATTTGTTATACTTATTTACATTTGTCGATCACAACTCCCCCCTTAACTTTATAAAATGTCAAAATTGGGTGTTTTTACCCTCTGTGACGGCACCTGTCACATATCTTTTTGTCCATATTATTTTGGGTCTTTTTCATTGTTGTTTTACATTTATTTTTATTGGGCTAACCGAGTCGTCGTAACTTTATATGTTAATTTTATTTACTTAACCACATTTGTTTTTATTCTTATCCATGTTATTGTCACCATATTAACCTTTTAAGCTCAGCTTCCCGCCGCAGAGCGTGGGGTGCTATTGTCACGTACTTAACGACGATAATGTCACAACCGCAATACGTGTAACGAGATTCACAAACACACGGGTTTAATTTTATACTTAACCACGTTAATGTCACTATACGACCCGACGTCGCAACGCACGGGTCATAATTATTTTTAAGCTGAAACTTTCCGGAACAAAAATTTCGTACACGTTTTGTTTCATAATAGACAAGTTACAGTCGTTGAAACATTTAGTTTGGTCCACTAACATTGTTATACAATTTTTCTTATTAAATTTCCAAAATAATCAATTTATATAATTATAGAGATATATTGAAAATTACTGACAATATATCACCCCGATGATTCCCAATCCACACTTTCCGTCACCATCCTCATTCGGAAATGAGTTTACACTAGAAAGGAATTCGAACCGGATTTTAAATGTTGAGATGATAATATGGTTAAGCATAAAAACAAATGTGGTTAAATAAATTTTGCTCCGTGCTCCGCATCTGGAGACGGACTTTAAACGGTTGAGGCGGTCACATTAACACGACTAAGCACAAAAAGAAACATATGAAATTACGGCGACTTGGTTCTGGAGGTCGAAACATAGATAATAGACAGTTAGATAACGGTACCGACGTTAAAAATACTCTATTTTGAATTTGACTCCGTTTTAACAAAATTTAACAAAATAAATAAACAAACAAACACGAAAGTTATTGAGAAAAAATCAGATTACACTAATGGAGTAAACTCGAAATTTGAAAAATTTTAGGGGGTCAAAATTAAACTTTACAAAGTGAATGAACGAGTTTTGCCATTTGACCAAAAATGGGGGGAGAAGTATTTCTAATTAAGAGTAATGAAGTTTCGTATCCTTATCCTCATCTCCGACGTCCACAAAAAAAATCAGTAATTTTTCTGATATAAAATAAACTTAAAATAATTATAAATAACTAAGTAGCTGAAATAAACTTGTGTAATTGACTTTGAAGGTCTAATTAAGAGTAATGAAATCATTTGTCGATTCCAATTTTTAACTCAATCCAATTTTCACCATGATTTCTTTATTACAAACACGATTGAACAAATCAAAATACAAGAAAAATACGTGGATAAAATGGATTCACGCCAGACTATCGAACGACAATTCCTTATCTCCCTGATAGTTCACCTTCAATTTAACATAGTAGGTGTAGAGTCATATATTTTGTATAAGCTGTTGTCATTTATTGTATGTTTAAACAATTTTAGACTAGTTTACTTTCTGTCATTTCATTATTGTAATTTCAGTTTTCTGTAATTAGTTAAGTCTGGGCCATCGAAACTACTTAGTTTCGATTGAGTCTGTTCAATCGAAACTAGTAGTTTCGATAGATGGTAGTTTCGACAGTCTGTGTATCAATTGTAAATGGTCAATCGAAACTAGTAGTTTCGATTGACCATAGTTTCGATACCTGTCACTACTATAAATAGCCTAGTTTGAGATTGTTTAGGGTGTGAGTAGCGGCTGTAACCCTGAACTTTCTCTTTCACATTTTGCTTGAATCAATACAATCTGCAGTTGTTTATTCACTGTGTTCATACCTTTTCATACCTTTTGATTGTTGATTCATAGTGTGGTTAGCTGGTTATCTTCACCAATACTGTTTCTATTATCTGTTTCACCTACATATATACAGTTTTCGCCTGTGTGTGTTCAATCGATCATATCAGTGTGATTTCGACTTAAATCTGGACCTACAATTGGTATCAGAGCTTTATGCTCTAGTGTTTTGAGTGTTATCAGGTTATTGATCGATTCTAGGTGATTACCGAGGGTTTTCGTTGCTTATTTTGGGTTTTTGCACATTTATTCTCGAGGTACTGTTTCATCATTTTTCAAGGGTTTTTGCTCGTATTTTCGGAATCGGAGGTTGGATTCGTGATCAGGACAGTTAGACGAAGGTTTTCGCTAGATTGGTTTGTTATTTCTAAACCTTTGATTTCTGGAGCTTTTCATCAATGGAGTATTTCTGTTTTGGAGAAGAAGGCATCGAAACTACGGGGAACAATTTCTGATTTCTGTTGATCATCGAAACTTCTTGTCTACATTTTGTCGGGAGAAGTACTATCGAAACTATATTTTGTCTTATCTCTATCGAAACTCTGGTTATCGAAACTTGCCTTGAAAATTTTCAGTATCGAAACTAGTTGTTTCGATAAAATCTGTCCTATCGAAACTAGTTGTTTCGATAAAAGTTGTTCTATCAAAACTAGTTGTTTCGATAAAAGTTGTTCTATCGAAACTAGTTGTTTCGATAGAAGCTGACCTATCGAAACTAGTTACTGTTTTAGTTTCGATTCAAAATATTATGTCCACTTCAAGTTCAATAGAACATTCTGGTAGAAATAGACCACCTGTTCTTGTGTCCACAAGAGATTTTGATGACTGGACTAAAAAGATGAAGCTTTTCTTTCAATTTCACGATTATACACTGTTGAGTTCTATCACCGATGGTCCCCACAAGCCCGTAACTACTACTGCTGATGTTCAACGTCCTAAGTTAGTATCTGAGTATGATGAGAAAGATCTTGCCTTGATTGCCCGAGACAACAAGGCCTACGGGACTATTGCCATGGCTCTTCCTATGGATATTTTCAACATCTTTGCTGAGTACACAACTGCCAAAGACTTATGGGCTGCTTTGTGCACAAGATATGAGGGAAGTGAGGATGTCAGGGAAAACAAAAGTGATCTGATCAAGAAACAATATGCGATGTTCAGCAGTGTAAGGGGCGAATCAATATCTGATTTGATCAACCGTTTCTCAAGCATTGTATCAAGGTTGAAGGTAATGGGAGTTGAGTACCTTACTCTTGATCTAAACAAGAAACTCCTAGATTCTCTTCCTGAGGAATGGAATATGTATCGAATCATGATCAAAAAGACTGAGAATCTGAGTGCTCTGTCTCAATAGGAAGTCTATAGCATCCTTGAATCTTATGAAATTGAAATTAAGAAGGGAGCAGTCACCCCATCAAATCAGTCTGGAAACACAGCTCTCATCGCTGGATCAAGCTCATCCGGTAGCCCATACTTTCAGACTGATGTCCCTCCTTCAGCTGCTGCAATTAATTCTACCAGCTCCTCTGCTCCTCAAAAGACTATCACCATGATTCCTGATGAATATGTCCCAATCATGACTGCTTTCATGTCATGCTATGATGCACTGATCTCTGGAAATCTAACACCGGTTAGCTTTCAACCTGATGACTTGGAGCAGATTAATCCTGATGATTTGGAGAAAATGGATATTGACTGGTGCATGGCCATGTTGACCTTAAGAGCCAAAAGATTCATCAAAAGAACCGGCATAGACAGATTCAAGCAGGGAAAGACACTTGGGTTTGATATCAAGAAGGTGAGATGCTACAATTGTGATCAGCTGGGCCACTTTGCCAGAAACTGCAAGAAACCGTCCTCCAAGGATCAGCAAGAGAAGAAGATCTCCTCTGGAAAACAAGCTGCCAATCCTCCAAAGACAAACACAACTTCAAGTTCCACAGCTCTTGTGTGCCAAGCTGATGGACATTATCATTGGGGAGAACAAGCTGAGGAAGCTGCTGATAAAGCCTTGATGGCTGATGTGAAGGAAAATGGCAAGTGTGTCATGATTGAAACAGCTGAGGATCTCACTACTGTGCCTGCTGAGGTTATTTCTAAACTTTGTGATTCTAGATCTTGCTTAAATGAAATTCAAAAATACAGATTCATCAATCAAGCCTTGATTGATGAACGAAATCACATTAAGGTGATGTATGACTCTGTGGCAAAAAATGAGAAACTTTACTTAAAGAAAATTCATGATATTTCTGGTGAAAATCGTTCTTTAATTGTGCAACTCAATACTCAAACCATTAATAATACAATTTTGACTGAAAGAGTCCAAAAGGCAGAAAAAGCCAAATTACAGGTTGATCACATGGATATGGATCAGAAGATTCTGTTTGGAATAATTGATAAACAATTTAATAGAAAAGGCACAGAAGGTCTTGGGTATAACTATCATCCACCTCCTTATTCTAAATCAGGGAGATTTGCTGATATGCCTACTCCACATGTTTCCACACCTTTTGTTTGCACATTATCTCCTGATGATTATATTACATCCTCTGATTCTGACAGTTTTGCTTCTTGTGTAGAGTCAAATTGTGTAAATTCCGAAGATGATTGTGATAAGAGTGCTAATGATAGAACTATTTTAAAAGAACTTGAGTCGGATGAATGTAATAATATGTCCGTGTCAAAACCAAATATTTGTGAACACGTTAAAAACTTGTATTTTGATTCTATACCTGCTGAGCATACGGGTTTGGGATGTGATGTTTCTAAATTCAAAAATGCCTTGCCTTTTGTTCCTAAATCTTTGAATGTTATGCCATGTGTTACAAAATTTAAAAGTGCAGGAATTATTGTGAATGATGTACCACGTGAAACCATGAGCAACATGGAATTTTTCAGATTAAAGGAAGCACATCGTCTTCAAGACAAAGTTATTGATGAGAGAACCGTCTCTTGTTCAGATTCCTCAACATCACAATCATCTTCATCTTGTGATGACTATTATCAGGCTAAGATATCTTGTAAAAACGTTTGTTTTAGTTGTGGTGCCTCAAATCATGTTTCAAAGAGTTGTAAATTGACAACCGCAAATTTTAATGAAGAATCACCTTCCCAAAGTTCATTAAATTCATATGTGTTGCCTAATTCTTCTCACAGTAGGAAATCTAGGCGTAAAAGAATTAAAAATGCTAAAAATTATTTAAAACGAACTTGGAAAATTAAAAATAATGTTCTATTTGATGACCGTGCTTCATCAAAAGGATGGTTGTACTTCTGATTCCAATGAGATGTCATATCCTGACACTAAAATCTCTTGATTGAAACATTTTTGGTCAAAACGTATAAATGGTTCGTTGTGTATATGGTCAATCAAGAAGAACCGGCGATAACATCTGGCATGTAGATAGTGGATGTTCAAGGCATATGACTAGGCACTTTAACTTGCTGCAAGATTATCATCAAATTGATGGAGAGTATGTTGCTTTTGCTGGAAACCCAAGAGGAGGAAAGATTGAAGGACAAGGAACAGTATCAAATGGAGTAAATAGTCTGGAATTTGTCAACTATGTTCCTCAGTTAAAATACAATCTGATGAGTGTTTCACAGATTTGTGACAAGGACTTTTGTGCTTTATTCAATTCAAAAGAATGTCTTATCTTAAAGCCGGGAGTGGTGATTCCGGAAGAACTTATTCTAATGCGTGCTCCCAGAAGATACAACACATATAGCTTGGATATGAACAACCCATCGGGAATTGAATCGTGTTTTCTCTCAAAGGCTTCCGAAGATGAATCTTTCCTGTGGCATAAGCGGTTGGGACATGTCAATTTCAAAACAATGAACCGACTGGTTCGAGGCAACCTAGTCACTGGATTACCTCTCAAAGATTTCACTCCTATGGAACACTGTATTTCATGTTCCAAGGGAAAACAGCACAAATCTTCACATAAGCCTAAAACCACCAATTCCATTGACTCTCCTCTCCAATTGCTTCACATGGATCTCTTTGGTCCAGTGAGTGTCATGAGTCTTGGACGAAAGTCATACTGTCTGGTGGTAACAGATGATTTTTCTTGATTCACTTGGGTGTTTTTCTTAGCTAAGAAGGATGAGACGCCAGAGATTTTAAAGACCTATCTGCTTCAAATTGAAAACCTCTTCAGTTTAAGTGTGAAGACTATCCGCATCGATCATGGAACAGAATTTAAGAATGCAACTCTTGATTCCTTCTGTGAAAGCAAAGGAATTTCTCGTCAATTTAGTGCACCTCGTACTCCTCAACAAAACGGTGTAGCTGAAAGGAGAAACCGCACCTTAATTGAAGCTGCACGAACTATAATTGTTGACTCTAAGCTTCCCGTGACTTTCTGGGCTGAGGCGGTCAACACTGCATATTTCGTGCAAAATCGGGTTCTTATCACTAAAAGTTGCAACAAGACACCATATGAGATCATGTACAAGCGCAAGCCAGTTATTGATTTCTTCAGAAAATTTGGGTGTGTGTGCACGATGCTGAACACTTCAGATCAGCTCAACAAGTTTGAAGCCAAAGCTGATGAATGATATTTTGTTGGTTATTCCTCCAATCAACGTGCTTTTCGTGTCTATCATAAGAAGAAAAAAATAGTGCTGGAGTCCATTGATATCAATTGGCATGAAAATAATCACACGGACGCAGGAGACGGTCCCAATTGGCTATTTGGCGTCGATTCAGTTTTTAAATCATTCAATCTTTCTGATTTCTCAATTGACTCACCTCATGCTAATCCTTATTTTTCTGTGAACAATTTAGGGAACTTAAACGATCAAGGTTCTTCCTCATCTGCTCAGGTTGAAATTCCTGTGGTTGCAAATGCTGAATCTGATATGGAGTCTTCCGGTTCTGGTGCAACAAGTGAAACTGTTGAAGACAACTCCATTCCAATAGTAGATGTTGCACCACAATCATCTGCTGAAGATCCTATTAATGACATTGCCGATCCTCCTGCTGAAAATCTTACCAATTTGGAAGAAGTCGTGGAAGAAGATGAAATTCCTCAACTGCGAATTCACAAGATTCATCCCACCAATAACATCATTGGACCACTCAATGTGGGTGTTAGTACCCGAAGTGCCTGTGATGCATTTGAAAACAGCATGTTCTCTTGCTTCATTTCTCAAGCTGAACCAAAGAACATCAAAACAGCTCTACTAGAAAACAGCTGGGTGGAAGCAATGCAGGAAGAGCTACAACAATTCTCAAAGTTGCATGTGTGGAATTTGGTAGATCTTCCCAAGAACAAAGTTCCAATCGGCACTCGTTGGGTTTTTCGCAACAAAAAGGATGAAGGCGGCACTGTGATTCGAAACAAAGCTCGTCTGGTGGTTCAAGGTTTCTATCAAGAAGAAGGGATTGACTACGAGGAAGTCTTTGCACCAGTGGCTCGCTTGGAAGCCATCCGAATATTTCTCGCCTATGCAGCCTACATGGACTTCACCGTTCATCAAATGGATGTCAAAAGCGCATTTTTGTTTGGCAAAGTTCAAGAAGAAGTATATGTCAAGCAGCCGCCGGGTTTCATTGATCCTAATTTTCCAGACCATGTTTACAAGTTAGATAAAGCATTGTACGGTCTTCACCAAGCACCTCGTGCGTGGTATGAAACTTTATCAAAGCATCTGCTTGAGAATGGTTTCACACGAGGAGCAATTGACCAAACCTTGTTCAAACGGAAGGAGGAAAAGGATACAATCATGGTGCAAATTTATGTGGATGATATCATTTTTGGATCTACAAATCCCCGTCTCTGCAAAGAATTTGAAGAAGTGATGCGATCTAAGTTTGAGATGAGCTCCATGGGGGAAATGAAGTTCTTTTTGGGACTACAAGTTGACCAGTCTGAGTCAGGAATCCTTATTCATCAAGAAAAATACGTCAAAGAAATCTTGACCAAGTTCAAAATGGCTGATTCCCATCCAGTAAAAACTCCTGTGGAAGTTCGACATTGTTTGACTCCTGATATGGATGGGGAAAGCGTTGATTCACATCTATATCGCTCCATGATAGGATCTCTCATGTATCTCACGGCCAGCAGACCCGACATCATGTTTGCAGTGTGCTTGTGTGCACGTTTTCAGGCTAATCCTAAACTCTCTCATTTATCTGCTGTTAAACGTATTTTAAGATACTTAAGGTATAAGCCAAAATTGGGTCTGTGGTATCCTAAAACTGACTTGTTTGATCTTGTGGCTTATTCAGATTCAGACTACGGGGGTTGCAACTTAGACCGAAAATCCACTTCTGGAGGTTGTCAATTCCTTGGCAACCGCCTTGTCTCATGGCAATGTAAGAAACAGTCCACCGTTTCCCAATCCACCGCAGAAGCCGAATACATTGCCGCAGCCCTCTGTTGTTCCCAAGTCAGATGGATACACCATCAGATGCTTGACTATGGGATCACATTCCATGAGACACCCATTCTGTGTGACAACACCGCCGTTCCTCATATCACCAAAAGCCCCGTTCAGCATTCCAAAACCAAACACATTGAAATCAAACATCACTTTATCCATGACTGTGTTGAAAAGAAGCATATTCAAATTGTTGAAGTCAAAACTCACAAACAAACCGCAGACATCTTCACAAAGGCTTTTGACTCTACCAGATTCGCCCAACTGGTGGAGATGCTTGGAATGATCAACTTTCAGTAAATTGTGTGAATAGTATTTTTTATTTTTATTTTATTTTTTATTCTGTTTACTTGTCAAAGAAAATTCCAAAAAGATTTTATTTTTATGAACAGTTTTTACGCAAATCTTTTGGGGGAGAAATATTATATTGAAAAGAATTGTTGTGTATATAATCTTACAAGTGGTTTTGAGTTGTAGGAAGAATTGAATCTGACCTTTGAGAAATGATAGTGTCTGATCTCATCTCTTGGACATGGAATGAACCAAAAGCGATGGTGTTTACAGAGGTATAGCTGGTAGGCCCGACATATGGTTAAAACTTGTAAGTAGTGTGAAAACTCTAATATATATCTCATACTTGTGTGTTTGAACCCATTATTGAAACATCTAACCCATTTTTATATCTAAGAAAACCAATTCAATCAGATACAGGCTTACGTATTGGATTCCTATTCATACGCCAAGTGACCGTCAATATAACGATATTTACCACCGATGACCCCGTATGTTTTGCTTACGCAAAGATCTCGGGTGCTCATCCTTTTCCCATCCACTTGGATGATTTGACCCCGTCTGTTTTGCTTACGCAAAGATCTCGGGTGTTCAACATTTTTCTATCCGCTTGGATAATTTTACAACTTCTTCTGTTTTGCTTACGCAAAGATCTAGAATGCTCGTACCTTTTTAATATCTACTTGGATATTTTTTATTTTAATTTTCTAAATCCACTTGGATATCTTATTTTATTTTCATGGTACTTTGACATTACTTAGACGGTACCTTGGTTAATCAGAAAGAGATGATAGGATGAAGATGGGTACTTCTTGAGGATTGATAGGTTTTCAAAATCATTTTATTTTAATATGTGGGGTACACCTTGTATAGTGCTTAAATGGTACCTTTTAATCACATGAAATCAAAATACAAACAAATGTTCGGGTTTACTTTGCACAAATATCAGCTATCTTCAGGGACTCACAATAGTTAATTGCAAAAGGAAGTGTTTCAAGAGACTGACCAGATCTGATCTCATGATTGGATTTTTTTTTCAAGAAGATAAGTGTAAATATCTTGTGTATATATGTTAGTCTTATTTCTCTTACTTTGTACATATCGAAACTATTTTGACATATCGAAACTACTATGTTCATATCGAAACTACTTTGACATATCGAAACTACTATGTTCATATCGAAACTACTTTGCCCTATCGAAACTACTTTGTACATATCGAAACTATTTTGACATATCGAAACTACTATGTTCATATCGAAACTAGTTTGCCATATCGAAACTAGTTGTTTCGACAGGGGCATTTTTGTCTTTTGTTCCTCGCAATTTAAATGCCTTCATAAATAAATCCCTCCCTTCATATCTTCTTCACTCGTCTTTTTCGCAACCCTTTTCATCTTCTCCGACACACACAAAATTTCTCAAGCCTTGGTCTGAGTTGCAAATTATCAGGGTTAATCACCTGATTACCCCCGTTGTCACCATCGTCTTCATCATCAGGTAACGTCTCACTATTTCATTTGAATGATTCTTGCGAATCAACAGACCTAGGGTTTCAAAAGTTCAAATTTGTTCGACTGAATCTTCATAATAACAGTCGTTGTGTGCTTATCCGTGTTTGCAAACATCTTTATCATCTTAGAACTCACGATTATTGTGTTTTATTGCAGATAACAGTCTCGCATTTGGTAAGATGACATTCCGTCATTTACAGGCCACTCTAAACCCTTCATTAAACTGTTTATTTTAGTCTGAGTATAGTGAATCAAAAGGGGTTTGGGTTTCAAAACCAAGTAGTTTCGATAAAGGAGTTCAACTCTTTCAAAATTTTTAATCGAAACTACTGATTTCGACACCCAAACTTGACCTAATTTCTCTATCGAAACTACTTGTTTCGATAAGTTCATCTCTATCGAAACTACTTAGTTTCGACAGTGTTGATTTCAGAAATTTTATAAGTGTTGATCAAAGCTTATTGCTTCTATCGAAACTAGTTAGTTTCGATAAGTTCATCTCTATCGAAACTACTTAGTTTCGACAGTAAGGATTTCTAATTTTTCCTAAGTGTTGAAATATCTTGTTTCGATTGACCATATTCAGAACCTTTACTTTTTGTGCAAAACTGATGAATTTTACAGGTATGGATCTCGTATTCGTGAAAAGGCACAATGTCTGTGCATTCCTTAATAGCAATGATCCAAAAGCTGCTGAGTTCATTCCTTTCTTAAACTTTCTGGCAAACTCCAACATAAGTTTTGCCATAAGCCACAACCTGCCGGTGTTTGAGGCAACTATTAGACAATTTTGGGAAACTGCAGAGATAATCACAGTTGATAATGTGCAGCACATTAGAGCAACTATACATGGCCAAGAAGTATTATTTTCTGAAGACACAGTGAGAGAGGTACTGCAGTTAAATGACAATCCAGAAGCACCCTTTGATTTTCCAATCTTCTATGTGAAAGAATGCTTCAGAAGAATGGGTCATCTTGATGAGTTCAAAAGTGGTCAGATAATCAAGAACTCCTTACCAACCCATTGGAGATATATAGTGCATGTGTTTATTCACTGCCTATCAATAAGGAAAGGGGGTTTTGATTCAGCTAACAGTACTCTAGGATCAGCTATTTTGGGATTAATAAAGGGAAGAGACTACAACTTTTCTGGTTTCATATTCACTCAGCTAAAGGATAACTTAACTGGAGCAGTGAAGGAGAAGTTTCTAGCATATCCTAGATTTCTACAAATTATCATCAATCATCTTCTTCCTGAGCTTCAACAAGGTGGAAACACCTTTGTGTTTGATAATATGATAGCCAAAACACTCAGCTACATGAAAAGTACCAACAAAAGGACCAACCGGGCGATAGCCGACGTTCCCTTGTTCGGTCATATCATTGGAGAAGAAGAAGAGTTTATCGCTGACATTGATCCTGATCTTGAAGAAGAAAACTTATCATCAGATGAAGAAGAGCTGGAAGCTGAGCAAAATCAAGGTAATCCACCTATTGATGAAGCTGAGATTGAGGTAGACATACCTATTGTTCAAGAAGAAGAGCAACATGTAATTGAGCCTGTGATAGAGGCTCCTTTTGTTGAAGAAATACAGATAGTTCAAGAGCCAGCAGTAAATGTTGAAGCTGGCTTACAGGAGGATGAAGAAGAAGTGGCAGAGTCAAGTGGGACTCTAGATGCAGGAATTTATGGATCAGACTATTACAAGTCTGATTCAGATGAAAGAATAGAGCAACTTGCATCTTCCTCAAAAAGACAAATTGAGTCAGGATCTGATTTTGAAGAGGAGGAGCCTAGGGCTAAAAAGATAAAGACTGGATTGGAGGATTTGTCATCCTCGTCAGAGTCTTCATTCACCACTCCAGAACCATCTCCTCATCCTACTCCACAACAATCTCCCATCCATACACCTCCTACATCTCCACAACAATCACCCATCCATACACCTCCTACATCTCCACACCATGATTCAACCTCTCCTGTACCGAGAGTAAAGACTCTAAGTCTTGAAATAAAGAAACTTCAAGACAATCTTCAAAAGAAAGATACAGAGATTGACGGCTTGAAGTCTAAGCTAAAAGAAGTTAAGGAGGAAGTCAAAGACTTGAAGCTGGAGGTTGGGGGCTTACATACTCAAATAGATATTCAGCAGACTCAACAAAGACTAATCATAAGGCAATAAGAAGACTTTAAAGCCTTAGCTGAAATAGTTAAGCAGCTCAAAGACTCTGTCAACAAACCTACTCCACAACAGCCAACCACTTCAAAGGCTCAGGGGGAGACTACATCTGAACTTGAACCATCGTCTCCTGCCTTTGTCACTGATCCAGAATCTGCATTAACCGCGTATACTGGCCACGGTGCCATGACAAAGGAGTCTGTTGAAGTAAAGGTTGAAGAAACAGAGTCTGTCCTTCCCTCAGCTCATGAAAGAAGAGAAGCAAGGAAGAGAGGGAAGGGAGTTATGGCTAATATTGAAACAATGATTCTGGATGAAGAAGACATCCCATCGGATGATGAGCTGAATGCTCTTCTAGATGAGATTGACAACTTTGGATACAATGACCTTCATCCAGAAATTCTAACTACCGAAGAGAAAGAAACTGAACGAACTAGATATTTTACTGAAGAAGGAGATGAAATTCAAACCCTATCAGATGAAGAAGATGTTCAAATTAATCTCATCAAGACTATCATTCCTGAACCAACCATTCCAATCTATGAGTCAAATCCAACTCAAGATCAACCTTCAACTGCACCTGAACCTCCTATTTCAAGGAAGTCTTGGTTTAAAAAGATCATTCCAGAAGAGACTCCTCAAACTTATGAGTGGATAGCCGAGCATCAAGAACTGAAAAGGCCTCCAATTGGATGGAAATACGATGCTCAAAGGAAGCTCTTTATCATCAGACGATATAGAGGGGGAGTTCAGCACTTCAAAAACATGACTGACTTCCAGACCCTTCCTTTTTATGACCTCAGGGATTTAGCAAAACTTCCACTTCAAAACCCTGGGAAGGTCATGATGGCTTATGACTTTGAGAGGTTTCTGCATTCTCAAGTCAACAATGATTTCAAAGGAATGAAGCCTAGGAAAACTCAGAAGAAGATCTCCAAGACTAGGTTTCATCCTAAGACTAAAAAGCCATATGTGTTCCTAAGATACAATCCTGCCCAAACACACAAGACTATCACTATTCCAAAATATGTACCTGTCCAACTACAAACTTTCAGAAAGTGGTTCTATAACCCAGTCATTGGCAGTGCAGTTATTGAATGTGAGGGCAAGGAAGATATCACCATCTTTGATTCAATGGAGCTGCTGAAATTTCAACCTGAAGATCTGGAGGTGCTATTCCAGAATCACATTCAGGCTTATAGTGATGAAGATGAAGCTGATGCCAAAGCCTATCAAAGAATTGTATCTCTCCATGTCAAACCTTTCATCCCAAGGACATCTGAAGGACCAGCTGCTTGATGAAGAGCTGAAGACAGTAATGCAACAGCTTAGGGGGAGATTGTAGAGTCATATATTTTGTATAAGCTGTTGTCATTTATTGTATGTTTAAACAATTTTAGACTAGTTTACTTTTTGTCATTTCATTATTGTAATTTCAGTTTTTTGTAAATAGTTAAGTCTGGGCCATCGAAACTACTTAGTTTCGATTGAGTCTGTTCAATCGAAACTAGTAGTTTCGATAGATGGTAGTTTCGACAGTCTGTGTATCAATTGTAAATGGTCAATCGAAACTAGTAGTTTCGATTGACCATAGTTTCGATACCTGTCACTACTATAAATAGCCTAATTTGAGATTGTTTAGGGTGTGAGTAGCGGCTGTAACCCTGAACTTTCTCTTTCACATTTTGCTTGAATCAATACAATCTGCAGTTGTTTATTCACTGTGTTCATACATTTTCATACCTTTTGATTGTTGATTCATAGTGTGGTTAGCTGGTTATCTTCACTAATACTGTTTCTATTATCTGTTTCACCTACATATACACAGTTTCCGTCTGTGTGTGTGTTCAATCGATCATATCAGTGTGATTTCGACTGAAATCTGGACCTACAGTAGGAAAAACATAAGCATAGTGGACACTAGATGGAACATTTGAATCTATCTTCTTTGCATTAGGCCTAGAAATATTTGGCTCGCATGTTAGAAGATGTGAAGTTGTACTGTCATCGATACTAAAACCCTAAAAAAGTTCGTAGGCCTATAAATGTGGGTGCCTAAAACAGTCAACTTTTTTTTCTTAGCCATCCATATGTAAAGCTAATTGCATCGTCAACCCAATATGAAAAAAAAAAATACTAAAATCATATAATATCAAAACAACATCTCACGTATCGATGCAAGAAAAAAAATCTTTACCTACGAATGTGGTTTGTGATTTTAATTTTAGTGCATATAACTAGTTGAATATATACAGATCATACATACATCATATATACGTTCATACATACATTCTAAAAGGTTTTAGGTCGGGATCTTATTGTATGAATTAGACAAAAGAAAATCGGAAAGGGGTGTGCTACATAACCATCATTATGCAACTAATACATTGAATTAGTGGTAGTTAGTAATTAAACAATGTATTGTGCATTGCATAGTAGTCACGCACTTTCGATCCTTTTCTTCCCTTAAACCTAACACTTAAAAGTCTTAGTTGGGGTTTATATATTGAATTATAGATATATAGTGGGAGGCATGACTACTCAACTTAATAACAATGATTAAACATATCTACATACTTTTATTCAATGGGGTTCATTTATTACTTCTTGATGAAATAAAATCACTTGTGAATCTGGAAATTTATGTTATTGGTGTATTATGTTTCGAATGTGTAACAATTTAATTCAATATTTTTTGGTAGTCAAGTTTGGTCATGTTATCAAAATTAAATTAATAAATAATATAAATAAATTAAATAAGAATGCAATGTTATATGAAATGAAAGAAAATACATTATATAATGGGAAAATTATGAAAATGGACATTTGACGAAGAAAATATTAAAAAATGGACATACTTATTTAGCCTACTGTTTCATGAACATTGTTCTTGCGAAAATGCTAAAGACGGCTAAGCTAGCCGGCTAAAATTTCCGTGCCAACATTCCATTTGTCAGAGTACGAATCAATAATATGGCGACACGTGGCCGACTTAGCCGTCTAAATAAAGTGTTTTAGCCGTCTAATGCATTTAGTTGTCTAAATAAACAGTTATAGCCGTCTATTAGATGGCTTAGCCTCCGAATTTTTTTTGAAAATTTTTGGAGGCTTAGCCGTCTAGTAGACGGCTATAACTGTTTATTTAGACGGCTAAATGCATTAGATGGCTAAAACTGTTTATTTAGACGGCTAAAACTGTTTTTTTAAACGGCTAAAACTGTTTATTTACACGGCTAAATGCATTAGACGGCTAAATGCATTAGACGGCTAAAACTGTTTATTTAGACGGCTATAGCCGTCTATTAGACGGCTAAGCCTGCCACATGTCACATGCTTATTGGCTCGTAATCTGACAAATGGAATGTTGGCACGGAAATTTTAGCCGGCTAGCTTAGCCGTCTTTAGCCTTTTCGCAAGAACAATGTCCATGAAACAGTAAGTTAAATAAGAATGTTCATTTTTAAGTATTTTCTTGGTTAAATGTCCATTTTCGTATTTTTCCCTTATATAATTCTCTATACATTTTTAGTTTTTGAAATTAAATGGTTTATTACATCGTTTGAAAGATTGTTAATTAGTAATTCTTTTTCTATGTAAACTTGCAACTATCCATATGAAATCATCATTAGTTCTTAGGGTGGGAAATTGAATCTCGTTTAATAAGTGAGTAGTTTGATATATCCAACTTTAACTAGGCTTGTGAGAGCCAAGACGACCCTTTTCTTTTATATATGTAAATATAGTAACTTTAATTTATTATAAGAAATTTATATTGCATAATACATATATCATATAGATAACTATGATAAAAATAACTAATAATATATATTATGCTATGTGTATATATATAATTGTAATTATAAATATATACAAAAATAATTATATATATGTATATTAAGAAAGTAATAAATGAACCAAACCGAGTTTTATTAACTTTCCCATCGCCTGTGCTTGAGCTTCGGATTTAAAGCTCAAAACGATGGAACTCGAACTTTGGATTTAAAGCTCAAAACGGAATTCAAGCTTGTTAAGTTAATGAGCCAAACTCAACCATATATAGGTGAGCTCGGACTTGGCTCATCTTATTTACACCCCTAGCTAACTCGATTACATAAATATGTTTCACAAGCTTTATTGAAAAAAGAATCTCTCTGTAGTTGTACTTGTCGTTGCAATAGAAAAACCAATAATAATTTGAATAATCGTAGACCAACGGATACGAAAGATGCATCTTTGTTTCCATCATTAGTATTACAAGACTGGATATATTGTTCAAGATGACAAACTTCTTATCTTCTTTCACATTTCAATATGGTTTTAATATGTTTATACACAAATTTGCTTTCTTTTTGGGCATACTTATGGTCTTATTATGAACTAGGTTAATATCCCATGTATTACACGGGATAATAATAATATTATATATTTAATAATAAAAAAATTGTATTTTAAAAAACCCGTGTGTTACACGGATTGATGAAATATAACGCTATATAATTAGTAATAAAACGTTTATATCTTTAAAAACTTGTATATTACACGGTTTGAATACATTAATTTGTATTTAATATAATTTGACTTATATCACTATTTAGTTAAAAACAAAAGTTACATAATTAAATTTTAAACTGTTGGCCATTTGGTGCAATGGTAGCCCTAAGACTTCCCATAGTGGAAGTCTTGGGTTCGAATCCTGTCAACAGCAAAAAAAGGGTCTGTGATTAGATCAGGGGGTTTACCCAGTTGGGGGTTCCTCTCGTGGTGGGCTGCCCTAGATGTTCTAAGTGTTGCCCTGAGGAAAACCCAATTATCCTAGAATATCTAGCATCGCCGTTAAAAAAAAAACATAATTAAATTTTAAAGTTTTTTAAAATAAGTATATAATTTAAAATAAATATGTTTTATTAGTATAATTAATATTTTTTTTAAATATAAATCATTATTAACAAAAAGGTGTATTTAATAAGAGAGAGAGGCGAGAAAAAAAGTGTGAGGTTGAAGTGAGAGTGACAAGTGACAAAAAATTTAGTTTTTTATTACAATAGGGATGTTTATAGATATAATCGTGTAAAAATATATGATATCACTCGACTTCTAGTATAAAAATACAGATGGTTTTTATAATTCTCTTCTTAAAACTCGTTGGATATTAAAAGTCCTAACACTATAAATTATAACCTTTACATGATTAAATAAGTTAGGACCAATAGGAAGTAGAAAAAAGGGGATATTTTCTATACCTACCACAATCGATAATTCTAGTTTAATGACTTAAACCATTGGTTAACTAAATTCATATTTTAGATCTTATCATGTCATCTTTATGTCGTTGTCGAGAAGAACAACGAATTTGGAAATTATGATACCTTTTAAAAGAGTCCAAATTATTCGGGTGAGTGGTTTTCGTCACCATATCTTGCCAATCAAACATATCTAAAATCACTCACAAAAAGTTACATATGGTACATAATTTTCCATGAATATTGTCTACGGGTGAGCATGATTTAGTTCAGGGTGGAGGGGTACCGGGACTCGGGTAGTTTAAGGCTAATGATAAACTATACTGCCGCAAGTTATACGGGTTGGGGGACGGGTTTGTGAAGCCGGGGAATGTAGCCATTGAAGAAGAAGATTGTTGGATGTTGGTGCAGACCTTTGAAAAAAAATACTTTTTTTCTATAAATTCCAACCTTTTGATACACAATTTTTGTAACCAAAAAAATACTCTCATCTACTACTCTAGTATTCTACTATACTCAAATGGATCCAAAGAAACAACTATCTTCCACCCATAAAAGTCTATTTAGGTCAAAATGAAGTGACTACACCCTAATTGTTTCAATATCCCCGATTCTACCAACATCCTCCAACCCAATCATCCATACCCGTCCAAATTTCATCGGGTTATTTTGTACTTCCACAAACCGAAGGAAAACCGTTTCTGTGACACTCGATAATTTCAGGTTAAATCCGTATCGATGTCTTAAACCTAATTGTGAGAAAACATAACGCATTAAACTTAATTATAATAAATTAGGTCACACCACACATAACAAAGTTCACTCTACTTCAAGCAGTGGTAGTTTAGGAAAATTATCGGATCTCATACACGCACTTACCCCACTTAGCTACTTATTTTACATGTAACATATATATATATATATATATATATATATATATATATATATATAAAAGTATATATTCACATATGACTCTACTAGAAAAAGGTGATTTTGCTACGAAATATTTCTGACGCAAATTTTTCGTCGCAAATTGCTACACATTTGCGACAAAATAGTGACGAAAATGAAAACCCTAGCCTTTGTCGCAAATGTGTAGCACATTGTGACGCATTTCCGACAAAACCAAAAACAGTCTTAATAATTATAATAAAAATACCTTATTAACTAAATTATAATAATTAATATTGATTTTGTCGCAAATGTGTAGTAATTTGCGACACATTTCCGACAAAAACCAGTAATAATCTTAATAATTAAAATAAAAATAGCCTTTTAATATATTTATAATGATTGATATTTTTTTTGTCGGAAATGTGTCGCAATTTGCTACACATTTCCGACAAAACAATTAATAATCTTAAAAATTAAAATAAAAATACCCTTTTAATATATTTATAAATAATTGATATTGTTTTTGTCGCAAATGCGTCGCAATTTGCTACACATTTCCGACAAAATCAGTAATTGTCTTAAATATTAAAATAAAAATACCTTTTGAATATATTTATAAATAATTAATATTGTTTTTGTCACAAATGCGTTGCAATTTGCTACACATTTCCGACAAAAAAATTAATAAACTTAAAAAGTAAAATAAAAATACATTTTTAATATATTTATAAATAACTGATATTGTTTTTATCGCAAATGCGTCGCAATTTGCTACACATTTCCGACAAAACGATTAATAATCTTAAAAATTAAAATAAAAGTACCTTTTCAATATATTTATAAATAATTAATATTGTTTTTGTCGCAAATGCGTCGCAATTTGCTACACATTTCCGACAAAACCATTAATAATCTTAAAAATAAAATAAAAAAACATTTTTAATATACTTATAAATAATTAATGTGTATATATGCGTGTGTATGTGTATGTATATCTATAAGTATGTACTTAATGTGTATGTGTATGTATCCATGCCTATTTGTATATATATATGTGTGTGTGTGTGTATGTCTCTGTATATATGTGTATGTGTACGTATATGTATGTATGCGCGTGTATATGTATGTATATTTATATGTACAATTATGTATTTATATGTGAATGTATCTATGTGTATTTGTATGTTTATATGTATGTGTGTATACATATGAGTATGTGTATGTATCTATGTGTGTGTATGTATATGTATGTTTGTGTATCTGTGTATGGTCAGTTGGGAACGTCGATTATCAGTTAGGGGGTCGCTAAGAGTCAATTATAGTCAATGATGGTCATTATACTTCATTGATGGTCGATTGTGGTCGTTGTTTATCAATTAGGGCCAATAACAGTCAATGATGGTCAATGTATGTGTTTGTATGCGTGTGTATTTGTTTGTGTAGGTGTATATGCATGTTTGTGTATGTGCGTGTGTATTTCTATATATATGTGTATATGTATGTTTTGTGCATATGTATGTGTATATATGTATTTGTATGTGTGTGTATTTGTATACTTAGGTGTATATGTATGTATGTTTTTCGGTGTATACACAAACACATACGTATATGCTTACAAAATTATGAAAGGGTGTTTTTTGTAACGGGTTTCAATGGTGTACACGTACGTACGTATGTCTAGAATGTGTATAAGTTTGTGAAATAAAAGTATTTAACATATAATGAAGTTGCACAGAAGATGTAATGGAAAAAAACAACATTAAACCCTCGAAAAACGAAAAACAAAATCAGATTGTTGGAAATGCGTAGCAATTGTGTGGTAACTTGCTACGCATTTGTAACAAAATATCTATTTTGTGGAGGTTGTGTAGCAAACGTGTAGCAACTTGCTACGTATTTGTGACAAAATATCTATATTTAAGAGTTTTTGTAGCAAATGAGTAGCAATTTGCTACACATTTGTGACAAAATATGAATGTATATGTGTATTTATATGTATATGTGTATGTGTATGCATATGTAAAAAAGTAAGTGTATGTGTACGTGTGTATTTGTATGTATATGTGTCTTTGTGTGTGTATATGTATGTGTGTATTTGTATGTATATGTGTATATTTGTCTTTGTATATATATATATATATATATATATATATATCTATGTGTATGTATATGCATGTATAATAAAAGTATTTATATTTATAAAGTTTACTACTAATAATAAAGTTTTATTTATTATTACATTTATTAATATATTTAATTATAAATATAATGGTTGATAATAATAATAATTAATATAAAAATATTTATTTAAATTTGCATCGGAAAAGTGTTGTAGATTTCCGACAAAACGATTTTTTTTAATTATTGTTTTAACTGTTAATATATATTTCAATAGTGATTCAAAACTTTTGGTCCTTTCCCTCCTAATGTTCCCCCCTAAAATTCCACTTTTTATAAACCCGAGCTCATTTTTATCTCCTGTATATTTTCCCCCTAATATTAATATTATTATTAATAGTATTATTATCATTATTGTTATTATAATAATAATGTTAATAAGAATTTATTATTATATATTTTTACTAATAATAATGTAAATTATTATCATCATTAGTATTATTTTTATTATATATTTTTACTAAGAATGAAGTAAAGTTTTAATTATTTTTTTTTAATAATTATGAAATTTTCTAATTACTACTATTATCGTTTCTATTATTAAGTTTATTATAAATAAAAACGATGATGATTTTATTTTTATTAGTATATTTTATTATTTCTATTACTTTATTTTTATTTTATTTTTATTTTTATTTTTTTACAAATAAAAATGTTAATAATTTTATTAGTATTTTTCTTGTGATATATATACCATGAATTAGGTTTAAGTAAAAGGATTCTAATTCTAATAAGGGTGAGAAGAATTTAGGGCTATTAGATCAAATTGTAAAAAAAATTTAATGGTTGAGATTAAATTGTAGAAGAAAAAGTTGTTGAAAGTGTATTTTAGTTTTGGCCACTTTTGTTGACTTTTTATCAAGTTTCCCCCTCATTTTTAAACGTTCATAACTTTTACGTACGACATTATTTTTTCAAAAAAATTACACCATAAAAACGAGCGTTTTTTTATCTTTAAAACGAGTATAGTGTCGTTATAAACAAAAACGAATTTTTTTTACGTTTTCCAGGTCAATGTGTAATTAGTCAAGTCAATATGTAATACAAGTTCATTGTGTTATATGTATTTATCATTGTGTTTTATATTTTCCAGCTCATTGTGTAATTAGTTAGGTCATTGTGTAATACAAGTTTATTGTGTAATACAAATTCATTGTGTCATACCACGTCTGGTCATTGTGTAATATCCGGTCATTATGTAATTAGTCAGGTCATTGTGTAATACAAGTTCTTTGTGTAATTAGTCACGTCATTGTGTAATACAAGTTCTTTGTGTAATTAGTCATGCCATTATGTAATACAAGTTCATTGTGTAATACAAGTTAATTGTGTAATACAGGTTCATCGTGTAATACCACGTCTGGTCATTGTGTAATTAGTCACGTCATTGTGTAAAACAAGTTCATTATGTAATTAGTCAGGTCATTGTGTAATACAAGTTCAATGTGTAATACAAGTTCATTGTGTAATACAAGTTCATTGTGTAATACAAGTTCATTGTGTAATTCAAGTTCATTGTATAATATCACGTGTGGTCATTGTGTATTATCTGGTCATTGTGTAATTAGTCAGGTCATTGTGTAATACCACGTCTAGTCATTGCGTAATATCTAGTCATTGTGTAATTAGTCAGGTCATTGTGTAATACAAGTTCATTGTGTATTTAGTCAGGTCATTGTGTAATACAAGTTCATTGTGTACTACCACGTCTGGTCATTGCGTAATTAGTCAGGTCGTTGTGTAATACAAGTTCATTGTGTAATACCACGTCTGGTCATTGTTTAATTAGTTAGGTCGTTGTGTAATACAAGTTGATTGTGTAATAGTCAGGTCATTATGTAATACATGTTCATTGTGTAATTAGTCAGGTCATTGTGTAATACAAGTTCATTGTGTATTACACAATGACCATTATGCTCTCACTTTAAAAACAATAAAAGGACACATGTCAAGCCCAGAATCCATCTTACATTTCTTATTTTTAAAACCCTTTTTACTATAACCTAACCCTTTATACCATATATTATTATTATCATTAGTTTTTGTCGGAAAAGTGTCGGAAATTTCTAACACAATTCGGACAAAAAAGTTTCTAAATATTATTTTTTTTATTAAATCTATTGCTTCTTTTATTATTATTATTTCTATTATTAATGATTTTATCATAAATAAGAACATTAAAAATTTTATTGTTACAAGTATTTGTTATATTATAATGATTTTTATTTTATAATAAAAATAACTTTTTTTTATCATAAATAAACAAAAAAAAATAATTTTAATTTTATTATTATTAGTAATTTTATTGTCATTTATATATTTAATAGTATTTTTAAAATGTTTATTTTATTTTTATATTAATTATTAATTTGTTGCGTCGGAAAAGTGTCGCAATGTTCCGACACAATTCCGACTAAAGGTCATTTTTATTTTCTATTAATATTTTATACAAATAAAATGCATTTGGAAACCCTAATATCCCTATTCTCTAACACTCAGACATATAGATCAAGACCTCCCACCATCTCCCACATCCCACCATCTTCCACCTTCCCACCACACCTCCCACAACACCTCCCACCGCCGGTTTGTCTCACCACCGTTAAGTGAACCCAAAAATTCGTCGCCTATTGCCGCAACACCACCATCTCCCACCAGCGTCACAGTGAACCCGAAAACCCCTCGGTGGTTGTTGCACATAATGAACTCGTCGCCGGTTGTCTCATCGCCGAAACCCATCGACGGCTGTCTTACCACCACCATCGCTCACCGCCGGTACCGAAACCCATCGCCGTTTGTTTCGTCCAACATTTATCCCACTTCTCATTGAGGTCTTGATTTGAATTTGGGGTTTTTGCTATTGTAAAGGTATTGTAAATTTCAGCATATGTGTTCTTTCATGTCTATTTAATTTTTTCAAGTATGCTTTCATTTGTGGTTGAATTGTACATGTTATTGAGGATTTCTTAAGATTTTTCTCAATTTCTTATCTTTATTTTTGGGGAATGCCTAAGAAACCTGCAACCAATTCCAATTTTAAGAGATTTTGAATTTTTAGTTATCTAAGAAGTTTATTTTGTTTATTTAGTTCCACAAGATTTGTTTATTTTGTTAAAGATTTTGAGGCTTAATGTTATATTGTTATGCAAGGTATATATGTGTTCCAAGTTCTGATGATATATGATTATGTCCTCTAGGTCACTTTGTAGTCTTTTTGCAATGATTATAGAGTGTAAAACTATAAATACAACTCTTGTTTGATGATATAAAAGAAGATTTATTTAATCATAATTCATTTTTGTTTAAAATATTTGTTCTATACAACTCTTGTTTGATGATATGAAAGAAGATTTATTTAATCATAATTCATTTTTGTTTAAAATATTTGTTCTTAAATGGAGGGTATTCATCAAAAGGATGTCCCACCTTCCAAGTTCAAGGTAAAGGTTCTACTAATCGTCAATGTTGTATCACAATGACAGTTTCTACTAATAATTTTCATCAAACTAAATGCAACTAAGATAGGTGATAGTTTTTTGAATTTGAAAGGTATCACTGTTTTGAATAGAGGTTCTAGTGGTATATTATCTGAACTTTTGTATGAGTTTCTGACTCATTCAAGTGGCATCCTCTATGATACATGTTATAAGTGTTGGGATTCAGTGGTGATCAAATTGACTTTTTAGTAAAAACGGGTTTTGACAGAGAAATTAATTAATTTAGTTAATTAATAAATACGCAGCGGAAAATAAAATCAAAACCTATTTAACAGCACTGACAAACCGAACAGGATCTGGTTATGAACACGCAAACACAAAAAAAAAACAATTAATCTACTAATGAGATTAATTATACCTTAGTGGTTAATGATTAACCGGTTGAGACACCGAGGTACAATGAACCGATGCTAGATCACGAATCGGACGTGAGAGAACGAGACACCGAGGCTGACCGAGAACTGGGCAGGCAGCGGCGGCTGGGGCTGGCTTGGAGGTTGCCGGAAATCACCAAAAGGATGATTTCGTTTTGGTGTTTGGCGGCGTGCGAAGAAAACAAAACAAAAACCAAAAGGTTTTTCTCTACATGTTTCGATCAAAAAGAAAAAAGATCAAAAAATGGCCCTTGCGGCTGATCTAGTCTCTAATATTCTCACGAAACATTTATTAGGTTATTATTATATAATAATAATAAACCCTACTAATTGTTTCCGGGTCCATAGTCCAAAACGAGATGCAAAAGCCCGAACCCATTTAAATTTTTTTAATGAAAGATTAAAACAATATATATACAATTATTATTTATAAACTAGTATAAATAATAATTCCCGTCTAACAAATATATATAAATATATATCGTCTCGGTAACAGTTCGTAATTACCAGTTAAGCGGGTTAAGTGGATTTAATGTTCGTTGCCCTAGGTGTAACTCTTACGGGTCATAGCTCGGTCAGCCGCGTTGTCCATCGGGTCGGTCCACAAAATCCAACAATCTCGCACTTGGACGATCCACGATAAATCAACGCAAATAGTCAGCGGCGCTCTAGCTGCACATGGTTGTCCCTAACAAGGTATGATGCTTTAAAGTCATTAACCAAATATCTCGGTGTTAGTAACAGCTAACTAAAACATGACAACAGACTTAAGGCGATAGTTGTCATTCATCCTTTCCGTATAAAACATCAATTGAATCAATGAGACATGGATTTAGTTCATTCTCATATGGCGTTCAATTATTATTGTTCTCGATCAAGAATCAAAGTGGTCCAATCAAACACACAGTAAGTTTGGGTAAGGCCTTACACTTCACCAGTTTGAATCAACGAGGGCGCCACGATGCCTATCTGTTACATATAATGTAAGAGTACAGAATCCCTTATTGACTACATACAACTCCC
Organism: Smallanthus sonchifolius; assembly: GCA_023525975.1. Lineage (NCBI taxonomy): Eukaryota > Viridiplantae > Streptophyta > Magnoliopsida > Asterales > Asteraceae > Smallanthus > Smallanthus sonchifolius. The sequence continues at coordinate 12,686,366 of CM042035.1, read as the reverse complement.
ACTAAACTTCAGAACTATTTCTGATCAAAGCCTTTATGACTGGCAGTTACGCGACAGCGTTTGACAGTGATTAAAGAATGGTCCTTGGTAAACGGCAGTTCTAGTACGTATTTGATGCGAGTTACATCCAACGTCTTTCAAAACGAGGCCTATGAAGTTCGGAGTCAACTCCTTGAGCCGAAGTTCAGAAAAGTCTTAATTCAGAGACGTTCCCACGAGTCTGACCGACTACGGATAATTAAGAATACAAGATTCATGGATTAAATGTATTAAAATCGAACACAGTTATAAGAATACAATATTAAGAACATGTCTTTAGTCCTTCTCAAGTACTTCAAGATGCTCTTGACTGCAGTCCAATGGGCAATGCCAGGACTTTGCTGAAAACGACTGGTCATGCTTAAAGCATACGAGACGTCTGGCCTGGTACATAACATAGCATACATGATAGAACCAATCGCCGAAGCATATGGAATTGCTTCCATAAGCTTGGTTTCAATGTCTTTTGAAGGAGATTGCGATTTGTTCAACACGGTTCCTTTAGTCATAGGAACACCTCCTTTCTTGGAGTTTTTCATATGAAAGCGTGCCATGACTTTGTCTATGTATGTGCCTTGACTTAGCCCTAGAAGCCGCTTAGATCTATCCCTGTAGATCTTGATTCCTAGAATGTAAGCTGCTTCTCCAAGATCTTTCATTGCAAAACAAGATCCTAACCATTGTTTGACTTTGTCAAGCACAGGGATGTTGTTTCTAATGATCAGTATATCATCCACATACAAGATGAGAAATGATATAGTGCTCCCACTAGCCTTTCTGTAAAACACAAGGCTCATCTTCATTCTTGACAAAACCAAACTCTTTGATTTTCTGATCAAAATGAAGTTTCCAGCTTCGAGATGCCTGTTTAAGTCCATAAATGGACTTATTCAGTTTGCAGACCCTACTAGGATACTTTAGATCAACAAAACCGTCAGGCTGAACCATATAGACATCTTCAGAGAGATGTCCATTAAGAAAAGCGGTTTTGACATCCATTTGCCATATCTCGTAATCATGGTACGCGGCTATGGCAAGCAGTATCCTGGTCGATTTGATCATAGCAACGGGTGAGAAAGTTTCATCATAGTCAATACCTTGAGTTTGAGTGAAACCCTTTGCAACTAGCCGTGCTTTATAGGTTTGTACATTACCATGCATGTCGGTTTTTCTTTTGAAAATCCATTTGCTCCCTATTGCCCGAGAACCGGGGGGTAGCTCAATCAAGTCCCAGACCTGATTATCACACATAGATTGCATCTCGGCGTTCATGGCTTCAAGTCATTTCTCGGATTCAGGATCTGAGATAGCAGATTTGTAGTTTGTAGGTTCGTCATTTGACTCAGCTACTAACAGGACTTTAGAAGCTTCAAGATGCCATAGGTATCTATTAGGTTCTTTACGAGACCTGCTACTTCTGCGAACGCTTGTGTTTATGTCTGATTCATCAGCAACAACTTCTTGTTGATCAGACGCTCTGACTTCCTTAGCGGTTGTTTGTGTTTCTTGAATTTCTTCAAGATCCAAAATATTATTTCCGGTTCCTCGATTTAGAAGATCTTCCTCGAGAAAGCATCCTTTCCTTTTGATGGAAACAAGGTTTGCATCAGGATGATAGAAATAATATCCGCTTTTGTTGTAGTAACCGACGAAAACAACTTTTTCGCCTTGTCATCAGAATCGCTGGTGACATATGCATCACATCTACATACTCTAAGGTACCCGTGCCATATCTCATATGGGGTTTTGTTCACCTTCTTAGTCGGTGCCATATTTACAAGGCGGGCGGCGGTCATAAGAGCATAACTCCAGAAGGAGTGAGGCAAGTTAGTTCTACACATCATCGATCGAACCATATTAAGTAGGGTTCGATTTCTCCTCTCGCTCACGCCATTAAGTTGGGGTGTGCCAAGAGGAGTGGGCAGAGAAATAATTCCGTGCTCCTTCAGATGATTAAGAAATTCTAAGCTGAGATACTCGCCACCTCGATCTGATCGAAGTGTCTTGATAGATTTATCGAGCTGTTTCTCTACTTCGTTTTGAAACTTTTTGAACTTTTCAAATGTTTCATGCTTATGTTTCATAATATAGACATAAGCATATCGACTATAATCGTCAATAAATGAAACGAAGTATCTTTCATGATTTCTAGACATGGTTCTGAAAGGGCCACACATATTAGTGTGTATAAGGCCTAGCAGATCCTTGGCTTGTTCACCAACATGAGTGAAGGGGTCCTTTGTGAGTTTGCCAGCTAAAAAAGACTCGCAAATATCAAATGAGTCCTGTCCGGTAGGTTCAAGAATTCCCTCGGATTAGAGTCTTTTAATGCGTGCCTTGCTTATGTAGCCAAGTCGACAATGCCATAGAAAAGTATCATTAATGCCAGATTTGATACGTTTAGAAAGATTATATATGTTATTGTCAGTTTGAACGTCAATATCATAAATACCGTTTTGAGGTTTAGCCTCAAAATAAAAGATATCATTTAAGTAGGAAGAAATAGCAATACCATTAAAAACGTACTTAAATCCTTGTTCAAACAATAAAGAAACTGAAATAATGTTTATGGTTAAACCAGGTGCAAACAAACAATTGTTCAAAACAACCACAAGGCCAGAAGGACATGAGAGATGATATGTTCCAGTTGCAAGAACTGGTACTCTTTTCCCATCACCAACGATGAGCTCCACGTCGCCTTGTTTCAACTTCCTCCAAATTTTAGGCTCCTGCAAGACATTAATGATGTGGTATCCACATCCAGTATCAAATACCCATGTGTTGCTAGAAACAGTAAAAATTTCAATAACATAAATGAGAATACCTGAAGAGGTGCCCTCAAAGCATTGGCGCTCCTCAGGAGGGGTGCTTTTGAAGCTTTCTTGTTATTGTTGGTGGCAGGCTTGGCAGCAACATTAACCTTCTTCTTGCCTTTTCTATTATAACCTCTTTTCTTGGGGTTAGGTTTTTTTTAACACCAGTAGATCTGACCATCAGAACTTGATTTTTCTTTCTTTGGATATTCATCTCGGCCGTTTTAAGCATACCATGTAGCTCGGCCACTGTCTTCTCAAAGCCATTCATGTTGAAATTCATTACGAATTGAGCATAGGAGCTTGGGAGAGAGTTTAAGATGAAATAAGTAGCCATGTCATCCTTCATGGGATATCCAAGTTTGTTCATCTGGTCGATGTACCCTTTCATCTTAAGTACATGAGCACTAACAGGCGTGCCCTCTTGCATCATGCAACGAATGAGATGAGACATGGTTTCATAGCGTTCTTGTCGGGCTTGTTTCAGGAACATCCCCTTAAGTTGCTCAATCATGTCAAAGGCACTCAGGTCCTCCATGCTCTTTTAGAGCTCACGGGACATGCAGGCTAGCATAAGGCAGGCCACCTCTGTGGCATCATCTCTTTGTTTTTTCCAGGCCTTACGAGCGGCAGCCGTGTTACCATCGGGTGCCTCAGGGACTGGTGCATCGAGAACATAGAGCTTCTTGGCCATCTTGAGAACTATTCTCAGATTGCACTGCCATGAGAGAAAGTTGGTGTTATCCAGCTTTTCATTCTCAAGGATAGACTTCAGAGCGAAGGAGTTATTAGTATTATTATTTTCAGTAGACATCTGTCAAGATAAGCAAAGAAAATAAATTAATATAAAGAAAGTGAAAAGTCCTTATTAATTTATGACCTAATTACAGAAATTAGAATAAGGAGTGAGAATCTAGCTAAATCAGTCACCAATGGTAGCTGTGGCATACAACATTAGTAAGTGGGTAACTAGACTGACAATTAGTGTCAATTGTGGAAAGATGCACAACTCTCGTGTATGAGGCCGCTAAGACAAGACATGTCTATGCATTGATACGTTTAGCCTCATCTATGCCCACTTTTAATCTCTTGAAAGCTGGGGCATGTAACAAGAGAGAAAAGTAATAGTCGTCCTAAAACTGGTACTTGCGGAAGGGCCGGATGTGTCAACGAAACCCTTGCGCCTTGGAAGGATAAACTACGCATCCAGTGCGGTGCTGTGGCTCCAAACACCGATGTTTCGTTTTATGCTCCAAGTGGTCCTTATAATAGGATGTCATAGACCATTGGTTTTAAATATGGGTTTCAATTTTAGTGTTTACCGAATAGGGTCAAACACAACGAATGAATAAATCATACGTGTGTTGTAAAAGCCAGTTTTACTATTTAAAGTCATGACAAATTTGATGAACCCTTTCATCTCTCAGGACACTTAATTTTAAATAACCTATTAAAACTAAGTTTGTCGCGACTTGAATAACCAATTAAAGTTAATAGTTGAAAACTATTAAGTTATAAGTTTTGAAATTAAATTTAGTTTAAATTGCAAAACTTTAGCGGTTATTTATTTTATAAAAACAAGCCAGTTGTTATTTTTTATGAAATTCTACAAGTTGTAAAATTAGAACTTGTGGTGACAGATTGTGACATTTTAAAACTCCTTTTAAAACGTTTGGCGTTTGGTTGGTTTATTATAAATTTAAGTTATAAAAAATTAAAAGCTACCATAAAGCAAATAAATATGTAAATCTTTTAGGGCCAAGTTTGTTTGATCTTGCTAGAGCCAGTTAGCAAGACCAAACGGGTCACGAGGTCCACAAAATTAAAACAACCACAAGGATGGACTTCCGTGCATCTAGTCATCTCGGATGACTCCCACTGACTCCATGATTCCTGTTGCGTCTTCAGATTTGTCTTCGGATTTTTATTAAATTACATAAAATAAAAAAGCCTATTCTATTACAACTTTGAGCCATCAAAAGTGGGCCAAAACCATAAAACAAAAAACTGAATAATAAACACAAACAACTCAATCACATGGGTCGGGCCAGATTTACATATTCAATACAATCACATATACGGGCAATAAATTTGGTCAAATAAAAAAAATTAAAATCGAACAAATTAATAAATAAAAAATGCCCCAAAAACAGATCAGAAACTTCAAGATAGTTAAAGTTTGTGATTAATCTAACCGGTGAAACCAGACCGGTTCCAATTTGCGTGTTATAACCCAGGCTCTGATACCACTGTTGGGATTCAGTGGTGATCAGATTGACTTTTTAGTAAAAACGGGTTTTGACAGAGAAATTAATTAATTTAGTTAATTAATAAATACGCAGCGAAAAATAAAATCAAAACCTATTTAACAGCACTGACAAACCGAACAGGATCTGGTTATGAACACACAAACACAAAAAAAATAATTAATCTACTGATGAGATTAATTATACCTTAATGGTTAATGATTAACCGATTGAGACACCGAGGTACAACAAACCAATGCTAGATCACGAACCGGACGTGAGAGAATGGGACGCCGGGGCTGACCGAGTATTGGGCAGGCAGCGGCGGCTGGGGCTGGCTTGGAGGTTGCCGAAAATCACCAAAAGGATGATTTCGTTTTGGTGTTTGGCGGCGGGCGAAGAAAACAAAACAAAAACCAAAAGGTTTTTCTCTACATGTTTCGATTAAAAAGAAAAAAGATCAAAAAATGGCCCTTGCGGCTGATCTAGTCTCTAATATTCTCACGAAACATTTACTAGGTTATTATTATATAATAATAATAAACCCTACTAATTGTTTCCGTGCCCATAGTTCAAAACGAGATGCAAAAGCCCGAACCCATTTAATTTTTTTTTAATGAAAGATTAAAACAATATATATACAATTATTATTTATAAACTAGTATAAATAATAATTCCCGTCTAACGAATATATATAAATATATATCGTCTCGGTAACAGTTCGTAATTACCAGTTAAGCGGGTTAAGTGGATTTAATGTTCGTTGCCCTAGGTGTAACTATTACGGGTCATAGCTCGGTCAGCCGCGTTGTCCATAGGGTCGATCCACAAAATCCAATAATAAGATGCATTTTGGTGGAATTTCATATATCATCAATTTTGTTTTCTCTCAATCTTACATTGATGCAGTTGATGTAACATCTCTAGTGGTACCAGCTGCTGTATTAGGGACTCTGGGCTATGGATACATGTGGTGGAATGTATGATTGGTTTTGAATTTTCATTGAGTTTCCAACATAAGGTTTACTTTTAGATATTGGATTTTTCTACAACAAATGGTCCTTTTTAGAGTCTTTCATCTTCAGAGACCTCATGTATTTGACAAAGAGTAACATTACAAATACGGTTTCAAACTTGAAAAATAATCTAGAACAAGTTTCAGATGCTATGACTGTAAGTTTGTACTTGATTTTTAGTGTTTTTTTTTCATCAATTTTGAATGTTCATTTTTTGTACTTTTTCTTTATGTTGTTTTGTTTAACTAGGCAGCGAGGAGGCATTTGAATGAGAGGATTGAGAACTTGGACGGGAAACTGAATGTACAAGTGGAGATATCAATGTTATTTAAAAATGAGGTACATTTGTTAGGCAAAACTATATCACACATAGGTTTAAATTTTGAATCTGTCATTTCTTAGCATAAAATTGGTCTAAAGAAATTGCAAATTTAGTGAACTTGTGAAACAGGTGACTGATGTTCAGGATAATATTTTTTCCCAACTTGGGCATAACTTAGATTCACTAGAGAAGGTATCTACACAATAAGTTTGATGGAAATATAATCTCTCGCAAGACACATGTAAAAATAGTATTTGTTTTGTAGTTTAGCCATTAAAAGGTTGTAATATATAATTTTTAGAACTGGGTTATTGAATTTGTAAAACATATTCATAATTTTTTATGAGTTTTTCTGCATTTTTTAGCAGAATCAATTTGAATTTTTTTGTATTTTCTAATTTAATTTAATTAAATAAAATCTAGATTTTTAATTTTGTTTTATTATTTGCATCAGAAATCTGTCAGAATTTTCTGACAAATTTGCAACAAAACTAATTTATTTATATTTATATAAAAATAAAAATAGTTAAAAAATATATAAAAAAATCTTCCGACACATTTCCGATGAAATGAATTTTATAATTTTTTGTATAATTATATAAAATAATAAATTTTAATTAAAAATAAAAATTAAAAAATAAAATCCGTCGTAAATGTGTCGGAAATTTCCGACACATTTGCGACAAACTATTTCATTTAAATCAAATTAGAAAAAGTAAAAAAATTAGATAAGTATGTTAATAATTATAAGCATAAGAATTATTCCAATAATTATAATTAGAAATTGCGTCGGAAATTCGTTGGAAATTCCGACATAACATTTTTGTCGCAATTCTGTCGCATTTTCTTGTCGTTATCACAATTTTGTCGGAATTTGGTGTTTCCGACGTGTTTTCAACGCATTTGCGACGCAAATTTGCTTCGGAATTTGGTGTGTCCGGGCATAACACGTAAATGTGTGAACACGTAAATCTTCTCATTTGAAACCGACACGTACCCGAACATCGTAAACCAACTTAGTTATGCCCGGACTCTATTTAACAGGTATTCCACCCGGCAAACAACTAACGCCCAACACCACCTCTCTCCCCTTCCCTCTTCTCGGCAAAGAACCACCTCAAAGGGGGCCTCCCCTCCCTTGTTCCCTCTTACACTAGCACCAACATCTTTGTCTCCAAAGACCAAGTTGTTCCCTAGCATACATATATGTCCCGTAGAAACATAAAACCCAAGGGTTTTTACACATTTAGAGAACTATAAATAGAGCATGATGAGCTCCATCTCATCCACCACAACTCACCAGGGGCGGCCCTAGGGGGGGGAGGCGACCGTCTGGGGCCATAGTTGTTAAATTTTATATATATTATATATATAAATATTTTTATAAAATGTCCAACTTGTATTATCCATTTATTTTATTAACCCATTTAGAAATTAAAAAAACCCACTACTTGTATTATCTATTTATCATATTAACTCATTTATAAATTAAAAAATGCCCACTAGATTTTCAAACTTATTAAAAAATAACAAAATCGTTATGTATGATTCGTTAATCGTTATTCGTTTGTTGTAGTTTTTTATTATGCCATTATGAATTTATATTATGGGCCCCGCTTTTTTTTTTACATGTCTGGGGCCTAAAACATTTTGAGTATTCTCGGGATCGGCCCTGCAACTCACAATCCACTCCCGCTCCCCTCCCCTTGTGAGCTCCATCTCATCCACCACAACTCACAATCTAATCCCGAGTTACTATGTTAAAATACGAAGCACGTATAAACATATGGATGCATGGAGTTATTAGTCTTATTATATGTGACTAGTGAGTTGGCCCGCGCAAAGCGTCGGGTATCATCGAGGCTCTTTTGGAGAGCGCAATATAACACAAATTGTCTTAAACATTGATTGTATTTGGGTATTATTATTATTATAACTTTTTAAATATTTAGTAATTATATACTTAAGCATTTAAATAAGATAATACTTAATTTAAATAATATTTAGTTATAAAAATATAAATAGTAAATGTAAATTTAAATCTTAATTTTAAGTATTATAAATAAAAAAAATACTTAATTTAGTGAATTAAATAATCTTATATCACTAATTATAATTATTGAGTGTTGTGCTCTAATTGTAAAGATGGAGTTAAATGGTAATTAAACACATTTTATGCATTGGTAATATATACCTTATGCACAACAATTTATGTTAGGTGTTTTAAATTTTTTAGTAAATTACAAACATGTCCTTTCAATATGTTTTATATAGTATTATATATTACAGATAATATGAGAAATTATTGTTGCTTTTATTTTATGATTTTATGTAACATAAATTTATTAACATATTGATTTTGTCAAGTCTAAAAATTAGTTAATAAAATTACTATTTGACATACAAAGGTTTTATTAGAAACATATAGCTTATGAATTTATAAAATGTTAATAATTGCTAGGAACTCTTTAAAATATATGGATATACCAAGGTTTACAAATGAACTAGAGGGCGTTACCCGCGCGTTGCGGCGGGACACGTGTTAAGTCGGTTCGGTTTCGCACATAAAAAACGTTAACAGAAAACGCATCTATCACAAAAAGTGACGTTTCGCACATAAAAACGTTAAATCGGTTCGGTTTAGCACATATATTCGGAAATCACAAAAAGTGACGTTTAAATAAAAAAACGAAAACGAATAAAAACATAGTTTGATGAAAAAATAAAACCATATGAAACCATCACAAAAAAAAAAAAAAAATGGCGAAAAAAAATTATAAAAAAATAAATTAAAAACTAAAATTAAAAAACGACATGTTTTTATATCAATCGAAAACAATATTATTAACAAACAACAACGTGGGTTCAAATAATACGGATAACGGTATCGATATTGTCCATTAGTTATCGGTTTGGTTTGTGAATGCACTGGGAATCGGTATCGTTTACGATTGAAAAAAAAAGTTTATTTGTAATGGCTTCGCCAGACAAATATTGTACGATGTAATCCAAAAAATAAAGTCATGCTTTACATCAACCGAAAACCATATAAACGTACAACGATACCAGTTTTGATAATACAAATACAGGCAATGATACTGTTTGGTCATTATTGGTTCGGTTTGTCACGGTTCCCGAATGATAACTGTGTTCGCTATATAGCTTAGATAAAATAAAATACTTGTTTCTGAATTAACAATCAGAAGATAGATGTGTATTTCATTATTTTTTTTAATTAAAACGAAAGTTATCATATAAATAAATAAAAAAAATTTAACAGACTAAAAACGTATATTATATATATGAACTTAAAAATAAATTATAAACTTACCGTACACACAAGTTCTGTAAGTAATATAAAATTTAAATAAATAAAAAACAAAAAAAGGGAAAAAAAATCAAGAAGGGTTTCGAACCAACCTCGCTTGCCAAAGTTACTAACCAACCAAGAGAGAGTTATTTGGTTGTTCTATCTCTAAAACAAAATATAAATATTGAAGCAATTTGTTAAGAAATAAGGTGCAAAGAACTTGTACGTTAGGCATAAGGTGTTGGTGATATGGCTTTTGTAAGTAATTAAATATGTATGATTTTAATTTTAAGGAAATATTATGGTAAAATATTGTTAAATGAGTTGTTGACATTGCAATTTCATAGCAAAAACGCATACCTTAACCACTCGATGAAATGTTGCCATTCAAAATCGAGTATATATTTTTTTATCCTACGCTATGACGAGCGACGTGAACGCTGCGTAGCCTACGCAGCACAAACTCAACCGCTTATCAGCGAACAATATCGTGACTGGTGTTTTGATATTATCGTAACCGATGTCCGTGGTCGCCTTTATGATTTTCCAATAACGAACAAAGTCCTACCATGTAATACGGCTAACAAATAATCACGCTCTCGCCGTGAAAAGCGTATACAATTACTAGTTCTATACAAACACAGATTTATCATCTTCTATTTCAAACTTTAAAACCTAAATTAATGAATCCATCATCTTCTATTAACCAATTTAACACCTTAATAAGCTTTGAAACACCGATTACAACAAATATAATACCTGAATAACTTCAAAATCGGTCACTTAAATAACAAACAGCTTTCGGCGGCGGTGGTGGTGCGACGGTGGTGGTAGTTACTGATTTAAGGTGAAATTTTGTGTGTGGGGGTGAATGGGAAAATAGATGACTACTTACTGATTTAGGGTAAGCAAGGGGGAGCGACGGTGGTGGTGGAGCGACGATGGTGGTAGAATTCAAGCGGGGAGGCACTATACTAATTGTGATTGTGATTGTGATTGTGAAATGATTGTGTTTGGTGGGAATGGCAAACACATACAACATTTTAGATTTAGGGCAAATTAAACGTATTGCGAGGACAAGTCCTCGCCAAAGGCGAATTTAAATTTTCAGATTTGCGCCAAGCATTTCACATTCTTCCGCTAACCCTATTGCGAGTACCCTCATACAAACGACGTCGTTAACTGTTAAACTCTTTAGCAACGAAAAAAAAATTAAATAAAAAAGTAAAAACGCTATAGCAAGGACTTGTCCTCGAGAAAACTTTTTAGTTTTAGCGCCCCACTTTTTATAATCCCGCCACTAGTCTGTTTCGATGACAAGTCCTCGCAATACCCATAAAAAAAATTCTAATTTCAGATTTACTCTATAGCGAGGATATGTCCTCACTATAGCCTTCTCTATAACGAGGACATATTGTCCTCGCGATACACGTCCATAAAATAGGGTGTATTTCTTGTTCCAGTTACGCTTGGCCAAGGAATTGTTTGTCCGAACTAACGAAGACAATCCGAACTTCTGAAATCTTGCAAGTATAGTTACATTGGACTAAGGATGTTGTTAGTCCGAAGTTATGAGTATGAAGAACTTGTCTAACTCTAGTTACATCGGACCAATGTTTTTAAACCTGGACCGGACTGGTGGTCTGGATGATCCAGTTACGTATGTTGAAACGGTCCCGTAGCGAACCGGTGGTCGGACCGGACGAACCGACGATCAGACCGGAACCATTGGTCGAACCGGGCTATTTTAAATTTTTTTTCTCTCTTTTAACTTTCCGGTGGACATTGATTTTCTGAGAAACAGAGAGTAGAGTTTTCTTGACGAAGAAGAAGAACATGTGAAATATAGAAAATGGGGAGAAAAGGGTTTAGGATATGATGACTTGTTCTTGGAAAACAAAAAAGTTAAGGTGGTGTTTGGGTGTGTTTGAAAATAACTTATTGATTTATTGGTCTTTTAAAAAAAAATAATTTTTTTGACAAAAATTCAATAAGTTAATAAGCACTTTACCACCACACTTCCAAACACCCTCTAAATATATTGACAGGGCTTTGGGAAATGGTATGATATTTTTTTAATGAAAAACAAAATTAAAAGGAAATATGAATGGTTAGCTTTTATTAATTTACATTCTCTTTCTTAATTTTATAAGCTTTTTTTTTATATTTTCGAATAAAAAGAAAATTCAAATGTGTACACGTAAACGTTTGAAACTCTCATATATTATCTTTTTTTTTCATTTTTAATATACTATTATGTTTACTTTCAAAAAACAAAATTTTAAACCTTTGATATAGTTAAATTATAAAAAATATCACCTGGTTCTTTAAACTGGTTCGACCGGTCTAACCGGTCCGTCCAGTGGACCGGTAAAACAACCAGTTCACTGTCTGATCCGGTTTTGAAAACATTGTCTCGGAGTAAGATGCTATTTGGTAGTCTCTTAATGTAATAAGAGGCTATCACTTAATGGTTCAAAACCTCTTATTGATTAAGAGTTAAGGGGCCATTTAACTTGTGAGGACTTACCATTAAGATGTTACCTCTTAACCATTCAAACTTAAGGTTACCTCTTAACCATTAAGAGGCTTTGAACCATTAGGCTATCACTTAATGGTTCAAAGCCTCTTATTGATTAAGAGGCTAGAAACAAGTTACACTCTTTCTGTGTTTTTAAAATACTTAGCTTTTTCATCACCTAAGGTTGCTTAAATAGCCAACCTATTACAAGAAGGAGACACGTGAAAATAGAAAAATAACAACCATGTGACATTCCTGGAACTCGACTCGCTCAATTACAGACCCGGACTTTTGACCCACTACTGACCTAGCAAAAGACTCGCACATAACATTGACCAAGATTCTTCCAACTTCATTAATCCTCACGTGCATGGAAGTATTGAATCACTTTCTGGTGTTTGTTCAAAGTATTCCACAAACCCACGTTTAAATGTGGTATTTGATGACCCGTGACCCATTAACATGTAACCCATGAACAAACATACGTTTAACCCAAAATAAGTGCCAAAATGGTAGCAATCATTGAAATTTGATTCATTGAAATTTTGACATTTAATGAAAAATATGTTGGTTTTTATTATAACAACAAACCCAATAAATCTAGTTTTTATTTGTATTTGATTCATTGAAATTTTGACATTTAATGAAAAATATGTTGGTTTTTATTATAACAACGAACCCAATAAATCTAGTTTTTTGACATTAAATAGCTTTTGCCGTTTTTAAAATTTTAATTAGCTCTTAATTTCTTCACTAACTTTAGTAATAAATACATTTATAATCAAGCAGTACGTACATTTATAACAAGGATTCATGGTGCATTATCACTTCTTATATATACGTATGTGTTACCATTACAAAATTCATCAACAATGCATAGAATGAAGATCAACATGACAAGGCCTTTCATATTCATCACACTTCTAATGGTCTTTATGATTATAGGTAATTTGTGTCTCAATCTCTTGATTTATAGTTTTCTCATAAACAAATTGTCCAAACTTGCGTAATATGACTAGTTACCTTATAAATCACTCAGAGAAATATGCATTCACTAATCGATTACCCAAAGTTACAGATCTAGACTTGCTAATGGCCCAAGAGGATTGTCAAGATGATTTTATTATCCGTCTATGTGAAGCAGACACATGTAATCTTATGTGCAAAGATACACATGGGGGCAATGCACGTGGAGAGTGCATTGGTGAGAACATTTGCCATTGTTTTTTCAATTGTTCAGTGAATGAAGAGAGTCTTATGAATCAAGGCATCAAAACATGAAAATTGTAGATGTTAATATCTATATATAAATGCTAATAAGATGATCTAAGAATCTTATTACTTGATTTCATCTATATTATATGTCATTATGTCTTTAAATACGCTTAACTAAGCTAATAAGTGATATATGGATGTGTTGAAAGAGTACACATGTAACGCATTAAGTTATATATTTATACTATTTCCTTAGGAATCAATATACATGGAAGTGGGTTTCTTAAATTATAAATTTAACTAGGTTAGTTACGCAGATATTACACGAGTGGAATAAAGAAAATAATGTAAAATGAAAATAATTCATAAATCTCTAGATAGTTCTTTGTATACAAAATTAGGTTAGAATCTGTATTACACAAGTTGTATATTGAAAACGATATAATTCATAAATATGTATATACGTTTTTCCGAACTGAATTCATAAATCTTTATACAGTTTCTATTTTGAAAATTCGAGAATAAGAACATGAGCACCATTTGAATTATTTGCAATATATCAAACATTTATTTCACACAGAAATCACATAGAGTGACATAAAAGATACGCTTCTTGTTAAAAAAGATATTCTTTAAATAGTGCAAAAAAAATTATTTAAAATGTTTTAAGTAAAAAAATAAGTTTGCATATTCATTTTTGTGGTTGGTTTATCATTTTTCCCACTTTTAACTCTAAAGGTCAAACATTTAGCAATGAATCCAATAACATCTCTATTCTAATGCTTATTAGTTATTAACAAACCATTCATTTCAATTCTTATCTAATATTACTAAATATAGCTTTTGTTATGGTTTATCTTTTCAAATTTGAGTTTGGAACAACATAAAAATTATTTTGATTTTTAGATTATTGCAGCACACTGAAAATACTGATTCAGAATAAAAATGGAGCGCGCAATAAGCAATCTTCTATATCAAAAGCACTTTTCAAAACTCGGGGTCCCTATAGCCTCTAAAGGTATATTACCTAGAGGTATAATCTTACGGTTATAGTCTAGGCCTCTCGAAAAACCGAATTCTCTATAACCAATTGCTCCCATACCAATTTGTCACACCTTGGGAACAGGGGTTGGGGCGTAACGATTGAATCAAACAACAAGTAGTAGAAAATAAAAATAAAACACTATAAATTAAGTGTGAGTTATAAGGTTAACAAGTAACTAACACAAAACAATGCAACAACGCTAGTGTTCTCAACAACACATCCTCAAACGGTATGCTCCAAGGCATAAAAGTCCTAGCCATGATACCCAAGTCCACTAGCTATTTCTCAAGTTAAAGCACCTGAAAAACATGCTAAAAAAATGTCAACTATAAAGTTGGTGTGCTCGTAAGTTTGTGACACAAAAGTAATAACCATAGAATAATGCATATTAAATAAGTCCACAACCAACCCTACACCCAATACCCAACTCCCAACCTGGACTGAATCCGTGAGTGTACAACAACCCCTTAGCTTATGTCATGCCACAAACATAAGTAAACACATACAGATTATATGTTGCAACGCCCTGCAGGCCTTAGTGGGGTTTTCCGTACCCTAGAGAGGAAGGGTTACCAGACTCATTAGATGGTGACACAGGCGTTGGGATTCCCCAAGTAGTACTACCCGTATGTTCCGTCAGTCCAACATAAGTTAATGGTTGTGTAAACAAAAATAAAGCAAGGCCAACATGACATAAAAAAACCTATCTTATTTATTACAAAAACATAAGTTCATAAAACAATTAGGAGCATGCTTTTCTCCCTAAAATGTTAAGCAAAACGGGGGTACGAGAATTATTAGAAATATAAAATTTACTGTAAAAATATTTTTTTCTACATCTTTGAGTAAATTTATTATTTTTCACTATTTTTACAAATTTTAAAGGGATAAATATGATAAAAATTATTAGAAATATAAAATTTACACATTTTTATTAAAGATCATTCTAATTATAATTAGGTTACTGTAAAAAGGAATTTTCTTATTTTTGTATCTGTATCCTTCACTGTTTTTTCTTGGTTTCTGATGTTTGTATCTGTCTCTTAAAATTTAACCTTATGAGAATAGGGGCTATTGACTCGGGGGTGTCTCACATGCCTGATGTTATTGGCTGTCAACCGGCTTGTTTCCCTTTTAAGTACCTTGGTCTCACGGTGGGGGCGAGCATGAACCGGATTAAAAACTAGCATCATGTTTTGGACATCTTCAAGGCCTGTCTTTCTTTATGGAAGGCCTCTACTTTATCTTTTGGAAGCAGAGTCACTCTTATCAAATTCGTCCTGGAAATCCTCCTGACTTATTATTTCTCAATATAGAAGGCTCCCTGCAAGGTTATGGAGAGTTTGGAAAAAATCTGAAGAAATTTCTTTGGGGAGGATGCGAAGAGAAACAAAAAATACACTGGGTAGCATGAGATAGAGTTATTAAACCGAAGGACAAGGGAGGGTTGGGCATAGGCTGGCTCCGAAACATAAACAAAGCCCTTATTTCAAAATGGATACGGAGATTTCAAAATGAAGGGCATAGCCTATGGAGGAGAATAACTGTGGCGTTACATGGTAGAACCAGATCTTGGTCTTCCATTCCGATCAACAAATATCTAACCGGGACATGGAACAATATTGCTAGGTTAGAATCCAAATTTTTCATCGCGGAGCAAAAGGTGCAAATTTTGATTAAAGGAGTAGTCTGCAGCGGGCATTCTATTCGGTTTTGGTTGGACCCTTGAGGCTCTCTTTTGCAGCCTTATTTACCTTAGAATCCAACAAAAAGATCCCCGTTTCTGATTGTTATTCTATCCTTGATAACTCGGTCGTTTGAATTTGGAGATGGCATCATAAGCCACTGTCGGATTCGGAACTCAGCGAGTTGTCCAACTGATTCAATCTCTTGGACGCAGATTCGGCCATTATGCGGGCTGGATAAATGGGTATGACTCTCGTGGAATTAAATAAGCAAAAGATCTCGGTCCCCTCTCAATTATGTATTTTTTGCGAGGATGGATTGGAAACGACCGATTATTTACTTACATCTTGCTATATAGCCACGGTGATTTGGCAATATGTTAGTAAATGGTGCAAGATAAAACCAATTTTATCCTTTTTGGTTAGGGACTTGTTTGAGATTCACAAGAAGGCTTCTTCAGAAAAAGAGATACATGAGGTAATACATTTTATTATTCTTGGTGCATTTGAAAGGCTAGAAATGAGCTTCACTTCTCCAACAAACCGGTTAGAGCGGAAAAGATAATAGAAGACTTAAAAAGCCTTGGTTTCCTTTGGTTAAAAAATATATCTAAATTTAAAGCTATTAAATGCATCAAACAACACAATCTCTCTAGTGTTTTCTCTTCTTTCTCTCTAAAGAATTCCAACAATTCTTTGATCATCTTCATCATTTTCTTTAAAGTACAGTTCGGGTGCTAGAGCCCTCCCCGGCAGTACATACTGCTTAGACCGTTGTACCCTGGGAAACAAAACGGGGAGAGACCCGGAATTTGTATTAAGGCCCCCATGTCAAACACGATCCTCGGTCAAAATTGGATTCTGTTCTTGTATTTTTTGATTTTTCAGTTGTATTCGTATTTGTAATTTACTTTCTTTCCTAGATAGGTTTGATTATTTGTATTATAATCATAATATTAAAAATGTTTTATTTTTATACGCGAACGGATTCGTAGAGTGTCATCATTGAGTGACTACTTATGATGGTGAGGATTAGAAGATTACTAAGACTAATTAATTTAGATGTTTAAGTGTAAGTAGTCTAGTTAATTTTGGGTAAACTACATGTTAAGTCATTAGTGGAAATCATGTCTTGATTAGTTAGTTGGTTAGAAAGTAGGTAAAAGTTTGTATTACATACAGTTTATGGTTATTAGGGTAAAGGGGGCACCTGCGGGTAGACGATGCGGGTTATGCGGGTAAGGTGCCGCCAACGTATCGGGTAAGGCCTCGGGTAAGAAGTTTCGGGTATATATACCCGTGAAAGAATTTCCGTCTCACAAAGACAATGATTTAAAAGGAAAGCCATCTTCTTGACTTCCATTCTACTCCTATATTTCAAGAAAATACAATAAACCATAAATATTAAAACTTATTGTAAAAAATCCAATAAAATCATATTCGTAAATAAATAAATTTTTTTTTGAAAGACAAATTTTTAATTCATGTGGAGTGAGACTTTAACTCATCACCTTCTTAAATTTTGGTGTTTTTATTTATGTATCTTTTTTTTAATTAATGAAGTTTTTTTATTAATTTTATTTTTAAGTTAGTTTTAATAAAGAATTAATTTAAAAAAATTTATTTAGGGTATTAGGGTTGTGCCCCCAACACTTTAGAGTATTAGGGTTGGATTTGGGTAAAAGTGAGGTGACACACCCTCATAGGGTATTTTTGTTAGGGTAGTTTTTAGTGAGAGTTATGTCCCTTCACCCTTACATCATACAAGTTGGTAACACAAGTGGGTGCGCAAAACCTAAGGATCAAATGGTTGGTTTTACATGTGAACGAGTTAATGGGTGAACTTGTGGTGACACCATCAATAATTATAAGTTTTATAAAATTTTCAAGAGGATAAACATAAAATAATTATAACAATTTTTTTTATCAGTGTAACTGAAGCACATGCCTGTAGCACGACGTAGGAAAGACATACTAGCAAGCAAGCAGATAGTTTACATGCATATTTAGTTTTGGTTCTGAATTCCTTTTAATGTTGTGGATTTTTTTTTCTATTCTAGTGTATTTTTAGTATAATCCAGAAAACAAGATAAAACGACAAACAAGCTACATTTCCTGTTTGGATGTCAAATTGGTCATTCAATATTTTAAAAACCAGTTAAAACCGGCGGGTAATACCGGTTGAACCAGATCTCGATCACTAATCCGATAAATTTAAACCCGGTAAATTACCGGTACTATCGATACTGTTATACCGGTTTTAGACCCAAGTAAAATTTTAGGTTTAAATTTTAAACCAAAAAAATTAATTGATCATTTCCTCTTCAAAAAATAGCGGCCCGGTTAAATACTAACCTTCTACTTGCGGTAAAAAACATTAAACCTAGTTCTTCTTCAAAAAATAGTTCATTGATCAGTTTCATCGATTGCTGTTAAAAAATAACCTTCTGGTTACCATATTGATCAGTTCCTCTTAACAAATAGTTCATTGATCTAAAAATCAGATAAAGCATGGGAGTATGTAACTTGTCAAAAAGATGAGAAAGGTAAAATAGTATATATGTGTGTGTGTTTTTATCTAAAAACTGTGCGTGGTAGTGGTATAACTAGAATGAAGACCTTGCGGCATTAAAGGAGATATTGAACCTTGTAAAAAAGTAACGGTAGACGTTCGTTTTACTATGCAAGGAATTCTGAAAAAAAAAGATTTGTTCAAGCGAGAGTAAGTCTACTGACAATTGATCTAGTGTTGACGTCTTAGATGGTGACAAAGAACTTGAGGAAATAAGTGACCAAAGTCACCAAACTCAAAAGGGAAAGAGGAACGCTAAATCGAATTTGCATCCTTTCTTTACAAAAGCTACAAGCGATCGTTCTCAACCTACTATTAAAAAAGCTATGCAAACTAAAGAAAATGTACATGATGTTCACTTGGCTATTGCTATGTGGTTCTATGTTGCATGTACAAGAAGACAATTGCTAAGTTAGTGTTGACTGCAACTACATCCATATCAATTTTGTGTTTGAAGCTATCTTTTCTATAACTATAAAGAATGTTTTTATTTCAAGTTGTCTCTTTAGTGTTTAATAATGATGTAATACCATTTAATTTGTTTCCTGCCTTGTTTCGAGGCACATTGTGCTTATGGTTTATGACTTAAAAAGATAATCTATCATAATTTGGTTAGTCAAGCATTCAAGCAGTGATGTATGTATATGCAAAGGGGATAAATGAACTACTAGACAAAAACCTGGCTTGTTTGGATCTTAATACTGTAGTTTTAAGCAAGGCATGTTTAGGGCAAGGGGTATACTTTGTGAGGGCCCCGTGAGTCAGTCACACAGGGACGTCCATGAGATTTCGGGTGCCTGATGTGATTTAAAAATTAGGCCCCTAAAAATCTAAAATTTTCAACTCAAATTTGTTTTATTCATCAATCATAACTTATAATAAATCAAAACGTAAAAAAATTTACTTGATTGAAGATGGACAAAAAACCAAAAAAACTAAGAAGAACTAAGTTCTCCACTTGAATACTCAACACTAGCAAGTCACAAGTCGCAGGCTCTGATACATGTCTCTTAAGGCTAATCGTTGATTGAGATTCTTTTTTAGTTTTCCGTAAGATTTTTGAGATTTAATAATCGTCTAAATTATTAAGTTGGGTTTAGATTTTATATCGGTTAAAAGTAAAATCAAATAAAAAATTTATTGAGTAAAGAATTTAGATGTGCTAGAACCATATACAAGTTTTATTGAGCTACTTTATTTAAATGAGTTTAAGTTGCGCTATACTAGTAAACTTTATTGGTTTAAGTTGGATTATGATTTAAAAAAGGTTAATTGGCTTTTAAAACTTATACGTCACAAAATTTGGGTCTCCGAAAAATCGGGTCTTGAGCGGTCGCCCACCCGGCACCTACTCAGGGCGTAGCAACAATTGAAAATTTGATTAGCTGAATTATTCGCATTTAATGAAAAAATGAACCAATAAGTCTGCTTTTAATTTGTAACGTGTCATTTAATTAGCTCTTGCCGTTGTAAAAAACTAATTAGCGTTTAAATACCTCATTAACTTTCGTAATAAAAACATCTATAATCAAGCAATAAATGAATTTATAACATGGATTCAAGTTGCATTTTCATTTCTTATATATATGTGTATGTGTACCCACTACATAGTCATTCAACAATGCATGGAATGAAGATCAACATGACAAGGCCTTTCAAATTCATCACACTTCTAATGATACTTATGATTATAGGTAGTTTGTGTCTCAATCTTCTGATTTTTAGTTTTCTCATAAACAATGTGTACCCAGCTACAGCCACTCTCATATCTCTCTCACAAACATTCTTGTTCTCTCTTTTATGTATAGATTCTCCGCTCTTCTCCATGTGTATGTTGGAATCATTCAATTGCAGAACCAGAATATTTAGTCGGAGGGTTAACATAAAGTTTTCATCTCTACTGCCTCCGACTAAAGGGTGGAACTCATGGTTATCTTCAAAACAAAATCAAATTTTATACATAAAAACGGACAAATTTTGGTGACCAAAGGGTTAATGGACCCTTTTGAACCTTCCCTGGTTTCGCCAACGGTATGTTTCCAACATACAACTAGGGTTCTTGATTTGGTTAGTTCAAGGTTTGATCGTTTTTGAATAATAAGAATAATTCATAGTTTAGTAGATCTAGGGTTTGATTGTGCGTATGTGTTTCTTTAACATATGGATTTATATGTGGTCGATTTCATGGTAGAACTTGAATACAAATGAAGAATTAATGACATGATGAAGTTTTGAAGAAATACTCAAATATTAATCTTAATAAAATGAAAATAGTAAATAAATGTCCAAACTTGTATAATATGTTTATATGACTAGCTAGTTACCTTATAAACCACTTAGAGAAATATACATTCCATCACTAATTGATTTAAACTAATTTATAGATCTAGACTTGCTAATGGCACAAGAGAATTGTAAAGATGATTATATTATCCATGAATGTGAAACAGACACGTGTAATGTTACGTGTAAAGATATACATGGGGGCAATGCACATGGAGAGTGTGAAGGTGAAAACATTTGTCACTGTTTTTTCAATTGTTCGGCAAAGGAAGGGAGTCTTATGACATAAAAACACAAAGAATGTAAAAGTTTATATCTATAAATGCTAATAAGACTATTAGTTAAGAATCTTATTACTTACTTTCACCTATATTATAATATATATTATAGATAATTATTGATATTGTAGATTATTATGTCTTTAACTACGTTCACCTAAGCTAACGAGATACATAAGTATGTGTTGAAAAAGCACATATGTAACACGATAAATTCCATATTTATAACATTTTATTAAGAATTAATAAAATTGGTAGTGGGGTTTTATTATATCAAGTTTATGTTTACCAAATTATTCATAATAAGTGGCTAACGGTGAAATTTCAAATACGAATAGCTGAAAGATAGTTAAAAAAGAAAGAAAATACTTTCATTAGTGAATGAAAATATGAAATAATTTGAAATTCTCGTTTTTATTAGCATTTCGACGTGAACTTTTTTCGTGGATGAATACTGGTGTCTAGGTGATCGAAACCGAGTATTACAAACTTTAATACCACGCTAGAGCGAGCAAGACTAGTTGATATTTAAGTTATAAGTAGTGTTTTAAAATACATTATTACACTATTATAAATGTTCTGAAAACATAAATTAAGTATAAGGAGAGGTGAAGAAAGATCGTAAAGAAATTGGATTACAAGTATGTTAGTACGGGTTAATATTATTAGTGATTTGAGATAAAAGTGACCCAAACTGGAGTTATGATAAACTGAAAAATTATTGATGGTTCTTAGTTGTCTAAAATATTCCTAAAGTTGTTTTGAAAACAAAATTTGAGAGTGGTAAAACACATTTTAACAAAGTTGATAGCAAATGAGTCCATATTAGTTGAAGTATGCATTGAATTCGGAATTGAAAATTAATTTTGTCAAGGAAGAATTATGCCAAACGGTGTAAATTGGTAAGAAAGGGCAACGATAACAAAGTATCGAGGTTATTAGTTACTGTGACGTTGATATCAAGAACAAACAGTGGAAGACTAAATCATAACTTTTATTAATATCAAACATTGTTTACATCATATTTAATAAAAGTTACATCATTCGTTCCTAACAAGGAATAAGTCATTTAGGACTTATAAGCATGCCCATCATCTGGATCGTTAATCTTTTCATTCTAGTCAAAGAAATGTCTTGTCTAATGCCTACATGTGATGTGTTCAAAAACATTTGATAAAACATGGGTCAGCATAAAGCTGGTGAATTCTTAAACAAAAATAGTTTATTAAAATAACCCGCCAAAGTATCTTGAACACATTCATGGGCATCAACACCCAATGGGCTTCAACACCCAAATTTATAGATAACTATGAATAATCATTCTATATATATATATATATATATATATATATATATATATATATATATATATATATATATATATATATATATATAACCAAATACCGTTCCACTGGTCCTGTCCAACATGCCGTTCCACAGGCAAGTGAAATATAATAAGCGCTTAGAATACGTTATATATAAACAATGGGTACAATCGTTTCAAGATACTCAAAATGTTTTCATAAATCAATCATTCCAGACAAGGTCATGACTGAGTTCATGCATCATAGTTTAGGAACTCACCTAGACAGTCTTTCAGCTTATTAATTAGAAATATGGCAAAGACCTCGGACAGAACTCCTAGATAATCATAACATTACTTAATTACATAATGCTAGCTTAATGGTTCATAACCAGTGCTTAATGGGAGGTCGGAATCTTACCTCAACACTATCTACGACAAATTTGGAGTCAAAACGCTGGAAACCGGACCCTCGCACGCGAACTGGGGCTCGGGATCAGAATAACAGAGAGAGAGTGTGTATTTGAGTGTGTAAAAGTCTTGAAATCGACAATCTATTTATAGGGCCAAATTCGCACCCGTAGCAGATGGTTATGCCGGAGGATAGCGGTCCGCTACCGCCTCTTGCCGCAATTTGCCTTCGGGCCTACATAACGGACCGTTATGGTCCGGATGTCGGTCCGCTATCGATCCATGCGTCCGATGAGTTGCTTGTTCAACACATAGCAGACCGTTATTCCTTGGATAGCGGTCCACTATCCCTTTTTTTTAGAATTTAACATTTTTAGTCCTTGATCTTTCTTTATATACATTTGTACCCCTTAACTTTGAAACTTGGCAAGTTTGGTCCTTTATTTCTTAGAAAAATTTCAAGGTTTTACAAATCTCATCTCCTTTAAGAAATTTCATCCAGTCAGCATAACTCTTCTGATGATCCTGAACAACCTTCAGGCGTTGTTTAATCTGGCCTATTGTCACACCCCCAATTTCAACTAACGGAGTTTTACCGTTCTGGGAAGTGACAAACCAGGATCTCAGTCATTAGTTACATTGAACGACTCTACATGGGACTCAAATGAAAATATCATATCAATCAGAGTTAATGCGGAAGCGTAAAGAAAGTAAATGCGCAAAACACATGCGCCAAAAAATAGTCCAAAAGTCCAAACCAAACACAATTCAAAATAGTCCAAACAGTTTAATAAAACATAAATCAAAAGCAGAATTCCATGCATGTCCTATTATGTGCACCTGTGCCTTATCTTAGCGACCTGAGAAAACATGTAAGAAAATATGTCAACACTAGGTTGGTGAGTTCACAGGTTTCAATATAAATAAACGTTTACCGGATTTATTGTACAATCAACATATGTATATCAACGGGTAGTTAACCCATAATCATGTTTGCTATTACGCTCGTAACCATAAACTGATTGTTTGTATTGCCTCCCGCCAGGTCTATCAACCATGGTGCACGTTTAGGTCAATATTGCACCCGTTCGATATCCAATCGAGTTAGCGCGACTAACGCGAGTGAGGTTTGTCAAACCCAGTAGTACTACCCAACACACCTCACTATATTCATATTTAAACGGTTCGATGTGAGGACTTTTATGATAGAGTGTACGCATAGTCATAACAAGTGATATAATATGAAGTACAAAAATCAAAAGAGTTTGCATCATGTTTTCTCCCCCAGTTTAAAACAGTAAAAAGGGCCGTGAAAACTCACCTGAATGGCGTAGGTAGTAGTCACACAAGTACGAGACTGAAATCTCAAGCGTTAGCCCGACACGGCTCACAAATGCCCTAGAATTACAACATACTTATTAGAGATAAAATGGGATATGTGACGACGACGACACGGAATGAGGAACGTCCTAAAAGAAACGCTCTAATGATTAAGAGTAGGCGAACGTGCCTACAGAAATATAGATTTCTTAATATAATAATTAAGATCAATGCGTTACGTGTCGAACGTTAATAACGAACAAAAATAAATTCGTTCGTTTGCATCATTTAATAATGATCTAAGAAAATAACATAACATATATTATTTTCGAATTTGTAGGAAATATACGATAATCATTTACGTGGAAAATAATAAATATATTCTTTTTTATTCGAGATTATAAACGTGAGTAAATAATATAAATAATTATTTTATTAGTTAGTTTGAAACGTTACACGAGATAAATAAACGAGACGAAATAATATAAAAATATATATTATTTAATAATAGGAGTCACATGTTGAAAATAATATAAACATATTATTTTATTTGAAATCGTAGTTTGAAATTAATATACATATATTATTTTTAAAAGTGGAAATAATATTAATTATCAGTTGTAAAATTAACCCCGAGCCTACGGGTTGTTTCCCGGGTTAAAACACATCAACATGTTACTATAATAATATAGGGTTTAGTTTTTATATTAAAATAATACTAGAAAGGCCCCAAAAATAAAAATGTAGGAGCCCGGTCTCGAACCCGGGTCTCTCCCACACACGCACACAGTCTTAACCAATCCCGCCCGCTAGGGTATCGCGTTAGATACCAGTTCCAAATGGTTTTAACAATCAACTCACTGCGGGTTCCCTCCCCCACGCATACCCGGTTCGAAACCCATCCCCAAACCACAAATTTCGACAACGAATAAGTAAGATTGATTAAGGGTTATGATAATCGAGTATTGGCGATTATGTGGGTGTGTTTAATTTGGAAATCGCCAACCCAAGGGTCGTTTAAACTCAGATTCAAATGTCGAAAACCCTGACTATGAACTCAGAATTAATTTGATAAAACCTGATGCTAAAAGGCGTTGGAATCACAGGGCTTCTAATAAGGATGAAATTGCGAATCTAACCATACCATTTGATTGTATTGAGATCAAGTTTAGACCCGTATTCGATTAAACCGTAAACTGGGATGAACCCTAGAATTATATCACGTTTAATTCGATAAATCAGTATTGGATTAGCATAGGGCTTTTGATCAGTGATAGGTTATGAAGCTAACCATACACCTTAATTGGATTTAAACTGAGTCTAAGATCAAAAACCCCAAATTCAGTTTATGAACGAACCCTAGGATTTGGATTTGGTCGAATTGAGTGTTATAAGCCCCAATTCGCATATGGTTTACGATCTATAGGTAAAAACGAAGTTACAGGAGGGTTTAGTTACCAGATTAGGTGACGGATTGATGGTGCTCGAGTACTTGCAGGTCCGGCTATGAAGAACTTGCTCTCCAGCGGTCTCTGTTGCTTCTCCGATGGAATTAGTGCGTGCAATTGCTTCAGTGTAGTTCGAATGAAGTGTGTAGGTAGCCAATTCATGAATTGGTATACGAATTAGTATGAATTCGGTGATATATGCTCATGAAGTCGACGATTATGGGTTTAATGGCCATTAATTGGTTTAATTCGATAATGATGATGTTTTAACTGATGTTTAAGACCGTTAATGACATTAATCAAGCGTCAACAGTTACATTTCCAACTGAAATCGAACGTGAAGCCTGCGAATTAAGGCTCAAGAACACTGGTTTGACTTTCAGAAGTCAACCAAATCGAAATTGGGTAATTTACATAACTAGTCCCTGTGGTTTCATGAATTTGAGTTTGAAAGAATGGCAGAATGAGTCCTTGGGGTTGAGTTTGGTTAATAACAAGTTAGGATTTAACTGGAATAGTTAACGGAGTTGGACTAAAAAGTCCGGATTGTCACATCATCCCCTAGTTGAAAGAATTTTCGTCCCAAAAATTGAAAGAATAATGAAAATTTTTTTTTTCTGAGGTGTCACATCATCCCCTAGTTGAAAGAATTTTTGTCCTGAAAATTAGAATAGTACCTTAAGAGTTTGAAGTGGATTGCTTGAATAGATGAGGGTACTTGCGTATCATCTGGTCCTCGCGCTCCCAAGGAATTCCGGTCCGCGTTTCGTGTTCTAACGGACTCTAATAATAGGAATTTTACTGCGTTTTAACGTTTTGACTTCCCTATCCATAATTTCCACGGGTTCTTCGATGAAACGTAACTGTTCATCAATATGTAGTTCCTTAAGTGGAACTGCGAGCGACTCGTCTGCCAGACATTTCTTCAAGTTTGAGACGTGAAAGACGTTGTGTACACCACTAAGTCCTTCAGGTATGTCCAGTTGATACGCTACTGGACCAATCCTCTTCACTATCTTGAATGCTCCAACATAACGAGGATTTAATTTTCCTCGTTTCCCAAAACGAATGACACCCTTCCAAGGTGAGACTTTTAATAAGATCATATCCCCTACTTGAAATTCTAATGGTTTACGGCGCTTACGACATAGCTCTTTTGGCGGTCACGGGCTGCTGCCATACGATTTCTAATTTGAATGATTTTCTCAGAAGTTTCAAGTACGAGTTTAGGACCTGTAATTTGACTATCCCCAACCTCGGCCCAACAAATTGGAGAACGACATTTCCGTCCATATAGTGCTTCAAATGGAGCTGCCTTGATGCTAGTGTGATAACTGTTGTTGTAGGAGAACTCCACCAACGGTAGGTGAGACTCCCAAGTGTTACCGAAATCAATCACACAAGCTCGTAGCATGTCCTCCAGAGTTTGAATAGTATGTTATGTCTGGCCATCAGTTTGAGGATGGTACGCTGTGCTCATATCTAGACACGTACCTAAAGCTTTATGTAACGATTGCCAGAAACGAGAGGTGAATCGTGTATCACGATCCGAAATGATAGAGATTGGCACCCCGTGCCGAGAGACTACTTCTTTCAAGTAAATACGAGTAAGCTTATCCATTTTGTCGGTTTCCTTGATTGCTAAGAAGTGCGCCGACTTTGTTAAACGATCGACTATTACCCAAATGGTATCACATCCTATAGGAGTTCGTGGCAATTTTTTGATAAAGTCCATGGATATCTGCTCCCATTTCCACATGGGAATCTCTGGTTGCTGGAGAAGTCCAGAAGGCTTTTGATATTCAACTTTGACCTTCGCGCAAGTCAGGCACTTGCTCACATAGGTGGCTATATTGGCCTTCATCTTTGGCCACCAATACAGCACCTTTAGGTCATGATACATCTTGTCGGAACCTAGATGAATAGAGTATCGAGATTTATGAGCTTCATCCATGACTAGTTCCCTTAAGTTTCTGAATACCGGAACCCATATTCGCTCAATGAAGTAGCGAATACCGTCATATTTGACCTCGAGTTGTGCTTCCATACCGCGTGTGGCTTCCAGCGGTAGGTTTTCCTCTTTCAGAGCTTCAAGTTGAGCACTACGGATTTTGTCAGGTAATCCAGGGTGAATAGTAAGCTGTAATGCTCGAACTCGTTTGGGCTTGGTTTCCTTTCGACTTAGGGCATCAACTATAACGTTAGCTTTACCCGGATGATACCGGATCGCACAGTCATAATCATTAAAGAGCTCGACCCAACGACGCTGTCTCATGTTCAGCTTTTTTTGCTCGAAGATATGCTGAAGACTCTTGGGATCGGTGTAGATAGTGCACTTGGTACCGTACAAGTAGTGTCTCCATATCTTAAGTGCGAAAACTACGGCTCACAACTCTAGATCAAGAGTGGTGTAGTTTTTCTCGTGAATCTTTAGCTGACGTGAAGCATATGCGATCACCTTTTCTCATTGCATTAATACACAACCCAAACCCTGAATAGATGCGTCGCAATACACCACGAAATCATCCGTCCCCTCCGGAAGAGCAAGAATAGGTGCACTGCAAAGTTTCTGTTTAAGATGTTGGAATGCTGACTCTTGGTTATCGCCCCAGCTATAGGCTTTACCATTTTGAGTTAAGGCAGTGAGAGGTTGTGCAATTTTTGAAAATCCCTCGATGAATCGGCGATAATAACCAGCCAATCCCAGAAATTTTCGCACCTCAGTTGGGGTCGTCGGTGCTGCCCAATTCTTGATGGCTTCAATCTTTGATGGATCGACATGTATTCCTTTCTCGTTAACCACATGTCCTAAGAATTGAACTTCCCGGATCCAGAATTCACACTTGGAAAACTTAGCATAAAGCTGCTCTCTTTTAAGTAATTCCAGGATTAAACGGAGATGTTCCTCATGTTCCTCTTTGTTCTTGGAATAAATGAGAATGTCGTCGATGAAAACGATGACAAATTGATCAAGGTATGGTTTACACACACGGTTCATGAGGTCCATGAATACCGCAGGTGCGTTGGTTAATCCGAAAGGCATGACCATAAATTCATAGTGGCCGTACCTTGTCCTGAAAGCAGTCTTAGAGATATCTTCATCTCGGACTCTCAATTGATGGTAACCGAACCTAAGATCTATCTTGGAATAGAAACTTGATCCTTGGAGTTGATCAAAGAGATCATCTATGCGGGGCAGAGGATAACGATTCTTGATTGTCACTTTGTTCAGCTCACGATAGTCGATGCACATGCGGAACGTCCCGTCCTTCTTCTTAACAAACAGAACTGGAGCTCCCCATGGCGATGAGCTAGGTCGGATGAAACCTTTATCCAACAATTCCTGTAACTTAGTGGACAACTCTTGTAACTCACTAGGTGCTAGTCTATAAGGTGCCCGAGCGATCGGTGCCGCTCCGGGTGCTAGATCGATTTGAAATTTAACTTGACGGTGAGGTGGCAGACCAGGCAAATCCTCGGGAAATACTTCAAAAATTCACGAACGATGAGAATATCATCAATCTTCTTCTCTTCTGATGGCTGCTCAGAAACGAGAGCCAAAATAGCAGTATGCCCTTTTCGAAGGCATTTCTAGGCTTTCATAAAGGATATGATGCCCATGATTGCACCAAATTTTTCGCCATGAACGGAAAGGGTTTCTCCATTCGGAAGAGGAATGCGAACAATTTTCTCACGACAGATGATTTCAGCTTGGTTTTTAGATAACCAATCCATGCCGACAATTACATCAAAACTACCAAGCGTGACGGCATAAGGTCGATATCAAGTTTATGACTAGCTAGCTCAAGCTTACAACCCTTAAGAATATGGGTTGATTCAATTATTTGACCATCAGCTATCTCTATTACATACTTAGCTTCTAACAGAGTTGGAGTTCCTTTTATCATATCACTAAGTTTCTTAGATATAAAACTCCTATCAGCACCAGTGTAAAAAAGGACAGAAGCAAAGTAATTATTTAAGAGAAACTTACCGGTGACCACATTATGATCATAACGAGCTTCTCCAGATCCTAGCACGAAGGCTCGTCCCTTCGCAACATTCCCTCCATTATTTCCGTTGTCGCCACCATTGTTGTTGCCGTTACTATTGTTACCCTGATTATTGCCGTTACCGTTACCATTCCCATTCCCATTTCCATTACCGCCCCTCATTGACTAAGAACAATCCCTCTGAATATGTCCCTCCTTGCCGCACTGAAAACATCCTCTTGTAAATCCTTGCGGTCGAAATGGTTGTTTGATCGGAAGCGCAACTCTACAGTCTTTCGCAGCGTGTCCCATCTTACCACATCGCTGGAAACGCTGTCGGTCACAAGTTCCGGTGTGGTGATAGCTACATTTGTTGCACTTGGGATGTCTCCCAGCATATTCCCCTTGACTCGGACCTGAAGAGGTCGTTTGATTAAAGTTCTTAGCAGGCTCAAACTTTCGCTGCTGCTGCTGAGGTTGATTGAACTGGGGTCCTTTGGAGTTGGAGTGAGTGTTGGAGTTGTGATCAAACTTACGCTTATGATTGTCGGTGGATTTAGAGACCGAACCCCTCGGTGGTAGAGTCCCTTGAGTCACTGCTTGATCGGTTAACTTGAGCTAGTCTGATCGTCTGCTGGATGGTAGTAGGGTTGGATGAAGTAACCATACTTTGAATCTGAGGCACTAAGCCTCCAATATACAGTTCTTTCCTTTTTTAATCCGGAGTCACCATATGTGGACACATGGTAGCAAGCTCATGGGAGAGTGTGGCAATTTCAGAACCCTCAATTTTCAGGTTCCAGAACTCTCCTTCTAATTTCTGAATTTCATCCCGAGGACAGTATTCCTCCTTCATCATCGTCTTAAACTCCTCCCACGGGAGTCCATTGCCATGACTAGACCCAACATCTAGACCTGAGCGTTCCACCACGTGAGAGCCGGGCCCTCCAAAGTTCCAGAAGCGAACTTGACCTGATTGGCCAACGGGCAGTTGCACATAGCAAAAACTGACTCTACTTTCTCGAACCACTGGAGTAGTCCAACAGCTCCTTCAGCTCCACTAAAGGTGTGGGGTTTGCAGTCCATGAATGTTTTGAACGTGCATGCTGGTTGCTGATTCTGCTGGCCTGGAGTTAGAGACACAATATAGGTTCAAGGTTATAAAGCTTAGGAAAGGTGCGTTGAGAGATGAATTGACCTCACTAGTCAATGGTTATAGTATTTACCTGCAGCATTCTGTGTTGCGAGAGCCTCTGCCACACTATCGTTGATTAGTGCCGCCAGCTCAGCTACTGTCATGTTGATGGTGCCTCGGCCAAAATCACGACCTCCACGTCCTCTTCCCGACATAATTCTTCACATTCACAAATACAAAATAATGAGAAATATATCGCATATTAAACATCATTCATGTACAAGTAAGGAAATACAACATCTAACATTTAGAAAATTAAATAAATTGTAAGGCTACAAAATAAATAACTCAAATATTAAACTTCTCATGCTTTTATTGAATGGGAACAACCTTACCCATCTAGGTTTGAAAAGAGAAATAACATAAACGAAGCATGAATGAAAAGGAAAAATAGAATAGAAAGATCATCAAACATCCTCGTCATCGAAAGAAACGTATGATTGTGCATCATCGATTTCCACCGGTTCCTCCTCGGGTGGCTCCTCCTCATCGTTCGAAAGTGGAATGTATTCTGGAAATAGGGCGGCTTGCAGTTGGGCTTCTAAGTGAGTCACTCTTTCTTGAAGTCCTTCAGCAGCATGGTCTGCTACTTGCAGCTAGGCTTCCAGATTAGCCTCTCTCTCCAGAATCCCTCCTACATTAAAATCCGAGGTGTCCACCCTCGTCTCCAAATGTGTAACCCGATCTACCAAAACGTTATGGACCTGATCTGTTACTGCTAGTTTAGCAGTCAAAAGCTCTATCCCCACCTTATTCTCCTCTATTTGTGACTCTCACTGCAGGATGTCAGGTACCTCATCAGTAGCATCTTTCACAATGCTTAACTCTCTAGAAATGTAAAATACAAAAGTTACAAAAGCTTGTTCCATAGTACAGGGCAAGCTAGGTAAAGTAGATGATGAGGAAGTGAAGCCAAAGTAGGGTGATGGGACATTTCCCATTTCGATCCATCTTTGGATCATTTATGGGTATGCATTCCAATTACGAGCATGATTCGTTGCTTGCGTGCAACTAGGTTCACCCTGATCAACCGAATTGTCACTAGAACCAGTCCGGCGCCTTTTGGGCTCCGGGGACGATACGATAGGTGCCTTAGGTGATGGTGGTGGAGTTGATGATATGCTCCTGTAATATAACATATAAGTGCCAAACAACCAAATGTTTATGACATGTAACTAATGTGTGAGGTTATAGCCTAGTATGCAATCCTAGTTCTCTATAACCAATGGCTCTGATACCAATCTATCACACCCCCAATTTCAAATAACGGAGTTTTACCGTTTCGGGAAGTGACAAACCAGGATCTCAGTCATCAGTTACATTGAACGAGTCTACATGGGACTCAAATGAAAATATCATATCAATCAGAGTTAATGCGGAAGCGTAAAGAAAGTAAATGCGCAAAACACATGCACCCAAAAATAGTCCAAAAGTCCAAACCAAACACAATTCAAAATAGTCCAAACAGTTTAATAAAACATAAATCAAAAGCAGAATTCCATGCATGTCCTATTATGTGCACCTGTGCCTTATCTTAGCGACCTGAGAAAACATGTAAGAAAAGATGTCAACACTAGGTTGGTGAGTTCACAGGTTTCAATATAAATAAACATTTACCGGATTTATTGTACAATCAACATATGTATATCAATGGGTAGCTAACCCATAATCATGTTTGCTATTACGCTCGCAACCGTAAACTTACTGTTTGTATTGCCTCCCACCAGGTCTATCAACCATGGTGCACGTTTAGGTCAATATTGCACCCGTTCGATATCCAATCGAGTTAGCGCGACTAACGCTGGTGAGGTTTGTCAAACCCAGTAGTACTACCCACATACCTCGCTATATTCATATTTAAATGGTTCGATGTGAGGACTTTCATGATATAGTGTACGCATAGTCATAACAAGTGATATAATATGAAGCACAAAAATCAAAAGAGTTTGCATCATGTTTTCTCCCCCAGTTTAAAACAGTAAAAAGGGCCGTGAAAACTCACATGAATGGCGTAGGTAGTAGTCACACAAGTACGAGACTGAAATCTCAAGCGTTAGCCCGACACGGCTCACAAATGCCCTAGAATTACAACATAGTTATTAGAGCTAAAATGGGATATGTGACGATGACACAGAATGAGGAACGTCCTAAAAGAAACGATCTAATGATTAAGAGTAGGCGAACGTGCCTACGGAAATATAGATTTCTTAATATAATAATTAAGATCAATGTGTTACGTGTCGAACGTTAATAACGAACAAAAATAAATTCGTGCGTTTGCATCATTTAATAATGATCTAAGAAAATAATATAACATATATTATTTTTGAATTCGTAGGAAATATACGATAATCATTTACGTGGAAAATAATAAATATATTCTTTTTTATTCGAGATTATAAACGTGAGTAAATAATATAAATAATTATTTTATTAGTTAGTTTGAAACGTTACACGAGATAAATAAACGAGACGAAATAATATAAAAATATATATTATTTAATAATAGGAGTCACGGGTTGAAAATAATATAAACATATTATTTTATTTGAAATCGTAGTTTGAAAATAATATAAATATATTATTTTTAAAAGTGGAAATAATATTAATTATCGGTTGTAAAATTAAACCCGAGCCTACGGGTTGTTTCCTGGGTTAAAACACATCAACATGTTACTATAATAATATAGGGTTTAGTTTTTATATTAAAATAATACTAGAAAGGCCCCAAAAATAAAAATGTAGGAGCCCGGTCTCGAACCCGGGTCTCTCCCACACACGCACACTGTCTTAACCAATCCCGCCCGTTCGGGTATCGCGTTAGATACCCTTTCCAAATGGTTTTAACAATCAACTCACTGCGGGTTCCCTCCCCCACGCATACCCTGTTCGAAACCCGTCCCTAAACCACAAATTTCGACAACGAATAAGTAAGATTGATTAATGGTTATGATAATCGAGTATTGGCGATTATGTGGGTGTGTTTAATTTGGAAATCGCCAACCCAAGGGTCGTTTAAACTCAGATTCAAATGTCGAAAACCCTAACTATGAACTCAGAATTAATTTGATAAAACCTGATGCTAAAAGGCGTTGGAATCACAGGGCTTCTAATAAGGATGAAATTGCGAATCTAACCATACCATTTGATTGTATTGAGATCAAGTTTAGACCCGTATTCGATTAAACCGTAAACTGGGATATCACGTTTAATTCGATAAATCAGGATTGGATTAGCATAGGGCTTTTGATCAGTGACAGGTTACAAAGCTAACATACACCTTAATTGGATTTAAACTGAGTCTAAGATAAAAAAAACCCAATTAAGTTTATGAACGAACCCTAGGATTTGGATTTGGTCGAATTGAGTGTTATAAGCCCCAATTCGCATAGGGCTTACGATCTATAGGTAAAAACAAAGCTATAGGAGGGTTTAGTTACCAGATTAGGTGACGAATTGATGGTGCTCGAGTACTTGCAGGTCCGGCTGTGAAGAACTTGCTCTCCAGCGGTCTCTGTTGCTTCTCCGATGGAATTAGTGCGTGCAATTGCTTCAGTGTAGTTCGAATGAAGTGTGCAGGTATCCAATTCGTGAATTGGTATACGAATATGAATTCGGTGATATATGCTCATGAAGTCGACGGTTATGGGTTTAATGGCCATTAATTGGTTTAATTCGATAATGATGATGTTTTAACTGATGTTTACGACCGTTAATGACATTAATCAAGCGTCAAAAGTTAAAATTCCAACTGAAATCGATCATGAAGCCTGCGGATTAAGGCTCAAGAACACTGGTTTGACTTTCAGAAGTCAACCAAATTGAAATTGGGTAATTTACAGAACTAGTCCCTGTGGTTTCATGAATTTGAGTTTGAAAGAATGGCAGAATGAGTCCTTGGGGTTGAGTTTGATTAATAACAAGTTAGGATTTAACTGGAATAGTTAACGGAGTTGGACTAAAAAGTCCGGATTATCACACCTATCTTATCTGTGGTTTCATGTATGACGTCAGGTCCAGATAATTGAATGTCTCCTATTTCAGTCCAACATACATGAGTTCTGCACTTTCTTCCATACAGTTCTTCAAATGGTGCAGCTTTAATTCTTCAATGGTCACTGTTGTTATAGGAGAATTCGATTAATGGTAGGTGATTATCCGAATTACCTCATGGTAAGTCGATTTCTTAATTCTTCAACATATTTTCCAGAGTTTGAATTATACGTTCACTATGTCCGTTAGTCTTACGATGATATACAGTACTCATGGTAAGTCGAGTTCCTAATTCTTTCTAAAAACTCGTCCAAAATCTAGATGTGAAGCGACTGTCTCTATTAGAAATAATAGACAATGGTATGTAATGGTGGCTCATAATTTTATTGATGTAAATTATGGCCAACTTATCCTTAGAGTATGTTTCATTGATGGGTATGAAATGGGCTGACTTGGTCAGTCTATCGACCATGACCCATATGGTATTATGTCATTTCTGTGTCCTGGGTAATTTAGTCATGAAGTCCATTGTAATGCGATCCCATTTCCTGACATATAATTCTATTTGCTGTAATTGCCCTGCTAGTTTCTGGTGATCAATCTTAACTTTTATCTATATACTGGGCTATTGATCTCTTCATATTTAGCCACCAGTAATGACTCTTCATATCTTTGTACATCTTATTCACACGAGGATGCATGGAATATCTTGATTTGTGTGCTTCATCTAATATCTTTTCTTGAATATTTCCAAGCTTTGGAATCCAGATTCTTTGCTCGAATCTCATTATTCCATCATCTCCCTTGGATAGCAACTTCTGTTTTTCAACCATACGTTCCTTCTTGATATTCCCTTCTTCTAAGGCTCTTGGTTGGATTTCCTTGATTTGTTATAGCATATAACTTTAGGATGCTCAGCAAGCCCTTCCTGGCTTTAGGAATAGATAAGAATATCATCGATGAAGACGATGACAAATTTATCAAGGAAGGGTTTACAAATTTTGTTCATTAGGTCCATAAATGCTGCAAGGGCATTTGTTAGACCAAATGACATGACCAAGATTTCATAGTGACCATATCGGGTCCTGAGAGGTACAAGAAGAGGATGTACCTAAGACTGCTTTCAGGACCCGATATAGTCACTATGAAATCCTAGTCATGTCATTTGGTCTAACAAATGCCCTTGCAACATTTATGGACCTAATGAACAAAATTTGTAAACCCTTCCTTGATATATTTGTCATCGCCTTCATCGATGATATTCTTATCTATTCCCAAAGCCAGGAATAGCTTGTTGAGCATCCTAAAGTTAGATTTGCTATAACAAATCAAGGAAGTCCAACCAAGAGCCTTAGAAGAAGGGAATATCAAGAAGGAACGTATGGTTGGAAAACAGAAGTTGCTATCCAAGGGAGATGATGGAATAATGAGATTCGAGCAAAGAATCTGGATTCCAAAGCTTGGAAATATTCAAGAAAAGATATTAGATGAAGCACACAAATCAAGATATTCTATGCATCCTCGTGTGAATAAGATGTACAAAGATCTGAAGAGTCATTACTGGTGGCTAAATATGAAGAGATCAATAGCCCAGTATATAGATAAAAGTTAAGATTGATCACCAGAAACTAGCATGGCAATTACAACAAATAGAATTACCTGTCTGGAAATGGGATCGCATTACAATGGACTTCATGACTAAATTACCCAAGACACAGAAAGGACATAATACCATATGGGTCATGGTTGATAGACTGACCAAGTCAGCCCATTTCATACCCATCAATGAAACATACTATAAGGATAAGTTGGCCAGAATTTACATCAATGAAATTGTGAGCCACCATTGCATACCACAGTCTATTATTTCTAATAGAGACAGTCGGTTCACATCTAGATTTTGGATGAGTTTTTAGAAAGAATTAGGAACTCGACTTACCATGAGTACTTCATATCATCCTAAGACTAACGGACATAGTGAACGTATAATTGAAACTCTTGAAGATATGTTGAGAGCCTGTGTTATAGATTTTGGAGGTAATTGGGATAATCACCAACTGTTAATCGAATTCTCCTATAACAATAATTACCATTAAAGTATCAGTCTTATATTTAAATCATTCTGATTAAAAATATCTTGGAGGCTTTTGTGGTCTGGATATATTACGCATCTAGTACCATATAGATAGTGTCTCCAAATATTTAAAGCAAACACTATAACACCAAGTTCAAGATCATGCATAGTATAGTTCCCCTCATGAACTTTAAGTTGGCGCGATGCGTAGGCAAGAACCATGTCAACTTGAATTTCATGCTTGTTCACAACATGTCAAGAAATTATACTTCTTGTTTCCAAAATTCATATTTTGAAAACTTAGCGTACAATCTTTCTTTTATTACGGTTTCTAGAATGATTCTAAGATGCTCAACATGCTCTTCCTGGCTTTGGGAATAGATAAGAATATCATCGATGAAGACTATGACAAATTTATAAAGGAAGGTTATAAATTCTGTTCATTAGGTCCATAAATGTTGCAGGGGCATTTGTTAGACCAAATGATATGACCAGGAATTCATATTGACAATATCGGGTCCTTAAAGTAGTCTTAGGTATGTCCTATTCTTGTACCTTTAACTGATGATATCCTGATCTAAGATCAATTTTGAAAATTACTTGGCTCGTTGTTGCTGATCGAACAGATAATCTATTCTAGGAAACGGTTAGCTATTCTTTATAGTCAGTTTGTTCAATTTCCCGATAGTCAATGCACATCCTCATGCTCCCATATTTCTTCTTTACGAAAAGTATCGGTGCTCCATAAAGTGAAGTGCTCGGAAAAATGAAACATTTGTCTAAGAGTTCTTGAATTTGTTTCATGAGTTCTTTTAGTTCGGAAGGAGCCAGAAGATAAGGGGATTTGGCAACAGGCTTGGCTCCGGGAATGAGTTCAATCTGGAACTCGATCTGATGATCAGGTGGAAGATCGGGTAATTCTTCCGGAAAGACATCCAGGTGATCACAGACTACGGGAATATCCTCAATCTTATTGGTTTTACTATCACCGTTATGCCTTAGTTTTTACCTCTAGTATCCCGGATCCTAAGATAAGTATCGGTATCACTGATCCTTACTATATTGCAGTATCCTAATTAACTGACCGTTGTAACAATTAAAATTACGCATTTTTCTTTGATTAGTCTTAAACATGTATTCAACACTTCATAACTGACTAAATAAATGGCTGAAGAACCATTCAAACCATTAGGAAAACGCGTGGAAGTCAAACTATAACGGTCAAGAATTAATGGAGACTTGTAACTGCCATGAAGACCTGATTTTTCGCCAGGATCCTCGCTTTTCAGTTATTTTATCTTTCGTATATATATTTAGCAGTGTCGATCGATTAGAAACACATCATCACTACACACTTAGCTTTCTAGACTCGTAATCACCACTGTAACACTCATAGTTCGATCATATACTGCTCAACACTTGTAATTCTTTGTCATTTTTTCAAGAAACGAGGTAGGTGTCGATTGTCACCTCCCGAGGTTTTATGCCGGCGATCCCTAAAGATCAAGGGCTTTCCTCGTAAATAACTGTGTCACTCTTTACATTTTTGCATTTTTTTATATTGATTTTACAAGCACACTACCTCACAAACTAAGTTTGGTTACAAAATTAGTCTTGTTAATTTTTATCCAAAACAATTTGGCACCCACTGTGGGGCAAGTGGTGCTTTTCATTTTTTAAGTCTTTGCTAAAATTTGTGTTCAATCACTATCTTTCCAAACTGATTTAAAAAATGTCGTCCCAATCCAAAAATGTTTCTGTTTCTGCTCCATCTTCAAGCTCTAGGTTAAACAACCCTACTCCTCCTCCTCCTCCTCCATCAATCCAGAAAAAGAATGATAAACTGTCGAAGAAAACTACTTCTGCGGGTTTTTCGGGATCCAGAATACCTGTCGGGGGACCTGTGTTTGTTTCAAATGATGAGATCCTCAAGTTATTCTCAGAAGTGAATCAACAGATGGAACAACAGAAAAAGACTAACCTGATGCTATTCAGAGAGCTTGAAAAGGCCAAGGAATCAAAGAAACCAGTGGAAGTGACGACCCCGCTCAACCAAGGATCTTGGATTTCAATTATTCGGGATCCTTGGAAATCCATAAAGGAGACTTTCTTCCCATACAAACTGGAATCATCATAGTTGGCCCGACTTCGGCTGTCAGAGTTACTACTAACCAGGATCTTGGATTCACTCCAGGATCATCATTCAGAAATCCTGATATTGGTAACACCCTTAATCAATTTTCAAAAACTAACGAATCTGTGCAGGATACAGGAATCACTCCGTCCATGGCCAAGGAACTGAAGAAGTTAAGGGAGATGATCTCCAGTGTACCAGGTGTAGTCCAACCTATATCAGAGATATCCTCAAGCAGTCATAGGATCTCGAGATTCGCTCCGCCGATATGTGATGCTGAAGTCCAAAAACGCTTCCAAAGTCCAAAAACGCTTCCAAACTCCTAACATTAAGCTGTATGATGGAACTACGGATCCTGAGGAGCTTGTCGCGCAATACAGGGAGAGAATGGAGATAAACTTCATTCCCTTGGACTTGAAAGAAGCTTGCCTATGCTAGGGCTTCGGCTCTACTTTAACAGGATCAACCTTAAAATGGCTACTTAATGTTCCACCTTATTCAATAACTTCATTTGCTCAATTTGTTTAATAACCAGTTTTCTTGCAGCAGAACATTTGAAAGATTAACAAGTGACTTAAACAGGATAACTCAGAATCCCGGAGAATCCCTCCGAGATTATGTCAGCAAATTTGGTCGGGAATCCCTGGATATCTCGAACCTTTACGTTGCCACTCTAGTCCAGGCATTCAAAATGGGACTGAAGAACTCAATTCTACGAAGACTTTGTCATGAATCCTTGTAGGAACCGGGCACTGAGGTTCATAAGGCTCGAGGATGATAAAAAGATTCAGCAACTAATGGATGCTCCAACTAGTTATAATTATCCCAATCGAAAGACTAAGTCCGCCCCCTTCAAGTCGTACAGATCTAAGCCATATTATAAGCCCGATAGTCACAGGGTTAACGATGTGGAAGATGACGAGGAAGAGGAAGAATATCCTAAGTTATCCGAATTTTGTTTTTCACCTGACACAACTGGTTTGTTATATGCCATGCATGATCTTGGAGATAAGGATAGGTGGACCCATAAATTCGAGAAGAATACTGGATGGAAGAACAAGTCAAAATGGTGTGCTTTCCATGAGGACTTTGGCCATGTGACCGAAGATTGTATTGCTCTGCACAAAGAGATAAGCTATCACTTAAGCAAGGGGTATCTCAAAGAATTCCTAGGCAAAGGAAAGAACAAGACTAAGGATCATGGTAGGATCCCGCAGAGTGCAAAATCCCCGTCGCCAGATGCCAAGGTAAAGGTTTTATATCCGGTGGATCTGATATTTGTGGCACTTCTTACTCTGCAGCAAAAATAAATACCAAAGAAGCAAAAACAGAAAAGGGGACAGGCCTATCAGAACTTCCAGCTTGACTGAAGAAAAGGCGATCTTTTTTGATGAAGATGACAGAGATAACGTGCATGATCCTCATCATGATGGACTAGTGATCACCCTGTATATTGCTAATCACTTCATCCGAAGAATATTGATTGACAGAGGAAGCTTGGTGAACATCATTCAGCATGAAGTTCTGAAAAGAACGGGGATCCCGGATTCTGAAATTATTTCCAAGTCAGCGATACTGGTAGGATTCAACGGAGAAGTCAAAAAACAGTCGGAGAGATAAAGCTACCGCTATATATCGAAGGGGTAAATACTATACAAAAGTTTTGCACAATAGATTCTTTGTCTTGTTATAATATCATTCTAGGGAGGTCTTGGATACACGATATGAAGGTAGTACCCTCAACATACCATCAATATGTCAACCCCTTGGGGGGTAGTGAAGATCAACAGTGATCAACAAGATGCAAAGGATTGCTACACTTCTTCGATGAAAGCCTCCGCCAAAACCAGACAATCATAGAAATTAAATAAGCAAGCCCGGGACTTCCTGGAAATTAAAGAGCAAGATGTTAAAGAAGTATCCCTGAGTACGGAGGATCCTGACGTCAAGGTGCTTGTTAGAACCAATATCCCCAAGGATATTGAGCAGAGTCTCATAGAGTTACTCAAAAGCAGAACCTCAACCTTCGCCTGGAAACATGAAGACATGACATGTATCTCTAAAGATATTATTACACATAAATTGGGTACTGATAATAGTTTCAGGCCAATACACCAAAAGAGGAGAAAGTTTGCACCAGAAATGAATGCAATTATCCAGGAAGAGGTCGAGAGATTATTGAAAGTAGGAATGATAAGGGAAGTAAAATTCCCAATGTGGCTAGCTAATGTTGTGGTGGTCTAGAAGAAGAATGGGAAATGGAGAGTCTGTGTAGACTTCACTGACTTGAACAAAGCGTGTCCCAAAGATCATTTTCCACTACCACACATTGACTCAATGGTTCACGCCACAACAGGCCACGAAATGCTAATATTCATGGATGCTTCATGAGGATTCCAACAGATTCAGATGGAACCCTTAGATCAGGAGGACACTACGTTCATGACTCTAACATGTATTTATTGTTATATTGCTATGCCTTTTGGTTTGAAAAATGCAGGTGCTACATATCAAAGGCTGGTGAACATGATGTTTAAAGACAAGCTAGGGGACACCATGGAGGTCTACATAGATGACATGGTGGTAAAATCAAAGAAAGTTGAGGATCATCTTAGGGATCTCAGAGACGCATTCGATATCCTGGACTAGTATAACATGAAGCTTAATCCTTCCAAATGCCACTTCGGAGTGGGGGCAGGAAAATTCTTGGGCTATATGGTAACCAAAAGAGGAGTATAAGCCAGCCCAGAGCAAATCAAAGCAATCATCAATCTGAAATTCCCAGTAAACACCAAGGATGTCTAGAGACTAACTGGTAGAGTAGTAGCACTCAACCGATTCTATATTACTTGGGAAATATCTGGGTGCTACACAAGTAGTGCCCATATGTTCCGTTGGCTAAACCTGAGTTAATTGTTGTGTAAACAAAAACAAAGCGGAGTCAAAATCGCAGAAAAAACCCGTCTTATTTAATACTACAACATAAGTTCATAAAACAATTAGGAGCATACTTTTCCTAAAAAAATGTTAATCAAAACGGGAGTACGAGAATCACATGGGTCACCAATGCATCGTTGCGAATGATGCCAAACAAGAATAGGGCACTCGTTCATATATGGTTCCAAAATTCAAAATATGTGGTGACAAATATTCATATACACAAGCATGAACGTGCCATAATTCTAAGAGTTTGAGACTAACTAGAGTCACCATCTAAGGTTCCATTTCAATTATGCATGACATTGCAATGAAAATGTAAAAGTGGTGGTGATAAAAACATAAGTTTCAAACACATAATTTTAGTAACATGTGACACCCTACAATTTTAGGTTAAATCCGTACTGATATCTTAAACCAAATTGTGAAAAAAAATATAACACATTAGACTTAATTTTTACAACATAGGTCACACCACACATAACAAAGTTCACCCTACATCAAGCATTGTTAATTTAGCGGCAGCAAAGAATCAAGCTGTGCCATAGGCAGAGGCTGTGCAGTAGGTGACTAACCTGCGAGCTGCGGAGGAGCAGGCTGTCGATTTCAAGCTTTGAGTAAGAAAACAGTGCCCAAGTTTAAATGAGTCAAAACTAAAAAGTAAAAAAGTTTGATTACCTCCGGTAGTGGCCCCCAGTTTAGTGAATAACGCCCTAGTTTTGAGCCTAGGTCATATTCTCTATTAAATTGTTTTATGATTTTTGTAAATGTAGATTTGGTGGATGAGTGGGTTGGTTCAAACTTTGGGATAAAATCTAAGATTTTTTCATTTCTTAAAGCAAAACGATAATCAACACGTGAAAGGGATAATCTAAGAGTTTTGATTTTCCTAAAAGCAGGGGATGGGGGGAAGGTTTGGGGAAGAAGAAGGAGATGTGGGAAATATTTTATGAAATTACATAAATTATCCTTTAATGGGTAATCAGACCATTATATCTTCATATACAAGACAAATGCAAAAACTTAACACCAATTAGTTTAAAGTAATAGGGTGTGCAAAAGTATCTAAAAATGACTTGTGGTGTACTTACTAAAAAATCAAAGAACAGAGAGTGTAACTTCTAGTATAATTAAAGGACAATCG
Organism: Smallanthus sonchifolius; assembly: GCA_023525975.1. Lineage (NCBI taxonomy): Eukaryota > Viridiplantae > Streptophyta > Magnoliopsida > Asterales > Asteraceae > Smallanthus > Smallanthus sonchifolius. The sequence continues at coordinate 12,643,070 of CM042035.1, read as the reverse complement.
GTGTAATTTACCCATTAAAGAAAAAATTTAAAAGTATAAGTTACATCCGAGAAATAATATATTTAGAATTAGTATTAAATTCACAAGAAAATGATTAGAAACCGTTTGATCAAATCCCTGTAACATTAAATGTAAATAATTCGGTGGTATATTTTGGTGAGTTAGTTCCAGAATAGATATCTGTTGGGAATCAAATTTAATTAAAAATTATTCTAAAATTTGATGAATTTAAAAAATAAATAAATAAATGTGCGTGAACAAATTAGTGCAGTTTTGATAAATTTTATATGTTTGCTTTAGAGTTCTATATATACGTTTGTATTGAATTATTAAAATAACCGTTTTATATTAATGTGTTATTTAAAAATAATTATGACTATAGTGATAAGTAGTTATAAAAGATGATAACTTCTAAAAATATTTGAATTCTAAAAAAATTCATCACTTTATGAATAAAAGTTGTATCATATTTTTTTTCTAGTTATATATTTCGTAGTTCATATTGGTAAATCTATGATGGAATATTACAGATTACTAGACATGAGATTGCTACGCAATGATATAGTTGCTACTTACTAGAGAATTAATTTCACACAAATATTATGGAATGTACTTAGTAGCAATAATTTAGCTAGTGCTCTCTAGCTTAAGCAAACTATTTTATGTTTTTTAAGTAAATGAACAGATCATGAAACATAGGTTTCATATATCATGAAACATAGATCATGGAACTTGTAGTTTTTTTTACTTAGCGTGAAACCGAAGTTTTCTAAAAGTATACAAACACACATTTGTAACCACAATGCCAACTCAATCCATAACTCGAGTTTGTCGCTCGCGACACTCCTCACACATCTCATATGGCTAAAGCATTGATCTTTCTCCACCACCACTTCCATGAAGAACACAAAAGGAAACATCTAATCAGTGAGGATCTTATCGACATGTGCCTGGGCTTCAAATATAGGCTTAACCTCAAGAGGTTGGTCCTCTTCCAAAAGTTCGCTATGATTTTCTCCAACCATCATTATAAGGTTTTCCGGTCAGTGCGGTCTAATTCTTCATTGTACCGGCATGTTCGGGTCAGTCGATATATCCACGATACCTATAAAATACAATGTCTTAAATACGACTATATTTTAAAAATATACATATATACCTAAACGTCAAGAAAAAAAATTTAAAAAAAACGAAATTTATTAAGGAAAAATCATATTATATATAATGTAGTAGATAAACTCGAAAATTTGAAAATTTGAGGGGGTCAAAATTATATTTTACAAAGTCTGAGGTGAGTCTTGTCATTTAACCAAAGTAAAGAGGAGAAGTGGTTGATGACAAAGACACTTCTTCTTAATAGTATTGACAGTATGTTGGTTTTTATTATAACAACGAACACAATAAATATAGTTTTTATTTGTAATGTATCATTTAAATAACTCTCTTGCCGTTCTTAAAAAGTTAATTAGCTCTTAGTTTCTTCGCTAACTTTAGTAATAAATACAATAATAAATTTAGTAATAAATACATTAATAATATATAAAGCAGTAAATGCATTGATAACAAGGATTCACGTTGCATTTTCATTTCTTATATATACGTATGTGTTACCATTACAAATTAATCAAGCAATAATGCACAGAATGAAGATCAACATGACATGGCCTTTCGTATTCATCACACTTCTAATGGTCTTTCTAATTATAGGTAATTTGTGTCTCAATCTCTTGATTTTTTTTTTTTTTTTTTTTTTTTTTCACAGAATACACATAAATTCATTCCAATCAACAAGGCAAATTACATAAGGATAGCAGGTAGACGGGCAACAAACTGCGCCGCCATCCCCTTCTGAATGGAAAACCCTAATCTACTAAAAACAAAGCCTCGCCCCTGAGGAGTCGTAAAGTTGCTGTGGACCACACGCTGAACTCTAGCCAAGAACCGAACCGCCTCCGGCGCCAAGGAGCCGAACGTGTCAAACGCCAGGGGGGACAAAGGCATGCTGATTATCCTCACAAGATTTCGCGTGCTTTTCCACCTTCTTTGACTCTGCTTGATTATCTCTTGATTTATAGTTTTCTCATAAACAAATTGTCCAAACGTGCGTAATATGTTTACATGACTATTTACCTTATAAACCACTTAGAGAAATATACATTCCCTAATCGATTAAATAAATTTACAGATCTAGACTTGCTAAAGGCCCAAGAGGATTGTCAAGATGATTTTGTTATCCGTCTATATAAATGTGAAGCAAACACATGTAATCTTATGTGCAATGATACACACGGGGGCAATGCACGAGGAGAGTGCGTTGGTGAGAATATTTGCCGTTGTTTTTTCAAATGTTCGGTGAATGAAGGGAGTCTTATGAATCAAGGCATCAAAACATGAAAATTTTAGAAGTTAATATTTATAAATGCTAATAAGATTATTTAAGAATCTTAGTACTTGATTTCATCTTTAAATACGCTCAACTAAACTAATAAGTGATATATGTATGTGTTGAAAGAGAACATATGTAACACAGTACACTATATTTCATATTTATACTAATTCCTTAATAATTAATATAAATGAAAGTGGATTTCTTAAATTATAAAATTAACTAGGTTAGTTACACGGATATTATACTAGTTGAATAAAAAAAACAATGTGAAATAAAAAAGTGTGTACATAATTCATAAATCTCTAAATATTTCTTTATATACAACGTTATTTGGTTAGAATCCCGTGTAATACACCGGGTTGTATATTGAAAACGATATAATTTATATATATGTATATACGTATTTTTCCGAACTGAATTTTTAAACCTTGATACAATTTCCATTTTACAAATTGAAGAAAAAGAACATGAGCATCAGTTCAATTATTTGCAATATATTAAGACATCTGTTTCACATAACAATCACATAAATTGACATAGAAGATACGCTTCATGTTAAAGAAAATATTCTTTACATAATGCATAAAAATATATTTAAAATGTTAAAAATAAGAAGAAAAAAAAATAAGTTGAACATTCGTTTTTGTGATTGGTTTATCATTTTTCCCTCCGTAACTCTCAAGATCAAACATCTAGCAATGAATCCAATAACATCTCTATTCTAATGTTAGATATTAAAGCTGAATACCTACTAACAAAATATTCATTTCCTTTTCTTATCTAATATTACTAAATATAGTTTTTGTTATGGGTTACCTTTTAAAATTGAAGTTTGAAAATGAGTCAGAATAAAAATGGAGCCTGCAATAAGACTATCCGCAACGCGGAGCCCTTCCGTCGCCCATCCTTCCACGTGGCCGCCCTCACCACGGATGCCCGTTGAGTCTCCTTCGCCCGTGCCCAGCCGCACGCCACCATGGGCGTTGTTTGTTTGATGGTAGTGGGCCCCACAAAGAAAGAAAACGATATGTTTTCACTGTATCCCGGAAAAAGAAAACGATAATTTATGTATTATTGTTTTTTTATTTTTAGTTTAAAATTATGTAGTTCTATTCTTAATATTAATTTTATTTAATTATTTATTAATTTAAATTATTTCATAACTAATTAAACCTTATTTAAAACGGTTATATTGTTAATATAAATTATGATTTAAAAACTAATTAAACCTTATTTAAAACTTAATTTAAACCTAATTAAAACTTAAATTATCCTAACGGCTAGTTTTTTTTTTGTGTTTTTCCTAACGGCTAGTTTTTTTTGTGTTTTTCCTAACGGCTAGTTTTTTTGTATTTTTTCTAACGGCTAGTTTTTTTTTGGGTTTGCTGGGCGTACAGGTTCAATCGGAAAGGGATACCCTCCACCCATATTTGAGAAGTAAAAATATAATCTTTGGACCGAAAAATTGAAGTTGGTAAATAAGATGAAGACATTGTGGTATTTATAGGGCATTTATATGCATTTGAAACTATCTGTTTGAAAAAATAGTCGTTGGTAACTAGTCGTTAGAAATTCAAATATAATTCTAACGGTAATATTAATGTTTTGTCCATACCATAACGACTAGTTTTATGTTTTGTCCTTATCTTAACGGCTAGTTTTATTTTTTGTCCTTATATTAACGGCTAGTTTTTCATATCTAACTATAAATACCAACATAAACCTTAACCTAATTTACACACAACTTTCTCGTCATACATTTCACCCATTCAATCCATATAATTCAAAATGACCTCCCGTGATGAGCAAATGCCGGTAAATATTCCGCAAATGCTCACACAACAATTTCAAAGTATTATTTCTGATGATGTGGAATATCTCGCCATGCAATTGTTTGAGATTGATCCTTATGAAGAGTCAAGTTCTTCCAAGCCAAATAAGAAACGCAAAGAAATAAATAGAGACCGTAAGGATGCTGACGCACGCTTGTGGAACGATTACTTTGCTCCAACCCCGGTGTTTGATGAGACTTTCTTTAGACGACGGTTCAGGATGAGAGTATCACTTTTCAATCGCATTGTCGTAGGCATATCCGAAGTAGGTAAATCTGAACACTATAAATATTTTACACAAAGATATGATGCTGTGGGTAGAAAAGGTCTATCACCAAGACAAAAGTGCACAAGTGCTATTCGTCAGTTGGCATATGGCACTCCAGCTGACCTATGCGATGAATACTTACGCATTGGTGAAAGTACCGCCCTTGAATGTCTACACAAGTTTTGTAGGTCTGTTGTAGAGGTTTATTCTGCAGAATATCTAAGAAGGCCAAATCAAAATGACATCCACCGGTTATTGGAGGAGCATTCAGTTGTGCACGGGTTTCCTGGAATGCTTGGAAGCATTGATTGTATGCATTGGAGTTGGAGAAATTGCCCAACTGCATGGAGAGGTCAATATACTCGTGGTGATCATGGACATCCAACTGTTATGCTGGAGGCAGTTGCATCACACGATCTCTGGATTTGGCATGCATTCTTTGGAGTTGCAGGATCAAACAATGATATCAATGTGCTTAATCAGTCCCCAGTATTTAATCAAATATTAGAAGGGAATGCACCAGAGTGTAACTTTACGGTGAATGGGAATGTGTACACGAAAGGGTACTATCTCGCGGATGGCATTTATCCAGAATGGGCAACATTAGTAAAGAGTTTCACGTATCCACCAGAAAATAATTTGAAAATGAAGTTGTTCAAAAAACGTCAAGAGTCTGCAAGAAAAGATGTGGAGAGAGCCTTCGGTGTCCTTCGAGCAAGGTGGGGAATTATACAAGGTTCAGCAAGATCTTCTACCTTACCTGTGTTAGGTGATATAATGCATACATGTATTATACTACATAATATGATTGTGGAGGATGAAGGTGCAGCCATAACTAATTGGTCACGTGAAGATCACGAACCTGATTTACCAAGCTATAGTAATGGAGCACCGTCACAATTTCAAACACATCTAGAGAGGTTCAGAGACTTACGTAGCCAAGAGGCTCACCAAGCACTACGAAGCGATCTAGTACAACATATTTGGGCGAACAGTGACTAGCTTATTTATGGTTTCTATTTATTAACTTTGTTTTGTTGTTTGATTTTATTGTTTTAGGTTGTTGTTTTTATTTAATTTAATGTAATTTTAATTTTTGTTTTATTATTTACTTATTTAATTATTTATTAATTAATTTAAGTTATTTAATAGTAATTTAAATCAATAAATGAAAATAAAAAAAAGATGATGTGGAAATAATAAGGTTGTTTATGGGATGGATGAGTATGGTAGTGTTGGGGTAAAATGAGTTTGTGGGAATGATGGGAGATAAGCTGATGTGGCATGCTGACTAGGACTGTTTATGAGATGGATGGCTGTTAGCGTTGCGGACAGTCTAAGCAATCTCCTATATGAAAAGCACATTTCAACACTAGTAGTCCTTATAGCCTCTAAAGGTTTATTACCTAGAGGTGTGATTTTAAGGTTATATTCTAGGCCTCTCTAAAAAAGACATAATTCTCTATAACCAATTGATGTCATACCAATCTGTCACACCTTGGAAACAAGGGTTAAGGGTGTAATGATTGAATCAAACAACAAGCAGTAGAAAATAAAAAAAATACTATACATAGATCAATCAAGTTTACATCGGTTAATGAGCACATCAAAGTTATATGTCTACGTATGAATTATATGGTCAACAACTAACAAACTCAAAACCATGCAACAACGCTAGTGATCTCAACAACACGTCCTCAAACGGTATTCTCCAAAGTATGAAAGTCCTAGCAATGATCAGGGGCGGCTGGAAGGCACTGCGGGCAACACGACCTTAGGAGGCCCAACATTTCGAGGGGCCCAAAAAAAAAAAAAATTTATATATATAATTGAAAATTTTTGAGGCTTTAAAAAAAATTATTGGGCCTTTTTAAAAAAGTAATTTTCATTATAGGCCTTTTTTTTTACGGCTCGTGTAGGGCATTCGAATTATCGGAGACGGCTCTGGCAATGATGCCCAAGTCCACTAACTATTTCTCATGTCAAAGCACTTGAATTTTTTTTTGCTAAAAATGTCAACTATAAAGTTGGTGAGCTCGTAAGTTGTTGGAGCATATTTTGTAACAACAAGCCTTGTAATAGATTAGTGTTTATGTTTAAAGTTTTGTATGTTTTGTAATTGTAATTAGTTAAGTTTGCACAGGCGAACTTCATATGTTCGCCTGGTATAGTTGAGGCGAACTTAACGCCTGAACTAAAGGTGGCGAACTTATTAAGTTCGCCTGTTTCAGTTTGTGTTGTCTATAAATAGTTCAAGAGTTGTTCTCATTTGCAACTTCAGCATTTTAACTAGAACTACTCTGTGTTTACTGTTTGATTGATAATACAAGAACCTTTTATGAAATCGTGTCTTGTGTGATTGCATTGCGTGCGTGACTATTCGAGACATACGTATACGTAAAGATTCCGCACTTCGTGTACGTATTATGTGTTTTACAGCAGAGATCGATCGGTAGACCGGCTGGGACTTACAAGTGGTATCAGAGTTTTTGCTCTTGATTAGCTACTGTTGTTTGACATTGTCTCGATTGATTTTACACAACAAGATGGAGATTTTTGAAAATTTCGGTGTTCTTGAGAAGTTTGCGACTTTTTGTGATGAATTTTGAGTGATTTCTTCATTTTTGGTGTTGTTTTACCAAAATTGATCCGTTAGAAGTGTTCTAAATTATTATTTGAAGAATCCTACAGAAGGAATTTCTCTAATTCATTCTAAATCAAGATTTATGGAAATTTTCAGCTTTGTTCGTGCGTTTGGGTGTTAGAACAATCTTCCTTGTTCTTCAGCTGATACAGGCGAATTGTCTGCTTTGTTACGGGCGAAAGTTCGCTGGATTCCAGTTAGGTGAACTTAGTGGGCGAAGTTGTTAAGTTCGCTTCATACATAAAGTTGTAAAAGTTTTTCTAAGTGTTGAAGTGTGTTCAAGAATGTCGGCTACTTCTAATCAAGTGAACAATATGACTCATTTACTGAATCATGACAATGAGATTGGAACTCCAACCAAGCCACCGAGGCTTATGAATCTCAAAGATTATTCTAATTGGAAAAGTCGATTTAAGAATTATGTTAATATCAATGACACGAGTTTGTGGATTCCTATTAGTGAGGGTTATGAGCATCATGTTCATCGTTATATGGGTGTGTCGGATACAACAAAACCCATTTCAGCTCTTAATGATGATGAAAAGAAGTTGTATGATCGTGAAAAGAAAGCTTTTGCAGCTTTATCCATGTGTTTACCTCTGGATATCTACCATACTTTCAAGAATTTTAAGACTTCTCGTGAAATTTGGGAAGGTTTGTCTAAAAGATGTGAAGGTAGCACTGATATCAAGAAGAGCAGAAAAGAATTGTTAAAGAAACAGTTTAGTGTTTTTAAACACTTTGATGGTGAATCGGATGAACTCATGTCAAGATATTATCATCTTCTAAGTGAAATAGTCAACAATGACATCACTTACAAAAACAAGAAGATTCTTGAAAAGTTCTTGGATGCTTTACCAGCACATTTTGAGATGTACACCATAGTGATCAAAGAACAATCTGGATTTGATGATCTTAGTCTTGAATATTTGATGGGAAAGATTCAATCATATGATCTGCATAAACAAAATAAAGACACAGTCTATCAAGATCCAAGCATTTATTTTGGGAAAGGTACATCTGCATCGAAATCTGGTGGAGTTGCTTTATTTTCGGGAGAGTCGCATGATGTTCCTAAAGACAATTCTTGTTAAGAAAATACATGTTTTGTTGCTTCAAACTCTAGATGTTCAACTCATAGCAAGAATGAAGGTCATTCGTGTTCTACTAAAGTGTCTCCATCTGCAGCTAATGATATGATGGCAATGATTGCATCATTTTTAACCTCTTATGAATATTTTATTGGTGGTAAGATCACTGATCCTGATATGATTGAGGAGGATTTTAAACAGCTGGATAAAGATACTTTGGAAGAAATGAATATTCAGTGGAACATGGCATTATGGTTGAGACAAGGAAAAGATCACTTGAAGAGAACTGGAAAGAAGTTCATTGGGGCATCAAGCAAAACCAAGATGGGAATGGATAAGTCTAAGGTAAAGTGTTATAATTGTCAGGAGTTTGGTCATTTTGCTCGAGAATGTACTAAACCAAGAAATCGGAATCAAGGACCTTCAAACTCTCAAGGCAATCAAAACAAACAGAGTACTTCCACAGCTTTGATATCTCAGCAAGATGAAAATTATGACTGGGGTATTCATTTGGAAGATATTGTGGCTCATGTTAGTCAAGCTTTTCTAGCTGAAGTTCATCATGAAGATGGAATTGAAAGTGGTTCTTCTGATAGTGACTCTACAGATTCTGGGAGTGTACATGAAAGTGAGGAGTCAGTGCCTCAGATAAGTGAGCCAAAGTTTTCAAATGAAGATTTACTAAATGATGGAGCTGCTGGAAAGGTTAAAGAAAAGATTGCAGATATGTTAGCTGAAGGAAATGCATTCATGGCCGATTCTAAGCAAGTAAAACAGGTTGATTCTTGTTTAAAATGCATTGATTTTGAATTCAAAATTATGAGATTGTGTGATGATAACACGAATATCATCTGTGACATGAAAGCAATGTACACATCGAACCAAATTTTGAAGGATAATGAAATAATTTTGAAAGCTAAAATTGAATCACTAGAAGATGATATTAAAGTTTTGCAAACCAAAGCAAATGAACAAGCATTTCATCTCGATGTGTCATACTCTGAGTATGAAAAGAAAATTAATGAACCTGTTGTGTCACAAACAGAGGTAACAAAATTGTTACGAAAGCTTGAGTTTTATAAGAATTCCAGTTTCTTGTTGGAATATTATAATGAAAAAGCTTCGGGTGAAAAGGTTATTGGTGGGGTTGGTTCTTGTCCTTCTTTTGATGATACAGAGATTGGGGGAGGTGTTGGTTATTGTTCACCGTTTAATGCAAATTATACCCCATGTTTGATTGAAGAAGTTTTGGTTGAAGATCTGGAACCAAAAACTGCTTTGAACATCAATCCTGTTACTAGTAATGACATGTTATATGATGATTCAACAGATGATGACGTGCTTGATTCAGAGAAAGTTGAAGGCATAGTGAAAGATTGTAAGTATGTGGAACCAGTTGTGATGAAAACAATGACAAGAGACAGGTGCATTCTAACTGAACCTGATGATGTGAGTGAATAATCAAAACCTAAATCTACTTTTAAACCAGTTAAACCGTTTGTAAGTGGTGGTTTTGATTCACAAGAGACAAACAAGATTGAGAAAATCTCAACTCTTGATTTTTCTAAAAATAAACTTGAAGAGGAAACTCATAAGGTTGTTCATTCTTCAAACACTATTTCTCAGTGTTCATCATCTACTTCATTCAAGGTTCAGAAAGAAAAGTATGTTCGTGTCTACAAGGAAAAACGTGCTTGTTTTCATTGTGGTGTTGTTGGTCATATCTTGAAAGATTGTCCAAATAAGAACTTGGGGAAGCGTCTGGAGAATCCAAAGTTGGCACGACCTTTTATGAATCCACCAGCAAAATTTGTAAGTAAGAATGTGAATAGTGGTGTAAAGAGGCCAAGTGTTCAGCTTGATTATGATACAGTGAAAGTTGTGAAGAAGGTTGAGTCAATGGGTGAGTCTACCCAACCAAAAGAAAAATTATCTAGACCACAAAGACGTCGAAGAAATAAATGGTTGAGAAAACTTCTCAAACAACCAGTGGTAAATGACAAGGTTGAGGTGTTGAGCGAGACTGACAAGGTTTAGGTTACATCAAAGTGGAAACCTAAATCCACTGTTTCTGTTTCAGGGAAACAATCTCCTAAAATTCAGGAGAAAATTGATTATGTATTGAAGGAAATAGTTTATTTTAATGACTCAGGCCGACCCAAGACCACAATGGCTTAGGTCTCTTTACTAACTAATCATTTCTCTTTGTGAGTGGATGCTCTCGGCACATGACGGGAAATCTTAATTTATTGGAAATTCAGGGAGGATACGTTGCTTTTGCAGGCAAGAAAGGAGGAAATATTTCTCGCCAATGAACTGTGTCGAATGGGAGATTGAGCTTTGAGAAAGTCAACTATGTTGAGCAGCTAGAACATAATCTGTTATCTGTTTCACAAGTATGTGATAAAGATTTCTCATTTCATTTTAATAAGTCAAAATGTTTGGTTCTAAAGCCGGGATTTGTGATACCTGAAGATTGGATACTTATGCGAGCTCCTCGAAAGAATGATACATATATGCTTGACATGAGCACAGAAACGACAACGTCGTCTGTTCCAACTTGTCTTCTTTCGAATGCTTCCGAGTTCAATTCAACTTTGTGGCACCGGAAAATGGCTCATATAAATTTCAGAAAAATGAACTATCTCGTCAAAAATGGGTTGATTTCTGGTGTCCCAGTTATGAGATTTCATGTGAATGAAAACTGTATTCCATGCAAGAGAGGGAAGCATCACAGGAAGTCTCATCCTTCAAAGTTGACTAATTCAATTGTGACTCCTTTAGAGTTGTTGCATATGGATTTGTTCGGACCTATTAGTGTCAAAAGTGAAGGCGGCAAATCTTATTGTTTGGTTGTGACTGATGATTACTTGAGGTTTTCTTGGGTTAAATTTCTTGCTTCTAAGGATGAAACAACTGAAATTCTTAAGTTCCTAATTGTAGGACTTGAGAAATTGTTCAACTTGCAAGTCAGGAGAATTCGGAGTGACAACGACACAGAAATCAAGAATGGGAATTTGGGTTTATTCTGTTTGAAGAAGGGTATTCATCATGAATTCAGTGCTCCATATGTTCCTCAACAGAAAGGTGTTGCTGAACGGAAGAATCACACTCTTATTGAGACGGCTCGTACTATGTTATCTAATTCAAAATTGCCGGTTACTTTTTGGGCAGAGGCAGTAAATACAGCCTGTTATGTTCTCAAAAGGGTTTTGACCGTGAAGAAACACAACAAAACATGTTACGAATTGCTGAACAATCAAAAACCTAATCTGGCGTATCTTTTGCCCTTTGGGAATCCATGTACCTTGTTAAAGACTCGCGATGTTCCTACTAAATTCAGCTCGAAGGCGACTGAGTGAATTTTCTTGGGATATATTGCAAATTCTCATAATAAGAGAGTTTTTAACAAAGAATCACGTCAAATTGAAGAATGGTTTCATATTGACTTTGATAATCGTTCTGTTCCTCAGGATGCAAAAGGTCCCTCTTGGGCATTTGATTATGATGCATTATTCAGATCTTTCAATGTTACTCCTGTAATTTCTCCTATTGAAGCTGAAATACTCTATCAGTCCTACCGCAATGATGATTCAACTGTCGATCCTCGTTCGGTTATTCCGATTATGGATACTCCTTCAGTTGATTCGAATGTCGCTTAAACTTCGGGTACAACACAACATGATGATTCTAAGGATGATGAAGCTGTGTTTCAGGAGTCTTCAAATGATATCCAGAACATAGTTGATGATTCATCAGCATCGGCATCAGTTGAGGGGGAGTTGCCTTCAAATCTTGATGCTGTTATTCAAGCTTCAGATATTCCTCAATCTAGTGTGCATAAGAATCATCCAACTGACAATATTATTGGTGATTTGAATGCATGTGTTCAAACGAGGCATCGTACACTTGTAGAAAATTCATGTTTGTATGCTCAGATTGTGGATACAGGTATCTTGGAGACGTGTTTACATGCTTGCTTTATTTCTCAAACAGAGCCTAAGAATGTGGTTGTGGCATTGGATGATGATTGTTGGATTAAGGCCATGCAGGAAGAATTGGCTCAATTTGATAAATTACATGTTTGGGATTTGGTTGACTTACCCAAGGGTTCAAGATCTATTGGCACAAAGTGGGTATTCAAATGCAAACGTGATGATCGTGGAGTTGTGGTACGTAGTAAGGCGACACTTGTTGTCCAAGGTTTTAATCAGCAAGAAGGCGTTGATTACACTGAATTTTACACTTCAGTTGCGAGGATTGAGGCAATACGTTTGTTTCTTGCTTATGCTTCTTTCAAGGGTTTCAAAGTTTTTCAATTTGACGTCAAGATTGCTTTTCGGTATGGAAAGGTAAAGGAAGAAGTATATGTGAAATAGCCGACTGGTTTTGAAGATCCCAAGTTTCCTGAAAAGGTGTTTAAATTAGATAAAGAGTTATATGGTCTTCATCAGGCTCCTCGTGCTTGGTACGAAACTTTTTCGGTGCATTTACTTGAGAATGGATTTGAGCGTGGTCAAATTGATTCTACCCTTTTCATCATAAAAGCAGGGGGAGATTTATTACTTGTTCAAATCTATGTTGATGACATAATCTTTGGATCGACGAATGTTGATCTGTGTAAAGACTTTGAAAGAGTGATGAAGTTGAAATTCGAGATGAGCAGCATGGGAGAATTATCGTTCTTTTTGGGTCTTCAGGTTGATCAAAAGGAAGATGGTTTTTATATTCATCAAACAAAGTATGTTGTTGATATTCTCAAGAAGTTTGATATGGAAAATGCTTCAGCTTTTAACACTACAATTCCAGTTAATCACAAACTAGATTCTGACCTGAAAGGGAAAGAGGTGGATTGTCGATTATACAGAGGAATGATCCGGTCTTTAATGTATCTGACAGTGTCACATCCAGATATTATGTTCGCAGTATGCTTGTGTTCGAGATTTCAGTCTAAGCCGAAGGAATCTCATTTGATTGCTGTAAAGCGGATTTTTAAATACTCAAAGGGTAAACCAAGGTTGGGATTATGGTATCCAATTAATTCTGACTTTGATTTTAAAGCTTTTACAGATTCAGATTATGGAGGTTGCGGTCTGGACATAAAATCAACATCTGGTGGTTGTCAATTTCTAGGAAATAGACTTGTGTCCTGGCAATGCAAAAAGCAAACCTCAGTTGCAATTTCAACATGTGAGGCAGAATATATTGCAGCAGCTAGTTGTTGTTCCCAAATCCTATGGATTCAACAACAGTTGATGGATTATGGTTTGAACTTTACAGGGACACCAATGATGGTTGACAACACAGCCACCATGTCGATCACAATAAATCCTGTGAAACATTCAAAGATAAAGCACATAGAGATTCGACATCATTTCATTCGTGATTGTGTAGGAAAGAAACTGATTGAGTTGGTGAAAGTTCATACGGATGACAATTACGTTGATTTGTTTACCAAAGCATTCGATCATACACAGATTGAATTTCTTACTCAAATGATTTGTATGTTTAATCCAACGTGAAAAAGGTTTTTCATGGAAGTTTTTCTTTTAGTTTTATAGATTATTTAAAAGTAAATAGTTTTATGCGTTATTTTTAGGTAGTTTACTTGCTTTCTAAAAAACTCAAACAAATTTGAAAAAGATAAAATTGGCACTGCTTGAAGTTAGAGAAGAAATGACAGTACATCAGTAGGTGATCACATACTCATGACCATAGATTGACTACCTGGTGTCTGTATTTATGTTTGTGCTTATATGAGTTGATCTAAACTTCTTAGTTTGCATAAACCGGAAATGATAGCTTCATGACTGTCTGACATTGCTATATATAAATTTTAATTTGAATATTTGCATGTAATTTGAATTGTTAGTAGGCTAGAAGCATTTTTAGTCCATTAATAGTGTGAAAACATAATGATCTATGCCACAATTGTTATTTGAACCCATGGTATGCTGGGTGTGTGTGTTAAAATATCATTATCAGATAAAGAATATGAGACTTTAAGTATTTCATGAGACCAGTATCGGACTATATTGATTATCACAATTTTTCAGTTCACTTTACTGCCCATGTCCCGAAAAACATGCAATGTGAAGTTGGACTAAGATATATTTCTGACAACTTGTTGGAACATATACTCACCCTTGGATCAATTATCTTGATTCCATTGAATATATCCAGATAACATTTGGATCACATTACCTTGTATCACTGAGTCAATCGATTCTTTGATTAGTCTTCTTTTAATACGAATCATGATAGTTCATCCAAAACCAAGCTATATGAATCATTCAATTTTGAATCATTCGGATTCAGTATATCCCTCAGGATCTGGTTTCTTTTATGTGCTAATTGAGATAGTCTCATCCTGGAAATTGATCTAAACTTTGCATAAGTCATATATGTCTTGAAGATAGTGCAATTTTATATTTCAGTTGGCATATTTGTGGGGTACACATTGTTTTCATATAAATGGTACTAACTCACAAGAACGTTGGATAAAAACGCTTATAGTTTCAAATCATATAATGCTGACATCTTGAATTGACATGTAGTATATTGAAAATTCGGTATGACTAAGTTAACATGTCATGATCTGATCCTGTTTACTTTGAAGTTTATCGCATATCATTTCATGAATTTCTGAATATTTAAAAAGAAATTTCAAACGATTTAATAGTGTTTGAAAATATGATATATTAGATCTGGGAAATTGTTTGCTGAGCCAAGTATCTATAAAAATGCAGAATGCCATAGGTCAACCCTTAGATATGCTAGGGATTTTTATTCATGGGTATATGATACATCATAGATACTGATATGATCTTCTTACTCGCTGTATTCGACCAAAAATATGTGATTCTGTATGTACAGAGAAAAACCAAAAAGATTTTATTTTTAGATGCTTCTAGATTTACTGCTTTAATTCTTTAAGAAAAAGTACAAAAAGATTTTAATGTGTTTAGCATAAATTTTGAAAAATCCAAAAATATGTTCTTTACTTGTTCATTTAGTTTTCTAAGAAAAATTCAAAAAGATTTTGTTTTTATCTTTCATAAAAAATTCTTATAAGTTTGGATTGATGTACAGGTTGCAAGATAATCGGAATATCGGAAAGAGAAGAAAATGAAAAATTTCAAAATTTTGTTCAAGTATGGGTTAGGCGAACTTGTCTAGTTCGGTTAACATGTTCGCTTGATAGGCGAACTTGTTAAGTTGGCTTGAATTAGGCAAACTTATTCAGATGTGTATATATTGACTTCAGCGAACTTGACCATTTTTACCTTTGTTTTGACTATAGCGAACTTATCAGGCGATCTTATCAGACTTAGTGCAAATTTGATCGTTTTTGAATTTTCTGTGACTAAGGGTGGTTATTTGTTCACGTTTTCTTAATCAATATCTGATTGCGAGTCCATTGAAGGTAGATTCACTACATTTCATCCATAGATTTGTTCTGAATTGATGTTTTTATCATTGGGTTATCATAGCGACTGTCGTCTAGATTGATAATCATCGATTTGTGAATAAAATCTGAAATTGGTTGTTCCTATGACTTAATCGGGTGTTGGGGAGTTGGTTTGTGTCCTTGATTTGTGTTTATAACATCAAAAACTTTGAATTTGATTTATGTGACGGTTCGACTTTTTGAGCGAACTTGCTCAAGCGAACTTAACAAGTTCGCCTCTTGTAACTCTAAGCGAACTTGTTATGTTCGCCTAGGAGACCAGAGTTGGAAAGACTTGGCAATTTTCAAAGTTGTGATTTTTTTTTACTTTGTTATTTTTTTTCTTATTTTGAATTTTTGTTTGAAATTGTTGATGTCTAATATATTGTTCTGAGCAGGTCATGGATCGTCGTGTTGAATATAAGCACAATCAGGTGGCACTACTAGATCCCGAGTTAGATGAGGCGGCAAATTATCAAGAGATTATTAATTTTCTCAATCGATCAAGGATTCATGTTGCTCTTTAAGCTAATCCTCATATTAGCCCATTATACATTCAACAATTCTGGGAGACGGCACACCAAGATACAGATGTTGATCCACATGTGATTCGGGCTACAGTGAATAACCAAGAAATTGCTATTTCTGCCCAGGATATCAGGACAACTCTCTCGTTGGGTGGAAGAAATGATCACTCGATAAGTTTACCAAATACCCTGATTATGGGTTGATTTCAAAGAATGGGTTATCGAGGTCGCCAGAATGATACACAAGCACGCAAGGGTGGTCTTGTAGGGCAATGGAGATATTTTATGCAAGTGATTATTCAATGCTTATCACCAAGGAAAGCTGAACTGACGGGTTAAAGTCTTCTTTGCAAGCTACAATGGTAGCTTTGACATTGAATCGACCTTTCAACTTTGCTCTTTACTTCTACAGGGAATTGGTGATGCAAATTACACCACCTGAGGTTCAGGGTTTCTTAATGTACCCTCGATTCTTGCAGGTTATCCGAAATCATTTGATCCCTAATTTGCCACCAGTAAATCCCCAATTGAATTTAACGCCAATGACAAAGAGGATCTTTACTGATTGTATGAATATTAAACAACATAATCCTGCTTTAATTCCAGTTGCTACACCATTGTTTGGGCACATAATTAATCTTGATTATGTTGCACCGCCAAACAATAATTGGATACATGATGATCCTGCTTTGGAATTACCTCCGGTTGACAATCAAGATGAGGAGGTAGAGGATGAGGACGGTGGTGATGATAATGAAGGTACTGACATGGATGATGGTGATGCTGGTGATGATGATGATGATCAAGCTGATGATATAACTGTACATGTTGATAATGAACCTCATGATGATGATGTAGAGGTTGAAGAGACTAGCACCAGTTCATCTGGATCTGGTAGCTCAGATGACAAGGATGATAGTTCTCAGGATTTTGGCCCAGATCATTATGATTAGTTAGCTAAACTTCCTCGAGTTACTCGAAATATATATGATAACCATCAGAAGTCTCTAGGTAAGAAGAAAGTGACTTTACCAAGACGTAAGTCTGTAAGGGGTCCTCCTCCCAATACAGTACTTGGTAAAAGGAAATTACAAGATGAAACTTCTAGTTCTGAGGATGATGAAGCTCCTGTAGTCAGAGGCCCTAAATTGATGGCTTCGGCTATTAATGCTGGTCAATCTGCAATGGATAGAGAGTTTGTTGATTCTTTGATCGTAACTCCTAATCCTTCACAATCTCCTAGTCCTCAGGTGATCCCTACTGTATCTAAAGCACAAGATGAGGCTAGTCCATCTACAAGAGATGTTAGAGATGACCGAATACAAGCCTTGGAAACACAGGTTTCATGTTACAATCTCATGTAGATGATTTGCTTGCAAGAGAAGCCCAGCATGCTCAGACTATTAATGATCAAAACAGGTTGCTTGCAGAGATGCAGATCCTTGTTAATTAATTGGTTGAACGTGTTGACGCTCAGGGGGATAAGGCTCAGAATGATAAAACTACTTGTCACAGTATTGGTATTCAGAAGAATCCAGATGATGATGATGAACCAAGTGTCGTGATGGTTTAGGTGAGCGTCAACACGCTGCATCTAATCCTTCATTAACTCAGGGGGAGTCGGAGGTTATTTTTGGAAGCCAATATGATGACTAGTGGTGACAATGAAGCTAATGATGCTCACATGTTAGAGAATTCTTTGTTCTTTGAAGATTCTGATATGGATGAAGCTGACAGAATTGAATGTTTGATAGATTTGGATGATCTTTCTGATGATGATGATACAGAAGAGGAAGGATTAGAGGAAGGAGAGATTGTTGAGGTAGAGCTGGAGTGTGATAATAAGAAAGTTGTTTATGAAGGATGTGAAGGTTTAATTGATGCAGATGTGTTTGAAGATGATGTAATTCCTGAGGGGTTTTCAGAAGGAGTTGTAGAATCTAATGCATCTGATCCTGATCTAGAAAAACAAAATTCTGACTCTGCTTAAAGTTTGCCTAAGGATACAGAAATGTATAAGAATACTGGAATGACAAGGGAACAATGGATGGAGATGGTGAAGAGCTTGATAGATAACTTACCAATTGCTCCAGTGGCACCGGTGCAAAAGCAGAGATATGTAAACAAAGACAAATGCTCTGGAAGAATAATAAGTTGGTTTTATGAAGTTGAGTTCAAGTTATTCCTTTTGAAGAGAACATATGGAGTTCAGTATTTGAAGTCAAGGCTTAAATACTTTAACTCTTTACCGAGATGTGAAGTCAAAGGGTTATCAACAAAGCCCTTGATTAACAGATCGAATAATGGAATAGCTGACTCGATTACTAACTTGATAAGAATGGAAGGAGGTTCTGGAAAGTATGAAAGACTGAAACCTCAACAGGGAAGAAGAATAAAAGAAGAAGATTCTGTTAATCAAAAGGTGACATGGAGATACAAGTTTAAACCTGTGAGATCAGTACCAAAGATTCCATTGAAACTGATTTCTTATGATTGTCTACATGATCTTAAATGGTGGTACGTTGATGGATGTACGGGAGAAGCTATGACAGAAGACTTGAATGGCAAGGTTATAGTGAGATTATTTGATGCTATGAACCTTGTTAATTTTTCAAGGTCTAATCAGAAGATGCTAAAGCGTAGAGAGATCATGTATACCGATGAAATCAGAGAGCAGGCATTACAGTATAAGAAGGTATTGTATGTGTGTTTGAAACACAGGATATGTGTAGGAAGCTCGTTGCCAAAGAATTGGAAGAACAAGAATTAAAGATAAAGACCAAGCTGTTGTCAAAGGGGAGTATGTTAGAGCATGTTTTGTGACAACAAGCCTTGTAATAGATTAGTCTTTATGTTTAAAGTTTTGTATGTTTTGTAATTGTAATTAGTTAAGTTTGCACAAGCGAACTTAATATGTTCGCATGGTATAGTTGAGGAGAACTTAACAAGTTCGCCTGAACTAAAGGTGGCGAACTTATTAAGTTCGCCAGTTTCAGTTTGTGTTGTCTATAAATAGTTCAAGAGTTGTTCTCATTTGTAACTTCTGCATTTTAACTAGAACTACTCTGTGTTTACTATTTGATTGACATTACAAGAAGCTTTTTATGAAATCATATCTTGTGTGATTGCATTGCGTTCGTGACTATTTGATACACACGTATACATAAGGATTCCGCACTTCGTGTACGTATTATGTGTTTTACCACAGAGATCGATCGGTAGACCCGCTGGGACTTACATAAGTTGATGACCTAAAAGTAGTAACCACAGGATGATGTATATTAGATAAGTCCACCACCAATCCTACACCCGGTACCCTTCTCTCAACCTGGATTGAATCCTTGCGTGTACAACAACCCCTTAGCTTATGTCATGCCACAAACATACATAAACACACAGGTATTATATGTCGCAATGACCTGCATGCCTCAGTGGGTTTTTCGAACCCAAGAGGGGAAATGGGTTACAAACCCATTAGATAGGGACACAAGCATGGGGATTCCCCAAGTAGTGCCCATTTGTTCCGTTGGCTTAACCTTAGTTATTGGTTGTGTACATGTAAGACCCCAACCTGGGCATCCTACAGTTGGTTCTCAAAATGGGTCATTCTCATTTAAAACGCATTTATTATTTAATCAAACTGCAGCAGAATTCTTTCTATGAGCATCAATTACTATTTAATGTAATTAGGTTTATCTCACGAATGCTTACACACCAATCCGAGTAGCACCTCACCCAAGCCAAGATTTGTTAACAATAAGCCAAACTGTAAAACAGTCCAACGTACACACAAAGTCAGCTATGATGAGTGAGTTCTAATTGTTAATTTAATTAAAAGCCACCTTGTCATAAAAGTTGTTTATCTTTACTCGGGACCCTTTGGTCCTTAGGAAATAGTTTTATACTTGGTTATCTTATAGACCACCCCCATTATCCCATGACACCTCATAAGGCTCACCTTCTAAGCCTCATACCACAACTGTTCCCAGTAACCAAGTAAAATTTTTTTGATACAGATGGACGACCCATGACTACCATGGATTGGGTCCCAATTTCAAATTAATGTTTTTTGTTAGATGTGTAGGATTAACCAAGAGGGACTATTAATAACATTTGGTTTGTTGATAGTGGTTGTTCATAGCACATGACAGGGAATGCCATCTGCAAAAGTAAAGAGTTGTTGATAACTGAGAATCTATTTGATTCAACGACTTGATGCTCAAGAGGGAGATAATGTCCCACACAATGTTTGTTTTTGGAAAGTGTTTGACCAAGTCCAAAAGACAACCTGAAACTTAGGATGACGAGGGTGAGCATAAAGTCGTTGATGCAACCATTTGACTAGTTAAGAGGGAGTCTACAGGACAGGGGGAGTACAGAACTGTGTTGGTGACAAAGGCAAAGGCATTCAATTACATGATTATCGGTTTGAGTTTTTAATTGATCGACTTGCTTAATCCCAAGTAACCAAGCAAAATGTTTTTCATAAAATGTTTTCATGGACTGTTTAATTTCTTTTGTTTTACTTTCTTTCATAAAGATTTTGAAAACGCCAAACAAATTGAAAAGGATAAAATCGACATTACTTGAAGTTAAAGAAGAGATGATAATACATCAGTAGATGTTCAGTCACACATGACCTTAGTTGGACTTTATGATGCTTATCTAATATATATGTGATAAATGTTTTGATCAGAACTTCTTAGACTGCATAGTATGGGAAATGATAGCTTCATAACTGCTTATGCTTAACAAAAATTGATGTTTGGTGCTTATATTTTTAATTTGGATACTAGCATGTAGTCTGAATTGTCGATAGGCTATGAGTATCTTTGGTCCATTAGTAGTGTGACAACATAATTATCTTTGTGACAACTGTGATTTGAACCCATGGTATGCCGGGTGTGTGTGTAAAAGATCATTATTAGATAAAGAATATAAGATCTAAAGTACTTCATGAGACCAGTATTTGTTATGTCGTTTAACACAAATTTTTCAGTTCACTTCACTACCCATGCCCCGAAAAACATGCAATGTGATGCTGAACTAAGATATGTTTCTAACAACATCTGTTGGAACATATACTAGCCCTTGGATCAATATCCTGATTCCATTGAACATATCTAGATAGCAGTTGGATCACGCTACGCTATGTCATTGAATTAATCGATTCCTTGATCAATATTATGTTGAAGAATTCTATTGGTACAATCTTTCTGTTACTATGAATCATGATACTTCATCCAAACCAAGACATTTGAATCATTCAATTCTGAATCAATCTGATTCTCTGCTTGATATTTTCCTGTGTTTATCGGTATAATTCATCCTGGAGATTGAATATTATCTTGCAATGATCTTATATGTCTTGAAGATAGTGCACATTTAAATTTCTTTTGGCATATTTGTGGGGTACACGTTGTATTACAAAATAAATGGTACTTTAATTCACAAGAACATGGGACAAAGATACTAATGGTTTCAATTCTTATAATATTGACAACTTAGATTGGCATGTTATGTGTTGCAAATTCGTATGTAATTTATATTATAAGCATGTTATGATCTGATCACATCTTCTTTGGAGTTCTTCGCGTATCATTACATGTTTTGGTTGAAGCTTAAAAGATTTGATCTTATCTGATTCAAAAGATGTTACTTCATATAATTGTTTGGAAATTCAAAAGAAAGAAATGAAAGAATGAATCTGGATAGGATACCCATAGAATGTTTATGGATGTTTATCCAAAATGTGTGATTGATTCATTGTTTATACTGATATGATCTTCTTACTCGTGATGTTCGACCAAAAAGATGTGATTTTGTATTTTACATTTTAGTTTGTACAAAGAAAAACCAAAAAGATTTTGTGAGTCTTATGTTTGAAAAACCAAAAAGATTTTATTTTTCCAGCTTCCATGGAAATCTTAATTGTTGGTTATTCTTGGTTGTTCTCCTTTGCAAAAACTGAATATTGCAGACAGAAGTTGACAATGGGTCCTTCTCCCAAGTTTTCTTCTAGATAGAAAGAGAAAGTGCAGATGAACAAGACGAAGACTACAATGTGTTTGATGATATATGAAGACGGATGACAATCTTCTAAAGTTGTTGTCAAGGGGGAGTCTGTTGGAGCATATTCTGGTGACAACGAGCTTGAAGATATTATGTCTTTGTCTTAGAGTCTTTGACTTGTAATTGATAGAATTGTTAGCAACAGTTAAAGGGGAGTCTGTTAGGACATGTTTTGTAACTGTTGATAAAATTATGTATAAGTTCATAGAGAGGCGAACTTAACAAGTTCTCCTAAGCATCTTTAGAAGCGAACTTGTTAAGTTCGCCTAGTCTATTTGAGGCGAACTTGTTAAGTTCGCCTATTGCAGAGATTGTGTCTATAAATAGAAGTTTACAGATTCTGTTCAATAGAGAGCATAAGGGGCTTGAACGATTATATTATGTGAATCTTGTAAACTCTGTGTTTGGTGGAATACAAAGAGAAGTTTATTTACCTGTTGTTTCTATTTTCAGTTCGTATACAAACGTTAACACGGTAGGATTCCGCACTCCGTGTTATCGAGACGTCCTGTCACGAGATAGATCTGCAGATGAGTCATGTGGACTTACAAGTTCCATCGACATGACCCGAATTTACAACACTAGTAACTCATAACCTACAACCTATAATAACTCAAAAACCTGATTAACCCCACTAACCCAAAGACATTGACTTGCTCAGCCTGGACCAAGGCTTTCACAATTAACTGACACAACAGTTGTAAACACCGCCTTAAAATCCCGGCATCACAGTAACTCAAACTCTACCTATCACAATAAGGTTATTCACACTTCACATTAATATCAACATATTAGTATCATCTATATACCACTTTAATATCATCCCATGCACAACAAATAAACTCGACACTTGCATGCAAATTTAACCAAATATAATGAGCACGCATACACATACTTCATTAATGCACCCACGTCAGGGTAACCCTCATCGGGGCATTAACACACCCCGAGCTCATCATTAACCTGTTAAATCAATGTCACCATTGGTGACTTCCCGAAGGACCTCGTCCTCCACAATCCCGTTTTTCAGGTCATAACGATAGCGATAGAAACACAATACCCGATGTGCCACAAGGAAAACGACACCAAACATACCTCACACATAACACTATAACATCATATATCCCACATGAAATCATAAGCATTTAGCTTATCGCCTGACTTCCCTTAATCGACCCTTAACACTTCACTCATTCATAACTCATAACTCTAGTTATCACATTCACATAGACACACCATAGACCCTACAATTCCTTAAAACTCATTTTATTTTAAAAGCACATCGGATTAGAACCCGAAACCCTTAACACGATTAAATATATTAACACCTCTTGAAAGTATGTACGATAGCCCCAAAACAGTAAAACATTTAAAAGTAGGGGGATTAGAAACTCACCGACATAAAGATCCAAGCCTTGCCTAGTAGCCGTCCTCTTGCTCGGACTCCAAACTTGCCAACGTATGATCACAAGATCAGATACGTTCTAAACACATATCTAAAATACAAATGAAACTCGACACTCGTCTTCTATGCTCGCCATTCTTCCTCCGCAAACCCGAGCCTCACCGCTTTACGTATTACATTGATCTCGACCCGCTTATGACTCGTGTCCCCGAACCCAAGTTTCCATGCAGGTACGTACATGTGCCCATGCAAACCCTAACTCAAGAAACACGCACACTTGAGCCAGATTCCATGTATGTACGCATGCCATGCAAACGGAAGCTTAGCCTAGCTCACCGTTCTCCTTGTCGGGCACCATAGCCGACCGTCCAACCCCCAGCGCGATGTCGTATGCTACCCATACAGTCACCACCGTAGCCGGCTGCCACCGTACTCCACCATCTTCCCCCACCATGTACAAAATCTATCGGGTCTACATAGCCTCATAACACCTTCAGTGAGTCATCCCCGCCGCTAGTCAACTTCCATAAACCATATCCGTCGATTGCCGTCGTAGCGCACCGCCACTGCTATCACAATGGCAGCCCTCGGATGCGACCATAAAAGTCCTAATCGGCCTCGTTGTTCAACCAATCTATCTCCACCATGCTCCTCCCCGCACGTCGCCTCCGTCGTCCTCACCGTCGTCATTCGAGTCCGCCACCACAGTCGCCCCTGCACCGGTTCCCCTGTGCTCCCTCCGGCCACCTGCTGCCACCGCATATCACCTCCTAACAACTGTTAGCCGCCTGCTACAGCCCGAAGTCACCACCGTCATCTCCTTCGACAACCATCGGTCCTCCCTCAACAACCTTAACCTCATCGGATGAAACTTTTACTGAAACAAAACCCTCAACCCCATCTCTCATGCAAACCAATCTCATAAAAGGAAAAGAATAGGAACGGAGCATACCTTTACGTGATATGATGTCACCCGGTTGAAACATCCCTTCAAGCATCACCGTTCCCGGCCCTTCTAGCTCTCCGGCTGATTATGGCATAGGGTTTACGAAAATGTGGTTTAAAAAACACCTCTTATGTTTCATTTCGGGTCCTTCTAGTTCCATTTCACGCAATCTGATCCTAAACTATCTATAAACAAATAACCACGGTAGTTAATGTTGTTAAAACGCCTCACACGTGACGTACCTTACTCGTCATTGAAGTATAACATCGGGTCAGGCCTTCCACCGACCTAAAATATCAGTTTATAAATTTTCGGGATGTTACAAGTCTACCCTCCTTAAAGGAGGATTCGTCCTCGAATCCTTCGTCGGTACGAACCAACAAAACTCATTCTTCTGGTCTAACTGGTACATCCCTAAACCTTTGGTGCCATCCATTCACTGTATACATCAATGCGGTCACTCAGTTCTACGACTCTATCGCCATCCTTGGTGTTCAAGGAAATTCTCTCCAATGCCCGCTTTCTTCCGTGAAACTTAAAGGTTACACCTACTCATTCCCTAATCACTCTCTTTCCCGCCATTAGTCAATCGGTTGAATTTCCAACTCTCGCCACTTCGACACTACCTAGAAGCTACCTTGATTACTAACCCTTTCCCAAGGGTTCCATTGTCATTATCCTTGACAATACTTTTTCGCTCTCATTGTTCTTAGGAACAACGTATGGATCATCCATAGTACTACGTAGTACGACGCTGCGAGTTACCTGCTCCCGGTCACATGCTATACCTGCTTTCGGCATGATTGCCTTTGTCTCTTGTGTAACCCTGTTGCTCTCTTCCTCTCGACGGTCACCTACCTAAGTAGGGTTTCTCACCTTCCAAAATGAGATCATTAGTCGTTCTTCTCTCCTCATACTATAATCGCCATCCTTGCAATGATTTCTCAAAACTCAGGCATCCATGCCTTACTTGTGAAGGTACTTTTCTCGCTCTCCTCTTATCTCAAGGAGCTTGTGTCAAGCTGCACTTATATCTACAATCACACGTGTGTCTCCCAAGACACTTCTTCGCAACAGTATCATGTGTTTCATGCATCCCTTAAGTAAGCTTTTACTTTCCATACTAGAGTTACCTTCATCAGCTCTCGATGTTTTCCCGAAAGCTCACTTATCAACGTCATGAATGATATGACAGCTAACCACTTGCCTTACTCGAATGCTCCATAGGATCTCACTTTAAGCTAGTCACATGCTTACTAGCAGGAGCATTTCCTTTCCATTTATTTTTGTGCAATCATGCACTAACCCCTCCTGAGTTTCACCTTACTCATGGTTGCTCTATCATTACCAAGTGAAAGCCAACCGTGTCTCATTAATCACGTACGAACATGATGTCCGTCCGCTCACAAGCCTCAGCTATTCGTCGTCTGGTCCAGGGAAAAGGTCCATATTCATCTGGTGTCTCACCTAGACTGAATTCTTCATATTGAACGTGATCCATGAAGGTCATTCGTCACCTTGTTAACTCGGTATTGAAATCTTCAATGTTATCATCAACCCTCACAGCTCCGCCCATTGGCTTCGTGCTCCGAATTCCCGGAATGTAAGCATAGGCTTCTCATAAGAGCACCTCACTGATCGTCTAGGAAGACATCAAAACTCCTCGCGTCGCCTCGATGTATCAACGTAAGGAAAATCGTTAAGATAGAAATATTATACTTGAGCACACCGACCTACTGTCCTATGCACAACTAAGCGAGCACTACCAGGACGCATAACGTCAGGTCATAATAATAAAACCTATCATGTTGGAAGTACATATAAGTATAGCATATTATCTCTCTAACTCGCACAAAGCACACACATAACTAGGTCATTTATAGACACACAAATTCCTGAACTATACTATCTATTCAATGTAACGGTGGCCCCTGCCACACGTCATCACATACTCACACAGAGTTCACATGGTCGTACCCCACACGGGTCGTACCAAAGGTTCAGAACAACACATTACCCAATCTAAACAAAAGACATCATCCTAATCATTTACACACATAATATATAAATCATAATTCCCCACAGGACCTCGTCCTGCACATTCACACGAAGTGCAATACATCCATTGCACTCCAAACATCACCTGATCATTCGCACATAGGTGACACAATCTTATGATTGTAGACACAAACAATTTTAAAACTCATTTCTATACAAGTCTACTCATACAATCTAATTAACCATGCGCTAGCACCACAACATATATTACGTTTAATATGAATTCACATTGTTCAAAAGTAGTCACATAATCACACAATACCACACTAAATGTAATCACTGTACCCAAAGTAGTACACTATCACAAGCACAACTATCATTAATCATGCTCAATCATCATGTGGTATAACTCGCAATCAATGTCAAAATCAAATGGTCAGTATTTGAAATAGGCATCCCACCCCGTAAGCGGCTAATCGATCAAAGCTTCAAATCACCCCAAAATCTCTCATGACAACTGCCACATCATCTAATCATTAAGCAATCGAGCATCCTAAAAATGCCCCTAACATCCCACATCAGGTGCATCTGTTGTGTCATCCTCTGGTTTCTACTCGTCACCTTCCGGGCCATCCAATAGTTCCTCCTGAAATATAGCTCTCTTAAACGCCGCAAGTGGTCGATCTCTCAACCATGCAGGTCACATCATGAAGGAAAATCACGTACAACTAGCACTTCTCTCCCTTTCCATCCCGTATTCCCAACCATAGCTCCACACGATATTTTGCCGACCGAAGCTCTAGTCACACTCGGCACGAGAAACGCCAACACTACTCCCGTCTCACTAGTAGTTTCACCCGCAGCAGTCAGCGTCTTAACTGGCCGTTCTGCTTTCCCCTAGCAAGAGCATCATGCCTAATCGCTCTCGTATGCGTCATCTTAACCACATAATCCTACTCAATATAGAACGTTAGAGTGATTACTATCGGCACAAATCAAGAATATGAGAGTAATCATAGACTGTCAAATCACGGTGATCAAATGCGATTTGGTAGTCCACATTACTGCTTGAATTCTAAACCCTCCCCGTCATATTCACACTAACTTTCTACCTTTCACAAACACCAGAGGCATATTACACAACTCACATAACGCCACACAAATATATAGCAAATCATCATATATATCACAATTGCACACTACACATGGCTACACACAACATCACTAAAGCATGTCAACAAACCAAACTATCCCACATAATTACAATTAATGCAACTCCACCATACTCAAATCACAAAACATAATACCAGTTAATCATGTCACATAACTCCATGTAGTGTTACACTACACAATTAATACTTCTAACCATTAATGCATAACTCAAAAGACGTACCTCTTGGCTCGCGGTTACTCGTGGTAGCATTCGTTTCACCCTCGTCCCATTTTCAGTTTAAGTTAAGGTATTTTATTTTATAAAAACACCGGTTTTCTCTTAAACCACGGCTCTGATACCAACTTGTAAGACCCCAACCCGGGCATCCTACAGTTGGTTCTCAAAATGGGTCATTCTCATTTAAAACGCATTTATTATTTAATCAAACTACAACGGAAGTCTTTCTATGAACATTAATTACTGTTTAATGTCATTTGGTTTACCTCACATATGCTTACACACCAATCTGAGTAGCACCGCACCCAAGCCGAGATACGTTAACCATAAGCAACGTGCAAAACAGTCTAACGAACACATAAAGTCAGCTACGCTGAGTGAGTTCTAATAGTTAATTTAATTAAAAGCCATCTTGTCATAAAAGTTGTTTATCTTTACTCGGGACCCTTTGGTCCTTAGGAAATAGTTTTATACTTGGTTATCTTATAGATCACCTCCATTATCCCATGACACCTCATAAGGTTCACCTTCCAAGACTCATACCACAACTGTACCCAGTAAGTTCCATCGACATGACTCGAATTTACAACACTAGCAACTCATAACCTACAACCCATATTAACTCAAAAACCTGATTAGCCCCACTAACACCTGGACATTGACTTACTCAGCCTTGACCAAGGCTTTCACAATTAACTAACATAACAGTTGTAAATCTCGGCATCACAGTAGCTCTAACTCTACCTATCACAATAAGGTTATTCACACTTCACGTTAATATCAACCCATTAGTATCATCTATATACCACTTTAATATCATCCCATGCATGCAAATTTAACCAAATATAATGAGCATGCAAACACATACCTCATCCATGCACCCTCGTCAGGGTTTCCCTCGTCAGGGCATTAACACACCCCTAGCTCATCATTAACCTGTTAAATAAATGTCACCATGGGTGACTTCCCGTAGGACCTCGTCCTCCACAATCTCGTTTATCGTGTCATAATGACAGCGATGCAAACACAATACCTGTCGTGCCACAAGGACAACGACACCAAACATACCACGTAAATATAAACCATTAATATCATACATCATTTAATATGACTCGTTAACCACACCTGCACCTCACACATAAGACTATAACAACATATATCCCACATGAAATCATAAGCATTTAGCTTATAGCCCGACTTCCCCTAATCGACCCTTAACACGTCACTCATTCATAACTCGTAACTCTAGTTATCACATTCACATAGACACACCATAGACCTTACAATTCCTTAAAACTCATTTTATTTCCAAAGCACATCGGATTAGAACCCGAAACCCTTAACACGATTAAATATATTAACACCTCTTGAAAGTATGTATGATAGCCCCCAAAACAGTAAAACATTTAAAAGTAGGGGATTAGAAACTCACCGACATAAAGATCCAAGCCTTGCCAAGTAGCCGTCCTCTTGCTCGGACTCCAAACCTGCGAACGTATGCTCACAAGATCAAATATTTTCTAAACACATATCTAAAGTATAAATGACACCCGACACTCGTCTTCTTTGCTCACCATTCTTCTTCCGCAAACTCGAGCCTCGCCGCTTTACGTATTACATTGATCTCGACCCGCTATGACTCGTGTCCCCAAACCCAAGTATCCATGCGGGCACGTACCCGTGCCCATGCAATCCCTAACTCAAGAAACACCTACACTTGAGCCAGATTCAACGTACGTACGCAGGCCATGCAAACGGAACCTTAGCCTAGCTCACCGTCCTCCTCGTCGGGCATCCTAGCCGACCGTCCAACCCCAGCGTGATGTTGTATTCTACCCATGCAGTCACCACCGTAGCCGGCTGCCACCGTACTCCACCATCTTCCCCTGCCATGTACAATCTCTATCGGGTCTACATAGCCTCATAATACCTTCACCGAGTCATCCCCGCCGCTAGTCAACCACCATAAACCCTCTCTGTCGATTGTTATTGTAGTGCACCACCACTGCCATTAGAATGGCAGCCCTCCGATGCGATCAGACAAGTCCTAACTGGGATCGTTGCTCAACCCGTCTGTCTCCACCGCACGTCGCCTCCGTCATCCTCACCGTCGTTGTTAGAGTCCACCACCACAGTCGCCCCTACGCCGGATCCCCTGTGCTCCCTTCGGCCACCTGCTACCACCGCGTATCACCTATTAAATGTTAGCAGCCTGCTACAGCCCGAAGTCACCGCCGGCGTCGCCTTCGACCACCACCGGTCCTCCCTCACCAATCTTAACATCATCGAATGCCACTTTTACCAAACCAAAACCCTCCACCCCATCTCTCATGCAAACCAATCTCATAATACGAAAAGAATAGGAACGAAGGATACCTTTATGTGATATGAAGTCACCCGGTTGAAACATCCCTTCGAGCATCACCGTTTCCGGATCTTCTAGCTCTTCGGCGACCGCCTCTCTCGTCCCTTACTGCCGTCGCGCAGACCTAGGCTGATTATGGTCAAGGGTTTACGAAAATGTGGTTTATAAACACTCTTATGTTTTGTTTTGGGTCCTTCTAGTTCCATTTCACGCGATCCGGTCCTGAACTATCCATAAACAAATAATCGTAGTAGTTAATGTTGTTAAAACGCCTCACGCGTGACGTTCCTTACTCATCATTAAAGTATATCATCAGGTCGGGCCGTCCACCGACCTAAAATATCAGTTTATAAATTTCCGGGATGTTACAGTAAACAAAAACAAAGCGGGGCCAAAATCGTAAAATAAATCTGTCTTATTTTATACTACAACATTAGTTCATAAAAAATTAGGAGCATACTTTTCCCCAAAAAAATAAGCAAAACGGGAGTACGAGAATCACATGGGTCAGCAATGCATCGTTGCGAAAGATGCAAAACAAGAATAGGGCACTCATTCATATTTTGTTCGAAATTTTCAACAAATGTGGTGACAAATATGCATATACACAACTAGAACCATGCCCTAATTCTTAGACTTTGAGACTAACTAGAGTCACCATCTAGGGTTCCATTTCAATTATGGATGACATTGCAATGAAAATGTACAAATGGTAGTGATAAAAACATTAGTTTCAAAGACATGATTTTAGTAACATGTGACACCCGACAATTTTACGTTAAATCCGTACCGATATCTTAAACCAGATTTTGAGAAAAACATAACGCATTAGACTTCATATATCAAGAAACATAGATCATGGAACTTGTAGTTTCTTTTACTTTACGAGAACCCGAAGTTCTCTCAAACTATATAGACACACATTTGTAACCACAATGCCAAATCAATCCATAACTCGAGTTTGTCGCTCTCGACACTCCTCACACATCTCATATGGCTAAAGCATTGATCTTTCTCCACCACCAATGCCATGAAGAACTAAAAAGGAAACATCTTATCAATGAGGACCTGATCGACATGTGCCTGGGCTCCAAATATATGCTTAACCTCAAGAGGTTGGTCTTCCTCCCAAAAGTTCTCTATGATTTTCTCCAACCGTCATTATAAGGTTTTCCGGTTGGTGTCGGTCTAATTTTTCATGGTACCAGGATGTCCGTGTCTGTGACACCCGGCAAAAATCCAGGTCAACATCCATACCCGACTAAGACTTAGATCATAGTATACGTCATGCATTCCACATAATTTTATAGTAATTAAGTTCATTTCAGACTTAGCAAATCAATTCGTTTACACGTGTCGGTAATCCAGAAGATTACCAAGTCAAACATGCGTCCTTAAGCACGACCATTGCTGATAATTTCAAATAAATACCTAGACGTATAATCTGTGTGTGTAAAGTATACATGACACTGTGATTTAATTAATATTTACATGAAGTTTTCTGTGATTTATAGAAATACTTTAGTTTTCATCATAGTCCGGTGGACACGCGGTGTGTGCTAGCTAGATAATTAATTCTATGCACACACTTAGACATATATTTGGTGTGCACAAATTACATGTAATACTGTGATATGTTATTCTAAGACTCTGTGAATTTTTCGGTAATTTTCTGAGATACTTTCTGTTTTAACGTTGCCCGGGCAGTCTGCGGTATGTACCGACATTTCCAAATAAAAATCTGAAAAATTTATATGTTAGACTTACCAACATGACTCATCATATTTTTAAATAAATTCGTTCATACCTATTCGGGATTTCCATCAATAAATCGGTGACTATTCGTTTTCCACTACCCGGTGTCTCAAGAGCCTATAAATACCCCCCTAATTTTGGGTTTCATGTTAGATGCCATGTTTAGGGTGATTTGATGATGGAAAATGGGTAGATATGCATAAAGAATGGATAATATGTGTACATTTTCTATCTAGAACATTTGATCATATGAGATTTCATGCTCGGTTATATTTATGGAAACTTTAAAATATGGGTTTTTGTTCAAGAAGGTTATGATGTTTTTGTTTGGTGAAAATGATGCATAAACACTAGATATAGAGATTGTGTGATTTTTTTCGGTAAAATCACATGTCCATGATTCTTTAGGCTCGTTTTCTATTTTTAGAAACTTTATTTCTTGACATGAATGAGGAACTTGATGATTGATTACATTGAATGTATGAAACTAGTATATTGAACATTATGGAAGTATGATTGACTAAAATGATGGATTAAAATGCATGTTTACGAGTTCTAGAGCCCGGTTTCTAAATAAGGAAACTTTATTCTTTCAAGATTTATGATTGCAAGTTGTTAACATGACTAGAAGGTCTAAATGACTTAATAACATGTAACTAGGTACATTGTATGATAATGTATGTTATTTTCCATAAACTTGACAACTTCACATAGTCTTGCTATAAAAGGAAACTTTAATTATCCGAAACTCGCATGTTTGTCTATTTATAGCAAGTTAACATTAAAATGTTCTATATGTGTGTATAGCATGCCTAATTTCATGTGTGAACATCAAATTTACGTATTTTCCATGTTTAGGACCCAAAACTTGACTTTCCAATTAAGGAAACTTTAATGTATCAAAATTTGTGTTTGAAGTTCTAAATTCCAATCGAATGTGTCAATGTGTTTATTAGACGGTACTAGACTATTTCAAAGTAGGTTTGAGTTCTATGTTGGAATTTTAATGCTTAAGTCCAACGTGTCACCAACGGGTCGTCGAGTCAAAACAATCATTGAAACATCAAAGTCACTTTTTAGAACTCTCTTGTATGCATAGAATTTATAGTCAAACATTTACAAATGTTTAGACCTTAAAGTCCTAATTTATCCTAGGGCACGAGTAGGTCGTCTCATTTATTCCGGATTTGCTAAGAGTCTTTTAAGTCGTTTATCAGGTGAGTTCTCACAGCCCCTTTTTACTCATTTACCTTTTTGGGGTGAGATACATGCTCAAGTATACTTTTTTTTCCAAATGTTACATTTTCACACTTACACAGTTACATTATTTATATACGTTTTGTACTTGGTGTACAAAGTCATCTCTGAGTCAACCGTTAATTTGTCCAAAAGCTAGGTGATCATTAACAGTACTGTTGGGTTAACAACCCATGCCCGGGTTAGTAGCGCTAACCTCGACTAGAGGTCGAACAGGTACATAATTGACCAATTCCATTCATGTGCAAGGCACAAAGAGGCGAACCACATCCTTTTCCTTTTACAGGGGCTAGAATTAGCGTCGGTTAATGGACTTATGATAATTTTTGGTTTTGTCTGATCAACAATGATTGTGTAGAGTACTAATGTTTTTCCATACATTCATAAACTTGATTTCCATTACAATTACCTGTGAACTCGCCAACTTTATGTTGACCTATTTTAGCATGTTTATCTCAGGTCTTTGAATGCTAGGATATGTGGCTAGGATGCACCCACTGGAGTCATGCACTATTCATGCATAGCATCCTATTTTGATAAACCTTATTTTATCATCCTTATTTTCAAATGTTGTAAATATTTAAACCTTTGTTTCCGCATTTTTACTTTGGACCATGTCAAACTTTATTTTGAACTCATTCGAGTCATGCATTAAACAGGTATTTTGAAAAACATTTAGTGGTCGTTCAAAGTAATTCAATGGTAAAGATCCTCTCGGGTCACGCCCGCGTGTATAGCCCAAAGTGGAATTTGGGGGTGTGGCAGACTGGTATCAGAGCCATTGGTTGTAGCGAAATAGGTTGCATGTAGTGGACTTAGACTATAACCGGTGTCTTTAATGCATTTCACTTCCGCACAAACACTTAGCATTCTCACACACACTTATAAGACTCACATAAGATAGAAATTGTGGTTGACCTGTTACATAAACATGTCAGCTGCAACCCAGCCAATCGAGATTACAGACTCTGACGACGAGTACATGTACACGCCATCGACACCATTGGACACTACATTTGAAGAGACACTACTGGACTACCCTATCTCTGACGACACCAATGTTGAGAAGTCGGAAGAAGGACCGACAGATGGCGACGAAGTTGAGTCAAAGATGGAGTTTGAGACTCAAGCAGTAGAAGATACCCGCGAGTGGGGAAACTGTGACATCTCCCACCCACACCGACATCGCCCCTACGGCCACTAGTTCAGCACGCCCCGACGAAGCGAGCACGACCTTCTCCTACGAGCACGCCTGTCTGAGATCCCAAGCGCAAGAGACGTGTACTTGACGTAAGAAAGTTTTCTGATAGATTGCAGGACTGGGCTAAGGAGGAAGGAATACCTCCCATGACCAAGATCAGAGAGTCCTCACATGGACCACGCATTTTACTGATTACCAGGGAGCCAATCAAGCGTACGATCCTGACCCTGGTAGCCACCGGTACGATAGACTGCTAGGGGATCTGCAATGGGAGCAGAAGAAGGTACGCAGTAACCTGAAGCAAGTTGAACTCCTTAAGGAAAAATTCTGGGAAAGAGACTAAGAAGAGGATAGAGCATGTGACTTTGTCTGTGTCTGAGACCGCACTCCAGACTCTACAGGAGCAGGTTTCCCGATTGACAGCAGATCGCCAGAGAGATGCTGCCAGGATTACCATCCTATCCGACCGAGTATCTGAGGCCGAGAGGCACCGGAGCATAGAGAGACAGAGGGCCATCGTAGCCGAGCAGAGAGCTACACTTGCCGTCGAGAGATCCGTTGCAGCGGAGCTCAGGGCAAATGAAGTGGGGGAACAACTAGAGGTTACTAGTACTCTTGCTGCGTTCAGCGCTGATTTTCTCTCGGCCGTTGTGCGGAACAGCACCTTCACGCGTTCTACTTGATTAGCCTATTGTGGGCAGGCTGTGCCCACATGATATTTGAAGTATTAAACTTGTTCTCATTTTTGGGGAGCGGAGACTCCTGGAGTATTTTGTACCATTTACAATCTATTTTATCAGGTTTATTATCTTTTATATTTCATGGTTGATCTGGTGAATGTGATATATTATTTTGTATATATGTGTTGATTGTATGTTCCATATAATATAACTTTTGCTAACATTATGATGTGAAGATACATGTCGCCCCATCCGGAGACTATGACCGCAGCACAAACGGACGCCCTAATCAATCAAAGGGTAGTTGCAGCTATAGCAACCTTGCCAAGCAACCAAAATGATGGAGCACAACATCCTCCAGATTGCACCTACAAATTTTTCTTGATTGTAAACCACTCTCTTTCAATGCGCAAGATGGAGCCGTGAACCTAATGAGATGGATTGAGAAAGTAGAATATACTTTCGAAATGTGCAACTATCCAGAAAATTCGAAGGTGAAATTCGCTACTGGTACTTTTGAGGGACAAGCCCTCACCTAGTTGAAATAAAGTGTCCGTGCAAGGGGTTTAGAAGCGGCAAATGCTATGCCGTGGGCAGATTTCAAGAAGCTGTTAAAGGATGAATACTGTCCTCGAAATGAACTCCAGGACCTCGGAGAAAGGTTTTGGAATTTGAAAATGATCGGAGCTGATGTGGTGGATTACACATCAAAATTTCATGATTTAGCAGGATTATGTCCTCATATGGTGACACCTGAAGAGAAGCGAATTGAGCGCTATTTGTGGGGACTGGCCCCACAAGTCTAAGGAATGGTAACTTCTTCTGAACCTACAACCATCCAACAAGCAATCTGATTAGCATACAACCTGACGTCCTAAGCCGTTCATCAGGGACTCTTTGACAAACCTGCTAATAACAAGAGAAAGTGTGAAGGTAGTTCTTCCAAGTCCTTTAATCCGCTACCACCACAGAAAAGGAAAGAGACTACCCGAGCCTACACCGTAGGTCAAGCTGATATTATGCCAAGGAGATCTTACACATGAACCCTGCCAAAGTGCAATTGATGCAACTTTCACCACAACGGCACGTGTGAGGAAGCAAGGTGCCAGAAGTGTAAAAGGATTGGTCATTCGGCCAAGGCTTGCAGGATGAGAGGACCAGGTCCAAAAATTGGAGCAACCAGTGCTTGTTACACTTCTGGGCAGAATGGACATTTCTCCAAGGATTGTCCAAAGAACAACAAGCCAGGAAACAACAACAACAACCCCAAAGGGCGAGCATTTGTGATTGGAGCAGGAGAAGCCAGACAGAACCCCGACACCGTTACGGGTACGTTTATCCTAAACTATCATTATGCATCCATGTCATTTGATACTGGTGCGGAGAGGAGTTTTGTACCTAATGAGTTTAGTCCATTACTTGGTACCGAACCTACCATGCTAGATAACGAGTATCCCGTAGAACTAGCCAACGACAAATTAATCAAAACCAACCACGTTATTCCAAGCTTTGTCCTAGAGTTAGCCAATCATTACTTCGAAATAGATCTACTACCCATTAAACTAGGAAGTTTTGACGTAATTATCGGCATGGACTGGATGTCCAAGAACAAAGCGGAGATTGTGTGTCGTGAAAAGATTGTCAGACTTCTTCTACCGAATGGAGAAACACTTATGATTCAAGGAGAACGGAGTGAGGTTCCTCTGAATATCATTTCGTGTATGAAAGCCCGAAAGTATCTACGGAAAGGATACTATGCCATCTTAGCTCACGTAATAGAAAACCGGCCAGAAGAAAGGAAAGCCGAGGATATACCAGTTGTTCGTGATTTTCTAGAAGTTTTCCCCAAAGACTTACCCGGACTACCACCGCAGCGAAAAGTCGAATTCTGAATCGACCTTACCCCAGGAGCTACTCCGATAGCGCGATCACCATACCGACTAGCACCGTCAAAAATGCAAGAATTATCGAATCAACTATAGGAGTTTCTAGATAAAGGATTTATCTGACCAAGTCATTCGCCATGGGGAGCGCCTGTCTTATTTGTCAAAAAGAAAGACAGATCATTCCGTATGTGCATCGACTATAGGGAATTGAACAAGGTAACCATCAAGAACAGATATCCCCTATCCAGAATCGAAGATTTGTTCGACCAGCTAAAAGAATCAAGTTATTACTACGAGTTTCTGGTTATGCGATTCGGTTTGACCAAGTTTGTTATTATGTTCATCGAAGACATCTTGATCTATTCTGGCAGCGAAGAGGAACACTTTGAACAACTAAGACTTATCTTATAGTTAATGAAAACAGAGAAGCTGTATGCTAAGTTTTCAAAGTGAGACTTATGGACCAGAGAAGTCCATTTTCTAGGTCACATGGTAAACGAGATGGGCTTACACATTGACCCGTCAAAGATTGAAGCAATAAGGAACTGACGAACACCCAAAACAGCGACTGAAATGCGACAATTTTTAGGTCTTGAAGGATATTACAGGAGGTTTACCGAGAACTTCTCAAAGATTGCGAAACCGTTGACTGCTTTGACACAGAAAGACTGGACCGACCGAACTGAAGAAGCATTTCAGTTGCTAAAACATAAACTTTGCAGTGCACCGATCCTAGCACTACCAAAAGCAAATGACGATTTTGTGGTCTACTGCGATGCGTCACACCAAGGACTCGGTTGTGTACTGATGCAAAGGGAGAAATTTATCGCATACGCTTCATGACAACTCAAGGTGCATGAGAAGAACTACACTACCCATGACCTGGAATTGGTAGCTGTGGTTTTTGCACTCAAAATTTGGAGACATTACCTGTACGGAACCAAATGTATGATCTTCACCGACCATAAGAGTCTCCAACACATATTTGATCAAAAGGATTTGAATATGGGCCAGCGCAGATGGGTCGAATTGCTTAATGATTACGATTGCACATTCCGTTACCATCCGGGAAAGGCAAACGTTGTTGCTGATGCCCTAAGTAGAAAATAGCAACTTAAACCTCGTCGAGTATGAGCGTTAACTTTGACAATTCACACGAATCTACCTATCTAGATACGTGATGCTCAGCTTGAATCTCTCAAGGAAGAGAACATGGAAAATTAAGGCCTACGTGACCTGGAGAAACTATATGAGATCAAATCCGATGACGTACGTTATTACATGGATCGAATATGGGTACCGAACCATGGGAACTTAAGAGACTTAGTGCTGGATGAGGCACATAAGTCAAGGTATTCAATTCACTTTAGTTCTGACAAGATGTACAAAGACCTCAAGACGAATTACTGATGGCCGAACATGAAAGCCGAAATTGCCACATACGTCGGAAAATATCTATCCTACGCCAAGGTTAAGATGGAGTACCAGAAACCATCAGGGTTACTGCAACAACCGGAAATTCCACAATGGAAGTGGGAATAAATTTCAATGGACTTTGTTAAAAAGTTACCCGAAACTCCAAGCGGATACGACACCATTTGGGTAATCGTGGATCGATTAACCAAATCCGCACACTTCATTCCCATCAAGGAGAACGAGAAAATGGAAAAGTTGACCCGGCTTTATCTAAAGGAAATAGTTTCAAGGCATGGAGTGCTAATCTCCATCATCTCAGAAAGGGATAGTCGTTTCACATCCTGATTCTGGCAATCATTGCAGAAAACGTTAGGAACACGCTTAGACTTAAGCACTGCCTATCGCCCACCGATAGATGGTCAAAGTGAACGAACCATCCAAACACTTGAAGATCTACAAAGAGCATGTGTGATAGATTTTGGTAGTAACTAGGATACTCACCTGCCATTGGTCGAGTTTTCATACAACAATAGCTACCACACGAATATCAAGGCAGCACCATTCGAAGCACTTTATGGAAGAAAGTGCAGGTCACCACTCTGTTGGGCCGAGGTAGGAGATACTCAACTCACTGGACCAGAGCTTGTCCACGAAACCACGAAGAAAATCTTCAAAATCCGAGACATATTGAAATCCACTTAAGAGAGACAGAGAAGCTACACGAATCAGAAGCGTAAACCAGTTGAATTCCAAGTAGGTGACAAAGTGTTACTGAAAGTTGCGCCTTGGAAAGGCGTAATCCATTTTGGGAAGCGAGGGAAGCAGAACCCCCGCTATATACGACCATTTAAGATCTTGCAAAGGATTGGTCCCGTTGCCTATCGACTCAACCTACCAGAGACACTACGGAATATCCACAATGTATTCCATGTGTCCAATCTAAAGAAGTGTTTGCACGATGAAACACTTACGGTACCACTCAAGGAGATACAAATCGATGAACAACTACATTTCATCGAAGAACCTGTGGAAGTAATGGACCGCGAGGTTAAGTAACTGAGACAGAGTCGCATTCCGATAGTTAAGGTCCGATGGAATTCAAGACGCGGACCATAATTTACATGGGAGCGCGAAGATCAGATGAAGCGCAAGTACCCACACTTATTTGAGACTACACATTCCGCTATTACCGCAAGGTGAATTTCGGGACGAAATTCCTTTCAACCGGGGGATACTATGACACCCTGCAAAAATGTAGGTCAACATCCATACCCGACTAAGACTTAGATCATAGTATATGTCATGCATTCCGCTTAATTTTATAGTAATTAAGTTCATTTCACACTTAGCAAATCAATCCGTTTACACGTGTTGGTAATCCAAAAGATTACCCAGTCAACACGCGTCCTACAGCACGACCGTTGGTGATAATTTCAAATAAATACCTAGACATATAATCTGTGTGTGTAAATTATACGTGACACTGTGATTTAATTAATCATGTCTACATGAATTTTTCTGTGATTTATAGAAATACTTTTGTTTTCAGCACAGTCTGATGGACACGCGGTGTGCACTAGTTAGATAATTAATTCTACGCATACACTTAGACATATATATGGTGTGCACAAATTACATGTAATGCTGTGATATGTTATTCTAAGACTCTTTGAAATTTTCAGGAATTTTCAGAGAAACTTTCTGTTTTAACGATGTCCGGCCAGTCTGCAGTATGTACCGACATTTCCAAACAAAAATATAAAAACTTTATATGTTAGACTTACCAACATGAATCATCATATTTTTAAATAAATTCATTCATACCTATTCAGGATTTTCGTCAATAAATTGGTGACTATTCCTTTTCCACCACCCGGTGTCCCAAGAACCTATAAATACCCCCTATTCTTCCACCTCCACACTTCACCTCTCTCTCTATCTCCTTCCTCCTCTCTTTTTTTGGTGAAACCGACACCACCACCACTCCATCGCCATTTTTGGTTGTTTTGATCTTGTTTTTCATCAAATCCAAACTTCCAAGATCAAGAATCAAGTGTTTGCAAGAAGATTCATCCATCATTCCTTCCATTTTCGAGTTTGGTAAGATCAAAACCCATCTTTTTCTCCATTTTTCTTCAATGTTCATATGAACATGCCTCCAAAGAAAACTCATTTTTATCAAAGATTATCCATGGATTCTTAAAAGAAATGTGTTTTAAAACTCAAATGGTACATATTGTTGGTGACTTTGGACCCGGATCTTGTTCAAAGCTTGGTTTCCACTTATGGAAACTTTATTATGTATGCATGTGCTAGATGATGAGATTTTGTTGATTTGATGATGGATTATGTGGTGATAATAGTTGTAGATGAATAATATATGCAAACTTTGTTGTAAAAAGTGTTGGACGATACATGCATACTCGGTTTTGTTATTTTTGGAAACTTTAATTTTGGGTTTCATGTTAGATGTCATGTTTAGGGTGATTTGATAATGGAGAATGGTTAGATATGCATAAAGAATGGATAATATTTGTACATTTGCTATCTAGAACATTTGGTCATATGGGATTTCATGCTTGGTTCTATTTATGGAAACTTTAAAATATGGGTTTTTGTTCAAGAAGGTTATGATGTGTTTTGTTTGGTAGAAATGATGCATAAACACTAGATATAGAGATTGTATGATTTTTTTTCAATAAAATCACATGCCCATGATGCTTTAGGCTCGTTTTCTATTTTTAGAAACTTTATTTCTTGACATGCATGAGGAACTTGATGATTGAGTACATTGAAAGCATGAAACTAGTATATTAAACATTATGGAAGTATGATTGATTAAAATGATGGATTAAAAAGCATGTTTATGAGTTCTAGAGCCCGGTTTCTAAATAAGGAAACTTTATTCTTTCAAGAGTTATGATTGCAAGTTGTTAACATGACTAGAAAGTCTAAATGACTTAGTAACATATAACTAGCTACATTGTATGATAATGTATGTTATTTTCCATAAACTTGACAACCTAACATAGTCTTGCTATAATAGAAAACTTTAATTATCTGAAACTCGCATGTTTGTCTATTTATAGTAACTTAACATTGAAATGTTCTATACGTATGTATATCATGCATAATTTCATGTGTGAACATCAACTTTACGTAGTTGCCATGTTTAGGACTCAAAACTTGACTTTCTAATTAAGAAAACTTTAATGTATCAAAAGTTTTGTTTCAAGTTCTAAATTCCAATCGAATGTGCCAATGTGTTTATTAGACGATAATAGACTATTTCAAAGTAGGTTTGAATTCTATGTTAGGATTTGAATGCTTAAGTCCAACGTGTCACCAACGGGTTGTCGAGTCAAAACAATCTTTGAAACATCAAAGTCACTTTTCAAAACTCTCTTGGATGCAT
Source organism: Smallanthus sonchifolius (assembly GCA_023525975.1). Lineage (NCBI taxonomy): Eukaryota > Viridiplantae > Streptophyta > Magnoliopsida > Asterales > Asteraceae > Smallanthus > Smallanthus sonchifolius. The sequence continues at coordinate 12,601,083 of CM042035.1, read as the reverse complement.
AGAGTTCATAGTCAAACATTTACATATGTTTAGACCTTAAAGTCCTAATTTATCCTAGGGCACGAGTAGGTCGTCTCATTTAGTCTGAATTTGCTAAGAGACTTTCAAGTCATGTATCAGGTGAGTTCTCATAGGCCATTTTTACTCATTTACCTTTTTGGGGTGAGATAGATGCTCAAGTATACATTTTTTTCAAATGTTACATTTTCACACTTACACAATTACATTAATTATATAAGTTTTGTACTTGGTGTACAAAGTCCTCTCGGAGTCAACCGTTAATTTTTCCAAAATATAGGTGATCATGAACAGTACTGTTGGGTTAACAACCCATGCCCAGGTTAGTAGCGCTAACCTCGACCGGAGGTCGAACGGGTACATAATTGACCACATCCTAGTCGGTTGATGGACTTATGATAATTTTTAGTTTTGTCTGATCAACAATGATTATGTGGAGTACTAATGTTTTTCCATACATTCATAAACTTGATTTCCATTACAATTACGTGTGAACTCACCAACTTTATGTTGACCCATTTTAGCATTTTATCTCAGGTCTTTGAATGTTAGGATATGTGGCTAGGATGCATCCACTGAGTCACGCACTATTCATGCATAGGATCCTATTTTGATAAACCTTATTTTATCAACCTTATTTTCAAATTTTGTAAACATTTAAACCTTTGCTTCCACACTTTTACTTTGGACCATGTCAAACTTTATTTTGGACTCATTCGAGTCATGCATTAAACATGTATTTTGAAAATCATTTAGTGGTCGTTCAAAGTAATTCAATGGTAAAGATCCTCTCGGGTCACGCCCCGCGGGAATAGCCTGGAGTGGAATTTGGGGGGTGACAGTGTCGGTCGATAAAACCCACGATACCTATAAAATACCCTGTTTTGAATAGGACTCTAATTAAATATATAAATAAATATACACACACACACACACACCTAGACGTCAAGAAAAATAATCAAAAAAAGTGAAATTTATTAAGGAAAAAATCGTATTGTATATAATGCAGTGGATAATGTAAGGTCCGGATTCCTGAGGATCTTCAATCAACGGATTCAACAACGTGTTGAACCTGGAGGAAACAGACTCGACGCATGACTTGTAGGTAGAATCAAAGAGGACGAGACACAATTTACTATCAAACGATTCGTATATTGATTAAAACACTGAAAACACAATACAGGATCGTTCAACAACTCGTCTAACCGATTAGAGAAAACAAAATAACTATTTATACTAATTACAAGTAATCGGTTGGGATTGGGCTTCGGCCTGGGCCGCATACTTCAAGTATGCGGTTAGGAGCCGCAAACTTTAAGTATGCGGCTGGGCCTTGAAGTATGCGGCCACATACTTCCAAAACGCCATCTTCTGAACTTCTCAGTGATCTCTTGATGCATTAGCCTATTAGGTTTGATCCTTACAATCTCCCCCTAGGCTAATGCATTCAAATAACTCATAATATTTTGACATCAGCTGAGTGATCACCACCTCCCGCATAGAGGCCTTTAACTAACGTCGTTGCCAAAACTTTCATAAATGGCTTGGTATCTTTCTCATTCTCTTCAGGCATGAATAATCTTTGCTTGGACAGTCTCAACATGTCCTCCTTCCTAAACCTAAGTATATCCATAAGGTCAGCAATTATGAACTCTCTCTCAGTACAATGAATGTCGAGAAACCCGGTCATAGGACTGTAAGACCATTATTCAAGCTTACTCAGTGTGTTGTCAGATAGGCCTTCATATACTGGGTCACAATTGGGAGGAGGATAACTTCCATAATGATAGGCTTCTGGGTGATTCTGTCAATTATGTACTTTGACTTTACCCTCTTGCACTTAGCGGTCTTCATGATCTTGAAGTCACTATCGCATTCTCTGTCGAGAAATGAAGGAAAGTTCCTTGCATCTCCATTATTTCCCAAATTATAGATTGGAGCTTTGTTTAGTGCTCTGAGATCATATATGGGCAATGATTCAAAGTCATGCATATTTGCAAAATACTCGGTTCGTCCATTCTTTCTCTTAACCAGATATAGATGCTTCTTACTATCATACATCCAACTTAAGATAGGAGAACGATTGTTCTTCTTTGCAAGAGCATCGGATGACGTGACATAGTGGACTTCTCTTAGAGGAAGAGTTTTGAACCAACTTTCCTTTGCTGAGGACGATGTTGCTTCAAATGTGTTTGTTGGTTCAGCAACATGTTCAGTAGACACTTCCACATGGGGAGGTGAGTTACCTTCGGCGAATATATCGCTGTCAATACCGGTAATCACCTTTCCCTGAGCATCGATGTATGCAGGAGAGGTAGGCACATTTGCATCGAAGAAATCTTCAGCCTCAATCAAATCCTCTCCTGCAAAGTCATCATCTAAAATAGTTGAATCCTTTTAAAATGAGAACACTGAGTCTGACCTAAGTAAATCATCAAGACCCTGTTCAAAGTCAAATGAAATATCATTTTCAGACTGTTGTGCTTCCTTTTCTTCGGATACAAGAGTATAAACGACCATTGCTCTAGATAGATCTTCTTGTGAGTTTGTTTGTTGGTCTTCCTGGTCTTTGCCTTGCTCTTTATCATCCTTTCAGCCTTCATTATCATCACCATCACCATCATCATCGTCACCTTTACCGTTATCATTTCCAACTGTAGCCGTCTTCTCTCTTTCTTTTCTTTTTCTCCTTCTTTTCCTTCAGTTTTTTCAACTCTTTGAGCACGTACTTCATGGTGTCTATCAGACCTTGAATCTGACCACTTTGTATGTTGATGGTCATCCTAAGAGTATTATTTTCTGTAGAGAGCTTTTCAATCTTTGAATCTTTAGCCACAGAGTCTTATTCTAGGAAAAAGACTCTTTGCTGCACGGCTTGAACATCTACTGGCTCATAAGCAATCTTTTCTTTTCCCTTGTCTTGTTTGAATGAGCGGTAGGTGTGATGATTGGTGTGTGTAGAAATAAAGACTGATGGCTGTAAAATTTCTCTAAGTACAAACTGCTGCGGATAAGCCTATCTGCAACGGATACTTGTTCTTCTGCTGAAAAACAAATCTGTTGCGGATAGCCTTATCTGCTAAAAACCAAAGTTGCTGCTGATAGGCAAATCATCAGCAGCTGCGGACAGTTATGTCTTGCTGCTGATCAACAACACTGCTGCTGATCAACAACATTGCTTCTGATAGCCATTCCCAATGAAAACCAAACGTTGCAGCTGACTGGCTTCGATAAAGCAACCATTACCACTGACAACTTTCTGCTACAACACTGACACACTCCACGTAGAAAGAATGTTACTGGTGCAAGACAATAAAAGACAACGACGCTCTTCTTCCAAGGTCTCAAGCAATGATGCCTAAGAAGAAGTTTGAGTAAAGATAACTTTTGTAGTTTTTATTGTCGTTATATGTAGAATAGCTTCAATACAAGATCAACAACTTGTGTTAGATCTGATCCTTAGAATCAAGGGTCTGTCTTGATTCTAAGTTACTATATAAGTAGTACTTAGAGTCATTGTACAAGTGATTTTTGCTCAAGAGTATTCTCTGTAATCTTGTAATTTTTGAAGCTTAATACAACATTGCATTTATCAGTATTCTTCTTGTTTACATTGTTTAGTTGTGTTTGTTTCCGCCAATCTCAACTAGAATAGAACCATGTTGTATTCACCGATCCTACAGTGTGGACTTTTGCGGGAGTCGTTCATAAATTTTTGCTCTCTTCCTCGGAACTAGATCAGCTTCAAAATCATAGTCTTCATCGGAGGTATCACTTTGTTGTTTAGAAGGGTTGATGAGAGGAGGTTTCCCAGCAGCCTTTCTTTTGATCAGTAAGCTTCTATGATATTTATTGATGGGTACTTCTTCCTTTTCACTCTTTATTTCAGAAGAATCAAACTCGATTCCTCCTAAGTCACCTTCAGACTCACTATCCTTTTCTTCAACATTAACAGCACTTGAACTCTGAGCTTCGTCTCCCTTTTCACCGGTAACACTTTGAGTTGCAGCGTCAGATAATATCAAGTCGTCCAGGTCTAATTTGGCCATATCTTCGAGGTTTTCCACATTCTCTTCATTTTCAAAGTATATATAGGCCCTTCAATGTTGTAATTGAATTCACCCTCCAATTTATCAGCCAGTTGTACATTAGGGCTCACACGCTCATTGACAACCGAAACTTCAGCTTATCTTTGAGCCTGTTGGCGCACACGTCTAGGTCTACGACGAGGCTGAGGTGGAGGTGGTGGTTGATGTTGTGGGTGTGGAGGTGGTGGTGCTAGTTGTTGATGTGGAGGAGGTGGTGGTGGTTGTGGTTGGTTACCGTTGAGCTCTGGAAAAGCACCAAATTTATCTTTGTTCACAGACATGTAAGACAAAATGCTTTTATCCATCACTTTCACATGCAGCCTTCTCTGAGTCATGACCAATTCTGCATGCTCTTGATTTATAATCATCTGTAGGAATCGAGGATACATTCAGAACACAGACTTCTTCTTTCCCGTCAAGTTTCTTTTCATTTCTTCGAACATAACTCTTGAGAAATTGAAATTCTCCCCCGTAACTAGTGCATAGACCATGGATGTCATGTTGACACTCAACTCATCATAGCCTCCTTTTCTTCCCAAAATACACTGATTCACCACATGTGCCAAGTATATCCAGTACGGTGGCAGATATCTCTTTAACATAGACGGTACTTCTCCCTCATAACTCATTCTTTGGGATGTTTCAGTCATCTGTTTGGCAGTGAAATTTGTAGGGTGTTCGGGACTATCACCAAAGTTCAGACAAGTCCTGATCACAGCTTCAGTAATTACAATACACTTTCCTGCAACTGTGCTAGCTATCCCTTCCACATCATTCTCTGTGATTATATTGACTGTGCTCTAGAAATCTCTGATGAAGTCTTCACATATGTCTGGATGTTGAGATAGAGCATGAAATACTCTGGACGCCCGTAATCCCACGATCATAGACCTGAAAACACTGTGATTCTGTGGTGGGTCCTCTAAGTAAGCCGGTTCATTATGATCCTTAACAAATTTCGAGTTTGCCATTGCCTGTAATCAGTAAGGCAAGTTAGACTTCAAAATAACACATTCAAAGTTATCGGTCACAAGATCAAACCGCAAACTTTGAAACACAGCGGCAAACCTTAGTAATACCACATACTTGACCCAACGCGCGAACTTTGGTCATACCGCAAACTTGACCTAACCCGCAAACTTGACCCAACCCGCAAACTTTGGTTATACCGCAAACTTGACCCAACTTGCAAACTTTGGTTATACCGCAAACTTGACCCAACCGCAAACTTTAAAACAAACCGCAAACTTCGATCATCACCGCAAACTTTACTGAAAACCGCAAACTTTAAAACAACTCAAAATTCATGGTTTTTTTTAACTAGTTTTGGGATTTGTTTTTAGATGATTCATGATTTCCTTGAGTTTGCGACCAATCTATCGGATCAATTTCAGACATGTTAAAGATTTTAGTTGTCAATTTGGTCAAAATTCCAACTTAGTTTCAGATTCAACCAAGAACACCTCACACGCTCGATTAGTGTGAATCAAAGGTCCAATGCTTTACCTTTAAGATTGCCTACACTTATTGAACATAATTAGGGCAATTAGATCACACTGAGGTCAAGTAATCAGCTCCAACAATTGAAAAAAGAAGTAAGCGATTGAGAGGAAAAGGAAGTATGCGGTTGGTGTAAACCATTAACCGCAAACTTTAAAGTATGCGGCTGCAAACTTTTACAAACCTTTGAACATTTCAGAAACCTTTTCTTTTGGATTGTTTGGTCAAGCAGGGACGGTCATTTTGATAATATTAAGAAAAATAAACAAGATTAAAATAAAACTAACTTTAACTAAGCTAAAAACACAAAATCTTTTTGTTCTTTTTAAAATAACAAACTGCTTTAAAACACTGAAAAAGAAATATTTTTGAGAGAAGCTCTGTTATGGGATCATATCAATTTAGGGCAGACCAAACTATACTTATCAGCCGCTCATTTTCTTAGACAGGTCTCGGTGATTGCCAATATATTATCCTTCTAAACTCAAGCCTTTATACCATAATTGACAAGCAAGTAGTAAATGAAGTTATCATGTTTTCAGGTAATAGTTATTCATGCTTCAGTGGGTCCCACGCTCACTACTCAGAAACCTGTATTTAATTTAGTGTGAATTAGATGAGTTTTTGATGATCTGAATGGACCCCACAACTTATCAGATAAACCTTCCCTTCCTCATGATCTTTTGAGCACCAAAAGATAGCTAAATGAGCATAACTAGCACGGGTCAATGGACTGTTCAGGAGATCTCTGACAAATTTGATTTAAAACATAGCACGACGGACTTACAAGTTCACAAACAGTAAATGCTCAGGGTCATTGCACTACGGACTTACATGCCTTGATAAGAGATTCCTTCCCAGACCCACGTTCCCAAAGAGAAAAATATTTACAAGTATACTAATATCTACGTCTTTAGATATATCTTTTTGAATTTTCCTATTGCACGACATTAACATTACGTGTCTTTTTGCTCAAAATTCTGTTTTGCACTTTCATTGAGTGTCTTTTCACCTGTTGCATGTCATTGCATGTCTTTTATCTATATACATATATATATACAGACTTGTATCAAGTCAGCTCGCAACCCCTTTTGTTTATGCAATCCAGAGATAGTATGTTCATCTTCAGTTCATCAACCTTTATGTATAAGTGTACAATTATTAACATGAAATAAATATTCTACCAATCTATGAGATGTTCCACACTAAAGTAATGACCTTTATGTTTAAGTAAAACACTATCATGCTATCCTTTCAGTTTTAGGAGAGCCTATCAACATATCACCCTAAGATCCTTATCTTTTCAACTACAGCCTTTACATAAAATGATCCAACCTCTCGAATGATATACTATCATTTCCCACTAGACAGAGTTCTCAGATTTTCTTAATAGAACGACTTTTCTAAGAAACACAATCTTTTTTGTATTTTTCTGAATTTTTTTTATTTAAAGACGAAACTAAAAACTTAAACTGAAAATATTTTTGGCGTTTTTAGGAAATTTCTCCCCATAAACTTTTGTATTTATGTAATAAATCAAAATTTAACCAAGCAAAAAAAACTAAGAAAAATATTTTTGGTGACCGAACATGCGACCTTTTAATCAAAGTAGATCATTTTCATACATTCAACCAGAAAGTTGAATCTTGCCAAATCAAAAGCCTTCCATCATCACTTTGCTTAACCTGCAACCCTAGAAAGAAAGCCATTTCTCCCATTGAACTCATTTCAAACTTTTTCTTCATCACTTCTTCAAACTCTTTGCACAGTGCAACATTCGTTCGTCCAAAGATGATGTCATCAACATAGATTTGGACAAGAATAAGATCGTCTCCCAACTTCTTAATGAACAATGTTTGATCTATGGCTCCTCGAGTGTAGCTATTAGCAAGAAGATGCTCTGTTAGAGTGGCATACCATGCACGTGGTGCTTGATGTAAGCTATACAAAGCTTTGTTTAGTTTATAGACATGATGTGGGTGATTTGTGTCCTCAAACCCCGGTGGTTGTCACACGTAGATCTCTTCTTGAACATTTCCGTAAAGAAAAGTTGTCTTCACATCCATTTGAAACACCTTGAAATTCATGTACGAGGCATAGGCCAAAAAGATTCGAATTGCCTCGAGTATTGAAACTTGTGCAAACACTTCTTCATAGTCTATCCCTTTTTGCTGATAAAATCCTTGCACAACTAGTCATGCTTTGTTCCGAGCAATAATACCACTGTCATCTTTCTTGTTTCTGTAAACCCAACGAGTACCAATGGGCAACTTGCCTTATGGTAGCTGCCCAAGTTCCCAAACCTTCAGCACAAGTTCCTTGGGTTTGTGTGGTCGTTTATACTGTTTGCCTTTAGCACACGAAATACATTTTTAACTTCATAAAATTCTTTTAAAGGCAAACCGACCACATGTGCTCCGTTAGCAATTCTATTTAGGTTTTTCAATTTTATGTGACCTAAACTACATTGCCAGAGCATTGAGTCATTCTCAGAAGCTTTTGAAAACAAACAGGTGTTTGTTAAAGCTGACTCGCTATTCATATCCACAAATATGAGTCCTTACATCTCGGTGTTCTCATTAAAATCCAATCCTAAAGGATAACAAACTCTGGTTTTAAAATCAAACACTCTTTATCAGTAAAATGAGTTGAAAACTTTTTATCAAAGATTTGAGACACACTTAACAAGTTGTGATTCAATTCAGACACATAATTCACATCTTCAAAACAGAGAGTACCATTAGTGACAATACCTTTCATTGTGATTTTCCCACATTTATCACCTACAAAGGAAGCATACCCTTCATCGAACATTTTAATGTCGTAAAGCTGAGAGATGTCTCATGTCATGTGCCGGGAACAACCACTATCAACATACCAGAGATTGTTAACTGGCCTCCTTGGCTATGCTTACACGGTAGAACACATTTAGTAACTGGAACCCAAGCCATGATTGTCTTGGGTTGCCCTAAATCATCCAGGTATGAAACTTCTTGCAATTTCATATCATTTTTGTCATTAAACTCAACTGGTGTTGTTTGTTCACTAGGTTTTCGTTTCTAAACTAGTTTTTGTTTTTCAAAATTTAAGCTCACTGTTGGAGTGACGACCATTTCTTTTCCCTTTTCAGATTTTATAGGTTTCTCAACTTTCTTTTGTTTATGTTTGAAAACATTATTTTCTTTAACAGGACGTTGAGATTTATGCACAACACCAGTTCTTTTATCCGATTGCTTATCATTGGGCCTTTTGTAATGTTGGGCCATGTGTCCTTTTGACATGTGTGGCCTTTGATATGAATTATCTCTTTAACTAACATTCGGACATCTACCAGAGTGTTCCCGATTGTGAACGCAGTTTCGAGCAAAGTGTTCGGGATTCCCACACACATAACATGTTTGCCTTATCGGATACGGGGCATAGTATCTGGTGTCCCATGATGATGAACATTGAGGAGAACTTGTGAAGTAACCTGCAGTTTCACAGTTCCTAGAAAACCTTCTATTATGCAGTTGATCATCATTATAATTTCTATGATAAGACTTGAAATTATTTCTATCATCATTCCTACATTTTGTTCAAAAGCATGATGATGATTATCAAATTTATAATAAAATTCACTTTTGGTAAAACGTTAAGGCTTTTTCTTTGAATCAGACTGACTTGTTGATGGTTTACTGCTTTCACGGTTTGATGAGCAGTTTTTGTTTTTAACAAATTGATGATTCTTGCCATTTACAATCTGTTCTTTTTCATTTTATAAGTTCCCACCTTTCACAAAGGTGGATTTCAAAGTTGATTTTAAGTTATTCTTATTTTTAACAACACAATTTTCAAAACCAACATTCAAACCAGAATTAACAAAAGTAGCAGACTTAGAAAAACCAGACAACGTATTTTTTAAAGACAGAGACTTTGAATTAAAGACACGATCCTCCTCATCATCATCACTTTCACAGTTCTCCACTATGCCCTCTACTAATCATGTTGTTGCACAAGACTTAGACGGCTTAGAAACGTTCACATGTTGTATCGAGGAACCACTACTCATGGGATTGGACTGTGTGGATGAAGAAGATTGAACTAGTTTACGGCCTACGCCATACTCCATTTCAACATCTTCATGTTGAACACTTGGCATAGGAGTGAAATTGCTATTAAAAGGATGTTCAACAGCATGATAGCCTAATCATGGATTCCCTACTTTCCTAACTTGAGAGTGTATCATGTCATATACTACAGATCGAGAGTGGTCAAATTTCTCGATTGTCAGCTTAGTGTTTGTCAACTGAGTCACAGCGTCATAGAGCTTCAAACTAAGGTCGTCTATTTGTTTTAATGCATCACGATAAAGATATTCTTTATTGCTAAAATCCATTTCTAGTTTTGAAAAATCAGTTTTTCCTGCATCAATTTTATCTTTAAACAATTTTTTTTCAGAACACTTGTGCTCAGCATTGGCATGCCTAAGTTAATTTATTTCTTTTATGAGCAATTCATTATCATACTTATATCTGTTTATTTTCTCTACATAATTATTAGAACATGTATTAGTATGTACCTCAAAATCTTCAATCTTTGCCATGAGAGCATGATTTGACACCTCCATTGACAGCTCATTGATTTGATCTCCCTAATCATATCATGCAGTTTGCTGAGTCACCAATGCTTTGCTATCACCAGCTGCAGCTGCTTCCTTCTCTTCAGATTTGCTTGAAGAGCTTCCCTTCTCTACTTTGGGTTCTAGACATTCCCTAGCAAAGTGACTAGGTTTACTGCAATTGTAGCACCTCAGGTTGGACTTGTCAAAACCTATCTTCTTTGTACCAGACTCCATCCCATCAAAAGAATTTATGCCAGTTCTCTTGATAAATCTCTTAGCACGATGCACAGCCATTTCCATGTGCCACTTGATATTCATCTCCTCCAAGTCATCAAGATGTATTTGATCAGTATCATCTTGAATTAGATTAACAGGAGCAAGTTTTCCAACTTGCATAGCATTGTAGCTATTCATGAAAGCACTTAACAGAGCAACATGCATTTCTACAGCCTTGATAGTTTTTTAACATGGTGAGTTGTTTTGCTGAACTGATGTAGCAAGAGCGGTCTGATTTGAAACAGCAGGCAAGTTTGGAGTGTATGCAGAGGACATGTTGGAGAGTAAGGCATTTCCCTGAGACACTAAAAGATCTGTCTCTGACGAAAACATCATCTGCCTTTGCTGATCGTCCATCTCATATGACCTTAGAATGGAGATCAATTCACTAAGAGGTGTGGTATACATATCTTTTGTTCTCTTGATATTTGTTATGTTGAAATTCCAGTTCAATGGCAACAAATTGAGCAATTTCTTGTTTATTTCATCGTATATCATATCAATTCCTGCACTGCTCATCTCAGTCATCAAGTGAGTGTACCTATTGATCTGTGCTTCTAGAGTCTCTCCTTTCACATACTTAAACATGTTGAATTTTTGTCTCAACATATCCTTTCGACACTCTCTCATGTCTGCATTTCCTTCAAACCTTTCTATGAAAGCATCTAAGAGAGCTTTAGTAGTCTTGTATTTTTTGAATCCTTGAGCAATTTCTGTTGACAAGGCCATGGTAAACCCAGCATAAGCTTTCTCGTCCTTCTTAATTTGAAGGATTTCTTCAGCAACGTAGAGATCAGGATCCTTGGGAATAAACTCATTCTTCTCATTTCTGACCATAGGTATCTGAGGACCATTTTCAATAGACTTCCAGATAGAAGAATCCTTATATCTTGAAAAATTCCCATATCGGTACTTCCAGTTATCAAAGTCATCAGCATTGGTTAGATGTGGAGGTCTACTTAAGGTACCAATTTCATTATCCATGGAGTTAGTATCAGTCATGACTTAATAACAATTTTTAACAGAAATCCGCAAAATTGGATTCAGAGCCGCAAACTTGAACTAATAACCGCAAACTTGAAGTCAATCGCAAACTTGGAGAATAACCGCAAACTTGAAGTAAGAACCGCAAACTTGGATTCAGAGCCGCAAACTTGAACTAAGAACCGCAAACTTGGATTCAGCCGCAAACTTGGACTCAACCGCAAACTTGGAGTCAGTTAAATTGGAAAGCTAAAAATTAGGAAATACCGCAAACTTAAGACCGCAAAGTTGATGACCGCAAGTTGATGACCGCAAACTTCAACAACCGCAAAGTTATAACCGCAAACTTTCAGATTATGAAATTAACAGCTAAAAACTTTGATTTTCAAGCCAATAATCCACTAATTTGATCGCAAACTTCAACAATAGTGACGGAAACACAATTCCGAATCTTGTCACTGTCCAGAAACTCTCCAAAAAGCACAAGTCAGTTTAAACAAATGCTAAAACAATAACTTTGATACCTCACGAATCAAATAAATCAGTTGCAAGCTTCACCAATGAGCGCTAAGGCTCTGATACCAATTGTAAGGTCCAGATTCCTGAGGATCTTCAATCAACGGATTCAACAACATGTTGAACCTAGCGGAAAGAGACTCGACACGTGACTTGTAGGTAGAATCAAAGAGGACGAGACATAATTTACTATCAAACGATTCGTATATTGATTAACACACTGAAAAGACAATACAAGATCATTCAACAACTCGTCTAACCGATTACAGAAAACAAAATAACTATTTATACTAATTACAAGTAATCAGTTGGGCTTGGGCTTGGGTCTAGGCCTGGGCCGCATACTTCAAGTATGCGGTTAGGAGCCGCAAACTTCAAGTATGCGGCTAGGCCTTGAAGTATGCGGCCGCATACTTCCAAAACGTCGTCTTCTGAACTTTCCGATGATCTCTTGATGCATTAGCCTATTAGGTTTGATCTTTACAGATAAACTAAAAAATTTAGAAATTTGAGGGGGTCAAAATTACATTTTACAAACTCTAAGGTGAGTCTTGTCATTTGACCAAAGTAAAAGGGAGAAGTGGTCAATGGCAAATACACTTCTTCTTAATAGTATTGATAATATGTTGGTTTTTTTTATAACAACGAACACAATAAATCTAGTTTTTATTTGTAATGTATCATTTAAATAGCTCTCTTGCCGTTCTTAAAAATTAATTAGCTCTTAATTTCTTCACTAACTTTAGTAATAAATACATTTATAATAAAGCAGTAAATGCATTGATAACAACGATTCATGGTGCTTTTTCATTTCTTATATATACGTATGTGTTACCATTACAAATTAATCCATCACTAATGCACAGAATGAAGATCAATATGACAAGTCCTTTCGTATTCATCACACTTCTAATGGCCTTTCTGATTATAGGTAATTTGTGTCTCGATCTCTTGATTTATAGTTTTCTCATAAACAAATTGTCCAAACTTGCGTAATATGTTTGTATGACTACTATCCTTGTAAATCACTTAGAGAAATATACATTCACTAATCGATTAAATAAATTTACAGATCTAGACTTGCTAATGGCCCAAGAGGATTGTCAAGATGATTTTATTATCCGTCTATATAAATGTGAAGCAGACACATGTAATCTCATGTGCAATGATACACACGGGGGCAATGCACGTGGAGAGTGCGTTGGTGAGAATATTTGTCGTTGTTTTTTCAAATGTTTGGTGAATGAAGGGAGTCTTATGAATAGAGGCATCAAAACATGAAAATTGTAGAAGTTAATATTTATAAATGCTAATAAGATTATTTAATAATCTTGGTACTTGATTTCATCTTTAAATACGCTCAACCGACCTAATAAGTGATATATGTATGTGTTAGATAACATATGTAACACAGTACACTATATTTCATATTTATATAATTTCCTTATTAATTAATATAAATGGAAGTGGATTTCTTAAATTATAAAATTAACTAGGTTAGTTACGCGGATATTACACCAGTCGAATAAAGAAAAACAATGTGAAATAAAAACGTGTGTACATAATTAATAAATCTCTAAATATTTCTTTATATACAGCATTATTAGGTTAGAATCACGTGTATTACACCGGGTTATGTATTGAAAAGGATATAATTTATAAATATGTATATACTTTTTTTCGGAACTGAATTTATAAACCTTGATACAAGTTCCATTTTGTAAATTGAAGAAAAAGATCATGAGCATCATTTCAATTATTTGCAATATATTCAGACATTTGTTTCGCATAACAATCACATAAAGTGACATAAAAGATACGATTCCTGTTAAAAAAAATATTCTTTACATAGTACATAAAAAGATATTTAAAATGTTAAAAATAAGAAAAAAAGTTGAACATTCATTTTTGTAATTGGTTTATCATTTTTCCTTCTGTAACTCTCAAGATCAAACATCCATCAATGAATCCAATACCATCTCTATTCAAATATTAGATATTGTAACACCTGCGACAAAAATGTCTAAGATTTGACAAAAGGTAAACCCTAGGGACTATAAGTGTAAATACATCAAAGTCTTGGGTTGGAAATAAAAGAAACTTAAGAAATTAAGTTGATATTGGACCGACATTGATTACCATATCGGGCTGAAATAAAACTAAGTTATGATATCAGATCGAAGTTTAGGTCAGTCCAAATAGCGGACCGACATCTAAGTTCATATCGGTCTGAAATGAATTAAGATCAAATAGCGGACCGACATCCATATTCATATCGGTCCGTAATAAGTTGCTAAGTCCGTTATCGGACCAAAATCAATCCATAACAGTCTGACAACCTCCTTTCAGCCGCAAAATGTGGTGCTGACACGTGTCCAATGACTCAGCCCCAATGATGGGACATGGGTCTGGATATCGGACCAACATGGTCCACATATCGGTCCGATATTGCCGCCAAATATGTTCGGTCCAATCAGATGTGGACATCTAAGGCTAACATGTGTATGCCTGGATGTCGGTCCGACATGGACCCAAATGGCAACCTATAAATAGTTCGACGGTCTCTGTCGGATTTCCACATCCCAAACAAACTTCTAACTTCCAAATCTCGTTCCAGGTGTTTCTACTCCACTCCCGACGATACCGGTTCGATTCCCGCTCGTTCTAGTAACTGGTGTAAGAAGAAACGCTCGTAGAAAAGTCATAACGCTAGAGAAATCAAGTTAAGAAGCTAGACGTTAAGCTTTTGACCCTAAGGGCTCATTTCTACAAACAAGGTGAATACTTTATCTCTTTTAAAACTTGTGTCAAACATTTTATTTGCAAAAATGGCCAAATAAAGGTTAACGAATTAATGCTCAACGTTCTTCTACGAACAAGCATTTAGGCCACAGGTATACGTAAAACTTGCAAGGAATACATGGGTCTCGGTTGAAATTCCCAGATTGCGGCTGGTACTTCCCTTTATAACAAATGAGGAGACAGGAGTCCCTGTTGTTATAAAGACATACTACAAGTGTATACTATGGTACGATTGAACATGACACGCCCGCTGAGTGTGTAGATTGAACTTGATGTTGTGATTATGAAATTAATACTTGTTTGTGCCAAAAAATGATTTTATATCAAGATATTGTATTCGCCGGCGTTCGCGCTGATGTTTTATTTTCAAAATATTTTACAAGTAATGAATAAAATGAATGGTAAAATGTATTGAGAAATGGCTATATTGAAAGAAAAATACACTAAAACTAGAATTGTATTATAAAAATTCATAACTTCTATATTAAAAAATAAATAAATTATACGAACTCATCCGGTTCGACCGGTGAACCTCTAAAACGTCAGGTTCATTGTCCGGTCCGGTTTCGAAAACATTATTTTTTACTATGCAATGCAATTACACTAATACACGAAATATAATACAATCACATAAACTTTCACATAGACAAATAACACATATACATAAGCATTTAATATGGCATTTGTCATTGTCACTGTCGAGTTATACCAAGGTACAACTCCTTTAACATTCTTTACTTTAGCTCTTTACTTTCTTTAAAATTTCATTTCAAAGATAGTACTAATTTATTTAACACTTTACCTTTCCTTTTTATAAAAATGACTTTTTTTTACAAAAAGCTATGCCTTTCTCTTTCATTTTACAAAGATAACATTTTTACAAAATACTACCTTTCTCTTTCATTTTATAAAAAATAACTTTTTTATAAAATACTATACTTTGCCTTTCATTTTATAAAATACTATACTTTGCCTTTCAAATCTTTCCACCTGTATGCATGTCAGTCCAAAACCATTAGAAAAAAGGGGAATAAGAACTCACTTAACTTCTATGGGGTTTATCTCACTTATCAAGAAAACTTCAAGCTTTGTGGGATGCTAACGAATCTGTAAGGGTCACGAATAGAACAAGGTTATAACCTTTATGTTTCATCCGAAAATTTTTTGTCTGAAATCATTTTCGATCGAAATTTATTTCGGTCGAAATCTTTTTCGAATGAAAGCGAATTCGAATGAAAGAGAATAGTTTGAAATGTCGCACTTCCCATAATTTTTTCATTTGAAAACATCATTTCCGAAAACTATTTGGGTCGAAATCTTTTTCGACCGAAAACTCTTTCGTTTGAATGTATTATGTCCGAAAACTACTTGTGTCCGAAATACTTTTCGGACGACCCATCCTTTTCGGACCATTTAATTCGGCCTGGACAGTCGGCTCAGACAGTCGACAGTCGACCCGACATATGCCACAACTTGCGTTCCGAACTTTTACTCAACGGTCGTTGGCTAGGGTTTTAGAAATGTATCCATCTTCATTAATGTATAATCATCATCTTCATCATAGTATCATCATCATGTAATTTTCATCATGGTATCATCATCACCATTGTTTAATCATCATCCTCATCAACATCCAATCTTCATAATCATCATGAAGCTTTACACAAATCACCACCACTATAATTGTGAACCTTCATATCACCGTGAACCGGTGGCGGACCCAAAAAAAATTTTCATTGGGGTCGGAGAATTTTTATGATCGATTGTTAATAACTATATATTAGTTTTTTTCGGCTCAAGTTAAATCGGGTCGGGTCAAACAATAAAACGATACAAACAAACAAAATTATATATGAACAATAATAATACGATTTTTAGGGTGATAAGATGAAATTGGTGGATGTTCGGCGGGATCCCATGGAAGATTATCCAAATCTATGAAAGCGGGAGTCTTAGAATATGAAGACCCAACTTTAAAAAAAAAACTTTCAATATTCATATTCTTCAAATTAAAAAAATTAAAACACAAATCAATAAACAAGTTTCACATTTTGACTAATCACTAAACAAATACACACATAACATATAAATTCAATTAACCTATAAATTAAACTAAATATATAAATTAAACTAAAACACAAATAGAGAGTGGAATAGGAGTTGGGACTAAATCACTAACCTGTTTCTATGGGATTAAACTATTAAATGTTTGGTTTAATAGGTTAATAATTAATGGGTCAATTATTATAGGGTTAAATATTTGGTTTAATTGGTTTTTATTTATAAAATCTATAATCCGAAAAAATATTTTTTTGGGGTCGGTGTCAAAATTTTATGGGGGTCGCTCGGAAATATACCATATATATAACAAAAAAATTTTTTTATCGGTGTCGGCCGACCCGCCGACACCATAGTGAGTCCGCCAATGCCGTGAACATCACAACAGTGAGCCACATGGACCACCATGGGGCCACTAACAGCCTCCGCCGCCGTGAACCGTCATCATGTCGTCATGAACCACCGCTGTCACCATCGTTAACCACCATGAACTGCCACCACTACCACCATGAAGTTCACTTCCCCGCTGCCGTTATCATCACCACAGTGAGGTCACCTCCACCGTGAGGTCACAACCATCCTCTGCCTTCGCCACCACTGAAGGTCCGTACCACCACCATCAACTCCGTTTTATTTTCTTGTCCAAACCTACCTCCATAACCTCATAACTGTTCGTACCCCACTGTTAATCATCACCATCTTCATGCACGCCACCGTTAACCACCACCATCTCCACCATCGGCCACCATCATCTCCATGATTTAACCTCATCGCTGTCATGAACGGAACAAGGCCATTGGCCTCACCTTCCTTGCGTGGTACTGGCCCGAAGAGGCCATCATCGTGGTCGTCTCTTATTTAGATTCCAGGCTTAGTGTCTTAATCGGAGGTCATGGTAGCCTTAAAGGCTTCGGGTTATATAAAAGAAAAATAAATTCAGGATTGTATTACATATATGTATCAAATTGAATAAACTGACTCACGCATGTGTTACATATACATATCAAATAAGTTACATACTCGTATCAAATACAACTATGTAAAGCATATATAGCAAAAACATGTTTATTCAGTAACACAAAAAAATAAATTACATTTTAAATCATCATCTAAGTTTCACCACCTTTACTTGTTTGTGTAGCTTCATTAATGAATAACCTAAAATAAGGCCTAGGGTTGAATAACGTGTTCTTCAATTAGAGATAATTTCATAGTGTAATTCGTCGTCATTTTCGAGATTTCTGCTTAGTGTTTTGTAGTGTAACGTGTTCTTGATTTTACATTCGAATATTTGCATGTCGGATTTGGTGTTTTCATTCGAAATCTATTTCGGTTAACCGCTTTCGTTCGAAAACTCCTGTCTGAAAAGTTGAAGTGTCCGAAAACTGCTGCCAGAAATCTCCCGAGTTGAAGTGTCCAAAAATTGCTGCAAGAGATCTCTTGCTCGAAATCTTGTTTTCGTCCAAAATATCCAGTCCGAATTTGTTTTCGTTCGAAAACTTTGTTTGAAAAAGTTTTCGATCGAAAAAGACTTCGTCCGAAATCTTTTGTGTTTGAGATTTTTCAGAAATTTTAACTTGTTTAATTATGCTGTTTGAGATGGTAGGTAAAGTTTATGATGTTGAGAGAAGCTTGGGAAAGTCACTCCCAATGCTTAAAATCCATTGCTTATTTTTCAAATTGGAAAATTCAAATGAAAGCGTCTTTCCGTATCACTGAGCACACGTTGTGGGAATCTATTGTCAAAGGTCCACATACTCCTAAGATGGCTAATGCTGATGGCATTGTTCCTATTGTTGACCCGGATCAGTACTCTGAGGATGAAAAGAGAGTGGTTGAACGTGATAACAATGCTCTTGGATCGATCATATTAGCTCTCCCGACTAAACTGTATTTGAACTTCGCACAACATGAAACAGCGCAAGGGTTATGGAATGCACTGTGTTTGAGATTTGAAGGAAATGCAGCTCTACAAGAGAGTCGAACAGATGTGTTGCTCAAGCAAGACAATATGTTTAATTACAATATAGGTGAAACTCTCAGTGAACAAGTTACTCGATTCACAAACTTGATGAACATACTAACCTGTTGCTTGTCGTTAATATAATTTTTAACTTAGTTCATCTTCAAAAAATAGTGCATTGTTCAGTTCCATCAATTGTCGTTAGAAACTAACCTTCTGCTTACTGGATTGGTTAGTTCCATCGATTGATGAGTTCCTCTGCTTGTCATTAATAACTATACCATTGGTAAGTACTTTCGTATCTCTTAAAAATAGTTCATTGTTGTGTAGAATTTGGATGATGATCAAACTGAGTCATCTGTTCAACCAAGTTTTGCAACAAACTCAGATAAAGCATGGGAGTGTGTAACTTGTCAAAAAGATGAGAACGTAAAACAATATAAATATATATATATATGTATATATGTGTGTGTGTGTGATTTTTGTCTAAAAACTGTGTGGTGGTGGTATAACTAGAATGAAGATACACCTTGCGGGCATTAAAGGTGATATAGAACCTTATAAAAAAGTAACGGCGGACTCCGTTTTACTATGCACGGAATTCTGAAAGAGAGTAAAGTTAAAGCGAGAGGTAAGTCTACTAACATTGGTTCTTGAGTTGACGTCTTAGATGGCGATGAAGAAGTTGAGGAAATAAATGACGAAGGAAAAGGTACATGATGTTCACTTGGCTATTGCAATGTGGTTCTATGATGCATGTAGAAGAAAACAATTTCTAAAATAGTGTTAGACTGCAACAACATCCATATCAATTTTATTTGTTTTCTATCTTGCTTTGAGGCACATTGTGCTTATGATTTATTAGCGAAAAAGATAATCTATCAGAATTTGGTTAGACAAGTTGTCAACGAGTGATGTATGTATGTGCAAGGGGAGAAATGAACTACTAGACAAAAACCTGGCTTGGTTTGGATCTTAATACTGTCGTTTTAAGCAAGGCATCTTTAAGGTAAGGGGTATATTCGGGAGGGGCACCGGGGCCGTCACTAGGTGTAACTTAAAAATTGGGCCCCAAAAAATTTTCAACTCAAGTTTGTTTTATTCATCAATCATAACTCATAATAAATCAAAAACGTAAGAAAAACTTACTTGATTGAAGATGTGCAAATAACTAAGTTCTCCACTTTGTCCAATCAATAGAATTTTTTTATTTCTGAATATCCAATTTCGAATTTCCGACCCCGAATCATCACCTTGAATGCTCAACACTGGCAAGTCGCAGAAGGCTAAATGTCGATTGAGATTCTTTTATTAATTTGTCGCAAGTTTTTTTATAGTGTTTAATAATTGTTTAAACTTTTAAGTTGGGTTTAGATTTTATATGGGTTAAAAGTAAAATCAAATAAAAAATTTACTGTCATTGGGGTTTGTGATCTAATGGTTGAGACAAAGTTTTTTGGAATACCAAGGTTTAAGAAGATTATATGTTAAAGTCTCACTCCCACAAGATTAAAGAAATTTGTCTTAAAAAAATTATTGGGTTAAGAATTTAGATGGGCTAGAACCAAATACAAATTTTATTGGGTTGCTTTGTTTAAATGAGTTTAAATTACGTTAAACTAGTAAACTTAATGAGTTAAATTGGGTTAAGCTTAAAAGAAAGGTTTATTGGATTTTAAAACATACAAGTTAAAAAATATGACTCCCTGAAAAATCGGGTCTTAAGCGGTCGCCCACCCGACACCTACTTAGGACGTAGCAACAATTGAAAATTTGATTAATAGAATTGTTTTCATTCAATGAAAAAAATGAAAATAAGTATACTTTTAATTTGTAATGTGTCATTTAATTAGCTCTTGCCGTTGTAAAAATTTAATTAGCGGTTAAAATACTCATTAACTTTACTAATAAAAACATCTATAATCAAGCAATAAATGCATTTATAACAAGGATTCAAGTTGCATTTTCATTTCTTGTATATACGAATGTGTAACCACTAGATACTTCATCAACAATTCAAGGAATGAAGATCAACATGACAAGACCTTTCAAATTCCTCACACTTCTAATGGTCCTTATGATTATAGGTAGTTTGTGTTTCAATCTCTTGATTTATAGTTTTCTCATAAAAAATGTGTAGCCAACTATTGTCACTCCCATATCTCCCTCACACACATTCTTATTCTCTCTTTTATATATTAATTCTCTGCCCTTCTCCATGTGTGTTGGAATCATTTAACGACGGAACCAGAACATTTTAGTCGGAGGTTATTATAAAGTTTTCTTTTATACAAAATCATTTTTGTGTATAAAAATTGGACAAATTTTGGTGACAAAAGGGTCAATGGACCCTTTTGACCCTCATTTGGTTCTACCCATGGAATCATTGTTGGACAGTGTGTTTCAAACATACAACTAGAGTTCTTGATTTGGCTAGTTCAAGGTTTAATCGGTTTTGAATAATAAAAATGATTCATAGTTTAGTAAAGCTAGGGTTTTTGATTGTGCATATGTGTTTCTTTAACATATGAATTTATTATGTGGTCGATTTCATGGTGGGAACCGATCATGGAGTAATGGTAGAACTTGAAAATGGATGAAGATTTCATGACTTTTAATAAAATGAAAATAGTAACAAACTGTCTAAACTTGCATAATATGTTTATATGATTAGTTACCTTATACACCACTTAGAAAAATGTACACACTAATTGATTATAACTAATTTTACAGGTTTAGACTTGCTAATGGCAGAAGAGAATTGTAAAGATGATTATATTATACACGAATGTGAAGCAAACACGTGTAATGTTATGTGTAAAGATATACATGGGGGCAATGCACATGGAGAGTGTGAAGGTGAAAACATTTGTCATTGTTTTTTCAATTGTTCGGCTAAGGAAGGGAGTCTCATGAATCATGGCATAAAAACACAAAGATTGTAAAAGTTAATATCTACAAATGCTAATATGGCTACTAGTTATCTTCATCTATATTATAAATAACCGTTGATATTAATGTATTTAACTACGTTCACCTAACACTACAACAATTTGACCCTCTCCCGACGTCACCTGTACCGACGACATTTGTCGTCGGGATAGGTCACCCTATACCGACGACATGTCGTCGGTATAGGTCAAAACCCAAATTTTGGTAGGGAGACCCTATACCGACGACATGTCGTCGCTATAGGGTTGAGCCAGATTGGAGGGAAAGCTGGCGCCAAATGAATTTTTGGGGAAAAACCTATACCGACGACATGTCGTCGGTATAGGGTAATTTTTTTTTTTTAAATAATATTTTTTCGTCGGTCAATTTTTTTTTTTTAAATTAAAAAAGTTCTGTAAAAACCTATACCGACGACATGTCGTCGACATAGGTTTTTTTTACTTTATTGACTGGTCAAAACCCTAAGAAGCCTATACCGACGACATGTCGTCGGTACAGGAAACCTACAGCAGCGACATTCTAGCCTATACGGACGACATGTCGTCGGTATAGGTCTCAGCGCGAATTAACCCAGGAAACAGCTTTCTGCTTCCCATTTCCACAAAAAAAACCCCAAATCACTCCATCTCTCTCTCTCGGGCGATTTCACGATTTTTGGGTATTTTGTGGAGCAATCTTCACCAATCTCTCGGGTTTTGAGGTGAGTTAACATCTATGTTTCAATATTGACAAGAAAATCAACATTTTTGGGTTTATGGCTTAATTTCTTTGTTTTTTGTTAGGTGTTTGAAGCTTTGACAATTGTTTGAGGATTTCAAGCTATTCGAAGATATTTGCAAACTTGGTTAGTAATTTTTTTATAAATTATGTTTAGATTATGTTTGTATGTATATTGTTGTGTTTATTTTGTATGTATGTATATATGATTTAGATGTATGATTTTATAAATATTTATGAAATTAGGTTTAGATGTGAATTAGGTTTAGATGAAATTTGGGAATTTGGATGTATGTTTGTATGTATATTGTTTAGATGAAAATTTGGGATTAAATTAGGTTTAGATGAAAATTTGGGAAATTTGGGCATTTATTATTTGACAATTGTTTGAGGATTTCAAGCTATTTGAAGCCAATTGTTTGACAATTGTTTGTGTATGTGTATGTATGTTTATTTATCGAATTGTGTATGTAATTTGGGAATTTGGGCATTTATATATGTATGTTTGTATATATGTTTGTATGTATGTTTATGTATGGAATTGTGTTTGTGTATGTAATTTGGGAATTTAGGCATTTATATATGTATGTTTGTATATAATATGTAGGTATATATTTGTGTATGTGTGTTTGTATGAATTTTGATTATGTTTATGTATGGAATTGTGTTTGTGTATGTAATTTGGGAATTTGGGCATTTATTTATGTTTATATATAATATGTATGTATATATGTGTATGTGTGTTTGTATGTATTTTTATGTATGGAATTGTGTTTATGTATGTAATTTGAGAATTTGTGCATTTATTTATGTATGTATATAATATGTATGTATATATGTGAATGTGTGTTTGTATGTATTTTTATGTATGGAATTGTGTTTATGTATGTAATTTGAGAATTTGAGTATTTATTTATATATGTTTGTATATAATATATATGTATATGTGTATGTATGTTTGTATGTATTTGTATGTATGTTTATGTAATTGTATGATTTGTGGATGTATGTATATATGTTTGTATGTATATGTAACTTTATTTAATTTTGTTGCAAGTTCGGAACTCATTGCGGTTGACGAGGTGTGAATAACATCATATTTGTGTTTCATTGAATTTATTTAAGGTACGTATTCCGACTTTTATGCCTTTGTGTAGTTAATTTTTTATTTCATTTAGGGTGTAAACGGCTCATTTATCATAATTTTATAAATACTATTACTTATATACTAAAAAAATATATATTTTATAATTTTATAAAATAAATAAGAAAAAGGCTTACACCCCTAATGTCATTTATGTACGTCTTTGTTTATGTATGTCATGTCTCATATTGTGTACACTAGTATGTTTATTTAGGATAACCCTTTAGAATATACCCGTCCAAAATTTATCTAATAGGGATAAATTTTGGATTGTTCCCTTTGGGACTGTTTTTGAATATTCTATCTCATTTAGGATATGTATACATTTTAACGGTTTGACATTTAAGATAAAATTGGTAGCTATTTCTCCTTACTCCTTCGAGTTTGCGGTTTATTTGCATACTTGGGGAGTTAAGGGGAAATGCTGCTGATTTTTCTTAATTAGTCAACTCGATAAAATGTATACATATGAGATAGAATATTCAAAAAGTGGGTCAGGATCCACCGCCTTAGAGTACCAATCAAATCATATACATTCATTTATATCATTTATTACATGCACGTATATGTGTATGCTTATGACACTAGATATGGCAATTGATAAAAGTTGGGTTACACTGGGAAATCGGAATTCTCCGGCATTCTTAAGCGGTCTTCGCAACTTTATAGAGACGGCCAAGAACCATGTCGACGGTCGAGGTAGAGCGTTTTGCCCGTGTAAACGTTGTTGTAATGCGTGTCGACAGGATTTGAACACGATATATGGCCACATACATGACCGTGGGTTTCTACAATCATATCAGAATTGGATTTATCATGGTGAACAGCATCCTCGTGCGGTAGAGATAGCATCACTTTTTGCCCCAAGAACAACACCAACTCCTCCAATAATTACAACAACAAATAATGAGATGTTTGATGCCATAGATGATGTGATGGCAGGGCAAAATATAAACGGGGATAATATAGATGAAGATGGAACTGGTTTAGACCCAGAGTTCGATGCGTTGTTTGAGGAGCTAAATAAGGAGTTATACCCCGGTTGTAGTCAAATGTCTTCCCTAAACTTCATAGCCAAATTGATGCATATCAAAGTTATCAACAAATGGACGAATAGTTCGTTTGACCAACTGTTAGAGCTTCTACAAACTGCATTGCCAAAGGAAAATCACGTTCCAGCATCACATTATGAAGCTAAGAAGAAAATGAGTAAGATTGGGTTAGGATATCAGTCTATCCATGCTTGCATTAATGATTGTGCACTGTATTGGAAGGAGAATGAATCAATGCAAAACTGTCCGGTTTGTAATGAGAGTAGATGGGTTGACAAAAAAACAAAGGGGAAGAAAGTACCACATAAAGTGTTGCGCTACTTTCCTTTAACTTCACGGCTTCGACGAAGGTATAGTTCAAGATTAACGACAAAAGATATGATCTGGCATAATACTGGAAGCTCAGCGGATGGTATGATGCGACATCCGGTTGATGGGAAGGAATGGCAAGAATTTGATGAGAGATATCCGGATTTTGCTAAAGAACCAAGGAATGTCCGCTTAGGTTTGGCTGTCGATGGTTTTAATCCGTTCGGTAACATGAGTCAGACTTACAGTATGTGGCCGGTAGTGTTAACAACATATAATACACCACCGTGGTTATGTATGAAAGAGTCTTCTTTCATGTTAACCTTGCTAATTCCCGGGCCTAAATCACCTAGTAAAGACATTGATGTTTTCTTAAGGCTTTTGGTTGATGAGTTGAAAATGTTGTGGGCTGAAGAAGTCCAGATGAGAGATGCATCAACCAAAACTGTATTTAGGATGCATGCCGCACTGTTATGGACTATCAATGATTATCCTGCTCGTAGTAGCTTGTCTGGATGGAGTGGTCAAGGTTATAAAACATGCCCTACATGTAACATTGACACACCTTCGTGCGCTATAACGAATAAGATAGCTTTTATTGGACACAGAAGATTCTTGCCTAAAAAGCATAAGTGGAGGAACGATCAGTCGTTTGATGGCAAGAAAGAGACAAGACATCCTCCCCGACGATTGAGTAATGCTCAAATATTAGAACAACTAAAAAGTCTCCCAGATCGTGTCCCGGGGAAACATCCAATGCATGGAGGGATAAAACGAAAGAGCCTTGCATCAGAGTTGAATTGGACTAAACGAAGTATCTTCTTTGAGCCGGATTATTGGTCTTCTCTTCTTTTAAAACACAATCTTGATGTTATGCACGTGGAGAAAAATGTGTGTGAGAGTTTATTGGGTACTTTGTTGATGAACGATAAATCAAAAGACACACACAAAGCCCGCAAAGACTTGGAAAATATGGGTATTCGGCATAACCTATGGCTAACACAAAAAAACAACAAGTTTTACCAACCACAAGCTCCTTACTCTTTCACACCCAGTGATCGAGAACGCTTTTGTCAGTTTATTCGAGGAGTAAGACTGCCCGATGGATTTGGATCGAATTTCAAAAATAAGGTACTTCCCAATGATTCAAATATAACTGGGTTAAAGTCCCATGATTATCACATCCTAATGCAACGATTGCTGCCAATAGGGGTACGAGCGGGTCTGCACAAAAATGTTTCAACAACAATCACTGACGTTTGTACATTCTTTCAAAAACACGATCAGTAGATGTGAAAGACATGTATGAAGCAAATGAGGAAGTGGTTAAGATATTATGCAATTTAGAAATGATATATCCTCCAGCATTTTTGGACATAATGGTTCATCTCATTCTTCATTTACCTGAAGAAGCTATTCTTGGTGGCCCTGTGTATATGAGATGGATGTATCCTTTTGAAAGATACATGAAAAAGCTTAAAGCATATGTTAGAAACAAAGCCAAACCTGAAGGCTCAATTGCAGAGGGTTATGTTGCAGATGAAGCCTTGACATTCTGCTCTATGTATCTGGACGGTATGCAGACCAAATTTAACCGACCAAGTAGAAATGCAGATGCTGGCATTCCCAAAAGGCAGTTTCAAGTGTTTTCTTCACAATGTCGACCAATATCGAAAAAGAAAATCAAGGCGCTCTCTGAACATGCCAACAAATCATTACAATGGTTTGTGTTGAATAACTGCGATGAAATCAAAGACTACAAATCGTAAGTTTTTTTGTCCATCTACCAGTGATAAACTATTATTATATTTTAATTTAATTCCACTAATTTGATTTTTATTTTTGTCCATCTACCAGTGAATTTGAATCTAAATTTCCTGAACGCAATATGCAAACAGATTTTTCTTCATGGTTAAAATATGAAGCAAATGTATTTTCATCTTCATCTTCTACACCAGATAATAAAGAATTAAGGGCATTGGCACATGGTCCCTTGAACGCATATTCTTACACTGCTTGCATAGTAAATGGTGTTAGATTTGTGGTACAAAATCGTGATTCCCGGCGCACTACTCAGAACAGTGGTGTGGTTACAATAGGAGAAGACGATACTCCATTTTATGGTCAACTAGAGGAGATCATAGAGTTGAACTACATTCATGGTTACTCGGTTGTACTATTCCGTTGTAAATGGTTCGACGCGAGAGGTAAAAGATTAATTAAGCAAAACAATACTATCATAATTGACATCGGCCGTGAATGGTATGTTGGCAAAGAATGGTATGATGATGTCCAATATATATTAGCCACACAGGCTAAACAAGTGTTCTATCTTTGAGATCCTTCTCGAACCACTGGCCAATGGAGGGTTGTTGAGGATGTTCACCATCGGAAGCTTTGGGATCATCCTAGTGTTGTTAATGAGATGGATATATTGCACGACACTCAATCAAATGATTATACTTTGGTTGTCGACACAGGATGCGAAGGTGGTGAATCAAGTCATGTTGGCCCGATTCCCCATGCAGATAGTCAATCTATTACACGGGAAACTCAATCATTTTTTGGTAACTTGGTTGTCGACTTAGGCTACTTGCCCATGCGTACAACTTTAAATGAGGGTGGTGACCCAAGTCATGTTGCCCCGATTGATCTCGATGAAAGTTTTATTAACGATGATGTAGAAGATGAAGAAGATGCATACAATTCAGATGAGAAAGATGAAATAAATGACGATGAAGAAGAAGATGATGATGTTGAGACACGTTATTGTAGTGATGATTCTGATTGAATGTATGTTAAAAATGTAGTATTAGTGTTTAATAGATGTCTTTATATTTGTCTTTGTTAATTATTAATTATTTGTTGTAGAAGTAATGGCAACGAAGGCGCAATCACACGATGGTGATGGTGGAGACGATGGATATGGGGGTTCTATAACTTAGAATCGGGTTGTGCGAGTGGTAAGTTACTTGTTAGTGTTTAATAGATGTCTTTATAATTGCCTAACTTTCATGTGTCAATGTAGGTGGTGCCTCACAAAAAAGACGTTCTAAAGGAAAAAACCTCAAATTATATAAGAAATTTGAGGAAAATGGGAGGAAGCCTCTTGACATTGATGTTGAACTTCATGGCGGTGGCTACAAGTTCGTGGGTCCTAACGCAACTGATTTTATACGTGCTATCTCTTTGGAGGTTGAAAAGGTTGTTCCGCCATATTATCCTAACTGGGCTAGGTTCCAAATGAGAAGAAACAGACAGTATATATCCCACTCTATTAGTAAGTATAGATGTTTTATAATTACTTACAATTTCATAACTATTAGATTTTTTCTAATTACTTTCCACTTTTAGGATTATTTTAATCTGGACGCCTGGAGAAACACTGACAAGTGACGAGGCGTTCAACTCGGAATCACCGCCGAGTGTCAAAGGGTTTATAAAGACCGCAAAGGAGAGTTGAAAGTTCATTTCGACTACAATGGGGGATACGATGATGTGGAGGCGGCGAGAAGTAATCCACCAAAAGATGTTGATCAAGAAACTTGGGATATTTTGATTAATCAGCTGTTTTTAAGTGCGGGCTATAAAAACCGCTCGGAGAAGAACAAACAAAACCGAGCAAAACAACGCTACCCAGTTTACATGGCAGCAAATCATACGCCCAACGCCGACACATGGACGTATGAAATATAGTTGTTATTATTATACAAACATGCTTATTAATTCTAGTGATATTATTTTTGTTTTTCACATGGGACCGGCCCTATTGACGTGTTCAGATCGACCCATTATAAAGAAGGGACGGGATGGGTCAACGATAGTGCATCAACATATTATGTAAGTTAAATGATTTTGTTGTTAAAATATCCGAGTTTGACTTTAACGGGTCAAAATGACCCAAACACACTTTAATATACTTGGAACATCTAACTGTAACTTTAAACGGGTCAAAATGACCCAAACACATTTTAATAGACTTAGAACATCCAACTCGAGGCCAATTGTTGAATATGTTTGCTAGTATTAATAGTATTTGTTGTTATTAGTGTTGGTTGATTGTAATTTGTGAATTTGGGTCGTCTATGACCTATAGTTTAAAAGGTTGGTTATCCATTTTACAGCAGTATGCTGTCGAATTTTAGTAAAATAGTTAAGTGATTTCTTATTACATTGTTTAATGAAGGACCGAATCCAAGAGGAGTATACAAGATCCTCTGCTGAATCTAGTGGTGACTCATCCGCTGTCGATGAGTTTGCATGCATGGAGCGTGCATTGGGTCATCGTCGTGGCCATATTCGGGGTGTTGGTCGTGTGGTGAGTAATCCCACACCGGATGTGTTCGGTACTCCCTCTCCACAACCACATTGGCAAGACGTTGATCAGCGTGTAGCTAGTCTTCAACAACAATTTCAAGATCAACAACAAAAATTTCAAGAACAACAACAACGCGAAGCCCAACGAGAGGAAGAACAGCGACTGCAAAGTCAACAACTAGAGGAAGAACGTCGTGCGCATAATCAACAAATGCTTGAAATGCAACGACAAATGGATGAAATGCGTCGAATGTGGGAGCGCCGAACTAGTAGCGATGATAACTAGCTTGGAGTCGTTGAGCCTTTGTAGTTGTTGTGTCTTGAACAATTTGCATATTTGTTTGTTTTGAATGTTTAGTTTATCGAACAAGTTGTGGCGTCGAACAATTTATATGTTTGTTTTATGTTTCGGATATTTGAATGTTTGTATGGTTTATATATAATTATTTGCAGGTTTCTGTTTTTAGAAATTTAATATTTCTGGAAAAATATTAAAAATTAAAAAATATAAAAAAAACAGAAAGACCTATACCGACGACATGTCGTCGGGATAGGCCTTTTTCAAAAATTATTAAAAAAAATGAAAAAACCCTTTACTAACGACATGTCGTCGGTATAGGTTGACCTATGCCGACGACAAGTCGCCCGTACATGGCTTACTCTATACCGACGACATGTCGTCGGTATAGGGTTTCTTTTTGAATTATTTAAATAGACCTATACCGACGATAAGTCGTCGGTATAGTCTGACCTATCCCGACGACAATCTTGGCTATTGGTACGACTCAATACCGACGACATCTATCCCGACGACATATCGTCGATATAGGGTCTCCCGATGACAGGTCGTCGGTATAGGGTCAAAAAAAGTCGTCGGCATAGGGTCATTTTCTTGTAGTGTAAGCTAACGAGCGACAAATGTATGTACGTGTTAAAAGAGCACATATGTAACACGCAAAATTCTTTATTTATAATATTTTATTAAAAATTAATAAAAGTGATAGTGGGGTTTTTTTTATCAAGTTTAGGTGTACCAAATTATTCACAATACATGGGTTAACGGACGTCCTAACATGGTTAAAAACTAAAGAAAATACTTTCATTAGTGAATATAAAAACACGAAGATTGTAGAAGTTACTATCTATAAATGGTAATAAGATTAGTTAAGAATCTTATTACATATTTTCATCAATATTATAAATATAACGCTGGATATTATAGATTATTATGTCTTTAACTACGTTCACTTAATCTAACGAGCGACACATATGTTTTGAAAGAGGACACACGTAACACGCTAAATTGTATATTTATAATATTTTAATAAGGAATAATAAAAGTGGAACTCGGATTATTGTAAACTTTATATTTAGTGAATTATTCATAATAAACATAGCTGAAAGATGGTTAAAAACGATGAAATTTCAAGTAAAAATAGCTGAAAGATGGTTAAAACTAAAGAAAATACTTTCATTAATGAATATAATCATGAAATAATTTGAAATGTTCTTTTTTATCCGCATTTCGGTGTGAATTTTTTCTGTGGATGAATACCAGTGTCCAGTTTTACGAAATCGAGTATTACAAATTTTAACATCCCGTCACAGCATGTGGGTTCACATTAACCGGTTGATATTTAAGTGATAAACAGTGTTTTAAATTGCTTTACAAAACTATTATGAATGTTGTGAAAACATAAATTAAGTATTAGGAGAGGTGAAGAAAGATTATAAAGAAATTGATTACAAATATGTTGGTTAATATTATTAGTGATTTTAGAAAGAAAAAAAAAGTGACCCAAACCGGAGGTATGATAAATTGAATAATTAATGATGGTTCTTAATTGTCTAAAATACTCCTTAGTTTTGAAAACAAAATTTGAGAGTGGTAAAACACATTTTAACAAAATTGATAACAAATGAGTCCTTATAAATTGAAGTATGCATTGAATTTGGAGTTGAAAATTATTTTGTCAAGGACGAATTACACCAAATGGTGTAAATTGGTAAGGAAGGACAACGATAACAAAGTATAGAGGTTATTAGTTAGGGGAAAATGAATATGATGTTGTTAAACATGTAAATTATATGTGAAAACAATCAAAACTACGTCGTTTTGATTAAAATTACATTAAATAATTTTATTTAACTATTTTTTCTCCAATATTTTCGCCTTCCTTTTGTTTCACTATTTATTCTCCACTTATTTTACAGTCTTCTAATATATTTTGTCATTATCTTTAACAAATGTTCTATATATATACACCGTAACCATTTCACATTCTTTTTTTCTTTCGTTAAGCCATTTAGCATTTAATCTTCACGTTTTTAGTGATATTTTTATTTATTTAGGAGTGGGAAAATAGAGTGCGTCAGGTTTGCTGCATTGATTAAAAAATTGGTTTAACTCTCGAAGAAATTTGTGTGTTAGCTTCTTCATGGATAAATAAAAAGGATACGCGAATATCATAGAGATTAATGATGATAAAATATTTGGTTGAATATATTGAATTGGTGCAATAGTTTATTGAAGTATAATGGTTTATTTTAACATTGTTGCAAAAGGAGGAAGACAGAGATATGAATGATGTAAATTTTCAGAACTTGGATTGAAGAATTTATTAAAAATCTGGTAGCTTTTAATCAAAATGACGTTACAACTTACATGTTTAACAACACCATATTCACTTTCCCCTATTAGTTATAAGAATTGAGTTATATGCAAATAAAGTATATTTATAAAGGTTATGTGAGATATAGATATACAAAGTGTTGATGGTAAGGATAGTGATATTGGAATGTATAAGTGGCCGATATAAGTGTACAAACTTTCAAAATCAAGCCATACAATATTGTTACTTGACTTTGACTCCCAATTAACAAATTTAGAATGTTCTCTCATTTTTATACAATTTATTTCTCTATCGAAATAGACATACACTTTGTAGGAGAGAAGGTGCGAGTTGGTTCCATTCGTGTTGTCCCAGCAGATTACTAATACGTTGACATACATAAAAGAGCTACCGAAACAACTTTTTACACGATTTAAATCCACTATTGCATTCGGAAGGAACGTTTTTAAGATTTCGGGTGCCTTATTTTGACAAAATAATTTTCAACTCCAAATTCAATGCATAATTCAACTTATACGGACTCATTTATTATCAAAGAAACCTTGAAAAGCGTACCATAATTCATCATATCAAAGTGTAAGACCTCAAACCTGGGAAGCCTCACAATCGTTAAACATCAAGCATGCAAGTTCAAGAAAGACATCAAACAAACAAAGTAAACATCGCAGTCACAAAATCTCAAAACAAGCAGGATAAAAACCATAAACATCTACACTATCTTCAAAAAGAAATGTCATCGTAAAAATAATAATGCTAGACTTCTGGGTATGGGTAGCTTCATTAGAATGCCTAGAGGTCCATGCTTGCCATCAATACCTGAAAGTCAAACTGACGAACGTGTAAAAATCAGCTAGGATGAGTGAGTTCTAGCTTTGTAAATATTTTTATGAAAACATTAACTTTTTTTGAAAACGTAACATCACGTAACATTCATAACTTTGGATGAGATCGGTACCTTACATGTACAGAATGTATAGAAACGTGGCTACCGGTACCGAATTTATCGGTATGGTACCGTTACTCGTTATAAAATACTAGTGGGTAAACCCGCGCTTCGCGGCGGTTGTGAAATTGCAAGAAACAGAAAGGAAAACATGTTATCTTCAAACTATACAGAGTTGGAGCGGACCGTTGGTTGCGGTTTGTTTAGATGAAGGAAGAAAATACGGTTATCCCCGAGAGCATTCAACAGGAAATATTAGAACAATCATGCATGTTTTTTTTTATTTGTTAATAGAACACAAAAGATTAACATTACTTACTTCCAATGCAATACAAAATGGGGTAACCATAACAAATTAAAACTTTTTATAAAAGAAAGAAAGGAATTAAAAAAAACTTTGATTTAGGACCATGCTGCATGATGCCATTCCTTGCATAAAGGGTTAACTTTTGTCTCTCTACGCACAATTATGCCAAATATCTGTTTGTCCCAACTCCTAAGCACACAAATAAAAATCAGAATCAAGAACATAAAACAAAAAAAGATGCACTTCATTTTATGGGTCAGTCTCTTTCTCTTCACATCAAGTAAATGCAATCCAAAATCAATTCTTTATATCTCATGCAACCCACAAAATGAAAATGTTAATGTTCAGCTAGCTAATGAAAAACTGTTCACCCAAATAAATAACTTAAGTCATAATAAGAAACTTTACCTACTTACAATTGTCAACAACCCAAGGGAACTGTGATCAAATGTTAATTTGCAACATGCAACTAAATACCAGAAACTTAATCAATTCAAAAAACAATTACCAAATTACCAACAAACCAAGTAAATAACTGGTCCAATTCAACTCAATAATAAGATTAGTAGATTACCTTGTGGAATGTGGATGAATTTAGCAACTGAATCATAAACCAATTTAGCAAGGCAGCAAATATATCATAAAGTAAGGCAATTCAACAACTAAACAAAACCGAATGAGATAGTCCAATTCCGTCTCCTGTCAATCAGTTGGAAGGGCCTTGATGATTTTTTTTAATCAAGTCTACAGTTAACGAAATTCAGCCATGCAGATGATCAACTGAGGTAACACAAAGTTATGATATATCATCTGACATGAATAACTGTCATTGAAGTACTTACTATTCCGTAAATGGGATTAGCATCTTGTTAGCTGTATATACTATATCATGTCCGCCACTACAGAATTATCTCTTTGCTAACACCAGGATGCAACATTTAGCTATATTGATATTCCAATGTGCCTTGGTAATGACCTTGTTCCTCTGTTAATAACATTTAGCTATATTGATATTCCAATGTGCCTAAGAGTGAAACAAACATGAAGATGAAATTGGAAACCCTATAGCATTTATCTTAGAACCTG
The DNA here is from genome assembly GCA_023525975.1 of Smallanthus sonchifolius. Taxonomy (NCBI): domain Eukaryota; kingdom Viridiplantae; phylum Streptophyta; class Magnoliopsida; order Asterales; family Asteraceae; genus Smallanthus; species Smallanthus sonchifolius. The sequence continues at coordinate 12,566,815 of CM042035.1, read as the reverse complement.
AAAGTTTGTAACTGTGCTTTGCACTTTTAGTGCAATCACAGTAAGCCTCTAAAGTCGAAAGGTACTGACACCTAATGTCAAGTAAAAATGGCCAGTAATAAACACCTTTGCTAAAGTAAAATTTGCTTAAAGAGAAATACACAAAACCCAGATAGATTGAATATCATATACATCCCAAAAAGTAAACTTTGCTTGAAAACTCCAAAAATCTAAGCAATCAAAAAAGTCACATAAAAAGTTACCAAATCAACTAATAACAAATCTTTATTACCTCAAAGATGCACTTCGTTCTTGAAAGAAGTCTATTTTTACGAGTATATTATTCTGAAATATGACATAATTTACAAGATAAACAACTTAATTTAAACTGGGCCATGCTTCATTAGGAAGAAATTATAACTTGGAAACATGTCGTTTATAGTTCATATTAAATAAACTCCTAATGTTACAAATATATACACAAAAAACCTCAAATTATGAAATTCTCAACTTTTAATCAAATGCAAAACTTTTCTATTATCACATTAAATTAGTTCCAATATGAATTAAAAAGAAAAGGTACAATTTGATACCATCAAAAGAAGTTGTAATCAAACAACCTGAAGGAAGTTGTAATCGATATAAAATCTTCAATCAAACCCTAAATGTTACACCCCAACCGACGGCGGAATACGTCGGGGCGGGACATGTAGACTGTTCATGAGCACAAGGTTGACTAGATTGCAATATTTTAAATAATCAAATTTCATTTCAAACAACCAAAACACAATCAAATTTAAAACAAGTACGTGAATGAAATACATAACATCCTTTATTTAAATTTAACTAAGTCCAAAGCCTATGTGTAGCATGTCTTGATCAAACTCACACATTATCACCTGAAACATGAATAAAATAATGTTAACTAAAAAGTTGGTGAGCATACACACGTTTGTATATAGATAGTATATAAATGTGAAAGACCAAATCCTTACATATTATGAATAAATAAGGCATTTATGGGGAGTAACTAATGTGTAACCAAAGTACAATCAAACCTTTGTAACTAGCATGCAAAAATTGTGTTGTCGGTAACAATCACCCCAATCTGGGTGGGTTTGTCAGACTCAATAGATCTATCATTGTTAACCGTCGGCTTATATCGTTAATGATTGCACATGAAATTGCACACAAATAGTCAACACGTATAACACTCAAACATAAAGCTCAAATTTTGCACACATTAATGTAAATAGGATTTGTGTTTTGGGTAGTTTGTGTAAGTGTAAATAGTTGTGTGTATAGCGTTCATGTTTCACCCCAAAAGTGTAAAAGAGTAAAAGGGGCTATGTAATACTCACCTGGATCAAGGGTGCAGTTAGCACGCTAGACTAGGTTGTAAAATGATTCTTGTAATTCACCACGTTAACCTAGTGTGTAATATATATCAAATTAATAATGTGTACGATAGTCTAGGTCTAAGTCTCGGATTTAATCGAGTGTGTGTACAAAGAGTGGTAGTATGTACAGGAGTGTAGGAAACTGTGGTTTGTTCTTGAATTAGTTTTGTATAAAATGAAAGATTTGAAATGAATAGTTTTAAAATATTTTAATTGGGGTTTGGGTTTGAATAACTAAATAATTCAAATAATTGTTATTCAGTTAGAAAAATAGTGTAGAAATTATATATATAAATTAAATAAATAATTTTTACTTTATTTATTTATTTATAAAAATATTGGTTCATAAAATAAACCTTAAATAATATTTAAATTCTAAGTGTCTTTGTAAATGTAATTTATTAAAATAGTAAATAAATTTATTTATTTATCATTTGAAATGAATATGCTAAAATATTTTTTTTGTTAAAAATTTACATGTATTATTTAAGCATATAAAACTACATATATTTAGGCATAGTTTTATTAGTTGTAAACTTATAACTTAAGTTTTATAAAACCTTGTTAAAGTATTTATAAAATTTTGTCACCAAATTTATACATTAAATGGATAACTTATTTAAAACAATAAAATAATTTAAATTGAGAAATTTAGAATTAAATTTATAAAAATAGAGATTTTATGCAAAAATTGTAAATCTGGTTGAATTCTGTTCAAAATATTGTGAGGTTTTATAAAATAATTTTTATAAAATTTTTGGAGCTTTAAAAATGGTTTTTAAAAATTAAACATGCCTGGGGGTTCGAACCCGGGTCTGTTCTGTATGAATGCAAGCGCCCAACCACTGGACCAGGGACCAAATCCTTGACACAGATCCGGTTCGATATTGTAATAACATGCATTCGAATAGGAGCCGGTTTGGGTTTAATGAACACCCAAAAAAAAACCGTTGAGTGTGGGTTTCGAACCCACGCCACCTGGTTCGGCGGCGCAGTGACTTACCGGCCAGACCAGGTGGTTTCGCTGGTCTATAAGGAAATCGAAAATCTTACATATGCATATTAGAACAAAACCAAAATACCAAATCGCAGATCGTTCAAGTCCATATTCAATTGAGATCGATTCCCTCTGTCAATTGGAATTGACAGAGGGTTTTCGATCGGAAAGGAACGACGAATCTAAAGCTCTAAACCGTACCTGAAATGGTTGAGAATAGAGGGCGTTCGGCTTGGCTTTAAAGCGTGATGATCTTGGTGCTAGCCGGAGTTCTAGAGGTGAATTGTGAATCGGCTGAGGGTCGAGAGCGTCTGTGTGATAGTTCACGAAGGTAAATGAGTGGTTTGATTTAATTAATTTCGTTCAAATCCCCCCGATTTGGTTACGATTCGGAAGCCACGGCTTTCGGGATTAAAATACGCGATATACGGTTTGATTTTGGATTAATCGAGTCTTGTTTGAGGTTTGATACATCCAAGATCAGTCAGTGCATGATTTTCGGTATTCGTACGCGTTTAAATTTCTTGATTGTAACCGGATTTAGCCTCGTTTGACTCAGAATAGTCAAACGAATTTAAATTTCGAATTAAGCCGCGATTTGTGATAGATTGGTATGATTATTGGGTCGTGATAGGTCCGGAATTTGACTTAGCACCTCTGGAAAGCCCACAACAATCCGGGTCGGTCGAATTCGAGTGTTGAAATGCATGAACGTGGGCTTGTTTGACTTTGATAAGTCAAAATTCATGGATATAGTCAAAATTTAGTCCAAAGGTTCAAATAGGAAGATGGGGTTCAAGACAATTTGTTTTTATAAAAATTTGGTTTATTTTGATTATCTCATATAATTATATATGTGCCAAATATATATACTTTTAGCCATTTGTATATATATATATATATATAGGATTTGAATTATGTAAATCTCGTGAGTTTGTATGGAAATTTTAGGGTTTAGGTGGTTTCACGATTGAAATAACATATTGTACTAGAATCGGATTTGAAATGAGTTACATTGAACTGACAATAAGATAGTAAAAGTCAGAAATGTTACACTAAAAAATTTAGATTATGGAAAATTAGCAAAACTTTGTAAACATATGAGTTCCTACAAACAAAATCAGATCTCAGGCAGTACTTAAAGTCGATCATAACCTTATTCATTCTAATCAAATTGATAATTTCCTTACATCATTTTCATTATCATAATCGAAATCAAAGCAATTATCTCAAAAATCAAAAGTAATAATAAACATTTACCGGCTCCATCTCTCTTGGATTTCAACATCTTTGTAGAATCCTTTCAAGTTGTAAATCACAACTGCTTGTGTAGACGTTGGCCTATTCTCGTCTTCTTTTTTTGAACAGCAATAGAAGAATTAAACCCTCAAGATTTAGATGTTTTGAGTTGCTATGTTTTATGATGAGGATCGTCCGGCGATGACGATGGCGATGGCTGTGGATGTGGAGTTTTGAGATTGAGAGAGAGGAATGAAGCTGAAGAGTGGAGATGGTTTTTGTGGATGGCGAGAGCCATATTTTATTGGAGTGGTCGGTTACGAAGACGAACCGTCTCCCGCGAAACAGGTCATTGAAGATGAAGCAGCAAGAGGAACGAAGGTACAAGCCTCTAAAACGTTTTTAATTTATATGTTACAGCAAGTGGTTGGATTTGAAAATTACAATTTTCAAAACTTAAAAATTAATTTAGATGTTACATTTTATTTATAATAAAACATTTTTAATGTATCAATACATTTTTAATTTATTTTATAATATTTTTGATAGAAAGTATTTTGTTTAGTTAAAAAAATAAGATTTGTTTGTTTTGAAGTATCAAATTTTTTTTTTTCAAGAACATTTATTTTAACTTTTTATAAAATGTTTTCCTTCTATTTTTAAGTTTTTAAAACTACAATTTTCGAAACTCATAAATTTAAATTTAAACGTTTTTAATTGAGAAACATTTTTAATTTATTTTAGTTTTGATTAAGTGATTAAGTTATTGATTAAGTGAATTTATTTGAGTTGTTAAAAGACATGCATGCTCATTAAAAATGTTTTAGTTAAGGTTTAAGGGAATGAGTTAAAAGGTAATTAATAAGTTGTGATTATAAATATGGGTTAGAAGGTAATTATACTCATTTTAGGCTTTATGGATGTGTATCTCATGCAATAACAATGGTACAAGGTGTCTTAATTTTTTTATAAAATTACATTGCTATCCTCCTAATCCCTATTATATAGTAGTATAGATTCATCTCAAGATGGTATCAGTACAAGTACGGTACCGTTACAAAAAATACCGGTGCCAAATTTTATAGAAAAGTTGGTACCGATACCGGTACCGTAGATTTGGTACCGGTTCAGTATGATAGTAGTAACGATACTCGGTACCAAATACTCATCCTTATTCATAACGTAACATATAAGATGATCAATACACGAGGTCCTTTAAGGGTTCGTAACTTTCCTACACAGACCAAACACCAAGTCACGACACTTTAAAAGTCTGCCCCGTATAGAGGACTTCATTACGGTTTACCCCTTGTAAAGGACTACCTTATGATTTGTCCCTTATAAAGGACTTCCTTATGGTTTGCCCCTTATAGAGGACTTCCTTATAGTATATCCGACCTGTGCATTACTCTTGAAATCATAAACATATTACATTGTAACACATTCCTCTTCATACCTGATACATCAAATCATACGTACATATATCAGATCATAAATACATTCATTCATATTCATATATATAGTAACTAGATAGTTTTCAGCCGCGCGTTGCGGCGGCAATTGGAAGTGTTAGATGTTATATGATGGCAATTGAAAGTGAACTAAAAACGGATGTTGTAATATGCTGATATGGTAACATGTCATATATAAACATAACAGTTTGCTTAACCAAAGATTAGAATTCAAAATTTGCTGATACTATTACAGCACCATATAATTAGGGGTGTTCATCGGGTCGGGTTGCAGATTTTTCGGGTTACTCGGTTGAGGTTATATGATATAATATGATCTTCATATTGATTTTTTGTTTGCTTGTCAAGGAGCTGGTGTATCCGGGTAACGTAACCTCTTGTTGTCGCTTATACCTTTATGAAAAATACAAATGTTTAGTTTTTTTTTGGAATACATTTATTTTTACTGTGTTACCTGAGCCCTAACAAAGATCTTTTGGTTGCTGCTTTTTTCAGTTGGATCTGGTGTTGGTATATATGGTGCAATACTTGATGGCTGGTTCGACTGTTCCTGTGTGAGGCGCACTAAACCGCAATAAAATGAACTTCCCGAAGCTCATAGTAAAACATTTGATTTCTCCACTGCATCAGGAGAGAACTGCATCGCCTTTGTTTAGAAACTTTTTCTTATCACTGGCCAGTGTTTTTTGATCAATAAAATGTTCAAGATTTTTAGTTTAACTACAACCTATCAGATGACAAATATGACTGCTGCTTGTTCCTACAAAGAAACCTGACTGCTTCTTGTTGTGTGGGTTACCAGACATCCTACAAAGAAAACAAAAGTGAATGAATTAATTTTTGTTTATACGATACAAACAACGCCTTGCCTTCTTCATCAAACTCAGCACAATATTTTGTAAATTTAATGATGGTTATGCCTTGAGAGGGTTGGGTTCAGAAAACAAAATATGAGGAATGGTACCTTGCACTCAGGTTTATTCTTTTTTTTTTTTGAAAGGCAAATTTCTTTATTCCTATGGGAGTGGGACTTAAACCTATGACCTCCTCAATCCTTAGTGTTCCTAAAGGATTTTCCTCCACCAAATGCACTCAGGTTTATTCAGCATATAGGTTCCACCATAAACAACACTGAGCCGAGCAAAGGCCTACAAAATATGTTGGGAGTAAAACATTAAACCTCCGCATCATACTGTACTTGTATAGTAAGTGACTTGACATAAAGCCATTTTATTTTGTAACAAAGAATGCAGAAAGATCGCATAAGAAAATGGAACAAATGTATCCAGAAGTTGTACCTGAGGAAGCTCGCCTAGTCCATACAAAGGATAAATGTATGGTGATCCTCCTTGAAAGCGTGCAAGTGACTCCGCATAAAGCTATTGAAGTGATGATTTAAAAATTAATCAATTCTCATTAAACTTACAAAGTGAAAAGAAAGTGAACGACAAAAATTGGTTTACACCTTCATTCTTTTTCACTCTATCGGGAGCAGGTTCATTTAAATAACGGCCGTCTCTGTGCAAAGCTAAGGCATGGCCAATGAAATCCACTGTGTTGTCATCAAGACCGTGTTTACTGAGAAAATAAGATGTCATTAGTAGTGTTTTAAAGGAAAGATGTTAGATATTTAATCCTATTACAACAACCCATTGTTCAAACATTTCAACTTTTGCTCTTTAGATGATTAACACCAAAAGGCATGTATTTCTACTTAGATAGAATGAACAACTTTAATAATCTAATATACATATGTTGATTATGCCACGCTAAAGAACACACATGAGATATGTAAATCATGTATATCCTCTACCACAATCCCACTTGTCGTGAGCTGGTGCAATCCCAAGCTGTGCACTAAGCCAACTATAAGCCGCAATGTTCAGGGTATGGTCGTGCGGTTTCTTTCATGTATGAGCCAAAGGTTTGTATGCATAAAGCGTACCTGATAACCTCTATATTTGATTAGCTCTTTTAATAGATCCACAATGAATCAGAATCCTTTATTGTTAAAGTAACAAAGATCAACTGTTCTCCATCATCCTTATGAGTCAACCGTTTTATCCATAACTGCTTTATCATCAACATACCATGATCACGAAGATTAAAACCACCCATTGAACTTTAATCCAATATATGGCATATTAAGATTTTAATATTTGAATACGGATATAATCAGTGACGGATACAGGATTTTTAGTCAGTGGGGGCACAAACGGGGCGGTCACAACAGGTAAAAATCAACTTAGCAAAATATACTTTAGCAAATCACCAATCAAAACAAGTTTAGAATAAACATGTGAAATCTAACATATAACTAATGTTAAGATACCTGCACATTTTACATGACCATAGAACCACCTTGGAAACATTGTCGCTATATATTTTGTTGAAACTTAAGAAACTTTAAAGGAATACAGACTTGCAAAATCGTAGTATTCAAAGGCTGCAAAATCACCTTTGTTCTTATAAATTCCAACAAAAGCTTTTCTACTTTACATTTTTGTTCAAACTCTTGTAATATGATTCAGTAACATGTATAGTAACAGTTGTAATGTGAATCATTTAGAAAGGGGGAGAAGGATATCAAATTGGAATAAAATCAAACTATTAAGATTATTATAGCTTATTTAAATTCCATATTCAAATACAAAACACCAAACCACAATGATTACTTAGTACACTTCCCTACATATTGAATTAATTCTCATCCCACATCGTAGCTTTCCAACCTTCTTCCTGGTCTAATTCTCATCCCACATTGCCTGGTTTTTCTTCTCACTCTTTTAAAAGAAGTCCTTCCATCCCACATCGCATATTGAAGGATTCTAACCTTCTTTCCTACCCTTATAAAAGGAGTAGGTATAATTGATTCCACAAAATCTAATTTGTAAACTGGGGCTTAATTTAGTTTCGACTTCAGCAAGGGGGCCTTCAAGAGACTAGTGAAGGGTGCCTGATTAGTTTTTTTTTTAAATGAACTATTGTTTTAACTCTAGTTATTATGTTTTCAGTGGGGCCTTGCCACCCCCTGAGCCCTTAACAGATCCGCCCCTTAATATAGTTGCATCTTTTTATAAATAACTATTGAAAAAGAGGTAAGTTCCTACAATAACGATCTAACCTTTTCAAGGAACTGATTTAGAAGGTTGATGTAATGATAATACTATTTACCGACTTTCGATCCGACTCAATCATTTAATTTTAGCAATTCCTTTTCAATCTATCCAATTGACCTGTCAGATCAAATGTAGAATTTCAAAAGATTTCATACTGTAATCTCACAGTCATAAATGGCATATACCTGATGAAATGGTCACTGAAGATATGGCTTTTGCAGAGACTTTAACTTCCGCAACAGGTTCCATTCATGGAATCAAATTCACATATCATCCCATCAACACCAACAATATACACACATGATCCATTTGCAATTGCAGGAGATGAGATAGTCCCCTGCATATTAGGTTTTGGCGGTGAGAGAAGTAGATATACAAAAAAGTAATCTAAAGAAATAATATCATCTTTTTTGCTGCCCATTTTTTACAGAGGATGTTACAAACTGTATAACTTGTCTTGACTTTAATCACATGCATGTATGTGGAAAATATAATTTTAGCATATATTCTTGGCGAAACTCAAAGTTGAGTAATGAGTAGCATAACTTAGAACTAAATGCATGATGGATAATAAATGATCTGTTAAACAATTTGATAGCCTAAAGCAACATAAACAGCAGATACACTTTGGATACATCTATATATATACTATATAATAAATAACTTGTTCATCTTTGGGAGCGAACTTGTTAAGTTCGCCTATGGTGCTGTGTGGGTTTGTGTTTTCCTATAAATATGTGTTTACAAGTCTTAGTGTTTAGACTTTAGAGAGAGATCAGACCGAGCTTGTAAACAGTGTTGATAAGGAAATACAAAGAGTTTATTTACACTGTTGTTGATTGATTTACACGAGCACGTTGATCATTGATTCCGCACGTTATCACCGTGTGGTACCGCGAGTCTAGAGCTTGAAGAGATGAAGTTTTTACCGCCAAAACAATAATATTCAACATTTTTTGCAGAAACAGCCGCGTCATGCGAACTTGCTGTCTGTTGGGCGGTTATAGGCGAACTTAGATTCTCAGACGAACTTGTTAAGTTCGCTAGAGGTTGTTCTGAAACGAAGTTGGTATGTTCACTGTTCTGTTCAAGCGAACTTGTTGTGTTCGGTGACACTGTTTTAACTGAACTTGTTGGATGAGTGATTAAAAAAAAAAATTTGTGGGAAAAGTTTTCTTGTTCAAAATTTTTCTGTGACTCCCTAAACTGGATAAAGCGTTGCTGGATCTTGGAGCATTTGTGAGTATAATTCTAGGGAGTCTGTATGATCAACATGAATTTGGTCCATTAAAGAGAGTTAACACCACTGTGGTGTTGGCTGATCAGACTCCCGCACATCCTCAGGGATTGTAAAGGATATGATTGTCAAGGTAAGGCAGTTTTACTACCCGGTGGATTTCTTGGTGTTGGATTGTGTAAAGAACACGGAACCAACTATTATTTTGGGTAGACCGTTCTTGGCCACCACTCAGGCAAATATTAACTGTGCTGAGGGAATGGTAAGGATGAGGTTTTGGGCTAAGAAAATGAGTCTTAAAATATTTTCAAACTTGCCAACCCCGAAAGCTAACAAATGTGGATCACTTGAAAAGGTGAATCACACAGTCGAGAATGCTTGTTTTGTGAGTGACAGGTTAGCTGAGCAGAAGGATGGTGAGACTCCGAACACTGGGAAGAAGAGGGTCAGAAAGAGGAGGCGGAAAGGGAAGAAACCGTAAGTCCTGGATACAGAGAAGAAGTTGTTTGCCTTGTTTGTTAAGGCTTGGAGGATATTTGATGACGAGTGGAATTTAAGTCTAGGGAAGGAGGATTGCAAGCACCCAACCCGACCACCATGATGCAAGTATGGAACACCGCATGTGGCTGAAGACGTTAAACTTAGTGCTCTTAGGAGGCTGTAAAGTCTGAAATCCCGAGGATCTTCAATCAACGGATTCAACAGCGTGTTGAACCTGGCGGAAACAGACTCGACATGTGACTTGTAGGTAAAAACAAAGAGGACGAGACACAATGAAATATCAAACAATTTGTATATTGATTAAAACAGTGAAAACACCATACAATATCGTTCAAAAACTCGTCTAACCGAATACAAAATACAAAACAAACTATATATAATATTTGGTTGGGCTTGGGCCTGGGCCGCATACTTCATGTATGCGGTTGGGCACCGTGTACTTCAAGTATGCGGCTAGGCCATGGAGTATGCAACCGCATACTTCCAGAACTCTGTCTTCTGAATGCTGCCAAAAAAAAGTTTTTTGGCGGGAAAATTTTCTTGTTCAAAATTTTACGGGAACATTTGTTTGCATGTTTCAGGCCATTTTTGAGAAGTTAGTGATTTTGGTTATTTTTGGAACCAGAATTCAAATTTTATGTGTGGCCTGGTGAAACAAGGATGAGATTTGTGAGTTGGATGATGAGTTTTTACTGAAGAATCTGATTGTCTAGGTATTCAAACCTAAAAATGTGGGCTACGAGTATCTGGGATACTTCTTTATTAGGGGATGAATGCTGAAGCAGTTTGAATATGGATTATCATTTACTTAAGATATCAGGATTGTTCGTGATGAAATACTGTTTATGTATTTGCAAAGAAAAGAGGGAGATAAAACTTTTCAGATGTTTTGTTTCTTTGCGAAAACGGTTCAAGTGATCAAGATCGTCAAAATGATTCGACATGATTTGATTATGGTTTGATTTCTCATTTGGGATCTGGGCGGAATCCAGATAGACAACTTATTATGATTAGTAGGAGGTGTTAACCAGGAATGAAAATCAGATTGAAGATTGTTAGATTCACGATGATTACTACCGAATGTTTGTGTGAGACTTAGTCAAGTACGTTTGAAATGAAGCTGGTTATCTGTTGTTAACTAGTTGAAACCTTTATTATATGCCGGTTAAATAAGAAACGTACTTATGTTTATGGTTTAATACGGAGATGCTTGTGTCTTGAAGGGGAGATCGGATATGAAAGACTTCGAGTAATTGGTTGAGTGGATAAAGTACGAGACAAAGTCAAACTCTTTTGTAAAGATGAAGATCAAAGAAAAAATTGGTTTTTGCACATTATCTTGGAGTTTTAGTTTGTTTCAAACTGGGATTCTTGTCTTTGTGAAAGTTGATTAGTTTGATGCTGATTGTTGAAAATTTGGAATCTCTATCTTATGCCGGTTGGTTTATTAAGGTCTAAGAAATGTGGGTTAGATTCTTGAATCAATGCGGAGGTGGTTAACGCTGAGAGGATGGAATACAATGAAAAGTGTTGGATTCGTCAGTTTTCATGAAGAGACCAAACAAAACTGTTCTACACCAAATGCATTAGTTTAGAGGGAGTTTGTTGCCTCAAGATTGAAGCATTGCAGGTTGAAGATCAAAGTGCAATTCCAAAGATCAAGTCTTACCAGGTAAAGTGAAGACCCAGGATCAACAGTCAAGGGGGAGTATGTTGAGACACGTTTTTGTGACTGATGATTTATCAGTATTTTGTATAGAATTGTTTGCAACAGTTAAGTGGGAGTCTGTTGGAAAATGTAGTTGTATCTGTAGCAAAAATTCTAAGTGTATATGTAGCAAACATGTTAAGTTCGCCTAAGGGAATGTTTAGGCGAACTTAACAAGCGAACTTACTAAGTTCGCCTATAGAGTTATGGAAGTTCGCCTGCAAACTCAGTTTGCCTATAAATAGGACATTAAGTTGTTCATTTGTAGCAAGCAATGCTAGTGTCACACCCCCAATTTCCATTAACGGAGTTTTACCATTTAGGAAGTGACAAACCAGGATCTCAGATATTAGTTACTTCAAACGACACTATATGGGACATAAATGAAATATCATAAAAGTTCATATTTAATGCGGAAGCGTTTAAACAATAAAGTAAATGCGCAAAACAACGCGCCCAAGTCTAACAATAACGGAAACATACTAAATGTTCAATAGATTGACAATTATTGAATATATCAAGTTAACACCATGCATGCCCTAACGTGCACCTGCTTAACGTCCTGAGAAAACATGTAAGAAAAGTGTCAACACAAGGTTGGTGAGTTCACATGTTTCAGTATATAGTAGTGTTTGTCAGATTAATGTACATTCAATATATATATCAACAGGTAGATAACCCATGTTCATGTATACTAATGCGCTCGCAACCGAAAGCTGACTGTTTGTGTTTGAATACCTCCCACCAAGTCTATCAATAATGGTGCAGTGTTTAGGTCAATATTAAACCCGTTCGACCTCCAATCGAGTTAGCGCAACTAACGCGAGTGGGGTTTGTCAAACCCAGTAGTACTACTCAACATACCTCGCTATGCTCATATTAAACGGTTAAATGTGAGAACTTTCATGATAGAGTTTACGCATAGTCATAACAAGTGATAACATATATGAATTACAAAAATCAAAAGTGTTTGCATCATGTTTTCTCCCCCAATTTAAAACAGTAAATGGGCCGTGAAACTCACCTGGGTTGTGTACGAGTAGATAGCACCACACAAGGATGCAAGTAGGAAACACAAGAGTTTGCCTGTGAACTGTCTACATATGCCCTAAAATTATAAGCATAATAGTTAGGGATACAATGTGATCTTTATGACGACGACACGGAAGGTTGAACGTCATAAGACGCACTAACGATTAAAAAGTAGACGAACTTGTCCACGAGAATAAGGGATTTCCTTAATTTAATAATTAATATAGATGTGTTTTGTATCGAGAGTTTCTAATTACGAATAATATTATTTAAATAAATATTTGTGTGTTTGCACCATTAAATAATAGTTTAGGGAAAATAATATAATTTATTTTATTATTTTTAAGTTTGGAGAATTAACACCATAATTAATTACGTGAAAAAATAATAGATATATTATTTTATCCGGGAACATAAACGTGAATAATAATATAAATAGTTTTATTATTTCAAATGTGAAAATAATAATCAATACGAGTTATAAAATCCAAACTGAATATAAAACCATTGTTTGCGTGTTTTATGAATTAAATAATAGTTTTAGGAAATAATATAATAAATTATATTATTTTTAATTTAACCAAAATGCTCAAAATGTGTTCTAAATTCAATCCCGAGCCTTCGTGTGTTTTCCGTGTTCAAAACGTATTAATATAACATTATAATACAATAGGGATTAGTTTTATATAAAAATATTAAATAAAAAACCTGTTTTAGAAATAAAAAGGGGTTGTGAGACTTGAACCCGGGTCTCCTCCCCATCAACACAAAGCTCTAACCACTCCAGACTACTCGGGTATCGCACACAACGCCGGGCTAGAACAGTTTTAATCATGAACACCTCAATGTTCTTCCCCCATGCGAGCCGAACCCGATCCCTGTCCCAAAACCCATGAATCTGATAACTATTAATCAAAGCAACCTAGGGGTTTTGTTCATTAGCTTCAAACGAAACTGTGATGGGGTTTTAATTGCAAAACCAACAGGTTTGTAGGTCCCGGGAGCCTCGTTGCGCAGCGAAAATACACGGATCTGTTCTGTGATTTGTGTGGGAACGAAGAAAACTGGTGTGCAGGCTAAGTACTTAGGAACACCCTCCTACGTACTAGCCACGTACACCGATACATAGAATTTTATCTATAGTTACAAAAACATGCTTCTACAAACTCCGTCTTAACTATAGCAACAAATTCTATCTATCACTAACACTTATATGCATCAGTTTATAAAGAATGTCCTAACATACTCCCTCTCAAATAATGACATCAATTGTCTTCTGGCGAGACTTGATCTTCTGGCATTCCACTTGAGATCTTCAATTCTTCAAACTTCAGTCTTCAGTTGCCGAGTGATGACAAACCCGACTCCCTCTTAACTGTAGCTTTCATTGTAGACCAAACCAAGTGCTTCAATAGGAACCAACTAACCCAACACACTTAATTGTAGTTCATCCTTTCAATAGTAGGTTGCTCCACCCTGACTTAGAATTCTGAGTCTAACAATGTCTTCCTAACCAGGTAACAATAGTAGACTAAGACAACTCCAAATCAGCTGGCATATGATAGAGAGTTTGAATTTCCAATAACCTGCATCAAACTAATCAGCTCCCATAGGAATTCCAGTAAGATAAACTTAAGTCTTCAACCAGATGTGTCCAACTCTATCCTTTATCTTCATGAGTTAACCAAATTCCCGAAGATGTTCATTTTCAATATCCCCTTTCAGTTTAAGCTCCATCTGACTAGACCGGAAACAAGGGTATGTTTCCTATCCCATCGGCCAATGATAAAAGGTTCCATCTTTAACTAATAATCCAACGGATATCGAGCTTCATACTGAAAACAGTTGATAGAATCAAACACAAAATCATGCTCAACAGTGATCACCTTATATCCAAAGTCCAACATTCTTCAATTAGATCTTCATTCCTTGTTCACACCTCCTAATCTGTATACATTCACCGCGGTGAAGTTCCATAACTAGGTTGTCTATCTGGATTCCGCCCAGATCCCAAATGAGAAATCTCATCATAATTGAACCACATCAAATCTTGAACACAGGCTTTACCATTGAGCACGAAAAATATAGTTTACATGAGAAATCACAGTTGATGATACATTTATTTTTATCCCCCTCATTTCTCTGTAAACTATGACCAGCTTCATCATCACTTCACTCAAATCCTCAAAAAGCACAACTAGCCAACTCCAGGATTTTATTCTTTTATTCCTTTGCAAAGATCCAAAACAGCAAATCCTTGGGTTCAAGTTGTTCCAGTATTCATCCCCTATTAAAGAAGTATCCCGGATACTCGTAGCCCACATATTCAGGTTTGAATACCTAAACAAGATGATTCTTTTTCCAAAAGACCCAAAGCAGCCACATCTTCACAAATAGAACGAGACTTTTAGCCGATGACGACCCAATTGCTCCCATTAGTTCAGCATTCATACCCTATTAAATAAGTATCCCGGATACTCGTAGCCCACATTTTCAGGTATGAACACTTAAACAATGTATGACAAGTGGTATCATCCAACAAAAATCTCGTCTGTTTTTCGCCAAGCCACATCGTATACAAATTTTGGTCCGGAAAAACCAAAATTACTATCTTCTAAAAAATGGCCCGAAACAAGCTTACAAATGATTCCTAAAAAATTTTGCCAAGAAAAGTTTTCCCAGATGCTAGTTCATGCGTACTTAGTAAATACGCACATAAAGGGTGTTCATGCGTATTTGATAAGTTCGCAAAGCCAACCCATGAGTACATGCTAAGTACGCAGAGTCAAATAGTCATGCGTACTTAACAAGTACGCAGGATAACTACTATTGCGTACTTAGTACGTACGCAGGGCAAAACCCATGCGTACTTAGTAAGTACGCAGAAAAGCTGAATTTGCGTACTTATCAAAAAGTAACAGCGTTCTTGATGGATCTTGAGGAGAATGCTTAAAAAGTGATGGATCTGAGAAATTAATGCTTCCAAAAGCTTAGAAAACATCATCTAACAAACCCTTAGCCTTCCAAACACCAAATGAAGTGATAACAAACTCGGATTTGAGGATTTTTAACACAAAAAGTAAGAACTCAGATGAACTCAGATCTGCTCCAAAAACCACAAAATACGAAACTGGAACACAAATCAACAAACACCGAGTCTCTGATACCACTTGTAGGTCCCGGGAGCCTCGTCGCTCAGCGGAAATACACGGATCTGTTCTGTGATTGGTGTGGGAATGAAGAAAATGAGACATAGAAACACGAACATAAACAAGAGAAGAATCAACAATACGTACTCCATAACATAGAAGTCATCCCGTATAACAGACTACATACCGAAGGAGCACACATCTCTCATCTAATCTCACGGTCCAGGGGTCGGGAGAGCTCGTCCTGACCCGAACACCTCTCAACCTTGTTCCAGAAGTTCCACCTACAAATGAAGACAAGTCTTCTATTTATAGGGGAAGGAACATTACGTGCGTACTTATCTAAGTACACAGGGTTTGGTCATGCGTACTTGACAAGTACGCAAGGCAAAAGCCTTGCGTACTTACTAAGTACGAAGGACCAAACTGGTGTGCAGGCTAAGTACTCAGGAACACCCTCCTGCGTACTAGCCACGTACACCGATACATAGAATTTTATCTATAGTTACAAAAACATGCTTCTACAAGGTTTTAGATTGTTAATTTATAGATTTACAAACCCAAAACCCTAGATTAGAACCTAGCATCAAATCTAATGAATTCGATAATGAAAAGGATTGGATTCATAGGGTTTTTATCAATTAGGACATGGCGAAGCTGTTCATGTGGTTGAATTGGATTAAGATTGAATCTAGGATAAAAAGCCCCAAAACGATTTGTGAACAAACCATTAATGATCTTGAATAATTCGATGTTATATGATCAAATTAGTTTAGGGTTTTCAATGATTATCAGATTTCGATTCTAACCATACGATTTAATTGCATTGAGATCGGGTTTAGAGTAAGGTTCGATTAAACCCGAATCTTATGAACCCTAGAACATGGTTCATGATTAATTCAGTGTTGTAAGCTCCAATTGGCATAGGGCTTTTGTTCTATGGACTGAAAGGAAGCTAAGGGTGTAAGCAATTACCAGATTTGATGTTTAGTTGAGGGATCTAGACCAAATGGGATTTCGGCTTCGAGAATTTAATCTCCGGCGACTTCCGTCGCTTCTCCGGTGAAATTGAATGGTGCTACAGGTTCAGTGGGATGCGATTTGAGTGTGTGCAGTATTTGATTTCACGAATGTACTCAGAATTAGACTAATTCGAAGGTTTTAGCTACGGTTCGATGGTTACGGTTACAAGAACATAATTCTCAATGATTAACAATGTTAATTGTATAGAAACGGCTCAATGATGGTCAAATTCATTAATGCCATGCGTTACATCTTCGAATTCGATCGAATTTCAGTTATTGGTTGCGAATTGAATTCAAGACAAAGGGGGGTTTGACTTTTAAAAGTCAACATGAACCAAGAACTCTTTATTTTGACTTTCAAAGTCAACATAATTAAGTTTAGTATAATTACACAATCAGTCCCTGTAGTTTGAGTGAGTTTGAGTTTAAAAGTGACAGAATTAGTCCCTGAGGTTTGTAACTGATTTAACCGGGTTAACGGAAATTTGTCGGGTGTCACAGCTAGAGATAGCATACACAGAGAGTGAGTGATTCTCTGTATGAAGTGAGTCACAATCCCTAGGTAGAGCTCACATAGGGATTGCATTTGGAGCTTAAACGTAGAGATGTACAATTCTTCGGTATTGTAATCTGTGATGACGACTTCATTATCGATTATATACGATTGATTCTGTTTCATCTATCTTCAATGTTCGTGTTTGTGTTTGTTTTACTTCGTGCTTCCGTCTCAATGCGAATCATCGAGTAATTCGTTGTAATCGTGATCGTCTTGCTCGTTAGGAGACGTCAAAGGGACTTACAAGGCTTCCTCCCGGCGGATGGTTCGTTTAGGTTTTTGTATTTATTTAGTTGTTTATGTATTTGGATGTTGTTAGTTTTTGACAATAACTTGATAGATTGATGTATTAGTTGATTTGAACAGTTTATTTGAATGCTTTGAGTTTGTTTGCTTTACAATCTTGTGCGGTTGATATCAAAACTTAGTAGCAGGGTTGGGTGACTAAACGGGGTAACTTGGTATTCCTAAATTGGGTAATTGGATTACATTGGTTTGTGACGAAACTAAGTGAATTAGTTTTCTGACAAAGAATCTGTCTTCAGTTACTGTTTCAACTGATTTTTCAACATTATGTCTATGTGGTGTCAATTAAATAACTGAGTTTTACATAAGCCTAGAACCTGAAGTTTTGAGGGAGTTACATCTTTATTTGATCTGTGTTTTTAGCTGTAATTTACTAATCTAAGCAACTAAACTTTTCACTGATTCCCTGTGGATTCGATAACCCTAATTTCCTGTCTACAGTCCAAGGTAGATAAGTAGTAGTTTTTATAAGTGTTTTTGATTAACCTTGACATCGTGATCAAAATGGCGTCGTTGCCGGGGAATCGGTGCGCCTAGTTTTATTGCATTAGTTTAGTTGGGTTTTTTTTAATTTAGTTAATTTGTTTCTTTAAAACAAAAAACCCCAAAAAAATATTTTCTTCTATTTTATTTTTAGTTGTATTTCTTTGTTCAGAATTACTCGGTTGTGCTACTTGTGCAGGTCGACATGGACATACTCGGTTGTGCCACTTGTGCAGGTTTTATTTCTTTATTTAAAAATAGACAACTATCAATCTAAACTAGATGTTATCCTATCAGATATGAAGGAGCTGGCCAAATTCGTCCAGGTAGTGGTGCAACAACAGGAGTTGCAGGTAAAGCATCATCAGACCTTGATAGATCAAGTTGTCCACTTGGCTGAGATAGTTGCAACACTCGTTAAAGACTCACGTAAGCCTTGCAGTGCACATCAGTCCTCAAGTTCACAAGCCACAATCAGTGCACACCTTAATGTTGTAAGTCTAAATTCCTCATTTGAAATTCTTGCTTTTGAACAGATTCCACCACTGGTTGAAATTCTTGCTTTGAAAGAAAATGATCCAACAAAGGATGAGAGATGTGAAAAGTTTGAAAAGCGTAAAATTAACTCACTATTTTTAAATACGCTTAAACAAGATCCTGGTAATGTAGAATGTCTAAAAGGTTTGAGTACCCGAAAACGACGGCACAAATGTCTCGAACAAGTAAAGCTGAGTGTTAGTGTGCATGTCGTGTTTACGGGTACCCTTCCCCCGAAACTCCAAGATCCAGGAGCACCTATTATTTCAATACAAATAGGTTAAATTAAACTGGATAGAGCGTTGCAGGATCTTGGAGCATCTATGATTATAATTCCAGGGAGTCTGTATGATCAGCATGAATTTGGTCCATTACAGAGAGTTAACACCACTGTGATGTTCGCTGATCAGACTCCCGCACATCCTCGGGGATTGTAAAGGATACGATTGTCAAGGTAAGGGAGTTTTACTACCCGGTGGATTTCTTTGTGTTGGATTGTGTAAAGAACACGGAACCAACTATTATTTTGGGTAGACCGTTCTTGGCCACTACTCAGGAAAATATTAACTGTGCTG